>CM059610.1:0-10000000 GCA_030412105.1 Cyclura pinguis
ACCAAGGGGATGATTAAAAGGAAAAACTAATTATCACGGGACAAAAAAGGACTGATTTCTCCACCCGGGCCTCTAAACAAAGAATGAAGGATGCAGAGGTTGGAAAGAAATGATCTCTCCACCAGGGGGCAATCAAAATGAAGAATCATGCATTTAAGGGCCGATAGGAGCCAGTGTCGCGAACACCGGACTCTCCAAACAAAGAATGAAAATTTTAGGGTTTGGCGTAAGCCAAAAATAAACGATTTTCCCAAAAGGGAATGCTTAAAATATAAGACTGCTTTAGACACGAAAACGGATTGATTTAGCAATCACAGGGCACTAAAAACAAAAAATAATAATTTTAGGGGCTGGAAAGGATGCATTTTGACACCAGAAGGCATTCAAAGGAAAATGTGAGGCTTTTAGGTGCAAAAAGGACTGAATTTGCCAGTAGGGGAGCTCGAAATAAAAAATGGCAGGTTGCTTTAGGACCTGAAAAAGAACCATTTTATCAACAGGGGGTGCGCAAAACGAAAAAAATCAGTTCTATGGACAGAAAACGGGCAATTTTACCACCAGAGGGCACTAAAAATAAAGCTAGCTGGTTTTAAAGTCCAAAAGGGACTGATTTTGCCACTAAGGGCGATTCAAGATGAAGAGGAAAGGTTTCATGGTCCGAAAGGCACCGATTATCCTAGCAGGGGGCTTTGAAGAGGAAGAATCTGTGTTTTACATGCAACAGAGGGCCGTTTTTACCATCGGGGGAACCCAAAATGAAGAATGAGTGGTTTCAGGGGCCCAAAATGAAAGATTTTGCCACCGGGGGTGCTCAATGGGAAGAACCACTGTTCTAGTGGACGAAAGGGACTCATTTTGGCAACCAGAGGAACTCAAGATGAAGAATGATGCTTTTACAGTGCCAAAAGAACCAATTTCACAACCTGAGAGCCATAAAAATGAAGAGTGAGGGTTAAAGGGGCTGGAAAGGACTTATTTTGCCACTAGGAAGTGCCCAAAACGGAAAGGGTGTTTTAGGGGATGAAAAAGACCGATTCCATCACCAGGGAGAGTTGAAAATGAAGAGTTGAGGGTTTTAGGAGCTGAAAGTGAACACAATTTCAAAAGCAGGGGAGCTCAAAATGAAAAAAATGGGTTATACGGGCCTAAAGCAACCAATTTCCCCGCTAAAGAGCATTCAAAACAAAGGATGAAATTTTGGGGGCTGAAAACAATTTCACCACCAGAGGGCACTGAACCAAAAAAATTTGGGGTTTTAGGGGTCCAAACAGGCCAAATTCACTGCCAGGAGGTGCTTGAACGGAAGAACAAAAGTTTTACAGCAAGAAAGCGACCAATTTCACAATCAAGGGTTGCCTAAGAACTTCTTGAGAGTTTTCGGGGATGAAAAAGACAGAGTTAACCACCAGGTGGCACTCAAAACAAAAAAGGTGGGTTTTAGGGGCCTGAAAGCAACAATTTTGCCACCTCGTGGCATTGAAAATGAAAACTAGCATTTCAGGGGACAAAAATGAACAATTTCATCACCCAGGAGTGTTAAAAAGGACAAATGAGGGTTTTTAGGAACGTATAAGAGCAGACATGTTTTTCTTTTCTTTTTGTGGCTGTTTCTTGGAGCACACAGTGGGAGTTGTTAGAGACAGGCTATTGTTACTGCTTAGGGCACACAGTGCTTTTCCTGGTTGTTTTCCTTAGATGGATCTAGTCTTGGTTGTGGCTGTTTTTTGCTACAGGTGCTCTTTTTTGGGGCGTGCTTGGTGTAAAAAGCACTCTGTGCTGGTGGTTCTTGTTCTCTGAAGTGTCACAGACATTGCTGATGATACTGAATTTTTCAACAGGACTTCAACCACGTGAAGTAGTGTTGGGACTTCTGTGTTTCCTGAGCCTCCCGCAGTTCTCAACATGAAGATTCAGTTGCTTCTTCTGCCCAAAGTAATTTACTTCTCCACCAGACTGCAAAATAGGACATCTGGCTTTGGAGCTCAGAGATTTCTAAAAGGGACAGAATAAATGAATTCTACACCAGCTGGATGGCTGAGATTGTTTCTTTACATTTCCACAATTCTTTTTTACATATATATACGTATTTTAATTAAAATTTTGAATAAAGAATAAAACAAAAAAACTCCCAAATTCCATGCGTCTTTTTTCAATTCCATACAAACGTTCTATACATACATTGTTTCTGTTTAACAAATAATCTTACACTATTACTCTTAACGTTGTTACAACTTATGCTCTACCTATTACATCATTAGTTCATATAATACACATTTTGCACAATCTTTCTTTATTCCGTCCTCTTCTTATTCTTTTATGCAATTCTAAACTTCTTGCTATTCTCTTCCAAAGTTATGGACTGGCTTACTTTTAAGTTTAAAAGTTAAATTTCTCTATCTCTACCATACCCAGGTCATATAATTTCCATTCTTTAATATCAATATAGTTTTTTTCTTTCAAATATTGAGCATATATAAAGCTTGCAGCACTTATTACATATAACAATGTCTTCGGATCAGATCTTATTTCTCTTTGTTGCCCTAACATATTTAACAAATAGAATTCTGGCTTCATTTTAAAATTTCAACCGTACATTTTTTGAATTTCATCATGTATTTCTTTACAAAAGTTTTTTCCTACCTTATAGGTCCACTACATATGAAAGAACCCCTCCTTTCCACTGCATTTCCAACATTTTCAATTCCGATTTTTTGTTGTCTTTTTGAACCTTTCAGGTGTCATATACCATCTACGTAACATTTTATAAAAGTTCTCCCTTAAATTTAGTGTAAATTTTACATCTGTTTTCCCTGCCCTCACTCATAGATCCAGCTGAATTGGGTGTCCTATATTTTGAGCCCATCTGACCATATTATCTTTGACAATCTCTGGTTCCATTTCTCTTTCCAACAATATTTGATAAAACCTAGAGATTCTTTTTTTCTGCTCCCGTTTAATCAGTATGTATAATTCATTTTCATTTTTTCCAAACCCATATGATTTTTGATCCATATTGAATCTCTTTTCATTGTCTCCCTGGAAAGTTAATTTCATCATTTCCACAATTTCTAAACACAGTAACTTCATTCTCCAGAAGATGGCACTAAAGGGACATTAAATCACACAGTTGGAGGAGATCGTAAGGGGTCATCCAGTCTACCCCTTCTGCCACGGAGGAATTCTCCATCGAAACCCTCCCTTTTACCCCGATCCACAGCCAGGAGCAGCCCCCAGTGCTAAGTGCTGTTTATAAAGGCACCCCCAAAAGATGGAAAGATATCAGGTCCCCAACAACGGAGAAAACTCTGAACCACCCAACCCTGTGAGGAAGTCCACTGTGCTGACCTCTTACCTGCAGGAAAAGCTAACTTCTGAACCAGGTTCCATTCTGGTGATTCTTCAGCAGAATTCAACATTTATGGGGAAAAAATTCTCCATCAAAGAGTTCTGTTACTCATTCTGGAAAGCAGCACTGCTCAGATACTTTTTGTGTACTATAATAATCAAATTTTCCTACCCAAATTAAGGGTTCTCTTTCTTTTCAGAACACAACAGTACTGAAGGGCTGTTACTGAAATGCAGTAATTGATACCAGGCTCTCAAGGGGAGACAAAAGCACCAAATGGTAAAGAATAAAATCATCCTGTCCAGAAATGGTGGAAACAGAGAGAAAGAACACCAACAGTGCCAGCTGATGGAGAGTTGATTTCTGTTGGGCTCTTGAAATCAATTAACTTTAAAGCAAGGTGCCCAACCCAGTGCCATCTGTCCAGTGGAGAATTAAACAATTTCAGCAAAAAGGGACAACTTAAACTTTGTATGAGCAACTGTGCACGGCTTGCCCCATCACGCTTTAGGGTGGTGCAACTCCTGCCCTAAAAGAATCTGTATTTTCCCCGCTCCAAATGTCTCCCAAAGCTCTCCGGGTGACGAAGGAGACTTTCTTGCCATTTTTTAAATTTATTTTATTCCCCCAGATGGGGGTTCATAGGGCCAAGAAAGATGTTTTTTTAAATAAACAGGGCTTCTGGTTTACTTCCAGTTTAAAAGGCTGTTCCTGGGCCCTATAAGGGGGGCAAGGAATGTACTGAAAACATCTCCATCGCTCCCAGAGAACATTTGAGAACAGTTTAACATTCTAAAACACTTCCTTAATTTCCCAGGGACACTAAGGGCCAAAAAAAATGGCCAGATGGACAGAATGTGTCACATGGACTCATCTTTGCCCACCCTTTACTTAAGCAAATATATTTTCTTTATTAAATAAACTCAACAGAATCATTTGGTAGTGAATAAAATTACTGCATATGAACCACTGTAAGCTGCCTTTAGACTTGGGGCGTCGGAGAGACCACCGCCCACTGTGATCCTAGGAAAGCTGGCTTTTCCTGCTCCTGCACTAAAACATGTTCCTCACCCATGCAAAAATACTCCCTTTCCAGCTGATTTACCGGATCTCTGACGGGAGGAAGCCCACGCCTTCTTCTAGTTGCAGGAAGCTCCACAAGACACAACCCTCCAGCCCGGCCCGGAGTTCCCACTTACCTGGCAAGGTAGGACTTTCCCAACAGAGCTATTCCCTCTCCGCTAAAGATGTGCAGAAGATAAAGCGTGACTTAGTGACTTTGAGGCAAATACACTTTGCACAAGGGAAGAGAAAACGGGCTGTTCCCTTGGGGCAAATTTAAAGATTTGCCCTCCTTAAAGTTTTTTCTTTTTCAACTGAGGAAAACCCGTGGGAGGTTTTGTCAGCCGACCGCCAGGGAAAACCAGGTAGTTCTGGTGCCAATGTGGCCTCCAAGTGTGGCTGGCACCCTCCCACGGCTGGAAGCTGAGGTCTAAGCATCTCCTCCTCCCTCACCTTTGGGTCACATTCTGGGCGGGGGCTTTTGAACCCTCACAGAAGCACGGCCGGATTCTCACGGCTTGTGTTACGTGGATGAGTGTGCATATGGACACACGCCCAACGTTAGAAAGGCTGGCACTGGGTATGCCCCTCAAGGGCCTCCACAGCATCTCTGGTTCCGCGATTCATGCAACCATTTCCAAACAATCTCTCGACGGCGGGCTGTGGAACCCCCCTCCCACCACGTGGCCCCTTCTGCTCCCTCCAAACCAGGAAGCAAAGACCTTCTCCTTACAACACAACTTTGAAACATCCCAATGCAAGAGTGTCTTGGGAAAAAGGGCAGCATTGTTTTGCTGTTTGTTTCACATTTTAGATATGTTTTCAAGGTTTTTAAACTACATGACTGTCCAATATTTCCATTCCTGCTGTTGAAATTTTTTTAAACCTTGATTTTTGTTTCAGATTATTTGGAAGCTGCTTGGGCCACATACCAATGCAAAGGTGGAATGTGAATTAAACAAAAGAAGGAAAAATAAGTGTAGAAATTGTGGGTGATCTTTCTCCCCTCCCCCCACCTCCCTAATCAAACCTTCAAGGCTGCTCAAAGAGAGGCCGTCTTTTGGGATCCCAGAGGAAATCTATGGAAACGTCCTGGTCCCTCCGCAGGAAGCCCTGTGGGCCTCTCAGGATTCGGAGCGAGTGGGAGAGGGGCAGAGGAAAGGCCAGACGGTGTCCAGCACCTTAAACTCCAGCTATCAGGATGCAAGGACATGATTTTTATCTTTTTACAAAGGACACAACTTCAAATGGACTAAGGAAACATTTTCCAGAGAAGTTACACACATGGTTTCTTCTTTTCTAAAAGGCTTCTGGAAAGATGCACGTGCAAAAACTCTCTTCGCTACGGCGTTCCAAGTGGAAAAGAAAGTTGTCCTGCAGACGTTCGACGCAGACAACGACACCGACGTGACCCGAAAATGCAAAGAGGCTTCTTCCCTCCCAACTGATCTCTCTACTGCAGAATAAACACAGGAAAGCCTCAGTTAAAATGGTCCCAGAAACATTTTCTCTTCTGCTTTTCGACCCTCCAAAGCCAGAATACCTGGATAAGGCTGAAGGAACGCTCTGCACGCAGGAGGAACCGCACTCGCTTCCCGGCCCCTCCAGGCGAAGGATTCCCTCTCGGCAGGCGGAGAAGATGGCGGCAGGAGCGTTTTGGGCAGAGAAAAAGAAAGAAAAGCGGGTCAGAAAGGCGGATGGTCCCCCTCGTTTACACACCACGATGCGCACTGAGCGAGTATTACACGAATTCCCTTCTAATAATGTCCCATCCTGGCTTTACATCAAACCCAACATTAACAGTTCCGCTCCCACAAAAAATCGGTGAGGTTCTCGAGTCCTTCGAGGAAAGGCGCCAAAGTCCGTCTTCCTCCCAAAAGAGTCAGTTTTGTCTCTTTCTGCCAGTTCCGTCCATTTCAGCCATCGCTCTCCCACGAAAGGTAATTCTGGGTTCCTCCGTCGTCACGCAGGGAAAAGTCTCCCAATAAGAGAAATAAATAGTCATCGGAGGGTCTCCTCCAGTCCCGCATCACAGAGTCTGATAAGGAATATGTCCGGTTTGAGATTAAAGGCCATCTTTACAATCCACTGGGATAAATATATTAAAAGAGAGAAATCTGTGGCGAAGCCCTGAAGCCTGAATCACTTCTAGGTATAGGAGGGGGAATCTACCCCAAGATTTCTATCCGATCTATCACTGGACACAGATCTCTAGGGAAAGCATGAACTCCTAAAAAGGTGGGGGGGAGTGTACCCCTGGATTTCTATTCTATTAATGCAAAGAGATCTCCAGGAAAGGCATGAAGCCTCTATCATTCCTAGCTACAGGGAGAGGGTACCCCAATATTTCTATCCCCTCTATTAATCGGCAGAGATCTCTGGGGGAGGAATGAAGCCTCTCTGACTCTTAAAAATGCGGGGAGTGTACCTCTAGATTTATATTCTATTAATGCACAGAGATCTCCAGGGAAGGCATAAAGCCTCTATCACTCCTAGGAATAGGGAGAGGGTACCCCTATACTTCTATCCCATCTCTTTATGGGCAGAGATCTCTCCAGAAGGCATGAAGCTACTCTCAATCCTAGAAATGGGGGGGAGTGTACCACTGGATTTCTGTTGTATTAATGCACAGAGATCTCCACGAAAGGCATGAAGCCTCTATCATTCCCAGCTAAGCGGAGAGGGTACCCCTATGTTTCCCTCTCCTCTATTCAAGGGCAGAGATCTCTGGGGGAACCCTGAAGCCTTTCTAACTAATACAAATAGGGGGAGCGTACCCCTAGATTTCTATTCTATTAAAACACAGATCTCCAGGAAAGGCATGAAGCCTCTATCATTCCTAGCTACGGGGAGAGGGTAATCCTATATTTCTCTCCCCTCTATTCATGGGCAGAGATCTCTAGGGGAGGCATGACGCCTCTCTCACTCCTAAAAATGGGGGGAGTGTACCCCTAGATTTCTATTCTATTAATACACAGAGATCTCCAGGGAAGGCATGAAGCCTCTATCATTCCTAGCAACGGGAAAAAGATACCCCTATATTTTTGTCCCCTCTATTCATGGGGAGAGATCTCTGGGAGAGGCATGAAGCCTCTATCATTCCTAGCTTGGGGGGAGGGTACCCCGATGTTTCTCTCCCCCCTATTAATAGGCAGAGATCTCTCGGGGAGGCATGAAGCCTCTCTAACTCCTACAAAATGGGGGGAGTGTACCCCTAGATTTCTATTCTATGAATGCACAGGGATCTCCAGGGAAGGCATGAAGCCTCTATCATTCCTACCTACGGAGAGAGGGTACCCCTATATTTTACTCCCCTCTAATAAGGGGCAGAGATCTCTGAGAAAGGCATGAAGCCTCTCTCACTACTAGAAATGGGGAGAGTGTAATCCTAGATTTCCATTATAATGATGGACAGAGATCTCCAGGGAAGGCATGAAGCCTCTATCATTCCTACCTACGGAGAGAGGGTACCCCTATGTTTCTCTCCCCTCTATTCATGGGCAGAGATCTCTCTGGAAGGCATGAAGCCTCTCTCACTACTAGAAATGGGGAGAGGGTACCCCTATGTTTCTCTCCCCCCTATGAATGGGTAGAGATCTCTGGGGCAGGCATGAAGCCTCTCTCACTCTTAAAAATGGGGGGAGTGTAGCCCTAGATTTCTATTATATTCATGCACAGAGATCTCCAAGGAAGGCATGAAGCCTCCATCATTCCTAGCTACGGGGAAAGGATACCCCTATATTCCTCTCCCCTCTATTCATGGGCAGAGATCTCAGGGGGAGACATGAAGCCTCTATCATTCCTAGCTACAGGGAGAGGATACCTCTATGTTTCTCTCCCCCCTATTAAAGCACAGAGATCTCTGGGGGAGGCATGAAGCCTCTCTCACTACTAGAAATGGGGATAGTGTACCACTAGATTTCTATTCTATTAACACACAGAGATCACGAGAAAAGGCATGAAGCCTCTATCATTCCTAGGAATGGGGAAAGGGTACCCCTATATATTTCTATCCCCAGTATTTATGAGCAGAGATCTCTGGGGGAGGCATGAAGCCTCTCTCACTCGTAAAAATGGGGGGAGTGTACCCCTAGATTTCCATTCTATTAACGGACAGAGATGACGAGAAAAGGCATGAAGCCTCTATGGTTCCTAGGAATGGGGAAAGGGTACCCCTATATATTTCTATCCCCTGTATTTATGGGCAGAGATCTCTGCAGAAGGCATGAAGCCACTCTCACTACAAGAAATGGGGGGAGTGTACGCCTAGATTTCTATTCTATTAATGCACAGAGATCTCCAGAGAAGACATGAAGCCACTATCATTCCTAGATACGGTGAGAGGATACCCCTGTGTCCCCCCCCTCCCATTAATGGGTAAAGATCTCTGCGGAGGCATGAAGCCTCTCTCAGTCCTAGAAATGCGGGGAGTGTACCCCTAGATTTCTGTTCTATTAATGCACAGAGATCTCCAGGGAAGGTATGAAGCCTCTATCATTCCTAGCAACAGGGAGAGGGTACCCCCTTATTTCTCTCCCCTCTATTCATGGGCAGAGATCTCTGGGGGAGGCATGAAGCCTATATCACTACAAGAAATAGGGGGAGTGTACCCCTAGATTGCTATTTTATGAATGCACAGAGATCTCCAGGGCAGGTATGAAGCCTCTATCATTCCTAGCTACGGACAGAGGGTACCCCTATGTTTCTCTCCACTCTATTCATGGGCAGAGATCTCTGTGGAAGGCATGAAGCCTCTCTCACTACTAGAAATGGGGAGAGGGTACCCCTATGTTCCTCTCCCCCCTATTAATGGGCAGAGATCTCTGGGGGAGGCATCAAGCCTCTCTCACTCCTAAAAATGGGGGGAGTGGACCCCTAGATTTCTATTCTAAGAATGCACAGAGATCTCCAGGGAAGGCATGAAGCCACTCTAATTCCTAGCAATGGGGAGAGGATGCCCCTATATTTCACTCCCCTCTATTAATGGGCAAAGATCACTGGGAGAGGAATGAAGCCTCTCTCACTACTAGAAATGGGGGGGGTGTACCCCTAGATTTCTATTCTATTAAAACACAGAGATCACGAAAAAAGGCATGAAGCCTCTATCATTCCTAGCTACGGGGAAAGGATACCCCTATTTTTCTCTCCCCTCTATTCATGGGCAGAGATCTCAGGGGGAGGCATGAAGCCTCTATCATTCCTAGCTACAGGGAGAGGGTACCCCTATGTTTCTCTCCCCCCTATTGATGCACAGAGATCTCTGGGGGAGGCATGAAGCCTCTCTCACTACTAGAAATGGGGATAGTGTACCCCTAAATTTCTATTCTATTAAAACACAGAGATCACGAGAAAAGGCATGAAGCCTCTATCATTCCTAGGAATGGGGAAAGGGTACCCCTATATATTTCTATCCCCAGTATTTATGAGCAGAGATCACTGTAGAAGGCATGAAGCCACTCTCACTACAAGAAATGTGGGGAGTGTATCCATAGATTTCCATTCTCTTAACGGACAGAGATCACGAAAAAAGGCATGAAGCCTCTATGATTCCTAGGAATGGGGAAAGGGTACCCCTATATATTTCTATCCCCTGTATTTATGGGCAGAGATCTCTGCAGAAGGCATGAAGCCACTCTCACTACAAGAAATGGGGGGGAGTGTACCCCTAGATTTCTATTCTATAAATGCACAGAGATCTCGAGAGAAGGCATGAAGCCACTATCATTCCTAGATAAAGGGAGAGGGTGCCCCTATGTTTCTCTCCCCTCTATTCACGGGGATAGATCTCTGGGGGAGGCATGAAGCCTCTATCAATCCTAGCTCGGGAAGAGGGTACCCCGATGTTTCTTTCCCCCCATGAATGGGCAGATCTCTGGGGGAGGCATGAAGCCTCTCTAACTGCTACAAATGGGGAGAGTGTACCCCTAGATTTCTATTCTATTAATGCACAGAGATCTCCAGGGAAGGCATGAACCCGCCGTCATTCCTAGCTACAGGGAGAGGGTACCCCTATATTTCTTTCCCCTCTATTTAAGGGCAGAGATCTCTGGGGGAGGCATGAAGCCTTTCTAACTCCAAGAAATGGGGGGAGTGCACCCCTAGATTTCTATTCTATTAATACACAGAGATCTCCAGGAAAGGCACCAAGCCTCTATCACACTTACTCCTAAATTTATGTTTTACTAATGCGCAGAGATCTCCCAGGAAGGCATGAAGCCTCGATCATTACTAGCTACGAGGTGGGGTGTACCCACATATTTCGCTGCAATGGAACCCCTGGGAGTAAGGGCAACACCCTAAAAACAGTCATTTTTAAATATTCCTATGTTTCCAAATAGAAGTAGAAGGGAGCACAGTAAAAATACTCTTACACAGTTTGAAAACCTTCCTGAAACAATCAAAATAGAACTTAGCACTCTTACCTCAACAAAATGCTCAGGTACACACGTGTGGAAGGAGGAATTCCCGGCCTTGGACCAGAACGTGAGAAACGTCTCGGGATTTGAGCCCAAATGCGGTACGGACCCTGTCTGGAATACTGAACCTCATGTGGCATGAAGCCCTTGGAGCAGATATATAAGCAGGAAGTCCCCTCCGTTGGGCCGTGATGGCCGCTTGTCCCTCTACTCCCCAAAGGGCCTCCACGTGCCTCCTTCCCTCTCTGCCTAGCCTTCCTCCCGGGGTCTGAGAGGATCAGGCAGAGTAGAAAAGAACCATGCTTTCCTACACTCTGCCTCACGCAAATGAAAAGGGGTAAATCCAATAATTAGACTACAGATTGAGGGGACTTCTGCTGAACATCCCAGCTGCACCGTGTTACAAGCAATGTGGGGAGGGGGATGCTAGAACTACTGAGCCTTTTCTCCTCATACCTGGCTTGCAATGCCCTACCCGGGTCTACAAGTTCGGGGGGGGTGGGAGTCTATTACTGCGTGCTAAATGCCTCGGGAGAACCACTCCAGCCTGTAGGGAGCTCCCTTGAGACAGGGAGCCATGCCTGAGGGAAAGACAGCTCCCTAACTCTGGTTACACAGTGGAGCATCCTCCCGGGTACCCCAGGGGTTCAAGGGCCAAGTGTTACCCTCCTCCTGGGTTTCCCACTGGCACTTTATGGCTAATAATAATAATAATAAAAATAACGATAATAATAACATGTATTTCTATCCCGCCTCTCCACATGGATTGTGGCGGTGAATAACGATGCATTAACTACATTAAAAACATTAACCAGCCAGTGGTCTCGAACCCACCCTAGCAGAGAGGGTGGGATTACCCTCCGGAACCGGTTGGATCTCCCCGATGCCGCCTCGGTCAGGTCTCAGCCGGGAGATGTGGGTGGCAAACAGGCCCTGAGCTCGCTCCTAACAGAAATCCGACAAGACTCACAATCACACCGACCTCGGTCTCGAGCGACCGCTCAAACAATCCACACATTCATTTTAAAGTGTATTTTAACATGATTTTAATTATATGTTTGTTTTTAAAGTGTTTTATGTTTTTAATATATTTTAATGTGTTTTAATCATGTATTTAATTGCATTTTGATTTCTGTTGTACCCCGCCTCAAGCCTTGAGGAGAGAGGGGTAACGCTTGTTGTTTTTAGTATTGTTGTTGTTATTATGTTGTTGCTGCAAATATTATTAACCAGCTTCACATTCGTCACACCACACCAGACACAGGCGCAAACTTCTAAATACAACACAATATCACAAAACCAGCACTTCCTGCACAGACCTACACACCTTCACCTTCTCCTCTGAAAAGCCTGCAAAATCTCTGACGCTTCAAGCAAATATGCAAGACAGCACTCGCCACACACACCTCCAATTACAACACTCGTGCAAAGCAGCAAAAATCCACACGGCAAGACTGGCACCACAAACAACCTATATCCTGGCAGAACAAAAGCACAACTACACACGACCCCTGGTTGCCACTAGCAGTTCCCGGCTGAGACCAGAACAACGCGACACCGAGGAGCTCCCTCCGGTTCTGGAGAGCGTTTCCCCCTCCTGGCCGCCCCTTCCCAAACCTGAAGTAGACGTTTAGGAGGAAAAAGTGGGAAAGGAGGACTGGAAGGAAAAACAGCTAGATTGAGGATCCCTCCCAAACTCACACGCAATGGCAAATTGATGAAAAGGTTGCTTGGGGGGCTGCGTTCCTCAAGAGAGGGAGAGCTCCCATAGCAGTGGAACAGTTCCCCTCAGGCTAGCTTACTAGTTGCAGGGACCTGAGTTCTAATCCTGCTTTCCCTCAATACTACTAAGAGCCCAGCTGCTGGACAAACCTCTTCTCGTCTTGCCCCCTTCTGGCGAGGCTGGGATCCCTGCCCTCGATCTGTGTGGCTTCGGGACCCGGGAGGCCTCGAAGGCCCCCCGAGACTGCTCTGAGACCCCATAAAGGAATCAGAGAGGACTGAAATACCAGAACTCCCACGCAGCTACGACCCCGTAGGCATTTTTTTAAAAAAATGCATTAAACCACAGGAAAGTATAATACCTAGAAATAGTGGTGGCTGTATCTAAACCCATGAAGGGTCTTCCTATGGACTAATCCCGTTTCCAGGGTCTTCCCAGTTAAGCAAGACTGGACTGCAATGGCTGGCAAAAAGATCTGCCCCTCCTACGACAGCCATTTTGGCTCCCCTTCTCCGCAACCTCCCCATCTCTCCACTGTCCTTTCTAAATGCAGTGACTGCAAACCTACCCCCGTTCCAGACAGGGTCGTGCCCTGGAGCTCTGCAAATACAACGTGGAATTGGAGCTTCTATTTCCGATCCCTTTACTGATTATGCCCCGCTTGGGAATTCCTCCCTCCATTTTACAAAACACGATTGACACACAAGGTCTTACATTTTTCATACAGGTACCAACCTTGATCCCCAGCTCCCTCCTTCGCGGGCTGACAGGTCCGGCAGTGATGTTTTTGCCCCAAAATCCCCGCTTTCCTCTCCCCCTCCCCTGAATTTTGACCCACCCTCTGAAAGCTCATCCCCCCACTTTGGGGAAAGCCTTTGGCAGGGGGACATCCTGTGTGATTCTCACTTGTAAAAAATATCTTCTTCCAGGACAAAGTGTACACCCTCAAAGGACACCCCGACATTCAGGGTCTGCTCCCGGTCCTCTCTCCACCCCAGGCCTCCGAAACAGACCTGTTTTCTGTTTCCTTCTGGGAGCTTTTTGTCTCCGATCCCGTGTCTTCTCTAACGAACCTCCACGCCTTTGGCTCTTAAAGTACTTTAGCGGAGGAACGGATCGACTGAGAGACCTTTTTGCATTTGCTTAACTGGGTCTCTCTTGCTTTTGCCCTTTCCTTCGACGTATGCATTCCCTCTATGTACTAAATTTTGTTCCAGTGTTTTATTAATGTGCCATCACTTTCACGAGAATAAAATTCCTAATAAAGTCATTTGGACAACTGTCACGCTTGTCATGTTTGGCACAAGGTCTTTTCTGCTTTCCTTGTTTGGTAGTAATGTACCTGACTGTAGTGAAAATTCGTGATGTCCCACCTCCCAAAGGAGAGACCCCCCCCCCAGCAATCTTAAAAACATTTCCGTACTAAGCAAGAGTGTGAAGTGTGAAGAAATCATTTAAGACAATGCTAAGCGATTAGAAAGCCTAAAGCAAACTGTCTGGTGTGAATTACAGGAATGTGAGCTACAAATAAAATGAGAACACAACGGTCACATCCACAGGTGGGGGGTGAGGAGGAACCGGCCAGAAACTGCGCATGACAGAAGGACCCCGGGACGGCAGTCAAACGTTACAGAGACCCCACCTGGAAGGCTCCACCCGGTTCTCCCTGCTGCCCTCCAACTACGTATCCCAAAGGGAAGGGATCACAGAGGGGCGCGAGGGTTATCAAGCGCCATAACTCTCTTTGCTGCTGCTGCTGAGCCATGAAGACTCACGGGGTGGCCCTGGGCCAGTCACTCTCTCTCAGCCTCACCTAACACTGAATGGGGTCCTCCGACTTCTCAGCTAAAGAGAAGGACCCCCACTTAGCCATGTGTTCCAGTCCTTCCTCTGGGATTCCGAGGGGCCCCTGGTCCAACGTGCTGCCTGGACGGGAACCCAGACTACGCCACCCCTGATGGGCGGCCCAGAATACACTTTGGTCCGGAAATCCCCAATGAAGGAGACTCTGCCACCTGCAAAGCGGGCAGTCTTCCGAGGGAACGGACGGGGCTCAACGTGGGAGGAAGACTGCGTTGTGGGGAAAAGCGTTATGCATCCCCCCTCTCTCTCTTTCCAACATAGGAAACTATATTTTTTTAATTCTCTAGCCATGGTTAGAGACTCATAAATCAAAGGAGAAGCTATGAGGAAGAGGAAGGAATTCCTGAGGAACACACCAGGAGGTGCTGCAGAAAGAGCCTGTGGGGTACAAAGGTTTTATTTTAATAGGCCACCCGAATAAAGAGCTGCTTCCTTCCTGATTTTAGGACAGACGAACCTCCAAGCCGTGGGGTTCAGGGGTGGCCATAGCTGGGCCCCTCCTCAAGGAACTGAGCCAGGGCCATTTAAAGGCACACAACCTGGCAGCCATCCCTAAATCCGGGCGGGGGGGAGACCTGGGGTCTTACTGTTATCTCCCACCCTTCACTTTCAGGGATCAATCTCAAGGAGTTCAAGGATTAAGCCGTCACCCCTTCCTCCTCTCTTTCCTAACCTCAAAAGACTCGGACAGTGCGGTCCCTTTGGTGGCCCTTTCCTCCAGCGTCTCCTTCTCCCCAACATCCTTTTGCAATACAGAAAATTCTACATTGTATTACTGGTGGGGTCTCCCTGTGGGTGTATGCAAAGCCAGAAGGACCTTTGGGGCTTAATTTCTGGCCTTTTCCAATCACGGTCGACTCAGAAACGCAGCCCTTTTCGCAGACGTCCCAACCACGAGCCCCCCCCCTCGGCCGGTCCCTCTCAGCCCACATCCTGCGCTTATACGGGAACTTCATAAACATTTTGTCCTGATATCATCACTTTAGAAACGCATTCCCCAAATTTTTCTTTTAAAGCCCATTTCAACCCCACCCGAGCCTCATTTGGAGCATTTACCCCCTGTCTTTTTTCGTTTACATCACATTCCTTTGCGTTACATTTTCGTCACATTACATTTCTTTACCTTACATTATCCCATGCCTTCTGCAAACATGATTCCCTGCATCCCATTTGCCCACATCAAGCTGATGAATAAAAAGAACTATTTGGAGGTGAGGCCTCCAAGGAATGAGGATGCCACGCTATGCTAACCCAGGAGAAAAGCTATGTTTTTAAAGCATATTAATTCTTAATAAGATATAACATTGAGAAGTATTGGTATTTCAAGTAAAGCTGGACCCATAATGGGCGCCCTCGCTTCTCAGTCTTCCCAGTTAAGGAGGACCGGATTGAAAGGGCTGGGAAAAGGACTTCCCCCTTTCCGGTCCGACAACACCTATCCTGCTCCCAGTGGGCCCAGCAAACCTCTGTCCCCTTAACTGGTCTTGCTGGGCCCAAGGAGGATTTACCTCCCGCAGGAAGAGAACCTGGGAGCCTTCAGCGGCCGTTTTCATCCTGGGTGCTGCAGAAAATCGAAATTAAAAAGGACCGCTACAGCGCTATATATCAGTCATAAAAGAGATCTTTACTATTATACTGTAACATTTACAATTCCTGTTTTTCACTCTGAGTATTCTCTAGAACCAGTTATTTTCAGTATTTTAGGTTTCTGGGGTGCTGGTGGCTGAGATCTCATTCAGAGACAATTAAGTTAAAAGGGACCCAGGGGTCATCTAGCCCAACCCCAGTGTGGCAGAAATTCCTCTAACTCACCCCTGAAGGGTCCCCAAAAAATCCTCTTCCATTTCAGAGCCATTAACTTAGGAGTCAAATTGGGATCTTCGATTAAGGCAGCAGAGAAAGAGATGCGCTAGGGGATCTGAAAACAACTCTGCATTTGCTCTATGGTGTCCCCTACATGCCCCCTCAACATTTCTTTTCCTACGCGATTTTTTATGGTCTTACTCATCCTTGCACTATTTCCTGCACGGCTTTCTCGTTGCTTCCACGGCAGTCAGTCTTACCTGTCTCGCCAAAACGTCTTGACACACGTCTAAAAGTCAAAATGCATGACGCCCCCTCCCCTGCAAGGAAACTGAGCCCCCTCCCCCCAAGAACAGTTCTCCCCACAGTTAAAACATGGGAAGAAAAGAAAAACATTGAAGGCCACTCAAAGCAATGGGAAAGCATAGCTGAAAGGGAGAGACAGCATTAAAGACAAGTAGGAAAGGCACTGAGAGCAGCAGCAAGAGAAAAGCCTTAGGGGGCAAGGGTGGGATGGGGGGCGCCTGGCACGTGAGGGGGCCAAGGAAACACGGGCAGAGGCCCCCGAGATCCAGGGACCCATTTCTACCCCCTGCCCTCCAACTCCATTTCGAAACTAGAAGACAGCTCTCCAGTGGGGAGGGGGTCTCCCGGCCGGTGGTCCATTTATGCCCCGCTCAGCCAGGGAACGGCTGAGCTCGGGATGCCCTCCTCTCAGCCTGACCTAAAACTGAACGGGATTCTGGAAGGACAAAATGGAGGGCAGGGGAGCCACGCGGAGGCAAACGACGGGTAGACTTTTAAACGAAACCTCAAAATTACCTGAGGAATCGAGCTCGCTCTCCCAGCGTCAAGAAGCTACAAAAGCCTGGTAAATTCTGACCTGGGGGGCCAAAAGCGGTTTGAAGCCAAGGACTGAGAAGCTCTTCTGAAGGAGGAGGCTTCCCGAGACAGGAGGAAAGCTCTGTGGCTCCAAACTCGGGGAGCGTTAAGTGCAGGGAGCGTTAAGCGCAGGGCGCGTGAAGCACCGTCCCGGCCACGAAAAATGGGGTCTCCCCCCGCATCGGGACCTCTGCGAGACGTGAAGTCCCGCGTGGGCCACGAGGGACATCCCTGCCAAGGGCCAGGGCAACCTCCCCAGGTTCAAAGAGTTCCTGTGCCCAGATCCAGAGATCTGCTTGGTTTCCCCAGGGTGTCCGGAAAAGCCCTGCCTTTCTATACTCTGCCTTCAATAAGTAATAAGGGGGCAACTCTATTCCTTAGCCTACATATTACGGGGGCTAGTGCTGTACAGTCCAGCTGCACCGTGTTACAGGCAATGTGGGGCGGGGGGATGCCAGAGCTCCTGAGCCTCGGCTCCTCCTACCTGGCTCAGAGCGCCCCAGCCACGTCTACAGGTGGGGTTCTGGGGGGGGGATTTATTTCTGGGTGCGAAAAGCCTCGAGAGATCCCCACAGGCCCTGCAGGGGGCTCTCCCGAGACAGGGAGCCACGCCTGAGGGAAAGACGGCTCCCTTCCTCCGGTTACGGAGCGGAGCGTCCTCTCGGGCACCCCGGGGGCTCGAAGGCCGAGCGCCAGCCTCCTCCCGGGTTCCCCGCTGAAGCCTTTAGGGCTTACGGCCGGCCAGCTGTCTCCAACCCCCCCGGTAACTGCGATGGAACCCCCGGGAGTGAACGCACCCCCCGGGAAACCCCCGTCCCTCTCCGTACTTCTGCTCACGGATTCCAATTAGAGAAAGCCCCCCAACCAGCTGTTTAGCCTTCCCATCTCCCTCCCCATTTCGTTCCTCTAGAACATGTAATTCCAGTTTAGAGAATGACTGACCGGGAAGGGCGAAATGCTCTGCTAACCGTTCTGGGGCGCCGCCCCCTTACGGGGCCCTTCCGGAGGGGACCCCCAAAGGCAGCCGGACTTCCGTCCCTTCCTCCTTCTGCGCGGGGACCGTCCCGTTTGCCCGACGCGGGACGCGGAGGGGTGTTGCCGGCGGGGGACGACGTGGGTCACGCTGGAGGGGGAGCGGGTAAACGCCCCCCTGGCGTCATGGACGGTGTTCCGGGGACCCGCGGCATCGCTCCCGGGGTGGATGAGGGGGCAGGGTCGGTGTGGGGGTTTGCGGTGGACTCTCCCTCCCGCACCGCCACGCCGGGCACGGTTTCCCTTTGTGGGCACGCGGCCGTTCAGGGCAGGGGGGTCTCCGCGGGCGGGGAAAGGCCGGGGGCCCAGAGCCTGAGAGGGGGTCCTCGATGCCGCCTAGGTCCGGTCCCTGCCGGGAGCTGCGGGCGGCAACCGGGGCCCTGAGCTCACTCCTCACAGAAATCCTACAAGACTCACAAACACACCAACCTCCGCCTGGAACAACCCACGCAAACAATCCACACACGATCTCACACACACACACACACACACACACACACACACACTTTAATGTGTTTTTAATTTTATGATATTATTTATACGTTTGCTTTTTAAAAGTTTTGTGTTTTTGGTGTATTTCAGTGTATTTCAAGCATGTTTTTCATTGTTTTTTAAGCTCTCTCCTACCCCACCTCAAGCCCTGAGGAGAGGGGGGTAACCGAGCTTATTTTTAATATGGCTACTGTGTGGTTGCATTGTTTTTATTGTTATTATCAATGTTATTAAAGTTGTTCACGTTCTTCACACCACAACAGACACACGCAACAGATATCTAAGTACGACACAACGTCACAAAGCCAGCAATTCCCGCACAGACCTACACACCTTAACGCTGCCTCCTTAAACGCCCCACCGGATCCCTGACGCTGCAAACGACTAAGCAACAGACCTCTAAATGCACACACCCGAAATGACAACACTCACACGCAAGACCGGCACGACAACCCACTCACGGCCAGGCAGAACAAGAGACACACACAACCCAACAGCGGTTGCCCCCTGCAGATTTCGGCTGAGACAGGGCCAAGGCGGCATCGAGGAGCTCCGACCGGTTCCGGAGGGGAATCCCGCCCCCTCTCAGACTCTGGACCCCCGGCGTTGCCTCGCCCCCAGAGAGACCCCCGCCTGGAAGGGTGGTGGGCCCCCGAAGGGAAAGCGTAGTCCGGATGGCCGTACCGGGGGGGAAGAGGCCGCCACAAACCCCGACGCCGAGCCCGTCCCCCGATCGACACTGGGAGCGAGACCCCGGGGCCCCGCAACACCGGCCGTCACCCCCAGGGGACCGTTATCCCGCTCCCCCCTCGGCGTGACCCCCGCCGCCCCCTCCCGAGAAGGACCCCCCGCGTTCAGCGTAGGGCAAAGGGGAGGGTCTCTGTGCAGAGAGAGGGAGGGAGGGAAGGGGGCTGAAGGAGAGGCGGCCCCCAGAAGAGGAAGCAGAGCATTTCCCCCTTCCTGGTCCCCCATTCCCAAAGCTGGAAGTAAATGTTTTGGAGGAAAAAAATGGAGAGGAGGATTGGAAGGAAAAACAGCTAGATTGAGGAACCTTCCCAAACTGAAACCCAGTGCCAGACCTATGGAGAGAGATCCAGGTTTCTCAGGGGGCTGCATTCACCAAAAGAGCTTCCATGGCAGTAAAACAGTTCCCCCCGGGCTATCTCGTTACTTTCAGGGAACTCAGGTCTAATCCTGCGTCTCTTAAATACTGCTATAAGCCCAGCTGCTCGGGAAAATTATATCTGATCGCCCCGCCCTGGCGAGGCTTGGGAGACCTTGAAGGCCCCCCCGTGACGCTAGGCTGAGACCCCATAAAGGGATCAGGGAGGACTGGATTACCAAACCTCCCATGCGGCTGCGATCCCCCAAGAATTACCTACTTTAAACAAGGGACTATCAAGTCTAATAATGAGAACTATCTGTAGCTAAGGCCTCCCAGGAAGCAGGATGCCAAGCTACGCCTGCCAGAGAAAGTAACTTGGGAGACAGCTGAAGTCAGCCCGTGAAGGGTCTCCCTATGGACTCCTCCAGTGGTCCCTCCTAAAAAATTGTTTTAAAACATATTAAGCTATAGTAGGATATAATAGTGAGAACTACGGGTATTGGAAGCTAAGCTGGACCCGTGAAGGGCCTCCTCGCTTCTCGGAGTCTTCCCAGTTAAGGAGGACTGAATTATAAGGGCTGGGAAAAAGATTTGCCCCTTTCGGGCCCTGCGACGCCTCTCCTGCTCCCAGTGGCTCCAGCAAACCTCTGTCCCCTTAACTGGTCTTGCTGGGCCCAAGGAGGATTTACCTTCCCCAGGCATTAAAACTGGGAGCCTTGGGTGGCCATTTTTTATTCTGGCTGCAGCCGAAAATCTAAGTTAGAAACGTCTACTGCGTCACTACATCTGAGACATAAAACGTGCCTTTTTTAATGTGCACTCTGCACATGCTCTACAGCTAGCTTCTCTCCATCTGGTTTTAGATCTTTGGGGTGCTGAGGGCTGAGATCCCAGTCACAGACTGTCAAGTTAAAGGGGACCCCAGCGGTCACCTATCCCAACCCCGAAAGGATGGAAAGGCACATTAAGGCACCCCTGAAGGGTGGCCGCAGGATTCCTGCTTTGAAAACTCCCACGGAGGAGTCCCTTGTCGCGTGTACCACGGGCAGACCGAGACCGTACAGCACGGAGCACGTTACGCGTGCGCCCCCCCCGCCCTCCCTCACGCTAAAAATCCCTTTTTGTTTCTCTCCTCATCAGAACTACCCCAAGAAAAAACACGGACACAGGTTTTCAAAATTCTTTATTAGAAATCACGTTTTAAATGCCTATCTCCTTCTATTAGGATGAATACGCCCCTTCGCTATAACTTAATTATAGTATGCAAATTTTTTAAGTTAACCTTGTAAAATTATTATAAATCTCATTGAATCCCATCCTCGGAGGAAGAAGGGATCTAAATTTAGTCAGGGAGTAAACCAATGAACTGTGTGCAACTCCTTACAAATTCCTGCCAGTGCCAGTAAAGGCTGCAGGGAATGTCAGGGTGGCATCGAGGTTTTGCATTAATAAGCCACCGAAACGCACAGTCCCCTTTTTCCTTCCTTCTCCAGCTTTAAACATTTTCCTTTCTTTCTATGGTTAGGGTCTGTGGGACTTCTCCCAAAATGAAGAGAGAGGTCTCCTTCTTGCCACAACCAGACAGACGCCCTGGCTGTTTCTAAAATTTTGCTTGTGCATGACCTGCATTTTTACAGCCTTGATTTCTTGATTTTGTTTTAAGAGTTCTTGAAGAACAGGACAGAAAATCTCCTTGGTTCTTCTGCTTTGGGGCTGATTTAATCAAAGAAGAACCAGCAAGCTGAATCAGGCTGAGGACCTGCCTCTGGGACTACGCTTCAAGGCCGAAGGTTTTAACACCGGGACCTCTGGATCTGTGGGCTGAAACCCACAAAAGCCCGCATGTGTGCGTCTGGGTGTGTGAGGGGGGACACCTTGGAGAAAACCAGCCAGACAACACTTCACTGGTCTCCAATGCGGAGGCCTCGTCCCCTCGATTTACTCCGGGAGCGGCACTGCCAAGGATTTTTACACCCGTATTAAGCAGGCAGGCCTCGAGGCGGCAATCCGGATCCAGGCACAGGAACAAAAGTGAAGGGGTCGCCTGCTCAGAGGCATCTGCAAACTAATTCAAAATGGCGGAGGCACAGCCATTTTGGTACTGGCTCCATGCTGAGTCCTTCCACGAGCCCCCAAACTGCCTGAAGTGTATTTTAGAGGAGATTCCTGGAGGCTGAGCGCCTAATCTATGGATGGGGGCCATTTTGGGTCATCTGCTGCGTGTGCAAGGTTGTGTTTCAAGCTGAAACGAGATCCTTACCTGTTTCTGCTGCTCTTCCACGTGGCTCCGTCCTTTCCAAACTGCCTGTTCCCCCATTTAGGTTGCAGTGGATTTGAAGGATTGAAGAAACAGCCGTCCCTGCGTTAATACAAAATACTGCTGTTCACATGTCTTCAATTCTCCTTTTCCATCTTTTTTAAAAACTATGCTCCTCTATACTCAACTAATCTGACTTTATGCCCTATTTCCAACCAAACTCTCTTTTTTTCTTTAAAAAAACCATTTTACACAATTAGAATTTTTATCTTTTCCTTTGGAGTTTTTCCTTAATTTTTGTAAGCTGCCCTGGAACCTGAACAAGGAGAAAAGGCTTCATTTAATAAACAAACAATAAATCCTCTTCGTCTTCTTTTTTTCTTGTTCTTTATTCAAATTTCCTTTCTTTTTCTTCTTTTTAATTCTTTTTTACTATGTTTAAATTGTGTATTACATTGCTGAAAACGCCATGCAAAAATGTAGCAATTCCAAGTTCTTCCTTTTTAAAATGTATATTACATTGCAATACGTTTGCATTGCTTTTTAAGTAATGGCAAGTTCTTGTTCTTTAAAGAAAACTTTGGTAGAACTTACTTTCAAAAATGAATCCTATGCTGTCTTCCTTACAATGGTTGTATCCTGCCTTGGATTTCTGTATAAAAAGAAATAACAACAATAAAATCCACCTCATCAGCTCAGGAGAACTGTATGACCTTCATTTCCCCTCAGATGTTAAAGATTTTTCACCATATTTCTTTTATAAAAACTTACTTTTCTAAAAAAACCACTTTGAAGAACTTACCTCTCAAACTTTATCCTATGGTGCCTTTTAAAAACGTTGGTAAGCTGCCAGGAATCCTGTATGATGAAAAAGACGTTAAATAAGTTCTGTGAGTAAGAAAAATAGAAGTCATCTCATCCCCTCAAGAATGCTGAGGATTCCTTTCATTTTTCCCTCAGACTGCACATTGTAAAGATTTTTGCCTTCATTTCTCTAAAAACATCCCCTCACTTTCAAAATGTAACTTCTTCCACTGTCCTTGGTTCCCATTTATTGTGCCTTTTTTTTATAAAATACTTTCATTTTTTTGCTTGTTTATAGTCTTTACTATTTTCCATTTCTATGTCATTTTGCTTTATTTCTGAATTTTTACCTCTCACATAATTGCTTTCCCAAAAAACAAAACTTTTCTACAACTAGTGCTTTAAACTGTCTTCTGTGATGTCTTTTTAAAAGATCTTTTTGGATTCTATACGAAGAGAAAGGCATTAAATGAACAGAAAACTCTCCTCCTCTCTCCCATTGCCTCAGGAAAAATGTGGGGGGACTTTATTTTTTCACCCCAAACTGCACATTTTGAGGGTTTTTGCCCTCTTTTTCTTTCAAAAAGGCTCCTTTTGTTCCAAAATGTAACTTCTTCTCCACCTCTTGCCACTTGCCTCCCATTTCCCCTGCTTTGTTTAAATACCTTTTCTTCTGAGAAGTTTTTTTTTCTCCACCACATGTTCACTGTGGCTTATAACTTTATTATTTTGCTTCTTCGATATCCATATTTTTTACCGCACTTTAAGTAGGCCTTAGGGTACCTGTCGCCCTTGGGCTGGGTTTCTTTCCAACCACCCGTTAATTATTTCTTAGCTTTTTGAGAGCCCGTCTTTTAAAGCAGGCTCCGTTTACTCAAAATGCCGGCCAACCCCCCTCCAGCCCCACCAGGAACCAACAGAGATAATTAAAATGGAGAAATAAGTGAGAACAAACCCACCCCATTCCCCTCAGCATAGCCGGGGGAGCCCCCCATTTTACCGCCAAGGAAACTCCGCTATTATCATTCCTGCTACTATTATCGTTGTTACCACCAGCCACTTTCTTCCCCCAAAGTTAGGAGCCGAAGCGACTCATGGGTTTAATTAAACGCTAAACTTAACAGGCCAGGCTACTTACGCAAAGGAAATACCAACGGGCCGAAGAAGACGCCCCTCAGACAGACTAAGGCCTCTTCCACGTACCCCAAACTCTCTCTCTCCTCAGAGCCGGCTCTCTCTTCGCTCCCGGCCTGACGAAGCCTTTTATATTGACAGAGCTCCCGCCAATTGTTCAAACCCTGCCCCGCCCTCGTTCCGAGCCTCCGGTTGGACAACGACGCTGCCCGTCACGCGCTCGGGGATCGCGCCGAAAGGGAGGAGGGAGGGGAACTCTACTTCGCATGCGCAATGTCGCCGCCGCCGCCGCGCCTTTTCTCTTTCCCTCAGCTGACTTTCCCCCTATTTGGCTCAATTTCCCCCTGGTTTGGAGGCCGCATTTTGCTCCGCATTCCTGCACATCAGGGGCTTGCTAGAGGCTTTGTTCCCAAAAAGAAGGCGTAATAGACCTTCCCCTCACGGAGCAGCTAGCTTTCTCTCGCTTTTGGCCCCTTTCAACATTCAAGGGATGCTATTGGCCATCCTGGCTGCCCCTCAGGAGTTAGAATTGGCTGCCCGGCGACCTCGGCGGGTCTTTTCCTCGGAAGCTCTCTCCCGCCTTTTCCTCCGGCCCCCTCCCCTCCGCACATCGGGAGGGAAAGCCGTGTAACGGCAGCGCGCATGCGCCAACCGCGCCTTCTCGGCTCCGGTTTGCCCGCCATTTTCCCGGAGACACCATTTTCCCTCAGACGCTCCGCGGGGGAGAGAGCCGGCTCGGCGGGGAGGCTGCGGGCCTGCAGGTGAGGGCCCTCGCTCGCCCCTCCGTTGCCCGGTTGCTCGCCCATTCATTTAAATAGCTTGGTTTCATTCTAATATGCCTTTTAAGGGTACTGCTTCGTTAAAACTTGGAGGCGCTCTGGCTCCCGGCTTTGGAGGAAAAAGTGCACATGACTAATAATAATACTGGAATTTCCTTGGGGGCCAAATCAGGGGCTCCCCCGGCTATGCTGAGGGGAATGGGGTGGGTTTGTCCTCAGTTATTTCTCCATTGTAATTATCTCTGTTTGTTCCTCGAGGGGCTGGAGGGGGGTTGGCCGGCATTTTGAGTAAACGGAGCCTGGTTTAAAGGACGGGCTCTGTAAAAGGCAAGAAATAATTCACGGGTGGTTGGAAAGAAACCCAGCCCAAGGGCGACAGGTACTTTAATGCGTACTTAAAGTGTATTAAAAATATGCATATAGAGGAAGAAATAAAATGTCAAGTCGACAAAAAAAAGCAGAGGTGCATGAAAAAAAAAATGAGGAGAGAAGCCCCTTAAGGGAAGCAGAAGAAATGGGAGGGGGCTAAGTTGCATTTTGGAAGAAAGGAAGTGTTCTTAAAAGAAAAAAGGGCAAAAAGCCTGAAAATGTGCTCTTTGGGGGGGGGAATCGGGTCCCTCCACATTTTTCCTGAGGGGACGGGAGGGAAGAGGTGAGTTTTACTGTTTGTTTTCTGTCTTCTCATGGCAGTTTAGAAGTTTTATTTAAATGGACAGTACAGGAGCCAGCTTAAAAAATTGATTGTAGAAAGTGGTTTTTTTTCTTAGAGTAATAACATGAGGGAAGGAAAACGGAGGGACAGCAAGATGATAAACAAATAAGATAAAGACTGAAAAGGAAAAGCGAAGGCATTTTTTAAAAAAAGCACAGTTAATGGGAGCCAAGGAGTGGAAAATCAATTGCATTTTGGAATAAATGAAACCAGAAACGTTGAAAGTGTGCAGTCTGTGAGGAAAATGGAGGCAATCCACAGCTTTCTTCAGGGGATGAAGTGAACTTTGTGCTTTTTATTTACTGAATTAATTTACTATTTTTTTTTTTAATACAGGAACTAAGGCAGCTTCCCAGTGTTTTTCAAAAGACACCATAGGATAAAGTTTCAAAGGTAAGTTCTGTAAAACTGCCTTTTTTAAAACCAAGTATTTTCAAAACATATAAGGCCAAAAAATCTTGAACATCTGAGGGGAAAATGGAGGCCATGCAGTTTTCCTGGGAGGATGAGGTGGGTTTTCTTATTGTTGTTTATTGTTTTTACACAGGATACAGGGCAGCTTACAAACATCTTAAGGAAAACACCACAGGATTCCTTTTGGAAGGTAAGTTCTATAAAAATGTTTTTTAAAAAGCGAGAGCTTGGTATTGCTGAAAAGGCAACACAAAGACATAGCAATATATTACACAGTTTGAATATAGTAAAGAAGAATTAAAAAGGAAAAAAAGGGGAAGACATTTGATTAAAGAACAAGAAAAAAAAGGAAACCAAAGGGGATTTGTTTCTTGAATTCATGCCTTTCTCCTTATTCAGGTTCCAGGACAGGTTACACAAATTAAGGGAAAACACCCAAAGATAAGATAAACATCTTAATCGTGTAAAAGTGTTATTTTGCAAAAAAAATTAAAAGTGAATTTCCTAGAAAATAGGGCACAAGGTCGGAGTAGTTGAATACAGAAAAACTTAGTTTTTAAAAAGATGGCAAAGGAGAATTTAAGGCATGTAAGCAGCAGTATTTTGTATTAACACAGGGACGGCTGTTTCTTTAATCCTTCAAATCCACTGCAGCCAACTGGGAAGGACAGGCAGCTTGGAAAGGACGGAGCCACGTGGAAGAGCAACAGAGCTGGGTAAGAATCTCTTTCCAGCTTCAAACACAACCTTGCACACGCAGCATATGACCCAAAATGGCCCCCATCCATAGATTAGGAGCTCACCCTCCAGGAATCTCCTCTTAAATACACTTCAGGCAGTTTGGGGGCTCATGGAAGGATTCAGCATGAAGTAAATATCAAAATGGCTGTGCCTCCGCCATTTTGAATTAGTTTGCAGATGCCTCTGAGCAGGCGGCCCCTTCACTTTTGTTCCTGTGCCTGGATCCGGATTGCCACCTCGAGGCCTGCCTGCTTAGTACGGGTATAAAAATCCTTGGCAGTGCCGCTCCCGGAGTAAATCGAGGGGACGAGGCCTCCGCATTGGAGACCAGTGAAGTGTTGTCTGGCTGGTTTTCTCCAAGGTGTCCCCCCTCACACACCCAGACGCACACATGCGGGCTTTTGTGGGTTTCAACCCTCAGATCCAGAGGTCCCGGTGTTGAAACTTTCAGCCTCTGAAGCGTCGTCACAGAGGCAGGTCCTCAGCTGGATTCAGCTTGCTGGTTCTTCTTTGATTAAATCAGCCCCAAAGCAGAAGAACCAAGGAGATTTTCTGTCCTGTTCTTCAAGAACTCTTAAAACAACATCAAGAAATCAAGGCTGTAAAAATACAAGTCATGCACAAGCAAAACTTTAGAAACAGCCAGGGCGTCTGTCTGGTTGTGGCAAGAAGGAGACCTCTCTCTTCATTTTGGGAGAAGTCCCACAGACCCTAACCATAGAGAGAAAGGAGAATGTTTAAAGCTGGAGAAGGAAGGAAAAAGGGAGCTGTGCGTTTGAGTGGCTTATTAATGCAAAGCCTCGATGCCACCCTGACTTTCCCTGCAGCCTTTACTGGCACTGCCAGGAACTTGTAAGGAGTTGCACACAGTTTATTCGTTTACTCCCTGATTAAATTTAGATCCCTCTTTCCTCCGATGATGGGATTCGAAGAGATTTATAATAATTTTACGAGATTAACTTGAAACATTTGCATACTACAGTTAACTTACACCTAAGGGGTATGTTAGTCCTCCTATTAGAAGAAGGTAGGCATTTAAAACGTGATTTCTAATAAAGAATTTTGAAAATCTGTGTCCGTGTTTTTTCTTGGGGTAGTTCTGATGAGGAGAGAAACAAAAAGGGATTTTGAGTGTGAGGGAGGGTGGGGGCGCACGCCTAACGTGCTCCGTGCTGTACGGTCTCGGTCTGCCCGTGGTACACGCGACAAGGGACTCCTCCGTGGGAGTTTTCAAAGCAGGAATCCTGCGGCCACCCTTCAGGGGTGCCTTAATGTGCCTTTCCACCCTATCGGGGTTGGGATAGATGACCGCTGGGGTCCCCTTTAACTTGACAGTCTGTGACTGGGATCTCAGCCCTCAGCACCCCAAAGACCTAAAACCAGATGGAGAGAAGCTAGCTGTAGAGCATGTGCAGAGTGCCAATTAGAAAAGGCATCTTTTATGTCTCAGATGTAACGATGCAGTAGACGTTTCTAACTTAGATTTTCTGCTGCAGCCAGAATAAAAAATGGCCACCCAAGGCTCCCAGTTTTAATGCCTGGGAGAGGTAAATCCTCCTTGGGCCCAGCAAGACCAGTTAAGGGGACAGAGGTTTGCTGGAGCCACTGGGAGCAGGAGAGGCGTTGCAGGGCCCGAAAGGGGCAAATCCTTTCCCCAGCCCTTATAATTCAGTCCTCCTTAACTGGAAAGACTCCGAGAAGCGAGGAGGCCCTTCACGGGTCCAGCTTAGCTTCCAGTACCCGTAGTTTTCAGTATTATATCCTGTTATGGTTTTGTATGTTTTAAAACAATATGTTAGGAGGGACCACTGGAGGAGTCCATAGGGAGGCCCTTCACGGGCTGACTTCAGCTGTCTCCCAAGTTACTTTCTCTGGCAGGCGTAGCTTGGCATCCTGCTTCCCGGGAGGCCTTAGCTACAGATAGTTCTCATTATTAGACTTGATTGTCCGTTGTTTAAAGAACGTAATTCTTGGGGGATCGCAGCCGCATGGGAGGTCTGGTAATCCAGTCCTCCCTGATCCCTTTATGGGGTCTCAGCCTAGCGTCACGGGGGGGCCTTCAAGGTCTCCCAAGCCTCGCCAGGGCGGGGTGATCAGATAGAGGTTTCCCCAGCAGCTGGGCTTATAGTAGTATTGAAGTGACACAGGATTAGAACTCAGTTCCCTGAAAGTAACGAGATAGCCCGAGGGGAACTGCTTCACTGCCATGGAAGCTCTCCCTTGGTGAATGCAGCCCCCCTGAGAAACCTGGATCTTCCTCCATAGGTCTGGCACTGGGCTTCAGTTTGGGAAGGTTCCTCAATCTAGCTGTTTTTCCTTCCAATCCTCCTCTCCATTTTTTTCCTCCAAAACATCTACTTGCAGCTTTGGGAATGGGGGACCAGGAAGGGGGAAATGCTCTGCTTCCTCTTCTGGGGGCCGCCTCTCCTTCAGCCCCCTTCCCTCCCTCCCTCTCTCTGCACAGAGACCCTCCCCTTTGCCCTACGCTGAACGCGGGGGGTCCTTCTCGGGAGGGGGCGGCGGGGGTCACGCCGAGGGGGGAGCGGGATAACGGTCCCCTGGGGGTGATGGCCGGTGTTGCGGGGCCCCGGGGTCTCGCTCCCAGTGTCGATCGGGGGACGGGCTCGGCGTCGGGGTTTGTGGCGGCCTCTTCCCCCCGGTACGGCCATCCGGACTACGCTTTCCCTTCGGGGGCCCGCCACCCTTCCAGGCGGGGGTCTCTCTGGGGGCGAGGGAACGCCGGGGGGTCCAGAGTCTGAGGGGGGGCGGGATTCCCCTCCGGAACCGGTCGGAGCTCCTCGATGCCGCCTCGGCCCTGTCTCAGCCGAAATCTGCAGGGGGCAATCGCTGTTGGGTTGTGTGTGTCTCTTGTCGTTCTGCCTGGCCGCGAGTGGGTTGTGGTGCCGGTCTGGCGTGTGAGTGTTGTCATTTGGGGTGTGTGTGTTTAGAGGTCTGTTGCTTAGTCGTTCGCAGCGTCAGGGATCCGGTGGGGCGTTTAAGGAGGCAGCGTTAAGGTGTGTAGGTCTGTGCGGGAATTGCTGGCTTTGTGACGTTGTGTCGTACTTAGATATCTGTTGCGTGTGTCTGTTGTGGTGTGAAGAACGTGAATAACTTTAATAACATTGATAATAACAATAAAAACAATGCAACCACACAGTAGCCATATTAAAAGTAAGCTCGGTTACTCCCCTCTCCTCAGGGCTTGAGGTGGGGTACGAGAGAGCTTAAAACACAGTGAAAACACATGCTTGAAATACACTGAAATACACGAAACCACAAAACTTTTAAAATGCAAACATATAAATAAAATCATAAAATTAAAAACACATCAAAATGTGTGTGTGTGTGTGTGTGTGTGTGTGGATTGTTTGCGTGGGTTGTTCCAGGCGGAGGTTGGTGTGTTTGTGAGTCTTGTAGGATTTCTGTGAGGAGTGAGCTCAGGGCCCCGGTTGCCGCCCGCAGCTCCCGGCAGGGACCGGACCTAGGCGGCATCGAGGACCCCCTCTCAGGCTCTGGGCCCCCGGCCTTTCCCCGCCCGCGGAGACCCCCCTGCCCTGAACGGCCGCGTACCCACAAAGGGAAACCGTGCCCGGCGTGGCGGTGCGGGAGGGAGAGTCCGCCGCAAACCCCCACACCGACCCTGCCCCCTCATCCACCCCGGGAGCGATGCCGCGGGTCCCCGGAACACCGTCCATGACGCCAGGGGGGCGTTTACCCGCTCCCCCTCCAGCGTGACCCACGTCGTCCCCCGCCGGCAACACCCCTCCGCGTCCCGCGTCGGGCAAACGGGACGGTCCCCGCGCAGAAGGAGGAAGGGACGGAAGTCCGGCTGCCTTTGGGGGTCCCCTCCGGAAGGGCCCCGTAAGGGGGCGGCGCCCCAGAACGGTTAGCAGAGCATTTCGCCCTTCCCGGTCAGTCATTCTCTAAACTGGAATTACATGTTCTAGAGGAACGAAATGGAGAGGGAGATGGGAAGGCTAAACAGCTGGTTGGGGGGCGGTCTCTAATTGGGATCTGTGAGCAGAGGTATGGAGAGGGATGGGGGTTTCCTGGGGGGTGCGTTCACTCCCGGGGTTTCCATCGTAGTTCCGGGGGGGGGGGGTGGAGACCGCTGGCCGGCCGTAAGCCTAAAGGCTTCAGCGGGGAACCCGGGAGGAGGGTGGCGCTCGGCCTTCGAGCTCCTGGGGTGCCCGAGAGGAAGCTCCACTCCGTAACAGGAGGAAGGGAGCCGTCTTTCCCTCAGGCGTGGCTCCCTGTCTCGGAGAACCCCCTATAGGGCCTCGGGGGGTCTCTCGAGGCTTTTCGCACCCAGAAATAAACCCCCCCCCCCAGAACCCCACCTGTAGACGTGGCTGGTGCGCTCTGAGCCAGGTAGTAGGAACAGAGGCTCAGGAGCTCTGGCATCCCCCCCACCCCACATTGCCTGTAACACGGTGCAGCCCGACTGTACAGCACAGGCCCCCTTAATTTGTAGGCTAACGAATAGGCTTGCTCCCTTATTACTTATTGAAGGCAGAGTATAAAACGGCAGGGCTTTTCCGGACACCCTGGGGAAACCAAGCAGATCTCTGGATCTGGGCACAGGAACTCTTTGGATCTGGGGAGGTGGTCCTGGTCCGTGGCAGGGATGTCCCTCGTGGCCCATGTGGGACTTCACGTCTCGCAGAGGTCCCGATGCGGGGGGAGACCCCATTTTTCGTGGCCGGGACGGTGCTTCACGCGCCCTGCGCTTAACGCTCCCCGCGTTTCGAGCCGGAGAGCTTTCCTCCTGTCTCGGGAAGCCTCGTCCTTCAAAAGAGCTTCTCAGTCCTTGGCTGGAAACCCTTTTGGCCCCCAGGTCAGTGTCAGAATCTCCCAGGCCTTTGTAGCTTCTGGACGCTGGGAGAGGCCGTCTCGATTCCTCAGGTAATTTTGAGGTTTCGTTTAAAAGGCCGCCCGCCCTTTGCCGCCGCGTGGCTCCCCTGCCCTCCATTTTGTCCTTCCAGAATCCCGCTCAGTTTTAGGTCAGGCTGAGAGGAGGGCAGCCCGAGCTCAACCGTTCCCTGGCTGAGCGGGGCGTAGATGGACCACCGGCCGGGAGACCCCCTCGCCACTGGAGAGCTCTCCTCTAGTTTAAAAATTCAGTTGGAGGGCAGGGGGTAGAAATAGGTCCCTGGATCTCGGGGGCCTCTACCCGTGTTTCCTTGGCCCCCTCACGTACCAGGCGCCCCCCATCCCACCCTTGCCCCCCAAGGCTTTTCTCTTGTCGCTGCTCTCAATGCCTTTCCTACTTGTCTTTAATGCTGTCTCTCCCTTTTAGCTATGCTTTCCCATTGCTTTGAGTGGCCTTCAATGTTTTTCTTTTCTTCCCATGTTTTAACTGTGCGGGGAACTGTTTTTGGAGGGAGGGGGATCGGTTTCCTTGCAGGGGAGGGGGCGTCATGAAGTTTCACTTTTAGGCGTGTGTCAAGACTAACAGCGGCAACAGCGTTTTGGCGAGACAGGTAAGACTGACTGCCGCGGAAGCAACGAGAAAGCCGTGCAGGAAATAGTGCAAGGATGAGTAAGACAATAAAAAATCGCGTACGAAAAGAAATGTTGAGGGGGCATGTAGGGGACGCCATAGAGCAAATACAGAGATGTTTTCAGATCCCCCAACGCATCTCTTCCTCTGCTGCCTTAATCGAAGATCCCAATTTACCTCCTAAGTTAATGGCTCTGAAATGGAAGAGGATTTTTTGGCCACCCTTCAGGGGTGAGTTAGAGGAATTTCTGCCACACTGGGGTTGGACTAGATGACCCCTGGGTCCCTTTTAACTTAATTATCTCTGAATGGGATCTCAGCCCACAGCACCCCAGAAACCTAAAATACTGAAAGTAACTGGCTCTAGAGAATAATCAGAGTGAAAAATAGGAATTGTAAATGTTACAGTATAATAGTAAAGGTCTTTTTTATGACTGATATATAGCGCTGTAGGGGTCCTTTTTATTTCGATTTTCTGCAGCACCCAGGATGAAAACGGCCGCTGAAGGCTCCCAGGTTCTCTTCCTGCGGGAGGTAAATCCTCCTTGGGCCTAGCAAGACCAGTTAAGGGGACAGAGGTTTGCTGGGCCCACTGGGAGCAGGACAGGCGTTGTCAGGCCCGAAAGGGGGAAGTCCTTTTCCCTGCCCCTATAATCCGATTCTCCTTAACTGGGAAGACTCTGAGAAGAGAGGAGGTCCCTTATGGGTCTAGCTTTGCTTCATATACCAATAATTCTTAACCTTATATGGTATTATGACTTAGTATATTTGAAAAACATAAGTTTTTCTCCCAGGTTAGCATAGCGTGGCATCCTCATTCCTGGGAGGCCTCACCTCCAAATAGTTCTCATTATTATACGCGCAATTCCTGGGGGGTCCCAGCTGCGTGGGAGTTCTGGTAATCCAGTCCTCCCGGATCCGTTTATGGGGAGGGGGGGCCTTCGAGGTCTCCCTGGTCCTCAGGCCACGCAGATTGTGGCCAGGGACCCAAGCCTCACTAGAATGAGGCGGTCAGATAGAAATTTCTCCAGTAGCTGCGTCAATAGTAGTGTTGAGGTGACACGGGATTAGAACTCGGTTCTCTCCAAGTAATTTCCTTGTCCCGTGGGAACTGTTTCGCTGTTTAAATTTGGGAGCCGTTAATTTAAGAGGCAAAGCTCTGGAGGGCTGTTGGGGAAGCCGCAGGTTTGCGGGCCAAACATTCTGAGAAGTAAATGGAAAATGTGCCTATACCACAAGGTTAGGATGAAAATAAGCTTTTGATTTATCAGCTTGGTGTGGGAAAATGGGATTCAGGTAATCATGTTTGCAGAAGGCAAGGGATAATGTAACGTAAACAAAGGGAATGTGTTGCAATGTAAAGTAGAGGAAATGTAACGCAAAAGAATGTGATGTAAACACAGAAAGACGAGGGGAAATGTTTAAAATGAGGGTGGGGTGGGGTTGAAATGGGCTTTAAAAGAGAAATTTGGGGGATGCGTTTCTGAGGGGATGACACCAGGACAAAATGTTTATGAAATTGCCGTACGTAAGCGCGGGATGTGGGCTGGGGGGGGCCGGCCGAAGGGGGAGGCTCGTGGCTGCGACTGCTGTGAAAAGGGCTGCGTTTCTGGTCGGCCATCATTCAGAAAGGCCAGAAATTAAGCCCCAAAGGTCCTTCTGACTTTGCACAGACCCACAGGGAGGCCCCACCCGGAGAACAAGTGTAGAGTTTTCTGTATTTCAAAAGGATGTTGGGGAGAAGGAGAAGCTCGAGGAAAGGGCCACCAAAGGGACCGCACCGTCCGGGTCCTTTGAGGTTAGGGGAAAGTGGAGGAAGGGGTGACGGGTTAACTCTTGAACGACCTGAGATTGATCTCTGAAGCAGAAGGTTGGAAGATAACAGTAAGGCCCCAGCCCCCCCCCCCCCAGATTTAGGGATAGTTGCCAGGTTGTGTGCCTTTAAATGGCCCTGGCTCAGTTCCTTGAGGAGGGCCCAGCAGCGGCCGCCGCTGAACCCCACGGCTTGGAGGTTCGTCTGTCCTAAAATCAGGAAGGAAGGAAGGAGGCAGCTCTGTTGGGGTGGCCTGTTAAGATAAAACCTTTGTACCCCACGGGCTCTTTCTGCAGCACCTCCTGGTGTGCTCCTGAGGAATTCCTTCCTCTTACTAGGAGCTTCTCCTTTGATTTATGAGCCTCTAACCATGGCTAGAGAATTAAAAGATATAGTTTTCTATGTGCGAAAGAGAGAGAGAGGAGATGTATAAAGCTTTTGCCTGCAACGCAGTCTTCCTCCCACGTTAAGCCCGGTCTGTTCCCCTGGAAAACTGCTGGCTTCGCAGGTGGCGGAGTCTCCCTCATTGGGGATTTCCGGGCCGAAGTTTATTCAGGGCCGCCCGTCAGGGGTGGCGTAGTCTGGTTTCCCGTTCAGGCAGCAGGTTGGACCAGGGGCCCTCGGGATCCCAGAGGAAGGACTGGAACACGTGGCCAAGTGGGGGTCTTTCTCTTTAGCTCGGAAGTCGGAGGACCCCATTCAGTGTTAGGTGATTCTGAGAGAGAGTGACTGGCCCAGGGCCACCCCTTGTGTCTTCATGGCTCAGCAGCAGCAGCAAAGAGACTTCTGGCACTTAATAATCCTCACGCCCCTCTGGGATCCCTTCCCTTTGTGATGCGTAGTTGGAGGGCAGCAGGCAGAACCCGGTGGAGCCTTCCAGGTGGGGTCTCTGTAACGTTTGACTGCCGTCCTGGGATCCTTTTCTCATGCGCAGTTTCTCGCCGGTTCCTGCTCCTCCCGCACATGTGGTTTTGACCGTTTTGTTCTCATTTTATTTGTAGCTCACATACCTGTAATTCACACCGCATTGTTTGCTTTAGGCTTTCTAATCGCTTAGCATTGTTTTAAATGATTTCTTCACACTTCGCAGTCTTGCTTAGTACTGAAATGTTTTTTAAGATTGCTGGGGAGGTCTCTCCTTTGGCAGGTGGGACATCACGAATTTTCACTACAGTCAGGTACGTTCCTACCAAACAAGGAAAGCGCAAAAGGCCTTCTGCCGAACGTGACAAGCGTGACAGTTGTCCAAACGACTTGAGTAAGAATCTTGTTCTCTTGAAAGTGGTGGCACATTAATAAAATACTGGAACATAATTCAGTACAGAGAGGGAACAATGCACACGTCAAAGGAAAGAGCAAAAGCAAGAGACACCCAGTTAAGCAAATGCAAAAAGGTCTCTCAGTCGATCCGTTCCTCCGCTAAAGTACTTTAAGAGCCAAAGGTGTGGAGGTTCGTTAGAGAAGACACGGGATCGCAGACAAAACGCTCCCAGAAGCAAACAGAAAACAGGTCTGTTTCGGAGGCCTGGGGTGGAGAGAGGACCGGGGGCAGACCCTGAATGTCGGGGTGTCTGCTGTGGGGGTACACTTTGTCCTGGAAGAAGATATTTTTTACAAGTGAGAATCACACAGGATGTCCCCCTGCCAAAGGATTCCCCCAAAGCGGGGGGATGAGCTTTCAGAGGGTGGGTCAAAATTCAGGGGAGGGGGAGAGGAAAGCGGGGATTTTAAGACAAAAACATCACTGCCGGACCTGTCAGCCCGCGAAGGAGGGAGCTGGGGATCAAGGTTGGTATCTGTATGGAAAATGTTAAGACCGTGCGTGTCAATCGTGTTCTGTAAAATGAAGGAGGGAGGAATTCCCAAGCGGGGCATAATTGGAAAACGGATCGGAAATAGAAGCTCCAATTCCACGTTGTATTTGCAGAGCTCCAGGGCACGACCCTGTCTGGAACGGGGGTAGGTTTGTAGTCACTGCATTTGGAAAGGACAGTGGAGAGGTGGGGAGGTTGCAGAGAAGGGGAGCCTAAATGGCTGTCGTAGGAGGGGCAGATCTTTTTGCCAGCCATTGCAGTTCAGTCTTCCTTAACTGGGAAGACCCTGGAAACGGGATTAGTCCATAGGAAGACCCTTCCTGGGTTTAGATACGGCTACCAGTATTTCTAGGTATTATGCCTTCCTGTGGTTTAATGCATTTTTTTTAAAAAAAATTCCTACGGGGTCCCAGCTGCGTGGGAGTTCTGGTACTCCAGTCCTCCCTGATCCCTTTATGGGGTCTCAGCGTAGCGTCGGGGGGCCTTCGAGGCCTCCCTGGTCCCGAAGCCACGCAGATCGAGGGCAGGGACCCCAGCCTCGCCAGAAGGGGGCAAGACGAGAAGAGATTTGTCCAGCAGCTTGGCCCTGAGTAGTATTGAGGGAAAGCGGGATTAGAACTCAGGTCCCTGCAACTAGTAAGCTAGCCTGAGGGGAACTGTTCCACTGCTATGGGAGCTCTCCCTCTCTTGAGGAACGCAGCCCCTTAAGAAGCTTTTCTTTGTGTTCATCAATCTGCCATTGTGTGTGAGTTTGGGAGGGATCTTCAATGTAACTGTTTTTCCTTCCAGTCCTCCTTTCCCGCTTTTTCCTCCTAAACGCCTACTTCAGGTTTGGGAAGGGGCGGCCAGGAGGGGGAAACGCTCTCCAGACCCGGAGGGAGCTCCTCGGTGTCGCGTTGTTCTGGTCTCAGCCGGGAACTGCAGGTGGCAACCAGCGGTCGTGTGTAGTTGTGCTTTTGTTCTGCCAGGGGATGGGTGGTTTGTGGTGCCAGTCTTGCCGTGTGGATTTTTGCTGCTTTGCATGAGTGTTGTAATTGGAGGTGTGCGTGGCGAGGGCTCTCTTGCATATTTGCTTGAAACGTCAGGGATTTTGCAGGCTTTTCAGAGGAGAAGGTGAAGGTGTGTAGGTCTGTGCAGGAAGTGCTGGTTTTCTGATATTGTGCTGTATTTAGAAGTTTGCGCCTGTGTCTGGTGTGGTGTGACGAATGTGAAGCTGCTTAATAATATCTACATTGACAACATAACAACAACAATAAAAACAAATGTGACCCTCCTCTCCTCAAGGCTTGAGGCGGGGTACAACAAAAATATACTAAAAACGTAAAACGCTTTAAATACAAACACATAATTAAAATTATAATTAAAAGCACATTAAAATGAATGCGTGGATTGTTTGAGTGGTCGCTGGAGGCCGAAGTCGGTGTGATTGTGAGTCTTCTGGGGTTTCTGTTAGGAGCGAGCTGAGGGCCTGGTTGCCACCCACATCTCTCGGCTGAGACCAGACTGAGGCGGCATCGGGGAGATCCAGCCGGTTCCGGAGGGGAATCCCGCCCTCTCTGCTAGGGTGGGTTCGGGACCACTGGCTGGTCCTCAGACATAAAGTACCAGCGGGGAACCCGGGAGGAGGGTAACACTTGGCCCTTGCACCCCTGGGGTACCCGGGAGGATGCTCTGCTCTGTAACCAGAGGAAGGGAGCCGTCTTCTCAGGCATGTGTCCCTGTCTCAGGGGAGATCCCTACAGGGCCTACAGGGGTCTTCCGAGGCATTCTGCACCTAGTCGTCCCCCCACCCGAACTCCACTTGTAGACGCGGGTGGGGCATTGCAAGCCAGGTATGAGGAGGAAAGGCTCAGTAGTTCTAGCATCCCCCTCCCCACATTGCCTGTAACGGACGGATTTTGAGCAGGAGTCCCCTTTATTTGTAAGCTAATTATTGGATTTACCCCTTTTAATTAATGTTAGGCAGAGCGTAGGAAAGCATGGTTCTTTTCTACTCTGCCTGATGCTCTCAGACCCCGGGAGGAAAGCCAGACAGAGAAGGAGGGAGGCACCCAGGGGCCCTTTGGGGAGTAGAGGGAAAAGCGGCCATCACGGCCCAACGGAGGGGACTTCCTGCTTATATATCTGCTCTAAGGGCTTCATGCAAAACGGGGTGCAGTATTCCAGACGGGGTCCGTACCCCATTTGGGCAGAAATCCTGAGACGTTTCTCACGTTCTGCTCCGAGGACAGTAATTTCTCCTTTCACACATGTGTACCTGAGCATTTTGCCGATCTAAGAGCGTTCAGTACTATTTTGATTGTTTACGGAAAGTTTTAAAACTGTTTAAGATTATTTTAATTCTGCTCTCTTCTACTTCTATTTGGAAACATAGGAGTAATTAAAAATGATTCTTTCTGAGGTCTTCCCTTTACTCAGAGCGGTTTAATTGCAGTGAAATCTGGGGGAACACCCCCCTCGTAGCTAATAATGATGGAGGCTTCATGCCTTCCCTGGAGATCTCTGTGCGTTAATGGAATAGAAACCTAGGGGTCCACTCCCCCCATTTCTAGGAGTTAGGCTTCATGCCTCCCCCGGAGATCTCTGCCCGTGAATAGAGGGGAGAGAAATATAGGGGTACCCTCTCTCCGTACCTAGGAATGATAGAGGTTTCATGCCTCCGCCAGAGATCTCTGGCGATTAATAGAGGGGATAGAAATATAGGGATACCCTCTTCTCATAGCTAGGGATGATAGAGGCTTCATGTCTTCCCTGGAGATCTCTGTGCATTAATAGAATAGAAACCTAGGGGTCCACTCTCCCCATTTGTAGGGGTTAGAAAGGCTTCGTGCCTCCCCCAGAGATCTCTTCCCTGTTAATAGAGGGGGGAGAAATATGGGGATACTCTCTCCCCGTCGGTAGGAATGATAGTGGCTTCATGCCTTCCCTGGAGATGTCTGTGTATTAATACAATAGAAATCTAGGAGTACACTCCCCCATTTCTAGTAGTGATAGAGGTTTCATGCTTTCGCTGGAGATCTCTGCGTTAATACAATAGAAATCTAGGGGTGCATTCCCTCTATTTATAGGAGTTAGAGAGGCTTCATGCCTCCCCTAGAGATCTGTTCGCCATCAATAGAGGAGAGAGAAATATAGGGGTACCCTCTCCCCGTAGCTAGCAATGTTACAGATTTGATGCCTTCCCTGGAGGTCTCTGTGCATTAATAGAATAGAAACCTAGGGGTCCACTCCCCCCGTTTCTAGGAGTTAGGCTTCATGCCTCCCCCAGAGGTCTCTGCCCGTGAATAGAGGGGATGGAAATATAGGGATACTCTCTTCTCATAGCTAGGAATGATAGAGGCTCCATGCCTTCCCTTTAGATCTCTGTGCATTAAAAGAATAGAAAGCTAGGGGTTCACTCCCCCCATTTATAGGAGTTAGAGAGGCTTCATGCCTCCCCCAGAGATCTCTTCCCCATTAATAGAGGGGGGAGAAATATAAGGATACTCTCTCCCCGTCGGTAGGAATGATAGAGGCTTCATGCCTTCCCTGGAGATCTCTGTGCATTAATACAATAGAAATCTAGGGGTGCATTCCCTGTATTTTTAGCAATTGGAGAGGTTTCATGCCTCCCACAGAGATCTCTTCCCCATTAATAGAGATCAGAGAAATATAGGAGTATCCTCTACCCGTGGCTAGGAATGATAGAGGCTTCCTGCCTTCCCTGGAGATCTCTGTCCATCAGTAGAATAGGGATCTAGGGGTACACTCCCCCCATTTCTAGTAGTGAGAAAGGCTTCATGCCTTCCGCAGAGATCTCTGACACAAAGAGAGGAGAGGGAAATATAGGGGTACCCTCTTCCCGTAGCTAGGAATGATAGAGGCTTCATGCCTTGCCTGGAGACCTCTGTGCATTAATAGAAAAGAAATCTAGGGGTACAGTCCCCCCATTTCTAGGAGTTAGGGAGGCTTCAAGCCTCCCTCAGAGATCTCTGCCCATTAATAGAGGAGATAGAAATATAGGAGTTCCTCTCCCTCTGGCTAGGATTAAGTGAGGCTTCATGCCTTCCCTGGAGATCTCTGTGCATTAATAGGATAGAAATCTAGGAGTACACTCTCCCCATTTCTGCTAGTGAGAGAGGCTTCTTGCTTCCCACAGAGATCTCTGCTCATGAATAGAGGGGAGAAAGATATAGGCGTACCCTCTCCCTGTCGCTAGGATTAAGAGAGGTTTCATGCCTCCCCCAGAGATCTCTGCCCATTAATAGGGGGGAGAGAAACATAAGGGTACCCTCTCCCCATTTCTAATAGTGAGAGAGGCTTCATGCCTCCCCCGGAGATCTTTGCCCATTAATAGAGGGGAGTGAAATATAGGGGCATCCTCTCCCCGTAGCTACGAATGATAGTGGTTTTATGCCTTACCTGGAGATCTCTCTGCCTTAATAGAATAGAAATCTAGGAGTACACTCCCCCCATTTCTTGTAGTGAGAGTGGTTTCATGCCTTCTGCAGAGATCTCTGCCCATAAATACGGGGGATAGAAATATATAGGGATACCCTCTCCTCATTCCTAGGAATCATAGAGGCTTCATGCGTTTTCTCGTGATCTCTGTGCGTTAATAGAATAGAAATCTAGGGGTACACTCCCCCCATTTTTAGGAGCGAGAGAGGCTTCATGCCTCCCCCAGAGATCTCTGCCCGTGAATAGAGGGGAGAAAAATATAGGGGTATCCTTTCCCCGTAGCTAGGAATGATAGAGGCTTCATGCCTCCCCCAGAGATCTCTGCCCGTGAATAGAGGGGAGAAAAATATAGGGGTATCCTTTCCCCGTAGCTAGGAATGATAGAGGCTTCATGCCTTCCCTGGAGATATCTGCAGTAATAGAATAGAAATTTAGGGGTACACTCCCCCCATTTCTTGTAGTGAGAGTGGCTTCATGCCTTCTGCAGAGATTTCTGCCCATAAATAGAGGGGATAAAAATATAGGGGTACCGTCTCCCCGTCGCTAGGAATGATAGAGGCTTCCTGCCTTCCCTGGAGATCTCTGTGCATTAATAGAATAGAAATCTAGGCGTACACTTTCTCCATTTCTTGTAGTCAGAGTGGTTTAATGCCTTCCGATGAGATCTCTGCCCGTAAATATAGGAGATAGAAATATATAGGGGTAGCCTCTCCCCATTCCTAGGAATCATAGAGGCTTCATGCCTTTTCTCGTGATCTTTGTCCGTTAATAGACTAGAAATCTAGGTGTACACTATCCCCATTTCTAGGAGTGAGAGAGGCTTCATGCCTCCCCCAGAGATCTCTCCCCATGAATAGAAGGGAGAGAAAAATAGGGGTATCCTTTCCCTGTAGCTAGGAATGATAGATGCTTCATGCTTTCCTTGGAGATTTCTGTGCATTAATAGAATAGAAATCTAGGGGTACACCCCCCATTTTTAGGAGTGAGAGAGGCTTCATGCCTCCCCTAGAGATCTCTGCCCATGAATAGCGGGGAGAGAAACATAGGAGTACTCTCTCGCCATTTATAGTAGTGAGAGAGGCTTCATGCCTCCGCCAGAGATCTTTGCCCATTAATAGAGGAGAGTGAAATATGGGGGCATCCTCTCCCCGTAACTAGGAATGATAGTCGCCTCATGCCTTCCCTGGAGATCTCTGTGCATTCATAGAATAGAAATCTAGGAGTACACTCCCCCCATTTCTTGTAGTGAGAGTGGCTTCATGCCTTCCGCAGAGATCTCTGCCCATAAATACAGGAGCTAGAAATATATAGGGGTATTCTCTCCCTATTCCTAGGAATCATAGAGGCTTCATGCCTTTTCTCTTGATCTCTGTGCGTTAATAGGATAAAAATCTAGGGGTACAATATCCCCGTTTCTCGGAGTGAGAGAGGCTTCATGCCTCCCCCCAGAGATCTCTGCCCATTAATAGAGGAGAGTGAAATATAGGGGCATCCTCTCCCCGTAGGTAGGAATGATAGAGGCTTCATGCCTCCCCCTGAGATCTCTCCCCATGAATAGAGAGGAGAGAAAAATAAGGGTACTCTCTCCCCGTAGCTAGGAATGATAGAGGCTTCATGCCTTCCCTGGAGATCTCTATCCACCAATAGAATGGAAATGTAGGGGTACACTCTTCTCATTTCTAGTAGTGAGAGAGGCTTCATGCCTCCCCCCAGAGATCTCTGCCCATTAATAGAGGGGAGTGAAATATAGGGGCATCCTCTCCCCGTAGGTAGGAATGATAGAGGCTTCATGCCTCCCCCAGAGATCTCTGCCCATTAATAGGGGAGAATGAAATATAGGGGCATCCTCTCTCCGTAGGTAGGAATGATAGAGGCTTCATGCCTCCCCCAGAGATCTCTGCCCATTAATAGAGGGCAGAGAAATATAGGGGCATCCTCTCCCCGTAGGTAGGAATGATAAGAGGTTTCATGCCTTTCCTGGAGATCTCTGTGCATTAATAGAATAGAAATATACGAGTACACTCCCCCCATTTCTAGGAGTTAGAGAGGCTTCATGTCTCCCCCAGAGATATCTGCCCATTAATATGGGGGAGAGAAATATAGTGGTACCCTTTCCCTATGGCTAGGATTAAGAGAGGCTTCACGCCTCCCCCAGAGATCTCTGCCGATTAATACTGGGGATAGAAATACAGGGGTTCCCTCTCCCCGTGGCTAGGAGTGATAGAGGCTTCATGCCTTCCCTGAAGATCTCTGTGCGTTAATAGAATAGAAATCTAGGCGTACACTTCCCGCATTTCTAGGAGTGAGAGAGGCTTCATTCCTCCCCCAGAGATCTTTGCCGATTAATAGAGAGGATAGAAATATTGGGGTACTCTCTCCCTGTAGTTAGGAATGATAGAGGCTTCATGCCTTCCCTGGAGATCTCTGTGCATTAATAGAATAGAAATCCAGGGGTACACTCCCCGCCACCTTCTAGGAGTTCATGCTTTCCCTAGAGATCTGTGTCCAGTGATAGATCAGATAGAAATCTTGGGGTAGATTCCCTCTCCTATACCTAGAAGTGATTCAGGCTTCAGGGCTTCGCCACAGATTTCTCTCTTTTAATATATTTATCCTAGTGGATTGTAAAGATGGACTTTAATCTCAAACCGGACATATTCCTTATCAGACTCTGTGATGCGGGACTGGAGGAGACCCTCCGATGACTATTTATTTCTCTTATTGGGAGACTTTTCCCTGCGTGACGACGGAGGAACCCAGAATTACCTTTCGTGGGAGAGCGATGGCTGAAATGGACGGAACTGGCAGAAAGAGACAAAACTGACTCTTTTGGGAGGAAGACGGACTTTGGCGCCTTTCCTCGAAGGACTCGAGAACCTCACCGATTTTTTGTGGGAGCGGAACTGTTAATGTTGGGTTTGATGTAAAGCCAGGATGGGACATTATTAGAAGGGAATTCGTGTAATACTCGCTCAGTGCGCATCGTGGTGTGTAAACGAGGGGGACCATCCGCCTTTCTGACCCGCTTTTCTTTCTTTTTCTCTGCCCAAAACGCTCCTGCCGCCATCTTCTCCGCCTGCCGAGAGGGAATCCTTCGCCTGGAGGGGCCGGGAAGCGAGTGCGGTTCCTCCTGCGTGCAGAGCGTTCCTTCAGCCTTATCCAGGTATTCTGGCTTTGGAGGGTCGAAAAGCAGAAGAGAAAATGTTTCTGGGACCATTTTAACTGAGGCTTTCCTGTGTTTATTCTGCAGTAGAGAGATCAGTTGGGAGGGAAGAAGCCTCTGTGCGTTTTCTGGTCGCGTCGGTGTCGGAGGCCGCGTAGAACATCTGCAGAACGACTTTCCGCTTGCAACACGTTAGCATAGAGAATTCTTGCACACGCATTTATCTAGAAACCTTTTAAATTAAACTTTTTGAAAACAGCCATGTGTGTAATTTCTCTGGGAGATGCTTCCTTAATCCATGTAAACGTGTACCTTTCCTAAAAAGATAAAAATTGCGTTCTTGGATCCCGATAGCTGGACCTTAAGGTGCTGGACACCCTCCGGCCCTTTCTCTGCCCCTCTCCCGCTTGCTCCGAATCCTGAGACGCCCACGGGGTTCCTCCGGAGGGACCAGGAGGTTCCAGAGATTTCCTCTGGGCTCCCAAAAGACGGCCTCTCTTTGAGCAGCCTGGAAAGTTCAGTTTGGGAGGCAGGAGGGGGAAGGAGGAACATCAGCCATAATTTCTACACTTACTTTTCCTTCTTTTGTTTCACGTCCCACCTTTCCATTGGTATGTGGCCCAAGCGGCTTCCAAATAATCTGAAACAGAAATGAGATTTTACAAAACTTGGGGAAGCAGGCGTTTCCATTCCACAATCAAATTGTGATGAACCCTCGAAAACACATTTAAAACTTTAAATTACAAAGGCGTGGTGGTACCATTTGTCAGGACACTCTTGCCTTCTGATTTTGGAAGGTTCTGTCTGAATGAAATCCTCTCCCTTGTAGAGCCTCCCGGAACCAGAGGAGTCCGGCTGGAGTAAAAGGCAGCACTTTGGAGGGTGGGTTGGAAAAGGGGGTGCAGCTGGGGGGCCCGAGGAACGAAAGTCCCACATGGGAACCCTCTTCCTGCAAGGCGGTCCCCCAGTTAACAGGAGCTGTCTAGCCGGCTGGTGGCCCTGAAATTGGGGTTCCTGCAGGGGTCAAACAGAAACAGCACAAGTTGAGGGAGGGGCCTTTTTTTTAAAACTACAGGATCTCTTAGAGGGATTATGGAGGCCTCCCTCGCAGGGTTTCGTGGTCCCCGTCCTTTCGTGGAGGTCTTTAGGTGAAGTTCTGAGGGTTTGAATCCATGCTTGGCCATGGAAACCCACCAGCTGACCTTTTGCAAGTCACCCTCTCTCGGATGACACGGGGGGAACAACCCCTCTGACCCAATCTTGGCACAAGGTGGGCTGTGGGCCTCATTGGGGGGCACTTTAGCTTTGGGCCATCACCTCGTAGCTGATTGCGGTTGGGCTGGATACCCTCTGGGGAACCCTTTAAACTTTGTTTTTATTTCTACTTCCAAATAAGGGGAATTCTTTTTATTTTTTTTAATTTTAAATGTATTTGCATTCTGTTTGTTCAGTCCAAAGGGCCCACTCTGGCGGGCGGGTGCATTTATCACTCTCTTTACTGGGACTCCAGCGGCCTACTCTGTGGGGAGGCTGTTTTGCTTCAATGGGATTGGGGGGACGAAACTAGCAGGGTTCGGTGGAGGGAGGGGGATTCAAGTTTGAGGTGGAGAGAAGGGGAGGAGGTGTAGGGGGGCGGAAAAAAGCCTCCACGGTCGCCGAAAGCCCCTCGGCGGCCCGAGCGATATGGCGGGTGGGGGAACGGCCCTCTTCAGCGGAACGCTTTTCTTCTGGCCCAGGTTTCCGGAGGGAGAGACACAGAGAACGGACTTCACTGCGTTGCCCAGAGCGGTCGGGGAAGTCCGCCTCCTGGCGCCGCTCGGGAACTTGGGAGTGGGCGTGGCCCCCAACATCCGGGGGCCCTGGGCGGGGCCTGTTCCTCGGCGCGGGCGTACTCGGGCCGTGGTGTTGACGGCGCTGGACCTGGCCTTCGGGTGGAAGTCGGTCACGTTCCGGCCGGAGGGGGAAAGAGCTCCACGTGGTCTGCTCCGGCGACGGGCGGAGGTCTGTCAGGGCCTGGAGGGAAAGGAGGAGGAAAGGAGAAAAGGGGTTCCGGAGGGAGGCAGGGAGGAAGGGGCCTGGGGGAGAGGGGAGGGGCCTGAAGGGGGGGAGGAGGAGAAATTGGGGGCCGGAAGGGAGGGAGGGCGATGGGGCCGGGCGAGGGGGGTGCAGGGAGAAGAGGGAGCGGGGGTGAGCTGGGGGGGATTGGAGCCGGGGGGAGGGGAGGGGAGGGGGAGAGGGGAGCGGGGATGGAAAGAAGGGGGTTTCTCCCAGGTACCCAGGGTGGGGTAGAGGGACGGGGGGGTCTTTCCTGGCATTTTGGAGGGGAGAGAGGAAGACGGGGGGACAGAGGGACAAGAGGGCTGGAGAGCATTTACAAATCTCCAGCTCGGGGCGGAAGGGGTGCAGCAGCATTAATTCAGGAGGTTTGGGGCACTTCGGAGGCCCTCCCCCAACCCCTTGCAGTCCGCGAAGGAGTGGGCACATCGCTCCCCTGGCCATTAAAATCTACTTCTCCCTATCTGCAGACATGGGACTATTTAGTTAGGAAAAGCCAGTAGGTGAGTCCCAGATTTTGCGTGCCAAAAACAGAGAAAGGGAGCCTTTGCTTATTCCTCTGTCTCCTTCCAAGTGGAAACAAGCCTCCCTTGCAGGGTTGTTGTCCAGCCACTCACCCCGACCATTTCCTCCCCCGCCCCGGGAGCAAATCAGGTGTTTGACCAACAACCCTCCTGCCTGGTAGCCTTCCCGAAGCCACTGAGCTCTTCGGTGTCCCCATCGCCTCCCCGGAAGACCAGAGGAGGAAGCGGCAGCGAGGAGCTGGGGTCAGGGAGCGTTTGCTCTTTCGGGGCCTAGGCCGGCCAGGCAGAGACCCCCAGCGTTGGGTCCCCCCACCGAGCAACTGCTAGTTTCAGCGGTCAAGAAAAATGGACGGCCTCCCCTGTCTACCTGTGTCTTTCTTTCCTCAGGACAACTTTTTAAATGAACCTGTTAATATCTTGATTTGCAAGGAGGGGTATTCCTTTAGCTCTCCTCCGTATGCATTGCCCGAAAATTTCCTTCCCTTCAACAGTTAAACACGCAGCCAAAATTAAGAAAAATTGCACTGTTTATTCAATGCCCTTTCCTGTTGGGGGGGGGGGAGTCCCACCGCCTGTTTCAAAAGAACAACTGCAAGACACCTTTAATCCACCCTAGGCCCCTTTCTGGAAGCAGGTGGGGCGTGGACTACATGTCCTTTCAGGCTGTTTTGAGGACAGAGACCCCTCCAAAGCATTTGGGACTTGCGTGGTCCATTAAAGGGGGCCCACAGCCCACTCTTCCTGCCTCAGCCGGAGAAAATGGGGGTGCATTTTCTGCCCCAGGGAGTCCGGCCAGTGAAGGTTTTGTGGGAAGCAGGGCTCAGAGGCTGAAAATGTGCCTTTTGATCCTTTGCGATACTGTGTATCCTGGAGGGATGGAGGCATCTCTCCCACCCTCCTCTCTCCTGGCAAAACGTGTTCTCCGTTAAAGTTCTCCGTCCACATTACACGTCCATGTCGATCAAGCACAGAGGACTCGGGCGGGGGGGGGCAAGGGTCCTGTCCCCTTCTACTGGGGCTGATCCGGGTCTTCTACAGCAAGCAGGGGGTCTTCGGGAAGCGGGTGATAGTTCGGGTCTTCATCCGGTGGGTCGAAGATTAGCCTCCTGGAAGAGAGGAGGAACGGAGCCAAAACGGAGACCCGCACAAAGGAGTCTTCGGGGGGCTCGGAGCATTCACCCCAATGAAGCCCCTTGGGCTGCTCCCACTTTGGGTGGGAAATGGGTGCCGCGACTCACAGGAATCCGGGCGTCAAAACAAGCTTCTGGTCCCCGGGCTGGTTGGGGAAAACATCCTCCAGGAAGTGGTAGAGGTGGCCCACGGCAATGCCTGCGTGACGGGAGGAAACGGAGCCGCATGAACAGACACCCCAGGAATTGGATCTGGCCTCCAGAAAATTGGGGCGTCACGGAGCCTGGCAGAACCCCAGAAAGGCCAAGTGGGGCAGAAGCCATGGCAGCACCACCTAATCCTCCTCCTCCAAGCTGGCCCTTCCCCTGTATTTCGTACTCCAGTCCGTCGGCCACCCACCGAGGAGGTCGATCAGGATGGAGTTTCCAAGTAGGAGGGAGAAGCCCATGAGGACCCAGGGCAGAAAGGGGGCCTGGATGTTCAGGAGGCCGAGGAAGTTCATCCGGACGGAGGGGTTCCGGCGGCTCCAGACATAGACCAGCATGAGGGTGAAGGCCTGGCTGAGGAAGAAGAGGCCGGCCAGGAAGCCACAGAGCTGGCAGCAACAGGGGTCCGGGTCAGGACGGGCGGAGAGGGGGCCCCAGAGTGGCCCCCAAACAGGCGGATCTTCGTTCCTTCCCCCTCCGCACCCGCTACCCACGGGAAAGGGGACCCCAACACGATACCGTCATGAGGATGCCCCCAAAGAGAAACAGGAAGACGAAGTCAGCCATCCTTCCCCGGAAGGAGCCCTGCTCCAGCATCCAGCAGTAGCGGTATCTGGGCAGAGCGGGGTGTGGAAGCCGAAAACGGGGAAGGAAAGGGGGGGGGAACCTATGGGAAGAAGGCCCTGCCACCGTCCGCACTGTCCAGCCTGGGCTAAAGGGGGCCGGCCTTTCCGAAAATACGTGCTGAGGAGTGAAGCAGGGCCTCCCCTTCCCCCCTCCCCACTTTTTACAACCCAAGGTCAGTCCTCTTAGGGGGGAGAAGGCCCTTCCATATCCCTCGCACTCAGGCCACAGACGGGCAAGTGCTTCCCGAATTATCCCCAGCGATGTGCCCCCCCCAGCACCTACAATAAATATTCTGCCCTTTATAAGTGCAAAAAAATTAAATATTTTGCTCTCTAGCCATGCAATGCAAGAAAATTATTCCTCCCTTTTTAAGTGCAATCGCATAAAATCATTCTGCTCTCTAATGATGCAATAAAAGGAAATAACTCTGCTCCCTATAAACACAATGCAATAATAAAGTAAAATACTCTGTTCTCTGCCAATCCAAAAAAATCATTTATTCCACCCTTTATCAAAGTAATGAGATAATGCATAATCTAACCTACCATTTCAGTACAACAATAAAATATTCCGCTCTCTGTAAATTCAATAAAATAAACTATTTTTCTCTTCATTAAAGCAATAAGATCATATACAAATCAGCTGTCTTTTGTAATGCAATAAAGCTAATTATTTTGCTCTTTATAAATGCAATAAAATTGTTTTGCTCTTTATCAAAGCAAATAAACATAATATACAAATTAACTTACTGTGTGTAAGAGCAATAAAATAAAATTATTCTACTCTCCACAAATTGTAATGTAACACCCAGACCTTTGGGGATGAGAGAGCAGGGAGGAGGGAGTCACACTCTCTCGGCCTGAGGAGAGGAAAGGAAGCAACAAAAGTCCTCTGGATAATAAATGAGCAAGAAATTTTGTAACTCAGATTTAACAATCCAACAATTAAATATTTCTTTAAAGGCGACGGGTGTCCACAATGGGTGGGGATCTGTGTTCAGGCGGAGAGTCAGGAGGAAATTTTGGAAACCTGAAGGGAAAAAAAGGGATTGCCTTTTTTTTCTTTTTTTGCCACGTTCATCTGAGGATGTGCAGAGTGCCAGGGCTTCCTAAGGCTCTTCAGGAGGAAGGGAAAGACCGTGATCTGCAAAGGATACAGAAATATCAAGTTGAAGAAGAAGCTGAACCCCAGGGGGCCGAAGAAGAGGAAGTTGGTCACCAGTCTCCAGATCTCGAAAACAGAGAGAGAGAAAACAGGGGGGGGAGGATCCACCGCTCTGGGTTTTACTCTGAACTTCAAGGAAGCTCCCAAACGTTAGAAACCCCAAATTTCGTCCAGAACTACCCAGACAGTGGATCGAACACCAGAAGAGGGGAAGGGTATCCCCAAGGGGCATCCAGTCCAACCCTAAAGTGAGGGAGGAAATAAATCCACACGGAAAGGTGCTACAGCCCTGCCAGGCGGGCTGCCTGGACTGAGGTAGAAAATGCCCAGGGGAAACCTGAGAGGAGGGTCCCCCTTTCCTGGGGTTCAGTCTTGCAGACCCCCCAAGGAGAGACCAAGACCCCTGGGGCAGGGCAGCTGGGAACAGGGGCCCTGAGGAATCATCCAGGCCCAAAAAGGGGGGACCCATAATCCTGCCACAAAGGTGGGGGGGGAGAAAGGGCCCAGATTCTGTTCTTATGCACTTCAAAGAGACAGGGAGGAAGGGGGGCTCACCTGGAACTTCCTGAAGGCCAGACCGGGGTTCAAATACAGCTCGAAAAGGGTTGCGAATTCAAGTTGCTTCTAGGAAGGAAAAATCGGCAGGAAGAGAGAGAAAAAGGGGAGCCATCATTACAAGGGAGGAAAGAGAGGAAAGGGAAGACTGCAAAGAGGGGGAGAGAGGGAAGGTAACTTTGGGGGGTTACCCTAATATTTCCCTTTCTCGACCGACCCCCAACCCTAAGTAGGGGCTGCCTCCCCTTTTATAGGCTCCCCATTCCAAGGCGAGGGGGAAAGGAGGTAGGGGGAAGGGATGCACCCCAAAACCCAGCCTGCACCCGAGGAGGAGGAGAGGGGATCCCCGGTTCTGGGGGTCCCCTTGGGAGGAGGGGAGGCAAAAGCAGGAGGGTCTCCAAAGTGGGGAGAGTGAAGGGGGACACCACCCCCTTCCAGGGAGGAAAAGCGGGTACCAGGGGCTGTACTCCCAAATCTTCACCACCTGGTTCTCCATTAGAGGAGGGCTGGGGGATCGGGACCCCCGGGGAGAGGGAGGAGGGGCTGTACCCGCAACGCCCCGCACCCAAAAATCCCCTCTCCCACGCCCAGGGGGGACTGGGGCGCAGGGGGGTTCTCGGTTACCCAGGACGGTGCGGAGGACACAGGCGGTGATGTAGCCGCGGGCGACGGCCGGGACACGCCAGTACTCGGCCGCCCAGCCCAGCTGGGCCATGGACGGGGGCGGGGAGGCAGGAGGGCAGAACGGCCTAGAGGAGGAACCCACTGCGTCCGGTGGCCGCGGGCGGCATGGAAGTCAGGCCTCATCGCCTGTCTTTATAAGGCCTCTGTGCCACGCCCACTCCGCTCCTCTGGCCTGTCTCGGGGGAGGGCGGGACGTCCGGAGAGCTAGGCCAATGGAGTCGTGGTCTCAGCCTCTCTGCTGACCCGGAGCCTGCGAGGGGAGGGCCCGAGTGACATCGTTTTCCGCCAATGGGAAGCCTCTGCGGAGTCCATCCCTCTCGCCTCCGCTATTGTGTCCGAGGAGAACGTAGATCTATTACGAATCGTTGCAAATCGCATCCGGGAATTTTTTGGACAGTTTCCAGGCTCAGTGTGGTCTAAAGGCTGGAATTATAGGTTCATTGCTCCAAAAAATCACTTTTCCTGTCGGACGCAAGTCCTACGACAGCCTTGCGAGGAAGGACAAACCCATAGAAAGACATGGGGGGGGGTCTCTTTGAATGCTCTCTGTGAATGCGAGGGACAAAAAAATACCAAAAAGTAAAATAGAAACAATATAGAAAAGTACAATAAAATATTGTGCTCTCTATCCATTCAGTAAAATAAGGTAAAGCAAATGATACTATTGCTTATAAATGTAATAATTCACCTTTGTCTAAATCCCATGAAATCAAATAGAATAAATAGTTCAAGTCTGTAAGAATGAAATAGAATAAAATAGATATTTCTGCTGCCTACAAAACATATTTTGGTGCAAAAGATTATTCTGCTTGGTATACAGTAAAATAAAATTTTATTAAATAGATTACTTTGTTCTTGTCTATACAACTGCAACACAATTAAGTAAACTATTTTACTGTGCAGAAATAAGAATAGATTATTCTGCTTTCTATGTTGCATGATGGCAGATAGTGACCTCTTTGTTTTTTTTATTAAATAAAAATCGTTTCATTCCTTGTCCTCCATCGCCATCTAGTGGCATATAGGGATAATATTTAATTAAATAACACCCCCTAATTCCTTGTCCTGCAGTGCCATATAGTGGTAGATGGGGATACTGTTTTTAATTAAATAACACACCCTCGTTCCTTCTGCAGAGCCATCTAGTGGCAGATAGGGACATTGTTTTTTAATTAAATAGAACTCTTTTTATTCCTTGTCCTTCAGCGCCCTCTAGTGGCAGATAGGGACGTTTTTTAAATTAAATAAAGCCCCCTAATTCCTTGTCCTGCAGCGCCCTCTATTGGCACATAGGGACATTTTATTTAATTAAATAGAACCCCTTTCGTTCCTTGTCCTGCAGCGCGATCTAGTGGCAGATATTTAATTAAAAAACAATATCCCTATCTGCCGCTAGATGGCACTGCACGACAAGGAACCAGGGGGAGTTATTTCATTAAAAAAGAATACTATTTTTTAATTAAATAAAACCCCTTTCATTCCTTGTCCTGCAGCACCCTGTAGTGGCACATAGGGACATTTTTTTGATTAAATAAAACCTCTTTCATTCTTTGTTCTGCAGCGCCCTCTTGTGGCAGATAGGGATTTTTTTTTTTAATTAAAAAGAACCCCTTTTATTGCTTTTCCTCCAGCGCCCTCTAGTGGCAGATGGGGACGTTTTTTAAATTAAATAACGCCCTCTAATTCCTTCTCCTGCAGCACCACCTAGTGGCAGATAGAGACATTTTTTAATTAATACCTCCTGGCTCTTTCTCCTGCACCGCCCTCTAGTGGCAGACACAGATACTGTTTTTTATTTAAATAAAACCGCTTTCATTCCTTTCATTCCTTGTCCTGCAGTGGCAGGACCTAGTGGCAGGCTGGGATATTGCTTTTTTATTAAATATCCTCTCGTTCCTCCTCCTGCAGAGCCACCTAGTGGCACACAGAGATATTGCTTTTTCATTAAATTGAACCCCCGTTCCTTCTCCTGCAGCGTCACCTAGTGGCAGATTCGGATATTGTTTTTTAATTAAAAAATTCCTCCTGAATCCTTGTCCTGCAGTGCCCTCTAGTGGCAATTAGGGACATTTTTTTGGATTAAATAAATCCCGTTTCATTCCTTCTTCTGCAGCACCCTCTCGTGGCAGAGAGGGACGTTTTTGAATTTAAATAAAGCCCCCTAATTCCTTGTCCTGCACCACCCTCTAGTGGAAGATAGGGATATTGTTTTTTAATTAAAAAATTCCTCCTGAATCCTTGTTTTGCAGAGCCCTCTAGTGTAAGATCGGGATTTTTTTTGATTAAATGGAACCCCTTTTATTCCTTGTCCTCCAGCGCACTCTAACGGCAGATAGGGACGTTTTTTAAATTAAATAAAGCCCCCTAATTCCTTGTCCTACACCGCCCTCTAGTGGAAGGTAGGGATATTGTTTTTTAATTAAAAAATTCCTCCTGAATCCTTGTCCTCCATCGCCCTCTAGTGGCACATAGGGATATTTTTTTTGATTAAATACAACCCCTTTCACTCCTTGTTCTGCAGTGCTCTCTTGTGGGAGATGGGGATATTGTTTTTTAATAAAATAGAACTCCTTTAATTCCTTGTCCTCCAGTGCCCTCTCCTGAGAGATGGAGACGTTTTTTAAATTAAATAACGCCCCCTAATTCCTTGTCCTGCAGCGCCCCCTTGTGGCAGACAGGAATATTGGTTTTCCATTAAATATCCCCTCGGTCCTCATCCTGCAGTGCCCTCCAGTGGCAGACACAGATACTGTTTTTTTAATAAAATAGAACCCCTTTCATTCCTTGTTCTGCAGCGCCCTCTAGCAGCAGATGGGGACGTTTTTTAAATTAAACAACGCCCCCTAAATCCTTGTCCTGCAGCGCCCTCTAGTGGCACATAGAGACATTATTTTTGATTAAATAAAACCGTTTCATTCCTTGTTCTAGAGCGCCCTCTTGTGGCAGATAGAGACGTTTTTTAATTAAACAGAACCATTTTTATTCTTGTCCTCCTGCGCCCTCTAGTGGAAGATAGGGACGTTTTCTAATTTAAATAAAGCCCCCTAATTCCTTGTCCTGCAGCGCCCTCTAGTGGCAGATATTTATTTAAAAAACTATATCCCTATCTGCCACTAGATGGCGCTGCAGGACAAGGAACCAGGGGGAGTTATTTCATTAAAAAAGAAGACTATTTTTCAATTAAATAAAACCCCTTTCGTTCCTTGTCCTGCAGCACCCTCTCGTGACAGATAGGGATATTCTGCCAGCGCCCTCTAGTGGAAGATAGGGACATTTTTTTTAAATACAACACCTTTCATTCCTCATCCTGCAGCGCCCTCTTGCGGCAGTCAGGGATATTGTTTTTTAATTAAATAGAACCCCTTTGATTCCTTTCATTTCTTGTCATTCCAGCACCACCTAGTGGCAGGTAGGGATATTGCTTTTTCATTAAATATCCCCTCGTTACTCCTCCTGCAGCACCACCTTAGTGGCAGATTAGGATATTGTTTTTTAATTAAAAAATTACACCTCAATCCTTTAAATAGAACCCATTTTATTCCTTGTTCTCCAGCACCCTCTTGTGGCAGAAAGGTACGTTTTTTAAATTAAATAACGCCCCCTAATTCCTAGTCCTGCAGCGCCACCTAGTGGCAGGCAGGGATATTGATTTTTCATTAAACATCCCCTCGTTTCCTCCTCCTGCAGCGCCACCTAGTGGTAGATTGGGATATTGTTTTTAAATTAAAAACTTCCTCCTGAATCCTTGTCCTGCAGCGCTCTCTAGTGGCACAAAGGGACTTTTTTTTTTTGATTAAATAGAACCCGTTTCATTCCTTCTCCTGCAGCGCCATCTAGTGGCAGATATTTAATTAAAAAACAATATCCCTATCTGCCACTAGATGGCAATGCAGGACAAGGAACCAGGGGGAGTTCTTTCATTAAAAAACAATACTATTTTTTAATTAAATAAAACCTCTTTCATTCCTTGTCCTCCTGCGCCCTCTAGAGGCAGATAGGGACGTTTTTTAATTTAAATAACGCCCCCTCAATCCATGTCCTGCAGAACCACCTAGTGGCAGGCAGGGATATTGCTTTTTCATTAAATACAACCCCTTTCATTCCTTGTCACCCAGCGCCCTCTCGTGGCAGATACAGATGTTTTTTAAAATTAAATAGAACCCCTTTCATTCCTTCTCCTGCAGCGCCACCTAGTGGCAGATTGGGATATTGTTTTTTAATTAAAAAATTCCTCCTGGATCCTTGTCCTGAAGCGCCCTCTCGTGGCACATAGGGACTTCTTTTTTAATTAAGTACAACCCCTTTCGTTCCTTGTCCTGCAGCGCCATCTAGTGGCAGATATTTAATTAAAAAACAATATCCCTATCTGCCACTAGATGGCGATGCAGGACAACGAACCAGGGGGAGTTCTTTCATTAAAAAGAAATACTATTTTTAATTAAATAAAACCCCTTTCATTCCTTGTTCTGCAACGCCTTCTCGTGGCAGATAGGGACGTTTTTTAATTAAACAGAACCCCTTTTATTCTTCTCCTCCCGCGCCCTCTAGTGGCAGATGGAAACATTTATTAAATTAAATAACACCCCCTAATTCCTAGTCCTGCAGCGCCACCTAGTGGCAGACAGCGATATTCCTTTTTCATTAAATAGAAGCCCCTGGATCCTTGTCCTGAAGCGCCCTCTAGTGGCACATAGAGACATTTTTAAATTAAATACAAACCCGTTTCATTCCTTGTCCTCCAGCGGCACCTAGTGGCAGATTGGGATATTGTTTTTCAATTAAAAAATTCCTCCTGAATCCTTGTCCTGCAGCACCCTCTAGTGGCTCATACGGACGTTTTTTAAATTAAATAACGCCCCCTAATTCCTTGTCCTGCAGCGCCACCAACTGGAAGATAGGGACATTTTTTTAAATATAACCTCCTTCGTTCCTTGTCCTGCAGCGCCATCTAGTGGTAGATATTTAATTAAAAAAAATATCCCTATCTGCCACTAGATTGCGATGCAGGACAAGGAAACAGGGGGAGTTATTTCATTAAAAAGAAATACTATTTTTAATTAAATACAACCCTTTTCATTCATTGTCCTGCACCGCCCTCTAGTGGCACAAAGGGACATTTTTTTTAATTAAATAAAACCTCTTTCATTCCTTGTCCTGCAGCACCCTCTAGTGGCAGAAAGGGACGTTTTTTAAATTAAATAACGCCCATTAATTCCTTGTCCAGCACCGCCCTCTCGTGGCAGAGAGGGATATTGTTTTTTAATTAAACAGAACCCCTTTTATTCCTTATCCTGCAGCGCCCTCTCGTGGCAGTTATGGACATTTTTTAATTAAACAGAACCCTTTTTATTCTTGTCCTCCTGCGCCCAGTAATAGCATATAGGGACATTTTTTTTAATTAAATAAAACCCCTTTCATTCCTTGTCCTGCAGCGCCATCTAGTGGCAAATATTTAATTGAAAAACAATATCCCCATCTGCCACTAGATGGCAATGCAGGACAAGGAAACAGGGAGAGTTATTTCATTAAAAAGAAATACTATTTTTAATTAAATACAACCTCTTTCATTCTTTGTCCTGCAGCGCCATCTAGTGGCAGATATTTAATTAAAAAAAATATCCCTATCTGCCACTAGATGGCAATGCAGGACAAGGAAACAGGGAGAGTTATTTCATTAAAAAGAAATACTATTTTTAATTAAATACAACCCTTTTCATTCCTTGTTCTGCACGCCCTCTAGTGGCAGGCAGGGATACCGCTTTTTAATTAAATAGAACCCCTTTCATTCCTTTAATTCCTTGTCCCGCAGCACCACCTAGTGGAAGATTGGGATATTATTTTTAAATTAAAAAATTACTCCTGAATCCTTGTCCTGCAGCGCCCTCTAGTGGCACATAGGGACTTTTTTTTGATTAAATAAAACCTCTTTGGTACTTTGTCCTGCAGCGCCATCTAGTGGCAGATATTTAATTAAAAACCAATATCCCTATCTGCCACTAGATGGCGCTGCAGCACAGGGAAGTGGGGGAGTTATTTCATTAAAAAAGAATACTACTTTTTAATTAAATAAAACCCCTTTCATTCCTTGTTCTGCAGCGCCCTCTCGTGGCAGTTAAGGATATTTTTTAATTAAATAGAACCCCTTTTATGCCTTGTCCTCCTGCGCCCTCTAGTGGCTGATAGGGACGTTTTTTAATTTAAATAACGCCCCCTAATTCCTTGTCCAGCGCCACGCTCTAGTGGCAGACAGGGATATTGCTTTTTCATTAAATATCCCCTCGTTCCTCCTCCTGCAGCGCCACCTAGTGGCAGACAGAGATATTGCTTTTTCATTAAATAGAAACCCCAGCTATGGACGTTTTTTAATTAAGCAGAACCCTTTTTATTCTTGTCCTCCTGCGCTCTCTAGTGGCACATAGGGACATTTTTTAATTAAATGCAACCTTTTTCATTCCTTGTCCTCCAGCGCCTTTTCCTGCAGCGCCACCTACTGGAAGAGAGGGACATTTTTTTAAATACAACCCCTTTCATTCCGTGTCCTGCAGCGCCCTCTGGTGGCAATTAGGGACTTTTTTTTTAATTAAATAGAACCCCTTTCGTTCCTTGTCCTGCAGCACCATCGAGTGGGAGATATTTAATTAAAAAACAATATCCCTATCTGCCACTAGATAGCGATGCAGGACAAGGAACCAGGGGAGTTATTTCATTAAAAAGGAATACTATTTTTAAGTAAATAAAACCCCTTTCATTCCTTGCCCTGCAGTTCTACCTAGTGGCAGATAGGGACATTATTTTTTAATTAAATAGAACCCCCTGGTGCCTTCTCCTGTAGCGCCATCTAGTGACAGATCGGGATATTGTGTTTTAATTAAAAAATTTCCCCTGAATCCTTGTCCTGCAGCGCCCTCTAGTGGCAGGAACATTTTTTGATTAAAAAAAACCTCTTTCATTCCTTGTCGTGCAGTGCCCTCTAGTGGTACATAGGGTTATGGTTTTTTAATTAAAAAGAACCCCTTTCACTCCTTGTCCTCCAACGCCACCTAGTGGGAGACAGGTATATTGCTTTTTAATTTAGAACCCCTTTTATTCCTTGTCCTTAAGCGCCATCTGGTGGCAGATAGGGACATTTTTTAATTAAATAACGCCCCCTAATTCCAAGTCCTGCAGAGCCATCTAGTGGCAGATAGGGACATTTTTTAATTAAATAAAATACCTTTCATTCCTTGTCCTGCAGCGTCATTACTGGCAGATAGGGGTTTTATTTTATTAGAAACATGTCCCTGTGTGCCACTAGATGGCAGTGCAGGACAAGGAATGAAAGGGGTTTTATTTAAATATGAAAAATGTCCCTATCTGCCACCAGATGCCGAAACCATTACACAACTCCGACTCCCATAATCTCCCCTTAAAGACATCCCCTCCCCACCCAAGTTTGGGGAGCCCACAAGCCCACGAGGGTGTCCATGTGACACTAACAGCTCCTCCAGTCGTGCTGTTAAGCCCCCTCCCTCATCTTCTGCTGCTTCTCCCTTTCACCTCCTCGCTACAGCTTCCCAATCTCAATTAACAAACCACCAGCCCCAGGCTGACTGCTCCTGCTCACGGAGGATCCCCTTCGCTGGAAAGGGGTGGGTGAGGGCCTCCCACGCAGGCCAGGAAGCCTCCCACTCCCTTCCCCTCCCCATCCTCCTCTGAAGCCTGCGGGGTTCGCCCCAGCACCACCTGCAAAAAAAAAATCCTTCCCTGTCGTGCAGCCCCTTGGAGCAAATAAGGAATAAAAACACTTTTAATTTCAAAATAAAGGAGGGGGAAGAATTTCCCGTGCTCCTTAGGAACAGGTATCAGGCAGTTCCCAGAACTAGAGCGCTCCCCCCAGAGGCCCATAGCCCACCCATCCTTGAGGGTTTTCATGGAAAGATTTCTTTCCATATGGTAAGCCCTTTATGCCAGCATCCCAGACCAAGAGAGTGTGACACGCCCAAAGTTACCCAGTGGACTTCCATGGCAAAGCAGGGATTTGAACGCAGCCCGCAAAGGCTTAGTCCAGTGCCAAAACCACTCCACGACACTGGCTCTCACAACCTCCCCTTAAAGACCCCCTCCCCGGACAGGCAGCCCACAACCCTGCGAGGGAGTCCGCGTGACGCTCTCCAACAGCTCTTGCAGCTGTGATATTGAGCCCCCTCCCTCGTTCTGTGCTGTTCCTCTCACCTCTGCTCCAAACCCAGTTTTTGTGCTGGCAGTCGCAGGTGGGCTGCTCCTGTTCACGGAGGAGCCCCCTCACTGGAAAAGGCCAGGGGAAGGCCACTGAGACAAGGGAGTGGGACTTTGAGCCTCAGGACCCCCCTCACCTCCCCCCATTCTTCCTTTGCACCCTCTACAGTGCAGCCTGTTATTCCCGGTAGGCTTCTCTGGCCGTTGGAGGTTCGACCGAAGCAAGCAAGCAAAGCCAACGAGTTCCCTCCCAGCCTGTCGAAATGCCGCGTCGCCTCCCACCACTTCTTAATTCCGATCCCGCACCAAATCTGATTTCCCTGCCACCAGCTCCAGGTAGACGGCTTATCTTTAGCGGGGACTCACCTTGCAGGAAATGACGGGGAGAGGCCCATCCATATACAGGGTCTCACAAGGGAGTTTGAGCCTTGGGATGTCCCCCGCCTTACCTGAACCCTCTTCTTTCTCTCCCTTCAAAGTTCTGTTATTCCAGGCAGAGTTCTCTGTCTGCTCGAGGCTCCGAGTGGGGGATGGCACCTTCCCACGGCGGGAAGCCAAATCCCAAGTTCCTCCTCCCACCACGTTTGGGCCGCATTTTCACCTGCGGTTTTGGACGCTTCCAGAAGCACGGCCAGATTTCAACGTCTTGTGTAAAGTGGGCGCGCGCGCGCTCGTACGCGTCACCAACGTTGAAAAGACGGGCACTGGGGTCGCCTGTCACGGGCTGCAACAGCATTTCTGGCTGCCTGATCCACGCAAATCATTTCCCCCCGAATCTGTCTCTGGTGGGCTGTGGAACCCCCTCCCCCACGTGGCCCCCTTCTCCTCCCTCCCCACCAGAATGCAAAGACCTTCCTGTTAAAGGAGAACGTTGTAAAATGACTACGCAAGAGTGTCTTGGGAAACAGGACCCCATTGCTTTGTCGCTTTCTTAAAGGTTTCAGATATCTTTTCAAGGGTTTTTAATTAACTGATTGTGGAATGGAAATGCTTGCTTTTAAACTTTTTCAAAACCTCATTTTCGTTTCATAGTATTTGGAAGCCGCTTGGGCCGTATCCCAATAGAAAAGAGGAATAGGAATTAAACCGATGAAAGAAAAATAGGGTTAGAAATTGTGGCTGATCTTCCTCCTTCCCGCTCTTGCCTCTGAAATCGAACCATCCGGGCTGCTTAAAGAGAGGAACTCTCTGGAACCGCTCGGTCCGCCCGGAGGAAGCCCCGCGGGCGTCCCAGGATTCCGAGCAAGCGGGAGAGGGACGGAGGAAGGGCCAGAAAGAGTCCGGGACGTGAAAGTCCAGTTAGCAGGAAGTAAGGACGTTAATTTTATGTTTTTAAACAAGGTAGAAGTTTACATGCATTAAGAAAGCTTTTCCAACAGCAATTAAATAAAGAGCGTTTTCAAAAAATATTTTATGCAAAAGCATTGCGGATGGATGCGCGTGCGAGAACTCTCTACGGTAACGCGTTGCAACCGGGAAGGAAAGTCTTTTTCGAGACGTTCTACGCGACCGACGTGAATCATGCAGCTCCGAAAACGCGAAGAGGCTTCTTCCCTTGGGACTGATTTCTGTACTGCAGAACAAACACAGGAAAGGCTCAATTACAGTTGCCCCAAGTTACAGCACGGTTCCGCTTAAGAGATTTCCCCAGAAATGAAGGAACGCCTGGCTGAGACCCCCTCTGTGCAACTCAGCCAGAAAGGAGGGCGCGGGGACAAGAAAAGCCCACTGGACCCTACAGGACTGGATTTCATGCACCCTCCAATCTTACTCCATTTCAACTGTGTTTTAAAACGATTTTTAATTTTCTTTTGAAGCGCAACTGTCGGACGATCTTAAAATGGGATTAAGACTTTTTAAATTGCGCCGTGTTTCCACTTGTAAGCCTCACGGAATCGTCTGCTGGGAGGATGGCAGAATACCAATAAAATTAAATGTTGAGGCACTGGTCTCTGCTGCCCTCTCCAGATGTCGAGAGAGAACACGCACGGGGTGACGGGGCGACGCAACCTGCCCTCTCCCCTTTCTCTAAACCTGCATTTACGGAGATGAAACTCCCCGGGACTCAGAACGCTTTCCCGTGCTTAACGTTTTATGCCTTTTACTGAGTGGAAGCACAGCATGGAAACTTTAATGCAAATAAGTGCTGGTTACATTATGAAAGCGTGAGGGTCAGAAAGCGTCCGATCGTAGGGAACGAGCACGCCACGGCAAAGCTTAGAAAAGCACCCCGAGAAATGCGGAACCATTTCCTCTTCTGCTTTGCAAGGCCCCAAAGCCTGAATACCTGAATAAGGCTGAAATAACGCTCTGCACGCAGGGAGAACCGCACTCGCTTCCCGGACCCTCCAGGCAAGGGGTTCCCTCTCGGCAGGCGGAGAACATGTCGGCAGGAGCCTCTCCGGTGTTTCGAGCACAGAAAAAGAGAGAGAAAAGTGAGTCAGAAAGACAGATGGTCCCCCTCATTTACACAGCAGGTTCCGCACTCAGTGAGTCTTAAACGAATCCCCTCCTCTCCATGTCCCATCCTGGCTTTTCATCAAACCCAACATTAACAGTTTCGCTACCACAAAAAGTCAGTCAGGTTCTCCCATCCTTCGAGGAAAGGCACCAAAGTCCATCCTCTAATCAAAAAAATCAGTTTTGTCCATTTCTGCCTGTTCCGCCCATTTCAGCCATTGCTCTTCCACGGCGGGTAATTCTGGGTTCCTCCGTCGCCACACAGGAAAAAGTCTCCCAATAATAGATTAATCGTCGGTAGGTCTCCTCCAGTCCTGCATCACAGAGTCCCATAAGGAACTTAGTCCAGTTCGAGATTAAGGTCGATTTTCACTATTCACTGAAATAAATATATTAAGGTAGAGGAACATAGAAAAAGAGAAGGCATGAACCCCCATCCCATCTAGCTAGAGGGGGAGGGTACCCCGATATTTCTATGCCTCTTATTGGTGGACAGAGATCTCGACGAACGCATGAAGCCTGCATCACTCCTGGCTACAAGGGGTGGGGTGGGGGTACACCAAGATTTCTTTCCCCTCTATTAATAAGAGAGATCTATATGGGAAGCCTGAAGCCTCTATCACTTTTAGGTACGGGGGGGGCGTACCCCAAGATTTCTATCCCCTCTATTAAAGGAAAGAGATTTCTTGGAAAGGAATGAAGCTTCTTATCATTCCTAACTACAGGGGAGAAGGTACCCTGAGACTTTCAACCCTTGTATTAATAGACAAGAGATCTCTGGGGAAGGCATGAAGCCTCCATCACTCCTAGCTATGGGAGAGCGTACCCCAAGATTTCTATCACCTCTATTAATAGACAAGGTATCTCTATGGAAGGCATGAAGCCTCTCTAACTCCTAGCAATGGGGGAAATGTACCCCAATGTTTCTCTTCTATTCATCAACAGAGATCTCCCGGGAAGGCATGAAGCCTCTATCATTCTTAGCTACAGTGAGAGAGTACCCCTATATCTCTCTCCCCTCTATTTATGGGCAGAGATCTCTGGGAGAGGCATGAAGCCTTTCTAACTCCTAGAAATGGGGGGACTGTACCCCTAGATTTCTATCAATGCACAGAGATCTCCAGCGAAGCCATAAAGCCTCTGTCACTCCGAGCAACAGGGATAGGGTACCCCTATATTTCTATCCCATCTCTTAATGGGAGAGATCTCTGGTGAAGGCATGAAACCTCTCTAACTCCTAGAAATGCGGGGAGTGCACCCCCAGATTTCTTTTCTATTAATGCACAGAGATCTCCAGGGAAGGCATGAAGCCTCTATCACTCCTAGACACAGGGAGAGGGAACCCCTATATTTCTATCCCCTCTATTAATGGCCAGAGATCTCTGGCAGAGGCATGAAGCCTCTCTAACTCCTAGAAATGGGGGGGTGTACCCCTAGATTTATATTCTATTAATGCACAGAGATCTCCAGGGTAGGCATGAAGCCTCCATCACTCCCAGCCACAGGGAGAGGGTACCCCTATTTTTCTATCCTCTCTATTAATGGGCAGAGATCTCTGGAAGAGGCATAAAGCCTTTCTAACTCCTAGAAATGGGGAGACTGTACCCCTAGATTTCTATCAATGCACAGAGATCTCCAGGGAAGGCATGAAGCCTCTGTCACTCCCAGCTACAGGGATAGGGTACTCCTATATTTCTATCCCTTCTATTAATGGGCAGAGATCTCTGGGGGAGGCATGAAGCCTTTCTAACTCTTAGAAATGGGGAGACTGTACCCCGAGATTTCAATTAATCCACAGCGATCTCCAGGGAAGGCATGAACCCTCTATCACTCCTAGCTGCAGGGAGGGGATACCCCTATATTTCTATCCCCTCTATTAATGGGCAGAGGTCTCTGGGGGAGGCATGAAACCTTAGTAATTCCTAGAAATGGGGGGCCTGTACCCCTAGATTTCCATTCTATTAATGCACAGAGATCTAAAGGGAAGACATGAAGCCTCTCTCACTCCTAGCTACAAGGAGAGGGTACCCCTACATTTCTCTCCCCTCTATGAATGGGCAGAGACCTCTGGGGGAGGCATGAATCCTCTCTAACTCCTAGAAATGGGGGGAGTGTGCCCTAGATTTCTATTCAATTAATGTGCAGAGATCTCCAGGGAAGGCATGAAGCCTCTATCAGTCCAAGCTCTAAGGAGAGGGTACCCCTATATTTCTATCCCCTCTATTAATGGACAGAGATCTCTGGGGGAGGCATGAAGCCTAACTCCAGAAATGGGCGGAGTGTACCCCTAGATTTCCATTCTATTAATGCACAGAGATCTGCAGGGAAGGCATGAAGCCTCTCTCACTCCGAGCGACAGGGAGAGGGTACCCCTATATTTCTATCCCCTCTATTAATGCTCAGAGATCTCTGCGGAAGGCATGAACCCTCTCCAAGTCCTAGAAATGGGGGGAGTGTACCCCTAGATTTCTATTCTATTAATGCACAGAAAAGGGAAGGCATGAAGTCTCCATCATTCCTAGCTATGAGGTGGGGTGTACCCCCAGATCTCGCTGCAACGGAACCCCTGGGAGTAAAGGTAACACCCCAGAAACAGACATTTTTAATTATTCCTATGTTTGCAAATAGAAGTAGAAGGGAGCACAGTAAAATAATCTTAAACAGTTTGAAAACTTTCCTGAAACAATCAAAATAGAACCGAACACTCTTACATCTGCAAAATGCTCAGGTACACACGTGTGGAAGGAGTAATTCCCGGCCTCGGAGCAGAACGTGAGAAACGTCTCGGGATTTGAGCCTAAATGTGGTACGGACCCTGTCTAGAATACTGCACCCTGTGTGGAATGAAGCCCTTAGAGCAGATATATAAGCAGGAAGTCCCCTCCGTTGGGCCGTGATGGCCGCTTGTCCCTCTACTCCCCAAAGGGCCCCCGCGTGCTTGTCCCTCTACTCCCCAAAGCGCCTCCCTCTCTCTCTGCCTGGCGTTCCTCCGGGGGTCTGAGAGGATCAGGCAGAGTAGAAAAGAGCCATGCTTTCCTATACTCTGCCTGACGTAAATCAAAAGGGGTAAATTCAATAATTAGCCTACAAATTATGGGGACTCCTGCTGAACATCCCAGCTGTACCATGTTACAGGCAATGTGGGGAGGGGGATGCTAGAACTACTGAGACAAGTGGAGTTCGGGGGGGAGATATTACTGGGTGCAAAATGCCTCGGGAGACCCCCATAGGCCCTGTAGGGAGATCCCCTGAGACAGGGAGCCATGCCTGAGGGAAAGACGCCTCCCTTCCTCTGTTTACAGAGCGGAGCATCCTCCTGGGTACCCCAGGGGTGCAAGGGCCAAGTGTTACCCTCCTCCCGGGTTCCCCACTGGCCCTTTATGGCTTATGACCAGCCAGTGGTCTCGAACCCACCCTAGCAGAGAGGGCGGGATTCCCCTCCGGAACCGGTTGGATCTCCCTGATGACGCCTCGGTCTGGTCTCAGCCGGGAGGTGTGGGTGGCAACCAAGCCCTGAGCTCGCTCCTAACAGAAATCCCACAAGACTCACAATCACACCGACCTCGGCCTCGAGCGACCACTCAGACAATCCACACATTCATTTTAATGTGCCTTTTATTATGATTTTAATTATATGTTTTGTATTTAAAGTGTTTTATGTTTTTATTATATTTTTGTTGTACCCTGCCTCAAGCCTTGAGGAGAGGGGTGTAACGCTTGCTGTTTTTATTATTGTTCTTGTTATTATGTTGTTGCTGTACATATTATTAAGGAGCTTCACATTCGTCACACCACACCAGACACAGGCGCAAACTTCTAAATACAACACAATATCACAAAACCAGCACTTCCTGCACATATCTACACACCTTAACCTTCTCCGAGAAGCCTGCAAAATCCCTGACGCTTCAAGCAAATATGCAAGAGAGCACTTGCCACGAACACCTCCAATTACAACACTCGTGCAAAGCAGCAAAAATCCACACGGCAAGACTGGCCACCATCCCCTGGCAGAACAAAAGCACAACTACACACGACCACTGGTTGCCACCTGTAGTTCCCGGCTGAGGACAGAACAACGCGACACCGAGGAGCTCCCTCCGGGTCTCGAGAGCGTTTCCCCCTCCTGGCCGCCCCTTCCCAAACCTGAAGTAGATGTTTAGGAGGAAAAAACGGGAAAGGAGGACTGGAAGGAAAAACAGCTACATTTAGGATCCCTCCCAAGCTGACACACAATGGCAGATTTATGAACACAAAGAAAGGTTTTTTGGGGGGCTGCGTTCGAGAGAGGGACAGCTTCCATAGCAGTGGAACAGTTCCCCTCAGACTAGCTTACTAGTTTCAGGGACCTGAGTTCTAATCCTGCTTCGCCCCAATACTACTAAGAGCCCAGCTGCTGGACAAACCTCTTCCCGTCTTGCCCCGCTCTGGCGAGGCTGGGGGGTCCCTGCCCTCAATCTGCGTGGCCTCGGGACCAGGGAGACCTTGAAGGCCTCCCAACGCTACGCTGAGACCCCATAAAGGGATCAGGGAGGACTGGAGTACCAGAACTCCCACGCAGCTGGGATCCCGTAGGAATATTTTTAAAAAAAATACATTAAACCAGAGGAAAGCATAATACCTAGAAATAGTGGTAGCCGTATCTAAACCCATGAAGGGTCTTCCTATGGACTCATCCCGTTTCCAGGGTCTTCCCAGTTAAGGAAGACTGAACTGCAATAGCTGGCAAAAAGATCTGCCCCTCCTACGACAGCCATTTTGGCTCCCCTTCTCCGCAACCTCCCCACCTCTCCACTGTCCTTTCTAAATGGAGTGACTACAAACCTACCCCCGTTCCAGACAGGGTCGTGCCCTGGAGCTCTGCAAATACAACGCGGAACTGGAGCTTTTATTTCCGATCCCTTTTCCAATTATGCCTCGCTTGGGAATTCCTCCCTCCTTTATTTTACAGAACACGATTGACACACACGGTCTTGCATTTTCCATACAGATACCAACCTTGATCCCCAGGTCCCTCCTTCGCGGGCTGACAGGTCCGGCGGTGATGTTTTTGCCCCAAAATCCCCTCTCCCCCTCCCCCGGATTTTGACCCACCCTCTGAAAGCTCATCCCCCCGCTTTGGGGAAAGCCTTTGGCAGGGGGACATCCTGTGTGATTCTCACTTCTTGCCATAAATATCTTCTTCCAGTGCAAAGTGTGCCCCCTCGGCAGACACCCTGACATTCAGGGTCTTCCTCCAGTGGTCTCTCCACCTCAGGCCTCCGAAACAGACCTGTTTTCTGTTTGATTTTTGGAGCGTTTTGTCTGTAATCCTGTGTCTTCGCTAACAAACCTCCACACCATGGGCTCTTAAAGTACTTTAGTGGAGGAAGAGATCAACTGAGAGACCTTTTTGCATTTGCTTAACCGGATCTCTCTTGCTTTTGCCCTTTCCTTTGACGTGTGCATCGTTCCCTCTCTGTACTAAATTTTGTTCCAGTGTTTTATTAATGTGCCATCACTTTCATGAAAACAAGATTCTTACTTAAGTCCTTTGGACAACTGTCATGCTTGTCACGTTTGGCACAAGGCCTTTTGTGCTTTCCTTGTTTGGTAGTAATGTACCTGACTGTAGTGAAAATTCGTGATGTCCCACCTGCCAAAGGAGAGACACCCCCCCCCCAGCGATCTTAAAAACATTTCTATACCATGCAAGAGCGTGGGGAAATCATTTAAAACAGTGCTAAGTGATTAGAAAGCCTAAAGCAAACTGTGTGGTGTGAACTACAGGTATGTGAGTAACAAATAAAATGAGAACAAAACGCTCACAACCACAGGTGGGGGATGAGGAGGAACCGGCCAGAAACTGCACATGACAAAAGGATCCCGGGATGGCAGTCAAACGTTACAGAGACCCCACCTGGCAGGCTCCACCTGGTTCTCCCTGCTGCCCTCCAACTACGTATCCCAAAGGGAAGGGATCACAGAGGGGCGCGAGGGTTATCAAGCGCCAGAAGGCTCTTTGCTGCTGCTGCTGAGCCATGAAGACTCACGGGGTGGCCCTGGGCCGGTCACTCTCTCTCAGCCTCACCTAACACTGAATGGGGGCCTCCGACTTCTGAGCTAAAGAGAAGGACCCCCACTTAGCCACATGTTCCAGCCCTTCCTCTGGGATCCCGAGGGGGCCCTGGTCCAACCTGCTGCCTGGACGAAAATCCAGATTACGCCACCCGACGGGCGGCCCTGAATACACTTCGGCCCGGAAACCCCCAATGAAGGAAACTCTGCCACCTGCAAAGCGGGCAGTCTTCCGAGGGAACGGACGGGGCTTAACGTGGGAGGAAGACTGCGTTGTGGGCAAAAGCGTTATGCATCCCCCCTCTCTCTCTTTCCAACATAGGAAACTATACTTTTTTTAATTCTCTAGTCATGGTTAGAGACTCATAAATCAAAGGAGAAGCTATGAGGAAGAGGAAGGAATTCCTCAGGAGCACACCAGGAGGTGCTGCAGAAAGAGCCCGTGGGGTACAAAGGCTTTATCTTAATAGGCCACCCGAATAAAGAGCTGCTTCCTTCCTGATTTTAGGACCGACAAACCTCCAAGCCGTGGGGTTCAGGGGTGGCCGTAGCTGGGCCCCTCCTCAAGGAACTGAGCCAGGGCCATTTAAAGGCACACAACCTGGCAACCATCCCTAAATCCGGGGGGGGGGGCCTGGGGTCTTACTGTTGTCTCCCACCCTTCACTTTCAGGGGTCAATCTCAGGGGGTTCAAGGATTAACCTGCCACCCCTTCCTCCTCTTTTTTCTAACCTCAAAGGACCCGGACGGTGCAGTCCCTTTGGTGGCCCTTTCCTCCAGCTTCTCCTGCTCCCCAACATCCTTTTGACATACAGAAAACTCTACACTGTATTCCAGGTGGGGTCTCCCTGTGGGTCTGTGCAAAGCCAGAAGGACCTTTGGGGCTTAATTTCTGGCCTTTTCAAATTACAGCCGACTCAGAAACGCAGCCCTTTTCGCAGAAGTCCCAGCCACGAGCCTCCCCCCCTCGGCCGGTCCCTCTCAGTCCACATCCTGCGCTTACATACCGGAATTTCATAAACATTTTGTCCTGGTATCATCCCTTCAGAGAAACATCCCCCAAATTTCTCTTTTACAGCCCATTTCAATCCCACCCCACCCTCATTTGGAGCATTTTCCCCCTCCGTCTTTTTTTGTTTACATCACATTCCTTTGCGTTACATTTTCTTTACATTACATTGCAACACATTACATTTGTTTACATTACGTTATCCCTTGCCTTCTGCAAACACGATTACCTGAATTCCATTTCCCCACATCAAGCTGATGAACAAAAAGATTATTTCCATCCCAACCTTGTGGTGTAGGCACATTTTGCATTTACTTCAGAATGTTTGGCCCGCAAGCCTGCAGCTTCCCCAACAGGCCTCCAGAGCTTTGCCTCTTAAATTAATGGCTCCTAAATTTAAACAGTGAAACAGTTCCCCTGGGACAAGGTGATTACTTGGAGGACACCGAGTTCTAATCCTGTGTCACCTCAATACTACTATAAGCCCAGCTACTGGGGAAACTTCTATCTGATCGCTTGATTCTAGTGAAGCTTGGGTCCCGGCCTCAATCTACATGGCCTAAGGACCAGAGAGACCTCAAAGGCCCCCCTCTCCAAGGCTGAGACTCCATAAAGGGATCCGGGAGGACTGGATTACCAGAACTCCCATGCAGCTGGGACCCCCCAGGAATTACGCGTTTAATAATTAGAACTATTTGGAGGTGAGGCCTCCCAGGAATGAGGATGCCACGCTATGCTAGCCTGGGAGAAAAACTATGTTTTTAAAGCATACTAATTCATAATAAGATATAACGTTGAGAATTATTGGTATATGAAGCAATGCTGGACCCATAAAGGACCTCCTTGCTTCTCAGAGTCTTCCCAGTTAAGGAGGACCAGATTATAAGGGCAGGGAAAAGGACTTCCCCCTTTCGGGCCCTACAACGCCTGTCCTGCTCCCAGTGGGCCCAGCAAACCTCTGTCCCCTTAACTGGTCTTGCTGGGCCCAAGGAGGATTTACCTCCCGCAGGAAGAGAACGTGGGAGCCTTCAGCGGCCGTTTTCATCCTGGGTGCTGCAGAAAATTGAAATTAAAAAGGACTACTGCAGCACTATATGCCATTCATAAAATATTCTTTCATTATTATACTGTAACATTTACAATTTCTATTTTTCACTCTGTATATCCTCTAGAGGTAATTATTCTCAATATTTTAGGTTTCTGGGGTGCTGGCGGCTGAGATCCCGTTCACAGACAATTAAGTTAAAAGGCACCCCAGGGGTCATCTAGCCCAACCCCAGTGGGGCAGAAATCCCTCTAACTCAGCCCTGAAGGGTGGCCAAGAAATCCTCTTCCATTTCAGAGCCATTAACTTAGGAGGCAAATTGGGCTCTTCAATTAAGGCAGTGGAGGAAGAGATGTTTTGGGGGATCTGACAACATCTCTGCATTTCCTCTATGAGGTCTCCTACACACACACACCCCAACATTGCTTTTTCCATGCGATTTTTTATTGTCTTGCTCATCCTTGCAGTATTTCCTGCATGGCTTTCTCGTTGCTTCCACAGCACTGTCTTACCTGCCTCGCCGGAACGCTGTTGCCGCTGTTACTCTTCACACACGCTTAAAAGTCAAAATTCATGATGCCCCCTCCCCCCAAAAACAGTTCCCCCCACAGTTAAAACATAGAAAGAAAAGAAAAACATTGAAGGCCACTCAAAGCAATGGGAAAGGATGGCTGAAAGAGAGAGACAGAATTAAAGAAAAGTAGGAAAGGCATTGAGAGCAGCGGCAAAAGAAAAGCCTTGGGGGGCAAGGGTGGGATGGGGGGCGCCTGGCACGTGAGGGGGCCAAGGAAACACGGGCAGAGGCCCCCGAGATCCCGGGACCCATTTCTACCCCCTGCCCTCCAACTCCATTTCTAAACTAGAGGAGAGCTCTCCAGTGGGGAGGGGGTCTCCCGGCCGGTGGTCCATCTACGCCCCGCTCAGCCAGGGAACGGCTGAGCTCGGGCTGCTCTCCTCTCAGCCTGACCTAAAACTGAACGGGATTCCTGCAAGGACAAAATGGAGGGCAGGGGAGCCACGCGGTGGCAAATGGCGGGCAGACTTCTAAACGAAACCTCAAAATTACCGGAGGAATCGAGACGGCCTCTCCCAGTGTCCAGAAGCTACAAAGGCCTGGGAGATTGTGACGCTGACCTGGGGGTCCAAAACGGTTTCTGGCCAAGGACTGAGAAGCTCTTCTGAAGGAGGAGGCTTCCCGAGACAGGAGGAAAGCTCTCCGGCTCGAAACTCCGGGAGCGTTAAGCGCAGGGTGCGTGAAGCACCGTCCCGGCCACGAAAAACGGGGTCTCCCCCCGCATCGGGACCTCTGCGAGACGTGAAGTCCCGCGTGGGCCACGAGGGACATCCCTGCCACGGGCCAGGGCCACCTCCCCAGGTCCAAAGAGTTCCTGTGCCCAGATCCAGAGGTCTGCTTGGTTTCCCCAGGGTGTCCGGAAAAGCCCTGCCTTTCTATACTCTGCCTTCAATAAGCAATAAGGGGGCAAGCCTATTCGTTAGCCTACATATTAAGGGGGCTTGTGCTGTACAATCCGGCTGCACCGTGTTACAGGCAATGTGGGGCGGGGGGATGCCAGAGCTCCTGAGCCTCGGTTCCCGTTACCTGGCTCAGAGCGCCCCCGCCACGTCTACAGGTGGGGTTCTGGGGGGGGGATTTATTACTGGGTGTGAAAAGCCTCGGGAGATCCCCCCAGGCCCTGCAGGCAACTCTCCCGAGAGAGGGAGCCATGCCTGAGGGAAAGACGGCTCCCTTCCTCCGGTTACGGAGCGGAGCGTCCTCTCGGGCACCCCGGGGGCTCAAAGGCCGGGCGCCACCCTCCTCCCGGGTTCCCCGCTGAAGCCTTCAGGCTTACGGCCGGCCAGCGGTCTCCACCCCCCCCGGAACTACGATGGAACCCCCGGGAGTGAATGCACCCCCAAGGAAACCCCCGTCCCTCTCCATACCTCTGCTCACGGATCCCAATTAGAGACCGCCCCCCAACCAGCTGTTTAGCCTTCCCATCTCCCTCCCCATTTCGTTCCTCTAGAACATGTAATTCCAGTTTAGAGAATGACGGACCGGGAAGGGCGAAATGCTCTGCTAACCGTTCTGGGGCGCCGCCCCCTTACGGGGCCCTTCCGGAGGGGACCCCCAAAGGCAGCCGGACTTCCGTCCCTTCCTCCTCCTGCGCGGGGACCGTCCCATTTGCCCGACGCGGGACGCGGAGGGGCGTTCCCGGTGGGGGACGGCGTGGGTCACGCTGGAGGGGGAGCGGGTAAACGCCCCCCTGGCGTGATGGACGGTGTTCTGGGGACCCGCGGCGTCGCTCCCGGGGTGGATGAGGGGGCAGAGTCGGTGTGGGGGGTCGCGGCGGGCTCTCCCTCCCGCACCGCCACGCCGGGCACGGCTTCCCTTTGTGGGCACGCGGCCGTTCAGGGCGGGGGGGGTCTCCGTGGGCGGGGAAAGGCCGGGGGCCCGGAGCCTGAGAGGGGGTCCTCGATGCCGCCTAGGTCTGGTCCCTGCCGGGAGCTGCGGGCGGCAACCGGGGCCCTGACCTCACTCCTGACAGAAATCCTACAAGACTCAGAAACTCACCAACCTCCGCCTGCAACAACCCACGCAAACAGTCCACACACACACACACACGCACACACATTTTGATGTGTTTTTAATTTTATGATTTTATTTATACGTTTGCATTTTAAAAGTTTTGTCTTTTTCGTGCATTTCAGTGTATTTCAAGCATGTGTTTTCATTGTGTTTTAAGCTCTCTCGTACCCCACCTCAAGCCCTGAGGAGAGGGGGGCAACCGAGCTTATTATTAATACGGCTACTATGCGGTTGCTTTGTTTTTATTGTTATTATCAATGTTATTAAAGTTTTTCACGTTCTTCACACCACAACAGACACACGCAACAGATATCTAAGTACAACACAACATCACAAAGCCAGCAATTCCCGCACAGACCTACACACCTTAACGCTGCCCCCTTAAACGCCCCACCGGATCCCTGACGCTGCAAACGACTAAGCAACAGACCTCTAAACACACACACCCCAAATGACAACACTCACACGCAAGACCGGCACCACAACCCACTCGCGGCCAGGAAGAACGACAAGAGACACACACAACCCAACAGCGGTTGGCCCCTGCAGATTTAGGCTGAGACCGGGCCGAGGCGGCATCGAGGAGCTCCGACCGGTTCCGGAGGGGAATCCCGCCCCCTCTCAGACTCTGGACCCCCCGGCGTTCCCTCGTCCCCAGAGAGACCCCCGCCTGGAAGGGTGGCGGGCCCCCGAAGGGAAAGCGTAGTCCGGATGGCCGTACCGGGGGGGAAGAGGCCGCCACAAACCCCGACGCTGAGCCCGCCCCCCGATCGACACTGGGAGCGAGACCGCGGGCCCCACAACACCGCCCGTCACCCCCAGGGGACCATTAGCCCGCTCCCCCCTCGGCGTGACCCCCGCCGCCCCCTCCCGAGAAGGACCCCCCGCGTTCAGCGTAGGGCAAAGGGGAGGGTCTCTGTGCAGAGAGAGGGAGGGAGGGAAGGGGGCTGAAGGAGAGGCGGCCCCCAGAAGAGGAAGCAGAGCATTTCCCCCTTCCTGGTCCCCCATTCCCAAAGCTGGAAGTAGATGTTTTGGAGGAAAAAAATGGAGAGGAGGATTGGAAGGAAAAACAGCTAGATTGAGGAACCTTCCCAAACTGAAACCCAGTGCCAGACCTATGGAGAGAGATCCAGGTTTCTCAGGGGGCTGCATTCACCAAGGGAGAGCTTCCATGGCAGTGCAACAGTTCCCCTCGGGCTATCTCGTTACTTTCAGGGAACTGAGTTCTAATCCTGCGTCACCTCAATACTGCTATAAGCCCAGCTGCTGGGGAAACCTCTATCTGATCGCCCCACCCTGGCGAGGCTTGGGAGATCTTGAAGGCCCCCCGTGGCTAGGCTGAGACCCCATAAAGGGATCAGGGAGGACTGGGTTACCAAACCTGCCACGCACCTGGGACCCCCCCAGGAATTACGTTCTTTAAACAAGGGATAATCCAGTATAATAATGAGAACTATCTGTAGCTACGGTCTCCCATGTAGGAGGATGCCACGCTATGCCTCCCAGAGAAAGTAACTTGGGAGACAGCTAAAGTCAGCCCATGAAGGGCCTTCCTACAGACTCATCCAGTGGCCCCTCTTGAAATATGTTTTTAAAACATATTAAGCAATAATAAGGTATAATACTGAGAACTACTAGTGTTTGAAGCTAAGCCGGACCCATGAAGGGCCTCCTCGCTTCTCAGAGTCTTCCCAGTTAAGGACGACTGAATTATAATACCTGGGAAAAGGATTTGCCCCTTTCAGGCCATACAATGCTTCTCCTGCTCCCAGTGGCTCCAGCAAACCTCTGTCCCCTTAACTGGTCTTGCTGGGCCCAAGGAAGATTTACCTCCTGCAGGCATTAAAACTGAGAGCCTTCAGCGGCCATTTTTTATTCTGGGTGCAGCAGAAAATCTAAATTAGAAAGGACTACTGCATCACTACATCTCGGACATAAAAGATGCTTTTACTAATTTGCACTCTATACCTGTTCTTGAGCTAGTTTCTCTCCATCTGATTTTAGATCTTCGGGGTCCTGAGGGGCTGAGATGCCAGTCACAGACAGTCAAGTTAAAGGGGACCCCAGCGGTCATCTATCCCGACCCCGATAGGATGGAAAGGCACATTAAGGCACCCCTGAAGGGTGGCCGCAGGATTCCTGCTTTGAAAACTCCCACGGAGGAGTCCCTTGTCGCGTGTACCACGGGCAGACTGAGACCGTACAGCACGTAGCATGGTAGGCATGCACCCCCACCCTCCCTCACTGAAAATCCCTTTTTGTTTCTCTCCTCATCAGAACTACCCCAAGAAAAAACAGACACAGGTTTTCCAAATTCTTTATTAAAAATTGCATTTTAAACACCTAACTCTTTCTAACAATATGTTAAACATATCCCTTAGATGTCAGATAACTGTAGTATGTAAACATCTCACGTTAACCTTCTAAAATTATTATAAATCTCCTTTAATCCCATCCTTGGAGGAAGGAGGGATCTAAATTTAATCAAGGAGTAAATCAAAACATAGCGTGCAACTTCCCACAAATTCCTGCCAGTGCTAGTAAAGGCTGCAGGAAAAGTCAGGGTGGCATCGAGGCTTTGCATTAATAAGGAACCCAAATGCACAGCTCCCTTTTTCCTTCCTTCCTTCCCCTGCTTTAAACATATTCCTTTCTCTCTATGGTTAGGGTCTGTGGGACTTCTCCCAAAACGAAGAGAGAGGTCTCCTCCTTGCCACAACCAGACAGAGGCCCTGGCTGTTTCCAAAGCTTTGCTCATGCATGAGCTGCATTTTTACAGCCTCTTTTTTTTAAGAGTTCTTGAAGAACAGGACAGAAAATCTGCTTGGTTCTTCTGCTTTGGGGCTGATTTAAGAAAAGAAGAACCAGAAAACTGAATTAGGCTGAGGACCTGCCTCTGGTACTACACTTCAAGGTCAAAATTTTTAACACCAGGACCTCTGGAGCCGTAGGTTGAAATCCACAAAAGCTTGTGTGTGTGTGTGTGTCTGGGGGTAGGGGGGGACATCTTGGAGAAAACCAGCCAGACGACACTTAACTGGGCTCTAATACGTAGGCATCATCCCCTTGATTTACTCCAGGTGTGGTGCTGCCAATGTTTTTTATTCCTGTCTTGAGCAGGCAGGCCTCGAGGCTGCTATCCGGATCCAGGCAGAGGAACAAAAGTGAGGCGTCCACTTGCTCAGTGGCTTCTGCAAACCAACTAAAGATGGCGGAGGAGCAGCTAATTTGGCACTGGCTCCCTGCTGAGTCTGTCCAGGATCCCCCAAACTGCCTGAAGTGTATTTAAAAGGAGATTCCTGGAGGGTGAGCGCCTAATCTACGGACGGGAGCCATTATGGGTCATCTGCTGCGTGTGTACGTGTGTGTGCAGTGTGGTCTGCGAGGATGGAACGAGATTCTTACCCACCTCTGTTGCTCTTTGGCGTGGCTCCGTCCTTTCTAAGCTGCCTATACCTCGGAGTGGGTTACATTGCGTTTGAAGGACTGAAGAAACAGCCGTCCCTGCATTAATAGAAAATACTGCTGCTTACATGCCTTCAATTCTCCTTTTCCATCTTTTTTTAAAACTATGTTTTTGTGTATTCAACTGCTCTGTCCTTGTGTCCTATTTCCAACCAAACTCACATTCTATTTTTTTTCCTTAAAAAATACTTTTTACACAAGTAAGATTTTTGTTTTGGTGTTTTTCCTTAATGTTTATAAGCTGTCCTGGAACCTGAATAAGGAGAAAGGCATGAATTTAATAAACAAATAATAAATCCCCTTTCGCTTCTTTCTTTCTTGTTCTTTATTCAAATGCCTTCTCCTTTTCTTCTTCTTAATCCTCCTTTACTATATTTGAACTGCATATTGCATTGCTATGTCTTTGTATTGCTTTCTCAGCAATGCTAAGTTCTTCTTTTTTTAAAAAAAAAAGACTTTTGTTGAACTTACCTTCCAAAATGAATCTTGTGGTGTCTTTCTTAAAATGCTTGCAAGCTGCCTTGCATCCTGTATAAAGACAATAAATAAAATAAATAACAGTAATAAATCTCACCTCTTCTCTTCCATCCCGTTAGGAAAGCAGATTTTCAAGATTTTTGGTCTTATTTCTTTTAAAGTCACTTGCTTTTTTAAAAAAAAACCAACAACACTTTTGTACAACTTACCTTTCAAACTTTATCCTGTGGTGCCTTTCTAAAAATGTCCATAAGCTGCCTTGGATCCTGTATAAAGAAAAATACAATAGATAAAATTCTGTGAATAAGAAAAATAAAATTCACTTCATTCCCTGAAGAGAGCTGTGGATCGCCTTCATTTTCCCCTCAGACCGCACATTTTCAAGATTTTTGCTCTAATTTCTTTCAAAAACACTCCCCCTCTTTCAAAATGTAACTTCTCCGCTGCTTGGCTCCCATTAGCTGTGCTTTTGATTAAATGCTTTCTTTTTTCCCTTCTCTTTAACGCTTACTATATTTTGAGTATTATATTGCTTTGCCTCTGCATTTTTTTTCTCTCGTGTCACTGTTTTTTTAAAAAACAACACTTTTCTGCAACTCATGTTTTAAACTGTCTCCTGTGGTGTCTTTCTTAAAGTTTTGGTAACCTGCCTCAGATCTTGCATGAAGAAAAAAGCAGTAAATAAATAGCAGGACTCATCTCCTCCCTCCGGTGGCCTCAGGAACTTTGTGGGGAGACTTCATTTCCCCCTAAAACTGCACATTTTCGGGATTTCCGCCCTCCTTTCTCTTAAAAAGGCCTCCTTTCTTCCAAAATGTCACTTCTTCCCCCTCTCCCCGCCTCGGCTCCCGTTTCCTCTGCTTCGTTTAAATGGCTTCTCTCCTCATAACTTTTTTTTCCCACACCTGAACTGCGCTTCATAGCCGGTATTATCATTAGTTTGCTTCTTCGATACGCTTATTTCTAACCGCACTTTAGGCGGGCACGACAGTCCGGGTCTCCTTCTCAGCGGACTTCCCGCCAACCGCTTCTCGGCTCTCACGACGCCCGTCCCCGGAGCGAGGCCCCTCCTGCCCACCACGCCGCCCGCCGCGCGCCCCCCGCCCCCCGCGCGAGGACGCCCCCCGCCCCCCCGCCCCGCCCCCCCCGCCGTCCATCTGCATTCGGCTCCGGCGGGAAGCATAAACCGAAGAAACTAATGAGAGGAAACCCACCGCGCGCCCCCCCAGGAGAGCGGGACGCCTCTCGTTTTGCCACGGTTATCGTTATCATTAATAACCATTAAACGCCCACCGTTTCCCCACAGCTGCGAGTCAAGGCCCCTCGGCTTTAGCAAAAGAGTAGACTTAACAGGTACACTGAAGCAAACCTGAGCCATTCGCCTGACGAAACGCTGGCCAGTCAACGAAGACGACGCAGCGCAAGAGGTTCCGAGGCTCCCTCGGGCCAAAACCGTCCCCTCAGAGCCGGCTCTCCCTCGGCGGGCCGCCGGGCCTCCCTTCGCCTGGCTGAAGCCCCGCCCCCGCCCTCAACCTGAGGCTCCCGTTGGACACCGAGGCTGCCCCTCACGGGCTCGGTGGGGGCAAGAAGGAGGCCTCAGGCGGCTCTTCTCCTCAGCCAGCGTTCTCCCGCCTTTTCGCTCCCGCCCCGCCCCGCCCCGCCGCACATTCCGAGGCTCCTGTTGGCCAGGAGGCTCGCCGGGGCGCCCAGCGCGGGAGGGAAAGAGCGGATCTGCGACGGGCAGCCCCGACTGAGCCGGCTAGACTTTTTCCTCGCGAGACGGTTCAATTTGCCCGCCTGTTCTCTTTCGCCCCGCCTCCTCAAACACCCCGAGTCTCCCATTGGTCGACGTTACAGCCCGTCAGAAGTGGGGGCGCCTCTTCGCGGCGGTTTAGAAAAGGCGAGAAAGGAGCCCCGAGGGTGTAATTCGCAATAAATGAATAAGTAAATGAAGTCCGAAGGAACCAGTATCGCGTAATAATGTCGATATGGCGCCGCATTTGGAAGGCGATGCGAGGAAGGAGGAAGGGGCGCGGAAGGGGGGAGCGAGGGGGCCAGAGTCCGGGGAGCCCGTCGCCCCCCCGGGCCGTCCTGGCGGAGCCTCCCGCGGCCGGAGGAGCCAGCCCGGGCCTGGAGGAGGGGGAGCCGCGCCGGGACGGCCCGTGGGTCGCGGGGTCCCTGTCCTCGGGGTGCCTGTAAGCAGAGTTTGGGAGGGTCGGCGTGGGCTTGAGCGTCGGACTAGGGCTCTGGAGCCCGGGGTCAAATCCCTGCTCGGCCGTGGAAACCCACTGGGTAACCTTGGGTGTGTCACACTCTCTCGGCCTCAGAGGATGGCATAAAGGGAAGACCGCCTCCGAACAAATCCCCATGAAAACCCTCAAGCACAGGTGGGCCGCGGGCCTCTCTGGGGGACGTTTTGCTGGTGCGTTTCCTGCATGGCCGATTGGGGTTGGACTGGGTGACCGCTGGGTGGCCCTTCCGACTCGATTGGATTCGGTTTCTACATGCAGAGAAGGGGAATGTTGGGTGGGTGTGCTTTGCGTGGTGCGGAGGGTGGGAGGAGGGGGACGAGGGTGGGGCCGGCCCCTTTAGGTGGCCCCGACCCCCCCATTGCCTGCGTGGTGGATCCTCCATTAACAGGAGCAGTCTACCTGGCGCTGCTGGCGGATCCAAATTAGATTTGGTGCCAAAGTGAAATTGCGAAATAGTGGGAGACGGTGGAGAATTCCCACAGGCTTGGAGGAGATTCACCCACCCTGCTCTCTTCCCTTGGTGGAGCCTCCAGCAGTAGGAGAAGTCTACCTGGAATTTCGGACAGCCCTTGGAGGAAGGAGAGGGGCAGGCACAGTGGGGGTCCCGAGGCTCAAGGTTCCTCGCGAGAACCCCCTAGAAAAGATGGCCTGAACCCGCCTCTTCTCAGCAAGGTGGCGCCTCCTTCCACAGGAGCGGTCTACCTCGGGGCCACTGGGTGGAAGTGAAATTAACAAGCGGCGGGAGATGATGGAGAATTTCCACAACGGGGGGCGGATTCCTCTTCCTTTGGTGGACCCCCCAGTGGCCAGAGAAGTCTACCTGGAATGACAGGCAGCACTTGGAGGGTGGAAAGAAAGAAGCAGGGAAGGCAAGGGGGAGTCTCAAGACTTCAAGTCCCACGTGAGGCCCCCTGTGTAGGCGGCCCTGACCCCCATTTCCTGGAAGGAGGATCCTCAGTAAGCAGGAGCAGCCTACCAGGGCTGGGCATATATAAATCAGATTTGGCGCAGAGATGAAATTAAGAAGTGGCGAGAGATGATGGAGAATTTCCGCAGCCTGGGGGGAATTCATCCTCCGTGCTCTCATCCCCTGGTGGGACCTCCAGCAGCCGGAGAAGTCTACCTGGGAAAATGGGCCGCATTTGGCGGGTGGCAAGGAAGACGGGCGGAAGGCAAGGGGGGTCCCGAGGCTCCCACACAAGGACCCCGTGTACAGGTGGCCTCCCCCCGCCCCTGACCAGGGGGGCGGGTCCTCCACCAGCAGGAGCAGTCTGCCTGGGGAGGCTGGCCTGAGGAATCGGGTATGGTGCGGAGGTGACGCTGAGACGCGGCACAAAACGAGGGACGGTGCTTGTGATCACAACGGCAAGAGCTGATAGAGAGCGTAACGTGGACCCCCTCGCAGGGTTTGCGGGTCCCCGTCCTTGGGTGGGGGTGGGGGTCTTTAAACGGAGGTTATGCGGGCGAGCGCGGGGCAGTGCTTTGAGCGGTGGACTATGGCTCTGGGGCCCAGGATTTGAATCCCTGCTCAGCCATGGAAACCCAAGGGGTGACCGTGGGCAAGTCACACTCTCTCGGCCTCAGAGGATGACCTGTGAAAAAATCTTGCCAGGAGGTTAGCTATGGGCCTTTCTGGGGGCCGCTTTAGTTGTGGGATTTCTGCACATGGCAGGTTGGGGATGGACTGGATGACCGCCGGGTGACCCATCCAACTCTATCGGATTCCGTTTCCATTGCCAAAGAGGAGGAATTAGCGGGGGGAGTTTTGTATGATGCGGAGGGTGGGAGCCCCCGATTAAGATGCAAGCAAAGTCCTTTCTTTTTTTTTTCAACTTTAAATGCATGTCAACTTTTAATGCATTTTCAATGTATTTTTGTTTTCTTTGTTCTCCGAAAGGGCCTGCACAGCAGGGAAAGGGTTTGTTTGGTAGGGGGCTCTGGAGCCAACCCTGCGCGGTTCAAAGCAGGAGGAGGAGGGGGGAGGACCCCCGGAAAACGCCCTCAGGGTCCCCGAAAGTGCGTCGGCGCCCCCGACAAACTGCGGGAGGGACGCTCCCAGTGGCGGAACGGTCTTCTTCGTGGAACCGGTTTCCGGGGGGGGGAGAGAGAGCGGCCGGACTTTTAAAGCTCTCTTGCCCTCTTGCCTCCTAGAGCGGTCGGGTCTTTCGTCTGGGAAGCCCGCCACTTGCGCTTCTTTGGATGCCGGGAGGGGGCGTGGCCAGGAGGAGCGCGTGTGCGCTTCGCTTTGCGCTTCCGCAGTTTCTAAAGCAGAGAATAAAGTTCCCGGCCTGTGGCTCCGCTGCCCGGGTAGCGCCTGGCTTTGCTTGTTTGTGTCTCAGCGGGAATGAAATATTTTTCCACCACGTAGCAGGATTTGCCCGCCCGCAAGAGACCGGCTGGCCTTCCCTTCGTCTGTCTTTCCAGGGCGCGAGGGAGGAGGCTTTGCGGCCCCCCCCCCCCATCCATCTACGGCCCTCGCTGACCTTTGGGCGACTGGGCGCAGCCGGCGCCTGTCCTGGAAGCAGGAGATAGATGGTGGGGGACCACGACTCCCAGAATCCCCCGAGGGAGCTTAGGGCTAATAGGAGGTGAAGTCCAGGAGCCTCCGGGGGGTGCACGCCACTGTGGCGGCCGGATCCAGAGTGAAAGCGCGGCGGAGAGGAGTTTAAACTCAGCCTCGCTTAGGCCTGGAGTCTTTAGGGATGTGGACAACAGTTTCCATCGTCCCCACATAGCGCAGCAACGGGAGTTTCGACTTTTCTCAGCGTTCAACGCATTAGTCTCACACAGCAAAGAAGCGAGCCAGTTTCAGCTTAGCTTACCGAGATACAAGGCCCTTAGAAGTATTTTACGAGACTACCCATCATCCCCACACAGCAACTCAGGCTCTGGAATAAGGAATGAGAAGTTTAGTAGCAAAAGACCGATTGCACCACCGGAGAGTGCTCTAAATAAAGCGTTATGGGATTTAGTGGCAAAAAGGACAGAGTACACAGAAACAGGTTTTTAAAATCAATTTAGTTCCCATCGTTCCCACAAGCACATAAAATGGGGCTTCTAATCAGTGAGGACAGCACCTCCCATGGTTCCAACACAGCACAGAAAATGAGGTTTTGAGTCAGTGTAGACACTTCCTACCATCCCCACCTCACGAAGAAAAGTTTCAACTCACTTTTCACAACACTTCCCATCATCCCCACACACCAGAAACAGGCTTCGAGACATTTTGGACAATACTTGTCGTTGCTCCCGCACACAGCAGAAAGTGAGGCCTTGTGTTAGTTTAGAAAACACTTCCCATGAGGTTTCGAATCACTTTGGGCAACACTTCCCATTGTCCTCACTCAGTGCAGAAAGTGATGACCAGCGTTTGGACATTTCCCATCATCCCCACGCAGTGCAGAAAGTGAGGTTTGCCTTCAGCGTGGACATTTCCCATCGTCTGCACACAGCAGAGAAAGTCAGGCTTCTTGACCTCAGACTGTTAGCTAGACAACAGCTCCCATCATCCCCATACCAGGGTTGTTGTTTTTTTAAACGTTGAAATTCGCCACCAGCTGATTTTAAAAAACGCTTCATTCTTTGCCCTGCAGCGCCGTCTGGTGGCCGAATGGGACCAGATCATGGCTCTGCCCCTTTCTTTTAATTAAATGAAATCCCTCTTTCCTTGTCCTGCACTGACATCTAGTGGTGGAAAGTGGGGATTCGTGTCAGTTTGGATAAGACTTCCTATCATTCTCACACAGAGCCGAAAGTGAGGTTTTGAGTCACTTTGGACAACAGTTCCTATCGTCCCCATACGAAGCAGAAAGTGAGGCATCCTGTTAGTTTAGACAATACTTCCCCCCGTCCCCATGCTGTTCAGAAAGTGAAGTGAACAATTCACATTGTTCTCTCACAGAGCAAAATTGAGGCTTCTAGTCAGTTCGGAGAACACTTCCCATCATCCCCACACTTTGCAGAGAGTGAACAGAAAGTGAGGCTTCGAGTCTGCGTGGACAACAAGTCCCATCGTTCCCACACAGAGCAGAAAGTGAGGTTTCAAGTCACTTTGGACATTTCAATTTTTTTGTCGTCGCTGTTGACGGGAGGTTGTTCTATTTTTCTTTTTCTTCTTCTTGATTTTATTTTACTTTATTTTTGTACCGAAACAAGTAGAATAAAGGCTATTTGAAATAGCCTTGTAGCCCCAGCGGCCACCGGAGGCGCTCAAAGGCAACCTCCCGGGAGCCAATGTTTTCTTCTTTCAAATCGCCCCAGAGAACCGGCCCAAAAAGCGGAGACAGGCCGCCGCTGCAACCAAGGTGGGAATGTTGGCGCTCTAGGAGTTTCGTCTTAGAGAGTCTGGCCTCCGAGTTAATAGGGCCAGAGCGTCACTAAGGCGATGGTCTAGAAAATTTCACCTCAGAGGGCCAACCAAGAAGACAGACTGGGTAGAGCGTCATCTGGAGACACTCTGGGAAAATTATCTCGGAGAGCCTGCCCTCTGAGTTGAGAGGTCTAGAGCGTCACTCTCGTGGCGGTCTAGGAAGATTCAACTCAGAGGGCCAACTAGAAAGGCGGACGGGTAGACCGTCGCCAGGGGATACTCTGGGAAACGGATCTCGGAGAGCCTGCCCTCCGAGATGAGAACTCCAGAGCGTCGCGAGATCGGCGCTCTAGCCTAGGATATCTGAAAAGGTGGGACCACAGACTCGAGAAGGCTAGGTGCAGGGCCGTCGCCATGGTAACGCCGAGGCCCACAATCGCAATTGGGGCCTCCCGGCCAGGAGACCGAACCAAAAGGTGGAAGAACGGGGCCGCCGCCTTCTTCCCTTGCGCGGCCGGCTCCAAGGGGACCAGTGGCCTTCGTCCGTCTCCCCTTCTCCAGCCAGCCAGGCCAGGTAGGGCGCCCCTTTCCCTCACGGGAAGGGATCGGGGTCCGGGTCGGGGATGCTCAGCAGGCCTCCTTCCGGCGGTCGGCCTTCGTCCTGGTGGGGAGGGATCACCGAGTGGGCCGGCCTCTTCCTCCCGGGGCTGGGGTACCCCTTCGTGGGGGCCGGGGGGCCGGGAGGCAGCATCGCGCTAGGATTCCGCTTTCGAGGGGTTCCTCGAAGGTCATCTAGCCGAACCCGCCGATTGCCAGGCGGAAAGACGCAGCAAACGAACCTTTCCTGAGAGAAATGCGCCCCATCCGATCTCTGGTTAAAAAAGGAAGGAGGATCACACCCCCACCACCCCCACCCCGTTTCAAGGATGGACGCCTTGGGCGAAGGTCAGGTGGGGCCCCCAGGGGCCATCCAGTCCAACGTTCTTCCTCTGCTGTCAAACGGCTCTCTTAGGGTATGCCGTACGGTTGCACTTGGTACCAATCTGCCTAAGATCTGCGGGAAAGCCAGGTTGACATAGCGGTTCAATTGTGAGACTAGGAGTCTGGGAGACTGGGTGAGTCACACTCTCTCAGCCTCAGAGGAAGGCAAGGCTGGCCAGCCCCCTCTGGACACATCTTGGCAAGAACCTGCCCCCCCGGTGGGTTGGCCTTGGCGGGTTGCCACGAGTAAGGCCCAAAACGACAGGCTTTGGAAGGGAGCCCTGAAGGTCATCCAGTCCAGCCCACTCCCAGGTAGGAGCGCAGTTTGAAAGGACGCCGGTCGTTCTCATCCGTGCCCCCGAAAGAGTGTCCAAACAGTAGATTCAGGACTGTAGCGTTGGGAAGACGGCTTTCCAGAATCACAGGATCCTAGCCCTAGAAGGGACCCCGAAAGGGCACCCGGTCCAACCCCCTTTTGCCCAATCACAACGCTCCCAAGAGATGGCCGACCAGCCTCTGTCTGCTTAAAGCAGGGTGTGAAGGGCACACTGGCAAGATCGCACTCCCCTAAGCTACGGGGTTTTTGAAATGTTTATAGCTCTGTCTCTTTCCTTTTTTCCTCCAAAGAAATAACTCGGTCGCTTTTGCGTCCTCCTTTTCACGGCCACCCTGGCTGCGTCGGGCGTCTCCATTTCCTCCTTCCTTCCGTTGCGGACATCAAGGCCGAATTCAGGAAGTTACATGATAAAAAGAACAAGTTTTCTCTGCAGAAAGACACCATTTGCCAAAGGAATCAGTATTTTCTACCCGACTGTGACCCTCCCTTGTACAGTAATGTATATTTTGTTTGTTCTGTGGAAAGACGCATGTGGTTTTCACAACTGTGGCGCCGAAAGGACAGCGATTCTACAAGTGTGTACATTTATGAAATAAAGCTTTCATATTTTTTTTATCAGCTCAGCATAATTTTGCAGAGGAGGAGAAACACGCAACAGGAACGACCTTTAAAGTCGACTACCACACAAAACGGAGAAACTTGAGTTAAGCAAATTTGGAGATAGAGAGAAAGAGAAAGTTTCTTTGGTTTGGGCATTAAAGCAGACCGTAACACCCTATCGTTTTCTTCTTTTATTTTTATATTTTTATATTTTTTAAATAGATCAAAAGTCTTGAGAAGGCTAGAGCGTTACCGGCACAGGGCTGTCGCCATGGTAATGCAGAGGCCTGCAATCCCAATTGGGGCCTCCCAGCCAGGAGACCAAATGGAACGGTGGAAGAACGGGGCTGCCCCCGCCGCCTTCTCATGCGAAGGTGGGTCCAACAGGACCAGTGGCCTTCCATTTGTTCTCCAGCCAGCCAGCCAAGCCTACGCCGCCTTGCTAGGCCACCGTTGGCCGGCCTACTGTGGCTTATAGGCAGCCCTAGGCCAGCCTATAAACCACCCGATCAGTTCTGGAACAGCCCTGGGTTCAAGGTGGGTGGAGGAGGAGGAATCCCACACCTCCTTAACACTAGTTCTGCCATCAGATGTCGCTGCAGAACAAGCAACAAGAGGTTCTCCTGCTCTAACATTAATTGCCTCTTTTCAGTACCGCTGGCAGTTTCCTTCTCAGTAGCACTCCCATAATTCTCCAACCAGCATGCTCCTCCACCCTGCTGCCTAAAGGATTCTGGGAATTTTATGTCAATAAGTATTCTTTACTCCCAACACCCACGAGGGGGCCAGTAGCTATGGTGAGCCTGGTGTTTGCCCAGCTCCACCCGGGTCAGCCTGGTGTTTGCCCAGCTCCACCGGGGTCAGCCTGGGGTCCCACCCAGCTCTACCCATTTAAGCACAGCACCTTCCAGGTTAGCACAGTTCTTCTCATGTTAGCACTACACTTTTTTTTCTGCAAAGTAACACTCCTCAATTTTTTTAAATTCTCAACATTCAACATTACCAGACATTATCTATTACAGATTACAACTGCCAGCTACAATTTCATTTTTATACATTTTTTCCCAGTCCTAGTCCTCCCTCTCCCTCAGTCCCTGTCGATAGCTTAAAGGGGGTGACGCCTTCCTCACGCTGCTTGAGCCGGTTTTTGTCGAAGTTCGGGTCAACGCGGAGGATCCGTCAGCACCTCGGCCATCTGAGGGACATCAGCACAAGGGGGGAAATTAAGAGAGGAAACAAAGAATACCCCCTCCCTATGAAGAATTTGACAGAGAAGACCGTTCCCCTGCTCCACCTCCAGAATCAAGAGGTGAGAACGGAGGCTCACCTATAAAATCGGTGACTTTCTCTGTGGTGGAACACGAGGCCCGAGTGAGGATGTTGTCACTCTCCTCTTACTTCATTTTCATTTCAAAGAACCCTGTGAATGGGGAGAGGACGACAAAATGAAAGGGCTGCACCAGCTACCGGTCTGTTTAAAGCAGGAGCGAGCAACCGTGGAAGGCGAGGGAAGAGCTGCAAACCCAGCTGCCTCCATGGAGTATAAAATGAATGGCCACGGTAGCATTTCTGCCATGTTTTTAAGCCCCCCGAGCCATTTTAGGCTCAAGAGAAGCCTTTTCTTAACAACAGGAAGCAAGGAAAATAACTTTCTGTTCACTTCTGTTTTTAAAAAGGAGCTTTCCTGAGCCTAGACTGGTACCAGGAGAGCCAAAAACATGGCAAAAAAGCCCCCCCCCCCAACTTAAGGGATATCTGGGGAGAGAAAAACATGGACAAACCAGAGCTCTTAGGGGCCCTGGGGTTCACAAATGTCCCACAGGTTACATCCTGCCCGCCCCGGTTTCTGAGCAGAAATTAAAGCGCTGGTCTACCGGGCCTGCCGTGGGCCAGGGCCTGTCCGACCGAAAGGCCGTTACCCCCAGAGGAGAGCCTGCCGGGGTTTTAAGAGCGCAGGCCTCACAGTTTCTCCGTCCTCCCACCGCCCTCCCGGTCTCGGCTGAGGGGAAGTGGGGAGACGGGCCTTCTCCGTGAGCGCTCCCCACTTCCCCGTTCAAGGCCCTCCAGAGACGGAGAGCGCCCGGCGCTCAGGGCGGCCCAACCCACTGTCGATCTGCTCTCACGGCCCATGGGTTCTGTCGCGCGGTGGCCCCCAGGTGAATCTGGGGCGGGTTTTCTTGGAAAGATTTGCTCGGGGGGGTTCCGCCTCTGCCTCTCACTCGAGGCTGAGAGGGTGACTCGCCCAAGGCCCTCGGCGCGTTTCTGTGGTCAAGCGGGGATTCCAGCCCTGGTCTCCAGAACCATAGCCCTGCACTCCAAGGACTACATCAGCCGGTCTGGTATGAGGAGAAAGGGAATATAAGCCAGATGGCGGGAGGGAAGGAAGGATGAATCATTCGGCAAGCGTGCGGCTTCCCCATCCGAGGGGGCTCTGCAAGGGGAGCGGCAGGCCGGAGGCCGGAAGCCGGAAGGAGGTCGGGCTGAACGCCCCTGACCCCCCACCCGCGAGGGAATGCGGCGCCCTACCTGGCCTGGCCGGCTGGAGACGGAGAGAGGGAAGGCCAGCGGTCCCCTTCGAAAAAGGCGGCGTCGGCAGCCCCGTTCTTCCACCGTTCGGTCTGGTCTCCCCGCGGTCGGCCGGGTTGGGATTGCAGGCCTCGACGTTACCATGGCGACGGCCCTGGGCCGGGTTCTGAACGTTCACGCTCTAGCCTTCTCGAGTCTATGATCCGGCCCTTTCGGACGTCCTCTCCTAGGATGGCCCGCTAGGCATGTCCTGGCCCTCTCATCTCGGAGGGCAGGCTCTCTGAGACGGGTTTCCCATAGCGCCTCTCCTCGGTGCTCTACCTCTTTCTCCTTGTTGGTTGGCCCGCGGAGTTAAAATTTCCTAGACCGTCACCATAGTGACGCTCTGGCCCTCATCTCAGAGGGCAGAATCTCCGAGTCGTTTCCCAGAGCGCCTCTACCCATCCCGCCCTGTTGGTTGACTCTCTGAGTTGAAATTTCCTAGACCGTCATCCTAGGTACGCTCTGGCCTTTTCCTCTCAGAGGGCAAGCTCTCCGAGATGAGCTTCCTAGACCGCCCCCATTGACACTCTACCCTTTGCCCCTTTTTGGTTGGCCCTCTGAGTTGACATTTCCTAGACTATCGCCGTAGCGTCGCTCTGGCCCTCTCATCTCAGAGGGCACGTCCTCCGAGTTGAAACTCCTAGAGCATCCACCCCTCTTTTGTTTGTTGGCCGCGGCAGCCGTCCTCCATTTTCTGGGCTGGCTCTCTGGGGTGATTTGGGAGAATGCAGCGCCCTCTCGTGGTTGCCTTTGAGCGCTTCCGGCTGCTGCTTAACTCGGGGGCTTCTTGTACGAAAACTGACAGGACAAAAGTCTGTTTCTAAATAACGACGACGGCAAAAAGACAGAAGATCCCCGGAACGCTCTTCTTAATCCTGATGAGGCCCCACTGCGCCCAGGTCGCCATTTAAAGGTCGCGGCTGTTTCACGGGAAAGGAGGCCTTCGGAGGGGGAAGGGAGGGGCGCGGCGTCCTGAACGGGGCTGAATTCCGGGGGACCCCCGGGGTCGGGGGGGAGAAGAGACCGCGGGCGCCCCCGCGCCTTTCCGCGCTTCCCTCCTTTCCGAAACGGGAGGAGGGGGCTGCCGGGCGACGCCGGCGGGGAGGGCCGGGGGGGTCCCGCCCCCGGGGGGCCGTGGGGGCGACAGGGGGGTCGGGCTTCGCGAGCCTCCGAGCGTCCCCGGTGGGCAGGGGCGTCCCCGCTCCGTCCTCCTCCCCCTCCTCCGGCTGCAGACGGGCGGCGCTCCGGGTGGCGCTCGAGGCGGCCGGGAGCCGAGCGGCGCCGGGCCGAGGCGGGCTCGCCGCCCGTCCCTCCCCGCCGCCCCCTTGGCCGCCCCGGCCGCCGAGTGCCCGGCCGCCCTCCCTCGCCGCCAAGGGGCGGGCGCGGCGGGGCCTCCCCGGCTGGCGGGAAGACCCTCCGCCTCACGCCCCCCGTGGAGGAGCGGCGCGGGGCCGCTGGCTGGAGGCGCGGCGTTCCCTCCCCCACAGCCCGAGCCAAGGCCGCCCGGGCTTCGGGAAGGAAACTGGCGGCCGCCGGGCAGCGCGAGACCCCCAGACGCCCCCGGGCGGGGTTTCAGAGCACCGCCCGCCGCCGCGGTCCCCGCCGCGCGACCGGAGCCGCAGCGGCGGGCAGGAGCTCCGGAAGACGAGATGTCCCGGCCGAGGGGCCCCAGCAGGGGTGGGCAGGGGGCCCTTGCGAGCCCGAGGAGGGCCGCTGTCCGCGCTTCCCGGGGGGGCTGAGCGTGGGAGCCTCGCAGCAGCTTGCCGGCGTGATGAGCGCGAGGTGCCCCCCCCCTCTTCCAGGGCAGGCAGGGAGGCGATCTTGAGACGGAGGGGAAGCCTGAAGCCCAGGTCTGGTGGGCAACGCGAGGGACCCAGAGGAGCCCGCTTGCTGGGGAGGCGGGCACCTTGCAAAGCCTTGCAGGGCCCCCCCCCCCGCCATACACGCCCCACCGCATTGCAGGCTGGCGAACGGAACGGCCATTTCTCGTATTTGTTCCCTGCCCGAAGGAGCCCTTTCCTCCCTCACCAGTTTGTTCGTTTTCTTTTTTGCAGATGGCGCAAAGGGGCAGGGGAGATCAGAGGAAGAAACTAAAGCCGGGGCAGAGGAGATTCCATTCTGAGAGCTGAATGCTCAGAATTTGGGCCTTGGTGGTGTTGCTGGGAAAATTGGGAGATCCTCAATGGAAAAAAACTAGACTTTGAGTGGCATTTTGCATTTCTGCTTTTGCAGTAAGAATGATTTGACGGTTGGCTAACCACAAGCCACGCGTCGCCGCTGCCCCCTATGGCAAGCGTAAGCACTAAGGTCCCTGCCCACCATCCCATCCAAACAGCAGCTGCTTCGGCAACCAGGGAAATGTTCTGGCAGCCACGACTGGCTTTCTGGCTCAAGATGAGAGCAAAACAGGCTGGAAGGGATGACTTCTGTCTTCCTCAGATGGCTGAGCTGAGCACATGGCTCATTTGCTTCCTTCCTTTGTTCCCGGGGGGGACCGTGGTGGATGCCCAGCAGCCTTCCTCTGGGGCAGCTCACGGCAGACCCCTCACCCATCTCTGCCTTTGAAAAGGCACTCTTGATTCTCGTGCACCTCCCCAAGAACACGTTGCTTCAGCAGCCAAATTTTGCCTCCCTTTCTTCCAACACCAACAGCGGACTGCAGAGCAAACCTTAATATTTCAAATAATAAAATTTATTGTTATGCCCATCTGATAAAAACTGTGTCAGTTACATGCAACCTATGGCAAAATCTGAAATTACTGATACCTCCACAAGGTAGGCTGCTCCCTCCTGAGGTGGCGCTTGGGCTCCTGGTTCCAATCTGCCAGGCAGGAAGCAGCTGGAGGACGCAGTGTGGCGGCAGTGGCAGCACATGCCAGCGCCTGGGGAGTGGATGTGGTCTCGAGCAGCCACCTCCCCCCTCACAACATGGCCGAAAGCCTCCCCCCCCGCTTCTTTCTGGGTAGCGGCCCTTCGCCCCCTCACACATTTGGGGGGAGGGGGAGCTCTCTGGGTGCCAGACCAAGACCTGCAGCCGAACATGAGGAACTGAGGGAGGCTGCTGACCCCTCCTCATTCATGGAACCTTCAAGGGACTAAGTCCCACCCCACCCAGCAGCTTAGAAAACCAGGGAGGGGGCTCTTGAAAGCCCTCAGCAATGCCATGGCTCAGCCGCAGGAGCGCCTTTCCTTCCTTCCTTCCTTCCTGGAAGAAAGTCCCCAAGAACATCAGAGAGAAAGAGGGAGGGAGAGATGGGGCTACACAGCTAGTTTCACACACCAACTGTCTTCCCTCCTCTCCTCTCCTGTCACAGTGATGAAAACTCCAACGTCACTAGAAGCAGTAGCTGTGCGGCCAAATCGCACACCGTGTGACACGCTACAGCTATTTCACACAATGAGTTAACTGCGGCATACACAAGACAGGGAAAAGCCACCCTCAGCTTCATGCCCACTGATTTACTGCAGGGCCCCCTCGCTGCCATCGGGGCACCCAGACACACTTTAGTGCTTCCTGCCTGTCGCCCCTCTCCCCACCTCCACCCCCAAACCCAAAGGGACTCAGGCCCCGGCCAGCCACATTCCTGGGCATACTGACCAGCCCCACCCTCCAGCTGGCCCCTGGTTTCACGGTTCCTCCACAAAATGGGTACCGCCACGCCCCGAGTGTGTTCCCCTGCAAGACGTTTGCTCATTCCAAGGGGAGGGTGTGAGAGGCAGACACCGTTTTCTCCTCCTCCAAGATCATCCAAGTTTCATCCGGCCCCAGGACCAGGTCGGTGCTGGTTGGGTAGAAGACTGCCGATGCGTACCAGGTCCTGCGGGCTCTGTTCAGAGGAAGGCACTCCCAAAACGACGTCTGAGGATTCTTGCCTAAGGAAACCCCAGGGAATTCATGGGGTCAGCATACGTTGGCAGGAAACTTGAAGGAGCACGCAGACACACATATACACACACACATTGGAAAACTGGCACATGAATCTACTGCGCGGGACAATTTCTCTTCCTGCACCCTTTGTACCCAAGCGTGGAAATCCTTTCATGTAACTCCTTCCTAAATCAATTAGTGATCTAGGAAACCAGAACATAGAAAGCCTCTGTGGCTACTCTGAAAGCGACCCAGCTCTCTCAACAGCAGTGCCACCCTTTCTTCGTCTCTTGTTCTCTAGACCCAAAGGAGCCAGAAACGGCCCCCTTCGTGTTGGTTAGAAGATCTTGGGACTTTACAGGCAAACAGCACGCGGCTACTGCACCAATCCAGCGGCCCTCTGACCGGCTCCCACTCTGCCCTGCAGCTTGCTACCCTCACCCTCGTCCTATCAGAAGGCTCTCCCTCACTTGCCCAGGGAAGCAAAGCCCTGCCATTGCAGCCAAGGCCTGTGGTGGCGGAAGCGGCGGCGGCCGGGGACCCCCCGGAGCAGCCTCCTTCCTTTCATGTCCAAAGCACTCCGGGAGCCACCGCCTCTTCCGCGACAGATTTGCTGGGCAGCAGCTTTACCTCCACCGCCTCCCCTGTCCACCCCTGCCTGGGCCCGGCCTCCCTCGGGCTGTCGGTCTGTCCGTCTTCGTCCCCCAAGGGCAACGTGCCCTCCTGGCCCTCCGTGTCACTTGTCTGCCCCTCGCCAAACTCCAGGATGGTTGGGAGGCTGCCCTGCGTGGGGCACCGTTTCTTGAGGCTGACCAGGAAGGGCTGGGGCAGGGAGAAGATGTCTACGTTGTTCCCTAGGTCAATCCAGGTGATGTTGGGGAAATTCCGGGGGTCCTTCAGCGCCTCCGTCAGGTCCCGCAGGATGGCCTTCGTGAGCCGGTTGCTGTTGAGGGAAAGAGTGGTGAGGCGAGGCAGGGCGCTGAGCACCGGCAGCAGCTGGAGGAACATTTCGTCCGTCAGCTCCGTGAAGCAGAGCTCCACGTTCTCCACGCGGGCGGAGCTGTGCTGGAGGTAGGAGATGACGCGGTCCAACTCCTTCAAGGTCAGGGGGATGCCCGACAGGTCCACCGTGTTCTCCAGTGGATTCCCCACCAGAACTGCTTTCAGGCTGCAAGACAGTAAGAGAAAGGGGCCCCAGTGAGGCACCCGCGCTCTGCCGGGCCCAGCTCGACTGCCGCTTGGCTCTGCCAGGGACGCCCCCCGATCTGCCCACCCTGCCTGCAGGAAGGGGAGAAAGCTAAGTAACGCAACGGAAACAGTGGCACGTAAGAGGGATGCTGAGATTACAGCCAGTTTGGAGGTGTGAGAAAGACGGCTAGCAATGCCCAATTTTTAAGGTTATGCTTTCCCTAATGTCAAGGCATGGGTCTCTCAGATTATCCCAGTAATGTGTCTTGTAAGGCAGATGCACGTATCAATGAAGAGAGAAAAGGCTGGGGAAAAGAGAGGGCGGGTGTGCGGAAGAAGCACAACAACTCCCCGCTGAGCCACGGCGCAACCAGGGGCCAGACATGCACACAGGTGAAACAGCACCCTGGGATTTTTGTTCATGTTCTGCCGAGGATCTGCAAATGCATAAAGGGAATGGCGGGTTCAGAGCACAGTGAATTCCTAAATCATTACATGGAACTGAAATGAACACAGAACAGAGGCAAACTGTTGTTGCCCACCTTTCAACTACACTCAGAACTTCTTAGCCAGGAACTGCGAACAAGAAGTTTATCTGAGACGGGCATTTGCAAATGGAGATACTGCATTTTTAGCCACATATGCTAAACTTACTATAGTAAAACAAGCTACTTGTAGAAAGGTCAGGCCATTTCTGCACCACACTGTTATACAGCGATTATTCCACTTTCAACATCCTATGGAATCCTGGGGTTTGCAGTTTAGGGAAGGGCCAACCGGCCCCTCCCTAAACTGCAAACCCCAGGATTCCATAGGATGTTGAAAGTGGAATAATCGCTGTATAACAGTGTAGTGCAGAAATGGCCTCAGACTCCAGGAGGAGAGCCTGCTGGCGTGGGTTTCCTTCCATTTGTTTGTTGTTCAGCTGACCCTGTAGTTCAAACACAAGGCAGCCCGACAGAAACACTAGCTGAAGCTATTCACACACCCACACCCACACTTTAAACGCTTGTACTACCATTTAATTTCTTTGTATATAAACCGCACACACAAGCATGTGTGTTTATTTTTGCTAGTACGTTCATGCCAGTAAGCATTTTTGCGTTCTACAGAAATATAGGTGAGGATATCCTCCCCAGGCAGGCAGACCACTGAATATTTTTGTTTTTGGCAGCACTAAACGATGTCGACACCACATAAAGTAATTCGGGGAAAGTTCCTGCAGCATTTCCGACCCAGATGTAACTACAGCGGGAAGGGAAAGGGAGGTGAAAGAGAGCCCTCCCTCAATACTTTTTAGAAACCAAGGGCTGCCTTGCTGAAAACTGGAACACAAACGGCGAAGGCAGCCTGATCGGGTGGATTTTCCCCAGGGCAACCTTCAGAGTGCTTCCATTTTCCCCAGCAGGAGCAGACAGGGAGTGAAAGCCAAAGAGAAGTTAATCTCCATTAATCTGCGCAAAAATTGGATGGAGGACAGGTTGCTGAGATCACAGATGGACAGAAGCGGGGAGGGAGGGAGGGAGAGAGGGACGGGCCGCTGCCTCCTTCCCCTTCCCTTCCGGGAGGAGCCAGCCGGCGTCTCGCTCTTTCTGCGGCAGCGGCGCAACAAGAGCATCGCTCGCGAGGAAGAGTGTGACACAGAGAGGCGGCAGATGCGCACGCACACACACCGCCCGGCGCACACGTCTCCCGCGACTCCCAGGCAGCATTTCTTTCGTCTCTCCGTCTTAATCGTCCTTCGCAGCCCAGCTGCCAGGAGAAAGGCTCTGCCTCGCAACAGTTCCAGGATGCCCAAGGTCAAAAGCACGTTCGGCAGACAAGCCATCGCTCGCACGCGCGCGCTCTCTCTCTGTCCCCCCCCCCCACGCAGAGTCAGACACCCGCCAGCCGCTCCCACACGAAAAAGCGAAGAGAACGCAAAACACCCAAGCGCACCACCGCGCCCCGGGGGCTCTCTCCCGAACTCCCGCCGGGCCCCCTCCGCACCCCAGCGCCCCCGGCCTCCCCGCGCGCCCACTCACCAGGCCTGGGGCTTCTTCTTCACGAGGCCCTGACGCCGCCACTGCGAGTGGGGGCTGAGGTGGTAGGTCAGCTGCCGGCAGAGCTTCTCCAGGGCCCCCAGAGCGTCCCCCTCCTGCAGGGAAGGAGGCACAGAAAAGGCACAGGGGCTCACTTCGGCAGAGCGGCCCAACCCCCCCGCCCCAGTCCCGTGGAGAGGCCTGCCCCCACGCGAGGGGAAGGGGTGCCTCTGTCTCAGCACTGCTGTGTGTGCCCCCCACCCCCACTGCTTTACCCACACATTTAAGCACACGGGCACAGACGGGGCACTTCCTGGGCCCCTGCGGCAGATTTCGCTGGGCTCCGGGAAGTCCCGTGCTGTCCAGACACCACAACTGGAATCCCCCCCCCAAGCAAACCCACTGCCGCAAGAGGCGAAGATGGGCCAAGCTGCCCCTGAGGGAGCCCCTTCCGTTGGGAAAGAAGTCAGGCGAGAGCTCGGAAGAGGGGCCCCATGCGGTGGACGGATGGATCCAGTCCCCAGGAAGGGCTGCAGGGAAACAAGACCCCAGCCCTTCTGCCGTCCAAGCTCCCCCCAGGCCCACTGTCGCCCCAGGAAAGTCCCGGACCTCCTCCCGAGAGGGAGCCGCTCGGCCCAGACTGCTGCTCTGGAGGGCGGGGGCTAAAGGAAGGCCTCTCTTCAAGCACAGAAACACTCTTAATTATGTGCCGTCCTCCAGAAACGTGTCCTGCAAGGCGTAAGTAAACCCGCCTCTCGATATGCCAAAAGCTGCCTTCTTCCAAGGACACCCTCCGAGCACGCCATGCTGTCCCGGTTCTGACGGACGTGGTTCAGAAGCAAGTTCTGGAGAGGGGTGCCTGCCTCCCGGCTCAAAGCGGGCGCTGCGGGGGGCTCCTGAGCGGCGTGCCTCCGGAGCGACTCCGCTGGCGTGCTGCCTCCCTCCGCCCCAGGAGGCCGGCTAATTGCTCTGTAAGGGTCAGCCCCCCGTGGCATCCCAGCATGAATTCTTTATCAGGCTGCGTGAAATATTCATGGTGACCTCTTTTGCACAACGGGATGCGTCCCTGAGGCCCCTTGCAGGAAGCCATCCTGGGCAGGAAAACCTGGGTCTCAAAGGTCAAGAACAGGGCTCCCCCTGCACCCCCCAACACACACACTGAGTTGTCGCCCCCAAAGTATAAACTGCACGTGTATCCTTCCGTCTAAGCCTAGTTCACGGCACTGTTAGAAGGACAAACTGCCCCCTAACTCTCAAGGGGAAGGAAAACGGCCCTTTGGTCACTGCAGAACCTGGGAGAACCACAGCCAAGGCTTGCTGGGACCCCTCCCGATGACATCTCACCCGCCAGATTACGTGGCTGAAATTCCACGGCTCAAGCCAGACCGTGGCAGCGGCTGCTCCAGGTTGTGCCAAGCTGTGAGCCTGCTGGCAGAGGTGCACGTTGTCAAGTGTATTCCAGGGTTTTTATCCCTGGACAATTTTCATCCTTCCCTCCTGATGCAAAAGCACCACGTGGCGGAGCTTACGCACATGACAGCTACAATTTCATACCACCGAATAAAATCACAAGGAGGCAGGGCAAGAGCTGAGCAAAATGCCCTTGCCTGCCGGACAAGGAAAGGCGGACGTGAAAAACTGGTCCGGGAGACGAAGCGTGGCCGCTCCCGGCTCCCTCGCAAACAGTCGCCTCGGCCGACAAGCAACGGAGGACTCCTCCGGTACAAAGCTGGGTTGCCAAACACCCTCCTTCCCTTGGCTCCCTAAAATACCCGCCAGCCCCTTCCCCATCGGGGCACACCAGGCGAATGGCCGTGCGTCCTCATGAGCCGAGCTGGGGTTCAGCGGCGGCCCCCTCGAGGCCACCGGAGTCCCCACCGTCTCCGCCAGTGGCCTGGCGGGGGGCCGGGCACGGAAGGCCAGCCGCCAACCCCTCTGCAGCCCTCCTCCCTTCCTTCCGTCCCCTGCAGTGACCGCCCGCCTCCCTCTCTCCCGGGGGCGCATTCCCAGCCCCACCCCCCGCAGGAACCTGCTCCAAACACAGGACAGGCCTGTTGCTCCCAACACCTGGGAAAAGGTTCGGCAAGAAATCGCAGCTCCCGACGGGGAGAGAGAGGCAGCAAGCCCGCTCTGAAGGGGGGCTCCTGACACAGCAACCTGCAAGCCTCTCCCTGCGATGCGGGTGGAAGAAGAGGGAAGAAGGGGGTGGGACGCAGACCCCAAGCTGCCTCCAGGACAGAAGATCCACCACAATTTCAGGATCTCCCCCCACCCCGCCAGCATTCCAAAGTAAAGGAAAACGAACCACCATCCCCAGAGCTGGGGGCAGGGGGTCAAGTGTGTGACTGGAGCCACAGAGGAGCAGGAGGAGCAGCCGGCCATGACCCCGGCCGTTCTTTGCAGCGGCCCCTGGCCACAATTCTAGCTGGACTGCCGGGTCCTGTGGGGGGGGGGTCTTTTTGTTCTTATCCCTTTGCTTAAAAGTGAAGGGAATTCCACAGAATGGAATATGCCCACAGAGCAGATCTGTAGCCTGAGAGGGGGCTGCGTGGTCTCCACTCGGGCAAGAAAAGCAGACTTGCTTCCGGATGAATGGAAGAGTAGGAAAGACCTGCAGTTTCTGACCACAAAATATTTCTGGCAGGGGTACAAGCAGAATGCTGGAGGATCTCCTTCTTACTGATTTGTAAAGAAGCAACTGAACGATAAATCGTGCAACTGGTATGCTTTTCTGCTTAGAAAATACATAGGAATCGCTGGCACTCCAACTGTGTCGCCTTCTGCAGTCTGGAGCCGCCCACCCGCACGACCCACTTCTGCACCAGCACGAATGCACGTGCGCCCTCGCCCGCCCCTCTGTGCCTCCCGCTGGCTCCCTGGCCCAGCCTGTCCTGCTTGGCCGCAGGGGCCTCCGGGTCCCTTCCTCCCCTACGCCTGCGTTACTTGCACCCAGGTGCCATTTGCTCTTCCCTTGACATTCAGACAGTTATGCAACCTGATGGCAGGGGCGCGTGCGTGTAAAATAAGATTACCCCAAGCGCCCAGGGGAATGTCCAGCCCTCCCTTTAACCTGATTCCCAGGAAGAAGAAAAGCTCCGCTCACGTTTCTCAACTGCAGAAAAACAAGATCTGCCTGAGAGAGGAGAGATCAATCGGCTTCCTACCTATGCAGTTAATTGCATGCCTCTGTGGCCTTATTAAATGAAGTGAGCTCAAACAGCAATTACTTGTGCAAAGCATCAATAAAACACGGCAGCGCTGGCCGGAGGTCGGGGGGAAGGTTACAGTCTGAGCGTCCAGCAGAAGCGGCCTGGGGGTGGACGCCTTGGGCAAGACCCCGGTGGGGTGATTCGTCTCCCACCGGCCCAATGACCACCCCTCCTGACTCTCCTCTCTCAGAAGGCCCCATGAAGGATGGTGCATTCTCCTACACCTCGCCAATCAACCAGGCCACTTGTCTGAAACTTGTTCACTTCAATGGTATTTGAAATATAGCAAGAAAATTGCTCTTCTTAGATGCCTGCAGAAGCAGCTATTCTGTTTCTAAATCATGCGTGCGCACACACGCACACACAATGCTGCTTAACATGCCAGATGCCTTCTCTTCAGATCCAGAAGAGAACTTCCAGCCAGTTCCAGGTATGGATTTTTGGAATTTCTGGTAGTCTCTCCACCCCTCACCCGAGGGCCCCCAGGGACAGAAAAGAGGCCCCAGACCCACCGTAGCTCCCCACCTCTGACCCACAGCGCGGGAGGAAGCAGTGTTGTTTCCAAGCGAGTCCAAAGGGGCAGCTCTGTGGATGATGGGGCTGGCCAAACGGTGGGGCTGGCCAGAAGCAGCCACGGAGCCGGAGCCCAGAGAAGGAAAAAAATTAAGAAAGAAAGGAGGGAGGGAAGCGGGCATCACGGCCATCAGGCACCATGGCATGGAGAAGCCCAGAAACCCGAGGCCATGGCAGGAACGTCCTCCAGTGCCAGCTGAAGCCTGTGAAAAGCCTGCCGTGAGGCATTTAATTCCATTACAGGAAAGTGCGCACATTAGGAAGGAGAAGAGAGAGAAATGCAACGCAAAGAGTGTTGCACAAACCACAGAGGCAAGGGAGCTTGTGGCATCAGGCGACCTGGGGCTCTTTGTTAAGAACAAAAAGAAAATGCCACTGCCTCTCAGCCAGCACCTTTCGGGCCGACCCTGAGGGACCTCGGCTGCCCCAAGCCCTACCATTTCACAGGCCCCAGCAACACCTCTGGAGCGTCTCAGAGGAAAGGACCACCATCACCCTGCACACGCCTGGGTCCCGGGAAATCCAAGCCCAGAGCCCCCAGCCCCGCCGCCCTGAGGAGGAACGCTCTGCCCTTCCTCCAATTCCTCCCTGCTTCTCCTTCTTTCCCACCATAAGTCCCAAGTTAGCTGAGCTAAGCTGAGCCAGGCCCACCCTTCGCCACCAGAATATGAACCACGGATCCACATTACGTGAAAAGAGATGCCACTTGAACACAAAAAAGAACCCCTTGGCTCTAACAGCAGTGCAAAGCCAGAACATGGGGTGCCCCGTGGTCTCTCCTTCCTTGGGGGTCTTCAAGCAGAGGCTGGATGGATGCCTCTTGAGAGCTGCACTTGTGGGTTCCATCATGGCGTGTCTAGGGGGGATTTTGATGACGCAGCCCTTGCACTCCCTCCCCACCCCAGATTCTGTGATTCTGCATGCCAAGAGCCACTTACCGGCTTGGGGCAGTGGATGTACCTGGCGAGGCTGATGATCAGGTCATGGGTGATGGGATCTACCAGGTTCCGGAAGCTGGCGTAGCGATACAGCACGTCGTCCAGCGAGGTGGACTCCATCCCCAGGTCCTGCAGAGAAGAGAACGGCAAAGGTAAGCAGGCCGAAGGGCCCGGGGGGTTCCCACGCAGATCAGCCAGCACCCCCCAGAGACGAGAGGGCAGGTGCAGGCTGGACAACGCCCCTCTTAGAAGAAGGTGGCACGCTCCCGTCCCCAGCTCCCAATACCCTGCCACGGAGCTCTTTGGCACTCCCAAGGCTAAGAAGCTTGAAACACCAAGGCAAAACAGTGACCTGCCCTGCGCTCCCTCAGGCCCCCGACAAAACAGTGTGCCTCCTGCTGGAGAGGTGTTGTGGCTCACGGTTGTTTCATGTGTGCTGCTTTTCCTCCTCACTGCTGTACCCCACCCTGAGGACACGGCCAGAGCACGCTCTCCAAACCTTTAATATGAGCCACCCAAAAGCCAAGGGAAGCTGAGATGCTGAGCGCCTGTTTGCACGGAAGGTGACCCAAGGATACGCAACTCACCTGTTCCCCGCAAGGCCCCCCTGCTCTCAAGAAACAGCCCTCAGAGCCGGGGGGCCTGCCCGCTCTGCCTTCTGACAACAAACTCCGTACCCTCCAGGTGTGACCCACGCTAGCCACCCACTGTTGGTTTTCACGGGCCAATCCACCCTCCCTCCCCGACTGTTCTTTTGCAGATGGCTTCTCACAAAACCAAAAGGAAACCTGCCTTCTTCTACATTCTGCAGTGCAACTTGGTAGCTGGAAAAACAGGGAGTTCCTCTCCACCGTGGCTACCAAAAGGGACAGTAAAAACCCACCGCTTGGACAGGGTGGCTGCCTCCCAGAGGCCACGGGAGAAAGGCGTGGAAAGGCTTTGGCACGGAGGCTCAGGCGGCCGCGGACATGTCCCTGCAGACCCGCCCGGCACCCACCGAGAGCAACTCTCTCTCTGGGAAGGGAAGGAGTGGCAAAGCCTGGCAAAAAGGCAAGGAGGCTCCCAACTGGGAAGACCCCCTCCTTAGAAGCACGGGGTCCCCAGTGGCTCCCCACCCACCCTTTGCTCAGCAGCAGAGACTGTCCTCTCAGGCAGCCCCCCCACGCGCAGACGCATGCCACCCATCGGGAACAGCACGTAGCAGCAAGGCAAGGCCAAGGGGATGGGAGGCGGGTGGGCCGGGCGCCAGGCAGTGACCTCATCCCCACGCCCACCCTTACCCTCCACATCCTCTCTCTCTCTCACACACACACCCCGCTGGAGAGACAGAAAGACAAAGCAGGCCTGACCTGAATGGGCAATTTCCCTTCCAGCAGCGGGGGAGCTGTGAGGGGAGGAAAGACGCTCCGCCGGAGCCAGCCAGCCAGCCATCACGCGCACATGCGCGGGCACACACACGCCGGCAGGCGGGCGGGCAGACGCAGAGCCGCCAAGGAAGGTCAGGGGGCCAAACTCCCGGGACCTCCCCACTCCTCCTCCCCTGCGCAAGCAGATTTCTCCTCGGGACCCTCTCGGAGGGTCTGTTCCAGTTCTGTGGGGCAGAGAGGGGGGCAGGAAGGCGAGATTTGCAGGCAGAAGCAAAAGCTGCCCTTTGTGCGACTGAAGAATGCTCTGCTGGGTGGCTCTCAAACTGCCCCAGGGGCACCATTACGCACGGGGGGGGGGGGCTGAACTAAGGGATTTTGCCTCGGGCCCCTCCACACATATCCGAAGAAAGGCCGACTGGGCGCAAGAAAGCAATTTAGGATGAACGGAGATCATCCCTCCCAGAAATGTCAGCTCTTGAGAAACCAGCGAGCACACATGGCCCTGGCTCAGCAAGCAGTCCTGGCTTCTCAGCAATTAGCCCATTCGTTAGCCAACGCAATAGAAGAGGAGCGACAATTTCACCTAATAATCTCTTCAGCAGACAAAAAAGGGGAACATGAAAGGCGCAGCCTGAAAAAGGAAAGCCAAGAGCACCGTCCTTCGAAATGCCAAGAAAAGCCTCAAGACCCCACGGAGCCTGGGGTGGGTGCGGGGCTTGCAAAGGCTGGGGTTGTCTCTACAGGGGTCTCCCTTCTTCTGTGCGACACAGGAACTGCAGGCTGAGCCCCCTCCTCCACCCCCCCCAGCCCAGGGAGAAGCAACACAGAGTCACGCACGCAGAGGAGGAGGGCCGGACGGACGGGCGCAGGGCCGCAGGACAGATCCAGACAGGAGGCGGCGGCAGAGGAGGAAAACCACGAGGCTCCCTCTGGCTCTGCCACACGGCCCCGTCCTGGACGAAAAGGGCAAGCCCTCCTTCCCGGGCGTCTGGGGAGCCACGGTCCCCGGGGCGGTGGGAGGGCCGGGGCCTGGGCGCGTGCGCCCGTCTAGCTGGCTGCCACAGCAGGGATGGCTGCAACCTCCCCCCTGCCGCCGCCACCACTTTCTTCGTCCTTGACCGGGGGGGGGCTGCACACATACGCCCCGCCTGCAGGAGACGGAGCCCCACAAGCCTCCTCTGAAGAGGTCCCAAAGCTAAAGCGGCCTCCCCACGCCAAGCTCAGGCCTCCAATACAGGCCCCGAGGAGAGTGACTCTGAGCCTGAACAGAGTGCTGGTTCCTGCCCATCACTTACACACACCGCCCACCCCACGTGCTGCTTGGAGGAGAGCCGATCCGAAGGCAGAGCTCTGGCTCTGCGGAGCTCAAACCGACGAGAGCCGGCTTCTGCTCTGGCCTCACGGAGAATCCCTGCCCGGACGTATATTCTCTGGAACTGAGCTGCTCCTTCCAAAGGAAACCCAAACATTAACGGGGCACGTGTGTGAGAATTTTACCTATGCAACCCAGAAGGTCCCAAGAAAACCGTGCGCCCTCAACCTCACTCCTTTGTGGCCACAGGAGCGCCCTTCCCTTTCTCTATTCCACGGCACTGGGTGTTTGCAAAGTGGGACTCAGGGGCTCCAGGACCCAGGGGTCTGAAGAGGGCAGACAGAAAGATGGGGGGGCTGCCTGGGCCTTCTAAATCCCTGCCAGTCTCTCCCCAAAGGAGAAGACTGGGAAAAGGCAGGGGGCAGAGCCCGAAGCCCCTTTCTCTCCGGAAGCCCCGAGACTCTTCCCAGGGCTGTCGGTGAAGCACCCCACCTTCTCTCACCCCGAGACCCTCCGAGACCCACTCCAGCCCACCCCCAGGGCAGGGGCTCTCCCGCTCCACTGGCACCAGAGGTGAACGGGGACAGCCTGCCGACCAGGACGGTGGATGCCCCCTTGTCTTGCCAACCCAGCTTCCCCCCAACTCTCTGTCTCTCCCTCTGTGCGGCGGAAGCGTGGAAATGGAGGACTGCCAGGCTGGCACTGGGAACGCTGCCAACCCTCTGCCTGCACTGCTAACGGCTGGCACGATGAGACTTTTGGGGGCACTCAGTAATGCAGAAAAGAGGCTTATAATGGAATACTGGGGGGGGGGAGACGCAGGCAAAACCCCACAGAGGCCGTCCCACCCGCAATGCCCTCGTGCGGAAACCGCCCGGCAGCTACCGGGGCACGAGGACTTTTCCACCAGCTTCCACTGCTGGGACCGTGGGGGGGGGGGGCTGGCAAGTGGGTCCCCCTCTCGCGCCCCCAAAAAAGAAAGCAGTTTCTGCCTCAGCAACAGTAAAGTGGGCGCAGGGGATCCGAGGGCTGGGCCTCATGGGAAAGGAGGGTCCTCGTCCCTCTAACAACACACTCCCCCCACCCCATAAGGAGCTCAGGCTAAGAGGGTGCAGGGTTTCTGCCACAGACGTCGGAAAGGATACCCCCCCGGGAGAAACACCTTATCAGCGGTTTCTTTCCAGCAGAGAAGGGAGGGGCCGGGGGGCGCAGATGAGGGAGGGAGTGGGGTGGCAGGATACCCCAGGAAGGGTCCAGAGGGCCAAGGGGTGGCCCCCCGCCCAGGCAGAGCACTCCTGGAAAGGGGGCTTGGCGGGGGGCCTCCTCACACCTTCCTTCCGGCTTCAGAGGCCCCGCAGGCATCGTATCAAGGGGGGCAGCGTGTGCACGCGCGCACGCGTGCTGTTGGGTTTAAGAGCAAAATCCCTGCTCCCGGAAAAGCCGGGATGGGAGCTTAGTGGGGGGGACAAGGGACCCCACTGAACTACAATTCCACAGTTCTCTGTGGCAGGAGTGACCACCATGGTTCAGTACAGAGGGACGGGGGGGGGAGATGCAAGCAGGCGCACCCCAGCACCCCTTCCTTCTTGACAGACTCGCCAGACCCCCTCCCCACTCCCTCCCTCCCCCCACCAACTCTCAGTCGCTGCAGCCTGGCCGGGACAGAGACCGGGCAGCCCGGGCAGAAGCCTCCGGCTGCCCCCCCCCCGCAGCAGAAGCGGCCCCAAACCGAAACCCCTTCCGCCCACTTTCCCCCACCGCCCTCCGCGCGGAGCAACTGCTGCGGGGGGGGGCGCCGTCTGGGCACTGGCAAGGCGGGCGCCCCAAAGGCAAAGGAGGAAGGCCGGGGAGCGCAAACTTTGTGGGGGGGGCAGCCCCCTTCTGAGATGGGGGGCTCCCGGGTCAGGGGGCAGAGAAGAGCGCCCCTCCAGATGGCGCTGGACCGCAACTTCCATCGGCACAGAGGCAAGGGTGCTCACCGATGCCCTCGGGGAGGGGGGCTGCGTCAAGCCCCCCACTTCGATTGGGGGCAGAGAATTCCGAACGGAGAAGGACCCCCTCCACGTCACCCTGGCTGGCACGTCCAGCCCAGGAAGGGTCCCTCTCAAGACCCCCAGAAGCGGAGGAAGGGGCGGCGGCAGCGGGAGGCGCCTCGGAGCCCTTCGCGTCCAGGAGGGCCGGGCGGGGGTCCCGCGGGCCGTCCGGCATTTCCCGCCTCCCGGCGTCGGGGGGTTTCTCCGGGCAGGGGAGGGGATGGGCGCCCCCCGGCCTCTCTCAGCCGGGACTGGGGCCACCTGGGCTCGCCCGGGCGGCGTTTTTCGGGGGGAGGCGTTCGCCCCTCCCAAACGGAGGGCCTCCTCCGTGGATCGCGCAAAGCCGGCCAGTCCCCCTTCGGGAAAGGGGGACCCCCGTCCTCTCGCCCGCCCCCCCCCGCCCCGCGCCCCCCTTCTCGGACCCCCAGAGCTCCTTCTGCCCCCGACCCCGACCCCCGGCTGGCTGCTGCTGGGCGATGAAAGTAAGCGGGCCGCCGGGGTCCCTCGCGCAGCCCACCTCGGAGGAGGAGGAGGAGGAGGCAGGGCGGAGACCCCAGCCGCCGCCGCCGCCGCGCCTCCCCGGCCAGTCCGCCCGAGGGGGACTGGGACCGGCGGAACTCGGGGGCCCGGTCCGCCCCCCGCCCGCCCGCCCCGCCGGGGCCGCTCACCTGGCGCAGGTGCCTGAGCAGGTCGGTGGCGTCCTCTGGCGGCCCTGCTTGACCAGCCGGAGCATCTCCTGGACGAGGCCCCACCCGGCGCAGGTAGGGGGGGGGCAGCCCGGCCCCGCGCCGGCCCCCTTGCCCAACTTCTCCCCCGCGGAGCGCCCCAGCAGCGACGCCAGGAGGTCGCCCCGCTCCCGCGAGGACGAGGCCGAGGCCAGCAGGCGCCGCCGCCGCTCCGACCCGGGCGAGGCGGCGGCGGCGGCGGCGGCGGACGCGGGGGCCGGGGGGCAGCGCGCAGCCCGCCTTCGTCTGCTTGGCCCCCATCCCGGGCGGCGGGGGGGGGAGGGGGAGGAGGAGCCGCCGCCGCCGCCGCCCGGTCCTCGCTCCCTCCCCCTCTCCCTCGCCCGCTCCCTCCGCCGGGCCTTCAGGAGGGGACCCTCCCCGCCGCCGCCGCCGCCGCCGCCGCCGCCACGAGGCAGCCGAGGAGGGCGGAGAGCGAGACGCGGCCGGGCGGCGGCGGCGGCGGTGGCGGCGGCGGCCCCGGGCGAGGGCGAGGGCGAGGGCGAGGGCTCCGCGCAGCATCGCCCGCCCGCCGGCCTCCCCTCCGTCCCTCGGCGCTGCCTCCCGGCTGCAGCTCCGGGCGCAACTCGGCGCAAACTGTTGCGCGCAGGGCGGGCGGGCGGGCGGGGCGGGGGCCGCCGGGAGGAGGGAGGGAGCGAGGGAGGGGGCGGGGGCGAGCAGCGCCGCCTCCGCCTCCGCCTCCGGCCCCCGCCCAGCGAGAGGAGCCCCGGCGGCGGCGGCGGCGGCGGCGGCGGCGAGGGCCGCTCTCCCTGCCCCCGGGACCTGCCGGGGCGGCCCCGCTCCCCTCGCCTCGCCCGCCCGCCCGCCGCGCCGCGGCTCTTCCCGGGGGCGGGACTCTGCTCCACCTGCCGGGAGAGGCGTGACGGCGAGCGCCCTCTGAGCACGTGCAGAGCGCGTGGCGGGTCCGGGAAAGTGGGGCGGGCCGCGGAACCTCCTTGCGGCCCCCCCCGCGCGCCGTCCGGCGGGGCTGGCGACGGGGGCGGCCCCCCTCTCGGGCCGACGGGGGGTCTCCCCCGCCGACGAGGGGCGAGGGGGAGCCTTCCTCCGAGGCTGAGAGAATGTGACTCGCCCGAGCGACCCGCTGGGGTTCCAACGGCCGAGCGGGGATTTGAACCCTGGACTCCAGAGGAGAGGGCGCTGGTTCTCACAGAAAAGCGGCCCACCGTCTATTCGCACGTCCAGCTTAAAGAGACGGTGCGACGATGGTTAATTCTATGCAAATTGAGCCCTTTCTTATATCTTAATATACAGTTTGTTATACGAATACTGATCCCACAATATTAGCAAATTGAATTATTAATGAAAGTTTAGAAACTTTATTCAGTTTCGAATTTTTGGGGGGGGAGGGGGAGGTTGGGAGATTAGAAACTGTACAGACTAAAACTGTACGGCTTTATGATGGTTCCGGCAGAAGGTTTCCAAAGAGCGCAGCCGCAGGCAACGCGCCAAGCACACCAGTTCCCGCACAGAGTGCGTACCTGTCAGTACGTATGCATATACGTATATACGCACGTGCACGTGTGGACGTCCGTAGTGGGTTCGAGATGCCACACAGCTCAACTGTTTTTGTTGCCCTCTGGGGAAAGGAGAGCTCCTTTTTAGGATCAGACGGCACCCGCGATCCCTCGGTGGGCAGAGGGACAGACCTGCAGTTTGGGCTCCTCTGGCGCTTCTGCCGAAACCTCAAGGTGGAATTCCCGGGTGCTCCTCGCACGCTCAAGAGGCCCCAGGAAAGAAGAGGCGCCCGGGCGACAGCCGTGCGCGGAGGCCGAGTGGCAGAAGCCCCGAAGGGGTCTCCACGCACCTCGCCCAGGAGCCCCTCCCGCCCCTCGGCGCCTGCCAGGGCGTCCCCTTGAGGAGCGGGGCCCGCCGAGCCCTCCGAGGCCTCCGAGAGGAGGGACTCTTCTGCAAAAATCCCCCCATCCCCTCGCGGGACTAAGCCGGGGCGAGCCGTGCTCTCTGACCCCCCGCCGCGCCCAGAGGAGGCCGGTCCGGGGCGCTTCTCAGGGGCAAGGGGCTCGGGCCCTTCCGGATGCGGGTGGGCACCGGGGCCTCCCGGGGAAGGCGCGTCCCCACCTCCGCCCCCTCGGGGCTGAGTGCTGAGGTGGGGGCGATTCCCTCGCAGAGCCTCGCGTCTCCACCGGATGTGCAGGAATGTGCTGCGAAGGGAGAGCCAACTCAGTGCAGAGGAGAAAAGGGTGAGCGCCAGGACTGATCGGCGAGGGGTGCGAAATCGCACACGAGGGGAAGCCAGTGGGTTGGGTGTGTCTCCCGTGGGAAGAGCGGCGTTTCAGAGGCTCCTGGCTCTCCGTGGCAGGGGGCTGATGATGCCACCGTGGCCCCCGGTTGGGCAGCACCCGCCCCCCGCCCCCCCAACAAGCCTCCGACGCAGATGGTGATGCCGTTGAGGGGGGTGTGACCGTTTCGGTGCTTGCAGTCTTCTCGCGTTCTTTGAAATGCGCCCCCGTGAATGAAATGCGGAAGATTACAACCCTTCTTAAAGGGGGGTGATGGTAATAAACTTTTATTTTGCAAAGCAATATCCACATTTTACAAACACAAACGATTAACCTAGGAGAGAAATGTCATTAACAAATCAATTACTGACCATCAGGCCTTGAGGCAAGCGGGAGGCCATCTGGGGTCTACCTCTCCTCCCAAGGAGGCCCCCCAGACGGCAGCATGGCGGGGAGCGCGATTACGAACCTTCAGATGCTGCCCGTAAAGAACAACTCAGCAAGAATGGCAGATTTCTAACAAGAAAACAAACGGAATCAAAACTGATTCAAGTAATAGCGAAACCAGAAAAAGAAAAAGACGAGATCAATATGATCCGAACAACCACTGCAAGATTCCAGCTGTCCCCTCCGCCCTAAACGACCCTTCCCAGCCGCCTTTCTCCCCCGCTCCACAACCAACACTTGTCCATACCCCGAGGGACCATGAAAGCAAAAAGCAAGGGGGACACAATGTTCTTCTCCCGAAAGCCAGTGTTAACAGTTTGCTTTGTTCTAATTTCTGTTCAAACAGCAGCTGACGCCTCTTTTTCTACAGCCGCAGCATCGAAAGCTGCTGCTCTGCATGGAGATGTGACAAGCCAGCAAGCCAGCTCTAAAGAGCTCTTCTCTCTGAAAGCAAACCCACACGTGGCGTCACTTCCCACAAACATTAAAGAATCCCTTTTCATCCTCTTGCGGAAGTGTTGTGGGATTAAGAAAACAAGGGTTATGTTACTACAGAGGTATGGGATACTGTTGCCGCCACCCTCGTATGGGAAAACAGAGGGGCTGTGGCCCTGGCGGAAGGCCAGCGGGGTCATTACGGGGGGCTCAGCAGCAACGCCTTCAGAGCAGCACCCACCAGGCGCCCCGGGATTTCTGCACTCCACTGCAGAGCACACGAGGAGATCACCGCAAGGCATGACGTCTGGAGGAGAAACAGCCGGGTGGATTCGCAAGTGAGCGAAAGTTTGCAAAGCACCTGGAACTGAATGCACGGACGCCCATGCCGCCCCCAGGCCCACAACAGTCTCTTGGGTCCTTCTCTCCGTGGCACCAGCCGGCTCCTCACCTCCTCCTCCCTTCACACGGGGGTGGCGGGCAAAGCAGTCTCACAGATACTCTAGCTGTAGCTCACAAGAGCCATCCTCTCAATGCAGGTAAGACTAGCCAGCCCAGAGTGCTCCCCCCTCAACGCTCCACAGATGTCAAAAGGCCGCCACGCCAGAGACAGCCCAGCTGTGAGCCCAGTCCCCAAAAATTCAGAGATGGTCAGGCTCGGATGAAGACCCACCACGCCACGCCTCTGATAACCTTCCCTCCATTCGTGCTCCCCAGGGACCCCACTGCCTGAACAAGTGCGGTCCCCTCCCTGCGCATGCACACACGCACAGATTGGCCTAAAGGCTGCATCCTGGCAGCAACAGCCCCGCTACGCGGCCTGGGACGGGACGGTCCCCTGTGAGCAGGAAGTCGCTCAAAGACACCTTCCGCTGGCGGGGACGCTTCCGAAGGTGAAGCAGTATACAGTGGAGCAGTGCCTCCGATTTAAAAAAAAAAATTAAATCTAAAATGGCAAGCACATCATCTTTCCTAACTACAGCCAATACTAAAACATGAACATGTTGGGCGCTTCTTTTAAACAAATCCAGAAAGGTTGGTATCTTTTGGCAAGCACGGAGCAAACAGGAAGGAAGAAGAAACAGTGACAAAACACGCTTGATTCCGTGGAGCACAGCAGTGGCTTTGGAGGTGCAGTGCGGCAGCGCCGGGGCCAGCACTGTGTTGAACACACCGGACGGGTCCACAAGGAACGTAAGGTGCTTGTATTCTGAGACACTCGCAAAAGGCACCGCCTGGACTGTCCAAGGCAACCCCTCCCCTGCCCCAGCTCTCTCCAGCCCAGAGCCCCCCCAGAGAGTCCGGCGCAAAGAGGGGAACCGGGCTGCGGCCTCCCCCGGCTGCAAGGGTGGACCCTCTTCCAAGTAGACTCCTTAGATAAATAACCGCTACAGGCACTTGAAACGTCTTTGGTTGGAATAACCCAACATCGCAAGATAATTTGTAATGATTCAGGTCCAGTTCTGGATTCAGCAGGCAATGATCGCAGACTCAGTCACTTGCAGAAGGACATCACGCTTCTGAGAAAACAACCTGGGGGGGAAAGCCACGGCAGTGAGACCATGCTGGCGGTGGGGGTGAGGCTCCCGACGACCGCACCGATGCTAGAATCTGCTACAAGTTGGCACTCTGCAGCCCGGGGCGGTAGACGCCTGCGGCAGGCAGAAACCAGACCAGAGGCCCTGGCGCGGAGGAAGCAGCCGTAGCCACAGCACCAATATGCCGGCCTCTGCGGCGCTCGCTACTGGCCCACAACGTGCCTCTTCAGGATTCTGGACCGGAACTTATCCTAGCCTGATCTGGAAATTCCCAGCAGAAGAAGGAGCCCTGGATGGCCGAAATGAAGCTGCTCCTCTGTTATTCTCTGGGAAGTCACACTCTCAGCTGATGAGCTATACTACAGATGTGCTAGATGTGCCCCCTGCCCACTACTTCTCAGTCACCTACTAAGCTCCAAGGAGGACAGAAAGGACCCCAAGCGTGATCCAGAAGGCAAAAAAACAGATGTTAGAGGTATGTCAGCCCTTCAGGGAGAAGATAAACAAGGGATGGAACAGGATCTCTCTCTCTCTCTCTCTCTCTCTCTCTCGTGACGCACACAGCCAAGAGAGGCCCCTTGGTCTGCTGGAGCTGCCACTGTGACACGGACGGGGCCACTGGCCAGAAGACATCCCCCACCCCACCAAGGAACGGGCTGGGTGGTCTCTGGAGCTAACGCAGAAGTGAATGTGAGCCAGCACCATTTTCAGCCAATGTGAGAGCGCAACTCATCCTGAGCCAAATCACAGCTTGCAAACAGGACAGTTGTCAGAACATCAGCAACAGCACTTTCTACTATCCCCCCCCCCCCGCCCCACGCTCCAGGACCTTTTCCATACTTGCCCTTTTCAGGACAGAAATCAGAGCTGCTCTGCGCAGTTTGATCGCCTGCCCTTGATGACGGCGTAGCAGAAAATGGTGATGACCATCACAAAGAGGAAGTAACTGGTGTGCATTAAATGCAGGTTGATCAGAGAGCGGTCGTCCTGCAGGGAAGCACAGCGGGAGAAAAAACTGGGCACAAGGATTGAATGAGCTGGCCAGGAGCATGAGGTTGCCATGCCAAGGCCAAATTTTGCAGCCTGATGGGCTGCTTCCCTCTCCCCACCCATTCGTTCAATGGAGCCACAGGACTCAGAAATTGCTGGTAACAGAGAGAACAAGAGTGCTTCTGAAGAAAACGGAGAAGGTGACAACGCTTTCAAATTGTAGCTTAGCCCCTTTCATCAGTTGTCACTCTGAAATCCCCATCATCCATCCCCATTAGGTCTGGTGGCTAGAACTGCTGGGAGCTGCAGTCCAGCAACATCTCAAGGGCCAAACACAGCACCACCACCCCATCCTGACAGTTATAAGGTCAGTCGCACAACAAAGGCATCACTTACGTCCGGGACGATAACCGTCAGTTTGGGATTTAATGCATGGTAGACTTGCCGACAGCTCCTTTGTAACACCAAAAGGGGTTGTAGTCTTGAGCGTATTTCGTGTTGGAGTCCCGGGCAGTAGTGAAGACCTTGTACCAGAAGGTGGCGTTGACGTAGGTTTCGGGATGCAGTGGGGGGGCTGCCTGCAGAGGCAAGGGTCTCTGAGTGCCATCTGAACGGCCCCGTCAACCCCAAGACCAGGATGAGGCCTCCCTCTGACAGGGACGCAGCCCTGAAAGCTTCTTTTCCTGCCTGTTTTCCATATCTATCATTCTCCAGCGCTTTCCTCTTAGCTCTCTGCATGCAAATTGCTCCACGCCCCCATCCCTCTCAGAAACTTTGCACAGTCCCCCGTTCCCCACCTGGCACACTGTCTCTGCCTTGGAGCACCTCTAGGAGCGTGTGGCAAAACTTGCACGGATGTGGCAGAGGAAGAACAAAGCCAGGTGCAGGGGGCTTCTCAAGGCCCACCCCGCCTCCACCAGCCCCCTTCCGGATCTCTCTAGCACAACCCCATTCCTCGGTTGAACCCAAGACCCACTCATTCCTCTGGAGAGGGAGTCCATCATGTGTCCAGGAACAAACCAGTTATTGGAGCCAACTTCTTCTTGCTGCTTCCAGAATACATCAAAAAACAATGGCAAAAAGTCTCCCAATATCTTTTTTTATAGAATTACGGGGATGATCCAAAAAACCCACCACCCTCTTGCCCACATTAGAATTTCAAAGAGAGACCTGCAGCCTCAGAGGCCTTGGGGAGGGGCAGGGGAGGCGGGAGGGCTTACACTGTGACCGGAAAGACAGCTGTGGCCGCCGTAATGGTCATGCAGGTGGTGAGACCGCTTGGTCACAGTGGGCGTGCAGGACGCAGTCATCCGAATTCCAGGCTGCTGGCAGGGCAAATGTGATGTTGATCTCCTCGTGAGCTTCTCTGCCTTTCAGTGGGGAGGAGGAAAGGGGGCAGAGAGAAGGCAATTTAAGAAAAGTCGGCCTCTCACGTTGACAGTAAAAGACTGGCTACGTTCAGTGAGTTAAAGTGCGGCCGTTACATCCCAAACATCCGCCACCCCCACACCGCTGTCAGGGAACTTGGCCCAGACCCGCTCATCTCGTCTGAACTGCAGGCACTGCTCCGAAGGAGGAAGAAGCAGGCGGGAAATGCCAGGGCAGGCCTCAGCCACGTGAGACTGACCAGGCCAAGGAGAGGCGGCGGCAGCAGCCCTCCGGTCCCCCCACCAAGCCCTTCCGCCTCTCTTCTGCCAGCCTGCCAGCTCCCACGGCGGGCCGCAGAACAGCCCCCAGCAGGCGTATGGGGTGGCCCCTCCATCCCTTCGGTCTAGTAAGGGAGCGGCCAAGGAAGTCTGTTCACCACACGAAGTAAAAGAACGCCCGTGTGCCCTCGCCTGTGCCGGAAAGAGAATTCTGTACGTCCTGTGCTGTCTCTGGCTGAGGCGACCAGACCGCCTCTGAAAAGGAAGCTCTGAAAGCGTCGTACCTGAGAGCCCAATTTGGTGGCCAAAAATGGAGGAATACAAGTGTGGTGACATTCCGGGAAAAGCCACCAAAGGGCTTCAGAGGGTCCAGCGTGAGAGTGATGGCAACCGAGGTGTTGATGGGACCAGAGTCCTCCAGCGCCTGGGGCGAAGGTGTGGACGGCCGGGCTTGGCTGCTGGTCATGGCGCTTTCCGGAGTTGTCGTGTCATTTATCAGGTGCTTTAATGTCTCGTTCTCCGAAATACAGAAGTCCAGGTCATTAAACCGCAGCAGGAAAGTGTTCCAGTCCTAAAAGCAAACAGACTTTCAGTGCCTCTCATCTTGTAAATAGCAATGTTCCCTGCCCCCCCCCCCGCCACAATATGCCAGAGTGCATCCAAGCCCCATGTCTGGGGTACCCAGCCGGTCATCAGATGTTCAGTCCAAGAAGCGAGGCAGGTGGGGCTAAGCCCTCCAGCCTGGCTGAGTGACAGTGGCACGACACCTAAGTCCTCCTGAATTCTTTGAACTAAAGAAGTCTTTAAATGTTTACAGGCCGGGGGAAGATCTTGAATTGAGAGGATCCTCTCAGCAGCTGTGGAGGGGCGGGAGGCCTCCATTCTTGCTTCTCTGGAAGGACGGCTGCAGCAGGGCAGGGGTGCCTCTGCTCCCAGGGCCCAGTCTCCTTGCCCAAATAGACCCCCAGCGCTCTTCCCCACTCCACGCCCCCTGTCCCACCAGAGAAAAAGCTCCCAGCGAGGGCACCAAGCAGCCCCTGCCAATCCAGGTGCCCGCTCTCCCTCCTCCCTGGATCAGAGGCTGAGCCCTGGGTGGCACATCACGCAACCCTGCCCAGCCAGACTGCCATAAAGGAGGAAGAGGAGGAGGAAGGCACCACCGCTCCAAGGACGTGCAAACATGGGATGCTGCGCTAAACTTTACCTCTGTCATTTCGGGTGACTTGATCTCTTTGATTTTGAAGAAGTAGCCCAAGGTCAAGAAGGCAATGGCCACCGCACTGACGCTGATCATAAACACCACGAGGGGCGGACGACTGCTGATGTAGACCTTGAGGTTCTCTAGAGGGTTTATGTTGAACATTATTCTGCTTTAGGCCCACCTGGGGGGAAAGAACCAGCCCGGCCGTGAGCACAAGAGGGCCTCACCCTCCACAAGGGGCGGGCAGCTCTGCCACACTCATGCCAAGACAGCCCAGGGACCCCCATATCGAACTGGCCCCGGCAAGCGGAAGGCCCCCAAATCATCTGCTGCAGAAACATTTTGCAAAAGGCCTGGGAAGGTGTTGCGGGAAGGGGAAGAAACGAAGGAAGAGCAGAGCTGTCTCTGGGTCAGAGCCAACTTTTGGGGCCAAATTAGCTGCTGTGTCCACGCTTTTAAAACAACAATAATAACAACGACAACAACTCCTGCCCCGTGTGATTCTTACGGCCGCTGCAAAGCTATGCGCAACGTTATGCTGCTAATTGGTCAGACAACAGCTTTAGTTACTGCCTTCTGAGTTTCCTTCTTGCAATATTCTCAACAAGGGACTCTGCAGAACCCCCTTCGCCCGGTCAACGCAAGGTCCGTTGTGGGCTTCGCTCCCTTCACAGCGTGCCAGTTTTCCCTAACAAACTCCTTAACCAGCACCCAGGCCACGTCCGCGCTAGACTGTTATAGCGCCATTATTCCACTTGCAACATCCTGTGCAATCCTGGGGTTTGCAGTCTCGGGAGGACATCTGCTTTGCAACGCAGCCTGAGCGCCAGGAAGAGGAGGGCTGCAAACGGGTGCGATCGCGGCATCGCGGAAGAGACCCCGGGAGCCCCCCGGCAAGCCCTCCGGCAGGAGAGGCGATCCGCGCCCCGCGAAGCCCTCTTCGGGTGAGCTTCCGCGACGGGCCCGGCCGCAGCTCCAGGCCGAGCGCGGGCGGCGCTCCCTTTAAGCCGGCCCTCGCCGGGACTGGCCGGCCGCCCAGACGCCGCGCTCCGCTCGGGGCCGCCCCGAGGTACGCCGGCGTCAGCCTCGCCGCCCCGGGACCCGCCGGAAGGGGAGCCCGGGGGCCCGGTCCGCCCCCGCAGCTCCGCAGGGCCGGCCCTCGCCCTCCGGGACGAGGCGCCGCGGCTGAAGGGCGCCGAGACCCGCCGCCCCCGCCCCCCGCGAAGGCCCGGGCCCGCGGAGCTCCCCGCGGCCGCCCCGCGGTCCTCCCGCTCCCTCCGCCCCAACAGCAACCCCGCCCGCCCGCCCGCCCGCCCCTCCGGTGGACGGCCGCGGCCACGCCGCCCTCCGCAGACTCTTCCGGGAGTCGGGCAGCCGCGGCCGAAGAGCAGCGACGGAGAGGGCGGCCGGCGGGGCGCCAAGCGAGACCCTCCCCCGGCGACGGGCCCTCCGCTCCCTCCGGCGCAGCGGAGCCCCCTCCCGGAAGCCCGAGGCCGCTCCCCGCCGCCCGCCCGCCCGCCCGGGCCTCCCCGGAGCCGCCGCCCCCGACCAGAGGGGGCCCCCCTTCCCGTGGCGTCGGGACCGGGGCCCGCGCGGCCGCCGCGGACAAGCAACCGAGGCCGCCGCCGCCGCCGCCTGGGCGGCGGGCTGGGCGCAGATCTCCTTCGGCCGCGGGCCTGGAAGCGACGCGGGAGCGGAAGCGCAGGACGCGGACCCGGCCCCGCCGGCCCTCCGGCCCCGCCCCGGCTCCCCCGGCCGGCCGCTCCCTCCCCGCCGCCGCCGCCCACCCGGAACCCGCGGGGGCCCCGTCGCGCACGGGCGCCTCCGGCCTGCAGGGATCCGCCCGCCCCCGAGCTCGCGCTGGCGGCGGCGGCGGCAGGCGGGCCGCGGCGGTGCCTCGCTCGGGAAGCGCCCTCTGCACGCGCTCGGGGCCCCTCCCCGCTCACCGTCGGGGCTCAGCGCCGGGTCTGCCGCATCCTCCGCCGCCGCCGCCGCCGCCGCCGCCTCCCTGCTGGGCCCGGCCGCTGGGGGAGGGGCCTCACCGGCGCCCCGCCCACGCGCAGAAGGGAAGCAGGCGACGGCGGCGCCGCGGGGACAAACTTCCTGCGCCAGCCACGGAAGCGGGCGCTCCGAGTGACGTCACTCCCGAAGCCCCGCCCCGAGCCGCCGGTCGGGACCCGCCCCCGCTCCCTCCGGCCCCGGGGCTCCGCGGCCCCCCCCCCCCGTCTCCCCGGCGCCGATTCCCGCGCGGCTCCGCGGCTGCGTTTCCTCCGGGCAGAGGCGGTTCTGGGCGAGCCCGGAGAGCAGGAGCCCGCGGGGCCTCCTCTCGTTCTGGACCGGGCCGCCGCCGCCGCCGCGCCCCCCCCGCCCGTTCTGCTCCGCCCCCGCCAGGACCCCGGCCCCTCCGTCGCCCCCCCCCCGCTCGCAGCCGGAAGCCCAGCGGAGGGGACGCCGGTGCTCGGCGCTGCAGCCGCCCCGCCCGCCCGCCCGGAAGCTTTAAGTGCCGGGGGGCGCGGACGGGGTCCCCCCTCCGGGGCAGAGGCGCCGGGGGTGGCCGGGCGCTGCTCCGCCTGCGTCACGACGCCTGGAAGCGGCGCTCGCCCAGGAGCGGCAGCGGCGAGGAGGGGGCCGTCGCGGCCCACTCCCGGCAGCCCCCCCCCGGCTGGGATTTGGCCCCGCGATGCAAAGACGGGGCGGCCCTGCCCCGGGGCCCCCCCCCCGCACGTTCGGGCACCCGAAGGCTGGCCAAGGAGAGCGGGGGGTCCCCCCGGGGGGCCCTGGAGGCGCCTGCGCCCCTTTGCGGGGGGGGCAGGCCGCAGTCCCCGGCATCCAAATAACAGAAAGGGCGGGGGCGGGAACTACGCGGAGAAAGGCGTCTGCCCCCCCCCCCCCGCCCGGGGAAGAGGAGCCGAGGCAGGGGAGGAGGAAGCGAGCGCCCTCTCCAGGTGGGGACGCGGAAACGGCGGCCGCGGGCGGGCGGGCCGTCCCGGGGACCCTCCGGTGCCCGTTCTGGAAGGAGGCCGGAGGAAGGTTCCCGCGGGACGCTCTGTGCCCAGACTCCGTTCTGTTCTACACACACACGACCTTCCCACGTGTTCATAGGTATAATTGGAACAGCACATACAAAACCATCATGGTAGCTTTCGCTGTAGCCGACAGCCCAAAAAAAAAATCACAAATATATATAAAAATTAGTATTTCCATTGCTGATTTCTTTAAACATTACACAGGTGGAAATTACGTCCAGTAACGAACAAAAAGCACCTTTTGGGATTCTATGTACCCTTTTAAAAGCGTCCAACTGTTCAGTCTTCCTCTAAAGTAAGGAAGTATCCCGGAAACAGAAAGAGCCGGTTCGGGAGGTCCTCGTCCGGCGCTGCCGCCACGGGGGCTGAGAAGGAGAGTGTCGGCACGGCCTCGGCTGGGACTTACATTCAAGGTCGATCTAAGGGGAAGGGGCAGCTGCGGTGGCAGAGCCTGGTGTGGGGACACGGAGCCTGCCCTGCCCGGCTGCAGTCCAGAGACACAAGGTGGTCGGTCCAGCGAGGGAAGTTCCATCGCCTTTCAGGGAAAGCTGGACATCCCCCCCACCGGCTTTTAAAAGGAAAGTGGTATGTGGAAAACCTTAAGAACACACAGGTCTCCTTCAAAACCGCAGACTGCTTTCCAGGGGAACACAAACACACAAACACAGACACGCTCACTCGGCCAAGGGCCCCCAGCGCCACGAACTGCCACCCGTGCCAAGGCTGCTGGCAGGATTCCGCCCTCAGAGAGGGAGGCCCCGGCCAGGGATCCTTCCAGGGCTGAGGCAGAGCGACACGGGGAGCTGTCAGGATTCTGTGTCCGACCCCGAGCTGCTCTCTCGGCTGATTTCGATCTGCAGGGAGGGCAAGTGGTCCAAGCGGCTTTTTTTCTGGCGGGACTGTTCCTTCTCCTTGATGAGGGCCCCCCACGCCCGCTGGAGCTCCGAGTCCTCCTCTTCAGGGGAGACGGTGGGTTTTTCCACTCTCTCAGGGACCTTTTCTGGTGTCTTTGATGTGGATCCCAAACGGGTCCACAGGTTTGCTGAGAGAGAGAAAGAGAGAGAGAGAGAAAGAGATTTTAACTTCCCTCTTTGGCCAAAAGGGACTCGCACTGCAACATACGTGTCTTGCCAGGAGGCAGCCAGAAGCGATGCTGAGTCCCCCCTCCCTCCCCCTGCGCCAAGGCTGACCGGATTTCTTCTCTCTGGAATCCGAATAGAGCCCTCTGCCATCCTGCTTGGCAATCCCCAGCCGGCTGTGGACGTCTGACATGGATTCACGGTGAGACGCAGAGGTGCTGCTGGGCTGTGGGATCTCTGGGGAGTGTGGCCTCTTGCCGAGCCTCTGCCGGACATCTGGAAGCAACAGGCAAACAGTCACGGCTTGGATTCAGCTCTGCTTGCAGCAGCCCAATGAAAAGGCAAGGCAAAGATCCCTTACCCACGGCTTTCCTAACGAAGCCAGCCTCTGACCCACGACTCAGGCAAAAGGGACCTGGGGGTGGGTGGAGGGCGTGACGGGACCATGGCACAAAGCACGGGGTGGGGTGGGGTGGAAGAGTTGAGCCAGGATGAAGCTGGCTAGACTGCTGTTTCTGCCAGGGGCAGCAAAGACCTTGCTGCTGCTTCAACTTCATAAAGAGAGGGGGGTGGGGTGGGGTGCGATCAGCACTGAGCCCCTCCCCAAAAGCATCAGTAGGAATAGGAGCATCTAGGCAGAAGACGAGAGGCAGTCCAAGAGGGGACAACGCGCCAGGTCTGTGCTCCCCTGTCTCAGAGAGGCGCCTCTCGCTTGGGAGTCAACAAAAGAGGAACGACTGTCTTCTTTATTTATTCTATTTGTTATGTAGCTGTTTCATTTATTTTGTTCATTTATATCCCGCCTTCCTCTCGACAGTGGGACTCAAGGCAGCTAACAACATTAAAACAATACAAATTAAAACATGCATGTTTGGAAATCTCGGGCACGCCTCCAGGGCACCACAGGGGGATGTCCGCCTTCTGCCATTTTGCACTGCTTTGAATGAAGGACCAAATATTTTGAATTATTTTCAGCTTTAGAGGGTGCTCAAAGCAGGCTGAGCGCCCCAATATCTGTAAGAGAGTAATGCTTAAAGAAAAACTGCCCCCTTCCCTGCCTCTGCCAAACCCAAGGCAACTGGGAACAACTAGAACGAGAGAAGCTACCCCCACATACGCACGCGCACTCCCACCTGACTTCACAGAGCTCAGCGGCTGATGCTGGCCAGGGTTTCCGTGCCGCTTTTCCTCCAACAGTAGTCGCACATCAGTGACCTTCTCTGAAGGCCCTTTGCTTCCAATCCGATTCTTCACATTGCTGGAAGCTATACTGTCTGCTCTCATCGAGTTCCTGTGTTGTTGGGGTTTTTAAAGAGAATTCCAAAGTAGCCCACCGAGACTCTAACCCCTCCCAGGAGAACTGCACACATGTCACAACACTGTGTGGGCGCGGGGGGGGGGCAGGCGAGGGTACAGAGAATGACCTGAGATACATTTTGCTCCCTGTGCTGCTCCTGAGACAAGAGACCGTCGTACCAGAGCGTGCCGCCAGCTCAGGGCTTCCTTGGAGACTCCAAGTGCCCTTCAGCTGGAGGCTGCTCTCACACACGGCCCCTGCTGAGCCCCCCTCCTCCCAGGCAGCTGCTAGCCTCCGCACAGGAGACAGCCTTCCTGGGGGCTCAGCAGAGCCCCACTGCTGCCCCCCGGCCAGCAGGGTCTCAGCTCAGCTTCCCCACAAACAGCTTCATGAGAAGGGGGCCTTGAGGCCTCCCAGAGGACGACGGTACTCCTGACCCCTGAGGGGAGCGGTGGGTCTTACCGAATGCTTTTCAGCTGAGACTCCACCTCGTCCGCATACATGGTCATCTTCATGCTCTTTTTGGGTGACGGAGTAGAGATCATCTTCAGCTCCAGGTCATAGTCCATTTCATCTGAGTCGGAGTCGCTGGCGCTGGACCGCCGAGAGGCGCTCCGCTCGCGAGACTGTTTGAAAGCCTGCAGCTCATCTCGGTATTCCACAACGACACGATCGTCCTCATCCATGTCCTGGTCGTCGTCCTCTTCCTCCTCCACCTCCTCCTCCTCCTCCTCCTCCTCCTCCTCAATGGGTTCCTCAGGAACATTGACTAAGCCTGCAGGGAGGGAGGGAGGGAGGCAAGGGGCGCATCAGGAAAGGAAGAGGACAGCAAGCATCGGGGCGTTCCCCAAAGCAAGGACTTCCCCGCCCATGCACACTGCCAGAAATCCAGGCCACAATGCACCAAGTGTGCCCAGGCCTCCCCGCCCACAAGTGACCAACCCACCAACATCCAGAAGACAACCCTCCCTGCCCTCCCCCAGAAGCTCCCACTCACAGTCTGTAGGTGGTGGCAAAGCCTCACAAGACCAGGAGCCCTTACCCGAGGGGCGATGCTTGTAAGGTGGTGTCAGGCCAACATCATCCCCAATTAGTGTCCTTTTCTTAATCACATCCCGGTGGAGTCGGCGTGAATGGTACCTCCGCTTCCTGGAAGGCCCCCAGAAGAAAGATCTCAGTTGCCCCCAGGCCACCTCCAGAGGAGGCTGGGGAATCCTCCAGGCAGACACTCAGATGCGATGGGCAAAGGAAGGCTTCCCCCTCCCCACGGCAGGGCAAGGCACCCATGCTCCCCTCCCTGACAGCCACGTCCCAAGACACCCAACGCCGCTCCCTGATTCAGCCTTGCAGCAACAGAAGCCCTTTTCATACAAAGACCCAAAGACAGCCAATGCAGGTAGCCTCTGGGAACTTCCAAAAGCCAGGCTGCCCCCTCTGCCCCCAAAGTCAACACCCCCACTCTTGATCTTCTTGAGCTTTTGCTTCCTGTGGGGGGGGGAGGGGGCCCTGCCCCAACTGCCACATCACTGGTGGAGAAGCACAGCCTCACAAGAAGCTGGACAGAGAAGAGGATCAAGCCTCACAAGATGACGCTGCTCCTCACTGATTTGGGGCGCAAGGCCGAAGAGGCCTGGGACCAAAGACAGGCACCCCAGCCGCACGTACGCACATGCAAGGCTCCCAGGCTGGGTGGGAGGGTGACTGCCTGGCGGTTGGCCTGTCCACTCACCAGGAGTTGCTGAGGATGCCTTTCATGCCCCCGTAATTGGGGTTCCCATACTTCATGTAGTATTGGCTCCTCCTGGCAGCCCCGAGCTCCTTCTTGTCATCTGCAAGAGGAAAGCAAACACTCAGAGACATGCTTGCAAGTGTACACTCTACAGCGGCTGTTGCAGGGCTCTGTGAAGGCTCCGGGCATCAAGGCTGCCTCCCAGTCTTAGAGCTGAACAGGCTGGGTTGGTTTCCATCTACAATCAGTTTCCTTTGCACTGAAGCCTCAGAAGCAGAACCACAAGGGAGAAACTGCCCAGCAGCACACATGGCCCAATCCACAGCAAAGCTCCTCAACAGTAGAAGCCGTCCGCCGGCCTGCGAGGACAGTGGCTGGCGGGATGTAAGCAGGGGCCAGGAGCGTCTTCCCAGCCTCATCCCACTCCAGTCGCAGGGTCCTTTGGAGCACTCCAGGTGAATGGGTCCCCATAGATGAGGGGAACCCGTGTAACATGCTCAAGGGAGGGGCCCCCTCATTCCGCTGAGCAGAGAACCAAACGCCCATGTCCACCCAGGGCCCTGGGGGCTGCTGCTCTGCTTCCTCCTACGGAAGGCACTAGCCTCCACCGCTGGGGGGGGGGATTCCGCCCCCGCCACCATGGCCAAAGCCCTGCACAGCCGTCACTCAAATTCATCAAGAGGAGAAATGAGGAGGCAACAAGCAAATCCCTCTTGTTCACAAAGGACCAATGAAGAGGTGCGGCCAAAGCAGCTGCACTCCTTCCACGCAGGCCCTCCCACTCTGAGCTGCCCTACAGCTGCCTTCTTACTGTATTTTAATCTCTGTTATGCCCTGCCTCCAGGTGGTAAGAAGTAGAATTTCTCATTTATTAGTCATTTCTTATCTGCTTTTAGGGACATACACCTCAGGCCCCGGAAGAGACAGGCACCGGAGCAGTCAGGGCCAGGGCCTTTGGGACGCACACCCAGGGCCCTGGAAGAGATGGAGCCCTGAGCGGTCGGGGCTGATGCTGGTGACGGGGATCTCCTGGCCTCCTGCCCTCCCTTCTCCAACAAGGGCTCCCCGTTGGAAGGCTCTCCAGAAAGCCCCCGCTTCTTTCACACACAAGTGCCATCTTGGAGCGTGCGGTCCATCTGAGCTGGCCACAGAACTGGGACATGCACAGCTCTGGAATTTTCTGCCATGGCATCTCACGATGGCCACAAACATGCGGGGTGCTCATAGAAGCTTCAGCAATTTCATGGTAGACAAGTCTCCGTGCCTCCCCGTCATTCTGGGCATCCAGCCAGCTTGACTCCGACTGCCACTGGATGGGGGAAATAGGGGCCGGGGGTCGCTGCGCCACCTGGGGGCTAAGGTTGGCCAGCGTGGACAGAAACGCCTTGGGGCCTGACCTGGATTCAAGGCTCTTCTGTTTCCCCCTCCGGTGTGCTTAAGGTGGTGCCTTCCTGCACTGCCGGACCCCTCCCTTACCTCGGGTAGCAAATCTCATGAAGAGCTTGTTGCCTTTGGCCAGTTTGTTTGCAGGGCGAAGGTCGTTCCGCAGGAGGGAATCCTCTTCAACTTGAGACAGTGTGTCCAGCTGTGGAAAAAACATCCATCAATGGTTGGAAGGAAAGGTCAGCGGCTGTCAGCCCAAACAAAGGGTGTGGCAGGGGCACAGAGGAGCCCCATGCTGCCCCAGCACCTCTCCAACCTGCCTGCCTGCCTCACTTCTGGCTTGCCCCTCAAAGCCTTTCAGAGACATCCCAATGAAGGCCAGCACAGAGGTGTCCACACAAAAGCTGCCCCACAAAAGAAACCTCACATCTGGCTGGCCACTGTGCCAGAGGAACGTCCCCCAGTCTGTTGCAGCCTGAGGGCTCCATAACTGAACCCCCCCGGTCCTCGCCAGCCCAGGAGCTTCAGCTACAGTCACCTCTCTTTGCTGCAAAGGGCTGCAGTCCAGCAGGCGCAGCAGCCACGCCACTGGTCCCACATCTGCCAACTCTGTAAGTCTGCTCCTGCTCCTCCTCCTGTGTGTCTCCCCCTTTGCAGAAAGAGCCACAGGCCCAACCCACCGTCCTCCACTGACCTCTGCGTCACTGGGATGGTCATCCTCCACCTCGCCCTCCTCAGTCTCGTCATCTGAGCTTTCCTCCTGTTTATCTGAAATGAAGCGTAAAATGAGACAGGGCCACTAAGGAGGAGGGTCTGCGTGCCAGGAAGGACACCCTGGCTCACCACTTGGCTGTGCCATTGGTCAGAACACCACAGAAGCCCCCCAGGGTGGGTGGCCTTGAGGCCAACCCAAGCGCCACAGCCTTCTAGCACAAAGCCAAAACAGGGATGGGAGAATAAGAGGGGTGTGTGTGACCAAGCCCACCCACCCCTGCAGCAGAGCTTGGCTTTTTAACCCAACACTGACTGAAGCTGTCTGATTTCAGAAACCTCCTGTTTATTTTTATGCCTCGTTTATCCATTTTTTGCTTTTTATTTGGAATTTTTTGGAACTGCTGTTCTGCGTATAGATTCACACATGATCATTCAGCGGAAAAGGAATTCAGAAATACTTTAAATAACAAGTAATAATACAGACTGCTCCGCAGACAATGCCCAAGTTAAAAACACCGGCTGGACTCAAGAGCTTTCCGCTTGGAGAAACACAGAGAGTGGACTCACACCAAATGGAGGCACTATCCCCCTAGCTCCGTCCAGTCTGCTCTGACTGGCCACAGCTTATGAGGAGTCCTCCCCAGAAACCTCGTGTACAGAAAAGAGAGTTGCTTCCTCTGAGCCTGGCCGTTGCTCTGGCCACCCAGCTGTTTCTCCTCAAGCAGAACAGTTCTCCACCAGCAGAGAGGCAGGCATTTAGAAACCCGTAGCATTAAGCCGAACACTTTCTTGTGGGGCCAAACACACCTGCCTGCCCCCAAAGAGAGAGACAAATGGCCCCTCCAGCACCCCCTGAGGATCTCCCGTGCCTCCCCAAGGCCCTTCCGAGCCCTGCTGGCCAAGAAACAGAGGAGCGTTTCCCGGCTGGGTGCAGAGAGAAAGGCCACCTTGGAAGAAGAGCCTCTCCTGGCAGGCGCCAAAGGAAGAGCAGCACGGGACCTCACCCCGACTGCCTCGATGGTGAGGAAGGCTTGTTCTCCTGGGCATCTCACCTTTCTTGTTTGTGCCCACCACCTTCCGGCTGTTCTCTTGAGATTTCAGCTTCTCCTCCTCAGGCATGGAACTCATATTGATGAGTGCTCGTGTGGCCGTGACCTCATCAAGCCAGACAACATTGCCTGAAAGGAAAGCGGGGAGTCAGCTGGCAAGGAATATGGACAAACCACGGATGAGGCCGCACCCGGGCAGGCAGAACAAGCTCCAGGCGCTGCCACGGCCTCTCCACGTGCTGGGAGGGGCATCCCAAGCGGGGCAGAGTGGGGCGACGCTTCCCACTGCTATGAACCTAACAGCGGAGGAAGCATCCCATGCCCCTTCCTCCCGCCGCCCACCGACCCCCCCCCACGTCAGGCAAGAGTCCCAGAGAGCAAAGCTTCCCCAGCTACTTACACGAGGTGTCGTCCAGCCACTCAATATGAGCGGGCGGATACTCCTTGAAGTAAGCGAAGATGTCCTGCGTGCTCATTTCATCAACACCATAAACGTAGATGGTGTCCAGTCGCAATTTTGGGATGGCTGCAGAAAAATCCAGAATGGAGGGTGTGTGTCAGCAGCAAGAGGAGCAAAGCAGGTGTTGGGAAAAGAGACCAGGAGGGAGTCAGCACCATCCCCAAACAGCAGGAGGAGGTTGGGGTCAGAAATCAGTGTGTGTGTGTGTGAGGGTGTCAGACCTCCTCCTCCCCCAGCAAGACATTTCTCTTCCATTTTGGTACAGCAAGACCCCACTCCTTCCTCAGATTTTTTTAAATTAAAGAAACATTTAGAGCTTTTTTTTCCTTGTAAGAAAGCAAAACACTCTTTGAAATATTTGTATCAGCAACACCGGAGTCCCTTAAAGCAGGTTCTGTTGACTACGTTGACCATGAGATCAGGGGTAGGCACTGCGGAAGGGAAGAGAGCTACGGTGGCCACACAAGAGATCTTGGAGAGACACCCCCACCTCCCAAAAATGAACTTTTTTTTTACCCCAGATGCGCTCTTGCAGATAAAGGGGGGCATTTTCACCATGGTTTTGGTGAAAAAGAAGTCTTTTTTAACAACAGGCAATTAGTGGAAGTGACTTTCTGTTCAGTTCCTGATTCAAAAATGGCCTCTTGTGGGCCCAAAACATGATCAAACTGCCCTTTGCCTGCAAGAGGGCATTTTGGGGCAAAAAGGTTACTCTGAAAAATTTTGGTTGATGGGGGGGGGGCTGCAAAAGTGGTAGTAATGCCCTCCACACCTGCTAGAGGGCTTGTGGGTGCATTTTGAAGCAAACAAATTTTTGACCTCTTGGGGGGCAGCACGAGTGTTGTGGGCTGGACTTTGGCCATCCCTGCGGCAGAGAACCCCCACGGCTGCATCCTGCAGAGGCCTGCGTGACGGCAGCCAACCAGATAGAAGACCCCCCCCCGCCCGCCCCGATCTGCAGGGCTCAGCTGAAGAGGCAGAGCTGGGAAGGGCACACAAGGGGGAATGGAAGCAGGGGCAGATGGGTGGGAAGAGTTGAGCTGGAATACAGGAAAATGCAGGAGGTGCCACAGAAAGATTTGCAGCTTAGGCCATGTCAGTTGCTGGCACGTGGGGCCTGAGTCTTTCAGGTGGCAACCCACGGGTGGGGGAGCATAAGAAGTTCCCCCTCCTTGGCACCCTCAGACACAGGAACCGCCGTAGCTCACAGGAAAGGTTACAAAGTAGATTTAAATAACGATGACTAAATGTTGCAAAACAATTAAACTAATATAATAAAATGTTGCTAATTTAAAATAACAGAAAAACATTCATGCAAGAATATGAGGACAGTGCATATAGCCCATAACAACGCTGACTGTGGTTACAACGTCTACAAACAGATAATGATTCCCTCTTCTGTCCTCCTGTGCTGACTGCTTTTTGTTTTGGCAATTTTTTCTTTGTTTTCCCAATTAACAAAAACAAGGTTAGGTTTTATTCTCTTAACTGCAGGAAGCAGTTCCACCATCTCTAACTCCGGACGTACTTGCAATACTTGAATGAATAAAATAAAAGCATTTATAGTTTAGAATTTTAAAGATACAGCAAAAAATATTGTGCTCAATTAATAAGAACATACTTAATATAAATATTTTCCCCACCTCCCACAAAAAGTGACTCTCTCCCTCCCGTTCCCAGCTGCAAAATATCTGGCATTCCTTTCAGTTCTCCTTCCACAGCTTCTGCCATGCAGAGGCCCTGACCCAAAGGCGTCAGAGAAAAGGCATCACAGGGTTATCCCACAACAGGTCATGTTCCAGAACTACCATGATGGCTTGAGATCAACTGGAAGTCCTTTATTATCAATCCCCTTGCTCCAACACAAGGCCAATAGTGTAAACACACAACACAAGGAAGAAGAAACTGTGAACCACTTGGCAGCGACAATTCACTTGGCATCCCTCCCTCAGCATCCATTCACCCTGCTTGGCAAGCTGCACGTGAATTCAACACGCACCCTTCTTCATCATGTCTCGGTCCAACGCCACGTTCCTTTGGGCCAGATTCACCTCCGCACGGAAATGAAACCGTTTTGCTCTTTGTTCTTTCTTCTCAATGGCTTCCTATAAAAAGCAAAGGTGCCCAGCATAAGAAACCATCCAAGCAAAAGAGGGGTCACAACAGCTGGCAGCACCGGGCTCCCAGAAGACAGGAAAGCCCTGAGAAAACCCGTGAGATAAATCACAGAATCTGAGAGCTGGAGGGGACTACAAGGGCCATCTAGCCCAACCCTCTGCCGTGTGGGAATCCACAAACGCAGCACTCCTGGAATTCACGCTTTCAAGAGAAACAAAGCCTTCAACATTACGTGGCACAGAACGGCAACAGAAATTATGCGCCGATTCCTCGGCGGGAACGGCTGACCTCTTCCTGTACCAAGTCTCCAAGAAATTTAGAAGCTTCTCGACGGAACGGCCAACAAAATACAAGCCAGCATAAAGCCGTCGTTCGGGGAAATCAAAGCCTGGAGCTAAATAAGGACCGTAAGCCGACGGGGCCATCCACGGCAGCGGTCTTCGCGATTATTAATCTGCCGCAGAGCCCGTCTGCCCCCCAGCATCAGATTCAAGGGGGACGGGCAAGCAGCGCCTCGCGAGCGCAAAGGCGGCCTTCCCAGCCCCGCTTTCACCTTTGCGAACGACAGGGCCGCACGAAAGACCCGCCCCGCGGCGCTCGGCGGCTTCAACCGTGTCCCCGGCAGCAGAAGCCGCGCGAGGCACAGCGCCGGGGCAACCCGCCGCGGCGACCCCCGGCCTCGCCGAGACACATCTGGCGCCCCCGTCGCCCCGGAAGCGGCCGCCCCACGCCGGACGCAAAGGCCGCCGTCGCTCCCCGGGTACCTTTGACGTGACGTCGATCCCGGTGATGAAGCTCCCAGCCTTGTTCTCGTACCTCCTGCCGGTGTCCTGCAAGCAAAGCGGGACGGGGCCGCGTGAAGCCCCCGCCGCCGGGCCGGCCAGCGCGCAGGCCGCAGGCAGACCCGGGGCCCGCACAAGGCGGCGGGGGGGCGACCGGGACGCCCGCCCTCCTGCCTGCGGGCCGCCTCCAGCGGCCACCGGGGGAAACCGCCCGACTCCCGGCGCTCCCCGCCCGCGGGCCTCCCGGCCGCCCCCGCGGACCCCGAGGCCCCTCCGGGAACGGGCAGGGCGAGCGGCCGGAAATCCCTCAGCCTCGGAGGGGCCCTGGTCCTGCCGCCCTCCGCGTAGCCCCCCCCGGCCCCGAGGCGGGACCTCCAGCCCCCGCCCCCCAAGGACCTTTGGCAGCCGCCGCCGCCGCCGCCGCCGCCGCCGCCGCCCCTCCTCCTCCCCCGGGCCCCCGCACTCTGCCCATGCCCAGGGGCCCCCTCCTCCCTCGCCCGCCGAAAGCGCCCAGGGGGCGGCCGGGACACGCACCCCCGCCTGCCGCCGCCACGGTCCCCGCCCGAGCTCCGTCGCCGGCAGCAGCTCCCTCAGCGTCCGCCGCACCGGCACCGCCAGCGACGCCCCGGCGGCCGCCCCCGGCTGCGCCTGAGGCTCCTGGGCCCGGGCCTCGGCCGCCGCCGCCGCCGCCTCCCGCTCCGCCGCCTCCGCCGCGGGGGCCCCGGCCTGCAGCGGCAGCTCGCCCTCCTCCACCTCCATGGGCTCCGGCTCCGCCGCCGCCGCCGCCGCCGCCGCCTTCACCGAGATGCGGAGGCCCCGCACCGCCGCCATCGCCGCCGCCGGAGGGAGAGGGAGAGAGAGAGAGAGAGAGAGACAGAGAGAGAGAGAGAAAGAGAGGCCGGAAGGAGGAAGGGGCGGGCGGAGGCCATAGAGGCGAGCGGCCCGGAAGTCCAGAGCGGCCCGGAAGCGCCTCCAGGTCTCCCCGGCACCCCTTTCGGGACGCGGCTGCCGGGCGACCCCGCGGGCCGGCCCTCCCGCGCCCCCCTCCGGACAGGCCGGGCGGTCCGCCGGCGGCGGGGGCGGGGCGAGGGGGAGGAATCGGGGCGCCGGGCGGTCCGCCCCTCTCAGCCCCCGGGGGCGCGCAGGCGGGCGGGCCGGCGGGCGGGCGGAGAAGCCTGGCCCCGAGGAGCGGCCTGCGGCGGAGGACGGGGAGGAAGGGGGAGCGGAGAGCCTTCGGGAGCCCCGCGCGCATAACCGGCGGGGCAGGAGGGGCCCGCGGGAGGGGCTGCGGCCTCCGGCCTTTCCTTCGAAGACGGTGCCTTTGCCGAGAAGCGAAGGCGAAGCGGCGCGGCCCCGCAACCTCTGTCCCGGGGGAGGGGGGGGGAGGGGAGCGTCGGGGGGCATTTTGGAAAGCCCGGCGGGAGGGGAGCCCGGAATTCCCGCGGGCCGGCGCGTCCCCCCCGGCTGCGCCTGGAGGGGGTCCGTGTCCAGAGGACGAGGGTCCGTATTCGCCCCGTGCAAATAAACACCAGCGCGCCTTCGGCTCCGCTCCTGGTTTCCCCTCCGGCCTCTTTCCCGCTTTCGTGCGTGAGAGGAGAGGCCGCGCGGGGGCGGGGGCGGGGGCGGGGGCGGGGGGCGGTCGGGTGGGACGGGCGGCCCGTTCGGCTCGAACTGCGGCGAGGGGGCGAGAGAGACCGAGAGAAGCAACGGCCGCGGCGGCGCCCCGAGCTCCTGTCTGGCGGACTGTGCCCAGGGAGTGGCTGCGGCGGACGCCCAGCCCTCGCGGAGGCTCCGGGGGTGGAGGGGCGGTGCCCCCCAGCGGGAGGGGAAGGGGCACGGGAGGGAGACGGGACTCCCAGGGAAGCGGGCCGGCCGGTCCGCGGGCCGGGGAGGGGTCGCCCGTCGCCGCTGCCCGCCGGGCCCGGCCCGTTCCGCTGCCGGCCCGGCCTCTCTGCCCCGCTCGGGTTGCCGGTCCCTGCTGGCAGGGAGAGCCTTGATCTGGAAGGAATGGAAGCCACCCGGGGAATGCCGGCGGCCGCCTGCTCGCGTAACGCCCCCTCCCCGCCCGGTTCCGCCTGGCCCTTTGCCCGGAGTCAACACTGGGAAACACGGGCTGCAGCCATGGCAGCGGAGGGACAGCGGCATCCGCGCCCGCCATCTGCCAGGGCTCCGGTTTCCCGGGACGGGCGGGGGGGAACTGAGGGCCTCCTTTGGCCTCTTCTCATTCGAGCGGGGCTGCCAGCAGGGCGGGGTGGGGGTCGTCAGGTAGGTGGGTCCCTCCCGGTCACTCTGTGTTTCCTACATGCGAGCGAATGGGGGGGGGGGGGACGCCCGGGTCTGGTCCGCCTGGTCCCGGCCTCCCTTCCAGCACCTCAGCAGACGCCCGCCAGCACCGGGGGCTCCCTTTTCTCACCCGGCCTGCAGCGGCGGCGTCAAGCAAGGTGCGCAGAGAAAACTGGGATGGTGGGGGAACGTTTGATTCTCCCCTATGTACTCCCAGCCCAAAAGGGGCCGTGCGTGCTTGCTTCGAAGAAGAACGATGGGAGGGCAGCAGGCTGGTGGGTCAGAAAGCCCCAAGGCTGCCCTCTGCCCCGGGGAGAGCAGCTTGGTAGAGTGGGGGGCAGGCTCCCAGGGGGCGTTCGCACACGCAGCCAGGAGGGCCTGATCTGGCGGGGGCGCTGACCACGCAGCAGTCCCCCACCATGCCCAAGGAAAAGGGCAGTCCTTTTTCTTCCCGGGGGGACAGGCATGCACTTGGAGAGGGGGTATCTGCTCCAAGAGATCTTGATTTGGCAGCTGTGGGAGGAGAGAGAGGCAGAAGGGTGGACAAGAGGTCGGCCTAAACGGCTCGTTGGTTTTCCTGACTTGTTCCCTGAGAGGCCCACTCAGAGGCCTGGGGAGCCTTCTGGACAGGAGCAAAAGGAGTCAGTGTTCGGGATTTGGTTCAGGCTTCAGGGCACGGAGAGCAAGGCGCTGTTCTGGGGAGCAGAAGGATCCCTTCCTTGCTGGCTTGCTTCTCTCTTTCCTCCTGGGTCACCTGCCCTCCTCCCCCTCTCCCGCTGCAGGGAAACAGAGAACAGGACGTCCTCTGCCGCTGCCGCTGCTGCTGCTGGGGAGGCAGCAGGAATGGGTGGGATTGGGACCAGTGCCACATCAGCCCCTGCACAATTACCCTCTGGGGAGGTAGCCGGGGAAGAGGAGAGAAGGAGACTCCATTCAGGGGGCTCCAAGGACAGAACTGAGGGGAAAGCAGCCTTGTAGCCTTGGAAATGGTATTTTTTCTTTAAACTTCCTCTGCTGCTGCCGCTGCCTTGTTCTGTCACTTTGTTTGTTGCCATCCTTGCTGCTGCTGTCAAGCCTCCTCATTGCCGCATCACTTGCAGGGCCTGTTCCTTCGCCCGCCAGGATTGGAGCAGCACTAAACAGAGAGGACTCTGAACTAGGTGTCCCCTCGAAGGCCTCTCCGCCGGCTATTTTAACCAGCAGCTTCTGCGAGGAAGAGAAATTCACACATATACACGCATATGCGTGCGTGCGCACGCGCACACACACAGAGGGCAGGGTGCCAACCTGGCCCATTCTCTCCCTCAGCTGTTGGCCCAGAAACTTTCCCAAAAGGAGCCCTTGGCTTGTGGCTTCCGTCCCAGCAGCGAGGGGGGCAATTGGCCCCAGTGACCACCTCTTCCGGGCAACTTTTACTGCTGCCTCTCAGGGTCCCTCCCTGTGGACTGCCCTAAGTTGCCACTCCCAGCCCTGGGGGCCAGGGGGGCTCCTTCCCAGAACTGCCCTCTGTCTGGCCTCAGCAAGGCTCTGGAAGCTCTTCACCCCTTCCCTTGCACACACTGGCACTCGGCTGGCATTGCCCAGGCTGAGACGGGCAGCTCTCTGTGTCTGGAGGCCTGTGGGGTTCCTGGAAACCTCTGCAGCGGGCTTGTGGTGAAAGGAAGAGTCTGGGCTGGGAGGGGCGCTCCCCACTTTTAGTCGCTGGTCAGCTTGCCAGTGACACTGTAGACTCCGGTTTGGTCCTTTTAGGGGGCAGGCTGCTGTTTTCCCCAAAGCAGTTAATTCCTCTCTCAAATGGGACCGTTTTCCTTTTGCATTGCATTGTTGCATTGATATCTGAATAAAAATGGCTCAGATGGAGCATGTGAACCCAGACGCAGGGCCATACGTTGCCATCTCCTGGGCCCTGCTGCCAGGGTTCCTGCAAGGCACATAAAGCGGCACCAGGGGTACTTCAGCACCATCCAAGCACGCATGTTCCCCCCCAGCGGCCCCTCCCGGGCAGCTGAGTCCATGAAAACAGGCAGTGTGTTTTTTAAGAATTCTTGTTTGGATGTGTGGTGGTTGTTTCTGTATCCACACGAGCCTTCTTTTCCTTATTTCTGCACCATGTGCTCCAGTGATATTTCATGACTACAGAAGCAGACTCCAGTGTGCAATCCTTGCACCTTACACGGAGATAAATGCTGTCAGCTTTTGAGACTGCCCTTTGCTTCATTGCTTTTAATTTGCAGCCAGAAACCCAGCAGCTGACGGTTTCCTCATAAGAATTGCCACCCATCTTTCAAACATGCTTTCCTCTTCCTCCACCTCTTCGTCTCTGGAGTGGGAGAGCTGCTGCTAATGTCAATGCCTGTGGCTCAGGTCCTGCTTTAAAAGATGGAAATGCAGAAGTTGGCGAGTCTGCCAGAGAAAGCCACCAGCGCCTGCTTTCCATGACTCGCTCATGACTTGCTCGCTCAGGGGAAGGCACATCCCTGGAGTCCCCTTCCTTCCTGCCCCAGATAACCTCCTCTCCCCCATGCAAGATAATTGTGCCAAGGAGGGCATGAGAAAAGCCAGCTGGGGAGAGGAGGAGAGTGGGAGCCTGCTTGGTGGGGGTGGGGGCAGCCAGAGCCGTCTGGACTCCTCTCACTGGGCAGCAGCAGGTGGACGAGGGGGCGGTTGGTGTGCTCAGCCAGCCGGACGTCAGCGCAGGCAAAGAGCCCTGGATCTGCTTCAGGCTACAGGGCGGCTGCTCCGGGACCCCTCCGGCAGCTGCACCCTCTGGCTCACCTGCCCCTTGTCCTGGCCATTGCCACCAGTGGTCCCCATCTCTCTGCCAGTCCCATCTTCGGGGTGCTTTTAGACTAGGAAGAGCTCTGATGGTCCGGGGCTCCTGCCCTGATATTTAGAAGTGTGCTCTGTGTGCTTACGCATGTGCCCCAGGCCTACGTTTTGGCTTCCTGGGCAGACATTGCCTGCTTCCCCCCCACCTGTCAAGGACTGGTCCCCACTGGAGGATGGAGAGTGGCAGCTAAGAGTGCTGTGTGTGTGTGAATGTGTGTGTCACAGCTATCACCACAATTAATTGGCCCCTCTGCCGGCTCCGCCATCACAGAAACCTGGCAGGCTGGTCACATGGCACCAAAAGCCACCCCCAGTGCCTTTGATGGCCCACAGTGCTCGGCACAGAGCTGAGGGAGGGATGATAACCTGCAGAGCTCAGTGCTGGAGGGTGTGGGGCACGAAAAAGGCCATTGGTGTGTTGCATGAAAAACCTCCATCAAACAATCCGACTGGAGTGGGGGGAGGTACTTGTTAAACCCCAGCCTGACCTCCTCTATTCCTTCATTGCCATCATTGCTGTTGAGTGGCTTTTTCTGACACCAGTTGGCCCTCACTTGTCTGCCTACCCTGGGCCCAAATCCACCCCTCCCTCCCTCCCTCCCTCCCTCCCTTCCTTCCTCGCTCCCTCTCTTTCCCTTCCTGGTTTTGCTTAGCAGAGAAAACAGAGAGCATAAATATAGAAAGGTCACAAAAGAATAAGGAACGTGCTGCATCTTTTTTGACTCTTCTTTCTAAGGGGCTGTGCAGAAACTGTGGAAAAGTCAGAGAGAAAGAGAAGAAAAGGGGAGAGAAAAGGAGATCCAGGGAGACCAGCTCTTGCTTCATTGTGTGTGTGTGTGGGGGGGAGGTATGAATGAATAGAGAGGGGGCTGTTGCCTACCTTTTCCGAGAAAGGGTGGGGGGATTATGCTGAGAAGGGGACAAGGAGGAAAGCCTGTTGAAGCAGCTGGGGAGGTGGCTCTCCTGTCCAGCTGGCTGCCTCTTCCCTGTTTCCCTTGGGGGGCTGGAATGGGGATGAGGGCAGGGGAGGGGAGGGGAGGGGAGGGGAGGGGAGGGGGATGCTTCTGCTTCTGCCTCTCCTGCTTGTTGTGCTGCTTCCAGGGGAGTTTTTGCTTATCTTGCCAATGAGGGGGCTAAAAATAGAATCTCTCAGAGTCTGGAATGTCCCTCCCAGCCAGAGGGTCACTAAGCACATGCTGTCCGGGCTGCCGGGCTGCTGCTGGGGCTGCTGGTGTGCTGGTTTCTCCCCACCGCCCACTTGCCACCCAGCAGGCCCTCAGCCAAGCCTCCGTTGGGGGCAGCGATCCAGGAGGTGCTCCAGTTCCCTTCCTCCACCACCCACCAGTGCCAGCTGAAGAGCTGCTCTTGATTTACACACCAGAAAGGTTTGCTGCTCTCCCTTGACTAGGAACCAAGCTTTGCAAGAGGCCTTCTCAAAAGGAGCAGTGGCCTGGCAGTGTTCCCTGGGATGCTGGGAATTCCCAGCCGGACTACTGGACGGACAGACAGACAGACACTCCTCTCCAACCCCCAGGGCGGGGGCTTCCTCACCAGCCCCCTTTTTGTAGCTGAGTCTAGTGGGGGAAGGGAGCAGTCGCTCTAGACTGGCAAAAGGATAGCCTGGAAGGCGCGCGCGCGCGCACACACACACACACACACACACACACACCCCAAGGGGGCAGAATGAGGAGGGGGCAGAGGCAGGAAAGCAGAGTGCCTAGGCAAGGAGGGTAGCTGGCAGAGGAAGGCAGAGACAGGAGTCACACCTGGGGAGGAGGCAGCCCCAAACCAAGGGATACTTCAGCCTGGAGGGTCCAAGGCTGGCATGGCAAGGCAAAGGGCCTGGCGCGAACCCTGCCAGCATCGCCACCAGCCTGGCGTAGATCAAGCCTTGGAAGCGTTTGTGGAGGGTCCGGGCAGAAGACTGCCCAGGAAGGGAGGAGAGTATTTTGCCTTCTGCTACCGGCGTCTCAGAGGCCCAGCTTGGACTGGCAGGGAGTCCTTACACAGACTCTGTTGTGTTTCTAGGTGTGGGAGGGGAGCCAGCATCTGCGCCACCATGGACCCAAGTGACACACCAGCCCTGCCTACCTTCACTCTCCCTTCCACCTTCTTCTGCCCAGCCTCTGGCCTTTTGGGCTGCACAGCACTCTCTCAGCAGTGCTTAGAGAACCAGTCTCTAGCAAGAGAGAGAGAGAGGTTTTCAAAAGAAGCCCCCCACCTGCCCTGGTGGCCACCAGCCCCCCTTCCCTGCAGTGGGAGGAGGGGCTTTGCCTCAGGGCAGCGGGAAGAGAAGGAGGAGCCCCCTTGGACAGACTGGCTGCCTCTGAGGGTCCTCCTCTGGCTGAGAGGAGTTTCTTGGGCTGGTCCACTGGGGTCCCGTCAGGAGGGCGCCCGGCAACTGCCATCGGGGAACTGTCTGAACCCACCTGCGGCTCTTACTGCATGCACCAAGGATGTCCGGCTGCTCTCCCCTCCCCTCCTGGCCATTCTTGGCAGCTCTCCATGCTGTTTGGCGGCGGCGGGGGGGGGGGGGATATAAGATTGAAGAAGAGCAAGCAGTCTCTGCCCAGCTTAGTGCCGCTTCCTGCCCATTCCAGGACCAGGTTGCCACCTAGCAAATGGCCCTCACTGGCCAAGATCCCCCAGGGCAAGGGGGAGGGGGAGCAGGAGGAAGTGGCAGCCAGCTGGCTGAGGGCACGGGCCGCTGTTCCTCCACTCAAGGAGCTATACGTAGCTCTGTCTGCCAGGCGACTTCCAAGTATGCCGGCGGCACAGCACAACACAACACCACACCGCAAGCCACAAACACACATGGCACCCAGAGAGAAAACTGCACCACGGCATTGTTGGCACTTTGCCAGCCAAAAGAGATACGGGCTGCTGCAGAGGCAGACAGAAGGGCAGCAGCTGGGGCAGAGCTGGGCAGCAGGGGGCACAGTGGCTGTGTTTCCAGCCACCCCGACATGTTGGGGCACGGCCAGCAGGAGTGGTCCCGGGCGAGAGGACCTTTCCCAGCACCCCGCCTGGAGACACTGAGGAAGAGACTGAATCCCCCTCTGCCCCCCACCCGGGGCCTCTTGCATGCAAAGCAAGTGGGGGGGGGCATACTGCTGGACTCCAGCTCATAGGTGGCCATAGTGAGGGGCAGCCAGCAGAGCCCCCTGCTCTGCTGCCCATCAGCCGTCCCTCTGTTTGGTGGACAGGTGGCTAAAGCCCAGAAGGATCAGCTGGTGGGATCTGAAGGGCTGGACAGAGACAGCTGGGAATCTCTCCCTCCTCCTCCTCCCGCCATCGTCAGAGCCTGAGGGACGCTGATCTGCTAGCAGAGAGAGGGGGCATTCAGGGCAGAACTTTGGGGTGGGGCTGGCTGGAAGCATCCACTTGGCACCCAGGTCTCTTGTCTCTGCCCGGGGACTCCTCTCTGGGCTCTCTCTTTGTCTCTGTCCCAGAAGGTCCAGAATGCACTTAGGCAGTCCACGTGGCACTGGGGCAGCCCTCCGGGAGGAAGCTGGGCAGGATGGAGGGTGCTCGGCCCACTGCGAAGGAAACCCGGCCCATCTCAGATGCCAAACAGGGCTGGCACGGCAGAAGAGGAAGGAAAGTGGGGAGATGAGGATCTCCTTGATTCCTGAAGGCCAGATGGCCAAAGACATCTCCTCAGCTGTGAGGAGAAATCCCCGCTCCTCTCTGCTGCGATTCAGGTGCTAAGGTCAGTCCACAGAAGGGTTGCCACTTGCCTTCCTTCCTTGCTACTCCCACCAGAAGCTGCTCTCTGGGTAAAAACAGAGATTTCACTGAGAATCCAGTGACTGGGATACTTCTGTGGTTGTCAGAGGTAGAAAATTAACGTTTCCAAAGAAAAATGAGGAGGTCCAGGCCACCCAGTGCCTCGGCTGCCCATAACCTGAGTGGAATCTCTCACCCCTGGCCATCCCCTCCTTCGGAGATGAAGCCCCCAGCTCCCACAGGCCCAGTCTGCAGAGAGAGATTGCCTACCCCTCCCCACTTTTAAGGGTCTTTTGGGCAGCAGGGGCTGAGGCCCCTCCTCGCCCCCAGGGGCTCTCAGTGGGGAGTGGTGCTGGTTGGTATTTGGCCTCTCAGCCAGCCGGGCAACATTAGGAGCCGCTTCCCCAGAAGTGGGCCTGGGAGGTGTTCAATGTGCTGCCAAGACGCTTAAAGGGCTCTGCAGCATTTTCGGCAAGATGGTGGGTCATTCTTGTTGCAGCGCTGCTGGCGTGAGAATCCCTTTGGGACTGTGCCAGCTCCTCTCACCCATCTTCCTTCCTTCCTTCCTTCCTTCCTTCCTTCCTTCCTTCCTTCCTTCCTTCCTTCCTTCCTCACTCTGAATATGGATCTATCTTGGGGTTTGCTGAGGGACCACCTGGACAGGGTCACACAATGCCCTCCTCTGCTGTTGGCACCCAGGGAGCCAGTGCGCCCCTCATGCCAGGAAGAAGGGCCAGGTGTCTTCCTCACCTTGTTCCCATCGCCATTCCTGCCCCTCCGGCCCCTTCGGCTGCTGATGGTTCAGCTGCGACGGGCACAGCGGAGGGGGCAGCTGCCACCGCCCTCAAAGGGCAGCAGTCAGTCCCATGAATTCTGGCTCCATTACACACCAATGTGTTTTTCTCACAGCTGGGCAGCTAAATGTCAAGAGATTTGTTTGCTCTCTTAAAATGCCAAACCCTCCCCTCCATGCACAGAAGGTAGACAACATCTAGAAAGGGGGGTGCCGCCATGCTGACATTAAGCTTTTACTGGCTAGGGGTACTGTATGTAGGCAGTCGTTTTCTCACAGAAAAAATCCCTTCCTGGTGCAGGAAGCCACATGTGGGACAGCCCTTCTGGTGCTGGGGGGTGCGTGCGTACCCTTCAACACTCCCCGAAAGGACCTTGGGATTATTGTTGATCATAAGTTGAATATGAGCCAAGAATGTGGTGCTGTAGCAAAGAAGGTGAATACTATCCTAGCCTGTGTTAATAGAAGCATAGTTTCTAAGCAGAGGGAAGGCATAGTCCCTCGTATATCCTTTGCTGGTCAGGCCTCATCCAGAGTCCTGTGTTCAGGCCTGGAGACCTCATTTTAACAAGGATGAAGACAAGCCGGAACAAGTGCAGAGAAGGACAATGAGAGTGAAGAGAAAAAAACACGTGAGGAGAAATGGAAGGAGCTGGGCAGAAAAGTATGAGGGGTTCACCCACTGCACTCTTCAGATGCTTGAGGTCCGATGGTTTAAAGCCACAGGAGGCTAGATTTCGACTGAAAGTGAGAAGGAACTTCTTGGCAGTAGGAGTGGCTGGGCAACGAAACGCCTGTCCTGGAGGGGGAGCAGGGTCTCTTCTCGAAACCTCTCCGCAAAGCGGCCGGGCAGCCCCCTGCTGCTGGGATGATGCTGCAGCCGGAGATCCTACCTTGAGCCACTGAAGTTGAAGGAGTTGGACTAGATGGCCTCGAGGGACCTCCTTCTTCTGTGATTCCATGGTTTGACCAGGAGAGTCCCAATAAATCCTCTGCCGCCCTCACTTTTTCATCTACTTTTAGAATGTCCCCGTTTCCATCTCCCCCTGCCCCCACTTCCCTCTTTGTTCTCATCTCACTTTAGTTGCTGCAAAGTAAAATTTCCAAATGTAAAAGTAATTCACACTCTGTGAACTCAGCACCGGGGAGGGGACCAGCCCTGCCCTTCCCGGGCCGCTCAGGCGAAAGCGGACGACTGCAGCCTCTCCCGGCTTGTGACTTCTTCTTCCTTAATAACTTTTGCCCTCCTCGTGACGCTCTGATGTTGTTCAGCCACGCAGGTCCTGGTTTTCATCCGAAGAAACGTTCCCCCCTCTCCGGCTGGCCAGCTGGTTGCAAACAGCCCCCACCGTGGTGCTCCGGGAAAGGCCCTACAGGATCTGAGAGAAGAGCGGAGCGGTGTCACCTCTCTTGGATCCAGGCCCTCCATCTCCCTCATCAGGGTGTGGGCCCAAGCCCTCTCCTGTGCGCCCAGGAGCGATGCATCATGAGGGTTGGAGTGCTTGCGGGAGCGGATGTGGGATACACCAGGGACTTACCTCCAAGGCTCTGGATTGGGGCTCTCTACAGAGGGTGGGGGAAGACTTCGGCTCCCGGAAGCCCCAGCCCAGTCATGAGGGTGAGGGATGGTGGGAGTCGAAGTCCAGGCGGCCCGGCAGCCCCCTCGCTGAGAGCCGTGCAAGGCCCCTTCTGAGCCACGGGCGCCCCACTTGCAATCCGTGCCGGCAGGGTGCCCACAGCGGGGGCAGCAGCTGGAGCCTTCCTGCCCAAGCGGGGGGTGGTAGTGGCAGGGCAGGGGCCGGTTTGGGCTGAGCACCGGGCGTTAACGGAAGAACCCGGTTGGGTGAGGAGGGCACCTCCAGGCTCAGAGAGGCAAGGACATGCCCAGGGCCTGCCCTCTCTTGCCCGGGGTTTCACGGCTGGGGGTGATGGTGGTGCCGGGGGTTCACCCTCAACACATGGGGCCCCTCGGAGCCGGCGGGAGGAAGGCAGGAGGTTCCCCGCCTGCCCCACAGAGAGAGTGCCTGCGGTCAAATGGCAAGGGGGCTCTCAGGCTTCCTCGACCGGAACGACACCAGGGAAACTGAGGCCATGCCAGATAACGCAACGCTGCGGGGGGACTCTCTCTCCGCCCCCGCCTTCCGCTTCTTTGCCTCCGGGTCCGCCCTTGCGGAGCAAGTCCCTCCGGCCGCCCCGTCCCTTCCCGGCAGGCTCTGAGGCGACCATGGGGGACAGGATTGGGGTGGGGGGCTTCGGTACAGGCCCCAGGAGAGCAGCCCGGAATAGCGGCCCTTGTCCTCCGCCTCCCTCCAAGCGGGTGGGGTGAGGATCCGGCGGGAGAGTTGCAATTTCGGAACCAACGGGGCGGGCGGGGCGGCCTCGAGGGCAGGGCGGGGAAGCCGGAGGGGGGGCTCCTCTCTGGTTCTGGCTGTGAAATGGGGGAGAGCGGGGAGGTGGGAGTGTCACCCCGAGAGGGGAAGGGGTTACGAGCTGCCCCCGAGGCCGGAAGGCCCGGATTCCGCCACCGCTCTCTTGCTTCTTCGCCCGGGGCCCCTGGCCTTGGCCGGTGGCACCCCAAGAAGGTAATCAAGGTATGGGGGGGCTTCCAGGTCACCCGCGTGGTACCCCCGCCCCCACCCCGACCACCGAGGGAGGAAACCCAGGCGGCGAAAGAGACCCCAGGTAGGGACTTGGGCCGCCGGCTGCCCGCCCGCCCCGCCCCGCCCCGTCCCGTCCCTCCCCGCCCGCCTATAAAAAGCCAAGGCCGGCCAGAGGCGGCGGCAGAGGCGAGGCTGAGGCCGAGGCCACGGGGCTGTTGCTGCTGCTGCGGCGGCGGCGGCTTCGACGGCGGCCCGGGCAGGTCCTGGCATCGCCGGCGGCGGGGGCTCAGGCGGCGCCTCCTCAGCCGCGCCCTCGGGCTCCGGGCGGCGATCTCGCCCTTGAGCCGCCCGCCGGCCCACCCGCCGCCGCGGCCATGGAGGTGAGGGCGGCCCGGCGGGGGTCGTCGGGCGGCCCGGCCGCGGAGCTGAGCCCGCGGGCCGAGGCGGAGGAGGCGGCGGCGGCGGCGGCGGCGCTGGGCCGGTGCGAGCAGTCGCTGCGGAGCGCCGTGCGGGAGCTGCAGGCCGAGCTGGCGGCCTTCAAGCGCGGCGTGGAGCAGCAGGTGGCCGAGGTCCTCCGCCTGGCCGGCCCGCTCCCGCCCAGCCTGGCCGAGCTCCAGCGGGACAACCGGCAGCTCCGCGCCCAGGTCGAGCGCCTGGCCCGGCAGGTCGAGGATCTGGCCCGGAGCGGCGGCGGCCCAGGGAGCCCGACGGACCCCGACGGCGACCACCCGCCCCGCGGGCGCCCCTTCGGAGGACGCGTCCCTGGCCCCGGCGGCCTCGCCCTGCGCCCCGGGCGGAGCCTGGTGAGCCCTCCGGAGCCGAGAGGGAGCGGGAGAGGGAGGGGCGCCGGAGGACCAGGCGCGGGGGTCCGTGCGGCTTTTCCCTTCCCCGCGGAAGAGGCTGGCGGAGAGCCCCGTGAAAGACCGAGCGCAGGGAGAGGGCGGCCCCGGCCAGGCATTCCGTTCCGGATGGAAGGAGAGGGACAGCCGGTTGGGACCCCCCGCTCCCTCCGTCCTGCCTGCCTCCAGGCGGGACTGCCCTCGCCTTCGGCTCCGAAATGATTTCCGTGGCTAGGGAGCGGGGGCGGCGCGACGTCGAAGGGGAGGGGCTGGACTGGGTGGCCTTCAGAGAGCCCTTTCTAACTCTCCCGCCCTGGGATGGGCCCCGCGTCTCACCCGGGCGAACTTGCGCCCGCCTCGGCGCCCGGAGACCGGGCAGCCCCGCTCCGCCGCCGCTCGGGAAAGCCGGATCGGAGTCAGCGGCTCCGCCTTGCAGGGGAGGGGGCGCGGGCTCGGCGTCGGGGGATCTGGGGTGTTGCACTGGGGGGGCGGGCGAGGTGAGTCAGAGCGGGGGGCGCAGGGGCAGTGTCTCGTTTCCTTTCTGCCTGGGAGGGGATTTTGCGCTTTGGCAGCTCTCCTTGGAACTCGGGTGCCCCCTGGCAGCCGATGCCTGACCAAGAGCCCCCGGTGGCCGGCCAGAGGCCGGGCAGCCCCTCCCTTCCGCCGGAGGATGAACTCCAACTCTGAACGCCGAGGCCAAACACAGAAGAGGCTCTCTGGGCGAAGTAGGGCGTCCCCTGGAACCTCACCCGCTTATGTCACCCCGGTCCTTCGCGGAGCGTCCGCAGACCCTGCTCATCCGCTAGCTCGCGAGGCAGGTCCCGCTCCCTCCCCTCGCCTTCGGGGGACGCACAACCGAAAGGCCCGCCAGCGGGTCTCGCGCCTGCTGTGCACCCACCCCGCCCCGGTCCCCCGCTGGGTCGCCGCGCGTCTCTTCATCACCGGGCAGACGGGGAGGAAAGGGCAGCCGAGGGAGGGGGCTGGGGAGGCGGCGGTGGCGGTTCCGGGGCCGGGCAGCCCGTCCTCTGGGCGAGCTGGGTTCTGCCGTGAGAGGAACGGCAGAAGGAGCTGTGGAGCTGCAGAGAAGTTGCCCTCTGGAGAGAGACAAGAAGCCGGGGCTCAGTTGTGCTGCCAGGCAGCTGCGATGGCAAATTGGCGCTTCTCTCCCCTTTGCTGGCTGCCAGGGTGCTTCGCTCCGTTGCTTTGGGCCACCGAGCCTTCCCTGCTTCACGCGACATATGCATAACCTATGCATTTCTTCCCAGGAACAAGAATGTCCGGGCCACGGCCTCTTCTTCAGCCGGAGATCTCTGCCGTCCCCTCTCCCCTCACTGACCAGGAACCCCTTTGCTCTGTTTGTGGCTCTCTTGCATTCAGGAGAAAAAGCTGCCCTCTTTCAAAAGGCTGCTCCTGGATGGCTGGATGGCTGGCTGGATGCAGGGGGGAGAGGGGCCTGTTCTGGGGTGGTGGACGGGGGGCTGATCCTGGAGCGCAGCAGAGATCATCCCTGGGGCCCGTCGGGCATTAACCTCAGCTGTGTTTTGCCCGGGCAGGCCTGGAATGGGTTGAGGGAGTCTGGAAGTAAAGCTGGAGGGGGGATGAGGCAGGAGGGGGGCCCTGTGCAGACATCCCCAGAGACCCACCTGCGAAGCCCAGGGAGGGGGAGAGGCTGCCAGAGCCGTGGGGCACGGGCATTCTGATCCGTGGGAACAAAGGCTGCCTTCGGCCCTCCAGGACAAGAGACTGAAGAGCTCCAGCTGCTCCACGGGGTTTCTGGGGGCTGCCCTTGCCCTCAGCAGGCGTTCCAGACCTCCTCCATTCCCATCCAGGGGCTGCCGATGCCCGGCCTGGGCCAGATCCTGGAATCCTGGGTTCACCAGTGCCAAGGATGTGCAGGGAGGCTTGCAGTCAAAACGTGATCCTGGATGGAGCCTGTGGAATGGGGGGCAGGCCAGGCCCTTGGCAACCCCAACAGCAGGGCAGGGGGGAGTTGGGGTGACCATTCAGACACCCCCCCTGCAGCTGCAAGGAGCTCCTTTTTGGACTACAGTGCCTAGAATCCCCTACCAGCCACACTCATGGGCTCTGAGAGTTGTAGCCCCCTTGGAGCTCTGCCAAGCTCAGGGCAAACAGCCACCAAGCCCCTCCCCTGGCCCTCTCGCAGCCCTCAGAGATGCTTTTGGGGGCAGGCCAGCCTCTCTCTCTGTCTCTCAGTTCCTCACGCTCCACCTGCACTGGAGGGCAGCTGCTCACAGCCCAGGGCTTCCTTGGGATCCGGAACATAGTCTGTGGGCAGGCCGCCGTCCTGTTTCTCAGAAGCCCTTGAGAACGGCGTCTGTGAGGCTCTCTGAAAGACAGGGGGTCCCTCCTTCCCTCCCTCCTTTCCTTCCAGGGGGCTTCTGCCTGGTGGACTGCGCTCCCTGCTTCCTTTCTGATGGTGCCCCTGCTTCTGGGTGCTGGGGGTGCATTTCCTTGGGGTCTCTCTCCCTTTTCCTTCCACAGAGCCTGGACCTGGAGGACTGGAAGGACTCAGGAGAGGGAGGAAGACGAGCGGGGGGCGGCGGCGGAGGAGGGACCACTGAGCCAGAGAGGAGTGGCAGCCGGGTCCTCTTTGCTGAGAATGGGCAGCAACACCAGGCACCAAAGGAAAGTGCCCCAGGTGAGGAGGGGAAGGGATCCTCCTGCCAGGCCCCCCAGGACAGAGGGAGGCTCTGCTCCCTGTCAGGAAAGATGTGGTCAGGGCGCTCCCTCCTTCTGCCCCCTAACGCCCATTTCCCCTCCCAGCTCTCTTTGGCCGCTGGGTCTTGCCCTTGTTTGGCTTTCAATTAAAACAGAGGCAGCTTGCAAGCATTCAGTTGAAAACTGTTTAATTTTTCAAATTCAAATAGTAAATTATGGTTTGGCCATTGTAAGATTTTTCAAAAAGTGTCTGTGTGCCCCAGTAGGTGTACATTTGCAAACTGAATGCATTGATGTGTTGACTTGTGCAATCTGAAGACCAAGATAAATGGGGGGAGGAATAACAGGCTGGAAACATGTGTATATGCACACACACACACACACACACACACACACACCATTTCCTGCCCAGGTTCCGTGTCGTGCAGCTGGGAGATGAATTTGGGTAAGCAGAAGTCTTGGCTCGAGCCCTTTCTGGACCATCCCTGGTGGGCCTCACCTGCTCTCAGCCACCCAGCGCTGGCTCTGCTTTTAGGGAGCTCTGTTTGCTGCAAGGGCAGCCTTCAGTGCATGGAAATATTCAAAGGAGAGGAGAAAAGAATGTGTAAAATGCTGCAAACTGCCTTGAGTGGTTCTTCTCTGCCCGCCTCTGCCCTACAAAAGCAGGTCTAGAATTAACTTGGGGTGGGTGGCTCTTCCACCTTTCCCTGAAAAAATGGAGACCCCCCCCCAGTCTTTGCTCCTCTCCCTCCCACTGCATCCCTTTCTCCCCTTCTCCCTCCCACAGGCCTGGCCAGGCTCACGCCAGAACCAGCCTCTTCTCCTCTCTCTCACCACCGGCCAAATTCGGCCCCTGAGGCGCACGCCCCGGCAGTGACTTTACGAATGCCACACCAGCCAGTGACTGCAGTGACCAAGGTCTCAGAAATCTTTTCAGGAGAGACAGTTGGATCACCAGTCACACCATATGTCCCTGGGGGGCAACATGCCAACAGCCACGGTGAGGCTGCACCGAAAGCATCAAGCCAAGCAGGTAAAGAAAAACAAGATGGAGGAAGGAAACAAGGAAGCTGGGGAAGAATTCCTGATGGTGGGGAGGAGACACCCTGCCCAGCGTCCTCCTGTGCCCGCAGAGGTGCTCCCTCCTATGCAGGCTGGACACGTCTGAGCCAGTAGGGGCTGCTTTTCAGAGAGAGGAGGGAGAAGATGCCCCAAATCTTCCCTGACGGTGGCTTGGTGGCTTTGGTGTGTGGGGTACCCTTCCTGAGGGAGGAACCTGTTTGGTCTCAGCCCCCGTGCCAGAGAAGGGGGCAGAGGGAGGCTGTCAACTGGGCGTCTCCTGACAGAAGAAGGTGCCTGCCCCCCCTTACACTCCTCTCCTCTTCGGATGAGGCACCCTCAGTCATTCCCCCGCCACCGCCCTCCCTCCACTTAGCCACACTTCCTTTCCAGGTCACACGGCACGAACTCCCACAGCTTCCAAGCAACATCAGGAGAAGGCAGGAGGGTTTTCCACTGGTGGCAGCACTGGTGGGAGGGATGGACGGGCTGGTGGCTGGCAACAAAGGAAACCAGGCCAGGCAGGCCTCAAGGGCTTGGGCTCCTTCACGGCTGAACCAACCTTAGTTCCTTCCTTCCTTCCTTCCTTCCTTCCTTCCTTCCTTCCTTCCTTCCTTCCTTCCTTCCTTCCTTCTTCTATTAAAGGAGAAGATGGGAGCTTTCCAGCTCCAAGCACTGTGAAGACCTGGACTGCCACTTCCACCCAGAAGGCCACCACTGTCTCCTCAGGTCAGAAGGTGCCACTGACAATAATCCCCTCTGCTCCAGGGAGATTCCTAAGTGGCCCATCAGGGAAACGGCTAATGCACAGTCCAGCGGGGAGGATCGGGCTCCCAAAGAGCATTTCGGGCAAGCAGGCAATCCTGCTGCACCAGGGCAGGCAGTTTTTTGTTTGGGGGAGGTTTGGGCACACAGGACCTGGGGGGCAGCAAAGGGGGGGAATTGTGCCGCCGTCCATTAATAGGCTCTGCTGCTGCTACAGTGAGGGAGACACAGAGAGAGATGACCCCTTTCTCTCCCTTTTTCTCCTCCTGTGCAGAGAGATTCTCCTCTGTGACGAAATCCATGTCAGCTGCCAGCTATGAAAGGTGAGCTTTCTCCAACTGGCATATCCGGGGGGGAGGGGGGTCTTTCACGGTCTGGCACACTTTGGACACAGAAATGGCTGTGGCTTGAGGCGGGGGAGGGACATTGGAGTGTCCTCTGTCTGTCTTGCGGGGTTCGCACATGATTCTGTCCCCCCAAATGCTGCTGGCTATGCTGTTCTCACAAGCCGCCTCGTTCATTCCTGCCCCCCAACAGCACCACCACCAGCACCACGGGCAGCCTGCCCTCCGGAGCCCCCCCTCGGAGCCTGTCCCCCCCACCGGTAGCACCCCAGCAAACTGAGCGTCGGAGGGAGCTGGTCCGGTCGCAGACGCTGCCCCGTACCTCCAGTGCTCAGGCCCGGAAGGCCCTCTTTGAGAAGTTTGAGCAGGAGACCGGTGGGAAGTGCGTGGATCTCCCGGGCCCAGTGTGCGAAAGGGGGGACCCAGCGGTTCCCCTCGTGTGGGGGAGGGGGCGCCTGAGGGCTCCGCTGGAGGGTCCGCTGGGCGGCGTCTCAGAGAGCGTTGGCTCTTCCGTTTCAGCGAGGACCCGCCCGGGAATCTAACCCCCTCTCTCCTCCGCTGGTCCTTCGTCCAGGGGGAAAGGCGGGGGCCGGCCCAAGCTGAAGCGCTCCCAGAGCCTGGGGGTCACCAGCGCCAGCGGCATCAAGCAGATCCTCCTTGACTGGTGTCGCTCCAAGACCGTCGGCTACAAGGTAGGGGGGCCGCTCTCTCCACCACGGCCCCTCTGGCCCGCCCCCCAGCCCCAGGCCTCTGTGCCCCCTCCCTCCTTAATGACGCCCCCTTGTTCTCCCCCTCCCGGCTCCCAGCACATCGACCTGCAGAACTTTTCCGGCAGCTGGAGCGACGGGATGGCCTTTTGCGCGCTGGTCCACTCCTTCTTCCCGGAAGCCTTTGACTACCAAGCCCTGGAGCCAGGCAAGCCCAAGGAGAACTTTGAGCTGGCCTTCACCACAGCAGAGTAAGTTGCCCATTGTTACGACTAACAGGCTTGGGGGGGGCGGGGGTTGGGGGGCTCCGGGGGTCTCTGGGAAGAAGGACGGGTTCGCAGCTCCAGCCCTGCTGGACTGGGGAGGGGGCTCTAGAAGGTAGGAGTTTGCAAAGAGAGAGAGAGAGAGAGAGAGAATGGGTCAGGCTGGGGCCACGTCCCCTCCCTGGGATCAGCAGCCCCTCACCCTGCCCTTGCCTCCGTTGCAGGAAGATGGCTGGCTGCGACCGCCTGATCGAAGTGGAAGACATGCTGGCCATGGGGCGCAAGCCGGACCCCATGTGCGTCTTCACCTACGTCCAGTCGCTCTACAACCACCTCCGGCGCTTCGAATGAGGCTGGGAGGGGCTCCCTTTCCTGCCCCCCCCACCGAAGAGGGCTGAGCTCCTGGGGAATGGGGCCGCCCCCCCCCCGCTGCTGCTTCTGCTTCGTGCTCCGTTCTGCTGCGTGGCCGCCTGCACACCCAAGTGGCACATGGGCCCCAGATGAGGTCGAGGGGGCTTGGATGTTGGACCCCCCCAGCAAAGGGAAGTGCAAGAGGAGAGGGGCTGGCGGGGGCAGCTCCGAGGCTCAGAGGCAAAGATGCCGGGAGGCTGCCCCCTCCTCTGACTTCCTCTCTCTGGGGGGCCATGGAGGGCCTCTCATGCCCCCCTCTGTGGCCCAAGGCAGGGGGGCATCGAGATAGACCCCCTGAGAGAGAGGGGTGCCTGGACTCCTCACCTTTCTTGTTTTTCTGCCTCAGACTCCAGTCCTTTTGGGAGATGGGGGTCCAGGACCTCCAAGGTGCCTGGGATTGTCGCTTCCATCATCCCTCATCACTCTTGGCTCTCCTGGCTGGACAGTGGGGGGGACCACTGCCCTTGCCCCTTTGCCCGCAGCAGGGTGTCTCCACCGCACCCGGCCTCATCATCCATGCACCCCCCCCAGGGGAGGGGGAGGCTGGTTCTCAAAGCCCCCGGGGTGGTTGTGGCAGGCCTGGGATTGTGTGGCCCCTCCCTCTACCTCTTTCTTTGGGGGGAAGGGGGCTGGGTCCCTACAGCTTCCCTGGCCACCTGCCCAACCTGGCTTAGAACCAGAGCTTCTGGTGCCCCAGGGGAGCCCTGTGCTCGTGGGGCTGGGGGCTGGGACCCCCTGACTCACCTGAGGCTCCTCCACCATCTCAGGGCAGCAGCGCGTGGGGTGACCGCTGGGGAATCCCTTTGCCCGCTCCTCCCCCAAGGCAGGCAGAAAAGGGGGCCAGGCTGCCTGAACCCAGGCTTTGAACCCCGGGACCCCTTAAGCTCCAGGGCTGGGCCTCTGCTCTGTCTGGCTTTGGAGCCCAGCACACTGAGGGGGCCAGTCTCTCCTGCCCCCCCCCCCAGCCATGGTGGCAGCTCCAGTCACCAAGGCCAACGTGAGAGCCGGGGAAAACACACACCGTTCTTGGCACGGCCGCGCAAGGATAACCACAACATTTGGCATCCTGTATAAATTACACACACAAACTAAATGTATATTTGCATATCTGATTACGGAGAAAAACACAGATCCCCCCTCCGCCTGGTCTCCATAAATTCTGCCAGAGGCCCGCAGCCCCCTCCCAGCTGAGGATTTTCCTGCCCTCCTCCTGCAGGGATAGCCGGTCGTGCCCCCCCCCCGCGGCACACACATGCCAATCTTGGGAGTGAGAAGCCGATTTCTGCCCCACGCAGGACATACCAGCAGGCCAGGGGGGCAGAGGGGAGCTCCTTCCGGAGAGGAAGGCTTTCCAGGGTCTCTGCAACCGGAGCAGGGGAGGGTTCCACTTTGTAGGAAAGGAAAGGCACTCTGGGTATGCACAGGGGCACAAGCACTGGCGGGTCATCATCCCACAGTGCATGGCGGAGGCTGTGCCCCCTCACAAGTGACCCTTTCCCGCCTGGGAAAGGGGACCAACACACGCCTCTGCAAAGCACTGGTGTGGTTGACCCCCCCTTCCAGAGGCCGGCTTGGAAGGAGAGCCCCTAGCCCGAGCCCACCCAGCTTCCAGGGCGGGGAGAACGGGAGGGGGCATTCCTTGAGGCTCTGCTGCTGTGGAGGCCCCTCTCCGGCCAGGGGAGAGCGAGCGATGCCAGGCTGGTGGTTCTGCAGAGGGAGCTGTGTTTGCATGTGGGGCGGGGTGCCAGACGGCCCTGCTCCAGGGGCCCGGACCCCCACTGCCACCTCCGACTGCCACAGCCTGGAAGAGGCGTTCTTGCTGGTTTCCTAAATATATTTATATATATATACATGTGTCCATGCGTATGTATTTATTCTTGTATACACGCCTAACTAAAAATAAAGGAATGCTGTGACGAGAGGCGCGTCCCCGTGCAGCTCCCCTCCAGGGCACCAAAGCAGCAGTTCTGGGTGCGAAACTGTGAACTGGGGCTGGGTGGTGAAGGAGGGGAGGGCGGCCGAGGGGGTCTCCTGGAGTCCTAAGGGTCCAGAGAGGGTGGCGTTGGGGGGTGCGCCAGGTTCCCCGGGTGAAGCTCAGCTGCAGCTCCAGTAACGGGTGGGAGGGGACTCTTCTTCAAACGAAAGCATCTCTCCTAAACCCAACTCTCTACCCATCAGCCGAGAGAGAGAGGGAGGGGGAGGGAGGGGGTCTCTGTTTTTTCTCTCTTCTGCTGCCCACCAGAGAGGGAGGGATATGGCACGGGGAAGGGGGCTATCTCAGCGCGCTCGCTGGTTCCTCACGACCTCCTAGGAGGACCAGCCGCAGGAAGGCAGCGTGGGCGGTGAGAACGGCCGAGGGTCTTTGGCGGCCCCTCCAGGCCCTCTGAGGCCGAGCACGAGGGGGGCAGCTGGGGCCAAACCCGGGGGGGGGGAGAGCAGCCCACGCTCAGTTTCTCTCGGGGCAGATGGTGTGGCTCCCTTTCGAGGCACTGCGGGGGAGCCCGGCTTGGGTCACGGCCAAAGACGGGGGTGGGAGACCCCCGGGATGCCCACGGAGGGGATCCTACACCCGGCAGTGGCAACAGCTCAGCCCTCTCCCCCAAAATCCCCCCGCGCTCCCTGGTCGTGCTGGCTGGGGGATTCGGGGTGTGGCAGTCCCCCCATCTCCCCTGGCACCCACAGGGTGCCTCCCACAGGCTCTTCGGGAGCGGCAAGCGGGGAGGGCTGCCTCTCCTCCGCCGGAGCGGGCCTCAAGTGCCGGCCCCAAGGCTCTTTGCCGCCTGAGGCCAAGAAGAAGATGCCCCCCCCCCCCGGTACAGAATCTCCTCCTCCCAGCCGGCCGTTGAGCCTCCCTTCAGGACCGAGGAGGGGGCCGCCTCCCACCTCTCCCCCTCCTCCTCCCGCGGGAGAGCTGGCTCAGGGCCGCCGGGCGCACCGCTCTCCCCCCCCTCCGCCGAGACTTTCCTGCCGCCCCCAGCCTCTGCCGCCTGAGGCAAGCGCCTCATTCTGCTCTGCGCAGAGGTCGTGGATCGGAGGCAGAGACCCCCGGTCAGCCGGAATCCCGGGGGGGGCTCTCTATTCCACCCGCGACGACGCCGACGCGGGAGAGCCACGGCTGAAGCGTCCGTGGGCGGCGGCCGCCCGACCTCCTCCGCTTCTCCTGCCGCCGCCGGGCCGTCCCTCTCTGCGTCCAGCCCGAATCCGAGGCCACCGGTCCGGAGGAGCAGGAAGCGCGCCCGCCCTCCCTCCTCCGCACGAGGGGACCGCCCTTCAGCGAGCCGGGGGCGACCCTCCGGGCGGAGGCCCCCAGCGCTCCCCCCGCGGATCGGGGGGTTCGGCGGGGCTTCTCTGTCTTGGAAAGGCCGACCCTGGAGGGGGAGCCGCCGCCGGGCGTGGGGGCGGGAGAACCGCGTCTCCTCAGGGCCGGCGAACGGAGGGGCCACCCCCTCGCCCTCCCCTCCTTCGTTCACGCCCCCACCGTTCTGGAGCCGCCCCTGCTCGGCGTCATCCGTCGCCACGGCGACGCGTCTGTGTCTTTCGCGACTCCTGCTTCCCAGCGCCGGACTTGTAACGCCTGGAAAGGAAAAGGGAAAAGGGAAAAGGAAAAAGGAAAGGAAAAGGTCTGTCTGTCTGTGTAGCTGTCTTTCCATCTCTCTGTCTGAGGCGAGTGGCCAGGAGGGGTCCGGACAGGGAGAGCGGGCGAGGGGCGAGGGGCGGGCGAGGGGTGCGTCTGCAAAAGAGAAACTGCCCCAAAGGTGGAGAGCGAGGGAGGTTGCAGAGTCTGGGAGCTGGACCCGCTGCCACGGGGAGTACTTTCCCTTGTCTCCCCACCGAGGCCCCACACTTCCTCCGGGCTCTGCTGCCCCCACCCGTCCCGCGCCCCCCCGCCCCGCTCACCGAGACCCCCGCTCTTCTCTTGCCAGGACGCCCCTCCCTCGGCGCAGCCATGGCCAAGCTGATGCAAGCGCCCCCCGAGTTCCAGCCCCTCGACTGGCACGTGGCAAACAAGGCCCAGTATAGCGGCGCCGAGGCCCAGAGGTCCCGCTCCGAGCGCCTGGTGGACGAGAGTCAGCGCCTCGTCGAGGAGATCGAGAGGACCACCCGGAAGACTCAGGGAGACGTCAACAAGAGGATCGGTGGGGGCCGGCCCGGCCCGAGGGAGTTGCACCCCTTGCTGGGGGAGGAGTGGGGCTCACGCGGCCCTCTGGACCCTTCTGGCCCGGGGCGCCCCTCAGCCCCCCGCCACTGAGCCCAGGGCGACGGGAGCTGCACCCGACACCCTCTGAGGGAGGGCGTAGTTGCCCACCTTCCCCTCCCCGCCTACCCTGACTGAGCACCCCGGGCCCCTTCCGCCCGGGGTGCTCAGTCAGTCCGCTCCTCTTCCCGCCGCCCCCACCAGGGAGTGGACCGGCGACCCTGGGGGGCAAAGCCAGGGCTCCCCCGTCCCCGCCCTCCTGCCGGGCTGTCCGGAGGGCCGGCGGGAGCAGGGCTGCCACAAGGAGGGCCCTCTGCCGGAGGCTGGAGCCGGGCGTTGCCCTGCCGCTTGTGCATTTTGGGGGAGGGGGTGCCTGGCCGCCCTGGCAGGGGCACGATGCCCGGCGTTGTGGACTCTGGGCTGCCCCGGAGGCGGGGGGCTGCCGGGGAGAGACCCTGCCCGCTTCCCTCCCGGGGCCGCCGCGCGAGTGACGGGATGGCCCGGCCTGGCCCCGTGGGGTTCGGGGGGGGGCAGCCGCGAGGGCCGGCTCCAGGCGAGAGGCGTGCCCACGCCCCCGTTCTCGGGGGTCCTGACCCCCCCTTCCGCCCCCCAGAACAGCGGCTGGAGGAGATCCAGTTCTGGCGGCAGCAGCTGCGGGACAAGCTGGCCCAGATCTGCCAGGAGACGGAGGCGCTGCTGGCCTTCCAGAGGCGGCTGGAGAAGGCCCTCGAGGGCTGCCGGGAGCCCCTCCTCATCGCCCAGCAGTGCCTCCTCCACCGGTGAGCGGCGCCCCTCCTCCGGTGGGGGCGGGGGACGCCGGGGGCCGGCCCTCCTGCCGCCCTCGCGACCCTCGGCGTCTCTTCCCCCCCTCTCCGTCTAGGCAGCGGCGGGTGGGCATCGACCTGGTCCACGACGAGGTGGAGCGGGAGCTGATCCGGGAGGCGGAGGGGCTCCAGGGGGCGATGGCGCTGCTCGAGCGCACGCGGGAGCAGGCCCAGGAGCAGATCAGGTACCGGCGGGGCGGGGGAAGGGGCCGCAGCCTGGGGGCGCAGGGAGGGCGCGGACCCCGCGGGAGGGGAGGGGAGGGGAGGGGGATCCGGCCCAGCCCGGCTCGGGGGCTGAGACGGCGGGGCAGTTCTGCGGCCGGGGGGGTCCTGGGTTGGGGGGCGCAGCTTACCCCTGTCCTCCAACCCCTTCTCTTACCTCAAAGGCAGGGAAAGTTACCCCCCCCGGGTCCGCCAGGGGGCGGTTCAAGAAAGGGAGCTTCCCGCTCCACATCAGTCTCCCTCTCGTGCCCCCCTCCCCCTGCAGTGCCGACGGCCCCCGACGGATCGGGGTGCGCGGCTGCCGGGCCGAGTTCCTCCCACTGGCCGGGAGTCCTCGGACCGGCCTCGCCTCTCCCTGCTAGCCCCAGCGACCCCTCAGCCTTCCCGCCCCGGAGGCTCTCAGGAAGGAGACTGAGCGCTTCCCAGGGCAGGAGGAGGTCGCCGGTGAACTCTGCCGGCAGGCAGGCGGACGCCGCTTTGCCCGTTCCACGGGTGGGATTGCCGAGGCACAGCGGGGGGGGGGATACTCTTCACGCCCTCCAGCCCCGAGCTGTGCTCAACATGGTCCGTGTGCACCCCCTTGGTTCCCCCCTGACTGACTGAGGCGAGAGCCCACTTTGCGGCTTCTGAGCCCCGCTCCCGCGTGTGTGCGTGCCTGTCTGTGTGTGTGTGCGTGTGTGTGCACGCGCGCGCCTGGGCTGCCCCCCAATCCAGGCTGAACCGGGCGGTCAAGTACAACCTGGAGAAGGACCTGAAGGACAAGGCCGCCGCCCTGGCCATCGAGGACTTCTGCTCCACCCTCACCAACAACAGCACGGACATCCGCTACGCCCAAAACGTGGCGAAGGTGGACGATAAGTGAGTCTCTTCTTGAAGCCCTCCCACCGGGGGGGGGGGTTGGGGTCGGGGGTGCTAGCCGTGGGCACAGAGAGCGGAGCAGAGCTGTGGCGCGAGATGGAGCAATCGGAGGCCTGACCCAGTACCTGCGCCCCCCAGGCTGCTGTTGCTGCTTCCCCGTGGCTCCGGGGGGTTCTGCCAAGGCCTGCAGAATGGGAGGGACTGGCTGGAAGGCCCCACCTGCGGCCCAGGGGGAAGATCTGGAGGGGCAAAGGGCCACCTGCTTCTCCCCCACTGCCCTCTATGCATAGAGTGCCTCTAGGGTAGACACGCCGCCTGGTGGTAATGCCCCCTTTCCCCACAAGCCACCTGCCTTCCCTGTGCGTCCTCTGCTGTGTGTGGCCCCTGACCCCCACCCCGAGGGCCACTTGCTGCAGCCCCTCCCTCCCTCCCTCGGCCCTTCTTCTCCTGCTTCTTCCCCTTGGGGGGAGGGGGCACTGCCTTCCCTTCCCTGCTTGGCCTCCTAGCTCTGGGCACCATGGGGGCACACTGCCTGGGCGGGACACAGCGTGGGCACTGCCCAGCCACGGCAGAGGTGTCCTCTGAGAGAGTCTCGTGAAAGGAGCTGTGGGAATCCTCCAGCAGCCTCCACCCACCCCCCCCGCATTTAACAAACCTCCCCAGCTGCCTTTCCGGCATCATCATCTGTAGGAACCGCTGAAGTGATTCTCAATCTCTTCCTGGTTTTGGAGACATTTTGGGTGCAGGCGCAGGCCTCACCCCAGAGCCACGACCTCCCCTCTCTGTCCGCTTGCCCCCGCAGCTCCGTCAGCCCCGAGGAGTGGGTGGATTTCTCCAATGCCAACGTCGAGAAGGCTGACCAGCAGCGGAACAACTCCCTGGCGCTGCGGGCACTCGTCGACAGCATCCTCTCCCAGACGGCCGGCGACATGTGCAGGCAGAACGAGAGGGTCCACGTCGCCTTCCGCAAGCGGGTGCAGGAGACCAAGGATGCCAAGAGCGAGCTGGAGAGCCAGCTGGCCAAGGCAGGGGCTGGCGGGATTTCCTTGAGGGGGAAGGCGGGTGAGGTGGGGGGCCCTCCTGATGACTTTGCTCCTCCTCTTCTACAGGCCTGGGCACACTTCTAGAGGTTTGCGGGGAGATGCCTTTTATTTTTAAACACTGGCAGCTGGCATCTCCCTTGGGAAGGGGGCGCTGCTGGGCAAGAAGACCCCCAGTGCCACGTCCCTGTTGCTGGCCTGCGTGGCAGTTCATGGCAGACCAGGCCCCTGCTGAGGATGGGGGTCCCCAGCATCCCTGATCCTCCTTTGCTCTGCCAGGCAGTAGCATCTGTGGAGGGTCCTGGGGGGAGAGGGCTCCGCCTTGCCTCGCCCCCAGCCCTGGGGGTCCCTTCCAACGGCGCCACCTCTGGGTTGGCCACAAATCAGGGAGCCACAGAACCCCCCTTTCCTCAGGGTGTTGGATGGAGGAGCAGCTGGACGCTCTGCTGGGGGGACGGGGAGGCCTCCGCCACTGTTTCTGGCTCCGGGACCCCCTGAGCTCCCTCCCCGATGCTGGCCCTGAGATGCGCCCCCCACCCCCTGTGCTGAAGGTGATGGATGAGATCAGCTCCCAGGAGAACAACATTGTGGCCCTGAAGAAAGCCGTTGCGGACAAGGAGGGGCCGGCCAAGGTGGCCCAGACCCGCCTAGAGGCCCGGACACACCGGCCTAACGTGGAGCTCTGCCGGGACGTGGTCCAGTACCGCCTCATGCGCGAAGTCTACGAGATCAGCCAAAACACCCAGAGGCAAGTGCCAGAAGTGGCCCCCGAAAGGCCGGCGCAGGCCCTCACCCCCGGGAACGGGGGTGCCGGGGGTGGGTGGGGAGGGGGAGCTGGCCTTGAGTGGGGCCTCTCTCAGTCCCTGGGTTCCAGATCAAGGCCCCCAAGGTCCCCCGGCTGGGCCCCTCTGCTCCTGTGGTCTTCTCCAGCGGGAAGGCTTGGATGCAGCTGCCTGAGGGGGCTGGTGTGTGGGGCTGAGGGCCTTCCTTCCCTAGGCTCCACCACAATCTGCAGCATCCTGGGAACGGATCCTTCTTCAGCTGGCGCCTTTGTCCAGGCCAGGCCACTTGGCTTTGCCAGGGCTCTGGAGGGGGGCTTGCAAAGAGGAGACGGGCAATTTTTCAGGAATTCTGGAAAGGAGGTGGGGGGGGCTTGCGTGGGGAGGCATCCCTCCGGTCACGCTCTCCCGTTTCCTCCACAGGCTGTGGGAGGCGCTGGCCCAGGCGGAGGCTGAGCTGAAGGGGCTGAGCCGGCGGCAGCTCTCCCTGGAGGAGGAGATCGAGGTGAAGGCCAACTCCCTGTACATCGACGAGGCCCTGTGCCTGCCGATGAGGGAGTCCATCGCCATCAGGGACTTCTGAGGGGCCGCAGGGAGGGCGGAGTGGTGCCGCGGGCAGGACTTCCCACACCCCCGTCCCAAAGAGGGCCCCCACCCCGCGCACAGGGGCCAGAGACACGCTCCCCACCCCCTCCCAGGAAAAGCCCCTTCTTCCATTGTCCAGAGGAGAATAAAGGCAGTGGAATGCCGCCAGAGACCCCGGTTCATCTTGAGCGACCGGTAGCAGCCTAAGGGGGTGGGGGAGGCTGGAATGGACACCCCTCACGGACCAAGCCACGAGGTCCCACCCCCCCGTGTCGTTATCCGCCTCCCTTCTCAGGCTTCCCCTCCCACAGGGCCTTTGGTACCTCGCCCTGGTCCTCTGGGCTTTATTTACACCCACCTACAGATCACAAACCCACAGGAATGGGGTCCTCGGGGGGTGGGGGGAGATGTCAGTTTGCTCCTATACTGCAAACTGCCAAAGGCACCTGCACGTCCCAGTGGCAAGGGCTTCAGCCTTTGCTCTCTTGGGGCACGCCCTTTCACAGCCCCTTTCTGGGGCCCCAACCAGCTGACCCCCCCCCACCAAACAACCCGGCCTTCCGCTCCAACTGTGGGATCCCTTCCCCTCCAGTCCTGCTGTGGGGGCTCATCCGAGCTCCCTTTGCTTCCGGCATCACTTCATCCCTGCTGGCCCCACATAGCCCAGTCGCTGCACTTTTGCGCACGTGGGGGCGAGAGGCAGTTTTCTCCCTCCCCCACCCCAAAGAGGATTTCCCGATAATTTCAGAATGGTCCCATGTACTCAGTCTTGGGTGCGAACACTACCTCTTTTATTCTCTATAAGGCTGATATGGGGCTCCCGTGAAGTGACAAAGGCTGGGCTTAATTGGGGTGGAGGGGGGAAGGAATCCTTGCGGGGGGCACTGGGGAAGCCGCTGGGAAACGTCACTGGTAGCTGTTCTCTCCAGAAGGGGTTTGCGCCTGGGACTCCTCTGCAAAACAGGACAGGGCAGGACAAGTGAAATGGGGCCAGGGCCCAAGCTGGGGGGATGGGAGAGCTTCTGGAGGAGGGAGAAGCTCTTCTGTGGGGGCTTCTCCCAGGGGGGAGCCTCCGCAGACCACCCTCGGGGTGGATGGGGTGGGGGGAGAAAGACAGCTACCTCCGTTGCCCAAGAGGCGAGGACTTCGCCGCCGCCACTGCTGCGCCTGCAGGGAGAGTGCCCGCCGCTGGCACTTTTTCTGAAAGCAAAACAGAAAAGGTGGGCATGAATGGCTGGCAGTGGGGGGAGTAACCCTGCAGCCACCACGTGGCCCCCCGGACCCCGTGCTCTGCTGCCACTGTTGCTGAGCCTGTTTATTCTTCACTTTATCTGGTTTCCACAGACTCCACCCCGCAAAGATTATTAAAACATAAAATGAGCCCTGTCCCCCACGCAGAAAAGCGGGTGGCAACGGCTACGTTGGGGGCTCCCATCCAGCCCTTCCTGGGGGGCTTGGGGGCTGGCGGTGGTTTAGCCCCCCAAGAAACTGCCACCCTCAGCGTGGCTGCCGATCTGCATCCGGAGGGCCCCTCCCGGCCCGGCTCAGTCCTGTGGGTGGCTTCAGTCCCCCCACCGTGCCCCCCACCTGGTGCTTCCGGAGGGTGGGGCTGGGCAGAAGGATGTTGCACTGGGGGCAGGCGGCCAGCTGGTCGTACGCGGTGGCATCGTGGCTGTCGTCCTCGTCGTCCTGGGAGGTCGGCGGTGGGGGCACGGTGGGGGTGAAGGCTGGCCAGCCGAGGGTCCTTTTGCTCCTGGGGGGCTTGAGGGAGGGCTTCCCCAGCACAGAAGAGAGATCCTTGTCCTTCCTCTTAGGGCGGGTGCCGTTTTCACCTGGGGGGTTCCGTGGAGAGAGAGGCCCAGGCGGGGAGTCGGTGCTGAGCGCCCCGAGGAGCTGGGGGAGGGGGCGGCATGGGTCCTGCGGGGGAGAAGCAAGGGGGGTGAGAGATTGGGGGGGCTGGGGGGAAAAAGAGTCGGCTCACGAGGGTACTGAAATTTTCTCATGCAGGCGGGGGGGGGATTTCTTGCCACCCCTCTTCAGGGCCCCCATGATGCCAGAGTGTGGTGGGATGGGATACTTGGGGAGGGGTCCAAGCCTTGCATGAAGGAGCCCCTCGCCAAAATCCCCCCTGCTAAAAGGGTCTCTGCCAGCGAGCATGTGGGGGGGGGGCAGGAAGGGCTCTGCTCCGGCTGAAAGGCCATCAGTCAATCATCAGAGCGGATGCTGAGGGGGGCTCAGCTGGGCTCCCGGGGTGCCCTAGGACTACCACTCCCAGAATCTCCCACCATAGGTTTTGCTGGCTGGAGCCCCCCCAAGAAGGGAAGAGGGAACCTCGTCCTTCCCCCACACTGGGGACTCCTGCACTGTTGATGCTGTTGGCCTGACTCACACCACACAGCTGTGCAAAGAGTGTGTGCGCACAGGCACACGCACAGGGGAGAGCACCCCCCGGAGCAGCCAGAGGAGGCCGCGGCGGGGGAGAAACAGCGGGGTGCTCACCAGGTCCTGGAGGTGGTGCTCCTCGGGAACCCAGGTCTGGCGCTGCTGGGAGACGGTGGCCTTTGGCTCTAAGGGGGGGAGAGAGGCGTTGGCACCCCAGGCCGAGGGGGGTCAGGGAGGGAGGGAGGGGAGGGGGAAAACTCACCTGGACTCAGTCCCCCGGGGCCACTGCCACAGACCTGCCTGTGGCCCTCCAGGGCCCGGTACATGACGTACTTGCCACAGTCCCAGCAGGTGGTGGTCCGGCTCCCGCAGGCGTCCAGGTGGGCCTCCAGCTGGCGGAAAGGCAGCAAGAGCTCACAAAAGCCACAAGCGGCTGGCCGCTCCGGGCACCGCTCCGCCTGTAGGGAAGGGGGAGCAGGAGGAAGAGGCAAGCCCCGTCGGTCAGCCCCTGAACCAGTTGGACTCCAGTTGGGAAGGAGCCCCAGGCCGATGATGGGGGCTGGGCTCTCCCCCACCTGAACATCCCGTCTCCTGCTCCACGAGGGACCGCTGGTGGCCCTCTGAGCACTCAGGGGTCCCCGTCCCACAGGAAGAGAGGAGGGAGGGAGGTTCCCCAGAGCCCCCAGGGAGCGTATCCGTCTGTCCCTGGGAGGCCGGCAGCGCCAGGTACACGCCTTACCTTGTGGTCCTCCAGCTGGTACTGCTGCATGGCCTGGTGGCAGAGCTGGCACCTGACCTGCAAGGGGGGGGAGGGAGGGCGTGCGTCAACCTAGAGGCCCCGCCAGGAGACCTCCCAAGATCCCCCTCCCGGCAAGGAGGGAGGCTGCTCAGGGAGCCCCGATTCCTCCCTCAATTCAGGGGGCCTCCTGCGGGGCCAGGAGCAAAGCCCCGACCCTCAGCCTCCGCACCCGGGGCCCCCGCGGCGCACCTGCCGGTGGGCTCTGGCCAGGTGCTCCTCCATCTCGTTCAGGGCCACGGGCTCCTCGCACTGGGGGCAGACGGCCAGGAAGCGCAGGCAGTGGGCCTCGTGGAGGGAGAAGTTGTGGGAAGCCACCGACCGCTTGCTGAGTGGGGCGGGGGGCGGAGGGAGAGAGAAAGACGGAGCGTCACGGTGGGGAGAAAGAGGCCGCGACGCCCCCCCCCCCACTTATGGTCCCGGGTCAGTGGGACAAACGGCGCTGGGCCAGCAGGGTTCCGGGCGAGGGGGCTTCCCTTCTTCAGAAGCAACGGGGGGGTCCCTGAAAAGCAGCAGCCTCGGGCAAAGTGGGGCGGGGGATCGGGGGGCTGCCCTGCCGCCCCTTGCTCTGCTCGGGGGATGAAATCGCACCCCGAGGGACATCCCCGCGAGAATGGCCCGGAGGACTCGAGATTCCCCCCGGTCTCGGAAAGGGAGAGAATTCCTTTGGGAGAGATTTTTCGTCCACTTTCATAAAAAGATCCCCCCACCCGGCTGCGGATCCACGAGCCCTCCCCAAGGGGGCGTCCGACAGGTGGGGTCGGACTGCAGCTTCCCTTACAAACTGATGGAGCCTTATGGGGCTCATGGGCGTTGTGGTCAAACAAGCTGTGGGGGGGGGCTCTAGGGGATGGGTGGCCTTTGGAGGCCAACGAAGAGACCCCTCCACCCCCTCCCACGGACTCCCCTTCCAGACAGACCGCCCCCTGCTTTCGCCGCGGGGGAAGCTCCGGAGGGAACCCGCCGCCCGCCGCCCGCCGGTGCCAACCCCGTGTCCGCCCAAAGGTCGGAGAAGTTCCTTTTCGAACTACCAATCCCCTAACGCCCTCCCCCGCTCCCGGCCTGTGGGCGGGTGGTTCTGGGAGCTGGAGTAACCCTCCCTTTTCTAAAACCGGTTTCCCCCCGAGCAGCTTCCTCCGCTCCGCCGCCCGAGCCCCCCCCCTCCGGCCCCTTCCCCCTACCAGTTCCCGCAGACCCGGGCCGCCGCTGCCCCTGCCGCCTCCGCCGCCCCGGTCCCTGCCTCCATGGCCACGGCCGCCGCCTCCTCCACGGACGGGCCGGCTCCTCCGCCTTTCGCTTTCATTTTCGCCCCGATCCGGCAGCCTCTCCTGCCGCTGCGGCTGCGGGAGAAACGAAACCAAGTCGGCTCGCGGGCGGGGCGGGAGATCTCTCCGGACCTCTCGCCCAGAGCGCCGAGCCGAAGTTCTTGGGTCGGACTGCAACGCCCAGCATCCACTCCCCTGCCAGCCCAGCTGTCTGGGCGTTGCGGGCCTCCAAAGTAACTTTGCAAAGCTCTGACCTCTGCACCTCCCCGCCTTCGCCCCCCCTCCAACTTTCCGGGCACGACCCCCAGTCCGGCGCACGGGCAGCCGAGGGCCGCCGGGGGGCAGCAGAGGCCGCCCTTCCGAGGGCCGCGCGCGGAATCCCCTCCGGGACTGTAGCCGAGACGCGGGGGGGGGGGACCCCGAGTCTTGCTTTTGGCCCCTTCAGAGCCCTCACCCCCGCTCCCCCCTCCACCAAATTCGTCCCCGGTCTCCGGGACCCACAGGGACCCCGTTGAGGGCGGGGGGGGGTGGCTGGTGCCACGTCGCTCCCAGTGTGTGTGGGGGGGCTTGCAGCAGCCACCACGGGCCCGGTTCGTCCCCGGTCCGAACTTGGCCGCAGAGGGGCGATTCTCCCCCGGGGGGCCGAGAAGCCCTTTCCCGGCGGGGCTTCTGAGGGGCAAATCACACGGGGGGGCGCGTCGGGCCGGGCCCTCCTGCGGCTGATGGGACTGCCTCTCCTCCGCAGACGCCTCTCCCACCAGGGCGGCTGCCGAGAAACGCTGGAGGGCCGCGGGCCTGCGGAAGAGCAGGGGCCCCATCGCTGTAAGCGCGGCCCCGAGGAGGGGGCCTTCTGCACCTCCACCGCCCCCGCCCCGGACTGGGCTGAATGGCCACCCGGGCGTCGGGCCGGGCCGGGCCGCGCCGGGAGCGGCCCGAGAAACCCACCCGTCCAGGGTCCCGGCGCGGTCTCTGGGCCGGATCCCCGCGCGGCTCCCGGGCCGCCCCCGCCCGCCCCCGGTCGGGTAACAATGGCCCTTGTCAGGGCGGCCAATCGGGCGGCGGAGCCCTCGCCCGGCGTCGCCCGGCAGCCCCGGCCGGGGAGAGCGGCGGGGGACGGACCGAGCCCTCCCCGCGCCTTCCAGGAAGGGTCCCTGGGGAATCCCCGCCCCCCGGGACGCGGTCGCCTTGGCTGCCCCCTCCCCCCCTCCCGCCGTGGCCTGCAGAGCCCCCCGCCCGCTGGGTGAGCAGCCCAGGCTTTTTGGGGAGAGCGCTGCGCCCGTGCCCCGGAGCACTCAGGCGTCGCGGGGGGGGGGGAGGCCCTGGAAACACTCATTGCCCGCGGCGCCTCCCGCGAGGTCCCGGGGGCGGCTCAGCGGCAGAACCGGGCCCGGGTGTGAAACCCACTTCAGCGTCGGGGGCGGCTTTTCCCGGTTGGGGAAACGGGCCTGCCTCAAAGGCGGCTGAGGTCCGCTGGCGCTAACCGGGCCCCGTGGGCCAGCCCCAGCCCCTCCCGCCCGCCCGCCTGCCCGCCCCTCTCCCGCCGCGCCCCCGCCGCCGGGAGGGGCCAAGGGCTCTCCCTCCCTTATCGGCCCTCCATCGCCGGCCCGTCTCGGTTCAGGAGCTTCGCACAATCAGAAAGAAACGCCCGGAGCCCCAGGAGGGGCCGCCAGGGGGCACCGTGCCTCTGCTCCGTCACCCCCGTCACCCCCGGCTCCTCTGGAGGGAGCGTCCTCCCCTTCCTCCGCCCCAGTTGCCCATCCCCACCGTCGCAGCGGCCCAGACATGGGGGAATGTTTGCTTTCGGAATTTGCAGGATCTTTCCTCAAATGCGGGGGGTGGGTGGGAAGAGTAGCAGGAGATACGCCCCCCCCCCATGAAGGGACAGCCGGACCGAGGGGGCGGGCAAGTTCGGAGGTGAGACAGCACGGAAGGAAGGGTGCCCGTCACGTGCCCGGGTGGGGCTTGGTGGGAGCGGGTCGGGGGGGACACCCCTGGGCGGGAAAAGGGGAACCACCGCCTCCACGCCCCCTTTGCCCTGGGCCTGCTCCCCCCTTGGACGCGTGTGTGTCGGGGGGGGGATAGGGAGATCGGGAGGGGATCTGCTCAGAGGAACTGGGGGGGCAGCAGTCGGAGTGTCGCCTGTGGTCTGGGAACTCCGATCACCGTCTCCGCCGGGGAAACTAGCGGGGGGGAGTTCACTGAGAATTAGGGGGCGGCCCTCCTTCCAGGCCACAAACATCCTCCCTGCAGGGCAGGCCGGCAGGCAATGAGGGGAAGAGGGGAGCCTGTCCCTCTGCCGCTGCCCCGGGTGAACGGAGAGGGGGCAGTGAGGATCGCGCTCGATTCGCCTTCGAAGGGTCGCCCGCTCCCCCCTCCTTGGCTCCGAGTCGGCGGCGGCGGCGCTCTTGACGCGCCCAGAGGCACGCGGCAGGGTTGAGAAGCGGGCGCAGCCTGGAGGCGGGAGGCCGAGGGGCGGAGGGAGGCGGAGGCGGAGGCGGAGGCCGGCCCTGGAGGGCGCGGGAGGGGGACGCCGGCGAACCGGGCGGCGGTTTAAAAGGCTGCGCCGGCCGCCCGGCCGCCCCGTCCAGCCCCGCTGCCTCTCCCTGCGCCGCCGCCGCCGCCGCCTCGGGCTCCTCCTGCGGCTTCGCTGCCCCGGCTCGCTTCTCCTCCTCCGCCGCCTCCTCCTCCTCCGCCGCCGCCGCCGCCGCCGCCGCCTCCTCGGGCTGCGTCCGGCCCCGATGGCTCCCTCGATGCCTCCCTTTGCGCGGGCGCTGCTCCGCTACCGGGGCCTCCTGGCGCTCGTCGGCACCCCGTTCGCCCTCCTGCCGCTCCCGCTCCTCGTGCCCACCCAGGTAGGTAGTTCCCCGAGGCGGGGGGCGGGGGCGGCAAGAGGGGTCCCTGGACCCCGCGCCGTCGGAGAGGCGGAGGCCGAAGGGGAGCTCCGGGGCGCCAGCCGCCGCCGCCGCCGCCGCCCGTCCTCCTCTGGCCGAGGGATCCGGACCGCAAGGCCCACCACCCGGCGGGACGGGCGGGAGCCACCCCACGACCCGGCCCCGGCGGCGTCCGATCCCCGCGGGCGCCGTGAGGACCGTGCTTTCCCCGAGGAAGGGCTGCTTCGGGGGCCAAGGGAGGGCTGGGCTTGGTGGGGTCCGCGGGAGATAACGCTAGATCCACGCTGAGCGAAAGTGGAATTGACCCACGTAAAGGCACGGAGCTTAAGGGGGTCCCATAGAGCCCCAAGCGAAGAAGGACCTCTGGATCCCGTCCAGAGAAGCCGCTGGGGGAGCAGAGCTGCTCACTGCCTGGCGGACTCGGGGTCCTTCCAGGCCTGGTCGCCCGTCCGCTGGGACTGGCCGTGGCAGCGCACGGCGGAACTTCTCTGCGTGGGGCAGTCCGCCCCGATGGGTGCCCGGTGCTGGGCAAGGGACGTCCTCTCCTTGGCCTGGGGGTGGAGAGCTGCCTTGGCCACGGGTAGCGATGAGCACAGGGCATGATGCAGGGAGGGAGCAGAGGGGGCATTATATCCCGCCTCTGCCTGCCCTGTCCGCCCTGCCCGGTGGGAGCCCCTGAAACACCGCTGGCACCAGGTTTCTGTGGACATTTCCCTCCCCGCACTGTGAAGGACCGGCACTCTGCACGGGGACGGAAGAGCCCTCTTTGCAACTGGACCAGGTTCAAAGCCCGTCCTGGCATAGAGTGCCCAGGAGCCCTGGCTGGCCCCCAAGAGCACAAAGCAGGACCAGGATACGGAGGAAGGAGGAAGAGGCTGGTTGTTTACGCGCTCTCAAAACAGGAATGTTCAGAACCGCCCCGAAAGCTGCATCATCGGCTGCAATTAAGATTCAGCCTTGTTGGCAACCTAGCAGCAGCCGAAGCAAGGCAGATTCCTGGGTCCTGGCAAGCACATGAAGGGGGAGCAGGCGGGTGGACCTGAGCCCTGCTCAGCCTGTGGAGGGGGCACCCCAGTTCTGGGCAGGAGCAGAATTGCCCTCCCACCCCGAGAGAGGAAGGAGTTCCCTTCCTCTGGGGCAGCAGTCCACACTGACCAGCTCTGACCGTGTGCCTTCCTTAAATTGCTCAACATCAGTTCAGGTTAATTTCTAAGCCTGTGGTAACTTTCAATCAATTATTTGCTTTGCTGGGGTAAGGAGATATTTACTTGGGTTCAAGTAAATGCTGCAAGCTTTTGAGCTCCACTGAGCCCCTCCTCAGGCAGCACTGGGGCGTGTGCTCTGTCAGCCGCATTTTCTGCCCACAAGGCCTTCGGGGTGACGGACAGAAAGAGCTGTCAAGCTCCCTTCAAAACTGGAGAACTGGAGGAGCAAAGCAAGAAGGGGGGCTGTGCAGCAAGATCAAAGAATGGGGTTGGAATCGGAGTTTAAAAACGGCATTTCATGCAAAGCTTCCTTGGGCCATCCCATCTCCAGTCCACTCTATACATGCCCAGAGAGCTCTTTTCTGGGCACACCGCACAATGCGATTATTAAGAAGCCAAGAGCTCTGAAGAGTGTTGCATCCTCCAGATCCACCCACAACCCATATTTAATGCCCAGCTGCACCCCCTGCAACCCCAAAGCAGTCTTGAGGGTGGTCGCAGTGCTGCCCTGCTCCCTGGACCTGGGTGCCCCCTTTCTGCCCAATTGCACGCGAGCGCCACTTTTTGTGCAGGCTCCAGGTCCCAGAGCGTGCGAAGGAAAGCAAAGCCGAGCCATCTTGTAGGCAGTGGACACGGGGCAGGAGGGACGCGCTGCTGCCGGGGGAGCTTCGAGAGGGTCCTTTTGGGTCTTTCCCCCTCTCTGTCCAGAGAGTTGGGCTGTGGGAGCTGTAGTCCAGCCGGAAGCTCCCCCCATACAGTTGATATAGCCTGGGGCAAAGGGTGCACCCTCCCCAGGAGGGCAGGGGAGCAAAGGACACCCCGCCAACCCTTGCTTCTTATCTGGCTACCGGCAGCCAGGGCTGCCTCTTTCCTGTAGTTGCCACAACGGCCTTGGTTGCCGTCGCGGAGTCGTTACATAACCCCGCCCCCTCCAGCAGGCGAAACGGTCCTGGGGTTGGGCCGCAGAGCCACTTGTCTGGCGGGGCTGGGGCTGGCCGGGGTCACGGTGCCGGGGATGTAGGTTGAGCTCGGCTAGCCCGAGGCCTGGGAAACATCCCCTGTAGCATGAGGAAGTGGAGGTGTGTGACCCAAAGAGACCCAAAGCTCCACAGGCCCGTTCATTGGCCTTCCCACAGAAAAACCGGTATGACCAACTCAAGTGTTTGGGTTTAATCTGACGTGTCGGGGCAGTGCTAATCCACAAAGTCTGAGCTGCGGACACTTGAATTGCGGTTCGGCAGACATCTGCCCTGACGCGGCACCCTCTGGCATCTCAAGGACGTGTCCCAGGCGTGTGTGTGTGTTTGTGTGCCTTTCTTGTACACCAACCACACGTCTCTCTTCACGCGAAGAAGCTCCGAGTGCCAGTTTGTAAAGCGTCCCCCCTCAGCTGGCTGCCTTTATTCAGCCTGGGCTGGGCTTCCCTGTCAACTCCTGGGCCGGCAAAGTTTCTGGCTCAGCTGCCTTGAGGAAGATGCCTCATCCCACCTTGCGAGAGGTTGGGCTCATCTTAGAACTGCCTCAGTTTGATCACGCTCAGCATTATTCACCACTTGGATGAGCAGGTTTTGGAGATGTGGGGGGGGGGAGCAGGGAACTCTGTGTGTGTGTGTGTGGCTTTTCAAAAGGCAGAGAAGGGCTGCGATTGTCCTGGGTGAACTGGGGCCCTTTGGGGCAGGAGGTGGGGGAGGTTTGCTGCAAATGGGGCTGCTTCCTTCCAGTTTCCCTGGGGCCTGAGGCAGTGATGCTCGTCACTAAGGGGGTCCCCACAGTCCCTCGTCCCTGGGTCGAAAGGCTCCTGAGTCTCTCTCTCCCCCTCTGTTCCTGAGCAACTCCTTCCTTGCCCCCAGGAAGCCCGGTGTGGCTACGTGATTGTCCTCATGGCCGTCTACTGGTGCACAGAAGTGATCCCTTTGGCTGCCACGGCGCTCCTGCCGGTGATTCTGTTCCCATTGTTTGGCATCCTGGAGTCCCAGCAGGTAAGAAGCAAAGGCAATGGGGCAGGTCAACTGGGTTTTATTATTTTTAAAATTGTCCTGATGCATCAGCTCAGACTAGGAATCTGCTTAGGCTAACTGTGCAAGCTCTAGCATTAAGCATAGGGGGCTGGGAAAGGGAGAACAGCCAGAAATAATGTTACACAGACGTACACAGTTCAGCAAGAAGACAGTACAGAAAAAGTGCAGTGGGAGGGAAGGAGAAGGGAGACCAGAGGGGATTCAGTGGCACTGGGCAGGGCCCTACACCTTTCCAAAGGGGCCTTAGCTCTGCACTCAAGAAGCCTTCCCTTCCTTCTGGTGCTGGAGGCAGCGAGGCAGGCAGATGGCTTTGCTAGCGGGGGAGGTGCACTCTGCACATGGGCAGAGACCCATGGCTATTCTGGGCATTTCAATCTGGAGCTGGGCATGCAATACTCCAGAAAGCCCTGGTGGCAGAGCAGGAAGAGGCAGGATGTCTCCTGCCTGGAAGTGGTTGGGAGGGGGCTGCAAAGGTGAGAATCCTGAGCAATCCAAAAAGAGGAGGAAGCAGAAAGAGGTGGGCAGATAGCCATCCACCGTGTGCCCCTTGCTGGGCAGCTACTGCCTCGTCTTCTTCTTTCTTCCCGCCCTCCCCTGCAGGTGTGCATGCAGTACCTGAAGGATACCAACATGCTCTTTGTGGGGGGGCTGATCGTGGCCGTGGCCGTGGAGCGCTGGAACCTCCACAAGCGGATTGCGCTGCGGGTGCTGCTGTTCGTGGGGGTGAAGCCTGCCCTGTAAGCCACGCTTTCTGCCCCTCCCTCCCCACGAGGCCAGGATGGGTAGCATGCTGGGGAGGTTCAAGGGTGGACCCTGAAAGCCGCGTGTCCTGATGTCCCGGATGCACAGGGCAGGGGGAGAGGGACCCACGGCTCCCCGGAGCGCTCGCTCGGAAGGGCCTCTCTCGACCCAGGAGAGCTCCGCCCCGCCTTCCCGTTCCCACGCTGCCCGTCTCCCCCTTGCAGGCTGATGTTGGGCTTCATGGGCGTCACGGCCTTCCTCTCCATGTGGATCAGCAACACGGCCACCACTGCCATGATGGTGCCCATCGTCCAAGCTGTCCTGGACCAGATGAACAGCCCAGAGCCAGAACCGGTCGGTCGGGAGGTTCCCACCGGACACATCAACACCATCGCTGGGATGGAGCTGGGTGAGAAGGTGGCCCCGGGTCTCTCTTCGGGGGAGGGTAAGAGCTCACCCCGTGCAGGTCTTTGGGAAGAGGGCATCAAGGTCTCTGAGTTATTGGGACAGGGGCATTGGGGAGGGAAGGAAGCGGCTGAGGAAGGGAGTCATGAGGGCAGCGTCTGGGCCTGGAGGAGGGGGAAGTCTGTTATCTCAATGTATGTGTTATCTTAATGGCTGAAAAACTCTGGCGGACTTTGATTTATTAGATTTAATTAGATTTATGGTCTGGCTTTCTTCCCAAACTGGGACAACAAGAATATTAAAGGTCAACAAAACAAGAGCATCATGTCAGAATGAAGCCAAATGGAAAACCAAACCTGAAAAGCATCTCTGTCAGAAACACAGCATAGCCCCCTCTCTGTGTTGGGTGGGGAAGAGGAGGGCTGCCCGGGATGGGGTGGCGGGCAGAGGCCTGTCTGCCTGAACCTGGCACAGCCAAGGGCCTTGGTGAGTCTCAATCTGGTTCCAGGTGCAAACTCCACAGAGATAGGCAGGGAGGCCGTGGGTCCTGAGACCAGAAAAGACAAACAGGACTCCTCTGCCAAAGGCTCACACTTGTCTACTTGCCTGTTTTTGGTTTGGGGAAAGAGGCTCCCAGCGTCCTGTTTAACTCTGTTTCAATGTGTGGATGGGGACAGTGCCAGATGAGGGGTCCTCCCGGCCTGAGAAGGTGGGCTCCAGCCCATGGACCCCCTGGACAGCAGGGCACTTGCCACCTTGAATGTGCTGCAGGTTTCCCCCTGGCTGAATGCCCTGGCTGTCCTTGCCAACTCTCCCCGGGATTCAGCCATGTTCAGTGCCGGCTCCCAATCCCCACCCAAAATGATGGACCGCAACCCCTCCACTTTCCTCAGCCAGAAATCCTCCGCAGCTTTGCCCGCAGGAGGAATGAGTGCACTGAACTTGCTGAGATTTCCTTCTGAGGAGAAAGCCAGTTGCCAGGAGTTTAGGTGTTTCAAAAGAAAGTCCAATAAACCAATAGCTATCCTTCCCGGCAGCTAAGCAGAGCCCCCTGTGAGGCGCTACTCTGTCTCTACGGGCCCAGTCCGGAGGACGGACAGCCTACAGGCGGGGTGCTGCTGTTAGGGTCTCCTCAGAGCTAACTGGAGGGTGTTTAGCAGCTAGTGGATCTGGATGTGTCTGTATGTGGGGCGAGAGCTGGAGAGAGCCCTGGCATGGCAGCAGGTTTCTCAGTGAAGCACTGAGAGAGAGTCCTGCTCTGGCCCCGCTCCATGCTGTGTGTTGCCAGCAGCCAAGCGCTGCCCTTCCCTCCTCTCCCGCAGGCAGTGCAGGCAATGGCTTCCTCCCGGAGGACCCCGGGGAGCCTGAGAGGAAGGCGGCCAAGAGGCGCATCAGCAAGGGCATGACCCTTTGCATCTGCTACGCCGCCAGCATTGGGGGCACCGCCACGCTGACCGGGACGGGGCCCAACCTGGTCCTGAAGGGCCAGATGAACCAGTGAGTCCTGTCCCTCCCCACGCGGAGGCCCTGGCAGGCCCGGCTCCCCTTCTCCTCCTTCCTGCTTTTTTCTCGCTGGGGGAGAAGGAAGAGACGGCCGCCAACCGGTCCATCCTGCTTGCGCCCAGACCCCTTACGGGTTCTCCGCTCCCCCTTAATAAAATGCCCCTTGAGGAAAAGTGGGGGGGTCATGCATCATGAACAGCAGCTCTGGCGGGACCAACCCCTTTCCGCCTGGCATCGGACCGGCAGAGTGACGCGTGCGTCCCTCTGCCCCTCCCTCGCACCCTCCTCTCCCTCCGTGCAGGTTGTTCCCAAAGAACGGCGACGTCTTGAATTTTGCCTCCTGGTTTGGCTTCGCCTTCCCCAACATGCTCCTGATGCTGCTGTTGGCCTGGTTCTGGCTCCAGGTCTCCTTCATGGGATGCAAGTGAGAGGAGAGCAGAGGCGGGGGGCGAGTGGGGAGGGCAGAGCGATGGTGCCCATTGGGCTGAGCTGCCCTTTGGCACTGCCACTGCTGCTTGCTTGGCCCACAGGCCTAAAGGGAAGGCGCCAGGGCTCTGCCGCCACCACCAGTAGGGGGGCCAACGAGCACAACAGCCCCACAGACGAACGTGCATTGATTCCCCCCCCAAAATGTACCAGGAGAGGGGGACGGCTAATTGGCTGGGCTGCCAGTGAGGTCATGCCATGCTTCAGGAAGTCCCAGGAGGTCATTTGGGGCCAGTCCGTCGGCGCTGAACCTCCAGGACAGGGTGGGGGGTGAAGGGGCTGCCCTGGGGGAGGGACATTTCATTTCTCTCCTGAAGGGGTGTCTTGGTGCTGGGGAGGGGGAGGTGAGCAGGGATGCCCTGAGCCAAAGGGAACTTTCCTACTGAATTCCTACTGGGACCAACCCCCTAAAAAGCTTTCCTCCATCCCCCCTGCCTGGGTGTTTGCTACTCCCCCAGCCCCAAGGCAGAATGCGGTCCAGGGTGGGTGGCATTTGATGAGACAAGGCCGACCCTGGTTGCTTTGGGTGGGTGCTTAACGGCTCCTCTGCCACCCGGTTCTCTGGCTGGTTTCCTCTCTGGTCGCAGCCTTCCTTCCCTCCCTCTGGATGAACTGCCTGCCCTGACCCGTGGTTCCCCTCATCTGCATTCACACATGCACGCACACACAGGTACAGACACACCCACCTTGGGGCAGGCCCAGCTTTCTCCGCTGGTGGGGTTTTCCCTCCCTCCGGTTCCTGGATCAGACCTGGCTCCCTGCCGGGGCTTCCCTCTCCTCTTCTCTTTTCCCAGGTTGCTCAACCCTCCGGGCTTCTGTGCCACCACCAAACCTGCTGGTCACCCCCTCAGTGGCCCACTTGGCACGCAGAGCCTTAGCTGGCTGGCCGACCAGCCGACCAGGGGAGGGCTCCTCCCCGAGACCCTCCTTCCTTTTCTCCTTCTCTCTTTCTGCCACCTTCAGCTTCCAGAAGTCGTGGGGCTGCGGGGCCCAGCAGACGGAGGTGGAGCGTGCCGCCCTCCGGGTCCTGAGGGAGGAGTACCGCAAGTTGGGGCCCGTCTCCTTCGCTGAGTGCAGCGTCCTGGCGGTCTTCATCCTCCTCGTCCTCCTCTGGTTCACCCGAGAGCCCGGCTTCATCCCCGGCTGGGCCACCGTCCTCTTCAACAAGGAGGAGGAGTGAGTCCGTCCGCCCAGCGCCCGCTGCAGCCGTCGCCCGGCTCCCCTGGCTGTTTGGCCGGGCGCAACTTGTCCCCTGGCCAACCCACACCCCTGCTGCCGTGGGTCAGGTGTACAGTCCAGTTCCCCAGGCCCACTGCTTGCAAAGATCCACCTGGGGGGAGGGCACTGTCTCTGGCCACAGCCCGTGTGGAGGGGGATGCTGGGAGCTGTAGTTCCAGGAAGTGACTTTTCTGAGCTCTGGGCCAGGCTTGGTACAAGCAGCAGGTGATTTGGGGGAAGGATGAGGATCGCCCTTTCCTGGGCTGGGTGGTGCATCAGTTACAGCAGCCCACAGGGGGAGTAGAGACGCACCAAGGGGTGTTTGCGAAGGCTTTTTGTCTTGGCTGATCGCGGTGTGCACCCTCTCTCTCTTTGGATCTCCAGGTTCTCAGGGACTGGGGCGGGGGTCTTTCCCCTAGCAGCCCTCCCTGCTGAGATGAGGTGGTCACCAGGAACACAACGGGGGGGGGGCGTCCAGGTTGCTCTGAGAATGCTCTACCCACTGGACTGTGTGTCCTCATGCCCTGCGGAAGTCCCCCCTCCTCCTCTTTCCAGGGCCTTGCGCCACATTTGCCCCCTCCCCCATTGCCCTCCACCTTTAGAGGAGGGGGCACACTTGTCGCCTTGCTCAGCCTCCGTTGTCACGCTCTCCCATGCGTTGCAGGTACGTGACGGATGCCACCGTGGCCATTTTCGTGGCCCTCCTGCTGTTCATCCTTCCTGCCACCAGACCCACTTGTGGCTTCTGTGCCCACGGCAGCTGCGACCTGGAAGAGGGAGTGAAAGGCAAGTGGCCGCGGGGGGAAAAGGGGCAGTGTGTGCGCACGTGTGGGAGGGGAATGGCGGGCCGGGGCCCCTGGGTGAGTCTGCCTCCTTTTCCAGCTGAGTGGCATCTCCTCAAGGGTCATGGCAATATGTGGGGATGGGGTGGGGAGGGCTCTGGGGGATCAGTATCGCCCAGGGTGGGGAGCGGGAGTGGCCCCCCAGCTCCACTGGGACAGACCCAGGTGGGGGGAGGACCGCAGTGGAACATGTGCCCCACCCCGGCATTGTGCCACTGCTTCCTCCTCCTCCTCCTCCTCTTCCTGCCCCCTTCCCTGCCTTGGCCCCTCTGCAGCCACGAAAGAGCGGCTGCCTCAGGCCCCGCTCCTGGAGTGGAAGGATGTCCAGCGGAAGCTGCCCTGGAGCATCGTGCTGCTGCTGGGAGGAGGCTTTGCCTTGGCCGATGGAAGCGAGGTAGGTACGCCCCCCCGGTTGCCCCTCCGAGGTCCGGAGGCTGACGCCTCAGCCTCAGGGAGCAGCAAGGGGACGAGCTGCCTGCCTGCCTGTCATGCCTGGACAAAGCAAGTGGGTTTTTGGGCCCAGAGGCCCAGCCGGCATCCCAAAAGGAACTGTGCCCAGTCCTGGAAAACTGTGCCTGCCCCTGCTGCTGCTCCTGGCGGACTTTTGGCGGCGGAGCGGTCACCTCCGTCGGCCTCAAGGCATCCTCAAGCAGCCTGGGCGGCTCTTCCCTCTAGCAGCAAATGTCTTCCAAACAGAGCCAGCACGGCAGCCTAGAAGGGCGAGATGCCCCGCCGGGCATTTCCCGTGGGCTGGCTTCTGCCCCGAGCCCCTGGCTCCCTGGAGAGCTCCATTCACCGTCGTGCCCAGAGGTGGTTCTGCCGCCTTTGGGAGGAGGTGCCCTCTGCCACACCACCGTGGTGGCTGCCAGCACCGCTGCTCCTTGGCTCCCCGCTCCAACTCCTCTTCCCGCCTGGCTGCTGAGCATCTGCTCCGCATCCGGGTGACACTGGGACAAGCCGCGGGTCCCTCCACGTGATTCTTCAGTCCAAGCCAAAGGCAGGTTTCTCACTGAAGGAGCAGCTCTCTAACTTGGACGGCCAGCCAGGAGCTCCGTGGGGCTGCCCAGGAGTGAGGGTGGGGAGGGCAAACAGGCTCCCCTTGTCCTCCTCCCGAAGGATTCCCCTGGGCCTGAGGGGAGGAGTCCAGGCTGGGACAAAGAGGCCCCTGTGCTCCTGGCCGGCCAGTTGGCCCTTGCGCCTGGGGCCGCGGGAGAGCCGTGCTGGCATCCCTGCCGGGCACACCGAACGAGTGCCGCATAGACACAGCCTCTTGCTCCTTCCCACTCTCTTCTTCTCCCCCACCCCGTGCTACTCTGGCCAGGGCTGGAGAAGGGGCCCCGGTGACTGGGAGGAGAGACCCCCACCCACCCTCATCTCGGCTTTTGGGGACATCCCAGGCAGGCTGTGAGGCTGCAAAACTTAGATGTACCTGGCCAGCCTTCCCCAAACTGTTGCTCCCTCATATGATGGACTACAACTCCCAGTTTCCTCTACCACAGCTGGCTGAGGGATTCTGGGAAATGTCGTTCAGCACATCTGGGTCTCTCTCTCTCTCTCTCACTGGGTGCCACTTCCCGTTCAGGCTCACCCCCTTACTGCCTCCCTTCCTGATGAAAAAGGAAAGCCTCCAGGGTGACGGAGGCCAGCAAGGGGTGGAGACAGCCCCACAGTTGGCCGTTATAGGCAGCCCCCTCCCCGGGACACAGAGCCCCCCCCGACATCCCTGCATTGCCAGGAGCCACAAAAGGACCAGCAGAACATTGGGGTGTGTGTGTGTGTGTGTGTGTGTGTGATGGGTGCCAAAGGCAGACAGCTGGGGTGTGCAGGCATATATGCCCGTGTTTCTTTAGCACCTTTTGTGGGGGGGGGGGATACGCTGCTGCCGTCTAAATCCCCTGGTTTCCCCTCCCTGTCTCTCCGTGCCCCCTCCCCGCCAGGCTTCTGGGCTCTCCAAGTGGCTGGGGGACCAGATGAGCCCCCTCTACAGCGTGCCCCCCTGGGCCATCTCCATTATCCTCTCCCTGGTCATCGCCATCTTCACGGAGTGCACCAGCAACGTGGCCACCGCCACCCTCTTCCTACCCGTCTTGGCGTCTATGGTGAGGCCTTGCCCAGCTGGCTCCTTCCCCCGGGGGCGCTGGTCACATGCTCTCCCCACCCTGGGGCCCGTGGGCGGAGGGGGCGTTCCCGGCCACTCCGGGGCTGCCAAAGTCCTCCCCGTGAGGCCGTTCCAACGCACGGTGTGTCCCTCCCCCCCCAGTCGCAGTCCATCGGGGTGAACCCCCTCTACGTCATGATCCCCTGCACCCTGGCCGCCTCCTTCGCCTTCATGCTCCCCGTGGCCACCCCACCCAACGCCATCGTCTTCTCCTACGGCCACCTCCACGTCTCCGACATGGTAAGCCTCGGAACCGGGGGCGGGGCGTCCTTCTGCCGGGGAACGTGAAGCAGGAGCCCCGCCTGGGATTGCGAGGTGCACACGGGGAGCCTCCTTCTCAGAGGAAAGGGCCCCGGGCTGGCGTGGAGGCAGATCTGTGGTCAGACGCCCCCCTCTGCAGCTCTCCCAGAGAATGCCCCCACTCTCCCTTCCAATCTGGGAGGTCTCTGCTAAGGGTTCTGGTGCTCGCCCAGGGGCCAGGCTCCTCGCGAGGAACACAGCCGGGAGAAAGTCTCCTTCTGGACAGTGAGTCCCGGGATCCCTTAATCCATGTAGCCACGGACTGCATTGCCTGGGGGATTCTGGGAACTGTGGTTCCCCCAAAGTCACTTTTCCAAGCTCTTGGGAAAACCGAGGCTGACTTGCACACGTGAAGATCCAGAGTCTGGAGTCTGTGAATGCCCAAATGGAGCCCCTCTCCCCCACCACAGAAAGGGGGCTCTCAGTGGAAGCCTCCTAGAATGTGCAAATGGCTGCAAGGGAGGGGGCACGCGGTCTTCCGGCTCAGTGGGAAGGTCACGCGCCATGCCACGCGGGTGAAGGCACCTGGGTCTTCTTCCGCCCCCCCCCACCAAAAGGCTTCTAAGGAAGGTGGGTGGGTGGGTGGCCGGGAGCCTCCTCCTCAGTGGGATTCTCCCCCTGCCGGAACTCCTTGCAGCCTCATGTGGCTCCTTTCTTGCTTTTTCTCTGCACCCCCAGGCTAAAACTGGAATCGTGATGAACATCATTGGCATCCTCTGCATCACGCTGGCCATCAACAGCTGGGGCCGAGCCATGTTCCACCTGGACTCCTTCCCCACCTGGGCAAACGCCACCCTCAGGGTGTGAAGGCCAGGGCCGCCAGGACCGCCACGACCCTGAGGATGGCAACGACACACATGCGCACACGGAGGGGGCCCTGCCCCCCGCAGCTGCCTCCCCCCGCTCCAGCCTAAGCCAGTCCTCCTCGGTTGGGTTGGGGAGACCCAGAAGCACGGAAGCCATTGACAGTACGGAAGCAGTGCCAGCTGCTGGGGAAGAAATGCGGGTTATTTTAACGACAAGACGAGTGAACCAAAGAGGAAGACGCTGCTACAGATCCACGGGGCAGGGAAATACAGCGGCCCCGCCAAGGGCATCCCCGCTCACTGAGAGGGAGAGGAGAATAGGGGTCCTTGTGGCAGATGGGTCTGGTCCAGGCCCACAGCCTCCCACCCCCACATTCTCCTTCCCCAGGGTCTGCCAGTGCCCCCCTCCCCGTGCAGCCAGTTCCTGCTGCAGCCACCACGCTGGCAGCACAGTTTGGGTGCCAAGAACTCTCCCCCTGCAGGTTGAGAGAGAGAGAGAGCGAGAGGAGGACCCGAGCTGGTTCTGCTGGGCTGCTCCAGGGGCCTGTTGAGGTCTGCAGCACAAAGACCCGGGCCCAAGGGGCTGCAGCGGGGAAAGCCCGGTGCTCCAGGGCCCCTCTAGCCCTTCGACAGCCTCACCGCCAGGAGGCACCTCCTCTCTAGGAGGGCAAAGCCAGGAAGGTGGTGGGGTGGGAGTGAGGGGGCTGAAGGGGGGCAGAGACGGGGTGGGTTGGAGGGAGTAATGGCAAAGAACGAGGGCCCCCTTGGTGTGGGCGGTCCCTCCTGTTATCTGTCTCACTGAATTTCCTTTAAAATACTAATCGGGTGACATTTGCATTTTGTAAAACTGACTGGCACACTACCTGGAAAACGGAGCCCCCCTCGTACCACTGCCTTTGCCCCCTCTGGCCGTGGGGGCCCCAGAAGGCCGGAGCCGCAGCTTGGCTTCTCAGTGGGCCACCACGGGCCAGGCCTTGCCCCGCACGTTTCCTCTCGGCCTCCGCGAAGGAAAGCGGCCGGGAGCCCCCCGCCCTCCCTGGAAGGGTGCGTGTGCGTGTGTGTGTTGGGACCCCATCGCCAGGCAGAGGAGCGCCGTCCGAAGGCCCGCTGCAGGGACAGCGGGGGAGCCGCGCAGACTGCTCGTGCACCCCGTCCGCACCCCGGTCGTTCCCCTCCCCCCGCATCGCCCTCCCCAAATCCTTCAAGCCGTGGCCATTGCAAAGGGTGAGCCTGCAGGGCCAGGGTGGGTCGTTTTAACTTAATTTTTGGACAGAGTTGAGTGTTTGATGTACTTGACAAAGAATAAATATTATTTGTATTCTTACCACTGGCGTCACCCCCACCGGGGGGTTTGCTATCTCTTTCCTTGCTGGAACAGCAGAGCCCAAAGAGGCTTTTTCTCCCCAAAGTGTGTGTGGGGTGTGTACGGGGTCGGGATTTTTCATCCACACGTTCCACCCCCCATTTGCAGGCGGCGGTGTTTTTCTGGAGGACTGGAGCAGCCCACCCGCCCCAGCGCTGAAAAAGCTTCTCTCCGCCCCTCCCAGGTTGGTGAGGTCCGCGCCTCTCTTTCAGTTCGTCCCGCAAACGTGGAACCATTTCCGAGGCTGGAGCCCCCCTCCGAGCCCCAGCGCACGGCGGGAAGCCCGGGGGGCCGGATGACGCCCGGCGGGACCCGGGACGCCTGTGCCGGCTCGCCCGGCTTCGGCGCCTCGGGGGTCTCCGCCTGACCCCGCAGCCCCTCCTCTGCCTCGTGGCCGCGAGTTCCGCCGCCCGGGAGGCGGAGGGGCCGCCCCCGCCCTACAACCCACCCCGCGCCGCGGCCCCCGAGGGGGGGAAGCACGAGCCCCGCGGGAGCGCCTTTTGCCACGGCTTCCTTCCCGCGCACAATAGGCGGTCCTGCCCCGGCCGGAGGAGAAGCAGTCGCCCGGGCAACCGGCACAATCGGCCCTTTCTTCGGCGGGAGGCCCCGCGGCCCGGGTGCCAGCGCCCCCGCCCACCTGGAGGGCAGCCATCCCGGCCGCGGGGGGGGCGGGGGCGAGCGAGGAGCGCCCGTGGCGAGCGGGCGAGGGAGGCGGAGGATGCCCGGGGCCGAGAGGGTGGCCCCAAAGGCCTTTCTCCTGGCCGCGGGGAAGACCCTTCCTCTCTTGCTTTGGGGGCGATGCGCACGGAGAGGCCGAAGAGAGCCCCCACGAGCCCACCGGGGGCTCCCGCCCCTCTGCCCGCTCCCTCCGGCCGAAAGCGGAATTGCGAGCCGGACCAAGGGGAGGGAGGGCGAGAGGGCGGGCTCGGGGGGGATGGGCGCTGGCCAGGACCCCTGCACGGTCCTTCGGGTGGGGGGAGCCTCCCCGCCCCACTGGCAGGCAGGCCGTTGCTCAGGCTGCCCGTTTGCGGGACGTGTTTACGAACAATGGCAGCCCAGGGCGCGTTGCGTTAAACCGACAACGTCCGCACCGGCTGAAGCAGGAGACGCTCGGAGCGGCTGGCACTCCAGGGCAGAATAGCAAAGGGGATGGACGGACCTCAGCAACGCCGTGAAAAACTAATAAACACGATTTATACGCCAAGCAAAGGGGGAAAGGAGGCCAGAGTCTAACACGTGAGTGGGTGCAAAGGTGCTCCTGACACCTGCCCCTAAAAACGGGGGGGGGGGTATTTGCTGCTTCCAATGAATCGTTTGGGGGGTCAGAACCAAAAGAGACGATGCGGAGCTCCAAAGGCATCTTTCAAAACTGGCGGGATGGGCTTTACAGGGCAGGGGAAGGCTCAGTAAGGACAGGCATAAAGTGAGCCATAGGGGCCTTCTTTAAAAAGAAAACTAAAGGCAGATAGCACTGTGATTCTATAGTGTGGGTGCCCCCCTCTCTTTGCAAGGACCCCCCCTCCAGCCGGAAGAAACCTTCCTGGCTGCCGCGGGACTGAGGCTGCTTGGAAGAACAGTCCCGGCCACACCAGTTCGTGTTTTTCTTCCCGTGAACCTGCTCGTTAGAGGAGGGGAAAGGGCAGAGTCAGGCTTTTTCATCCCGACAGCAAAGTGCTTTGAGAGGCGATGCCAAGAAACCAGAGCCTGTGATTTTCGTTCCTCTGAAAGCAGCCGCCAAGTGAGGCCCCTGATGCGGCAAATTCACAGAGGCCTCCTTGGGAATCCCGTGGAGGAGAGTCTGCAGCAGGCTGAGCAAAGGATAGACCCCATGGAGGGAGGGGGGCACTGCCTCCCCCAGCACGGCCTTCTTGTTGCCCTCCCCAAATGCTGAGCCGCCACATGCAGGCCGGAGCTGCTTTGCGAACCGCCTTTGCAAAGACTCAGGAGCCCGTGAAACATTATGCAAGTGATACATTTATCTCAAGGCTGGAGGAGTTGAAAACCAGGAGCTCCTTGAATGCCAGCTGGGAAACAGACAAGAACTGGGCCTTGATCAGCCATCGGCCACCTGCGGGACGGATGCCCTGAACTCCGGCTCTAAGAGTTTGGCCCAGGTGGGGCTGTAGGGGTGCATCAGGGCGGTGGGTCTCTCCTGCCGGTCCACCATCGGCCTCCTTTCGGTTGCCCACTTCACCAGCCCGCCGCGGAGATTGTAGATCCTGGGCAAGGCTGCGACGCTTGGACCGGCCGCCCCTTGGGACAATGAGGCTCCCAGGAGCTGAGCCATCAGGGACGACCGGTAGCCCACGGTGCAGTAGCAGATGATCCGCCGGCAGTGCCCTTCGTGCTCTGCAAGGGCGGGGGAGACAGGCTGACTGACTGGTTCACTCAGAAGAGAGAGACCCACCCACAGACTGTCTTACAGACTGTAAATCATGAGGCATCTGGAAACTTCATTTTGTAATGTTTTGTAACCTGAAGGGTGATAGTCCAAAACACAGTAAAGGCTGTCTTTGAATAAATGAGTCTGCAGACAAGTTTGTTTGGCCACTTCTAGAAAAATGTGCCAACTTGGTCAATAAGGCATCTCTCACCTTCCTTTAATCCTGTCTGTAATTGATGGTGCACAGAAGTTATTTCCCACCCACGGAGTCATAACAGAGATTGTAGCCGCTATTTACAAATTCCAGCATCACATCTAAACCGGGGGGTGGGGAGGGCAGGCAGTGGATAGAAGCAATCCATAGGATGAGGGCTCAGCTCACCAACCCAGTGTCCCCCTGGTGTTTTGGACGCTCCCTGGGCTGGGACACCACAGAGGGCCGCAGGACTGAGAAGCAGGGAAAGCCTTTTCTCTCTCTCTCTCTGTCTTATTTAAATAAACAAAACAAGATGGAGAAAGTGCGCTGAGGGCGGGTCTCTTGAGACAAAGGGGGTCTCCTGGGCAGCAATATCCTCCCTGAATGTTCCAAGCAACCCCATCCCAGCGGCCACAGCTCCTCCCTCCTTCGGCTGCTGTGGGCTCTTTGCCGGGGGGGGGGGCTTTGGAGCAGGTGGCATCCAGAGTCCTGCATGACCTCTGGAAGAAAGTGGCCATGTTTTGGCTGACAGAGAAGGCCTCCTGCCTGCATAAGCATGTCTGGATCCTGCTCACGAGACTAGCTCACAGGCAGGAGGACGCCCTTTCCAGAGAGCCCACCCTCTGTACTGTACGCACCTTGCTTGAGCCAGGCCCCCACAGCCTCCGGAAGAGGTGCCCCAGAGCCCGAGGGTGGCACCAGGAGCGCGCCGGGCAGGTGGCTGACGTCAAATTCCTCTGGCATCCGCGTGTCCTGAGGCCAAGGGGACAAAACAGCCCAAGTCAGGCCCTGCCTGGGTGACCGGATGTGGTGGCAGTGGGGGAAGTCACAGGCCCAGAGATTTGGGGGGAGAGCAGCTGAGTCCCCAGAGGGACTATATGTGACATCTCAGTTGGCGAGCCCTGTGATATCGTAAGGGGTGCTCTAAGGGGCAGCCACCGGTGATGTCATTGAGCAGGAGGTGTGATGCCCTCACCGCAGTAGCACAGAGAGGGCCGCATAAATTAGAAAGAAGGAAAACGCCAAACCCGATGAATGAGAAATATGCAAGACTTTCAAGGGAGAGCAGAGCGCGGCAGGGGGGCGGGGACGATTCCCTGCCATCTTGGGGGCCAGGGAGGAGCTGTGCTTGGGCCCCTCTTCCTGCTCGAGATGGGGCCTCAGGGCTGAGCAGGATGCACTTGAGACTGAAAGCAAAGAGTGCCATACACGCTCTTGCTCCCACCTCCCGCCCGCCCAAGCGATTTCAGCACCAAGAGGTGGAAAATCCCGCAGCTGCTGGAAGCAGAAATCCCCCACTAAGAAAGGACTCACCTGCTCTCCCTTTGCACCCACCCACCCACCCACTGAGGCAGCTGCCCCGCTTTGCCCTGCAGGCAGAGTTCCCCAGGCCCTGGCCTGATTTTGGAAATGAGGAGGCATCCCTCGGGCCTCTGCCTGGTTTCAGCCGGAACCCTCAGCTGCTCCCCTCCCTGCTCCCTTTTGCCTTCTCCCCACGTTTCTGTTGCCTTCTTGCAGCCTGCTCCCAAGGAGAGCTGAGCGCCCCACAAGGAGGAGGACAGACATGGAGGCCAGAGGGCGAGGGGGCTCAGCCAGGCATGGTGGCAAGAGGGCTCCTTGCAGGGCAAATGAGACACGCTGGTGGGGTTTGCCTTCCTTCCAGCGACACAAGACGATACAACTGTGCCCCAGGGATCGTGCAGAGTTCTCTTAGCAGAGGCAAAAGGAGGAGCATCTTCTGAAGGGGCAGCAGTGAGAGGCACGGGCAGGGTGGCAAGGCACAAGGGTCCTGGGTACGCCTCTCTGCTCCCACCAGGCACGGGAGATGGTGGCAGGAGGTTAGGAAGGCTGGAGGAAGGGGGAATGGCCGGAGGAGGACTGTAATTGACAGAGGATGGGGTCTGCAGGGAAAAGCATGGGGCTCTGGGCCCCTATGCAGACAAGCCCACCTGAGGCCTCAATGACAGGACGGGACTCAAACAGAATTCCTCAGGGGGAAAATTCAGGTACTCAGAAGCTGTCCACGCAGTGGAGCTTTGTGACCCGGATGGCCTCACCTGTATTCCTTCTCTCTCTCTCTCTTTGCCTCCCCCTGCCCTGCAGCCGCTGTCCCTCTCAAGAGAACCAACCACCAGGGGCACCCGGGCCTTTAATCACGGATGTTCTCAGCACCCAACCCAGCAGCACCCAACCCCTCTGATCTGCCTAATGACAGGGGAAGAGCAAGGAAATTGCAGCCTCGGTCCCAGACTGCTGTAAATAAGCATCTCGCATGCCCGTGTGTGCGCACACACGCACTCACCCACAGGCTTGCGCTGGCCCAGAGATGAGAGAGAAAGAGAGACTCTCCTGCACGGCCAGCGCCAGCCCTGCCCGTCTCCCGGCTGCAGGAGGATTTCCAGCAGGTCTTGAGGAAGGCCCACAGATCCTTCAGGGCAGGCTTCTCATGGGCCCCCGGGGGAGTCTTTTGGGGGTGGGCAGGCAGAGAGAGCCTCCCTCTATCCCCCACCCCATTTCAGGTGTTTTGGCGCTGTTAACATTGTGGGAATGGGGAGAGGAAGGATTTTACATGCGTGTTGTGAGGTGGAGTTGGCTGGAAGGGTCTCGTGGATGGATTCTCCTCCAAGCCCTTATAGGTCCAGAAGGACTTCAAAGGTCCAGGAGCTGAAGGTCTCGCCACATCGTCTCCCTCCTTGGAATGTGTCTCTCTCTTTCCCTGTGGGCTCTTCTGATTCTGTTCATCTGTACACCCAGTTTATGCCTGCTCAATCCTCACTCAGTCCTCTCTCCCTTCCCATTCCTCCCTACCCCTCTCGCAGTAATCCTGGAGAAGGTACATTTTCTTGGGAGCCCAGAAAGGATATGCCCAGGTGTAGGTGTGCCATATCTGGGCACATCTAGGCACCAGATCTCTGGGAGCCTGGAAGTGAAGGCAGGAAAGCAGATATGCTCAACACAGTCACGCTGGGTGACTCTGGCTTCTGCCAGGTGAAAGTGGGGGATGAAGGCCCAAGAAACCCCAGCCCCTAGCAGAGCTGGGAATGAACCCAGTCTGGTCTCCCCCTCTCTGCTGCCACCCAGTGAGCTTCTGATTGGAGGGCACTAGCACATTTCCTTAATCACATGTGCTAATGAAGTCTGTGTGGCTGCGGAAAAAGGAGGTGAGAAAAGCTTGTGCTCATACATTATCTTTGTGAATGTGGAGTGAGTTTGCTTTGGAGAACAAATAGGCACGCTGTGTCAACAGGAACATCCTTCCACAACCATTGGTGCTGCTGTTGCTTGCAGGTGCCAGAAAAGCCCACAACGGTGGTTCTGCAGTCAGAACTTTGCTCCCACCTTCAGCCAGAAACGTTCCTTCTGCTTTGTCCAAAAAAGCCATCCTGCAAGCATAGTGCAACTAACGCCTGTGTACCTCAGTGACAGGCTTATGCCTCTCTCCCCCTTTCTCTCTGTGAGAACTCTTGTTACTCCCCAGGCTTTTCCCTTATTTTTTAAGCACACAGCCCACCCTGCGAGCACCACTGAGGATGGTGCATCGCTCACCAGAGCCCCTTTCCAGAAAAGAGGTGGCTGCACCGAGCGCTATGCTGCGGGAGGAGATGGCAGGACCGAGAGTGACCATGGCCGGGGCGCCCCTTCCTCTCCTCTGCCTCCGTGCCCAAGGAGCAGCCCCCTTTTCCTGTAGCACTGCCCAAGCCTGGTCTCATTGGCCTTTTTGTCCTGGGGAGGTGGGGTGGGAAACACAGGGGGCTGCCTTGTTCAGACTTTCCCTCCCCTCTGCTTTTGGTGCCCAGGAATAGAGATGCTGGGATTTACTTTGGCACATGTATGTGAGACTCTTTGGTCTCCTTGCCTGATGTCGCCGTGGGGCTCCCTCCTCTCGAGTCGCACGCAAGAAGGAAGGAGAGTGGCACGGAAAGCCACCCTGTGGGCTGAGCTGGTGCCCTTTCAGCCACGGGGCTGAGGGTTTATGCGGGACGGCATGGATTGTGTTATTTTCTCCATAATAATGATCATTTCATGACCACTGGCACCTCTGCGAGTAAGATAAACCCTGTCATATTAACAAAAGCTAAGAATAAGTCAGCTGTAGAAGCTTGTATAACTCCCCCACCCCCCGCAATGTTCTTTTGGAATGGGTAAGATTATAGGATGCCGCTAAAACTTTTACAGTATCTCATTGTTCAAAAATAACAAAACCGTGACTAAAAAAAGGCCAGCTGGACATTCTGAAACTGGTGTATAAATGGCAGCTTTAAAAATAGTGGAAACTCTGAAGAAGTTCCAGTGAAAGGTGGCTGTCCTCGCCCTGCGGTTGACCACAGGGTCCTTTTAGCCTCCTGGTGTGGCCGGGAGGGAATCTGGGTCAGTAGGCGAGGCGCTGGTTTTGGATGGGCCCACAGAAAATCCCACACTGTGTGCTGCTTCCATTGGCGAGCAATAATAGGATTTCTGTGGAGAAAGGACAGAGCTTCTCACCTCCAGGCACTGGAAGGCTGAGCATCGTCTGGAGACGGGGGGGGGGGGAGTGGTGTGTGTGTGTGTAGAAACCGGCTTAGTACACACACACGCACGCACGCACACACAGAATCCAGTCTCATTCAGGAGTGGAATAAACCATGGGAGGCCTTCAGCTGTAGTCAGTGTAAGAGGCTCTGCTGCATCCCCCAAACAAATGGCTTTTTTTTTTTTAAAGTGCACCATTCTAACAGGATGTTGTCTTTTAATTCAGACAGCTCCCCTTACCCCGTAATCGGAGCCTTGGCATAAAACTGGCACCACCCTCTCACCCTGTGAGCCCCCACTGGAGAAGGAACTGCTTGATAGTCGGACTTCTCTCCAGCGAACCTCGGTGGGCCTTGGCCAGCCGCTTCGGCAGCCCCCCCCAGCACGCTCCTCATGAATGAAGAAGGCCCACAAGAGGGGGGACGTGATTTGTGTGCAAATGAGATCTTTGGCCGTCTCCCTCAGACCAGAAGCAGCATTTGTGGGTCTCTGGGCTCAGCCACAATGACTGATTAGTATGGAGGGAGGAGGAGAAACTGCGGAAAATGCTCCACGGGCTGGGGATGGCTTTCAGCCCAGGGAAGGAAGTGGCCATTGTACTAACCCCCACAGCCTTCCCGTTGCAAACAGCCAGAAAAGGGGCTGCTGGGAAGATGCTTCCCTAAGGGGGGTGGAGAAAGGGATGACCCCTCTTGGCAGAAAGGAGCGGGTCCCATTGCTGCAGCAGCAGCGCCAGGCCCCACGTGCACAGACGCCCTGCCGGGGAGCGACGCAGGAGGAGGAAGCGGTTCCCACTGCAAGCACACGGCACTAAACAGCCGCCGCCTTTCCACCGGTGGCCCTGAGTTTCAGCATGTGGGACCGGACACAGGCAGAGTTGGAAGACTGCCAGGCACTGTGGGGCCAGGGAAGGACGACGGCCCCCCAGATTTGGTTGGACCACAGCTCCCGCCGTCCCTCAACACTGGCTGACCTGGATAGGGCAGATGGGGACGGCAACATTTGGAGTGGAGCGGCACAGGCCGCCCAGCTCAGTAACAGACGGCCTGAAGAGGGCACATAGTCTCACTCACCGGAAGAGAAATCCCCAAATTCCAGATATTAGGCAAGGCCTCTCCACCCAGTTGGGCCACCTACCCAAATGTAGCCCCCCCTTGCATGGAGAGGAGGGGTCCCACTCCTGTTGACCCCGCCCACACGGCATTTGGCCCAGACCAACCTTTAGCCAGCTCAGGCTGTGGCTCCCCCCGGGCTAACGGGGCTGCGGCCGGGCCGATGCTGGACTGCAGATGCCGCCGCCGCCGCTGCCGCCGCCAGCACCTCCTGGGCCCCCTCACCTCGCCTGCTCCCACCATGGGAAGTGCAACGGGGGAGGATGGGCGCCCTCTCTTTGCCAGCTCTGCCCTGCAAGATCCTCCTTTCTGTCTTCTTTTTAACTCAAAGGAGCCGGGATTCAAACCAGGGGCTCGGGTGCCCCCATGCCACTCTGCCTCAGCCCCTTCCTTGAGCGCAGGGGTCAAGGCGAGGGCCCCGGCCGGCCGGCACGCAGAAGGCTGTCCGGGTGACGCCACGCCCGGGGCGCAGGACGGCTCCGGCGGCGAAACGCCTTTCCTCTCTCGACCGCAGGAGCATCTAGCTGTGGCGGCGAAGGAGGAGGAGGAGGAAGCGGCGAAGCAAAAGAGACGGGAGGAGGAGGCCGCCACTTACCAGAAGGAGCACCTCCCCCGGCTGGTCTTCCATCCAGTGCTGGAGGGTCTCTGTGGCGAGGGTCTCCACATCTGGGAAAAGCCCCTCCACCCACTCCACCACCCGGGGCCTCATCTGCGAGGGCTCCCTCAGGCCCTCGGCCTCCAGCGCGGTCACGAACCGGTCGGCCATCGGCGCGGGGCTTCGGGAGACTTTGCCGGAGAAGCGGCGGGAGCCGGCGGCCGCCTTCGTCTTCCCGGGCGACCGGGGCCGGCGGCCGCGGGCGGGTCGCGCGGGACCCCTCGGACCGGCCCCAGCCGAGGACGGCTTTTGGGGGAGGGCGGGCAGGCGAGCCTGAGAGGGAGGAGGGCCTCTCCTCTTTCGACGGGCCCGCCAACAAAATCGGGCGGCAATTTGGCGGCGAGCTTCTCCGACCTGCCCCCCCCCGCGCCTCACGCTCCCTCGTTCCCGCTTCCGGAAGCGGGCCCCCAGTGCCCCCCGTGGCACCCTCCCCCTGGCACTCGGGCCACGGTAAAACATTAGCTTCGCTTCCAGTTAACACAACCCGAAGCCTCCGTGCCCTTTGGACGCTGAAGGAGGGGCTGCCCGGCCAGCCATTCCCGCCTGCTCCTTTGACCCCAGCCGTCCTGATTTGGCAGGGAGGGCCCCTGAAATCCCGGCCGCCCGGCTCTTCCGGCCGCCTCAAAGCACCCCGTTTTCCTCCCTCCTCCCCCCTTCCCCTTTCTCCTCTGATTCCCTCGTTTGCTGCAAACAGAGGCCATTTCCGCACTACCCTGTTATAGCGCTACGATTCCACTTTCCACATCCTATGGAACCTTGGGGTTTGCAGTTTAGGGAGGGACCTCAAAGGTCATCCTCAAAGGCCCCCTCCCCTCAAATCACCCCCCCAGACTCCAAACCCCAGGAGTCCATAGGATGTGGAAAGCGGTATCATAGCGCTGTAACAGGCTCGTGCGGAACCGGCCAGGGTTCCAAGCGCGAAAGTGGTTGGCGTTCAGTTCAATGGGGCCGACGGAGGAGAGGAAGCGGGCGGGCGGGCTCGGGTTCGGAGCCCTGCCTGGAGCGGCACAGAAGACGGCGACCCCATTCGTTTGGCCTGAAGGCGCACAACAACAACAACAACAAAGTAGCAGCGCGAGGGGCTTTGCAACAAAACGGGCAAACAGTCTGGAAACGTTACTTTTGGGGACGTAGTGACTTTGAGGGAACAGAATAGTCTGAAAACGTAACTTTTGCAAACACCTGGAGGCGGAGGGAGGGGAAGAGACAGGAGGGCGACCTTTCTGGCCTTCGGAGCCTCCGCGCGGCAGCCCGGGGCATCGCCGTTGCCTTGGCGACGGCGACAGGGCCGCCCTCCCAGCGTGCCCCGGGAGAGGTCTCCAGTGCGCAGGCGCCGAGAGCGGTCGCCATCTTGCTGGCTGGGGCGAGCGGGGAGAGGGTGCCCCGTTGCGGTCGCCATGGAGACCGGTGAGCAGCGGGAACGGGGGGGGGCCGGGAGCGACCCGGCCCTCGGGGGTCTTCCCGCGGCCCCCGGGTGGGCCTGAGCGGCGCGGGGCTCCCCCGGTGCTTGGGCTGCCGGCGGGGGCGGGAGGGGTGGCGTCGATTCGGAGGCCCCCCGAGGCCCGGGGTCCCCGGCGGTCGGAGCGGGGCTCCGAGGGTCCTGCCGGGCCAGCTGGGGGACCCCGGGAGCCTCCCCCAGTGCCGCCCCTCTTTCCTGCCTCCTCAAGTGTGGAAAGGACTGCAGCTGCCGGCATCCCCAGCCGGGGAAGCGGATGGGCTCTCCGGAGTGAAGGCGGGGAGGCCGCCTGCCTTTATGGATGGCCGGCGGGGCGGGAGTCTCGCCCCCCGCCGGCTGTGGGGTCCCGGGAAGGCGGCGTCCGGTGGTCGGCGGCCGAGAACTGGTCCAAAACCGCCCTCGCCGCCCTCGGAGGGTGCTGCCTGAGTGGGCTCGCCCGGGGGGTGGCGGCGCTCCCTCTGGCGGGGCGGGGCGGGGCGGGGGCGGTTCCGCCCTGCGAGGGGTGAACGGCAGCCCCCCCCGCCGCTGCGTGCCGGATTCCCCGTGTCACCCCAGCCGCTGTTCTCTTTGTGCCGCCAGATGACAGCGGGAATCGGCTCCGGTTCCAGATGGAGCTGGAATTCGTACAGTGCCTGGCGAACCCCAATTACCTCAACTGTAAGTCCCGGGAATGGGTGCGATTTGATTTTAGAGTCGATTCGTGCACCTTGTTGGCCAAGGATGGTGAAGCACAGGGCGACGTGGAGCACAAGACAAAGTCAACAAAGCCGAACATCTTAGAATAAGGAGATGTGTTTGAAATATGTTTGACTAATTTGGGCCCTTTATTTATTTGCCTGAGACCCAGAAGGCGGAGAGCAGATCAAAACTCTTCATGAATAAATCAAAACTGTTGCAATCAGAAAGCTGGATTAGATGGGCCCTTGGTTGGTCAGCAAAGCATTTATCTCAGTTTTTAAGATGCCCGGTAGCCGCTTTTCCTGGTGCGATTCTATGGATACAGCGTGAGACTGTGCGTGTGCTTGTGCTATTGCTGCCTTCTTCTTGGTCTTTTTTGCTTAATAATAGTGGCTGTTTATAAACTGCTCTAAGAAAAAGCGATTGGGAGAAGCCTCCTTTAAACTACATTGATTTGTGTGTTTCTTTCAGTTCTTGCCCAGAGGGGATACTTCAAGGACAAAGCATTCGTAAATTACCTGAAGTACTTGCTGTACTGGAAGGAACCGGAGTACGCTAAGTACCTAAAGTAAGAGTTACAGTTGTATCATTTTCCAGTACAGGCATATTTCAGTTCGCAGTCAATGTGTTCCTAGGCATGACTTCTTTAACAGAGAATTTGGCACCACCAGAGGCAGAAGTAAAGTGGAAAGAACACAGATAGTTCCTGCACGAGAAAAAAAGAAAGGCAGTTCAACATTGTTTCAGGAAACTTTTTATTCAAAGCTAAACAAACACACTTGTTAAATGAATGAAGTAGGCAAGGTAACCCTTGGATAAGTAAACAAAAACATGCTGAAGTTTTTCTAAAATGCATCCAGAAATGTTTTGCTTTCTTTCGCTAGCCTCCACTTTTCTAATGATGACGTCCATTTTGACGTCTGAACTGGTAGATTTATGCTGTTTTAAAATGCTGGGAATAACTGGCTGGGGCAGGATTTTCTGCTCTCCCCTTTTCTCTCTGTTCTGTTGTTCACACATCCTTGGTAAGGGATTCTAGAGGTAGCTGTACTTTACCTTGTCTCCTGTAGGCAGGAATGCATGGCTAAGGGAGAATTGGCTGGAGCCAGAATCCAGTTCTTTTCCAATTCAAGCTCTATTGCACAAATTTACTGCTTACAAGCTCCTGCAACCCGATACCAAAATTCTGTGCTTGTCTAGCCCTCCCTTGCCATTCTCCCAATGCTGATGCTGCTAAAAAACAGAGGCAAAGAAGGGGGATGGGCAGGCATTAAAAGATGCTGTAAAGGAAGCTTTTTTGTTGGAGGTTTTGTTAACTGACATGTGCCTGTACTGAATGCCTAGAACTTGTGTGTCCACTTGGCCCCTCCCTAAACTGCAAACCTCAGGATTCCATAGGATGTTGAAAGTGGAATGATAGCGCTACAACAGTCTAGTGCAGAAATGGCCCCAGATGTCCTGTGAGATGCCACAGTATGACACAGCATTCCTGGCGCCCTCCTGCACTGTAGTGGCCGCAGCAGCAATAGCAGGTTCGATATCCGTGTTCCTCCCCATGGGTGCTGTGCGTGTGTGGACGCGTGCATGATCAGTGTAGCCCCTGACCCTGGAGGAGTGCCCACCCTCTTACAGAAATAGTTAATTTCATAGCTCCTCCTCCTCCTTCGAGCAGATATGTCACGCAGAAGGCACGTGGCCTGTACAACCAAATAGTACATTTTATATTTGTTGTAGCAACTCATGAAAATACTAATTAGAATGGTGGACCTTTGATTCAGATGGAATTGTCTTGGTACTTTCAACTCACCTTGACCCAAGTCAGTCTAACCGGTTGGCAGAACTGAAGGTATTTGTTTACAGTGCTGGGAGGTTGTTCCAGAAGTCTGTGTTCCCTTGACATGTCTCTGTGGCCCTGCCTCACCTGCACAGGTACCCCCAGTGCCTGCACATGCTGGAGCTCCTCCAGTACGAACACTTCCGCAAAGAGCTGGTGAATGCCCAGTGCGCCAAGTTCATTGATGAGCAGCAGATCCTCCACTGGCAGCACTACTCCCGCAAGCGGATGCGCCTCCAGCAGGCCCTGGCCGAGCAGCAGCCACAGCAGCCCCAGCAGCCGACGCCGCAGCAGCACCAGCCACAGCCCCAGCAGAACAGCGCCTCCGTCAAATGAGCCCTCGGTGGACTCCTCTCCGGACAGAGCGGCAGCCAAAGGGCAGCTCTGTTCAGGTTGCTCTTGGCTTTCCCAAAAGACTGGTTGTCGGGGGCTTCCGAAACATGCAAGTTGAGGTGGGAAGAGATTCTTGGTTCCATCTGAAGAACGGCTGCATGGAACTCACTCAAAGTGACTGGAGCAGTATTTTGCATTTCAGTCAATGCTGGCTCTTAAGGGGCTTACTGTTAGAATCCACATAAAAGTCACAGTGGCCAGAGGGGTGGAGGGTGGGCAGCCTCTCTTGGGGGCTGGCGATACAGTTCAGGTTTTGGAGGGAGGGGCAGAAGGTACTTTACTGTGTAATGGCAGCACCCATGCTTGCTCAGATGGAAGAGGAGTAGTTGTCTACTGCCCCTTCCTCCTTTCTGCAATTTGCAATCAGTTTTCCATTCTGACAATGCATTGTGTGGTTTGGTGATTACACCAATCTGTCAGCTGCAGTCTCAGTGCTCATAGATTTAAAGTTGGCAGCTGTAAACAACTATGGAAAATAAATTTTTGTTTGAATGAAATAAAACCAGTTACCCTGCTGCTAGAGGAACACAAATCCTCTCAGGCGACACTTGTCCTGCACACCAGCGTGTGGGCAGAAGGGGAAGCCTGTCTAGATTTAATAGAACTTTTATGTGAGTAGACACACTCGAAATAATGCCAGTGGTGGCATCACTCTTTTTAACAGAAACTCTATTTTGAATAAGATTTTATTCAAATTCTATGGTTTGTAAGTCACCATTTCATTTAACTGCAGTTTAAGACATGATTGTGGTCCCTTTTCAAGGCATCTAGCAGCAGATGCATCTTGATTAAAGCAGAAATTGCTCACTCGTCTTCGGTAAACAGCATCCTTACGAGATCTGGTTTGAAGCACTCTTCTTCCACCAGCTTCTGAGGCTGAAACAGAAGATAGGTGTCCACAGAGGGTCTGAGTCTTTGACGAGGAGTCTGGACTATAAGGTTTGGATACCCGCTTGCCCGTATGACCTTGGGTAAGTCACCACACTCTTGGCTTCAAAGGAAGGCAAAAGCACGCCCCCCCCCCCCCCCGGTTAACAAATCTTGCCAAGAGAACCTGTGATAGTCTTTGCCTTAGGGCCACTATAGATCAGAAATGACTTGGAGGTACACAACAACAATTCCTGGCTGTTTTGTCACACTGCCAGGTCTTCCAGTAGCCACACTGTTTGTATTTTACACCTTCTTTCACGGGCCCTATGCTCTTCCTTATTTGGAAAGACTGGCAACCACGAAGGACAGCCCAGGGGCACTGAGTGTGGAAGAGTGCATACTAGACCTAAGACCAGCAAAAAGGGGGTGAGGGTGGGGGCTCCTTTCCAGCAAAGTTTCCCAGAAGGCCCATCCACTGAACTAATTCATGCTGCAAAGAAGTCAGCTGCCAGAAGAGACAAACGGGGCTTCCTGAATAATCAGTCCTGGGCAAATGTAGGATCAAGCCCTAAGAACTCAGCAAGACTTAATTCTGACTCAAGGCAGCCTCTCTGGTCCAGGGTTCTGCTCCTCCCAAGTGGCTAACCAGATTCCAACCACTCCTCTCCCAATGGGAGGCCACTGGCAGAAGAGGAGACTGGCTGTACAAAAGGCAGTCGGATGCATACCCTCTTTGGGAGGGAACAGAAATATATATGTGTGTGTCCCTATCTGAGCACCACTGGCAGCTATCGCCCTTCACCTGTGGCAGTGAAGTACTCCACACTTTTTTTATATGCCGCATGTGGAATATGTTCATATGTTGAATCTCCACATCATTTGTGGACAAGTTTAAAAGCACCACAACCAGGTCTCTTATAAGCAGCTGACTTGCTTTGTAGGTCTGTGCAAAGTTCTACACAATACTTGAAAGCAACACACAGGTCCAGTTCTAAGAAAGCAAAGGACAATTGCTTTGGCAAGTCTGGAAAAAGATGCACAAGAGTTCCCTGATTATAGAATACCCTTTCTGAACTGTCGTCTATTTTTTAAAAAAATACTCACAGTCCCATATTTGAGAAGTGTAGGCACTCCAGTTAGCTTAAGATTCTTCTTGAATTCATTGTTGGGATCTTTCCAGCTGTTGAAAAATAACAGTCAAATCAGCATTAATAGGTTTGAGAAAGATTAGCACCATGCATGTTTTTGAACGAACGTATCAGGGTGGTTTTCTGCAGAGTGAAAAGACCATGGCTCGCTCCCCTAAGTCCAGTAGGGTGTGTATGTCACTCAGTGTCAAAGCAAGAGATGGGAGCCGGGGGGGGGGAGACACCCTCTGCTGGACCTCCCTTTGGCAGGGCCATCTTTGCCTTCGGTAGAAGGTGGGACGACAAGGCTTAGGGTCTCCCTGATGCAAAAGGGAAGAAACCCTCTTCCAAAATCTCCTTCCTCTGGGGGGCTTCAGGCCCTACCTGTTCATACACTGCTTCATTTCGAAGAAACTCAGCAACCCAATGTGGTTGTTACCGAAGTGTGTTCTAGGAACAATTCCAGAAAAGAATTGAATCTAGAATCAATTCCAGGAAAGATCCTAGAGCAAATCATTAAACAGTCAGTTTGTAATTACTTAGAAAACAATGCCGTAATCACTAAAAGCCAACATGGATTTCCCAGAAATAAGTCATGCCAGACTAATCTTATCTCTTTCTATGATAGCGTTACAAACTTGATAGACGAAGGGAATGCTGTAGATGTAGCATATCTTGACCTCAGTAAGGCCCTTGACAAAGTTCCACATGACATTCTTGCAAAGAAACTAGTAAAATGCGGGCTGGACAGGGCTACTGTTAGTTGGATCTGTAATTGGTTGACCGACCGCACCCAAAGGGTGATCACCAATGACTGCTTTTCATCCTGGAGAGAAGAGACTAGCAGGGTGCCACAGGGTTCTGTCCTGGTCCCAGGACTATTCAACATCTTCATCAATGACTTGGATGAAGGAGTGGAGGGCATGCTGGTCAAATTTGCAGATGATACCAAACTGGCAGGGGTTGCACACACACCAGAGGATAGGATCAAATTTCAGTACGACCTTGACAGATTGGAGAGCTGGGCCAAGGCTAACAAAATGAATTTCAACAGAGAGAAATGCAGGGTCCTGCACTTCGGCAGAAAAAATGAAAGTCACAAGCATAAGATGGGGGATGCGTGGCTGGACAGTAGTACGTGTGAAAAGAATCTAGGAGTCTTGGTAGATCACAAGCTGAACATGGGTCAGCAGTGTGACAAGGCAGCCAAGAAAGCCAACGCGATTCTTGGTTGCATCCATAGGAGTCTGGTGTCTAGATCGAGGAAGGTGATGGTACCACTCTATTCTGCATTGGTTAGGCCTCATTTGGAATCCTGTGTCCAGTTCTGGGCACCCCAATTCAAGAAAGATGTCGACAAGCTGGAACGTGTCCAGAGGAGGGCGACCAAAATGGGGAAGGGTCTGGACGCCATGAAGCCCTATGAGGAACAGCTTAGGGAGCTGGGTATGTTTAGTCTGCAGAAGAGAAGGTTAAAGAGGAGACATGAGAGCCATATTTAAATATTTGAAGGGATGTCATGTTGAGGAGGGAGTAGGCTTGTTCTCTACGGCTCCAGAGACTAGGACAAGGAGCAATGGATTCAAGCTGCAGGAAAGGAGATTCCACTTGAACCTCAAGACGGTCAGAGCTGTCTGGCAGTGGAATCTGCTGCCTCAGAGTGTGATGGAGTCTCCTTCTTTAGAGGTTTTTAAGCAGAGGCTGGATGGCTATCTGTTGGGAATGTTTTGATGGGTGTTCCTGCATAGCAGGGGGTTGGACTCGACGGCCCCTGGGGTCTCTTCCAATGCTACGATTCTATGATTCTAACACCGCAGAAAGTCTTCTGCACATGGACTCTCTCCAAGCCAGAAAACTCTTGTGTCCAAACCCCCTGCTCTCCACGTGAGAAGGGCAATGGAACTGGTGAGGGATGGGTGCCCCCTTCATTGCGTGCGGACTGGACACGCCGAGGGCACAACTGCAGAGGGCAGACGTTCCTGCTCTGAGCGAACGAGCAAGAGAGGGCTGGGGGGAGCTCCCACGCAAAGCAGAGAGAAGCCAGTGTGGAGCAGGGGTCAGGGTGCTGGGCTGGGACCCGGGAGGTCCAGACCGAAGTCCCCGCTGAGCCATGAAATCCCTGGGTGACTCAAGCCAGTCGTGCCCTCGGTCAGGCTGACCTACCTCACAGGGCTGATGTTGTGAGGACAAAGGGGGAGTGAGAGGAGACACTTATAGGCCACCTGGAGCTCTTTGTGGGAAAGGTGTGATACTGATCAGTAAAACAGCATGAAGTCTCCCTGAGACAGAGCAGTAAATAATACACAAAGCACCTGCTTTCCTCCATGCCCACAATCATGCGGAGCCTTGTAACGTCTGGGCTGGCCCTTCTCTGTCTGCCGGATCATTCGCACTTGAGACTCCTGCGGAGCTCAGCCTGGTGCCAAACAGGCTGCTTCAGAGGAGGTGGAGGCAAAGTCCAGGCAAAAAGAGCAGTGACAGGCGACCAACTCGCCCAGGAAGGCAAAGTCTGAGTCCCTGGGAGGGGAGCGGCTTTCTGCGCGGGGGGGGGGGACTCCTGAGCAGCAGCCCCACCGCCGCCCGGCTTGGGGCGGTGTTTGAGCCGAGGGAGCCACAGGCCCTGCCTGGAGGCCGCTTTCTGTTCGGAGGCGCTCCCCCGCCCGGATGCAGGCTAGGTGGGGCCCGGGGGCCGATGCTCCTCGGCCGTCCCCCGCCCTTCGGCCTGGCAGGGCCCTCTTCGGGAGCGCTGAGCGCCGGCCCCCCCCCCAAGCTCCAAGCTTTGCAGACGTCTAGGACTGCAAATCCCATCATGCTATGAGGGGTCACTGTGGGAGTTTTTGTCGCGCTCATCCGGAGGCCCTCCGGGGCAGCAAAAGCGCACTCGCCCGGGCTGCTGGTCGGCAGGAACCGGCCCCCCCGCCCGCCCCCCCCCGCGCCCCGTGGCCGGCCGGAGTCACTCACTAAGCTCTTTCTCCGACTTGGCAGTAGACGAAGACGGACCCCTCGGGCAGGTGGCGCAGTTCGGCCCGCACGACGGGTTCAGCTGGGAGGAGGAGGAGGAAGAGGAAGGTTGGCGAGGCGGCGGCGGCCTCCGGCCCCGAAAGCCGCTCGCCCCCGGCCTCCGCTCCAGCCGCCCGGGGGGCTCTTTCCCTCACACCGCCCCCGGCGGAAAGCCCCGGGCCGAGCGGCGCTGCTCTCCGGCGGCCGGGCGCCCCGCACGTGGCGAGAGGGCGGCCCGGGACCCTTGCGGGGAGGCTGCCGGCGCCGCGCGGACCCGCCCCCGCCGGCGCTGTTCGGCCGCAACGCCCGTCCGCCCCCGGCGGCTCGCAGCCCCCTCCGAGGCACGCCAGGAGGCCGGGGCCGGGGGAGGGAGCGGGGACGCCCGCGGGGGGAAGCGCCCACCCCAGCCCGCCCCCGACGCCGCCCCGGGAACCAGGCCCGGCGAAGGCGAGGCGGCGGCCCACCCTTGACGCAGTCCGGGCACCAGCTGGTTCCGGTGGCCGGGTCCTTGTCGCCGCTGAAGTACACGAAGACCGGCCGGCCGCCCCGCCGCTTCTCCCGGGCCACGCGCTCGAACTCGGCGTAGCCGCGGACCGAGACCTCCTCGAAGCCCATGGCCGCGGCGGCGAGACGGCGCCCCGCACGTGACGCCGGGGGAAGGTCGGGGAGGCCACGCCCACCGCCGACGGCGGCCGCGCGGGGCCAAAGGGGTCCGCGGCCGCGTCGGCCGCTCGGCGTTGGCCTCTGCCGGCACCCGTCCGGCGCGGGCTGAGGCCTGGCGGCGTCCTTCGCGACGCGCGGTTGCCGGGGGGCCGCGGCCCTCCCCGCCTTCCCTCCCGCCCTCCCCCCCGCGCCGGCGGGCTCTACCGCGGCGCCCGCTCCTCCCGCAGGCCGCCCCGCGCGTGGGGGCTCTGCTGAGCCCGGCCTCTCCGAGGGCCCCCGGCGGCCGGACCCGGCGGGGCTGTTCCGCCCGAAGCGCGGAGAGGGCCGATCTCCGCGGGCTGGCTCCGGCTCGCGGCCGTGCGCGGTAGCCGAGGGTCCTTTGCGTCGGGTCGGGCCGGTCCGGGCAAGGGACGCCCCGCGGGGTCTGGCGGAAGAGGAGAGTCGAGTCGCCGTCCCGGGAGCCTCCCCCGCCCCGGCGCCTTCCCCCTCGCCATGGAGCCCCGGGGGCCGGCGCCGGGCGGCCTTCCTTTGGCAGGCAGCGGGGCTCCGGCAGCGCAGGTACCGGCCCCGGGCGCGGGCCCGTCTGTGTGAGTGCATGTGTGCCCGGGGGGGGGGGTATCGCGGTGCTGCCTGGGTCTCCCCGGCTGAAACGTTTGCTTGCTTGCTCGACGCGCCCTGACAACCTTCCGCCCAGCAGGAGGCGCGGGGCCTGGTGCTCCGACGCCGGTGGCAAACGCCTTGTCCGCTGGGCTCAGCGGTGGCCGGGGAGCTCGGCGCTGGAGGTCCCTGCTTGGGGGTTTTACTGTCTGCTTCTTGAGGAAGCTCTGTGACGCACCGTTTATAGTCGCGGGGTGTTATTTTGCGTTTTCTGGGATGCTGAAGGACCGGAATAAAAATTCAAGCGGAGAACTGAAGACTTACAAAGGGTTGGGGTTCAAAAAGGAGCAGAGAGGCTGGGAGGGGGCTAGCGGATGCTGGTATTTCCCCCCACCCGCAGTTTGTTATAGCTGATTAACTGCGGCAGGGAAAGGGCACGGCGTGAAGGGTGACTGCATATGCACGCCCTGCTTACGATGAAACCGGGTTAGAAAAGACCTTGGGACAGAATGCAGACTTGTGGCACATCTCAGAGTGTGATATGGAGAGATTTAAGCACACCCTTAACTTTGGATTGGAAGTAACGGGTTTTTATATAAAAGCAGCAGTCTTTCTGTGCTGCCAGAACCACCTTGTTTAAAGAGAGCCCTTGTCTATAGAAAGGAGGGGTGAAGGGGGGATGCCTTTTCAGCAGGGTCAGTGGTTCACGGCCAGGCTCGCTCCTTTCTTCAGAGGTGAGAGTCAGTCTTCTCAGGCGCTCCTGCTGCTAAGTGCTCACTTGGCTGCTCCAAAGATAAGGGTGCTCATGGCTGGCTGGTCGCTGGGTCTGTTCCTGCGCGTCTCCTCTGGGGGATTTCAAGGTGAAGCTGGGCTGATGGCCCTTTGGCTTTGCTTGCCACAGGGCCTGCTGTGGCTTTCTTGACCTCTTCTTCTGCAGCTGCTCTGTGCGTGGGGGGTGGGTGTGTCCAAGCGGCACCCAGGCTGGGCTTTCCGCACAGTCAGCTTCAGGCCTGAGGTGGCAGAATCTGAATGTGGGGCTCCTCACTCCAGTAATCAAAATGCAGCACCTCTCTCGTGTTCCTTGTGTGATGCCTTTTTTGAAGCTCCAGTTCAGTTGGAATGCTCCTGTGCTCTCGGAGAAGCTGCCCACGCGCTTCGCCAGCCCTCCGCCAATCGTCATAGAGAGACTGAAGCAGCTGGAGGCCCCACAGCGGGATTGGGGCGCCGGGGATGGACTCAGCCCTGTGGGCTCTCTGGAGTTTTCTGCCGTGTCTGAAGAGAAGCTCCAACAGGCCGTCCAGCTGGCCAGACGGGACCTGAAACGGCGGCAGTTGACAGAGCAATTGTACCAACGTCTCTCCTGGCGGGCAGAGGGCCTCGCTCGGGGCCCCCAGGGCAAGGCCCCTGGGAGCACAGGCCGGTCGAGGGTATCCAAGGCCCACCCGAAAGAAGGACGCCCCCTCAGCGGTAGTTCCAAGAGGGAGACAGCTGGCACCCAAGCAAAAGTCTTCCTCTCCAGGCCCACGCAGGTCAAGTCAGAACCTTCTCCCTCCAGTTCGCCTCCCACTCGTGATCCAGGACCCGGACCCTCCCTGGTTTCCAAAAAAGAGGAAGATAAAAGCACTGGGGAGGTCAGGCGGCTGCAGAAGGAGCTGCAGAGCTACGTCCAGAAGGTGGAAGAGCTGGCCCAAAAGGGTGAGGAGGAGGGTGGGCAGACGCTGCGTTTGGGGGCCCTTCCCTCAGAACTCCACACTGCGGGGGCGCCTCCCTGAATGGCTGAAGGCGCTTGCTGCTTAGGGGGCTGGGAAGCCTTGCAGGGGGAGGCAGAGCCCCAAAGAGCAGCCTTAGCAGTCATAATCTTCCATGTTTGCCACACTGACATGGGGGCTGGGGGCTGTTTGGGAAGGTGCTCAGAGCCCCCTCCAGGGTGGCTTAAGGGTCCCTCGCTGTTTGGAGCTGAGTTCCTGCCCCTGCAGCCGCTTGTGTGGAAGACAGTTGCGTGTGCCTTGTGGAAATGGGGGAGGTGCTGGAGGGAGTGGTTTCCCCATGGCTTTGGGTGCCACTCTTCCTCCCCCCCTCCACTAGACATTGCTGGGAGGCCTGTTTGTCACCTCAGCATCCTTCCTGCCCAACTGTTTTCCAGAGAGAAGCCAGAGGACCTTGGATCCTGACGAGGAGCGCCGCATCCGTATCCGGAGGCAGGAGCAGGCTGCCCGCTCTGCCCGGATGCTGTACGTGCTCCAGCAGCAGGTCTGAGCCAGCCCAGGGCCAGAGCCGGGAGGGGGTTTGGGGCCTTCCCTGCCTGGAGGCTGTTCTCCGCCGCCATCTGCGTGTGTGTGTGTGTGTGTGTGTGTGATTGCGTGTATGCATGTGCATGCGTGTGTGGGGGAGGGATTCTGGGTTGGGGTCCCAGTGCATGAATCCGCAGTTCCAAGAGCCCCCCCTCACCGCAGCCAAAGCTACCTGCCCCTCCCCACCCCCAGCGTAATGCTTTCCTTGGTCTGCCTTCCATGCGACTGCACAGGTGAAAGGAATCCAGGAAGATCTGGAGCAGTTGGGTCCTGATAAAACCAGGCACACAAAGAAGGTGAGAGGCTGAGGCTGACCTGGGGAGAGGGCTGGAGGGAGGGGCTTCCTGAAAAGGGAAAAGGACTTAAGCGAACGGGCAGGGGATGCGCGAGTGTTGGGCCTTCTTGTTCTTGATGCCGCTGCATGCTCTGGGGCCCCTCATTGGTGGTGGGGGTGCTCAGGCTGCCCTCATGGAGTGTCCCCGCACAACCTCTCGTAATGCCCGTGGGCATCTCTGCCAGCCCAGGAGGGCTTTGGGAGGTCTGGCCAGGGGCCCCAGGGCCTTTCTTGCCTGGGAGACTGACTGACTGTAGCCCAGCTCGGCCTCATCTTCCCTCCCTCCTTTTGTGATGCAGTCACGAGCAATGGCCAGACTAGCAGCAGCCCACAGAGGAGCCGTCCGGGCCCTGCAGGCCTTTGTCTCCCACTTTGCTGACCGGCCAGAGCAGCCCCCGGCTCCCGCCCAGCGCAGGGAGCTGGGCCAGCTCATCCAGCAGCTCTCCCTCTGCTCTGCCCTCCTGGATATGGAGCCCTCTGTCCCTGATGTCGTCTTGGACCCGCTGCTGCAAATTGAGGTGAGGCGGGAGAGGGCCTCTGGGGAGTGCGTCCCATCCACAGAAGGGCCTGTTGTGGGTTGTGGGGAGTGCGAGACATTGTCAGCTGGACTGTTGGGAGGTGTGGAGGGTGTCTGTGAGAGGCAGGCTTCAGGGGCCCTCTGCATTAGTCCAGGGCAGGAATCTTGCTGCCTGGGGGGGGGGGTGTTGCTGCACCAGCATTGCCAGCGCTGAGGAATGCTGGGAGTTGCGGCACAGACTCATCCGGTGAGCCTTGTGATTCCCCCTCATGGTTCAAATACTCTGAAGGACCTCAGGTCCCCTTCGGGCTGTGCTGCTGGGATCTTGCAGCAAACGGGGAATATGTGAGCGGAGTTTAGGGGCTCCTTTAGGAGGGAAAGGGACGTGGGAAGCCCTTGGGGCAGGGCCCTCAGTCTGGTGGGGCTCTGGACGCTCTCACGGGAGGTGCCCTTGTTCTCCTCAGGACCTGGACTCGTTGCTTGCCCAGAAGGCTTCTCTCAGGACAGGGTCTGCGGGGCTCTCTGTGCCTCCTCAAGCCAGGCCCAGGAGGGAGAAGAAGGCCTGTCCTTCGGAACCCAGGAAGCCGCCAGTGGTCCGGAAACTCCTTCCCGGTGGGTCTTCTGGTGCTGTGGCAGGAAGGCCACCCTGTACATGGGGAAGTCCTTGTTTTGGGCACAGGGCTTTTCTCTAAAGGAGAGGCCCAACGGGTGAGCCCCTCTCCTGTCACTGAGACAGGCCGTCCGCTGCCCTCTGGTCCCACGGGGGCACCTAGGAGACAGTGTGTGTGTGTGTGTGTGTGTGTGTGTGTATGTTTTGTGTGTGCCCTGAGAGCCAGAGGGTGGGGGGGGCACTTTTGCCAGTCTTTGTTGAGAAGGGCCTTAGACATCCACAAGAGGCTGCAGAGTGGCTCGGCTGTGAGATTCTCTGCTGGGACTTGGGGCCCCTTTGCTTGGCTCAGGAGGAGCCCCGCCATCTCATTTTTCCTGCAGAGCTAAAGTGGGCATAAAACTTCTGCCATGACCGAGAGAAAACTTGGACAGCAGCAGAAAATATGCAAGAGAAACCCAAAATATGTTTGTCTGGGACTGGGATGTGAGCCATCTTGCTCGTTACTTGTCCGGTTCACAAGGGCTGGGAAAGCTGTCCTCTCCAGGTGTTGGTGGACTCTGGTTCCCATAATCCTTAACTGCTGGCCATATTGGCTGTGGCTGATGGGATCTGGAATACAGGAATCTTTGGGTGATGCCCGTTCTTTGCAATACATCCTCTTTTGCATAAAAGACACACAGAGAAGCACGGCCTTTGTCAATGTCCTTGTAATCCTTGGTTTCAGATGAACGTCCAGACTCGGATGAGATCCTGGCACGAAATGAGAGGAACGAACAGTGCAGTGGAGGAGGCCCTGTTGAGGGCTGGTCCCCTTCTGAGAGCGAGGCCTCTGTGCAGGACAGGGGGGAACCCTGGGCCAGGGCTGAGCCACAGAAGGCCACAACCGTGGCGGCCGCGGGGCCTGGCCTTCAGGGTGCCCCCCTGCGGAGGAAGGGAGCGACGCTGCACCCCACTACACGGCAGGTACAGACCTGTAATCATTGCCCCCCACCATAATTTCTGGTGCCGCCAGACGGCGTCTCCCCTGTGGTGTCATGTCTTGGTTTTTTGGAAATTATAGCTGTTTGGTTGGAGGTTCATTATTATGCTCTTGTTTCTCCCTCAAGGGAAGTTCTCGCCCTCCCCAGAGGAAGGGGGTGGCGCAGCCGTCAGCCAGGCAGGCCCGGTTTCGGGAGCCCACTGTCTCCTTCCAGCTCAAGGAGACGAAGCCCCCAGTGCGAGAGAGCCGGATCCCCTGGGTGCCCCCCAGCATCACCTCCCCGCTCTCCTCACCTCACCGGTAGGTCCTTCATCCTGCCTGAGCCAGTGGGGGAGGAGCCCCCCTTTCTCTCTCTGCCTGAGGACTTGCTGAGCTGGCCCAGCGGTGGTGGCCCCTCCCCATTCGGTTCCCAGAGGCCTTACCTGCAGGAGGGGAACACGAGAAACCATCTTCAGCCAGGGGAAATCCCCGGTTCATCTGCTCAAGCTAGTCCGCCCTGACTGCCACAGAGGCCCTCAAGGGTTTTGGCCGAGAAGGGCCTTTTGTTGTTCCAACCCAGAGATGCTGGGATTGCCCTGGGGGGCTTCTGCCCGCCACTAACCTCCCCGAGGGCCCCTCCCTTGCGACAGAGGGGGCAGCCCTGAGGACAGCAAGAAGCCTCCTTGTTAGACCAGCCTCCTGCCCTTTCAAAGCCTTGGATGGAGGAAGCCCGTTGCCCCCAGGCTGATGTTTGTGTGTATGTGTGTGTGGGGGTCATTTCTTCAGCTGGTTGTGAGACTGTGCTGGGCCTTTGGAGAAGGGTGAGGCAATGCCAGGTGTTCTCTGGGCAAAGTCTTTCCGTGCAGCGGGCATCCGTTCTTCTGCAACATAGGAAGTGGGGCTCCTTCCTATTTCTTCCTGCTCAGCTCCAAATTCCTTGCAGGCCCCCCAGGAGGAGTCCCCGGAGCAAAGAGGCCTCCCCGGAGAGAGAGGTGGCAGGAGAAGGGGGACATGGCACCCCCAAGAAGAAAGAAGCCCACAGGTGGGCTGGGCAACCATTTCTGTGGTGATGGGACGTGTGGACTCTGGGTCACGTGGGGTTGGTCCTTCACAACCTCTGGTGCCACCCTTGCCTGGCACTGAAGAGTCAAAGGGAGGTCCTGGTGGGCCAGGGTGGATTTCTAAGGCTTGAGTGGGGTGTACACCAAGAGTGGGATGGGATGGGATGGGGGAGCAGCTCTGACAAGAAGCCGGATTTGGCCCCAAAGAAGAGGCAGAATCTTCTCGGTTGTGTTCTGTGCCAGGGAGGGGGGAGCAGGGTTGGATCCTGGGGCCTCCCCTGGCTACTCCCCCCCGCCTGCGGCCTCAACTTGGACGAGGGGGGCAACGGCAAGAGGCCAGCCCTCCCGTTTGCCCTCAGCCTAGAAACGCCTGCGCTGTGAGTGTGGCGTGTGTTCCTGTCCCTCCTGCCCTTTCTGTGGAAGTGGGGGTCTGGAGGAGCAGGACGCCCACTGTGGTGGCTGCCATGCTTGAACCCCTTCTTTTCCCTCTCCCCTGCCGACCCCCAGGTCTGATGGCATCTCCCCAACGCTGGTGGCGGAGAAGGTTGAGCGAGAGGTTCGAGAGCGGCTGGAGCCCCTCCTGGCAAAAGCGCAGGTGGTGTGACACAGGGACCCTCTCCCTCCGTCCCCTCCCGGCAATGCTGGGTGTGGCTTGATTTTGCTCCCAAGGACCCCCCCCCACCCTGCCCGAGTCTTTTCCCAGAGACTTTTCTTCCTGGCTGAGACCCAGGGGTGCTGCAACAAACACGCCTGCCCTCGGCCTTCTGCGTTTTGTTGGCCTCAGGGCCCTCTGGAGGGCCCAAAGCTGCCCAGGGAGGAGCTCCTTAGCAAGCGGGAAGCCCCATGGGCACGATGAGTGCTGGGCTCAGTGCCCTGACCCCACCTTTCCCCCAGGGAGCTCCAGGTGGCATGGGTGGCTCTCTCCACTCCTTTATCCTTGCAGCGACACTCCTGTGAGGTAGGCCTGGCCAAGGGAGAGTCGCTGGCCTCAAAGACTCCTGGTGAGCTTCATGGCCTGGATTTCCCAAGAGTCTAGCGCTTTCGCCTCTGTCCTTTGGTTGGCTCTCCTCCTCCTCCTCCTCCTCCTCCTCTGCCGTGGGCGCTTCGTTCCTGTCGGAAGCAGCCTTACCACGGTCTGGGTGGGCCGCAGCGGGCCTTGGCCTGGCCCCCTTGGCGTTTCTGCACCCTTTGGGCAGACTTGGTGCCTCAGGAGCAGGTAATCCTAAGGTGTGTGCTTTCTTTTGCAGAAGGTGAATCTCTCCCTAGAAAGAAAGGTGGGCCCCGAGGGGCCTTCAGAGGCCGTCCAGCTGCTGCCCCAGGAGACACGGCAGGTAGGCAGTGGCACCGAGCCAGGCCAGGAACTTGGCAGTGGGATCCTCGGGTGGGCGTAGGGACAGCCAGGCCCCCCAGCGGCTCCTCTGAGTCAGGAGGTGGGCGAGCGCGAGGGGGCCCCGGGGAGAAGTTGCTTTGAGCTGACCCCTCCCACTCCCAGTGAGGGCAGTGGCATTGTGCCTTTTCCCCCCAAAGCACCGGGGGGTGGGGGGGTTGCCTGCCCAGGGGTGGGTGCAAGGAGGTGCCTCTGGGGAGGGGGAGTTCTGAGCCCCTGGGCCAGTGACCAAAAGGTGGCCCCCAGGCCTCTTCCCACCCGCAGATCAGGAGGCGTCCCCGCCGGGTGAGGGCCGAGGGGGGCCTGGGGCTGCTTCTTAGGGTGTTTCCTCTTGGCCTTCCTTGGTGGGGGGAGGCATGGGGGAGCGAGGCCTAAGCAGGAGCTCCCAGCTGGCTGGGCCTCCTCTCGTGGGTGGTTTCCCACCGGAGGCCTCGGTGGACCCCCCCGCAATACACCCCAGGGCAAGGCAAGGGCTCTCCTTCCTGGCCTTTGAGGGCGGGGGGGATCCCGGGCTGGCCAGGTCCGATCCTGGCAACGGCCCTCTTCGGGACATGCGGTTTGCGACCCGGCTGCTCTCTGCGCCCTTTGCCAGGCGGCTGGCGGCGGCACCCCGGGCGGCCGCCTGGAGGGTCCCACCCAGGAGCAGTGCGGGAAGATGGGGCAGGTGGCCCTTCCGGTGCTCGGCCCCTCCAGCCTGGAGGAGATGCTGCAGAGGATGGAGGAGATAGAGGTGAGCACAGGCTGTTCTCCCCCGGACCCCTCCCTGTGAGGAATCTGCTCGGCCCCTGCGGAGGCTCCTGGAGCGTCCCGTGGAGCCACCAGAGGGCGCTCTCTGCCCTTTTCAGCACCGCCTCCGCGCGCCAGCCCTGCAGAGACCTCCTTTGGAGGCGGCTTCTTTCCTGACCTGAACCCCGTTCCCCTCCCCACGGCCCTGAGGCCCGGCCAAGGGGGGGCGAGGGGAGCGAACGAGGCCCTCCCGGCCGCTGTGCTTCCGCCGCCCTTCCCCGGCGTTGCCCCTGTATTCCCCCCGCTGCAAGACCTGTTGAGCAATGCTGAGCTCGTGTGGGTCTCTTGCAGCGCTCCGAGGAGGCCGTGCGCAGGCGCTGTCGCCAGCTGGTCTATTCCGACGTTGAATTCTGCGTCCCAGAGGAGAGGAGGGGTGAGTCTCTGCCCCCCGCCAGGATCCTCGGGGCAGAAGGAGGGCTGTCGGTGTTTGTCTGCTGGTCCTGCCCCCCTCGTTCTTCCCCAGGCCCTCTCCCCGGTTGACCTCCCTCTTGTGAGGAAGACAAGGCGGCCCCCTGCCGGTGGGTGCAGGGCCCTTGGGGCGAGCGGGGCCGCCTTCTTCCCATCCTCCTCTTTTTCCCCTCAGGGAGGCCGGGGGCAGCAGAGGGGCTGGAGCCCAGGATCCTCCCTCCGCCCATCCAGATCACCCGGCTGGAGAGCCGCAGAGAGCCCCAGGCGGACATTGTCCTGGAAAGGCCCTCGGACACCAAGTGAGCGGGGGGGAAGGAAGGGGGCTGCACTGGCCCAGTGGGTGGCGGCTGGCGGGGGAAGGGGTCCGTGGGAGGCCGAGCTGCGAAGAGCCCCCTCCCACACCCCACTTGAGGGTCCAGGAGATATTGGGGTGGGGGGCTGCTGGCTGAAAGGAGGAAAGGCGGAGGGGGGATTTGGGGAAATAACTGCCCCTTCGTGTGCTCGGCACTGGAGGGGCCTGCGCTTTTGACCCTGAGGGAGCTTGTGGGAGGGGGCTGGGATGGCATCGTGCGTGTGAAATCTCTGCCTCACCCCACCCACCTCTGGCATTTAATGCTGAGTCTCTGAGTGCCATTCTCCGAGGAAGAGGGGACCAGAGTGCAGTCTTGCAGGTGGGGGGGAGGGGGGATCTCCTTGGGAGGGGGGCTACACGCAAGAGGCTGACTTTGGTCCAATCCGGCTTGGGGGCTCCCCTTTGGGTCTCACCCTCACTTTGTCTGGTCCTTTCAGCGCTGTGGAGGGGGAAGAGGAGGAGGAGCCCCCACAGCCCACAGGGGGGACCGGGCAGCCCTCGGGGCCCCGCCTCCCTGCCCAGAAGGGGCCCGGCACCTTTCTCTCGGTCCCCCAGAACGTGCTCCGGAGCATCGGTGACTACGGGGCCCGATACGAGCAGCACCTGAGGCGCATCTCGCACGAGGCAGTGGGGAATTTCAACCCCTGGCGCATTGCAGAGAGGTACTGTGGCGGGCAGGGCCTGGGGGGGGAGCGTGGCACGGAGGCGCCGAGAGAGGGCCTGTCGGAATTCCTTGGGGTACCCCCAGAGGTGAACCAGGCTTCTCCAATACTTAGGGGCTTTGTTGGAAGGAGTCTCTCCCGCTCACGCTCCCAACCTATGTGGGCACACGGGCGCAAGACCCCCTGGCCTCCAAACTTCTTCGCAGGGCTGCCAGGCCCGTTTGGGGAAGGGGTCCGAGGTGCCCCTCCTGCCTTGAGTGTGGCGGGTGGGGCAGGTTGGGGGCCCGGGGTCCAGCAGAAGAAGTTGCGTGGTGGGGCTTCCCGGTTGGGAGAGGCGGATGAGCTTGCCGGAGGGGTGCCTGGCCCCACCCTACAAGCTCCACGGCTGCCGCGGGCATCTCTTTCCCGCGGTCTTGGCCCGGCTGGTCGGAGGGCCAGTTGCCCACCCGCCAGGGCTCCGGGCCCCGCTGACGACCCCTTCTCCCCCTCACTGCAGCCTGGCGGGGGAGCTGCTGGAGGAGGCCCTGGGGGCGGCGGCGGCGGAGCTGCAGGGCCTGTGCGAGGACTACGCCGAGGCCGTCTTCACCGCGGAGTTCCTGCAGGCGTCGGCCGCGGAGTGAGGGACTCCCCCTGTGGGCGGGGTCAACAGGCCCTGGATCTGCCGGAGGCCCCCCAGGGAGGGCGCTGCTCTGCGCAAGGGGGCAGGAGGGCAGGGCCTGGGTTTGCCAAGGACCGTCTTGGGGGTGGAATCAGAGGGGCTACGCAGCTGCCTCCTGCCCCGTGTTTGACTCTGCGTGTGCGTATCTCGGGAGGGGCTGTCTGGGGGCACTGCAGGCAAAGGACGGTCAAGTGAACAGTGCCAGCTGCCTCCCGGGGGGGGCGATGCCCATCCATCCCAGGTTGCCTCCCCAGTCGCCACGGGCCTTGGCGGACAGGCCGTGCCCCGTTTCTGTGGCTCCTCCTCCTGCCTGGCAGGGGTCGGTGGGCAGGCGAGCGGAGAGGGTGGGGGTGCTTCTGGGCACACCCGGTCGCGGGAGCGGGAGCCCAGTCGGCCCCCCACGTGAGCCTTGGGGTTGCCTTTCCCCTGGCGCTGCGGGGAACTGGACCCCCCTCCCCGAGCCAAGCTCTGCTCTTGAACCGGGGACAGGGTCCCCTCAAGGGACTCCTTCCTAAGAGAGATGCCGCAGTGTGGTCGCCAGCTATTTAACGCGTGTTTTTAATAACCGTAACGTGACACAGAGAAATATTTTGTCTTTCAAATAGATCGGTTTTATACTCTGTTTTCTACACGTGAAGAATATTAAATAAGTTTCTTTGAACGTCTGTATGCTTGTGTGCGACCGCCTATCCGGATCCGCCATCGGGGGCCGGGGGGGGGGTCTTGGCTCTCCCGCGGAGCCTCACCCTTTCCTTTCCCGGGGAGGAGGGTTGCCTGGGGGGGGAGGGTCCTTCTGGGGGCGGGGGGGCGGCAGGGCTGGTTCCCCAGGCACCGTGGAGGAGGAGGAGGAGGGCCCCCCTTTTCTTCGGGGCCGCGAGTGGGGTCCCGACCCTCCCTTCTGCTGCCCCCTTCTCCTGCTCTCCTCTCTTTGCAGGCTCCTCCTGCAGATTGGCCCCCAGAGGTGCCAGCGCCTCTTCTCTTTGAAGAGGAGGGGGGAGGGGGGAGGGGGGAGGGCAGAGAGAGAATTTTGGGGGTGCCCTGCCCGTGCTTGACTGACCGAAGTGGGCCAGGGCCGCAGGAGCACCGAGCTCCCTCCCGGTGGGGACCGTGCCCCCCTGGTGCGGGGGGGGAGACATTACCTGCTCGCCTGGCTCGTTTCTGGCTGCCCCCCCCCCCCCCGCCATGCCTCGCCTCGCCTCGCCTCGCCTCTGGAGCCCCCCTTCTGGAGCTCGGTCCGGCGGCCTCCCCCCTCGGGGCTCCTCGCCGTTCGCGCTCGGTGGTCTCCGCACCGGCCCGCCCTGCCCTCTCCCTAAACCCATTCCCCGCACCCCCCCCCCATCGACCGCTGCTCCGGCGCCCCCTTTGCCGCTCAATGGGGCCTCCCACGGGAAGGAAGGAACGGATGGCCCTTCACTAAAGGCGAGAGGCTGAGGGGACGGGAGCCTCCCGCTTAAAAAGGCGGTCGGGGGAAGGTCCGGCAGTCGGGCCGCCCCCCCCCCCCGAGCTCAGACTCGCCCCACCCTGCGGCTCCCGGCTCTTCTTCCTCCCCAGAAGAGACCCCCGGTCAGCCAGACGCCCCCCCCCCCGCGCTGGGCAGCGCAAGGGTCGCCTCCGCCCGGAGCGAAGGAAGGGCGCTCCCTCCCTGCCTGCCTGGCTTTCAGGGGCTCCGGCCGCGCCCCGGAATTGGACGCGGCGGCTTTAAGAGGGAGGCGGCGGCGGCGCGGGGGGAGCAGCCTCGGGCAGGCCGAGCAGTCGGTCGGACGCGGCGGCGGCGGCGGCGGCAGCGGCGCCGGGGGAAGGAGGCAGCCCGGCCGGGGAGCAGCGGGAGGGAGGACCGTTCGCTCGGAGAGACGATGGCCAGCGACCCGCCGCCCTCTCCGCGCCCAGGTGAGCCGCTCCGCTGCCCCCCCGGGACCGCCCCATCCCACCCCACCCCACGGCCCCGGGGAGCATGGCCTCCTGAGCGCGTGCAGAGGGCTGGGCCGCGCCGGGCTGAGCGGGGAGACGTGCTCCAGGCCCCCCTTCTGCCCCCGGGAAGCCCCTTGCAGACGGGGGGGGGGAAGGGACCCGCCCCCTCCTCCTTCCCCCCGCCTCTTCCCCGGTCTGCAGGGGCGCCCGCCCTAGCTGGGCGAGGGGGGATGGCCAGAATCGGTTCTCCCCTCCGAAGTCAGGTTCGGGGGTCTCCTCTCCGGGGGGGGGGCGCGGCGGCTGGGAGCCCCACGAGCCTCGCGGGGGGCGTAGCCTTCTCCCTTTTCTTTCTGCGCAGCGTTCGGGGGGCGCATCCTGCGCCCACCAGCCGCCCCCTCGGCCGCCTCACTGGAGGCGAGAAGGGCGATATAAAATGGGGGGGAGGGGTCCGGCAGCGGGGAGGCGGGGGCTCCAGAGCGGCGGCGCAGGGCTCTGTGGGGCCCCGAGGGCGACGCACCTTCGCTCCGCCGGCGGGGCCCCTGGGACGCGCCTCCCCGCGCCTGCCTCGCCTCTGCCCCAGAGCACCCCCCCTCCCTGCCTCCCTGCCTCCCTCCCTCCCTCCCTCCGTCCGGGGCGCCGCTGTTGGCCCGGAGAGCCGCGGGGGCTGCGCTGCGGCCCGTCCGGCGCTTGGGGGGGGGCTTTGCGGGGGCGGGGGAGTCGCCTGGTGGGTTCCCAAAATGTGCGGAGGGGCCAAGAGGCAGCGCTCGCTCCTGCCCGGGGGCAGCTGGCTTTCCCCGGCGGCCGGGCAGCTTGGATTTCGGCTCCCGTGTTCCCCCGCGGAGCGGAGTCAGGTGCGGGGGGAGCCGTAATAGCGGGGCAGACCGGGCAGGGGCAAAACGGCTGCCCGCCTCTCACCCCCTTTCTGGCTTCCACCCCCTGCTGGCTCTGGTTTTGTGCCCGGTGCAGGTATTGCCCAAAGGGTGGGCGCCTGAGGGGCTCCTCCTGGCTGTGGGGCTGAGCACCCCCTCTGTCCTCACCCCGATGGAGCAGAAAGCTGGAAGAGTTGGGGGGAGGGCTACTTGCAAGGAACATCACGGGGGGGGGCATACTCTGCCCTCCCCTTGCCAACCTGGGCTCTCCCGTGGCACTCCCTCCCCTTTCGCTTGTTAGCTTTTGCACGAGAAGTGTGTGGCCCAATCGCCGGGGTCTCTGCTCTGTCCCTCTCGCCTCCCCGGGGTTGAAGGCGCTGCTCCCCCGGCACTGCTTCCGCTGCGAGGTAGGTGGGACCTCCCCGCCCGCAAGTCCCTTTTGTGACAGGGGTGTAAAGTGAGTGTGTGAGCGTGCAAGCCAGACGTCTGGTGGCACCAGGAACTTCTCTAGCGGTGACCACAACTGGCCGGTCCTGCAGTATTGTGTTAAAATTTGGTACCGTGTCTTTATTTGTGGCTTCAGAGTTCAGGCGTGAGCCCTGCGTATGCATGTGAGGCAGAAGACAGGGTAGTAGGGGGACACCAGGAAAGCCCCCTCCCCGCTCTTCTCCCCCCTGCCGTTTCATCCACTAGTTGCTCTCCTTAAAGGTGATCTGGAAGACCCTTCTTGGGGGGGGAGCAGACCTCCCCCGGGCGAGGCCTGAATGGCAAACAGCGCCAGGGTGGGAGGGGGGGCCGGGCACCTTTCTTGGATCCGTGTGCTCCGTCCTTGCTTTGATTGTTCGTTCCTTCCTTCCCTTGCTCTCTGCTCCTTAGCTGCAAAGCGCCCGCAGAGGAGCAGCTTTGCACGGCGGGCTGTTTGCTCTTTTGAGGCCGGAAAGGTTTGGCTTTTTTCCACACAGAACAGGAAAAACTACCTGTGCGCTTAACTTTTTGAGGAGAAGGAAGGGGAGGAGCAGGAGGGTGGTGTGTGCCCGGGCAGTGCCAGGCAGCCAGGGGGGCCTCCAGAACGGCCACAGCGAAGGCCCGGCCGGGTGTGTGTGCTCGAGTGTGTTTGCCAAAGAGAGAATCTGCTTTCATCTGACTTGGGCAGCGGAGAGTTTTGCCACCTCCGATGGCGGAGTGCGAACGAGGCTGGGCTTTGAAGGCTGGGTCGCCAGGCACAGGGCCAGCTGTTGGGGGTGCTGTTGAGCCACCGTGGTACATAGTGGCTGGTGGATGAGTGAGGGGCCAAAGCAGGGTGTCTCCCACCCCAGGGAAGTATCTCTCCCTATTGCCCTGAGTTCCCTTTGGAACTGGAGGGACCCCCCCTTTCTCTCACCAGTAGCGGGGAATCAGATTTGGAAGGTACCAGAGCTGCAGGTGCCCGGAGTCCAGAGAGGTGCCCGGGAGCTGCCCGTCTGCAAAGTGGCCAAAATCCAGAGGGCTTCTGGCATTTTCCTAGGGAGGGCCAGGTCAGATTTAGAGGGCGCTTTCCCCGTGAGCTTCCTGTTCCCCTCCTTTTGACTGCTTCCCACTCACTTCCCCAGGGAGTCTGTAGCAGATCACAGCCGGGCCTCTGGCTTCACCCCCCCCCCGTCGGCCAAATTGTCCTTTCCTCAGACAATTGGAGGATTTGTGTTCAGATCATAAGAAAAGAGGTTGCTCCTAAGCACTGGGAAGAACTAACTTCTCGACTGTGAGAGCTGTTTGAGGGTGGAGCAGACTGCCTCGCGGGACGGGGTCTCTTTGGGGTCTTCAAACAGAGGTTGGAAGGGCATCTGTCAGGAGTGCGGTATCTATCTGTTCCTCCGGGGCAGAATGGGGGTGTCTGTCTGTGTGCTGAGGATGGAGGAGGCTGTGCTAGGATCCTCAGTCAAGGTCTGAGGAACCAGCCCCACCGATGCCAGGCAGGGGCAATGGGATGTGCCAGGCTTTGGGGAGACAGCTCAGGACTGGCCTTCCCTGAAGGAGCTGGGGGGATGTGGCTGGAGAGACACCCCACCCTTGGCCATAGGAGGGGCACTGGGCAGGGAGCCGGACTGGGGCCCTCCGTCCAGTGGCATCATTCCTGGGTTCAGCGCTGGCACCTGTCGGCCACGGGGCTGGCCCTCTTCTGACTGCACTGGGATGCTTTGGCTGGCGTGGGCCGCTCTGGGCGTTCCCTCTGCGCACCCCTCGGGCCTTGACCGCAGGGCTCTGTCTTCCAGGGTGCTGGCCTCAAACTCCTCTGGCAGCCTTGCCTCCCAGAGACATTTTCCTTTTTAAAACTTTCACGTGAAAAACTCAGAGCGGCAGCAGCAAGGATCTCTGGGCGTGGGACGTGTTGTGGCAGGCGGGAGGACAGGTTTCCTGGGTGTGCCTCTTCCCATCCTGCACCCATGGGTGTGCCCTGGCACCTCTCTTGTGCAGGGAGAGCGGCCTGCAGCTTCCATGCCGTTGGGAGGCCTCTGTCTCGGGCACTGCGGAGGCGCATTGCTTCCTCCTTGGCCCATTTCTAGCCACTCTCTTTCCTTCCATGCAGCCCAGCTGCACCGCTGGCCTCTTCCCAGGAACTGAGGAAAAGCCCACCGACTCCTCTCCGGGCTTTGTACGCCAGGGCCTGGGTCGCGGTGGCCCTCCCACTGGTTTTGGCCTGTGGCTTCCAGCTGGCATGACTGCAACGGTCCAGCGAGGAGGGATGATGGGTATGGACGCTGACCTGAGAACCAGGCTGCCAGGGTGGCCCCGCCTTTGAAGCCCCCCCAAGGCTTCTGCCCCATGTATTTTTGGGTCCTTTTGCCATTTTGTCTTAGATATGGCCTCGGTGGCCTGGCTGGTTGGGCGACCCTAGCGCTGTAATCCAAAGAAGTAACAATCCCGAGCTCTCCGGCTCGTGCTCAGAGCCTCCTCCCCTGCCCCCCACCCTCTCTTGTCTGCTGGGGTCGGGGGTGTTGTCCTTGGAGCGGGACAGGTAGCACTTCCTTTGGCCTCTTTTGGCCAGGCATGGGGCTGGGCGTGTTTTGAACTCACGTCTGTTGGTGAGCCGTCCTTGTGTCCAGAGAAGCCTGGAAAGGAGCGGACGGCATCCCCCTCCCCAGGGATTGCTTGGTTGGAGTGAATGGAGGGGCTGGAGGGGCTGGGACTGAGCAGATGACCCTCCAGTCAGGGGCCTGTGGCTTTCAGGGGGGCGAGGAGACCGTCTGTGTGTGCGTGTGTGCGCGCGCGCGTGTGTGTACGCGCATGTGTGTGTGTGTTCTTGTCCTCCCTGAACCTTGTCAGTTATGTAAAATCCTGCTGCCCAAAAGAGCGTGGAATTTACATAAGATGAGCAGCATCAGGAGGATGCCAGGAGATGGGAGGGGAGGGATTGTGTGTGCGAGAGAGACAGAGAGAACGAGACGGGGGGGGGCTGCGTGCCAGAGCTGCCCAAGGGCAGGAGCAGCCGACTGAGGAGACCGATTTCAAGCCAGGGGCCCTTTGACCCCCCCTCCTTCTCAGCCTGGCCTCTTGCAAGGAAACCGGGTGCTCTTCCCGCTTTGCTTGGCAAGGAGGAAGGGCAGGGGTGTGTGTATTTGTGTGTGTGTGTCCGTCTGTCCATGTGAGTCTTCTGCAGCAACTCCCCTGCCCCTCTCGGCCGTCTTCTGCCTCCGGCCTGCCAAAGCCCCTCTGCTGAGTTTTCCTTCAGCCGCCACGGCACGGTTGGAGATGGAGGGGGGGTCGATCCGGCTGGTCCATCTGGTTGCTGCCCCTGCCGCTGCCGCCAGCTGGGCCTTTTGGGCTCTGGCACCAGTTGAGGTGCTTCTGCAGCATTCCTGTGAAGGAGAGGAAGTGGCCAGTGGCCCAACTGGCAGTCTAGCTGGCCCCTTTTAGCCCCCTCCCTCATGCCAGAAGACCTTGTTCCCCCATCTTCCTGCCCAAGTTAGACGCAGCTGAAGCCAGAGCAGATTTCCTGAGGAAGTAGGGAGGCGCCTGGGGAGACGCAGGGGCGGGGCTGGCATACGTGCGTGCCCGTGTGAGCGCGTGTCCGTCGGCTGCCACTGGGGCCTGTGCCAGGGAGGTCCGGGTCTAGGCTTCTGTTTCTGTAGGGGGCTCCCCGTGGCTTAGGGGTGGCGGCGGCACAGGAGCTCCTGTGGGCAAAGTCAGTGCCCCTGGTTCCCCGTTTCTCAGCTCAGGCCTGAGGCGGAGGGCCTCCCTGGCACAGCCGGGGTAGAGAGGGGCATGGCCGTCTTTTTTTTGCTCCCCTTCCTCTGGGGCACTGTGTGTGGGGGGTCATCTTGCCCCACCTCTCTCCTCCCAGGGCGGCCTTTACAGCCCGGACTCCCCCAGGTTGGCCCCTGCAACGATGACAATGACAGTTTCTCTCCGCAGCGGGCCCGGGCGGTGCTCTGGCGTCAGTGGAGCCTCATTGGCATTCTCCCCCTTGCTCTCTGGCTCATCAGCATGCGCCGCTGGTCCCGCCAAGGCTATTTTTAGCTTCTCAAGTTTTAGCTGAGTTGAGCGGCTGCTGCTGCCACAGCCACGGCGATTCCTCCTGCCTCCTTCCATCTCGCACCAGGTCCTGCGCATGGAAATGGCACCCGGGCTTTGCAGGGCCTGAAGCGGGGTGGCAGGGGTGGGTGGGGTCTTCTCTCCCCCACAGAGGCCGGCATCTGGTGGGGAGAGTTGGTCCTTGGGGCTGGGGGAGGCAGGCTTCACAAATAAGCCCGACAGATCCCATGCCATGTGTACGCCCCCTCCCTCCCTCCCTCCCTCCCTGTGCGCCTGCAGTTTTGGGGAAAGGGCCCCCTGCCCCGTCTGTCGCAGAAGGAAGGCTCCCAGGGTGGGCCTCTGAGCGGCTGCATAGGCTGCTCCTTCTCTCTGTCGCTCCCTGCCTGGAGACAGAGAAAGGGCAATTTCTGCTTTTATCGGGGATTGAATTGTGGCTGGTATCTATAATCCTGTTGGAATGTCGGTGTCCTTTCAGGAGGGAAACGTCAGACATGCTGGGGGGAACAACCTCAGCCGCCTTCCCGCCTGGGAAATGCACCAGTACTGCTCCTCCATCTTTTGGTTGACTTGATTTTTCCAAGCGAAAAAAGAGTTTAAAAAAAGTTATCTGTAAGCAGCCTTGAGTTCCACAAGGCAGGGTGGAGCGTTACTGTAGTGACTGATAGCACGTTGCTTTCCAAAGGAGATGATGGGAGAGTTTGGGGTGCACCCTCTCAGCCTGGCTCTGACCCTCCAGAAAGAGGCGGTTGCCGGGCCTGTGAGAGGGCCCTTCTAGCACCGTGCACCCCCTTGGCCGTAGTTAAGGCACGGGCGCCTGCCTTTGTTTCGCCCCCACAGAAGTCAGCAGCAAACCAACTTCTCGGCAGCCAGAACATAAAATGGGTCTGTTTCTGAACCGAGGAGACCTGAAAAGGACCATGAAGCCCTCCCACCCCCTAGGGAGGCAAAGAGACGGATCAGAATTGCTCCTCTGAGACTTAGAGAAATGGGTGGGGATCGTAGCGGGAGCGGTCCCACCCCCCTTCTGATGGATGCAAGAGGTGAGGTTGAAACAGTGCTGACGAAGGAATCCTCAGGTGTGGGGAAAATCCCCCTTTGCGCCTCGAGTCTATGCAAGGCTGGTTCATCCACCCTCCGTGGAAGCAGCGTGATTGCTGAGGATACGATACGGGTGCGAGTGGTAACCGGTGTCCCCCGCGTCAGTGGGGCAGTGAATCCACTCCAAGTATTACTGCAGGTTTGCAAGGAGCTCTCCAAAGGGAAACCGACCCCCATCCTCAAGAGCTGCAGCACCTCGGAGAGCTCCCCTGAAGCCCTCCCAAACCTCATCAGCTGCCACAGGCAGGCGTGTTTGGGAAAAGGGCGGACAAAGGGCGGACAGGAAGAGAGAGAGTCTCTGCAGCAGTTGTGCCAAGGTGAAGGAATTAGTGCCTCCCTCTGTTGCTGAAAGACGAAGCGTCTTGAGCGGTCAATCCGTAGCAATGCCGGGGAGGCAATTTCTGCTGCCTGTGAAATCTTGTCTGCGTTGGGATCACGGTGGCAATTGCTTGAAGCAGAATCGCTGAAGGCAAGAAGGATTTGGGGAACAGAAGGCACAAGTGCCCACAGGTGGGACATTTGGAGGCCTTTGGGCATGGGGAGAAAGGCCTGACACGTTGGAGCCGTGCCAAAGCCGCTGGATCTGGTGCTCGTAAGTAGCGGGGGGCGGGGAGCAGGGAGGCGTTGGGCTTCTTTGTTAGAAATACCGGCTCCTGAGAGCCTCAGCCCAGAACTCAGCTGGGCTCCTCTGTGTGACCACCTCTTGAGGATTTAGATGCCAGCTCTTTACCTCTTCAAGCGTTTGCGGTCTGTTGCTCTGTGTCCCGCCCCACTGGGGCAAGAGAGACTGTTGTTTAATATTCTCACTTAGGATCCATGCGGTTGATTTTCTTTGCACTCTTTTCTTAATTTGGAATAGAAGTGGGTTAAATCTGGCTCACGTGAATTAACACCTCTGGTGTGGTGAGAAAGAAGGTCCCTACAACCTTCCCGGGGGAACGACGGTTGCGTGAGGGGAGAGTCTTTGGGCTCAGCTGGGGAACGTGGAGCAGGCCAGCTCCAACTGGTCATTTCTGGAAAGTTTCTCTCTTTGTCCCTACTGAAGAATAGTTAGAGGGTCAGCTTTTGGGTTGTGTTGACAAATGGTAGGTGAGATTCTCTTTGGTGACTCCTGAATGTTGTGCATCTCCTTCCAAAGATTGTTTAGAAAAGGGATCCCTGCATGTTAATTCCCTTGCCGGTGGGACTGGTTTTGGCTAGTTTTACAGGAGCTCCCCAAGGTGCTGAACCTTGGTTGGACTGGGGTCCATGTTACCTTGGAGAGCTCCTCCAGAGCCCCAATGAAAACCTGGAGTGGATTCACTGCCCCACTGGCATGGGAGCCCCCATCAGCCACTGAGTCCCCAGAGAACGACTGGGTCTTCCTCCCCTTCAGACCGTGACGCACACAACAGTCAATGCCTCGTGAGGGCAGGTGGCTTTCTTAAAAGAATTCCTGCTTTTTATTTAAAGGGTGTTGGCTGCACATTGTTCACTTGTTGTTTTATTTTGGCAGACTTGTTTTGATGTTAGAGTTGGCCCCTGATGAAGCTGTTCACGTCAGGATACGCTTGGCTTATTTTGTCATAATCCTCAGAGAACGAGGAGATTAGCATTGCTTTTGCGTGTGCGTTGTTATAGCTCACTTTCGGATTTTGCCCGAAAGGAGCCTGGTGCAGGCCAGCCTTCTTCCTTCCTCCCTCCCTCCCTCCTTCGCTCTCTTTGGGGCTGTACAGATAGTTGCCCAGGGAGACTCTTGGCTTCCTGTATTTTGGGCCATTTCTTTTGCCAGTTGGCTTGGCCTGCCAGCTGTGGGGAGCCTGCGCTCCAGAGGGGTGCGTGACGGGGGTGGTCGCCGTGCTCCCACATCTCTCCCACGGCTGTGCCCCCTTTCTTCCACCCCGCTGGGTCACTGTCCTGGCCTGAGAGAAGGGAGAGCTGTTACGTCCTGTACGCCCTCCCGCGGCGGGCCGGCACCTGTGAGGCTGCCCCGCTGCTTCAACGCCGGAGCTTTGGACGGGGCTCTGAAACAGACCGACAGCCATTGCGGCGGCTGCTCTGGGTGCGCGGGTGGGCTGCCGTTCCCCCCAGAGCCACAGATGAAAGGGCCTTGCCCCGCACAGATGACGGAGGAGGAGAAGGAGGAGGAACAGCTTGGTGAGGATTGTTACACCGCCACCCGAAGAGGACAACTTGGGGAGGATTAGAAGCTGTCTTGGCCGGTTGGTCTCCTCAGAGTTTCCAGGCTGCCCCCCAGAATTCAGGAGGCCTTAAGCTCTCCTGTGGCCTCGTTTCTGGTCATCTTAATGCCTGTTCTGTCGCTCACAAACGTGAGTGGCTCAGGTGGAATGAAAGAGCGTCAGCTGAGGGGGTTCTCACTCTTTCCCGGCCGGGGGGGCTTAGGACCGGCGGCACCACGGGGGTCAGAGAGGACTCTCTGGCTTTCTCCTTACGTACTGGTATATGGGTGGCGGGGAGGCTGTTATGCTGCAAAAGGGTGTCTGCGGGACACGTGGCTATCGTCATGCCCCCCCCCAAGTCTCCCCAGGGGAATTCCCGGGGTGGCCGCACGAGTCATTGTGGCCGCAGCCGCCACCGGTGGAGAAGAGCTTTCTGGACGCCTTGCAAAGAACCGATTATGGCTGCGGAGGCGGCAGCCCGGTTAATTGGCGGTGGGGGGCGGGGCGGTGGAATTCAGGGCTGCCGGGGGGGGGGGGACAAAGGCTGCCCAGGGACAATGTGTGAGTGCACACGGGTGTGCGTGCCTACATAAGCGCACACCTTCAAGTCACCTGTCGGCTTATGAGGACCCCACGAGCTTCACAGGATTTCCTTGATAATGGGGGGCGGGGGGAGTCGGGTCGGTTTACTTCCCCCTCGCCCCCGTGTCCTCCCCTCTTTGTGGCAGAGAGGGCGGATGTGGCGGCAGCGGCGGGGGGCTGGATGCTGCGCTCTGCCTGCCCTCCAGGAGACCCATTTCTTGGCTGGGCCTGACCTTGTGAAGCCATGCGTGCCTGAGGGGTGGGGGGGACGACAGCGGAGGGGCACCACCTCCACCCACCCCGCTTCGGCGTCCTGGTTTGTCCCTTGGGCCCCTGGGCAGCGTGTGCCGGCTGCTGGCTGGAAGGAGGAACAGGGGGCCCAGTTTGGGGTGCTTTGGAGAAGCAGATCCAGGGAAGTAAACAAACAAGGGGCCCCTGAACGTGGACGGAATGCCTCTGCCTCGGCTCCCCCCAGACGCCACCTTCTCCTGCCCCTCGGGGCTGCCTTTCAAGCTGGACCCCCCCCATTTCTTGCGCCCCCTGCTCCCCCCTCCCTCCCTTCCTCCACCCACTTTAGCCCCCCCCCCCCCTTCTGGCTGCCAGTTCTTCCCAGACTTTCCCTGTTTGGCTTAATTAAAATCAAAGTCTAGCTTTTCAGTTCAATGAGCCATTTGTGGCCAGTTTAATTTCTGTGAATTAATAGGAGGGCTTTTATATTTCTTTCGCTATTGCATTGGGCAGCCTCCCCCCGGGCTTGGAGTGGCTGGCAGCCCTGCTTCTCAGAAAGGCGCTTTTGGCAGACGGGGGATGACGTACAAGCCCCCTCCTCCTCCTGCCCCCCGCCCCCCGTCCCAGAGGACCAAGGGCCTGCGAGGACAGTTTCCCTCCTCCCTCGTGAGAGTGGCTCTTGAAGGGTTGGGTCCCGGTGGGACAGCCAGGCGGTTTGCCCTTCTCCCCTCCCCTTTGCAGCTCCTGTGGTCTTCGGGGGGACCCCCAGGGCTGTGGAAGCCCTTGCATGTACCTCTGCGGCTTCTCCTCCTCCCTGTTGAATGGAGACACGGGACGCCTCCTGCCCCGTCGGAGGCGGAAGGTCGTTCTTGTCCCTGTGGCTTTGCTCTGTTTCCGTTCGCTTATTTCTGGTGCACAATGAAAGAAAACCACAAACTGAGGGGAGGCAACACAAAGGGAGCAACCCTCCCTGAGACACTCTCCACTGGGCTTGAGCCGATACCCAGAGGCTTTGCGCGGCAGGTGTCTTTTGGGGGTCTCCCAAGGCAGGGCAGGGTGAGCGCCTTCTGGGGCTCTGAGGGGGGTCCCCCGCCCAGCCACCCGCTGGAAGATGAGTCACCTCGGAAGGGCCAGCAGGAGGGGTTCCTCCTTGCCAGAACCCTCCATCCCGCATTGTTTGTGGCTAGAGATGCCGGGGCTGGAGAGAACCAGCCCTGTTGATGCCGGAGACGTTCCGTGCCGTTCCCCGGGGCCCCCGGAGGAAAGCAAGGCCTCCTCGCTGCTTGTCCTCATCAGGCGCAACACTCAATTAGTCAGGGCTTCGTTGGCTTAATTGGAAGGGGCTCTCACTGTGGCTGGGAGCACTTAGTGCTAAGTGGACTTTATTTAATGTAAGCAAGCCATTAGCATTCCCCGGAATCTGTGCCGGCTGCTGGGCAAAGCGATGGGGGAGATCATTAGCCAGAATTGGACTCCTTCGGTTGATAACAGCACAGAGACGCTGCCCGGGCACTTGAGTGGGCTCAGCGGGCGAAGGGTGGGAGGGGTCTTGGTAAAGCAGTGGGGGCTGCTGGCTGAACACTGAGCTTCAGGAGTGGTGGTGGTGGTGATAAAAGGGGAGAAGCAAACTCAAGGAGGGAGAACGTGAGCCAACCGCAAAGTCAAGTGGCTTTGAAGTTTCTCCTGAGAATCTTGGAAGGCGTCGCTTAGGGAAGGCGGTAAGAGCTTTGTGAGAAACAGGGGTCTATGTTAGGATCTCAGCCCTTCAGAAAAATATAAAGACTGGATCTGTTAGGAAACAGCTTCCCTCAGGTGAGTTTAGCAGAAGTAACGTGCTTCAGTCTTCAGTACCTTCGTAGTTGAGGCTGACTTAAGTGAAAGCAAAAAAGCAAACAAAAAATGTAAGCAGGCAGTATCACATTTGGTGGGACGAGGAGGGGAGGTGGGAGCAGGAGAGCTGAACTGGATGGAGAAAAGATGAGCTTGTCTCTGGAGCAAAGGGCTGCCCCCCAACTCTGCCCTCGTGGCTCTGGAGCTCCCCCACCAGCTGCTTGTTTGGGGGGCAGCACCCACAGCGAGGAGGGGCAGAGTCCAGGTGTGCTTTCATGGGACGCGTGTCCTGCTGGGTCCAGGAGGGAGCCGCCCAGCAAAGATGGAGACACTGACCTTCCGGCTTTCTGTGGGACCGGCAGGGTGTGTCTGGTGTGCGCGTAACTTATTAGTTCCCTTTCCAGGGCTGGTGGAGGGATGCTGGTGGAATGGGGGAGGCCCACCGAGTCGCCCCCAGGGGCATTGTTTTTTGGGGGACTTGTTCTGCCCTGGGAGTTCCAGCAGGAGAGAAGAGTCTGAAGGCCTCCCCAACAAAGCAAATCCCCAAATCCTACCCTGTCCCTCTCCTCTGATCGCCTCTCTGATTGCAGTTGCCCAACTGGTCAAGCTCCTTGCTAATCTCTCTCTCTCTCCCTGTTTGCAGCTGGGCTACACCAGTTCACCTCCCAGTGGCCAATGCAGGGCGTCCTCAGCGAGTCGGTGGAGAGCTCCGATGATGAATTCTTCGATGCACGAGGTTAGCAGTCAAAAAAAGTACCTTTTCTGAAGTGCTGTCCTGTGTTCAGAGGGCTTTACATGCATCGTGGCGCTGTGCATCTTGCCACAAGCTTGCAGTATCTCTCTGTTACTGGGATTGTATTTTAAGAAATCATGCTTCCCTGTCTCTTTAACGCCAGCTTTGTGAAAAGCTGCTGTTGGCACTTGTTGCCACACTGGTGGGGATGGAGCATCAGAAAACACATGAGTAATAATTTGGGAAGCCTAAATAAAGATCAAACCACTACAACATGGAGAGGGACCCTTCCAAAACGGGGTGTGAAACATGTTATTTAAAATAAGCAGCAGCCGCAAGACAAGAAGCTGCGAGGGAGAGGAGAAAGGCCTCTCGCGTGGCTTTGGAAGGTCCACTCGGCTGGCGCCAGGCTAACTCCAACAGGGAGGGCGTTCTGCATGGGGGGGCTGCTATGGGAAGGCTGCGCGTGAGTGGCCGTTTGACAGAGCTCAGTGTGTGGGTGCCCCGGAGCGGGAGCTCCGGCAGGGGTCCCAGGGACTGGGTTACGGGAGGAACGTGCTGCCCCCTGGGGCGACGGGGGGGGTGAGCCTGGGGCGAGGCCACGTGTGGGGGGGCCGTGGGCCTCTTGGGGGAGGCAGCAGGGTGGGGCCCTCAAGGCAGGGGGAGCTGGCCCCAGGGGAGCCGGAGACTGCTTGGACAGGTGGGAGGGATGGCAGGGCCTCGGGGTGTGTGTGCGCGGGGGGACAGTGGGCGATTTGACTCAGCTTAGAGTTGAGAGAAGAGGAGGAGGTGATGGAGGACCTCTGGGGGCCTTAAGGCCAAAGGCGCCCGCTTTGTGGTAGGTGAGAGGAGGGAGCGTCCTGGGGCGGCTGCCCGGGTGAGACCGGTCGCCGTCCGCCTCTTTTGGCTAACGCCGCGTCCTCTAGGACTTCGGCGAGCCGGTGGCCGAGAGGGTAGGTCCCGTGGCTTTGCCCCCCGCCTGGAGGAAAGCCGAAGAGCTCCGTCCCGCTCGACCTCTCGGGCACCTCGTGTCCCGGCAGGGGCGGGGGCGGACGCCCCAGGCAACCCGAAGGCCTGGCGCTGGCTCCTTCCCGGGGCATCTTCTTCCTCTGAACCGTCCGGTGGAGAACTCCCCCGGCTTACTCCGGGGGCTCCGTTGCGGAGGCGGGAGCCCCGTGCCCCTCGCCCCGCCCCGTGGTGGATCGCGGGGAGGGTTCTCCCAGAGGCTCCTCTGGCAAAGGGACCGAGTCTCCCCCGCCCCTTCTGGAGAGGTGGCGGCTGAAAGGGCACCCTGGGCGTGCTCGCGCCTGCCCGCCGGTGTCGCTACCGAAATGGTGGCCCATTTCTGGCTCTTCGCGGCTGCATCTACGAAGTGGGGGAGGGGGCGGCCGTGTCTGTCCACCTCGGGCAGGCGCGCCAAGGGGGGTGCAGTAGGAGGTCTCCATGGCAGCCCCAAAGACAACGCGGTGGAGAGATTATTAGGGGTGCAGGGCGTTTTTATTGGCAGGGGAGGGTGGGGAGAATGCTCTCTTTCTTCCGAGGGATTTTGGTCTTGGTTTTGAAAAGGGAATTTGGGGGCCGACAGCCACCTCCCTGATCGGGCCTGGCCGGGATGCCAATCCCCCTCTCCCCTTGTTTGATACAGGTGGGAGCACCTGTACTTTATTCTGGGGGCGGGGAGTGCATCCTGCCCCCCAGCCGTGCCATGGAGGGCTGTGGGGAGAGGAGAGGGCCCCCACACCGGTGCTGATGCCCAGTCAAACCCTCCCTGCCGCTTTTCTCAGCTTGCCTAGTCTCCACTCCTGCCACGCGGCATCAAGAGAGCGGATGCGCTCTTCATTAAATGGAGGCCACCTGTCGGCGTTGACGGCACGGCGGCTTAGAGGCAGGGGTGGTTTAGAGGCAGCTCCGTGGCCCAGAACGCGCGTTGTGTGGGCTTCAGCCGACCGGCAGGTCTCCCCCCTGGGGAGGGCTGTCTTCCACTGGGCTCGGAGTTGGGGGACTTCCTTCCAGGAAAGCGGCAGGGAGTTGCATCCTCTGGACGTGAGTGCGGATCCCATCAGCTCTACGGCCGGCATAGCTGGTGATGAGGGGTGACGTGTGCTGTAGTCCAACAGGCTGTGCCTGCGCCTGCCCTGTGGAACAGCTGCCCGGCTGGGATGCCAACGGGCTCTGGGAGCGGGGTCGCCTCTTTCGGGCGGGCAGATTCGTATTTTGCTGCTTTGATTCCTGACGCTCCCATTCTTCTCACAGATTTCACAGGGTGCTCCTGCCTTCCCATTGTGTTCTTGTTGCGGCTTTGTGATCCTTCTTAGGAACAGAGAGTTCTGCCTGCCTTTTAAACATATTACACAGTTAAAGAAAAGGAAAATTGGGCAGCCACCTAGAGCCGCTCAAGGAAACAAGGAGTCGTTCTGAGAATCTTTCCCCACCTTCTTTGCCAAGGAGATGGGAACTCCTCTGGCATGGGGCTGTTGGAGGGGGGAGAATTGCCAGGAGCACGGAAGGGGGTCTCTTGAGGCTTGGGGGGCAGCAGAGCCCGGGGGCATTGGGGGCAGGCTACCCCTTCGCGGTCAGCCGGCCTCCTCCCTGGCTCCCCCCTCCCCGCCTCTGTGGCCCTCCCGCCTTTGCCCCTCCTCTGGCCGACTGCTGACGCTGCCGTTTTTCCTTCTGTTTGTTGTCCTGCAGAGGAGGTGGCGGAAGGCAAGAACGCGGCCGCCATCCTCCTTGGGATGAGCCAGTGGAACTCCAACGACTTGGTGGAGCAGATCGAGACCATCGGGAAGCTGGAGGAGAACCCAGGTATCCCCCTGCCGCGCCACCGCCGCGGCCCCCCCTCCCTCCCTCCCTCCCTCCCTCGGAGGGGTGCCCCCCGTCCTCCACGTGAGCCCCTCTCCTGTGCAGACAGAGAGGCTGAGCCAGCCAGAGGCAGGAATCCGGTGAGCTTCAGGCAAGGGGGGGGTGACCACGTGGCCCCTCTGACCACCCAACTGCCTGCCCGGTTGCTGCAGACCCTCCTGGCGAGTTTTCTAGCCCGTGCAAGGAGACCATGCCGTTGGGGAGGGAGGGGCGCTAATTCAGGCCAGGCTTTCTGAGCCCTTTCTGGGGCAGGTGCCAGACACCTCCCCGGGCAGAGTGTTACCCAGCATCCCCATCGTTTAGAGGAAGGACCGTGGAGGTGGCCTTCCCGCCCGCCCTCCCTCAGAAGCCAGGGCTCCCCCCACGACCTCACCTCCTGTCCTCGGAGCCCGGCTGTCCCAAGGCGCGGTCACCCCAGAGGGAAGGAAGCCGGGGGGGGCGCCCTTTCCCCGGTGGGGTGAAGTGGAGTGCCCACCGTCTCGAGCCCTTCTCCCAAGAGACGCCCCGCGTCGGAGCCGTCTCCCCTCCCGCAGGACTTCGGTGGGGAGGAGGGGGGAGAGGGGAAGCAGAGGGCGTTGCTGTTCTTTTGCCAGTGGCCGTGTGTGCGCGCGAGTGTGTGTGGGTTGGGTGGTGGGCGCGGGCAGTCGCACCTGGCGCTGTTGGGAGAACTCTTCTCCTCGATCCCCCCTGCAGCGTTGGCCGGTGAGGCGGTAAAGCTGCTTAAGAACCCGTTTCAAAACCTCGGAGAGCCCCTCTTAAGCCTGGGTTAAAACCTGGAGCGGATTCGCCGTGCCGCTGGCATGGGAGCCCCCAGCGGCCCCGCCTCCCTGTCCCTGAGTGTATTCTGGGACCCCTCCTCCCCCACCTCCGCTGGTGCCCAGCGACTGCCGAGGGGCCGAGCAGCAGGGCCCCCAGGTTCTCTAAGGGGTTAGCTAGCCGACGGGGGCGGTGGATTGGGGTGGCCCCCTTTTGCCACTGCCCTGGAGGAGAAGGCCAAATGCCGCTCCCTTGGGTTCCGGAGGAGAATTCGTCTCAATCAGGAGGTGATGATTCAGAAAAGTGATGGAGGAGGAGGAGGATGAGGAGGGGGCGGCGCTGGCTGCCTGCGGCGTTTCTCTGAGCCTCCCTCTCCCGCTCGCTCTCGGCTCCTGACAGCAAGGGAGGGAGAAGGCGTTTGAAATCTGAGAACAGCAGAACTGCCTTGAGAGAGAGCCGCTCCCAGAGAGAGAGAGCTTTCCTGTGTCTGATTTTCTCCGGGGAGCATCTTGTTTCGGTATGCAAGGCTCACAGGGAATTTTTTTAGAAAAATGTTAATGTTTTTGTATCCCTCACACTTAGCGTCCCACAACGCATGTACTTGTCTCCTGTGTTTGGTTGCGAAACTTCACGTGACGCCTTAGATTTGGCTGTAAGGCAGAATGGCTGAATAAGGTCCTGGTCCAAGTAAACGGGCCTGGGGCCAAGCTGCTTCTCAGCCTGGGGGTTGTACTTAGCACGGAGCTCCGGGCCAGCTGGAAATCCCAAAACATCAAAATGATTGCAGACTCTGGTTCTCTTGACCACCCACAGCCCATAGCTCCCCCTTCTTGTTTCCACACGCCCACGGCACAGAACTACCTGGGCAAGGCTGGTGGGTCTCGTGACTTTGGCTAGTTATGCAACATTTTGGGGGTGACGGGACATGGCTCCTGCTGAGAATTTGGCTTGTTGACAGAGAAGTGTAGGCTGGGAAGAGAAGTAACTGGGAAAAGAGCGTGGGCAGGTGGGTGGGATGGATCGCTTGCTTTCTCCGTCCCTCCCTCCTGGTTTTGCAGCATTTCATTGATCGGGATGATGAGAAGCATAAACAAAGCCAGTTGGCAAGTTTAAAAGTCATGGCATCATTTCTACTTCAAAAACTATTTTTGTTTGTGTTAATATCAATAACTGCGGCAGCATTCTGGGTACTTTTGTAGACAACAAGATTAACAAGAGTCACCAGTGTAATGTAGCAGTGAAAAGGGCCAATGCAATCTTTGGCCCCTTCAACAGAAGGCAAGCACTCAGCCTGCAGGGGGTGTCACAAGCCCCCCAGCAGAGTTTAGCCCCAAACAAGGGACAGAGCGCAGCACGAATGCTGCAGTGAGAGCTAGGGGCTTTCATGCCAGTGGGTGGTAAGCCACCCCTGGTTTTAAGCCAGGCTCTACAGGAGCTCTCCAAGACCCTGGATCTGAATTCCCAAATAGTTTCAGCACCTTGGGGAGCCCCTTCACAGGTAGCAAAACCTGGAACGGGTTCACCACTCCGTGACAGCCGCCGGCCATCCCTGGCGTTGGGGTTCCGTGGGGGGGCTTCCCGTCTTCACACGCTCCACAGAGCACTTCCAAAGTACAGAGGTCTTGGGAGCCCTTCGTGTGCAGCCTCTCGTGCTCACTTGGTCCTATTATTACCCCCTGTGAGGAAGGAGCGTGTGTGTGGAGGAGGCCGGAGGCAGCCAGAGTGTGCTATGGAGGGGCTCCTGTGAAGCTGGCAGCCCCCCCAGCCAAAAAAGTGTTGTTCCCTCCAGACCTTGGGTAGAATTACCTTGCTGGAGAAAATGCACCCTCTGTGGCAGGGAGCGTGTGTGTGTGTGTGAGTGAGAGAGCTTGTCCGTATTTCCAGAGGTTGGCTGGGAATTTGTTCTCATTAAGATAAAAGGCTTGTGAGTGATTTGCTGGAGATGTTGGGCCTGGACGGCTGTTCTGTTTGGCCCAATTTGCGGATGAGTAATAATGACAAGCGTGGTTTCTGGAGGGTCCCTTTGCCAGTCAGCGATGCCCGGGCGCCTTTGCCTCTTGCACACAAGGGGTTGCGGCAGCTGCAGTCCCCTTCTCAGAGTCAGCCCGCTCTGTGTGTGTGCTGGCAGGGCGAGGGCTCCCGTTGCCCAAGGGGGCTCACTGGTTTGCTTTGCGTTCCAGAAAGCCCTCCCTGTTTGACCCCAAAGAGCTCTTCCCTCCTGTGGAGACCTCCCTCTCTCCCTATTTCTGCAGGGGATGGGGGGCGTGGCTTCGCTCGTGACCCCCTTGGCATACGCTCTCAAAAGAAAAAGATTTTTGTCCGTTCTCACCGCCAGTTTTGGCCCCCGTGGTGGTCCGTGAGGAGGGGACCCACTGTGAATTTGCAGTGGGCTCACTTCCTTTGGGCCTGTCTGGCCCTGTCTGCCACCCACGTGAGCCCCGGCACTGTGCCCCTAAAAGGATGCCCACGTCAAGTGCCGCGTGCTGCTCTGTGGCAGGCGGGCGCCATTCCTCTTCCTGCCCCGTGCTCCGCTGCTTGGTAGACTGCTCATCTGCCAGGAGGCTCCATGCGGTCACTGTTTAGCTTTCCAGTCATGGGTCAGCCTCTCCTCTGTGAATTTTCCTGCGTCGTCTTTTAAAGCCACAGACATAACATTGTAGTTGTTGGGCTGCTCCCCCACTCTTGCTACACTCTCATTCCTTCTGACCACATGCCTTTCTTTTTAAAAATTCCTTGTGGTAAACACATCTTCTCCCTTTCCCGCCAGAGTTTGGGCATTGTCCCGGTTCCCCTCTCTCGGGGTGCGGCCGCCCTAAAGAGAGAGGCTGTCTGGTATCCAAACCGCTCTCTGACGTCTTTCAGCTGGGGTGTTCTTCTCCTCTCCTAAAGACTTCTTTTCCCCATGGCTCCCATGGCAGTGGGGAAGCAAATCCGCTCCAGGTCTTGGGCCGCTTTCAAGGCGCTCTCCGAGGTCCCGAATCTCTTTAGAAAGAGGGTTGAACGCCTTGGGGAGATCCTTCGAAGCCTGGATTCCGGGCCGGGGTGGAGTCACTGCCCTCACTGCCTTTTCCCTGCTGTTTTGCCTTGAATAATGAGCTGGAGCAACCTGCACCTTTTCTTTCTTGGTGTCTGTCTGAATTACGCTGGACTTTTTATGTTTTTATAGCTTCTTGGTCGTTAGGCATTTCCCTTTGTCCTCCTTCATTTCCCGCCCCAAGACTGTGGGATCTCTCAGGCCCGTTGAGCCATTTTGTAGCCGCAGAAGGGAGTGAAACTGCTGCCGTGGGGAGGGGGGTGAAGGTGGGAGGTGGTTGGGGGCATTGAGGCAGGTCTGGGGGGGGAGGCTGGGGCTCTCGCGGTGGTGCGGAGGGGGGGTTCTCAGGAGAGACGTAACGGGAGGGCAGTGGGCTCAGGGCCGAAAGGGGGCCTGACCGTCCTCTCCCTTTGCTCCCTTCGGCAGGAGAAGATCTCCCGTTCTGCTCGTCTGGCGTTCTGATAGAAAAACAACGTGAGTCCTGGCTATTTTCTCTGTATTTCTTTCTTTCTTTTTTAAAAATGTTCGTTCTAATGCCTAATTTAAAAATGATAACAAGCTTTAAATCCACCTTAATGCTCTTTTCTGAGGCCATCTGGAGGCAAAACCCCATCTTTCTTGCGTTCTCCTCCTTGGGATTATTATAAAATTGATTGTTTATAATGATAAGCGTGTTCTGTAATGTCTGTCCCGCCCAAGGGTCAGCCACTGCTGCTTCCCCTCCTTTCTCTGTCTGTCTGTCTCTCTCTTTATTTATTCCTCCTCTTTTCCTCCACGCTGGGTCTCCTCCTGAAGTTGCCGGTAGGAAATCAATGCTGGGAAGGATCTCAGGTCCATAGAAGACCCTTCTTTGCGCGAGCGAGGGGAAAGAGTTGGGTGTGAGCCCTCCCAATGCCTGGTTTTGGACTGTGGCCCCAGCTCGGACAGCCAAAAGATGACGGGTGGGATCCGAAGCCCCCCACCACACTCTCCTCCACCGCGAGACCCCTGGAAGCGGTTCCCGAATGGCGTTGACTGGAGAGGAGGGTTGGGGAAGATGGATCCACGGGGCGTTGAGGGTGGGAGAGGGTGGGGCCCAGAGGGGTCTGCAGCCCCCCTCTCCAAGCTTTCGGCTGTTCTGAGAAACGAGGCGAGGAAGGGCTCGGCCGGGGGCGTGCGCTGGCAGAGGCCCCCCTCCCCAAGGCAACTCAAATGGCTCAGCGGTGAATGGAGACAGCTTGGCTGAGATTCCAGGTTTAAACAGAATATGCCTTGAATTAAAATTATTTAAATTTAAAATGAAAGTTCGAAGCAGAACAGCCGGGGAGAGGCAGTTTGCCAAGTTAAAATCTGAATCTTGTTTGGCTTCGGGGGGAGAGGGCCTGCTTTTCCCCAGGGGTTGCCTTGGCCCCCAGAGGGGTGGCCTTGTTTTCCATGGGCCTCTCTTTGCAGGGTCACCCCGGGCCGCTCTGGGCAGCCGCCCCTCCTCAGTGCCGCCTTTTTTGAGAGGTCAGATCCCCTGCCCGCCTCCCAAGGTCTTGGGTTCTGTGTAGGAGGCAGTCTGTTTTTTGCCCCGCTCCCCAAAATATTCGAGGAGGTTGGGTCAAATTCAGTGGCCTGCGGCCCCCGGGATTGCTCTTGGGGCCTCGGGGGGCTCCCGGGCGTCTCTTCCCCCCACGTTCCCCTGGGGACGTAAGGCCGCAATCTGGCCGCCTTGCTGGGCGGCCGCCCCGATGCCAGCTGGCAATCTTCTGCCCCCTGCAACCAGCTCCCTCTGTTCTCTCATCGTCCATTCAGCTTGAAAGCGTCTTTTCTTCTTTTGCTAAGTAGGAAGCAGATGCCAGGAGCCCCCTACCCCCGGCCACATGAATGAGAGGGAGGGAGGGAGGGGGAGAGAGAGTTTATTTCTCCCTGACAGATTTGTTATTATAAACAGTCATAGCAGCCAAACAGATGGCAGAGGAAGAAGCAGCCGCAGTGCCAAATCCCCCCCCCCCCGAAATTGCTCCTGGGAGTGCAAGAAGAGGCCGGAGAGGGATCCCTCCCTTGCCAACCCCCTGTCCACCTCCAAAGAGAGGGGCCCATTTGGTGCCCCCCTTTTGGTTGACAGCCTTTGTCTTTTGAACTGTAATTCTGGAAGGGGCTTCCTGGAATGGTGCCCCCTCCTCCACCCCTCCCACAGAACAAGCACCTTTGGAGGCGAAAAGCTATTGATTGTTTAATTGATGATCTGACTAATATCCAGCCTTTCTCTTGAAATGAGGACTTGGAGCAGCTCCCAGAAAGGTTGCGGAATGAAGAGCAGAGATAAATAAAACTGCTGTCAGTTAAACAGAGGGGATTATCGATAGAAAAAAGAAATTAGAAGCCGTTTTTCAAAAGGATGTCCGTTTTTAAAAAATAGGTTACCCCTTCCCTGGTTCAAAGCCCGCTCGCCTGCAGCCCCGGGGGTGCTTGAAGAATGGGGGGGGGCTGGCTGGGAGCGGTCTCCCCCTCCCCTCTGCCCCCACTGGTCATTGCCCCTCCCTCTGGGGGAGACAAGGGATTCGGGACCCCTTCCCTTGGCCCAGTGTCTTGCCCCCTTGTTCTCTCCCCTCTTTCCATCTCACTCCGGGGCGCGGCTTCCATCCGCTCTGGGTCCCCCAGGCCGGGACGTCAGGAAGGGGCCGGGGCAAACCAGGAGGAGCAGCCACAGTGGGGACGGGGGCTTCTGTTGGACGTACCGGGGATGGTGGGTGACTCAGCCTTGTTCCAAAATGGCGGGAGGGCTTCCCTTGTTTCTGCCACTGAGCCTCTTCCGCTCCTGACTGGGCGGAAAGTGACCCTTGTGCCAGGCTCGGGCAGGGCCTCCCCTCTCCTTGCTTCCTGTCTTGCTTCTAGTTTTCTGGTGCGCCATCGTCGCCCCTCTCAGCCCCCCCAATGTCACCCCCTCCCCTCCCAATCTGTTTTGCTAAAAATCTGGCCCCCACCTCTCGCATTTGGACTGTGGGCTCTTACGCGCACTGTGTTCTGACTTCTGTATGGAATTTGATTTTTACCTCCTTTGTTCCTGTAGTTTGCATAATGATGCAATTAGCATAAATCACTGTAATGACAGTATTAAAAACAAAAAGAAAATTGCCGAGGAAAACCAAAATAAGCCAAAAACCTCACCTGGGAAGGTTCTTTGGAATCTCACTAAATCTGCTTTATAATTTTGCCCCTTTAAACTCCTCCAGTAAACAGGAAAACAGATAATTTCTCACCTAATGAGCTTTGTTTGAGTGGCTGATGACATTTCTCTGTCCCCTGCTCCCCTGTTCACGCATTCATGGGCCTCTCCTGGCCTCTCCCTAACTCGTCTCCCCCCACCAACATTAAACAAGCCCACGGGCTGGAACCTTTCCTGAGAGGCGGCTTTGGACATCCCTTTGATCTCTGGGAGGCCCCGTGTCATTCCTGCCCCCCCCCCCCCGTTTGCAAAACCTCCAGCCAAAGCTGCCAGTGGGAAACGGGCAGGGGCCGTTCAGCTCCTGGCAGGGGAAGGCACGGGGGCCAAGGAGATACCCTCGCCCGGTCCCGTCCTTGCTCTGCTCTGGCTCCTTACCTTCCCAATTAAGAGTAAATGAAACACTTTTCTACAGACTCCAAACAGGGTTCATGCAGAGCTGGGACCCCATCGGTCCCTTAAGCTTCTTCTAATTAAGCGGCAATGATTGCAAAATCTTAATGGGCCAGGAGAGATCACAGGCAAAGGTGGAGTGAGGAGATGGTGCCCGGACTCTGTGGGCGTTGAAAGGCTCTGGGGGGGTGGGGGGTGGGATTGCTGTTTCCTCTTGTGAGGCGGAAGCTGAGCGCACACCTCACTTTTGGGACGTGCAAATGGCACAGGGCAGCAGCAGAAAAGACCCCGTGGACCAGTCGGAAGAGAGAGAGGAAAGGAACCACACAAAACCTGCCCTCCTTGCTCCCCCTTGGGCCGAGCAGTAAGTCAAGGCACATTCTCAGGGCCGCGGTGGGACAGCTTTGCAGAGAGGTGTGCGGCACTTGTGTTTCGATGGTGAGAGAATCGGGTTCCATCCTGTGGCTGTTTCCTTGGCAACTGACGCACAGAGAGCGAGCGAGCGAGCGAGCAAGGGAGCGGGCATGGGGAGGGGGCCCGCAGCCAGACATGCCGAGGGAAAGGACGGGCGTGAAATGCACCTCCGGTTTCTGGCCAGGAAAGGACAGGGAGTGAGGGACCGGTGTCAATATTTCCTCCCCTTGTTGTTCACACTCCCTTTTCAAACGTACCCCCAGATGCTCAAGAATTTTGCTGTGTGCCAATGAATTCTCTCTTACACACACACACACACACACACACACACACACACTCCATTTTCTCTTAGGTGCGCTGTTGGCTTCTCCTCTCCTCCTCCTCCTCCTCTTCCTCCTCGTCTTTCTTTGCCTGCTGTGTTTGTTGGCTCTGGAGCCCAGAATGGATTCAGTGGGTCCCCAGTGGGGGTGGGATTCCTGCTCTCTCCTTGGCCCCCTGGGGACCACGCCTGACCTCTCCCCAGCCCCCCCAAGTGTCCCCGGTCTCTCTGGGGGAGAGCAGGGGGTGCCTCCTTCTCCCTGCTGGGTGGCCTCAGAGAGAAAACTTGCTTCACCCTTTGCCTTTAAGAACAGGAGGGGTTGATTTCCAGCCAGGTTTGGCCTTCAGGGGCAGCTGCTTTAATTCTGGTGTTTAAATTGATTTTGGAAATTTGATTTTGGGGGGGAGGGGCTGGCCATCTGGGAAACCCCGGGGGGTCAAATTCAGACCGAGGGGCCTGAGGTTGCATACTTCTGGCCCCAACGGTGGCAACGGCGGCCCAGGTCAGTTGGGACATGGAATGCATTTCAGCTTTTATTGCAGGCTTCAAGGGAGCTCTCCAAGGCGCTGAGTGCCCCAAATGGACCCGGCACCTTGGAGAACTCCCATAACAAACTAGCAAAGCCTGGAGTAGGTTGAGCACCCTACCGGTCAGGGGGGCACCAACTGCTGTTGCCCACCGAGTGAGAGCAAATCCCGGGGCTTCTGCCAGAGGTGAGAGCACGACCACAGGCGTGCTTCTTTGGATCTGGATCCCAGCTTAAAAGAGGCGGTGCTGCCGTTGGCTGCAGCAGCAAGGGCGCGCAGTCCGACCCATGCCTCTCTTTCTCGCCAACCCCCAAACCTCTCTTCCAGGGGAGCTGTACCGGGCCTCTCTCAGGAAGCATCGCTATCCCGCCCAAGGCAGCATTGAGATCCACGAGGATGGCGAGGTGAGACCCCTGCCCGCTTCAGGCAGTGGATGGATGGCACTTCTCCCTCCCTCTTTGCTTGTGTTTGCGCAGAGGGGCTTTGCCATGGGTGTCCCCAAAGGTCTTGACCGTTGTGTTGTGGAAGGCGAAGTGGTTTCCTTGGAAGGGGGGCCCCTGCATTCTGGGGCCCCACTTGGGAAAGCGGTATCACCATCCTGTAATAACCCAGCTGCCCTTTTGCTTTTATTTATTGCCGGTTGCGGCCTTTGTGAAATCTCAGCATCTGAGAAAAAAGGCGGCGTCTCTCGTGTGATTCTGCCTGACTCTTCGGAGCAATGAGCTTGTGGAATTTTTTCTCTCCTTCCTTCCTTCCCAGGGTGGCATACAGTACGAGCAACTTAAAATACCCACAGATTAAAACCATGAATAATTGACACAAGATTTTAAGCAATGTATTAAGCAGAGCAATAGCTGAGAGAACCTTATGTTTTAACTTTAAAAGGTGCAACTGTTTAAAACTGTGTACACTTTGAAGTAAATCAGTTCCCGAGGGCATTAATGAATAGCCGTTCTGTGCCTTGGGCCAGAGAAAACCGGCGCTGGGGCCGGGGAGGGGCATTCCACCTCTGGTGTGCCACAGCTGAGGAAGACTTGCCCCCAGGTCCTCCCGCTTCGTATTGCCCCTTGGTGGGATGCGGAGGACTCCCCCGGACCTCAGTCTTTGGGCAGGGGTACGCAGCGGAGAGGCCTCCTTTGAGTCTCGGGGTCCCGAGCTCTTCGGGGCCCCGAGTGGCGCCAGCCGGACCCCCGCTCAGCCTGGGAGTGAATGGAAGCGTCAGTGGAGTGGCTTCTCTTGCCGGGCCTTCCTCTTTTCTTTGCCTCTTCCTCTTCCTCCTCAGGAGGGGGCTCAGCGGCAGAACTGCAAGACGCAGGTCCTGATCCTCGTCCTGCACGGGGGCAACATCCTGGACACGGGCGGCGAGGACACCGGCAGCAAAGCGGCCGACATCAACACCTTCGCCGCGGCCTTCGAGGACGTGACGCGGGCCCACTTCCCGGCCGCCCTGGGCCACATCCTCATCCGCCTGGTCCCCTGCCCGGCCGTCTGCTCCCAGGCCTTCTCCCTCATGGCCAAGTGAGTGCTCGCCCGCCCTCCCTCCTGGCTGTGTTGCTGCGTTTCTGTGGGAAGGGAGGGGCGGGGGCAGATCGTTCCCTCTTGGCCTCAGTCTCCTGTTTGCGAAATGGGCACGTCAGAGAGAGGTGGTGGTCCAGGGAGGCCAACGGGGCAGCCCGGAGAGAGCTACCAAGCCCTTCTGGGCTGCGTGGCCAGCCGGCCGGCTGGCCGGCCGGCGGCATAAATGGGAGCAAACAGAACTTGCCGTTCGGCCCCTCCGAAGGGCGTGCGACACTGCGCCACCTTCCAGCTCCTGCCGGGAGGGGGGCCGTGTCGGCCGGGCGGCTCTTGTTCCTCTCCGTCTTTGCGCCAACGGCTTTCCGAGGCTCCTGCGGAGAATCCTCTGAGCCCCGATTTGTAGAATGGGAAGCTGTCAGTTCAGCCTTTGGAAGGAGAAACGGGCCTTTGTGAAACAAAACGCCCCGCTGAGAGCCCGGGTTCTGCAGCAGCCCCGCAGGGCCGGATTGAGGTGGATGCTTAGGGCCCTCGCGGGGAGGCTTAGGGGGGCGGATTGACACACAGCCCCCCCCAGGCATGGATGAGGGGGAAGCCTGCACGCGTGTGGGGAAAGGAGGGGGCTGAGCGGAGCCGGGCCCCAGGAAAGCTTCCCTTCTGCGGGCGGGGCGGGTGTGTGCAGCAAAGGACCCCCCCACTGGTTGTGCTTGTGTATGAACGTGAGGAGTCAGCCTTCTCAGCTTCACTTGCAGAGAGAAAGGAGCCTCTCTGCGTCCTCCCCGGGGCTCTTCCTGTGGCCCTCCAGAAATGGCGAGGTGTGCGTGCAGACTTTCTGTTGCGAGGACCTCCTGTCAGGGCAGTTTGGGGTTGAAAGAGAGATGCAGGGACCCAGAGCCTTTCTGGTGGGCAGTGGCTGTAGGCACCTTCCTTGCCCCCCTTGTTTCTTTCGCCAAGGAAGAGAGATGAGGGTGATGAGGAGGGGCGCGCGGTGCCTTTGTCCGGGTCTGCCGGGGGCTCCCCCTCTGCCCCCCAGACACACCTGGGGCAGAGAGAGGAGAGGGGCTCCCTTCCAAAGCGACATTTTCCTCCAGCGTTGGGGCTGCGGTGGGGTTACAGCAGATCCGTCGGATCGGTGCCCCCCTCAATTCTGCGGATTGGGGAGAAGGGGCTGCTTTTCCCTCTCACGGGGGCCCACGTTGCTTCCCGCGGGAAGAGGGGCGCAAGGCTCTGGTCTGGGAGAAATAAGTATCTTCCGATGAATGCGTTTAACAAGAAGCTCATTGTTTAACATTCATAAACAGGGTTTAGAGCGTACCTGTGTTGTGTAGGCCGTTCCTTTCCATTAATTTTGTGGTGGGGGGGGGGACTTGTGTGGCCAGCTAAGTGCCCCCCACTAGCTTTCAGTGATGTGGCCGCAGCGGCCCCCTGCGGGAGACAGAGTGGGGAGGGTCTCCCTGCCCTTGGTTGCTTCTTCGCTCCTTTTGCGTTTCGAGGCTGGGATTTTGCAGGGGCTGCGATTCTCACTCCCCCCGACTGGCTGTGCGTGGGGTGGGGTGGGGTGGCTCCCTACTGACCCTGTTGCTGGGAAACAGGTCTTTGTTCCGATGAGATCAGAACGGCTGAAATTCTGTTTTTCTGAGACGTTGAGCCAGGAGCGTCTGAGAGGTTTAAGCCTTAGCATAGGTGTATAGAACCAGGGAAGATATAATTAAAACCATTAGCGTATTCCTTCCCCGCCCCCAGCCCATGGTTTTTGCATAGCCTGCCGAATAAATTCAGAAGCCGAAGAGACTCCTTCCCCTCCCCTCCCCTCCCAGACTGTCAATCTCATCCCCGTAATTGGCAGTTAACGGAGCAGGTTCTGGTGTCAAAATAGACCTCCTGTCATAATTGCTGTTTTCTGCTGCGTCTTCACAGACTCTAATTTATTTAACCTGCCTTGTAAATAATTAGGTTTCACCTCGTTGTTCTTGCGTTCCTCCGTGGAGAGATTTGTAATCCAATCGGGGTCAGTCTGACCGGGGATGGCGGGCTCCGGGATCGTCCGAGAACGGGAGCTGCTGCTCTCCGCGCCCCCCTCCCCAAATCCCCCGGGACCCAGGGAGCGCCAGGACGGGGGTGGCCTCGCGATGGGACGAACCCAAGCTGTCCCTCTGGGCCTGGGGAGCTTAACCGCGTCGTGGCCGCTGAAACGGCTTCATAGCCCTTGGCTTCCCCACCTTCTCTCGGGCGCTCTTTGGTTTGCCCTCGCGGGCATCGCGTTGCCAACGCCGATTAGCCGTGCAGCGTGATGGCACCTTCCCGTTTTCTCCGTGGAAGATCCTATTGGGCAAATCCCCCAGAGGACAAATTCAGGAATCGTAAGGCGGGGATGAAGACCGCAGGAGGAATAGCCCAGAGGAAGGGGATGGGAAGAGTTGGAAGAGACCCCGAGGGCCGTCCGGTTCGACTCCCTTTTCTGCCGCGTAGAAGACGCAATCAAAGCCCCCGCCTTTGACAGGTGGTCCTGCGGCCTCCTTTAGAAACCCCCAGAGACGGAGGAGGCCCCTCCACATGCCACGGAGGCAGCGGCGGCTTCCACTGTCCAACCGCTCCCCCAGTTCTTCCTAAAGTTTGGGAGGAGCCTCTTCTCACGGAAGGGAGTCTGCTCATGGAAAAATGCACGTTCCCTTTCCGACCCCCTGGAGGTTATTCAAGCGTTAATTCCTTCCTCCCTTGATCCCGCAAATGCCCCCGTTTCCCTTTCCTGCCTCCTCCTCTGTCTCTGTGGATCGTATGCCTCTCCCGGCAGGGACCTCTCTTTTGACTCCTTGTGCAACGGGTGGCCCTTGTTGCTGGAGCTGTTGTTTGCGGTGCGTTCGGGCAGGGCAACAACATTTGAGCATGGGGGGGTGAGTCTTGGGGGGATGGCCCAGTTGGGGGCTTGTTTATAACGCTAGATGAGGCCCGTGGTGTCTCCCTGGCCGGGGGCAACCAGAAGGGCTGGGGAGGGAGCTGCTGCTCCCCCACCTCACTCCCCCAGGTTGGCTAATGGCCCCTCCCCAGCTGCCTCCGCCAACATTTAAAATCTCTTCTCTCCGTTACCGCCCCCTAATTTGCAAAGGACTTTTTTCCGCGGGGATGGATTTGGGCGAACGTGGCATTTTGGGGACCGAGTGGAATTGGGGGTTCCCCACGGACTGTGCCCCGTCTGTGGGGGCTCTGTAGCAACCCTCCTTCTCCCCGTGCTGGGAACCCATGACTCTGTTAATCACGAATAGCGACAGCGATCGTGCCGGTAATAATTAGCAGGGCCTCCCCGTCCCTCTCTGCGCCCCCGCAGCCTGAACCCCTACAGCTACGACGAGACCTCCCTGAGCAACAGCGAGGACCACATCCCGCTGGCCGCTCTGCCCCTCCTGGCCATCTCCTCCCCGCGGTACCAGGATGCGGTTGCCATGGTGATCAGCAGAGCCAACCAAGTTTACAACGAATTCCTCAGATCTCCTGACGGGACCGGCTTTAACGGGCAGGTGGGCACATACGTACGCACGCACATACGTATTTTTAAGAATGGTTTTGGACAGTTATAAACTAGTGACGTTTTCAGCAGATTAGCCCATTTAATTGCTTTTGAAAACAATTTTAATTGTCCGACTTCGTGTTATGGGTTATCTTAACCTTCTCATAAGCGGCCTTGAGTATCAGGACCACCGCAGGGAGCAAAACACATAAAGAATCCAACCTGGTCTGGGGTCGAGGGTCTTGAAAAGGATGTCCCTCCACCCCTTCAGTGGAAACTGGTGGGGTTCTTGCAGCCGTATTCCAGATGTTGCTGGGATTGCAACACCCAGCATCCCTCACCATTGGCTCTGCTGGCAAGTCGTGCTGAGGGGATTGGTTGTTTGGCATTCCCACTGCCAGCCCAAAGGCTGCCTGCCCCACCTCTGCCATTCCAGCGGACCCCGTGGAGAGAGGCTTCCTGGGGAGAGCCGTGTTTCCCCCGGTCCCCAAAGGACCCTCCGCCTGGCTCACCCCCCCAAGCACCGCCGGTCCTGTTCAAGGAATGCATGAATCACGTGGCTGTGAAAGGAGGGGGAGAAGTGAAGGTTGACGTCCTCCTGAGCATTTACAAATCTGTCAGCTAAACTTGCGCACTGGTAACTGCTGGTATCCATATTTCCAATTGTGGCACTGTTACCATAACTGCAAGGGCCCCTCCAAGCCCCCCGTAACAGCCAGCAGCTGCTCCGAGAGAGGGACGTCTGTCCTGCGGGCACTCCCGGCCCTGCGGGACGACGTCTCCGGCCGCCCCCTGGCGATGAGTGGCCGTGCAACAATCCAAAGCGGGACCCTCTCACGGCTCCTCACCACCACTTCGCGGACCGCTGTTAAGGGAGGTTTGGGGAGCTGAGCCAGGAGAAGGTATGTAGTTACATATTCGTAAGTGTGTCTGTGATGTAGGATCTTGGCCAAAATCACCCGTGTCCTCGCTGAGGAAGGAGGAAGACTTGCCAGACTGTGCCAAGGGGTCTCCCTGGGCTTTCTTGGGTGCCCGTAAGGCAGCGGGTAGGAGACATTGGAGAGAGCCCAACCTCATTCACCTCTCCTCCTGCGAGTCCCGGCCCAGGATCGTAATGTTAGTTTAAGCAGAGCGGTGCCTCCGATGTGGGGGCTGGCCCAGAACGACAGCTTAGTTAAATTCACCGGTATTGGACCCCTAGTTCACACACGGCTGCTCGTGTAGAAAACGGCAGTGATGATGATGGAGGTGATGATTTATTTGCCAGAAAGATCTAAGCTTGTTGCACGGCCACCTTTTTGGCCAGGGCAGGGGGAGATGTGTGCTCTCCAAATACTGCAGGACTGCAGCTCCCAGCATCCCCACCAGGCAGCAGCAGCAGCAGCAGCATAGTCAGTGGAGAGGGGTGTGTAACTGAAAGGGGGACCATGGTCCATGGGGAGATCTTCCTGCAGAGGGAAGACCGCAGCCAAGGGAACGGATGGTGTGGGCATCGTCCGAGTCTCTCTGCCCATCTCCCCCGCCGTGTCCTTGGGCACGGAAGAAACCCGCTGTCAGCGTCTGCGAGTTTTGGGGTGGAGGGGTGCTGGTGGGTTGCTCTTAAACGGAGTTGTCTCTCACCGCCTCTTTCTCCTTCCAGGTCTGCCTGATTGGCGACTGTGTGGGCGGCATTTTGGGCTTTGATGCCATCTGCTACAGCACCGGGCTGGCGGACGAAAGCCAGGGCAGCAGCAGGCGGGGCAGCGCCAGTAGCATCCAGGTACCCTTTGGGGCCGGCGGGGGCGGGGGGGAGGCCAGCGGAGGATCACCGACAGCTCGCCCTGAGAGTAAGAGGGGCCCCTCTCCCTTTACCATGCTCCGTTCTGCTGCGGAGAAGCCTTTCTCCTCCAGCTCGCTCGGCGTCTTCTGGGTCTCCTGGTGGGGCTGTGAAGGGTCCAGAAAGCCTTCCCTGGAGGGGGATTTTCTCGCTTGGTTGGTTGGGACAGGGGCATCACAGTTCGCCTGAGTTTGGGGGCCTCCCACCGTCTTTACAGGCTTATTTCGATGGCTCGGAGGAGCATGTGTGGGATAGGGGCGTTGGACTGGCAAGCAGGTGTACAGGAGGCTGTTTTTTCCAGCTGGGCACGGGCACACCCCTTGAGTTTCCTAGACCGCTAAGAAGCAGTGTGCTGGTCTTCTCCTGGCACAGAGTTTGTACCTGCCCGGAGAAGAAACTCCAGGATTTTAGGGTCCCTTTGACCAGCCACGCCACTCGAAAGCGGAAGGCAGATGCAGAGACAGAGGTCTTGCTAATCTGGATTTAGTTTCATGCAGAACCTTTATTTTTTATCAGAAATTCTGCTGCATCTGTCTGTGTGAGAGGGGCCTGCCCCTTTGCGGGTGGTGGGGCAGGGCTTTCGGGGAGGTCGGTGCTGCTGAGCCGGCCGGCCTCGTTCCTCCCATCCCGCTCTGGGCCACAGGGGGGCGCAGAGGGCACAGAGAGCGAGAGAGAGCACGAGAGAGCAGACGCCCAGGACACCCCTGCAGTGCGGGCCAGGAGTCCACCCAGAGTCAGGGCCGGTCGGGTTTTCTTGCTGAGGAGCGGGGAGAATACTGTGGCCTGTCCAGTTCATCGTAAGGTGTGTAGGTGTGCGTGTGTGCCTGTTTTTCGCTGTAAAACAAGGAAAATGAAGCGATTTTTCTGGCTGCTGCTGTTGATACAAACATTCAAGTCTAGGGTGACCAATTCAGAGGTGAGGGGGCATTTTTCACCGCCCAGGGCTGCACTGCCATGCCTGAAATTGTATCACTTCTAGCTTCATTTTCAGCCGATTTTGGGCACTTTTCAGGATGGGGACGGGAGATTTTAGAGTGCTGTGGGGGTCTTGGAGGGCTGTGGGAGCAGCATTTCTACAAAAGGTGGTTTTGAGCTGTTTTCATAGAATCTTAGAGCTGGAGGAGACCCCAAGGGCTATCTACTCCAACCCCATTCTGCATGCTGGGAGACACACTCAAGGCACCCCCGGCAAGTGGCCACCCAGCCTCTGTTTAAAAACCTCCAAAGAAGGGGCTGGAAAAAAGCCAGCAAAATATTTTTAAGTGGAGGGATAGATATTTAAGGAGGGTTGGGGTGTATCATCTATACTCCTCACATCTGGAGTCAGTGGATAGATTCCGATTTATTTTGCTCGAAAGAGGAAAAGAAGAAAAAAAGCGTTTCTTTTTTTGAAACCGAGTTTTTGTAATTTTCACAGCCTAATCCTCTGCAGAAGTAAATCCCAAGAAAGTGTGCATGGGATGGCACTTTTCTGACATTTAAAATGTGCCGTAGTAGGTGTGATTATTATTCCCTGCTCCTAGGACAGGTGCCCGCGTGGATTTGCAAGAAGCCTTTCGGGGGACAATGGAAAGAAAGGCGTAGGACGCTTTATGAAGGTTAATAAGACGCGGGTGGGTGCCATTACGGCTGTTCCCTGAATCCCCCGGGCTGGTGATTTTGGCACCCACGTCATTCCATCAAAATGGATGTTGCCGTTTTCTGCACACCTTTTGTCCGCTGCTCCTGCCTTTGAAACGGTGAGACCGGATTGCATTGATTGCGGCAGCGGGGAGGGCCCCAGAATCACAGCCTGGTGGCATTTTGAGATCGGAGGCATTTAACGCTCCAGGATAGCGAGGGTATTTATAGGAACGTCCACATTATTCCCCCCACGCACCGCACATCCACCCCCGAGCACGGCGCTCTTTCCGAGCGGCGCTTTTGATGAACAGAGTGATTCGCTCCTCTCAGCAGCTTCCAGAAACTGTGCAATTTTGAAAAAGATCAGAGATCTCTCAGAGCTTCGGAGCTGAATGAGGCACACAAAGGAAGGAAGCAAAACCTTCTCACAAAGGCGGGACGTGCTGCCCGGTCGTAACAAGGCTTTGTGCAAACTCCCTCAGCACAACGCTCAAGCGCGGCGCCGGGGGCTTTTCGGCTCGCTGAATTCTGTTTACCTTAACGCTACGTTCGGCTTAGCCGGCCTGCTCAATCTTCTCCTCTCGTCCTCCCCACCCGCCCCGGGAAGCCCTGAGAAATGTCCGTATGTGGCACGGGGTGTGTGTTTGCAAAGGGGTGGCAGTGGTCCCAAACCACGGCTCAGCAGCCTCCCCAAAGAGGCCGGTTCTAGCATTCAGCGTTGGGTTGCTGCGGGAGTTAGGGTGGCGTCCGAGCGCGTTCGGTCTGTGGAGACGCCGCGCAGCTACGCCCGGTTTCCCTTGGGGCAGCAGCCGGCGACTCCCGTGTCGGTGGGGTGATGAATCCACTGCGGGTTTTGAATCCCTTCCAAGGCACTGTTTGTGCTGTTTTGGGGAAGGGGATTCGGCACCCTGGGGAGCTCCTTCGGACTAAAGGTGGGAAAGGCTTCGCCTCCTTCCTGCCGCGACGTTCCCCAGCTGGCCCCGCTCCGTCTTCCCTCACCGTTGCCTGCTTAATGCGGGTGCTTCTGGTAGACTTCTCTTGTATTCTGGTGGCCGTTTGTACTTGGAAGCTGGGGCTACTTGGCCGGTGAATTCGCTGCCATGAATCCCGATGACCTCAAACAAGAGGCCTTTGTGCCCCTGAAACTGACTTCTCCCTTTAAAACAATAACCAAGTGCCAACTCTCCTCTTTGCTGCGTCCTCTGATTTTGATGTCATTGTTTTTAAGGATAATTTGCTCTTGGCAGAAGACTCGAATCTGGGGGACCTCAAGCGCCTCAGCAAAAGCGATATTGACATCTCAGGGATGATGGAGGACGAGGAGCCCAGGCAACCGTTGCCGAGGAAACAAAGTGGCTGCTCCATGTACGACTGCGATGCCATCGCCCAGCACCACGCCTTCCTCTCCAGGTGAGCCAGGAGGCCCCGGGGGCGGGGGGGGGCGGGGGGGCAGCAGCCTCATGGACCGGCCACCAGATGTTAGATGTGCAAAAAGTTCGGAGGAGGGCGAGGCGGGGGAGTAAGAAAATACATTTCGTAAAATGTCAAATCCCTTTTTATAGTTGCATTTCTCACGCATCTCTTGACCCCAATTCAATTGCAATTGAACACATTCAGATCAAGGCTTTCTTTTTTTGTACGCACAAAAAAAGAGGGGGAGCTGCAACCCCAGTGAAGCAGCTGGCAGCTCCAGATGTGTCCTGTTGGGGGTGAAGGCTCTTCCTGAGACTCCCCAAAGTTCATCCAGCTTCCCCAAATCCCCCTTTGGGAGAAGAGGGGCATGGCTGCCCAAAGGGCCTTTTGCTGCCTGAGACAAAGAGGAATGGGGGCCCTTCTCCTCTCCGGGGTGTGGAAGCTGGCCGGCCAGGCTGTTCAGCCTTCCTCCAGCCTGGGGGCCGCAGAACATCCTCCTTGGCGCAGGGGGACAGGTGAGCGGAAGGGGGCAGGTTAGAGGCTCTTCTCTTTCCTCTCACCACTGCTGGTTGTACCCCGCACAGCCCGGCGCCCGCTTGAGCCCAGAAGTTGGAGCGGACTCCCTTGTTGGGCCTTTGGGGAGTTGGGGGGCAGTGGAACGCAGCCGCTTCGCCTTATGGCTCTTCCTTTCCCTCCCCAGCATCCACTCCACAATGCTGGACGAGGATTTCCCCATGGAGGGGGCCTCCGAAACGCTGGACCTCGGCCTGGGGCGCTTTGAGTTCGAGGTCTCCGACTTCTTCCTCTTTGGCTCCCCGCTCGGTCTGGTGCTGGCCATGAGGAGGACGGTGCTGCCCAGCCTGGAAGGTGAGCCGCGACCCCTTGTAGTCTGGCTAGGGCCGCTGGGTCTGCGCCAGTCAGGACTAGCAGTTGGATTCCAGCCTCGGAAGATCAGTCGTCTGTCCCCCTTCACCCTCTTTGCGTGTAAACTGGAATCAGTTTTGAATCCTCAGAAATCGGTTTAGAGAGAGAGGGGCAGCCGTCGGGTCACGTTTGGTGTGTGAACGTGGGGATTCTCCTTTGCGGGAGATGCAAGAGGGCACGAGAGGCTGGGGCTCTGCAGAGCACGAGAGCAGAGGGGGCAGCCTGGCCCAGAGCCCCACCGGCCTGGGGGTCGTCGTTTTGCCCCCCGCTGAGGGCTCTGCCCTTCAGTTCAGCTCAGGGAGAAGCCCCCGGGTGCCCCTCCTGACTTTTCCTCTCCCCTCCCGGCCTCCAGTCTCCCAGGTGCATCCCGCCTGCAGCCAGGTGTACAGCCTCTTCCACTCCGCCGACCCCTCGGCCTCCCGGCTGGAGCCTCTCCTGGAGAACAAGTTCCACCTCCTGCCCCCCTTTGCCGTGCCCAGGTACCAGAGATACCCGCTGGGCGATGGGCGGTCCCACCTCTTAGGTACAGCACCCGTTCTGACGTCCCCCCGCTTCCGTCCCAGGGTGGCCCGCCTCACTTCTTTTCTTTCGGCGGGTGGGTGGAGGGCGGGTTGGTTACATGCCTTGGCCTTCTGAGAAGGTTCGGGGATTCTTACAGCAGAAAATGTGGCTCTCCAGACAGTGGCAAATTGCACTTCCCAGCAGCCCCCAGCTTGGCTGGCCATGAGAAGTGATGGGAAATGCAGTCCTTTTGCCTGTCCCGGTTTGACAATGATGGGCGTGAAGTAGTTAACCAGCCCAGATTCTGTGTCTGCAGAGTTTGTGGGGTCACAAGGCACCCTCAAAACGGCTCACCCTGAATGTAACTTCAGGAGAAACTATTTAAATCTTTTCACCAAGATCATCTGGGCTGATCACATGCTGGAGTAGAAGAAATTTGGCAATACACACACACACACACACACACACACACACACAATTTTTTAAAATGCCTCTTAACTGCCTGGCAGATATAGAGGGAAGTGCGTAATGGATATTTGGCAGCAGAAGGCCTGTGGAAAACCAAACCTTCAGATAACGGGAAGCCTGAGGAGTTGGGGGAGCACCAGTGGGGGGAGGAGAGGAAGAACCCCCATTTAATCACAGTCTTTTTTTTTGTCCTGGTGGAAATGCGCTTCCTTCCTTTCAACACGCTTCTGCCCTGCGATTTGTACTTGGAGTCTCCAAAGCAGCAAACACAAATAGTTTAAGACTGAGAGCTGGGGGGGGGCAGTGGGTCTCCCCTCGACTCCTCTCCTTTCCGGGGCCAGGTCCCTCCGTCGGCTGCTCTTCGGGGGGATCTCTCTGGGAACGCCGACCGCAAAGCGTCCTTTTCTCCATCCGGCTCCTCTCTTTCCTGCTGCGCAGCGGACACGCTCCAGGCCCACAAGGCGCTCTTTGCTGAGGAGGACTCTGCCAAGCCGCCCGCCCTGGGGGAGCTGCCGGAAGGGAGGGCCCAGAGGAGGAGCAGGAGGAGGAGGAGGAGGGGGAGCACCGGCAGCACCAACAGCGAGAGCTCCGGCTCCACAGAGAGCCTCCTGCCCACCAACATGGCCGACAGTGAGTGGCGAGGGCGGCTGAGGGGAAGAAGATGTTCTCTGCCCACCTCTTTGGCTGTGGGACCCCCACTTTGTGTGCAGAAGAGTCCCTGGTCTCCCTCAGCCCTGGCAGCTCACATTCTGTGCAAAATCAAGTAGGGAAAGGGAAAGGGAGACCTCAGCTGTGGCACCTGCTTAGCTGCCATTCCAGTGGGGCACAGCGTCCATTCCAGGCTTTGGCTGGCTTAAGGGAGCTCTCCAAGGTGTTGAACACATTTCCACATGGATTCAGCACCTTGGAGAGCTCCTATAACAAACTAGCCAAAAGTCCCATTGAAATGGGAGCCCCCATCCACTGCTGGACCCAGAGATTGTCTGCCAGGAGAAGGTGGAGGCAGGGGCATTGGCAGTGGCACGCTACGGCCTGAAGCATCTGGGGGTAGCTTCACCTGCCTCTCTTTGCAGAGGTTTGGGTCTTTTTGTGGGTCTCCTTGCTGTTGCCCATGAAAATGGTGCGGGAATGTGGTACGAAATGAGGTGGCACGGAGCTTTGGGGTGACTCTGTCTGTCTGTCTGTCCGCAGTAACTTCTAAATGGTGGGGATCCAAGCGGATAGATTATGTGCTCTACTGCCCAGGCGTCCTCACAGCTTTTCCAACTGTGGCTTTGCCACATCTCTTCCACGCCAGCTACTGGGAGTCGACGGACGTGGTTGCTTTCATCCTGAGGCAGGTGGGGCTGCCTTCTTGTTTGCCTGTGCCCCCTTTCTCTTGTCTTTGTGGGTTCAACTTGGAATGGGGAGACACACAAAGGAAAACCCTCACTTGGCCGTGCCATTCAGTGGGGTGCCCCCAGGCAAATGGTGTTCTCTTGCCCTGGCCTACCTCCTAGGGTTGGTGTGAAGGCCAGGCGGAAAACACAGTTCGGCTGAACGGGGTGCCTCAGGCCAGTTGGAGCGGCCTGTACGCCGTAGTGTTCCAGCTTGACTGGATCGCTTTGCCTGTAAAGAGGGAAGCCATCTCACTTACGGCAATGAATCCGTGGCATCCGCGAATTCCGGTTGGCATGCCGGGCACCCTCTCTGTCGTCCTTTTGTGCCCTTTCTTAGACTGGCACCTGGCTGGTCCCCCTCCAAGGGGAAGGGGCAGAGGTGGACGGGGGCTTCAGCATTTCCACTCATTGCCCCCCTTGCCTTCCAGGTGATGAGATTTGAAGCCGTCAGCGTCAAGGAGAGCAACAGTTTGGACCCGGGGACGCTCAGCTCCTCCCATCTGCGCGAAAAGTGGCTGCGCAAGAGGACGCAAGTCAAGCTCAGGGTGGGGCAGCCCCTTTCTCCAACCCCTCGTGCAGGCTCTGCTGCGGAGCCTGGTGGGAGAACGCGGGGGCCGTGGCACCCCCACCACGTTGGGCTTCGGGTTTCAGGCTGCTTCGGAAAGCGGGGGGGGAGGCAGAAACGGGGGGAAGGGATGGGGGAAAGGAGGGATCCCGCTTTAAGGGTCCCCTCTCACTGCTCCTGCCGCCACACGCAGAGCCCCAGGGGATGGAGGAGGGGGACGCCCGCCCCCCCAGGTCTCTCTGGGGTGCTTGTCTTGGAAGGTGAGATGGGGGACTGTGGGCGAGGGTCCTTCCGTTGACATCTCAAAGCGAACTCCTGATGTCTCGGAGAAACGTTCGTGTGTGAGGCGGGCAGACATGCCTTGACCAAAGCTACCGTGGGGGCAGTGGGAGGCAAGCGGCTTCGCTTGTGGGGTCTCCTCCCCAAAGGCAGCTGAGCGGCTCCCGAGCCAGTGGGGAAGGGAATCCGCTTGGGGGGGTGGAGGAGAAAGTTGCCTGCAGCACCTGAAGCACCCCACGGGACCCCAAATTTAGAATTATTTCCCAGATGATTTTTCAGCCCTGAAATATCCAAACGGGTAAAAAATGCCGCAAAACGCAGCAGCACTTCTCCCCCAGCCCACCATATACCCCCAAACCATCTCCCTTCCCAGGTCGGCTGAAAATGACACCAGAAATGGCGTGACACCGCTTGTGGTCACGTTGGGCACTTTGATGTGGTCTGTACGGGGAGGGATGTGGGTCAAAAACGCCCCACCCCCTCTGCAGTAACTCCCCCCATCTTTGGGTTTGGGGCTGAAGTTTAACACAGCTGTGGAAGACGCCTGACCTACGGGGGCGGGGTCACAGGGTTCAGCACCTTGGAGAGGTCACTTACGGCTGGGACTAAACACCCTGCGGACACCTGGGCCGGCAGGGGGAAGAGCGCCTGTGCTCGGGTTGCACGGCCGGGGTCGCTTGTGGCTGCCGATGCTGCCGCCGCCCCCCCCCCAGCGCGACCCCTGGCCACGCGCCCCCTCTGACCGGCTGCTTCCCTTCCAGAACGTCACCTCCAACCACCGGTCCAACGACGTCATCGCGGCCGAAGGGGGGCCCCAGGTGCTGGTGGGGCGCTTCATGTACGGCCCCCTGGACATGGTGGCCCTGACGGGGGAGAAGGTGAGGCTCCCCCAGGATGGCGGGGTATGTGGGGGGACCACGGGGGGGTGAAAGACAGGCGTCAGCTGTCCCTGGGGCAAAACGGCCTTGCCAGAAAGGGGTAGGAAGCCCTCCGTCAGGTCGGCACAGAGGGGGTGTGGAATGTGGTACCGTGCTGCGTTCTTTGGATCAGCCCCCACCATTGACCGTGCAGGTGGGGATTGCCGGGAGACGCGATCCAAAGCACACACATGTGCTCTGCAGCCAGAGGGGAGTGGCCATCGTGACTCTTGGCCTTTGCTTGATCTCCATCAAGGAGGGATGAGGGTCCTTCCCAGGCCAATGTCTAGGGTGTCCTCTGGGTACCGAACGGAGTGGGGCTGGGCTGGGCTGGGGGGAATGAGTCTCCAGAAGAAGCCGCACCAGGCCCTCTGCTGGCTCCCCCCAGATCTTGGGGTCCCTGCTCTCTGACTGGCCACCCCGGCCTTCCAGGGAGGGAATGGCATGCCCAGCCGTCTGCTGGTTGTGGACAGGGGACGCTGACGAGGGCTGGGCTGGGCAGGCAAAGGGGGCTCGGGGTCGGTCACCTCCTCCACCCTGGGACTCCACGCAGGCTCTCCCGTGGGGGGCAGAGCTACCATGCCATCTGGACCCATCCGTGCCCGTTCAGGCCTCCTAGGCCGGCTTCCGCCTTTTTAGCAGCTGCAAAGAAGAGGACTTTGTCTCCGGAATCCCTTGGGTTGTGTTTTCAGTGTCCTCAGAATGTGGTGGCCACAATCGGGCTCCAAATGCAGCCCGACCGGCGCAGAGCAGTCTGGCTCTTTCCCCGAGATCTTGAGAGCAGCGCTTCTTCAGTTCGTGCAGCCTAAAATTACATTTGTCTCCTTGGCTACTGGGTTCTGCTGCCCAAGTGGGGCTTTTGCTGTAGCAAACCTGCCACCCTTTCCAGTTCTGCAGAACTCTGTGGGTTATTGTCCCCCCCTCCGAAATGGACCGGTACAGCTGGGTGTCTGAGGAATTTCAGTGCATGTTGGTGGGGTAGGGAGAAGGAACTACCCCCACCCCCTTCCCAGGTAAACTGCCAGAGCTTTCTCCAGCCCCTCCACTCGGCATTTACCTGTCCCGTCTTCCAGGTGGACATCTTCATCATGACCGAGCCCTCCTCGGGGCAGTGGGTCTATTTTGATACGGAGATCACCAACAGCAGTGGCAGGGTCTCCTACTGCGTTCCCAAGGAGAAGCGGCTCCTGGTGGGCATCTACCCCATCAAGATGGTGGTCAGGTAAAGGGGGGATGGAAGCAGGGGTGGGGGAGAGCGCTTCCCTCCCCAAAGCGCTAGGAAGTGCTGGCGGGGGTCCCAGTGACTGGGACGTGGAGCTGGGAGCGAACAGGGGCTGCCGTTTATTGAAAGGAGTCCCTTTGAAGTTCAAAGGGAAAACTTCTAATGAGTCACATGTAAATACCCTTCATCAAGGTGATGTGTTTAAAATGGCTGAAACAACGAGAGGTCCGGGAAGAAGCCGGGCTGGGCTTCATTTCTAAAACCTGCCGGGAACAGCCTAGTCGCTCTGAGGCTGATTTAAAAACAGGGTGGGGTGGAGCTGAGGAGAGGGGAGGACAGAGGGTGTGTTTTTGGCACGCTGGCTCCTGATCCCAGCAGTTGCTCTTAGCTACGAAAACAAATGCCAGCCAATCACCCTGGAATTTGGGGCCAACGCCTGGAATTCCACAGTGCCCCGGCAGTTTTGCAGGGAAGCTCCTTCTGGCCTGTTTTGTCCGGAGACACACGCGCGGCACCTCTAAGTGCAGCAGCTGATCCTGGCTACGCTTTCAGGGTGCAGCTTCCTCCCTCCCTCCGCATCTGCCTTCTGGACTGGAGGAAGAGAAGGGGCAGCCTGGGCTTGGGGCGGCTTTCTTTGGGGAAGGCGGAGCGGCACCGCCTAAAAAAATTTCCCAATCCATTTGTGTTACGCCACTGAAGGAACGTGAAACCACAGAGAGCGTATTGGGGTGGGCGAGCAGCGGGCGCCTGCGTTGCCAGGAGGGAGGGGGGAGCCACCCCGTGGCCGCGTCCCGCTCGGCTGGCCCAGTGGGGCCCCGGGGAGATGGCACTCTGCGCCCCTGCCGAGCGGGGAGCTTCAGGCCCCTGGGGACTGGCGGCCGCCTTGGTCCTCGGCCCCGGAAGAGCCACGTGGGGAGAACCTGAGCTCGTCCGTCTGGGGGTTTCCTTCTCGCCCCCAGGGGAGACCAGAGCAGCGCCGTCAGCTACCTGACTGTCCTCCCGAGAGGGACGGAGTGCGTCGTCTTCAGCATCGACGGCTCCTTTGCCGCCAGCGTCTCCATCATGGGCAGCGACCCCAAAGTCCGGGCGGGGGCCGTTGATGTGGTCAGGTGAGCGCCCCCCAACTTCTTTTCTTCCTCCTCCTGGAGATTCCCCCCCCCCGCCACGGGTTCAGTCTGTCCTCAGAGAAATGGGGGGAGGCTGGTGCTCCCGCCCCCCGGCTTGGTTGTCTGCTGGGGAGCTCACGACCGTTCTTCGGCCTGAGGGGGTGGGAGATGCGGTGAGACGGCATCTCTGCCGGGCGGCACGTCTCGCCCTCGGACGGAATTCTCCGTGGCAGACGGCTGGGCCGGCAGAGCCCCCCCGCCCCCCAGGCAGGGGCTTTTGGGCACCTCATGAAGCTGCGCACCTGACCTGAGCTGCAAAGTCCCCCAAATTCCCTTCCCCATCCCTCGAGCTCCTCAAGGGCTCCCCCCTTGGGTCCCTCAGACCACCCATCGCCCCCTCACCCCACCAGGAGCTTCGGGAGGCCAGGCGCTTGCCAGACGGCCTGGGGAAATTTTTCCTGGGATTTCCCATTCGCCTGGTGGTGATTTTCCTCTCAGGAGGCTGGGAAAATCCCAGGTCCATCCAGAGGGAAGCAGGCCAGCGCTTAATCTCCTGCCTCAGCATTCTCCCTCCGTCCCTCCCTGGTGCCTCTCCTCCTCCGGCCCATTTGACCTCCCTCTCGTTCCTCGCTGCTTCAAGCTCAGCCTCTGACCGGGTTCGAGCCGAGGGGGAGCCCCTCGGCCCCCCTTCACCTCCCTTCCAGACGGGGAGGGGGGAGGCTGCCCCCTCCCTTCTCCTCTCCAAGGGAAGAGGCTGAGCCTGGTGGGAGAGGGCCTTGGCCTGCCCTCTTGGCCCGGGGGTCTTCCTCGGCAGAAGGATGGCTTCCCGGGGGGAGAGCTGTTGGTGGGAGGGAGGGGTACGCGTCTCACTGAGTTTCCCTGGCGGCCGGGAAGAGTTTGCTCCAGAAACTCTGAGGGCTGCACGTGGTCTGTGAGTGGGCTGGGTGAGACCCCTCCTCCCCTTATCTCAGTCTCCATATAGACCGAAAGTGGCATCTGATGCGACCCCTACCCTTTCCGCCCTCTCCTGGCACAGGCACTGGCAAGACCTGGGCTACCTGATCCTCTACATCACGGGGCGCCCCGACATGCAGAAGCAGCGGGTGGTCTCCTGGCTCTCCCAGCACAACTTCCCCCAAGGGATGATCTTCTTCTCCGACGGTCTCGTCCACGACCCGCTCAGGCAGAAGACCATTTTCCTCCGGAATCTGGTGCAAGAGGTAGCCGGGGGGGCAGTCGGGGCGGCGGCCGGGCTCTGCCCCCTCCCCTGCCTTTCTGGGTGCTTTGGGGCTTCCAGGAGGAGGAACGCAGCAGGGCCCCCTTAACTCTCCTTAGAGGGTGTTACGCTGGGCAGGCCTTTCCTCTCTGCCCCCCTTGCAGCCCCATGTCTGGAGTCTCCTGTAGCTCCGTCAGATCCCCGGGGAGCCCCCGAAGTCTGTGGTTCAAGCTGCAGAGCTCATGGCTGAGAGAGAGAAAGAGGGACGCGGGCGGCTGGGTGCCCCAAAAGTCAGGAGCCAGGGCGAAGGGCTGTGGGCCCACTTGGTCGGTCCGTGGCTCACCCCGGTGCTTCCTTCCTCCCCGTGCCCCCCAGTGCCACATCAAGATCTGTGCCGCCTACGGTTCCATGAAGGACATCTCCGTCTACAACGTCCTGGGCCTCTCCCCCTCCCAGATCTACATCGTGGGACGGCCGGCCAAGAAGTACCAGGCGCAGTGCCAGGTGGGAGCGAGGGGCAGGGTGGGCGGGAGGGGGTGACGTCCAGGATCCTGGCGTGGACAGCTGTGGGGAGGAAGGTCAACCGGGGCACAGAGAAAGAGAGGAGAAGAGCACGGGGGGGGGGTGATGTGCCTGGCTCACACGGCAGCTCCGTGCAGGTTAATGCTTGCTGCGGGTGGGGGTTGCCCTCCTGTGCACGCAAAGAGTTCTCCTGGGGTGTGTTGGGGGGCTGCAAGCCGCTTTGGAAGCAGACCCCCCCCAGCTGAGTCCCCAGTGCCATCTCTGGGGGTCGGCTGAGAGGAAAGACACCCCCACCCATCACCCCCCACCGAGCATCCAGGGAGGCTTGCTGCCAGTCTGTGGAGACAGCATGGAGCTGCGGGGGGGGGGGGGACACTGGGAGCCTCTTTCTCAGCCCAAAGGCCGTTCTTGGTGCTCCGACCTTCCTCTCTCATCTCTGGGAAGAAGAATGAATGGGTGCTCACAGAATGTCTCATCGCAGCATGATTTCTCGCATTTTGGAACCTTCGTTGATAAATGCATTTGTACAAAAACCTGGAATCCCACTTTTCCTTCTTCAGAGGTGCAAGGCCCTGTTTTCTGTCTGAGTGCGTCCTCTCCCCAAAGTGTCTAACCGGGTGAAAAAAAGCATGCACAATGCACCACCCCTGGATTCCAGGGCAGGAATAGGCAACCGGCGTGTCCCTGAGAGGTGGGCGTCCAGCCTCTGTGAAAAGTCCTCCAGCAAAGGAGAGACCCCCCGCCTTCTGTCCACCGCCGTAGAGCTCTTACCTTCAGAAGCTCTCAGTCCGGCACTCTTGTGTGCCGTGGCCTGCCCGAGGCTAAGAGCCTCCTGCGGGTTGTCTTTGGCCTTCCTTTTGGGGGCGCTTGGGAGACAGAAGCCCCGTTTCCCTGCAGGGGCTGCTAACGGCTTCTGTCTTCTCCTTCCGTCCCTCTCCCTCTCCCCTTCTTCGCCCTGCTCCTTCCTCCCGGCTTGCAGTTCCTGAGCGAGGGCTACGCGGCCCACTTGGCCATGCTGGAGTCCAGCCTCCCGGCCCGGCCCAAGAAGAACAACTCGCGCATGATTCTGCGGAAGGGCAGCTTCGGCCTCCACTCCCAGCCAGACTTCCTGCGCAAGCGCAACCACCTCCGGAGGACCATGTCTGTCCAGCAGCCGGACCCCCCCTCCTTGACCCCCAAGCCGGAGCGGGCCCAGAGCCAGCCCGAGTCGGACAAGGACCACGACCGCCACCCGGCCCCCCTGGGGTGGATGCGCGGGGGCCCCCATAAGTTCGAGCCCGTCCCGTAGCACGCCGCCTGGGAGCGGGTGGTGTGTGCCGCCGCCCTGTGCGGCTCGTGCGTACGTTTACTGTGTGTGTTGGGGGGCAGCCCCTGTGCTTTGAACCGCCACCACCTCCGCCTGTGGGGCAGCTTTGGTGCCGGCCGGCCGGTCGTCGGCCCGAGGCGTTGCGAGGGGAAGGGCTGTGTTCCCGCCGCTCCGGCGGCTTCTGCCTCCCCAGGAGGCCCTCTGTTGTGGTGACCCCCCTCTTGTTTGTATCTGTCTGCGCGAGGAGTAGGGGAGGCGCCTGGCCGGAGGTGGGGGCTTTGACCCAGAGGCCGGGCCAGCGAGTGAGCAAGTCTTTCAGTGTTTACTTTGTTAGAAAATGTGCAATAAGGTGGGAAAGGGGAGGGGGGCAGGAAAGTCCCGGATTGCTCCGCCGATTTGGGGGAGGGTGCGAGAGGTGCCTCTCGGTCGTCTGCACTTGCGGTCTGTTTCCTTGGTAATAAAACGGCCAAGCAGGCCCTTCCTTTTTCCAAAAATTGCAGAGGCAGCTCTGAGGATTGCTCTGGGGGAGGAAGCTCAGGCAAGAGTTGGGGGGAGGGAGGTTAGTGGGGGGGGTCCTGCACTTGGTTGCTTTACACCCTGAAATGCAGGTGGGGCACTGCGGCCCTCTGCCCACGTAGGTCTCCGGCTGGTGTGCGGGAACAGACTCTTTTTGGGCGGGGCACAACAGCAAAGAAAGAGAACCTGCCCTCCCCCGGGGAGAGTGGGAAACGTATGGTCCCGGGTTCGAGGCAGTTCTGCCATTTCCCGGGTGTGGGGGGCACTGCCCGCCTGGTTCCTGCTCCTTTCTCTGTGGAAGAGAAAACCGGACAGGAGCGATCCTTTGGACAAACCAAACGGTACCAGAAATCCCGGCCCCCTTCTTTCTTCCCACCACCAGAATCTCTGCAGCAGTGTGCGCTTGCGTGTCGTCTGTGGTGAAGTTGCTCCGTTGTGGTGGTGTCTTGTGAAACACGGCCGACTGTGGTGTGTCCCCAGCGCTTCAGAGCTCACGGATCATGAGTTCCCCTCTGAGTCTTAGATGCGAGTCTCAAGTAGATGAGGCAACAGCACACGTACTTTTGCATGTCTGTGTGTGCAGGTGTGTGCAGTTCCCATTTAATCAGCCCCCCTTCCTACGTGGGCTTGTGTGTGTGTGTCTGACGGGGCCGCCACGATGAGTTTCTGCCCTTTCGAAAGAGACCGCCAAAGCCGCGCTACCGGTAGGCTAAATCGGCAGCAGCAGGGGCAGAAGACTTGAGTTGGGGGGCCTTTTGGTCGGGGGCGGGGGTTGGGTGCTGGCACGCCTTCACGCGGAAGGGACGGTTTGCTGCAAAAACCTTGTTGTCTTGCAGGCTGCACAGACCTCAGCTTTAGTTCAGCCCCTGTGGTTGCGAGTCCCAGAGGCCCCCTTCCGTCTCCAGGTGGGCCCACGGCGGGAGAGGAGGGAGAGTGTAATGGCTGGTTCAGCTGAGTTCAAACTCCTGGCAAAGCTTTTGTTATTTCACACCGGACTAAATGGATATACTGGGGTCTTCTCTGCCACTACTCTGTCATCCCGATGCTGGTCTGTCTTTAAAAGTGTTTAGCACCTGCTCAGGCGGGCTCAGTGTTCCCAGTTAGGGGAAGGGGAGTGCATCTTCCACACATTTTAAAAACCAGTAAATAGTAACTCTCTCTCTCTCTCTCTCTCTCTCTTTGTGCAGTGTCCATGCACATTAGTGCTTTGCTACAGTTTCCACCCCTAAATATATACTCTCTGCATTCCTCCCCACAAAAGTTTGCTGTTCTCATAGTAGAACTGTTTATGCTGTTTTTTAAAGAAAAAAAACCCAGGCAGCTCATGTTGTTCAAGGCGTGAAACAGATGGTGCTTATCCAAAACTGAGCTCCTACCTGCAAGAGCGCCGTCTTGGGTGGGAAGTGTGCAGCCCTCTGGGTCTCCCCACAGCATCTGGCGCGCCCAAATAGGTTCGGCACCTTGGAGAGCTCAACAAAACTCGGAGTGGATTCCTGGGCCCTCCTGACGTGGGATCTCCCAGCTGCCTCTGGAAGGCAAGAGTTTTCAGGGCAGTTTCCAAGGACTAGTGAAATTTAATTTCCTAGCCTGTGTTTCCCTTGAAAAATACTGGTGCTGAAGGGGTCTCGGGCCTGTAGGAAGCTTAACCACAAATGATGAATCCGGTGAGCAGAATGCCTGTAATCCTGTCAGTGTCCTCAGAGAAACAAGGGGGTCTTCTGTTTCGATCGGAGTGAACAAGAGGGGCGTGAGAGGCTAAAGGGTGAGATCTCCCATTGTGGCCAAACTTTGGCTGAAGGCAAATGGTTTCTATTTGTAAGAGAGCTGAAGGCATTTACTTGTTTAAAGAAGAAAGATAGTTGGAGTGAATTCAAAAGCCGGGTCTCATTTTTGAAGCTGGTTTCAAAGCTGCCAGGGCAACTGGCTCTCCAGGTGCTGTTGGACTGCAGCTTCCATCAGCCCCAGCCGGCACAGTGGGGACGGGCATCATAGTCCAAAAATATCTAGAGTGCCGCCCCTCCACTTCGGGGCCCCCAGCTTTAAGTGACCCCAGGCGTTATGGTTCTGTGAAGAGGCCTGGAGGTGTGATGGGGGGCAGACTCAGGCGTTCCTTGGGGCACCCTTGGGACGAGGTCTCGGGCACGCCTGGTCCAAGATCCGTGGGGCGACCGGGAGGTCCAGTTCCAAGCTTCTCCTTCGCTCCAGCTGGGAAGGGGCTGGACGGAGGCACAGCAGCAACCGCGGCCCGGGAGGTCTTGTGGAGAACCCCCCTTTAGGGGTCCCAGCCACCCACGCTAGCCCCACAGAGATACACTTTTAAAGAGGAAAAGGGCTGCCTCTTACTTTTCTCCGTGCCCGAGGCACAAGGGGCCACAGTAGTGCATAAACATTAAATAAAACCGGAAGTGAAGGCCTGCCCACCCGGCTGGGGTTAGGAGTTCTTAAAACACTTTTTAAAAGAATCCGCCTGGTCTCACGGGACCCCGCTGCCAGGGCCAGGCAGAGCAGGGCACCTTGGCAGGCCTCAGAGCGTGGCGCCCGGTGGCTGTCGACCCACCGTTTCCTCTGTGCTTGTGCGAAGAAGGCAGCTTCCTGAGTCTTGCTGCCCTTTTGCCGGCCCAGATCTTTCTTTTGGGGGAGCCCAAAGCTATCAATTTTTCCCTGGTTTCACGTGGCTGTACAGCGGCGGAGCTCCTGCAGAGAAACCCAGTCTCTCTCTCTCTCTCCTTGTGTGTGCGTGCGTGTGCTTGTGTTGTTAGGGGACGGGATGGGGCTGAGGGTAAAACTTTTCCACGTGGGACACAGTTTGTGTTGATCTGTTTTTTTAAAACACAACCATCTCATGACAGTAGCTGTCATATCAAATAAACACCTTATCTGCCTTCCAGTTTGTGGGTACTTTGCATTTCCTTCCCTGCTTGTGGGGGACCAATTTCCTTTTGTTGGGGACCCCCTTCCCATCCTTCCTGAGGAACTTATTTTTTTTTAAACTGCCTGCCTGCCTTCTCTCCTTCCAGCCTGGCAATGGGGGGAGAGGGTAAGCCCTGACCTTCCACCCCCACCCCAAAAGAGTGGATCCCCCCACTGCCCCTTGGGCCACTCCTGCCCAGCCCTCCGGCCCTCCCTCCCTTCCGGCCTCCCCTCGGAGATCCGGCTGAGACCCCGATGGTGGCAGAACGTGGCTCAGTGCTGGCGGTTTCTTCCCAGGCGTCCAACGTGGCCCCCTGAACACCTTTCCCCTCCTCGGGTGAGGTTTCTTTGCCTACTGAAAGGGGGGAGGGCAGGGGAGGGTGGCACCCACTCACGGGGGTGCTGGGGCGGTGGGGCCGGTTCGGGAGGCTGGCTAAAACGGCCCTCGGGATAAATGGCCGCACTTTTGGATCCTTTTCCAAAGCCACATTCGGGGCTGGGTTGGGTGGGTTGACAATGCGTGTGAGGCGGGAGGGCTGTGCACGGCAGCAGTTGCCCAGCGTCCTCCTCGAGGGGTCTTTCTCCCCAGCAGTCCTCGGGGTCCCTTTGAGGATTCCGCAGCTGGCAAAGGGTGCCCCACAGCAGGGAGCGGCCGTGGGCCACCTCAAGGCCCCCGGACAAAGTCAGCAAACAGGGATACGGGGAGTCTGGAGGGAGCCCGAGGAGAAAGAGTCAGGCCTGGTCCAGGCCGATGTCGGAAGAGCCCCCGGGCTGGATCCAACCACAGCCCACCAGCAGGACGGGGTGAGGGGGTGGCAGCGTCTCTCCTCGCGTTCCCCAGCGACCGAGACCCAGGGCCAGGCCGGTCGCTGATTCTGGAGGTGAGTGGTACCTGCCCTGAGTGGAAGCCGTGGATGGCCTCGTCCTTCCCCCCGAACTGGCGCAATTCCCTTTGAAGCTGGGCGAGTGGGCGGTTGCCCCTGCGCCTTGTGGCCGTGAGTCCCCCAGTTTGAGATGCTGCACGTGGGCAAAGAGGTGGAGGGAAGCCCCTTTCCCCTGCAACCGCGACCTGCCCCCTTCACTGGGTGGCCCCACCGGGCCCTAAGAGGATAAGAAAGAGGCTTGGGCTGTGTCCCACCCGGCTCCCTCCGAAGCTACCCGCACTCCCCCGGCCTCCCTCATTCCTCAATGCGAGGAACAGATCTGCCAGGGAAATATGGCCCGTCGCAGACTCTCTCCTGCCACAAGCAGGGAAGGGAATCTCACGGGCTTCCATCGCTCGCTGGGCTTCCAATCCCATCCGCTCCCCGGCCACCAGAGCCCGGGTGAGAGGAGTGCTGCCCAACCACATCTGGAGGTCCACGGGATTCCCGCCCCCCCCCACAGATAAGAATCTCCCCTCCCCCCCAATTCCCCAAAGAACCAGCCCCTTGGGGGCATTTCAAAATAAACCACCCGAGGCAGCAAAGTCTCTTTTGCCCTGAGTTTTATTCATCCAGCAGGTTCGTTCAGGCAAGGTTTTGCCTTTAGATAGTCTCATCTTTCCTTTTAAATTAGAAAAATACATATACACAATGGCTTAGAATAGACATACATAATTTAAATAGAACACATTATTTGATTGAGAGCTTTTTTAAAAAGCCCAAACAATCCTTTTAAGTTATTAATGTGCAAAAGTGCGGTCGGGACGGCCGTCGAACGCGTCCCTGTCTTTCCCTCCTCCGCAGGCACTTGTGGCTTCCTCCTCCTCCCTCCTTGCGGTGGAGATGTTGGGCCGGGGCGGGCGAGGAGAGGAAGGCGGTCAGTTTGCAGGGAGTGTGGCAATGCGTTGCCGCACCCACCCGGCTTGAGGATCAGCACAGATTTTCACTTGGGCTTTTGTGATAAACCTGCAAAAGAGACACATGGGGGGGTTTAGCGGGAGGCAGGAAGGAGGAGGCCACCCCCCCACTTAGGCTGGGAGAGGCTCCTCCAGCTTTGCTCCCTGCCCCTGAAAATGCCCCTGGCGCGCACCCAAGTGGCTCAGGGCCCCAGCTCGCCTAAGCCTGCCCCCCAAAAGAGTGTGTGCGCGCGCGAATCAAAGCAGCCTTTTAATTCTGAATACTGGGAGTGCCGAGGAGTCGCGGGGGGTCTCAGCCTTTGGGCCACCAGACGTCTTGCACTTCGGAGCTCAGCATCCCCTGCCCGGCCAGCAGCCAGGGAAGTCTGAGGCATCCGGAGGACCAGAGGCTGGGAACGGTGCCACCCAAAGTGGTGGTCTGTGGGCGAGTGCCACTCTGCCGGCCGTCGGATGCCGGTCTGCAGCAAGTTTCCAGGAAAGAAGCAGTTACGGGTAAAGGGAACAAATTTGGTAACGGCTTCTGACACCCGGGGTGGGCTGGGGAGCTGCCACCCCCCGTCAGACACCTTGAAAGGTTCCAGGCTGAGCAAGGAATGCGTGAAGGGAGACACTTTGGCTCGAAAACCACGCGGCCCCCTTGGCCACGGCTCTCTTCCAGGGAGGGCCGGAGGAAAAGAGGTGAACAAAAGCGAAGACTCTTTGACGCTCTAGACGTTTGGACGTCAGCTCCCAAATCCCCTAAGGGATGAGGCCTAAAACTCCTGGGGGCCCAAAGGACGAGGGGGGGCAGAGCGGAGGGCCTCCGCTGCCAGGGGGTTAGCGGGTGGGACGAGGAGGAGGGGGCTGCCCTCGCACGGGCTGGAGGCCCAAGAAACTGGCTGAGGGGCTCCAGCTGAGTCAGAGGAAGCAAAGGGATGCTGAACCTGCGTCCTGGCCCGCTTTAATCCCTGAGTACTTACACGACGGCCGGCATGGAGCACGTGTGGTGGGTGTATTCGTAGGACGCCAGCTTCTTCAGGGGAATCGGCCTCGCGGTGTAATCAGAGCAGCAGAAGCTGGGATCTGTGGAGGAGACGGGGGATCTACTGTGAGTCCACTTCTTGGACCACCCCTGACCAAGCTGTTTTCCTTGGGCCCCCACAAAGCCATCGCTTCAAAGTCCAAAAGCCCCTGCTGGCCCCCTCCCAAGTTGCTCCCTCTGCTTTGGCCTCTCCAAATCCAAGCCCCAAGAAAGAAGAAGCAACATGTCCAGACTTTATTTGCCCTTTTCTACTGTTGAAATAAGGAATTAAGCACCAGCCCCCCAACCCCTCCCTGATGAAAACAGGGTGGCCAGAGTGTGGTCGAGAAGACAAAAGTTGTGAAGGAGGGAGAACAGAGGAGCCGAGAGAGGCAGCTGCTGTTTGCAGGGCAAGACTCTTCCCCCACCTCCCCTTCCTCTTGGTTAGCGGAGTGCAGACTCCTTCTGTACTTTGAAGTTAGTTTGCAGCAACCGAAGCGAGCTGAGGTCAAAGGCTGAAAGAGGGAGGGAGAGAGAGGGAGACCAGGACGCTCTAAAGGCAGCTGGAAAAGGGAGATGCCAGAGGATTAACGAGGACAGTCGGCAGCCGGGGGGACTTAGGAGACGCCGTAGCCCTGGTGAAAAAAATCCTCTGCCCGGTGGCACGGTGGTGATGGAGCTGCTCCTCTGGGCAAGGAATCCCTCGGCCGAAGCAATCGCCGCTGCCCCCTTCGGGGTGCCCTAGGAGGAGGCTGAGAGAGAGAGAGAAGAAGCAGACTTACTCCCGAGGCTGGCCTGGCCCTGGACTGAGAAGGCGGCGGCGAGCAGGAGGAGAGTGAGGATGGCGGCGGCCACGGAGGGGTTCATCTTGGCTCTTGCAGCGGAGGAGGGACGGAGGACAGTTGCTGGAGGGGCAGAAGCAGCCGGGAGGAGGTCCTGTCTGAGCTCTTCGGGCTCCTGAGTGAAGATGCCGGGGCTGCTCCCTGCCCTTTATACTTTTTATCTGGAGTGGGGTGGGGATTTCTCAGAAATCAGATCATTTTTTCCTCAGTAGCAGAGAAGTGATGGTGATGAGGATGACGACATTGTGGCCCAATTTTTGCCCAGTCCGGAGAATCGTGAAAAGAGCCTCTGGAGAGAGGAAGTGCAGCTGGCCGGCTGCTGGATTCTGCAATTCCTTCTATCTTTGCAGAACTGGGAGGGGCGCACAAGTGCGTCGGGCTGGAGAAGTGAGAACTGGCCAATTTGGGGAACATGACAGAGAGGGAGAGAGGAGGTTGGCTGGGATTTCTGGGAACAAATTCCTCAGCAGAGGAGAGGCTGCAGAGCTCGCAAAGAGTCTCTCGGCTCGTGTTGCCTTTTCGTGGAGGAGGAAGGGGGGCACCCAGCGGGCAGAGAGATGCCCAATTGGCAAGCGGGTGGTCTCAGGAGGTTCAGCCCCAGCCTCTGGCATTGCCTCCCCTAGGGACCCCTGGCTGGCACGCAGGGTGGGTGAAGTCCCGGGTCTGGCACAGAAGAAGGTCCCTTCCTCTCTTCCTTCAGGTGCAGAGAGATGGCAAGCGTCATACCAAGTCAGGGAAGGCCAGTGGCTGAGGGCAGAATTGGGGCCGGAAGTAGCCCCCTGCCCAGCAGGCTCCCCCCTACTCTGCTTAATGAACGGGGCAACAGGACCACACACCCTCCAGAGAGGCAGGAAGCCAGCTCCAGCTTTTAGAGAAATATAAAGCCGCAGTGCTCAGCCTTTGGCCTTCCAGGTGTTTTGGACTTCAGCTCCCACAATCCCTGACCCTCGGCCAAGCTGGCAGGAGGGGATTCTGGGAGGCGAAGTCTAAAACACACAGAAAACCAAAGCTTAAGAGCTGCTCCTTTGGAGACCTCTCCCGAGTGGCTGGGGCTGTCAGGACCGCCCCAGAGGGCAGAGGAAGGCACGTGAGTGCCGGGAACCACCAAGCCTCTCTCACCGGGTCGACAGCCAGGGCCGCTCAGACAGCTCCACTCAAGAAGAGCCGCGGGTGGGGGTTAGGGGGCAGAGGCGCCCCGGCCCAGCTTCCTGCCCCCTTCGGCTGGAGCTCAGCCAGCTCTCAGATGGGCCCCAGTGACCCCCCAGCCTTCCTGGGAAGGAGAGCCCAGAATGTCTGCAGGAACAAGCCCCCTGCCCTCCTTCCCACTGCCTGGTTTCTCCTGAACCACAGAGATGCTGAGCAGCCAAGAAACGAAGGCTGAGTCACCCGCGGGTGCTGCTGCTGATATTGCTTGTGCAGCCACTGGCACCTGGCGTGTGCTGGGGTTGCACTCGCGGGGCCTTCTGGGGAACTGGCTGAAGACCCATGGGGACCATAACCCTCTCAGCACATGCTCAGCACCACTATGACAAATGAACTTGCGATGCCCAGGGCAGCGAGGGCAGCCAGATTGCTCTTCCCAGTTCTTCTCAGTTCAGCTCATCTTTGGAGGCAAGCAATGGCCGCCTTTGGCTTTCCCCCCCTTGGCCTGGCTGTCTTGAGTTGGGCCCCCTTGTGCCCCTCCAGAGGCTTTTCCAGAGAAGCCATGGCCAGGGGGATGGGCGGGGGGGTCCAGAGCAGAAGAGGTGCCTTGAGGATAGATCAGGCCCCAAGGGGCTTCTCCTTTAGCCTGGCAGTCAGTGCCCCCTCAGTGGCTGATCAGCATACGGGGGCAGCTCTGGACTACAGCTCCCAGAACTCCTCAGCCAGCATGGCCTCTGTGGAGGGGGATTCTTGAAGCTGCAATCCAAAAATGTCATTTTTCCAAGCTCTGGGAAAGCCAGTTCTACTTCTGTGAGGACTAGTCCTAGACAGTGTGGCAAATGCCCCTCTTCTTCCAACTGCCCAGTTCAGTAGTTCACACCACGAAATTGTTGGCCATGAGTAACAGAACTTGCAGGTGCCCAGTGGCTACTCCCTTAACGCCACCTGATGCTCCTCCAGAAAATGTTGAACTGCAGTTCCCATCAGCCTCCCCAGGGTGGTCTCCAGTCAAGGATGACGGGAATTGGAATCCAGCCACATTGGGAGGGCCCCAGGTTACCCTCCCCACTCTGGTTCAGTTGGCGGGCTAGCCCCAGATCTGAGCTGGCTTGTGGGGGGAGATGACTTCTAAGAAGGCTGGGGGCCTTGGTGTGGATTTGGGTGCAAATTCTGAAGGAATTGCATCTAAGGTACTGAACCAAGCTGTAGCCCTCAAATAGATTCAGCACCTTGGATAGTTCCATTACAGTTCAGACTAAAACCCAGAGTAGCTTCAGCCTCCCCTGCCATGGAAGCCGCCTGCCTCCACTGGCCAACAGGTGCACAGGGGGCATCTGGGAGGCCCCTGTTGCTAACCAGGGTGACTGTTTGCAAAGTACCCAAAAAGATGATTGGGATTGGTCTAAAATTTGCACTGGCAAACCGACATGTCTAGTCTTGGTTTTGAAACAAGTCTGGAAATAAGAGCAGTTTCACTCCAGCAGCAAAGTCTGAGAGGGCTTCGTAGGACGTGGAAGGGCTTTTCCTCCTGGAGAGATCCTTTTGGTGGCAGGAAAATACTCACACGCCAATGCAGGTGAGATTTTTAACAGAGACCCCAACTAACATTAAAGCACCATACTAAAACAGTAAACTATGAAAAACACTGAACATTAACATCTCTAGAGCACGAGAGCACTAACTTACAAAATAAACACTAGCGTTGTTCTTGTTGTGTGCCTCCAAGTAACTTCCAACTTATGGTGACCGTATCACAGGGTCTTCTGGGGCTGAGAGTGTGTGTGTCATCCCCAAGGCCACCCAGTGGGTTTCCACGGCCGAGCCGGGGATCACAGAAACACAAAAATCTTGTTCTGCCATAAAAGATCCACCTAACTAAGCCACTAATAACCATATTATTGCATATCTTGAGTCCTTATAAAATCCATAAATGGTTTCCAGTCTTTGAAAAAAAAATTTTTTTGGTTGGCTTCTCCTTTTAAGCCCACCTTGTTTCGGCCAATTGGGACAGTTGAGCCACCCTAACAATGCAGTCCTCTATCACCGGTTCTTCAATCTGTTTCCAGCTTTGTTCAAATAAAGGCCATTTCCGTGCTAGAATGTTCTAGTGCTATTATTCCACTTTCAACCTTCTACGGAATCCTGGGCTTTGCAGTTTAGGAAGGGGCCTCAAAGGATTCCATAGGAGGTTGAAAGTGGACTAATAGTACTGGAACAGTCTAGTGCAGACATAGCATAATATTCTTGCAGAGGTTGTCATATCACAGAGTTCATATTTACAGTCCGGATCCTTGTCCGTAATGCCCAAGAAAATCATTTCTGGGGACATGACAAAATCTAGTTTTCCTGCTGCTCGGTCCCCTCTGATGATGATACCTTCATCCTTCCACCGGCCCCATAGGGAGCCCTTCAAACAGACGGACCCACCAGCCGCTTCCCCCATGAGGACTGCCTCCCCAGGGAAGTCTTACTGTGGCCACCCTGCCTGTCGCCGGCCTGTCTTCTGCCATGCAAAACGGCTCTTTTCCTTCCCTCCCACCACCTCCTGTTGAATTTTTCTTTTTCACTTATAAGTTGCTCCAAGTCCAGTTTATAAAGAAAAACAGTTTTTACATTTTGAAATTAAATGGAAGCCAAACTCCCCCTTGCAGGCATGGGATCACAGGGTTTATGCTTGCAACACATAACGAAACTGCCTGTTTATTTATCTTCCTGGCTGGATCGAGTGTGCAAAAACCACAGGCACGCTTGTCGAGAAATAATGTAAGGCGTGCGCATGCACTGTCCCACACTCGCTCGCTGGATGCTGCCGTCATTTGCCAACAGAGAGGCACCCGCCTCGGGTGGTCAACGCCTGCTGAAGGATTCTTGGCTTGGCCTAGTTGGAAAGATTTCCAGCCCAGGCCAAGCGGGTGGGGTGGGGTGGGGTGGGCCCGGCTCCGTGGGGCATCGGTGGCCTCCGCCCCCCTCCCCATTACAAACTTTGCTGGGTGGGGTTGAGAGGCCTTTGCAAACTCCAAACCCATTCACGTTGCAAGGGAAGGGTTAGAGCAAGACCCTTCCCGGCACCAGCGTTCGTAACATCTCTCATTAGTACAACAGCAGAAACGTACAAACTGCATATCTCAGGAAAACTCTGCCAGTAATAAAATCCATACCTGCTCCATTGGCCATATGTGTGTGGGGGGCCCTGACTACCCCCAGGGCCTTTGGCCTAGATTTGGGGAGAGCCAGATGGGCATTTTCAGCCGCCTCCTGGCTGAGCTCAGACTTTGCAGAGAGGCAAAGGAGGCAACGAGCTGGCTTGCAAGGGAGTGGCACAGTTTTGGTGCCTGCCCCTTGTCCCCCCCCCCCCCCGCTTGGGTCCCGGCACTGTCCTTGGCTCCCACCCAGCACTTTCTACCATGGGGCAAGATGGCCAGACTGGGGAGGGACGGAGAGCAGCCAGTTCTTCTCGCAGAAGCTTTAGCCAATTTCCTCCTGTCCTCTTTGCTCACGTGGAAGGAGAGGGCTTCGTTGCCCAGAGGGGACTTCCCCACCAAGAGGACTGGGCTGGCCAGCCCTTGGGCTAGCAACTTTCTGGCATGGAGGGACTGAGTCAGAGGGCCAGAGGAGGAGGAAGGAAGGAAGGAAGGAAGGAAGGAAGGAAGGAAGGGAGAAGAGGAAGGCAGGCAGGCAGGCGGGTGGACAACCTGGGGGTCAAGAAAAGCCCCTACCCCAGGGAAAGAGAGCCTTTCTGCTTACAAGGAGGTTCCTCCCTGGCCCAAAAGGAGGGGGATCCAGGAGGGTCAGGCCCCAGTTCTGGCCACCTGGCACCTGGGCCAGCCAGGCTAGAGAATGGGCTAGTAATGCCTGAGCCTGAACCTAGAAAATGACAGGCAGTTCCGCCGCCGCCCCAGTCCGCAGAGGGGACCCCGACAGAGAAAGCAGCCCCCTTCGTGAATGTTGTGGAAAGAGAGGTGGAAGAGATGAGCTGAGGTTTGGATAAGGCCTCCCAAAGACATTTTGTTGCCTGAGGCAAGCACCCAGGTTCCTCCTCTCCCACCTCTGCCGTCCTTCTCATTCCACGCACAAAAGTTGACCGGCCTGGGGAGGGCAGGAGATGGGCCAGAAGGCCCTCCCCTGTGGCTGCAGCCAGCCGGCTGGACGGAAGAAGCGGGACGACCTTTCTCGTCTAACGCCTCCCTGCCACCTCCCAGACTCTGCCGCCCGAGCCTGGCCCTTGGTCCTTTTGCCATTGCTGGGTCTTGAATTCCAGAGAAGTGGCCGCGACCCCTCTTGCCCCACATCTTTGTAAAAGAACGATCTGGGAAATATAATATTTAAGAGGGCAAAGAAATCCATCCTTTGACTGAACATCTGCAGGCTGGGACGCGTCCAGAGAAGAGCAACGGAGGGGATCAAAGATCCGGAAACCCTCGGGCCCTGCGGGAGAGACTGGGGGAGCCGGGCACCTTCGCCTTGGAGAAGGGAAGGCCAAGAGGGGATGAAACAGAACCACCTTTAAATATCCAAAGGGATGTCAGGCAGAAAGCGGGGTTGGCCCGTTTTCTGCGCTTCTGGAGACAACAACACAAACCGATGGATTCAGATCTCAAGAAGAGGGATTCCACCTGAACGCCAGGAGGAACTTTTTGGTGCCAGTGTGTGTCTTTAAATACAGGTTGGGTGGGCGTCTCCCAGGAGCACTTTAGTTGCGTGTTCCTGCGTGACCGAAGGGGGTTAGACTATATGGCCTTTGGGGTCCTTCTGATTCTATGATTTTATGAATGAAGAGTGACCCAAATGGCGGCCACCACATGAGCCTCTGCCTTGCTGTTGGTGGGGTGGCATCACCAAGTTGACCACCCGCCCTCTCAGCTGTTGCCGCTTACCTTCTCTAGGAAGACTGGGGGGGAGACCCAAAATGGGGGGGGTGATGGGGACGGGAGGGGGCCCGTGGGTTAGACCGCGGTGCCTTTGGTGAAAGGAAGGGACAGAGCCCCTGGGGCAGGAGTGGCTACGAGTGGGACAGGGAGGTGTTGCATCTCCCAGAATCCACCTCTGCCTCCCAGCCCAGCCAACCAGCTGCCGGCTTGAGATTCTGAGGGGTCGCCCGCACTCCCCGGAGTGGGACTTCAAAAAGAGTCCTTTGGGGGACAAAAGTTCCCGGGGGGTTCTGGGCACGACCCTTGAAGGTCCCTCATCAAACTCCGGGGGAAGAAGGCAGAGGAAGGCCGCTCAGGGCTCAGGCCCCCCCGCCCCCACGCCCTTCCCCCCTCCAGGCCTCTCGCCATGACGCTGGGATTTGCCCAGAGGAGCGACCTCGGCGCCCACGCGCCCGGCCCCTGCTGAGCGGGCTCAGCCGTCACGGGACCCGTCCTCGGAGAGCGGAAAGGAGAACTGCCGTGAGGACGGAAGGGAGAGGATGTGAGGTGCCCCCCTCCCCCTCTCCCTCTCTCCTTCTCTTGTCCTTTCTCCTTTTCGTGCATTTCACCCTCCCCTCTGCCGAGAAGAGCACGAGGCAAGGGAGAGCCACGGCTGGGCCTTGGCCGGGTTTGCCTCCTTATGCACGGATGGGATTCCCCCCTCCCCACAAAACAGGCATCCGCTTCACCCCCCGCCCTCTCTGGGGAGCCCGGCCTGGCTCCCTCCCTGCCCCGAGCCCCCTCGCCCTCCGCTGGGCCAGATCTGGAACTGCGCGGCGTGGCCGGACCTGGCCCCGGGCCCGGAAAGGGAGATTCCGAGTGCGTGTTACTCCTCTGTTGTTGGTCCAAAGGTTTTATTAAATGCAAGAGGCAAACAGTTGCGTTGCCAAGTTAATACCTGACATTAGCCATTCTGAATTCTTTCAGGAAAAAGCTAAGATAAATGAAGTGTTTCTTTTCCTCTCTCGGTGATTCGGGTAGTCCTCAAGAAAGGGAAACCACATGAGCAACGACCACAAATCATGGTTACAACTCACAATGGGAATCAGGCTGGGCGAAGCCCCGTCCCACCCCTGCTGGCGGCGGCGGCGGCAGGGACAATGGCGGTGAGCCCCGGAGAAAGCGCCCTCAGAGGGGGCCTGAAGCTCCCCCGACTCCCAGATCCCCCCACCCACCCACAAGCGACTCTCTCTGGCAAGATCCCTGCTCCCACTAAACCTGATGGCAGAGGCTGGATGGCCATCTGTTGGGAATGCTTTGACGGGTGTTCCTGCATGACAGGGGGATGGACTCGATGGCCCCTGGGGTCTCTTCCAACTCTAGGAGTCTATGATTCTACAGTGAATGGTGCCCACGGGACCCCTTCCGCAGGGTGGGACAAGAGGAAAGTTTCCCAGAGTCAGGGCTGCTGCCTTTCTCTTTCCTCTGACGCAGCCTCGCGTGGCAGGAGCCCGGATCGGGGCTGCCCGGCTGCCTGGAGAGCTTCTGCTTCTCCTCCTTGGCTGGCTGAAATGGGGGTGGGTGGGAGGCAGAGGCCCCTGCGGCCGGAACCCAAAGCTGGCAGGAAGGAAAGAGCGAAACCGCGGAAGAGCAGCTGACCGCTCGTGTGGCTGGAGGCCCAGGGAGCCCGGCCAGACCTCCTGGCTGGAATTTCCCACAGAGGAGGCGGCGGTGAGGGGCGTGATGGAGTTGGGGCTGGCCAGCCGCCTCCAGTGAGGGAAGGAGCCCCAATCCTGGGGGAAACTGGGCACTGGGGGGGTGCTTCTCTGAGGGGTGGAAGGGGAGAAGGGACCCCCGGCCTCTCCCGATCTGGCGCCCCTCAGTTGTGTCAACCCGAGAGATCCCTGATCCCCCACCCCGCATAATGGGGGCTGTAGTCTAACATCCCTGGGAGATGCGCAGTTGGGGAAGGCTGCCCCGGGTGAGGAGCGTGTGTCTTCTTCTGGGTCTCCTCAGACACTTCTCCGCAATGGTGAAAACCGGGCAGACCTTGCAGAATGGCAGAGTTGGGAGGGACCTCAAAGGTCCTCCAGTCCAGCCGCTGCAGAGGGCTGAAAATTCTCCTGGGGCAGCTCTGGGACCCTCGGAGGAGAGGAGTCAAAACTCAACAAACGGTGGTGGTAAATCCAAGAGGGTCTTTATTTTGGCGATTCAACAAGTGACAAAAACCTGGCCTGAAAGGCACACGCTTGGAAAAATAGTGGATGCAGCTTATAATGCAACATAGAATAAATAGAAACACAATGAAATTAAAGTTGCTTCACAGGCTCTTTTCACCCCCATAGGGGTTAAAACTGAAAAGTCAGGTACTTAAATATATAAATAGACATGTGCAAACAGCTGCCATCGAAAAGGTTGATGCAGATTCCTTCAACTTTCAAACAACCCACAGTTCTCCCTGGATAAGAACGGCGAGATGGAGGCTACAAAGAGAAAATCAGAAGAGCGCCTTCAGCCCTCTGGGAGGCGAGAGGGTCACTGGAAGTGGAAGGACTTAGGAACCGGGAAAGGGGTCCCCTTCAGGGTTCCGTTGCCGAGAGCCCCCCTGGCCCCTGTTGGAGTCCGGAGGCTTCTGCCAGCCTCCCCCCCAACCTTGAGGAGGATGCGGTGGGCAAGAGGAATTGGGGGTGGGCGAGGCCTTCCTGCCCCTGTTGGCCGTGGGGCGTTCGGGCGAGGCTCCGCTCGGCCCCTGCGGGGGTTTCAAGTGCTCGGAAGAAAAGAACTGAGTCTCATCAAGCGGGCACAGGAGGGTCGGGGTCGGGGTCTGGATGTGCTACCCCCTCACGTGGGCTCCAGCGAGGAAAGGCGGGCGCTCGGCAGCCGGGGTTCTCACTCCCTCTCGAGTGCCTCTGTGAGCTTCTGGACCCAGCCGGCTTTGGGATCCGCGCAGCCCTGCTTGCCGTTCCTGAAGACAAACCTGTTGGAAAAAGAAGAGGAAGAGCCGCTGTTTCTGTGTTCTGCTCATTGGGTTGTTTTCCGCGGCTGCCGGGAGGGGGACAGGGGACCCCTTGGGTCACTGCCCTCAACCCCCTTTCAACCACTTTCCCTCCTTTGCCCTTGATGGAGAAGACGGAGGTGACCCTCCCCACTCCCGCTGGCAGCTTTTCAGCCCCACTCAAGAGCAGGACCCTCACCGCGGCCAGCATTCGGACCCGTTGCTGCCAGCTCGGTCCCCCCTCCACCCACCCGTCCAACTTACACAACGGAGGGCAAGGCACAGTGCCCGCTGGTGTAGAAATAGCTCTTCACGATGTGCTGAGGGAAGGGTCTGGTCGCGTGCCTGGTGCAGCAGGGCGATGTGTTGGGGCCATCTGAAAAGGGGGCGGAAGGCAGCGGTCAGCTTTTCCCTGGGGCAGGAGTTGTGGAGCATCAGCTACCCACCCACAGGCCCCCCAACCACCACCAGAGCCTTGAGGCCTTTTGCCCCCGTAGATCTACGCAGGAGGCCTTGCTATTCCAAGGTACAGACAGCCGTGGCTCTGGCGTGAGGTGGGGGCCAGAAGGATCTGGCCCAGTGGGGGGGTGAGATGGGTTTGGGGTTTAGTCTGGACCTGTGGCTCTCAAGCTGTGCTCCTCCGTCTGCTCTGGACTGCAGTTCCCAGAAGCAAACATGGGCCGTGGTACAAAACCAGAGGCGACCGGAGGTTAGGAACTTTAATTTTAGACTCTAAAGGTGCTCTCCAAGGTGCTGAACCTAACTGGGAAAAACCACAGAGAGCTCTCCGTGGTGCCGATCCCTATCTCCAAGTAGACCCAGCCCCCTGAAGAGCTCAGACTCAAGTTCAGGTTGAGACCCATCGTGTATCTATCACCCCTTTCTGCCGTGGGGCACGATGACCCACTGAGTGGTTTTCCTCCAACCTCCCAACTTAAATGAATAGAAGCTGTCCATGGGGCAAAGAGGGGAGAGAGAGAGAGAGAGAGAGAGAGAAGAGGTCTCCATCAGAAGGGGCTTTGTGGACAGCAGTCTTGGCTGGCAGCTTCTGTCAGGCTTCTTGGTTGTGGGTAACCAAATCCTTTTTTAAAAGCTGGCTAAATTAGGAGAGGCAGCCCATCCTTATAGCAGGAGGTCCCACAGAATGTGAACCAACTCACTCTGAACCACCAGGCTGTAAAAGGGTGCATCTCCTTCTGGCTTACAGGTCCTGGGAACATTAGAGCTTAGAAAAGTTACATTTTTGGACCATAGTTCCCAGAATCAGCAGAATTTGAATGTGAGTTACTGTCTTCCAAAGAAGTAATTCCCTCCTCAGGCTCCGACCACTGGGCTTTCTCCAGTTCTTTGAGAGATGATCCCCTCCTGCCTCCAGGGCCGTCGTTCCCCATGAAGCCTTCATCTTAAAATAAAATAGCCTCAGTCCTATTGTGAGTCCCAACGAGAGCAAGGGCATTGGGTCCGTGCTATTTCCCAGTTGCTTGGCTCACCATTCAACAATGGGTTGAATGGGCAAATTCTAGCAGAGACTCACTGGCAGGAGTTCGACTTATTTCTCTCTCTCTCTCTTTAAAAAAACTGTTTAAAGTCCAGAGGCAGGGGAAAGGGGAGAGGGGAGGAAAGAGAGGAGAGGAGAGGAGAGGAGAGGAGAGGAGAGGAGAGGAGAGGAGAGGAGAGGAGAGGAGAAGATTTGGCTGGACTCACAAGGGGCCGCAAGAGCCGTGGAGAAGGAAGCCGTGAGGAGGAGGAGGCTGGTGAGTATGGCAGCCAAGGAGACCTTCATCTTGGGTGGGCAGGAGAGGCAAAGAGGCAGTGGAGGTCCAAGGCCAAGGATGCTCTTCTCCTTCTCCTTTTGGCCAAGGGCTTCTCTTCCCTGCTGCTTTGGTTCTCCCCTCTCTACCTGCACAGCCTCCATTTATACTCAACATAACATTGTGGAAAGATGAGAGGGATGAGTTGACTGGCATCCTTGCCTGGGTACGGGGAAACCCCAGCATTTCCTTCCCCAGAAAAATGGAGAAAGCTGATGTCATGGGACAAGTGACTCTGTGGCTGCTGGCCGAAGAAAAGGGAAGTTGGGTCTGGAGGCCTCTGGAAGCCCTTGGGCAAGGAAATCCACAGCCGCTTCATAGGAAGAAGCATTTCCACACTACCTTCCTGGGTGACAATAGCAACAAGCAGGGAGCCAAGGAGCAAGAGAGGGAGGCAGGACATGAGCTCAGTGGAAAGGGTCTTCTCCACATGGCTACCTCAGGACAAAGAGGAGGAGGAGGAGGAGACAGTTCTTCCACGGTGGCCTCACATGGCTCCTGCCGCAACTCCAAATCATCACCAGGAGCCCCCCCCCTGGTCATTTCTTGGAAAGCAAGATGAAATGTCAAGGAAGGAGAGGAAGCCAGCAAAGGTGGTTGCACACAATTAGGATAACTGTAGCTTCAGAGAACTGGGAGGCTCCCAAAGGCCATCCATCCGGCCTAGCCAATGCACCACTAAGGGACCCCTGCAAGGTGATCTAACCAACTTCTGTGCAAGAGCCCCCTACTGAGGAGGAGCCCCCTCCTTCCAAGACAACCCACTGCCGAACAACTCTGACCCACAGGAAGTTCTTCCTGATGTTCAGAATCTCCTTCCTGGTCCTATGGATCCCTGGGGTTGGGCCCCAGCCCTGTGGAGCAACGGAGACAGGTTCACCCCGTCTTCCAGCAGTGGGCAGGGTGACCAACATCACGATGCTGCCACACACACCCCAGGCCCGTGCGGCCAGTGGGCACGCTGGCTTGGGGGTTCTGTGAATTGTAGTCCAAAGGTCTTGCAGCCCACCATTCCCGCCACGGCCAACATGGCATTTGGTTCCCCTGGAACCTGACTCATCTCCTGTGTTCTGAGTAAGTGAGGAAGCGGGCAAGTGGGGGGGGTGAGTCAGCCCTTCCGGAGCATCGGTGAGTGGGTCAGGGGTGCCTGTGGGCATGAGTTTAATTCTGGTACAAGGAGACCCCACGCCACGCCTGATAGAAAAAACTGCAACACCGCCGCCTCCTCCCGGGACCCTGAAGGTGGCAGAATAATTAAGCAGATAGTGTTGTGTTCCCCCTTTGCATGTGTGTGTGTGTGTTATCCTGGAGCGACCTCTGTTTCGCTTGCAGAAAAGGAATGTGTGGACAGGGACAAAGCAGAAGCCCAGGCCCCCTCAGCCCCTTCCTTTCCACCTGCACTTTTGGGCAGGAGGGTGGCTGGATCTTAACACCTGAACCGACATAAAGGGGTCCTCTTTGGAATGCAGTTTTAAAAAGATACTTCCAGAATGACACCAAAGTCAACTGAAATGTCACCCGCAAAAACCGAAAACTTGTCTTGGGAATACTGTATCATAAATATTCTTCATTTTGTCATTTCTTTATTATTCAGACTGTTTTTTCCCTATCCTCTACTAAAATATTTACAGACGTTGGGAACAAAAAAATTACAACAATGAGAATAAATAGTGCAAGCAACAATCGGATCAATGAAAAAGAAGTTTGTAAATGCCCATAAAATTTACTAGAGCAGGTAAAGCAGCAATCTATACCCACTTTCAACAAAAATATAGACACACACACACACCCTTCAAAATGAGCAGGGAAGGGAAGTAACTTGTTACAAAGCACAATTAGAAATTAATTAACTCTTGCACAGGAATTAATTTAAGTAGTATCAAAGGAATTTATTTATGTTCAGAGGAACTGCTGTTACAATTGCTTACAAATGCATTATTTCTTTCAACTTGTAAAGCAACTCATTACAAATAATGACATGCTTGAACTTAACTCTTTCTTGCAATATCTAAGAAATAGGTATATTAGGGTTGTAATATAGCTTAACTATTCCTTAGTTATTGCAAGAAGGAATTACATTTCAACTAACTCTTTATCTGTAAGAAGTTGCAATGTATTTGTATCAATTCTTTGTTATGAATTACATTGCAGCCCCAGCATAACAAGGGCTGTTGGCATCATCACAGTAGCTGCTTAGTAACTTTTCCAGTGTGGCAGAGCCGGGGCCTGTCGTCCAGACGGCCTGCTTTAATATGGGATCCTGTGCCGGGCCTGCAGGAGATCCCATCCAAAACTTGCTGGTACCCTTTATCTGGCCACCATAATCTTGCTTTCCTGATTTCAGGACTTCTCAGAAAAGGGATTCTTGGTGCCCATATGAGCATAACTCCCCTTCTGCGTAACTTCTCCACCAAATATAAAAATTGGAGGGGACATGTGAGCCTGTAGGTGCATTTTCCGTGAAGGAAAGGCACTTGTTCATGCATCAACCACAATTTAAACAATACAATTAGATCAGTATGAAATGCAGGGGAGGGGGGGAGCATGCTGAAGAGGCCAGAGAGTGGTCATCTTCTTCCCCACCCGCAGAATCCGGCCACTTCTCTGATGGAAAGGGCCGGCAGGAGGAGGAACTGAATCTGTTTCCCAGCCCAGAATCACCAGATAGCTGCAAGAGAGGTACCCACGGGAGAAGCCCCCCGGAGCCCCTGGTCATCTGCACAGTTCCATTCATGAGGTGGAAGAGGAAGAAGATGACCATGACATAGCAGGAGCCAAGGGAAGTTCCGGCTGTGTCAGAGGAAGCCCTCTTCTATAAATAAATCTGCAACAGTGCTTGTTTCCTTTGGTTGCATCATTGCCATCTTTTGAAAAAGAAACCACCTTGTTGCTGCTTGGAAACTTTTATTCCAACTTAGGATGAGTTTTGTTATTAGCTGCCCTGTCTGGTGTTTCAGCAGCAGAAAGGGAGGCTAAAAGTCCCCTCCTCAAATAAAAGATAAAGCAAGCAGCAGGCCAGGGGAATTTCTAAACAGAGAGCAGCCTCTGTCTGATGCAGCACTAAAATGGGGGCTGGAGGGGGGAGAGGGGAGACTTCTGCCCATGCAGATGAGGCCAGGAAGCCTCAGGCTCAAATAAATCCATCAGTCTTTGGCTGCGCGGACGATTTATGCCCTTGGACTGAAGGGGGTTTGTCAGGAGCCAGATGAACCAAACATAATCTGAGCTTCTCTGCAAGGGGTCTTTTCTCCCTCTTTGCTTTTTTCTTTTCTCTTCTCTCTGTTTTCCTTTCAGAATAATTTGCGGCTTCAAAAAATGTTGATTAGTATTTCCATCCTTCTGAGAAAGAGTCTCTCTCTGGGAAAAACCACTCGTCTGGTGAGAGAGCCTTCTGTGCTGAACCCTGTCACCCCCGTGGGGGGTGATGCCAACCCACCACCTCAAAACAAAGGGAGCAGCAGCCCAGGAGAGTCAGCGCAGACACGTCAGAGAGCGGGAGGACCACTACGACCTGCTAGGACCCAGGCTGGGGGGGGGGTCTTGGGGGGTGTGGATGGTAAGGAACAGAGCCCCTTCTTTCCCTTCAGAAGGACCCCGGTGCGATGGCCGGCATCTCTGGCAAGGACCACTGCCGGTCAGGGGAGACGCAGCTGAGGCAGGTGGAGAGCAAATATCGGTTGCAGCACGACGACTGGCAAAACTCAGTGGGTACCTACACTGCACGGTTATCCCATGAGTGTTATTTGCTAGAGAGGTCTAGTCCTGCTGTGGTTCAGAGGACAAGAACTCTCTAGGAGCCAATTCTAAGCACCGCATAGAATTGTGGAAATGTTTCTACGATGGAAGAGATCACAATGGCCATCCAGTCCAGCCCCCTTATGCCACGCAGGACCAAACACTCAAAGCACCCCAGCAAATGGCCACCCAGCCTCTGCTTAAAAACCTCCAAAGGAGGAGGAGACTCCACCACACTCCAGGGAGGCAGCGGCAGATTCCACTGCCAGACAGCTCTGACCGTCAGGAAGTTCTTCCTGAGGTTCAGGTGGAATCTCTTTTCACACCACAAAACAAATCCCTCATGGCAGTTGAAGTGGGATCGAGCTGCTCTAACCTACATCATGCAGACACCACTCCCTGTGGGCACCAAAAGCACCACCGAGAGGAGGAGTGGGCTGCCTTTCTGCCCGGGGGAACAGCCCATGATTCCAAGTCCGGGGCTGGGAAGTGGACACGCCCACATGAAGAGGTACACGTGTGCCCCCGACGATCCCCCTTCCTCCCTGGGGGGAAATCTGGGTGTCCTCACTCTGGCCTCTGCTCTGGGCCCCTTGGAGGTACAACAAAAGAGCCGTGGAAGCCCCCAGCGCTGTCATCTCCCCGCTTGGTGGCAGAGTCCGGGTAGAAAGGGAAAAGAGGAAGGAAGCCGGCCGGCCAACACTGCAGGGCTCGGCCGAAGCGCCAGGCAGGGCCTCCTTCCCCCGCTTGGCGCGTGGCTGATGCCGCCTGAGTCACTTCCGCCCGCTGCACGGACGGACAGCGTTGCTTCAGAATGGAAACGCTCCGTAGGCTTTTGGAAAAGCAGAGTCAGAGCAACCACACACACACACACGTGTTGTGTTCCACAAGGCGCAGCTGTTCTCCCCAGCTCACCAAGTGCCTCTTGAAGTCGTTTCATTTTGGTTAGTTTGGGGGCAGAATTTGCCACCTGCTTCTTCACGTTTGTCGTGGAAAGATACTTTCGAAGGAAATCAGATGCATGAGACAGTGAAACTGAAACGCGCCTCTCTCCAGGCCCAGGGATTTTAGCACCTGAGTTCAAGTTGCCATGCGTTGGTCCCTGCTGCCGCTGAATTAGGGTTGCCAGCCTTTTTTTTTTTTTCCTGAGAGGGTTCTCAGCTTCAACACCCAGTCAGTGGGGCAAAGTACAGCCTGGCCCTCCCCATTCTGGAACGGTGTGCAGGCTGGAATTGCAAAGCCAGGAGGGCAATGCTTCAGTTCAGCTCTAAAGAGTTTTCTCAAATTTACCAGTTTCTTCCCCACACCACGTTCTGCCTTCGATGCCCAATTCCACAACATCCCTTCCCTGTGTAAGGGTTTGGGCCCTTGGCTAAGTCTTTGCAGGATTCTGCCTGTGAGGATCTTTGCAGAATCCTGCCCGGTACCTCAGACCCATCTGGCTGCGCAGATGCAGGACAGCTGGGGTGGCCAGGAGCCGGCTGTATAAGGGCTGGGTTTTCTCTGCAGCCTTGGCCACCATGACAGAGTCTTCTGTGCTGCCTGCAGCCTCTCTGGATGCTTCAGTGGTCTTGGCTTTGCTGACCCTCTGGACCCTGGCCTGCCCCCTGGACCTGCCTCTGGCCCCTTGGACTCTTGATACCAAGCAGACCTCAGTCGCCTTGGACCCCTGACCCGGTGGCTGTTTCCAGTCCCAGCCCCAGCGCCTGCATTGGATAATCCTTGCTGCCCACACCCTGGGACCCCGATACATTCCAACTATGGAAGAAAATCCAATTCAGTGCAGAAGTGAAGGGTATTCTTCCAAGAAGAAGCCCCTTCTCCAGGTCATCACAAAGGCCAGAAGTTCTTCCCTGTCATCACATTAACGGAGGCACCTCAAGGCCAAGGGTGTGGGCCCAGAGCGGTCATGGCTGAGGAGGGCAGGAGCAACAGCTGGGTGGGAGTGACTCACAAGGAGACCCCTTGTCTGCTCCCTCTGTCTGCATCTGGGCATGAGTCACATAGACTCCCCCCCTCCCGGTTTTAAAGCCAACCATTAATAATTAGTGTTTTGCGGCTGTTGCTGAAGTTACAGACTGCTGGGTACCATACAGATTTGACAGGCCAAGTGTTAACACATGGGTGTGTGTGTGTGATTTTCTTGTCCCCTTGCCCAAGTGAGGGACAGGGGTGAGGGGCCAGAGCCAAACATATGCAAGTGCCCATCCTGTCTTCCACTTCTCGCCCTGCTCCCAAGGGGAGAGGTGGTTCTCCAAGCCCACCAGAAGAGAGGAGGCTAATTTGTAGGGGGGCCAGGCCTCACAGCGTGCCCGCTCTGTCCCAAGTCCCTGCTACCCGAGGGAGCCGAGGTGGGTCCCCAACTGGCCGGTGGCCAAGCCAGGCCCTGGGCTCTGATGCTCCCTCAGGGGCTGCTCGGGGCTTGGAGGGATGTCGTGTCAGTTCCCAGGGATCGGGGAGAATTGGGTAAACGGAGGCTATCTTGCGGGGGAGAAAAGGGGGGCCCTGGGGAAAGACTCTGTCCTCCTTCTGGTAAGTGAGACGGGTGTCTGTGTGGATGGGAGGGGGCTGTTATTGCGCCAGGGAAGCATCTACTCAGAAATGGAGCAGCCTCTTTCTCATCCCAATGGAATTAAGCAGAACGGAATGATTGGGGTCCGAGTCACCCGTCGCTGTGGCCACATTATGCTCAGTCATGCTGAATTGCAGCGAGAGCCCTTTCATCCATGAGCCACCTTTGTTTCGCTTGCTCGTGCAACATGATTTCTGGAGAATGAGTCACAAATATGTGCAGATTTCCTTCGCTGAAATGAGTTTGTTGTTACAGAAAAAGAAAATGAGAAGGAATCCAAAAGTGCTCAAGCGGGGTTGAGGGAGGAATTTGGAAAGACTCTCAGGCTGACTTAACTTTTGAGGAGGAAACAGCTGCAGGCAGAAAGGGGTGCTTTTCCAAAAAGTGGAAGAAGAAACGCAGGGGCCGGACGCCTGTGCATCCAGAAGGAATTTCAGTGGGAGAAACTTTGGCTGGGAGGAACAATAACCTCTCCATTCATCCACCTGCAACCCTGACCCTCTTGCACTTCTGGAAACTCCACCAGCCCAGGGCTTTGTGCTACTTTCTGAAAGCAATTAGTTTCTGAGGCACTTTCTAGTGTTTAAAAAAACCAGTTTGTCATGCTTACATGTTGCGATGTTATAACCACTACCTGTTACTTTCCTTGTTGCTTTGTAACTTGGTTTTCTTTTCTGAAACACACAGCACCTTCAGACTGACAGGGGAACGGCATCCAACTTGACCTTTCTCCTGCCAAAAGGCTTGGAAATGCCCTTTGATGTGAACCCGGACAGGAACAGCGTGACCTCCCTTGTTCCTGCCCCTTGCTTTCCTTTTGAAATGTAACTTCACTGTGTCCCCGTAACGTGTTTTTCCTTCCAGATTCTGAGGCCCTGAACCCACTTCCCGATCGGAGGGGACTTCTCCTATACAGCCGGGAAGCTCTGCCATGTTGCCCACCTGAGGCAGGCCAGTCTTGCCAGGTAGGCTCCCAGCCAGCCTCACGGCCCCTTTCTCATCCGGATGCCCCCTCTTTCCCACCCCCAGCTGCCTTCCTGGGGCACCCTGCTGCCCCCCACAGTGATGGCAGCACCCTTCCCCTCTGGGCAGCCCAGGGGGTCCTGAGTGAGCAGGGAGAGGGGGGGCACCACAGCCTCTGAGATTATCAAATGCCGCTCTTCCCACTGAAGACCGCCATCCTAAAATTAGCAGAACCCAGATTCTGCTGGGCTTGGGGTGGGGAGGGGGTCCCCTCCCTCCTTAACCACTGACCCCCCCAGCCATGAACAAACCCTGATGGGACAGAGGGGGCCCAGGAAGGGGAGGCACAGAGGCATGTGTGGGGTTGCCAACTATCTTCTCAGCAGGGCTCCTGTGCTTTGGGCAATGGCCTGACAGGCGGCCACTTCACAGGGACGGTGCACACATCTGAACATCTTCACCTGTTGCGTGACTGCCTGTGGTTGAGTTTGCCAGGGCGGAGGAGCTTTCTTTAATTGGCAGGTTGGCACCCTCATGGATGCAAGGGGTGCCAGCTGAGAGGGTCTCCTCTGCCTGGCCTGGCCATGGGGGCCCTTCTGCCCACCCCCCTGCCTCTCTCCTTTTTCGATCCATTTTCTGCTCAAACCCAAGAGAGAAGAAATTATGCTTTTTCCCATCTCTGCTTTATTTGCATTCCTGCTGCTAAATCCAGATTTTTGGTTCCCCTTTTATTTTCCCAGTCCAAAAACTTCCTTCCCTTTTCTTCTAGCCTCCTGTTCAGACAGACTATTGCAAAAAATGTGGGTCAACAAAATCCAATCCTCCTTTGTTGGCAAAAATGACAGTAGGGCTCAGAAAGAGGAGAAGGAGGGAGAAGGTCTCAGGCCCCAACTGTGCCCATTCCCAGATAGGGCAGCGTTGCCCAGAGTGACACGAGACACCACGATCACTTCGCATCTGGGCTACTGCTATACGCTTCATGTGGGGTGGCCTTTGGAGACTGTTCAGGCATGACAACTGGTCCCCAAATGCTGGAGCCCAGCTGTTAACAAAATGCTGCATACCAGGAGCATGATGCATTCCCCTTCTGTGGAAACAGTGGCACTGGTTTCCAGTTTAATTTTTGACCCAGTTAAAAAGAAGTGCTGGTGGTGGCCACTGAGATTTAGGGATACTTGAAGGAGCACTTCCACCCATACAGACTCCCCCATACCCTTTGGGGTCATGGCTGGAGACCCTCATCTTGCAAGTCCCAACACCATTTGACAGTGAGGAATAGCAGGATTTTTGAATGGTTGCATCTCTCAGCTCTGGAATAAAGGATGCACTGCAGACAAATTTGTTAGCAACCTTCCAGCAGCTGGGAAAATATGACTATTTTAGAGGCATTTAAGGGATCCTTCAGCCAAGTTTACATCTGAGTTTGGGAAACACTTTACATTTAAACTGTTTCCCAAATTTCCTTCCTTCCTTCCTTCCTTCCTTCCTTCCTTCCTTCCTTCCTTCCTTCCTTCCTTCTTTTTTTTTGCTCCCTGTGTTTCCTGCCTCTTTCTGTTTTATGTTATAAAGTGGTGTGGTAGGGTGGGGGTATGATGCCTTCCCCCAAAAACCATTTAGGCAAAAATGTTGCCATTCCTGGAGATTTTGCCTTAAAGATGAGGTTCAGCTCCTACAAGACACCTTGTTTGTCCCCAGAAACAAAACCAAGTGGATTTCTGTTTTAGATTTGATTTTTCCTCCCCCCTGCCAATACCTACAGGGCTGAGGGAGCCCAGGTGGGTCCTGGAGGGAGAAAACTGTTTCCTGGGAACTCTGTCCCCCATTACTGAGGGGTGTTTTTAATGCTTAAATGTTTACTCATCCTGGGAAAGGACCAGGAGGCAAATGTTGGAAAGCACACGAAGAAAGCGATCGGGTCATTGCCTGGGCCAGCTTTCTCCACCGTGGTGCAAGCCCTTGGCAGAGTCCATCCTGCAGGTGCATCGTCCAGGTGGCTCTCGGTTTCTCCTTCTTTCTGTCAGGAAAGGGGGAAATGACGGAAGATTTCCTTTGGGGCCACAAACTCTCACACTCCAATGGTTCCGGAAACGAGACTGAAAGTAAAACAGCTGGGGTTGCTTTCTGGCTGAGGTCTGCAATGCCTCTTTTGCTTTCAATTTCTTTTCTATCTATCCAATACCCCAGTGCAAATGTCAAGGCTGCGAAGAACATCCTCCAACATTTTGCAGCTCAAAAACTGGGCCAGGAGGGCAAAAGGAGACCATCTCCGACCTAGAGGATACTGCGGTTTGCTTTGGCCTGAGACCCCTGGAAAGGGCGGGATTCTGCCCCCTCCTCTCCTCTCCCTCCTGCTGAGTTAACTGAGCGCAAAGGGCCCCCACACTTTGAACTCAGTTTCCAGCAACCGAAGAAAGCTGCGGATGAGGGGGGAAAGTGCAAAGGGGAGAGGGAAACCGGGACACTTTAAAAGCAGCTGAGCAGTGGAAAGGCAGGGGCTCACTCAGAGAAACCCCTCCGGTTCTTAGAGTACAGCAGCACCTCCCTGGAAAACGGGGGAGGGGGACGGGGGGGCAGAAAGAAAGCCCTCAATGCCCTGATACAGAACATTATAAGGTATCAATATTTGCATTATATAAGTTATATAGATGTTTACGTTATACACTGAATCTTTGTCCTTGTAAATATGTACATAGAAGCCAGACAGGAATGGGAAAATTGGGGGTGCGGGTGGGTGGAGAGCCAAACACTTTTCTTCTCTTGTTACCCCCCCCCGCCCCGCCCCGCAAACCACCCCCCTTTTAGGCATCGGGGGAGCCGCCCGAAGCGGGGGATCAGGGGTGAAGGTGACTCGGACTCGTCCCCGCGCCCGGAGGGGAAGATGCGACGGCGGGGATCGCCCCCCGCCCTCCTCCGGCCGCCCCGGTTGCGCCACCGCGCCCGGGTTTCCCGGTGACCTCACCGGCCCTCCTCCGGCCCTCCCCCCGCGCGGGAGGCGCTGGAAATCCCGCCGCCGGGGCATAAAAGCAGCCGGGGAGGCGACGGAGAGCGCAGACGGAGAAGCCCTGCCGGGAGCACGCCAGCGCCGCCGCCGCCGCCAGCAGAACTCCGCGAGCCGAGTCCGGGACCATGAAATCCGCCGCCTCCGCGCTCCGGCTGCCCCTCCTCGTCGCCGCCCTGGTCCTGGTGGCGGCCGCCCTGCTCGGCTCCCCGGTCGCCTCCGCCCCGAGTGAGTCTCGGCCTCCGGGGCTCAGAGGGAGGGAGGAGGGCCGGGCGGGGGGCGCTTGCCGCCGCCCGGAGAAAGGACCCCGTTCGCCCCGGCGGCAGACCCCTCCGTCCTCCCGGAGGGTGGGCACGGAAACGGCCCCTGCCTCAGGGTTTGAGGGGGACCCTTTGTAGGGTCGGTGGCGCGGGTCCCCATCCCAGCAGGGCCCCTCTCAGCCGGCCAGTGTGCAAAGCTGCGCAAACACTTTTCCGCTGGGGTAACTGGAGATGCTGGGAGCTGTAGTCCAACGCGCCGGTTGGCCAAGGTCTGGTTGAGGGGGGTGGGGTGGGGGGGACACAAGGAGAAAAGGCTGGGGGGGTTCATAAGGAAAAACACCCAAGTCGGGCCACTCTCCCTGGGCGGGCTTCGGTGGGTCTCATGGCCACTGTGCGCGGCAGGAGTTGGAGGGGACTTTACTCCCAAGGAGGCGCCCCCGCGGCCAGGATCTCTGCCTCAGCTTCAGGGGAGAGGGAGACCTGCGGCCCCTTCCTGGATGGGCCCCTGCCAGGGGAGGGGGTTGGCCGCTGGGGTACTTGGGGACCCCGGAGGAGGGGGAGGCGGCGGGGGGCAACGGAAGCCTTCCCGCTCCCTTTGAGGTCACCGCTCTTGTTGTCCTTCCCAGCCTTTTTCACAGGGGGCGGGTGAAGGTACCCGCTGGGGAGGAGGTGCGCCCTCTGGGGCTTAACCTCCCTGACCCTCCCGGAGCCGCTCTGAGCTGGAGCAAGGGGAGCAGAAGGAATCCCCGGTGGCAGCGTGCCTCCCACGGGCTTGCACAAAGTTCCTCCCCCATCCCCTCGCTCCTGGATCCGTGGGGCACGGCCTCCCTCCCTCCCTCCCTCCAGAGACACCCGCCCTGTGGGCAGGAGGGAGCCTCTTCTGCCCCCTCCCCTTGGCTTGGACGAAGGGGGAGCCGGCCTGGGACTCACGGGGTCTCTTTCTCCTTCCAGTGGGCTCCGATCCGCCAACCTCCTGCTGCTTCTCCTACACGGCCAGGAAGATACCGCGCAGCCACGTGGCCGACTACTACGAGACCAACAGCAGGTGCTCCCAGCCTGGCATCGTGTAAGGATCCGACCCAACGCTCCTTCTTCTCACCAGCTGGGGGGGGGATACATGGGCCCGGCTCCCCCCCACAGGTTCCCCAAATACAGTTATGGGAAGGCGAGTCAGCGCTCGGGCAGCACCTGGGGGTTCACGGGCCCACTCGGCTCAGGAGACAGCTAGCTTGGGGTAGTGATTTCAGCACTGGGCTACGACCCCGGAGAGCAGGATTCAGCTCCCCGCTTGGCCGTGGGACTCCACTAGGCGATCTTGGACATGTCACACACTTTCAGCCCCCAAAAACCCTGTGATAGCTTCACATTGGGGTCTCCATGAGTTGGAAACAACTTGAAGGCACCACCACCACCACCAACTCTGTTCGAGTGGAAGTAAGATTTGGGCACAGGTGTGCTGGCAGCAATAGGCCTGCGTGTGCAGGTTGTGCCCAAAATGTGCCCAGATGTGTAAGAGGCACCGGAGGAGGGCAGGAGGGACACCTGGGAAGGCGGAGGGCACGGAGCCAAAGGGAGAGCAGGGCTGCTGCTGTGGGAAGAAACGGGAGGACGATCTTGTTTCTCTACTTGTTTCCCTTCAGGTTCATCACACGGAAAGGCCGGGAGATCTGCTCCAACCCGGCAGAGCGATGGGTCCAGGATTACGTGAATGACCTGGAAATGAACTGACCGGAGAAGGGCTGGAGCTGAGCCGCTCCCTGGCAGGAGTAAGGCCGAAGAGTCTGCCTCTCCCCGGCCGGTTCTTGCCACCAGGCAAGCAAGGAGACCCCAAGAAGAACCACTCTGCTGGCAGTCTGAAAGTTCTGTAGTTCTGTCTCAGGGATTTGTGATGCTAATTTAAACTTATTTAAGGCATTTTGTTCATGGCGAGAATTATTTTATTTATGGAAAGACATGCAAAATGAAATGTTTTATACTTTTATATATTTATAAACTGTAACACAGAGTATCAATATCACAATAAATGGGTTTTCCTTCCTACCAGTTGTGTGGAAGTCTGAATGTCAAATTCCCTTTTCCCCACCCCCAAGAAATGTGGGTCAGGAAGACTCTGATCAGAGGAACAATGCAGCCTATGGATACTCTCCCCCCACCCACAGCCCGTCTGGGCCCCCAAAAGTTCCCAGCGCCAGCTTAGAAAACGCACAGAGAAAATTCAGCCTACATACGCATTCCGATCCGCTCCTTATTTACCAGCCCATTCCATAAATTGAATTAAAAGGCAGGGCTGACCTGAGACCTTTTGCTGCCTGAGGCACAGCAGCAAATGCCCCCCTCTTACCCATTCCAGTCAAGGTCCACAGTGGTCCCCTAGACCAGTCACATGATTCTGGCACCTGAGGGACAAAATCCCACAACAAACAGCTTTCCTTCCTGCTATTTGGGCAGCAAAAAATACAACAGCATCAAAGGCAGTCCCTAGCAACCCACTGCTCTTTCCCGGCAACCAAAGTCTGTAGCCTGACTCCGGCTAATGGCAGGGCTGGTCCTGGTTCTTCCAAGATAAATCTTGGTTCCATCTAGCCGGCTCTGCCCGGGGAGGACTTTGGAAACTCTCACCATTAGCTCTCAAGGCTATCGCTCCGGAACCAAGGGCATTCTGCCAGTCGAAGGGGAGATGCCAGCCCCCTGGCGCCTGCCTCCAAGAGGGAAGCGGGACACAGCTGCTCAGGGGACGGGGGGGGGTCTGAGGGAATCTGAAGGGGGATGCCCCACCGTGGGGTTTCCAGAAGCCAGAGCAGCAAAGAATACAAAGGAGTAAAAACAACCCCGGGCTCTGTTTTCTCAGGGTCTTTCATTCCTGGGAAAGCAAGCCCTGAGCAGGAGATGGCCCCGAAAGGACAGAGGTTAATGCCACATCAAAGGAGCCGGGAGGATGCGGGCAGACGCTCCTCCCGCACGGCCCTTCCCCTTCTCTCCTCCTTAAAGAAGGGGGGGAAACGCAGGCAGGGGAAAACGGGGGACAGAATTTGGATGCGGTGGAGAGAGGAGCTGGCAGTGACCAGAAGCCGCAAGCCCCTGCGTTTACCCTGGGAGAAATTTCTGCCAGGCTCGGCGGGGCGTTTCGGAGCAGACACGCTGCTCCTGGCGTTGCTTTGCACTTGGCTCTGCTGGGAGAGAGGCTGAACACGAGGGATCTAGTGGTCATTGCTGGAAGACGCTTCCCCACCAAGCGTCCTCTTTAACCCCCTTCTGGCGCTTGCCATTAGAGCAATGGGGATTTAGACAGTAAGAGTTTCCTGCACGCCTCCACCCCGTACTCTGTACAGGCTCCACATTTGCCCAGCCACCCACCGTGGGGAAATATCTGAACACCCCACATGTGACCGGAGGACCTCCGGGTGTGTTTGCAAGCGCGTAAGAGACGCTTCTTCTCCGTCCTTTCCTCTCCCCTCGGGACGGGGAGTGTGCGCTCTTCTTGAAATCTTCCTGTAGTTAGCCGGGGGCCTCAGGCACGTGTGTATGTTTGGATGTAACTTATTACTGATGCCTTTAGCTGCCTGTTTGCCTTACTTTGCTAAAACTAGCCTCAGAGAGACCCTGGAGATCCAGTGCTTCGCCTATGAACTCCGCTAAAGGAGGTTGATTCTTAATTGAACCAGTCTTTATCTTTCCCAAAAAAGGAGCCAACGCCCTGCGAATTTGTTTCTAACCCAACAACGCCGCCAATCAGTTTCCTGCCTTGAGGGTCCCCCCGCCTGGCCTCCTTGTTTGGGAGGGAACAGGAGCCCAGAGGACTACGGGAAGATTCCCATCACCCAAGCTGGGAGAGCCACTCCAAGCGGGGCAGGAGGTCCTGTTTTGCTTTTTAGGAAAGACAAGTCGGGCGCCAGGGCGGAACTTGGACTCCAAACCATCTCGCCCTGTGTGGTGGGGTGTGGGGAGGAACCGTCTCTTTGGGTCGTGGCCAGGAAAGGGGGCAGTTTTTTCCCAGGTGCGCTGTGGTGACAAGGAAGGTTTGTTTTTTTAAAAATGCCCAGAGAGGTTGCCAGCTGTGCAGTCCAGAGGGCACCCGGGCTGGCTCTCCGGGTTCTCTCCATTGAGCACACGAGGCCCAGGCAGCGTGATGGCAGAAGGAAGTGCGGAAGAAGCTGGGCGAGAGCACCACCCTCTGGCCAGCCTCGGCGGGAGCGGGCGCAGCAGAAGCTTACCTCTCTTGCGCTGTCCTGGTACTATTTTGGACTCCGATCCCGGAGACTAAGGTTCGGTCCCCCCTCAGCTGTGGAAACCCCCTGGCTGGCTTTGGGCATGTCACACACTCTCAGCCGCGCGATAGGTTCGCCTCAGGGTTGCCATAAATCGGAAAGGACGTGAAGACACACAGCCACAGCTCTGAGGGGGGCCCCGCACCCCTGATGGGGAGGAAAGGGTGGCACGGGCAGGCGGGCAGCGAACGCCGCCCTTGCTTTGGGGGAATGGATCTCGCTCCAGGAGGCACAGAAGCCACCGGGGGCGCCCAGGGGCGGGGAAGGCCCGCCCGTCCGTCCCTTGGAAAACACTAACCATCGCATTTTAGGCAGAGGAATCCTAAGTCATTTCCGCACTCAATCCTGATTAATCTGCGTGTGGTCTCTGCAGGGCTGGCGGGGCACCGGCAGGAGCCAGAGGCTGTTTCCGCACTGGACCGTTATAGCGCAAGGATTCCACTTGCAACATCCTATGGAATCCTGGGGTTTGCAGGTTCGGGAGGGGCCGGCCGGCCCCTCCCGAACCTGCAAACCCCAGGATTCCATAGGATGTTGCAAGTGGAATCATCGCGCTATAACAATCGAGTGTGGAAACGGCCCTAGTCCTCATGGAGGACCCGCCCCCCACAGAGCCGCACGTGGAAGGAAAGGGCGGGGCCTGCAGCGCGCAGCAGCCAACCACATCCACCGCGTCCACGCCCCTCCCCTTTTCTCCGCCCTTGTGGGCGGGGCGCGGGGCGGGGCGCGGGCGCCTCAGCAAACTCCCTTTTTCCAGATGTGGAGCATCGCGGTGAGGGGAGGGGGCGGAGAGAAGAGCCACTTAAAGCTCCTCCTCCTCGTCGCTGCCTTCCAATAGCGGCGCCGCGCGGGCCGAGTGGCGGCCCGCGCGGGCCAATGGCGGCGGGGAAGCGCGGGCGGGGCGCCCAGGGAGCGGCGGCGGCGGCGGCGGCGGCCGGAGCAGGAGCAACTCCGGCCTCGGACCCGGGCCCGCCATGGAGCGCTCGTCCGGCAGGCACGTCCCGGGCCCGCTGGGCCTGCTGGGCCGGCGCGGCCCCTCCGGAGCGGCCTCCCCGGGAGCCGGCGGCGGCGGCGGCGGCGGCCTGGTGGACTCCGGCGAGCGCGACGCCTTCGAGAGAGGGCAGGTAGCCGGGGGCGGCGGGGGCGGCGGGGGCGGCGGGGGCGGCGGACCAGGCCCAGGCCCAGGCCCAGGCGGGCGGGAGCGGGAGCAGGAGGGCGCCCGAGGGGCTCCCGGCCACCGGGACTACCGCTCCCATCATCCCCGACCCTGGGCGGTGCCCGGAGGGGGCTCTGGGAACTGTGGTAGCGGACGCCGGGCGGGGGGCACAGGGGTCCCTCTCCTCCCCCTCCCAGAGACCCGCCTTCAGGGGCAGGGCTTGGGAAAAGCCCCTCCCCTTTTGGGCGGGGGTACTACGACTCCCAGGGAGCCCCCTCCCGCCGGGGGTGTTCCGGGAGCTGTAGTCCTCCCGCAAACTGCTTCCAAATTGAGATGAACACCAGCCCCGTGAAGAGGGGAGGGGGGCGGCGGGCGGTCCCCCCTTTTCCAGGACTCCAGATCCCCCCAAACAGGCCTTCGTGGGTGGCCCAGCTGGATGGGGGTTTCTGGGAAGTGTAGTTCCCTTCAGAAAAAGGGCCCCCCCCGAAGCCCCGAGTGAGTGCGTGTGATTTGCTTTAGTGGGCGAGCGGTAATAAAGCTGCAGTGAGCTCATCTTAGGGTCAGGGATTTGGAGCGCTGCCAACGAATCCGGCAAGCGGAGGGCGATGGAAATCGGGAGGAGCTGCAAATAACTGTTTCTGGCGAGAGAGGGGTCCCCGGGCCAGAGACGTCGGTCCGCGCCAGCCTGTGCTGGCTTCCCAGCGTGTCGGGCCGCGGGTCCCAGGAGCCGCAGCCAGCCAGGGAAGGGGCCGTGGGAGCTGCAGTCCGCGGCAGCCGGGGCGCCGAGGGTCACCCCCTTCCCGTCCTGAGGTGGTCTCAGTGATTAACGGGAGAAACAGTAAAGGTGGAGTAAACGCATTTTGAAGATACTGAAAAAGATAGCTGCCTCCTCCTCCTTTGGTTTATTTGTGGTGGTTTTTTCACACGGTTGAGCCCGAAGTGGTTTGCCGCAGCAAGTAAAGAGCAGTTAATGTAACAGGGAAGAAACGTCGTTAGCCCCCGTGGGAGAAAGGCCTTGCTTTAGACGGTGAATGTGTAGTAGCGGTACCTGTCACCGCCACCCCTCCTGGCTCGGTGCCCCCCCAAGGTCTTGGACGGCTACAGTGCTCAGTATTCCTGGAGTTCTGTCCCGCCTTGCTTGAAGAAAGAAAAGGAAGGACTTTGGGGTGGCTCGTGAAATCCTGAGCGCAACCGTTAGAAAAGGCATTGCAAAGACACAGAATCAAAACAGAGGGTACGGGTACTGGCCTGAGCAAACGAGTCAAACTTTGTCCTCTCCTCTTTTTGAAAAAGGGAATGTTTCGCCTGACACTCTGGCTATTTAGCCTGAATATTTAGACTGAGAACAACAGTTTTTTAAAAAAATACCCAGTTGATTGCTGCAACAAAAATGACTAGAGCATTAATGCCAGGCTATAATGAATGCTGATGGTAAGTTTTAATTGCTGTCAGAAACATTTGTCATTGATCATCTGTTCATACCACACGTTGCTGTGGCATTTAGAAAAATGTGTGTTTTTTTTCCTAACAAATGGGCCTGCTGAAATGAAATGTGGTTTTGTTGTGAAACGTACATCCTGACCCCGAGTCCAGAAGGCCTTGGGTGGTGGGCTGGGAGGAGGACCCGCACGCTTCAGGACTGTCTCCCCATTGTAGAGTCGAAGGCTTTCACGGCCAGAATCCATTGGTTCTTGTGGGTTTTTCGGGCTTTGAGACCATGTTCCGGTTGTATTTTCTCCTGACGTTTCGCCTGCATCTGTGGCTGGCGTCTTCCTCTGAAGATGCCAGCCACAGATGCAAGCGAAACGTCAGGAGAAAATACAACCAGAACACGGTCTCAAAGCCCGAAAAACCCACAAGAACCAATGTCTCCCCATTCCCTGGAAGAAGGATCCCTGGCAGGCAGTGCAAGGCCGCTCAAAGCCGGGTCGGGCCGGCAGCCCGGCTCCTTTGCTTTGCTTCTCCTGCAGTGGTGGTTTCCAAAATACCGCTCTGTGTTCCTGAGAATTGTGAAAGGCAACCCGGCCCACGTGCCGGGTGGGCAGCTGGAGCTCCAGTTGCAGGGCAGAGCATGAGCCTGGGAACGGGAGGTGGGGCCTGTAGACCCCAGGGGACTCCCCGCCCTAGCATTTTGCAGAGCTGCACATTTAACGTGTTGCATTGTGCCGTTATACTTGCGGTCCCGAACCAGCATTGTCGGGCGTGGGGATTTGCCACTTAATGAAGGTGGGACATCTGCTCTGAGTACAGGGAGGAGGAGGAACACATGAGGGTGTTGCTTCTGGTGGAAAGTGGCGGCCAAGCGAGGGAGGATGTCAGGGGATGCTTGAGAGCACAACTGAATGCATGTCTGCCCCAAACGATGCTCTTTTGGCTAGTGGCCACCGGTGGGCAAAAGGGCAGCTGAAGAGGCCACTTTCTGTCGTGAGCTCACCGTGTCCCCCCGTCTCATTGAGGGTCACTTCCACAGTGTAATTACATAATATTAATACATTATTATATAAATTTGCAGTTGCATTCTTTGCGTGTAGCATTTAGTATCTCTTACTTATTCTTTCTGTGTTAGATTGTATTTATAAATGTTTGCTGACAGTTGACTACAGTTTGGTTGTTTCACACTGGGCTCTTCTTCTGATTTTCGTTTTGTTTTGCTTTTGGAGTCTGTAGCGACTTAGGAGTTGCTACAAGATGTCCTGACACTTCCCTGTTGAAAAACAATATTCAGGAAAAGCCGTGTTGGCTGTGCAGCAAAAAATACAACAAAATGCAAAATGCACGGGCAGTGATACCTTCATTGGGCGAGCTCCAAAGCATAAAATACGTTATGCAAGCCTTTGAGGCTTCACTGGCTTCTTCATCAGGCAAAGGTGTTATAAAATTATGTAGGAGAAAACTGGTGAGGAAGTTGTAGTCACGGGCCACCATTCTGTCTGAGATGTTGTCAGGGGTCGGTCGTTTGATGCCACTATGATAATGTTTTTATTGGATGAACAAGTGCTTGGCCAGTTGCTGGTACTCAGATAGGTTTTAACGTGTCATCAGAACAATGAGCTAGCGGTCCCTTGCTTTCTGGAGAAGGGCATTGCCTCAGCGGGGTGTCCTGGGTGAAAATGTTCTCTGTCCCATTGCCCCATTTCTGTGCCCGGATTATCAGTTGCTGCTGTTGCTGTGATAAACAGCTTTGTCATATCTTTCCCTTGGAAATCATAATCTGAACAAGGCAAGGGCAGAATGTATGTGTAAAGGCCCCAAAACCACAGGAGGAGCTTGGCATAGGGGTGTGAAATTCCTTCACAGCAAGGCCTGCAGATGCATGCCATCTCAGCAAAATGGCTGGTCCCAGTATTCTCTAGAACAGTTAAGCAACATTTTCCAAGCCAGTGTCCTCTAGATATTTTGAAGGGCAGGTCCTGTCATCCTCGGCCACTGCTGATGGGAATTGGAATTCAAAATACCAAGAAATGGATTGCCCTGGCATCCCTGGCAGCTGATCTGGCCTTTTCCTGGGTTTCAGCCAGGATTCTTCCCTGGCATCACTTTGGTCACGGCTGGGTTGGGTTATGATTTTTAAAAAGAGGAATTTCCAAGATATGCTCCATTGAACAGATGAAGATCTGGCATCCTTAAAAATCCAATCAAATTACCCCAAGGGGAGGCATGGGTAGAAATCAGGAGCTTTTAGCATGTCTTCTGAATAATAAGCTGTTCTGAGATTGCTATAAGAAAATAATTCACCAATGTGTTATAAGTACAAAAACAAGAAAAGAAGGGACTGGGGGTGCTGGCAGAAGTGGTCTGAAAATGAGGTGGCAGAGCTGGGCGTATGGGTTGGGGTGCCAGCGGGCGGCTTCAAAGTCCTTCAAGCCACCGTGTGGAGTTAACGTCCATTCAGATGTCATGGTGAACTTTTTGGTGTGGCATGAGAGAGGGAGTGTGCAAAGGGAGGAGGTGACTTGAGGGGGCAGCTTGTGTCTCAGCTTGCAATTGCTTCTCCACACACACACACACACACACACACACACCCCTTGTAGGTGTGGGTGTCTTTAATTTCCCTGTTGACTTAAGCAACTCCAGTGTGGTGTGAGAGCCAGTGTAGTGTAGGGGTTCGAGCATTGCACTCCAACCCAGGAGACCAGGGTTTGGTCCCCTGCTTGGCCATGGAAACCCACTGGGGGACCTTGGGCACGTCACACTCTCTCTCTCTCTCTCTCTCTCTCTCTCTCTCTCTCTCTCTCTCTTTCTCTCTCTTAGAAAACCCCTTAAGTCTTAGGGTTGCCATAACTCAGAAATAACTTGAAGACACGCAACAGCAACATGGATTTTCATAGGGTATTCTAAGGCAAGGAATACTCAGAGATGTTTTTGCCAGTTCTTTTGTGTGAAATAGAGCCTACAGCCTCTGGTATTTGTTGGCAGTCTCCCATCCAGGGACTAACCAGCACTGACCCTGCTTAGTTTCCAAGATCAGACAGGATCTGATGCCTTTAGGGTATTCGGCTACCCAGCCTTTTCTACTTGAAGCATAATGGGATATGCAGTTTGGGAAGAGTAGAAGTTCTCTTTGGGCCTAAGGATTTAGTGTTGCCCCCCAGGGCGATGCAGATCTGCCTTGTGGATGCACCAGGGTGGGGAAACCTTGTTTGCCTTGGGCATTGTGCCTTGCTCTGTCTGTTTGTCAGGTGGTCCCCTCTGGAGGGGTCCTGCACAGGGGTCTTGTGCAGGGTGGGATTTGTGCGAAGAGGTAATGGGGCAGGATGCCTGTGAAGCCATTAGTGGGCCGGGGAACAGTGGCAGTGCGGGAGGGCTGGAGTCAGGGACAGGAGGCCAGCCTCGGTCCAGAGGTGGCCCTGAGCTAAAGGCTTCGGAGCAGTTTGGGTTTCAACAGACCATAAAGCATACTGCGAAGACAACAGCAATGGAGGACGTTGGTTCCCATCAGGCAAGAGAAGATCTTTGGTGGGCAGGAGCAACAGATCGCCCTTGCCTCGGAAGGTCGTGTTTTATATAGCTGCTGTTCCTTTCCGACTCTTTTTTTAGCTCTTTCCTGAGCAGAATCTGGTAGTTCTGAAATTAAATCCATGCGGCGCTTTCTTCTTTTGCACAGCTCCCCACACTACCGCCTCCCCTCCCCACTGTTCTGGGTGGCATGCCAAGTCTTCGTGCGCTTTTGCTCCGTGGCAGGAACTCAGCAAGGAGACTTGTGCCTGTGTGGCATACTTTCCTGCCTTTGCGCAGCTTCAGTTGTTCTTCTCTTCAGGAAATCAGCCGAGGGAAACAAGGAGGAACCATGGAAGCAAGCTGTTTCCCCCGGGATCAGTGCAAAGCCGGCACCTAGGAATAAAAGGCTGCCTGTCGTCTTGTAGGTTGCACACAGAGGCAGTTGGTGGCCTCCTGTTTCTCCGTGTTCAGTTTGTAGGCGCTTGGTACCCACAGCTGAACAGGAGCACATTTACGGTACTGAGTGCAGGAGAGAGCCAGCCAAACATCCTTTCTGTTCCAGCTATACTGGGGGACAGGGTGGTGTTGGCTCTGGACCATCCCTTCTTCCCCACTCGTGCTCCTTGCCCATCAGGGTGGTTGCCAGTTGATAAAATGTGCTCGGTAGGTGATACAGTCTGTGGGGGCCAGATGACTCACTCCAGGGGCTAGGAAAACTTCCAGCTAAAGTGGCAGAGACGGTATTTGGTGGAACATGGAACACGGAGGGGAGAGTGGCAGGAGGACAGAACTGGATTGCAATGGGCGTGTGTTGCCTGTGTGTGAAGTGAAGGGGCTGCCCAAATGCCGGGGGATCTCTTCACCCGTGGGCTAGCGGAGGGGCAGGGGGGTCTGGGAACCCGCATTTGCTATTCTATTGGCCGGGTGATCCTGGAGACTCAGTAAGTCAGGAACCAGGGTTAGGTTCTAGCGAGTGACCGGGGTTATCCCAGGAAATGTCGGGTTAGTTTTTCTTGAAGGTGGAAGAGGGCAGTAAAGGCATTGCCCTGCATCTGCCACCCGCTCCTCTTCCATCTAGCCAGTGAAAGAACTAGTTGGCAGGCATGATGTGACGGGGGAATCAGTGAATTTAGTTCTCTAAGTGCCCACATGAGGGTGCGGAAGACCCCTGTGGGAACGGCGCCGTTCGGTCTCTGGAGCACTCTGCCCAGTTTGCTCCAGGACACCCAAGAGTGAGGGTGGTGGGAGGCCCGTTGTGCATCTGTTGACACACGTGTGTGTCCCAGTTGGAACCGCTGTATAAATAGGAGGACGGGAGAAGCAGGATCCCCCCGACTCACACATGTAATTGTTGACGCAGGCAACACTAGCTGTATTGGGCAGAAAGCCTGAGGATGCTGAGGGGACTTACACTGCGTGTGGAAAGGGAGGCGTACCTGGGTTGTGGTAACCCCCACAGCCCAGTGAGGTAGAGGAGGAGCTTTTCCACAGTTGCAGAGGTGAGGACCTTCCTCTCCCCCCCTCTCTTCTCCCCTCTTTTCATAAATGGGCATTAAGCCTGGCTTGGAGGAGTAGCTGCACCAGCAGAGCTGGGAAGGGAGGAGAGGGAAGGGTCTTCTTTCTTCCAGACACCTTTATGCTTCTGATAAGCTGAAGGGGCGCCGGTTGCTTTTGACCTCTGCCCTGGCCGGATGTGCGCTCTCTCTAGCCATTTCCGCACAAGACTGTTATAGCGTTATGATTCCACTTGCAACATCCTATGGAATCCTGGGGTTTGCAGTTTCGGGAGGGGCCAGCTGGCCCCTCCCGAAACTGCAAACCCCAGGATTCCATAGGATGTTGCAAGTGGAATCATCGCGCTATAATGGTCCAGTGTGGAAATAGCCTCTGGCTCCTGCCGGTGCCCAGCCAGCCCTGCAGAGACCACACGCAGATTAATCAGGATTTGGTAGTTTTGCTTAAATGCTAACTTACTAATGAATGTGTTACAGGCATTAAACCCATAAGCTGCCTTTTCTTTATTCCTTGTTGAAACTCCAGCCGTCCGCCGGTTTTGCCAAGAAGTTAAATATGTGCACGGAAATTGGGTTCTCTCAGAGTTCTGCAGCACTGCTATATATATCTCTCTGTTCTTGGCAGCTATTTAAAGAGCAGTATTGGCACCCATGCCGGCTGGGGGGAAAGACTGAGCACTTTTGTCGTTGGCAGGTGATGAAGAGGGAAGAAGCTGGGCGTTCCCCCGTCGCATCAGGGCGCACCGCCTCTATACTTTGACTGCAAGAAGGGCTTTTTGGGGTCTGGCTGGAGGACGTGGATGGGCCGCCCTTCATAGTCCGGCTGCTCTCTTTCCAAAATAATGCCGACAGACTGAAAGGCTGAGTCAGAGGCCTTCTCATTGGTGCCAGGAGAGGGAGATCATGCATTCTTCACCATGGGCTGTGCTGACCCAGGGGGCTGCTGGGAGCTGCAGTCCAACGACATCTCTGATTTGTAAGATGTAAGATTTGTAAAAGGCCTGGCCCTTGGGGATGATCAGATGGTCGGTGTTCCCGGGCCAGCTCTGCCTTTCGCTGGTGACCACGAGCCAGATGCCAAGCGAAGCTTACAGAGGGTGGAGTGGTGTCGGGGGGAGAGGGAGGAAGGAAAGGGGAGAGACAGAGAGAGCCCCCTCTGGACCTTGCTTGTCTTTGTCTTGAAGCACTGGTCGGCCCCCTCTTCTCCGCAGCCAGCTCTCCATTTGGACCTTGGAGCCCCTTCCCCCAACCCAAGAAGCCCTGCTCCTCCAGCCCAGAGACAGGCTGCCTCTGAGGAGAGTAGCTCTGTCCACGTCCTTTTCTCAGGAAAATGCAAGAGGGAGATGCCGTGGGAAGGGGATAGAGCCTGGCACCCAGTCTCTTCCAAGGAAGGGCAAAGGCACTGAACTGGGAGTGGCCTCCCTTGTCCTCTTGGAAGGAAGTATGGCGTCATCCGTAATCCCTCGGCAGTTGGCGTACTCTCCGTTCTGGGTCTGGTACTGGCTGCTGTCTTCACGGGCGGGAGGCTGGCTGGCAAGATGAATAATGGAGCTCCCGAAGATACAGAGATGACCTCCAGCTGCCAGCTCCTCGGTGAAGACTAAATTGCAAGGACGGTGGAGATGCTGGTCAGGAAAGCTGCCAAACACGCCTGGCCTCAGCATTTTGTCCCGACTTTGGCTGCTGTGCCGCTCTTTCTTTTTGTTCCGTCTGCCTTGAATTGTTCTTCTTGCATCAGTTTGCACCTAGCAGCACCCAAACAGCCGGCATCTTACCGTGCCATCCCTTCACATTGAGCCCCTGAGTGGCACCCAGTGGAACGGGCACAGGATTCAGGATCTTTGCTCCCCCTTTGGCTGGCCTTACTCGCAGGGGGAGGGAAGCCACTGACTGCTGACAGTAGAGGGTCCTTTGATGTGAGAACTAGGGGGTGGGGAGCTGAGACTGAGGCCTCCAAAGCCAAAAGAGGGAAGAGGTGAACTGGAGCCCACATTAGAGGCCTTTGGCTACTGCAAAAGGGAGCCTCCCGCTTTTTGTCCGCTGGTCTGCCATCCAGGAAAGGAAGAGGCTCTTGCTGGAGGAAACAGGGCTGGCAGCCAGGTTCTGTTGCCGGTTCTATTTCCTCCTGCGCTGTGCCTGGGATCATCCGCTGCTTTCAGGGTTGGGGAACTGGTTCATATCTGTCTTTTTCCTGTTTAGGCTGCCAGTCTGCAGGTGAGGCAGTTTCTGGGACTCTGGCAAAAACGCTGGCAAGGCTGGAGCCCTATTGCTTGATGTCTTGTCCCAAACGGTGGGGAGAAGCCCTCCTGGAGATCCTTCCTGTCCTGGGCTTTGTGTCGGCCTCTCTCTCTCCTCCTCACTCCCCTACCCCCTGTGGGCCCCCCACCAGAGTGCGAAGGGGAGCCCTGAAGCCATACACTGGAACTGGCCAGAGTCCATAAAGAGGGCTCCCCCCGAAGGCCACCCAACACCAGCCCCTGCCTCCGCTTTGGGTAGCCCACATCCACTGGTGAGGGGGCACCAGTGCCTTTGCTTTCTTGTCCCTGGATGCCGGGGGGACAGTGACTGGAGAGTGTGGCAAGGTCTGGTCTGGAGTGGGGAAGAGGAGACGTACTTTGCTTGGCAGAGGTGGGAGGAGGATAACCGTGTCTGATAACACGGACAGGCAGCAGAGATGAGCGGAGGGTCAGGAGTGCCAGCCCCCTGGCGGTGTGTTCTCGTTTTCTGTCCCTCGGGGTGCCTTCCCAGCGTGCAGATTTCACAGCCTGGTGCTCCCTTTTGCAGGCTGACCTAATTCCTTTGTAGTGGGGAGGAGGCGGCGGCCACAGCCGAGGCCACAGCCCTTGAAAGCCCAGGCTGTAAGCTGCCGCTGCACCAATGGCTCCATTATTCTGTCAGCTGGTGTCAGCAGCTATCAGTTCCCGCTCAGCAGAAGATGGCATATGAAATATTTATCACACAGAAATAAGGCAGCTTCCATCCAACAAAGGACATGTTGCAGAGGGAACAGGGCTCTGAGGATCCCTCCTGCGATTCCTCTTGATTTTCAAGGCGGTTTGAAACAAAACAAGTCCAGCCAAAGGGCTGTCTGCACCTGCGCCCCTGTTTTTAACCCACCCAGAGCTGCTCTGGCAGCCCCAGGTCAGGGGGGCAGGGAGGCCACCCACAGTTTTAGCCTGAACTGTGAGGAAGCTGGCTCTCCATGGTGCTGGGTCCCGTGCCCAAAACAGTTTCAAGCCCTTGGATAGCTGCATTAAAGGCGGAGCTGAAGGCCTCACTCTGCGGCCCAGGGCAGTCCTCGGCTGGGGGCAGTGGGCTTGTTCAGGGCTTGAGCCGTTGTGGCTTGTTGAACTAGTCACCTTGGCTTAGTCTGAGGATGCCGTGACTCAAAGTGGGCGTTGTAGATCGTGTCTCTGTGTGCCACGCCGGTGTTTTGTGATAAATGAGGCAGTCTGGAGCACATGTTCTCAAAAGTAGAGGCAGCTGGAGGGAGATTGGGCCCATCTTGCCCTTACTGTCTGCATGGGGTTCTAAGACAGGTTCTGCTGGACTTCTTTCTCGCACACTGCCGGTCATCACATACCCAGGGTTATGTAGGGTTTCTGATTGGGGAGTTCCTAGCAGAAGACAGGTCTTTCTATCCACTTTACTAAAATGCTTCTGGTTTCTGGAACTGCAGGATGCCAGGAGCTGCCGGAGTGAAGCCAGAGGTGAGTTGAAAAGCATGGGCGTACGCAGGCTCCTCCCGAGTACTCCGGCCGTGCTACCCCCCCCCCCAGGCGTTCTGAAACTGGTCCTCGGTTCTCTGCTGGCCCTGAGAAGGCTGGTGCAGGCTGTCGGAATTCGGAATGGGAACCTGAAGTGGTTTCCCCCATACCTTGCAAAGCCAGAGCTGTTGTTTTCCAAGGGAGCAGACTGTGCAACAGGGGCAGACTCCGGTGAGCAGCGAAGGCTCTGTCTCTGCCTGGCATCTTTGGGGTTTTCAGTGGGAAGCTGAAGAGGGTCCCCTCTAGACCCCCTTGGACCACTCCCCTCCACCAAACGCAGACAGACAGACTGTGCACTTGGTGCACTGGGCACACAATGTAAGCAGCCTGGCAGGACGCAGGACATGGCTGTCCGCGTGGCGTTGGAGGAGCAGCGTGGAGGGATGCCCTTGCTTTGTGGTGGTCACTCTGGGTCAGAGCTTGTTGCGAATTTTCAAGTGGGGCCTAACTATAAGCTCAGCCTTAAAGACACACCTGTAAACTGCCCTGCTTGTTTCCATACTTAAGTGAAGGATTGTGGGGCAAAAACCAGAGAACTGTGAAAGCAGGAGGAAAAGGATGTTCTTATCCACAAAGCTGTTCGGCACGTGCATCTTCTGTATACCTTCCTCTGAATGCAGATGGGGAGCTGCTCAGGGATAACTGTCCCCCAACCCTTACGTCAGTGGCCCCAGTAGTGAAGTCTTGAGAGTCTTTCCAAGAACTATTTCCCTCGGCCACCATTCTCAGCCCTTCCTTTGCTTCTCTCTCTGTCTGTGGGCATGTGTTAAAGGAGCCGTTCTTTTCTATCTCTGTTTGCCTTCGGTGTCCTTCAAGGGGATCCATGTTGAGTCTTTTGTCGGTGGGGATTTGTGGGGAAGAGGTCAGGGCTTTCTTCCGTGGGCTTCCCTGTTGCCTTGCTGATAAGCCGAGCTCCCTCCTCCTGTGTGTGTCAGGTTAGGTGCTTTGGAAGGGAGAGAGTGCGGGGAAAAAAGGAGCAGGAGAGGGAGGGAGGTTCCATTCTTGGATGCTGTCAGCAGAAGATGGCAGAACAAAGTTTCCTTTATGTGCCACCGGCTTGGCTTCCACGTCACTTGCTTTCTCAGAGGCCTGACGGCTCCTGCAGAACATCTCCTTCTTGCGGGCAGTAGAAAGGCTGTTGGTGGCTCTAGAGAGGAGAGGCCGAGCCTCTGCTTTGAGGGCTCTGCTGCTTCCCTGTCTGCCAAAAACGTATGGGAAGTGTGTGTGGAGGGGTGGCCGTGCTGGGAGAATGTTGGGGACTAGCTTCCAGTGTGGGGCTGGAGAGGGCAAACTGTGCTCTGGAGAGCCTTGAATGGGGGGGGAGGGAGCCGCTGCTGTGTACCCACTTGACCCCCCTCCCCGTTCCCCTCCTCCTGGGCAGATGCCCACCTCCTTGCTGGTCTCCTCTCAAGGAACAGGAGCAGAAGTCCTCCCAAAAGGCAGATGGGAAGGGGAGCGCCCCTTGCCATGGGGAGAGAGGTGGACTCTGAGGAGCCTGTCACAACAGACGGCAAGCATGCAGAACCCCATGGCACACTGGGGCAGCATTGCTCCTCTCACTTGCTGTTTACCTGCCTTTAAATCCAGCAAATTAAGTTCTTCCGAGCAAGAGAGGAACCAGAGTCACGTTTTGGCTTCTCCGTCCTGGTCCTGCTTAGTCTTTTTGCCGCCACTGCCATGCAAGAAGGCACAAGCACTGGCACTGCTTGTGGGCCCTGGTGTTGCGAGTACCTCCCTAAATTTCTTTTACAACCAACATCCCCAGATCCAGATGCCTTGGGCCCTGTCTTCCTGTGTGGAACTTCCTCCCTCCCAGCTGGCCTTTGGGGTCAGTTCGCAGGCCAGCTCAGCCCTCCTGGCCTCCGGCTCCTGCCCCAGAGGGAGGGAGGGAGGGAGGGAGGGTGTCGCTTGCAGGGAAGTAAAGTGGAGAGAGAGAAAGAGAGACCCAATCTTCTCTCTGGCCGAGATAAATCTTGGCTCTCTTACCTGCCACAGCTGGCCAGCACCCCACCTGAGCCCCTCCCTGCCTCGGAAGGAAGGATGGACAGATAGATGGAAGGGCCAGTTCTCTCTACTCTCTCTACTCCTGAATGTGGAAGACGAGGTACTTAAAATGGCTTTACCTCCCCTCTTCCTTCAATCTCCCTCGCTTTTACTCCTTCCAAAGAAACAGCCTATGCAGATGGCTCTCGGAGCAGGGCACCACCACCACCACCATCTTTGCCTTGATCCTATGCAAGGCTCTTTGGCACGAACAGGCAGGGCAAAAGGAAGCTAAAAATAGCCAGATCAATAGCAGCAGCACAAGGTCTCTCTTCCTCTGACCTTATCTGGCAAAGGCGAGGTGGGTGTTCGATGCGGCAAGCTTTGCACAGGCTCCCCTCACCCGAGATCGGGCTTGCCTTGGACCTGGGGAGGGGGTCTCAAAGGGGAGGGCACCTGGAGCCCTCTGTCCTTGGTCACACAGAAGGACACAGAGTCTGCCTCTGTCTGCGGCCGCTCCAGGTGTGCAGACCCTTGGAGCCAGTGGAACTCCCTGCTGGGTTGTACAGACTCTCTATTGCTGATTGTACGGACAGCATCAGCGCCTGGCAAAAACAGGAAGGTCTCTCTCCACCCTATTTGCAATGGGGCAGCTGTTGGATCTGTTGTTGGGGGGGGCAGGGAATCCCCTCTCGGTTCTGTGGCTGTGCTGGATTATACCGGAGCAATTCAGGTGGGAGCCTGTTGGAATAGTAATGTTACTGTTGGCGGTTCCTATTTGGAATGGCTGCGTGTGAGGAGGGAAGGCTAGTGGCTGCCCTCCTTTGCTGTGGCACGGCTCTGCGGCTGTTGCTTCTCTTTGCCACCCGACCCGTGGGAGAGGGGCATTGCTGTGGGGTTCCCTGCCCTTTGGCCCAGCCCTTCCTTCACCCACCCCTGCAAGGAGCCATGGGAAGTGAGTCAGTGAGCAAGCAAAGAGACCCAATGTTCCTAGAAAACCAGCATTTATATATATTTCCTTTAATTTTACTTGTACCCAGCTGCTCCTCTGACCACTTGCAGGCTGGCGTTTCATTGCCGACAGTTCTGCCGCCTCCACGACCTTCATTTGGCCAGTGCTGTCTTTTCTCCTTGAATCTGGAAAAGTTATGTCTGCACAGCTGGCAACTAGCAATCTGGAAATACAGTTTTTTCCTCCCCCGCAGACAAAAGTTATAAACACAGATTAAGTTAGTGAGAATGTTAGTGAAGCTCCTGGGTCAGAACCAAGGCATACAGGGTGGACACTTCAGGCTGTTTGTGTAGAATTTGGGGGGGGGGAATGCCCGCCCGGCGTCTGCTGCCACCCTTTGTTACAGGGCAGGCCCTTGCTGCTGGGTGGAGAGGGTGTTCCCGTTGGCTGTCCGTAGTGGCTTCCAGCTCTGATGTCCTCCTCTGTCTTTGTGGCGATGCCTGCGGCGAGGGTAGTGGTGAGCACCCCATGACTTTAGCTGGAAGGATGAAGCTTCGGTGGGCTTTGAATGGTGCCCTGCTTGTTATCCTCGCTTGGCCCGTTGACTTGCCCACTCCAAAGCGGGCAGAGTGATTTGCTTTCCAAGTACCTGCTCCCAGCATGTGGAATTTCAGAAATCCCGTTCCCGTTAATGCTCCAGGCAGGGTCTTTGCGAAAAAGGAACATGTTGTTTTGGGCCGTGGATGATACATGCATCCGTGGATGTGTGCTGTGACATCTAGGGTGCCCCCTGCCTGTGCAGAGAGGGGCGGCGGGCACCTGTGCTGCGCGTGGCGGCTGCATTGGGGTGTTTTTGGCATCCAGGAGGGGATGTGATCTCACTTCCAGGTTCACTTTTGGCCTATTTTCAGGTGGTTCGCAGGGTGAAACTAGCAAAGCTGACACATTTTGTGGTGGTTTGGAGCCTTTTTTTTTTAACCATCTCATGCAAAAAAAAAAGTCCTGAAAATATGGGGTGATCGTGGGGGGAACATCCAGCCCATTGGCCGCACTTTCCCACCCCTGTTGTGTGGGCTGGTGGAAGCAACCCCTCCCCTGCCCTCCCCTCTGTTTTTCACTACCTGGGATGGGTACCGATTTCATACCTTGGACGTGGCGTCGGCATCAGCTGCTGACCGCGCTCCCTGCCCTGCGGCCTGAGAGGGAATGGAAAGGGCGGAAGATGATGGCCCGTTGGGACGATGCACATTTATATCATCTCCTGCCATTAGGAGCCGGGCTCGCCGCTTAAGCGGCCGCGTTCTTGTTTCGTGTACGCGTTAGGCTGAAATGATTTTCGGTCTGTCAGGTGGAAAACCTTTCTTGCTTTCAGGGCCACGGGACACGGCGGCAGGGCGGTTTTGAAAGAGGTCCGGCACGAACGGACTGCACGGTTATGCGATTGACCGCGATAGCGAGGAGGAGGCCGGGGCCCCTGTGCCCACCCGGACCCGGGGGGGAGCGGGCAGGGCTTGGCCCTCAGCCGCATTGTCTTGCTTGTGAGCGGCCTCGGGTGCCCGGCGTCCTGCGCTGGATGGGCCTTCCCCCCGACCGGTTGTGGCGGCGTTCACACGCTTACAACACCCTGTGCTACCCGAGCCGGTTAGGTTGGAACGGCCCAGGTCCACTCGATCTGGGTGGCACCGGATCCCTGTTCAATCCTCAGCACAAAAGGAGGGGGCCCGCTTGGGCCCCGGAGAGAGCCTGGCTGTCTTTTCCTGTCCTGGTTTGGCCCTTGAGGGGCAGAAAGGGGCTTGGAGGCGATGCGTAATTCTGGCAGGGCGGCTTCTCGCGATCAGGCAGCTGGGGTGTCTGTGTGTGTGTGTGTGTCAGCGTCACTGGGGGCTGGGAAGGGGGGCGGTGGGTGCCACGAGCGTGCCACCTAGGTGATCCGCACAGTCCCCCAGGCCCAGAGGATCGCAAGGCTTTCTGTGAGGCCTGCAAAGTCTCGCCTGGCCGGCACCTTGGAGCGGGGTGGGGGACGTGCTTTCCGTACCCGCCTTTTCCGCCAAGAGCGAGAAACCGTGGAAGTGGGGCCGGGGGGGGGGCGGGCTTAAGGCCACCCCTGGCTCTGGGTCTGGGGGACCTCTCGGAATTCTCTCTCCCCCCCAGCCTCAGCCTCTCTGTTCCGCCGCTGCCCCTCTTGGGGTGCTTTGGTCCATGGCTGGACCTGTTGCGGGATGATGGGAGCTGCGGTAGCTCTGTAGCAGAGCAGGGGGGCGACGGGGTCCCCAATGTGTCGGCCGCCTCCAGGGCCCGAGTGGGGCTTCCCTCTCCGCCCAGGGGGCTCTGCCCTCCCTCCGTCCCTCCAAGGGGCGGGAGCGGCCAGCTGAGGTCGGCCGGAGGCCGCTGCCTCGCCTGCTCGGGGGCTGCGGGAGGCCAGGGGGCGGCCTTCCGCCGGCGGGGGCCCCTCCGGGCCGGAGAGGCCGCCCGCCGCCCGATTCCGCTCCCCTCCCGGCGCAGAGGCTCCGCCCGCCCTCCCGCCCGGCGAAGGCGCCGGTGCCGCCCGAGCCGGCCGGGCGTCCTGGGCTTCTCCCCTTCGCCGGGGGAGCCTGGCCGCGGCCCTCCCGCCCTCGCTGCTGCCTTTCCGGGAGGCGGGGGCCAGCGGGCGAGGGGGCCAGCCTGCATCCTCCCGGGCCCCTTCCTTCTTCCCTTCCTTCCAGCGAGCGGCCTTTTGTCATTCCGAACACAGAGGCGCACGCGAGCGCGCTCCCGCCCTCCGCCCCTCCCTCCTCCCCGGCGCGTCCCCGAGGCCGGCGGGCGGGCGGGCGGGCTCCGGCGCTGCGCCTGGGGAGGCGGCGCGGTCCAGGGGCCGGGCGGGGGCTCCCGATCGCCTCCGGGCTCTGCGGGCGGCGGACCGGCCCTCGGAGGCGGAGGCGGGAAGGGAGGAAGGAAAGGAGGGACGGAGGGCGGGCATGGGCGTCCGCGCCGCGCCCCCGCCGCAGTAGCCCAGGCCCGGAGAAGGCGGCGGCGGCGGCGGCGGCGGCGAGGGGCGATCGCCGGGACCGCCGCCGACCATGGAGGTGGGCAAGATGGTAAGCGGAAGGGCCGGCCGCGGGTGGGGTGCAGGCGGGGGCGCCCCGGGGATGCTCGCCTCCCCGCCCGCCGCCGCCGCCTCCTCGGCCGGCGGGGCTCCCGGGCAGCGGGGTGGGAGCGGACTCCCAGGATCGCGGCCGCGCCTTCCTTCCCCGGCGGCCCTGAAGCCACCCCGCCGCCGCCGCCGCCTTCGCCCCCCGGCATCTGCGGCTGGCGGAGGACGGGGGCACGCCCGCCGCTTCTTCCCGTTTCCCCGCCGGACTCCGAGCGGGGAGGAGGCGGAGGCGCTTGTTGCTGCCGCCGCCGCCGCCGCCGCCGCCCTGGCCGCCCGGTGATCTTCCCGTGCTCAAGCGGAGCCCCCCGGGGAAGCCCGCCGGCTCTCTGGCGGCGGTGCCGCCGCCGCCGCCACCTCTTCGGCATCCCCTGGCCCTTCGGAAACCCCCAGCAAGCCGGCCGGCTCGAGCGGATTTGGACTGGGAGGAGGAGGGAGGAGGACGGGGGTCTCCATGGCCGCCGATCGGCGGAGCGGCGAGGGAGGGATGGGGGCCGCCTCTCTCCTCCTCTCCTCCTCCTGCGCTCCCCTTCCCCCGGGGCTGGTGGGTGGGCTCCCCTGGACCGAAGACATCCCCCGGGAGGAAGGCGAAGAAAGTCCTCCCGGGAGCCCGCGGGGGCGGAGGGGACCCCTCTCTCCTCGGAAGCAGCAGGGGGGCAGCTAGAGAGCCGGCGCGGGGCGGGGGCTTTGCTTCCTCCCAAGAGGGTTTTCTCCTCCTGCCTTGGCGGTGGGCGGCGGAGCCGCGTTCCACTGGAAGGAGAGGGAAGGAGGAGGGGCACGGGCACGGGGGGGGGCTGGATGTAGGGGGGGGTCCGGCCCAGCTCTGTCTTCCTGGGCCGGGAAGGCGACTGATTGGCTGCTGGTGACATCATGGCGGGCTGATAATTAAGCCGAAATCCCCAATTAATGCTCACAGAGGAGCCGCTTCCAGCGACCTGCAGGGGCTGCCGGCTGCCCAGCAGGGTCCACTGGCACCGGCAGTGGCGGGGGTTGGGGGTGTACCTGGAGCCCCAGCAGGCCCTGGGCGGCTCAGGGGAGGCAGAGCCACCCCTTCCGGGAGTCCAGCCCCCGAGCAGGCCAGCTGACTCCCAGTCTGCGTGGAAATCCGCTGTCTTTGGGGCTGCTGGAATTGGGGCATTTCAGCCCAGGGTGGGTGGGTGGGGGAGGCAGGTGAGGAGCTCTGCAGAGCAGTGGGCGGCAGGGAGCCTGGCTTGCTCTTCCCTCAGTCCCTGGGTTAAGAAAGGCGCTTCCCCCCGGGGACGGAAAAGCCCTCCCAGATCCAAAAGGTCCCCCTGCCTCTTTCAGTGCTTGAGGAGGCGACGGGGCCTCGTGGAGGCGAGAGCTAGGCCGCCCTGTCGGCTTTGGCGGAAGGGTGAAACGGGGGCCGTTGGGATGGGGAGAACAGAGGAGGGCATCGTCTTCCTCTGGGGGGGGCGGTTGTGCGCATGGGCCTCCAGAGATGGGAGGATGGGCTTTGACCCTTGGGATGCTCTGACACAGGCAGGGCTGGCCCCGGGGGTCAGAAGTCCAGACGCGAGAGGGAGAAGACGGAGCCGCCGCCGCTGCTTTGGGAATTCTGCTCACAATGGAGCAGCCCAGGTGCCTCCCGCTCCCTGGGCCGCTGAGCCTCGGCTTGCCTCTCCCTTCCCGAGCTGCTGAAAATGGGGAACTGAGGTCCAGAAGCAACAGCGGCGCCGTTGTTCCTGTCCTCTTTCTCATCTCCGGAGAGGAAGTTTGCGGCTGCTGTCGCAAGGACGGGGCCCGCCCCGGGCTGCTCGGCCTCCCTGTCCTCTCGCTCGGCGCCCATCTGGGGCCCAGGCCTTCTGCGATGCCAGCCTGGGAGTGGCGGGCGGGGGGCTGGGAGCCGCGGTGTGCGTGCGGGAGGGGGCTGAGTATTTGCCGAGCTCTCTGCCCGGCACCCGATGGGCATTTCTTACCTTGCTTAGGCCGGTTTTTCGTTACCGCCGGAGTGGCAGGCATTCCTAAGAGCCGAAGGTCCTCCTTTTCCTGGATGTTTTCACATTTACCCTTTTCAGCACAATTTTTAAAGTGAGGAAGGGGGGCTTCCTGGAATTTGTTTGTCGTGGGAGAAGGGCCGCAAAGGAGCGGGCCTCGGCTGCCTTCTGCGGCCGGTCCCCTGTGGCCCGCGAGAGGCCGGTGGCACGGACCGCCCCAGGCCAAGGCTCAGGCGGCGCTTCCAGGGCCTCAGGGGGAGCGAGGAGCCCCTGCCCTCCGTCCTGGGGGCTGAGGCCTGGGGGATTGCCCACCACCCTGCTTGCTTCTCTCTCTCTAAGCTTCCTCGCCTCCCGCGCCTTGGCGGGGAAACACCGGGGTCTCAGCCGGGCTGACTCCCAGGACAAGGAAGGGAGCGCAGGGGGTGCTCTCCCATGACTCGAGGGGCCCAGAAAACACAGCTCAGCCTTATTCTGGCACGGGTTTCTAGCCGCCGAGCGCCTTCTGATGCGCATACACCCCCTTTGGGAGCTCGGCTGCTCTTCCAAACGAAGCTGTTAGCTGACCGCCTGCGGCCCTCTGTTTTTTCCCCCGACACCGGGTGGGAATGGCTGGTGGTGCTGGCTGGGGTCCGTGCGCCCCGAAGCAGCCTTGATGGTACGCTCTGAAGTTTCTGGCTGTGGCCAGAATGAAAACGACAATTGCCGGTAGCTTTGCCGTGGCGTGAGGTCTCTCGGGAGGGCGAGTGCCAAGGCGCGGCCGCTGCTGCTTGCGGGCCTCCTCTCTGCGTTTGTTTCCCGCTTTCAGTCTGGGGGTGGGGGCTGACCGTGGTAGGTGCTAATGGGAGGGCGCAGGGAGTGTTCTGTGGGGGTCTGCACGGTCAGGGCACCTCTGACGGAGGGGTACCCCGCTGGCCCGCTCGTCGACCTTTGACAGCCCCCCGTTTCCTTCCCTTCCCTCTTGCACCTCGGCGGGGGGCTCAGCCGAAGTAGAGCCGCATCCTCCCCTGTGAGCCCGCCTGTCTTTTGCAACCTTCCCTGGGGGGGGCTTCTCTGTGTCTCTCCCCCCCACAGGCCTGTTTAGCAGGAGACGGGGCCTTTTTGTCGGCTGCTCCTGCACTCCGGATGGACCGGTCCCTTCTTCTGTCTCCCCGCGGGCGGGCGCCTTTGGCAGCTTGGGCGGGGGGCGAGCGGAACTGGGCTGCGCTGAGGTTTCTTTGTTGGTTGTTTCTGCTGGCTGTCTTTCTAAACTGGTTTTAACTTTGTGGATAGTTTCATTGTATTTAAACTTTTGTGTTTGGTAAAATTTTAAACCACGCTTCATTTAGTTGTTGCAAGCCACCTCGCATCCCCGAGAGGGGAAAAAGGCTGAATGTGGAGGGCGGTGGGGATGCTGGACCCAGCAGGGGGCTGTTGCAGCCCCCGTCCCTTCTGCCGTTGCTTGAGAAACAGAGGCCGGCAGGGACGCCTGTGAGGAGGCAAAAGCCTTCCCTGCCTGTTTTGGCCTCCTCAGGGGCAGCGACGGGCAGGGCAGCATCTCCTTCGCCGTGGGTCTCTTGCGGGGCAGCTCCTGCGGCTTGGGTGGCGGAGTGGGGAGGCAGGGCTGGCCGTTTCCTGCCTGTTGCGGCTGACAGTGGGCCCTCCGGCACCTGCTCCGTTCAGCGTGGGTGCAGGAGGAGGAGGAGGAGGAAGGCCTTTCTGGGCCCCAGATGCCTGTGCCCCAGGGGAGGTGGGCCCCATCCACCACTCTCCGGGAGGAAGGGCCCAGCTTTCTTGAGCGGGGGGGAAGGCTCCAGAATTCTCACTTGAACTCCCTCGCAACCCCTGTTTTGCCAGGGAGGGGGCTTTGCATTCATAGGCTTTGCAGCTGGGCCTCAAATTCCTGGGGAGGCAAAGTGGCTCAGAGCAGGGATGTCAGGGGACGCCCGCCCGCCTGCCTGCCCGCCCGCCCTCCCTCCTTCCTTCCTTCCTTCCTTCCTTCCTTCCTTCCTTCCTTCCTTCCTTCCTTCCTTCCTCTTTCCCTCCTCTCTACACAGGGAGGGGAGAGAAACTGTCCTTTTGTGAGTTTCTGACAGTGGGTGGTGGGGCATAGATGGCTTACACAAGGCCAGAAGGGCGCTGGTGGTTTCAGAAAGAGAACTTGATGACTTTCCAAAGAAAACTGAAGGCTTGCGCTCCCATTGGCAGTGGTGTGTGTGTGTGTGTGTGTGTGTGTGCTGGGAAGAACCTTCCTCTTCTGAGGAGGCAGCCTCTGCCCAAGGGGATGTTTCTGGTGCCCAGGTGCCAGTTGGTGCCCACCCAGACATCTCCTGGGCCAGAGTATCAAATGGGCTTCCTGAATTGGTAGAACTTCCGCCTCCCGAGTCCTGCAAGCTGAGAGATCCAGGGGGGTTAGAGATTTGCTGGGGTCCAGCCTTCCTGCTTGGGGCTGAACTGATCTGAGTCCTGACAGCTTTTTCTTCCCAGGGTGGCTGTTAGGAGGCCACACTTGTGAGAGAGAAGGGTGCACATTTCCTGTGCCCGCTGACACAGAGCCTCTTGCCCCTTTGCTGCTGGGTCTCATTCCACCCATGACCCCCAGGAGCCCTGGGTGCTCAGGAGCTGAATCTTGGGCGTATTGGGGATGGGGGGCTTCCTGGATGTACTGTGGGGGCGAAGTAAGGGATGGCCGCAGTGGGGAAGGGTCTGTGCATTGGGGCATCTGCATTTCCTGGCACTGGGGGGTCAGAGCAAACTCTCATTTCCTCTGAAGATGCCCAAATATGGAGCGAGTCAGTAAGACCGCCAGGAGTCACTCTGGAATAAACTCTCTGTTCGTCTGGGCCGGAGAAGAAGCGAAGATGGTGCCACATCTGGCTGCTTCTGCCTTCTTTGGGAACGGTGTTCTTTCGGAGTGAGGGCTGGGGCCACACCATCCTTTCCAGAGGCCATAGAATTGTTAGGCAGTGTTGTGAAGATCAGGGTCTCCCTGTAGCTCTCCTGGGGGCACCCTACTCCGTCCCCGGGGCCTTCTGCACTTGCTGGACTACGGTTCCCATAACTCCCACCCCAGCTTTCACAGCTGGCAGACTTCCTGGGCCTTTACAAGTGGATTGGGGCTGGTGCTGGCCATCATCAGGTGCTGGAATTGCTGGGTGTGTTTGTGTGTCTGTGTCTGTATGTGTGTGTGCTTGCACATTTGCAAGGAGGTGGCATCTGTCTGCTTCTGAGACTACAGCCTCTCTCCTCCTAACACTTCCCCTCCTCCTCCTCCTCTTTTCTCCTCTTTTCTTTTTTAGACTGTCAGCATCAACAAGGCCATTAACACTCAGGAAGTTGCTGTCAAAGAGAAACATGCCAGAAATATCCTTCCAGGAGTCCACGGCCCTCAGAGGATTGGAGGAGGCGGTAGTGGAGGGTGGTGGCTGGAGCCACCGAAGTGTGGATCTCCCTTGGCAGTGCCAAATGGCGGGGGGCAGTGGAAGGAGGGTGGGCTTCTCCGGTCTAGAGTGTGTGGAAGGATACCTGCTGCAAAGCTGTCCCCCGCAGTCTAGCGGCGTACAGGGAGAGGACCTCTTCTGGCTAGTCAGGTGTTTGGGAACGCCCTCTACGTGTGGTCCGGAGCAGGTGGTCCTTTAGCTGCCTTGTGCTCGGAGGGGAGGAAGAGGTTCAAGGGCGGGGCTGGGGGCCAGAGTCGGGCCTGCTGACCCTTCTTCCCTGCCACTCCCAGTCCACCTTTGAGGCTTCCTCGTCTGCCTGGCAGAAGAGGGTCGCATTCTGCCTGCCTGTTGGGGTCCCTTCCGGCTGACACGAGAGGCTTTTGCACCCCCTAGGGCAGAGCAGGAGGCTGGGGGAGGGCAGTGGGCATATGAAGAGGGGAGTGGGGAGACCCCTTGACCACCAGGGCTGCCTTCCTCACCCGCCACTGCTGCCTCCTGCCCCGTGCGTTCTCCCTGAACGAAGCCCCTCTGGGAGGCTCTCAGCCTGGGGAAGGCACAGAGGCGTGGAGGCTGGTGCCCAGATCTGGCTTTCCTTAGCTCGCCTGCCACCCTGCATCCTGGGAACACATCACGAGAAGGGCGCCCACACCTTCTGGTCCGTCGTGAACCGCCTGCCCCTCTCCAGCAATGCTGTCCTCTGCTGGAAGTTTTGCCACGTCTTCCACAAGCTCCTCCGGGATGGACATCCAAACGTAAGGCTGGCGGCACCCCGCCACTCTATTTTATACTTCCTCCTTCCCCCAGACAGCCCTCGGCTGTGGGGCTTTTGCCCTGGGAGGCATTATTTCCCCCAGGCCTGGCTTGCCACACAGGAAAGCTGTTTCATACAGAGCCAAGATGTAGTTGTTTTACTGAAATGCTTTTTATAATAAAACAAACAAACAGCCAAGATGGGCCCGGTCCAGAGGGCAGCGCTCTGACACAGCCACCTTCTCACGCTCCCCTCTCCCTTCCTTCGACAGGTCCTGAAGGATTCTGTGAGGTACAAAAGCGAGCTCAGCGACATGAGCCGGATGTGGGTAAGTGCTGCCGCTGGCCAGGCCAGAAGGGGAGAACGCAGAAACACCTGCTCAGGCCTCCCGGTTGGTGGCCCCGGCTCGGATTGGGAGAGCCCACAGCTGAGGCTGCCCAGAGGGCCAGGGGGCTGAATCTGGATCACGCGTCTGCACACGCGCGCGCGCACACACACACACACGCACACACCTACCTGAAGCCCGTCCCTTAGGACACCTTGCCAGATGGATTTGTCTCTAAGCCAGTGGCTGCTTCCTTTTCTCTGCTCCCTTTTCCCTCAGTCTTCTTGAGGAGGGAAGGAGGAAGGGAAGGAGGCTGGCTGGCTGGCGTTATGTCTCTGTGGGGTGCTGCTCGCTGCTCTCCTCGCCCTGCAGGGCTGTTGCTGCCCTGGACGGTGGCTTGGGGGAGGCCAAGCGTGCCCTGGGAGGCCCAGCAAGGACCTCGACTCTCTTAGGCACCCTTTGCGTGCAGCGTGGGGTTGTTTATGGGCACTTTGCGTAGAACGAGGAGGGGGATGAGCTTGGGAGGATGTGTCCGGTTGGTGGACGGGTGGGGACGCAGGCCTTCCGCCCTCCTATGGTTTGCTCATTGCTGTTGGCAGCTTGTGAGGCTCCCCTGTCAGGACCTCCACACGCGTGGGAGATTTGCATTCGCAGCTAGGGTGTCGGTGGGCCCGGCTGCGTGATGTGAGCGAGCCTTGGGTGGGGCAGCATGCAGGGGAGGCGGAGGGGCTCAAAGGCCGCTTTGAGGAAGGGAGGTTGCTTTGTGCCCTCCTGGGTCCAGTCAGGGCAGAGGAGGCCTGGGCTCTTCTGCGGCCCCCCCCTCACTCTGTGCTCCCCGCTTTCTCTGCAGGGCCACCTGAGCGAAGGCTATGGGCAACTGTGCAGCATCTACCTCAAACTGCTGAGAACCAAGATGGAGTTCCACACGAAAGTAAGGGGCTCTTTCTCCTTCCGTTCCAGGTGCCTGGGCAGGGGGAGCATCCACATCATGCTTCCGTTCTCTGCAGAGCACTCTGGGGGGCGTGTGGCTCTCCTCGTGCAGAGTGGGGGGGGTCCAAACGAGGGCAAACTGAGCCCGCACCGCCGTGGATCTGGCTGTATTTCTTGGGCAGCGTCCTGGTCGTTGGCCTTCGAATGGCAGGGTGGGGAGATGAGCCGGAGGGAGGGAGGGAGGGAGGGGTGGGCGTCGGCAGGACTCTCTTCTCGACCGCCCCGTGCTTCTCGCCGGGCCTTGTCAGTGGCCGATAGGCTGCGTGGTGCTTTTTTGTCTGTGCCGCTGTCACCTTCCCCTTGCGCTGTCTGCTTGCTAGCCTTTGGGGTGGCTCCTCCTTTGCCCAAAGGCTTTGAAAACTAAAAGCCAAGGGGAGGGGGAAAGTTGAGCGTTGCTTGTTTGTCTCTGGAGGTTATAGTCCTCTGTATGCCTTAGGTCGGAGCCAGGGCTTTATAGTGTTTTGAGTGTTGGACTATGACTTCGGAGAGCAGAGCCAAATCTCCGCTTTACCGCTGAAACCCACCGAGTGACCTTGGGCGAGTTCCGCTCTCTGAGCCTGAGAGGAAGGCCAAGCCCTCTGAACAAACCTTGCCAAGAAAACTCTTGACGGGTTTGCATTAGGGTCGTGGTGAGTCGGAAGCGACTTGAAGGCACACGACAAGAAGAAGGTCTTGGGTGGGTGTGGCGCCTTCGGTAGCCGACCAGTTTCTGGCTTTCTTGATAGGGAAAGGGCGCTTCAGAGGGGTCCCCCTCCTCAGCGGAGTGGAGGTGTTCTGTAGGGTCCAGCTCCTAAAAGGGGGTGGGTGGGCAGACCAGAGACCCGCAGGTGGACAGGCAGAGGGGACTGCACCCCAGTGGCCTGCCTGGTGGGTCTGCGGTGGCCGTTTCCCGGACGTCCCTCTGCCCACGCTCCTCCCTGACTTGTGTTGTGCCCTGGGTTGTGCTTGGCTCCCGGCCGGCCCCGTTTGCCTTGGCTGCGTCCCGTTTGGGAGGGGAGGGAGGGTGGCAGTGGCAGGCAAGTATTTATAGAAAGGAATCTGTCTGGCCGGACCAGGAGGCTCGGCTGAGGTTGGAGCCCCAAGGAGACGGCTTGGCTGGGGCTGTCTCTCGACTCAGAGGCCGGCTGAGAGTTCCTCCGATAAGTCAGCTGAGTGCGGCCTCTGTGCATGTGAGAGCGCATGAGAAATTGCGTGTATTTGCGTGCAAGAGAGAGAGAGCCTGATTTCCTCTTGTGGCTGGAAGAAGCCGGTGTGGGGAATTGGGGAAGCGGTGATGTGCTGACTAGCTGTGAGGAACAAGGGCTTCTGAAGTGCGGGCCAAGCGTTGCCCAGGTGTGGCCAGCCCCAGGGTGAACTGATCCGTCCAAGTTCCCCTTTTCCTCAAGCCCCCGCTCTGCAGGAGTGGCTCAGCATCCTCTGCTCTTCTCTTCCTCGCTGGCCTGGGTTTGTGTGGTGACTCTCTCTGAGTCAGAAGCGGGTGTGTTTTCCTCCTTTCCCGGTCCGAAACGTGGGGCTTGAGGGGAGCAGCTGCAAGCCCAGCCCGGCCCAGCACGTCTTCCCCTAGGGCGCTGGAATGCCAAGGAGCGCTCTGGGGGTGGTGGGGAGCCCAGCCCCCCCTCTGGGCGGTGGCGCGACCCCCTTCCCCTCTCTCTTTCCTCTTCGCCAGAACCCCCGCTTCCCCGGAAACCTCCAGATGTCAGACAGGCAGCTGGATGAGGCGGGCGAGAATGATGTGAACAACTTGTAAGCACTGGGAGGGTGGGAGGGAGCTTCTGAGGGGGTGGGGAGTTGGGGGTCGGGGTGCGTCTGGAGCTTGGTCAGCACCCGTGGGCAAAGGGTGGCCCCTGCCGTTCGTGCTCTGGTTGTAGGGCGGCAGCACGGACCAAGCGGGTAAGGGGTGACCCGCAGGGACGCCCGAAGTCTCCTGCCCTCCCTTTCCTGCTCAGTGGGGGTGCTTTGTTTGCCTGCCCGCTGGGGATCCACAAAGCTTTTGAGATGGATCACAGCACACACGCTCGCTCTCTCTCAGTTTCCAGCTCACTGTGGAGATGTTTGATTACATGGAGTGTGAACTGACCCTCTTCCAGACAGGTAAGGCTTCCCGGAGGCCGAGGGCCTGCGATGCCCAACAGAACAGTGCTCCTCAGGAAGGTGTTCCCTGATGTCTTTGTGGGCTAGAATCAGAGAACCATAGAGCTGGAAGAGACCGCAAGAACCACTGAGTCCAACCCCCTGCCGTGACCTGGGGGGTTTGGGCTCAAAGGGTCTCTGGGGATCATCGAACATCTCCCTGCCTCCTCGAGAGCTTCTCTCCTAGTGAAACCCAACTAAGCTTGGCTAGAGAGGGACGGGGGAGTGGCGGGGCTGGTCACGTCATCCGCCTCCCCTCCCGCAATCCCTCTCAGCCTACGTGCTTGGCTTGGTTGGCTTCCCCCCTTGAACCCTGGGCTGACCTGGCACCAATCTTCCCCGTTTCCTGGACAGGCATCCTTCCTCTCGAAATGGCTGAGGCAGGGATTCTCTTTCTCCTCCTCCACCTTAAGTTATGCCAGGCTGCACAATAAATACAGTGGGAGGAGATGAGACATGGGGGAGACTCCTAGCCCCCTCTTGGTTTCAGATGAAAACATCATAGATGAAGTTGGTGTCAGGAGAAGGCTGAATGGCACAGTAGGCACTCCCCATTAATGCCAAGCGCTTGTAGCCGAGGAGAAGGGGGCTGGGATGGCCGGATGAGGACCCCAGTCATCTCTTCCAGGGCACAGCTATTTGGGGTGTGTAGGGGTGTTCTCTCTCTCTCTCTCTCTCTCTCTCCTTTTCTCATCTCTGCCTTGTGAGTCTCCCCTTGACACCTTGGTGGTTCTCCTCCCTCAGTGTTCAGCTCCCTGGACATGTCTCGCTCGGTCTCGGTCACGGCCACCGGGCAGTGCCGCTTGGCTCCGCTGATCCAGGTCATTCTGGACTGCAGCCACCTCTACGACTACACAGTGAAGCTCCTCTTCAAGCTCCACTCCTGTAAGTCAGGGGCCTGGCCTGAGATCCCCCATGGGGCCCCAGCTCCAGGTGCTCTTTTCTCCCAGAAGCATCTTTGGTGCTAGAAGTGACCTCTGGGACCCTCAGCCTGTTCAGTACAAATTATTTAGTTTTTTTCTCAGTGTTGAGAGGGGGAATTTTGCACACTTTCAGCCTTTGTTATCTTTAGCACTTTAAGCAACTTGTCCTTTCCTCTTGAGAAGGGGCTGTGGGAGCCTTGGGTCACCTTAATTAGGCAAGACCTAAACCAGCATCTCCACTTAACTGCCTTGGGGCTGCCTTGGCGGAGGTGACGTCCCCACGGACAGTGGGGCGTCCCAGACCCTTCTTTCTGTCCCCAGGGAATGGACTGGACCAGTCTCTACACGCAGGGTGGGAGTGGGGAGTGAGGGTGGGCTCTAAAGGCACAAGAATGTGCCGTCCCCTGAGAGGTTGCTGGGTCCTCTCCTATTCTCACCCCCCCCGTCCTGGCGTCTCTTCTTCAGGCCTTCCGGCTGACACACTCCAAGGCCATAGGGACCGTTTTCTGGAGCAGTTCAAGAAGTAAGTCTGTCTCTCTCTCTCTCTCTGTGTCGGTCAGAGAATGGGACAGAGAGAGAGAGGGAGGGAGGGAGGGAGGGAGATGGAATGACCCTGTTGGAGCACATATTTGTCCCTGATCTGTGGCTGGGGCACAAGACTTGACTCCCTTTTCCTGTGCAGGCTGAAGGACCTCTTCTACCGCTCCAGCAACCTGCAATATTTCAAGCGGCTGATTCAGATCCCACAGCTGCCCGAGGTGAGGCCCCGGGGGGTTCCAGCAGATGTCACCCCTTCCCCACCACCGTTCCGGTTCTCTTCAGAGTACTCCAGCTGAAGGCTGCTGCACCTGTGGGCACGGGGTGGGAGTGGTGTCTGCTAGGGTGGCTGCTGGAAGGCTGAGATGGGGGCCACGGAGGGCCCGCAGGACTCGCGTCTCAAATGCAACCTCTCCCCTCTGTGCTGCCACTCTTATTTTTCTGATTGGCCCCTCTTTCTATCCCCCAGAATCCCCCCAACTTCCTGCGGGCCTCAGCGCTCTCGGAGCACATCAGCCCTGTTGTTGTCATCCCCGTGGAAGCCTCATCCCCTGACAGCGAGCCCATCATGGATCTCGTGGACATGGAAGCGTCTTCCCAGCAGGTAGGTTGGGGATGGGGGGGGGGTCACGTGGCTTGCACAGGGGACACCACGGTCCCCTCATTCTCCTCCCCTTTGCTCCGCAGGGTGCATCATAGAGGCACCCCACCTGCTCTCAGCCTCGACTGTAAGCCAGGTCCTCCTCTGTCCAGTCGCACCACTGAAAGTTGGTATTGGCAGGTGCCAGGTCTCTCTCCTCTTCTCCCCACATCATCCAAAGCGCTTTGCGATGGGAGATCTGTGCCGAAAGTGTTCCTAGTGCGGAATGGCCTTGTTCGGCCATCTTGGACTGGAATGGCACCCTCTCTCTCCATCAGCATGCTCAGGTGCCAGCCTTCTTTCCTTACGATTCACCTCCTTTGGGTCCAGCCTCAAGCAAATATCTAGGAACCTGACTTTCACGTTTGTGCCAGTGTGTCCTTCCCAGCTGGCACCCACACAGCCTTGAGGGAACCCTTTCTTTCTCTCCTCACCCGGAGCAGAACCCCCTTCCCACGCGTGGCCTGGGGCCCGTGGTGGGGCTGTCTCCCATGGCCTCCCACCCTGGGTGTAGGAGCAGTCTGGCCGTGCTGAGCCCTTTCTGCCTTCTACAGACGAGAGTGCCTGTTCCTTCTTCTTCCAGAACCTTTTTGACAATAAATTCGATGACATCTTTGGCAGTTCCTTCAGCAGCGATCCGTTCAACTTCAACAGCCAAAATGGGATGACCAAAGACGACAAGTGAGTACCGATCCCTCCCTCCCGTGGCAGAGGGTGATTGTGCTTCCAGCACTGCAGCTGAGAGCCCATTCAGTGGTTGTCCAGCGTAAAGTCACACTGGCATCACTGTAGGGTGGAGTTGTTGATTGCCGTGGCCTTGGCTGCCACATGGTCAGATGAGGAGCGTAGCTTCTGAATCTCGCTGGGTGACAAGGGTGTCTTCCTCCTCCCAGGGACCGGCTGATTGAGCAGCTGCACCAGGAGATCAGCGCCCTCAAGGAGGAGCTGAAGAACTTCAAGGCGGAGGTGAGCACAAAGCCCTCCTCGCTCCCAGAGCAAGGGCTTCCCTGGGCCAGGGGTCCAGGCAGGGGGCCAAGCATCTTGCCAGCCTCTGGGGCTGAGGAGCTGTCTTGGCAGAGGGAGAGCAGTCCTGGTGGAGGAGCGTCCTCGGCTTCCCCTCTCCGTCCCCCCGTCCGACTCAGGCTGGTCAGGTGGGCGTCACCAGGGAGAAGATGCCTTTAAGGCTGTCTTGATAGGCAGGTTGGGAGGCCAGATGCTGGGGTGCTGGGACCCCCCTAGAGCCCCCTCCAAGGCCAGGAAGCAGAAGCAGGGCCCAAGGGAGGGACAGGAAGAAAAGGAGGCTGCTGGTAGGTCCCCCACAGACACACACTCTGTTCTGAACACAGTGCTGATAGAGTCCCTAAACCAGGCACCTCTCCAGTCTGCATGGTTTTTGTGGCTGCCAGATTGGCCTCCTCAGGCAGAGCCCCCTAAGAGCCCCCCTACCTCCCTCCGTGGTGCCCACAGAGTCATCGGCTGGTGGTGCAGCTGAAGGGGCGTCTCAGTGAGCTGGAGGCGGAGCTGGCTGAGCAGCAGCACCTCAAGCAGCAGGCCCTGGATGAGAGCGACTTCCTGCGCACGGAGCTGGACGACCTGAAAAAGCGGCACGAAGACACCGAGAAGGCCCAGCGCAGCCTCACCGAGATTGAGCGTGAGTGTGCAGGGGGCGGCAGGTGGGAGCCAGGAGCCGGGCAGCCCTGAGGAGGGGACCCCCCCTTGCTTCAGGCAGACGGCCTCTCTCGTCCCGGAGGCACGAGGTGCAGGCACAGAGCAGCAGACAAGGACAAACACCTCCTCCTCCTCCTTCTCGGTGGGAAAAGGGGAGAGCCTGCCCCTCCTCTGTTTTTGACCCCATCCTGCGTCTCCTGGACTCTCACTGGCCCTGTGCCTGCCATGTCGGTTTGTGCTGCAGGAAAAGCACAAGCGACGGAGCAGCGCTACACAAAGCTCAAGGAGAAGTACAGTGAACTCGTGCAGAACCACGCAGACCTCCTGCGCAAGGTAGTGCCGGCTGCCACCACCCTCCCCCGAATTCTGGAGATCTCGGTGTGTGCGCTTGGCGGGGAGGGTTGTCTGATCTGGCTTTGTGCAGTGGGGCAGGATCGGGCCCAAGGGAACCCCTTCTCAGGGTAACAAAGGGCCTCCGGAGGTAGTTGATGGTCCAGGATTCTTGAAGAGCACGTGTACATGCAAGGACCTCCCCCTCCACCCAGCATTTGGGACCTTTTTGGGTCGGCTGGGGTGGGTGTCCACTTTGCACAGGAGGGGGGTCGTGGTCATGCAGGGTGGCTCTGGGGCCAAGGAAAGCTCCTTGCACCCTGGGAAACAGTTGGCTTTGCCCACACGCTTCCTTTGCTCTCCTCTTCTTGCTCTGTAGAATGCGGAAGTCACCAAGCAGGTGTCGGTGGCCAGGCAGGTCCAAGGGGATGCCGAGCGGGACCGGAAGGAGCTGGAGGATTCTCTCCACCGGCTGAGTGAGCAGGCCCAGCGGAAGGTGAGCGGCAGGAAGGGGCCCCATGGGGGCAGGCGGGGAGGAAGATCCTTCTGGAAAAGGGTGACCGCCTTCCGTGGGGCTCTTGCTTGGTTCTCCGGCAGACCCAGGAGCAGGCGGAAGTCCTGGAGACCCTGCGGCGGGAGCTGCTTGCCAGCAGGCAGGAGGTGCAGGCCCTCCGGAGCACCCTGGAGTCCAGCGCACAGGTGGGAGGAGCTCCTGGGCCCCGTCTCTTTGCCAGCAGCGCTTGGCACGGGGGTCATCCAGCAACAATCTTCTGCATGCCCCCTCCTCTTCCTCCTGCCCCTCCCTCTCTGTAAAGAGGGCATGGGGGGTTGTGGCAGCAGCTGGGGAAGGCAGCAGGAACAGGGGCAGTGGGAAGACAGGGAGGGGGCTGGGGAGGCAGGGGTCGTGGGGCGGAGAGAGCAGGACCGGTCCAAGCCCCTGGCCCCAGGGATAGAGGGAGCGAGGGGGAGCTGTGTCCCCTCTGGAAACCCTCACCTCTCCTTCCCTGCTCCTCCACGCCCTGTCCCACTGCCCTCTGGCCAGTCTGAAGCTGAAAACAGCACCCTGCTGGCCGGCCTGCAGCAGGAGCGGGCAGCCCTTGCTGATACCGTAGCCCAGCGGGACCAGCAGGTGGCAGCCTTGGAGGCCGAGGCCCAGCAGCTGAAGGCCGCCCTGGAGAGCGAGAGGGAGAGCGGCCAGAAGACGGCCCAGGAGTTGCGGAGCTGCCTGCAGCGGAAGGTGAGGGTGGGCTTGGTATAGTGGGCGGGGGGCACGAGGAGGCCCCTTCCTTCCGTCCTTCCTTTCTTCCATCCAGCAAAAGCATGTCTGGCGTTTGGCCTGGTGGGGCATGGGAGGCAGGGGCCCCAGCAGGGCTCCCTGAGATCCAGCCAAAGGGGAGGCTGGCTGGCTGGCCCATTATCTGGATCGCTGCCCTCAGTCCATTTTCTCTTTGGCCCCGCTGAGGTTGGGTGGCACCTGCATACAGCAGGCTATATGAAAGGCAGGTCAGCACACCCAAAACTAAGCTCTCTTCTACAGACAGGAACCCTACAATGCCGTAGCAGGGAAACAGATTGACCTGACAGAGGCCGCCGTGCAGTCGCCCTTTCTGATCTTCCACTTGTCTGATCTTGAGAGATTGAGAGAGGGGGTCCCAGAATGCCAAGGGCGGGGGACAGCTTCCACCAGTAGGCAAAGGGCAGGGTCCGCTCACTCTCTGTCCTCCGTGCCCCCAGGAGAGCGACGCGCGGGCCCTCCAGCAGCAGCTCCTGGACAAGCAGTTTGCCCTCCTGCAGTGCGCCGTGAGGGAGGCTGAGCAGATGGTGCAGGACGCTCTCAACCACCTGGAGGACCCCGCCCACGTCAGCTGCACCAGTTCACCAGGTCAGTGGAGTGGGGGGAAAGAGGCCTCCTGGCCTCCACCCCCGGTTTTCTCCGCAGAGGTGTCCACCGGCCTCGAATCCATTGGAGGCAGACTGCGGGCCACACTCCCCTGGCCCTTCGAGAGGCACCCCGAGTGGGTGAGACACCGTTCTTTTTGGTCGGCGAGGGGTCCTTGGCCCCGAGCCCCACAAGGCCACCAGCCCTCTCAGCTGCCTCCTCCAGGGCGTCTATCAGGCCTCATCCCTGGGACGCCACTAGCAGTGAGTCTTCAGTGCTACCCAGGAGTGGTAGAAAGGGTCCTGGTGTGTGCCCTAACCAGCTTAGGTAGCACCCTTCCAGTAGCTGCCCTTGGCAGGGCTGCTGTATAACGGCTTCCTTTCTCTTTTGGGGCGGCCTAGATTACCTCCTCTCCAGGACGCTCGCGGCTTCCGAATGCACCGAGCGGCTGCAGGAGGCGTGTGGCCGGTACATTTCTGACCAGACAGGTGAGACGCCCCCTGGTGATGCTGGCATTTTGCTTCCCCGTCTCAGGAGTGACGGTGTGGGCATTCTCCCCTGAGGCCTCAGGAGGTCTTGGGCAGCACTTGACCCCCACCCAGGGCTCAGGCTCAGCCGGGGCATGCCAGGCTCACAGGCTCTTCATTTGCCCCTAGATGTGAGCGCCTTGCTCTCCTGCGTGTCTCTCTTTGCCCACCTGATGGGCGATACCATCCTGCAGGCGAGCGCCACCTCACACATGGCCCCCATGGAGTCTGCTGACCGTAAGTGTCCCCGCCGCCTTGGACAGAGGAGGGCGGGGGGGGGTCACTGGATCCTCCTCGCCCCAGCACCTGAACGGAGCCCCTTCTCTGCCGCCTCCTCCCCAGTGCTCCTGGAGGCCAGCAGGCAGTGTGGGGCCGAAGCACTGAGCTACTTGGGGGCCCTGAAGGACAAGGCCACGCTGGAGGGGGCCGACTGCTCTGCCATCAGGACCTGCCTCGGCCGGATCACAGCCATCGGAGAGGTGAGAGAGTGTCTGTCTCTCTGGAGAAAGTGGGGAGGGAGCCAGGGTCCCACTCCGAGCCAAGCACACGGCCCCCTACGGTTCTCCTCTGGAAGTTCCCGCTTTGGGAGGGCGGTTCTGAGTCCCTCTGAAAGGGAGAGGGGGTGGCAAGAAAGAGGAGGAAGAGGAGTGCCCTGGTAAAAGACCCCCCCTTCCTCTTGCAGGATTTGCGCCCCAAAGGCCTCGACGTGGAGCAGGAGAAACTGGGGGACCTGGTGGACCAGGAGATGGCGGCCACGGCAGCGGCCATCGAAGCGGCAGCAGCGAGGATCGAGGTGAGGAGCAGGGCTGGGGCCGGAACTGGGGCAGAACTTCCCTCAGGAAGTGCCTGGGGGGGTGCTGCTCCTCATGCTTGGGAGCATCTGATTGGCAGTGGGTTTCCCCCAAAATGACTGGACACACGTTAGCTGCGGCTCTCACCCTCCACCATCAAAACAGGAAATGCTGAGCAAGTCACGGGCCGGGGACACCGGAGTCAAGCTGGAGGTCAATGAGAGGTGGGTATCGGAGAGCCTTGGAATTGTGTCCCCCGCCACCAGGAGGCTGGGGTCCAGCACACTCCTGAGATGGGGAGTCAGGGGTGGTGGCAGGACCCCCCTGCACCTGTAACATTGACACGTGAGGTGAATCACTTTGAGTCCATCGGCCCCCACTTCTTGCCCCTGGGCAGCGTGGGCCGCAGAACTCATAGCAGCGCCACACTTGGGGATATGACGGCAACACAGTGGTGACTGAAGTGGGGGGCGGAAGTGGCAGGTGCTCCCCCTGCCACATTCTGACTCTCTGTCAGGTGTGGGGGCCTTCTTGGAAGGGAGAGGTTGCCAAAGCTGGGCGGACCTGGCCTTTGTGGCCAAGGGGCCTCCTTTGGGGTCTGTGGCACCTTGTTTGAGTGGTCCCCATCATGGTACTTACCCCCACCCTGTTCCCACTGGCCCCCATCTCCCCCTTCCTTTTGAGAGATCCCCGTGCTCTGGAAGGAACGGTTGCTCCTTCTCTGGCCCTGGTCTGGGAGAGTGGCGCGGTTTGTGCGCTCCAGCATTTCACTTCCTCCCGGTCTCTGGTCTCTGCTGGGCACAAGAGGGCCCGCAGGGAAGGGGGGCGTGGTGGGACTGACAGGGCAGCCCCCCTCCCCGCTTGGGCCGGAACCCCCCGCCTTTGCCCGATCCCCTCCGCCGTGATGTCCCCGTTTCTCTTGCAGGATTCTAGGCTTCTGCACAGACTTAATGCAAGCCATCCAGGTCCTTGTCCTGGCTTCCAAGGACCTCCAGCGAGAGATTGTGGAGAGCGGAAGGGTAAGTCGGCCTGCGGGGGGTCCCTCTTTGTCTCCTTGCGCTGGTGCCGCTCCGCATGGCAGCATCACTTCTCCCTGACGTGAGTCACCGTTTGGCAGGGTTTTAACAGTCAAGACACATTTGTGAGACAGAGTCTGAATGGGCGATGCACAGAACGTGTATGTATTGAGGGAAGCTATCCTGCCCCTCACCGCGCCCTGGCCGCTGCCTTTTCTCAATTTAGGGTAAACCAAAATGACTCATTGTGGGCCAAGCTGCACATCATGAGAGAGCCAGGGTGGTGTAGTGTGGGAATAGGGATTCGATTGCCCGCTTGGCCATGGAAACCCGCTGTGTGACCTTGGACACATCTCTCAGCCCCAGAAAACCCGGTGATGGGGTCGCCTTAGGGCTGCAGTAAGTCAGAAACAACTTGAAGGCGCACAGCAATAAAAACGACACACATCATTTGGCACGACTTCCGGCCAGGGTGGGCTTTTGCTGGGGCCGGAGCCTCTGGCCGCCACTGTGAAACATGGGCAGCTTCTTTGGCTGGGGTTTGTGTCTCTGAAGTGTCCCTCTTCTTCTGGCCAGGGAGCGGCCTCCCCCAAGGAATTTTACGCCCGGAACTCCCGCTGGACGGAGGGACTGATTTCTGCCTCCAAGGCCGTCGGCTGGGGAGCAACGGTCATGGTGTAAGTGCTTCCGGGAAAGGGCTGGTAGCCCCTTGGGGCAATGCTGCAGGGAGGGGGCTCTTCTCTTTCGGTAGTCTTTGGAAGAAAGAGCCTCAACGCTGCTCCTCTGTTTTTCCCTCCCAGAGATGCCGCTGACCTCATGGTCCAGGGCAAAGGGAAGTTTGAGGAGCTCATGGTCTGCTCCCGTGAAATTGCCGCCAGTACGGCTCAGCTCGTGGCCGCTTCCAAGGTAGACCTTCCTTGCAAGGCAGTTGGGCCCCTGGAGCTCAGTCGAGGAGGAGGTGGCTGGTGGCCAGTCCTAGAGACAGGGTTTGGCTTCTTTTCTAAATGAAATGAACAAGCTAAAGGAGACGGAATATGCCTGGGAGGTCAGAGTGACCCAGGGTTGTTAGGCTGCAAGGGGAACCCTTTGCCTGTGTATTCAGGCAATGCTTTGGGGTCTTAGCCTCTGTTGGAAGCAAGTTTCTATGGGGAGTGGGCTGCTGGCCTCTTCCAAGAGGACCAGTTTGCCCCTTCCACACCAAAGGGAAGGTGCCGGGTGTCGCTCTGTGCTCAACAGACGGGCAGTTAGCCACGGCCTGTGAGAGTCTTCCTGCCCCAGAGGCTTTCTGTACAAGAGAACCCTCAAGGGAAACTGTAGCAACTTCTCTGGAAAAGGGAGAGAAACCCCTCAGGGCCCCAAAGGGCTTCCACAGGGTGTTCAAAATTTGGAAGGTGGCAGGAGAGACAGGCAAGTCACCAGTGCAGTTGGCAGTTGGCAGAAGGAAGTGCTCTGGGTGGACATTTTGGCTTTGGAAGTGGTATTGGAGCACAACAGTGGAGCTTTCTTGCCAGCTTACTGTGTGATGGGGATAGTTTTTTTGAGTGAGGGGTGGAGGGGAGGTCCTCTGGTGGCATCTGGTCTGCAGGTGCTTCCCTGCCCCTGGCTTTGGCCACTTGCCCCTTGGGCCACTTAGAGCTCTTTCTCCCTTCCCGCCGGGGGGGCAGGTGGGAGAGGAGCCCCTCCCCAAGTCTCTCGTTTGACCACCCGGCAGGTGAAAGCTGATAAGGACAGCGCAAACCTCAGCAAGCTGCAGGTGGCTTCCCGGGGAGTCAACCAAGCAACGGCCAGGGTGGTGGCCTCCACCAAGTCTGGGAAGTCACAGATCCAGGAGACAGGTGAGTTTTGAAGCCCATCCTGAGTGCTGGCTCTTTTTTTCATCTCAGTAAATGGGGCGAAGAAGGGAGGAGGAGAAGGTGAGTACTCCCCCCCCCCGAATGGGAATCACATGCAGGACCCTTCCTCCCTTGCAGACAGCATGGATTTCTCTGCCACGACGCTCACACAGATCAAGCGGCAAGAAATGGACTCCCAGGTAAAGGGTGCGGAGTCCAGGGGAGAAGCTTGGCAGGTGGGAGGGTGGGCAAGAGGCCCAGGTGGGTGGCCTCCTGACACCATCCTGAGAGCCCCCTTGCCTCCTCCTTCCGGCCCCCCAGGTGCGGGTCTTGGAGCTGGAGAGCCAGCTGCAGAAGGAGCGCCAGCGGCTGGGGGAGCTCCGCAAGAAGCACTACGAGCTGGCTGGAGTGGCCGAGGGCTGGGACGACGAGGACAGTGAGTCGGTCGGGGAGCCCTTTTGCCAGGCGGGGCTCCGGGGTCTGGATCAGGCTAGCCGAGCCTCACTGCTCCAGGCGCCTTTGCAGGCTGTGGAGGGGAGCAGAAAAGTGGGGGAGGCGCTTGGGAACTGGGCTGCACCTGCAAGAGGGAAGGGGCTGGGCATGTCTGCTAAGGTGGCCAAAGCCCCCTTTTGTTGGGGGTCAGGTGAATGACCCGGAAGTCACCCATATTCTCCTCTCAGTGTTTCCACGTGCCGGGTGTTGGCGTCAGATTAAAAGCATTAATTTCATATGGCTGTTAAAATATAACCACGATACAAAGATGGCACACCCCAGTTAAAAGACTTTCTGCCAGACAGTCAATGGTCAAAGGCCTGGGGACTCCCAAAGAGTCCCCACCAGCCCACGGAAAGAGAGCAGCCGCCGAGAGCCCCGTCTCCCATGTTCTCACCAAACGTGTCTTTGAGGGTAGTGGGACTGAGAGAAGGGCTTCTTCGGAGGATCTCAGACTCAGGCAGGCTTATACTGGGAGATGATGTCTTCCAGATGGTCCAAAACAAAGCCACACCTTTCATTTGTGTAAGCCAAAACTCTCTCTGGGCGAGAGGCAGGGCCTCCCCTCCACACGGCTATTTGGGGCAAGCATTTGGTCTTCCAGAAGTCCGTGCCGTGACTGGCGCCACCTTTCTGCAGGCGGCCCGCTGACTCCACTGTAGTCCGAGCTCTCAGGGCTTCCTTCTCTCTTGGCAGGTGCCGATTTTGCCCCCTGAGGAGGCAGCCAGAGAAGAGGCCCCCTTCCCTCCCCCGGTGGGGCTCCTTCCGGACGTGAACGAGGAACCCGTTTGGAACGCAACCACCAAGGCTGCCTCTGCTCACCAAGAAGACATTCCGCTCTGGGGCTGGCTGGGCTGGGGCCGGGGCACGGAGCGCTTCCTGCTGGCCCAGAGGGGAGCGGTAGAGGTAGGGCCAGAGAGGGGAGGGTGACACTTGCAGCCCCTGCCACCACCACTGCCATCGTCCCGCCCCACTCAAGAGGCCAGTTCTTCCCTGCTGGGCCTTGGGGCTCTGCAGCATCTTCACAGAGTTGGATTTTCTCTCGCCGCAGCCCTCAGTTCAGTTCCTTCCCTCCCCAGCCGCTGAGCTGCTGCCAGCCGGGACCCTTGACCTGACCGGAGAGTGCGGTGCTCCCTGCCCATCTCTCCTCTCTCTGCCTCCTTCCTCCTGGCCTCAGAGGCAAGATGGTGGGGTGAGCGTGTGTGGCTGCCCTGAGACTTGGAGGGCTGAAGGGCCCTCTTGGCCCCCCAGGCAGAGACCCCCTTTCCTTGGGCCCCCCGGGGGGTGGCGGTTGTCTTCTCCATGAAGACTGCACAGCCTTCCTTCCGCCCAGCTGCCGGTCTCCCCTTTCCTGCTACTTCAGAGCAGTGTACAGTGGCTTCTGCCAGCAATAAACAGCTGAGAATCTTACAGGGAGGGGAGACCAAGGCTGTTGGGAGGGCGCTGCTTTTGTGTCTAGGATTTGCCGGGGGCTCCAGCTGCCAGCCTGCCCGTCAGCCAGTCCGCCCTTTGCCACTACAAAGACTCTGGAAACAAAGCAGACGCTGCCTCATGCTGGGCGAGTGAGCCTGGTAGCCGGCCGGCCGGCCGGCCCTCAGCACATCCTCCGGCCTGTTGGCCGGTCTCGGGAACGGAAAGCGGCACCGGGTGGTGGAGCCGTTGCCGGAGGCAGCTGGGCTGCTGTTGCAGGAGAAGGGGGCTTCCCTCGGGCACTGGTGCCGCTTCCCCTGGCAGCTGCTGCCTCATGATCACTGTGAGCCTCAAAGGGAAGACCCTCGCTCAGGGAAGAGAGGAACGGGGGCTGGCACCTCAGGTGGGCCCTCCCCCTTGGCTGGGCCTTGCTCGTGGGAGGAGGAGGGCACAGCTGGCTGCGTGAGGCAGGAGGAGGTGGCGGTGCCCCGGGCAGGGGCAGTGCTAGCCTGGCACGGACCGTTCAAAGCCGCACTAGTGGCCACCAAGCAGGAAGGGTTTCTACCCACGCCGCCAGAGCCATGGCTGCCTGGTACCGTCTTCCCCCAGGCAAACCCCGAGAGCCTCCGTGGTTTCCGAGCTCCTCCGTGCACCGAACGCCAGGTGCTGCTCTGCCGGGGAGCGACATGGCAGAGGCGCCCGTGCCGCCTGGAGCCCTGCCAGGTGGGGGAGTCAGCCTGAGGCTGCGTGCCCCCTCCCATTGCCACTCCCCCCACGCCTTCTGCAGGCCGGCTGTTGCACCCACCGGGGTGGAGGCCCAAGCCGGGGGGCCCGGGAAGCCTTGCTCCGGGCGGCCGGCTACCAGGGGCGGCAGGTGCTGTTCTGGGCCCTCCCCTGGCTCCCTCACGGGAGCGCGTCAGCCGGCAAGGAGCAGGGCAGCTCCCGAGGTGGCGTGCCCGGTGGCGGCACGCTCTCCCCTGCGCCGGGCGCCCCGGCCAGCCCTTGCCTTGGCCTCCCAGCCCGAAGCCTCTCCCTCACACGCTGCCGTCGGGCAGAGCGGGCAGAAGCAGGAGGTGGGCTCCTCCTCCTCCTCCTCGAGGGTCTTCTTGGGTCTCTGCCCCCTTCCCGGTCCTCCTCCAGCGAGCGCTGCTTAGACCAACCGCCTCTTAGCCTGTCATCGGTGCCTCTCGTGCCCCAGCTGCCCGGCTGGTGGTCGCCCAAGAACCAAATAGCCCTCCGCCCACCGCCAGCACGAATGAGGCCGCGCCAGCCGCCCGCTGGCCCTTCTCTGTCTCTCCGGTCCCTCCGAAGCGGCGGCCGGAAGGGGGTCGTTGCCCCAGATCCGGGGGGGGGGAGGAGGGTTACTGCTGAGCCAGTCCCTCCGGGGGTGCCCTTCTGCCCCCCGTGCCCCCAAACTACCTCAGGTTCTCAGGCTGATTGGACAAACCTGCCGGGAGACAAAAGAAGGGATGAGAGGGACGGCGAGCCCGGAGCGGCCACTGCCGCCTCTTGCCACCACTCAAGTGACTTCCTCAGCGCTTGCTGCTTTTTAAAAACTTCTCCTGACGGCGGGGGGTGGGAGTTGGGGGGCCGTGGGCTCCCACCAGAGTGGTTTCCCATAAGTGACCAGAAACGCTTTACCACACAGGCCTGGTGGGGGGGGGTCCCCTCCCCTCCCTCCCTCCCTCCCTATCGCCAAACTGGGTAGCCGGTTCTTTTCCCCCACCCGCCCCAACAAGACTTTTAATTATTGTATTAAATACAGGCGCCCCCCCCCCTTGTATAATACGTTGAATGAGCGTTTTCAATTTTTAAATAAACATTTCAACCCACGCCTGATGGATCTGTGATTTGTTGAAGGAGTGGGGAGGCCGGAGGGCTAACTTTGGGGTGCCGTCCGTATCAGCGTCAGGCAGGAGTGTTGCGCCGCGCCGGCTGGAGTCCTTGGCCGCTTCCGCACCAGCCTGTTATAGCGCCACTATACCGCTTTCAGCCTGCTGTGGAATCTTGCCTCTGCACCTCCTTAAACTGCAAAGCCCAGGATTCCATAGGATGTTGAAAGCGGTATAACGGCGCTATAACAGGCTAGTGCGGAAATGGCCCTTTGAGCAGCCCAGGGTCCGGGGGGGGGTTCAGGGACCCCCTGGGATGGAGCGGGGGGGGAGGGGGCCGCTCCGGACCACCCGCCCCTCCCTCCCTCCCTCCCTCCTCGCCCCGGACGGGGGCCCGCCTGCCCTGGAAGCGGGCCCGCGGTTGGCGGATCCTGCCTCCCGCCCGTGACGGCGGAGGGGCTTGGGCAGCGGCCGTGGTTTATTCTCTGCACTGCTAGGCGCTCTGCACATGCTCGAAGGCACCCTCTTTCGCATTGCGTCTGCGTGCCACCGATTCTCTCAAAAGCGGAATCTGGCTTTTCTGCCCCGCCAAGGGGCGCCCAGCTGCTGCGCCCACCCGGCCGTGCTCTTCTCTGCAAAAATTAATCTGCTTTCCTCATTTCACAAATTGGATGATGCACGCGCTGTTGTCTCTGCGGAGGGCTCACGCTCTCCAGAGGGGGATTTTTTTGGCGTTTCGTTCGATCTTCACTAACGGAAAAGTTTTGCAGCTCCCGAACAGGGGGCGCCCCGCCGCGCAACCGGGGACGCTCGCCGGACCTACGATCTGCCCGCAAAGTAACCTTTGCAAACTCTGCTCCCGGGGCGGGCCCGGGAAACGGCGGGTGAAGCGGCTGCTTTACAGGCACGGCCTTTGGGGGGGGGGGGGGAGCGTCGTGAAACTTTAACCCGCAGGTCTCCGTTTTATTAATGGTTGTATTAATAACAACTATTTTTATTTCAAGAAGAGGCGCGCTTGCGAGAACTGGCGTCCCGCCCGCCCCGGCTCAGGCGGCAAAGTACGTTGGGCCACCGCTGAGGCCGGGTGCGATCCGCCTCCTGCACAACTGGACTGCGACTCCCAGAATCCCCTCGCCGCCCGCCCGCAGCCTTCTGCGAGGAAGCCACGCCCCTCGCGCTCTCCCTGCGCGGCCCTTCGCAACCGCCCGCTTCCCGTAGGACACGCCCCCTTCCCGCGTGCGCCGCGGCGTGCGTGAGTCCGTGCGTGCGTGCCGCGCGGTGCACGCCGGGCCAGGGAAGCGGCGGCGGCGGCGGCGGCGGGGCTTGAGGCGGCGGCGGCGGCGGCGGGGCCCGGGCGGTCCTGGCGCGGGGCGCGGATGTCTCGGGGCGGCGCGGGCCCCGGCTGGGGCTGGTGGCCTCCGTCGCGGCGGCGGCGGCTGCCCCGGCCGGGCAGGAGGCGGGCGGGCGGCGCGCTGCTGACGGCGGAGGCGGAGCGGAGCCTCCCGGACTGGGCCCTCCCGCTGGCGGCGGCCGGCTCGGCCCTCCTCCTCCTGGTGGCCGTCCTCTCGGGGCTGGCGGCCGCGCTCGGCCTCTGCGGGACGGCCCTCGCCCTGGCCGGGGCGGCGGCGGCCGGAGGGGGAGCTTGGGCGGCGGCGGCGGCGGCGGCGGCGGGGGGCGGCGGCCGGGAGCGGAGGGGGGCCCCGCCGCCGGGCAAGAAGGCCCTGATGCCCCCGCCGCCGGCCCCCGCCCTCGCCGCGGCCTGCAACGGGGGGCCGGCCGCCAGCTGCGCCTCGGCGGGGCCGGAAGGGAGGCGGCGCCGGATCTGCGGGTAAGGGCCGGGGGGGGAGGGAGCGGTACCCGGCGCCCTTTGCACTCTGCACATGCCCAGCGGCCCCGTCTCAGGAGGAGGGAGGGAGGGAGGGAGGGAGAGGAGGCAGCAGGGAGGGACGGCGCGGGGGGCACCCGGGAGAGGGAGACGGCCCTCTCCTCTTGCCCCCCTCGGCCGACCCCCGAGTGGGTCTCGGGGCTGCGGGAACCCCGGGAGGGGCGCGGGCCCTCAGGTTGCCTTCCGGGCCGGTTTCCGCGCACGCCGTCGTGTTTGAAAGGCGCCCGCTTAGGCAGCCGCGGGTGCTTTGCTTTGTATGTTCCCGGGAGCGCGGTGGAGAGTGAGCGGGCTTGAAGAGATAAAGGGGCCCGGCCGGAGGGGGGGAGCCAGGGATCCCTCCGCAAGGGCTGGGGCTGGGAGTGGAGCGGGGGCTCCTGTGTCCGGAATGTGCTGGGGGGTCGCATTGGTGGGGGATGTGTGTCTCTAGGCCCCGGGTGCTGGGGAACTGCAGAAAGTCCCCTTTCTCTTTGCCGTTGGCCGTCCGGCTGGGGCTGATGGGAGTCGCAGTCCGGCAGCGAGAGGGCGACGTGCGACCCGCCCTTGTGCTACCGCGGAACGAGACGCGTGTAGAGACCTTCGCGTGGCTTGAGCGAGGGGGGGGGGTCGTCTTGTGTGTTTCTGGTTGAGGCCCCCCTCCTCCGGGTGGGGGGAGGCGTTGCTTCCCAGGCTTTGCGGGCTGTTGGCTCCGGCAGGCCTTTCGCAGAGGTGGAGGTGGGCGCTCTCTTGTGCCCGGGAGGGTCCCAGCTGAGCCTGTTTTAGGGAAAACTCCACTCCTTGGTTGTTTTTGTCTCTGTGCCTTGCTGAATGTATTCTCCCCTCCCCGACTTCTTTGCCCCTTTTCAGGGACCACCTGACTTCGCCAGTTCATTTTATGCTGCCCCCTCGCCGGCGGTACCCCATCCAGCAGGCCCAGTACGCCTCTCTGGGCACCCTGCCTTCGATTTGCTGGGATGGCTACGGGCGGAAGAGCCGGCTGTCAGCTCACAACTCCGGCATGGTCCAGAGCCCCGTGACGGTGAAAATTGCTCGACCAGACAGCAACTTCGGGCACTCGCCCTTGTGAGTCCTCCTCCAGGATTGGCGCTCACCTCCCCGCAGGCAGTTTCCATACTTATGAGCACAGAGATGGGGTGCTGGGGAGGGGGGATTCTCTTCCAGGATCTGCTGTTGCAGGAGAGATCGCTCTCGCTTGCCACCCGTTGGCTCCTTTCCTGCGATCCTGTTATCTCTTCAGGCCAAGTCAGGGGAGGCAGTTGCGGGGAGACTTCCGGAGTTGCTGCTGCTCCCCCTCTCACAGTCCTCAGATGACATCTTAAGCGGCATCAGTGTGTTGCCCTGAGAGTTGCTTGTGAGGTCATGCCAGAGACCTGGATCAGGCTGCTTGAGTGGGCAACAGATGGGGGCAGCCTGGCTCTGGGGGAACCATTTTGTGGGGGCAGGGGAAACCCCACCCACATCTAACAGCAGCCGTTTCCTCGGACAGGTTGGAGCACCTGTCTTCTCCTGCAGCATTCTCACCCACTCCCAATAGCATTCTGGATCCATGCGCCAAAGAGACGGTATTGAGTGCTCTCAGGGAGAGCCGGAAGAGAGTTGTGGAGGAAGAGGAGGAGGACCGGAGCTTCCTCAGCAGCCAGGAGATCAAGCGGAGGTAAGGGCTAAGCCTCTTATCGGGAGGGACAGAGGACCCCTGAGACCTCTGGGATGGAGTCACATCTCTTGATTTTAGGTGATGGATTTGGCACACTGGCACATTAACATCTGCGAAGTAGGGATTTTAGAGTCATTCTCCAGAGAGGGGAAGCAGACGTTCAAAAGTGTCGTTGTGTCATTTAGTCCACCGTGCAAGGCTCCAGGTCTTTAAGCAACTGAGGAATGGTGACAAGTGTGAGCTTTTTAAGTAAGGTGTACAATGCAAAAAATGGAAAACAGGTGGCCAGTTGGCAGCCATCCTACAGCTTCCTGGGGCACCACTCTTTGCTTGTGTTTGATCTGTGATACAAGGCTGCTTACACTCCACATGGATTAAATCTCCCAATGAAGACCCTCCACTGGCCACTGGCTTCCCTCGTAAGTGGTTTTTTTTTTATTTTCTGCTTTTCCCACAGGCGCCATGATAGTGGAGGGAGTGGGCAGTCTGCCTTCGAACCCCTGGTGGCCAACGGAGCCCCAGCATCTCTTGTGCCCAAGTAAGTGGCAAGGGTGTGGCTGGGTAAAAAGGGTTTCCCTCGGGGCCCAAAGAGGTGGTTTTCTGCGTATGTGTCTCTGTGTGTGTGTCACATGCATTCGCGATGGTGGTGATGAGGACGAGGCGTCAGCCGAAGGACCCGCTTGAGGTTTCTGTCCTGCGAAGACTGCTCCTCCTGTCTCGGTCGCAGTCCTTCACCCCTCAGCTGAATTGGGAGTTGGAAGGAGAACCCACCTCTCCGTCTCCTCTGTGCCAGTGGCTCATTTGCTCCTGAGATGATTGCCTTTTGCTGTGCCTGGTTGCTGAGCACCGGTTTGAGTCTTGCTCTCTGCTTCCCAGGAGGAAAAACAGAGACTCTGCAGAGCAGGCAGGGCTCCCACGGGGGAAGCAGGGTGCCCTTTCTGCGCTCTTTGCCACCCCTTGGAGTTATGTGGTGCGCAAAGGACTTTGTAGGCTCACGGCTATGCCTGGTCCTTCCTCTCTCTGCCTCTACTGTAGGCCCGGGTCTCTGAAGCGGGGCCTCCTCCCCTCCCACGGCCTGGAGGATTCCTCCTCCAAGAGGTCCCGCACCTCTTCCCTCAGTTCCGTGAACAGCCTCTCGGTGGGCGGCATCCCCAGCTCCATCCGCAACGCCATAGCCAGCTCCTACAGCTCCACCCGAGGCCTCTCGCAGGTACGCTCTTGCATCACTTGCTTCTGACGAGGGGAAGTGGGGAGGTCCCGGGCTGCCGCGTTCCCTCTGGTGGAATGAATCTGGCCTTCCTGGTTGTAGCCAGAGTGGACTGGGCCGGACAGCTGGGTGTTGCTGCAAAAGTTAAAGCGAAGGAGAAGGACTTTGGTCCAGTTTTTAGGTGTTTAGCTTCTAGCTAGGCAGTCCTGTTCACGTTTGAAGGAAGTGAACAGTTGCTCACAGTTAGCAAAAGTTTTTGGAGGACTGTTGGAACGTTCTTGCTCTCTTGGAGTCTCAGTTCTTACGTAACAATAGCTAAGCTTCGTATGTCAGCTATTACAAGTTGGGCTTGGTCTGGTTGGACTCTTCTTGTCCCTGAAGTTAAACCGTTTGGGGTTTGATTAAGGCTTGAGTGGGACACACACACACACACACTCACATTAAATTCCTTGGGATTGTGTGTACCAAGGCTTTTTGTTTCAAGACCGAAATGGACTTGAGAGAAGATACGGGGAGAGGCTGTTTCTGTCTTTGGATTCTCCTGACTTTCTTTGTTGCTTAGTTCTCCTAAAGTTTTTTATTGTTCATCGTAGCTAAAATTTCAGACTGTTTCTATTGGAAGAGGCTGTTAGACTGAGAGATGTCTGGTTCCTCAGAAGTCAGAGGCTTGTCCAGCTTCTCGGGATACCTGTTTGCTTCCTTCCCTGCTACCCACCTCTATCCGTCTCTGTCCTCCTTTCTCCAGTTGTGGAAGAGAAGTGGCCTGAGTGGTTCTCCTCTTTCCAGTCCTGCCTCCTCCCGCTCGCAGACACCCGAAAGGCCAAACAAGAAGGCACGGTACCCCAACTCCAGCCTCCTGTGAGTGCCGCCAGTCCCCTTGCTATTTTGAGAAAGAGTTGCGTTGGATTGCAGAAGACCCAAGGGAAGGTTGGGCCTTGAAGCCTCTTGTGGGCCGTGCCGTTTCTCCTTCTGTTTTTTCCCCAGGCAGAGCTGAACCCCACTGGGTGCCCTGAGGTTGCAAGGGTCTCAGGAATTTCCCTGTTCCTCTCAGTGGAGGAGTAAATTCTGCCCTTCAATAGGTCTCCCTCTCTGATACTTGGGTAGAAAGTTTGTCGTGGAGAGAGAGGCCTGACTTCGGATGTTGGGGGGGGCTGGGGGGGTCGGCCTGTGGCCTTCCTAGTGTCACTGGACTGCTGCTCCCATGTGCCCTCACCAGCATGGCCATTAGTGATGGGTGTGGGGGTTGTGGGCAGTGACACTGGGAGGGCAGGAACACTGGGATGTGGCCGGTAGTCCCCGTGGCATCGAGGAGCAGGTAGCATCTGTCCCCTTGGCTGAACTTCAGGAGTTGCTCTTCAAAGGAGAGCAGCTTCAAGAGTCAGGCCTCTCCAGTGTCTCCCGGCTTCCCCCAGGCTCACCTAACTGCATCGGACAGTTCTTCACGGGGTGCTATTTTTAGTCTTTGTACGGCTTAATGTTATTGTTTAAATTACTTTTAGCTGTGTTGATAGTTGCTTAGGGCGCTGCTTTTCAAAGAAGGAAGGCAGAACAGCTCTGGAACCAATAACCAAATTGAATGCAGAGTTCTCTCTGCCGTTCTTGCAGGGAGGAGGACTCGCACAAGACCGGCGCCTCGACCCCACTCAAGGCGGACAAAGAGGTGCAGGCAGAGAAGGGTGAGTGGGGGCCAAGCGGGGCTGGGAACCAGAGCAGATGTGGGAATAAGGGGCCCTGCGGGTGAAGGGGGTGGCTGTGAGGATCGCAGGACGAAAAGCGAGGGAGCAGTGAAATTTCTGGCCCACGGTGGATGTGCTTCTCCTTAGACCGGCTGTAAGGTCTTTGGAGATGAACTCTTCTGGAGGACAGCACTGCATTCGCTCTCAAATAAAAACAGGAGTTTGGGTCCGTGTGGCAGTGCCAGAATTGGCCTTGGATGTAGTGTCTCCCACTCTGTGGTGGTGAAGATTGCTGGGGGTCCCTCCGTGGGCTTTCGGATCCCTTTGGAAGCCAGAGGAGGACCCTTGAGTCGACCCTTGCTTCTCTCTCCCTGCTTTGAGGACGCTCTCTCTTAGAAACGGCCACCAGCACCTCTTTTGGCCAGGCTTGTCATCTCTCCTCCTCCTCCAGATGCAGAGACGCCCCTGCAAAGCAGGCCCAGCCCCCAGGCTTCACTGTCTTCTTCGGGCAGTGATGGCAAGCGCAAGCGGAAGATTCAGCTGCTCTCAACTCGCCGTGGCGATCATTTCACCTTGGTGAGCCCCCTCTTTTCAGGGCACTTCCCTCTCTCCCGCCCTTTTCTTTCCATTGGAGCAAGGAAGGTCTCAGGGAGAGGGGTCGGCTGCTCCTAGGGCCAGGCTGTGGTAATGATGGTACCTCCCCACACCCCCTGGAAGACGTTTGGGCCATTGCTGCTGCTGTGCTGAGGAGGGGGAGGGGCCTCAGGCAGATGCCCACCTCTGCCTTCGTGATGTTGATGCCTAGATCACGGTGGGCAGAAGGGGCCCTCCACCCCCTTGAGTCAAGCGGCCCCTCACCATTTGATTGGGCTGGTAACACAAAGGCGTTATTTAGGATCACATACAAAGCGTCTGTTTTTGAGGCCGTTGTTCAGGGGGAGGGTGGTATCAGTCCCCAGGCCCAGTGCAATTTCCCACCTGCTTTTTTCAGAGAGAATAATGCCAGGGCTGCTGAAAGCCTTGAGCCCCTTGCCAAGTTCTCAGGGTGAGCAGGGCACTGTGGGCTTGGCTGGGTTGCCCACTGATTGGCAGGGGGTTCAGGCTCTCTAGAAGGAGAAGCTGAGACACTCAACTATGCCTCTCTGGTGTTTTCTTGGCAGCCTCCCCCACCTCAGCTTGGCTATCCAGTCACCTCGGAAGATTTAGAGGCGGAAAAGGTGGCTGCCCTGCAGCGGTTCAACAAAGTCTTGGAGGATAAAACAGGTAGGACAGCTCTATCTCCACCCTCTCTTGCTCCAAGTTGCCTTTTTTATGAAGGTATGAAGGTCTGGACATCAGTGGGCCAGTCCCCCTCCCCCAAATAGCAAGGCCAGGTTGTCACCATTCTCGCTTGGTGGCTGGAACTGGGAATGGGTCTGGGGGCTTTCTGGGTTTCCAACATTTTGCTCCTGCCCGATAGATTCTGCCTCAAGTCCACCTGCAGAGGCAGCGGCAGCCTCCGCTTCTTCCTCTCTGCCCAGCTCCTTGTCCTTCCCGCTGGCGCAACCCGCCAAGCCCCCGACGACGGCCCCAGAGGCCAACCCCCTTCTGGAGAGCCTGAAGAAGATGCAGGAGGGACAGAGCACCTCAGGGCAGCCCGGTGAGTGACTGGGGGGACGGAGAAAGAGAGGAGATGTTCAAAGTCTCCTGTTGAGAAGGGAGGGAGTGTTGGATCCGCATCTCCTCCCAGGGGATCCAACACCCTGAGCAGTTGGCTCTTGTGTTGGGTGCAGCATTTAGTTTTCTCCCAGTTAAGCCTTGTGCAAAGGGGAGGGAGGGTCTGCTAGGTAGATTCTTACTGCCGGGAGGGCGGGGAGAGATACCAGGCCCTTCTGGGGTGACCAACACAAAAGAACCATGCAGCTTTCAGGGGGAGCCTGGACTGCTGAGCAGTGTGTCTCCTCTGCTCAGCCGGGTGCTCTGCCTTGGCGCAGAAAGAGAGCTCCCTCTCTTCTTTGCCCACCTTCAGATCCAGGGACCGTTGCCTCCACCTCCTCCAGAGAGACTCCTCAGCTGCCGGCGACCTCTGCCTCGCTGTCCCTGGGCTCTTTGGCACCCGTGACCTCTGCAGAAGGGGCAGCCAAGCCACTCTTGCTCAGCTCCCCTCCTTCTGTGACCGGCACTGCTGCCCCTCCACTACCACCGCTGCCTCCTCCTGCCTCAAGTGCTGCCCAGCCGGCCAGCGAAGGAAGCTCTCTGGTGAACCTTTCCTCCTCCTCTGCCGAACTGAGCCAGACCCCGGCCCGGCCCTCCTCCTCCCTGCCTAAGCCCAGCATCCTCTTTGGGATCCTCACCAGTCCTCCTGGCGGCCAGTCCCTCGCAGGAGCCCTTGCAGCACCACCCGCCACCGTGACCGCAGCCTCCTCTGTGCCCAGCGCCACGGCTGCTGCCACCACCGCGCCTCTCTTCAAGCCGATCTTTGGCACCCCGGCCAAGAGCGAGAGCCTGACCCTCTCCAGTGCGGGCAGTGCCTCGGGGACCTTCTCTGTTGCCCCGCCTGGGACTCTGCCCTCAGGGGCACCTCCTTCACTGGACTCCAGCCCTGGAACCTTCAAGCGGGTGTTTGGGGGGCTGCCCACACCCGCCACCACGGCAGCCGCAGCGTCTTCGCTCTTTGCCTTCCAGCCGGCCTCAGCCCCCGGGCCCCCAGCCAGCACCACCACCACCACGACTGCCGCCGGGTTGAGCGTTTTAGGGTTCCCTGCTCCCTCGGAGGGGGCTGGCATCTCCACCTTGGCCTCCCTGCTCTCCACGGCGTCCGGCGTCACGACTGTCTCTGCAAGCAAGCCCCTCTTCACGTTCGGGCTTGGCTCACAAACCTCAACCCTGGGTATCAGTGGCGGCAGCCTCGCCGCCCCCGCAGTAGCGGTCCCGCCCGGAACTGCAACCTCCACTTCGTTGCCCTCCCAGCCCTTGTTGTTTGGGGCCCCGTCCGCAACCACTACTGCCACCAGCACCGCGTCAGCGCCCTTGTTCCAGTTCGGCAAGTTGGCCAGCGCCCAGAGCCCCTCTCTCGGTCCCTCGGCCGGCTCCGCGTTCAGCCAGGCCGCCTCCGGCACTGCCCAGGCCGCTCCCACCTCCACCAGTGCCGCAGGAGCCCCCACAGGCTTCAACGTCTTTGGCGGTGGCAGTGGCAGCTCGACACGGGCCCGGACAGCCCCCTCTGCGGCGGCCACGACCACCATGCCCGCCACGGCTGCCGCCACGGCTGCCACCGCCGCGTCACAGCCTTCGCTGACGTTTGGGTCGGGCCCCTTTGCCTTCGGTGGGGGCTTGGGGGCTGCTTCCAAGGCCCCGCCGCCTCCGTACACGGCGGAGCCCAACCAGCCGACTTTCGAGGCGGGGCCCCCAGAAGGCCAGCAGGCAGCCACCAAGCCTGCCCCGGGGCCGATGAGCTTCGGCACCCCCTTCGGCTTCACGGGCTCGGCGGTCCAGCCGGCTGTCCAACCGGCTTTTGGTACTGGCGCCAACAGCAGCGCCTCGCAGCCCACCTTCGGTGGCCCTGGGCCCCTGGCGTCCTTTGGGGCGAAGAGCAGCTCCCAGCCTGCCTTCGGAGCCACCGCGTCAGTTTTCTCTTTTGGGGGAGCCAGCGCAGCTGCCGGCGGGGGCTTTGGCTCCAACACTCAGACCACGGCCAGCAGCAGTGGAGGCGGCACGGGGGGCACCTCGGTCTTTGGGGGTCCGGCCCCGGCTCCCTTCGGTTTTGGGGCCTCCAGTCAGCCGGTGACCGCAGCGGCAGGAGGAGGAGGCGGCAGTGCCTTTGCCCTCGGGGCTGGTGCTGGTGCCGCTGGCACAGGAGTGCCCTCCGTCAGCTTCAGCTTTGGCAGCGGGCAGAGCGGAGCAGCAGGGGCAGCCACTCCCTTTGGATCATCTTCCTTGGCACCAAACCCACTGGGCACCCCAGCGCAGACCTCCGCCTTTGCTTTCAGCATCCCGAGTGCTCCGGAGAGCAAGCTGGCCTTTGGAGGTGAGTGCTTTATAGGGAGGCATGGGGTGAAGTGGGCTGCCCTGTGAGAAAGTCCAGAAGCCAGTGAAAGCTTAACCCAGACACAAGGGAGTGGTCCTGTCCAGTCGAAAGCCAGATCCGGGAAAAGGGGTTCAACTTGCACCCCTCTAAAGATGCGAGTTCACCATTTGGGTCTGCTCCTGGGTCACTCCTGAGCTTGGAGGCCCAGCAGTGGCCAGGAGTGCCTTGGCGCCGTTAAGGCCTGGCCTGTGGCTGGTGATCTGAGACTGGCCGTGACAGTGCCTACCTTGAATGATCTCCCATTTGGATTTCAGTTGCTCCTCCCTGTCTAGCAGATTCTGTATGTGTGGGTTCAACCACCCATGGCTTCCCACCCAGTCTCTTTCTCCACTGACCCCTGCCCTGTATTCCAGGAGCTCCCGCCCCCACCTTTGGGCAAAGCACCCCAGCAGCAGCTGCAGCAGCTGGTGGGGCCACTCTTGGGCCCAGCACGCTTTCCTTCGGCTCGTCCATCACCCCAGCCTTTGGAGGAACGGGGCCCACGTTTGGTAAGTGTTGGGGGAACTGGTGGTGGGAGTATTTCCTTGGGCAAATTGGAGTGAAGCCACTGCCTTACCACTGCCCCAGATGAGGAATGAGGTTTGCAGGATTTCCCCTCCCTTGAGGTGCTTGGTGTTGGATGGCACCTCTATTCTGGACAGAAGTCCTCAGAAGGAGTCTGGCGGAGAGCCACGCTGGAAGGTGGGGTGTGTGTCTGTCTGTCTGTCTACTCCAATGGCAGCAGGCCCGGTACCCTCTGCCGCTGCTGCCACCGGGACTGACGGGGTGGGTCTCTCTGTTTGTCTGTCCCTCAGGGCCCTCGGCACCCACCTTCTCCATTGGGGCAGGATCCAAGACGGGAGCCCGCCAGCGCCTCCAGGCCCGGAGGCAGCACACGCGCAAGAAATGACCGAGCGGTGGCCCTGAGCCACCTGGCTGGACTGCCCCCTGCTGGCCCCGCTGACCGACTGACTGAAGGAGGGAAGGAGCGCAGGCGGGCAGGCGGCTTCTTCCTCCGGCACACACCATCGGCGGGACTGTCGTGGGCCCCCGTCTCTCTCTGTGGCATGCTCCAGGAGCTCCTTTGGATCACAGAGGGATCTTTGAGGCCCCTGGGCGGGCAGGAGAAACCCACCCCTTTTTACTTGAACAGTCTGCGGCGGAGTCTAGAGAAACGTTTGTACATATCTGCTCTTTTCCCTTTCGCACCCAGACCTGTCTGTCTTCCTCCTTCCCCCCTCTCATCCGGCCTTGGTCTGGCCCCCTGTCCGAGGGGCCAGGAGGTGCTCGGTGGCGCGTTCCCTCTTGGAACCCGCCCTCCCCGTGGCCGGCCATCCCCCCTTCCGCAGCTCTTCCTGTCCCGGGGCTGGAAGACCCCTTTTCGACTCCTGTGCGGCCCGGGTCAGCCCCCAGAGTCGACCATCCCTCCTGTGGGCCGGGCAGCTTCTCGGCTTCAGCCGTCTTGGGTGGGGGTCGCTTCCCCGGAACACTAACCGCTGTTGTCGCTGGCCGCGGGGCCCAGGGCATTGTGGGGGGACGGCTACATGGGAGGGGCCTCCCTTCGCACCCCCCCCCCCCGTGGTTCACTTCTTCTGTGACCTGCTTGGCGAGGGAGGAAGGAGGGTCCCCGGCTGCTACACCAGCTTTGCTTCTGCACTCTTCCCCCCCCCCCATTGCCTTGTGTTTTGCTCATGACGTCTGTGTTCTTTGGTTTCCTTTCAGTTTCTTTTTTTTTTTAAACGATTGCTCTGTGAATCGAGTTTGGAGGAAGAATTGAATCGTATGTGTGGCGGCATGTTGGTAATGCCGGACTTGCTGTAAACATTTTTGGGGGTGCCCGTCTCCAGCGGAGACTCACCCCTCCAAATTGGGTGTGGACGGTGGCTGCATCACTGCATGTTGAGAGATGTGTGTGTGGCACGGACCTGCGCGTGAAGCGCTCTGCTGCGTGGGAGGCTGGTGCTGACACCCACGGGGCCCCGGGCCGGCAGAGGGGAGAGAGAACGAGGGCCCCTTGGCAGCCATTGCGGGGGAGAGCTTCTGGAGTGGGAGGGCCCTTGCCTTAAAAAAGAACCCAGAACAGTCTTCCCAAGGCGCCAGCGGGACTCTCCGAGGCGGAAGGAGGGGATTTGGGGTCCTGATGGCCCTCTTTGGCAACCAGCATGCTCCGCTTTCCCCCGTGGGTTGCGGAAGAGGGGCCCTGTGAACCAGACCCCTGCCCTCCCGAGGAAGAGGCTCTGACAGGAGATTGCCCCCCCGCCTCCCTCTGAAACAAGAGCCCACTGGGTGGCCACCAGCCATTTTTCATACGTCAGAGACAAGGGTGTGAGTGTGTGCGGGAGCCTGCCTAATTCTAAATTAAAAAAAAATATTTAAACATTTTTTAACAAAGTAAAAGTTTATTTTTATATTTAAAGCTAAATTGCCTTTGAATTCCTTCAAGCTTGGTTCATAGAGGTGTGAAAGTACAAAGCTGTTTGTTAGGGAACGGGCTGGCCTGGGGAAGAAGAGAGGGAGGGCTGCCCTCCCCCGTGGAGTGGGAGCCTGGGGCTGGGTTGGGGGAGAGGAGGGGCATTCAGGACCTCTCAAGCTCCCCACCCCACTCCATGTCTCCCCCGGCCAGTGTTTCATGTTTTTTCCCCCCTGCTGTGGGCATGACTCAGCCTGTCCTCTCCTGCTCGAGAGCAAGGATTCATGTGGTCGGTGGGCAGAAGGGGGTCTGGTGGAGTGGGGGGGGCTGGGTGGTGTAGGAGGAGAGACCCCCCAGCTCAGCCAGAGCCATTTTCGTCCCTCGGGCAGGGAGAGAGCCGTTCTCTCCCCATGGCCTTTTGGGTCTCTGGGGCAGCGGCTGCTGTGGACAAGGAGGAGTCTTCCGACTTTGTCGCCAGCGGTTCCCCCGGCAGAGCCGCCTCCTCCTGCTGACCGCTGGCCGAAGGGCCTTTTGCCGGAAGTGGGTGGTGCCCCCCGGGGGCACGTGGGTGGGATGAAACCCGTGGAGACGACGGGGAGCAGGTTGACATTTTTCTTTCTTTTTTTAATGTTGCAATGAAGACTTGGATCATTCCTGTTGAGGGTTTTAGTGTGAATGTGCAATTTCTTTTCCTTGCTCTTGTTGATTTAAAATAAAACCGAGACTGCTTGAATCAACGCGTGGCTGCTTGACTGGTGGGGGGCTTCCCCTCCGAGCTCCATGGCCAGGAAGGAAGGGCCCCACGGGTCGCATCCTGCCCCCCCCCACAAACCTGCCAGCTAAGGGGAGCGGCTCTCTGCTGGGTGGTCCTGAATGTGGCACAGGAGGCCCACCGTCAGAGGAAGAGCTCTGAGCATTAAAAGGAAGGGGCTCTTCTCCCCCCCGGACCTGGCTCCGCTGAGGTTTTTCCAGCCTTCGTTAACTCTTGGAAGGCGGGCAGGAAGATGGAGCCTCACGCCCACCCCTCTCCACTGGTGGTTCTTGGGGGGCTCCTTGGCCAGCAGCAAGGGGGAGAGCGCCCTCCCCCCGGGTGGCTTGCCAGCTGCTTTGGGGGCCAGAAGAAGAGCCCAGGCAGTGCCTCCAGCTGGCCTGCTGCAGGTGGCTGGTGAGTCAGCCCCTTGGGCACAGTGTGGCTGCAGGATCAAAGTGCCCCACACCGGCTGCTGCTGCCAGCTCTTGGGCTGACCGGGAGGCGGGAGCCCCTTCCCATTCCTTCGGGGCTGTAGCAGAGCAGGGTGGGCAGTCCCTGCCCTCCAGATGTTCTTCAGTTGAAGTGCCCACGATCCCTCCCCAGTGGCTCTGCTGGCTGGGGCTGATGGAGGCCAAAGGGAAGGAATCCCAGCACCGCAGTTGAGCCTCCTTCCAGACGCGATCTGGCCGCTTCTCCCCAACCACCCTCCCGTGGGCTCACCTTCCAAGGAGCCAGCTGAGCTTGAGTTGGGGGTATTTGTCGCTACCGCACAGTTAGTGGCTCAGCGGCATGGATCGCTCGGTCCCAGAGCTAAACCTGGAGCTGCAGGCGGTGGTGCCGATGGCATTTTCTGCTCCGACTGAGGAAGTGCCACTGGATTTCACCCGTGCTGAGCCTTTGCAGCCCCCTGCCTCACTTGCCCCATTTCTTCGTGCCCTTCAGGGGGCAGAGGGCACCAGCTGCCGGGGACTCCCTCCCTGCCTGTCCGCTCAGCCCCCTGCCCCGTGCTGCTGGATCTTGACAACCGGGAGGGAGCCTCAGCAGAGCTTTGAGGAGAGCAGCTCCCAGCATCCTCCTGCCAGTGTGGCTGCCAGACAAAACCACCCTAGCCAGTGGGTTCTGGCAGGAGCACTTGTTCCAAGGAAGCACCCCAAATCTGGATTTTTACCCCCTGGCACTCTTTACCACCAACTGGAAGATGCCGCAGGCGGGCAGGCAGGCAGGGAGGGAGGGAGCGTTCAGAGGCCCAAAGCGGGTGGCAAGGGGGGAGTGCCGTGGCCTGCCCACGCACAGTACAACCCCCTTGGCCCCCTGCCAGCTACGGGGGTGGGTGGGGGCACGTGTCTGCTCACCCTGCTGGTGGACGGAGGAGAAAATCTCTTCCACAAGGTGAAACTTCAAGATAAAGGTGTGTTTGCACAGGCTGCAGCAGGTGGGTGTGTCTGGGCCCAGAGGGGGGTTGCTCTGGAGAGGATCTGCCAGGAGGGAGGGGCAGCTATAGTTGGGCCGGGGTCGGGGGGGCTGAGCGTTCCCTCTTTCCCCTCCCCGCGTGAAGCCTGAACACCAGCCGTGGCGGCGGCAGCCGCGTCTGCGTCTTTCCTGTCTTTCCTGCCCCGTTGCTGGCTGTGGAGGAGGCCGAACCGTCACGAGGCTGCAGAGCCCTTGGTGGTGGTTCCATCTGCAGGAACCGTCCTTTAAGCCACGGTTGGAAGAAGAGAAGGGTGGGCACGGACCCCAAAAGAGAAGACCTCCCCTCCAGCTCCCTCTCCTCTGCCGTTGCTGCCGCGGAAGGTACGTAGGCCCGCGTGGGCCCGTGTGTGCCTCTGGGCGCGGTTCGGGCAAAAGAGAGGGGCTCCGATCCCACAGCTGCCTCCCTGAGAGAGCCGTTGGCCTCCCTCCCTCTCTCCTGCCCCTTTTTGCTGCAGGAGGAGCCGGGCAGGGATGGCCCGGAAGATGAGCATCGACCAGCTGGAGGACCAGCTCCTGTGCCCCATCTGCCTGGAGGTCTTCCGGGAGCCCCTGATGCTTCGGTGCGGGCACTCCTACTGCCGGTCCTGCGTGGTCTCCCTCTCGGGGGGCTTGGAGAAGGCCTTCCTCTGCCCCGTCTGCCGCACAACTGTGGACTGCACCAGCTCCCCGCCCAACGTCAGCCTGGCCCGTGTCGTCGAGGCCCTGCGTGGCGCAGGGGAAGCCGGAGGGGACGGCCCCGACCCCAGCGAGGAGTCCTGCCCGGACCACCGCAACCCCCTCAGCCTCTTCTGCGAAGACGACCGGGCGGTGATCTGTGGGCTCTGCGGCACCATCGGCACCCACCGGCACCACAGGGTCACCCCCGTCTCCACCGTTTACAGCCGGATGAAGGCAGGTGGGGTGGAGGAACAGAGAAGGGGAGGCAGAAAGAAAGCCTGGGAGGTTACTTCTGAGGAGGGCGGGTGCGGTCAAGCTGGCCACGGGGGGAAGTTTCAATCCGTCACTGTACTACTTGGCATAAGTTCAGCAACCCCCCACGCCCTGGGCAGAAAGCAGGCTGGTGGGAAAGGCATCGCGCACCCCCGGGGAGAGCCTTGAGTACCCCCGGCTGCTGTCGGGTGGGCAGGTAGGGGAGGCCAGGAGGCCCACGAGAGGCACCTTGGAGGTTCTTGGGCAGCAAGGATAGGGAGGGAGCCCAGATTGCCCATCTAAGGAGCCCTGGAGCTGGGCTGGATCAGGGCTGGCATTTCAAGAGTGTCCACCAGTTGCCCCTAGGGGAAGCTCACCAACGGGATGTAAAGATGGTCGACGGTGCTCTCCCTTTTGGTCCCTAGAGACGTTGCTGCCTCCCATGCTGCAGGGAGCAAGGTCTCATCACCAGTGGTAGCCCTTGAGAGCCTGAGCCACCGAGTGCTTACTTTGTGCCACAACCGTTAAGGGACCCCGAGTGCACAAGCCTCTCACTCTTAACTCTGCACATTTGATGACCGTTAGTGGCGTCTGGAGACTCATACTTTTAAAACAATAATTCAACCACCGGAGACCAAATCATAGAATCATAGAAATGTAGAGTTGGAAGAGACCCCAGGGGCCATCCAGTCCAACCCCCTGCCATGCAGGAATACCCTCAAAGCACTCCCGACAGATGGCCATCCAGCCTCTGCTTGAAAGCCTCCGAAGAAGGAGACTCCACCGCACTCCGAGGCAGCGTATTCCACTGCCGGACAGCCCTGACCGTCAGGAAGTTCTTCCTGAGGTTCAGGTGGAATCTCCTTTCCTGCAGCTTGAATCCATTGCTCCTTGTCTTGGTCTCTGGAGCAGCAGAAAGCAAGCCCTCTCCTTCCTCTACAAGGCATCCCTTCAAATATTTAAACATGGCTATCATGTCCCCTCTTAACCTTCTCTTCTGCAGACTGAACATACCCAGCTCTCTAAGTCTATCCTCATAGGGCCTGTCTTCCAGGCTTCTCAAGGCAGTCCCTTCTTTCCCCAGATCTTTGCAAGGTGCCCTGCTTCCCTGCCCACGCCTCCTCTTCCTCCTTGGGATGTGCCCAGGGGCCCTTCCGTTCCATTCCGGGGTGTGAGCGGTCAGCTTTGGGGTCTCCAAGCGATGCCCCATTGGCAGCTCTGGCACACAGGGAGGCCTTCTGAGGGGGAGGCTGGCAAATACCTTTGAAGTTGCCGTTGAGAAGCCCAGAGTATTTCTCGTGGGTGGGGAGTGGGGAGTGGTGCTGTCACGTGCAGATTAGGCATGATCAAGGGCAGCTGGTGGGGCCCCAGAGCCAGCAGGCCGGGGGGGGTGCTTTCCTTGGACTGTGGAGGTGGAAGAGCAAAGCTGTGCCACAGAGTGCCAGCTGCTGGAAAGGGCAAGAGATAAAGCCAGAAATTCCCCCTAGACGTCTCCACCCCCTGGAAACAAGGTGCGTCCTGGTGGCAGCCACAGGCAGAGTTTTATCTCGGACTCCAGCCAGGGGGTCTTGTGTACATACTGAACTTGAAAAATTGCCCACCCTAGGTGAACCCCTTCACCACCCCCTGGTCCCAGATACCAGAGCAGGCAGTGTAGCTCCTCATAGGTACAACCTGGGAAAAGCTGGTCTCATTTTCTGGACTGCAGCTCCCAGAGTCCCTGAGTCGTGTGTGGGGATCTTAGTGCCGAACAAGATTCTGAACAAGAGGTAAATTTTTGCAGCTGCTGGCTAGTGTTTGGCTGAGCTGAGGCCCTAAGGTGGGGGGGGGGGTCCTCACTGCACAATGAAAGTGGTACCACACTGCTGTAACTGTCGTGGCTCTGTCTCACAGAATCCTGGGATTCGTAGTTTGGTGAGGTACTCAGACTTCTCTAGTACAATCCCTTAAACCAGTGGTTCTCGGCCTTTGGTCCTCCAGATAATTTGGATTTCAGTTCCCAGAATGTACAACCAACATGGCCAGTAGCTGGGATTCCGGAAGCCCAAGTCCAAAAGGCCTTGAGGGGCATAGCTCGAGAATCGCTGTCCCAAACTGTAGCACTCAAGCTCTCTGTCAGACAGTCCTCAGTGCCTCGCCAGACTACAGATCCCAGGGCCGTGGTAGTTCAAGCAGTGTCCAAGCGCCTAGCTGCGCGGGGTGGAGGCAGTCTCTTCCCGCTCGCTCAGAAACCAAAGTATGGGTCGGAGGGGGGGAAGCCTAATTCCAGGTGGGGGGGGCGGCCCCGCTCCCCCCGGGGAACTGAAGCGGTCCTTCCTGCCTCCCCAGGAGGGGCTGTCGGTGCTGATGACGGAGGTCCAGCAGCAGCAGCGGAGCCTGGAGGAGCACGCCAGCAAGCTGGTGAACAACAGAACGCGCATCGTGGTGAGCTGGGAGCGGGCAGCCAGTGGTGCGTGTCCCGTGGGGGCCTCTCTCGCCGCGCCCCCCTTTCCACCCTCCTTTTATGTCCCCTCCCCTCCAGCCTCACTCCCACGGCTCGGCCAGACAGAAATGCAGCACTGCACACCTTTGGCGCCAGGCTGCGCTTTGGAAGCAGACCTTCGGTTTCCAGAACTGGCTTTGCTTTGCAGAATTATCTTTATCGTTCTGAAAAGCCCACTGCTGTCCATGTTGAGAGCCAGCGTGGCGTAGCAGCTTGAGCACTGACTATGACCCTGGAGACCGGGGTTTGATTTCCTGCTCAGCCATGGAATCCCACTGGGTGACCTTGGGCATGTCACACACTCTCAGCCCCTGCAGACCCCATGATAGGTATGCCTTCGGGTCGCCATAAGTCAGAAAAGACTCAAAGGCACATCTAGCTCAGTGTGATTCGCAGCACACCCTGCCTCGTTCCTCTGCCCAACAGCATCCTCAGCGGTCTGTGCTGAAATGAAAGATGTAAAATGGCAGACGGGAGACAGATCAATGTATATTTGCAAGGGTGGGCAATCCAAGCACATTTGCTTCATGGTGTTTGGTTTCAGATTCCTGTCCGGGTTTGCAGGAGCACCCCAAGCTCTCGGTGGCCGAGGGGCATGCGGGAGAAGGGGTGGTTGGGGTTCAGCAGCCTTGGCCACAGAGTTCTGGGGAGTTGTGGGTCCCGGGGAGGAGATCAGCCTCCAACGAAGCCGCACCGTGCCTGCCGGGTAAAAGTCCAAGCACCTGCCCCTGCCCACTGTCAATATTGACTCAGTTGCCTCTGTGGCTCTGTCCCGGCACGGGTTGGCTCTCAAGGACACGGAGCGGGTCAGATCAGCTCCAGAGGGCAAGGCTGTCACCCTCACGGTGTGCTCAGGCAGCGGCCGTGGGGGACAGCAGGAGACCAGCCCCTGGGAGGGAGGGAGGGAGGGAGGGAGACCCCAGAGTTACCAGATCCCCCGCCTGCCCTTGTGGTAACCTCTTCTCCGGCGGGTGCCCTCCCAGAACGAGTCGGACGTCTTCAAGTGGGTGATCCGGAAGCGGTTCCAGGAGCTGCACCGGTACATCGACGAGGAGAAGGCCCGGTTCCTGGGGCGGATTGAGATGCAGGTGGCCAGCCTGGAGGCAGCCCTCCAGGCCCAGGTAAAGCAGGCGGAAGATGCCCTCCGGGAGCTGGGAGAGCTGGAGGACTCCCTGGAGAAGCTCAACAACGAAGGCCAGCTGGATTTCATCAGGGTACGCGGCCCCCTCTGCTGACCCACGGTTCCCTCCACCCTCTGCGGTTGCCCACACCTGCGTTATGGGCCCGCTGAGGCTTATGGGTGCCCAAGCCGCTCTGCTTACAGAGGAGTGCTCCAACCAAGGGTGGGGGTAGGCGGGTGTCAGGGGAGTTTGTGTGGAGGTTTAAAGGTGACCGTGCGCGCGTGCGTGTGCATGCGCTTCTGCTTCTGCTTCTCTCGACTCCCTTTGTTCCCTTCTCGCCGTTGGCCTCAGGCTGAACAATCACAGTATAAATTCACGGCATCTTTCTGTGTTTCTTCTTCTGCAGAAATACGGATCCCTTCCTTCCAGGTAGGTGGAATTGGGGATGGGGGGCCCATCCCCTTATCAAAGCCCAGAGGGGGGGTGGTCCTGGGAGGCAGCGGGAACGGGGAGGTGCTGCCCAAGAGCCTTTCCGGCTCAGTCCTGCCCAGTTTCCTTCCTGCTTTGTCTGCCAACGCATCTGTTGATCACTTTGCTGCCCGACCTCCAAAGCAGTGAGTGGGAGAGTCACAAAAACAAAGCAAAATATTGCTCAGCGAATGAGTCGAACACAATTTTGGAACTGCCAAAGTGCTGACAACAATGGCACGGTGCTACCCAGGGGCACAAGAAGGCTGGAGCCAGCCTGACACCATCAGGGTGCTGCTGCTCCGGAAAAAGCTCTCTGCCCCGAGGGCAAGCCAGGCGGGTCTGGGATGGAGCTGAGCTCCCGTGAAAGCGAGGCGGGGACGAGGGTGGCCCTGGGCCTCCCTCCCGAAGGCAGAGTAACGGCAGGGCACTCTCTGCCCCCTCTCCAGGTCTGAACTGCCCCGCCAGCACCCAGCCGAAGGCGGCGCCTTCACAGCCGTCTCCTTCAAGCCCGGCTTCCACCAAGATGATGTCCAGATGATGGTGTGGAAGCGGCTGCTCCGCAAGGTTCTCCCAGGTAGGGGCTGGGGAGGCGGAGGGCTGGGGAGGCAGGCGGAGTGGTCGCCTCCCCTTCCCGGGTCTTCGTGTGCAACAACATCCAGGCGTGTGTGTTCCTTGGATTGTGTGGTGAAGGCCTCACAGCCGTGGCGGGAGGGATGTGAGATCGTGGGGCGTGAAAAGAGGATGGCTGGGGACTGGGGTGTGGAATGGGAGAGGACGCTGTGACACTTGTCACCACAGCCCCTGGGATCATTTTGGCAGGATCACCAGAAGCGGCAGCAACTTTCCTGATCCTCGCTTGGCCAACACGGTCAGAAACTGCAAAGGGACCCGCTGCTGCCCGGCACCCTCTTGACTGACTCCCCTCGCCTCCCTCCCTCCCTCTCTCTCGTCTTTCTCTCTCTCTCTCAGCCCCAGAGACGCTGAAGCTGGACCCAGACAGCGCCCACCCGATGCTGGAGCTCTCCAAGGGCAACACGGTGGTGCGGTGGGGCCCGCTCTCCCAGCGCCGGAACAGCCAGCCGGAGCGCTTCGACGTCAGCACCTGCGTCCTGGCCAGCAAGGGCTTCTCCTGGGGGCAGCACTACTGGGAGGTCATCGTGGGGGCCAAGAGCCACTGGCGGCTGGGGGTGGTCAAGGCCACCGTCGGCCGCAAGGGCAAGCTGAGCAAGAGCCCCGAGCAGGGGGCCTGGCTCATCGGCCTGCGGGAGGGCAAGCTCTACGAGGCCTTCGCCAGCCCGCGGGTGGCCCTGCCCCTGACGGCCCGGCCGGGCCGCGTGGGGGTCTTCCTGCACTACGAGCGGGGGGAGGTCTCCTTCTTCAACGCCGACAGCCCCGACGAGCTCCTCCCCATCTACACGTTCCAGGGGGAGTTCCAAGGGAAGCTCTACCCCATCCTGGACGTCTGCTGGCACGAGAGGGGCGTCAACGCCCTGCCCATGATCCTGCCCACCCCGGCCATGCTGCAGGCCCAAGGCGGTGGTGAGGGCGGCAGCGGCGCCCCTGAAGAGCCCACCAGGTTGTAGCAGGGAAAGGGGCGCCCCCTTCTCCCCCTGCCCGCTGGCTGCTCTGGAGCCCCAAATCGCCTCCCTTTGAACTCGGCTCCTCTGGTCCCCAAAGGGAACGGGAGTTCTGTCCCCGTGCTGTGCCATAACCAGTTCGGATCGCGGAGGCCCCTGAAAGAAGTGAGCTCCTTCTCTCCTGGCTGAAAGAGCCCCGAGTGTGTGTGTGTGTCCGCACGTGGGCCTTTCCAGAGGAAGCAGGGAGAACTCGTGTCCTTGGGCTGCCAGAGCTGGGGAGACTCTAAAGATTCCGGATCCCAAGTTCTGCCCGAACAATCTGGTGAGGAGTTCTGGGGCCTGAGTCCCATTGGATGAACAGCAGTCAGAGCTCCGGGAAGTGATCTTTTTGGACTACGGCTCCCAGAATGCCCAGTGGCTGGGATAACAGTTCCAAACTCTGGTGTCCCATTCATTCCAGAGCGCCTGAGGGGTTCTGGGAGTGGTGGTCCAAAAGAGTAACATTTCCAGGGCTCTGGTGGTAGCAGTTGTCCTCCTGCAGGAGAAGCTCCTCTCGTCTGGGTCTCACCCTGTGGAGTGGGGGTCCCAGGGAGCCCTGCCAGGTGGGACATGGGAGTGCCCCCCCTTCAAAGGTGACCTTTCCCCCTCCCGCTCCTTCCCCCAGGACACGGAGGGGCAGAATTCCTCCCACAGGCCCTTGGGCCCTATAGCTGCCCCCCCCGGCACACGTGCTGCATTCGCTCCACCGAGCCCTGTGTTGGCTGATCCCACCTGCGTCCCAGATCGTTTGCAGGTGCTGGCGCCCCCCAGGGGGCCTGTGGGGCCTGAAGGAAATGCCCTGTGAGAGGCTGCGCTTGGCGGAACAGGTTCCCGGCGGCCCAAGGCTTACCCCCGAGTATCCCCAGCAGCGGCCTCTTCTCGACCCGGGGAGGCTGCGTTGAGAAGGGGGTGACGGGCGCCTTAAGGCAGGTATCTTTTGGGAGGGCCGGGTGATCAGAAGAGGCCCGCGGGGAAAGAGAGATGCCAGGAAACGGGGTAGGGGGCCATGGGCTGGTTGGGGCCAGTTGGTCTACCCCATCGCAGAACTCAGAATGACATCAAGCGGGGGGCTAGTCCCCAATTTCCCCTTGCTGTGTGGCCCCAGGGTGAGCCCAGCCACGGAATGGGGACAGGCAGATCTTGGGGGCCCTGAAACTACTGAGAGCTAACAACCCCCTTCCAAATATCCCAGCGCGCCCTGAGCCACGGAAGGAGAAACTTCTGTGAGCCGTTTCCTGGGCTGCTCCCCCTCCGGCGGGGAAGCGACTCTGATCAAGGCCGCTTGCTCACTCGCTTGCCTCCAGCTGGACATCCTTTGGTGTCTTTGCAAAATGCCTTTGCCGTTCTGCAGCCTCCCCGGGGCGGGCGGGGGGGGGTATAGGAAGTCCCCAGCCCAAAAGTGCTGCACCGGGAGTGCTGATTGATCTGGGGCAGCGTGGAGGCCCTTCGCACAGAGCTGCTGTGCAGAGGCTGAGACTGCGAGGGGAAGAGGCCCCTGGCAATGCGTCCTTCTCCTTGGGTGCCTCCTCTCTTGGGGCCTCCAGGACTACGGCCCCCTCCCCTGTTGCCCTTTGCCAAAGACCGGCCATGGTCGGTGGGGGGAGTTTTGCCTCTCTGTGGGTCTTTTCTGTTTGCCATGGAGGGAAGCGGGCGCATCTTCCCTTCCACCCTGGTGAAAAGGCGGCTGGCTCTCTCCCCACCCCTCTGCCCGCCTCATCCTTTCTGCCTCTTGTGCTGTCCCTTTCTCAGTTTGAACCCACTGGACAGGAACTGTTCTCTCCTGATTGTGTGTGAGCTGTCACCATCTGCTGTGCTTGGTTTTTATTCCTAGACTCCTTAATCTTAATTCTTAAGACCTTAGTTTTTATTTTAACAATAGCGTTTTGTACCTTTTTAGTGATAAAGTGTTTTTCTCTGTTATCTGTTTTAATTTCTTGTGAGCCACTTTGATGTTCCAGTTCTGAGAAAAAGGTGGCACAGATCAGTGCTTCAGAAAGAGCAGAGGCGGGGATATCTGGCCCTCCAGATTTTGTTGGACAGCAGTTACCATGATGCTTCACCCTTGACCACACTGACAAGGACTGCTGGGAGCTGCAATCCAGCAACATTTGGGCTTCCTGCATTCTCTCCCCGCTGTGCATCAAGAGAAGTAAATGATACTATCGAGGGGCCACAAGGCTCTGTCCATCTGTGAATGAATAAAGCGAGATTTCTCAAACTCCTGCTTTTTTGCTGATCCTCTTTTGTTCGTAACAGAAGTGTCGGTGCGGGCGCCCACCCTGCTGTTTGCATGGCCCCCGGGCGCGGCACCCAATGGTGTCCTTTGGGGTGGTTGTCTCTGGATGCAGAGGCAGCGACCTCTGCTTTGCAGCAGCCCCCTCCCTTCCAGGGCCTAAGGGCGTATCATCTGCCAGTCGGGAAGGGGGCACTGGGCCTTAGCAGTGGGGAGGGGTCTCCCATGTCAGAGGAGGGGGCAGTGGGTCTGCTCTGAGCTTTAGTCTTAATTATAAAGAAGCTCTCCAAGGTACGGTTCCTGTCCCCACCATTGGTTTGGCCCCTTGGGAGCTCCCTTGAAGGTGATTTCAGGGGAGGGTTCCTGTAGGAAGACTCCCTCCCAACATCCAGGAGTCCTGGCTGGCTGGCTGGCTGGCTGGCTGTCTTGCCGGACATTGGTGCCTCCAGCAAGGAGGAGAGCCCGCTAGGAGACAAGGGGGTGAAAACATTGTAGGGGGCAATGAACCATTCCTGAGTGGGATTAGGGGTTCTTTGGGAGCCTGGAAAGATCACTGCAGCCATGCCCCCGCATTGCTGCTCCAGCGATATCTTGGCCAAGCTCCTTCCTGCCTCCTCCGGGCAGCTGCACCTCCCACGGTTGGTCTTCCTCGGTCAGAGGTTGGCCTGGGAAAGGCTGCTTTTTGGAATAAAAATCCCAGAAGGACCCAGCCTGCATGGCTGCTGGTGGAACTGCTTCTCCTTTGCCCAAGCTTCGCTTCATCCTATCTCACCAGAGTTTTGCTCAGTTTTCAGTCCTTCCCATAAAATGCCATCTGCAAGGAGTGCTGGAAGCCACCGTGGCTGGGATGCTGCAAAGGAGAAAGAAGAGGGTTTCTCGGGCAGGCAGAAGGTGGCGCTTTGGCCTCACTTCTCCCGGCTCCTCTGCCATTCTCCAGCAATTTCAGGCAAGGTCACTTGGGATGTCGCCTCCTCCCTAAAGCTTGGCAGGTGAGATTTCTGGGGTGGTTCCTGAGTGAGAGGCCCAGGGTCACCCGGTGAGTTCTGTGCCGTGAGTAAGGGTGTCACCTGGATCTCTCGGAGCTTTCCACGGGGGAGCAGAGCTGGTGCCCTCTTGGCTGGACCAGGGGAACCAGGCCTCTAGACAGTGGCCACTCATGGGAGATGCTTCTGCCGGCCACCAAGGGGACACAGCGAAGGCTTAGCATCTCGGAGCCAGCTGGACTGAACCTCTTTCTTGGGAGTGGAGAGGAGCGTGATCGCAAACCAGCAGGATTTGGTGTGATTCATTCTTCCTCTGCGGGCATAAACTTTCACGCTTTGAAGAAGAAAGAAAGGAAAATGGCGAGATGGTTCAGGTAGACTTCCAAGCACCTGGCGGATGCTGGTGGAACGGGGGGGGGGTCCCCAGGTGTCTCTTTGAAAGCAGGAAAGGGGCCTTTTGGCGGAGGGCCCTGGCTCCAGCAACACCACCCCTCAGCTCTATTTTGCACACCTGGGGAGCAGCTGCTGTACTTTTGGAGCAGGTCCAGCCTGTATTGTCATCGTCAACAACCAGCGCCCCCCGCTTCTGACTGTGTGCCCCCTGAGTGGGAACAGAAGAGGATCTCGCGCTCCCCGGCTTGGCTGTGGGCCGGGCTTTCCCACTGGTCCCGTCACAAGGCCTTCTGCTTGCCGGTCTCTGAGTGGCTGACAGAAGCCACCTTGGGTCGAACCCGGGATGGCTGCTGCACAAAAATACCCTCTATGGCCGTGGGCATAGTTTTCCTCTGTGCCCCAGCAGGGGGGCCTGCGCCCTGGCAGGGAGGAGCGCCTCTCCCTTCGGCGGCGGGCGGGGAAGATGAGGGTGCAAATCCCTCTGAGCTCGGGAACACTCCTGTTTGGGAGGGTTTGTGCCGGTGGGGCAGGCGGAGGGAATGCTGGGGAGCGTAGTCCAGGAAGGATAGCTCATCCACTGCTCCACAAGACCCGCGTCTGTTGAGGCCGCAGCTGGGCCAGGGCAAGAGCGCAAGAGGGCAGCACGGCCGGCAGGAGGCAGCAGTATCCTCGTGCCGTTTTGCCTTTGCCAGACCCCCGCCCCGTTCCTCCCGGGGGTTACCTGCTTGTTTGTCTCCCAGCCAGCATCTCCGCACTCCTGCCGAAGCCTGGTTTTTGGCGAGGTTTTCTGCCGGAGATATTAGTCAAAAGTCCCATAATTTGACTGAACTGTGGAGCTCTGACAAGGCCAGATTTAATTGCCTCCTCTCAGTTAATGGCTCCTTTGGAGGGTCGGTGCTGGCCTTGTGCGGAGGGCCCGGTCCTGGACACTTCCGGGCAGCTGCTCGGCCAGAGACGGCAGGACAGAGTTGGGAGAGAAGCTTTACATGCGGAGTGAAGGAAGGAAAGACGGTGTAAATGGAGGGGAGAGGCACCAGGCCACGGGATAATGGAATTCCTCTCTCCCGTGGGGTTTATTTGTTGTTGGCGTCTGCCTTCAAGTCTTTTCCAACTTGTGACACCCTAAGGCAAACCTATCAGGGGTTTTCCTGGGCTGAGAGTGTGTGATGCAGCCAAAGTCACCCAGTTCCCGGCTTTCCAGGGCTGTAGCCCAAAACTCAAACCGCCATATCGCGCTGGCTCTTTGACCAAGAGAACACCGTGATCGGCTCACCTCAGGGTCACCAGAAAGGACTTGAAGGCACAGAGCAACGGTGGCAACACAGAGGCACCCGTGGGGCCACCCCAGCCATTTTGCCGCCTGAGACAAAGACGGCACTCTCTCTTCCATTCCTCCCTTCCACCCAGGTAGTGGGGTACGTAACGTCCTCCTTCCGCCCCACGCGAGGTCATCGGGGGGGGTACAGGTGAGACGGTGGTGGTGGGATGTAGGCAGGAGATGCTCCCACACTTCCCCAAGATTCTGCTGCCCGAGGCGGCTGCCTCACCCTGCCTCACAGTGCGGCCGGCCAGGGGTTTCCCACGGGTTCAAACCTTTCTTTTGTGCCGATGTTTTTTTCTGTGTGGCCTGAGCGGCGCTTCCCCTTCTCTCCCAGTTTTAGGGCTTCAGGCCCTACCTGGCAGACAGGGCGCCCCTAAGGAAAGGGGAAGGCGGGCCGTTGAGGGGGGGCCGGGCCAGCGTTTCTCCTCCCGCATCCCAGCCCAGGCCTGGTGCCAACAAGGAGGCCACCCGGGGCTCGCCCGCCAGCCCGCACGCTTGCCTTCTGCCTCCAAGCCCACGGCTGGCACGGCTTTGGCCTCCCGTAGAAACCCTTTCTGGGGGTGGTGTGTGTGGCGTGTAGGGGAGCAAAACTGGTCCTTCGCGGGCCGGCCCCAGAGTTTGTCTTGGCAACCGCCGGGGGAACGGAGCTGCCTGAACCGGTTGCTGGCTTGTCTTGCGGCCAGGACACCATGAAAGGGGTTTCTGTCTCTCTCTCCTCCCCAGAAGGTGAAGGCCGAATGTTTTCCTTCCCCGTATACTGTTCGCTTCATTATTAGCTGAAAGAGGCTCTTTTTGACGCCAGCGGGCACGTGTTTTCTTAGCACCCCCGTCCTGGCCCCTCTCCCTCCCTCCCTCCCGGCCCTCCTCTCTTTTCCTCTGCCTGCTTCTCCTCCGTACCAAAATATATGTTCAAAAGTCCCTTCGTGTGGCTGGAGGAGCCGGGCGGCCTTGTTTGGGGCCCCGTGAAGGAGCACGGAAGGGGGACCGGGTTAGGGTGCAGAGACTGGCAGGCCTTTCCTCCCCCAGGGGGGGCCGGAAGGGGGTCTCTCTCTAAACCGAGGTGCCGGCCGGTGGCCCTGTTGGCTTCCAAGCCCCCCGAACAGCTGTTCCTGACTCCTTTTGTCCCACAGCCACGTGGGGGGAAGCCCCCAAAGACCCTCACGCTCCCTGCTCCCCCCTCACTGGGCCCTTCTGCTGAAAAATGGCAAAGAATGAGGGGTGCCTTTGAAGAGCCCAGGGGCCCAGAGGGACCCGCAGTGGCTCAGGAAGCCAGCCCCCAAGTCCAGCCGCCGCTTCCGATTCCGCCCTCCAACAAGTCCCAGCCCAGTTTGGAAGCACAGGCTGTCCCCCCGGACAGTCCTTCATAGTGGCCTCCTTCCCTGACATACAGAGCCCCAAAATGCCGCTGGCTGTGCTGATCAACACATTTTAAAAATGAAATATTTGTAGCGGCTTTCATCTCCACCTGGAGTGGGCCTTTTGTAAAGCTAACGGCTCTTAATTTGTCCAAGGAAGAGGCTGAGCCTTCTTGCAAGACTTGGCATTGCAACAGGGAGAGCCCGTGCCAAGGCATCTTTTCTGCAAAATCCCCCCCCCCGGCAACCCGCCACTCCCGGCAATTATGGGGGTGGCAGCTAAGCTCAGGGGGAGAGCGGGCGAGTCTGGGGGTGGCAGATGGCATCCTGGTCTGGCTTTCCAAAGGGTCCTGGGGCTTTGGGCCTGCCAGTCCTCATGCCATGATACCCCTAGTCCATCACCCCTCCTACCGGGGGTCCCTTTCTCTTTGAGGAGCATCAAGAGAAGTGTGCGTGTGTGGGGTGGGTTGTTGCTCTGGTACCGCTTTTCAGAACCACCATTTTTGCAACGGGATTATTTCCTGCTGCAGTGAGCAGTGCTGGTGGGAGCAACGTCTTCCCATTGCTGGCCCACCTCTTCCCCCTCCCCCTCCCCCCCGCCACCCCACCTGCTGAGCCCGCAGACCCCCAGGAAATGCCAGCCCTCCTTCACCCACGCTACTCATCTCCTTCCCGCCTCATCCCCCCGTCCGCCGCGAGGATTCTCCCCCCCCACCAACACACACACATCGGGGAGATGGACGAGTTCCTAAGAGGTCGCACTGAAAAACTGAATCCTTTCCTGGGTTTCCGGTGAAGTGGGCTGCCCTTTGCAACTGAACTAAAATTTTGGCCCTGAAGCTTCCCTGGTTAGTACGAGAGAGGCGGCGGCCACAGGCTCACACCGGCCAGCTGTCCCAGCTTGGCAGAGACAGTGTCCCGGGTGATCCTCTCCTGTCCCGTCTTTCCAGCTGCTTTTAAAAACGTCCCATTTCCCTCTCTCCTCCTCCTCCTATGCTTTGTCCTCAGGTTACTTCAGTTGCTGCGAACGGGGTTCAAAGCCCCGAGGTAGTTTGCCTTCAGTTAACTCGATAGAAGGAGAGGAAAGGAGGGGGCGGACTCTTGCCCTTCCCTGTGGGCTCAGGCAGAAGCCAACTGCGGCAGCCCCTCCCGGCTTGTCTGCTCTTCTTCATTCGTAACTTTGGCCGTTCGGCTTGGCCGCTCATGTCCCGGTTTTCATCTGCCGAATGTTGGAGCACGCACAGACCGTTGTCCCGAATCATCCAGGATTAGAGTCTGCCAACCCTGGGCAGAAGGTATTAAATCCCTTTCTATATTCGCACTTCCAGCCAAGCTGCAGCTTGTGCTAGCTGTGGCTTGTTGCTTTGGCCTCCAGTGTGTCCTACAAACGGCCAAAGCAGCCGTCCGCTTGCTCCTCTCCGGCCACCCGCTTGGCAGCCCCATTTTCATGGCAGGCTGGTGGGAAAACGAGCCAGGGAGAGCCACAATAGCAGGTTCGGACGCCAAGAGAAGCCACGGTTTAAGTAAGTTGGAGTTTGCGGGCCGACGAGAAACCGTGGCCTCTGCTTATGGCTCGCACCTGCTTAACTGACCACGATTTGTCGGCAGGGACAGGTTTGGACGCAACAACAAACCAGATTTTTTTTTAAAGAGAAGCCTGACTTTCTGTTATATGCAAACCTGGCTGACTTCGGACTAATGGATTTTCCTCCGGGCTCGGAAGTTCCGTGCACGTGGCAGAAGGGGGAAAGGCAGCAAGCAAAAGCCCCGGGGAGCCGTCGTGAGGCTGACTGCAACAAGAACAAGACCCAAGCCGGCAAAGTCCCGTTGCAATGGGAATCCTCACCCTCTTCCCAGGACTGAAGCGTTCGTGTCCGAGTGCAGGATCTGCTCTGTAAAGCTGAGGCAAAAACGCAGCTTTGCGGAGTGAGTTCAAATCCACACATCTGTGAGGCAATTTTTTCAAAAGGCATACATACTGTGTGACTGTTTTGTTGTATTGTCCCGATTCGTGGTGGCTTCCCTTTTACAAAGCAAGGAAGTTCTGGTGATCTGACTTTATTTCAGACGAGGGCTCGCAAACTGAAATACCTGGTGCGGGGATTGAGGAGGGGGGTGAGGAAATCTCTCGCTGAAATTCACAGAAACGCGGCCCAAGGCCAGGCAAGAAAAGCTCTGCGGGGCAGGCGTTTGGACGAGGGTCTCTTTCCGTGCTTCGTGGGTGCTGGCAGGACAGCCAGAGGCACCCAGGTCGACCGAGCAGCTCCAGCTCCTATCACCACAGCCAGCCGTGGGTGAGTCTGTCAGGCGTGATGGGATTTGCAGTCCAGTCCCGTCTCAGGAGCCGCTGCTTGCCACAGTTCGGAGACAATGACGTGCCCTCTGGCATTTCGAAGATCAGAATTCAGCTATTGCCAGAACTGTTTCTGCTGGGACTGATAAATAGTCAGATTGACAAGAACTGCGTAAGACCCGTACAATACGTGATCGTGGCGGCGAGACTATTGTGTGCTCAGAAGTGGAAAGACCCCGCAATTTCATCTCAAGGAGGTTGGAGGATGAAGCCGCTGGATATGGCGGAGAAAGATAAATATCGACGACACTGTGCCCGTCTCTTTGTTACTGTTGTCTCTTCCTGATTACAAATAACATTGGGAAAGGGTTATATTGTTCTTAAGGGATACAAGCAGCAAGAGGGTTTGAGTAATTGGTAAGGTTAGACTTATTATGACGAAATGTTACATTTTTATGGTATTGGGAAAATTTATATTAACAGTGAGTCACTTGGAGAACAGTGGATATAGTTTTAGTCATTCCCAAAAGCAGAGATAGAAGTGGATAAAGAAGTCAGAGGAAGTATAGCTTAAGGTTAACTTAACTGCTGTTCTTCAAGGAGCTGGAAGTCAGGTGTGGGCTTGTATTCCCCTCTTATGGTCGTATGTTTTGGTTTGTCTTAGTAGTCGTTTGGCAATTTAGATATTTGTGTATTAGTTTAGTTTAGTATAGTTTGTCTTTTGTAGGGAAGTTCTGTTTTATGTGCTATTGTTGATCACGTACGTATAGTGTTATATTTCTTTTAAAAGTGCGGCAATAAAAATATTTTTAAAACAACAACAAATTAAAAAGCTCCAGTCGCTCTGAGCGGGTTGGAGTCCACCTAGGAGAACGGCAGCAACACCGAGCAAGGGTGGATGGATGCTCTTCTGCCCCCAGCCCCCGGCTGTCACCCCACGGGGAGAACTTCCACCGCAGTTCAACCGGTGTAGCGCTGCTTGGGAGAGCCAGGGAAACCTGTCCTGGGCGAAAAACGAGGGCGAGCCGAGGACTCCAGGCGCCGCCGGGCTGTGGAGAGGAGGGAGGGCCTTTGCCCAGGAAAGGCTGAATCACAAAGCATTCCCCCCGGGGTGAGTGAGTCTGCCCCTCGGCATTTCCGAGGAAAGAGTCCCCTTTATTCTCTCCCTTTTTGCTGACACCCGCAATTCCGCTGGCCAGGAGCGGCCCGGGCGTCTATCGGGCCGCTTGGGCGGGCGAGCTGGAGAAGCGGCAAACCACAGAGTGGAGGATGCGCCCATTGCCAAGAGTGCCGGTCGTGCCCACCGCGTGTGTGCGTCACACCAAAAGCGGCAGCAAAAAACCCCAGATGGCTCCAGCGGCAGCTGCTGGTTTCTTGGCCGTAAAATGGCCCTTCCTGACTCCCTTGCAGCCCGGTCCCCCTAATGCCTTTTGCAGGACGGCTGATCACGACGGAACGGGCAGCAGAGGGGAGGTGGGGGATTCTCCCTCCTTTTTCTGAGTTTTTCCTGCCAGACTCACTGTGAGGGATTCTGTGAGTTTGCATTCCTTTCAGATGAGAAAGAAAAGGCAGTCCTGTTCCTTTCCTGGGTTGCAGGCCTTCAGGGCCCACCTTCCTGAAATTAACAGTCAGGAGTTAACCGTCTTCTGCACGTTCACACAAACGCGTCTCAGAAACACAGGAACAGATGTTAGAACTCTGAGGGTCTCAGCAATTTCCCTTTTTAAAAAAGAGGAGCAAGGATGTAGCCCTCGTGGCTGCAGGGCCCAAGCCAGACTTGCAGTCAAATTTCTTTGCTTTGTCACGAGTTTGCCACATATGATAAAATGCCCCTTCCGAATGGTTGCATTCGCAACGGTTAGTTGGAGAGCCTTTACACATTTTAGAAAATTTTTTTCAGAGATAAGACGCATCATCTTATTAAAAATTTTCTTTTAAATCATAATTCAAAGTAAATTTCATGGGTTTTTTTCTTTTTTGGGTCCACATCTTTCCCCATTGGAGCATCTGGATCAGATGGAGAATATTTTGAACCTGTTCAATCACACGTTTCCTTTGTTCACATTTCCAATTTAAAGATCTTCAAGCAATCAAATGATCATCATCTTTACAGAAATGATTGTCAAAATCCATTTTTTCAATATCTAAACCAAGCAGGGGTTTTTTTATATCCCTTTCAGATCTCTCAGATACCTGTCTATAGGAAAACCATCCTATACCTATACCCCTTGCGTTCAGCTCCTCGCTTGGTTTCAATTGTATTTGGCATCCTTCCGTGTTAATTAAATCACCATATATTACACATTTGTTATTGACCACTATATCTTTTGAAATTTAGAGCTTCATGTGGAGCGACCCAGAAAGGCATTTTAGGCCACAATCGTTGTTTGCACTATTCTACATGCTGAGTAGGGTATGGTTTTTAAAATGATTATTAAAATTAACATTATGTTTAATTTTATCATATTTAAAAGAGGAGTTCCACTCAAATCCTAAATCAAACCCTTCCAGTTGTAAGAAACTCTTTTAATCACTAACCAATCTTTCAATCATACTGTACAAATTCATAAAAATATATTCTCAAATCTGGAAGTCCGAATGCACCCCCTTGGAGAAGCTTCCTCTTCACTCCTGATTTTTTCCCTTGCCACGCAAATTTAGAAATGTTTTTTTGCTGTTGTTTAAAAAGTATATAATTCAGTATTATTATAACTGCCTGAAACAGAAAGCATTTTTGGTAGAACGTTCATTTTTCAGAGGGGGTTTGCCACTCTTGCCTTCCTCTGAGGCTGAGAGAGAGTGGCTTGCCCAAGGTCTCCCGGTGGGTTTCCGTGGCTGAGCAGTGAGGATTCAAACCGTGGTCTCCAAGTGTCCCAATGCTCAAACCACTACGCCACACCGTCTTATAGGGAGCCTACTCGTGTGTCAGACACCAGCGGGATTCTGCTGGCGCCTGAACTCTCCCGTCCATCCGCCCTGGTGGCCTGTGCTTGCAGCCTGTTTTCCTGGGAGGACGACCTGGGCTTGCAATTTGGGATTCGGGCAGGGCCGGGCCAGAGCCAACTGCCCTCCAGGAAGCTGAAGGAGAGGCTGAGCACTCTCTCTCAGCCTCTCTGCAGTGCGCGGAGCAAGGACGCTTCCAAAAGGGTAGCTGGGCCACGGGGAAACCAAAGGAGGTTCAGTGGCACCTGAAAACCAGACACATTTGTTGCGGGCTCCTGCCTTCTCTGGAACCCAGAGCCCTTTCCGTTTCCAAGGGAACGGCTCCGGCGCTGCTTTGCTCAACCCCAGCCGAGGGGCGGCACCAGGCCAGGCTCTTGGCGCTGCCAGGTCCGGCTGTCTGCCAGCCATTACGCCCACCTTCCTGCCGAAGTGGAGCCGAGTGGGGTGGGGGGGTAGCAAATTCCTGACTCTGACCAGAGGATCAGGTGCACCCGCGTGAGAGCCCCCTTTCCCCCTGGCCCTGGGCACACGAGAGAGCGTGTCTGAGAGAGAACAGAATTTGGACGGAGTCTGTTTTTCTCTGGAAGTTCGGCTAAACCCACCCAAATACGTATGCACTGGCCCATGGATGTCTTTATGCAGTTGCCTGCCTGTTGCTCTTGGCCCTGTGGGTCTCTCTTGCACCAAACTGGGTCTGGCCAGCTTGTGGGGCTTTGCCATCCTGGGGTCTTCTTAATAGCCCAAAGGCTCTCATGCCCACCTTTTATTGCCCCCAATTCGACATTTTGCACAGTGTATCTCTGGAAAGTGTGGCGTCTGGGCGCCCACTCGCCTCCGTTTCCACCACTCCCACGTCCTTCCCGGGATCTGTTTCTTCCTCATGAGCTATATTTAGGTGGCACTGGCAGAACCCCCAAAACTGCCGCGCTCTGTTAAACCAATATTTTCCCTCTCCGAAGACGGAGGGGCAGGATTACTGAGCAAATGGTAAATAATATTTTGGTTTAGCATACCAGGAGGTTTTTCCACTGTGGATTTCTCTGTGTCCAGCACTGGCCGGATGAATCCGGGGGCGGCTGCCGGGCTGGTTGGTGAAAGAGGTGTTGGGAGCCCACTGCAATTTTTAGGGAAGCTAAATAGAAGACAGAGAGAGAGAAAGAGAAAGGGGTCTTTGTTGTGGGCGCTTCACCTCACGTTGGCAAAGAAAAAAGGACTTTATTTGGAGGAAATTTAAACTATGACACCCGCCTGTTGTGCAAAGAAGCTGGAATGCTGTGGTAGGAGGGACATTCCCAACACAGAGCATGTAAATATTATTCTTTTGGACTACAGTTCCCAGAATCTCCTAGCCAGGGTGTGGGCATTGTAGTCCAACAGACTAACCTCCCCCTGCCTACCAGCTGAGACCTAGATGGGTTAATCCCCGCCTGTGGATCCTATTTTTCCAATTATCTATTTGTTTGTTTCTGTCGCAGCCCCCGTGCCTGCCTCTGAGAGTGAGCGTGGTGACTGGAGTGCAGACGGCCCTCTGGAACAAGATCGGCCTGGGCCCACCAAGGGCAGCTGGAGGCTTCCCAAGCCAGTGGGGCTGTGAATCCACGCCAGGTTTTGGCTAGCTTTGAAGGAGCTCTCCACGGTGCTGAAGCAACTTGGGAATAGGGACCGCTCCCTTGGAGAGTTCCTTCAATGCCTGGATCAATGCCTGGAGTGGATTCACAGCCCCACTGACATGGGAGCCCACAACACTCTCTTGCTGGGCCTGTTGTGGCAGCGAGTTATATGGTTTACTGGCCAGTTTGGCAAGCGGCGGCCCACTTGTCCCTCCCCGTCCCCCAATCCCCCCCCCCCAGCTTCCTTGCTCTCGTGGACAGTTTCCCCCCTCCCCTGGCTCACACTTTCGGCCTCTGCTGAGGAGGCTACGAGGCGCCTGGTCTTTTCTCCCCTATTTATTTATTTATTTCTGTTGGGAACGTAATAAAACTCCTCCAGGAAATGGATCCGATGCCATGAAAGTGCTCTGCGGCCCTTGCTGGGAAAGGCGAACAAGGAGCCACTTTGTGCGCAAGGGAGGAGGAGAGGAAGAGGAGGAGGAGGAGGCCAGCATTGGCTGCCAGGACGGCCCCCTGCTCCGGAGGGGGGCTTGGGGGGGAGACGGACAGGAGGAGGAAACAGGAAAGAAAGAAAGAAGGAGCAGAAGGGGGGGCTGTGCTGAACCCCCTGTTCCCCCGGAGGCAGGAGGGGGCCTTGAAGTTCCTCTGCCCCCTCCCACAAGGCCAGGGTGCCCCTCAAACGTGGGTGTGCGTGTGAGCAACTGCGCTAGCTCTGGAGGCAAAATTTGGCGGGGGGGGGTAGAACTGGGCAGACTACATGAACTGCCAAAAATGACACAAAGAAACAGGGACAGAACCCCACTTTGGGTGGGAGGTGGGTGTGCTTCTTTGACGGTCAATAGTGCCGGGGGACCCTCCCCACCCATTTAAAGGGAAACTACAGTTCCCAAGAGAGGCCTTTTGCCCCCCGATTGACAGAGGGGAAGGCTCTCAAACAGCCTTGGGGCCCCAGGGCCACGTTCCGCCCGGCTCTGAACCCAGAGAGGAGAGGCTCCTCTCTTCCGCCCGTGCCACGCAGCGTGGCTCAGCGGCTCGAGATGTTCGCTCTGACAGCCCCGGGCCACTTTCTGCTTGCTCCGTGTGGTGGGCAAAGGAGAGCGGGGGGAGTTCTGCTGGGCAGGGAGCCGGGCAGGCCCTTCCTTGCTCAGGGAACGGGGTTGGGAGCAAGGATGGGCAACTGCTCCAGGGCTGGGGGCCGCCTTGGGGGTCTGGAGGAGCCAGAAACTTCCCCCAAACCGATAGCGCCACAGAGCGCTTTGTGCAGCCTTGGAAGGGAGGAGCCTTTCAGGGCCACCCGGCCGCCGGAAGAGGCACCTTATGGCCGAGCCCTCGTGCTAAATTGTCCCAAATGCACCAGGGCCGCCTCCCTCTCCTCCACACAGCCGTCCTTTCGGCTCCGTTTGGGTTGGAAAGAGGCACCGCGGTGCACAGCCAGCCCTGTCCCTCTAGGAGGCTGGGGTTTTTAATTCCATTTTTTTGTGTTTTTACTGGGTTTTGCAGCACAATCGGCCTTTCAGGCGAGGAGCGGTGGGGAGGAGAAACGCAGGGCCAGCTTCCTAGAGAGCCTTCCGAAGGGGAGAGGAGGGGGAGACCCAAAGGGGGGGAGGGGGGGCTGGCACGCCTGGGTGGTGAGGGCAAACCTCAATGTGGGGGGAGAGCGGTCGGGAAGGGGGGGCCAGGTCTGACCCACAAGTGGGAGCCTTTGAAGAGGAAAGGAAAAAGAGAGGAATTTGCCCTCTGGGTTTGGTGGTGGCCTGGGCAGACTTTTCCAGCCCTGTGTGTGAGTCAGTGAGAGTTTTGTGCTACTCTGGGGTGCAGAGTTCCCTCCCAGTTGTGGGGTTCAGCGCATCTCCCTTGTAAAGACAGATCCCCTTATTTGGGTCAGCCAACTCTTCTGAAACCAGGAAATCTTTCTGTTTGGCCTTGCTTTTAACTTGGAGTCTGGGACTAGGATTCCTCTGGGAGAGCCGGGTTCGAATCCTTCCTTAGCCACGGGAAGCCACTGGGTGTCCTCAGACAAGTCATACTCTCTCAGCCTGAGAGGAAGGCCATGGAGGCAAACCTCCTCTGTGTGATAAGTCTTCCCAAGAGAAACCCCAGAGAGAGAGGGGATCCGTAACTTGGAGCTGACCTGAAACACACAGCAAGAGAGACAGTGTGGCGTAGTGGGCTGCGTTGGTGCTGGACCCCCCCCCCGAGAAAGAGGGCCGGCAGAATCCGCTGGGGGGTAGTTGAGCTCTTTGGGGGGGGCTCCTGACTTGCCGGCCCAGAACCTGATCTCTGGAGAGTGGGCAGCCCTGAGGAGCCCCCAAAGGGGTCTGCTCTGCTCCCCCCTCCCCAAGGTTTGCCCACGGAGCTGCAGGGAGGGGCAGGGTGGAGGGCTCCAGAACTGGAGACCGTGGGGTCAGGGGGCATCCATTTTTTTCCAAGAAAAGATGCACAGACAAAATGGAACAACTCTCTGCAGTTTTAAAAAGCTCTAGTGCACTGAGGGGGAGAGCCTAGTGTCCTTCTCTGCTGCATTTCTCCTTGCAGGAGACTCTAAGCATGAGAAAAGGGTATCCCATTTTCCCACAGAGACAGGAGGGTGGCATGGTAACCTTAGAGGGAAGATACGGAACTTGGGAGAGTTCTTATTTATTGGACTATAATGTGCTGGCTGGGGGATTTTGGGAGTTGCAGTCCAATCAAAAGGAAATCTGGAACACAACTCTTTGGGACCCAGGCCTCCTGCTGCCCCCCGTCCTCTGTGCCCCCCCTTCTCCTGACCCCACCCCAAGCCAGCGTTGCCTCCAGGAGTGCTTTGAAACCTGAGCCCCGGAGCCTTTTGCTCTGTCTATTTCTGTAGAATTCCAGAGGAAGATAAATTTATCTCCCAGGCCTCCCTTGGGACGCGTCCTTTCCAGCTCAGCTGCGGCTCTTTCTTCCCAACGGGAGCGAGGCTGGCATTTGGGGGAGAGGAAAGGGGGCTCCCCATGGCCGGTTTTGGGGTGCCTGGTTGGTACGCCCAAGGAGGAATGTCCGGCCGCACCTGAGCTGAGAAGCCTCCCAAAATCCAGCCGAAGGATTTGCAGTCTCAAGGGGGCTTTTGCAAGGGTGCAAAGAAAGGCGGAGGGTCAGCACTGAGTTGTCACTGGAGGGCTGGACTAGGATTCTGGGAGACTAGAGATCGAATGCTGGCTCAGCCATGGAAACCCTTTGGGTGCCCTTGGGCAAGTCATACTCTCTCAGCCTCAGAGGGAAGGCAAGGGCAAACCTCTAAAGAAATCTGGCCAAGGGAAATTTAGGACGGACAGTGTGGCAGAGTGGTCTGAATGTTGGTCTTGGACTCTGGGAGGCCAGGAGCTGAAAGCACATCAAAACAGTAACAAATTTTGGACCCCGCATGGTACAGGGTGTGTGTTTGACTGTTGTATTAGGAATCCTTGAGGAGATCAAGGTTCAAATTCCTGCTCAGTCCTGGAACTGCACAGGGTAACCTCGGGCAAGGCAGGCACGCTGTCTCAGCCTCAGAGGAAAGCACTGGTCTGAATCAACCCCGCAGAGAAAACCCCCGGGGGCCAGTTGGCCTCGAGGTCACGCAAGAAGAAAGGCAGAGGAGGCTGTCCGCCGCGCGGCCCTCGGTTCTCCCGAGTCCGAAGCGGGCTTGTGGCCTTCACGCCTGGAGACCCCGGGCTGCTTTAAAGGCCTCCGTCACCGCCTCGCCGGGCTCTTTGAAGGTTCGTGGCCGGAGTCTCCGTCTCCATCTCCCTCTTTCCGCATCCCCTCTGTTCCACCCCGAGGGCCTCCGAAGGCTGGTCTGATCTGTCCCGAGAAGCCCAGGCTCTAAAAAGAGAGCAGCTGCTCTCACAGGGGCTCCCTGCTTTTCTCCTCACTTCCGCGGCGCGCCTTTGCGCACAGCCGCCGTCTCTGCGTGCGCGCCTCTGCGCCCGGGCGCGGGGGCCTTGTCTCGGTGCCTCCGGGTCCCTCCCTCCCTCCCTCCCTCCTCTTGCCGGCTTCCCGGCTCGGGGCCGGGAAGAAAGGGAGGCCGGAGCCGGGGCGCGGGTGCCAGCAACCACAGGCTCCGGGCTTCCGGCGAGAGAGCCAGCCCTGCCCTGCCCTGCCCTGCCCGCGGCGGCCCCTTCCTTCGCTCCCGGAGAGGCTCCGGGCCCGCGCCCCGCGCCCGGCTCTATGCCTCCTTTCTTCTCCGCCTGCTGGCGTTGGACCCCCTCCCCGGCCGCCGGGAAAGGCGATCTTCGGCCCCTCCGGCGCCGGGGCGGGGGGAGCGGGGCCGCCCTGGCCCGAGAAAAGGCCGGAGGAGGAAGAGGGGCGCGGGCGGGAGCCTCGTCTCGCCCCGCGCGGGAGCTGCCCTCTCGCGGCCGCGGCACGCGGAGCCCGGCGGAAGGCTGGAGTCAGCCCACTTTGCCCTCGGAGAGGGCGCTGCCTGGGGAGGGGGCTCGTTCCGGCCGCGGGGCTCCCTCGGGGGCAGCTGCTTCCAAGGTCCCCCGGCAGGTTTGGCGCCTGGCGGCGGATTCCGGGGCGCGTCCGCGGGATGCCCGCTCCGCTGCCCGCTCCCCCCGGGGCGCGCGGGCAAGCCGGGCCGCCAAGGGCCTCCGCGTGGCCTCAAGATTGCGAGGCCAGCACGCGCACACGCACACGCACACGCACACGCACACGCACGCTGCGAACCACGGTCCCTGTTTGCATCGAGGGACGGAGAAAGACGGGTGTTAAACCTCGCAGGCCCAGAGGGGGGAAACGGAGCGACCTTCCCAAACCGGGCGAAGAGGCTTCCCCAGACTCCCTTTCCTGGGGTGGGGGGAGCACTGGGCGCCGCATACGCGTACGCCGGTCCGCTTCCAAGGCCGCCCTTTTGGTTTGCCGCCGCGCACAATGGCGGGGGGGGGGGGGCAAAGGGAACGGGCCCGCCTTTGCCCGAGGGTCCGGCCATCCCGCGGGCCCTGCCCCCGAACGCGAGGCTGGACGTCCTCCGCCGGGGGGCGGAGGGTGGGGCGAGGGCCGATGTGGAGCAGGGTCTGAGCGGCCGGCTGTGACTCTGGAGGCCAAGATGTGAGCCCCGCCCGGCCGTGGAAACCCACCGGGTGGCCTTGGGCAAGTCACGCACTCTCGGCCTCAGAGGAAGGCAGAGGCAACCCCCCCTGATCTGATCTGGTAGAGAAAGCCCCATGAGGGGGTTGCTCTAAACTGAAACGACTCGAACGCAACCAGCAACAAATTCATTCCTCTATTTAATTTCTCCGCCACCTCCCTGGCCCCCGGGAGACATCCCGCATGTGCGAAAAGGCGCCTGCAATTTTGGGAGTCTTGCGGGGTCCCCCCACACTCGGGCCCCCCCAGGCCCCTTCCCTCCCCCAGGGTTGCTTGTCGCAAAGACCTCCTCAGGCCAAGGGGGGGGGGGCGTCTCCTCCCCCTCCCCCTCCCTCTCTCTGGCCACGCTATTACAGTGCTATTATTCCTCTTTCAACCTCTTGTGGAATTCTGGGCTTTGTAGTTTACCGAAGCCGAAGGGCTCTCTGGCTGAGAATTCTCAACGCCCCTCCCTAAACTGCAAACCCCAGGATTCATAGGAGTTTGAAAGTGGAGTAATAGCGCCGTAACAATGTGGTGTGGAAAGCCCTCTGTGGCCGGCCTGCTCCAGGGGGCTCCCCCAGCGGGTGGAAAAGCGGGTCAGCAGAGAGAGGGAAACGGGGGGCGCCCCCTGGGAACAGAGATCCAGATCAGGGGGAGGCCTTTGGGAGCAACGGGCCCAGGATTATGGAGAGGATGTCTTCTGAGTCCCAAGGCGACAGGGGGTTGCCCTCTGCCCCGATCAGCCGGCCGGCCGGCCGGCCGGCCGGGGGTCCAGGAGGGGAGTCCAGGGGGTCCCGGCCGGGCTCCTGGAAAGCGCCCCTTCCCCAGGCCAGCCTGTCTCTTGCACTCCCGCGGCCGCCTTCACCTGGCCGGCTCCGGCCGGAAGCCAGCAACCAGAGACTGCTCTGAAGGCTCAGCCTGTGCCCCCCCTCCGCGATTAGAAGCCAACTTTCCCACCGAGGCGCTTGTCCAGAGCTAGGAAAAGTTACTTTTCTGGGGGCAGCCACTTCCAGGATCTGGGCAGCTGTAACTCTCCCACAAAACTAACCCTCCGGAGCTCCTGCCCTCGGCAGCGTAGATCAATAATTTTACCTGGCAGCTTCCTCTCCACCTGGGCTTCTGTGCCTCCCCGCCTCCCCACGAAAGGCAGGGGGCCCGGGGGGGCTGAACCCCTGGGGAGAGATCACAGGCACCAGGAACGTGACGGTCGGGGGTCTTTTGTGCGCGTCTGGGGGTTCCAGGCCCTTCTTTTCTTCTTGATCAGCCTCCGGCTCGTTTTCCCCCTCAAATTTTGAGGCGCGGGGTGCAAAGGGGTGGGTGTGGGGGGGTGTTCGCGCGTACCGCCGCCCCCACCGTCCCCGCCCGGCAGCCTGGAGGTGCGCTTTCGAAAACGGCCGCTGGACTCAGATCCCTGTGTTTCTCTTGGACCCCCTCGGCTGCCCCTGGCCAAGAGCAACAGCTTTGCGTATTAAAGCTAAATTTAATTTAAAAGGCCTGTATTTTTAAAAAATTGCCTGCCTGCCTCCCTCCCCTTTGCTGCACCCACCCCTTTGTGGTTAACTTTTCCCTCCCCAGGATGCCTCAGGGAAATGTACCTGCCAGAGGAACAGCCCCGCTTCTTGGAAAATGAGGGGAGGGGACGCAGCCGCTCAGCGGGGGCCGGAGGCTCCTCAGGCGCGGGGGTGGGGGGAGGGGCTTCAGTCCAGCCGGGGGGCAAGTTGCGGTGTGTCTCTCCAGAGGCTTCTGGACTAGAACTTCCATCAGCCCCACGGTGGGGTTTTCTGAGAGCGTGTGACCGCCCGCGGCGGGTTTCCACGGCCACGCAGAGGGGAACCAAGCCCTGGTCTCCACGTCAGCTCTCGGCTTCGCCTTAGGGTCTCCAAAGTCAGAAATGGCCCGAAAGGGCAGACACAGGAGGGGCAAGGTCACGACCATCCCTCTGAATTGTGCCCAGAAGGAGAGCCGCCACCTTTCCCTCCGCAGGACCCCCCCTCGGTCTGGCCAGGGCCCCCTCGCCCTTCCTGCAGGGGTGTCTCTGCGCAGGCAGCGGGGCAGAGACCGCCCTCCCCCCCTCTGGCCAGCTGGCTGCTGCGTGCGCTCTCCGGCGGCAGCGGCGGCGGCCTCTTCGCCTTCGACCCCCCCGCCGGCCAGGGGAGCAAGAGCGCGCGGCGCGCTCCCGGGCCGGCGTGACCCTCCTCCGTGCCAGGGCCGGGGGCGCCTTTCCTCTTCTGAGCGCATCTCAAGGTCCCCGGGGGGGGCGGCGGCTGAGGGGAGCCCGAGGGGGGGCTCACAGAGGAAACTTTGGCGGCCTCCCCAGCCAGGGATGACGGGAACCACGGCAGTCCAGCGGCCCCCTCCCGGGCAGGCCGAGACCCGGGAGGGCTACCTTTGAAGGACTCCCCGGTAGCCGCCGTGGCAGGGGATGCCGGGGCGGGGTTCCCACAAAGCGGGGCGGGGACGCTGTTTCCCCCTCCTCTCCTTCGCCCTGGGGCTTCCGAGCGCGTGCAGAGCGCTTTCGCCGCCTCGCTTTCCTCCCGCTCTCCCTCCCTCCCTTTCTGGCGGGCTTCGCTCCGCCCCGCGCGGGGAGGGTCTCCCGCTCTCCCTCCGACTCCGCGAGTGGGCGAGTGGGCGGGCCGGGGCGGCGAGCGGGGCGGGGAGGAGCGGAGCGGAGCGGCGCGGCGGGAGCGGCGCGCCGGCAGAAGCGGCGTCGGCGTCGGAGGGGCGGGAGCGGGCCGGCCGGCCGGCGCGCGGTGGGTCGCGGGGCTGGCCATGCGGCGGCGGCGGCGGCGGGGCTAGCGGCATGGCGCGGCGGCGGCGGCGGCGGCTCGGCGGCGCTCTCCTCCTCCCGCTCTTCCTCCTCCTCCTCCTCCTCCCGGCGGGGCTGCGGGTCCCGGGGCTGGCGGCGGCCGCCTCCTCCTCCTCCTCCTCCTCGGGGCTGGAGGGTCCGGGCGAGGGGGCGCCGGCGGCGGCGGCGGCGGCGGGGGCGCTGGGGCTGCGGCGAGGGGGCGGCGCCGGCGGCGGCGGCGGCGGCGGCTGCCAGGCGATCCAGATCCCGATGTGCCAGGGGATCGGCTACAACCTGACGCGGATGCCCAACCTGCTGGGCCACGAGCACCAGGGCGAGGCGGCGCTGAAGCTGCAGGAGTTCGCCCCGCTGGTGGCCTACGGCTGCGACGGGCGGCTGCGCTTCTTCCTCTGCTCGCTCTACGCGCCCATGTGCACCGAGCAGGTCCCCGCGCGGCCCATCCCGGCCTGCCGGCCCATGTGCGAGGCCGCCCGCCGCCGCTGCGCCCCGATCATGGCCCACTTCCACTTCGGCTGGCCGGCCGCCCTCGACTGCGCCCGCCTGCCCACGCGCAACGACCCGCACGCCCTCTGCATGGAGGCCCCCGAGGAGGCCGAGGGCCCCGCCGGCGCCTCCGCCGCCCCCTCCGCCGCGGCCCCGCGCCACCGCGGCCAGGGCATGCTCCCCGTGGCGCCCCGGCCCGCCCCGCGCCCGGCCCCCGCCGCCGAGCCCCGGCCCGGGAACGGCGGCGCGGGGCTCCCGCCGTGCGCCAACGGGGACAAGTTCCGCTACGTGGCCCGGAGCGGGTCGTGCGCGGCGCGCTGCGCGCCCGGGGTGGACGTGCTGTGGGCGCGGCGCGACAAGGACTTCGCGCTGGCGTGGATGTCGGCGTGGGCCACGCTCTGCTTCGCCTCGACGGCCTTCACGGTGCTGACCTTCCTGCTGGAGCCGCGGCGCTTCCGCTACCCGGAGCGGCCCATCATCTTCCTCTCCATGTGCTACAACGTCTACTCGCTGGCCTTCCTGGTGCGCGGCGTGGCCGGCGCCGAGAGCATCGCCTGCGACCGGGACGGGCCCGGGGGCCCCGCCGCGGGGGAGCCCTACCTGATCCCCGCGGGGCTGGAGAGCGCCGGCTGCACGCTGGTCTTCCTGCTGCTCTACTACTTCGGGATGGCCAGCTCGCTCTGGTGGGTGGTGCTGACCCTCACCTGGTTCCTGGCGGCGGGCAAGAAGTGGGGCCACGAGGCCATCGAGGCCCACAGCGGCTACTTCCACCTGGCGGCCTGGGGGCTGCCGGCGCTCAAGGCCATCACGGCGCTCAGCCTGCGCAAGGTGGCCGGCGAGGAGCTGACGGGCCTCTGCTTCGTGGGCGGCGGCGGGGCCGGGCTGGGCGACGCGGCGGCGCTGACGGGCTTCGTGCTGGTCCCGCTGGCCGGCTACCTGGCCGCCGGCACCTCCTTCCTGCTGACCGGCTTCGCCGCGCTCTTCCACATCCGCCGCGTGATGAAGACCGGCGGCAGCGACACCCAGCAGCTGGAGAAGCTCATGGTGCGCATCGGGGTCTTCTCCATCCTCTACACCGTCCCGGCCACCTGCGTCATCGGCTGCTACGTCTACGAGCGCCTCAACCTGGACTTCTGGCGGCAGAGGGCCCTGGAGCGGCCCTGCGCCCCGGCCCCCGGGCGGCGGGGCGGCGGCGGCGGCGGCGGCGGGGGCGGCCTCGACTGCTCCCTCCCGGCCTCGGTGCCCACCGCCGCCGTCTTCATGCTCAAGATCTTCATGTCGCTGGCCGTGGGCATCACCAGCGGCGTCTGGGTCTGGAGCTCCAAGACCCTCCAGACCTGGCAGAGCCTCTGCCACCGCAAGCTGGCCGCCGCCGCCGCCGCCAGGACGCCCCGCGGCAAGGCGGGCGGGGGCGGGGGCGTCGTCGGGGCCGGCGGGGAGCTCCCCTGCCCCGGGCCGCCCCACTGCCACTACAAGGCCCCCGCCGTCACGCTCCACGTGGCCAAGGCCGACCCCTACCTGGACAACCCCACCCACGTCTGAGGACGGACGGACGGACCGACGGACGGACGGAGGGAAGAGGGGGCGGCTGCAACTTCTCGGTTGCAGCGCACCGGCCGCCAAAGAGCGAGGCGCGCCCCGGATCTGTGCGGGGTCGCAGGAGTTGCTATGCAGGGGAACGGTGGGGCTGGGGAGGGAAAGAGAAGAAGGTTTGCACATGGGGGGCAGCTGGCGATGCGCTTTGGGGACCCCGGAAGGAGCGGCGCCCCGCTTCCTCCCCGCCCCCCCAGCCTTTCCAGCGGCGGCTGCTCTCCCCCCTCCTCCTCCCTGGGAAGGTGGGAGGGGGCCAGGCTGCCCGAGTTTATTTAATTCTGTAATTTATTTTCGGTGGGTGTCAGGGGGGTGATTTTTGGCTTGTGATTTTTTTTTCTAAGTAAAACCATTAACTGGAAAAAGGGGCGGGGGAGGAGGGAGCGAGACCCAATAAAGGAGCCCCACTTGTGTTATTCCAAGCCAGGCTGGCGGTGGTCTTTGCAGGAATTCGGGCGCGGGGGGGGTCTCTTTAGAAACAGCTGCTCTTCCTCCACCGAAAAGAAGGGGCGTGTGGCGCTTGGCGGGGGGGGTCCCGGTCAGGAGGGGCTCGGGCACAGCTGTGTTGCTCTGGGGGTCCTCAGGAGGCAGAGAGGAAGCCCCCCCACCCGTGGCTCTCCTGTTGGTGGAGAGGGGGCTGCACGAGGACTTTCCAGAGCCCAGGGCAGGAGGCAGAGGGAAGGGCAGGGGGGGGTCACAAATATTTTTAGCCCAGCAGGGAAGGGGGCAGGCAGGGCGAGCTGTGCCAAGGCGGCCGCAGGCCTTGCCCGGCAACGACACCGCCTCCCCTCCCCTCCCCGTGCCCACCCGTGGCCGCCAACACACTGACCTTCAGCCTCCCCTCCTCCTCCTCTGACGGAGATCTGGCAGCTGAGCAGGGGAGGAGGGGGGCTGCGGCAGAAAGGAGCCCCCTCCCCTTCCCTCTGGCCCCAAAGGCTTAGAAGCGTCCACCCAGATGACGGTTGACTTGGCCGGGCGCTCCGGAGGGCGTCTGATCCGAACCGCTGGTGCCAATTCTAGAGATCCGTGGCTGGGGGTCCGGCTCTACCCGAGGTTCAGAAGGCCCGCTCTGGGTCCGGGATGCCGCCCTGGAGCCAGTCCCCGGGACAGCGCCCGCTTCCCTTGGGACGGGCGAGGCCGGCCGGCGGCCGTGGACCCCTGGGAGGGGCCCGGGCGTCCCAAAGGAGGGCCCGGGAGAAAGTGGGGAGGGGTTCCAGGCTTTTGGGGTCCCAAATGTGGCTGCAGGAAGACCATCCGTGGCTACCAGTCCGGGTGGGTGCAGGTCACCTCCAGCGTCACAGCCAGTGCAGCACCTTCCGGGGATCTTGGTTGGGGTTCTAGCTTGTGGGGCTTCCCGTGTGTGTGTTCTTCCTCCGTTAGGCCAATCCTTGGCTAAGAAGAGCTCCTTTTTCAGGCTCCAGGGCTTCTCCTATGGGGGTCCATTTACAGTAGCAAAACAGGCAGCCCCCGCCGCAGAGGAGCACTCCACCGTGGGATGCTGAATGCTGAGGACCGGGGATACGGGAGGGTGCCGTTGCCTCCATTTCTTGCTGGTGCCTTTTCTCCAGAGGGCGTCACGGAACCGCTGCGGAGGGACAGCGGGAGAGACCAGAGAGGCCCTTTTTGCTCGGGCTGGCCTGGCCAGTGGGGCAAAGCGGAGCCTCCCTGTACATGAGCAGCCTTCCTCAGATGGCCAAATCCTGGGGACTAGGAACGTGGGAAGGGCTGTCGCCTTCCCTGCTGGCAATTTTGATGGGCCTTTGGGCACGACTTTGCTGGGGCAGGGGCGTCTTACATCCAGCGTCTCTGCCGCCGCAGAAGTGGTGGGAAAAACCAGCTTTGTGCCCACGGGGCTGACTTGAAGGCTGCTCACAGCCCCTTGTGGCTGCCAGGGTGGGCTTGAGTCAGGGTGGGCATCACTTTGTACCCTCTGGGCCCCTTTCCCGCACCCCTCCATTAACACACACATACACCCAGCACCCTCTCCCTGAGGGGAGTCCCGGCTACTGGCCAAGAAGGAGCCCTGAGCCAACTGCGGAGGAAGGAGCAAGCGAGGCCTCTGCTTGTGTGTTTGAAGGACCCACTGATGGCATCAGTAAATGGGGACGAGGGGGAGGCAGGCGGCCGGCCGGCCGGCCGGCCACTGCCAGCTGGCTTTCGGTTTGGCCCCCCCCGATCCCCTGCGTCGCCACCCCTCCTCGCCACGGCACTCCCTCCTCGGCCGGGGCGGCGGTTGAGCTCCAAGGGCGGCCGGGGGAGGCAGAGGCCCGTTTTGGCTCCACCTGGCCTGGCTCAGCCTTCCCGCAATGATTCATCTTTTCCATTTTGCGCTGGAGTGTGTGCTTGCGCACGCCTGAGGCCCTGGTGTTTCCTCTGGTGCCGGAGAGGCCGGAGGGAAGTTGAGAGAGGGGTGGAGGGAGGGAGGAGGGAGCAGAGCGGGCATCTGGCCTTAGAGGCGGCCTGCGCCGATTTGCCCTGGCACACACGGCCGCTGGGGGGCTTCTCAGGCGCGTTGGAGGCCTTGCGAGCCGCTTCCGACCTCCCAGCAGAGCGGGGAAGGGGCCCCGAGGGGGAGCCTTCTAAGAGCAAAGTTCTTCGCCTCATCCTTGGGTGACTGAGTCCTCTCTCTCTGTGTGCACATACAAACATTTCTGTGTTTCCAGGCCAAGCCCCCTGGGGTGCAGGCCTCGAGGGGAGCCCTGAAGGAGAGCAGAAGGAGAGGAAAGAGGGAGAGGGGAGGCAGGCCTGGGTGTGTTTCATGGCGTCGCCAGCTTGAAGGGGGCCACTCCCCCCCCACCTGAAGGCATCGGGACCCAGCAGCGCTGGGGGCAGCCAGGTGGGCTGGGAGTTTCCAGCGTGCCTGCCAAAATGCGAGGGGCAGCTAGCTCGGCCACCCGGGTTTCTGGGCTGCAGCTGGGGCTGGCCTTGATTGGAGGGCCGGTTCAGAGCAGGCAGACCAGCTGTGTTCCCACCAGCCGCCCATCCCCACGGTGCCAAGGAGGATCGCGCTTGCCCTCACAACACCCTTTTGAGGCAGGCCTCCGTTCTTATTTTGAAACGGGGAAATGAGGCTCAAAGTGGGCAGCTTGCCTATGGCAACACCTATGAGGTGTTGGGCTGATTCTCCTGAAAGAAACTCTGGTTCTTCCCAGATTCTGGAAAAGGCAATACGTGTTCGGAGGGAAGGCGCTCCGCAGTGGGCTTGTTGGGCTGAAGCCCCGGGACCTTCCGATGGACAGAGATGTTAAGATGCGGTCTGCTTTGGAGCCCCCTTTTGCCCTCACTTTGAGTTCAGCTGCAAGCCCCACATTATCTGGGGGGAAAGTGGGTTTCCCCAGTAATGGTGCCTAGTTAGGAGCTATATTGTTGCAGTTATCCAAAGGATTTGGGGATGGCTTGGACCTGAGTGGGCAAAATCTGTTAGCCTTACAAAAGGTCTGCACTTGGTGCCAGAAATTGTTTTAGGTCAGTGCGGCTGCCTCCATTTTTGGACAGTCCGGACGAGGGAGGGGGTCTTGCGCATAATGACTGCCCTGGTGGGGGTCATCTGCAATTATGGGGAGGAAGAGGAGGAGGGCCGTACTGGCGGGTGGATTCTGGGACGTGTAGACCAAAAAGGAACTTCACCAAGCTCTGGCTGTCCCGTCGTCTCTAAGCCTCGCAATAGTTGTCTGTGTGTCGGGGAGCGGGGGCTGAGGAGTCCAACAGCGTTAGTCCATAGGACAGTAACTTTCCCAGCCTCTGCTTGTCCCCTGTCCTGTAAGTATTAGAGGAATAAAAGATAAATAAATGGGCAAACATTGAGCACAGAGTGCCTCGTCTTCCCCGTGTGCCCAACCCGCATGCCGCTTGTGGAATACCCTGCCTCAAGATAATTGTGCCTGTTCCTGTCTCAGCAGCCCTTAAAAAGAGAGCTGAACCATTCGTGGAGAAAGAGAAACGGGCCTATAGTGCTAAGGGGAGCCCCCAGCCTCAAAAGCAGTCTGCCCCGGCATTACTAGTAGCCAGGGAACAATCTCAGTGGCACAACGTTGCCTCCTACACAGGTCTGCCTGTGGGCTTTGCCCGGGGGCGTTTGGTTGCCCGCCGTGGCACGGGGAGGCTCCACCGGGGAGGGCCGCCTTTGGCCCGGTCCAGCTTCAGGACCCTCAGTACTTTCCCCGAGTCCGGAGCCTGTGCCACCGCGAGGCACGGCCAGAGCTGGGCAATGCCGTCTCTTTCCAGAAGAGGCAGGAGGCGGCGGCCCCCAGGTAGCCGGCGGGCAGAGCCGCCGGAGTTTGGCCTGCAGGGAGGAGCACCCGGGCGTGCCAAGGGACCACTTCAAAGCAGCTCACGGGTGCCTCCTGGGTGGCTGCCTGTGGCCGGACGGTGGAGATGCCACCCTGCCAGCCAGCTTTAGATGGCAGCTCCCGACCTCCCCTCTGCGGACCCAACACCTGGCAAGCAGACCAGAGGGAAAGGCTGAGGCCCGGGTGTGTTGTGTGTTTGTGGTGTTTTCCCTTTTGATGTCTACAGGGAAGCTCAGAGGAGTTGCCACCAGTGTCTGTGTGTGTGTGTGCGCCAGTGAACACCAACAAAGGGTGGCATTTCTGGGCAGCACCAGAAAGTGCCATGCCAAGCCACACCAAGCCATGCCATCTACATGATATCTTATCACTATACACCACTGGGGTTGGCAGTCAGAGGGCAAAATGAGGGGGGAGTGAGGGGGGAATGCAGCAATCTGCCTTGGAGAGAAACAAACCACTGCTCTGTGTTAAAACCAAGATGCCACCCTGCCAAAGCAAGATTAGCTATAGTGGGATGATGGGAATCCTGTGGCCCTCCAGATGTTGGCCTTGTTATCATTTGCCATCAAGTCAGCACTGACTTCTGGCACTCCTGTGAAGGAGAGACCCCCCCAGAGCCCCTCTTGTCCAGAGTCCTGCTCGGGTTTAGCAAACTCAGGGCAGCAGTGAGGCTGCCAGGCCAAAACCAGCAAAATGAATTTCAACAGAGAAATGTAAGGCAGAGGAAAAAAAAAAACCCAAATGCACAGATAGAGGATGAGTGACACCTGGCTTGACCACAGCACATGTGAAAGGGATCTAGGAGGCTTAGTAGAGCACAAGCTGAACATGAGTCCATGGTGTGATGCAGCAGCTAAAATAGCCAAGGCAATTCTGGACTGCGTCAATAGGAGTCTATTGTCTAGGTCAAGGGAAGTGATGGTACCACTCTGTTCTGCTTTGGTAAGACCCCCCAACTGGAATATTGTGTCCAGTTCAGGGCACCACAGTTCAGGAAGGATATTGACAAGCTGGAAAGTGTCAAGAGGAGGGCGACCAAAGGCCTGGAAACTACGAAGCCCTATGAGGAGAGGCTTAGGGAGCTGGGGACGTTTAGCCTGGAAAAGGTCAAGAGGGGACGTGAGAGCCACGTTTAAGTATGTGAAGGGATGTCATGTTGAAGATGGAGCAAGCCTGTCTCCTCCTGCTCCAGGGACCGGGACACCGTGCAGCGATGGCTCCAAGCTACAGGGAAAGAGATTCCCCCTAAAGATGAGGAAGAGCTTTCTAGCAGCAAGAGCAGCCTTGGCAGTGGAATCTGCTGCTGCCGCCTCCGCGGAGCATGGTGGAGTCTCCTCCTCCTTTGGAGGTTTTTGAACAGAGGCTGGGGGCTATCGGTCCAAGGGAGGGCTCGGATCGTGTCTCCCTGCATGGCCAAAGGGGGGTGGGCGGGCCGGACGGGATGGCCCCGGGGTCTCCTGCAGCGCTAGGATTCTGCTCGCACGCTCTTCTCCTCCCAGTAAAAACCAGGGCCGACCAGCAGTGTTTTTAATTGTGCGCGTCGCTCTAACGGAGGAGGAATGTGGCCGCAGGTGCCGGGCGAGGAGGAATGTTAATTGCGTGCCTCGCAACTGGGAACAGGCCTCCCGCGAGACCGGCAGCACAGCGTCTGAGAGGGCCGAGCGCGGCCTCACCGCCGCCGGGCCCTTCGCTTTGGGGGGGGTGGGGAGGGGAAGCGGGCAGCCCAACCAGCCTCCTTTTGTCCCGGCTGCCGGGATGGGCGGGGGGGAGGGAGATTTCCTCTCTGGAAAAAGGGCTGCCCCCTCTCCCACCCGTCGCGAGTGGCATCACGGAGGATGCGGCACGCTCGGCCCTTGGAGTTTCCCCTGCCAACGCAGGCCGCCCTGCGGCACCGGGGGCTCTAACACTGGCCTTGTGCTGACTGCATTCTCCCTCCGCGCAAAGAAATCCGCAAGAGAAAGAGCAAAGTCGGGAAGGAGAGGGACTGATCTTCTCCGTCTTTGGCCTTGACCTCTCCGCAGCCCGGGCCGCCCCCCAACGGCGACCTTCCCGCCTGGGGACTGCACTGCCTGCCGGGGGGCTGCCGACGGACACCCGCAAGGGAAGGGGGGGGCTGCCACTGGAGAACGGAAAGCAATTATGGAGTTCTTTTAGGCCGGGACCTATTAAAATGACGCCCTCCCACCATGCAATAAGGCCTACTCGTTAGGACCAGATGCGGGGAGGGTCTCTTTCCAGCCCCCCTGTGCCAGGAGGCCAGCGCTGGACGGCTCTTGCTAGAGGGGAAGGGGCTGTTGACGGTGCTCAGGGCCGGACCCCCTCCTGACCGGGTTGGCCTGGCTGTCCCCAGTGGCCTGCCAGGAAGCCCTGGGCAAACGCAGATCCTCCTGCACCCCCTCCCCTCCGCCCCCCCCCGCTTTCTGGGCCTTGCTCAGAGCTTGAGTGAGTGTGCAGAGTGCACTTGTGGCCGCTGGAGCACAAACGGCCCATTCATGAGTGCTGGGAGCAGATGGCTCGTGCAGCAACCCGGACCCCCGCCCACCGCAGGCGTGCCCCTCACACACGGTGCCAGGGGAGAGGTGCAGCCTTTCCGGAATGCCCACCCCATACATGCGTAAAGGGCACACCTGGAGAGAGCTCGGGGTTTGACTCCTGGGCCACCTGGGGAAGGGCCAAAGGCACGGGGGCCCCGGAAGGCCAGGCCCTCGACGGGAGGGCAACCCACCAGCGGCACAACCGGTGAGTTTCTAGGCGGTTGCACGGGCGGGTGGCAGCTAGAGACGCGAGGCCCAGCGAGACGAGCGTGCACGTGTGACGGCCTCCATTTCTCCCCCAACCCACCGCCCTCCCTCCAGCTTCAGGGTCAGGCGCCAAGCGGGCTTCCAGCCGCCGGACTGGACGTCCCATCAGTTCTAGCCGGCGTCGCCACGGTAAGGAATGCTGCAAGATCATGGACTCCACCCTCTAGGAGGGCCACGGGCACTAAATGGGCCTCAGGCGCTGGAGCAGTTCGTCTTGGCCACCGGGCCCCCCTCCCCGTGCCTCCGCTCTCCCCCAGCAAACCTCTTCTCACGGTGCCGGCTTCCCTTCTCGCCTCTTCTCCCCTCCCTGTGGGAAAGGTGAGGGCAACTCCTCTGGACAATCTCGCCAAGGGAACCCCAAGAAAGATCGCCCCAAGTTGCAGTGGGCACGGAACAACACCAGAGTCCCAGGCACCGTGTGCGAAACGCCCACTGGAGAGACTTGTGGGGCTACGGCCTTTCTGGCGCCATGCTGTGTGGCAAGAAGACCCACAGGAGCCAGGGGGTCACCCCAGGGAGGTGCCTAAAAAGCGGAGAAGACGTGGCCCCCCGGCTTTACTTGCGCTACAGGTCTGGAAATTATATGACACCCCTTCAACTGTTGGGCTGCACCTCCCAGCATCCAATTGACCCCCTCCCAGCAGATTTCCGCTAGCATCGAACACGGCGTGCTTCTGTACCCCACCACCCGGGGGGGACGGGACACACCAAGAACCCTCTCAGGTGGGAAGGTTTAGGAAGCCCCTGCCCACATTTCTGAGACCACTCCAGCCCACTCAGCATCTACAAGTAGGCAGAAAACCTCTTTTTTTTTTGTATTTCTGATTTATTACAAGTACAGCCCTTTGCAGAATCCCCCCTCCCCCAAACAACAATTTAAAAAAAAAACATAGTCCCAAAAAGTCTTATCGTGTAGAGGCTGACCCCCTCCAAAAATCCCCCATCTTGACAAAACAGAAAGAGGAGAAAAGGGACAGAGGTTGTGATTTAGGGATGTCAGTGTAAGGAGGCAACGTAAGAGCGGGGTGGGGGAGCTGGCGAGGACATTCTTTACGATAGGAACAGTTCAGGAAAAGTCAACACCCCACCCCTAATCCCCCAAACTCCTGTTATGACCAGCCTGGGACCGCCACCCCTGAAATGGAGGGGGCCCGGACAGAAAGACCCGGGTGTGAGGAAAGCCGACGGGGGTGCGCGCGCGGAGCCTCAACGAAGGGTCTGAGGCTGCAGGTTCCCTCCCGGGGCTGTTGCCGGACCGGGATGCAGCCTGGGGGAGCGCGCGAGCGTGCGGGGCGGATGTTTGGCAGAGGCCGGGTGGCGGGGGGGCCGACTACAAAATGAGACACGGGCAGGTCTATGAAGCGTACCACCCTGGAGGATCCCCTGGGTCGACCCCAACTACATTTTCCAAGGGAACAAGAAACCCAAGTGGTTTATTAGGAAAGGGGTGGCTGGGGGGTCGTTATAAAGCAAACACATCCTCATATAAACTGTACAGTACGGGTCAAAGCCGAGAGACAACTGTATCTTACAAGGCAATTTTTGTTTTTCCTTTTGTACAAGATCACTGCTGGAAATGAGAAACTTTCCTTAACTACAAAAAAAAAAAAAGGAAGTTTTACAAAGTCAAGAGGACCAGTGTCCCTCCCAAAATCTCTGTGGGATTTATCACACTGTTCCTCACTGTGCACTCGGGGAGTCGGGGGGGGGGCAGGCGCCGTGGGACGAGGAAGTGCCACGGAGAAGGGATACCTCCCTCCCTGCTAGACAAAACAGAGTTTGGCGGTGGTGGGGGGAGGAGGAGGAGAGACCCCCCCCCCAAAAAGCTGGCCTGCAGAGATGCTGGTGATGGGCGACAGCCCTTGAGGGTAAGTGCTTGCCCCACCTACGGGGTGGCTTCCTCAGGGGACGGGGAGTGGCCTATAAATACCAATGCCATCTCTCGGCCCACGGCGGGCGGGCGGGCTTGCATCCGAAACCTGCACCTGGTGTCCGGCTTCTGCCCCTTGCCAGGAGGGCAGCCAGGAGAGAGGAGGGAGGGGGCAGTTCTGGAGCAACAAACACACACTTTCACCCACCTGCCCAAAATCTTGTCAGCCCAGACCGGGGTGGGTAGGCGGGTGGTTAATTCCATCCCTGGCAACCCCCCCGGTCTCCCTCAGTTGCGAGAAACATCTCCGGCAGCGCCACGGAGGAAACTCTCCTCCGTCTTTCCACGCCACCCGCGGCTTTCGGATGCCGCCTCCACCGCCGGCGGGGGTGAAGCTAGAGTGGGCCGAGAGGGAGGAGGCCGGTGGGGAGGTGGTGGGTTGGGGTGAAATTGGGCACCGATCCTGCTGGGGGCGGCACGAGGGGGGAAGGCCTGCTCCGAGCGTGTCCCGGCACCCCTCCTCATTTCTTCCTCTTCCGGCCCCGCGAGTACTCCGATGCCTCGGGGTCGCTCTCCCCGCCACCGCCGTCGGCCCCCTCCTCCAGTCCCTGGCCGGGCGGGGCCGGGGGCCGCTTGCGCCTCCGTCGCATGTAGGTGTGGCCCGGGAGGTGCTTGTGCAGCATGTCTATCAAGCACTGTTCCGTCTTCTCCAGGCAGGAGAGGACGTGGCTGCCGTTCTGGTTGTACTGCTCGGCGTTGGAGAAGACCTGCTTCATGTCGACGAGGAAGTCCTGGACGGAACGGTAGGCGCCGCACGAACACTTGCTCTGCATGGTCTGGAAGTCCATGGGGCTGCTGATCACCTCAAAGTAATCCTCTGCCTCTTCCGTAGTCACCGGCTCCCTGCCAAAGAACGGCGGGTGTCAGCGCCTGCCTGTTGGCCGGCCGGCCAGGGGCCTCTCTGGTCTCCCGCTCCTCCCCACCTCGGCCACCGCCCACCCACGACAGACACCCGGGTACCCAGCCGGGCCTCTGGCCAGGCTGCTGCTGAGCATCAGCAGAAAGGGAGAGGGCCTCCTGCGCCGGGATGCTGCTCAGCCGCCGCCGCCGCCGCCTCCTCCTCCACGCAGAGTTGACCTCAGGGAGGGGCTCCTTGCCTCAGGAAAAGGCGGGATGGGGTATTACGGTTGACACAGAACCAATCCCTCCAACCCCTGTGCCAAGGCAGGTTTCATCTATCCACACAGGCACTGTATGTGTGGCCACAGGACACGGGCTGGGGGTGGCTCTTCAGTGAAACCAAGCCAGCCAGCCTCAGGTGAAGCAGCCCCTCGGGGAGCGAGGAAGGGAAGGACGGGGCCATTCTGAGCGCCTTCCCTACTGTGGCTTCCAGAAGGCCCGGGAGGCAGAGGAGGCCGGCGGGGAGACCCTCTCTTTCCCTCCACCCTTCTCTCTCCGTCAGGTAGGGTTCCCGTGTGTGCCGGCCAGCAAGGCCGCCTCACCTGAAGGGCCAGCTGAAGCGGTATTTGACCAGCTTGTTGAGGATTTCCTCGCACTTCTGCAACTCCAGGTTCTGCCGGCGGGAGGTCTTCTTTGTCTGAAGTACCTGGGGGGGGGGGACCATCAGGAGGTGCCCAAGAGTACCCCCCAACCTCTGCTTGTGTGGGGAGTGTCCCTGGCTGTGGCAGACATCCTGCTGGGTGGCAGGCAGGGCATGGGGGGGCATGCCATTCCACAGAGCACGGTTTAATGCTCTCCTCCCAGGAGGTGCGTGAAATCAACCGGGCAGCTGCCGGAGCTTTGCAGGCAGAGCCAAGGACCCCCCCTCCATCCCCCACTGCCACCGGCTTCAGTTTCAGGACAGCAGCCGAGGTTGCTGGGCCGCTTCAAAGGTCTTCAAAAGCACCCAGCTGGGGAGGGGGAGGCAGGGAGACGGCCAGTTGCGACCCACCCACCGGCACACAGCAGGAAGACGTCCAGGGAAGGGTCTGCGTTTCAGATAATGCCAGAATGTAGCCCTGATGTGCGGGAGGGAGGGAGGTCAAGGGCCCATGGCCCACCAACTGCAGGAGGAGCCCCCAGCCCGCCCCCGTGGACCCTTCCCCATCTCATCTGGGCAAAGACACAGCCCAGAGAAAAGAGCAGCAAAGGGGATGGACGTCGCTCCTGCCCCCGGAGGGGGGCGTCTGGAGGAAGGGCAGGGAAAGGCCCTCGGCTCGCTCGCTTCCTTCTTTAAAGTGCCGGCCGACAGCAAAGGCCAAAAGCAGCCTGTGCCGGTCACTGGAAAGGGGAGAGGCTGGGCGGCAGGAACAGCATCAAACGCCCCCAGGGAATACTCTAGGGGTATGCCAGCAGCCCCTTCCCCACGCCTAGCTTCTCGTTAGACCCCCAGCTGCTATTTAAAGGCTTTAACAAGCTTCCTGCTTATCGCCGGGACAGACGTGGACGGAGGCAGGGACAGCCATACAGGAGGGATACTTGGCACCGCTCTGCCATGCGGCCCACGCCTGCCCAGCTGGACATCGCGCAGCACAACACGGAGGGAGGGAGCGAGGGAGGGTTCCTTTGGCCCAGGCAGCGGGCAGGAGGCACAGGGAGCGAGCCTCCGGTTCCGCTGACGGCACGACGGGGTGGCCGCCCCGCCACTCTTACCAGCTCATCGATATCCGCCTCGCCGACAGGTGCCGCCTGCTGCCGGGACCCTCGCGGGGCGTGCAGCGTTCGCTTCTTGCCCTGATGCCGGCCTCGCCTCGGGGGGTCTGTGGCCGTGCCGCCTTGCTTGCCCTTGGCCGCTCTCCTGGGTCTCACTGCAAGTCAGAAAGGGCACGCGCGCTGGATGAGGAGGTCCATTTCTGGGAACAGAGCTCACAGCCCGAGACCCTGAAGGGCGCTTTGGAGCTTCCCCGTACTCCCCTGCCCACCCCTCCGCCTCAGCGAGGGCCAACGTGGGTGAGGGGCAGGGCCGCTCTTTGGCCGAAGGGGCTCTCTCAAGCCAGATCCCTCACCGAGGCGGGGAGGGGCCGCGGCAAGAGAGACCGACCCTGCTCGGCCCCTACGGGCAGGCCGCCTCCATCTGCTTCCCGAAGGAGGAGGAACAGCTAACGCAGCCCTGCTCTGGGCATTGACGAACGAAGCAGCTGCTAAGCTCCCTCAACAGTCTCAACCTTGGGCCCCCCCGCCCCACGCAGGCACCGGGGGTTGAGTTACTCCAGCCAGCTGGCAAGGGGGCCTCGAACAACGGCACTCCCGCACAAGAGAGGCTCTGTGCCGGCCGGGCGGCCGGCCTGCTCACAGCAACAAGCGGAGGGCGGCTCCCGGTCGTGAAGGCCAGGCAGCCTTCCTCACTGCTTGCTTTCACACCCCCTGACAGACAATCCACTTAACAGACTCACGCCCCCCGCCTGCCAACAGGCCCTTCCCAATCCATCAATTTCTCTGCTCCCTGAGGGGTACGGCAGGGCGCCGGCTTGAGCTCGCTCCTGCTCGCGTTGAGCTCACAACATGTGTGAAATGTCTGGCGGTCCAACATTCTCTTCCAACAGCACTCGAGATCAAAACTCCACCGAGGATTATTAGATGGGACCCGGCCAAAAATGGAAGATCTCTCCACTGTGACCTTCCCCTATTAAATGCCCCATAACACCGGGGTGGGGTGTGTGTGTGTGTCAGGGAGGGAGGGAGGCGCTGGGGTTGAATGCTTTATTTTTAGAGACAGTGGTCCACTGGGGCCTGACAAGGCCAACAGGAAGGAGCCTGAACAAACTTCAAAAGCAGACATAAATACTTGCAACATCTGAGCCCCCTTTCAAGGCTGGAGAGGGCTCCCTCCACGCAAGTCTGGAGAGCAATTAAAGCAGAACGGCACGTGCTGACAGACAGGGCCCAAAAGGGAGCCACGCTCTGCCGGTGAGGCCTGGGTTCAAAGGACCCCCACGGAGTCCCACTGATCCTGCCCTTTGGGTAAATCCTTCCCCAGGGCTGAGTTTCCCCATCAGAAAATAGCTGTGTTTTACTGCATAAGACAGCTGTGGGCAGGGAGAAGGAAAAGGCATTCCGAAGAGCGAGGTGGGAGACTCAGACCAGAAGCAGAACTGGTCACTGGCTGCAGCCGTGACAGAGACAGCTGAGCTGCCCCGCTTTCTCTCGGGACCCAACCGCACAGCCTCTCAGACCACCATTCTAACAGAGAAAGCCAGGCCAGGCAGTCCCGGGGGCAGCAGCAAAAGTGGCCTGCAGGTCCCTGGGGCACCCTGAAGCCTTTCGTGTGCCCCTCTTTTCAGACATGACGAGGGAGCTAAGGAGGATGCAGTTCACAGGCTTACAAACAACCCACTGAACTCAGGCTGAGAGGAAGCAAAGCCCTGAAGAGAGAACTGGGTGAACACCTGGGGTGGCAGGTAGACTGTGGGAGAGGGAGGGAGGCCTCCCATGCCCCACAGAATGCTCACCAGATAGTAACAACAACTGCAAGGCCTGAAATCCAGCCAACTCTCGTGGCCAATCCAGGCCCAGAGAAGCAAGGCCAGGCAGGCTGCTTCACTTCAGGCTGCAGGGGTGGCTTTGCGTACACGTCCAAACTCTGCAGCCTTGCAGAACTAGCCACAGAGAGAAGGGGTCTGCCCAGCCACCTCCACCGCCCAGGGAGGCACCCGTCTTCACCGCACTCCCACAGCTGGAAGAGGCAAACCCCAGGAGGAGTTCTGCTATGGCATCCTACTCTTCACAAAAATTGGCTTTCCATCTATGGGGCCAGGCAGGAGGTTTGCAGCGCTGGGCTCTCTTCAATTTTTCTAAGGACCAAAGTCTTTCTCCCCTAGAACTGCCTGGATAAACCACACCAGGGGGATTTTCTGCCCAGAATGGCCTTCTGATGGTTGCATTTACAGGTGAACCCATGTGGGTGTACGTGGCACACATGAACCTTTTTGCCTCCGCAGGGAGCCAAGTGCCACCCCACCGATCAGTCCAGGGGGCATGGGCTCATCTGTGGGAGGGAGGCTCTGGCACTCAGGCAAAGCCTATGCCCCTCCGCTTGCTGACCCAGGCTCCCATGAGACCTCCCTCTGCCCGCACAGGGCAACGTCCTCTGGCCTATCTAGCACATTCTAAGCAACAAGGCTCCCGGCTAAGGAAGGGCTCCCCTCTTGCCCCGGCACCGGGGAAGGCAGCGGCACAGCCCCTGTGAAGGGAGGCTAACAAGGCTGAAGAGTGAGCCACGCTGGCCCGCCTCCAAACCCCGCCCCCAGGCTGGCTGCTCCATTTCTATGGCCCAGGGACCTACGTTTTAAACCAGCGACCTCGTAGTCCTCCTCTTCCTCTTCCTCCTCTTCCTCGTCCTCCGACTCCTCCTCGCCAGCCTCACTCTCCTCTTCCACAGAGTCTTCAGCGTAGTTCCTAGAGGACAGATTCAACAGTCGGTGTCTCGCAGGCCCAGGGCAGCCATATCTTGTGCAGGCTCCTTTTGGCTTTGTTACAAATCCCCGTGCTACGCCAAGGGAAGACAGGCTAGGCGTGCTGCCGGACCAAGCCGAGGAGCCAGGGGCCGGAGCCCTCACGCCCGCTCTCTCCCTCCTCCAGCAAGAGAGGTTCGGCGTCTGCCCAGACACGGTACTCTCGGCCGCCGGGCGGCCAGGGGAGCCTCACCTGCCACGGGAGCTGCGCCGGGCGACAGAGGGCTGGCAAGCCGGGCACTGCCACTCGCCTTCCGGGATCTCGTAGAGGGCAGGCCTCAGGCAGAAGAGGTGGAAGGCCTTGTTGCACTCGTCACACAGGATGAGCTTGTCGTCCTCGCCTGGTTGGAGAGGAGGAGCCACGTGGTCTCGGGCAGCACAAAGCGGGAGAGAGAAACGCAGCCGTGCACCACCCCCAGTGTTTTGACGGCTGCCCCACCAGGCCCAGAGGGGACCCCAGGCCCAAGCCCCTGCCCTGCAGTCACTTCCAGGTCCTGGTCTGAAGACCCCCCCCCCCACAACTTGCCATTTCCTCCACCGGCCCCTGCTTTCTTGGCCTGCCACGCCACCCTCCTTCCCTTCCCTGGACTTGACTTTATTACCGTGGCTTTTAGAGGGCTCTTTTTACAGGGATTAACTCGTGCTCCTGTATCTTCTCCTCACCCCCGCCCTCAGCTTTGCACCCTCCGTATTTTACGCCCCAAGGGGCCAGAGCTGCATCAGGGCGTGTGTGGGGGGGCCCACAAGCACACCCTTGCCAACAGAACCAGTGGGGGGCCACATGAAAGAAACACCCCCAGAGGAGGAGCTGGTCAAGCAGCGCCCTGCCTCGCCCCACCTTTCTTGCGGCACACTTTGCAGCGGGCGTTCTCGGCCGACATGTCCCACTTGATGCAGGCGTCCAGCATGCCCAGCAGGACGTGCATGCGGGAGAAGGTCTGTGCCTCCCGGATGGCCACCTTCCACTTCTCCACAGCCGAAGCCACCTGCGGGAAGAGCAAGAGCGTCAGGCCACGGCGGCCACACCTCAGGAGCCGTGAGATGGTGACCCTTCCCCCTTGGACCCACAGCAGCTGTAATTTAAGCGGTTGCTGCTGCTTGGGGGGGGGGCACCTCTCCCTCCCTACAACTTGGAGGCCCACATGCACCCCAAATGTCTCTCTCTCTCTTTCTCTCTCTCTTGGGCTGCATTCTTGACTTGGAAAACCAAACCAAACCCATATCCATCACGGGAAAACAGACCCATTGACCGTTCAGGGGCAGCTCGGGAGGCAAAACTGGGCCAGAGAAGAGCCCAGGCTGCCCTCTGGAGGCAGCTTGAGAGAATGGTGCCCACCTGGCCCCACAGCCCACTCAGCAGGCCCAGGGCTAAGGTCCCAGCAGCCCTCCTGGTTGACAACAAGCCACACGCTAGTGAATCGGACAGGAGCTGAGTTCTTTGCTTCAGAGACAATGAGTCTACTTGGAGGGCGGTACCCAGAATGGCTGTGGGTCTCCCGCCCAAACGCCTGCCACCGTGAGGGGAGAGGAGACAGAAAAGGCGGCCACTCCAGCACTCCTCCTCCCCCCGCCACTACTGAGGACCATCGTGGAGCACCAGGGGGAACAGCCGAGCTCTGCCGGTAACAGCAGTTTGGGGGCCAAGCAAAACCATCCGTTTCTGCAGAGTTGCACATTCCCCTCCCACTGAATCCAACCGAGTGCAGAGTAAACTCTGGACGCCTAAGAAAGCAACCCTTCTTTGCCCCCGTCTCGAATTCCCTCCTTATGGCTCACTGGAGCAGTACCTGGACAAGGGAGAGGAGGAGGAGGAAGCCAGGCGGGCGGAAAATTGTGCGAGCTCACTGGCAAGTCTCTTTCTTTTCCTGAATTCTCAGAATGTTTCTCAGACACATCAGTTTCCCAAGGAGCTGCTCCCAGAGCTTCGCTGCTAACGGACTGGGCCAAGATAAACCCCGCCGCTCTTGGCAGCGTTGCTCCCCTCGCACTGGAGAAACCAACAGGTTTCAGCAGTACCAGCAGCAGGGAGGCCGCCGGGCCGCCCCGGGACCCCTGCCGCAACTGAAGCCTTTATAAGGCTTCAGAGAGCCAACGAACGGGGGTGGAGGGCGAGGTGGAAGCAAAGCTGTTGCTGAAGGGCCAGAGCTGGAGGGAATCCCCGAGACCACTACTTCACTCCCCCTGTCAAATCAGAACAGCCGGCAACCGACAGTATTCTACGGGAGTCGCTAAGCCAAGAGTGACAAGACACCCTGACCAACACAGAGGCCTGGAAGCCTTTTAGCTACGGCGCCTGGCAGCCTCACTGTGACCCTTGGAAGCAAGGAGGAAACAAGACTCAACTCCATCCAATGCCTGTTGACCAGCAGCCATGAGAAAGGAAAGGGCTGCCACGCCGTGCCGAGCTGCCTGTCAGGATCTAGGCCACGGCAAGTCCTGTCGGAGCCAGGGGGCCTGGCCTCCTGGCAGCCAGACAACAAGGCAGCCATTGTTGCACCTGGTAGTCATGGAAACACCACCCGTTTCCAGCTCTGGCCCAAAAGAGGAAGGGGCGCCAACATGCAGGCCCGAAGCCACAGCTTCCCCCGCCACCAGCCACTGCCAGTGGAATTTTCTGGAAGAATGAGAACTGAAGGCCTCAGGAAGAACATGTCAAGACTAGCTTTTTATTTCTCATAGAAATATTAGAAATATTCTTGAGTCCCAAAGTCTCGTTGACTACTCTGGTTCCGAATACTGTTGAGCCATTCTCAGGAAAAGTTCTCCATTTAAAACCCAGAGAAAACAGAAACTGAAAATTCACACTCTTTTAGCTTAATGTGAATCATGTCTACTTGAGAGTAAGTCCCCTGGACTTCAAACAAGACGTACTTCCAGCCCGAAGGTCCGCCATGGTTTCATTCTCCCAGAAGACTCAACCGACAGCAAGGGGCTCCGTTTCTTGGGTGGGTGGGTGGGTAGAGGCCGCAGCCCATGCTCCCGCTGCCACCATTCTAACCGTGGCCCCGGTTCCCCACCCTGCTCCGCTAGTGAGGCTCCTCGCCCTCCCCCACAGCCCCCCTGGCCTAGAAGGTAGTGAAACTTATCAGCACTCCTAGACCTTGGCTTCTTCGGCCACCCTCTTCTCTTCATCCACCTCCTCGGCCTTGGCGATGGAGCAGTCCTCCCCTTGGTGCTTCCGCCTCTTCTGTTTGGGGGCCATGAAGCCTTGCAGGAACTTCTTGATGACGCTGGCCTGCAGGGCAATCACGCACTCCCCAAAATCTCTCAGGCTCTCCAATGAGCTAACCTGGTGGGTTTTCATAGAAACGACGAAGACAGCATTAGTGTTACTACCACCACCACCACGATCATTCCCTTTCAGAAGCTAGAGGGCCTCACACTTCCCTTATCCACCCCAAAATTCCATTAGCACTCCTTCCTGAAGATGGGGAAAGCCAGCACGGCTCTGGGCGTAACTCCTGTAGGGGCACGGCTACAGTATCCCAGGGCCAGTTCTAGCAGCAACAGGCAGGCCCTGTGCTGAAGAATGGGCTTCAGAACCCTGGCCCCCGCTCCCCCCACAGGCTCCTGCCCTGCTTTTGCCTCAACCTTCTACGGCATAGGTAGGGCTGCCAGGTCAAATCAAGGGCTGGGAGCTATTCCTGGACATCAGCTTCCTCTCGGGGTGGACTCGGAGTGCTAGTGGCCCCAGGTGTGAGCCCTGTGGGCCTGGCATGAGCCTGGGAATGCACGAACCGTCCTTCCCTGCCCTCCCTCCACAGGCTGCCCTTGGAAGGCGCTGCTCACCCTGGCTTCAAACTCTCCCTCGCTGATGTACCCCAAGCCTCCCTTCTGCAGCCGCGTGGCCACTTCAATGAGGTCGCTGCGCAGGAAGTTCAGCAACTCCTGGCTGCCGTCACAGGACTTCAGGCCTGGGTTCTGCTTCCGGGCCAAGTGGATGGAATGCATGATGTCTTGATACCTAAGAGAGGAACAGAGGTCAGAGACTGACTGGAGTTGCTGAGGAGACTGTGTGAGCCAAGTGGAGTGTGTGTGGCCCTTAGGAACTTGAGTTTCTCCATCTGCTGGAGAGGTCTCCAGAACCGCTGTCCAGCAATACCAAGTGAAATTCTGTAGTCAGGCCCTGACTCTGGGCCCCAGAAGACACAATGCAAAGGTTATCCTGAATCAGCAGTGGGAGCTCAGGGCTGTCTTAAGCTCTGAGGAAATCAAGGCCAGGGCCTTGACACAATTCTGCGTGTTTTTTCAGGTCTGCAAAGGGACATTTTGGTGCTTTAATGGAAACAGTTCTCTCGCCTGCCCAAGTGGTACAAGATGGCCCCCGAAGGGAAGCAATGGCCTGCCCTCTGGTGCATCTGCGATTGCATCACCACATACGGGAATGTTTGTTCAGAGTGCTGGGAAGACCAAGAAACAACAGAGAATGCATTCAGTCATCTGATCCACCCACAACTTGTTTCCACAGCTGACAGAACATGCATCCTTGGCTGGTCTCTGAGTGGTTTGTAGAGATGCAACTAGGAATCTTGCCCACTAGTCACTTCCTGTAGCCCAGCCCTGACAGCCGGGTTCTGAGGAACAGATCCCACTTCCAGGCCACTATCAGCAGAAGGAAAGAACAATCACTGTCAGGACTGTTGGGGGCTGGTAGCCAAGAGCCGGATTGGGATTATTCTTTCCTCCTGCCAGTTCTCTTATCAGCAGGGAAACAGTAAACTTGTCTGTACTGGGACTGAGAGAGAGAAGACAGCATCCACCTTCACCATCCAAGCAATCCTGACCCTGAACTGGTGGTGTGGCCCCACCCACCATCATCCCATCCACTAGTGCAGCCCTAGAACGCAGCCCCCAAAGGGTTCCGAGGGTTGGCTATGAGACCCTGCCACCCCCAGGTAACAAAACCAGCTCTTGTGTAAACTTCCTCTTCCTATCAAATCTGCCTCATGTGACAACCAGGGGCAATGCTTCAATGGAGAGAAGAAGGAAGCCAGACCAAGAGGACACAGAACAGAATTGCCCAACGACCTTCCCCATCTGCTGTACTGCTCTGGGCAAAGACCCACGTTGCCTGAGAAACATCCAAGGAAGCCCTGCCGAGATTCAACACAAAAAGGAGCCCTCACCTCTTCTGGAGCCGGTCTTTCAGCTGGCTCTCCCTTATCCCCTGAGAGTGCAAGCAGGACAGCAGCTCATCCAGCTCTCTCTGGCTGTCACAGAGAAACCTGCAAGAGAAGACAAGACTTACTCTGCAGGCCTATGGGTGGAAGGCAAAACCCAGAGAGGGAGCGACAGAGGGAGGCCAGGCAAGTGTTGTGAAATAGGCCATTACCTTCCTGCCAGGTGACAGCCAATCAGTTTCACCAGCAGCCATCCACCAAATCAAATATGTTATTTTTGTATTTAGGTAACATCTTTCATCAAGAATTTCTCTGAAGTCTTCTCCAAAAGAAATATTTTCAATGAAGATGGCTTACACACATATTCAAATAAGAAAACCACTGTGATCTTTCACAATGTTCATTTTGTTCCACGGTACATAAACATATGTAAGTGTGGCAGACTGTCCTTTTATTTAAACAGTTCTTTAACCTATTTTTTTTCCTCCAGGCTGAGCTGTTGTAACCTGGAGGGATGAATTTCTACACCAATAGCTGAAAACACAGTGAGTGGTACAGCTATGCCTTACCATACCAACAGCTCTGCTCTGCCTGCCCCCTGCTGGTACAGAGGTGCACAGCCTGGTCCAGGAAAGTTTAGGCTGCAGTAAATGTGTTCGTCTTTAAGGTATCACAAGACTCTTTACTGTTTTAACTCGTCTAGAGGCAGTGGCAGAGGGCAGAAGGTCTGCCAGGAAGCCTGAGGGCCTGTCTGGCACCTTTCAAGGGAAGGATTGCACATTTTACATCTCCTGGAACAATGAGCCATCACTTATTTAGAGGATCTTCAACTGCAACAGTCCAAGCAATGCCAGTTACCCCAAAGCCCTGCTGCATCAATAGCAAGGATCAAGAGTTTACGGCACAGCCGTAATGGCAATGAAGACCAACTCAACTCAGGCAGCAGAACTGTCTTTCCCCACTAGTTGGTTTGCTGAACCATAAAAAGGCAAAGGGCCCTTTCCCAGGACAGGAGCTGCCTGCATACCAAGAGAAGGCTGCACTGCCCCAGGCCATGGATTGGTGCCTCACAGGAGGCATCTTGTGTTCGGGCCACACATCTCTCCCAGCTGATGACTCAGCCTGCCCTGCCAAGGATTATAGGCACTCCTGTGGTATCATCCCTACACAGAAAGCCCCAGCACCCATGAAAGAAGGCTGTGTTTCTCTTCCCCTAACTAAGCAGGTGGAGCAATCATGCCAAAAGGCAGGAGCAGAAGAGGGACTCACCACAGGTTCTGCCCTTGTTTGGGCACCGTAGTCTCCACGGGAATTTCTGAGAGGGGCAGGACACCCTGTGGAGAGTTCAGAACGCTGCCTTCCACCAGTGTCTCCTGCCTGGCACCTGGAAGCAAAGACACTCGCCATCAGCAAGGAACCTCCTCCCTCCCAGGCCACACCAACCTTGGCAAAATGTGTGGTGGAGTTATGGGCTGTAGGGTAGCTCCCATGGGTTTATTCTCATGTGCCAAGTACCTACACCTGCCTTCCGGGGAAGGGGACATGCCAGAGGACAAGCCCTGCAGCCAGCCATCTGAGGTACAGATTTTATGACACCACTTTTTTTTCTGCGGAACATTCTGAATTTTTAGAAAAGCATGATCTTATGACAGTAATTAAAAACATAACAAACACACACAATACAGGTTACATTGGGCAACTGCAACTGATAAAATACTGGTGAAATCTAAAAATCAAACTACCATTAGTTCTGTTTTTTCCCCCCCTAAGGAGGGCATGTGCTTACGAGACACACTAACATTTGTATTCCAACTTATGTACAGCATCTCCATTCCTTCTCTTAGGCTGCCATTTTAAAGATGAATTATTCATGAATAAATGTACACAGGATGCTACTGTCAACACCATCATGCCATTGGGTTACTGGAACCCAAATAATTTCCAAACAAAGCTCCGTATCTGAATACAGCACTTAAATCATGCCAAGTGGGTTTCATCTATTCCCCTTTCCAACCAATTATTTTAGTTCAAGTACTATGGGCTGCCAGAAAAAATTAGCTACTTACACGGATTGTAAAATTAATGCAATAGTACTTTTCCAGATTTGATTAACTGACATAAGCCAGGCACCAATTAATGGAGGATGTTTCTGGAAATCTACATCCACTCCACGAGAGGCTGAAGACTGTCATTTTGAGCTTCAATGGTTTCCTGAACTGCAGAGATACCTGACAACAACTCTGGAGAAAACGGCCACCAACATTTCAGACACAGAGCTCCTTGATCAGGAACGGGTGAGAAATGAGGCTTACCTTGCTGGTAGTCTTCATCTTCCTCCTCGTCCTCCTCCTCCTCGTCTTCCTCTTCTTCCTCCTCCTCCTTCTTGGGAGGTGTAAAACAATAGTCTATGCCATCGTGCACCCAGCCTTTCTCTATGAACAGGCCAGGAACCTCATCTGAGAAGAGCCAATACCTGGAGAGACCGGATGCCAGAGGTGAGAACTGACCACACTGCCCCCAGCCGCCTCCCTCGGGCCTCAACTATCTGTCTGCTCCTGCCAACGTGGCACACCTTTCTCACCATGGCCTTCTCTGGCTGTTCAGGAAAAGGCGCCAACCACAGAATGCAGACAGAGGCGCTCCAGTGAGAAAGCACAGAGGCGGGGGGGGGGCTGCTCCAGAAAACCCAGACATGGGAAGGCAGTGGCGAGTACACAGAACGAAGGCCAACGTCAAGGATCTCCATCTTTCTCTCAGTGGCCTGAGAGAAAGTGGATCACAGGAGGGGCAGGCGGAGGAAACAAAGCATGAGGGAAACACGGGGAGCTATGAAAACGCCCGGCCCATGGAAGAGATCTGCAAGAGCAGAAGTCAGCCCTGGCCACAGTGGCCGGGCAGAGAACATGTTTCAAGTGATGTGCCAGGACTGAGCCTAACAGAGGCATCAAGGTACAGCTTACACAATGGGCTCCTTCACTGCTTCGCCTGCACTCTGTGGAGAAGAGGAAGCCCCCTGGCCAGGCAGAGAGGGAGACAGGCCAGGGGCCAAACAAATCCCCCCCAGCTCCCCCCTTCTGCCACAGACTGATCTGCCTCAAACCACACTTTGGTCTTTCAAGTGCCTGCTGAGAAGACACCTAAGTTCACAAACCTTTGAGAAACAATCAAGGGCTTGATTTGTCTGTGGTCGCTGACGTTTGTACGGCTTCTATACTGTTTCAGAGGGTGCTTGGGATCTATAATTTTAGGTATTTGTGGTTCTAAGTGTATCTACACAAAAGACTGTGGGCCCCCTGGAACTCTTAGAAGAGTGACGGCGTAAATCCATTAATCAAATAAATAAAAAAGGCAGTCAAAAGGAAAGGAGAACAGATGAATAGGCAGCTATATGGAAACATCTCACCTGCGAACAGTGCGGCCAAACACACACTCCAAGACACCCTGTCTTGCAAAGCCCTCTCCCACCTGTCAGGGGAAAATCTGACTGCCTCAAATTCAAGTCTGCAGATGAACCACAGCTGGGAATGGGTCCCGGGGTCAGTCCTGAGCACACCCGGTTAAAAAAGGATCAGGGCAGGGCGCAACCAGCAAGGCCTCCCTCCACCCAGCCCCCTGGAGAGCTGCGGCTTGTTAGAGCCACAGCCTATGCGGCAGCCTCGGTGGACCAACCGCGTTTCTAGCCAGCCACTAGGCCGTACCGCTTTCCTACCTGTTGTGATTACGGTCTGTGCCTATGGGCGTCCTCCGCATGACCAGCTTGGCTTTGGCAATGCCGTCCTGGAAGGCCTTTTCGGCTGCAGCTTTATGCTTGCGAATTCTCTCCTCTTCTGCCTCCCTCTCAAGTTTTACTGATTGGGGGGCAGGGAAGAAAGAGAGAAACAGCTGTCAGTGACCCCACAGTACCCGGCCAACACAGCCATCCTGCCCTCTTGCCTGTTCTCCTATCGCCTCCCCTGTGCTCCCATCAAAGATTACCTCTCATCTGCATTTCCTGCTGCTCCCTCTCCTTCTTGGCCTGGATGGCCAGGAGCCGCCTGCTCTTGACTGTGCTGATCATGTCTTCAGCCTCCGTTACCTCCACCCGCGGTTCCGTCTTGACCACCTTCTCTGCCTCCACGGCTTTCTTCTTTTCTGTCCCCGCCTTCCCCAAGCCGTTCTCCTCCTTGCTGTCCTCCTTGCCCTTGGCCACCATCTCCTTCCGCTTCTGCTTCTCCGCCCTCTTCTTGTCGTTCTCCTCCTTCAGCATCGCCAGCCGCTCCTTCCACAGCTCGGCCGACGCCTGCTGCTTGGCCTCAACGTGATCCTGCACAGAGTAGGTCATCAGAATCCGGTGGCAGAGTGCCGTGAGGATCTGCAGCTTCTCCTCGCAGGTCAGCTCAAAGAACTCCGAGGTCTCTAGCTTCTCCAGGAACTCATCCCGAACCTCGTTGTCCTCAAAGACAGCAGCCAGGTCTTTGTTCTCTTCCGCATTCTCCGAGGCTTCGCTCTCCTCCTGGATGTCTGACTTGCGGAGACAAAGGCGGACGAGCTCAGAAGCAGAATGCAGGGTGAGGGGGATCTCGGAGAGCTTCATCCCCAGCTCCAGGTAGTCTTCGGCAATCTCGTCTTGCAGCAACGTCTGCAGGAGAATGACCAGGATTCTGTTCAGGTAGAGAAAGCCACCCTTCTCGGCGCAGAGGGCCTCCATCAGGGAAACGGCAGTGATGGGGTATTGAGCGTCTGGCAGAAGCAGCCCTGAATAGCAGCTGAGGAACTCCACCACCATGGCCACATCCCCAAAAAGGGTGTTGGGGAGCCCTTCTGGCGTGTCCACCAGTTTGAAGGTGGGCAGGGGGCTCCCCTTCAGGTCCTGGTCCTCGTAGCGCTTCTGCTTCTCCAGCTTCTCCAGCAGCTCCCTCTCTCGCCGCTCCCTGGCCTTCTCCTTCAGCTTCTCCTTCAGCTTCTCCCGCTTCTTCTTCAGGTACTCCTTCCGCTGGTCCTCGGTCATGGAGGCCCAGTTCTTCCGGTGCTCCAGGAGCTCATAGCGCTTCTGTACGATTCCCCGCAGCTCCTCCGGGAGGCGGGCCCGGTCCTCGCTGGAGAGCAGCCGGGCGGTCTTGGAGATGATGCAGGAGAGGGCGCTCTTCTTGTCCTCGCGGTCCTTGTTCTCCCTGTAGTAGGCGATGAGGTGGAGGGCGGCCGGTGGGAGGTGCTTGGAGGGTTTGCTGGAGGACCTGGGGCCAGCCCCGGAGTTCCGCGGCCCCCGGGAGACCTTGGGCGTCCCCTTGGTCATGTCCAGCAGCGTCATCTGCTTCATCTTCATTTTGGAGTCCTTCCGGGGAGAGCGGGACTTCCCGGCTGACTTCTGCCCGTTCATCAGCCTCTTCTTCTTCTGCTTGGGGTCCAGGGATTTCCCGAGGCGCTTCTTGTTCACATTGTTGCCGAGCTTCCCCGGCGCCATCAGCTTCATCACTTCCTCCAGCTCCTCGGCAGGGGTCTTGGGGGTCTTGGAGTTTTTGACTTTCAGTGGGGAGCCCACGATCGACTTCTTCAAGGGCACGCTGCACCACAGTGAGGGGTTCAGCGCCTGCCCCAGAGAGGAGCCATCTGATTTGGACTTTTTGGAAGGCTTCCTATCGGGTGACGATGTGCTCTTCCGCTTCGTTGAGGGGTTGAGAGTCAGGTACTGGAATCCAAGGAGATGCACAAAGTCAACACCCATGCTTAAACCCACACACGGACACTGCCAGTTCAAAAACTGCCAGCGATATTTCCCTTAAATGCCTCTTGGAAGTTAAAATACAGGCACTTCGAGGGTTCCTTCTTGGCTCCAAATTTCTAATCCTGACTCGGCATACAGGAAGGCAGAGCTACATTTAGGGGAAAGGCTACCTGCAGGCAGATGCCTCTTAACTGGGAGAACCTCCCAGCATCAGGGATACACCTTGAGAGGATCACAGCTGAACGGGGCCGCAAAGACTACTTAGGCAAGCGTGCAAAGGGACAATTCCATGAACCTCACTTGATCTAGAACCTTTGCTACTAGGGGTCTGTCACCAAAGATCAAAGTATTTCGAAAGGTATGAAGCAACATGACGCACAATAGTTTTTGGTGTGTTTTTTAATGGAGAGATTGCTGTTCATTTATTCATTAACCACCCAGGCTACAAAAAATCCTGCACAGGTTGTACCTCTCAGACTAGGCAGCCTGTTATCTAACTCAACAGCCCTGTTCAACGGAGAGGCACTAAATCCCATTCTCCTCCCTGCATTATCCCAACCATTTAACCTTAAAAGACTAACTCAGAAGCACAGGAAAGCAGGCAAGCCTACCCAGCCTCTGGACCCCACCACAGCAGTCTCTCAATACTGGAATAAGTTTAAAAGTCAGGACATCAGGTACAATGAGGAGAGAGCCCACCTGACTGAAATGCCTCCACATCACCTTCTCTGCAAATACTCCCATGGTGGAGAACGGCTGTGGTTGCTCCGCACCCTCCACCCGGCTGCTAGAAGGGCCCTAAGTTTCACACACTGCCTACACCCCTCTTCTTGCAAAGACAACCAGGCACTTAGCGCTCCCCTGACAAACGAGGCATGGAAACTAGTTTGTGCTGCTTTACTTGATTGTTTGAACTCAGTGGAGAAAATTCTGAAAGCTAAGGGAACCACCAAAGGACTATTTTGAGCATTTAACAGCAGATTTTTTTTTAAGTTCCTTTAAGACAACGGTAGGCCAAGTGCAGCCCTTACCCCTTCCGTGCCAGTCCCACTCCCAACAGAAGCCCAAGAGCGCCCCATCCCCTTTCTCTTCCCCACAGCCCAGACAGGTCTTGCCATGTTTCTCACTTTATGTGGGTCAAGCAAGAAGTCACTGAACTTGCTGGGAAGGGAGTATTTCTTCACCAACTCGTCCTCCACCACCCAGGGAGCGTTCTCGCCCGTTCCAGCCCGCAGTGCGTTGTGGCGGATGAAGTAGCGCAGAATCTCCTTGTTGGGTGGCCGCTCCGTACGGATCAAGCTCTCGGCCGGCACGTTACTGATGATCTTGGGAGACAAAAACAACCATCTTTCGGTTCCTATTTCCTGATCGGGGACACACTGAAGGCCACCACCTTCTGGGTTCCACTTTCCAGTACCAGTGCGACTTCTAATTGCTATTGACTAATCAACAGAGCCACGGGTGCGGCCACTGCTGCTGCTTGCTCAGGAACCCTACATAGCCGTGCCATTAATTCCCGCCCGCAGGCAGAGTTCAGTCCCCAAAATGCTGCCCCTATGCTGCAGAGGGGGAGGCCCAAACCAGCCTTCTCACCTTGTCTTCATTTTGCAGCTTGACGTCGTACTTGTGCGGCAAAAATTTTGGAGGGGCCCATTTCTTTTCCTCTTTCTTCAATGAAGTTGGAAGCTTCCGAGGAGATCGGCGCGCCCGGTCATCTGAAGAAGAAAAGGAGAAAGAGAGGGAGTTTGCAATGCAGGGCCCCCACAAGTCTAAAATCTGAACTCTCTGAATTCTGCTACTTGGATCAAAGATGATGGCTTGTGACAAGTTCAGATACCAAAGAAAAAAATCACACACACCCAGTGCCAAAGGCATGAGAAGAAAGGAAAGAGGGCAGGCTCAACAGTTTAAGAGCGTCTGCTAACAAAAAGCATACACAGACGGATCAGGCTAAAGATCTACAAACAAGCTACATCATCTATGCCACAGACAGAGGCCACTAGGAAGCCCACACAGAGATCTAGGAAGCAAGAGCAGCCTTCTCCACCCGCTCACCCTCTCTCCCAGTGTCTGGCACGTAAAGCATACAGCGTCTGCACATGGAAATACGACTAACCCATCAGCTGTCGGGAGACCTCACGTGCTCCTACATGAATTTGACTCATTCTGCTTTTCAAAAAGCCACCAAAGCAAGCCGCCACCACAGTTCACGTTTTAAAAACCGTAACAAGCCAAAGCACAACAACAAAAGTAACCCAGCAGCATAAATCCACAATGCCATATTGCTGCCTAAAAGGCATCCGGCAGCAACTCCCACTACAAGCTAATTGTGTGGTTTTGCAAAGTATGTGTCTCAAATGATCCGTCAGTCAGCTTTGCTAAAGGACCCCAAGTCTGAGTATTCTGAGAAGAGCCTGGAGGAAGAGAGGGAGTCCTGCAGGAGACACGCTCCCCTCAGGACGGCTGACAGTTTCTGCCTTCAGGACTTTCAGAAAGGGTGTGAAGACACCTCTTCAAACTGGCCTTTTAAACTCCTCTGATGTCACCAATTATTAAGAAAATTCTAACACTTTTACCGCCTGGTTTGTTTTTAACATTTTAGCCTGTTTCTAGCTACATTTACTAGCTGCCTTGAAGATTTATTCTTTTATTGGAAGGACCGGGAAGAAATATAACAAACAAATACATAACTGTCCCGGCAAAGGAAGAGTGGGGAATTAGGCCCTTCTACTCCAGCAACAGGGTAAAGAGGAAGAGCAACCTGATCCCACAGCATCCTGGGGCCCTGGGAGCTGCAAAGACTTTCCAATTTATTCAAGAGTCCAGTCGCCCAAGGCTTTCCAACTATAAACCACACATGCAGACCCGTGAAAGGGAATAGGGGTTTCGAAAGGCTACTTTCAGCTGGTCAGCCCACATGTGCTAAGTCACGCTCTGTGTTGCTGCTCAGAAAACCACAAAGGGCTGTCAGTAGGCAAGTGGTGCCATTGGTCAAAGGAAGCGAGGGTCAATAACCCCTGTCAGATGCTCCCTAGCGGACAGCCGCTGCCTTCTGGACCTTCAGCGTACTTTCTAGGCACCTGGAAGCAAATTGCTAGGAAAGTGCCACTATGTGAAACCCTCACCCTACAAGACAGAGAGCATCAACAATCACAACGGAAATCCTGATTTCACATTCTTAAGACCAACTCAATGCCTTAGAAAATGGCAGGACCACACAGGCAGGAACACCCTGAAGTTCCTGCCAAATGGGACTCCACATCCTTGCATGATGCACCACGTCTGCCTAGTAAGCCACAGGGTTCGATTTCACATTAACTGGTCGGGGGCTAACGTCTGCCAGAGACTAGCCATTCCAAACCAAGCCGTGCCAAAGGTACTAGCAGCCCTCTTTGGGTGGAACATGGCAGACACTTCAAAGGGTGGGGCGGGGCTTTCTAAGCTAATGCTGCTGCTGCTGTCGCATTCACCCCTGAAACAAGATACTGCCGGCCTCAGCTTACTGAAAAGCTGGCCATCATCAGTATGCCCTAAAGGCACGTGCTCACAGGACCTATTCTCCACAATCCAGTGGAAACTCAATCCTCGGAACCACCCCACAGGACAAGACCGCTGGGCCTGTCAGCAGCCATTCCAGGTTCGCTCCTCAAAGAAGGGGTCTGCGGGGCGCCCCCTGGGCCAGGCCACGGCTACTCACTCAGACTCTCCCTTCTGCTGTCCTCTTCCTTCAGCGCCAGCTCTTTCTGGCTGTCCTGGATGACCTGACTCGAATTCTCTTTGTCGCTGGATGGGGAATCACAGGCGCCATCTGTTTTCTTCTCGGCTGCCGCCTCCTCCTCTGTTGGCTTCTCCAGCGGATGTATCTTCAGTACCTTCACCCGCAGCACCTTTTCTTTCCCAACCTGAATGGAAAAGGACAGCAGCTCAGAGCTGGGCAAGAAACCAAGACGTCAACGCACTACAGGATGCAAGTAACTGCGTGCAAAGTGACAACGACAGAGTTCACATACGCAGGCCAACATCTCACCTGCAGCAAGACAAATTTTCCACCACCACCACACCCTGCAAATGGCCAGAAGTATAGCATGGTGGGAAACCAACTACTTAAGAGGTAGGGCAAAAACCTTTCTGTGAGCAATCATTAGTTATAACAGTTTTTATCCCATCAAACTGAGGTCTACAGTGGTTAATAAACTGTAACAACTGATACACTAAAAAGAAGACAGAAACCCACAGCCAGCAATAATTAAAACCCAAGAATGGCTTTTCTCTTACATTCATGTCCCTCCTTTCCTCCAGCTACCAAAATGTTACAGCTCCCTGATGCCTGGGCAATCAAGCCCTCTGGAAATTGCAGGAGGCCCCCATGTAAGAGATATTTCCCCCCAGAGATACTCTTCCTGAGGGAAAACTAGTGGCTTGCTCACTCAGGTGCCCCAGAATCCCTCCCTGGGCAACATAACATCTAACAGAATTCTTCTCAGACCGCTCTGGAAACCAACACCTTCCTTTCTAAGTAGCAGTACAAACTGGATATGTCCCAAAACAAGTTGGCCAGGAAAAGGGAAAAGCAGCTCTTGAGGTCCTGATTAATTTACCCGAGGACCTTACCTCAAAGTCACACTCTTCTCCTACAGCAAATTTGGTCATGATCTCTAGCCAGGAAGAGTCTACCAGTTTTTCTAAAGAGATGGTGTTGTGGTGAACCATTTCTAGGACAAGCTTCTCATACCAGACTGGGAATTCCTCTTTCAAGCTGAAAAAGAGAAAGCACACAGCACATCCACGTAAGCGGCAACTGCGGTGGGCAAAAGCAAACTCGCAGGACCAGAATCCAACAAAAGAATCCATGTGCCATATATGAGCAGACAGATCTTAGGAGGCCTTCTCTCCCTCTTTCTCCTTGAGTGCACGCGCACGTGCACGCACATAGAGCGTCACCTGCTAACTGGCAAAAACAATGGTTACTTTCTTCCTATTTAGAGGAAAAGAAGGAAAAAACGCTTTACCAAACTGCTAGGAGTTCTCTACTTTTAGAGAAATATTTCACTTATTAAATGGATCAAGGGAATGACGGAAGCAGCCCCTGCAAGTCTTCTTGAGGCCTGGGTCTCACCGAGGTCAGCCAAGGCGGTAAATTCTGCTCTTGACCACAACACTCAAGATTTGAAATGGGGGAGTGGCGGGGGAGCCATAATTCCCTACACAGAGAAGAATTTGAGCATGACCTTCTCAGTAGGCTGCTGGCTTCCTCTACGGAGGAGCCTTTTCTTGTGGGAAAGTATTTCCATCACAAGCCCCACCTGCAGTCAGAGACACACAGACTCACCATCTGCTCTGTAGAAGAACTAAACAGGAAGATTCACCTAAGATGCTGAGCCTTCTGTTGTAATTTTTAGTTAGACGCTGATTGTTTTTTTGGTAATGGTGTGATTTTTATTAGATTGGTAGACATCCTGACTCCACATGGAACAAGTGGGGAACACAACATTACGAAATATACCACAAGGCCGAACAACGACAACAAATAGTGAAAATGAAAGAGGTACGACCAAGAGTGCAACAGAACCAAGCAAGTAGCTTCAATTTTTAAGAAGTTCTGGTGAATATGTCAGAAGGGAAACACACTTTCACATGCTCTCAAGAGGGCTGGAGAAAAGGCTTCCTTTTTGAATACTGATTTGTAAGTGACTCATTCTGAGGACTTCTGCAGAAAAGCTAACTTCTTGCCAAACCTTCCCCTCTCTCTCTCTCTCTCTCTCACACACACACACACACACACACACACACGGAGCCAATGCGCCAGCCTCTACGAACAGATGGTTTGGATTCTGCTACTTACAGTTCTGCAACTTCCTGTTCCTCCTCCCAGGCTTCTTTGTGCGTCAGCTGGCTGCTGCCAGTACTTTTGCAGGTCCATATCCGTTGGTTGTACTTCTCCAGCCGTGCTTCATACTCTCTGAAGGAGCAATAGCTCAGGAAAACAGACTGTGCTTAGTTTTAAGTCAGTTTGTTCGCACTGTTTTCTGTGAAGGTCACATTTGCACATAACAAAGATCCTGGAACCTTGGCCTTAAGATGAACGCCTGCTCACTCAAATGAACAATATGTTCTCCTTTAGTCCCATCATGTGGGTGGATACCCAAACCAGGAACACAAGAGTTGTGTGTGATATCCAGGGTTACGCATATGACCCCAAAGCAGCAAAGATCTGAAACCAGCATTAAGCCAGCATTTGTTGTTGATTTATGATCCTGCTTTGCTTGAGCACACTTAGACATAATCGTGGCTTTCAATGTGCCAGTACGGAGTTCATTCAAAACAGGGTTTGGCAAGCAAGGATTTCCAGGTCATTGTTACTGAAAAATGTGGCCAAAGTTGTCTGGATTGACTAATTGTTATTATGCACTTACCAACTGACATTATGGTCATTTATAGCTATCATTAATATATTTTCACACACACACCCCTAATGTGCAACACGGCCTCATTATGGTTTAGGTTTCGGACTCTTGCTTTCAGGTCTAAATCACTTCCTAGCACATCATATTCACAGATGGTCACAACGTGCACATCAGGCCAAATACGGCCAACACGAACTGACTCCAAAACAGAACTGCAAGTTCTCAATGGGAGACAGACTGGGTAAGCCACAGTTTGCCCAGTTCCAATCTCACAATAAATTATGGCTATCCCAAACCAGGATGTGAAATGGAGATTTTAATATATGAGAAAAGGGAATGTTTGACTGGGATGTCTGAGCCAGCCCTCCGTAAACACAAATCCCAAACTTACATACCACCACATTGACAAACGTACGCAGAAGAGAAGCAACTCACAATAAGAGGTGTACTGAAAAGGCACACACAAAGTTAACTTCATGCTTGGGACAATTTTCAATCTATTACCATTTCTATTCTAGACCAACTACGTGTCAGTATAGAGCGCACTTTGTACAGTTGTGTGCTCAGCAGATAAACAGAAATCTCAACCTAACCTCAGTGTCTTCAGTTAAGTTCCATAAACATGTATCTTTACCCCAAGCAGCTGTAGGAAACTACTGCTGCTCACTGTTTGAATTTTGGATGATTTCAGTTGCTAAGTTTTCAGTTCCAAGAACCTGTTCAACAAACGTGGCTCACAATACAAAAGATTCTGTGCCCCCTTAAAGTTCAGTGTACCTATTATGCCAGAAGCTTTCAAGGGACTATGTGATATGGAACAAACCTTATGAAGTAGTAAAAATGAAGCCCAAGCAGAGTGTGAACAGCAAGTGGGAAAAAAAGGGCTGTAACACAAATGCTGCTACGATCACATGCCACAGAAGGCCAGTCTATGATGAGCACTCTAATCTGCAGAGGCACAAGGCAGTAAAGAAGGGCAAAGGTACCTCTGGTTTATCAAGATGTACTTACAGCAGCAAATGTGTGCCACAGTGTGAGGGAGGAAGAATCAGGGGAGAAGAGTCACCCTTGATTCCTAGTGTGCAGGAAGCCCCGACATATGCATGGTTGACAAGTGATTCCTTCGAAAAATCACATGAGAGGGAATAGGCTCCCTTTTTCCACATGGAAACCAACAGTGGCAGGGAAGTCCTACCTGCCCTTACCTGAGCTAGAAATGTACAGCCAAGATCAGAGAAGTGAAGAAGCCACACTGCCTTCTTCAAACATATGGGGACAAGAGAGGGAACAGAAAGTGACTTTCATAGAGACCTTGACGCTGTCATTTTCTCTCATGCAGCTACACAACCTATGAGATGCTGGGAAACCATCAAAGTAAGGTGGCCCAGGACACTTTGATGAGTAAGGCCTGTGGATGTGGGAAGGGGGGACTCAAAAGCCAGCCTCTGGATGGCCTGTGGTGGATGATTTCTTTCTATTCAGTATTTTGCTTTGTCACCCATGATTTTTAAAAAGCCAGCAAAGTAGGCTAGTTTAAGCAACCACAGAAAGGTTTAAAAAAGACCATGAGGGAGGGCAACTTCTGTCAGTGAGACAGGCTTGCAGTCAAGCTGTCGGCCAAAGAAAGGTTCTCTCAGGTTCCTCCAAGGGCCAAGGCTTCCGAACCGGACTGGTCAAAGCATGCTCTCAGCAGACATAAGTTGTCACCATGCTTCCACAAAAACTCACCAGAGCCTAGACACGCTCTACAAGGCCGTCAATCTCCTTCCAATTGGGCTGGCCACTGACAGTCAATGTTAAGCCTTTAATTAAGCGCTCCAGAAGTGATTAATGTCAGGTGGCAAAGCTGGCTGAGGCAGCATCCTGAGAAGCAAAGACGACAGGGGGCAAGAGGCCAAGGCAGCCACCAACAAAGGCCAGCCACGTCTCCCCTCCCAAATGTGACAAGGCAAGGGGCACTCCAACATAAGAGAAGATGCATTTGACAGCCTGTCCAAATCAAACCAAATCTGTGCACACTTGGGTTTGCCCTCAGTGCGGAAAGGCACCAAAACGCCAACCTCTAGGAATCTTCCTGGACTTCACCTGACCTTCTGAGACTTAGATGGCTCAACACTCTGAAGTCTATATTTGAAGCTTTTACCGTCAGTCATTTGCCTCTTTGGCAAAAGACAGATTCTCATGATTGAAGCCTATGCCCAGTGCAAAATCTGTGGAGATTTCTTCCTGTAGGGCCTTAATATATGCAGACAGGGCCAACTATGTTCATCTTAAGTAGGAGACAAGCACACAACCCCACTGAACCACATTCTAACCGAACAGAACAGACATCTCATACCTCCAGTTTCCACACACCTCCACAACCTCTCCAAGAGAAGAAACTTCAAACAGCAATCACAATGTGCATGACTCCCCCTCCAACAGAGACTTGCAGAACGACCGGGATTTTCTGCTACTAATCATGTCCCCTTCCTTTGCCTGACAGCACCATCATCTCACTTTGTAGTTATGCAGCACAAGCACGGGCTCATCCCCAGGGGCTTTCCACACGGCAGGCTCAAAGAAAGAGAATCTGGATTGAAACAGGCAGTCTCTTAATGCAGGCGCATGGCAGTGTGTGCTGAACACAACTACACCCATGCTCTCCCCAAACCAATCACCAGCCCACACATTTGCTCCTCCAGCGCCTCATTAGCAGACACAGGAGTCTCCTTGCGGCAAACACTGCAGGGCCATGGCTGCCCGGGTCAACAAGGTCTGCCTGGAGCTGTCTCTCCAATTTTATTCATTTATTTATTTAAAACTAGGCTTCTGTCAGTCACACCTGACTTTGCTCTGCTAGTTCATCCTCATAAACATTTGCACGGTGGTCCACAGACAGGGGTTCATGCAGAAAGTCAACAGTGTTCCAGGACAATGCAAGTGATATGAATACATTACTCCAGGACATAAAGGATCTGCCCCAGAAGTCGTGGGCTGCTGTAGTTCAGGAGGCTGAAACAAGCCACGAGACTGAGTTTGATTTCTGCTCTGACAGTTACAGTGGAGAAGCTTTTGCCTTAGCAAGCTCTTCTGTGCACTTATGCCCGAGAGCCCCAATTTCACATAACAGCTTCTGACCATGTGATGCTAAACAGATTACAAACGCTAAAGTCAGTGAATTCAACTCTTAAGTAGTAACTTTCCACCTCATAAACCTCTTGCTACATAGATGATTCATCAGGACATGGCAACAATGTCCCGCCTCAGGCAAAAAATAACTGGGTGACCACAGAACAGCCGAAGCCGTCCTGGGCAAAGATGGCTGGGGAAGAAAGGAAGGAGGAGAGACGACAGCAGGGTCTGGGACTCTCTTGGGTGTAAGACAAAGAAGTGAGAGCACAGGGCAAAGACAAAGCTTTCCCATGTGCAAATGCTAAATTTAACTGCTTGGGCCTGGTCTGTAATCAGGCCTGCTGGCTTTTAAGATGCCCACACAAATTCATTCAAAGAAAAAGGACACCGCCTGGCCTCATCCCTCAAAAGAGAACAGCCTGAGTTTCAAAGTAAATAAATTCTCTAAACGGGCATCCATACAGATGCAGCAATGCACAAAGCAAAACCTGGATGCTGCACATTCACGTTCAACCGTGCAGCTATTTGGGTTTTTCAACAACATCTATCTCCAGCTGTCAGGCTACCTGGCATAGCAAACCATGATAAAGCACTGAATCACTGCAGAATACCTGCGACAGAAGCATACAGCCAGAGAAGCAAACAGCAGGAGAGTAATGCAAATAAATTAAAAAGTAACAACTACAGCAGAAAAATAGTTTTAAGAAAGCTTCTCCTGAATGCCATTAGGTAAACCAGTTCTCCCCAAAGCAGTGCCCTCTATACAGACATCTCATCCAGCAGCACAGCCGGTCACGAGAGTGGGGAAAGCACTGCAAAGCCTCAAACAGCGACTTGGGCCATTTCCTCCCCACGCTGTTATGGTGCTATTATTCTGCTTTCAACCTCCTGTGGAATTCTGGGGATTGTAGTTTCCTGAGGCCAAAGAGCTCTCTGGCTGAGAATCCTAAGGGTCCTAAACCGCAAACCCCAGGATTCCACAGGATGTTGAAAGTAGATTAACAACACCATAACAGTGTAGCATGGAAATGGCCTTAGACTCACAACATGGGATCAAAACAACCAGGGCTTTCCTGGTACTAGGACTCAAACCAGACATTCCAGGAGTACAAGCCACAAGCTATACATCAGACAGAAAATGGGGTTTAAAATGTTAACTTCTGCCATCAGCAACATCCCATTATTGTTTCAAGCACCTACAGGAGCCAGTGATCAGAAGGAAAGCCTACGCAGCAACAGTCCAAACGTCTGCCTCAGCCCGCAGCTGCCCTCCTGCCGTGGCCACCCACCCAAGGGAGCCAGCACGCTGAGACGTACTGCCTCTGAACGCAGGGGCGCTTTGCCATCCAAGTCTGCTGACCGGCACCAATTCCACAGAACAGATAGCCTCTCCTTTAATACTGAAGAAGTCATCTCAGCCAGCAGCTCTTAGAACCTCTTGTAAGTTAATTCACACACAGAATTCACCATCATGTAGGCAGTGGCCACAGACGTCACTATGCCGCATCCTCCTTAGGTAGGTTAAGCTAAAAGAAACAACCTTGTTTCCTTCCTGGTCCTGTTTCCATCCCAAGCTTTCCTCCAGTGAGCCCAAGGCAGCACTCCTGGCTTGCCTTCCCGTTGTTCAAGAAGGACAACAGCCCTGCGAGGAAGGCTAAGAGGAACGAAAAAGAAGCATGCATGCATCCACCGGACTAGTTCGCTGGGTTCATTTCCACCCACGCACTACTCCTCCATGGGGCCACGGCAGCTCCCGTGCCCACTTTTATCCTCACAAGAGCAACGACTACCCAGCAAGACAGGTTAGCCTAACAAAGCAAACACATACCAACCCCATTTGGCATTTTTTAAAGTAATAATAATTATTATCACAATTATATTTATATGGCTCCAGCATCCCTATTCCCCACTCATGCAGCTACCTCAACATTTCTCTATGTTGCCTTTTCCACCCAGAAGCCCAAAGGTGTGGAGGGAATTTCCTCCCCGTTCCACCCTCACAACTAGAACCCTGCGAGGTAGGCTGGAAACCAAGAATGAGGGGGAAAAAAGATTGGCTCTGGCATCACTGGATAACTTTTTGTTGAGAAGGGCCAGCTGTCTGCATCTCCCAAGTCCCAGCATCCAGGCAGCTGGCCCTGCTGCTGATGCCGTTAGTATTACTATTAATGTAGATTCCCGTGATATTACTATCAGCAATATTAGTATTAGGTTACTATCACGGCTGGTGTTGACTAACGTTGATTAGCCCTAACTAGAGTGCGCCCATTCAGTGAATAAACAGCAACTCAACGTATAGGTAGACCCCACTGATTCAGTGTCCCTCTTTTAGATGGGGCTAGAATCCAACAGAATCCAAGCCATTATTACTACTGATATTATTATTACATGAACAGCTCTTCCGCTCTGCCACAGCCCACCCCCTCCGCGAACCATAGGCCGCTTCAACACCCTACCCCCCCCCAAACTGCAAACCCCAGGATCCCAAAGAACGTCGAAAGCGGAATAAGAGCGCTCCCACAGTCCGGTGCGGAAACGGCCGCGGGGCGCCCCGAAGAAGGCGAATACAATCCAGCCGCCCCCGGCCGCGCATTTCAAAAAGGAGGCGCGGGACCGGGGGCGTTCCCCCCGGCCGAGCCCCGCTCTTCCTCCCCGGCGCCCGCGGAGGCGGGAAAGCGGGGCTGGGCGGGTGCCGCGGGGAAGGAAGAGCGGCGGCTGGAAGAACAAAGGGCCGGCAGCCGGGGGGGGCGAACGCGGCCCCCCGCTTCCCCCCTCCTCCGCATCGGGGGAGGCGGCCGCCCGCCCCCCGCCCCTCCACGAGGCGCCGAGAAGGGCCGCCCGCCCTCCGCCCGCCCCCCCCCCCAGCCCGCCGGCCGCGGGGCGTCGCGAGGGATACTCGCTGGAGCGGAAGGCCTCCTGCGTGTGGGCGATGACGAAGCGCTCCTCGGGCGGCTCCCCCGGCGGCGGCGGCGGCAGCGGCTTGGCCAGCGGGAAGGGCTTGCGGCCCAGCAGCGGCGCCATCGCCCCGGCACGGCGCTCCCTCGCCCGGAGGAGGAGGAGGCGGCGGAGGAGGCGCCCGCCGAGAAAATGGCGCGAGGGGAGGGGGAGCGGAGAACGGCCGGCCGGCCCGCCCTGCTTGCCTGCCTTCCGTCGGTGGGTCGCCCGCCGCCGCCGCCGCCGCCGCCGCCGCCGCCTCAGGGAAACGAAGCCGGTCGCTCTCCGGCCTCCGTCCTTCTGCGCGCGCGCAAACAACAACAAACCGGGGCGGGGGGGGGAGGTGGCAGTAAGAGAAAGAAGAAGCTTAGCGTGTTTTCGAGCCCGCCCCGCTCTCGGCCTTTATTCCTCTCCGATTGGGCCGTTTAAGACGAGTCTTTTGTCTGATTGGCTTTCGGGAACGCCACTCTGGGAAGGAAGTCAAGGGAGCGCCAGGGGAGGGGCGACGTAAGAATTAGGTTGCGCCGCACGCGCGGGAGAGTGAGAGAGAGAGACAGACAGACAGGAGAGGTCGCGTTATGTAAGCGCCAGGAAGCGAGCGCCGCCATTTTGCTCGTCGCCGTTATTATGTACCACCCTGGGCAGCCAATGGGAAGTCGGCGCTTCATCCGGGGAGCTGGGGAGAGGAGGGGGCAAAAAACCCGCTTCCCCGGCTTTTGTCTGGAAGGGGGATGCGCGGCCTCGCCTTAAAGGGCCAGGCGCCTTTAAAAGTTGAGACCGCGCACCCCGAATCATGGGGAGTATCGGGGTGTATGCGTAGTGGAAGGGTTTACTCCCAGCCAACGCATCTCCTTTGTTCTTCTTGCTCATGTTCTGGACAGAAACAATGTGGTGGTTTGCCTGAGCATGTGCAGAGTGCCCAGAGTCAGAACACGAGATTGAATCCACTTGCTGTGGCCTGACGAGTAGAGCCATCGGTTCAAGGGGATTCCCCTAATGTTGGCTAATACTGAGCCCTTTTTTCCCCACTGAATCTGCGTTCTTTGGGAGTACAAACAATTGCACATTTTCCAGGCAGGAAGGGAATTGCAAGACTCTCTAGGTGTTCCTGGACTGCCGTTCCCACACAGCCAGTGGGGAGGACTGCTGGGAGTTACAGTCCAGGAACACCTGGAGGAATCCCACCCCATACCCGCCTGTTTCCTCCCACTTTCTCAGCTGCTTTTAAAGTGTCCCAGTTTCTCTCTCTGGCTCCTACATTCCCGCTTTGTCCTCAACTTATGTCACCCACTTTTTTCCTCTCTTTTTTGGCATTCCTTGTCCGGCTTCATAGAGGTAGTAGAACTAGTGCAGACTTCTGGATTTCTCCCGCACCCGGCGTGTCTCTGTTGGGGACAGTGCAGCTTCTTCGCCAGCTTAATGCTCTCCGCCCTCCTGAATCTGCCCCCGTTCCCGCACGCCTGGGGTCCACAGCACCTAGATTTTTAAAACTCAAAATGGAGCTCCTTCTGCAGCCTCTGCTTCCACGCTTCCTCAGAGATAATTAAAAACAGGCCTCCGTCCAATGTTGAAGAAACCAGATGTTGCTGTTGACCGTGACAAACGTGCCGAGCCTCTTTCTTCCAGCTTGGAACTGCTCGACACTGCCCGCGGCGCTGCTTGTGGGCTGCCAGACCCCCAGCCCTCTCAGAGGCCATTTCCGCACTAGACTGTTATAGCGCTATTATTCCCCTTGCAACATCCTATGGAATCCTGGGGCTTGCCGTTTCTGAAGGGGCCGGCCGGCCCCTCCCGAAACGGCAAACCCCAGGATTCCACAGGATGTTGCAAGGGGAATAATAGCGCTATAACAGTCTAGTCGGAAATGGACAGAGTCTCACCCTCCACAGAAATACAAATTATTCTCCACACATTTCACTGATCACCTTGACGGGGAAGATTATAGCCTTACTGCACATCCTCTTGTCCCTCCTCTCTAGTTTGGATTTGCAAGTTTGCCACGGCAGTGTTCTCAGATAAAGAAGACGTGTGCTCAGGAATGGCACAAACTTCCCATAAAGGCCTCACCCCTAAAGAGGGAGAGACATTGCAAGTCTGCAGACCACTGTGGGCATGGCATGTAAAGCCGTTCTTGTGAGGATAGATGCACAGCACAGAGCCATGGAGATGTGTGCACAATCATCATGCACAACTTTGGATGTCCGGTTTGCACACCTTCTCCACACAGAAAGCAGCACCCATACAGAAATATGTCACAGGGTGGACTCTATGCCCATTTTGCTTTGGGAATAATAAGCCAAGCGCGTGAGAGATTGTGGAGTTCCGTGCACATTTACTCACATCAAGCTTGGTGCAGCTGGCTGCTGCTGTTGTTGTGCCTTCAAGTCGTTCCTGACTTACGGTGACCCTAAGGTGACCCTATTTTTGGGTTTTATGGGGCTGAGAGTGTGTGGGATGCACCCAAGATCACCCAGTGGGTCTCCGTGGCCAAGGGGGGAACTGAACGTGGGCTCTGGGGTCCGTAACCCAATGCTCAGACCACTACACAATACTGCGAGATGAATGCACAAAGGAGTAGCACAACAGACATGGCTATGTGCCGGGCTCATCCAGTTTCTCCAGTCACTGGGCATTCTGGGCATCAACCCCTTCCCCTTATAGAAATGATAAATTAACTAAATTAAAACTTCTTTTATACTTTAAACTCACTTTGCAACAATTGAAGTAAATTGGGGACAAGGAGAGGAGGGAAGAGAAACCGGGACACTTCAAAATCAGCTGAAAAGGTGGGATGGCAGAGGGTTAAATGGGGCTCTCCCTGCCAAATCAGGGTGCTTGGGGGGTACGCTGCTACACAGGGGCAAAGGAAAACCCCAATTACTTGCTAGACTGGGTTTCCAGGGGGAAAATGTGCAGGAGCACATGTGAGGATCAGCAGGCGAGGGAAGGAGGGGGGACTGAATGGGAAACCTTCATTTTTGGTTTTGCAAGTGGAAATGTCACAGGGGGGTTCTCTCCTGGTGCGGCCTCATGAAAGAGCTCTCTAGGCACACAGGTAAGGCGGCAAGATGGTGGTTTTATTTTGCAGGACGGCTGAAAGCCAGGTTCACTGAGAATCTGAAGAGGAAAAAACAGGTTAAAAAAATTTAGACAGTCAGTTCTCTGGCCTGTGCATTTTCATATTATTACCATTATTATCATTCCTTTTATTATTATTATTATTATTACTACTGTTATTTCAGCAGTGAAATAAGCACAGCAGGTAGTGGGCAAAATCACACAGCCGCTGCTTCAATCATGTATATGGTGCATTAAAATAAATCAGATTTGAACTCTTTTTTCAGAACACAGCCTCTTGCTCAAAAACCTTGCTCTGAAGATATTTCTTTTTGTAACCCAACAAAATTTTCGCCATGAGTTTGCATACACCCAGAAGCATTAAAACACACGGAAACAGCAATGTTCACTGCAGGATGTATTGCAAAATTCCAGGAAAACAACTGCTGTTATTCCAAACCACTTCACCTCAGTCATCCTTACAACAACCATGCAAGGTAGGCCTCGTGTGATCTTTTCCACATTCCAGGCAGAACCCAAGCCAACTATAACATGGAAGCTTGAGATGAGGTCGAGATGAGGGAAGATTTAAAGCTCTCGCTGTATGTGAAAATATACAAGTAGATATCCATATGTATGTGTATTTTCCACATGTGTGTGCATGTTTCTTCAAGTCATGTTGACTTACAGCAACCCCACAAATATTTTCATAGGCTTTTCTTAAGCAAGGAATCCTCCGGGGTGTTTTTACCAGTTCCTTCCCCTGAAATATAGACCACAGCACCTGGGATTTGTTGGCGGTCTCCCATCCAGGTACTAACCAGGGATAACCCTGCTTAGTATCCAAGATCAGGCAGGACCTGGTGCCTTTGGGGTGTTTAGGCCAAACGCACACACAGATTGCTTCCAGCGATAGACAGGCTAGCCAAAAGGAGAGCTTTCTTGCCCACTCTGAAGGTAAGACCCTTGCCAGATGACACCCCGGATTCTGAATTATCCCGAGACCGGGCCAGTAATCCCCCTTCCCTCCAACCTCCTTGGCTGAGTGGTGACCACGTCCTTGGCTGGAAGGTCGGAGAGAGAGAGAGAGAGAAGCACCCACCTCAGGGGAAGAGGGAGAGGAAGGATGGCAACCTGTTGAGGGGGATCAAGTTGTTGTTGGAGAGGTACCACCACGTGACGGAGAGGACGCCCACAACGCAGGCGGTGCCCATGAAGCCTTTGAAGACGACCGCGGCCCAAGAGGAACCTGCAAGGGTTAGCGGATCCTTAGAGACCACCTCCTCCTCCTCCTCAGGGGAACCTGTGCGGGAATTCTCCAGTTAACAGGATTGAGGTGGAGGGGTCACTGGCCCTCCATCCAGTTCTCAAGCGACTCAGGGACCAAACTAAGGTGGGTGAGGGGGTGAAAGGGACGACCAAAGAAAGACACCTTAAACACAGCCAGAAGTTTGGCTGTCCAGCAGCCTCAACGCCCCAGGGGCAGGGAAGGCCAGTGACAGAACTTGGCCACTTTGGACCCTCTGCGGGAAAGGCCTGTCTCTCCAAAACATGATGTCTGGAGCATGGTGTACCAGCATTGCATGGAGTTCTACCATCTCCGAAAAGCTGGCCTTCAAATTACTCAGGACTGGCTCTGGAAGCTGCAGGAGGGGAGTATAAGATGCTCGAGGCCTTCCTTTGCCCAGTCCCGTATCGGCTCCCCTCCCGGCCTTTCTCACACACACTCACACACCCAACCGGCGCACCCATCCCGCTGCCTCTGGGCTGAGAGCTCCTACCTCTGGACTGGGCCAGCGCTTCCGATGCCCGGCAAGCTGCCTTCATGATGGCCAATTTGCCCCGGGGGTGGCCGGGGACGTAGACCTCTGCTTCCACCTCGATGTCTTCCAGCTCCACGGCGTCCTTGTCTCCTTCCACTTTGCCCCCACTGCTCCCGGCCTGCTTGCCCCGTCTGGGTGCCCCAGGCCTTTTGGGGAAGACGCCCCGGAGGAGGCGGAGGAGCTGGGCCCGGGCGGCCTCGGCCTCCCCCTTGGTGGGTTCCATGATGACCCCCACCAGGGCGCAGGGGGAGCGCTGGACAAACCTCTTGAGCTCCTTGAGGACCCTCTGCAGCTCGGCCTGCTTGGCCTTCAGGCAGGAGGCCCGGCAGAGGAAGAAGATGAGCTGGCACCGCCTGCCGCCGACGGTGCAGGGGACGCCGCGGGGCTCCTTCAGGGCGTCCCCCGGGTGGACCGGCTGGCAGGTGGCCGAGAAGAGGTCCTTGACAAAGGTGGCCATCATGCCGTGGATGTCCTGGCCCTCCAGGGTCTCCCCGATGAGCAGCACCTCAGGCCGGCCGCCCACCTTCTGCACCAGGATCCGGAAGTCCTGCGCAATCTTCTCCCCGGGGCCTGGGATGCATACTGCTGGGGGGCTGGGGGGCCCTTCTGAGCCCGGCCCCTCCTTGCTGCTCATGTCCTACTGGCATGCAGAGGCTGTGGCCCTCCTGCCCTGGGCTGCTCCTCAGGGGCCCCCAGCCTCCCTCCCTCCCTCCCTCCCTCCCTCCTTCCCCGATGTCACAATACAACTGCATACACAACACACACACACACACACACACACACACACGGAGCCTGGGACAGCCCCTCCCCAGGCCCCAGGCACAAAAGTCTCAGCTGGCCTTGAGCTGAAGGGACCCCCGCCCCCCATTACATATACTCACCTTGGGCAGCCCTCCATCACCTCCTAGAGAGGCTTAGGTCGGTGGGTACCCGAGGGAGGGTTTTTCGGTGGTGGCACCTCAGACGCAGAACACGTGACCAGCTCCCTCCTGCTGCTGCTGTTGACAGGCGGCAGGGACCGCGGAATCTGGCGGCTTCCATCGCACCCTTTCGCACAAAACTCTTCTAGACCCTAAACTCTTCCCCAGGGGCTGCGCCTGCCCCAGAGACTGAATTCAGCACCTTGGAGAGCTCCAAAAACCCGCAGCGGGCAGATCTGATTACTTGCCAGTTTCCCACCCCCTGCCCTCCCACCCCGGGGGCTTTTTTTCTGGGGGAACCCTCCCTCTCCGTGGCTCCGATCAAGATGCGCGACCCCTTAAAAACCCATCTACGGTCCTCCTCCTCCTCCTCCAGCAGATGCTACGTGGCCAGCTCAGGCCGGATCACAGCCCAATTTCTCAGCACAGGAAACCCTCTCCAGTGCCCCCCCGATGAAAAAGACGGGTGTGCTGGCTCACCCTCTTTCTCTCTCCTTTCTGTGAGCCGGTTGGGACCCTGGGTGCCCGCTCCCCCCACCATCCCTTGGCCCCCTTCCTACAGACGCACACACGTGCAAACGATATTTGTGGTTTTTCCACTTCTACGGGAGTCCCGCGCCCCTAACCCGAGTGATGTGGAGGGCCGACCTACAGGCTAAAACCTGGAGTGGATTTACTGCCCGCAAGGTGGAAGCTTCCAGCCTCCATCGGGGGAGAGGGTCTCCTCTGGGCAAGTTCTGAACAGTCAGCCGCTCTTTTGAGGCGCTTCCCGTGTTTGCAGCTGTGTTGGGTGGCTTCCCGCGTCTCTTTATTTTTTATGTGGCTTTTCAACCTGTTTATGGCGATTGCTGGGCAGAGACCGCACTTCGGCAAACCCGATTAATAGGTAAAATGTCAGTAACCGGCCCCCCCCCCCCATGGGCTAAGAGCCTGGGCCCTCCTTCCACGGGGCATCTCGAGCAAGAGAGGGGTGCTTTGTGAGTGGATGTGGGTGGACTGCAATCCGATTGCCCCTGCAGGAGGGAGCTGCAATAACCCGGGGGCCCTTCCACAGGACCCGATGGAGTCCTGAGATTTGCCCCCTAGGAAGCGGTACTTAGAATTCCCCACCGGAGAGTGCAGCCGCTTTGCCTACGCTACACGTCCAAGGACTCAAGAGGATGCAGCCATGGCAGTTAAGATGGAATTCCTAGTGCTATAACCACCCTTAGGCAGAAGCCAAAGCGTCGCTGGTCCCGAGCTCCCGCCAGGAGCACCCGGGCGACGGGGCAACCGAGAGGGGGGCGGCGGCGGCGGCGGCGGCGATAGCGGGGGGCACGGCAGTCAGGAAACTCGGGGGCGCGTGCCACCCGGGCATGGCTTCTTCGCCAGAAGGTTTCGTACCGGGGGAGAGGTCAGACGGGGCTCCGGGCTCCCGGGCAGGGGCTGCCTGCGCGCAAAGGCGAGGCGGGGGGCGCCGTCGGGGCTGCTCGGCTGCGCCCTGGGCGCGTAAGGCGATTGTGACACCGTCGGCCCTCGGGGAAGGGAGAGGCGGCCGCCGCCGCGGGGAGGCCAGGCGAGGCGAGGCGATGGAGCGCCACGAGCAGCGGGGCGGCGGCGGGAAGCGGGGCGGCGGCGGGTCCTCGGGCGGCCCTCGCGAGGAGGCGGCGGGGCCGGGCGGGGCGGTGGTGCAGCGGACGCAGGTGCTGCTCCTCTCGGGCGAGCCGTGGGGGCTGGACGGCGGGCAGACGGTCTTCAGCTCCTTCGCCCACCACGTCCTGCCCCGACGCCCCGACGCCCCGCCCGGGGAGGCCGCCCGAGGCGCCGCCGCCGCCGAGAGAGCGCCTGCGCCGGCGCCGGCGCCGCCGCCGGACCCTTCCTCGCCGCCGCCGTTGCCGCTGCCGGCCTCGTCCTCGGGGCAGCTGGTCTTCTTCCTCTGCCGGGCGGCCTCGCTGCGGGAACGGGAGGAGCGGCTGCGGGAGGTGCTGGAGGGGGTCCGCGAGCAGGTCCGGGGGGCGCCGGCCGTGCTGGTGGGGGTGGTGGTCCAGCCGCCGCCCGCCGAGGAGAGGGAGGCCCTCCGCCACCTGGAGGGGCTGCTGGGGGAGGTCTTCCGCCGCCCGTCCGGGGAGGGCGCCGCGCCCCCCACCGAGGTCCACACCGCCGTCTTCGCCCCCGGACGCCCCGGCGGCGCCCTCGAGCTCCAGCGCGTCCGCTCGGAGCCCCTCGCCTCGCGGAGATCCGGTGAGGGCGCCGTCGGGCTCTGCCCATGCTCAGAGGCACGCTTCCCCAGGACTTAGGAGCGCGAGATTCCCACCAGGGGGTGCGGTTGCCCTTTTGGACGTCCCCTTCCGACCCCCCCCCCGGAAGAAAGACGGCGCCCTTTCCGGCTGCTGCTGCACTACTCCAATGCCCATCAGCCTGACAGGCTGCCGAGCTGACGGTGGGGGTGATGGGAGGTGCAGTCCAGCATCTGGAGAGGGCCCGCAAGCAACGTCCTCCCATTCCGGGGCTGAAACACCACGGACGGTGGGGGGGTTATTTGTTAACAACAGGTGGAGGTGGTGATTCATTTATAGGGCACATATGCAAATAAAAATGGGGAAGCAGGCCCATTTGCATCTGTTTCACGGGGGTGCTATGCTCCACGCCGCCTTCTTAGGCCGTGCCCCTCACCCATGTGGTCCCCAGGCGCCGGCCCAGCCTGCAAAGCGGCCCCCGTCAGGCGGAGGCGGCCCTTTCTGCCCACACGGAGGCAGGCGGAGAGATCCGCGTGTGCCGGACCGCCATGCGGGGACCGGGGCCGTTAGGGTCCCCCGTGCCCGTTCTCAGCAGCCCGGGAGCCTGCTTCTTCCCTCCCTCTCGTTCCCACACCTCCCTGCTTCCTCCCCCTCCTCCCTCTGCGTTGGGTGGGCGGGCGGGGGGCTGCAGGTGAGTCCGCGGGGAGACAAGCGTCGTGCTCTCAAACCCCCCACGGAGTAACGACGCTTCCTTTCCTCTCGCCAGTCAGCGCCCTCTGGTCCGATAAATCCCTGATGATGCAGATTTTTGGATTGGTGGTCTCCTTTGGGACGATGGCGTACGGCACTTATTACTTCTACAAGAATCCTCCCTTGTGAATTGGGCTTCCCGGCCAACACGCCTACCTTCCTACCTGGTCAAAGGTGAGTAGCCTGGGGCCTGTATTATTATTAGTTAGAGAAGGTGGGCTGACCACTGGCCATTCAGAAGCCCCCTTCCCCACAGTGGGACTTCAGTAAGGTTGGAGCCCTTGGAAAAAATGGATGCTTTTTCATGTCTTGCGTGGATGGCCTGTAAAACTCCTCGACACAAGACGTGGAAATGAACAGAGAAAAGAGAACTTTGAAGGAGACGCCCACGGAAGACGGAGAAGAAGAACCGAGAGCCTCCACGTTCGGGGGCAGTATTCCTCTGAACTTTGCAGGGGAAAGCAGCTTGGGGGCTTCCGGAGGCACCTGTTTCGGGAGGATCACCCATTTTGCTGAAAAGCACCCGACTGGGTCTGCTCTGAGGGGAATCCTCTTATCTGTGCTGCAGTGTAGCTTCTTTTGGGACCAAAGTTTTCGCTCTCTGTCCTACAGTACGTGGGACTGCACGCAGGCGTGTGTGTGTGAGAGTTTTCCTGGGGGCACATTTGAGGCTCTGAGGGTGTCTTGTGGGCCCCCTCACAACGTGATTACCGCAAGGGATGTGGCCAGTGACAAAAACAACAGTTTCCCATTGCTGAGAAAGGTGAGGGGAACCCTCATATTGAAAAATGTACCGCTTCCTAAAATGTTTATGACCTACCCGAGGATCTCAGGGCAGTAGGCAAGAAACCTAGTTTAAAATAATGAAAGCAGCATGGGGTAGTATTTTGAGGGTTCAATTCGGCCATGGCGACGCACTGGGTGCCCTTGGGTGTGCCACACACTCTCAGCCCCCAGAAAACCCCGTGAGAGATTCACCTTAGGGTCACCATAAAGCAAAATGACTTGAAGGTACATGACAACGACCACCCTAATCGTTCAAGCTGCCTAAAAAGGCATAAAATGATTTAACGCTTCACACCAGGCCAGCTAAAACAGGTCGAAACCACTTTAAGATAATTCAAAATCACCTGTGTACGCTCGCCTTGGTGGCACGTGAGGACGGGTTTGTGGACTTCCCCCCAAATCGTTCGTTGCCCGGTTGTAACAATGTTGTGTGCAGGTTATGTCTCCCGTGCGCTCCTGTCTGTGCCGCTTTTGCACCCTTGTGTGCCTGTTCTTGGGTCCCCTCCTTCTTCTCTTCCTCACGCCGTGTTTTTTTGCTTCTTTTCCAGTTTTCGTGCTTGTCTGGATTTTGAGCTGCCATCCAAAATAAAACTTCTAAAATGAGAGATCGCCAAGTCCAATCCCCTCTCTCTAATGGCTAAACAAGCCCGGGATGCTGTCCTGCCCCGGCCAAATTCCCAAATCAGGAACGGTGCTGAGCCTCGGGGCTCGGCTGAGACCCTCCCTGCTCCCCCAGCCCCTCGCACGTCTCTGGAGTGAAGCCAAAGGGCTGCGGCAGGAGGCCGGGGCGGGATGACCGGAGGCTGTCGGAGCCCAACGGGAGGACAAAAGGCTTCAGGAAGACCCCGTCAGACCCGAGAGAATGGGGGACGGAATGGCAAATGGCTAGCAAGCCGCCTGAGTCTTTGGCATCCAGGGCGTTGCTAGCCAGAAGGAAACCTCTGCATCGCTTCTGTTGAAAGGAAGGGCTCTCCTGGGCTGGCTCCTAGTGGCGGGGGGATGGCAAAACTGACCCCCACCAACACTGCAGGAGGCACTGGGGGCCGATTCCCTTTGGGTGGAGGGTCCTGGGGCACTTTCCCCACTTCTGCTTACTGCTCTAACCACTAGGCTGGCCGGCCAGCAGGGGACGCAGGGGACTTGCAATCCAGCACATGATGGTGATGATGATAATGATGAATTACAATTACCTTTGCTTACACCCTGCCTTTGCCCCCAAATTAGGGCTCAAAGTGGCTTACATGGTGTAGCGATTTGAGTTTTGGCCTACAATGCTGGAAAACAGAGTTCAGGTCCTTGCTTGGCCGGGGAGACCCCCAGGTGACCTTGGGCGTGGTACGTACTCTCAGCCCCAGGAAACACCACGATAGGTTTGCCTGAGGGTCACCATAAACTGGAAATGATTTACACAGCATCAACAACATAACTAAAAACTTATGAATGTCCTAAATATCCTAAAGGCGCCAGAACCTGTCTGATCTTGGAGGCTGAGCAGGGTCAGCCCTGGCTCCTATTTGGAAGGGAAACCACCTGTGAATACCATGTGCCGGAGGCTCTCTTTCAGAGGAAGGAACTGGCAAAACCACCCCCGAGGAGTCCTTGTGTAAGAAAACCCTGCGAAAAAATTCATGGCGTCACCATGAGCCAAACGGTGACAGGTCCAAAATCTACAGCTAAACAGGATGAAAAGGCAATTAAAAAAAAGGGTAAATGAAAACAATACAGCGTCCTCTTAAAAAAAGTCCTTTCTTTGAAAACCTTCTGTTCTAAAAGCCTGTGTGAATAGAAAAGTCTTTGCCTACCAACAGGACAACAGGGAGGGAGCCATTCTGGCCTCCCCGGGGAGGGACTTCCGGAGCCCGGGGGCAGCCACAGAAAAGGCCCCATCCCGTGGCCCCACCGACCGTACCCGTGAAGGGGGCGGGACTGAGAGGAGGGCCTCTCCTGAGGCTCCGAGGAAGCAGATGTGCCCACAGTCCACAGACACATCTGGAGGGCACCCCCCCCCGCATGACGGCAGTGGTTGAGACTCCGTTGGGCAGAACTTGGTTGCTCACAATGTCCCAGAGGTTCTAGAACGGCCGAGCGGCCGAGGTCGGCAGTTGGAGACCAAGTTCTCGGAGGGCGGAGGCCGAGGCCGGCGGTCCCCTTGAGATGGCGTACCCCAACCGAGGGCTGCTGAAGGCAGCCATGGGGCACTACTTGACGGAGAGCGCCCGCACGGCGCTGGAAGCTTTGGAGCCGGAGGAGGACGTGGTGGAGGTGAGTGCCGGAGGGGAAACCGAGGCGGAACGGGCTCGGGGGGCAAGGCCGGGGAGATGGCTGGAGCAGAGCGAATGAAAGAGGCGGGTGTGATGGGGGACATCGGTGTCTCCCACTGACCCCCGAGAAGGTTGGAGGCAACTGGCAAATAAAACAACTAGTCCTCACTGAGGGAGGACCCCATGGAATCAACCTGAAGTGGGCCAAGCAGAGTTGACCCTTGTGTCTGCCCCACAATTTTCCAGGGTCACACTGGTCTCTCAAATGGACTACAAACCTTTCCAGGACCCAATAGCCCCATTTTCACATCTTCGTTCTCTTTGCTTGCGGCTGGAGACTTTTTACTGCCGGGTTATGTGCTGACTTTGAAGTTCTGGCTCAGCTTCTGCAAAAGGTGTTGGGAAAAATTGGGGTTTTGGGTGGTGAAAACATCCTCTCTTCTCTCAGAATTCCTTTGGGGTGGAAGAGGGGAGCAAGGAGACAAGCGAGACCCAAGAGGCATCAGAATTAAGTTTGGTCTGAACCCAGAGGCAGATATTTTCTCTTAGCCTGGCCCCTAACTTCCTAAACACTTGTTGCAAACTGGCCGTTGATGTCTTGTGGACTAGCACTGGCCTGCTGACCACCCCTCTGAGTGGCCCTGAATTCAGCCAAGAGGGGCTGGAGTTCCACTACATTCTCAGAGACCTACAAAAGGGTCTTGGGAATGGACGAGCAACAACCCATTCTCACCACCACAACTTCCATCCGTGAACTCCAGGTAGCCAAATTGCCTTCCTCCTTTTCTTTTTTGGTGAGTTTTATCTTTTTGTCTGTTCTTTTTTTCTTCAGCTGGGCCCTGGGAAACGGATGCCAGCTGTGGGACCGAACCAGATCCTGGACATGCCCCTCTTCACCAAAATGCCATTCCTGCCTGGCTCCAACACCATGTTCTACACAACAAACTTGGGAGAAAAGGTGAACAGACAACACTAAACCCTTGGACAGTTGATGGTTCCATGTCAGCGGGGTGGAGAATCCACACCAAGTTTTGGCTAGCTTTGAAGGATCTCTCCAAGGTGCTGGACTCATATAGGAACTGGTTCAGCACCTTGGAGAGCTCCCTTAAAGTCTGCATCGGAACCTAGAGCGGATTCACTGTTCCACCATCATGGGACCACTGATCAAACCCCTTCCCCAAGAAAGAGCCCCCAGATCCCTCCCAACATTTCTTTGCCACATTTCCCTTCTGCTGCCCAACAGATACAGAAGGGAGAAAATATGAATGCGGGAAGGCACAGCCTTTCAGACCCCGTGTAATGTGGGAAGCCATGCAACAACACAGCCCACGTGAAGGGTCTTAATAAGATAAGCAATTAGCAGAAAGGGAATGCAAAAGCAGAATTGAGGAGGGGACTTGACACTTTTCTCTCCTGCTGCAGTGCATTCCTTCCCTTCCTACTCTTGAAATTGTTCTATCATAATTAAAAATTGGTCTGGGGGGGTTTTAATCTATTTATACCAGAAGTGAAGAAAGTGTGGTCCTGGAACTTTATTTCTGTGGCTGCCAAACCTGTCTGGTGACCTCCAAACTCCACTACCCCAAAATAATTTTTAAAAAATGGCTCCAGTTTTCAGGACGTTTTGTCCCAAAACTGGCTGAAATACCCCCCCCCAACCATTTATCCATGGCGTGGTTAATGTCACCCTCCCCAGGACCTTCTGACTCCTCAGCAAAGGGGGGGGGATTTAAATGCATTTTATGAGAAGATTCCCTCCCCAGCTTTCCCCAAAATACCCCGCAGAACTGGAGACTCCCCCAGCCCCGCTCTGAAACGAGGGTCCCGCTGGCCTGGGTGGGGAAGGCTGTGTCTCTTGGATCCACCCCATGATGTGTGTGTGTGTGTGTCTTTCTCTGTTGTGCGCCGTGGTTGCGTGTCTTCCAGCTGTACCAGCCCTCTGCCACGTTTGACCTGAGCGACCCCTATTGCAAAATCATGGTGCCCATGTACAAAAGCCTCCACGACCCCCACTTGCGCGCCTACTACAAGCGGAAGGACAACCTGCGGAGGCTGAAGAAGGCCGGGTACATCACGGACAAAAACAAAGTCGGTTGGTTCATTCTGGGCTTTCCCAGCCTTGCCCCCTCCCTTCCCCACCCTCTGTCCCGTCAAAATATTAGAGGCAGCCAGCAAAGGAAGGGAAAAGGCCATTTTTTAAAAAGGTAAATGGCTAAAAAGATTTCACAACAGCCAAGAAATCTGTTGGGTTTGGTGTCTAAATGACTCTTTGGGGTCTCTTCCAACTCTGTGGAAATGCAGTGATGCCCTAAGCGATCTAATGTTGCAGGACAGGATATGAATGTTTTAATAACAGGAAGGCTTTCGATTCTACGAGTCTGTCAAACCCATGAAAAAGAGGGGTGGCCGTCGCTGGGGAAGAGAGGGGCCAGGCAGGCTTCCCCCGAGGAGGAGTTCCCAAGAGCAGCCACCCCGGTGGACACGGCCGTGCGAACGGTCGACACTGCAGGGCTGTGGTGGGGAAGTGCCCGGGTGTGGGTTGCTTTGGTGCTTTGGAATGTGGAACAAGGAACAGGGAGTTTCCGGCATCTGCTGAAAACATGTCTGTTCGCTTCACCCTTTGGGGCCTAAGTGGTTTGCACAAACCCTCCCGTGGGCATCATTTCCAGTCAATTTAGATTCTTTTTAATCTGTCTTGCCAAATTGCTTAATATATTTTTTGCCTTTTGAAAATCATTTTCTTTGTACACTCTGGCTGGTTTTAGATATTTTGACATTTAGATGGAAGGTGGGATATAAATATTTTAATTAATAAAATAAAATATTTGTTTAATGTCAGACCATAGCCTCCCTCCCCCCCCCCCCAAATTGGGAACGTTGGGACCGGTGGTGCCCGTGAAGCCTCGGGGGTGACAGGCGTCCTCTTCCTCCACCCAGGTGGTGTGCTCCTTGAAGGAATTCAACGAATACAGGCAGTACCTGACTTCCCTGAAGTTGGAGTTCGAGAAACACTACATCAGAGAGCAGGTAAGTCCCGGGCCTCACTGCCGTGTCCCCTCTCGTGCTGCCGCTCCGCACCCGGAGGTCCAGCATCCTTCTCCAAATTCTCCCCCCTCGATGCTGTCGGGCCCCCTGCTTTTTGGCTCTTGCTTCGGCTCACCTTCCCCTCCTTTTCCCTGCTCCCCAGAAAATGCTGGAGAAGCAAATTACCAAGCTCCACGACGCCCAGCTCCTCCCAGAGGGGATCGACACCTCTAAATACCGCGACTGGCTGCTCAAGGAAGAGCGGCCCACCATCCCGGAGCAAGAGAGTGCGATGAGGAACAGGTGCGGAAGAGGGACGCGGGGAGCGGGAGGCGCCTTCTCCCCACGGGTTTTCTGGGGGTTCTTTTCGGGGGCGTGGTTACGAAGCCCGTCGCTCCCCGGAAACGCTCCCCGGCAGCCAAAGGCCCGTCTCTCATATATTAAGCAATCCGACAGGTGAAAAAGACAGGTTAAAAATAATGTAAATTGATTGGAAATGACGTCCATGGGGGGCTTTGTGCAAACCACCTAGGCCCCAAAGGTTGTAGCAAACAGCCGTGCTTTCAGTAGATGCTGGAAGCTCCCTGTTCCTGGTTCCGCCACCGGCTTTTCCCCCCCGGGGGCCGATCTTCTCATTGGGCAAAGTGAGTCAGCTGCCTCAGGCAGCAGATCTTTGGGGCTGGCAGTGGCCACTTTCTTCCCGAGCTCCCGGCTACCACCCCCAACCTCCCCTGGGACCCTGAGGTGTGGTAGGAGACCCTCTCTGGTCTCCAGGGCAAAGGCAAAACCCTCCACCGCCCAACCATTGACTCTTCGGCGAGAAATGCCGGGGCGGATGCCATCTTGGCCTCACCCTCAGGCAGCATGGCACGACCAAAGGCGGAACATTTTTCAATCATTTTCTTTGGGGGGGGGGTGGAGTGAAATTTGATGATCTTTCCCCCCAAAAAAGTACTCAAAGGGTTTTTTTTGAGACACACAAAACACAACATTTTCTGATGGGAAGTCCAATTTTTTCACCGTGGCTGAGCATCATGGGGGAAAAGCGCCAGCCATTTTTGCTGCTGTTGAGAGAAAAATTTTTGCAGCCGACTGTCTTTTTGACAGGAACACACTTTCTAATCAATCGGTTGAGGGGGAACAAAGTGTGAATATTCCTTTCATCCTTAAACTCTGCTCATCTCCCTTGGACTGGCTAAAAAAATGTTGTAAACAATCTTGTAATCTGGCTTGAGTCCCAGTCTCGGGGAGGAAAAAGCAGAGTAGAAATATAGCTAATGATCAATTCAATCAATCAATGAGTCAATCACACTGACTCACCTGAAGCCCAAAAGAGGACAGGAGAGGGTTTGGGGAGACCCACCTGTGCAACTCTAGCCTGTTCCTTTCTCCTCTTCCTTTTAAAATAAAAAAGGTATTTAGAGTTGATTAACCAGGAGCTGGAAAAACTGGAGCAGCTGGCGGAGGAGAACCGGCGCCTCTCCTTGGCTCAAGACGACAAGAAGAAGCTCGGGCTGGAGCAGAGGAAGCAGCTGCTCTTGAGAAAGAAGATGGAAGAGGTGAGGCGGCCGAGGGGGTGGCCTGGAGAAGAGCGAGGCCGACCCAAGACTCCAACCAAGGCTGGATTCCGGCAGCTTTTAATACGAGCAAGACACACTGGCTTTGCACGGGCTCAGAGAGCTTCATTTTGGTGCCCAGAGGCAGGGTGGCTGGAGGCTTCCGTGTCAGCGGGGTGACAAATCCAGTCCCGGTTTTAAAGTCAGTCGAGCTGTCCAAAGTGCTGGATCTATTTAGGGTGTTCAGCTCCAATGCTTGGGGAGCACGGTGGATCTTGTCCAAATCCCTCCTCTTTGACGTGTTAAATAGCTTAATGAGCTTTTCCCTTTTCAATTACTGTTTTTAATTCTTTGAAGTGTTCAGACTTGATTTCACTGCACGCCACCCTGCGACCCTCAGATATAAGGCAGGCGGGAAATACTCTTACTAGCAAACCCATTTTCTTCCCCCTGTTCTTCCCGGCTGCTCTTTTCTGCACCCCACTGGTGGTGCACCCCAGGCACCGAGCTGACCCTGACTCTTTGCTGACTCTGCCACCAAATCTTTCCTTCCCAGGAGTGGCGGAAGAAGGAGATGATGCTCCTGATGAAGATCGGGGACGACGTCAAGCGAGAGGCCAGAATCGAAGAGCAGTGGCAGAAGAGCAAGGAGGAGAAGCTGAAGAGGGTGAGGGGCCGTGGCGGGCGGCCGTGGGGCAGTGGGGACGGGCAGGCCGGTTGGGAAGAGAAGCAACCCAGAGAGGCATCCCCCCTGCCCGGTTGCGCCCAGCGGGCCACCCCGAGTGCCATGCTGGCCAGGGCGGAGGAAGGGGACTGAACACCTGTTTCCTTGCAGAAACAAGCCATGCTGGAGAAGAAGATGGCCTACCACCTGAAAAAGCTGCAGGAGAAGTTCCAGAAGGAGGGGTTCCTGCCCCCGGACCGGTTCCTCCCCGTCGCTATGCCTGACAACCGAGGCCCGTCGGCCAAAAAGCTAGGTAGGGGCTGGGAGGGGCCAGGACAGCTTCCGGGGTGCCCCCCTGAAGAGTACAGGGAAAAGGCATTCAAATAAACAGAGAAATGGGAGGTTTTCCAGGCACAAAATACTCAGGCTGCCTCCAGGGCTGGGCTTTCAAGCATTGGGATGGGGTGACCCGTTCCATCTGTTTCTGTGACTGACGGTAATTCTTATTCCCCAAGCGTCACTGAGGAAGAAAAGCACCGAAGGTCCCCAGAAGTCCGCAGACTCGGAGAAGAAGCAGGGCGGCCCCGTTGGTGAGAAAGGAGCGGCACTGCCCAAAGGTAGCACTTTTGGGGGTTGAAAAGGGGGAAAGGGCTAAGCCAGGCTGACTTGAGGAGCCCCCCCCATAACTCTCCCAAACTCTGGGACCACTGCCAAGCTTCTCTGTGAGCCTCACCCTCCCAGTCGGAAAGGGTGTATGCCTCTGAGCATACACTGAGTGCATTTGTTTTATTCAGCCAACAGCAAGCTGAGAAGTGGCTGAGGGGTGCAAAGGATTACCTGGTGGGGACCTCCACAGCCTTCCAACTTGGCCTGTTGGCCTAATAAATGAAACACACTCTGTGTTTGCTCAGAAGCACCTTTTAAGCCTGGAGGTATTTGGTGCATCTAAGCTCAGAATTTGCTGCGCTGATTTGGAGGTGACCACCCTGGCTGAGGGATTTGGGGCGGGGGACTTCCGGGTCACGGGCGTGACAAATCCCCTCTCTTTTCTAGTCTGAACTTTAAAGCATCTCCCCAAAGTGCTGAGCCCCATGATCAAAATAGCTGTCCGACAACTTTAAAATTTGGATTAAAACCCGGGTTCTGGGAGTTTCTGTCCAAAAACATTTTCTGCTGTGCACCACAGAACATTTGGAGTTCTCCATTGGGTCCCGGTGAGGGAGCCCCCAGATCCCAGCGGACTTGGGCTTGCCTGGTTCCCCTCCCTTGTCCGGGGGCCTCCAGCAACCCCCCCACCCGCCTGCAGTAGCCCGGAGAAGCCGGGCATGGTTGCTCGCAGCCTGCTCTGGAGGGCTGTGGGTTCAAGTCTCACCACAGTCTTGGCCATGGTGGTGGCTCAGTCTGCTTTCCCCGTCCCCTAGCAGGAAGAGCCAGCAGGACGGAGCCCGTGAGCCAAGCCTCCCGAGCCGAGCCCACAGGCGGCGCAAAGCAGTCGCTCACGGTGCTGGTGCCGTCGGCCAGCTCTGAAATGCCGGCCCCAAGCAGATCTGCCAACTCTCTGGAGGTAAGAGACCCCCAGCTTGTTGCGTGGGGGGGCAACCCCAGAAGGAGGGCGGCAGTGGTGGGGAAAGACAGACTTCCCCAGAGGTGTCTGGATCCCAGAGGAGGCCGGCCGGGCTGTTGGGTGGGGTAAGGCAGCTGCCTTGGGTGGCAGATTTGGGGTCTCATGGAAGGGCAGCAATTAATTACTTTCTTAAGGTGGTACTTTTTACTGCTAGAGCTGGGCAAGAGGCATTTGGGGAAGTGAGGAGGTTGTACCAGGGTGATTTATTCTGTTTATGTATTAATATATTTATACCATACCCCATATCTAAAAGGTTTCAGGACAGCTTACAAATAACATTAAGATAAGAAATTAATCAGTTCAAAGATATAAGATATAAATTTTAAAAATAAATCAGTTGTTTACACTCTTCTTCCCAGATAAAAAGGGCTCTCAATGCACCTGATAAACCCTCTGTGTTTGAAAAGGACAGTCCCTGACTCCTCGTTTATGACATAAACAGACATGATGGAAAAGGAAAAAATAGACGGGGGGGGGGGAGGCAGTCCCCATATTATTTTTCCATTAATAGTTTCCCTTCTTTTCCCTTCTCTCCTCCTCCTCCTCCTCCCTTGCTGTTTCTGTTTTGTAGCCAGGAATTGTTGAAGGTGAGAAGGATGTGAGCAAACAAGAAAGCCAGGAGTCGGAGACAGGTAACGGGGTCCAGGTTGGCTGGGGGACGACGAGTGGGGCAGAGGGTGGGAGAGGTGGTTCTCCCGGGACGTGGGGCTGCGCAGGATCAGACAACGGTTTAAAACTTTTGCTCCCCGCTGCCTGTGGGGTGAGGCCCCTTGTATGTCACAGTGTGGCGGCCATTCCTCTCCACAACACTGGGAGCTCTCAGTTTTGGTTCCTCTTCTCCTTCCCTTTTCCTTTTCCAGGCGCCTCTTCCATTGGGTGGTCTTCAAGTGACATATCTAGACTACATTCACAGGAGTGATGGGGAGAACATTCAAAAATATTAATAGAAAATGGTCAGGAAAGGTGTATTTCTAGAGTGTCAGGAAACCCTGGTGAGGGGAATCCCAGACTGAATCTTTGCAATTTGGGGCTCACTCTTCTGGCCATTGAGTCTTTTCCCATCTTCGGTGGGGCCGGCGGAGGAGATCTGCTTTGCCCACCTTGCTGCAGTCTTGGTAGAAACCGGGTACCTAGCATGAACAGAGCAGACATACCATGCTTATTAAGGCACTATTTGTTAATTAGTCTATGGACTTTTCCTTGGAAAAAGCAAGGTGAACCATGGAGCTCAAAGGGGCTTACTCTTACACAAAGGGGTCCTTTGCAGAGAAAAACACAGGGGTCCATGTGATGGTCAGATCCTGGGTTCTGGACATTTGGGAATCGGAGATGGATGGGTCACTATAGTTTTAAATCTCCAAGGCTCTAAGAAATGGCCAGAAACTAATGACTAACAAGTCAGAAAACTCCTTAGTGTCGTGCTGAAAACGTAACCATTCTGCCCCTTGCCGTGTCAGAATCACAACGTGGGATTGTTGACTCTGTTTACGCACAGAAACGGGGACGTGGTCAGTTAGCGCCTGTTTCAACGAGCTGCTTCCGGGCTCCATGGGAGCGCCTCCCTGGCCCCAGGGCCCCTTTCCCTTTCGGTCCGCCTCAGCTCCCCCTGTTCTCCTTCTCTGCAGCAGGGGAGCCTCTCCCTCCCCAGGCCGGCAACAGCAAAGTCTCCTTAGCCTCAGGGAAGGAGGCCGTCTCCATGGCCAGCAGCGCCATCAGCAACACGCTCCCGGGGGCGGAAGCCGATTCCAGCGTGGTGGGAAGCTCCAACGAAAAAGTCCTCCCCTCCGTCTCTGGCGGAGCCGTCAGCAACGAGGGGGCAGTCTCGGTTTGCGGATCCGCCGGTTGCGGGAGCAAGACGTCATGTTGCGGGTCCGCGGGCTGTGGGAGCAAGAAGTCCTGTTGCGGATCCGCCGGGTGCGGAAGTAAAGCGTCGTGCTGTGGGTCCACCGGTCGCGGGAGCAAAACGTCCTGTTGCGGATCAGCCGGCTGTGGAAGCAAGACCTCTTGTTGCGGATCGGGTGGCTGCGGGAGCAAGAAGTCCTGTTGCGGATCCGCCGGGTGCGGAAGCCAGGCGTCCTGCTCTGGCTCTGGCTGCGGTTCCGGAGGGCGTTGCGGCAGGGGCGGCAAGTGCTGTGGGTCGGGAGGATGCGGCAGCAATAACAGCAAAGGAACCGGGGATTACGATTCGAGTGGCAGCAGCAAGCACGGGGCCACCGGCAAGCTCCAGTTCACCTCTCTGGCGGGTGAGTCTCCATCCTGGACGGAAAGCCCACTCGGGAAGGGGGCCGGGGACAAACGAGGCCGGAGGGGAAGACCCTTCGAGGGAATTCTGCTCGCTCAAAAGTGCCGGCAAAAACAATGTGTCTTGCCCTCACTGAATCTTAGAGATTCTTTCCTTAAGAAGAATGTGCTGACAGTAAGAGCAGTCGGACAGTGGAATTTGCTTTTGCCTCCATGGGATGTGGTGGAGCCTCCTCCTTCTCTGGAGGTTTTTAAGCAGAGGCTGGATGGCCACCTGTCCGAGGGAGGGCTTGGATGGTGTCCTCCTGCCTGGCTGAAGGGGGCTGGACTTTTCCAGCTCTATGATTCCATGATTCTGCAATTCTGTTGTTCTTTGTGATGATGGCCAGACAGCAGTCTGAGGCTATGTGAGGCTGAATTTGGAAAACTAAAACTAAAATACTGCGCATACTAGGTTACTGAAATTCCAGGACATTGTTTAAAACTCTTCAGGTGGCCATGTGACTAAATGCCAACCTTGTGTGTGAATTCAGCAACAAAACATGATACTGGGACACCCAAGTATCCCCTCTGCCTCAGCAGGTAAAGACAGGTAGAGATATAATCCACCAAGACTTAAGCTGTTCAGTCATGATGAGACAAACCCTAATGTTAAAATGAAACCGGTTTAGAAGCAATTCAAAAAGCACATCATTAAAAGCTGCTTGCAGAACCCCCGTTCCAAGCCCCATCCTCCGCAGCCAGCGCGTTGCCCAAAGCCCACCTGAATCAAGGTGGCGTTGTCTTCTGGCAGAAGGACAGCAAGGAAAAGGTTAACTCTGATTTCCACAACCCCTGGGAAGCAGCCACTGAGAAGACCGTGTCTTGCCTCCCTGCCGAATCTTCCTCCAAAGGCAGAGGAACAGAGGGAAATGGATCCCCAAGAAGATCTTAGATCTTTGGAGATCTATAGCAGAAAAGGGTCCTTCCAATCCAGTAACAGAATTGTAGGGTTGGAAGGAACCTCAAGTCCAAACCCTGCTCTGCAGGCATCCACTGCCTGGACTCAAGATATGTCGGGGTTCATGGATTATAACTGGTTTTTCCTTCCTTCCTTCCTTCCTTCCTTCCTTCCTTCCTTCCTTCCTTCCTTCCTTCCTTCCTTCCTTCCTTCCCTCCCTCCCTCCCTCCCTCCCAGGGGTGACTGTAATGCATCAAAGCTCAGCGAAGCCTTCCACCAAAACAACCATGCCTCCCACTGTGACCGCACAGACTGTCAGCGAGACTTCTGGCAAAGGAAAGCAGAAGAAGAAAACAACCTTAACGGTAGGAACTGGAAACATCTCATGACAAAAGAGCAAAAAGTTCCTGCCTTCCCAAGGAGAGGCTCGCAGGAGGCTCGGAAGGGCCAAAGTGGGGCTGCTTGGGGGCTGCAGGGGCAGCAGTGGGGAGAGCAGCCAGCCTGGAAAAGGGGTGCCTCACCTTTGGGGTGCTTTAGAAGAGTCCGCAAAAGGTGGAGCCAACTTAAAAACCTCCAATGGTGTGTTTTAACCCTTCTCCTTTCGGCTCGCTTGTTTCTTTAAAGTTTTCCCAGAGTGAGCCAGACCCGCAGCCGAAAGAGAGGGGCACCAGCAAGAAGAGGCGGGCGGATAAGAATAAAATAGGTAGGGATGTGAACGGGCTCGGGGAGAGGGAGCTGGGGGTCGGAGACCGTGACCTGTTTTTGGGAGTGCTTCTGTAGCAGCGCAGAAATTCATACGTACTCTCGGGACAACCTCGCCTTCCACTTTCCCTGCTCCACCCAGAAAAAGACAAACCAAGCCTTCCCGCTGCTCAGAGGAAACCTCAGCTCCCAAACTCTATCTGAATGGTTAATGTTTTAACTTTACGAATTGTTTAATCACTTTTAAAATATCCCTTATATTTTTATACTTTTTAATGACTTTTTATAGCCTTCAGTTTGTATTGTTTTTAAAGACAGACAGACAGACAGACAGATAGATAGAGGACTGCCCCCATTCAGCTCCTCAGGTCTGACAGCAGCAGAGGTTGGAGAAGTTCCTTTTTCAGAGCCCAACATCCCTTAGCCAATGTGACCAAAGAGCACTCTCCTCTCCACCTCGAACAACCTGGCTCTTGCCCCCTGGGTCCGGGAGGGCAGCTGGGTGGAGCTAAAGGTGGGGCAGCCCAAATATTTTTTGGTGGGGAGAGTGGACCCCATTCCTCCCCCCCAGCTGGGGCAGAGGGGCAAATTCCCCTCCTCAGGACCCTGGGGAGATGCCACCTCCCCATCGTCACCCAGACGGTTGCCAGAGGGAAAACTCCTGTCCTATTTATGATTGTGTGGAAGGCAGAATTTCAACAGGTGTTGCTTGTGTCCCCCTCCTCCTCTTCCAGAGCATTTGGCTTCAACGTCCCAGGATAATGACTCCGAGTCATCTTATTCGGCATACCTGCAGCGCCTGCTCTCAAACTCGTAAGGGACTGGAGAAGATCCCCTTTAATACTGGGCACTGTAGTGGATTGGGGGTGGGAGGATAAAAACTCTGTTCTTCTGTCATTTTGTCATGTTTAGGGGGTGGGGTGAAGGCAATTTGGGGAGGACCGGGGTCCACTCGAGGACCACTGCAGGCCGCACTTTCCCCAGAATGTCGGCATAACAACATTTATTTCCAGGGCTGCACCTTAACAGATGCTCTTGGAGCGGGGGCACGGGGAGAGCCCCTTGGGCAGACTCCTGCCCCATGAAAGAGATGAGGTCCCTCTGCTGCGCGGGGATGGGTCCCCATTGCAGCAACACCCCTGGTAGGAGCCATCTTGGCTACTGCTCTCCAAGCTGAAGTGCCTTCAAGTCAACTCTGACTTATGTGACCTTCTCCTGGGGTCTTCTCAGCAAGATTTCTGTAGCGGAGGCTTGCCACCATGACCTCCTCCTGAGGCTGAGAGAGTGTGACTTGCCCAAGGTCACCTTGGCCGGGCAGGGATTTGTACCCTGGTCTCCCGGAGTCCTACCCTGGCGCTCAGACTATGATCCCGTGCTGGCTGCTCACCAAGGAGACCCACGGTGAAGCTCTCCCCCTTCCTCCTGGCCGGAAAGGTGCTCCTGGAGGGTCGCAGGCGGGGCGAGTCACTTGGACTGTCCCCAAAGCAGTGGCGTCTGTGCGTGTGATCTTAGACTGATCAGCGCTCCCTCCCTTTCTTTCTTCCAGAGACCATTCGGCACTGCGAGAGAGCCTGAAAGGAAAGGTAGGTTCCTCCATGGATTTTTTTGCTACGTTTTGGGGTCTCTGGGAGTTCCCCTCAATCACACCCCGTTGAGCCCCAAATGCTGAGAAGGGGCCCTTGAAATCCAGAGGAGTCAGGGTGCAAGCCTGGGGAGGTCCATCCCCCAACCTGCCCACCCCTCTGCCCCACTGAAGTGGTTCATGGGCGCGACAGGGGCTTTAACTCCAGCTGGACAAACAGCAACGTGGGGAGGGGGAGGGGGGAGGAAGGGGTTAAGCTGTAAAACTTTCCAGATATAAGGGAAGGACAGCAATACGCTCAGATTCAGAATGCCACCCTCATGGCTGCTTTTTTGGTGGAAAAGAAAGAAAAATACGCAAATAATGAATAAGCCGTTTTCTTGACCCACCTCTTCCACTGGCTCCGCATTCTTCCTTCTGCTTCCAGGTCTCTGTTTCGGAGCTGAACAGCATAATCCAGAACATCATGACCTGGGTGGTGTCGGCCGTCACGAGCATTCTCTATCCGGCCCTCACCAAGTTCGAGGAGCGGGTCCGGACACGCGTCTACACCATCTCGGAGGAGTCCCTGCTCTCCTCGGACAACTCCAGTAGCTGCAGCACCTGCAACGAGGACCTCTTCGAGGCGTACGGGGGCCTGCCCTCCCTCTCCACCCGCAAGGTCAGCTTCACCGACACCAGCCTCAAGCCCACCACCAGCAACCCCAGCGAGTTCCAGGCCGCCAGCAGGAAGCCCACCTCCGTGATCTCGTCCAAGTCGTCCTACACCTCCTTCACCAAGAGCACCCACCTCTCCCTGGACGGCGACCTCTTCAAAGGGAAGTTCAAGAGAGGGAAAGCGGCCATCTTCTTCTCCCCGGCTAAGCACGGCCGGTTCGTGTCCTCCACCACGGCCAGCATGCGGAGCTCCAAGTCGGACAGCCACATCTTTGAGATGCAGAAGGCTTTCTCCGAGGCCCCCGAGAAGCCGGCGGCCGCCTACCATGGCAAACGGAGCAAGGGCGCAGCGCTGAGGGGGCTCTTTCCCAAAGTGGACACTACGACCACTGCAGCCACTGTCACCACCGCTGCCGCCGCTACCACCACCACCACCGACACAGGACTGCCTCCCCCTGGCCGGGAGCACAAGCCACCCCGTGGCCCCTCAGACCCAAAGGAGACCCTCAACTTGAGGGACCTCAAGAGCATTTTAGCAGAGCTGAAGTCCCCCCTCTCCAAGGTCACGGCAGTTGTCCTCAATGACGTTTTCAAGAGGATCTTGGGTGACCTGGGCTGCACGGCCTCGGCCGTCTCCCTCGCCATGGAGGTCCTGCTGGAGTCCATCTCAGAGAGCATTCTGGGCAGCCCCCCTGGAGGTTCGCCTCCAGCCGGCTCCATCTCCCGGATCGCCAGCTTTGTTGCCACCGACCTCGTTGAGAATGTGCTCAACAAGATCCAAGCGACGGCCCAGAAGAAGTACGTTGAGACCGTTTCCCGAGACGAGTTCTCTGCGGAGTGCAAAGCCATGTGCGTGGCGGCCACTGGGAAACGGATGGCCCCAGACCCGGCCTCGTGGAAAGCTCGGATGCCCCTCTCGCTGGAGTCGATGCACAGCGTGGCGGAAGAGATCCTTCACTTCATTCTCGACAAACTGAAGGTCTTTGCTCTAACGAGCCAAACCAAAGTCTCCCAGTTTGAGCTCTTTGCCAGAATAAAAGCTGTTGGCATTCCGCTGGAGCAGTTTTATACCGCCATTCCGCTGCATACCGTGGAATCCGAAGCCGCAAACGCAATCGTGAAAGACACCATCCGGAAGATTGTTTCCAAGACGGTGGCTTCATCAGACACGAACATCCTCCAGTACGTGGAAGAGATGATTAGCAGCATTCTCAGCTACATCCAGAGCCAGCTGAGTCCTGAAGGAAAGCTCCCGACCCGAGAGAGCTCCATTCTTCTCCAGCTCATTAATGACGTTTTCAACAGTTTAAGCACAGAAAAGCTCAGGGGGATTTTCCCAGCAGCAAAACCCAGAGCCAGCCCCCCAACGCAAGGGGAAGTTCCTAGTCCCGAACCCTCTGCTGCCCCAGAGGCAAAAGCTACAACCGTGACCACCACAACTCTCTTTTCAGCAGAGAAAAAGATGAAGAAGCCATTCTCCCCTGTGAACGTCCCTGGAATGGTCATTTATTCGGAAGCAGAAGTCGAGGGAAGAGAGAAGAAGGAACCCGACGGGACGTTATCGTCTGTCAACGAGGAACGCAAAGTCTCGGTCACTGAAGAGGCTCAGGACAGGGTCAGATACGAAAGCTCTGGCCTTGAGTCCCATGAGAGGAGCCGGCCACACCCAAAACGAGCTCCCCAAGGGGAAGAGGATTTTCTGGACAAAGACACGAAGACTGAACCAAAGCACTTGGACAAAACCGAAAGCAGTTTGGAGAATTTTGTACAGGAAGCCATCTTTTGTTCCGTGGAAGGCCACCAGACAGTGATGTTTCCTGCTGACCCCAAGTCTGGGGCGGTAACTGGAGAGTGGACCTTGGAGAAGGCCTTGAAGAAACTGGAGGAGGACTTCAAGGAGGGGGAGCGGTCCCCCGTTGTTTCCTTGGTGCGGAACCTCCTAAACAAAACGTTCCAGCTCGTCTGGGCGGAGCAGCCCGTCTGGCCCCCGAAAACGCCTCCTTCCTCCCTGGCCCACGCGTGCCTCGGCCGGCAGCAGGCAGAAGGGCAGGCGGCCTCCAAAGGGCGTCCCGAGGTTGGGGCTCTACGGGCTCCCGTCTCGGAGGCAGACGTCAATGCTTTCGCCAGCGATCTGGTGAAAACGGCGTTCCGGAAGATCTCCCGCGCCACGCAAACAGACACGCGGGGGGCCGGGAGCAGGCATTCCAGCCTGGTAATCACGGACATCCTCCCTCTCAAAGTGCCCGCCGAGACTGGTAAAAGCCCCCTGACAGTCCACTTCAGGGACCCAGAGACGGGACTGGAGTCAGGAGGCCCCCCGCAAGGGGGAGCGGAAGCCCCCGCCGCCCTCGGAGACTCAACCCAGGAGCAAAACCTTCCCTCCAGACCAGACTTGGCAAGTGATCTGGTGCAGACCTTCATCACGAAGCTGGAATGCTTTGTCACGTCCAAAGTGGAATCTCAGTTGTGCCTGGATGTACAGAACCTGAAGACATCCATGAGCTCCGACTTCTCTTCAGCCATTCAGCAGGAGCTGAGACGGATCCTGGTGAACTCGCAGGGCTGTCTGCCCAGCTGCTTAGATGATATCCTCAGCGCCTGTGGGAGTTCTGCTCTAACCGAGAAGGAAAAGGGTGAATATGGGCTGCCGTTGTCCTATTCACAGCTGAAATCGTATGCGCAGGAAGTGGCAAGGATGCTGCTGAAAAACCTGAAGCGTGGGCTGGACAGAGAAGTGGAGAAGATCCCAACCCCGCCCGTCATCTTCTCCGAGAGCATAGCCGCCAGTCAGATTGTCACCATGGTTTTCACTATCGTCGCTCCTCGTGAATATGAGTGTGAAGAAGGCTTCCCACGGGGCTCGCCGTGCAAAGAGAGCGTGTTGGAAAAACTTCTCCGGAAGAATGCGACCTACAAGAGTGAGCTGCAGCTTCAGATCCAGAACACTGTCGAAACCTTTTTGAATGAAATCTACCAGACCATCCTGTTAGATATGGGTGTCCCGCCCTCAGTTGGGGCAGGGGGGTCTCAGGCTTCAAAGGAGACGGATGACAGTGCCCCACCTCCTCTTTCCAAATGCGTGGTAGTGAAGTCTGACATTTCGGTGGTTTCCGGTGACTTGGTGGACATTGTGCTCAAAGACCTGAGTTCTGGTCTGGCGGCTGCTTTGCATAAGAAGGGCCCGCTCTCCACCCGACTCCAGGCCCTCCTCTATGAACTTGTTCAGAAAACCGTTGAGCCTTTCTCACTCTTGACCGGCCGAGGTGCCAAGGCCGGGCACAAAAGCCACTTTCCAGACTTCGACATGGGGAGACACCAAGTCCCAGGCCTGTTGAAAGGTGAGAGCGGCTCCGGCAGAACAAAAACAGGTGAAGACGGTGCTAAAGAGTTCCCTGAACTGAGGGACTTGTCCCCCGAAGGCATTGCCAGATACTTGGTTGACAACGTTGTCCTGAGGCTGGAGAGGTTTGCCCAGGAGAAGCTGGAAGCAGAACTGACGCTCGGTGCCCCACAACCAGAGAAGCGTGCCAGTTATCGCCAGAGAGCCAAACTGGCCGTCCAGGACTCCCAGTCCAACCTGAGGCTCTGTGCGGAGAAACTGACCTGCACCATTCTGAAAGTCATCCAGAAGGACCTCGAGCGGGAGATGCTCTCTTGCCAGAACATCCTCCCCTACGAAGAAAATGCCTCCGCCAACGACGTCATGAATGACCTTCTCAAGATCTTGTCTGTCCAAATAGCCTTGACGGAAAACGAGGTTCACAAGAGGGTTCTGAAGAGGATTTTTAGGAGGCAACCTCAAGGAGAGAGAGGGAGGTTCCCGCTGCTGGGGAGAGTGGAGGACGTTCTCAACCAGGTCACGCAGAGGATCATGGGAGAGCTGGGGCACCTGCCGGCTTTCAGCAACGATTCCACGTTTATGAGTTCGGAAGGCAAGTCCTCGCATTACCACGGGTTGACGGAGGCCTCCTCCCAGGCAAACACGGGCAGCGTTGCCGGAGAGATAGTGGACAGTGTCCTCGGCAAGATGTACGCGGTTGTTGTGGACAACCTCTTCAGCTCCAGCGAGTCGAAGTCAGAACTGGACAGTTCGAGCAGCGACAGGGGCCTGCTGTTCACCGACCTCATGGGGAAATCGGACCTCCAGAAGATGACTCTGGCCTTGGCGCAGCTCCACCCGCCTCCGCAGTCTGTGGGTGAAGAACTGGTCCAGAGCGTGTTGAATAAAATTGCTTGTTTTGCCGCATCCAACCTGGAAGAGGTCCTTCCTTTGTCGGCACAACCGAGGCAGAGGGTGCACGCGTCCCTTCGGTACGGCTTGCAAGGCGGCGACGGCGTCGTGGCATGCCGGCCGATAGCGTTCTCCGATGACTCTGAGAGTTCGCTCCTGAAGGTGAACTTGTCCAAGTCTGACTTGACCGTCTACGCCAAGGACGTGGTGAGCAAGGTGTTGGGAAACATCATCGATGAATTCAAAATGGAAGATTACCACAGGGCCATACTGCGGGTCAACACTTTGTCCTCAGAGCAAATCTCCATCGCGAGTGACCTCGTCCGCTCCATCGCGCAAGACTTACACGTCACCAAGCACAGCAAAGCCGACGGCCCTGCTTCCACCCAACTGTGCTTTCGGTCTGAGTCCTCCGTGAAGAGGAAGCCCACGTCCCTATTTTACGAGGACTTCTCCTCCTTCCTCAAGCAAGTGCTTCCGAAAGAAGGTATTTTGAGGGAAATATTTGAGCAGCAGCCCCTGACCGACGCAAATATAAACGAGACCCTGAAAATGCTGCAGGTGGCCGAGAATATCGTCAGCGAGGTTTTCATGAGGACCCGAGACCTGGAGCCGTCCGTTTGCATCCTGAGAAAGACTCCCGGGGAGCTCAGCGAGAGGCTGTTCTGCTACGGCTTCAAGCGGGCCGAGGGTCCCGGCCTCTTCCACAGCGACTCCCAGGCAGAGATTGGCTCAGTGGCAAGAGATATTGTTGCAAGCGTGTTTGAAAACGTGCACAAATGTCTCATCTGCAGTGTTCCCAGTAACCCGGAGAGGGAATGTTTTCCCCCAAGGAAAGACCGAGTCGGGCTCAAAGGGCCCGCGAGAGGCCTCAAACATCGCTTTACCCAGCCTGAATTTCCTTTTTACAACGTTTCTCTGAAAAGTGCTATGGACACAATCGACAAAATTGCCAAAGAAGCTGTTGAGTGTGTCGTCCTCATGCTGGAGACATTCATCATCCGGCATTTTAGACGAGACTTCAGATGCAATTTTTTGGAAATAGTGAAATTTCCACTCGAAAGCCTCTCTTTTGCGCAACTGACGCGGTCTTTAGATTCCCTCTCGACCCAGGTGGGAAACGTGGCGGAGACAACAGTGGAAGCCTTCAAGAGTAAGCTGCAGGGCGCCTCGGGGAGGGGGGCGCTGCCCACTTTGGGGTCGTCCCCCAACTTCATGGACTTCTCCAAGCTGGGGGGCGCCGTCACCAGGGAGTGCATTGAAACCGCCATCCGACAGGTGCAGACGCTCCACTCAGAGCTGAGCGTCTACGCCAACAATGCCGTCAGCGGCATCCTGGAGATCATCAAGCACACCCTGGACCGGGAGCTGAGCCAGAAGGAGCCCACCCTCTTCAGCAGCTCCTCCGACAGCCTCATCCTCAGCGAGACCATCAGCGTCATGCTGGATCGCTGCAACGAGAGCCTGACCGAAATCACCTCTGAGTTGATGGTGGACAACCTCCAGCTGGAGATGTCCGGACGGGCGTTTGCCAAAGAGAAGAGCCTCCTTCAGGACCTGGTGGCCCCCCCGGTGGTGAAAACGACCACCAAGAAATACAGAAGGGTCGACACGAGGGACAGCTTTCCCCCCATCAATGTGCCTGGCATGGTCATTTATTCCGAGGAGGAGATCGAAGTGCAGGAGGAGACACCATCCAAATTTCCTTCCGTGTTTAAGTACTCCGAATGGGATGCTCGGGGGGCTCCGGAGAGGTGCAAAGGCACGCCCCTCTGTTCATCAACCCCCCGGTCAAGGCCTCCTGCCAGACGCAGGCAGGAGAGAAGCTCTAGCAGATACAGAGTAGATTTTCTGGAGGATGACTACCTTCCCAGGGAAAGCTCTATCCCCGAGGGAAGTATTTTGGAAAAGCTGTTTAAGAAAGCAGCCGAATCGGAACCCGCCCACAGACTCACCAAAACAGGGTCACAGAGCAAAGCCGGTGCCCTCTCCCAGCCCAAACCCTTTGGAAGGGGGCTTCGCATCCCAGAGAACGTCTGCTATTCAGCCATCTGCCCCCTGAAGCTTGGCCAGACTGCCGAAACCATCGTCAACACTCTCCTCTGTGAGTTTGGGCTGGAAAACGAGGCAGGGCAGAGCAATGGCTGTGAGAAATGCTGGCCCCGCTCCCCGCTGAAGGAGAAGACCCCACTGGCCACGTCAGGCTCCCTGTCCACGATGTTTGCAGACATGAGGCAGAAATGGCCAAGCTTGCTCAACCGCTGGGAGAGGAGGATGAGCGATTCCAGCGAGAGGATCCATACCACCGTGGAGGAGAGCGGCCTCCTCATCCGGGAAGGCAGCAGCCTGCTGTCCAAGTGGGAGAGCAAGCACTGCCTCTTCAGGTCCCAAAGTCCAGAAAGGCCCAAGGAGATGGAGCTGCTGGCCTGCTCCCACGTCCCAGACCCCTGCGAGATCCACCTGTTGGCCAACCACATTGTCCTGAGCGTCATCAAGGAGCTCATTTTCTTCCAGCCCAAAGGTAAGCCCTGGGGCTCAGTGGTGAATTTCCTTCCCCAGTAAGTTGCTGGGTGCCTTCAAGTTGTTTCTGACTTATGGCAACCCTAAGGTGAACCTACCACAGGGTTTTCTGGGGCTGAGAAGGTGTGATACACCCAAAGTCACCCAGTGGCTTTCCATGGCCAAGTGGAGAACTGAACCCTGGTCTCCAGAGTTGTAGTTTCACACTCAAACCACTACACTGGCTCTTTCTCCAGTAAATAGCAATCAATAAATAGAATTTCCCTCCCCCGTAATTTTAGGAAAAACTAATGCTGCACCATGCTAGTGAATCAAAATCCAATTTCATTGAAAGAAAGTGTTACCCTAGATGGAGCAACTTTCCCTGCTGCTAGAACTCAATAGCAGATACTAGACCAGCTGAGGTGCCCTCTTTGGCATTTTTGGCCATGCAACTGGTCCATTAGGACCACAGTTTGCTGAGTAGTCATGTCTTGTGGGTCCCACCTTAGGAGAAAAAGCCACATATAAATTCAATAAGTAAACAAAGAAACAAACAATAAACAATTGTGCTGTGGCCAGCTGGGGTTTAGTGCCTCCTTTGAATCTGAACTTAATGGTTCTCTTGGTATCTGAGACATGGTGACAGTTCTTGCCCTGGATGCAACGGAACGGGAGGAGGCGAAGGGAATCCCATGCCCTTCTCTTTTGGCACATTGAGACTCCTGAAACAGAAGGAACGGGACTCCAGCCAGCGGCTTCCATGCCTTGCTGAGACACCCAGTGCCATCCTGCCCAGGACAGCATGCTTTCAAATAGTCTTCTAATGTGTCCTTCCCCCTCTTGCCCTGCCCCCGTTTGCAGATGCGTCAGACAAGAAGGTGCCAGCGTGGAAACAGGAGCTGGTGCAGTCGGAGTCCAAGTGGCTCCAGGAGCGGATCTGGCGGAGCACCTACCTGCCCACCCTCCGGCGACAGTCCTCCTGCCTGGAGATCTTCTGGGAGCCACTGACCCTGGCGGTGGTCTCCAATGTCCTCTTGAGCATCTCCCGCCCCGGTGCCCGGCACAGCCTCCAGGGGAGGAACGAGTTCTTTGACGGCTCTGTCTCCATGTTCTGCTCCATAGACGCCTGCTGCCCCGAACACGGGCCAAGGGTGCCGCCCAAGAGCTGTCCCATCAACATCGAGGAGCTGGCCTTCCGCATCTCGGAGGTGATTGTCGGCCTCCTGTGTGATCGCCACGTCTTGCACGCGGGCATCAAATGGAAAGGCTGCCTGGCCAAGAGGACCCGGTACATCTATGTCCCGCCTCTCTGCCTGGCCGACTTTGACGACGTGTATCACCCGCTGGTCAAGGAGGTCAGCAACCTCCTGTCCCTGGAACTCGACATGAGAGGCAAGGTGGCGGGCGATGGGAAAGCCAGAGACCTCTTTTGGCACCACCAGCAGCAGCAGTCCTTTGTTTCTCCACGTTGCTTCAGTCGGCTTTCCCGGGGTGACTGCCGAGGCCCCGGGGACCTCAAAGGGGCCAGCTGCTTGTCCACCTTGGGGCAGTTGGCCCACAAGAACCAGCGGCTCAACTGTGTGGCCACCAACCTGGACAACTTCATCTGCAGCCTGAAGAGCAGTGAGGCCAAACATCTCGTCAACAAGATCTTGCACGTCATTCTGGACTCCCTGTGGCCTGAGCAGCTGCCTGAGGACTTACTGGACGGCCAGTCCCAGAACGTGATGCCGTACCGAGAGGCAGGTCTGGCCACCAAGAGGCCACTTTTTTATTCCTCTGTGTGTCCGCACGCCTACAGGCTCAGTGACAGTGTGATGAACAGCAATCTGGGGCTGTCCCCGAAATCAGTCATCCTCCTGGACATTGTGAGCGAAAAGCTCATCCGGGCCCTCTTGGACAAATGCCTCATGACGGAGCATTTCACAGGCACTTTTGCCTTTGATGAGTTCCCAGAAGATGAGCAACTCTGTGATATCCGGAAGTGTGTTAGCGATGAGGAACTCCTCCAGTATTCCAGAAGAGAGGTGAAATCCTACGAGAGGGATGCCAACTCCTCTGTCTTCACATATGACATTAAGTACACAGAGGAGCCATCAGTGGAGGCTCAGTCGGGGGCTTCTTCCTATGAATCAGCCCTCGACCTCTTGGCCCACACCCTGGTCAAGCCCGTGATGATGGAGCTGTCCCTCAGCCTCGAGAACCCAGACCATCTGAAGGCCTTCTCCAAAAAGTCTGTGGGGTTCTCCCAATCCAGCAGTAGAAGGCCCCACGGGCAAACATTTAGCAAAAAATACATGTGCCATGGGAGAAGTGAAGGCTACTCCTCTTTGCCCCGAGGGAAGAAGCCGGAGTCAAAGGGCCCCTCGCAAGGGAAGCGTCAGGGCCGGAAGAGCACGCAGGACAGGAACAGGACAGTCCTGGAAATGGCCATGCAACACAGGGGCTTTGGCTCCAGACTGCCCGCGCACACCCGTGGCCGGCCGGCCATGCGAACGACCTGCACAAAGAAGACTTACCGGAGAGAAGTGGTGACCATGAGTGGCCGTGGCGACCACCGCCAGCTCTCCCCGGCATTCTCCGCCATCTATTCTGCCTCATTCCTGGAAGAGGTTGTTTCTCGGCTCTTGATCAAGATCTTTTCCTCGCTCCAGAGCCGATACGACAGGGAGACCTGTATGAGCCTGAGGGAGATGAACGTGTTGTTTGTGAATGCTCTGGTGGAGGAGTTCAGGAAAGCAGGCGTTGGGGTTCTGCGGAAGACCGAGGAGAAGACGTATTTCCCCCAGCTGGATGACCAGGTGATTGACAAGATCACGGACTCCATTTTAAGGGAGTTTGGGTTCCAGTTAGCTGCCGACAGAGACTTTGGAAGGAGTGTGGAGACGATGGCTGAGCGGGCAGCAGAAATAATCCGAGTGGAGATCCTGGATTACCAGCTGCCCCCAGTGGTGTGTCAGCGGCTCCCCCTGAAAGCCTGCAAAAACGTAAAACCGGAACGGATCCTCCTGCAGATTGAGCACTGCATCAGTTTTCCCAAAGCCCACAAGCGGAGGCCGCCTCCGCCTCCGACGTACGTCACCGTGTTGTCCCAGAAGTACTTGGAAAGGGTGATAAACCGGCTCTTGACTCAGCTCTTTCCACCCCCACCGGGGCCCCCTCAGAAGCCAGACAGGAGGGAGCTCCCGGGGGAAGATTTTGACGAACTCTGCGCTTACATAATCAAAGAAGTGATGAGGTCCATTTCGAAACACAAGATCTGGGTGGCCAAAAAGGACGACAGGTGCCGCCTGCACTCGGAGAAAGAAATCCAGAGCATGGTCGATTCCGTTTACCACAACATGCTGAGGAAGTCTGGCTCGCAGCTCTCTGTACAGAAAGAGGTGAAGTCCCGCGATGCCGCCCTCATCGACAACATCACCAGCTTCGTAATTCAGGAAATTACAAAACATCATCTCCAGACGTTCCTTTCCAAAGACGAGTTCACTTCCAGAAGCCCTGACCCCGAAGCGCTCTCTGAGAACATTGTCAGGACGGTCCTGGAGAGCATCGGTCAGCCCTCGGCGTCCCGGGTGGACGTTTTCCCAGCAAAGTTCTTAGAAGAGATTGTTTCCAGGGTCTTGTCCAAGGTCCTCCGTGTTTCTGGAGAGAGGAAGGAGACCACCCAGGGGCCAAGGGAGGCAGAACTTGCCCACCTGGCAAAGAGACTGGCCAGTTCAATCAACTCGCAGTTTGGCCAAGCTGCGCTGACCGGCGGACTGAGAGGAACCGAGCAGAGCCTGGGGGCCCCCTTGACTGATATCATGGATGATGTGGTTGAGTCTGTGTGTGACAAAATTTCGAGAGAAAGAGACATCCCAGGAGGTGAGCTCGTCTACGCGGGAGAGGGTGCCCTTTTTGAAAATATTAAGAGGCTGGTGGAAAAATGCATCGCGGATTATCTCCTCCATCCGCTCTTTTCCGGAGATGTGTTCAAGAACTTCCCTTCATCATGTGAAGACGCAACTAAAAATGTTAGAGATATGTTTGAGGAAAATGAGAGTCCTTCTCCATTTAGCACCTTCTTATCCTCAGGCTTCCTGAAAGATTTGATTTCTGGGCTGTTATCCAGGATCTTCCCGTCTGCACCACCTGGAGATGCTGCATCTCCCTGGGAGAAAAGGCTCCCCTCGGAATCAGAACTGAACAAGCTCTCCATCCAGTTGCTCAATGACATCCGGATGAAGCTTTTGAAGCACGAAATCCGGGTGACCAGAGACACCCCCCCAGAACAGTACGAGTACTCTGAGGAAGATGTCCAGAACATGACCGACTCCCTCTGCAGCAAGATCATAGAGAAGTCGGGCTCCCTCGAGGCGGTCCAGAGAGAAGTCAGAAATAAGAGCAATGCCCTGATCGACTGGATCGCAGGCTCCCTTGTGGGAGACATCCTCCAGCAGCACATCCGGCCGTTCGTAGCCAGAGATGAGCCTCCCCCTTGGGACGGGGCTGCTGCTGGGGACTCGATGGGTGGGATACAGATCTACCGGACGACCATCAAGCCCAAGGACCTGCGACAGACCACCCAGGAGAAAGTGGGAGGGGCACCTTCCTCTTCTTTCCTCGGAGACATCATCTCCGAACTGCTCTCCAAGCTCTCTGCTACTTTTTCGGATATCCCTCTCGGGGCCTCCGGGGATGACACCAGGGACACGGCCGTGCGGCTGGCCAAGTCACTTACGAAGGAACTCACCAAAGCCCAGCTCAGCATCCGGGAAGGACCCGAAGAGCAGCTGGGCTCTGCTCCTCCTCCCCTGGAGGACAGAAACATGGCAGACCAGCATTTACCCGGCAAGGGCCCAAGGCAGAGTTGGCCGTTGAAGGAGCATACAGCTGACGGTCGGGATACGTCGCTTCAGCAAACTGCCACTGTCGTCTTTGAAGAAGCGGTGGACCACCTTCTTCAGTCAGCATGTCCCTCAAAGCCGGTGGAAGGCTGGTGCCTCATTCAGGAGAAAATGATGGATGAGCTGGATGGTGCCGAGACCAGGCCACCTGCCGCCTACACCACCGTGATCTCATACCCCGTCTTAGAGTCCATTGTGGAGAGGCTCCTCTCCCAGATCTTCCCCTCTGACGCCATGCCTGGGGACGGTCCTCTGGGCTCTGACAGGCAGGAGAGGGTTGCCCAAATCAAGAGGGCCATTTTGGAGATGGTTCTGAAACAGGCCATCTGGGCCAGCACCTATGGCAGCATAAATGAAATGGGGATCGAAGACGAGGCGTTGGAGAGGATGGTGGAATCCGTCTACTGCGACGTTCTGCATGAAGTGCTCCTACGGCAGCCCTTCCCAGAGGACAGGGAGAGCCTGAGCAACCTGTACATCACCCAGATCGCCTGTTTCATCGTCAACGAAATGTTCAAGTACCATCTCCAGTCCCTAAGCCCAGAAGGGGACTCCTGCCTGAAGGTCTTCCCTTGCCGGCTGCTGGAGGACATGCTGAACCAGCTCCTGGACAAGATATTCCCCAGCCCGGAGAGCATCGCCGCCTACGTCGGCAACCAGGCAGACTTCTTGGAGTCAGACTTTGTCGAGATGGCCGTGAAGCTGAAAAGCTACGTCATCACAGAGATTTTGGCTCACGAGATTAAGCTGGAAAACCTCGCAGAGCGTGTCCCAGACATGGACCACGAGACAGAGGAGGATATTGCCAATTCGGTGTACAACCAGGTTTTGCAAAAGTATCCATCCCTCGGGGACCTGCAGAACGCTTTTGCCCAGCAAGGGTACAGTGGCATCTGTGAAGCTGCCAGTTCACTGGTGAGAGAAATTTTAAACTTCCATCTCCACCCATTTTTAAGCAGCAGCGATTCCTCCAACAGCGAAAGCACCAAATGGCAGAAGGAGAGGCAACTCTTTTCACGACGTATCTACTCAGCCGTGTTTTTAGAGGACATTGTTGTGGCTTTCTTTTGCAAAATCTTGTCCTCCCCAAATATTCTGGCATATTCCAAAGACACCAGTTTATCGGAACATGAGATGAGAAGTCTGGTTATTGAGCTAGTCAATGCTTTGGTTGCTGAATTTAAAATGTTGGAAGTCAAAGTCATCCAGAGCATGGAAGAAGACTCGTCATTTCCCCAGATAGCGCCTGAAGTAGTGGTTCAAATCAGTAACTCCATTTACGAGAAGTTACTGCAACAACTTGGGTCTGAGTTAGAGATTTTTAAAGCTTTCCAGAACAACACCCACATGTTAGCAGAAAAACTTGCCCCTTTAATGATAAGAGAAATTGCTGGGTATCAGTTGCTGCCTTTGTTTACTGGAGACACTTCCCCTTACCTCTTCTCCTTTCTGGAGGCCGAGACCATCGTAGACAGAGTTGAAACCATCCTACCAGAAGCCACGTCCCCCCGTTCTATCTTTGGAGAGATGTTTGTCAAGATCTTAGGCAGAATATTCCCATCGTGGGCATCCGGCATCTTACTGGATGCTCACGACAGCCCGGCCCTGGCTGGGGTGACAAAGAGGTCTCTGCCCACTGTGCCCGTGAAGGAAGAAGCGGATTCAGATGCCCCAGGAAACGTCCAGAGCCTTGTGGAAAACATTAGCAAAACTGTCTGTGGGAGATCTGGGTCTCCAGAGAGAAAGTACGAAGGCGCATCTGAGGAATTTGCAGGATTCTTCAGTAAAACCGGTCAGGGTGATCAGCCCCCCAGCCGGTCTCATCCGTCATCCACTCTTATTGCAAAGTCTGCTGGCTGGACGATTCACCATGTCCGACTTGGAGAAGGAGAGTCCAAGCCGATGCAGATTGAGGAGGGCGCAGATGTTTACTCGTCTTCTTTCTTGAAAGACATCTTCAGTGGACTGGTCAGCAAGTTGCTTTCATCCACCGCCAGCGTTTGCGCCCAGGAAAAAAGGGAGCCTGACACTGAGTCCCTGCTCAAAAGTTTAGTGGAATCCATACTAAGGGAGTTTGCAAAATCCCCAGTGAAGGTCCTGCAGGTTCCAGAAGGAGGGCAGGTGCTCCCAGCCGTGGGAAAAACAGAAGTAGCAAAAATTATTCATGCCACTTTGTGCGACATCTTGCAAGACTGGGAATCCGGGGTCCCTTTCGGGACAGACAAGCTGAGCCAGCATGCATTAGCCGAGCGCTTAGCCAGTGCAATAAAGAAAGAAATTTTAGACTACCAGATTCAGGGCAGCACACCAAGGGCTCCCCAGGAGTCAGCCTTCAAGCCTTTCGAACTTGGAGAGATGGCAAAAAAGGTGATGGTAGAGGTGAAGAAAATCACTACGCCCTCGCCGACTGCTAAACCACACCCACTCCTGGTGTCTCAGCGGTTTATCCATGACGTTCTCGCATTCCTTTTGTCCAAAATCCTCCCTCTGCCCACAGGAGCCTCGACCTCCACTGGCACCGACGACCAGTGCGCGGAGTTTGATTTCATTCACATGAAACTCCTGAGCAAAGTGATGGCAGAGCTCGCCAAGGACAAGAATACGGACATTCAGTACCTCGACCGGGTGCAGCCCAACCGCGTCGTGAGCCAAACTGTGGCCAACTCTGTCTACAACAGTCTCCTGCCAGAATTTGGAACCACGTCGACGGTTGAGAAGTGCATCAGAGCGGGCTGCACAATCCTTTTGGAGAGGATCGTTGACTTTGTGATCAAAGAGATTTCTGGGAATAAGATGCAGGCGTACTTTTCGGAAGAGCAAAACCGGCAGCAAACGGCTATCAAAGCCGAGAGGGAGATGGAACAGCAATATGGAGCTGGTCCTGAGCCCCCAGAGGGTGAGACCACCTTGCGGTCCCACCTCAGAGGGTTGTCATCCATCATCTTAGAGGAGGTGGCTGCTAAACTCCTCTCAAAAATGTTCCACTCCCTTTCTTTGGATGATGTGGATGAAAGCAGCCTTGCTTCTGTGAAGGAAGTGGCCAAGAAGATAATCAGTTCCTTGCAAGGATTCATTTCAAAGAATAAGCTCCAAGTCTGGGAGGATGATGAGGGAGGAGACTTAGACTCAGAAGAGAGCCAGACCGTTGGGGAGTTGGTCGACTCTGTTTACACAGACATCCTGAAGCATTCCAGCTCAGAAACCTCTCTGTATGAAGACTTGACAAACAAGAACGAGGATCTCGTCAACCGAGTAGCTTGTTTCGTGGTGAGCGAAATTTCTAGGCGCGATTTCCACTCAGGTTCCGAGTCAGAAGAAGACCTTCCCCACTCCAGCACTTCCATAGAGCTGAAATCGGACAAGATCATCCGGAAATTCCTTGATGACATAGAGATGGAGAAAGCCAGGAAGGAGACCACCGACATACCATCCCCCATGGTGCCGGTGGATTTCCTGGAAGAGATCCTCAGCCGGTTCCTGACCACCATCTTCATTGAACAGTACGATTTGGGAATCCATGAGAGAAAGAGCCTCTCCAAAACAGAGGTGAACGAAATTGCCGCCCTGCTCAAGACGTCTGTGGAGAAAGAGATGTCAAAGAACAAAATTGGCCTGGTAGCTTCTGGTGAAAATCAGCCAAAGATGGACCCACAGTATGAAGAACGGGTCAACCAGGTGGTCCACTCAGTCATCAGCAATGTCATGGAGAAATCTGGGTCCCAGCAAGAGCTCTACAACGACATGACCACCAACCAAGTCATCTTCCCCGAGCAGGTGGCCAGCATCATCATCAACGAGATCTCCAGCTGCAACATCACCAACCCTCCGGGCGAGAGTGCCGAAAATGAGACCCGCAGTGCCTTGGAGCTGGACCGCATCGTCAGCAAGGTCATCGCTCGGGTCAGCTGCCACATGGAGCCCGAAGAGGAAGAGTCGCTCCTCATGCTGACAGCCCCCCCTGAGATGCCAGAGGAGGCCATCCCGGAAATCATGTTCCAGTCCGAGGAGCTGCCTGTGAAGATCGTCCCCTACATTGGCCACAGGCCCTTGAAGATCGACCCGGACATCATTGCGGACCACTTGGCCGTGCTGTCCATTAAGACGGAACCCCTGGAGAAGCTGAAGAAGACTTGCTTGTCCAAGATCGGCATCAGCCTGACAGAACTCAGGCGGGCCTCGGCGTCCGGCAAGAGCATCACAAACGAACTGGGCATCCCAGCGGTCACGGATGTACAGAGAAGGAAAGAGAGACGCCCCTCCTTGGACATGGCCGGGCGCCTTGGAGTGAGACCCAAGGAGGTAGGAGGTCCCTTGCTTGCAACGAGGGAAGGGACTGTGGTCTCATATGGATTCCCATCTTGGGCTCTTTCTCCTGTAGAGCCCACGGATGGGAGGAAACTATTTTAAGAAGTTGAGATCTCCCTCCAGAAAAAATCTAATTTTGCACATACTGGGATTTCCTGGAAAAGCATTTTCAATCCACAGGGACCTCTCTGAGTGGAGAGGGATGAGGGAAGCTGGGCTCCAGCAGCTTTAGTTAGTACCTTCTTCTTCACACCTTCAGCCCCTTTTATGGCTGCTTCTTATGCCCCACTAGGGCGCTCAGTGGGTCTCCGTGTCCTCTTGCCATTGATCTGTAGCAAAGAGTTCTTAGGGTCTGGGGTGCATTCTACACGGTGGGTTTTTGTGTTCCAGGCTGTCTGCAGAAATTCTTTCCAAAGCCTGATGAAGCCAGACATCACAAAGGTGGAGCTCCTGAAAGACGTGGAGAGCAAGCAGGACCTCATCGTGCGCCTCGTGGCACACGACATCGACGAGGAGCAGATCCGCCGGAGCTGGGCTGAGGAAAGCGACGACGAAGAGGAGCAAGTCTTAACCGAGCACCATTCATTCTACTTTGAGGTCCCTCCTCTTGCCCCACGGCCCAAAAGCACGATGTCCTCAGTAAGCGGAGGGCCTGGGTCCCACACGAGGCATGCTATTGGGGGGGGGGGCTGTAGCTGGGAACAATGCTTCAATCAAGATGGGGCAATGAAGGTCGCCGGAAGGGCTCAGGGTCCAGAAATGTAAGGCAGGTTGGGGATGGGAAGAGCAGGGCTGGCCCTACCATTAGGCACAATGAGGCGTCTTCAGGCAGCAGGTTCGGTTGGAGGAGAGGGTTGCCAATGCCACGCAGTCTCCGGCCCCCCGTTCTCTCCAGTTTGGTGCCAGCTCTCCTGGTGCCAATGACAAAGGAAAGTTTTGTCACTGGCCCCTTCAGTTTCTGCGCTGAGATGGAGGAAGGAGATGCCATTTTGGCCCCAGGCAGCAAAACGGCTTGGGTCAGCCCCAGTAAAGAGGAGCAAGCAGAGGGACGGGTGACTCTGGGAAACAGCCAAGGCATTGCTGGGCCAAGGCGAGGGGCAGAGAAGCGGAAATTGTGAGAGGAAGAAGACAACTAATGGGGCTAAAAGGACTGGATTTTTGACTGCAAACATCTCCGTGCTCCCCCACCCAAAACAGGCTGCCCCCGCCGAGCCTCCCGTGACAAAGGCGTCCGGCAGCGGCATCCTGAGGAGGAGATGGTCCGGGGCCGTCGACGGGCCCGGGACCACCGGAGAGGAGGAGGCGGCCACCGGCCTCTCGGAGCCTGCGGTCGCCCCGCAGGCCGCGGGCAGCCACACCCGGGAGGTGAGCCACCCTCGCGGATCTGACTACATCCAGCAACGGGTTTTGGGGAAAGGGCTTGTGCATGTGTGTGCATGTGAGACAGAGAGAGAGAGGGGTTTTTTTCCCCTGAATCTCAGAAGTACACAATTAATAACTAAAAATTATGCGTATACATATATGTATATATTGATCTACGAATATACGGCTTGCATCATCAGACTTAACTACAGTGAAGTTGTCCTAGCTGTTTTGTTGCGAGTTGCTATGAGTTCCGTATTGCGGAAACGGAAGATTTTGGTCCAATCCCATCCGCCCATCAATCCACCCATTTCTCTTAGGCAACCGAAGAGGCCTTTGTCCCTGGCTCTTCCTCGTCTCAAACAGGCTCGAGCACCACGGTGCCGGTGGCCATACCAAGGTAACCGTGGGCAGCGCACGTGTCGGGGGGATGCTAAGACCCTTCGTGCTGGGTCGGCACCAACAGCCGGCCTGGGAAGAGGCGATATGGGGGGGGGGTGTTTGTGGCGAGAGGGTGGTCTTCAGCAAAGCACATTCCCCTTGCACCGGAAGGGCTCCCTGGCGCTTCTTGGCCAACATCCGAAGGGGCTTCTTAGCAGGGAGGGGGACTGGGGGGAACAAGGCAACCCAACCACCTTCTAACCTGGACCCACCTTTCTAATTCCTTTTCAGCCAAGAGGAGTCGCTGGAAAAAGGTGAGTGTCAGATGCATATTGGGGAGGGCTAGGCAAGTCTTGGTGGAGAGGGTGCAAGGGGAGACCACCCATGCTTCATTGCTCTTTTCAGTTGTCTGTATGAGCCACGCTGCCCCCCTCCCCGACACCAAAATCCCTGGGCCAAAGGAGTGTTGGGCTGCGGCAACTCTCCCCATCTCTGGGTGCAGAGGAGCTCCAGGCTGCTTTCCATCCAGGCCCCCTCCCCAGGAAATAAAAGGGGGCAACACATAACGCCCCCTCCCAAGGCATTCCAGCGTTGGATAACCACAGCGACGCCTCTTCCTCCTTCTTCTTCCAGCGGTTGTCGACATGCATCTCTCCCGGGACACGGAGGAGACTTCTGGTCCTTTAGAGGTAAAGAGGCCCCACGTGCTTCCAGATGGGTTTTTCTCTCTACAGCGGTCCTGCCTCAGATTTGGGATTCTATCTTGGCTGGCCGGGTGGGGATGGCAATTGAAGGTTCCGGAAACATGGTTATTCCTGGCAGGCCAGACAGGTGCACGGCTGCACACTTTGGTTTGACGACGGACCTGGCCTGCCGGCCTGCCTTTCTCCTCCTCCTCCATCCTTCCTTACCTTCTCCTCTCACCACCTTCCTTTCTCCTTGGCAGCTCTGGGGCAGAGCGCATTTCCTTATGGCTGAACTGTCTTTACATTCCTCTCCTGCTTTCCAGCTAAAGTATCTCTCGCAAGGCAACCGCTAGAGCCAGACAAGTGACAAAACCATTCAAATCATCACTAGAAAGAGAAAGGCAAGGGAAGGCTGGAATATGCACCAATGCATTTTAAAAGACCAGTTTTGAAGAGATGGGTTTTCTTGGCACCCGTCCCAAAAGCCTGGAGAGTGGGACCTGATGGCAGGGAAGGCCCTCTGCGGTCAGGGGGTGAAGTGGGAGGAAGGCAAGCCCTCCCCCAGGTGCCTGTCAGGTGTGGCCTCCATGGGCCATGGGCTTCTTAGGAAGGCCTCTCCTGGCATTCTGAGTATCCGGCTGGCTTCTCCTAACGCGGCTCAGATGCTCTGCAGATTGCAGATTCTACTTGTAGTTCAAAAGCTCTTTGGTAGCCAAAAGGGGGCCGGGAGAGAGATCCTCTTCCCTACTCTGTGCCCCAAAGCCCGCAGAATCCCCTTCCCCAGTCTAGAACCAGCAACACAGGGCAAGATGGGTCCAGGATCCAAACTGGTTCACCTTCCTCGAGCAACTGATGTTTCCTCTTCCTGCAGATCACCTCCGTCTACCAGGACAAAAAGTTCAAGGACTCCATCTCCGAAGAGCACTCAGGTACCCGGCCTTCCTCCCGCCCAGCAGGAGACCTTTGCATGCTTGAGGGCAGGGTGTTTGGCGATGGGGAGGGAATTAATTCAGAATATCTGCCAGCATTTTGTAGTGGTGGCTAATTCCAGAGTCATGGGACTCTGTGTGCCAGCCCATTCCAATGTGCTCTGGGATTTTCCTTCCTTCCGTCCTTCCTTCCGTCCTTCCTTCCGTCCTTCCTTCCGTCCTTCCTTCCTTCCGTCCTTCCTTCCTTCCTTCCTTCCTTCCTTCCTTCCTTCCTTCCTTCCTTCCTTCCTTCCTTCCTTCCTATTATTTCTGGTTGCAGAAGAGGCTATGGCTTTGTCTCTGAGTTGTTAGCCTCTTCTGCAAGTTTGTGTGTGTGACATATAGAGGATCTGCCTGCATCTTCTCACGTTGTGGGTTGATCTTCAGCCGCAGCTGGCCTGAGGATTCAGGTGATTTGTAGGTCTCCGCGGTTTCCAGATTCTGGGCCCCTCTGCAGCAGAGAGGTTGTGGCCATTGCAGTGAGCTGCTGCATTGCCTCTCGTGGGCCAAGCCCGTCCATAACGAGGCCACTCTGTTCCTTTTCGTGCCTCAGAAGTCGAAGACGGGAAGGTCATTGCGGTCACCAGCTCGGACGCCGTGGTGCCCCTGCGCCAGCGCTCCTCCGTCTTTGAGAAGGTCTCCGGCGCCCTGTCCAGAGTCTTCTCCCGGACGTCTACCAGCAACCTGGCCCGGTCTGCCTCAGGCCACGAGAAGGCCGCTGGGGACTAGCCATCCCAATCCCCAGAGTTTCTTCTTTGTATCACTGAAATAAATAAATATTTTTCTTAGACACCCCACTTCTCTCAGAGATGCTTGTCGGGGGATTGAGGGGCGTGCAGGGTGGATCGAGACCGAGGGCCGAGCGTGCATGGCGGCGCTGAGTGTGGGCCGGTTTGCACGAATGCTCCAGGGTGCAAATGACCCTTTTCTCCCATTGCCAGGCTGAGTCCTTCAGAGGTGCACCATGGTTGATGCCATCAGCTAGGAAAAACTGATGCATTTTTATTCTGCCACAAAAAGGCATCTTTTCCAGAAGGAATACCTCATGTTACACAGAGTATTTCTTTTCACAAAACAGGCACAACATCCAGTGAAACAAAAATGTCAGGCAGGAAGCAGGCTTGGCATCGTCCAGCAGGCAAGGCCACGGGGCTGGTCCTCATGAGGTTCTCAGCCCTTTCAGCCTGGGGCCTTCATCTCCCCTGCCAAAGGCCACTGACGGCGGGAACCAGACAGGGAGTCAACTGATTGCACGTATTCGAACCCGGCCTTCAATGCTGGGGGCAGGTAGAGCCATACTGTTAGAGAGGATGGAGGGTCTGTGGGTCTCCCAGCCTCCTCAGAGGCCCCAGAGGAGAAAACTTTGCTGAAGGGTACAGGAAACCAGGGGGTTGCACCTGGAATTGACCAGCTGGAACCACATCATGGGTCAGCTTCGATCCTGCGCCATCCCGCCAACCCCAGGGAGCTCTCCCCTTTTCCTCAGCTCATCCTGTTGTTGCAAGAAAACACTTGAGCCACATCCTGTGTTGGGCTGACTCTCTCTTTTGCAGCACATGCGTGGCAGCCAGGCCAACGTGAACCCTTCTGCATCGAGGGTTTTAAAAACGTCAACAACCATGCCTTGAGCAAGTTGTGGGGTCTTTTCAGACAAGAATCCCAGTGGGTCGAAGGACACCATTAGGGGCTCAGGATACAGCTTCGTGCCCACCACGGTGTTTCTGGACCCTACAGTGAGCATTTCAGTGCTTCCAGAACAGGGCCAAACGACGGACAACCCCAGCATGCAACTTCCATTTCACCGCCCGTGGGGGAGCCAGGGGCATGGGTACCCATTTGGAAGGACACACCACACACAACTGCTCATGCCAGCTTCTGCCAGAGGCTATATTTCTGTCTCCGAAGGCTTCTGTTCCGCTGTGCCCCACCCAGAGGTCAGGGGGCCCTGGGACTTGTGCCCCCCTGGCTGCCTCTTCTCTGCCGCCTGAAGAACCAGCCGCAAAATGCGGGGACTCTCTGTTGCCGCCCCTGGGCTGCCCTGCCCTGGCACTCCCGCCACCTCTGCTGAACCGTGCCAGTGACTTCCGAGGCTGCGATCTTCACAGCCGCGCTGCCAGAGTGGTGGACCAAGGCTTGGAGGGCTGTGGGGGAATAAGAGAGGGCAACAGGTTCGTTCCTTGGGCCTGGGTCAAGCTAAGGAACTGGCAGCATGATCAGGAGTTTCTGGACATCCTGAGTCCTCACTGGAAAGAGGACCGTGCCACCGGTGCCACCACAGCTTCTCTGGGGGGAAACCACCCACAGCATTTCAAAGCTAAGCTGGCCGTTCTCTCCTTCCCAGATCTTAGAAGGGTTGCTTTGGCGGGAGGACACTGGCAGCCAGTTGCCTGGACTGGCTGAGGGATTCTGGGAGCTGGAGTCCCTAAAGAGTAACATTTCCCACGCTCTACTGCCCTCTCCCAGGGTTTTCTTTTGGAGGAAGGCTGCTGATGGAAGATGCAGACAATGTGGTCTGAGCACTGGACTCAGGCAAGGGCTCAAATTGCCTCTGCTCCACCTGGGAAACCCACTGGTGACCTTGGGCAAATCACACTCTCTCAGCCTCAGAGGAAGGCAATGCTGGGAAAACAACTGGAGAAATATTGCCAAGAAAACCCTAGGAGAGTCAGAGTGTAACGGATGGCGGAGCCAGGGCGACTGATTAAACCAGCTGAAATTCAGGTTGTGTGTGTAGTGTTGATCCGGCCCCCAATGCAGTTTGGACAGAATCCTATTGGTCGGTCTGTGTCAACCATCATAAGGATCCCACAGCGTGATCCCTGGTGGCAGATCCTCCTTCCTGACTCCAGGGCCCCAATCCCCCTTCCTGCAGCTGCTCTCCCTCAGGCTGCCTCCCTTTTCCTGGGGTGGCAAACATACCTTGCAGGAGGGGCTCCAGATCCAGGTGCCCAAGGCGGAGCGTGTCCATTGTCTCCGTGAGGATTCCTTGCCCAAGGAAAGGAAAAGACGGGACTCAGGCCGGGCAGGGGTGGTGGTCGGGAGGACGGACCCACACGGCTTAGCCTCCCCACCCTTTCCTGAGTCTCCCCACTTCCCACAGAGGCCATGGAAGGGAGGGAGAAATTCAGACAGGCCTGCCATCAGAAGAGGGGGCAAGCTCTCAGGCATGGGGGGCACACCTGCCAGTTTGCATGCTGCCAGCTGGATTTCCTCCCAAGTGCAGGACAGATACGGGGGCACCCCTGCCAGGACAGTCTCCAGCAGCACAGGGTCAGCCTGAGGAAGGAAGGAGGGAAGGAGGGAAGGAGGGAGGGAAGGAAGGAAAGAATTAGAATGAAAGAAGAAATGGAAAAAGCAGCCACAAGGACAAACTTTGCTTCCCTACCAAAACAGGGTCAAACGTTGGAGGCATGCAAAACTTTTCACCTTCTAAAAAAAAAAAGATTTAAGGAGAGTAATGAATGGAGATATATGATGTTGCATTCCCCCTTCCAAGGGTTAAAGAACACACAAACAAAGGAAAAATAAATTAAAATGCACCAGCTTGACCCATCTCCTCCACCATAGCTGCAAAACTGTGCAAGCAGGTTAGCAACAGAGGAAAATCCACTCTCGCAGTCTGTTCTCAGCCTTCACACCTTCTCCCAGCCTCAGATCACAAAGCCAATGCAAAAAGTCTCCAAGGTCACAAACGCCTATGAACTCTCCATGCCATTTGCTTGTGATGCCAACAAGGACTCCAAAACCCATCTGCCTGGCAGCACTCTAGAACCCCTTCCAGTTAGGGGAGTCTGAGAACCGTCAAGACAAATGTCTAATGCTTCCCAGCTCTGACTGAGCTACATTCTACGAAAAAGAACCATGGTGGGTTTTTTTGGTCTTTAGGGCTGTTCTCGCTCTTGGGAAAGAGATGCACTCCATTGCCAAGGGTGAGCTGGTCTGAGTTTGCCTGGGAACAGCATTAAGTCCTCTCCCGCTTTTCAGTGACTTATTGTTCTGCCATTTTGCTCTTTTGACTGTTGTAAATCATAGCCATGCACCGTTTTTTCAGTGCAGGGTGCTCCTTCACCCATTCTTCTCCTCTTGCCTTTGCTTGGCAAGCCTCCGTAATTCCCTCACGCTCCCTTCAGGAAGAAGGCAAGAGGAGAAGAACGGATGAACGACTGGGTTCTTCTTTTCATCCACTTCCTGACTAGCTGATCAGATAAGTGGGGGACGCCTGTCCAATGCAACCCCCCGAGCTCTGGCTTGGCTGGCTCACTCACCAACTGCCGGCAGACCCGTCCCATCAGACGAGCGTGGCATGCCCCAGAGACGTCCATCAGGAGAGGCCTGGCTTCTACGTCCGCTAGGAGATCCTGCAACCCCACAAATGGGGCCCATGAATTCAGGGCTCCCCAGCAGGCCTGGCAGAAGAGATGGGCAGCATCAGGGCATCAGATCAGCAGGCAGGTAGGCAAGCCCCCTGGTCCAGGTGGCCCTCACGGCATCGTCCAGCAAATGGGACCCCCCACTTTCTTCCGAGTTAAGCCATTGTCCCACCAGGAGGTTCTTCCTCATGACTGGCCAGAGAGCCTCCTTTCTTGAAACGGTTTTGAGTTCTGCCTTCCGGAGTGGCAAAAAGCAAACCTTTGTTCCAGCACCACGTGTGACGGAAAGTACCTTCAGGTACTTAAAGGTGACTGAATTGTACCACCTCTCAAGTCTTCTCTTCTCTGGCCTCAGCTTTCCCAGCTCCTTCAACCCCTCCTCAGAGGGCTTGGTTTCCAGACCCTTCCCCATCTTGGTCACCTGAGGGACTCTGGGAGTTGTAGTCCAAAGAATAAGAGTGCCTCAAAGGTCTAATTTGGAGGTTTACACAGAGACAGAGTTTTTGGGGAGGGGATGGGGAACCCCATCTTCTGAATGAAGGAGCAAGGAGGGTGTTGGGTTCTTTTTGGGAGTCTCACCTCAGCCACAGCAGGGTTTGGATCCTTCAAGTGCAACAGGAGAGCAGCCAGGTTATCTCGGGCAACCTCCTTGACCAAGGACTTGGAGCATTTTGGTGGCGCTGCCCCAGCCAGCTGCCTGAGGAGCTCAAAAGCAGTGGTGCGAAGGGCATCATCTGTCTGCAAGGAAAGAGACTCGGGAAGCCTTTGTTCCAATCAGGGTTCCGGCTCTTCAGGGAAAAAGCAAAACCCAGAGGAAAACTCTCCCCGGGGGACTCCGAGGGCTTCCAACTCACATGCCGGAGGTGTTCCCGGGCCTGGCTGACCACAGCTCGGAGGGTCCCTCCCTCGTGCCACCGCTTTCTGAAGCATTTGCTCTGCCCCACTTTGCGCAGGGCATCAAGGCCCTCCCTGGCCACCTCCAGGCTGGTGGAATCACCTGCTGCTTGGAGAAAAGTCACCAGCAGTGCTTCCTGGTGCTTCTTGGCCTGCGAAGAGATCTGTGTATCTGCGAGAGGCTTCACTGTCCCTCCACCCTTAGCATCCAAGACCGCCCCCCCCGCCCCTTCTTCTTAACAGGAGCGGCTGGGGGAACAGCAGAAAAAAAAATCAATTTTGGTCAAAATACAACAATCCCCCCACTTCCCATCTTTAAGCTGGACTCTCTCATCTTGTCTCCCTCAGACTGTGCGTCACCCTCCCCGCTAGAGAGCCAATAGTTTGAGTTGCTCTCTCTTTAGCCCAACCTACTGAAAACAGGAAGGAGGAGGGAGACTTAGAACGATGGGCACTCCCCTGAGCTCTTTTGGGAGAGCTGGGGAACCAATTTAAGTCATTTTGTTTTGCAGATTCTAGGTTTGTCTTATTGTCTATTAAGATACCCCAGTGCAGAGCCTGTGAGACCCCATGTGGAAACCTTCACCAAAGGCCTGAAGCCAGTGCCGTCCACTTTGCAAGACCTGAGCTCCTTGCCGAGTGACATCAATTTGGTCATGTACGGGAGCTGCTGCATTGCTGTCATTTGAGACATTGCACGTCTGCGTGCATGCGCACACACACACACACACACACACACACACACTCTGTCATGTCCCTCCTCCCCCTCCAGCTGGCCTACCTCTTGGGGAGCGGCCTCCACCACGTTCCCCAGGCCGCGCACGGACACAGCGCGCAGGGTGGGGGCCCCGTCTTGGGCCCTGGCCAGCCAACCTTGCAGGAGGAGCGGGAGGGTTTCCGGTCCATGTAGCAACCGGTGCCCCGTCAGCTGAAGAACCCACAAGACAGCCACACAGTTGCCAGTCCTTCCTTGATTCCAAGCTGAGTTCAGCCCCCCTCCTCCTCCTCTTCTCTTGTCCCTCTGTTCTACATCGCAGGGTCTCACCTCCACACAGAAGGCCAGGCTGAGGTCTCTAGAGGCCACTCTGGGGGAGCTCAGGGATGAGAGGAAGCGACGCAGCAGCCCATCCAGGACAGAGTCCTCTGAGCATGTCAAGAAGGCCCTGAGGAGGGGAGGGGAAGCAGCCAAACTGGAGCAAAAACACCCCGGCCTCTCCCTCCTCCCACAATCTGCCTACAACCAGGAAGCCCCCCCTGCAAGGCAACACAGACACAGTTCTGAGGGTAAGAGCTCCACCCCACCTTTTCCAAACCCCAGCAATGCTGTTTTTCCAAGATGTCCAACAATGTTGCTGTAGTTCTAGGGTGATCCTTGCCTACAAAGCAGACCTTGAACCGATCATCTCAGCCAGTGCAAGAGCTGAGGTTGTAAGACTGAAGCAAAGATGTCAGAGGAGCAGCTCCAGGATGCCTCTGCAAGGCGCTTGAGATGGATGCTGCTGGGCCGGTGGTGCTAGCCAGCTCAGATATGATTTATAGCCTTTGATTTTGCCCTACTGCTTCTTAAGAGTGAGATGCCCAGGTCACGAAGCAAAGCTTACCAAAGGCTCTCTGTTTTTTTCTTGGCTTTCCTTGCAAAGATTCAAATGAAGAGAACTCTGGGAGGTCAGAGAAAAATGCTAGACCCTTTCCCCTCCTCTTTGAGATTCCCACTTCCCTGTTACTAGGAGAATGCACCTCCTCACCTGCCCAGGAGGGTGACACCCTTGAAGCTGTTCTCTGGTTCCATCAGGAAAGTCCAGGCATCTCCTGAATCCAGTTCCACCACAGCCTTCCGGAAAACTTTGCTGTAGATGGCCCGCAATGCCCCAACAGCCAACCTGGAGAAGGAGAAAAGGCATGGAGGATCAGGAAAGGCACCTGTTGTGAAGCTGGGGGGCTGCAGTGGACAGGGATAGGGAGAGAAAGGATCGACCCTGCGGAGAGCCAAGGATCGGGTCTCTGGGCTTAGGAGGGGGGGTCCCAGGAGAAACCCTTTGGAAGGGACTTGGAGGAGCCACTGGTGGCTTCCGTGTCAGTGGGAGCAGTGGATTTACTTTGGACTTTAATCTGGGTTTCAAGAGAGCTCTCCAAGGTGCTGAACCTCCTGGGGGAAAGAATTCAGCACCGTGGAGAGCTCCTTGGTGCACAGAAGGGAGGAGGGCAGGAGGGACATTACCCACGAGGTGCCGCTGGTCCTGCTCCGTGCTGCTCATTTCTTTCCAGAACAGAACAGGCTACCATTGTCAGCATCTCATCAAGCCCTTCCTGGCTCAGCCAGCACAGAATAGCATAGCTGAGGGCCGAGAGGAGCGGGATCAGCTCGGTGCAACTGTCCATGGCCTGGACCACCTCTTGGAGGGCAGCAAACACCTGCCCATAAAGTGCAAAGAAGAAAGAAAAATGGCATTAGAGAAGGCCCCCTTCCTCCTCTCAAGTCAGGCACTCGCTGCTGAGTCTGCTGTGGAAACAGCTTTCGCACAATCCAGGCGGGAGTCTTTCCTCACCCACAGCCTTGCAGGGATCCCTTGATGGGGATCCTGCTCTCTGAGGAACCATTTGCATGCAAAGGAGGGGCTCCCAGCGACTCCCATTTTAGCAGGATGGTGAATCCGCTCTGGGGTTTTGTTCATACTTTCAAGGATGCTCTCCAGGGTGCTGAACCTCTCACAGAAATGATGTTCAGCATTCTTGTACAGATCCTCTAATGTCTAATCAATCTCAATGATACGTATTCAGGGGTAGCCGCGTAGACCATGAAGCAAAATAAAGATTTTCAAGCAGCCTCTTGCCATCCTCCTCTGCCCCCGAATCACTCCAAACGTACAAGCCTGAGCTCTCACCGACATGCAGCTGTGGATGCCGACTTCTCCTCCTCCTCCCACTTTCAGCCAGCTGAGGAAAAGCTTCAAGATCGGAGCCAAAAAATTCTTATAACTGGCAAGTGCAGTCCAAAGTTCCTTCCTTGCCCTGCCGAGAATGGCCCCGTTATTGACGGATTTGAGTTCCCATCCTTTCCATCCAGCTTTGCCAATTGTTGAGGATCATGGGGTGTGTAGTCACTGACACCCAGGGTGCCACTGCTTGCCTCTGGGGCTAACTGTGGCTTTGTCCCCTCCACATGCTTCTGGCCTCCAGATGTGGTAGATTCTGGGAGAGGCGGTCCAACACATCTGGAAGCCAACAAGTGGAAGCTTGGAGGAATAACAAACCCAAGAGTTTTCGGAACAAAATTTTGCAGGGGGAGACACACTCTCCTCCTCCAGTCCATGCACCAAAGGTTTGGCCGTACCCAGAATTTTTGCTGCCTGAGGCAGAGGAGAAAAATGAGATGCTCGTACCCTCTGCCAATGTCAAAACAGGATGCTTGACAGGCAGAAAAGCCCACCAGCTGGTGGTGAAAAGAAGTGATGAAAAAAGCACACTCCAAGAGCCAGGATAAATTAAATTAAAATCTTCTACCCTGGAAACTGGCTGCCTGAGGCAACCATCTCCCTTCGCCTCACAGTAAAGCCGGCCCACGGTCAAAGACGCACCTCGGGGGGAGCAGGGGCTGTTGAAGGAGGGAGGTACAGACGGCCTTGCGGTGATGCTCAGCCAACAGGCAGATGGCGCCGGCCAGGCAGCGCCGCGGGTCGGGCTCCTCGGAGTGCTGCAGCCGGGAGCCAATGATGCCCACCAGGTCACAAACCTGGGAAGGGGAGAGGAGGCAGGGGGCGAACAAAAGTCTGTGGAGCACATGCCCTTCATTCCGCACATATTCATACCACAGTGAACTGCATAACCCAATACAGCTTTTGCTCCCACTGCTGGACAGCGCTGTGCAATGGGCGGTGGCGGAGGAGATTGGCCCTTCTGGGAGATCAGGATAACAAATCCCAGAAGCCCCATCCACCACGGCTAATGGGCAGAGATTATAGGAGATGCAGTTCCAACTTGTGGCAAACAAAAAAAAATCCCAAAGCAAATGGACAAATTTTCAAGCCGTTTGCAGCTTTAAAGCAAAGATCAAGTTTCTAGTCCTGCGAGTGGAAGTCTAAACATCCGCGTGCCCTGATTTCCCGGGTGACGCCCAGCACCAGGGCAGGAGTGGACTCTGCCTGGCCTTGGCCTCTCCAAGGGAAGAGGACGACCTCTCACCTCCAGGCCTTCTCCGCAACTTCTACTTCCCAGAGACCCTGAATCCCTCCCCAGTCCAGCCTCACCTGGTCCCTCAGGTCCATTCCCCGTTCCCTCACGGCCACCTTGAACCACAGGAGGGTGGCCTGGTCACAGGTGGTGCCGATGGCCCCCAGTTGCTCCACCAAGGCCTGGAGGAAGGGCAGGGTCTCCTCGGGGGGCAAGGCCTGGCTGACTAGCTGAGGACAGAAGGGCACTGTCACTCTGATCCGTGTGTGACCCCTGCTTGTGTTAATGGCCCGGGGTGCTTCAGGAGACGCGATGGGGGACCTGGCCCAGGCTTTCCCCAGAGATGCCTTCCTGCCCTCCGAGGCCCTCCAGAATCTGGTACCTTGGCCAGCTGGCGAGAGGCAGCCAGCACCCTCCTGGCACTCTTGCGGAGGAGATCCTGCCGGATGCAGCACAGCCGCTGTTCCTCACCTTTGAACTTCTGGGGTAGGGCGGCACCTGCGGGCAACATTCACAGCAAAGAGGGTGGGGGTGGCACCCAAATCCTACCCTACACAGCACAGCTAAGATGGAGGTACCTTTAACAGCCTGCCCATTAGCACTGGCATCCCTGGGCACCCTAGGGCCCCTTCCGGACCCTCTTGCTTCAACTGGAATCCTGGAAAAGCAGCTTTTGGGGGACTTCAACACCCAGACTTCCTGAGACAGCGTGGCCACAGACCACGCGCAGGGCCCAGTCTGCCCCATTTGAGCGATGTTCTAGTCTCTGGATCTGCAGAAAAGAAGACAGCTCCATCTTCTACGTGACATCCCTCCAGGTATTTAAAGACGGGTCTCCCTTACCTCCTCTCAGTCTCCTCTTCTCCAAAGCAAGCATACTCAGCTTGGGTAGTGGTCATCTCCTTCTCCTCCCTTCCCTCTCCCTTCTTCTTCCTCCTTATTCTTCTGTTCCCTGGACTCACCCTAGTTGCCTCAGGGTCGCCAGATCTCAGAGCCTGGACCCTCTTCTTCAGGCCTCAAGATGAAAGGGAGGAATCTCAGGGCAAGAGAGCTGCCCTACAGGGGGCTGTGTAGCTGTTGGTGTTTTTTACCTCAATGGCACATCCTGAGCATCTGTGGAGGATGCTCAAGGTATCACGCTCACCTGGGTCGGCTCCTTGTAAGGCCACCAGGCCCCGCCTCCTACGGCCTCATCCCTCCATCTTAGGTTTGTCCTGGCTTGGCAACTGACCGTCTCTGATGTAAACATTTGGACAATCTCTCTCTCTCAATCAATCACCGAACTCACCTTGGAGGCTCAGCAGGATCCCGATGCAGTCAGCCGCCCCCTGCCGGGTGGTGCCCAGCGCGTCATACGTCAGTGGTGCCAGCATCCCAACCAGGGGGCTGAAGGGACCCCAGGGGACCTGCGGCTGAGCAGAGGGCAGCAGAAAGCAGGCTGCAAAACAGGCTGCTTGCACCTGGGGCAGGTTGATTTATTTACCTTCTGCCTTTCTCCCAGAGCTGGGACACAAGGCGACATACCAAAATTAAAGCAAACACAGATTATATATAAGTTTTTAAAAATGGACATTATGAAACAAAATGAGTCACTGGAAAAGATGGCAATGCTTGTAAGGCAGTAGGAGCAGAGGGAGACTGCTTTACAGGTTGATGGTTCCATTTCGGAAGCCATAGAGTTTGCAAGACCTTTGCAGGGGGGCGGGTGACCCAGGGGGGCTCTTGGAGGCCTCGCGTCGCTATAAGCCAAAGCCAGCTTTATAGCAAATTGCACCACCTACATTACACCCAGGTGTGAGTCTGACTTGCATGGGGTTTTTTTTGTTAATGTGTGGAAAGTGGGGATACTGAAAGATATACTGAAATCTCCCAGAAGCCAAAATGACTCAGCCGAGGGTGTTGCACTTTGGGCATCTCATGACACCTCATAGCTCATTGGAAAAGAGAATCACACTCGGTAAAATGGAAGGCAGTAGGGAGAAAGGAAGACCACACTGTGCATGGATTGATTCACGGCAAAGATGTATGCGGTGCCGCTGCCCTGCATTTGCAAGCCCCCAGGGGGTGGCCAAGGTGCCTCATTCAGGGGGTGGCTCTAAACGGAAGCCAGTTTGACAGCAAATAACAACCGCAACTACTACCAGCATACAGAAAGTTATTGCTACCATGCATTTAAACTACATAGTGAATTAGAAGCATTTTAAGCATAACCATTAAAAAGACAAAAATGGCACAGCGAAAGCCCTTTCTTTGCAAGCGTTTGGTTACCCATAGCCTGTAGGGATTAAAACCAGACAAAGGCTTGGCAGTGAAAGTGACTTTGATACACAGGTCAAATCTGGACCAGCTGCTTGCACCAAACCCAGAGCAAATCTTTTGGGTGCAACAGCAATCATTCCTCGCCGAGGGGAGCGGGGGGTCCCTCCACAGGGTGTGGGATAAGGGAGAGGACTGGAGTCAGTGGATGATGGGATGTACTCACCAGAGTCCGGGTCTTCCGGTGCCGGGCCCTCAGCAAGTGGGCGCCAAGTTGCACAGACCGGGCACGCTCCCATTCCCGCTCAGACGCCAGGCAGTAGCCCAGGAGCTGTGAGGAAAACGGGCACGGGGTGTAGATTAGCTGCTCCTGCTGGCGTGGGAGCCACCTACTTCCTCCCCACTCCCCCTCTCTTGATGCCAGGGGGCTGGCACGCCCCCCAGCCCATCGCTCCTCAACACCAGCCTCCCTGCGAAGGGACGGAGGGAGAAGGGAAAAAGAACGAGAGACAGAGGGAGCCTGAGAATGGCAAGGAGTCTGGAGCAAGGAGGAGCAACCAAAATATTTCGCACTGAGAACTAGAAGCTTGGCGTCAAGGCAGGGGGCTGTCCTCCCCCTTGGCTCACCTGGAAGACTCGCTGGAGCCATGCTGAGCCCCCCTCTGGGCCCTCCCACTCTTCCAGCAGGGTCTCCAGCAGGCCCGACAGGGCCCCCCAGGCCCCCCGGTAAAGAGCCTGGAAAGCAGAAAGCACCAGCCAAGAGTGGGAGTGGGCGTCAGGACCAGAAAACTTGCTCTTAAAAAAGTAATAAATTCAAATTACTCTCTGCCGCAACTGAAATTCAACCCACTGCTGTTCCCCATTGTTGTGACATCAAAAAATGTTGCTTGCTATGCTACTTATGGCCCTCATTGTTATTTTTTCCTGTGCTGCTCCTTTTTTTTGAAAGGGAAAAACAATCCCTTCATATTAGACACAAAAGGGCATGATGCTTGAAAAATTCCTGCTAGAATACCTCTAAAGACGTAACTTTTTAAAATAAGTTGAAACTCTTACTTATTGCACCAGCAAAGTAACTGTTCCTTCTCACAACCGTGGTAGCTTGTGGCTCCTGGCTCAGCAAGGAGGCGAATCCTGTCCGGGTTTTGACTAAGCTCAGAGGTGCTCTCCAAGCGCTGAACCTATTTGACAGGCCTGCGATTCAGGACCTTGGAGAGCTCCTTTGTGTCTCAGCTAAAACCCGGATTCACGGCTCGCTGGCACAGGATCCACTAGTCACCACTGTGCTCTGGACCGCAGTCTGAACTATCCAAGCCACCGAATCTTTTTTAAGGGAATGAGGTTTGGCCCCTAAGCAGAGCTCAGAGTGAAGTTCCAACAAAAACCCAGACAGGATTTACTATCCCTGCTGACCTGGAAGCCACAGGCTCTGTTTTACGTCTTGTTACCCAGAAATACTACTAGGGAGGAGGAACAACGTGAACTTTTTGGCTTCCGAAACTTTGGGCTAACGTTCTAGCACTCCTCCCACCCCCGCGATGCCTGGGTACTTCTTGTGGCTCACCTGACTGGCGTCTCCCACGAGTCCCGACGGCGGGAGGGGAAGGAGGTGGCTCAGGCAGAGCTCGGCCAGCCCCGTATTCTCCTCAGGGCTCAGCATCTCCGGCACCTGGCTGGGGAGGCAAAAGAAAGTAAGCATCCTCGGTTCCCCACCCCGCTTTTTGGAGGGCATCCGCAGGGACACAGTGGCCTGGCCCAGATACCTCCCTTTTAGAGGGCATAGCATAGCACTTGGCAGCCGAGGGAGAAGGTGGCAGCCCCCTGCACTCATGCTCTTTCCCTGCTGCCATTTTATTTTCCTGTGCAGGGACTGAAGGGAGGTGGCCCTCTTTGGCCAGAGCTGCGGGGGCAGCGGCCCTTCGAGTTCAAGTGTAGCTGGGCCCCGGCTGCTTTCCCACATTCCAAACAGGAGTGCCCCATATCCGTGGCTGTTAGAGGTGAGTTGGCACATTTGTGTGTCCAACCACTCATGTACCACTTGTGGGTCCTCAACACAAGATGGCCCTTGAGGTCTCCATGAATCTATTTTTCTCTTGCAATCTGAATCTATTTCTCCAGGTTCCAGTATCTGGAACAGCAGAAAACAAGCTGCCTCCATCTTCTATACGGAATATAGATTTAAATATTGCTCTTTCCTGTCCCCTCTCAGTATTCTCTTCTCCAAGCTAAGCACATCTAGTTCCCTTGGCTTGGTTTTCCTGTTCATCAGTGAGAGTCTGCGACTGGTCTCCCAGCCCGGAAAAGCCAATTCTCTGTTTAGCTAAGATGAGCATGAGCCATCCATGGGAGGAAGCAGGGAGAAGAGAAGCACTCTGTGCGTGCTCAGATTCATGGAGGCCGACATGCAGGTTGGAACCGTCTCCGAATGATGCTGGGAGAGAGGGAGACAGAAAGGGGAGGGTGGTCAGCTCTGAAAGAGGACAAGGAGGGGGGACTTGCCTCAGGTGCCGGAGGGCAACCAACACCTCTTGGCAGATGGGGGAGACCAGGCGGTCCAGGGGCTGAGCTTTGAGGAGGGCCTGGAAGAGAAAACAGAGAGGGAGGGGGCCAAGGAGGGGGGGCTCTCAGCGTTGGATTCCTCTCAGGAGCGTGGCTTTGCTGACTAGGGGATTCTGGGAGCTAAAGTCAAGAAAAATAACTTTGCTGAGCTCTGGCAGAAACGACCCCCCAACCCCCTTTCTCTTGCCCTCTCTCCATCATCACCACTCACCACAAGATGGTCCAGGAGGGCTTGTTTTTGGGGCATCCGGAAGGCAGGGGGGTCCCCCGGTCTCTGGATGGCAAGGCTGACCTCTGACACACTGCGGGCGAAGCTCAGTGCCAGTTCAGCATCCCCTCTGGCTCTCTGGAGGGAGGGAGAGAGAAGAAGGTGGGAAGGGGGCAAAGCAGGGCCTCCCCAAGAGGACAGGAGGTGTCCCATTGCTGGTGGGGTGTGTGCAAATGGGGCAAAGAAGGGGGCATTTCCCTGAGTAAGGCCTGGATCCTGAGCTGTAGCTGTGCCTTTTGAGGAATGAGCACCCACATTTGCAGGTTTGACTGTCACGGGTTTAATTATTTGCAAGTTTCTCCGACCCCTGTCTCCCCAACCTCTGTCACTTCTTTTTGGGGGAAGCTTCCCTCTCGGCTCTTCAGGGCCTGATTTGGCTCCGGGGCCAAAGGAAGACCCTCACCTCCAGGCCTCCAGCCGTCAGGTAGTGGTGCAGCATCTTGGCCACGATCCTCTCCAGCGAGGGGGGCCGCAGCTGCTCCCGAGGGGCACGGGTGGCGGTGCTGCCATAGAGGCCCAGGAGAGCACTTTTCACTCTGCTCTTCTCCGGCTGAGGCAGGCCCTGTGGGGGAAGAGGGAGGCTGGCTGGGCTGGTCTTCTCCCCACTGACTTCTCCTCTCCCCCCCCCCCTTTCAGGGCGTCCTTCATTGGGGTCTCCCCAAGGAGAACCTACCAGGGAGCACACGCCATGTTTATGCATGCAGAGAAGGATGTGTGGGTCAGGGACGTGGCGCCCGAGTGCAAGCCGCTTTCTAACAAAAGGAGAAGATTGCAGGAGAGACCCACGGACAGGGTTATCTTTCTCCCAGTTGCACCCCCACCATCCACAGCTGGCGCAAGCAATGGGAGTTGCAGTCAAATGCACCTGGAAGGAGTTGGGAAGGCAGGCCATCCCACCCATAGATACCGTTGGCATCTGGATGTTCTACCTGGGTGGCTGGTCGAGGGAAGGACATGGGGGGCAGAGAATGGAAGAAAAGCCCAGACCTGGCCGAAGAGCAGGCAGGTGCTCTCCTCTCCCTCTGAGATCTCCATCTCAAAGCGACCCAGAGCCTCCAGCACGGTGGCCAACTGCCCTTCGGCACAGTAGCCCAGGCACTGGCACGCGCCCTGCGGGGGAGAAAAGAGGGGGTGACCGGGACCACCGAATGTGGAATTGCACAGATGGGTGGCATTGGCTAACCTGCATCTCTGAGCCCCTGGGCAAAGAGATCTGGGGCCCTGGGAAACACTGCTCATAGTGAGAAAGAAAAATAATTTAGTGGCCTGGGAAACAAAAATAAAAACACACTCGCCCCTTGGTCTCCGCGAGGATTTGGTTTCAGGATGTCTCCTAGATACCAAAAGTTGTGGATGCTCAAGTCTTGCGGTGTACAACAGAGTAGCAAAAATGGCATTCCTTGTATAAAAGGGCAAAATCAAAGTTTGCTTTTTTGGATTGTTTTTAAAGAAATATTTGCGTATTTGGTTGGTTGAATGTGTGGATGCAGAATCTGGGGGTATGGAGGGCTGACTGTAGTTTGGGGCCCTGGAGAAGATGGCTCAACACGGCTTCATTCCAGATTCGGGTCAAAAGGAAATAGATTCGGGGCTATGGGAACACACTGCTGGGTTCCAGAACACTAAGACCATGGGAGGGAGGGGGAGAGAGATGGAGCCATGGGAAGTAGCCAATTAATTCCTCCAAATAGATTTTGGGGGGCCTGGGCCTGCTCCGCTGCTGCCCCGGTCCGGCCGTCTCAGCCAGAGCCAGCTCAGTGGCTCTTCTCGCCACGGCCGTGGCGAGAAGAGCCACTGAGCTAGCTCTGGCTGAGATGGCCAGACCGGGGCAGCAGTGGGGCACACTCCATTTTTCTTCTCTGAATCAAGAGCAAAGGGGGACCCCCCCCCAATCCCGGCGCTTGCCTTCCGCTGGTCTTCGTCGGTGTAATCCGTGTGCAAGAGCAGATCCCGGAGCTGCAACGTTACGCCCTCGGCGTCTCCCACCGCAGACAGAGCCACCCCCGAGGCCTTGCAGAGGAACGCCTGGAGGCCGGAAGAGGCTCCTTAGAAGTGCATGGCCAGGTCAGGTGGTCCCCTTGCTTCCCGTACATTACCTCCCCCAGCCACCCCCCCATCCTGGAACAGCACCCCAAATCCTTCTGCTCCTCCATACTGGTGTGGAGAGGAGAGAGCCAGGGCTCTGTATGTTTATTTATTTATTTATTGAATTTATATGCCGCCTTTTCTCCCAAGGTAGCATTCTCAGCCTCTGTTGCCCCTGACAGTCGCCTGTGTTTTGCTAATTGATACCTTGACCGCACAAACCAGAGGTTTCTGACACACAACCGGGGGGGGGGTGGGTCAGAGATGGGACACAAACCAGACGAGTGGGGAGCAGTTCCTTCTTGTTCCAGCCCGAGAAGAGCCAAATTCAGTTCCAGGGAAGTTTCTTTTTCTTCCAGTGGCAGGCAGTTCCACAGGCCAAAAGGGAGCCCCCCAATCCCAAATGTAACCGCGTGTTTGACCTGGAACCCCCTGAGCTGTAGGAGAGACAGCTTTAGAAAGAGGGGGAAAATGAGCCAGAAATGAGGGAGGGGGACACAGTGTCACATGTAAATGGGGGCATGGCCATCTGGGGAAGCCTAGAAGGGCCAGATTGAAATGCCGGGAGGGCCCGATCCAGACCCAAGCTCTCCAATCTTGGTGTACCCCATGGATAACCGTCCTAGGGCAGGGCGGAAGGTGTGCAGAGGTGGGGTGAACACCCAGGGCCTCTCCCCCCAGCCACTGACTTGCTCTGCAGAGGAGCCAGGCCAGGATTTCCTCTGCCGGGCAAGTTCCTTCGCCAGGGACAGGATCCAGCGGCCTCTTTCCTCTGCGCTGCTGCTGCTGCTCCTCTTTTGTCGTACGGACTTCTTCAGGAACTGCAGAGGCAATGAGGAGAGAGGGGAGGCAGGGGTCGCTGCAAGGGACTGGGGGAGCAGTGCCTCGGGAAGGCCCCCCTCGGCTTGCGGGCCTTCTGGGGTTACCTCCAAGAGCTTCTGCTCCCACGTGGACGCAGGCAGGGTGTACTTGCTGTGCCCTTCCGGAGGGGAGAAACAGGGAGCACACGCGGCATCACCCAGAGAAGGAAGGAAAGACACAAGGAGTGGGGTGTTACTATCAGAGGGCAACAAATCCATTCCGAGGGCAATTTTAGACTTCAAAGGAGCGCTCCGAGGTTCTGGACCTTTTTTCCCTCAGACAGGTTTCAGCACCTTGGAGAGTTCCTTTACGACTTAGCCGCAGGCTGAGAGTTTGTTTCCTCTCCAACTTGGACACCCTTCTCTCATCAAACCTCAGGGATTTCCCCTCCCAGAAAACAAGGAGCAGAAAGCAATGGAGGACTAACCAGCAACACAACACACAACACACAACACTTTTTCCAACTTCATAACAGGCGGCTGATCAAACTCTGTGAGGAGTAACAAAGCCGATTACCTTTTTAACAAATAACTTCCCTAGGTCCATCAGGTAGCATAATGAATAATGGAGAACAATTACTTCTTTAAAAGTAATTGCCTGAGCTCTGTGAGGCAGAGAGATGAGTAGCAGAGACCAATCACTTTTTAGAAAGCAACTTTCTGAGCTCTGCGGGGCAGAAAGATGAGTAATGGAGACCAATGGCTTTAAAGAGTCACATCCCAAACTCTGAGGCCGAATATCTGCAGCTGGCACAGAGATGGTGCCCCCCGCTCTCTCTCTCGCGCGCTCTCTCTGTCTCACCTTCCAGGTAGCGGACCATCACCGGCACCTCCACCCACCAGTTCTCGGCCATGTCGTGGAGCATCTCCCGGCGCAAAGTGCTGAGCAGGAGCAGCGCAGCCGCCCCTCGGCTGGATCCTTCCAAGGGGGAGACCGCCAGGCTCTGCAAGCGAGAAAAGCAAAGACTGGTGTGTGTGTGTGTGTGTGTGTGTGTGTGTGAGTGTGGGGGGGGATGCAAGGAAAAATGTCTCATCCCAGGCTACTGCAGTATGTTCTATCTGGGGCTGCCTTTGGGAACTCCACCTGAGTCAGAAATGTGGCTACTGCTTTACAGAAAGGGCTAGCAAAAGGAAGCATGTTTCCTCCAATGCTAACCAAGAAATATTGATGGCCTGCTTAGGTTTCCTGCCTGTTTTGAAGGCACAAATGTCTTGGGACAGAGAGACTGGAAGGACTTTCTCTTTTCTCAGACACTCTCTCCCAGAGATGGTGGGAGAGCTGCTCTCTTGAGCGCTGGATTGGGACTCCGGGAGACCGGGGTTCGAATCTCCGTTCTGCCATGGAAACCCACTGGGTGACTTTGGGCAAGTCACTCTCTCTTAGGCCAAATGGAAGGCAATGTTACACCCTCCCCCCGCTCACCTTTTGGAGGCTGCAAACACAGCGATGCCCATCACTTACCAGGAGCCGGGCCATGAGTTCCTGAGGGGTTGGAGATTTCCCTGAGAGGCAGAGAGGGAGGGAGGTGAGGAGGAAACCAGACAGTGGAGCTGGTTTCCCGGCCGCCCACCTGATGCCTCTGCTCCCCCATTTCAAAGACGCCTGAGTGTTTCCAACAGCACCACTTCTAAGCGGCTCTTTTCAAATTTTCCAACGATTTCATTACTTTTAATGCAAACGTAGCTTCTGTCATGGGCAGTGCTCCCAAATCCTGGGCCGCCCACAGACATTTCCTCCGGGACCTGCCCGTGCTATTGGGCCCCCTCACCCCAGGGAGGGGTCCGCCCCCCGGCCCCCAGCAGCACCCACCTGTCTCCAGCCTCTGAAGGCCCCACCGCCACCGCTGCTCTGCCAGAAGGCTCAGAGTGTGGCACAGAGGGGCGGCGGAAGTGGCGCAATGCGGCTGCAGGAGGTAGCCCAGCAACCGTGCCCATAATTCCTGCCAAGAGGGGGAAGAGCGGGATCGGGGCTTGGAGGCGGTCAGCGCTCCCCCCGCTCCCCCCACAGGGCCCCCTCCTCCTCTAGGGAGCTCTGTCCCTCTCCATCCGTGCCGGTCCGGGACTGCCCTGCTCTCCCTGCCTTCGGATGACGGGGGCGGGGGGGTGTCCGGGGGGGTGTCCAGGGAGGCAGCTACGCTGGAGGAGCAGGGAAAGGGGGGCTGCCCCTCCAAATAAGAAATCTCTTCCTCTCCACGTAATTTCCTCTCAGTCCTCAAATTTCTGGCACTGCAGAGAGCGAGGCACTGCAGATGGAACTCTTCCACCCGCTGTGGTGGCCTTCCCTCGGTCTCTTTGCCACCCCTGTTCTCGGGGTGCCAGAACTCTCCTTCTAAAAGCTCATCTGAAGTTTCAAATTACTGCAAGGCTAGAAACTTGGGGGCTGGAGGAAAAATTCATTTTGGAGGGTGGAATTCTTCCCCCCACCTCCTTTAGTCCACAAATTTCTACTTCTAGGTGTGAAGACTTTTTGTGTTTCCTTCTCTGCGATGCTAGAAATTTGGGGAAGGAAGAAAAATGTTATTATGGAGGCAGAATACTTCTACTTACTACGGAGGATGACACCCTCCCACCGCTATACCCCTGGATGGGACCCCCCTTTCCAGCTCCCACACATTGTGAGGACACTGCACTCTGCACATGCTCCGCTTCCGTTTCTCAATAGTTCTCACCCAGAACTCTTCCATATTGCAACTCCCAGAAGCCCTTGGACTGTCTACTTTTTCTCTATTTCTACCCACCTTGCTGCCTTGTGGATACTTATGCAAGCCTTCCAGATCGGGCCAACAGCCCTCCCCTTCCTTAAGCCCCCCCAAACATGGACCATTCCTGCTTCCCTTGCAATCTTTTTCTTGCAGGGACTGACCTGACCACCCCCTCTTCCAGAAGCGACCGCAACGCGAAGGGCCTCGGTGGCCGCTCTCTCGACGGCCTTCTCCTCCAGGCCACCCAAGGTGAGCTTCAGGGTTGGGTGCGTCTGAAAGGGAGCAAAAAAACTACAGGCCGTGGAAATTATAACTTCTTAAGGTGACAGCCGCCAGAACCCCCGATCCAGCACGGCCACTGGGTTGCTCAGTGAAGACACCCCATCTCTCATCTGGTTTGAGAAGCTAGGTTGGGTCACGCCTGGGGGGTTCCTCCCACTCAGGGATCTCCAGGGAGTTATTGGAGGGGGAGTCGTGCACTTGCCCCCCCCCAAGTCCCCCATCATTCACTTCACCCCCAACTGGCTCAAAACAGGAGTCTCTCTGCCTGCACGGCCTTACCAGCCGGTGGGCAGAGACGGCCAGCTGCAGGGAGACGTAGTTCAAGGACCAGCCCTCCACTTTCTCCAAGTAGCCGGCACGCAGCAGCTGCCCGATGGCCCGGAGCGTGGCAAGACGGACCTAGCGGCCGAGGAAAGGGAAGGGGTGAAGCAGCGCCCTGGGGCCGGAGGAGCAAAAGCCGAAGGGCAGGATTCTACCTCTGGCCCAGCCACACATAGGAGTGGAACTTGGGGAATGAGAAGGGCAGGAGACACTGGTTAAGAGAGGGGATCCATGAGCAGGGTTAGCATCCACTTTGGGCTTTAGGCTGAACTTTAGAGGAGGTATCCAAAATGCCGGGCCCATTTCCAGAGGGTGTAGGGCTTCAACTGTGGTATTCATATCAACTTGGCGGCAGTTGATAACAACAAAGGGTCTCAGCGACTCTAAACAAACTCAGACCAGAACGGGTCCCACCACTTTCACTCTCACCACCAGCCACCGCACGAGCGCAGGGCGCCTCTGCCAAAGGGGCGCAGTCAAGCCACCCCTTACGGGAACGGGGTTCAGCACTCTCTAGAGCACCTGGAAAATGCTTCCTTCTGCCCGCAGGAGTGCGTGCAAATGCACACTGGATTCACTCCCCCAAAGCAATGCAGCCAACAGCTGCCTCTGGGGGCAGCCGCACACCGGCTCTCACGAAAGCCAGCAGGTGGGGGCTTCTATACACTAAGACAGCCGAAAACTGCTCCACTCGGGCAGTGTCACACCCCTCCAGCCCTCACCCCGGTCGCGTCGTCAGCCAGCACGACTTTCACCACCTTCACGCAGAGCACCCTTTGGCTCCAGAGCTCGGGTACTGGAAGAGAGAAACACAAGGAGACCACCGTCGGGGACCTCGGCATGGCACCGCGGCAGGGCTGGGGCTGGGGCATGGACTGACCTTCCTGGGGCTGGTGTGACCCCCGGCCAGAAATCCCCCCCGAGGCAGCTGAGAACGACACCATCTTATGAGAGCCACCTCTGAAGGGCTGTCATTATGTGGAAGAGGGAGGAGAGCTCGCTTTCTGTTGCCTCAGAGGGGTAGGACCTAATCCCCAAATGGACTTGAAAATCCATGCTATGTTCCTGTTCTCTCAGGAATGCCGTAGCCACAGGCAGCTGCAATGCCCCTTGGAGAGTCCCTTCCCACCCAACTATTCTCTGCCCAGTGCTTACACTGGGCGCCAACAATTTCAGACAGGGACCGGAGCACCACCGTGCGGGCGCCCTCTTGGCCTTCTTCTAGGTTCTTCTGGAAAACCCTCAGCAGCTCCGAGGGGTGCAAGCGGGCTGCAGGAAGAGGGAGAGAGGCACAGGCCCAGTGGCTGCGAGGCACCGACAGGTATCTTTCCCACCGGGCCCAGCCGGCCATCTCGCCCCGCAACATCCGTACCCAGTTGCAAGAAGACATGGGAAATCTCTGTGCAGTTCTCCTGGCTGTGCCCCTGGGGCTGGTGCCTGTGATCTGTGGAACTGATCTGCGGAAGGAAGGAAAAAGAGAGAGCCAGAGCCAGGTTGCATTACCAGGGAGGGAAATTTCAACCGCAACGCTGGAGGAGAGGCCAAACTGCTTTGCTGCGTTCTGGCCCTGCTGCTGTGTGAATTTTTGTTTTAACATTTGGTCCGAGTAAGGCCCGCAGACTGTCACCTTTCCTTACCCAAAGGTTGCTCCAGACCTTTGCTCATCCAGCTTCTGCACCATCGCCAGGTCCACAAGAACCCTTCTGTGGGGCTTGGCTGTTCTTCCTACAGCAGCATCCCAACCCCTTGAGAACTGCTGGTTCTGTCTGTCTGCGGGGTCTGTAGAGCCCCCAGCCTTACCTGGCGGATGAGGGTGAAAGCGAGGGGCTCTACATGTGTCCGTGGGATGGGGTTGCTGTTCACAAGAGATGCTTCCAAGATCTGGCCCAGGATCTGTAACAGGGATCAGGAAAAAGGACGTTCCCTTTTTCCTGATCCTCTTCTGGAACTGGATTCAGTTCCAGGCCTCCCCAAGACTTCCTTTGGCACCAAATACTTTGAAAATCCAGTCCCTTGTGGGTTCCCGCCTTCCTCAAAAGGGCCAAGCTAATGCAAAAAGTACCACCCAAAGGCAATAATTTTCTTTCGGTATCACTGGACAGCTGTTAGGATTTGGCCACGAAACTAACAAGGACTCCCAAAGCCATCTGCCTGGTGGGAGAGGCCCCGCTCCCTGCAGACAGCCAAAGCAGCCCCAGTCCCTCCTTATTTGGCGTGGAAGGTGGGGTGGTGAAGACAAGCAAGAGCCACGGGGCAGGGGAACAACGTTTGGTCCAAGAAGGAACATGTGGCAGGTGCCGGGCCCCCCTTGCTGCGGCTCCAAGGCATTGCAACTGGCTCCCCGAGGAGTCCCAAGGGCCTGCTTCCCTCCCTCCCTCCTTGCTTTCGAGACCCTCTGAAGGAAGGGAGGGAGGCAGGGAAGCGGGGAGACGTCACAGCCTGGAAGGAAGACACTAGAAAACATGTGCCTACGCTTATCAGTAAACCACGGCCGGATATTTCGGATTGAGGGCAGAAGAAAGCCATGTTGCAAAAGTGATGCAACAACTGGGAACAAAGCCAATTTACTGCTGCAGAGAGTAACTTTTCTATAGTTGCTTTTAAAAGTTAGTTCTTCCCCTTGCTTGTTAAGCGCTGCCATCAAAGGGCCTTTTTTGCAAAGTGTTTTGATGGGAATTCGTCCCTTCCGCTGCCGTGCCAGCCCTCCAAGGTCCCCCAACCGCCCCGGCCCCTCTGTGGGCACCTGCGTGATGAGGAGGGGCTCCAGCCCGCTCTCGTACTGCGCCGTGAGAAGGAGGATGTCCCTGTGGATCTGGGCCTGGAAGTCCGTCCTGGGCAGGAGGACGCTCAGCACCGGCCTCAGCGCCTTCAGCACAGCCAGCTTGACCTGTCAGCAGGAGGAAGAGGGAGGGAAGGGTTTGCCTTTATGACAATCGTTGCCCTCTGGCCACCTCCCTTCCTCCCCAGCAGGCAGCCATGGGCCCCCCCACATCAGGTCTGCACAGCCAGAGAGAGAGAGAGTTTATGGGCAGACATTAGCCAAAGAAAATCCTATGAGATTTATGGGGTCCCTATAAGTTGACAGGAGATGTGAAGGCACACCCCCACACACACACACGCCCTCTAAAGGCACCAGATCCCATCTGATCTTGGAAGCTAAGCAGGGTCAGACCTAGTTATAGTCCTTGGATAGGAGACCACCAATGAATACCAGGTTCTGTAGGCTATATTTCAGAGGAAGGAAGTGGCAGAAACCACCTCTTGATCATTCCTTGCCTTAAAAAGACCCCTGTGAAATTCATGGGCTTGTCAGAAGTCAACAGACGACTTGAAGACACATACACAGCCATTAGTGTTGCCAGATTTTCAAAACAGCAACAAAGGGCATTAAAGATCACACCATAAAGGGCTGACAATCAAGACATAGCTATTAACAAGTTAGGCGTTCAGCCTAAATACCAAGTGAAAGTATTGATCTCAGTTAAACTAGTTGCATGCTTCTCTGTAGAACTAACATAAAGGTTCTTCTCTTTATGAAGGGCCCACACCCAAAAATCTAAGGTGCTTTGACATCCTGTTCAGGGTCTAGAAAAGGAGGAGCCTTCCAGTCTTCAAACAGGGGATGTTCCATATAATGGCCATCCCATAGCAGAGAAACCTTCTGGCCCTCAAATAGGGGGCAACCTTTACCATAAGGGATGCCTGGCAATCCCAGCAGGTGTGGGCTCCAAGACCAGGAAAGGGTGGACTGAGCCGCCACCCCCCCAAAAAAAGAGATTTGGCAAAATTGGACCACCAAGACTTCTCTGTGGTTAAGCTTCCTCAAGCATCATCCACCAGACGAGTGCTAAAGTGCGAAGAAAGAGCAAGACAGCAATTATTGTGGCGTCATCCTTGGTATCATAAAGGCTTCCCTGCAATCTATCCTTTGCATCTCTTCTTGTGAGAAGCTCCAAGGAACACACAGAGGGCACTGCTTGTTCATATTTAAGGATATTTGAATGATAACGGATGGGGAAGGTAATTGGCTCTCCCCTGGTAAGAACCTGCAAGGAGGCAAGACTAAGAACAGCCTGGAAACGCTGAGCAATCCACCTGGCGAGTGTGACCCTGGTTTGGGCAGCAGCCCCTTCCTTGCCTGGGGATCCCTTTCGGGCAGCCAGGTGCGGGTGATGCAGGCGTAGAGAGGGAAGAGGTAGGTGGAGAACCGCTGGACGCTGATGCGAGGATAGGAGACCTTCTCCCACTTCCGCAGGTAGATCCGGATGGCCCGGCACATCTGCTTCAGGGCTGCAGGGAAGCCAAAGGGAGAAAGAGAACCACAAACGCATTGAAACAGCTGAATCCAGCCAAAATCACATGCAACAAAAGCACAGCCCCCATCACCATGATACCAACACCAGGCAGCCCCCGAAGGCACAAAGCGGGGTATCCAAGCTTTTGAAGCTCGCCAGCTTCTTCATCCGGCAAAGTTGTTACGACTCATCCAGAAAAAGAGACATCTTCTTTGCCATGTCATCTTAAGAAGGCATTGAGAGTGATCTCAAGGGAGCCGGTCAGCTTCCAAAGAGAGCGCAATGCATTTTCTGCTTTTGGGTTGGCCTAAAGGCTTCACCGTGAAGGAAATTTTCCACGCTGTTGTGTTGTGCTGAATGGCTAACGCGGCTACCTCTGAATGTATATATTTTTGGAAACAATTTAGGTGGCTTAAGGCTCCCGCCTCGCTCCTGCCCGTCCTTCCTGCTCCTAATGTTTGTGGGGGAAGCAGGGAATCCCCTCGGGCTCTGTCCTTGGTGGTCAATCCTGACCCCCTTGCTCGTCCCAGATAGGAAGCCCCCCATTCCCTCCAAAGGCACGAAGTGATGCCTGGGGCTGCTCACCTTTGCAGAGGGCCTGGCGCCTCCGGCCATCTTCCATGTGGCGCATGACGGTCTGCAGGGTGGTCAAGGTGATTCCCAAGAAGGGGATGCAGTTGAACACTGAGAGGAGAGAACGAGAAGGAACGGGAGGAGGGGCAGGAGAACCCCGGGCCAGTGGGCACGGCAGGTCCATTCCAGATCTTAACCAGAACTTGAAAAGAGCTGTCCAAATGGCCAGGCGCTTTCCGGGGATACAGGGTTGATCACTGTGCCTGTCCTCCTTGGAATAACCAGGAGGACCAGAAGGGATTCTGGCTGCAGGCCAGGAAGGTGAGAAAGTTCTGTCCTCAGAGGCAAGAGCAGAGAGCAGCGCCTCTCGTCCATGAACCCCTTGGTTTCTCTGAGAAGCATCCCCTCCTGGCTGGGCGGCCAAAATGCAAGGCGAACAGAAGAGGTGGGGAGGAAGAAAGGGAGAAGAGGAGCAGGGCCTTCTTTGTGGATGCTGCCATGAGGCAGAATTCGCTGCCAGGGGGGTCGGCTGGGCCCTTGCCTGCCCTCCTTCTGCTGGCAAAGATGCCCGGGCAACTCCCTGGAGAGTGAGGAAGATGGAAGCAGGTGGCTGGTGGCAAACAGTGTTGCGTTCTGGAGGTTTTTGGATTTTGGGTTTCCAGATAAGAGAGGTTCAACCTGTACTGTTTCTTTCTCCCTCTCCTCTTAATACACTCTTTGTTTTAATTTGACAGTCCACTCAGCTGTGTTTCTGATATTATTGGTGTCAGGAAAAGTCTATCTGCAAGCCAGCCAGCCAGCCCTCCACCCCATGAGATCTAGCCCCCTTCCCAACATCCTACCATTGGTGGCTGCAATCTTTCCCAAGGTGAGGAGGGTGAACTCATCGGGCTGCACAAATGGCTTGAGATGATGCTGAAGCTCCGTCATGACAGGGTTGAAGTGGTGGCGGGCCAACCTCGCCAGGGTGTTGCTGGCAGCTGCCTGGAGCTTCCGGGGCCCCTTTTCCTCCTCCTGCTGGAACGGGACAAGAAGACATCTTTAGCAGAAGGTCTCAGAGGAGGGGAAATAGCATAGCTCAGTGCTAGAAATCCGTCAGAATTGGAGATTACTCCGTATGCAAAATTAACTTGATTTGGAAGGCGCCTGGGAGATGATGCAAAAAGAAAAAGCTAATTCTTCCAAGCTCTGGCTATGCTGCAGTGTTTCAAGGACTGCAGAGAAACTGGAGCTTAATTTTACACAGTTTTGAGTCCTGGAAGGAGCCACTTTCAATGCCACAAAAAGGCAGAGCTCTCAAATGCATAAATATGTAAAGAATGCCAGCTGAGCAGGTGCAGAGAGCTTCCTCCCCTTTGAAAGGGTCCCAGGTTGGCCATTCACCCAGGCCAAAGAGGCTCAAGGGATTTATCACATGCGGCAAGGAAATCTCAAAAAGGAGATGAGCTGTGAACATCATCTGACATTCTTGGACATCTCTACCTTGCAGTAAGCTTGTCTCCCTTATGCACTCAGCTATAAATGCCAGATGCAGCGAAGAGGGTTGGCTGACACACAAGAGCGTGATGGCTGCTTCATCAGAAGACTATCAGATACAGAGTGACATTTGTACGTCATTGACTCCTGACTCCTGGATACCCTACATACACTTTTAAAGAAAGATGCATCGCAAAGGGGCCAACTATCCCTCTGCTGTTTATAATTTCAATATAACCAAAATTCTAAATGATCCAACTTTCCCATCAAGTCTGGGGATCATGTCAGATTCTACTGCTCGTCCCGTGGGAGACCATTTGGAAAGCGTTTCTTTTACAAAGGAAACAGACTTGTTGCATTCGCAAAAGATTTCTTTCCAAACAGTCTCTCACTGGAGAACAACAGAAGAGGGAACAAGGTCATGCAATGAGTCCCGGCCAAAGACACTGCTGTCCTGCTGCAATTGCGATTCACCTGCCTCATGGGATAAAGCCGCCACTCCCAATGCTAGCTTAACCACCAAGAGGAAGAAACTTACCGGCAGAGGCACCCTCCAATGCCCGGAGGTGGATGCGATGAAGTTGCTGGTGGGTTCCACCTTCAGGCCACGGCTCGACAGGGCTTGGAGGCAGCGGTAGACGGCAACTTTCTGCCAGGCCGAGGGCTGCAGGGAGGAGGAGAGGGAGAGGACTCAAGTCCGGGTCTTCAGCCTTTGTACGTGACTGGGGAGGGAGCGGCCCGAGGACCCCCAATTCTTTCTGCAAGCGATACTGGAAAAGGGGTCCCATCCAGGTAAGGCTTACAGAGCCAACTGCTTGTCAGTGTGGACAGTGCTGAGCTAGGCAGTCCAGCGGCCTGTGATTGTCAGGCACGCTTACTTCATCTCTCTTTGGGCCACCTCTTAATTTAGTACCACGTATCCCCTCAACATTTCACAGATGAAAACCAGCACCTGTGTGGCCAAGCAACGTCAGAGCGTGGTCAAGGCAACAAAAGTGATGAATGAGAGGGAACAGACAAGCTGGGAGAGATTGCAAAGTTCGCTTTCGCCTGAGCCGACTGGGAAGGACAAACATTTGCCCGCTCCTTTCTTTTCCTCCCTGCTTAGCGGAGTGCAAATTAATTTTGCCCTTTGCACTCAGTTTGCAGCAATTGAAGGAAGCTGAGGAGGAAGAGACAAAATGGGGAGAGAGAAACCCGGACATTTTTAAAGCAGCTGAAAATGTGGAACGGGAGAGGTTTAATCGGGACTCTCCTGCCAGATGAGAACAGCTGGATGGTATGAAACTGTGAAGACTAGAATTTTATTTTTCTCCCAGGGATCTCCAGGAAAGGAAAAACAGGACGGAGGTAGGAAGGAAGCCTGTGCCCCACGGCCCTGCAGAGTTGCTCCTGTTTGGACCAGATGATGCCAAGCCAAAGGCAGAACCAGGGCTTGGGAAGAAAAGCAGCAGCCCTTGGTACCTCATCTTGTCGGAGCGCGACCGTGAGGGCCGGAATCACGAGCGCGGGATGGCCATCTCTCGCGTCAGCAGCGTGGTCTCCCACCTCGGTCTGGTTTGCCACTTCTGGAGAAGGCGGTGGCATGCAGCGGATGGAGCAGAGGGGACCTGAGATGGAGTCAGGAAGAGGCGGCAATCAACACACAATCACTCCCCATCATGCTAGAAGAGGTTTAAAGGTGGAAACACTTTTAAAACCAGGCATGTCTTGTAACCGTTCTGTTGTGGAAGGCCAGCAGGCCCCCTTTGCAGCTCAAGGACACCAATCAACCAATCGCCTGATTTATAGCTAATTTCCCCCCACAAGAATGGGACTCAGGGTATATCAAGACCTTTTCTAGAGCAGGTCTTTGCAGCCCAAGGACACCAACCAATCAATTGCTTTATCTATGGCCCACTTTTCTCCCCAAGAATGGGACATTTCTAGAGTGCAGTGGGCAACTTTGGGTCTTCAGTTACTTTGGACTATAACCCCCAAGGCCTTTTCTCATTAGCCAGGTTTGCTGAGGCTGATGGGATTTGTAAGCCAAAATATTTGGAGAGTCACTCTAGATATTTGCCCAGCGCAAGACTAAAAGAACTGGCCTGTTTCTGACTTTTGTGGCAGAACTTGTTGGAGGAAGAGCCATTTTTAAAGATAAGGTGGAGGGATGCTTTTCTGTCATTCATACAAGACAAAAGCCAAGAAGTCATTTTCTTAAAAGTCCTGGTGGCCTTCACTTAGGTCTTAGCAAGACAACTGGGCCAGTGGCATTTCTCTGAAGGTACATTCGCAATGAAAAGATACATAGTTACCTTTTTAAGGTGTTCTCAAAGCAAGACTGGTCTTTCATCATCCATAGGAACAGCAAAGTATATGGCAGTGCTCCATAAACTATCTGAGGTGGAAGACCCGCAAATATTTTCACTCAAAGTGCCAGGGAGTGGCACCATGTTCGTGCTCATTCACGTAAAAGAGGAGGAGGAGGAGGAGGACCTACCAGCAGCACTGTCTGGGCTGCTCCCAGCCCTCTGGCCTCTGGAGGAGAGGAGATTCTCCTGCCAAGAGAACCAGCTGCCGGCTTGTTTAAGCCTCTGTAGGAACGTGGGGCATGTCCCAAGAAGAAGGAAAAAGCCAGCCAAGAAAAACTCTACACAGATACAGCAGAGATAGCTCCGCACAGCTATGGAAGCGTGCCAAGCAGCAGAGAACACCTTGGCAGCAAATGCACTAAGCCAGTAACACTCACCCACTCAGCATGTAGTCTTCCAATATGGAGGCTCTTTATTCTTTGTTACAAAATATATACAATATTTACAAAGTCCAGATGGCGATCCAGCATATCCAGCTTGCTCTTTCCGGCAGAGCCTCCGGCGACACATATCAAGCAATATATGCACTTGTTGACTAGGATTGTGCTGCCTTTATACAGACACCTAGCCAATCCTGGCCAACCCTTGCATTGTCTGCACCTGGTATTCATCAGCATGACTCAGCATTACTCAACTAGGGTCACATTCCTTTCCACAGGTGCACTTAACAATTAAAGCAATTAAAGCAACATGACATTTACACTTACATCACAAAGTATTTTCTTGAGGTTTGGTCCACCCTTTTCTGACAGGGCAAAGAGGCCAATAAAAGGATCCTAGGGAACTCTAGAAGGTGAGGGAAGACAGAAGCTGCAGGCCAGGAGAGGGGATGTAAGCAGCTCTTATAGTCAGCCCTCCATATCTGTGGATTCTGCATCCAGGGATTCAACCAACCACGGCTTGGAAATATGCAATAAAATCCAAAAAGCAAACTGATTTTGCCGATGCCATTTTACTACACCATTGTCCACAATGGGACTTGTGCATGCACGAACTTTGGTACCCACTGGGGGGGATCCTCAAACAAAGCCCTAGAGGGTACCAAGGGCCCACTGTACCAGGGATCTGAGGACTCTCCAGGAAAGGAGTAAGGGCCCAGTGGACTGAGGCTTCTGCTGGCTGCCTTGGAGAAAGGGTTGGGAGCTCAACGAGAGGCTGGGGGGGGGCTGAAGACAACCCCTGCGACCGACGGGAAGGATGTGGAGGATAGCTGAAGAGAAGCCCCCTTTGCGCAGAGGTATTCTTGGGCCAGACTTGCTGGTTATTCTGCCGCCTCCTCCAGCAAGGCCTGGCTACCCCAGCTGAGGCTTCTCAGCCTGCAACCAAGGAGTCTTGCCAGGGCCTGGATCCAGTAGACACTTACAGGGACCCGGGCTGCAGATGTTTCACCCGGCAGAGGATGTGTTGGACTTAAAGAAAAGTCCTTTTTCCTACACGAGAGGCTCTGGCCGTGTTTGTGAGACCACGGAAGCAGGGGCTTTTGACGAACCTCTCCCCATGCAGGGTACAGACCCCAGGGCAATTGTTTCTTTCTTCCCAGGGTCCAGCATCCAGCGGCTCGCAGGCCAGCGCTTCCAGTAGCACTGGGGTAGCGAACACGTTGCAAAACGGCTGGACAAAGATCAGGGCCAAAGGTTTCCTGGAGGATGTCCTCGGCACAGCGGCAGCAGGATTGAATCCTCAAGGGTTTGGCCTTTTTGCTTCCATTTTGGGTGCCCCTCTTGTCAACTTCCCAGGGCGCTCCAAGCCTCTCACTTACCTTCAATGGGTGGGTCTCTCTCCTCCGCCATCTCCTCATGTTGCTCCTACGGCCTGTCCTCTGCCCACTGGGGAGAGAATCCATGTTGGTTCCTTTCTACCACCTTTTACTTGTTTACTAAAGTATTTATAATCTACCCTATAATAAAGTAATGCAGTATGTATATTCTATCCTACAGAGACCCAGCGTGGTGTAGTGGTTTGAGCACTGAACTACAGCCCTGGAGATCTGTGTTCAATTCCCTGCTCAGTCACAGAAGCCCACCGAGTGACCTTGGGAGCATCACACACTCTCAGCCCCAGAAAACCTCACGTCAGGGTCATCTTAGGGTTGCTGCAAGTTGGAAACAACTTGAAGGCACACAACAATAATTCTACCCTACAATCATAAGATCTCAGATAAATTTAGAGCAATTTAAAACAGCAAGGAACACTTTACGTAGTGTAAAAGTGTATTAACCAAGATAATAATTAAAACAAATTAGAACTCATTAGAACCACACGCATATACAGATTTTGGCAAATCGTTAGACCCTCCTCCCCCCAGGCTTTAAATAATGCCATTTCTTAAATTCGGCACTGGACTTAAACCAGTGTTGGCACCCATTCGGCCTCAAAGGGGAAGGAATTCCACAATGAGGGTGCCACAGCAAAGAAGGCCCCGCTTCTCCCATGTTTTACACTGGTGTCCATGGCTTTTTCCCCAGGCGGAGCTGAGAGAAGGCCAGAAATGGCCCGTAAATTGGGGACTCTACTAAGGAAGGCCAACATTGCAGGGTGGAAGCCAACTTCTGGGTTGGCGTGGCAGGGGCAGAGACTTCAAGCCATCCAGTGACAGCCCCGGTAAGCCCTTGGCCTTTTCTCCAAACAGCCCCTTCCAACAAACAGGGGAAGCCAAGGGTGGGTGGGATCGCCTGTCAGGTGGGAGCGTGGCTGAAAGCACCCCTCTAGGTGCTCCTGCACTGCGGGAATTCAATCTGGGAGGATGCAGCCCTCATCCTCAGGTGCAGTCTCTTCATGCCGGTGCCAAAGCCCATCTCTGGGGGTCTTTGTGGGGAAGCCGTCACAGCTGGTTGATTCCACAGAGCCAGCCTTTCTTGCAAGAGTTTTAGCAGAAGGTTGAAACGGTGCAAACCTCTCCAGCCAGTGAGTGCACATGAAACACCAGTTCACCACCAGGTGGGGAAAGGGGCTGTCACGCTCCTCGTGGGCTGAGCACAAGCTTGGGAAGCACCGTCTAAGATATGGCAGACCAGCAGGGGAGGCCAGGACAGGCCAGCTCCTTCCCTGCCGCTCACCCCCAAAGAGGGAGGGGGCCTGAAATCCCATCCAACTCACTCTGTAGTAGCCAAATGCTCAGATTTTGCTTAAATCCTCCCCAACAAAGGCAGCCACTGAGGAGAAAAGGTAGGAGTTGAGCTGGGCCAGCTGCTGGGCTTCCAAGAGATGAGCCCGCGCTGGTTCACGGAACAGTTGTGCCAGAGGTGGGGGCTCTGTGACATCACCCCCCTTCCTGTGGGGAGCCAAGCAACGGAGACCCTCCAAGTGGCAGAGGTGGTGGAAGGAGAGAGGGAGGAGGAAAGGGGAGAAGGTGACAAGCGAGCAAGGACGGGTGGGAGGGCAAGTCCCAGAAGAAAAGACAGGAGAGCTGGTGGGAAGACCATTGGCTCACTGAAACGCAGAGGGCTTGTGAACGACCAGAAAAGACGAGCAAATCAAGCCCGGATTCTCCCCTGAAGCCGAGATGACTAAATTGAGGCTGTCTCACTTTGGACGCTTGATGAGACAATGTGACTCGCTGGAAAGGGTTGGCCAAGCGGGAGGCAGAAGGAGAAGAGGGAGGCTGCACCTCCGGCGGACGGATTCAATCAAGAAATCCACGGCTGTCCTGAATCTGCAAGACTTGAGCAGGGATCTCAGAGGTCTCTCCTTCTTAAGGTTGCTGTAAGTGGTAACTGACGAGATGGCAATTAACTAGAACTCGCTAATCACGCTGTCCTTTGTTTTCCTTACTTGTTATGATATTGGAAGGGTGCGTGGTTGCATTCCCCCTTGCCTTTCTCTGTATGCCAAAAGAAACCCCTCAGGACTGATTGGAGAGGACGGCACCCAACAAGGGCAGACATAACACAGTGGCCCGTTCCCCAGTGTTGCTGGACTGCAACTCCCAAATGGCCTTTTACATTGCCACGGGTGAGGAATGCTTGGAGACCCAGTCCAACAAGATTGGGAAGGCCCCTAAATTCAAAAAAAGATGGCAAAAATCTTTCCAAGCACCATTAAAAAGGAATACCAAAAGTAACTAGAATGAGTTGTTAATTTCTGCTTGCTGTGTTACTTTTGAATATGAAAGCAGAGTTCCTCTGAGGGTGTGCAGAATGTCTTTTGTTGTGTGTGTGCCTTCAAGTCGCCCATTGACTTACGGTCACCTCATAAATCTCACAGGGGTTTCGTGGTTTTGCCAGTTCCTTCCTCTGAAAACTAGCCTACAGCACCTGATATTTGTTGGTAGTCTCTGATCCAAGTACTAATCAGGCCTCTCCCTGCTTAGCTTCCAAGATCAGATGGAATCTGTTGCCTTACACCCTTACCTCCCATGTGTGTTTTGGCCTGCTTTGAGCCGCCATGGAGGATCTGACCCAGAGACTGGGGGAGACCAAACGGAGGCAGTACTGAAGGTGGGGAGGGAACAGGGAAATGACAAGAGCTCACCACTTCTGGGGACTTTCTCCACTTCATTTATTATTTTGCTATATAAAAAACATAAGAACCCTCTTCCAGAGAGAGCAGTGTTACCATGAGAAGTATGATGACCACATTCTAGGACCTCCCCCGTCCTGTGTCATCAGCTCAGAACAAAATCCTCTTTTAAAAAAATATTAGACAGAAAGACAGAGGGAGAATAAGATATAGTTTTGACCCCCCCAACTCTCCCCACCCTCTTACAATCAGCCCAAACCAACAGGGTCTCGCCCAAACAGAGATGTTTTGATTCACCTCTAAGGTTTGGGCTTGGGTAGACCTCTGGAACCTAGAAACAGGCCTTTTTTGGTGGGGGACTATAACTCCCCCAAAAAAGGAACTTTCCCCTAAGACAGTGCAGAAAGCCAAGCATGGCTCTGAAAGATGTCCTTAAAGGAAAGATGTGGATTTGCTAGAGTGGCGTTCCTCAGGACACACAGGTGCTCACTTCCTCTCACGCCCAGCAGATCCACGGCTGTCCCGTGGGGTCTTGGTTTGGCCGGGGGCTTTCTGTGGGCGGGGGGACTGCTGCCGCAGCTGAGGATCAGAGTCTTGGGAGATCTGTGCTCTCGCTCGCTGACCTTTTTGGCCGTGCAATCAACAGCTCAGCCGTGCCTCCGTGAGAGGAGAGAGGGCATGGGAGTGCAGCCCCTTGCCTTCCGTGGGTGGGCAGGGGGGCTATTTCACAGCCCCTCAAAGGGAGAAGGAACGAGAATTCAGGCGTCCTGCTTGCCTGCTGGGAAAGAGGTACAGCGGTGCCCATCTTCCACATCAGCCATGTAGTGAACCCGTTGCCACCTGAGTCAGGATTTGCTTGGTGAGAAGGCAAAGTGGAAGTGAGCTGGCGAAGGGGGGAACCTGGAAGGTCCATCTTCCCCTCAAAGGAAGTGGAAGTGGGGGGGTTTCACCCGCTGCCAGTGGCTCAGGGCTCTCCTCCTCCCACGTGGGCGGCGGAGGAGGCGGAGGTGCGGATCAAATCCTGCGGGAGGCTCTCTCGGGCCTCTTGCATCCGGCGCCGGGCCCGCTGGAAGGCCTCTGCAAGCAAGAAAAAGCAAGTGACAGGGATGGTGGGGAGAAGGTCAAGCCCAGGCAGGACAGTGAATCATTCCTCCCCCAACTCCCTCTGCAACGGAGAAAATCCCCAGAGACCCCAGAAGGACTACAAACACCCTGCATTTTACAATCCAGAATTTCTCTGCTGGAAACATCCTGCAATCTGGACAAATTATGCAAACTCATGAGGGACAGAGAGAAGAAGGAATTCCTCTTCTCCTGGCCCAGAGGGGGTACAGGGAGAACGCAGAGAGGGCTCCAGAGCCCAGAAGCCCTGCGTCCCAGTTGCAAAGACTTTGCTCCTCGTCATCCAAAGATCTTCCGGCTGGAAACAGAAGGTTTAGAAACTTTTTTTAAAAAGGCATATACAAATTTAACCCACCAGGATCACTTTTAAAAGATAAAAAGGTGGAGAAAAAAGGATTTTGACTAATAATTTACATGCATACTGTTCCTCTTCTCATGGCCTGCATATAGGAGGCAAAAGAGAAGGAGAATAAACTCCACGTGCTTGTAGATGCAATAGATTTTATTTGGGCTTTCGGGCTTTTTAAAGAGTAAAATCTTATTCCATCTACAAGCACGTGGAGTTTATTCTCCTTCTCCTTTGCTGACCAGACACATGCTTTCCAGTTTTTGTTTCTGCTCCTGCATACAGAAGGGCAATGAAAGTGGGGATGGGGGTACTCTCCTCCCCCTGCTGCCCAGCGGCAGAAGAAATGCATTGCTCGCTGAAGTCCACCCCCGCCTCACCTGCAGGCATCTCTAGTCAAAAAGGAAATCTTGAACAACCACCTATTCTCTTAATTTTGCCCGTTTCTTTTTCAAAAGCAAAGCATTCCAAAACGGCACGTGCTTCAGAAGAAAAAAGCCACTGCCACTGAGCTACTGAGTGGCTTTTCAAGCCATGGCATCCAGAGGGCTGCCCCGAGGAAAGGAGAGAACCTCAAGGTTGTTGCTGAGCAGGCAAAGTTTTCCTATGAGTGGACGGCAGAGAGAAGAGGCGGTGTGGCCAGACAGCCAGGTGCGAGGCCAGCAGGATTGTTATGGCTGTGTCTTGTGTACTAGAGAAGGCCACACGCCAGAGCACTGATTGGGCCACCCCACATGTTTCACAGTGACAAGGTAGCATAAAAAGGCTGGTGTTTGCCTTGACCAGCCGCCAGTTAGTTGCCCTAGCTGGACCTGCCATGCTATTGGCAGTATACTGTTTGTAAGGGGAGACACTGCCCGATTTTTCTCCGTTATCTTCTGTTTTTCCTCTTTGTCTAATTGCTGGAAATCAAGCCTGTTTTTGCTAAGTCTTATTTAGAGCGCGGCAATAAATTAGTACTCTAAGCCTAACTGACGAGCCTCTGGAATTTTTTCTGCTTCACTGGGACTCTCTGCTGCGGCGAAGCCTTGCTTCATAGATAGCACTCTACTCATGCTCAGAGGAGCCAAATCCTGCCAACCCTGATATGCCCAGCCCCTGGACACCCCCTGCCAGCTCCAGCAAAACAGAAGCCTCACCCAGGACGTTGTAGAGGGAGCCGTGCTGACCAAAGCCACCCAGCCGGTCCAGGACACTACGCATGCGTTTCCTCATGGAGCTGGATTCCAGGAAGGCCCTGGCAGGAGAGGAGGAGGAGACCCAAGGCAGACGGTGGAGCAGAGCCGCCTCCCCACGGGCCCAGCCCCATAGACCCCCAAAGGGACTGGGCTACAACTCCAAGCCTCCCCTAACCAGCTGGACTGAAGGAACTGAGGGAAGGGGAAAGCCCATTTGCTACCAAGACAGAAAGAGAACCCCTGAAGCTGCCTCTTTCAGGACTGGCATGCAGGCAGATGGGACCTGGGGGTTCAACCCAACCCATTGCTGACCTGCAATGGCTAGTTGCACCTCCCTCTCCCTGTCTTGGTGCTCCTTTTCCACAGCCATCTCATAATCTGGGGCTTTCCAGAGGCACTGGCCTACAACTCCCATCATCCCACAGCTGGTCGCCCCTAGTTGTGGGGGAGGCTTTTCTCTAGCCAGGTGGGCATGCGGTGATGCAACCTTCCTTCTGAAGTTGAGACGGTGGGAGTGGAGGGGCTCCTGGCTATTTCTTCCCTTTCATCAGAAAAACAGAAGTCTTATGCCCCCATCTTGCTATCTTCCCTGCTGCCACCCGAATCTTGCAAATGTACTTCTTCTTCCTCCCAATGAAAATGATTTATCACGATTCTGCTTGAATTTATGAGGTTAAGGGGGAAGCTGGTTTCTGCCCCATTCTCTTAAAGCCAGAGATCAAGCTACCCCGTCCCACCTCCGCTGCCACAAGGGGTGCCTTCAGAACCTCCTGTAGGACTCCTGCCTTCCCAGTGCATGTGGAGGGGCAGCTTACTTGGATTGCTGCAGGCAGTTCAGGCGGAAAGTGACACTCCCGGTTGTCTTGGCGTGGAAGCCAAATCGGCTCAGACGGTCACCCTGAAGGGGAAGGAATTGGCCAAAAGGGTCAAGGGAAGCCCAGGCAAGTCCCTCCTCCCCCCAGGATCCTTCCTTCTTGAGCCTCACCAAGGAGCTCTCCTTCCGCAGTGCCTTCAGCAAGAGACGGAAACCAGGCAGGGTGGGGTCTTGGGAGCGGGAAGCCCTCCCCTTTCCGTCCCAGCCACAGATACTCACTGTGAAGGTGCTTGGCACCCTGGTGTAAGTCAGGTCCTCCAGCTCTGGTGACCCCCCGATGAAGAACCGTTGCAGTTCTGAGAAAGTGCCCAGCTCCACTGGCCGCCACGTGGGAACGGTCAAGGTATGAACCCCTGAGAGGCCAGATTGACAGGAGGAGAGCCACGCCACCAATGCCAAGGAAAGAGGACAGGCCAGCCATTCAGCACCAGCCAAGATGGGCAAGCTCTAGCTGTTGAGAGCATCCCCAAAAGACCTCAGGAGGGCACCGCCAGGGCTGAGGAAAGGCTACTCTGAGGACTTGACCCCGGCCTTTCCAAGCCAATAGGGTTGCCACTTTATTTCGTAGATTCGGTGGCTCATCCTGTCTAATCGAAACCAGGTCCCTGGGACCCACCTTGGGCAGACACACACATGGGATGGCACAGTCAAAGGGCCAACACGCCAGGCAGGGGTAGCAAATGCAAGAGAATGCAAGGGAATGCGTGGTCCTACATACGCCTATTTTGGGTGTGGGGACGGCATTCAAAGGGAGCGCCACACTTGGCTGCCACTGGGCAACACCTGAGGGTGAATGCAGGGCATGAAGGTACCTTCCCCAGCTGTGGCCCAGACTCCAGGGGCCAGTACTGCCCCCCTATCCTCTGCCGGTTGCCTTGTTACCTGGGGTGGACGGCAAGGCCACAAAGCCGTAGCCTTCGACCCGATACCTCTGCCAGAAATCCAAGGAGAGAACCTCAAAGTAGAGGACCGGCCACTGGGGGAGGGGCCCTAGAGCAGACGGGAGGAAGCCGAGAGTCAGAAGCGGGCAGGGCCCAAATGGAGGCTCAGCCCTCTTCCCAGGGGAGAGACATTTGGGGCAACCAGGCCAGTGCAGCCCTCTGCCAGGGCCAGTTCAAGGCTTCTGGGTGCCTCCAGTACCCCTCCGTCCCCGTGGCACCTAATACAGGTATCAGGTATTCCTTGCCCAGTCAGAGCATGGGGCTAGAGCTGTGGGACTTTCTTTGATTACCCACGCATTTCCGTAAGGGTTTTGCCCATGCGATGTCACTGCCTGAAAGAGCCACCTGGCCTGTGCCCTCTATGCTGGAAAAGTCGCCAAGGTATGATTTACCTTCCAAATCGTCCTCTTGGCTGAAGAAAATCTCCAGGGTGAAAGGGAAGGAGAAGAAGGCCACCCGCTCCTGGGAACGGAAGAATGTGTGCCAAGCCAGATCCCATGGAGAAGGATCTGTCCCCACTATGGTGCTGGCAGAAGGCAGAGAATGGAGGTGGCCCCAGGGAACAGGGAGACGGGGACAAGGGGTGTTCAGTGCCAGTGGGGCTGTGGGGACATTATACGTTCCCCACTGGAAGGATTCACCTAGTAATATGGACATTGGGAGGGAGGGAGGGAGGGAGGGAGGGCTGCAGGGCCAAAGCAAGGTGGTAGTTGTGGTGGTGGGACTTCCCCAAGGTTCCTCTCCAGCATTAAGGACTTGGAACTTGGTTTTCAAACTCAGGATTCTAACAAAGCTAAGTTCCAGGGTGTGCTGTGAACAGCTATTCAAGGATGTTCGGGAAGAACTGTGCTTGAGAAACAGCACCAGACTGGGAACACCTCACCTCCATTCAACGCTGAGTCTCAATAACCAGCCCTCTCTCCCCTTCATCATCCCACTTACCCAGCCACACGTCTTCGTAGCACAGGTCTGAGTCACTCCAGAGAGCGGCTGCGATGGGTGAGACGACCAGCCTTGGAGGAAGCAAAGGGGAGGCTTAGTGTGGATGAGCTGGTGTTGAGCAAGCTGGGAATGACCCCAACCCACCAACAGCTGCCTATCAATCTTTTGGCTGTGGGTTGCATGCAGGACGGGGAGGAGGAGGAGGAGGAGGTGTGCAGCCAACTGGGGCAGGCTTCATTCCTGAGCAAAAGCCCAAAGTGAGTTGCAGGAGTGCAAACTTCAGGGTACATTTGCCATTCGGAACTGGAAGACTCAAATGCTCTCCGCCATCCCCCAGTGCTGCTTTGTTCCCCTGTGGGGTTTTGCAGGCAGCTTTGACAACCGGCTGGGTAGGTCACACATGGGGCAAGGCCCAGATCAGCACTTAGGGAGGAGCCTGGCTGTCTGGCAGTGGCACATGGTGGCTTCCACATCAGTGAACCCCAGCACGTGCTGCCAAAGAGCTCTCCAACCTTCTTTCCCCTCTTGTGGCACCTTGGACAGCTCCCTAGAAGGACTCAGACCCAGGGAGGGACCTCCCCATCTGCTGCTGCTGTCTGGGGACTTCTACAGACAGCAGAGGCCCCACACTTGCCCCTCTCCAACTCTGAAGGCCCTGGCCTGCATTTACTCACAGCTGGGGAGCTCCAAGAAGAAGTGAATGTAGAGGTTGTTGTACTCGTAGCCTTGAGCCGAAACTAGGGAGGAGAAGAGGAGAGAGAGAGACCAAATAAGGCAGTGAATCCCAGGCCTTCTCCCACTGCAGAATTTTGGGATCTTCTTCCTCCCCCCACCAATCCGAGAGGGCTTTCATCGATTGGACCAATGCTCCAAGTTCCAGCAGCTGAATAATCCCATTGCATGAACCTCTCCTCTCTTCAGCCAAAAGGAAGGAGAGGTGTTTTGGTCTGAGACGGAGGCCTGAGGCTGCCATCACAGAGGGGTCAGCAGCGCTCGTTGGCTGGAACAACTAAGGCCAGACCATAAGTAGAGAGAAGCGGTATGTGGATCACTTCCAGCCAAACATCTAGCCAGCAAGAGCTTGTGGGAAAGAGAGGAAGGGTCCTGGGGCAGCCCCCTCCTGCCTTGGCTTTTCAGAAAGGAACCCAAGCAGACCTTGGTTTCTCTGACCATGCACAGAGAGAAAACAAAGCAAAAAATAAAACCTCAGAAGACCACTTACCTATTTCGCCGTTCACAAAAAGCCGGAGAGCACCAGGAACGGTCTGCAAGAGGAGGAGAAAAAGGGGAACAGGCTCAGTGGCAGGGCCATCATACCTGGGTGGCAGGGCACCCACTTCACATGTCCAGTTCAGGGATCTCTGGTGACTGAAAATGGGCAATAGCTCAACCTGCTGAGTCTCTGGAGCTGTCTTCCAAAGCCCAGCACTGTGCCTCCTCTGGCCAGCCCTCTTCCAACAGTCACAAAAGATGCCCATTAGACTGCCCTTTGAATCCCAAAAATGGTAGGGGCCTCATCTCTTTGTGCAAAACGGAGGAATGAGAGCTCAGTTCTCAAGACTGCTCACCAGTTGCCAACCTGAACTTCAGGGATACCCTTCAGAGCATAGGAACTAGCAACCCCCTCCGAGGGAAAAGGAAGTCAGCTTTCTAGGCCAGCCAGGGCCAAGCACTCAGTGTGCTCACAAGATTCTGCCCTCCCCAAGCCTGGAACCCAGCCAGCCCCCCAGCCAGCCCAAGGAGAGTCACTCACCATCTCAAAGTCGGAGCCCACAAGTCCACTGAGATACTCCTTGTGGCGACTGTACAACTAAGGAACAAAGCAGAAGTCCAGAAGAGTAAAGCCAGAGATCTTTCTACCCTGACTTTGGTATCGCTGCTGCTGACATAAGAGAAGTTAGAAAGCGTGCAAAATATCCCCTTTGGAAACTTGGACTAGTGGGCTAATTTTGGTCAGACTGTCTGGGTGACTTCCACATTGTAGTTGCTGACCACTTGTAACCTCTGGAGTCAAAATGTTACTTTTTTGTGCTAACATAATCGAACATAAAATACCACCATTAAGAAAAAGCTGTTTGGAAACAAACAAAATCTAAAATCAAGACGCAGCAGCAATACTCAAAGTTCATGGTCTATCTGAGAAACAATGTTTTCCCATCACCTAGGCAAGGAAAGTGCTGGGGCTCTCCACGTACTGGGAGAGGGGAAGCTACAACATCAAAGCCACCACCAAGAAGGCACTCTGCTCTCAACAAATTTTGCACGCACAAATGGCAGCACCCCAAGAGAGAGCCTATTAGGTGGACAGCGTCTGCCAGGCCATTTCTCATGAAGTTGGCCTGCACCAATGCTCCCCTCCCTCTCCACCACCACCCCCTCCAGAGTAGAAGACATCCGCCCTTACATCCTTGAAGACACGCTGCTCTCGGGCCGCCTCCTCTTCCTCCACCGGGGCTGAGGCATTCTCCAGGGTGAGGCTCCACACTTCCCGCTTCTCCCCTTCCAGCTCAATCCTTCACAGCCCCCAAAACACAGGCAAAGACTCAGAGGCCGGGAGGCTGCCTCCCTGCTCTGTCAGCCCCCAAACTCAGCAGCCTCTTCCGCCTTCCCTCCTACGGTGAGCTGCCTTGGTCCCGGACTTCTCTCCCCCTCACCTGCTGCTCACCTGTATGGACCTTTCGTGTCCGTGAAATCTGGCTTGACAGTGATGACGCCGTTGCTGTCCACCTTGATGGTGCAAAGTACGTGCTCGTATTCCCTGCAGCCCAGCCTGTAGGAGGAAGATCACCAGACAAGAATGAAGATGTGAGGGGAAATGGTAGAGGATGTGAGCAAGAGAGACAGGAAGAGAGGGCATGGGGCGAACTTGCCCAACCCAAAGCCTGTACCTGGGCTACTGAGGGAGAAGCCCCATGGAGGAAGGGCTGGGAGGAAAGAGAGAGAGAGACTTTTCACCATGAATGAATCCACCAACAAAATGCAGTGTGGCCTCCCTCTTCTCCTACTTTTGTCAGCAATATCCTTCCCCTCTCTATATCCAAGGAAGTAAAAGGTGCCATGCAACAAAATCAATTTAAAACAGTTTCAAAACAGTCTGTTTTAATCGAACGAAAAGCACGCTACACAATCTGACAAATGAAAACAAGGCTTAAAACCAATTACAATAGCTTAGAATGGTTTAAAACCATGCAGCTGTGCAGATTGGTATGAAATCATTTGGGCCCTAAAAGTCTAGTAACAAAGCACAATTTCCCCTGGCACTGGAAGGACACTAACACTGGCAGTGGCACATGGGTGCCAACCAAGCCTCTACAGGATTGTTAGTCCCCAATGGGACTGGTGACAGGGTTATATCATTCGATATCATTCGACCAGATGACCAGGCTTGGCCCTGCTCTCCCTCCCTCCCTCCCTCCTTAGGGAGGAGGCAGCTGGCAGGAGGAGACTCCAAGGTGAGCAGTTGGGTTTTGACCACGTGCCAAAGGCTCTTGGGAACCGGAAAGCAGGAGGGGCACCTCCTGCAGGGGCAGGGCAGGCATTTTCCTTCCTGGAGGCCAGACTTACTTGCCGGTGGGTCCCAAGTCACCCATGATGTACATGGTCTGGACAGGAGTGTTGACGATGTGGTTGTTCTTGACAAATTCCTCCGAGGGCTCCCAGGTGATGACCCGGGACTTCAGGCCGGTTCCTTCCCTGGGGAAACATAGAGGCAGGAAGCGAACGGTGGTTTGTAAAAGACTCAGTTGCTCATAAGAAAACAAATTCCTTCTTTTTTAGTAGAAAGTGCAAAAAAAAAAGCCTGTGTGTGTGTGAGAGAGAGTGACAGAGAGAGAGAGAGAGAAAATCACAGGGGATCCCCCAAGCCAGGCCACCCCTGGCTCCACTCACATGGGCCTGCGCTCCTGCCGCCTCCTCCTCACATTGGCCATGCGCTCAGCCAAGAAGGATGGTTTTTCGTTGCCAGACGTGGTCACCCTCTGGCAGTGCTGGTGGAAGACAAGAAGGCAGACTGAGCTACTCCGGCTTTGCCATCCCCCTTTTCAAGTAACTCTTTTTTCCTCTTAAAGCTCTCCTTCCCCCATCCGTGAAATGGGTACAGCTACGCCCCACCCCACCTCAGGCAAATCAAACACAGAGAACCACTGCTGTGGTTTCGGGGGGGGGGGCAGAATGTGAATCCTAAATGAGACAACCCTTCCCAATTGTTTCTTGTTAGCTTAGAGGAGAGGAGACCTCTTCTCCTCTCGCGTACCTCCTGTCACCCAAACGTTAATAAGGGGAGGGAAGCCATCAGACACAAGGGGAAGCTGCCCCATGCCCACCCGGTGGGAAAAAGAAAAACCAGGCACCTCCTCCAGGTTGGTGAAGCGGTCATGATCTGTGTAGGTGAAGATGCGGGAGTTCTTTCTTCCCCCGGACTCTTCCAATTTCAGGATGTCTCGGTGGTACTGCCGGTCGAGGGGGGTCTGGCAGGCAGACTCGTTCTGGTAGAGATCCACCTCAAACTGAGCACAAGGCAAGGAAAGCTTGGAGGAGCGGAGGGGCAAAGTCTGGCCCCCTGCCATCTGCCTCCTCCCAAGGTGGCATCAGGAGGGAAGTGGGAGGAGGAAATGAAAGGTCAACGCCCCTAATGTGCAGCTATGGGGAGGCCCTGATGGCTGGCCGACAAAAGACAGGGACCACGCAGAAGGCTCCTGCTGCAGTTTCCCATCCCAGGTGTAAAAAATTATCTGCCTGATTCAGTGAACTTCCCTGTTATTTTTACTATTATTGTTCTTTCCACTCTTGTTTCTGTCCCACCTTTCTTCTAGTAAGCCTCTCCCCTCCTCTGTACTTTTATCCTCACAGCAATCCTGCGGGGTAGGTCCGACCAGGACTCCAGGTCACCCAGTGAGTTCCTTGGTTCACCAGGGGGTCTTGAGCCCAGATTCTCCAGCCGCCAGGCCAGCACTTCCACCACCACCGGCTCTCAGTCAAGGCAGCCCTGCTGCTGAGGCCAGCATAACACATAGAAAAGACTGCACCTGCTGAGGCAAAGCACTTGCCAGGCATGGTTGTGGCAGAGAAAATTGGAGGAAAACCAGTTTGGTGCATTGGTTAGATGCTGCGCTTGGATGCAAGAGACCCAGGTTCAAATCACAGCTCAGTTGTTCCGATATGAATGCAACTGTGTGGTTGAGGGAAAGCCACTCTGATAGGACCGCAACAAAGACGCGTGAAAGAGCCCCCACGAAGACTGCTGGAAAGCACAAGAGAAGCGACCAGTTCCTCACAAGGAAGACCCTCACGACCACTCACCTGACTGAAGAGTTTCTCCTGCCAGCCAATCACTGCCTCTTCTTTCTCCTCCCCTGGACCATGGCTGCCTGAAAGACAGAGAGAGACAGCGAGAGAGAGAGGGTACCAATGGGTACGGTCAGGGGTGGGTTGATGCCTCCCATGCTACTGGGGCAGTGAATATACTTTTTTGGGGGAGCACAGCACCTAAAATTGCCCAGCTAATATGGCCAGTGCCAGCTGAGGGGAGGGGGATTCAGGAGATTGTGGTCCTCATCCTGAAACGTGCTTTTCCAAAGGTCTGGCTAGTTCAACAGGTACAACCTACCAAGTAAGCACCCACTGTCCCCGTAAGCTCAGTGCTAATCAGCCAGCGTGTGGTTTTGACTGGCCAGGCACCCCTGTTCTCGGTCCCTGAGCCCAAAGTGCTCACTCACTTGCCGCCGTGTCGCGGGGGCCAAGGGCGGCCAAGCCGATGAGCTGTTGGCCGGCAGGCACCTGTAGCTGCTGCAGGAGGAGGCTGGCGGATGTCACCCGCCGGATGCCGACCCTGCGAGGGAGGAAAGCAGAGGAGAGTCTGGAAGGGCGGCGGAGGGCCAAAGCTCAGTTTAGGAATAACCTCAGTCCCGCACAGAACCTCAAAAAGTTACTTTTGGGGGGAGTAGAACTCCAGCGGTCATGCTGGCCGAGGGGGATCCTCCAGCCCCACTCCAGATGTTGTTGGACCGCAGCCCCCAGCACTCCCCACATCTGGCTATGCTGGCCACAGGACTGATAGGAGCTGCAGTCCTGTGACATCAGAGGCCAGATGATTCTTTCTCCTTTCCTAGGCGCTCTTGTTAATCCCAACCGCACCAAGACGCCTTGAATTAAGAGAGAACTTGGTAAGTCAGTACTCAGGTGGGTGCCACCAATTCAGCAGCTCTAGCTAGGAGGAACAATAGGCGTCCGGCTGCAATCCCTAAAAGTAACTTTCCCAAACCTTGGAGCGGCCGTGGTAACCCACCAAAGTCTGAATGTCTTTAGTTTTTTTTTTCAAATTTTGTTGAAGAAAAAATAACAAAGCAAAACAAACGCCAGTACAACGAAAGAAAGGTAGAAGGAAAAAAACTTAGAAAAAAATAGCAATTACAGTAACAAGTGCAAATATAGATAAACGTACCAATACAAACACAAACAATCTTTCTCCTTGTACTCAATTGGAGTTAATATCCCATGATTATTAATTTTCATCCCAATAGTCTTAAATCTTCATTCTTGAGGAACAAAACATGTTTTGGGGGGTGGGATTATTCCAGTAGGAATTTTCGTAGAGCAAAGCCTTTTAGTAAATGACATTTTATTGTCTTAAATATTTAAATGGCCTGAGAACAGTAGAACAAAAATATTTTAATAACAAGTAAGACATTAAACCCACACAAAGCCTGCTTTGGGTGCTCAAAGGACCGTCCTAAACTGGCCCCTGTTTTGAATCAAGATGGTTTTGTACATACACTTTGGACTTCTTGTCTTTTCTTTTTCCTTAGTAACTTCTGCAAGGCCGACGTAAGTTTGGGAAAGTTACTCTTCTGGAGCACAGTCCCCCCCTCCAGGGCATTTTTCCAAGCTGTGAAAGGGTCGCTGTGGTGGTGGGTGGGTGTGCAGTTTGCCGCCCCGCTCCCTCTCCTGTCGGAATGCAAACACCCATCAGCCCCAGCAAGGGTGGGAGGAGCCAAGGCTGGGGATGATAGGCGCTGTAATCCATCCAAGGCCGGGGATGATAGGCGCTGTGGTCCAAGTTCCCTCCCCGCTGGTGGCAGAAAGAGCCGGCAGCCTGTGAGGGCCGACGGGCGGCCAGTTTGCGGACTGTCAGGGAGGCGGGAACGGTGCGGAACACCCGGCGGCGCCAAGCGGGAGCGACAGAGACCAGGCCGCGCGGAGAAAGCGGGGTAAATAAGGCGCAGGCCCCGCCCACGGGCCCACCTGACGCGGAGGTTGGCGATGGGGTCTCGGGAGCGATAGACGGCGGCGGCCGTGTCCTCGTTCCAGGCCGCCTCCGCCATCCCCGGCGCGGCGCTTCCTCCGCGGGGCCGAGGTTGAGGCGGCGGCGTTCCCGCTAGGCCGCGTTTCCATGGAGACGGCAAGATGGCGCCGGCCGCAGAGCTACGAAAAGGGTAGAGAAAGCCACGCCGGGGCACTCGCGAATCCGCAGGGAGGCCGGCCACCGTAAGAAGCCCCGAGGAGAGACGGGAGATTTTCCTGCGCTTGCCCTTCCCGTGCTGGCCTCAGAGAGGGGATCCCCTGCTTCGAGCCCGCAAGAAGAGCTTGCAAATGTACCTTTCTGGCTAAAATCCCCCAAATCCCCTGAGCCACTGCGCTGCAACGCCCAGCATCCGCACTCCTCCCCGCGGTCCCTCCTCCTTCCCAACCCCAGTCCAGCGCCACCCACGGGTATTTTATACTGCTGTTGTTATGCGCCTTCGTTTCCGACTTTCCCCATCACCGTGCTTTCTGAGGCTGAGAGTCTGTGACACGCTCACCACTGGGTTTCCATGGCCGAGCTGGGAATCGAGCCTAGGAAGCCCCACCTCTACTCCAGCTTGGACGCAGGTCCTCACTACCAGTATTTGGAAGAAGCTCGGGTTTTTGGATGACCTCCCACAGTTGCCTGTGGGGGATTCTGGGAGTTGTAGTCCATAAAGAGTAAGTTTCCAGAGCTCTCCCCTCAGCTTCACTCTCTCGAGACTATTCCCAGTGGAAGCAAGGAATAAACTGCACTGAACTCAATGGGGCTTACATTTGAGAAGGGACATGCAGGATCCCCACACTGGCTGGAGATATAAAAGAGATTCGGCGGAGTTTATGCACTCCAGCTTTTTCAAAAGCACAAAACCATCCAAACTAAAAAAAATCTAAAGCTGAACCTTACGCACATTAGTCTGGAGTAAATTGCACTGGCGTGCATGGTCTTTCTTCATAGGATCAGGTTACACATCATTCCTTTGCGAGTTTTAATAAAAATGGATGTTCCTTCACCCAGGTGCAATGGGTGTTCCTTCCTGAGCCCAGCACCCTCTTTGCGTGCACTGGACTGCAACTCCCACCCTCCGCAGGAAGTGGAGCCAACATCCATGCAGGCAGGTTGGGCACCAGATTGAGAAAAGCTGCTTAGATGAAAGAATTTTTTTTTAATGTATTTCTAGCCCTCCTGCCTCTCTGACTTCAATGGAGAGTAGCCAGGTTTCCTTCTCTTCCTGCTCGGATCCCCACAACAACCTCCTGAAGTAGATCCGGTTGAGAAAGAGGAGAGGAACCCCCATGAATTCAGCAGATCTGATAATATTAGGACCCAGACCCTCCAAGTCCTGGGCCAACCCTTGGACCACCACCCCTGAGCCACAGCGCGGGTGGCCAGGCGCAAAAGAGCAGGCACGGGGGGGAACTTACTTTTTGAACTGCAATACCCAGAATTCCCCCATGCTGGCAGGTGCATTCTGGGTATTGGGAGATAACCTTTGCAAGCTTTAATTTTAATGTTCCCACCTAAAATATTAGAACGACGATTGCACTGAACAATGTCAAAGTAATTCTGAGAGACGCAGCTGCTTTGAATGCAATAGGTGGCAAAAGGCAGAAAGGAGAGAGATCAATGTAATAAAAAGTTAGCAATCAAAATTGCCCTGGGAAAAAAGTTTGGTGCATCTTTTATGTTTGTAAACCTCCTGGAAGACATTTTCCAGTGGGTGGTATGTAAATTTAATAAATGAGCAACATTTTAAGTGCACACATCCACACGCATGCACAAACATATCCAAACCAGGCTCTAAAAATGCTTATTTCAATAATTACTAATTATTATAAAAATGATAAATCATTTATTATGCTGTGATTGACTGAATCCAAAAACATAAAGCCAGACTATCTCCTGGGCCCACAAGGGTTCCACTTTGTCCCCCCCTCCGGGCCACAATAGTCCAGGCCGACACTATCCTCCTCGCCGTTGGCAGCCAGTTATTTCCACGCACCCCCATTCCGACACACCAATGGTACCTGCCATTAATCTCTCTGCCTCCCCCTCTTTTCCCGCGCGCGCCTCCGACTTGGTAGGCGCCGCGCGCTCTGATTGGCTGCGCCGACCCGCAGTTCGCGGTGACGTCGGCGGCGTCGTGACGCTACGGGCCGTAGTCGGCCCATCCGTCAGTCAGTCGAAGGAAGACGGCCGTCGGAGCGGGTTGCTTGGGAGCCCTCGCGGTTCCCGTCCCGTCTCGCCTGTTCACCCCCCCCCCCGCCGCGAGCTCGTGACCGGGATGGCGTCCGGTAGGTTGGCCGCCCTCTCCCTTCCTCGCCGGGTGCCCGAGGGGGGGCGAGGCCTGGCCCTGGGAGGGGGCGTGGCAGGCCCTCGGAGGCGGGAGCGCTCGGCGGACGGCGCTCGGCCTGGCCGCCGCCATCTTGGGCCAGACCACGCTTGCGCACTCGCGACACTCCTGATGGTTCCTCCCTCTCTTCCCCTTTCCCGGCTGGGACTGTACCACCAGGACTGGGCTGTTCTGCGCATGCGTGGCTGATTTTTCCCCCCCTGGTTTTTGTGTGTGTGCAGGCCTGGAATCCAAGTGGATTACGTTTGAGAAGCTATAGCAGTAATAAGTGTGTATGTGTATATATGTGTGTATATATATATATTTAAAAAATCAACTCCAAGGTGGGGAAAATTTAGCTTTCTTTTTTAGCAATAAAGAGATAAAGAAGTAAGAAAAATGATGATAATAATCGCAACAAAAATAAAATAAAAAATAAATAAATAAATATGGTACCTGTAAGATTTAACCAGGAGTGCAGCAGAGCTTTCGATGAAATATATTAATTGGTCTTCCAGGTGCCACTAGACAGTTTGCTTCTGTTTATGCTGGAACTGACTCACGTGACCATCTGAAAATTGTTTTTGTCCTGTTGCTCCCACAATCCTCTTGCCAACAAGGCCATCTGGTTAGGAAATCCTTTACGTCTTTTTAAAAATTAACAGTCCTGGGCTCAATTGCTTTTCAGTTTTAAAAATAACAAGGGGCACGGCTGACTCCACATTCTCTCCCACAAGCTCAGCAGCCCACTCTGTCCAGGGCTGTCTCGTTAGGACGGGATACCTCCTGTCTGGTTGTGCGTGGCTGACTGAATTCCCTGTTGCTTTTTGCGCTTATTTCCAGTTTGGAATCTCAGTGGATTTAGTTTATAAACTGGCCTATCAGAGTAACTGTGAGTTCTTTATTAGTTAATGAATGGTCATGAAAGGCCTTTGAATTGGACCACAGTTTTCAATATTATGGCAGTAATGACAATATTAACTTTTAATATAAAGAAAGAAAGAAGTGGGATGTGGCTTGTGACCATAGGTGGCACAAAGAGTACTAGAAGGCCTTTCTGAATCATACTGAATTTCTTCTATCCAACCCCTTTTGCTCACAGTGCTGAATCTGTGTGGATTCACAATCCCTCTCATTAAATCTCTGCAAAGATAGCAGTTTATTTTTTAGTAAATGAGTTATGTTTAATGGATGTGTTAATTGTGTTATGAGCATCAGGAGTTCTTAGCATTCTTTCTCACATTGCTGTTTCTGGGAAAACCAGAAGCAAACTTGGAAGCAGTCAGCTTTCCCCATTTGCTTCTTGTTCTCTTCTCCACTGAATACTCGTGGATGTACTGCCTCTGTATATGGACACCCCCTCCCCCCTTTTATCGTGGTTATTTTAGTCACTCTGTTGCAGTGGTGAGAGTGTAGGTTCCAGGTCCTGCTTTGGGCTGAAGATTGGTGGTTAACCTTTGGGCCAGTTGGGCTCTCAGCCTGACCTGCCTCTCAAGGTAGCACTGAGGAGAACCTCATGGGATGGCTTGGGTTGCTTGGAAGAAAGCTGGGATATAAATATAGTGAAGTAGGTAGTTATCTAGCAGACAGTGCTCCCTGGAGGTCAGCCCCTGGTGTCAGGAATTGGAAGCCAAGGCACTGTTGTTTCATCTTTCCCTCTTTCATAGAGTTCTGTGGAAGAAGCAGTAGGAGACACAGGAGGGCTACAGATGCAAGATGCTGATGCTTGAAGCCCTTCCCTCTGTCTTTTAATGTCCTCTGAATGGGTTGTGAGGTAGGCAGTCAAGTGATAAATGCTTTGAATGGAAGCACCCAGGGATCATCTAGTCCAGCATCTTCTGTTCCATTGCAGTGGGCTGGATATCTTAAGAATCTTGCGGGCAGAGCAAGAAGAGAGCAGCCCTCACCTGTCTCATGTCTTTAGCATCTGATATTTAGAGGTAGACTGCCTCTAGGCGTGGAAGTCCTTTTTAGCTGTTGTGGTTTAATAGTTGCTAGGCCGATGTGCCATGGATCCTAGTAAAGGCTTAAGATTCCATACACCTGGCGTAGGTGGTTTCCTTTCTTTTGAGTACTGCTTTCCCTCACAGGTCATCTGAGGAGGGGGGGCTGCCATACTCTTGTTGGGTGGGCCTGAGGCTAGCATTGGATGATCCTGGAGGTGAAAACAGAGTTTGGGAAAGTTTCTTTATTAAGACTCTAAGTCCTAGAATCCCCCTAGTCAGCTTTGCTAACCCCAGCTTTCCAGGATGAAAACTACTAAACATAGCTGCTGAGTACAAGTGGATCTGATGGTATTTAAATTCTCAAAGAAGGGTCTGTCAGGCTCCATGTTCTGTGTCCCTCAGTGGCTCATCCTCCCAGTGAGCTCTGAGCCTTCCCTCTACTGATAGGTAGTCCCATGGTCTGAAGTTGTAAAAGGGGTGCTTGATTTTGCCTTCCTGGCTATAAGTTTCCAGCAGACCTCTCCTCTTTTGTGAATTTCCTGTCAGGCATGGCAGGGAGTCCCATGTTGTTTATCAGTCTGACGCCTTGTTTTTCTGCAAGCATCTGTTTGAAGCGGCGGACAACCATAAAACAAAGACTAAGTGCACCATTGGTCTCTAGATCCATTCAAATGACTTGTTAGTCACTGCTTACTTTCGTGTGATAGATTGTAGGGCATTTACTTTTTTCACGACTAAATTTCTGGCATAGCCTGTGAGAGCTCAGGGCCACTTGCATGCTACTGTCTGGTAACAGAGGAGGACTATGCAGACATTTTGCAAATAGCATAAACAGACAGAAATAAGTTAATGGGAAATGATATTAATGAATACTGCTCATCTTCAGACGGAATTGGGGGCTGTTGAACATTTAGGAAGTCCCTGCCGTGCTGGCTCCTCTGGCAGTACCGGTGATACGGGGACGATAACATTGCTGTGGTGGAAGCCTCATGGCATACACGGTGTGACTGCTGAGCGTGGCCGTGGTGAAAGGAGATCCCGCTCCTTAGCAGCCTGTTTTGCTGCTCCTGTGGGAGTTTGTGATGGAAATGGGTTTCTCAGTGTGGAAGGGAGGAGAGAGAATCAAAATCAGTTCTGGAAACGGAGCACAACCTCCGTAGTACATAAACAGTTTAAAGGCGGGTTCCGTGTTTCCAGGATAAACCTTTGAGCACAGTGGCAGCTGATTGTGTGCCAGCATTAAATAGCAAATGCAACCCCGGAGGAGCTATTTATAGCGGCTGACCTGGCATTGCCAAGTCACTGTTCCTGCAGTCATGCTCAACAGCACAACGCCCAGGCTCCCGCTGGTTATCCGTCTCCAGTTGTCAGCTTCTCTGGTGGAGGGTCCTCCAGAAAACCAAACCAAAACAAACAACCCTTCAGTTAATGACGGTCAAACATCTTGAACTCTTGCCCCGCTTCCTCTGCTTCTAGGGCAGGGTTGGGCGTAATTTGGTCCTCCAGATGTTGTGGCACTGTAAATCCCAGCATTCCTCACCACTGTCTGTGCTGGCTGCAGAGGCTGTTGGGAGGTGCAGGTCAGTAACTCTGGACAGTCATCGTATTGCTACGCTGACCCTTGGCGGATTAGATAATTCGTGGAGGTTAGGGCCGGCAGTGGCTACTAGCCAGGGGGGCTGCACATTGCCTCCCCATCTGCCTCTCTGTGTCCCCTGCTGGAGAATGCGAGAGGTAAGGTGAAGTTGCCCTCAGGGCAGACGGTGGGTTTCCTGGGGCAACCGGTGTGTTTCTCTGCCAACAGAATGCTGGGGTAGGAGGCCTTTGGTATGACACACTGGGACTCCTGTGTGCCTATTTATATGCAACGTACCCCTCTTCTTCCCTCAGGGGGCTTGCTGTTTGCTGTTTGTTGGAAGGATTGAAGGCAGGTAGACAGGAATTGGGTGGGTGGGCGGGAAACTTTTTGAGATCCGGGGGCTGCACACACCCTGAATGGGCCTCAGGTGGCTGTTCTTCCCCGCCCATAAGGGCAATTCAGAGGGCGGCCATGCCATACTCTGGTGTGGTGTTTTTTATTGCCTCCTGTGAAAGGAGTAAGAAAGTCTGGAGGAGGCCCAAATGGGACCCATTGTTTCCACCCCTGGTATGAGAGTGGGATGGCGTCAGAGGAGCACTCAGGAGAGACTGGAATGGCCCTCAAAAGGGGAGTTCCCAAGGAGACTGCTGTGACTTCATGACAATTAATTTGAATGTCTTCGTTATCCCCCCACCCCCCAAGACCCTGGCACATAGTGGTCAGACATAAAGTTATTTTTTTCAGGTAGCATTTTGGTTACAGTTTATTGACAACTATGTATTCATTTATTTATTTTTAAGATTCTGGGAGTTACAGCCATTCTGGGGATCAGCAGCAGAGGTATGTATACCTAGCACTGATGATTGTGTGCAACTTGGAAAACTAGGTTTGTCATTTAAGGTATGATCCATGTGGTGTAATGTTCAGGGGCCTCTTAAGACCTCCCTTTTTTCCTTCCTTCCCTTTTGTCAGCTAGCATTCTGTCTGTTTCTCTCTCTCTCAAAAAAAAAGTCTTTGATCTCCCACATGAACCACATCATAAATGACTTTCACATTCCCTTCCCTGTCTTTAATGCTACAGTTCAGTTTCTCCTGCTTCAGGCTGAAGAAATTTGCCTGTGTGTTTCCCTCTATGGGGACAGGAGTTCATAGCAACCCCCCAAACCTCTTTCCTTTGCAAGGGGCATGATGGGACGTGCGGCTGACCAGATAAGCTAGGTGCCTATGAGACTGCAGATAGATCTTGTTTGCCTAATGATACTAACTAATAAGGCAGCTACACAAGTGTGGTTTTATTGTGAAACATTATGTATGATAGAGATCAAAACTGCAAGTGCGCGTGCACACACACACACACACACACACACACACACACACATAGAGCATTGTTTGGTTGCATTTCTTTAAAGCTGTGTGGACCAGGCATAAAATAAGCCTCAGTTGGAATGTATCTGTCTCTTGTGCTGTTAGGCCCTCACTTCATAGAAACATTCTCTCTTTCTTTTTTTTTTTTGTTAATCCAATTATCTCTTTGTGTATATGCGTATGTCTGTATGCTTACTTAAAATCTCCTGTACCTCTTTTCCAGTTACGCAGGGTACAGTAATCAAGGAAACCAAAACTATGGACAAGCACCACAGGTAGGCTACATAATGACCTGATTGCTGCCACTTTTAGCAACGTCGCAACTGTTGGCAGATTCCTTCTATGGGGAGGAACGCTACTCTCGTGACACGTTTAGTAAACATGCTCCTGATTGCTGTTAGTATGGATTGAAAGAAGGTCAGCGCTTGAGTTCAGTAATAACAACAAAAATCTGCAACAGATGACCAAAAAAAGGTGGAGGGTCTTTTCTGTGGCAGTCCCCTCAGTTTGCAGTGCCCTCCTGCTAGAAGTGGTCTGGCATCAGTGCTGTGTTGTTTTTGACACTGAGTTTCTTTCCCCTTTACTTAAAAAAAGAGATTCTTCTAAACTTTTGGTTTATTGCAGATTTAATTATTTCAGTGTTGCTGTTTGTGCTTAGATTTTAGGCTGAGTTTCATATTGGGTTTGTAATTTTTGTGTCTGTGTTGAGTCTTCTTCGGGGTGGCAGCATGCGTGTGACTTCTCAATGGAAACAAGCAGAGGATAGCCAGCCTGACCTCTCCTTTGCCCTCTTTCTGTTACCCGCAGGGCTACCCCGGCTATGAGCAAAGCGGGGAGAGTTCCTCTTACGGGCAAGGTTACGGCAACTACCAAGGCAGCTATGGACAGACCCAGACAGGTTTGGCTGAGCATGCAGACAGTTTTGTACATGTGCGCTGTTCGGGGACAACTGTTGACTTAAAGCGTTCCCTGTTGGATCTTCAGGTTACGGGCAAAGTGGCCAGCAAGGATATGGTGGATATGAAAATCAGAACCAGAGTTCTTATAACCAGGAGTCTTACAGCAATCAGGGGCAACAGAAAGATTCATCTGGCAGGTAAGGAGGAGGCCGGGTTTTTGCCTTAGCCAGCCATTGGGATCTAGCAAGAGAGAAGCGCTCAAGCCCAGTCAGTTGTCCCGCAGCGGGGACTCATAGTTAACGGCCAATGTCCGGTGGCTTGCTTCAGTATCCAACATCAGTAGAACTGAGGTTTCCTTCCCGTGCAAATGTAGCCCCTCTGGGTTTTCTGGCTTTCCAGAGCAACCTTTAGGGGGGCAAGGGAAGTGGAGGGAGGGAAGGGTTGATGATTTGGGTAGGAGCAGCAGAATCCAGCAGAAGAGCGTATTTAAACTCTTCAGTATCTTTTTCCCATCTGATTGATTTATTCACTGTGTATAGCTGGGCTTGGAGAGAACACACCAATGGGATTGAATGACAAAAATGTAGTGAGGGGATCAGGAGGGGGCACACTTTGCTCACCCTATTGTAAAAGAATAGGTGAGATACTGATGTAGATGAGATTAAACTCAAATCCAAAATTTGCAAAATTGTATAGATTCTCATTAATGTAACTGAGCACTGAATCTCTGATAAGCTAATTTGGGGGGGGGGCTAGAATCTACAGCCACCTGATTATCCATGATTCATGCGTATTTGAAGTATACACCTTCTTAAAATTTCTGGGTTTTGGGGGCTTTTTATCTGACCAGAATCCTATAGTTCCCAGAATCCACTATAGGCAGGGAATTATGGGAGCTGTAGTCCAAAAAAAAAGGAGTCTTCCCAGTGCTCTGCTTCATAAGCGTGGTTGTGGCCAGGAGCAGCTGTGCATGTTTTCAGCCTCCCTTCTACGTACAGTTTCAACCACAGTATTTTTTCCCTTTCTCGCTTCAGCGTAAGGTCTTCTTATGACCAGAAATCCAGCTACGGGCAGCAAACAGGTTCCTACAACCCTCCCTCAAGCTACAACCAGCCACCTGGTTCCTACGACCAACAGTCAGGTTACAACCAGCAGCAAAGACCTTATGACCAGCAGTCAGGCTATGGTCACCAGGGACAGCAGCAAAGCTCCTACGACCAGTCCTCGGGCTATGGCCAGGGCCGAGGCTCCTACGACCAGGGCCGAGGCTCCTACGACCAGGGCCGGGGATCGTACGACCAGGGCCGAGGCTCCTATGACCATCACCAGCAGCCGCCACCGCAGCAGGGCTACGGCCAGCAGCAAGGCTCATATAACCAGAAGTCGAACTATGGCCAGCAGCAAGGGTCGTACGGCCAGAACCAGCCGTCCTATCAGATGCAGCAGAAGGAAAGCTATGGCCACAACATGCAAGGTATGGCCTTGGGTGGACTGTGATCCAGAAACATCTAACCAAGTAACTTTGTAAGGATGTTGGGGCCAGCTCTTCTGTGAGCAGTTGCTTCGGGTGATAAGCGCAGGCGGGCAGTAGTGATAGTTGGGGCAGCTAGTGGCTCCTGTGCCAGTATGGTGGTGAATCCACTGCAGGTTCTGGCTAGTTTTAAAGGAGCTGTGAAGGATTCTGCAACTCTTTAGGAACAGGGGAGTTGAACCCTTGCTGGGTTTTGGTTTGTGGCAAAGGAGCTCTCCAGGGTGCTGAAGCTGTTAGGCAGCAGGTGTTCAGCGCCTTGGAGAGCTCCTTTAGAGCTTGGGTTGAAGGCCGAGAGTGGCTTCACTGCCCTGCTGATGTGCGATCCACCGCCTGTCCCTGGAGGTAAGTCCCTTTGTGTTGGCGGATTGGGCTCCACTATCTTCTCCTAAGCCTCCTGCTCTCAGGTGTGGTAGAGGATCTGTTCCAGCACCAGAATAGAGATATAGTCAATTCCTAATGCAGTTTGATTTCTGGGTGTCAGATGCCCGGGGAGACAGCAGCACCATCTTGTGCTCAAACTCAGGCATTAAAGTGGCCAGAGGCATCCGATCACACGTTCCCTGGGTCTGTGTGGTCTCTGTGGGACTGACAACTCTGGAGACTACTGACCGCAAGACTAAGGTTTTTGAGCCGGTAGAAGCTCTGTGTTTCATTTCTGTCTGGACCTCAGAGATGTTGTTGTCGTTGTCGTTGCGTGCCTTCAAGTTGTTTCTGACGTCCGATGACCCTGAGGTGAACCTGTCACAGGATTTTCTGGAGCTGAGAGGGTGTGGCATACCCAAGGTGGGTTACCGTGGCCAAGCAGGGAATTGAACCTTGATCTCCAGGGTTGTGGTCCAGTGCTCAAACCATTAGAGTATGTAGTTTTGTATTGTTCCCACCTAATGGAGCGGCATCATCCACACTTCGAAAAGAAAAGCGGTGTTGGGGGCTGCTTTGTATTACATCAGTCTGGAATAACCGTTCTGTCATCCTCAGATGATCGCCGGGAAAAAAGTAGGTATGGAGAAGATAACAGAGGCTATGGAGGGCCACGAGGAGGCGGAAGCCGGTTCGATTCTGACAACAGAGGCCCCTCGTCTGGCTTAAGGTAAAGAACTCTGTCCTGAGAGCTATAGATGGCCATTATAGGGCTGGCTGGGTAGCTAACCCCTTCCCTCTGGCCATGCTTCCTTCGGTGGGCGCCTTTCTTTTCAGGCTCCGGGTACTTGAGATCAGATTGAAAGACAGTGGTACCTGATCCCTCCCCTTAAATGCCACCTGAATCGAGGGATTCTGGGACATCTGTTCAGACAACTGAGGTAGCAAAGGAAATCTTCCTGAGAGACTTGGGGATCGTACAGAGGTTACAGAATCTGTAAATAATTAGCCCCCAATGATCGACTAAACTAGTAGCATCTGGTCAGAGCCTGGAAAATTTACTTTTTGGAGTCCTGCTCCCAAAATGGGGATTCTCGGAGTAGAACTCCAAAAAAAATATTACTTTTTCAAACTTTGGATTTAATCATGCTTCTCTTAAGAATTTAACCCTTCTGTTTATACGTTTGTGCTTTCTTTTCCATGCCATACTTTTTGAGGCAGCGTCGTAGCTCTCCCCAGTTAACGGGCGTATTGGGATTTCCAGTTCTGTGTTGTGCCCTGTGTTTTTAATGTCTGCTCAGCGTGCGTTATGGCACCTTCTGCTGGAGCTTACCTTTGTGCTGTAAAAATCTGGTTCCAGTGGATATAGCGGCTGTTTCCAGCCCAGGAAGAAATCAAACCAGGTGATGGTGACTTGCTAGTCATCACCTGTGAGATGGTGCCTGCCTTGAGAATTTGAGGTTTCCTTTCCTCAAGCCCAGTTCTCTCAGTTCCTTGGCCTCTGGTGCTTCTTCAACACCATTTATATGGCTCCCTCCTTGATAGCAGACAGAACTCCGCGTTGGCTAGTTTAGTTAAAATAGGTTGAGTTGAAAGAACACATTCTGTCAGCCTTCAGACTCCTTCAGATGGATTTTGCATATTGTGTGTGTGTGCGCGCGCGCCTTCAGGCTGCCTGTTGACTTACGGTGACCCCATGAATTTCACAGGGTTTTCTGAGGCAAGGAGTCCTCAGAGGTGTTTCCTGGCAGTGAAAGGCTGAGGATCGTGAGATGGGTTGCTCTTGTCTCTCACCCTGAACAGGTTTCCCAAATGTTGCATTCTCCAGTTGTGTTGGACTGCAACTCCCAGAGTTCTCCAGCTGTCGTGGACAATCTAGCATATCCGAGGTTTAAGGAAGGCTTTGGTCCACATTTGCCGTGGAAGTCCTGATTGGAATGAGAGCTGAGCCTTGCTCAAATAGGAACTCTTCCTCTGTAGTCTCAGGAGCTGGGGTACATGGACGCACCTTCTGTAAAACAACACCAGGGTTGGGTTCTGGTCTGATTCATGGGAGCTTTTGATGAATGTCCACCTCTTCAGTTTGTACCTCAAAACAGCATGCTGGTATCCCATCATTATATTTTAGCTCGTATTTTGGAAAGAAATTCTGGGCCAACGCTGTTTTTACTTTCTGTGGAATCCCTCCCTTTCTTTTCTCGGCCACCTCCCCCCTCCCTTGTAGTCTTTAATAAAAAGGGGCTTGGACAGTATGGTGATCTAAATCCATTGGCATCTCACTCCCCTCTGTCCCCGTTTCTCAGCGCTTGCCCGCCCCTGAGCTCTGGGGCCATTGTGGCCATAGTGCCTCTCCCCCAAGGCTGTCCCACTCCCGCGTTGCTCCCTGTTGAACCTGGCTGGTGCCGACAGAGGTCCCTCTAGCCTGGCTGGGGTGGTCTTTGCCGCCGCACTCGGGAGCCGTGTGTCTTCTGCTCTTCCCGGGATTGCCACCTGAAACCCCTTTGCTTTGTGATGCAACAGGCCAGAAGGTCCAGGTTGTAACGTAATTGGGTTGAGGGTGGAGGGGTTGTACCCATGGTGGGGCAGGGAGGGGCGTGTTTGACTGCAGGAGGACACAGCTATTAAAATAGCTTCTTAAAACAGGATACAGTTTCTGTTGTGTGTCGGTAACTCTAAATTTAAACCTTCTCTCATGTCTTTTGACAAGCCCCACTGCCATTTCAAACTCAAGTCTTACTCTCTGCTGGCGAGAATGGTGTCTGGTTGCATTTAGTAACTGGAATTTTGTCCGTCCAGATTGTTTGCTCTTGTAGTGCTCTGAAAAGCTCATCCCTCTTCCCGAGAATGAAACTACACGTTTGGGCATATTCCTAAAGTCACCCGGCTCCCCAACTGTGAGGCTCAGGTTAAGGACAGTGCTTAAGGACAGAGGCATTCATGGGGGGACAGGCATTGCTGGAGATCTGAATAGGAATTGAGCATTGTGTTTCCTTGTTAACATGGTGGTTGTAAGATTATTCTTGAGTCATTAAGCGTATCTACCTGTAATTAACCCACTCATCTTCTGCCTTCCTTTCTTCTCCATACGTAGTGGCAGTGAAGAGCTCTGGGTGGAAATTAAGAACTGGCCTTCGTTGTTCCTAAACGTTAGATATGGTTGTATTGTTTTCACCCGCCCCCCACCCCTTTGCTCGAAGAGTGCCTGGTGGCTTCCAGGATTCTCTTCCCCTTTGACCCTCTAAACAAATGTGTGAGGCAGTTAGGCTGAAGGGCTGCTCTTCCAAGCCCAACCAGTCAGTCATGGCCAAATGGAGTTTTTGTTACCTTCTGCATTAAACTATCTGGCTCATCCTCTTTTTTTTTAGTTTTCTGAAGCCTGTGCAAAGTAGCACTCTTTCTCAGACTTTTATAAGCTGGTTTCAGCAAAGACACTGCTTCGTCAGCCTAGATGGTGAATAGACTGAAGTATCCGGCAGGTAGCCTTAGAGCAGGCGCAGTGGGAAGATGGCTGCTCTTCCGGTCTTACTGCATACCCGTCGTACGTCTCCCAGGCCTGATCAGCAGCCCTGTTGCTGTTGGGATTGCGGGTGGAGGGGCAGGGCTGGGCGCAGCGGGGTGTCTTCACAGCTATGGATCTCTTAAGCTAGGACCTCTGGATTCTGTGGATGGCCTCCCCTCTTTCCCACAACACTGTAAGCGCTGGATGGATTCCTGGCCTTTGGTGAATTGTAAAGGATTGAATTGTGAAAGACTGAAGTATTTCTTACTGGCTGTTAAGATCCTGATGCTAATCTCTCCTGTTCTTTTGGGCCCCAAGAACACCCCCCGTCCCCCTGAACTTCTCCAAAATAGAATTTGGCCCTTGGGCTGGGAGAGGGCCCCCCCACTTGTCTTTATTTATGAAATTTTAAAAGAGCTCCCCAGGGAGGGGGTTGCCAGAACAGTATTGCTGTGTGGTGCCAAGTGATGCGTGGCATGTCTTAGCTTCTGCCCGGTAACGTTCGTGAAGAGCTGCTTTTGAGCCTCGGGCTCATTGTGACCAGACAGAAGGAAGAAATCATGTCTTCAATTTTTCCTCTGCAGCAGCGGTGACCGAGGTGGCTTCAAAAATTTTGGTGGTAAGTGCTGAGCATCCGAAAAGAAAGTTTCAGTGGAAATTCTATCTTAAAGAGCCAAAAGAAACTAGGAAAAGCTGCCAAGTGCCAGGTTTTATCCATTAGAAGCATTGTACTTTATTGTGCGTTGTCTTCCCACTGAGGCTGAGGCTGGTATGTCTGTGTGTGCTTCTTAGAAGCAAAAGGAGTAACAAAATGAAGGTGAGAAGCTGGCATTGGCAAAGGGGCGGTGGGTGGGGTTGGTTTTTGTCTTTTTGTTTGTCTACCAGATTGCATGAGGAGGGTCTTTTGGCAGCCCTGGGTTGGCCCCGGGTGGCATCAGCCAAGTCCAGGCGGCCCGGTCACCAGCCAGCCGGCCATGCCTGCCAGACCACAGCCAGCCTGGAGGTCATAGAATCACAGAAACACAGAGTTGGAAGAGACCACCATGGCCATCGAGTCCAACCCCCTGCCGTGCGGGAACACACACAGCAAATGGCCACCCAGCCTCTGCTTAAAAGCCTCCAAGGAAGGAGGAGACTCCGCCGCACTCCATGGGGGCGGCAGCAGATTCCACTGTTGAATGGCTCTGACTGCCAGGAAGTTCTTCCTGAGGTTCAGGTGGAATCTCTTTCCCTGTAGGTCAACGTGGCAAGTGCCACGACTGCCAGTCTTAAAGACCACGACCAAATACCAACTTGGACCTTGGATCAGTCTCAGTGCCTTCCAAATGCTGGCCTTGTTTTTCAGTAATGCGTATCTTCCACTCCCCCCTTTTTTCCCCTTTTTTCTTTTTAGTAACATCAATTAAAATCAGTGGAGCCTCTTTAGGTCTGCAGTGTCGCTAAAACAGCCTTTGTATTCTTTCTTTTTCTCATCCGCACCACAGGTCAAAGGGATTACGGGCAGAAGCCAGATGCAGGTAAGTACGGGACACAGCTGGCTTAACAGTCTTGGGGTCATTGCTTCTCTTCCTTTGCCTGCCTGTAGGGCAGGGAAGCTCTGGAGCGTCTGACCACCATTTTCCACCCTAGGCGTGCCATGGGCTACATCCACCACTTTCTGAGAAAGTGACAGAAAAAGAATTGTTTTATAAATACATAATTATATTGCTAAAACAAGGTGTGCAGGGTGCCTTGTTTTAGAGGAGGGGGTGGGCAGAGCACAGTCCGTGGGCTGCACGGACGCCCATTATGGCTCTGGGGGCGGTGCATCAGCCCTTGACCGCTTGTCCACTCCAGCTGTGTCTCAGCTGGCCATCTTCTTTTAGTGGGGAATCCCATGCCCCAGAGGCTCCTGGAAGTAGTTTTGGGGGCTGAAACAGAAACAGCTTTGGATGGCCCCGTACAGCCCTTGGGTTGGGTGATTCCCATTCCTAAAGTAGAAAGTAAAGCCTGCATGGTTTCTATTGTGCTTCTGGTACCATAATTCCAACATGCAGCTTTGCCATCCATCTGCTGTCTTGGCTGGCAGTTGGGTGCCTGGAAAAGGGAGGACCACCCAGCTCCCTCCCAGTACGGCTCTAATTTCATGGTTCAGTCACAAAAGCATTCCTGGTCCTGATTCAGCCGGGGTGGAATGGGGCAGGGGCAGTTTCCATTAATGGCGGAGCCCAAACCTACTTCTGTGAGTAGAGCCCATGCTAGGGGTGCAAGGGGTCTCAGATCAGAGTCTGCCCCAGCCCCGGCTGGAAATGGAAGGGCCGGAGGTGGGGAGTCCCTGCCCTCCCTCTGGCCTTATCTCCTTTCCATTCCCTGTTGGCACAGCTTCACTTTGCCACAGATGTGCAGACAGGGGACGCTTCCCAGAAGCGTGAGAAACCACAGGTGAGATGGGAACCTGATCCAGCAAGCTCAAAATGGCAGGAGGAGTTGCTGGGCTGTCTGGATTTTAAAAATAACTCTGCTCTCCCTTCCACGTACAGATTCAGAGTCTGACAACTCTGATAACAACACCATCTTTGTCCAAGGACTGGGAGATGACGTCTCACCCGACCAGGTGGCTGACTTCTTCAAGCAAATAGGCGTCATAAAGGTGTGTGCGATGGTGCAGGCCTTTTTGGGAAGTGCTGGTCGTGGAAGAGAATCTGGTTAGCACGTGTGGCAATGGGATGAGGAAATCTACCCAACTGGGGTATTGCGTCTTTTAGATTATATGCCTAAAGCAGGGCTTGGCAGAGGCGGGGGCAGAGCACAGGTCTTTCTGGAGGCAGTGCCAAGCAGACCCAGAGCAGTGAGGCAGGGAGACTTTTGGACCGTGGAGGAGCCCTACTTGGTCTTTGCCTCTTTGCTCTGAGAGTTGCCTCGGCGATTGCAAGAAGCATTGCCCTCCCTTTCTCCTTTCAGACTAACAAAAAGACGGGAAAACTAATGATCAACCTCTACACAGACAAGGACACCGGCAAGCCCAAGGGGGAGGCAACGGTGTCTTTTGATGACCCGCCATCGGCTAAGGCAGCCATTGACTGGTTTGATGGTAAGATTTGCACTCTCTCTTTAGCTGACTGTGACTTTTTATGCAGGCATTCAGTCTCTCTTTACTCGGGGGTCACCAAAAAGGCTCAGTGATTTGTCCTGCCTGTCCTCCCTGTTCAGTTAAAGCAGAGGGGCTGGCTGAGTCCAGCCTTCCAGTGTTATAGAGATAGCCCTGGGACAATCCCTGTCCCAAATACCACTGGTGCCTAGCTTTGGTACAGAGGCTTTTCCCCCATTACGAACGGCTGTAATTCAGGACCGGCAATAAAAGCTTTTAAGGTACAGCAGTTATTGGCCCGTTTTGCCATTGGCTCGGCCCACCGCTGGGATGTAGCCCTTGAGAAACTTCTGTGGAAGTGCATCTGGCCCTCAGGCCAAAGGAAGTTCCCCTTGCGTTGAGAAGTCTTTAAAAGATTTGCTTAAATTTGGCTAGCGTATAACACCCGTTGGGTTCGTTCTACAGGTATGTTGGGCTAAAACTCCCCTTGTCTGGTTGGGGCTGTGATTCTGCATTGCTGAAGCTCTGAAGCCAAGGGCTGATTTCTCTTTCTCTCTCTCTCTTCAGGAAAGGAATTCAACGGCAACATCATCAGAGTTTCCTTTGCGACCAGGCGGCCTGAGTTCATGCGGGGAGGCAGTGGAGGAGGTGGCGGGCGCCGAGGTGGTAACAAACCCCAGTCCTTTTGCATCAGGAGCCGGGGAGGAAAGTGGAAGTGGGCAACTGGCGGCAAGAAGTTTTGGGTTTCGAAGGGTTTCAGATGTCTGGATAATCTTTTTTGACCAGAGACCGGTTCTGGGACACGTGGGGCGAATGTGCGGAGTGAATGCAAATCCCTGCGTTTTCCTTGCTCGCTCTGATGGCGGCGTTGCTGTGTCTCTGCAGGGTCACGAGGAGGAGGGGGCTTCGGAAGGGGCGGGGCCTTCCAGGGCCGAGGCGGAGAACCCAAAAGTGGCGATTGGGTTTGCCCAAACCCGTAAGTTTCAGTCCCGAAGGCTGTTTTGGAAAGAGAAATTTCCAAGTTTAGGTTGGGGAGAGAGAGCAATCCGTGTCTTGCTGCCCAGAAACCAATAAGATTGGTGTAATTAAAAAAAATCAATTTGTTGTCCTTGATTCACTAAATACATCAATGGGGAGTTCAAAAATGTGTTGTTTTCAGTCCCGTTACTGGTCGTTTTAGTGGTTTAGTGGCAAAATTGTCCCCCCGTTCCTTCTAGACAGCATTTGTGGGTATTTTGGAATAAAAACTATTTTTTCTTAACCCCCAGAGCCATAAGAACAGCTCTGGGGTGTCCTGCTGTTGCTTCTGAGCAAATTTCCTCTTGCTCTTTCGAGGCACCTACGGAGGGCCACCATCTCCTCCTCTCTTTCAGGAGCTGTGGCAACATGAATTTTGCTCGCCGGAATTCCTGCAACCAGTGCAACGAGCCCAGGCCGGAAGACGGGCGGCCTTCAGGTGGAGGTAGGTGCCGTCCCCTGCACCTGCCCCTCTCCGTTAGGGGCAGGGCGTGGCTGGGGGTGTTGCGGGATGGGGACAGCGTCCGTGGGTTCCTCACCTGGTGTTTCTCCCGGCCAGACTTCCGGGGCAGAGGCGGCTTCGGAGGAGATCGGGGCTTCCGAGGACGTGGAGGCAGAGGCGGAGGGGGCGGTGGCTACGGTGGCAAAATGGGAGGAAGGTCGGTTCAATGTGTTTGTTGTAAAATCTGTCCGTAAAGAAACGTGGGGATATCTGAGGCGAAAACCATAGTCTGGCAGAGATTGAGTGGCCACGGCAGAGCTTGGGAAGGTGATGGTGCCCAGAGTCCCCTGGGAGAATGGGCTGTGCACGCTGGGAGAATGCTGGGACTTGGCACCCAGAAAAGCAGCTCTTCCAAGGTCTGGCCCTTGGTTGTCTTTGTATCTGCCATGACTTGTTGAGACACTAATGCAGGGCGGGATCCGGCTGCTGAATAGGAAATTCTCGATGCCACCTGCTGTTAATAGTTCTTCCGTTTGGGCACTGAGGTTCCGCATTTCTTTATTTGCAGGGATGGAATGGCAGAGGCTGCTGGGGGAGGTCAGCTGCTTGGCTAGCTGGCCTCTCCCTCTGAGTGGCCCCGGCCAGTACCAGCTGGCCCAGTGAGGTTCTCCAGGGAGCCCCCAGTAGGGCCTGCAGGTCTCCTCCGCTTGGGACGGATGGTGGGACTTTTCCCTCAGTCACCTGGGATGGCTGGTTTGGGGGCACAGTCCCTCTCGGACCCTGGAATGTTATTTTATGGGCTAAAACCCCCAGATTCCTGCAGCTACCATGACCAAGCTGGGGTTGTAGTCCACAAGGTTTTCTGAGCCCTGGTTTACTGCAAGTGCCATACATACAAAAACAGACAGTTAATGGGCGAAATGACTGTGGAAAATGGCTGTTACTGGGGGGTGAGGATTAGGGTTAGGGTTAGTCTGGCGCTGTGATTCCACTTTAACAGCTGTGGCAACATCCTGTGGAATCCTAGGATTTGTAGTTTGGGGAGGTGTACTTAGAATTCCACACGGCCATGGTGGCCTGGAGGTTGTTGAACTAGGACCCTGAGAGACCGGGGTTCGAATCCTCTGTGCTCAGCCATGGAAACCCACTGAGTGGCCCTGAGCAAGTCCCGCTCTCTCAGCCTCAGAGGAGGGCCATGAAAAAATAAATCCTGCCGAGAAAACTGTGCCAGTGGGTGGCAGCACTTTGAGTACTGAACTTGAATTCTGGAAGGTCAGGGTTTGAATCTCTGCCTGGCCGTGGAAATCTGCTTTGTGGCCCTGGGCAAGCCCTGCAGTTTACAGTTCTCAGCAAGGGAACAGCAGAAGCCCCCTGCCAGACACCCACCCCTCGGATTCCACGGCGTGTTGGAATCATAGCGTTGTAACTGGGCTGAAAGGACCCCGAGCGGGTGGTGTTTGTCCACTTCTTGGGGTGTTTTTCATTCATGCTTTCATGGCCCCCGTTTTGTGTGATGTTTTCCCTGTGAGCCGCCTTGAGGGCTGTTCTTTAGCGGGGAGAGAGGTGTGGCCCCGGTCTGACATGAAGCTTTCCCTTTTTCTCTCCTAGAAATGACTTCAGGAACGACCAGCGTAACAGGCCCTACTGAAGACGGCTGTGAATGTCCCCCTCGCCTTTCCGATGGCTCCTCACAGCAAAGTCTGCTGAGTTTTGCCCGCTGCTTTACACCCCCCATGGCCTCTTTTGGATAATGGAATTAAACATAAAACTGGATTTTTAATTTAGGGGGGAGGGACTGGGTCAGTCTTTTTTTTTTTCCTTTTTTTTCCTCCTCTCTTTTTTTTTAGCGAGTCCATCAAAATTTCATCTTTTTATTTCCAACATTCCCCCATTTCCCCCCTCCATCAACTAAAACTCTTCCACACACTCTTCAGAAAAGGAAGGAATGAAATTGTAAAATATTTGCCAAAACTCTGGACATGTTTTATAATACAAACAATAAAATCTGATTGTTTATTTGTGACAATTTCTCCTGTTCTTTTACTACCCCTGGTTCAGGGAATCCCGTCCTCCATTTTCCCCCGTTTTGTCCGTGGCTCCTATTTTGGAATGAGGTATTAAAATTATACATTCACCCGCTATGTCAGAAGTGTAGAAATCCAGGATTTTTTGGATACCTATTGCTGCAGGTACCAAATTTGTGCAGTTTTTCCCCCTGCGATATCAGGAGCAGAGCACTGCTTACAGTTGGGGAATTCAGCTCCTGCTGTTTGGAGGCCTGCTAGTTTCTCCATCTTGAGATGGTGGGGATGCCTGCCTCTTTCTCATGAAGAGCCCTCTCTGGTCAAAGGGGGGTTGCAGTGGGGCAGAGCCTGAAGGGTCCCCAGAGTGAGAAAAACCTGCATCTATAGCAAATGGGAAACATCTTTCAGCCGGGGGCCAGATTAGATTCCGGAAAAATTCTCAGGGTGCATTCCAGCAGAGGGCAGGGACAAATAGAGAAAAGGTGGAGCAAAAAATACCTCCTTAGTTTGTTTACTGCCAAGTAAAGCTTAGGAAAGATGTTAGGCTTTTAGCATTGAGGTAGGGGGATGACCCGAGAACTGGGTATCCCCCAAAGAGTGTGCATGAGAGCCAACTTGGTGGTGTGGTTTGAGCTTTGGACTACTACTCTGGAGACGGGGGTTTTTGATTCTGCATTTAGTTATAGAAACCTACTGGGTGGACCTTGTGCATGCATCACATGCTCTCAGCCACATAAAACCCTTGAGAAGGTTGTCTTTGGGTAGCCACAAGTTGGGAATGACTTGAAAGCACACAGCAACACCGACGTCTTTCAACTCAAGCTCTGCTCTTCTGTCAGTTCTCCTCTTGCCTTCGCCCTGTAGAGAACATGGGGGAAATATGAGCGTTTGCCAAGCAAAAATGAAACCTCATGGCAAAACAAAAAGTAGTTAGCCTTCAAGTGGCTGCCACATTTCTTCCCCCTATTTGTGCTGCAAGAGATGAATGGGGCGGCTACTTTGTGAAAACTTTACCTGTGGGTAAAGGCAAACTAAACAGTTGCCTCCAGCATCCCTCACTGAGCATGCAAAATGAGAGAGCCGGTCACTTTATCCCCCCACCCAGTGTGTTAAAAACAAAGCAGATCCATAGATTTATTTATGCATTTGGCCACCCAAATGGAAATCCTAAGAAAAGTGAAGGTTCGTGGAAGAAAAAAAATATAATCCCTCCGATGCATTTTGGAAGAAGCCTTTGCGTGGTCTCCAGAAAGCTCAAAATGTTAACTTGCCCAAGACTTGCCTGACCTGCTTGACTGATTTCCCGTGCGCCTATTATTCATTTTGAATAAAATGTTTGCTGAAAACATGTTGGATTGCTCTTTTTTGTTGTGGGATAGGACTCTGCCCCTTTCCTTTCCCCATTACCACTGATAACAAATTTTCCATCAAAAACATCATGTCCAAGAACATACTGACTGGTACTTGTGACTTTAATAGCACTCCATCAGTGCTTCTGAAGTTTGAAATCCACAAAAGACTCATGCTAAATCAGATCAAAAGTTAAAAAATCCTACTAGATTCTTCCCTACCCCTCTTTTGTCCCTTTTTCTGCTGAAACAGGCTAATGGGGCTGCCTCTGACAACTACAAATAGTAACCTGGACTTTTGTGACTCCAACAGTATCACTTTTGTTCTTCTGCATGGTATCTTTCCTGCCAACTTTGCCGGATGAAGAAGCCACTGGATCTCCCCACACTTTCGGGTTGGCCTCGTAGTAAAGGCACCCCCCCATGAGTATTTTCGGCCTTCCCAAGCAGGTTGGCTCCAGGGGGTGCTCTTAAGCTAGAAACGGGAAGTTGGACAGCTTCTATTTTGGGCACGGAGCAAAAAGCTTTGGGTCATGATTCTCTTTAGTCTTTTAATGGGACATGGAGGTGGAAATCTCAGGGCAGGGGGCCCAACCGGAGTGCCGTTGACAACAAACTTGCTGGGTTTCATGAGGCCTTTGGGGACAAATGTGGTGTCCAGTCAACCCTGAAATCTCCCAACTAGTCAAAATTATAAGTCACATGGAAACGTCCTAGGTAAAGATCTTACATCCATCTCGTGCACAGGGAGGATAGGAATAACAAGGTCATGGGGGAATGTAAAAAGTCCAACTGTTTGTCACTGGTTAGGCTGTCTGGGCTTTTGCACTGTCAGAGAAATTGACACTCAGACGAGATCTGGCCAGAGGCAAAGCAGCCGGAGACACTTTCGCAATTGTCCGGTGTCTGTTCAATGCAATTTCTAGATATTTTGGAAGCAATCATGATGAGCACTCTTTGGATACCGAATGTGGTCTGTCGTCGTTTGTCTTGAATGCTCAGCATGTGATTACGCTTTGAATTGCCCGACGGCTGCTGCTGAACTGCAGCTCCCATGATCCCGCATCATTAGCTATGCCAGCCGGGGCTGCTGGGCAAGGCGGCTGGTCGGCACGGTGCGGGGAAGGGGCACCAGGTGGCTCTAAACATGAAGGGTGCCCCTTGTCTGATGCTGGAGAGCTTTGTCTCTCGTAGGGCTGGCAAGTGTCCCTCATTATAAAGGATGTCCCATTGGAGGACTGGCACGCACGAATGTTTATATCGACAGAACAGGATACCAAAAATTCTATAGTCGGGGGCATGTGAGGGGAGCATTTGGGGAAGAGATGCAGGCACGTTGCACGAGCAAGTGAGGGTGCCTGAAGCTCACAGTCAATGCAGATAAATACCATATCATTCAGAGAGATTCTGGCCTGTTCATGCATGCATTCGAGAAGAAGAAGAAGAAACTTGGTATGCATTTTTATAAAACCACAAAAGCTATTATCAGCCCCGCCTGTCATGAATGCTGACTGTCCCTTATTTGAAAACCTGGCCAACCTCTCCAGAGGCCCCACCTGAGATGTGCCTCTGGTTGCATGCTTTCTCTTGCTTATGAGCAGAACTTGGGGCATGTCAACTCTTCTGGACTACATCTCCCAGAATCCTCCTGCCCACAGGGGGGATTATGGGATTCTTGGGGGTCCTGCCCACCCCCTACCTTTCTTAAGCTCTGCTTACCTGAGGGCCTGTCCAAGCTTACCCAGGGCTCCTTGTCTAGACAACGGGGTGGAAAAGAGCACACCGTAAACACGTCAATCAGAGCGACTCCATTATGCTCTTTTTGACTGCAGTGAATTTTGGAGGGGGGATGGGGGAGGCTTTTCTGCCACTTATTTTGCAAAGCTGCGGCACGCCTTGTCTGGAATGGTTCACGCCGCAGGCTTAAAAGCTGCTGAGCAGGCAGGGTGCCCCTGGGTGACCGGCACCACCTGGTTGCGGTGCCAAACCTTCTATGCCAAACCCGCCCATGCCACAGGTCTTCACCCTCCTATGGGTCTTCAGGCTGGAAAATTACAAGAGCCCTGGATCTATACGTAAGGCCAGAAAAGAAGAGAGAGAGAGTGAAGACTTTTGAATTTCCCCCCAATTTCCTTTCCACAAGACCCCTCTTTTAACTTGGCACGATCTGAAGATCGGAGCTCAGCAAAGTTCCCTTTTGGGAAATGCCAGCAGGTGGCTTTCGTGAAGGCAGGGGACAGTGAATCCTTGCTGGATTTTAGTCTGAACTAAAGTGTGTGGGGGGCTTTTTTGCAGCAATGCACAGAAACTCCCAATGGAAAGCGGTGCATCTTGTGTTACGGAAACCCCAGAGCTTGGAATAGCTTCCTTTCTTGGATGGCAACTCCCACAATCCCCCAGCCAGGAGTTACCATGCAAAAAAGAAAGTTTTTCCAAGCTTCTGGGTGAACAGATGGCAGAGAACAATGAACCCCTTTGCTGTATGAAGATACAGGAAGGAGAAAAAAACCGCACCAGATTGTAAGAGAGAACTTTAGAAATATCTTTGCAGTAAATCTCAAAGGCACAGGACTGTGAAGCCTCTGAGCAGGAACTGTGGGTTCAGCAACATCCTTTTCACTGGGAATGTGTGCATAACAAAGAGGAGGGGGCAAGAGGGGTTGTGGAAAGGCGACACCCTCCCCCGGGCTCTGCGGATTCCTGCCAGAGGTCGGTATCCTGTCTTGAACGCTTGGCTCCCTCTCCTTCCTCTCGAGGCGGAGGCGCCGGAGTCAGGGGGCAGCATCGGCTTCCTGTTTTGCCCAGGTATCGGCACGTGGGGGGGGCAGGCCCCATCTTGACCCAGGTGGAGGTCGCTGGCCCCGATACAAATGGGGGTGGGGGCGAGGGGGAACTTGCAGGTATGGGCTTGCAGGGTTGCTACCCGGAGAGCGAAAGCGAGGGCACCGACCTGCAACAGAGAACCCTGGGCTGCCAAAAAGAGAGAGGACCAGTTTTAGAGGAAATCAGGCCTGAACTCTCCCTGGACGCCAAGACGGCCGAACTGAGGCTGTCGCACTTTGGCCATCTCGCGAGAAGACCTGGCTCCCCGGAGAGGGCGATCGTGCCCGGGAAGGTGGGAGGCAGCAGGAAGGGAGGGGGACCAGGGTAAAGAGGGACAGGCCCAGGCGAGGGGGGCACGGCTGCTCCCTGGAGTCTGCAAGACCCGAGCAGGGCCGTGGATGACGGGTGGCCGCAGCGTCTCTCCTCCGTAGGACCGCCGCAAGTCAAAATGACACCACGCCAACTTGTGCGTGTCGGGGACGGGTACCCGCGGCCGTCTCTCTGGACGCTCTCAGCCTACAACTCCCGTTTTGTTCCGCTCCCTTTTCCTTTGTTCGCTTATTCCCTTTCCTGCTGCTATATCCTGTTCCAGATTCTGACTTTTTTCCTTTCCATCACCCCCTCCTCCTCCAAAACAGACCCAGATCCCCGCTGGGTTTTGGGGTCACCAGAAAGGGAGGGTCTTTCTGCTCCCTTCTCTCCTACTCTACGCTGTTCGGTTTTCTTCTCCCCGTTTCTCCTACCCTGTCCTCTTTTTCTCCGGCTCTTCCTCCCCCTTCTTCTGTTTCACTGTGCCTTTCGCTTCCCCCTGCTTCCTTCCGTTTTGTCTTCTTCCCCATTCTCCCCTCTCTCCTGGCTTATTCCGTGATCCCCCCGCTATCTTTTCCGTTCTTCCTTATCCTTTCCTCCCTCAGCTTTTCCTTTCTTCTCACTCCTTTCTTGTTCCTCCTCTTCTCTCCTTCCTTCCCTTCTTCCACGCTCTCCTTCCTTCCTCTTTTCTCCCAGTTTGCCCTGTCTTTTCCTCCCTCCCTCCCTCCCTTCCTTCTCTGCGCTCCCCTTCTCCTCCGCCCCCTTCCCTCCTCGCTTTTCCTCTCTTCGGGTCCCTTCCCTTTTCTCCCGTCGTACGGTTTTCTTTCCTTTTTGTCCCCCCCCCCCCGTTCTCCTCTGTCCTCCCGTCGTCTTCCTCCTCCCCCCGCCCTCCGAATGAGGATGAGGATGGGGATGAAGGCTGCCACGGCCCTCCCCCGATGCCCGCTCCCGGCGCAGACCCTCCCTCCGGGGCGGGGTGTCCCTCCCCTCCCTCCCTTCCCTGCGGGCCGGGCGCGGCCCCTCCTCGCGAGGAGACCCGGCCGGGAGGGCGGGGGGAAGCCCCGAGGCGCCTCCGCGGGGCGGGGCGGGCGGAGCGCTCGGCTGGGAGGGAGAGCAGAAAGGGAGGAAGGCGCGGAGAGAGAGGAGGAGGAGGAGAGAAAGCGAAAAAGAGGGAGAGGGACGCGGCTGCCTGCCTTCCTCCTCCCCGCCCTCCTGGCCCCCATGGCCCCGATCCCGGCTCCCCTCCCCCTCCTCCCCCTCCTCCTCCTCCTCCTCCTGCTCCCCCCCCCGCCGCAGCCCTGCTCCGGAGCCAGCCTGAGAAGCAGCGGCAGCCGCCGCGGGAGGGGTCCCGGGTCGCCTTTCGGAGCGGCCGGGAGCCCGCAGGAGGCACAGGTGAGGCCCGGAGAGAGCCCCCTCCCCGGGCCGGCGAGGAGGGGGTTAACTTTGGACCGGCGGACCCCGGGGGGGGGGCGATGGGACGGGGAGGGGGCGAGGGTCGCCCCGGTGCTGCTCCAGGAGAGAACTCTGGGCGCGCTCAGGGGCGGGTCCAGAAAACCCCTCCTCGGGAGGGGGACGTTTCGGGGACCGGGGCGACCAGAGTTCAGCCCCCGGCTGCGGGAGACGCTGGGAGACGCGGCCCGAAACAGAGAGTCACCTGCTTCTGAAACTGCGAGCCGGGAAGGGGCGAGGGCTTGCCTCCGTGCCCCTTCGGCTGGGCGGGGGGTAGCTTTCCGCGCGCTCCGAGGTGCATTCGCAGAACCAGCGCTTGGGGAAATGCCTTCCTCAGGGTAAGTGGAGAGGTTTAACGACTTCACTTTAAACAGAAATGCAGATTTAAAACAGATCCCAATACCGAAAGATACAAGTCTGTCAAATGCGTAAGTAAATATATTAAAAATACAGATTTGTAGACTCTGTACGGCTGCCTGATTGTAAACAGTTTTCCTTTGTTTTGAGTTGCCGAAGAGACAGAAGACACTTTTGGACAATCTAAATGCCGCTTTACTGTATGTAGATACTCCGTGTTATTCTAAATGGTTTTATAACAGCGGTTAGCAGTTACGTTTGTAAGTTCATATTGTTTGTCTGACGCCCTGAGCAACTGAGATGCATGCGGGGATGCGGCTTATTCTGATAAGCAAACAGGGAAAGAAATGATATTTTCCCAAAAGTTCCGCTTGAAACCGAGCTATGGCACCGGAACCGGGAGGATTTGGGCTCGGAGGTGCTGGTGCCTCCTGGAAAAGGCTAACAGATTGCTGCTGGCAAATGCCACCGAGGTTGCCAGACTCCTGGGGGTGGGGAGAGGGGTGTTTGCAAAAGACAGATGTGGCTGCCCCCCACCCCCCAAACTGGCACCCCAAAATTTGATGAAGAGTCTCCTATAAATCCGGGTAAGACTCCGAGTGCTGTTTTGTTGCTTCAGACCAAAGTTTGGCTAGTTGAGCATCCCAGAGCGTGGAAAAGTTACTTCTTTGGGTTATGTTGTTGTTAACTGCCGTCAACTCGACTTCGACTCGTGGCAGCCCGAAGGGTGGGAAGCTTCCTGGGCCCCCCGTCCTTGGGCCCCCCGTCCTCAGCCTCGCCGCTCAGGTCTTGCAGATTCAGGGACGCGGCTTCCTTGACGGAGTCTCTCCGTCTGTAGTACTGTCTTGCCTTCCGCCTTCCCAAACATCGTGATCGTTCCTGGGGAGTCCTGTCTTCTCGTGATACGGCCAAAGCCGAGTTCAGTCGTCCTGGCTTTTAGGAAGAGTCCAGGCTTAATTTGCTCCGGTTTGCGCTCCGACCCCTTCGTTTGTCTTTTTAGCAGTCCAGGATTTATGGAGAACTCTTGCCTGGCACTGCATTTCAAAGGAGCTGATATTCTTCCCGTCAGCTTCCTGCACTGTCCAGCTTTCACGATCGTGCATAGGTACTGCAGAGACCGTGGCATTACAACTTCTTTGGACTGCAACTCCCCAAATCCCCCAACCGGCACGGTCACGGTAACCACCAAAAAAGTAACTTTCCCAACCTCTAGATCCTACCTTCTAGGAAAGGATGGGTAAGTGAGTGACAGAAGACAGGTTCCCAGTTCTCCATTTCCATGGAAGGGAACGGAGGCTTTATTCCGTGATTAGAGGTAATAGCTGTTAGTAGACCTCTCCTCTGCCGTCCATTTGCCGAATCCAAATCCTGCCTCTGCCTCGACAGACAGCCGTCGTTATTCTGGCTGGCTGTGAATTCCTTCCTATGTTATTTAACTAGTTATTGTTCATACATCTATTGCAAGTGGCGTGGAGTTACTTCAGCTGAAGGTCCCTGCATGGCACGGGGTTGCGTTGGATGAGCTTTAGGGTTCCTTCCAAAAACGACACAAGACGGCCAGTTCCAATACCGGCACAATACTGAACAGCGGGTGATGGAGCTGATAATAAAAGAGCAAGAAAAACGGAAAGAAGAGAGGTTCCTTTGTTATCCGGTGGACCCGCCGGGCATTCTTTGAGGGCGAGTCAGGGCTGGTTCGGCTGCCGCAAGCCGGCCTTTCCTTTCTGAACTTCGTCTCCTTTATGCCTACGTGCAGGGCGGTACATCAAGCCTCGGGGAAACCAGACTCCAGCCCACAAATTCTTAAGCTGTTGTGGGCTTGGTTGTCTTTAAGCGGGCAGGAAGGTCAGGGAGAGTGGCCCAATTCTGCAGCCCATCCCAGTGATCAACATGGATGTGTTTGGGGCAACCTGGGAGGGACATGATGTTTCTTCCTGTTTTGCTTTTGGCTTATTTTTGGTTGCTTTGGCTGTGTGTGCATTTATATCGAGCCAAACCATCATGGACACACATGCACAAAAAATTCCCCTGAAAATCTTTTGAAAATTAAAAACTTTTTTTTTTAATCCAGGGGTGTCACTCTGAGCTTGAAACGAGGATGTTAGAACATCACTGCACAAATAAGCAATGATGAGTTAACCTACAGCATTCACTGCCTCAAGGTGTTGGGATAGTGCAGGACAGGGAAGGAGTGGCACGTGGGTGTTGCGGTGGGACTGAGATCCGGGTCCAGGTCCCCACCGAGGCATGAGGCTCACCAGCCGGCTGTAGGACAGTCCCCTTCCTCCCTGTCTTAGCCGGCCTGGCCTACCTCATAAAGTTGTTGTGAGGCTCGGGTGGGGAGAGGAAGGGGGAGACCTCCGGCCACCACTTGAGCTCTCTGGGAGACAGCCAGACTCTAAAAATAATGAAGGATTAAATAAACCCTCATGCCCATCAGCATCTGCTGCCTGAGGCAGCCACCTCCACTGTCTAATGGTAGGACTGGCCCTGCCAATGGAAATGTTATTTTGGACCACAAGTTCTAGAGCTTCAGAAAGCTACTTTTAGGAGGCTGAAAAACCCCAGTTGCTGGTTTGAACTAAGGTAGCACTATTGAATCAATGGGATTGGTGTAAATATTGGGTTGCCATTCTGAAACTGATTCAATGGGCATGTCCCGATTTTGGCAGGCACGTGCCCGGTTTTTCAGCAGCTTTTAAAACACCCTGTCTCTCCTCTCACTTCCCTCCCATGTCCTCAGCTCCCTGCGGTTGCTGCAAGCTGAGTTCCAAGCCCAAAAGAGAGGGAGAGCAGGGAGGAGGACGTGAAATCTCACCCTTCCCCAAAGGCTCAGGCGAAAGCAAGCTGCGGCAGCCCTTCCAGGCTCGTCTGCTCTTCCCCGTTCACAAATTTTGCCGTCTTGCCCGCATTCCGGCGTTGCTTGGGTTCCCAGTTGCCATCTGTGAAATGTCAGAGGACGTGAACTGTAGTTGGGTGCCAGCATTGGATCAACAATAAAAACAATTCCCTGAAAGATTATGAGAGCTGGAGTCCTCTCCCCACGTCCATGCCGTTTCCTGAACTCTGTAGCTACTTGGGTTTTGAAGACTCTGTCCTCGTCCCGTCGCTTTCTGCAAAGAAGGTGGTGTTGAACACGGATTGCTCTGTCCGACATGCCTGTTCCGATCCCGACAGTTTGGCACCCAAGATATCTTGTCCTGACACATCCTGACCTGTGGCTTCACGCCTCGAGCATCTGGAGAGGTTTCTCCTCCTCTCTCGCTCTCTCTCTCTCTTTCCGCATCTCCTCCTCACCCCCCCCTTCTTCGTTATGCGCAGGGCCGGGAAAGGGGGAGGCCAGGCCGTAGGAAGCACCCTGCTTGCATTTTCCCATAATACTCCACGGCAGATTTCCTCTTGTTTTGGAAATATTCTATAGACAATGGCATTTCCTCCTCTGCAAACTCCTTGGAGAAGGGAGGGAGTCCCTGGGGCTGCATGAATAATTTTTGCGGTCTAAAGAGGCTATTGACTCCGGCAAGATCTTCAGAGACAGAGCCCTGTCAGCGTGGATAAGTAGGCAGCAAAGGGATCGCGTAACCGAGAGAAAGAAGCTGGTAGCATCGCTTTTCACAGGATGCATCTGGTGAAACAGATTTAGTCTACAAAGCCTTACGCTACCGATGTCTTCCTCTCATTTAGTCTCCAAGGTGCTGTAGGATCCCTTTGCGGGCCGTGGCTTTATGTTTGGATGTGTGCCTTTGATGTGCGGTGACCTCATGAATTTCCTAGCGTTTTCTTAGGCAAAGGAATCCTCAGAGGTGGTTTCGCCGGTTCGTTTCTCTGAAATAGAGCCTCCGGCACCTGGTGGACTCCCATCCGAGCACTGACCAGGCTTAACCCGGCTTAGCTTCCTAGATCAGGGGGGATCTGGTGCCTTCAGGACACTCGGGCATAAATGCTGATATTCCAGCAGCTGTGTTTTCTGAGAAGGTTTTACAAGAGGGTGAGTCTCCGATTCTGGGCAGCGCCAGCCCTGTGACACCGACGTAAACCGTTGCATGGGCCGTGGCAGTGTGACTACAAAGGGGCCCCGTAGCAGCCTGGTGGAGGCGTCGGAGCAACTGGTCTGCAACAGGCAAGGGCGCCGCTGCACGGTGCTGCAATCCGGCAACTCCGGCCTGGCCACGCTCTTGGGACTTTGTGCTACGCAACCAGCAAGCACCCCCTCCTCCTGTGCCGTTGGGCCAGGGTTTGCTGGGATGGGGCGCTGGTTTTTTTCACGTGCGATAGGACACAAAATGTGCAGGGAAAACGGTGCATTTGCGAATCCGGTAGATACGCCATTGGGAACATTGCAGACTCATGCTATATATTTTTTTTCCATTTTTTAAAAATGATTGAAAACGCAAAAAGCCGATACATAACATTCATTCACGACTCGCTACATTCCACATACGTCAGCTTCCTCCTAACTGGTCTTGGTGTAAAAACCAATCCATGAATGTCCTATCTATTTTTCCATATTTAAAGCACCGACATTATCCCATATATGATGAAGAAGCTTCTTATCTTACATAAAGATATAAAAATTCCATTTCGACACGACTTACATTTATTTTACATTTACGGATGGTCTAGTTTTATAGCATTGTGACCCTTTTTCTTCCGTAATATTTATGTCTCATATTTATCTTCATTTCTTTAAATTCACGCTCACTAAGTCACCCAGCTGATTCCTCATATAAGATATTGGCATATCCCAGCCCATTTCCGCAGTACACCCTTATAGCGCGATTATTCCACTTTCAACATCCTATGGAATCCTGGGGTTTGCAGTTTCGGGAGGGGCCGCCCGGCCCCTCCCGAAACTGCAAACCCCAGGATTCCATAGGATGTTGAAAGTGGAATAATCGCGCTATAAGGGTGTACTGCGGAAATGGCCTCAATCTTTCTCAAGACTCATGTTATGTTTTGGTGATGGGGCAGACATTTCTAGCGGCATGCCCCCAAGTTGCACAGATAAAAAACAGGTCAGGTCTTGCAGAGTAGCTTCATCAGAGTGTGGTCAGCATGGGAAATGCTGTTTGTGAGGAAGAAGCCAAGAGAGGCGGCAGAGTTTGCTTTTGCCTGATCCTCCTGGAGTAGATCCATGGTCAGTAAGTCTCTGATGGCTCCGGAAAATGCTCTCCAAGAGCGTTGATGCACATCATTGACTGGAAACGGCCCTTGGGGGGAGCGTGCCTGTCAGCGTCCAAACCCCGCGTCTTCCAGGAACCTACGGGAGCGCCAACGTCCGGCCGTCGCCTGGAATGATGCTGATATATTCATGGATGCAATTTCTATTGCAGAAACGGCCTCCACACTCAACACCTCTATAATACACGCGTGTGCTTTGCAAGCCTTCAAGCTGTTTCTGACTCAAAGCAATGCTGGGGTGAACACAGATTTTGTCCTCTGAAGAAATCTGGCCAAGCAGACTTCTCAGCAAGGTTTTTGTCGGAGGAGGCTGAGAGAGTGTGATTTGACCAAGGTTGCCCTGTGGGTTTCCATGGCTGAGCGGGGATCTGCCGTAGTCCTAGCCGAACACTCAGACCGCTTACATCACACCGCCTCCTGCCTTCACGTTGGCTCTTGTGTGACAACCGTCTCCTCGTGTTTTGTTGGCCAGATCTGAGGATGTTTGTTGTTGCCTTCCTCTGAGGCCGAGAGAGAGTGATTTACCCAGGGGCCCCCAGTGGGTTTCCGTGGCTGAGCGGGGAATTGAGCCCAACATTCCGGCCCTGGCTCTCTCCCCTCCCTCCTCGGTAAGTCCATTTCTGAGTGCCAAATCGCGGAGCCCTGTGACAAAAGGCAACCGTGCGGTGATTGTGATGCCCGGTGATGCCCGTCTCAATGTGGAACAGAATCACCGAATCCTAACCTCGCAAGGGGTCCCCAGAGGCTGTTAAGTCCAACTGCTCACGTAGTACAGGAACCCCAGCTAAAGCAACCCCAGCTGGTAGCTGTCCCAGCTCTCTTTTGAAGGTGTCCAAAGAAAGAGGCCCAACCACCTTCCTAGGGAATTGGTTCCATTTCAGAAGCGCTCTTACTTTCCAGAAGCTCCCTCTAATGCTCACGCAAAGTCTACCTTCCTGTAACCTCAAACCAGGAGACCAGGCCTGGCCCCTCCTCTCCGGGGCAGCCTCCCCGAGGTTGTTAAAGAGGGCGATCTGGTCACCCTTCCCTCTTCTCTTCCCCGGGCTGAACACGGCCTTCAACCTTTCCTCGTAGGTTTTTGTTCTCCGTCTTTCTTACCATTCTTGGTGCCGTCCTTGGTGCCAGCCTACCCGTGTCTTTCTTACAAAGAGGCTCTCAGAATCGAACACAGGACTCCAGGGAGGCTTGTCTAGTCAATGCACTCTGTGTTTTAATCCAAACTTTATTGGAGCTCTATCCAAGTTGCTGAGCCCTGTTGCTGAAAAATGAGCTCAGCAGCTTGTGTAACTCCTCTCAACTTGAGCGTAAAACCCAGGGTGGATTCACAGACACTCCCAACTGATATGGGTATTACCAACCATGAGCATGCTAGCTGGGGGATTCTGGAAAGTGTAGTCCAGAAGAGGAGCTTTTCCAGGCTCTGCTACCCATATACTGCAGAAACCATTCTACAGTCTGGAATTTCACTTTGAAAAAACCCTTCCAGCCAGTCTTATTTTAACAAAACCTATCGTCCCCTCTCCCCCACCCAGCGGTGTTACTCCACGCGTTCTGGACCACATTTTGGATTGCCGGGCCTCTGCCGAAACTGTGCGACTGAGCAGCAAAACGAGAGGCTCACACGCCCCCCGTTGTCCGCCTGCCTGCGCCCTCTCGCTCCATCCGGGGAGGATTTGTTTCAGGAATCCGAACCGATAAGGGGAAAGGGCGGGCCTGGGAGGGGGCGCTGGCAGCACAGAGACACGCTTGGGATGGGCGGGGAGGGGAGGGGCTGCTTGGCCTGGGGCTGAAGGCATTGCAAACCGGGGCCTGCTTTTTGCAGCCTGAGCTGTTGGGAAAGACTTCTCTGCAGTGGCTTAGGAAGGCATTTCGGCTTGAGACCTGACAATAAAAGCGCATAGGAGGGGCTGGCCGGTGTCTCCCGTGTTTGTGTTCCCATTTGGCTTAGAATTTTAAAAGTCCTGCATCTGTTCTGCGGCTCCTTTAAAGTTCAGACAGAAATCTGGAATCACCCCTGACCTGGAAGGCGTGCCATTGCATATGTCCATACCAAAAAGCAGGGCAATCTCCCTGACACCTAAATCCTCTGGTTTCTTTCAAAAAACACAAAACAAAAATGCTCTCCTTTTGTTTTTAGAGATTCCTGGAGAAATATGGCTACTTGGAGTCTACGCCAGATGGGTCGAACCTGGCAGAATTCTCTGAAGCCATCCGGTAAGCCCCGTGACCGTCCCCTGGGTGTGCCTTTAATGGGATTCAGCACCTTGGAGAGACCTTTAAAGTTCAGATTATAACCCGGAACAGACTTGCCGTCCCTAACGGACTTGGGAGCCGTTAGGTCCTGCCGGTCTGGGCTAGCCGTCCGCGCCAGTCCAGCAGCCTCTCGCTCCCTGACTGTGCAGCCGCCCTCGTCTTTGTCCTAGCCGGGAAGGGGGGCTGCTGACGGGAAGCCACGGCCACCCCTTCTGAATCAGGGCCTTTACTCCCTCACCGCGGCCACTCCTCCACAGTCTTTCTGTGGAAACGCAGCTTTCCGGGCCCTTCCTCCCCCCAGACGTCAAGAGCTGGAGTCGGTGGCGTGTTGCCGGGGTCCCCTCGGCCGATTGCCTTGTATGGGGCTGGCCTGCCTTCCTTCGGGGAGAGCGAGATCTTTGCCAGCGCCATGGCTGGGGCCAGCCGAAAGATTCCAGAAATGCCATCCCTGCCTTCTGGAAGCCGTCCATCTTCAAACACTCCCTCTGTGTTTCTTTTTAAAATTCCCTTCTTTTGCTTCCCTGTTCTCGCTGCCGCTGTCGCTGTGCCGTGTTGCTCTGAGGCTTTGTTTTTGGGCTGCGGCACCCACAATCCTCCAAGACAGTCGCAGAACTCTAGCTCTGGTGTGAGTTCCTACATTGTGGCTGCGTCCGCTCTGGGTTTTAGTGGCAACTTTAAAAGAACAGGCCCAGCAGCTTCCCAGAGAGCTGCTTCAAAATACAGACAAATGTCTGGCAGGATTCACCATCCCATTGATGTGGGAGCCCCCAGCCCGCTCCAGTTTTCTCTCCGGGAGATCCTTCCATAGGGTGTGTTACTGCCCTGGCTAGCCCGAGCTTCGGGGATATATAAAAAGATATCCATTGATATCAATAATTCGGCTTCACGTATCCCTTCCACGTGCCCGCGAGGCCCCTGGACAAGCACGCACGCAGGCTCGGCCGATAATCGCCGTAATATTCCTAGACGATACAGGCAGGCCAGAAACAGCCGACTCGCCGCTTTGGGAGACCTCAAGGCAAGTACTCCATTGGGTATGCGAGCAGCTCTCAAAAGAGCCTCTGCCTCGCGCTGGCAGCCTGATGATCGGACTATACAACGCTCAAGTTCTCCGCGTTTGCATACCGGCTACTCTATTGATAAATTCGGCTATAATTCAATCATTCAAATCCTGACCTTTTGGAGGCTTTGTCTCCAGCTCCAAATCTATTGCTTTCCCCAAGTCCGACCTAGCCTGCGGTCACAATTCTCCCTATAAAAACCCCTGACTTTGAGCGCTTCCTCGGATCGCTCCCGAGTTCCGGACCGCCTGGCTGCCGCTTCGCTTGGCGAGCCTCCCCTCAGCTCCATGTGCTGAGATACATCGAACCCCGGCTTCGCTCTCCATTTTCTTCCGGACTTCGGGACGGGTTTCGTATCACCCAAACCAACCATCCCTCTGAAAATCCCGCTATCTTACTCACACCCTTATTTTCCTTAGTTATCTGTGTGCGTGTGTTGCTTACATCGTGTGCCTGTGTTTAATAAAGATCATTCCTTATTTTCAAACCGGTCTGCTTCTTGGCTCGGCCTGACCCCGTAGACGCTGGGTTACAAGATCCTGCTAAGTTACGCTGCCTCTCGCAACGCTAAAGCAGTGCTCAGAGCTAATCTTCCCCACCTATTGTTGAGCGCATTTTGGTGTCCCTCCCGGGACCCCCGGTAAACAGGGTAACAGGTGGGTCAGCTAAAGCTCAGAGGGGGCCGTAAGGGTTTTCTTGCTTGTTTTCTTAAACGCCGCAAGGCAACCCCAGTTCTTGAGTGGGATCTCAGGCGCGCCCCTGCGGCTCTGCTGAGGAGGGGCCTGTCCATTCGGTGCCCGGGAGGGGTGTCCGACCCACAACAGGAGCACTCCTCCCACCCTCTCCTCTGGACCGCAGGCGTCCCCCGCTTATTTGGCAAGTCAGGGACCGGAGCACTGTCGAAATCCGGAAGTCGTTGAAGTGTGGAACTGACTTTTTAAACCTTGCAAATGCATTTGGACTACCGAAAAGAAAGGCAAACGCAGGCTTTCCTCACCCCAGCCTCCCCCACCACCTTTTAAGCCCACGAGCGTTAGTCCTAAGTGGAGCGTTTCTCTCTCGTTCTCTTTTCTTCCAGGGAGTTCCAGCGGGTCTCCCATTTGCCCCTCACGGGTGCCCTTGACACCCGCACGGTGCGCCTCATGAGGCTCCCCCGATGTGGCACCAACGACGCGAAGAGCCAGGTGGCCCGGAGGGCCCGTGCGGAGGCCCCGCTCTCAGGCCGCGGGGGGCGGAGACGGCGCGGGAAGCGGGACTCCCACCAAAGTAAGTGCCCCCTCCGGTCGCGGGGCTGCCTTGCCTCTGGAGGGGGAGGGAGCTCCTGTTCTCTGCAGGCGCCATCGTGGACAGCCGCCGTCCCTCAGCGGCTGCCGTGTCAGGGGGGTGAAGAGTCTGTGACAGCTGTTAGCCTGACCCCTCCGAGGTGCTGAAACGTCACCCCAAAAGAGGTCCAGCGCTTTGGAGGGAGAGCCTCCGGTCTCTCCCCCGTTGGCCTTGTGACAGATTGGCCGAGTATCGTTTCAGAGTAGCGTAAATAGATTCCACCGCAGTTACATTATGCAGCCCTTAATCTGAATGCCAGTGCAGCCCGGCGTCTGTGGATCCATTGGCAATGTGCATGGATGACGACTGGCAACCCATGGGGGAATTGCAATGCACAGTGCATGGAGGCGGTGGCATTCACCACATGCTAGGCTGTGTATTTCGGTGCACTGCTGTGTGCACCAGCGTCCAAAATGCACAAGTCAACTTGCGCTGCCATCAGCTGGATGCAGCTGTTTTGAAATGTCCAAGACCTACATGAGTAGCAGAACCCATGTTTGCAAATGCCGCTCACAGGATGCCAGGCGTTGACTCTCGTGCATGTTCTTCAACCTTCGGTCCCTTGGGAACTTTGTCCTATCATTTGCCTTTTTCAGCCTTCGGTCTTTTGGGAACTTCGTCCCATCATCATATTTTCTAATATACTTTGGACGTATCACAAGATGACATGACTGACTGGAAATGCTCGTGATGCTTGGTGAATATGGAATGAAGTCTTAAGTTTTTTAAAAAATGACAGAACTCTTCAGCCGAAGGAACTTAAATCCGTGGGCAGAGCTATAAATTAAAAGCATTTGCAGACAACCATGTAATAATATCCAAGTATATTATATTTTCTAACGTACTTTGGACTTATTACAAAGTGGCACGACTGATTGGAAAAGATGGTGATGCTCGGTGAAGTGGAAGGCAGTGGGGAAAAAGGAAGGCCCCGGGAGAGGTGGAGAGATTTCATTAAGGAAGCCATGGCTGCTCCTCCGACTTTGCAAGACCTGAGCAGGGCTGTTCATAACGGGGACAGTTGGAGGCCTTACGTGCAGAAGTTGTCGTAAGTCCGAGCTGACTTTAAGACAGCTAACAACAGACCGCCATCTCTCCTCTCAACTCGTCCAGCCTTTAATAAGCGGGCGTCCTCTCCCGGCCTCCGTGAGACCATCTTTCGTCGCTGTCTTCTCTGGGCATGTCCTGGAAGCTGGAGGTGCTCTTTTAGCACCGGCTAAATGAACTAGAACAACATACTTGCGTTATGGGATGGCAGGTGCTAGGCGTGGGTTTCCCCTGTTTATGAGCTCCGTCTGGCTAATGTGTTTCCTAGACAGCCGGAGCGAAAACAGCAGCGTGGAGAACAGATGTGCCAAAGGCCAAAGCAGATGGGAAACGTTTTAATGGGGAGATGAGGCCATTGCTTGGAGAGGCCTGAAATTTGCCCGGACAAAGCGGGGTCTGTTTCTGCAGGCTGCAAAGTGGCCCAAGGGAAAAAACCAGAGACGCTGCCACGCCCTTGTTTTCACACATGGATGTTTTCGGAGGGAAGGCACGATGCCCAAATCCCCACGTAACTTTACACCGCTGCACAAATAATGTTTGTTTCTTCCTCTTTTTCGCGTTCCCTGATTTTCTTCATCTTTTCTCCATTGTCTCTTTCCCAACTTGTGTGTGTGCCTTCAAGTAACCTGCTGACTTATGGCAACCCCATGAATTTCCCAGGGTTTTCTTACACAAGCAATCCTCAGTGTTGGTTTTGCCAGTTCCTTCCTCTGAAATAGAGCCTACATAACTTGGGTTTCTTGGGTCGTCTCCCATCCAAGTACCAACCAAGGCTGACCCTGCTTGGCTTCCAAAATCAGATAGGATCTGGTTCTTTTAGGGTATTTAGGCCTCTTTTTTCTTTGTTGAAATGTGTCACAGGTCTTGCAGATGTATGGATTTAGGGCTCAATCTGTTCCATCCTGTTGCCGGTCCTAAGGAGGTGCAGGTTTTAAAAAACAACAGGAAAATGGCAAGTAAATGAGTGTCTTTTCCACTGGGATTCTTACACTGCTTTTTAGATTGCAGCTGCTTCTGGGCACTGATGTGGCCACTTGAATATTCTAAAGTACCACAGGCATGCTGTTGTTGCTGTTGTGTGTCTTTGAATTGCTTCAGACTTATAATAATTTTTATTAAGTTTCACAAATATTTGTGAATTGCTTCAGACTTATAGTGACCCTATGGTGAACCTATCATGAGGTTTTCTGGGGGCTGAGAGTGTGTGACTCCCCCAAGGTCAACCAAAGGGTTTCCACAGCCAAGCAGGGAACTGAATCCTGGTCTCCAGGATTGTAGTAATTGAACACTCAAACTCCTACACCAAGCTGGATCTCCCAGGCATGGATGGAACTAAATTAATACTGCTAACATTGGTGATCAATGGCACAACCATGATCTGTTCCCCAGCCCCAAGAGAACTCGGCACTCAAAAATTCCCAAAGGAACTGTCCCATGGGAGATGGATTTGGGTCTTCATGCCGGTTTCTGCCTTTCCTCCTTGGGAAATGTGACTCTGGCCTGGATCTGCTCCAGAGCGCCTTGAGGGCAGTGCTGGGATGTCTGAGTCATCTTGCAAGAATGGGATCATCCTCGCTGCGGCTGTTTTTGGGCCTGTTGCTCTGGGGAAGCGAAGCAGGTTTGCACCAGGCCCGAGGTCTTAGGGCTTGCTGTGGCTGGAATGGTGGAGGGAGAGAGTGTGTGCAAGAGGGATGCAAAAACACGGGGATCTCACATGGGCGGGCGCCCTCTTAGTGACTTACGCAAGTGCCGAGTCCACCTTAGGCTTCCATATGTCCCACGTGTGGTTTGGCTGTTGGGCTAGGGCTTGAGAAGGCCGGGGTTCAAATCCCTGCTTGGCTTTGGAAACCCCCTGGGCAACTTTGGGACAGCCACTCTCTCTCCTCCTGAGAGGAAGGCAATGGCAAACTTTCTTGGAAGAAAAACAAACAGATAGGGGTGCCATAAGTTGGAGCTTACTTGAAGGCACACAACAACAACATTTTAATTTTAATTTATTTCAATTCTCCCTGGCTACTTGGAGGCACAATATTCTGCCCATCCTGATCCAACCCCCTTGGAGGTCCTCCAGCTTACCTCTCTTTTGCAGGCGGCAAGTGGTACAAGCGGCACCTGACCTACCGGCTGGTCAACTGGCCCTGGTACTTGCCCCAGCAGCAGGTCCGGCTGGCCACGAGGGCCGCCTTCGAGCTCTGGAGCAATGTTTCATCCCTTGTCTTCTGGGAGGCTTCGGGGGACCTTGCCGACATCCGTCTGACCTTCTTCCACGGGGACCACAATGACGGAGTGGACAATGCCTTTGACGGACCAGGTGAGAGTCCTTCCTTCCTTCCTTCCTTGATCCAAAACAGGAAAACTTGGGGATAAGAGCAGAGGGAAGGAAATAGGCACTGGGGTAGCCGCCCTGGAAATGGGTCTTGGTCCTAAGGGGGAACACCTGCCTCTGTCCCGCTCCAGTCTCTGCCCTTTGGCGGACAAACTGGATTGGAGGACATTTGACCTGCTTGACATCAGGCCCCAAGGCACGCCTCTCGAAGCCACGAAAGAGCTTACGGGCAGTTCCTTTCAACCTGAGCCACAAAACAGGGCTAGTCAGTGCATTGTGTTTTAACACTGGTCAGATCTGTGTGCCAAGGACTAAAAAAAATACACCTGGCGGAGCTGTGTGCTTTTAGTGCCCAAGATTTTAAAAATACTCAGTGTCTGTCACGTTACTGTTGTTGTTGTTGGCCAAGATTCTAGCTGAGCTACTTAGATGTGTCACTAACTCAAGGCATTTCCGCACGAGGCTGTTACAGCGCTGTGATTCCACTTCAACATCTTATGGAATCCTGGGCCCCTCCCGAAACTGCAAACCCCAGGATTCCATAGGATGTTGCAAGTGGAATCATCACGCTATAACGGTCCAGTGCGGAAATGGCCTTAGTTGCGTAGCTAAGAGGGATCTCCCATCCTGAATCTCGAATCCTGCTTTATTGGGCAGCAGCCACTGTGAGCAGCAAGGGTCTGTTCTTCTGTCAGTGGCCTGCTGCATCCCAATTGACAGAAGAACGGATCTTCGCCGCTCACAGTGGCTGCTGCCCAATAAAGCAGGATTGGGGGACTTTCACAATCCCCCATTTTCCCTACCCTACTGAATATATAGCAGTCACGGATAGGAACCAGTTACAAATCTATAACTCTAGGTTATGTATTTGTAACTGCAATTATGAATTCCGGCCATTATTATTAATTCATTTGTATTCCGCATTTTCCCCAATGGTACATCTCAATGCAGCTTACAACAATGAAGAGAAATACGGAGTTTCGAAAGCCATCAAGAAGAAGGTGTTAAAATAATTAAAGGTGTTAACTAGACAATTAAAGGTGTTCAAATAAAACAATTTGTAGAATGCAGACCCTTTGGGGGGGAAAGTCAATTAAAAGGAATAGCAATCAGCCTCTGAGCATTGCTGGTGCCGTTTCGGTTGCAGGTTCTATGATCCCCTTTTTTCTCTCCCCGCCCCTCCACGTCTTCAGGGGGCGCTCTGGCACACGCTTTCTTCCCACGTCGAGGGGAGGCGCATTTCGACAATGACGAGAGGTGGGCACTGGACGGCGGGAAGGGCCACAACCTCTTCGTGGTGGCGGCGCACGAGATCGGACACACCCTGGGCTTAGAGCACTCTCCGGTCCGTGGGGCTCTCATGTCTCCTTACTACAAGAAGCTGGGCAAGGGTTTTGTCCTGAACTGGGATGACGTCCTGGCCGTCCAGAACTTATACGGTAAGCTGAGGCCATTTCCACACTGCACTGTTACAGTGCTATTATTCCGCTTTCAACATCCTGTGGAATCCGGGGGTTTGCAGTTTAGGTTTGCAAACCCCAGGATTCTACAGGATGTTGAAAGTGGAATAATAGCACTATTATAACAGTCTGGTGCAGAAAGACAAAGCATGTTTCTGCATTGCACAGTCCCCAGACTGAGACAGGATGGCAACCTAATTAAATATCTTTTATTCAACTTGCTGGATTTAGCTTTACTCTGGTAGAAATTCCTGATTCTTAAACACACGGCTCCTGAAAATGGAGGCTCTTTGGAGCTGTTATTGGCCAGGACATGGTGGCTCCTTCCGCCAGAGTCGGCAATCTTGCTTCCTTCCGCAGCCACCAAAGCCAGCCCAGAGGGACCAGGAGATGCTCCGGGGTAGATTTTTGGCCCCACAGAAGGCTGTGGAGGGAGGGCGAGGGAGTTCTGATTTCTGCTGAACTTTGTGAGTTTTATTTTATTCCCTTTTTCTGGGGGGAAGGGAAACCTTCTAGGGGATCCGTGGTCCAGCTTCCGGGAAAACTCTTTGCCCACTTCCAGGACTGGAGGCAGGACCTTGGCAGCCATGAGCGGCCGGAGGGCGACCTCAGCTCCCATTACTGCTGGTCGTTTTTTGACGCCATAACCACAGGTAAGAGTCGGGCCGTTTGCTAGAGCGGGGATGGCATTCTTGTGGCACTTATGGGGGCCACACCCGTCCTACCCCCAGTTCTTATTTTTTGCATAAAAATGAGAATTGTTTGCTGATCCTGGAAATCTCTAGAACAATATGCCATTCCTGTTGTAGTCTAGCAGAAAATCCAGGGATTTGAAAAGGGAAGTTCCTTTCAATCCGAGTTCCTTTCAAACACACACATACACACACACACACACACACACACATGTATATGTATATCTTCCAAAATGGAGGCCAATTTCTGGTCATTTCTGGGTTAATGTGGAGGGGCACGTACAGCCCCTTAAAAGTTCTGGTCCTCTAACATTTCAGGGTTTTGCCATCAAAATAGATTCGCTAATTCCCCATCAAAATTCGTACTGGCACACAATTGCTTGTAAACCCAATCTGCTTATTCCATTTTTAGATCAAACTTCAAGACAGTGTTGCAAGACGACTTACCCATAGCATGTTACTTTGTGGAATAGCGAGCAAATAATTCTCTTCCTTTTGAAACTTAGTGACAGGCAACGCTGTTCCTTTTTGGGCGTGTGTGTAATAAGTAACATGCACTCGGTACTTTTACTTATTATGGAAAAGGAAGTGCTTCGGGGGGTATTTTAGGAGGGTACCTTCCTGCCCAGAAAATAAGCTATTTTCTTACTGTATTAGATGGATGTTATTGTGTTGTTCTGGACCTTCAAGTGGTTTCCAACTTTTGGTGACTCTAAAGTGAACCTATCACAGGGTCTTCTGGGGCTGAGAGAGTGTGACATGCCTCAGGGCACCCAGTGGGTTTCTGTGGCCAAAGGGGGAATTAAACTCTGGTCTCTAGGGTTATAGTCCAGTGCTCACAACCCACAACATGTTGGCTCCATTAGATGGAGATAGATAAATAGATAGATAGATAGATAGATAGATAGATAGATAGATAGTTACGGAACAAAAGAAGAGCAAGAAAACAAGGAGCTTAACATTATGAAAAAATCCATAGTGAATGAATGGCACATACTAACAACTTAACTTTTTATAAATTGTGAAAATAGCCATTTCTTTTTTAAAAAAGTATGTTATGGATTAGACACGCCCTGTGCCCCTAACCTGCCCGTGTTCTGTACAGATCCCAAGGACAACATTTTGGTCTTCAAAGGCAGTCGTTACTGGGTGGTGTCCAAAGGAGGAGAGAGTAGTGGTCCGCACCTAATCCAGGCTGCTTGGCCAGGGCTGACGCCCACCATTGACGCCGCGGCCTTCTCGGAGGAAAATGGGAAATTCTATTTCTTCAAAGGTGAGGCACCTTGACTCGATGGGGTACTGCATGAAATGGAGAGCTCCCAGCTCAAAATCTGGCATGTGCTAAATTGCTGCCTCTCACACCCTACTTTTCTGTCTATAATTTAGACATAAGAATACTGTCCTACCTTGCGGGACTGTTGTAAGGGTACTGCTTTGCCGAGGACCTTGGCGACTTCAAATGCAAATGTGGAAATGCAGCGCCGTCAAGATATTGTTGGCTACTTCCAGCTGAATGCACACCCCGCCCCTCTGAAATAAATTAATTTGAAATCATGTCATGCTGCAAATCTTCATCTTTCTCTGAACATTTTTTAGAGCTAGTGGAAGGAATTATTTAATTGTGTACAATAAGAATTCTGAGCATGCATGCAGTGTGCTTTAAGGACCCAGACAGTACTTGGAATAAATGGTTTGAGCAAACCCGTATAAAGCCTGCTTGGTATAAACAGACTGGAGAAATAGAGGCTAAGTGTGGATGGCTTTTAAAACCTTCTCGTGAACCCGTGGCTGTGATTCCTACCACAGGCTTGCCGGTTTCCTTCCGTAGCTACCTTCATATTCTTCTGGATGGAGTGGAACTTTAGGCTCTGTTGTGCATGGATGTTTCCCCTTGCAATGGAGGCTGCGGTCCTAGCCTTGCTTCCTGAAAAAAAACCAGTTCATTTTGGAAGATCTTGGGGCCACCAAAATGGCCTCGCGAGGCCTCCTGTGGCCTGAGGGCCCCCCTTTGCCTAGGCAGGGGGCTTGCTTCCAGACCCCCGGTACTGTGTTTCTCTTGAAGGCTGAGAGCGACAAGGGTTGTTGTTTTGGGCACTGCTGCCCCCTGATGGCCGCCAACGGGGAGAAGCGTCCTTCCTCCGTTCTGCGTTTTGGACCGCCGGAGTCTCTGTTCCACGCCCGTTTCCTTTGCTTTGGTTCCTGAACCTTTTCTAAAACAGGATTGGCCCCGTATGGCCCTCAGGCTGCTGCTGGCCTGCAACTCCCATCAGCCTTAGCCAATGCAGACAATAGCAAGGGATGCTGCAACCCAAAAACATAGGACAAAAATGGCTCACCCCTTTCTTTCTTTCTTTCTTTCTTTCTTTCTTTCTTTCTTTCTTTCTTTCTTTCTTTCTTTCTTTCTTTATTGGAACAGCTTAGCCCTAGGAAAACCTTTTCAATGGCCTTATATAGTCAGGACCAGAGTTTGGAAAAGTTACTCTTCTCCTCCCTCTGCCCAGAAAAATAGTAGCAAAGTAGATGAGAAGATGGGATGTTTGGACTAAGAAAATTAGATCCCTTCTTTGCCTAAAGGAGCCTAAATATTTGCAGCTGGTATAAAATACGCAAATGAAACTTATTTGACTAACTTGTGCAAATAAGATGCCTATTTTATGCATATAATGTTCATTCCAGTTGGGTTAGTTGTGTGTGTTCGTGCATGAAACAGGTGGAGAGTGGTTCTCAGACACTAACGAGAGAAATTGAATCCAACCTCCCCTGTCTGATTTCTGAAATTTGAATATATCTGTTCCTCTCCTGAAGCATGTTTTCAAAACACAAAGGATTAGAGTCTTCCTTTCAAAATGCTTTTCGGAGGCAGGTTACAAAGTCGTTGGTCTTCCCAAAACCGACTTCTGATTAACACTTGGACAAGTTACTTCTGTTATACCCAGAACACTTCATTTTTTTTAAAGGCTCAGTCTCCTTTAAGCATGTTTTATTATATTGACTCTCAAATGCTGGTCCCCCAGAGGTTTAGGACTTCAGCTCCCAGAATCCCTGTCCATTGGCCATGCTGGCTGGGGATTGTGGGAACTGAGGTCCAAGACGCCTGGCGGACCAAAGCGTGGATGCCTCTCCTGCTTGGCTCCAAACTGGCCCATTGTGGTTCTGGAGGAAGTCCCTCCCCTTCTGCTAGCCACGCCTCCTCATACATGGAAGAAGCAGTCATAGGCCTTGGGGAGAGGGTGGGGCCCGCCGACACCATCGAAAGGGGTGGAGCCTGGGGGCAGAGTCCTTCCTGGCATCACCTGCCCAACCTGGGTGGTCCAACGGCCTTTCTCTCTGTCGCCCCCTGCAGGCGGCCGGTGCTGGCGCTACGAGGGCGCCTCGATGGAAGACGGTTTCCCCCGGAAGTGCAGCGGCGCCGGCGACCTTCCCCGCCACCCGGACACGGCCCTCCACTTCCGCCCGCTCCACCAGCTGGTCCTGTTCAAAGGCCCGAAATACTACGTGGTGGACGAAGAGTCCCTCCGGCTGGAGCCCTACTACCCCAGGAGCCTGCGTGACTGGGGAGGCGTTCCCGGCGCAGTCAACGGGGCCCTCACGCACCCAGATGGCTTTGTGTACTTCTTCCGAAATGAGCGGTTCTGGAAGTTCGACCCAGAGAAGCTGCAGGTGGTGGAAACTGGGAGATGGGCCCCCCAGCTCCCCTGGCTTGGCTGCCAGGATGCGGCCCTCAACCGAGCTGGGGTCTGACCCATCCGTTCTTCGCTTTGATTTGTGGCTCGTTTTCATCGCAAATGTCCAAAATCTTCAAATACTTGGTGGGTTTCTGGGGCCATTTGCTTTTCAGGATGGTCACAAGCAGCTTAAAAACAGACAGAATAAAGAAGGTCTCAACCAGTATAGCAGAAGGAACCCTTCTGGACCAGAAATGGTTTGTGGAGGGGCAGGAACCAATATTTGACCCCAGAAAATGCAAGTGCTGAAATCTGAGACAAGAAAGGGCAGCCCAGCTTTGCACAGTGGGCTGGGCGGAAGAAGAAACCGGCCGTTGAGTAGGAGACTCATAGCGAGCAGTTGCCTCCTCTCCGAAGTTAATCCAGATTCCACCTGGAGGCCTCTCTTCTGTCCTCATCTTTGTTTCCAAGACGGCTGCCACAGAGAGGACAAAGTGGCAGACCTCTTCCTCTGTCACTGAGCCTTGAGAGGAGTTAACTGCTGGCTGACCATCAACTTGAACTTCCATCTCAGGATCTTGAATTACCACCCAAAGGGCACAAGAGGTTCTCAGAATGGCTTCTTCTGCCTGACTTTGGCAGACGCACTGCTGAGTGGCCATTTTGCAGAAAACGGAGAAGATAACGGAGCACTCCTGGACTATTTCTTTCTACCCGCGAAGCGTTTTCATTACCTCACTTTGGCCACCTTGTGTGGCGGTGGTATTAGGAAAAGATGGTGGACAGCACCAAGATCAGAAAGGACACCAAATGAGCAGAGCGATGGAAGGGGGAGTCAAATTGGAGACATTGTTGGGAGGACGCAACCCATATTCCACTCCGCCCACTGCCCCAAGAGTGTTTTCTACCAAATACCTCAAAAACCTCTTCCTATTTGGGTGTCTTTTGCTGTCCCAGTGCCTTTGTAGGCTTCCAGAACGGGATGCGGTGCTTCTGATTTTAAGTCTGGGGCATTTGGGGATTATTTTTACAGGGAAAGGACCTATGGGGTGAACTCTGGCCCTTCTGGGGCCCTCATTTGGCCATTTGGGCTTCCTCCAGAAGACTCTCCCCTTCCTCATGGCACCGTCATTTGTGGTTTCCCAACTTTTGTACATCTCCCCTTCCCCAATTTTAAAAGGTTGAAGTATCTCTCCTAAAGCTCCATTACTGGTGATGGGAGCTTTAAGCAAAAATAAGCCCATCTGTTAGTAGACTGTGGCCCTCAACCACTTCTATACATAAAATTTGGGCTGAAAGGGGTTGGTGGCCCTCGTCCTAGTACCAGGTGGACGATTGCTTTTGCGGCCATGCTGGTGCCCGAGATAAAGGACAGGAAAAGCACTCACCGGGTGAATGCTTGGATGGTGTCTTCCTGCGTGGCCGAAGGGGATTGGACTCGACGGCCCTTCTGGTCTCTTCCAATTTTATGGTCCTAGGATTCTGTTAGCTTTAATTTTGGCCACTCATGGGGCATTTCTCGCCCCATTTTGGGGCAGGTTGTAAGGTTACAGAGGCAAATAAAGCCCAGCCATAAAATTTCGGTGCATGTGTGCAGTGCTTTGGCTGATTTGTTTCAGGGGTGAAGGGTGGAATACACTGGGCCTCCCAAGATTATATCCCGAGAACCTGGTGATACCAATGAGCCACCAGGTTGTATCCTGGAATATCTGGCAATAGGAAATGCATAACTGCCAAGGAAATTCAAAAACTTGTGTTTCCAACAGAGCTCTCTGTCTACCCAAACTCCACTCTCCCGGAGGACTGAGCTCTCCTAGGATGATTTTTGCCCCAAATTGACCAGGCAGACCAGATCACAAATGAGTTTCGCAGGGGGTAAAAAACAGCTGGAGGAGGGGGAATCTTGCCCGGGCTTCAACGTGGATTGCCCAATGTTTAAAAAATTATTTCCTGTGGAGGCTCACTTAGAACATTTCTGCACGACACTCTCATAGCGCAACGGTTCCACTTTCAACCTCCTGTGGAATCCTGGGGTTTGCAGTTCCGGGAGGGGCCGGCCGGCCCCTCCCGGAACTGCAAACCCCAGGATTCCACAGGAGGTTGAAAGTGGAATCGTTGCGCTATAGGAGTATTGTGCGGAAATGGCTTTAGTTTCTCTTGCAAGGTCTCTGGTCTGTTTTGCCGCCACTGCCCACCCCTTTCTTTTTTGCAGGTATTCTTTTCTTGGAATGAAAAAGGCAAAGTTATTTTTGCACAGGTTTGCCTCCAAGTCTTGATGTCGTAATCTCACTACCCCTCCTGGAACCTTCTGTGCCAGTGGCTGGACGGGGCCCTGCGGACGGCAGGAGGATTGCCTAAGGGGTGGAAGAGGGTGGCTTCGGGTCTCCCACGGGCCTCTCCTCCAGCACTGTGCCACCCCCCAGGATCTACTGCCTGAGGCAGCTACTCCGTCCTGCTGATTGAGTCCATTCTGGGTTTTAGTGCGAGCTTTGAAGGGGCCATCCCAGCTGCCCAAGCCTTTTGAAGAGACTCCCGTGCCTTGGAAACTCCTTTAATGTTTGAACTCGTACCTGGGATGGATTCGCTGGCCCCTTGGTGTAGAAGCCGCCGGCTCTTAGTGCCCCAGCCGCGGTTGGGAATTGTGGGCACAGTAATCCAAAAAGGCTCCTTATTCAAGCTCTGTGATTGGTCTAGAACTGGAGTGGGCAGCTGGGCAGGGGTTGGAGGACATTTTCCCTTCCAGCGTCCCCCATTGGGCTGCCCTGGCATGTCCCACTGTGTGGCAAGTAAAGTTACTTCACTTTGAATCACCGTTTTTGGACCAAGATGGTCTCAGAAAGGGTTATAGGGCAGGGGGGTGTACTTTTAAGAAGCAGACTACCACCTCTACGTGAAGTTTAGGGGGCTTATGGTAAGTGCCAGGGAGCCCTCCCTCGTATGTTCCTGCAAGCCCGAGGGGCCCTGCCCCGGCCCCCAGTTCCTTGCTGAAAGGTGGCTCAGCGAAGGAGGAAGAGAAGCCCTTCGCTCTCCTTTGTGCTCCGTTGTCGTGTTGCAACACGCCCGTTTTGACCCTCATCGGGGCCGGGCTGACAGGCTCCTTTGCAATCCCTCCGGGGACCGGAAATGGCTTTGCTTGTTGACACACACACGCGCACGCACGAGCGGTGTCGCAACAGGCGAGTGGGGAAGCTGGAGCCCAACAGCGCCTTTCATGGCCTTCTGCCCGGCCAAAGATGAGCCAAGGGCCGTCTCCGGAAACATTACTGCCGGAGGCAAAGGGCAGGCCAATGCCTCCACACCCACCAACTGTCCCAATCTGGCAAGGAACAATCCCGGTTAATCATTTGACGTTGTGCTTTTTCCGCAGCTTTTCAGATGTCCTGGTTTCTCTCTCCTCCTCCTGCTTTCCCCCTTTGTCCTCAGCTTAATTCAGTTGCCGCAAAATTCAAACTGCAAAAGGGAACTCAACTGATTCAGCAAGGAGGGGGAGAGGAAATGAGGGGGCAGAATCTTGCCCTTCTCAGTAAGGCTCAGGCCAAAGCCGACTGCTGCTGCGTCTCCGGGCTTGTCTGTTCTTCCTCCTCATTCATGGAATTGGTCGTGCTTCCCCAGATTTAAGATTCCTCAGCAATGGAAGAGCATCTTTCAACATAGCTGAAGGCATCTGGATTGTTTAAGGGAGACCGAGAGAAGGAAATGGCCCGTTGGGGGGTTAAATGGGAGGAATGAGTGAACTGCCCACCCCAAGCATCTGCTGCCTGAGGCTGTTGTGTAATTCTGCGTTATGTACGGCCAGCCAAAAAAATTCACAATATGGAGAAAGTGTGTCTGAGCACAGTTCCATGCCTCTTGTTTTGTTGTGTGCTTTCCGATCGTTTCTGACTTTTGGACACCCTAAGACAAATCTATCAAGGGGTTTTCTGGGGTTGAGAGGGTGTGACACACCCAAGGTCACTCAGTGGGTTTCCATGGCCCAGTAGGTCTCCAGGGTCATATCCAATGCTCGACCACTACACCACGCTGGGTCTATACCTCTGCTCCCAAATTATTTTCGTCTGGGGCCTGAGGTCCCTCCATAAATTTCTATATTTTGGGAAACCCAGGACCTGCATTCATTTTATTGGAGTAAAACACGGTAAAACCCTGCAGTTGAAGATCTTCACCAACACGCACTGGCTTTCAATGGGCAGTCAAGGTGACCTTGGGCAACCCTCCGTCCTGGCTGTTCAGCCTTGTAAAGCCAGCCGGCAAGTGAGCAAGGTGTGCCATGTCACCAGCAGACCAGCGGGCGAGGACGCCTTCCCTCCCTCTCATTGTCTCTTCATTTCCTCCTCCTCTGTTTCCTCTGGAGCGGCCGCCAAGTCCAACGAACCTGGAAGAAAGAAGCAGGAGGCGAGGCCTCTAAACTGCCCTATGTGATTTATCACCACCCATATCTTGTTTACAACTCTGGTCAGCCGGAGAGGTCTGGGGATGATGGGAGCTGTAGCCCAACATAACTGTGTGGGTGGGTGGTGGATTATGAGGTAACCTTGTGCAAGTTACTCCTACTTTAGCTGGACCCCTTTCCCGTTTTTAGATGAGAATCCCCAGAAAAACAGAAAATTGCTGTAGCGTTCCAAGGATTGTCTTCCAAAAAAGAGGACCTTTTCTGAGGTGTGGCCTGATCAGCCTCGCAGGGTGGTTGTACAGTTAAAAATGGAAGAGTTCCCCAGAGGAAAGAGTGCAGAGGAGGCAGTTTGGCAAAGTGAGGCAGCTGCCTCAGGTGGCAGATGTTGGGGGCAGCAGGGGCAATCTCATCATCAGTAAGGTGCCCATGGTAACTGGCGTTTCCCGTGTCCTTGGGGCAAGTTTTGGGTAGCTTTCAGAGGGCTCTCCAAGGTCCTGAAAACATTTCCTAAACAGGTCCAGCACCTTGGAGAGCTCCTTGGAAGCTGGCCATGAAGCCTGGAGTTGATTCACAACCCCGCTGACATGAGAGCCACAAGCAGCCCCTGGGAGGAGGGATGGGAGGAAGAAGTGGGCACAGTGACGGTGTCTTTCCTCGCTTCTCAGGTGCATCTCACCCATCCAAAGTCCCCAGTATTCTCACATGGAAACAAAACCTGGCACTTCTTCAAAGGCAGTTCAAAGATTTCACTCCAAAGTCCCTCCTTCTCAAGTTTGCCCACCACTGGGAAAATGTGGCATGATCTTTAGCTTCCAGAATCCCACTGGTGGAAACCGAGCTTTGGAAGTTCTTTCCCAGGACTACAACACTATCTTAGGAGAGCATCATGCCTCCCCCCCACATGCCATAAAAGCCAAAGAGTCTCCCGTCTGTCAAAACATGCAACAATTCTTAGGACCCAACCTAACGTGCTGGCTTGAGGAAAGTCAACGGTTTGTAGCCCAGCCGGCTAGTCCTCAGTGTGTCTGACCTGTGCTGGCTGCCGGGCTCAAAGTCTCAGGCAGGCTGTCTGCGCTGTGACCCAGGAGTCCGTGCTCGATGAAGCCCCGGCTGTAATGCAACTTCTCACATTTTTTGCAGAATGTAATCTCGCAGTCTGGACACATCATGCCGGAGGATTTCCTTCCCTCTAGCTGACAGCAAACAGGCTCCTGAGGGGGCTTGTTCCTGTGGGCAAAGGGAGACAATTAATGTGGGGTGAGAGCTTTGGGTATAAGGCAGAGATAGAGAAAGTTTGGCCTGTGGGCGGAACGCGACCCACAGGAGCTCACAGTGGGCCCACAAGCTTCCGAGACTGTTATCTCCAGCCACAGTGAACTGGCGATGCAGGGCTATTTAAAGATCAGGAAACTGAGGTTCAGTTTTGAGGCCCGGATCTGAGTTGTGCGTTGCGGCCTCAGAAACTATTGCATGAGACTGGATTGTGCTGTGCGGTCTGGGAACCTACTGAATGAAATTGCACTAAATAAAGGTGTTGCCGAGGTTTTCTTTCACAGGAAAGTGTTCTTTGGAACTGTGGTGTGCTTTCTAGCCTGGGAAGCTGTTGCATGAAACTGAACTGTGCTTTGCAGTCTAGGAACCTATCACATGAAAAGGAACTGTGCTTTGAAAACCTGGGAAGCTGTTGCATGGAAGCTGAGCTGTGCTTTGCAGCCAGTGAAGCTACTGAATGAAACTGAGCTGTGCTTTGCAGCCTGAGAAGCTGCACATGGAAAGTTAGCTGTGCTTTGCAGCCTGGGGCACTGTTGCACGGAAGCTGAGCCACGCATTTTCCTGCTCTCCCATCAACATTTTCAACTGATGGAGAGTCCTTTAGAAACACTCCTCGTCCCCGCCTCTAAAGCTGCCACCTCTGTGCTGAATCAGGCTGGGGAGAGTTAACCGACAATGACTGCATAAAAGATGGCCATGGGTCACATCTAGTAGTGGCCATCGCATGCAGAAAAATAACTGTTCCACCTTGTTACTGCAAAAACGAATTAGTAAAGTAACTAGCTTTTGGCTAGGCTGGTTGGGGCTGCAAGTGTTTGCCGTCCATTTTTGAGCTCAGATTTCGAACACAACAGATGAGGCCTTTTCTTGCCACCTTCTGGCCTTTTTTTAAGGGAGGTCCCTTGGCCCTCACCTGTCTCCTAGCCAGGTCAGTCCAGAGAGAAGAGGGAAAGGTAACCAGTTCCAGAGCCAGCTGTCTTGCTTTGGAGCCTGCTCTGCGTTTGAATTCTGAGGAAGGCAGGTGGGTGGAGTGGGGTCTTCGGCACTGGCTTCCAGCCCTTTCTCCTCCTCTTCTGTTTCCTGTGGGTATTTCTCATCGGATTCAGGCTGTTCCTCTTCTTGTCTGCTTTGGGACATTGGGAGTGATCTAACACCTGTGCCAAAATTTTTAAAAAACATAAATTTTGGGTCTCATGAGGTCATTTCACGCTCTGCTTTTGGATCTTCTGGAGATACATGACCTGGGTAAGCTGAGAAACAGGATGGAGGCTGGACTAGATTAACACTAAGAGTTTGGGGAAGTTATTTTTTTGGAGTATGATATACATCAAAGAAACACAGCAGTGAAGGGCTACTAGAGCCGAACTCAGAAAAGCTATTGTTTCCACTGTAGCTCCCAATATCCCCCAGCCAGCATGGCCAAGGTGCCGAACTAGATCGGAGCTTGAGAAATCTCCTCCTTCGGATTGCAACTCCCAGTGTCCCCCAACCAGTATGGCCAAGATCAGAGCTTAGAGAAGGTCCTTTTTCGACTGTAACTTTCAGAAACTCCCAGCCAGCATGAGCAGGTAAAGACCAAGCTGGCAGGCTAGATTCTGGAAACTGTGTCCGCAAAAGTAACTTCCACGCTAGGCTGAGTGCTCACACTCTCTCACACGCGGAGGGGGGGGTGTTTTCCCGCACAGTCCCCCCTCCCGGCTCACCTGTTGGCCTCCCACAGTGCCACGCGCTCCCTGTCTCCGTGGATGCAAACCGACTTTGGCCATTGTGACGTCACACGGATCTCCCGTGGAGGGGGGGTCCTCTCTGGCTGCGACTCCACCACCCACACTCCCCCACCTGCTAGTCAGGGGGCTGAGGCCCCGCCATCTCTGGATCTCCGAATCTTCTGACATCCAAGCCTGCTCTTTCCCCTGGAAACCGTCCCCCAAATTTCACCTATGAATGTGGAACAAGGTGCAGGCAGGGGCCACGGGTGGGGGGCTTTTAGGTTCCCGCAGAGCCCCCTTTTTCTGGCATAAAAAAGTGAACGGCCTGTCTTGGAAGGTGGTTGAAGACTTTCTAAATAAATTCAGGAGCCAGCTACACTATTTAACATTACAAAGTGCCACTTTTGAAAAAAACTGATGTGGACTTGGCGGGGTGGGAGCTTTCCATTCCTCTCACCCTGTTTTTTTTTGGAGGGGACATTTTTGTTTTTTTGCGTGGCCCCCGGGTATCCCCATGAGAAGAAATTGGGCCCCCAGATCCATTAAAGCTGCCCACCAGCTTTAAGAACCGGCAGGCCATTGAGAAACGTTAGCTTACACTTTGCACATGTTCAGAAGCACACTTCCTTCTGGGTCCAGTCCACCCTGTTGATGCTTATTCAAATCTTTTCCCAGCCTGGTGCTGCCAGGAAGTATTGGGCTGCAACTCCCAGTTTCCTCAGTCCAGCCCAGCCACTGGCCATTCCGGGTGAGGGTGATGGGAGGTGCAGTCCAGTATGTCAGAAGGGCAGCAGGTTGGGAGAACTCCGTGAAATATGAACGTAGATGGACAGCATATGTGGTTTCATTTCTTTATGTTGTACTCACAGCTTGGCTTTCCACCTATAAACGAAAGGGAAAGTATGTGGCTCTCCTCCTCTCCCCAACATAGCTTCACAACAACCCTGTGAGGTAGGCCAGGCTGTGAGATAGAGAGAAAGAAAATGTCTGGCACAGAGTCACCCAGTGAGTTTCATGACCTGGAGAGAAACTGAATCTGCGTCGTCCATGTCCCAGTCCAAAATGCTTACCAGTAGCAGCTAGTGGTTCCCTTGCTGAATACACTCTGAATTAATCTGAATTTTATAGGAGCTTTCAAATTGCTGAACCCATTGCGATGCCAGGAACCAGTACCTTGGAGAGCTTCTTTAAATTTTGGACTGAAGCCTGGAATGGATATACACAGGCACCCGGCTACCACGGGTGACCCAACGGCTCTGACCACGACACCGTTTCTTAGCACGGTGGGAAAATTGAAAGCAGGAATATTGTCCAAGGAAGGTGCCTGGAGCACTTGTGTCGTTTTGCTTTGTCCGAGGGCGTCTGCATTTGCAGCATCTCTCTTCCCCCTGACCGGGAGCACGTGCCTTCGCTCCAGTGAGGCCGCAAGCGACATCCGATCCAGCAGCGTGGCGAAGAAGGGAGTGTTTTGTAGCAAGTGTTGGTCGCCAAGGAGAAGGAGCCGGACTTGGAGGAAGGAAACACAACAAAAACACACCAGTTGAGCCTGGGGAGAGAGGGGGTTCCCTCCTGGCTTTTCCCCGGCTCCCCCTTGCCCAAAGGGCCTCCTGACCCTTCCCCGGGGGGTGCCTCAAATAGGATGTTTTAACAGGCAGCGGAGATGGAAGAGTTACTCTGGAAGCATTAAGCCGAGAAAGGAAAAGTGTTGCTTCTCCTCCTGCGTTGGCCAGGGAGTTCCAAAGGACACACGCCATCAAGTAGCCGGATGACAGATGAGGTCAGCGTGGTCACAATGTGGAGGTCATCTTGAGAAGATCTCTCTGAAGATGCTCCTGCCTTCCCGCTACCTCAATCACAGATCCATCCCTGCCTCTTGGACAGATCTCAGTCTTGCAGGAGCCATTTCAGGTTTTTTTTTCCTTACAAAAAAAGTAAAAGCTGAAAAGTTGCAAGAATTAGAATTCAGAAATTCCAACGTCAAGACTTTGTTCCAAGTTTCTGAACATCTCTTGCAGTCTATCTCCCTGTTACCTAAAGCTCTTTTCAATTCAAGAATATAATTTCAGATGTTGACTCCCAACAGTTGAACGATCGGGAGTCAGAAGTCTTTGCCATACTATTGGGATTATCCTTCTAAAGTCTATCTGCTCTGCATCCCTAAAGAAACAAAAGAGGCCTGTGTCTTTTTTCCATTTCTTGGAGAAATGATGGAGAATGGTATGTAGATAAGAAAAGATGTGAAAGAGGAAATGCTCTCTCTTTTTTTTGCAAAGATTAGCATGGTGTGAAGTTTTTGGTGTCTGATTTCATTGGGATTTGCTCTTTAAGGATGGGTTGATAAAAATCAAAGAGGAAGATGGAATTCTAGAGGTCTTCCCCAAACAGATTTCGAACTTGGACCCCAACCATGTCAGGAATTCCAGAGGCCCGCATGAAAAGCATCCGCCCGTACAAGACCAGCGAGCAGTACCTCTACGCCATGAAGGAGGACCTGGCGGAATGGCTCAAGGACCTCTACGGTCTGGACATCGGCGTGGGCTCCTTCCTGGAGGCCCTGGAGACGGGCGCTTGGCTGTGCCACCACGCCAACTGCATCACCCGGGTGGCGAGGGACTTTGGCCGAGAGTTCCCAAAGCTGAGCGCCAGGATCCAGCTGCCGAGCTGCGGAGTCCCCTGCAACGATTTGGCTCAGCCGGGGACCTTCCAGGCCCGAGATAACGTCTCCAACTTTATCCAGTGGTGCCGGGAGGAGATGGATATTAAAGGTAAATAAATTGCAAGGTGATATATTGTGTGTCAGAATTGCCAAATGCAGGGAATGGGTTTATCCATTAGAATCCTCCCTCCCTCCCTCCCTCCCTCCCTCCCTCCCTTCCTAGACTTGGAAGGGATCTCAAGGGTAGTACAGGGCCATTTTCTTCATACACTGAAAGGAAAAAACTTGAAAGAGAGAAAGAACAAAACAAATAGATCTATGCATCCCTGTCTTTGCCTGCCTTTGAGATCTCATTTCCTTTCCTATCAGCCAAAGCCTGGCCAAGTTACTGTTTTTGGACCGTAACTCCCAACAAGGTTTGAAATGTATCCAAGTCTTGCGTATTCATTCCTCACCTCAGTTAGGAATCAACACAACATGGCAGGTTATCAAAGTGCTGAACCTATTAAAGAACAGGGCTCAGCACCTTGGAGAGCTCCTTTGAAGCCTGGATTGAAAGCCTGGAGTGGTACCTTTTGAAACCAGTAGAAAACAGACTGATGGGTTGAGTTTTCTCACCAGTTCAGCTCCTTCCTTTCCCTGCCTGGTCCTTCTTCTCCTTCAGACTCTCTCTCTCTCTCTCTCTCTCTGGGTGTGTTTCAGAAGTCCTGATGTTTGAGACGGAAGACCTGGTCTTGAGGAAAAACGAGAAGAACTTCGTCCTCTGCCTCCTGGAGGTGGGCCGGCGGGCCTCCCGCTTCGGCATGAGGGCCCCCACCCTGGTCCAGATGGAAGAAGAGATTGAGGAGGAGATCCGCCAGGATCTGAACCTCCCACCGGATGAAACACCCCTCCCCAGGCCCCAGAGGGAGCCCACCCACTTCAGGAACTTGGACCAGATGGTACGGATCACTTTGGGGCACGGGAAAGACAAGTTCTATGGCCAGCGTTGAGCTTGGGGGTGGTCTGATCTGGAGGCCGTATGTGGCCTCATTTTGCTGCCCCATAGTCCCCTGTAGCCTGGAGGGGGTCACAGAGGGGGAAATAGCCCCTCTCCCCTGCACGTTAGCCCACCCCTGTTCTCAACAGGTGGGCTTCAAAGTCTGTTGCCTGACTAGGGTGTGGGGAGTGGATGATGGGAAACTCAGTTTCTCCACCAAACCCCACAGCCTTCCTCTTCCGCTTCTCCCCTGATGGAGTGGGCCACTTGTGGCCTTTTGGATGTTGCTGGACTACAACTCCCATCAACCCTAGCCAACAGAGAAGGATCATGGGGGGTGAGGTCCAGCAACTTCTTGAGGGAGGGGTCCATACGTGCTCTGGCTGGTTCAAGTATTGTCTGAGACCGAGAGGGTGCGTGTTTTTATTGCAGTGTTTGCAGTTTCCACTCTCTGCAATCAATTAGTCAAGCAATATCATCATCTTTATCATTGTTTTGTTGCTTTTCCTGAAGGTCCAGCACCTTGTCAGCCGTTGCACCTGCCCGGTCCAGTTCTCCATGGTCAAAGTGTCGGAAGGAAAATACCGAGTGGGCGATTCCAGCACGCTCATTTTTGTAAGGGTGAGTCCCCCACTCGTGAACAATGCGACTTTTGCAGAACAGCCGGTTCTGCCTTCCTGTTCTGGTGGCAGCTCCTGTATCTCTGGGCCCCTGAAACCGCTCTGATCACCCCACCGGTGGCGGCTGGTTTCTGGAAGGAGGTAAATCTCAGGGGGCGTTATTGGGCAAAATCCGCTCCATGCTGCCGTGTGGTCTTCTCCCCTTGCTTTAGATCCTCCGGAAGCACGTGATGGTCCGCGTCGGGGGCGGCTGGGACACCCTGGAGCACTACCTGGACAAGCACGACCCCTGCCGGTGCACCTCCCTCTGTACGTCCCCCGGTTCTTCCGATACGGCATGGGCGGGGGCGTCAGCAGGCTAGATGCCAAAGACTGACTGATTGGTGGATTGATGAATTACATGCTTGCTTGCTTAACCAGTTGACTGACTGATCTCTTACATCCTATCCCGCTTTTCCTCCACTGAACTCCAGGGCTCAACCCCTCCTCTCCCCTCTGTCCTCACGACAACAATCCTTTAAGGTAGCTCGGGTGAGAGTGACGGGATCAGGGTCTCCCTCCGTGTTCCGCGGCTTGGTAGGGAACAAAATCCAGATCTCCTAAGTCTCAGGCCTGCTCTCCAACCACTACACTTTATAAGCAGCACCTGGTGGGGTCAGTGAATCCACTCCAGGCTTTAATCCAGGCTTTCAAGGAGCTTTCAAGGTGAACTGAAAGCCATTCCCAACTAGGCTCAGCACCTTGGAGAGCTCTTTTAAAAGCAGCCAAAACCCGGAGTGGATTCGGTGCCCGACTGACTAGGGAGCCACCGGCTGTCACTGCACCTTACTGCTGGTGAGGCTGCCATTGCCGCCCACCAATATCTGCCACCCAAGGCAGCTGCCTCACTCTGCCTGAAGCCAGGTATGCTGTTGCTGTTGATGTGCCTTCAAGTTCTTTCCAACCCACGGTGACCCTAAAGTGAACCTATCGTTTTTTTTTTCTGGGGCTGAGAGTGTGTGATACACCCAAGCTCACGCAGTGGGTTTCCAGAACTGAGCAGGGAACCGAACTCTGGAGTCCAGGGTCGTAACCTAATGATCAAACCACAACACCATGCTGGATCCCCCTAAAGCTAGGACCAGCCCCGAGTTGGATACTGATCCTTTGCAGTGGCATTTAACGGCCACGAGGTGTCAGGCCAGTTCTAGTTTTTGTAAATGAGAGTGTTTTCTGTCTCGCCAACGTGCAAACCTTTATGGTGACACAAGACTCTTGCCTCGTCGTCACCCTTTCCCCCGTTCCCTCCTGCAGCTCACAAGCAGGCCTTGAGGAGGGCCAGTCTTCAGCAGGTGCAAGCCACGCCGGTCCAGCACCAGATCACGGCCCGCTTAACGCCCGGGACGGACAAGCCCCACCGGCCCCAGCCGGCCTTAATCGTCAGCAGGTCTCAAAGCCCGCTGGCCCCGGTGGAGTGGAGGACCTACGCAGCCCGCGGCCTTGGAGCTGGGAGGAAGGCTTCTGCCACACCGCCGGCAGACTGCGTTGCCACCAGTGGCGGCAAGAAAGCGGCAGGCGTGCTGGTCGCCCGAGACCACGCTGAACCCGGGAGGGCTTCTCCTTCCTGCGGGTGAGGAAAGGGGGCTGGTGGAGGGACGGGTGGGATTCTTCAGCAGCCGCAGAAATTACCCTTCTGACTCAGAATGGGAAAAGGCCACTCTGGGGGACTCATTTCCAACTTATGGCAGCTCTAAAGCAAAGCTATCGTGGGGTTGTCTCGGCAGGGTTTGTTCGGAGGCGTTGGACCTCCGCTGAAGAAATCTTGCCAAGAAAACCTTAGGAGAGGGTCACCACAAGTTGAAGGTGGATAACGACTATAGTTCTTTTTTCAAACATTCATATGTATTGTCCTTTGACCTCTTTCAGGGTGAGGGAACGATCAGCTACTCCGTCAGGAAGGTGGACAGCGGCTGAGGAAGGGCCCGGTTCGGAGCCGACGATCTTCACGCGCGGCAGAAGCAAGACGTTCCACGGCTCCGTCTCCCGCCAGCCGAATGGAGATGTGGGGAAGGACTCATCCAGCTCAAAATACCTCCCCGGCCCACCGCACAGGCCTGGAACTGAAAGCCGCGAGGTGTCCACAGTGCCCCAGAGAGAAATGGGCACGAACTCAGCACCCACTGGGGCATCCTCACGGAGGGCGGGAGCGCCTCGGCTACCCGGAAGCAGCCGGCAAGAGGGGAATGGTTGCCTCCTGGCCCGTCCTTCCAGTCCAGCTAAGCCGTTCCGGGCCTCCTACCAGCGGGCGACCGCGGCCCCGGCAGAGGGCTCAGTGTCGGGTCAAGAAAGAGTGGTTACCTCAGACGGCTGGAGAAAGGACCGCACAGCACTGCGGTCGCCGTCCCCGATCAAAAACGCACGCCAGGTTCACACAGGGGATGCTCAGGCCTCAGTCAAAGCTGGCTGGACTTCCTGCAGGCCACCAACTCCTAGTAAAAGCTATCGAGGGGGACTCTGTTTTAGGAATGGGGGAGATCCTGTGGCTAAAGGCCAAGGGCTGAAGGATGAGGTTGCTCCTCAGAAGGAACAAGGGAAGATGGGCCCCGTGGAAGCTCCCCGATGGAGGTTTCCTGGTCGCTCAGGGGTTGGGATTGACCAAACGGTTTCAGAAGGAAAAAGGCAGCCTTGCTCAGGGCAAAATGAAGTGCAAGGCAGACCTCACAAAGGTTGTGGAGACACCAAGGAACACACTGTGGAGAAAGAACGTGTCTACACCCCTCTGCCTATTAACTTGGCTGAAGAACGAGCTTTGTACCAGAGTCTAGAGGAAGAAATTATGGCAAATGTCAAGGAACTGGAGGCTGATTTCGAGGACAAAGACCTTCCAAGTGATATCCGGTCGGAAGGTTTTAGCATGAGCAAAGACCTAAGGAAAAATCATGGCACAGCTTTGGGACATAACGGCCCAAGGCTGTCCACACCCTCTCCGTCCTTTCCGCAGAGCCACAAGAGGCTCTCGGGCTATGCGGAAGGTGTGCCCCGGAGTGGGGTCTATGTGCCAGAGAGAGAAACACGGTGGCACCCAGCAGGGGCGTGCTATGAGGACGTGATCCGAGAACTCTCCACGGCACTTCGTTGGGAATGCATGGGGACTGAGGGAGGTCCACCTCCATCGGATTCCAACCAGGTGAATGGAACCCAAGCTGAAAAGAAGGTTCCAGAAAGAAAATCCTCTCAGGGGGAGAAGTGTGTCACCCCTGAAGGAGGAGACACTGAACCACCCACCACAACCGATGAAGGAAGCGAGGAGGTGGGAGTTAATGGAGACGCCTCCCAGGGGACACCTGGCTCAGCCACCAACTCCTCAGAGAGTTTTGCCTCCCCAGAGCAGGACAAATTGCCTCCCGCTAAGCCCAAAAGGTCACTGAAGAAACCAGAGCGTGTGCCATCCATTTACAAGCTCAAGCTGCGCCCCAAGATCCGGCCGCGCAGAGACCACCGGCCGGAGAAGAGGCCTTCCAGGATCCCCCGGCCGGTGGCCTACCGCTACGCCCAAAGACCCTCCGGTGTCAAAAGTCAGAGGAAGACCCACAGCCCCAAAGACCAGGAGCAAAAGAGCTTGGTGAAAGCAAGGCAAAACAGTTGTGGAAGTATCAAGAATGGAGAAGCTGGGCTTTCTGAGCAAGGTGAAGAAAGGACCAGAGTGCAGGGGGAAACGGGGGTCCCACTTGGCCAGGAAACCTGGCTGTGACATTCCCTGAAGACGTGATTCTTACCTGATCCTTTATGGGGCTCATCTGGCGACTTTGAACCAGTAACCTCACATTTCTGCAAAATGGAGATTGGCACAGCGTGCATTTCCAATTGTGCGCCGAGTTCATGATATGGGTGGGAAGAGGGAGGCCTCTCCATTTTCCTCCTTTATCTTCTGAAACATTTAGCAGGAACTGGCTGTGGTGGTTTGCTTACAATCACAAGGACTGGAAGCCTTTCAGAAATTAAAAACTCAGAGCGCAAGGGTCCCCTATGTCAGCACCAAGGCTCTGAGGATCTCCAGATTGCTTGGATTTTGTGCCGGCAGCAAAAAGAAAAGACAGTGGAGGCCCTTCTGTCGGCAATCTTCTTTGCCACTTGTCGGTTAAGTTAACTTCCTTGGGAGAAACGGCATCCTGCTTGCGAACACTTGGGATAGGGCAGCCAATCTAGGGATGGCTGTTGACCGCCATGTCAGGAGGACGGTGAATCCACTCTGGGTTTTAGCTGGAACTAGAGTGAAGCTGGCTAAATGGCCGAGTGTGTTTTGGGGACAGCTTTCAGGACTCTGGAGAGCTCCTTCAAAATACAATCTGTGCAACACCCTAAGAGAAATTGGTTTGAGCCCAGGTAACTATGAGATCTGGAAACTTACTGTCTCATGATCAGTGAGAAACATCACTGACCCTGGAAAACTTGGTTCAATGAATTTTTTATATTTCTTAGTAAAACATGTATACTTTAGAGTTTGTATATGGAATAAATGGGTTTTACAATACAATGCTGGCATACCTCAGCTAACAAAGCTTCTTTTTGACAAAGTCTTGTTTATGAACATACACCTCTTCTTTTGCTCCTTGTTCTCTGTCCAGCTAGAGGTTGTCTAGCTGATCTTGGGTGATGGGGAAGGAGTGCCTCAGAGTGGGATATATGTGGGGTCTATGGTGACCCCATTAATTTTTTAGATTTTTCTTAGGCAAGAAAAACTCAGATGTGCTTTTGCCAGTTCCTTCCTCTGAAACAGAGCCTATAGCACTTGAAATACCTTGGTGGTCTCCCATCCAAGGATTAACCAGGGCTGACCCTGCTTAGCTTCCAAGATCAGATGGGATCTGGTATCTTTAAGATATTTGGGCCTGCACCAAAGTCCTGCAACCCCAAAATCCATGGGCAGAACAGCTAAAGGGAGAAATGTCTGTGGGCCTACTCCCAGATGTTTTGCAGCATGAGGCCAGGCAAAGATGGAGAGGCATTTTGTCCCACCCTTTGCATAAATGCAAGGGAGGAAGACGACTCTGCAGTCTGCCCAGCCCCCCCAAAGGAACATTTCTTCCCGGTTAATTGGATTAACCCTCATGACTCAGAAACTGGCCCTGTCTGGACACTGTCTCGGCCTGAGCCTTCAGCCAGCTCAGTTCGGTTACCTCCGTCCGCCTCCATTTTCAGTTGCAAATGACATTAAGTGACTGTCTTCTCTTTCTTGTGTTCCCACTCTCTGGGTCACTTTGTTGTTGCTTGTTACGTGCCTTCAAGTTGTTTCTGACTTACGGACACCCTAAGGCCACTCTATCCCAAGGTTTTTTTGGCGGCCGAGAGTGTGTGACATGCCCAAGGTGAACCCAGTGGGTTTCCATGGCCAAGCGGGGAACCAAGCCCTGGTCTCCAGGATCACAGTCCGATGCTCAAACCGCTACACATGCCGTCTCCCCCGGGACATTTTGCCAGCCCCTTTTTCTTTGAGTGTTTCTGAATGCTCAACTGGAGTTTTAAGTTACCATAATGCTAGAAAATTGGGTACTAAAGGCAGATGCTTTTCAAGGGACCAGAATTCCTATTTGAGAGGAACAATGTCCTCATCCTGCCCTCTCTCTTTTAGCTGCATCCCCATCCTTGGACACTGACAGAGGCCTCGTCTGTTGGTACTTTATAAATACCAGCCTGATCCGTAACTTTAGCAGGCAACATTTCTGCAGCTTGAAGATAAAGGAACCTCTTTTTCCAAAGCAGGCCTCCTAAATATAATTTGCATCGAGTATATTTTCAGAAAAGAGTTAGCGTGAAATATTCCATGAGGCCTTGCAATCCTGAAGACGGGGAGAAAGACCGGAAGAGTGGATAGAAACCACAACGGTTTAGAGGATTTGGATGCCACGTTAAAGACCCAGGTGCCCCAACTTTGGAATCCAGCAACAGGAAGCCAAGAGCAAAACTAGTCACTTGCTTTATTTTGAATCACCAGAAAATAATTCATCTATGAATTAGTACAAGACCAGTCAGGATCCCCCAAATGCTGCATTCTTCAAGGAGGTATGAAACAAGAAGATCCACCTCTGCTGGTAGACCTGTGTGCCCAGACCATATTGTTGCAAAGTGTAATTCCTTCATTTAAAAAATCCCCACACATAGAAAGCTAGTATCTCAGGGAAAAATCTACCCTAACCCCCCTAATGAGCTAGGTTTCTAGGTACAGGGAGTTATTTTTGTATGGAGAAGCCCTCTTGAGAAACCCTCTCCCCAGTACAGTACAACCCTGACACCGGCTTTCAACCTGAACGAGAAAGACTCCAAGGACGCCCTCCCCATGACTTCTTCCATCAAGATCAACTTCCATCTTCAATTTTACCACCTAACCTGCAACGGAGAATTGCAAATTGGCTTAAGGGGTGTCCACTCTGAATTTTCAGAGCTTGGGAAAGTTGCTTTGTTTTTGGAGTACCTCCAAGATGCTCTTCATTGGTGCCATGGCCTGAAATGGAGCCTAGCAGGGCTGCAGAAGTGGAATAGTGGAACCCCCCAACAAAGGATAGGAAGGCCCAGACCCTGTTTCCCACTTGCATAGTGTACAAAGTGTATCGAGGGAGCGACACTGGAGTTCCTGGGGCACACCGCTGCACGACCAACTGTGCGGCCAGTGGTGCGGATGTGCACTCCCTCATCACACAAAGGCCAGTCCCACTGCCTACCTGCCGAAGAACCATCTCCACGGATGTGGCACTCTTAGTCTTGCACAATTTTTGGTGTCCCAGGGATGGCACCTCCCAAATAGGACACCATTTTGCACAACACCTGTGAAAGTCCAAGAGGCCACTTACCCCAGAGCAATATCTGCTAGTGTTTCCCGTGTTAGTGGGGTGGTGAATCCACTCAAGGGTTTAATTCAGGTTTAACAGCACTCTCCAAGTTGCTAAACCCATTCCCAGATACCTTCAGCACCTTGGAGAGCTCCTTAAAATCTAGCCAAAACCTGGAGCGGATTTGCTGCCCTTCTGACCTGGGAGTCACCAGCTGCTACTGCCCCCAAGTTTGGCCGTAACAGGACGCCAGCCTATGACTCCTAGAATCCCTCAGTCAGCACGGTCACTAGGAAGATTTCTGGGAGTTGTAGTTGCCCCTCAAGAATTGTCCCGAGTTCTGATTTTCTTCCACTTTCTGAAAATGCCACGCTATGTGAGCCCCCATTAGTTCTGGAGGAGGGTTAAGTCTTGCTGGCATTCAGCCGTGAGGGAGGGGATGTGTCCAAGCCAGGTGGCCTTGTAGGTAGGACAGTAAATTCTCATGTACTTCTTTCGCATGTGTGAGAACAAAAAATGTCAAAAGTTTTCTCTTCACTGGGCAAGACTTCAAGAGTTTTTGTGCATTTTTTTAAAAAAATTATCATATTTTGGGAATTCTTTTTTGCAAACATTTCATAGTTTTTTTTGCATGTCAAAATTGTGGATTTGCACACAGTACAAACAAAGTGGAAGGGCGGTGGGGTTTTTTTGCACAAAATGCATCAATTTTGCATAAAATAGAATCTCTTTTGAACAAAATACTTTTTCTCCTTTTTTTGCTTTTTTTCTGCTGCAGTTTGGAAAAAAAAGCACAGGTCTTTTTTTGCACTTACTGAAGGAAGGAAAATCTTATTTTAACTGACCTTTCCTTTCCTTTTCACTGACTTTAAAGGATCTCTCCAAGGTGCTGAAACTATCAGGAAGAGGTTCAGCACCCTGGAGCGCTCCTTAAAGCTTGCAAGAAAAACCGGAGTGGATCCAGTGGCCCCACTGACATGGGAGCCACCAACCGGCACTGTATGGAACACGGATGTTGTGTTAAATATCCTGGAAGAGCTTTAAACTCCACTGGAGCGAACAGGATCTTGACCGTTTGGGAGGCAGAATCGTGACAAAATGCAGAAATTATCTATAGGGAAATTTTACATTGGTCTAGGCTCTACATTGTGTGGATGGAGCATCACTCTCTGCTTGTGCATTTCCATTGGGATATCACTTCTATCACAGCTTCTCAGTGCTGGATCTGGCTCCCACAACCACTGAGTAGCCAGGGGAGAGCAGGAGTTGTCAACACGGTCCTCAGTGACACAACTCGCTTCCCCGAATCTCCAGCGACGGGCGAGAAATCTGGAAGGATGAGACCTGCCCTTCCTTCTCACCTCCTTCTCTTCTTCCCCAGCTGCTAAAGAGGGTGTGTGAAGCTTTCTTGCACCGGGGGAGTGTTGCACAAGGAGGTACCAAAGGCTTCCTCGTGCAGCCAACTGAAAAGCACCAACGCGCTGGTACTCCCAGATGATGCGAGTGGGACCTCGGCCTCATTTCCTTCTGATCTCAGCGCCCTCCATTTTGACCTGCATGCTGAGATCCTCTCTCCTCGAGTGTGGCACGGGCGTTCTGCGTGTGGACCTCCGCTATGGCTGAGAGTGTGCCACCCCCCCGACCCCCTGCTGCTCTGTGACGGCCCCTTCCCCCGGCCATTCAGTGGCTGGTGGAGAACAATCAGTGTCAGAGAATTAGCTGGCTGCGTCCCCACAGCCAAACGCAAACCAAGGACGTCTTCTGCAGAAATCTTCCGGGTCCTTCAGAGGTCTCAGCGGATGGCGTCCTCTGTCCGAATCTGACTGTGGAGACACCACCGAATGCTCCTCTGATCCCCTCTTCTCCACCAGCAGCTGCACGCGGCTACGGATGTTGCAGAGGTGGAAACTAAATACTGGCCTCTGCAACCAGCCCTAAATGACGCTTGCAGCCATGGGGTGGACTTAATGCTTGCGTGTGGCATTATCAGAATGCCAGCCCATGCGTGTGGAACCCTAGATCATGCTCCATGCTTTGGTCAAAACTGCAAATCATGCCGGTTTAGGCCAACTAAACTACGCCCCTCTTTAAGTTGCTGCCAGATTTGTTGCTGCTTTTGCTGCGACTCACAAGCAAGGACAGAGAAAATAGAAGACTGATTCGATGACCTTGGAGAAGCAGAGACTACCAAATAAAACAAAACAGGAGTAGAGCAGGGGGTGGGAAATGGGGTCGGGGTGGCCCTGGGACCCTCTAGAGTTGCCCGTTCCTTGTCAATTGGGGCTAATCCCCCAGCAGAGGCATGGGCAGCTCCAAAGAGTGCAGGTGACATCTGCTTTCCCCAAAATTCAACCTGAGGACAGAAAACCCTGTTTAGAGGTGGGGAGAATGGTTCTGAGTGAGGCAACTGTGCCCATGGAACCTCTGGAGGGGTAAATCCTCCTCCCATAATTTATTTTGCAAGTGATGGAGGTCACCTAAAGAACCAAGGCCTTTCTGTGTGGCCCTATGGATGCGTCTCCCTCTGTTCCAACGCTGGAGCCCCTTTGCTTACTTGGGTGTTTTAGGTCTGCACCTGAGAGGTTTTGCCCCTGAAACATCTGCAGTGCAGCCGAGGCATGACTCAGACATGGGAGTTTATCCTTTTGACGGAACCGGCTGTGAGCATGGCAGCCCAGTTCTCTGCACCTATTGGTTGAAACAGCCCAGAGTTCCTTGGTGTCCCTCAGGGAGAAAGGCCATGCGTGTGCATGGAAATTTTCTACTCATGTCACCTGGCGCACCATGCTTCTTCCACCCCGCTGTCACCCTTGGGGCTGCTTCTCAGCCCAGCTTCCAAGCTCAAACTATTTTCCTTCCGGAGGCTATCTCCATACTTTTGCTCGTTGCCTTTCATTGCCTTTGCCCCAACGATTTGGAAGGGGCACCACCTGGTAGTGCCGAAGATGAACTGAGCTGTTTTAGAGACAGCAAGGCCCAAAATGTGTATGATATGAAACTTGAAATTTAGCGGACTTTTATATACTTAGAAGCCCATCATCTTTCTTTCAGCTCGTGGATCAACCCAGCACCACTTTCTGCGCACAAAAGCCAGCTGGTCTGCAAACCACATCTTTCTTGAGCACAACCCAGGGAGCACGGTTGCCACCACACATACAGCAGCAGACCAGCTTTGGGAGTCACAGAAAGCAGGCTGCGTGGCCCACGGCTTCTCTCCAGCACCACACTTGCTGCTTCCCAGTACTTGCTGCCTGGCGCAGAAGCCCCCTTATGCCTTACGTGCAGCCCTCTCGCTAACAACCCTGAGCCGGGAAATGGGGATCATGAACCCAAGAGCCCTTTTTCCCCATTGACCAGGATTCCCCCACATATGCTTCCCATCGACCTGATCTGCACCGGCAATATTCCTGCTGTTATTCACCAACACTTCACTGTTCCTGTGCCGGGCAGATCCACAAACCAGCCGTGTGAAGTAACCAGGCAATGCCACCCATTCAAGATCTCTCTTGGAGAGCTCCTGGTAGTGACGACGACTGGGGGAGAACGGCGCTCTTCCAATTCTGATCCAAACTGAGTTGTGTGTGTGTGTGATAAGATGGAGAGAGAAAGCCTCGCGTACTTCAGCTACCCCTCTCAAGCAGCTGCTCCAACAAACCAACCAGAAGAAGCAACACCAGAATTCAGCCAAAGCAAAACCAAGGTGGCCGATTCCAGAGGACCGTTTCCTCCAACGGCTGGGCATCTCTTGTGTTCTCCTGGTCATACCCCCTCCACACTGAACATCTCTTATTCACAACAGCGTGGGTGAGGGGTGGGGGGCTGTGGGTGGAGGAAAGATCCCCTCAGAGATGCAGGGGGCAACAACGGAGAAGGAGGGGTCATTATCGTCACTGCTGCTGCTGCGGCGGCGGTCCTTGAGACTGTCTCACATGATGGTGCATCGGTTCCTCCGCAGGGCCCCCTGGAAGCGGATGGTGGTGTGGACGTGCTTGCACCGGGCACACCCCACGCTCTTGAGGAGTTCGCTGAAGAGCAAGAGGATGTGCCAGTTGTACTTGGCCGAGCACTCGATGTAGCCACACTTCCAGGTCTTCTTCACCAGGTTGGAGACGTTCCATCGAGGGATGACCCGGCTCTTCTGGAGGTCCCGCTTATTCCCCACGATGATGATGGGCGTGTCTGAGGTGCCGATGACCCTGCCAGTCGTGCGTGAGAGAGACAGAAAGGAAAGGGCAGATGCGGTGAACGGGTCGCAAGCACGTCAGAGCCAGTAGGCGTAGGCATTTCCATTGTCAGTGGGACAGTGAACCCACTTCTGGTTCTAAACTTGCTTTCAATACATTATCTTTATACTTAAAAATTATTAGCTTTGATTTGTTATAATCAATTAAGTAGTAATTAAGTTTGGAAAAAAAGGTATTTACCAATTAATATTAATAATTCACTGAAGATTACAAAGTACAGACGAAGTTAGGAAGTTCATTATTATTTATCATGGAAACAAATCTAGGCAACGAATATTACATTTAGTTACAATATGTGATTTATCAGATTAGTAGTAACTGTAGGATTCACTCGATGTTTGCAGCAGGGACGGGGACCAATTTGTTAGTCATGCACAATTTGTTGTTTGAAATTGATAGTCATAGTTTTGTGCTTTGTTGGTATTATTATTATGTACTATTTTGTTTTGTAGATTGCTATTTTGTCTTTTAATAATGCTTTCTTTTTTTTCTTATGTGTTCCTCTTTGCTTTGTTTGTGTTTTGTGTTTTTATTCAATTAAAAATTAAAAGAAAAAGAAAACAACCTAGCTTTCAAAGGAACTCTCCAAGGTGCTGGACCCAGAGTCCGGTACCTTGGAGAGCTCCCTGGATGAAAAGCTGGATTTGCCACCTCGCTGACGTGGGACCTGCCAGCCATCACCGGAGAGGGGAAAACCCAAACATAACGGAGATGCCACATTCTTGAAAAATCTGGAGCCTAAGGACTCCACTCCAAAGCACCTTTGCCTTCATGCGTCCTCTCAGCAATGATCTCAGAGGCCAAGCTCTGACATCTGTGTCAGAGCATAATTCAGCCTGCACGGTGCTGCAACGTCACCCACCGGCGGCTCTCAATCCCCAGGAGGGGAGGGAAAATAAAATTCAGACCGTAGAGAAGCCACCGAACTGAGCTGGGGGAAGGAAGATGCACCCATGGACGGAGAACACCTTGCTTTTCCTTCCCCCAGGAGCCCAGAGCAGCCATATCTTCATGGTCTAAATTGCCTCCTCATCTCTCTTCTTTCTGTAAGTAACAAGCAGCACCCCCTGCAGGGGCTGACAACTGCCAGGAGGGGCAGGTTTTTGGATGGGCACTAGGGCAGGGAAGTATCCCCCTGCACCCTATCCAGAAAGGGTCAGACATGGGCGCTGGCCACATTTATTGCTTCAGGATGCCAGCCACACTGTGACCGTTGCCCAAGCCCCAGTCCCATCCAAACGTAAATACCCTGCAAACATTAAATCCACAACACTAAAAATGGCTCTCAAAAGTTCCAAGGGTGAGCTGCGTCTCCACTTTGCAATAACATTTTCCACAGGCTTGGAGTAATTGGATAAAACCAGTTCTTTTCAGAGAAACACCACTTTCCATTCGCCATCTGTGACAATCCTTTTCTTAGTTAGTTTCGTTTGGATTTCTGACAAGACCTAATACCACGGATCCTGGGAGATCAAATCTTGTATGTGGTTTGGAGCAAACTGGAGCAATGGAAAAATTGATTCATTCGACGAAGGGGCCAGAAGAAGGGGAAGAAGAGCCACGGATCTTTAACACCCGTGCCTGGGGCTGTTGCTTTCATTTTGGGGGGACTACAACTCCCAGTGTTCAACTGCTTGTGTGACAGAGTTGGCGTCCAAACCATTTCCACACTCTGAGTACCAGCTCACTTTGTGGTTCCTGAAACTGTAGAACTACAGAGGGGGAAACGACCCCAAAGGTTATCCCGGAGTGGGCCGCTTGTGGCCCTTGGTGCATTAAGTGGGCCCCCAAAGATGGGTGTGTGGCCCTTGAACCTGACCAGACTCACCTTTTTCCTGCCTTAAGAAAGGGCAGGAAATTATTTTCCTGGAAGGCTCCAGGAGGGACAGTTCACATTTTGGATGGTTACTGGGGAAGAGGGGCTGTAGTGTTTAATATAAAAACAAAAACGCCTTCATTTCAAAACCAGAAGAGAACCTGGGGCCACTTCTGAGTGGGTTTTATTTTTTCAAAACCAATCTAAGGGACAAAGAAAGGGTCCAAATTGCCTTCCACACCACATTTAGGCACATCTGGGGGGCAAAAACTTTTTTTGCCATTTTTAGAAGAATTTTTTGGGGGTGCCACATGGACCACAAACATGGCCCTGGGGCCACATTTTCTCCTCCCCTCGACTGAACAGAAGCATGACTGCATGCAAAAAACATACATATATATATTGTACCTTGTCTCCAGGATCTGCTGCCTAATGGTTTTGACATACTCGAAGCTGTCAAAACAACAGATGTCATAAACCAAGATGTAGGCATGAACGCTCCGGAGGCCTCGGCAACACACGTCTGCCCACTCCTACGAGAGAGAGAGCGAGAGAGAGAGAGCGAGAGAGAGAGAGAGAGAGAGAGAGAGGGGGACGGACAGACGGGCAGACGGACGGACGGGCAGCCAGAAAACGGGGGGTCAGGGAGTATGATGCACGGCGGGACCCTCCCGGCCCCCTCGCCACCCTACCCCATCCAAAACTCACCCCAAGGAAGGCTTGTCTGTTCCAATTTGGGTGCACCAAAGGGCAAAGGTTTGGACGCCAGGTCTACAAGGGGTGCCCTCTTCCCTTTTTTTTTAATTATAATTTTTATATCAACATTTCCAGTTAATAAAAATAAAAGTAAAATGAAGAAAGTACAGTTTCTTTTACAATTTATAGCACCTCTTCTAAATTCACAGTGAATCACCGGTAGAAATAGATGCAGCGTTAGAAAGCTATCCAAGTATAGAAGGCTTGTGTTTAAAAAGAACTATTCTAGCTAGCTCTTAGGTTGAGTTATATTTTTTGGCCTGCAGTTTCCCCAAAATAACCTTCCTCATTTCTGCTTTCAGCCCTTTTTCTAAATTCCTAGCAAAAGGGACCAGTATATCAGCTGATATGTCTTTCCACACTGTAGAGAAAGCCCTGTCCTGTCCTCCGCCAACCCAACTTTGATGGGAAGGCTGAATGCAGCTTTCGGTGGCAGAAGACCCCAGATCGAAGCTTCAGCATCTTTAGGTAAGCAAGCCCGGCCCCCACTATGAGGGAGAGGGAGGTGGAGGCCTCAGGCGGCAGATACCGAGGGAAGGTAACAGGTGCCACAGTCCTAGAGAATAGAGCTCCATGTGGAAAAGCTACCAGCGTCCCCTAGCCAGCCACGCTTTTGAGCTTTGAACTCCGTTTGCAGCAACCGAAATAAGCTGTGGAGAAAGGGGGAAGGCAGGAACAGGAGAGAGAGAAACTGGGACATTTCAAAAGCAGCTGGAAAAATGGGACAGGAGAGGATTTACTGGGACTGTCCCTGCCAAACTGGGACGGTTGGAAGGCATGAAACCTTTCCTTTCCCCCCTTCCCAAACTCTGCTATGGCCTCACCCAGCTGGCACCCTCAGGGTGACCTGGGCTACAATCTCCACGGTCCCTATCCAGTGAGCTTCAGATGATGGGAGTTGGAGTCCAGGCCAATCTGGAGATCCCTGGGAAAGGAGAAGGCACCTTACTCGCCCAAATGGATCTGAGCAGCCTTTTCCTTTTCCCAAGGAATCCTGGGGATTTTAGTTCTGTCAGTGTCCGAAGGGAGCGGGACTAATGCACAATGATTAGCCCCGAAGAACAGACCCCACCATTTGCAAGAGGAGGCAGTAATGGTTCAAGTGGTTTAAAAGCATCATAGGATGGCCATGCGGATAGACACAGCGGTAATCAGGAACAAGCGCTGTCTGCAGCTTTCACCTGAGAGCAGGCGTGGTGAAGCGATTGGTCTACGACTCTGGAAAGCAGGGTTCGAATCTCTGCTCAGCCATGGAAACCCACTTAGACAACTCACATTCTCTCAGCCTCAAAGGAAAGCAAAAGCAGATCCCTCTCTGGACAAATCTTGCCAAGAACACCCAGCGCTAGGGTCGCCATAGGTGAGAAATGGCTGGAAGGCACAGAACAGGACCTCCTTCGGCTTCACCCCCCGTCCTGGACTGAGTGGGTTGGAAGAAGTTTGGATTTTGTTCTAAAAAGACTCCACCCCTTCTCTCTCTGTGTCTCTCTCTTTCAGGCTGCTTGGCCAAAAATCCAGCCTCCCTAGCGAATTCCCCTCCCCTTCTGACGCAGCTCCCATCTGCTTTGGTTCCCTTCCTTTTCTCCCCTCGGCTGCTTCCTGAGGCCCAGAAATGAGCGCGCGCCATGTCGACCATCCACCCTCCGCTGTTCCTGCCCGGCTCGGGCTCTGACCTTTCTTTTCTGCACGCGATCCACGTCCTCTTCCATTCTGGAGGACAATTCGGCAAGTGCTTCACTCCAGAGCTTTGGCGAAGCAGAGAGAGAGACAGAGACGGCCAGAGTCTTTGCTCTTAGGAAACCCATGTCTGCCTAAGACTTTGTGCCACCGGAACGCAAACTGTGCCCCCCAGCCGCCCACCCAGAGTGCCCAGGGCCTCCCAAGTCACTTCAGCTCCCGATTCAGAAAATGCCGCACGCTGCTCCCTTTCCATCCCTGGCGCTGCGTAGAACAGAGGGCAATTCACTGACCTCTCAGAAACCCAGCTGCCTGAGGGGCAACTGTGCCTCACTTTACCTCACTGTTGAATTAGTGTTGGTATTAGTGCCACCTTCTCCTCCAGCTCAGGCCACACAATGTCTGGGGACAGCGCTGCGCTTTGCTATGATGGGCCAGATGTTTCCGGGCAGCCCCCTTCGCAAAGGAAGAGCTCCTCTGCCCCCCGCCAACTCTTGTCCCTGGGGAACAGGCGGGCGGAGGGGGACTCGCCCAAACGAGGTGCCACCCGTGGCTCGGCGCATCGTGACAACAAGGAGCGCCGTCTCCCCCGCCCGTGACAACTGTGCTTACGCCCCTTGTGAGGAGGTGGTTGCCATCTCTGGCTCCGAGGCTACGTATTAATTACGGCTTGTTTCAAGGAGAGCTTTCTCAGTCTGCTGCAAAACTAAGAGAGAAGAAAACAGAGCAGATTTCTGGGCCCCGAGTTGGTGGCACCGAACCGGCACGTCTTGTTCTGTCTTACTCCTCTCAGTCACTGGCTGCCTGACCGGGGGCCCTTCCGCACCTCACAGCTACAGCGCTACGATTCCAGTTTAATCACCATGGCCCCGTCATCCTACGGCTTTGCAGTTCAGGGAGAGAATTCTTAGCCAGAAAGCTCTAGTGCCTCACCAGCTACATGTCCGTGCTGTTCCAATATGGCTAGGACAGTCCCCATTCCGATGTTCCAACTGCTTTCAAAATGTCCCAACTTCTCTCTCCTCCTTCCACTTCCCTCCTCTGTCCTCAACTTACTCCCGCTGCTGCAAAGGGCAGAGTTCAAGGTGAAAAACCAGACTGCACTCCATTAACTCAGCAGGGAGCGGGGAGAAGAAAGAAGGGGTGGAACCTTACCCTTCCCAGCTGGCTCGGGCAAAAGCAAACCGCTGTTCTTTCTTATTTATAACTTTTGCCACCTCGGCCACACTCTGATGTGGCGTGGCCACGCGTGCCCCCATTCTCATCTGTGAAATGCTGGAGGGTGCGCGTGTCCCGGGGTCACAGCAGTGGAACCAAAGCGCTCTCCATGTCTGCATGGCGTGCGACATGCCGCCTTCCTCCCACACCCGCTTCAGAGCAACCTCGCACCGGCTTCCTTTCCCCCACGGCAGGCGGGGAGCCGGCGGCCTACCTGGAGGGTGTTTACGGGGAAGGAGGTGATGGGCGGAAAGTCCATGATCTGAAGGTCGTGGACGTGGCCGTTCATGACCACGGCGGGCAGGTAGACCCTCCGGGCCTTGGTGGGGACACAGACCTCGCTGAACTCGTTGTAGAGGAACTGGCGGACGATGGCCGTCTTCCCGACCCCTTGAGCTCCCAGGACGGCAACCTTGAACGTTGTCACCATGCCTCCCGGCCCCGGCCCCCGCGCCCCGCCCGGGGATCGGCTCCTCCGCCTCCTCTTCTTCGTCCTCCTCCTCCTCTGCCTCTTCCTCGGCCCGGTCCGCTGCCTTTCCGCTGCCAAAAAGGCCCCCGGGCTGCATATTCCGGCAGCTGTGGGCTCAGCCAGAGTCCGGAACCATCTCCTGGCAGGGTTGGCCCGTCACTGGAAGACCAAAGGGGAGAGGGGTCAAAAAAGGGGGATACAGGGCCCGGGACTGGGGTGAGGGGAGAAGGTGCCTTACCCATCCCTTGGTAAAGTGGCCTTTGGGGACTGCGGTTCCCATAATCCCCCAGCCAACCCTGCTCAGATCTACCGTCTTGTTTCCACTAGTGGCCAAACCATAGCAATCTCCCCCAGACACGCGTTTCTTGGATATGTGATATCCAAGGATATACTGCTCCTGCCCACGGATGTCGTAGCATTGCCAAGAAGGCCCCTGGGCTGCGTATTCCAGCGGGTGTCATTTCGGACGAGACTAGGGACCTTGCAGGGTAGGCCTGTCCCTGGCAGACCAGGTTGCTGACATCAAAATGGGAGGAGCTCTATCGGATTAGTTCCAGTGAGGAGAACTCCACTCAATTAGGGAGAGAAGGTATATTTTTCATAACTTGGGAAAGGAACTTTTTTTGGCCTACAGATCCCCGAATCCCCGAACAGGAGCTGCAGCCCGTAAAGGTCCCTGTCCCACGCTCTCCATCTCGACTGTCACGGAGACCGAAGCACACGCATCTTCGCTCCGTTCCACTTCTTGGATAGGTGACACACGGAGATCTACTGCCCTGGCCGGGGCTGTTCTAGCTAGTTCTTCTAATAGCCTCAGTCCCTCTCCCCGCTTTTTAATAACAACAATAACCCAGCTAAAAGGCTAAAAGTCTAGCTCGTCTCGCCCAGCGTCCAGGCGGAGAGAGAGCTCCCCTCCCCTGCCCTGCACACCCACTGCCACGGGCGTCAGCGGGTTCTCCATTTTCGCTTTCGCAACCAGGATCTGGGTGTAATTCATCTTTAGCTACGGACAGACCCACAGTTTAGAATGCTGCTTGTCAAAAAGCAATTCCTTCTTGTTATTCATTATGAACGTGTTTTTTTAAAGACGATAATTCCTTGTCATTATGCAGCTGAAAAAGTAACTCTTGTAGTTATTCAGTCCGTCGCTCATTACATTTTGCAAAAAGAAAGGGAGCTCTTAAGAGATGAGATGAGGATGGCATCGTATTCAAAAATTTCAAATGCCCTTGGAAAAAGTAATTTTTAAAAGTAAAGGGAAAACATGAGTCACCATTAGTATGATTTTCTCCGTAACTAGATTTCCCATTCAGGGCGTAATTTTCGAAGCTGAGCTTCAATACCTCCTCGTCACACGCACACACACTGCACGGCTATTTTGGGACCGAGGTTCAGCACATTAAAGGAAAGCTCTTTCAAAGTTGAGAGTAAAACCTGGGACAGATTCACTGCCCCACTGATCCGGGATCAGTGCCACTGTGGGACTGAGTTGGCCCACTCCCTTTCCTTTCCTGAAAAACTTCCAGAGGGGTAGGAAACTCGACCGGTCAGGCCTCCCTTTTGCGGGTCTCTATGAGGCTGGACCTATGGAACATCTGCCTGCCATGTCAGGGGGCCAGAGGCACCGAGGAGCGCCAGGAGGAAGCCGACGGGGACGGCCTGGCTGCTCTCCCCTCTCTTTCAGACCCCTTTCCAGGAAGGGTTTCTGCTTTCTCTCTCCCCTTCAGGGGAAAACAAGCCAAGCTGCAGTTAATTAAGCAGCTCTTCGTTACATCACGGCCGCCCCCCGCGCGTCTAACGTAATCTCTTTGCCCGGATCTTTCCAAAGCAATCAAGCCAGCGACGTGTTCATTTCATTTCGGAAGCCCCTGGGCAGGTTTTCTCCGCCCTGCCCTTCACACTCCGCCATAAAGCTCGCACTTGCTGCAGCTCGGAGAGTCTCCCTCGCTTCCTCTGTGCGGACACACAACTGGGAAAACTTCATCGCGTCTCCCCCAAGATTTGTCACCCCCTTTAATCGTCCCCAAAATCCAGCCGGGACAAAAAGAATGGTGCATTCCTTGCCAACCTTATATATTAAATCAAATCCCTCCAACTCAGCCGGTGGCTTCAACGTTGGCGGAGCGGTGATTCTGCTTTAGGCTTTGAGTCTGAATTTCAAGATTGCTGTTCGACACGCTGGGCGTATCAGGGTAGCAGGGTTTGGCCACTTGGATCATTTGAGTTCAGACTAAAACCCAGAGTGGATTCAGTGGCCCATGGATATTGGAACCACCAGACGCCACTAGGTGTAGCCCAGTAGATCAAGGGGGACCCTCTTCCCACCGGGGGCCACATTCTGGTGGTGGGTGGGGCCAAAGGCAAAAGGGGGAGGGGGAAATATCAGCCACATTTGCAGCATCAAGCTCTCCGCTGCTAACGATCAGCATTTCCCCCTTTATAATGGCATCAGAGGTAAAAGTCCTACCTCACAGGGACTGGGGTGAGAATCAGTGGAATGAGATGCTTCTTGGCAGGGGAGAGACAGGATCTGCACCTGAACTCCTCCTTAAAAATCTGACCATAAAATCTGGCTAAAATCCAGAGCGGATTCACCATCCTGTTGATGCAGAAGCTGCCCTGTCCACCACTGGCTAACCTCTGCGCCTGCCCAGGATACCAGAGCGGCTTTTTGGACTGCCTGTCCCAGAACCTCTCCGTGTGCTGTGGGGATGCTGAGAGCAGTAGTCCAAAAAAAGTAAATTTTTGGCACCCTGCTTGAATGACATTTTTGGCCATTTTCTATTGTCAAGAACGGCCTTTCTTTTCTTAAAGAAACAACCCACAGTTAGCCAAGGGTATAAAGGGTACAAAGCACTGGTTTATCTTCAGACTGCACACATTTTCCACTTCTTTTACTAAAGAAGAAATAATTCAAACAAACTATTCTTGGATTGTAAGTGCTCTGGGGCAGGTAACCAGCCCCCTGGGCTTTGCATGCGCCCACACACACACAGTGTGTGTGCTTTTTTTGTTTTGCTTTTCCTCGCACCCACCCTGCAAGGAAGGCTTTGAACAATTTCCGGGCGAGATCTGATAGCCCGAGCCCAGGCTTCCCCATCTTTCCTTACGGCTCCTTCCCCCTCCACAACTATCGCCAAGTTCTCCAGCCTGCGTCGCTCCTCTCCCTTTATGGCCGGTCTCTGGCATTTCCCAGAACTGCTGGGACTTGGGGAAAAGCCAAGTCCCTAAGAGGAAGAACACATCTTTTGATGCTCCATGATCCTGGCCTTCTAGAGCCCAGCTACTGACTCACGCAAGGCCTTAATCCTTAATCCTGACCCCCTTTTTTCTTTTTCCTTCCCGGGCAACGAGAGGCCCCTCACACAGAAAGACCAGGATTGCCAACGAGCTGCTGTGATGTTGGTCCAAAGGGGACTGGGTGAGAATCCCTTTTTCTTCTCTCTAAAACTGGCGACAAACAAAATTCAAGGTTCCGCTTCCGACAAAGTCCAGCCAGAACACAGCAGGGGCCCAGGGCGGACCCAGGGCATTTTACTGCCTGAAGTAGACCAGCAAATGGATCTTCTCATTTGCCCCAGTGCCCACCCCACAAGCAGGATACACAGTTCCCACGGACAGCCACGTTGCTCTCATGCAGGTCACAGAAAATCCAACATCCATCTCCCCCCATGCCAAGCGGTCAAAAGTAACACAGGCAGAACTGCTTTTTAACAGAACCGGTTTAATTTTTTTAAAAGGCAGGATATAAATTGAATGGACGGATGGACAGACATATCTGCTCCCCTTTTATAAGGGAAAGTCAGTTGTGGACCTCAACCTCTCCAAACTTGAGCACAACTTGCAAAATGGAGGTATGGGAAAAACACAGAAATTCACCAGAAACATTGGGGGAGGGCTGTTCTTCATGCATTTAGGAGTCCACAGTGTGGAAAAGTAATTTTTTGAATCACCCCACCCTCCAATGTCCCCCAGACAGTGCTTGTTTATGTTCAGTGCTCAGAACTTCAGCGCGTGGAAAAGTTCCTTTCAAAAAAAGAAAACTATACTCCCTCACAGAATCCCCCCAATCAGTGCTTGTCATTCACGTCCTTCCTTCAACACTCTGAAGCTCGGGAAAGTTACTTTTCCGTGCTGTATCCCCCAAAGAATTCCCTCCTCCCCCAGCCTGCCTAATTATTTATGCCCCACACTGAAGCACGACGGAACCTGGAATTTGGAAAGACATTTTTACGGATGACGGAACTCCCAGAATTCCCAGTCGTGGCCCCCAAAAGTAACTTCCTCGAGCTGCAACTCTGAGACAGGCTTCTGCGGAATAGGAAGACCATGGAGCAAGGGGTCTTTTGTTTCTTCAAGAACACCGGGACCACGAAAAGCTGGGGAAACAAGAAACGGTGCGCAAAGCTTTTGAGCGCCAGGTCTGTGCGGGAGAAGGAAAGGCGCTTGCCGGCGTCTCCCCCGTGGCACGACGACAAGGGGAGCGCGCGCCTGGCGCTTCTGCCAGCCCCATCCCGGGGAGGGAAGGAGCACACGGATGCCGCTCGCTAATGGAGCCGGCCTCCCCGGGTCAGCTGATAGACAGGAGCCGCGTGCGCGCAGGCAGCACGCGCAGGCCCAAACGCGCCTCCTGCCGACCCTCCGAGCTCCCGGCCTCCCGAAGTCGGATGCCGCAGGGGAGCAGGAGGGAGTCGAGGGACGCGGAGGCGCCGAGCTGCGGCCGGTTGGCAAGGCAGTCGCAAAAATCCCTTCTCCCCGAAACCGAGCACCCAGAGGCTTCAAGGGAACACGTAACGCACAGCGTCGGCGAGGAAGGCGTCGTTCTGAGCAAAAGGACAACGAAAACCGAAAAAATATCAAGTTTTGTACGTGCTGCATAGGCTGATCCCCCTCGGCCGTGCTGTTTTGACGGCTGATGGATGCCTCACTTCATGACATTTCCACAGAACTTAACGTTATTCCTGCACAGATTTCTAAATACGGTATGACAAATGATGTCGCAGCCGTTTAGTGTCTTTCTTTGGCCTAGCAGAACAACACATCTGTGTTTTGGAGCCCCTTTCCCCTTCTTCCTTTCATTCTTTAACCCATTATGTTAAATCTGAAAAATCCGAATTTTTAAATTTTACCGGATTCTTTTCTACTGAATGCATGCACGCACACACACACACACGCACAGACACAAACACACATTCTTCCTGTCTTCATCCTTTGTGCATAAACCCCACATTGCATGAAAGGTTGTGAATTCAAAATGCACATTCCCAGTTGGATGGGAAAGTACCTTTCCAGAAGAGATCCAAAGGCCATTCAAGCCACAGAGCCACAAACACACACAATCTGACTTTGAAAGCTAAGCAGGGTCAGGCCCAGGTGGGCCTTGGATGGGAGGCCACCAGGAAGGAAGAGACTGGGGACCTCTAGGTAGGGTTGGGAGAGGAATCCTGCCCCAGACCCCGGAGAGATCTGTGGATGCTGGTCAGAACTGGAACACTAGGCTCCATGAACCGCCAAGGGCCTGACCGGATCCGAGTCAGTTTTCTCTGTTCCCAGGCTGAACCATCCGCATCTTCAGGAATCATAGAATCATAGAATCGTAGAAATGTAGAGTTGGAAGAGACCCCAGGGGCCATCCAGTCCAACCCCCTGCCATGCAGGAACACCCATCAAAGCACTCCCGACAGATGGCCATCCAGCCTCTGCTTAAAAACCTCCAAAGAAGGAGACTCCACCACACTCCATGGAGGCACCATATTCCACTGCCGGACAGCCCTGACCGTCAGGAAGCTCTTCCCGAGGTTCAGGTGGAATCTCCCTTCCTGCAGCTTGAATCCATTGCTCCTTGTCCTGGTCTCTGGAGCGGCAGAAAGCAAGCCCTCTCCCTCCTCTACACGGCATCCCTTCAAAAGAAAAAAAAGAAAAAGTCCTGCCTAACTCCCCGGGGCACCCTTGGCTGCCCGTCTGAGCTGGCAGTACTGGCCTAGATGGACAGCCAACGGTCTGACTTAGCCTAAGCTCTTGCATCTATCCAAAAGGTGATCTTGGCCGCCGATCAGCGATGGTCACGTTTTAAACAATCCACCCTTCACCCAGACACAAAACACACCAAAAAAGTGCGCACGTAGCCAACTGCTCGAGTCAGCGAGCCAAGCTTTATGCAGCTGTGGAGCTCTAAGTAGCCACCGGTCTCAGACAGACCCGTCCACCCACCCACCCACCCACCCTCCCTCTTGTTTACGTCCTGCCCTTCTTCCAGACCGGGACTCAGGCTCCTGTCAGGCGACATCCCTCAACGACAGCCCCTTCCCGAGCTCCCCGGTGCGCCTGCAGCGGACACGCGGCCGCACGTGCGCCCATCCTCAAAGCGGCACGCAGCGGTGCGCGCGCGCCTGGGCTCCAGGGCGGGGGAAGGCGCGCGCGCGCAAAGGAGTCCGGCCGGGTGGACGCCGCCAGCCACGTGGCGCGGACCGCGGCCGCCGGTCCAGTCGGGCCCTCGACCCAAACCGCCCCCGCGGGAGCCGGCGGAGCTCCCGCAGGGTCTGGGAGGGCGGGAGGGAGGGAGGGCGGGAGGCTCGGCCCCGTCCCGCGGCCAAAGTTTCCCTTCGGCTCCTTCGCTGAAACCGACCGGCCTCCCCGCGTCCGAGTCCACGCCGAGGCTCGGGGGCGAGCATCCTTCGGGCGCCACGGGCGCCGCTCCCTGGGCGGACCCTCGCTCCCTCCCTCCCTCCCTCCCTCACACGCACGGAAGGACTCCGGCGGGGAAAGGGCCGGGGCAGGGCCGGGCGACAGCCTGAGGTCCCGGGCGCCCGTGCCGGCGAGAGGAAAGGCGGTCGCGACCTGCGTCGCCGGACCCTCGAGGACGCACACGGCGCGCGCGCGGCCCCCGCCACCCCGCTGCCGGCAGCTGCCAGAGCGCCCCTCCGGCTCCCTGCGACCCTCCCGCCGCGGGCGGGCCCCCAAAAGGGAGCGGGCTCCGTCCCGAGCTCAGGCGTCTTCCACGCAGGCCGGCGCCCCAGCCTCCCTTCGGCGTCGGGAACGGGGCGCGCGGCCCCCCGGCTTGGGGGGGGCGGCGGCGGGTAGGCCGCGCGGCCCACCCCCCGCCTTCACCCCCCGGCCGCCCCGCCGTCGCCGCGGCCGCTCACCGAAGGCGTCCGCCGTCCGAGGCAGCTGCCTCCCTCCGCCTCGCGAGCGAGCCGCCGATCCCTGCCGGTGGGGGGAGAGGCAGGCTTCGCGGGAGCCGCGGTGCCCCTCCTCCCCTTTCCGGCGTGCAGTCTGAACTCTGACCGTCCGCTGGAAGTCACCCCCCCCCCCGTTTCCCTCGTCGCGGCAGCTCCGACCATCACTCCACGGACGCAATCCCCCCGCCGAAGGCTCCCTCCCTCCCTCCCGTCTCGAGGTGGAAGGGCCCCCCGCCGCCCGGGGCCGCCTCCCTCCCCTCCCTCCCTCCCCCCCCGGCGCCTCCCGAAGCCCCCGCGCCCGCGCCTACCTTGCAGCGGCGAATACGCCGAGGGCACCACCGTCTTCCCGAGGCGAGGCGGCTCCGGGGCCGAGGGGCTCCAGCGGCCTGCGACGGCAGCGAGGGCCAGCCGGCTGCAGCGGCGGGGGGATCGTCCATCCAGCAAGCCCGCCCGGGTCCCGGAAGGCCGCCTTTCTCCGCGCAGGGCGGGAGGGCGGCGGGCGAGGCCGGCGCCCGGGGGGCGGCGGGACCCCGGAGGGCCCTGCGCCGGGGAGCGGGGAGCGGGGCCCCTGGTCGACGGCGGCCTCTCGGGTCTCCCCGAGACGAGGAGGGCGGCGCCCGTGTTTCGGAAAAAGCAGCCGACGGGAGGCCTCTCCGCGCCCCCTCCGGGGAGGACCGTTCTCGCCTTCCTCTTGCGATGCGGAGAAATGTGCTGGCGGGGGGGGGGGGATCTCCTGCCGCCGATCGCAGGGAACCCTCGGGGTCCCAGCGCCCGCCGCGTTCCCGCCGCCCCTTCTGCCGGCCGGGAGGGAACGCTGAGCTCCGCGACGCCGGGCGCGGGGAGGGGGGGGCTGCCGGCGAGGGGGGAGGCCGAGCTGGGGGGACGGGGGGTCCTCCCGACGCCGGGCGGTCGCCAGGCCCCCCGCCGGGAGGGACGGGCGTCGTCCCACCGCCTGCCGGTCGGAGGGAGCCTGCCTCTCTCCCCCACCCCCGGAGGGGCCAGCCGGGGAGGGCTCCTCTTCGGGCCCCAACCAGGAAAACTGCAACGGGCCCGGTGGCGGGGGGCGGGCGGGCCTCGGGCCTCCGGGTGTCCCGGACGGCAGCTTCCGCAGTCCCCGCGCCGTGGGGCGTCCCGGGCGGGAATTCAAGCCCAAACGCGTCCGGGGACGGGCGGGAGGGTTCGCCAGCGATTCACCGTATTACGCCGGTGAAAGAAGACCGAACCTGCATTTTGTCGTCATTCGAGCCCAGAGCCCGGGGCCCGAAGCCCCGCTCGGCCCAGACAGCCCCGGGGTGACCTCGGGCGAGTCACACTCTCTCAGCCTCAGAGGAAGGCGCGGGCAAAACCCCTCCGAACAAATCTTGGAAACTCAGTACTTAGGGGTTTTTTTTGTCTGTGGTACCGTCTTGGTGTAAACGTTTTCTGGTCTGTGACCGTAATAAACAACATCTATCTACCTAGAAACTCCTCAACAGGCCTCCTGTCTCACCTGAAGCATCACTCCCGCCAACCACGCTGGCTCGGCGGGCCTTTGGACTTCCAGGTATTTGGGGCTGCACCGCCCAGAACGCCTTACCTTTGGGCAGGACGGCGGGAGCTTCTTGAAATGCCCGACGGCAGCTTCTGGAGGGCCAAAAGGCTGAGACTGGGTGGCGCAGACAAACCGGAGGAAGACCTGACCAAAGCCTCAACTTTCCTTCCCACCTGCCTACCTCAGAGGGCGGTCGTGAGGCCGCGATAGCGTCCAGCTCTCCCCGCCGCAGGCATTACCCTTTTCAGACGGGTGGAAGGCGAGCAAACACGTGGGCGGCGGCTGAAATCTTGTGACAGGGAGACAGACACGGCAGTCGCGGAGGTTTGTGGTGGCTGTGCAAGAACACTTTCTTAACGAATTGTGACACCGTGCACTGAATGGACAACTGGACGCAGAGTGTAGATCCTCGCACGATGGCCCAGCGGGCCCAAATTTGCTTCTGGGGACCCTAAACTGAATGCGGACAGAAGCGTCCAGCCACTTCCACGAGGGGAACCTACCGGTAAGATCCCCACGGAACGCCGGCCGAGGTGTCTCTGGAGTGGCAGCCGGTGGTCCCAAGGTGCTGAAGCTGCCTGGCGTGGAAAACCGGATTCAGGGCTGGCTAGATGCATTTTGCTGCCTGAGGCCAAGAACAAGAGGATCTCTTTCCCCAGCAGTTTAATTCTTCACTCCCCCCGGGGAATTTCCAGTCTCCCGGAGTCCTCGCCCACACCCACGCCACGCTCGATCTGTGCTTGGTTTTGTCCAAATATCTGCTGTCCGTCCTCACACGCCGACCACGGGTCTAGCCTCGGTAGGAAGCACCTCCGTCCATGAACACGCTGGCCTTAAGCTGAGGGACTCCTGCCCGTCGTTTGCTGAGAAGCCCCCCAAAAGTGGTAACCTTCCCCCTGCCCCGATGCGCGTTCTCCTGCCCTCCGGCCCTGGCTTCATTCTGCCCCTCGGCCGAACGAAAACACGACGCGCGCCCGTCTGTGTAAATTACATTTATTGATGAGAACAAGGCAAAGCTCTATTTCCCCTTCCCCACCCCAAGTCGAGTGGCTCCGAACGACGGAATGACAACAAATGTGAATGTAAAAAGAGAGAGAAAAAAAGGTAAGACAGAGACCTCCCCCCTCCCCACATTACGCTCCGCAGCATGCAGACAAAAAGAGACACCGTCCGCCTGGCAAAGAGAGAACGGAGGGGGACGAAGTCACCAACCAAATTAATTTTTCTGCTTAGGCTCCCCTTTGGACAGGGCTTCTGCGGCCACCAGACGTACCGTCTCAAAACTGTCCCTTCAGGAGGCAGAAGAGCTACATTTCTTCTCCCGAATCTCTACCCAAGGAGCCTCCGTGCGGTCAAATTCTAAGACGGTCTGAAAGGGGGTTAGCACAGCCTTCCAGAGGTTGTGGGACTGCAACTCCCAGCAGTCCCAAGGGACACCGGGAGCTGCAATCTGACATTGGGAAGGATGCACATTTTGTACCTCTGATTTGGTTTCTTAATCAATGGGAGGAGGGGCGCAGGTGGGGGCCTTACCAGCCTCTTAAGAAAAACGGGTCTTGGCTGAAGAGGACCAAGGGCGACCCTTTTGAACCTGGAGCAGCAAAGACCTTCTGTTCCTTTTGCTCCACACCCCAGGAATTTTCATGGGGGAGGCAAGGTAGCCTCATAGTCAGAATGGGGCAGGCAGAGACCCCGACCAAAGAAGCTGCCTCCCTGGTACCCCAGTGCCACCCCCTCTGTTGCTGAAGATCCAGTTTGTCTCCGAATGCCAAAATCCCCCATGCTGTTGGTCCCCTCGCTACCAAACCAGGGCCCTGGCCATCTTGGGCTGGAGCCTCCAAATTTCCTGGTGCGGGCCAGGGTGGGGGACTGGCCTGGCCTGGCCTTCCCACACAACTCACAGCCACAGTGGGGGCCCTCAAAAACCGCCGATCTCCTTCCCGATAGTTTGATGCAGCTTTGGTTGAAAAATATCATCTGCCAAAAGGCTCTGAAAAGTTTTCAGCCGGCTGGAGTTTTCAGCCGGGGGAGGCATGGTGGGTTCTTTTTGGGGTGGGCAGGGTGGACTTCAAGCCAAAAAAAAAAGACCAGACAGGGAATTCAGCAGGATCCCATAAATACCTGGTGTTATTTAACCTGAAATATACAGACCCGGTTTGTTTTAGGTGACCCTCCCTTTATTCCTGTCTTCTGGTTCATTACAAAAGAACAAATCAGAAAGATGCAAACAGTATTTTTAAAAAAGAAAGGATAGAGTGGAGTGTCTGTGTGTGTCCCTGTGAACGGGTTTTCTTCCCCCAGGACAGAAAAGGAGTGTGTTTGTATTTTGTAAACATGTGCACCAGTGGCATTCAGACGAGGGTGTGCGTAACCAAGAAGCAACTACGGGCCTGGAGTGGTTCAGAAAAGGCAAAGTGTTGGCACAAGACGGAGAGGAACGGACCAAGACAAGCTCACCATGGCACGAGGACTGTGAGAAGGGTGGGAAAAAAAATAACCAGGAAAAAGAGAGAAAACAACTGGCGGTGCAAAGTGGTTACAAACTTCTCACGGATGCTAGAGTAAGTATCAGGCGGGAGGTTCCTCCCCAACACACTACTGTTACCGGAACGCGGACACGACTACTCGCTACCTCGGTTTCGCCTCGGGCCGAGGCCTCGGACGCAAGACGGAGCGGCCTTTCCCACACGGAGAGAAAGGGGTTCAGAAAGAGAGAGGCTGAGAGAGAGAAAGAGAGAGAGGGGTCTCGGCCCGCACCCACGAGAAGGTGGCGGTGGAGCGGGGGGAGTCGTGCCCCCAGCCCCCCGTTTGCCCGGCAAGGTGCGGCGGCGGCGGCGGCGGCAGCTCCGAGGCGTCAGTTCTTCAAAATGGCGTCATAGACCTGGTAGACGTACTGGGAGACCTCCGGAGCGCGGCACTTCAGGGAGAGCTGCGGGAGAGAAAGGCAGGGCAGGGCGAGGGGTTTATTTCGAGGGTCCCCTCGTGGTTTCAAGGGGAGACGTGCTGCGGGGGAGTCAGAAGCTGCAAACGGAAGCTCCAAGGCCTCCTCCTCTCCTCGCTCCCTCCTCTCATGCTCAGAGAACCCGGTAGTTCCACGGAGTTCTGAACAACTGAAAGAAGGAACGGAGACTCTGGTGTCCGTTTCTTGGCTGACACGGAAACTGTGTTGCTTAAACGGGGGACGCTGGTTTTGCCACTGGGTCAGGGACGTCCGGGGCTGGGAACTGGCCTGACTCAGCTAGTTGGAGGTCGGCTAAAAGGGGGAACCTTCGGCAAGAAACGCAGCTGCCCTCCCTTGGAGCTCTGCTCCTTCCCTTCTGCCTCTCAGTGTCTTTTGTCACCATAGGAAGGATTTGGTCTATTTCAGGGGAGCCTGGGGATCCTTCCCGGCTTGAGTCGGGGAACTCCCTCTCCCGAAAGAGTTGGTCTCCACCTTCCAAACACTTTGGGCCTCGGCTCTCAGGATCCCGGCCACAGTGGTTTCTGGGCCTGCCTGGGAGTTGAAGTCCAGAACATCTGGAAGGCCAAAAGCCAAAGACTATCCCTCTGGAACAAGAATGGACACCTCCCAAGGCTGACAGGGCCACACCAGACCCCCAGGGAACCGTGGAGGGCTACACCTCCCCAAATTCATTTAGGAAAAGAACTATTTTTCTTTAAGGAAAAGAAAATCAAGGCCTTGGGCAGCATTATTGATTCCTCATTCTCCTTCCTTTTTCTCTCTTATTGATACAAAGTGTAGAACTGCTCTAGGAATTTTGTTGTTGTCTTTGCTTTTGTTGTTGTCCTGATTTGTCCTTTGTTTTTAATAGCTTTTTTGTTTGTTTGTTTCTAGGTGTAAAAACATACAAAATTAAAGAAACGCTCTGGGAAGAGTTACATGCAGTCTGCAGGCCATACCTGCACCAGAAACTTGGAAGACTGATTACCTTTTCAAAGTTATTGGTGGAAACCAAACTTGGAAAAATTTGGTTTTTCAGATAACAAAACCCCAGCTTGGTGCAAAATGGGAATGTTACTTTGTAAGTCTACGGTTTCCATGAATTTCCTCTCCAGCACAGCCAGGATGCATATTTGCAGGGAGGATTCTCACCTCCTGCAGCCCGAAAAAGTAACTTTTCCATGCTCTGGAATCAAGGGGGGGGGAGACAGGTTCAGCAGAAAACTGGCCCAAGTTCCTGGGTCCCCATGTGGCTTCTGGCCCTGCCCCACAAAATGTCTCTTTCTACAACATATTTTATACACTGAAGGTGGCATATCCCTATTTAAGGAAGCCATTTTCCTTCCGTCCAGAGATGGGAAGACCCCTCTTTGGATTACACACTTCCTAAAATAGAGCCACAAGATATCTAACATATGGGAAAGTGAAAAAAAATTTTGGACTGGCCATACTAGCTGGGGGGGCATCTAGTGGCCACAAATAAAAAAGGAACTTACCTATTCCCTGATTTGTTTTCTTTAACAATTACACACGCAGGCACACAGCCCATATGGAGGCTGACTCAATGAACAGACTGAAACTGGCATGACTAAACAGCTACGATTTCTCCGATCCGGTGATGTGGTTCTATTTTTGTACATCCTTTTGAATGGGACAAAGCTTGAGATGTGAATGGAACAACAGACCGCGTCCTCTTCCCCTGAGAACTAGGAACTTGGATTTAAATGATGAATACCGATGGCCAGAACAGACCGCCAGTGAGAACGGCTGCTTTCTAAGCCCATTTCCGCACTACTTTCTTATAGCACGATTATTCCACTTTCAACATCCTATGGAATCCTGGGGTTTGCAGTTTGCAGGATTCCATAGGATGTTGAAAGTGGAATAATCGCGCTATAAGAAAGTAGCGCGGAACTGGCCTAAGGCCTTCTCTCAAAGGGAGCATCCATTTACGACAACATCAATCCAAGGCAGCTCTCTGGCCACAAAAACCAGTGGCAGCAGGTCTGTGGGTCAGTGAATCCACTCCAGGTTTTAAGACAGGCTTTCTAGAGTTCTCTAAGGTGATGAATCTATTAAGGAACAGAGTTCAGCCCTTCAGGGGGCTCCTTTAAAGCCTGGAGTGGATGCACCACCCCACTGACACAGAAGCCACTGCCGCATCCCAACCCTTCTTCTCGCCTGCAGGGCCCTTACCGTGTAGTTTGGGTTTCCCGGCTGAATGCGCAGCTCGGCCAAAATCCAGATCCCGTTGGTAAGCTTCAGAGACTGGTACAGCATGTCCTGGCCTTCCACGTTCCTCTTGGCAATAGTGTAAACATTGTTGTTCTGCAGCTTGCTGGACACGGTATCTTTTCGGAAGGAGAGAAAACTCGTTAGATCATGGAGACTCTCAAAGGCAGAAGCAAGTTTTGGGTTATGGTGGTTTTTGGATTTCTAGATAAGGGAGGCCGAACTTGTCTATATTAATAATAGTAATAGGGAAGACGAAGAAGAAGGAGGGGACCTAACGCAGGAGGCCACCTGTATGGAGTCAACCGACCAATTTCTCCCCGGCCACAACCCTTCCACAGCAAGCCCAGATACCTCCGCTCTCCTCTGCTGCCCCTCTCAAAATGGTCCCAGGAAGAGACATTGTGCCAGTTCCTGTGGCCGTTTTGAGAGGGATCGCAAACAAGTGGAGATCTGGGGGGGGGGGGGCAGCATGGGGTCCTGAGGTGCAGGGATATTTTTGTGCATTTCCCCTCATGTTTAGGGGTGGCTTTCTGTACGGTTGTGGTCAAAAATTGCTGAAAGCCATGATGAATTTTTTAAAAATGTTAAATCTTAATTTTAGGGGGGGTTAGGGGGGTTAGTCTTAATTTTGGGGGGAACCAGACACACTCCTTTGGACTCTGGCCTCTTTATGCCACACAAAAACACTGGCATTCTTTCTCTGGGGAGGAGGCAGGTCAGAAATATTTGCTTTCCGGCTACACCGGCACCAGGCGGAACTTACTGAAAACTGAAGGACAAACCCGGGCTCATTCAGTCTGTTCCAGCCAACGTGTTCTGGCTGAACCGGGCAGAGTCGAGAGGTCAGTCTTGGTCCTGCCACTTCATATCTGCATCCATTAAACTAATCAGATTAAAGCCTCTCTTGACTGAGCCGCCAATTAAACAGGGTCAAAGACTGCGGCCTTTGGAAGGGCTGACCTCACAAGGTCACCCAAAGTACATGAGGGAAAAGCACGGAAGGACTCCCAGCAAAATGATCTGTTCACTGAATCTCCATCAGACATCGCTGAAGACGGCAGAAGCTTAAATGTCTCTTTATTAAAATAAAGACCTGCTCCCAATCATCTTATTGGATTTCTTCCCATCTCCCTCCAAGATCCAGATTCAATCAGAAAACAGTGTGGTTTACTTGCTTTATTCAACGGTATTATTGCACCATTTAAGACTGTATTACTATACGATTTAAAACTCTTGGCCACTGAGAACAAATGTTATTTGTGAGGGGCTAAAAAGCTGTCCTTTCCCAAAGCCAGGCATGTGGACTGTAAGGTCTCTGGGGCAGAGACCGAGGAGCACAATCTCTCTTAATGTAATTCTTTGCTCATTTCATCCTCAAAGGAAGTGAGAAGTAATTGTGGCTATTGTCTTCCTGCTGCAAGAAGCTCTTAAGAAAACTGTACAGTTTTAAAAACTATTTGCAATTCAGGATTACTCTGGACAAAATTTCCACTTGGTGTTTTGTGCAGAAAACAGCGTTCTGTCTGCAGGAAAATAGCTTTTTCTGTGCTTAAAATAGTACTTTTGCACACAAATACTATTTTATGCAGGGCCTATGCTGTTTCCACATACACACATGTGCACATTTTGGAGAAAATAAGTCCTGAATTGCAGAGGCATGTTAGATCAGGATTACCTTCACCAGGGTCTCTTAATACTTGAATCATAGAATCCTAGAGCTGGAAGAGACCCCAGGGACCATCCAGTCCAACCCCCTGCCATGCAGGAACACCCATCAAAGCACTCCCAGCAAATGGCCATCCAGCCTCCGCTTAAAAACATCCAAAGAAGGAAGAGACTCCACCGCACCCCAATTCAGCACGTTCCACTGCCGGACAGCCCTGACCGTCAGGAAGTTCTTCCTGAGGTTCAGGTGGAATCTCCTTTCCCGCAGCTTGAATCCATTGCTCCTTGTCCTGGTCTCTGGAGCGGCAGAAAACAAGCCCTCTCCCTCCTCTACATGGCATCCCTTCAAATATTTAAACATGGCTATCGTGTCCCCTCTTGACCTTCTCTTCTGAAGACTAAACATCCCCAGCTCCCTAAGCCGTTCCTCATAAGGAAACATGAAAACATGCTTCCTCACCATTTTTTGGATGTTTCCAAATATTTCTATCCATTCCTAATCTCAAAATTTCCTAGCTACCCCAAAGGATCAAATCCTATCTGATCTTGGAAGCTAAGCAAGGTCAATACTTGGGTGGGAGACCACCCAAAACAGGAGGTGCTGGAGGCCCTGTTTCCGAGGAAGGTACCGGCCGAAGGAGTCCTCGCCTAAGAAAGCCTCATTAAGTTCACGGAGTGCCCATTGAGTCCCGGGCGGCTCGCAGGTAACGCAGAGGAGGGGATCTCGCGTTTCCCTTTAAAACAAAACCACCAAGGGTGTGTGTGTGTGTGGGGGGGGGGCGCTGGACCCCTGGCCTTTCCTTCCACCAGGGACCCCCGTCACTCCTCCCTCCCCGCCTCTCGTGCCAAGGCCGACGGCATCTCCTTTTGCCGGGAAGGAGCAGGGTTGCTAGGCAACGTCGCCCGGCTGCGGCCGGCACATCAGGCAGAGCGGCGGGGGCCACGTGATTTTGGGAGACGGGCTCCAGGCGGTGCAGGGACGGGGGGCGGCGGCAGCAAAGAAGCCCCCTCGGCTGGGAAAGTTTGGGCGCTGGAGACGGGCCACGGAGTTCGTGCCTTTGCTCCGCTCAGACCGTCACCCAAAGAAATTTGCTTTCTTTACCAGTCAGCGTTTGCATTCCGGCTTTCCTCTCGTGAAGTCCAGGCCACGCACGTCCCTCCCCAGACCTGCTTTTATCCTCACAGCAACCTCGTGAGGTAGGCCGGCGGCGGGCGGGTGGGGGAAAGACCCCGGCCCGAAGCCACCCAGGACGTTTCGAGGCTCGGCGGGGACTTCGAGGCTCAGGCTTTATGCTCTAACCGCTGGTTTAATAAGCTGCCATCTTTCCCAAACTGCCACGCGAGAGGACAGGGCAGGCATACTGGTGGGTGGCGGGAACGGTTAAGAGAGCGTGCGCTCGCATGCCGGAGGATCCGGGTTCAAGCGTTGGCATCTCAAGCACAGTTTGGGGAAATTACTGTTTTTAAAAAAGCAGAATGTTGGACTAGACGGGCCCGCTTCTGCTCCACCCAATGCATCTCACTTTATAGTTTGAACAGAATTTCTCCCTTCTGTTTCTAAAACGAGACACTGCTGTTTTCCTCTTCGAAGGGTTGGCCTCCGCCCTCTTCTCTAAAACAAGCCCTTAACGGAGGGGTGGGCGAGCCGGGAGGCAGGGGCTCCTCCGGATCCCACTTGGGCCGCACGTTCCTCCCCGATGCTTCCGTAGCCCTGAAGCGGTGACGCTCTGGTCGTTCCCAGCCAGCGTTTAAGCTGCTCTTTGACTCAGTGGGGTTACCGGACTGTCGGTGCCTGCCAGGCAACTGCGCGCGTGTGGGAACGGGGGCCAGCGCCGGCCCGCAAGCCATCAGCCGCTGGCGGCCGGGGCTTTCCGGGGAAGTCGGTATACACAATAATCAAGACGGCACAGATTTGGTACCGCAGCCTGGCCTACTGGGGGAAAAACTGCTGGCCGGTCGCAGCAGATAATTTGTTACGGCTGGAGCTAGAAGGCCAAAGGCCCTGCTGCCCCGGTTTGGGGCCGGCTCTTTTCCCTTCCAGCTTTTCCAGGCAGATTTGGGGACAGCCGCTAGCCAGTTCACTGTGCGGCTTTGGCCTCTTTTGTTTCTGCACAATGGCATTCCAGAGCTTCCAAGGGAACACTGTGAAAGCCTCCCTCCCTCCCGCCCACCCACCCCTGCTGCCATTCTCTGCTCTCGCAATGCCTGCCTGCCCGCCTGCCGGGGCTTTAAATAGCAACTCTGCCCGCCCTCGCCCCCGGCTTGGTGATGTTCTCTTGACAAGTGCCAGCGGTACCCCAGCAAATGGCAGAAAGGCCTTGCCTTGCTCTTGCGGACTTAATTGTTATGCTCGTGGCTTTTTTTTTTGCAAAGGGGGTCTTAGTCATATTCAGAAAGTGACCTTGTAATTGACAACGGGGGCGGAGGAACGGGGAAAAGCGGGAGGGACGGCAATCATCGATCGGCCCAAGGGCTCCGAGGGGACCAAAAGGCAGCAAGGTGAAGCCCAAGGAGGTGCGTTGGTTGCTCTGAACAGCTTGCAAGCTCGGCTCCGGCCTCCCCGTGGTGTGGCCTGCCCGCTTTGGAAACTGCAACATGCCTTCTGCGTGTGTGTTTTGGAGGAGGAGAAGGCAGTAATTACGCCCTGGAATGCTCTCCAACAAAAGACAGAGAGGCAAAAGGTGGGGAAGAACAGCTCTCTGGGGCAGGAATTAATAGAGAGAGAGAGAGAGAGAAATTAAGATCCAAGAACTCTAAGTCACAGAAATCTAATTTTGTCCTCTGGAAAGAAAAAAATAGGATGACTGCAGTCAACATGAACACACCGGCTTACTTTGGCTTCCTCGGAACGGAGGAGTCTCTGCTACTGATTTCCCCGCGCCGCACGTTTTGGAACAGGTGTGGCAATCCTGCCCCCTTTCTCCAGATGTTGCTGGACTACAACTCCCAGCATTCTTCACCTTTGGCCATGCTGGTCTGAGGGGCTGCTGAGAGCTGCCATCCAACAACTGCAGTCTCTCTATAATATTACTGCTTTCTCTAATAACATCTGAAAGCCCTTCATGGCCTTATTTCACCGTTCAGCGCTCACACGCTTTCAGAGCTATCCTCATAGCCTTAAGGGGAAGAAACCTGATTTGTTTCCCCTCCATAAAATCAAAACAAAACCAAAACACCACCAGTTTCTGTGTTCAGCACCCACTCCATGTCATGAGATGGCAGATCCCTACACCCTGGAACAGGAAGGTGGTGGCTCTCAGTTTCTGGGGGTCTTTAAACAGAGCTTGGAGGGGCCTCTTTCTTTCAGGAGTGCTTTAACTGCATGGTGGAGGGTTGGACAGGACGGCTTTTGGGGTCTCCTTCCAACTCTAGGATTCTACGATTCCAATCCTGGCATGAACACACACACACACACACACACACACACACATTTGTAACTGTCTATCACCCAGACCCAGGTCATCTTACGCCCTGCGATTTCTAACATTTTGGTCTCTGAAATGCCACCATCTTTTGCATATAAGAGGTCTTGTTCCCTGCAAGAAAACACACTGGGGGTGGGGTCAGGTGGGGGGGGGCCTTTGAGAGCGAACTGTCACCAGGAAAGGACATCCACATGGGCTTATGAACCCGCTAGCTTTCCTCTGCTTGCCAAGAGCTGCAGAAACTGGGTCATGCCAGATAAACAAGATTTCTGTTTCCTTTTTTATTGGCTCGCCCTGGCTTCCCCTGTCTCTGGCACTGATGCTGCTACACTCCCCCAGCAATTAGAGAGGTTGCTTGAGCTGCCGCTTCTCTCCTCCTCCTCCTCCTCGTGTTCTGAGATCAAGCTTGTCAGGGCGAGATGGAGATTGGAGTATCTCAGGCTAGAGCAGAAAGTGTCTCCTACTGGCAGTGAGAAGAGCCCACCACGGTTCAGGAGGAGGGGGCCTCCCAAGGGAGGGAGACTCCACTCGGGGGACAAGAGACAGACAGCCATGAAGCGGATTCCAGAATCACAGAACGAGAAGAATTTTCAAGTTGGAAGGAACCCACAGCTAAAGGAAGATGCTCACGCAACCTCTGCTTAAAGGCCTCCAAAGGAGGAGACTGCCCTCCAAGGCACTGTAGAACAGCTCTTCCAGTAAAAAAGTTCTTCCTAGCCTTTCAGGTGAAATCCTGTAATTTGAACCCACTGTCTCTTGAGTAGCAGAAAACAAGCTCCCTCCATCTTCCTCACGGCTTCCCATCAGGCAATCAAAGACAGTTTTCATGTCACATCTCCATTTTCTCTTCCCCAGCAACCAAGACGGTGTCCGCTATCTTCCCCATTCAGTGAAAGAAATGGAAAAAGGCGGGAACTGGACAGGTGTGCACAATTCCAGTTGACCATAAGGTTTAGTCCATCCACAGATAATGCGATCCAACATGGCCAACTCCTGTTTGTTCCTGGAATTTGCACGGCTAGTATTATACCCTCCAAAGCTTTCTAGCAGAAAAGGAAAAGGAGACCCAGTCTCCTTCTTCAACATCCTAACCACCACGCCACACTGCTCTTACTGTCACTCCCATTATCACTACGGCTGCTGAGCAATACATTGTACTGCTTTACTTACATCTTGCCCCCCACAAAAGCTGGGACTGAAGACAATTTACAAGGTAAAAAGAAATGTGGGTAAAAAATTCTCTTGATTAAAATATGTTAAGAAGTTCTGTTGGAAATGGCACTGAATATCTACAGAATTAGAAGCACCTTCAGAATTACAACTGTGCAGTTAATGCATGAAATACAAGTTATATTTTTAATGCCTGCTTGATGCTAGCCTGGGTGGGCTACATGTCTTCTGGGATCTCTGCAGTCCCCACCTCTATGGGCTATCAAGCTTGCTGGTGGGGAAGACAGAGACCACCAAAGCTCAAAGCAACCCAGAAAGAGGATTCCAGGCTCACCTCTGAATCAAATTCATTCTGCAGCCCTAGAGGAGTTGCTATCTGAGCCTCAGTTTCCCCTCTTTAAAAAAATAACCTTCCTTTTAAAGTGCAGTGGATGTGTGGCTGCCAGAGAAAAGATGGCACCTGTGAATCCCAAAGTCAAACTCTTTTAAAAAATATTCCCTCTATCCTCTTTGGCCTGTTTCTTCCATGTCACGCACACCTCGGAGTTTGTCAGAGTTAAATGGACAACGCTCAAGTCCACTGACTGCATGGATCACTTCCTTTTGTAATATCTATCTAAATAGGTAGGGATGCTCCACTGAGAACAAAGGTACCTCACAAGAAAATGAAGAAGCGCGGTGGCCTGTCCCAGCCCCAAACAATCCAAGAGCAGCTGTGGAAGGGAAATTGAAGACAAAGCAGAGAAAAACGCAAGCCACAAAGGTTCAGCTTCTCTACTCACCAGCATTCAAGTGACACTCTTTTATTTGGAACTGGAGTTCATTTTCATTCGGAATGTCTTTCCATGTCGCAAGGAAGACCTGGCGTTCTACAGAGGTAGGAAAAGGCCAACATGAGCTTTTTCAGTTTTTACACAGCTCCTTAGACATGTCCAGATGCCCCCTGCTGGATTAATTTTGGGGGCCTGGTCACTGGTTCACACAAAGACTAGCAAAGGCCTAAACACCCCAAAGGACCAGATTATGTCTAATCTTGGAGGCCAAGCAGGGTCAGCCCTGGTTACTAATTGGATAGGAGACCACCAATGAATACCAGGTGCTGGAGGCTCTATTTCAGAGGAAGGAACTGGCAGAACCACCTCTGAGTATTCCTTGCCTAAGAAAACCTTAGGAAAAAATTCATGGAAAGATTCACCTGCCATAAGTCGACAGGTGACTTTAAGGCATGTACAGGCACAGAGGCAAACATCCTATTAGCGACATACATAAGTGTGAGTCCGCCTTACCCCAGCATATGTCCTGTTGCTGTCATTTCTGCAAAAGTTGGCGTTCTTTTCCACCCTCCACGGCAACCCAAATCTCCCTTCTGACCCCTGCTTTTGCTGCGATGGCCCACCCAATCCCCCATGGCCGCTCTGTTGCTGCTGGAGAGAGGAGGGGATCAGAGAAGCCTCTGACTGCGTACCCACAGCCAGATGGAGACCGAGGAAGTCTTCCACCAAAGCCTCCAAAGGAACCCAGTGGGTTGCGGCGGAAGATCTCCACAGCTGAGGGACACAGCCAGATGCTCCTCCGCATCCTTCCCCCTGGGTTCTCCCCTAACCGAGGACTGGCTATGGGAAGACCACTGTGGTGGCTCCTGTGGGTGGAGACAAGGTAGCTGTAGAGGAGTCCAAGATGCAGGATGCCTGCACTCTGCTGGACCAAGCAGGATCTTCACCAGAGAGGCCCAAGGAGACCCCAGGGCCACTGGCCACCCTGGCCGAGAGGATCCTGGGAGCCGTAGATACTTACAGTGCCTATAAACCAGCATTTCAGGCAGAGTATTAGGAACTGGAAATGTTCATAATATTCTGAAAATCTTTTCTTGTCACCCATCCCCCCTTCCCAGCTGGCCTCCTTCTGGAAGTAACTTAGCAGACAACCCTCCCACCCCTTTGGGACGCTTCAGACTATTGTGGGCAAACAGAAAGAGCGGCCTGCGACTCACCCATCTTTCCATCCTCTACGAAAAGCACGTTGAGAGGGATGAGGCAGCTGAAGTAGAAAACATCGATGTTGTTCTTCACAGCCACCTGGTCCAAAAGAGAGAGACGGAGGCATAGCGTTCAGGAAACAAGAGGCAGAGGATTCGTATCATTCATACATCGTACCAGGTACACCATAAATAAGAAGGCAGGCCTTTGGATGTCCCTGGGCTCCCAGGTTTCTTTACCACTGGCACAAAACCAGGTTTTATCCAGCCCGGACACTACATCCTGTTTGACCTTGGAAACTAAGTAGGATCGAGCCGTGGTTAGTACTTGGATGGGAGATTACAAAGGAATCCCAGGTACTATAGGCTCTGTTTCAGAAGAAGGAACCGGCAAAACCTCATCTGAGTATTTCTTGCCTAAGAAAATCCTGTGAAATTCATGGGGAGGCCGTAAGTTGACAGGGAGCTTGAAGACACCCACACACACATGCGCTCTTTCTTTTTTAATTGGACGTAAGTTGCTTTGGGCCTTGTGCAAGGAGAAAGACCAGATTATGGAGGGAGGGAGGGAGGGAGGGAGGGACAGATAAATGATTGGGAACCGGCACCCTCTTCAGCGCAAGGCTCTCTGGGCATTTAAATTGGCAATCAGCCGCCTTCCGCTCCCTGGCTTCGCCTGCCGCTGATGGGAGCTCTTGGCACACAGCGGGAGGGTGCACAGTGTGGAAGCAGCACTCCAAGTATCAAATTTTTAAAAATATAAAAGGGAGGTTGAAGCAGAGGAGGAGGAGCTGCTCTTCCAAACATCCTGAAAAGCAACTCAGGGCGGCCAAATGACTCACTCGTTGGTGGATGCTCCAAGAGCAGAGCCTTCGGGTCTGCCGCTGAAGGGCACCCAAAGAATCCTTGCAAGCTCCGGCCGCCCGCTTGAGAATCTTGGCCAAAGCGCACGGCAAAGTGGGGGAGAGCTCCCTCGAGTCTCATGGACCCCATCCGTAAACCCCCCCTTGTGTGGGTGTGTCCGGAGAGGGCACAAGGGAAAACGGACAGTCTGTGAGCGATGCTGTTCTCCGCTAATTTCTTTCTTAAAGGAAACAACGAGCAGTTTAAGCAGTTTTCATCCTGCTATGAGAAAGCCTTTGAAAACTGCACAGTTAGGAACTTGTTTTGCATAAAAGCGTGTGTGTCTGTGTGTGTGTGTGTGTGTGTGTGTGTGTGTGCAGGGCACACATTTGAAATGTTTGGGACCAGAAGTGTTCTGGATTTTGGAATATTTGCATACGAATAGTGAGATTATATATTGTTCTTTCATCCGTTCTCCTCCTCTTGCCTTCTTGCTGGAGGGAACATGAGGGAATTACGGAGGCTCGCTGGGCGAGCCTCCGTAATTCCCTCGTGTTCCCTCCAGGAAGAAGGCAAGAGGAGGAGAACGGACGAAAGACTGGATTCCACTTTTCACCCAATCCCACTTTTTGACCATGCTGTGGTCCCTATCCCAATTGCATTCCACTCATCAAAAGTTTCGGATGTTGGGGGCATTCCGTATTTCAGATCGCGGACACTCAACCTGTGTCGTCCCCCCACAACTGACCACCCCGGCCAACGCCCTGCGCTTCTGACACATCCCAGCCTCTTCGTCCTGCCCCCGCGTCCCCCAAACTCCCCATCCCACAGCCGGCCACGGGGTCCACACCTGGAGGTTGTTGAGCGGCTCCATCTTCATCACCGGCCCCAGGGTGTTGAGGGGCAGAGAGACGTCGATGCTCTGGTTTGGCATCAGCGGGGTGTGGATGGGCAGCGGGGTGCTGGGGATGACGCCAAAGCTGGGGGGAGGCAGGGAAGCAGAATGAGACAACCGGCTCGGCAGAGATGCCCCAGAAACTCCACAAGAACTCAGCCTCCTTTTTAGCACTTTGTGGTATCTGTATGACTCTTCCCCAGCATCACGTTTCAAAGGATTTTCCTCCTGTCGGTCTTCTCCACCGTCCATCTTTCACAACCACACCCAGAGGTTGGAAATACAACGGCAAGGCCGATCCTAACTTTAATAACCAATGATATATCTTTAGACTTCAGGATCTTGCCTAGTTCCTTCACAGCTGCCTTCCAAGTCCTAGCCTTCTTCCAATTTCTTGACTGCAGTCTCCATTCTGATTAATCACTGAGCCAAGGCAGGGAAAATCCTGAATTATTTCAATGCCTTCATCATCTGTTTTAAAGCTACGCAAATCATCTGTGGCCATTATTTGCGTTTTCTTAATGGTCAGCCATAAACCTGCCTTTGCACTTCCTTCCTTGACTTTTTTCATGTTTCTGACTTTAGTGTTTAATGAGATATCTTGAATTATATTACGGTCTCAAGTGCCTCTACACTAATGCACAGAGCATGGGAAATAAGCAAGATGAACTCCAACTCTTAGTACAACAAAATAAATATGATTTAATAGGCATCACTGAAACCTGGTGGGATGGGATGATATATATGTATCGTATCGTATCGTATCAATGGATGGCTGACAACTCTTAAAAGGAGATTGGGAAAATTCCAGCAGCTTGGGCCACCAAGGGCTACCAGTCAGCTTGGCTACAGCACATCTCCAGGACAAGAGGCAGTCTGCGCTTCTGCCCCTCAGTTCTTGGGGAATGTGGGGTGGAGCAGGGAGCTGCCCATCTCATGTCCTGCTGGTGAGCTTCCCAGCAGAAGTAGCCGCTTGCCCACTGTGAGAACAACATCTTGGGCTAGAGAACCCCTTGGAGTGGTTTTGCATAGATCTTCTTAAGTTTCTCCCTGCAGCACTCACAATTAACCAATTCATGGGATCTGAGACGCCTGAGAGCGGAACACAGCACGGCCAGGGGGCTTCCACCCAATGCCGGGGGGTCCTTACCTGTTCTTGTTGAACTGGATGGCGAAGTCGCTCATGTGCTGCAGGGCCTTGTTGGTGAAGGTCATGTCCATGTAGATGTGCCCCTGGCGGTGGCTGAAGGTTCCCGAGATCTCCAATCCCTTGGCCTTCACAGCTGGCAGCCAGACCTGGAGAATTCGGGGGGGAAATAGTGGTCAGCAAGGCAAGGCAGGGGCCGGCTTGGAAGAAGAGAAAGTGAGATATTTTCTTCTGATGGATGAGAAAGCCTGGAGGCTCCATGACAGTGCCATGGTTAAATTATTTGGGAATCTTTGGGATGGAGAGCCACATTTCCCCTGAGATCCCAGCTGAAAACTTTCTTTTCCAAAGCTTTAAGAATTACAGTTTCATATCGCTTTATCTTGTATATTTTGATGATATGTTTCTCTCACTTTGCTTTACTTCTACTGCATTGTTTTCTGTGTTGTATCTGGATATCCTGTTTTATAATTGTATTGCATAATTTTATATTTGCTTCACTCCGTCCTTCCTGTGGGTGCACGTGTTGTACTTTAGCCTGCACGCCTTTGGTAGGACTAGCCGTTTTCCGTTGCTGTTTCATGTGTAAAGCAGCATGTATATCAATGGCACTATATAAATAAACAACAACAATTTCCTCTTACTCTGGCTTTGCTCCCAATTCCCTGTGCAGGGAAGGTGAAGGAAAGCATATCTGGATCCCCTAGGTGTGGAATTCTCTCCTTCTCTCCTGACAGATTTTGGAAGCTGGCCAAATGGATTAGGTGCACTGGGTAGACACTCTATCAGCCCCACAACCATCACAGACACATCTGGTGAGGAGCAGGAGGCAAGACCTTCCCAGTGCCTGCCCCACACTATGGAATTCCTTCCCACCGGAGGCTGGCCTGCCTCTTCTCTCCTCTCCTTCCGCTGGCAGGCAAAGACCTTTCTGTTTACTCAGGCCTTTTAGCAATCACTGTCTGTTGCAGAATGTTTTTTTTTAAATTGGGATGCATTGTGTTTGTTTCATTATTATTACATTTTAACAGCCTTCTGAAAACTGTTTTTAATTAATCATAGAATTGGAAGGGACCCTGAATGGGCCATCCAGTCCAACTCCATTCTGCCGTGCAGTAATACGCAATCCAAACATTTCCGATAGACAGCCATCCAGCCTCTCTTTAAAAACTTCCAAAGAAGGAGGCGACTCCACTCCACTCCACTCCGGCAGCCGTGTTCTCCACTGACAAACTGCCTTTACTGTCAGAAAATTCCTCCTAATGTTTAGATGGAATTTCTTTTCCTGAAGTTTGAAGCCATTGCTCTGTGTCACTGGCTCTGGAGCTGAAGATTTTTTTTTTTAATGTGACTTTTCAAAACTTTGTACAATCCATTGTTTTAAGTGTGGTTTGTTTTACCTCCAACTTTGGGTCACTGTGGATTTCATACTGGGAGAAAGGGGGGCTACAGGCATTAAACCAATCCATAGCCCCCTGCCCCACCTGACGGAACTGATGTCCGTGCCAGACGCAAGTGGGAATGTGGGGTGAAAACAGAACCAGTAGCTGGGACCCCGAGCCCATGAACAGAGAAGCCCCTCAAAAGGCGGAAAGGGCGGCATGTCCCTCTCTTCTCCCACCTACCGATTTGGGAGCCACGTAGCCCCCAGGCGCCATGCCAATGCCGGAAGAGAGCTCAAAGAGGTCGTTGAGTCCGCTGCTGACCACGGCCGGAGTGGGCGAGGGGGCAAAGGTCGCAGGCACTGACGAGGGGATGAAGGTTTGCCCCACCTAGAAGGAGTTGCAGGAAGGGGAAAAAAACGGAGACTGCACAAGTAAAAAAAGTTTAAAGGTTTCACCTGCAGCCCGAGACGTTTATTCAATAAACCGTGAACTCTGGCAACATCCTGAATATTTCAAAGGCTTTTCCTGGCATCTTGTCAAATTATCTAGAGAGCTAAATGAGGTATTTGCATGCCAATGAGCTGGCTGGGCAGCTTAATCCTCCGCAATCATCTCCCCCTCACCTTTACTGCTGATGCTGCTTTCTGATCATCTCTGAAGCAGCCACTAAAATGGCCCTCCTGTGCTCTTTAAGAATTCTGAGGTGGGCTTTTTTTTTTTTTGCAGGGGGAGCTGGGAATGGAGGGCGAAAGAAGAGACACTCAAGGGTGCCACGCAGTCCAGGCAAAGCTGATCAGCTCAGGGAGCTTCACCTCCCAGAACCTGCTTCCAATTTTTGCCACCTTGAGTAGGTGCTGAGATGCATCCTGGCATCCAAACCAAGGTCTGCTCAAATCCAGGCAAGGAGGGGGAACGGGTCTGCCTTAGATTCACGTACCCAGATGCCCCCAAAATTAACCTGGTAACTAGAAATACCCAAACAGCTGAGGCAGTCTGATATGAAGGCAGACCCGCCAGTCCAAGACTGTCTCCTCCAAGGATAAAAAAACCTGAACCCTCTCTGGATAATTCCCATCAGCCTTAGCAAGCCAAACCAAGAGAGAGGCAGTCCATACGTGCCTCCCACATTTGCTCCAACTGACAGCAGAAAACTCCCATCTTATACCCAGATGGGCCATTTGGCACGCAACATTTGGGTTTGGCTACCTGCCGAAGGCTGGGAACACAGTGGCCTTTGTGGGACCTCCTTTCTTCTATTTTCATTTCTCGCCCAGTTTAACTGGCTCACTTGACGCTGCTGGATTGCACTTCCCATCAGCCTTAGCCACCCCAGCTAAGGGCGAAGAATGCTAGGAGGGGCAGTTGTGACATAGCTGGCACTGTCCCAGTGCCAGAACAGCGTGCCACTCTGGCTTTGTGGGGGAGACTGGCTCTTTCTGCAAAGGATTCATAGTCTGGGCAACAGTTGTGTTGGGACGCTGCCCTCGTGGCCCGAAACTGACAGGGATCATCTCTGCAGGAGGTTTTGCAGCCTCCCCCCTGGAAAGAAACAAACCCAGGAGATCTAGAACTCTACACTCGCCAGCAGAGGTAGAATTCTGGGCCCTCCAGATGTGGCTAGACTACAACTCCCGGCAGCCCCAGCAAAGGCAAAGAATTCTGGGAGTTGCAGCCCAACATCCGGAGGGCCTCAGCAGCTCCCAGCTCCAGCCTCAAGGGGTTATATACATTACAGGGGAAGAGAGGAGACAAATTACCCAAGGAGAAGAAACACAGTGTCCAAGCAATGAGAAGATTCACAGGAAAACCAAAGGACCTGCTCATTCAGTGGCTTTGCCCAGCATAGCTCCGCACCTCCAGCACTGCTTGTTTAAACCCCTTGGAACTCTGTACGAGAGCAGGGGCTATGGTAGCCACCACCTTTCTATTCCAGGAACTACAGAACTTTGCAGGGCTCTGGACCAATTGAGACAAGATGCCACGAGATCTGTGGTCAAATGCTTTCACCTCATAGGAGCAAAGACCAGTGAGTCGCAACAGCGAAGGCCCTGGGCAGGGGGGAACTTGGGGGGAAGAGTTGGGAGCGGGGCTGTCACCCATGCATCCATCGCCTGAAACAGCTGCTATACTCTGTCTCCCAGCAGGGCTGGCCCTGGACATAGTACTTCATGCCAGGCCTTGAATACACTGTGGTCCTTTTGGCTGTCAATTCTCCTTTAACCACCTGGGTGGCAACTCAATTAAGAGGCCATTATCGTCCACTTGTGCAGCTATCGTCCTGGCAACCTCCATTTAAACTTTAGAAGTTTCAAACAACCCTCCCTCCTCTTGCTTTCTCTGTTTCTTACTCTGTTCGGGTGGCAGAGAGAGGCCGTTAACGCTGAGCACCAGCCTGACTGGAACAGGGAACTAAGCGCTGCCACTGCCAAATTCCAACTGCTATTAATTTCTTGAAATGTCACTGCTGTCAGAGCCTTGGACACATCTTCCTCCTGCTAGATTTAAAGGGATGCCCAATGGCTTGGATGGGGGGGGGCACTCTGGCTTGGAGAAGCACGCTTTCAGACCCACGAGCCCGGTCCCTCTGTCAGCTCTGTGCGCCGGAAAGGAGTGAATGATGGGGGGACGGGGGAGAGGACCACCAAGAAGTATATTTAAAAAAGACAAACTTGTAAAAAAGAAAGGAGGGCACTTACTGCAGGGCTGCCACCAATTCCCCCGCCAAGGTCACTGCCAAGCTGCAAGAGAGAAGGAGCAGAGGGACAGACAGACGGACAGAGGGGCGGAGAGGGGAGGGGGTGGGGGGGCCGGGGGGGTGAGGGTGAGAAAAAGGAAGAGTTCAGTTCAGCAAGGTTGTCAGGTACCAGGTAATGAAGGACACGCAGCCCTCCAAGAGGGTCCGTGACGTCCGACACCTCGTCCGTTCACCAGCGGGAGAGCAGGACACCCGAAAGGTGGCAGTGAGGAGACAGAAAGAGAGTGCTGTGAAGTCTGAAACCCACCAAACGTCCATAGATGGAAAAGCAGAAGAATGCACACTCTACGCTCTCCCAAACTTGGGGGATGGGAGACCAACCTCCCACAGTTATTCAGGAAGAAAGGGGGCTTTCCTGGGCCATCGTCTCCAAAGGGGAAATCACCTCTGGGCCCGCCCCGACTGCAGCAAGCCACCCCATAACCAGCCCCAGTTATCTCAAAGAAGACTAAACACCCACACTTGTCACGGGCAGGATTTGCCAGGTGCATGAATCTTGACCAAACACATGGTCCCCACCACAATTCTGGAGTATGAAATTGGAAGCTGGAAGAAGAACGAATATGAAAAGGCTGTGAACAGCTTATATCTCCCCTGGCGCACAATTTGGTCCTATTTGGGAACACACCAAAACACAGCAATTCCATATGTCCCCTGCAACACCACACAAGTTACTGGGACTGCGTTGCTCCTGAAGAACTGCCAGATTGGTCTCACAGGGAACAGACAACAACTGTTTTCTCTGTTAAGCTAGTAAGTGAGTGCTACATTTTTAAGAGAAGAAAAAAAAATATCGAAGCACTTGGGCCTTACGACTTCTCCTTGGAGAAGTAATCACGGGGAGCTCTTGCCGCTGGGTGATTTACAGCCACCGGTGCCACGTGGGGGAAAGTGGTGCTAATAAGGGAAAGACCTGCCTGGATTTGCTGCCAGCCATATAAGCAGCACGGAGGCTTCGGGGCCCCAGGGAGCGATGACTGCCCGTTGAAACGAGGAATGCAGGGACGGGGGAGCAAATCAGCCTTTTCGAGAGGCGGGCGGGCGGGTCTCTTATGTAAAGCAGCACCCGAACAGCTCGTGAATAATTCTGCATAATAGACCCAGATGTTTTCATCCGCTTTCCTCAGCTTTTATTGGGAAAGGAGCCACAGGCGGAGAAGCCAACCTTGAAAGAAACAAATGCATGCCTCTTCGCTCTGATATTTGTGAGGGTACCTTCTCTCTCTCTCTCATACACACACACACTCACGACACACTTCCTCTGCCCCAGAAATGGGAGGGAACAGGCCCACTAATCCACTTCTCCATCAAGCCTGTTGTCAAGGGCTCTGTGGTCTGAACAGGCAGCCCTGTGGCCAGCGCAAAGGTACAGGAGTAGGAGAGGACACTTCCCGTTTCTGCACATGGGGGCCTTGGAAGGTGCAGAGAATCCTACAATCCACGTGGGCCACTGAGTATCCCCCCCCCAACAAGAAATTCTCTGGCACTCAATTCGGGCCCCAGGTGGAAGATGCTCCCCACCTTTCCCCATCCTAAACTGTTCAGGAAGCTCACTATGAGGGGAAAGCTGGAAGGGAGGCGCAAAGATTGCCCACCTTCCCCCAAGCACAGAAGGGGCCACAGGCTTTGAAAAACATTTCTGTCTTTTGGGCCAGAAAAAGGGGCTACCCGGGAAGTGCTAAGAGCCCCAAAGACAGCCTTTGGTGGGGGGCACACTCTGCCCTCCCCTGGGGCAGAGGTGCAGAGCAAAGGAAAGGGAGGACGCCCTGAACATACGAACCCCTTCGCTCCCCTCCCTGGTGATAAAAATCCGTAAGATCCCTCCCTGGAGAACCCCTGCTACCAAAAGAGAAGTCAGATTCCACACGCTGTGCTCCTGAACTGTCTCCAAGAGGAGTCCCACTCAGTTCCTCTGCTGGATTTTTTTCTGCTTGCAAACCTCCCGTCAAGAGAGAGAATACAGATCCTAAATTATTCAGGAAAACTCACTATGCGGCCCAAGCCACCATCTCTCTCAGCTTCACCTACCTCACAAGGTTGTCATGAGAGCAACACGGGTCTCAGATCTTTCAAAGAACGAAGCAATTTCCGTTTCGTTTTTTTTCAAGGTACCAAAACACACCTTCTTACACACACGCCCTGGAATACACAGATCCTTATCTCTGAACACCACACCAGCACAACACAGTCTTTTCTTTTCCTCCGATTCCGGTTTTCTTTAAGCCCTGCTTTAAAAATAATTTTGCAGGAATTCTTCTGCAATATTAAGCAAGAAAAGCCCTGTCCAGGGTGCTGAATTGTTTCCCCTGTTGGAGATTTAATTCTATTTGAATGTTGACTTTCTGTATGTTTTTAACTATATTGTAATCATTTTAATTTGTACGCTGCATTGAGTTGCAGCCTTGAGAGCGAAAGGTGAGTTGTTAACAAGCTGTTAACAACAAGAACAAGAACTTCCCAGGATTAGGGCTTAACCAGAACGGCTCATTCCATACCCTGGAGCCTTTTAGGGAGGGCATGAAGGAGCATTTTTAGGCTGTACAATTGGGGGGGGCATAAAAATGAGCTTGGGGTTGCACGAGACTCGCCGACCATACATCGTGCGTGCTCGGATTTCCCACCGCTCCTGATGTTTGGGAAAAGCAGGCCTTGAACGCCCTCGCCCAGGGATGCCCAAGGGAACACGCCCTCTGAAAGGCGCCTTCGTCTTCCTCCGACCGGCACCTCTCGGTTCCACCCCCACCGCTGACGCCCTGAGAGCTCCCGTCCCGACAGGGGGCAGCCCCTTTTCTCCTCCATTTTACGGCACGCGCTGAACGCCGGGTACTCGGCCTGCTCTTGATGCCCGGATGCTCGTCCTCTAGGCCCCGGGGGGGGGGGGGTTGAAAGAAGAAAAGGAAAGGCACGGCGGTCTCTGATGACACCCTGCCGTGGTCTTGCAATGTCACGTGAGGGACGTGTCCCGGTCGAGAGGAGAAGTGGGGAGGAGGGAAGCGCTCAAGGACGCCATGGGAGGCCCCCTCCCGGGCCAAAGGCTGAAAAGGAACGGGAAGCGGCTGGACCGGGGCCCACGGAGCACTTTCCCCCAGCGGTTAGTGAGGAGCGGGGTGTGCTTTCTTGCCCCCACCGCCCTTCTGCAAGCGACCGCTCATGTCGGAGAGAGGAAGAGAGCGGAAGGGAACGACGGCTGGGAAGGCGGTCGGCCAGAATCCGCTCTCTGGGCCAAGTCAGACCACGGCCGTCCCGCCAGGCGTCACAAGCCAAACCAAAGCGCCCAGACGTCACAACTCTCAGACGGAGCAAGGAGCGGAGCACAAACACCTACAAACCACAGATTTCATTTAGCACGTGCACCCGTAGGCTGCAGATACCCCGAGGCTTCTCCTGTGCCCCCAGGAGTCAATTCTTTTTTTCAAACAAAATGCCAAGCCTATATTTTGCCCTCTTCTGCACAAAAATTTTAAAAAAACAAAACAAAAAAACAATCTGCCCCGTATGCAAAATGAACAAACACATAATGAGAAAAAAGAAAAATATAATGGAAAATGCTATAAACTTCTAATCTTTCCCATAGTGAAGACAACTTTCAAAATTTCCTCTCTTGCACATGCAAGAAATAAACAAATGAAAGTTCAGTGAAATTCAAATCCTTCCCAGTGTGAAGACAGCTTTCCAAATTTACTCTTTTGTGTGCAAGAAATAAACAAAGGGAGATTCACATCCCTCGCTGAAGGGCGTGCGTGCAACACACGGCTGAGGGAGGCTCTCTCTTAACATTTCTAGAAATGCGAATGGGACAAACCCCTCCACAATTTATTGCCCTCGAAGGTTCCAGGAGTCCCGGCCACACATCTGCCATCCCTTGGCATGGCAACGCTGGCTCTCCCAAGAAAAAGGAGAGAAACAAACCCTGATATCTGGACAACATTTTTGCTCCAGGCAGAGAAAGAGAGGTTCATCCTAGCAGAACTCAGGAAGCTGGGAAGAGAGAAACCTGAGTGTCATTCAAAACAGTTCTAACCACCCTTCCTTGAAAGGAAAGGGCAAAAAGCTAATGTGCCAAGTTTTGAAAAATCAATCTTAAAACCAATCCCGGTCTCTTTTAGCTCACAAATGCATTTTGGCCAATGAAAAATGCAAATAACGCACCACAAATCTAAGCATTGTGAGCACGATACTGCGAAAGACAAGAGACGCGCTACAAACAACTTCTGTACAAGATGGCGCCAAGCCAATCGAGAGAAATAAGTGGCGTGTGGTTGCAAAAGCATCAGGCAGACATGACAAAACCGTGGACCCCTACATCGAACATACAGATTCTGGGCACAATTCAAAATTGTCTTTTGTCAAAAAGCAGGGGGGACCTGTTGAGTTGTGTTCGACTGACAGGGTGCCCACACTGGCTACGGACTTCTGGGTTTAGAACTCTTAGGGCCCAGGTCCATTACCTAAATTCACCCCCTCCCCTCTTCCAATGAGCCCGGCAGCCTGTACAGCCCTCCTTCCCCTACTTCTCTGTGCCACCCACATCCTCATTTTCATCACAACTACACAATGAGGCTGGCCAGGCCCAGCACGTTTTTTGTGGTTCAATGAAAGCAGAACCTTGGACTGGAACCCGGGCTCCGGCCTTCGCAGTGCGCCAAACCGCAAGACGGGGAGGATTCAAAGACAAGGAACGGAGACCCTTCCTCCCAGCGGTGATCCACCAGACCCTCCATGCCCTGCTTTTTCCTTTGCTCTAAAAAGAGGAAGGGAAGGGAAGGGAAGGAGTCTTGGGCAGTGGGGGCTCTCATGTCAGTGGGATGCTGGATCCGCTCTAAGTTTTGGCTGGAAACAAGGGAGCTCTCCCAGATGGATCCTACCCAACAAAATGCATCAATAAGATGCCAGCTCTATTTAGAAATGGGGTTCAACACCTGAGAGAGTTCTTGGAGAGCCTGAGTTAAAACCTGGAGTGGATTCCTCACTCCTACTGAAATGGGAGCTGTATTGGTCTCAGGGGTTCAGAGACGCAGAGCGGGAGAGCCGGGCGAGAGAACTCTCCAAAGGGGGGGGGCTTCTTTAAACCCCCCCTCCCACAACAAAGAGATGGGGGTTACTCACCAGGCTGTCCAGCCCTCCCCCAAGCAGGTCCACAGCACCCATCTGCATGGAAGAGACTTGGGGCACGTTCACCGGTGGGCCGAGGTCGAGGTTCAGGAGGTCCCCCAGGAGGTCTCCCTGCGAGGGGATCACCTGCGGCTGCTCCAGGTTTGTTGCGGCCGTGGTCCCAACGGGGCTATCTCCGGCATCGGTGCTGCATTTGGGGAGGAAGGAAGAGGGGGAAAAAGGGTTATGTTGGACACTCTGTTACACGATGGCGACAATGTCAATAGCAAGGGGGACTCAGGCAGGAAATCCTACAGGCCACTCTGTCACTTTGGCTTAAATCCAGCTGGCCCGCCCTAATTAGAGTGCAAACATATACCGACCTTACTGAAACAGCATCGCTGGCTGCTGGTCCATCGCTGGGCAGAATTCAAAGCGCTACTTCTGATCCTTAAAGCCCTGCATGGGCCAGATCCAGACCACCTGAAAGACCCATCTACACCGGCCTGAGTTTTAAGATCCGCAACTGAGGGCCTTCTCCTGGTCTCACTGCCATCATATGCAGGTATGGTGAGGACGTGGGAAACAGGGCCTTCTCGGTGGCTGCTCCCAGCCTGAGGAACTCCCTTCCACAGGAGGCTCAACTGGCCCCTTCTCTGCCCTTTTTACACCCGGAGGCAAAGGTCTTTTTATTTAAATACACCTCCAGCTTTTAACAGAGTGGGGTAACGCAACCAGTGGACTTGTTATTAACATGTTATCGGATTTAAATGTGCTTTTCACTGCTCTAAAACAGTGTTTAATGCTTTTCTTTTCCATTTCTATATTACAGATTTTTCTAGCTATTTTTTTCTTTAAACATACAGCATAATCTGCTTTGGCACTTGCCTTAGTGTCAACCTACCAAAAGTCCCCACTGGTTCAAAGGGTCTGCTACAGCCAGGGCTAGCAACTGGATTAAGGCCTTGGTGCCACAAGAGGGCACTTCCCAGGAGGACTCACCTGCCATGATGGATGGGCAGGTGCTTCCGGTGGATCCCGTGGCTGCCCTCCACAAAGGCGTTGGGTGGCTTGTGGTAGACGGAGGCCAGCGAGCCAATGTGGCAGATGAGCTCGTCCAGCAGCGTGGGCTCAATCAGGTCGGTCTCCTTGGAGATCAAGGGCTTCTCGGACAAGACCACCTCCTTGGCCGTGACGGGGTCCGTGGAGAGGAGGCGCCAGTAGATGTAGCCGCGGTCCCGCAGGTCCGGGTTGTCCGAATCCTAGAGGGAAATGAGGCGGGGTATTCTGGCACAGACCCATCACACAGAGGGGTAGGTGGGACCCCCAGACAGGGAGGCTACAGCCACAGTGCCTGAGGTTGCCCAGGTCAGATTCAGGGTTAACGGCAGCAGGAAAATGATGAAGGAAAAGAAAGCCAGAAGCAAAAACGACAAGAGGGGTCTTGTGACTTTCCTTGCAGCAACACAGAAGGTTGTTGTTGCCTTCTGGCCAGGAGGCAAAGACCCTTGTTATCTGTGCAGGCCTTTGGTTTATAACTCACGGCAGCAGGTAGAGCTCTTAATGGGCAACACTTATTGTCCTTGTTACGTGCCCTCAAGTCATGTCCTACCCTATAGAACTGATCACGGGCCTTTCTTGGCAAGATTCATTCAGAGGAGTTTTTTGCCATTGCCTTATTCTGAGGCTGAGAAAGTATGGCCTACCCATGGTCACCCAGTGGGCTTCCATGGCCATGTGGGATTTGAACCCTGCTCTCCAGAATTGTAGGCCACCGCTGAAACCACTTTACCACGCTGGCTGTCACCAGGGTTCCATCTGTATTTTATTATGTTCTAAATACATTTTTTAAACTCAAGTTTTTAGACAGAACTGTGGTTTAATTGTCTTTTAACTTCTTTTCATTAATATCTCTTTGGTTGTACATTTCTTTTAAACTGTTGTAAGAAACTTGGAATCCTGTACTGGGAGAAAGGCAGGATATTAAACAGTTAAGGATACTAATTAACTAATTAATTAAGGGTCGGCAAGTGCAATAGGTCTTGGCTGGTGGCAAAAAAGAGAAAAACTGAGGAGCTGAGAGATGAAGGAGCAGGAGCCCTACAGCCACTGCTTTGAAAACAGAAGCAGAGAGAGAGAGAGAGAGACCGTGGATCTGGAAAATGGCCAGAGGCATGGATTCGCACCAAGCACTATGCTTGGATTTTTGCCTTTCCACAGATCCTCAGCCTCTCTCCATCCTTGCCTCCTGTACAAAACACAAGCAGTAAACAAGCAAGACATAAGGCTACTCCAAAAAAAAAAATAGGACTATGTTCCAAAATCCAAAATGTGGGACACTTCTGGTCCCAAGCATTTTGGATAAGGGAAGCCCAGTCCGTCACCTGAAATGCAACACTCCACAATGGTGGCACATTAATTGCTTCTGGGTTCAATTTTCCATTTTGAAATCATCCACCCACTCTCACGAAACCAGCCAGGTGAAACGCTCAGTCACTGTAACTTGCTACAGACGAATATCACCCGGAGAGAATTACCACAACAAGCAGGAAAAACAGCCATCACCCTCACAGCAACAAGTAACAGGAGGCAGGGCTCCTCTGAGGAGAGATTCCACCCCCAGCTCTCATGGCTAAAAGCTTTATAATCCCCGCCTTTTTTTTAAGCCTCTTATGCAACTGGCCATCGCATTATGAGTTGGAATACGGCATTTGATAGCAGGGTTTTGGGAACCAACAGATCTTCTAAAGTTATGGATTGTAATTCCCAGCATCCTTTCCCACTGGCCATGCTGACTAGGAATGCCGGGGCCTTCAGGCCAGCCGCATCTGGGGGACCACAAAACCCCCTCCCCACTATCCGCTGATTAGCATGATGGGAATCTGCGGCTCCGTCCACAGCTCGGTTCCCCCCAGGACCAAGTGCTGAGAGGCCAACGCATTTAATCTCACGCGCAGTGGACAGTCTGTGTGCATGCACGCATCTTCTACTGATTCTGCAAAACTCAGGGCTCAGAGTTGGTTTCCAGGATGCCACAGAAAAAAGAGAGAGAGAAGGGGAGGCCAGAGTTTTATCTACGATATTATTTTTGTTTGCTTGTTCATGTTTCTAAACTGGGGCAGGATGACCATTTCCTAGGACCACAGAAGAGTCAATTAAAAACATCAAAATGTCAAGTGACTGGAATTTTATGAGCAGTTTTTAGGGGAAGGAGAGATTTGGAGTTTTTAATTTGTGGCTTGGGAAGGGGCTGCAACCTGTGCAAAGTCCACAACTGCCAATCTTGGAAACTTCCAGGAACTGGGGAAAAAATGACACTTTGGTCCCTCACTGCTTTTTCACTTGAGCAATCAGAGTGGGAGCAAAAAAAGGGTTGCAGATAAAGTCCTTGGGGCCCTGCAGGGCTCCCCTGAAGCCCACCTTTGCTCCAGAGCAGGGGAGGGCAAAATGTGGCCGGGAGGCCACTTTGTGCTGAGGGGTCAAAAATGTCCTCTGAGGGCACAGGAGCATTTCTGATGTATTTTTGGCCTGTCTGGGCCATTTTTGCAGCAAGAGGGGCCTTTTTCTGAACCAGGAAGTGACTTCTGGCCGCTTCCTCTCGCTAAAACACGGCCTATCCTCAGCCTAAAATGGCCCGGTGCCCCAAAAATGTGGCAGAGATGCCCTCTATGCTCCTTAGAAGGTATTTTGTGGGAAAAACTGTTTTGCTAACAAATCAATTTCGGGGTGTGTTATATGTGTGCCCCTTCCAAGGTCGCCTGCCTTTTTTCTAGAAGTTTTACCTCTTCGGGACAGGGGAAGATCGGCTGAGAAAAACGATCCTGGTAGCATTTTGCCCGAGAGCACCCTCTTACCTTCTGGGAAACTTACAAATTCAGTTACTCTTGCTTAGGTTGGTGGAGGAGCGGGGAAAGAAAGAGACAGAGAAACACACGACATCTCCCAACTCTGATGAACCAGAAGTTTGGAATCAGAGCCCCTTCAAAGAGATGCTCTTCATACCTCTCTTCCTCCCTGCCAGGGAAAAACTCACGAGCAAAACCACAACCCAAAGTGCATCGAGATGCTGTTAAACATTTTGTGAGTCAGCTGAGTGGGCTCTACGCTGCGGTGTGTCGCCGCCTTCTCGAGCAGCACAGCCCATCCCCAGCTCCTGGAAAAAGTGAGGAGGAGGTACTTGCCTTGGGATTTCAGGGAGGAAGCACTGTATAAGGCTCTGTCCCCCCGGAAATCTGTGGGTACGCCACTTGGCCAGTTCACTGGGTCAAGATGGAGGTCTTGGGGGGGAGGGTATCTCACTCACAGGGCCACTGTGAGAGAAAGTCCACTTGGTGGCAAATCACAGCTTTTAAATTGTAAGCCTGAAGGCAGTGGCTCTTGCTGGAATTTGCAAGCTTCATGGAGTATTTTCTGGGGCAAAGAGCAGACTAAGAAAATACACTTTATATTAAACCAGCCATGCTGCAATGGCTGCCATATCCATAACTAGATGTAAGCTTCATGTGGCAATTGGAAAAGCTACCTTTCTGCATTATAAAATGGTTGGGGTAGTCTGGGAGTTGGTAGCCCCTAAAAAATAAATTTTCCACACTTTGGCTTCATGGCCTGTGAGCACCACCATCGTGGCCTCAGGAATCCACTCTCAAAGCTTCTGAAATCATTCTGATGTTTTTCAAGAAAGGGGGAATACAGTCAAATTTGGGGAGGGGGAAGGTATGCCCCACTCCCCTTGACAGCCCATGGCTTACCTGTGTGGCCAGACTCAGCACCTGTTGGACCAGCTCCTGTGTTTCAGACGGCTTCTTCAGAAACAGCTTCACAATAGCAGTCAGCAAAGTGAGCTGCACCTGCGGCCAAGCAAGAGGGAAACCGGACCATCAGGAGGGCATACACACCAGTTTTGCAGTGCTGGTAGGCCTCCGACCTGGGGCTACACCCAGATGGATTCCCCACCCCCCATGTGCTCTTTGGGAACCACCCTGAAAGACCTCACAGGACAATGGGAGAGGGGAAGAAGATTACCTGGGTGCTCTCATCGTGGAATCCCTCCAGGAAGCTCTCCAGCAGCTCGTCCGCATTGTCAATTCTCTCGGCGTACTCGCCCACGATCCAGATCATGGCTGCCCGGGCATCTGGCTCATCCAGAGAGTCCAGGTTCTCGCACAGGGTGGCAATGATGCTTTCGTACCTGAGACCCAAAACAGCAGAGTTCACAGAGATTGCCCTTACCTGATCGTTAGCACAAACACGGGTGTCTGTGGAGCCATGTGTTTCCGTTCCTTGCAGGAATGGAAGGGGAACACTGCTGTGGTTGCGGGAGGGACACACCCCGAATCCCATGGCTAGGATCAGGAGTGTGACCCCTGCCCTGGACCCCTTTGGCCCTTTCCTTCTCCTTCGGCAAAGCCGCTTACTTGTTGGGGTACTTGCGGAAGATGTCCCGGATGACAACAATGGCCTCCTGGACAACATAGTTGACCTTCGTCTGGATGAGGTCCAGGAGGGTGCTGACACAGCGCTCCGCGGATTGCTGCAGGAAAGAGACACCCCGAATCAAAAGAAGGAAGGAAGGACTTCTAACCAACAGCAGTGGACCCCCTACCAGGCCCAGTGCTGGTCAGGATCCAGCCCCCAATTCTCCTCCCCATTCCACTCTAGAGGCGCTCGCAGCATCGGCAGCTACAACAGGTGAGGAAGGGGGGCCCACTCAGACGCAGAATACTGGGCCTCGGCTAGAGAACTCTGATATTTTTTTTCAGCCTCTGGCCGCAGCTAAGTTAAAAGGTGCTTTAACCAAGAATGGAGCATCAGAGGAGGCTGACCTGCACTTCTCAGCCTTCCTCACCAATGGCTCTCTGCTGCTGCCCAAGCCTGCTGGGACTTGCAGGCCTCACTGTTTAACTGTGTGAGAATAAGCTCCCTGTGCATCTGGGAAGGCAGGTTCAGTCTACGACTAAGAAAGCTACCAACTTCTTTCTCTCAGTTAGTCTCAAAAGTGCTACAAGATCCCTTCGCATACTGATCCAGATTACTATGGCTATGGCCATTTCCACACTAGCCTGTTGTAGCGCTATGCTTCCGGCTGCTCCCGAAACTGCAAACCCCAGGATTACATAGGATGTTGAAAGTGGAATCATAGCGCTACATCAGGCTAGTGCGGAAATGATCTATGTCTCTGAATTCTTCTCCAAGCTCTGTTTGCCATTCATGCAAAAACACGAGGCAGGGAGGACATATCTGCAGGTGGGAAATTTCTTCCCCATGCACATCCTAAAAGGGAGGTTTATTTTAGGCAAAAATGTGAACTTCAGCTCAGGCAAGCAGAGAAGCTCTGAGGTGCTGGGGGAGAGAGCTGCAGCCTCGACGTTCCCTGGGAGCCCCTCCTGCCCTGAAGAGCCCTTGCAACGGAGCACGGCGTGAAGTCAGACAGAAGCTTTGCTATCCAAACAGCCCCTGGAGCCCATTAACAGCCCCCCTCTTCTGCTCTTTCTCCCAGTGCAAACACCTCAGCAGGGCTGTTCAGCTGAAAAAGAAGAAAGCTCCACTGGAACTTGGAGGACCAATTTTATGAGGAAGGGGGTCTGCAAAAGAAACGAAACAGTGTAGTTGGTGTTGAGCCCGATTCTCTCTCTGTGAATTTAGCTAGGGGAGAGGGAAGGTCTCAATGGGGCGCGTAGCAGTTTGGGATGACCTCGAAGATCTGGACTGCATGATCTATCTTTGCTTTCTTGTGAGAGGCATCTGCAGCTTTCTTTCTCTCTCTACACGATTGGGAAATGGAAATCAGTTCGTATACACCTCGAGCTTAGTGACAGTTGGTGTGCAGGAGATCTTAAGTGCTCAACCCTGGTGCTAAACTCAGATGGTTAACATCTTCTGAGCAGCCCAACCTACGTGAACCAAAATCCAATTTTAATCCCGGCTGGAGAAGACCCACGGAAATGAACAGGCTTTGTTAATCACCATTTACTGATTTCAATGGGTCTAACTCCACCTTTGCTGATTACAATCCATGGATCACCCACAGTTATGACAGACAGCACCCCAACCTCCGCCATGTGCATATAACAGACAGACAGATCTCATATGCACGTGGCTGAGGTTGGGGTGCCGTCTGTAATGATCGTGGGTGACCCGTGGATTGTAATCAGCCAGGACTCATGCTGTCATCAGTCTCTTGGTCTTAACGCTCACTGTTGCTCCTTGTTCTGCTCAATGGATACACTTCTGGAATTCTTCAAAAAAAGACGTAGATGTTTTGGCATTGTTTCATTCAGCACAGGTGCCTCCTCCTCCCTGCAGACCAAGATCACTGCCTTCAGACTGTGTTGATTTGCTCCCAGGATTATCGCTGTCATAAAAGGGGCATTCATTTTAGGACTATGTAAAATGCTCTGGCTCTTTCCTAAGCGACCAAATGACAAAGCAAAAGGTTTACAAAACACAGGAGGTGGAGATCCAGCATATCATTTGGCAAGATCCTAGTTCAAATCTCACCTACCTGAGGACTCCCCTAAGGAGCTTTAAAGCCCCTTTGCTTTTGCTTCTCTGCCAACAGACTAATACAGCTTCTGAGAGTGGCTTCAGACCCACAGGCAGCCCCCCTCGGCTGCAGTGACTAATGTCCCAAGAACGAGGGGAAAAATAAAGCCAGCCAAGAAAAACTCTATATAGATAAGCAGAGATAGCTCTGCACAGCGGTCAAAGCGTGCCAAGCTGCAGAGAACACCTTTAGCAGCAAATGCACTAAGCCAGTAACACTCACCCACTCAGCTTGTAATCTTCCAACGTGGAGATATATACAATATTTACAAAGTCCAGATGGCAATCCAGCATATCTAGCTTGCTCTTTCCGGCAGAGCCTCCGGCGACATGCATCAGGCAGCACATGCAGTTGTCGGCTGGGATTGTGCTACCTTTATACAGACACCTAGCCAATCCTGGCCAACCCTTGCATTGTCTGCACCTGGTGCTCATCAGCATGACTCAGCTCAAACTAGCTCTAGTCACATTCCTTCCCACAGGTGCACTTAACAATTAAAGCAATTAAAGCAACATGACATTTACACTTACATCACAAAGTATTTTTCTTGAGGTTTGGTCCAACCTTTTCTGACAACTAAACGTGAAAGCAGAACCAAACAGCAACAAGAAGAGTTCCTCACCTCGACTTTGATGGCACATCGCCCAATGGCGCGCACAGCCTTGCGGACAAAATCCACATCCACCTCCGTGGCGTACTCCTTCAGCTCAGCCAGAACCTGGACCAGAACACAGAACAAAGACAAACAAAGTGCTAAACTGGCCGTGGTAATATTGATAGCTGCACATTCTTCACTTATTGGAGTTGCTTTGATCCAACAAAATGGAATTAGTTTTCTTTTTTTTTTAAAAAAAAGTTTCTAGTCTTCATGGTGACAGGAGAAATTATACCAACAATACTGATAACGTACAGTTCAAATTTTGGAGAAGTTCCCAGGGGTTGCATTTTGGGCTGTGCAGGGCCAAAGGCAAAACTATACACATGTTCTGCCATAAGGCCCTTACCGCCAATGCGACCGACTTTTGGGGAAAAGCATTCCAACTTTTCCAAACAGGAGTGAAAACGTGTAAGGGTGTTGTGCAATCCCCAGTCTCTGGTGTGATAGGGAAAGGGGCATGGCCACCTGGGGAACTCCAGGAAGGACAGATTCATCCCCAAGGCCTCAGGCTTCTACCCTTGTATTGTGGGTTACTGCAGAATACTTTTAAAAAAGTACGGATTGTGCTTTTCCCACCGTTTCCCATTTTTGTCCTTCCTCAGAAGGCAGGCAGGAAACGGCCAAGGGTTGTTCTGGGGCCCGGCTGACCTGGGCGATGTTGGCCTGGGAGGCCAGGCGGATCATGATGTCCAGCTTCTCTAGCTTGACGTAGATGGGGTCATTGTACTTCACAAAGAAGACCTTGATCTCCTGCTTCAGGATTTCGGGCCTGGCGGAGGGAAAGCATAGATCTGTAAGGTTCAATCGCTGACCCCAGCAAGAGACCGGGTCAGGCTGCTGATCACCAAATGGGGCTGAATTTCCATCTGGGATGTAGTTTCAGGGACTGTGCTTGCGATGGGGCTTGCGGGCGCCCAACTCTGGCTGTGTCTTGTAGGCCAGGCCTCGCTTCCTCGCCACTTCAACCCACCCCAAACTTTACAGACGTCCAGCTTAATGGGAAATGTTCTACAGAGTTTTTGTACGATGGGATGCATATGATCTAAGCCTCGGCCCGAGGCACATCGAATATTCTGCATTACACAGAGACCAGACAGCCACCTCCTGGGAGTGCTTCACCAGTAGATTCCTGCCCTGGCAGGAGGTTGGACAAGATGCCCTCTACGGTCTCTCTCAAAATAGCAACAGGAAGTCACACTGCATCCCTTCCTCTCACCATTTTGAGAAGGACTGCAGAAGGAAACAGTGGAATTTGGAGCTACTTCAAAGTTCTAGGGTGCTTGCAGAGGCTGGATAGAGCATTTTCGCACATTCTCACAGAGGTTGGAGGGGGCCTGTCTGCATATTTTTGTGACAAACTTTCCTGAAAATACTATCATTAAGGAAAATTAGCCACACTGAGTACTGAAAAGAAAAATACAACAACAACAATAACAAAAAATTCAATTGGCAGGAAGCCTACTACTGAGCCTCAAAAATGTTTTTTTTTAAATATTAAATGTTTCAGGAAACTCTCACAGCCTATTTAAAAATTAAACTGTTGCACCTGGAGGACTCTGGTTGGGGAATTCTGGGAGCTGTAATCCAGTCTTGCTTAGCAAGAGACGCTGAGCCAGATTCCATCCTGACCTTTTCTGGACGATCAGGTTGATGTTCCGGAGGGCCACGTACTGGACTTCGGGCTCGCCGGACAGGAGAGTGACCAACGGCGGGGCCAGCTTCTTTAGCAGCATGCTGTAGTAGTCCGAATCCTTGGGCAGGAGCTCCAGGAACTTCATCAGCACCTTGACGGCCGAAAGGACCACGGCAGAGTTGGCGTGGGAGAGGCGGGGCGTCACCCGCTCGCAAATGCTGCCCGGGGAGAGAGGAGAATGCAGGGAGGAGAAAGAGGAGGGAGGACGAAGTTATGGGGCAGCTCTTCCCTTCTAGAAAAGCCTTCCGAGATGGGTTTCAGGAGCCTACAGTAGCCTGTAACAGGGAGCCTTTGGAAAAGGAACGCTCAAACCAGCTCTTTGGGTTCAGCTTCCAAAGAGATGCCTGAAAACGGTGCATGATGGGAATGCCCCATTTCCTCCTGTTTACTGCCAGTACCTACAAGTCAGAATCAGTGGAGGTTGAAGAGCAGTAGTGGATCCATCCCAGCTTTTGGACAGTTTTAAAGGAGCTCTCCGAGGTGCTGGACACATTTATGAATGGGGTTCAGTACCTTGGAGAGCTCCTCTACGGCCTGCATTAAAGCCTGGAGTGGATTTATCAGGGAATCTTACTCTAAAAGATGAGGAGCAAGAGGAAGGAGCCCCACTACTGGCACTGCAGCCCTGTGCAGCCCTGAAACCTGGCTCTCGTTTGGCTGTTTGAGCGTTCATCCCACCCTCTACTCTGGTCTAGTCACAACCACAGTTTGGAAGTACAAACAAAAACTCTTTTTCTGGAGCCCCAAAAAGCATTTAGACACCAAAGTCTAAGGGAAAGAGGTTCCACAAGGGTCAACTAGAACCTCTCCACAGGCCCTGAGGTTGGGGAAAGGGTGGCTGCATTTTCATGTCATCAGACTGCAACTCCCAGAAGCACCTGGAGGACTGAATGTTTCCACATACACCTTGTTAACACGCTTGGTCAAATGCCACTTACAGCAAGAGACAGTGTGGTTTAGTGGTTAGTGCATTTCAACTGAGACACGGAGAAGCCAACTTCTAACTCATCGCGAGCTATAAATCTCACTGGACTACCTCCATCTGGTCACTCACTTTCTCAGCCTGACCTGCCTCACAAGACTGTTCTGAGAACAAAGCAGAGAGGGGAACTGAGCCATGCATAGCAGAATTTCATTCTCTGGAGGAAACACGGAAGACGTAAATTTAACTAATAAATATGAAAAGGTTAAATGTTTGGAACTGAAGAAGAAAAAGCTACTTCTGAAATACTGGCTGCCTAAGGCATGACTCATGCCATTTTAACCAGGTTCTGTTTTCAGAACCTGAATAACTTTCACATAGGCCATGTTTCTCCTTTACGAGCTGACCTCCCCTCTCCCCGTGGTATGACGGGTCTTTTTTTCCCCATCAAAAACTCCCCAAAACCCACATCGGCAAAACTCTTGACTGCTGGGGATGAACTAAGCTCCCTTGGGAGGTAATGCTGTTCAGAAAGAAGGGGATGCAGTAGACAGACAGATGTTTCCTCTATCCTCAAAATCATGATAATGATGACATGGAACGTTCATAACCACTTCATGTGAGCAGTCAGAAAGTTTGCACAGGCTTTCTGAGAGAAGGCAAAAGGGTCTCTTTGTTTGCACAGGTTTACGTAGCAGGAAAAGCCTCGGGGAATTTGCTGAGGGTCGACGGGGAGAGGAGAAGAGAAGATGTCCCAGCAGGGAGGGGAGCTAAGGGGTCACAGCACCCAGAGACAAAAAGGAAAAGAACAGTGGACCATGATGGAGGAGTGGAAACTGAGGGAAGGGTAACTGAAGAGAACAAATGAAAAGAAAAAGGGAGATGAGATCAATGCCTGCCTGAACTGGCCAATTCCTCAGCAGCACGGTTCTAGTCTGGATCCAACATCCAACTTGGTTTATGAAAAATGTAACATTCACCTCAGGAGAGCACAAACATCTCCATTTATCTGGGTTTGCAACTGTGGACCGAGCTGTCTTCTGGGATGATTTCCCAAGTCTGTCCATGTCGGTGTTTTATTACGAGCCCCAACGGCAAGGGGTTCCACAGGGCAGGGGCCAGGGACTTCCAAACAAACCTCGCCCATCTTGCACAGCTGTCCATCTCTGCGGAACCCTGGGGAGGGAAATTGGGGCGAAGGGACGTGGCCCTCCACAGCGGGCAGCCCTGGCAGAACTGTTTACCTCTGGGCTTCCCGGTCATCTTTGGGGTTGTAGTTGGAGAGGCAATCCAAGATGAAGATCTGGCCCCACTCGGTGCACTCGTTCAGGGCAGTGAGCAGCTTGTTGATGTTCTGGGGGTTCAGGTCAAGCAGGTTGCTGCTGGGGTGCGACTCGCTGATCTCGGACAAGGCGGCTACGGCGTTGGCCACGACCTGGGAGGGACAAAGAGGAAGAAGGGGCAGTAGGAGCGGCCCTGGGCTCAGCACCGCGGCGCCATCTGGACGACGCCAGCAGGCCTGGTAGCAGACGTCCGGTTTCCTGGAACGGGGAGGGAGCCCCGAAGTCACCTCTCCAAGCATTCTGGCTGATGAGTACTTCATTTCGGGACCCAACTCTCAGAATGGAAGAATGACTTTAATATTATTATTACTATTATTATTATTATTAATATGTTAACACTTCCATCTGTCTTCCCAGAACTAACATATATGCAAGATACCTAATTAAAAAGCCATTTTTTTTAAAAAAAATCCTCATTAGCAGCAAAAGCAAGCGGGACTGAGGGAGTTCCAGATTTCTGCACACAGCAGCTGAGAAAGAATGGAACAAAGACTTCAGGGGGAAAGCCAGCAGCAACCAGAACCAAAACAATGCCAAACAATGGAGCTTCCGTCGTTCTGTGTTTAAAAGTAAAGAGAAAGCAGTGACCGGCAGGAGAGAAAAATTTCAGAGGTGCACGGACATGGTCTGGTCATTTGAGCATCGGACTAGGACTCTGGAGAGCAGGGTTCAAACTCCCTTTGCTCAGCCCACTGGGCAAGTAACACTCTCTCAGCCTCAGAGGAACGTAAAGGCAACCGCCCCGTGAAGCAATCTTCACAGGAGGTTTGAAGAAAAACTCTGTGATAGGGTCACACTAGGTGGGAAACGACTTGAAGACACACAGCAACCTACACATGAAAAGTTACTTTAAAAGTTACTCCCAGAGGCAACACGCTTGCCCCTAAAAAAATAAAAGCTGCCATTTCTTTGGGCAACTGTTTTTTAAAGCAACATGTGTGCATTTGGTGCTTTAATATGACAGCTCCCCCCCTTCGCTCTCAGCTTCCTTCAAGAGAGCTTCCTTCACCTGTAGCCTTGGTGGAATGAAATGAAAAGGCAAATGTGGAGAGGCCGTCTCCTTGCAATTGCTAACAAGCAGAGACAGTTGCTCTGCCAAGAACACAGCGTTTCCGAGAAGCCATCAATATTCATGCACGGAAGGCTCCGCACAGGCATCTTGGAGAGCTGCCGAGACAGCCAGCCAGAAAAAGCGTTTCATTTTTCTAGCAAGGCAAAGAAAGGTGCTTCAGGTAGGGGAAGGAACACACTGTAAACCTGAAGCCAGCAAAACTGCAGCCATCCTCTCTCTCCCTCCCTCTCTCAGGAAAATCAGGAAGAAATGGGACTCTTTTTACGCCATGGTCCATGGCTGGGGAAGGACATGAACACTCTGGGACTTGGTGTCCCTTTGAGAGCCACAGAAGCCAAGGCCAAGCCATAACTGCATGGACCCCAAAGACAGACATCACATTTGGTTGTTACCACCATGGCAACACCATTTCAGGAGAGCAGAAGGGGGTCCCAAAATTAGACTCCAGGTTTTTTCCCCCTGCAACAGCATTCCCACTCCTTCTTGTCCCTCTCCTTCCCAGTGAGAAGTCTTCAGGAGCTTTCCAGATTAAATCCTAGAACTAAAAACTGAGATGTGCTTTGGAAGTCACGAACCCATTACATGGGGCCCAGCTGTGCTTTGGAGGCCAAGAACCCACCAGGTGGGATGAGCATCATTTAAGCATAGGAGACTTTAGTCTGACAGGGTGATACACTGTTGAAGAATCCATACAAAACTAGACCTGCAGTGTAGGCTCTTCTGTGACACCTTCATCTGCTAAGTGTAAACAATATCCCCAAATTTTAGCTATAAACAATTTTGAGCTTTACGCACACTCAAGAGATGTGTGTGCATGTCCGTATACGTACATACATGTACGCACACAAACATGTGCACTGATTTTTACCCCTTGGGAGATCTATGTCTTAGCTGATGTAATGTAACATGGAAAAAAAGGAGAAAAGTCCCACACTGGTTTGTGCTGAACAAAGATGCGGAGAAGCAGAAGAGACAAGACAAGCCCTAGTGGGCAGGCGGCTGGCCCCATTTGCGGGTGAACAGAATTTCTTCCACGGGGCGATGTTTTTATCGGAGTTGGGAGCCTGCGTCTCACTGGCGGTCCCACCTAGAGCAGAACCACTGAGTTGGCAAACAAATATGTTTTATTTTGGGAAAATCCAGTTGAAACAACACTTGTATCTCTAGCTTTCATTGTTTACCGGCTCCCCCTGCTTACCTGACGGGTTGGGGACCGCAGCACTGTCAGAAAGGGGAACTGGTTGAAAAGCAGGCCCCACTTTGGGAATAACTGTGGAGGCTCGCTGGAAACTGCCCGCGTGCTGCCTGCAAACTCTCCCCAGTCTGCCTGGCACCCTTTTGCCCCCTCAGGTCATTTTACAGGCAGCGGGCACATGTGTGAGGGCTTTATGGGAACCTCCACAGGCAAGAAGAACTGACAAAAGTTTGACGCTGGCAAATTACAGAAAAACAAGTAGATGAAAAGCAGGAGACACCTGTATTGTATTTTTTGTTTTAAATCAACATTTTTGAAAAACCCACTCTTTGCCTTTCTATGTCCTGGGAGGAGAGATCAACTCTTTTTTTACCATGGGGTTGGAGTCAGCGATGAGGTCACGCAGGGAGTCCAGAAAGCCCTGGTCCTCCACCATCTGGGCGTTGATGTCGTGCAGCTTGGCCACGCACACCGCTGCCGTCTTGCGCACGTAGGGGTCCTCGTCCTTCAGGCACTTGCGGAGCGGCTCGCAGAGGTACTCGGTGATCTTGTCGACCCGGATGCACCCCATGGTGCGCACCGCCAGGGCCCGGATGAGTGGGTTCGGGTCCTCGCAGTCCTGGGGGAGGAAGAGAGACGAGATGGGAGAGTTCTGATGAAGTGGGGTTTTGCAAAGAGCCGGGGAAAGGGGTTCCCGGAATCCCCTGGCCTAGCACAGCCAATGGCAGGGCAGCCTGTGGGACTTGTATGCCAAGAAAGTAATTTTTCTGAGCTCTGGTTTTGCAGAAGAAACTGCAGGACTTTCCCACTCAGAAGAATAAGACCCAGCTCCCGAGAGGTCCCCGGAAAAGCCAATGAAGTCATCTTCTTGGCCCCAGCTGTCCCTTGGGCAAGGTGGCTACAACACACTTTAGCAACCAGCACAAAGTGGGCAGAGAATGCCGTGAAGGCATCCTCCTTCACAGCTCATTGGCTGAATGCCTGCGATGTCACAGAAGGTACGGAGCAGGAATACTCCTGGGGAAGAGACAGGTACGCAGTGATAACAACTGAGAAAGTTTAAGTCAGGATTTTAGAAAACAAACTTCATGCAGGTCTTTGGCACAGAGCAGGCCTGGTTCTGTGGGGAAAGAGAGGCTGGTGAGATGGAAACACAGGGAGTCTCGGGCGGGTGAGGAGCAGGGAAGGTCTGGAGTCAAATGGGTGGCAGGACATATACACACACAGAACCTGTTTACCACGAAAAAGTGTCCTTTCTGAAAGCCAGAAGTGGACGTCTGGTTTTGCTTTCTTGTATCTAGGGGTGGAGTGGGGTGGATTGGGGGCTCCCAGGGCATAACTGTGGCCCATAGCCTGCCAAAGTTTCCCCCACCCACAATACAGACCACTGAGTCCAGAGGTCAAGTTGCTTTGGTGGACTACTTCCAGCTACTCGTTGACACTCTCCTCTCAGCCTGATTTTGAGCAACAGACAGGCTGATCTAAGATTCTTGGAAACAGGTGAAGATCAAAACGAGCAATGCTCTTGCTGAAGAGGCCCTCTGAACATCTGTGTGCATGGAGCACATGATGAGGCCATGGGAGTCCCTGAGGCCATGGGTTGCAGGGTTGGGGGTCCCATGTCAGTGGGGTGGAGAATCCACTCCTAATTTTACTGCTGGCTTTGAAGGAGCTCCCCAAGGTGCTGAATTTTACAATCTTACCACTAAGCAGATGGCACCTTGCAGAGCTCCTCTTTACAAAAAAGCTAGCCAAGCTCTGGAACAGATCCACCACCCTGCTGACATGGGAGCCCCCAGCCAAGAGAAGAGAATCAAGGTGGACAGAAGGGCTCTGGCTGACCTTGACAAAGCTGTTGACGGCCATGATGGCCATGTCTGGCTGGCTCTTGGCGTAGTTCATGAGGTACAGGTACACCAGCTTCTTCAGCTCCAGGTTGTCTGTCTGCATGCAGTTCACCACGTCTGGGAAAAGGGAGCTGTGGCACGCAGAGGAAAAGAGAGATGGAGGGAGGCTGACCGATTACTGGGGCTCCAGGGGACCCTGTTTTACAGGTTAGCTTTCCTATTCAAAGCAAAGGACCCAGACCCAACCTGGACAACATTTTATCAATAAACCTATTTTTCCTTCCCATCCTTGGGCCACTTTTGTCTGCAGCTGCTCTCTCGACCCCTGGAAGGAAAAGGAGAAGAGGGCAGGGCCGCTAAAGGAACCCCCCACCAGATCACAGGCAGAAGAAGAGCCCTAGGTCCCCAGGTCTCCTTCTGCCAGCAGGCAAAAGCCTCTTGCTTCAGACGGGCCTTGGGTCACCAACTGGTCACCATGGAAGGCTCTCCTGCATTTGGCTATGTTTTAAAGAGTTTTAAACCTAAAGCAGTGCTACTTCTGACAGGACAGTCTATTCAGACCTTTTTTAAAAAACAGTTCATTTATGATTGGATTTTTTAAGGTGAATTTTGCTTTATGTTAGAAAGAGGCAGGATATGCATTAAATGCACAAATACATGAATAAACGATAATGTTTATTGTTACCTGACATCCTTGCCCACAGTCATGGCTGCGATGACCTTCTTCACTGCTTCTTTTCTCTTTTCCTTCTTCTCATTGTTAAGCTCTGCTTTCAGTTCAAAGATCTCACCTGCAAAAGAAACACCCTGTAGAATCAGACCCACAGGGCCAAGGCAAAGGATAGCCAGTTGCCTCCCGAAAGCCCACAAGCAGGATGTTTAAGCAACACACACACACACCTCTCCTTCTTAGAACCTGCCACTCGGAAGCATGCTACTCTTGGATTGGGATCTCCCCCTCGGGGACTACAGCAGATGGTCCCAACATGACAGAAATTGGTTTTCATCTTCTTTCAGAGCAACTTGCAGGACAACATGCAGCAAAGAGTTCTTCAAGGTTAATGATGGGACAGGGAAAAGGAGCCTTGAATCTCCCACCATGTGATTTCATCCAAAAGATTCCAGGGTTTCAAAGTCAAGGAGCAGCAGGGTGAAGGCAGGGAAAAGGCAGAGCTAGGAAAACGGAACTTTCTGGATTCCAATTCCCAGAATCCTCCCAGCCTGCACAGGATTTCTCCTCATTGGTTTCTTTCTGCCGGCAGGCAAGGCCTTTCTATTTAGACAGACCTTTGATTTCTAACCACCTGTGCTTTGTTTGAATTTTTTGTACGCTGTCTTGAGTCCTAGGCAGAGAGAAAGGTGGAATACAAACTAAATGAGGCCCTAAATGAGACTTTTCATCTCTTCTGAGCTCCACAACCATCACAGTGGTGTAGATTTTCCCCACAGACGTAGCAGCCACCATTCGTTGTGGGAAAAATTACCTCCATGAGATCTAGCATGGTACAGAGGTTTCTGAAGCCTCATCTCCTCCCAACCTGATTTGCTTGACTTGGGTGGAACGGCTGCCTGAAAATCCAGCAAACACTGGCTCCCCCCAACACACACACACCACATCTTCTTTTGTGTACGCAGATACACACAATCTCACCTTTTTTATTGGTGGTGAAGTATTTGGAATCTGTCATGGTTTCGCTGTTTTAAAATGCCTGGACAAAGAGGAAAAAGGACAATAACATCAGATCAATACTGAAAGAAAAACCACACTTCTTTCCCTGCCCAGTTTTAGGAGAAACATAAAAATCTTGCTGCCTTCAAAATGCTTTTGTGGCAGCTACCAAAATCCTGAGTCAAACGAAAAGCCCTGACAGTCCAGGTCAAATGCCCACCCAGAAAAGGTCTGGGGATCCCTATGGCTTTGGACTATAACCCCCACTGCTCTGACCGCTGGCAATGCCGCTGAGTCGTAGTGGAATAAAGTTGTAGTGGAATAAAAGTTGTAGTGGACTAAAGGATGGCGCCAGGTTGCCTACCCCCTGCCCCGAGGCTGTTGGATTCCATTTCCGATTATCATTGACCAATGGTAAGGGGTTAGGAGAGTGGCATTCATCAACATCTGTAGGGTTAGATGCTCCCCTACTCCAGCAAGAGGTACCAAAAGGGGCTTCCCATCCACCCCCTGCCTTCTTTCTTAAAAAAAAGATCCCAGCTTTGATTTCAAAACAGAGACTTATTTGTCCTGGCACTCAGGAAATTAACTTTAAATCCAAATCCAACCAAATCTAGAGTTTAGAAAGCCCTTCTGGCTAGGGATTCTGAGAGCTACAGTCCAAAAGCAACAAATTTCACAAGCCATGTACCCAGTGAAATTTAAATACAAATAGTGTGCAGTTAGTAACAGGCCACACCAAAGCTCTGAGAAAAAACAAAGACCTCCACCCAGTCTTTTGCCAAAGTTTTGGCTGTGCCAAGCTCACCGCATCCCACAGGCACAACTGGTCCCCAAGAACTCGCCCCCAGATGAGAGGATGCAGAGACCTGGGGGGGGGGGTCAGCTGCAGCGGGCAAATTCAAATGAACAGAAGCATCAGAAGAAGTACGGGACATGATCTGGCCAGTTCATGGAAGAGGAGGGAGGATTTCTTGGTTGCAAGGAAACAGCAAGACTTCCTGCTCTGCAACCAGACCGAGACAGCAAGATGTAAGTGCTGGTTGGCACAGTCATGCCAACCAACGAAGCAAACAGGAAATGTGCAATCCCCCGAGCCCAGCCTTCTTGGTTGAAAGGAAAGCAGCAAGGCAGGTTCTAGTAATTTATTTATTCTGGGGTTTCAAACAGCTTTTAAAAACACATAGCTCACAAACAAACCCTGCCAAACTAACCTTGTATCTTTTTTCATGGGGTCACTAGCTTAGTAGATGGTGGGAATGCTGTGGATGTCATTTATCCGTATTTCCATCATCCGCTGCAGAAATCAAAGAAAACTCAGGATAACCAAGAAAGGATTCTTGCTCTCAGGAAAAGCGAAGGGTTCTTTTTTCTGTTAGGGTATGCCGAACAAAATGCCTGCTTCTTTTTTACTCTACATGCTGGATTCAAGCTTAAGCCATAGACAGAACAGAATGAGGATAGGTATGAGATCTATGGTCCTCCAGTTATGGTACTGCAACCCTCAACATTCCTTGCCTTTGACTATGCTGGCCAAGGCTGCTGGGAATTGCAGTCGAACAACATCTAGAGGGCTACAGGCTCCCCCAGGCTCATTACAGCCAAGGGTATTTCAGTCCATCATGGCAAACTTACCATCTTTTATCATGTTCATGAGTCTCCTCTGACGACTAAGGTGACACTCAACAGGGTTTTAGGAAGAAAAGCGACTCTGGAAAGCTGGGAAAGATTGCTTTTTGGACTGTAGCACCCACAATCCCCCTACCAATCTCACTTTTTTTGGACTACAGCTCCTAAAATCCTTCCAACCAACAGGGCCAGAGGCCAAGCTGGGGGATTCTGGGAAGAGCAGTTCTCTTTTTAAAAAAATAGCCAGTGGAGACCACCGAGCATGAAGCCTGCTCATCTATGTGCTTGTTTGAGACAGCAGCCAGGCACAAAGACCTTGTGATGTCCACCAGCACAGCTTCCTTCTCTTCTTTCTTGCTGTACAAATGTCCCATCAGCAAAACAGTCCTTAGGCTCCACTGACAGCCAAGATTCTGCGGAAGCTGTCTACCTAACTCAGAATATTCCCCCCAGAGAGCAAACACTCCAGCCTTGTGGTTTCTAATCTCTGATTCATCTTTCCTGGACAGCTTCAAACAACACAAACACAAACGGCGCCACAATGGTGCCTGCAAAAGCCAGGGTGTCAAAGCAACGCATTCCTACAGGCACTGAAAGCCAAGGGTGGAGGGTGATTGTTTTTTGGCCTCTCCTGGTGGGAGGGGAGCCTCTGGTTAAGAACAACAAAGAGTCCACGAAAAATCTATTGCAGTGCTAGGAAAAGTGTACCTAAAATGCCCCTGTCTGGACCTGCCCCTCCAAAACAGGTCCGTGGGACCTCGTGTTTTTCCTTTTGCTTTTACTCAGAAATCTCACTAGTAGGACCTCATGGCCTGCAAACTATGAAGCCCTACAAAGAGGTGTGGCTTACAGGGAGCTGGGTATGTTTAGTCTGAAGAAGAGAAGGTTCAGAGGTGAAGTGATAGCCGTATTTAAATATTTGAAGGGATGTCATGTTGAAGATGGAGCAAGCTTGTTTTCTGCTGCTCCAGAGACCAGGACACTGTGGAGCAAGGGCTTCAAGCTCCAGGAAAAGAGACACCACCTAAATTTTAGGAAGAACTTCTTGAAGGTAAGAGCAGTTTGGCAGTGGAATATGCTGCCTTGGAGTGGGCAGATTTTGTTGGGAGTGTTTTGATGGTGTTTTCCTGCCCTGCTACCTTCTTCTTAGAAGCCCCCCCTCCAGTGTGGAGCGACAACTGAAAATTGGCTATTGGAACTTGGACGATGCCTAAGACCATTCTGTCAGATTATGGGGCTTCTACCACAACTTCCCAATGAGTCATGGCTGGGCCTTCTTTTTTCTTCCTAGCAACCCCACCCCACCCCAATTTAGGAATTTCGACTTGAAACTTGTCGCTTCAGCTTGCACAAAAACTGAAAACACTCTGTTAAATTTCGAGGCATGTGGCACAAGGTCCTGACAAGTTCTGGATGCCACAGACAGACAATACTTTGTTTTTTTCCTTAAACACAAAAGCACAATTCTAGTTCTACACAGAGCAGAAACATACAGGATTTGCAAAGGGAGGGAGGGAGACTTATTGGCCAAAACACCAGCTATGTCGCTTTCTAAAGGAGGGGGGCTTTTCCGAGCTCTGGCAAACCTTTACAGGAGGAAAGGAAGACTCTGAGACAGAAAGATAAGAATGAAAGAAATTTCTTCAGCTATGCATAGGGCCGTGGGCCAAAACTGCACCTCCACATCCCAGAATTTGGCATAGGCACCAAGAAATTTTTAAGATGTGTTTCAATGCATTACAGATGCAAATCCAGCTGGAAACGACAAAAAAAGTGGCACGTGTTAGGATCCAGGAGTTCTTATGAAAGGGTACAAAACAGCTTCTCAAGGCCTCTCCAGAACCTGCTCTTAGTCCCAACACTTCTAAAGCAAAAGAGCAGCTCTGATCTGGCACAGGGTTCATTTTCATCAGCAAATGCTTCTAGAATTACAGGGAGGGAGCAAAACCCCTGTTGGCAAGCAAGTTCAAAAATCCAGGATGTCACTCAAAAACCTAAATGTCTGCCACACTTTTGAGTAAACTAACATGGGATGGAGAAGAATACAAGTCAAAACAGCCCTCTTGTTGTGCCAGCAATTTCAGGCCTGCTCGAAAACAAAGGTACAAAGATGCCAGTGCTTGTCTCCTTCCAGACACTGAACACTCCCCCTCCAGCCCCGAAATCTGAGATCAAGAGGAAGGGAGTTCCAACACTTGTACCTTTGAGCAAAGACACAAATCTGGGAAAGGCTTAAGAATTTCTTTGTGCCTGAAAGACAAACTAGTATCCTTGACAGGCAGCAAAAGATAGCTTAAAAAGGGTAGGCACATTCTATCTTCTCTCTATCCCATCATCTCAGACTGCCAAAATTACTCTTCCTGAAAACCACATTCTCTGATAATCACCCCTTGCAAAGAAAATACACCCTCCAAATCCAAATCTCCCTCCACCCCCACTTCTCCCAAGTGTATTTCAGGTTCACCCTTTCACGGATGAACCCTCAAGCTTCCCCTTCTGTCCTAAAAAACCCTTCCACTACCTCTTGCCATTCTCCTCAAAGTAGTTCACGTGCGTTTGTGTGCGCGCGCATGGGCATGCCTTCCACTCGCGCACTGAGTTATGGCAACCCATGAATCTGATAGGGTCCCCTTGGGCAAGGAATCCTCGGAGGTGGTTTTGCCAGTTCTCTCCTCTGAAACAGAGATCGCAGCAGCTGGGATTCACTGGTGGTCTCCCATCCAAGTAGTAACCAGGGCAGACCCCGCTTAGCTTCCAAGATCAGGCAGGGACTGGTGCCTTTAGGGCATTTACGCAGCACAGGCACATACCCTTCCCAATTAATCCCTTCCCTTCCGCATACAGCCCTGAGTATGGATCTTTGGAGAAGGAGGCAGCCACTGAGTTTGAGTCTGAAGGGATGCCATGTAGAGGAGGGAGAGGGTTTGTTTTCTGCCGCTCCAGAGACCAGGACAAGGAGCAATGGATTCAAGCTGCAGGAAAGGAGATTCCACCTGAACCTCAGGAAGAACTTCCTGACGGTCAGGGCTGTCCGGCAGTGGAATAGGCTGCCTCGGAGTGTGGTGGAGTCTCCTTCCTTGGAGGTTTTTAAGCAGAGGCCGGAGGGCCATCTGTCAAAGGGAGTGCTTTGAGGGTGTTCCCGCGTGGCAGGGGGATGGACCGGATGGCCCCTGGGGTCTCTTCCAACTCTACATTTCCGTGATTCTACGATTCTTGCCATGTGTGCAGGTCCGTCGCAAGCCTCCTCCTCGCCCCGTTCCAAACAGGGGGCAGGATTTTCTTCCCCCTCCTCGGAGACCCCCAGAGGCCCTCTTCCTCCAGCTCATTCTCTTCCCGCCTCCCCCCGCCCCACTAATTCAAGTGACCCCCCACAGCCAAACCCCGGAAGCCCCCTCCCCACCTTTAAGAGAGAAAGCAAATCCTGCTATTGTTGCACCTACTCTTGCAATCAACCTGGGGGAAATTTCACGCCTTTCCCTCCCGTCCCCACTTCCCTTCCGCCACACTGTGCGCGCCCCCCCCCCGTTACATAAGGGGAAGGGCTGACCGCCTCCCCTTCGAGCCCCACCTCTTGGGAGGGGGGAAGATTCCCCATGTCCCTGCCCCCCCCCACCCAGTTCGCCCACATAACACTTTCGGGGGCGGGATGACACAGCCCTTTCCATCTCCCGCAGGGCCCCAAATCAAGGCCCCCTCCCCAGCGGCCCAAAAATAAGAAGCCGGAGGCAGCGACCCCTCCCGTTGCAAGCCCTACCACGGGGGAGGGGAGGCCGTTTATCCTCCTCTCACCACCTCCCGTTAATCAGCAGCCTGATCTTTTCCCCTGGTTAACGGGGGGGAGGCCGGGCTTCCGGGTCCGCCCCGAGCGCCGGGCCTCCCCGGCGGTGCGAAAGGGGGGGCGTCCCACCCACCCCCCCCGTTTCACGGCAAGGGGGAGCCAAGCATCCCCCCCCCAATTCGCAGAGCGATTCGCCCGATGAAGGGGGGGTCTCCATCCCTCCCACCCCCCCCCGCTGTCCCCGAGACAGGAGACCCCCCCAGGAAGAGAAGAAAAGGAAGACCCCCGAAACGTTTCGAGCCAAGCATCCCCCCTCCCCCCTCCCCTTAGTTAACAAGCTGATTAACGGAAGACGGGGGGGAGGGGCCTGTCCGCCCCCAAATGGGGCCCCTCCCCCCGGGTGCCCAAAGGGGGGGAGGGACCGGCCCCGCCCCACCGGGGTCCCCCCTGGCGGGGGGGCAACTCATCCCCCTCGCGTGTGGGCGGGGCTCCGGCGCCCGAGGCCCCTCCCCCGGCTCACCTGGAAGGAGGCAGGGAGGGAGGCGAGGAGGGAGGGCCGGGGCGGCGGCGGCGGCGGCGGCGGCGGCAACGGTCGCGCGGAGGAAGCGCCGGGCGGGGGAGGCGGACCGGGAGCCGGGCACAGACGCCCGCCACGCCTTCCGGCCTAGAGCGTCCCCGGGAGGAAGGGGCGCGGCCGGAGGAAAGGTCGCTTCCGGTCGGAGGCCGTTCCATGGAGAGGGACCCCGGAGTTTTCCTCTGCGCCGGAAGTTGCGCCAACGGATTCCTCAGGGGCCCGCTGCGATATCATAGAGAGTGGTGAGGAATCCTAGAGCGACACGGCCAGACAACTTCCAGCAAGACCTTGGCTGAAGTGATAGGTTCTTAAAGGGGAGCCGGGGGGGGGAGTAGGGGGCGCCCCCTCCCCAATTCTCGTCCTCCCTCCAAAGGGGAGGGGGAGAGGGGACGTGTATACCCCGCAGATGCCACCAAAACACTACGCCACCCAGCTTCCCCAAAACTTTTATCCGGAAGGGGGTTTGCCCCATTGCCTTCCTCTGAGGCTGAGAGAGTGTGACTTGGTCACCCAGTGGGTTTGAATGGCCGAGCAGAGCTTTGAACTCTGGTCTCCAGAGTCATAATCGAAACGCCCGAACCACCCTCCCGAGCTGCCTCTCTGCAACATCCAGGCTGCTGTCTTCGCATTTTGATTTTTGGAGGGAGGGAAGGGTGGGGCCGCTGAATTATCTGACAAGGAGGGGCGGGGGGGGTGACGGTCCCAGGCTGAGGCCAGACAGGCTGGGATTTGGTGGTAGGAGGCAGAGTTGCCAGGTAACTCTGTGCGGGTCATTTTGATGAATTCTGTGGAGGAGGGAAGCTGGGATGGAAATTAAATTTTTCCACGAAGCAAGACCTTCAAACAGCCCCGCGTGGGGCACATGCTGAATGTGAGGCACACCAGACCCCGGGAACCCTTAGCCCATTGGGCCCCAGCTCCCATTATCCATATGCAATGTCTCTGCTGGCTGGGGCTGATGGGAATTGCAGTGGACTAATATCTGAAGAGGCCCCATGTTCCCCCCCTTTTGCTGAATCAGGCAGGCCCTGATACCAAAAGCGGCAGCTAAGAGATTCTCCCTTCTTCGCTTTAGCAGAAAATTTGGATTTCGCTCCCCTGAAGAAGCCATGGCAGAGCGTGGGGCTCACCTCACGGCGGCCTCCGGCCAAGAGGACCGACCTTCCATCTTTGAGGTGGTGGCCCAGGATAGCTTGATGTCTGCTGTGAGGCCTGCTCTTCAACATGTCGCCAAGGTAAGATCGCTGCGTGGGTCAGTTGCTTCAGGAGGGCCGCTGCAGCTTCTTTGCACTTGCCCTGGGGTGGCTGGCAGCCGAGGAATGCACCCCCAAGGATGACACGCTCTGATCCCCAAGATTTACAGATTGGTTTTAATATTTAATATGTAGTATACTTGTTGGATGACACATTTTTACAAAGGTGGGCATGAAGGCAACCTTTCTTCATCCCTAGGCCAAACCCAAACCACTACACCATGCTAGTTGGACATCTGTTCCAGCCCATGGTGCCCCCACAAAAAGCCTTCCCAAATTGACCCCAGGCTGAAAAGGTTCACACACACACACACACACACACATCTGTGTGCCATTCTCCACATTGACTTCTCCGGCCTCCTCTTTCTTTTGCGGCAGGTGCTGGCCGAATCGAACCCTGGCCGTTACGGCTTCCTCTGGCGCTGGTTCGACGAGCTTTACACCCTTCTGGATCTCCTCCTCCAGCACCACTACCTCTCCCGGTGCAGCGCCTCTTTCTCCGAGAACTTCTATGGCTTGAGAAGGGTCGTCTTGAGCCACGACAGCAGGGGCGAGCCCCAGCGCACCTTGGCTACAGCTGGCTTGCCAGTAAGCCACCACTGGAAGTCGCTCTGCCTGCTAGTCCTGGTGCCGTATCTGAGGACGAAACTGGAGAAGCTGGTCACGCGCCTCCGGGAGGAGGACGACTACTCCATCCACCCGCCGTCATCCTCCTGGAAGCGCTTCTACCGGGCCTTCCTCGCAGCCTACCCCTTCGTGAACTTGGCTTGGGAGGGCTGGTTTCTGGGCCAACAATTGTGCTACCTCCTAGGGAAGGCACGGCACCATTCTCCACTGCTGAGGCTGGCTGGTGTGCAGTTGGTCAGGCTGATGGCGGAAGACGTGCGGGCCTTGGAGGAGAGACCCATAGCTGGCAATGCAGTCATGCAGCCACCCAGCAGGTGAGTTGGAATGAAAGTGGACACATCCAGCAGTGACATAATAGCCCCAGGATTCAGGTCTGCTTTTGCTTGGGTATGACTGCAGGCCTAGAGAGTCAGGGTAGTGTAATGGTTTGACTGTAGGTCTACAACCCTGGAGACCAGTTCAGTTTCCTACTTGGGCATGGAAACTGACTGGGTGCTCTTGAGAACGACAGACTCTCAGCCCCAGAAAACTCTGTGATAGGTCATCTTAGGGTTGCTGTAAGTCAGAAACAACTTGAAGGCACACAACAACAACTGTAGGCCTAAATACCCTAAAGACACCAGATCCCATTTTATCTTGGGAGCTAAGCAGGGTCAGCCCTGGTGAGAACATGGATGGGAGACCTGCAATGAATCCCAGGTGGTGGAGGCTCTATTTCAGAGAAAGAAGCTAGCAAAACTACCTTTGAATATTCCTTGCCAAAGAAAACCTGAGGGAATTCACAGGGTCGCCATAAGTTGACAGGGAGCTTGGAGCACGTAGAGATGCTAAGAGTAATGTAGGTAAATCGGACTAACTCAGTGGGTCTACTCTGGTTGTGAATAAGGACAGGACTAGGCCGGCCAGTGGTAGCAGCCATTTCTTGATATAATGGCTCACCTAAGCTTTTCTGGCCCCCATTTCCATTAATGGTGCGCTCTGCCTCTTTCTCCCATTTCAGCCTGGCGAAGCGGGCACATTCGGCTGCCAAGAGAGCCCTGGGCGGCCTGGCCTTCTCCCTCTCCACCGGCCTCTCCGTTGGCGTCTTCTTCCTCCAGTTCCTGGAATGGTGGTACTCCTCAGAAAACCAGGAGACCCTCAAGGCTCTGACCGCCCTGCCGGTCCCGCCGCCACCCGTCCACCTGGACCACGGGACGGACGCCGCACTCCTGCCCGCCCTCAAGACCCTCTGCCCGCTCTGCCGCAGAGTCCGGGCCAACGACACGGCCCTGGCCACCTCCGGCTTTGTCTTCTGCTACCGCTGTGCCTACACCTACGTCAAGGCCCACCAGCGGTGCCCCGTCACTGGCTACCCCACAGAACTGCAGCACCTGGTCAAACTCTACACACCCGACAACTGACGGGTGCCTTTGTGAGTTCAGGAACTGTGCTGTTGTGAAATGTCTCATTTTACCCATTTCCATGTTTCAGCAGAACAGTTACAGCAGCCGCATTTAAGCATTCTGTGACTTCCTGAAGACCCCCGTGTCTTCGAACTTGGAAAAGTAACTTCTTTTGGCCTGCCAACTCCCAGAATCCTCCAGAGGGCCTTGCTTGGCAGAGAACGTTTGGCCCTCTAGAGGTTTTGGATTCCCATCAGCCCCAGCCAGTCAGGGATTGTGGGGGGTGTAGTCTGCCGTCCTAAGCACAGAGGTTCACCCATGTTTTTAGACATTACGGGAAACATTCCTTCTTGCTGCTTCTGGTATGAATTTGAAAACTGTGCCAAAGTATGACAAAGTTACCTTTTTGGACTATGTCTCCCAGCCACGATCTCCCATGCTCATGTTTGCCAGGGAACTCTGGGAGTTTTTGCCTCAAGAAAGTCACTCTTCTGGTTTTCTAGAATTGCCCCAGTAATCACTACAATGTTCTTGGTGTTGAGTCCAAGACGGCCTCAGAGATAGTGACCGTGTTTGATGCCTTGGCTTGATCTGGGCATTGAAAGAATCCAAGCTCTTTTCTGATCTCAGTGTTTGACCTCAAAGGAACTCAGGGAAGCAGCTGGCCAGCTGTTCTTGTTAGAGACAGTTTTGTCTTCTGTTGCTCTTGTCATGGCACAAGTGTGCCAGAGCATGGAAAAGTTATTTGGGTGGACTGCACCTCCCAGAATCCATGCTGGCTGGGTAACACTGGGAGTCATAGTCCCTAAATGTGATATTTTGAAGCTGTAGAAGAAAAACTCTGAATAAAACTACTAAAATACATATCAATCAAAGACGGCAGAACCAAGAGGTACGCCTTTCCACATTCACCCCACTTTCATGGGTACAATGGAACAATCTTTTTTATAGGACAATGATCAGTAACTTCTACAGTGTGTAAGTTTGGAGATTTTTCTGAAAGGGATGTCGCTCTGGAAAGGGCTTCTCCCTCAGCTATTAAACTCTTTGTGACTGTGATCCCTGTTGCCTGTCATATCTTAAGCCTTCTTCCAGCCCAAGATCACTGGTCACACTGGCTTGGGAGTGATGGGAGCTGTAATCCAAGACATCTAGAGGCACTGTGTGGGAGAAGAGTGGATTAAGACCAGTGATTTGTGGAATTCACATCTAAAATATCATGTATTTCAGATTTAGTGGCAACTGGTAGACATTTGAGCCATCTGACTTCTCCTTTTCATGTTCCACAGTTTCAGAGTCACTCCCAGTGGTAAGAGAATGTATTTATATATTTATTTTTAAAGGCTACATTTCTACAAGGTGCACATTTCCATCAGTTACAGCAGAGGAAAGGTAACTTTCCTTTTCCCAAAGGAACCACCTCTTAGCAGACATTGAGCCAAGTCTGGCAAAGGGAATTTTTGGGTTACGGCTCTCAGAATTCCAGCAGCCAGTGTGGCTGTGCAGTTGGAGGAATCTGGGAGTTGCAGTCCACAGCTTGATGCCCAGTATTACTCTCTGCTAGGACAAACCCACTATGAAACCGATGGGAGCTTGATATGTCAATACCGACATGCTTTCCATGGATTCAACGGCCCTGCTTCAGCCAGGACCGGCAGATGAGATGCAGGCCTTCTGAAAGTAACTTCCGAGCTCTGGCTTTTTGAAAAAGTGGGTCTGTTCAACATACATACAGCATAACTCCTGTGCCTGCTACAAGGTGAGGTTGTTGAAGCACGGTGGTTAAAGGAGAACTGGCAGGAATTCTCTCCAAGGAAGTCACAATGCACAAAGGTGTGGTTCAAACCACCCACGTTACCAACTCCTTTGCAAAGTCTGCAGGAAAAAAAGCACAACCTGCAAAATATAAACATTAAGATACCAGTTACTCTTCAAATGAATGTAAGTCAGGAGCATAGGCAGCACCACTAAGAGGGGGAAGAAAATCAAAACCTTCATCAAAGCCTTCATTTTAATAAACTTACACCTCTATAGCCATTTCCGCACTAGACTGTTATAGCGCTATGATTCCACTTTCAACATCCTATGGGATCCTGGGTTTGCAGTGTCGGGAGGGGCCAGCCTCTTGTTGAAAGTGGAATCATAGCGCTATAACAGTCTAGTGCAGAAATGGCCTGTGTCAAAATTTGGGTGGATATTTGCACTGCTGTGTGTTGTGGTGGGCAGGCTGTCTGCACTACCACCATCCGTGTAAGGCATCAAGGGGATCCCAGCCCCTTCAGGAAGGTGCCAGAAACCGGCTCAGAGAGAAGATTACGTGATCACACCTTGGTCAGAGCCCAAACGGCTGTTGAGGCAATACCAAGTCAGACTATACTTCGCTCATCATTGCCTCCAGCAGGGCCAAATCTCACCAGAAGCTGCCTTTTGGGGTGATCACATTCACCCAAATCATTTTGCCACTCTAGTCTGCTTTGGTCAGACCCCACCTGGAATCATCCTGTGCCCAGTTCTGGGCACCACAGTTCAGGAAGCATAATATGGGCAAGCTGGAAGGTGTCCAGAGGGGGTGACCAAAATGATAGAAGGCCTGGAAACCAAGAAACCCTATGAGGAGAGGCTGAGGGAGCCGGTTATGTTTAGCCTGGAGAAGGGAAGGTTACGAGGAGACATGATAGCCATTTTCGGAGGGATGTCACACAGAGGATGGAGCAAGCCTGTTTTCTGCTGCTCCAGAGATTAGGATATGGAACAACAGCTTCAGACTTCAGGAAAAGCAGTTCCACCTAAACATTAGGAAGAACTTCCTGATGGTCAGAGCTGTCCGGCTGTCCGGCAGTGGAATCCGCTGCTGCCTCCATGGAGTGTGTTGGAGTCTCCTCTTTCTTTGGAGGTTTTCAAAGAGAGGCTGGGTGGCCCTCTGTCAAAGGGACGGCTTTGATGGTGTGCTCCTGCATGGTAGAAGGGGGCTGGACCTGACCTGTTTTTTAAGCATGCTAGATCTGCTGGCAGCCCTTCCTCAATGGGGAGTTTGTCCGGCAAAGCCTCCGTCTCCAGAGTCTGTCTCTCTCGTGTCTACCACTGTAATTGCTGGGGGACCAACACCCTTCCTTGAGTACCTTAAATTTGTAAGCTGCTTTGAGCCCTATTATTTGGGAAAAAATGAGATACAAATAAAATAAATATTTTTTTTCCTTTTTAACTAATTACCGTTTGGGTATGCTTTAAGGGGGAATCTATGGGGATCCAGCACCACCTCTTAAAACTGCATGGCAGGGTGGGGTGGCACGTGGCCCTCCGGAAGCGCTTGGATTGGAGACCCCATCAACCCCAGACAGCCCTGCCAAGGGCAAGGAGTGATGGGTGTTGCAATTCACTTCTGGAGAGCTGCATTTAAAAACATGGAAGCATGAACAGCATGGGGAAGTTACTTTTTTGGAATGCAACTGGCTGGAGAGGGGTTGCGGGAGTTGCATTCCAAAAAAATAACTTCTCCGAGCGCCGCAAAAATTAAGATTCCCGCACCAGCGCTCCCTTTTTGCGCCCCATCCGCCTACGTTCCCACTTACCCTGCCGCCATCTTCCTCCCGGGAACAGAAATGCGCCTGGAAAAGCTTCTTGCCCGCTCTCTCCCTCCCAGCCAATCGCAGCTCGTGGAATCCCGATCATGTGATAAGTCTCGAGAAACCTCCAATCGCCTTCGGCGCCTGAAGTCAAAGAGGGAAGGAGAAGAAAGTGGCCTTCCCTGGGCGCCGCGTTTCGGGCGTCCCTTCGACCGCCAAGGAAGGGGCAAGGAAGAGGAGACGTGCCGGGGCGGTGGATGATAGGAGTTGGAGTGCATCCGGAAGGCACCAAATTATGGTGCGGCTCGACTGCGGAGTACAGCATCTTCTCCCACTCCGGAGTCTCAGCTTGGAAAAGTTTACTTCTGGGCCACACCAGAATTGAAGCTCCCTGCCTATAGAGGGAGGGCTTGGATCTTGGGGTCTAAAAGCAAGGTTTCCAACTTCCGCTCGGGCTTCTTTCTGCTCGCCGCTTCCTCCGCACAAGGACTCAAAGCGCCCATTTCCCAGAAACAAAAGGAGAACGCCCAAATTTCAAAGTGGCCTCCCATGGCAAAGTTAGATCTTGCGCCCTGTCTTAAGCGTGGAGCCTAAGTTTACATGGGGGTCAGTTGCTCCGCACACAGCTGTGCTTTATGCCCCAAATTCAGAGGTTTGACTTTAAAAGACTAAAACCTGGAGTGGATTCATTGCCCCACTGGCATGGACCCTAGTTGTAACCATGCTAGCCAAAAAATGAGTTTCTTTCCTCATAATCACCAGCCCCGCCATCAGCTTGGTAGAGCTAAGGAATCATAGATTCTGCCGTGTAGGAAGACGCCATAAAAGCGTTCCCAACAGATGGCCATCCAGCCTCTGTTTCAAAACCTCCAAAAAAGGAGGAGACTCCGCCGCCCCTAAGCAGCGTACACCGTCGTCAAAATGTTCTTACCTTCAGGAGGTTCTTCCTAATCTTTAGGCAGAATCTCTTTTCCTGAACTTTGAAGTCATTGCTCTATGTCCTAGTCTCTGGAGCAGCAGAAAAAAATTGAACATGGCTCTCCTGTCCCTTCTTCTCTTCTCCAGGCTAAGTGTACCCAGCTCCCTCAGCCGCTCCTCATAGAGCTTCCCGGTTTCCAGGCCTTTGGCCATTTTCTTCTTATTCTGATCGCTAAAGATTTGCAAAACTACACTGCATAGACCATGATGCAGAATCCATGATGCAGAAGCCAAGGTCATTTGAAAGAGGTCGCAAAGAAGTACAATGCATCTCCAGCTGCTATTTTATTAGGAAATACCTTCATACAACAACCACAACCACATAACTATCATTATCAACCACGTACAAAAGTTTGGTGTTGCCAACAAGCCAGAAAACATCAATGTGGACAAGTGAGGAGAATATTCTGCTCCCAGGAACAGCTTGGAAACAAACACAGACAATGGCTTTCTACTTTCTAGGGGGAAAAAAAAATCAGTTTACTTTGAATTTTGCTTACTTTGAGATTTCCTGGGGGCCGTGCAACTTTAGTGGCCAGTTACTTCAGAAAGGGGGCTAGCTAGCAGGAGTGAAATTCTAATATCCATTTAGCAGGCATTTTAGGCATCTGGCATCTTGTTTCAACAGAAAACCAACAGAACTATTTTGTGCATCGTATTTGAGGCTTTAGAAAGAAGGCTTTCCTTTTCCTAAGCAAGTTCTGTACATCTTCCTTTTCGCTTCATTACGCTAGTCCCTGTTGTTTTCTGGATTTTGGATGCTGCCCGCATCCTTAGGGTGGAGACACAGGTTTGATCAGCCCGTAGTCCATGCATTTCACCAGGCACTCCCGGGCCACATCAAGGACATGCTGCTTCCTGGGGTCATCTTCCTGTTTGCCGATGATGGTCAAGATCTCCAGCATCTCGCTCTCCACCAGTTTCTTGGCCAGCTCCTGGTCAGCGTGGATCAGGTTGTAAACGATGACCAGCCCACGGTGCTGAACCTCCAGCTTGTCGTGAAGACAAAGTCTCTGCAGAATCTCCAGCCACTGAGTTGTCTACAAAAAAATCACCCAGAACGGTTAGGGCACCTCTGGAAACCCAGCATTTGCAAAAAGTTCAAGGATTACTAAGAGGGCAGAACTGGGCAAGAAAAAGGCTGAGCTTAGTGCTTGACTGGGGGATTCCGGGAGTTGTCATCCAGAAAAGTAACTTTGCCAGGCTCTTTAGAGAGGGGGCAGGGAGGCCTTACCACTTGGGTGAGCTTGTGGCAGAGTTTCTTGTGCGCGGCGGTGAGCATGGCCAGGGCTCCGGCTGCCGCGTTCTGGACCTTGACGTCATCCTCTCCGCACAGCAAGACCACCAGTTTGAGCCTGTCGTTCCCTTCGGCCAGGAATCGCTCTTGAACCTAGAGCCGGGCAGGGAGGACAGAGAACGGGTTCGGTGCAACCTGTGCCAAGCATTCGGCTATCAGAAATTTCCTGGGTTTAGGATTAAGGCATTAACGGGGGAGGGGGAGAAGGCAGGAATCTGTGAGCTTCCAAAAGGTGTTCAACAGCAACTCCCATCATCCCTCTCCAGCCGGTCTGGGGGCTGCTGGGATTCAGAGTTTAAAAACAACATTAGAAGCAGACCTTGGGAAGATACAGTTTTTAAAAATTGAATCCTGTCATTGTTAAGATGTGTGAAAAGGAATTTACAAGAGCGTTTTAAGACTATCTCAGTGTGTTGAATTGCTCTTCTGCCTTCCTATTACTTTTTACAGAAACTTTTTTTTTAAAAGTGCTTGGAGCTATCACAATACCATAAAACCCAGCTAAAATCCTTCTACAAATGCCCTTTGAAAGTAGTGCTAGAAGATCACTAAAAATGTGATGTCAGCCATAACATACATTATTGTACCAATGAAATAACTTCGTTGCCACGGGTAGACCTGCTGAGTAGACCCACTGAGTCAATGAGCTTTACCTACATTTTGACTCACCATTCAACAGTTTCATCAGTGGCTGGCAATGGCAGCTCCTGTCAGTGGGGCTGTGAATCCACTCCGGGTTTTCCATCCAGGCTTCCAAGGGACTCTCCAAGGTGAACTGACCCCTATTGCTAAACAGGTTCAGCACCTTGGAGAGCTCCCAGAACTCAGGGCAAAACCTGTCACGGAACTAAATGAGGAATGGGATTTAGCACCTAGGAGAATGTCTTCAAAGCATGAATGAAAACCTGGAGGAGATCCACTGAAATGGGAGCCACCAGCTGCCACTGGTAGCAAGAATCCTATTGATTAGTTTCAACTACAGTAGACCCACTGAATGAACTATTGATCCAACAGATTTACTCTAGCAAGGACTAACTGATAAGATTCAGACAGTCATGATATTTGCAATTTGGGAATTTGCAATCTTGGAATCCGTACCTCTTTGTTGACCACCAAGTTGCACATACACTCTGTGGCCGCCTGTCGGAGCTGGTCGTGGTTCTCAAACATGTAGTTCTCAATGTCTGGCAGGGCTTTTTCTTTGATGATCTTTTGCCTGGAAGTTAGGAGGGTGAGATGATGGAACGGAACTGAAACTCACTAAAACCATGAGGTGACCCAGAACTTGTGTCTCTCTCAGGGTCCAAATCATGCAAGCAGAGCCATATTAGAGCCAAACTGTGTTCTGGGAGTTGGATTAGGATTTTGGGAGAGCAGAGTTCAAATCCCTGCTCAGCCATGGAAACCTACTGGGTGACGGGCCAATTACCAGCTACCAGAGTTTTTACTTCTTTCAAAAGACTCAAGACTGGGACCAACCCTGCTGTGTTCTGCCAATGGAAATTCTGCGAGAGAGGAGCATTGACCTCTTCAATGGCAAGTTAATTAAAAGAAGTGGCTTAAGAAATTGATGGGGGTAAGGGAGGCGATGGGAGGCAAAAGCATGGCCCAAACAAAATAGCAGCTGTCAATTCGCCTGCCCAAACAAAATGGTGGCAACCACTGTCGCTCACCTGAGTTTGTCGCTCCTTCCAGAAAAATTGGTGAGTCCCAACAGAGCCTCGTAGTTCTGTATGCCATCCCGTGCTGTGTTCAGTAAACTGACCAGCGGCCGCACGACTTCGTATACCTGTGAGGAGAGAAGGAGACCTCCCAACATCACTGCCGGGGCAGAAACGAGAAGGCCATTTTGATCTTGGTGGCCACCTAGAAGGTAGAGCTTGGCACTGGTTCTCTCCACCGAGGGCTATTGTAATGTTCTGACATACAAAGCAAAGTCCAGGTCTCTGCGTGTCCATTTGGGAGCAAATCCCAACGAGGCAAGTTGCCAAGTGTGGCTGGATCCCATCAAAAGAGAGATCTGGAACAAGGCCATAGATCCTTGGAAAACAAGATGCTTTGCCTGTGTTTAGATGCAAACCAAGTCCTCTCCAGTTGAAAGCAGGGAAGCTTCAGGTCAGTGGGCCCGGGGGTCCAATATTCTGCCCCCAAGACCCTCCAGGGACAGTCAAAGGAGACCGGAGGGGCCCAGGGCCATAAAAAGGGTCCCACTTGGCCCCATGAGATCGCAAACCTGAATTACAAATGTCCTCTTAATGGAGAAGCATGATGCAAGTTTCAGGTTTTACGGAACCAGAACAATAAGTGGTGTTTGCCTTTTCCTCAATTTGCATTCATTCAGTCCCTTTTTCCCTTTTATGGAACTCAAAGCAGCCCCTTAAACCTAATGTGATTTGACACCTCAGCAGGTCAGAATCTGGCCTAGGTTCCAAATCCAGGCTCTATATTTAGCATCTCCTCTTAAGGAAAGATGGAAGGATCTGGGGTAGCCACAACCTGGAAAATGTTGCCTCTCTGCACTATAGCTTTGAGAAACGGGTGGGAGGATGGGTTTTGGCAGCCGCTACCTGCCTGTCAGAGCAGGCTGGATGGAGTCCGGTCCATCTATTCCTATCTCGTGCTCCACTCACTGGAAGAGAAGCACCTCTCCCTTTCCAAAGACACACCTTAATGATGCTCCCAGTGCCTTGGCTGACTCACCCTCTCGCCTGGGAAGGCGATGTCTGGATTGGAAATGGCGGCGATCTTGGCCAGGGCGTGGGATGCTTTGATCTTGCCAACCTCGGTGCCTTCTAAGGCCAGCGGGATCAGAGCCTAAAGGGAGCAAGAAAGGCAGACGAAGGGGAAGCCAACTTTATTCCGAGGGGGGCGGAATGGGCAAAGTGCAGGTGCCTAGGTGTTGCTGGACTCCTATCATCCCCGGAGCCAATGACTGGGGATCATAGAAACTGCAATCCAAGCACATCTGGAGGAGCACTAACAGCCCACCCCCTGCTCTCACCTGTTAAGTAACTTTTCCATGGGCAATAATCACTTTTAAACCCACCATAACATGTACACCATAATACAAAGGGGCTGCTAGCACCTCGTACGTGTTCCCCATTAATTCCAGTGGGTCTACTCTAGTGTGGGGAAACTAACCTTGGATTTAAGCCCCATGTTGTTATCCCAGAAAAATAATCCAAGGGGATTTCTTGCCATTCCTAATTATTCTCCAGATCCATTAGGTTAAACCAGCTTCCTACTCAGCAGCCTGAACAATGCAATGCATCATGCGCTTGTCGTACAAGCACAGAGGCATGTCCTTAAACATTTTGTGTGTGTGCATAAACACCACAACATGGGAAGGATGGATGCCCACAACGAGGTTGAAATCCTACAGCCATCCAGATATTTTTGGAGTGCAACACCCAGCATTTCTCACCCTTGGCTCTGCAGTCCAACAACACCTGAAGGGCCACACGATTCCTACCTCTGTTCTATAAAGTATCCAGACTGTACATTTATAGCAGTTTGATCCCACTTTAACTACCATGGAATACTGGGATCCTTAGTGCAGTGTTTACTTAAGATTCTCTAGCCCACTCCCCTGAACTGCTGAATTGTAGAACTCCCTAGCAGAGAACTTTTAAATCCCTCCACAAACTAAAAATCCCAGGATCTGGTGTGCCCAAGCCTTGATCACCAAGGCAGGAGGTAGGAACTATTATTGAGGAGTATGTGGTTTTCCAGGGCAAAACCTGGGAACCGATGGTCCCCATGTCAGCGGAGCAGTGAATCCACTCCAGGAGTTAATGGAGGCTTTAAAGCACCTCTCCAGGGTGCTGGAGCAATTTAGCAATGGGGTTCAACACCTTGGAGAGCCCCTTTAAAGCCTACATTAAATCCACGAGAGGATTCACTACCCCACCAATAAGCTGCCACAGCCAAAGAACTCTCTCAAACTTCATATGCAGATTACCTTAAACAGCCTCAGCAAAACCGAGAGCAACTGTGCCGAGTATTCCTAAATGAGAGCACTGGCTCCAAACTGAGAACCTGCAAGAATCTCTTACCTTTCCACCCCCTTGTGCGACGATGGTACCACGATCCTTTGCATCGTCACACAGAGCGAGGAAGACTCTGCCAAAAAGGAAGAAGAACAGCAACTTGGCATGGGATAAACATTCTTAGTACAGAACGAAAGAGGAGACTGCTGGAATCAGATCCAGCATTCCCCTCAGAAAAGTTTCTTTAGGGGGGGCATTTCCAGACTCCTCCGGTGGGCATTTCCACCCTGATATATTTGTCTGAATCAGAAATAAACACAAGCTTTGTGGTACATTCAGCATGAGGAAACCTCATTCTGTACATTTGGAACTGGAAGACTTCTTTGAGGGACACTCTTCATGCTTATGTTCCCTACTGATATTTCAGCTATTGCTAAAATGCGGAGCTCGGGCCCTTTGGGGACCCTAGCTCCCAGAATCCTGCTCTCTGTGGAATTCTGAGAGATAGAGTTCAGAAAGAGAACTATTCTGAGCCCTGCAAGAAACATGCCTTCTTCTTTCCTGCGACCTGGGACAGTGGCAAATGTTGGGTCCCATGTCAGTGGGGTCGTGGATCTGCTTCGGGTTTTAGACGGAGCGTGAAAAGAGCTGAATTTCTTTTGGTGGCAGAGGACTCAGTATTCCAAATGGCTGGGCCTATTTCAACCCCTCCGGCTGCTCCATTGAAGCACGGGCTGAAACGTTGAACAGGTTGGCCCCCTGAGTGACTGGGGAGCATCCAGCCGCCCCACCTCTGGGATCACGAAAGCCCCCGCGTGTGTGAGCTCGGTGTGGCTACCTGGCCAAGAGCTCTTTGGTCTGATCCGTCAAGATGGCACTGTCAGCCTTCACCATGCAAACCAAGGCAGAAGTGACTCCGGCTTTGATCAAACGCTTCACCCGCTTGACGACAAAATCTTTCTTGTCCTGGAGAGTAGAATTGGGGAGGGGGGAATAGAAATGGGAAACTGTTTAGTCTCGCTTTCAAATTGGCCTCTGGCACTGTGTGAACACTTTTTCTCATTATTCTCATTGGGAATCTCCACCCTTTTTTCCAGATTTAATATTTATTAATTTTAGTTCAGAGATACAGAGTAATTCCCAACCACAGAGGGGGAAAAAAACAAAGGAAACAAGATGCACAATATGCTTGTATAAGTAACTAAACTGAATTAAACTAAACAAAGACTAACAAACAATAACAAAACCTGTTACTAAAAGACTAATCTGTTACACTCAGCACATCCTACCTAAGTAAAAACACAAAACAGACAAAACACAAAAAACCCACAAAAACAGTCTAAAAGAAGGCTGCAACTCCCAGAATGTGACTTCCAGCATAGAACATTTGCAACATGGGGTCTCCCCACAATTCCCCTCAATTCTGTCCTCCCCCCAACTCCCAGAATCATGCTCTTTATGGTCAAAAAAAAGAGAAAGAGGTGTGGCAATTCACCTTTTAAATTGGCTGCAAAAATACCAATTTTTCAAAACCAGGAGCAGACCTGTTGCCACGCCTGAGTTTCTTTTTCCATTTTGGGCAGGCTGTGTGACCCCCCCCTCGCTCCACTCAGAAGCAGGAAATGGGCTCAGCGGAGTCACCCGTGCTGGCCCAAAGGAGGATCGAACCAAGCTACCTTCGGGTGCTCCTCGGGAACGTGCTGCTTGGAAAACTTGGCCAGTTGGACCAGTTCTGGGACCAGTTCCTTGACGTCGTAGCTGTTGGTGCAGTTCACCAGGACAGTGGCCACCGAGTACAGGATGGTCTTGTCGCTTGTCTGTTGGGTGGGGAACCGGGGACAAAACACATTGTCAATTTAGATTTCGTTTTCGGGGGTATTTCAAAATAGGGCAGCGCTCAACGAGGACCGAGGGCAGAGCTGGAGAACCCCGGCCATCGGGGCTGAAACTGGCTTACCCAGGTGGCTCAATCTGGTCTACCCGTTGGCCAAATCTGGCCAGCCTTGGCCAATTCTGGTCCACCAAAGGGCTGAATCTGGCTCATGGGGGCTAATATGGCCCATCAAGCCTTCCCCAGATGGCCACACACACCCTTCCCCATGAGACCACCGTTTGGGGGTATCACGCAGGCTTCCTCCCACTTTACAAGCTCTCAGAAAGCCTCTCAAAAGGTTAAGTTACAGACACTGAGAACTTTAAACTAAACCGCTGTGGTTCTTTGGCCCCAGCCAAAAATACACCTATCTGTGCAAGTTTTGGGGGAACAAGCAAGAGTTCTGATTTCTCTTTTCCATCTGCTTATTTCTTTCTCGCTCTCTCTTAACAGTTCGGCAGGCCTTTGTCATTTACTGGCTTAGATGTCTGTGTTTTGAGAATTGGGAGAGTTGTAACTTGCTAACTCCATGGAGTGTTTCTTTATGCAGAGAGTTAGCTTCCCCGTAGATCCTATGAGGAGTTACTGGGCATAAGAATAATTGTGAGTGGAGTTCAGGATGGGACTTAATCTCTCCAGGAAATACAGCAGAGCCGTTTTGCAACATCTGGGTTCAGCAAGCAGCTGCTGTGATTTTACTAGGCAGGGGAGCTCCTGAAGCAACCAAAGCGCCATGGAACTGGCGCACATCCAGGCCCACGCACATCAGTCCTACAGCGCAACAGGGGATGATGGGCCTTGGACAGGCCTGACACTCATCCAGGCACCAGATGGCGGCTGCCAGCATGCATTGGTAGAGCCAGATGCTCAGCAGAATGCTCTCCCTGGTGCCCTGATACGCATCTTCGTAATTCTCTAAGAGCGCTTCATAGCTCCTCCGCTACATAGCTATGCATGCATAAAGACACGGAGTATAGAACGTGATACAGAATCTCAACTAATAGATGATAATGATAACAATAATAGAATATACAGAATAATAGAATATGAAGTATATCCTGCCTTGGCCAGTTCAAACATGGCTTGCATGGCGGGCTCGTCTTCTATAAAGTCGTCCTTCACGTCCGCATCCAGGGTCAAGTACGCCAGTCCCTCCACAGCCCACTTCCGCGTGCGGGTGTCGATGGCAGGGTTGCAGAGCCACCTGCGCAAAGGAGCCAGAAGCCGTGACCGGAGCCCTGCGGGTGCCTCGCACCGGCACAAGTTCCCCTCTCGAAGCAGCTTGGCATTTCCCCCGACGCAGAATGGTCGTCTTTCGTTCAAAGTGGCGGGAGAGGAACTGGGCCCGTGTCCCTCCAGCCAGGGCGGGGTAGGGGTTTGAGGGTAGTGCCAGGACCCCGGGAGAGCAGGGTTCCAATCCTCATTCAGTCATGGGTAACCTCGGGCAAGTCACACTCTCTCAGCCTCAGAGGAAGGCAAAGGCAAACTCTTCCTGAACAAACCTTGCCAAGAAAACTCTGAGAAAGATTCGCCTTGGAGTCGCCGTCAGTCAGAAACGACTTGAAGGCAGGCAGCAAGAACCACGGGGGATATGCAGCCCCCCACAAAGTGCCACAGGAGGTCCATGAAACCCCCTCCCCAAACCCCACTAGCTGCCCACCCTGCTAGAGGAGGAAGAGGCACCCTCAGGCAAATCCCTGGCGCAAACTCTGCCCACCCAGCCCCTCTCCCCGTCCTGCGGGTGCCCGAACGCAGGCGTCCGCTCACTTCCGGCACTGTCTCGCCAGCTTTTCCGTAGATCCTTCGGCAAATTGTCTGAGGCCGTAGTCGGTACCTCCGGCAGAGCCCAGCTTGCACAGGCCCTGGAGACAGAATGAGAAGATCTTGGTTCTCTCCTTCCTGGAGCATCCATTTCCTAAACTCTTCCTCAAAGACAACTTAACCCTCCTCTCACCAGGCCTTTGACATTTTGGCCTTGTGGCTTGCAAGTTTCTTCTGCTGCAAATTATGCCATTTATTGGTGTGAAGACTTTGTGGGCTGTAAGCCTCGGCTCTAGGGAACACTCTTATTTGGGGACTACAGCTCCCAGAATCCTCCAGCCAGCCTGGCCAGGGCAAGGGCAGTATCCTAGAAATTCACCCTTTGCTCAGGGTGGGGAGTTGGCTCCCTGGGAGAACCTCCCCTTTTCATTCAGATACCTCCATTTAAAGTAGGGGTGGGTTTCCCAGCAACTCTACCAAGCAGAGCCAATAATCAGGAATGCTGGGAGTTGCAGTCCCAAGAACATCTATGCAATTGCCACTCTGGATTTAAAACAAAGATGAGGAACCTTTGATCTGCGGGCCAAATGCGGCCCACAGAAGGTTTCCTGCTCCAGACGGAGGGCCTCTTCTGCTCTTATCTCTGATCGGTGATTGGAAATAAGAGACTATTTGAAGGCTGGCAAAGCAGAAGTGAGCTCTACAAGCTGAGGCAAGAAACCAACTCGTGCTTTGTGTGCCTCAAAGCTGCGGCGCCGGAGGGCTTATACCGGGCAGACACGCATAGAACAGATCAATCCTTGCGTATAGCTTTGGGAATCAAAACTGACAAGAATTTAGAGATCTCTAAAGGAGCTATCGCCAAAGAAGTGGACTATATCTCCCCACATGGAAATTCAGCACCCCCTAGGATGCCTCCTTTAAAGTTCAGACTGAAACCCAGAGCCGATTCGCACCCACCCCATCCTCGTTTGGACGAGGACTCACCACCAGGGCCCTGATCTTGATCTTCTCGTTCTTGGTCTTCTTGTAGATCTCCTTCAGGAGGGTGATCCCGTTGGTGATGATGAAGGTGGCCCGGCTGAGCTTGGTGGAGGCGTGGATCAGGGCCTCCACGGCCACCAGCTGGTCGATCTCCCGCTCCGAGCCGCAGAGGGCCACCATCATCTCCATCACCCCTTTCATCCCCAGGAGCTTGTTCCCCAAGTCGAAGGGCCCCTGGAGGATGCCGGAGACGGTCTGGATGGCGTGCAGGGTCTTGTCCATGTCCTGGGGGTCTATCTTGCTCCTGGAAGCCAAAGGAAGAAGCATGCAGAGGGAGGGGAGGACAACGGCAGTCGGGGAAACCCTTCAACCATCCAGCTTGGAAAAATGGCCTCGGGGAAACCACAACTCCCTGATTTCCCAGGGCTGCATGGGACTTGCATCCCAAAAAGTAACTTCTCCAAGCTCTGCCAAATAATATACTCTTCCCACTAGACACCCAGGCAGAGAAGGATTCTGTTCAGGGTGTTACCTAATGGGATCAAAAGAAATATTTCTTTAAATTCATATTTTATAAATTGAAATGCAGACAAACTGATTCAAAACAGGATAATCAACATACAGAATGAGAAAAGGAAAAGGTCCCTCCTGCAAACTACAAATCCCAGGACTTCTTGGGACAGAGAGCAGCAACGGTTAAAGAGATACAGCTGTGTAGTACAGAGAGAACATTTGTTGAGAATTTAAATCTGAGCTTCCTCCACCCATACCATCCTAAAACTCTGATCACACAGCCTCCACAACTTTGACATTTAAATCAACATTTTCCTTACCTTCTTCCCCCTTTGTTCACCCCACATTTTACCCAAACTCTCTCAATCTGGTGCCCTTTAGATCGGTTGGACTGCACCCCCCATCATCCTGAACACACAGGAAGGAGATAAGTCAGAAGAAGACAAGGAGGTGATGAATCAACTACAGTTTTTAGTCCGAACTTTAAAAAAAACCAATCCGAGCTCCTGAACTCTACCCTTCCCAATAGGTTTAGGAACTCAGACATCTCCTGCCAAAATTCCAGGTACTGGAATTTTGAAGGATCTGTGAATCCTGTCTAGGGATGGAGTTGACCATGCTGGAGAGCTGTCTTAAAGCCTGGATTAAAACCTGGAGTGGATTCACTGCTCCCCTGACATGGAGGCCACCAGTCATCACTGTATTCTTTAAAGTTTGGACTAGAGCTCAGAGCAAATACACCACCGGCTAACATGGAAGCCCCCAGCCACACAAAAAAGGCAGGGGCTTCAGTCATTGCTCAGAAGAGGGGATGCCAGCACGTGAAGCTTGAGAGATGATGGATGAGAGAACCCATGAGAACCAAAGCTGGACTCACTTGATGTAGTCCTCGCAGATCAGCCTGAAATTATCCCTCTCTGGGTCGCAGCGCAAGTCATCGTAGAGTTTGTTCAGGAGGACCGAAGCCGTCAGCTGGGTGTTCTCCGTCAAGGGGAGGCAGTTGGGCAAGTCAGGGATCTGGCCGGCAACCTTGAGGATCTTTTTTAGGCCTGTGGGTTGCACGTTAAGAGGAGGCAGAATAAGCTGAAGGTCAGACGTGAGAAACCTGAACTGGCAGAGCTAAATGGGGTGGGTGGACACGACAGACAGAACCAGGGATCTCCCACGGCTCGCAAACATCATACTTTCTGGACCAGATTCTAGCTACTGATTCCAGGATTAAATTCTTCTTGTTACAGAGAGACCAAAGCAGGGTCAGCTGGTGGGTCCCAAGTCAGTAGGGTAGCAAATCCACTCCAGGTTTTGGTTGGCTTTAAAGGAGCTCTCCCAAGGGGGCTGCAGCTATTTGGGAATGCAGTTTGGGACTGTGGAGAGTTTCCGGATGAAAACCTGGCATGGTTCCACTGCTCCACTGCCTGGGAGTCCCAGCCGTCCCAGGGCCAAGCAGACTGGCAGCCGCGTGCTCACCTTGGTCGACGACAAACAGGGTCCGGCTGTTGTCATGGATTTTCAGGTCCTGCCTGGGCACGTTCTTGTTGAGCAAATTGAGAGCCCGGTCGCGGCCTTGCCCGGATACCTTTTTGCTGGGAAGCATGTCAAGAAGGTGAACTGTGACGGCCTTCAGATCCTTCTTTGTATCTGCAGAAACAAATTTAAATGACACCTAAAATTTAAGGGAGCAGCAGTGGGCCAGCATGGCGTTGGATTATGATGCTAGAGACCAGAGTTTGGCTTCCTGCTCGGCCATGGAAACCCACTGGGCGATCTTGGGTGTGTCACGCACCCTCAGCCCCGTGACAGGGTCACATTTTAAGTTGGAAATAATTTGAAGGCACACAACAGCAACAGTGGCTGATGGCTCCAATGTCCAGTGGGGTGGTGAATCCATTCTGTATTTTAGTCTGAACTGTAATGGAGCTAACAAAGGTACCGGACCTCTTTTGGGGATAGGGTTTAGTGCCTTGGATGCAGCTCCTTGACATTTCAGACTGAAACCGCTAATGGAGCCACTGCCCCCGTGACATGGGAGGCACCAGTTTTGTCTCCTTCAGGACTCCTTAAGATCCCTTGTGAGGAGTCAACCCCACGCAAGGGTGCCTGGCCCCGATCCCCACAGGAAATTACCTAGCACCAGGGCGTCCTCTTTCCCGTGTTCGTCCTTCTTGCCCTCCCCAGTCAGAGAGTCAATGATGGCCTGCAGGAGACTGGCCACCGCCAGGGAGATCTCTTCGTGGTCGATGGACATCCACAGGCAGATCTTCTCGATTCCCAGCCCGTGGAGGATGGCCGTGGCCTGGCCGAGGAAGAAAGACCACGCTTTTCAGGGAAAGCCTGATAATCCAGCGTTCTTGTCTCGTTCTTATACCACAGGTAACCCAACTATTAGCATTAGGATCAGAACTATTTAAAAGCAGCTGAAAAAGTGGGAAGGGAGAGGATTGATTGGGACACCGTCTCTGCCAAATCCAGACAGTTGGAGAGTAAGTTCTTACCCGGGCCTTGTGTCCTGCGCACATCCCTGAAAGGGTCCGGACAGCTGCCAGGATCAGCTCAGGGCTTTTGGTTTCTATCAGCTTCACCAGGAGGTTCAGGCCGTTGTTCTGGAAGATCCGCTCGGCCCCGGCTTCCTCCCTGCCCAGGACAATGAGGTTGTTGGCTGCCTGGTTTTAAAGAGAGAGTGAAAAAAAAATAAAAATAAGAGGAAACCCAAGACAGATGGGATGTCCACAGCTTTGGGGCTCATGGCTTGGGAGCAGAACCAGTCTTGGCACAAATTGTCCTGTTTTAAAGCAGGAAGGGAGCACCTGAGGTGTAGTGGTCTGGGTGCCACAAACCCACTCAGCCCTAGAAACCCACTGGGGGGCCTTGGGAGAATAAGACCCCCTTAGATGCAGAGAAAGGCTACGAGGCCAAACCTCCTCTGAAGGAATCTTGCCAGGAGTCACGACACAGGTGGCAACAAGGGTGGGTGAGTGAGGAATGAGAATGCCGTGCCGAGACATTTGTTGCAGAGAGTTTAGAAAGATAATTTACCACCAGAAGCTAAAAAAAGATTTTTTTTTCTGGATTGCAACATCCCAGATGTCCCAGTTAGCGAGACCAGAGCATAGCTTGTACTGCAGGGTGTAGCTCTTCAGTATTGGACTGCAACTCCCAGAATCCAGTGGCCATGCTAATCAGGAGATTGTTAGAATTGTAATCCAAAAAGATAACTTTCCCAATCTTTTGTCTACAACCGAATGAGCCTTCCAGAGCCATTTGTGGTCTCAGAAGAAGGGAGGGTGGAATAATGCTGTCTCCTCCCTTCATTCAGTCTTGCTTTCACATACAGACTCATAGGGAATTCCGCCGAAATAAGCTCACCTTCTCTCGCTTCTCTTTCTCACTCTTCTCATCCAGCAGGATTTCAAACATTTTCTGGACCCTGGCATCAGTGGAGAACTGGACGCGCAGCTGTTCCCCGGAAACGACAAAGAAAACAGACACAGAGATTAGACACCAGCGTGACTAAAAGCTTAGTTGCTTGTGGATCCTTTAGCTGATTTGATTTTTGGACTACAGCTCCCATGACTCCATACTCCTAGGACTTGTGAGAGTTAAAGTCCAAAATACCTAGAAGGTAGTAGGTTATCCACCCTTGGTTAGAAAACAGCAAATCTTTTCTTTCCTCTCCAACAAAACAAAACACAGGACTTCTATACTGGAGGAAGAGGAAATGAATTCCCAGAATCTGGGTTGGATGAGATTTAGTTATCCATCTAATCCAAAATGGTCTTGGATTCAGGAAATCCAGAGCTATGGACCTCTTGTGTCCTCCCTACAGGTTCAGCACTTTGGAAATAGTTGCTATAAAGTTCAGACTGAAAGTTGGAGCGGCTGCACCACTCCCACAAACACGAGCTGTCACTACATGGACTCCAACAATCAGTTTTTATTACCACATTTAGCAGAAGCCGGAAGTTTCGGAACTGTGAAAAGCATCATCGGAGATGGTATGGACAACCAACAGTCCAGAGTATAGCAGAGCATTTGGGCCCTGAACAGAAAGACGGCGTGCCAAGCCAAGTCAGCCTTTACCTTCTCCTGGATGTCGGCTCCCAGGCGTCGGAGCATCTCCTGGAAATTCTTGTTCCGTGGCTCGATGGTGGCACATCTCTGGATGTCCTTGAAGGCCTGGTCCAGCTTGCCCAGCTTCTCTAGGGCTTGGCTGCGGCGGTACAAGGCCTTGATGTCGGAAGGATCGATGTCGATAGCTGGGAGAGGAAGAAAGAAATACTTTTGCCAGAATCTGTATCACTTTTCACTTAACGTAACTTTATGTATGCTTAGCGTAGGTGCTAAGAAATCCTGTTAGCGAATTGTGAAGATGCGTAGGGACACTGGCCGGACTGCCTCATGTGCATCAGCGTGCAGTGAGCATTGGTGTGCAAAGCACATCATCCGCTGGCTCTGCTACAGGGCAACATAGCAGCTGGTTGGATAGGGATGTCACGAAGCTGACCCGTTCACATTCCCACAGCCATAGGTCTGCTTGCGAAGGCATAACGCCCATTCTGGATTCAAGTTTTTCTTTATTAAATTTTAAAGCATAACATCATGGAGTCCTAGAATTCTGGAGCTGGAAGAGACCCAAAGGCCATCCAGTTCAAGCCCATCATGCCGTACGAGAATACCCAGTCCAAGCACTGCCGACAGGTGGCCACCCAGCCTCTGTTTAAAAACCTCCAAAGAAGGAGACTCCACCACCCTCCGTCGAGGCCGCAGCAGAGTCCACTGTCGAACTGTTCTTTCCATCAGGAATTTTGGGTGGAATCTCTTTTTCTGCAGTTCGAAGCCGCTGTTATACTGCTATTATTCCACTTCCAGCCTCCTACGGAATCCTGGGGTCAGCAGTTTAGGGAAGGGCATTCAGAACTCTCGGCCAAGGAGCTCTTTGGCCTCAGTAAACAACAAACCCCAGAATTCCCCAGGAGGTTGGAAGTGGAACAATAGCACTGCAACACTGTAGTGCAGAAATGGCCCAAGAGAAAAGAATGATGTAAAATCACTTCCTGTTCAGACCTCCCACTGTCGTATCAGTAACAGCACTGTGATAACAGGGCAGAGCCAGCCATGTGTAGTGGTTTGAGCATTAGATTACGACCCTGGGGACCGGGGGTCAATCCCCCTTTGCTCGGCCATGGAAACCGCTGGTGACCTTGGGTGTGTAACATACTCTCAGCCCCAGAAACCCCATGACAGGATTGCCTTAGGGTCACTGTAAGTCAGAAATGGAATTAAGCTGTCAAGAATGTTTTCAAGAAACTCTAAACGTTAAAAACTGTTCAAGCCAAAATACAGAGCAAATGGTTGACCCACCTCTCGAGGCGTCTGAGGCCACCTGGGCGTAGCTCTCCTGTGAAGTTGCAAAGGGGAAAAAATTGAGGATTAAGTAGGCTAGCAACAGGAAGCAGGTTACAAGAACTACAGCTTGGAAAATTTACTTTCTTGGACTACAGCTCCACTCTGAGTCCACTATGGGTTCTAGTCTGAACTTTAAGGGGGTTATCCACCAAGCCTAGCCCTTTTCCTTTCCCACTCTAGCCCACTCACCCACCCACCCAAAACACAGGGTCAGCACTTTGGATAGTGCCTTTAAACCGGACTACAACATACGTAACTTTAACTCTGCTTATCCAGTATAATGAGTAACTTCTTTTAGTTACTTTATAGTCACTTTTAAAAGGGCATATTTAGAAACATTTACCATCTCGTTGGTTCTAAGTTTTAAAGAAGATATCACAGAAAGTAAGAAAAAAAGAGGAAGTACAGCAATGCATTAACACAGCAAGGTACTTTTTTAAGTACTGGACCAACAAAACATTCCTTTCCAAAGAGCATAAGGAAAAATACGAACAAACAACTTCCAAAAAGTAACTGCAAAGGTTTCTCACCTTTTTAAGGAAACAGGCCGCCCGGTTTCGGTACAAAACAGCTTGGAGGGACTTGTCCTTGGTGAGCTTCAGGGCCTTGGAGTAACTTTTAATGGCGTTCTCGTAATCGTTGGCAGCAAAATATTTATTCCCCTCTTCCTTTAGCTGCACAGGGTCCTCCATCTAGCAAAAAAGAAACCAGCGCATCCATCTAGGGCTCTCTCCACACTCCACAATTATAGTGGTTTGATGCCACTTTAAACACCCCCCCGTGTCCATAGTATAGAATCCTGGGATTTGTAGTTTGCTGAGGCACGTAACTTTTTCAACCCACTCCCCTGAAGTACAGTTCTCCTGGTAGATTAGTAAGTACTCCCACTGAACTACAAATCCCAAGAGAAATGTAGCCCATTCCCGCAGTAGCCTGTTCTAGCGCTATGATTCCACTTTCAACATCCTATGGAATCCTGGGGTTTCCAGCTTCGGGAGGGGCCGGCCGGGGCCGGCCCTCCCGAAGCTGGAAACCCCAGGATTCCATAGGATGTTGAAAGTGGAATCATAGCGCTAGAACAGGCTACTGCGGAAATGGGCCTTGCTGTTACGGGGCATTGAACTGTGACAGCACAAGCATGCCTCGGTTAATGATGTAGTCATTAGATTGCTAGAGATCCCAAAATAAAAGTTTATTCCTTTCCGGGAAAGGTCAGTGTAGAGAGGAACAGAGGCTGAGAAAATAACCTTTTCAGAAAATGGCCCCCAGGATTCTCGGGCCAGCGTGGTTTTGCTTGCCTTTGGAAAAGGATTCCTGGCTCTTTCTGCGCCACGACACGTGACTATATTTGGGCAAGTTTCCGGTATCCCTGGAATCCGGCACCGGCACCAGGCATTTCTGACAAGGAGATAAGAGGAAGGCCTTCTACGTGGTGGCACCCCAATTGTCGAATATCCTCCCCTTCGTAATCAGGCCACTCGTTACAAACTTTGGGGTTGAATTGCTTTACAGAAACCTTTACCTATAGGTGGTTTCAAATAATTTTAAACTACGTTCGCCACTATCAACCTGTCTTCTCTAACATCTTAAATTGTTTAACCCACTTTCAGCTTTCGAGATCACGCTTATCTTGTTTTAAAGTGTAACCCAGTTTGGTTTTATTGTACACTGCCCTGACATCTTTGAACCAGAGGGTAGGAATAAAAAAATATATTTTCACAAACAAAAAGAAAGAAGCTTCAAAATCCATCCCCAGCCCTTTGCCCTCTGAAACATCCTTGAGAAGATTCAAGTCCGCTCTGAAATCCTGATCCCTGCCTCACCCAGATTTTAACATACCTTTCACGGTTTCCCAACTCTTCGGTCGTTCGCCAGGAACCGATTCCTTTGGATGAATTCACAGAAGGCAAAAAATCAGATCAATAAATAAGGCAGCTTTTTCTCCCTGTCACCTTCTGCACTGCGCTGAGACACAAATGCCTGTCTGGACTCCGGGGGGATATATATAGAGCCCGGTGAAGTGATTGTGAGCTGTGGGCTTAAATAAGATAAGCAAGAGAGCTGAACCTTCCCAAGAAGAGCCTTATTTTCGGTTGGGTGCAAAGAGCATGCCAAAAGAATGCACGGAGCTCCGTGTCCCAAAATTGGCATCTCCCTTTGCGTCGTGAAGGAGGGGCTTGTTTATTTTTCTAATTGCAAATAAATAAATTGCAATGAACGACTCCGGTTGGCCCGCCGTGGTGAAAGGCACAGACTCCCTCCCTCCCCAGCCCAAATCCACCGTCTATTTATGGAAACGTGAGACATTTGAAACCTACGGACAACTGGTTTCGCTCCAGAAGTCCCCCAGAGTTCCCGGAGCAGCTGCGACGGACGGGGAGCCTCCAGTATCTTCCAGAATTCGCCAGAGCTCCGAACCAAATTCAGGAACGCCATCCTCTTCCTTGCTGGTTCTCTCGGGTCGATATTTCTGGGCCGCTCGTCTTCATTCTCTTGGAGGCCAACGTGGCATATACGAAACAAGCACCGTGCACCTTAATCCTCTGTGGCAGTTTTCAGAAAGCTTGGCACGATAGTCTGTTTCCGAAAAAAAAGGAAAAGCGGGGAGAAGAATCTTCAAAACCAACAAAATGCACGTGGCATCCCCTCCCAGATTTCACAGGCAAAACCTGGGCCAAGCAACACCGGAGTGCGGTTTTCAGAGGATGCATGAAACGAGGCCGGCACGTACGCATAACAGGGCTTTCGCATAACAGGGCGCCTTGACTGCGGAACCCCCTGCCCCAAGAGAGCTGGGTCGGCCCGGTCTTTCTTAAGCATTTGGTGGGCAACCGAAGCAGTGCTGTTCGACATAGCATTCAGGGATTGAAACTGCTCTTTTAATTGTTCCGGAACTTGAATCTAGGATTGTTTTTATTTATTTATTTATTTTTTGTATAATTTTTATTGAACGTTTGTCCCAAAAATACCCCCCCACACACACACTTCCATGCTTAAATCTTCCAGCTGAAATTGCTTATTTCCATTCCATTACAAACATAATTTCCATCTTACAGAGAGAAGAATCGTTACATTATTTCTTCTTTGATTTCTTATACATTTATAGCTTTGCCCGATCCAATACTCTTTTCCATTCTTTCTCAAAGCTCTGGATAGATGTATTCTTCAAAGAAAATGCTAACTTTTCCATCTCTATCATATCCAGAACTAGGATTGTTTTTAGACTGCTTTAAAGAGTGTTTTAACGTGTTTTAAAAATGCAATGCAGATATACAGTACTGTAAATAAATAAATTGTTGTTGTTGTGTGCCTTCAAGTTGTTTCCAGGTTATGGCGAACCTAAGGCAACGCGAGGATGGGGCTTTCTGCGGCTGAGAGAGCATGATGCACGCAAGGTGGGTTTCCACGGCTGAGCAGGGAACTGAACCTTGCTCTCCAGGATCGTAGTCCTAGCTCCAGAAAACCCTGTGATCGGCTTTCCACAAGTCAGAGACGGCTTGATGGCACACAAGAACAAAAACAGGATCCTGAAAGGCACCAAATCCTGTCTGACCTTGGAAGCTAAGCAGGGTCAGCTGTGGTTAGTCCTTGGATGGGAGACCACCGAGGAATACCAGGCACTGTAGGCTCTGATGCAGAGGAAGGAACCTGCAGAGCCACCTCTGAGGATTCTTTGCCTAAGAAAACCCTAGGCAAAATCCATGAGGGGGTCACCACAAGTCAGTCAGAGACTTGGGCCATTTCCACACTAGACTGTTATAGCGCGATGATTCCACTTGCAACATCCTATGGAATCCTGGGGTTTGCAGTTTCGGGAGGGGCCGGCCGGCCCCTCCCGAAACTGCAAACCCCAGGATTCCATAGGATGTTGCAAGTGGAATCATCGCGCTATAACAGTCCAGTGCGGACATGGCCTTGAAGACAACACACAAAATATCCCAGCCGGTCAGTTCCTGGGCTGGGCAGCAGGTGGAGGTAAAGCCCGGGCCAAGAGGATGCTGTCGCTCTAGGAATAAAGCAAGAAAGAGAGAGACCCCGGAGCGAAGTTTTGAGTTTTTGCACTCAGAGGGTAAGTCCAGATTGGAAGTTGGGCGCTGCAAAAAAAAAAGAGCTGGTCTGTTTCTGGGTTTCTGCTTTTCTCAGGTGCTCCAACGGTTGCGGAGGTTTTGGTTTCCCTCTGCCTCTCCCCCTTGGCTTAACGGTCGCACGCTGTCTCCCCGCTCCCTCCTCTGGTTTTTCATTTTTGTGGAAGCCAACTATTGCAAAGAAGGGAATTAATTCCCCAACGATGGCTTTGGTTCAAGGAAGGCCTCTGGCGCAAGACGGAAAATGGAAGAAGGACTCCAAGGTGCGCTCTGGCTGCTCTGGGGTCTTTCATTCAGACCAAGAGACACAAGGGGGGCATGAGCATCATAGGTGTGACTTTGGGCCCCTAAACACCCTTGCGTATTTCACAGAAGGTCCCCGACAGGCCGTGTTTCAGATGCTGCGACTGTCCTCCGTATTGGCACGATGGATCTTGCACCTTCTGGTTGGCCCGACAAGGGCATCCCCGCCGTGAGTATCTTGGATTTCTTTTTCTTTCCTTTTGTCTCCAGAGGGGCTCCGGCTGTTCCGTGGCTTCCGGCCCAAGACGCCGGCCATGATCCTCCGAGCAGGGCTGTGTCCGGGTCTCGCCGCCGAGATGGTGGAGCGTCTGAAAGCTCAGGGCGTCAGAACAGGTAAAGAGCCGGCCGCCTTTCGGGGGAATTAGCAGACAGCCTCCCCTGGCTCTTAAGGGAATCTTGGTTTGTGTCTGGAAAGCATAGCTTCCCGCAATCCACAGGATTCTTTTGATCCACAGCTCCCGAAGAACCTAGTTCTTCACAGAGCCGTGTAACAAGGACTCTGTTGGATCTGGCTTAGCTGGGAAAAGCTGCTTTCTGGGACTGCAGCTCCCAGAATCCCCCCGCCAGTTAAAGCGTTGGTATCAAGCAAAGATAGAGCTTATTTATTTCTTTGTGAGTCTGTTTCCTATCTGTTTAATCTGGTTACCCAAGCTGTTGCAAAAGAGGAAGGTTTTAATTTCAAACAAGGCAGGATATCATTAATAAAAAGAGGTGGCACATTTGAACCCGTGCCATAGTTAGGTTTGTAGTATCCATGATGTGGAACTTTTCTGCTGTGTGGAATCCGGCTGATCAATTTTTTCCCCCTTTCTCTGAAATGCTATTTCCAGTGGTGGATCTTGTCTCATCAGATATGGAAGAAATCGCCCAGAAATGTTCCTTGTCTTACAAGGTGAGATGAGAATTCAGAAAGCACGCTTGGATGTGATTTTAATATTATTGCTGGAGCTGAGCCCCGCAAAATGGGAGAATTTGCACCCATGTCTCCTGCCTGGAGGTGACCCATGGAAACTGCAGACTCGGGGCCGGGTCCTAAGATCCGGCGGTCCTGCCCGTGCCGGGTAACGGAGAGGCTCTGGCCGCGGGCTGAGACGACGGAGCCTTCGTTACTGCCCAAGCCCCTCTGTGCAGGGCCGGCCGTTGAGGGAGCTCTCCCTCGCTTAAAATAGCCCCGTCCCTCTGCTTCCGTTGCAGACCTTGGTTGCGGTTAGGCGTGTGCTGCTGGCCCAGTTCTCCTCCTTCCCAGCCAACGGGGCAGATCTCTACGAAGAGCTCAAAAGGACCACGGCCATCTTGTCAACCGGAATTAAAAGGCAAGAGGCAAAGCACACTCTCTCGACTGGGGCTTCCTGCCTGAACTGGGTTGGTCTTCTGGTTTCAAAGAGGTTACTTGGACTACAAAAACCTTCCCCCAACCAGAATGGCTACTGGAGGATTCTGGGAGTTATAGTACCTGGGGGGGGCACTTTTTCTGTCCTCTGAGACAAGAAGTAAGAAAGAGAGTGAGAAGAATTCGTGCATCCATTGAATCCTCTCCATCTCTTCCTATTGTCTCTGTGATTTCTCCTTTTAGCCTGGACAAGCTCCTGGACTCCGGCTTATACACGGGAGAGATAACTGAGCTTGTGGGAGCGCCCGGTTCTGGCAAGACCCAGGTAGGCCTAAGATTTCCAGGTCAGAACTATACCCTGCTTTAGGGCCAAAACCTAAGACTCAGGGATGATTGCTTGCAGTGTCACGGGGATGGGTCCCAAGCGAGTCTCCGTATGTCCCTCGTGCTCCTTGCAGAAAGAAGATTGGGTTCTGCTTTTCAAAAGTTTCAGATTTTGGAGCATTTTGGATTTTTGGATAAGGACACTCCACCTGTATTGCCTTGTGGCTGGAGGGGCGGAATGGGGAGCTTGAATTAAAACAAGGAAGAGAGTGGCTAGGAGGGACTATCGAGGCTTGGAGGGGAAGCAGGCATGTTTACCTGGTAGGCACCCTCATCCCTCAAAGCAATTTTTCCTCATCACCCCCTGCCTTGTTAATTAAGGCGGGGGGGGGGAGCAGGCCTAGTGGCACCTGGAAAGAAAAAGTGTTTTCAAAGCTCTGAAGAAGCCCTAGCTGCTGACTCCTGTGACTTTTAATTGCTTTTCAAATCTGCAACTCTTTGCACATGAACTAAGAATCCTTTGAGTGTTTGTTGATTTTCAAATCTGCATCTGTTTGCATAGAAACAAAGCACTGATTTTAATTGAGGGGACAAGAGAGGCTTGTCTTTGTTTCACACTGATGCCTGCAGATGTTTTTAGAATAACAACCCTCCCTGTGAGAGAGGAGAGAAGAGAAAACAGGCCTCTTAAGAGGATCCCTGCCATCTGCAGACAAGAAACCTGCCTGATTTAACCGGGCTGCCTCTTCCATCCGTCAGAAATTTAAAAATTAGTCTAATTTGTCAGTCATCTCAACTGCTGCAGCACTACAAAGAGAGAAGATCATTCCATGCTTTCTAGAATCATAGATGTTACTCCAGAGACCATCTGGAATTCACAGCTACGGCACTCCCGATGGGCAGTCATCCAGCCTCTGTCAGAGGAACATGAGCAAGCTGTGGAACTCACTGCCACAAGATTTTTCAGTGGCTGCGAACTGAAATGGTTGTCAAACGGGATTAGATACACTCGTGGGGTGTAGAGGTCATCAGTAGCTACTGGTCAGGATGGCTATACATTACTTCTAGTTAGTGGCAGCTGTGGGTTCCATGTAAGTAGGGTGGTGAATTTGCTCTGGGTTTTAATCCAAACTTTAAAAGAGATGTCCAAATCCATTCCCCAAGACAGGTTCAACACCTTAGATAGTTCCTTTAGAGCTCTGAGTGGAACTCATAGTGAATTCACCATGAATTGTTCGGTAGTGGATCCCAAGTTGGTGGAACAGTGAGTCCATTCCAGGTTTTGGCTCACCTTTAGGAGCTCTCCAAAGCGCTAAACCTATTTAGGAATCAAATTCAGCACCCTGGAGACCACTTGTAAATTCTTAAATGGGTTAAGCACCTTCTAGAGAACCTTAATGCTTGGAGTAAAACATGGAAGTGGATTCACTGCCCCTCTGACACAGAAGCAAGCAGCGGTATGTAGTTTTTGGAAGCCACACGCCTACGCTGGAACTTGAGTTTTCTCTTTCTCGCTCTGCTTCTAGGCGTGCCTCAGCATCTCCGCCAACACCGCTCTCAGCCTCAAGCAAGATGTCCTCTATATCGACTCCATGGGAGGTTTCACGGCCACCCGCTTGCTCCAGCTGCTTCAGTGCCAGACGGAGAACGAAGAAGAGCAGGTTGGTGGCAGCCGAGAGCAGTGGTCGCGGTGGTGGAAGACGAGTCAATACGGCCAGGGGCGGAGCAGAAGGATACAGTGCAAAAGTGGGCAAAGTATGGCCCTGGTATTGGGGGGGGGGGTGACATATGGCCCCTCAAGGGTGTTTCTTTAAGGAAGAGAAAAGAAAATCAGGGAGGGTTTGCCCAGCAAAGAAAGATTTTTATTTTTTTATTATTATTTTTTAAAATGTGCACACAGGTACAGTATCTCATATCCAAAATGCTTGAGACTATAGGTATGGAGTTTTTTCAGGATTTTGGAATATACGTATACTGTTCTTTTGATGTGGAATCTGCTCGTTCACCAGTTCTTGTCCTCTTGCCTTCCTCCCATAGGGAACATGAGGAAATTATTGACGCAAATGTGGTTCCAAGAGACCTACCATAATTCCCTCATGTTCCCTACAGGAAGAAGATTGGGCTCCACTTTTCAAAATGTTCACATTTTGGAGCCTGTTGGGTCCAATAAGGGACACTCAACTTGTACAAAAAAAGGAAAAAATAGAAAGAGGAAGAAAACGGCCAGAGAAGGGCACTCAGTCAGGGTTTGGGCTAGGCGTATACCATAAAATAAGCTGACCAGCTTTTCCAAAATATGTTTTTTTGAAGTTGGCAATTATAAAACAGATGTTCATGCGCAGTGAAAGGGGTAAAATCTCCTGACAGTTGAACAACAGATGGGGAATGTTTATTTCCAGCAAAAACGTGTGTGTATGTGTTTTTGGAGGGAGGGTAAATTAATATTCCTGGAAGGCAGCACTACCTGCAATTCACATTTTAAATAGGTCAGAATTCCCTCTGCACCAAAACAATGTAAAAATAAAACAAAAACCATTTTCCAAGCTGAAAGTGGATGTGCAGCCACTTCTGTTTTCATAGAATCCTGGAGCTGGAAGAAACCACAAGGGCCATCGAGTCCAACCCCCTGCTATGCAGGAGGACACAATTACAGCATCATTCCCCCTCCTCTAATTTTTTGGCATTTTTGGCAGTCTATGTGGCCCCCAGGAAGTCCCCCAGATCCATTGCGGCTTCCAGCCCCTGGTATAACAGATATTTTAGGCTGAGTGTGCTGAGACACAGTATGGCGTAGTGGTTAAAGTAAGTAACTGGACTGGGACTTGGTAGCCATCAAAGGCACCTTAGGTAGTCATCCCTCCACCCTCTCTCTCTCTCTTCTGATACTGCAGCTTGACCTACCTTGCAGGGTTGTTGTGAGGAGGCAATGGGATGAGGGGGCTTCTCTGAAACTGAATCTGACCCCATAGGCTGAAGGGTTTGGCCTAGAGCAGGGGTGGGCAACTGTAGGAGCCAGTAGTCCCTGGGAGAATTTGGAGGGCTTCAAATTCCTATTTAAATAACAGGAAGTGGGCTAGTTCTATAAAAAGGCAGCTTCTGAGCCCCAAATGGCCCAAGGGGCCAGAAATGTGGCCCCGTCATGCTCTTGGGGGTATCTTTTTGAATCTGCGAGGGGCCTACAAAAGTGTCCTGAGAAGACACATGCAGCCTACAGGCCACACCTGGCAGATCCCGCCTTGCTGGGTCATCTGTAGAGTTCCTCCCCTTCCCTGCTTTAGCCCAAAAGGCCTCTAGAGCAGTTGACACAGCCAAGTGGCACGGTGCTGCCTGTCCCCAGGCGCATTATCAGGTCTAGAGAGATGGGACGCAAGGACGACGAGACAGAAAGGGAGGTACCTGTATAGGCATTTAAGTTACTTTCCTCTCCACGGACCCTGATAGGTGGAGGCTCTGCGGCGAATCCAGGTCGTTCGTGTGTTTGAGGCTTACAGAATGCTGGATGTACTCCAGGACTTCCGGACCAGCCTGGCTCAGCAAGTGAGAGCTTCTCAGATCATGATGTCTTCTGACCTGGAAAGGCAGTGTGGGGTAGTGTTTAGAGTGCCAAACTGTGACTGGGAAGGAGAAGATGCACAGCCTAGTCTTGAAAGATGAGTCCTCTGACCATCCCAGCATGCCCATCCCTGGTATTAACCCTCAAGCACGTCTGTGGGCAAAAAGATAAAGGGTCTGGGGTCTGGGACTTCAAGGAATGATGCCTGGCAGTTCCCATGCTGGCTGAGTGGGGGGGGGGGATCTGCTCCAGGTTTTATTTAGCTTGTAAAGAGCTCTCCGGGGTGCTGAAGTCATTTAGGAATAAGGCGCAGAACCCCAGACAGCTCCTCCATTGAAAACTGAATTTGCCCTTTAAATATGCTGTAGCCCCATACTCATACCAAGTTCAAGCAGAAGGGAAATGGCAAGATTTCCACAGACAAGCAGTCTGGTAGGAATTAAAACATGCAGCCGGTTGTAAATCTTCTAGCTGAAACAGCACCTTTAACATAACCTAAAAATGCAAGAAATATGGGTCGAGTTCCTGGTGTGTCTTTTCTGATTCTCAAAACCCGTTGCCCAAAATTACTGTGCTTTGAATACGGGGCCAGGAACTGTGTGGCCCTCCAGATTTTTGCGATTACAATTCCCAGTGTTTCTGACCATCGGCTGTGTTGGAAAAGGCAGCTGGGAGTTGCAGTCCAGAACCATCAAGAAGGCTGCAAGATGTTCGCCCTCGATGCACAAAACGATCTAAGACTAAGTAACAGATCTGAACTCTAGGTCTGACTATGTTAACAACATTTTTTCCTCCTCCTTCTGCCTTTGTTTCTCTCTTCAGGTCATGAGTGGATCTGGGACAGCAAAAGTTCTGGTCGTAGACTCTGTCTCTGCTGTCATTTACCCGCTGTTGGGAAGCCAGCAACCAGATGGTAAGGAGAAGCACTGGCCATCTGCCTGGTGAACACTTATCCATATAACTTTGTCGTAGTTGATTCTCTGCCCCAAGGAGCCCGCGGTCTAATTCAACATACCCCAACCTAGACACTCTCCACACAATAAAAGACTTGCCTCACCCCACAAGCCCCAGCCAGCCTAGTCAGTGGTCAGGAATGAGGGGAATTATAGCGGAGGGATGCTGGTTCAGAAGAAGTGACTCTATTGTTTTTGGAGGGAGGAGATGGTAGCCCACAGGGCCGGTTTAATGTCCCAGAACCCTCTGAGGTGTCCACGTGGACTGACCACCCTGCCCCCAAGCCAGAAGTGGCCAGGTAGCCCATTTATGGTTTTGAGAAATGGATTTTCTTTCAACAAAGCAGAGAGTATCTCCAATTTATTTAAGGGGTGACTTCTTGCTTAGATATTAGATATTAGTTTAATTTGTTACCTTTGTACTCTGCTTCCCCAAAAGCCCTGCCCCTGAGTGAGCTCCTTGTCACTGTTATTTTCACAACAGCCTTGTGAGGTAGGCTAGGCTGAGAGAGAGTGAGAGGAAGTGGGGAGGGTGTGGCTGGACCACGGGTGCCCCAGTTTCCATCTGTGAAATCCTGGAGAGCTTGTGTTCCTCCTAATGGTAGGAATTCCTAAGCCTGGAATACTAGAGCTCACTCTCCTCTTTTTCCCACCGCGCTTCTCCTGCTGTATTAGGCATGGCTCTCATGACACATCTGGCTTTGGAGCTGAAGACACTGGCCAAGGATTTTGGGATGGCTGTCGTGGTGAGTGCCCAGGGTCACCTGTTTTTCCCCTTTGTCTCTGCTGGGTTCCACTGGGTTCCATTGTTCCTTCTAAACATTGTTGGGCCACAATTCCCTTCAGTTCTCATATATGGATATAAAATATACATTAAAAATATATATTTAAGTGTATCTATATCTAGTGGTTTCAACATTGGACTATGACCCTGGAGGCCAGGGCTTCAATCTCTGCTCGGCCGTAGTTCCACAGCCCGGGGCAGCCACTGAGGAGGCCCCGTGTCTTCTGTCCCTGCCAGCCATGGGTGTGAGAGTGGCTGGACTGAGAGAAGGGCCTGGGGGTCACAGCACCTGGGGAGGCCTCACGGGGGGGGAGGGGGTCTGCCAGACACACTGGGCCGGAGCCTTGTAGGGCTTTGTAGGTCATAACCAGCACTTCGCCTGAAAATACAGTTTCTGAAGGGACTCGCAGGTGGTGTCCCAAAAGGGAAGCAGTTATTAACCCCCCATCCTCACTGTTTTAGTTGACCAACCATGTGACTAGAGACGCCAAAAGCAGCCTCCTTAAACCGGCCCTGGGACGCACCTGGAGTTTTGTGCCCAGTACCCGAGTTCTGTTGGAGGCTGGCAAGGAATCTCCTGGGAAGGGCAAGACCTGCTGGATGGCCTCACTGCTGAAATGTCCTCGCCAGGTGAGAACCAGTGATGGTTGCCTGGGCCCTGTGGTTTTTGGGGGATTCCCTGCTATTGTGGGTACAGTGAACCTGCTCTGAGTTTTAGTCTGAACTGTAAAGGAGACATCAGAGGTGCTGGACCTGTGGGGGGGGGTGGAGGAAGTTTATTAGTACTGTCAGTAACTCATTTAAAGTTCAGACTAGATCCCAGAGAAGACTCCCAGTGCCATAAAAGCCCACTGACCTGACGGAGAAGGCTCTTCCTAGCATTCCGCTCTTATCTTTTGCAGCCTGTTGGGATTCAGGTGGAGCTGGAGTTGGGGACTGTGGAGCAGACAGAAGGCAGCCCAGTGACCTCTGGAGAAGCACTATAGCAGAACGCCCCTCACAGGTATGGCTGCCTCGTTGGAAGCTATCTTGGCTGCAAGAAGGAGATAGGGGAGCTGGATTTTCAGAAGAAAAGAAGCAAAACAAGGCAGCTTCTGCATGCATCTCAGTTCTGCAGATATCTGAAATCAGCTGAAAGGAGAGGAAATCATACTTTCATCTCCATTTCCTACTGTCTGCCAACCGGATCGATCCCTCCGTGATGTCTCTGTCTACTCCAGATGTTAGAGCTCAAGAGAAGGGTCATTTTTGGACTACATTTCCCATGCATGGCTTTCCAAGGAGAATGCTGGGGGTTGCAGTCAGATAATTAACTTTCCAGTTTGTGGTGCTATTTAGCAAGTACTTTGGTTGTCCCTATGCAAAGAGTTTCAGTTGATCTCATGGACATTTTCTGACACAATCTCTCAACTTACTGTTCAGATTTTTTGATTTGTGTGCGGGTTCATCTTGACAATTGCTGGAAGAGTTTTTGTGACGTTTGTGTTTGTTGCGCATTTATGAACACTATCAAGAAATGTTTTGTTGAAATACTGATGTGCTCAGGGAAGACTTATTTTGTGTCAGTTTTTGTAATGAAGCCTGAATTTCTTTTTCACTCCTTTATGGATCCTTACATGTTAGAACAAAAATAATTTTTAAAGGGGAACAATTTTTTTCCAGGAAGGGTGTTGTGTCTCTGTGAATTTGATATACCTCCCAAAAGTGTTTACAACACAATCACATTTCTGTTACTGATACCATTTCCATTGTGATTTTGCAGTGGTCTTACAATACTTCTATTAAACACATTTACGATCTTTCTGAAGTATAGGTTGTAAACTGTGCAGGTTTAAAGTTTGAGTAATGTTGCTGGCTGTCTTTCACATCTTTCTCCATACTTGTATGTATATATTCTTGTTACTGTAGATTAGTCCAGGCTGAAAAATAATCCTGCAAGCTTGCAGTTGAAAAATAAAAAAGAAACAGATAACTGGAAGTGGGCAAAGAAGAGATGGAATGGAGGACGAGAGAAAAAAACACCAAATGTTTGGCTTGAAGTGTGCGTCAGATTGGCTTCAGCTGGCGTGCTCCTTCACACTTCTTCTCAAAGCACCCAAGGGGATGAATGGGACACATGACTGCACGGGTTCCTGCCCCATCCCAGGGTCTAGTGGTGTGCTTCCGTTGCATCCCACTCCTGCTGCCACAATTACAGATCTTCCCAGCGATGGCTGCAGAGTTCCATGTTAGTGGGGCAGTGAATCCACTCCAGGTTTTAAAGGCACTCCCCACTGCACTTAATTCTGTTTCTAAATGGCTTCAGCACCTTGAAGAGCTCCTTTAAAGCCAGCGAAAACCTGGAATGGATTCACCACCCTGCTGAAATGAGAGAGACCAGCTGCAACTCGATGTGTCCCCTCCTGTGGCATCCCCTACAACCTGTTTCTGGAGGGCTGGAGCAGAGCTGTGGAGTAGAGGCCCGTTGTGGGGAAAACATCTCAATTCTGTAACAACTGTGTATACAAATACATCCCTGGGCCAACCTGGGCTGCTTTTCTGCGTGGAAATATTAATCGTGGTGCACATAGGAGTCCAAAAAGGTTCAGCCTGGCTTTCCGTCGTGTTGGCGGCGATCCGCAGTGGTGGGCCCGGAGGCCACTTTCCTGTCCCGAGACCCTTGGGGGGCCACAGGGGCTAACAAAAATGCCTTGAAATCAAAATGGGGGTAGCTCCAAATCCCCCTCTGATTTTGAAAACAACAACAACAACAAAGTGTTAAGCAGCGCAAGGGGGCTCTGTGACCTATTTAAGGGGGAACTGGCCTTGCAAGGGGGGCAACTGGGTGGAAATGTGGTGGCCCCAGGAGACCGAGGGAGGACAAAAACAGTGCTAAGGGTGGAATATGTGGGCCTAGGCCACACTTGCCCCGTCTGCCTTTAACATATTTCTAATAGATTATAATAATCTAATAATAATACAGATTTCTAAGAGCACTTTTAATATTTTATACACACACACACACACATATACATATATATGTATATGTATGTATGTCTCTGTCTCTGTGTGTGTGTGGGGGGGGCTTCTAAATACAGTTGGGGTTAGCTCAGACTCCCTAGTTTGGACAACCAGGTACTCCTGGGGGACTACAACTCCCAGAATCCCCTCTCCAGCCTGGTCAGCTCCCTCCTTTTTCCTTTGTCAGGGTGTCTTTTCCAGATTTTAAACCTCAGGCTGTATGGGTTTTCTTGTTTAATATGGCCTGTGGGTAAGGCCACATTGGAAACTACTTCTGGGAAGGGACGGTAGTAGACGGAGTAATAATAATGATAATAATAATAACTTATTTGTTACCTGCCTTTCCTCAAAGCTAGAGGCGGAGTACAATACAAGTAAAACCAGCATACCAATTAAAAACACGTGAAATTAAGGCACTGAATGAAAATAAATGACCTCAAAAAACCGAAATTCACCTTTTATTTTTCTCCTCGGTGACGGTGGGAATCGAACCGGCGCCCTCCTAGCTCTCATTTCCTCCTTTAAAGCGCCGCTTCCCCTTCGTTGGGGGCTTCTCTAGCCGCCATGCTGGCCATAGAGAGGCAAGAAAAGAAACAAACCCGGACGGCGCCCTGGAGCGCACGCGCGCGCACGCGTCGTCGCGCTGTCCAGCCCCTAGCCCCGCCTCCCGGCTCCCGTCGCCATGGCAGCGGGCGGCGCCGGCCAAGGGCCGCGGGGCTGGCGGGAGGGGAGGCGGGGCGGGCCGGGCTTGGGGGCGGAGCTCTGGCCGAGCCCCGCCCCAGGGTCCCTCCGGCTCCGTCAGTCGTCGCCGGGCCGCCGCGGGAGGAGGACGCGCGAGGAGGGGAGGGGCCCCCCCTGCTACACGAGGGTAAGACGGGTTAAGGGGCCGGGGCGAGGGCTAAAGGGGGGCGAGAGGAGAGGTCTGGTCGCCGTCTGATGACGTGGGCGTGGCAGTGGAGCCTAGCGGTTGGGTCAGGAGGCTTGGGAGGGGGTAAACAGGAGAGGCCTGAGCCCCCAGTGGGTGTGTTTTTGGGGGGAGGTGGGGGTGGCTTCGACTTAAACGCGCGTGAGAAATGTGTACCTCCCCGTGTGAGGTTGGACTACAACTCCCGTTGTCCCTAACCGTTGGACAAGGGGGCTGGACACGGTGGGAGTTACAGTCCGACGTCTGGGAAGGAGTACCTGGGCAGGAAAAGGGGATGGCGTGTATTAATTCGGGGGGAGGGGGGTTGTACAGATTTTGGGGGTGGGGAAAACGTTGTTGGACTACAAATCCCAGGATCCCCCAGCCAGCCAATCTCACAGTTAAAAAACAAATGAATAGAGGCGTTGTTTCTGACCGGTTGTGTGAGGAGAGGAGCGGATCCTGGAGGATTCGTTGCGGAGGGGTGGTACCTGTAGGCGGGGAGCGTGCTTTTTTTGTCTGCACAGTCGTTTTGGTGTACGCGGCGGAAAGCGTTGTGCGGTGGGCAGGCTCGGTGTGTTGGGGGCCTGGGCCGGGGCAGAGAGGAGGGAACAACTCTGCTCTCCAACTTCAGGGTGGTGGACCCGTCTCTTTTTTCCCCTGCCCGTCGGACTACGGTTCCCATTATCCCGGCCCACGGGGTGTGCCGGCCGGAGCCGGCGGGGCTTGCAGCCCGCCGTCCGGGAGCCCCGGCCCCTCAGCCGCCTCGCAGGGTTGTTGTGACGACGAGGAGAGACGGGTGGGAGGGTCATCCCCCCCGCTAGTCGGCTGGCTGGGGGATTCCGGGCGTTGCAGTCCAGATAGGGAGGCGCGAATGCTGAGGTGCGGGAAGGGGAGGGGGAGGCCCGGGGTTTACCTCGCCGCTGAGGGCCGGCCCTCGAGTTTTCTGCCGGCGCGAGCCGGCTGGCCTCGGGCTACCCGGCAGGACGAGGCGGCCGCTCTCTGGAGCCTGGGTCTCCCCGTCGTGTCCTTCTGGCGGGGGGGGGGCGGGGGGCGGGGGGGGGATGCTGCCCTCCCGCGCGCGAGCCCCCCCTCCCTCGCGTCGCCCCCTCGGCCTCTCTGCCCGCCCGCCCTCCGCTTAGCGGGCAGCGGGCAGACCTCTGGGCAGGCGGACTCCCCCGCGCTTCAGACCGCGGGGACGGAGCCCCTCGAGGCGCCTCGCCGCTTCGCTTGTCGCCCGTCGGGCTGAGCCGGCGGCCTGGCTGGCGAGCGGCTCTGGCCTCCCCCGAAGGTCTGCCCGGGCTTCCGGCCCGAGAAGGGCCCTGGCGAACCCGCGCGGGACGTGGCGGAGCGCGGCCGGGCTGCGGCTGCTTCTCGCCCGCGGGCGCCTGCGGGCAGCCGTCCCCGGGCCCGGGCGGGCTGCCCGCGAGTCGCGGCGCGCGTTGGAGCGCGCTTTGGCGGCCGGCCGGACCTCGCCTCTGCCGGCGCTTTCGGGCGCCGCGGCAAGTAAAGGGCTTTTTTCTCCTTGTTCTCCCGGTCTGCTGTTCAGGAGCGAGCGGTAGAATTTTGTTGCTTGAAGAGGACAAGAATTTCAGCAGCAGCTGTAACTCAAGAACGGCAGTGAGTTAATCATGCCCCGAAGGGGGCGATTTGCCAGCTTATCTGCCTCAGAATTCGCTCCTGTTGAATCCCGGAACAGAAATTCACTTTCTGCTTTCCTTAGTTTCTTAAAGTACATGTGAAGTCCAAACACGGGTGGAGGAGGTTCTGTTTATTGATGTTGTACTTTTGGGGAGAATATCCTGTACTTTCTCACAACCTGGAGCCCTCCTGTGTTGGATTACTACTACCATCATCCCCAGTTAGTCAGGGCTGTAGTGCAACACCCCTGGGGCTTGCCAATTTGGGAAAGGTTGGCCTGCCCTGGGGTAGGGCCGGTTTTCACCCACGGGAGGCCGCATGTGGGTATTTTTTTTAAAAAGTTCAAATTGTGCGGAGGGGAGCTGGCCACCTGCTTGAGAGGTGAGTTCCCGCCCCTAAGAGGCTTCCGGGAGAAGCAGTTCACCTTTTAGGGGGAACGGAAAGAGGGTCGGGGCCAGACGAGCCTCTCTGGGGCCCGCGTGGGGCCACGCTTTGCTGAACCTGATCTGTGCCAACTGGATGCCGACAGATGTTGTCTCACGAGACGGTCTGCCTTTCCCTTACTCTCGGGGTAACCTCTGGGCTTGTGGACCTGGCGTGTTTTGTGACTGTAAAATAAAGCGGTTTGAGAGAACACAGACTTTTGGCTTGTGGACCGGGAAGCAAGCGTTCCCCGGAGGGAGTTATTTCTCCCGGCCCTGGTGAAAACGTCTGTCGTGTGGGCTCACCCGCCGGGGGGAGATATCTATTGTCGCCGCTGCTAATACTTTCTTTCTTTATATCCTGCTTTCCCCGCGCCCTTGGGACGCAAGGCGGCTTGGAAAAAGCTGATGTTCCCAAGCAGAAGTTGAATGGCTGGGTGGCAGCCAATGTCGGCTACCGTATCTTATTCGAGCCCCTTCTCTGTTTTTTTTGTGGGGGGGGTAATCTGCTCTCGGATCCAGCACTGCTCCTTGCTTTCAGAGGCCTCACAGACTGGCTCTTCATACCTTCAGCCTGGAGGAGTGGCTCTCCAGATGTTCTTCAACTGCAACTCCCAGCATTCCTCCCAATATTGGCTAGGGCCACTGATATATGCATATATATGCATATGCATAAATGCATATCATATATGCATATATGATATATGTGGAGGCTGCATGGTGACCACCCTGGTAGTTCTGGCCTTAGGGAGCCAGCACGGTGTGAGCGTTGGACTACAGCCCTGGAGACCAGGATTTGATTTCCTGCTCAGCCATGGAAACCCGCTGGGTGACCTTGGGTGCATCACGCTCTCAGCCCCAGAAAACCCCGTGATGGGTTTGCCTTAGGATTGCTGTAAGTTGGAAACAACTTGAAGGCACACAACAACAACAGTAGTTCTGGCTTTTTTTCCCCTTGCATTGTTTACTGTGTGCACACTGCTGCAATGTAACACCAAAGTTCTGTGTGTCTTGGGGCCTCCTTCGCCATCTTCCCAATCCTGATGCTGCTAAAAAGCTCCCAGCTAGAAAGCAGACGAGGAAGAAAAGGGGTAGCTGAAGGGGGGGCATAAAAAACTTTGTAAAGAAGGACTTAACTGTCACAGAAGCTTTGCTAACTGAGGCCTGCCTGCAAATGCAAATCGAACTTGTTAAAATTTTGTTTTGTTACAAGGTCCCAGACTGTAAGGCTCTATGAGGAACCTCTTTGGTTTTGCCAGTTTATGTGGAACAGCACCCACCCCGCAATTAAAAAAAATAAAACAGGGAAAACCATCCACATTAGTAAAACACAGAACCTTATTTTGTCTCTGCTGGTGTCCCACAGTGTCAAGCAGACACAACACTCTTGTTCACTTAAAAAGAACAGAGAAAAAAGAAAACAGGGTTAGGAATTGAAATGATCCGATGCTGTAGATAGGCTTGCGTAAAAGTCTTCCTCTTGCCTAATTTTTAGAATGATTTTTGGACAGTAGATTTTAAACACCTTGTTTTAAACATGTTTATCATTACAAAAGAAAATACTCCATAATCCGTTTTTCTCCATTTTTTTTCCTGAGGAAAATGCTTTGGAGAAAAAAAATGTTTTTTCCCCTGAATGTGTCCTGTGATTTTTTTTTCCTTTCTTTTCTTCAGGGCCACTAGTTCCCATTCCCAGCTTTAACCTACCTTGGGAGACAGGGGTGGGAAACCTCAGGCCCTGGGGCCAAATCTGGCCATCAGAGCTTCCCGGTTTCTCTGGCTTCTTTCCGCAGGTCAGCAACCGGCTCTGTTTTCCCAGCTTTTGCGCACGGAGGTTTTTCTGCATTCTAAAAGGTTGGAATGCCTCTCCGGAGGCTTAATTACAGACAGGAAAAACTTGATGCTAAATCGCGCTGGCCTTTTTGGCCCTGCCCCTGCTGTCCCTGTCCCCACTCCCTCCTGGATTGCGGCCCCCAAGCACTTCCCTGAGGGTGTACTGTGGCCCTCGCTCAAGGGGGTTCCCCACCTGTGCTGTAGCGTAAGCCGAGCGCACACAGCGGCAACGGCGGCATTTTTCCATCCTGGCTTGTCTTCTGCATGCTGTTAGATTGCAGCCTCCTTGGGGCAGAGACCCACCTGGGGTTTTTTGTCTGTGGATATCCCTGCCCATCAGCGGCTCCCAGGAATCAGAAGATCGCATTCTCGTCTAGAGGTTAAATGGCCCCTCTCCCTCCATGCATTAAATCCTGTGCCTCCAGATCCAGAAGGTGTTTTGGACTAGCCCCAGCCAGCCATAAGTAAGGGTCAGGGGCGATGGGAGGTGTAGTCCATAATGTCTGGAGGGCAACTGAGATTTGGGAAACGGGCCTTTCTTTGCTCGCAAGACATTGCCAAAGAAGAGCCGAAAGATATTTTGGCCCTTGGGAGGAGTCTGCCTCTGTTTTGGACCCTCTTGTCCCGCTTTGGTGCGTTGCTCTGTCAGGAACTCTCAGGAATTTTGTGCGTTGCGGATGCCGATGCTTGGCACGCCTAGCAAAGGAAGCAGGTGTGTTTTCCCCACCCCTCTCTCTTTCTCCAAGGACCGGTCATCTCTTTGCATTATTATTTTTATTTTCCCGTCTGTATCTAGCCAGAGTTCCTTATTGCTCGCTGCTTTGGTCCCTGAGGTATACTGACGGTGCTGCCTAGTGGGAAGATCAAGGCTGGCATTTCCCTTAGGAATCTCTCAGGTTTTAGACTTCCAGGAAATTTATCAGGCAGGAGGATGATTGTCTGTTGTGTTTTGTGTGCTTTCAAGTCGTTCTGGCGTAGGGTGAGCTGAAGGCGACCTTATCGTCACGGGCTTCTCTTGGCAAAATTTGTTCCGAGGGATTCTTTTTTCCCTGGGTATTCTGGGAGATATTTATCGCAAGGGGGTGTGCCTCTGCTTTCCCTTGACTCCGAGAGAGTGTGACTTGCCCTAGGTCACCCAGTTTCCATGGCCGGGCAGGGATTCAAACCCTGATCTCCTGAAGTCCCAGTCCAACGTTCACAACACTGTGTCATGCTGGCTCAGGCGGATATCTCAGCGTTTATGATCTTGCGCATATTGTTAGGCGGTACCAGGTCATGTATTTATTTTATGCAGCGCCGCACTTGTGGTGTGGGATCCGTCGGTCACGCCGGCTCTTCCAGTATTGCCACATCATCGTTGGTAGGCATTATGCTTATCCCAGGCGGGCCATGTGTCGGAGGAAGGTTGCAGCTACAAAGTCAGCGTGCCTGTTTAAAGAAAACAGGACGCCCTCCCCGTCCGAGCACGGCTTGTTTACAACTGATAGGAGCCCCGGGGTTTTCGCTCCGGGCTCTCTGCACGTTGCGAGACTCCTTCCGCCTTCCTCGCGTTTCTGCGTCGCGTCAATAAGGAAGGAGAGGAGAGGCGGCTTGGGTTTCAGCCCTTCTCCTTGGCCGGGCGGCACACGGTGGAAAATCAGGTGTCGGCTTACCTGAGCCTCTTGGGCGGCCATCTGGGACAGGGGGTGGGCAACTGGAGTGGCCTTTTTTTGGGGAGGGTGACGATTTGACCCTCCCCAGGATGCCCAAAAATGTGGAAACAACTACAACGGCAATAGCAAAAAATAGGAAGGGGTAGAAGACTCATAACATCCTAAGAATGGAATGACAAAGCCGATTGGTTGTAGCAGGTGAAATGTTGGATTGAGGGCTCCAGGAGACCTTGGGCAGGCCACACTCTCTCAGCCTCAGAGGGTTGCCGTATCGGAGGCAGCGTGATGCGGTTTGATGGGCTTGCTCTAGGACCGAGTGACGGCTGCGACAGCCAAGGACAGCATCGGGCTAGGATTCTGGGAGACCAGAGTTTGAATCCCGAGTCAGCCACAGAAAGCCCACTGGATGTCCTTGGGCAAGTCACACACTCTCAGCCTCAGAGGGAGCCCATAGCAGCCAACCTTTTCTGAAGAAATCTGGGCAGGAAAGCCCTTCGATAGGGTGAGCAAGGGTCATACTCAAATTGAAGGCAGGAGGCAGAAGGAAAAGGGATCTAGGAGCGTGTACCAGCCCGCTTACAGGTTTTTCGGAGGGGTGGGAGAGGGGAGTGGTATTTTAAAATGTTGGACAGTTCTTGGTCTCTCTGCAACCTTTTAAAAAGACGCATTGCTGCTGTGGAAGAGGTAATTTATACCTTCCGAAGGGGTCGAAAGAAGACAGGAGGTGTGCCTTTGCCTTCCCCTGAGGCTGAGAGAGTGTGTCTGGAGGGGCGGAGGGCCACAAAAACAGCCCTGGGCCAGACTTTGCCCCACCCTTGATTTCAAAGTCAACCAAGGCGTGAGTTTCTCCTTGAGGAGACCTTGTCTCGTCGGCTGGTGGTTTTGTCGGTGGGCGTAGCTCTTTTTCTGTGCGATGAGCGTCTCCGTGGGAGCGCCGTGAAGGCGAGGGTTTTGAGGCGCCCTTCGCCGTACCCCGGTGGAATCGAGGCCAGTGTTGCGTGGTGCCTCCTGCCGGTGACGGCATTGATCAGGAGGAAACAGGCTAAGCGGCTTTGGCCAGTTTAATGGGCTCCCTCCGGGGCAGAGCAGCAGCTGCCGCCATAGCCGAGACCAGAGAGTGGCATCTCCCCGGGAGAGGGGTGGGGAGGCTTCGGCCCATGGGCCACGGGCGGCCCTCCCGGAATTCTTCTCTGGAATTCAAACCCCGGGATTTCATAGAATGGAGCCAATCCAGTTAAAGTGGTATGAAACTGATATAACTGCATAGTGTATACACACATTCTATTACCCTGGGCAAAATGGTACCCTGGGCTATTTAAAAAAAAAAGGTTTGGCTGTACTTTGTGCTGCTTTGTTGTAAGCCGCCTTGGGTCCCATGCTGGGAGGAAGGTGGACTATAAACTAATTAAATGAACAAATGGATAGAAGCCTTAAAAGGAGAACATTGGCCATTTCTGCACTAGACTGGTGTAGCGCTATTATTCTGCTTTCAGCATCCAATAGAATCCTGGGGTTTGCAGTTTCGGGAGGGGCCGGCAAACCCCAGGGTTCCATAGGATGTTGAAAGTGGAATAATAGCGCTATAACAGTCTAGTGTGGAAACGGCCATTGATTAAGCCTAACACAGCTGCTCTTATTTAGAGAGATGTCAGCAATGGGCCGATCCTTATTGTAGGCAAAGTCCAGCTAAAATACGGCCGGGCTACTATTTTCCTGAAGCTGGGGGTCCCCGGTGCACGGGATGGGGTAGGGTAGGGGACAGAGTCAACCAGGGTTTTCCAGTCGATAAAGGAACTTGCGGCGGCTGTGCCGTCTTCCCCTCCGTTCCTTTTATGGGCAGCCATTCCCGTGGCCGTTCTGTGTCCGCTGGCCTTTGCCGGCGCAAGAAGTTCTGGCCGGCCAGGAATTCTTATAAAGAGGACTGCTTCCCTCCAGGGAGATGTAGGAGGAAGAGGGAGAGGAATTCGTGCGCTCAGAGAGCAGCGCTCCGCTTTATGGGAGGAGCAGGAGTGGTCTTGCGCATAGCAGCCGAGTTACGTGCGGAGTGAGAGCACTGGTCTGTTTAGTCTCATATTCTTTCCTTGGGTGGCAGCAGCTCCTCGGGTCCTGGGGACGGCCAACAGCGTTATTTTAACAACAGAGTCCCCGATCCGTGGCATAGGGCATCCGTGTGCCTGCGTCAGAGCGTCGTGCGTCATGCCTTCCGCCGGTGGGCTTGTCTCCTCGTCCCCTTCCTTGAATTTGGTGGTCTCCTTTTATGGAATGGCATCTTTCTGAGGCAGCCTTCCCCCGGTGCTGGTCCCTCTAGGTGGGCTGGACTGCAACGCCCATCGCCCCAGGTCCCGTAGCCAGGCTGGCTGGGGATGATGGGACTTGTAGACCAAACCGTGTGGAGGGGAAAGTAAGAAACAACGGAGGTGAACGATGGGTGGTGTTTCAGATGCAGCTGTGGAAATAAATCCATAAACGGAAAGTTTCTGGAAGAGAGACTAAGGGCTTTTTTAGTAAAACCTGCACTGGTTCAGATCTTCCTTCACAGCCAGATGTTGTTTTTGATATGCCGAGCAGGGTTTGGAGAAAACCCTTCCACCATGGCCGCCGGCTAGTGGCAAACTGCTAGGGCCGATTAAATTAGCCTAGGCTGGAAATGCGGCCTCTTTTCTCGCCCCGCTCCCCAAAAGCAACTTCTGAATTCCTCGGGTTTGTCCCTTGCCCCGGTTCTGGGCCCGACTTCTTCCTGTGTGTTGCCGGCTGAGTCACGCAACCTTTCTCTGGGGTTGCTTTTTCCCCCAACCGAAAGTACTTCCTGAATTCAAAACACCGCAGTGACTTTCACTTCTGGTGAACGCGGTCTGGGGGGTGGCTTTTCCTTCTGGCCTTTGAAGGAAGGCCTACCGCGTCTTCCGAGAACCTGGTGAGTCCCTCCCGAGTTTCCAGGAAACCGAACGTTAGGATTGCCGCTGGCCTTGGCCGGGCGTGCTTTTACACTGGGGGCGGCGGTGGTGGTGGAGGAATGGGCCCCTTGGGGCCACGAGGGCCATCCAGCCCGACCCCTTCCTGCCACCCAGGAAGGCACGGTCAAAGCTTTCGCGAGAGATGGCCGTCCAGCCTCCTCTGTTTAAAAACCTCCGGCGAAGGAGGAGACTTCACCCCACTCCCTGGCGGCAGTGTATTTCCGCTGTTGAATTGTTCTTACTGCCAGGGAGTTCTTCCTAACGAGTTGCCTTTTGCACATTGTGGGACTGTAACACCCATGGTGCTTCACAGCTGGCTGGATTGGATGGAATTTCAACATCAGTTGGAGGGCAGCCCCTTCTGTTGGGGTCTTGATGTCCTAACCCTCTGTACCTGATAACTCTTTACTCAGGGCATGGGAGGTTGCATCTTAATTGCGGCTGATTCTAATTCCTCATCACAGTCTTTGATAATCTATTTGTGGCTATTACTTGTTGCAGAAATAACTCATTAAATTATTTGTTGTGTAGTTTCTCTGTTACTTTACATTGCCTTTCCCCCCACCAAAACAGGAAGTTTTAAGATTGGTAGGACAGTGGCATAAAACTTGAAACTTCCTGTCATTTTGTGTTTAAAAAATGCCCTTGGAGTACCTTTAAAAGATAATTAGAAATTGTTTTTCACTCTATGAGGCATGGGGATGGTGGAGACTATGGCTGTCATCAACCCTCATAAACATAGGTCATGGCGAGGAATGATGAGATTTGCAGTCCTATAACACCTGGAGGCCTACGTTCCTCTATGAAGTAGATTCCCTCTACTCATAAATGACTTGTCAAATGTGACTCCGTTAGGCTCTTGGACCATAAGGCCTATCACTCCTACTCACAGGAATGGCTGGGGCTGATGGGATTTGTTTCCCAGATTGGCAGGTGCTGCATTTGGGAACCTGTATGCTGTGAGGCTTATCTTTAGAAGCAAAAGAAGAGACGAGTCTCCATGTACTTGCTGATGGTTTATGTTTTATTCCTTAAAAAGTCTTGATAAAGTATTCTAGTCCATCAAAAGCCCAATACATTTTGGCCTGTGCCTTGAACTGAGTGGTCTTCTTCAGGGCTACGCTAGAAACAAATACAATTAAGAATGATAACTTGAGATCCAAAACTTAAATGAGGACAATGAATAATTCAAGTTGCATTCCTGTAATATATCCAGCTAAATCACGTTAGTTGTGATGAATATTGTGAGTAATATTTATACCAGTAGCAGAAGTTTCTACAGTTGGCAGAACTCTCTCCATAAGTTGGACTATTAAAAGAGGGACTCAATTTCTAGCTTTTATTTAACATATTCCAACAGATGGTCAGAAAAAAATGGGGGGAGAGGGTGCCTGTTCCAGGCTGACCTTTACGACAGCCCGATAAGGTAGGCTGACCCGTCCCTCTCTCTCTGTCTTCCCTTCCTCAGTTGCCATGTGGGCGGCCTGCTGCAACTGGTTCTGCCTGAACGGACAGCCTGAGGAGATGTCCCATCGCCCGCCAGCGGGGACGCGCGCCTACGCCAACGCCGGCTACAGCTCCTTTCCTTCGCCCACCAGCCCTGAGCCCACCTGCAAGGCCTGTGGGGCGCGCTTCAGCAGCTCCTCCCTCAAGGTGAGTGGTAAGAAGGGGCCTCGCGCCGTGCCGGACGGCCGCCGGGCACCGCCGGCCTCGGGCGCACGAGATCTGGATTCCAAGGGCTTTCTGTCCGGTTAAACCTGTCGTCTTCTTCCACGGCTTTTCTGGCTGCGGGGTTAGCTCGGCGTTGTTGTTTTTGTTGATTTTCACGGCAAGAGTTCGTAGGAGGAGATTTGCTGTTGCCTTCCTTTGAGGCTGAGAGAGTGCGACTTGGGCTGAGGTCACCCCATGGATTTCCAGGGCTGAGGGAGGATCTGAGGCCTGGTCTCCCAGAGTCATATTCCAACCATTCCCCCCACTGGCTTATGCTCCCATGAACTGGCATTAAGAGGCATCATACTTGATAGAACCAAGGTGGCTCGTAGCCAAGTGGTATTGCAGAGTTAGACTAAACACATGGCCCTCCAGGCTCTTTCTGCAGCCCCTCGTCCTGTCCAGACTCACTCGCCCATCCTTTATCTTCCCCCTGCCCTCAGGGAGAACTGTCTCTCCTTGAACCCAGGCCCGCTACGGGCACCCACGCCCTCTGTGCTAAAGGCAGAGGAGAAGAATGAGTCCAGCTTCTCTGCAATTTCTTTATCTTCCTCCCCTCCTCCTTTAGCTCCACCGCACACCAGAAGGGGTCATCTAACGTCCTCCCGGGTTGCCTTCCTGCTCCTGGACTCACTACATAATTCCATTACTCTTGGGCTTTCCGGGGAGCTAAGGTGCCGGGTGGCAACTTCAAAGGACCACTTTGCTAACCAGCAGAGGCTCCTGTGGCAACCTAAAAGGGCTGACATCTTCTATTTGGCATCAGCTTTTGTGGACTACAGCCTGCTGGCTTCTGTCCTTCGCAGAAAAAGTAAAAAAAAAAGAAAAAGAAAGTAGCCCTTTTAGAATCATAGAATCATAGAATCATAGAAATGTAGAGTTGGAAGAGACCCCAGGGGCCATCCAGTCCAACCCCCTGTTATGCAGGAACACCCTCAAAGCACTCCCGAAAGATGCCCATCCAGCCTTTAAAACCTCCAAAGAAGGAGACTCCACCACACTCCATGGAGGCAGCAGATTCCACTGCCGGACAGCCCTGGCCGTCAGGAAGTTCTTCCCGAGGTTCAGGTGGAATCTCCTTTCCTGCAGCTTGAATCCATGGCTCCTTGTCCTGGTCTCTGGAGCAGCAGAAAACAAGCCCTCTCTGTTTTGATTGCTGGCGTTGGTGTTATTAGCCACAAGATCCTCAACATTTATTTATTTATGGCCTCCTGTAATGTCTTCACCACCCCAGGTCTTGGGTCCAGGGAACCGCCTACTTGATTTAGGTTTGGCGCCATGGTGGCTGCCGGTTGGTGGATTCTCAGCGTCATCCCAGCAGGCGGTCCTGCTCCCCTGGCTCTCAACAGAATTGGCCAAAGCTAGGGCCGTAGCAGGCACCCAGAGGACACCCCAGGGTCACGACCTCAGCCTGACCCCGGCAGGGGCAGTGACGATGCACATGAGCTTAAACGCATGTGCCGCAAAAACAGTTCCTGGCCCCTCTTCCCCATCCCCTCAGCCTCTTGTCCCAGAGGAGGATGCGCGGCCGGTCAGACGCTCACTGAGAACCTCACAATCTAGCCTCTCGCCATCGGTCTCCCCAGGAAACCTTTGGAAAAGCCTCAGTGTTAAAATGGAGATTTCTTTGAGTGCAAGACCGAGAAGAACACCACGGATTTGCCTCGTTCTTTAATTTTTTTTTTGGCAGGCTCCAGGACTTAAATACCTGGGGGTAACACTAGGAATGAGACAAGGGAGGAAAAAGACGGATTTCAGGGAAGTCAATGCTCGGCCACAGATTTCTGTGGCAATTCGAAGGTGGGAAGGGGTGTCAGAAGGACGATGGTTGCAAGAGGACAGCCAGTAGGGGCTCTTGCTGCAAGGCTTAAAAATGCCTCTCGCGTGTTTGTGTATGTATCTGTATCTGTGTATACAAACATAGATGTTTATAGGGTCTCCCCTGCAAAAACAGCTAGTGGAAGCTACGGTGGTTATTTGAAGGAGATCTATTTGTGTTGGAGAATTAAATGTTACAATGATTTAGTCAGAGTTACAAATTCCATCTGGATTAAAACAATTTTGTATGGTGTTCAAACTGAATAGCCATGCACTGCTCATGTTGTCAAAGCACAAAGTGACCAAAACCTCACTTAAAAGTTTCTCCTGTAATTTCGTGACACTTCTGTGCGGTTGGACTCCTCAGTCCTGTTGAGGGTGTATAAATTTTGGGGGGAACATGCTGTGTATATGCGAAGACACACGACAGATGTGTGCGCAGGGGGAGAAGAAGAGTCCAGCACTGCACGCGCGCGCGCACACACACACACACACACACACACGTGTGTATATATGGAGCGGTGCAACCTTTTCTTCCCTCCCTCTGCGGGCAGGGCAGGGCAGAGGCAGTTTTGTTGGAAGGAGATGGGAGCACGCGGCCTTCCGTCACCATGGCTGCTTAGACTGATGGAAGATCAGGCATATTTATTGGATTAAACTTTCCAAACAAGAAAACTTTCCTAAATTCCTATAAACTGAACATGCAATGAATAAGCCGTTCAGTAAATGAGGAAGAAGATAAGTATTAAATGATAAACATACGTTGCTTTGTTCCTTCAAGTCCCTTCTGACTTCTGGTGACCTCCAAGGTGAACTTATTGTAGGGGTTTTTGGGGCTGAGAGCGTGTGAGGCACGCCCAGGGTCACCCAGTGGGTTTCTGTGGCGAAGCGGGGAATTGAACCCTGGTCTCTCGGGTCATAATCCAGTATTTGGACCACGAGGCCAAGCTGGCCTGTAGTTACATATACTGTTATAATATTATAAATTTTTAATCTGAAGATGGAGTTGGCGGTGGTACGGTTCCTCCAGCCCCACAGCCAGGCCTTCTACAACTCTCACCGCTACTCGCCGCTGCCTCCCGGCTTGCTCCGTCCCGCTGGAAAGGAACAATCTGCTGGGACGTTCGCTGGGGCACGTTGTTGGGGGGGACTGGCCATCAGCGTGGGTGGGGATGTCCAATCTCGCTGTGCCGATGTTTCAGCTTCTGCTGAAACTTCGGAGTTTTTTGTTTGTTTACCTCCAGAGGTCTTCACGAAAACAAAGCCCCATTGAGAGCTGGAGAGGGAAGCGTGCGGCCTCGTGAATGCGGCCATTAATTTGGCTACTGGTGGGAAAACAAAGAGGCCATCGAGTGGTTGTGGCCAGCGGGAGAGCTCCCCGAATGCCTGAGCATCAGCTCGGATGGAGAGCTCTTTCTCTCGCTCAGGGTGTGGGAGCCCTTCATGGAATGTTATTCCTTGTAACTTGTGAAGGGGGTGTAACTTATGGGGTCAGGAAGGGGACTTCCTCTCTCTCTGTAAGCTTGGGGTGGGAATCCTGTACCCCATTCAGAGGGGGTTGGACTACAGCTCCCATCAACCCAGGCAAAAGGTAAGGAATTGGCACAAAAAGGTATGAGTTTTACACACACAGACACCCTCCCCTCCATGTGTGTGTCTGGAAGCGGTGCTGTTTTGTGCAAATGTTTATTTTTTGTACACAGAACCCTTTCCATGATTTTAGAGCAGGAAAAACCCACAGATTTCTCACAGAAACTGACGTGTATTTCTGCACAGAGTAGTTTCCCCAACCACCTTCGGATGTGTGAATATCAGGCAAAAACGGCACAGGAATGTTGGTCTGTCTCCTGAACTGGGGAGAAAACTGCAGGAATTATCTGTCCTCCTGTGCAAGGATTGGGTATTTTACCTCCCCGGGTCTTTCCTCTTCCTGTCCTGCTGCCTCGATTCTCTTGATGTGATGCCTCCCCCATCTTCTCCCCCTTTGGTGCAGAATGTCTGCCTGGACTGCAAAAAGAGCTTCTGCCCGGCCTGTTCGCACCAGCCCGAGAGCGGTCCGTGCCTCTGCCACCTCTGCGAGCGGTTCCGGGCCACGGCCTTCCAGCGGGAGGAGTTGATCAAAATGAAAGTGAAGGACTTGCGGGACTACCTGGAGCTCAGAGAGGTCTCCACGGCTACGTGCCGCGAGAAGGACGAACTGGTGTGCCTCATCATCGGCCAGCAGCAGCAGCAGCAGCAGCAGCCCCCGTCCCCGGGCCCCCCAGGGGACCAGACACCCCGGGTTCCTCCATTAACGATGGTCCCTGATGCCCAGGACCAGTGCTCACCCACCCCCACCTCGTTGGATTATCCTCCTGAGCAGGTCACGACGGAGCCCACGGTGCAGGCTGAGGAACCACCACAGGTATTCACCCACCCCCAGCTCCCCGTCCAGTCACCTGTGCGTTCGTTTGCCCTCGCTCGTGGACGACTTACCTTCACTCTTGAATGGCTTTACAAGGCTCTCGTTCACGTGGCTGGCGGTTCTTAGCTCTGTGTATCTCCTTGTCGCTTTTTGGAAAAGGAATCTGAAAAATTCCCATGCTTCAAATACACCAGCGCTACCTAAATGATTAAGCGTCTGAGGATCTATGGCAGAGGGGCAGAAAATGCATCCTGTGATTTTTAAAGAACATTTGTTGAAACTAGTAATACCCCTTTACACCCTGGAAAAAAAAAATTAAACCGCCCTCCCCGCAAGAACTGGAAGCCAAGTTAGCTTATGGGATCTACAGAACGTGGGACACATAAGGGTTGGGGCCGTATATCGCCCATAGTTCACTTTACTCCTTGAGCTAGTGAAGGGGGAATGCTCTCCCTGCAAAGGCTCCCCGTTTCCTTAAGCTGGCATCAGCCACCCTAAAATGATGGGAAAACGGTGCACCATTTGAGGACCAGCTTTAGGGTTACTGCGGTGCAGAAATCAGGGAGGGGGGTTTGGATTCGAACTCCAGGCCTGGCAAGGAGTGGGCTTCTCCTCCTCCTCTTCCTCTCCACAGCCTCATGGGTCCAAACCCAGCCAGTGCGCCTTGAGCTTGGTAATGGTCTTCCCTGCACCCCAAGCCCTTCTCCTTCTTCACTGTCCCTTCCATACTAGCCTTGTGGAGACCCACCAGGCTTCCGTGTTGGCGTCTCGGCTGTATGCCTGCTCCAGATGGGAAGGCAAGAGGGGAGTGGGCCCACTTGGAGAGGAGAGACCCCACTCGGCCTGCACCCGCCCCCGAAGCCCAGGGAGGGGGAAACAGGGCTCCTGGGCCTGCAGGCCTCCCCCGGGTCACGGCGGGGACCCGCTCTCCCAGCGTTCTCTCCTCCTGTGATGTCACAGTGGAGGCAGCCGAGCCGAGCCAGGCCTGGCGGCGGGTGCCTTCCAGTGGCTCCCTGCGGCAGCTCAACCATGACGGGCCCGGCTTGGCTTCCTTGGAGACACCGCCCTCGGGCCTTCCTGCTCGAGCCCCGGTGGTCCTAATGGGGCCCGGCCGACCACAAGGTGGTCCTGGACGCAAGCCATTTCCTTGTCCTCTTTGAGGGGGTCTTCCTCCCCCACCCGGGGTTCCTCCCACAACTTCCTCGTCTGTCCTTATCGCTTCCCCCTTCGGTGGGTCTGAGCGGGGCCCGGGGGCTGGCTGGCAGGACTCCCTCCACAGCCCCACCCCATTTTCCAGGGCGAATCCAAGAGCCCTCCTTTCTCCCCCCAGGCCAATGGGCATGCACGACCCAGCCAGGACATGGCGGAAGTCGAGAATGCAGCAGAGACGCTGAACGAGGAGGAGACGCAGGTAGGCTGGCAGGCGAGGGGGGGGGAGGGAGGGAGGGAGGGAGGGAGGGAGCTCTCATAGAATCCTAGAGTTGGAAGAGACCACAGCGGTCACTGAGTCCAGCTGCCCTGCCGTGCAGGGCGACACACTCAAAGCAACCCCAGCAAATGGCCATCCAGCATCTCTTTAAAAACCTCCAAAGAAGGGGACTCCATCACGCTCCCAGGCAGCATATTCCGCTGTCAAATGGCTTCACCATCAGGAAGTTCTTCCTGATGTTTAGGTGGAATCTCTCTTCCTGAAGGTTGAAGCCATTGCTCTGTGTCTGAGTCTCTGGAGCAGCAGAAAACAGGCTCGCTCCATCCTCCATACGACATCCCTTTAAACATCTAAACATGATTATCGTGTCTCCCCTCAACCTTCTCTTCTTCATGGTTGTAAGAAAAGAGATTTAAGGGGGAGTCTCACCACAGGCATACCCTCCCACAGGTTGAACATACCTTATCCAAAAATCTGAAAATTTTGAAAAGCAGAATCCTGTCTTCTTCCTTTAGGGAACATCAGGGGATTTTGGAGGCTTACTTGATATGTGTATGTGGAACAATATTTCAGACGCCTTGGCTAGGGAAGCAGCTATGCAGGACGACGGAATGCCCATAGCACCCATCAATGTAAACCCCAAACAGCCTCTAGTTCCACCTACTTTTGATTTAGGAAGAGTGGACTCTGCATTGAAAGAACGATATACTGGTATACCGAAATCCAAAACACCTCTGGTCCCAAGCATTTTGACTAAGGGATACTCAGTGGTCTGTGTATTCATTTTGAAGTCTTAAAACCTGCCGGAGAGGCTCTCCATCTCGCAGTCGTGGCCTGCCAACCTGGGAAGGAGATGGAGAGGGCCTCGGCGTGGGCACAGATTAAGCGGGTCTGATTGCGGAGGGGCAGCCTCGGTCCCTTCTCCTCGTCCCCTCACCTGCCGAACGCGTTTCCCCTTCCAGTCGACCGACTCGGAGGACAACCTGGTGGCCGGTCGGCGGGCCTCCCTCTCGGACCTGACCAGCGTGCGAGACATCAGCGCCCTCTCGGTCAGGCAGCTGAAGGAGATCTTGGCTCGCAACTTTGTCAACTACAAGGGCTGCTGCGAAAAGTGGGAGCTGATGGAGAGAGTGACCCGCCTCTACAAAGAGAAGGACCTCCAGCAGCTGGGTGAGAGACCCCCTCCCTTTTTTTCCCTCAGAAAGGTTGAAAGAGCAATGCATTATCTCCAGACTTCTTTAAGAAGGCCTCTTTTGAGAGCGGCATCCCTGAGAACAATGGCGTCTAGAATGTCATTCTTAGCAGCTATTACTTCAGCAAGGTGGGCGTTGGAGATTGCTTCATTGTCAGTAAACCTGAACCATTGCAAATCTGAAAAGGATAGGTTATCTTTGACTGTTCATTGTCAGAGGCTTTGTTAAAGGAGGTATGCCTGTCTTTGCCGGGTCTGCCTTTCCTGGGTCACTCTGCCCGCGCCTTTTCCTTGGGTGCCTAAACTCTATTCCTGAATGCTCATATGAAGTTTAAAGTTACTGCAGTGCAATTGTAATTGAGAGACGGGACCAAAATTTCATGGAGGAGGGCAGAGTTCTTTTTTGGGGGACAACTTGGCCATTTTGCCCCCTCCCATAGCTACACCTCTGGTCTGGGTCACAGCCCAACGCGTTTACTCATCTGGTATCAAGAGAAAAAGAGCTTAGCTTGGCAGAAGCTCCTGATACGCTCTTGTCTTTTTGCCTCTGCGAAAACCAAAAATCAAGATGGAAAACGTTTTAAAGCCTTTCCTCATGTCTGGCTCAAGATGGCCCATCTGTAACTGCCTGGTAGGTTAAGCCTTGTTCCTCCCTTCAGTTGTTTTTTCAGTCTTCACCCTCCAGCCAGCTTCAGGGATATGATCCAGCATGTGGGTGGAAAAGCAACTTTTATGGACTCTAGCTCCCAGAATTTAGCTCGGGGATTCTGAGAGCTGCAGTCCAGAAAAAGGAATGTTTCTGAGTTCTGGGCATGATGACAGCCGTGTCAATTTATCAGATGTCCTTCTGCAAAAGTTCTCAGGCTGACAAACGTTCTCTTCCCTTTTCTCTTTCAGTTTCTGACACAGATGATCAAGCCGGTAAGCCACCTCTCTCTTTCCTGTTCTCCCAAAATTGCAGCATTTTCTGAGGGAGATGCCTCCTTGCCTTGCACCTCCTCATGGAAGACAGACAGTGGTAAATCTCTTCTTCTTGAGGGTTGCGGTGGTATTTTCTCCAGAGCTCTGCTCTGCTGAAGCTTCCACAGGGAGTGGCCCGCAGGGTTGATTCCCTCATGGGACCCCCACTTCCAAGGCTGGTCACATCCTCAACACCACAGGAACAGAAGGCGGTTGGCAACCTTTTAAGCAGAGGCTCCCGAGATCACCCCAGAAGCCAAATTTGGCAGCCGTAAAGCCTGGACAGTTGCTCATAGTTTATGTTAGGAAAAAGCCAGCGTCAGAGCTTCCAGAGCTGCACAGGCAAGTGAGCAGCAGAGGACTGTTCACTCCCCTGGTCTGTTCTCAGCTTTCAGGAAGCTTCAAACAGACAAGATGGCACATGTAGGTGTATTGTCTAGACTGGACAGCTTTCAACGTTTTGTCGCGATGCTAACGAGGACCCCCAAACCCATCAGCTCACCACAGCCGCCTCCCAGTTCCTCAGAATCCCTTCCTGCATCCTTTGAGTCATGGCAAGTGGAGGGAAGTGGTCAGTGGGGAGGTGAATCTGTTCCAGGTTTTGGCTCTTTTTAAAGGCGCTTTCCAAGGTGCTGAAGGTATTGAGGAATGACCTCCATCCATCCATCCCTTTATTTATATCCTGCCTTTATCACCCAGGCTGGGATTCAAGGCGGTTTACAAAATACAATAAGCACATATAGTTAAAACATAAAAGCAGTTTTAAAGAACAGCAGTACAACTAATTAAAAATCTTGCCAGTGGATGGCAGGTCCCTTCTCGCCCCACAGTCACTCCCATCTTGTTCTCCCCCCAGCTCCGTCCAGTCACGCCCCACAGCCTGGCTTGGAGGAGAACCTCTGCAAGATCTGCATGGACTCCGTCATCGACTGCGTCCTCCTGGAGTGCGGCCACATGGTCACCTGCACCAAGTGCGGGAAGCGCATGAACGAATGCCCCATCTGCCGGCAGTACGTGATCCGGGCGGTCCACGTCTTCCGGACTTAAGGGGGCGCCCTCAGGGCGGGCAAGGTGGACCATGGTCTCAGAAGGCTCATCCACTGTGGCCAGAGAGCACCTGCTCCCAGCTGGCCAGGTCCACGATCCCAGGAAGGCCTCAGTTGTGAGGTGAGCAGGGGGACAGGAGGACCCCAAAGGCTCGAGCGGGGTGGGCGGCGAGCCCCCGTTCAACCACAGTGCCTGCAGAGCTCCAGCGTCCGCCGTATTGAACCGAAGACGCCCTGTCCTCTTCCGGTTTGCTGGTGGCAGGAAGGAAAGGATCCCTTGAGGGTTATTTTTTCCTTTCCCCATCTTCTAGACACTGAGAGAGGCTCTTTTCTTCTGGGGCGAATAAAACAAAGGTGGTTTAAAGAGGAGGAGAGTTCTGCTGCTGTCCCTTGTCCTGCTTTCCCCTTCGTCTAAACTGTGAGCGATTTTGAAACTGGCTTTTTTTCTGGAACTTGTTCTTTTTTTGGTGGGGGGAAAGGTGTTTCGCTGATTTTTTAAAAATTAACCTCGGTCTCGCAGGTCAGGCAGAAGGCGTCCCCTTCCATTGATGCTTGGATTCCTACACAGGAAGGGATCTCTGGCTTTCCCCATGGAGAGAAGGGCGTGGAGCTTCCTCTCTCTGAAAGGGGAGCTGTGGCCTGGTTGTTTCTTTGCGTACGGAGATGCTGGTTGATTTTATTTTGTTTTAGCACCCTTTGCCTGCAGAGAAGCGACGGCAGCCTTTGAGGAGTTGTCAGACATGCGAGAATTGAGTCTTGGATTTCTCTGCGGAGGGAGAAGGCCAGCGCTCCTGCTGGATCTCGTCTCTGCAGCTTGCATTCCGAACGAAGCGTTCTGGAGCTGACTTGCAACTCCCAAAGGCTGCTGTGCGATCTTGCAACAAGTGACATTTGAATCTTACCTGAGTGCGTGTGTGTTTGTGAGAGACGCTTTCCATGTTGTCATTGTCCTGCGATGTGTTGCTCTCTGGTGACTGTCTGGTAGGATTTCTCTTACAGGGGTGAATGGAATTCCCCAGATAACTTTCCCTTCAGGATGCCAGAGACCCCTTGCTAAGTCTGTTTATAGAAAAAAAAGAAATAAGTGCTTGTTTTGCCTTAACACGCCAAGTTTTGGCATCTCCGTTGTTGCTTCGGTTGAAAGCCTGTCAGCCATTTGGCAGCGTCCTGCTCGCTGCTCTCGAGCGATGAATCATTCTTTTTGAGCAGATTCCTGTGAACTTTGGACCGGGCCAGTTTATGAGCAGTTGTCTGGAGGAGATTTAAGCGTTCATGGCCCGGTCTTCGTGAACCAAAGGCCAGCCACCTCCTTCGCAGTAACTGTGTGTAGGTTGCTCGGTGACTCCTGGAGGTGGCTGGCACCGTATCCAGGAGAGTCGCTGTGATGTTTACACGCCCCGTCGCTCCCGGGGGTCCTTTCCAGGAGCCTGTTTATGGCGTCCCCTCCCAGGAGTGGCACACAAGCCTTAAGCCCCGCGGGACTCTCTTGGACGAGCCGTTTCCTGTCCTTAACTCTTGACTGGGCTCAGCGGCCTTCTCTGTCAGACTCCGCTGGCCTAAAATGCCTTGCATCATCCACGGGGGCCTTAACCTGCCTTAAGCTCTTTGCAAATGTGTGAAGTGGGAGCAGCTCAGGTAGGAGCCATGTTAAGGTGTGGGGTCCAGTGTTTTGTAGGGGATCTCCTGCTACCAACCACACACCAGGCTGCGGACAGGTGGTCCGCAGGCTGTTAAAGAGACAGGAGCAAGCTCCCCCCCCCCAAAGCCTTTTGAGCATTCAGTGCTCATGCATGCCCAGTGTATAGTATGCAAACCCTGTTAGTAAGTCCAAAGACCTAACCTCTGCGTTTGGCACTGTGCGCTTGGATGAGTCCAAGATGGCTGGCCAGTGGAGCCCACACTGAGGTAGAAACCAACCCCCTGCTTCCTCACGGTTTGTTTCTGGGTTACCTCTGGCCCTGCTCAGTTGTTGCAACAGGTTCTTGAGGCTGGGTTGCCGGCGGGGATGCCGTTGTACGTATGTCTTTGGCAGCTTTGCCAGTCTTTTGCGGATGGCACAAAGCTCTCGGCTTCGGATGATGCTGCACCAAAGAACGACGTGAGTAGGCTATGGCCATGTTGCTCAAATGCAAGTGAAGATTTTTAGGATCCCACAAAGGGCTCTGCGGGTGCAGAACTGGATGGGACCCCAAGGGTGTGAAGTCCAACCCCCTGCCATGTCTAACTTAGTATATCATCCATTTTGGATTGCAACAAAAGGGCATGGAAGACTCCCAGTGTTCTCCCAATTCCCACCCATCCCCAGGGAGAAGGACAAACTTTGTTTTAGTTCCTCTCCCCCCGCTTTCAACCCCCACCCCTTTGTGGGAAGGGTGTTTTGCAAATTGTGGCAGGCAGGGGGCACGTGCTTTGGTCCTCCCCCAGGAGACCAGGTAGGGTTGCACTTCCCCCTGCATCTGACACAAAAAGAATCTAAAAAGCCCGTAAGTGCCTTTTAGCAGACATGGGAAGTGCTTTCTGCCCCACCAGGCTGTTAGCCCCAGGGGAGGCCATTTTTAAGAACGGGAAGTGAGTGGATGTAACTCCCTGTTCTCCAAAAAGTAAGATGAGATGGCACACCACAGCCCAAAATGTGATGGAAATGTGGGCAACACTCTCTAGGGGGCAATTTTTTTTTTTGATCCGAAGTGTTGCATGTGGTTTATTGGGGTACCTGTGGCTCCGATGCCTGGCCTACCTGCGGGAAATCGGCTGTCCCACGGTGAAGCTTTTTTCCGCGTGCCAGCGTGTTCCCGTCCCGCTCTTCCAAGTCTGTGATTCCAAATTCCAAGATGTGAATCTTTGTCTCACCAGATTTTGTAATTATCCTCCCTTTGGTTGCCTGGTTGTGTATTCCCCACAGCAGTCATGTAGCAAAGTGAAAACGTAGATCGACTTACTACGAGGTGATTCTGGTTCATGACTGATGATGATGGGAAACCGTGGCTGCCGCACTAAAGCCGTGGGGGAGGGATTCTCCCGCCGCCCCCCAAACATTTCTATTCTGGGTTGAATGTTTTAATCCTGCAGCATGTTTTGTCTAATCTGTGTGAAAGCAAACTTACACATATCTGAGAGAACCGGTGTGGTTCAACTCGGCCTTACTCCTAAAAGAGTACTGCTTTATAATTTTATAATAAAATTTAAATGCATTGTTGTTTTCTTTTTTCCTTTGCTCTTTTTGGAAAAGAAATGTGCACATCTCCACGGTTGGTCTTTTGGTACAGTCCCTGGTGCTCAGAGGCAATGACCCTGCTGCTTTAGTCGGCTTCAAAAGTGTCTGCATTTCCTACTGCAGAACCACCAACTGAGACATCCTCCATGAAAGCAGGCAGAGAGCATTGGTGTGCCTTCTGTCCATGAGCTTTTGTATCTCTCAAACCAGTGCCACTTAAAATGGCGGTCCCTGGGCTGGGGGCTTTCCAGCAGAAGAAGAAACCACTGTTTCAGGGGCACTCATGCAGTTGCTCCAAAATGAAGCTGGAAGTGATATGATCCCAGGTATTACACTTCGGGAGACAAAATGACCTGCATGGATATAGGATGGCCTGGCCTGACCGTGTGAAAGAGATCTAGGAGTCTTGGTAGACCACAAGCTGAACATGTCAGCAGTGTTATGGAGCAGCCAAAAAAGCCAACGTGATTCTAGGCTGCATCAATAGGAGTATAGTGCCTAAGTCAAGGGAAGTGGTGGTCTGCTTTGGTCAAGATTCCCCACCTGGAATAATCCTGTGTCCAGTTCTGGGCACTACAATTCAGGAAAGATGTTGAAAAGCTGGAACAAGTCCAGAGGATGGCAAGCAAAATGGTAGAAGGCCTGGAAACCATGAAGCCCTCAGAGGAGTGGTTTAGGGAGATGGGCGCATTTAGCCTGGAGAAGAGAAGGTTAAGAGTGACATGATAACTATGTTTAAATATGTGAAGGAGTGTCCTATGGAGGATGGGGAAACCCTTTTTCTGCTGCCCCAGAGACTAAGACACGGAGCAGTGGATTCAAACTTCAGGCAAAAAGATTCCTTCTAAACACCAGGAAGAACTTTTTGATGGTGAGAGCAGTTTGACTGGAACACACTGCTGCCTCAGTGGAACATGGTGGAGCCCCCTTCTTTGGTGGTTTTTAAACAGAAGCTGGATGGCCATCTGTTGGGAATCCTTTGATGGTGCCTTCCTGCCTGGCAGAATGGAGTTGGACTGCATGGCCCTTCCTTGATTCAAGATGCCAAAAAAGGGTTTGCGGCTACGTGTGATCCAAAGGCGGCCCTTCCCTGACCCTTCCTCCAAAATGAAAGGTAGTTTTTCACATGGTGGCCTTGCTGCTCCAGCCAAATGGAAACTCCTTCCACGGCATTCAGTCTGGAGTCAGGCAGTACTTAAACTGTGGTTGGAGAGTGTGGAAAAAAACAACAACAGGTGCCTGTTAGTGGACTGCAACTCCCATCAACCTTTGCCATCAGCTACAAGACACTGAGAGTTATAGTCCATAAAGGTAACCTCTGGGCAGATGTTTACCTACAGTGAGCGTTTTCTTGTTTTTAAGAAAAGCACATGCTCTGTACACGTAGGTAACAACCTTGAAGGTTTATGCCCCTGAGGTGTGTTTAGTCTCTGAAGTTGCCAGCTGTCCCTCATCTGAAAACGTGACCTTAATGCCAAACTCATTCCGAAGATCAGATCTGATTTCCTAACAGGGCGCTCCAGGGCTTTTAACTTCGTACTTGCCCATACTGGCAGAAATTGTTTGCACGTAATACAGAATTTTACAGAATACAACACTCCCTCTTTATTCCTAAAATACAAATGTGGGAAAAAAAAACTCCACTACCAATCATTGCTGCTTAAGTTGATTTTAAAGTTAGTTTTTTCACAGACTGACAATTTCATTCTACAAGACATTAGATCCTTTTTTAAAAAAAAGCAATTCGCTCATCCTGGTGTGGCTTCTATACAGGCTCCCTACCGTTCTCCCCATTGCCCTCGAAGTCCTGCCAAAGGGTGAGCCTACCGCGGGGCCACCAGCCGCCTCTTCCGAATGCATTCCCAAATCCAGTCTGGAGAGACGTGCTGGGCAGTAAGGTTCTCTTCCGCATCACCCATGATGTGGGTCGCCGACGCCGTGTCAAATTCTCGCACCAGGTCTCCGTCGTAGGCAACAAAATAGCGCCGGATCCGTCGGAAGTCCTCCACGGAAGGGGGCAGGTAGAGCTTCACCCCAGTGAAGATGTCCAGCAGTGTCGGCTGCTTGAGAAGACACACGGGCGGGGGGAAACACGAGACCACAGATGAGGGGGAAGATGGGAGAACCACGGGGGTTTTTCAGAGGACCCTCACAGAAAGAAAGCTGAAATGGCTCAGAATGATGCCTCTCCCTATCGATTTGTGCCTGACAACTGAGGTCTGCAAGCTGGTGGGGGGGGGTGGTGGTCTTTGTGACTACGTGGGAGGGCACGGGGCCTTGGCTGTGGCTCCCTGTCCTTGGAGACCTGACTGGCACCAACACTGGGGCTATTTAAACGCCAAGTAAAAACATGGGCTGAGATGCTACGTCATGTTCTGTAAATTTAAGAACCTGTAGCTACTTTGCAAAAATGCATCAAGACCTCCTGGGTGTGTCACACACTCTCAGCCCCAGATAACCCCACGACAGGGTCGCCCTAACTCAGAAATGACCCGAAGGCACTCCATAAGAAAAGTTGATGTGATTCTGTCGCCTGCTCAGTAAGAGGTGGTGGCAAGAGAGAAGTCCGAACCCTTAAGTTTGTTGTTAGAAGCCCCCTGAAGGACACACTTCTAAAGACTCCCCCCACTTCCCTTCCCAAGGGCTCCCCCCATACACGCACAGTTCAGAGGACAGGACCCTGCCCGCTTTTGGAGCCAAGGAATGAGACGCCCAGTGTCACGTCCATCTTTTAATGGCAACTAAATTTCTTTGCTGGCACTCAGGGCATCGCTAGCTCTCGAGGGAAGGGACTTCCGCTCTTAATGCCTTCCTCTCCACGCAGACGCCGGGGGCTCCTTAGCTCTCCAGTTTACCTTCTCTGCAAGAAAACAGTAGCAGGGCTCAGGGGCCGGCGTCCCCCAATGTTGCCAGCTTCAACCCTTTCCAGCAAAGTTGGGCTTTCCTTTTGCCATTGGCCAGGAGGCCATTCGTGTCTTAGGCATAAATAAGTTCCCTATGCAACCAGTCGGCTGTTTGTCTGGTGGAGAATTCAGCTTAAGACCAAGGAAGGAGAGTTGCGCAGACAGAAGCACACCCGCCATGGGCGTGCCTGTTTCATTATGCAGTGTTGCAAATGACTAACCAGGCAGCACAGCACAACTCTTGTGTGCGCAAAATCAGGCTCTGTCACCTTTCTCTAGGATCTCTGCTGCCTATGATTCCCAACCCAGAATTTAGGCACTTCCAAATTTGACCAAATCCACCTTGGTTCCATTGGTGGAGAGGCTGTGGTGGCTGCTGGCTCCATGTCAGCGGGCTGTTGAATCCACCTCCACATTAAATCTATGGCTTAAAGGGAGCTGTCTGTGGTGCTGAGCCCTGTTCCTAAATAGGTTCAGTACCTTGGAAGAGCTCCTTTAATGCTACCCAAACCCTCCCACCCCACTGGCATGGGGGCCACCACTCAACACCATTCAGAAGTGCCCGGTTCATTCCTGGAGGAATAAAAACTCCTGTTTTCACAATCTGCATGGTTGTTTTAACACAGTAGTTCAGGACTCCTACCTTTTTCTTCTCTCCTTCCATCTCAGAGGCTTTTCTCTTTTCCCCTCGCTTCTCCTCTGCCTTCTTCAAAGGGGATCTTTCAGCTGGTTTTGTAGCTTTAAAAAAAAAGTAAGCAAGTGGGAAAGATATTCTATAGCAGTGATCTCATTGACTAAGAGGCATCCGCAAGAAAGAAAAACCTTTTATACGTAAGGAGATCTGAGCATCCATTAAGCTACATATGAAACCAGTTCCATTTAAAGGGTTCCATAATAAAATATGTTTTATCATTTACAGAATAAATGATTGAAATTTTTAGCCCAAAGATTCAGGGTGGGCAACAGTCCGAATCACATTTGCAACGTTCTCAGTTCCCTTCAGTGCCTCCACTTCTTTCCCAGCCTCTGAAAGATTAATTTTAGGAATGTCTCAACTTCACATTGTGCTCTGGATGGGCTTAAACTTAGGTCCAGAATGTCTGCAGAGCAGAGGCAAGGGAGGCACAAAGCTGTCCCACAGGGAATGTGCTGTTGAAAACATTTTTTGTGCTGCTTTCCCAAAACAGTTTCAGCAGAAACAAAGGATTCCGAATTAACCAGGGCCACAGAAAGCAGAACCCTATGGGCCTCAGCACAGAAAAGAGTGCCTGGTACCCCACTACAAGCAAGTGTCCCCTCACCTTCAGGCTTCTTGGCTTTTGCAGGCGACTTGCCGGCTTGTGGCTTGGTAGCTGGGCAAGGGGTGGAAGATTTCGGCTGCCCCTCGTTCTCCCCACTGCTGCCCGCTGTGGAGTTGTCCTCCTCCGTGGCCACAACGGTGAAGTCTGACTTGCTTTTGGATAGCTGGTACAGTTCCTGCCCCCAAAGACCAAGGAATTCGCCCCCATTGAGAAATGAAACACCATCCCAGAACCTCACATTGCACTGCAGTGTCTGGGGAATTCTGGGAGCGGTCATTTTCAAAAAGTAACTTTTCTCCAACCTCTGCTGGGAGGTGTCATCTATCCAACCGGCTCCACAGTGCTGGCTGGGGGATTTTGTCATCCAAAGAAGAGTAACTCACCCGGAGCTGAGGCAGGGTGGTGGCCGTGGTCCAGTCCTTGTCGTCACGGATCCGGGTGCAGCGGGGGAAGCGGATGGAGATCCCGTCAGCCGTGTGGGCCTCGGCTTTCGAGAACTCGGCGCCCGTGATCTCCCAGACCGGCGCCGCCTAAGGCAGAGAGGGCAACAATCTCAGGGTGAGTCAACCTCTGTGATGGAGGCTATAATCCATCTTTCCCTCTCCCGCCAGATATGGTTCCATGAGACTATTTCTGAGAAAAAAAAAGTGGCAGGAGCATACACAAAGAGAAAAGCACAATTTGCAAGGGTGTAGCCTTAAAATTGTTTTACCTGGTCTTAAACTGTTTCGTTTGAACCTGTCATTGAGTTTAAAATGTGTTTAGCCTGCATGAGCTGGGAAGTATTTGCACTATGTTGTTATTCTGCTTTGATGTAGTTTGCTGAGGAAGAACTGGGAATTCTCTGTAAACGAGCACCACGGCTCTCCAGCGGAGAATGCTAAGCCCATCAATGAACTACAAATCCCAGGATTCCAGGGGGCGGAGCCATGTCAGTTAAAATGGAGTCAAATGGCTAGAACCATGCAATGTGGACGCTGTCTTAAATTGGCTGTTTTAAATTGTTTTAAACAGTTAAAAACACCTTGATATTATTGTATAGCACCTCGAGATCCTGAGATACAGGGAGGGATAAATACCCTAAAGGCGCCAGATCCTGTCTGATCTTGGAAGCTAAGCAGGGTCAGCCCCAGTTAGGACTTGGATGGGGGACCACCAACAAATCCCAGGTGCTGTAGGCTCTATTTCACAGGACAGAACTGGCAAATGCATATCAAGCTGGGTCATGAGTCTGTAGCTGCAATGCAGAATTCCAGCCATAACCACCCATGATTACCATCACTGTTATCCGATAGGTTGAGTTCCACCTGGCTGGCTGGGCAAAGGCTTCCCAAGTCAAAGATACTGATCCGTGTCCAGTCAGCTTCAGCAACTCTTTTGCATCAGGTGCCTTCTAAGCCATTTCCCAAGTTCTGTGGTGGGCCAACTGGGAAATGCCCCTCCCTCCCTCTGCACACAATTATCCCACCCCACCCAAATGTCGGGGCATTTACCTTTGGATCTGGAACAATGAAGTCAGGATAATAATTCTTATTAATCTTGATCCAGCTGGGAATTTTAGTGGGATCCTAGAAAGCAAGACACAGACAGACACCACTGTGGTCAAAACGGTTATTCCCCTTCCATAGCAAACCAAGAGCATCCTTCAAAGCTTTTTTTTTTTAAACCAGTTATTTGATCCAAGAATAACAAAAGGCCAAGACTACTTCAAAACACTGTCCTGAGAGAATTCTGTGGCACATGCAAGAGGATGAGTGAACAGTGTGGTCCCGCTCCGTAATCCCGTCAGGTGGGATGCCCACTTCCTAGCTGGCTCAGGGCTGAGAATAATGAGGCACTCGAGATGTTGTTGGAATACAACTCCTAGCAGCACTGGCCAGCATAGATTATGCAGAATGGTGGGAACTGTAGTCCCAAAATCATTTGGAGGGCTATATGATTACCATCCCTGAGCTAACAGAGCTCAAAATGGCCAACAGCCACAGGAATCTGAAACTAAGAACTGTTAGACAGGCAACGAAGAAAGTCGAGCCTTGGGGCCACATCTGGTCTTATTCTAGTGAACCATATCTGGTCCCCCACCCAGTTTTTCTCAACATGGCTGTGCCATGACACTATTGGGGGGCAGGGGATTCCCCAACTTTTGTATAGGTTTTCCTCTCATTCTTCCCTAACATTTCATTACTGGTACTAAGAACTTCTGATTAAAATAGGACAGGTCTTTTAGGGCCCCCACTTTGCCCCTGCCCACTGCTCCAGCGGCATCCACTGGCATCTGTGTTTGTGAACGACAATCCAGGATGCTCTGGAATGCCCGTCAATGGTTCTGTGCCCACTCAGCCGCGGAGTTCTGAAGACCCTTTCCACCCATGACTAAAATGTGGCTGTGGAGTCTTTGGAACGCGAACCTTGCTGATTTTAACCATGTCCAGCTCCTTCTGCAGCCGGGCAAGGGTGGCATCATCATGCCCGCCAGCGCATTTGGTCACCGTGCACCACTTCTGGCTGTCAGGATCATAGCACCCCATGAGGAAGATGGACATCATGCCACCTGGGAAGAAAACAACCCCAAGCATCAATCGGGTTTCATCGGAGCTTCACCTTCAGAGCTGATTCAGTCTAGAGGAAACAGCCCTGTTTCTCATAAAACTTTAAGACTGGTTCCCAAAGACACCCACCTTTGCTCCCCTGTCCATAGAAAGCTCCTAAGACCACCAGGTCTGCCGTATCGGCCATGGCGCCCTCGTTCAGGTAATCCTTCTTCACTTTGAGCCAGTGCCGCTTCCCTGGCTCATAGATACTCTGGGCAAAGCAAAGCAGGAAGAAGCAACAAGAGAGAGAGAAGTGTTAAGGAAGAAAAGGGGGCAGGCCAGCTTTCTCTAGCCAAGGATTTGGGTGGGCTGTATGTGACCCACCACGGTTGCTTTCGTGGCCTTTGATCCCTCCAGGCTCTCCAGGCCATGGCTGCTTCTGCCCCAAAAGAGAAGGTGGGTCTATGGACTCCTTCTCCTGGAATCTTAAGGGGCACCAACTCCTCTTCAAAACACATGGCATGTCCTCCGATAAACCATTTAAAGAAAATCACTCATTTCTCAAAACCAGAAGCGGATTTCTTTGCACTTCAGGTTTGGAGTGTTTTCATTCCTTGGCATTTCCGGAAGTCAGTGCAGGCCTTGGAGGGTCCTGGAGAGAGAAAATTGCCCCATCCCTGCACTGGACCCCCCCTCCAAATTAGGGGCCTCCCAAGTACATTTGACCGCAATTCCAAGCATTCCCAGCAAACATGACCTTTGGCCCTCCTGGCTGGGGATTATGGGAACAATAATCCAAGACATGCACAAGGCCCTTGGGCTAGTTTTTGGCCACATGAATGTATATTTTGCCCATGGTATAGTGCCTGTCACATTAAGAATCAACAGACAAGCTCCTAGTCCTTTACACTTGCAAATACATACACTCAGAAACATATAGACGGAGGCACAGGCAATGCCTGACATGATCTCAGAAGCCAAACCAGTGGCGGGATGATGGAATAATGTCTCCCCCTGAAAGCCTTCAGTCTCCACATTCTCTTTTAGTGTGCATCCATGCACGTGCGTGGCAAAGCCACCCCCTTATGCACCTTCACATCTTTCAGCACCAGTCCTTCCAGCCCTTCCCGGATGACCCGATTGATCATATCAGCAAGATCGGAGGCTTTCTGAAAAAGAGGAAGGGAAACAGTCAGTTAAAAGCAGGGCTTGGGATGAGCTCCCTCTCCCAGGGATTTGTTGCCCTTTTATCTTGAGATGGAGCAACTTTCTTGATGAATTAGCAGAATCGGACAGGGAGGGCACAGCCAATGTGACTCTGCCCTCTTCCCCAAAAAATGTTTGCCAACATTGGGTATTGTTATCTAGGATAAGTGAAGAGGTAGAGGATTCTCCCCCTTATTCACGACCACGCCATTTTAAACTTCCTGTAGGCCAAGCAATGTTCCTTCATTACTCCACAACCAACATCTAATTGTGTTTAACTGGATGCTACTTTTAACAAAAAGGCCTGAGATACTACAAGAGTTACATCCTCCATGTCAGTAGAGCAGTGAATCCACTCCAGGCTTTGGCTAACCTTGAAGAGTGTGAATTAAAACCTGGAAAGGATTAGGGAACTGCCAGCTGCCACTGTCATGCTGCCTCTCGTGCTGTTCTAGCTGTGGTACCCACCGTGACGTGCTTCATCTCAGAGAAGAGAATCCGGTTGGGGATCTCCACCATGTTGTCATGGAGAAACTTGCGGCGTTCTTGCAAGGGCCTGAGGAAGGAAAGAGGGTGCAGGAGGGCCACCAAGCGGGCAGCAGGAAAAGGGGGAAAGAATCGTTAGTACTACCAGTTTCAAGCAGACCTGTTTTTTTTAATTTTTTTTAAATAATTTTTTAATTGGATTTTACAATTATGACTGCAGAGGAAAGACTGCTGTTGTTGCACACCTTTAAATCATTTTCCTGACTAATGATGACCCAAAAGAGAACTTATCATGAGTTTTTTGGGGGCTGAGAGTGTGTGATGCACAAAGTCACCCAAGGCTTCCATGGCCTCCCAGGCCAAAGTCCAACACTCAAACCACATTGGCTTTCAAAGAAAAGATACAGAGAATTATATACAATATGAAATGGAGGCCAAGCGTAGACATTAATATAAGCTTCCCATGTTTCCAAAAATACATTTTCTTCAAGTTGGCATCTATCAAACCCACGTCCAGGCAGAGTTAAAAGCAGTGAGGTCTTACAGTCACTGAATGACAGTTGGTGAATATTTATCTTTCCAGTCTTGGGACAGAAATCTTCTCTTGCACAGTAAAAGCACACAAAATCCAACCAACGTTGACCCCCAGTCCGTGGAGACTGGGGGCTCCCTTGTCAGCTGGTGAACGTGCAAGCCCAGCTGCTGTGCTCCAAGCCTGGCCCACCCTCGCAGGGGTGTGTGTGGGGAGCATCCATCCCCTGTCCAGGCGTCCCACCCACCTGTCCATCAGGCTGATGTCGTTGAAGAAAATGCAGTCAAAGACAAAGAGGCAGACGTTGGCGTCTTGGAAGGCCGCTTTCTGGAACGGAGAGGGCGGGTCAGTTAGCTCAGACACGGGGCTGCTAGAGACAACAGCTGTGTGGTATTATGGGATGCAAAAAGCAACCACGTCCACTTTGCTGGGGGGAAAGGGAGGCACCGAAGAGTAAATGAAGCCACAACCAGGGAGCATACGATGATACCACGGCAGTTGAAGTGGAATAATAGGATTGTAACAGCATTGTGCGATAGGCCCTGAGACCCCTAACTCTGCCAGTTGCCCGCCCCCTTCTAAGAGAACCCAGCCAGACGCTTCATTCCTTCCATGAAAAAAAAAATTAATACTAAAATATTAGTAAGAAATCTCAGGCAAAATCTCAAACAAGCAAGAAACAATTCAAACTGGTCTCTAACACACTATTCCTATTAAACTATTTGCTATCCTATTTGGTATTAAAAGGTCTGACAACAAAGTTCAGCAGCCAACAGATGTAAAACAATTTAAGCCAGCCTAGAACTATTTAAGCTAGTCTGAAATACTGTAAACCAGCCTGAATTGTTTATTAAAATATTTATCAATCCTGTCCTTTGTCAAAAGATCTCAGTGCACAGCAGAGACAGCAGCTGACACCTACACCCAATCGGAAACCAATCGAAAAACACTGAAACCAGCCCGAACCCGTGCGCATGCTCTCCAAGGCCTGTAACCCAGTCAGGCCAAAATGACACAGAACACAAGCATGAAACCTAAATATATTTTGGGAGAGGGTCAGCTTTGACAGACTGAAGCATCATTGGGCTGCTGGATCAAGCCAAAGACACACTGAATTTGCTTTCCTCTCCCTCCACCTCTTCTACAGGGAACCCTTCCCCTCTTCCTTGCCAAAAAAAGAGCTAGGAAAGCAAAAGACGTTTTTCACCGTATTCCAAAGGAAACTGGCATTCTGAGATAGGCTGGTCCTGAACCTGGAGGCTCCACGAAGCCATCACGGCTAGGAGCTGCTGCCAGAGCATCAATCTGAGGCAACTGCTAAATTTGTAACTCTAGCACAATTCCGTTGAATTAATGGCTCTTATTTACAGTCCAGGGCAGGTGAGGTGATTCTACTGGTCTTACCTTATGCACCCCAAGGGTCCCAAAAGGCAACGGCTTCCCAGTCTTGGTGTCAATCAGGAGGACTTCGGCATCCAGGATCATGCTGTGACCCCCTGGAAAAGCCTTGGGGATGTAGTCTTTGAAATGGGCCACCTGTGGGAAGGCAAGCAGGCTGACATGAGCCACCTTCTCTCTCTGCCTGGCCTACCCTGCAAGACTGAACACGTTTCCCACACATTAAGCTATGTGTAGTAAGGTTCCAGCTGTTCAATCCTGACCCCCAATTCCCCTAAACTGCACAAATGTTAGGCCCAAGAGCAAGGCAGGAGGCAGGTCTGTGTCCAGCCTTCCCTGGGTGTCAGGACCGCATGGGATGACATCAGAGAGCAGAGGAGGAGGAGGAGGAAGCCGGTGAGTGTTCTGCAGGCGGTTCCGCTAACCTTGTGAGGGAGGACCGGCTTGAGGCTGCGGCTGAAATAGCTGAAATGGTCGCCCTTCTTGTGCACTTGGACTCGCTCTCCGTCATACTTGATTTCTGAGTACATCCCGTTGGGACATTTCTTCATGGCATAGTCGATTGACTTGCAGGCTTCGGCCTCAAGAGGACAAGAAAATGATTATCAGAGAGGGAGGAAGACACAAAATCCCAGCAGGCTCCTTCCGCCAGACCCAGTGGAGTTACCCAGGAATTGTGCAGCTGGGCAGATATTTATGGACTGAAACTCCCAGCATTCCTTGCCACCAGCTGGGAATTCTGGGCATGGATGATGGGCTCTGCCATCCTACAACATCTGGAGAGATGCCATGATTCCCACCCATCTTCTGCCAAGTCAAGGCTGCCATGAACAGGTTTTGCAAGGGGGCAAAAGCCCCGACAGGGACAGGACGGGAGGAAAACTCCCTGCGGAAAACGGTTAAGAGCCTCGTGGCTGCCACCAGAAAGGCGCCGTGCCCCAAAGCCTCTTGGTGAAGTCCCTCTTTACCAGCATGGGCTGAACGGGGGTCATCAGGCTGGCCTGCACACTGAGAGTCTTCTTCAGCCCCGGCACCTTCTGGGACTCCTGCTGGTTCCTCAGCACCCTCTCCACCACGTCGTGGAGGTTGCGGGACGCCTTGAAAGCCTCATAAGCATTTGGATCCAAAGCATCGAGTCTGGACAGGAAGAGAAAGGGAAAATGTTTAAAAGGGACACAGCAAACACGGCCTCTGCCTCTTAGCTCTTTCTCCAAGGCAGCTTTCCCCAATCTTCATCCAGCACTAGAGTTCTGCTGAGGCAGCCTAGGAGTGCATTGGCATTTTTTGCTGCTGCACAACACCATCCACTCATATTTCGCTCGTGCCCTCTTCTTATTATTATTTTGTACATTCTGCTTATAGAACAGCCTCCCATGCCTTGTCGAAAAGACATGCACACGCGTAACCAAAATCACACATGTATGTCACTAACTGAAGTCCAGAGTTAGGCCTCTAAACCACACTGGCTCGGTTTTCTGAGGCTGAGAAAGTGGGATTTGCCCTGTTTCACTCAGGGCCAAGTAGAAATTCAAACTCTGGTCTCCCAAGAGCCATAGCCCAACACTCAAATCACTACACCCCCCAGGTCCCACCCAGTCTGTTAGCCAGGTCACACCTGCCAGTCGCATAGTCTGGCCCACATTTTACTGGCTTCTCTGCCAGAAAGTCAAGGGGGAGCCTCGCCCTACTTACACGTGTTTGGCCCCAGCGTTCATCTTCAAGTCATGCTTAATCAGCCGGATGATGCACTTCAGGTCATTGGCCGTGCACCTGAGAAACAAAGAGGCCGTTAGACAATGGTGGGTCTGGCCCTTCTTCCAAACAGCTTCCCCCGCAACCGAGGAAACAAAGTAAGTTAAAAATCAAGGAGAGGAACACTTCATATAATTCAGACTTTAGAGCCTATTGTGCAACAGGGGGCAACAAATAACCTTCTGCTCATCTCTTTTAATTCCCCAAACGGCCTTTCATACATCTCCAAGTGACTGGCTGGAAGTGAGTGACTGGCACGTCCCTCCTGTTAGTGAGGACTGTCAGCAAAAATATGCTGGGTGGAGTCAAAAGGACCACCTATTAGAACATGTCTCCCCCATTTTTCCAAATCTGAATCCATCACTCAGGTTCTCCACCCTTGCTGCCGGCCCTACAACCTTTTAAACACGAATAGCCAATCCTGGGGGTTTCCAGGACTCAGCCTCCTTTTTGTAGGTGTGTAGGCAGGGGGACAGACAGCACGGGGGGGGGCCCTGGGGGCTCCATAAAATGCCCTGAGGGGCACACATCACCCATCACTCCTGGCTTAGAGAAGTCTGTACAGAACGAGGCAGATGGACATGCATGCGGAGTCTCCTCCTCTCAGGCTCCTTGGATTCCCCCCGCCTCTAAAGTTAAGATTCACACAGCCTCTTTATCCCTCCTACCACCTGCTTGCAATTTCCTGCAGCAAGTTCTGCTGGTCGTCTTCTCTGGTCAGGCTGGAGAGACGGGTGAGGAAGTCGTCCACCTCCTGGATGGTCAGGAGGCTCTTGGCAGCTGGTGGGCAGGACTTGCTCTGCTCGAAGAAGATCCGCACCGTTTCGGAAACGTCTCCCTGTTTCGTTTATTAAACAGAATGAGGAAAAAAAAAAGATAGCAGGAGAACCGTGAAGTAATGCCTGATGGGGAAAAGCTGATTGGGAAGAGGTTTCCTCTAGTCCTAACACTCAGTCCCAAAGAGGTTGTTCTGCTGTTCTTCCCTCACCTGTTCCAGGTCTCGGACCATCTCCTCCTGGCTGCAGTTGAAAATCCGGCTGAAGAGCTTGACAATCTGCTTGTCGTTCAGGTTATAAACGCTCTTGATGACTCCGGGCAAGAGGAGCTTCACAGTCAGGTAGAGATCCCCGTGGAAGCCATCTGGAAAGGGTGTAAATGCTTTTGAGATATGTGAGAGGAGGGAGGCTCTGATTTCACCCTGCGGACTGCTGATGCTAGACAGGATTAGCCTGCAAGAGAGATGCTCCCCATTGGTTAATGCTGACCCACAAACCTCCCTCTGCTGAGGGACCTCTGTCCAAAAAGAAGCAAAGAATCCAGAAGTGCTTTCTTACTGGGGCAGGTGAGGTGCAGAAGCAAGAGGCGAGGCACTGGGCCAACCTGTGGCCCTCAAGCCTGCTTTCTCTGACCTGCAGCTACTATCATCCCCAACCAGGATCATGGACTAAGCTTTTATGGGGGGGGGGTGTATACTGTAAAACCCAAGAGACAAGACCTATTTCAAAGAGAGACAGGGTGAGGAAGCTGTACCTCCGGCAGTCCCCTTCTGCAGGAAGTCCTGGATGATCTGGGTTTTGACGTTGTAGCTGGGCTTCTCGGCCACCGAGGCACACAGTTTCCGGAACTCCCGCAGGAGGCAGTCCTTGTGCCGGGGGTCGCTCTTCCGGCTGGACAGGGTTGGCTTCTGGGAAGACCCAGCCGCTGGTGCCTCAGAACCCCCTGGCTTGGCTGAACAAACAGAGGACTTCACAACAAGAGCGGCATGACACACACAGAGTTGGAGGAAGGAGGTTTTGGAATTACAACTCCCAGAATCCAGGAAAAAAATTTTTTTTTAAAGGCCAACTGGAAAGACTGGTGGCTGGAAGTCTCAATTCATTAACAATTAATACCCAGCTATTATTCAATTAATTATGATTTCAATATTAGAATAGTTATTGTAATTGTGTGCCTTCAAGTTGTTTCCAACTGACGGCAACCCTACCATGGGGTTTTCTTGGTACAATTTGTTAACAGGGAGCTTGATATTGCCTTCCTCTGAGGCTGAGAGAGGGTGTCTTAACCAAGGTCACGCAGTGGGTTTCCAGGGCTAAGTGAGGATTAACATCCTAGTCTCCAGAGTCGCAGTTCAGTGATCAATAATTACTAATCTATTGACTGAAATAATTACTAGTGAACATTTATGCACTAGTCCCCATGCCAACAATACATTACAGGCAAAAGAAGCCGCCTTTAGTCTTCCACATACCTGTAAAACCCGAGAACTTCTTTGGCGAGGGATCGGAAGAAACTGTTGGCATTTTCTTGGGGGAGGTGATTTGTCCACTGGGCAAAATCTTTGCCTGGACGACAGCCTTCTTCTTCGGCGTGTTTGCAGATTTGGAACCAAGATCTGCAAAGAGACAGAAGCCAGAGTCATGTGGTAGGTGAGGGGGGCCTTAAATGGCCTCAGAAGAACCAGGTTGTTTTATATACTCTTCCAGGTTTCCCACGCCAGTTGTCATCTCAGTTGTTATTTTTTAAAAAGAAGATGCAAACAAAAATGCTTACTCATGTATCAAGTCCTCGGTGAGCTCATTCATCCTACGAAACATAGAATCATAGAATAATAGAGTTGGAAGAGACCAGAGGGGCCATCCAGTCCCACCCCCCGCTATATCGGAACGCCCTATGGCGTCAAGACAGGTACGTAACTCTGGGTTGGCTATATTGCCTGGTGGATTCTGGAAATTTTAGCCTAAAATTGACCCCCACAGAAAAATTCTGGTTATAAGCAGCAGCCAGTGGCCAAGTGGAGTGGAGAATTCTAGGAACTGTAGTCCAAAACTGACAATTTTTTCCAAGCCCTGGCCATAATGACCAGCCAGCAGCTAAGTGGACTGGAGGATTCTGGGAGTTGCAGCCTAAAATTGATCATGCCCCCACCCCAAATTCTGGTTATAACCACCAGATGTGACCAAGAGGACTGGAGAATCCTGGGAACAGGAGTCCGAACGGTCCATTTTCTCCAAACTCTCCCCGTAAAGATGCATCCCCCCACCCTCCACCATTCAGCTCACCCGAGATGTGCTGGCCGATCAGCTCCTTCTCAGGGTCCCGGAGCTCTTCCCACCCCTCCAATTCCGTGAGGTCCTCGATCTTCTTGGTGGCGGCCCGGGCCCTCTCCAGCTTCTCGAACATGCACCTGACGTGGTACCACTCCTTCATGTCCCCGCCGGACTCCGTGAAGGGGTTGGGCACCACCTTCCCGATCCGCACCGTCCCCTTCGGGATCTTCTCCTTGCACTTCTTGCAGCCCGCCGTGCCGCGCTTGGCGTAGTCCACGCAGTAGCGCTGCTCCGCCATCCCGGAGGCCGCGCGAACGGGCGCCCGGCACCAGGCGGACGAGGGGAGGGCAGAGCCCCGGGGGGGCCGGCAGGGGGCAGACCGGGGGGCCCTCGCCCACCGGGGGGAGCGGGCACGGGCCCCGCGGAAACGGGGAAGGTCGGGCTGCGGCGGAGGGGCCCGCGGCAGCAGCAAGATCAGCTTCGGAGTCCTCTCGAGGGCCCTGGCTGCGCGCAGAAGGGGCGCCGTGGAAAGCAGCGGCATGCAGATGCCCGAGCTGAATGGAAGAACGCTGCCAGAGAGACAAAAAGGAAGATATCGGGGCTGCGAGGAGGAGGAGGAGGAGCACAGAGGCTGGGTGGGCGTCCGCCAGAGGGAGGGCTTTGGCGGGCTTTGAGGGGCCTTCCTGCGAGGCAGACGGGGGCTGGGCTGGAGGGCCCCCGGGGGCCTCTTCCCACCGGAGGGGTCTGTGACTGCACGGAAAGCCCCCAAGGACGGCCCGGCTGTCCTGGGCTACGGGCCCCCTTTGAGCCAGGGGCCAGCGGGGAGCTGCCGAGGGGCCCCGGGACAGTTTTTTAGCTTCTCAAAGCAGTAGCTTGGGCTGAGTAACAACTGTGTGGAAATACAGGATGCAAGCAGCAATCACAATACATTTTCCTCGAAAGAACTAAATTGCAATTAACAATAGTAGCTAAATTGCAAAAACCGTAAGGAAGAACAACGATAACAGTAACAACGAACAATTTCCGCAGGACTCTGTTTCAGCTCCCCCGGCTTCTCAGAAGAGCCGCCCCCACCCCGGCCCAGGTGAGAAGAGGGGCCGCGGGGCAGGAGCGCCCCCTTTTATAGAGAGGGTGACGTCAGACCTCCCCAGGCCACGCCCCCATGCAGGCGGGGACGGTGACTCAACGTCCCGAGCCACGCCCCCCCCACGTAGCAGGGAAGGGTGACGCAACAGCCCGAGCCGCTCCGCCCGTCATGGCCGCCCGTCTGCGCCGCCTCGGGCCTGGGCCGCTTAGATGGAGGCTCCAGAGGCAGCCCTCTGCCGAAGGGGCCGTCCCGCTCTGCTGTTCTCGGCCTCGCAAAGCCACCCCAGTCCCCGCTCACCTTCCCGCGGCCGCGGCCGCCACCGTCGCCTCGCCCGCTCCCCTCAGTTGCCGCGGCGACCCCCTTTAAAACCGGGCCTGCGGCTCAAGGGGCGCATGCGCGCGAAAGCCTGGGGACTGTATTGAGCGCGTCGTCGCCGCGCGCCTCCCTGTGGCCGACCCCCCTCGTTCGCCTGTAAGTCCCCGCCCCCAGCAGGCCACGCCCCTTCATTCGCCTTTGCCCCGCCCCGCCTCCTGGGACTGGGAGTTTCTGCAGAGGATTATTTGGCCGTTCGAAAAAGTTACTTTTTTGGATTTCGGCTCCCCTTTTAGCTGCCAGGGCTGGGGAAGCTGCAGGTCAAAAAAGGAACCTTGCAAAGGCTGGGAAGCCTTATATAAATTCTTTGTATTTCTAATTCTATATATATATACGTGTATTTAGTGCATTCATCCAAATGAGGACAGGTTGGCTTCTTCCTGCCAAAAACCTGAATGGCCCTTACTTCCGAGTAAGCACACGCGGATCCAGCCGCCCGGGCTGCATGGCTAGCTTAGAACAATAGGAAAGAGCTGGGGAGAAGTTACTTTTCTTTTAGAACTACTACTACCAGAATCCACCATACTTGTGCAGGGATTTTGGGAGATGTAGTCCAGAAAGGTAACTTTTCCAGTGGAACTGGGATGCCCACTGCGGCATTGTCAGAATAAGAGAGGTTTATGCACCTTCCCCACTGGACCAAGGAGATTTGTGTGTGCTAATTTCTATGCAGAGATGCCAATTATTAGCAATTATTTCCAAAGTGAGTAATTTGAGAGTTACCAGTTTGCTCTACAGATGTGGTTGGACTGCAACTCCCAGCAGCTTCAGCCAGCATGGGCAGTCACCAGCCGCTCCTGAAACGTAAAGTAATTCAAGGGTTGGTTTGTGTTTCTGGATGCACAATCAAGGGACCTTAGCTTTACAAAAGTCCCGGCCCTGAGGAAGGTGGAGCAGCAAAACTGCATGGCAGTCCCAACTAAGCAGACCCATTGAAAGGAATGGGACTTCTCCATACACAAATCCCACTGATAAAGGAGGCCCATTAGAATCGGTGGGATTAATTGCCTGAGAGCGTGGCCCTCACAGGCCAAAACAGGGCATTAGGAATAATTCGGTACAAACTTCACCCTGGCTCACCTTGGAACCAGCATCATTGCTGGGTCCCTGGGCGGCAGGAGGTTCAGATCCAGCATAGCTCATCTCCTCAATTTCCCTCGCTCTTTTGGGCCACTTCCACACTGAACTGTTACAGCGCTATCATTCCACTTTCAACATCCTATGGAATCCTCCCTAAACTGCAACCCCAGGATTCCATAGGATGTTGAAAGCAGAGTAATAGCGCTATAACAGTCTAGTGCAGAAATGGCCTTGGGCTCTTCGGCTGTAGAATGACAGAGCTGGAAGGGATCCCAAAGGACATCTAGCCTGACCCACTGCTAAAACGTCCCGGAGGTGGGCCATCCAACATCTTTTTAAATCTTCCAAGAAACATGACACCTTTTTTTTGGTAAAGATTTGATATTTATTAATACTAGTAGGAGATACAACTAATCCACAACTACGGAACAGAAAGAACAAGAGATGAGGAAACAAAGTATACAGAAACAATATACTTTTAGAACTAGAACTAAAACTAAATTAAACTAAGACAAGAACATAATAAAAGAACCCATTAGTAAACCACTCATTTGTTATAATAAACACGTCCTAACTACGCCTCCCCCACAACAACTGTAATGAAAAAGAAAATTTGATTAATATGTCGTGGTTTATGCTACCATTGCGGATCTATATTAAGTGTGCTAGAATTACTAATAATCAAAAGCACAGGTTATTCCGTCGTTCATTAGATTTCTCTTGGCTCAAAGAAATGTACAATCAATTTCCAGTCTTTCACAAAATCTTCAACTGATTTGTCTTTTAGAATCCGTGTCAGTTTTGCAACCTGGGCAAGATCTGCGGCTTCTCGACCACCTTCTGCATTTAGCCGAAAGATTGTCCTACTGCCAGATCTCTAAGATTTCTTCTGGCAGAACAGGTCTGCTCCTGATCCTGATCCTGAGTTAGGATTGGACTGCCCGCTCCAAAAAGGTCAGCACCGGATGTCTCTTCTGGATCAACGCAGACCGGCTGCGCACTTTTCAGACTCCCCTTGTGGGACCGTTAAGAACTTGAATTACCAGGCTGAGTGAATGCAACACTTCACATTTTACTGCGCTCCACCGAATTCCGATGCTCATCAAAAAAAGAAGAAAAAGTTACATCCTTCTTCAGCCTCTTCGTTTTAAAGCTGCAAAGGGGCCCGGAAGGATAAAAGAGTTTACAAGCAGCCATAAAGCAGAAGTAACTGGGAGGCAAGGCAAGGAAAAAAGGTACAGTTAAAAGGAATGCTTTTTTGTGGCTTGCTGGTAATGCTTCCCTCCAGATGACACTCTCTGATTTCCTTCAACCCCTTATTTTGCCACTAAACAACGGTGGCTGCTGACTCCCATGTCAGGGGAGCAGTGAATCCACTCCAGATTTTAACAGTCTTTAAAAGTGCTCTCCAAGGTGCTGCACCCTCATCGCTAACAGACTTGGCACCTCGGAGAGCTCGTTAAAGCTTGGATTAAACCCTGAGTAGATTCCCCTGAATTTGGAAGATCTGGGTTCTAATCCCTGAAATGTGCTGAGTGGCCTTCAACTTATCACATACTCTTTCTTTCTTTCTTTCTTTCTTTCTTTCTTTCTTTGCCTGACCTACCTTGCAGGGTTCTTGTAAGGATAAAGTAGGGAAAAGAGCCACAGACACTGACTTGCACTTACAGGATGGAAGAGAGGTATAAGTATGACCAAATAATCGTCATAAATCTAGAACTTCTCTGGCTGCTTCTTCCTGCTGTAATTCATAGGCTGGGTTTTGATCTTTGGAGCGTTCTGATTTCTAGGATGACCACAAGCGAGGGGAGGGAAGGAGAAGGGGTGGTGGTTGGGGAGCCCCCGTCTCCCTTGCGCCGTTGCATTATGGCCTCCTGCTCCCAAGCGGCCCAAGAAAAGGGGCCGTGTGCCAGTTGAGACAGAAAATCAGAAGTGGAGAAATCCCACCCAATCTCCCGTTTGGCCTGTCAGCCGCTAGAGAGCACTGCGATCGCATCAGAAATGGTTGTTGTGCCTCTTCAAATCGTTTCTGGCTTACGGCTCTCCCACGGCAGGGTTTTCTTGGCAGATTTTTCTCAGAGGGGGTTTACCCTTGCCTTCCTGAGAGAGTGTGACTTGCCCGAGGTCACCCAGTGGGTTTCCATGGCCGATTGGGATTTGAACCCGAGTCCAGTACTCAAACCTCTACACCATGCTGGGCCTCACATCAGAAGGGCCAGGGATACTTTTCGTTCCAGATTTCTTGAGAACTAATGTCCGTTCGCATTCTTTCCAATCCTACCATTCTGTACTCTTCGATTTACCACATCAGAAAAACAATCAGGCTGGGATTCTTGGATGGATGATCACAGAATGGTAGAATTGGAAGAGATGCAAAGGGTGAGCTTGCTTAGCCCCCTAACAAAACAAGAAATCTGTGTCCCTAACAAAATTAAGGAAATGTATATTCCTCCCCCACCCTGTAATTCCCAGGTGGAAAGTAACTTTCCTTAATTTCAAGTTGGAATTAAGGATGAATTAAACCTCCAATGGATATTGTATTATGTGTCCCGCTCTGCGGGTGTGCAAACTCCAGAGCTTTGGACCTCAAGAGCTACGGTCAAGGATAAAAGATAAGCCGGAGCGCGTGCAGAGGAGAGTGACCGAAATGGTCGAAGGCCTGGAAACAGTGAAGCCCCGTGAGGAGGGGCTGAGGGAGCTGGGTAGGTTTAGCCTGGAAAAAGGAAGGTTAAGAGGGGACAGGACAGCCGTGTTTAAATATTTAAAGGGATGGCACATGGAGCAAGCCTCTTTTCTGCTGCTCCAGAGACTTGGACACTGCAGACCAAAGGCCTCAAACTTCAGGAAAAGAGATTCCATCCAAACCTGAGACAGAACTTCCCGATGGTAAGGTGAGTTTAGTCATGGAATATGCTGGTGCCCCGGAGTGTGGTGGAATCTCCTTCTGCAAGAGGGGCTGGATGACCATCTGCTGGGAGTGCTTTGAGGGTGCCTTCCTGCATGGCGGAAGAGGGTTGGACTGGATGGCCCCTGGGGGTCCCTTCTGACCCTGAGGTTCTGTGATTCTAAGAACAGCTCTGCTCTGCCTGTGACTCCAGGACCACAGTTTTCTTCCTTGTCTTTCTGCTGGTCGGTCTTGGTTGGCGTGCCCAGCTCCTTCCAGGGAGACCGGCTGCAGCCGCAAAGGTGAAGGATTGCCCAAATGTTGGGGCTGCCTTTTTTGCTAATAAATATCATAGTAATTCAGGGAATCCAGACATAAAAATACAGGATGCGGGGGCGGAGGGAAGGGAAGAAACAAATTTGATTCTTGCAAGTGAATGAATTAAAGTCCTCTCAAGAGTGTAACTGCGTTGTCGGCTAGAGTATTTTATAAAAAGAGACAAAGCGTCCACAAAATAGCTTTTCAGAATAATCATATTTTTTTCCCCAGCATCGAGTGTGCCAGCTTGGCCATTATCATAATCTTCCAGATATCCTTAAACACTCTTCAACAGAAAGCTTGCTGGCACCTTTCCAGATTTTCTTCTCTTTTTTGGCAGCAACAAAAATTGCTAGCTACCATGATTAAATTCTACACCAATTCCCCGCATTCTTGATAACAAAAAAAAAAAAAAAACCTCATTCCTTTGTAAAACCTAATATTAAAAGCCTCAGATCCAAAGGGATAGAGTATCTTATCAACCTTCCTATAACACTCTTCCAGTCTCCTCAATCGCAGGTTTAAGTTACCGTATGTTCCCCCAACTTCCACCCCCTCTCTGTAATTAATTGAAGACTGAAGTCTCTTTGAGACACGAGTATTGATCATGCGGTGGCTGCCATTTCAAGAGATGAACAGGATGGGTACACAACACTGTCACGAACTGGATAACCCACACTCCACAAACTTCACTCTGAGGTAGACAGCAGGATCTATTTGTAGGAAATATTGGTTGCATCAAGAGGAGTATGGTGTCTAGATCCAGGGAGGTGATGCTACCACTCTATTCTGTTTGGGTCAGACCTCATTTGCAGTAGTGTGTCCAGTTCTGGGCACCTCAATTCAAGAAGGATATGGACAAGCTGGAGCTTGTCCAGAGGTGGGCGACCAAAATGGTGGCGGGTCTGGAAGCCATGAAGCCCTATGAGGAGCGGCTGAAGAAGCTGGGGATGTTTAGTCTGCAGAAGAGAAAGTTAAGAGGGGACATGATAGCCATGTTTCAATATTTGAAGGGACGTCCTGTCGAGAAAGGAGCGGGCTTGTTTTCTGCTGCTCCAGAAACTCAGACAAGGAGCAATGGATTCAAGCTGCAGGAAAGGAGATTCCACCTGAACCTCAGGAAAAACTTTCTGACGGTCAGAGCTGTTTGACAGTGGAATCTGCTGCTTACTCCGCAGAGTGTGGTAGAGTCTCCTCCTCCTTTGGAGATTTTTAAGCACAGACTGGATGGTCATCTATTGGGAATGCTTTGATGGGTGTTCTTGCATGGCCAAAGGGGGTTGGATTGGATGGCCCTGGGGCTCTCTTCCAGCTCTATGATTCTATGATTCTAAATGCAGACAGGACACTTCCTCCGAAGCTCATGGAGCTCATGCCTTTTATAGACACAATCCCAGAATTTAAGCACACAAAGCTGTGAGACCCATGGGGACACTCTTGCAGAGTCCCCTTATGCATCTTTGCAATTCACTAACAGCGTTCCTCTGCTGTGGAGCTGAGTATGCATAAAGTTACACAGCATTATTGTTAACGTTCATCAAGTCAACCTCGGCCTATGGCAATGCTAAGGATGAGAGAGCCGCAAGCCACTCTATCATCACTCTCTCATCCATCTATTCACAGGCTCTGTGCAACTTGCATGATATCTATATCTATCTATATCTCTATTGATATCTATATATGAGGGAAAGGAAGGAGACTGAATAGTGCTGTTTTCAGGTAGAACCTGGATCCCATAAGCAAACTGTAAAACTAAGTAAGTTTTAACAAAATGATTGAAAATGGGGCCATTTCTGCACTAGACTGTTATAGTGCCATTATTCCACTTTCAACCTCCTATGGAATCCTGGGGTTTGCAGTTTAGGGAGGGGCCTTTGAGGCCCCTCCCTAAACTGCAAACCCCAGGATTCCATAGGAGGTTGAAAGTGGAATAATGGCACTATAATAGTCTAATATGGACATGGCCTGGGTCCTCATAAAAAATATCCACTGTTTCAGCCAGTGGTGACTGGGGATCCCAGGTCAGTGGGGTTGGTGAATCCACTCCAGGCTCTGGAAGGCTGTAAAGGAGCTCTCCAAGGTGCTGGATCTAGTTGAAAGCTAGGCAGTGAATCTGCTCCAGGCATCGGATAGCTCTGGGGGAGCTCTCCAAAGCGCTGAACCTGTTTTGGGGGGGAAGGCCAAGAATCCCCTCCAGGTGTCGAATAGCTTTACAGGCGCTCTCCAAGGTTCTGAACCAAGGTTATTATGGACTGAATGGTGGCCCTCTGAATGAATGATGTCCAAGTTAGCCTGTTATTAACAGCCCTGCTCAGGTCTTGCAGCCTTGATTCTATCCATCCGTAGTGCGGTCTTCCTCTTTTGCTGCTGCTTTTCACCTTCCCAGGCGGTATTGTCTTCTCTGGTGAGTGACATTGTCTCATGAAATGTCTAAAGTCCAACAGCCTCAATTCAATTGTCTTGGCCTCTAGTGAGAGGATTTGCTCTTGGACTCACTTATTTCTCTGCATGTGCCTTTAAGATGCCGGTTAATTTACAACAAGTCCACAAATTTCCTAGGGTTTTCTTAGGCAAGGAATATTTCGAGGGTTTTTTTGCCAGTTCCTTCCTCTGAAACAGAGCCCTCAGCCCCTGGAATGCCTTGGTGTTCCCCCGTGCAAGCCTACTTAGCTTCCGAGACCAGACTGGACCTGGTATTGTTTAGGCCTTCAGTTCCACATTTCAAATAAGCTGATTCTCTTCCTCTCCATTTTCTTTACCACCCGGTTTTCACACCCAAACCTAGAAACTGGAAACATCATGCCACGGGGGACGGGGACTTTGTCTCAAAATTTATGTGGCAGGAGGGGCTTTCAGTGTGGTTGTGCTTTTGTCTTAACAAAGTACGTGAGGATTATATTTTGTAGGAGACAAAGACTTTTCACAACATGCTGGACCTTGATGTTGCTATTTCTAAATGGTCTGGGCTGTTCTTGTGTGCCTTCAAATCGACGTTTTTAACTGGTTTAAATTTTAGTTTTCTGACAGTTTTTTTTAAAAAACTTTTGCATACTGTGAATTTTTAACTAGATTTAACTGTTGAAAGTCACTCAGAGTCCAAAGCTCAGAAAATGGTGGGATATTCCTAATAATCCTAATTATCTCATTAAAGCTATTGTTGTTGTGTGCCTTCAAGGTGCTTCAGACCTATAGTGACCATAAGGTGAACCTATCACGGGGTTTTCTGGGGGCTGAGAGTGTGTGACACACCCAGTGGGCTTCCATGGCCAAGCAGGGAATCAAACACTGGGTCAAAGTCCCAATGCTCAAACCACTACGCCACACTACCTTGTTTTAAATTGGGTGTAAGCCACCTCGGGAGGAGAAAGGCAGGGCAAGGAATTAAATAAACAAATAAAACGGATGATTCTGGCCTTGGTAATTAATTCCACACACGCTCCCACATCCACCCAAAATGGTTCCAAGGAAGAAATGAGCAAGGCGTCACAGAGACGGGGGAATCGCCTCGTTTTTCATTTTCACCTGCAGGGGGCATCCTTGCCACAACAAAGCTCCACGGCCAGTGATTTTGGGGAAAGATCGATCGAACTTTCCCGTGGCGACGAGAGAGAAACACAGCATCAGAGGCGGGATGGGAGAATAGGAAACCAATAAAAACCCCTTCTTTTTTCTCTCTCTCCTCCTCTGCAAATGGAATGTGGGGCAGGGGGAATATTGTGTGTCTGCGTTGGGAGGAAGGGCTGGCCGGCCCTATATCGGTCCTCTCGCTATCCAAAGGGTAGCAGCTGGGCACAGGGTGGCACCAGAGGTGGGGAAGGAGGGACTGGGGTCTCAGTCTCAAGGCCCCTGTGAGCTGAAGAACGCAGCGTTCTTGCAAACGCAATACTTAATGCTTAATCTGACAAATGGCCTCGTGTTACGGCGCTGTTCATGACACCCTATGAGGTGATAATAGAATTCGAGGCAGAAGCTGTGGGAAATCAGTGCGCAGCAATTAATTGGCAACAAATGTTACAGAACCACAACTCTCCCAAGAGAGATTTCTCCCCCCCTTGTGTCTTCTCGTCTCTTCTTTCTCTCTCCTTCCTTCCTTCCTTCCTTCCCTTCCCTTCCCTTCCCTTCCCTCCTCCTTTCCTCCCACCCTCCCTCCCTCCCTCTTCTTTTGGTGGTCCAGAGAAAACAAGTGATTGAATAGATCCGTTTGTTTTGCCAGCACAATGAGCTCCAGTTAATTGGATTAATATCCCAGGGTGTGTGTGGCAAATCGAACATTGTTAAGAGGACTGTGATTATAGAATTATATTTGGGGCTGCAGGCAGAAAAAGCCTAAGATGAAGGAGCTGTCCAGCTGTCCTGGGGATTCTGGGTGACTGTTTTGGTTGTGCCTTGGCTATGTTTGGGAGTGGAAAACAGAGTCTGGTTCCAATGTGCGCTCCAAGCATTGCCACCCTTGAGCTTAAAGCTATGTCGGCTTCTGCCAGCTCAAGATGGAAAAGAAATACATTGAGGTCTCTTTTTCTTGTGCAAAATATTCATGCCCCCTGCCATATCCATTTTGCAGCTTCTCTCAGAAAGCAGCATCTTTCCAAAGTTTGTGAAGAAGGAAATGCATACTTCACTATGGGCTGGAATTTGGAAAATGCCCACGATTAAAAATGCTAACGTTGGGAAAATGTGCATGGACATATTTGGTGTCTTTCCTAGGGAAGAGTGATAAGTTTGCCTTAGGGTTTCCATAAGCTGGAACCAACTTTAAGGCACACAGCAAGAACAGTTCAGTAACTCTATGTAGTCACAGACACAACATGGTTGCCACACTCATAAATGCCCCCGCTTAGCCCCCCTTAACAGCCAGCAACTGCATTGGGTGAAGGAATTTCATCCAACTTTTGAATGGGATACAAGGCAGATGATGTTTCTGTCTGCTTCCTCCCACCCAGTGAGATTGCCCCAGTGAGAAGCAAGGCCCCTGCCGTAATTGCCCGTTGAAGCCTCACTTGCTGGTAGGGATGGGGTGGAGCCGAGGAGACCACCTTTGCCCTCTGCAGCTGCTGGCTGTTAAGGTGGGCTTGGGTTGGCAGGACACTTCACTTACTAAAAGTAGGTGGTGTGTGTTATCAGCAAAGATCACCTTTTGCAGCTCAGGAATTTTCTTTATATTTTATCCCACATTCCTTCCAGTAGCTGGATCTAAGGAAAGCTGCAGCAGGAATTAAAATACAGAGCGGACGGCTCCCAGATTTGGGAGTGAAGCTGAAAATAAGAAGCAGGGAGGGAGAGATTCCAAAGAGCGAGGGATTTGCTTGTTCTGCAGGCTTCCTGCTTCCCCTCTCTGTGGGAGGTTTTTTGCAAGACAGATGGCCTAGATCCACCGGGTGTTTCTCCTCCTTGATAAATGGTACACTTCAGTCCCACTGACAGTTGTATTTATTCCAGGAAATATCTGATTTAACCCCGCAGTTGGATTGTGTTGGCCATATATACGCAGGCTATCTGATAAGAACACAGAGAAATGTTGTCTCCCAGTGGCTTTTGGCTTCCGGGTGACCTCTACTCATCCTCTGATAATTCTCATGAAAGTGTATTTTCTTTTCTGCCTTGTAAACACTGAGATGTTTCAGGCATGGAAATGGAAGCTCTTGTACAATAACAGGAGGAATATTTCCTTATTTCCTGGCTGAAAAATATAGGATTCCTGGCCGTTGGGAATGTACCATTTCAGGGGGACACATGCCAAGAGAGTACACTCTTAGCTCAAGAAGCACAGGAGGGACCCAGCCAGTCCAGAGGATCTGAAAGAATGGATAAGTGGTTGAAGCAATACAAAATTTAAAGCATAAAATGCAGTCCAGGCAGGATCAAAGTCTGGGAGTAACCAAAGAAAAGAGTCCAAAAGCAAGCCAAGGCTCAGGAAACAAGATGGCAGGGAGTATCAGAACGCCAAACAGAGATAGGGGAGCTGTTGTTTTGCAGCACAGAAATGGCCGTGGCTGGGCTCATTTATGGCCAGCTGCAACTCAGCATGGCTGGCCTCATTGTCCCAGCATTTTCCTCTTAAGCCAGGCCTTTTGTTGCTGTCGTTTTAGCCAGTGGATGTTCCAAAGGATGAAGTAGCTCAGAATAAGTTGGAAATGTCTTGAAGGCACACAACAACAAGGAGAAAGAAAACAAAACAGTTTAAGATTTGCATCCCTACCATTCGGTGACGGCTGAGGGTTTTAGTCTCATTGGTGCAGTAAATCCACCCCAGGTTTTAATGCAGGCTTCAGGAGATCCAAGTTGCTGAGCTTTCTGGTCAAATAGGTTCAGCACCTTGGAGAGCTCCTTGAAAGCTAGCCAAAGCCTGGAGCGGATTCCTTGCCCCAGGGATGGGATGGGATCCACCAGCCATCGATGAGAATCAGCACAGAAATATTTTCTGTGTTCCCTCCTCTTTCGCACCTTCTTCTCTCTTTTTATGTGCCGTTAATGGAGCCTCCATGTTCTCCAGAAGGGTACCTCTTAAGTACCAAAAAGGGATGTTAAGAATACTTGCAGGTTTGGGCCTGCCTTGGAGCAGATCCGTCATCCCCACTGACATGGGGGTGGGAGTCACCAGTGGCCAACGCTGCTGCTTCTCAAATGGCCGGCCCTTCCATAAGGCAGTGTCAGGAAAATTGTCACAAGTTGGCCCTCAAACTGGGTGTGATCCCAGCAGCTTGGCTCCCCCCACCCCACCCCACCCCACCCCACCCTGGGGACTTCTCATGCCTCCCTTGTAGCCAGTTTTTCCCCTGTTATAATCTGGACCCTGCTGGACATGTGGAACAGTGGTCCTTTTGGCTGGGGATTCTGGGAGATGTAGTCCAAAAATATTTCCCCCCAAGATATACAAGGCAGGCTACATGGGAAACACAGAGCCAACCAACACTTTGGTTTTGCTCTGTGCTGCCCCCTAGGAGCTGCCAGTTGAGGCAGGTGCCTCATCCTGCCCAGTAATAGGGCTGGCCTCTCACGACCATCAAACAGGAGGAAACAAGAGACAATAACATGTGGATTTTTATGCCTTTTCTTTTCCTTGGAGCAGGGAAACAGATCTCCATTTAGGTAGGAATATGAAGCTTACAGAGATGTCACCCCCAGGTTACTCTTCTTTTGTGGTGGGGTGGGCTTGCCAGGGGATTCTGGGACATGTAGTTTAGGAAAGCAACATCCCCAGCTCAAAATTCTGCGGTCTCAGAAAAATCCAAATAAACCTCTATTTGGAGTGAAAATAAATATGAGGAACCAAATGCCTTCCTTCTTGTCTTGCGCTGGGCTGTGATGAAGTTCTCCAAAGATAAAATGAAATAGAGGAGAAGGAATGCTGCCCCCTCCCCTTTGCCCCATAGGACCCTATTTTAATTATCATCTACAGTCGATTTTTTGCGGCGCAATTTCTGAGCCTCCAGCAGGGCCCAGCAGCCAGTCTTTCATCTCGCTCCAGCTTATTGGGGAAATAAGCTGTATTAAACATCTTTAATCCTGCTTTGGATGCGCTACCTTTGATCACCTTCAAATTTCGTACACCTACGACAGGCCCAGACATCTCGCCTCTCAGCAACTTCATTAAACTTCCTCTCTTGACCAGGAGGCGAGCCTGTTCTCCCCTGTTTTCTGATCAACCCCGCCAACCTCTCTCGCTGGAAGCAGGGAGCCAAATTAGCTTCAACCGACGTTTCCCCAAATATCTGAAAAACAGGCTCCCGAATGCGGCAAATAGGATGAGGCGGCATTTCATTGAAGTTTTAGACCCATGAAGAAGGCCTCTGCTCTGGCCCTTGGAGTGGCTGCCTCCCCCTTTACGGAATTTTCTTTCCCTACAATGAGTTGGAATCATAGAGCCCTCTGCATATTTGTGGATTGCAGCTCCCAGCATTCTCCTCCCTTGGCTCACCAGGCTAGGGGATGATGGGCAGTGGTGTCACTTGGGGCTGCAGGTGGCACCGGATGATATCGCCCGAGTGGGGTGACATCAAAATGGCTGCCTTCCCCTTCTATTTCCCTCCACTTCTTGGGAGACCATTATAGCTTCGTGCAGGACAACTGCCTCCTTTTTTCTTCTGACCGGGGAAGATCCCCAGTGCCTTTGTGGACGCAGAGCCACGTGGGAAAATCAGGACCCCCAGAGGGTGGGTCCCATAGCGGCGGACCGGGACCCCTGGAATTCCGGCTCCCGGACAGAAAAGGCTCCTTGGGTGTGAGGCCATGAGTTACTGCTCTGGGTGATGCCAGGGCTAGTGACGACGGACATTGGCCTTCAGAACACGGAGAGGAGGAGATGGAGCAGTGAGATGGAAGCCATCTTCAGATGTCACATAGAAAGCGGAGCAAGCTTCATTTCTGCAGCTCCAAAGGGTAGGACATGGTGAGCCAGAGGACCCAAAGGAATCATAGAATCATAGAAATGTCGAGTTGGAAGAGACCACACGGGCCATCCAGTCCAACCCCCTGCCATGCAGGAACACCCTCAGTGATAAGGAAGGGGAGTCAAACTCAACATTAGGAAGAGCATTCAGATGCTCAGGTGCCACGTTTGAAGACAAACCAATGAGGTGACTAAGAAGTCACCTGACTTCTGTCCTTCATGTCAAGTCTGAAACACAGGTTGAATGGATCCGTCTTTCTGGGCTGCACCTTACCTGTGGGTCCCTGCCCTGGCAGGGGATAGTTTTTGTTGCAACTCCTTGTTGCAACGCCTCCACTGGCCCCCAGTTCATTTCCAGCCAAATTCAAAGTGCCGGTGATGAGCTATGAACCTCGATATGGCTCAGGTTCAGACTATCTGAAGGAGTGCATTCTCCCCGGGTGAGCCTGCCTGTTTCCTGAGATCTTCTGGGAAGTCCCTTCTCTCTCTGCCCCGCCAGCTTCTCGGGCAGGGCCTTCCCAGTGCCCACTCCCAGGCTCTGGAACTCCAGATTTTATGATGCTTTGATTGCTTTTGAGCTCTTGTGTGTTGTGGATTTTTAACTATGTTTTAACTGTTGCAAGCTGCCTTGACTCCCAAACCGGGGAAAAAAGCAGGTTGTAAAGAAATATCATCATCATTGTCAAGATCATAATCACCTCCTCCTCCTCTTCTACTTTTTCTCCTTCTTTATCCTCAACTTTTATGCCGGTCTTTTCTCCAAGATGAGGACTCAAGGTGGTTTGCAAATTAAAACAATTATGATATAGTTAAAAGCGTACACAGAGCTGACCTCAGAGTAGAATCGTTATAATATTTTTATTCAACTGCATTTTTAGAGTACATGAAACAACATGCATGGGAGAATAAGATGCAAAAACACATAATTATAACACAACACTTAGTAAACTAAACGAGCACCTCCTAACTACCTTACTTAACCTACACACACACACACAAAACTCAAAAAGGAAAACAAGGGATTCCCATAAATGACTTCCAACTTCTCAAAGAGTGGATTTATATCAAGGGATATTACACTTCTTCTCCTTGCTGTTTAAATATATACCTTACTTTACCTAGATTAAAATAAAACCAGCCAAAAAGAAAAATTTAAAACTACATTTACTCTCCAAATTTAACTACTCCGTACCTAATATAAATGTAGATAAAGATTAAATAAATTCATAACAGTTCTGCATAAATGAAGCTAAGCTAATCACTCAAAGCCGTCCCACAACCTTCTTCAGATATACCATAACTTTCTCCCATTGTATCTTAAACTACCCCGCTGAACTTTCTCTAACCGATAATGACAACTTTTTCATTTCCAGCTTTAAAGCAGAACTGAACTATTGACGAAATTAGACAATTTCGGGCTTACATTTAAAAAGAAAAAACAGCAGTTAAAAACAAGAAGTACAATTTAAAACTATGCACCCTGCTGTTGAAAGCCCCTTCCCTAAAAGCCTTTGATTTTTAAGAGCTGTTCTGAGTAGAAGAATCTTTGCTTGCCGATGGAAGGACAACGAGGAGGGGGTCCCGGAGCCTGAGGGAGACCACCAAGGAGGCCCCGTCTTGTCCGCGGGGCCGAGAGGAGGCCCCTCCTGCGGGTTTCAGAGTCTGGACAGGGTGGGAAGGGGAGGTACGGTCTGTCAGAACGTCTGGACCCCAGCCATGTAGGACTTCATCGGTCACAAGCAGCACTTTGGACCCTAATCCCTGGCACTGAAGATGGATTCTAGGTCAGGAACGTTGGCTTGGCTCTCCCTCTGTCGCAGAACAAGCGCAAAGGCATTTCTCTCCTTCTCCAAATTCGTTCCAAATATCATTAAAGATCGGCCTACACAATCAGCTTTCCGCAGCTAGAATCTCTCTCTCTCGCCTTACAGCCATGCACTTAGGCGAAGGGTAACCTTTGAAATGTCTTTAAGCTGAGAAGGAGGAGGGGGACAAAAGACCTGTTTGCCTACGTCGGTCCACTAAAGTGTCTGGGAACAGCTCATTTCGTACCATGAAGGTTTGGGGGAACTATTACGCATTCATTTTACCTTCAGTAGGTGTGGAAATGAAATCTCCCGCCCTGACAGACGGTGGGAGAAAAGTAATCAAAACACGGCTAAGCACCCCGACGTACCAACCAGCAAATGGGAAAAAAACAACAGATTGGGGTATTTACATATAATATAATATAATATAATATAATATAATATAATATAATATATATATACACATATACACACGCACGTATATACACATATATATATATAACACACACACACACACACATATAGGCACACTAATACACACAAACACAAGGGGAGAGAGAGAGAGAGAGAGAGAGAAGTGACTCAGCCTTGCTCTAACCACTACACCGTTCTGCCTTTCACTGGAGTCCCACCTTCTTACGTTTAACCCCCAGGTTTCTTGATTTCCTCTGCCTGACTTACGGGGAAAATCAGGACTTTTCTCATCCCCGTATTAAACCACGGGTGGGAATCCGGGGACGCTGCAGACGCTGTCGGACTGCACCCCGCGGGAGCCCCAGCCGGCACGTCGAGGGGCGCCGGGAGCCGCGCCCCGGTGGCGAGGCCTCGGGTCCCGCGGCTTGGCCGTTCGGCAGAAGACCCGCGCGGCCCGGCCGAGGCGTAGCCCCGCAGGGGGAGGCCCGCGCGGTGCCGGGCTGGACCGTGTCCCAGCCGGCCAGGTTGGTGGCCGCCGCCTGCGCCCCGCAGAGGCCGGTGCCGCTCTCGGGCTCGCCCTGCCGGTTCCTTCCGCAGCGTCACGCGCTCCGGCGGCCGCGCCGACAGCCGGCGGTGTCCCTGGGAGCCCCGGCGCCGGCTCCCTCCGGACGGGCCTGCCCCGGTTTGCTCCGCGGGGGGGCGCGGCCGCGCTTCCGCATCCAGACGCCCGGGCGCCGGGAGACGAAGGCCGTGCCCGGGCCGCGCGCCTTTCCCTCGGGCCGGCCTGCGTCTCCATGCCTTCTCCCGCCACCCCCGGCCGGACTGGCGCTCGGCTGTGGCGTCGGAACAAGTTGTCCGGGTCGAGCAGAAGATCGGGGGCGCCCCTCGGGAACGCGCGTGGGGAATGGCCTCATCTTCCATCCGGCCGCGGCCTCACGTTCCCCTCTGGCCCGGGGCTGTGGGACCCCAGGGTTTCGGCTAGGATTCTTTGGTGGAGAGTCTGCACGGCAGGTCTCGCACCCGAGGGTCGCCGGATCGCGGAATCAACCCCGTAGAGTATGGGGGTCTAGCCTTCGTCGGAGGTTTTTTCTTAATACCTTGATCAAAGTTTTCAAAAAATCGCAAGAGTTAAAAAGACTTCCAGCACAGCTCCACATTCACAAAAAGGACACTAGAAATACGTATTGTTCCTCCTCAAATTTTCTTGCCCATTGATAAAACATTCTAATATCTTTACATTAGGTTCCGGAAAAGAATTCTATAACCTGATCAGACGAAATAGTCACAATGCTAAGATTTAATCGAAACCAATAGTTTACAATTTGTCCTCTTTCCTTTTTTCAAACAATCTATAAAAGGTTGCCATATTACCCTATGGGATTCCGGGGTTTCACCCCTTAATAAGAACAATAAGTTGTCCAATTTTGATAGTTCTGTTACTTTTCCTATCCAATCATCAATAGTGGGGCTTTTTCAACTTTTCCACATTAGAGTTTTATGGTAGACGTTGGATTCCCACCTCTGCTTTGGCTGTGGAGTCCTGCACTGGCAAAAGGAGGCTGGGCCAAAATAACGAAATAAAATAATAAAATAAAATAATAGAATCAAGGAATTCTGGAGTCGGGAGGGTCCCCACCGAGTGCTGGATCTCCAGCTAAATCATCCGCAGCCCAGGCTCTTTTTGAAAATGTCCGGAGAAGGAGACCGCCCACCTCTCTAGGCAAGGGGGCCCATTGCCAAACCACTCTTGCTGTCCAAAAGTTCCTTCTACTGTTCAGTCGAACTCTACTCTCCTGTAACTTAAAAGCACTCTACCCTCAAAGTCAGCAGAGAACCAACCTATGCCCTCCTCTCTGTGACAGCCCTTAAAGTACTTAAAGAGCACAATCCTGCCTTCTCTTCCCCAGGCTGAGCTAGCTCAAGTCCTTCCGCCTTTTCTTATCTTTCGTTCTCCCTATCACTTATCATCTTCGTTGCCCTGCTCCGAATGGGCCCCGGCTTGCCTGGACCCTTCTAAAAGCGAGGCTCCCAGAAGCGGACCTCAGAGGAGGCCCTGACCCCGTCGGGGTCTCCCATCCTGCTTGGGAGAGCTTGGGGGAGGCCACCCAGTTCCCCCCTTGTGTGCATGTGTTCAAGACACCTGCCCAACTTACGGTGATCCCATGAATTTCCTTAGGCAAAGAAGACTCGGGGTGGTTTTGCCAGTTTCTTCCTCTGAAACAGAGCCTACAGATTCTGTGGTGGCCTCCCATCCAAGTACTAACCAGGGCTGACCTTGCCTAGCTTCCAGGATCAGTTGGGATCTGGTGTCTTTAGGCCCTATAATCCCCCCCCCCTTGCCTTTTCACAAATACTTTTGTCCCAATCCGGCCATCTTGCATGCAGCTCTTGCACTGTGTCCACAAAATCCCACCACCACCCCTTGTAATTAATGGCCCGTCTGGAATCTGATGTGGAAAACGGAGAGACTGATCTTTCTGCTCCGGCTTCCAACACCCCCACCGTCCCCCACCCAGTTTGAGAATTGCTTGTGAAAATCACAAAGCGTGGGTGTCTGCTCAGAGGACTCGGGCTTTTGTCTAAAATTAGCCCCCCACTTTCTCTCTCTCTCTCTCTCTCAGCAGATGATTAAACGAGGATTCTTTCTGCAGGCTACCTCTCGTGGATTGATGTTTTCTATTAAAAAATGCACGGCTTGGGGTTTGTGAAATATCGCAGCCTCTCTGGGTCAGACGCAGCCTTTTATTATTATACATTTTTTTAAAAAAAGAAATATGCAGATGGACCCCCAGCTAGGAAAGGCATGACAAATGAGTTCCATAAGCTTGGAAATGTGGGGATCGTGACCCAAGAGGTGGGTTCTGCCCTGATATCCCCCTCCTCCTCCTTCCTCTTCCCTCATCTCCATTTATCCAACCCACAGAGAGGAAATTTTTTTTGGGGGGGGAGCACTTTAAGAAACACACAGGCACCATGGAAGTGACAGGAGCGGCTGGTGGCTTCCACATCCGTAAGGCAGTGAATCCACCTTGGGCTTTAAAGGAATCTTCTAACCTATTTTAGGGATGGGTCTCAGCCACTTAGACATATCGTTGGAAGTTCAGACTAAAATCCAGAGCAGAGTTACCATGCTCCCCCTCCTCAGTACGGCACAGGCAGATTCTGGTCTGACATCAAAGAACTTTAGGTTCCTCCAATAACAGTCGGGCCTACATTAATCTAAACGGCCTTGGGTCCGGGGTAAAATCAATTGTAGAAAGATGCATCGGCACTTAGGTGAGTTCCATTGGCACGATGGGTCTGCTCTAGGTAACGTTACCGGTAGTCTTGTTCTCCCGTCACCTTCATTGACGAAGAGATAGTTAAGGCCAGGAGATGTCTAGTTACTCCCAGGTCAATAGAGCTGGGAATCTATTTCAGGTTTTCAAGTAACTTTAAAGTAGCTCTCCAAAATGCTGAATCTGTTTAGGAAGAGGGTTCAGCCACTCAGAGAGCTCCTTTAAGGCCTGTTGTGAATACCCGGAGTGGATTCACTGCTCCGGCGACAAGGGAGAGAAGAGCCATCTCTGTGTTGTGATGAAGTGGAACGTGGCACATCCAGATGTGCAGGGGAATACACAATGGGAAATGCGACTAGAGGCACGTGCAGATGTATAGTTTCCCCTGCATATGAAAGAGCGCCTCACTGCAACTCCACTTGAACTCGGAATGGATTCCCCGCCCCACTGACACGGAAGGTATCAGCTGCCTTCCTTCCCGGTCTGTTGTTCCATTTTAGCAGGCTTTCTTCATCCTTCCTCTGCTTCTTTCCCACTCTCCAGTTTCTTCTGGAGGGCCAGCTGGTTTTCCTGCCATCGACTGATTCGTCTTCTTGATGGCTGAACTTAAAGGACAAAGAAGGCCATCAGCTGCCTCGACAGATAGAAACCCACCGTCGTAAAAATAAGTAAAATGAGGGAGAACAGCGGTGAGATTTCAAAGCCAGGCCAGATAATACGCCAAAGAAAAGATAATGAGGAGTGATCCAGGAGCCCTTTGGCTGTTGTCTTCATCTCTCAGAGACAAAGGTTACGGATAATTACGGGCGGATTGTAAAAGGCCTCTCACTTGGCGTGACAGAGGGGAGCGTGAAGCCCACGCCTGAGCTTACCCTGGTCTAGAGGACCCTTTGGGGGCCAAACTTAATAATGCCTCCACCACCATTCCAAACTGTGTGATGTGTCCAGAAAGTGTTCCCCAAATTTAACTGGACTGTACCACTAGGAGAGACCTCCAGTGGTAATCTAGATCAACCCTGTCCTGTCTGTGTGTTCATAGCCAGATGGACAACACTGACGAAATGTTCAGGACCTGTCAGGCCCGCTCCAGATATCTTGGAAGATGAAGCCAGACATCTCTTGGCCATTTCCCATTTCCCGCCAGCCACTAAATGGCCGTGACGGAGGGGACGGAGGAGAAAAGTGAGTCCTACAAGAGGAAGAGGACAGGGAAATGCATTGCAATTCCACTGGTGGAGGAGGCCCTTGGCTGTAAAACTTCTAAAGCAGAAATGAGAATCAAATTGTCTTCTGGAAAGAACCGAAGAGATGGCACTGGCCCTTATGCTGAAGGTTGTCCGCCATCTCTGAAATACCTGTCTGCTTCCATGTGCGAAGCGAGAAAGGACCACCATCTTGGCCTTGGCCTCAGGCAGCAAAATCTCACAGGCCAGCCCAGCAAAGTTGCAAGAATACCAGAAGAGCTGGGCTGAGTGGGGTGCACTTTCTGTTCCAACAGGGGCCAACCAGTCACCTATGGGAGGCCTAGCAGCAGGACAGGGATGAAACCAACAGGCTCCTGCTCACGTTCTACAGCAGAAGCAGCTTGTGGCCCCCATGTCAGTAGGATCAGGGGATCCGGTCCAGATTTTAGTCCAGGAGCTCTCCAAGGTGCTGTATATCTGCAGCACCATGGGGAGCTCTTTTAAACCAGTTTAAAACAGGAATAGATACATTATCCTAGTGCTATGGGAGACACCAGTCTCCCCTGGCTTTAATGGGGTAGCCCAAGGTGCTGAACCTCTTCTGGAGAGTGAGATGTTTGGATAGCTCCTTTAAAGTTTGGATTAAAACTCAGAACAGATTCACTACCTAACTGGCATGGAACTTACCCACTGTCATTGACTACAGAGGCTGTGAAGCCATCCTGACTTGTGGTCACTGATGAACCCATATTCCACGAATGTGTTCGGTCCCCTTTGAAAGCCATCCGAGGTGACAGCCTTCTCAAGCCATCTCATGATAGTGAGTTCCATTGCTTGCGTATGTGCTGTGCGGTGCTTCTTTGTTACTTGAGAAGAAAAAGAGCAGATCTCTGTGCAAATCAAGCCTGCCGTTTCAAGAGTACTGTGTGTGGCGCACGTGTGGTGAAGGATGGTGGTATCTCTCAACATGTTGTGAAGTCCTCTCCGTGGCTTGGTTGGTTTTCTTTACTCTCTTTCCAAAACCACTCTGAATGGTGGCTCTACAAATCCAGGAACAAAAACACACTCCTTGCCCAACCTTGTTTGTTGGAGGTGAAGCTCTTTGCAGCTTTGTTTGATGTCCGACGCAGCCCTGAATAGTGCTGTGATTTGAAATTGGAGGGAGAGATGGCACTGGTGGGGGCAGAGAAGATACAACAACGCTTCGAGCGTTATATAAAGAAGGCTTGCGCTGCTACTACTAATGGAAATATGGGACGAGGCCCTACCTCAAGGAGGTGAGGAATGCAGCATTAAGTTCAGCAGCAGCTGGGATAACGTAAACATGCTTAAAATGAATATTATACCTAGGAGTATCTACATCACTCATGGAATTCCTCTACTGATACATTGCAATTATTTTCAAAAACAAAATGCATTGTTTAGGAGATTTTTGGAGGGCTTATCTCCCCCTTGAATTTCAGTGGAAAGGATGCAAATTCCAATCAAAGAATGATGGTTTGGACTTCCAGATCTTCTTACATACCATTGGGCATTGTCTATTATCTTGCATTAATTTTTGGACATACCCGCTTAAAGTAAATAATCCACCATGGTTGGCCTTGGAGTCTTCATTTCTGGCGACTTTATTCAAATGGACAGTACTTGGTTATTATTTTTCAAAGAAAGGCAGTGTTTTGCCAACAATTTCAGCAGACAGGACTGTGTGGCAAATACCGTCTCATCAATTGCAGTTCGACCTGTACGCTCATGCTGCATTGACTTTATAGGGCGTCCAGATTTGAAAATTGGTAAGGAACCATTATTATGGAAAATGTTGTATGATAATGGAATTGTTACCTTAAATCACATGCTTGGAGTCGATGATGAGTTTTTGCCTTTTTCAGTTTTGCAAGAGCAGTTTATACTGCCTCTATCAGCATGCAGTGCTCTTCCACACACAGACGCACGTTCTCAGCCAATGCAAGCTGAAACCGGCGGTAGTGCTCCTTCCATTGCTCATTCAGGTTCACAACATTGCTGTTCAACACGAGGTCCAGGCGGCACAATGGATTCATGGCTACCTGCAGAGATTTATGCCATGTAACATAACTGCCATGTAGGATCTTGGCCATGAGAAGAAGGATGATGAGGATGATTTTGAAAAAAGGGGAGAAGGCCAGTGGTGACTTGTGGCTCCCATGTTTGTGGGGCAGTGTATCCACTCAAGGCTTTGTGTGGCTTTAAAGGACCTCTGTACCATGCTGAAACTATGCAGGAATAGGGTCCAGCACCTTGGAGAGCTCCTTCAAAGCTTGGTTTAAAGTCTGGAGTGGATTCCCCATCCCACTGACATGGCTACTACCATGGGAGAAGACTAATACCTTCCCACATGGATGTGACTTTGACCCAGATTCTCCTGCAAATCATATTTCTGCATTTTTAGACTGATACTGTTGATCATATGTGCTATGGATTATTGGTGGCTTACAAGAATCAGCTTCTGAATCTCCCAGAGGAATGAGTATGCTCCAAAAAATCTTTTTTTAAAAGGCGAAAGATTTATAAGATCTGAAGAGAAACCAAACCACCTCTCCAAGGTGTTGAACTTTATTCCCAAACAGCTTCAGCACTTTGGAGATCACTTTAACACTAGCCAAGATCTGGACTGGATTAACCACCATACCAACATGACAGCTACAGCCACTATCTCTTGGCATCTTCAGGTGACCTGGCATCCTTTTTGGGGGCTCTATAGTTTGCAGGGTACAGCATCTTCTTCCCATATGGAAAGGAAAGAATAAAATCCTCCACCCCCAGCTTCCACAATTTTTTTGCAGTGTAATTCTGTATACAACTGCAGGTTTCAACAACACAGTGTTGGTGTCAGTAAATAAGGACAGTGATGGAGGGAAAGACAATCCAGGCTTGAGGACAACATGGAGGAGGGGAGCACATGTTTCCCACCCCTTCTTTAAGGTCTAGTGCACTGCAGAGTTTGGAAAAGTTCATTTTGCGGAACTATAGAGTCTCCAGACCAGCAGAACCACTGGGAATTGTAGTCATCATTTGGTGGGCTTGAAATGTGCCAGGATCCTGGTTGTGATGCCCCATGGATACCAAATGGCGGCTGGTGGATCCTTGCCGGTGGCATTGAGAATCCACTCCAGGTTTTAATTGAGGCTTTGAAAGAGATCTCCAAAGTGCTCTTCCTTAATAGGTGCAGCACCCTGGACAGCTCACTTAAAAAGCAGGCAAAATTTGGAGTGGATTTGCCACCTCAACTGACATGGAAGCCACTGGTTGTACTCCAGAGAAAAAAAGGAACTTTCCCAAGCTCTATCCCAAATTGGAAAGCCTGAATGGGAGTCAACAGTGAATTCAGATTCCGATAGCCTGGAAGACATCCCCTCCCCATTTAAATTTATTCCTTCCCCTTCTTTTGGCTCCTCCAGTGAGTCTCCTTCTCTCCTTATATAAAACTGAAAAGAAATTCTGTCAGTTCTTCACTTTATAAATAACTTAAGTCCTTCAGCCCCCTCCTTTCTGCCCTCCCGCCCTTGCCAAATTTCCTGGAGTCATTGGTATTCCGCCTGGGTTGCTACTACAATGGTTTGATGAATAAATAATGGTTTGTACGTATCTATGTCGGAGCGGTTGTTTTGCACCAGGGGAGAGAAGCACAGAGACAGTTATTGGCATCTCTGTTTCGGGAACTTTATCAAAGTATCCACAGAGGGTTTTTTCCCCTCTCTACCAGTCCTGCCTCTGTGGCATCAGCTTGTTCTCTGTGGGACAGTTGGCACAAAGAGGTCATTAAGAACATTGGAAGGACTCTGCTGGACGAGGCCCAAGCTCAAAAGCATGATTAGATGCCTCCAATTTTTACAATGGTCGCAGGTAGCTTCTGTGTCAGGGGAGCAGTGAGTCCACTCTCAGATTTTTAGCTCTGGACCTGAAAAGAGCTCTCCAAAGTCCAGAACCTCTTTTGTTGGTGATAATGTTGTGTAGTGATTTGCATGTTGGGCTAGGATGCTGGGAGACTGGGTTCAAATCCCTGCTCAGCCATGGAAACCCACTGGGTGACACTCTCTGAGCCTCAGAAGACAGCCATGGCAAACCTCCCTGAAATAAACAGCCAGCATAGTGCAATGCTTTGAGTCTTGGACTGGGACTCTGGGAAACCTTCTGTAGGAGTGCTTTGGTGTGCATTCCTGTACGGTTGTTTTGGGGTTTTTTGGATTGGACGGCCCTCGCGGTCACTTCCACGATCTATGATTCTATGAAACCAGGACTCGGATTCCTACTCAGTCATGGAGACCTGCTGGCTGACCTTGGTCAAGTCACACTCTCTCAGCCTCACACGACAAACCTCCTCGGAATAAACGTGGCGTGAGTGATGGTTTGAACATTGGGCTGGAACACCAAGCTTTGAATGCGCGGGACATCCAGGAGGCATGGCAATGCGCCAACCGCTTCTGCCATGAGCCGTGTGGATGCGGGATTTGTGTGTCACACAGGAATTGCCGCTCTCGGGCACCAGAGACGGGTAGAGATCCCCCCCCCCCAGCTCAGAGGGGGTGCAGAGGATAAGCAAATGGTTTCCAAGCGTCCCCTCCTGGTGATCCAAGTGGTGGTGAACGATCGGAGGCAGAGGGGAGAAGGACCAAAGTCACACACAGAGCCTGCTTGTTGAGAGCAGAAAGGGCCACGGAGGGTCTTTCTTGAGCTTAAGAAATAAAACCTGAGGAATTCAACTGGAAAGAGGCTTTCCGACTGCGTGGATGAGACTCCCCCATCTTGCAAAAATGCTTCTCTGTGTGACAAAGGGTTTGAGAGTAAACTGGGACTGCTTTAGGAGTTCCTCCTCCTCTTAACAGAGAGCAAAAGGCATGAACTGAGGGGACTTTAGAAAATTATTATTAATTGACGAAGTATAGAGACTTTACTTTTTCGAAAGGCTGGCAACCTTTAATAGGCCTTCTGTGAGCAAAAGAGAACAGTATGTTAACTGCAGGCTTTGATAATTAGTATATCTGGGAAAATAAGATGAAGAAGTATTTGAACGGCTCTTATAATCGGAGAAGTTATGTTATGTAGTCATGTATAATCCTCATTCAGAAATCTGGAGGTCAAATGCGTGCTCTTCTTTTCATTATCCTTCACTGTCTTTGATTTTTATTATAGTTCTTCTTTTGTGTCTGTTGTTTTCCCCTGTTGTTTCTTTTTTTCCTGTTTTCTTTTCTGTAGCTTGACTTTCTGTTTTTATGGAAAATATTTAATAAAATTTATTTGAAAATTGATAGCTGGCACAGGGCAATGGTTTGAGTTTTGGGCTAGGACTCTGGGAGAGCAGGGTTCGGGTCCCTGCTCAGCCGTGGAGACTTTGGGCAAGTCACACTCTCTCTCCACCTCAGAGGAAGGCCATGTAAAACATCCTCTAAATTACACTCGAGAGGTAGTATTGTGTAGTGGTTTGAATGTTCGGCCAGACTGTAAATCCCTGCCCAGTCCCTGGAAACTTGCTGGATGTCCTAGGACAAGTCATAGCCTCAGAGGAAGGCAAAATGGCCAACCTTCTCTGAATAAATTTGGCCAAGAAAATGCTGAGACTACTGGAAGGCACATAATGCACCCTTGGGACATTTCCACACTACACAGTTATAGTGCTATTGATCCACTTTCAACCTCCTGTGTCATTCTGGGGGTTGTAGTTTCCTGAGGCCAAAGAGCTCTCTGGCTGGGAATTCTGAACACCCCTCCCTTAACGGCAAACCTCAGGATTCCATAGGAGGTTGAAAGTGGAATAACAGCGCTATAACAGTCCAGTGCGGAAATGGCCACCGTTCAACAGCTGAGTCTATGGCTGAGATCCTGGATTCAGGCAATCCTGGAATCCTAGGGCCATTTCCACATTACACTGTTATAGTGCTATCATTCCATTTTCAACATCCTTGGGGAAATTCTGGGCTCGGCTGAGGCCGAAGAGCTCTCTGGCTGAGAATTCTCAGGGCCCCTCCCTTAGCTGCAAACCCCAGGAGTCCACAGGATGTTGGAAGTGGAATCATAGCACTATAACATTGTAGGGTAGAAATGTCCTCGGAGTTCAACACCTTAGGTATAGATCCATTAAAGTTCAGACTAAAACCTGGGATGGATTCCCTGTTCCCCCCTGGTGACCAGCACTGCCCTGGGAAGCCAACGCCCAGCTCCAAAGGGCAATGGCCTCCCGGTCTATTAAGGCAGGAGTGTGGATGGGTCTGGAACTGGGAACCAACAGTCCAAAATGGAGTCTCGTGCCCTGCGAAAGGACTCTTCCAGAGGGGTGGAGGTGGGGGTCCCCTCAACCAGAGGCTGGTGAGGAGCTGACCCTGGGCCCTCAAGGGTAACCGTGGCTAATTATTGCCTTCCAAAATGTTTTAGCTTTTTTGCATGTCCACCAGGTATGATGAAATGTTCCCAATTCCTCAGTGCATTTCCAACATTCATCCGATCTGTTTTTGTACATTCTAGCTAGTTTCAGTGGGGTTAGAGCAGAGCTTTCCAGACTTTTCATGTTGGTGACACGCTTTTTTACACGTGCATCATTTCACGACACAGTAATTTCAGTTTTCCTAGCAAACTGGAGGTTAAACTAACCCCTTATAAGAGATGCGTACACATACATAAATTGTAATAACAAAATGTATGGGGACACAACATCTCATGAAAACCTGTCATATATTTTTAAAAATAGATGATCTATGAATAATAAAATACACTTCCAAGTTTGTAGGTGACACACCTACACACCTCCGGCGACACACTGACGTGTTGCGGCGCACCATTTGGAAAGCCTTGGGTTAGATGTTACCTTTCGTGATGTCGTTACACATTAAAAAAATAATAAAATAAAAGGGGGTAACCCTGGCTGCCGGCTGTTCAGTCCAACGTGTCCAAAGAGGCAGCTCCACCAAAACGCTGCCTCTTGAAGCCCAGGCTCCGCCGGAGGGGCCCAGGCAAAGCGCCCACCCGCCCGGAGGGTCTCCTCAAGAGGAGAGGAGGCCCTGACGGCCAGCAGCTGAGCTCTGCTCATTCAACAACTTCTGCCCCACACCTGGGGCAGCAAGGCCCCGGAAGCCACAATATTCCTCCTGAATTGCCTGGCTCCTCATTGCGGAGCCTTGCGGGCACCTGCCTTTCCCCGGATTGCCCTTGGCTTGGAAGCGTCCTCCTTGCTGCTTCCTTGGAGCTGGAGAGAGGAGACCAGCCTGGGCTAGCATTTGTCTCACGTATCCTCTGCAGCTGGCTCATTTTATGCCTGGGTAGGATTTTGCTGCGTTTCTCCTTGAGAACTTCGTGGACTCTCTTGTTTGTTAGGCAGGGTTTCCACGTCCTTTAGGCCAAGCGTGTGGGCCTCGCTTGGAACAGGAGAGATCTTCTGGCTGCCTTTTGTACAGAGCAAGGTCTGGAGCAGATGATGGCCAGGAGAGCTTTTGGTCCTGTGAGTCTGAAAGCAAGAACAGGGATTGGGAGGGAAAGAATACCAACAAAAGAAGTTGAAGGAAAATGCACTTAGATTCCCCCCCCCCCCCAGAAAATGCTGTATTTGCTGGCATGTAAGACTTACTTTTCCCCGCAAAAAATACTGTTTGAAAATGGAGTGCGTCTTATAGGCCAGTGAGTCTTATATGCCAGCAAATAGTATTTGCCAGTGTATAAATGGGGTGTGCCTTATACACTTGCAGATACGGGTGGCATTTTTCTGGGCAGAATCCAATTTCCTGTGGAGTTGTTCTCGTGTGCCTTTAAGCCGTTTCTGACTTGTGGCAACCCGGAGGCAAACTTATCATAGGATCTGATACCTTGGGATATTCAGACCTATAGTTACACCCCGGTAAAAGCAGGTTGTGTGACTGAGTGTGAACCGGATTCCCAGCCACCGGAACTGAGAAGGCAGGCTGTACTGCATCAGTCTTTGAGTGTTTTTGCCTCCTGTTAAAAGGGTGAAAATTGGCAGGTCTGGTGGGAAAAAAAAAGTTTCTATGGAGCCTCATAAACATGGTAAGCGTGTCATCCTCTGTTTGCTTTGAAAGAAGAGCGCATGCTTTTGGCTCCACTGGGTTTTCAGCCGGAGTGGCAGAGCAGCCTGTGTGGAATAGTACAAACAAATTTTAATTATTGATTGTGTTTTTCTCTCCACCACCCTCTTTTCTTTTTTAATTAGGCAAACATGGTTGATTTTCCTCGGCTCTGGTTTTGCTCCATTAGTAATTCCGTTAATTAGAAAATGCTGTTGGTTGTTGATCTTACCTCGCTGCACATCGAGGTGGCGGTCTCCTCGGGTCAGCCGAGCAGAAAGAGAAACTGGCGGCTCCTGTGTGTAGCCGCTGTGGGGTTTAGTCTGAACTTTAAAGGTGCTCCTATTGTTTTATTGACTTATATTGTACCTTTCCCTCAAAACTGGCACTCAAGGCAGCTTGTGTGAATTAAAGCAAATGTGGATAGAAGCACATACAAAGACACAAGGGAAAACATGAGGGAAGTGGTTGCTAAAAATTCAGTGAAGCCATTTAGAGAATTAAAGCCATTTAAAACACATCTGTTTGAAGGGTGGAAGATAAAAAAGATATAATTAAAAGCTCGTGCAGCCAGTTTCTAAAAGCTTGTTGGAACAGGAGAGTTTTGGCTTGTCAGCGAAAGGATGACAAGGGCCATTTCCACACTAGACAGTTATGGTGCTATTATTCCACTTTCAACGTCTTATGGAATCCTGGGGTTTGCCTTTGAGGCCTCTCCCTAAACTGCAAACCCCAGGATTCCATAGGATGTTGAAAGTGGGATAATAGCACTGTGACAGTCTAGTGTGGAAATTGCCAAGGAGGGAGTCACCCTGGCTTCCCTAGGGATGGAGTTCCGAAGCCAGGGAGTAGCCACCGGGAAGGCCCTGTCTCCCAAGTTCCCACCAGACATGAGCGCAAAGGTGGTTGGACAGAAGGCCCCTACCTCTGAAGATCCTAAAAATAAGGCGCACTCATAGAGCTAGAGAGACGGTCCTTCAGATAGCCTGGCCCACAGCCATCTAGGGCTTTATGGGTCATAACCACTTCTCCAAGGTCCTGAATCTGTTTCAAGGTTTGGATCTACCATTTGGGCTGGTGACATTAAATCCAGACTAAACCTGGAGATGATTCACCACCCCACAGAGATATCGGAGCGTCCAAGAAACCTGGAATGGCTAGGTGAAATGTGCCTTCTCCCTTAGCAAGTGGCGAGGAGTGACCCCCTCATTTCATCTGTTGAAAGGCCCTTAAGCTATGATTTCTGTCTTGATTTCCAAACGAGACAATATGTCCTCTCTCTGTGGTTGACAACATCATCAGGGGCTTGGTTGCTTGGTCTTAGGTTTTCGTCCAGAAATCTCAGACCTGGGGAGCTGCGGGTATTCAGAAAGTATTCAGCGCTTTTCCACAAGTGGTTTTTGAGCAATATGGGGTGACTTTTCATGCACAGTTTGAGAGGATGCGGGGGGCCTTGAGGGGGACACATTGGGCTGAGTGTACCTCATTCTGGCCACCCCGCTTACGTTCCAGCCTCTGGCCGTGGAGATTGAACGGGGGCCTTCTGTGGCTCACTGGCACCCTTTTCTGCAACCAAACGTGGGTGATTTTGCTGTTTTGAAGCCTAGGAAGTTCCCATGAAGATCTCGAAATGCAGCCAAACTGATTAGGGGAGCAGACCAAGGCAATTTAAGTTTCAGACAGGAAAGAAAGCAATTACAGGCTCAAAAGGAATAATAAGCATCAATTAGTGGCAAGTATCTCGGCTGACAATGAAAGCATTTTCAAGTACACACGCGGAGGAACGAAGGGAGAGAAAAGCTGTCTCCTCCAGTGAATTGCAGCAGGGGATGCCGAGATAAAAGGATGGAGGAGCAGATGAGATATTAAACTCTTACTGCCAGTGCCAGCCATGGGGAAATTTGAACAGGCTGTTGCGGTCTGGAGTGATGGATTTCCAAAGAGAACGGGGTAGGGGAGAAGGAGGCTGTTTGGACAAATTTTGAGTCCTCTGCCGGTGTACCTGTCTGGATTAGGTGTAAGGATGAGGGGAAAAGTTTGATTTATCGGTGGGTAACAGGTGGGCCACAGGCCACACATAGCCCCAGAACAACACTCGTGCGCCCCAGTGCCTCTCGTAATTGTACCAATATTTGGGAGATTTTTTTTTCTTTCGCCTGAAAAGTGGCAAAAAGTGATCCCAAAGGGACCCTGAACGGTGAGTGGGGCCTTTTAAAAGCGGCTGAAAAGGTAGGACAGCCCAGGATTGGTTGGGGCTGGCCCTGCCAAGTAGGGATGGTTGGAGGGCGTGACGGCTGTGTTTCGGATCCCGGGGTGGGGGCACCCTGTTTGACAAAACCTGAAGGGTGCTACGGGCAAGACGTTTGCACCTTGGGACTTTGCATGGCGGGCGGCTTAATAAATAACAGAAGGCGTCTGTGACTTTACCGGATTCGGAGTACAAACTCTTTGCCGGGATGGAATAGGACTGAACCGCCGAACCCCCCAAAAAGAAGAAGCTGGTCTATCGGGGAGTGTCAAGGAAAGCGAAACCGCATCCTGGAACATCGGGGCGGAGGCCAGGGCCCAGCGGTGCTGCCGCGGTCCCCCCGCCGCCCACGTCCCCCAGCGAGTGCTGGTTATGCAGCCCCCTGTGGCTCAGGTCCGGGCCGCGTGACCCGGGCCGGGCTCGGAGATCCTCGGGGGGGCCCTTCTCCCAGTCCCGCCACCTTCACGAGTGTGGTTGGTGGGGCCGTGGGAGGGGGCCTTGTCCGTGGCCGCCCCGGACTGTGGAACTCCCTTGCAGGGAGGCCGGAATGGGCCCCTCCTTGGTGTCCTAAAAACCTTAAAACTTTTCCATTCAGACAGGCATTTTAATACTGAACGTTTTCAAAGAAGAGGCCAGTAGGTGCTGTTCCGTTTTAATTTCAGTTGCTTCTTCTAATCTCTTTTTAGCTATTTTAATTCTTTTATAGCTGAATTCTGTTTTAATATATACTGTTTATATGTTTTTAAACTGTATCGTTTTAATGTGGAAGCCACTTTGAGGTCCAATGTTGGGCAAAAAGTGGGGTACAAATAAGGGAATACGTGATGTTGCATCATTCCCTGTCACCATTTTGAGAGGGGTTGCAGAGGAAAACAGTGGTATTTGGGGGGAATATGAGGTCCTGCGGGTTTTGTGGGCCAATTTTCTTATGTTTTCCCACAGTTGGGGCACTTCCTGTGTGATTTTGGAGGAAGGATTCCTGAATATCACACACACAAAATTTTCACAATTTTTTGGAGCGGGTTGGGGATTTGGGGAAGCTTGTGGAAGGTTCAGGGGCCACAAAGGTGGGGTCCAGACGCCGGCTAGTGCCCGCAGGCCATGCTGTGCCCACTCATGCTGTATCCAATAAAGGGAGAGCGAGGTGCCTATGATGGATTCCTCAGAAATTGACATTTTTTCAATTTATTTAAGCTATGAGTCAGTTTTTCCACTGACAGCAGTTTCCAGCTTCTGCGTGTGGTCATTTTGCAGCGGCGACGGGCGAGTTGATAAATCTGCTCTGGGTTTTTATCCAAATGTTAATATCACCCAAGGAGCTGAACCTGATATTCAGAAAAGGCTCGACCCTTTTGTAGCTCCGTCGAATTTTGGAGAAAAACCTGCCACTGATTCATTGCCCTGCTGCTATTTTCTGGCGAAGGGTTCGCCGGGGTCTTCCCAGTCTACGTCTGTACATCCCGTTCTTGTTGATGCCAACGGCAAACTGATTCGGTATTTGTGCACTTTGGTGTTCGTTGCTGGCCTTGAAAAGAACACGCACAGCGCGTACCTCATATTCAAGGACAACATTTCTTTTTCAATTAGTGTAAGGCTCCCCCAGAGCCACAGCTGATCTGTGGGTGGTGGTGACGGTGATAGCAGTGGCTTCTCGTTTATAGCTGGAAGTTATCCCAAACTGGTACCTGAAAGGGCACATGACAAAATGGCGGTGTGGAGGGTATCCGTGAATCCGGGACAGGCAATGGCCGGCCTTAAAGGAGCTCTCCGTGATCCTGAACCTATTTAGGAATTGGGTTCGGCACCTTGGGGAATTCCTTCGCAGTCTGTGTTTGAAAGCTTGGGTGGCTTGGCCGCCCCTTGGCCAACGAGAGTTGACCCACCAAACCAATGAGGTTTACCTATCTGCTGACCCACACGATTCAGTATTTCGTTCGGTGGGTCTACTCATGTGGAATTTAACCCACACGTTTGCAGCCTTTGCCTTCTGGCGGCATGGCTTTGGTCCACTTCGGCAGATGTGTGGGGTATTATCTAGAATTTCACATACGGATAGTATATGGGCTTCTGGAGGGTGGGTGGGAGGGACTGTGGACAGGGAGGTCTAAGCTCAATTCTAGGCAGAAGGTTCCGGTGGAGATGGTTGCATTACGGTTAACGGAAGTTCAGCAGTACTTAGGACAGTTTTGTAGACCCAACGTCCTGTAGTGGTTTGAGTGTTGGAGTATGGAGACTAGGGCCATTTCCGCACTAGCCTGTTACAGCACTATGATTCCACTTTCAACGTCCTATGGAATCCTGGGGTTTACAGTTTCGGGAGGGGCCGGCCGGCCCCTCCCGAAACTGCAAACCCCAGGATTCCATAGGATGTTGAAAGTGGAATCATAGCGCTGTAACAGGCTAGTGTGGAAATGGCTTAGGATTTGAATCGTGTTTAGCCATGGAAACCCATGGAAGTTACACTCTCTCGACCTCAGAGGAAGGCAAAGGCAAACCCCCTTTGAACAAATCTTGCCAAGAAAACCTTGTAATAGGGTCGCAGTATTTTAGCAACGGTTTGAAGGCACACAACAACAACAAGTTTAGACAAGGGAGAATTTTGGCTGTTGGAGCTTTTTTTTTTTGTTCCTTTGTAAGGCGTTGTTACTGAAAAATGGTCTTCTGTAGAAGGGGAAGCTGTAGACTCCGGCGCTGGCCTGGGGGCGTCAGACTGGGTGACCCCAAGATACCTTCCGACCTTCCAACTCTCCCTTTCCCAGATTCTGAGACTGACTCACTTTGCGGCCAGTTAGTTGCACTGACTCGAGTTCGTCTGAGAGACATCAAAAATTGTTTTATCCAGTGACCCAATTTGGAGCTAGGTTTTAATTATTAAAAAAAAAAAAAAAGGAGGGAGAGGGAATGATAAAATTCAAAGACAAGGCAAATGCGCTCAAGGCTGGACAAGAGTTGATCACAAGAGGCAAAAGATTTAAATGGCTTTTTTTAAAAAAAAGTTAGCAACAAAGGACAGGGAAGTGAAAAATGGAACTGGCGTGATAGAAGGAAATGGCTGATTTAGCAAAAGAATTAGTTCAGGAGAGAATTAATTCCCTCTCTCTCCTCCCCACCCCCAAGTCTCCCTCCACTCCCCAATCTAAAATTCTTATTAGCACTTTTAAAACTGTGCTTCAAATGGTTGGCTTAATGAATTAAAAAGGAACTTTGGAAAGGTGGCTTCTCCTCTCTCCTTCTCTTTGCCTGAAGGTGTTCAGGAGACCCACCTCTTCCAGTGGATTAGAGGCCAACTTCCTACTGGTCCCATTTAGATTAAGGTGTGTTTAACCTGGAAGAGAGGAGCCAGCGTGGCATCGTGGGTTTGGGTTTTGGACTGTGACTCTGAAGACCTGGGTTCGAATTCCCACTCAGCCCTGGAAACCCACTGGGTGAGCTTGGGCAAGTCACACTCTCCTGGCCTCAGAGGAACACAGTGGGGGCAAACCACCTCTGAACCAGTCTTGGCAAGAAAACCCCGTGATAGGTTCAGCTTAGGGTCGCCCTAAGCCAGAAATGAGTTGAAGACACTCAGCAACAAAGATAAGATATAAAGTGACAGAGAGTCCTAGACTCTTGGATTTGGACGGGACCACAGAGGCCATCTAATCCAAATCCAAATGCACATCTAGAGCGCCCCTGGAGGGTGCCCATCCAATCTTTGTTTAAAAACCTCCAAAGAAGGAGAGTCTGCTCTTCTCTACAGGAGACTATCCCACTCTCACCCAGCCCTTCTAGTCAAGAAGTGCTCCCAGATGTTTAGGTGGAATCTCTTTTCTTGCCATTTGAATCCATTGGTTTACCTTTTACCCTCTGGAGCAGCAGAAGATGACAAGCTGGCTCCATCTTCTCCGTGACGCCCCTTCCGATACGTAAAGGTGGCCATAACGTCACCCCTCATTCTTCTCTCCCCACGCTAAGCGTGTCCAACCTCCCTCAGTAGCTCCTCATAAGGTTTGGTTTCCAGAACTTTGGTCATCTCGGCCACCCTCTTCTGGGTCCGTTCCAGCTTGTGATGTTGCTGTTGATTGCCATCAAGGTGGCTTTGACTTCTGCTGACTCTAAACGAGGAACTTCCAAGCCACCCTCTCCTCAACCGCCCTGCTCAGCTCCTGCAGATCCAGGGACGTGTCCTCCCTGAAGCCACCTGCGGTGCGGCATCCCTCTTTTCCTGCTGCCTTCTACCCTCCCAAGTATTACTGTCTTTTCTACAGAGTCGGGTCTTCTCGTGAGATGGCCAAAGTACGACGGCCTCAATTTGGCCATCTGGGCTTCTAGGGAGAGTCCAAGCTTGTTTTGCTCTCAGACTGCTTCATTTGTCTTTTGGCAGTCCAGGGGATCTGCAGAACTCTTCTTTAGCAGCATCTCATTTCAAGAGGCTGAAATTGAGAGGGAGAGAGAGAGAATCCTCAACCATCCTGCTCAGGTTTTGCAGGTTCAGGGACGTGGCTTCCTTGTTTAGTCCATCCATCCGCAATGGGGTCTCCCGCTTTCCCCACCGCCTTCCGCCTTCCCAAGCACCACTGTCTTTTCTAGGGAGCCGGGTCTTCTCCGGAAACGGCCAAAATACGACAGCCTCAATTGTATCGTCTCGGCTTCTCAGGATAACTCAGACCTGATTTGCTCTCTGTGCCTTCAAGACTCTTGTCCACTTGTGGCGACCCCATGAATTTTGTGGGGTTTTCTTAGGCCAGAGATAGTTTTGCCAATTCCTCTTATTATTTTTATTGTATCTTGATTCTCCCCTAGTTTGAGACCCAAGGGGGCTTATGACAGCTAAAACAAGCATAGCTGGAAAATTAAATGACATACAAAAGTTAAAAATATAATTAAGGTGCTAAAAATTTAAAACCTCTTAAAACCATTAGAAAGAAAAGAGAACGTAGAAATCCAGCACATTATACAGGGCATGTTCCGCTTGAGCAATTGGTCTTCAAAGTCCTGCCAATTTTTTCTTTTTAAAAACGGGAAGATACCAAGGATGGGGCTGGCCTTACCTGTCTGGGAAGGGAATTCCAGAGCCTGGGGGCAGCCACGGGGAAGGCCCTGTCCTCTATTTCCCCCCAGATGACCCCATGGGCATGGTGGGTTAGAGAGAAGGGCCTCCATAGAGGATCTGGAAACACGTGCAGGCTCAATATGGGGGAGAACAGCCCCCCTATATTTTCCCAATGCAACGTCTCAGCCGCTGCATTTCTGCCCTGCCTCAGGCAGCCAAATGTCTTGGGTCAGCCCTGCCCTGATACATAAAGTGTCCTTAGAAGGTAAGAACCGAAGACTTGGATTCGGTCACATAAAACGGCTCAGAGAATAAAGCCTGTGCACGGATGCCGGCGCTTCCTCTCAAGGAACCATCCAGCTTTCGCCTGAAGCAAACCTTGAGATAAAATTGCACAGTTTCTCCTCAGGCTAAACATCTGAAGGGTTTTGACGGAGTTCCAATACCTCTGTTTGAGGAGCGGTGCTTCTCAGGGTGGCTTCGGGCGCCTCTCCCTCTCTGAGAGTCTCTTGCAAGGATCGCCTTCTCCCTTCTTCCCCGGATTTTCATCTGCTGACACGCCTCCGAACAGGTGTTCCTCGCCTCCGGGAGTGAGGCTGCCTTTATTATCTACAATTAGACGGTAAAAAGACAAAGAGCCCTCGCGCTTCGTTATTATTGCTCACTGATTAGAAACCAATTAACTCGTATTGCCTTTCGAGATCGCAAGATACATTGCTTTCCTTGGGTTCTGACCAAAGTCACGAAGCGCCCGCTTTGCCAGAGACAATTAAAACATCAAGAGCAATTGGGCATTAATTAATCGGTGTGCCCCACTCGCTACCTATGCAAAGCGAGCGATTACCAGCTAGGGAATCGTGCTTAATTTAACAGAAGTTTCATAATCGTTGGGCGAGGATTCTCTTCAGACGTTTCCTTGCACAAAATGACACCAGCGTGCTGGAGTTCTTGGGTCGCGGTTGCCTCGTAGGAGATGCAACTGTCTGTATTTGTGTGCCTGGAAGACTTGGATCAATCGGTCCCTCTCCGAACTAGGTTCGGGGTTATGCCGAAGCGGAGCGAAGCCATCACGGGTACAAAATCCAATGGCGGTGATCGCAAGTTGATGGCAGAATGGACGAACCGGCAGAAATAAAGCGGAGACCCCTCTTTCTCCCGTGGTGGAGCCTAATAGCATCTGGGGATTTCTTGGCAGTCTCCCATCCAAGTACAGACCAGGGCTGACCTTGCTTAGCTTCCAAGATATCAGACGGATCTGGTGCTTTTAGAGTATTTAGGCAAACCTTGTACTCTGTGTGTATATGTGCCTTCCAGTTGCCTTTCGATTGATGGTGACCCCGTTAATTCTTTTTTTTTAAGGCAAGCATCTACAGAGGAGGTTTTGCCAGTTCCTTTCTCTGAAACAGGAAGGAACCGACAAAGTTCCTTCCTGCCAGTTCTTCCTCTGAAATACCAGAGCACCTGGTATTGGTTCGTGGTCGCCCATCCAAGTACTAACCACAGCTGGCCCTGCTGAGCTTCCAGTTTCAGACAGGATCCAGTGCCTTTAGTCTGTCTTGCGTGCGTCTCTTCCGTTTTCCTAGTAGTCATAGTCCCACTCTATTCTGCCTCGATCAGACCTCGCCCGGAACAATCCTACGTCCAGGTCTGGGCGCCACCGTTCGGGAAGGGTTTGAACGAGCTGGAGTGCGTTCGAAGGACGGCAGCAAAGAGGATCAAAGGCCAGGAAGCCAAATTCAGTGAGAAATTGCTATGGGAGCTGGGTACGTTCAGCCTGGAGAAGAGAAGACTGAGACCATTTCCGCACTAAGCTGTTATAGCGCGATGATTCCACTTTCGACATCCTATGGAATCCTGGGGTTTGCAGTTTCGGGAGGGGCCGACCGAAAAGAGATTCCTTTTAGGAAGGACTTCTGTACTGCAAGAGCCGTCCAGCAGTGGAATAGACCGCCTTAGAGGGAGTGGGTTTTGAAATAAAATTGGGATGAGGATCCTTCGGGGGTGCTTGTGGGTTTACGCGTGGGCCTAGAGGACCTTAGAATTCGATGCTTCTCCGAAACCAGCTAAGAGCCCCGTCAGCTTCTGTAGCGGGAGTGGGGGGGGGGGGCTGGTGTGTTGCCTCAGGCGGCAAAATGCCTTGGGTGGCTCTTTCTCTTGCATTCACTTCTGGCCTGTGTGAGTCTCCCTCTGCACCGTGCCTGTTTTTGGGGGGCAGAGGGGGCTGTGTTGTGGAGAGTCTGGGCCGGACGGACTGCGAAAAGGTAATCTCCCCGCTTGCCTGTGGATGGTTATTGATGCCGTTGTCAAAAGGGACCTTCTCTGGGGACCAGCGTTCTTTCCGTATTTATCTCCTGCCGTAGACTCACTGTGAAGGGTTTACAAGGAGAGACATTAACTCGTCTCCTCGGGGAGTTCCGGGGAGGAAACTCCTTGGAAAGGGCAAAGCTGCATGAGGAGAGGGGGCGGAGGGCTGGGCCGGCTGCCTGATATCGTTCACGGCCATTTCCGTTTTGCCTTTTGATACGGTGGAATAGAATAGAATCCTAGAGCTGGAAGAGACCCCAAGGGTCGTCCAGTCCAACCCCATTTTGCCAGGCAGGAAGGCAAAGCGGTCTCTTTGACAGATGGCCGTCCAGTCTCTCTTTAACAACCTCCAACGGAGGACGAGACTCCACCACCTGCCACTGAAGCAGCGGCATATGCCATTGTTGAATGCTCTTACCCTTGGGACACTCCTCCTAATGTTCAGGTGGAATCTCTTTTCCTATCTGTTGAAGCCATTGCTCCACGTCCTAGTCTCTGGAGCAGCAGAAAAAAAGCTTGCCCCATCTTCCATAAGACATCCCTTCAAATATTTAAACAGAGCTGTTATGCCAGCTTGGTGTAGTGGTCTGAACATTGGACTATGCGCCTGGATACCGGGGTTTGATTCCCCACACAGTCATGGAAACCCACTCGGTGACCTTGGGAGCATCACACACTCTCAGCCCTAGAAAGCCCTGTGATAGGCTTGCTGTAAGGTTACCGTAAGTCAGAAATGCCTTGAAGGCACACAACAACAGCAAGTGCCAAGCAGAATGGCGGCCTTCATTTATGGGATTGAACGCAACTAGGATGTTGTGGTATCACGAGAAGCAATCAGATTCTAGTAAAATCTCAATCTCACAATAGTTCAGATTGCCTTTTTTCCAAAGGTTGTGCCTTTGTACCCAGGCGCTGCGCCCAATGTTACTCTTGATACAAGAAAGCCCTTTGAAATCCACAGCACTTCCATAAATAATCTCTGACAAACCCCATTAACGTCAATGCGTTCAATCTAACTAGGAGTAGCGATGGATTTTGCCCCAGCCCTTCAGTGCAATTGCGTGCATGTTTACTGTGAAGTAAGCTTGTTGTCTTTCTGGCTGGCCTTCCTACCTCACAGGGCTGTTGTAAGGATAGAAATGAGGAGAGACTACAGGAGGAGATTGTGTTTCATCCTGGGTAGGCTATCTATCTATTTATATATCTATCATTTTATAACTCTTTGCAAAGAGATCAAAATTTGGTTTGATTTTTCAGTTTCTCTGTTAAAATGTCTGCTTATTCAGATTTTGTTTTTTCAAAAGAAGAAAGTCTAGACAGGTAACAAGGTGTGACTTTCCTTAGCTTTGTAGATCATCCTTCAAGGCATTCCGAAGCAATACGGAAGGCATAAATTAATATTCTCTTCCAGCCAGAATTAAGAAAGCTTTAGAGCAGGGATTCATATTCATTTTCCTCTCTTCATTATTTTAGCATTAAGGCGCATCTGCACAGGAGCAGACATCAAAGCTCGTTTCTGAAAGAAAGCTGTCTCGTTCTCAGCGTGTTCGTTCCCTCGAAACCAGAGAGGTAAGGAAGGCAAGCGGCGTCTCCGTGTCTTCTGTGTGAAACCAGCCCTCCGTTTGGGATTCGGCCTTTTGTGCTAAGCCTTTTGGAGCTTTCCCTCACAATTGTTATTAGTCATTAGAAAATAATCCGTTAATGGAAGCGATGGGGCGTCTGGGCCAGAGATGCGTTCTCCCCCTTTCCCACATGGCATTCGTCACCACACATATAATTGTGCACTTGTGAGTGGCCGAGAGACGTTGCCCGGGAACTCTAACGTCCACCTGAAGCGTACGCTCATGATTGTGCGTCGTGTTTGTGTTACCCAGCATTCAGTTTAAGGCTCCAAAAGCTGACTCGGCCACGGGGTGCCCTGTCGCGTTGATGCCCATCTATCTTGTGGGGGCCACTGAGCGTCCGGAAGCACACGGAAGCGCATGCAAACAAACGCGTGCACACATATGACAACGTGCATGCGTGTTGGGTTGCAAATTCACTTGCACAAGGCTGCCATTCCATGCCAGGGTTGTAGAGCCTGCTCTGCCTGCGATGGTTTATACTACGCAAATCCCCCCGCCCTCCCCATTTTGGCTCTTATGCTCTTAGAGACTTTGAAATATCAGCATGTTGGCAAGATGTCAGCATGCAGGAGTCGTCAGGAGCAAAGGCAAACTTTCAAGGGGCTCTGAAATGCAAATCGTCGGCTGTTATCGGCAACATTTCCACCAGCCGTGTCCTACCTCAAAGGAGAGAGGAAAACACGGCTGAAATTTGCATATAGATAAGGTCAGGTCTAGTTCCTCTGGAGGAATTAGGGAGAGTTTATTAGGCCTGTTTGTTCTTCAAGGAGCCGGCAGCGTCGCCCTACCTCCCTGGATACCCTCTGCAATTGCACCCCTGTGCCTTCTACCCGTGTGCCCTTGATCAGCCGCTGAAAAATGCTCTGAAACTTTGGATGATGAGAAGGGCTAGTGGGTGGACTACAGCTCCCAGAATCCTTGCAGCCAGTATGGCTCCTGCTGCCTAGGGGATTCTGGGAATGGTACTTCCAGAAAGCGATGAATCCAAGATTTGTTTGGTTCTCGTTGAGCTCTCCAAGGCTCAAAGAGGAAACCTTGTTTGCTTTTGTGGAAACTGGAAGATAGCTCACCCAAATGGACCTGCCGTTAGGTAAAGGGCAGCAGTGGCCTCAGGCAGCAGTTGCATGGGGTCAGCAGTGACGGCCTTTAGCTATTTCCCTAGGCTTTCACTCTCTGTTGGAGGACAGAGCTATCTGCATTTCAATATCCTGAACCTAGTTGATTTTTCTTAATGTGTTTGCAGGAAAGTGTTTCATCTATTTTGCATATACGTTTATTCATAAATGAGATTTTCTTTAAATTTGGTGCAGAGTTAACACCATCCTCCTTCTCACTTAAATAGGCTATTTTGGGCTTGTTTTCCCAAAATATATGCCTTTTTTCCCATTGAGAAACTCCACTGCAAGACTGGGAGGCTATTGAAAGATGACCAGTCTGCATATTGGCTTGGAAGAAATCAAGTTTTAAAAGATTTGGTCAAAAGTTGTCTTCAGGCTGCCCAAAGGGCTTGGAAATGGATCCAAATGGTGGCAGTTTGGCTTGTTTCTAACTCTCTGATTTCCTGAAAACCCAAGTGCCTCTGGAACCTGGAGAAATGGCTAACTTTGGAGTGGAATCGAAAGAGGAAGAGAGGCCACGTCATTTCCGGTGCCCCCAAAGAGTGGTTAAATGCGGGCCGTTCTCTCTCTCCTCAGGGCACTTGCCCACATGCCCTTTAAAGTGTCGTCGTCGTGAGCTTCAGGTCATTTACAGCAACTCTAAGGCAACCCTATCACGGGTCTTCCTTGGCAAGATTTGTCCATAGGGTGGCTTGCCCTCGCCTTCCTCTGAGGCTGAGAGAGCATGACTTGCTCTGGGGTTTCCATGGCCGAGCAAAGGGGATTCAAACCTGGTCTCCAGAGTCACGGTCCAGAACTCAAACCACTCCGCCCCCCTTGCTCTTGCTTTAAAACGGGTGCACAGCAATTGTCTCTCCCATCCTTACTAGAAGGCCTTGCAGGAGATTCACCTAAGGGAGAGAAATTCTCTCCATCTTAATTTTGTTGAGTCTCTAATGAACCCCGTCAGTACTGGCTTTTTCTCCTTGTTTTCTAATGGAAAGGCTCTCCTCCCTTTTCACGCCTAAAATTTCTTCCTGTGCAGAAATGGCGTTGTTTTAAAAATGGCTGAGATGGAGGATAACTCTTTACTTACTCAGAGACGCAGAAAAGTTGCACCAGGCTGCCTTGTTGGAGAGCTGCGAGGTTGCACAACCAAATGCACATCATGCACAAAGCACAACCATGCTCAATGGCTGGATAAGCAGAGATGTGCCTCCAGAGTCTTGAAATGAATGTTGCTGTGCTACTTTGGGCAAAGAATCCCGACTGCTTCCACGGGCGAACGTAGGCACGTGTGTGTCACCAGCTGGATGGCAGACAATGCAACCTCCCTCCCCCCGAATGGGCGTATTTATGTTGCCCCATTGACGCCAAAGTATTTCTGCTCCCTTCCCCAATTGTGTGCATTTTAGTCTTCTGCATTTTAAAATATGCACATTCTTTAACACCTATCAGGAACATGCCAGGAGTCACACAGATAATGTGGACGCTCAAGGGAAGGCATGCATTTTCTCACAAACATATCTTGGAAAGTGTGGAAAAGCTGTTTTTCTTGATACCACTGACATTTCTGTACCTGTCTAGTCTCATTTACACTGAGGGCGGTATCAGCATGACAGCGCTTCAACCTTCACCGCTTCCTGCTACAGAAACCTGGGATTTATAGTCTGCTGATAGACTTAGAGACCTGTAGTACTGTGATTGTTAGGCCAGCCTCCTAGCAGAGGGGGAGGAGGACCAGAGGTGGGTTTTTAAAGGGCTGCATGGCCTGACTGGGAAGGTTCCCCTGGGAAAAGAGTGCCTGAGTTTGGGGGAAAAGGGGTTGGGGAAATTTGCAAATAATCAAATCTATGCAAGTGGAACCTGCAAACGTGCCAACTGTGTTGTTTTTAAAATGTAGCTTCTAAATTCTTTCAAAATCCTCATCACCCCGAAAAGTAACCAGTAAAGTTTCTGTGTGACCAATTATTTCCATTATTTTTTTTCCGGATGAAATGTTCAATCCAGACAAATCCAAAGTTTGACGGATAATGGCTGTTTACGTATTGCTGCCAAAGGGTGGCCCAGGGTGAACTCACCCCGAATGGGGAAGTGTCTGAATTTCTCTGCAGATCTTGGTTTTGCTCACTTCTGCCTGCAGAGAGATTTCAAACAGCAGCCCTGTTTCTTGTGCAAACCATCGAGCATTTTCAGTCGCAGGCAGTACACTCTGGTCAGAAGCCTGAAAGCCAACCCTACCTGATGTGTAAGCATATATGGGAAAAATTGTGCCTGTAGGAGTCACGCAGGTCTCTGGAGCAACCCAGATTTAACCCTCTTTAACCTTCCAGCTGCCTGTGGCTGATCTTCATCTGAGTATCCTCTGTGATAAAAGAACCAGCACGCATTTTAATAAATAGCTCATGTATATCATGTGGCATTGCGCCTAATAATAATCAAACAGTGACAAATGGCACATCTTCTCCGCTCCGGGATTAATAGTTTAAAGGGGAGACGAGGAAGGAGCGTGGCTCGCTCGGCTGCATTAAAACTCATTTATGTTTTACAGGTCCCATAAAAAAAAGGGTTCCTTGTGCAGAGTAATTAATCATGTGTTTCAAACACAGCTTTTATTAAAAAGAGGCTGCAGTGAAAAATATGCCCAGGACTCAGCCCCAAAGTGCGAAGTGGGCTCCTTGCTCCCTGAGAGCTGGATCCCCCGAGGACAGTGGGGTGAAGTGAATCTGCTTCTGGGTTCAGCTCTCCTAAGGAGATTGTAGAGTTGGAAGACACTCCAGGGGCCATCCAGTCCAACCCCGTGCCGTGCAGAAATACATAGAGCGTTCCTGACAGATGGCCACCCGGCCTCTATTTAAAAACCTCCAAAACAGAGACTCCGCCACACGCCTAGGCAGGAGCATATTCCACTGTCAAACAGATCTCATCATCAGGAAGTTCTTCCTAATGTTTAGATGGAATCCCGTTCCTGAAGTTTGCAGCCGTTGTTCCATGTCCCAGTCTGTGGAGCAGCAGAAAACGGGTTTGTTCCATCCTCCGTATCACATCCCTTCATATGTGGCTATCAGCTCTCCTCTTAGCCTTCTCTTCTCCAGGCTGAACATCCCCGTCTCCCTCGGCCTCTCCTCGTAGGGCTTCTCGGTTTCCAGGCCTTCTACTATTTTGGCCGCCCTCCTCTGGACACCTGCTCTTACCGTCAGGACGTTCTTTCTAGTGTTTCGACGGGATCCCTTTTCGCTTTGCTCTGCAGCCTGATGGAGCCCCTGGCTCCAGGCAACAGCTGAGGAGGGAGGCCTTTTTAACCGGCCCTGCCTGTGCGGTGGGTTCGCCCAGAGCCCCCCCAAAGAGGGGCTTGAAGGGCTCCCCTCCACCTCTAAATAAATGTTTAATTTAAACCAAGCGGATATAAGCCTGAGCCCCAGAGCACTTCTTCAGCAGGAATGTGTCTTGCTCAGCAGGTCTGGCGCAGGACTAATTAAGGTTTTGTCATCTGTTCCATTACCCACCTCTTCTTGCCAACCATTTGTGTATTTATCACCCATTTCAAATCTCTATCGCCAAGAGTCAGAGAATCACTCTCGGCAGTTGCGTTGAAGCATGGCGGGGATGGGGAGAGGAGGGAGCGTTGTTTAGCCGGAAGGGGCTTTTCTTTTCAAGCCAGAGAGGAGTCAAGAAAGGGTCATGCTCAGAAGCCCCCCAGCCCAGATTTCCACCTGAGGTTTCCTCCAGGGGCAAAAGAGAGCAGAGATGGCCCCTGCTTACGTAGTAGACCGGGTGACTGGGTGTGGGGTGTAATGAATTTGCGTGACGATGACAAGAGCAGAAGGTCTGAGACAGGGACAGCTGTTGGCTCCCATGTCAGTGGGGCAGAGAATCCATGGTGGGTTTTAAGTGAGGCTTTAAAGGTCCTGATCCACTCAGAATATACCACTCTATTCTGCTTTGGTCAGACCTCACCTGGAATCATCCTCTGTCCAGTTCTGGGCCCCCCAGTTCAGGAAGGATATGGACAAGCTGGAACCTGTCCAGAGGAGGGCGACCAAAATGGCAGACGGCCTGGAAACCACGACGCCCTCGGAGGAGCAGCTTAGGAAGGTGGAGACGTTTAGCCTGGAGAAGAGAAGGTCAAGAGGGGGCACGATAGCCATGTTTAAATATTTGAAAGGAAGTCTTATGGAGGATGGAGCAAGCCTGTTTCTGCCAGTCCAGAGACTGGGATACTACGGAGCCACGGCTGCAAAATTCAGGAAAAGAGATGCCACCTAAACCTTAGGAAGAACCTCCTGATGGTGGAGCAATTCGGCGGTGGAATCTACCGCTGCCTCGGCGGAGTGGAGCGGAGTTTCCCCTTTCTCTGGAGGTTTGTCAAGAGAGGCTGGATGGCCGTCTGTCAGGCGTCGTGTGGCAGCAGGAGGTTGGATTCAGTGGCCCTTGGGGTCTCTTCCGGCTCCAGGATTTGATGAGCTCAGAGATTCAGCACCTTGGAGAGCTCCCTTGAAGCTCGCCCGACTGCCCAGGGCTGCTGGGATTTGCAGGCCCAAGACATTTGGGAGGGCCCCGGCCGCCTGCAGCGCACTGGCCTGATCGGGCTTTCCTCTGGGTCTGGCGGACTTTCCCTGATGTTCCTCCATTGGTCCGGAGCTTCTTGGTGGCCCCATCACTGGTGAGCAACCACAGAAACAGCAGAACCAGAAGCGCGGAATTGGGTTGAACAAGGGCCCCTTTATTTAGCCTGTGAGCTATTTAACAGCGTTGAACCCGGTGGGGGTACGAACAGGGATCAGCTGAGGCTGCCAGGTGTCACCCTCCTCAGCCTTCCCTTGGGTGAGTTCAAATTCCAGTTTAAATGTTCAGATTTAAAGTTTCAAAACTTCCTGTTTCTTCGTGTGAGTATTCTTTTTTTCAAGGGAAGATTTACAATGTTAGTAACAAACCAATACTTGGAAAACTTACCTTCTTTAAAGAGTACAAATTCCCAGAATCCTCCAGTCAAAATAGCCTAACTTCAGAGCCAGGAGATGGAAGGGGTGATCCTCCAGCTTGTGCCAGACTCCAGTTCCCATTATCCTACCCCACTGGTTCTAAGTTTGGTCTTTTCCCTCTCTTTCCACAAAGATCGGTTCAAGTTTTCTTAAATGGGCAGTAATTCCTCTTCACCAGCCACCACTGCAATAGGTCTACTCTAGCTGGGACGAGGCAAGAAAATTCAGGTTGCTTTTACGCTCACCTAAACAAACTGTGGTCTGTGTAGAATTCGTAAAAGTTACAGGTTTTGAGGCGATGCCTGAAGAAAGAGGAATGGGCCGGCTCTGGGGGTAACTAACTCGGCTCAGTCAATTCTGGGAATTATTTCTGTCAGTATTTAGTCAATGGGCTGTGATCAGGGAGAGGCAGAATTAATTTCTGTGCTGATTTTAATTCATGGTTCTGAAATAGTAATCCGTCATAGTTATTAGGTGGTTGATTTTTGACTCTCTGTTTTAAAAATATCTTCTCCCTGCAAATTGCCTTGTTAGAACCACGCAATCTGGCGCAGTCTGGCTGAGCGTTTTTGCAAATTTTGGCTGGACTCTTCTCTCATGGCCATGTTATGTAACTTTACAGATACTTAGCTGTGTTGCAGAGGGGATAAGAAACCCTGGTAGTGAATTGCTCAGGTGCACAAGAATGTCCCAGTGCTCGTCGGGCCTTACTGGTGCACACTGTCACACCCTAGCCGCTGTTCTGATGTGGAAGGGGACTGATATGGATTAGTCGCATTGTGCGTTGGTTGTGTTGTGCGTCGGTGCCAAGGTGCATCAGTCGCTTTGCCCTCACTCCCTGGCCAGTGTCCTGACACACAACTTAGTCCCATTGCACACTGCTCCTGTTGTGTATCAGTCCCAATGCAAATTGGTCATTTTGCTGGCTGTCCTCCTATGCAGTAATGTAACAGTAGCAACCCACAGTGTATGGACGTGATGGAACTGCCTAGTTCTAATTCCCGCAGGCATAAATCCGCTTACAAAGACATAAGCGTCATTAGGAGTACAGTATCTATGGCCATTTCTGGCCCCTCCCGAAACTGCAAACCCCAGGATTCCATAGGAGGTTGAAAGTGGAATCACGGCGCTATAATAGTCTAGTGCGGAAGTGGCCTATGTCAAGGAAAGTAATGGCACCACTCTACTCTGCTTTGGTCAGACCCCACCTGCAATACCATGTCCAGTTCTGGGCCCCACAGTTCAAGCAGGATATTGGCAAGTTGGAGCGTGTCCAGAGGAGGGCCGACAAAATGGCGGAAGGTCTGGAAACCACGAAGCCCTCCGAGGAGAGACTTAGGGAGCTGGGGATGTTTAGCCTGAAGTAGAGAAGGCTCAGAATTCTGGAAGCTATGTTCTGGTTCGGGGGGGGGGGGTGGACTTTTGTGTTTGAAGCTAGAGAGTGCAAGGAGGCTCCAAGGTGAAGTTCCGCTCCCGGAGGCTTCCAGGAAAAATATTCCCCTCCCCTTTGGATGCCTTTTTGGTGACTTCTGTCAGACTGAGGAGCTCCCTGCCAAGGGAGGCGAGGTGGGTCACCTCTCAGCAGCTGGCAGCAAAGGTCCTTTTATCCAGCAAGTCCTTTGGCACCTAAACTAGATTTCGATTGAGGGAAGCTGTCGCTTCCTTTTAAAATTCCTTTTAAAACCTGGTTTTTGGGGCTTAATTGCATTTGCTTTTGTTTGGATAGCGCTGACGTACTCCACCTCGAGTACCATCCAGGGGCAGAGAGAGAGAGAGAGAGAGATGGTGTATCACTTTAAGAAATAAACAAGCAAATACAATCACTTACGCCAAGACATATTGCACTCTGGGGGATTATAACAACAGGCAATTTCATCCTCGACAGTTACAAAAGGAGTCAATTTATCTGCCTGATCTTCCATGACTCCAATTCTTCTTTCTGCTTTATCTGTCCATTCCAGCAATTTCTAACACCTTAACGAGACTGTCCTTTGTTGAGGGGCCTTGAGCATGTGGCGGCTGCCGCCTAACTCGAGACGAAATGCCCCTGAGCTTCCTGGACTCCTACTCCCTGCGTTTTGCACCATTGGCAGGGTCAGCTAGGGTTGCTGGGAGTTGCAGTCCGCTGCTAGCACTTGCAGGGCCACACGATTTCTGTGCCGAATTCAATGTTTTTTAAAAAAAATGCATTTCAGGAGTGTGTCTTTGAGGGACCTGGCAGAGTTCTCCAAGGGGCTGAATCTATTCGGGAATGAAGTTCAGGCTCTTGGAGAGCTCTTTGAAAGTTGCTCAAGACCGAGAGCAGATTCTAGGTCTAGGGAGCTTCCATTTAAGGATTTTTTCCTGACCTTTCTGTAGCAGCTGGCTAGTGAAGCTCACATCAGTGGGGCAGTAAATCCACTCCAGGTTTTAAACGAGACTTGAAAAGAGCTCTCCAACATGAGTGTGTGCGTGTGCCTTTAAGTCGCCTGTTGCCTTATGGTGACTGCATGAATTTCATAGGGTTTTCTTAGACAAGGAATGCTCAGGGGTGGTTTTGCCAGTTTCTTCTTCTGAAATAGAACCTACAGACCCTTGGATTCATTAGTGGTCTCCCATTCATGTGCCAGTCAGGGCTGACCCTGCTTAGCTTCCAAGATCAGATGGGATCTGGTGCCTTTAGGGTATTAAGGTGTGTGTGTGTTTGTGTTTGTGCATGCGTGCGTATACACACATGCATGCATCTATGTATGCACGTGTACTTTCTAGTTGCCTGTCAACTTGATGGTGACTCCATGTATTTCATGGAGTTTTCTTAGGCAAGGAATCCTCAGAGATGGCTCTGCCAGTTCATTCCTCTGAAATATCACCGACAGCACCTGGGATTCTTTGGCGATCTCCCAACCAAGCACTAACCAGGGCTGACCCTGCTTAGCTTCCAAGACCAGACAGAATCTGGCTCCTTTAGGGTAGCTAGGTGCTCTCCAATGTGCTGGACCCTCTTCAAAAAATAGTTTCAGCACATTGGAGAACTCCTTTAAAGCTAGAACAGACTCACGGCCTCGCTGACATGGGAGCCGCTAGATGCCACTAAAATCCAACTGTCTAGAAAAGATTCATATTCGCTCCTTGTTTGCTCCCAATACCACTGCTTTTGGTTGCTGCCAAGTTCCACTGCTTCCTCCCCTCCCTTCCAGTAATAGCACTTTTGCAATTAAAAGTTAGCCACCCTATTTTGAGCTCTCTCAAATCTTGCATCGGAGCTTATTATCCCTATAATATTAGAACGAAGGGTGGCAGAAGGGGAAAACCTCTTGCTTTCAGAGCCAGCCATTCATATAATTTGGGATTCGCGGATGCTAATTTCTTTAATTGCTGCTTGTTGTGGTTTTGCTTGGCAAGGTTCCCAGAATGCAATGCAAACCCCCCCTTCTCTAAACAACCCAATTTTAATTAAAAAAAAATCTGTGTGGAAGTGACAGGGTGGTTTTTTTATTTTTTTATTTTTTTCCATGAACAATTAGTGAATTGAATAGCAAGATCCTGAAATAGCTCTACTGAAAAGAAGGGGGAAATGTAAGTTTTGATGGAAATAAAGGCACGACGTACAGAAGGTTAAGAGCAGAAGGTGAACTGCGAGGGACTAAGTCTAAGGAAGGACGGCTCACAGCGTTTCAGTATTGGGGACGGGGGGGCGATGAGAAAAACTGGGGAACCACCGGATTTATGCATGGGGAGAGGGATACAGTCTTTGGGGTAGTCCAAATGGGCCAGATAAAGGTACTAGATGGGCCAGACATTGTCACCAGGTGGGCCAGTTTAACGCACAAAACAAACTGTATTCAGATTCATATGCCGGTGGGCCAGATGTGGCCAGATACAGATGCCAGGTGGCCAAGCTTGGATTGCTGGGCCAAAGCTAAGAAAATGAGTTTCAACAGAGAGAAATGCAAGGTCCTACACTTAGGCAGAAAAAATGGAGTGCACAAAGATAGGATGGGGGACACGTGGCTGGATGACAATACGTGTGAAAGGGATCTAGGAGTCTTGGTGTTTCTTCCTTTTTTGCTTTATTGCCTAAACTGTTGGCTTCCCTGAGGCCATATGTTGCTCTTTTGGGATTGTTTGGGAGAATTCCTCCATTTGCTCTCTGTCATTGCTGCTTTTGATATAGCCAAATGAAGCACTCAAAGACAAAAAACAAATCACCTAATATTTATGTCCTGCTTTTTGTTATACTTACTGCATTTTTTGGGCTCCTGCCTGTCTTCTAAAAGCTAAAGTCACAGCAGCTACCAAAAACTAACTGAGCAATTGTGAAACCTTCAAAATACATCACAAAACCCAAACTGGACAATGTGCTCATTAAAAACTAGCGGTTTTGGAAAGAATGAAGAGACGTGTCTTCATGGGTTTCTTAAAAGCAGTGCAAGTGGGAAGGGGTCCAAAGTCCGGTGGGAATTTCTGCTACAGAGAGGAGTCCTGATGCGCCTGTCCAGCAGTTGGACCCTCCATCACTGAATCTCTCTTGAGGATGACCATGGTCGAGATCCAACTTGAGATCCCAGGGGTGTGTTACACATGAGCAAGTTCCAGATTACTTTGGGTTCATAGAGGATTGGAGGTAAATTTAGCCAAATTCCAGAGGCAATGCTTCCCCCCCCCCCCCCCAAATTGTCATTCTCTAGAATAGATGCATTTTGGATTTCTAACAGTATGGTCAAGTTAGTAAAGAGGATGGGCAATTTGCCAAAAACTTTTTCAGGCCACAAACCCTCCATGAAGTTCCTGAAAATGGAACCAATGCGGTTTAGGTGGAGATTTAAGGAACGTCTCCTGAAGACAGAAATACTGCAACAGGGTAAACAAGAATTGAGGAAATACTATTTCTGTGCATAAGTATCTTCTGAACCCATTTTCTGTGCAGATCGACCCCATGTGAATTTTCTACAGAATAAGTCCCGAAATTTCAGCATTTTCTGTGGAGGAAACAGCTTTGTCTGTGCAGAATTCCTGCACATAACATGCTGTTTCCTGTGCCAAAAAGTGCATTTTTCGTTGCAAAACAGCCATGTGCAAATTTTGCAAAGAGTTAAGTCACAGACAGTCCAGGATTCTTCATCTAAGGCCGTTTCCGCACTAGCCTGTTATAACCCCTCCCGAAACTGCAAACCCCAGGATTCCGTAGGATGTTGCAAGTGGAATCATAGCGCTATAACAGGCTAGTGTGGAAATGGCTTAGTGTTTCCCAACGCCTGAAATACATGTTCTTTTCTTTTTTATATATGTAATAGTTTTTATTTAGAAGGTTTTAGTGCCTGAGGTTTATCGTCCTTTTCTTATTGTATTCACTTAGAATCAATAATTTGAATATATTTTCAATCATATACAATAAATAAAAGAAAAAAGTCATTCATGGGGCTCCTGGGCGACTGTGAACGTGACAAGGATCTGAGCAAACAGTAGCTTGCAAACTCAAGATATCAGGTCCACTTCCACGTCTTCTGTTCCCCTCTGGTCTGCTTTTGTCTGCCCGTCTGCCTCTTGCCAACTACGGGTTTAAGACGCTCCCTCCCTCCCCGCGCTTTGTCGAGCTGCCCTTGAGGCGATTTTGTGACCAAAGTCCCATAATCCTTTCCAAAGCCTCTTATAAATCGCAGCCAAATAAATTTTCACCACTCCTGACGAAGAGAACCCCAGTGGTCGATTGGAAGGGCTGGAAGAAGTACAAAGAACCGAGACTTTGTTTGGGCAGCGACGGACGTTATGTTCTCCGCTGAATCATCCAGGGCCGGTGTTTTTGGCTGCCGCTTTAGATCCGCTCGGTTTGGAGCAACTGTACCGGGCAAAGCAGAACTTACTTCTGAGGAAATGTGGGCCTCGGGCTAGGGTGGAACTGATGAATCCATGAGATTTGTGTCCTTGTCGACTCACCTTTCAAAAATCAGTTCCGTGGCTCTGCTCTAGTTGGGACTCGCCAGCAGGACTCTAGCCTTGTAGAGCAGGGAGGCATCGCTGAAAACGAAAGCTGGGATTGTCCGTGCCATTGTCAATTTCTATGTGTGGTTGTGAAAACTGGACAGTGAAGAAAGCTGATGGGAAGAGAATCGACTCATTTGAAATGTGAGGGTGGGCGAAGGTACCCTGGGGATATGCTGGGCTTCCAAAAAAACAGATGAGAAAAGGGTCCTAGAGGACATCGAGCGTGAATCCTCGCGGGAAGCCAAGACGACTACAATGTCGTACTTTGGAGAGGTCGTGGGAAGACCAGACTCCCTAGAAAAGACCATAATGCTCGGGAAGGTAGAAGGCAGCGGAAAAAGGGGAAGACCGCATTACAGATGGAGAGACTCCATCAAGGAGGCCCCACATCCCTGACTCTGCAAGGCCTGAGCAGGGCTGTGGATGACGGAGGGGCTCGGAGATCCCCCGTTCTCAGGGTTGCCGTAAGTCGAAGTCGATTTGATGACAGTTACCAACAACCACCACCACTGCAGGGGTGGGCAAAAGGGACTGGATGGGGAGTGAATTTTCTGTCCCCTCTGGGGGCCCCACAGATTGCCGAGAAAGGCCCCCCACCAAAAAGAAAACAACAAAGTGAGAAAGAGATGGAAGCCTTCTTCTGGTTTTGGAAAACAGGCAATTTTGGCTGTAATCTTTTCAAAAAGTTAATTTTCTTTTTGCTTCTGGAAGGTTCCAAGAAGAGCAGTTTGTCCTTTGCTCTTTGGCAGACTAAGAAGAAAAAGCATTCTGGGCATTCAGGAGGGCATTGACGGCCATAAAGGCAGCCTTTGGGGGCCACTCTTTCTCCCCCCAATGTATAGGGGGACCCTATACTCCTATGTTGTTCCTCTCTCACTGGTGTTCCCCCCTCTCCCTGCTCCCAGACTTCACAAGAAAAGTATTTATTACACGTCAGCATGATAAATGAAAAGGCATATTTTACTGTGAATTATTCCAGCCCCTCCGCCTCCACCAGGGCAGCCTGGATCTATAGCCTCTGAGAGTTATTAACTGCATACTGCAGGGAGCTATAAAAACCTCATCCTTTCCCCCTGGGTCTTGGCTCTGTCGGGGAAGATGCAACCAGCAGGGGGGGAAATACAGGTGCAGATCGTGTGGGAAAGGGGGAAAAGAAACAGCATTCATTTTGTCTTCTGTTGGCCAGCCAGACGAACCTCTGGTTGCCTTGCAGCTGGCGGGCCCCAGGTTAGTGGGGACAGAGAATCCACCCCAGGTTTTGACCCAGACTTTGAAAGACCTCTCCAAGGTGCTGAATGCTAGTCCTGAATGTCTTCAGCACCTTGGAGAGCACTCTTAAAGCTCACCAAAATCTGGATCCACTGCTCCACGTACATGGAGACTGCTGTTGCGAAAGTGAAGATGGAGGATGGTGGAGGTGGAAATAAACTGTGTCCGCTGCCAGCTCTGTTCCCGGTGCTCTAATCGAATTGGATGTCTGAGATTTTGAACCCACAGTATCATTGCTGATTTGACCGTCTCATCTTCTCTTTCTTGAGTTAAAATCTCCTGGTGTACATGTGATAGTAAATGAGGTGGGTTTTCCCGCAGTAACTTCAACCGGAGGAATTATTATTGTCGTTGTTGTTAGTTGGCATCCTAGAGATACAGATCCCTAACTGCTCCATATTCAGTACAGCTGGCTCCACGTCTGTGGGTTTGATATCCGTGGATTTGATTATTTGCAAGTTTCTCCCACCCAGCACAGCCCTTTAAAAACCTACCTTGGTCTTCCTTCTCCCTCGCCGGTTGCTGCGTGGCCGGCTACGGATTTCTCAGCTCCACGAACCCTCTCCAAACGCCCCCCACACTCAAAGAAGGAGATGGGCAAGAGAGAGGGAGAAAGACCTGGTTTAGACCTTGGTTGCCTAGTCACCCTGGCTCTGCCTCGGCCCCCTTCCCACAGACACGCATTTTAATATTTGAAAATTTTTTACTTTTGCAAGGGTCCTGTGCCCCTAACTCTCGCGAGAGTGGAGGGCCAACTGTAATAATATATATTTACAATCATGGCACTACAGTGGGCCCTTGGTACCTGCTGGGATTTGGTTCCAGGACGCCCACCCCACCCCGTGGATGCCAAAGCCCCATTATACGCGATGCTGTAGTAAAATGGTGTCCCTTGTATAAAATGGGGTCCAGCTCAAAGGAATGCTGGAGAGACATGAATACTGAGGGTCTGTGAAATGGCCAGTGGCTGCAGCAGGGCACGCCTACACGCCAGCGTATCCCTTGGGGTATAGCAAGATCAAGGTTTGCTTTTTGGATATTTTTCCCCAAATATTTTGAGCTGTGGTTGGTTGAATCTGTGGATGCAGAGCCCATAGATATGGAGGGCTGACTGTATTACCAGGGTTGCGAAGGTCCTCCCAACCAACCAACGCTCAGGATCGGGGCCCGGCGGGACACCGTTTTCTCTCCCCTTCTGCCAGGCAGCAGGGCGGTGGCAACCGTCCGCAGGACCCCTCTTGCAATTTCTCTTTGCAGCCACATTCACCAAAAGACAGATTTGATTAAAAATGGAACGCACAATGCGATATGACGTGTCTAAATATTAAAACAGCTAAACAATTTGGTTATACAGTAAAGGTGTAACTGAACGTTCCTTTGAGTAAAGTTAAAATTATTCTGTCCCAGTTGATCTAGCAAGAATTTCCAGATTAAAATGCTTAGCTACCTGCTCTGCAAAAAAAAAAAGGTAGGGAACTGTAAGCAACTTGGAGCAAAATAATGAAGAGAATGGCTTGGGAAAAGCTGAAAACTGATAATGTTAAGTATCTAATATGGTATTTTAAAACATTTTTTATTAATTTAATATAAAAAATTATAATTAATATTTTTCCCTCTTAGATAGTATTCACAATGGAAGACTACACGTAAGACAGAATCTACTCACATCCAAAAGCCGTGGCTGTGTGTCTCAGGACATGAACTCCCTGAAAAAACTTTCTGAATTCTAAGTTTCAGGTAAGGTTCCGCGTGCCACAAAGTCTGGGCTGATTATTTTTGCACCTCTGGAGCCACTTGGCCAAATATACAGCTCAGGTGACTGTCCTGTTGAGTCTGGTTGCTGTTCTCAACTATGATAGACTTCATTGGCTCAATAGGGAATTTACAAAAGAGTTGACTTACCACCCAGTCATTGCTTCAGTAGCCCTGCTTTAATTAGGAGCGGCCAATGGATATAGTTCATGAGTGGGTGGGCATCAAATGGACCTCTAGGTATATTTTGGCCTCACTGACTCCCCTGGCTGGGCAGGGGTGAGAAACTTCCAAGGGTCTCAGGGTCATCTTTGCCCGTCTTCAATAGTGCCCCGTGGCTTCCATGTCTGTGAAGCGGCGAATCCACTCCAACCAGCACAAAACAAGCTATATTTGAGGTGGTGATGTTGAGGTGGAATCTGGGATGCTTCCTTGGAGACAGATTTTGTGCTACTTCCGTTGACCACCAATACAGCAGTGAAGTGTGTCGGTTTTGGGTACCAAACAAAGTCTTGGGGAGGCCTGGGATTGCAACCTGGAATCGCCCCCAAACACAGCTCTCCCCTTTTCCTTTCTCCGCCGCTCTCACTTCTGGGAAAGGAGCTGGCAGTAACGACAAGCACCATCAACCCAAGGCCTCAAAGAAGGGTCGGTTCCAGTCCGGGCCTTCTCTCCCAGCTCATGTCAGTGGCTTTGAATGCCTGCTTGTTAGCAGCAGTTGCAGTGACCCCAATAACAGCAAATGCAGAGAACTTTTTTGCAGCATGCTTCCAAGCAAACACAGTGTAGTGCAAGTCCCATTGTCCACGGCCCTCAAAACACCCCTGTGAAGTGAGGCTACTGCCATGATTCCATCCCATGGAAGCCTAGGATTCGTAGTTTGGCAAGGTCCTTAGAATTCTTTAGTTGACAAGGTCTCAACCTTTGGTCATCCTCCATGCATTTTTGACTTCTACTCCCAGAAGGCCCAGCCAGGGTGGCTGGTGGTCCATGGATTCTGGCTGCTGAAATTGCAAAAGCTGAGAACCACTGCTCTTGTGCGCTGTCCTGAACATCTGGCAGAGAATCCAAACTATACATCTCAGGATTCTGTGGGATGGAACGCTGACAGTTAAAGTGTAATTGAACTGCTATAATGAGGTAGTGCAGATCGAGCCCTGGTTAGCCGGTGGTGTTCCCATCATCCCTGTGCTGCAGATGACAGATTCAGAAAGAAAGGAAGGTTAGAAGTAGGGAGGTAAGTCTTTGATTGCTTCACTCTTGCATGTGAGGATGAATTGTTTTCTCCCTGCTGTGGAAGAAAATCACTCTTTCTTCCTTTTTTTAAAAATAACATTTTTATTAAAGCATATATTGGATATCTAAAACAACAAACAAAGGATTAAAATGACATACAATAAACAAACAAACAAACTCAAACAACAATTCCTGAACAGTTTTCTTCTTGTATTGTCCCTGTATTCACACATCCTGAAGTGTTTTGGGAAATTATAGTGCATGTATATGTATATGTATATGTATATGTATATGTATATATATTTGCATGAAAATCAAAATACAAGTGGGATTTTTCTACCAAAAATGCTTTGTGTGTGTGTGTGTGAATATTTTTTGTGTAAACCCATATTTTCTGTGCAAAAAGCACCATCTAGCATCTTGTTTCATATTTATGAGATGCCAAGCTAGACTTAGGATCTTCTAACTTTTGGGATTCATGTTTGCAGTTGTTAATAACTGGATGCGACCCCAAAAACCTGAGGAGCTTCAGATCAGAGTGCGGGGAAATGGTGACTGCAGTGTTCTCCCAGTTGTGAGGTGCATTGAGACAAGTGGTTGTGGCAGGACACCAAGGAGGTCTCTCCAGCTGCCTGTCTCAGTGCACCCAGAGGCCGAGAGAGCGCTGCAACTGTCATTTGCCAAGGCCCGGACCAGCAACACATCAGACACACTTTTGTTGGAGTGCTACCTGGCAATGGTATTGCTCTGGCAATGGATGTCCGGCTTCAAACAAGATTCAGGGTTCCTGAGTCAGAAACTATGGAAGCAAGAAGTATCTGGTATCAAAACAGTCCAGGATTGAGAAAGCCATAAATCAGAGATGGGTTTTCTGGGAGTCATGGTAGCTGATTTGTTAAACAACCCAAGGGTCATAAATCTGTTGGATGCACTTGCGCAAGCAGAGCTGTTGAGAGGAAGACTGACATTGTACTCAATGGTGGGGAGGGGGCTCGGATGTGCCCCCTCCTCATATAGGCAGCATGCTTAGCCGAGGCCCTGATCCCGAGCAGTATTTGGGGAGAGCATCGGATGGATGTCTCCTCCCAATGCCTCGATTGCAGCTTCCCACTCCTTCTGGGGGGAATGGTTTGGGCCAGGCACCCGGTCCCCTGCCTTTCTTTGGGACTGGGAGGCTTCTCCTCCAGCTTGTCTTCCTACTCTGAACCCGACCTGGCCTGCTGAACCAAAGGAGGACTTGGCTGGCCCGGGGGGTGTCTGTGGCCACTCATCCAAAGGTAGCTCTTGTTTGTCTTCATGAGAAGATGAACCCCCAGTGGCTGGGGGATGACAGTGGAGCTCCCTCATCATAGTTGCGTCTGACAAGGCAGGGTCTTGGTTAGTCTCCCCAGAAACATCTGTGGCTTGTTTTGCGCTGCCAGTCTCCAAAGGGCACCTTAAAATGAAAGACATTCCAACAAAGAAAACTGACATTTTGTTCTATCTCTTGCCTTTTTGGAGTCCTGAAGATTAGAATGGATGAAATATGAAGGCCAGGGTCTCCGGCGGCCAAACACTGTGGAGGATCTCTGAATGCAAAACCGAGGTGGATTCTAGTTCTAATGATTCACAGCCACCTTCTCGAACTATTGCGGGGCTGGGCAAAGTGTGGAACACCCCAAGGTTGTTTTGGGGCCTCAGGCACTGTCTCTGTGGGTTTTTTTGGCCCCTTTTGTGGAATTCCTGGGGCAGAAAATTGGACTTCAGACCACCCTCGATCTAACAGACACTTGAATCATGGAAGACAAGCACATTTTTCATTGTCTCTTAATGCCCGGAAAGATTCTTCGTTTGGAAATGATTTTCAGAAAGAAATGGGGAGTTTGGGCTTGGCGTGCAGACTCCCGGTGGCTTTCTGCCTGCCTCCCTTGCGTCCTCATCCCATCCTCTTCTCTTTTGACCATTGCTAAGGAGATCCTTTCTTGCGTCTCTCCAAGAAAAGCAGTATTTCCCATCTTGTCATTTCTTGGGGGCAGGGAAAGAGAAAAAGGGAGACATTTTTATTCCAGCCTGCTGCACTTCCTTGTTTTGTTTTTGAAAGACCAGTGCAAAGGAGAATCCATTGCTCTTCCAGATCGTGAGGCCACAAAAGAAAGAAAAAGATTTACCTGCCGTGTTGCTGCTATTGATTTACAGAGCTCACTTCCAACCAGCAACTTCGAGGAGACCCGGTGTTTTGTCAAAACCAAAAGCAACATCCAACATCTGAGCCATAAATCTGGGGGCTTCCGAAGAACGCCCTCCCCCTTTCTCCAGAGCGTGGGGCCTTACACAATGTGGACCCACCCCGGCCTTTATTTATCATGTCCGAACAGAGCTATTCAGGTTGACAAGCTTGCCTCCGCTCGACTGTGATATACTGGTGGCCATAAAAGAACGGCTTGAGAAAGTTCTAGCATTAGTCTGGCGGACGTAAAGTCAATTCCTGCATGAGACCGATCTGTCTCTGCCTGGGATGGAACAGACAGAGTACACGTGGCAAAAGAGGAGGCTCTTGTTAGCATCCTGTAGGGCGATAAAACAGAAACGGTGCAGTTCCTGCCTCCATGGGAGATTCCTCCGTCTCCCTCCTTCCTATTCTGGCTGGCGTTTGATTTTTAAAACAAGTCGTTCGTCTCCTCATAAACATGACATGTAAACTTCTATACAGCTCAGGTCCAGGTTACTTGAAGGTCTATATTCTCCCCACAGGAGCCCGTCAGTGCCTTGAGATCTTCTCCAGAGCCCCCTTGATTCATGGAATCCTAGAGTTGGAAGCGACCCCATTTTGCCCTGCAGGACGGGACCATTAAAGTCCTCCCTTTGACAGAGAGCCACCCAGCCTCTCTTTAAAAGTCCTCAAAGAAGGAGACTCCACCACAGTCCATTGAGGCAGCAGCAGACTCCACTATTGAATTTCCTAAGGTTCGGGTGGAGTCTCCTTTTCTGTAGCTTGAAGCCATTGCTCTGTGTCTAGTCTTTGGACCAGCAGGAAATAGGTTTGCGCCATCTTCCCTATAACGTCCTTTCAAATATTTAAGCACGGCTGTTGTGTCCTCTTTTCGCCTTTTCTTCTCCAGGCTAAACGCGCCCCGTTCCCCAAGCCTCTCCTCTACAGGGCTTCACGGTTTCCAGACTCTTCACCATTTTGGTCGCCTCCCCCTCTGGACACCTTCCAGCTCATCAATATCTTTCCTGAACTGTGGTGCCCAGAGCCGGACACAATATTATTCCAGGTGGAGTCTGACCAACGCAGAATAGTTTGGGGTACCATCTCTTCCCTCAAACCGCGCTCCCGTTGATGCTGCCTAGAACTGCATTGATTTTTTAAGGGCCGTATCGTGCTGCTGGCTTGCGGGCTACACGGACTCCTGGATTCCTTCCACATGTGCTGTGGTCAAGCCAGGTGTCACCTATCTGATATCTGTGCGTTTCGTTTTTTCTGCCCAGCGGTAGCACCTTACCATTCTCCACGTTGAAATTCATTTTGTTAGTTTTGGATCCGCTTTCTAATCTGTTGAGAATCATTTTGAATCCCGATCCTGTCCTCTGAGGTATTAGCTACCCCTCCCTATTTGGTGTCATCTGCGGTTTTGCTAAGAATGCCCTCGGTTTCCTCACCCAGCCTCTTTATCAAGCGAATTCTTAGCAAGCGGGGGCCAGGAAAAGTGTGCTCTGCAGCGTTTAAGGGGCTCAAGGTCCGCAGAACCCCCCCCCCCCGGGGGCCACCTGTCACCTCTGGGCCGTATTTGGGCCGCCCTCCCGACGGAGACATCGCAGAGAGCCACCCCGTTCCCTCCAGCCAAGCTCTTGACGAATTGAGGCCCCTTCTCAAGGCTCGTTGAGTCTGAAGTGTTTGCCGGAGAGGCCGGAAGCTAATATCGGGAGCCCCAGCTGAGCGCCCGTCTTAAAAGTATCTTTTTAATAAAGTATTTACTGAAGCTGTGCTGCTCTCCATTTAGACTGGATTACGGTCATAATGACTGCATTGTGCCGGCGATGAAATTAGGTATTTTTCTTCCCTGCTGTACAATTTTGTCGTGTTGCTTCGTAGGATGCAATCACGTTCGAAAGCATCGCGCCACCACCGCCCCCTTTGTCTCTCACACAGAGATACCCCTCAAACCCCCATCTCTCTCCCTCCCCCCTCTCTCTCTTTTTGTTTCCCCCAATTTGCACAGGCTATTGAAAGAGGCACTAGAATACACCACAAGAATTCAGTTCTTTCCTGTTTGCTGCTGGCAATTACAGGAGTGTTTTGGAAGGTTTGGGGTGGGTAGCTGGGTAAAGGCAGTGATTAGTTCCCTGAGATTGAGGGCTCAGATTCAAAGTGGAACTGAATCAATCAAACAAAGCGAAGATGATTTGCATAAGCCACGCTTGTTTCCCAGAGTTCTGAGAGGAATAACCATAGAATTGGGAACTGATACGTCTCCTCCTCCTTTTGGAAGGAACCAGTTGGACTAAGTGGGCCTCTTCCAGGCCTCAGAAACATTCTGGATCCGGACTGTTGGCTTAGGGAATCTGGCAGGTGCCGGCTGTCAGTGCGAGTGGGCCAGAACTGGGTGCGCAGTCCAGAACCGGGGCCCAACTGGGACGTCTGTCTGCCTCAGGCCGAGGGTGAGAGGATGCTCCTCCGTTTCCACGTGCAGGAGCCAGCTTGGCTGTTGGTCGAATCGCTCTTCAGCGCAAGTGATCGGAGAACACCCATCTGAAGACATCCGGAGAGCTTATAGGAAGCAGGTGGTGGCAGCCGGTGGCTCCCAGCTCAGCAGGGAAGGGAATCCTCCCCGGGTTTTGGCTAGCTTGGAAAGAGCTCCCCAAGGTCCTGGAGCTGTTTGGGAATAAGACTCAGCCCCTTGGAGAGCTCCCAAGGCATGCCAGGACCCCAGTCTGGAAGGAGGGAGCCTTCAGCAGACACCGGGCTTAACGCAGGGGAGGGCAACCAGGGCAGTTCCAAGGAGCGCTTTTGAAGGCCACAAGGGCTCAGACGGAACAGTGAGCCGGCACGCAGCTAAATCCTACTGTGAAGAACCAAGAACCCGCACTCAGGAGATAGAGCAGCACTTTGTCTCATGGGCGGCCATCCTGTTAATACCTTAGGCGTGAGGAAGCGCACATGCAAAGAAATGGCAGAGGACCATTTCCTTGCCCTCGTACTCCACACCCAGCAGCTGCCAAGCCCTGGGCGGGGCTGCCGCTGCTCCTTCTTCCCAGAGGAAAGGAGAGGGAGGGAGAGGCAATTCGGGCCGTGGATTTCTGGCTGCTCCGGGTTGCTGGGGGACGGAAAAGGAGGGTGAAGGCCCAGCTGTTCTGGGGTCCCAAGGGAAGGAAAAGGGGGGGAGAAATGCTCTCCCTCCATGAAAACACCTTCATTTCTCCACCTGCTGCTACTTCGTGGTCTGAATTACCTCTTCCCTCTCTTTTTCCCTTTATAAATACATGTAGATCCCTCTTTGGATGGGGTGCAAAGGGACATTGTCTTCCTCTTGAGCTCCAACCTTCCCCAGCAGGAAAGAGAGTGAACGGGGAGGCAATTCAGCTCATGAAGATACGGCTGCTCTTGGGCCCCTCGGGGGAGAAAAAGGTGGGTGAAGATTCAGCTGCTTTGGGCTCTCAAGGGAAGGAAAAAGCAGATGCCCTCCATTTGTGATCACACCCTCATTTCTTCACCCTTCCCAACTAAGCTGAGTCCAGCTGCTTCTCTCTGGGCTGAACTGCCTTGCCCCTTCCGTTCCTTTCCCGGGAACTCAAATAGCAATGAGGACTAGTAATGCCCAATAAAAGGGGTGTAGGGAAGAGGCAAAGTCTCCAGAGTGTTAGAAAAGATGATTTTATTCTTCCAATTAGCCCAATGCATTTCAGCCCAGTGGTATTTAATGGCTGTCTGCAGGGGCTGATAAAAGATAAAAGAAAGAAAAGAGACGATACATAAACAACATGAATTATAGCAGGAGACAAGTTACAATTTGCTTTATCAATTATGCGTACATATATTTTACATCAAAATGCAAGCAAAATGTCTCTAGTTTTAAGAGCACCTATTAAATCCAGATGAACTTAAGCAAAAAACAAAATATAACTCCAACTCTGAACATGCCTGTAGGGATTCCAAAGAGGGTGTTTCCTGCCTGGCAACTGACGGTCCGAGGAGTCGGAGGCACGCGCACGTAGGATCTCGGGCGTGGGGTTACATAAGGCTCCCTTGTTAGCGAACAGAAATGCTGAATGAACGTGCTTAGCATCTGCGTGCAGATTGAGCATAACTCACCGGGGACACGAGGCATCACGACGCCTCCACGTGCCACGCACAAGGGCACCTCCCTACACAACTCTGCTTCTGAATCCTGGAGCTGGGTGTTTTCTTCATTGACCAAAAGTATCCAGTTGCTTCCATGGAGGAATTTAATGGACGTGTCGGACAACAGAGGGTTGTGGGCCCGTTGGATTCTGTCTGATCCTTGGCTGCTGCACGGGGAGAGGAGAATTCATCCTCCTTGCAACGTGATGCGCAGGCGGATTGGGGCTCCTGCAGACCCTTCAGGCCAAACAAAAATGGCAGAGAAGCTCAGCACCTCACTGTTCTGGCAATGCAGACAGGGAGTCATAGCCTCAGTCAATTCATTTGCACCGTGCGCTGGGCCCTAAACTCTAAGTGGTTCAACAGAACACATAAAACACGGTAACCGTAATCGCCAGGCCTTGCGACGTTACATTAACAACCGGATTAAAACGTATCAGGAGCTTAAGCGAGCACAACCGAAAGGTCAGAACATAATATCCAGGGCCAATAGTAGCCGTGTTGCTTACTCTCACATAACGCCCCACACTAGCCAGTGACCTGTTTGGAGAGGCAAGGAAATGGCGGTTCACTCTTTGCAAACTGGAATGACGTCTGCCCCCACAGCCACCGTAATGTGTCTTTTCCCCAGTTGGGGACTCAAGGTGGCTTCCAACAGTGGAAATTTCACAGCATGAGAGCCAGAGCGCTGCTGTGGTTTGAGCGTTGGGGTGGCCCTGGAGACCAGACTCTGATTCCCTGCTTGGCCAAGGAAACCCACTGGGGGGCTTTGGGCGTGTCACACACTCTCAGCCTCAAAAAACTCCATGATAGGTTTGTCCTAGGGTTGCTGGAAGTTGGAAATGACTCGAAGGCACTCAATAACAAAAGCTGCAAAACAACTGAACCATCATAAAATTAAATCCAAAGGTTTAGACAACGGCGAGAACCAATTAGAGTCAAGCCTATTATACACGGCCTCTTTCTTCTTATAAAAATAAGTTCTCAAAAAAAGACTTCTGCTTGCTTGTGGACAGACAGCAAGGAGGGCGCTGGTCTAACCTCCCTGGGAAGGGAATTTGGGAGCCTGGGAGCAGCCGCTGGGAAGACCGTCTGCCATGTTCCCACCAAATGTACCCACGGAGGTGTTGGGACAGAAAGAAGGGCCTCCCCAGCAGGTCTTAAAGCCCCGGCAGGTTTCATCCTGCTTTTAGTGGGATGTGTTCTGCACATAAATTAAAGAGATAGGGTGATAAAATGCAGCTTCGTCTGACCCCCTTGCTAAAGGGAAAGCATTCTGTTTCTCCATATTCTCTCCTGAGAGTTGGCATCCTGTCCATAGTTGAAGTTACATGTCAGGACAATCAGATTTTGTGGCACTCCCGTTTGTTTTAGAGTGGACCATAATTTCCCATGGTCTACACAGTGCAAAGTTTTGCTGTTATCTATAAAATGTAGGTTAGTATCTTAGATAGTTCGTTTAAAGATGAGGCTAAAATCCAGTGTGGATTAAGCATCCTCAGGACAGAAATTGCCAGTTGTCCCTGTTGGACCAGGTTTGGCAGAGAACAAACTTGCTTTGTGGCTTCTCAGTTGTCCAAGTCCAGGCTTCAAATCTTCTCTTTGGCCTACTTCTGATGGCTCAAAAAAAAGAAGATCCACCCCCTCCCCTTGCCAGGATTTTAATTAATATGAGCAGAAACATTCCTAGGAAATTAATGCACACACTCGCTTTCTCTCTCCCTCTTGCCCAGTGTGGACGTTTCTGTATTCTGCTGCAGTTCGGTTCCATTATGTATTAAACAATCAGTTAATTCCTCATGCCCAACAAGGCACGGTGAAAGCCCACCGTAAATTGTGACCAGGAATTATATAGTCTTATTCCCTGTCTGCCTCCAGAACTGGTTGAGCTGTTTTATTTTGGATCGATTATTGACTCGACACAGGCTGTTACTGCCATGAAGCAGAAATGCACAAGACGTTCGACTTAGAACACACCGAGAAGCCTAAGAATGTGTGTGTGTAGGAGTGGGTAGATCTATACGGAGAGATTTCATACAGAGGCATACAGAGAGATTTCATTTTTCCTCAGTATTCTCCCAAACCATAGAATCTTGGAATCATAGAATCATGGAGTTGGAAGGGACCCCATTCTGCCATGCAGGAATGTACAGCCAAAGTGCCCCATCCAATCTCTGCTGAAAGACTTCCAAAAATATGAAGTCCACCATCCAAGGCATCCATTCCAGGGCTGGGAAAGTGTTCGAACCCTGGACTCCTAGAGTCCCAGTCCAGGCTCCAACCACTCCACTCCACTGGCTTTCCCTTCAACTCAGTTCCAACCCATTACAACTCCATCACAGGGTGCATTTTTTGGCGGGGGTGGAGACTTCTTCAGAGGAGGTTTGCCAAAGCTTTCCTCTCAGGCTGAGAGAGTGCAACTTGCCCAAGGTCACTCAGTGGGTTTCCATGGCCAAGGGGGGGGGGTTCGAACCCTGGCCTCTTAGTCCCTGACCCAAATCGCTACAACATCTGCTTCTCTAAATTCAACACAGCAACACCATCAATTGGTCCTGCTTGGAAACCTTCCAAAGGGGATGCACTCTACCTGTTGAATGTCCGTTCCTTGTGCAGCTGGGGAGGAACCTCTGCTTGAGGAAGAGAACCAAGGAATGATTCTCTCGGGTCTTGGCAACACTGGCGTCTCCTTCAACTCAGGCCATTTCCGCACTAGACTGTTACAGCACTGTTATTCCACCGGCTGACCCCTCCCAAAACTGCAAACCCCAGGATTCCATAGGATGTTGCAAGTGGATTAACAGCACTATAACAGTCTAGTGCGGAAATAGCCTCAGAATCCTTCCTTTAAAAAGGCAGCTCTGGTTGTGCCAACAAAGCAAATTCGAAAGAAGAATTTTCCCTCCGCTTCTCTCTCCCTCCTTCTCTCCCCTCTGGTAATCTCATAGCATATGCCTCTGAATTTCCCATTTCACTTCCTTCTGAGCCCTCTTTTCTTCTAATATCCTTTTTCATTTGCTTTCGCCTTTTCATAACTCAATATCATATTATCTCTCCTCTCGTTCCTCTTTTATCCGGCTGTTCTTTTTACGAGCATCTCTCCTCTTATCCTTTCAATTCTTCCACGGTTCTATCCCACCTTCTTTTATATCCATCCCGCGGGGTTGTTTCACCACTCCCTCCCTCCCTCCCCTCCTCCCCCGTTGAATGGATTATCATTATTAGCTCCTTTTGTACCCGCCTAATTGGCATGCAGCTTTCAAAATCTGTCCCTCTTTCAGCAAAAGTGACCTCTCTTTCCTCATAGAAGGTGATGGTCTGTTAGAGACAGTCTTCGGGTGTTTGAACAATTCCCAAATACCAACAGGAAAACCCCCACTTCCGGTTCTTGCTCATTTTCAGAAGAGGGTGAGAATGATGGGAGATGTCAGAGTGGCCCCTGCTTGTGAAGGAATCAGTGAACAAAATCAGTATTCTTGTATCCACCATATCGTCGTTGTTATCTGTCAAGATACCTTTGACTCATGGTGACCCCATGGATGAGAGATTCCAAGAATCCCATGGCCATCCACAGCCTGCTCAGGTCTTGCAAATGTAGGGTCGAATCCATGGCTTCCTTGGTTGAATGCATCTACCTGTATTGTGTTCCTCCTCTTTTCCTGCTGTCTTCCACTTTACTGGGCATTCTCGTCTTTTCCAATGAGTCATGTTGTCCATCTTGATCTGTCCAAAGTCCATCAGCCTCAGTTTGGTCATCTTGGGCTGTAGAGAGAGCTCAGACCTGATTTGCTCTAGGAGACATTCGTTTGTTTCGTTGGCAATCCGTGTATACCTAGAGCTCTTCTGCAACATGTGCGTTTATGGGTCTTCACATCACCTGTTGACTTCTGGTGAGCCTATGAAATACCCGAGGGGCACCAGATCCTTTCTGATCTTGGGAGCCCTTGGGGTCTCTTCCAACTCTAGGACTATCTGATTAAACCCTGGGAGATGGTCTATGCTGGCTCTTCAAGGACAGAAGGGGGGGCTGAGAAGAGACCGGGGGAGTAAATCTATTACCAGCTTCCTTGTACTATTCTCACAGCTCCTAGGATGGAAGATGGGTTACATCCACATAGTTCAATTTCCTTCATTTGGTTCTGCCCCATAGCATTCCAAGGAGGCATCTCCTACTTGCCTCACCCTGGGGGACAGTCCGTGGCAGCCCAGGGGACTAATTCTCCAGCCATAGAGGACTAGAGTGTTGGCATCGGGGTCTTCTGGTGGAACATAGTGTTTAGGAGGCCCTGATTCTACCACTTCCTACCAGGGGATGGTGGAACCCACCAAGTAAAGGGCGACTGCTTTGGATCACGGACTGCTTCCATTTACCACTGATAAAGCTCAACGTATAGAGCTGAAGTGTGTCAGCTTGCAGAACCAAAGAAGGCTTGGGGAAAGCTGGATTTGCTGCCACCTCCAGCTCAGAAGAGACGTCAAGAAAGGACCACAGGAAGAAAGTTATTGTCACGGTTGATAGGCACCGCGCTCGTATTCTTCTTGGCTCCTGTTCTGGCTCCTCCGTCCCTCTGTCCTGGACTTCTTGATGAGGTTTCTCCAGATGACGGCGGTGTTCCCTCTGGGCCACCGTGGCTTCTGTCTTTTGAGCCCCGGTTCAGCCGGAGCCCGGAGGGCCACCGGGAACCTCTTTCAAAAGATGTTGTCATTGTCGCTTTAATGGGCTAATTTCTCCTCCCGAGCTGCCATAATTCAAATTTAATGAAACATGCCTTATAAAATTAAAACAAAAAGAGGGAGAGAGGCAATAATAAAATGAAACACACCATTAAACTTGTGAACAGAAAAATAAATGGATGTCGAAAATGGAGGACTCCGTCCCTGTAATTAGAGTCACATTAACATCTATCGCTGTGGCTGGGTTCTAGGGAAACGGAAGCTGCAATCTCGGATGAAAATGGGCTCCGCGGTGCTTCAAAGTTTATAAACACTGAAAGCGATGTACACACAGCCCCATGCTGTGCACGCACCATCACACACAATGCGGACATTTCACAAATGGAAATGGCTTCCAGTGTTTTGGCTGCTTCAGTTTGGGTAGGTGAATTAAAACTGCCTCTCCATTCCTTCTTCAGTTTCCCACCCGGGTTTTAACAGCAAAGAAGGACAAAGGAAGGGTCCCTTTATAAACTGCCATCAGGTTGCAAACTGTAAGCTGGCATGGGGTTGGACTGGATCACCTCTGGGGTACTTTTGGATTTTATGATTCCCAGTTTACAACCTGCAAAGATATGGCACTAAAAGGGAGGAGTGAGGAATAGTTATATTTTAATCTGTTGTTGTTCCTCGCCTTCCTCCGTAGGGAGAGGTGGTTAAGAAATTATTGCCACCGCCATCTTCCCTGCCGCAGCGGCAGGGTGAGTCCTGGGGCAGAGAATGGGTAGCTATAGCAGAGTCCAGGGTGTCCAGAATTCTTACTCTGTGCTTGACTATACGGGACCTTGGACAGGAAGGGCCAGCTCCTGCTATTCAGAAAGCCTTGGCACTGTGGCCCTCCGAGGACTTGGGTTGTGCCATGGGTCGCACGCCAGTGCTTCTAGCAAGAGCGAAAAGCCCCAGTTGGTCTGGAAGTCCGGTTGGTGTCTCAAGACCTGTGTGAGTTCTGCAAGAGAAGGCATTTTTCTCCAGTGCAGAGGATGAGGAGGAGGAGGATTAATTTATTTATATCCCACCTTTCTCCCAATAATGGTACTCGAGGTGGCTCACAACATATTTAAAACAATACAAATTAAAAACAGTACAAACACGTGAATATAAATATAAAGATAAGATTTAAAAACCAGCTAAACAATTTATGAAGCTGAAAGGTTAAGCATTAAAAATATCAAGGTGTGGCAAAAGACTAGAGTGTGTCATGACATACGAAGCATCACACGGACGCGGTGCTTTATGCAACCTCCCAGTTGTGCACGCAGAAGTCAGGGTAAGGGAGGGCCCACTGCATACACAAACCTTAAAAACAGAACTGTACGATGATAAAAACGGACCCTAGTCAGTTTGTAAAAAGGTTTTGACCTGCCGTTGGAAGGAGAGCAAGGGTGGGGCCTTCCTGGACTCTCCAGGGAGGGAGTTCCAGGTTCTGAGGCCCTGCCTGACTGCGAAGGCCCTGCCTCCCTCGTTTCCACTGAACATCCCTGCAAGTGTGTTGGGACAGAGAGAAGGGACTCTGCGGGTGATCTTAGAGCTGTACTGGGCTCATAAAGGGAGAATGGATATATTCAGTCCAAGGTTATGGAAGCAGCTTTGGCCATGCGGTGCCTGTGGGTGTTTTATGTGCATGATGCGCATTTGTATTGCATAAGGTTGTGGCTTGCTCATGATGTGTACGCAGCCACTTATCTACTTCTGGCTATGCAAAATCACAATTCACGGGCGAGACGTCATTGTCTAACCACTATGGATTTCCACGAGGAGAAAATTACGCTCCTTCTCCTCGGCGCCTTGGTTGGAATCACCCTCGAAATGCTGAAGGCCGTGGCCAGCGACACACCCAACGTTCTCCGTGCAAAACTAAAGGCATTTAAAATCCAAACACAGCGGTGTAGGATTTCTAATGGATCGCTTCCGCTTGAGCAACAAGGCCCGGTCATGTGAAGATGTGACAATTGGGACCGTGAATGAGAAAGAGAGTTTAAGACCTGTTTGCTCTAACTGTGTGTTTCAGCTCTGCTCTGAGGGTGAGGGAAAGAGCCGAAGATGTGAGGGTCCCTCCCCAGAGCTGCTAAAATGATTTAGGAGCCTCCTGGGGTCCCCTTGGGATGTGCGATTAGAGTTTAATGTTTACACCTGTAAACATCCTGATACATCCATCTCCCGGTTGCAGCCGTGCAAGCAAAAAACCCTCCCCTTTCTCTCTCTCTGCAGGTTGTGCAAGCAGCAAAAATCAATCGAAGGGAGGGGGTGAAATTTACAGGGGGATCTGGAGGTACGTGGGAGATTAATGCCTTCCTTTCATCCTGTGACCCTGGCAACTCTCTGTTTTGAATTAGATATGGTTTGAAATATATCCCCTTGGCTTCTTACCTGGGGAGAAGGAGGAAGGAGGGAATGGAAGATCAAAGGAAATAACCACTTTGCAAAGAGAGGGTTTGAGTAGCCTCTTGAGGTGGGCAGATGGATATCTGCTTTTTCCCCTCCTGCTCTTTGCTGCCTGTTTTGTAGCTCCTTTAAAGACGGCAAGGCACATTAATGGCAACCTCAAGGCGTCTGGGCTCAGCTACCAGCGGCATCATTTTGCAATGACCTGTTGCATTTAAGCAAAAGGAGATATGAAGGAAAAGAAAATAGAGGTGGTTCTGGGAGGAAGAGATGGGCTGCGGGGAAAAAAATGTAGAAACTTATTGGTATTCCAAGAACATTTGATGGAGTGAGTGAAAGACTTGGCTTTCTCTTGATGGAAACTATTTCAGATGGAAGAAGCTGAGCCTACCCCTGCTGAATTTTTTTTCCCAGCCACCTGCTTGGCTTCTGTATTACTGCATTTTCCATCTACCTCTCTGCAAACATTTTTCAATGGCAAGGCAGACTAGCGAGGGCGAAAAGTGAGATTGAAAGACGGGCCATGGAATCCGTTCAGTTGTGCCGATGTTGACCTCGAGGTCACGATGCCAGGCGGCCGGGAGAAAAGAGATGGTGCCTTGAAACACAGACCAAAGCAGGAAATTTTAGCCAGCTCCATCTCCTCTCTCTCTCTCTCTCTCTCTCTTTCTCTCTGTGTGTCTTGCTTGCTTGGGTCTTGCTACAAACGTGAGACGCAGCCTTTATATTGCACAGAAATGGAGTTTGTTTGGACGGTTCTTTAAAAAATGGAAGGGGGAAAACAAAGAGTGTGTTTACAGTCCTCAAGACAGTTGGAGACGGAGATTTTGAGCCATGTTCTTCCCAAACCTTTTGTCCCCACTTTTACTGCTCTGTTAAACTCATCTTTCCGGGGTGCAGCAGAAACAGTATCAATCTCCATTGGATTTAGGGATGTGCTGACAGAGTTGGAAAAATTGTCAGGAAAAAACATGTTTGTGTGAAGATCTTTCCAGATTGGGGCTTATTCTGTACAATGTTCGCCCATGGTTGTTTTCAACAGAAAGCAGCATTTCCTGTGCAGGAAATAATTTCTACACAGAAAAATGCTTTTTCCTGTTCAGAAATGCTATAACGGGGGCTTATTCTGTGCAAAATTCACGTGTGGATGATGTGAACAGAGAAGAGCTTTTCCCGCACCAAAAATAATATTTCTATTTCTGTGTAGAAAATCTGTTTTCTGTGCAACTTCTGTGCAGGGTGAGTCCTGTATTGTGAACAGGCTTTGAAAACTGTGTGGTTTTGTAAGACTTGTTCTCAGTGAGAAGAAATTCCTAAAATTACTCATTGCTTCCTTCAAGAAGAAACGTAGTGAAGAATCACATCCCTACAGTGAAAGCTGCTACCAGCGTGCCGGTGGAGAAGTGAATCCACGATGGGTTTTCCCGCAGACTTGAAAGGAATTTTCGAGGGCATGGGGACCTTTTTGAGGGAAGGGGTTTGTGCTGAACCCCTTTGGAGAGCAGAAAATAAATTCAAAACCATGGACAGCTCCTTGGAAGCCACCCGTAGGTTTCAGCAGTTTGACAGCTGCTCTGAAGTCTGGGACCTCTTGCCTCTTAGAAATGTCAAGGGAATAGAATTCTCCCACAGTGGTTGGAGGCGAGAGTTAAAACAACACAGAAAGCAACACTTGCGGTCCTTCCGGGTAAAGGAAGTGGATCTTGCTGCTATTGTGTGCCTTCAAAAGTTGTTTCCAACCTACGGAGATCCTAAGGCAAACCTGTCCTGTGTTCTCCTGGGGCTGAGAGTGTGTGATGTGCCCAGGGGGGTGTCCGAGGCCCAAACCACTGTGCCGCGTCGGCTCTTAGCTGTCCGGAAATGGGATAGCCTCACTGCCTGAGGGAAGCGGTGGAGAGGCGTGATGTGCCACTGCTGCGCGCTCGTTGGAAGTAGCCTGAGGTCTAGAGGATGGGAAGAAAGGGTGGAAGGTTAGGGGGCTGCGTTAGCCCCTGGAGGACTTGGAAGGCCACACGCCCTCACAGCAAAATCATTTCCCCTTGCCCGGAGTTATGGGGGAAATTATGCCATGTTCTTAGTCTACTCTGGGCCATTTTAAGCCCAGGAGAGGCATTTAAAAAAAAATAACAGGAAGTGAGCAGAGGTAACTTCTTGGAGTTCCAGCTCCAAGTGAGCAGAGGTAGCTTCTTGTTCACTTCCTGTTGTAAAAAAAAGTGGGGGCAAACTATGACAAAAATATCATGTACCTACAGGCCATCTGGGGGCATTTGGGGGCTTCAGTCTGGCCACCTCTTATCTAGAACTTGGGATTCTTTCTTTTTTGTTTTTTTGGATGGTACCACCCAGAATCCATCAGTCGGCACGGCCGGTGCTAGCCACGCTGGCTAGGGGATTCTGGCTGGTGTAGTCCGCCAAAGTAGCATTTTTAGGTTTTGATTCTCTCTCTGGTTGTTGTTGTTGCGTGCCTTCCAGTCATTTCCTACCTATGGTGAACCCAAGGTGAACCTATCCTGGGGTTTTCTGGGACTGAGAGAGTGTGACACATGCCCAAGGCCACCCAGTGGGTTTCCATGGCCGAGTGGGGAATCGAACCCTGTTCTCCAGAGTCCTAGGCCAGTGCTCCGACCACTACATCACCCTGGTTCTCCCCCCTCTTTAATTAAAGGGATGATCCCCCCCCCTCCTGACGGCACCTTCAGCCCCCGGGCACGGCGGTTTATCCCCGTCCCGGGCAGGCTCCTCCTTGGGCTCAGCTTAGCCTTTTCTCACTCTCCGCTGCCTTCCGGCTCTGTCAGCTCGGCTTTTGTGTTTAGGCTCCGACTGCTTGTGAATTTTTAAAGTTTGCTTTTATTGCATGTTACCTCAGGGAGCCATTGGGCTTGAAAGACTGTCTAGAAATATTGTAAGCCGGTTCATAATAAAACAGCAGGGTCTTCCATTATTTTTGGTTTACTCCCAAGTCTCTTAATTTCCCCAGCTAGGGTGGGCCTAAATTACAATTTGCTTCTGGAATATTTAGATTCCCCCTGCTTCCCACCCCCATTATGGCATCCAGCTCTCACACATCACCTGGGCTAACGAGAGGAAAATAGTCGTTGATGGATTTTCCGTGTAACTTTCAATCCTATAGACTGATCACATTTGTATTTGTAATGTGTGCCCAGAAAACCAGCCTTGCAATACCTTCCAAACAACAAGCTGATGAAGGCCCAACCGGAGCTTGAAAAGTTACATTTTTCTTAGCTGGAACTCCAAGAATGACTCAGCCAGCTGGCCCCGATGTAGTGTCGGGGGGGGGGGGGTTGAATCTGCTCTGTGTTTTAGTCTGAACTTTAAACATGCAGTCAAGCTTCTGAATCTATTTTGGGGATAGGGTGGTTCAGGACATTAGTTAACTCCTTTCACATTGCGGGCTAAATCCCAGAGTGGATTCACTGACACACTGTCACAAGAGCCATCAGGCACCACGGGCAAGCATCTTTCCTGCCCTCATGACCTACGAGATTTAGGAAGTCTCCTAGAAACGAACTTTTCTAAGTTCTGTTCTCTATCAGGGATGAAGAAATATTCCAAAGTATTCATGTTGCTAAAAAAGGAGGAGTTCATGAACATTGGACAAACCGATAACTAGAAGCCTAGGACTTCTTCTGCACAGTTTGTTGCATTGGTTGTATGAGTATGTATGCTGTAGATAGAGAGAGAGAGAGAGAGAGAGAGAGAGATTGATTTGCAATTTTCTGCACAGGACGTGTTTTTGTCCTGAGAGTGGGGTTCTTCACTCAAAAGATTGCTCACTTTTTCTGCAAAAAATATGTAGGCAAGATCCTATTTTGCCAGACACGACTACAGTGACAGGGCCCCATTGTTGTCGCTGTGTCTGATGATGCCTCCCCTTCCCCAAATCTTCCTTTTCAACCTGGCACTGCCCCACCCAAACGGTTTCTGAGGGCAGGGTGCTGGAAATGATGTTCGCCAGTCAAGGGGCACGTTGAGACCAGCATCTGGGAAGACCCTTTGGGGTCCTGGCACAACCGCTTGTCGCAAGGAAACCCATGGCCGGGAGCCGGCTGCACGCGCTGGCCAAAGTTCTCCACGCGCTGCTTAGTTCCGTGACCACCGTTGCGGCACAGCTAAGTGGCATCTCCAAGCTCAATACTCCTCCCAATCTTGTCTTTACTGAGCAGCAGCCACTGCAAGTGAAGAGGGTGAATTCCGAAATTTGTCTTCTGTTTCCAAACTTCTATCATTGCAGTAACCTAAAATTTCAGTTGAGCCTTCAACAATCAAGTTTAGGCCCCTAAATAAAAGGGGTAGGCAGAATGACCAAGGGAACGCCAACATAGCCAATATGAGGGCCCTACGTGTGAACTGTCAGTGTCTCACTCTTTGCAATGCTAGAAATTTGGGGACTGAAGGAAAATATCACGGGGAGGGAAGAAGTTGTATGTTCTTTTTTTGGTGGGGGGTAATGCCCTCAATTTTGCCTTTGCCATGGCTACCCCTCTGCTGTTGACTCCGTCCTCTGCCAAATTTCCCCCGTCTGTTGCAGAGAACTGATTCTGTATCCTCCGGGCAAATTCCTCTCGCAAGCGAATAATTCCCCTGAATGATAATGCTCCCCTCGTATGCAGATTTGTTTGGAAGGAGACGAAAGGCTTGACTCCTGCATTAGCTGGCTCTAAGCAGCTGCGGCAGGAGAGGGCTAAGCTAATAAGAGGCTGTTCGCCTAGTCAAACAAGCGATCCTTTTCAAAGCGGCCGCCGCCGAGTCGTCAAACATCACCTTTCATCTGCCAGCAGTGGCTGGATTCCTTAACCTACTTTTGCTTCTTCCTCCCGTTTTGCAAAAGGATTTCTTTTTTAAAATGTGTTTCTTAGCTTTACTTCTCGCTAAGCTGCAGTCTAGAGGGAACGCAATCTGAAGAGCCGGCTCTCAGTTTTTGCCTCTCCGTTTCGTGGGCAACTCGGGTTGCTGTTAGTTGGTATCACGCTGGCTTTGATTTACAGCAACCCTCTGGATGAGGGGCCCCCAGGAGCCCCTTGGGTCCTTGGCGGCCCTGCTCAGGTCTCGCAAACTCAGCCACGGTTTCTTTAGTTATGTCAATCTTTCCGTATCACATTGTCCCTTTTTTCCAAGCACCTTCCACTCCACCAAGCATAATCGTGCTTTCTAATAAGTCACATAATCTCACGATATGTGACAGCCTCGGTTTAGCCACCTTGGCTTCTCAGGAGAGTTCAGGATTTGCTCTGAATTCATCTTTTCAGCAGTTCCTGGCATCTACAGATCATTTTGCTCGTGTAGGCGTACCTTCTCGACTGATGTGTGTCCGTCTGCCCCTGCTGAGATTGGCAGTAGTGCTCCTCAGGCCGTGTATTTCCTTGTCCCTTCCCTTGGATTGTCGGCTGCCATTCCACCCAAGTGCGATCGGCCCCTCAATTCGTGCTACAGAATCTTGCCGTAAGACCTTAGCCGAGTTCCTCGTCTGGTCCACGAGACAGGTGTTTGGTTGGATGAAAGAAGGAAGGCAGACATTTTAAACATGTGTCTACAACTGAGAACAGTTGGAAAGGGTTAGACTCTGCCATGCCAGTAGGCCTGGCTGAAGCGTTCTGCACCAGCTACAGTTTCTAGAACAGACTGAAGGGCAACCCCACACAGACCGGGTTGCAAGAGTCGAGACTAAAGCCTGCCAGTTTCTGGACCTCGGCTGTCGAGCCGTTTCTGTCCAACGGAGTCGGCTGCTGCCGTATCAGCCAGAGATGATAAGAGGCACTGCGGGCCATTGAAGTCACCTCGGGCTGTGGATCTGTACTCCTCCCAGCAACGGGAATATTGAGAGGCCTTGCTTGTGAGCATGGAGGCTCCATTTTCAGCTATCAGGGGTACTTGGCTAGATAGGGTCAAACACCAATTTAGCCTAGTGTTTTATTTCCAACAGTGGATAGCCAGATGTCTCCAGACAGCAGGCAGCAATCACCATCCCTGACTGTTTGTCTTATGCTCGGGAGTAGACGGTCTTGTCGTATGGAGGATCTCTTTTGGCCTTCCCCCATGAGGCTGGCTGGCCGGCCGGCCGGCTGGCCGTGTTGCTGCCTCCTCGTTGTGCATTCAGAGCGAGGGCAAGGTTCCCTGCCCTCTCTTTGTATTGGCTTTTTGGTGCTACCAAGTGAGCAAAGCCAGTTTGGTTGCAAATGCTTTGCAGCACCACCATGTTTGTTCTGTGATCTCTGATTGGCTGGGATCAATTTGGGACAGTGGTCACCTGATCACAGAGGTGGAAATGAGTGCTGCTGGAATCATCAACAGAAGGGCAGGAATAATGAGAATCCTTCTCCCTTGCCTGGGGGATTCTGGGAGCTGGAGTCAAAAAGGTAGCTTTCAGAGTTCTGGAAAGAGCAGGAAGAAGGAACAAGAAACCAGTATAACATACTGAGCTTTCAGGAAACAGCTCAGCATCTTCCCCCAACCCCTGAGTGCTTCACTTTGCCCACAAAATGCCTATGGATGAATATTCAGCGCCAGCCCTAATAAATAATGAGTGGAGGAAGATAACTTAAAATTGTTACCTAAGAGTTTGACATAAAACACCACTATCGAATATAATAAAAACAGCGTAAAATCCATTTTACGGCTGTTTGAAAAGATTGAGCGGAAGACAAAGAGAAACGTCAGGGGAAGGAATGAGCAAATGAAACAATGATGGATCCATTAAGGCCCTGCGGAAGTAGAGATGTTATTCGGGTGTCTTTCCTAGGGGAATTCATAGAAACATAGAATCTGAGAGTTGGAAGGGACCCCAGAGGCCATCCAGTCCAACCCCCTTCTGCCGTTGAGGAGGACGCAATGAAAGACGTCCGTGTACCGTCGAACAATTCTTACAGTAAGTTCTTCCTAATGTTTAGGTGGGATCTCTTTTCTTGTAATTCGAACTCATTGCTTTGCGACCTAGTCACTGGAGCAGCAGAAGACAAGCTCCTACCATTTTCTACACGGAGTCCGTTTAAAGATGGCTACATCTTCTCACTTCTCAATCTCCTCTTCGCCAACCTGCGCATACCCGGCTCCCTCAGTCCTTCCGTGTGATGCGAGGCTTGGTTTCCAGGCCTTTGGTCATTCTAGTCGCCATTTCTTGGACAGCTTCCAGCTGTCAATATCCTCCTTGAAGCGCAGGGCCTGTAAATGGACACGGGATACAGTCATCATGAATGCAGGTCTTGCCTCGACCCGTTTAGTATTCCTGGGGCCCACTGGTATTTATTGGCATGCTTATTGTCTTAAAAAGGTCAGCGCCTGGCCTTTCACAGAACGCTTTCTCCTCAGGCCTGGAAGGAGTAGTTTGATACTCATTCACCCATAAAAAGGAGAGAGTCCATTGATTGTCTCCAAGTACCAGGGAGGAAGATGCTGAGTGCTCAGTCCTGCGTTGGCGGTCACAAAGATGGTGAAAATAACTCCTGTGCTCTCCGCTTCCCAGCCGGAGGTCTGGAAGTTACATTAAAAAAAAGAAAGAAAAAAGGACTGTTTCTGATAGCAAATTACTTTGCAGCAAAGTTACCCTGCAACAACATAACACGAAGAGTACAAACCACAGCTAAGATCTTTCATCAGGCACCATGATGTGTAACTTTGCAATGATGGAGCTATGCAACTGATGTGACATACAACTTTGCTAGTAAATTGTGACAATGCACACTGGAGCACCATGCAAGATCCCCCATTAGTCGACAGGGCTCCCGTTGCACGATGAGATGCGCTGTGCTTTGGGATACATTGTGTATTGGGACATGCAGTGCTCTGGACGGTTGCACGACCTCCATGCCGTTGCGTCGCATTTGCACAACAGTCTTGGTGGTATAGCTACATGTCTGCTCCCCTCCTGAGAACCGGAGCATTGCACAAGGGTGGAATGCAACCTCACACAATTGTTGAGTCAGTTTAAACAATGCAACTTCCCAGTAGGAGCCCACCCCACGTTGCTTGCTTAGCTGGAACAAGAAACCAGTGGTGAGGGCTGGTTGCTACCTCAGTGGGGGTAGAGAGCCTGCTTTTGGTTTTAGTGTGAACATGAGAAGATATCCAAGTGCTGAATCTCACCCCCCAAGAACTCACCCATATTCTTTCTTTCCTCGTGAAAAATGAGGGAGATAACAAAGATTCGCATTTCTGGATTTGGATTCAGGTTCTATCCAGTCAGATTAAATCTAAATTGGACTGAAGTGGATTAGGCCCAAATCCAATAAATTAAGTTGAATTCAGTTGTTGATGATACGTAGTGGAAGCTGGTGGCTCCTCTGTCGATGGGGTGGTGTTTCAAAAGGATGCTTTTTCATAAGAAGTGTGATTTCTTTTTGTGCAAAACATGTTTCTGAAAACTGCTTTTTTTTGCACTCAATGTGGGGTTTTTTTTGTCCCCCTTTTTTCATGCAGCCTCTCATGTATTTCTGTGCAGAATAATTTTCTGAAACATTTGGAGGGGTGTGTATGTGCATGTGAATACCTGGAGAAACTGTGCACAATTTTTGTCTCTCTGTACACTGCCTTGACCAGGTTCCCCCACTGTCAGAAGCCCCACAGGAAATGAATCATGGTGAATATTTGTTCTAGTCTTAGGGAGGACTGATGGGAAGTATAGTCTGCCAATGTCTAGAGACTGTGGGGAACTATGCTGGTTTTCAGGGGCTAATTTCTGGGGCTGCACTGAGTTCCAAAAGTGCCAAAACATGAAACAGAGAGAGAAAGAGTAGGGGAACAGTAAAGAATCTCAGAAGTAGGTGAAGATCCACTTTTAGCCTTGCAAAATGGGCATTTCCCAGTGCTAAACAGCGCAGGGGACCAACAACTCCATTAAAAGGTGACATGTTGCTCCTGGAGGCTTCTGGAATAAACATTTCATCCCTCATTTATGCTCAAGGAAAAGCTGATCTGGGGAAACCGGAAGACTGAAGGCCACAGAGACAGCCTTGCTGGGCCACAAGTAGCTTCAGGGCTACATTTGGCCGCCTCTGATGTGGAATCTAGAGCACAGTGGACAGAGAATGGCCTGTGATGTTTGTGAGAAACATTCAGAGTTTCTGCTTTACACATAATTCAACTCCTGTCCTGCCCCTCCTCCTCTTCTTCTCCGTTTTATTCTTTTTTCCTCCCTAAATCACCCTGTTTCCTTCAAAACTTGGAAAGCATCAATCAAATCCCTTCCTGAACGTCCGCTCCCTTGGATGAGCAGCGGTAAATGGGCTTCCGAAGAACATCTGGTTCAATTTGAGATCTGCCCATCAGCCTGCAAGAGGAGAGATAATTTTGCACTGAATTGTCTTGCCAAGGCGCTCCGCACCCTGCCCTCCGTTGTCCTGCGATTTAGGAACGAAAAGCAGGAAGGCATTGAATAATCAGCTGGCTAATGGCGCTTGATGGGCCAAAATAAGGGGTGGAAGGAGCCAGGCAAGTGAGCTCCAACTCTTTCCAAGCCATCCTTTTGGCAGGCGCTGGCCCAAAGACTAAAAGCTGAGCCAAACTAGCTGGAGTGCGAAGCCTCTCGAAGCTCAGCGGGTCTTTCACAGGCGTAAACATCCACAAAGCTCATAGAATTGTAGAGCATGGCAGGAACTAAGAGGTCATACGGCCCAATCCTTTTGTTCAACACAGGGTCAGAAATGTTGGCTGCGACCACTACACGGCGGAGTGGGTGATGTTAAGCCCCAGGCCGGGATCTGGGCCTCCTGGGGTCCCACGAGAGAGTGGCAGTGGGCGAATCCACTCAGATTCCACTCAGGAGCTCTCCAGGATACTGCGTCTATTTCAGAATGGGGTCTCGCACCCTGAAGAACTCATTTACGGCCTGGATTAAACCCTGGAGTAGATTCACTGGACTGGATGCCCACTGACATGAGAGGTGCCGCTGCTCTACTTCTCCCCAGTGTTGTGTCTTCTTCCCCGTGCCACCTTCATAATCTCACTCCGTGGGCTGAAACTGTCTGAAATAATTTGGTCCAACAAGGAGAAACGAAATGAGGAAAGATTTATATCTTAGATTTGCAAACAGGTGTCAAATGAGCTGCGTCTTTGCCCCTTCGACAGGTAAGGTGTAAAACGACAAGCGACTCGTAAGAAGCGACGGCATCTGGACCCCTAATCAAATTGGCAATCTAAAAGGGAAGACAGATGCGGCCTCTGATCATCAAACCCTTCCTGAGCCAACTCATTCGAGTTCACAGAGGGGTTTCTTTGATCAATGGCCGATCGGCTGGTGAGGTTCCCACGGCACACTGCAGACAGAGTGGTCAGCCTTGCCTCCAGGGGTTGGCAGCTGGGACCTGCCGGAGTGATGGACAGAGCCACACATTTGGCATGCAGGCCGCAGTTGACCTGCGAATGGAAAGCTGGCAGGCCGTCCGTCCGTCCAAATTGAAATCCATTTCAACCACGGCTTATCGGCCTCTGCCACCTGAAGATGGCACGGCTCCTGAGGGGACTGAAACAATGTCAAGTTGCTGGACGCACAGAGCAAGCAGAAGGGCACATTCATGGACTCAAGAAGTGGGAAAGTTACATTTTGGGGGGGAGAGCAATGCCTTTTGAGAGCCAGCGTGGTGCAGCAGTTTGAATGTTGGACAATGACCTTGGAGGCCAAGGTTTGATTCCCACTCATCCATGGAACCCACTGGGTTACCTTGGGTGCTTCACACACTCTCAGCCTCAGAAAACCTTGTGATGGGTTTGCCTTAGGGTTGGCATAAGTCAGAAACAACTTGAAGGCAAACAACAACAACACCTGGTACAGGACTTCTGCAGGTATAATGTCAGAAACTGGTGGAAAAGAAAGGGGTGATCTCTTTCTGCCGTGTTCACTGCAGCATTCTGGGCTACCCAGGGGTGGACATGGATAACGTGTCAGTATGGTAGGATCCTCCCCTGAAGCCGGCTATGTTCCAAATGACCCATTTTTCTGGTCCCTGCTTGACCATCTCCCTTATCTTGTTCCTATATTCCCCTTATTGCAAACACAGCTAGTGCAATTTTCTAGAACTGCTGTTTTGAGATTTCTTGTTGATTCTCTGGAAAGCTAGGATTTTTTTTTAATGGAACTTGGAAAATCTCCTAGCACTCCCATCATCAGCGGGTGTATGGGTGGATAGTGGGAGTTGTGGTAAGAAATCCATATTCCCAAAGTCTGCATCTTGCTGCTTGTGTACATAAATATAAATGTAAATTCATCAATGCAACATGAACAGATGTTCATTTTTTGTATACTGCAGCAGGGAGGCTGTGTTTCCAGCATCTATGGCGTGTTGTATCCAAGCTTCAGTCTGGACCTTCAGAAAGCTAACTTTAAATACCTGAAGAGATACTGCATGAAAGATTGAGCAAGTTTGCTTTCTGCTGCTCCAGAGAACTGGTGAATTCAAATCACAGGAGAAGAGATTCCACCTTAACACTAAGCAGAACTGCTTGACTGTAAGAGCTGTTTGAAAGTGGAATGGACTGTTCCAGAGGATACTGGGGTCCCGTTTTTGGAGGCCTTTCAAGAGAGGCTGGATGGCCATCTTTCGGGAGTGGTTTGGGGGCCCTTAGAATGAGGTTGCACAAATGCCTTTCAGTGGTGCTTGAGTTGTGCCTTCTGGCATGGCAGGGGGTTGGACCAGATGGGCCTTCCAACCCTGAATTTCAGTGGTTTTATGATTCTTTCCAAAGTGCTGAATCCTACCTGCAAAGCAAGTCCAGCTTTCCAAATTTCCAAAGAAATTTAAAGGAGCTCTCCACAGTGCCAGCACTACTTTAGGGGAGAGGTTCAGGACTTTGGATGGCTCCTGCAAAGTCCAGATGAAATCCTGACGCTAATTCCCTTTTTAAAACCTGGGACAGCTTCACACCCCCACTGACGTGGGAGCCCCCACCCCTCACCACACCACAGCACGGATGGAGAGAACGCGACCCTCCGGATGTTGCCAGACTCTGGGTCCCCTCATTCCTCTGCGCTGGCTAAGGCTTCTGGGAATTGTTGTCCAACAATATCTGGAAGGTCACGCTTTGCCCACTCCCTCTGTCGACGAGGTGTTCTTGGACATCCTCCTCCCACCTCCACCCATCTGGTGCTCCAAAGAAACCGAAGCCTCTTTTAAATTAGCTTCCCAGCGAGAGTCGGCCAGCAGAGTAAATGATTGCAGCAGCAGATGGAACGGACCCCTCAGCAATGTGTAACGGCTTTGTTACTCGGTGGGGAAACAAGAGTAAGCCCATTATTTTCACCGTCGGAACGCTGGAGGGAACCGGAACCCATTTGTCTGGAGAAAAGTTGAGGGGGATCCCGGGCAGGAGAGAAAGCAGGGCGAGGGGGGGAGAGCGAGCTGGTGGGCAGAGACAGGACCGGGTCCGTGGGCTCATCTGGGCTGCCCTTCGCCCCCCCTGCTGGCTGGTGTGTTGACATCAGGGTGCTGCCTCCTTGCTGAGGAGCAAAACTTGGTGTGGAAATATCCCAGGATGCCTAAGCGGGCCCGTGCGGAGGAGGCTGGGTGGGTCCCACCTGGGACAGGGAGGGAGGGAGGGAGGGAGGGAGGGAGGGAATCACCACCCACAGGATCCCACCCAAGAAAGTGTGTGAGAGTGCGTCTGAGCGCACGCACACACAAAACCACACAGGCACACGCACACACACACACGCACACACGCACACAGCAGGCAAAGTGAGTTGACTGCTTCAGGTAGCAAATCTGGGGAAGGAAGAAGAGAAAAACACAAAAGTACTGGATGACAGGACGGTGTGTGGGATGTGAGGATGCAGCTCTCTCTCTCTCTGTGTCTCCCTCCTCAAACAGAAAAGTAGGCCAATTATTTACAGACCCCCTCCCTGCACCAATCATTTCGCCTGCCTGCCTACCTATCTGTCTGTCTGCCTGTCTGTCTGCCTGTTTCTATAAGTAGTAAGCTAACTAGTCGGCCATAATCTCTCTATCATTTCTTTTCTTCTCTGTCATCCATCCATCCATTGATCCATCCATCCAATCTGTCTATCCATCCATCCCTCCCTGTCTCCATCCAGCCATCCATCTGATTGTCATTCTTCCTGTTATGTCTTGTCTTAACTTGTCTCTGTGTGTCTGTCTGTCTGTCTGTCTGTCCGTCCATCTGTCCGTCCGTCCATCCGTCCGTCTCTATTGTCATTTGTCTTCCATTCTGTCATTTGTCTCTCTGACCATTTTTATCCATCTTCGTAACACTCTTTCTCATTTATCTTACCTTACTTTACCTCATCTGATCTGTGTCCTTCCTTCCCTCCTTCCCTCCTTCCCTCCTTCCTTCCTTCCTTCTCTCTGTCTAACCATCTCTCCCTCTCTCTTTTCTATAATCCCTGTCTGTCCTTCCGTCTGTTCTTTCTCTCCTTTCTTCTATCTGTCTGTCTGCTTCTTTTTCTTTCCTCTCTTGCCTGAATCAGCCGGGTGAGTCCAACCTCCCTCCCTCCCTCCCTCCCTCCCTCTGTTGCAGTCAACCCAACTCCCTCCCTGCATCCTCTTGTCTCCCCCCCACCCCAAATTCCTCCTCCGTCTCCTCTTTCCTGACTTGCACAGTTAATGCACTTCTCTCAGAAGGGAGCCTCCTGACAAATGGTATAAATTGCGGTTACCAGGTAGCAGCTTTCAATCCACAGCTTTTTTTAAAAAGGCCACTTTGTCTTAAGGCATTTTCAGAATTCTTTGTTTTTGATTTTGGAAGGGAAGAAAGAGGGATAAAAACCCCCCACAGGAACCCCCTGCCCCTAATGGTATGTCATCTGCTGTTGCAGAAAAAGAGTGCACTGGGGTGGGAGGTCTGATGGGGGGGCCGGAGGGAGAGAATCTGGATCCATCGCACCCGGATGCCTTGGTGGGGGCAGAAGGATATTTTAATGGGGTCCGTTTTTCTGCCTTTACTTAAACAGAGGCTGGATGGCTGTCTGTCCAAAATGCTTCAGTTGTGCATTCATGCGTGGCAGGGGGTTGGACTCTACGGCCATTGGGGTCTCTTCCAGCGCTAGGATTCTGTGATTCAGCTATGCCATAAATGTGTTTTTAACTGTTGAAAATGCTTTAATTGGATTGTCCGTTTAATTTTTTTTTTTTAAAAAAAACCATCTGTATAATATATCCTGTGGGGGTTGCGGTTGTTGTTATGATTATGATTTCCTGCCTTTTCCTCCATTTGGGAGTGATGGCTCTCAGAAAATTGGCCCTTGGGCCCAGCATGGTGGTCCACCCCAATTTCATAAAAACGAGACGTGGTCATAAAAACCAGACTGGGCATTGCTCCTTCTTTCACAATGGCACAGAGACAGCTCACAAATGTTTGGGGTGGAAGGAAACGGTGCATCTCCTATGCCTTTTAGGGTCTCCCAGTCTTCGTAAACTCTCCTGGCCCTTAGGAACGTGGCTTCCTTGGTGCTTACAGCAGCGGTGAAGACAGAGGGTGGGTTCCCTGTCTGTAGGGCAGTGAGTCCTAGAGTCTAGATTTAAAAGGAGCCCTTCAAGGTCCTTGGGGAAATAAAAACATTGTCCTGATAGGTTCAGCACCTTGGAGAGCTACCCAGAAGCTGGAGTGGATTCACTCCAAATAGGCCCAGCGCTCTGGAGAGCTCCTTTAAACTCCTGGAGTGGATTCACTGCCTATCCCCCCAATAGATTCAGCACCTTGGAGAGCTCTTGGAGAGCTATCCAAAACCTGGAGTGGATCTGCTGCCTCACTGACTTGGGGACCCGTACTGAATACTGCCTGTGACTGGATAATAAGACCCCTGGGCTGGAATCCCCCTCCCAGCACAAGGCAACTGGAAGGCGGGGTCTCCAAAGTCATGCAGAGCAGAAACAAACAAAGGAAACTGCTCCATTTCTTTTGCTAATACGGTACAAGCAAGTTGCTCATAGGGAGGTTTACTTGCCTGCTCTGTTCCCAGCCAGGTTAAATGAGGAACCACCCAGCAAGGTTTGCAGGACACAAAATATCCAGGTTTTAATTGGCTTTCACTTTTAACAGCTAGTTTTAGTGGTATTGATAGTTTCATTAGATTTTTAACTTTAGTATAAGGTAGAATTTCAGCTATGTTTGTTTTGTTCGCTTTACCTGTCCTAGGATACCTTGAGTCCTGGACTGACAAAAAGATGGGATATGAGTAAATTTAATTTCATCTTCATCATCATCATCATCGACCAATATCATCATACAATTTTAACATTTAGTGCTGAGAAGGATTCTAGAACTCATTTCCTTGGTAACTGGGGGCAATTTCCTATTTATATATGTAAAAATAAAAAGTCTCACAGCTGGATATGAAGAAAGGATCTAATGAGAATACTGGCCAGATGAGGGGCAATCTCCCCAAAATTCAAAACTGAGAGTTTTCCACTTTCTCTGCTAATAAGCATTCATGGGACCGTATTGAAAGCGGCAATACATCAAAGAAATTCTGAATTAATATAGCTGACGGGCACGCAGAAAGGTCAGCGGAAAGTCAGCCCAGAAGTGAAATTACTGCTGAAGAATCAGGACATAAAGGGACAACCTCACCGCGAGGCAGGGCGTTTTCGTCGCCTATTAAATCCACACAAATGACAGCGTTTTAGTCCCAGGATTTCCGTGGGCCCCGATATGGTGTTCGGAGTGACTCAGAGTATTCCTGAGCATGTGAGAGTAATTAGAAGAGCCGCTGCCTCAAATGGAGTGAAAGAAAAGCTGAAGGAAGAGAGAACAGAAGATCTTGGGAGGAGAAGGGCTTTGCTCGCCTCTCCTTAATTCTTGCTAATTAGTGCTCACCTGAGGGGAAATAGTGAGACAATGAATTATAGGATGAAATATACACCACTATGTGATACAAGGGAGCTACTAATGATGTGGTTAAGAGGCTTGATTCAGAGCTGCAACGTTGCAAGGAAATGTGCTTCTGGTGACTCTATATCAGTCGGATCGGAGAATCCACTCCAGGTTTTAACAGGCTCAGCAGCACGGAGAGCGCCGTCAGAGCTAAGCAAAACCAGGAATGGATTCACCGTCCCACTTGATGCCAACAACAACAACAAGAACTCCTCACAGGGTTGTTGTTATGACATAAAGCATGGAGGAGGAGGAGAGAGACATATACCTGACCTTGAGCTCATTGGAAGCATATCTATGCCACCTTTTTCCAATGAGCTCAAGGTCAGGTATATGTCTCTCTCCTCCTCCATGCTTTATCTCACAACAATAACCCTGTGAGGGGGAGGAGGAGTTGTTGTTGTTGGCATCAAGGGGGATGGTGAATCCGTTCTGGGTTTTGCCTAGCTCTGCAGGTGCTCTCCATGGCTCTGAGCCTGTTAAAACCTGGAGTGGATTTGCTGCTCCTACTGATACGGAGTTAAATAGATAAGGTAGACAAACAGATGGATGGACGGACAGACAGAGAGATAGACAGAGAGATAGACAGACAGATTTAAGAGGGGATTATACAAGTCCATAGTGGAAGCCAGTGCTTTTCAATGGCTAGTGACGCAGGTTCAAATCCCCACTGAGCCATAAAGTTCACAGACGTGACCTAACTGGTCAGATACTTAATTACTCTCTCTCTCTCTCTCTCTCTCTCTCTCTCTCTCTCTGCCTGACCTACCTTATAGGGTTGTTGTGGGGCTTGAAGTGGGGAAGGGGATGACAGATGCCACATTCAGCTTCTTGGAGAAAAAGTGGGATATAAATATAAAAAAAATAAGAGAAATAAAGAGACTAAGAATAAAATACAATAGGGATAGTAATTATGTGAAGTTGTGACTTTATAACATGGGCAGACAATTTGTGCCCCAATACCCATGTGGCAAGCTGTACCAATGTGTTCTGGAGAACAAAGAAGAGCTTGGAAATTGTTTGCCTGGGCCAAATAAACTGAACTATTATATTTTGATGCATTACAGCATTATGATCTGATAAATTTCTAGGAAGGATTTCCATTTCTTTTATATCTTTGCTTTCCGTATCTTTGCATTGATGCATTTTCAGTGTGGTTTGCATGCAGCTTTTTGCTTGAATTTTTTTAAAAAAGCATTTGGGGGTGAGGGGTTGGGGCTAGGGCAGTGATGGCCAGAGGTCAGATATGCAGTGAGTCCACAGTAGGCTTTATTTAAAGGCAGTATCTGAGGAGCTGAGCTTATCTGGGAAGTATCTGCAAGCAGCTGTCTCGGGTGCTGAATGCTACCCACAAATAACTTCAGGACCTCGGAGAGCTCCTTAAAAAGCCCGAGTGTCTCCAGTCCACCCTGACATGGAAGCCAGTGGCCACTACTGGTCTGGACCACTTTGGGAATGTACCAGGGTTGATATGCGGGCCACAGACGGGGTTGGGAGCCATACACAGCCCATGGTCTCTAGTCCTTCGTGTTCCTTCTCTAGGAGATCACTCTGACAGCACTGTGCTGTGGGTGTGACAGTAGCTTCTCCAAAATAACCCTCCACAGTAGAGAGGGGCACTGTCGCACCAGACATTGTCACTCTGCTGACAGCCGCAGGTGCGAGAGATCAGAAAGACCCCTCTTGTGGGAATGCACCGCGTCCCGCTCTGTCATGTTTAGCATGCGCGAGGAGAGAAAAATTACTCATCAGTGTGAGCGGCAAAAAGGGCAGGGTTGCTTCGGAGTAGATCTTGTCTCTCCTTTTATTTCCTGCGAACGCCTTTATCCGACAGATACCTGCCGTTCCTGCAGCCGGGAGTCAGAGCTCTGAGTCATTTTGTGCCAGGCTGCACAGATTCCTGTCTCTGCCTGACTCACTTGTCACGTTCTCGCAGAGAGGCACTCTCTTCATTCCTGCTCCCTGGAACAACTGGGCAAGGGGCTGCAAGGAGCCCGAGCTGAATTTTAGGACATGGTTGAAAACAGCCGAAAAACTCTGGGAAATGGGACCGTGTCACCCCTTCCAAGGTTCCTGCACATTGCCCAAGATCGTACATGAAAGAGGTGCAGAGAGTTGGGCGGGTGTTGTGCCACGCCACATTGTTAATGAATTATGGCCATTTCTGCACTATAGTGCCATTATTCCACTTCCAGCCTCCTATGGAATCCTGGGACTTGCAGGTTTGGCGGGGGGTCATTGAGAATTCTCATCCAGAGAGCTCTTTGGCCTCAGGAAACTACAAGCCCCAGTTGAAAGTGGAACAAAAGCACTATAACAGTGTAGTGAAGAAATGGTCCATGCCTTTCATTGAACTACCAAATCTTGACATCAAACATTTTCCTACCTGGGGAACCCCAGTAGTGTTGGTAAGTGTGAGTGCCGAACTCCTCCTTTGCCATCAGTTTCCAGTTCCCATTTCCTGAAAATATGTTTCTAATTCTTTCTGAGTGTGGGCAGAAGGGTTGGGGCAGTGGAAGGTAGTGGTTTGGGTGCGGTGGTTCAAGTGTAGGCATTATCCTAAACTTAAGGGAACTATCCGGGGTGCTGAACCTATTTGGAAAATGCCCCAGAGGAGCTGTCCGAAGTGCTGAACTGCATCCATAAACACAGTACCCTGAGATTTCTTCTCCCCGTCTCTTTCCAGCTCTCATGACGGGTCTGGCAGGAAGGTCCGGCAAATGGAGTTTTCCCACGAACACCAGATGTTCACATTAAGGTATGGTGGAATAAAATTTGCCTGTGTGTGTGTGTGTGTGTGGGGGGTCCTTCGATAAACTGAGAAGACAAAGCGCAACTTCATGCTCATGAAGTTGTGGGGTGTTTTCACAAGGCCACCTCATCAGTGGATTGCGATATTCCGCAACTGAACTTGCCACCAAATGTACACGTGGACCAATGTGTGCCTCATTCATAATGTGCATCTTGGTGGTTGGTGGTTCTGAGGCCAGCGGCGGAGGGCGTCCACTCGAGGCTTCAGTCTGAACTTTGAAGCTGCTTTCTTAGACCCTGGCCCTCTACCTCTTTAAAAGACCCCCTTTAATGTTCAGAATGAGATCGACAGCGGATTAACCACCACCCCGACACAGAGGTCCCCGGCTGCTGCCGAGCAGCGAGATGGCTTGATAGGTGGGAGGCTTGTATCAGAGCCCGGAAAGTAAAGTGTGGGTCAGAGGGAGAGAAATTTTGTTTGCTAGCATTTCTGACAATGAAGGATCTGTCTGAAAACAAATGCCTCCCCGTTGCTACCCCTTGGCAAGCTTGAAAAACAAACAAAACAATCTCACCAACAGAGACCAACCGCAGGCGTTGGCTCTTGTCTGGAATGCAAAGGAACGGATGGGGGGAGGCAGGAGAGATTCAGCATGGGGTAGGTCTCGATGGGGGGAGCTAATGGGACCTCATAGGGTCATAAAAAGAGGGTGTGTGTGTGTTTTTTTTTAAGCTGAACAATGGAGGAGGTTAGCAAGGGAAAAGAATTACATGTTGTGGTTGTTCATCCTATACTTTGTACTGAAGTCGTGCGTGCTCTCCTCTGCATTGTGGTTGTGTGTCTTAGATTTATGCATTGTGGTTGCGTGTCCTATACTTTGCATTGTGGTTGTGCGTTGGAGTTGTGCACCCTATGCTTTGTATTGCAGTTGTGTATACTAAACTTCCCACCGTGGTTGTGCTTCCTATGCTGTGCATTGTGCAGTTTGTATTGTGCACGTCCAGTCACACCCGGTCATTGGCACGATTGCTGCTCTGCTTGGGGCTGCACAGTGGTTAAAACAGCGTATTTTGGCATGCAGGTATTTACTCTGTGCTATGGGGATCTTGCATTGATTAATAAGACACTGGCTGGCGGCTTATCAATGACGTACACAAACCATTGTGTGTGCCACTTTTTTTTTCTATTTTTCATTGCAGAGGTTGGTATTCTTTTCTTCTGTCATGGGAGACACACAGACCATAAGATCTTGAAAAGAACCTGTATGGATCTGGCTAAAGCTGGAGAACCTCGGACTGATCTCTCTCTCTCTTTCTCTCTCTCTCTCACTGCCTGACCTCCTAACAGAGTTGTTGTGACGACAAAGAAGGGAAGAGGAGGGCACCCATGTATTGATCAACTGGGGTTTTTTTTTAGAACTACCGTCACTCACCCCACTCCACCCCAAGGTGGAGATTGCAAACCCAATGAAGTCATCGTGAGATTAGCTAGTCAAATCAGATTTGGAGATGACAGTACGGAGCCTGTTTGGAGTGATGGTAAAATTCCCTGGATCGGGTTGACCCTCTCTCGGAATGGGCTGCCACTTCTGGGTGAAGAAGCCCCCGCTGAGTTGCCAAGTGAAGGAGAAGGGGCTCCTTTGACTGGCAGTGGGAACTTTTGCAAAACTCTCTCGACGGCCCCTCTGCCTTTGGGTTTAGCCTACTTCACTTCCTGTGACAATCCACATCCATTTGATCAATTTAACTGCAGTGATGGCTTTGATGGGGGAACATAACGCTGGAGAGAAGTATTATTTTTAGCTTCGTGTAATGAGGCTGAGCAGCTGGAAATGAAGGGAATGGGGCCACGTGACTGATCAAACCTCACTGACCACAGGTGGTGCGGTTAGAGGCACTCTGGTTGAAAAGCCCCTGAACTGGTGTGTCTGTCACTGCACGCAGATGGAGTGTGCGCACGCACGCGTGTTTTTGTGTTCTTTATTGTGCGCATCATCCAGCAAATTGGCAGGGAAAAAGATTTATTTAAGAGTGCGGGAGTGAGCAAAGTGCAGGCATTCGGCCACGTGTGGACACAAGGCACGTTTTGTGGCCAGTGTCCCCTCATGTTCTCCCCTGCCAAAAATAGATAAAGATGGACAGACGGGCATATAGACAGACAGACAGATCTCCAAGACTTCAGATTTTTGTTTCCCCGAGAGGCAGAAGCTGTAACATGTCCAGACCAAGGCGACCAAAATGACAATATTGGGATGGGAATGGGATTATTTAGCCTGGCGAAGAGAAGGTTAAGAGATGACATGACAGCCGTGTCTAAATGTTTGTGGGAGGCATTTGGAGGGTGGAGCAAGCTTGTTTTCTGCCGCTCCAGAGATTGGGACGCAGAGCAATGGATTCAACCTACCTGAAAAGAAATTCCACATAAACATCAGGAAAGATTTCCTGAGGGCCAGAGAAGTCTGACAGTGGAATACTTTGCGGCATGGGAGTGTGGTGGAGTCTCCTTCTTTGGAGGTTTTTAAGCAGAGGCTGGATGGCCATCTGTCAAAGGGAGTGCTTCGATGTGTGTTCCTACATGGCAGGATGGGGTGGGACTTGATGGCCATGGTGGCCTCTTCTAACTCCTATGATTTTATGATTCTTGATTCTAGGGTTGCGGTAAGTCAGAGTGAATGTGAATTCACATAACAGCAAGGTTTGTAGTGTAAGATGCACCCAGGCCCGGTAGTGTGAAGCCATGAAGCGCAGTGCGGAGCGGCCGAGAGAGCTGGGGATGTTCAGCCCGGAGAAGAGAAAGTCAAGAGCAGACGTGACAACCGTGTTTAAATATTTGAAAGGATGTGATAGGGAAGAGGGAGCAAGCTTGTTTTCTGCTGCTCCAGAGACTAGGAAATGAGGCAGACCACATTCCAGATGGACAGACCCATTCAAGGAAAACAGGTCCCTGAATCTGCAAGGCCTGAGTAGGGCGGTTGAGGAGAGAGAGGCTTGAGGTCTCTCATCTATGGGCAGTTAATAAGAAAGACTGAGAGAGTGTGACTTGCCCAGTGTCACTCAGTGGGTTTCCATGGCCGAATGGGGATTTGAGCTCTCATCTCCGGTCTTAATCTGATGCTGAAGTCACTACACAACACTGGTTCTCTCTTTACTCCAACTTATGGAGACCCTGCCCTGGGTTTTCCTTGGTGAGATCTTTCAGGGGGTGTTTGCCTTCCTCAAACCACTGCATCACCCTGACTTTCTATCTGTATCTGTATCTGTATCTGTATCTGTATCTGTATCTGTATCTGTATCTGTATCTGTATCTCTCTCTCTCTCTCTCTCTTTCTGTGAAGCTCTCTGAAGCTCCAGCAATCCTCATCATTCAGGAAAGAGAGAGCAAAAGTGCAATTAAGCACAAAGATTAAAGTTATTATTCAAATTCATCAACAGACTCCCCTCCTCCATCCCCCACTCCCCCCTTTTGGTATCTCTAATGAAAACGTGTACAGAGCCCTCCGGGTTAATTTTACAGGGGAGAAAAATTCCAATCTAGCACTCGGAGATTTTCATGTTAAATTAATGTAACGGACGCTTAAAAGCTTTGCTAATTAGGCATTGTTATTAATGGGGCTGTCAGGTGAATGGAGAATCGGCCTTGGAGCGGCGTTGCGCTCGCCTGAAACCCCGGTGTTGGCGCTCAGATTGCAGCGTGTCCGGGAGGGGGAACAGCACGATCGCAAACGCACGGCAGATGTGGCCGGCGAGAGCGGCTCTCTCTCCAAAGGCCGAGGGTGCGGCGGTCTCAAATCTCCGGGGAGATTCGGAGGTGCTTCTGACCCGCATCTCCCCCGTATCTTGCCGATTAGGTGCGGTTGCCAACGCTGTCGCCTGGCCGCTTCTCACACCTGGGTCCTCCAGAAGTGTCGCACTGTAAGTCCCACACTCCCCCAGGAGACTGCAGAAGAAAGTACGTGGGACTCAACCGCCCTCTCCCAAACTAGTGCCTTCTAAATATTACCCACCCAAGGTCAACAGTCAATGGCTGAGCGTGCATTTGAATCCTGGTTTGGAAGAGTCAAAGTCCAAGACACGGACTCCTACCTCATCACACTGGTTCCTGTTTTTGATTCTGCTCTGATTTATATCAGAGTTGAATCCCACGATCCCTGGGAACACGGTTGTACCTTGTGCGTGGCCACACATCTGTGTTCCTCAGATGTAGTGTGCATCAAGACACATATTTTGCACAGTGCACTAGGTGTGAACTTTGGATTGTGTGGTTGGTTATACAGCATCACAATTTGCTAGCGAGAGGGCATCATGCAACCACCACGTACCGCCTTGAGCACAAAGTTACATCCTGTCTCCTCAACGCAGGATCTCAGCTGAAGTCAACTCATTTGTCAGTCTGACGAGGTGATAATTTATGAGTGTGAATTGTCAGTTTGTTTCTGGGTGAGGCGAGACTGTACGTGGTGAGAGAATTGGTAGGGATGCCTACGGAGCGATGGGACGTTGGAGTATGAGAAGGGAAGGGAAAGAAGGTGGCAGATTCTCCCCACACACGCAGGCCAGGTATGGATTGTCAGTTGGAGCACACGTTTCCTCAGATCTGCAGTTCCACTTGTCACAGTTGGTGGTTCCGACACTCCATAGTTTAGTCTGAAAGATCTCTCCAAGCTGCTGAACCTGCCCATCCCGCTGGGCATCTCCTTTAAAGTCCAGACTAAAACTTGGTGTAAGCTTCTTTAGATGCCTTCAGACAGAAGATGGACAAGAGTATGGGCAGCCACCTGCTGGGAATGCTCTAGCTAGAGATCCAGCACCAAACGGGGGATTGGACCTGATGACCGATGGGCCTCTTTCCAAATCTGTGATTCTGTGAACCCTGAAGGGACCAGATCCCCTCTGATCATGGATGCTAAGCTGGTTTAAGATGGTTAGTACTTGGATAGGGGACAACCAAAGAAGAGCAGTTGCTGTAGGCTATAAGGTTCAGAAGAAGGCCATGGCAAAGCTTATGTTTTCCCTGAGAAAAAAACCTATGAAACCACCATAAGTCAGAGTGGTTCAGCATTGAAACCAACTGCCCAGAGAGGTGTTGGGCTCTCCTTCTTGGGAGGTCTTCAAAGAGAGGCTGGACAGCTACCTGCTGGGAATGTCCTACCTGGCGATCCTATACCAAGCAGGACGTTGGACCCAATGAGGCCTCTTCCAAATCTAGGATCCTTTTTTAAAAAGCCCCACACTAGCCGTCTTGCTGCTATCCCCTGTCCTATATTTGTGCATATTTGCTATAATCTCTGGCTCAACAAGACTTCCTTCGGCCTTCTTGTTGGACGAGCTGTCTTTAAACATCGGCCTTTGAGCTTGGGATGCTTTGAAGAAAACCCGGAGGCCCTCAAGGCAAGAATCCTCCTCTTGCTCCAAATCTAGGGCACCACGCCTCAGTTGACTGAGCAAGAGCCGCGTTTTCTCACCAGTGCTCTTACAGTGTGTCCTGGGCGTGTTGCATTATGCATGGTGCTGAACGGCACAGGATCGGAGTGTTGATTTGCAAAGCAAGCACCACTAGGAATACAAGCGGCTAATAACCAGGCAGGGGGATTGGTGTTTAAGCAGCCAGAGAGAGTGGAAGTGAAAGGTAACACGGACTGAGTTTGTTCTTGTCTAACGCTTCCACTCGGGCTGAAAGTGACTGAATGGCGACGGCATGTTCTGTCTTCAGTAAATCCTCATGAACCAGAGGCTGCGATCCAGCATCTCCTCAGCATAGCGTAAGTATCAAGCCGCACCAGCACTGTGCACGCTTCACGAGGGGCAGGAATATTGTGCAACACGTGTCAGTGGCAGGGTGCAGTTGTGCAATGCACGACGCCCAATCTCAATGCACACAGTGCATACACGCAGGAACAGGATTGTGCTAACTCTCGGAAGAATACCGTTGTTGCTCTGCAGTGAATAATTTGCCCAACCTGTGTGGCGTGAGTTGGGCACGTGCATGTCAGAAACAGAATAACAGCTGGAGGGAAGGATGGAGAGTTGCCTGCCCTTGGGCGTGCTGGCACCGAGACTGCGAACCAGGCCCTGGGTCCCTTTGGAAACCCTTCTGCCTCTTCCTCCAGAAGCAAGACTCTCCCCTCCTCCCGCTCTTCCTCCTCCTCCTCCTCACCTCCTTGTCTTCATCTTCCTCCTCTTCCTCCTCCTTTTCTTTTTCTTCTTTTCCTTCCTCCTCCTCCATTCATTTTCCTCTCTTTCTTCTTTTGCTTCCTCCTCCTCCTCCTCCTCTTCTCCATCTTCTTCCTCCTCCTCTTTCTTCATCTTCCTCCTCCTCTTCTTCCTAATCTCCAGCTTCCTCTTCTTCCTCCTTTCCATCCTCCTCCTCCTCCTCCTCCATCCAGTCGTGTGCTCAGTTGGGCAATTTCCCCCTTTAACAACACAAAGGTGGCGAAGCGCAGCCGGTGCCTAACTCCATGCCTGGCCGTTTTGACCCACCAGCTTGACGGACGTTCTCGGTCCGCGAATGCCTGGGCTTCAAAAAAAACAACTCTGGCTTCTGTGTCGGCCTCTCGCGTGGTGCTTTGTGAGTTTCAACCTGCCGTCCCCAGCTATTTGATTCCAGAGATGGACGGATCTGCTTCACTGAACCAGAGCCGATGGCTAGCCAGCGTCTGCGTGGAGGACCCGAGGAGATCATTTGCTGGTTCTCAGAGCAGAAGACCCAGTTGGCCCCAAGTGAGTGGCGTCCCCGCTCCAGTTGCTCGCTCCCTCTTGCCAAAACAGAGGCACAAGCTCTCCAAATATCTGAGGAAAGTGGAGAAGGGGGGGAGGGAAGAAGGCGGACATTCACCCATCTGTTCCAACAAGCATCTTTGCAGTATTACTATCCCCCCGCAAATGCTTCTCTTCCTTTAATGAAACAAGCAATTAACGATGTTAATTTTAATTTCATTTGCTAATGAAGGCAGTCTAATTGCACAATAATTGGCAAGGGCGGCAGCAGAAAATAAACCTTGGGCCTACTCGATTGCTAGAACATCTTCAGAAGAGCGCTGATGGAGAAGGCATAGGTCCAAAATCTGAAACCGGAATGATGGGAGGGGGAGGCCGGCAAAGAGGAGGCGGTGTTTCTGGGCCCGGGGATGGGGGTGCCAGTTTGGGGAATGGGCAGATGGGGGCAGAGAGGTTTTAGGAGGGGTCGCTGGCCACAGCAGAGGAGGAAGGCCTTTTCTTGGAACTGCAAAACAGCCAAAATGATGGCAAGGAACAGCGCCATGGCCAGAATCGCCTTATACAAATGCAAAAGTTCTCCTCTAGAAGCCAAGGCACGTGTGTGTGTGTGTGTGTGTGTGTGTGTGTGTGTGTGTGTGTGTGTGATGAAGGCTTGGGTGACCTTTGGCAAGCCACATACTCTCCGCCTCAGAGGAAGACAACATCAAAACTGATGTTCATCATCCCAATCCTCATCTTTATTCATTTACGGAATTTGTACCTCACCTTTCTTGCAAGAAGCGATCCAAGGTTGTTGTTGTACACCTTGAAGTCAATTCTGGCTTAGAGTGGTCTTAGAGTTTTCTAGGCAAAGTATCTTTTCAGCCATTGCCTTCCTCTGAGGATGAGAGAGCGTGACTCACCTAAACTCACCTCAGTGGGCTCCCATGGTGAGCAGGAATTTGAACCCTGGTTTCTGCAAGTCCTCGGCCAACGCTCAGACCTTCACATCATGCTGACTGCCCCCCAAAGGTGACCGGAATCCCGTACAAGCTACAGGTATACTTACTTAAATAGACTGAAAGAGGATTGACGTGATGTCAAAGGAGATGATGAAGATGTTGAAATAGTTCAAGATTTTCTCTACCTTGGCTCAGTCCTAATCAGAATGGAGACTGCGGTCAAGAAATCAGAAGAAGGCTAGGAAGCACAGCTACGGAAGAATTGGATAAAACCTTGAAGTGTAAAAGTACATCCTCGAATACTAAAGCTAGGATTGTCCATGCCATTGTATTTCCAGTTTCTTTTGTGGGTGTGAAAGCTGAACAAGGAAGAAAGCTGATAGGAAGAAATTCAACTCATTCCAAATGTAATGTTGGGGAAATGGTCTGCAGATACCCTGGACTGTTAAAAAGAGAGACAAATGGGTCCTGGAGCAATTCAAGCCTGAACTCTCCCTGGAAGCCAAGATGACTAAATTGAGGCCGTTGTACTTTGGCTAGGAGGCTAGCCCGGCTTCCTGTGGCAGGGAGTTCCAGAGGGCGGGAGCAGCCACTGAGGAGGCCCTGTCTTTCCTGTATCCTCACCAAGTGAGCCTGCGAGAAAGCCTTCCCCTGTGGATCTTAGGGCTCTGACAGGTTCGTGTAGGGAGATACGGTCTTTCAAGTCCAGACTAAGCCATATAGGGCTTTATAGGTCATGGCCAGCACTTTGAATTGTGTCCGTGAAGCTGTTTCAACAAGGGAGTTAAAGTGCTCCTGGTCAGAATTCCAAGTGCAGCATTTTGAACCTCTTGAAGTTTCTGAACAGTTTCCAAAGGCAGCTCCACATAGAGTGCATTACGGTAGCCCGACCGAGATGTAACCGAGTCACGTGTCGCTGCAGGAGGACGTACGGCAGCCCTAACTTACGAGATAATTATCTATCCACATCCTTTGGAAACAGGAATCCTCCAGTTTGAATAAAGGAGGCCTGTTTTGCCGCCACCGGCCACACGCTCTGAGACAAATTCCGGCGGGCACCGTGACCCCCTCTGCTGGCTGTTAATTCTCCTCTCACCCCTTTGAAAGCACGGTGCTCTCTTGTGGAGCTCCATCTGAACGCGCGTGTCATTCTCGAACAGAAGTCTCCTCCTTTCTTCTCTCGCTGCTCCTCCGTCTGGATTTCCCCTTGGCTTCGCCTTTAATTAGCGCAGCTCCGAGAGGTTCTTCTGTGCCGGCGGGACTGGAAAATGCACATTAATGGGAGCAAACAGATGAAGAGACACCGAGGTGTGTGTGTGTGTGTGTGTGTGAGAGAGAGAGAGCTCCAAAAAGCTGTTGTAGGGGATACGTCAGTGGAGACCATCAAAGGCATCATGGTGGATGTACAAGATAAAATGCTTTTCCCATCCCATGAGGGGTGATATATTTGGTCATTCCTCCAGGGCTCCTGACTGAAGAAAATAAGGAGGAAAAAAATAAGAAGAAGAGATTTGAAGCCAAGGACGTCCGGGAGAGAATTATCAAAAAGTAACCTGTCAACAGCCGCTGAGTAAAATACCCAACTCAACGACTATAAGGACCTTGGCTGAATCCTGTGGATAGCATACATGTACATAAGCCAGCAATTATGGACTTGTATGTCCTTTTAAGTTCATTATGCAAGGAGTTATCCAGTACCCCCTTGCAGATGACCTCCCCTCCAATACAATCTTGCTAATGAAGGGGAAAACCAATATGGCTTTGCTTGGGCTAATGGAGAAAAGTGCTTACACCTCTGTAGGATTACGTGCCTTGGTCTCAGAGACTTTTCTTGAGAAAAGCAAGCTGACACGGTGAAGGTTGCACCCAGAATATATAGTCTTTCCCTGACATGTAAGTGTTAAAGGTTGTCTGATGGCAGGGAAGGAGGACTGGTTGTTCACCTGGAAGGAGTCTGTAGAAGGCCTGGCGAGATCGGCAAAACATCCACCGGAAATGTTAGCAGGATGGGAAATCACCCCAGCACGTGCGCGCATGGATAGTTGACCTGGCAAAGTTTAAGAGGCTATATTAAGGTGTAAATTCATGGATTTGCCATAAGTCACAGGCAACCTGAAGGCGCACGCACACACACACATTAATTATATTTATTGTTTTTCTTCTTTAATGAGAAAGTTCTGTGGATCACAACAGCACAGATACACAAAGCGACACTGGTTTGAATGGGGACCACAGTATCAAATGAGACCACCTTGATTCCTAGATTCTTGGAGAGACTCTGAATCACTGATGTTCTAGATCCCTAGTCAGTCAGATTCCCCTTAGATTCTGACACCAAAAAACATTTATTTTGGGTGTGAAAATCATCCAAAAAAACACACGAATGTTTTCTTTAAAAAAAAAATTGGAGAAGGGGATTTTGATTGGGGGGCTTTGATCTACTGGCCGGAGACAGTGGAGTCACAAAAGTGGGGCTCGGACTGCACTTTCCCCACCTATGACCCCCGTTAAACGCCCCCTCCAAAGCCACCGTGGAAAGGTATTGCATGGGAACCATTTCTCCCACACGCACACAAATCCTTGCGATGCAGCGGCACTCTCTTCGTAACACCCGGCCCAAGATAATGTCAGGTGCTAATTGCAGCTAGACGTCGCTGCGCCACTGCAAGGCCACCTCCAGGGTGGGAGCAGCAGGTGGCGGCAGACGAGCCCCCCGAGATGTGCGCTCCCAGGAAAACTTGTGTGTCCGTGTGCGTCAGGAGCGAGGCCAGGAGGGGGAGTCTTTGCCGGCCGCCCAAAGAAGGCGGGTTGGTGCTGACAGATGCCTGTGGTCCTTTTCCAGCCCACAAAGCTGTTAATCCTAATTTTTTAAACGAAGCCATCAGCAGGATTTGACGGCGTGACCGCACACGCGGGGGCTCGGGAGACACGACGTGGAAAATCGTTTAATTAAAACAATTAAGTGTCAAAGGGACATGATGACATGGAATGGTCGCCCGGGACACAGAAGAGAAAGAGGGAAAGGAAGGAGGACCAAAGAGGGGAACATCGGACTCCAGATGACACACCGTAGAAACATATCGATGTGCCCAAAGAGGAGGGAATCGGGGCCACATTAAGGTTTCTGTAGGCCCTGGGCACTCTTGAATTCAACTCCCTGCCTTGCTTTGATATTCCATTAGGAACGTTTTCATAGGCCCTAAAATCCTGTTTTTGTAGACCTTAAAATTTTCATAGGCTCTAGAGACTTTGCCTAAAGTGTTTCGGGGATAAGGTGGCCCTGGAGGGATGGGTTCAGCTTTTGGAATTGATCACGGCTTGTCCTGCCCAAATTCCCAAATGAAAAGGCACGTTTCCTCCCACCTCAAGCTTAGTTCTGCCTTTAGACTCCATTTTTCTGCCAGCATCCTGAATGTCCCCTCTAACTTCCCATGATGCCAGGACGTTGCTGTGCCAAAATCCATCCTCCAATTACCGTGTACATTTCCTCATCCCATGAACAGGCCGTGCACCAATATATCAATATCAATGTCAACATCAATCTATCTATCTATCTATCCATCCATCTATCTATCTCACAGGCATGGAGTCCACGGTGTTGTGACCACAATTCATCCCAATTCCACTGCCGAAGTCCACCTTAAAATCCAGGCAGCTGCCCCAAGGGCTTTGGTTCGTCGACGGTGGTGAGCAGGGCACTGAAGGACGCTGTCCCCAGCCACCTCCCGTCTCCTCAACAAGGAGTAGCAACAAAACCCTGTGAGGCCTCTTCTTCTGCACATCACATCCCTGCTTGCCGGTGGGACGGGGTGGACATGCCACCCTTCCGCATCCGCTCACCAGCGCTGTTACCGGGCCGTACACCTCCGTGCTTTGATATGGTCTAATTGGCAACACATATTAATTGGCAGATGTGTTGGCATAAAATATAAATTATACTTATGGCTAGCAAGGCCATGTGGAAGGAAAGGACACTGGCTGGGAGTAGGTCAGAGATGACCCAGCGTGGCCAGGTCAAAAGTTCTCTGACATTGGCCAAGAAAGCCTGCCTTAATGGCTCTGAGCTAATCCTATCAACTGCCGCCATCAGAAACCAATAAGGTGCCCAGGACCCCTACTGGGTGCATATCCTATTCCCGAAAGCCCAGAAACCCCCTCTCCACCAAGACGTTGAAACCCATCGGTCCACTCCAGACCCATTGTCCCCCACAGGTTCCCTTTGTCTTGCATCTGGAACCTTCATGGCCACAGGCTATTTTCTGGCTACAAATACCCCTGACTTCAGGATGCCCAGGGCAGTCTCTCGAAGGTCTACCCGTCGCTCTGTCCGTCTGCTCCTGAACGAGAACTGTCCTTAGGTCCTACCTCAGCCAAAACACATTTCTACTCTTCACTACTCTTCTGGACCGGTAATTATAACTCCTCTCAAACCCTTCGGCGTCTCTATAATTTTTCCTCCCTTTCTCTTTCAGTTCGATCTTGTGTGAATGCTTGACCGTGTGCATCTTGTGTGCGTGCATGGGTGAATTCTCCCAATAAAAACACATTTTTAGCTTACTTTTTAATCTTTGACTGACTTTTGCTTGGTCTGACCCTGTAAAAATTGGGTACAAGATCCTGCTGGGTTACCCTGCTCCTCATTCTGCTGTAGCCAGTGCTCCACTAATTTCCCCAGTCTTGGCATTTTTGGAGCTATTCCAGGTGTCCCCCAGGGGCCCCCAGAAGTCAGGGTAACGGCTCCACAAGACTCCGTCCCTTGGTGCGGCCGCCTGGGTTTTCGGGTAGGCCCTTGGGGAACATTCACGACTGTGGCCACGGTTGGCCCGATGAAGATATTGTTCTTATGTGGATTTCGGACTTTGTTGCATTTTCTTGCGGGACCAACACTGGCTACCCCTGAATATGTGCCAGAGGAAATCATTTTCATTGAAGCTAACGGGCAAATTTATTTCTGCTTCTTCCTCAAACTTCAGTCTTTCTGTGGGTCAGGAACTTCCTTGGCTTTTCGGTAGGGCGGGAGGACATCTCTTGTGGGGCTGGTGGAAAACTCTAAGGGGAGTGTTGCTGGGAACAGGATTCACACCCGCTTCTCACCCTGGGGGATGTTGAGAGAACAGTTAGTTCATAGTAACACGCCGAGGTGTTACAGATTTTCGCAAGTGGGTGTCGTGGGCTTTTATTTCTTTTCTCTTTTGACAGGATAATTTTTGTCGTCTTAGCAATCGCTTTGATTTTTTCCCCCTTTCCCTGACAAAAGGGAAAAATTGAAAATCAAAAGGGAAGCCACCCTTCTCTGATCCTTGTCCACCTCCTGGCAATAGAACAAGACTCCAGAACGATTTCCTTTGTTTCCGGAGCACAGGGGAGGGGAGAAACAGGGCTCCGAGGCGACGGCCGCGCTTGGCTGCCGGCAGAGACTTTTGCAGACTCCGTGCCTTTGGCCACGCCTCGGCCGTTGGGGATAACGGCGTGCCCGGTGGGGCTTGACCTTCATTGATCCAGAGCACCTTAGGCCCCCTAAGACGGGCTGCAGTTCTGCTTAACCCTACCACTGAGATTGGCAGGCGGCTGTTCTCAGGGTGGATGCAGGCTTCCCTGCCCATCCGGTGGGTTCAGGGCCGGAGCACGGTCTGAAAGTGGAATTGATGGAAAAAGCAGAACGCGGTCTTTCATCCGTTCTGCTTCTCTTGCCTTCTTCTCGTTGGGAGCACGAGGGCGTTACGGCCCTTCGGCTTTAACCCGCTTGGTTTTTAAATAGGTCGTGAGCTGCCTTGAGTCTCATTATAGAGAGAAAGACGGGATATAAACTGATGCAATTAATTAATTAATTAATTAATTAATAGCATATGCAGTCGCCCTTCCACATTTTCAGGTTTGACTTTCACGGATTTGATTATTTGAGAGTCTCTCCAACCCCTGCCTCCCACTTCTCAGTAGCTTCTTCTCCAGGGGAACCTCCTCTCTCCGCAGCTCTGATCAGGCCGTGCCGCATTTTAAAAACCCGCCTCTGCTCCTCCTCCTCCTCCTCTTCCTGCACTGGGCACGGCCTGGCCGGCTGACGGTGTCTCACAACCCAGTTCCTCAGCCCCATGAACCCTTTCCCAATGCCCCCCAAGGAAGGAGATGGGCAAGGGAGAGAAAGTATAGGGCCACCATGCCAGCCCACCCCCTTTCCCTCTCCTTCCTCTGGCCTGGTTTGGACCCTGAATGACCTCTCTCCCCATCATGTCTCTTCCCCTTTCCCACAGATGTACACACATTCTGATATTTGCACATTTTCCACCTTTATGGGGAATCCCGTTGCCCTAACCCCAGCAAATGTGGAGGACTGGCTGTATTCTTTAAAAAAAAAATTAAAGATAAACAGCACAATTTAAAACAATACGGGTCTTGCCGACCTTTCCTTAAAAGCCTTAATTTCCAAAACACTGTCTGCATTTTAAAAAAAATTCTTCACCTGCTGATGGAAGGACAACAAGGAGCGACGCATTCTGGCCTTCCTAGGGAAGCAGTTGCAAAGACGAGGGGCCGTCACCAAGAAGGCCCTGCCTGGCGTCTGTGAAGGTGGTCGGACTGAGCGGAGGGTCTTTCCGTGGATCTCGGGATCCCAGCAGGCTTGTATAGGGAGATACAGTCGGCCAGACAACCCCGGACCTAAACCATATAGGGATTTATGACCAACCATTTTTATTTGTGTCCAGAGGCAGACCGGCAGAACCGCATCCTCCTGGCAGTAATATCTGTGCTGAAGGCCCCTGGCTGACTTTAGGGGGACTCTGTCACTTTAAGTGAAGCAGTTGCAAAAAAAGGCCACGGAACTTAATCGTCCCCTCCGGGTTCCTGTGAGAAACAGGTGTAGCCAGGGAAATGCGTTGTGCAGATCCATTTCCAAGAGCTCATTATCTTTCCACGAGATTTCAACGTATTTGAATTATGAAGCTGCTAATTTGTATTTTAATATCCCCTCAGTGTCCCGCCATCCATAAAAAACGAAGCAAAGACAATCAGCGGCCATCCCTTATCTTGTCTGCGGGCTTGGCTTGGGAGATTTTGATCCGTGATGCCACGAAGAAAAGAAAGGAAAATGGAAGGCATCCAAACCCCGTTGCCAAGATATCAAAATCGGAAGAGGCGTGACTGAAGGGCAGATTCCCAGCCACGTGCTGTGGTTGTAAAGCCCAGGAGGCTGCGTGCACATTAAGAGTTCTTTCTGGAGCCCCAAATTAATAGTGAACCCGTCCTGACTTCTTTCACCGTGGACAGGATAAGAAACATGCGCGGACGTCAAGAGGATGAGAGTTCTGGCTCCCTTGGCCACCCCGACAGACTCCTTTGGCGCATGTGCCGCGCTTCTATGCCCATGTTTATGGAACCGAGTCGCTTGTTGTCATGTCGGCTGAGCAGCGGGTGCAACTTACAGCCACCCTGGGATGAATATTTCTCTTTTTGTTGTGTGAAAGAAAGAGAAAGAAAAGAGAGAAAGAATTCGTCTGAAACTTGAAAGGCACTCTCCAAGGTGCTGAACCCATCCGGGAAGAACAGGGACCAACAAGGAGGGACAGTTCCTCGAAAATTCAGAGATAAACCCAGGATGGATTCATAAACCTCACCGAAACAGAAGTCACCAGCTGCTACTGCATTGAAATCAGTGGGTCCTTCGTTAAGCCCTAAATAAACTTGTCCCATTGATTTCGATGGGACTGAATTTCATCTAGCCTAGTCTGAATCTGAGACCCAGCTTGAACGTTGGACTACAACCCTGGAGATCAGAGTTTGATTCCCCGTTCAGCCATGGAAAGCCACTGGGTGACCTTGTCCATGTCACACACCGTCAGCCCCAGAAAGCCCTGTGATAGTTTGCCTTAGGGTCACCGTAAGTCAGAAACAACATGACGGTACACAACGATAGCAACGGGTCTGAAACTAATCTACTGTATTCTCTCCCCTCAATCACCAAAAACAGGGCCACGAGTCCATTTTTTTTAAAATGCCAGCATTCAGGCAGAAAGTTTTGAGCTTTACCAAGTTCTTTGGGATCTCCAAGCTGTCCTTTCCAATGCTATCATGCTCCACACAGACAACACACACACTCTTCTCCAGCAGTCACTTACTTATCTGTTGCCTTTCACCCAAGATTGCAAGATGTCATATTATGGCTCCTCTCCTTGTTGTCCTCACAAGAGCCCTGCGAGGTAGCTCAAAGTAAGGCAGAGAGGGAGGGACTGCAGAAAGTCACCCCCGACCCACAAGGCAGATGTGGGGATCTGAACCATTCCAAACCATTGCCCGTCATGTTTATTTTAAAAAGAGACCCATCACTACTTCGACAAGTAACACCAGCATTTTCTACTTCTGGGCACTTCCCTGAAGGAATTTTTTTGGGAGGGATGCAGAAATGTATATGCCTTTTTCTTTGTATAAAAACCAGAGGTTTTCTTTGACAAGATGAAGTGTGTCCAGAGGAGGACAACTAAGACAGTCAAGATCTGGAAACCGGATCCGATGAGGAACAGTTGGAACCATGGGTTGGTCAGCAAACCCCATTTTTTTTGCACGCATATTTCTTCACGAAACAATTCCCCGAGAGACATCCTGACACTCCAGGCATCTTGCGGCTCTTTCTCTTTAGCAGGACCCCCCAACTCTTGGAAGTCTTTTTTTTCTTCATCAAGGAAAGAAATCCTAAGATATTTCACATCCAGAAATTCGTCCCAATCCATGCCTGTCCAGGAACTCCATCAACACCATCCATTTGACAAGATGTGGGAGAAGGCCTTTTGAGAGCTGCGATCTCATGAGAAACCTCTCGCCTGTGCTTGCAGATGGGAAGTGTGTATTTGTGGAGAGAGAAACAGGGCACACGCACACCCTGCATTTTCATTCTGTCTGCTAAATGAATAGACATACCAGCCACTTTTCAAATTCCCCCTCCTGATAAAACAGGGGTGAAAAAAACACCCATAATGAGACGTTGGAGAAATGAGTCATTTGCCTGAAGACACACAACTGCCTCTCCTGTCTCCCTTCGAGGAGAGAAGAGAGAGAAGGCGGGCGGTGGAAATGAAAATAGATTGCAGAGAGGTTCCTACACCGACCCAGAGACTTTTGCTTAAACATCACGCTGCAAACACCGGAGGATTTCAATTCATTTTCCCCAAGGCCGATGTAGCATTAAGTTCTTATATCCGAAAGCGGCCTTTCAAATTTGCCAGTTGCTGTCTGGCTGGGCGTGCTACATAAATCCTTGCCGGGATCCTTGGAGACCGAAAGCAATTATGTGAGACGCTGAGGTGGCACGGAAAGGAGGGGCTTCAAGGGGATGCTGGGCCTGGTCGGAAGGTGCCTTCACCCTCCCGGCGCAGAGCTTTCAAGTTTCAGGGAGTCTGGGAGGCCTTGATTCTGCTGCATGTACCTTCCCAGGCTTCCTGTCATATAATCCTTGTGAAAAACTGTCCCCTCTCTCACTGCTTCTCTGCAAGCCAGGCCATCATCCTCTCCCAACAAAGCACGGTGGAAGGGGTGAGACCCTTCGGGTTGGGTGGGAGCCCGAGGGTCATCTAATCCAACCGTCTGCCATGCAAGAACGCACAACTACAGCACCAAAGGAGGAAGTCCATTCCACTTTTGGACAGGTGAGAAGTCCTTCTGAAAGATGCCCGTTCAAGAAGGACTTCTGCATGTGAGAGGGATTTGGGAGTCTTAGTAGACCGCAAGCTGAACGTGAGTCAGCAGTGTGACGTGGCAGTCAAGAAAGCCAACGCAATTCTTGGTTGCACCAAAAGGAGTATGGTGCCTAGATTGAGGGAGGTAATGGTGCCGCTCTATTCTGCATTGGTGAGGCCTCATTTGGAGTACTATGTCCAGTTCTGGGCACCTCAGTTCAAGAAGGATATGGACAAGCTGGAGGGTGTCCAGAGGAGGGCGTCCAAAATGGGGAAGGGTCTGGAAGCCATGAAGCCCTATGAAGAGAGGCTTAGGGAGCTGAGGATGTTTAGTCTGCAGAAGAGAAGGTTAAGAGGGGACACGATAGCCATGTTTAAGTATTTGAAGGGATGTTATGATGAAGATAGATGGCAACACTGTGGACAGCTCCTTTAAAGACAGGATGAAGATTCAAACTGGATCGACTACTTTTCTAACATTGAAGCCACTGCACTGGCCAGTCTTGGAGAAAAGGTGAGAAGGGAGAAGAGACAGTGGCAGCTGGTAGTCCCAGGTCAGGGATGAACAGTGGGAATTAGGCCTCTGGTTCCTCAGCCCTGACCTACCTTGCAGGGTTGTAGGGAGGATGAGAAGTCAAGAAGAAGAGAGGAGAGTCATACATGCCATGTTTTGCTCATTGAAGGAGGAAAGAAGAGACAAAACATAACTGATATATAACAAACCCAATTTATACATTCAACTCTCCGTTCTGGGACCACGACCCACTTGAATTGGGCAAATTTCACAGGCAGAGATCAGGATAGTTGCGCAACATGCACCCACAATAGGACTGCATTGAAAAGTTATCTTCCTTTCCAAACAAGCATGGGTAGTTCAGGGGGAAAGAAAAAACAGCACGAAACCAAGGAGGAACCAAAGTGAGCTGCTTCTCTTACAGGGTGAGTTTTGGGCATCGCTTGAAGGACTGGCAACTGTTCTGTTGATTTTATTTGATTTACTTATCCGACATATTTTTGGCCAGCTTCTCACTGCAAAGCAGCTTGGAGAGATCCAAGAACAAGGCAGTCTGGACCTACAGAGGAGAGGAGTCTGGAAGGAAGGCAGAAACATAAGTAAACTTTGGGCAGCAGATCGTTGGCCGCAACATTCAGCTGCTGCCTGATGTATGGGGTCCTTTATTATATTTCTCACTCCATGGCTGCTGTCCAGTTAGGGACGTCTGCATCCATAAGTCACGCCACACGTATGTGGCCAAAAGTCCCCATTGCGGATAGAGACAGAAGGAGAATCGTGCAGAGAGCAGGTGCCCCATACCTTGCCTTTGCAGGTCTCAACTGTGCATTGTGGTTGTGCATGGAATTCTTATTCTTATTATTTTATTCATTTATATTCCGCCTTTCTCCAGATGATGGGGCTCAAGGGGACTAACAGACTTTAAACAATGCAAACTAAAAACAATGCAAAATGTTCATAGAACTACAACATTTTAAAAAGCAATTAAACAATGTATGGAGTTAAAATACTACATGTTAAAAATATTGAAATACATTACAGTGCATTAAAAGACTATACACCAACCTTAAAAATAGAAATACACAGCATTAAGAGCCCAACCCCAGTCAGTCTGTAAAAGCCGGAGGGCCCAAAAGTACTTTTGACCTGCCGACGGAAGGAGAGGAAGGACGGGGCCGCCCTGGCGTCTCTGGGGAGGGCGTTCCAAGGTCTGGGAGCAGCCACTGAGAAGGCCCCGTCTCCCTCGTTCCCACCAATGAGCCTGAGAGGGTGGTGGGCAGAGAGAAGGGCCTCTGCAGATGACCTTAGGGTTCTAGCGGACTCGTAAAAGCAAACAGCCTGGGTCCGAGCCATAGAGGGCTTTCTAGGTCAAAACCAGCGCTTTGAACTGTGACCAGAAGCAGGCTGGCAGCCATTTGTGCTCTTACCACAAGGGAGTCGGGTGTTCCCTGTAGCCCGCCCCAAGGTGTACATTCTGTGCTATGGCTATTGTGCATAGCGGTTGCGCACTCTGCGTTTTCATGTTGCGGTTGTGCGTTGTGTGTTGGCTGTGTTGATTGTGCTTTGTGCTCTCTGGTTGCACACTGTACATTTCATGTTGTAGTTGCACACATTATGCATTGTGGTTGCAGACACTGTGTTGTGCCTTGTGTGCTGTGCATTTGCATGGTGGCACCCAGCCACTGATCTGTGTTGCACGGCAGTGTTATTCTGCATGGCGTGTGTGTGTGTGTGTTGCATTATGCTAGTGCAATGTATATCTCTGCCTATGGATATTTACATTATGCTGAGAGCTTGTTGGACTGCAGCCTGCCCCTGTGTGTGTGTGTGTGTGTGTGTGTGTGTTGGGGAGGAATGGCAGCAATGTATTAAAAATTTGAATCACCACTCCTTTTTTTTGTACATTTATTTGTGAGTTTTTATACAAAATTGCATAACAGAAAACTCCTTAAACATGAATTCCAACAAACATTTCTGGCATAGACAAAAACTAATGATAGCACAGTAGGTAAAATAAAATACTAAACAACAAACTAAAAAAAAGTCCCTATAATTAATGAATTTACTAATTAACTAATCTGAACGACTAAAAAACTGAACAGCAGCAGTTTCTATACTGGCTGTAGGAATTTTCAGACTTTTCCTCCTACAAAGACAATCCCTGTTTGTTTGTTTTTAAATGCACTCGTGTGGGAAAGAACGCACATTGTCGCGTGCTTTCAAATAGTTTCCGACTTAACAGGGACCCTAAAGCAAAGCTATGAGAGGGTTTTCTGGAGGCTGAGAGTGTGTGACGCACCCAAGGTCTGCCCAGAGGGTTTCCATGGCTGAGCAGAGGAGACTCGACCCCTGGCTTCGAGGGTTGTGCTCCGACACTCGCGCTGCCACAGCCTGAACCACCGCTCCCGAAGGCTTCCTGGAGAGGCGCCCCGTCCCCTTCTTGGCCGTGAAAAGTGAGATCCGGGTGAGCCTGGTGCGCTCAGTGGCTACTGAAAGGGCCTTGGGAGCCACCTACGGCCCAGGGCCTCGCTCTGCCAGCCGCTGTCCGCGTGAGACTCGCAGCCATCTAAGCCAGCGGCCCCCGTTAAGTCTTCGTTCGGCCCTCCGGGCTTCCTCCCCGTGCCATTCCAAGGAGTACAATTACTGAGCCGAAGGGAAGATTCTTCGAGGGAAGCAAAGAAGAGAAAGGGGGGACGTGGAAGGCTGCCCAACATCTTTGTCTGCCTTTTCAAACACCTTCCCCGCCAGCCTTTGAAGCCCGTCTCTCCGAGTGAATCCGCCAGTCGCTGCGGAGCGGACTGAGCTGGCCTCTGACACCCACAAAGGCGTGCGACTTCTCGCCGGTCCCCCAACTGCGAGGGCTTTTCGTGGCCTATATTTAGACCCTTCCGTAAGATGAGGGACGGGTCAGGTTCTGGTGTGAACATGGCGCATCTTCCCCGCATTCAAATCCTCGGAACGGGCTGATAGAAGACTACATGAAAAGGCGGTGGGTGGGAATGGGAAGCTGGCTCTGGCTCCCTTCCCTACCTTAAATTTCAAAAGCAATTTTGAGAAGCGTACCATTAAAAAAAAAAAAAACCCACAAAACACTGCTATTTGGAGAATAATTTGAGCATAGCTGGAGGCTAAAATCCTGTTCACAAAAAAATAAGAGGGAAGTTAAAAGCACAGATGGCTGGGACTGTATTTATCTGTCACATTCGTCTCTGATCTTTGGAGGCACTAGACTTCTGAGGCTGAGATGTTCACGGTGAACTCGGGTGCCATAAACTTTCTTTCCTCTTGGCAACGTGCTGGAGAGGAGAGGCAGACGCCAGGGGCAAGCAGGGGGTGACCCTGTGGCTGTGGGGCAATGAATCCACGCCAGGCTTTGTGGTGTCCTCTCCAAGGTGATGAATGCATTTTGGGAGTAGAGTTTGGAGACCTCCCGTAAACCCCGTGTGGATTCACGGCCCTGAAGGGAGGGAGCCTCTCGACAGTTTCTGGCAGAGGTTGGTGTGGTCTGTGCTGCATTGCAACTGTGCCACCGTTGCAAGTGGCCAGAGGATCGTGAAGAGGTCCAACCGCCCACGCAGTGCAGGAGGTCCAGCTAGAGCATCCCCCAATGGTAGCCGTCCAACCTCTTTATGAAGACATCTGTGGAGAAAGAAACCTTGCCAGCTCTCTGAGTCATTAGTTCTCTTGCTGAGCCATTCTTACTGCCCAGAAGTTCCTTCTTCTAATGTTTGATCAAAATCTATCACTTGAAGCCCTTAGAGCTGCTCCAACCCCCTCCTCTGTGTGACAGTCCTTGGGGTGACCATCTCACTCCTCAGGCTTCTCTCCACCAGGCTGAACAGGCCCAGTAGCTCCTTCAACCTTTCCTTATAGGTTCTGTTCTCGATTGTCCTTGCTGCCTTCCTCTGAACCTGCTCCAGGGTGCCTGGATCCTTCTTAAAACAAGCTCTCCAGGACTGAATGCAGGACTCCAGATGAGGCCCAGCTAGCACTCAATACAGTGGGGCTCTTACCTCCCCTGGCTTGGGAATCACAGTTCTGTCTGTGAGGGCTAAAATATTATTTGCCTTATTTGCTGCAGCATCACACTGTTGGCTCATGGTCTACTTACAATCAACATAAGTTATTGCAGCTACACCAACTCAGAAAGAATCATGGCACCCTCCACCTATGTGTATGTGTGTGTGAGAGAGAGAGTGAGTGGGGGGACCACTGCCATACCAATCTCCTCTCCTGCTTCTGCCAAACTGGGAGACTTCTGGTGATTATGGTGACCTGTGTTGAGGAGAAGGCCAGCAGCTGTGGAGGGAACTGATCCCTCGCCTGACTGCACGAGCAGGCTGGAGGCTTGGTAGTCAGGGGGACAAGGAAAACACAGTTCTAAGAGATGGGGCAGGAGGAAGAAGGAGTTCAGTCCCAGTGTATGGAGAGGGTGTTGGATTTTCTCCAACCTCGAAAGATGGCTACCAAATGAGGCAAGGGGAGAGGGATAAGGGAGAGCCAACAATCCACCCAGTGGGTCAGGCTTTCCCAGGAAGAAAGGGATGAAGTCAAGGAAGAGCTCCTCAGCAGGTTCTCCTCAAAGTTTAGCTTCTGCCTCGATCAGCTTCTGCTCGGCCAGCTCTTTCCCCCTTCGGGGCAGTTCTGAAAGTCCACGGGGATGTCTGCTCTGCCTTCCATCCCTGTAAAGACTCTGCAGCCCAGAGGCCCCTGTTGGGCTGCTACGGACGTAGAGAGAATGGCTTTCTAGGGCCTGATTCCGTGCCAACACGCCTTCCTCCTCCTTGGGCGGGATCCTCAGTGATGGAGAAGAGGAGAGTGCTTGATCCTATCCATCTCTGGCAGCCAACTGTGGGCCAACCGGAAGACTGCTACTCTTGCAGGGGACAGATCGCCTCTCACTTGACCCGTGGGGGAGCAAAGAGATGGGAAGGCTGGGCTTTAGGGAGCCGTGCAGCCATTGGGGCCACACGTGTCTGGGGAATGGAATTTGGGGTGGTACCAGAGAGCCAGTGTGGGCAATAAGCACTGAGCTACAGCTCTGGAGACCAGGGTTTGATTCCCAGCTCAGCCATGGAAACCCACTGGTGGCCTTGGGTGCATCACACACTCTCAGCCAGAGAAAAATCCATGATAGGGTCACCTTAGAATTGCCATAAGTCAGAAATGACTTAGAGACACACAGCAACAGCCACCCGTTGGTCAGCCGTGGAGACGGAGGGCTTTGATCGAAGGTTTCACATCCGCTCAATATTTTTGTGTCCTTGGACACATACTCTTTCAGAACTGTCTGTGATTTGCAAGTGGGAACCCGTTAAATGGTGCCTTTGAAGGAGAGCCCAGTGTTTTGATTTACAGGAACTCTCATGTAATAATTAAGTCCCACTTGACGGCAGCAAACATTGATAGTGGCTTAACAGCCCGTAGGAGAAAAATGCAGGTCGAGTAATTGATTGGGGCTTCGCGTACTGTAACCGCGCCATTAAAATCCAGTTAATTCAACCATTTTTACTGCTCTGGTCTATTCCAGCAATAGAACAAAGAGTTCTTTGGGGGCTCCTTTAAGACTCACATTTATTTTATCATGAACTTTCTTTTTCCTTTGGAGACCAACCAGTTGTTGATCAGAATTCTGTTTGGAGTCAACATTTATTAAATTCCAGCTCCATCTTGGAATTAGAAGATCTGCCTACAAGTACCACTTATTGGATGATTACAGATTTTATAGCCTGTTGTACAAATTTAGGCACACATAGCAATAACTGGTGAAAGTCATAAATGGCACATCACCCCATGAGTACAGGCGCTTTCACCCATGCTTTGTTATTTACATATCTTTCACCCCGGGAGCAAGAACAAGTTCCGGCTCCTTATCTTTGCGTTGCCCATTCTCATAACACCTTCCCACTCCTTTTGCATTTCGCCTTCAGATCTTGTCCTTCTTGACAAAATGATATCAAACAGCACAGCGATTAACCATTTGGCATCTTGGGATACTTCAGAACTTCTAATCTGATACAAGATTGTAGGTACCAATTGATACATTTAGTACTTAGCAAACTATAGCTCTGTTTATTCCTGTAAACCTATCCTAGTACATGTATAAATATGCATGGGGCATACTTATGCTAGGAGACACGCATCTCAACACTCATTCATAGGACCACCATACTTAACGACAATTAACAACAACCTGAGAACAATCCTCAGGCCCTGTGGCTCAATCTGGCCTCTTGGGCTTCCCTAGATGGCCGTGTCCTCTTTCCTTCATGGTTTCCTGCTAGAAATGCTTCCAGGTTACAGGTGCAGAATTGCACCCTGTGCGTGCCGAGGCAACTGTTTGTGGCGATGGAGACGCACACGTCCGTGTGGTCCACATTTGGCTCTGCAATGTTGCAGTTCGCAAATGCGCAACCGCCTTGTAACTCGGACAAAAATTATGGTTTCTTTTTCCGACGTTGGCCTTGGCTGCTAACTTTCTATTATCTCTCAGTTTGGCAACAGGTTTTGCTCTGTGGTAAATTTTGGGGGTCAACGTGTCTGTGAGAAAGAAAGAGGCACGCACAGAGAAAGAGAATTCCCCAAAGGCTTGCATTAGTCAAGGGCTGGAGATGAAACGGAAGTTGCACAAAAGAAGTGGGGATGGCAGCAACTTTTTCTGGAATCAAGGGCAGGCCGGGCTGGGCTCTGTGGCAACCGCTAGCCACCTGAGGGCTGTTTGACAGACAGGCTTCAAAGAGGAGATTTGTGGAACAACATTATCCTGGGCATGAAGGCTGAAGCCGCGCAGCACCCCGCGGGTGCCCTACCGCACACAGCGCGTGGAAGCTATATATAGACAGACAGAAAGAAAGAAAGAAAGGGAGGTCCATGCGTTGCAGGGAACGAGTCGCCGTAATCTTCCACCCCTCAGATGTTCAGAGGGCACAGGGAACGGTGACCCCGGCGTCAGGGAAGCTTCATAACCCAGCGGCAGCGGTTTGCAAACTTTTCTTGCGAAAGGGCCAGGAAAGCGTTTCAAACTTTGTAAATTAAAATGCTGGCACTGTCAGCTATATATATATATAAAAAGGTGAAACTTTAAACCAATGTGCTTTCCATTGCCTTCAGTCCTGGCTCTGGAGATGAAAAGCAAGTGAAGATCAGAACTCTTTATCGGTACAATAAATTAATAGCAATAGCAAGTGTGTTTCTATACCGCTTATCAGCTAAGTGCTCCCTAAGCGGTTTACAGTGTGTGTTAGCTAATTGCCCCCAACAAGCTGGGGACGCATTTTACCAGCTTGTCAAAGGGTAGAAGGCTGAGTCAACCTGGAGCCTGGCAGGATCGAACTCACAGCCTCGTGGCTGCAAGACTGGCATTTAACCGCTGCACCAGCAGGGCTCTTACAAATATAACAACAACAATTATGAGGAGGAGGAGGAGCAAGAGGGTGTGGGACCAGTCTCAGAGTGAATGAAGTCTGAATGATTCTGAAGAGAGGCAGTGTGGTGTAGTGGTTATAGAGTGTTAGACTAGAACACGGGGACACCATGGCTTGAATCCCTGCTTGGGCCTGGAAACCCAGTGGATGATCATAGGCAAGTCACACTCTCTCAGCCTCAGAAGAAGGCAAGGGCAAGCCTCATCTGGATAAACCTTGCCGGGAAAACGCTACAAAAGGCTGTGTTATCAGGTTGGCTTTGCTCTTCCTGCAATGCCAGTTTTTATGTTTGAAAATGGGCTTTATTGTGTTGAAAGAGGGGATGATGGGACTGGGTGAGTAACAGTGCGCTGGGAAATGAAGGAATGTTATTGTAACAATCTTTGGTAAGGATGCACAGACGCAGCTGCAAGGTCATGCAGTTGGCAGGCCAAATGAGAGTCTGAAAAAAGAGTTGTTTAAATTAGATGTCAGACAATATTAACACATGCAGTAATTTGAAATGTTACAGTTCGTAACGCACTGCAAATGGAACAGCTCCCTGGTCTTTGCAGTTGCCAGGGTGTGCCGATGTCTCCTTCACTCTCTGAATAATGATTCGAACCCTTTAAACCTTTTCTCTGAACTCAGAGCTGGCCGGTACATGCCAAGCGTGGCGTGGTGGTTTGAGGGCTAATCTGGAACTCTGAGAGATCAGGGTTCAGATCCTCTCTGCTCCTCTGCAGAAGCCCCCTGTATGAGCTTGGGCTGGCCTCACTCTCTCAGCCTCAGAGGAAGACCGTGCAGAAACCTCCTTGGAGCAAATCTCGCCAAGAGAGCCTTGGAGAGGTTCATCTTAGGGTCGCTTGAAGTCAGGAACGACGTGAAAGAAGGCAACAAGAAGAATTTGTGCCACACAGGGTCACAACAGTTCAACAGCAAAAGACGACCTTGCTTGGAACGCATCACATTATCCGATGATCATAGGATCGTAGAGCTGGAAGAGACCTCAAGGGCCAGTGAGTCCAACCCCATCCTTCCGTGCAGGAAGACACCATCCGAGCGCTCTCTTTGACCGAGGGCCACCCAACCTCTCTTTAAAAACCTCCAAGGAAGGAGGAGACTCCACCACGGTCCAGAGAGGCGGCAGCAGTTTCCATTGTCCAACTGCTCAGGCGGCACAAAACAATTGTCTCGAGTCCTGCGCTGCTTGAGAAAAGCTCCCTTCCCGTTTCTAATGCATCTGGAGGGGAGAATTTATTTGGGAAAGGCAGCGCATTAAAAATATGCAAATGACTCCAGTAACTGCCTCTCCTCCCCCTCCCCGTGAGGAATAAGCTCAAAATGTCATCCGTTTTGCTATGCGCGACAATATTTTACAGCTTCCTATTTTTTTTCGAAGTACGGTAACTAAGGAGCATGGCAGATATTTAATCTGTTTAAAAATAATTGCAGCAATAACGGTTATTTTATTGGGTTAAAATATGTTCCAACCTGCCTGGGAGGGAGGGAGGGAGGGAGGGAGGAGGAGCAATGGCAGCCAACGGTTATAACCGGTGCTGAAACTCCGCCGTGTTTTAGTCTGAACTTGATCGGGGCTATCCAAGGCGCTCAGGCTCTTGGTCGAGTTAGATTGAGGCTAAACAGAGAATGGATTCACCACCTCCAATGGGAGAACAACCTCTTTCCTTTTCTCCTTTGCCTGGATATGCCTTCAAGTCACCTGTTGGTAACAAATTCATGGTGACCCCATGAATTTCACAGGGTTTTCTTAGGCAAGGAATACTTAGAAATGGTTTGGCCAATTCCTTCCTCTGAAATAGAGCCTCCAGCAGCCACTAATCATTGGTGGTCTCCCATCCAAGTGTTAACCAGGGCTGACCGTGCTTAGCTTCCAAGATCAGATGCCATTTTGGGTATTTGGGCTTTGCCATGCAAGAGCAAAGCTCTGTGTTCTCCTGGTAGCTAACAGTGCCTTAGCTCAGCATCCTACGCACTGTTTGTTCCTTCACATCTGGTACCTCGCCACCAGTAACTTGTGTCCAGAACATATTCTGTAGAGATCTACGCAACAGGAAATGTAAAAGTCAACGTTCAAAACAAGCTCGATGTGCCCTTGCACCCTTGTAGACGTGCAAAGGGTGGCAGTGTTAGCCGAATTATCTGCTCCGGACCCTCCGGTGATGCTGACCTGAGCTGAACTCAGCCGGCGCAGTTCTCAAGAGTCGAGCAGTGGCTTTTGTGTACCAAATGCGGGATTATTTTGCTGATTATCCAATCAGGCCCCAAGAAGGAAAGAGACTTACCATTCTTTAGCTGACCTTTTAATCTTCCTGGGAATAAAATGAAATAAAATAGATGCTGCCTGCAATTACATTTCCTCCTCCTACTCCCTTTTCCTCCTGTGCTGGACAAAATACAGGCTGCCTCTGAGCAGAAAACTTGTTCTGCCCTAAGCTTCTTAGCGGAGATTTCAGCTTTCTTCAAAGCTGGGTCCGACGACAAATGACGGAGCTACGCTGATATCTCTGTTCTGGCTAGCAATTAGGAAAGTTACTTTCTGGAGAGGAGGGAAACTGCCGCTTCCAGGATTTCTCCATGGCTTGGAGATTCTGGAAGTTTGAGGCCTAAGGTTTCAGGGCAACTTAGGGTCGATCAGAGAAGGCCCATTGAATGTGTGGGATTTACCTGTGTGTTAAATCACCGTTCAACAGTGGACTTTGCAGGCTTACTCTGGTTGGGGCTTGGCAAAAGGATTCAAACCACGGTCCCCCCCCACACACGAAAGCTCAGATGATCTTACCCAAAGCTGCACACAAATCATTTACCTGAAAAAATGGTTTAAGTCTGTTTCAATTTATTTGAATGGTCTTGTTTTAAGTTGCCAGGCCATTTAATATACTTTTAGTGTCTTCCAATGGTTCCCTACCATATGAAATGAATGGTTAACTTGTTGGGTTGTATACTTCTGCAAGATTGCATGACGGATATCTATTGACTGATCTGTCCATCCATCGATCCATCCATCCATCTACCCAACTATCCATCCATCCATCGATCCATCCATCCACTCACCCATCCATCCACCCATTCACCTTCCTATCTACACACACACATACATGCTCACATACATCCATATCTTGTAATTTGAATCCAGTGGCTCTTGTTCTAGTCTCCAGAGCTGCAAAAAACGAGCTCGTCCCATCTTCTACCTTGTAACCCTTCAGGTATTCAAAGGCGGCTCCGTCATGTCGCATTCCTCAGTCTTCTGTTCTCCAAGCCAAACCCACTCAGCTCCCTGACTCGTTCCCCGCAGGGCTTGGCTCCCAAACACATTTCAGCTGGTCCATGTCCTCGTCAACTGTGGCATCCAGAACTGGAAGCAGTATCCCCCCAGCTGAGGTCTGACCAAAGCTGAATAGAGTGGGACAAACAGTTCCCTCCACTGGGAACACCATATGCCTGTTGATGCACCCTGAAATTGTTTTTCCAATCCAATAATCTTAATGATTCTCTAAAAAAACAAACAAACCGGCAGTCACGCCTGCCTCCGTAGCTGTCAGTGCGTGATCTGAGGCTCTGACGGGCCCCCTTGTCTCCTGCCAGAGACAGCTGACACCCTCCTGGCACCAAAGAGTTCATTAGGATTATTAAGTAGCAATCACTGGCACGAGCATCCATCAGCGTCACGCTTAGTTGCCGTTATTCCTTCCTGATTAACCGGCTTCCAAAGCGGCCTGCCGGGCAATTCGTCTGCCTGCAGACCTGTTATCCCTTCCCAGGCCCAGACAGTACGGAGTCCAGCAGCCGCAGGGCGGACAGGGCGGGACGGCGGGGAGATAGCGAAGTGAGCTTGCCGACTGCTTTGTCCTGGTCTGGCGTCAGAAGGCCCCACTGCCCCACCCTCTGTCTCTGCCTCTTTGCCGGCCGCTTCTCCGTTCCCTCGCGCCTGGATCCGGCCTTCTCCCCCGACAGGTTCCTCGGCATCCCGCGCACTGAAGCCGCCAATTACTTTTTCATAAGATGCAATTTCTTCCGCAACTCTTATTACTTAGCCTCTCAACAGCTCTGCTGTATTTCTGTCAGTTGCAATCTCTCCTCTGCTCTGTTCTCCCCGCAAAGCACCTTCCAAACCCGAGCGACTGCGATCACCAGGCTTCCTCCCCCCTCTTTCCCCCTTTGCTTTTTAAAAAATATATCAGAAATAAGAATAATAATCCAGTTACAGCATTTCAGGGGTCAAGTGAGCAGCTTCCCAGACGCTCATGGACAGACTGAAGGGATACGGCAACTTGGGAGGTAAATCGGATGGAATCTAGCATGGCTTCACTTTGGCTTTTGCTTGCAGTGCTATCGACTTTGACATCATAATATTTGTCATGGCAAGTAGGGAATTTCTGTAGAAACTGTTAAGTTAGCAAGTGAAGATGACATCCAGCATATCTTGTTCTTCCCTGGAAACAGGAGAAACACAGAAGCATGGAGCTAGAAAGGACCACAAAGCCCATCTAGTCCAACCCCCTTTTAGGCAGGAATTTTCAAGCGCTCCTGAAAAATGCCCATCCAACCTCTGTTTAAATATCTCCCAAGGTGGAAACCCAACTACTCTCCGAGGCACTGCGTTCCTCTGTCGAGCAGACCTTGAAGCCAAAAAGTTCTTCCTCAGGTTCAGCATGCCTCTTGGAAACAGAACCACACATACGTGGTCGTCTTGCCAAATAGTCAAGAACTACTGGGGAAAAAAATCCATGGCACTCTTTTCCAGAATATTGCACCTAAAATTTGAAATGATTCCAGAAATGTACCTAACAAACATAACCGGCCATCAAAAAAAGCTGCGAGAAAATAAGAAGATAATTTTATATTTAATAATGGCAAGGAGAATCTGTTATGCATAATACTGGAGAAAGAGAAGTCAGAGCCATCAATAGACGACTGGGAGGTTAAAGTTTTGGATAGGATAGAAGTGGAGAAGCTTTCTAGCTTGATGAAAGGGAACTTGACTCAACAGTCTGAGTGAGAAGGGAGACGCATAGCTGACTGAGTTAAAGCAATAAACAGATAAAAAGATAAAATAGAAAAGATATAATAAACAAGTGGTCAAGTTAAGGGGGGATAAATGGTTTACAAAGACAGAATCTTATTTGTATTCTGTATGTAAAATATAAGTGTATGATGAGAGGGGAGAAAAAGATGGTTCAGATAAAGGTGATTTATGAAATGGTATATAATTTGGGGGAAAGGCAAAATATGGGGGGAACAAATGGGAGGAGGTCACTGTATAACAGGTGGTATGAATTGTATGTGTATAAATGTACACATGAATTGTATGAAACTGTATTTTCTTTATTTTACTTTTATGTTATTTTTATTAGTTGAAAAAGTCATACAGTTGGAAGGGTCTCCAAAGGCCATCTGGTCTGACCCCCTGCCATGCGGGGATATCCTGCCATGGAGAGTCCACCACACTCCAAGGTGGACAATGCCTCCCACTTCTTCTCCTTCTCTGCAACCGTCCCTCCCCAGAAACTCATGGCCTCATAGCTAGTCCCAGAGCAACGGTATCTTTTGGATAGTTAGATAGCCCAAGTGGGCCGTGAATAGAGAAGGGCCGTTGCCTTCATACCCCCTGATCTTCCTGGAGATATTTGATTTGACGACTGGGAGAGACAGGAAGCCTGATCCATCATTAGTCCCAGCTAGAGCAGACCCGTAGAAATGAAAGGGGCTTGTTAGCTGTCCTTTCCACACATCCCATTGTTTTCTCTTGGGACGCCCGTCGGACGCAATTCAGGGGGCTGAACAAGACAGGTGTCCTGCAAGTGTTGTCTTCAGGTAGGTCTTCCACCTTTTCATCTTCCGTCTTTTCCGTCTGCTCACTGTCGTGTCCGCTCCCATCTGACATGCCCCTGGGCTCGCTGGCATGTCTCCGAGACAAGCATGATTACATGGCAAGCTTCATTAGACAGCCATGGCAAGATCTTGTCATCCTCAACAAGGTCAGCTTGACAAGTCTGGGCAGTGAAGGTTTCTGTTTATTTCCCCAGTTTATTGACAAGGAACTGCTAGGGAGGAGCGTGGTGACGAACAACCCAAAAGTGGATTTAGATCTCTGTCTGCAGATGTGAGAATAACATATGGATTGGATTTTTCCAAAACACATAGGCCTGAATTATGGTTCTGCAAAGTTGGAACTGTGACAATCCCCAACCTGCTAGCACTGCCTTAAAGCAAATAAAGCAGAAAGAAACTGTAGCAAAATCTCAAGAAATCAAGATAATTCCTAGTTTCGCAGAGATCTAGATTGTCACGATGTGATGGAACCACAGTGAGGAGAGCATCCGTTTGTTCATTTACAGCATGTGTCTGTGTGTTTACAGCGAGCGTGTTGGCTACTTAATTTCATTCTCACAGGGTCACACGCATGATGTTTGGAACTTCTTCACATCCTTTGTTGTTGTTGTGGGCCTTCAAGTAGTTTCCGACTTATAGCAACCCTAAGGAGAACCCGTCATGGGTTTTTCTGGGGCTGAGAGTGTGTGAGGAGCCCACAGTCACCCACTGGGTTTCCATGGCCGAGCGGGAAATTGAACTCTGGTCTCCCGGGTCATTGTCCAGTGCTCAGACCACGACACTATGCTGGCTCAATGCATTTAGCAATGGCCATTTCCAAGGTGTGCAAATGAATCCTTCCTCCGTTCTTCTCATTCACTTTCCTCGGCTTTAGCTCCGCCGTGCCCAAGCTCTCATTGCTGAGCTGTTGTGGGCTCTCCAATTGCAGCACCACCCATCACTCCCCGGAAAGACGATTACGGAACAGGGTGAGAGAGAGTGACAGGAAACCAGCAGCAAGCATCGATTTCCGAATTCTGGTGGGTGGGAAGAGGGACCCGCAGCTGCAGGTTAGATATTAATACAGCTGCACAGAGGAGGAGGAGGGGAAGCAAATTGGACCCTGCTTGTGAAAAGCAAAGCAAAGTGTGCACAAGACGCGTCTTGTAAGGTGTCACGTCAGGGCTTGCTACCTTGCACGTTACTCAGGAGCCAAAAGAAATGGCAAGTTTGTGCTTGTTTGTGACACTTGACAATAGGACAGCGTCTTCCAGCATGCCCAGAGCAAGTAACTAGTTCAGGGAATCCAGCCTGCGCTGAGCCAGGGGACACAGCTCTGCTCCTCCAATGCAGGGGAATGGAGAATGGCCCTCAATAAAACATCGATGCATGCGTGTCCGTCATTTCCTTCCAGACCGGTGGTGGCTGGCGGCTCCTGTGTCAGTGAGGCAATGAATCCACTCCAGGTTTTAGCTTACATTTTATAGGAGTTGTCCAAGGTGCTTGGGGTATGGGGTCAGCAGCTTGGGTAGCTCCTTTACTGTTCAGACTAAAACCCAAAGCATATTCACTTGTCCCAGCGGCAGGGTGGGCATCAGGTTGTTTTGCTCTCCCTGCCATGAAATCCTAATGCCAACTCAATGACATGTGGTGTCATGTATTGAATTTTGTATTTGTATTGTATTCTGTTTTAATTTGCACACTGCTCAGCTTGGTGGCGTATAAAGAAAACTGATAATTACTGTAATTACAAACACTGCTACTACTGCCTCTTCCTCAGGTGCCAGAAAAACATGGTCCAAATCCCCGGTGGGAAAGTACAAATCCGGACCGATTTATTGGGTGGTAGACGTGGAGACAGCCCTGCCGTGAAGGTCCGTCCGTTCCTGATAGACAAATATCCCGTCACCAACAGAGACTTTCGGTAAGAGCCGTCGGTTCTGCGTTGGTTGGGTTCCCAGCAAGTGGGAGTCTTGGGTTCAGATGGGCATCGAGCCGCCTTGCCTTCCTTGCCGTGACGTCCCAATGCCAACGTAGTGTTTTGATGTTTGCCTTCGTATAACTCCCCGCGCCTCACCGTGCGCCGTCATGCCGGGTTATGTGCTCTTTGCTGCCAGGTAATGCTTGCTGTTTAATTCTGTGTAATGCATATTGTGCTGCGTGCTTGATGCCATGACAAAAGAGGTTGGAGGGGATGGTAGAGAATAAATAAGAAATGCGTTTCTGGAACGGGGGGGTGTTGATATAACGGACTTTGATAAAGAAGAGAACAAAAGCGACACGAGGTAAGGAGGCTGGTGGGCAGGAAGTAAGCCTGGGAAAGGAGTTGTTCTAATTAGCTGGCAAATAAGGACCTCATACTTGCAAATTTGCGACGTTACCCCTTGTAAAACACTGCAATTGGAGTACAGCTTTTAGTCTTGGCAGTGGCCACAGTGTGCAAGTGTTACTCCACCGTTTCTTGAATAAAGCTTTGCAAACTTCTAAGCCTCTTTCTTGGGGCCAGAGTGAACCTGGACGTGACAGTGGCGTATCCACTGATTTCAGACTACCAGATTTACCCATTCAGATTCAGGGTTTTAAGTGGTGATCTTTTTTAAAAAATGGGCCTTGAACCTCTGTGTTTCCAACCATGTTAGTGCTAAACTGGAGTTGCTTCTAACTCCATCTTCTTTTCTCAAATCAGAAGCTTCTTTTCTTTAGCTCCTGTGCCATTTCTGCAAAGCCCTCTCCCTAAACTGCAAACCCCAGGATTCCATAGGATGTTGAAAGTGGAATAATAGCGCTAATAACAGTCTAGTGCGGAAATGGCCCTGTATGGTAGGATGTACAGCACAGTCTCCTCCGTGCTGGGAGAAGCTCCCAATACCGGGCTAACCCAGTGCTGGTAATCCACCACGGTATGATGCCATAGGGAAGGGATGTGGCCATCCAGGGAAACACAGAGGGACAGATTCAGGTCCAGGAGAGGGGGGAGCTTTGGCCAGAGGTCCTGCTGTTCCCCCACTCCTGTAGTTCATGGGAGAAACCTGTAAGTTAGGGGGGAAAGATTAGTACAGCTGGTTCCCTTCACACCTGCCTCTTGGCTTGAGAAAGAAAGGTGGAGGAAGGATTTTGAAAGATGTTAAGATGGCTTGGAAGTTTTTCAAGTTGAAGAGGTTGAGTTCTGCATTTCATGCCACGTGCTACCCAGTGCGTTGCCTCAAGGGGATCTTCCGTCTCCATCCTCACACATGCACACAAAATCTGGATTTGTGTCAGCAAGGTTCCTTTGGCGCTCTCCCACTATTGATGGCTCTTTAGGTAATTTATGACACTCTTAGTGGCTTAATTATGCTGTCAGATCCATCTGTCACTTCCCTGATATGAGGCAGGGTGGCAGACCATTAGCCCGGCTAATCATTGCTGTAAAATGGATTGTTTTACACCATTAAATAGCAAGAGCGTAAACAGGTTTGGGCTGTGCGATATATACCACTCCGCCAGCAGCCGTTAAAAGCTTGATCTTGACATCTGTCCTTGGGCTAAGAAAGTTCACAATGGGAGCCAGAGAGGAGAGGAAAGGAAAACTTAACATGCCAAGAACCCACCTTGGACTTTCCCAGAGAAAGGACCACAAAGAACTTCCCTTCAGGGGTGTATGCAGCCCCAGGACCACAGTTTTCCCATCCGTGGCTCGAGCTGGTATGTCCGCCCTTCAGCCGACGACCAGAACGAAGCCAGGCAAGGCCTTGAAAAGCAAGGGAAGGCGGGGCAAATACGAGTTTCTTGTTAGGGATTCCTTTATTCGTTCCTTCTTCCTCCGCTTTGAATTAATTCAGAGAGTGCAGAAAATCTGGGGTGTAAATTATCTGCTGGATAGATAATAATTCAACGGTGTTGCTCGATGTGCCCTTGCAAAAACATAATAATACATGAATTATAGGAATAAAGGGGAATCTGCTTCAACTACATGGTTATTTCCCCCGCTGCAAACATTTCCTGACTAATGATTTCTGTCTGTCTCTGTGGCTGAACTGCGCTGCTGACTCCCCGTGCAGGAGAGATGGGGCGGTTGGTTTCTTCGCCTTGCGCTGCGCTCGTTTTTGGGTCTCGGAAATTAGTCCGGAAACTGGAGCTGCTGCTGTGACGTTTTTGTGGCTTCCCCTCAAGTCTTCATATCATGATATGTCCAAAGTACAACCGCCTCAGTCTAGCCATTTGGGCTCATTTGCTCTCTGATCCCCTCATTTGTTTTTTGGCTGGTCCGACAGATCCCTAGAACTCCCTTCCGGCACCACGTTTCCATTGAGTTGAGTTTTGTCCTGTTAGCTTTCTTCACTCTCCAGCTTTCAAACCATACATTGGAAACATGATAGCCTGGCTGGCATTCAACGGTATATCTCAGGCAACGCACTGCGACATTTTGCTGTTGTTGCGTGCCTTCACATTGCTTTTGGCTTATTGCAACGCTAAGGTGAACTTAGGTTTAGCGATTTGAGCATTGGACTACAACCTTGGAGACCAGGGTTTGATTCCCTCCTTAGCCATGGAAACCCACTGGCTGACCTTGGGCGTGTCACACACTCTCAGCCCAGGAATACCCTGTGATAGGTTCACCTTATCACCTCACACACACAACAACAGCAACAACAAGAAGGACTTATTGTCAGATTTTCTTGGCAAGATTAAGAGATGGTTTGCCCTTGAGGCTGAGAGAGTGTGACTTGCCCAAGGTCACCCTGTGGGTTTCCATGCCCAAGCCTAGATTTGAACCCTGGTGTCTAGAGTCACCCAAACCGCTGCATGACGGTGGCTCGAAGCTGTGATATTTATCCATTGAAAATGATGAAACTTGTGGTGACCGCTATTGACAGATTGCATTGTTTTGGGTGGGGTGTTCCACACAATTTGTGTGATCTCCTCAGGAAAAGTAAGTCCCCTGAAGGGTGGGAGGAACTGGGAAGAAATTTGGTTTTGGCCCTGCGTGCCTGTGGGACTGTGTAAAGTTGCTATTGCTGTACTGCATTTCCCATCAGTCTTAGCCAGTATAACCAATAGTGGTGAATGATAGAAAAACATTCCAGCAACAACTGGAAGCTTACACGTTTCCTGGCACCGACTTAGATACTGCACTAAATCCTTTTAGTCCGTTCCAAGTAGAGTAAACCCATTGAATCGACGATTGAACAATGAGTCAACATACAGGTAAAATCCTGTTGGTTGAATGGGTCTACTTTTTGAATTCAAGCCCTTGGCTGTTAGCAAACAAAACCATTGGATGTTAAAGGTAGATCGTCTTGGCCGCGGTCACTGTTGCTAATTTCATTATTTGTTAGCACTGCAATTAATTTGCTGCTGACAAGTGTCTAGGGACGGCTGAGAATTTTGCATGGTTTTGTGGTTGGTTTTTTTTGTCGTCGTTTTTTTGACAGGAACTTTCAAATATTTGCAGATTTAACAGCTTGGGTGTTGGCCACACTGGCCGTGGGATGCTGAGAGCTACAGTTCCAAAAAGAAACGTTTCCAAGCTCTGGCACTGTCATTCATATGTTGTTGTTGTTGTTTTAATTACCCTTTTCTAATTTATTTGTTTTCATGTCATGTTTTTAAAGTAGGGCTTTGTTTTTAATCTACATTTTAATATGGTTAGCTGCCTTGGGCACCTTTGGCAGAAGATCACAGTCTATAATGCACAAAAACTGGCAAATATTTAACATGGCAGAGAAAGATAACCGGGCCCTCTCTAAGTTGGGAATGCCTATGCCTTTTGGATTTCATGATGAGTGTGGAAGCAGCTGACAGCTCCCATGTCAGCGGGGTCACCGAATCCACTCCAGGTTTTCAACCCAGGCTTTAAAGTATCTCTCCAAGGTGCTGAATCCTATTCACAAACAGCTTCAGCACCTTGAGAGGTACTTTACGGTTAACCACAACGTGGAGTGGATTCATCGCTCCCACTGACATGGGAGCTAACAGCTGATAGAGGTGGAGGATAAAATCTGGATTTTACAATCTAGAGTGGAAGCAAAGGACTTATGTTACTTTCCCTGTCCCCCAGTTCTGGCTTTGTAGCCAGTGATGGTTGGTGGCACCCATGCCAGTAGGGCAGTGAATTCATTCCAGGTGTAAATTCCAGAGCTCTCCAAGGTGCTGAGCCCATTCCAAATTCCAGGAATTTCTGCTCTATCTAAACCCCAATTGCTCTAACAGCAAGGGAGCAGGGAGCGAATACCGGACTTTTTCTACATTTCTTAGGAGGGAACAGCTGGCCCAGGGAGTTTGGAGGTATTAAGGGGCCCCGAATCAGCCTTGGAGCCACATGCACCTCCAGGGCCACACTTTCCCTATCCTGGCGATAGCTTGAGAAGGTGACTGTGATTTGTGCTGGACCGGCATCGGCCTTGGCCTTGCATGCAGAGATCCTCCACAACGCCTGGCAGCTGGAAGCCCTGGCGCTCATATTTCATCCCTTCTAATCTTCCGGACTTAAAAGCAGTGGGCAATAAAACCGAATGTCAATTTTCTTTCTGGGAATGTCTTTTGTTTTAAGGCGCCCTTTGGAGATTGATGGCTCCAGCAGCAACCGCAGCCTCTCTGTGTATTCCCAGGGGTCCCCATCCGGTTTGCTTCTTCAGGTGGGGAAGAGATGAAGCCGGAATGCGCAATGCAGACACGGGCTGGGTGGGGGGCTTCCTTGGAAATCTTTTCCCCTTTTTTCAGCAGCCGGTCATGAGATCCAAAAGGGTGGCTTCATGTATTCCTTGGCCCACCTCAGCGTAATTAGTTCCCCTTTAAAAAAAATAGAATAAAATAAAAGATATAATCAAGTTCCTCTTTGGTGGCACCACGACAAGGGACAACCTGATGCCGACACTGTAGTGCTCTTTGCAATCTTGATGCGCATGCACGTTTGCTGGGCCCTTCGCTTGCACACTGGGCCAATCCCTAAGAACCCACCAGCGTGTAACTCTCAACGTGTCGAGTTGTGCTCCATCTCCTCGAAGTTGCGTCTTGGCCATCGGCTCCAGGTTGTCCGAACGCCTGTCCCCGTTGCGGCCGCATCCCGTCATTGCAATTACCGCCGTTTCGCCTTTGCTGAGTAGCCAGAAACCACGCAGTCCGTTTTCTTGCTGACTTGCTGCTTCCGTCCTTTTATATCCAAAAGATCTGCCACAAGATGGGCGTAGGGAGGAGGGAAGCAGCCAGACTTTTCCTGGTTGTGCTGATGGGGTAGGTATTAGCATCACAAAGGTACATTTTTGCAAATAACTAAAGGGAAGAAGTTGCTTAGGAAAGCAGATCTGGTCAGAAAGGATGCCTAAGAAACACAGATCCATCCCTCCTGTTTGGGCTTCCTCGCTTTCTCTCGGCCATTTTCTTCTATTGTGCCTGTCACCCGCTCCTTCTCTGATTTTGGCTCCAGCTTGCAGCCAAAACAAAGCAAGAGAGCCCGAGAGGATCAAAGCGGGAGGAATTAGTATTTCAGGACCCAGCCGCCCTGTGATGTTGAGCAGCCAGACCCAAAGAAAAGAAGAGGCCTGCTGCAAAGGAGCCCAAATATTTCCATCTAGCTCAACATCTTGTTCCAGCAGCAGCCGGTTAGACACCTCCCAGAACCAGCAGAGGGTGTGAAAGCAAGGCCTCCCTCCCTGTTGGCCCCAAGTGACTGGGTTTCTGGGGTAGATGACCTTCAAACACGGAGTTTCTGGGGCTCTTCTTAAATATCACGCAGCCGGCAAACACAGAGTTTAGAAAGCTACATTTTTGGGCTACAGATTCCAGAACCCCTCAAATTCTGGGAGCTGTAGTTTTAAAAAAAGGAACATAGCCAAGCTCTGAAGAACTATTCCAACAGGTGAGGAGAAGGAAAGCAGAGGTACCAGTGGTCATCTATCCGAAAATCATTTTCCCAGGGTGCTGGCGCTATTTCCACCCCAACTAGTTAGGCTACGAACTGCAGGGGTGTGAAAAACTTAAGCTTGAGGCTGCTTATTCCTTCCTCTTGGCCCTGTGGAATGCAGCAGGGAGGGGCGCATCGAAGAAATGCAACACAGGAGCAAACTGCAAGTGGTCATTTCCCTGTCGTTGTTGTCATTGTGTACCTTCAAGTCGTTTCCAACTTACGCCAACCCTAAGGCTTTCTGGGCCTCATGGGGTTTTCTGGGGCTGAGAGTGTGTCACACATCCAAGGTCACCAGTGGATTTCCATGGCTGAGCAAAAAGGAATTGAACTCTGGTCTCCAGGTTCCGTATCCCAACGCTCAAACCACTACCTTACCCTGGCTCTCTACGTTTCCTAATGCAAAACTGTTTGTTGTTTGTAGCGCTTTTTCACATCTCTCTCAAAGCGTCACAGTGACCACGCAGCCTGCTTTCTCTCCCCTTTAACACACCAATTCACATCCTCAAAAGTGCAAGCCGGCTTCGCCGGGAAAGAACTTTCTGCATTTTAGCATTTGCTTGACAGGCTGATGTGTTTCTTTGATGCTTCAGGGCGAGCATTGGGGGATATCTGCTTTTTTGGCCGTTATCAACCAAACCGGCGGCTTTTCTCATCTGAGTGCAAAATAGAAATGGGATGGCCGGCGAAGATGGAAATTGGATCAGTTTTATGCAAGGGCTTTCTCTTGCCTAATGCATATCTAGTGGTGTTACAAATAAGCCCGCAGTCAGAGGGGAAAATGGAAAGGGACCGGAGCTGAAAAGCAAGCTAATATTTTGCAGAAAGGTGGTGCTGAGCAATTGAGTGTGTTCTTGACCTGATGGATGCTCCTCTTTTCTCTTTCTTTTCTTCCTCCTTTCCCAGCCCTCCCTCCCTCCCTCCCTCCCTCATCTGCTCCTCTTCCTCCTTACTCCCCCAACCCAAGCCCACTCAGGGCAAACGAATCACTTGCCACGCAAGGCAAAAGAGGGTACCACGACATCAAGTTTAAGAAGAGAGAGGCCCCAAAATACTTGGCTCCTCCTTGGCTCCTCAATACTTAGCAGGATCAAAAAGTTAATTTCCAAGTACTGGCGAGATAAGCGCTTCCCATTTGCCCTGCCCCACCCCAACCCAAGAATGGGCCATGAGGAAGCCGCAGCTGCCAAAGCCAAGTGGCAAAGGCTCCAGTACAGACTTCTTCAATTCGCTGCCCTCCGGATGTGATAGACCACAGTGCCGTTCTCCAGCTGTGCTGGCAGGGACGATGGGAGCTGGAAAGGGCAACTTGCCCGAGCCCCACCCCCCAGTCAGTTTTCATGGCAGGGTGGGGACTCGAACCCCGGTCCGGGTCAAACCGCTCCACCACACTGGGGCACAGTATCAACAGCACTTCCCGAAAGTGACATTTCCCAGCTCCGGTCTATTTCCAGCCCATGGCAGTTTTGCATGTCTGCAGCCATACATTTCTTCCACCCCATTTCCACTTCAGTCTCCGAAGGCAACTGATGCGGAGGAACAGAAGAGAGACGAGACAGACCTTAGCATCTCACTGACCTCGGAACAGCGGCTTCCTTGTACCAGACAGAGTCCCCGGCTCGACACTGACCCACGCTTTCCCCTTTCCGCACTCACAGCTGGGAAGTGGCGGGACTCCCAGGGCATCAGAGCTGTAGACTCTTCCTCTTGACAGCTTCATTCTCCAAGAGCTTTCAAAGGCAAATTGAAAACTACCTTATTTGCTGAGGATTAGAGAGCGTAGCCCAGGCTGCTGGACTTGAGCAAGGTGGAGGCGCCCGAGCCAAGCTTTACGTGACAGCAGAGAAGTGCGAGATCCACCTCCGCCTGGAGGACAAGAGCAAAGAGATGAGCTTCCTGTCCATCAAAGGGACCTCGTTTCTTGGCCACATTAAGCGCCCTGTCAAGGCCAAGTACGGAGCAGCAATAACCTTAATTTCCCTTGTTTTAACTCTCCGACTTTGGTCTCGGTCTCGGGGACTTTGGGCTAAAACTCCCCTCCTCGGGAGCAACCGCCGAAAGTTCTCAGATGCTCTGATTTGGTGACCCCTTGACCTCCTTCCCAACAAAGGAACAAGACTGAGCTATCCGGCTGCTCAGACGTGAAGGATTTCCCTTTACCCTTTCAGCGCTCTCTTCACATTTTCAAGAGACCTTTGGAAACGTGGATTCAAGGCCTTCCCACTATGTTCCTGCAGCATCAGATTATTTCCACTGGGACTAGAAAAAGAGTACCTTCTTTGGCTCTGTGCAAAGAGTACCTTCTTTGGCTCTTTTAATTCGTCTTAATCTTAATTAATTTTCACTAAGAATTTTAAATTACTGCATTTTAAATGATTTTATGTGTTTTTGGCTGTATTTTAATTTACAGGGTGCCCTACCTCGAGCCATGGGGAGAGGCAGGCAAGAAATTAAAATTAATGAATTAATTAATGGTTAAATTTAATCTTAATTCAGGATAGAAAGGGGGCCATCTACCCTCTCTGGGAAGAGAGCTCCAGAGCCAGGGAGCAGCCGCTGAGAAGGCCCTGTCTTCCATGTTCCCACCTTAGAGGGTGGTGGGAGACAGAGACGAGACCCTCCCCAAACAGATCTCAAAACCCAGGCAGGTTTGTACAAGAGCATGGGGACCCAGGGAGACTCCATTTCATTGGAGTTCAAATTGCGTGCAGAAACGTAGGATGGGAAGAGAGTATATAGTCAATTGACAGGAGATTTTTTTCTGAAGAAAAGAAATCCCCTACGCAGAAAATAATGCGCAAGATCTTGCATCAGAGGCTATGATGCGTAACTCTTCAGTGATAGGAGTACGTCGCCAATGCAATATGCAGCCACGCTGGTGCGTTGCAACAGGGCATAATGGGGCAATGCTCGAGATGTCCTGCTATGCAACGGGGGCTCCTGTTGCGCGGTGTGTCCCTGTGTCCAGCGTGTCTCATTGTGCATTGGGACACAGTGTGCCGGCTGGAACCCTACCAAGATGGCCGTGCCGCTGGCTGCCTTTGCACAATGACCCAGAGGTTGTTCCCCTCTTGAGAACACCAGTGTTGTGCAACATTGCAAATCACCTCTATGTGAATATGAGTCCGTTTATGATAACGGATTGCTGGGCAGCGGGCGAGCCCACATTTCCTGCATAGTTTGTACCCTCCCCGTGTTCCAAGGTGGTTAAATTTTGTGCAGAAAAAATCCCAAGCAGCTTAGACTCTTGCAGCCTCTCCGTTTCAACAGTGGGGAATCTGGATGGTTGGGAAAGGTATCAGAAGGTCTTTCCCTCCCCAACTGAGACCTCCTGGCCAGGTAGGGTCCGAACCGCTGGAAAACCGCAACATTCCACACGGCCCAGCCGGGAGATGCAAAAGATACTACGGCGCTCACTGTGAGAAGCTAATGAGGCCGTCAAGAGATCTCGCAGGATCACACTTCACTCTGTGAACTTCCCTAAAGGAAAATTTCTTAAACCATTCAAGTAGGAAATACCAAATCATAATCTGGTGTGAGTCGCAGCTGGCTCGGAGGCCCTTGACTCCTCATTGGGAGCAAACTCCCCTAGGCCTGTGGTTGCACTCTTTTGACACACACACGCACACTTCTCACAAAGAAATGGCAGCTTGCCTAGCCTCGTACTTGAAGGAAAAGACTAAGCGTTGCCTGGAATTTCACACTGCGTGGAGCACAAGTACAGAGAGCCCAGGTTGCTTAGGTTTCCAGCCTTTGTGTATGTTTGTGTGATCCTTTCTGTAGCTGCTAAATGAATGCTTTTTTCATCTGTCTGAGCATCTTTTGAGGCACAATGTACGAAGACAGACTGCAGCTCTGGACTACATCCACCAGAATCCCTCAGCCAGGCTGGGCATGGAATGGCAGTTCCAGTTTTAGGAGCTGTGGTCTCCAAATTCACATTTCCAAGCTCTGCCTAGACTTGACCTTATCGTCCACTGAGACAAAAACTTAGCAACCTAGAACTTTGCCCTCTGAAGTTTCTCCCACTGCTGAAGTCTAGTTTGTTGACTTCTTCAGTCGGACTCACAAAGGGGGTTTAAGTTTGGGGATGAAGGGGCTAGTAGTCCAGTGACTTTTGGAGGACCTCGGGGTCTCTGTCCTTGGTATGTAGAAACAAGGGTGAGCAGCAGATAAGAAAAGGTCTGGAAATGAACCCCTATGGGGCATGACTGAGGGAGATGGATATGTTTAGCTTGGAGAGGAGAAGACTGAGAGTTGACATGATATAGCCATCTTTAAATATCTGAAGTGATTCCTCATGTGGAAGGTAGAAGCAGCTTGTTTCCTGCTGGTCCAGAGACTAGAAACCAGTGGGTTCAAATGATAAGAGATTCCACCTAAACATTAGGAAGAATTTCACTGTGAGAGCTCTGTGGCAGTGGAATGGACTGCCTTTCAGACAAGGCTTGGATGGGAAACTTTCAGGAGGGCTTTCATTGTGTATTCCTGCATTGCAGGAGCTGGACTGGATGCTCCTTGGGGTGCCCTTCAATTCTTATGATTTTGGGAAATTCACTTCTCTTCCCATACAACTGAGCTGTTCGACAGACCAATAGGCTGCATTGGAGCGAGGTGGACTCTTCCTCTTTGAAGATCTTTAAAAAAAGGTTGGTTGGGCACCTTTCAGGACAATGGGGTTGGACTGGATGCTCCCTGTAGTGCCTCCCAGCACTATGATTCCTAAAGACTACAGACTAGTTGAATGCATTCTAGCCAAGGTCCTAAAAAAAGAACCAAGAACCAAGAAAACAGCAAAAAAGCAGGAAGAAAAGCAAGAAAACAGAGCATAATCTTGCACCCAGCAGTGGATCAATGCTGCCTGGTTGGTGAACTGTGATGTTGCACAAATGTACCTGCAACCAAATCTTTGTGTATCCCTCCCTTTGCAGCACGTGTCTGTGTTCGTGATCCACATGCCCAACAGCATTGCATGTGCAACTCTGTTCCTGCAGTCTTGAACTGAATGCAGATGTCCTGCCTTGTGCAAAGACGTCCAGCATCTCGTGGAGGCGAACGTAGGCCGTGCATAAGACCGCATTCTGACCTGTGTGTGAGAGAGAAAAATTCACCAGGCTCCTAATGGCATGAACAGAGCATTCTGCTCTTCGTGGTGCAGCAAGGCTTTTGTGGATACACATGTGCTTGAAAGAGACTGTAGATCCCCACCCCCAGCAATGAAATGTGTATTGGAGGGCATGCGGGTGGCATGCGGGGGGGGGGGGATTGAACTGACACAGCAGAGTGTGGGAATAACAATTTTCGGGATGCCGGCTCTCCCTGCTTTCCCCTCGACATCCGCCTTCTTGCTTTCAGTTCAATGAGCTCCGTTTCACACTCGCAAAGGTCCCTAAACAATGAAACCAGTAATTAAGGTAAGCTGTAAAAGCCCCAAACTCGTCTGCATGCTAATTAGATTTGATCTGGCAAGCGAGGAGGAAAAATGCCCCAATCTCAATACCTGACGTTCTCTTGTTTTAAAGGATTGCAGTCGGAAGAGCTGAGAAAACGCCTGCTGTTGTTATGGGAGGACCGTAGCTTATTAAGCGGGGGGGGGGGCTCTAATTCGGGGTGGGAAATGCACCCCTATATCTCCCCCCATAACTTGGACTGTGGTGGGAGACAGGCTCCATGTTGCCAATTTGCACATGGGAGAGACAATTTAGTCTGTGCCTTCTCTAATTGGGAGCCAGCATGATGTGATGGTTTGAGCACTGGACCACTATGACTCCAGCTACCTGGTTCAATTCTGCGCTTGGATGTGGAAACCCACTGGGTGACGTTGGGTGCATCACACCCTCTCAGCCCCGGAAGATCCGGTGATGGGTTCACCTGAGGGTCGCCAGAAGTTGGAAACTCCTTAAGAGCACACAACAACGACATTGCCTTCTTCTTTTCTTCTCTCCCACCAATACAGAGGAGGAGCATCAGTCTCTCCACAAGCTTGACAATTTTGGACAGGGTGCAAAGTGCACGAGAAAAGGCCCCCACAGCCCTGTCGAGAGAGAGAGGGAGAAGCCACACTTAAACACACGTAAGATACTAAAAGGATTCTGCTCCAGATCTCCCAGACACGTGTGTCCACCACCCCAGCTTGGGCCCATGCTCAGGAGTTTATCCATATCTGTGATATCAGTATCAAAGATATGGATAAACTCCTGAGCATCAGTCCAAGGTTTTGGGCTTCATGGAGGCGGAAGGGCCTTGGCTGACTTTTAGTAGCTCAGATGGAAGATGCTCCGGTGGCCGAGGGTTCTCCTCCGCTCGGACCCAGGTGGCTGAGATGGTCAGAGGTATGGAACTAAGCCTCCTGGGAACTGGGGGTGTTCAGCCTGGAGAAGAGAAGCCTGAGAGGTGGCCTGAGAACCATCTTTAAATATTTGAAGGGATGCCATGGAGAAGATGCATCTAACTTGGTTTCTGCTGATCCGGAGACTAGAACATGAGCCAGTGGATTCAAGTTGCAAGGAGAAAAGATTCCATTTAAACATTAGAAAGAACTTTTTGTCTGTAAGAGCTGTTTGGGAGAGGAATAGACTTTAGGGAGTGGTGCACTCTCCTTGGAGGTCTTCAAGTGGGTGTTTGGTTGGGCACCTTTTAGGAGTGCCACGGTGGTGTCTTCCTGCTTGGCAGGGAATTAGACCAGGTGGCCCCTGGGGTCTCTTCCAGTTCTGCGATTCTGCTATGCCAATTCAACTCCAAGACTGCACCTGGTATATCTCGGGGTCTCCAGACTCAAGAGGTCTGGAAGAAAGCAACGGGGTGCTGGTTGGGTGGAGCCATGCTGAGGCCCAGGAGGACAACAATGGCTCCTTCTCCTCGTGCTGTGCAGGATGCCTCTACAGGAATCTCTAGAGTCTATATTGCCACTGGAGAAGCCATGTCTGGACTGGGAGTCCTTCCATGTAGGCCCCAGCTCCTGGCCTAGGAAGAGGCTTCCATGCCATCTGTGGCGGAGAGACAGAACCGTGCCTCCCTGCTAGAGCTGCCAACTCTGCCAGGCCTGGCTTGGCGGGAGAAGCCCATCTGCCAGCTTGTTCTACAGCCTCTCCCTTCCACTTTCCGCACTCTCCTAATGAGAGTTAAACATTTATTAGGTGCACCGGGAAGCCAGATGACACACAGAAGAGCACGTTAAGGGATTTTGGCAGGAGGAGATTAAAGCCAGCCAAGTGATGGGCCTCGGCTTTTTCCCTCAGACAATGTACTCAGCCTGACAAACTTCCTGGAAGAATGGCGAAAGGAGGGCGGTCTCCTTTCAGGGGTGTTGAAGATGGACGGACAGCTTCTCCCCTGGGTACCAGACACTGGTGGAACGGTGCTGCTTCTCTGTCCGCCCGTGTAGCAGCGGGAGACGGAGATGCTCCCCAGGCAAGGGACACGCACACAAGCTTGATATGCAAAAACAGGTTTTCTTTGAGTTGATATCCATTACTCCATTTTAGCAACGTGATGCCTCTTTAGGTGCCGTGCCTTCATCCCATGGAATCCTGCAGTTTGTAGGCTGAGGGGGACTTTAACATTTTCCGCTAGAGAGCTGTAGTTTAGGCCCTTGAGCTGCATTTTCCAAGGTGCCCTGAGAGGAAAGGGACTGAGGAGTAGATCCAGTCTTGCGGATGACATTTTCCAGGACAGGCTTGGGAGGAGAAGAAGGAAGTGACGTCAGCATCCCTACATTGTACCTGCCCAGGTCAGAAGGAAGGTTAGCTTCGTATGCCCCTCCACATGTTCCAGTCTGGCTGGAACGGTTCTGGTGAATCCTCTGCTGTCCCACTTTTTCAGCTGCCTTTCAAATGTCCCAGTTTCTCCCTCTCCTCCCACTTTCTCCCTTGCATCTTGGCTTTCTTCCCTTGGTGCAAATGGAGGTCAAAGGAGAAAACTAGTTTGCACCCAATCAACTCTGCAGGGGGGAGCGGAGGAGACAAAGAGAGGAGGAGAAGGCTGAAATCTTGCCCTTCGCAGGAGGCTCAGGCAAAAGCAAACTGCTGCAGCCTGGCTTGTGTGTTCCTTCTCCTGTGACATCTTGTTTTCATCTGTGAAATGTTGGCAGGTATGACTTAGATGAGAGCAAAGGACAAATTTGTGGGTGGAAGTGGAAATAAAAGAGGCGACACTCACACCCAGGGACACTGTGCACCCCGTCAACAGTGCTGGTGCCGCTAGAAGGCATTGCTTAAGGTCCTGGTTCTCCCACTGGCTTTGAGAGGTTGAGCTAAAGGCCTGAGATGCTCTCCTCTGTTTAGACCACCAACTGCATCTGTCATCCAACCAGAAAGCTTCTCCTCCGGCAGTGATGTGTGCCAGTTTTCCATACCAAACAAAGTCTTGGAAGATTTGGAGCTACAAGCAGTTCCCATTTGTAACAGGGACGAGACCCCTGGGTGCTGACGGATTTCAGCTCCTGTCAGTCCTATCCAGAATACCCACTGTCCAGGCATGAAGAGAATTGCAGTGTAGCGACATCTGGAAGGCCACATGTTCACTGACCTGGAAAGATGCCTGGTTGTGGTTCCTCTGGGCAAATGGGAATGCATTTTGCACATGCTCAGAGGCATTTTCTGCATGATCAGCCCCCAGAAAGACTTTGCATGTCATTCCAGCTCCGAGGCCTCAAATGAGTCCGGAGTTCTGGTTCTTCTTTGCTTACCTCCTCTCTCCAGGCAGGGAGGGTGGGCGGTGGGTCTGCATGCTTCCTTCCTTCTTTGGTCTGAAAGCCTGTTTGTTGGCTCTCTCGTCTAGACACAAACCACCCAAAGTTTGTAATTAAGTGGATCGGATTACAATTTGTCCAACTTGTAATGCTCCGGTATCTTGCTAATCAAGCGTCAGCGTCTCCTCCATCTCAGAAAGCACAGAAGGTTTCTATTACTTATTTATAGCATGTATAATCCGCTCTGCAGCCGGAAAGGTTCTTAGAGTGGTTTACTTATCAATTTAAAATGAGAGCGACAAGACAGTCCCCGTCCGTGTCTAGAAACACACGACCCCCAAAGAGAAGAAGGGAGAGAGAGAGAGAGAAGAGGGACACAAAGCAAAATAATTTTTTTTTTAAGAAGAAATCCTCCAGCATGAGTTCTTAATGTTACAAGAACCTCGTTTTTATGTCTGGATCTCAGTAGCACTCACTGCTTGGTGTGATCTCATTATGCCAAACGGTTCCCCTGCAAATATTGCAAATATTTTTGCAAGCTCCATCTGGACCCAGAAACCTTTTGTTCACGAGAAGATCTGAGCTCTTTCCAGAGATAGAGGAAGTTGCATTCAAGATGAAAACAGATGGATGTAGGAGCAGGCGTAACAGACTGATTTCCCCACCGCTGTCCTGCTTTCAGCCTGAGTACTGTAGAGATTTGATGTTTTCCTTCGGCAGTGGCTGGCAGTGCCAGCGCCAGTGGAAGGGAAGATCCATTCCAGGTGTCAAGGAATTCTCCAAAGCATTGGGCCTATTTCAGCAACAGGAATTGGGGAAAAAAAAACAACCTCAAACAGGAACAGGAATTTTAAAAGATCAAACATGATTTTCTTCTCTCCTCTTCCTCCTCTTTTTCTTCCATTCCTTCTTCTCCTTCTCCATCTCTTCCTCCCTCTGTCCTTCAGCTTCTCCGCCTCCTTTTCTCCTTCTCCTCCATCTTCTTCTCCTCGAATCATAGAATAGAGTTGGAAGAGTCTAATCTTTGCTGTAAAATGGATTGCTTTACACCATTAAATAGCAAGAGCATAAACAGGTGTGGGCTGTGCGATATATCCCACTCTGCCAGCAGCCGTTAAAAGCTTGATCTTGACATCTGTCCTCGGGCTAAGAAAGTTCACGGTGGGGACCAGAGAGGAGAGGAAAGGAAAACTTAACATGCCAAGAACTCACCTTGGACTTCCTCGGAGAAGACTTCCCCTTCCCCTAAGTAGACCTTTAATGGCTTTCCATGCTTCCGGGGGCTCAGAATCCTAGAGCTGGAAGAGACCCCTGGGGCCATCCAGTCCAACCCCCTTCTGCCATGCAGGAACCCACATCCAAGCCCTCCCTTTGGCAGATGGCCACCCGGCCTCTGCTTAAAAACCTCCAAAGAAGGAGGAGACTCCACCACATTCCATGGAGGCAGCAGCAGCAGATTCCACTGCCAGACAGTTCTTCCTGAGGTTCAGGTGGAATCTCTTTCCCTGTAGCTTGAATCCATTGCTCCTTTTCTGAAGGCTGCTCCCAGCTCCTTCCCCTACCTTCTGCTCACCTGCAGATGACACCAAATTGGGAGGGGTTGCTAATGCACCAGAGGACAGGATCAAAATTCAAAATGACCTGGATAGATTGGAGAGCTGGGCCAAAGCTAACAAAATGACACCAAATTGGGAGGGGCTGCTAATACGCCAGAGGACAGGATCAAAATTAGATCGAGGGAGGTACTGGTACCACTCTACTCTGCTTTGGTTAGACCTCTTCTCGAATCCTGTGTCCAGTTCTGGGCACCCCAATTCAAGAAGGACACGGTCAGGCTGGAGCAGGTCCGGAGGAGGGCGACCAAAATGGTGAGAGGCCTGGAAGCCATGCCCTATGAGGATAGACTTAGAGAGCTAGGTATGTTCAGTCTGCAGAAGAGAAGGTTAAGAGGGGACATGACAGCCATGTTTAAATATTTGAAGGGATGCCATGTAGAGGAGGGAGAGGGCTTATTTTCTGCTGCTCCAGAGACCAGAACAAGGAGCAATGGATTCAAGCTGCAGGAAAGGAGATTCCACCTGAGCCTGGGGAAGAACTTCCTGACGGTCAGGGCTGTCCGGCAGTGGAATCGGCTGCCTCGGAGTGTGGTGGAGTCTCCTTCCTTGGAGGTTTCTAAGCAGAGGCTGGACGGCCACCTGTCGGGAGTGCTTTGAGGGTGTTCCTGCATGGCAGGGGGTTGGACTGGATGGCCCGTGTGGTCTCTTCCAACTCTACATTTCTATGATTCTATGATTCTATTCCCTGTTCCCCGAAGCTGGGAGTCTGAGGGAGACACGCCGGGCAAGGAGGATCGCCGTGGGCGGCGTTCTGATAGCTGGAGCATGACAGTGCCATCTCCGTCACTGGGAAACAGCCAGCAGAACATAGGCACCGGGGATGTCCCCGCTCACTTGGCTTCCCCATCCCACAACATATCGGACGCACACCACTGCGCACCAAAAGAGTCCAAGGCACATCGGAAGTGCCTGATGAGCAGAGGAAGACTCTAGCCCATGCTCTGATGCCCATCCCACAGTTCGCTAACGGGGTTTTGTTGCACCGTTGCAATGCAGCTACGTATTCCTGAAGTTATGGAACGCAGATTGTGAAGCAGAAGTGTCGGCTAATACTTTTTTCAGGTAGAAATTCTGTTTTCTGGGCAAAACAACACTTGCTGCAGAATTCATCTTGAACTGTAAAGATTCTTGCCGGTTTAGGGTGCTTCTCAGTACAGTTTCTTTTTTTCTTCATTTATTTTTATAAATAATAATAATAATAATAATAATAATAATAATAATAATAATAAAAAAAACAATATTCCTCCAAAATAATATACAAGCAAATTACAAATCTAAACATATGTTCTTTAAAGAGAATAAAAAGTAAAACAATATCCTGAGGAGAGGAGGTAACAAAAAAGATGAAGAAGCACTGTAGAAATCAAATGCTCGATCAAAGCATACAAAGCTTTGAATGTTGGATTGATAATTATTAGCAAGTATTAATCAGTATTAAGTATTAATAAAAAGAATACCAAAGAGAAGAAAATACAGAAAGAAAGATATTTTTAAAAAGGGACTCCCTTCCCAAAAAGTGGTGGGTGCTTCCAGGAAGAAAAAAAAAATCAAATTCTCTTGGGAAATTGATAAGATTATCAATTTCGCTACTGTGTGAAACAGAGCTCCTCACCAGAGTTTCTTCACGCTAAAGAAACACATTGTTGATTGTTTATTTTTTTCTTGGTGGTGTTGAATGTTCTTGCTTTCTTTAGACGTTGCGGAAGTTAACCGGCAGTGCAATGCCTCCTCTCCCCACCATCCAAGTTTGTCAAAGGACCTTTCCGCACTGCACCGTTATAGTGCTATTATTCCGCTTTCAACCGCCTATGGAATTCTGGGGGTTGTAGTTTACTGAGGCCCAAGAGCTCTCTGGCTGAGAAATCTAAAGGCCCCTCCCCAAACCGCAAACCCCAGGATTCCACTGGGTGCTGAAAGTGGAATAATAGCACTCTAACAGTGTAGGGCGGAAGGGCCCAAAGACTCCAAAATGCCTTCCCAGCCACGCAGCCGGCAATTGCAAGAGAGCCACACGCGGAGTGGGTGGAAGAATGCGGGTTCCTGGAGTGGGTTTTAGGAAAGGAATCCTTAACCCGTTTAACACGTGTCCAGAAGTCAGATCGGTAATTAGATTCCTAGCGTGAAACCACTCTGATGAGCTTGCATCCACCGGGGGAATAATCCTATTCGCTTCCCTCCGGCGCATCTCTCATTCGTCAGGCCCTGATGAGAGCCGGGCGAGGAAACCAAGAGGCAACCCAAGAGGCAGACAGGGGCTCCCCATCCGTCCCTCTCAATGCCCACGCGAGGCTTTGGGGACTGGACGGGTAATTAGCGTCTTCGAGGGAGGCCCATTTGCAATCGAGCATCACAAAGAGAAGTCCCCAGCGTTTAAATCCGTTAACGGTCCATGAAGGTTCTTCGTTGGAGGTGCAGAATAATCTCCAAAAAAGGCCTTGGAAAGGCTTGTTTGCTTTTTCTCAGCTGCTGGGAATGGCAAGTAGTTTAGGGCAGGGCCTGGGGTCCTTTCTTCCTCTCCACAAGTACTGCCAATCCCATCATCCCTGTGGCAGCTGACAGCTCTCTTATCAATCAGAGCCGCGAACTCATGTCAGGGTTTTAGTCTGAAGTTAGGGTCTCTTTTGGGTTTATTACTGTTATTATTTCCTATTTCCCCCCCTAAAATTGTGAGTCAAACCAGCTCACAGTGTAAATAATAATACAATTAAAAACATACAAAAAGAATGTATTAAAACAGAATTAAGCTATTTACAATACTAAAGCAATAGCAGTAAAGAATAAAAGTGCAATTAAAAAAAAAAAGATTGAAAGTTCTTAAAAAGCACCACTAAAACAATACAGTCTCTGCTCAGCAATGCTGCCGTGCAAATTTAGAGACTTTGACTTTTTAACTCCAGACTCTGGGTCTGTGTCCATGGATTTTTGACCATGATTTCCTGAATTTAATTTTTAATACCGATAAAACAGGGACGTACAACACGGTCTCTCCATGTCGGGATAGCTGGACCTACTCCTTTTGGCCAGTGTGGTGTAGTGATTTGAGTTTCGGACTAGAATTCTGAGAGACCAGGTTTCACATCCCGTTCAGCCCTTCAAGTCACTCTCTCTCAGCCTCAGAGGAAGGGAAAGGCAAACCCCTTTGAACAAATCTTGCCGTGAAAACTCTGTGACAGGTTCACTTTGGTGATTTGAGCCTTGGAGCATGACTGTGGAGACCACGATTTGATTCCCCTTTGCTTGGCCAGGGAGACCCACTGAGTGACACACTCTCAGCCCCAGAAAACCCTGTGATAGAGTTGCCTTAAGCTTGCCCATAAGTCGGAAACAACTTGAAGGCACACAGCAACAACAAGGTTCACCTTAGCGTTGTCGTAAGTTGGAAATAACTTGAACGACAACAGCAATGACAACAACCAAATTTGACCGACACGCTTTGGTGAGGAATTAACTGTAGCTTGTTGGTGCAGAATGAGCCCAGATTCCTAACTTTCAGGAAGGAAAGAGCTCCGGGATTAAGAGATCCAAAGGTGTCGGAAAGAAGAAACCCAGGGATTTTCCTCCTGGAGGCCGACGCGTGCCGCTCTGCGATGCTCCAAAATCCTCCCGGCCCAGCCCGGGGGTGGAGATTGCAGCCTGCCCTTCTTGAGAAAAATCATTTTTTCCTAACTGGCCAGACGGAGCCAGGAAGGCTTTACATTCCATTGTGATGTCACGGTGGTGGTTTACAAATCACAAAACCCATTAATCTAATCCTAAAACAAATTTACAAGTTCTCAGATGGCTTTGGGGAAGATGGAGCAGGGAGAGAGAGAGCGGAAGAGAGGAAGGCAGTAAACAAGGCACCTGGCGCAATCTCACAACAAGACTCCCAACCGAAGAGGCTCCTTGCTGCTTCCCCGGCTTTCAGACGAAGAGCCGGTTGCCTCCAGCTGCCTGTGGCCTCTTAGCATGCCAGCAATTTGAGATGCTAACGCTCACGTTTGAAAGTCTTAACCAGATGGGATCAGATCTTCTCTCTGCTTGCCGTGGGTACAATTCCCCCTAACGCCGGGCAGATGGGTTCTAGAATCCTTGTCAGCACCATAGCCAAACCTTTAAAAATTATTCAGCGGCATTAAAAGGGTGAATTTGGGTGCAGTAAAGAAAGCCAGCGTGTGCAGTGGTTTGAGCATTGCATTAGAACATTGCATTCTGGCCCTGGAGACCGGGATTTGCTTTCCCACTTGGCCATGGAAACCCACTGGGTGACCTTGGGCACATCACACTCTCTCAGCCACAGAAAACCCCATGACAAGGTTGCCTTGGGGTCGCCATAAGTCAGAAATGACCTGAAGGCACACAGCAGGCCCTGCTAGATAGTTTTGCTTTAGCATGACAGTTCAAGGGTGGAAAGAGGCTGGAAACTGGGAAGAGACAAAGGGTGTACACCTTTCTCTTAGCAAATTGCTGGCCCTGTTCTCCACGTTTGGGTGGGAGATGGGTCACACCTGCACAGTTCAGTCTCCTTTAGTTGGTTCTACTCCATTTACCCCACGGTCCATCTTCCAATTGTCTTGTGTCAAGGAGATGGTGGGGCAGAATTCTAATTTAGGGGGCAATGCTCACCATCGGGTTTCTGGAGTGTCAGGGAAAAATTAGGTTTCTCACGAGTCAGGAAATCCTGATAAGAGGACTCCTGGATGGGTGAGAATCTTTGCAGTTTGGGATTTAGTGTCTGTTATAAATGCACATTTTTTTGTACAAAAAAAAAGAGAGAGAGAGATTGGGGGGGGCGTTTTATGGACAGAAATGCGTTTCTTGAACAGAAAAGAAGCTGTTTTGACTTCAGCAAACTCACCCTGTGCACAAAAAGGACTGTCTTCTGAGACAGAAAAATGGACAAGGTGTGTGTGTGTGTGTGTGTGTGTGTGTGTGTGTGTGTATTTATTTAGTCAAGATTCTCAGGTATCCATTTCATACCACTTGAGACTTCTTGAGAGAAAAAGCAGACCTCATCTTGGAAATCTACCCATCGTTTTGAGGCTTATGATGAGTTTGGGAGAAACAAGATACAAGCAAAACACCAGGAGCACATTTCAGCCAATGAAGAAGAACATGTACAAAAATATATAAGTTGGGGGAAATAGCTACTGCATGCAAGAAATGAATAGGAACTACTGTGTGGATGTGAGTAGAAATTCCCGGGTAAGAAAAGGCTGGGATCTTGCTTGTTTATCCGTATTAGACTAAACCCACTGAATCAATTGTTGAAAGGTGAGTCAACACATAAGTAAGTCCAGTTCGTTCCATGGGTCTACTCTAGCGATAGCGTTCAGGCCAAAACCTGTCGACTTGATACAAAGGATGGGAAGAGAAGCCATCTGGGGTTAGGAGGAAGAGAACGGCCTTGATCCTCATGCTAGTTCCAACCAGATGAATACATGGGATTTACCTGTGTGTTGACTTACCCTTCCACAATTCTTTCAACGGGTCTACTTTAGTTTGGAGTAACCCGTAGGAAACAAGCTTTTCACGTCCCTAGCTAGGCGAGATGACCTCCTATCATTCCTGGTTCCACTTTGAAGATTGAAATTGTAGAATATTCAGAGCGGCACTAACATAAAATGCAATGATAATGAATAATGAGAGCCGTTCTTTTCCGGAGAGGTGCAATGCTTTGTTGACCCTCCAGGCTTATCCGGAGAGGCTCGCTCTCTGACCTGCCTATAATGGCAGCAGAGGCTCATGGCTTCCAGACCCTCTCTTCTCCCTCCAGGTTCAACATGTTGGAGCAGGAACTGAAGCAGATCCTGCTCCTCAGGCCAGGAGAATGGACATCCTGCTTTGTGGTATTGAGCAGAAATTGATAACCTGCCTCTGCCCGTATTGACGGCCACAGAATCAATGCTAATAGCCACATCTGCGGCCTGCGTTGTCTTCGGCAGATGTGAGCGCACACATGAAGCATCAGATATGGAAAGACCCTGGAAGGTCGTTCTGCCCTTGGGGTCCTCACCCCCTCCTGGGTATAAATTTGACAAAGGACATGGAATCCTGCCAGATCGCCCCACAGGTTTCTTGGATTACCTCCAGGGTGGGTTCCAAAGTGACATCTCTGACCAGGGAGTTAGCCATGGTCCCAAAGTATTCCTTTCACCTAAATTTCTCCTCAACCTGCTCTTGTGTCTGGTAGGAGGGCAGCCAAAGTGGTCAAAGGCCTGGAAACCGTGAAGCCTTAGGAGGAATGGCTTAAGGAGCTTGGTATGTTTAGCCTGGAGAAGAGAAGGTGAAGAGGCAACATGATAGCCATGTTTAAATGTTTGAAAGGATGTCATATGGAAGAGGGAGCAAGTGTGTTTTCTGCTGCACCAGAAAGTAGGGCATGGAGTAGTGGCTTCAGTCTTCAGGACAAGAGATTCCACCTAAACGTTAGGAAGAACTCCCTGACAGTAAGAACGGTTCAACGGTGGTGTATACTGCCTAGGAGTGTGGCAGAGTCTCTTTCTTTGGAGGTTTTTAAAGAGAGGCTGGATGGTTCCCTTCAGGGTTGCGAAAGTCAGAAACTACTGGAAGACACACAACAACCACAACCACAACATATTGTCTTGTATTTGTTCCTTCTTTTGATTCAGTAGGTGACATGATAGCTGCCTTTAAATGTTTGAAGGGATGCCATATGGAAGATGGGACCAGCTTGTCTTCTGCTGCTGCTCCAGAGACTAGGACACTATGGAGCCATGGCCTCAAGCATCAGGGAAAGAGATTCCCTCTAAACCTTAGGAAAACCTTCCTGATGGTGAGAGCAGTTGGACAGTGGAAGCTGCTGCGGCTGCCACCGTGGGGTACGGTGGAGTCTCCTCCTTCTTTGGAGGTTTTTAAGCGGAGGTCCAAGGGAGTGCTTGGATTGTGCCTTCCCGCATGGCAGAAGGGGGCTGGACCGCTCGGATTTCCCTCCACCCGTCGGGACACCTCAGCTTCATTGAAATACTTTGTTCCATTACTCAGTTGTAGAGGCTGTGGTTTGGGCACGTAACTCTCTCTCAACCTCAGAGGAAGGCAAAGGCAAACCTCCCTGGAATAAATCTTAACAGCTGATGATGCAGTGATTTGAGTCTTGGGCTAGGATTCTGGGAGACCAGGATTCAAATCCCCACTCAGATACCAGGTGACCTTGGGCAAGTCACAGTCTCAGACACTGACAGGCAACAGCAAACTCCTCTATAGAAATCTTGCCGGAAAAGCCCTAGGACAGCATCACCATAAGTCAGAATTAACTTGAAGGCACATTTTTACAACAATAACAACAACAAGGCGTCCCCCCCCCCTTCAGATCGGACAAAGTGGAGACTGATGTCTGTGATGCTGGTGGCTTGGGGATTTCACTCTGGATTTTAGTCTGAACTTCGATGGCATGAAAGTGCATATTGAGAAATTTGCAAATGAGTCAGCCCCATGGATAGTTCTTAACCCCTTGGTGGATTCGTTGACCCACTGGTATCTGAGCCCCTGGCCTCTGTTGGTACCTTGAAGGTTTCCCCTCTAACGCTCGTCCCGTTTTGGTCTCCTCCTGGACCTGGTCTCCTCTCTCTTGGACAAAGAGCACAGGGACCTGCCTTTTGCAACACGTGCGGTGCCACTGGGTGTCACTAGCATCCCACAGCCCAGTCTGAAGCCCCGGCGGCCCTTCTCAGCCGTTTCACTGCTGATCGAAACCGGGTGGGAGCCCTCTCAGCTCCAGCAGGGCGTTCACAGGGGCTGCCTGTCGACCAGCGGGCCGCCCTGCTCTCGGCGTGTGGGGGGCTAGCGCTTACAAGACGGCACGTGCAACACAACTGCACTGAACGTTTAGTGGAGGAGCGGAAGGGACTTGGGAGGAGGTGTTCCCCGTTCGTTCCAGAGCAGCAGCCAAACAAGAGAGCAGACGGGGGCAGCTGGTGGCTTCCATTTTGCCAGTAAATCCACTCCTGACTTTAAAGGCACTGTCTGAGGTGCTTCAGGGCACATTTCAGCACCATAGGCACCGTGGGCTAAAACTGAGCGTAGGGTCAAAACTGTCCACGCTGTGCACGACAGGCCCTGATGGTCTTCTTGGTCGTAGCGTCCTGGCTGTTATGAAGCCTGTTGACCTGATCCTGTAAATTTCAAGTGATGGAAGGTGTCCTGGAATTGCAACGAATGGATCACATTTTTGGATGTGCAGGAAGCCCCCACCTTTTGATGCCCCTTTATCTGACAACTCTCTCTTTTGATGCTTCCAAATTAAGGACGAGTTCCATCAATTCAATGGGGCTTCTGCTCTTTCAGCAGTCCTTCTTGCCCTATGGAGGGTTGCTTGTAACCACTTGCACGCGCTGTCCCACTTAACAAGTGAGTCAAGATGGGGGGAAAGGCACTAAGCCGGCTGAGACACTTTGCAAGCAGCGCATGCTTGGTCTTTCCCAAGGAGGCTTCTTTGAGTCCTTCGTGCTCCTTCAAGTACAGTCCATGGATTCTGCTTTTCAGCTAATTCTGTTTTCTGTCAGTGCTCCAGTCCCTAACCTGTCAGATAAGTGAAGGAAGCCTGTGTCAGTTCCTCAGAGGTAGGGCATTTGCCATCCTTCCCCCAGATGTGGTTGGGTCTTCAATGCCTGTCAACACTCAATCAGCCTAGCCAATGATCAGGGATGATGGGAGACGTGGTCTAGCAACATTTGAAATGTTCTACCAGCCAACGTTGACAATACTGGACTAGAAATCTCTGGAACTGAAAGAGGTCAACTGGATAAGAGAGGTGCTTCACTCTTCGCTTAGCTCTAAGCTTCTGGGTGCTTCCTACGGTTGGAGAACATGTGAGACAAGAAAGGGTGTCTCTCTCTCTCTGAATAGCAGCAAGGCTTGTGTTCCGATTGTTGTTGTGTGCCTTCAAGTCATTTCCAACTTACGGCGACCCTAAGGCAAACCTATCAGAGGGTTTTCTGGGGCTGAGAGTGTGTGACTCTCCAGCATCACCCAGTGGGTTTCCATGGCTGAGTGGGGAGCCTAAGCCTTGTCTTCAGGGTCATAGTCCAACGCTCAACACCATGCTGGCTGTCGTGTCCTCTTATATACTTCTATATTGTGAATGACCACTGCTATATCTTCATATAACCAACCCAAGAGTTTTAGACAGGGGTGTGTGTACGATGAGATGAAGACAAAACTGGTTCCAGTTCCAGACAACCCCCAAGATTTCATTTGTTGCTGATAACAGCCACTCATCCCTGCTTGAGAGAAGTTGTATTGGTGGCAAGGGTGTAGCTATGGGGTGCATGCTCAAAATGAGGGTATTACCCCCCCAAAAAATAAGAATTCTGCACCTCCAAATGAAATTGCCCATCAGTCCACAAATTCCTAGTACTGCACGAACCTAAAACTTCAGTTGAGTATTCAGAAATAAAGTTTAGGCACCCAAGGAAAAAGGGCAGAAGGCAAATGTGACCCAGTGAATAGAAGAGCTCTTGATGTAGACAATTTTCATTGCCCCCTTCTCTCTTTTTAGACCTAGAAATTTGGCCACTGAAGGAAATTTTCACTGGTGGAGCAGATTTGTTTAGGATATTTAGGAGCCAATGCTCACATTATGTCCCTCTCTTTAGCTATATCCGTGGTTCTAAAACACATTCCTGCTGTGAGTGAGGTATTACGCCCAGCAGCTTCAAATCTGTTAGCTTCTGTTTTGCAGAGACGGCTGGCTTTTGCTTCCCAGGTCAGTGGGGCAGTGAATCCTTTCCAGATTTCCTTCCTAGGCTGGAAGGAGCTCTCCCAGGTGCTGAAGCTAGTTGGGAAGAGACCTCAGGACCTCGGAGAGCTCCTTTTCAAGCCTGGTGAATTCACCACCCGACTGGCATACGTGGGGGCCCCTGGCGGTAGCTCTTGACCAGGAATGACTGGAACTCTAATAAGCGCATGAGAATTCTTGTTTCCCTTGGAAGTGTTCGGGGGAAGCCTCGCTCAGAGCATTTCTTGAAGTCATCTGGGAGCAGCAGAGGGTGGGGACTGAAATTGAAAAACAGAGAGCAAGCCCCGGGGAGGGCTGTGTTGTGGAAACCTCGCCTCATTGAATTTTTCCTGCCCCGCTGTTAACCTGGCTGGCTTCAGCTTTCAGAACTGATTTATGCTCAGGCATCTTTAGTGTCTCACGTACCACCACGGGGCGAAGGGGCGAAGCGTTTGCCTAACGCACCAGGAGCAAAGCAAAGCGGGGGGGATATCTGGGCCCACGCCTCCCCAGCTTTTCAGCCTCCCCGCCACAGCCGGGCAAAGGGAAGAGAGTTAACCTTGCAACCTTTAATCAAAAGCTCGTGTTCCCTGAATAGGATTGATGGAGCTTGTCTCCCACACGGCTTCATGCCACAGCGGGCAATTACACCATTAGGTCCCTGTGAGAAGAGGAGAGAGAGAGAGAAAGCACACACCATGCTATGTTGCTTGGTAATGGTTGTGAAAATAGCAGGAAGGGTGCGTAAACCAGGCAGCCTCTATTGTCCACCAGGCGGGTGTCCTTCCCTCCCTCTGGTATCGAAGCGGGAGCAATTTTGCAAAAAAAGAGCTCTCCTCTCCAATCAGAGGTGGTCCCCCCCGGCCGTGTGTGTGTGTGTGTGTGTGTGTGTGTGTGTGTGTGTATTTTAGGAGGAACTGGTTCATTTTCTCAGCTGTGGCGTGTTTCTTGCTCCAAAAACGGTGCCCAGTTCAAGGTGCACGGGAGATTAGAATCATAAACCTGGTGATTGGGAAGGAACGCCAAAGGTCATCCAGTTCAACCCCCTGCCAGGACAAAAATCTGCAGTGGAAGTACACTGAGAATTGGGCCTCCAGCCTCTCCTTCAAGCTATCTTAGTATCTGTTGAATATCTTTGCTACCAGGGATTCCTCCCCAATGTTCGTTTGGCATCTCCTGTAGTCTGAGCCCCTTGGTTTGGCTCCTGCAGCAGAAGCAAGTTTCCCTCAGCCTCCACCTGATGTTTTGTGCCTTCAAGCCGACTCTCATTTATGGGCCAGGTTGTTGTTAAATTGTGGGGGGAGAGGAGAGAAATAAATAAGCTCCTGTTATTAGCGCAAGTGAATCCTCTCTACTTGTTCTTAAAAGGAAGAGAAGCCATAACATTACCTATAAAAATTTATAACAGAATAAACATCCCTCTCGCAACCTCCTCTTCCTTTCTTGTCAAACTGTCTCCCTAAAACACTTAGGATGTGTTTGATCTCTCCTTTGATCTTGTTTGACAGCAGGAGCTCCGAAGCCTTCTGTTTCTGGTGATCCCACCCAGTCAGGGATCCTGTCATGACCAGGATCCTTGTTTGTTTGTACGATGATGCTACTGACGGTAAAGGGAATGGATCACTAATTAGTTTGCCCCTGCAGAGAGGTTATTGCCCAGTTGCTATAGCAGTAGGTTGGATTTATCTTCTTGTTTGCATATTTTTATCAGACATTAAGTGTATGGATCTTCATCAGCCCCAACTAGAGTAAGCCCACTGAATCAATGGGATTTATTTACATGCTGATTCACCATTTTAAAAATTGATTTAATGGGTCTTCTCTAGTTGGGAATAAGGAATAGGATCCAGGTCAATTGCGCATGCTGCTTTATGGTATAATGCAAGCAAAAGAGCTGTGTCTCTGTCCCCCAGGAGATTACAGTGGGGGAGAGTCAAGAGACAGGCCAGTACAGTAAGGATGAAAGGGATCCACTGGTGGGGTTGTTTGTTTTTCTAAAATCATATAGCTTGATTTTTGTGAAACTAATTGGCATTCCCAGGGTAGCTGAAAGTTAACAGTAATGAAAATGCTGTGTGTGTGTGTGTGTGTGTGTGTGTGTGTGTGTGTAAACGAACCAGCACTCAAAACAGTCACAAAAACACAGTGGATGCTGCCAGATGATGCTTTTACAACACCATCCCCCTGCCTCAAATGTGGACGTGTAGGAAATAGCTCCAGATTTTCTAGTATTTCTTTGAAACATTTGCACCTGTTGGCCAGCTAGCAAGACTGACAATACGACAGCCCCCTGCCCCGATTCGGACGTACAGTCTAAGTAGATGGATAGAATCATAGAACTGGAAGCAACCCCAGGGGCCATCCAGACTGACCCCCTTCCGGCACAGCAATCCACTGCTACATCAGACTGGAGAGGCGGGCCTCCAACTTAGAATCACAGAATCCTAGGGTCCTGGAGCTGGAAGAGACCCCAAGGGCCATCCGGTCCAACCCCATTCTGCCACGAAGGACAACACCATCGAAGCATTCCCTTTGAGAGATGGCCATCCAACCTCTGTTTACCTCTGGAAGGTGTGGGTGACCGGACCCCAAGAAGTCTGCTTCGGCACCGTTGCCCAGATGCTGGGGGACGGATCTGCCCAATAATAATAATGCGCGACAAGGAAATTAACAAGGAGATCTGCTTGGAGGAACGCAACAGGTCCTATTCCCTTGGTATCAAATTAGCTGGAATGAGCTTTGGTTGCCTCCTCTCTGGCTGTTGCCTTGTCCTCCCAGAAAGCGCGCTCCCCTCCCCTCTTGGGAACGGCGGAACAAACAAGGACTGCACGGAGGAGATCTCAGAACGATTTACTGTGACCAAACCCTGATTTGCAGCTGCTTGGAACAGCTAAGAGCAAGGAGGCCCGCTGCTCCCCGAAGGAGTTGCGTGGGGAGGGGGGAGGATTTTGTAGCTGGAGGGTCTGTTCGTGGCTGTAGATTCTTGACTTATGAACTCGGGCACCCACTAGAGAAACCCCTGGTTGCCACAGGAGTCAGTCTCAGCGATATTTCCATTTATGTGTTTATTAAAACATCTATGTGTAGCCCCACATCCGTTCTCAGAGTGGCGTACAATTAAAACAATATAAACTATTTAAAACAATTCTAGATTTTTAAAAGGATAGAATAAATAGGGTAAAAACACATTAATAATACTAATATCTCCCCATGGATTGAGGCAGAGAGCAATAGATTAACATATAACATAGGTTAGTTAGAAACAGAACATTACAACGATAGTTAAAATGCATTATCAACGTACAAATGGCTAAAAACAGACAATGCATATTTAAAATTCATTGTTAAAATTCACAATCTGAAATCGTAAAGATGGGCCTGCTGGAAGAGACTGGTCTTTAACGTTGTTTTAAATTCTGACAGCGTATTCAGCGGCCGGATCTCCTCTGGCAGGCCATTCCACAGTCCGGGGCAGCTGCAGACAAAGGTCCCCGGGTGACCGATGCTAGTCCAGCCCCGGCCTGTTTAAGTGAATGTCCCCCAGAGGACCTGAGTTTGCGGGGTGGATTGTATGGGAGGAGGCAAATCCCTTCATCGAAACCAGCAATGGCTGGCGGGTCCCATAAAGAATCCAGCCCATATTTCGACCCAGGCTTTAAAGGACTCAGCTAGCCAAAACCGGGATTGGATTCACTGCCCCACCGACATGGGAGCACCAGCTACCACGGGTCCAAACCCCGTCAGAGGAGAGAAATCCCCAGAGTTGTGGCTGATATAAGGACACCTTCTGGGATTCCAAGTGGTCAGGTGGGAAGGTGACGGCTGGCCTTTTTTAGGCAGGAAGGGCAAGCCCTGGCTGCAAGCTCCCGGTCCCACTGCTCCATAAAGGGAAGGAGAAAGAGACCCAAAGACGTGTCCCCGGCTGAAGTAGCGTGGGGAAAACTTCCACAGGGCGGGGGCCCAATGATTTCAAAGGGCACGGCCATGTCCCTTGGCCCGTATCTGGGCAAGAATCTTGCCTCCTACCCCGCTGTGATTTCCTGCATGTCCAGCAGTGCATACAGGACGTTAGATTTTACTCGTGAGGTCTGCAGCCATTACCTAAGTCTAACAAGATACGTTCCAAAACAGAAGGCAAATATTTCTCCTGTTGTATGCACACCTTGATTGTGTTGTTGAGGTTTACACAGCTTAAATCAACGGTCTCCTTCTTCTGCTTAAAAGGCAGGCAGTGGCGGGGGGGGGGGCAGGCAAATTATCTGCAGAGACCTTAATCCAAGAAATAATTCTTTCCGTGGCAGGACTTGTCGTAATATTGGAGCCGATCGCATTAATGCACTTGTTTCAACATGATTACAGTCACCTCTGGAACCAAATAATCAAAGTGACAAGGATTGTTTTGAGAGGAGAATGTTTTCCACCTCTGGTGTCCAGGGCGGCTAAAGGCAGAAGGATTAAGGTGAAAGAAAGGGATTATTAGAAGAAATGGGTAGGGGAAGGAGGGAGACGGAGAGAGGAAGGAGACACGGCAGGGGAATGTCATCGTGTGAATGGACTGGCAGACTAGATGCGCCTTCGGTCTGACCCGTCGTGGCTCTCCTTGGTGATAGTTTCCAGCACTTGGTACAGCTGCTGGCCGTTAACGGAGGTTTGCGGAGTCGGGTCAGAAGGCCGACGATATGAAGTTACACATTCACGGCTACGGCTACAGTTTTGGCCATTGTTTTTCTCCGGCATTTGGGAGAAAACCACAGAAACCGCTCGCCCTTCCGTGCAAAGATGAGGAAAACAACCCTGAACAACCCTGGCGTGTCCCAGATCTGGGGCACCAGTGAAGGTGGAGAAATGCTTGAAAATGGAGAGAAAGATTCCACCACCATCACTCTCCTCCCTAGCTGTGCTGTTTTAAACCTCCCGGTTTCCTCCCATAATTAACCTGGTAGGACAGATGCTAGGGGGGATGTAGAGCCAGCTGGGGTTGGGTGTTCCCTGGCCCCTCCAAGGCTGACTTCATTAAGAGTTAATGGAGTCCTAGAGGACATGGGGGGGGGGACATGAAACAGTTGGGGGGGAACTGAACAGAAGGAGCATTATTCTCCCCAGTTATATTTTCATGTAAATTGTCAAAGTGTTTCAATGGCTTCCATTAAGAAAGGTCACTAAGCCCACTCGGAGGGCCTGATTATCCTCTTTTGCACCAAAGTGTAATATTGTCAGCAAAAGGAAACATTATAAAAAAGAGCCGCGATAATTGCTTTCCATCTTTCTCCCGGCCTCTCCCTCCCTCTTCTCTTTTTCCTCCTTCCATCACTTTCCCTCCTCGGAGCTCCAGAACCTGCCGCTGGCTGGCGCCCAGCGTGCGTCTCGCAGCCTTTGGAGTTCGCGCTCCCCATGCTGCATATTATGGCAAGAGCTTCCCGCAGGTCCTCGGGGGGCACCGATAAATATGGAGGCAGCAAGCAGAGTTAATTAGTTAATGAACAACACGCAAAGGTTTCCGGGGGGCTCGGTTGCTTTTCGCAAACAGTGGCTCAGAGGTTGCCCTTTCTTGTCTGCTGTAAGCAATTTGTTGTCGTTGCGTGCCTTCAGGTCATTTCTGACTTATGATGGCCCCAAGGCAAACGTATCATGGCCTTTTCTTGGCAAGATTTGTTCTGGGGGGGGGGGGGATTGCCCTTCCTTTCCTCTGAGGTCGAGAGAGTGAGACTTGCCCAAGGCCACACAGTGTGTTTCCACTGCCAAGCAGGGATTCGAACCCTAAGCTCTCCGTGTCCTAGTCGAACACTCAAACCACAATGGATGGAGGTCGGCCGTGCCGTTGAAGAGACTGTGCAATACACGTGGGTGGACGCCATTTGTTTATTAATTCAATTCAGATCAGTTCAATTTAGATCCGCCTTTCTCCCAACATGGAAATGTTTAGCTCGGAGAAGAAAAGACTGAGAGGGGATATTTCTAAATATTTAAAGAGACGCTGTGTTGGAAACAGAGCAAACTGGTTTTCAGTTGCTCCAGAGACTAATACATGAACCCGTGGATTCAAATGGTAAGAGATGAGATGCTGCCTAAACATCAGGAAGAACTTCCCGACAATTAGAGCTGTTCCAGGCAATATGGCCTGTGATTCCGGGATTCGCTCTGCGCCTGAGAGTTGTTCTGACACTTAGAAACACCAGAGAGACCAAAATGCAATGGACTTTTGGCACCACTGATTTTATTGTGAATTAGGAATAGCCCCCTTAGGGCTTAGCTCCCCTTTTCCTTGCAGCCATCTTGGGCTTGGAGCTACTGTTCTCCTCCTCCTCCTCCTCCACCACCACTTCTCTCTCCATCTTCTCTCTGGGCTCCAGCAGGTCCTCATCCTCAGATCTCTCCATCTCGTCCTCGGCAGCCTCAGGGGCCCCTGCGTCTCTGTGACTGGGGGATGCTGACGTGGCTTCTCCGCACAACTGTCGGAAAATGGGCAGCCGGTCCCGAGAGCAGAGGGGCCGGGCCCAGGCGCTTTGGTTGGGCTTCTGCTGGCTCTTGGAGAGAGCGACAAAGATCGGGAGGCGCTCGAGGTCCGGGGACCAGTAGGAGCCGGCCAGGCCGGGGTAGCAGCAGCCCTTGGCAGACTCCAGGTAGCCGAGCTGAGACTCAAAGCTGGGAGAGGTGTGTGAGGATGGAGCAATGTTCTGAATACCGTCCAAGAAGACGTACTTGATCACCCGGGTGGTGTGGAACAGGGTGTGTTCAGACTTGTGTCCTGAGGAGCAATAGAAGACATCATGCCTGTGTCTCTGGGAGAAGGGCGTTGGCATGGCAGCTGTCTTCCCCTGCAAAGAAACCACACAGCTTAAGAAAGGGGAGCAGGATCCGGCACTGGGGAGCTGGAGTTATGACGTAGTCACCCACGACCACCACATTAAGGAATTCCCAAGGTGAGAGTGGTGGAAGACAGACTCACAAGGGTTTATATGGTGAAAAAGAAAAAAAGAAAAAAAAAAAAAAGGACAAGATCAAAATGTGACCCATCTTCCTCCCCAATAGCAGTGAGAATCCTAAAATCCTAGAGTTGGAGGGAAACCCAGGGGCCATTTACCCTAACCCCATTCTGCCACGCAGGAATAAAGAACTAAAGCACGCTTGAAAGACGCCAGTCCAACCGCTGGTTAAAGATTTCCAAAGCTGTAGAGACCCCCACCCTCTGAAAAGGTACAGCAGCTTAGCAACAGGCAAAAATTCACTCCCCCAGTCTTTAGATCTTTTCTGAGTCTCAGACTGCAACGCAAAAAGTTCCCCCAAAAGTCACCGGGCAGCGGTTAACCTTTGGGCACGACACCAATAAGGACTCCCGAACCCATCTAACTGGTGGCAGAGGGCCAACGCACCGCAGCAGGTAAACTCGAGCGAGGGATACACAGAATATTCACAGTCTTTCTCATCCTCAACAAGAAGGCCTGTCTCAAGATATTGTACGTAATTTTTCCCTGTACTTTTTTAAGATTATTTTTTGCATCTGGGGACTTTTCTGTGAACATCTCTTTTAACGAAAGCCATGGGCTTGAATGATCCGATCAGTCCTGACTGGAGTAAACCCACTGAACCAAGGTTTATCTTCCCACATGTTGGTTCACCATTCAAACATTGGTTTCATTGGTCCGCTCTACTAGAGACGAACCCACAGGATTCAGCTCATTACGTTTTTCTGCAAAATGCATTTTTGTGCAAAAACACTGCATTTGAGGAAAACAAAGCCGCCTGAATCCAATTGTAAATCTTGACTAGAGGAGACCTTATTGAATCTGTTGCCAAATGGTGAGAGAACATGTGGGTAAACCCCGTTGCTTCCTTGAGTCCATTCTAGCTGGGAGTAGCAACTGGATTCGGGATGACATTTCATCAGAAAAGCCCCCTGCCCCTTTGAAAACGCACGGTCTCTCTCAAAGTTCCATCCAGCAGGGACTAAACTTCTGAAGTTCGTGTCTGTTTTCATGCCAGAACAAAAAAAGTGAAGATCTAGATCCCTGGCTGAAATGAATCACATTTTGGGAAAACTGGAACAAGCTTTTTTTGTTTTGCTTAACCACTCCCGTTCTGCCCCAGGCAGCCTAAAGACGGAGAGGCGCAGCCGGCGTTGTGCAGTGGTTGGAGCATTGGAAACCTCGGGGGCATCGCATGCTCTCAGCCCCAGAAAACCCTGTGACAGGGTGCCCTGAGTCAGAAACACTCTCTTAGCCCCGGAAAGCCGTGGGATAGGTTCAACTTAGGGTCACCAAAGTCGGACACGAAGGCCTTCGGCAACAGCAGAGCACTGTCATCATCTTCATCCCTGCCTCATTCTTTCCTAGGTGCAGAAGGAATATCCAAAAATATTTGAAGAAATGGTTGGGAAACGTATTTTTCAGGCTCAGGAACACCCGACAAGAAGAGTCCTGGACTAATAAGAATCTTCAGAGTCCATGGTTTATTCTGCACAAAATTTGTATGTTGCCGTTTCGCACAGAAGGCACAGAAAACAACATTTTCCGTGGACGGAGTGATATCTGACAACGTCCATTGCAAATTGGGCGGCTCCTCAGTTTTCTCTGTGGGCCTTCGGAAAATGGGTTTTTTTTTCCTCTTCTGGCCACCATTTTGAGAAGGACTGTAAAGGGAAAATGGAGGTATTGACCAATGGAAGTATGTGGGCTGAGAGATTCTGGGAGTTATAGTCCAAAAGAGAGAGAGAGAGAGAGGAATGCTTCCAGGCTCTGCCCCAATTTCCTCTGTCGTCAACATGACAACCCCTGTGATATTTGAAGATGGCTGTCGCATCGCCTCTTAGTCACCACTTCTCCGGGCTAAAAATACCCCCGTCTCCTTCCTTCCCCGTTCGAGGGCGGCTTGCATTCTGTGCCTCCGTAGATCCAGTCCACAGTTAGGCGTCAAGGATGTTTTTCAAAATAGCAGCTCATCGTAATCCCGGACAAGGCATGGCTTCTTATCTTAAAGAACCATTCGCCCATATGGAAGATTAAAGCGAGGCGTTTAAAGGCCCGTCAAAAGCCACACTCTCTGTCCAGTTCCCACTGTGAGGTAACGAACATTCTCCATCCCAGGCTCATTTTATCTCTGCGGGGGATCACCAACGCGCTGGCTTCCTCCACCCCTCTGCCCCCACAGAAGCGTCGGGCCACTTCTGGCTGCCAAGGAAACACAAAATGTGTCTCTCCTGTAGAATTTTGCACTTCAAAACACACACACTCGCAATACCACAGACTCCCCTGGCTTATTTGTGTCTATCACAAGCATGACCTTTCAGTGGGAGCTCGTGCCTCCTATGTCAATGGCAGGGAGAATCCGCTCCTGGTGTTAGTCCAAGCTTTATGGGGTCTTCCAAGGTGCTAACTTTTAAGGAGCCCCCCAGGTGCTGGAGAGCTATTCTAGGGATAATTTCGGCACCCTGGAGAGCTCCTTTAGTCCCTCCAAAATAGTTCTGAGAAGATAGCATCCAGAACTTTGGAGAGATCCCTCAAAGGCAGTGTGTGAGAGTATATATGCACCTTCGGGGCACATGTCAACTTCCACTGACATCCAGACATCCACTGGGGCCTTCCCAAGATCTTGGTGGATGATGCCCTCCTTCCGCATCTAGCTACGGAGACATAGCTGGTGTGCGTGCATGTGCCTTGAAGTCACCGGTCAACATATGATGATCCTGTTGAGTTTCATAGGATTTTCTTGGGCAGGGAATGCTCAGAGATGGTTTTTCCAGTTCCTTCCTCTGAACCAGAGCCTGAAACATCTGGTAATTATTGGCGGTCTCCCATGTAAGTACTAAACAGGGCTGACCCTGCTTAGCTTCCAAAATCATAGAGTATCCAGGGCCCTTAGGATATTTATTCCCTTCTACAGTCTATGAATTACTGTATGTGAAATAATCATGGACTAGAAACAGGCAGATCTATTTTCAGGCAGCTGTCTTTAAATATCTGGAAGGGACATCACATAGACGATGGAGCCAGCCTGTTTTCTGCTGCTCCAGGGACCAGGACAGGAAACAACGGGTTCAAATTATTAAAGAGAAGCGACTCCTCTAAAACATTAGGATGACCTCCTTGACTTAAAGAGCTGTACGGAAGTGGAACAACTGCCCCAGAGAGTGGTGAGCTTGGAAGCTTGGAAGATGAGTGGATCAAAAATGGATATGAACACACACGTGCCCGCACATGTGGAAGATGGGTAGCATACTCAGACTGACATTACCGCGTGATCGAGGAAGGTAGACTCTGAGCCCACTGCAAAGCTCTTCCTTTTGCAATATCCCTCCAAACTTTTCAGTGACATGGTTATCAATATTCAGTCGGAGAAGATGCAAAGCAACACGCGGCTGGGCAGAACAATAATAACAGCGATGATTCTACTTCTTCATGTCGAATGATGGAGCCCAAATTGGATGTAACCACCGAGGGAAGCTATCTCTGGTATGTCAGCTCGATGCTGGGGATGATTAGGAAAGCAATCAAAAACAAGATTGCAAGCGTCCAGGAATCATTATATAAATCTAAGATTTGGCCCCATTCGGAACACTGTGTACCAGCTGTGGTCATTCTGTCTCCAATAGGATGTCAGAGAACTGGACACGGCAGAGAGAGTTGCAGCTGAGAAATGAAAAATACCATGCAGGGATCTCTTTATGGGAAGCACAGAGTGTTTTAGCTTCTAAGTGCAGGCTGTGGAGTGATGGGAAGCTGTGGCCCAGAATATATAGATAGCACCGCTCGCCCAGCAGAATATTAGCAGAAAGAGAAGATGGCCAGAGGCAATAAACTGGGGGAGAAGAAGGAGAAGGTGGTCCTTACCAACATCTTAGTGAGCTTTCTGCCCAATCCAGTGCATGGGATGCCTCCTGGAAGGCAAATGTGTGCTTAGCTCAGGGCTGGGTGTATCTATGTGTATCTTTGGGAGGAGTTGTCTGGTGGGGCTATTGTGAAGTCAAGGCCGCAGGGATGGGCTGGAAGTGGATGCACCAATCACAAGGGGCCAAAGGGGGGAGAAGGGGAAAGAAGTTGAGGTAGAGCAGAAAAGCCGGAGGAGATCCATGCGTGTGTCAGAGAAGGGGTTCCGCGCCATTCACCCTCAAGACTAATTGGATGCCAGCTCCCAGAAGCCCCAGCCAGAAGGGCCGACACTCAAGGCTTCTGGGCGTTGAAGCCCAAAACACCCGGAGGGTGAGAGACTTGAGAATTATTGGCTCTGAACACAGTGAGTCCTTCCGTGATGGTGAAAAGCCATGCTCCTCGGCACACGTTAACACAAGGAAGTGGCTGCTGATCTGTCCGAGGCTGGTCATCCATAAAACTGCCTTTCAAGAGGTATTGAAGTGACTGATGGAGGACGGATGTCTCCGTGAGACTTGCTGGTTCAGTGGATCTCCAGGGCTGTGGGCCTCTGGAAGCCAGGTTCTTGGGTGGAACAAGCAGTAAGGGGTGAATATTGCTTTCACGGTATGCACCCGCAACAGCTAAAGTGGAGCACTGTTGCTGTTGTTGTTAACTTCCATCGAGTTGGCTTATGGCAGCCTTACGAACGTCTCCCTGTCCTCAACAACCTTCCTCAGGTCTCGCACATTCAGAGCAGCCGTGGCTTCCTTGCTTGAGTCATCCGTCGTCTTCTTTTTCGGTGGTCCTTCTACGAAGCATCTTTGTCTTTTCTAATGAATCGTACCTGGTGCAAATTTTGGAATACATAGAAAGAGAGGTTCTCAAAGGTGAGGATAAAGAAGATGAAAGACTCTGGCCAAGGGCTTTACAGGTACGGGGAGGGAGCAAGAAAGTGTACAGGCATGAGCGTATGCAAGCGTTCTGGGGGGGGTCCAAGAGTGCAAGGAACTCTGGGTTTTATTTCAGAGTTTGAAGTAGCTATCCAAGGTACTGAGTCCCTTTCCCCAAATTTCTTCAGTATGTATCCAAAAACATTGAACAAATATCCCTCTCTATTTGGGGGCCGGACCGTAGCACCCTGCAGCGTTCCTTTGCCCTCGAATAGCTTAAGCATCTTGGAGATCGCCTTTATTCCAGGATGTGTTCAGCACCTCGGAGAACTCCTGTTGCAGAAAAAAAATGTTGCTTTGGAGAAATTCTAGAATCTAGAATAAAACCTAGAGGGGGTTCACTGTTCCCCTGACGTGGAACCACTGGCTACCCCAAGAGAAAGAAATTCAAATCATGAGGGGCAGTCAGGGATCACAGGTCGACTCTTTAAATTTGGGCTAGTCAATGCGGTGAACAGAAATCATCACCTGTTGCATTTGTTTCTCCTCTGTATAGAGCACCCCCCCCCCCAAATCAAGTCTTTGCTCTGTGTTTTTGAAATATACAGCTTTTGGCACAAGACAGCATGCAGAAAGCCAGCTGTGACTTTGCAGATAACTGCCAGTCCTCTTTTCTGTTTCTGGCAATCTGACTATAATTGGAGATACATACACACAAACACCCACGCATTCTGCACACACAGAGCCCTGTGCAATCACAACCCAAAATTCCCTCTACGAAGGGGAACAAAGACAGTCCGTACCCGCTCCGCTTTCTTCACAACGTTACATGATGTAGGCTTCCTTGTGTTTTGGATTCCTCCCGCAGTCAGACTACGTGAACCCTGGGGTATCCCTTGGGAAATCTACGGGGTGAGAAACGATGGTGAGTCCAGGGACCAATTTCCTGCCCCTGGGACCCTCTGAGGGCTACACAGACTGACAAATTCCCCCTCCAAACCCCAAAATGACTGAAATCCCAGTTTTGGTTTTGAAAATCTGACATTTATCAATGCTAAACAGCGCAATTGAGCACTGCAGCTTATATAAAAGGCGCCTTGCTACTCCTGGAAAGTGCTGGGAGACAAAATTCTCCTGGTCCTTTTGGCTGGCCAGAAAAGCCGGGGTCTGTTTGAGGGCCACAAAGTAGCCTTGGTGGGTATGCATGGGAAAATCCAACGGTGGTCATTAGGCATATTGGGAAGTCTTCTCTGGGCTGCATTTGTTTTAGAGAGACAAAGCGTTTTTTACATCCTGGCACAGACCAAACCGAGAGAATTCTACACCCGGACTCCACCATCATGTGATGAAAGATGTCCTTTAGGTGAGAGGTTTGGGGTCATGTGGCCTCCAGGGGTAACATGCCCCAGCATTGTCTAAGTGGATGCTAGGTGCCGCAGTCTGACTATATCTGGAAGGTCCACTCCATCGCCCACCTCAGTCCTAAAAAAAACCGTATTGTATGTATGTTAGAGTCAAGAATGGCCTCTTAAGATTCAAAAAAGGTCCAAAAACAAGGGGCACCATTGTTCCAATCCACATATTTAACCCGAGAAGCAAGTAGAGTGAAGACCCCAAAAACATGTCTCCAAATGTAAGTTTAAAGCAAGGTCCCATATTCCTGTGGAAGTGAGACAGAACATACTTATCTGTATGAATAACATGTGAAATTGACCTGGGTGGGAAGTCAACAGACCTGACGATCCCAGAGTTTGGGAAAAATTAACATTTCTGGTCATGAAATTCTCCCAAAGGAGTCCCCAAAAGTGAAAGGTCATCAAAAATGGCCCAACCGTCTCCCGAGCCTCCCTGGTAGAGAACATGTTGCCACACTCGGGCTTCAATCCTACTGTCAGCTCCAACCAGAGCAGAGCCGTTGAATCACATGGATTTACCTGTGTGTTGAGTGACCATTCAGCAATTGATTTAGTGGCTTTACTCTAGAATTCCAAACGTAGAGTCTCACTAGGGATAGAAATTGCAGGAACCATTGTAAGAACTTTCTCCAGCGGCAGCTGGAGGCTCCCGGGTCGGTGGGACATCAACCCTGCTCTGGATTTTATTAGTCTGAAATTTAAAGGGATTGTCCAGGGTGCAGAATCTCCTTTTCCTACCCCAGAAAATATCTTTTAAAAGGTCCTTTCAGTGATCTTGTCATTATGACACCAACTACATTTTGGGGGATAGGGTCTATAATTTTGGAAAGCTTCTTTTAAAGTTCAGACTCAAATCCAGAGCAGATTCACTATTTCCCTGACGTCAGATCGACCTCCCTTAAATTCTGTGTGTGGCTGCGTGTGCATCTGTGCACACACGCACTGAAATGCCATTAGTGTCTTGTGCAGCTATAAGGTTCCTGGTACAAGTCATTCAACCATTTTCTCTGGTATGAAATGGCCGTATTCACTTCAGGGCTGTAGACATGGAGTTTAGGGATGTAATTCTTCTCTAAGTTTCTTTTCAAAGAAAGCCAGGAGCAATTTCAGCCATTTTCTTCCTGCTGTGAGAAGGTCTTTGAAAAACCACAGTTTTCGAAGCTTATTCACAATTTGGGGCTGCACAAAATTCACGCAGGGATGTTTTACACAGAAAATCATATTTTCTGTTCAGGCAGGAGCATTTTCTGCACAGGAAATAATATTCATGCATAGAAAATGCTGGTTCCTATGCAAAGCCTTTATGTACAGATTAAATGTCCAGGTACAGCATTCTCTCCACAGGCAAGAACATTTCCTATGTGGGAATGTTATTTCTGTGTAGAAATATAATTTGTGATTAGCAGAACCAGGAATGGGTGGGAATAACTAAGGCCTTCTCTCTCTCTCTCTCTCTCTCTTTGTGTGTATGTAAAATCTGACAAGGGAAAAATGGATTCAGAGAGAGACTTTGGAGGATAAGAGATGGATTTCTTCCCCCTCCCGCAAGTCTGAGAGAGCCAGAAAGCCAAGATAATGACGTCTCTTTCTCTTCCTCTTCATTTTGGTGTTCTCCGCCCCCATACCTCCCTTCGCCCTCTCTCTTGGCAACATTATCGCCCGACTTCTCTTTCAGTTGATCTTGTCATTATGACAGGAGGTGTATTATCTGTACCTTGCTTCGGTGGTTGCATGACCCAGCGTGCAGCCGATGATAAACAAGACGGATGGGCCCAGAGACAGAAAAAGCACCTTACCGGGAGGGGAGGGAGGGAGTGTCGTTTGCGAGACATTTCAAATTAATAAAAAATTCAGCTCCCTCAGGGTGGCTGTTTGAGAAAGGGAACAATGCAGCTCCTTTCTATCTTGTTTAAACGGCTTCAGCCTTCTCTAGGTGGCAGTGGGGCAGGGAACACACACAAACACACGCACAAACACACACAAGGGTTTAAGGAGCTCTCCACAGCGCCAAGCCTATTCCAGAGAGAAATCTTTCAGCACTTCGGACAGCTCTTTTAACCCGGTCCGCACCTCGGAGAGCTCCTCAGATCTCAAAGTGGGTTTGCTGAGCTATTGCCGCGGAAGCCACGAAACGCCACCGCCTTCCATAGTCGCATACGATCACGGTAAAACTGCTCATATTGCTAATAGGTCCGGCGCATCCACCTTACAATGTAGCTGTTCATGGGGTTTGTTCTCTCCAATGCCAGTGGGGTGGCAAATCCACTCTGGATTTCAGTCCGAACTTTAGAGGAGCCATCCGAAGTACAGAACATTGAAATAGACTCCCTAGCAAACTGTTCTTCCTTGGAGGTTTTTAAACAGAAGTTGGATGGCCCTGGAAGTATGATAGCTATGGATTCCTCCATGAAAGGAGGTTGGACTAGGTAACCTGCAGAATTCCTTCCAGTTATGTAATTCTACGGTTCAGTGAACTTTGTCCCCTCAAACAGCTGTAGGACATTGCTTGCACTAGATCCCAGCATGGGTTTTGTGATTCATTGACTATAATCTTTCTCCTATCTATCTATCTATCTATCTATCTATCTATCTATCTATCTATCTATCTATCCATCCATCCATCCATCCAATCATCCATCCATCCATCCATCCATCCATCCATCCATCCATCCATCCATCTTCTACCATTTATTTATTTTTCATGTAAGATTTATCAGTAGCATTTATAACCCACTTTTGCAAGACAGACTCACAGCAGCTTGCTGCATCCAACCTCCAAACACAATAAAATGTCAGAGGAAAAAACAAACAGGGTTAAAAAAAAAACAGCTATTTTCCTGCTTCAATGTTATACTTTTTGCTTTCATATCAATTGTTTTTAAAGCTTATAAATCAAATAAATCGTTGTATAAACAGGTGAAACAGCCACGGCAGCAAGTAAAAAAAAATGCTCATTGAAAGCAAGAAACAGGTGAGCAAAACAAAGTGATCTCTTTTGTTCCAATCTGCGGGCAGATCCTGAAAATGTTACATTTCTGGACTTTGGAGTGAGGCACGTTGGCTGGATGCTGGGAGTTGTACTCCAAAAAAGGGCCATTTCCAAAGTCGGCCCTTGGGTTGCTCCTGCCAGCTGAGTCATCCTTTAGTCTGGACTTGCTCTTTTGTTCTGGCTTCTGGCTTCTTCTGCCGACTTTTGGCTCCCGACGCCTGGCTCATATCAAGCCACTGGCTGCAAGCCGACTCCGAGATATATTTACTTCAGCGGCTGCTGGACTGCCTCCGTAGCTGGCCCGGATCAAAGCTCTGGCTGCTCCCGCTAGAGCTGAGCTGAACCTCTGGGCAAAGGATATTTTTCCCATACAGGAAAAGGAGAGAGGAAATAATTGGACAGAAACTGGAATAAACCCTTATGTAAGAATTGGGCGAGAGCCTAGAAAAGCAACAGTTCTGGACAGTAGCTCTCCCAAAATTCTGTGCTGGCTGCCGGATGGTGAGAGTGGAAGACTAAAAATGCAACATTCCTGAGCTCTCTTCTAGATTAGACAGCTCTATAGGACACAGAGAGAACCAGAATAGTGTCATGGTCGAGCCTTGGGCTACAGCCCTGAAGACCAGGCTTCAGTTCCTCACTCGGCCACGGAAACCCACCGGGAGACCTTGGGCACATCACACACGCTTAGCTGCAAAGAACCCCACTTATGATTGCCAGAAGTTCACAATGACTTGAAGGCACACAGCAACAACAATGTGAGACAGCGCTTTGGACCGTAACAAGTCAAATCCCATCTTGGCTGGGCGCTTCTGGAAGCTGCAGTCCAAAAATGCAACTTTCCTTCTGTATTGGTGATCCCGTATTATGAGAAAGAGCTTGGAAAAGTCGCATGTGGGGAGAGAAGGGTGACGATTGTGAGGCTAACTCCTTGGATCCCATGCTCCCTGGAGGATTCTGGGAGTTGCAGTCCAAAATATAATCTCCTCTCCACACTCTGTTTTGGGCTAGGTGGCTCTGTATAAGGACCATCTACATGAGCAAGACTCCAGTTTTCTCCACAGCAGTCTTCGAAGGCTGGACTGTCCCAAGACAATTGATGAAGAGGACCAACAGCCAGAACATATTCATTATCCCACTGACGTTGAAGCACCAGATGGGCATGACGGAATGGTCTAAATGTCTGCCAGCATATTCTTTTATCAAACTAGAGCTTGGGAGAGAAAATTTTGGAAGATAAATCCCAGAAATAATAATAATAATAATAATAAAAAAGAATGAAGCCTGGGTTACCTCTAGAAAATTCATGGGCTGGAAAGGAAGGTTGAATTATATAGCTGCGCACCTATGTTCTCCATTGTGATACCAGAGCTTGGAACAATCCCCATCTTTGGTGACAAATGAATGGAAAGACCTTGAAAGAAACATGGATAACTTCTGACCTTGAAAGATTAAGCATTATCGAAGTTGGAATGATCTCGATGGCTGCTGGTGTGTTCTGTCGTCCAATCAGAGCCTGGAAAAACTTTTGTTTGGATGATAACACCCATGTTGGTAGAAGGATTCTGGGCATTGTTGTCTGCAGGAGTCACTTTTCCCTGGCTTTGGGGTCTCACCCATCCCCAAAGAGAACTCTGAGAACCTGGAAGCCTTCCTTCTGGCCAGAGGAGACGGCCTGGAAATCCCAGATGGACATCCCTTGGCGGGCCATGGCTGGGTTTCAGGCAGGAACACGTTCATGTTTCTATGTCTGACTGCTGGCCGAGGACGAGGCGGCTGCTTATCATGCCATCCCACGTTTCTCTTCAGAGAAGGTGCCAATGAGGGAAGATCAATAAAGCAAAGCTGAGCAGCATCCATCTGGGTGTTGGACGCCTGTCCTTCAGGAGACGGCTTGGGACCCGTGATGGACCATCAGGCAGCTGTCACCAAGTAATGATTTCCTATCATCACCCGTGCAGGACGGGATTCCAACCGGCGACCTCAGGGCGAAGGCAACGTGCCCCACTGCCAATCTGCTGAGCCAGCTGTCTCCATCCATCCATGTCAGTCATTTTGGAATCGGGGGATTCAGAGATGGCATCTCCTCCTCCAAGCAGAAGGGGGAAAAGGGCAAGAATATTAGACAACTGCTACCCAACAGGCGTCAAACAGAGCACAGCTCCAGTTCGCAAGGGGAAAGGAGGAGCAGGCCGGGTTTTATCATGAATAAAGTGGGCACTAAGTTTTGATCGTCTCATCCTACAGGCAACGCCCGCTTGAGGCTCTTAGAGTTGGCCCGTTAGCTCAGCTGCCACTCCAGTAGATCAAGTTGGAGCGGACAACACCGACAAGGAGATTTCATTGCTATTTCAGAACAAACTTGAGAGACCTGTCAATAGTCTATATTGGCTTTGTCGTTGTCCGCATCACCGAATAACACCTCCTGGCCTGCCCACCCTCCGGCCCACCTTCGTAGCGAGCGGCCGGATTGGGCGAAGGACGCCCATTCAAATTCCAGTCAGGGCCCAAGGCGGCTGCAACGAGCGATTGTGACGGGGGTCCCGCTTCTGGTTGCCACCAGCCTGACTCTCTGCAGAGAGGAAGCCAAAAACGTTCTCTTTCTTGCCACCCCAGCCACCAGCTGGACAGACCCCCTTCGCTTGATAAAGCTGCTGGTGCTTAAGGTGGGATTGGGAGGCATTTATGGAGTTCTCCAGTAAGACCACGTAGTCTTTCTAAACACAGGATACTGACCTGTATTTCTAGGTTGTGAATTTGTAATTGCAATGCTTGAATGGCAGCCACCATTTTTATCTGCAGCCAGGCTGATGCTGAAGTGTGTGTGTTTTTAAAAAATACCCCAGGCTGTAAGTGGGGAAAAGGGAGATTTGCAGTCAGCGAGCTTTGACATCAGTGGGACGGTGAATCCGCTTTGAGATTTCGGTTTAAACATTAAAGGCTCTGCCCAAGATGCTAAACCTATTTTGGGGGCAGTTTTCAGTATTTTGATAGATCTTTTAAAGTTCACACCAAAACCTGGGGGGGATTGACGTCCCCACTGACATGAAACTTGCTGGTGATTTAAAGGTAAATTGTGAAAGTAAATTACTCTTTACATCAAGGGAAAAAGAGAGAGGGAACTTCACTGTTACTTAGTGCATAACTTTTAATCCTAAACAAGGTGGGTTGAGTGTGGGAGTTAGCTTTAGGGAGATGGGAAAGTTATGCATCAACATTTTTAGTCTAACGTCTCCTGTTTCCAGGCTATTATTTAAAGCATCTATGACCAGCGTTCTTTCAGTGATGTACACAGATGTAAGCGGCAAGGTGAGGGGTTTTTGTTTTGTTTTTGTTTTTTTGTTTTTTGGAGAGAGGGAGATGATGCACAGGGATAGGAAGAATCATAGAATGCAACGGCCTTAGAACTGGGTGGGACCCCAAGGGCCCTCCAGTCCATCCCCCTTCTGCCACGCCGGAAGACACAGCCCAAACTCTCCTGACAGATGGCCCTCCGGCCTCTGTTTAAAGGCCTCCAAAACTGGAGACTCAAAGGTCAACCATCCTTCACTAAACTAGCCAAGCGGCCGGTTGCGTTGGCCCGCAAGCGAAGGCCCCCTGTGGAGAGACTTCGAAAGGGCATCGCTTCCAAAGTTGCCCGGGCACCTGCAGAGAGTCAAGCAATAAGTGATGAGCAACCGGCGGGTGGGAGGTGTTGGCGAAGAAGCCGTGCAGACTGGAAGCTCGTCAAAGACGGGAGGTCGTTTCCTCCTGGAGCCCTGAGTCAGGCAGGCGAAGTGCTCGGGAGAAGCGGCCGGGGGTCACCTACACCAAGGAGCCTTGTTGGCCGAACCAGCCTTGTTGTGGTAATTGCATTCGCTTGAGAATGCCGTCTGCGGTACTTTGATCTAACCCCGGGGAAAGACCCCCCCCTCCTCTGTCGTCATCATCCTCTTCACGCTCTTCCTCCTCCTCTTCTTCGGCCCCCTCCTGGTACCACAGAACCGCAGTGGCCCTGCCGTCCAATCCCTTCCTCCATGCGGGAACCCACATCCGGGCCCTCCCTTGGGCAGATGGCCACCCAGCCTCTGCTTAAAAACCCCCGGAGGAGGAAGGAGACTCCACCACGCTCCACGGAGGCAGCCGTGTATCCCACTGCCGGATGCTCTCAGGAAGTTCTTCCTAGCGTTTAGGAAGAACTTTTCCTGGAGCTTGAGACCGTTGCTCACCGCCAAACGACTTCTCTTCACCTTTCTCCCGTTGGCCCTCTTCCCTCCTTTTCCTCTTTCTCCTCCTCCTCCTTCCTCCCTCCCTCACGTGCAGTCCCTGCCTCTGGCTTCGTGGTGGACAGCACTTGGATGTCAGCTGGCGGGGGGAGCCCCTCCAGATGTTACTAGACTCCAAGTCCCGGAAGCCCTCGTCAGCATAGCCATAGATGGTGCAGGATGACGGGAGATGCAGCCCAGCAGCAGCTGGGGGGCTGTGCAATCACTGATAACAGGCCTCTGTGTTTTCTCCTCACACTTAAGTGAGTGCAGTTTTTAATGCATTTCCCCCAATCTCTGCCTTGACTTGCACAATTTGTTGCTTATTTCTTTTCCAAATTTGAGCAGCTTTCCCTTTTGGACTAAAGTGCCTTTCTGTGCACTTCCACCTACCACAGTTATGTTCACTTTATCCCTTTCCATTTTATAATATTTGCATTGCTGTTGTTATTGTTGTCGTTGTGTGTCTTCAAGTCATTTCTGACTGAGGTGATCCTAAGGTGAACCTATCATGGGGTTTTCTGGGGCTGAGCGTGTGTGAGCTGCCTCCTCACTTTGTTTCTCAGAAGGCCTCAAAAACATGCAAATGCTTGCAGCGAGGCATGTATTTCCTCTCAAAATGCTACTATTTATTTTAGATTAGGAACTTGGCCCCTCCCGAAACTGCAAACCCCGGGATTCCATAGGATGTTGAAAGTGGAATAATCGCACTATAAGAGCGTAGTGCAGAAATGGCCCGTGTGTGGCTGCTGTTCCTTCCCTTATACAATGTGCTCCACCAGGAAAAAAAGTGTGTTTCCTTCCCTTCTTAAATTAATGCATTAAAACCGACAGATGCAATAATATTTACGGCCATGCATTCAAAATATCAACTTGCGGAGACAGGCGTGTGTGGATCGACGCTTTCTGTGCATTTATCATTCTGAGCACGTGCTCATAAAGATTGGTTTCCCACAAAAATGTTGTCATTGTCTGCTTTCTTGGAGGCGAACGTAATTAGCAAGTTTTGACACTGCTGCCGAGTCTTTTCCTCCGAGGATTTCTACCTGCACGATTGAAATCTCCTGCTTTGACTAAGTGGTTTGTTGTTTTGCAGAGTTGTGGCTTCATTCTGTCTCATAATGTGAGTTTTAGGGGCATTTGTGGCAGCGACAATAGCACCACAATCATAAATGTGAACACAAAGCAAATACGATGTTGTAAATCTAGTTACAACACCATAAATCCAACAGGTTGAAAGCCAGTGTTTTCTATGGAGAAAACAATATTTCTGCACAGAAACACACTGTTTCCTCTGCAAAAACAACCATGTTCGAAGTGTGCATAGAATAAAAAAGATAAATTGGAAAGGACTAAACAAGTGTTAATGGTGGGGAAGATGTTTAACAATGTTAGAAGGTTATCTATATATTGTATGTAAAACATTATTATATGATGAGCGGCACGAGAAAGACATTGTGTATAAAGTAGGTTCAGATAAAGGTTTATGAATTAGGACACAATTTGGGGAAAACGTTTAATGAGGAATAAGGGGGAATAGAAGCGAGGTATAGTTTACAAATTGCAAAAGAAACTATATGTGTGATACTTTATTTGATTTCATTTTTATTAGTTGGAAATTTTGATATAAACATTGTAATTAAGAAAAATTGTGCATAGAATAAGTTTCAAACTGCAAAGATTTTTGTCAGTCCAGGAATACTTTTCTAGGGTTCTTCAACACTCGAAAAACCACATTTTGCAACTATTTTCAATTATTCTCCCCGTGCTTAACCGCTGGTATTCCAGCTCAGGGGTTGAAAAATGAGCGGTACGATTTTCTTTCAGCCCTCAACGAGACTGTTTACTCCTCAGTACTAGGACCAATTATTATATTGGACTTTGTTTAAAGAAAAAAAAATCTGTATGTTTTTATTGTCCGCATGCATGCCCAAGCGACTTTCAATCCCTCTGGTAATCCAAATTAGCCCGATCGGCCTTGAAAGATGTGAACTCCAAGAGGCCTGAATAAAGATTAATGGGGTTTTGCTAGCGCCAATGATTATGCAGTAAATGCTTTAATAATCCCCAATTATTTTCACTTATATCTGCTGATTAATGAAGGAGGCAGAGCATTTGGAAAGTATTTATTTATTCCATAATCAGAAACTGGAATGATTGGGGGAACCAAGTTAATAAAGTTAGCAATTAACGGCAGTTCCCCAAAATGATTGCATGCTAAGTAACAGCTGAACAAATCCAGTTTGCTTATCTATCGTGTCACCCAGAGCCTGAGAAAGTTACTTTCTTGACCACCAACCATGCCAGCTAGGGTATTCTAGGAGCTGTGGTATTAAAAAGGTAACTTCTCCAAGTAGGAGTGCAATTCTTCATTAATTTTCTTCTTGAAATAAGCAGCGAGGTAATTTTAGCTATTTGCTGTTTTGAGAAAGTCTTCGCCAACTGTTCAAGTTTGGAAACTTATCTGCAATTTGGAGTTTGTTCTGTGCAAAATTCACACATGGCCATCTGATCTCGGAAGCTGAGCAGGGTCAGCTGTGGTTAGTCCTTGGATGGGAGACTGCCAAAAAGTCTGGGTGCTGTATCCTCTATTTCAGAGGAAGGAACTGAAATAGAGGAATCGGTCAGTAAGAAATTTCAACCTCTGCAATAGGGGTGCAATTCTTCACTAATTTTCTCATCAAAAGAAACAATTCTTCAAACTTTAGAAAGTTTCTTCTTTCTTCAAGAAAGTCTTTTAAAACTGCAGTTTTCAAAAGGCTATTTGAAGTTGAGGATTTATCTATGCAAAGTTCACCCTTTTTGTACAGAAAAGAGCATTCTTTCTGTACCACATCTGCACAGAAATACTACTTTCCTTAGAGAAAATGCTATTTTCTGAGCAAAACAACCATGTGTGAATTTTGTGCAGAAAAATGCGAAGATTGTTGCCATTCCAGGATTCATCCCATCAGGGTTTCCCAGCACGCCAGAGACAAGTTTTTCAACCATTTTTGGGGAATGTTTTTGAGTATTCTTCCCATTCAGACAGTCTGAAACAACCCAAAAAAAAAAAAAAAAAAACTTACGCGGACCTTACAACAGCATAAATCCATACTGGATTCCACCCAGTATTCCCAGCCACCCCCTCCAAGCCCCATTGAAGCTGCTGTGTTTTGCTTTTGAGTAGACCTGCCCAGGATTGCCTTGGTCAGCTTGGTTCACTTTTCATTATCTTAATCAATCAGAATTCCTGTGTGGGTTTAAGCAGCACTTTAAGAAAAGAAAAAGCAAAGAGAGGATTCAGTGCAAGATATAATTACAAAGGAGCCAAATAAACAGATGCAAAAAAAAAAAAAAAGTTTAATGGGGTTAAGAATTGGGTCATGTTTGTTTTCTTCTCAGTTTTGTTCCTTCGATTATTTTGATGTGGATCCTTCTTTGCTTTTTTTTTTAATGTAGAAGATCTAAGCAAATGTGATTTGACTTGATTTGCATTGTTTTGCTCAGATCAGATCAATGTCCGTGCTTCTGGCTAGAGAAAGGAAGTAAATGGCAGTATTAAGAAAATATTGCGTGTTATCATACATGCAGAATGGAGCAAAGAGGGACCAAAAGAGGCTGTTCAAAGCTCCCATTTAATGTCCCCCTCTCCAGTTGCTGAGACTGTTGTTAAGGCATGTAGATCCCCCTTTCCCCAAAGCGCTTGAAAGAGGCGACACGCCAGTTCCAAAGACAGACAAAGAGGCCGTGGATTTTCTGAGTTAATATGTTTGGCTACCGGCCGCTCTGGGTTCCTGGTCAGGATTTCAGAGTCATGATTCCTGAAGCGTACGCGATGGTCTGTGGTCGTTTTCTCCACATGCTGCAGATAGCATTCTGGGTGTCTGCATTCAATCATATAAATAAGACTGCAAGGCTGGCAGGTGATATTTTATTTAATACAGGAGGTCCTGCCAGTCACTGAGCTCCTAAAAGTAACAGCTTTCTTGAGACACAGACAGGGCGTGCCATGCTTGGAATTCCAAGCAAGTAATCCAACACTGCCCTCTCTCTCGATTATCTCGATTGTCTGTCTGTCTGTCTGTCTGTCTGTCTGTCTGTCTGTCTGTCTGTCTGTCTGTCTGTCCATCCGTCCATGTATTCATCCATCCCATCCATCCATCTCTCTATCTGTCTATCTAGCCATCCATCCATCTATGCATCCGTCCGTCCGTCCGTCCGTCCGTCCGTCCGTCCGTCCATCCATCCATCCATCCATCCATCCATCCATCCATCCATCCATCCATCTACCTATCTACCTCCCTCCACCTATCCAGATACAGAGAGATAGGCAAAATCACCCTGCTTTCCTGGTGAACCTTCTTCAGGAAGGAGATTGAGAGCATGTCATGACAAGTATGAATTTGGGAGAAGAGTGTTTGATTGCTTGAAGTTTTAAATATTTCAAAAGCGTGTCAGTCCACATTTTCTCACTTCTTTTCCTTTTGCAATGCAGTTCTTGGATTTAAAAAGAGCATAGAAACACATACTTCTGGGCAAATTGCACACAAATGTGGGATCATTATGGTATTGTGCGTTTTTAGAAAAGCTTTCTATCGGGGAAAGAGGCCGCAAAGGTATATGTGCTAGGGGAAACGTACAGAGAGATTTGTGCAAAGTGTTAAAAATATTCAGCAACGTCCTGTATGACCATTTCATACTGTGTGGCAGTGTGCCTATGGTGCTATTACTATTTTAAAAGAACGCAACACTTCATCAGAGCCAAGAGGAGATTGTTTGGACATCCCAGATTGAGGGATTAAATCACAGTATGCTTTCAGATGTGTTCCCAGGTTCCTGATGTCTCAGAATCGACCTGCCTGGGCATCATTCATCCATACCTTTCCTGCCTCACTCCCTGGGCGATGTCAAGGGTGATTTTCACTGACTCCAACAGCTTCCCTTCAGTCGACAGCTCTTTGTAGTCTCTCTGTGTGGAAAAGGCTAGACAACGCACCCCATCTTTCACGTCGCCCCCATCCAATCCTCCCTCCCGGCTTCGCTTATCAGGGTTCCAGATCAGTGAGCCCACACTCTGAACAGTTGCACGATCAATACGTGCAAATAGACCGGTGAACCAGCCTCCCGGTGTGAGACGTCTTAGTAACAGATGGGCAGCATTATCTGGAGTGCTAGGAAAGCCTGTTGCCATTGAACAAAATACCTTGGGCTCCGTGTTCCACCTCAGCCGCCTCCGCAAAGCTGACAGTGACTTATATTTTGGTGCACAAAGTTTGCAACGTGTGTGGGTGATTCAAAAATTAGAGGAGGGCCTTCCAGGTCAACCATATCTCTCTGCGGCTAAAAGCTGAGCTAAACACACTGTTGGGGAAACAATTTCCCAGCTCATACGTCTGCTTTTCATCTGTTAGCAAAGCAGAAAGGTAAGCATGTCTTCCTGTCTTACATCCATGCTAAAGCCCTCCAAATATTATTGACCTGCAATGCCCATCAACAATATCATGCATTGTCAATAGTGAGGAATGCTGGGAGCTGCAGTCCATCAACATCTGGAGGCCCACAGGATTCCTCAAGCAGTGGTCTGGAGTTTTCAGTGTACGCCTTTTGATTTGAATGTTTATTTACTTGTTTCAGGTTTAAGTTTGGTTTGTTTTTACGTTTGGTTTCCCACTCAGCGGTTTGGATTCTGTTTCTTATGAAAACTGATTTCGGGACACTTTATTGTTGCTAATTGCTGGCGAGTTGTCGTTGACTCATGGAGACTCTATGAATTAGGAACCCCCAAGTCTCCAACAGCCCTGCTCAGGTCTGAGCCTCTTCAACTGTAGTGCAGTCTTCCTCTATACTGTGCTTGTGTGGTTGTAGTGGTGCAGTTGTAGTTATGTAGGGCTATGTTATGTAAGGTTGCAATTAAAATAAATTATAAAATTGTAAAAAAATTATAAAAATTAAAAAGGCTACCTGGAACCAATCAGTCCTCAGAAGTCTTTTTTGAATAGAAAGGCGAGCAGAGCAATCAAACTCTCCAAGGAAGAGATTTCTGAAGCCTGGGAGCAGACACTGTGAAGGCTCATCCTCATGTTCTCACCAACACACCTGTGATGGTGGGAGTGGGAGTGGGAGAAAGCCTGTCCTGTTTTGGAGACCGGCCGGGAGCAAAGGTTCCAGTAGAGGCCATCAGACAGCAGCGAGCTCAGCAGCCCCGGTTGCATGCAGGAGCTTACCAGCCAGGTGGTTACAGTCCTTGGAGTCTAGGCTGTTCAGGTCAGCAGGCTAAAGAAGTAAATCCAAGGGGTCAAGCCAAGAGTTGAACAGCGTGGTCAGCACTGAAGCAAGGTCCAAGGTTCTTTGGAAACATCAGCCAGGAATCAAGAGACAAAAGTGTTGCTTCCTCCAGAAAGGTTGGTTGTCAGCGACAAACCTCCCAACAGAGGTGCCGGGATATTTATGGCCTAGCAGCCTCCCGCAGATGTTGACTGATTAATGAGTGTTTCTTATTTAAACATTCCAGGCATTATAGACCCTCCCTTTCTCATCTGCCTGCGCATGTGGTGGATACTGTCCATGTCTGTGTGCTGTGGCTGCTGGGGGTGTCACTGTCTCAAGAACTGGCCGGTCCCCCTGACCTTCTGTTTCAACCTTCTGTGTCAGAATCTGATCTCGGGGCGGCTGAAGAAAATATAACCGTGGTCCTCCTCGCTTAGGTTGACTGAAGTCAATGTCCCCAGAGGACCTGAATGTACAGGGCAGATTATACAGGAGAGTGGGCTTGCTGCCCCCCTAACACGGCAGCCACCATCCACCACTGGCAAACTGAACCAAAGATGGGATGAACCCGAGCAGCAGGTGACTTTGTTCTGCCAAAATTTCCACCAGCTTCAGCCTTTGGGACAGGAATTGGAGAGCTGACAGCTATCCTCTTGTCTCAACACAAGGACAACCAAGACACATCCATCAATTATTTTTGCACTAATTCTGTTCCCAGTTCCTGTATTTTCCAGCAGAGGTTGCCTCTTTCACTGGCTGATCCCAAACACAGGCTCACCAAATCCTTTTGGTCTCAAATTAATATTGCATTGACGGGCAGGGTCGAGAGGGAAGGCGAGGAGGTCATTCACATCTGGATTCCGCCTCTGTTCCTCCATCACGGGCAAGCTTCCCTTCTCTCTGGTTGCCATGGCGACTCTGAGCTTTATTATCATAGAGGCAGAAAGAAAGCAGGCAGTCCAGCGCGTGCCGAGAGAAAGACTTTGCAACTTTCTTTGGAATCTTTCCTGGACAAGTTTATCTCCAAAGTTCAGCCCTTCCACTGAATCCAGAGTGCTACATCTCCCAGAGTTTGGGAGAACTTAGAAGTAGGGATATTGTTCTCCATTAGGATGCAATGAGTAATTCTAGGAATTTTCTTTCTTCTGTTAGAAACTGCTCAGTTTTTGAAGAACATTCCCAGTCCAGGATTTCATTCTGTGCAAAATTTGCATGTGATTTGTTTTTTGCACAGAAAGCTGCATTTTCAGTTCACTGATGCTTCTGTTCTTGAACTGTGTAAGGGCCACATTTCCCCTTCAGGGCCCTATTTGGAAATTCAGGAAATTGAAATTCAGGTTTCTGTACTAACAGAATATAGAAGACCATCAAGAGAGAGAAGAAGCTCAGGAGGACTGACCCAGACCCACACATTAAAAGGTTTCAGTCCAGTTCAAAACAGTCAAAGACCAGAATCTTCTTGGTGTTTCGTCCATGCATAAATTCCCCCAGAGAAGCAGCTGAACATTTTTATCTTCATCCAGTTTAAGACTGCAGAAGCAGAGTTTCAGATGTCCGGCGGTGCCATTCTGCATATTGAGCATCACGCGTGGGTGAGCATTGTGGTTGTGCAAGGCCCCATGTGCCGTCTTGGATACATGGAGTGCACATGGATGTGCTGCACATTGTATGAGGTTGAGCATTGGGCATGGTTGCGCCACATGTGTTTTGCACACAAATGGAGATGCAGATTTGGTTGTGTTGTATTGCAGTTCATTGACAAGACAGCATTGTGGAACCACCAGCTACTTCCCTGAGCATGAAGTTACCCTTCTTGTGCTCAGTGGAGGTCCCCTGCCTTTGACTTTATTGGACAAAATTGCTCGGTAGGAGCTCTCTGTGGTGCCGCCATCATGCTCTGTGAGGTCGAGACGAGACCCAGCCCTTGCTTGTTTCAGCCTTGAGAATCCTGTGGAAAGGCACAAAAGCAATTTGCCCACAAATTGCCTGGTGACCGGCAAAGACAAGGAAGAAAGGTCACTCGGTTGTGGCTTTGCATCTTTAATCAATTGAGTTTTAATTGGACTAATTAATTTTCAGAAGTCTTCCTGGGTGCTTCGGGATTTCCACTGGTGTAGCATTGGGGCTGAGAGACCGAGCGCCGAATTAGGAATGCTCTGGTTAAAAATTTCACCTCTGGCTTTGCTTCCTTCTCATCTGCACTGTTCAGATACCTCAAAAGGCATGGATTTTTGAGGACATAATACATATGCAATTTGAAAAAGAAGAAGCCACTGTGTGCTTATAAGGAAAAGCAAAAAATCAGCATTGGATCCTTTTTGTAGAACCAATCCAAACATCAAACTAAGTTAATAAATAAAGGGGTTGAGAGTGCCTCAGTTCTCCAGAACTCTTCAGTTTGGAAATGGATGTTCACATGCTTGGGGCCTGGGCTTTCTTTGGGTCAGTCTTGAAAAAGGTCAACTTTGGTAACTGCAGCTCTCAGAACGATCCCAGTTCTGGCCATCACAACCCTGGGAAACCATAGCGGCTGGTGGCTTCCATGTCAGTGAGCTGGTGAATCTAATCCAGGGTTTAGTCTGAACTTCAAAAATACTCTCCAAAACCATAAGAAATAAGTCCAGCACCCTGGAAAGGTCCTTTAAAACGTGGGCCAAAATCCACAGTAGATTTGCTACCCCACAGCCGTGGGAGACACTAGCTGGTAACATCTGGGGTTTTCCAACTGTGAGGCTTCTGAAATACAAACGCTTCTTCCCAAGATGAACATCGAACTCTTGGCCTCCAATTAGCTCATCCCAGTGTGGCCTTGGGGTTGAGGGAGACCAAGAGACCTCTGTGGGGCTTCTCTGATGCAACCAGCGTGGCGGTCGAAGCCACAGACAACAGCCTTCGACGGGCCTAATGAGTTTATTCCGCAGCAGTTCCTTCTGTCGCCTGTTGCCTTCAGCTTCTCTTGACCAAAGAGGGGAAACCGCCTGGGAAATCTTGATGTGCTTTCGGAGAATGACTAAGGGCTTTAATAACCCTCTTTCAAGGCGACTCAGGAGTCATCGGTCAGGCTGTAATAGTCGCCGTAAATAAGCGGCAGGGCTTCCAGCGCATGTCACGGACTGTCTGGAGCATTTCCAGAGAGGATCAGAGGGTGGAAAAACTCACTTGTCAGACGATTGCTTTCTCCCCTTCCACCCTTCCTCCTCCACCACCTCCTCCTGGCTCTGTTTTTCTCAAAAATACGTTTGTGAGGAAAAGCACCACGTTTGTTCTAGCCTGCATTGGGTGCGTCAGCACAACATGGATCTATATAATCCCAGTGATAAGAAAGGACCAAAGATGGTGGTTGATGCCAAGTTGGCTCTGAAGGAACTCTCCAGGGTTCTGGACGTATTTTTAGGGTGGATAGACAAATCACACCTTCACTGTATCCCCAGGTGGAACACAAAGCTGGCTTGAACCCCCCAAACACAAGGTAGGAAGGTGGAAAAGAGAAGGAAAGGCAGACAGACAGACAGACAGACAGACAGACAGACAGACACACATATAACTTTGGCCAAAGGATCCATCCAAGAAGGAAGGATGATTTGTTCTTCCAGGCTTCCCTTCTTATACCATTTGTACGTTTATATTAAAGAACGCTTACGGAAAAGAAAAGACTCAAGCATCAGCACTAGCAGAGTCACAGCTTGTATGCCTGTTACAATCTATCTGACCCTTAATTTCCCGAGTCTACATGGCCCTGTTACATCAATTACATCAAACAAACATCAATTCTATAGCAAGTCACAGAGCCCAAAATTTCAAGCCTAATAGCATTTAGAGGATAAGTTTTCAAGGAAATCTCATTTACAGTTCACATTAAAACTGAATCATAGAATCATAGAATTATAGAGTTGGAAGAGACCCCAGGGGCCATCCAGTCCAACCCCCTTCTGCTATGCAGGAAGACACCGTCAAAGCCCTCCCTTGGACAGATGGCCATCCAGCCTCTGTTTAAGAACCTCCAGAGAAGGAGGAGACTCCACCACACGCCGTGGAGGCAGCAGCCGATTCCACTGCCGGACAGCCCTGACCGTCAGGAAGTTCTTCCTGAGGTTCAGGTGGAATCTCCTTTCCTGCAGCTTTAATCCATTGCTCCTTGTCCTAGACTCTGGAGCGATAGAGAACAAGCCCGCTCCCTCCTCAACATGACATCCCTTCAAATACGAGAGTAGGCTACATAATAGCCAGCATGGTATAGTGGTTTCAGCTTTGGGCTATGACCCTGGAGACCAGAGTTTAATTCCCTGCTCGGCCAAGGAAACCCACTGGCTGACCTTGGGTGTGTCACACACTCTCAGCCCCCGGAAAACCCCTTAGGCTTTAGGGTCACCATATTTCAGAAAGCAACTTAAAGGCACACAAGATTACATTCACTGTCCCAGTAACATGGAAACCATGAGCCGCCACTGATGACACGTTGATAAAAATCACCCCACGGTGATTCTGAATCTCTCCCCTTTGCTCCAAATTCAGAGATACCTCAGTATCTGCATCAATAGTCTTCTTAATTCTCTCAGCTTGCTCCAGGAGAAGCAGCTGCCCACCTTATAATACTTGATTTTGACATTTCAGTTTGTTTATTTCAGGTTAGGGATGCAATTCTCCACCTAGTTTCTTCTCAAAGGAAGGGACAAGTCATATTAACAATTTTCTTCCTTCTGTGAGGAAGTCTCCAAAAACCAACAGAATGTTTGAATTTTGCACAGAACAAATCTCCAATTCAGTAATTTTCTACACAGGAAATAATATTTCTGTGTAGAAAATATTATTTTCTGCACCAAATAACTCTGTGTGAATATTGTGCAGAATAAGTTCTTAACTGCAAAGATTTTTGTCGTTCCAGATCCCACTGTCCAGCTTATGCAGCCGTGCATAGATATCAGAAATATTATGGCCCAGATCTTGACTTTTGGCATTTCCATTTTACCAGACTTTATTGTCTTTTCTAATGAGTTGTGTCTTCTCGTGACACACTCAAAGCACAACAGCCTCAGTTTAGCCATCCTCAGTTCTAGGAAGAGTTCGAGATTGATTTGCTCTGTTGTCCGGTTGTGTGCCTTCAGTCGCTTCTGACTTATGCTGACCCTCAGGCAAAACTATGGTGGGGTTTTTCTGGGACTGAGAGAGTGTGACACACCCAAGGTCACTCTGTAGGTTTCCGTAGCTGAGTGGGGAATCGAACTGTGGTCCCCAGAGTCTATATGTTTCAGCACTCAAACCTCTACACCGCACTGGCTGTAGGATCCATTTATGTGTCTTTCTAGAAGTCCATGATCTCTGCAGAAGTCTCCTCCAGCATCACATTTCAAATGGGTTCATTTTCTGCCTGTCAGCTTCCTTCCTTGTCCGGCTTTCACAACCATCCGTAAAATCTGGGAATATTATGGAATAGACGATCCTGACTTTGGTATATTCAGTGATATATCTCTTTCGCTTGAGGATCTTATCTAGTCCCTTCATTTCCTCCCTCCTCCATTAAGCATTCCTTCAATGCGCGGCTCTCTGGGTGCATGTCTGCACCAGCAATCAGTGTATCAGAAGAATCCAGCTTAATCAGCTGAGCGGAGGAAGCTCCTTAAATCTCACACTCTGTGAATTTATTACTGAAAGTCGCTTTGAGTATTAGCTATCAGTCTGGGGCTGCTAGTAATTTGTGAGGTCCTTTCGGCTGGTGGGTTGAGAGGGTCGGCTCAGCCTCCTCACCGTGAAGTGGAGACACGCAACGAACAAGTTTAGTGCGTATGTTTGGGACAGGTTGGGGAAAGTCTCTCCTCCCCAAGCTCACTGGACCAGTATGTCTCTCTCACTTCCTTCCTCCAAAATGTTCTGTATGTCCATGGGCCTACGTGTTGCTTGCTGGCTTGTGGTGACCCCATTAATTTCATAGGACTTTCTTGGACAAGGAATACTCAGAGGGATTTTTTTGATCAGAAATAGAGCCTGCATTCACCTGGTATTCCTTGGGGATCTCCCAACCAAGTACTGACCCCACATAGCTTCCGGAAACAGGTGGGGTCTTGGGCCTTTGGGGTATGTAAGCCATATTCTTGTTGTTGTAAACTGCCGTGAGGTCAGCCTCGACCTATAGGAACCCTATGGATGAGTCACCCTCTCCTCAACCACCCTGCTCACGTCTTGCAGATTCAGGGACACGTCTTCCTTGATTGAGTCTATCCATCTCTAATGTGGCCTTCCTTTTTTCCTACTGCCTTCCACATTCCCAAGCATTGTTGTCTTTTCTAGTGAGTGTTCTACCCTTGCATAATGGGGGAAAAAAAGAGATGTTCTAAATCAGAGCAATGATCTATCTTAAACAACTTTCAGAACTCATAGTGGTTAAGCATTAGCCTCGACGGGAAGCCCACCAGTAGAGCGTGAGCACAACCGCACCGTCAGTGTCACACTCCCCGGCAGTGGTGTCTGGCACCTTCCACGTTGGTGAGGCAGTGAATTCACTCCAGGTTTTCACCTGAACTTTAGAGGAGCTGTCCAGGCTGAACATGAAGCAACAGTGTGATGCGGCAGCCAAGAAAGCCAATGCGATTCTTGGTTGCATCAATAGGAGTATGGTGTCTAGATCAAGAGAGGTAATTTTACCGCTCTATTCTGCACTGGTGAGGCCTCATTTGGAATCCTGTGTCCAGCTCTGGCACCTCGTTCAAGAAGGATATGGACAAGCTGGAGGGTATCCAGAGGAGGGCGACCAAAATGGTGAAGGATCTGGAAGCCATGAAGCCCTATGAGGAGCATCTTAGGGAGCTGGGGATGTTTAGTCTGCAGAAGAGAAGGTTAAGAGGAGACGTGAGAGCCATGTTTAAATCTTTGAAGGGATGCCTTGTAGAGGAGGGAGCAGGCTTGTTCTCTCCTGCTCCAGAGACCAGGACAAGGAGCCATGGATTCCAGCTGCAGGAAAGGAGATTCCACCTGAACCTCGGGAAGAACTTCCTGGCGGTCAGGGCTGTCCGGCAGTGGAATCTGCTGCCCCCATGGAGTGTGGTGGGGTCTCCTCCTTCTTTGGAGGTTTTAAAGGCTGGATGGCCATCTGCCAAAGGGAGGGCTTTGATGGGTGTCCCTGCACAGCAGGGGGTTGGACTCGACGGCCCCGGGGGTCTCTTCCAACTCCAGGATTCCAGGGTTCTCTGTGGTTCTGAAATCTGTTCCCTAGATGGTGTCTCTTTGCGACTGCACTGGCTTTTCCTTGGTCAGCCTCTGTGGGACGGAGATGTGTTTTTTTTAAGCATTTGCCCCCGTTAAAGCAGGACAGAGGTTTCCATTTTCCCCTTGCTTAATTTTTTTTTAAAATGCCTTGCCAACGTCCCCCTGCCCTGCGACAGCAGAGCTTCCTCCACACGTACCTGCCGACTGCTCTTTCCAGAATGGCCTGGAAGGAACAAAGGGTGAGCCTTTCACCCTTTTTCAAGTCCTTTTCCTTGCTGTCCATTGATGGTTTAAAAGGTTCCACTTGCTGCTTTTTTTCAAGCAGCGGGCAAAAGAAATCTTTTGAAGAAACATCTGGCCTCAAAAGGGAAGGGGGAACGTTTAGACAAAAAGGAGAGCCGATCGATCCCTTTGCCCTGCCTGCCACCGTCGAAGCTCCTGGGGGGCTTGGATGAATCCCGAGGCCACAACCAGAGCCAAGGAAGGGAGAGAAAATGGCCACCCGGGTTCATCCCACCGCCGGGAAGGACTCTGGCTTTCTCATGCCTAGTGGCAAAAATAAATTGCTGTCTTTTCGATAAATCAATCAATAAATGGAACCACCACCAAAATGAAGAGATGAGCTGGAACATTACAGCATTTTTGTGGACTCATAGGGGAAAAAAATCACTGAACCCTCCACCCTTTGTTTCGTGGGTTAATAGAATCACAGAGCTGGAAGACGGCTCAAGGGACACGTAGTTCAGCCCCGTAACGTGCAGGAGCGCACGATTCATGCTCTCCCAAGAGTGCATGCCCACCCAATCTCCTTCGGTAAACACCCAAAGATGGAGAGACCGCCAGTCGATTCCTCTTGAGGTTCTTACCCTCAAGAAATTCCTCCCACTATTTAACGTGGATTCTCTTTTTGGCTGATCTGAAGCCATTTGTTTGTCTTCTACCCTCTGGAACTGCAGAAAACAAGCTCACTCCACCTTCATGTGATATCCCTTCAGATATTTAAGTACGCCTTCCCTGTCGTCTCACAGTCTTCTCTTCCGCACGGCCCAGCCGTTCTCCGTAGGGCTTGCTAATTTCCAGACCCCTTATTATCCTGTTTTCCCTCAAGTGGGTGCCTGGGCGGCTGTCAACGTCCTTCTTCAATCTCGCTTCCGTGCTTCTTGACTTCACTTCCTCGTCGCTCTGCTAGAACACCCCATTAACCTTGGTAATGTGCCGAGCAGGTCAACTCACTGTAAACTGTGGGGTTGGGGGCATCGTACGACTGCAGAGGCGTTCTCAAATTGTAAATCCCGTCTGTCTTGTAGCCACCACAGCCAGTGGTGAGGAATGCTGGGGGTTGTAGTTCATCGACAAGCTGGAACGTGTTCAGAAGAGGGAGACCAAAATGGTGAAAGGTCTGGAAACCAAACCTTATGACAAACCACTGAGGGAACTGGATATGTTTTGTTTGGAGAGGTGGCATGATGTGTTGTGTTTATGTTCCTTCAACCTAGAGTGACCCCATGAATTTCCTAGAGTTTTCTTAGGCAGGAAGACTCAGAGGTGTTTTTGCCAGTTCCTTCCTCTGAAACAAGCCTACGGCACCTGGTATTCCTTAGCGGTCTCCCATCCAAACACAAACCAATCTTGACCTGGCTTAGCTTCCAGGATCATATCAGACTTTGTGCCTTCAGGGCATTTACGTGACGTGGTAGCTGCCTTTAAACATCTGAGGGGATATCACGAAGAAGATGTAGCTAGCTGACTTTGTCTTGCTCCAGACCAACGGATCCAAATTACAAGAGAAGAGGTCCCAGCTGGACTTTAGAAAGAGTTTCTTCACTGTTAAGAGCTGTCTGAGAGCGGAACAGAGTAGCTTTAAGGGATGGTGGTCTCTCCTTTTGGAGGGGGCCTTTCAACAGAGGATGAATGGGCACCTCTCAGGAGTTCTTTAGTTGTAGATTCTCGCATGGTAGAACGGGGTTGGAGTAGATAGCCCTTGCGGTCCCTTCCAGCTCCGAGAGTCTATGGGCCTTTCCGCACTACACTGTTATAGTGCCATTAGTCCGCTTTCAGCCTCCTGTGGAATTCTGGGGTTTGTAGTTTCCTGTAGCCAAAGAGCTCTCTGGCTGAGAAGTCTAAATGCCCCTCCCGAAACTGCAAACCCCAGGATTCCTTACGACGTTGAAAGTGGAATAAGAGCACTGTAAGTGTGCAGTGCGGAAATGGCCTAGGACACCTGGAGGGCCCCCGGATCCCGGTCCCTGAAACAGAAATCCTTTCCACAGCACACCCACGCCCACCAACAAGACTTGTGGAGGTCCGGGGCTCTATGAGCTTCCCGAGATTTAGGATCCTGCCGCTGACATTGGTTTCCCCGCCTCTGTTGGCTGCCGGAGAGGATGCACGCGCTTAATCTTTGCCGTACCTCTCGCTTAATAGGAACACGGCCGTAAAGGTAATCATGCAGTTTATGGCCTGTGCAGATAGATCTGCCGGCCTCAGCAGAATCAACGGGGAAGTCAAAGGGGATACCGAGGCCATTTCCGCACTAGACTGTTAATAGCGCAATGATTCCGCTTTCAACATCCTATGGAATCCTGGGGTTTGCAGTTTCGGGAGGGCCCGCCTGGCCCCTCCCCAAACTGCAAACCCCAGGATTCCATAGGATGTTGAAAGCGGAATCATAGCGCTATAACAGTCTAGTGCGGAAATGGCCCGAGTTAGCTGCGTAGTGGTTTGTGCAGCAGTGGTTTGAGTGTTGGACGTGGTCCGGGAGACAATAGTACAAAGTCCTGTCCGTCCATGGAAACCCTTAGGCACTGTCTTTTTCCCCCTTTATTTATTGATTTTATATTCCATGCCACCATACAACTTAGTATATACTAACACATTACAATATTGTTCTGTAATTATAACAATCCCCCCTCCCACCCTCTCTCAATCACCGTCGAAGGCTTGAAAAGATATTTTGGTAACCGTTACCCAAAATAATGTGGAATATTTTATCAATAGTTTCTCTCACTTCTTTGTACGCCTTCTCAAACTATGATGTTTTCAATCCAGAAGCCCCAGTTATCCCACCAGGTTTGTTTCGTTTGTTTGCCCCATTATAGTTCCCTTTAAAAAAAATCAAATAAGAGAGATTCTGCCATATAATGCATCCAAATTTTTCATCCCAACATGGTTTACTTTTCCATCTTTAAAAAAAATAACTTTTTACATAGTCTTCTGTTTTACTCAATCCCAACGTTCTTAGATTCAAAGTTAAACAGATCATTTTATTAAATTGAAGATTTCTCCCCACTGGGAGGCAAGTCACACTGTCTCAGCCTCAGAGGGAGGCAAAGGCAAACCCCTTTCAAACAAATCTTGCCAAAAAAACCCTGCCATAGGGCCACCATAAGTCGGAAATGAAGGCTCACCACAACTTGTGTTCCCCAACTTGTCTCAAAAGTTACTTTTCCAGGACCGTGACTACCTGAGCCCCCCAGCCATCAAGACCTCACTCGGATCCCTTTTAACATGGGACGCCAGGTGTTGAAATCAGCATTTTTTTTCCAGCTCCTGAGATTAAATCTAATTAGCATGCAAAAGAGCTTACAGTTTTAACAGCTTACCTTAATTACCAATCCAACTATTTAGGCAGTTCTGTGAATGTGAAACAGGCTCACCGAAGGCATGCGAGGAAAGGTCGAAATGTGAACGGGGGGTGGGGGTGTCCCTAAAACTGTGAGTCTCCCACTCTGAAGCCTCGGAAAGTTACTTTTTTCCCCCCTTTGCATAGCAACTCCTAAAATCCCCAGTAACCAGGCTGGCTGGGGAATTCTGGAAAGTGTACCCCAAAAAGATCTTTTGAGGAATTGACTTAGGGGGCTTTTAGTCGGCAGGGGGAGATGGTTTGCTGTGGTTTTTAAATCTTTTGTCTTGTAATGAACCTTCTCCTGTGCCTTGAGGTTGCTTTGGTAACCCTAAGGTAAACCCGTCATAGGTTTTCTGGGCAAGATTTCTTCCGAGGGGGTTTGTCTTTGCCTTTCTCTGAGGCTGAGAGAGTGTGACATGCCCAAGGTCACCGGATGGGCTTCAATGGCCGAGTGGGGAATCGAACCCCGGCCCAACACTCAAACCGCTACCTTAGCTACACCTCGGTCTTCTATTTGCTTGATTTACGTCCCACCTTTGTCCCTAAATGGACTCAAAACAGCTTACACTATTCCGCCAAAACTGACCTGACAAAATGCCAGGAATTGAACCCGGGACTTTCTGAACGCAAAGCCGAGGGTCCCCCACGAGCTGCGGAGGGCCTTTCCTCTCGCCGCCCTCCCTTTCCCCGCCGCCGGCCGCGCCGCTGGCGGAGCCACAGCGAAGGGCAACTGTGCTTAACACAAGCGGACGGCGCACGGCGGCGTTTCACACTCGGCTAACAGCTCCGAGGTTGCTCCTTCCAGATGTACTTTCCCCCTTGAAGCGGCCGTTTAATGGTTTCTTAAACCGCGGCTTGTATGCCATGTGCTCCCAAATCTCAGAGCATTAAATATTGTAATGAGGTCTGAACTGGAACGGTGGACGCAGAGAGACTTTTTTTCCTCCTTTGCAACCGTACTTGGTCAGGGGTAATATTTTCGTTTTCAATCTGATTGTGTTCATAGGCGGTCCCTCCTCTAGTTTCAAAGGAGCAGCTGTTTTAATCTCTTGCAGCAAGGAAAGGAGGTAGAAAGCAGCGGGGATGGAACTGGGCGGCACGCTGTGGAATCGGGAACCGAGGGCCAAATTCGGAATGGGTGGATTCTCTTCCCGTCAGCCTTCTTCACCGTCCAGATTTCATACCCCTACATAGAAATCAGAAGTACTGTGGCATGGATGGTCTTGACGCTGGTGTTTCATGCAGTGTAACAGATGGGAGGCCACCAAGGAATCCCAGCTGCTGTAGGCGATATTTCAGAGGAAGGAACTGGCAAAACCACCCCTGGGTATTCCTTGCCTAAGAAAATGGTATGAAATTCAGTGGGCAGCTTGAAGGCACAAACATGCAAAGGCACCAGATCCCATCTGATCTTGGAAGCTAAGCAGGGTCAGCCCTGGTTAGTGCTTGGATGGGAGACTGCCAAGGAATAACAGGTAGGTAGGGCTCTATTTCAGAGGAAGGAACTGGCTAAACCACCTCTTAAAGATTCCTCGCCTAAGAAAACACCGTGAAATTCATGGGCTACCATCAGTCAAAAGGCAACTGGAAGGCACATATATACAGACAGTAGAAGACTTTCCTAAATTTATTATTTGCCTAAAGGCTCTAGACCAGCCTGACCTTGGAAGCTAAGCAAAGGCAGCTCTGGTTGTACTTGGATGGGAGACCACCAAGAGACCCCAGGTGCTGTAGGCTCCGTTTCTGAGGAAGGAACTGGCAAAGCCACCTGTGAGTTTTCCTTGCCTGGGAAAACCCTAGGAAATTTATGGAGGTTGTCATGAGTTGACAGGCACCTTGAAGGCATACGCCCACAAAATGCCTCCCACCAGTGGGAGAAAAAAGACTGACCGGGAGACGGTGTCTTTGCACCAAGTCAGCTGTCTGAATGAGAGATCCTCAAAAGATCCTGTTATCGTTAGCATATTTGCTCAAGTCCTACAAACTCAAGGCTGCAGCCGTTGCTTCTGTGGTGGACTCAATCCACCCGTAACGCAGGCTTCTTTTTTACCTTTAGCCTTCCACGCTTCCCTGCACAATCATCTTCTCCGGCGGGTCCCGTCTTTTCACGATACGGCCAAAGTATGGCAGCTTCAGTTGCGTCACTTTGGCTTCCAGGGAAAGTTCGTGCTTGGTTTGATTACAGGCCTATTATCAATTTTCAGTTTCCTTTTTAGCGGTCCACGGTACCTGTAGATTTCTTCTCTAGTACCACATTTAAGACCGGTTGACTCTCCTCCACCATTGTCTTTCAAACGAGTTGATTTCCTTCCTACCAGCCTTCTTCACCATCCAGCTTTCACAACCATACATCGAAATTGGAAACACTACGGCCTGGATGATTCTGACTTCGCTATTCACTCGTGTATCTTGACCCTGGAGGATTTTGTCTAGTTCCTTCTTCACTGCCCGTCTGCGTTTTAGTCTTTGGTGGATTTCTTGTCTCCATTTTTGTTAACATCTGAGCCGAGGTCTATTATCATCCAACTGAGCAGAGCGAAAGCCTAGATGCCCCGAAGGCACCAGGTCCCATCCTATCTGGGCAGCTAAGCAGGGCCAGCCCTGGACGGTACCGGGATCCTCACTCCCAAATCCTGTCATTCAGCGGGAACTCCGTGGCACCCTGTGGCGACAGCATCGAGCGTGGTTGGTGTCACGGCGCCCTTAATCCCGTCAAGACGAGGCCGCTAATGGGTTATTTCCCTGTTCGGTGAGTTGCTCCTTGCGTCGCGTTCCCGCCTTTAATTCCTCGACGTTGAGCGCGCCGAGTGCCTCTAAATGGAGAACTCGAGGAATGCAATCGGACTGGGCCATGCTTGGAATGAGCTGTTTGCTTTCCCCCTGATTGTTGCCATTAATAAAACATTACATTAAATCAGAGCTGAGGACGCACCGTAATTGGGACGATCTATCAGAGGGCACGGGGAGGCCCGTTTGTCAACCAGATGGAACCATCAAAGTGGCTCGGAGGCAGATGGGGGAAACGGAGGAGGCGGTCCCGGTGGACGGCCCGCCTTGCGATTGGCTGGCGAGCGTTCCGCCTGAGCCCATGCGACGCCGGATTGGGGACGACGGACAAGCCAGGGGACGCGAGGGGAGCAGAGCATCCAGGTGCGTTAGGGGAGAAGGGACCCGCCGTCCCTTAATGAGGAGAGCAGAGAGCGAGGAACGGCGAGGTCGCGTCCATTAATTAATTACACCAGAGAGCTGAGCCATCGACAAGTCAATTTGCCATATGTCCCTCACTAGATCTCAAGCTTATAGGGGTTGGCTTTGACATAATTATCTCCTCCAGAGAAAAGGCCTCAGAGAAAGAGCTCGATTTATAATCTGCAACTTGCCATCGTGTGCCGTCTGGAACCGGGAAGTGCATTTTGGGTTGGGCTTTCTGGATGAATCTCCGACGTTTGGAGCCTGTGGCTTCCCCAGGTCAACCCACAGCAAAGCTCGAAAGTGTTGTGTCTTTGCACTACAGGCCCCAGAATCCCCTGGCCGGCAAGGTCATGGCCACAAGGGGACCCTGGGACCTGCAGTCCCAAACATAATTCCTTTCCCACAAGCTTTGGCCCGGAGATAGAGACCAGAAGCCTGTTGGTGACTAATGCCGCTTATGCCAATGAAATCCCTCTGAAAAACACCGCCGCTGATCCGTATATAAGATCTCTTACAGAAGCAGCTGGATGTTTTCCTCTGACCTGGAACAGCCACATTTATTCCAAGGTTGTGGAAGCAGAGTTGGGCATACAATGTCGTTGTGCATGCAGGCGCACAAGCAATGGACGCTCAGGTGCCACTGACATGCATGCGTTTGATGTGCACATTCAGGTTTCCGTTGAGTTGAGCGAATTTAACATTCAATTTATGGGCATGTATAGCACAGTCAATGGCTGATATCCCATTGGCGTCTCAGGAAGGTCCAAGCTTCCTTGCAGAACCACGTTGACATTTTGGTCCAAAGCAGAAGCTCTGCATCCAGCTCAAGGTGGTGGAAATGGATTTGTCCGTGTGGGGCCATCGTGACTGGCTGTGCATTGCGCGTAGCAGCACATTTTAATTGCGCATGGATGTACTTTGGCATTGGGCATGGATACGCATTCCCATGATGTGTGGTGTGCATTGCGTATATTGATGCACACACCCATTTGGTTGTGCCATCAGTGGCATGCCTTTGCATTGCACATAAATCTGCAGGGATGTGCAAGGGTGCACATTGCGTATGCTGTGCATGAAGATGTGCATGAACCTTTGGTTGCATGGTTTTTGCACAATATCACCATTCACTCACAAGGTGCTGTGGTACAACTGTTGTGCGAGTGTGATGTTACACTGTCTCTCTTCTGTGTAGATGTTGGCCAATGTGTAACTCCATATGCAAAAACGTCCACTACACAAACCAACACAAAATCTCAGTCAGTATTTCATTTATCACAGAAAGAGAAAGAAAGAAAGAAAGAAAGAAAGAAAGAAAGAAAGAAAGAAAGAAAGAAAGAAAGAGAGTGCAGCTTATACTGAGTAAATACCAAAGGAATGAATAATCTTCCATCACACCAAATGATAATATTTCATTAAGAATAAGAGGGGGTTATATTATTTTGGAATCGCAGCTTAGACATTAAGGAAAGCCAAGCAAAGGTAATTGGCTGGGACATCCGTCAGCCAAACGTATGCATAAATCAAAGCTGGAGCACTGAAAGGAAACGAGAACCCGATCACTCTTCCGAATCGGTGTCTGACACCACCACAAAACAGATTTAGCCAGGGAAGAAACGTTCAGGCTTCTTAAAATATTAATTCATAACTCTGTGTTTGGAAGGGAGGATATTGCCGTAATGGTGTAAGCGGCTGGTGATGAAAGACCTTCCCTCTGTCAGCTTGTTGATGCATTCACTTAGATACATTACAGGAATCAGAAATTAAGGGGAAAAGCCTATTAATAGAGAACAGAGTTTGCTTTCTTTTCTCCAGAGGGATCCGTTGTCAGTGGCAAAAGAGACGGATCTGGAAAAACGGCGGCACGTCATCTCCCAGCGCGTAGCCAGAGGGGACGACTGGGTGCACCAGAGAAATTTGTCTCAACATCCAGTGGCAAAACTGGTCCCGGAATTCCCCCTCTTGTGGAGAAGTGGCACTCTCTGGACGCCAGTTCTGAACTGGAGCGGGTTGCCATCCTAAGCCTCACCAAGACCTGAGACTGGGAGCCGCTGTGGGCGTCGTTTTCCAGCACCCCCCCGACCCAGCACTTTGGTTAGGTTGCAAAGATACATTTGGAGGTTCATGTCCAGCTGTTTACGACTGTAGATGTGAATCCCCCACAGTTAGAAGACTGAAAGCGCAGCTTATGATATTGTCCCTGCTGAAGAAGATGCCAGCCGGAGTGCTTTGCTACGCGGGCTGATTGCTCTGCAACACTTCGGGGCTTTTGAATGTGGGGAGAATACGCCAACTGAACATTTCTTTTCTCATGGCTGTTGTGTGCCTTCAAACGGTTTCTGACTTGTGGTGACCCTAAGGCAAAACTATCAGAGGGTTTTCTGGGGCTGAGAGTGTGTGACATGCCCAAGGTCACCCATGGGTTTCCGTGGGCCAAGCGGGGAATCGAACTCTGGTCTCCAGTGCTTGGACTGATAGATCACGCTGGCTTTTCTCAGACTGGGGAGAAAAGGACCATAATTACAATTGCATGTGAGGATGCAGTAGTCAAAGATTTATTTTATTTGCCTTACTTTTGGAACCGTGATCTCCCAATATCCTAACACTCAAACTCCCACACCATGCTGGCTCTGAAAGATTTCTTCAGAGGGGGTTTGCACCGGCCTTCCTCCGTGCCTCGTTTCTCCAAGCTCACCCAGCGGCTTCAATGACTGCCCTGAGAATTTGAACTCTGGTTTCCCTGAGTCCTCTTCCAAGCACTCAAACCTCCACACCACGCTGGGCTGAATAAACTTTGCAAAGAAAAGCATAGCGCAGGGTTACTCTAAGTCAGAGTCATTTCGCACGGAAGCCCCCACAAATGTTTTTAATTTGTTAATTTGGTTTAATGTGGTCTGGGGACTATCACACACCAATGAGACCTTCTGGGAGGAACGTGGTGGAAACTGACCTCCTTTGCAACTGCTCCCCTTATCTCTTTGCTGGAACAACAGCACCTCTCCTAAGATGGTCTCCAGCTCCATCCCTTGCTCCTAGTCAGGGCTTCTGTCTCAGGAAGGACTGGTTTCCCCGGAGTGGGCCTGGCCTCATTTGTACGATGCCGTTGGTGGATCTGACCTCCCTCCAGGCCAAGACAGGATTTTAGAAACCTCTGTAGATCGTCCGAGGAAACTACTTCTCCCCAGAGGTTTCCTCTGAGCCAGGACAGTGCTGCAGGAGAGCCGCTTTGGCCACCACCTCACCTCCCCGTACGCTGCTTTCCTCCTCCTCCTCCTCGTTGCGTCATTCACGTAGCCAGGGCTGATTGGCTGCCTGGTGCTCCTCTATCAGCTTGGTGATTATAGGATTCCTGGTTGCTTGGACCATGAAAAACATCAACTTTCAATCTTTTTTCTTTTTAAATGGTAAAACGATCCTTGAGAAGGTCAGCAAAGAAAAGCGAAAGGGATTTAATAATGAGGAAAAGGCAAGCTTTGAAGAACGCTTCACCCTCCCAGCTCCCTTTTTTCCATGCCAGAAAATGTTCATTTTCATAAATGTGGCTTGAGTCCACCAAATACCCATTTCTGCTGACACCTCCCCTCGGCCCTCTCTTCCTAACCCCAACAAATAGTCACTTTGTGCCACCTGAGCTCTCCGCCATCGCGGCTTGGAAGATTAATTGCCGACACTTAATCTCTCCGGAGAGCACTTCGGAGCGGCCACACAGTCAAACAGGTTCTGCTGTGTGGATAAATTAATGGGAGCCCTCCCCTCCCCTCCCCTCCCCTCCCCTCCCGGAAAGGGGATAATTTTGTCACTCACACATTCGGCGCTTGGCCGCCAGCTCTCCAAAACTGGACAAGTGTGACTGCACCAGAGGCTGGCTTGGCCAAGACTGAAAAGCAAAGGAAGGTGTGGACGCCACCAGGTAAAAGGAAGGAGATGAACGGCAGCCTTATAGACGGCTCCACGTAAAAGACAAGGCTCAGGGTCCCAGCTCCGAATGGCCGGGGAGTAGCAATGGGAAGAATATTCAAAATATTTGAGAAATAGTCAAAAAATCCTTGCTGATATTCTACATGGCTATGTAGTTGCATCTGCATAACTAAGTTAATACCTCCTGGCCCAAATGCGGGGCCAAAACTAACAAAATGAATTTCAGCAGGGGGAAATGGATGCCACTACACTTGGGCAGAAAAAACAAAATGCACAGATGTAAGATGGGGGGACACCTGGCTTGACCACAGTCTATGTGGAAGGGATCTAGAAGTCTTAATGGACCACAAGCTGAATGTGGGTCTGCAGTGTGATGCAGCAGCTACAAAGGCCAATGCAATTGTGGGCTGCATCAATAATAATATAGTGTCTAGGTCGAGGGAAGTGACGTTCCCACTCTATTTCTGCTTTGGTCAGACCCCACCTGGAATAATACTGAGTCCAGTTCTGGGCACCACAATTCAGGAAGGATATGGACAAGTTGGTAGGTGTCCAAAGGAGGGCAACCAAAATGTCAAAGGCCTGGAAACCATGAAGCCCTATGAGGAGAGGCTTAGGGAACTGGAGATGTTTATCCTGGAGAAAAGGTCAAGAGGTGACATGTTAGCAATGTTTAAATATTTGAAGGGATATCACATAGAGGATGGAGCAAGCCTGTTTTCTTTTGCTCCAGAGACTAGGACACGGAGAAATGCCCTCACACTTCAGGAAAAGAGATTCCACTTAAACATCAGGAAGACCTTTTGGAGGGTAAGGGCAGTTCAACAGTGGAATCTGCTGCTGCCTCAGTGGAGCGTGGTGGAGTCTCTTACTTCTTTGGAGGCGTTGAAAGGGAGGTTGGATGGCCGGCTGTCAGAATGCTTTGGCTGAGTCTCCCTGCATGGCAGAGGGGGGTTGGACCGGATGGCCCCTCGGGGTCTCTTCCGCCTCTAGCATTCTAGGATTCCCGGATTCCTCCTCCCCTAGCACACCCTAAGGGCTAGCATAAAGCAAAGGAGTTCAGGTCAGCTTCCGGTCAGAGCACGAGGAGGGTGACCTTTCCTCTTCCTTCTCGCAAGTGAGCAAGGCTGCAGCAAGGACTTGTAAGAGGGTCGTGTTTACGGCTGTCATGGACTTGCGAGCTGAACGGGATGGAGCTAAAAATGTGCTCCTCCTGACACCCCAGCCGAACATCCCCTGCTCTGGCTGCTGGCTGTCAAGGTGGGTTTGGGAAGCGTTTATGTGGACTTGCAATTACGCTATACAGTCTTACTGAGTAAGGAGCAGTCAGGGATCCATAATTCTAGGTTTTTAATCTGTTAATGCAAAACTGAATGCTAGCCCATGTTTCTTGAGTGTCAAGAAACTCTGAGGAGAAAAATAACTGTACCGACGATAATCCCCACGGTTTGGGATTTAGTCTAGATAAAATTCACAGGTGGTTGTTTGGCACAGAAAGCAGCACTTTTGGTTTCAGCGAATGTTATTTTCTGCACGGGAGATGCCAAACAACCCTGTGCAAACATTATTTTCCGTTCAGCAAATGCTCTTTCCTACCATAAAAACACTGCTTTCTGCGCGGAACTACTGCATGTGAATTTTGTACAGCGTAAGTCCTGAACGGTGACTAGTGACTGAAAGCTATACAGTTTCCAGAGGCTTTCTCACAGGGGGAAGAAAATGGTTGCTTCCTTTAAGGAGAAAATTAGCAAAGAATTACATCCCGCCCTGCGTCCACAACATCTGAAGAGGTGCTTCTCCCCAGATATATATAGATGTGTGTGTGTGTGTGTGTGTGTGTGTGTGTATTTATGTAGATTCACATATATCTGTCTGAGAACTGCAGTCCAGCAGGATGCTCTTGCTCTGTGTCCCACCACTGGCCAGAAATCTTGGCAGTGATTTACACATGGGTAGGTTTCCGTACAAAAGCGGCCAAACATTTTTGTCCATTGCAGAACATCTGCATTCAGTTCAGATTTCTGGAAGTGGAGCTGCACGTGCGATGTTTTGCGCATGTGTGTTGCACAAACCGGTGCGCACCATGGGCCACGGATTGTGCACTGAGATGCACAATGCACATTTCATATTGCACTGCAGAAGCACTTTATGGCCAGCTGGCCCGTGTAAAGGCAGCTAGTGCCCGGAGGAGCACTCCTCATCAAGGAAGTTTTATTGGCCTGTGGCAGAAAATGTCCCTTGCAAAACACACTGATGATACAGTTTGTCTGGTACAACAGAACGCCAGTGTCGTGTCGTGCTTTGAGCATTGCGCTGTGACTTTGGAGACCACAGTTCAGTTCCACGCTTGGCCATGGAAACCCGCTGACCTTGAGCATGTCACACACTCTCAGCCCCATGACAGGTTCGCCTTATTGTTGTGTGCCTTCCAGTCATTTCCAACTTATGGCAACCTGAAGGCGGGTACCTGTTCCTGGGGCTGAGAGGGTTGTCGTAAGTCAGAAGCAACTTGAAGTCACACAACAACAACAACGAGAAGCAAAATTTCAACCAATAAATACATGGGCTTTCTTCAGATTGTCGAAATCCACTCAATTATTCAGTGTATTTGCTGCAGAGATATTCTTTCTATTGATTGGCATTCCCCTTAGGACAGGCGAACATGAGCGCTTGCTTCTTCGCTGCAGGTAATATGTGAGCGTCTTGTGACGTTCGTGGCGCAAGGTGCGTCGGTGACTTTAAACAAGGATCGGAGGGCTTTAAACCTGGATTAGAGGAATTCATTGACGATGGCTCTGTTGATACCAAGAGCCGAACCGAGATCCCACAGTTAGAGGCAATAGGCCTTAATCAGAGCGTATTCTATTTTTATTTGGGCCTTACAGCTTCCAGGCGTGGAAGGCAGGCGTCAGTTGCGTCTTGTTGCTTACTGTTGAAGAAGACTCAAAAGTGGTTTCCTTAAAAAAAAAAGCATTAAACTACAGCTGACTTTAAAACATTAATTTGGAATAGTTAAAACCACATTAAAACCTGTTAGATCTTAAGAACCAGCATGCCTGTTGCACTACCCCAACCAGTTAAAAGCTGAATAAATGAAGTTTTTGCCTGCCAGTAGAAAGAGAGTGGAGCGGAGGCCAACTGAGTCTCCTTTGGTAGAAAATTCCATAGCCTGGGAGCGGCCACCAAGAAGGCCCTGTCTTCTCCTTCCCTCTCAGACATACCTGTGAAGCGTTGAGCCTCCTCCAGAGATCTTAAAAGTCAAGGTGGCTCATACCTGGAGATACGGTCCGTCCGATTGTCCAGAAACACACGAGGGCTGAGCTCATATAGAAAGGTATGAGTTGTTGTCATCGTTGTGTGTCTTAAAATCATTTGTGACTTACGGTGACCTTAAAGTGAATCTATCATGGGGTTTTCTGGGGCTGCACCCAAGGCCAGCCAGTGGGTTTCCATGGCCTCGGAGGGGACTGAATCCTGGTTTCCAGGGTAGTAGTCTAACGCTCAAACCGCTACACCACAAACTATAACACACCCTCTTTAAAAGACCTTCTGCAACGGATGCTCAAAGGCCTGGGTAACCAGAAAGGTCTTTTCCTGGCGGTGGAGAGGGGACAGCGAGGGGGCCAGTCAAGCCCCCCGGGAGAAGGATATCCACAGTCTGGGAGCAGCCACTGGGAAGGCCCTGAATTCTAAGTCCCGAGAAATGTGTCTGTGATTGTGGTGGGTCTGGGAGAAGGCCTTCTCCCAAGGATCTTAAAATTTGGGCTGACTCCTCGAAGAAGAATGCGATCTGTTGGCCCCGATCTGTTTGGCGCTTTATAGCTCCGAAACCTTGAATTCTGTCCCCAGACAAACTGGTAGCCGGAGAAGCTGCTGGCGTAAGGGAGTTCTGCATTCCCTGGAAACGGTCGATCTCCGTGCTGTGACTAGCGGTGAGAGGGATCCCCGCACGTGCGTCTCAGTGACGCGCAGTGATGTGACGGCCGTGGCAGGCCTGTCGCTCCGGATCGGGGACGTCTCCCGTGGATGTGACCCGCTTCCATCCGGACTCCTCCGGGGTCACAACTGAACGGCGGGGGCATGAACCGAGACGTCCCTTGTCGGTTCAAGGAAGCCGTCGCCTCCGAAGGGAGCTCAAGAAAGAGATCTGTGCGGACAGGGTGGCAGCGGCGTGGATGAGGAGAGAGAGAGAGGTTGGGCTGGCTGGCCATGTGCAAGGTGAACATGATATACCCCGTGGGCTCCAGGAAATGGAAAGAATATTCCAAAATATCCCAGAAAAACAGTCAAAAATTGTATTTCTTGGATACGGCAAACCCTGCACTGATGAGAGTCCTTGCTGTTTGGGAGTCATGTGCGTAAAAATTGCACATGTTTTTGGTACTGAAAGCAGAAGTTTCTGCATGCACAAAAAGTAATTTTGCTGTTTACTGTTCTCTACCCCTGGGCTAGAAGAACGAATAAGTGTGCCAAATTTTGCTGCAAAGAGACATGTTTAACGCTGAATGCTTTTGTGTGCCCGGTGTCAGATGGAGTCAAACACTTAACCGTTGCGGCATGCTGGTTGTCAAACCGTTGTGGAGGGCTGACTGATTTGTGTCAGACCTGGTTGTATTTTGACCGCTGAAATGCCTTCAGATGTCAAATGCAGCTGCTGAGGACAAAGCATTTGCCTGAAAAGCAAAGAAAAAAACAGAGTAATATGAGAGGCTGTAGATCACAATGGAGCACATGCTTTATTCACAGAAAAAAAGAGGTTTCTGACCTTAGAGAGGACATGTGTCTGAGGTCCTGGGTTAAATCTCAGGAAAGTGAGCCTTTCAGTTTAGTTTATTTTGATAAGAATTTACCCAAATCTACCAATTTTTTACCTATTCAGGAGGAGGAAAAAAGGAGATTCTGCATCAGTTGGTAGGTCTGAATAGTTCAGGTAGAGAATCAACCTTCTTTGAATAGGAGGGGAAATAACAGAAAAAAATATTTTGCTCCATTTCCCCCCCTCATTTTTTTTTATATTTTTATTTTATTTTCTAATATTTTTCTCTATTTTTCTTTTTCTTTTTCCCCCTCTTTCTCTTTTTCTCTCTCGCTTTCTTTGCTCTTCTCTTCCTTGTTTCCTTCTGCTTTCATCTCTCCTCTTTTATTTTTCCTCTGCTTTCTTCTTTCTCCACATTTTCTATACTCTTTACTTTAGTTTGCTACTTAGCAAGGTTCCAGTGGGTCAACAATACCACGGCATAAGCAAACGGTATCTTCTTTTCTTTCCTTGTTCAGTGTATACTGTATATTCTTATCGTAAAACCCACTTAAGTTATGTTCCACGCTGCGCTATATGTTATGTTTGGGAAAGAGTTTATGTAAATATTTTAAGAATTGACTTTTAATAAAAATAATTTAAAAAAAGATTCTGCATTGGGCATGTAGCTAGGATGGTGTTCCTATCATCCGTCTACTGACGTGGCGCCCCTCGAAAACCCACCTTGAGAGCCAGGCGGCCGCAGCAAGCAATGGAGCTCCCGGTGCTAATGAGGGGGCGCCGAAGGACGGAGCCGCCAGCTCTCTCCCGGCAGCGGGCAGCGGCGGGACACGCAGAAATAGAGACCCCTGTCGTCACCTGTCACAGCTCCTCATCCCAGTACCCCTCGCGGGTGCAAGAGCACCGGGTGCGTCAACCTTTGGTTCCTGCTGGCCGGTGCTCCAGAACTCCGTCCCTCAATACCCCTGACCAGATTTTGAGGTGGGTTTCGGGGCCCTCATGGCGGTGGCAGCGGTGGCACAATCAAAAATACAAATTCCAATGTCGTAAGCCTAGGTTTGTTGTGGATGTTGTGTGCCTTCAAGTCATTTCCAGCTTATGTTGACCTTAAGGTGAAGCTGCCGCCGGGTTTCTGGGGCTGAGAGCGTGTGATGTGCCTGAGGCCACCACGTGGGTTTCCATGGCCAAGCAGGGAATCAAAATCTGGTCTCCAAGGTCGTCGTCCAAGGCTCAGATCCCTCCGCTGCACTGAGCACTTAGCTCCTAAAGGCCCGGGTTTAAATCCCTGAGAATCCACTCATGGTGCCCCCTTTATTTTTTCTGGGTGGCTCTTGTTCTCTAACGGCCGCTCGGCATGACAGTACAGCGTGGTCCTCTCCATGCTGCAGCGAGTTATCCCGATTGAATTTCGATGAAGCATTCTCTCTTTGAGAATGTACTGAAATTTGCAAACTTCTTTATTTTCCAGGTGGGAACGGTACTGAGATCTTACGCCAGGACTGCATTGTGCTACACAAGTGCTTTGTTGAATGGCAAAACGGCGCAACTGAACACACACCCAAATGCACAACCGAATGCCCAATGAGACTACGTGCGCAGCTTCGCTTCTGCAACCTCAAACTGACTGCGGACGCTCCACGCTGGGCAAAAATGCCAGATTATTCCGTAGCAGAACTTCTGCAGGTGTCAGACAACAAAAGAATCTCAGGTGAGGAGTTTTTTTAAAAAAAATTGTTAAATCCAAATCTGATCTATGAGCAAGAGAAACTGACCAATTCCTACACCTTTGGAAAATAGAGGGAAACATTTTCTGCGCCAGCAACCACACCCTATAATAAGTAAAAGTCTCTCTACGCGTGCGTGTCCGTGCACACTAGTGAGGCCTGTGAAGCCGAAAGAAGGTGCGATCCAAGTCAAAAGTGTCTGTGGCCAAACCGAGTACCATATTTGCACACTCCAGCCCCATTCGTCCAGCTGTCCGTACACTGATTCGCAACACCCGTCCCCTTTATTTCTCCCTGCGGCTGACACACCCCTGTCCCGCCTGTCCTCTGCACTGCCCGGCGTGCCTGTCTCGTCCCTCGGCCCGTTTCCCACCTTCTCCCTCCGTTCCTCCGTCCACATCGCTCTGTGTTTTGCCAGGTGAGGCTGGCTCTTTCAGGATAGGGGTGAAGTACACACCCCAGCGGCGCACGATGTCTTTGTTGAGTAGCAGGCCGGAGGTACAGATGCTGAAGTGCTCCGCATTTGCTGGTGTATGAGACACACCTGTGTATAAGATGCGCCCCGTTTCTACACCAGGAAACACTGCAAATGCTGCACACTGGTGTGTCAGACACACCCCACTTTCAAACAGTATTTTTCAGGAAAACAAGTGAGTCCTATAAACCAGCAAATACAGCAAAGTCTCTGCCTAAATCAGGTCCCACAGAGCAACTCGCATCTTCAGTGGGCTGTTGGTTAGCAGAAGGGGCCAAGGAGGCTAGCGTAGTGGGACCACTGGCACATATCGTCCCGTGCAAAACCCTTCTGGTTATTCCCACTGCGCTCCCCTTCGGTCTTGCTCTTTTTGTCGTCCCCTTTCCTTTCTTCTCCTCGGGAGGAGAGAGATTCGTGGGCCAGAATGAACGGCTTCCTGGGCCATATCTGACCCACAAGGCCAATGTTGCCCTCTCATTTTAGATGATCTGGTGGTCTGATTCAAGAAAAGGCAGGTCACTATGTCTGTATGCGCAGAAAATATCCCCTCAAGATTGGCAGAAGAGAATTTAGTGTGCGTGTTGGAAGGAGAAATTCTGCTCCGATTCACACAGTGCCCCACAGTTCACCGCGTTCATACTGTGAAGGCCACCTCTTACTCTCCTGTAGAGGACACTTACCCAGCCAAGAGGACTGATTTCGATGCCGCAGGTCACCTGCCTCTGAATGGCTCATGCCGAGACCGTCTGAGCGACCCCAGGAGCAAAACATTTCCGAGAAGCTCAATTTTCCGCTGGGCTGAACCTGAGCTCTCGACAGACGCCGGCTCTTCCCCTCTGCTGGTTTCCACCAACTCCCTTGGAAAGGAGGCACCGAACTACTCGGGATTGTCAGGCAACAAAGAGCAAAATAAAACTCCAAGCCGACCTCCAAACAAATAAGAACTTTCTTCTCTGCGTTTATTAAGGTTCTTTTTTTTTTTAAAGAACAAATAAAAAAAATCCCTATGGTGGAACTTGCCTTCAAAGTCAATTTCTTAGAAGCTGTCCCAATGGGGCTTCTTAATTCAGAGCACAAAGGATCAGAAAGTGCTTTTGAAGTCCAGAGAGCTCTTTGCGGGCCTGTTTGCCCCGCTTTGAAGTGAGCGATATTGTCACCAACAAAGGAGGGGACACAAGTCAGGAGGAAATGACCTGGGAAGTTGCAAGAGAAGTCTACAGGGGAAAAAAGGAACGAGATGGACCACGTGGGAGTGCTTGGCCTACAAGGGGCCTAGGCATTGATAGACAGTAAAGTTTGCGACATTCATGGTCTCCTGGTTTGGCCAATGAATATGTCCAGCTCATGAAAGTGAACTTGTCCACCAAGGTCTAGGAGGAAAGTTCAAATGGGTCATGCGGAAGTCTCTGCTCTACGGATATCGCAGAAGTCAAGGAATCACAGAATGATAGGGTTGGAAGGGGCACAAGGCCATGCAGTCCAATCCCCTGCCCTGCAGTAATACTCAACTAAAGCCCACCGGAAAGACACCCATCCAACCTCTGTTCGAAGACACCCAGGTCTGGAGAGACCACCGTCTTGGGAGGCAGCCCATTCCACTGTTGAAAAGCTCATGCAACAAAGAAGTTTTTCCTAATGTTGAGGTGGAATCTAATTTCTTGGAATCTGAATCTGCTAGTTCATGTTCTACTCTCCGGAAACCAGAAAGCCATCTGCTCCCTGCCAAACCATCTCCCAAAGCTCTTCCTCCGAGGGCTCGATTTCTCAGATCTCTGGCCATCTCGGTTGCTGTCCTCTGGGTCCTTTCCAGATTACCTTGGTGTGGTGTGGTCATTCACAGTAACGTCTGCAGAGTTCAAAGTCATCCGGTTTGGAAAATGGATATATCTCGTTCCTGCTGTCTGGAGATTCCAGGAGTTACAATTCCCAAAGTAACTTTTCCCAAACTCCAGAAGTAATACACCATAGCCAAAGCAAAGCAACCGATTAATTAGGATACTCTTACCTCTCGGCTTCATGACGGCTTAACCAACTCCTTCACACAGCCTTCTCTGTCAAGTCCACTAAAGTGTTACTGTTCTGTGTTTACTTTTTTTCTGTTAAAATGCTCAGATCCTGCCCAAAGTGGGACACTCCCCCCCCACCATGCAGCGCTAATGAACCCCGTTTAAAAACCTAACATAAATAAACATGAGTTAAGCCACATATAATTAAAATTACACAAAGATTAAAAACAGCAACGGCAGCAGCAAAATCGGAACGACAACCCAGGAGCTGAGAATTTTTAGAAGAGGAAGAGAAAATGGCTGTTTTGTGCAGAGCCATCAGAACAAAGCGGTTGTAACTTTTAGCTGACAAGGCCTCCAATTAAACCAAATCCAGAAGTTATCTTACATATCCACAAGTCCTCTGGAAGTTCTTCAAAATTACTTTCCAATACAGAACAGACATATTTGGTTCCAAGTTGTGTTCAGGCGGTGCCATCGTTCACAGTTGCGCATTGCACAGTTGTGCATTTGCATCATTCACAGGTACACATGATGCTGATTTTGTGTCGTGCACGGTTGTGCATTCCACATACTTGTGCTTGGAGCACGGTGCATGTTCAGATGCTCGCTTCTTTTGGTTGTACCTACAGTCAGGCGAGGGCACAGTTCACTAACCAAGTCAAATCCTGATTGTATCAAACCAGTGACCATGGCAATTTTAACTAATGAGGTTTTTATATTTTAATTTATTTTTGGAAGCTGCCTTTGGTCCCATTCCAGGAGAAAGGTGGCATACAAATATAATGAATGAGTGAATGAATGAATGAATGAATGAATGAATGAATGAATGAATGAGTGAATGAGGTGGCATTGTGGACGCTGTGAGTAGTGAGTGTGTACTCTATCTTCTGCATGGAGAATCCTTTCTAAACTTTGCAACCAGTAATAACATTAGAGGAAATAATATAAAAATGGTGTGGGTTGGAAGAGGTTAAGGGTGCCTCTGCAGTGTGGCAGTTAAAGGACTCCACTGGGATTTGGGAGATCTGGGTTCTGGGCCCCTTGTGGATGATGGAATTCACCAGCCACTTTTATCACTGTCACTCTCAGTCTGGCCATCCTATGGCAAAATCACGGAATCTTATAGCTGGAAGGGGCCACAAAGACCACCTTCTCCAACTCTCCACCACCCCGAACTCACCACTAAAGCACTCCTGAGAGACGCCCATCCAACCTCTGCTTACAGCTCTCCAAAGAAGGAGTTTGCCACCCTCTGAACCATTCCATTCCACTGTTGAATAGTCCTTTCAGCCGAGTTCTTCCAAACGTTTAGATGGAATCCCCTTTCTTGTAACTTGAACCCATTGGCTCCACCTTCTGCGTGGAATCTCTTCATCTGTTTCAAAATGGCTGTCATGTCACCTCCCAGGGCCTTTCCGCATGACACTGTTATAGCGCTATTATTCCACTGTCAGCATCCTATGGAATCCTGGGGTTTGCAGTTTCAGGAGGGGCATTTAGGATTCTCAGCCAGAGGGCTCTTTGGCCTCCGTAAACTACAAACCCCAGAATTCCACAGGAAATTGGACGTGGAAGAATAGCACTATAACAGTACAGGACGGAAAGGCCCACAGCCTTCTCTTGCCCGAGGTAAACATGGACAGTTGTTCCTCATAAGGCTCAGTTTCCAGAACTTTGACCACCTTGGTCACCATTCTCTGGACACCTGCCAGCGTGTCCAGGTCCTTCTTGAACTATGAAGCCCAGACCTGGACACAGGACACCTCCGGGTGAGATCTGGCCAGAGCGGAACTGAGTGGCCCTACTTGAGGGGAAGGAATATCCGTATAACAAAGACATAAATAAGGAAGGGGGAAGCAAAATAAACAGGGGGAAGAGAAGAAAGCAAGAGAGAAGAAGGGAGGGAGCAAACTTTCCCTCCGTCAGATGTTTCCGACTGAAAATTTCAGCCGGCGCTTCTCCATCTTCCTTTAAATTGATGCTGTTAAATTAGTGCAACCTTCCTGTGCCGAAAACTCATTTATTCGTAGTTGTTTGTCAGCAACCTGCCTGCAAGGAGAAGGTATATGCCACGTTCCTGAAGCTGACACACGCTTAAGCAATAGGAGAATATGAGAATTTGACATTTCCTCTTTTTCTCTCTCTCTTCCCACAAAAATACAGAATGACCAGGCACCAAATGACACCGCTTTCTGAACACACGGACACAGGTTTCATCGTGACTGGATAGCCAGGAATTTATGCAGAAATAAGGTTTTGATCCTGTCATTGGGACATTGGGACATTTATTAGAAATATCTAGGGAATGCCAGTCAGGCGTGCAGGGAATCAGTCCATGTCTGCATGGAGCATCACCCACTCTATTGTGTTCTGGATGGGATAGCAATCCATACAGATGGATTCCTACCACATTTTGTAGGAAAGAGAAGATCTATGACTTTCATCCAGCAGAGACCAGTGGCAGCTGGTGGGTCCCATCTCAGCAGGGCAGTGAATCCATCCCAGGCTTTAAAGGAGCTCTCCAAAGTGCTGAAGCCTAAATTTAAGTGTTTTCAGGACCTTGGAGAGCTCATTTAAAACTACCGAAAACTAGGAGTGGATTTACTGCCTCACTGACATGGAGCCACCAGCTGCCATGGGTGCAAGGACCACACAATGGGGATAAGGCAAGCAAGCTCACACACATGCGCACACACATGCGCGCGCGCACACACACACACACACAAGGTATGGGTTGTTTCTACCCATTCCTGGTTCTCATTAATCACAAATGATACTTCTACCCAGAAATAATATTCTTGTACAGGAAACACAGTTTCCTGTGGAGAAAATGCTGCAACTCGGGACTTAATCTGTGCAAAATTTGTATGTAAGGGGTTTGCATAGACAACAGCATTTTCTATGCAGAACTATTATTTTCTGTGCAGAAAAATGCTCTTGCCTGAGCAGAAAATACGATTTTCTATGTGTGGGGGAATTTTGCGTCCCAAATTGCGAACAAGCTTCAACGAATGTGATTTTCAAAGGCTTTCTCACAAGGGGAAGAAAATAGCTGAAATTGCTCATGGCTTCCTTTGAAAAGAAACTTAGAGAAGAATTACATCCCTAAATTCTAGTAGATTGGACTGAATGTGGCCATTCCATATCAGAAAATTCGGTTGAACGACTTGTACCAAGGAACTCACACCTGAATAAGAAGACACCAACAGAGTGCCAGCCGAGGACTTCCGATTTCCGGGGGCTGAAGGCACCCGTCTCCCCCGGGCCCATTTTAATGCAAGGAAGCTATTAGCACAAAGGCATTTCTTCCTGCTCGTTCTGTTTTGGTTTTTGTTTATGGCTTGCCCGCTCCTGCAATTATACGTTCATAACATACATTTTCTACCCAGCGCCTAACCAATCTGAAAAGGGCCGTCCTGCAATTTTAACATAAATTAAAGAGTTTAATAAATCACCGCTATCCCCCCGAACTGACTCCCCGGCCTTCCAACCTTTTGATCCATTGCATAAGAAGACTTCCAAAAACTCATTCGCTGGAGTTCCATTTCTTTGGGGCCTTTCGGACAACCCGGCCTCCGGGGATTGCTCTGCAATGCTGGGCCTCTCTGAGACTTTCTTGGGTGCCAAAAAGTGACACAAATCACTGCTCTACGATAAACTTTATTTATGTTAATTTTATTATTTTTTTTAAAATCGTATACCTCCTTTCTCTAATACGGGACCCAGAGCAGTTTGTGGTATAGGTTAAAACTTATACTAAACTTTTATTTTAAACTAAAATAATTTAGTGTAATGTAGTACAAAAGCTACAAAGCACCAAAAAAGTGTTTGTGCGACGGTCACCCTGGCCTTGGGCTCACCTGTTTCACACTAAGAAATCAGGCCCCCGTCTGCAGGTCAAAAGCGCGACCGCTGGCGCTGGGGCGCGTACGCCCAGTTGGCCTAGTCTTTGCCCCACGGCCGACCATCCTGGACCCCTCTGTCCGTCCAAGCCCTGGGTCAGGAAGAAGGGAGGGGGTGCCGGTTCCGAAGCCCTTGCTTCCGGCTCCCCCTCCGCCTCTGCTCCGGGCATGCCGGAGCCCCCAGGAGCCGTGTGCCGGAACTTGGGCGTCGCTATTTTCCCAGCATCCTCTGGGTCTCCAAGACCAAAATCCGGCGCGGTTAGCCAGAGCGCGGGCAGCTGCTTGCCTCTGCTCTCGCCGGCTGCTCCCAGCACAATAAAAACCTAATGTGACGATAGATCATAGTGGCATTATGCAAAGTACCATTTGCATAATCATTATGCAAATCAGGACAGATAACCAGCTTCCGCCAGACTCGAGTTGCTTTCAAGTGCCTCTGTTCTCTCCAAGGTAGCGTTTGATTCTCGCGGTTCAATTGCTCCGAAAAGGGCCATTAAGGCACACGTATACACCTTGATCCCCCTTCTCACAAATCCTCTTGGGTGGGTGGGTGGGGGGAGAGCCTATAAATAGGACTGGGAGAAAGGAAGGCAAGAGCCAAAGCGCTCCTTGTTTCTTCCCAAGAGAAATGGGGGGGAAATAGATTTTGTGGTTGTTGGTGTGTCATGTTGTTCAACACTGGGCACCTTGGCTTCGTGATGCAGCCTGTTGAGGATTCAACGCCCCCTCAAGTTATTCCTCCCCCAGCATAAAACAGAGACACCGAGCATTTTTCCCCGCTGTTTTCTCCGCATTTCCCCCAAAAAGTCTCTTTGGAAAATGAGCGTCTTGTCTCACCGTGAAGCGCACATGTACAACTTGCACACAAAGGCACAAAATCCCCATCCAGTTTTACGGTTCTGTACCAGCCTGCGCAACCAGGCAATAATATTGCAGATTTCAATTTGGGATTTTCTTGTACAAATCAAATCTAATCTTCCCCCTGTGTGCTGTGGCAGGCCGGATTCTCTCATCTGTTCTGTCATCTGCACAACGTTCTCCCGGGATTCCTTCCTCGTACTAGTGGATTTAGGACAGAAAAGCAATCCACAAAACAGCACATTTCATTTTTCTACAATGCGTGAGAATATGAAACCACTTATATGCAGTTGGGTAACTGAAAATGTGCTTCTTAGGATCTTAGGACACAAGGACCATCCAGTCCAACCCCTTGCTATTCAGGAACACACAACTGAAACGCTCCATAAACATGTCCATCCACGCTCTCTTTGAAGACCTTCAAAGAAGGGCACTCCAGCATTCTCTGAGTCAGTTCTTTCCACTCTTGAACAATCCTTATAGTCAAGAAGTTCTTCCTAATGTTTGAGTGGAGTCTCCTTTCTCATCGTTTGCATCTGTTGCTTTATAGAATTGTGGAACCATTGAGTTGGAAGAAACCATGAGGACCTTCTAGTCCCACCCACCTGCCATGCAGGAATCCATAGCTGGAGATGGCCACCCTACCTCTTGTCTGAAGACCTCCAAAGATAGAGGGTCTGAGATAACTCTTTCCACTGTTGAACAGCTCTTACCCTCAGGATGGTCTTCCCCATACAATCATAGAATCATAGAGTTGCGAGAGAGCCCAGTGGCCATCCAGTCCAACCCCCTTCTGCCATGCAGGAACCTACATCAAAGCCCTGCGTTTGACAGAGGGCCATCCAGCCTCTGCTTTACAACCTCCAAAGAAGGAGGAGACTCCACCACGCTTCATTGGGGCAGCATATTCCACTGCTGGACAGTTCTGACAATCAGGAAGTTCTTCCTGAGGTTCAGGTGGAATCTCCTTTCCTGCAGCTTGAATCCATGGCTCCTTGTCCTGGTCTCTGGAGCAGCAGAGAACAAGCCTGCTCCCTCGTCTACATGACATCCCTTCAAATATTTAAACATGGCTATCATGTCCCCTCTTAGCCTTCTCTTCTGCAGACTAAACATCCCCAGCTCCCTCACCCACTCCTCAGATGGCTTTATGGTATCCAGACCCTTTACCATTTTGGTTGCCCTCCAGCTTGTCGATATCCTTCTTGAATTGAGGCGCCCAGAACTGGACACAGTATTCCAGATGAGGTCTGACCAAAGCAAAATACAGTGGTATCATTACCTCCCTCGATCTAGACACCATACTCCTATTGATGCAACCAAGAATCACATTGGATTTCTTGGCTGCCGTATCACACTGCTGACTCACATTCAGCTTGTGGTACACCAAGACTCCTAGATCTCTTTCACATGTACTGTTGTACAACCACGTGTGTCCTATCCTATATTTGTGCATTCCATTTTTTCTGCCTGAGTGCAGGACCTTACATTTCTGTCTGTTGAAATTCATTTTGTTAGCCTTGGCCCAGCTCTCCAATCTGCCAAGGTCATTTTGAATTTTGATCCTGTCCTCTGGGGTATTAGCAACCCCTCCCAATTTGGTGTCATCTGCAAATTTGATCAGCCTGCCCTCCGCTCCTTCATCCAAGTCACTGATGAAGATGTTGAATAGCCCTGGGCCCAGGACAGAACCACCCCACAAGTCCCTTCTCCCTAGGTTGAAAAACAGCCGCTGGTGAGGAGCAGCCTTTGGGTTCATTTGGTCATGTTCTTCTCCCTTCTCTTTCCTTTGCTTCTTTTTTCATCACCATCCATTTGCTCTCAAAAGTTATGAGCTAGCTCCATCAGTTTTGAGGGCAGACTGTCTTTTCCGCCTAGCCCCAGATGCCACCGAGACAAAGCAGTCTAGGCTTGCAAGAATGCTGCCTCTTCAAAACCAGAAAAGTCTGTTACCAGTGGATTTCATAGCGGCTTTTGCCTGCATCCCAAGTTAGACGTATAAAGAATGCTTGCAAGTGTTTTCAGCTTCTTAGTGTCTTAGCACAGGGAAACACGCTCTTCAGGAAGTGGAATCTCCTTTATTCCATACATCGGCTGTGTTCTGTTTAATAGTTTGTTGCAATAACGTCCTTCTATGCAAAAAATAAAAGAGGCGTGCATAGAAAACAATGGCCTAAATCCTACCTATGCAATAAATTGTTAACTGGTGATTCAACAAGTAGTAAGGACCCACTGAGTCCCTACTCTCACTGGCTTATCCATCCCATCATATTTCTGATTTCTATATGTTATTATGAAAGACGGATACTGAAGAAAGCTAAAATCTCTGGTGGTCTCACCCATTGGGAGAAAAGGATTGAAATCCTGGCCAGCATCCTCTTGGTGTTTTGCGTATGCGTGCGTTTCCCTGCACATTCAGCGTTTTCATCTAAGGTGGAACAGAAACGTCCGTGTTGTGGAAGTGGAGTTGTGCACAAGGCAAAACCATGAGCAGATACGCACTGTGCATGGATATATATGGAGGTACACGGAGGTAGCTGGAAGTGCAGCCGCTTTGCATCTGCACACGAGCATCTATTTGCATTGATAACCATGTGCAATGGTGTGGCAATATGTGCGCCTCTGCCACTGCACCCCCGAACTGACTGTGGCTGTTCCATATCAGAGAAGCACACTGGACTGCTTGTGTCTTGCGCATATGTATGATACCAACAAGCTTACCAGGCTTGGTACTTTCACTCTTGCAAAGAATGAATCCGTCCCTTCTCCCTAGTTGCTTTTTCCCTGTGAGTGTCTTTCACATATTTCAGTTGCAATATGCTAGTGTTTGCAAAGAATACATGTTGAGAGCAAAGTTTGTAGTACAGTGCTCCTCTCTATGTTCTGTAAGAGCCTAGAAGGTTAGGCTGAAGCAGTAATTGCTTCCAATTTGAGCATTCCGCCTCTCTGCATAGTTACACGTCATCATGGTTAAAATGTCTGAGAAACATTTTGTCAGATGTGTCAGATGTAACTCTCATGAGTCGGTTCCGTCATTGCAGCTACACTGGGCGATGCAAACACACACAGGCACAAACCCCTCACCTTTTCAGCCGGGCAGTGGCCCAAACGAAGGGCCTCTAAGGTGCTGCAGATAGGGGTAAATGGTGGCAAAGGATGCCTTTAGTCTTCTCCCGGGCATGGGGCACCCATCCGGGTCCTGCCTCAGCTGCTCATCTCAACACACCACACAGCCAGAGAGTACTGCAGACAGGGCCCCAGTTTGTGTCTTGGTCGCTCTTCAGCTGGGGTGCCGCCTGGCTTAAGAAGTAGGTTTTTGAGGGTCATTAAAAGCTGTAAATGAGGATCCCAACGTTACAAGATTGTAGGCCCAGCTTACAATCTCGTAACCACTGAACAGGGCACCAGCCCAACAGTTTTCTCATTTCTCAAAGGTAAACACACCAGGGATGGAAGGGAACTGCTGGTGAGAACTTTGGCTTGGGGGGTCCCGGGGTTTGCAGCCCAAAAAAAAAAAAGGTAATGGGCTGAATCATCTTGGTGAGTCTCAGCCAAAGAAGATCCATGGAAACAGTTTTGGAAAGGAAAACATACAAGTAAATCCCATCAATTGGGTTAATCTGCTCTAGTTGGGACTAACAAAAGGATTGAGACTATTGTTTCTAAGCTTTGTTCTGGAGTCAAAATCAGAAGGAAATGTCTGCAGATTTTCAAACAAGGGTGCACTGTTGGGCATGGGAGATGGTGGCTGCCGTGTCAGTGGGGGAAGTGAGTCCACTCCAGATCTTCATCCAGGTTTGGAAGGAGCTCTCCAAAGTGCTGAACTCTAACTGGGATCAGCGTGTTGGAGAACTCCTTAGTGAAAACCTGAAGTGGATTTACTGACCCACTGACTTGGCCACTCAACTCTGAGGGTAGAATGGATAACCATTTTGTCTTTTCCTCACTTTTTTTTAAAGTTCTTTCCATTATGAATACACAGAAATGTGTGGATGTTACTAAAGTTTCTTTAAAAAAAAACCTGAATCTCAATAATCCTGGCACTGTGTGCCTTCAAGTCATTTCTGACTTACAGCAACCCTAAAGTAAGAGGAGTTTTCTTGGCAAGATTTGTTCTGAGCGGGTTTGCCTTTGCCTTTCTTTGAGGCTGAGAGAGCGTGGCTTGCCCAGGACCACCCAGTGGGTTTCCACGGCTGAGCAGGGATTTGAACCCTGGCTTCCAGTTATTGCCCAACATTTAACCACTATACCTTGCTGGATTACTTCTCCACAATCTACAATAGCTACAGCAATTTCCCAAATGAGAGAGCAGCATCTTGTTCCTTTCTTCTGCTGAGGTCGGCTTTCTCTCTGTCGAGGCCTAGCAAGGACCGCCACCTAGCCACAGGGGTGGCCGGGAGGGTTGCCAAAGCGAAAACCAGAGAGGGCTCCTGTACATTGAATGACTGTGCAGGAGAGGGAATTTCAGCAGGCAGCCAGGCAAGAAGCATCGCCGACTGAAACTCCCTCTTCTAGACACTGTTGGGCGCCAAAAATATTTCCAAGCATTTAACCTTTTGTTTCTGAGTTCCTAAGCAATCCTAAACAAGCCCTTCCGTGGGTTTAAAAACCTTTTTGAATACATTTTTATCTGAATCCTTTCTGTCTTGCCGGTCTTGCAAACTCTTTAACAGCAAGAACTGTGTCAAAAGTCGATAAGATGAGGCAGGAAGAACAATTATGTAACTGATGCTGAGAACATCTGCTGTTTATAGGAGGAACGACACCTATGTTAGAATGATCACAAAGACCCTGTTCTCTTGATGTAAAGCCACTTTCATCTGTGAGCATTTTGTCTCTGCCAATGCAACATAGAAAGTTCTATAAATACGCTGATGTTTCCATGTTCGTCTGATCCAAATCTCCTGAGAATGGAGTCCGAAAAGATGTCCCTCTTGGCCACAAGTAATGTTGTCTGTGACTCCTTCCCAGCCTGATTCAGGGTCCAGTCCAGCTCTGTGCTTCACCTGGGAATATATGGTTAGACTTATATGTCAGTCTAACCCAACCAGCACCACTGAAGGTACAGAAACGTTCTCCAGTTTTCAGTCTGGCAATCCTAGGCTGGAGTCAAAAGGCGGAATGGCAGAAAGGATCTAAAAAGTGGTGGAAGCTGAGAGATCTAGCGGAGACCTCACCAGAAGCCCCGTAGATTCAACTAGCTGAGCCTTCCACAGCCAGGAGAGCAAGGCTGTCGCCATCTTGTACCTCATCTGGTGGGGACATCCATACCCATTTGCCTGTGGGCAGCAGTTTAATCCTGTCCCCTTTCCTCAAAGCTCCAAGCCTACAGTGTAGGCAACGCAGCACAACTGAGGGCTGGCTTCAAAAACCAGGAGAGGCTTCAGCGCTTGCAAAATTTCCCAGAGGGCTGCTTACCTTCCCATCTCTCAGCTCACTCTGCAAGCAGTGTGCGATGCACCGTCCCGAGCGAGCCTCCGTAGGCAAGGCGAACTGGTGAAAGAGCGGAACCCCCGCCAAATTAATGGAACTTGTCCTTAATTTGGAAGCAACAAAAGAGTCAGATAATGGGGTGTCAAAAGATGGAGGCTTCCTATACTCTCTCGGTACCCTCCGTAGCTCACTTAAACACAGAGGGGGTTCGCGGTACCCCTGAGTTCCATCATGCTAAGATGGTCAGTCTCGTCCACAGATGTCTTCCTGTCCCCAGATGACTCTTACAGGAAAAGCTGCCCTGAGTGAAGAGCAAACCGCGTGCAGACTTCGGCATCCCTCACAGCAGTTGAAAATCAGAATTATGTACAACAGAGGCAGGTCTGCGAAGGTCAACTGAACGGACATAAGCATGCCTGTCCTCATCGTCATCCTTCCAAGCTGGAGGAAAGAAAAGAGCCTTACTTTCCACTCCACTGTAAATCCATCATTTATGGAACATCTGCCCCTTCTCTCCTCTCTTGGAGAAACCCATGGAGATCCAGGCTTGAACTCTCTTGTTGATCTGGACCAGAGTAGATCCACTGAATCAACAGGATTTAGGTATGTGTAGACTCATTACTCATTACATCATCATCACCACCATCATTATCATCATCTTGCTTTTCCCCAAAATTGGGACTCAAAGGAGCTCACTGTTTAAAAAACAGTACAGTTTAAAAACATACGAAGCATGACCATTAAAACAGAATCAAAGTGCTTACAGTATAAAATCAATAACAGTAAAGAATAAAAATGCAATTTAAAAAGATAATAAGCTCTTAAATACACAATTAAAACCATACAGCCCCCTCCCATCCCGTTCTTTAACAATTTTAAAAGCCCGTCTGAATGGAACGGTCTTTGCCTTTGCAAAGAGGGGGCGATTGCAGCCTCCCCGGAAAGTCCCAAGAGTCTCGGGGCAGCCGTGGAGAAGGCCCTCTCTCGCGGTGGTGGTGGAGCTGAGAAAAGGGCCTCTCCGGGTGATCTCAGAGCCCGGGGTTGGCTCATGCGGGGAGCTGCCAAATGGCCTGGACCTGGACTGGGTCTTTATAGGTTGTAACCAGCACCTTAAATTGGGCCTGGAGACGAGTGGAGCTGCTTCAACAGGGGGATAGCCTGGCCTCTGTTACTTGCTCCAGTTAACAGTCTGGCTGCAGCTCTTTTGACCGGCTGAAGCGTCTGAACGATCTTCAAAGCCAGCCCTACATGGAGCACGTCACAGGAGTCCGACCAAGACGGGACCGAGGCGTGTGTCACCGTGGCCGGGTCTGACATCTCAAAGGATGGGCACGGCTGGCGCACAAGCCTTAACGGCGCAAATGCGCTCGCGGGTACCTCTGAAACCCGGGCTTCCCGGCTCGGCGTTGAAAGCAGGAGCAGCCCCAGGCTGCGGACCTGCGTCTTCAGGGGGAGCGTCACCCCGCCGAGCGCAGGCTGAGTCCCTATGTCCCTGAACTTCCGAGCGGCCGGGAGCCCTTCCGTCTTCTCTGGACTGAGTTTCCCTTCGTTTGCCCTCATCCAGTCCAGCTGACACAGTACGTCTAAGCTAGGCTTCAGTTGAACTGTGTGAGATGGATGGATTTTATATTTGGCCTTTCCTCCTGGGATGGAGCACAGGGCTCTCTTCCCCTTCACTTTGTCCTGATAACAACTCCAAGAGAGAGAGTTCATCCAAGGCCACGCAGGGAATTACATGACTCGGTTGGGGACGAGAATATGTCTCTTTCCAGTCCCAGGAAAAATCCCGAATCGTCAGTGAAGAGGTTCAGTGAACTCACTTTAGGTTTCAGTCTAAAAGAGCTATCCAAGGTACCAAGCCTGGGTGCGACAGGGTTTAAGCACCCTGGAGAGCTCTTTTAAAATACAGAGTAAACCCGAAAGTAGATGCACCACCCCAGCAAATGGAGTCCACCAACTGCTATTGCTAACCACTGAACCATTTAGCTCTCTTCATATTAAACACTGCTATGCACTAAACTCCTCATACCCAACTTTTCTGAACATAATTTAAAATAAAGCAACCCAATCTTCCTTTACAATAGACTCCTTTATCTTGGGGGTGCGGGGGAAGGACGTGCGGTGGGGGAACAAGACCACCGCAACTCCTTTTGTCTCTTTGGAACTATTTTGGAGCTGAAAAATGAATTGTGGGAGTCAATCGGATTTAATAATGCGAAGACAGCACGAGGAAATTGACATATTAAGTGTGTGTGTGAGGCAGAGAGAGAGAAAAAAATGATTGGGACCACTAGAGAGAGAGAAACCAAATACCTTGCAATAAAGAATGTGTGTGTGAGGTGTAAAAAAAAATCCGATTTCTCCTAGTGGGAAATAGATTTGTACAGCATATCTGTCCATATTCATTTTAGCGGACAACTGTTGCTTCCCAGAAATCAAATGGCACTTAAGACCTCAAGCAGAGATGCTGCCGAAATTCCCATTTGGTTTCCTTGGGAATCTGCTTAAATAAGGTTTTTGCCCATGGGCGAAAGTAGGAAAAACACAGCTTCCCAAGGAAAGGAATTCCAGCTTGTCCATATTGGCAAGGATTCATTATGAGAAATGCATCTTTGTAAGTGTGTGGGAAATAGAACCAAGTAGTTTCGTGAAGCCCATGTCCCCCCTTGGGGCTGCCACGATTATGCACCAGCATCCGTTGCAAAATGCTAGACGGGACAGTGACTGATGAGCGACATCCTGATGCATAACTTGCACCAAAGTGCATGGGGAGATGCTCCCCAGTGCACATTAGGACTTCAGCTAGGAAGTCTCCGAGGGCAACGGGAACACCCAACGCACACCAGAGATGCCCAGTGCCTTCGGGGGCACCCTTGCCCAGCTGTGGGCTGCATCAGCAGGAGTATAGCGTCGAGATCAAGGGTAGTAATAGTACCACTTTATTCCGCTTTGGTGAGACCTCATTTGGAATTCTGTGTCCAGTTCTGGGCATCGTAGTTCAGGAAGGATGTGGACAAGCTGGAGCACGTCCAGAGGAGGGCAACCAAAATGGTGGAGGGTCTGGAAACCATGAAGTGTCTTAGGGAGCTGGGAATGTTTAGTCTGCAGAAGAGAAAGTGAAGAGGGGACATGATAGCCATGTTTAAATATTTAAAAGGACATCATGTGGAAGATGGAGCAAGCCTGTTTTCTGCTGCTCCGGAGACTCTGACACGGAGCAATGGATTCAAACTACAGGAAAAGAGACTCCACCTGGACTTCAGGAAGAACTTCCTGGCAGTCAGAGCCGTTCGACAGGGGAATCCACTGCTGCTGCCTCCCTGGAGTGTGGTGGCATCTCCTCCTTCTTCGGAGGTTTTTAAACAGAGGCTGGATGGCCATTTGCTGGGGCTGCTTTGAGTGTCTGTTCCTGCATGGCAGAAAGGGGCTGGACTGGATGGCCCCCAGGGTCTCTTCCAGCTCTGTGATTCTATGAGTCTATGATTCTACAATTCACTAACAGGGCATCTTTGCATTTCTGCAACATAGCCATCGATCTATAAATTTGCAAAACACAGGCTGATGTAGGATCTCAGCCATACTTTTTAAAACTGTGTGCCCAGAACTGGCTTCCTCCAGGTGCGGTCTGACCAAAGCAGAACGGAGGGGCACCAAGACTTCCCTCAGCTGAGATGCCTCACTTCCATTGATGCAGCTTTCAAATGTTTCTTTTTTAAAACTGTTTCAGAATCAGGGCATTCAAAAATATTTAGGGGCCAAAATGTCCCCCCCCCCCAAAAAAACCCCAAAGTTTATTGTTGGTTGAAGAAGGTTTCAGCCAAAATGTTTTCCCCCAGAATTGGGGAAAAGAGAGACAACCGCTGAGAGAGGCTCCTACGGGCCACGTGATTCCTACACTTGATGTAATGCCTTTGCTGCTTCCTTGACAAATCTTGGTTCATGTCAGACCCCGGAAATGGTAGTTAAGTACCCAAGAACACGGAGAGATTGCCCGCTGGGTCTTGCTTGCCGTTCTAAGAGCTATTAGGCTCAGGGTCCAGATGGCCACATTATCAGGTGTTCTGGACCACTAGGGAGGAGATAATGGGCTTTCTTGTCATTACAGGCTTACTCAGAGGGTGAGAGATAAAGCCTGCTCCGTTTCCATATTCCCAATGTTAATAAAAAGAAAGCCAGAATGATTACTCTGAGCAAAAAGCACGCAATTAATATTCTGCCGGCAAACTTATGTTCGTTACCGCACGCGTGCCAAGGGGTTGAAGGGACGTGTTCTTCCTAATGCGTTGCGCTCCTCCAACTGCCCACACTGATTATAAAAATAAATAGGTGGGTGGAAAAAGATTCACCCACCTCTGAAACAAATTCAAGGAGACAGTCTTGGGAGAAGGAGCCGGCCAAGCCGGCAGGTTTGCTTTCCCCGCCTTGTCTTTGGGGACCTCCGTCTTAAGGCTGCCCCACAAAAGCTTCCGTCCCCCGTTCGGCCGGGAGGTGCTCGTGGGGCCCCCACATGGATTCAGGACACCTCAGGTCCCCCTCAGCACCACAAAACCAAATGTGTGGGGGATGTTTTCAAGAAAAATGTGCACCTAATGTCCTCTGGGAGGTGGGGGGAGATCTTCCTGCATTTTGGACCCAAGAGGAAACTTTCTGTAAGCTATAAATTGATCTCCCAGCCACTTCTTGTTGGAAAAAAAGGCCCCCACTCCAAAAAAGAGGTAAAATTCCACACACAAACCCAACTCTCCAGAGAGGCAGTTGAGTAAAAATGATTTAGAATCATAGAATCATAGAGCTGGAAGAGACCCCAGGGGCCATCTAGTCCAACCCCCTGCTATGCAGGAATACCCTCAAAGCACTCCCGACAGATGGCCATCCAGCCTCTGCTTAAAAACCTCCGAAGAAGGAGACTCCACCGCACTCCATGGAGGCAGCAGATTCCACTGCCGGACAGCCCTGACCGCCAGGAAGTTCTTCCCGAGGTTCAGGTGGAATCTCCTTTCCTGCAGCTTGAATCCATTGCTCCTTGTCCTGGTCTCTGGAGCAGGAGAGAACAAGCCTGCTCCCTCCTCAACATGACATCCCTTCAAATATTTAAACATGGCTCTCACGTCTCCTCTTAACCTTCTCTTCTGCAGACTAAACATACCCGGCTCCCTAAGCCGTTCCTCATAGGGCTTCATGGCTTCCAGACCCTTCCCCATTTTGGTCGCCCTCCTCTGGACCCGTTCCAGCTTGTTGACATTTCTTTCACTTTGAGGGGTAAAGGAGGTGGGAGGCATCCCTCCGAGGGTCTCTGGGGAGCAGTGTGCCCCCCCCGACCTCAGATGCTCAGCCACCTTGGTATGAGGCCTTCGCTTCCTGGGGTGAGTCTTATGTCGCTCGCAGGATTCTTACTGCACGGCTTCAAGCCATTTCCGTCTCGTGGCGACCCTAAGCAAACCTAGCACGGTGTTTTCTTGGCAAGGTTTGTTCAGAGGGCGTTTGCCCTCGCCTTCCCCAGAGGCTGAGAGAGTGTGACTTGCCCTAGGTCACCTCGGTGGGTTTGCAGGGCGGAGCAAGGATTCAAAGCCTTGTTCCTAAAGTTCGAGGAACTCAGGACTCAGCGCTCAGACTATGTTGGCTTGTATCCTTGTTGAAAAGATTGTATCCCATGCTGAACCATCTTTAATCCAGGAGTGGGAATGGCGTGTTTGTGGGCCAAGTGTGGCCTTGTCTAACCCGTGCAGGCCATGGAGAGAATTTCCGTGGTCTTCAGATCCATCCTGGAAGCCTCCCATCTCTAAAAGAAAGGGAACTCCTATTTGGAGGAACCCACGTTGAATTCTTTTCCCAGCGGATGTGACGCCCACAGCTATAACCACTAGACCATACTGCCCTGTCTTGGATCAGCTTCAAATGGGAAGCCCTCTGCACTGCATTTGAAAGGGAGTTTTGCAAACGTGGAAATAAAACCCCGCCCACACAGGCGTGTACATACATCAAGGGGCTGTAAAATATTTATACTCCACCTTTCGTCAAACCGCTTCAAGGCAACCCGCAATGCGAACGCAGTAAATACAACACACTCAGCAATACAGTAAGAACAAAAACACGGGAGCTGAAAAACAAGGAGGGATTTTTAAAAAGAAAAAGGAAAACAGAGAGAGAGAAGGGAGCAGATAAGAAAAGAAGAACCAGAACAATAAAAGCAGCAGAGGGAATTAAGATGAAAATATCAGCTATCTCTGCAGGCTACTGGAAGTCCCCGGGAAGGAGGTGGGATCTTCCCAGCTACCTTAAAGTGGGAGGCTACAGAATGGATGGAAAGACCGTAAAAAGTAGAAAAACAGAAATGGCAGACCCCGATGGCATCTTCTCTCTGCAAAAGTTCCTCCGTGGAAGCTGTTCAACATTTTTCTCCAGTGCCGAATGGCTGCCGTCAGTTCAAGGTTGCAACGGCCGAGCCGTGGATGTGTCCCCATTGCGCACGGAGGTGCATTTCTTTTGCACATGATGCGCACGATGCTCATGTGCCTTGTGCCCGGTAGTCCCCTGCCCATATTGTGCACCGCCGATGGAGTGCATGAAGATATGCGGGCACACGTGGTTGCAAAGCATCACAATCCACGGCCAGCAAGGTAGCCTTGCGGAATTGCTCCATACCTCTGCGAGCGTAGAGCAGCGTTCCCCCTCTTAGGTCAGAGATGCTAAGTTGAGGGTGAGGTGGAAAAGAAGACAAGGAAAGGTCCCTGGCAGCCCGAGGGGGCTGAGGGCTTCCATATCAGTGGAGCACCCATAAACCCACTCCAGGTTTTAGTCTGAACTTTAAAGCCTACCCAAGGCATTGACCCGTCTCCCCTCTCCAATGGGCTCAACACCCTAGATGGCTCTTCCAAAGTTTGGACTAAAATCCAAGAGTGGATTCAACTGGCTACATCGCTGTTAGCGGGAGGGGTCTCTTTTCATCTCTCCAGTCCCTCCATCTCCCCGCTTTGCTTCACCGTGTGTGAACTCGTCCCTTGCCGGGGAGTCAAGAGAGGGAGAAAGTCCCCTTTGGGGTCAGAGCTTCAGCCGACAAAGAGGCCGCCCCTTCTATTCAGCATCGACCTCTACCAGAAAGATGCAGCTTGGCTTGAAAGTGACCTGGCCGTCCTCCCGCCCGGCCCCATGGCTGTGGCCTCCCAGCCGGAGCCCCTCGCGGAGAGCGGGCAAAGGCCGGACGGGCGGGGAGCCTCCTCCGGGTGACAGCGGGCAATCAAGGCCTTTTAGCGGGGCCGTAGATCAACGGCAGCTGCGGAGACCGTGGGAGGCAGGCGGCATTGATTTTCTATTTTGCCAGATGCGGGAGAGGGGGAACGGCAGGGAGGGTCTCGGGCTGGAGGCGACTCTCCGGTTGCGGAACAAGGCCGTAGACCAGACTGCTGGCGTGAGACTGGAATAACGGAGAGAACCTTCAAAAATGTTTGGATAAGAGACGGGAGGTGGGTTTTTCTGAGGCTAGGCAAGGATCCCGAACAGGTGAATCATAGAATCCTAGAGTCGGAAGAGACCCCAGGGGCCATCCAGTCCAACCCCCTGCTATGCAGGAAGACCCATCAAAGCATTCCCGAGAGATGGCCATCCAGCCTCTGCTTAAAAACCTCCAAAGAAAGAGACTCCACCACACTCCATTGAGGCAGCAGATTCCACTGCCGGACAGCTCTGACCATCAGGAAGTTCTTCCTGAGGTTCAGGTGGAATCTCCTTTCCTGCAGCTTGAATCCATGGCTCCTTGTCCGAGTCTCTGGAGCGGCAGAAAACAAGCCTGCTCCCTCCTCAACATGACATCCCTTCAAATATTTAAACATGGCTATCATGTCCCCTCTTAGCCTTCTCTTCTGCAGACTAAACATCCCCAGCTCCCTCAGCCACTCCTCAGACGGCTTCACGGCTTCCAGACCCTTCACCATTTTGGTTGCCCTCCAGCTTGTCGATATCCTTCTTGAATTGAGGCTCCCAGAACTGGACACAGTATTCCAGATGAGGTCTGACCAAAGCAGAATAGAGTGGTATCATTACCTCCCTCGATCTAGACACCATACTCCTATTGATGCACCAAAAATCATGTTGGCTTTCTTGGCTGCTGCATCACGCTTCTGACTCATGTTCAGCCTGTGACCTACCAAGACTCCTAGATCCCTTTCACACGTACTGCTATCCAGCCACGCGTCCCCCATCCTATATTTGTGCATTCCATTTTTTCTGCCTAAGTGCAGGACCTTACATTTCTCTCTGTTGAATTTCATTTTGTTAGCTTTGGCTGAAGGGTTGTTGCATTTGGAATCTTATTCTGCATGAAAGATACATTTGGGGGCTTGTACAGCAAGTGACATTTTCTGTGCAAAAGGTTGTGTTTTCCATAAAAAATTGCAGAATCACAGAGTTGGAAGAGACCGTAAGGGCTTTCTAGATATGTTTCTGGAGGGGATCCTTTCCTAGCCCCACCTAGAGATGCTGAGCAGTGAATCCGGGACCTTCTGTGCAGGAACACAAGGACTTGCTTTCTATTGAGCCAAACCCTATATCCCAGTATTGATAACTCTGATGGGCTGCAGTCACACCTCTCCAGGGTTACAGCCGGGATTCTCTCTCATCCTTTCTTGTAAATCCTCAGTATTTTCTTCTGGTGGTCTCCCATCCAAGGATGAACCAAGGCTGGCCCTGCTTAGCTTCTGAAATCAGCCAAGCGTGGTGTGTGCAGAGCAGTCGGGTAGAGCGTAAAGCCAAGAGAGCAGATCCACTGCCAGCTGATGTGCCGTCACAGATTTGGAAGGGACCGCAAGGGCCGTCCCGTCCAACCCCCTTCTGCCCAGCAGGAAGACACCTTCAGAGCTTCCCCTCTGAGAGGGGGCCGTCCAACCTCTCCACCATTCCACTGTCAGACTGCTCCTGCAATCAAGAAGTCCTTCCTAACATTTAGATGGGATCGGTGTTCTTGTCATTTGAACGCGTTGGCCTATGTCTTAGTCGAGAAAGACAGCTTGTTCCATCTCCTAAATGACATCCTTTGAGATGTTTAATGATGGCTACCGTGTCACCCCTCGGTCTTCTCTTCTCCAGGCTAAACCTCATCCCTCAACTTTTCCTCATTAGGCCTTTTGCTTCCAGAACTTGGACCGCCTTGGTCGCCGTTCTCTGGACATCTTCCACCTCTCCGACGTCCTTCTCGGACTGTGGCGCCCACAGTCTCTGCAGGGGCCCCCCACGCGGCCTAGCATCTTTGGAGGCGGCTCGGCAAATTTCCCCCCTCAAACCTTCTCCGCTCCTTCCCGTTCCCTTTCTTCTACACTCCAGTCGACCCCCTTGGCTGTCAGGCGAGCAGAGTCCTGAGCAGCATTTGGAAATTAGTAAATGGAAGGATTAAATACATGCAAATTGGAGGCCCTTTTCAGTACGAGGTGCGTGTTTCCGAAAGGACTTTCCGACGGCAGTTATTTTTTTTGCAATATAACTGCCAGCGAGAGCTTAATTCATTACCATGTGAACAGCGTGAAGGTTCTCTAAATTCTGAAGTTCAATTTAATTTTCCCTTCTTTGGAGGGAGGGGGGATCCCCACTTTCCTTGTCCTCTCAGGGCCTAACTCCTATAAAAAGAGAGACACTGAGATGAAAGCCACCACAAGTACTTGCACAGCAAGAGTTGGGGGAGACCTACGGAAGACGGGAAGCCCCTGATCAAAGTCCCACTGGTGCTGTGGAGATGCCTAAATTCCCCAGCAGAAGCAGTTGGATCTCTTTGTCCAAGGTGGAATGCCTGTCTTCTGTTGGAAGTTGTGATGTGCTAAAGTGTGTGCAGATGTGGGCTGCCCATAGATGTACATCATGCATGCAAGAGCATTGCACAGGGCATGTGGTGCATTGCACATGGAATGCACCAGTGCAAGTTCCGCACTGCACACTGCATGCACCGATACGCATTCTGTATTGCATGCTGCATGCACCAGTACATGTCGTGCCTTTCACATGCAGAGGCACATATATGCATTTGCCGATCAACCGTGAAATAACGAGACCAGACACAAGAAAACTGGGTTAAATAAGGGCCACTTTATTTGACCTAACCTTTTAAGTTGCATTGGCCTGGCAATGAGGTCAGGAAGGGAAGAAATCTGATGTGGGTCCAGCTAAGGCCAGGTGTCACCACATGGCTCCCGCCTTAGCCTTCTCTTGGGCAAAACACGTCGGCTCTGTTGGCAGTCCAAATAATATTGGTTTCTCCCTGGCCCAGCATGACCGGAAGGTAACCCAAGGAATTCCCACCCAAGCCCCAGGGCCCTACAAGTGAGAACCCAAATTCCAGGTTAGCATCCTTCCCCCAACCCCTGGGGTGCAACGTTCACTCGAGGGTGTCCGCAAATTGGAAAGCTCTTGAAGACACAAGGCTCGGGTGCAGAATGTGCATAATCAAGTTCGTTCCATCAGACACTTACTAAGAGACAGAGAGGGGGGGAAAGGACTTGACTTCTATGGCAGGGGTGGGCAGGGTCCAGAACTGGGGTGGGGGACATGGCCTAATGCTTCCACCATTTTGGGAGGGAAGTTAGCTATCTATGTACGTCCTGCTCTCACAAGCATTTTGGTGCATATATACATTGGCCCTGCCATGGGTGTAGCTACAGGAGAGGGGGATTGCTCTCTCGAATAAGAATTTGCCCGTGGCCAGATGTTATAATCTGCCTCCAAAGCTGACAGAGGAAGCAAAGAGGTGGGAAAGGAAGGTCACCTTCCAAATGTGCCTCTGCCTGAGCCATCTTATCCCTAGCGGACAAGAGGGCAGTGAGAACGGGGGCAGAAGACACACCGTCTCCCGGCACACACACAGCTATATATGTGGGGTGTGTGTGTGTGAATTCAGTCATAAAGACATGGAAACCATGGAGATGGAAGCCTAATGAGCCCCTTTTCTGCAGTCCTCTTTGGCCTCCCACCCTTGGAAAAATTGCTATTATTTTTGGTTTCCTCTATCTGGAAGCTTGGACCCATTGCTGGGACTGTAAATGGCCATCCATCAGATATTTCAAAGTGAAAGAAATTGGTCAAAGAAGATACTAATACACAAGGTCTTTTTTATTTATCTTATTAAACTTTTGCATGTTTTCAAAGTGATTTCATAATGTTTTATCTGTTGACTTTAATTGTGTTCAAAATTTGTTGTAAAAGTCTTTTTTAATTGACGGGGTCCAGAAGCTGCCTTGGGTCCCCCTCCAGGAGAAAGGCAGAATTCAAATAGAATAAATAGATAATCAATGAACGAATAATCAAGTCCTCTTCTGTCTCCTGCCTCCCACAGTAGATTCTGCTCTCGCCAATGTCCCCGGATGACTTGACCTCAGCAGATGATGGGCCTGCGGAACCAGAGCATGGAAGGATGATTTTGGGAAAATAACCAGTTCCAGCAGCAAGTCTGAGCACCCAAAGGAGTTAGGAAGAATTTGCGTCTTCCCTCACTTCGCCTCATATGCAAGAATGAATCATTTCACACGCTGGCTTCCCTGCTAGGTGAGAGGATGTGCATTTTCGCACATTTTTTTTTCTTCTTGGCAATTCTTTCACACTTGGGGACTTTTGTGTGCAAAATTTATCCATGCTCCGAACTTGGTGCGCTGTGCAAAAGGATGGTGGTTTGCATGTACACACACACACACACACACACACACACAGCGAGCAATGTGGAGTGTGTGGAAGGTGCCTTTTCTTTGCAAAAAGCGAGGGGTTTTGCAGGAAAAATGAAACCTCTTTTTCAAATATGGGCCTGTCTTTCAGCTTTTTTCTAAATGTTTTGATCTCTTTGAGGACTCCAGCAGAAAAGCAGAATCTCAGTATATACTCTGGCTGGGGTAGAAGGATGTGCAATGGGTGTTCTCTTCTAACATGTAAGATGCGTTTTCTAGAGAGACAGCACAGTGTCACGGTCTGAGCATTGGGCTCATGGGGTTTTCTGGGGCTGAGAGAGTGTGACTTGCCCAAGGTCTCCCAGTGGGTTTCCATGGCTGAGTGGGCAACTGAACTCAGGTCTCTAGGGCCGTGGACCTGAGTTCAGTTCCCCACTCGGCCATGGAAACCCACTGGGAGACCTTGGGCAAGTCACACTCTCTCAGCCGCAGAAAACCCCATGATAGGTTTGCCCTAGGGTCACCGTAAGTCAGAAATGGCTTGAAGACACACTGTAATAAATGTCTTTTCTGTGTTTTTCACTTGTTTTAAATTAATGTTTTAAAGTATTGTGCCAACTGGATTAATGGTGTTTGAACTTTGTACCAGGTACTGTCCTAGCTATTTTGTTTCAACGTCTATCGGAAGCTGATTTAGCATATATTGGAGGCTGTTTCCTCCCATTTGGGGAGAAAGGTGGGATATAAACCAGACAAATAGATAGATAGACAGACAGGGAAAGACTTCTGTAAGCCAGACTGAATGGCCATGAAGAATGTTTTTGATATGGCCGAAAAGATCCGAGATGGTCCAGTTTGCTCCAATAGGGATGTAACCAAACATCTAAACCAAGGGCGGGCTGCATCCAGGCCGCACGCGACACTGGTTCTGCTCTCTAGGCAGGGTGAGGGCGTTCTTACGCAGGAGGGGCCTTTCCCCCTGCATCAGGAAGTGATTTCTGGTCACTTCCTCCTCCTTAAAGAAGGTTTTTCGTGGGCGTAAAATGGCCTTGCGGGCAAAAAGGATAAATCTAGAGCGTGCTTGGGGGCAGGAATTTTGATTCTTTTTGTGTGGAAAGTGCAGTGGTCGGTCTGCAGTCCTCCAAGACCTTTCGGGGGGCTGCTGCCACCCCCGAGCCTCCACCGGTTACCCACCCCCTCCTAAACAGCGGCAACATGGCTGGAGAGGCTTCCATACCGGCGGGGTGGTGAATCCACTCTTGGGCTTTAGTCTAAACTTTAAAGGAGCTCTCCAAAGTGCTGAACCCTGTCACCCAAAATGCATTCAGCACCGCAGACACGTCCTTTGGAGATCAGATTAAAAACCAGAAATGGATCACTGTCCCGCTGACATGGGAGCCACCGGCTGCCGCTTTGTCTCGAGCAACACGACGTGCAGTCTCAGAGACGTTTACATCAAACCGTTTCCCCTCCCACGATTTCCTTCCCCTTTCCTCGAGACCGTGCGGGACGGCCGCGGTCGTGTGCGTGTGCGCCCGCCTGCTTCCCCGTGACACGTTGCCCCCGGCGGTTCTTAGAGAGCTGATCGAGAGAGAGAAAAAAGGAGTAAGATTGTCAGTGAGGCCTTTCACAGCTAAGGAAATTGCTGGCAAGACCTCGGGCTAATCAAGTGTGGAGGCAGCACGCTGGGGAAAAAAAAAGTGGGAATTAGTCATGAGAATTAGAACATCTCTTCTGCCAGGGGCAGTTCGTGCGCGGAAAGACCGCGCTCCTCGTGAGGGGTCTCTCTCTCCCTCAGACTGGGTCGGGTGGTTCACAGGTTCCGGCCCAATTTCTGACATATCGTGGCAAGGGATGGCGGAGGGACCGGGTTTCCGACCAAGGCTCGTCTGGGTCAGAGAATCGCAGGGTCGCAGAGTTGGCCGTCCAGTCCAGCCCCCTTCTGCCGTGCAGGAACATCCGTCAAGGCATCCCCCTCCAGCCTCTGCTGAAAAGCCTCCAAAGGAGGAGGAGACGCCGCCACACTCCATGGAGGCGGCGGCGGATTCCACTGTTTAACTGCTCTGACCATCGGGAAGTTCTTCCTGAGGTTCAAGTGGAATCTCTTTTCCTGCAGTTTGGGTCCACTGCTCCTTGTCCTGGTCTCTGGAGCAGCGGAAAACAAGCCTGCTCCCTCCTCGACATGACATCCCTTCAAATATTTAAACATGGCTATCGTGTCCCCTCTTAACCTTCTTTTTGTCGGGCTAAACATCCCCGGCTCCCTAAGCCTCTCTTCATAGGGCTTCGTGGCTTCCAGGCCTTCTCTCATTTCGGTGGCCCTCCTCAGGACATGCTCCAGCTTGTCCATATCCATCTTGAATTGTGGTGCCCAGAACTGGACACGGGATTCCAGGTGAGGTCCGACCAAAGCAGAATAAAGTGGTGTTTTTACTTCCCTTGACCTCTATGCTATACTCCTGTTGATGCAGCCCAGAATCGCATTGGCCTTTTTAGCTGCCGGATCACACTGTTGACGCTGTGTGATGTGACACTTCAGGCCATTTTTGACTTATGGCAACTCTGGGACATCATGGGTTTTCCTGGGGCCAAAAGTGTGTGACATGCCCAAGGCCACCCAGGAGCTTTCCACGGCTGAAAAGGGAATCAAACCTTTTCTCCGGGACCCATGCTCCAAGGCTCTAACCACTACCCTTCACTGCTTCTCTGATTGATCAATATCCTGCTGTATAGCTGAGAATATCCAAGAGGCATGCAACGAAATTGTGTTTTTGTCGTGTGCCTTCAAGTCCTTTCCAACATAGGACGACACTAAGGCGTACCTACAAGGGGGGTTCTTGGCGGGGGGGGGATTGCCTTTGCCTTCCTCTTAGGCTGAGAGAGTACGACTTGCCCACGGTCACCCAGGGGCTTTTGAAGCTGAGGGAGTATTTGAACCCTGGACTCCCAGCCTCCTAGTCCAATACTCAAGCCATTATATCAAACTGGCTCTCATGAAATTGTTTCACAACCCTTTTAAACAATAAGAATAATTTTAAAAGACTAAAAATATAGTATATCATTTATCACGTTCCAGAAGAGCATTAGAAACCGGTCAAAAAGATTTTAAAAACAGAGTAAATTAATTTTTAATGTAGCCGTCCGAGATGCAGCTGAAATCTGACCTTCCAAAGTACGTCCAGCACCGTGGACGGCTCCTTGGAAATTCGGGCAAAAACCCGGGGCGGGTTCGTTGCCGCCCCCTGACTTGGGAAGCGCCGGCCACAGCTGCCTTCAAGGGGTGCAGATGAAGACAGCGGCCTTTATGGGAAGATTGGTGGAGAATATTTCTAGACAACTCTGCAAATTGGTTCTCTGCAGCGTGTGAAAACTGAATCATCTGAGGATTTCTTCCTCTTTTCGAGGGGGGGATGTCTCTGAGCCATTTCTGCTCGGCTCAAGTTTTAGCCCCCTAATCGCAAACGTGGCAGAGAAATCAATTTAGTTGAAAACTCAGAAGCTGAGGGTTTTCAACGTTATTTCTGGGCCACCGCCTTACCCGAGGAAGAGCGAACAGCCGCTGCCCACGCAGAAATCTTCCGGGCTGGGGCCGAAGGGCAGCGGGATGCGGGAGCGAAATACACGTGGCGTCTTATTAGCCGAGGACATCTGAGCCTCTAATTAAAATTTGCCTAATGACCCAGCTTCGTCGTCATTTTCGCGATCGCAGACGTTAATTTCCTCTGACAGGTCCTTACACACGGAGGCAAAAATTAATTCCTCCTTCGGAAAAGCCGGGAGGGAAAATAAACACTCGAAAGAGGTTGCTGTCCTCCTTTTTTGCCTCCGCCGGGGAAGTCTGGGATTTGGGCCGAGAAGGGGCGCGTCCGTGCCCCCGAGCGTCCGCCCCGGCCCGGACTAGTCCGGTTCCCTTAATAGCACAGCCGGGATCAAACCAGAGGATTCCTCCCCGTTCCTTGGAAATTTCCCTCTAGTCCCCAAATTTTTGAGCATTGCCAAGCATGAGACCCTCTGGCCATTTTCGCACTAGCCTGTTATAACTAAACATAATTTAAAAAGTTGGTTCCCGCCCCCTTGCAAACAGTCCGTATTATTTGTATTAAGTATTAAATCCTTTCTTTAATACCATAACTTTTAATTGTTACCAATCCTTTGTCAATTATCATTGTAGATATCTACTCACTTATCTATTTACCTCTACTACTTTACGTATTACTTATTATCTACGTAATTAATTTTCCAAGTTAAATCATTATTAACTTATTCTATATTCTATAATATTCTAAAATAGTTCTAGAGGATGCTGATAATGATTTTATATTCATTTATCTCCTGCCTTTCTTCCAATAATTTTAATTTCTATTAAGCATTTTCCAAAACAGCAACAGATCAAGAGATATGCAAACAAAGAAAAACAAGAAAAAGAAAGATAACAGAGAAAAGACAAGAATAGTAAAGAGTAAATTTAAAAAAGGAATTTACATCTGACTTCCAACTTTTCTAATGATAATTATACATAACTTCAGCTAATAACTTATCTAGTTATAAATACCATTCATGTTATTCTACCGCTGAACCAAATCGACTAATTATTAAAGCCTGCGGTTAACATGTTGCTCTCTTTTCCCTGAAAAAAAAAACCAATTAATGGTCTCCAGGCTTTGAAAAAATGTCTTTCCTCCCCATAATGAAACTCAGGGATGATAACAACATATTTAAGAACAATACATATTAAAAAAAATTATGCAAGAACTTCAATGGAAGTATAAATACGAAGATTATTTTAAAATAGTTCAACCATTTATAAAGTTGGAAACATTAAAAAAAACTGTATACAGAGCTAAAAAAAAAAACAGCACAGCACACAATTAAAAGCCCATCCCAGTCAATTTCTAAAAGCCTGGGAGGGAAATCCAAAGTCTGGGGGCAGCCACGGGGAAGGCCCCGTCTCCTTTGTTCCCCCAAATGAAGAGCGCCTCTCCAGAAGACCTCGTAGCTATGATGGGCTCATAGGGAGAAACACTGTAGAGAACTGGGTATGTTCAGCCTGGAGAAGAGAAGTTTAAGAGGGTACGTGATAGCCATGTTTAACTATTTGAAGGGATGGTATATGGGGAATGGAGCAAGCCTGTTTGCTGCTGCTCCAGAGACCAGGACATGGAGTGATGGCTTCAAGGTTCAGGAAAAGAGATTCCACCTAAACATTAGGAAGAACTTCTTGATGGCAAGGGCCATCAATTGTGAATTGTGGTGGAAATAGACCAGGAAGCCAGCGGCCTCGTTGCACCGGGGGCGCCGGGTTCCCCTCGCAGCCGGTGCCTTCTCCCACGCATCCCGTTGTTTCTCTGGTTCCTGCGGATTCTCCCTGACGTCGACCGCCTTACAGGTAGCCCGTCCCCGATATCGTTAACCCTTCGTTTTTTGGGGAGCGTTGCCCAAGGCAATGGCAGGGTGGCCCTGCCACGAGGCAAACGGTGCTTCCCTCGATCTTTATTGCCTGTTAAGAGAATGCTGTTCGGATGCTCCATGGGTCATTCCAAGGCCATTTCCGCACGAGCCCGTTATAGCGCTCTGATTCCACTTTCAACCTCCTATGGAATCCTGGGGTTTGCGGTTTCGGGAGGGGCCGGCCGGCCCCTCCCGAAACCGCAAACCCCAGGATTCCATAGGAGGTTGAAAGTGGAATCAGAGCGCTATAACGGCCTAGTGCGGAATGGCTCGAGTAGGAGCACCATAGCTGCCGCTGAGAGAACGTGACAGAGGTTTATGTACTGAGATCCTTGTGGGAAGGGCCTTCGGAAAGGCTCGTCATAGCCTCGGGTTCACTCCCTTCTTTAACAGGAGGAAAACTAAAGGATAAACAAGCGAGCAGAGAGACACACCCACAGGCGAAAGCGGCACGCATCTGCTGAGGGACGCAGAACAAAGCCGGGTTGTTTTCTGCTGCCGGATGTCGGCCGTGCATCGTAAGCGTCTCGGCCCCGCTCGAGCAAAGCGGATGCTGCATATTTACGTATGCGGGCATAGTAAAGGAACAACATGACTAGAATCTGTCCAGGAAATCTGCTTCGCCCGTTCCTCAGCGCCGGTTGCACAGAAAAGGTTGGGCACCGTGCTTTGAGAAGCGCTCGTGCGGCTTCCTCGGTTCTGGCGGCCGAGCGGGCAGCCTCTCTGTGCAGAAATGTCAGCTTCCGCACAGAAAATTCTGCTTTTGGTGGAAAAGAACCACGTGTGAATTTTGCATAGAATAAGCCTGAAATTCCAAAGAACCTCATTGATCCCGGATTCTTCTCATCAGCATTTCTGAGACTCAAGTAGCATGTTTTTTTGGCGGGGGCTGGGGGTTGAGTTTTTAACAAGTATTTTCAAATCTTGGCCGGTATTCTGTACCGAGCGGCCCAAATACCCTACAGGCACCGGGTCCTGTCTGATCTTGGAAGCTAAGCAGAGTCAGTCCTGGTTCATACCTGGGCAGGAGGCTTCCAACGAACACCAGACACTGCGGGCTCTGTTTTAGAGGAAAGAAGCTATAAAAACCTCCTCTGAGGATTCCTTGCCTAAGAATACCCTAAGAAATTCATGGGGTCACCATGACCCGAAGGCACACGTGTTCGTGCACTTTGGGTAAATATCCTAACCTACCAGATGCCATCTGATCTTGGAAGCTAAGCAGGGTCAGCCCTGGTTAGGACTTGGATGGGAGACTGACAAGGAATACCAGGTGCTGTAAACTGTATTTCAAAGGAAGGAAGTGGCCAACACCATCTCTGAGTGCTCCTTGCCTAAGAAAACCTTAGGAAATTCATGTGGTCGCCATAAGTCGACAGGCGACTTAAAGACACGTACACGTACACATTCTATATCAGCTACTGTGTTAAGTATAACTAAGTAGCTTTTCCTGGCCCAGTTCCTCCAAACCTTATAGAGGTGTTATTCCTCTTTGCTCTTATCGTCGGCAGAATAGGCCCCCTTCTCCTCGTGCGATTCGTGCGCGGCAAAGTGCGCGGGGGGGGGAGTTATGCGGTGGTGCGGTAGTGTTGGCAACTTATTCTTCATTTATCAAATTTATATGCCAACTTTTCTCTCAAGATGGGACCCAAGGCGGCTTCCAAAGGCTAAAAAACATTAAAAGCATAACTTTTATAAACATAAACATAAACATAAAAAACATAAAAGCTTAAAACATTAAGAGACGTGTAAAAATTTAAAACTAACGATAGATTTAAAAAAAAAAAACAATAAAAAAGTGAAAGGTTTCCAGCTCACCCATTAAATGCCTGCTTGAAAAGAAATGTCTTTGCCTGCCTCCGCAAGGAATATTCAACCTGGCCGTAATGTCTCAATCGTGACCAAGTCACCATTGCGAATAAGGAAAAGTTACCTAGATTTATTCATCCACAACTGTTCCATATTCATGACCACTGGCTGATCACAACTGTGAAACAGTTGCCGTGGTAAGTTGAGTATAACTTTTTCTTTTTTTTTTTTTTTTGGATGTGTCAAACTATTTTTTTAATGTTTTTTGAGCAATTGACTAATTCCAGTTTAACACTGATCCACATGCAAAATCTTATTCCAAAAATTAATGCAAAACTATCAGTGCAATTATACCGGACTAACTAGCCGATACAGAAGACCGGCCCCTCTTTCTGTCCCGAGGAGACGGAGCAGAACGTGACGCTCGCGGAGTTTCCCAGCGATCGCACAACACTGTGAGATCGCACAACCAAATGCACGCCCAAGCGTGCACGCGGAGGCCCATCCGTGCCGGCTGTGCAACCGTCCACGGAGCAACCTGAATCGTGCACAGCCATGCGCAAGGGTGCCGTGTCCACCACCGGGCTTCAGCAGTCGAGGACTGATCCTCTTCCTTGAACCGAATGCGCACACCCTGCATTAGACAAAACAATCAACCTTTTTTTTTTTTTACAGAGAAACCCATTTATAAAACACCCGCAAGATTCCGGCCAAAACTGTACTTGTGGCCAGATGGAAATGACGCACGTCCTACCAGCAAAGAAAGGAGACTCCGAAAAAGATTCGTACAGATCATGCAAAAGACGTGCCAGCTTCTCTTGTTCTCCCTCCCTTGCTGGTCGGTGCCAATTGCCCCATTATTCTCTTCCCTTAAGATTCCTGATTGTCCTTCTTTTTCCCCCCCTTTTGAGCTAAAACCACCCAGGCATGAAATTAGTTCTCTTCTCCAAAATAGCTTGATTGCCTCCTTCGAACAGCAGCTAATGCGAGCTTCCCTGTGGAGAATCGAGAAATCAAACGGGGGGGAAGGACGCAGGGGGTACCGGGAGGGGAGGGGGGCTTACGGAAAGACGGCTGGGGTTTCCCAAATGCAAGAGAAATCACTCCCGGGAAACAAGGCTGCGCGGTCCGGAGAGATGCCAGCGCCGGCCGAGAATGGGCACCCTGCGCGTGTCTACGTGGAAGACAGTCCCATCGGGCGCTCTAGCAGGTGGCGGGGGTCGCACACATCCCCTGCCCCGACAGTTCTACTTTCCGGGAACAATTCAAAGTGCCAGTTATGACCTGTAATGCTTTAATTAATCAATTAACATGCCATTTTGTTCCCAATATGAGACCCAAGAGGGTCTTTTCTGTAAGAGGCTATGCCGCCCCCCCACAACTTCCCTTTCACTGGCAGATAAAGACATTTTTATTTATAGACACCTAGAGCTGGAAGTGACCCCGAGGGCCGTCCCGTCCGACCCCGTTCTGCCATGCAGGGAGACACGGTCCAAGCCCTCCCTTGGACCGACGGCCCCCCGGCCTCTGTTTAAAAACCTCCCAGAAGGAGGAGACTCCACCGCGCTCCGTGGAGGCAGTGGCACAGTCCAAGCGGGTTTTTAACGTATAAGCAAGTGGAGCTTCTCACTGGGATGTTTTATTCATCTTTACAATGGTGTACTAAAATGGCATCCCTTATACAAAATCAAAGTTTACTTTTTGGGCATTTTTTTCCTAGTATTTTTCCAGCTGTGGTTGGCTGCATCCGTGGATACAGAATCTGCTGTCCACAGCAGACTTTTAGATGGGCGTGCCTAAGGAGGCCGGATAGGTTTAAGCTGGAGAAGAGACAGTTAAGGGATAACACGGCACCCTTCTTCCTGCTCCTGGAGAGCAGTCACGCAGAAGGTAGCACCTTTCCGCATTATACTGTTAGAGTGGTATGATTCCACTTTTAACATCCTGTGGGATTCTGGGGTTTGGAGTTTCCTGAGGCCAGAGAACTTTCTGGCTGAGAATCCTAAATGCCCCTCCCTAAACCGCAAACCCCAGGATTTCATTGGGTGTTGAAAGTGGGATAATGGCACTGTCACAGTGTAGTACGGAAAGGCTCATAGAAAGAGCTTGTTTTCTCCTGCTCAGAAAGAAGGACTCAGACCAATGGATTCAAACAACAGGAGAGGAGATTCTGACTAAGCGTTGCAAGGACTTTCCAATGGAAAGAGCAGCTCAACAGTGGGCCAGGCTTCCTCAAAACTCAGTAGAATCTCTTTGGCTGGAGGTTTCTAAGCAGAAGTCGGGTGGCCACCTCTTGCGGAGGCTGAAAGCTGTGGGTTTCCTGTACCAACGGGAGTGGAGAAACCTTTCCAAATCTGTGCTTGTACGCACCGTCCGCCCCATCTCCGTGGTCTGCAAGGAAATGAAAAGAAGACAGGCTTCTCTCGCAGATTTTGTGGGAGGGAGTGGGCTCATTTTTCTGGAGGTCTGTGAATAGCAATGTACAGGAACCTTCCCAGCGTTAAGTTCCCAAGCAAGAGCGGGCGTCTCGACGTGGTGAGACAGCTTGGGGAGGCGTCTCCAGCCCCCACAAAAGTTCTCACCTCCAGAACAGGAACCAAATACCCCTCTCCTTTTCCCCCTTCCTGTCGTGATTTTGACACACTGCAGAAAAAGCCTCTTGCACCTGTTCATTTTGTGCGGCTCGGTGCGTACGCGCGCGCAGAGAGCAGACGGAGAGGGACAGGCTCCTAGCTCATGAGGATGCAAGCCGTTCACCCAAAGAACGCTTCTGCTTTTTGACAGCAAAACAAACTGTTAAATTTTGCATCTTTGCCAAAAGGCACAGAAACCGGCTTGCAAAGGCACAAACGCTCTCGAGATCCTACGGGCTGGTGATGCAAAATTAAGGCAACGCATCACCCTCACCGGGTGTGTTTAACTGAGAGAAGAAAAAGCCGAAGGCCACTGCTTGGCCGGCTAAGGACGGCCACAGCGCCATTTCTCAGCCCCACAGACCCCCTCCCAATGACCCACGCACCCAAGGAAAGGGATGGGCGAGAGAGAGGAAGTCTAGGGCCACCACGCCAACGCACCCCCTTTCCTGTCCTTTCTTGACCTCTTTCGGACCCTGAGAGCCCTCTCTCCCCACCGGGCCTCCCACAGAGGTCCACACACACATTTTGATACTTGTAGTTTTTCCCCTGCTGTGGGGGCCCTGTGCCCCCAAACCCCAGCAAATGTGAAGGGCCGGCTGGACTTAATTAAGTAACTTCTCCCGGCCTGACGTTCCCCCCTCCTAAACCTGGTGGAAACATGCTCCGATGATGGACCTCCTTCTCGCCCCCTCAGTGGATTGGGAGAGCTACAATCTCGGCACCCACGTCAAAACTGCGACTGGGCAGCCATCGTGAATGTGGAGCAGTCGCCGGTGAGCAAAGCTAGGTCACTGTTCTGTTTTCGTGACTGCGACGTAATCACAATTTCGACACCATTTCCACGATTGCAGTGCCCCCGCCGTACCAACGTTACTCGGCATCGTCCGCACGGGGAGGGGGAGGTCCCTTGGAAGAAAGGCGAAGGAGGTTTCCATCAGGTTTGGAAGGGCTGGACCGGGAGGAGTTACTTAGCTAAGCATAAGCTGGTACAGGATTCTGGCAAACATTTGCTGCAAATGCAGGACAAAGAAACAAGCAACCTAATCTCCCATATTTATCCCTTGCCTGAAGTTCTTCCAGAACGCGCTTCCTCACAAAGAGTGCCAAATGCCGATCAAAGCCATCCTCCCTTTTTTTGTTTGTTTGTCTTATTTCAATGAGGGATTTTCTCCCGTTCTGTTCTTCCGCTATTGTTCTTTGGGTGTGGAGTCCTCACTTCCCTCCTCCTCCCAAACTTCAGAGGAACGAGGAGAATTGGAAAAACCGACTCCTGGGCTCTGGGGGAGGGGGTGCATTTGGCTGCTCTTTTTAAATCCTTCCTTTCTGTGGATTTCTTTTCTCCCCTCCCCGTTACCAATTTGCATGCACCCACTCAAACAACAGAAAATATGCATATGGAAAAGCAACTGTGAGATTCCCAGCTTCTGTGGTTCTTCCTATCTTCCATTGTTCAGTTACACACGCGAGCGACCCATCTTGGTTCCGACTGTACCTGAGCTGATTTATTGGTGGACTTGAAGATTTTGGGAGAAAGGCCTTTTAGGTGGCTCCCGTGTCAGCAGGGCAGTGAAGCCATTCCAGATTTTAAGCCGGGCTTAGGCAATGGAGCTTTCCAAGGTGCTGAACTCAGTTTCGAAATGGACTCAGCCCTTTGGAGATCAACTTTAAAGGTTTGGAGGGGATTTGTTGGTCTGCTGCATTTTTTATGTCCCCGGGACATCCAAAAGCAATAGGGCGTCCTAGTAAAATTATTGGGGTGGGGAATTAACCGCCAGCTTTCCACCTGAAACTCACTCCAAGCATCACGGCATTCCACCCAGCCCTCAGCTACGCCAAAAACAGCCCCCAAAACCAGAAGACGGGAGAGGTGTCATTGTCACTTCAGGCTTGCCAGTGGCACGGCAGCGTCGCTTTCAGAAGGTGTCCGTGCTTTCTCCCCGGGGCGAAGTGCTGTGATGCCGCTTTAACTGCCACGGCTGCTTCCCGGGGAATTCTGGGGATTTTTAGGAGGGAGGGAGGGACTAGAGATTTCTAAATGCCACTCTCTAAAATGCAAACCCAGGGTCCCACAGGACACAACCCTGGTGGTTAAATTAGAATCGTAGCTCTGTAATTCTGTAGTGTGAATGGATGGTGGGTTTTGGCGGATCCAGAGCACCGGGCCTCAGCGAACCATAAAACTTTGGCCTCCCTCTGAACTGCCTTGCAAGGTGTTTACAAGGGTAACATAGTGAGAAAGAGGACTAGAATCATAGACTCATAGAGCTGGAAGGACCCCAAGGGCCATCCAGTCCAACCCCATTCAGCCATGTGGGAATATGCCGTCCAAGCATTCCCAACAGATGGCCATCCAGCCTCTCTTTAAAAACCTCCAAAGAAGGAGAAGACTGCACCATGCTCCGTGGAGCTAGGAGTCTATTCCACTGTTGAACTGCTCTTATGCCAGAACATTCTTCCTAATGTTTAGATGGAATCTCTTTTCTTTATGTTAGAATCCATCGCTCCGTGTCCTAGTCTCCAGAGCAACAGAACACAAGCTTGCTCCATCCTCCATATGACACCCTTTCAACTATTTAAACTTGGCTATCATGTTGCTTCTTAATCTTCTCTTCTATGAACACTGTATTGAGCTTGCTGAAAGAAAGCTGGAGGTATAAATACAGCTAATAGGCACACTAAATCCATATCGGTTTGCTGTTCCAGTATACCTTTTTTGATTTTTGTTTTTTCCAATCCCCCCTGTAGCTTTGATTTCTTCCTTGCTGTGTTTATATTTATTTGCTGGGCTGCCTTTTTTTTTCTTCCTTTCTTAGATTATTTCCATGTAGTCTGGCTCTCTGCTGCTTGGTTGATTATATTTTTTTTAATCCCTGCACGCTTTGATTTCTCCCTTTTTAATTGGATTTTTGATATTTGTTTATTGGCTGCGCATTTGCCATGTGAAGCGGGGGAACGTTTCAAGATAAACAAATGCTTTTGGCTGCTGTTGGCCCAACTTTCGAGGCAGAGAACTTGGGTCCAAACTCTACTCAGGGGGAGAGATCAAGATGCGGCTCAAGATAGGCTGGGGAGAGATGGAGATGGAGATGTCCTGGGAGGGCAATCTTGCATCTCGAGAAGAGAGTTTATACCCACGAAAACCCATGCTAAACCAAAAACAGGTAGTTTTGTAGGTGCGGCGACATTCCTTTTCTCTTTCTCCTCCTCCGTTCCTCTATTTTAGGAGGGACATAGTTGCAGGAAACCCACGCCTTTGACTCCCCTTCATCCAACAATAAGCTCATTTCGTGCTTCCAAATCAAGATACATGCAATATGGGTGGATGCATTACAAGCTCTGCGGGGTGGTGGCAGAATCGCCTTTATTGTAGGTGCACAATACAGTCTTTGCAAGGACCTGTTACATGAACAATAAGTCATATTGTGAATATAAATATTGCATGTATATTGGTTGTGTAAGAAGCATATATTGTATGTATTCGGATGGGAGTTCTGCTCTTTCGTCAGTTCTTCTCGCCTGCGGAGGCTCACCTGGGGCCACGCACGTGTGGCTTGCACAGCGAGCTTGCAGAGGAAAAAAAGGCACCAAGAAATGCGAATGCACGGTCAGTCGTCCCAAGCCAGCCTTCACAAGCCCTTCACGTTCCCCACAGCAGATGGGTTTTGCTTTTCAACCATTTCCGCTGTTTCAAAATTTTTATTAAACATTAAACCAAAACACAGAACGCACATAAACAACCATAAATGGAACCAAGAAAAAAACAAAACAATACAATACATGCAAGATGAAAAAAATCTGGCATAACTAAACTATAATGCGTAACTATGGTCATTTCCGCACGAGAGTGTGATAGCGCTATGATTCCAGTTTCAACATCCTACGGAATCCTGGGGTTTGCAGTTTCGGGAGGGGCCGGCCGGCCCCTCCCGAAACTGCAAACCCCAGGATTCCGTAGGATGTTGAAACTGGAATAATACTGCTATAACAGTCTAGTGCGGAAATGGCCTATTATGGCTAACTGGCAAAACAACTGTTTTAAAAATTGGTTCCCACCCTTGTTGCAGGCAGCTCCTACTAACTTAACTGACTTGACTTCCAAATCCTTACATAAACTCTAGGTTAATTTTGTTGCTCATAGCGTTGATACCTTTAACCGAGTACCCAATAAAAAGATTATTTAATAGATACCGTTTCCGCTTTCTGTCAGCGCTCCGGTCCCTAATCTGTCGGACACGAGGGTTAAGCCGGGATCCCCCAATACTTTAACGCTTAAGTGCCTGCCGTCTGTGAAAGACTGATAATGCTCTTTTGTTGGTGTGTTTTTTGCGTTTCCGTCGTTACTAGCATCCAAGGCAATTAACAAAATAGCAAAGCAGGGTAGAAAGATCGGGGCCAGCATCCGTTAACCCGGCGGATGGAGGGCGCTTCCAGGCTCGTGGAGTTGTGTGTTTGTTGGCCGAAGTGGCAATCCTCCTCCAGCAGATTTCGCCAAGAAAACACCGGTGCAGATCGCTGACGGTTGAACTGGGACTCTAGGACACCGGGGTTCGGATTCCTGCTCCGCCACAATGTTTCTAGAGTCAGAAGCATTTTTGCCGGTTCCTTCCTCTGAAACAGAGCCCACGGCAGCTGGTGTTTTGGGGCGATCTCCCATCGAGGTATTAATCAGGGCTGACCCTGCTTAGCTTACATCTCAGACAAGATCTGGTGTCTTTAGAGTATTTAGGTGAGCCTTCTAGTCACCTGTCGACTTATGGTGACCCCATGAATTTCATAGGGATTTCTCAGGCAAGGAATACTTACTGATGCTTTGCCAGTTCCGTTCTTTGTAACAGATTTTACTGCTCCTGGGATTTGTTGGGCGGTCTCCCATCTCAAATACTAACCGGGGCTGACCCTGCTAAGCTTCCAAGATCGGATGGGATCTGGTGCCTTTTAGGGTGTGTCAGTAAGCATCACTGCTGTCCTGTACAAGCCAATTTTATTTGAAACTATTTTTAATGTTGTGTGTCTATGTGTGTGTCTTCAAATCATCCGTGGACTTATTGCGACCCTGTGAATTTCACAAGGTTTTCTTAGGCAAGGAATATTCACAGGTGGTTTTGCCAGTTCCCTTCTCTGAAATAGATCCTAAAGCCCCCGGTATTCCTCGTTGATCTCCCATCCAAGTACTAACCAGGGCTGACCCTGCTTAGCTTACATCTCAGACAGGATCTGGTGCCTTACAGTATTTAGCTTAGACTGTCTCGCCCAACTACAAATCCCAGCATCCCCTGGGGGCAGCTGTGGCAGTTAAAGTGGAATCATTTTGGAATCCAAAGAAGACATAGGTCTTTTTTGGAAAACGTTGCCCTAAAAGCGTTGGGTTGGGAGGCCTTCTCCTCTTCATTGGATCGATTCCTACACAGTTCCATCGCGGCACCACTTTGAAATGTTAGACAACGCGTTTTTTGTGCGTGTGTGTTCCTGATCCTTCTTCTTTGCGGCAGTCGGTTATTCATCTTGCGCCCGGAGGGAGAGGCAACAGCTTTGCAAAAATGTCTTGACAATGCTAAATTTATTGACTGCAGCTTTATAAAAGCAAGAGCAGGGAGGGGGAAAAATGAAATCCACTTGCAGCCCTTCCAAGGTGGAGAAGTTGGCTGTAATTTTGGAGATGTAAAAATTCAAGGTGGCGTTGCAGTAATTTAATGGCCTCCGATGGTTTCTGAATTAGCCACCAGCTCCGGGAGGAATGTCCTGCCCCGGCTGGAGACGGCCAGACAGAAGCCCTGCTCGGTCAGTGGTGTTAAAATAAAACACAGGAAGAGATTGAGTCGCTCGTCAAATGCAACACAGCAAATTTTGTATTGCCGTCATGCAGAATCAATGGGTTTTGTTGCTTTTGAATACCTTGGATGCGTTCAGTCATCTCTCCTCCAGGAAGAGGGGGAAAGATGCCTGGAATTGGGAACCAGAAGAGGGAAGCCAATGCAATTGCCCAGAAGGAGGGTTACCCCAAAACCCAACATTTTCTAGGAGCGAATGGATTTGACTTCTCCCAGATTGCAAGGGACAGAGCAGTCCCACCTTAGTTCCCCCTCTCCAAGAGCAACAATGAGCTCTGATATTTGTCATTTATAGACTGCTGTTGCCGTGCGCCTTCAAGTCATTTGCAAGTTATCACGGGGTTTTCTTGGTAAGATTTATTCAGGAAGGGATTGCCTTTGCCTGCCCGCTGAGGCTGAGAGAAGGTGACGTGCCCAAGGTCATCTGCCGGGTCTCCGTGGCTGAGCAGGGATTCAGGCCCGGATCTCGTCCGGTGCTCAGACCACTGTCTCGCGCTGCCTCTCTCCCTGACCTGAGTCTGCTTCACGCCTCTGTAGCTCGACAGCTCTCCAAAATTATTTTCCTCTCGATTTCCCCCAGTCTTATCCGGTCTTCTTTCCAAAGCAAAACCGACACGTGTGGAATCCTCACCTGTTCTGTTTCATCAAATTCAGCTTGTGGCTTCAGGTTTTCAATATTTTTGGCCCTAAGTTTTCAAATGTCACTGCCAGGTTTTGCATATCTGTTTTACAAGCCCTACTTTGGGTAGCTCTCTGCACACACTGAGCGTCTTCCTTCTTGGAGATAAAGGGAAAAAAGAAACAAAAACAGTGTTTTCCTCAACAGGGGCTAGCATCTTTGTCACCCCATTGAACCATCTTAATTAGAAATAGAGAGGGGATGTCTCTGAGATAAATGAGGGACCTTCATTGCCTCTTTCGTTCTTTTAATTAAAAATAAAATGCCTCCACTAAAAAGTCATTAATTACTAATGGCACCATTAGAATTGGCTAACGAGAAGGAGAATCCCCTCCAGCGTTTCCAGGCATGGCAGGATCCAAAAAGAGATTTCCTCCATGAGAATATCAATCTTTCTCTCTCGTTCTCTCTCTCTCTCTCTCGATTTAACTCTTCGTTCCATCTCTCAATCCATTGCTTGTTTGGGGCGAGGTCCCGTGCAAATGCGGAGAGCGTTGCCGCGTCAAAAATTATCGCCACACCCGAGTTTAATTCAGTCTCTGAATAAAGGCTGAAGTTGTACATCAAGGAGAAAGAACGTAACTTTATGCTCATTGATTAGGTGGAGATTGTCCAGCACCCCCTTGTAGTTAATTACATAATTAATTAAGTAAAGTACTTTTTTCTTATCCTGCCTTGTTTCCCAAGATCTCAGGGCAGCTTATACCAAAGTCAGTTTAGAACAATAAATAATAGCGGTACTTTTAACGGACCAAAACATGTAGTCTATCATTTAACAGTTAAAATCCTGGCATCTTGAAAATAGGGGCAACCATGCCCTTGTACAAGCTGGATAAAGTCAATCAAGGCCAAAGTCTTCCCTGAAAAGCCATAATCTGACTCACGATCGTTCCGCATTAGACTGTTGTAGCGCTATGATTCCACTTTCAACCTCCTATGGAATCCTGGGGTTTGCAGTTTCGGGAGGGGCCGGCCGGCCCCTCCCGAAACTGCAAACCCCAGGATTCCATAGGAGGTTGAAAGCGGAATCATAGCGCTACAACAGTCTAGTGAGGAAATGGCCTCTACCCCAGAATGACCCCGGTGATGGTACCATTGGGGTCTCCAAGAGGAAGGGATCCCACAACTGGGGGGCCACCGTAGAGAAGCCCCTCCCCCAAGTCCTCCCCCAATGCTTTTCCCCTCCCGGTGGGACAGGGCCCATAACTCTTCCAACAGACCTCAATTCCTGGGCCGCCACAAAGAGGGAAAGATGCTCCTTGGTGAATGTTGATGCCGCGTGGGAGGATGCAAGCGGATGCTTACTGCAGTCTCCGTGAGCCATCAATTCGTGGGTGCGTCCACGCACGGTGCGCCTCCATGCGCAATGCGCGCGCAACCCGGCCTAGCCTCCTGTCATCGCTACCATCATCATCGTCACCACCGCCGCCATGATTATACATGGCACATTGACAGAAGGACGAAACAGTTCCCTGCCTTCGGGCCTACCGTCTAACGAAGACCTGATACAAGAGGAAAAGGGGTGTCAGCGTGGGAGGGATTAAGTGTAGCATTTCCTGCCTCTTCTTCCCTCCCTCCAAGGCCAGGGCAGGGGCAGTTGGGGTGGAGGGAGGGCCTTTTGTCGGCCTTTGGGCCTAGATGTGATGGAGCTGAGCCCGCCTCTTCTTCTCTCCCTTCTCTCTCCCTCCTTCTTCCCTTCCACGACCTCCTGGGAGCATCCACGGAGAAGACCTTCCCGCACGTCCTCACCAGATGTCCCCGTGATGCAGATATTACGGGGAGAAAGCCGCCTCCCAAGGGTCTTCCAGCAACATCAGGAAGAGGTCTGCCTTGGAAGGAAAAATGTAGGATGGGTGGCACCTGGCTTGAAAACAGTACATGGGAAGGGATCCAGGGGTCTTAGTGGACCACAAGCTGAACGTGAGTCAACAGTGTGATGCAGCAGCCGAGAAAGCCAATGCTATCCTGGGCTGCATCCATATGAGCATAGTGTTGAGATCAAGGGAAGTAATAATACCACTTTATTCTGCTATGGTTAGACCTCACCTGGAATACTGTGTCCACTTCTGGGCACCTCAATTCAAGAACGGTATCAACGAGCTAGAACGTGTCCAGAGGAGGGCGACCAAAACGGTGAAGGGTCTGGAGGCCATGAAGCCCTATGAGGAACGGCTTAGGGAGCTGGGTATGTTTAGTCTGCAGAAGAGAAGGTTAAGAGGAGACCTGAGAGCCATGTTTAAATCTTTGAAGGGATGTCATGTTGAGGAGGGAGCAGGCTTGTTCTCTGCTGCTCCAGAGACCAGGACAAGGAGTCATGGATTCAAGCTGCAGGAAAGGAGATTCCACCTGAACCTCAGGAAGAGCTTCCTGACGGTCAGAGCTGTTCACTAGTGGAGTATGCTCCCTGGGAATGTGATGGCGTCTCCTTCTTTGGAGGTTTTTAAGCAGAGGCCGGATGCCCGTCTGTTGGGAGCGCTTTGCTGTGTGTTCCCGCATGGCAGAAGGGGGTTGGACTGGATGGCCCCCGGGGCCTCTTCCAGCTCTAGGATTCTCGGGTTCCTCTTCTTGTGTCCTTTCCGCACCAAGCTGTGTGAGGATGTGCGGAAAGGGGCCGGGCCTCGCAGAGCGGAGGAGCACCAGCAGGTGGCAATGCTCCCTTTCTGGCCCCGAGGAGGAGACGCCGTCCCGCCCGCCGGGTGCCAAGTGGCGAGCGTCTCCTTTCCGGAAACCTTGTCTTCCAAGACGGCTTCCCACTCAAACCCGGCCACTTGTGGCAGTTGAGACCTTGCATTGTTTCAGCGGTGCCATCCTTTGGCCCACATCCAACCGGAACAATTACGCCACCCCCCACCCCCCGTGCGCCTTTCCCGCAGCTGCTATTTTTATTTATGAGTTTATATTTAGCCCAGTAACGAGCCAAACATACGGTAACATAATGGGGAGGCCATGGACACAAGCGAAAAGATGGAAAACAAGAGTCAGGAAGCCCGAGCCCTCTGGGCTCGTTACGTCTTGAGTGAGTGAGAGGAGATGCGCAAAGAAGGAGGAAGCTCCTTGTCTTTGAGGAATTAGGGGGAAAATCGCTAATCGCAAGGTCAAAAAAGCTCGTCAGCCGGTCCTCTGCAGGTTGCAGGAACTGTGCGGGTGCGTGCGTTTCTTCAAAAGCGGAGGTGCCCCTGATCACCAGTGCCATTTCCGCACTAACCTGTTATAGTGGTGTTATTCCACTTTCGACATGCCGTGGAATCCTGGGATTTGCAGTTTAGGGAGGGGCCTTTGAAGATGCTCCTCATGTGATCTGGAAGCCTTTGAGGCCCCTCCCTAAACTGCAAACCCCAGGATTCCATGGGATGTCGAAAGTGGAATGATACCACTATAACAGTCTAGTGCGGAAAGGGCCCGAGTTTCCGTGGGAAGGTTAGCAGCCAAGAGATAAGGCGAGGCAACATGCCCTTTGTCCACGCGGATCAAACCCTTTGCAGTGGGGCAGAGAAGGGGATGAGCCACCTCAGGGCCTCCGGCTGTTGTTGCTCTTCAGCTAGCCATGGGTAGGGGATGATGAGACCTGTAGTCCAAGAACATCTAGAGGGCCACAGATGGTCCCCGCCTGGTTAGAAACGGGTCCTTCTTCATCAGAGAAACCTCACTTTCTGCCCCAGGAGACCCATCTAGCCCCTCCTTTTATTGCAAGAGAAAGTCCTGAATTACAGAATAGCTTCCTCTTCCAGTATTTCCCTCATTCGTGTTTCCCAACGCTTGGAAAAGCCACCTTCACCGCCGCACTGGTCTTGAAAATAATTTGGAAAGATGGCAAGGCAGCAGTGGCCAAAGTTTGCCCCTCCAGATGTTCTGGACTTCAGCTCCCAGCATTCTTGACGGTTGGCCAATCTGGCCGGGGCTTCTGGGGGGTGAAGTCCAAAATGGTTGCAGGACTAACGTTTGGGAAATCCTGCTGCAAAGGATGACAGCTGGGGTAGTGTATTTCAGCAAAACTGACGAGGAATCTTATATTAATCTGTTTATCTAGGCCTACTCATGCCTTCTTTATATTCTTCACTGTCTTCCACCTCCTACCAGATAAGGTCATTCTCTCTCTTTTTACATAAATGTTTATTAGAAGTTTCAAAGCAAAACAAGAATGCAAACTGGGGAAAAAAAGAGAAATAATGATAAATAATAACAAGAGCAACAACAACAGGAAGAAAAGGTTTATATTTGACGTCCAACACTCCTAAAGTTCATTATAAATGACTATATAAAACAACTTCTCCAATTATAACTGCTATTCACACACTTCTCCGGCTTTGCCAAATCCACTAATTATCGAAGCCTACGGTTAACATCTTACTCTCTTTTTTCCTGCAAAAGGCTAATCAGAAGTTCCCAGCCTTTCCCAAACATCGCCACCGATTTCTCCTCTGATCCGTATTGTCAGCTTGCCCATTTCAGAAAGCCCCGTGAATTTCAGTAATCGGTCCTTTTTCGATGATATTGCTGTATTTTCCCCCTTCTGTGCGTACAACGATCTTGCTGCGGTGCTCACGTAGAGAAGTAATCTTCCGTACTTTTTCTTCCTCTTGTTCATCTCTCAATCCCAGCAGGAACGCTTCGGGTTTCAATTGGATATTAACTTCCAAAATTCCCCTGTGTCAAATTTATCTATGTGAGTCCAAAATCCCTTCTCACAAGCCCACCCCGTGGGATAAAACATTCCGAATTGTTCGCGCTTCCAAGATACGCCTTTATGCGTTTTAGCCAGTTTTTCTAGAGTCAAATGCCAATGGTGCATCATCTTCTTAAAGTTCTCCTTAAGGTCACAATATAAGGTAAATTTCATTCCTTTCAACCACATTTTATCCCATTGTTCCAACTGTAGACTTAGAACTCAAATTTTGTGCCTGCTTTATGGTATAATCTTTAACTTGTTCCTCTTCCATCTCTATTTTTAACAGACGTTTATACATCTTACCAATCACATGCTCATCATCTATGCATAACTGCTTCTCAAATTAAATTACTCAGTTCAAAATCATGGATCTTTTTATCCATTTTAAATATTTCAAATATTTGTCTACAAGAGTACCATTGAAAACAGTAGCCCTCTGTCAATAATTCTTTGTTAGACTTAATGTGTTATTGACCTTGGTCAAATTCCAGACGGTCTTGGTAAGTTAACCACTTTGCAGTTGTTTTCTTTCTATAAAATGCTTCTTGCGTTGAAACCTGTGATGGCATCTTAGGGCATAACCTTAGTTTGTATCTATTTCATATTCTCAACAAGGCATGTCTCAAAAAATGGTTAAAATAAGGTTACTTCCCATGCGTCTCAGAAAAGTGGGTAGAAGTCCGCAAAATCTTATCCCTGGTACGACTTGTTAGTCTTTAAGGCACCACAAGAGCTTGGAAGAAACAAGTCTTTTGGACTACAGGTCCCATAATCCCCCAGCAAGCCCTGGGCTCGTGCTGGCTAGTGCAGCCTGGAAGATGTCATTCAGAAAAGAAAAAAAATGAACAGCAAAGATCCTGAACTGGACGTGCAACAGTTGCTGCGGCTACACCCCGTCTCACAATACGACCCTCCAGACGCACCGTAGAATCCGGGCAGCCATTCTGAGGGATGAATTTGGGTGAGGAGAAGGTTGGAGGAGGACACATGCAGCCTCCTATCACGAGTGAGCAGTGGTGGGGGCGTTTGTGGTCATGGCAATGCTACCGCAATTATAAGTGGGGATAGCAAACGGCTACAAGTTAGTAAGCCAACTTTATGACATTGTCGCTGCCTAACGGGATGCCAGTGGGACGTTTCCAAGGTTTCATCTCAGACATGACCCTTTCCATTGAGTTTATAGAAACACAGAATCACAGAATGGGAAGAGACCCCAGGGGCCATCCAGTCCAACCCCCTGCCATGCAGGAAGACACAATCGAAGCCCTACCTTTGACAGATGGCCATCCAGCCTCTGCTTAAAAACCTCCAAAGAAGGAGACTCCACCGCACTCCATGGAGGCAGCAGCAGATTCCACTGCCAAATAATTCTGACCATCAGGAAGTTCTTCCTGAGGTTCAGGTAGAATATCCTTTCCATTGCTCCTTGTCCTAGTCTCTGGAGTAGCAGAAACAGGCTTGCTCCATCCTCCATAAGACTTCCTTTCAAATATCTATGGCTATCGTGTTCCCTCTTAACTTTCTCTTCTGCAGACTAAACATTCCCAGCTCCCTCAGCTGCTCCTCATAGGGCTTCATGGCTTCCAGACCCTTCACCATTTTGGTCACCCTCCTCTGGACACGCTCCAGCTTGTCCATATCCTTCTTGAAATGAGGTGTCCAGAACTGGAGACAGTGTTCCAGATGAGGTCTGGCCAAAGCAAAATAGAGTAGTACCATCACTTCCCTTGATCTAGACACCATACTCCTATTGATGCAACCAAGAATCGCGTTGGACTTTGTAAACAACATACAAAAACACAGAAGTGCAGATTCCAAAATGCAAGGATCCATCCTTTGCCAGAAATAAGACCACTGTGGGTAACTTTGTAAACAGCCACAATGGCCTCTAAAACAATATATTGGACAATCACTGACAGGTGGATGATACTGTATGTAAATTAAAATTAAACTGTATAAACCATACTCCTTAACAGGACTGATAACTAAACCATATACATGTATTGATATACAAACATAAAATGAACAACACACACACACACACATACACACATATGTATGTATTATAACAATAATCACTAGTGACAATGGATTCAGGCTTCACAGATACTTATTGGGAACGATATATAGTTGCGAGCATATGGTAATGGATAGAGACCTCTCAGATACTTAATGAGGACAATGCGTAGTTGCAAAGAATACAAAAATACAGAAGTGCACATTACAAAACGCAAGGATCCATCCTTTGCCAGAAATAAGACCACTATGGGTGACTGGTTGGCGAGCTGACTTTGTGCCGTCTCAGTAACAGCCAGAGACTGAGCACGTACCCAGACGGTAGCAGAGAAGCAACGAAGCTCTTTCGGTGCCACCGGGCTACCTCTCTTTGGAACGACTGCTGGCCGCCCACGGGCTGCTCGTGCACTCTGGGCGTGCTGTTTTTCCCCAAAACATCTCCCAGGGGCGCCCTTTGCAGAACGGGGCTTCCTACCGTGGTAACCTGCAAGGGTTAATCACGACTGGAGGTCTCCTCTCAGCCCAGAAAGGGGCGGCAATACCCGCCTGGCAACCAGCTAGGAATTTTTGCGTTGCTCTTCTGCAGGGCTTTTTTTTTTGAGAGAGAACTAAATCACCCTAAATCTTCCCGAAAGAGCTTTAAGTCATAATTCGCCACTAAGCAGCCTTGATTGGGCTTAGGGTGGAAAAGTTGGATGTTCACAGCTGGGCAAGAGGATTGAGAACATGTTGCCTGGAGGGAAGAGAGGGATTCTTGAAATCCTAACGGGGTTCCCTTGACTCAGATCTGGCACAAACTCCCTGTCCTCTTTGCCTTCAAAACCCCACGAGGTTTCGCTCCCTGCTTATACCCCCAAACCAGAGATGGCCGGTGACTTCCATATGAGGGGGTACAGTGAATCCACTGTGGGCTTTATCCTAGCCGGGGCTCTCCGAGGTGCTGAGCTTATTCGGGATGGTTTGTATTCAGCACCTTGGACAGCAGGAAATAGATTCGACAGCCTGGGTGGCTTAGCTGTGGCTCTTCTTAGGTTCGGCACCTTGGCTAGCACCTTTAAGGCCTGAAATGGAGGCAAAAGTTGATTCGCCGCACCCAGACATGAAAACCAAGAATGGCCAACCTTGCCGTTCCTGTTCAACCAACCATGGTCTCCTACTCCTTCCAAAACCTTCCTCAATACACATATTTCTCACAAAGCTGTTACCAAGATCCTCGACAGCAGAGATGGGGAAGCGTGACCAGTGTGGAAGCTACTTTTACACAGTGGGACCCTCCAAGTGGCATATGGACTACCCAAAAAAATAAAAAAGAACCCCACCAAGTGGTCAGAAGTTCCCTTCTCATTCTCAAAAATAGGTATCTTTCTGATGTTAAGCAGTTATGCCTTGTGTGTGTGTACATGTGCCCTCAAGTGAAGATCCCATGAATTTTGTAGGGTTTTCTTGGGCACGGATTACTCAGAGATGTTTTTCCAGTTCTTTCCTCTGTAATAGAGATTATATCACCTGGTACTCATTGATGGCCTCCCATCCAAGTCCTGGCCAGGGCTGACCCTCCTTAGCCTCCAAGTTCAGACAGGTTCTGGTACCTTTAGAGTACGAAGGCCCTTTGTTATACCTTACTACCCATTTAAAAGGTAAATTGTCTCACCTGGAGGTGCAACACACACACACACACACACACACACACACACACATCTAGTTGGGCCTTTGGTTTCACGTTCAGCTGAACATCTAGTGGCACAACCTGCTGCTCCGTACAAGGGTGGTGTACACGTAGCCCAATCCATGTGTCTCCCCACACTTGGAGATCTAAGCCGTGCAACCTTATTGTGAGATCTCAGCCACACCGTGGAGATGTTTTCCTCTCCAAACTCAGAGTATTATGGTGAAATTTCCCAGCAATTATTACGGTATTGAGAAGCTGGAGTGTGTCCAGGGGAAAGCGACCAAAATGGTGAAGAGCCTGGAAACCGTGAAGCCCTATGAAGACGGGCTCAGGGAGCTGGGCACGTTTAGCCGGGGGGAGAGAAAGTGAAGAGGTGTCATGATAGCCATGGTTAAATATTTGAAGGGATGTCACGTTGAAGATGGAGCAGGCTTGTTTTCTGCTTTTCCAGAGACTAGGACACAATGAAGCAATGGCTTCAAGCTCCAGGAGAAGAGATCCCATCTAAACATTGGGAAGAACTTCCTGGGGGTAAGAGCCGTTCAAGAATAGAACACACTGCTGCCTCAATGGAGTGGGGTGCAGTCTCCTTCTTTGGATGTTTTAAACAGAGACTAGATGGCCACCTGTCAGAGGGAATGCTTTGAGCGTGTCTTCCTGCATGGCAGAACGGGGTTGGACTGGATGTTCTTTGGAGTGTCTTCCAGCTCTGTGATTCTAAAGTCTGCAGACACATCCCAGGGCCAGCCGGGTGTGACTGTTGCAAAGTTGGCCACTGACTGCTGAAACCCGGAGCCGTTGCACGAAGCCGAGGAGAGAGACAATAAAACTCCGAAAAGGTCAGGTGTCAGATGAATGAGCAGAAAGGATGGTCGACTGTGTTGGCCGAGGGAAATATTTGTTCAGACTGATTGCTTGACGGTTTTTCTAATAAAGAGTGCATTATCTGCTGATGAACTCTGCGGACAGTCAATTGGCCTTAAAGCCGGGAGGGAGGGAGAGAAGGACCTGGCAGGATTTGGGAAGAACAGAGTCCGGTTGGCAACAGATGTGTGCCTGAGTCCAACTTACGTCTGTGTCCGCTTTCTTATGGTCGGTGCAGATGGTGGAATTCAGCTCTGTGGTCTCCTGGGCCCTGGCCTTACTTCTCCTGGTCCCGGAGCAACACTGGCAAGGGGGGAACAGAAGGGGACCAGGTGGCCACCAGCGGCACTTCAGCAGCCATCCTCAGGACAAGAAAGGCATCCTCAGGAGCCAGGGAAGATGCCACAGGGGTCCTTCCGGGATCTGGGAGGCTGATGTATTTCTGAAGGCGGCTGCGGAAGCACAGGGGGCCGCCCCTTTCTTGCGTTCTTGCCACTGAGTGAAGATTCCACCTGAACGTTGGGAAGAACGTCTTGGCCGTATGAGCTGTTACAGAGTGGACTATGCTGCTGCCTCAGTGGAGTGTGGTGGAACCTCCTTCTTTGTTGCAGAATCATAGAATTGTAGAGTTGGAAGAAACTCTAAGGGCCATCGAGTGCCACCCCATTCAGCCGGAAGACACCATCAAAGGACTCCCATTGACAGATGGCCATCCAATCTCTGTTTAAAAGCCTCCAAAGAAGGAGACTCCACCACACTCCATGGAGACAGCAGCGGATTCCACCGTCAGACTGCTCTTACTGCCAGGAAGTTCTTGCTAAAGACCAGGTGCAATCTCTTTTCCTGTAGCTTGAATCCGTTGATCCACAGTGTCCTAGTCTCTGGAGCAGCAGAAAACAAGCTTGCTCCATCCTCCATATGACATCCTTTCAAATATTTTAAATACTGCTGTCGTGTTGCCTCTTAACCTTCTCTTCTTCGGGCTAAACATCCCCAGCTCCCTCAGCCGCTCCTCCTAGGGCTTCATGATTTCCAGGCCTTTGGCCATTTTGGTCACCCTCCCCTGGACCCCTTCCCGCTTGTCCATATCCTTCCTGAACTGTGGTGCTCAGAACTGGACACGGGACGATTCCAGGTTGGGTCTGACCAAAGCAGACCAGACTACCACTTCCCTCGACCGAGACGCTACATTCCTATTGATGCAGCCGAGAATCATGTTGGCTTTCTTACCTGCCACGTCACGCTGCTGAATCACGTTCAGCCTGTGGTCTACTAAGACTCCGAGATCCTTTTTGTTGTTGTCGTTAGTTGCTGTCAAGTTGACTTTGAGTTAAGGTGACCCTGTGAGACTTCCCAGTCACCCCGTCTTCAGCTTCTACAAACTCAGGGCAGCCGTGGCTTCCTTGATGAGGTCAACGCACCTCTAATACGGTCTTCCTGTTTCCTTGCTGCCTTTTTCTAGTGAAGACATGTCTTCTCGTGTCTTCTCCATTGTTAGAAGTCTTTACAACAGGGGTTAGATGGGCACTTTTCAGGAGTGTGTCAGCTGCGGATTTCTGCACGGTAGAATGGGGTTGGACTGGAGAAGCTGGTGGTCAAAGAGGGAACTATCCCTGGAAGAGCTTTACAGTCTGCGAGGATGAACGGTCTGCAGTTCTGGGCACCTCCATTCAAGAAGGATGTCGACAAGCTGGAGCGTGTCCAGAGGAGGGCGACCACCATGGGGAAGGGTCTGGAAGCCATGAAGCCCTATGAAGAACGCCTTAGGGAGCTGGGGATATTTAGCCTGCAGAAGAGAAGGTTAAGATGGGACATAATAGCCATGTTTAAATATTTGAAGGGATGTCATGTTGAGGAGGGAGCAGGCTTGTTCTCTGCTGCTCCAGAGACTCGGACAAGGAGCCATGGATTCAAGCTGCAGGAAAGGAGATTCCACTTGAACCTCAGGAAGAACTTCCTGACGGTCAGGGCTGTCCGGCAGTGGAATCTGCTGCCTCCATGGAGTGTGGTGGCATCTCCTCCTTCTTTGGAGGTTTTTAAGCGGAGGCTGGATGGCCATCTGTTGGGAATGCTTTGATGGGGGTTCCTGCATAGCAGCGGGTTGGACTGGATGGCCCCTGGAGTCTCTTCCAACACTATGATTCTATGATGCAGAATCTTTAATGCTGTCAATTCCGTCCTCTTCAATAGAAAGTAGAGCAAGGACGATCCAAATTCACAACAACAGGCCTTCCCCGTTGCTCAAACCATGGGGGCTGTGGGATTCTGGGAGACGTAGTCCAAACAGGAACTTCTCCCACACTCCGGATCCTCTGAGACTCCTTGACATAAGGAGATGCTAAATGCCCCAAAGGTGCAGAGCTCCTCAAAATGTACAAAACCCATCCATTTCAGGGCACATTAAAAAAAAAAAACCACCTGTAATTTCAGTCTCTTTCTGAAAGAGCAGGGCTTCCCAAACAGTGTGCTGCGACACGTTAGTATGTTGCCTGAAGTGTATAGGTATGCGGCCTACAATCTTGGAAATGTTATGTTATTATTTATAAATCATATATTTTTAAAAATATATGAAAGGTTTTCGTGAGATATGTTGTGTCCCCATACATTTTGTTATTGCAATATATGTATGTGTCTGTATCTCTTACAAGGGGTTAGTTTAACCTCCAGTTTGCTAGGAAAACTGAATGACTGTGTCGTGAAATGATCCGTGTCTAAAAAGTATGTCACCAACATGAAAAGTTTGGAAAGCTCTGGCCTATTTCCGCACTACCCTCTTATAGCGCGATGATTCCCCTTTCAACCTCCTATGGAATCCTGGGGTTTGCAGTTTCGGGAGGGGCCGGCCGGCCCCTCCCGAAACTGCAAACCCCAGGATTCCATAGGAGGTTGAAAGCGGAATCATCGCGCTATAACAGACTCGTGCGGAAGCTGCCTCTGTGAAAGAGGCTAGCAAGTGGGGATGTTCGGCCATTGGGCAAGCGAGTGCCCAGTCTAAGACCACCCTGCCCACCCCCTTTTCTCACTCCGCCTGGGCACCAAGTGGCTTTGCAAAGGGTCGCTGGGACGGCCTCTTTTTGCAGCTGGTTAGCCGAAACGAAGTTCGTCCCCAATTCGATCTTCCCCTCGTCCCCTTGGCAGCCCCGTTCCTCTCTCGCTCAGCGCCTTCTTTCCCGTTCTGTCCCGCGTGGTATTACGAGGGCTGTAGCGTGTTTTCCCCGGTTTCTTCCCTGTGAGATAATTGCTGTCAGAGCCGCTTAATATCATGTTTTTGTACAACCTGCTGGTTACATCGTTTGCTCTGCTGCGGTCTTAGCTAAATTCTCATTTGTGGAGCGCGGTTGGCCTGGCAGACTGAAGGCTGTTTCTCATTAGTCTGCCGTTCCTCCAGAGCGCTTTGGCTCAGAAGAGTCCCTTTGATGGTGGTGGCCACGCTCGCCTTGGCCGGAAGTCAGTGGGTAGTTCTGGCTAGAGTAGACCTGCCAGGTCAGGACGATTTACCTACAGCAGAGATGAGCAAACTGTTGGAGGTGGACAAAGTCACCGTGGCCCGGATTCTATGGGCAGCTCTGGCTAGAGTAGACCTACCAGATCAAGAAGATTTACCGGCAATGGAGATGGGTAGCTGCTGGAGGTGGACAAAGTCACCGTGGCTTGGAATCTATTAGTAGTTAATCGTAGAATCATGGAAGTGCAGACCTGGAAGAGACCTCCGGGGCCATCCGGTCCAAACCCCTTCTGTCAGGCAGGACAACACAATCCAAGCACTCCCTTTAACGGGTGGCCATCCAACCTCTGTTGAAAAACCTCCAGAGAAGGAGGAGACTCCATCGCACTCCATGAAGGCAGCAGCTTAATCCACTCCTAAACTGTTCTGACCATCAGGAAGTCCTTCCTGATGTTTAGATGGAATCTCTTTGCAGCTTAAAGCCATTGCTCTGTGTCCTAGTCTCTGAAGCAGCAGAAAACAAGCTTGCTCCATCTTCAGTATGACATTCTTTCAAATATTTAAACGTAGCTCCCTGTCCCTTCTTAACCTTCTTCTTCTCTAAACATGGTGAAGGATGTTTGTTCAAGTATTCCAAAATATTTGAGAAATGAACGAAGTTCACTTTTTTTTAATCTTGAGAAGCCCTGACAATAACAGTCCTGGACTCATAAGGATCTTCACAGTCAACACTTATTCTGTGCAAAACGGACACATGGTTGTGAACAGAAAGCGTTATTCTCCATACAGGAAGTAACACTTCTACAGAGAAATATTATTTCCTGCATGGAAAAAAAAAGTTGTTTCCTTTGTATAAAATGCTGTAATTGGGTATTTATTCCTTGAAAAATTTGCATATGGATGATCTACATAGAAAATATCTTTTTCAGAGTAGACAAGAGCATTTTCTGCACAGAAAATAGTATTTCTTTGTTTTCGGTGCATAAAATGCTATGCCTGTGCATACTGATCCAGACTAATACAGCCGTGTCTTTGAAAGGGAGATACAGTCTTTCAGGTAGTCTGAACCCAAGGCGGATAAGGCTTTAGACATCATAACCAGCACTTTGAATTGTTCCCAGAAATGAATCCACAGGCAGCGGAGCTGTTTCAACAGGGGCATGATATAATCCCTGGCACCAGCCCCATTTATCGATATGGCTTCAGCTCTTTGGACCAGCTGAAATTTCCAAACAGTTTCCAAGGGCAGCCCCACAGAGAGACCGTTACAGTACTCCAGACAGGATGCAATGAAAGCACCTATTTTCCTTGCCTTCAAACACCAGGTGAAAACTGCTCAGAACTCATGCCCCTGTGTCATTCTTCCCAACCACATTTTCCAGGCATGAGCAAAACCCATTTTTCATCAGGGAGATGAAGAAAGGCAACTTTCCGTTCTGTCCCCTTGGAATTTGGAGTGAGTCGATAATCTACAATACTTGGGAATCCTCACAAAAGACCATCCCTAGAGCAAGATGGTTAAAAACAGTTTGCAAAGAGCCTGAGCTATATTGGGTGGGTGAAAATGCACCCGCCCTTAGCAGCGAACGTGGAGCCAAGAATCCCGGACTGGGTGCGATGCTGATGAAGAGGGATCCCCCGGCCGTCACTCCCCCTATTCTGTCTCCAAGGAGGATTAGCATTTGTTCAATATTAATTAGCCATCCTGTTTAATTGCTCAGGTGCCTTCTCTCTATTTGGCGCCGACTCAGTATGCGGTGTGCTGATTTTCTCTTTCTTTTCGTATATATATTTTTTTCCAAACAAAAGCAGATTCCTTTTTTAAAAGAGAAGGCTTTGACAAACCCTTCTGTAAGAAGCTTTGTAGCTAAAATTATTTATAGAGATTAATGGGTAATGTGTTTGCTGCCTGCAGGAGTTGATTCGCCATATGGTCGTGTGTGCTTCTTTGCAAATGTGTGATTTTATTTCTCTCCTCGCCTCTTTGCTTGGATTTCCTTGGGTTCCCTTTTTTCTCTCCTGCGCCGCCCTGTCCCTCTTGGTGTTGCTCCGAGTTCACTTGATGCATCCGTCCTCCGTCTCTTCGAGATCTACCCCACCCTCCCTTCGATACCCCCATCAGGGGGAATTAAGGCAAAGTGGAAGAGAGAGCACGGCTGCATGAGGCAGAGAGAGGGAGAGAGGGAGGGAGGGAAGGAGAAGAGGCCAGGGGACACTGCGGTTGCCATAGCGATTGCCAGTAATGAGCTATTTAGCTTTGCAAGAATGTGGTGTATCACTCCGTGTCTCTCTGTCTGTCGTACAAAAGACCAGCAAGGAGAGCAATCGCCAAGAGACGGCAAGCAGAAAGATCGAGAGAGAGGATGGAGGGTTCAGGGGTATCTCCAGTCGGGATCGGATAGCGTTGGGCATCTGCCGCCCGCCCAATGGGAAGTACGCATTCTGGCCAAGTGTAGGACCTTACGTTTCAACAGAGAGAAATGTAAGGTCCTGCACTTAGGCAGAAAAGATGGAATGCACAAAGGTAGGAGGGGGGATGCGTGGCTGGATAACCGTACATGTGAAAGGGATCTGGGAGTCTTGGTAGATCACAAGCTGAACACGAGCCAGCAGTGTGATGTGGCAGCTAAGAAAGCCAATGTGATTCTTGGTTGCATCAATAGGAGTATGGTGTCTAGACCAAGGGAGGCAATGGTGCCACTCTATTCTGCACTGGTTAGACCTCATTTGGAATTCTGTGTCCAATTCTGGGCACCTCAATTCAGGAAGGATATTCACAAGCTGGAGAGTGTCCAAAACAGGGAAGCCACAGGTCCAACCCTAGGTGACCCAGTCAACCTTCTCCAAAGCACTGCTCCCCCTACCTTTTAAAAAAAAAACTTTTGGGCCTTCATGATCAGGAGAAGATGTAGCCCAAGAGAATTCCTCATTTATCCAGCCCATCTCTGCTACTGGTGGCCTCCGAACAAAAATAGGGGATTCAACAGAGGGGAAGATCCTTCAACCAACTGTGGGGCATTTGCGACCCCCCCCCCCGATATCATCATCTCTCATCACTGGCTGTGGCAAATGGGATCTGCAGTCCTAGAACAGCTTAGGCCTCCACATTGCCCACCCTTGAATTATGGATAAGAGGAGATGCATGACAGGGAATAATTTTCTGATCTTGTTCTTGTTGTTGCATGCTTTCAAGTTGTTTCCAACTTACGGCGACCCTAAGGTGAACCTATAAAAGGTTTTTCCAGGGGCTGAGAGTGTGTGACACACCCAAGGTCACCCAGTGAATTTCCGTGGCCAAATGGGGAATCAAACCCTGGTCTCCAGAGCTGTAGTCCAACTTTCAATGCACTACCCCATGCTGGGTCTTGCAAGACCAATTTTGAACCAGATGCCGGCCATTTATGCACCTCCAGATGTTGGGGAACTGCAGGTCTCATTATTCCTCCTCCCTGTCCAGGCTGTCTAGGGATGATGAGACCTGCAGTCTGGGAATTCTTGAAAGGCCAGCCTCTTCCTGCCCACAAAGTGTGGCTAACACACTATCACAATAAACAATTCTCCAACCCATAAGAACCAGATTCCATCAGAGGACGAAGCGCATGGCTGTTTCCGTTTTGTGACTATCTTGGTTTTGTGTTGAAAAAAGAAAATTAAAAATTTGGCCTTGCTTTCTTCCCATGAGTGGTAGCTTCTGTTAGCCAAAAAAATAACGTGAGCAAACTTTTCCTCTTCATTATCTCCCAAAGTTCACCTGCCTGAAAGTTTGGGGAACGCACTCATTGATTTGAGTGCAATCAACTAACCTGGCTGTCAACCCAGTGAAAGGATTTTGCATTGATTAATCACCTACCTGTTCATTGATCAGCCAATTAATCAGCTAAAAGGGGAGGTGGTTAATCAATTAAAAATCCTTTAACCGCTTGGCAGAGGGAGGCGATTTTCTTTCCTTTCTTTCGCCTGTCCGGGTTGCAGATTGAGCGCGATCGCTCAAAACAGCTCCGTCAGATGATGTATGAGGATTACATGTGGAATTCACAGTTCTATCGGCAGCATATTGATCCTGCCTGCCTACTTTATATTCTGTGAAAAGGATGAATAGATCCTTCTCCCCCAGCTTCCATCCTTTCATTGATCCTTTGGCAAGCTCCTCCCCACACTCCACTTTTAAGGCTTGTGCACAACGGCAAAGTTGCATAACTGAACACACACACCCCACACACAGAGACAAACCCAAAAGCTCATCCGTGTCTCTGTGTGCAAAGGCCCCGCAGGTGAAATTCTCCTTCCATGACCTGAAACTGAATGCATTGCGCGAAAATGCCCCAATTCTCCCATAGGGGAACTTATGGGTGGGTAGCGTTGTGTACAGAGGCAGCCTTGTGTGGTGTTTTGAGGATTGGGCTACAACCCCAGAGACCAGAGTTTGATTCCCCGTTCAGCCAGGGACGCCTGCCGGGTGACCTTGGGCACGTCACATACTCTCAGCCCCCAGAAAACCCCGTGACACGTTCCTCGTAGGGTCTCCATAAGTCAGAAATGACTTGAAGGCACACGACAACAACAGCAAAACATCGTGCAGTGGTTTGACTGCTGGCTGAGGGTTCAAATCCCCACTCAGCCTCAAAAAGCCATTGAGTGACCTTGGACAAGTCACACTCTCTCAGCCTCTGAGGAAGGCCATGCGATGGGATCTCCTCCTTCTTTGGAGGTTTTTAAGCAGAGGCTGGATGGCCATCTGTCCAAGGGAGGGCTTTGATGGGTGTTCCCGCATCGCAGGGGGTTGGACTGGATGACCTCTGGGGTCTCTTCCAACTCTAGGATTCTATGATTCTGAAGGGAGCTCGAAAAGCAGGGTGGCCTAGCAGTCTGAGCATTGGAGGGGGACGCTGGGAGATGAGGCTCAAATCCCCAGCCGGCCACCGAAACGCGCTGGGTTGTTGGAAGCCGAGGGGCATCGACGCTTGCACGGAGTGATCGGTCAAAGCGGGCTCCGAAGAGCACGGCTGCCCATTTGTTTCCCTGCTCTGTTTCTTTCAGGGCTCTTGCCGCTCAAGCCTTTTGCTGCCTTCCTGCCTACAGAAGTTACTTCCTCCTTCTTCCAAAAGGTAGTCCGTTGTCTCCCTTTGTCCGGAAGGGAGCTCGTGAGAGCCAGCGATTTAGGACCTTTCAGACCGGACTTCAAGTCACCTTTTTAGATACATACGTACATACTCTTTATTACGGTTCCAAGACCCAAAAATACGGCAAACGTAAAATACCTATGAGATTTATAAATCAAATGAAAGCACGTCAAATACTTAGGCAGGATGGAGATACAAACTGTAAAAACCAATTAAAACAGCTCAAGTACAAAACAAATTGCAGAAGGCTTATTTCAAACCTTTATCTGATACCGATTGTTCTCTAATCCTGACTGCCTCAGAGAGAAACTTCGCAACAGCCAAAGTCACGCTGGGAAACTTGTCTTCTAATAAGACTTTGACACAAAATTGAGCAGATTTTCCTGGTGGGTTCCTCAATAACAGATTAATTACAGGTTGATGAACCTGCTTGTAGAGATTACAAGACAAAAGAATGCACTTCATACATTCTGCTTCCTAGTTACTACATGGGCAGAGTCTTGCAGTATACGGGACGCCGTAGACAACGATATCTGGCAATGGTCAAATTCTTTAGGTAATCAGCTATGTGAAAAGGCCCAAGAAATCATCTTTTCGTCTCTCTCTCTTTCCTTATCCAAGATGGATTTCTCAAAATAAATATAAGGGTCCCCCCCCCTTTTTTTTTAAATCTCACAAGAGAATCCTGAGTATTTTCCCCTCCTGTTTACTCTCATGTTGCACCGGCTACGCTGCACTCTGTTTGATATAGATACCAGGTATTCCTACATGGGTGACCTTGGGCAGGACACACTCTCTCAGCCTTAGAGGAAGGCCATGGCAAAACTCCTCCGTGAAGAAAATTCCCTGAGGGGCAGTGTAGAATAGTGGTTTAATGGACTAAGGCTCTGGGGTGCCAAGGTTTGCCAACCAAGGGATGGCACAGTGCTTAAATGCCGGTCCTGCAGCCACAAGGGTGTGAGTTCGATCTTGCCGGGCTCCAGGTTGACTCAGCCTTCCTTCCTTCTGCAGGTCGGTAAAATGAGTACCCAACTTGTTGGAGGAAATTAGCTAATACATTGTAAACCGCTTAGAGAGCACTTAGCTGATAAATGGTATAGAAATACACATGTTATTGCTATTGCATCCTCAGCCAACCGTGGAAACCCACTGGGTGACTTTGGGCGAGTCCCCCTCTACTTCCGAAGAAAACCGTGGCAAAACCGTCTCTGAAGATATCTGGCCAAGAAAACCCTACAATTGGCTCACCACAGGGCGGTCTTGACTGGAAGGTGCAGAACGACAAGTCCAGCAAAATGTGGGATTATTTGTTTGGGGAAATCGCGTCTAATCTTTATGCCACCGCGGCTGCCCGGTGTTCCTCCCCCAGCTGCGTAGATCCAGAGGCAAGCATGAAATGGAGGTTTCATGTTGTCATTAAAAAAATAAGTAGCTTGCCTCTTCCCCTCTGAATAAATCTGTCTGAATAAATTTAGGACACGGAGCAATGGCTTCAGACTTCAGGAAGGGAGATTGCTTACCCAAACATTGGAAGAACTTCCTGATGGTAAGAGCTGTTCGACAGTGGAATACGCTGCTAGCGTGGTGGAGTCTCCTCTTCCTTTGGAGGTTTTAAAGGAGCGGTTGGATGGCCATCTGTCGAAAGGACGGCTTTGATTGTGTCTTCTTGCCTGGCAAAATGGAGTTGGACTGGATGACCCTTGGGGTCTCTTCCAGTTCTGTGATTCTACGATTCTATGATCAAAGGTCTGGAATCCAAAAGCCCTGTGAGGAATGGCTCAGGGAGGTGGCCATGTTTAGCTTTAAGAGGAGAAGACTGAGAGGTGGAAAGATCGCCATTTTTAAATGCACGAAGGAATGTCTAGCAGAGGAGGGAGTGCGCTTGTCTTCTGATGCTCCAGAAACTGACACATAAACCAGTGGATTCAGATTTCAGGAAAAGAGATTCCACCTAAGCATTCAGAAGAACTTCCTGATGGTACAAGCTGTCCAACAGTGGAATAGACTGTCTTGGACAGTCATGGACTCTTTGTCTGCATTGTCGTCTTCAGGTTGGTTGTACGTCTCTCGGGAGTCCTTTAGTTGTGTGTCCCTGCGTGGCCAAATGAGATTGGACTCGACAGCCCTTGTGGCCTCTTCCAGATCTAAGATGCCATAACCCGTGTACAAAACGATCATTTTGAGGGAATGTTTGCAAGAACCAAAGAAGGACAAAACTATGTGTCTCATGAGATGGAATCAATTGCCTAACACGCAGTGAACAAGACATAATAAAGCACTGTCAGACAACTTGAACCACCGATATAAGAACAGCACTTTCAACAAAAAAATCCACAAAATTCCCTGTCAGAAAATCTCTGATGTGGCTTCCAGAGAATCTCCCCCGTTCAGCCTCCATGGATGACCCTGTTGACTGTGACGCGAGGGGAATTTTCTGTCTCGGAAAGCCACGGTGCCTCTCGCAGCCTCTTTAGCATGCTGCGTCAGCCCTCCCTCCTCCTCCCAGGCCCCGCAAAGGCCTGGCGTATTGATAACAAAAATGAGGCTTTGCCTCCAGCTCCTCGGGGTTTCAAATTAACAGGGCTCCGTGTCTTCCAGCACCTGTTTAAAATGAGATATTGATGGCCGGCCCCTAATCATCGGGTCCCCCCCGCCACGACTCCTAAACACCGGTGGCGAGCTGGCATTCCTTCTCCCTTCCCCCTGACAGCGGGCCGTAATTCTCTCCCGAGTTATTGCCACTTGTGCAACCCGATTGCCCATAAACAAGAAAGCCTTAAAGCAGTCCCATTAAAGGAACGGTTCACCTTCAGAAGGAGGTTGGCGGTGCCCTTCCAGGCTCCTGGCATCATTAACAGGGGGATCCTTCTCGCCAGCTGTCGGAGACAGTCTGCTGGGGAAAAGGACCACCCAACGGCTCACGTGCCCGAGGGAGCCGTTGGCCAGCAGGATGAAGCCCGTGGTCTATAGGGGATGGGAAGAGCTAAGCATTCTCGGAAGAGTGTTCCTTTCTCGTGCCGTCTGATGAATGGTGGTGGGATGCATCTTGGCAGGTGATTTTTCCCCGTTTTTCAATCTCTCCCAGTTATCATTAATGCATTTCACCACCACCTCCCTTTTAATTTCCTGCCTGTAAAAACCTTCCTTTTATATGGGCACTTAACTTCTTAAAGAGCAATCCGTTTCTCATTCTACCTGCACCACTTAACTGTGTGCTGGAAAAAGAAAGAGAGAAAGAGAGAGAGAGAGAGAGAGAGAGAGAAGATACTAGGGAAAGTAAAAGAGAGGGAAAGTGGAGGTCTCCAGGGAACATTTTGGACTGTTGGGTAGTTGAGATGTAACACGCATGCTCCTTTTGCTTTCAGAGCCAAACAGAGAGTTATGCTTTACCAAACAGAGAGTTATGCTTTATGCTACCAAACGTCGCATAAAAGCTTCATAGGCAGAAGGACACGATGGCTCCCCCTCAGCCCGCAGGACTTGCCATTTTCTTGTGAAGGTCGGCCTCTCCGTGGCCAGCCAAGAGCGGAGATCACGGAAGCCTCTGGTTCCGCTCACGCAGCCGGACACGGACTGATAATCTAATCCCCTGGGATCCTCCAAAGGTCTTAGCGGTGGGCGTCACCAGTCTGTGTCCAGCTATGGGGAAATAGTGGGATGCTTCTCCAGGAAGCCCCCTCCCTCCACCCACCAGGAAATGGCTGTGGAGGAAGGCTGCTGACCCGAAACGGTGAGTCCTCGTGGGGAGGGCTTTTGTCACTGCAGAGGAAGGAGAAGAATACCGACCTCTACAATCACCAAAGAAAGACGGGCACAGGCACGTGTTAGATTTATACTTGGGTCGAGACCAGGGCTCGATTCCCCACTGGGTCATGGAAACCCACTGGGTGACTTTGAGTGACTAGATGACCCTTCCAACTCTGAGATTTTAAGATTCTGTATATTTGAGGAGTATTTTTATTTTAGATGTGTAGTGCTGTGAAGGAGAGCCAATGTGGCATAGTGATCTGATCACGGGACTACAACCGTGGAGACCAGGCTTCAGTTCCCCACTCAGCCATGGAAATCCACTGGGTGACCTTGAGCACATCACACACTCTCAGCCTCAGAAAACCCCGTGACAGGGTCTCTTTCGGGTCGCCTCAGGTCAGAAATGACTCGAAGGAACACAACGCCAACGCCAATGTCACTAATAGGGTGCCAACCAGACTATCACAGAGCCTCGACACGTGTGCGCTGGTGTCCACCAAGACCGCAGGAGGCTCAGTGGCGGTGCTGCTAGTCGTCTTCAAGACTACAGACGGCTCGGTGTTGAAGTCCAAGCTGGATTGTCGATTGTGTTCAGGACCATGGACCGGCTTGATGTAGAAGTCTGGGATGGGTTTGCCTGTGGTGTTCAAGACCGCGGGCAGATCACTGTTGGCGTGTAGGCTGAGTGGCTGGTAGTTTTCAGGACCACAGATGGCCCAACACAGGACCGTGAATGTTTCATCCAAGAATTGCTTTCTGAAGCTAGCTATGAGACAAAGCAGAAAGAAGCGGAGAGCCTGGAATGTCATTCTGCTTGAAGGTGGATGTCTCTGACTGCGCCCTGCCTTGAAGAAAACCGCCAGAGCTGTTCCTTTGGCTCTGCCATGGCTTGGGAGTCTCCCACATCCCCTTCTCATGGTGCATCGGCAGATGAACAGCTTTGGGACGTAGCCCTTTAGCTTCAAGGAGAAGGTGGGATTCAGCGCCTTAAGCTACAGTTTTCTTTATTTGACAGCTTACTCTTTGCATGCTTGGTTAGAGGAGCCGAAGGCCTTGATCCTGAGAGTCAACCCAGCGGGAAATAAAAGGGGGAAAGTGACTCATAGAAAAGCTCTTTTAAATCCTCCGCTGCTTAGCTTAGGTAAGATAAAGAGGAAGGATTTCCTTTCTTTTCTTCCTTCTCTCTCTCTCCCAGAGGAAGGAAACCCTGTTTGGTTTATCTGTTTATTGATGGGATTCATGTCTCACCTCTTGGCTCCAAACCGAGTCCTCCAGGCAGCTAATTACTGTAATCGTAATTACATGCCCAAGGACAACAGGATGTTTGCTTGTACAATTCCAGTAATTTTGCCCATTTGGTCGGAATCGTCTTGTCAAATTTATTTTGCTTTGAGTTGCTGCAAAGGCTTCTACTACCTGTGCCTGAAATACGCAACACTGGCCCTGAATCCGGTTAGTGAGCCCCGCTTGAGCCATCCTTGACCGAGCAGTCGACACGTTCGGAAACCCCATTGATTCAACAGACCTGCGCAAGCTGGGATTAACAGTAGGAGTTCGTCCGGTGTTTCTACAGAGCAGAACTGGAAGGGATTACTAGGTTCTCGTCCTCATAGGATTGCCGGATCCTAGCATGTCCCAAGTGCAAAATATCCACCACCAAAGTAGTCCAGAATGAAGTAGATAACATTTTTATAAGAGATCAACAATTCCTGGCATCCTGTGAGTGAGTCATAATCATGTAAATTCAACTTACGCTGTCATAACCCACTTTTGGGTCATTGCGGTAGTTCTAATTCTTTACTGGCTGCACAATGACAAAAATCTCCCCCCCAAAACCCACATTTTAAGGTATACAGCCCCCCACTCCCACCAATGTTGTTGGAGAGCAGGAGGAATCGGTAGAGACGTGTCCAGCTATTTTCCTGGAGGCGCTACAAGGACATCGTCTGCAGGAACCTCCCGGGGGCCCCGGACGTCCCAAGAGGACCCTCTTGCAATGCGTTCAGCCGCAGGAAAATAGCTGGATGTGGCTCAGCTGATCTCCTCACCCTCTGATGACATGGAAAGAGCCATGCTTGGGTGTGTGTGTCTCTTAAGACCTGGTATTTTAAGAGCTAGGGTGTTAACATTTTCATTATAGCCAAACTATTGCATTTTTAGTAATCCAGTCTCCAGCAGGTGCTTCAGTGGCCCACATTCGCAACTAGCTGAAGAACGACCAAAATGGTGAAGGGTTGGACTGGATGGCCTCTGGGGTCTCTTCCAACTCTATGACTCTGATTCTATGACTCTATAGCTTTGGCAGCCATCTTCAGGATGACAGCCTACACACAAGGATGATGGTGGTTTATTGCTGCTGGTTACAGACAGCAGACAACTCTCTTGTTGCAACAGCTCCACCGGCTTGCTGGTCCATTTCTGAGCCCAGTTCAAAGTGCTGGTTATGACCTACAAAGTCCTGTAACAGCTCCGCTCCGAGGACCATATCCATCTTTTCTATTCAGTCGTGTCATCTCACGATATGGCCAACGTATGATAGCCTCAGTTGAGTCATTTTGGCTTCTAGGGAGAAGTCAGGTCGGATTTACTCTCCGACCCATTCATTTGTCTTTTGGTGGGGTTTGGGGGATCCCTAAAACTCTCCCCCAGCCTCATATTTCAAACGAGTGGATTCCCTTACTGTCCTGGCTTTCACAACCAGGCATCAAAATCAGAAACGCCATGTCAGTAGCTATTGGGAGGGTGCAATGAAGATGTTGCCCACAATAAGAATTCTGCCTATCTGAATTTTCCTCCGCTCCTCAGATTTCTACCAATGATCCACAATGAAGATCATTCCCTGCGCTTACATTTTGCTGGTTCCACATTTCCTTGGGTTGCTTCACCTGCCCCCGTTTCTTTGGATGCCTAAACTCTATTCCTAAATGCTCAGCTGAAATTGTAAGTTAATGCAAGGCTAGAAATTTGGGGACTGAAGAAAAATTTCCGGGGAGGGGGATAGGATTCTTATTTGGTGGGCGTAAGGCCCTCACGTTGCCCTCCCTGTAGCTACACCCTGGACCGATATTGCTCAGATACAAATGCGTGGAACAAACAGTGCTGACTTGCCTTTTCAAGAACTTCCCTGTTTTCCTGATCTCTTTCCTCCCAGCATCGGCAAACACCATCTGCCGGGTTTCCTTTGCCTTCCCTCGGAATCGCTCCATATGCTTCAGAAGGAAAGAGGCGAGCCGTGCCACAGATGAGAGATCAGAAAAATCCTAAACTATGTTTGCTTTTGTTTGCTTTTATCCTTCCTCATCTTCCCCCAGCTCCTCCTATCTCAGTGGCAAAGGTGTTCTGTTTTGGTTTTTTTCTGTACTGACATGACTTACCTGAAACCAGATTGCGGCATTTCTTTTATTGAAGCGAAACAACTTAAAAAGCAATTTGTCAACACGTCGTTCATAACTGCAAAAAAAGGGAGGAGGGAAAAACATAACAAATCTCGGTTTGAGATTAGATCGCTCCTAATCCAGCTGGGGAGGCATAAGGACTTCTTCCAGGGGTTGGATTGGTTCCCACAGCCGGGCCTTTGGAGCCGGTGGAATTATTCCGGTTGTTTCTGCTCCAATTCAGTTGCAGCGGCAGCAGGAAAGGGAGCCTCGGAGAGGGAGCCGAAGGCACCAAAGCAGGCCTCCATCTTGCAGGAACGGCTTTGTTGGACCAGTCCCAAGGGAACAAGATCCCCTGTGCAAGCTTTTGAGACACACTAGTTTCTTCATCAGGAAATGATGGTTTTTAAAAACCATGCACAGGGAAAGTAGGACCGTAAATTTTTGTCTGTTTCCTTCTCCCCTGCGAGAATGAAACATTTCAGCAGCCAGCACTCCATTGTGCCCAAATATAGAACAGCTACTGCACAGGGCTTTTTATTGCTATTTGCATGTCCAAACTTTTTAAAACAATTATAATTATAGTAGGAACAGACACGTAATTTTTTTGCCCCAAGCATTTTTTTAACACAGAAAACTTGTATTTTCAGCACAAAAAGTAACATTTTGAGAGAAGCAACTGTATTTTGTGCAAAGCACTTGCAAAATACTGTTTCCTGCTGCTGAGATTTTTATGTGCAATAAAGTACCCTTCCACCCCAAAATCACCGCATCAGTGCAAACTGTTTTACTACGGGGTGGGGAGCCCTGAAATACAGAGGGTCATAAAAGCTGGGTGTTGTCTTGGTGGAGGACTTTCTTGCATCAGAACACCTTTTTTGTTGTTGCTGTTGTTGAGGAGGAGAAAATGTGCTAGCATCCAGACCACAATCCTGTGGATGTCTTTGTGTGGTTGTGTGTTCAAGTCATTTACAGCTTATGGTGATCCTAAGGCAAAGCTATCATGGGATTTTGTGTACGTCTCCCTATAGAAGCAGATCAATGTTCTCTCCAATGTGAAACACCCACACTTAGTTCAAGATTGCAGAAACAGAGTTGTGCATGGTTGTGCATTATGCACAGCTGTGCATTTGCATTGTGAATTTGCTCATTTGCATTTGCTCGTGGGGTCCATTTTGGGCTGTGCAGAGCTATGTGTTGCACACGAGGCAATTTCACATCGTGAGCAAGGGCACGTGGTTGTCCTTTTGGTTGTGCAACATCACAGTCCGGTAATGAGCCAGCGAGTGAGGACTGGCTAATTAAATCAAAGGACTTAGGCTGAAGTGGACAAATTAACAATCCTGATTAGAGAGAAATCATTGAAGACCTTTTCTTTCTGAAAAACTTTTACTAAGCTTTTTGCCAGAAAAAGAGAACAACACGTTAACTGTAGGCTTCAAAAATAAGCAAAATAAGCAGTAGAAGTATATGAAGGATATTGTCCTGAACACAAGTCAACAAGTGCCCACGGCAGCAGGTTGGCGAGAGTGGTCTTTGTCTGGTCCAAAAGTTGGATCGCTAGGCCAAAAGTCCGTGAGCCAGCTGAGAGTATAAGAATAGCCCAAAACACAGTCAGGTCAAGGCAGAACCGGAGCCGCAGAGAGCGCCCCTAGACAGCCAGGTAACGCAGTTGCGAGCACTATAAGGCTGGGAGGCAACTGCCCGGATATTTATGAACAGCTCCTTCAAGGTCAACGGGTGTCTTATTGGTGCTAATTAGGTCAGTGTTTTATTATTCAGACGGCTCTTGTTTCTCAGTGTAGGACAGGGGAGTGTCCTCTTCAGTCCACGAAGCCTCTGCCGTGTTCTTCCGGGGAACGGGGTCCTGCTCGGCCTCCGTCTCTTTGGACGCAGAGACGGCTGCAACCTCCTGGCAGTCGGCCACCTCCTCCTTCTGGCCATCCTCCGAGGGGTGAGTTACCACATGCATTTACAACTGAAGAAGTTACTTTATATAGCCGTGTATTATCTGCATTAGGAAAGCTGTAAGTCAAATGTATATTTTTTTTCATTATTCTCTACTGTTTTTGCTTCTTCGTAGTTATCCTTCTTTCTTGTTTGCTGTTTCTTTTTTCATTGCTTCTCTACATCTTGGCTTTTTTATTGTATTGGAAAATGTTTAACAACATTTGCTGGGGGGAAAAGACAGCAATGAGGTGGCCTTGTACAAATGCCGTGAAACTTTGTGAGTGTACCTCTGCTCTCCATCTCGTTGCCGTAGGATCTCGGCTTCCCTATGTTAGGAGTCACATAGTCTGCCTGTTGTTTTATTTTTTTTTTAAATAATTTTATTGTGATTACATCGTATAAAACAACATTTCTCATGGTACATTTTACCGAACTATTACCGCTATCTTCCACTCCTCTCTGGATTTCAATAGTGTTATTTCATTGACATATCAACATTATGCATCGCATTGCATTTGTTAACATACAAGATAGATCCTGCTCTTCGACCCTACTTTACATGTTCCGTGATATTCCACTGATTTTTACTTCTAACTACTCATGCTACCATGAATTAAGAATTATTACCTGTCAACACCCTACCCATTTCCAGAACAATTTGCCATTCTTTGTTAACGTCATCGTCTGATTTTCCTTTTAATCTCTGAGAGACTATAGCTGCATTCCGATTTTCAATAAAAGTTGCCCACCATTGCTCTGTTGTAGGTATCTGCTCAGTTTTCCATAGCCTTTCATATTCAATACGGGCTGTCGTAATCATATACGGCATTATTCGCCAATATTTCTTTGCAACAGTTCCATCTAACACATGTGTCATATTTAACAAGTTTATAAATTATAAACTAAATTTATATGGCAAGGGAAAAAACCAAGAATAAAATGGAATATCATGACAGACTCAATAAGAAGAGGAGGGTTGGGTCTACCAGATTTACAGATATATTTCAAGGCAGCAGCATTTACGTGGATAAAAGACTGGATGAATCTTCAAAATACGAGAACGCTGACATTAGAGGGAGCTGATTTAAGGGTGGGTTGGCATGCCTATATGTTCTTTGGGAAAGCTGCGGTTGAGAAAGACTTTGTTCATCATTTTGTAAGAACATCGCTACTTAAAATATGGACCGACTACAAGAATAAGAACATTAGGCAACTACCTGCATGGGCCTCCCCTCAAGAAGCCTTCTTTGGAAGATGGTCTGATTCGGATGAGTGGCTGTGTTATGACGACACATTAGAAATGACAAATCTGAATCTTTTTAAGATGAAATCAAGAGAAGAATTGGAATCAGAAGGAATAAAGTTAAACCGGTTCCCTTACAGACAGCTAACTGAGAGATTTCAGATGGATGTGAAAACTTATGGAATAGAACAAAAAGAGCAAGGAAGAATGGTGAAGTTACTGCGGAAAAACCTGCCTCATTTACTATCCCAGGTATACCAGGAGATTTTAAATCAAGAAAGAGAAGAGGAGACAGTCAAATCAGCAATGATATTGTGGGCTCAAAATCTCGGACATCCAATTCAATTAGAGCACCGGGAACAGAGCTGGCAGCGGACACAAAAATTTACTGCAGCCCAGAACCTAAAAGAGAACTGTTATAAGCTTTTTCACAGATGGTACGTGACACCAGAAAAATTAAAGAAGATATACAATACGGGAACAGGTCAGTGTTGGAAGTGTCAGGAGAATGTTGGAACACTATTTCATACGTGGTGGTCGTGTCCTAAGGCTAAAAAATATTGGAATGATATACATAATATGATATGTAAAATACTGAGGGTTCAAATGGATAAGAAACCTGGACTGTACTTATCGTCTGCCCGTTGTTTTGATATGGGTTTGCAGATCCATCGTGCCCCCACAGCCCCCAGCGAGCTGGGATCAACAAAGGCAATAAAACGCAAGCAATAAAAGTCGGTTGTGTATTTGATAATTCAGACACACACAAAAAAACCCTTTGAAAACCGAAACCTATCTCTCACCGGTGTGAAGCTCACAGCCTCCTTTGTAGTAAAAGAACAATCGGTTCCTCGGGAGATCTCTGTACTGTCAGGGCTGGAGATAAACTTGGGCGATGGATCAGGCGAAGCGTGCTGCTGGGAGCCACGTGCCGCAGCCGTACCTTTGGAGGGGGGGGGAGACCCTGAGAAACTCGCGTCCTGCTCGGGTGCAGCCGGGGGTCCCGGTGTTGCAGGAGGGGGACTCCAACTCCAGCTCTCGTGACAGCTTCTTCTCCTCGTTCCCCAAATGGTGACCGTTCCTCTTTGGGCTGCGGGAGCGATCCAGCTGTCCTGTGCTGCAGTGACTCGCGGGAGTATCAGCACGTTGACGTATGTGCCATTTTAGTCTAAGCACATTACATCTATATTTTTAAATACATCTTCTCTTGAAATAAATCCAGATTTAAATAGGTATACAATAATCAGAAAATACGGTGGCATAGATAATTATTTGGTATGCAGTGACAAATCTTTTTTGTCGCTGTGTGCCTCCAAGTCATTTCCAACTTATGGTGACCCTAAGGTTTTCTGGGGCTGAGAGTGTGTGACACACCCAGGGTCACCCAGTGGGTTTCCAAGGCCAAGCAGGGAAGTGAACCCTGGTCTCTGGGACGGCAGTCCAGCATTCGAACCACGGCACTGCGCTTTACACTCGAGAATTGTATCTACATGGCTGCCCTGCCAAGTTCTAGTCTTCTTATTTCTGGTCCACGGTCTCCATTTTGATTTATCTGGACCTACCAGATGGATCTAACATGGCCAAAAAGGGCTTCATGCCCAAAGATTTGTCTGTTTCTCTCTGATGTGCCTTGTTTTTTAATTTATTCTTTACCCGGGGCGCCTAGCTCCAAAATGAATTCTGGGGGAACGCTCCTTTGGAGAGGTTTCAAGGCCACAACCACCTCCCTGTAGATTTCTCTCCTTTCTGTACCTCTTAAAAATAAATCAGAGAAGAACCATTTCAAAGATAAAGAATGATCAAGTTCCCGTCTGTGGATCAGTCCAAGAAGAGCAAATGAGGTCACTTTGCACTAAAATGGGAAGCCTCCCAAGATCTTCCCCATCCTCTCCAGCTGGGAGGAGAGATTTCTAGACGTTGCAGGGGAGAAGGAACCATCGTGGAACAAGAGAGAAAGGCACTCAGGCTTCAAGGAGTTAAGCCGATGCCGGGGAAATTAGCTAAGAGGAAATGCCAGCGTTTTGATGGATGTCTCCTGGGAGGAGTGAGGCTCAAAGAAGACAGCGGAATGTAGGCCGCTTGCTAAACAATGCCAATGAAATGCTTGACGTCTCTAAATGGAGGGAAGTACCAAAGAGCGGTGGGGGGGAGGACCCCACTGACCAAAAAAAAAAAAATGACTGCAAAGAAATGGATCGCGCGATTAGGAAGCGATCACAGGATCGAGAGACACAAAATTCCTGAAAATGGGAGACGCTTCATGACAAACATTCAAGATGCAGGAGAAATTGCTAAAAAATGAAAACAGATGCTGCCAGTGACTGTTTTTGAGATATGTTGGATGTATCCCGGGTGGGGTAGGGAGACTGTTTCGTCCTTCTGCAGCTATTGCCCATGCAAGGAATGGGTCCCCAAAATTGCTCTTCTCTGGATCCTTTCCAAGATTTTAAAGATTCCCAAATAGGGATGTAGATTCCAAATTAGACCCACCCTCACATCGCCTGAGACCCCAAGAAACGTGCAAGTTTTCTCCAAGAAAAACGAAGAAAAATAAACAAAGAACTTTTCCTTATTTTTCACATAATCCTGGAGGGGGAAAAATTGTTCTCGCCATGAACGATCATCATGCATTGGATGCTCCATCCTCTTACACATCTTCATGCAATTCAGTAAATTCAGCAATTCATTTCTTAGCTCTTCCGCTATATAGGCAGGTATACACAGAGTTACCTGACATAACAGGCCATGAAGAATTCCAGCTGCCTCTTCCTTTTTGTAAGGGACTGCTTTAATTATGTGTGTTTGCCTCCAACCGTTGTTTTTTTATTGTTTTTGTTTGTTTTTAATCTGTTGTGCGTCACCTCACCGGCCCTGACAGGCAGTAAACAAATAGCTTCATTAATAACTAATTGAATTTACAGTTTGTGAAATTTATAGAAAACACAATCAACACGCCCGTATATATAGCCCGAATCCTGTTGATTGGTCCCTAGCAGAGCGCATGCAACCGAATCAATTGTGGAACAGTTAAGTCAACGCAGAGGTAAATTCCACGCATTCGGTGGGTCTACTCTGGGTCGGATTCATTATCGGATTCAGGCTTTTATTTCCAAAATTTGTTCAGAATATTGTGCATGCACACACAGGCTGGAATCCTACGGGTTAGTCCCAGTCGGAGTTGAATGGCAAGTCAGCATTTAGATCAATCCCACAGATTCGTTGGATAATCTTTAGTTGGGACTATAAATAGGATCACAGATCATGGATCACGGGCACATAGTTCCTGTGTATGCGTGGAATCCGATTCCCTTCCCGGCTAGTATAGTTCCACCGAAACAAATTAGTCACGTAAGTCTCAATGAGTTCAACGAACGTGTTGTCCTTGGGATTTAACACTATGTTTCTATGTTGCAGATCCTCTTTCTCATCCTCTTTAGAGGTCTTCTTCTAAGTCTTTCTCAAATCAAAAAAAAAGGGAATTCGTGGGCAGACAGAAGGCCCTCTTCGTTTCTGGGTTTAGCACCTCACATTTGGCACGGTGTCCCTACCCTCCAAAAGCTTGACTGCCACCAACACAGATTTTATTTTGCCACTCCGGAAAGAGGTTTTGCACATTTCTGCAGACATTCCCAAATACCGTTAAGCTATTTAAATACAGGTGTGGGAGCTGTGCCTTGCCCACAGGCCCCACGTGGACTGTCTCAAATGAAACCCACAGAGTCCCCCTTGTCAAAAAAAAGCCCAGCCCCAAAGTAGATAACCATTCTTTCCGATGATACTTTGGCTGGCTGAAGTGATCGTTGGCGGCTTCCAAGCTGGGGTTCAGTGAATCCACCGTGGGTTTTGAGACTTGGAAGGCATTCTCCAAGGTTCTGGACCTATTTGGCGGGGAGGTTTCAGCCCCTTTGTTGTTGATAATCACCTTCAAGTCAACTTTGATGACCCCACAAGTGAGAGATCTCCAAGAGTCCCAATCCCATCACCACCACCTCTCTGGTCTTGCAGATCCAGATCATGGCTTCCTTCGCTGAATCAACCCACTTGTGAGCTCTCTCTCTCTCTCTCTCTCTCTCTCTCTCTCTCTCTCTCTCTCTTCTTACCGTCTTCCACTTTTCCGAGCATTGTCATCTTCTCCAACAAGTTGTGCCATCTCCTGAGATGTCTAAAATACAATAGTCTCCATTTGCTCATTTTGGCTTCCAGAGACAAGTCAGCCTTCATTTGCTCTTGAACCCACTGATTTGGGTGGAAGGGGTTTGGTGGCCCATGGTGTCTGTAGCACCACATTTTACAGGTGCTGGTTCTCTTCCTGGTACCTTTCTTCACTATCCAGTTTTTGCAGCCATAAATAGAAATCGCAAATATTATGGCATGGACGATCCTGACCTTGGCATTCAATTATGTATCTTTACATTTGAGTTCAGCACCTTCGAGAGCTGAAAATAGATTCGGCACCTCGGAGAGCTTCCTTTTAGTTATCCATCATTTCAGCACCTCGGAGAGTTCCTTTAAGATTGTAGTAGCCCGAGTGTCAACTCACCGTACCTCTAATATGGAAGCCATTGGCTATCACCTGCGGACTCTGAAATTTTAGAAAATTTTAGCTCTAAATTAATAGGGAGAGTTGTGTACCTTCCCTAGAAGCCTAGAGTCATGAGGGAAGCTGGTGTGAGGCTGGCGACCAAACCCTTCCCAATTGTCCAATCTCGGCATTAATGTTTTATTCTTTAATAAAATCCCTGATGCTAGAATTTCTTATCTCATTGTAGTGGGTGATTCTCACAATGTTGTTTTTTTCCTGCCTTCAAGATAATACGCTTGCTTGTTTTTGTTGTTATTGGTTTCCACCGTGCAACACTAAGGGAGTTTTGTGCCAAAGCGTGGTTTATAAATATAGCAAAACTGCATAAATAAATGAGAGGACATGAATAAATTAACGAATGCATAAATAAATAAAATTAAGAGAGCATTGAGCAAAGGCTGGGAAACAGAAATCTTGACCCAAGTGTATGAAAGATCCTGTGGAGATTTGTTTGGTGTCCGTGGCATTTCTCTTGATGCAGACAGGCACAGCAGGGGCAGAAAAACACCCAGGAACTTATTTGTATGTCAGATATAGGTCATGGACTCCCATGGCCAAGCGTCAGGGCACTGGTGGCTCACAAAAGCTGGAAGGAAAGACAAACAGGGCGAGGAAAATCTCCTTGGGATCATCCATGACGTGTCATCGAGGTTGAGTCTGGGACGGGCGTTACGCTTGCTTTCTGGATGCACTCAGGAAAATCGGTAATTTAGAGTTCGTCAAGTAGAGGGACATGAAGGAGGGAAGGAAATTAAATTCAGGCGGTGGAAGCTAGTGGTTTCCAGGTCAGTGGGTTGGTCCGTGTGCTCTGGGTTATAGTCAGAACTTCAAAGAAGCTATCCAAGGTTTTTGTGACCACCCAGATGCCCTCAAGGCCCAAACGTTTTGCCCTAAAATGATCGCGGGGGGCTTGGAGAGCATTTCCAACACAATTTGCAGCGCCCTTTGGCCAGTTTAGGCTCGGGGAAGACATTCTTGAAACAAGAAGTGATTTCTGCTCACTTCCTGTTGTGGAAAATGGTCTCTGTGGGATTGAAATGGCCCTGGAGAGCCCAAAAACACGGTGCAAATGTGTTCTATGTCCCTTCGAGGGCATTTTCGTGCAAGAGTAGCTGAAAGTCACCTTCCAAGGTCTCTTGGAGAGCTAATGTAACTTCCTGGCATTCCATAGTTGAGCATCCCTGCCTTAAATATTTCCAGAAATTTAAATAGCTCCCCATGAAAGTTCAAAGCACTTTCCATAGCATTCCATAGCACTTCTTTTCCTGCTGAGTAAGTCCTGAATAGCAACGATTCCAATCCACCCATGATCCTCCTTGACAGATTTTCCTGACATTCAAGGAACCATTTTTTAAAAAATTCCAAATGTTCTTTGAATTCCTTCTGGAAAGAGAGGATTGAACAGGGCTGACCCAAGACATTTTGTCCTCCAGAAACAAAGACAAGAAAGGGCCCTCCGCCGTCCATGGCAAGAGGAGGAGGTAGGTGCCTTCCCGGCAGCGACAAAAGCTGCTGGAGAAATCTGGTGTTTGGGTTTGTTTTTGAACCAGGTTTCTCAGCTTGTTTGTCGATCTTCCAGATTTGAATATGGAACTGAAAGACTTGGCAGGAAGATCTGAAGGCTGGGCGCTGCCAAGCTTCTGGGAGATGATTACAGCCCTCTGAAAGATAGTTGGATTGGTCTGTTTTTGCAGAGAAAGAAGAGGAGGAAGGGGGAAGGAAAGGGAGGGAGACAGAGAGAGGAGGAAAAGGCAGTCTTGCAGCACCTTAACACTGTCCACTTCATGTTAGTCTGAGCTTTTGTGAGCCACGCTCCAGAGGCACTGATGGAAATGAAGAAAAAGCAGTCGGGACCAGAGGCTCCCATGCCGGCGGGGCGGTGAAGACATCCCAGGTTTTAATGCCGCCTTCCAAGGAGCTCTCCAATGTGCTGAAGGTATCTAGGACTGGGGCTCAGCGCCTCAGAGAGCGCCTTGAATAGTAGCCAAAAGCTGGGGTGGATCGCCGCCCCACTGACATGGGAGCAAACACCTGGGAAAAGACTGCAGTCCACAAAAGCTCCAGCTAAATATCTACCTAACTATCTGCTTAGGCAAAGCATTTAATCATTTAATAACCAGTTGGACTTTTTTGTATTTGTTGTTGCTGTGTGCCTTAAAGTCATTTTCTAATGGATGGTGACTCCAAGACAAGCTTATCAAATGGTTTTCTTGGCCACTTATCTCCTCTGGGGCGGAGAGAATATGAGCCACCCTGTGGGTTTACACAACTAAACAGGGATTCAGACTCCCAGAGTCCTGGTTCAGTACTCACACCACTAGGCCAGCTCTAAAGTCTACGTATTACACTCTTTCAGATGTATTGATGGAGATAAGGATATAGATTCCGATGCACAAAAACTCATGTTGAAATAGTCCTTAATCTTAAATGTTTTAATGTGTTTAAGTGTGCATGTATGTATCCAGATACCTTTAAGACTGACCACTTTTTCAAATGTTTTTGAAGATTCTTTCCATTCCTAGTATCTATTTAAGTATGTAGGTATACATCCATCTATCAATCTGTCTATCTATCCGTCCGTCTGTCCGTCTATCCATCATCTGCCTGTCTGTCTGTCCGTCCATCCAACCATCCGTCCGTCCATCCGTCCGTCCATCTCTCCATCTATCTGTCTGTCTATCTGTCTATCTATCCACCTAAACACAATCCACCTAAAGCTAATCCGTTATAAATGCCAAAGAACAGTTATAACATGAAAGAACTATTTCAAAAGTCTCTGGTTTTCCCCCCTCTTCTCCTTCTTTTCCCATTGCAGTCACGCCAGTGTCATTTTGCCCGTTCCTCCTGATGAAGACTGTGTGGGTCAAAATGTATTCAGCACAGTGATTTTTGTTCTTAACCGATGCTAAGTCATGCATATTGAGTGACCCCCTGACTGGCTTAGTTTCTCTGGGCTGATTTTGTATTAAATGGATTTATAGATACAGGAAAAAGGAGGAAGGGAGTGGGGGAGAAGGAGCCTTGGAGCACCTTTAAGAACAACCAGTTTATTTCAGCAGCAGATTTTGGGACTACAGTTCACTCATTCAGATGCAGGAGGCATTTGTGGGAGTCTTGAAAATCAGCCAGAAGAACATGCTCAAATTGGATAAAAACCAATGAAAATCATAGAATCGTAGAATCGCAGAGTTGACAGAGACCCCGAGGGCCACCCACTCCAACCCCACTCTGCAAGAAAGGCAAGAAGACACCAGGAACAGACTCCCTTTGACAAAGGGGCATAAACTTCCAAAGGAGGAGGAGACTCCACCACCCCCCAGTGAGGCAGCAGCAGATTCCACTGTCAAATGGCTCTTACCCTCAGGAAATTCTTCCCAGGGTTTAGGTGGAATCTCTTTTTCTGCAGTTTGATGCCATTGCTCCGTAGTGCCCTAATCTCTGGAGCACCAGAAAACAAGCTTTGTCCTTCTTCTATATGACATCCTTTCAAATATTTAAATGCAGCTATCACGTTGCCTCTTAACCTTCTCTTCCCCAGGCTAAACCTACCCAGACCCCTAAGCCACTCCTCATAAGGCTTCATGGTTGCTGAGCCTCTGACCATTTCGGTCACCCTCCTCTGGACACGCGCCAGCTTGTCCGTATCCTTCCCGAACTGCGGTGCCCAGAACTGGACCCACGATTCCAGGTAAAGTCCGGCCAAAGCAGAACAGGGCGGGACCAGAGCTTCCCTTCATCTAGAAACTAGACTTCTATTGATGCAACGCGGCATCGCCTTGGCCTTTTTGTTCACTGCAGTTGTGAGGCTGCTCAATAGCCATGTTCCACTTGAGAACACAAGAACGGAGCCTGTACCTCCCAGGCTACCCCTGTCTGGCCTCCTTGTCCAACAGCCACCCGTCAGTGCTCTGCCGAGAGCCTCATCCTTCCCCAGAATCTCATCCTGCAACTGTTTCAACCGCCGTACTTCAACCTATTGCCTAGTTGAGAATTCTCTAAACAGAAGATAAAGACTCAGCGCGAGTGTCACTTGACTGAGAGGATACGTGAGCCGGCGCTTTTGACGTACCCCCTCAGCACGGAGTCTGTGAGCCCCGTGCCACCCTTTGTGGCTCGTGGGGTGGCCGGCCCTGCCGTCCTGTGCCCTCCTGAGGAGACGCTTGGACTTAGATCTCCCGTGATCCACCTCCCCTTCCTTTCCCTTCCCGTCTCTGGTCCCTTCCTCCTGACGCTCTGTTGTGAAAGGGAAGCCGCAAATGCTAACTCGGTGTGACAAACGGAGTGGGAGAGAGACCTCTCCGCTTAGGACAAATCGTTTTAAACAGAGAAAGGCCATCAAGGAGATTAAAGTTTCAGCTGGAGGGGGAGAGAGGCAGAGAAAGAAGGAGGAAGCCGGTTCTGCTTGCAAGCTTTGCGAGGTCTCCAACCGGTGTCCCCGTTGTGAGGTTCTGGGTCTTTGCTGTTCAGCCAAACCTTCTGCTGGGCTAGGGGTTCAATGAATGATCTCCAGGGGCACAACGCGTGACAGAAAGGATCCCTCCCTTCACAGGGAAGAGGAGGAGATCTAAACAGATCTGTCACTGAAAGCGTTTCTGCAGACCCAGCTGATAACACAACCACACTCTCGCTGTACGTCAGAAATCCAGAAATGCACTTAAGGGACTGTTCCCGTATCTCCCAAGGGTGCCACGAAGAAAGCGGGAAAAGGGAGTTAAGTTATTGTTACTGCCAGTGGAGAGACCCTAAAAGAGATTCTACATCAAGGTTGTGTAAAATAAAACTCAGCACGTGGAGTCACGCGTTGGTTCTGCAACAACACAAGTAAGGCCTTGAATGGCCACGTTGACTAACCGGTCGTGTCCCTGAATGTTCAGCGAAATGCACCACCAAATGGGGAAAGAAACGATATTTGAAAACATCCCTGCCCCCCTCCCCCCAAAAAAGCAGTTGAAAATATGGTTTTTCGAGTGTTGGGAAAGTGAGGAGGAGATTCTTGGACCAAGGATAACCCTTGCAGGTTGAGACTTCTTCTGCACAAAGTTTGCATGTGTCCGTTTTATACGAAAGGCTGCTTTTTCTGCATGGCAAACAGCGTTTTCAGAAACAGGACATAATATCTTTTGCACTGAAATATGAGTCCCTGCACAGAAAACTCACTACAATGAGATAAGAAATTCTAGCATGAGGATGAAATTAGAGACGAGTGTCATCCCTACAACCGAATCTGCAACTGAATGTACAGCTGGAGGCATGCTATTGTCCTAATTCAGCCTTCGACAAGCCTCAAAAGGCTTCACACGGTGGTTCCATCGCCATAGCCGAGGAGCTAGAGGCCGACAAAGCTGATAGGGAACTTCCAGAAGATGGGCTCCCACCTCAGCTGGAGCAGGTGAACATTCAGGAGAAGCCCAAATATTTGCATTTACAGCAACGACAGAAGAGTCAAGACCTCTTGCAGAAACTTTGTAAGCCGCCTTGAGTCGCAGATCCTGCAAGACTTTGGGACTGTACAAAATTCTCGCCGATCTATTATTCTTCCTGGCTGTTGGAAAACTCATTATTTTGACCGGGAAGTGAACAACTGAGACTATGGCTTCCATCCTTAGGTTGCACAGTGTCACAACTCACTCGTGAGGTGGCATTGCACGACGTCTGCGTAACTCGTGAGTGCAAGGTTGCTCTCCGTCCCTGAAGTGCAGGGTCTTGGCCAAGCTGAGAAGGATTTCCTCATGGAGTTTTCATCTCTGGTTGGTTGTTACGTCGTGCACGGGTTGCGTAAAAATGTCTCTAACATACTTTTCCCCTTTGTGCAGGGAAGTGCACACAAAACGCGCAAGCCACCCAAACATACTGAGATTTTGCAGAGTCGTGGAGTATTTTTCTAATTCAGGTAACCCCCTTGACCAGTAGCTGAGGTCTGAACTTACTTTCTGAGTACCATAATCTCAATTACGTGAAGCGTTCTTTTTAAGTTAAAGGAACCGTCCAAAAAGGACATTTCTATGTATTCGGGCAGAGTGGAAAATAGGAAAGAAATGTTGTAATGATGAATTCCTCTCTGTGTGTTTAGTTAAAAAGCCATAAATAACTTTAAAGTAGATGATGAAGACATCAAAATAAAAGATTTGCTATATCCTGGCTCAGTCATAAAGCAAAACGGAGACTGTAGTCAAGAAACCAAAAAAGACATAGTAAAGGTTAGGAATATGATATCTTTAGTAGGATAGATAAATGCTTTAGGTGAGTAATAAGTACTGAAAATGTAAAGTAATTGTTACTGTTTTCCTTCCTTCTTAAGTTAGTATAATTATTGGGTTTACTGCATTTAATGACCGTATTGCTGTTAAATAAAGTTAGGATATGATATTCTACTGCTGATTTTATTTTTTCTTTATTCTCTGTGTAACATTTTTTTGTATACATACAGATGATTTTGGGGGCTGTGTGTCATAAAATAAATTATAACCTTTTTAGTGAGGAATTGGAAGTAAAGTAACTGAGTTTTTTTTAATAACGTTGTTAATTATAGTATGTTAGTTTATAGCATGTTTATCAGTAGAGTTGCTCTTTTTTTTCTTTCCATATGTGTCGTGTATGTTTTATGTTACTTATAATAAAAATATTACAGGGAAGAAGAAGGAAGTCAGAAGCAGACTGAGCCTTGGAAAGGCGGCCGTGAAAGAGCCAGACGAGATCCTAAAGACACGACGGCCCCTCCGTATAAACGGTCTCCGCGCCTGCGACTCCCAGCAACCGTGGGGCATTGCCTCCGATACCTAAGATGGCAGCCGGCGCACTGAATTATCGTTTAATAGTATGGGACGTGCACATTCACATGTTTTGCCATGCGCAGGGGATCCTGAAATGCAACCCCAGCCGATGCGGAGGGCCTGCTGGGTATCACTGAATACCAAAGTCGGGATCGTCCGTGTCGCCGTTGGTCTGATTGCTCTGTATTGTTGTGAAAGCTGGACAGTGAAGAAAGCAGACAGAAAGGGATTCAATAAGCGCTGGAGAAGAATTCTGCAAATACCCGGGACTGCTAAAAACGACGAATTAATGGGTCCTAAATTCAAACCAAGCCTGAACTCTCCCCAGAAGCCAAGATGACCGGACTGAGGCTGTCGGACTTTGGCCGTATCGTGAGATGACGCGATTCACTGGAAAAGGGGAGAATGCTTAGTAAAATGGAGGGCAGTAGGAAAAGGGGAAGACCGCGCTACAGGTAAGATATGCTCTTATCAGGGAAGCCATGGCTGTTCTAGGTTTGCAAGACCTAGCCCGGGCAGTGGATGATGGGGGCTCCTGTAGATCGCTCGTTCAGAGGGTGGAAGCCAAAGCCAGTTAACTGCAACATCCTTCTCATCCAAAAATGTAATTTTCTCTTTATCAGAATGAACTGAATATGTTACGATAGTGTAAAGACATCAGGCAGAGAGACAACAGGTTCAAACGGATCAGGGGAGGCTTCTGTACTTCTAGGAAAGGTGCCATAAGGGGCAACCCGCCTATTGGAGGGCTAACTGATTAATCCTACAACTGGGGTGGGCAAAGTGCCGCCCGAAGGCCCTGTCCAGCCCCCGGACTCCAGTTTTGTGGCCCACAAAGCAGACTTTAATGGAGTTCTCTGGGGTGCTGAACCCCATTCTTGAATATATTCAGCACTTTGGAGAGTTCCTTCAATGTCAGTCAAAACCCGGACGGATTTTTGCCAACCCACTGAACTGGCAACCACCCAGCCGCCACTGAAACCTGGATTTAAAACCTGGAGTGGATTCCTCGCCTCACTGACTCGGGATCCACCAGCCACCACTGAGAGAGTCCTCAGTTAGATAGGTAAATTATCTAATCCCGGTTAAACTTGTTTAATATCTGGGCACCTGGAAGACACTGGAAGTCCCGAGTTCAGTCTCATAAAAGCAAGGGTGGGGAAACCGAGTCTCTGCAGCCAGATCTGGCCTTTTGGGGCTTTTCCAGATGATTCTCTTTGGAAGCCGTCCTTTGGTGGCTTCCAAGCTCTTGTGCTGTTTTTCTCCCCATTCTTAAAGATTGAAATGTCTCTCTGGAGGCTCAGTTACTGACAGTAAGACCCTTAAGCTAAAAAATGAATCTGGCAGAAAATGAAAGGACGGATTTGTCTGTCCAGGCAGAGGGCCTGGAGTGCTTAACTCTTCAAAGCCTGCCTTTGAATCCCTGGGGGATTTTTGGTCCTATTCAATAGCAAAACCGGCAGGTTGATTCTCGGCATCTCAAGTGACAACCGACCGTCAGAAAGAGACAATAAAATGCTCTGAAGCTGGAAAGGCTCTCCCTTGTGACCTAAATGAAACTGAAAGACAGTCACAAGACAGTCCTGCCCTTCTTTTCTTTAATTTGCAATCTCAACGAATGGCCTGGCACTTAAGGAAAAGGAGATGGGGAGGGAGAAGGAAAACTACAAAGTCTTAAGCACACGTTTTGAGGATCTTCAGCCCGGTGGAGTGGCCACTGGGTGACGGCTGAGGAGGAGAGGGTGCCTTTCTAATAGACCTAACGGCAGTCAAAATTTACGACAGGCAGGATTGACCATCAGAAAGTGGCTGTTACCAAGTCTGACTTATTCCTAAATACCACAGGGAAGCACCAATTTCAGTTAACCTAGCCATCTATTTATCTGTAAAATTAACATATTGAGAACCAGAATAGTGTAGTAGTTTCAGTGTTGAGCTAGGACCTGGGTTCAAATCCCCACACAGCCATGGAGACCTTGAACAAAGTCACACTCTCCCAGCAGCCTCAGAGGGAGGCAGTGGCAACCCCCTCCTCTGAACAAATCTTTCTAATAAAACCCTGTGTTTAACAACCAACTTGTAACTTGAATATTCTGCTAGGACTCTGGGAGACCAGGGTTCAAAGTCCCACTCAGCCACAGAAAGCTGCTGGGTGGCCTTGGGCAAGTCTCACTCTCTCAGCCTCAGAGGAAAGCAAGCTGTCCTGTGCCGACAGCCAGCCAAGGCTTCCAGCTGTCTAATCAGGAGCTAGCAAGCAAAGTTTGTCTTAGTCAGTCCGAGTTCTCAGTAAGCTTTGAGAAAGGGAGTCCAAGCTTACCATAAATCCTTGTCCAAGGGCAAAATATGTAGACGAGGCGAAGGTCAAGAGTTCTAGGAACATGAGCAAGGAATCCAAATGTAAGCTGAGTTGCTTCCACCGATAGGAACAGTTGGCTGCGGCAGCTTTCTCCCATTCTGGTCTCTTGTTATATAGGCTCAGAAAATAAGAAGATAATTTTATATTTAATAATGGCAGCTAGAATCTGCTATGTGCAATACTGGAAAGATAAGTCAGAATCATTAACTGATGCCTGGAAGGTTAAAATTATGGACAGGATAGAAATTGAGATGCTTTCTAGCTTGATAAAAGGGAACTCAACTCAACAGTTTGAGTGAGAACGGAGATGGATAGTGGACTGAGTTAAAAGCAACGATAAAAAGATAAAATAAGAAAGATATAATCAGTAAGTGGTTATGCTAAAGGTGGAGAAGATGTTTAAAGAAGAGAGAATTTTATTTATATACTGTATGTAAAATATAAGTACATGATGAGCACAGGAGAAAAAGATATTTCACATAGAGTCAGTTCAGGTAAAGATGATTTTTGAAATAGCATATGATTTGGGGGAAACGCAAAATAAGGAAAATGGGGAAACAAATTGCGAGGGGGTTACAATATAATAAGTGGCATAAGTTGTAAAAGAACGTATTCTATTTTACTTTTATTAATTGGAAATTCTGATATAAAAATTATAATTAAAAAAATAGGCCCCAAGTCTTATCCAACTGTGGGCCTAAGTAATGAGTCCTTACTATATAAATGCTCCAAGATTCCTGGGCTCTCCCTTTTCCACCCACAATAAGTCCTGACCTTTTAAGTCTCTGGGGTGTGGATTTTGGGAAGGGTCCCGTTTCAGACGCAAACCTTCTCTGAGCAAATCTTTCCAGGAAAAGCCCCGTGATAAGTTCACCTAATGGTCATCCTAAGTCAAAAACGACTTGGGGACACACAACACCAGTAATAATAACTGTATTAATTAATGCCATGAAGCACACATGTCTGTCTTTAGGAAGGGCCCTCGCCCTCTGGATATGAGGTTTGGGGACATCTGTTCAGTCTAGATAAACGGAAGATGTTTCCAACCCTCAAATAGGGGACGTGGAAGCAGAGAAAGGAATTCCACCTAAAGATTAGGAAGACCTTCCTTCCGGTATGAGCTCTTCAGCAGTGGACCGGATGGCCTTGCAGCGCGCCGCGCCCTCCTTCTTTGGAGCTCTTCCCACAGGGGTCGGATGGGCATCTTTCAAGAGTCCTTGAGCTGCACAATCCTGAATGGAAGAAGGTTGGAGGAGGTGGCCAGGGAGCCCCTTCCCACTCTATGATTCTATGAAAATTTGGCGGAAAGAAAATCCTGTAATGCAAAAAACAACCCAGCTGATTACAAAATTGTTTGTAATCTCACACAACAGGGGGGAAATGTTTGAACTGTCGTTGTGGCCGCTGTTTTTGGTTGTTGTCCTCAGGTATGAGCGTGAAATCGGTGAGGATTAGCATCCGAGCATGAAGGAAGGTGGCAAAACACCCCTCAAAATGGCAAAATTCAACATCTCCATCTTCCAGCATCGCCGTGGACAGGCCGAGCCTTTCGGAGGGTTTGAAACGAAAAGGGAGAACAAATTAGGACCTACGTTGAGGAGACAGAGCGTAACTTTTTGCTCCAGGAGTTAACAGAGCAGTTGCACAGTGCTGACTCATTTTTTGTGGATCACAAATTTGGCAACTTGGATGTGCAACCCATGGTGCATGGTGCGCAGTGCACAACCATGTGCAAGTCAGATGTGCATTGTGAGCTTCCATGGGCAATCCAACCAGCCGTGTAGGCACAATGTAGAACCACATATGATGGAACATTGTGGAGAAGTCCACTTCCATAGCTGTGAACCAGCCAAGCTGCGATGGAGAAGAACGGTGGACCACTTCCCGCAAGATGCCCACAAGCTTCTGCCTACAGTTTCCCTCTCCCCGAGCAATGTGGAAAATCCGCCTTCAAACCCATCCAGTTCCATTTCGGAAGGTAGAAAAGACGGGTTTTTATGGTAACTAATGAAACTGCTTCCCAGCTTGCAAAACAAGTCATCTAACAAAATATCCCAGGAAGAGGATTGAGGGCTGAAGGAGATGGAGCCAGAGGGCAAAAAGCCAGCACAGAAAGAGAGAGAGAGAGAGAGATCTGTCTTGGATTTGTACCAAAGCAGAATAAAAGATTTGATGCCTTCTCCTCTCTTTCCTTCTGTTTTAACTCTGCTCATGTCTTATTTATGATTCCCTTGAAGAGAACAAGACGTGGGGAGAATAATGCAGAGTCTGAGAGGAGAAAGACTGAGGAAAGAGGAGAGACGCTTGCGGGGCGGGGAGGAGGTCGGCCAAAGTCGGCCGAGGTAGTCGCTCCACCAGAAAGAAGGAGGCCGAGAAAGAGAGGAACTCTTAGCGAGAGGGTGTGTTTAACTCTTTAAGGGTGGAGATTTATCCTACACAAGCACAATGGGTATTGGCCACTGAGTGCTTCATTTTAAAAAAAAGGCAGGAACTATTCACACAGAATATTATATTTTAACTTTTGTACGATGTGAACTTTTACCTGCATCTGTTTTAAATTTTATGGTTCACTGTGAATCCCAAAGCAGGGAGAAAAAGAGGCTGAAAAGCAGTGATCCTGTTCCATGCTGGACCCTTCAGACCTGCAAAGCAGACCTCTTGTTTCATGCAAAAACTTTCAGGGCTGAAAATTCAGTGCTCCTGTTCCACAGAAAAACTCTCCAGGGTTGCAAAGCAGAGCTCCTGATCCACAGAAAACTTTCTAGGTCTGCAAGCGCTCCTTTTCCATGCTCTGCTAAAGGAAACTCTGCAGGGTTTCAAAGGATTGCTTCTGATGCATAGAAAATCCTCCCAGGGTTACAAAGCAGAGCTGCTGATACATGGAAAACTCTCCGGGTTTGCAAAGCGGAGCTCCCATTGCATGCAAAACCTTCTAGGTCTGCAAACCAGTGTTCTTCTTCCATGGAGAAGCCCTCTGAGGCTTAGAGGGAGAGTTCCCGTTACATGGAAAAACTCTCCAGGGCTGCAAAACGGAGCTGCTTATCCATGGAAAAACCCTCCAGGCCTGCAAAGCAGAGCTCATGGTCCATGCAAAACCTTCTAAGTCTGCAACCCAGCGCTCCTCTTCCATGGAAAAACCCTTCAGGTTTTCAAAGGAGAGCTTCCGTTCCATGCAAAAACCTTCTGGAGTTGCAAAGCACGGCTCTCGTTCCACGCCAAACCTTCCAGAGCTGCAAAGTGGAGTTCTTGTTCCATGGAAGATCCTCCAAGATTCCAAACCAGAGCAACTGTCCCATGGGGAAAAAAAAAAACTTTTACAAGACTTCAAAGCAGTGCTCCTTTCTGCGAACACCCTTCCAAGTCTCCTTTTGGTGGAGAACCTTCCCAGCTTTGAATTGCTTGGTGTCTCTGACCTCCAATCAGCAATATAGGGAGAAGAAACTCTGTGGGCCAGATGGAGGACTTCACCAGAAGATTTTGCCCAGGGGTTTCTTCTCTTCATGCCGATGATGGGCCAAGATGCCAAACTTTGGCCCTGGCTGAGCCTCCTTGGTTGACCTTCAAGGAGCACAGGCGAATGCGATGAAAGAGAGTCGGGGCGGGAGACAGCTGCATAACACGTCTCTCCGTTTGCATGTCCAGGGAAGGGAAGAGGCTTCCTGGGTTTGCAGTAGCTCCGGAGAAAGAGAGACAGAGAGAGAGAAAGGTGGCAGCCTGCCAGAACACCATTAGAGATTGTGTTCTCGTGGCGGGTGGGCCGGCCATCATCACGTCCCCCATTCCGGTCCCAACTCGCCCATCAGATCCCATTTCGTTTAGCAATGAGAGAAGATGAAAAAAAAGGAAAACGGTTCCTCAGTCTTTAAGATTCGGAGTCACTTAGATGCAAAAAGGCCCACCTAATTCAATTAAGCTCCTCGTAATTTCAGATCCGCCGACAAGCAAAGCTGTCTCGGGCGGCGATGGGCTGTTGTTGTGTCCCTCGGATGATAAAATGAGTCTTCGGCGTGGAAGAGGGGCAGGGTATCCGAGGAGTCAGGCAAGCCCTTGTTCTAAGAACAGGCTCCGTTCCAATCCTCCGGGTTGTAACACGTCCCTCTGAGCTTGTGCAGAGTGCATTTTTGCCACAGAGGGATTAAACCTGTGCCTGACAGCAGTGAGGGACAAGAGGCAGAGGTGGGAATGTTGCATCTATGTGCTTAAAATGATGGATTCGGACAGATGGAAAAGATCCCAAAGGTCATCTAGTCCAACCTGCCGGCAGCGCGGGAACCCAGTGCTAAATCATCCTTGGGAAGTGGTCATTCAGGCTCCGATAGAGGAGATTCCACACTATCCTCAAGATCCTATTCCCCGGTTAAACAGCTCTTGCTATCAGGAAGGTTTAGATCATTCCTTCCCCCGCATTCCTGTCCCTTCCCTTCTGCCTTACAGGGAGGGGAGCAGGGTTTTAAACGGAGACTTTGTATTTTTTTAAAAAATCCCTTGAATGGATTTCTCAAAGTATGAGAAGAAGAAAGAAAGAAAAGAAGGAAGAAAAAGGGGAGAAAGTGGGGAAAGGCATAAGATACAACTGTGGGCCCAGCAAAGGACCAAGTACGGGTTGTGGCCTTTAAAGCCCTACTGCTTTGGGTCCAGGCTGACTGTCGGACCGCCTTCGCCCATATAAGCCGCCCCGTACCTTCAGGGCGTTTCTGTCAGCTAAAACTCGGTGGACGCATACTCCGAGGACGTTTTATTTGGCTGCCCCCCCCCCCCCCCGATTGCAGAATGACCTGTTGGGAGCGATTCATCAGCAAGAATACGCTGCCTGGGCTCAAAACAGTTCTGTAAAGACCAGACTCTTCCAGGAGACCAGCTTATTTTTAAGTTACGAATTTTAGAGTACTTACAGGTTGATTTTAATAGGTACTGGTTTTATATGCTCTTTTAATTGTTATACGTTGTTTGTCATTCTTCCCAGCCTTGATTGATAGGGAGAGGGAAATGAAAAAGTATAATTATTATTATTATTAATTATTGTTATTATTACTACTATTACTATTTTTATTCATTAATATAAGCTAGAGAGCCACTACAGTGTAATGATTTGAGTGTTGGACTGTGACTCTTGAGACCAGGGTTCGGATGCCTTCTACTCTACCCTGAAAACCCACTGGGTGATACTGGAGTAGTCACACTCTCTCAGCCTCAGAGGAAGCCAAAGGCAATCCTCCAGCCCCACGAAACAATCTTGATAGCTAGCACGGTGTAGGGATTAGGCCTTTGGGAGACCAGGGTTCAGATTCCCGCTCAGCCTCGGAAACCCACTGGGCGACCTCGGACAGGTCACACTCTCTCAACCTCAGAGGGAGGCAGTCGGGGGCAAACACCCTCCGAAGAAATCTTGCCAAGAACACCCGATAATAAGTTGGAAATGAAGGCTCACGGCAACGGGAACGATATAATCTTTCCGGAAGCACGTTCTCTCGAAACCGGCACCCGTCAAATACGTGCCCACGAGCGGCTAAAGCAGCAAGATGTTCTGAGCGCTGAACAGCAGACGAGGAAAACGTATCTTGCCGGCCTTGAACGTTCAAATCGTTTGGCACTAATATAAGAGCTGTCAGGATCCAGCCCCACTGTTTCGGGGATGCTCTTTGCACGACCGTGCGAGCCTGAAAATACCAAAGGCTTTTCCGGTTCCAGGGAAGGGGAGCCTCGTCCGTGTTGCACGGCCAGCCCATGAGCTGAAGTGTGCGGCTGGAAGACCACGACTCAGGAAGTCCAGGCGGAGGGAGGGAGGGAGGCGCTGATTGCCGACCCGGGTCAAGGCGAGGGCACTTCTCCTGTTTTCCTCTTTCGTGACTGTCAGAAGAGCAGGGCCGTTGTTACTCCTTTTCAGTGAGGAGCCAGCCGAGGCCGGCGAGTGGGAGGCTGTGCGTTTTCCTTGGCTTCAGCCAGCAAGAAAAGAAATTGATTGAAGGAGAAGAGAGAAGAAGCAGAAGGCGCTCTCGAGGAAGACTCGGGGTTCGGATCTTGGTTTTTCCAGTCTGAGGAGGGATCCACACTAGACGGTTCCCACAGTTTGATTCCACTTTAACGGCCGTGGCTTCTCTGCTGGAATCCTGAGATTTGTAGTTTAGAGCTTTCTTCTTGTCTGCAGAGAAGTCTTAAGTGCTGCTGTTGTAGGTGGTGATCCTACAAGACGGCTGGATGTCTTTGGAGAAGGTTTGCCATTGCTTTCCTCTGAGGCTGAGAGTGTGTGACTTGCTCAAGGTCACCTGGTGGGTTTCCATGGATGAGCAGGAATTTGAACCCTGATTCCCAGTTGAACACTGGCTTTCTTTTTTTATATAGATAGGGTTTTCTGGGCAGGATTTTACTGCAAGAAGCTTTGTTGCTGCTCCTTTTGAGGCAGAGAGAGTGAGACTTATCTAAATCCCTTCAACAGGTTTCCATGGCTGAGCAGAAAGGATTCAAGCCCTGGTTCCCTAGAGTCCTAGCCCAACATAAAAAGCTCTATACCACTCTGTCTTTCTTGGATTTATTCAGAAGCGATTTGGCATTGCCTTCTTCTGAGGCTAAGAGAGGGTGACTTGCCCAAGGTCACCGGGGGCTTCCATGGCCAAGCAGGGCTTTGCACCCTAGTCTTACAGAGTCGTAGTCAAACCATTAAACTATTACCAGGGTAAGAAGGGACATGAGAGCCATGTTTAAATATTTGAAGGGATGTCATATGGAGGATGGAGCAAGCCTATTTTCTGCTGCTCCAGAGACTTGGACACGGAGCAGTGGCTTCAAGTTTCAGGGAAAGAGATTCCATCTAAACATTAGGAAAAACTTCCTGATGGTAAGAGCAGTCTGACAGCAGAGTCTGCTACCTCGGTGTGGTGAAGTGTCTGTCTTTGGAGGTTTTTCACCAGAGGCTGGATGCCCATCTGTCAAAAGGAGTCCTCAGGTTGTGTTTCCTGCACGGCGGAATGGAGTTGGACCGGATGGCCCTTGAGGTCTCTCCCAACTCTATGCCTGTAAAATTTCTGTGACCACGCTAGCTCTCTACAACATATTCCCTCACGACGCTCAGTGTCCTCCACGAAACTGGAAATCCCAGGATTCCTTTGGAGGAAGCTATTATTGTTGAAGTCCGATCAAACTGCTACCCAGGCACTGGACGGCTGCCTTGAGAGCCCGGCGGTCCAGCCTGTGCGGTGGAATTGCAAAGTCATGTCGCCGAGGAGAAAAGAAGCTAGCCGAGAGCGAGGGGGATACAGTTGTCTTGATCAGCACCACGGAGACTCAGGCAGCTGGAGAATTTGTTACTTTAGAAGAGTGAATCTATTCTGGATTTTGCAGCAGCTACTCCTTGCCTTTTGAAAAACCCAAAGAAATTCCTGGAGTTGCCATAAGTTGAGAGGAGACTTGAAGACACACGTACGCAAGGTTTTATGGGACGTTTCACGAGGGCTCTCTGAGGCGCTTAATAGAATCAGGAGTATTTTATGGGACCTAGACGAGGTGATGCAGCGCCTCAGATTGCTCCTGTGTCACATTCCCATTAAACCAAAGGAGCTCCTGCAAATCCCGGAGTGGATTTACTGCCCTGAAGGAACGGACTCGTCGGCTGCCTCCGTACGGTTGGTTCCAGCCAACCGGAGATCACAGCACAAGCCTCAGGACAGGACTGTTCAGCCTGCCAGTCACAGTTGGCAATAGGCAGACGTTCCTGAAGGTCAAGCCAAATACATTTAGAAAGAAGGCCTTGCTTCCCAAACAGCTAAATAACTCTGGAAGTCGTCACAATTTTTCTTTTAAAAAATAATCACCTGAAGGGGGTTTTTTTCTTTCCCATACTGTCAAGCTGTTCACATATACACAGTGTTTTTGATTTGCTCGTGCTGCGAGAATTGCTCGCCGCCAACAACAACAAAAAAAAGAACAGTCAACTTCACTCAAACGATGCATGTTTTGCAATTTCGGAGACCTGTTGGAATCGATCGGGGGACATTTTAACCTCCCCTCTTCTTGAGACGGCTTCCCTTGAACCTCCTGGAAGCGAACGATGGGAGAAAAGAATCTGACATCTCGTCTTCTTTAGACAGGTAGACGACACCTTGGCCATTTCTGCACTAGACTGTTACAGTGCTATTATTCCACTTTCAACCTCCTCAAAGGCCCCTCCCTAAACTGCAGGATTCCGTAGGAAGTTGAAAGTGGAATAATCGCACTATAACAGTCTAGTGTGGAAATGACCCTGGGATTCAGCGTTGCAGTTTCAGATTTGTATCCTAGAACTGTCACTGATTCGTCTCCAAAAGAGTGCGTATTCATGACTGGGGCATTATGGCCACAACTGGAAAAGTCTCCCAGTCTTCCTTCACTGAGCGTCAGCTGCTACAAGCTTCAGTTCCAAACCTTCAGTTTCACACTGAATAAAGTAATAGTCCCACTTTATTCTGCACCATTCAGGTCTCCTCTGGAGCCCTGCATCCAGTTCTGGGTGGCTAAATTTAAGAAAGATAGAGACAAGTTGGAGCAAGTTTGGAAGATTATAAGAGGTACGGAGAAGAAGATGCAGGAGGAAAAGCTGAAGGTGTTGGGCATCTTTGGCCCGGTGAAGGAAAGACCGACAGGACTGCTCTCTTCACGTGCCTCAAGGACTGTCACAGAGAGGAGGGCAAAGGTTTGTCCTCCGCTGCCCAAGAGGGGCGGACGGGGTCTAACGGTCCTAAGCTGCAGGAAGGCGGACTTTGAACGTTAGAAGGAACTTCTTGATGGTGAGAGTGATTGTGCCCTTCTTTGGAACCTGGAGAGCTACCTGCTCTGTGGATGCTCTGCCCGGACTTCCTGCACTGAACGTGGGATTGAACTCAATGGCCTCTGAGGGACCCTTCCATCTCTAGGCGTCTATGATCCTACAGCCACAGGAACAGAGCTGGAATCGGGGGGGGGGTGCCAAAAACAGCCCCGGGGGGCTGCCCGTATCCTGCCGGCTACACCTTACCCGTTCCTGATCTGCAGGCCTTGTGTGTGAACCCAGATTCACTTGCCCTGTTGTGTTTTAGTCCAAGGGAACGGCCATAAAATATTGCTACGTGGGCATGAGGAGCACGCATGCCGAGAGGAGCCAGCTCCATCGCCAGGCGATGAGGGGACACATCTTCTTGGCGCTCCTCTCGCTCGAGCCGTGAACGAGGGTTCAGAGAGCTCTCCCCATCCCTACCTTCGGGGGGGGGGGGATACGGAAGAGAGGATTCCTCACCCGTGCAAAAACAATTGCGCGCCAAGCTACCTTCCTGAAAACTCCCTACGCTGCACAGCTGACAAAGCGATGACACCCCGGGGGCAAAGCTGGAGCCAATGGGTGGAAAACGCAAGGGAGCCGATCCCAGCAAAACCAGAGGAGAGGCAACCGAATGGCAAGGAGCCGGTCAGCTGTGGAGGACGCGGCAGTGGCCCGTGGCTTCCGTACCAGCAGGATGGGCCCTCTGCTCCAAGTTTTAAGCCTGATCATTTAAAGCCACTGCCCAAGGTGCTGTGAACTCTAGCTCTGAAATAGGTTCAACTCATTGGACGGCTCCTTTAACGTTCAAACTAAAACCCAGTGTGGATACAGCACCCCGCAGAGATGGAAGATGGTGACTTTAAACCTTTGCATGCTTCTGCTTGGTAATTGCTGGTTTGCTTGTTTTGGACTTCTTGTTAATTAAGTTTTGCTACCTTCTCTCTCCTGCTACATCAGTCTAACCTGCAGCCATCTTCTCTCCCTTCTCTTTCCTCCATTAGACCACATGCTTGACTGTAGTCTGTAAATAAATCTATTGCACGTGTTTTACAAGGAAGGCTACACTTGCTTATTTTCTGTGTCAGGCTCTGTGTATGTGTTCACACATGTGTGGAGGGGGGGGACGTGGGACTGGTTGTTGCTCAGCTTCTTTACTGGCACTTTTTATTACACTGCCAGAGAGATGCACTACTATCTTTCACATTTCCCAACAAGCAGATTCTCTACCCCTTGATATAGGAGCCACTTGCAGCCGTTGATCTCAATACTCAATAATCAATGAACACCAAAACACTTCAAAGAGTCAATTTGATTAGATATATCTTGATACTCTTTCTAAAAACAGAAAGGATGAGAACGGACTGCAACTCTCCCATGGGCCTGTCAACCAGACCTTCGTAGACACAGAAACTCTCAGAAGGGCTTCTCCTGAGTAGCTTAATAACCAGAGAAGTTTATAATACGACAGGTAGTTCCTTAGATAACCGTGCCCCAAACTATCTAGGGCTTCAGGGAGCAAAATCTTGAACTGCTTGTAGAGCTTTCAATATAAGAGTGCTGTAATTTTTTTAAGGCATGGATGATTGTTGTGGAGTCAAGTCAACTCAAGAAAGATTTAATGGTTTTTCAATTTCAGATGCTACGTGTTCTCTGAACGCTACGTCCTGGGAGGAAACAAGGAGATGCCGTATAAGGCGATCCTCTTCATCTTCCGGGACAGTGGCAGGAATACCTGTTCCTCGGTTACGCAAGGGAAGAAGACGGCCCCCTTGCTCTCTTGCTTATGGCATCCCGAAAGCATCAGACCAGGTAAGACCCGAGCTTTTGTCCTTTTGCCAAAGTTTCTGGCCCTTTTCTGAGGCTCGTGTGTGTGTCATCCAAAGGCATTATGGTGCTAAGCGAAGAAGATAATGGGTTCATTTAGTCGGATGCCAAGAGGCACTGAGAGTGAGCCCAGTTCTCCTTCCAGCAGAGAGATCTCATTGCAACGCCACAGCCATTACCAAGGCCCCAGTGGGGTATAGTTTTTCAGAGTCCTTTGGATGCAAACTCAGCTCTTCCAACCGCGCCACGGAAAATGGTGGGCAGGCAACCGTCCGTGTTGGAACATTGCCATGCTGAAAGGAATGGCTAGAGAACAGCGCTTGTGCTCTCAGCCCCATGGCCTGGGTGCCACGGTCACACAAAACTGCCCCCTCGTGACTCCAACTGCCTCGCCATGATTGAGAATAGTACTCCATGGTGTCAGGCTGACATCAGTGGTGGCCGGCGCCTCTCATATCAGTGGGCATCGAATCCATGGTGGGAGCTCCCCAGTGTGCTGAATTCTATTCCTAAATAGCTTCAGCACCTAGGAGAGCTCCTTCAAAGCCTAGACTAAAGCCTAGCATGGATTCACCACACAACTGACCCAAGGGCCACCGGCCACCACTGGTTGGAAGCTTTTCTGAATACATTCCCTGAGGAAATCTCTTTGGCTGTAGAAAGCAAGGGGTTCCGTCTGGAACTCCCAATGAACAAGTATGCATTCTCCTCTATCTTGTATCCAGGAGATGGATGGCATGTCGGCATTCTTCCACGTTGGTGGTGTTATGCTTTCCAATATTGTGTGCAACAAGCATGTTGTAGGGATGGAGGAATGTGTTATATCTGCTTAGAGAATGTGCAACCTTGTGTATTGTTATGTCTTACTGAGTAATGCCCTACTTCATGTAATACTGAAAGCATGTAACTGATGAAATATGGTGAATCATGGACTTCGCTGTCATGGGTTTTGCTGTACAGATGCACTGAAGCTCGGTCGTCAATGCTTGCTCTTATATTATGATGTCTTATCTTTTGCTGTACGCTTGGCCTGTCCTGGCCACTGTAGTAGGCCTTGCTATGCGTTCAGCAGGTCTAGTCAGTACTTGCTGTTAATCGTGTTTAATGGAGCTAGTGTATGCTCTACTTGATTGCATTCATATAACATTCCATGTATGGATGGCTGCTTGCATAAAACATAAGGCATTGTGTAGTGGATTGCTATATTGTAGAAGGAGGCTGGATAACTTTAATCCTGTGTACTGCGTGTATATGAAGTGTCCTTATTCATGGAAAACTGTGACTATGCAATGTACCTGTGAGGTGCAGTGACAGGATGATGGGATATGAACTGTGCTGTTTAGGATGATGGGATATACGCTGGGAAACTAAAGGCAATAATCAGAGGTGCTTGAAGATGCTTGAAGGTGCTTTAAATATGTGTTATCCTCAAATGTGTAACATGAGCTAAAACTCAGAGGGGAAAGAAAGATTGTTTTATTATCTCGCCTAACACCAGGGATGTCCAGTGGAGAAGCTGTTTGTCAGCCGAGATCGAAGAGAAGTCAGATGGTGGGCTGGGGACGTTTGGTATAAGCCAAGCAGGAAAAGAGGGCAATAAAATCTGAGCGAAAGAGATATCAATGCAGGGATGTAAACAACCAAAGCAAGCCTGGGCAGGATCAGGGCGGCTGATGAATTAATGAGACGTGTGAATTCCGCCACTCAATGTAACAAGGGCTGAATAATTATCAGTTGGATCTATATGAGCTTTGCTGGGCTGACGCTACTCGGTTTTGGCAACTGAAAGCAATGTCTGGGATCAATCTGTACTTCCTGTTCACACGGGGTTTCACATTCTGAGTATTTCCCCTGGGAAGCAGATTAGAACCCAGCGTCACAAGGGGTCAACCGGGAGGCAATCCCAAGCCGTCTTAGAACCACAGAACAGAATCCTACAGCTAGAGGGGACGGGAAGGGCCAGCCAGAGCAACCCTGGCCTCGTAGGAACGCCCAGCAAAAGCACCCCATCCAACCTCTGTCCAAAGACCTCCGAAGTTGGCGCGTCCCACCCTCCGAGGCTCTCCCTCTCACTGTCGAAACGTTCTGACAGTCAAGACGTTCTCCCTCATCTTTAGGGAGGGATCTTCACCATCAGCCTTTTCCTTAAGCTGTTTTGGACCCGACCTTTCGGAGAAGGAATCTCTGAATTCATATTGTTTGCTTAGACGATTGCGTTGGGTGGGGATTCTCTGCTCTCCTTCCTATTGTCAGTCTGGAGTAGACCCACTGAATTGCCTGTATTTACCTACACGTGGACTCTCCATTCAGCATTTGAGCTGGTAGTGCTACTCCGCCTGGAACTAACCGACAAGATTCTCCGGGTTAGTTTCTGGGTTTGGCTGAAAACTCAGTAGTACTATTGATTTTACTGGATTCGGTTGGAACTGTAGCTTTCTTTTCTCCCAGAACAGGAAGCTGGGGTAGCTCATGGCATAAAGACAAAACACATATTTTTTTAAAATAGATAGCAATAACAACAGCAGTTACATTTCTATACCGCTTATCAGTGCAAAGTATAGATAGATAGATAGATAGATAGATAGATAGATAGATAGATAGATAGATAGATAATGTTATTTAAAAGAGAACAAATCAAATGATTGAATGTTTTCAATGTTTAATTTTAAAAGCATATTGGTTGAAGTGATCGTAATGATAATTACATTTTCTGAAAAAACAACACTCACATGTCATACATCGCACAGAGGTGCAAATCGTTGCCGATTGCATCTGCACAGAAAAGAGACACGTGGCCCCAGCTGCTGCGCGGCCTCCACACGGAATAGCCGCACAGCACAATGTGTGTCAGCAACTGTTGGGGGATGCGCAACTCGCCATGCAGAATGCACAACCTGCGAGGAACAATGCACAGTGAGTAATGCGCAGTCTGTCCCTGCAATGCACAACGCTGTTGCCCCTGCTACGTGGCCTCTGCCCCTGTCAGCAGAATATGCCGGTTCGGTGATGGGAAATGACGGCCCTGCGCGCATGGTGTCGCTTGCACGAGACAATGCCGGCAAAACGTGGCCACGAGTCCTGCCCTGTTGCGTGAAAGGCGCTCCGGGAACCTGAACTGTCCTTCCACCGCTTCTAACTCGTCTTCAGAAAGGAGCCGGCTTTTGCGAACTGCTTTCTTCCTTCCTCCTAAAGCTGCTTACCGGGCACTTTCTCGCTGTTCCTTTGCACAGACCTCCGGAAGACATTTTATCTTGAAAAGGGAGGCACCGGCGCAGGGGTGGTTGGCAGAGGGATTTGGGCTGGGAAGCAAGCGGAGCGTTTGATGTGCCGCATGCCATGCTCCTTCCAAATCTCTCTCGTGGGATAAAGTGGAGCATAATCCTCAGACAGGCGCATGGCTTCCCCCTATTCCTCCAGCAAAAAATCATTCTCTGTGTGTGTTTACCCCCAGAATTGGAATCCTCGCTCCCCCCGGAGGCTAGCTGTGACCCACAGCAACTCACCCCTCAGCTTCTTTGCTCTACATCTCCCCAATCCGTGCACCCAGAACATGGAACTAGAGGCCCCTCGTGATCTGAAGGTGCATCCACACAGCACAGTTGCAGCAGTTTGAGGCCACTTTCCCTCTCATGGCTCTGTCCTCCACAACCCTGGGATTTGTAGTTTGCTCAGGTACTTAGGACTCTCTGCTAGAGTGCTGTTGGACACTCTCCCCTGAACTGTGTCTCCCTAGATGTTGTTGCTGCTGTTGTGCACTTTCAAGTTGCTTCCAACTTACGTTGAACTTCAGGCAAACCTATCATATCATTTTTCCAAGCAAGATTTCTTCAGAGGAGAGTATCTGCCACCGTTGCCTTCCTCCGAGGCTGAGAGGGTAGGACTTGCCCAAGGGTCAAGCTTACAGGCTTTAGCTATTCGCAATATTAAAACAATTTAAAACTTATTTAAAATGTATTTGTGTTGTACATGGATGGAAATGTGGCTGGCCTTCTGTGACGTACGCAGGCATAAGTTGTTCTAGGCTTTCAGAGTGAATTATTCGCCACAGCTGTTGTTCTCATGTATCTCCAAGTCAACACTGACTTACGATCTGATCCTCAAGTATTGTTGGCAAGATTTATTATTCAGAGCCGATTTCTCTTGCCTTCCTCTGAGGCTGAGAGAGAGTGACTCGCCCAAGGTCACCCGTGGCTTTCCCCCTCCGAGCAGTGATTTCAGCCCCAGTCTCCTGGAGCCCAACAGTCAAACCACTACGCAACACTGCCTCTCCTGGAGCTTTCTTAGCAGTATTTCTTCTGAGCGGGTTTGCCATGGCCTTCTTTTGAGGCTGAGAGAGTGTGCCGTGCCCAAGGTCACCCAATGGGTTTCCTTGGTTGACCTCCAGAGTCCTAGTCCAGAAATCAGACCCCGAAACCACATTGGCCATCTAGGTTCCAGATTTACTGTCCAAATTTTCTGCTATTCTTTTTTCTTTTTGCTTGCAAAAACAAGGGCCTGGCAATTGGTGCCCAAGCCGGCCAGGCGCGGATCTTTCCCTTTTCCTTCTCTGTCTGGTGACTTGTGTCTCAGCCGCATTAGCGCATGTACCTGACTCCCCACTCCTGCGTCCAATCAATGCGCCGCTGTCTCATCGATTCTACAGGCTGACAGGCCGAGAGAATCGCCCGAGCTGGAGGTATGAACTTCCTTCCATTCACTTTAATTTGTTCATTACACTGAAAGATGATGATCGCTGATTAGCTCATCTTTAATCAAAGTCAGCGCCGGGCTGTGACCACGGAAATGCTAGCGCCATTAAGCGAGTTCTCTCCATTCCCCCTTCCTCCTTCTCCCTGTCCGCCTGCCAGCTCCTCCGTTCCCAAAAGCGATGTTGTCATCAGCCGGCAAGTCTTGGACAGACCTTGCGGCTGTGACCTCTCGGCCTCCTTCAGGCCGGGCGTTGGAAGAATGGGGAATGCCAGGGCTGGGAGCTCAGGAAGTGAACCTGCTTTTGAGAGCAATTTCAGAGAGAGCTTCCTGCAGAAGGAAAGTGACCAAAGCAACCCAAATTCAGCATACAGGTTTTGTCTCAGACCTATAATGCGAAAAGCAGGAATGATGCAAAGTTGCTATGCTTTCACGCATGCAGGCAAGGCGCTTTCTTAAGGACCCTGTTCTGGCTTTTGTAGGCTCACGATTCTTGGTTGCGTCCATAGGAGTGTCGTGTCTAGGTCAAGGGAGGTGATGGTACCACTCTATTCTGCACTGGTTAGGCCTCACTTGGAATCCTGTGTCCAGTTCTGGGCACCTCAATTCAAGAAAGATGTCGACAAGCTGGAACGTATCCAGAGGAGGGCGACCAAAATGGGGAAGGGTCTGGATGCCATGAAGCCCTATGAGGACCGGCTTAGGGAGCTGGGTAGGTTTAGTCTGCAGAAGAGAAGGTTAAAGAGGAGACGTGAGAGCCATGTTTAAATATTTGAAGGGATGTCATGTTGAGGAGGGAGTAGGCTTGTTTTCTGCCGCTCCAGAGACTAGGACAAGGAGCCATGGATTCAAGCTGCAGGAAAGGAGGTTCCACCTGAACCTCAGGAAGAACTTCCTGACGGTCAGGGCTCTCCGGCAGTGAAATCGGCTGCTGCCTCCATGGAGAGTGGTGGAGTCTCCTTCTTTGGAGGTTTTTAAGCAGAGGCTGGATGGCCCTCTGTTGGGAATGGTTTGATGGGTCTTCCTGCATAGCAGGAGGTTGGACTAGATGGCCCCTGGGGTCTCTTCCAGCTCTATGATTCTGTGATTCTATGACTCAGTGGAAACAAAAGGACACCAATAACTTAAGAGTGAACCGCACGATTCCTACCCCCGTTTCAATGCTTTCTTCATATTGTTGTTGTTTGCCTTCATAGAATCACAGAATCCTAGAGTTGGAATACATTTTGACTCTTCTGGAAAACTGATTCTATCTTTGAGATGGTTTCTTTTGAATATCATCTGTTTTGTCATATGGTGGTGCATTCATGTTTATTTTTTTTTTCTGCTTTGTGTTTGTAGCTGTGGGGTGGTATTTTGTGTTGATGTTGCAAGTGAACCAACGCAAAATGTTTATAAGGGAACCCACCAGGCCTGGAGTCTGCAAGGACCGAGCAGGGATGTCGGTAACAGGGTGGCTCTGAGGTCTGTCATTTTGAGGGTCTCTCTGAGTCAACGCCAGGCAACAACTCCCAAACCCCAGTCCACCACTCTCAAACGTTACACCTCACTGTCTCCCCTCCCAATAGATGAAATACAAAGAGGTGCCCATAATTAAAACCCGGAGGTTGTGACTAAATGAAACTTGCTTCCAAGATCATGTTAGCTCCGTGCTAGGAAAAAGTTAGAACTGGAATTGCTCAACTGAAACCCCCTTGGAAATCTCCCCCCCGCAGATTGGACCCAGGCAGAGAGAGAGAGAGAGAGAGAGAGAGAGCTCGGAGCCATTTCAATCAGGAACAATTATGTTCCTGCTTTGCTGCAAACATTTATGATGCTGACATTTTGCTGATCGCTTGCCATGTGACCTTCCCCCACTGGGAAGCGTCTTGGCTTTCAGACAGCGTGGGGACCAATTTCTCCATCAACCGCAGAGGTAACACAAGACGGCATCTTTCCCCTGAGCAAACCACAAAGGAGCTGCCTTGGGGAAAGACAGGGAGGGATGTTATATCTTCCTTCCCTGGGATGCGAGGGCTCCGCGCTGAAGCAGCACCTGTTTTGAGTCCCAGGTTGGACCCCCGGCTTCTCCCAAGTTAGGGATGGGGAGAAGGAGTGTCAAGAAAACCTGGCAACATGACATTGTGCAATTCAGAACTTACTCTTTGCAAAAATTTGCATGTGGTTGCTTTGCACAGAAAACAACATTTTTCTACGCAGCAGCATTAGCTGACATGCCGCTTGGGATATTGTAAATGGCCTTAAGTGTCTGCAAGATTGAAAGGAATAGTTTTGCAATGTCCACATGCATCTAGGAGCCGCCGCGATGTTAGAACGTGTAGGCATTGGTTGCACAGCGGTAGCCAGTGGAGTGGTTGATGTGCCACAGCCCGGTCTGCAATTAGTATCAGGGAGCATCAGGGAGCTCCCCGGTGCACATCCAGACACCTGCTACGATGTGCCAGAGCAAAACAGGAGCATCTGAGGAGCATCAGAAGAGCCTGATGCGCCTCAAAGAACTCTTGCAGCTGCCTTCACAATTCACTAACAGAAGTTCATGACATTTCTGCAATGTAGCTCTGGTTTCATAAAACTCCGAAATGATCCCAGCCCATATTTTCAATGCAGAAAACAGTGACGGGCATCCTTTCAGCTGGATGTACATTTTCATAAACTGCTGAAGATTCAGAGTTAAGGTCATGAACAACTAAATGTCACACAAACACACCCAAAACCAACCATCACCATCTGTCAGCATCCTCCTGAAAATGTTGCCGCAAAGCTGGAGGTGCTAGAGATGGGAAAGGACCAAAGGAGGGCAACCAAAATGGTAGAAGGCCTGGAAACCATGAAATCCTATGAGGAGCGGCTGAGGTAGCTCCAGGGGATGTTTAACCTGGAGAAGAGAAAGTTAAGAGGGGACATGATAGCTGTGTTCAAATATTTGAAGGAATGTCATCTGGAAGATGGAGCTAGCCTGTTTTCTGCTGCTCCAGAGGCTAGGACATGGAGCAATGGCTTCAAACTTCAGGAAAAGAGATTCCATCTAAACATTACGAAGAACTTTGTGATGATGAGAGCAATTGGACAGTGGAACCCGCTGCTGCCTCAGTGGAGTGTGGTGGAGTCTGCTCCTTCTTTGGAGGTTTTTAGACAGAGGCTGCATGGCCATCTGTTAGAAGGAATGCTTTGATGGCATCTTCCTGCATAGCAGAAGGGGGCTGGCCTGGATGGCCCTTGGGGGTCTCCTCCAACTCTACGATTCTATGATTCTGTGTGGTTATCTATTCACTTTGACTTCATGCAACATCTTTCCTCCTGCCTTTGTTCCCCCAACAACCATCATTAAATCTGAACTTGTCACCTCACTGCGGTGCCCACAAATTCTGCACTTCTGTTGCTATCCAGGCATAGATCCTGCTCATAAAGGTCTCTTCCTGGGCACTCCAGGCATCCAGCGAAGCAGGCTTTGGCTCACGCTACCAATGTCTTTCTCTCAGTTGGTCTCCAAGGTGCTACAAGATCCCTCATTTCTTCCAGTTTATTCATAAACCAATATGTACTTCCAGCAAAACTGAACCTGACTCCAAGCCACCCAAAGCTACCTGCCTGGGAAGCTATGAAAATTATGCTGCCCAAGATATTCTTAAAGGCTGCTAATCCATTTACAGTTTTGTTTATTGCCGACGGCTGGAAGAAATAAAGAGGGTTGAACTTAATACATATTTTAACTAAAAAGACATTACCTAATGAAAGTGTTTTATTTAGCTGCACGAGACCCGGGGGCGAGGGAGTCGTATTATTTAAATACAACACAATACAATCCAATTCTCATGCCGACTGAGTCACGTGTTGAAACAACATGTTGCAAGGATCAGCGGAGGAAAAGGTTGCTGTAAACAGAACGGCTGAATGTCACCTGAAAATCTTCAACGTCGTTGCTGGAATGAAAACAGGAAGGAAAATTCAGGTTCCCTTGGCAAGCAAATGTCGCCATGTTGTTCCCCAAGGCATGGTAAGGTTACTCACTGGGACTACAAAACCCAGCATCCTCACCAGCTGACATGGCCACTAAATAATTTCTCTTCAGAGGCTTTTCAGAGAAGACAGCGTATTTTTTTTAAAAAAAAAAGTGGCAGTAGCTGGCTCCCATATTGGTAGATTATTGAATCTGCTCTAGTTTTTAAAACAGGCTTTAAAAGAGATTTCCGGGGTGCTAAATCCTATTCCTAAACCATTTCAGTACCTTGGGGAACTCTTTTAAAGCCATCCAAAACCCAGAGTGGATTTGGTGACCCACTGACCTGGGAGCTGCCAGCCACGACAGTGTTTTCTGCATTAAAAAAAATGATTTTTTTTTTGGTAAGAATATCCAAGATATATATATATATATTTTTGAAAAATGTAATTATTTTTCAAGTATGTGAGTATTCTTGTCCACGGAAGGGTCATTTTGTTTGCTTTTTTTAAGCTTCCTTCTTGGGCGGAAGGCTCTGACATGTTCCTTGCAGCATCTTTCTCCCTCCCAAGTTCCACCTCTTCCTCCAAACGTTGGCTTTCCTAAGAGCACCATCAAGAGACAAAACAGGAAGACATGTCCGCGGGCTTGCAAAGGGTGAGTTAAGATCCAGTGCTGTTAAAATCTACAACTGCTCTCGGGCCACATCCGTGTCTCTCCCGCTGCTCATCCTGAGGCAAAATTCCCCATCAGCTTGACATGAAAATGAAGTCGACTTGCCCAGTTAACCGCCGTGCTCCCGTTCCAAGCGGGGCTGCGCCGGTGTAAGAGTTTTACAGATGCCGCATTTATCTGAAAGCCTTCGGTTAGGATGGAGGAGGTCAGGAGGGAGATGTGGAAGAGGTATTTCTGAAGAAGTAACAAAGGGAAACTATTCAAGCCGGCCTTTGCATCCAAGAGCCATCTTGCACCGAAGAAAGGCACCCATGGATATCTCGTTCATTCCATAGGATGCTGATTTTAGGGGGAATTTACTGATGGTAAGAGCTGGAAAGTGGAGGACTTGGGTAGTGAAGATCCTTCATGAAACCTTGGCAAAGGCATCTCAGGAAGTACCTGTTGGGTTGTGAATCTACTCCTTGTCTTAGTCTGGATTATCTCAAGTTGTGGGTGCCGCTGCTCAAGAAGGACACAGAACCAGCTGAGATGTGCCCGGGGGTGGCGGCCACGGTGGAACAACAGGTCTGGAAACCACCGAGCCCTGCGAGGAACTGTTGAGGGAACAACTGTTGGTTGTGTTTAGCCCAGAGGGAAGAAGATGGAGAGGTGAATCCAGCAGCCATCTTCAAATATCTGTGTCACGCCCGAGTCCCAGGACTCAGATGCAAACATAGGTAGGATCTTTTCCAACAGCCACAACACAGAGACATGAGCAGGACGATACTTACTGCAGCCCAGCGGAGATGAGAAAGGGTCAGCCTAAAAGGCTCCCAGCATTCATACAGAGAAGGTGCACGAATTAGGCAAACAGCTGGGGTTCCTCTTGGAACCGATGCCATCAGACCAGGGAGAGCCGCCCAGAGACAGATTGCAGGGAGACACCAAGGCCTCGCGTCTGACTGACAAGGGAGGAAATCGATAGAGCCAAGGGACGCGGAATCAATGGCAGCCTTGTTTGTGGAAGCGGTAGCAATAGACAGCACAGTGAGTGGATTAATAAAAAAAGCAGGTTTGTTTACCAGACAACCCCGGTGTCCTCCGCGAGGCCTTTCGGGGAGGATAAGCACTAAAGGAGTCCTTTTGTTTGTTCCTTGCTGCTATTCATGGAATGGTTATCGCAGATTTCCTCCGATAATACGTTCCAAAGAGCAGCGGCCTCCAGGTATCTCCATGAGCTCTCAGTCTGGTTTCGGAGGGGCGAGGGCAGATTTTGGGAAAGTTGCCTTTCAGACTATGACTCTCCAACTATGTCATGAATCACCCCAGGTCTCACATTGGGAGAAAGGCGGGAGATGAGTTAATTAAATAACTAACAAGCACAGAAATAAACACCACCAGCCAGCGTGGCTGGCTAGATGGAAGATTCAGAGACCTCTTGGCTAAAGAAAGAAGTAACTTTTCCTAGCTCAGCGCAAGGGGGGCTGGGCTGGATCCTTAAGATTAACTACTGCTTAAAATCAACGGCTTTCATGCTGTATTGCAGTTACCAATTAATAAGCTAGAGTTATGAATCCGTAACAACTCTGTATTCACTAATACTACATATTCACAATCAGGGCATCCGTCCGCACTGGGGTGTGTAAATTTTCACCGTGTTCCTTCAGATTTGTCCATGCCATCATATTTCAGATTTCTGTGTGTGGAAGTCAAAGGTGGACACTGGGAAAAAGCTGGTAGGAATAAAATCGGTTCCTTCGAAATGCGGTGCTGGAGGAGATACCCCGTACTGCTAAGAAGACAGCAAATCAAGCCTGAACTCTTCCTAGAAGCTGAGATGAGTAAACTGAGGCTGTCGTACTTTGGCCGTATCATGAGAAGACATGACTTGCTAGAAAAGGCTATCATGCTTGGTAAGGCAGAAGGCAGTAGGAAAAGAGGAAGACCCCATTACAGATGGACAGACTCGGTCAAGGAGGGCACGGCCCCGAATCTGCAAGGCCTGAGCAGGGCGGTTGAGGAGAGAGTGACTTGGAGATCTCGCCTCCATACGGTCGCCATAAGTTGAAGTCAACTTGACAGCAATTAACAAGCCACAAATTTGTTACTGATTTCATTGCATAGCCATAGTCTGGCCTGTGTCTGATATGACTTTACTCCATTCCATTCTGTTTCATTGTGGTGTGAGCAAGGCTTACAACTTGTTTTGCTTTTTACTTTCTTTTTTTCCATTTTTTTAAAACTGTAAATGCTGTCCAACAGTGGACCAGACTGCCTCAAAGTTTGGAAGGCCATCTTTCAAGAGCACTGGAATTGCGTCTGGCAGGGGGACCGGACTCCACCTTCCTTGTGGCCTCTTCCAGCTCTCAGGTTCTAGGATTTTCCATCGGGACTTAGCAATGAACCCAGTGAAGAAGACAACCTCTGCCCCTTCCGCTCCCAAGAGCCGTGGCCTTCTCTCGTCCGCCGTCAATACACAACCGCCTTGGTTGCTTCTCCCATCTCCAAGTTCAACACATGATGTGGAGCTTTGGAAACATCAGACAAATGATGTTCCCCAGAGGACAGTTGGATCCATAAACCAATGATTGGATTACACCAGCAGCCTCAGACAGTTGCATTTTCATCAACGGCACGGACACCCCAGAGATCAGAGTCTCCATTTGCTAAATAATCCCGGGTCATTCTCAAGACTGGCAGGGCGAGAGGTGGTCACTCAGATTCTCTCTTTAACCCTTTTGGGAGAGGGGGAGAGGCAAGAGGGAGGCTGGGAGGTTGGCCTCATTCATCAGACCTGCTGCCCGAGATGGAGGGATGTCTCCTTTGAAACTGAGAAGCAAAGGGATCCATACAAGCCGTATCATTTACCTTGGATTGATCGCACCAGCGGTGCTTTGCTGGCCCAGCAGCTCAACTTGGAGTTTTCAGACTCGCGCTAATTGGATTTGTGGCTCTAATGCAGACCTCTCCGAAACCTCAGGAGGAGCTGGGTTAGATCTTCCTCTGTCGTAAGTCTCTGGACGAAGAAGGGACGGCTGGCCCAACCGGGAGCTCCAGGCTCCAATCCAACCAACCATCCGCGCCCCAATGTTTTCTTTCCTACCTTTGCCGAGTGGGAAATAAAGTTGTGAGCAACTTTTTCCTTCCCTTTTGGGAAGGAATATCGCTTTTGGCTTTTTGGCACACACAGGATACCTTCCCTTACAGTGCCGTGGCGGGGGGGGGGTAATTGGACTCCCCTCCCCGACTGTTGCCCACCCCTGCTGTAATCCTTTCTCTGCTGTGAATTATTCTGGGATGGTGCCTCCGCCGTGGATGAAAACCTCTGCCTCAGTCCCTTCACCCACCCCCATGGGCCACCCACCCTGCTCGAGGCCCTCCGCCCGAGTCACCCCACGGGCCGGCAGAGTTGTGCCACAGCTGCACGTCAGAAGCCGCATTCCACCAAGAAGCAACGCCGCTCTCGCCCGCTCCCCGTCCTCGCTGGCCATCATCCAAATGCACCTGGACAGCCAACGCAGCGGAGTCGATTACCAGGCCTCTCCAGCGGCTTGCTGCATTAGCTAATTACACTTTTTAAAATAAGTGTGTGAATGCGCACGCATGCATCAGTGTGCAGCACCCTTGATGTTAATCTGAACAGCCACCTCTTGCAACAGAGCACGGTGCCTGCAGGTATTAGCGCTGAACGCCCGTGACAGGTGGTACCTGCTCTCCAAGCCACCTGGGCTGTCAAAGCCTCACCTTGGCTTCAGCTAATGCTGGGGATAATTCCTTGGAACAGGCCGTCCCAACTGGAGTTGCTGGAGAGGAAGCTGGAGTCGACTTCCATGCCTTTAATGGTTGCACAAAAGAGGGAATCTCAGCAGGTATTGCTTCACAAGCAATCAGGTAAGAAGCAACACCTGATAAAATCCCCTCTGCTGCGGTTAAAGGTGGAGAAGGCTTCACAGTCCTCCTTTCCAAAGTGGAAAAACTGCAAATATCAAAATGTGTGTGTCTGTGTCTGTAGGAAGGGAACTAAAGCATGGTGGGGAGGAAGAGGACTCTTTCTCTGCCTGTTGAAGGAGAAGGAATCCCCCAGCCAGCCATTCAATTTGGGCAAATTTCATTCATTTTGGGTGAATTTTGTTTCCTTTGGGCAAATTCCAGTTGCTTCAAGAAAACTAAGAAATTGCAGATTCTTTCATACATGTGATGGCACAGCTTGCTTCTTTTGGTGGACACGTCACATTCTTCAAAATGTCCGGGTTTCCCAGGGCAAATTGCCTTTGGGACCACAATCAGTTCTTAGTCTCATGCTAAGAAATGGACCCAACTTATCCCAGCCGCCAATAAGCATCGCGTTTAATGAAATGTAGGAGAGGCCCCTGTCCCGAGGAACTTCCAGTGTTATACCAAAGATGTGTAAAAAAAATCCTGTTTTTCATCAAAAAAAATCAAGTCCAAGCAAATTTCTTCCCATCAATGGTACCCTTCTGCTCTTGGATGTAATTAGCTTTCGCAGTCCTGCTGGATGTGTCTGGCAGGCCTTTTCTAATCCTCATTCCACCTCCCCGTCTCTCCGTTGTCTCCGAATTGAACTCCTGCGAATCACTTCCTGTGAAGGCCGCTATTTCTCATGCCTAAACGAAGCCTTTAATACCCTCCTGTTCGGCGAGAGTCTCCCGCCGTGAAGAGCTATTTCCAGACGCTAATTAGCAACCTATCGATTTGCCGCAGTCGCTCCGCCGAATGCCAGCGTGCCAGCGCTCAGGACCGGCAGACGCAGCGGGCGCTGCTTCAAACCGGGGCACTGCCGTCTCCCCGCTTCCCCAACATATGCGCGCTTTAGCATGCCCACGCTGTCAGCAAGGCCGTCCGTGTTCTCACTGCAAAGATCCGTGGCTGGGAAATGGCTTCTTCACGGAAATCGCTTTCCCTTGGGGGTCCTCCCGAGCCCGAGCCCGAGCTTGTTTCAGAAGGAGGATTTACCGGCGTACAATTAAGCTTTTTAAGTCTCATTGACTTTTGTTTATTTATTTATCTGTTTGATTTGCAGCCTGCCTTCCTCCCACTGAGGAACCCAAGGCAACTTATAAAATCTTAAAGAGAAGTTGGCTAAAATGTCAGCCATCTACATTCGTGGGTTTGCGTTTCATCTGTGGTCTCCCTCTCCCCCGGCTGGAGCCTCCGTCGGATCCCATTAACAGCCGTACTTCAGGTGTATCTTCCTTCCCAAAAATTGGCTCACTGGGGGGCCCTGCGATTCAAAGTGACATGTGTTCCCAAATTGGCACGGATGCCGGACAGTCACGCTGCCGACAAACAGCTCTGCAAAGGCGCTAATCAGTGGTTAACGACTGTGCTGAGGAGAACTCCGAGGAGAAGGATTTCGGATTGTTTGGCCGAGGAGAACATCTCCCATAGAAGATGTTCTCTCCCTCCGTCTCTCTCTCTCGCTCTCTCTCTATAGCTCAATTCTCTCCCCATCTCCTTTGGATGACAGTGATTTACCGCCTACTATCTAACAACAAAAATAAAGCAAGGAGCGCTGCACTCTTGGCTTCTACATACAATGTAGGTGGCCAAGTGTCCCTTATTAGAAAGGATGCCTGGAAACCCCTTGGAGCATTGCATGCTTGTAGGAGGACTTGCATCTGCAGGAAATAGAATAGCAAAGATCCACAAGGCCTGTATCGAGTTGACGGCTGCTGTGAGGTAACCACAGAGCAGAGCCGGGAAAGGGACCAACCACAACAGGAGCAAAGCAAACTAGGACCAATGCTCTCCCAGTCTTTCAGAGCACCAGTGCCCTGAGGACATTGGAGACCCCCAGTGTGCATCAGTGTGCACTCTTGCTGGTGGCCTGTGAATGCTTCTTCCCAATTCAGGAACTGGATTTCTTAACTCCTCCGCTACTTAGTTAAGTGCACAGAAATTTGCATTGAGTAAAAGGTCGTTCTGATATTTGAGGGCTGGAGAGTTTGTCCCTCATAGGGCTGGCGGGTGTCCCTTATTATAAAGGGATGGCCTCCATTTGAGCACTGGAAAGCTTTTCCTTCAATTCCACTTGAACAAGATGCCAAACATGATCGTGAATTTTTGTGTGCGGAAAGTGCTTCGTAAAGACAGAAAGGTGTGCCTCATATCATTTACGCATGTAGACAATACGTTAGTTTTTACTGAGAAATGCATGGCTAAGGCCATTTCCGCACTACACTGTTATAGTGCTGTTATTCCACTTTCAGTATCCTGTGGAATTCTGGGGTTTGTGGTTTACTGAGGCCAAAGAACTCTCTGGCTGAGAATTCTAAATGCCCCTTCCTAAACTGCAAACCCCAGAATTCCACAGGATGTTGAAAGTGGAATAATAACGGTGTAACAGTGTAGTATGGAAATGGCCTAAGTGAACTGAGTACATTCAGTTGGTATTTAGGTAGAGCACACATTTGTGAATAGCTGCATCTGCAGCGAGAAGCAGTGCAGCGTAGTGGGCTGAGCATCAGGCCGTGCCCCTGGAGACCAGGCTTCAATTCCCATTTGGCCGCGGAAACCCACTGGATGACCTTGGGCACATCACACGCTCTCAGCCCCGAGAAGACCTGGGACAGATTCACCTTAAGGTCACCGTAAGTTGGAAACAACTTGAAGGCACGCAACGTCAACCACTTCCTGAAAGTCAACCCTACCATCCCTATTCCGAAAACCTGGTGACGCCAGTTGTACGTGAGGAAGGGCTTGGCTGCGGGCTACACGTGGACCCCCAACTCAGTTTCACGTGCCTCCAAGCCCCCAGAACACACCTCAAATTCCTCATCCAAATTAATTGGTGGGGGAATGATTCCCCACCCTCAAATCACTCCAAATGGAATAGAACTACCCCCAAATTATTTGCTGTTCTTAAGTGCCATCAAGTCGACATGGCAACTCTATGGATGAAAGATGTCACCCTGTCTGTCTGTCTGTCTATCTATGTGTGCAAAGTTCTTCCAGATTCAGCCCCGAAAACACACCCCTGAACTAGTGTTCCCAAGTCCCCTCACAGGTTGCAATGCAGAAGATTCAGTCTTTTGGGCCAAGCCCCTGGCTTTCCCTCCCTCCCTCGTGGGGCTGCGGAAGGAGTGAGGAGGAGGCTGAGAGGGGAATGAGGAACGATCTGGGGCCGCTTCCACTTTGCAGATCCAATTCCACATTCGAAGAGCTGCCCGCTCATTCTGCAAAACCCACCCTGAGATGTGCCGGGTCTGCTTCCCCGAGACGGTACGGACCATTGCCCCCGGCTAGCGAGAGCTAATAGGACAGCCGCTGCCCCTCGTCCATATTACCCTGTCTCTTGGTAAAGTAACTTTCAGGGAGGAAAGAAAGAGCAGAACGCTCACCCGCACCCTGGACGGAGAGGAAATCGCCGGCTGGGAAGGAGAAGGTCCCCCCGGGTGTGGTGGCTGGAGAGCCGGCCCCGGGGCCCTTCGGGACACGGCAGCCCCCGCAGCAGGACGAGAGCCAGACTCACAACGCTCCACGGGTGGAAACACTGGCGCTCCGGGCCTCTGATGAAGTCCCAACAAAAAATCATTAAAGAGCTGGCGTTTACCGAGGGCTTCTTCCGCCCTGACATCCTCCGCCACTCTGGGCCCCGCAAAAGGAGAGAGAGAGAGAGAGAGAGGCGTCTGTGTGTCTGTGTGTGTGTCTCTCTCTCTCTACTTATGTATGTGTATGGCTGGGTGTTGATATGTGTAGGTGTTTATGTACATGTACGTACATGCCTGCATGTCTCTCTCTGTGTGTATATATAGGTTTTTGTGTGGCTCTCTAACTATATGTATGTATAGGTGTGCATGTGTGTACATACATATATGTGTGTGTATCCATGTATGTGTGTGTATCTTTGTATATGTAGGAGTGTGTATATGTGTGTCCATGCATATGTATCTATATGTGTGCAAGTGTGTGTGTGCATATATATATTTGTATATATGTGTATGTATGTGTACGTATATGTGTGTGTGTGCATTTGTATGTATATGTGTGCGTATGTGTATATATATATATGTACACACACACACATATGCATACATATACCCATATACATGTGCATACACACACACACATAGATACATATATATACATATAATGTGTGTCCATGCATATGTATGCGTGTGTAGAGATATGTGTGTATGTGTATATATGTGTTTGTGTATCTATGTCTATGAATTTATGTGTCTCTCTGTGTGTGTGTATATATATACACACACACAAACACACATATTCATAGATATATACATGTGTGCCTGTGTGTGTAACTACGTATGCATATGTATCTTTGTATCTGTGTGCGTGTGTGTGTCTGCCCCCCAGCCTGGTGCCGGAAAGAGCTGTGCAGAGGCCTCTCCATCCGGGCAGCAGCTCCGCTCTCTCTCTCTCTCTCCCCCTCCCTCCCTCCCTGCAGAGAGACGGCAAAGTATTTGATTTGGAGACAAGTGACAGATAAGAGCCAAACAGGCGGCGGGATGTAAGAGCCGCCCTCTCCGGAGGATTTCAGACTAAATAAGGCTTCTCGCCCGGAGGTACGGCTCCGACCATCCCTGGTAGAGGCCTGCGACAATTCCCATCTCCCTACAACACAAGCCGGCGAGATAGACAAATTTATTTGGCCAGCAAATATTGTTTTCGGTCTTTATTAGATGAAGGCTTTGAATGTTTTATGAGGTGCCGCGTAAAGTTGGTTGGAGGCTTCGGAGGAAGAGAGGGAAGGATCGGCGTCACCTTGAAAAGCCGGCACGGTTGAACTGATAAAAGCAGGAGAGGGCCCGGCCGTGCGGCGCCGCGCGGCCGACTGCTGGTACTTTGTGCAGGCTTGCGAAGACTGCATTAAAATGCAAATTTCTCCCTGCCTGCTGGGAGAAGATAGCAAAACGCTGAAGGAGGAGGAGGCACGGCATCGTCGCCGGGGAGGCGGCCAGGCCCTGCGACGGAATGTGGGGCACTTTTTAATTATTTTTTCCTCGGCGTCTTTTTAAAATGAGATTGGACGTGTTGTCTCTTACAGCCGCGACAAATAAACAGAGCCAGAATAAAAACAGCCCGAAGGCCCAGCAGAAAGGGGAAGGAGAAGTCGGGCCATTGGGGGGGGTCTTTTCAGGACCACCACAGGGCCAAGTGATGCTCTTTAAAAGAGTCCTTCATGTCCTGGAATCTTCCTTCATGCAGTGTTGTGTGTTTCCCCAGCAAATTGTTGTCTGTGGCAGGGATGGAGAGCCCAGGGGGCTGCTGTTGGCTCCCATGTCAGTGGGGCAGTGAATTCACTTTTTGCCTCCAGCTTAAAAGGAGCTCTCTGAGGTGCTGAAATCGATCTCAATGAGGTTCAGCACCTTGGAGAGTTCCTTTAATGCTAGTGGAAAGCCAGAATGGATCCAATGCCCTACCGGCATGGGAACCACTCTAAAAGGCCGGAATTGCTATCTTCGGGCTTAGTTACCAACAGTAAGAGCATCAAGCTCAGATATTTTGGTGTCTTTCAGTTCCACCATTTTTGTCTTTGGGCCACCACTAACACGTTGCTTTTGAGAACACCTCTGAAATTGAATGTGGCCCCTGGGCTGAAAGAGGTTCCCCACCCATGCTCTATGCTTGTGCTGGAAATGTGCTGTTCCATCTTCATCATCACCACCACCACCATTGTTAATAAATAAGAAACATAATTCACAGGTATTCATTTGCATGGGGAAGCGGGGAAATCCATGTGAAGTCTTGCAACGAGATACAAGAGAAACCAAGGAGAAAAATGCAGTTGTGATTTGGAGAAATGCAACAAACACTGAGAGCATTTCACCTCCTGTTTCAAATGTTTGTGGGACAAGTCACGGCAACTGGAATGGCTCCCATGTCAGCGGGAGAATGAATCCACTCCATGTTTTCAATCCAGGCTTTAAAGGACCTCTCCAAGGTGCTGAAAATTACTCCTAAACAGATCCAGTACCTTGGAGAGCTCCTTGAAAGCTAGGCAAAACCTAGAGAGGATTCACTACCCCATTGACCTGGGAATCACTAGCAAACACTCAAGGATCAAGTCCAACCTTTGAAGGAGTGACCCAAGGTGACCCTTCTGATTAGGTTCAGCATCATGACTTGCCCTTTTCAAGCCTGGGGTGAGACCTGGAGCAGACTCGCTGCCCCACTGACATGGAATCCGTTGGGATCGTGTACTTTTCTTGGAGTTCCCAAGGCGGTGCACTGTATCTCATGGCTTTCTGCTACTGATTTGAACATAACATCCTGTTTCTTTTTCTTTAGAGCAGCAACCATCCTTGGAGAGAGGATGGAAAATTTCTTCCAGGCTGAGGGCCAAATTCAATTTCTTATGACTTATGGTGAACCTAAAGGGAACTTTCTAGGGGCTGAGAGTGTGTGACATGTCCGTGGCCAAGCAGGAAATTGAACTCTGGTCTCCAGGGTTGTAGGCTAAATCTCAAACCACAACACTACTCTGGCTCTCCTCAGGAAGTGTATTCACCCCTTTTTTAATCAGGTTTTGCCATTTGTCCTTAAAATGCACTTATGGCTTGTATGCTGCTCCTCCAGGGCTGTTTCGTGACAAGATCAATGTTGTCATCACAAGCAGAAATTGTGCCGTCTTTGACGGGTGTCATATGGCTTCAGCTTCCAAGTCAGACCTCTAGTCTCTAAGTCCGGGGAGTTCTTGTTTCTGGCTATTAAATGGCAAGGTTGTGCTTGGATGGGTGATCTCTAGCTGAGCCGGAGGGGGTGCGCAGGATAAAATCCAAGGGACTGTTCATGCACACATGAGGTGCAGAGCTTGCGGAAGTTACTGGTTGGGATGCTGAGGAGATGGAGCAGAGAGTTGTGCCAAAAGAGTGATCAGGCAGTTGCACGACACCTCCTTGTTAGTGAACGGCAGTGCAGCTGCATAACCATGTGTGCATGTGCACGCTGTCCTTCAACACACACACACACACACGCAAACATGCAAAGATCTATCATAGTTCAGTTGAATCTTGAGACTGGAGATTAGATGATGTCAGTTCCAGTTGCATCGCGAGCGACAATGCGGCCAATCAGAGGATCAAGAGATGGCCAAACAGCCCCCTTCCCGTTTGCAGTTGCCCAGCCCTGCTTGTTGGCTGCAGGCAGGGGCAGCGAGGGGCTTCCATGTCAGTGTAGTGATAAATCCATGCCAGCTTTTGGCTAACTTGAAAGGAACTGTCCGTGGTGCTGGACATTTTTAAGAGGAGCGTTCAGTACTTTGGAGAGCTCCCGCAGAGCCTGGAGTGGATTAAATACCCCACTGACCTGGTTGCTGCTGGCTTTGGGGGAAGAGTTCTGTGCATTAAGCAAGAGACCCTTCTGGCAGATTCCCTGCCCCTCATGTTATGCCAGCTCCGGCAGGACCCTCTCCCTGTCTGAATGGGTGAAGCAGCCCTGGCGTTAAGCATGCCAAATCTCGCAGCAATCTAACACACTGCCGCCTTCCCAAGAAAACCTCTTCCCCTTGCTTGCTTTTTTCCCCTTGATTCTTTGGAGAAAAAAAATAATCTTCCAGTACCTGGGAAGTTCACCCTACAAAAGCTCTTACACTCACCGCCCAGCCTGTCAACATTTTTAATCTTTTGATCCCTTGAACAGATTGATCGGATTAAGTCCTTCCTGTTTAAGCTTTCGCTCCCAGCCTTCCCTCCCGTTCAGCCTCTCACATCCTTCCAACCGTCTTTTTCTCGAGTTCATCACAAGCTCCCCTGACTCTTGAGCCTGTGGGCGGCCAGGCTGGCGGGGGGACGCTTAGAGTCCCGAAGTTGGGAGGGGACCCGGTGCAGGCAGGGGCAGCGAGGGGCTTCCGTGCCAGTGTAGTGATAAACCTCGGTGCAGGAAATCCAGTTAGAGCTTCCCCAGCAGCAGGTAGCTGCCCATTCTCTCCTTGAAGACTTCCAAATAAAGAGACCCCACCTCCTTTCTAGGCAACGGGTTCCTTTGCCCAACTGCTCCCCACGGTCAAGAAATTCCTTCTAAAGTTCCCTTGGAATCCACCATCTTGTAACTTCAAACAGTGAGACCCGGTCCTACCTTCTGGGGCAGCAGAGAACAGGCCTGCCCCTTCCTCTCTGGGACAATCGCTGAGGTATTTCGAGACCGTAGTCCTGTCATCCCTCAAGTCTTCTCTTCACCAGGACGAACACACCCATTTCCCTCAACCTTTCTTCTTTAGGTCTTGTTTTCCATACCTCTTGTCATCACCAGGCTGCCTTGCTCTGCTCCAGCTCCTCTACATCCTTCTCAAAATGTAGTACTCCAGCACCGAATGTAGCGCTCCAGATGACGCCGGATCAGCTCAGAATGCTGTGCAACCCTGACTTCCCTTGACTTGTAAACAGTCATTATTTATTATTAATGAGGCTTCCGTCCTTTCTCCCTCTCCCCCTAAACCTCTTCAATTTCCCTTTCCTCCCTTCCTTCCTTTTCCCTTCCTTCCCTAAATCTCTCCCATTTCCCCTCCCTCCCTCCCTCCCTCCCTCTCTTCCTTTTTCTTCTCTCTCTCTCTCCCTTCCTTCCTTCCTCCCTCCCTTCCTTCCTCCCTTCCCTCCCTCCTTCCTTCCATGATTCCCTCCTTCCCTCCTGGTGACCGGAGGAATCCCCTTGGCTCTTTCCGGCAGCCAGCCCACCACGCTTTCACAGCCCGAGGCCAGGCAGGAGAGCCGGTCCCCGTGCTCAAAGGGCACGTTAACCTCTCCGTTTTCTCCTTGCTGAATAGCCCACGTGGGCCAGGGAAGGGTCCGTCCTCTGGCGAGTCTTAATGCAATTATAAAATTTTATGATGCTCCTTTGTCGTTTGGAAGTGACTTTTGTTTTTCCCAGGGATACTCGTGCATGTTAATTTAACTGCTAGCCACATAAGCCGCGCAAGGGGAAATTGGGCTGAATTAATTTGACCGTGGGAGTTTTTCATTAACTCTGCCAGGGCCAAGTTATTGGCTCGCTCAGGAAGAGACGCCCAAGGCCCAGTCGCCTCCGAAGCCCACCTGGATTCAGATTTCAAGGTTTCACGTTTTTTGAAAAGCAGATTAAGTGTCTGGTCCCTGTGATTTGTGGTGAAAAGTGTGGGATTTCACTCTGCCCGACTCTTCAGCAAGAAAGTAGCTTGGACCCGCCTTCCATTCTGGTAGCCAATGAAAAAGTATCACAGCTACGATTGACATGTAAAGATAACAAGTATCCCCATAGAGAGACTTTCACTTGGGCCGATGATGTCATTTGAACTTCCAGGTTCGTTTTCATACATTTCTTTTTCCCCTCAGGGCTTTGGTCACGCTGGGTGGTAAATCCTGTAGTCCAAAAAAGTAACTTCCCCAGGCTCCGCCCCATTGTTGAGAATGAATATCAGCATTCCCTCTCGTTTCCAACTAGAACAGAAGCAAAAGGCAGAAACTGATGGCTCTTTTAGTTCAGATCTTATTTTTCTGATTCAGATCTCTGAAATTTAGATCTTATAGGGGAAAGGAGTGGGAGGGTAGGAGCCATCGTTTACAAATGGCTCTCTCATTAGCAATTTCTCAGATGGATGTACTGCTGGGAGAGAGAGCGAGCGAGCGAGTTGTGGCTGGGAGGAACTTAACAACCACCCTGCCAGGTAGTACGCTATTCATAGGGCAGGTTGGATATGGACTTGATCGGGGTCTGGATTTCCAGTTCTCTCCAAATCTGCCATCTTATCCACTCCTGGGACTGCAGCAAAGACCAGTCTGTCCCATTCTCCCCACAACAATGTGGCCTCCTTCCACCCTAAATCCAGCATCCAGTTGTACCTTGAGCTCCATTAATGTGGATGCAAGATTTCCCTCTCCAATGCTTAAAAAAGTCACATGGAAAGAGGCATAGAAAGAAAGTCCATGTACCCTTGTGGCATTGGTGGACATACCATGGATAGTCACAGCAAGTTTCAACACACTATCTGTGTGGGTGCACATCAGGGCACAATGCACAACAAAACACAGGCATCAGGATACTTTGTTCATCCCGACATGTCCATCAGGACAGACTGTGCAAATGGGACCTTGCTGCACAACAAGACAGCTTGCCGTCCTTTGCCTTGTGCATTGTCACAAGTCACCAGTGTGGCTGCATGTCGCGTCAGCAAAGTAGCTCCCTCATGATACAGAATTCTGACCTATGCAATTTTTGCATTTATTGCAATGTGCACTTTGGGTCTCAGCCCTTCCAAACATAACCGGGGGCCCAAATGATGCCTTTCAGCTCAAAAGAACCGATTCGTTTTCCCCTCCATCTTGTGCTTTCAAAGCAATAAGCCTGTAACCACATAGCCACGTTGCTAATTTGTACTAGCAGGCCAGTCCTTTGTACTAAACACAGAAAAGAGACAAATTCAGCGCATCCACCCATGTTTTCTCTTCAGAATTGGGAAGGGGGAATTAATTACAATTTCAAACAGCTTAGATTTCAGGGTGTGCCATCCGGGTGCACCATACATACGGTGTTGGTTTTCTTTTCTGCACCTGTCCTGAAATGCATGGGCGTGACCTGTGGTTTCCAGATATCTCTGGGCTGAGACCGCGGCGGATCAGCTGGTGGTTAAATTATTCAACAGCGAGAGCAGCCGGTCGGAGGAATTGGATCTTCCCTGCTGCAGGCGTTAATGTGTGGATTTGAGCCAAAACACCCTCATAAAACCCTCATTTTCAGCTGTACCTTGGGAACAGGGACGGGGGTGTAATTACCGTGGCGCAATCATGTGCCGGAGGGGCACCAGGACCGCTTTCGATGATGCACGCAGCTATTTCGAAACAGGCGTCCTCTTTCAAAATGGAGCTTAGAAAAATAAAGATGTTGCACAGATTAGAACTCAGGCCCCAAGGGAAATCTCAGCAGGGCAGTTTGTAAATGCCAGTCGCTTCCAGGAGTTACGCGCAGCAGACGCTATGAAATTGGGAGCAGGGTGGGATCTCTCAGGATTATGTCTCCACTTCTTAGGAAGGTCTCTAAGTAAATGAATGAGAGCGTTTTGCAAAATGGACAAAGTCTCAGTGTTACTCAAAGGTGTGGGACCTGCACAGGTCTCAGCAAAAGGCGCTGCCCAGCTTCCACCCATGTGAGGCAAAATGGGGTAAAAAAGGAATGGAGCTTGGCTTTTGGCAATGCTGAAACACGATGGTTGACATTCTGCCGGTGAGGTATACACGCCCTATGCAGGCGGGGTGAACGGTTCTCCACTGCACAACAGATATATTATTCTGATGAGGCGGAAGCAGAGCAGCACATACAGCAACATTGCACATTGTGGCAGCACACTGCAGTTTCCCATCGCAGTTGTGCATTGGACGCTGCACATTGTTCAACAACGCCCAGTCGTCGGCATGTGCTGTGCAAGGTTGCTATTTAGCACGGAGAGGTAGCATCATGTAACTCTGGCACGACGCCACACGGAGGGGATGATGGATGGCAGCCAAGGTCAAGATCATAGAGAAATAGACTCGTACAATCGTTGAGTTGGAAGAGACCCCCCAGGGTCATCCAGTCCAACCCTCTTCTGCCACGCAGGAAGACACCATCAAAGCTTTCCCAGCAAATGGCCCTCCAGCCTCTGCTTAAAAACTTCCAAAGAAAGAGGCTCCACCACACTTCATTGAGGCAGCGGCAGATTCCTCTGTCCAACTGCTCTTACCGTCAGGAAGTTCTTCCTAATGTTTAGGTGGAATCTCTTTTCCTATAGTTTGAATCCACTGCTCCATGTCCTTCTCTCTGGAGCAGCAGAAAACAAGCTTGCCCCATCTTCCATCTCACATCCCTTCAAATATTTAACCATGGCTATCATGTCACCTCCTAACCTTCTCTCCTCCAGGCTAAACAGCCCAGTGCTTGTGTGTTTACTCACCATTCAGCAACTGCAGCTTTCTAAGCTGGGACTGACCAGTTGGCTCTGAGAAAACCAGTTTGCGGTACCACTCAGAGTGCCGGAGGCGACAGAAACCTTAGCTCCAGGTCATCTAGCGTGTGTGGGGAAGTGAATATGTAGCACCCGTACTGCGCCGGGGCACGACGGGTGCGTGAGCTACTCCAAGGATCGAATGAACAATTTCATCTGCCAGTGGCGACACGCAGATACACACGCTCACACACCTGGGTGAAAAATAAGCAAATCAAACAGTGTGGGGCAGATGGAGAAAAACCTGCAGGGGAAAAAGTAGAATTCCACAGCCAGATTAGGCTGAGTAATTTTTTTTAATTAAAAAAAAGTGACATCCAGTCCCTTCGTACACTTGACCACGAACAGCACACCCTCCGTATCTTCTCCGTATGCCTGTTCCCTCCCATTCGTCCAAGCCCCAATCCATCTCTCCTACATAAGCCCCGCCTCCTTGCAGGAGGAGGAGATTTGCTCCCTGCGTTCTGTGACCTCACAGAAGGCCGGCCCATGGAAAGAGGGGGACTGCTCACAGGGCAGAGACGGCCAACTGATCTCCCTCCGCTTCAAAGACGTGTTGCCTCGCTAAGGACTGGCAGCACCGCTGAACCCCAAAGCAGGGTCGGGGGGCAGAGCATAGTGGCTACTGATGGGTGCAAAGCCAATTCTCTTGGTCTTCAAGCTCAAACAAGCCATGTGTGAAAACAGGGCAGAGAGAGCCTGGGACTGCGTTCCTCTTCGAGAACTCTGGGACTATAATTCCGCCCAAATTTTGGCCACAGACAGACATTTCCACCTTGTCTCCTCTGCTCCTGGCTCCTCCTCCACCACCACCATCCCTCTTTGCTGCTCTAGGAAGCCAAGTTGCATATCAGGTAAACAACCCGAACTGTGGAAGAATCGGGACCGGACATTCAGTAAGGCAGCATAGGCACTAGAGAGGGGGAGCGGCTGGTCAGAACGGCCAGAGGGGGTAGCACTGTCCCCCTCTCGCCGCCCCTCCCCGTGGACTAACAGTGAGTTTAAACCGCCTTGCAGGATCCGTGGTCCGGTGTTGGCCTCGTGTTCTCACTCCAGTCCTCTCTCTCCCTTCCCGCGACCCCTGGCAGGCAGCTCATTCCATGCAGGCCCCACCGCGTCGGACCGAATCCCTGAATGTTTTTCGTTTCCCAAGAGTCGACATTTATTGTGCAAGAAAGAAATGTCCGTTTTTAGAAAAAGAAAGACCAACGGCAACCGAGGAACCCAAGGTTTGCCTTCCAGAGACAGGCGGCAAAGGCAGCGGTGGATTCCGGGAAGGCAAAAGTAACATTCCCCCTCGAGTGATGCAAAGAACTTATTCCGCGTTCCGGCTAAAATTCCACGCCGACGGCTCAGAGTCTCCGTTCCTCTCGGCAGCCGACTCAACAGCGTTGGCCACTTGCACCCTCTGGCCCAAATTCGGCTCTCGCAGTGGTGGGACCACAGGTTGCCTCCCTCCAGGCCAAAAGGCTTCGCCCCATCCTGCACTGGGGCCTCCTCTTTCCCTGCGAATAGAGTCGGGGCCTCCGGTCAGGCGCGTCCGTGGAGAAGAAGGCCAGAGAGAGGCGCGACGCATCCAATCAAATCCTAGGGGGAGCGGCCCAAACGGTGCGCCCCGCCCTCCCCTTGGCCCATACGCGTCGGCTCCGACCATTATGCCATCTCCTTGATCCGGTGGATGTAGTTGTGGAGCTCCTCGGGGTCCTGGAGGCCCATGTCTTGGCACACCCACTCCAAGTCCTCCTCGTCGGCGATGGGGATGGAGTTGTAGGCCAGCTCCTCGGAGGGCATGGTGGCAAAGGTGGTGAACTTGACCCGCTTGCGCTTGGAGGTGGGCGAGTTGAGCGGGTCCTCGCTCTGGTCCCGGGTGGAGCCCCCGGAGGAGCCATCCCCCCGCCCGTGGACTTGGCTCTGGACGCTGGTCTGCGAGGAGCCGCCACTGCTGTGGTGGTCCCCATGGCAACAGGTCTGGACGTTCTCCAGCGGGTTGCCCGGGCTCTCGGGCTGAGGAGAGAGGTCGTTCTGGGCCCGCAAGGGTTGCCCGTTGCCCAGGAAGACCCAGTGGTGGGAGTGGTCCATGTTGGTCTGCCCTTCCGGCGGGATCCGTTTGTGCCGGTACTTGAGGACAAAGACGATGCAGTTGATGAGGAAAACCAAGATGGCCAAGCAGAAGACCCCCAGGAGGGCGTACATGCCGATCTCCAAATCCGTCAGGCCCCGAGGAACCTGGACGTAGCCCGTGGGGATGGTCGGGAAGTCCTCCGTCGGGAGGACGACGCTGGGCCCCCGGCTCTCCTGGCTGGGCACCAGGTGCCACTCCACCTCCACCCGCGGGGTGGTGCCGGGGGTACCCTTCTCCCGCCCGGGCCTGCTCGGGGTTTGGACAGGCTCGTAGTCGTAGGTGGGCTCCTCCTCGGAGGCGAAATGGACGCGGACGCTGGCCAAGGCGGTGGCCAGGACGCTCTTGCGCTTGGTCTTCTGGCAGACCTCGCAGATCATCAGCTCGGCTTTGACCAGCTCGCCCGCCCCCTCGCCTTCGGCCTTCACCAGCGGAAAGGCCCGGTCCGGCACCACCGACACCACGGCCTTGTCCTGGCTTGTCACCACCAGCATGTAGTCCTTGGGGTCGTACAAGGAGAGGGGAGCCGTGGTTCCATCGCTGTACGACACCCAAAGGCTCAACAATGCCTCCTGGAAAAGAAAGAAAAAGAGAGGGAAAGAGAAATCGTGTGGAGTCCCATAGCCACCACCATTTCACAGGTGAAAACTCAGACAGAGAGGAGAAAACTACAATAATTATTTTTCTTCACATGGGGGATGAAATCATTGCAGATTTACATCCTGGGTCAGGCACCGGTGGAAAAAGAACATGTGGAGAAAACAGTATTTTCTGTAAAGGACACTGGCCATTTCTGCACTAGACTATTATAGCGCTATTATTCCACTTTCAACATCCTATGGAATCCTGGGGTTTGCAGTCTGGGGAGGGGCCTTAGGATTTTGAAAGTGGAATCATAGTACTATAACAGTCTAGCGCAGAAATGGCCACTGTCTTCTGCTCAATTTTTGCAACACAAAAAAACACTTTTATTTTGCACAAAGAAATATTTAAAAAAAATTTTTTTTTTTTTGGCAAAGCCCTCTTAAGTTTGTCCGATGGCACAAAGTTTTCAATGTTTGTCCATTCTCGCATGCAGGCAGGAAGGAAGGAAGCAAAGATTACACAACTCAAAGGAGCCTCACCTGTTTGGAGAAGTTCAGGGTCTGCTGAGCGGTGGTCTTGGCCACGATGGTGTGGCTGTTGCCCGGGCTTGGGTGGAGCGAGAGGGAGAGGTTGGAGATGACCTGGGCCTTCAGCTCTGTGATGCTCACCTTCTCGTCCACCACCGTCACCACGGTCTCCCCCAGAACCGCCTCCATGAGTGGAGAGACCACCTGCAGGAGAGGAAGTGGCTCTCAGATTGGACTGGATCTGCTGCAAAAGGGCACTCGCAAGCATCTCTTTCTCTCCTGAGAAGTGATTTTGGAAGGAGTGAGGGACCTGGGGATATCTAGCTGGAGGAAGAGGAGACTGAGGGGGGACAGCAAGAAAATAAATCCCGCCTAAACCTATTTGGCCCAAGTGGATTGCAACCCACAAAAATCTCTCATGTTAAAATAAATCTCAAAGGTGCTGCCAGATTCCTCTCCCCGCCGCCTTTCCAACAGGGTTATCCAAAGTTCACTTCACTGGGAAAAGACGCAGCAACCTTCAGCTGCCCAAATCGAGAAACTGGGGAATTCCTTTTTGCTTAGGAAGGCAAGACGGCACAGAGGCCTGTAAACCAAGGAATTATAGTTACAGGGATGCCTGGCGCAGACTCAAGAAACCCAGATAGAGCACAGCAGTGAACATTCAGGAAGAAAATGCACCCAAGAGATGCTGCAGGATGGAAGGAAAGAGAGAGGGAGAGATCATTCCTGTCTCCCTTCCCTGAACTCTCCCACTTGTCTCTGTCCTTCTTAAAATGAGGTGCCCAAAACTGAATCCAGGGCTCCAGATATTCTCGTTAGTGAAGAATATTGTGGGATTATTATGTCCCTTGACTTGGAAACTACGGTCCTATTAATGCAGGCTAAAATAGTATTTGCCTCTTTTGATGCAGCATCACACTGTTGGGTCATGTTCAAAAACAATTTCACATTACTATTAATGACTGTCAAAGCTGCCTTGGATCCTGTTTAAGGAAAAAGGTAGGAAGTTACTTAATTAATGACCAAGGCGTGCTTTCCCAAACTACAGGCGCAGCAGGTGGCTCCCATGTCAGGAGGGCAGTGAATCCAGTCCAGGTTTTAGTCTGAACTTTAAGGAACATGAGCAAGGTGGTGGTTCAATACCTACGACAGTGTCTTTAAAATTCAGACAAGAAGTAGATTCATTGCCCTATTGACATGGAAGCATCCAGCTGCCACTCAGAATAAACAACGCAGAGCTGGGAAAAGTTACTTTTTCAGACTGCTGCTCCCCAAACCACCCCCCAGCCATGAAGCCTGGAGATTCTGGGAGTTGTAATCTGGTAAAAAATAGCTTCCTTGAGCTCTGAGCAGGTAAGACGCAGAATAAAACATATCTTCCCCTTTGGGGCTGGTTCTGATTTTACCTTGAAGAGGGTGGTCCCCGGTTCCCGGCCCGCCAGGGTGTTGCTGTCGACCAGTCGCGCCACCCGGGAGTCGTCCACCTTCATGAAGTCGCTGACCAGGTCGGTGACCTCCACCAGCCACTCGGGCCCCAGCATGGTCACCACCTGGTCGGTCCCCTCGGAGGAGGTGGTGTGGAACTGGGTGAAGACCTGCAGGGAGGCGTGCTGGTACTGGAGGGTGCAGCCCCGGCTCTGCCGCCGTTCCTCCTCCTCATCATCATCCTCGCTCTCCCGGACCGACCTGGGAAGAGGCGGGAAGGGCCGGGGGAGCCCCACCCAAAAAAGAAACACCGGGTTGGGTCGATAACGCTTTTAAACACAGCATTAAAAAGGATTAGCCTGGCTCAGAACTCAGGTCCTTGACTTTGGGGACCTATGTCTCCCAAGGATTGTCCACGTGGCATAGCCATTCACTACGCAAGCGAGGAGGATTCTGGCCCTTTCAGGTGGGGAAGGAAGATCCGCTCTGGACTTTAGTCCGAATAGTGAGGCTTGCCCAAAATTCTGGACCTGTTTTGTTAGAGCCTGGTCATTTCATCTGGTGGCTGCTACATCACTGGGGAAGGCAGTGGACCTAAACCCCTGGGCCAGTTTGGGCTGACCTGAAACGACCCGGCCCCCCTCCTGCCCTGCTCCTGTCCCTACCTCCGGTCGGGTAAGATGGGGACCCTCCAGCCCTTCACTTGGCTGAGCCGGGGGTCCGACAGCTCGATGTGGAGCGGGAGCCGGGGCACCCAGACTGTCATCTCCAGCAGGGCGCTGAGGTGCTCGTAGCTGAAGGAGACGCCCGCGTTCATGGAGCCCCGGGACTCCTTGCCACTCACGAAGACGTAGTCGCAGCCGTTGGAGACCTACAGAGCCGAAAAGACAAAAAGGGGGAAAAGAAAGTAGCAACGGGTGCCAATCCTGCTTCGGTTCCTTTTTTCCGCAAGGGTTTCCCAGATTAGCCACATTTCTTTTTCCAAATTTCACAGCAGCAGTGGGGAATTATTTGAAGCGCTGAGCTTCCGACGGAACACAAAAGGCGCAACCCGCAGCTCTTCCGACTACCCAAGGTGTCCGGCTTCCCTTTTACTGTCAAGGGAGTTCCCAAAGGGGCTGAACTTCCATCCGAACATCCGAGGATACAGCGAGGGCACCAGGCTTTGGCCTGACTGCTAAGGAGGGCTCTCCAAGGGGCTGAAACAACCTTCAAACAGTAAAGGAACTCTCCACGGCCCTGGTTTTTCATCCGACCATTCAAGGTGCTGAACCTATTTGAGGGATGCAGTTCTTAAAATGGCAGAACCGGGAAAATTGTGACTATTGGTTTTGCATCTATCATAGAAGCATGACCATTAGTTTTTTTTAATTGAATATATAGAAACAACATAACACCAAACATACCTGCTAACAAGAAATAGGAAGACCTACAACAAATAATCAAGCAGAAGAATACACAAACATAATAAACCATAATAAACCAACCTATATTATTATCTAAACTAAACTAATGGTTTGACTAACTAAGTGAAAAGGAGGGGAAAAAAAGAAAGAAAGAAAGAGAAAAAAACAGATGCAAACACAAAATTAAAAGACAGTTCCTGCCTCAGCTATCCGCTACTCACAGTATTCTATACATATGCTAGTTTTATACAATAAACACCTGAAATAGTGAATATAATTTGAGGAGGAATAATATGTTTATTCCGAACTTCTTTGCATATGTGGAGTTGTGCTGAGAGTCTTTTTAACTTTTCTAAATACAGAAAATTTCAAAAAAAAGATATTTTTTAAAAAAACAGACCTGGAAGAGGCACGAAGGCCATCTCGCTCAACTCCTTTATGCCAATGTGGGGATCTACGGCTAAAGCGACTCCAACCGTTGGCCTTCTGACCTCTGTCTAAGGGAAGGTAGGTCCACCACCTTCCAAGGGAGGCTGTCCCAAGCTCCTTGAAAGTTCAGACTAAAATCCAAAGCAGTTTCACAACCACCCCACAGAGAGGGAAGTCTCCAGCTATTGCTGTTTCATGGACTGAAATGAACAACATGTGAATGTCTTAGAAAGAGGAGGTGACACGTTTCTCCATCCGGGCCCAGGGCCTGGATTTCCAAAGCCTGGTTCCGAATACCTACGTATGAACGCATGTTGACGCTCCCCACCTTTAACGCCTCGAGGGCAGGGAAATACCACACGGTGGTCTCCGTGTTGCAAACAGGTGTGCCAACTGAACTGGGCCAGCCTGGAGGGAAGAGAATTTCATTTCTGGTCCTATTTTTGCCAAAAAATGGCTCAAATTCACAGAAGCTTTTGGGAATTGAGGACTGCAGTTTACGAAAACTTTCAGGAGTAAGGGAACTAGATGGCGTCTTTCCTCCCCGGAGACGATGTTCACGCAGCGATGGAAGGTTAGATTCTCTCACTGTTTCTCTGTGTGTTTGACGCATGTTGAGTTTATGTGGGGTTTTTTAAAGAATAAACACGAGGTTTTAAACGCAAGCCGCGGAGGCCGTGTGTTGAACTGTTGCTGTGATTTTGTCCTTTGGCACCCTCAGCTGTGTTGGTGACACCGCACCATCCAGAGCTGATTGTGTAGGTGCAGAAAAGAGAGGGAGGGACGGGAGAGTGATAAGCTGCAACGAAAGAAACGATTTTTTAAAAAAGGAACTTCCGTGCCTGGGACTGACATCTGTTGAACTTCTCTGATGACCCAACCAAAAATGTATAAGAGAAAAAAGTGCTCTTGGAGGGAGAGCTGAGTTCAAATCCTCCATGCAACCTGGAAACGCATTCTCTCAGCCTTTGGGCCATGGCAAATCTTGCCAAGAAAACCCTGGATTCGGGTCAGCGTTAAGTCAGGGTTAATTTGGGAGTGCATTAGAACTGGGTGTTCCTGGGGGTTATGCATATTTACATGCTTTAAGGATGTCGCACACAGGGGGTTAAATGGTGCCCCATATACTCACCCCTGTTTTGAAGGGTAGGTCCCCACTGAGTGGCCAGGGAGGGGATACGTGGCCGGTTAGTGGCCAGGGGAGAGCGTGGGGCACCTGGGCAGCGTCCAGCCGCAACCAGGCAGACCCCCCACTCAGTGGAGAGATGCACGCCCCGGAGATCCGGGAGAGCAACAAGCTATCCCGTGCCTAAATGGCCGCGCGTTTGCCCTGGGAGAGCGCCGTCCCAGCTGCCCGGTGCGACTGCACGGACCGAGGGCCTCCGGCTATGTCTGTGTGGAGTTTGCCAGCGAATCTAGCTTGCGTGTGCGCTGTGTGCTGTGGTAGACACAACACAGCTGACGCCTCTATCCCGCCAGCCCTCCTTATCCGCTCCCCTTCGGCATCCAAGAGACAAAGTTCAGCACGTCTGCAAAAGACGATCTCCGCTCCACGTCGGAATAAAAATGAGCCCCGGAACGCAACTCGGGATATTGCCGCCGTTCATCAAAAGGGGGACATCACAGTGCAGCCATCGCACACGCCAACGACACTAATAAAAACCCGCCCGGCAGCGCCCGCCGGCTGCCGGCTCCCCCAGCCTTTGAGAGCCTCGCGTGGTAACGCCGTCTCCGTTTCTAATGCAACCGAGGCCAGTTTCCCTCCCACGCCGCTCCGCTTCAACCGAAGCCTGGGAAAGTTCCTTTTGTCAAAACTATGCCTGAGACCCTGCATCGGTCTACATGACGCGACTTTCTCGATCAGGAAGGCAACAAAAATGAGTTAGGAAATTGGAAAGCATCCAGGCTCGGGAGAGAACGTTCCAATACGTATCTTTGTTTAGAACAAATATATTATATTTGTCAATTTAAATGCAGAAAAACTAATTCACAATGAGACAATCCACATTCAGGAAAAAAGGGGGGGGGGGAAGAAAAGAACCATGCATACAATATATATGGATAGCTAAAGCTACGTGGTTTGAACACTGGACTACAAATCCTGGAGACCAGGGTGCGATTCCCACTGGGTGACCTTGGCCAAGTCACACTCTCTCAGCCCCAGGAAACCCTGTGATAGGTTTGCCATCAGTCAGAAACCACAAGGGAGGTGAACATCTCTTGACGTTGGTTGCATTTTTAATCACAATTACATTTCCCTCCCAACTTCTTTTGTATGGAGTTGCAAAACTTCGTGCGAGTCCCCCCTCTCCGGAGGTGAATTCCTGTGAATTTAAAACCCCCTGATAGGGTTGCTTGAGGGTTGCCATATATCAAGAAACTACTGGAAAGCAGACACTAAGAACAAAATTAAAACTAAACTAGAACTATAGCACATTACAAAGCACTCATCCGCTACCATAAACGCAACCCAAGCGGTCTCAAACTAAGACAAGAAAGAACTCCGAAACCCGCTTCCACGCACAAACTGTAATTTAAAAAGCAAGAAAAACTCTTAACAGATCATGTATTATCCCACAGTGAGCCCTCTGATGTTCAGCAGGCACTGCTGTTGTGTTCTTGCACTTCCTAGCCCCGACGCGCATCCGTGCCACATTGGGTTGTGGTGAACAGGAAACAACTTGGATCTGGAACACAACGACAAATCTGGAATTTATCTGAAGGTCAACACACCCTTTTACTGTTGCTGACTTAAAGATTAGAAAGGCAAACGTTCAAGATTAGAAAGGCAAACATTCACCGTACATATCTCAGCGGTCCGAAGATTTTGCTGCTTAACTGTGGCCATTTCCGCACTAGAGTGTTATAGCGCTATTATTCCACTTGCAACATCCTATGGAATCCTGGGGTTTGCAGTTTCGGGAGGGGCCGGCCGGCCCCTCCCGAAACTGCAAACCCCAGGATTCCATAGGATGTTGCAAGTGGAATAATAGCGCTATAACACTCTAGTGCGAAAATGGCCTATGCATGTATTTTTTATATAGATGACAACTTTAAAAAAAAAACATATTTTTGGAAGAATGGTCATCTGATATTAATGTACATTCCTGACGCTCTTAACCTATGCATTCCTCCTCCTCCTCTAATCATACTTTAAAAAGAAAATCCAAAAAGGAAAAAAAAATAATAGGCTCATGTATGATTTCATAACTGGACCTCTAGCATTTTTAATCCCCATTTGGACAAAGTGGGATATAATTGCAGCCGTGGGAGTCCCCCTTGAGTTCTTCTGCGGGAGAAGAATACTGAGCTACCTATATATCTGTTGCATTTAGGGTTGCATTTTTCCACCTCCTCTCCTCCAATAAATTCATGGCACTCCTCCGTGCTACTTTCTTCTCACAGCAACCTTGCAAGGTAGGTCGAATTAAGAGAGATTGAACGGCCGAAGGTCACTCGGTAACTTTTCTGGCTCTGGATCTCCAAGTCCAAGGCTCTAACCATCTTTTTATTTCCTATCAAATAGCCACGCTTTAAAATCAAATTAAGAACTCATTTGCAATCTTTTTTTTCCAGTTCAGAACCATCTGTCTTATGGCTTAATTCCTGAGGTTTTTAGAGCTGCCTCATTATACGTTTTGCCAGTTCAGAAATGAACAGATTTCAGCATGTTTGCACAGGCAACTCTCAGTGAATATTTATCTCACCTTTGGTTTTAAAAAAAAAAGCTTATTATATTTATAGAATTGACTTTTAGTGACTTTGAGATGTTTGGCTGGATGGGGGAGGCAAAAAATCTGCCAGCTCATTAGCACAGTGGTGCATTTAATGGATTAATAACACTTAACGCTGAAACCCACTCGCTTCAAGTTAAAATTAAGATTGGATGCATATGTGGTCTCAAAGAAAATAGTGGTGTGAAATTATGTTCATAAGGTATTTATTATTACCATCATCATAATCTTTATATTATTTTTATTATTATTATTATTATTATTATTATTATTATTATTATTATTATTTCTTTATCTTTATTCAGTAGAAAGTATAAAAATAAACATTAAGAATATATTTAGGAGATCTCAGGAAATTAAATCATTTGTTCATTATATTTGATAATCTACACTGAAAATATTAACATAACAGTAAATATAAAGCAACGTATTAGAAATAATATAAGTATGCATAATAGTTTTGAGAACTTATAAGCAGAAGTCACAACATAACTTTATTAGCAATTATTTATTTTGTATTTTGTTTGTATTGTCAATATTGTTAGTTTTTGTTTCAGTGATGTGTATATTATATGTATTGTTAGGGTTTTGGTTTTTTTTTTTGGTATGTTTGTGCCAAATAAAATAAAAAAATATTTTTTAAAAAAGCCCATAATTCATCTGAATGGAACTACTCATGAGTAAACAGTTTGCGCCTTACGAACTAGACTTTGCAATTCTGCAATCTGGGGCATCTGCTTAAAGGCTAGAAGTCATTTGCAAAAATCCAAGAGAATTAAGGCTTCAGGAAAAGACCAACTGAGTAATGCTAATTCCTCTTAGCTCTTCTGCGCTGTGGCTCATTCCATTAATTAATAACGCAATTATTAACTTAATTCTGGGGAACCGTTTCGGCTGAAACCCCAACTCGAGATACTCACGTCAGTTAAAAAAAAAAAATCTAATTAAGTCATCCCCTTTGTTAGCAAATTTCCAACTTAATTCATAACTGAATTGATTTTAATCAGCGAGTTCCCCTCACTGACACAGGGTATAAATTCAAATATCAATAAAAAAGAAATAATTATGCCATCTTCCCCCTCCCGAACTCACACTAATTACAAAACAGAGAAGTGGGGTAGCTTTGACCCGCTCCAATTCAATGCTGGTCAGGAGCTCTGTGTCAAGGGGAGAGACAGGCAATCCGTTCCGGATTTAAGTCCAAACTTTAAGGGAGCGATAACAAAGTGCTGAAACTTATCCCCACATTAAATTGCCATTAGCTGGCATACAAAGCTGCCCCCATCTAATCCACTGTGGTCTACTACACACAGAAGAGCTTGAAAAAGTTACTTTCTCTTTGGGGGAATTCTGGAGGCTATAGTAGGTGGAGCAGTGAATCCATTCCAGGTTTGAGTCTCAATTTCAAAGGAGCTATCCAAAGTGCTGCCACCAAAAGTTCATACTAAAATCCAGAGCAATTTTGCCATCCCCTTCAGGTGACAAATATGAGCCACTACCAGTTGTAGTCTGGAAAAAGTTACTTTTTTCAAGCTTTGACTGACCGGCAGCAGCTCTCTAAAATCTCAGATGAAGAGAGAGTTCACCTGGAGTTACTGAGCGATTGACCTTAGTATTGATAGAGTATCAATTGTATTATATTGAACAGACTCTGAGCTTAGGGAGTGGGAGCGAAGGAGGAATATGATTTGCCCCCAAGTTCTTTTCTCAAGAGAAGTAACAAATAATTTTAGCAATCCTTCAAAAACCAAGTCTTCAAAAACCAAGCAGTTTTGGAAGCTTAGTTTGGGATTTATCCTGCGCAAAATTTGCGTGGGGTTGCTTTGCACAGAGCACTGGAGTACGATTCTGGAGACCAGGGTTTGATTCCCCACTTGGCTATGGAAACCCACTGGGTGACACACTCTCAGCCCCAGAAACCCCTATGATAGGGTCACCTTAGGGTTGGCATAAACAACTTGAATCCACAGAACAACAACAGATGGATGGATGGATGGATGGATGGATGGATGGATAGATAGATAGGCAGGTAAATGGATGGACGGACGGACGGACGGACGGACGGACGGACATACAGATGGATGGACAGACGGATGGATGGATAGAAAAGGGAATGGATGGATGGATGGATGGATGGACGGACGGACGGACGGACAGACAGATGGGCGGACAGACAGGTGGATGGATGGATGGATGAATGGATGGATGGATGGATGGATAGGTAGATAGATGACCAGATAGATAGATAGATAGATAGATAGATAGATAGATAGATAGATAGGCAGGCAGGCAGGCAGGCAGGCAGGCAGGCAGGCAGGTAAATGGACGGACGGACGGACGGACGGACGGACGGACGGACGGACGGACGGACGGACGGACGGTCAGACAGATGGGCGGACAGACGGATGGATGGGTGGGTGGGTGGGTGGGTGGGTGGATGCACAGATGGATAGACAGACGGATGGATGGACGGACGGATGGATGCACAGACAGATAGGTGGATGGATGGATGGATGGATGGATGGATGTATGGATAGATAGATAGGCAGATTGATGGATGGACGGATGGACGGACAGATGGATGGGTGGATGGGTGGAAAGGGAGAGAGAGAGAGGCGGATGGATGGATGGACAGATAGGCAGATAGATAGATAGACAGATAGATATAGATGGACAGATAAGACAGACAGACGGACAGACGGACAGAGAGACAGACAGACACGGACAGGCAGAGAGGGAAGTGCAAGCCCGGTGAACTCCCCTTGCACCCGCCCAGCCGGAAACGAGAGAGGTTAAACCGGGACGTCCCACCAGCGGGTGCCGCGAAGCCGAGCCGCCTGCCGTCAGCGGAGCGAGACAGAAGGGCCGCCCCTGCCCTCCCCGCCCGCCTCCTCGCCGGCGGCTGCCCGGTCCCCCCGCGCCCCTCGAGCCCGGAGCCGGACAGGGCCGCTCCCGTCGTTCGCGCCCCGCTCCGGCGTCTACGCTCCGGGAAGCGAGGGAGACAGCCCGCCGACGACGCCGGCGCTCTCCTTCACGCTGAATTATTTGCGGTGACGGGCAGCGGGCGCCCTGACGGATGAGGCCGGTGTACGGCCCCGACGGCAGAGCCGCCCGCCCGCCCGCCCTCGCGTCTCTCCAGGTGAGCCGGAGCGGCCGCCAGCGTCCACCTCTCTGCGCGCGGCCAACGTGCCTCGGCGGGGGCGGAGAGGGAGGGGCGGGGGTCCGGGGGGGACTCGACGGGAAGCTACGCGCGGGGAAATCATTCGTCCCCTCCGGCGCGGCAAAGCCCAGCGGCACCCCCTCTCCTTCTCCCTCAGATCTTGGGGAGACTGATGAGCGGGGAAGTAAAAAATATCTACATTCCCCTATCAAAGTGTCTTTGCGCTTTGCACAAAGCACCTTCAGCGAACAGGAGCGCTTGGAACGGGGCTGCTAAATCGAGAGGGTCGCTCTGCCCGGGGGGGGCGAAGGACGGAGCGAGGGGAGGGGGCACAGGGGCGGGCCGGGGAGGGACGTCCCTCTGCAGTCTCGGAAGATGTCCTCCTTGGTCGGCTTTGGTCGGACCCCACCTGGAATCATCCTGTGCCCAGGCCCGGGCGCCGCAGTTCAAGAAGGATACGGACAAGCCGGAAGGTATCCAGAGGAGGGCGACCAACACGGTCCGAGGCCTGGAAACCGCGAGGCCCTGTGAGGAGAGGCTTGGGGAGCTGGCTGCGTTTAGCTGGACAGGAGACATGATAGCCGTGTTTAAATATTGGAGGGGATGTCACGCTGAAGATGGAGCAAGCTTGTTTTCTGCCGCTCCACAGATAGGGCTCGGAGCAATGGATTCAAACTACAGGAAAAGAGATTCCGCATAAACATCAGGAAGAACTTCCTGAAGGTAAGAGCGGTTAGACAGTGGAATCTGCCGCTGCCTCCGTGGAGTGTGGTGGAGTCTCCTCCTCCTTTGGAGGCTTTTTAAAGAGAGGCTGGATGGCCATCTGTCCAAGGGAGGGCTTTGATGGTGTCTTCCCGCATGGCAGAAGGGGGCTGGACTGGGTGGCCCTTCGGGGTCTCCTCCAGCCCTAGGATTCTATGGCTGTTGATCTAAATCTTCTACCGTAGTGATTTCCTCACGATGCCATCTACCACCTTCTACATATCTAGGTCAGGGATCATGGGATCTATTAGTACAAAACCAGAGGACCCCACCCCTGTTCCAAAGGCAGCGGCCGAATATCCGTTGGCAACAAGTCAGATCGAGACCTTAGAAAAGCTCCTTTCTGAACTAGGGTTCCCCTGCTGTCTGAAGGAGTTTGGGAACTGTAATCCAAACAATCCAAATAGGGATGCAAGCCTTCATAAATGTCATTCTCACAAGCAATAAGAAGAAATACTGTAACCATTTTGCTCGCCACTGCAAGAAAGCCATTGCACAGAAACTGTGCATTTTTCAAAAACCGTTCACAATTGTGCTCACACACACACACACACACAAATTCACCTTTTTTGCACAGAAAATATGTTCTCTGCAGAGCAAACGGCTTTTTCTGCATGGTGTGATTTGGCTGCAGCTCTCCTAAGGAAGCCGGCGGGACCCTGTGGTGGGAGAACCTTCCCCGCCTCGGCTTTTGCCTGGGGTCTCTCCCCCGACACACCCCCCCTTTCCCTCGCCCACCTTGATGATATCCTCGTTGCTGGACTGGCACTTGACCGCCCCAGAGACGTCCAAGACGACCCCCGCCGTCTCGATAGCAATGACCTTCACGGGGATGGCGACCGTCCGGCCGGTGAGGATGGCCGTGTTGATGATCTCCGTGTCCTTGGGAAGAGAAAGGCAGCCGCCTTAGAGCCCGGGGCCCGACGCACGTTGGAGCGCCGTGCGCGGTTACGGGGCCCGCCGCCCAACGTTTCACGGGGGAAAACCGGGATCCGCGCGGTGAAGACGGCAAAAGTTATCAAGTCTTACGCTGGTCCCGACAGAGCTCAGAAGCAATTCATCTAAAATTAACTCCTTAATTCATCCAAATGTTTATCCATAATTTAAAAAAAAGTTGTTATTTTGATTGTGAAACATTAATGATCTTACTCTGGGCCAACGATTCATCTTTCTCAGTGGCCCGATTCCTTTTTAAAAAGCCCCCTGGGGGAGGCAGAAGCTGTGGTGACCGGTGGCGCTGAGGTCAGCGGCTTTAGGTCCGAACTTTAAAGGACCCACTCAGGGTGCCTCTAAAACAGACCCCGCGACTCGGATAGAGCCTTCAAAATTCAGATGTAGTGATTTAACTTCTCCAACTGAGTGTTGTAACAAGTTAATGAACCGCTTCGTGTACAAATCAATTTTTATTTATTTACGCTGCCTTAACATTAACTGGTCAATTGTCTCTTTCCAAGTTCCGGGTCCCACTCAGATCCATTTGTTAGCCGGCTTCTGCCGGGAATCCCCAGGGTCTGAAATGATCCATAGAGTAGCAAAACTGCCCCCAGAAACCCCTAAATACCCCCAAGGCACCGGATCACATCTCATCTTGAAAGCTAAGCAGGGTCAGCCCTGGTTAGTCCTTGGACGGGAGACTGCCAATGAATCCCAGGTACCGTAGCCTTTATTTCAGAGGAAGGAACTACGAAAACCACCTCTGATTATTCCTTGCCTAAGAAAACCCTAGGAAAAATTCATGGGGTCATACTAAGTCAACTGGGACTTGAAGGCACATACTCATGGAGATGGAGGGTGCCAAATACCCTAAAGGCACCAGATTTCATCTGATCTTAGAAGCTAAGCAGGGCCAGCCCTGGTTAGTCCTTGGATGGGAGACCGTCAATGAAGAGCAGATGCCGGAGGCTCTATTTTAGAGGAAGGAATTGGCAAAACTACCTCCGAGTATTCCTTAGCTAAGAAAATTCAGTAAAATTCAGGGGGTCACCATAAGGTACCTACACAAATACCCCCAGGTTCCATTTTGAGCGTGCAAAATTTAAAAAATGGGGCGAGTTATAGTCAGGGGTGTGACCGTCCGGTGTCCAAAGAGTGACCAATGCAGTCCCAAACCCTGCCAGTCTGAATCGAGCAAAGGAGTTGATGTTCCTCCGTCCCAGGACGAAAGAGAGAAAGAGACGATGGGCCCAGAATATTTGGGTGCACCCCCAGGACCTACTCACCATGGCGAGGGGCAGAATGGCCCGGATGTCCCTCTGGATGACCGTCAGCTCCGTCACGGCCTTCTCCAGGTCAGGCGGCGGACTGCGGCCCCGGTAATCCACGTGCCACATGATTCTCCGCGTCACCGACTGGCTGGTGAAGTTCTCCATTTCGAAGTCCAGCTGCATGACCTCGTAGGGGGCGTCTTCCTCCCTGAAAATTGGGGGACGGGGGGGAGAGAGGACGGGGTGTCACCTCGAGTTGTGACGAGCAGCGGCCAGAAGGCAACCCTAAGGCCAAAGCAATATAGAGCGAAGCCGGAGAGAAAGTAATGCCCGCCGGGGAAAACTTCCGACGCCGCAGTTATTTCGCTCTGAGCAATCTCGAATAAAGGGCGGCAAAGTCTTTCCAGCACATCCTGACCCTATCCTTGAGTAAACGGCACTTTCTGCCCAGAGCAAGAACGCGCTCGGGGAGGGAGGGGTTCGACATGAATGGTTCTCGCTCGGTGTCCGTCTGATAATTTTCCATTATGCCTTCCCGACGGCTGTTTCATGATCGGTAAGAAAATATATATAGTGTACTCCTGTGATTTCCCGTGTGTCACCTTATGGTGCTGCAGGGAAGATTTTTCTGGGTAGATCTCCTTCCCCTTCTAACAGTAATCCTGCTCTAGATCAGGAAACCAGTTTCTGCTGCAGTTCTAGTACACACAATGATTCAAATTACAAGAAGAGAGATTTCTACCTATTACAAGGAAAGAGGTTTCTTCCACGCGCTCACTTGGACAGACGGCCATCCAGCCTTTCTTTAAAAACCTCCAAAGAAGGAGACTCCACCATAATCTAAGGCAGCCTATTCCACTGTCAAACTGCTCTTTCCGCCAGGACGTTTCACCTAATGCTTAGGTGGAATCTCTTTTCCTGTCCTTTGAATCCATTGCTCCATGTCCTGGTCTCTGGAGCAATAGAAAACAAGCTTGCTCCACCTTCAACATGACATCCTTTCAAATATTTAAACATGGCTATCATGTTACCTCTCAGCCTTCTCTTCTCTGGACTAAACATACCCATCTTCCTAAGCTGCTCCTCAGAGGGCTTCATGGTTTCCTGGCCTTCTACCATTTTGGCCCCCTTCCTCTGGACTTGTTCCAGCTTGTCAATATCCTTAAATCGTAGTGCCCAGAACTCGGAACAGTATCTCAGGCTAGGTCTCACCAAAGCAGAACAGAGGGCTACTGTAACTTCCCTCAATCTAGACACTCTACAACAATTGATGCAGCCTAGAATTGCATTGGCATTTTTAGCTGCTCCATCACACTCTTGGCTCAAGAAACATTATCAGCTCGTGGTCTGCCCAGACTCCTAGATTTAAACACGGTGGTCATGTCCCTGTTGTTGCTCTTTTTAAGGCATTTCTAGCCTATAGCTCCCCGACAAACACATTAGCGATGCCAAACCCCTCTGAACAAATCTTGCCAAGAAAAACTCATCCTAGATTTGACTTTGGTTATCCTAAGTCAGAAATGGCTTTATGGCACACAACAAGAACAAGTCTATAATTAGTAATACCGTTGGAGACCATCTACCAGTGAACCTTCATGTTAAGAAAACACGTTAACCAAACCAAGGGCCTTTCCGCCCTGCACTGTTAATAGTGTTATCATTCCACTTTCAACCTCCTGTGGAATTCTGGGATTTGTAGTTTACGAAGGTCAAGGAGCTCTCTGGCTGAGATATCTAAATGCCTCTTCCTAAACTGCAAACCCCAGGATTCCACAGGAGAGCGATCGTGGAATAACAGCACTATAAGAGTGTAGCGCGGAAAGGCCCCAAGGTGCAAATCCGCAAGTTGAATTACATGATGGCGCTGAAAGCAGCAGGTCGAGCGTGTTAGCCGCGTGGCAGGGGGTTGGACCGGACGGCCCTTGTCGTCTCTTCTGGCTCTTCGGCGGTTCAGCCCGGTCGCAGCTAAGGCTCAATTTGAGCCGACGAGAGCCTCGAAACCCTCTCTCCCATTCTGGAAAGGGGAGACGGGACCCCGACCCGGGCGCTGATTTTATTTTAAAAAAACACCGACTAAAGCCATCCCCAAAGCGACAAGGAACCAAAGGCACGGATCAAAGGCCTCCCTTCCCCGCCGCAAGACACTTCCTGCCGAGCGGCTGATAAGCCTTTGTAGCGACGCTTGTTTTATACCGAGCGGCTCTAGGAGGAAGGGGCCCAGATGTTCGCCAGCGATTTCTCAGACGTCGCCCCGAGATAAATTGGGGGGGGGCCTGGCAGGCGGGAGGGGGACACAAAGGAACGGGCTTGCAAAACTTCAGCGTAAAAGCCACCAGAATCTGAATCCAGTTCTTTCAGCTCCATAAAGGCTCCGAAGGTCAGGGATGACACCGGTACGGGACTGCGGCCCGTGGCGACGCAAAGATAATCTTTGTCCTGCAGAGTTGGTCCCCTCTGGATTTTCTTAATCCTATTTAAAGGAGTGAGCAAGGGTCTTTTTTAATATATACATTGAAAAGAACCTTGCTGCCCAGAGGTTCACTTTGAAATGCAATCCATGGGTCACATCTCAAAGTGAACCTCTGGGCAGCAAGGTTCTTTTCAAGTCCATCCACCAAGTCATGAGGACTAGCAGCTTGCTTTGGAATTAAATTCAGGAAACCTGCCATTCTGTGTCTCCTGAGTTATTCCGAACTGCTTCATCTCAGGACCGCTTGCTTTGCTAGTGCGCACGGTGGTGGGAATCTCTAAGCTGTACGTCAGGAAGCCAAGTCCTGACCATCAGATTACTATATATATTTTGCAATTCCAGCTATTTGTAGGGAGCACTGAAAGCCGAACTTATCCATGTGATATTCTGAGAGGAAAAAGGAGGTAGTTCGGAGACTGCTGGTCATCTTTCCACCTTGCCTAAATAGCAGCTGTTCAAAGCCAGACTTTGGCAGCTGGTTCCGTGTCAGCGGGCAGTGAATCCAGTCCAGATTTTAACCCGGGCTTTGAAGGAGCTCTCCGAGGTGCTGAACTCTGTTCCTTACTAGGTTGGGCGATTTGCAGAGCCCTTCAAAGCTGCTCACCTCCCCACTGACATGGGAAAGGGGCCCCTCATAAAAGCACAGCGGGCACAGAACTGGCCCAGCCTGCTCCTTGGCTAGGTAGCCCACCGGACACCTTCCGATTGCCGCTTGGCTGTAATTCTAGGAGATTTGATGTTCACATTGACTCCGGCCCCGCGCCCTCCGGTTTATGTTCGTTATATATGTTTGGGAGCCATAACGAGATGAAGGAGCTGGCCATGAACCAGCGGGGGGGCGGGGGGAGCCCTGACTGGCCGGCTCTCCGGCTGAAGATTAAATTCAGCCTTGAAAGGTTAGAGGCGGGCGGTGAATTTAAAGCGATTACCCTCACCTTTGAAGAAAACAGGCCGATCAAGTATTACAGCCTGGGAAGGGGGGGGAAGAAATGGTTTTCGAGGGCCCTTTCCTTCCTTCTTTCAGACTTTCCACCTCTCCCCCAGGAGGGAGGATTTGGACATCAAAGGTCTTCATTTCCCGTGGCATTTTCGGCTCTCCACATCCAAGCTTTCTGAAGATGGGGAAGGGCGGGTGTTTCTGGGAAGACCGGGAAGGGAGATGATGGGCAGGAGCTGAGCAACAGTCCCATCTTATTCTGCTGCGGCCAGGCCACACTTGTGAAGTCTTGAGCGAAAGGCAAAATGGAGAGGAGAGGGGAGAGCAATTTATTTGCATCCCCAGCTCTCCCCTCCAGCCTGTGAAAAAACCACGGAAAGCACTGTCACCAAAACGGAAATCCTAAGAAAAGTGGAGGCTGGTGAGAGAAAGGGGGGGGGAAGGCATATCTGGATGCATTTGGACGAAGCGTCCAAGTGGTCTCCAGAAGTTTCAAAAGGTTTTTGTTAACTTAAGCCAGGTTTACCTGACCCGGCTGTTTCATCCCCCCCATGCAGTTGTGAATAAAAAGTCTGCAGAAACATTTTGAAGTATTCACTTCTTTTGTGGTGTAGGAACATATCCCAATTCTTTCCATATTATTTCACAGAATCTTAGACTCACAGAGCTGAGAGAGAGCCCAAGGGCTGTTGAGTCCAACCCCCTTCTGCCACGCGAGAAGACGCCATCAAAGCACTCCCAACAGACGGCCACCCAGCCTCTCTTTAAAAACCTCCAAAGGAGGAGGATCCACCATACTCCAGTGAGGCAGCAGTGTATTCCACTGTCAACTGCTCCTACCGTCGGGAAGCTCTTCCTAATGTTTAGATGGAATCTCTTTTCCTGCAATTTAACCCATCGCTCCATGTCCTAGCCTCTGCAGCAGCAGAAAATAGGCTTGCTCCATTCTCCATATGACATCCCTTCAAATATTTAAACATGACTGTCACGTTGCCTCTTAGCCGTCTCTTCTTTGGGTTAAACATACTCAGCTCCTGAAGCCTCGCCCCTCTTAGGGCATCATGGTTTCCAGGCCTAACAGAGGGAAAAACCTGAGAACAGAAGGTCTACTTCTGCATAAGTGGGGTTAGTTGGGGGCATTCAGCAATTGTTAATATCTTTCAATACTACCAAGGTGTCTTTAAATGCAATGAATTTCTTGTAACTCTGCATTTTCTCAAAGATGCTGTATTATTTATTTATTTGTTTGTTTAATTTATATTCTGCTTTTCTCCCACAAGGGACTGAAAGCAGCTCCCATCCTACATTAAAACAATACAGCTAAACAGTCTAAATACAACTTCAATTTTTAAAAAAACATTACATACAAATCTCTTTAAAACAGGAGTCTAAAGCCATTAAATGCAATGATCGGCCTCAAGAGACGATGCCCAAAAATCCCTTTTCCTGGAGAGCAAAGCTTGGTCAGGCCTGCAGAAGCCAAGGAGAGAGCCCTTACCTGGTCTGTCCCCCGCCGATCCAGGCCACGTCCACGCTCGACGTGGAGTGCTTGCTGCCTGTCTGGAGCTCCGAATTCACCAGCCACTTGGGGTGCCGGGGCCTGGTGGTGAGCAGGTTCACCCCCTTTTTGGCCTTCACCCTGCCGAGCAGCACAAGAAAGAGGAGAGCAACACCCGTTTCTCATGGACCCTCCAGTGCAGCTCCCACCCACCCAGCCGTTGCATGCCCTCGGGCGCATCACGGGACTGGAAGAGACCCCCAGGGCCGCCCAGTCCAACGCCCTTCTGCCACGCAGGAAGACACCGTCAAGGCATTCCGTCTGACAGACGGCCATCCAGACTCCAAAGGAGGAGGAGACTCCACCACACTCCCAGGCAGCGTACTCCGCCGTCAAACTACTCTTACCATCAGCAAGTTCTTCCTTAGGTTTAGGCGGAATCTCTTTTCCTGCAGCATGAAACCATTGCTCCATGTCCTAGTCTCTGGAGCAGCAGAAAACAGACTTGCCCCATCCTCCACATGACAACCCTTCAAATATTTAAACACAGCTATCATGGCCCCTCTTAACCTCCTCTTCTCCAGACTAGGGTCCACAAGGGATCTCCTCCGAGATACACAAAAAAGCTCCATACAGAGCGTGGGTCTTTTTGAACACATGATGTGGTGAGTCACAGTCAAGGTGTGAGATAGAAACTTATATATTTCCATAAAGTGGGATCACTGAGTCACCACCCTGGCCTTCTGACTTGCCCCGGTGTGTCCAAGAGAAGCAATTCTCCTTCACATTTAGCAACCACATTACTTTTTTCGGTGTACAGCCCAGTGGAAGAGAGCTAGAGTGGTATAGCGGTTTGTGTGTTGGGCAATGACCCCAGAGACCAGGGTTTGATTCCTCACTGACTCAGCCATGGAAACCCACTGGAAGACCTTGGGTGCATCACACTCTCTCAGCCCCAGAAAACCCTGTGATAAGTTCGCCTTAGGGTTGCCATAAGTAGGAAATTATTTGAAGGCATACGACAACAACAACAGAAACAACCCAATGGAAGCTATCCATGTCAGTAGGGTGGCAAATCCACTCCATGTTTTGGAGAGCTCTCCATGGTGCTCGAGCCATTCTTAAAATCCACAATAGGCAGCCCCTTTAAAATATTTTGGGGACGGCTTTGCGAGTTCCATTAAAGTTCAGACTGAAACGCAGAGTTACAAAGTTCGGACTAAAACGCAGACACACCTGGGAGCGACCAACCACCAGGGGGCCCACCCACAGCTTCTGCCTACCTGAGGGTGAACTGCTCCACGGTGGAGTTGGCCATCAAGTAAAGGACGACGCTGAGCACCTCGCCCGGCTTGAGGGGCCGCTCCGGCAACCGGACGAAGATGTTATCATCCAGGCGCTGCTCCTGGAAGGGCGGGGAGGGCGGCGGCTGGACCAGCCTCAGGCTGCCAATTCTCAGGAGCGGGTGCTGCGTGGGGCCTTCGGTCCGCGCCCCGGAGCCGCCCCTCCGCCCCATCGGCTCGCTCCCACAGTCCCCCATCCCGTCGGGCGCGTGGAGCGTGTAATAGAGTTCCACCAGCTGGACGTCTCCAGCCGGATCGATGCCCTCCGGCGCTTTCCTTCGCCCCAGAGGAACGGCGGAAGGCCCAAACCAGGCCTGGGGCAGCTCGGCCTGGGCCAGGCAAGAAGCCAGGCTGCTCCGCAGGCGGCAGGAAGCCCGGAGCTCGCGGGCGTCCCGGAAGGCGTGAAGCCGCACGCAGGGCAGCTGCTCCGAGGCGTCGAAGTCGTCCCAGTCCCGGCCGGCCACGTAGAACAGCACCTGGGCCGTGGGCTGGTCGGCCGGCACCCGCGTCCTGACGATAAAGGCCCGCACCCTCCAGTTCACAGTCAGGCGGTCGGGGACCTCCAGCGTGCTGGAGGGCTGCAGGAGCTCCTTGGGCAAGGCCTGGCCGGAGGCGAAAGGCCCCAAGGAGACGTTGAGGACCGGGAGCTCCTTGGTTTGGAACACAACGAAGGGCTCGGAACGCGTGAGGCCGGCACTGCCGTTGCTGCTGCCCGGAGCCGGCCGCGTCTCCCTCAGGAAGAAGGCTAGGCGGGTGTTGGAAAGGCGGTAGCTCACCGGAAGGAGGGCGGCGGCGGGAGGTTGGGACGCCTCGGGAGGTTCCGAGCTGGTGGGGAGAACCTTGGCCTGAGCTGAAAAAGAGACGAAAGCGGGAAATGGACATCAGACATTCTGTCGGGAGTCTCAGCAGACCACAAGCTGAACGTGAGCCGACGGTGTGATACAGCAGCTAAAAAAAGCCAATGTGCTCCTAGGCTGCATCAAGGGAAATAATGACACCACTCTATTCTGCTTTGGTCAGACCCAATCTGGAATAATTCTGTGTCCAGTTCTGACCACCACAGTTCAGGAAATATATTGACAATTGTGCAGAGGAGAGCAACCAAAACAGTGAAGGGTCTAGAAACCATGAAGCCCTAAGAGGAGCAGCTTAGGGAGCTGGGTATGCTTAGCCTGGAGAAGAGGAGGTTAAGAGGCAACATGATAGCTATACTTGAAGGAATGTCATATGGAGGATGGAGCAAGACTGTTTTCTGCTGCTCCAGAGACTAGGACATGGAGCAATGGCTTCAAACTTCAGGAAGAGAGAGTCCATCTAAACATTAGGAAGAACTTGCTGATGGCAAGAGCTCTTTGACATTGGAAAGCCCTGTGTTGGACTTTCCTTCTTTGGAGGTTTTTAAACAGAGGCTGGATGGCCGTCTGTCGGGGGTGCTTTGGTTGTGACTTCCTAAATGGCAGGGGGTTTGGCTGGATGGCCCCCGGGGGTCTCTTCCAACTCTACGATTCTGTGACGTTCAGAGAAAATGGTCTCCACTCTCCCCGATCACTAGAGGGTGCTGCCGCCCAGAAATCAACTCCAGAAATACACTTCAGCAGCAACCGCTGGATGTTTCAGAGTCGTCCCTTCGCTAGTTCTGTCCAGTTACACTTCAGTGGGCCCGGTGTCCGCCCGACAGGGATTTCCCTCTTTGCTTATTCAGAGACCACCATGAGATTTCTGACTTCTGTGCCTCACGGGGGTCTTGTGCATTTCAGATAGGAGTCAAACCCGATGTTAGGCTTCTTATTTCAAAAATGAGAGAGGGGAAGTTTTTGCAAACCTGGATGAACCCCAAAATTTCTCTGGCACCTTGTGAATCTAACGCAGGCCATTTCTGCAGTAGACTGTTATAGCGCTATGATTCCACTTTCAACATCCCATGGAATCCTGGGGTTTGCAGGTTAGGGAGGGGTCTCTGAGTTCATCTAAAAGCCTTGGGGGCCCCTCCCTAAACTGCAAACCCCAGGATTCCATGGGATGTTGAAAGTGGAATCATAGCGCTATAACAGCCTAGTGCGGAAACGGTCGCAGTCAAGCCGACCCGGCTCCTCACGATTTCCATTTCAACATCGTTACAAGCTGCAACCTTTGGGGAACACGCCCAGAGCTTGGGAAAAGTACTTTGTTGGACTATAATCTTATAATCCCCCAATCAACACCCTGCTGGGAGCTGAAGTCCCAGGTATGAACTTTCTCTGGCTTTCCTCGCTCCCCTCTGCCTCCACCCTTTTTAACATCCAGTTTGAGTAAGAAAGAATTTTGCAAAGTGGAAACCTCGCTTATGACTTTGGAAAGTTTTGATCGGTGTTAATAACGCTACGCTTGGGGAAGCAGCGTGGCTGCCGACAGTGGCTGGAGAGTCTCAATTGGCATGAAGAGTGACCCCTTTGGCTGCATTTCACAACCGGTTGAATGCTCTATAGCAGCGGTTCTTAACCTTTTCTTTACCATGGACTCCCTTTAAATATCTTTCATCGCCGCCGACTGCCCAGATTTGACTCAAGATCTAAAACCCTAAAGTGCGTCAAATATTTATTTAAAGTTGCTTGTCAAGGGTTTTCAAATTTGGAGAGAAGAAAGAAGTAAGTAAATGTACATGCTTGTATTACAATATTTTTACTGGAATGATTCCAGACAAATTTGTCTTTCCGCCTTCCTTCTTTTCTCTCTGTCTGTTTTAACTGTAAAAGCTCATAACATTTCTTCAAGCTTTTGGGGACCCTCTGTGAGGACATCACAGCCCCGTGGAGGTCCAAGGACCCTAACCTTAACCCTAGCTGAAGAACCACTGTTCTAGAGTTCTCCAAAAACCCAGATCCCCAACCCAGGTGCACACACACACACAAACACACATTTTGTCCAAGAACCACTAAGAAAAACGCACCCACATCTATTTAGAAGCAGAGCTAAGCACCTTGGAGAGCTCCCTTAAAGTCTCGCTGCAAACCTGGAGTGGATTCACAGTCCCACTGACACGGGAGCCACAAAAGCTGGACGTGCCAAGGACAGCCTCCTCCATCTTAGGTGAGGTCGGCAGGCAGATGGCTTGGAGCCTGCAGATTTTGCCCGATTTTCTCCACTACTCCTATGTGAGCCTGGAAAGGTGCAGCCGCTACCACGACATCCCAGCAAGATTCCCTCCTGTGTTCGCTGCCCAGCCACGCAAAACAGCAGACGCACACGCCCTGCCTCGCCTCAGCACTAAACTCAAGGCCACCGGTCACATCCCACCTCTCAAATCTTCCAACCTTACCACAGGGTCGGAAAGGACTATCAAAACAAGGGAACCACAGACACCCCGCTCCCGGGAGAAGCCACGCATGGCTGGTTGCTCTTAATGAATCCTCTGACCTCCGAGGAAGAGTTATTAATGAGCAACCACCTTCATTAACCTTCTTAATTGCGTGCAGATTGCATCCTTGAATCAGCTGCTCCGGATGTCAAAGGGAGGTGCCTTCCACATGGGTACGTGTGTGTGCGTGTGCGTGCGCGCGTGTACACACTCAGATTTCACACTTACACAAGAGCAAGCAGGCACAGCTCCATCACACTCAGGCCTAAAGGCAGACAAAAGGCCCTCCCTCCACCCCAACTGCCCCTGCCCTGGCCTTGGAGGGAGGGAAGAAGAGGCAGGAAATGCTACACTTAATCCCTCCCACGCTGACACCCCTTTTCCTTTCGTGTCATGTCTTAATTAGATTGCAAATCTGAGGTCAGGAACCTGTTCCCTTGGTCTTAGAATCACAGAATCCTTGAGATGGAAGGGACCCCCAGGGGCCATCCAGTCCAACCCCCCACAATACACAATCAAAGAAATACGCAATCAAAGCATTCCGATAGATGGCCATCCAGGCTCTGTTTAAAACCTCCAAAGAGGCTCCATCACACTGTTAAACTGCTCTTACCATTAGGAATTGATTCCCTATGTTTAGATAGAATCTCTTTTCCTGTAGTTTGAAGTCATTGCACTGTGTCCTAGTCTCTACAGCAGCAGAAAACAAGCTTGCTCCATCAAACATTTAAACATGGCTATCATGCCATTTATTCTTAACCTTTTCTTCACCAGGCTAAACATCCCCAGCTCCCTAAGCCAGTCTTTTTAGGGCTTCGTGGTTTCCAGATCTCTGACCATTTTGGTTGCCCCCTTCTGGACGCCTTCCAGCTTTTCCGTATCCTTCTTGAACTGTGGTGCCCAGAACTGGAGCCAGGATTCCAGACGAGGTCTGACCAAAGCAGAACAGAATAGGACTAGCAGTTCCCTTGACCCAGGCGCTATACTCCCATTGATGCAGCCTGGAATCACATTGGCTTTTTTAGCTACCGCATCATGAATAAATAAATAAAATGGTTCCCAGAATCCTCCAGGAACTGCTGGGAAGGCCAAATATGCCCCACAAAAGAAGTCCACTTCTGGTTTTGAAAAACAGATATTATTATTATTATTATTAACATGATCATACCACCTTTCATCCAAAAAGGCTTATAAAAATTAAGTCAAACCCACATCAAAACCACAGAAGTACACATAAGGGAAAGCGTTATAGAGCTATTGTTAAGTTTATAAAAGTAGTTCCAGGGGCCCTTCGTCATGTTTAAGAATTAAACTGCTGTTCCTTGAGGCTTCCCAGAGAGGCAGGTCACCCTTTTCAGGTGGGGGAAGAAAAAGAACAGTCTACAATTTAGAGATGGGGGGCCAGAAAGACAGCCTCGGGCCACTTGTGGCCAACGGGCCACATTTAACCGACCCCAAAGTCCAGCAAAGGAAGGAAATGCAGACACCGTCAGCCCTCCATATCCACGGATTGTATATTCACAGATTCTGCCAACCATGGCTTGAAAATATTCCCCAAAAATCCAAAAAGCAAACACCAATTTTGCCATTTTGTATAAGAGAATCCATTTTACTGCATCGTTGTACCTAAGGGGACTTGAGCATCCACGAATTATGGTACCCGTAGGGGGATCCTGGAACCAAATCCTAGCAGACACCAAGGGCCCCTTGTTCTGCGTCTGCACAAAGAGAAGTGAGTTCATAGGAAGACCTGGAGGCCCAGAAAGACTCGAGTCAGCCCGGAAGGAAACAGCTTGCAAAACCGCAGTCCGAAAAATGTCCAATCGCGCTGCCAGCAGCAGCCGGCGTCTGACGCCGAAGCCGAGGGAAAGATTCTCAAAGGCTCGCTCCGTGTTTTCTTCCCCGCAACGCCCGGGGCTGATTTCTCCAAAAGAAACCACACTCCTTTTTTTCAGAACGCACGTGAGCTCAGCACTCGAGCACCCAGGCTTTGATTAGGAAGCAGATTTTGCCCGAGTGCACCGGGAGACTGTTTGAAAATGGCCATGGAAAATAAAAGACGTTAGCAGAACCCTCCGGGCATTCAGGCTTGTCTCCTGCTTCCAAGAGGGGAGAGCCAGACGTCTGGGAGCGGATTGGGAGGGCTGGTCCTTTTGCCCCCAAATTGTGGGCGAATGCCCACAATTTGGGGGCAAAAGGACTAGCCCTCCCAATCTGCTGCATTCTTTCCACCCCTGTTTTGCAGAGAGATACACTGCCTTTGCATTTGGAGGTCCAACCGGTAGAGATCAATCGGTCAGGATCTGTCTATCCCACAGGTAAGAACATGAGACCAACTCAGCAAACGGAAATCAAACCCGGCTCCTGTCTCTGACTGAGGGCGGCATCGGAAGCCGAGAAGCCAAGCTCGGATACAACACTCCTGTCCTACTAATTTCGCATATATAGCAGAACGTGTATATAGTGTTGTAACAATAAATGCGTATAGTAATAAATACGCATTTTAGTTTAAAATAAAATAAGAAAAAAAATTGGGGAGCTATTTTGGGATGTACTCTCATCTTGGAAATAGCAAATGACAGAAACAAAGCCTGGAGTAGCCCAAAAGGTGACAGGAAGTGATGTGTTGTCACATCCTGTTGCCTAAAATGACAGCCTAGAGGACACCAGAGGCCCTCCGGAGTGCCTCGCTAGGCAAAAATGGAGCTGTGGAGCGTGCCCATCCCAGGCTTAGCGTGATTGATTAACAGGGCCGGCTCTGCCATCGGGCAGACTGAGGCCTTGGCTTCAGGCGGCAGATGCTGGGAGGTGGCGGCAGGGAGCCTGAAGAGGCAGCAGTCAAGAAATGAGAAGAAAACTCCAATAAGGAAAGGCAGCCGTGAAGGAACTAGAGAAGAGCATCGAGTGCAAAGATCCACCATCGAATCTCAATGCCGTTGCATCTCTTCAGAGTGAGAAGAAAATGGCTGGAATTACTTGTTGCTTCCCTCAAGCAGAAAATTAGTGAAGAACTAAATCCCTAGCCTTTTCTTGACCTCATCAAGAAAATAGTCAACCGCTGTATAATCCTTCACACTTCACAATGTTTTCCTTTAAAAAATTGAGTGGAAAAAGATTTGCTTTTGTGGAGAACTTCTCTCTCTCTCTCTCTTATCTGTTTCTATAACTAGTGAGCCTGCTAGTTGGCCTTTTCTTCTCTGTCATCCATCCATCCAATCTGTCCATCCATCCATCCATCCATCCATCCCTCTCTCTAATTGTCATTCTTCCTGTTATGTCTTGTCTTATCTTGTATCTATCTATCCATCCACCGACCGACCGACCTATCTTTCACAGTAGTCCGTATGTCCATCTATCTGCTTGCCTGCCTGCCTGCCAATCTATCTGTCTGTCTGTCTGTCTATCCATCCGTTTATCCGTCCGTCCATCCATCCGTCCATCCATCCACCTGCCTATCTACTCATCCATCCATCCATCCATCCATCCATCCATCCATCCATCCATCCATCCATCCACCTACCTACCTACCTACCTACCTTTAACAGTCCATGGACTGAATTCTCCATTAGGTGGGACTCGCTATAGGGTTCACACTTATTTTGTGCAGAAAATATTGTTTCCTGTACAGAAAACTGTGCTTTCTGTGGGGTAAAAAGTGGAAGGGGTATAAGTACAGAGAAGAAAAACCTACATGCGTTTCTGCACAGAATAACACCCAGGACACTTTCTAATGCATGAATACAGGGAGGATACAGTGAAAAAAATATTTGCTCACAGCAGTGAGAGAGAGCGATCTAGTTGGAACTCACAGTAGAATTCAGGCTGTTTTTTGCACACACCCAAAAATGAAAAATAATAAAATACAAAAGGCTGGCCTTCTGTTAGTGACATATGCATGCATATGTTGTGCAGGGAGATCTGTCACAGTGCAACAGGTACAATCCTCCGACAGCCGTGGGTGTGGAGTTGTGCACACAGCAACACTGCACACTGCAGTTGAGTGTTGTGCATTGCAATTTCACATAACTTCACCCAGTCACCAACATCTGTTGCACAGTGCCACATGGAAGCTGCATACCGCTGGCATAGCCTATCTCCAGATGTGGGTATTTGCACTACACTGAAGGGATGTTAAATTGAAGCCAGTCTCTTGTAATCACAGCTGGCAAGGAAAATACCTTATACAAATATGCGTTCTTAGACACCACGCTCTCTTCCAACAGCTCAGCAATTCCTGGCCTGGGTGCCCCAGTCCTACCTGTGAACCCAGCAGGAATTCCTGAAAAGGTAGGCTGCTAGGATTCTGGCAAAAGACCCATCTCTTTAAGGCTGCCCACCTTCTGGGAAGGGGAGGAGGAGGAGAAGTCTTGCCCAAAAGATGGAACAGACTTCAGGGGAGCTCCAGAGCTTGTCCAAAAATGTGCTCAGTTGGAATTCTCACCAGCCATAGCCTGTGGCTTCCATGTTAAGTGGAATGGTGAATCCACTCTGGGTTTGAGCCTGAACTTTAAAGTAGTCATCCACAATCCCGAATCCTGTTTCCCAGCCCCCAAGTAATAGCCTGAGCAGCTCAGATTGCTCTTATAAAAGGCAGAGCAGCAGCTTCCAAGTCAATGGAGCAGTTCTCCAAGGTGCTACATCTATTTGGGAGAGATATGGTTCAGTACCTTGGAGAGCTCTTCTAAAGGCTGGTTTGAAATCTGGGGTGGGTTTGCTGCCCTTACCAACATGGGGAGCTACCAGCCCTCTGTAGTTCGGACTAAAACCCGAATTGGATTCACTGACCCACCAATACGAAGGTTACCATCTGCCACGCTAAAGCGTACAGCCTGCCTCGGGGGGCTTACAGTACAGGCCCGTACGTGGCCCCAATACTTCCCAAAATGCTGTGGCTATTATGCATTTGTATTTTTAAAAAAATAGAGATCGTATTGATCGGAGAGCCTGTTCTATCCAAGCCACGCTCCACGGCAGCGGGAGATGGGGAAGGAGCGCCCGTCTCGTTCCCCCCGCGGGAAGAGCCGTTTCCCTCGCGGCGTGTTGCATTAACCGTTCTGACAAGCCAAACCTGTAACACGCCGGAGACAAAGGGGGTATTTGCAACTCCGGTTGTAAATGCAGTTTTCTGCTTCCTGCAGACTGACAGCCCTATTGTCCGGCGCATGAGTCGGCTGGGACGTGAGCGGGGTGCCAATGCCGCCGCAGCCGCTGAGATCAGTGTTTTCGCCAGAGGAGGGCCGCGCGGCTCTGCAGTCGCACTCGAGAGGTCTCGGAGGCCCCGGTCTACTCAGCAGGAAACGCAGCCAAGGCAGAACGGAGCCGGGGGGAGTCCTCTCATTACCAGACGCACCGAGAGCTGCATTTTGACCCACCTGCTCTGCTTCGCTTCGGTGTGGCTACAGCAAGAGGGGGGGACCCTGTTTTAACCAGGGGGCTTAAGTCAGTCCTCAGAGGGACACATCCTGGGAGTGGGGTAAGCAAAAAGGAAAAGGCTCAAAAGACCAACGTATATTATCAGAAAGCTTAAACTGCTAATATTAATGATGGGCATTCTGTATTGCGGTTAGATGCAGACCTTGCAGACCTGTAACTGCTCCACATTCGCTAGAACTACATAGCCATGATTTTGGTGTAAAGGCCCCCCGCCAACCCACCTTAATGGCCAGCAGCCACATCGGGAGGAGGAGATCTGCTTTGCTATCCATACGTAGCTATGTCCATATGTAGCTAAGGGCCTTTCCGCACTACAGAGTTATAGTGCTATTATTCCACTTTTAGCATCCTGTGGAATCCTGGGGTTTGGAGTTTAGGGAGGGGCCTTTACAATTCTCAGCCAGCTCTTTGGCCTCTGGAAACTACAAAGCCCAGAATTCCACAGGAGGTTGAAAGTTGAATACTAGCGTTATATCACTGCAGTGCGGAAATTGACGGGCAACTTGAAGGCACAGACACACAAAAACATCCTGAACATCCTGAAGGCACCAGGTCCCCTCTGATCTTGGAAGATAAGGAGGGTCAGCCTTGGTTAGTACTTGGATGGAAGACCATCAACACATAGCAGGCTATGTAGACTATATTTCAGAGGAAGGAACTGGCAAAAACTCATCTGAATATTCCTTGCCTAAGAAAACCCTAGGAAATTCATGGAGGTGCCATTAGTCCACAAATATCCTGAAGGGACATACACACACACGCAACTAAGTTGCAGACATGCAACAAACCCCTGTTAAGGAATTACACATACGCCTATCTGCGCACCAGAGGGAGGGCTTGGATGCACACTGGTCCTTTCTGATGTGCCTTGGAGATTAACAGGTGACCTGAAAGCACAGATATACACACACAGAGACACACATCACAGCATGCCGCTCTCCCAGAAATAGGAGAAATCCAGCACCAGCAGAGGCTGTGGCCATTTCCACACTAGACTGTTACAGTGCTATGATTCCACTTTCAACCTCCTATGGAATCCTGGGGTTTGCAGGTTAGGGAGGGGTCTCTGAGTTCATCTAAAAGCCTTGGGGGCCCCTCCCTAAACTGCAAATCCCAGGATTCCATAGGAGGTTGAAAGTGGAATAACAGCACTAGAACAGCCTAGTGCAGAAATGGCCTGTGATTCCCCAGCTTACCGATAGCTCCCCTCTCCAAGTGCGTTCATGAAAAAGAAAACACCATGAAGCAAAACCCGGCTGCGGCGGCAAATTCTTCCTCCCTCTTTCTCTCCCTCCCATCTTTCCACACTAGCTGGCTGATCCGAAGCCGGGGGGAGCAGGCACCCGAGCTGCTACTACGTGCAATCCGTCTTGCAATTAGCATCTGGAAATTAAGGCCCAGCGACTCACATGGCTTAGCCGGGTGTTAATGGGTGGACAGCTTTGCAGCAAAGGGAAGGGAGGGGGAGCAAAGGCCGAACCCGCAGAGAGTCTTCCGTCAACCAGCCGTGGAAAACCAGAACGGCTCTCTCCGCCCAGCGGCTGCCAGAGCCTTTGATGGGGGAAACGTGAAGCTGAACATTAGGAGAGTCAGAGTGAAGACCAGGTGAGGGCCAGAGAGCATATTCAAAATTCTTCCCCCCAAAAAATGACCATAAAAGGTGTTTCTCAAGCATTGAGAAACCCTGACCAGATGATTCCTGGATCGGCATGGATTTTTGCAGCTCAGGATTTTCTCTCTGCAAAATTTGCACAGGATTGTTTTGCTCAGAAAGGAGCACTTTCTGTGCCGGAAGTAATATTTCTATGCAATATTATTTTCTGCACAGAAATACTGCAGAACAAAAATGCTGCCTTTTGGGTATTCTACACAAAATTGCCATCTGTTTGATTTGCACCGAAAACACCCCTGTGAGGAAAACAGTTTTTTTTCCCCCTGTGCAAGAAATAATGTGTTTCCTTAGGGCTATTATTTACTGCACAGAAAATGCTGCTTCTTGCTTGGTAAGGGCAGCTTTCTGGGCAAAACAACCAAAGGAGAGTTTCGCGCAGAATGAGCCTCAAATCACAAATAGGCTACAAGACGTGTGTGCTTTTCAAATATTTTCTTGTAGTGGGAAGAAAATCACTAAAAATACTTGTTGCTTCCTCCGAGAAGAAAATCAGTGAGAAATTAGAATCAGCTTTTGGGGACTGGACATCTTTCATGCTCGGCACGCAGATGATGCCGTCCCTAAGTAACGGTCCTTTGTACCCCCTTCACAGGCAAGACGGGGCCTTTTTGGTGGCTGCTCCCCACCTCTGGTTCCCTTTCTTACTGTCCTTCTGTTGTTCTCTTTCCAGCCAAAGACTGTCTTCTTCGGACAGGCTCCCGGAACTAAAGGTTTTCAAAGAATGGGTTTCGAGGGTGCTGTATGGCTTGGAACTGTTTTCTAGCCACTTTTCATCCTTTCCAGGGGTATGTTTCAAATCATAGACTCGCAGAGCTGGAAGAGACCCCCAGGGCTATCCAGTCTGACCCCATTCTGTCATACAGGAATACAACATCAACTCATTCTTAAAAGACAGCCATCCAGCCTCTGTTTAAAAACCTCCGAAGAAAAAGACTCCATCACACTTCCAGGCAGCAGCACTGTCAAATGGCTCTTACTGCCAGGAAGTTCTTCCTAATGTTTAGGTGGAATCTCTTTCCTGAAGTTTGAATCCATTGCTCCGTGTCCTAGTCTCTGGAGCAGCAGAAAACAAGCTTGCTCCATCTTCCATATGACACCCCAAAACTGCTGTAATATTGTGTATCATTAGATTATGTTTTAATGTTGACTTCTGTATGCTTTCAGCTTTATCGTGCTTGCTTTTAAATTGTAAGCTGCTGCAGTTCCAATTTTTTTGTGGGGAGGAATAGCTTATAAAGAGGAGGAGGAGGAGGAAGAGGAGAGAAGATGTCCTTTCTGGCAACATCTCCAGGGAGGCCTGAAACCCCAGGGAAAGAGAGAGAGAGAGAGAGAGATGGCTGCCAGTCAGATCTGACAGGATGGAACCCGCTGGGCCGAGCATCCCATGACTGCGGGTGGGGTGTCCTCCTGTGTTCCTCCTGAAACCGCAGAATCAGCAGGGACCCAGTGGGCCACTGAGTCTAACCTCCTGCTGCTGGGAATAAGACCCGCTTGACAGAGGGATGGACTATGGCAGAAGGCAGCGGCACTTGCATTTTTTGGAAGTTGGTTATCGGATCTTGGACATCCGCCTCTCAGGGACGCTTTAGCTGTGCATTCCGGGGCTGGCAAAGCGTTGGTCCCCTTGGGACCACCTTCCAGCTCTAGGAGTCCCTGAGAAACTTCTGACCAACACGGTCAGGCTGGCTGAGGGGGTTATGGAGGCTGTAGTCCGAAGGAAGGAACTTTCCTAGTTCCAATTGGAATCACACACATGCACAATATTTTCCCGACCCCTCTCCTCTCATCCTCTAAGCTGGTTCATCCAGCCGGCACTCATTCAGATCCCAGATGCAACAACACAGCCCTCCGTTTTCTCTAGGCCTCATCTCTCTCGCTCCCAGACCCGGCTAATCTCCCCGCAGCCTCGGCATTTGTAATGGGGAGCTCCAAAGCCCCTGACGACGCTCACCGGACAAAGGTCAGAAGTGGGGTCGTTTCGCGCAGCGCAAGAGATTTGCCGGAAATGAGGTGCTGGCAGGCGACCGGCACGTCTATGAGCATGTTGCAGGAGAGGTCATCGTTCCAGAAAGAAATTGGTGGACGGGCAGGAGGGCCACGGGAGGAGCGGGTGAGGGTGGGAAACACCTCACAAAGCAGCTGGCGGTGCAGCTGGGCATTGGTGGGAGAAGTCCCCTTCTCCAAAAAGTAGGAGACAAACCGACAGATGCAAATGAGAAGAAAAGAGCTTCCACCTAAACATCAGGAAGGACTTCTCCACTGTACGAGTTGTTCAAGGGTATAATGGATTTTCTGAGAGGATAGACCACCTTTGGAGGTTGTATGAGCATTGTTCGGGAACGCTTTTTTTGCATATTCCTGCACGGCAGGCAGGGAATTGGACTGCATGGCCTTTGAGACTCTTCCAACTCAACGATTCTAGGGTTAACTGCTATGGGAGTGCTGGTTCCTCCCACATTCAACTGCCAGTGCAGTCTGTATGTGTTCACAGGATGGGAGAGGAACACCACCTTGAATTTTGTCCAAGTGAGTAATTTAAAAAACAAAACATCCTTCCTCAGCCCTGAATTCCAGATCCAACTGCAGCTTGGAAAAATCCCATTTCTCAAATGCATCTCCTGGAATCTCACAACTATTGTTTGGAATCTAGGATTCTGGGATTTGTAGTTCAGACAAGGAAGTCGGTTTCTTCCCATATTGGGAAAAGCAACACCGGTTGAGATGGGCAGCCCAGATGTGTCTTTGGGGGGAAAAAATTGTCCAAATTTGCAAACTTCTTCATGATCCCAACAGAAAAGTTTTAAAGATTCAAACACAACACAAAGTGAAGTTGAGAGAGGCTCCCTCACTTGTGCAAAAAGCATTTAAAAAATTATTCTATACCAAGTGGGAGAATTTTTCTTTTTCATTGGTGTCTGGTTAACCTCTAGGAAATTAAGCTTTCTAGCTTTGCAGGATGGGGAAAAAGAAACCTTGGGAACAACCCTGTCTCCGTCTGATACGGAGCTCTCTGATATCCTGTTATGTCGTCTTAGGACACGTTGGATTGTAAGATCAGACACAGTTTCTGCTCAAGATGTCAGGAGGGATTTGGAAGATATGAAGAAGACTTAAGTCTTCTGTCTGATTTATTAAAATTAAACCAGATCACAGAAGGGCAGCTTACTTGCCACTCATTAACTTCCCTTCACATCAGAGATGTCAGTGCCCAGGTCCCATTTCAAACGATGCCCTGGCTAGCCGTTTCGTTACCAAGCCCAAAACTGGGCATCATTGCATTGCCGTTGTTCTTGTGTGCCTGCTTGGACTAGTGGTTGGAGTATTTGACTATGATGCTGGGAGACCCGGGTACGAATCCCTGCTCGGCCACTGGGTGACCTTGGGCAGGTCACACTCTCTCAGCCTCAGAGGAAGGCAAACCCTCTCTGAATAAATCCTGCCAAGAAAACCCCACGATAGGGTCACCGTAAGTCAGAAAAAACTCAAAGGCACACAACAGCGACAACAAGATACATGGCTGAAAGAAAGGTCATTTGGCATCCGGACAGGAGTGTAGCTACGGGGTGGCATTGCCTCTACTTAGGAATTAAGAATTATGCCCCATAGAATGAAACTTCCCCAAATTTTGAGCATTGCAGAGTGTGAGGTGCTGGAAACTGTTCACGCCAAGATCTCTTCTATTCGCTGTGTCTGCCTTCCCTTTTCTTTGGATTCCTGCACTCTATTCCCAAATGCTCAACTGATTTTTTTATCGTTGTTTTACTGTAGCGATAGAAAATTTGAGGGCCGAAGGGGAATTTCATGGAGAGGAAGCAATGCTCTCAACCCCAATGCTACCCATTGCTACATGTCTGCATGAAATTCCAAATTGCCGCTGCCTACCTCCGATATATTTTTAACATGTAGGGTAGTTTTATGTGCATTAGCATCTAAATAGTTAAAAGCTATCTTCTCCCCAGCTGACAGTTAGTTTTGATTGCCAGGGGATTAGTTAACTGAAATGAATTTTTAAGACAAATTTGGGGACTTATATTTCCAAAAATTTTATGCTCATTCCTTTGGATGAGTTGCTCCGCCTTCTCCAGATTGTGTTTCCTGGCGTTTTATTGCCATGGCCTGGGGTTATGAACAAATCAAACTTGATGGGCAGAAGCGTTGTCGCCACGGGCATAAACAAAGGAGAGAAACATTCTTCCCCGCACACAACTGCACCCACTCGTACACACGTGGGCCGGCCCAAATGACACACGCTCGCCCACAAGTTGCGTCGTGACATCTGGACAAATTTCTGTGATGAGATTTGGTAAAGGTCATGGCCCGGTACAGTTTGGAGAGCAGATGAAGGAACGGAGGACGAGTCTATCACAGAATCACGGGTTTGGAAAGGGTCCCGTAAAGGCCATCTAGGCCAACCCACTGCCAGGCAGCGATGCACAATTCAAACAGTCCTGAAAAGTGGCCACTCAAACTCTATTAAAAGGTCCATAAGGACAAAAAACACACTACCTTCTGTGGCAGCTTATTCCACTGTCTAAAAGCTCTTACAATAAAAAAAAATCTCTCCCTAATGTTTAGGTGGAATCTCTTTTCTTGCAATTTGGATTCACCAGTTCCTGTCTAGTCTGCGAAGTAGCAGAGAACGAGCTGGCCCCATCTTCTACCTGATGTCCCTTCAGGTATTTAATGACGGCCATATCATACAGAATCATAGAGTTGGAGGAGACCCCCAGGGGCCCTTGAGTCCAACCCCACTCTGCCATTCAAAGTACTCCCAGCAGATGGCCACCCTGCCTCTGTTTAAAAACCTCCAAAGAAAGAGGAATCTCCACTCCACTCCGCCGAGGCAGCGGCAGATTCCACTGTCGAATTGCTCTACCATCAGGAAGTTCTTCCTAAGGTTTAGGTGGCATCTCTTTTCCTGAAGTCTGAAGCCGTGGCTCCGTAGTATCCCAGTCTCTGGAGCAGCAGAAAACAGGCTTGCTCCATCCTCTGTGTGACATCCCTCCAAAAATGGCTGTCATGTCTCCTCGTAACCTTCCCTCCTCCAGGCTAAACATAACCGGCTCCCTCAGCCTCTCCTCATAGGGTTTCTTGGTTTCCAGGCCTTCTACCATTCTGGTCACCCCCTCTGGGCACCTTCCAGCTTGTCCATATTATCCTTCCTGAACTGTGGTGCCCAGAACTGGACAGAGGATGATTCCAGGTGGGGTCTGACCAAAGCAGGATAGACTTGGACTGCTGTAGTGGTTTGAGAACTGGACTGTGACCCGTGAGACCAGGGTTCGATTCCCCCCTCAGCCGTGGAGACCCACCGGGTGACTCTGGCTGCCTGACACACTCTCAGCCCCCAGAAAACCCCACGATAGGGTTGCCGTTGTTGTCGTTAGAATCACAGAGCTGGAAAAGACCACAATGGCCACCAAGTCTTCAAGTCGTTATGGAGAGCCTAAGGCAAACCCGTCATGGGGTTTTCTGAGGGCTGAGAGCGTGTGACTCGCCCAAGGTTAATCAGCGGGTTTCCACGGCGGAGCAGGGAATCAAACCCTGGTCTCCAAGGGTCACAGTCCGAGGCTCAAACTACTACATTTTAAGGTTGCTCTAAGCCAGAAACAACTTGAAGGCACGCAAGAAAAATAAAGGAAGAGGCCCTATTTAAGCAGCTGGGCTAGAATCTCAGCCCGTCGTTCTTTCCGTAGGCGCCAGTTCCGGCGTGGCCTTGTTGCGCACTCCGTCCGTGCAATCCACGGGCCTCCGAAAGGCCGCCATCCGCCCCCTCCGCTCACACAGATGCCATCGACTGCCTGCCGAACGCCATGCCCCCCGGCCAGGAAAAGTCCTCCGTGGCTTGCCCCTTCCCTGACCTTTTAATCGGGGATTACCCTCTGACCTCCCGACTCTGCTGGAGAAACGGAGGGGTTTCTTTGGCGATGGTGGGGAGGAGGGGAAGTTTCACGCCGTCTTCCGAAACGGCAGCGCATGAGATGCCACTGTAATGCGCAACGCTGGACGGCCAAGCAAAGGCATAGGAGAGGAGGTGGAACCACAACCCCAGTGCACAACGCACAGAACACAACAGGGAGACGCAATGCAACAATATACGATGCACGACTGCAAGGCACAATACGCAACGCACAACGGCAATATGAAATATGCAATGCACAACCACAATACACAAGGTAGAACTGCCACGCAGCATGTACCGAGTGCAAACTGCAGGACACAATACGTGATGTACAACCACAGCGCACAATCTTGAACGCTCAAGTGCAAGACACAATGCACATCATGGCAATGCGACACGCAACGTGCAAGGCACAATCACAACTTGGAAAGACGAGGCTCAGAGCGACGTGCTGTCCGGGCCACCCCACTTCTGCCGCTCTCAGCAGAATACGTCCAGGGACCAATGACGACTTCTGGGGCCGCCATGCGGAGCGTGACTGACGCATGAATACACCCCTAACTGCACAGCACCCTCGAAAGCCATTCTTACTCTTTGGGCCTTTCTGCACTACACTCTTATAGTGCTATTATTCCACTTTCAACATGCTGTGGAGTTCTGGGGTTTGCAGTTGAGGCCAAAGAGCTTTCTGGATGAGAATGCTAAATGCCCCTCCCTAAACTGCAAACCCCAGGATTCCATAGGATGCTGAAAGTGGAGCAATAGCACTATAAGAGTGTAGTGTGGAACTGGCCTTTCAGCTCATAGCCTTGGGCAGTGAACACACAAAGGCCGAGCCTCCTCTTTGTTGAGAGTTCAAATTTCAACACGCACACACACATGCGCACACCTTGCATTCAACAGCCAGGGAGCCTGTCTTCAATCAAACCCCTTAAATACCCTGCGGCAAGAGAACGTTTCATTATTCCCCGGAGCCAGCAAGTAATTCAATTAAAAGCTTCAAAAGCAAAGCAGCCCTTGACGCTACCTGTTTATTTCGCAGCGAGAGGCCGGGAATTCTCAATAAACCATTTTGAATACTCTTGAAATTTATAACCGTGATACACGGCCTCAACAAAGACACGGTGAAAACCTCTGGGGTTATTTTTTTTTTCCCCACCACCAAGATCTGAATATATTAACCTGCCCAGTAATGAGTCAAAGCGTTGGTCAGTCGAAACCTATCTAATATGGCTGAGAGCAGCTCTGGAAAGGGTACGACGGGAAAAGGATTTTCCCAAACGTCATAGCAGAAGTGTCCTTTTAAAACAGGCACAGGGAAAGGGCAAGTCAGTTCCACTCTCTCAGCCTCAGAGGAAGGCAGTGTGACAAGTCCTCACTGAAGAAATCGTGCCAAGAAAACCATCTCATAGGGTCACCTTAGGTTCTCCATAAGTTGGGAATTACTGGAAGACCCACAAATGACAGGGAGCAAAAATGACGTCTCCAACAGGCCTCTACTTTCCAAAGGAAAATGGAAAGGTAAGGAAAAGAAAAGAAAGGAAAGGAAAGGAATTGGTTTCCATTGCACAAAAAATAGCTTAAAGGCTTGGCCTCCACAACCCTCAAAGACCCCCAGATCTCTCTGTGCAACCAGGGGTAGCTGTTAGCTCCAGTGTCATTGGAGCGGTGAATCCAGGTTTTAATCAAGGCTTTAAAGGAACTCTCCAAAGTGCTGAACCCTGCTCTTGAATAAGCTTCCCTGCTCCAGGGACATGGAAGCTGGTCCAGGGGAATGTGAAATACTCCAACGCAGCTCTCCAAGGTGCTGAATCTGTTTAGCAATCCGGTTCAGCACCCCAGAGAGCTCCCTTAAAGCCCGGATTAACCCCTGGAGTGAATTTGTTGCCCCACTGACACGGATTCCACCACCCATGTCCACTTTCATTCACTCAGCAGGGTCCACGGCACATCCTTTCACTGAGATAGCCATCTTGCTTGGACCGTGCGAGTTGTTTATCTCCATGGCACCCCTGTTCAGCGATGCCCCCTGCCTCCTGTTTGCACACGGAGAGATTAAAGAGCCTTTGCACTGTTTGCAGTTGCCATCTTGCTGCAAAGAAAAACAGGCTTCTGCCGCTTTCCCAGCTTGGCTTTCCATGGGATTAGCCAAATCAGTGGGATTCCCTGGGGTAGTTTGTCAGTAAGAGGCACTGGCCTCCTCTTCAGGGTTGTGGGAGATGGAGAGGAGGAGGGAGAGAGAGAAGAAAGCGCGTGTGTGGGGGAAAGAGAGAGAAGTTCCCCATGCCTAGTGCAGCTGCTTGCAAGATTTGCTCAGCGGGAGCAGAAAGCACAGCTTCCCCTGCCTGTCCTCCCTCCTCGTCTTGCATCTCTGTACCAGTTCCGTACCAGACCCAGCCGACCAGAGCCTGAAAGCCAATTTGGGGGTGAAAAGGAATAACCAAGCGAGGGTTCTCGTCTTCTCCTCTCCCGGCTTCCTCCCCCCCCCGTCCCTCAACGCTGCCCTGCTAAGCGGCCCCCGCATCTGCACGGATGGATGGAGTCGCAGCGGCTGAGTGTTTAAGGTTGAGCGATAAGCCCATTACGCGCAGGGCTAATGGCAGCATGTGGGGAACCTCGGTGACACAGGCAAAGCGGTGTGATAATCAGATGCTCCACTCCAGCGCATGCCGGGGTCTATCCATCACGAGGAGGCTGTCGTGCCTTCTCAGTGAGCATTTCTCTCTCTCTCTTGCTTTCTCTTCCCTCCCTCCTTCTTGCACACATGAATCTTTGCCCGCTCAAGTTCTGCCAACACCCCGAGGCAGTGCCCACGAAAAATGTTTTGCTGCCTGAGGCAGAGCTTCCAAACAGCTCCTTCCCGCGCATATGCTTGTTCTTCTTTCCCTTCCTTGATCACTTCCTCTCACACAAGCACACAAGGAGTAAATGCCCAATTTTTACTGGTTCCTCTCGCATGCGTTCGCTGCACTGGCAGCTAGCAGCTCCCATGTCGGTTGGGCAGCAAATCCATTCCAGGTTTTTGGCAGGCTTTCAAGGAACTCTCCAAGGTCCTGAATCGGTTCAGGAATAGGGTTCAGGACCCTGGAAAGCTCCTTGGAAGCCTGGGTTGGAAGCCTGGATTTACTGTCTCACTGACATGGGAGCCACCAGCCATGTCATGCAGGGCCATCCCAAGGCATTTTGTTGCCTGAAGAACAGCTAAAAACCTTAAAACATCTATACATCATCAGGTATTTAGAAATTGACTGGGATGGCCTTTTAATGCAGTCTGATATGGTTTTTATAGTTTGCAAGGAGAGTGCAGTCAAGAAATCATAAGGAAATTAGGACTTGGAGGGCAGCTAGGGAGGATCTAGACAAGATCCTGAACTGTAAAGATAAATCATTGAATACTAAAGTTTGGAAATACAATGGCATGGAGAATCCTATTTCTGTGTATGGTTGGGAAAGCTGGACAGTGAAGAAAGCTGATGGGAAGAAAATCAATTCTTTTGAAAGGTAATGGTGGAGGAGAGTTCTGCAGATACCGTGAACGGCTAAAAAGGTGAAGGAATAGGTTCAAATGCAAGTCAAGCCTGAACTCTCCCTCCCTGGAAGCCAAGATGACCAAACTGAGGCTGTTGTACTTTGGCCATGACTCATGAGAAGACATGTTACCTCACTATAAAGGCAATAATGCTTGGAAAGGTAGAAAGTAGTAGGAAAAGAAGAAGACTGCATACCTTTGAACTGCTCTTACTGTCTGGAAGTTCTTCCCAAAGTTCAGAGTCATTTCCAACTTATGGCAACCCCAGATCATCCCAATCATGGGGCTTTCTGGGGCTGAGAGTGTGTGACACATCCAAGGTCACCCAGTGGGTTCCCACGAATGAGCAAGGAATCGAACTCTGGTCTCCAGGGTTGTAGCCCAGCGCTCACACTTCGACACGACGCTGGCACTCAGTTGTGTGAAACACACCCTCCATTTTAACCAAATATTAACACAAGGACCAAAGAACTGGATGGAGGCATTTTTTAAGCTTTTGCCTTTGCTTGGCATGTACATTACTTTACTGCAATATACTAATTTTACTATTGATCACACGCTGCCATGGGAATTTTATATTGAACCTAGAAATGATTTCAACAGAGAAAGAACATTGCCGAGCTGAATGTTCATAATCCAAACTTTAAAGGCTTGGAGGGGGGAGGCACAAAATGGTCTCCAATAGACCCCTTTCTTTAAAAAATCATTTTCAATCCTAATAAGCTAATAAGCTACGTTAGCTCAGTTTGTTAAGAGAGGAGGGGTCATTAGGGACTGGGTAGTCCAATCAGTGGCCATCGGCAGTTCCCATGTCAGCAGGGCAGTGAATTGAGCTCTTTTAATGCTAGCCAAAACGTGGAGTGGATTCATCGCCCCATTGACACAGAGGATCACCAGTCACCACTATTGCAATATTCCTTTATTATAGCATTTATGCCTGCTGTACGCCCCAGGCACTTTTCTGAAGATAAGTCTTGTCCAAGTTATGTCCATTTCCCAACACAAGCCATTCTGGAGAGTCTGGAAGGACCCCAGTTTTGGAGAAGGCTCAAGCGAGGCACAGATCAGATCCTGCACATGTTCCCTGTTCTCCTCCACTTTGTAATCCACACTGTGCAGGTTCCAGATTTTTTTTTTCATGCCAGAAAGTTCAGGGAAGAAAAGAAGACTGAAAATATTATGCATTCTTCTACAAGCCTACAGCCACGTCTATGCATTTTTCTCTACCAAAACCTGCTTCCTCTCCCTCCTCATTCACTGGCATCTCTTCCACCATCCTCCATCATTTTCAAAAGCAACACAATAGTGACGATGCCTCCCGTGTCTGCGTGGTGGGGGAATTTATTCCAGGTTTTGGCTGGCTTTAAATGAGCTCTCCAAAGTGCTGAATCTACTTAGAAATGGGGTTCGGCACCTTGGAGAGCTCCTCGAAAGCTTGACTTCAACCCTGGAATGGATTCATTACTCCACTGGCTTGGAGTCCACCAGCCCCCACTAAAAATAAAGCGGTATTCCTCACAGGTTGAAACATAAATATCTACATCAGTTTTGAAAAGCCCTTCTTCCTTTGACCATTGTAAAGATCATTCTTCCTTGGAACCGCCAGAAGCTTCCATGGCAAGAGACACCAGCTCTTTTCCCTGGCTCTTTTGCTAGCCTCCAACAGCCTCGCCGTGACTGTTTTGGAGAAAATGAGAGGATGGGATGCAGGTGTAGCTTTGGCCCAGTTCCTCGAGCCCTTTCCGCCCTCCATCTGGGCCTGCTGGACCATGAAATAGCTTCCCATCCCAGCTTCTCCTCCCCTGCCAACTCCGTCTTGGCTAACCTGCTCTGGATCTTTTTCCCCTCCAGCGCACAGAATATTGTTCACCAGGATGAGCAGAAGCTGGAGATGGAAGATGAAGAAGGGACGATCACAACGGTGGTGGCAACGGGGGTACAAAGGCGTAGTTCCACAGAGGAAAAAGAATCGTGCAAGCCAGATAAATTCAGGGCAGCTAAAAGAAACAAAAAGAAAACCCACCTATTCCAGTGGAGGCTGGGGGCTACAACATGAGCAATCTGCTCCAGGCTTAACCTGAAGCTAGTAAAATGCGGGCTGGACAGGACTACTGTTAGTTGGATTGGTAACTGGTTGACCGACCGCACCCAAAGGGTGATCACCAATGGCTGCTTTTCATCCTGGAGAGAAGTGACTAGCAGGGTGCCACGGGGTTCTGTCCTGGTCCCAGGACTATTCAACATCTTCATCAATGACTTGGATGAAGGAGTGGAGGGCATGCTGGTCAAATCTGCAGATGATACCAAACTGGCAGGGGTTGCGCACACACCAGAGGATAGGATCAAATTTCAGTACGACGTTGACAAGATTGGAGAGCTGGTCCAAAGCTAACAAAATGAATTTCAACAGAGAGAAATGCAGGGTCCTGCACTTGGGCAGAAAAAATGAAAGTCACAAGCACAGGATGGGGGACGCGTGGCTGGATAGCAGTACGTGTGAAAAGGATCTAGGAGTCTTGGTAGATCACAAGCTGAACATGGGTCAGCAGTGTGACACGGCAGCCAAGAAAGCCAATGCGATTCTTGGTTGCATCCATAGGAGTCTGGTGTCTAGATCGAGGCAGGTGATGGTACCACTCTATTCTGCATTGGTTAGGCCTCATTTGGAATCCTGTGTCCAGTTCTGGGCACCCCAATTCAAGAAAGATGTCGACAAGCTGGAACGTGTCCAGAGGAGGGCGACCAAAATGGGGAAGGGTCTGGACGCCATGAAGCCCTATGAGGAACAGCTTAGGGAGCTGGGTAGGTTTAGTCTGCAGAAGAGAAGGTTAAAGAGGAGACGTGAGAGCCATGTTTAAATATTTGAAGGGATGTCATGTTGAGGAGGGAGTAGGCTTGTTCTCTACCACTCCAGAGACTAGGACAAGGAGCAATGGATTCAAGCTGCAGGAAAGGAGATTCCACCTGAACCTCAGGAAGAACTTCCTGACGGTCAGAGCTGTCTGGCAGTGGAATCTGCTGCCTCCATGGAGTGTGGTGGGGTCTCCTCCTTCTTTGGAGGTTTTTAAGCAGAGGCTGGATGGCCATCTGTCGGGAGTGCTTTGATGGGTGTTCCTGCATAGCAGGGGGTTGGATGCGATGGCCCCTGGGGTCTCTTCCAACTCTATGATTCTATGAACTTCCAAGGAGCTCTCCAAGGTACAAGGTCCTTTTGAAGGACTCTTTCAAAAGTTACAAGGTAGGAAACATGCAAGATAATCATTTTTTTTTAAATGCCCACTTTTGCACTCACTAACTTCTCCAGCACCCATCCTATAGAAGGAAGCTACTGAAGCATCATCCGATAATTGTCAAAGATCTTACTCAGCCACTTACTCTGTCTTCCAAGCATCGATTCACACCCAGAAACTGGGCTGTACAGCCGAAAGTGCAAGAACCGTAGGCCTCAAATAGAGTAGATCTATAGCATCAGTGGTCTTTACACAAGTGTAGTTTTGTCTCTAGGCAAATCTCTAAGTCTGTTCACCTAGCAATTGGACCTAGACCACAACTCTTTGCAACAAGAAAAAGCCAGCCACCTAGAGCTTGCAATGGTTACTTTTTGGACTACAGTTCCCAGAATCCTTCAGGTTTCTGGGAGCTGTAGTATCTCTCACCCAAGTTCAGTGACTCCCGCACTCAGTGCAAAATCTCACACACAGAATTTTGGAATGCCTGAAACCCGACTCCAGAATATATGGAGAGAATTTTGGGTCAACTAGAGAAAATACTCTGCACATCCTCAGAGGATTCCTGTCAAGACTTCAAATCATAATACAAACTGAATCCTGTTTCCAAAAGTGTGATAAAACTATTTATATGTGTCTCAAAATTAAATTCTCAGCAGGAACATCTCCTTCTGGGTGACTATGAAAGTCGTCCCCGTGAAATTTCATTAATCATACCCCAAATTATTTTTTCCCCTGAAATCCCACCAGATGTTCTGACTAAACAGACACTTCCAAATTCAGCTCAAGTTCTTATTTCAGTGCAAACAGTTGACATTTTTCAGGGAAAGAGGTGTGAAGAACACAAATTCCCTTCTCCCTCCACCCTGCCTGAGAATTGTTGCCTCTCTACATTCTTTTAATACTCCTCAAAACTCCCCAAACAGTTCTAGTTTACGTAGCCATCTCCAAGGTAACCAACTTTTAATTTTTTCCCCTCTCTCTTGAGAAAAATCAACTACAATTGGTCTCATGTATGCCACAATTGGACAAGTTTCCAAAATACTAAGAGATATGACTGGATTCTGCATTTGTGGTCAACAGCGTCGAACTTTATGCATCCGTTAACCAAGTCACGTGCCTAAACAACCCAAAGGCACCAGATCCCAACTGATCTTGGAAGCTAAGCAGGGTCAGCCTTGGTCAGTACTTGGATGGGAGACTGACAATTAATGCCAGGTGCCGCAGACTGTATTTCAGAGGACGGAACTGGCAAAACCACCCCAGAGGATTCCTTGCCTAAGAAAACCCTATGAAACATTTATGGGGTTACCATAAGGCACCGGATCCTATCTGATTTTGGAAGCTAAGCAGGATCCACCCTGGTTGGTACTTGCATGGGAGACCACCAACAAATGCCAGGTGCTGGAGGCTCTATTTCAGCAGACAGAGCTGGCAGAACCATCTCTGAGGATTCCTGTCCTAAGAAAACCCTAGGAAAAATTCAAAAATTCATGGAGCTGCCATAAGTCAACAGGTGACCTGAAGGTACATATACATGCCGGCAACTAAGTTGCAGGCGTGCAATGAAACCCTGACAGTGAACCACGAAGGTGCATCTCTGCGCATCACCAAGAGAGCTTTGATGTGGACACTTCTGGTACTCACTCCTGTTGTGCCCTGGCATCTCCAAGACGGCATCCAGATGTGCACCGCACATTGGTGCCCGAGCACTTAAGGGCATGGTGTCCCACGCGCTCTCCTGGCTAACACTGTGCAACACACACACACACACCCATAGACTGCAATACCAGGGCAGCCCCAGGATGTTGCGGAACAGCTCGGTTTCCTTTCTTCCAACCGTTTCAGACATCAGTCCTCAAGAGGACGCCAGCGTCTATTTCCGCAGGGCAGCCAAAACTCAAACAGGGACTTGGCGACTTCGTCTCCACATCTCTCCACGGCTCCTGGCCCTTCGAGCCACGTCGTTGCACCACGCCGGGGAGAAGAATTCCCCTCGGAGCCAGAGGGAGACTTCCGGCCACCTTCGACCGAGTGCCCCGATCCGCTCTGACACAGAGTAAAGCCGCCTCTCTGCCCCACACCTGCTGGCCAACACGTTACACACAACCTCGTGGAACAACGCGGCGGAGAAAGAAGGCCCCTAGCAGCGGGAAAGGCAAGGGAAACGTGCTGATTTGCATATTCATTTATCCATTAATTTGGAGCTCTCGCTCGCCCTGACTTGAAAGCGCATGGTGGGGTAACACTAGATTAAGAGGCAGAGATAACGTATCTCGTAAAATTTCATCTCAAATCCAATTAAAATGGCTAAATGCGTCACGCTTGTGGCAAACCGCACTCTCCCTCGCCTTCTAAGCACCGCTAACCCGGCCAGCTCAAACAGGATCTCGGCCTCGGAGGAAGGCAGCGGCAAAGCCCCTCGGAAGACCTCTTGCCAGGAGGTGCCCGTAAAACAACTCAAAGCTACACGACAGCAACACTTACCCAGGGAATTCCCACATATGGGGTCACCTCTCACTGTGGAATCCAGACCTTGGTCTGCCTTCTGCAATAAAAATTTCCACTTTGGAACTCTCTTCCCAGAGAAGCCAGTCTGGCACCCTCCCTCCTTTCTTTCCACAGTCAAATAAAATGGCTTTATTCCAACAGGCATTCAATGTGCAATCATACCTGGCCAGGTAGAACGTGCTGAGTATTGCTAACCGTGATGCTGACAAGGGTGTGTGAGTTTTTAATGATATATTTCAGCTTTCATTCTTTTCGGTTGTTTAATTGTGTTCTAACACAGGTCCCATGTCAGTGAGGCAGTAAATCCGTTCCAGATTTCTACTAGCTGAAAAGGAGCTTTCCAAGGTGCTGAACATGTTTAAAGAGGAATTTCAGCACCCCGGGCAGAGCTCATTCAAAGCCTGGGTTGAAAACCCGGGGCGGATTCAGTGCCCCGCTGATATGGGAACCACTGTCTATCACTGAACAACCCCACCTTCTTTTGTGGGCTCCTCAGACGTTAGCTATGGGCTGTTTGTGGACCACTTGCCCAGCACATCCCTTGTTACTGACAGGTGATGCACGCCAGGGGCCAATGGGAGTTGTAATCCAAGCGCACCCGGGGCAACATGGGTTACCCATCCCATCCGATGTGCCAAGTGGGGGAGAGAGAGAGGATAGTCACAGTGCCTGCTTACAAGCCAGCCTGCAAATAAACACGGCTCATTGGCTCGCTTGTGAAGTCAGCATTTAAAGAAGCGCTGGCAAAATGGCCGTCCTGGGAGACGCCATAAATCGGGAGCATTAATTAGAACCCTCCGCGTGTCTTCCTTCTGAGGAGCCGGTGGTGTTTGCCAGAAGCCCAAGAGGATCTTTGGAAGCTTTCTCTCCGCTCGTCTGTCATTATTACCTTCCCAACACGCCTACCGATGAGAGGCTAGCATTTTCTAAGGAAAGGGATGAAGAACCTCTGGTCCGTGGGCCAGATTTGGGTTGGGGAGGGGGAGTAATATGGGCAACACGTTGGCTCTTTTGCTGTCTACAGGCGGCGACCAGAGAGTATTCTCTGGATGCTCAGGCTGCTGGAAGTGCAGTCCGAGGGGTCGGGGTTTCCATTCCTGGAGGTGTCGTGTGGAACTGAGTTCTGGTTCGCAGGCCAGAAAGGGGGGCTGAGCAACCCAGCTCTGGCCGGCGGCCCCAGAAGCTGTTGCCCGGAACTGGGCATTAATGCACAGCCTCAAAAAGGTGACATCTGTGCAACCCAGGTCTGTTTTGTGTCTGTGATCATGCTAACTGTTATTGTCAGCTTTTCAGCTGATCTTGTTTCTTGCTTTTGAGCGGCCTTGGGTCACACGTCAGGAGAAAGGCGGGATATAAATGGAATAAACGTATAAATAAATTTGGGTTTTGAGAAATCCTAGAATCTCTTAGCCAGTGCGGATACTGATGGTACAGGGAGCTGAAGTTCAAAAACAGCGAGGAAGAAAATTTTCCTTTCTCTATCGCAAGCTGTTGTTGTTGCATGCCCTCAAGTCGCTTCTGACTTATGGCAACCCTAAGGTGACTCTGTTATGGGGTTTTCTGGGGCTGAGAGTGTGTGACACGCCCAAAGTCGCCCAGTGGATTTCCACTGACTCGAACTCTGATCAAACCACCACATCAAGCTGGCTCTCTGTTGCAAGCTACACCCATTTTTGTACCCTTGCTCCAACAAAGTCCAATTTTGTTCCATGATTCTCAAAGCCCCCTCTTTCCAAACATGCTCAGAGGCACTCTCGCTCCTAGAACCCACGTTTCACAAAACCAGGCTAAGCTCTAGAGGACCCCACCCCGAAACCCTCTTAACCTACTGCCAAGTCGAATCAACATCTGTTTCAGCGACAGGTTCCCCCAATTAGGAAACACTGGCTTAACCTAAATCCCGCACATTTGGCCGTCTGGGGCAGGCGGACGGGGGGGCGCGAGGATGGGGGAGACACCGAAGGAGCCAAGGGGTCTTGACAAATCTAATTCTTCCCCTCTCCCCAGCAATCTTCTGACCTTGCACAGGTTTGCATGGAGATTTCCCAATTTCCTCCCGCAAACCAGACAATGGGAAGAGCGAGAACTCCTAGATCAGTCGCCCGGCCGGGATTAGTTTAGCGCAATCTGGATCATGCGGCACCGGAGGGATGTTTAAGAAGGAAATACATTTAAAATGCACCCGTAATCTCCCGCTCGAAAGAGGGCAGCTGGCCAGAGACGAGAGGAGGAAGAGGGAATGACCAAAGACGGGGAGACACAATTCACCCAGCTAATCCGGCCAGAAAGCCGTCTAATCTTCCCGCATCCAGCCTCACGGATGCTGCAAGGAGGCCAGATGCTATCGTGAGGGACCCTGCAATGGAGCCCCCCCCACCCCAGTTCCAGCCCCATCCTCCCCTTTCTTTTATTTATTCCGTATCTATTCCCATCTTAAATTTATATCCTGCTTTTCTGCCTTGCACCCCTGCGCCTCCCCAAAAGGTCAGCTGAGACCTGAAAGGGCATCAATAGGTTACAAAGGTGAGGAATCTTTCAGGAATTCATGAAATACATAGTCATCCCCTCAAACATTTCACCGATATAGTCCTTAAATAGTCCTTAAAACGCACATTTGAAAGCAGTCTGGCTGCAGCATTTTGCAGCAACTGCTGTTCCTGAACACGCTTCCAAGGGCAGCCCTTCGTAGGGTGCCTTTGGGGTAGTCTAACTGAAGGTAAGTAAGAGATGAGCCACTTGTTGTTATGCGCCTTCAAGTCATTTATGGCAATCCTAAGGTGAACCTATGATGGGGTTTTCCGGGGCTGAGAATGTGTGACACACCCAAGATCACCCAGCGAGTTTCCATGGCCAAGTGGAAAATCAAGCTCCGGTCTCCAGGGTTACAGCCCAAGGCTCAAACCGCTATAACGTGCCGGCTCTTGTGAGCCAAATACTTCCTAATAGTTCACAGTGGACAAGTGGGACAGGTGTCCAAACAATGTCAGAGGGCAACCAAAATGGTAGAAGGCCCAGGAACCAAGAAGCGCTACGAGGAGCAGCTTAGGGAGCTGGGCGTGTTTAGCCTTAGAAAAGAAGGTTAAGAGGCAATAGGACAGCCATGTTTAATAGTTGAAGGGATGTCATGTCGAGGATGGAGCAAGCCCGTTTTCTGCTGCTCCAGAGACTAGGACATGGGGCAATGGCTTCAAACTTCAGGACAAGATATTCCATCTAAACATTAGCAAGAACTTCCTCACGGTAAGAGCAGTTTGACAGTGGAATACACTTTTACTTCAGTGGAGTGTGGTGGAGTCTCCTTCTGCGGAGGTTTTTAAACAGAGGCTGGACGGCCATCTGTTCCGAATGCTTTGATGTGCTTCCTGCATGGCGGAGGGAGGTTGGACCGGAGGGCCCCTGGGGTCTCTTCCAGCTTCGTGATTCTATTACGGAGTTTTCTGGGGCTGAAAGGGTGTGACACGCCCAAGATCACCCAGTGAGTTTCCATGGCCAGCCCTAAAATCAAGCTCTGGTCTCCAGGGTTATAGCCCGACACCCAAACCGCTACAGCATGTTGGCTCTCGTGAACTGTACACCCTCTAATATTTTGCAGATGAAAACTGGGACAAGCGTGACCAAGCAACATCAGAGGGTGCTCAAGATGGCAAAAATTATGAACAAGGGAGAACACACAAGTTAGGAGAGGCTTTTAAGCTCTGAATTCAGCTTGCAGCAATTGAAGTACGGCAAAGGGAGAAAGTGAGAAGGACGGTGAGAGAAACTGGGACGTTTTAGGAGCAGCCAAAAAAGTGGGACGAGAAAGAATTAATTGGGGCTTCTGCCGAATTGGAATGGCTGGAGGGTACACGCATTCCACTTCTCTTTGAATTACAGTCATTTATTTCCTACTGCCTAGACATCAGAAATAGCGGCATCATAAATTATTTCCTTTGTTATTATTAATTATTTCCATCTTCTTTGCATCTGTGCAGAAACATCAGCACACAGAAATGAGATTCAAAGATTTTGCCCTCTTTTCAGCAATGCATGTCTTCTTTTAGATAGACAGACAGACAGACAGACAGACAGACATTCCAGTGGGAAAGGACACTATAAGGGACCTCAGGTCTAAACCAACTTTCAACAGGGGAATCAATCCAATTAGAGACCCCATGAGCCATTCAGGAAAAGCAGAACATTGTAGTTTTAATACTGTGAGACTGGTTTTAAAACCAGAGTCGTGGTGGCTGGAAGATTCAGGGAATGGTAGCCCCTGAAAAGTTATTTTTTCCAAGTCTCTGGTTTTAATTCTGACCTAGATGACCACCAGCACAGATGGGCAATGGAGCAAAGATGTGAGATCTAGAATGTATCACAAGCCCTTAAGGCAATGATTTTGGTGATGGTACCAAGATGGAGAAAGCGCTGCCTTGGAAAACTGGGGAGGAATTTCCCGAAAGCCAAGGAGACTTCTGAATCCCTTCATGGCTCCATGCAGAGGTTGAGTTTATCCCAAAGCACCCATGCACATATACTTTCCATGACTCTAAACCCAAAAGAGCATGGAGACCAGAGAAACTGTACTTTTGCCAATGCTCTGAGAACTATTTGGAGCTGAGGGAGCTTGGCCAGAACTCACAAAATGACCTTCAACAGGGATAAATGCAAGGTATTATGTCTAAGTAGGAAAAATGAAACGCCCAAATGCAGGACGGGTGGCACTTGGTGTGAAAGCCGTACAGGTGCAAAGGTAGACCATAAGCTACACATGAGCCAACAGTGTGATGCAGCAGCCAAAAAGACTAATGCAGTTCTCAGCTGAATCAACAGGAATACAGTGTCTGGATCAAGAGAAATAGTAGTCCCATTCTATTCTGCTTTGGTCAGCCCTCACCTGGAGAAATCCTGTGTCCAGTTCTGGGCTCCATGGTTCAAGAAGGATATTGGGGAGCTGGAAGACGTCCAAAGAAGGGGGGACCAAGATGATCAAAAGTCTGGAAACCAAGCCATAGGAGGAACGGATTAGGAAGCCGCATACGTCTAGCTTGGAGAAAAGAAGACAGAGAGGGGACACGACACACCATTCCTTAAATATTTGAAGGGATGTCATGGAGAAGATGGAGGAAGCTGATTTTCTGCCACTCCAGAGACTAGAACAAGAGCCAACAGAGTCACATGACAAGACGAGAAATCAGGAGGAATTTCTTGACTCTCAGAACTGTTCCAAGAGCAGGAGGAATAGATGCTGAAAAGCACATAATGTGAACGGACAGGAAAAGGAGAAGGAGCCCGGTTTCCTTTTTCTGCCGTAAGAACAGCTCAGCGGTGGAGCAGAGGCCAGTGGGTTTTCCTTCTTTGAAAAGTCTTTAAGCAGAAATCGGACGGGCTTCCTTCAGAAACACGTCAGTTCTGTATTCCTGCACGGCACGGGGTCGGACTAGATGGCCTCTGGGGGTTTCTTCCAACTCTGTGATTCTCTTGGTCCATGTTTGCCTTTGTCCTCCTGACCGCCAGCTGCGCCAAGCCCCCCCCCCACCTGCCCGCCTCCCACAGCACCCGCCTGCCCGGTCGCAGCCGTGGCGGCCGGCCAGCTGCCTTCCAAGCAGCCCTTTCCCAGCGCCGTCCGAGTGGCGGCCTCGCGCCTGCACGGCCGGAATGCTAATGCCGGCGCCACCGTGCCAGCGCCCGGCAGGAAAGCCCAGCTCCCGTCGCCCCCTGCCCAGCAGCGACCGCCTCTCGCGGGCCTCACAGCTCGCCACTCCCAGCTTGCGTTCCGGTCGCCATCAGCTCCCGTTCCTTGCTGCAAGGTCTGGAAACTCACCTCTTCCCATTCCTCCTTGCAACATTAGAAAAGAGGAGGGACTCGTTTTACTGTGTTTTTCAGCGCAGCTCGCTGTCTTTTTTACGACTCTCCATGACTTTTGTGTTCTACAATGGATCAGTGACTGACTCACAATTTGGAAAATTCCTTCCCGGGTCCCTCCAATCATATCCTTTAAAAGTAACTTTTGAAAACAATCCAGAAACCATTGCTGGTTATGCCAGGATAGTAACTTGGCTCTGCTCCGCATGCTGCTTTTCAAATGTGGCTTTGTTCCACCTTCATTGTCACAAAAACACACATCCATTACTTTTTTGGTTTTACAATTGATCAGCCGCTGGCAGCTTGGAAAATTCCTCTCCTGATCTCTCCAACCATATCCTTTAAAAGTAACTTTTGAAAGCAATCCAGAAACCATTGCTCATGATGCCAGCATAATAACTTGGCTCTGCACACACATGCACTGGTGAGAAAAGCACAGTTAGTGGTAACGATGTTAATTGTGGCCTGTTCCTCCCTCTGCCTGGAACTGGGGTCCCAGGCTCGAAGCAAGACCAGGCTTCTGCAGGGCTCGAGGAGCGGGATTTCCAAAGGATCTCTTCAGAGAAGACCGAAAGGGCGGCATCCACAGGGCCATCACGCAGCAGACAGCTTGCTTTTTGTGGTTCCAAAGGGTAGGACTTGGCCTCGTAGGTGGAAAGCGAGAAGAAAAGCAATTCCAAGTCAACGTCAGGAAGAGCTTTGTGGTCAGAGTTGCACAGCAGTGGAATAACAGGCTGCCTGTGTGGACGACGGACTTTGAACAGCGGTTGTTGAGATAGATGGACACCTCCCAGGACAACAGAGCTCTGGCTGTGGACTCCTGCATGGGAGGGGGTTGGACTAGATGGCCTTTGGGGTCCTCTCTAATGGTGTGGGTCTATGGTCCTTCGACTTGGAGGATTCCTGTCCTGATAGGGGGTTGCACCAACTCTGTGATTCAGTGAAACACCTCCTGGTATGGGACACATGAAAACCGACGTGGTGTCATCGAGTGTTGGGCCAGGGTTCAGTTCCCCGCTCAGCCATGAAAACCCATGGGGTGACCGCATCACACTCTCTCAGCCCCAGAACACTCCATGACAGGCTAACCTTAGGGTCACCAGAAGCTGGAAATGACTTGAAGGCAGACAACAGCTACAACAACACAGGAAACATCACACTGGCTTCTCCTTTTCCCCAATTCCCCTTTTCCTCTCGCTTTGCCGGCTCTTTTGGCCTCTGCCGGGGTCAGACCGGCCGGCATGATGTTGCGGCTTCCCACAGTCCCAGAGACGGGAGTCCCTTCTCACTTCCCAACTGCACCGGGGCCTGCGAGGCAGCACCGAGGCTCCGACACGGCGGAGCGGCTGAGAGATTTCTATCCGCAGCCCTGGGCTGACCTCCGCCGTGTCTCCGAGCGCCGAAGGAAATGAAGTCTGGCGGTGGTGGAGCACAGCAGGTCAGGTAGAAAGCAAAGACAGATTGGAGGGGATGGAGTTTGTTTCAGCATTCGGAGATGGGCCCAAGAAGAAAATCGAGCCATGATAAAATCAGGAGAATCGTAGAGTTGGGGGCACCCTAAAGGCCATCTAGACCAGGGCGGGATTCCACAGCTCTCTCTTTACCTCTGCTTAACGATCTCCAAAAAAGGGGCGTCCATCACCGTCCAAGGCAGTCTGTTCCACGGCTCTTGCTCACTCCCCGGGCCAAAACCCTTCTCTCTGTACCTCATTTCTCTCACCAGATTTGCAATGTGCGGGTGAGGTCCCGTGCACAGAGCTGGACGGATGTATGTGAAGACAATAGTGCCCCTCTTTCAAGCAGTTACCTCAAAATTACTGACATAACTCACACCGGACCCTTTTTTCAAAAAAAAAAAAAAGCCTCAAGTTCCTAGAACTCTTGGTGGCTCTGATGCACACATGCAATCGGTTGTGTGTTTGGCTGCTCATTTCAGTGCGTGCTGAGCTTCGGAACACTGCCATTCGGCACAAACGTCAGGCAACCCGATCAAGGCATAGATTTGCTCGCTGAGGCGGTTGCGCCGCAATTCTGATATAAAATCTCGGCTCTGGACTCCCGCCTCCCATCCCGTGTTCACTCTTGGTCCAGGGGCCAAAAAAAGGACAACTGCCGTGAGGAAACTCAGAGATCCGGGTGCCTGTGACCTGCTTTCCTTTCTCAAAGCAACACCGACCAAGCCAGAAAGATTGGAGAAAGCGAAAGGGGTGCAGAGACGACACGTAAAGAACGAGTCACGGGCACAAGCCGGGAAACACCAGTCCGAGGGTTGAGGCGGAACGCGCCCTCAATGGATTTAAGCGGGGAGAAAGGGCCGCCTCCCTTTATCAGACTCAAAGAGCGATCCTTGTTGGAGGAAACATCTGGGGGGCAGCTCGAACTCTGATCTTTTGATTATGGTGGTCTCCTAAGGCGGGGTTGGAAGAGGATTCTCTGGTAGCCTTAATCAAGGGTCTTATGGGTAAGCTGTGGGCTTGGGAGCGAGAAATAGGGTCTTACAGGTGGGTGGCGGGCCGGCGTGGGTGTCGCGGAAACCCGGGTTCCGTTCTCCGCTTAGCCCTGGAAACCCACTGGGTGACCTCGGGCACATCACACACTCTCAGCCCCGGAAAACCCTGGGTCAGAAGTGAGATACCGTAGTAAGTCAGGAACGACTCAAAGGCACACCAGAATAATGATGCACGGTATGTGGGACTGCCTTTGGAAACAGTTTGGAAACTTCCAAAAGTCTGAAGCTGCTCCCCAGGACTGGTTACAGACATCATATAGCTCACCTATTGAAACCGCTCCTCCGGCTACGGCTCCATTTCCGGGCGGAAGTCAGAGCGCAGAGTACGATCTTTGAAGCTTTACACAGTTCGGGTCCAGACTACCTAAAATACCATTACCTCTCTCCACAAGCCAGCCAGAATTTTAAGACCTCCAGGGGAGATCTTTCTCTTGGGGCCTTTCTGCACTACACTGTTACAGTGCTATTATTCCATTTTCAGCATCCCACGGCATCCTGGGCTTTGCAGTTTAGGGAGGGGCATTCAGCCAGAGAGCTCTTTGGCCTCAGGAAACTACAAACCCAGAATTCACCCAAGGATGTTGAAAGTGAAATAATAGCACTATAACAGTGAAGGGCGGAAAGGCCCTGGGTCTCACCGCCACCAGACACGGGAGATGGGGACCTTCCATTGGCTGCTCCCGACTTTGGAACTCCCTTCCTCAGGAGTCTTTTCTCCACCAGGCAACAACCTTTTTCATTTAGGAAGGTCTTTGGTTTTCGCATTGCCGTGGCAGGCAAAGCTTTCAATGGGTTGTATTGCATCTGTATCTTTTTTAAAATTGTGCATTAAATCTGTTTTCCAAACCGTTTTTGCAGCTTTTCAAGCAGAACTGTGCCGCAATTGCATTTTAATTTTTGCACTGATGTTTTTCTTTTTGGAAGCACTTTGTTTTAAAACAGTTGTAAGCCACCTTGAATAAAGTGCTGGGAGAAAGGAGGGACAAACATTGAAACCAATCAGTAATTCCCCAGAGGACGCTGCCAACCGTGAAGCCTTCTTGAGAACTGTGCTCTCCCACAGCGGGACGGATGCTACATAAAAAGTTAATCCTTGCACGCGGAAAGGTAGAACGCAAAGATCGGCAATTCCCACCTGTCTCGTTCTTCCACGCAAGGAACCACACATTTTATTTTCTCCTTCTTTGCGAGACCAGGTCAGTGGGGCAGCAAATCCACTCCACGTTTTAGCTTGGACTTCAAGCTAGCAACTTGCCTGTCTGCAGCGTCTGGAATGTCTGGGATGCTCAGTACACCAACGCTAGCACTACATCCCCGGTCTGATGGCATTCGGGGGGCTCACGGGGGGCTTTCAGGGCATTAATGTAACTAATCGGATCATCCAACGAAGACCGTGCAGAATACGACAGACCGCAAGGGGGCCGCTGGACTAAGCTGATTTCCGGTGGGACACAACAGCGGAGGCCGTCTGGCCAACCGGGGCTCCTGCGGGCCAGAGGAAAGCGAGCTGGTTCGGCCAAGTCCCGTTGGGAAACAAGCTTCTAATCCCCTTCCCATGGGGAAAAGGGGGGTGTGGGGTGGCACCAGACAGACTAAACATCTGGGATGGAGCAGTAATCCTGAAACTCCATCGCTTTGCGAAGGAATCTGCCCAGAAACCGGTCTCAAGATTTGGGGTTGCAGAGTTCTTCCAAGTTAAGAGCAAGACACAGGATGGATTCCGTGCCACACCGACACAGGTTCCGCTGGCTGCTAGAGGACCCTCTTTTGGTTTTATCCAAATGCCTTCAGCTTTTGGCATAGCTTCGGAAAGTCTGGGCTAAAATCCACACCGGCTTGACCACCACCCTACCGACGGTTAAAAGCCCCGCCACCGTTTCTGATCACAGGAAGGGAATACAATGAACTTTCCAAGCGGCGGCACGAGTCTTCCAGAGACGGCGTCCCCTCCTTTCTGCCGCACTCGAGGAACAAAGAGAAAGACCACATGCCCCGAAAATCCTCACCCACAGCTGGAAAGAAACAGCTGCCGCCCTAATGCGTCTCCCAGACTCGGGGGGGAAACACCGCCACTGCCGCCGGATCATTCCCTGGCAATCCCCAGGAATCAGATTGGAGCGATAATCCCCTTGTCAACGCAGCCTGAAGTATTAATCTATTCCTCCCCGGACCCCCCAAGCTGAGGCCGGTCGAGAAAACGCCACCCAGGCCTTTAGGAAAATGGTTTTATGTGTTTTTTTAACTTGTGATGCATTTTTAATTTTGCACCCTGCCTCAAGCCTTGGGGAGAGGTGGGTAACAAATAAAAAGATGTTATTATTACTATAATTACTGTTATCATTATTAGCAATAAGGAGTCACACAGGCTGCTGCAGCCAAAGTGCCTGACAAATTCCCTTTCTTTCCCTCCAGAGGTAGGATTCCCACATTGTTTGGTCTGCCTTGTCTTTCAGTTTCTTTCATGGACAAATTCAAAATGCAGGTTGCCATTTTTTTAAAAAAAGGTTAGTTGCAAAATACGATTATTAAAAGCATAGTTGCAAAGCCAGGAACCGGGGGGGGGGGGGGAGGATACTGGCAGCTCTCAAGGCAATCCAATTCCCAAAACATGTTCAGCACTTTGCAAGGCCCCCTTAAAGTTTGAACTAAAATCCAGAACAGATTAAGCAGTCCATCAACATAGGAAAATTGTCTCGCAAGCTCAAAAATGCATAGATGTACAACTATATCTTGCATTTTGGTCTGGATTAGTACCAGGAGAAGCAATTCCATATAGTTCAATTCAAACTGCACACCCAGCCATCTGACTGGGGGCATCTCCCATGTCAACAGCATGCCTGGGTTTTAGTCTGAACTTGACCTGAGATATTTAAGGTGCTGAACACCTCCCTCTCTTGTTACCCTCCTCCCCTTTGACTCCCAGCTTTGGGGGAACAATGAAGTATAAATGCAAGACTGTGCAGTACAACCCCTAAACAGGTCCATCAGCTCACACAGCTGTCTTAAAGTTCAGACTTAAACCCAGAACAGACTCACCACTTTCTGTTGAAATGAGAGCCACCTATCTGCCTCAGCTTTGAGTGGGACAAAAGGATGACACCATAAAGGTGGGTGAGCAGCAGAATGTGATTTTGAGGGGATCACGGCCCGTCTAGGGGATTCTGGGAGACGCAGTCCAGAGAGAGAGAGAGAGAGAGTAAATTTTCTCAGCTGTGGTCACCAGCTGGAAAGTGCAGCGTCTCCGTCCCCGGTGCAGGTCAAAGCCAGCAAACTCTCAGCCCGTCACCTGCCAAAGGCTCTTCTCCAGAAGGCGCTAATTGGAGTCAGCCGGGCGTCCCCGGCACACCTGCTCTGCAGCTGGCACCTCCTCCCGGGTGCCACGGCTTGGCTCCTCTTTACACCTGGCCCCCGAAGGAGGTGGGGAAGGGGGCAGCGTCACAGCAGAGGGGGACGAGCGAAACAAAGACAAAGCCAGGGCCTGGCTGCTCCCGGGACCAACGTGTTCTAGGGGGGTCAGTCCCCTCTGAGCAACTCTCCAGCTTCCCCCTTTCCAGCCGAGATCCACCTCAAGCGGTGAACTCCTCCTCCCACGCTCTCCACCAAAAAAGAAAACCATCTGTGGCTGTAGCCTCAGCTCAATGTAAACATCTGCAGGGGGAGGTACGCTACCCAAGCGCTACACAATCTCCATGCAAACGGGCGGCGTTGCACAACACGTGTCGACGACTGGGCACCACTGAGTAATCCACGGCGCACGACGGGCAACCATAACACACAACTCAGCTAAAAAAGCCAATGCAATTCTAGGCTGCATCGGAGTCTAGGACAAGGGACGTGATAGTGCCACTCTGTTCCGCTTTGGTTAGACCCCACCTGGAATAATACTGTGCCCAGTTCTGGGCATCACAGTTCAGGAAGGATACGGACAAGCTGGAAGGCATCCGGAGGAGGGTGACCAAAATGGTTATAGGCCTGGGAACCATGAAGCCCTATGAGGAAATGGGAATGTTTGCCTGGAGAAGAAAAAGGGACATGATAGCCATGTCTAAATATTTAAAGGGATGTCATATGGAGGATGGAGCAAGCCTCTTTCTGCTGCTCCAGAGGCTAGGACACAGAGCAATGGCTTCAAACTTCAGGAAAACAGATTCCACCTCAGCATGAGGAAGAACTTCCTGATGATAAGAGCAGTTTGACAGTGGAATGTGCTGCCTTAGAGTGTGGTGGAGTCTCCTTTGGAGGTTTTTAAAGAGAGCCTGGATTACCATTGTGTGTTCCTGCATGGTAGAATGGAGTTGGACTCGATGGCCCTCGTGGTCTCTCCTACCTCTATGATTCTATGAACTGGCACATGCAATTGTGCCCTGCAAAGAAAGACAAAGGCACAGCAGAAGATGCTGTCTCTGCAACTCCACTTCCGCCTCTATCAGCACAATCCATTCATTGTACAATGCAGGGTTTCTCAAAAGCTGAACTCACCATCTTTGGTGGTCTTTCCACAGAGGCTGGACGGGCATTTTTAAGAGGTGCTTCAGTTGCACATTCCCGAGTGTTGGGGGTTCAGCTAGATTGCTGTTGGGGTCCTTCCAGTTCTAAGAGTCTATGATCTTATGATTCTATGATTCATGTGCTATGCCCACCCATGTGCAAGAACGCCATACACACAACTCTGCTTCGGACACAAGAAATGTCCAAATCTTAACATAGGGAAATTTACCCAAGCAGAAGACACCAACAGGATTCCAGTAAGCCCCTTTTCCAAACCCTTCTCCCTGCCTGCTCAAACTGCAGTGGTATCTCGAGGCTCCCATCAACTGTAAACCACAACCCAAAGTGTTGAACCTGATCCTCAGAATAATTCAGCACCTTGGACAGTTTTATTCAAAGTTTGCAGGGGGGGAAAAACCAGAACGGATCAACAGCACCACTGACCCGGAAGACAATAGCTGCCACTTGTACTGCAAGCTGAGAAATTCAAATCTGAATTGCAGTTTGATCTGCACTGACCCTGCAAGATCCAATCCATCCATATCAAACTGAACACCTAGGAAAGTTTCTCACCCATTGCTCACAGTGATTCAGTCCATTTGCAAGATCACTCACCCAAGGCTAAGTCAAATTCTGCAAAATTAAAATCGTATTTTCTCCCTCCCTTTCACTCAACACAATCACTTTTGCAAGCTGGGCCGGAGCCACCGTAAGAAATGGCTGCCTGTCCTGCACAAAATGTCCTGCACAAAAGAGGGTTGGACTAGATTGCTTTTGGAGCCCCTTCTAACGCTAGCAGTCTATAATTCTATGAGCTTTAATTTACAGATCATGGGAGAAGGAGAAAACAGATGGGAGATAGCAGGGATGAGTTTTCAATATCTTCCTCCAAGCAACATTAAACTTTACAGTACAAACACACAGAAAGAGAAATGCGCGGCATACGTAACAGTACTTGGAACCTTGTTCATTCATTCGAAATACAGCAGACTCATTGAATCAATTGCTGAATGGGGAGTCAGTGCCTTTGATCCAGTAGGTCTACTCTCTTCAGGAATAACAATAGGATTTAGGCCAATAAATCAGACAGAGAGACATTCTGCATTCCCTGGCTTAATTAAATGTATATATTCTTTCACATATTTAAAGATACTGGATTTTTTTTTCTCAACTCATCCTAGCAAGAGCCTACATCCTATTTGCATAGCGTACATCTCTGTATACAAAGCTACTCACTGACTGCATTGGATGGCAAGGCTGTGCCACGGAATTGCAATCCAAAATTGCAACCAAACATGTGACTGAGAGGGGCAGAACAATGCCAAACTCTCTCTTTTAAATACAGGCCTTCCCTCCTAGTCCCCCATTCGTGGAACTCTTTCCCAAGGAAAATTGGCTTGTCTCCTCCCTCGCTGAGCTTATAGCCACGCAGGAGAAACTAAAAGCCCCGAGTTTTTAAAACCCATTCTAAAACTGCCCATTAAATATTGTTTTTCATTTCTTCCGAAAGCACGTTTTTATCTCTTTGATCGTAAGTCACTTTGGGAGCACCGTTGGGCAGGAAAGGCAGAAATAAATGCTTCCAAATCTATATAAATAAAATTAAACTTTCTGTCTGTTCGCTGCTGCGTTACGTGACTGCAAACCCCAGGATTCCATAGGAGGCTGAAAGTGGAATAATAGCACTCGAACAGTCTAGTGCAGAAATGGCCTAAGATTTCATAATCATACGGTTCTTCTATGCGCATGCACGCAGAACGGTGCGGCACATCTGTCAAAAGGCTTTGATGCATGCAGTTCCTTTTGATGTGACTGAATAAATAATATGAAGTCTCTTTCTGGTTTATATCACCTCGTGTAAAAAGAGCTGGATGGCATCTCACCATATTTGGAGGTGGTGTTTGAGAGGGTGTACACAGCATATACAAAATTTACTTGGGGGGGCGTTTCAGGATCCCACATACATTCCTACAGAGTAATGCAATTGGTGGCCAAAGAGGAAAGGCCTGTCTTTCTCAAGGGCAGTTAAGACGGATATGCAACAACATTAGCACTGCAGTCCAAATGCACAACTTTCTCAAGAATCCCTTCCTTTCCTGACCCACATCTGAAAACAGGATTAAAGCATGACTTTCTCCGAGCACAGTGGCCGCTGGGCAGAAAGACAGATAGAGAAGAGCCGCCACCACCGAGATGGGGCTCATACGGTCCCTTTCTTTCCCAAACCGCTGCCGCAGGAAAGGGGTAAGTTATGTGCCTTTAAAAAGTTTTATTTGCCTTTTTATACACCGGCACCATTCTAATCGCCCAGAAGTAACCAAGGACAATTCCCCAGTTTTATTAAGAGGCTTAAATCAGGGACTTTTCTCCCTAGCAAACCACTGCCAGCTTTATGAGGACAGTTACGGCTGATGCTTTTTAACAGAAAAAAAGCATTACACATATGCCTCCCGTTAGACACAAGGATGTTGCAGGGTGGTATTTTGGGATGCTTGCTGGAGCCCTGAACAGATAAGCGAGGGTCAGAAAAGTCAATGGCTCCACAAAATGTGCCATCCTGATGGTTGGGGGGCGAAGTCCAGGAAAATGATGGATGGTTGATCCAGCTGGTCAGACAAGCTGTGATAATCATTTTCTCCATCCCAAATTCTCTTACTCTGACATAAAAGGGCAGGGGCATTCCTTTGTTCATCTTCCTTACTGATTTCTTTTTGTATTTCACTGCACTCTACCACAAGTGTTGGTGGCAATGCTCTAGCAGAAGACAAGAGCATGGAAAAGTTACCTTTTTGGACTACAGCTTTCAGAATTTCCTACTCAGCCCGGGGTCATAGGGTTCCATAGGGTGGAAGCGTGGACACTTAAACTGTCCCGTGAAACTGATATGATGGTGTACTGCAAATAGACAGAAAGACAGCTTAGATAGAAAAACTGGATGGATGAGATGGATGGATGGATGAGATGGATGGATGGATGGATGGATGGATGGATGGATGGATGGATGGGCAGACAGTCATTTTAGATGGATGGATGGATGGATGGATGGATGGATGGATGGATGGATGGATGGATGGATAGATGGCTGGATGGATAGATGGCTGGATGGCTGGATGGATGGCTGGATGGCTGGATGGATGGCTGGATGGATGGATGGCTGGATGGATGGATGGATGGATGGATGGATGGATGGATGGATGGCTGGCTGGCTGGCTGGCTGGCTGGCTGGCTGGCTGGCTGGATAGATGGCTGGATGGCTGGATGGATGGATGGATGGATGGATGGATGGAGGGAGGGAGGGAGGGAGGGAGGGAGGGAGGCAGGGAGGCAGGGAGGCAGGGAGGCAGGGAGGCAGGGAGGCAGGGAGGCAGGGAGGCAGGGAGGCAGGGAGGGATGCTTCTTTTCTGGAGAACCTTCCCTCTCAGTGGCTCCAATCCAGCCTCGCAGTCCTTTAAAAAAGCACCTCTGGTCCCCTTCCTCCTCTACCCGATGCTGCTTGGTCAGCTAAGGACAGATCGCCGCCCAATTTCTCAGCATGATGCCCCCCTGCAGGCCTTCTAGGAAGGAAACGGAGGAGGAGAGAGACGGGCGAGAGAGAGGAAGTCCGGGGCCACCACGCTGAGCCACCTCCCTTTCCTTCTCCTTTCTCTGAGCTGGTTTGGACTCTGGGTGCCCCCTCTGCCCACTATGCCTCAGCCCCCTTCCCGCAGACACAGACACACACATTTTGACGTTTGCAATTTCTCCACTTTTGCAGGGGCCCTGCCCCTCTAACCCGAGGCAATGCGGAGGGCCAACTGTAGATGAATAGATGGATGGATGGATGGAAGAAAGAAAGAAAGAAAAAAGAAAGAGCGATCAATCAGTCAATCAATCAGATCTTGGAAAAGGTAGCTACTGTTTGAGCTACAAAGACCCAAACCCCACATATAATAGTAGGTGAGGAATTCTGACCAAAAAAGTAACTGTCCCCAGCTCTGGTGGTATGGCATTATTGAAGCAGACAAAGGCGATGATGATGATGATGCTGATGATGATGATGATAGCTTTAAAAACTGGAGCAGTGCCCTATGTACCCCTGCCAGTGCAGCAGAGTGGTTGGAACACAGGGTCACAGCTTGGGAGATCTAGTTTCCCGCCCCTTTCCTGAGCCATACAGCTCCTTGGGTTGATCTTGGGCCAGTCACTTTTTCTTTCTCAGTTTGGCCTACCTCGCTGGGCTGTTGTGAAGACAAAGTGGAGAAGAGGAAAAGAGTCATCGTCATGACTTGGATTAATTAGAGAGGGTAAGCAGGATGTAGGTGTCAAGAACTATTAAATAAATAATGTAAAGTAGCAACAATAATAGCAATTTGTGGAAATGAAATTAGGAAACCATATCTTATAAAGACATCTTCCCTATGGTGGAAGACATGACAGCTTTTTATCAGCCAGAGACTTCAGAGAGCTGTTTGCACACTGGAAAACACGAGAACGCACTGCAACAGCCCATGCAGAGACTGTAGTAGAAGGAGAAATACTGTATATTTCTTCGCAGTAATTAATTTACAGAATTTGCTGTCACAATAGCTCAGGTGGATTTAAAAGCAGGGGGAAGGGGATTAGACAAATCCATGAAGAGATTGGTCTATAGACACACACACACACACACACACTTGTATCTCCATGCTCAGACGATGGCTCTCTCTCCAACCTCCCAGCTGCTGGGGACAAGGAAATGGGGAGGGGGTATCAGGGCCAGCTAAGGGCTGCCTTGTCAGTGGAGCAGTGAATCCGCTCCATGATTTAACGAAGGCTTTAAAGGCACTCTCCAATGTGCTAGACTTTGCCTTCAAAATAGATTCAGCACCTTGGAAAGCTCCTCTACATTTTTCCCCCTTAAAAAAAACTTTTTTTTAATCCAAAATGCTCAGCAAGGGGGAAGGGGAAGGCATTTCCACCAAAATATTTTGCCAATCTTTCCTAATTTTTGCCCCAAATGACCTCTAAGGAACGTGAGGGTCATCTCCACCATGTTCTTGGGCCATCTTCAGCTCAGGAAAGACCTTTTATGAAACAGAAAGGAAATAGGAAGTTAGTTTCACTCTTTCCTATTTTTAAGAAAAAGACCTTCTCCAGAAAGCATTTGCAAGCAAACGATTTGGGAATTTTTTGCCTGGTGAGGGGGTTTGGTTCCTTGGAGAGGCTAATGTGGTCCCCTGCCCTTCCACACCCCTAGCCTATCACCTTGTGGGGAGGGTCATTCAAAGCCCCAAATGACCTCCTCTCTCATTCTTGCTTCACCACACCTTGTAAGAGTTACCATTCTTGGACTACAGCTCCCAGAATCCCCTACCCAGCTCCCCCAGCATAAGCATGGCCAATGTGGATTGTGCGCATTGTAGTCCAAAGTACCGGGCTTCAAACTGAAAGGGGAAATTCTCCCTGCAGCCAAAGCCTCTTCCTTCCAGGATCCCAGAAACATCACGCACTGCTGGAAAACTTTTAAAGCATCTCAAAGCCGGTGGGCTTGTCAGCAGGCAGGCAGCGCGTCCACACAGCGCCCTTGTCGGGAAAGAAAAACAAATCACTCTCTCCCCATTTATCACTGTTTCAGGTAAAGGATGCGCAAAAGTGCTCAGGTTACAGGATGATCGATTAAAAAGGTTGCTCTCTTTCGGAGAAGACTCCTGCCTCCGAGTCCCCACTCTTTCAGAGGAAGAACGCCAACCCCAGGCTGTTTTGAGAGATCCAGGTTTAATATTTGGGGAACGGGGACCCCAAGAGAGGGGAAAACAGGAGGACAGGCGAGCAGAAGAGATCTCGTGAAGGTTATCCGGGCCCACCCAGCAGCCCCGGTCCGCAAAGCAAACGGTACTTCTCAGGGCAACACGTCTTGATGGGATCTGGGAGAGAGCCATCAAGCACATTTACTTTGGAGGAGAGAACAAATTGAGACCATCCATCAGCTCGGCTTGCCTCGCCGATGCCAGTTCAATTTCTCCTTCGCAGCCCTGGGGAAAATTTATAGGCGGGGAAGTTTTTATCTCCCGAGGCTCTCAACGCTCAGGAAGGCAAGGTGGGGCCGGGGAAAATTGGCCGCTCGCCCGTCTCGTGGCTGGAAGGCTGAGCTTCAGGCCAGCTCCTGGGAAGCCTTCCTTGCTTGAGCAATTCCCAGAATAGCCCAGCCAGCCCATCTGCAGGGTTCTGGGAACGGTTACTCAGAAGTAGGTTCTCCAAGCTGTTTTCCGTACTCTGATACTCAAGAAATAAACCAGGAAACCTCTAGGAGAGGGTCACACCAAACTTTCAGAGACAATCCATTTCCAAATCCTTGTTCTGTGAGAAAACATCCGCAGAAACATGCCTTTTAATATCCATTTCCACGTGGATGTAATTTTTCCCAACAACAGAAGAAAAGGCACAACTCAATGGGGAAACACGGTGGGAAGAGTTATGAATGAATGCACGTACCAGGTCCTGGCCAGAAATTGGCCACCTACCCATCGCCAACTGGATCAGTACCCAGTACTCTTCCTACCCAGCCTCACTGGTCCCTAGCTTTGATAGCAAGCTCCTTGGGGCAGAGACCAGAGGCCTCTCAAACCAGCCTGAATCCCAGTCCCAACTAGAATAAGCCTATTGAATCAGTGGGAATTGCATACGTGTTGACTCACAGTTCAACAACTGATTGCACCGTACAAATAAATGCATGCACCGGGTGACGTCTTCTCCACAATGCAGCTGGAGAGAGCATCAAAAGCACATCCAGGAGGAGAGGCAGCAATCCAGTCTGTATGAATACTTGATGTTCCGGATGCCTGTTCAGCCAGCTCTGGGCCCCCTGCCAGGCTACCCACCTTCCTTTATTGTTTTTCTGCTTTGCACCAAACACTCCTGCCAGCCACTTTCCAATGCCAGCTGTGGGAACCTCACTAAGGCAGGCAAGGGAGAAGACAAAAGGAGAGGCCACCAGAAGTCAGGCGGTCGTTCTGTGCTTTCAAGCCATTTCCATAGAATCCTAGAGTTGGAAGAGACGACAGTGGCCATCGAGTCCAACCCCCTTCTGCCACGCAGGAACGCACACTCAAAGCACCCTCAGCAAACAGCCATCCAGTCTCTGTTTAAAAACCTCCAAAGAAGGAGACTCCATCACACTCCACTTGAGGCAGCAGCAGATTCCACTGTCAAACTGCTCTTATTCTCAGGAAGTTCTTCCTGATGTTTAGGTGGAATCTCTTTTCCTGAAGTTTGAATCCATTGCTCTGTGTCCCAGTCTCCAGAGCAGCAGAAAACAAGCTTGCTCCACCTTCAGCGTGACAACTTACGGGTAACCCTAAGGTGAAGCCATCATGAGGTCTTCTGGGGGCTGAGAGTGTGTGATGTGCCCAAAGTCACCCCGTGGGTTTCCATGGCTAAGCAGGGAATCGAACCCTGGTCTCTAGGATCATAGTCTGCCGCTCAAACCACTACACTACGCTGGTTCTCAGAAGTCAGGTAGGAGTGAGCAAGAGAAACATCTCGGCTCACAGTCCCCAGGGCACGCAGGGAGAATCAGTTCGATCCGGTGCTACGAGATGCCAGAAGCTCATGTGACCATAATATTTTGATTTTGCTCTTTCTCCCATATCCCGTTAGTATCTTACACACGCATAAGTTCCCCTAGGGAAACAGTTTGAGATTTTTTTCCCCCACGTGCAACATGTGCATTCAGGTCAAGGTTACACTTCGCTCTTTCCCAGTGGTTCTCAACCGTTCCTTCTCCAGAAGTTTTGGACTTCAGCTCCCAGAATTCGTGAGCATTGTCTGGGGATTTCTGGGAGACAAAGTCTAAAAGTTCCGGAGGACCAAAGGTTGAGACCCACTGCGCTAGCCCACTGCCTTCACCATCATGTCTGGTGGGAACCTGGGAGGCAGAGTCCTCTTTGTGGCTGCTCCTAGACCCTGGAATTCCCTCCCTAGGAAAATTAGGATGGCTCATTCCTTGCTGTCTTTTCCCCGCTGCCGCTCACAGTGACTGTTTCCCAGTAAGTGGAGGACTGGAGGGGTCAGGCTGTATGGCTACAAGGGTTGATCAGTCATAACTCCCCTACATTATTCCAGCCACTGTAGTTTTCTGCCTTTCCGTAGGCCATCTTGAGTCCAGTCTAGGAGAAAGGTAGGGTATAAATCAAAGGAGAGAGGGATGGCAGAAACAGAGCTGAGTTGCGCATTTAGTTCTGCACCCAGTTGCCCTCTCAGTTTTGCACTTCTTTGCACATTGGGTTGTGCACTCGGTTGCGTAAAGTTGCTGCCCAACACAAGCCCTGGCGTGGCACAATCGCTGCGTAACTCCACAGACGGGGGAAACGTGCTACGGGTCTAGAATCTTGGCCTTGCCATTTCTACCCGCTCCCCTCTTGGCTCTGAGCTCCCGGAGGAGACGGTGGGTTCCCCTGCCGAGCTACTCGGAGACGGTTTCCTCCTCGAACGGCTTACCCGGAGGGGTTGGCGCCAACGACGGTGCCAATCAATTCATCGAGGCTTCTCGTTTGACGCCTGGCTCCTGCCATATCAAATTGAGAGCGTGGCATCAAAGAGCCTGCGTCTCCTCAAACACAGGCCCGCATTTGATGCCCGTTAATTGCACCCAGCTGAGAAGTAGCGTGTTGCTTCGTCTGTCCTGACTCCGCTGCCAGTCAATTTCACCGAGAGGAAGAGGACGGGGACGGGGGCCACTGCAACTGCAACAGAGCAATCGCCTTCTGTCACAGAATGGACAAGGTGATGGCCATGGGGCACAGGTAGCACCCTCAGGCCGTTTTTGTGGGGCCTCAGGCTTCCAAGGGGCTTTAAAAATATACAAAAAAAATATCTTGGTTGCAAAACGCCTCAAAATCCCCTACGGTGACCGAGGAAAACCCAAAAACTGATGAGAATGGCTCCACGTCCATTAGAGGGCATTGGGGGGCACAATAATTGATTGTTTTTGGGGGGACCAGGTATGTGGGAGGGTCTGGCCCTCCAAGGTTTCCCATGCAAGCCCCCAGCCTTCCAGAGTCGCCCACTCTTGCTCCATTCCAACTGATTTTCAGAGACATCAGTGCTTGGAACTGGGGCATTACAGTTTGAGATCTGAGTTTGAATCCTTGCTGAGCCATGAAACTCACCAGATGAGCTTGAGTTAGTCTAGAGTGGTGCTGTAAGCACTGTGCCACACTGCCTCTCCCCACCTTAAAAACAACCCTGTGAGATACGCCGGGCAGTGAACTTCATGGCTCAGCAAGGACTGAAATCCAAACGTCCCAAGCCTCATCCAGATGCTCGAACCACACTGCCTCTCCCCTCCGCTGACACCATTCGCGGTCCCGCGCCATCCTTCCCACGCTGGGTGGGAAAGAAAAGACTCCCAGCGGCTGGGGCTCTAAATCGGTTGGGAGCCGGCTGCTCCACGGTGACGGATAATAAAGTAACGTCCCTTCCCACACCTGCGGTTGCCTTCCTTCCCAGCAGCCTCTTCCTGATGAATTTATTGGAGGACTTTCATCACAATGTCAGCTACGGTAATTGCTTCTCAGCCAACTTCTTCCGGGGTTTGGGAGCAGGTGGCAGTGGCTGGAGATGCAGCGGACGGGAGAGGCCCCTGCCCAAATCACGGGGCGGGGATACCTGAGACCCCCGGCCACCGCACCAGGTCTGTTCATCAGCGGTGACTGGCAACTCCCCACGTTGTGCAATGTCGCCATTCAACGCAAAGGGTCAAGATCTTAGATGTCCATGTCCTTCCACCGCTCGGCAGTTGCCGAGCCCTGAAAGGGACCCGTGCTTTTATCCACGTTGGAAGGGCGGAGCGAGGAACCCATCCGGACCATAGAGAGAGAGCTGGCCTCAGCTCAGTGGGGACGAAAAATGAGGGAACATTCTCAAACAGAGGACTCCCCCCCTTTTCCTTCCCCCAGGAGCCCAGAGCAGCCGGATCTTCATGGTTTGAATCACCTCCCATGTCCCTCTGGTGAGAAGCAGCAGCAGTAGCCCTTCCTGGACTTTGAGAGCTCCTGGATGGGGCAAATAAACCCCTGTCCCCCAACCCAAAAGGGACTTATATGTGCATAAGGTGCTCTGAGGTGCACGCAAGTTACTAATGGGATGGGACGCCTGCTGAGGTCCATGCGGCACAGCTGGCACATGCCAAGGGATGCAGTTTTTCGCGAACTTTCTTTTTGAAAGAAAGGAAAGGAGTAATTCTAGAAATTTTCTTCCCACTGTGAGAAAGTCTTCAAAAATCACGCAATTCGTAATTCAGACTATGCAAAATTCACACGTGGTTGTTTTCTGCAGAAAACAGCATAGTTTTGTACAGAAACAGCATTTTTTGCACAAAAAAACAATATTTATGCACAGTTAGCCCTCCACTTTCATGGGGGTGAGGGATGTAAGACCCTCAGAAAAGTGGGAAAACTATGAACAAAAACTAAAATTGTGAACACTGTTTTCTTTACATGAAAACACTTCTCTAGGAATTAGTAGGTCCTCCAGCATGACTCTATGGTCAACTTCCAGTGAAAGTGGGCCACAGAGTCACACTGAAGGACCTTGAAATGCCTAGAGAAGTGTTCTCTCTAGGAATCTCTAGGTCCTCCAGCTCAACTCTATGGTCTAGTTCCAGGAGAAGTGGGCCACAGAATTGCACCGGAGGACCTAGAAATTTCTAGAGAGAACATATATCTTCCACAATTGCTGGCTTTTTGCCGTAATAATAAACTTGTACTTGTATATCTTCCACAGCATGGGCAAATACAGAAGAATTAATTTAATAAATGCATTAAATAAATAAAATAAACCCATGAATAACCAAATCCATGAATGCTGAGTTTACAAAAATGAAGGGCTGACTGTATCTTCTGCGCAGAAAACGATTTTCTGCGCAGAAAACGATTTTCTGCGCAGAAAATGTTTCCTCTACAAATCACCGACATGCAATTTTTGGGTAGAATAACTTCCCAGCCACAGTATTTTCTGCACAGGAAAGAACATATTCTGTACAGAAGTATTATTTTATGGGCCCAGAATGCTGCTTCTTACACAGAAAATGCTTTCTGAAAACAAAAACATATGCAAAATCTGCGCAGATTAAGTCCTGAACTATGAAGATTTCCATCACGCCAGGATTTTGTCGGAGTTTCTCAACACTCAAAAAAAAAATGTTTTCCCACCCTTTTCAAAGTTTCTGGATGTTGTTCCCCATCCGTACACATGACTCCAAGAGCCGGCACGGCATAGTGGCTTGAACTTCAGATTACAAGCCTGGAGACTCAGCCATGGAAACCCACTGGGTGACCCTGGGCACGTCACACACTCTCAGCCCCAGAACACCCCTCGATACCTTCATCTTAGTGTCCCCATAAGTTGGAAACGACTCAACGAGACACAACAACAATGCTATTTTAGAGACCCAGCATGGAGCAGTGGTCTGAGCCTTGGGCTACGACACTGGAGACCAGGCCCACTCAGCCATGGAAACCCATGAGACGACCTTGGGCACGTCACACACTCTCAGCCCCAGAAAACCCAATGATACATTCACCGTAAATTGGAACCGACAACAGGAAGAACCGCACGCCTCCACACACGGAGACGTGTGCCGTGCAACCCGGAAGGCGCATCTCAGCCGTTATCCACTTAAAACACGCACGCACGCCCCTGGCCTGCCCCGGCTTGCTCTGCGCCAGCGAAAGGGGTTCCCATCTCACCCGGCTGGCAGCAAATGATTTAATTCCTTGAGTGCAGAAAGCAACTGAAGTGGAATTGAGGGATGGTGTTGCCTCGCTAACAGATATTAAGTGCCCCCTTGTTTCCCCCTTGAGTGAAGCAATGTTCTATGAAATCAAAGAATCACTTCATCGAAATGTTAAGAATCTCTCGTGGCAAAAAAAAGAGAGAGGGAGAGAAGGGGGGTGGGAGGCCATTCCCGGGAACACGCTCTCCCTCCGCTGCTCTGTCTTGTCATGAAAATACCTTTCGTGTCTCATAGGCTGCCTACATCTTTCATACAAAAGTAATTTGGTTCCCTTCCCTATCTTTTTGGTTCATAATCAAGAAATAACTTTGCATTTTTCACAGGAGAGAAAGGGGACGGCTACTCCGCAGAGCGCTGAGAGCCGAGAGATGGTTCGAGAGAAAGGAATTCTGGAGCCAAGGGCGGGAACGGGCGGCTGTGGTGGGCCGGAAAAATATCCCTGGGCCGCGCGTGGCCCCACGGAGCCATATTGGTGGCCTAGATCCACCACTAATTACGGAATCATAGAACTGGAAGGGACCATGGGGCCATCCAGTCCAACCCCCTTCTGTATGCAAGGAGACACAATCAAAGTAATCCTGAGAGATGGAAGCCTTTCCTTAAAAACCTCCAAAGAGGGAGACTCCACCGGGGCAGCATATTCCACTGTCAAAGTGCTCTTTCTTTCAGAAGTTCTTCCTTATGTTTAGGTGGAATCTCTTTTCCTGAAGTTTGAAGCCACTGCTCCATGTCCTAGTCTCTGGAGCAGCAGAGAACAGGCCGGCTCCATCCTCCACATGACGTCCCTTCAAATACTTCAAGGAATTAAGAACCTTCCTTTTGAAAAATTACTCCACGAAACCTCCAGCATTGAGACTATACACAGACAGGGGAAGAACGCCGGGCAGCCACCGTGGAATAACGATTAGACTAGATTATGCCAAAAAAGGGACCCTCCCCCAGCTGTTGTCAAAATGTGGGTGTCTCCGGGAAGGGGGCTGTGGTGTGGTGGGGACAGTGGCCCAAACCGGGTCAGGGGAAGGGGAGGGAATGGGGTGGGTCGGCACGGGGGTCCTACACTTCCTCTCTCTCGTCCATCGCCCTCCTTGGGCGGGTGGGGGCAATGGGGAGGCACTTGTGGGGCTAAGAAATCGGTCCTTGGCTGTCCAGGCAGGAGCCGATGGAGGAGGAGGAGGAGGAGGGTCAGAGGTGGCTCTTTAAAGGGTGGCATGGGCTGACCAGAGTTGCCAAGAGGGAAGGTTCCCCCTGGAAAAAGGGCGTCTGAGGTTGGGGGGAAAAGGGGTTGGAGAAATTCACAAATAATCACATCCGTGCAAGTCAAATCTGCAGGTGTGAAGGGCTGGCTGTGCGTACACTCAGGGCTTCTCTGCTTAGAGTGGTCATTCTGCAGCTCCTGCACCATCTCTTCTTGCCAGGCCACGGCCGCCTGCTGCTTGGCCAAACCGGCCCCCATTTTTACCCGCCAGAAGTTGGAGGGGACGGGTCCCTCGTCCATCCTCGCCTGCAGCCACGCCGCCCAGGCGAACGCCACGGGAAGCCCTCGGCCATCCCGCCCCGCCGCCGACCCGCCGGTGCCCTGGTGCCGGCCGCCCAGCTTCCTCGCCCTCGGGCCCACTTGGCGCCTTTCTTTCCGCAGCAGGAGGCCTCGCTCGCTCGCTCGCAGAACGACGCCCCGGCCCGACTTCTCAGCTCCCTCTCGAGCCGGGCCCGAGTGCGAGCGGCTGGCAGTTAGCACATCAGGGCTCCTTGCTAATGCGCTCGGCCCAAAGTGGGTCGGTTTCAGCAGGAGCGCGCGCTCCCTTGCGGGGGGAGCGCCTGGAGCGTCAAAAGGGCACGGGACTGCGGATGCGGCTCCATGCTGTCACGCCTTGCAAAATGCCCACGGCAACAGCAGGCATTTCTCTGAACTGGAGGAACTTCCAGTCTAGAAATGGCAGAATCAAAACGGAAGGAACAAATCTTGGGAATGTTAATTTGGGGGCAGAACTAAGATGCTCACCTTTTTTGCTTTTTTAAACACAAATCACAACACAAATTGTGTTTTTTTGTGTGTTTTTTGTGTTTTAAACACAAAAAAAAACACAAATCAAACATTCAAAACAGCAAATACATCCATGCAACATACATCCTACCCTACACATACCTAAAGCAACTACTAAACTACTAATAAACTACTAACTGCACAAACTGCTAACTACTAACAACAAACTACTAAACTACTAACAAGATATGACTAAAATTAGTTCAGGGAGTGGGTATCCAGCTTTCATTCTGACTCCTTCAGCATTGAAACAAGCCAAAAAGAAAAGCTTCTAGTCCCTATGGCAGAGACAGTACACCAGGAAAGGGTACTGATGACATTTCCTAACCTCTTAGAAGAGCAAAGCCAGAATACTTAGCCCCCACATCCCATTAGAGCAGACCCACTGAATAAATGCGATTTACAAAGGCAATGACTCCCTACGAAACAGTCGACGGCACGGCACGGAGAAACAGGACTCGCCGCGCAAACGCAGCGCCTTGCCTGTTCCCAGCTCGGGAAGGAAGGAGAACCAGCTGCTGACCGCGGTTACAGGCTCCGCAGAGCAGGTCAGCCGAAGAACGCTTTGGGAAGCGCTGCAAGGCCTTTGCAGGGCAGGAGAAGAGCCGCGGGCGTCTCCTTCGGACCGGAGTTGCAGGGAAACGCGGAGCAGCTGGAAAGGTCTTGGGTAACAGCCGAACTCAGGCATTTCTTGGCTTCCCAACCTGGGAAGACAACTAAACGTGTGCGCGAACCCAGAGAGACTTGAAGGTTGCTGGGAGGGGAGCAGGCCAGGTAGAGTGGACTTGGGGTGGCTGACGTGAAGCCCCCTTTGGGTCCTAGCAGACGTCTTCTCCTTGACCGTTTGCCTGTGGTTCTGCCCGCCCCAAAGTCTCTAACGCACCCAATCTATTCCTCATCCTGCAACCACCCACCCCGATCCTACCAGGGCCTGCATCCTGAAGCCACTTACTTGAGCCGCTGAACCTCATTGACTGCTGAAAACAGCTGAATAGCAAATGGAGCCTGAACTCTTCCAAGAAGCCGAGATGACTAAACCGAAGCTGTCGGACTTTGGTCGTACCATCAGAAGACCTGACTCATTAGAAGAGACAGTAGCGCTTGGGAAGGTAGAAGGCAGTGGGAAAAGAGGGAGACGGCATTACAGATGGAATAGACTCAACTGAGGAAGCCACGTCCCTGAATCTGCAAGGCCTGAGCCGGGCGGCTAATGACTGCGCGACTTGTGGGTCTCTCGTTTCTGGGGTCGCCAGAGTCAAAAGTCAACTTGACGGCAGTTACCAACAATGCGCATTTCTTTTCTCCCCTCCGTCTCTCCCTTTTTGCAAAAAGCTTGACTAGCGCTCCAAAGAGGCAATTAATGCAGGCGGTCCACCCTCCGGCTGACTCAGCTGCCGCTCGCTGTGGCTTCGTTCGTGCGGCCCGGCGCATGAATCCTCCGGAGACCCTTGTGTCAGGCAGCAAAAAATGGCTTTGGCCTCCGCTTCACTGGGTTCAGAGCCTTACGGCACAGCTGGAGACCGGCCGGTTTATCGGTGAGCATAAATGGATTGTCGTTGCTGAGAAAATGCCGCCGGCTCTTCCAGGATCGGTGGGGGCCCATGGGTCTGAATATTCTCCAGGATGGGGTTGGAAAAGAGGCCAGATTTGAAATGAGAACCCCCAAGAAAGAGAGAAACGGTCTTTTCAAGGCTGGCCCAACCATAAGGCAGAGTGAGGCAGGTGCCTCAGAGACCTGATTTCTCCAAAAACTGAGGACTAGTTGCTTGTCTTTCTTTCTTTTTCTCCACCACACAAGGTGTACCCAATTGTTGGAAAACTACAGTTCCCAGAATCCACCGTTCCCTATAGCTACTCTTCCTGCCGCTTAGGGGGTCATAGGAGTTGCAGTCAGTGGTAGCTGGTGGCCTCCCTGTCAGTCAAGGCAGAAGGTCAGCTCTGAGTTTAAGTCTGAACTTTAAAAGTGCTATCCAAGGTGCTGGACTTGTTGGAGACACAGGGGATATAGTCCCCCCAAAAGAGTTACTTTTGCTCAAAGATTGGCTATAACTATGTTACATGATGACTATGACTTAAATCTTAAAATCACAGAGTTGGAAGGACACCAATTTCCCCCCAAGAAGGAAAGACCAGCCTCTCGTTTTTGCAAGGAGACTGGGTTTCTCTTTAAGAAAACCTTCACCCTCTCTCTCTTAAAGATCTCAGAAGGCTCCTCATTGTGCTTTTGGGAATATCCACACTCCTTTAACTTTAACATTGACGAATCTGCTAAAAGGATGGTGATTAATTGCCCAATGGTTCTTTAATCGTTCAGCGGCTTCCGCGGTCTCCTCGCTTTGGTGCAAAGCGGATTGGAAAACGGGACAGCGGCCACAGTTACTTATCTTAAACACTATCTTTCTTAAAGCCAGGTTTGCTAGACACAGTGGCTTCTTTCAAGCACGTTGACTGAGATCCAGCGTCACAGCCTAATTTTTGTAACTTTACACTTCTGTAGCTACGCCGCATTCGTGCAGCAAAACCCTGTTAGTGAATTGCAAAGATGGGCAGCCAGGTGCTGGCCGACAACACGCATGGGACCCTCCTAAGGTGAACTGGACCCTTGCGATGTACACAGGGCTCACCTGATACGTGTCGGACATTTCTTTTCAAAGGGGGGAATCTCATATTTATTAATGTTAATACAAACATGCAAAGAAACTAGTGTGTAACTAAGAAAAAGAAACAAGCTATATCTGGCTTCCACGTTTGCTGGGTTTAGGAGCTCAGGACCCTTGCAAAAGTGGAAAAACCACAAATATCGAAATGCAGGTGTGTCTGTGGGAAGGGGGGCCAAGGCACGGTGGGGAGAGCGGGCGCCCGGGGTCCTTGGCCGGCCAAGCAGCGGCTGGTGGAGGAGGGGGAGGAGGACCAGAGGTCGGTTTTTAAAGGGCTGTACGGCCCGACTGGAGCCACCAAGAGGGAAGGTTCCCCCAGAAAAGAAGCACTCGGAGGGAGCAGGAGTTGGAAAACCTGCAAATAATCAAATCCGTGACAGGGAAACCCACAAATGTGTAGGAATGACTCTACATAAGCAATATACGTATAAGAATAACATGAATCTAAACTAAGACATAATAGCAAAACCCACTGCTAAAAGACTAACCTATCACCCTAAACACACCCTAACTACACTTACTAAAACACAAAAGAACTCTGATTTCCCCAATACAAACTGCAATGAAAAGGGGGGGGAAATCAATCAATATCCCATGCCTTATTCTACTACTACAGATCTAGGCACATTCAACTTATTAGAACTACTAATAACTGCAATTATTACCGATTCTAGCATCGGACGATTCTGCCGGGCATCAAGTCCTCCCCCGCCGGGCTCCGGCATTTCCGAGCCGGTACCCCGAAGTGCAAGGGGGAGCCCCCCAATGCCCGCTGATGCCCCCGGCGCACACTGGGCTGTGGGGCATCGGCCATTCCAGTGGCTGCGACGGCACGATTTTGCCCGCGCATCGTAACACCCTGGCAGCCCTAAGCTGACCCCGTCGGCCTCAGGTTTGGATCCCGGAATCTCAGAGCCGCAAAAGTTCTGACCGAGATTCCTCAATATAATGACAGTAGATACCAGTTTGGATTGTGTGTGGAGGGTTCAAGGCCTGCCAGAGCCACAAAACCCACCTTTGGCCACACTCACGCTCTGTCAGCCTGGCCGACCTCGTAAGGTCATTGTGAGGATGGAGTAGGCTATAACTGTGGCGAACAAATATTTTTTTAAAAAAATCAGGAGATATGCACGTTGTAAGACTTTGCAGCATTGAAGTAGGGAAAAATAAACCCATAAGGTTGGATATCAGCCCGGGAATGTTCATGCCAAACCCAAACAGCAAACCTTTTTCTATAAACCTATCAGTTTGTGAATGATGTTTCCCTCTTAAAGTAAATTATTTGTGTGGGTAAAGCGGTTTCCTTTCCTTTTGCTTTCTTGTAGCCAATCGACAGATTTCCCCTGCAGATTTCCAACGGTGAGCGATACCCATTTCTGGCGGAGTTTTCTGGGTTTAATATCAGTTGAAAATAATCTTCTGTTTGTATTCCACTTTTGTACGCCTCACAACCGGCCCTACTTGGGTTTTAAGACCTCTGAATTGCAACCTAGAGACTGCGTTCTCTCTCTCTAAGACTATAACTCCCAAAATCCCCCAATCCACATAGCCACTTGCTATGCCAGTGCACTATTACAGTTACAGCTAAAATTCATACATCATACATACATTAAATACAATCATGCACACATACATTGAGCATGTATGAATTTTGGCTGCAACTGTAAGTGTGTACTAGCATCATTTCGTTATAGTAACTTTTTGACATATTTTTATTTGGTCTATTTTATTTCGGTTTATTTTATTTGGCACTGCCGGGATTGCGACGGGATGACAATGGAAAAGAATAAGGTGCAGAAAGGGCCTTAGATAAATTAACTCTCCTAATCGATGATAAAATTCAGAAAAAAAAACAGTGATGAATGGGACCCAATAAAGAAATTTATGGAGAAGAGATTTGAGAATGTCGAGATTTTTAAGAGAAGGAACTTTCCTCTTTGACAACTTCCCGCGGCAACTTCTTCCACTCCTACGGCTACATCATCTCCAGCCCCGTTCCCTAATGCCCTCCTTTGCAAAAGCACATTTTGACAGCTTCTCGGTACAAGACCTTGCGGAACAAAGAACACCTCCGGAGCGCCAATTATACACACACGCAGCCGCCGAGCGCCTCTCAATCAAACGGGCAAATCCCTCTCATTTTTCTCGATAACGTCCCCCCACGGACAGCCCACTCCTCTTCCGCTCGGGGGCCCGGCACAAGTTTGGGTTTCGGTGAGTCAGCCGAGCAAAGCCGAAAAAGGACATCCTTGCAGGATTTTTCCTAAGGTGCGAGACACGGGGACGTCTCCCTGTTCCAGGTCGGGCCAGAGATGAGAGGTTGGGAACCTTGTTTGACACGAGGCCACTTTCCATTCCTCGGGGGCCACGTTCTGGGAGGCGGCATGGCCAAAGAAAAGGCCCAAACGCCAACATATTTTAGCAGAATGGTAGTTAGCAGAATAACCCTTTGTAAACGGTTTGCTTTGACCAACGGTCGGCAAAATGCGGCCTGTGGGCCGTAGGCGACCCTCAGGGATGCTTTTGTGGCCCAGAGGGGTCAAAGTCATTACAAACAAGAGGAGTTGTTTTGCTCCAAAATGCCCAAATTTGGCCTCCGGCATGGGGAGGGGAGCATTTGCAACATGTTTGGAAGCTCCCAGGGGGTAAAAAACATTTTGCAAAAATTTTCCTTTAAAAAAATTTGCCCCAAAATGGCCCCTAGAGAGTGGGAGGGATTTCAGTCACATTTTCGGCAGGTCTTGGACCAAAAAGAAGCCTTCTTTAAAATAGAGAATGGATAAGAAGTGGTTTCAGATCACTTCTCGGTGTTAAAAAAAAAGGCCTCTCCTGGGCCAAAAATGGCCTGTGAGAAGACCCCAAAACATGGTTAAAATGCCCCCCAGGTCCTCTGCAGGCTATATATATGTAAAATTTGTGGAGGTGACGGGGTGAAACCAATGCAATCGCCAAGGCTTCCACGGTTGCCCACCCTTGGTTTAGACAGACCAATTAAACACAGGGGCCATAAATGAGAAGGACACGCCCAGAAGACAATAGGGTATCGACTGAATCCAAGCACACAAGTAGACCAGAGGGGTGTCTTATGATCTTTAAGAGCCCCCCTGAGATTTGGGCTGAGAGAGTGCGCAGTGCAAAGCAGAAGAGCCAGCAAGGTGCCGCCCATAACTGGCCAAGGGTATCCTCCCCAGTTTTTCTATGGGCTTCCTGCACCTGACCAGATTCATGAGTTCTTCTGTGGGACTGGCATCAAGTACAGTCAGCCCCCCTCATATATTTGCGAGGTTCTTTTAATTAAATGAAAGCAAAAAAAACAACACAACACTACAAAATAACCCAAAAAGGAAGGAAAGGAAAATACACAGTAATGCAACAACAAAGGGAGAAGAAAAAATTGCCAATATTAAACTAAACAACAAGACAACAACCAAACTACGGATAACTAAAAATTGGTTCCCACCCTTGTTGCAGAGAGCAAACATTCATCAGCTAACAAGATCCATATTTGAAGGTTTGACTTTCACAGGTTATTTGCAAATTTCTCCAACGCCTGCACCTTCCCCCACTCCCAGGGCGGTTTCCAGGGAAAACTTCCCTCTCATCAGCTCTTTTAAAATTGCACAACTCTTTAAAAGCCCACTTCTGGTCCTCCTCCTCCTCCTCCTCTTCCTCCACGAGCCACTGCCTGGCCAGCTAAGGACAACTCACAGCCCAGTTTCTCAGCACCACAAAATCTGTCCTCACGCCATCCCACGCCCAAGAGAGAAGATGGACCACGGAGAGAAAATATAGGCCCACCGTGCCAACCCGCCCCCCTTCCTTCTCCTTTCCCTGACCCGGCTGGGACCCTGGGTGCCTGCTCTGCCCACCATGCCATGGCCCCCTTCCCGCAGACGCAGACACATGCGTTTTGATATTTGCAATTTTTCCACTTTGGTGGGGGTCCTGTGCCCCGAGCCCAGCAAATGTGGAAGGCCAGCCGTAGGCATAGTGGTCTCTACGGCCCATCTCCTGCTCTTGAGTCGGAGAGGAGACCCTCAAAGACTATCTAGCTGCCACCACTCAGTAACGTACCCCACACATGACTCACTAACTTGGTGGGAAGTTACTGAGGGCTTTAAATTGCACTTTTCCACCCCTGCCTGTGGGCGATGAGAAATCTATACGCCTATACGCACATGCTGAGCAAAGGCATGTGAAGAGAGCGTGGGAAGGAGAGATCTTCAACGCAGAGCTCTTCTTCTGTGTCAGTAATCTTCCAGGAGAAAAGGGCATCCTATACATGAAGGCAACTTCCCTCTGGCATTACTTAGGAGAAGTACTAGCTGCTGTTGTTGTGCGCCTTCAAGTTCTTTCCAACTTATGGAGACCCTAAGGTGAACTTATCACGGTTTTTTTTTCTGGGGCCGAGAGAGTGTGACGTGCCCCCAAGTTCACCCAGTGCGTTTCCATGGCTCAAACCACTACACCACACTGAATTTGTTGCCTTTTGTCCCTGCTCCTCGCGTGGCCCAGGAGCGGCCTCACGGGGTTTTCTGGGGGCTTAGAGACCAGCGTTCGATTCCCAGCTCAGCCACGGAAACCCACGAGACGACCTTGGGCGCGTCACACACTCTCAGCCCCAGAGAACCCCACGACAGGGTCACCATAAGTCGGAAACAACCCGATGGCACACAACAACCGGAGCAGTTCGACAGGGGAGTCCACTGCTGCCTGGAGGTGTGGTGAAGTCTCTTTATTTGGAGATATTTAAACAGAGGCTGGATGGCCATCTGTCAAAGGGAGGCCCTGAACTGTGCATTCCTGCATGGTACACCGGAGTTGGGCTGGATTGCCCTTCGGGTCTTTTCCAGCTCTACGATTCTGTGAAAAAGAGGGTAGGCTAGGGGGAGAGAGAGAGAGATCATTGGTCCCCAGTTTGGTCCTGGGGTCTCTCCTTTTTTCAGCACCCAGTGGGGATTTTTAAGGACCCAGCGCTCCAGAGGAGAGCACTGGAAAAGCGGATGACCGGGTGAGAGAAGCCCGCCTCTTCCCCAGCTGCCAAGACCAGCGGGCCGCCCCTCCCGCGATAAGGCCGCTGCCCCTGACCGGGGGCCCTCGGGGGACACGTCACTCACGGCCAGTCGGGCCGCGGAGAAAGACAGCCTGGTCCGGGCCGATGGGCCGAGCGCTCCCGTTCCCCCGCCTCGCGGGGCCGGGGTCGGAGGGACCGCTCACGCTCCTCTGCGGCCGACGGCACGCCCCGGGGGAACCTCACAGGCGAGGAGAGCGGGCGTCGGAACCTCACAGGCGGCTGTAACTGGACGACGGGTCACGGCAATCGCCTCCGCGCTACCTACAGCAGCTGAAGAGATCTCTCCCCGGCCGCCCGACGCAAGAAACACTCAGAGCCTGAAGAATCAGGCTGGCGTGCAGGAAGGGGCATCGCATCCTCGTAGGCTGACCTGCATCTGCAGGAAAGAAAACCGAGCAGTTTCGCAACATCCGGGCTCAGCGGTTGCTACATCACTACTTGACGTTATGACACAGGGGAGCCACGGAGCGGCCTTCGTGCATCAGGAGCACAACGCTGCGGACACACAACGCCTTGGCCCGCCGTGTGCGTCAGGCCCCCCGTGGCAACACGGGGCCCCCGGACCCTCCAACTGGGGCCCGAAGAACACACCTTCCCCTTTGCTCCCCAAATCCCCTCCCTGAACATTTGAGCATGGCTCTTTCCCTCACGGTCAGGTAAAAACTTTTCTTTTTCAAAGCTTTCGGAATGTTACTTTAATATTGCTTTATAATTTTGTATATTTGGATTACATACACTTGCCAATTTACTTTATATTAAATGGGGGGGGTGTTTTTTTTAATTTTGTTTTTATTTTATTTTTTGTATTTTATCTGGATAATTTGTTTGGCGATTGCATTGCATGGTTTTATTTTTCCTTCCTTCCCTTTATCTTTGTGTGTTTATGCACATATTTTAAAGTATATGCCTTTGGCAGAAAGCACTGTTTTTTGGTTATTTTACTTGCAAAGTTCCATGTACATGGGTGGTGCTATATTTTTTTATTATTATTATTATTATTATTATTATTACTACTACTACTACTACTACTACTACCACTACTACTACCACCACCACCACCATGACTACTACTACTATTGACCAGGAGGGTTCCTTAACATCTCTGCAACATAGCTAAGGACACCTCAATCAACGTGGGGCAGCAAACATGCATCAGAAAAATCTGTGCAGCAAATGGTTATATCAGGGTCCAGGGAGGTACCCTAAATATGCACAGGTTTCTGGGGGGGAAAAAACCACATCACTAACACAACTGGGGTGGAGCATCTACACTGGCCGGATACAGACACCGTAGAACCGCACCCACAGCTCTGCATTCTGAGTTTTGCTCTTCCGTTCTCCTGGGGTGACTGACAGAGAGGAGCCCAGCTCGCAACACGGCGAATTCCACCTTAAAGAGCTGCCACTGTGGGGTTGCATTTAGAAACGTTTCCTCCCAGTTACTAATGTAAAAGTTTCTCTGTAAGATCCAGGAGACTCCAACACAGCCCTGCTCTCTGTTAGAGTCATAGCCCATTTCCGCACTAGCCCATTCTAGCGCGATGATTCCACTTTCAACATCCTATGGAATCCTGGGGTTTGCAGCTTTGGGAGGGGCCGGCCGGCCCCTCCCGAAGCTGCAAACCCCAGGATTCCATAGGATGTTGAAAGTGGAATCATCGCGCTAGAACGGGCTAGTGCGGAAATGGGCATAGAATCTTAGAGCTGGAAGAGATCCCCAGGGCTGTCCAGTCCAACCCCATTTTGCCATGCAGGAAGACACCACCAAAGCTCTCCCTCTGACAGATGGCCATCCAGCCTCTCTTAAAAACCTCCAAAGAATGAAAATCCACCACACTCCATTGAGGAAGAAGCATATTCCACTGTCAAACTGCTCTTACTCTGAGGAAGTCCTTCCTAACGTTTAGACGGAATCTCTTTTCCTGAAGTTTGAATCCATTGCTCCGTGTCCTAGTCTCTGGAGCAGCAGAAAACAGGCTTGCTCCATCCTCCATATGAAACCCCTTCAAATATTTAAGCGTAACTATCACGTCACCTCTTAACCTTTTCTCCTCCAGGCTAAACATCCCCAGCTCCCTAAGCCATGTTGATTTCTCTTTGTGAGCGTTTAGCAATTTGGAGACTGGTTGCATGTAAGGAAGCAACCATCCGTGGGATCCTACCAGACCTTTTGCATTTGCTGCCCGGGGTAACAGCCTCACTCGGCCTAACGGTGGGGTCAGTGGTCCTGGACGGAGATCAGACCCACCCCAGTTCTGCTCGAGGCGACAGCTTTTGCAAGAGCAAAGAGGAAAAAGCAACCCTTCCAGAAGATTCCAGAAATACCCTCCTGACAAGACGAAGCCTGCCAGCTACAAATGAGATAAAAGGGACAACACAGCAAAAGGCGGCCTTTGATGTTCAGGAAACCTCCTCTTTAATTGGAACTCAATTAGGTGAATAATTGTTACAAATGTAATAATTACCTTCCACCGAGTTGTGGAGAGAGGTGGGGAAGGCGGGGGGATCACGGCTTCTGAATTCCGGATGAATCAGAGCTGGAAGAGACCACGCTCCGCGTCCCGTGACACTGGCGTTCTCCTCACCAGCAGAGCCAGAAGTGAGAGGCGAGTTCCAAAAATAGGCGTCTCTCTCAGCTCCGCTTCACGGCTTCCAAATAGGTTTGGACGAAGCCGAGAAGGAACAGCTTGTCACCTCGAGTCTCCCAGGACTGACGGTCAAATTGCGGGGCCGCTCTGGTTTCTCCAGTTGTGGAACGCAGCCTTGCACGGAGGCAGCGCAAAGCCAGTGCCTCAGGCAGCAAGATACGGGGGGTGGCAGCGGTCCCTCTCAAGAATTCCTCAAGGCTCGGTGGCTGGCGGGCGGCAAGGGTATTTCCGCCGGCATTGTTGCCCCGCCTCTTTTGCCCTTGGCCCCGCCCGCCGCAGGACGGGGTCCCCGGGGGCTTCTCGGAAATGGAACGTGGCCCTCGGCATGGAAGCCCCCCTCATTTTCCCCAGAAAACTGGTACGCCCCGTTCGGATACGGTGCCAGGTGAACTTTTCTCAGCGCCGCCCCTGCTGGCATGGGGGGCCCCCATCCTTTGGGTCAGCCCCAGCTAGAGAACCACTCAACCAACTGTTGGGTATGGGGTCAACGCACGGATAAATCCCACTCACTCAACGAGTCTACTCCGGTTGGGATTAGTAGGAGGATTTAGGCCAAAATCCCACTGATTTGATGGGTCAACTCTACTCAGAAACAGCAACTGGGTTTAAACTGGGCAACACATAGGAAAATCCCACTGACACAGTGGGATTTAATGGGGACTGCCGGCAGGATCTGGGAGACCACATGACGTTGTTGTTCGAGCATTGGGCTACAACCCCGGAGACCAGGGTTCAATTCACGGCTCGGCCACGGAAACCCACTGCGTGACCTTGGGAACATGTCACACACTCTCAGCCCCGGAAAACCCCACGAAAGGGTTGCCTCGGAGTCGCCGTAAGTTGTAAATGACTCGAACACCCACAACGGCAACATCAGGAGGATTTAGACCTATGCAAAGGTAAACCCAACGGGTCGAGTGGGTTTGCTCTAGTCCGGGCCGGCAACACGGGTCACCAGTTCTTTGCGGAGCAAGCTCTGCGGGCAGAACGTGCTCTCCGGCTGCCGACCAACGTGTCTTCTCCGTGCCGTCCCTCCCGCGGCTTGCGTGAGATGCCTGTTGTCATCCCGTCCGCCATCACCCCAGGCGTCCGCGATTCCCTCGGGCCGGAGAGACAATCCCGAGGAACTCTCCGGCTGAGCTCGGAGGAGACACAGAGAAATCCTGATCTGACCGAAGGTGACAGAGTTCACCGCAAACCTGGCACCCGACGCTCTCTTTTCCTGCCCGTACCTCAGACCGGGGAGAAATGCGGCCCCGGTGCCGTACGCAGCCCAGTTTTCCTGGCCCTCGGCTCCTCCGGACTTCCTGGGCCACGCTCTTCTAGCCAAAATTAAAAACCCAACTGCTCCTTCTGCAAGCTTCTATCGTGTGGTCTTTGACCACCGAATGCAGAAATTCACAGCAGGCCCAAACCGAACTTTCACAGGCCGCAAAAAGAAGCCATTTTGTCCAGCACACTGATACACAGCTCAATTCCTTCAGGAAGGCCCTCTCCAAAAAAGGGATGAAATTATTCTAAATATTCTTCTCTTTCTCACCAACACCTGGTACCCGGAGGAAGACCATCCTTCTATAGAGAGGTTCAGTGCCAGAGGAAAACCAACGGTGCTTCTAGCACAGCATTCCGTTTGCAAGAGAGGACAACCGTTACCGACCTCTGGTATCAAAGTATGAAAGCAAGACCCTCTCCCGGACTTCAGTTGAGCTGTCAGGACGAGCATTTCCGACGCTCGGATCCGGGCAGGTTTTAGGAAATTTAATCTCTCTGTCTCTCACTCTCTTTTGGACTACGACTCCCATAATCCCTCTACAATTCATCTAACAAGCCTAAAGGAATGACGGGGAGTTTCCAAAGATGCCCTGATCCTCCCTCTTGCAAAAAGCTCTTGCTCTGTGTCTCTGAATGCCAGCCAAACAGACATCTTGCCCGTCCCTCACGGAAGCTGACCGCAAACATTCAGGCGCTTTCGCTTCTTGCACTGCAACCAGACAGGGACAAGAGCTCGCCGTGCACCAAACATCCACGCTACCGGGGCAAGAGAGCTGCTAATTACAGCACTGGCAGGTGGCTGGGTTTGCTCCGAGTTATTTATAGGTGCAGGTAATGGGGAAACAACATGAGACACGACCACGACCAGATAATTAACGTGAACGTACGCAAGAGAGAGGTGATAACACTTCAAAAGGAAATTTCTGGCCGAGACACAATGCCAGGTCGTATAGTTCACATCTTTGCATGTGAAGCTACACGCCGACGGTGCTATGCAATCTTTGCATTCAGAGACTCATAAAATCTCAAGATTCGGAAGAGACCACAAAGGCAATCTAGTTCTAACCCGTGCCATGCAAGAACACGCAGCTGAAGCAGTCTTGAAAAGACGTCCATCCAAAGTCTGTTGGAAGACCTCCAAAGAGAGTCCGCCGTCCTCTATTCCGCTGTTGAAGGGCTCTTACATTAAATAAGTCCTTCTTCACATCGAGGTGGAATCCCTTTTCTTGTCACTCGAATTCATTGGTATGTGTCCCAGCTTCTGGAACAGCAGAAGATAGACTCGCTCCATCTTCTGCGTGACACGGCATCCCTTCAGATATTTAAATTTATCATGTCACCTCTCTGTCGTCTCTTCTCCAAGCTAAATATGCCCGGCTCCCTCAGCCATTCCTCCTCGTCAGGCTTGCTTTCCAACCTTTCATCATCCCTATTGCCCTTCTTCAGAGCTGTCCAAAATCCTTGGCAAGACTGCTGAAGATAAGGAAGGCTCGTTTTTTATATCTCCATGGTGCGCTTGTAAAAAGGCAAAAAAGCCATTGGCCTAAGATTTATACATTCATGCAAAACATTTTAAAGATGGATTTTGTTATGTCTCCGGAAATGTTTTTCTTAGGTGTTATAAAGATCTGGACCGTAAATATGGACCCCTTCTTCAGACTAAGATAACAGCTGCAAGACTATTGTTTGCACAAACCTGGAAACAGACTGAACTGCCAGTGACAGAAAACTGGATTGTTAAGACCGCTGAGCTAGCCCACGTGGCCAAACTAATGTGGGTTTTAAAGGATAAGCCAACTGGAGATGTATATTCATTTTTTGAAAGATTGCATACCATTTATGACTTTTGGAGAAACGAAACCAAACAATGAAATAATTTGTAGATATCGATAATAAACCCAGCATGGCATGGTAGTTGAGCATTCGACTATGACCCCGGAGACCAGGATTCGATTCCTCGCTCAGCCACAGAAATCCACCAAATCCAGTCTCTTTTCCTGTAGTTTGAATCCACTGCTCCTTGTCCTAGTCTCTGGAGCAGCAGAAAACAAGCCTGCTCCATCTTCAATCTGCCAGAGTACTAGCAGTGCATCTCGGTTGTACAGGAGAGAACATGGGACAGAGCCTTCTCTGTGGCTGCTCCCAGCCTCTGGAACTCCCTTCCACCGGAGATCTGATTGTCCCCTTCCCTGCTTTCTTTCCATCGGTAGCTAAAGACCTTTTTATTCAAGCAGGCCTATGGAATTTAAATTCTACAACAGTTGTATGAATGAAGTGGCATCCTGTATTTATTTATTTTTTTCCTCTTTTATTAGTAATTCCATTTTAAATGCCTTTTAATCATGCCTCCGTAAACACTGCTATTTCCTTCTTTCTTTAATGCTTGGAAAATAAGATAATCTCATTTTAAATTACCAGAAGCCCCCGTGGATCCCACCCTGGGAGGTAGGCAGGGTATAAATTCCATAAATAAAGAAATAATATCCCACCCTCACAGTGTCCATGTTTTGCATGCCTCGAGCAGCTGGAATATCTACGGCCACTCCGTGCCTCCACATCAGCCTCATAATTACTCGGAAAGGCTGTACAGCCACAAGCACATTAAGGCGCATAATATTTCACGTTTTCGGACAGCTTACAGAGAGGCACCCGCGCAGCGCACGCCTCCATTCGTTGTCTCCCCCCGCCGTGGTCGCCGCAGCCCGCCCTCCAGGACGGCTCCCACTCCACGCTCCGGCAGGCGGTCTGAACTATAAAAATACGACAGCGGTTTTGCTTCAATTCCCTGAGTTGTGTTTCATGCTCCCGGGGCCCTGCTGGTGCGCAGAGAGCTGTTTTATTGCAAATTGCTAATAAAGCCAAGAGCGGGGGGAGAGAGAGCAGGGTGAAGCTGGGAAGAAACGATGCATTAAACGAAAACAAAAACACCCAGCAAATGAAAGAAAGCAAAAACCTCCAGCGAAAACAGAAAAGGAAGCAAGAGAGGTGAGGGCTTTATTTGCTAGCTACTTAGAGCAATTTACACAAATCATTTCAAGACCAAGGGGGTGAGAATAATAAGGCAAGGCCTTTTTAATAATATTTTTTTTCAGAATCCCAAATCAAAAGACAGCCCGGGCCCTCATTAAAGTGACTCGCCAAGTAAAAAGGATGCACCAGCATCGAGTAAATGGCAAGGGAAACGGGGGGAGAAGGAGGGGCAAGAAATGCATTAATGGCTTCCCTGCAGCAAAAATAGCAACAAAAACATTGGAAACTGGGCTTCCCTTTAGCAGGGGAAAGGCGGCCTGCTGAAGCCGTCCCTCTTGGTGTCTGCAGCTGAAGCTGCAAAGAGGCAGGAGGATTCGATCAGAGCGAAACGCAGAGATTTTGCACGGTGGCCAATGCCAGCGGGGCAGAGAATCCACTCCGGGTTCTACTGCAGACGTTCAAGGAGCCCTCGGAGGTGCTGAGCCAGGTTGGAGGGGGACTGCGGAAGAGCCGTCCAAGAGCTGGACTTCACCTTATAGGGTTCAGCACCCCGGGGAGCTCCTCTAAAGTCTAAGGCCATTTCTGCGCAACACTGTTCTAGTGCCGTGATCCCACTTTCAACCTCCTGTGGAATTCCCGGGTTTGCAGTTTACTGAAGAGGCCAAAGAGCTCTCTGGCCGGGAACTCTAAACGCCGTTCCCTAAACACCCATCGCCCTTAACTGTTCTGGATCTCAAACGAGGGACATCCCTCATAACGAGGACGACAGCAACAACCCCAGTGAGGCAGGTCAAGGTGGGAGAAGCAAAAAGTTGCCCAGTGAGTTTCAAGACTCAGCAGGGATTTCCAAGTGGGCCTCCCGTGTGCCACACCAACATGCTAACCCAGCACCTTGGGGAGCTTCTTTAAAGTCTGGAATAAAACCAAGAGTGGATGTACTGCCCCTGTAACACGGCGGGTGGCTCCCACCCCTGCAGAGTAAGGCATCCACTCTGGCCTTTAGTCTGAACTTGAAAGGGCAGCACAAGATGGTGAACTTGGAAAGAGCAATGCGAGGCACAGTGAGCATATTTCAGAGGCTGGGATTTAGCACCTTGGAAAGCTCCTTCAACGTTAAGAACGGCGCCACCCAAATTTTGTTCCTCCGGATTATTTGGATTTCAGCTCCAAGAATCCCCGAGCGCTGGTTCAGACTAAAACACAGAGCAGACTCACTGCAACGCCAACACCTCCAGTTCCCACCAGCCCTTGGGCTGACTCTGGATTAGCGGGAGGGAAAAATCAGACGGACTCGCTGCCTCAAGTGTCAAAAGACTGTTAGACCGGCCTCAGATCCCGGGGCGGAGAATGACCGCCCGCCCGCTCATTCCTATTCTCCTCCTCCTCAGATCTCCGAGGGGAAAGGGAAGAGTGAGAGATGCCTCCCGCTGGAAGCGGTGGGGGACCGGACCCCCGAAACTCCGCTAACAAGCCTCGGATGAAACGCCCCGCTGAGACAGAGAGAAGGAGAGAGACAGCCTCGCTCCGGAGCGCTGAGAACTTGAAGCATCACCGGGCGCCATCGCCTCCGCCGAGAAAGAACTGCGAGTTAGCAGAATTGACTTCGGATCTGCTCATGCAGAGAAGAGAAAGGAGCGCCAGCAAGAGAAAAGCTCTCCGGGAGGGGACTCTGAGAGGTTTTATCTCGGAAACATTCGGCAGAAAGACATAGCAGACGGAGTACATGCCAACTTAGGGCAGCCCCATGAATTTTTCCTGGGGCTTTCTTAGGCAAGGAATCCTCAGAGGTGGTTTTGAGAGTTCCTCCCTCTGAAATGGAGCCAACAGCACCTGGTATTTGTTGGTGGTCTCCCATCCCAGTATCAACCAGGGCTGACATGACACCCATTTTCAGTATTTGAAAGGATCCCCTATGGAGGATGGAGCAAGCCTGTTTTCTGCTGCTCCAGAGACTAGGACATGGAGCAATGGCTTCAAACTTCAAGAAAAGAGATTCCACCTAAACATTAGGAAGAAATTCCTGATAGTAAGAGCAGTCTGACAGTGGAATATGATGCTGCCTTGCAGTATGGTGGAGCCTCCTTCTTTGGAGGTTTTTAAATGTAGACTGGATGGTCATCTATCGGGGATGCTTTGATGGTTTATTCCTGCCTTGCAGAATGGGGATGGACTGGATGTCCCTTGGGGTCTCTTTGAACTCTATTTTAATAAAAAATAGTTCTAAAACCACAGACGAAAACAGCCAACAAAAAGACACCTCCAATTTTAAGGGCCAAGAAACAACTGAACAACACAATATTCTCTGCTCATTGGAAAGCCGGAAGGGACGAAGCCGGAGATCCCCGGCCAGGTTGCTGCTTCCGAAAAATCCCCATCACACATTACCCAGCAGCCCACGTTCAGGACCCAAATCCTGGGAGGCGGAACGGATCTTCCAAGAGAGGCGTTGCTTTTGCAAAAGAGGTTGTTACTGAAACATTCCCAATCCTTTCTAAATCTGTTTAAAGATTTGCCTTTCAATAGCAGCGTCAATTTATCCGTTTCCATCATATCACATACCAATAATAACCAATCATCAATTTCAGGCACATCTTCTTTCTTCCAGTCCTTAGTGAACGTTATCCTTGCCTTTGTTAATCATATAAAGCAAAAAAAAATTTGTCTTGTTTCCCAATATATTCTTCAATACTGTTGATCATATTTAATCACGTAGGGAACCTTTTCTTTATGATTTTAGTAATTTCAGTATGGGGGGAAATTATCACTTAGCACTTTAAAAGAGTAAAATATTTTAACTTTAGTGAACTCAAAGTACAGTAAGGAAGAAACATGATTATATATCAGGACTTTCTTCCCCTTAAAATACATAATTTATTATGTTTATTATTTATTTTTATTATTATTATTATTATTATTATTATTATTATTATTATTATTATTACTGTTTCTAGGTATAATGTGGCATAATTTTGTATTATTTTGTATAGCTTTGTATGATTATGTATAAATGTGTTTAGATTCGGATATGTAGAATATGTTAAATAATAAAAATAAAAATAAAAGGTTATTATAACCAGCTGAAAGGTGGAAGCAGGGCTGGTACTCTGAAGACAAGCCCATCTACCCTATTCTGCAAGCCAAATTTAAAAAAAAGAAATATGCATCGACTTTCTAGCCTCTGGGGAAAGAACAAAGCTTTGAGCAGAGGGGGGAAAAAAACAGCATTTTTCTTTCCACAGGGAAAAGGGGGAAATATTCCACTGAGCACATGAGATCCTCCAGGGAGAAAGAGCAGGGACAGACGCCAAAATTCGCATCCCGAGAGATCTTTTAAGGACAGTCCCAGATTCCCAGCTGAAGTTTCCTCAACCATGGAAACGTACTCCATTTTCAATGGCCACACGGGCAGCAGGGGGGATTATGGGAGTTGTAGTCCCCCTAAAAGGAGCTCCGACGCAACTCTGCACACAAAAAAGGGGGAAAAAAGATGACTGGGAGTTGCTCACAGATCTCAGCTGGAGGTTTCAATGCACCAGTTTTGCCTTAATGTCCTTTCCAGGACCTTCTGGAGGGCAAGTTCCTCTCTGAAGAGATTTGCAGATACACTAAAACACACTAAAACTATGTTTTGGTGTATTTTAACTACGATTTTTTAGTTCTATCTATTCTGTACCCTGCCCCGAGCCTTGGGGAGAGGCGGATAACAAATATTATATTATCATTATTATTATCATCAGACATCAATCCCTCAGTGCTTTTCTTGCTCTTCTGGTTCTCCTGCCTAGCTGAGGACTCAAGGTGACTGACAACAGATTTAAAAAATGGGTGCATCACACACTCTCAGCCCCAGAAAACCCCATGATAGCTTCACCTTAGGGTGCCGTAAGTCAGAAACAACTTGAAGGCACACAGCAAAATGCCAAAGTTTAAAAAGTGATTAAACTATCAAAACAAACCCGGAACCCACTTAAAGCTATAAGCCATTAAAAAAAACACCAACAGCACGACCAAAGTAACAAATAGAAAATCCAGCACGTTGTGCACGGCCTGTTTTACCAGATCAGTCATCCGAGGCTGCAAGAATCAGAAGGTCTTTGCTTATCTGCGGAAAAACAGCAAGGAGGGCACCAGTCGGACCCCTCTTGGGAGGGAGCTCCAGAGCCCGGGGGGCAGCCACGGGGAGGACCCCGTCCTCCATGTTCCCCCAAATGCGCCTGTGAGGTGGTGGGGCAGAGAGAAGGGCCTCCCCAGCAGATCTCAAAGCCCAGAGAATCTGGTCCTTCCAACGACCTGGACCTGAGCTGTGGAGGGCTTTGCAGGTCAAACCCTGCGCTTTCCAGCCCGGAAATGGACCGGCGGCCGACGCAACTGTTACTGCAAGGGAGTTGCGTGCTTCCTTCCCAGGTAACAACACTCTGGCTGCAGCTCTTTGGATCAGCTGAAGTCCCCAGAATAAAGTCAGAAAGCAAAGTGGATTCTGAAGCTAAGAGTTGGCAACTCTTTAGGGATACACAACAGCAATCCGCACAAAACACATCCCGGATGAAACCAAAGAGCCCAGATTCCTTGTCAAGAAATTCAGAAGGAAACAAACCGTTGCTTTTCTTTCTTTTTTCTGTTTACTCTCCTCTTTCAGAAGGAGGCCAACTTGTTGCTAGGAGGCGGCAGCGGCGGCAATGAATTTGAATCATGTTCAGGCCAGCCTGCGAACGGACGCCTTAGCGTTCCACACTTTCCGCCTCTGTCCTGCCCAGCCCCCCTTGCCGGCAATTATTGCTGGGGTCCAACAACACAGGCCAGCGGCCCCTCAAAAATGCTGTGGGTGAGACGATTCGAACGGTGGGCTCCTGGCTTCCTAGTCCAGCCCTTACACCACAATGCTACGCCGGCTAGCCGTGGTTAAAGACTTTCGAGTTGACTCTGACTTCTGGCAACCGTCTCCTGGGGTTCTCTTGGCAAGATTTCTTCAGAGGAGGTTGGCCACTGGCTTGCTCTGAGGCTGAGAGAGTGTGATGCGGCCAAGGCCACCCAGTGGGCTTCCTGGGCCGAGCTGGGTTTGTTGCTCTTCTCGGAGAGGCTGCTTGTGGCTCGGATTATCAACCTGTTCTGCGTTTTCCTCCAAATTTTAAAGACATCATCCGGTGTGCTGCAGCTACTTTGGCAACAGGGTTCTGTACCTTGGGTATATCCTCTGAAGTTCTCACTAAAACCCGGAGCAGATTTGCCAGCCTCCAACTCACTTGGAGGGGGAGCTACCCTGACACAAGCCAGAAGGAGGCGGGCTAAAGCTTATTCCTGTGGCCCCCAGAGGACCAAAGAGGTAAAACAGAGACGTGCGGAGAAGACTCCCAGAGGCATCTGTACACCATCTATTTATTTCATCCATTTATACGCCACTTTTCTCCTGCATGGGATGCAAAGCAGCTTACATTGACTATTAAAAGAGCGAGGACAATCTGAATACAATTTTTTTAAACAAAAGCATCAATCTGCTTGAAAAACATTATTTTAGAACAGTTTAAAAACACATTTTCAAATCTGCTACATATTAAAACCAGCACAGCACAGTATGTTGACCCAACCAGCTGAAAGCTGAAGGCTGTTCAAATAAAAATGCCCTTGTGCGTCAGTAACAAAAGAGCAGAGACGGGGGCCAAGTGAGCCTCCCTTGCAAGGCAGCACCAGAAGCTGGGGGCGGCCACCGAGAAGGCCCCGTTCCCCCACGTCCTCGCCAAACATGCCTATGATGGTGGGAGGACCGAGAGAAAGCCCCCCCCAGGAGGTCTTAAAACTCAGGTGGACGCGTACAGGGAGGCACGCTCTTTGGAGAGTTGGGATCCCTGCCATTTCCCCGGCCCGCCTCTCCCTCTCGTGACCGTCGCTGCCTCCGCCTGCCTTCTGCTCCCGCCATCAGGCGGCTCAACCTTCCTTCCAGCCAAGGGCATCTCCGCCCTCCTCTGCCAGCTGAACCGGTGCCCGGCGTGGCATGCCCCGACGAACAGAGAACACGGTAGCCGCAGGGAGCCGCCAACCGCCTCCGGGAACGGTGGGAGAGGCCCTTCCGTTCCGCCACCCTGTCTGCCAGTAGCCGAGCCACGGCTGCGACCGGAACGAACATCTTGGCCTTCTTCCCTTCGGAGGGACGGCCAACGTCCACCCCCGTTCCCCCGGTGCCAAGGCCTGCTCCTCGGGGAAGGGCAGGGAAGGGCAAGCTGAAAGCTGCCCAAAGTTGTCATTGCCGCCGCCGCCGCCGCGAGGAAATCCCTCCCCGCAGCTCCTCTGAGAACCTACTTCCCAGGCTCCAAAAAGCTGGCACTGTCTCCGCAAAGCAATTCCACCCAGGCTGGGCTGGCATCTGTGCTTGCGCGGGCGTTCCGTATGGGAAGAGTTCACCGTCGTGCCAGAGGGATGCTCAGATGGCAGGGGGCTTCATTTCATCCGGGAAATTCAAGAGGGACAAAAAGAGAAAGCCAGAGGGGCCCTTCACACCACACATTCGTAGCGCTATGATTCCACTGTAACCACCACGGCTGCATCCTACGGAATCCTGAGACCCATAGTTCAGGGAGGAGTACTTTGGGTTCAGAGGACGCTGGCACCTCGCCAAACTACAAATCCCAGGATTCCAAAGGACGCATCCAGAGCCTAGCACCGTATCTGTTTAGTATGAAAGGGCCCAGAATAAAAGGGAATTTTTTCAAAAAGGGAGGCATTTCACCTGCTGCAGAAAACCTCACAGATCTAAGTCCAACTGCCAGTCAAAGCTAGAGGAGGCCTATCCAATCAATGGGATTTACACATGGGTTACTTTTTCAGTAATCGATTCAACGGAGCTGCTCTACTTGACACAAGTAGTTGGATTTAGACCGGAGGTAGGAATTCTTTAGCTTTCAAGACACTGCTGGACTGCAACTCCTGGCATTCCTCATTGCAGGGCTGATGGGAGCTAGAGTCCAAAAATATCTGGAGGGCTACAAGTGACACCTTTGATTTAGGCTAAGGGGAGAGTTGGGCCTCGGGGAGAGGAAACACATCCCTTCTTCTGCCTCCTGGTCTCTTTGCTGCCAATACAGGAAAGGGAACCTGCAACTGCTAGGCTTGCTCAGATTTTGGAAAAGGTCCTCTCTTGGACTGCAGCTCCCACAATCCCCAGCCAGAAGGGTCAGTGGGGTAAGGACTGGTCACCAGTAATAGTCTCTGACTTGCACATCAAGGTTGCAGTGAATCTGGTGAATCCACAGCGAGTTTCATTCCAGACTTTAAGGGCCTTTGCCACATACTGAGATATGGTCTCTCTGGAATAAAACCCAGAGCAAATTCACTGCACCCATAACATGGAATCTGCCACTGCAGTGGCCCAGTTTATCCCCAGTGACCGGCCTGTAATGCACCAGCGACAACTGGTTGTACCCATACCCACGGAGCAGCAAATCCACTCCTGGTTTTGGAAAGCCTTAGAGGAGCTCTCCGAGGTTTCGAAAGGCATTTTTCAGCACCTCGGAGAGCTCCCGGGAGGTCTGCATGAAAACCTGGTGTAGGTTCAGAGCCCCACTGACATGGAACTATCACCATTCATCCTCTTTGGGGCCTGATACTCCTTCTGTCTATGTGCTTAAGAGGAGGGAGAGGCAAGGCAAAAGGTGGGGGGGGGAGGCCAGGAGAGGGGAAGGAGATGCATTTTCCGACAGATTGCTCCAACAAATAACATCCATGCAATTACCTCTCTCCACGCACTCAATCAGCTCCGTCTTTCTTCACCTCCCCCCTTTCCTTCCATCACAGAGAGAGAGAGAGAGGGAGAGAGAGAGAGAGAGAGAGAGCTTCCATCCCACTCCCAGGTACATAAAGAGCTCCCGGGGGCTGTCAGGGAGCTTTGCAGAAAAGAGTGGGCAGATGCAATATTTTAACATCTCTCTCTCTCCCCCTCTCTCTCTGTGAAATACGGCCCCGGCAATCTCATCAGAGGAGAGGGGTTGCTGGCAGAACGCCCGTGCTTTACGACACTCTCTCTCGAGCTGGAGGAAGATGACAGGTCAGTCTATTTCTCTGCCTACCCGGCAGTGTTGTCACTTACACGCAACAGCAGTGGGGACGGGAAGGAGATGGAGGAAACGGAGAAAGGGATGGGGGACAACGGGGGCATCGCCAGTCTCCATTCTGCAAACTGCCGTTCCCCAACCAGCTAGGAAGGAGGGCATGTATTCCTTCCCCTTCCTCTTATCGCAAGGCATCTCATCTCCACAGAGACACTGCCTTTAGACAGAAGCCTAGAAACACAGAGTTGGAAGAGACCACAGTGGCCGCGGAGTCAAAGCGCCCCGGCAAATGGCCATCCAGCCTCTCTTTAAAAACCTCTTTAAAAATCAGCTCTCATTGTCAGAAAGGTCTAACGTTTAGGCAAAATTTCTTTTCCTGTAGTTTGAATCCATTGCTCCATGTCAGAGTCTCCGGAGCAGCAGAAAACAGGCTTGCTCCATCTTCAACATGACGTCCCTTCAAATATTTGAACATGGCTATCGTGTCCCTTCTTAACCTTCTCTTCTGCAGACCAAACGTCCCCAGCTCCCTCAGCCGCTCCTCACAGGGCTTCGTGGCTTCCAGACCCTCCGCCATTTTGGTCGCCCTCCTCTGGACACGCTCCAGCTTGTCGACATCCTTCCTGGAATGAGGTGCCCAGAACTGAACACAGTATTATTCCACCTCCAGGTTTGGTGAGGCCTAACCAAAGCAGAATAAAGTGATATTATTATTTCCCTTGATCTCGACACTATACTCTTGTTGACGCAGCCCAGAATTACATTGGCTTTTTTAGCTGCGGAGGCTTGATTGGAAAGCAGCAATTGTGGATTTCCTTGATTATCACAGAATCCTAGAGCTGGAAGGGATCTCGTGGGCCACCAGGCCCAACCCCTCTTCTCGTGGCGGGATCTCTCGTTAGAGCATCTCCAACAGCAGGGAGCTTTCGGAAAACGTCCAGAGAACAAGAACCACCACCAATCTAGGCACTTGGTTCCCTTGCCGTGCCGTGCTGGACTACAGCTTTGGACAAGCAGGGTTCAAATCCCTGCTCAGCAATGGAAACCCACTGGATTAACTCAGGCAAGTCACACTCTCTCACCCTCAGAGGAAAGCAACATCAAACCTTCGTGAGCAAAACTCGCCAAGAAAACCCCGTAATAGTTTCACTTTACTGTTGCTGTAAGTCAGAACCAACTTATGAAAACGTTGTTTTCAGTATGAAAAACAGCAACAATTCATGCACAGGACACCAGCCACTGTTTCAAAGGTCTACTTTCTTCTCCTACACGTCCTCCCATCGATTCAAAACTCTCTCACCTGCACCTGGAGAAGCTCTTTCCAGCCTTTCGCACGCAGGAGTGCCGAGCGCGGGGAAGAGCTCTCCGAAGCACGTTAGGAAGAATTTCTCATGGGCCATTTAGTCACCCGTCAAGCCTTTCCGACAGCAACCGGCCAGAAAAAGTCCAAACATGTCAGAAGCTGGAAGTATCAGCTAGACAGAAGAATGACACCAGAATGTCAAGTCAGAGCAATCGCTTCTACCTTTTGCTAGGAAAGGGGGGAAAAGGAGCATCTCTTTCCAGCAGAGGAGAGGAAAGCCAGGCCCGTTAGCAGCATGAAGGTGTTGGGGTCCCCCAAAGCCTCTCATCCCCCCTCCCCATTTTTTGAAGCATTGGCACAATTTTGGTTCATTTTCCACCCAAAAAAGCCCGCATCCAACCACCTGCAAGCTTCACGCAAATGCTACCTTGCCTTCCATAATGGAGAGACAGCATTGTGCAATGGTTAGCGCATTGGACTACAAAGACCAGGGTTCAATGCCCTGCCACAGAAACCCATTGGGTGTCCTTGGTTGCATCACACTCTCTCAGCCCCAGAAAACTCCATGGGAGGGTCTCCTTAGGGTTGCCATAAGTCAGAAACAACTCGAAGGCACACAATAACAACAACAGTATTTGGAGATGGATATTTTAATGAGAAGCTTTGCCTACTTTTTAACAAATCTGAGAGTAATGTGCTAAACTGAGAACGCTAAGTCTGGCTCCACCATCAGACAGTCCTTGCATTAATTTTTATAGTTACTGCAACAGAGATGGGGGGAGAAATCTATACACGCATGCCCATCTTCCCCATCCAAGATCACGAGAAAACGTGAAAGAGTTCACAGGTTGTCAAGCTGGCACAGCAGAAGGAGCTGAGATGATGTTGCACTGGTTCAGCATGAGTGCCCTGAAGCAAAATCTTTGGAGTTGCACAACAGCCAAAGAGGTGGATTTTCAGGAAAGAAAGAAAAAACAGATCCTTCCTCCCCAACCCGCTCCCAATCCCTGGAGTCTCTCTGTGGGAAGACAAAGCACTTTGCAACAAGACGGTCGGAGCGCACGGTGGGCCCAGAGTTGGCCATCGCAACGAGCCAGCAGTTTGGAGACCTCTTCAAAGATCTCAAGAGCCGCCGCCCTCACGCGCAAGACAGAATGAGCTTCCATTCTGCTGCTCAAGAGGTTAGGAAGCAAGAGATCAGACGTGGAAGAAAAGCAATTCCTATCAAGCATTAAGATCAACTTCCTAGAATCCTAGAGACCTCGAGGGCCACCCCGTTCAACTGCCTTCTGCCATGAAGCAAGACGCATTCAAAACATTCCTGACAGACGGCCATCCAACCTCTGTTTGAAAACCCCCAAAGAAAGAAACTCCACCACACTCGATGGCAGCGAAGTGCTCTTACCTTCAGAAAGTTCTTCCTAAGGTTTAGGTGGACTCTCTTTTCCTGAAGTCTGAAGTCAGTGCTCCATGTCCTAGTCTCTGGAGCAGCAGAAAATAAGCTTGCTCCATCTTCCATATGAGATCCCTTCAAATATTTAAACATAGCTATCACGTCCCCGCTTAACCTTCTCTTCTCCAGGCTAAACATACCCAGCATCCTAAGCCACTCCTCAGAGGGCTTCATGGTTTCCAGGCCTTCTACCATTTTGGTCGCCTTCCTTTGCACGCCTTCCAGCCTGTCAATTTCCTTCCTGAACTGCGGTACCCAGAACTGGACCCAGTATTATTCAAGATTGGGTCTGACCAAAGCAGAATAGAGTGGGACCATCACTTCCCTTGACCTAGATAATAGACTCCTATTGATGCAGCCTAGAATTGCATTGGCCTTTTTAACTGCCACATCACACCACTGACTCATGTTCAGCTTGTGATCTGCCAACACTGTAATTCATCTACGCCTTGTTTCACTGACATATCACCACCAAAGTCAGGATTCTCCGTGTTATCACAGTTCTAACTTCTGTATCTGGTTGTGAAAGCTGGACAGTGAAGAAAACTGATAGGAAAAAAATCACCTCCTTTGAAATGTGCTGGAGGAAAGTTCTGGAGATACTGCAGACTGCCATAAGGACCAATCCGTCAGTCTTGGAGGAAGTCGAGACTGAACCCTCCCCGAGAAGCCAAGATGACCAAACTGAGGCGGCTGTACTTTGGGCATATCATGAGACGATGTAACTCACCAGAAAAGATAAGAAATGCTTGGTAAAATGGAAGGCAGCAGGAAAAGTGGGAGACTTAAGCAGGACTGACAATAACAACAGCATCTTTCAAAGGTCTCTCTTGCAGAGGGTTGCCAAAAATCAAAGCTAATCTGGTGCACAATACGGTAATGACAAATACTAAAGACTCTCTCCGGAAGCCCAAAATGACTAACCGAAGTTATGGTACTTTGGACACATCGTGAGAAGGCACGACTCTGGAAAAGGCCGCAAAGACTGGTCAGGTAGAAGGCAAAGAAAGAGCCCAATTCCAGGTGGGGAGACCCCATCTGGGAAGCCACAGTGGCCCTAAGCTGCAAGACGGAGCCGGGGACTGGATGGCCAGTTCTCCTAGAGATCTCGCCATTCTGCGGCCACCAGAAATCGAACCCAATTTGACAGCAATTAACAACAAACTGTGTTTTCAAAATTACACATTCCTGAAGCTGACATCCATAAAATACACATTTGTGCATAGCTAAAGCACTAAGATCCTCCAACCACTAAGATGATAAACATTTTATCTTGGCCACATTGGAGCAGAAGTCTTTTTGCAACTTTAAAAGCACAAAGGACCCAACCGCGCTGATTCTGCATTAGAGAAATATACTTTAAAAGAACATGTACATCTGCAAATGCCAAACATTTTTCCTAATGCAAAATTAATGCATTGTAACATACCCAGCCAAACACACAGTGAGCACTAAACACGCCCACCTCAAAGGCCACAAGGCAGTCTTACCAACGTTGCATCGCCAACCTTTAGTCGAACCAGACAGTTTCTATCTAAAAATGATGTTCAGTACACCCAAAATGTCAATTACTGGCAGACCAAATGTTGTTTTCAGTCTAAAGATGCATCACATATTGAAGCTAGGGCAGTCTTCCATTGCTTGATTTGCACAGACAATTTAAACTCTTTCTTCCACTAAAGTCTAACTTCCTGAATATCAGACTTAGAGCTTTCCCAACAGACATTAGTAAACTAACCTTTTAGGGAACTTGGTCAGTCAGCAAATGTCCTGCAAGTAAATGGTTCTACTCTGTGTGTATATGTCTCTCCAAGTTGCATGTTAACTTACGGCAACCCCATTAACTTCACAGGGTTTTCTTAGACAAGAAGTACTCGGATGAGGTTTTGCCAGTTCCTTCCTCTAAAATACAGCCAGTAGTTTCCCATCCAGCTACTAGCCAGGGCTGACCCTGCTTAGCATCCAAGATCAGATGGGATCTGGTGCCTTTCGAGTATTTAGGCCTTGTTCTATATTGTGTGAATCTGTGCCTTGAAGTTATCTGTCAATTCATGGTCACCCTATGAATTCCCTAGAGTTTTCTTACATCGCCCTTTCTTTAAAAACCTTCAAAGAAGGAGGAGACTCCACCACACTCCACTGAGACAGCAGCATATTCTAAACTGCTCTTACCATCAGAAAATTCCTCCTGATGTTTAGATTGAAGCTATTTTCCTGTAGTTTGAACTTATTGCTCCATGTCCTAGTCTCTGGAGCACCAGAAAACAGGCTTGCTCCATCCTCCATATAACATCCCTTCAAATATATGGCTATCATGTCACCTCTTAACCTGCTCTTCTCCAGACTAAACATCTTCAGCTCCCTAAGCCACTCCTCAGAGGGCTTCATGGTTTCCAGCTCTTCTGCCATTTTGGTCACCCTCCCTTGGACACATTCCAGCTTCTCCATATCCTTCCTGAACTATGGTGCCCAGAACTGGACACAGGATTATTCCAAGTGGGGTCTGACCAAAGCAGGATAGAGTGGAACTATCACTTCCCTCAGTCTAGACACTAGACTCCTACTGATGCAGCCTAGAATCACATTGGCTTTTTTAACTGCTGCATCACGCTGCTGGCTCATGTTCATATTGGCACAACAGACAGAAGCCAACTTGGTGGCTATTAGGAACAACGTCTAACTGCAGCTAACCGTTGGGTTTAGAACAGAGGTGGACACAGCCTGGGGCCATGAGTTTGGCTGTTTCAAAGCAAGGAACACCATGAAACAGCAAGAACACCCGCACAGATGGGCTTCACCTTTGCAGTTTGCAAAGGGGTTTAAACCAACAATTTTTGCCAAAAAAGAAGGGGGAAAGATGCCAGGGCCTGGATGGGGTGGCGGTCACAAGGATCACACTGGACCTTTCCAGAGGAACAAAGGGGGACCACCGAGGCCTTGATTTTCCTTGCGGGCGACAGAGGTTGGATTCCTATGGGTGAGTCCCAACAAGAGAAGCCCCACTGAACCCTTTGGTGGATGGTGAGTCAGCACGGAGGTAAATCTCCTTGCTTTAATGGGTCTACTCCGGCCAAACTTGCTACAGAATTGAGGCCAGAGCCTGCCATCAAAAGAGAACGGCTTGCAAGTGACCACCTGTGATGCAAACGTGAAATACAAAGGTACGCATGGAAACTTTGGGAAAAGAGAAGTATATAGATGTGACAATATAAATGTGCGACAGAACCGCTCTCCGCCCCCCAGAGTGAATATCCGAGTCACAGCCACACACCATGGAGAGACACGCCTGCACCACACACTACAGTCAGGGCTGTCCGGCAGTGGAATCTGCTGCTGCCTCCATGGAGTGTGGCGGAGTCTCCTTCTTTGGAGGTTTTTAAGCAGAGGCTGGATGGCCATCTGTCCAAGGGAATGCTTTGAGGGTGTTCCTGCATGGCAGAAGGGGGTTGGACTGGATGGCCCCTGGGGTCTCTTCCAACTCTACATTTCTATGATTCAACGATACATACCCGTGGGACATTTCGTCCCTGTGAGAATGTCAACAGGGAAGCCCCAACAGGTGAGAGCAGGAGAGGGGAACGGGTAGCCCCACGTAGCTGATCTTACCATCTCTGCATGGGCCAGTTTCTTTATTTAAAAAAATTGCTCCTAAATGATCTCAATGACTCTTAGAACAGCCGGAGGCCCCCATGACTGTCCGGCAGGGCACCAAGCTGGAGTGGCCAGTGGTTCCCATGTCAGTGAAACACAGAATCCACTCCAGGTTTTAAACCCAGCTTGCAAGGTGCTGGCAAATGTGCTGAGCTCTCCAAGGTCCTAAATACCTCCAGTACCTTGGAGAGCTACTTTCAGGTGAGCCAAAATGTGGTCAGGATTCACACTGTGCCACACTGACATGGGAGCCATTTTGGGAATGAACTGGATCCCAGCCAAGACTATACCTTACAAAATCATGAAAGAAAAAAGAAATCTGAGCTGGTGGCAATCACCCCCACGTTTTGGGGCTATGAGTCCCACTCCGCAGTTACACATCGTGCCGAGTGCCCCCTGCAGCTGGAGGCTGAGGGTGGGCAGCCCAGTCCCCACGACCGATGGCCAGTTCCAGCTAACAAAGAGCCTTCGCTTTGTCACTATTTTTGAGCATCAAAAGGCCAGAGAAGAGGAGAAACACGGATGATTCATCTGAAAGGGTGAGAAAAGAAAGGGAGAGCAGAGGAAAGGAGCAATACTGAGTAAGGGGAGCAGAGTTCATTCCGCTCTGACTTCCAATCGCTTTACTCCTTATGCATTCAAACCCACTGGTGATAAAGAGAGTGCAACATTATTTAACAATAACTCATTCCAGCCACTAAGAAGAAACTCAGAGCCTCAGCCAACTCCGTCCCCTTGTCGTCCAGCCTCATCCTCCATCTGCTCACGGGAAGAGGGACAAACCGAGCCCAGCTACTTGTAAACTTACGCGCGTAGAAGGGGACCCAGCAATGCCTCTCCTTATTTCTTTTAGGAGGGGAAAAAAGGGAGGAACCGCCACTCCGACCCGGAGCCTTTTAGCGCTTCGTCGTGATATATTATTAATGGTTTTTATAATGTGATTCCGTAGACTGCCGTCGCTGGGGGCCGTCTTCCCTTCCTGAGGACGGCTGGGGCGGGGGGGAGGGGGAAAAGGGGGACAGGACCGGCTCCCCCCTCCCCGTCTCTGGCGGAATCGGAGGAGACAGCTGTGGGAAATCTAACACAGAGAGAGGCGGGGGGAGAGAGGCCGCTTACAAAGCGAGCTGCAGGCCGAAGAGGAAAACTACAAGGAGGAAGGGAGTCGAGAAAGAAGAAGAGGGGCACGCTTTGGAAAGGCAAAGTTTGCACCTGTCTGCTGGTGGTTTGGGTGGGCTTGGAAACCGACCCACCGTCGAGGCTGGGATGCATAGAATCCGCGAGTTGGAAGGGTCCCTAGGGGCCACTGAGTCCACACACACCCCGCTGTAGCGCAGGATTTACACCCGCAGCCTCCTCAGCAGCAGGTAGCTCTCTGGCCATTTTTGGAAGCTGTCCATAAAAGGAGACCCCCACCACCTCTCCAGGTAGGTGGTTCCATCACCAAAACTCTCCTCCTGTCCTTCTAACCAGAATCTACCCTCATAGAATCCTGGAGGTGGAAGAGAACACCGTGGCCGTGGAGTCCAACCCCCTTCCACCCTGCGGGGACGCACATCAAAGCACCCCCCAGCCTGTGACCACCCAGCCACTGTTTAAAAGCCCCCAAAGGAGGAGGAAACCCCACCACACTCCATCGAGGCAGGGTGGCTCTTACCATCAGGAAGTTCTTCCTAACGTTTAGGAGGAATCTCTTCTCCATAGTGTCCTGGTCTATAGAGCAGCAGCAAACAAGCTTGCTCCGTCTTCAGCATGACATCTTTTCAAATATTTAAACAAGCATAGCTATCATGTCCCCTCTCAACCTTCTTTTCTGCAGACTGAACAACCACAACTCCCTAAGCCACTCCTCACAGGACTTCCTGGTTTCCAGACCCTTCTACCATTTTGGCTGCCCTTGTCCGGACACGTTCCAGTTTGTCCATATCCTTCTTGAAATGAGGTACTGGACACACTATTCCATATGAGACCTGACCAAAGCAGAATAGAGGAGTACCATTACCTCCCTTGATCTAGACACCATACTCCTATGGATGCAACTAAGAATCATGTTGGCCTTCTTGGCTGCCACATCACACTGCTGACTCATGTTCAGTTTGTGGTCCACCAAGACTCCTAGATCCCTTTCACACGTACTGTGGTCAAGACAGATTTCACCCACCCTTTATCTGTGCATTTCGTTTTTTCTGCCTAGGTGTAGGACCTTACATTTCTCCCTATTAAAATTCATTTGGTTAGTTTTGACCCACCTTTTTAGCCCGTTAAGGTCATTTTGAATTCGGAGCCTGTCCTCTGGGGTATTAGCTACCCCTTCTCATTTGGTGTCATCCGCAAATTTGATGAGCAGGCCCTCTACTCCATCATCTGTGTCACTGATAAAGATCTGAATAGCCCTCCTGTAACTTCAAACCATTAGACCTGGTCCCACCCTTCGGGGCAGCAGAGAACAAACCCATACCTTCCTCTCAGAGGCAGCCCTGGAGGTGTTTAAAAAGACAGTCGTCTCGCCCCTCGGTCCTCTCTTCACCAAGCTGAACACGCCCAATACCTCCTTCAACCTCTCCTCTTATGTTTTGTTCCCTATACTTCCTACCCCCCTTGTTGACCTTCTCTGAATTTGCTCCAACTGTTCCCTACCCTCTCCAAATGAGGTGCCCAGAACTGGACGCAATACTCCAGATAAGTATTGACCGGCACAGAACAGAGTGGGAACGCAGTCTTAGTGTTTTGGATTTCTTTAGCAACAGAAATAGCCAGGTCTGCAGAAAGAAGGTTTGAAGAGGAGGAGGAGGGAAGCCAGCTTCTCCAGACGGAAAGATCTTCCCTCTGCCTGCCCGCCCGCCCATCCTCCCGTCCCACCACCTCCATCCCAACTTACTCCGCCCCGGGTAAATCCGGATTTCTTGGAACTGCAGAAAGGAGTCGGACAATCAGAGAGTATGCACACACACAGAGGAGAGCCGCCCTTCAGTTCCAGTCGCATCGCCGGGCGACCCTGGATAGATTTATCCTTTTCTGTCCCCCTCCAGTTCTCCCAGATCTTCTGGCACACGCAGCTCCAAAAAGTGGGGACAGAGCAGCAACGCCTCTGCGTGGGTTTCCCTTTTTCACACTCACCCCCTTCGGCCCACCCGTTTCGCAAGGGGCGCAGGCCGCGCTGACCAAGGAGGAGCCAAAACGATTCCACGCGGAGCTGCAACTCAGCAAGGAAACAGGGGGTGAGGGGTGGAGGGATTTACCGGGGACAAACGTGGACTCCTCCATAATCCCAGATCCACCTCGTGGGACCGTGCACAGCCATGGGGCCACGCTCGCAAAAAGGCAGAGCGAAAAGAAAGCGCGCGACATTCTTGCCCATGGCTTCTGAAAAACAACGGCCACCCCAAAACCTGGTGCCATCCAGCGTCTGCAGGCGTGGTGGATGGAACCCCTTATTCCCTTTCTTATGCCCCCGCTTTGCTCTCAACGCAAACGCCGAATAACCCCTTCTGCAATCCAAGCCGCTTCTCTCGCTCGCCTGCTCACGACACACACAGTCCCCCCTCCCCCAGACCAGTCCTCCCCGAGGGCCAGCTGGAAACGGAAAAAGGGGAAGGGGTTAGGGCGCTGCACTGTCACGGCCCACCGCAGAAACAGCCAAGCCCCTCTCCCCGCGGTGTTTCCTCTAGTGGGTTAAACACCCAAAAGGCACCAGATCTCCTCTGAACTTGGAAGCTAAGCGGCGTCAGGCACGGTTAGTACAGGTGGGAGACCACCAACAAATCCTGGGTGCTGTGGCCTCTATTTCGGAGGAGGGAACCGGCCAAACACCTCTGAGAATTCCTTGCCTGAGAAAACCCCCATGAAATTCATGGAGTTGCCATAAGCTGACAGGTGACTTGAAGACACAGACACGCACATAGAGGCCTAAATACCCTAAAGGCATCAGATCCTGTCTGATCTCGGAAGCTACGCAGGGTCACCCCTGGTTAGTCCTTGGATGGGAGGCCGCCAACAAGTGCCAGGTGCCGGAAGCTCTATTTCAGAGGAAGGAACTGGCAAAAACCATCTCTGAAGATTCCCCGCCTAAGAAAACCCATGAAATTCATGAGGTCACCATTAGTCAGCAGGCAGATCGAAGGTACAAACACGCAAAGGCACCAATCCCGTCTGATCTTGGAAGCTAAGCAGGGCTGGCCCTGGTTAGGACTTGAATGGGAGGCCACCAACACTTGAATGGGAGGCCACCAACAATTCCCAGATGCTGTAGGATGTATTTCAGAGGAAGAAACTGGCAAAACTACCTCTGAGGGGTCCTTGCCCAGGAAAACTCCAGGAAATTCCGGGGTTGCCCTAAGTTGCACACTCACATCCTGGATCTACTATGGTTTGTGGGGTTAACCGTCCCCATTTCAAGGCACAAAGGGGTAAACTGGACACAGGGTTGGGGAGGAGAAGGACAAAGGGGGCTCCGTTCCACAGACAGAGGGTCGGCTTGGCCAAAAAGGAACAAAATTCCAACAGGAAGAGAAGATGAATACAATCTAAGGAGCAGAGCCACAAAATCTCTCTCCATAAACATCCCTCTGCCCAACAGGCAGACTCCACCTCAGCGTGGAGATGGGAAGAATGTGTGGAAAATAGCTGGAAAAAAATGACAAGAATTGTGCTTGGTGAGAATTTCTGTAGCCCAGGACTTATTCTATTAAAAAAAAAAAAATCACATGTGGTTGTTCTGTGCATAAAAGGGCATTTTCCATGCAGAAAACAGCCAGTTTGATATAGAAAATAATCATTCTGTGCAGAAAAACTATTTTTCTGTGCAGAAAGTGTTTTCTGCACAGAAAAACTGTTTTCTGCATGGCAAAAAAAAAAAGCTATTTTCCATGCAGAAAAACATATTCCACTAAAAAAAAATAGTATTTTCTACACATAAAAAATTATTTTCTGGGCAGAAAGCAGTCTTTCCTGTGCAGAAGATGCTGAGTTCTGCACGAAAAAATACCTCAAGTGAATTTTCCAGAGAATAAGTCTCAAAGTACAAATAGTCTTGGAAAACTGTGCCATTTTTTGAAGACCCTTAGAGAAGAAAATTGCTCCGATCACTCACTGCTTCCTTTGAGAAGAACATTAGCGAAGACCGACATTGCTGCTTGAACACAAATAAATCCAGACTGCAGGCCAGCCGAAAGCCAAAGAAGCCGACGCTTCGGTACACTCGGAAAGCAGACCCCAACGATCGCATACCCCTGGTTTAAAGGTTTCTCTCACGGGAGTTTAAAGTCCCAAGGGCACCTTATCCTTAAACATGTGCAGAGTGCCTTGTCCCCATAGCAAGTCTTTCCTGCAACCTTCTTGCAACGTATTTGCTTCTGAACCCCTTTTAAACCTATCCATCAGCTTAGACAGAGGACTCCCTGCCGTTGTCACTGCCAGGGCGGCTGTTAAAAGGATGTTTTGGGGGCACACGGTGCAGGGAAAAGACAGGGTGGGACGACAGCAGGGCTTGTGCCAGTGAGATCTGAACTTGGTTTTAACAATACGAGCACAGAGACGGGGAGTTCTTCCGTATCTCTTCATCTGCAGCCCACGAGGGTGTGATCTCGGCTTTCCGGGATTTCTCTGCGTCTGCACAGATGAAGGCAAGACAGCAAATGCCCACCCCTCGCTTTCGCCCAGCAGAGAGACCCAGCCCCGCACTCTGCTTTGAAGAAACGCGGATCTCGTTCACCGGAATTGGAGACAAGAAAGGACCGCAAGACGGAAAGCCAGGCTGTCACAGGCAGAAAGGAGAAGGGAGGGGGGAAAAATGAGGCGCCTGTCCAGGCTTGGGGAGACCAAGGAACAAAGTAAAACCTCCGCGGGCAGGACTGGTGTGTCCCACAAAGACGAGGCACAAACAAGAGAGAACGGGTGCCACCTTCGTGCCACGCTCAGGGGCACTGCCTGTCTGCTATCGGATAAAACCAGGAACTATAGGGTTGGGAAGGACTCTCAGGGGATGTTCAGCCCCGTCAAAGCAGGAATTCACAGCTCTGTCTTCCTTTCTGGGATGTTATCCCCCACCTTTCTCCCACAAGGCAGCTCCCAACCCAGACTGAAATACAACGCAGCTAAAATCCATTGCAAGAATAAGAAGAAAAAAACCAATTAAACACGCCACCCGTCGCAAAAGGAGCCCTAGGACCAGTCCCCCGGTGGTGAGGTCCTCTCTTGTGGCTTCTGTTTGTCTGGAGAGCGTCATGGAGCTTCCACATCCAGGAGGAGTATAGCTGAGAGCAGCTGGCAGAAGCGTGGGCGCACGGGGTCCTTTCCGCTAACCTCTGTCGGTCCTTGTTTTGCTAAAAGGACACACTGAAGTGTCCCTGGCCACACTGAAGCGCGTGCTAAAACGCCTGGTGCCGGATCAAAAGCAAGGCCTAGTCTGTCCGGCATTCTCATTCTTCAGCGGGCAACCAGCTGCCCCAGAGGGAAACCTGGCACCTACACGCTCCATCTCCCCAGCCCCTGGCATAAAGAGGCGGTGATATTGGAGGTGATCTATAACATCTTGAGTAGTCCCTGTTAAAGGCCCTGACTTCCACCGTTCCACGAATTTCTCCAAGCTGTCCAGCTGAGAGGCTGTGGCTACCTCTTCGGGTTGAAAATCCCATCATCGACCCATGGGCGATGTGCTCAAAATCCAACACAAACAGGGCTTGGGGGGGAGAAAACACACAGCTCACGAGTCTGTTCACGGGCATTCGCCTCAGCCCCAGATAGAAAAGACCAGTCAGCCACAATATATCCAGGGGAAGGGGTTTGATAGAGAAATGTGCTCTGCTTATGCTCAGAGGCACCCACTCCACGGCACAAACACAGCCTAGGAACAACAGTGTCAAAGAGATTAAAGCACAAGGATGTTGACCCTGAGGCTGTGATAAGGAAAAAGCACTCTGTCCATGCTCCCTGTTTCTTTTCCCTCTCTTTCACACACACACACACACACACCCAAAGAGCCTCAGCTAAAATTAAACCCAAGTTACTCCATCTGTTGACAGTTTATGTTTTCATCTCATGAGCTTGTGCCTTAAAGTAGTCCCTGGTGCTGGAAGTCAACAAAGCAGGGTATGGAGCATAAAAGGACTCAGATTCGGGGTGCCCCCAAACGCCTTCCCAAGAGCTACGTTCCATATATCACTTAAAATCTACCCCAGAGCTCGGGATAAACACACCCGTGTGTTACGCTGCTCAGAAATGGACCGAAACCGGGGTGACGGGAATGCACTCCGCAGAGGCTCAGACGACCTGTGGCTGAAAGATCTCCTCCAACTACTCAGCCTCTGTCCCCTGAAACAACCTGAGTTATTATTTGGATCCTGCCCTTCCCACTCCACTCTGCACATGCTCAGAGAGCCCTCTCCCTTGTCCCACACTTCTGGCAAAACACCCAGGTCCGAGCTTTGCAGTTCTAAAGGGGAAAGAGGAAGGATAACCCAACTAAGGCAGCGTTCTTCCGTTATTCCCACTCCACTCTGCACATGCTCAGACAGCCCTCTCCCTTCTCCCACGCCTCTGACAAAACAGGTCCAAGGTTTGCAATTCTAAAGGGGAAGGAGGAAGGAGAAACCAACCATTAAATAAATAACCAAGGCGGCTGCGGTTGCAATTCGTACGCTCAGGAGCACCCTGGTCCCTGAGCCGCCGCAATGAACCTTTTCCGGGAGGGAAAAATCAGAGCCCCCCGACGCCTGGCTTCCCCCTGGAAGGGGGGTCTCACTCACCGTGGCTGAAGAGGGCCCCGAGGCAGCAAAAGAGGGCGGCCGGTCCGGAGCGGAGGCGGTCCCCGGCCATGGCCGAATCCCGGGCGAGGCGGCGGAGGGAGCAGGAACCCCGAATCCAGCCGGGCACGTGCCAGGGCCCCCCAACACAAAAGCCAATCTCGGGGCGCAGGGCGGCCCCTCGGACCCCGAAAGGCGGCGAGGCGGCGGGATGCGCGCAAAGGCGAGGGTGCGGCTCCCGGGCGCCTGGGACCACCCCAGATTTTCCACTCAAGGAGGGGGGTTAACCCCCCTCGGCCCACAGGAAAACCCCCCAACCGGCTTGGCTCTCCCCTCCCTCCGCCCCGATGAACCGGTGCAAGAGGGGGAGACGCTGAAGCATCTAGGGCGAGGGAGAAGCCGCGGTTTAGATTCGTTTTAGATTCGGGAGGTCCCCAGAAATCCGGGGGGCGGGGAGGGGTAGGAAAACCCCCTTTTTATATTTAAAAAAAAGGGAGAGGTTAAAAATTCCAGGGAGAGGTCCAAAGCGATGCAAAAGGGAGAGAACAAGGAGCGGCACGGGCTGCAGTTGCAAGAATGACCATTTTCTAAAAAATATTTTTTGAAAAATTAAAAATCAGAGAAGAAAAGGAACCGGGACCCAGGCGGTCGGGAGAGCGAGGGGAGGGGACGGGCAGGGCGCGGGAGCAAACGGGCCGGGCAAAGGAGGAAAACCGGGGAGAGAGCCCACGGAGGCGCTTTGGCGAGGCGCTGGAAGCGTAAATCCCACGGCGGGCGAGGGTCGAGGCGCGCCCTCCCCGTCCTCCTCCTCCTTCTCCCGGGCGGGCCGGGAAGGGAAGGAACTCGGAGGATCCGGCGCTGCGGCGGCGGCGGCGGCGGGGGAGGCGGAAGGGGAGGAAGTTGCGGGGGGTCGGGACCCTGCCCCCTCCGCCGCCGAGGCCGGGGGCTGCGGGCGAGGCGAGGCGCGCCCCCCTCCTCTCTCCGGGAAGGGCCTCTCTCTCGCCCCCCTTTTGGCGCACGGGGACCAAGGCGCGCGGCGGTGCGCAGAGGCGGCGAGGGTCTCCCCGCCGGGCGCGGACGGCGATGCCCGCCCCAGGCGCTGCTCCTCCTCCTGCCCGGCCGGCCGGCTGGACGCCGCGGGAGCGAGGCGAGCCCGGAACAGCCGCCGAGGGCCGGCCGGCCAGCCAGCGAGCGAGCGAGCGAGGCAGGAAGAGAGCCAGCCAGCCAGCCAGCCAGCCAGCCAGCCTCCCCGCCGCCCGCCTTCCCTCCCTCGCCGCTTCTCCGCCTCCTCCCTCCCCTCCCCTCCCCTCCTCCTCGCTTCTTCCCCTCCCTCCGTCACGTGTTCTCCCGGGAGGTTCGGCCGCCTTCTGGACGTCGCCGCCTCGACGCGCGAGTTACCGTTCCCACATTCTCTCGGGCGCGTCCCTCCAATCGCCTCCCTTCCGTCGCGTTTCTTTGGAGACGTTTCGCCCTCGGTTTCTACTTGACACGCGCCTGTTGGTTCGCACGTTCCCGTCGCAGCTTGTCTCCTAGCGGCTTGTCCCCCTCCTCCTCTTCATCACGCGTCTCCCCATGACCCGGGTCGCTGCCGCCGCTTTTTCGTCACCCAGACGCGGGTTTCGGCCCGTACGTGCACTTTCTTCCCCGTTGGCTTCCTCCTCGCTTTCCTCCATCGCGGCTTATTCCTAGAAGTTTCGGCTGTCTTCTGAACGTCCGTGCCACGACACGCGTGTTTGGATTCACACGTTCGCAGGCCTGGTTTCTCAAGTTGCTGCCGTTTCCTTGTCCTCCCTGGACTTCTACCTTCCGTCACGTGTTTTTCCCAAGCGTTTCAATCCTGCTCCCCGCCAACTCCTTCTGCTCCGGGACGCGCGAGTTGCCGTGCGCACGTTGCCATGTCCTTGCGAGCACAGAAGTGGCGGGCTGGACTCTTGGAACTGCCGGAAGCAGCTCCAGAGAGGGGGAGGGGGTTCCCCAGCTCCCCCCCCCCCGCCGGACCCCAGAAGAGGGAAGTGAAAACGTCAGGGTGGAAGTCCTCATGGACTGAAAAGGAGGAGGCCGCCGAGGAGACCCGCCCCAGAGACTTGCTTGCTTACCACTCACCTCCTTCCTATACCTTTCTTTCTTCCCTTCTTAGATGAACCACGGCTCCCAAAATCCCCTCTCCATCACAGGCACTGAGCTACCTTGGCTGGGTGATTCTGGGAGTCACAGTCCAAAACTGTAACTGTTCCCAGGCCATGCCAGCTGCGGGATGCTAGGAATTTCAGTCCCAAAAGCAACTTCTCCCAAAAAGGATAACTTCTCCAGACCATAGCAGCTGGGTGACTCGGGGAGTCACAGTCCAGAAATGTAACTTCTTCCAGGCCATAAGAGCAATTCTAAGAAGGATGGTCCCCAAAAGGAACTTTTCCCAAAGGTAACTTTGCCAGGCCATGCTGGTTAGGGGATTCTGGGAGCTACAGTCCAGAAGAAAATAACTCACTCTTTTCTGATCCTTTTACAGGTCATGCTGGTTAGGGAAATCTGGAAGTTACAGCCCAAAAAAAACAAAAGTAACTTTGCCAGGTTGTGGCTACATTTTAAGCTGGAAGCCCCAACAGGGCTGTCGACGCACAAGTAAGTTTCATGGAGTCCAACAGGGCTCCTTCAGGCCACCCAAGATACTGTGCTGCCAGAGGACAAAATGCCGCCCTTCAATCCCACCATTCCTTGTACACAAGCCAACCCACTTTGACCACTGAACCTCGCTTCCACCTGGTGCCACAGCATTTTGGGGGGCTTTGACAGGGCAGGCTGCCTGCCGTCCCTCCAACATCTGCTGCCCAAGGCAACCCACTCACCTTGCATCAAACGTAAGCAGGGTTTCTGAAACCAAACATGGAAGACAAAGTCACCCCCAGACAATGCCCAATAAATTGGAATTTCTCCTGTCCGTGTCTCGTCTTTTCCGCTCTCGTTCAGTCTTGCTCAGAAACTTGCTAATACCAGTGACATGTTTGGAGGGCAGACAAATTTGGACACGGTTTCACCAAACTACCATTTAAAAGCTCCCTGTATGCTGGAAACGGCTTACAAAATAAACATAGCAATGTTGGCGAACTTGCATTAACAAAACAAAACAAAAAGCTGTGTTATCTGCACGAAAAAGGCACCAAAGTTAAAATCATGGGGAACCATGGCGAACCAAAGAGAAGACTGGAAAATTTCTCATAGGTCATGGAAAGAAATAGATTTAAAGGATCTGATGACACAAAGCGAGGAAAGTACCCTTCCCCTCCTAACTTCTGACGCTCCCGGGCCTGTGGGGCAGTCTATCCACTCTGGGCTTTAGTCCGAATTTTAAAGGAGCAATCCCCGGGGCTGAAGCCTCTCCCTTCCCTCTCAGATTAGATGCTGGACTTTGGATAACTGATTTAAAGTTCAGACTAAAACCAAGAGTGGATTAACTCTACTACCACCACCAGCAATAGGGAGACACCAGTCAGAGGAAACCGTTTGGGGGCTGAAAAGACAAACAGACGGATGGGGAGGGACCGAGCGCCCACGCGGTACGTGGCAGGTCTCAGGTTCATTCCTGGGCTGGCCATCATCATCATCGCCACCTCCACCAATGAATGGAGAAAGAAAGAAAGTTCAGCTTACCTCCAGTCTGGGTTTGCACAATGTCATCCACGGGCCATCCCAAGAGATGTTGCCGCCCGAGGCAGAGAACAAGATGGCCGCCGCCCCCTGTACAAGTGCACGTTGAAACAAGAATTTGGTTTTACTTTGGTGCCAGGGTTTGAGAGGGGGTCCCCTCCACATACAGGAAGGACCAGACAAATATAGGCAACCCGGGAAACAGGAAGAGCTCTGGGATGGCTGGGAGGAAGCCACTGCTGCCCCACCAAATTGGCTGTCTGAGGCCACTATCTCAACCTACCTAACAGCAAGGCTGGTCCAAGTGTCCACACAACGGGAAACGCCTTCACATCAAGAACTTTCATTTCGGCCTTTTTCTTGTTTTCCCATTTCTGGGTTGTTGTTGTTTTTCCTGCACGTTGCTCTTTCCCTTTCTGTTGTTTCCAAAGACTGTAATCCTGAGAGCAGGAACTGTCTTGCCTTTTAAAAAACAAAAATGGAAGGAAGGGAGGAAGGGAGAGAGAAAGGAAGGGAGAAAGAAGTAATAATTTTATTGCCTAGTCCAAAGACCATTGCAGATTAAGTACAAAACACCCAAACTTTCAGACTTACCATTACAAAACCACAGTTAAAAATTAACAGTATAACATACATCTAAACTTAAAATGAGCCACTTGTATTATAAAACAAGTCACATTAGGGTAACAAAAGAAAGCATTAACCTTTCATAACGTGACAAGAACATTTTATACTCCTTCAAGATTCTGTGACAATTAGCCTGAAATGGACTCCAAAAACTTTTCTCTGCGTCTGATACCCTTTGCAGCAAATATAGCAACCCTCTGAATCGCACGTTGATTTTCTGATGGAAGGAAGGAAGCAAGCAAGCAAGCAAGAGAAAGATCAGCTACTCTGAGAGTCTTTCCAGCTGTGTACAGGGATAGGAATGCTATTCATTACATTGATTGATCAATCGATCGATTGATTGATAGAGGAAATGTTCACAGGAGGGCTTTCTTTCTCTTCCTACCCCCCTCACAGAAGAGGGATCAAACTGCTCTAACAATGTGGTGTCCACACCTGCTCATCAGTGATAAAATTGTTGCATGCCTCCAAGCCCTTTTAAAGTTACAGCGACCTTAAGGCAAACCTATCACAGGGTTTTCTGAGGCTGAGAGTGTGTGACACACCTGAGGTTACCCAGTGGGTCTTCATGCCCAAGCGGGGAATCGAATTCTGGTCTCCAGGGTTGGACTCCAACCCGCAAACCACTACACAACTTCACAATGCACAGAAGAGTGGGGAGGTGGAAATGTTTCCATATTTTTTTACACACACACACACACACATACAGAGAGAGAGAGAGAGAGAGAGTTACCAATTTTAACACAAACATAAACTCCAACTAACATAAACATAAAGTTAAAGCACCATACTAAAAAAAATAAACTTTAAAAGAAAATCACGAAACATAAATTTGCTAGAACACTAACTTGCTAAGCGACTAAACACTAGCATGCTAAAAAATAAAAGTGCTGGGACCCTCCCTAACCAAACTGAAATGAGGAAAAAAAAAATAAGAAGAGACAGAAAAACAATCTTTCTACCATTACCGATCCATCAAACCAAACTACTAGTAACCATCTCCGCAAATTACTGCATTGTTTGATGTCTTGTTGCTTTAAAAGTCCATAAACAGTTTCCAATCTTTGTTTCCGTATTATTTTTAAACCTCTCCCCCGCCATGAATTTTCCCTGCAAATAGGGGGACGCAGAGAAAGCCTCCAGTTCCAATCTACCCTCTGTAGTGCTACCTTTCTACTTGCGGGGAGCTTCGGTACACGGAGTGATACACCTTTTTAAGCCCCATAAAGGAACATTCATAACAATTGGGCCCAAGGTCACCCTCTGACTTGGTTCGGACTAGAACCCGGATATCCTAGCTCCCAATCCAATGCGGGGAATTTCATTCAGTTCCAGCGCCAAATTCAATTTCGGAGAAGTTCTGGGGGGCACGTTCCAGGCATTGGGGGGGGGGCAAAGGTAAAAGGGACAGGGCCGAAACGGCCAACCCATTTTGGCTGAAATCTCTTCCAGCCACGAAGCTTAGCAAAGAAGCACCAAAGTATTAGAACTGGGGAGAAAGAGGGAAGAAGTAAAAAAAAACACCAAGGGTGCATGAAAATCTGGTTAATCTCCCCAGGGCGAGACTGGGACCCCAGAGGTCCAAATTCAGCCCCGGGATGTGACTTCTCCAACCCTGCTCTAACCACTATGCTGCAATCCCACTGCTCAGACTCCCTCCTCCCTACCTCTCCCCAAGGAACTGGTCTCCCGGGACCTAAATTGAAATTGCCAGATTAGAAAAGCTCCTCCTTCGGCTTCGTGTTTTTGTGAAATTCCCGGATCTCAAAGGGAGGTCGAAATCTGTCAGAGCCCAGCCAGCTTTGTTATGGGAAATTGGATGGTTCCTGAATTAAAAGGTGGAAAAAATTTCACATTGAATTTGACACATCAAATGGGCGGGTTGAACCTGACAGCTCTGTTTTGCAGAAGCCTGGTGGTGAAAAAGAAGAGAGGCAGAGAAGAACTGAGAGAGAGAGAGAAAGAAATTCGCCCTCTAAATAGTTGGGCTTCTAACCAATTCTGCAGTTGCCTTTCTTCAGCTGGTGGTCAGTGGCTACCAGGAACACCTTACCCATATCTAGACCACACCTCATGCCGCGTTTTGGCGCGCAAGAGCATCCGGTCCTGTTGGGTTTTCCAGATGCTTTCATCACAGTGGTGTTTACAACACACACACAGCAACAACCCTTTAAGGTAGAGCAGTACTTCCTGATATTTCAAGTGCAAGTTCCTGGGTTGCAGTGTTTGATTCTGGTTCACGGCTCCATCATTTCACCACTAGGCTATACTCTCCCCCTCCCCAGTCTGTCCGCCACATTGCCCTTTCTGATCTGGACACAAACACAGAAGCCCCAGTTGTTATGTGCTCCCAAGTCAGCTTCAACCTACGGTGACCCCATGAAGGGGAGGTTTCCAAGAGACCCTTGGTCGCCAACAACTCAGGTCTTGCAAACTCAATTCAACTGTGGCTTCCTTGGTGGAATCAGTCCCTACTAGAGTGGACCTATTGAATTAGTGAACAGTACGTAAGTGTTGGTTTGCAGCTCACAACTGCTACCACAGATCTAGACAGGAATAATTCATAGGATTTCAAGACTACCACCATCCATGAATCTAGTATTGTTGACTGTGGTGGTAAAGGATCTAAGGCCTTGGGGTCACCTATGGTCCACCAGGGCCAGATAAGACCACCACCACCCCTCAGCGTCTCTAGGGAGGTGTCATGCTGCCTTCTCCTGCTTTGGGTGGGTATTTCTCTCATTCTCAAAGGCTGAGATGTTTCTCCCAGGACTTTATGACACCAGCCTTAAGATCTTCATGGGAAGCTTGTCTGCCTTTTTAGCTCTACCCCACCACCTTTGGCTCCTCCCACCACTTCCAAAATTGTTCACTGTGAATGGAACAGTAAATCCGATCCAGGTTTTAGTCCGAACTTTTAATGAGCCCATCAAGACGCTGGACCATATCCACCAAACAGAGTCTTAAACGGCTTATTTAAGGCTCAGACTAACACCCAGAGCCACCATCCCATGCTAGCTTAGGGCTGCTGGGAGTTGCAGTCATCAAAAACTGGCTGTGTTGGCCCTATGAAAAATTTCAGAATTCCTATCCAGAATTCCTATCCACAAGCCTCACCCAAAATGTTAGAAAGTAGTAGAAATATCACGGAGTCTCATGACACCCTAAAGGTGGAGACCGCTTCATTTGCCATAAATTTTAGGATCAAAATTCGGGCCAACACACAGAGCGGACTCACTGCCACCGCACTGCTGTGGAAGCCGCCGGATGCTACTAAAGAGAAGGACTGTTCCAAGGACAATCAAGTTTCCCAGCCCAGCAGGGACTAGAGCCTTGGTCTCACCAGCCACAGCGGGGCTTTGCAACCCCTACAAAGCGCTGCCTCCCTTTTTGTTCATCTGGTGGATCTCATAAGCTTCCTCAACCCTTCCTTGTGCCAAACAGAAGGTGCCACCACCAGAAACTGGGAAAGGTGGGAGAGGTTTTTACAATTCGTGTAAAATGGCTCGTGGATTCTGGGTGCTGTAGTTCCCCCCTCCAAGTAGCCTTCCTCTCACACCTGAGCTGTGTCTAGCACCCTTCCTCCCCACTTAAATCAAAATCACATCAGAGTTTGTTGGGGAAAAATAAGCAGAGGCTTCCATCGCAAACATGTTGCTTCCCGGGCAGCCATCTGGGAAATGCACCAGTAAGGATCGGAAGGGTGGGCCTAGGAAGTGATTCCACCAGCCTCCCTTCCCCATTACTACCCACCCACCGGCTTCAAGAGGCACCAGCCATCTGGCTCCTGGCGTAATTGCTGCTTGCAGCCTCTTCCTTAAGACAACTGTTTGCAAATACAGCATCTTCCCCGGGAAAACCTCCCAGGAAAAGACTAGGGATGGTATGGCACCCTCTGGTGCCCGTCGGAAACACTGCAAGCAAAAGAATACCACCCTCTATGGGCGGGGGAGTGTGGCCGATGGGCCTCACACAGCCCCCCCAAATCCTTCTTTAAGACCTTCCCCTTCCATTTTAACTGGATCACACAGTTTGGTGGTGCTAAATGCCAAGCTGGTGCTAACTCCCAATCATGTTCCTTTGTTGGTGCTAAATTGCAAGTGTGTGCATTTGTCGCTGCTAAATTCCAAGTTCTTTGCCTAATTGTCAGAAGAAACACATTTATTTGGTCCCAGAAGGGTCCACATTAATTTTACCATCATTTACAACTGCAGGATGTCTTCCTCTGGCCCCTACACAGCCAGGCAGAGTGAGAAAACAACGTCTGGGATCCTACATTTTGGTGTTATGTGTCGTAAGTTCATAAACCCAAAATCATGCTGCAGAACCACAGCCCAACCCTGTTTGTGAGTGGTGAAGATGTCCATCTGAGAGAGGACAAAGGTGCTCCCGTGTGCCTTGGGCCCTTCTGAGGCGCATCGGGCATTTGTGGGGCACATCCGGCACTCCTGCTACGATTCTGCACATCACAGAATCACAGAATCACAGAAATGTAGAGTTGGAAGAGACCACACGGGCCATCCAGTCCAACCCCCTGCCATGCAGGAACACCCTCAAAGCACTCCCGACAGATGGCCATCCAGCCTCTGCTTAAAAACCTCCAAAGAAGGAGATTCCACCACACTCCGAGGCAGCATATTCCACTGCCGGACAGCCCTGACCGTCAGGAAGTTCTTCCTGAGGTTCAGGTGGAATCTCCTTTCCCGCAGCTTGAATCCATTGCTCCTTGTTCTGGTCTCTGGAGCAGCAGAAAACAAGCCCTCTCCTTCCTCTACATGGCACCCCTTCAAATATTTAAACATAGCTATCATGTCCCCTCTTAACCTTCTCTTCTGCAGACTGAACATACCCAGCTCTCTAAGTCTATCCTCATAGGGCATGGCTTCCAGGCCCTTCACCATTTTGGTCACCCTCCTCTGGACCTGCTCCAGCTTGACCATGTCCTTCTTGAATTGGGGTGCCCAGAACTGGACACAGTATTCAAGATGAGGTCTAACCAAAGCAGAGTAGACATCACTTCCCAGCCAACGTCCAGACGCACGGCAGGGAGGGCCCCAATGCGCATAGGCAGCCAGTGTGCCCCAATGGGCACGGTGAATCAATCGTGTCATCGTGCAATGGAGGCCCGTACATTGTAATGCCACGGTGGTCCCTAGGTGAGTATGGATGCGGCGGAACTACTCAGTTCAGTTTTGCACACGTGTAAGTACTTGGGATGGGAGACCACCAAGGAATGCCAGGAATGTAAGGCTCTATTTCAGAGGAAGAAACTGGCAAAACCACCTCCGAGTATTCCTTCCCTAAGAAAACCCTAGGAAAAAATCATGGCATCACCATAAGTCAACAGGGGACTTGGGGGCACATACATGCGCAGAGAGAGAGAGAGAGAGAGAGGCCTAAATACCCTAAAGGCACCAAATCCTGCCCTGATCCTGGAACCTAAGCAGGGCCAGTCCTGAGAGTTCAAACGGAGTACAGCACTATAATTACATAGCGTGAATGGACCCAGGATCTGGTGCCTCCCGGGTACCTAGGTCTCTTTCCAAGTTAGTTCATCTTTCAATTGAAAATGGCCAGACGCCATTCAATGCCCAACCTCAGGTGGCAAAATCTTGGATGAGCACATACAGTGCTCGGAATCTGGCTGGTGGCTTCCGTGTCATGGGGGCAGTGAATCCACTCCTGGTTTTGGCTAGCTTCAAGGGATCTGGCCAAAGCGCTGAAATTATTTGGGGACGAAGTTCAGGACCTACGAGAGTTCCTTTAATACCTGGATAAAAGCAGACTCAAGAAGAGACAGTTCTCCTGTGGAGAGACCTCCGCAACTATCTGCGAAGCAACACCTGGTGCGTGGTGACGAAGAAGCTGTGCCTTTCCGAGTCCAGGGGGTGCTACGCCATGGGTCTCCGGCCGTCTCATTGCTCAGGCAAGGGCTTCAGGCCTGCAGTGCTTGCAAACTCCTAGGAACATCCCTCAAAGCCCTCGGCACGTCCCTTGCTGCTGACCTTGGCCTCGCAACCTCTGGAGACTGAAGAAGTGTGGATGTGAGATTCACACTCGATAGGACTCCGCCGAGCAAAGCGTGTCCTTCCCCTGCAAACATGGGAAGTGACTTAAAAGCTTCAACACACACGCTCCTCTTTCACATCCAGTGGGATTCCAAGTGGCTCACAGTTCAAGACCCCCAGAAAAGGCTGGCAGGCAGTGGCCTCAGGTGACACCCGTGTCAGCAGAGCAGTGGCTCCACTCCAGGTTTGTGCTCAGTTTAAAGGACCTTTCCAAGGTGCTGAAGGGAAGGGGATAGAATTCAGCACCGTGGACCATTCCTTTAAAGCCTGGATTTAAGACCTGGAGGAGATTCACACGGAATCCACCGGCCAGAGAAGAAATGACAAAGGGGAAGATACAGAGATGGCTGGCTGCTCCCATGTCAGTGGGGTGAAGAATCCACGCCAGGTTTTGGCTACTTTTAACAGAGCTCTCTGTGGTGCTGGAACTTTTTAGTAACAGGGTTCTACCTCTGAAGTATGAATTAATGCCTGGAGTGGACTGCCCACCCCACTGACACGGAAACCACTAGCTGTTCCTTCTGAGAATTCAATGTCGGGTTAAAAGAGGAGGCTTAAAGAGACCATCTAGTTTGCCCTCCTGTTTCTGGCATGAGCCACACAAGTGCCTCAAGGATGGATGCCAGCGGGTGGCGGTTGGCTGCATCAGGTCAACCATGGATCCTATACTGACATCACCAGAAACCGTTTTCACCCTTACGTACACACAAACACATTCAAAACCGCTTTTTTCCTCCAAAACAGCCAAGAGCGACACATGCACAGGAGTCTCTGGAAACATTAGGGGGCATTTTGCTGCACTGGGAATGAGTGGGTGGGAATTTTTACCACCCTCACCAGTTGCGTGGGCCCCAAATAGGCTAGGAGGCCAAAACAGAGGCCGGATGGGCCCCCCCCCCAACAACAGACTAGATGACAGCTGGGAGACCCTCTCAGTCTCTCGCTCTCCCGGTTGTCTTGACAAAGAGTGATGGAGAAATCTCTGCAGCATCTCAGGGAATTCCCCGGGGATTTCATCCCCTTTGCATATTTTAAAGTGGATCCTGTTTGCAAATCCGCTGTTTGAGTCCTTGCGGTTTTATCACCGGCTCCTCATCCCTTGTTACTCAATAAGCGAGAGCTGTCCCAGGCAGCTATCGACTGCTCCTTGCCTTGTTGTCTCCTTTGATGGGGGGGGCAGCCAACACCCCCCCAACAGAGCTTTGCAGTCTTCCCCAGTCAAGCTGCAATTGCTGCAGGATGGAGAGGGAGGCAAAGAGAGAGGACAGAAGGAGGCTCGAGGTCTAAAAATGAAAGATGTGAGAGAGTGGACCTGATGGGATTCATCTTCTTAGACCTGGAAACTGCTGTGTCTGACCCCAGATATGCACAGCCTGATTGCAGCTGGGGGGGAAAACTCTGCTCATGGTCAGAGGCACGGTCCTCCATGGGAGGGGGAAGCAATTCTGTTCATGGTCAGAAGCACTCTTCCCCATGAAGAGTATTCAGGCCTCTATGTGTGTGTGTGTGTACATAGCCATGCTGTGCCTTCAAGCTTCCGGTCGATTTATGGCAATATCATGAATTTCCTGGGGATCTCTTAGGCAAGGAAAATGTAGAAGTGGTTGGGCCAGTTCCTTCCTCTGAAACAGAGCCTACAGCACCCGGTGTTTGTTGATGGTCTCCCACCCATGTACTAACCAGGGCTGACTCTGCTTAGCATCCAAGGTCAGAGGGGATCTGGTGCCTTTAGGGTATTTAAGCCTCGAAGGATTCGGCACCTACCTTTTGAAAGCGTTGGCAATAAGGAGTGATGTTGTGGCCAGGAGTTCCTCAGGCAAGTAGTCAACCTCAGAAGGCAGGAGTGAGGAAGGAGACTTCTGACCCACCAGTTACGGCTTCAGCATTGGCTCACATCAAATTCCCGCTCATCCATTGGGTGTAGGATGTGCTGCCCTGAGCTTGAGCTGGATGCAGTTCCAGGACTGTGCTTGGGGCTGAAAACAGACACACACATGGCTGTTAGAAAGGAAGTCTTACTGGAAACGGGGGGGGTCTCCAGCAGAGGAAAACATCTCGGCCTTTCAGCTGACGGCCTGCAGTGTTCCCTTGCGCTAAGAGGTTGAACTGGGCCCCCAAACAATTAATTCTGCTCTGGCCATCCACGGCCAACACTCCCAGGGGCTGGGTAATGGGTCCCCTTGCCCGGAAGCAGTGGAAGATGGGTCCCCAGGTGGGTCGCGCAGGAGGAAAGGGAGCACCCGCTGGGCACCAAACTGAGACTGCTCCCCAGTAAGGTGGGCGAGGAGTCTGAGAGCCCAGGTTCAAATCCCCACCCAGCCACTGAAAATCACTGGGTGACTGAGTCCCACTCTCTCAGCCTCAGAGGAAAGCAAAGGAAAACCTCTTTGGATCAAATCTTGCCAGGAAAGGGGTCTACGTGCTGGATTAGGACCCCAGGAGGACGGCTTTAAATCTACTCTCGGCCCACCGGCAGGCCTTGAGCGAGGCCCGAGTGGGAAACGAAGGCTACAAGAGGAACAAGCCGGCAAGGAAACATCAGTTCAAACACGCACAAACACAAGCAAAACAGAGCAAAGCCATTTTGCTCAGCCTCAAAGACAAAATGTCTGGGGAGTTTATCTGCCTGACCCTCCGACATAAGCCAGACCTGTGACCTCCTGGCCCATCATTCACAGGTCTTTAGCCTCCAAGTTCCAGTAATCTCGGCAGCAGCTGCAGACAAGACAAAGGACAAAATCGCGGCTGGCTGCGAGGGCGGGAGAGAGGACGCAGGGAAAGCGCTCTCTCCCTCTGGCCAGCCAAGCTGCTGTTTCCGTCGCTGTTGTTTATTGCTGCTCCTATTATCATCTTTGGCCATTTCTGCACCAGACCGTTATAGTGCTATTATTCCACTTTCGACACCCTATGGAATCCTGGGGTTTGCAGCCCTCCCTAAACTGCAAACCCCAGGATTCCATAGGATGTCGAAAGTGGAATAATGGCACTATAATAGTCTAGTGCAGAAATGAAAATCATCATCATCATCATCATCATCATCATCATCATCATCATCATCATGATGTAATCGCTCTTTTCTCTGTAAAATGGAAATTATGTTTGTGTGTAATGGAAATAAGCAAATTCAACTGGAAGACTCAAGCTTGGAAGTGGGGGAGGGGTCTTTTATTTTCAGAATTGAACTTTTAATAAAAAAAAATAGTCTAGTGCAGAAATGGCCTTTATTTCTATCCTACCGTTTCCCCCAGTTTGGCCACAAGGCAGTTTGCAACAAATTGTAACTGTAGTCAAAAATCCACAAAATACAAAAGTTAGAAAGCAATTAAACTATCCAATTTAAAAAAAAAACATAAACCATTAAAACGATGGCAGATTACAAGGAGAAAATCCAGGACGGTGGGACCGGTCTCGGACAATTAAGCCTCAAAGGTCCTTTACTCTTGATGGCAAGAGAGGAGGAAGCCGGCCGGTCTACCTTTGCCCAGAAAAGGATTCCCAGCGTCTGGAGGCGGCCACCGGCAAGGCCCCGTCTCTCATGTTCCCACCCAACGGACCTGGGAGGGTGGCAGAAAAGAGAGAATGGCCTCTCCAGGAAATCTCAAAAGAGGGGCAGGGTCACAAGGGAGAATGTGGTCCTCCCAACAGGAACAGCCATGAAATCGTGGAATCCCAGATTTAGAAGGGGCTTCGTCAGCCATTGGGTCCAACCCCCGTGCTCAAGTCAGGATTTCCAGCCAGAGCATCCACAACAGGGAGCTGTCCAGACTCTTTCTGAAGATATCCAGAAAAGGAGACCCCACCACCTCTCTAGGCAAACGGTTCCATTATCAAACCTCTCTTAATATCAAGTTCCTTCTAAAGTTCAGTCAAAATCTATTAGTCTCTAACTTCAAACTATTAGACCTAGTCCTACCCTCTGGAGCAGCAGAGAACAGGCCTGCCCCCTTTTCTCTGTGACCATATTTTTAGATATTTAAAGATGGGAATCGTGCCACCCTTCAGTCTTCTTTCCACCTGGCTGAACCTGCCCAGCTCCTTCAACTTCTCCTCATAGGTTTTGTTCTCCATCCCTCTTATCACCCTTCTTGCCTTTCTCTGAACCTGCTCCAGTTGGTCTATTTCCTTCTTCAAATGAGGCACCCAGAACTGAATGCAGGACTCCAGATGAAGCCTAACCAGCACAGAACCAGGTAGGACTAATTACTTCCCTTGACTTAGAAACTATAGTTCTCTTAATGCAGGCTAAAATAATATTTGCCTTCTTTGCTGCAGCGTCACACTGCGGGCTCATGTTCAACTTAATCCCAAGGTCCTTTTCATATATGTACTGTTGCTAAGCCAAATATGTACTGCGGTCCATTTAGACTGCTGCTAAGCCAAGCATACCCTCTCCTTACAGGTAGGCATTTGGGTTTTATGATGTATGATCCTCCTCGTCCTCTTGTTTTCCCCCACCTCAGTTTCCCCCACTTCACTGAAGAACTGCTGCAACTTTTATCACCCTCCATTATCCCCTTGTACTAAAAGCTCAGACACTTTCCCACTAGAGGAATAAACAAAGGTGACCACTGGGCTTTTCAGTACATCTGATTGATCTATCCCTCATCGCCAATTAGCTCTGCCGTCACCATCAGGATTGAGAGAGAGGAGAGCTTCCATCCATGCTGCAGACAGTCTTGCTCCTCTAGTAAGCTCAGTCTGATCACACCACCCTCCATCTACAACCCGAGCATCTCATGCGCGCTAATGCATCCGACGCGGTCCCCTCTGAGCAATATCAGAGGATGCAAATGGCTGCAAAATCTTTGCCACTGTGCCCTGGTGAGAAACCAGGCACCATCTGCAACCCGTGCAAACAACACAGCGCTCAACACCACCACCCCTACTGAGATAAATGCAGGGATGTTTGGCGACAGGGCTTTGGAGAGGCTCTCGGGCGTCTCTGATACAAATGACATCTGAAAGCGCCGTGGCTCTCTAAAGACCCTGTTGCGGCGGCGGCGCAAAGCAGCTACAAGGCAGTAAATAAAAGATCACGGTTGATGTGGGGCCACCAGGGAGCCCCTAAGAATTAAGGAGTGTCGAAAGACAAACAAGAAAAATAAGGCTGGTTCGGAGGAGACTCGAGAATGACAGAGAGAATCGGGTCCCTGTTCAATCTGCCACCAGTGGCTTCTCCCTTTCTGATGCAAAGTCCCTAAATTTTCCATGGAACGTAGCTGCTTTCATACAACACACTGAGCCACGTCCTCGTTTTACTTTCTGGAAGCTCCTTTGTGCTCTCCAAGGTGCTGAACATGAGGAGGAACGGGATTTTAGTACCATGGATAGCTCCTAAGAGAGCTAGCCAGAACCTGGCTTGGATTCTTCGCCCCACAGGAATGTCACCAGGTGCCACTGCTGTACAACCATCATCCTTCACAGCCGGTGGATCACCACGGACCCTGTCATGATGAGGAATGTGCAGAGCTATACCAATGGACTTTCTCCCTTTCTTATAACCCTACCCAATCCATGTCTAACTCTGCTTATTTTTTTCTTTTTCTTTTAATGTGGATAAATCATCTCCCTGTTTAATTTTCCTCCCTTCACTGATGTATGCTTTATGCATGTTTTATTTAAAACTGTATTTGCTGCTGGAACATATTTCCTTCCCTGACTAAAGCAGGGAGGCCAACTTCCAGCCCACAAAAGGACTGTGTCTGGCCCACAGAAGGACCAGATCAAGCTCAAGGAAGGTCCAGATATGGCCCTACGGAAGGTCAAAATCTGGCCTACGGTTGCTCCCCATCTGGTCCACAAAAGATCTAGATCCAGCCCATGGCATCTCCAGATCCAGCCAGAAGGTCCAAGCCAGCCCATGGATGGTACAGAGCCAGCCCACAGAAGGTTTAAATGTGGCCCGCAGAAGATCAGATATGACCTCACAGAAGTTCCAGATACGACTCACGGAAGGCATGGGTCCAGCCCGTGAGGGAACCGGGGATGTCCCACCTCTCCAATTTCTACTTGGTGGGGAAGAGGACAGGCCTTTGACAGATGCTCAGATGTGCTCCAAAGGGGAATTTTTTTGAACACCGTCCACCTGGCGCTGCGTCGTTCAATAAACCACTGACTTCAATCAGCTGTCAGACTCCATTCATGAACCCCAGACAGATTTTAATAATTCCCCTTCACAGCTGATCACTGTCATATTTTGCAGGGCTAAAAGGAGACAGGTTCTGGGAAAGAGGAGGGGCTTGGCTTCAGCCACGGCCGAATCTCCTGCTTGTAAAAGTCCCGTCAAGCAAAACCGTCGGGTTCCTTGGGCAGACGGCCTCCGCTTTTGCCGGCGTGTGCACGCCTCAAGAATTCATTGGCATTCCTGTAAGGTTTGGGCACTGCTTCTCTTCTCTCTCCGATCTTGAATAAAAGATGCAGACTCTTGACTCGCCTCTCAGCAGTGCAGTAAAACACATCCAGCCCGTTGGCACTGCCAGTTCCAGATCGGGCTTGCAGTGGCCAGCAAGGACAACCAGAGGTCTTTGGCTCCCGCCAGCATCTCACTCGGAGGCAGGGATATTGCGGCTTTGTTTTGAAATGCGGGCGCTCCTGGTGTCTGCATTTTGTTACCTCTACAAAGTAGAGTTTTTTTGTTTTTAAACAGGCACTCCGCGCGGATCCATACCAACCAATCTGTTCTAGCAGGTTTTAGGTCCGCCAGGACCAGGCCTTTTGTAAGGCTAATGACCATCTGACTGCAGGAGCCAGTAGGGACACAGAAGGCTCTGCATAGCACCAGGCTTGGTTCTTCAGCCTTTGCAGCTTACTGGCAGGCAACCACCAGGACAAAGTGCCTGCCTCAGGTGGCAGAAACTGAGGGGCAGCAAATGGCAACCCACTCCCCAACATGGAAGAAGGGTGGGGCCACTGAGCAGGGAGTTGGACTCAATGGCCCATGGGTCCCCTTCCAGCTCTGTGAGGATTGTACAATTCACATTCTCTGTCTCAGGCAGCACAATAGCTTGGGTCAGCACCACCTTCACTCCGACCCAGCAGCCCTTCTCTTGCATTTCTCCTCAGTTGGCACATTTCCTGTTCCCAAGCGGCCTCCGCTTCAGCCAGTTGTAGAATTTTCTTTTTCCTTGAAAAGAACAAGAAATGAGAAAATGAAGAGGCTTGTGCTGTAAGCCAGGTCTGGCATTTCGCCATCACGCTGCACTTCTCTCTCATCCGACTCTGATCCGATAAGGAATCCCAGGTGGGCAGGAAAGAGAAAGCGTGTGTATAAGAAAGCTTCTCTCCATCTATCCCTCTCTCTCTTTCTCTCGAGGACGCTCTAATGGTCCGGAGGGAGCCATTTTGTTAACTCCAACTTGGAAAAAGCAGAGACGCTCGATTTCCCCAAGAGCCAAAGTCCTGCTTAGTCATCTCCGGCCGAGACGCATCTGGCCACCGGACAGAGACACGGGAGAGGAGATGCAAGCTGTGGAAATCAGGCAGAAGAGCCATTGCTGACAAGCCCCCCAACTGTTTCCCTTTCGAGGAAGGTGGCTGTGGCCCCTGGCAGATGGGCTGTAGAGTCCTCAGCAGCAGCATGGCCAAAAGTTAACAGCTGCCCGGTAGCATACGAAGGGTTGCTTTGCATTCGGTTGGCCCAGCTCGGTAATTCTGCAGTTCAAGGGCCTCGGAGGTGGCTCGAAACCAGACCGAGGGAGCACGCTTTCCGGTTAGCAATTTCCTTCTCTTGCTCTCATAGCTGTTGGGATGGAAGACGCTGTTGCGTCTGCACGGTTCAGCTTCCCTGTTCGCTTCCGACTACATAAACCTTGGGAGCCTCTCTTCCAAGGGCCTCTCCCTGGGGTATGGATGCACCCTGTCCTGGACACAAGTTAGCAAGTGCCCAGATTGGCGCTCAGGACAGGTTGCACGGTCAGTCCGGTCTGGGTCAAGAGGTAAGGAGAAGCTTGAGGGTGGCCTTTATCTGGTGCAAAAGTCAGTTTAAAAAAAAAAACATTTACAAGAAAATTTAAAAACAATTAAAATCAACCTCATAAAAGCCACCTGCAAAATTTCACTTTTGTGATGGAATCCCCAAGTCAGGATGGGTTAGGAAGAATATTCCAAAATGTTTCCAAATACTGCATAGTTGAAAGTTGTGTTTCTTGAGTGCCAGGAAAGCCTGACAAGATGGATTCTTGACTGAGGAAAATCTTCAGAGTTCAAGACTTATAGCAGGCCAAATCCACACGTGGTCGTTTTACGCAGAAAACAGCAGAAGAGTGTACAGAAGAGCGCAGCAAACGCTGTTTCCTGAATAGAACAACCACGGAAAGGTGGGATTGCACGGAATAACTCTCAAACTGTGAATAGTGGTCAAAAACTGTGCAGCTTTCAAAGACTTTCGTGCAGTGAGAAGGAACTTACTAAAATTACTCCTCGTTTCCTTCGAGAAGAAAATCAGTGAACCTTTACGGACCTTTCAGCTCCACGGAGAGGCAGCCAGAGGAATCGTGCCAGGCCTCGGGCTGAGAAAAAGAAGCTCTCTTTCTCCCTCTCCCTGAAAGTAGGACTCTTTCTCAGCCTTGGAGGGGAGAAGGCGGGGGCCACACCTCCTCTGAACCTGGGAGCATCGTCTCGTAGCATCTAGAAGGCTCATCCCGCTCGGGTATCCCACCCGGAAGGGATTTGCCCAGTTCTGGACTTGAGAAGGAGAAATGCATCCACACTGCTGGATGTTAACATTGCACAGCATCCATTATTTGTTACCAATAATCTTATACCTTGCATTCTCGGTGCCTTAGTGTTACTTCCAAAGCTTTGCCGGCTTCTCCATCAGGCAAAGGTGTTAGAAATCACACAGGAGAAACAAAGATGAAGATATCTCAGTCCCAGGCCAAAGTTCTGTCTCAGAAATCAGTTACTCTGTTATCAGTTAAGACGGTACTGAGGGATTACACCAAAAGGCACTGGAAAACAGGCAGTAATAGTTTTTCAATTCCGTCAGCAACAGAAAAGTAACTTCCCTTCCCTCTTGCTCACGGAGTTAAAATGTTATTGTTGCTGTCATTCTTTAAATACCAGGAGTGATGTCATGTAGGAGGTGGAGCCAGCTTGTTTTCTGCTGCTCCAGAGTCTAGGACGCGAAGCAATGGATTCAAAGTACAAGAAAGGAGATTCCATCTAAACATTAGAGAGGACTTTCTGATGGAAAGAAGAGTTCAGCAGTGGAAGCTGCTACCTCAAGGGAGTGTCGTGGAGTCCCCTCCTCCTGCTTTGGAGGAGGCTGGATGGCCATCTGCCGGGAACGCTTTGGTGGTGTCTTACCACAGGGCAAAAGGAGGTTGGACTAGATGGCCTTTTCGTTCCTTTCCAACTCCAAGACTCAAAGATCAGGATCTCAAGGGAGACGCCAGTGGACAGGTTCAGCCCGGGGTCTGTGATGGGGAAGGGGATTCTGATTACCCGGACGGCACAGCCAGAGAAGAAACTGCCAGAAATCACCTCCCCGTTTGCTTTGGACTCAGCGGGCGAAGAGGAGGCCAGCTGAGGGAGGGCGGAGGACGAGGAGCCATCCTGCAGGGCCGCCCCTCCGGGGACTAAAAGGCAGCACGATCGGATTAGCTCCTTAATGGCTTTTCGCTCTGTCTGCCTCCCGTCCGTGGCTCTGATCCAGAAGGTGCGGCTCAGGCGGGGAGAAAGGAAGGGGGACTCTCTGGCAGGAAGGCGGGAAGACCTCGGCCCCTTCTCTCTCCGCCCCCACCCTGCCTCCTCTTCCTTCCTCCAATTTTCCTTCTTCCTTCTCTCCTCTGTCTTCCCCTTCCTCTACTTCTCCATCCTTTTCTTCCCGTTCTCCCTTATTCCCTGCTTCATCCTGTCTCACTCCCTTCCACCTCTTCTTCTTCCCTCCTCTCATTCCCTCTCCCCCCTTTCCTTCCTCCTCTTCCCTTTCCTCTTGCTCCTCTCCTTCCTCTTCCTTCTGGGAAAAGGACCTGCCAATACGCTCCTGTTTAGTAGAAGCAGAGTGGGCTCACAGGATCACAGAGCTGGGAGAGACCCCCAGGCTCCTCCAGTCCAGCCCCCTTCTGCCAGGCAGGAAAACACGCCCAAAGCCCTCCCTTTGACAGACGGCTGCCCGGCCTCCGTTTAAAGCCCCCAGAGAAGGAGGAGACTCCAACACACTCCCAGGCGGCATATTTGTTGGACCGTGGCCTGGAGGTTAGAGCCCGATTCCCCGCTCGGCCAAGGAAAACCACTGGCTGAGACTGTGGGAGTCTCTTTCTCCGGACCTCTCCAAAGAGAAACTAGACAGCCCCCTGCTGTGTCTCCGAAAACCATCTGTCGTATGAGTAGAGGAGGAACGTCCAGCTGGCCACGTTAGGGCTTACGTGGCACCTTTCCTACAACACTCTATCCCAACCGCACAACTGTATAAACATGCTTTATAACCTCGGACTTTACTATCGCTCGTAAAGAAACGGGTTTATATCCAAGAAAGCTCGTGCTAAAAGGAAAACTGGTTAGCCTTAAAGAGCCGGCGTGGTGCAGTGGTTTGAGCATTGAACTATGGCCCTGGAGACCAGGGTTTGATTTTCTACTCAGCCACAGAAATCGGTGACCTTGGGCGCGTCACACACTCTCAGCCCCAGAAAACCCCATGGTAGGGTCACTTAGGGTCGCCACATGTCGGAAACAACTTGAAGGCCCACAGAAACAACCGCAGCCTCATTTTGCTCCCCTGGCCTCCAGTCACGACTGTAGCTGGAAGAGTTTGGAAACCCTGCACGAACGCTCCTGTTTTGCCGGAGGGGACGGCACGGACATGCTGTGAACAACACAGATTCTTTCTCAAGCCGCTTCCAAGACTTGGAGGAAATCGCCAGCTGTCTCTGGACCCAGGGTGCGGCATAACAGGCACCATTCCAGATCTCCCCAAGCCTGGACGCAAGAGGAGGTCCGTCTCCACCACGGTCCCCAACTGGACACGGGTGACATCAGCCATCGGGAGACCGGGCGCTTCTTTCCCCATCAGCAGATGGAGAGACTGAATAATTCATCAGCTAATGAGCTCTGAGTGCCTCTTAATACACCTCCCCGCTTCTCTTAAATGGGACCCACGCTTCCCCCACCCCTCCTGGAACCCAGAGCGGCTCGTCAATTATGCACGAGGCCCACTCCCCCTTAGCAGAGAAAGCACGGGGTTGGATTTCCAGCCATCTCCGCTCAAGCATCTCCTCTTGCCAACCGGCCTGCCCTCTTTCAGCGGCCCCAGGTAGAAACCCGGCCTATGGTTCCAGCTCAAGAGCACAGCAAAGGGCCCGCAAAGACAGAGAGCGAGATGGCAGGCCCTGCCTCAGTTTGGAAAGCCACGCTAAGCGCACGCTGAATGCCCTGCTCGTCCAGCCTACGGCACTTGGGCTGGCTAGGGGAGAGATGCCAGGAGATCTTGTGCAGAAAAGGAAATTTCCCCAGGCCTGGTTCCAAGTAAAAAGGTGGGAGATGTAGGCAGGGCAACTTGATTCCTGGACTACAGCTCCCAGAATCCTTCACTCAGTGTGGCCACTCAGTACTGAGAGTTGCAGTCCAGGGTCCTTATTCAGTGGCTCAAGGTGGAGATACAACCTGTGGTTAGAATCATAGATTTGGAAGAGACCCCAAGGGCCATCCAGTCCAACCCCAGTCTTCCAAGCAGGAAGACGCAATTAAAGCACTCCTGATAGATGGCCATTCAGCTTCTCTTTAAAAACCTCCAAAGAAGGAGGAGACTCCATCACAACGCCAGGCAGCAGCATATTCCTCTCCCAAACAGCTCTTATCACCAGGAAGCTCTTCCGAAAATTTAGATGGAATCTCTTTTCCTGATGTTTGAAGCCATTGCTCCATGTCCTCATCTCTGGAGCAGCAGAAAAGAGGCTTGCTCCGTCCTCCACACATGACATCCTTTCAAATATTTAAAAACTGCTTTCATGCCCCCTCTTAACCTTCTCTTCTCCAGGCTAAATACACTCGGCTCCCTAAGCCTCTCCTTGTAGGGCTTCATGGTTTCCAGGCCTTCTACGATTTTGATCACCTTCCTCCAGATATGTCCCAGCTTGTCCATATCCTTCCTGAAGTGTGGTGCCCAAAAGTGGACACAGTATTATTCCAGGTGGGGTCTGACCAAAGCAGAACCAAGTAGGACTATGACTTCCCTTGACCTAGACACTACGCTCCTATCGATGCAGCCCAGAATCGCATCCTCCTAAAAGAGAGAAGATCCAGGACTAGTTTTCTGACTGCAGCCTGGGCTGATTTGGCACCGAACTGTGGTGAAAAGGGGACCACCTGGGGGCCCTGAAAGGCAGCGAAACCGTGTGCTGTGCCTCGCACTCAGGACAGCCACCGCAGACGCTGAGACTTCGTCTGTCCCCGAGGTTCCGTGTTGCCCGTAATGAGAAGTGGCATCTGGACAGCTGAGCTAACGAGCAACGGATGCTTTTGGGCTTCCTCTTTCTCTCCCCGAATGTTGCTTTTCACAGCCGGCACGATTTCCCTACATTAGCATGCCATTAGCATGACGCTGAAGAGGGCATGGGACACACGGAGAGAGAGGAAAAAATGAAGTGTTCGGGAACAGCTCTTTTAGCTTCCACCTCAGTTTCCCCCATTACACAGTGAGAAAGGGAAGATCTATCCACCTGATTTTTTTTTTCTTTAATGCACGGATGGAAATCACACGCGCATCATTGGAGCGGAGACTGTTGGCTCCCATGTCGGTAGGGCAGCAAATCCACTCCACAGTTTAACCTGGGCTTTAAAGGCACTCTCCGCAGTCCTGAACTCTTTTCCTAAAGAGATTCAGTACCCCAAAGAGCTCCTTTGGAACAAGTGAAAACCTGGAGTGGATGCGCTGGTCAACTGACACGAGAGCCACCCGCTGCCACTGCCCTGTGGCCCAAACATATATTCCTATCCCCCAAAACTGGAAAGAATCATGCCCCCGGGAGCCCCAGGGTGTGTAGTTCTTCACCAAAAATCATCTAAATCAGTGATAGAGATGGTGAATAGCACTGGACCCGGGACAGAACTCTGTGCACCCCACTAGTCGCTTCTCCCCAGGATGAAGAGGAGCCAGTGGTGAGGAGCACCCTTTTCACCCTGGAGAGAAGAAATAATTCCCGTACTCTGCACCTTCAATTTAGGGTGATCCCATGAATCGCATAGGGTTTTCTTAGGCAAGGGATCTTCAGAGGGACCAGTCCCTTCCTCTGAAAAAGAGCCGACAGCACCAGGTATTTGTTGACAGTCTTCCGTCCAAGCGGTAACCGGGACTGACCCTGTTTATCTTCCAAGAGGAGACAGGATCTGATATCTTTAATGGCTTCCATTATGGGTCTTGGAGGTGGCGGCTCAGAAGGAGGGGAATGGCCCCAAATGGCTGGAATGGGGGCGTCCGGTTTGGATGCCTGCCTCCCTTTCCCAGGGGAGGGGGTCCCATCTGTTCTCCTGCCAACACTGCCATCGATCACGGCTCCAGCGGCCTCGGCCCTCCCCCCGGAGCGGCTTTGGCTGTGCTGAGTGGTTTTTTTAGGGACTGGGCAGCTCAGAAAAGCTTCCTCCCCGCCCAGGCCTAATTGGTCCTAATGAGTCATAAACCATCGAGCCATTTTCTCATCAAGGTCTGCTCCCCCGACGGATGGACGGACGGACGGACAGCCACGCCGGCTCCCCAGCCTCCGCTCCAAGGAGACAAACTCCGGAACAGACAAGGGGAGGGAAGGACGGAGGAAGAGGGAGCTTACGGCCAACTCACAGGCCTCCCGGTTTAGGAACTGCAAAGGGGAGGCCAGAGAGAGAAGGGAAGGAGAAGGCTGGAGGGGAAAGGAGGTCTCCTCACACTGGACCTTCAGGGATGATATTTACAAATTGCCCACTCAAGGCATCTTGCTGTCAGTGCGTTCCTTGGAGTTGTTTCCGACTTATAGCGACCCTGAGGCAAACCTACCATGCGGTTTTCTTGGCAAGATTTCTTCCAAAGGTGTTTGCTTTTGCCTTCCTCTGAGGCTGAGAGAGTGTGACCTGCCCAAGATCGCCCAGTGGGTTTCCGAGTTGTTGTTGTGTGCCTTCAAGTTGTTTCTGACCTACAGCAACCCTCAAGCGAACTAAGCGTGGGCTGTTCTGGGGCTGAGAGTGTGTGATTCACCCAAGGTGGGTTGCCGTGGCCAAGAGAGGAATCGAACGCTAGTCTTTAGGGTCGTAGTCCAAAACTCAGACCAGCACAACACGCTGGTTCTGGGTTTCCGAGACTGAACGCGAATTCAAATCCTGATCTTTGGAGTCATAGTCCAACACTCAAACCATGCTGGGTCTCATTTCCTTTTTCGATTTCCTACATTTCTCTCAACCGGGGCCCCAAGGCAACGAAGTACAATTCATTAAATGCTTGTACATAAATCCCTTTACATTTATAGGATACAATTCCACAAACACCTTCTGTGGCAAAGGACTGGAAAGAGCATTTGCCCTTGTGCTTGTGAAAAGTGGACTTCCTTTTGCTGATTTCGGGGGCAAAAGTATTTGCGTGCAGACAAGAATCAATGTGCTTGAGGGAAAGAATGGTGTGCTGCATACACCAAACAGTGCAGAGCTTGGAAAAGCTACTGCTTGGGACTTCAGGCCCCAGAATTTGCCAGCCAGCATGTAGTCCAAAAGAAAAAACTTCATTGTTTTTGTTGTGGGCCTCCAAATTATTTCTGACTTCTGGTGACCCTAAGACTCCATGGGTTTTTGCTCCGTAATGTCTTAGTCACTGGAGCAGCAGAAAACAAGCTCCACGTTGCCTGGATGATACTGTCCCTTTTTTCTAATCAAGTCACACACAGGGGCACACAAATGCAAACACAACCAACTCCCCCCCCCCAAGCAAGGCAATCTGGAAAATTTAGACTCCCTCCCCGCCCCAAGGTCCCATCTGCCACCTCCCATCATCTGGTCTCCAAAGCATCTGAGTGGAGTAAAGTCCCGCTGAGGAAGACCCCCTCCCCTTTCCCCACCGCCTCATCTGTTTTCCCAACCTAATGGGTCCATCTTCATCATACACCCCCCTTCCAAATTGCCCATCCGCCCCCAACTGGGAAACCCATTTGCCTCCATGCATTTTTCACGAGGTCATTAAACTTTCAGCCAAAAAACTAAAACGGTCACCTTTGGGAACAATGTTTGGCTTTCTTCCACCAATTCCCCACACCCCCTGGTTTTTCAGAAGAAAACACACAGCAGTTAGATCATCTTGGAAAAGCCACCCCCTGGGGTGAAGCGGTGGGGTGAAAAGGAGAAGCGTGCAAGGATATCGGAGAAAGGACACCTCTTGCAAAGAAAACAGTCTGCAAGGAACAGCCCTGCAAAACCACAGCGGCGTCTTCCATCTTAAGACCGAAACTCAGACGAGGCATTTTGCGTGGTAACCCAACTCCCAGAATCCAGCTGGCATGGCTGCTTGATGGGGGATTCTGGGAATTGTTGTCCAAATCATATTGCAGGGCGGCCATCGGTTTTCAAGACCTGATGACTGCGGCTCTTGGAGGCTTTTCAAGTCGTTGCCAACTTACAGCGGGGTTTTCTTGGAAAGGTTTGTTCAAAGGGGGATTGCCTTTGCTTTCCTCTGAGGCTGAGAGTGCGCAACTTGCCCAAGGTCACCCAGTGGGTTTCCATGTCTGAGCAGGTATTTGAACTCCAGCCTCCAGAGCTGTAGTCCGAGGCTCAAACCACTACGACATGCCTTCCGTAGAGTTGCCATAAATTGAAGTCAACTTGATAGCACAAAACATCAGCCGAGGAAGAGAGAAAAACGAGCGGATGCTCACAAGGAAAGGAGAGCAGCTGGATGCACACCTTTGGGTCAGGAGTCTGAAAGCCTCTCTCCACCACCCCACAACTGTCCTGATGAAGAGTGACAAGGGCACAAAACTGTTGGAAAAATTCCAGCATTCTCTCTCCCCCCATCTTGTTCCTAGAGCAAGTGGGCACAGCTAGCACAGGGCTTCCTTAGCCCGGCAAAGCTCCACCATTTGCCTTTCTGTCATTTAACTGCATGATCATAAATACCTTTGGTGTTCAGGTGATCAGATCATGTGACCCAGGACAGTTGCTTGGGTCGTCGGTCTTATAAAAGAAAGAGACCCCCCTCTTCTCTCTCTCTTCTCCTCCATTTTTTTGCTTTCTCTTCCTCGTTTCTGACCATGCTTCACATCTCCGTCAGAAGATGGTGAGTTAAGAACGAAGCTACTACTATTCATTAGCTAGTTAGGACGTAGGCTCCCCAATACATATGTAAATGTAGAAGCCATTAGTAAACTTTTCTAAGTTTGTAACCTGACGCTGCCTGCATTTGTTTTGCTTCTGCAGTCAGTTTGAGATCAGAAAAGCCATACACAAATTTAGACATGCTTCTTCTGCTACTCTGCTGAAAGGAGGCTGAATCCTTACGGTTTTAGCTTCCATAGAATTTCCCAATACGGCTAACACCCTGGGAAACTCTTATTCCCAACAGAAACATTTCCCCAAAACATCAGATTTTCTAGTCTACCTGGCAAGATTTGCCTTCACGATGTTGGAAGCCAGAGGTTGATCTCCTCCTGAGCACCAATTGCCTTTGCATTTCCCTTCTCCTTCTGCTTCTGCACCCTTTGGCTGGGCCAGAACATCACCAAAGATACTGAGGATTGCTAAAACGACAAACAAACGGAGCAAGTCAAGCCTGAACTCTCCCTAGAAGCCAAGGTGACCGACTGAGGCTGTCTCACTTTGGCCATGAGAGGACATGACTCTTTAGAAACGACAATAATGCTTGGGAAGGTGGAAGGCAGTGGGAAAAGAGAAAGACCCCATTATAGATGGATAGACTCAATTAAGGAGTCCATGTCCCTGAATCTGCAAGAGTTGGGCAGGGTGGTTGACAATAGGGCGATCTGGTTATCTTGCATTCAGAGGGCCACCATAAGTCAAGGTCAACTTGACCAGAACAGGAACAACAGGACATTACAGAACCAAGTGTTCCACCAGATGTAGAACCAGATGCCCAAATGGTGGCACTGGGTGGCTCCCAAGTCTCAGCGTAGTGAAATCATTTCAGGTTTTAATCTGAGATCTTTGGATACGGGGTAGGATGGGACATTTCCGAATAAAGCAAAGCAATAAATAAATAGAAAGGTTTCCAATGAGCTCTCCAGGGTGCTGAATCCTGTTCTTAATGAGGGAAAGCACCTTCAGAACTGAGTGGTTTCCTAGTGTAGAAAAGCCACCAAGTGACCCAAGACAAAAGGGACACCTCCTTTTCCATGCATCTGTTCCACCAACAACTCCAAGCCCGGTTTGATCAGATCCAAATGGCTTACGACGGCTCGATCAGGAATAGGAGAATGTAGGCCGTTGACTCTTAATTATGGTACAAATTAACAGCCAGGAACCTGGAGTCTATTAGCAGCTGGTGATTAACCGTGGGAAACGCAGCTGTCTGCTGCCTCGCACCACAACCGGCACAGCTGCACAAAGGCAGAACGCTGCAAAACTTTCTTCCGTTCCCAGCACAGCCCCAAACAAGGTCAAAAGTGCCAGCTCCAAAGCTGAATTCCCTACAAAATGGGGCTCAGGATCACTGCACAGCCCTCAAGACTGAATCAAGCCACCAGGGTAGGGTTCAAAATGTTGGATGTGGATGGCAGGAACCTGAGTTCAACTCTCTCAGTTGGCAGCATCCTTGGTAATGTTTTGACCCAGTGAAAGGGTGAAGAATGAGAGAGAAAGAAGAAGAAAGAGAAGGAATTAAAAGCAGAGGCAGAAGAGGGAGGAATGGTGGTGATGGTTTGTCAGTGGAGCAGTGAGTCTATTCCAGATTTTAAAGCCATTCTCAGTGTAGTGGTTTGAGCGTTGGACTACAACCTTGGAGATGAGGGTACAATTCCCTGCTCAGCCGTGGAAACCCACTGGGTGACCATGGGCACATCACACACTCTCAACCCCCAGAACGCCCCACCATAGGTTCACTTTGAGTCGCCATAAGTTGGAAACAACTTGAACAAAGCACACAAGTACAAAGCTCGATCGAAGCTCTCCAAGGTGCTGAAACTGGTTAGAAATGGGGAGTTCAGCACCCTGGAGAGTTCCTTCAAAGTTAAAGCCTAGAGTGGATTCTCCACCCCCTGACCTGAGAGTCTCCAGTCCCCTCAGCTTTTAACAATCCATTGAGAAAAGCGCAGTTCCCTTCCTCTCTCCTTCAGCTCAGCCAAGGCAGGGCATTTGTATGCACTGATTGAGGGCAGCTGTTGGGGCAACAGGGAGGACAAAAGCCCAAACGTCTTCTCCTGCCTGCTGCTTCTTATCAGCACCCAGCACATGGATCTTTTTTTTTCTCTCTCTTTCCACCCCTAAAAATGGAAGGCACAACAAGAGACAGTGCGATAGCCTTGGGATCCCTCCTGGTGTACAGAACTGAATGCGCTTGGCACTCACGCCAGTCCCTCTGGGGCCCCCCAGCTGCTTCCTACAAAGGCATTCTCTTGATCCTTTCGGATGGCTTTGTTATCTCTTTATTTGGACACAAGGGGAGGAAAACAGTGAATTATATCACTGCTTCCATGGGTCTCCCTCTCTCTTTATATATCTCTGGTGTCGAAAAAGAAGAGAAATCTTGTGTTGGCTTTACATTGCTGCAAACACCCTTATGCCAGTGATTGCACTTTGTCGGAGGTTGCCCACGGCTGGCTTCCTATGCAGGGCCGTGAAAGCCCCGTAACAGTGGTGGGAAACAGAGGTGGACAACTGGGGAAGGCTAAAGGGCCACATTAGCCTCCTTGGAAAATTTGGTGGCTTAAGCCCTTCAGTGTGATTGTGCCTCCAAAAAAGAAAAAAAAAGTTTGCAAAATCTCCAAAGGTTTTGTCAGGGAAATAGGGGTATTTGCCCAACATCTCTGGGATGCCCTGGGCCATTTTAGGCCCAAAAGATGACCTTTTCCCCCCTCAAACAACAGGAAGTAAGCAGAAATCACTTCCTGTTTCAAAAATAAACCTCTTCTGCACCAAAATGGGCACAGGGAGGCTTCAAACACACTGAAAATACCTCTATGCCTCATAGAGAGCATTGGGAGGGGGGTATTTTTCCAAACGTGGTAAAAATGTACCACGTGCCCCCAGAGGACATTTTGGGGCAAAACAAACTTTTTGGAAAGATTTGCAAAAATTTATTTGACAGGGGCCAGGGAAGCGTGGGAGGTCTAGAGGCCACCAAAACAGCCTTGGGGGTCTTTGGGGGTGCGCTGTGCTCCTCCCTCTCAAGCCACCCCTGTGCAAAATGCCCCGAGACAGTCGAGTCCTTTTGAAACAGGAGACAAGGAAGAAGAAAAAAAACCAGAAGCACTTTTTCATCTCCCTGGAATGCAAGATGACCAAACAGAACAATTCACGGTTTCACAAGACTGAAAAAACTGCTGCCTGAGGCAGCCGCCTCGCCTTGCCTGCCAGTAGAGTCCCCTCTTCCACGTTCAATACAAAAGCAGAAACGCCATGCTAGACCCTACCAAACACAAAAGTCTACTTGCTATCATGTACCTTCAAGTCCACTCTTTCCTAGGCATTTCTCGGCAAGATTTCTTCCGAGGGCATTTGCTTTCCGCCTTCCTCAGAGGCTGAGAGAGTGTGACTTGCCCAAGGCCACCCAATGGGTTCCTAGAGCTGAGCAGAGATTCAAATCCCAGTCTCCCAGAGTCCTAATCCCACAGTCACTCACTCCTGCTGTCTTTGCGGTTGCGCGCTATCAAGTTGACTGCCTTGTGATCACCTCCTTCTAGGGTTTTCTTGTCAAGTTCTGTTCAGAGGAGGTTTGTCAGGGCCTTTCTCTGAGGCTGAGAGTGTGTGACTTGCCTGGAGTCACCCAGTAGGTTCCCACGGCCAAACCAAGAGGATTTGAAACCTGGTGTCCCAGAGAATCCAACTGAAACAAAACCCAACTGAAACTGCTAGACCACCCTGAGTCTCTGGCTTTGTTGCCCCAGAATTTAATCCAGCAGAGTTTTCCCACTGTCTTTCTTTGCGGCTGGGTGTCTTGCCCAAGGTCCACAGCTGAGAGGGGATACCAAGCTTGGAAACCTTCCCGAGGTTTGTTCCCTTGATGGGCAGATCCCACCCTCCCACAGCCCCATTTCTGATTCTCTTGTCGGGCACAACTCTGGCACCTGCCAAGATATTTAGGCGGCAAATTTAGCTCCCCGCTGTTTTCCCTTCATGTCTCAGAGCTCGACTGCCGAGCAACACGACGCGCGGCTGACGTGAAACCTGACAAGCGCCGCTTGCTCCTCCACACAGCTGAGCCTCGGCGCAGCCCGTCCGTCCCCAAAGGATCCCTCCCTCCTCTCCCCACCAGCGCCGCCCCCCATAAAGCACAGGTGGCCAAGAGTGGGAAGCCAGACTTCGCAGGCCGGGTCGGAGAGATGCTTTTTATAAAACAAAAGCTGCAAGGCCTAGGCTTCGCATTCTAGTCCTGCTTCCAAAAATAGGGAAAGGTTATTGCAAAGATGCCTTCGCACATACACATTGCTCGCAATGTTCTGATAAGATTCTCATATGATGAGAAATCGCTGCTTTTACAGAGCGCCGTTCGCTATCTCTGATCAGCACACCTGCAAAGAGAATTAGATCTCTCCAACGCAACCCGTGCATTATTTGGAAAGGAGTTTTTAGGACGATGGGAAAAAACAGTCCAGAGGCTGTGTGCAGCCCTCCAATACCACTTTTGTGCCTGAGTCCTCCCAAGTAAAGTGGGAAAAAATTGGGCTGTGTTAGCGGGGTAATTTTACATACCAAAAGTGAAGAAAACCACCAGCAAAGAGCATGGTTTAGCTCTCCGGCTCTCCCAGTTATATTGCATTACCTCTTTGACTCCAATGTTCCAAAAATTAGCCTTGGAGGGTGGCTGCGAAGTGCTCCAGTGTCAATTTGAGGGTTACAGAAGGTGCCAAGATGACCTGCAGGAAGGGCAGGAGGGTAAAATTTGGGCTCAGCCTCCGTCCCCCAGACGGAAGCCTGAATAAATTCTCGGCATCATTTGAGTCATTTGTAAATATCCACCAGGAGAATTACACTAAGCTAGGACTGCAAAGTCTGCATGGTGTGGAGGTTTAAGCAAACAAATCTGGAGAACAGGATTTGAATCCTTGCTCAGCCATGGAAGCCCACTGGCTGACCCTGGGTAAGTTACACTATCTCAGCCTCAGAGGAAGGCCAAGCCAAAAAAACTCTCTGATCAACTCTTGCCAAGAAAACCCCATGACAGGGAAACATCCTGAAGGCACACAGCAACAACAACAATAGAAGGGAAACTCACTGTGTGACCTGGAGAAAGTTCCACTCTCTCAGCCTCAGAGGAACGCAGTGCTGGCAAACTCTTTCTGAACAAATGCTACCAAGAAAACTCAGTGATAGGCTCACCTTAGGGTCACCACAACAACACCAAACAGCTACAACAACACTAGACAACAAGGATTCTAGCCTTAAAGGAGTTCTCCAAGGTGCTGGAGCCAACTGCTTAAATAAGTTCAGCACCCTGGAGAGTTCTTTTAAAGCCTAGTTTCACTGCTCCCATTGATGTGGGACCCACTAGTCACAATTTGGACTGCAGCCCCCATCATCCACCACCTTTGGTTTCCAGAGCTGCTGGGAATTGCCCTCCAACAGCAGCCCAAGGCCCAAAGTTACCCAGTGCCCCTTCTGTCCTCTGACCTGGACTGCAACTCCCATCATCCACTTGCTTATGCTATCCAAGGCTGCTGGGAATTGCCATCCAAGAACAGCCCACCCTGCTGTGCAGCTTTGGGACCGTAAAATTTTGCTCCATTTCTTCAGTGAAGGAGCCTGGGACAACTTAACCATTCCTGAAACATGGTCGTCCAAACTCTATTTGATCTCCATCCAAGGCAGTTCATTCTGAGTTCAAAAAGGAATCCTTAGTCCGAAAAAAAAGGAATTTTTCCACAATTGCAAAAAACCATCAGCCCCCGGAGATACTAAATATCCATCAGCCCCTGTCTGACAGCTAATAAAAAACTCCTCTGCACCCATATACAAGATGTTAAAATGATGGAGAAGTAAAACCAACAGATGTCAGCCCTACAGCTACGAAGATCTACAAGGCAATAAATATCAGTTGCGATAAGACTGGGACCTGGGGGAGCATTATTACCTAAAAGTTGCAATTTTAAGAAATACAGAAGGGGGAAAGGAAAAAAAACACACACACAGAGCCATAATAATCGGATCTATAAAAGGAAGCCTATAAACTCTCCTTGTGGGTATAAATATAAACGGATTGGGCTTTGGAAAAGCTGTATATCTGAATTGTAAACTTGACAGCTCCAGTGTGTGTGTGTGTGTGTGTGTGTGTGTAAAAATATCAACATATTTTGTTCCAAACCTTCAGAATTAATGAATCCTTTTTGGTTTATTCTCTAGCGTTTCTTCTGTGAGTATTTTCATTTCTTCAGTGGCTTTCGATGTCGTAGCTGTGTGTCTTCAAGGCATTTCTGACTTATGGAGACCCTAAGGTGAACCTATCATGGGGTCTTCTGGGGCTGAGAGTGTGTGACAGATCCAAGGTCCATCTCAAAGGCCCTCCTCAAAGGCTCCTTCCTAGACTGTAAACCCCAGGATTCCATAGCATGTTGAAAGTGGAATAATAGCACTATAACAGTCTAGTGCAGAAAAGGCCATGCTCTCCACTCTTGTGCTATGCCAGAGCTTGGAAAAGTTACTTTTGGGGCCTGTAACCTTCAGGACCCCCTGCTTTCAGCCAATACTGTAATGGGAAGGATTTTGGAAGCCGTAGTCCAAATGAGTAAGTCTCCCACGCTCTCTGCCTGTAGCAACCTTGACCTTTTTCCAAACCCCTTCGGTTCCATTCGAAAGATGCCATCACCAATCTTGGTTGGCTCGGCACGGATGCCTTGGCTTCCAGACGCTTCTCCGCCTTTCCAGCCTTGCCGCTTTGCTCTCTTCGGCGCGTGTGAGTGTCCGCACCCGAGGGCGGGATGAGAGCTGCTCCTTCCCCCCATTCCCTCCACGAGGATGTTCTCGGCTCTGCCAACTTTGCTTTCAGCCTCTCCTGTCATGCCGAAACCGGGAAGTGCCTCGCTCTCGGCCCTCTTGCCTCTCCGAGCCCCAGGCGACGTCCATTACAGCTCCTAGTGCTTTCCCATTTAATAAGCACTTAATATCTTAATAAACTTTTATCGAACGCATTAAAGGGAGAAGCTGAACGGCACTCAGCGCTGAGCGAGCTCATCGGCTCAAAGCTTCTTCTGTGAGTGCTCTTTAATCGGTCCGGCTATAATTTATTCACACGAGGGTGGGAGAGAAGTGGCTTTTGGCAGGGAAAGTGGGGGGGGGGAGAGAACAGGGAGAGGGGGTATTTGAAACAGGCCAGAGAGAGAGGCTCTTCCTACCCTCACTAAATTTATTAACTTTTCTATCTAGCCATTTTCCAGGTTGTTCCAGGATCAAAGTCCTGGCAGAACTAAGCTGAAGTCAGAGCTGGATGCAGGGGCCTTCCATGAGGCACAGAGAGCAAACGGCTTCAGGCAACAGAAGCTGGGAGGTGGCCCAAAGCTGTATTTCTTGTCCTGAACACCTCCAGATGCCTTGAATTGCCACTTAAATCGATTGATGGCTGGATGGCTGGCTAGATAGATGAGCGAGTGGGTGGAGGGATGGGTGGAGGGATGGCTACATAGGTAAGTAGGTAGGTAGATAGGTGGATGGCTAGACGGATGGCTGGACGGACGGACGGATACATAGGTAGATAGGTAGACAGACGACCAGATGGATGGATGGATGGATGGATGGATGGATGGATGGATGGATGGATGGATGGATGGATGGATGGCTAGACAGATGGATGGATAGATATCTAGACAGATAGATAGCTGGATGGCTGGACAACTACATAGGTAGGTAGGTAGGTAGATCAATTGATTGATGGATGCATGGATGGATGGATATAGACAGACAGACAGACAGACAGACAGATAGATAGGCAGATGGACAGATGGACAGATGGACAGATAGGCAGACAGATGGATAGATGGATACACAGATAGATGGTTGGATAGAGATAGGTAGACAGACAGACAGACAGACAGACAGACCACTTTTCTGCCAGTACATGACTCAAGGCAGCTTGCAAGTTAATTCAAAGTACAGCTAAATGTTAAAGTATTTTTAAAAAAAAGAATTGAAGAACAATTCTATTTACAAACCCAAGTTAAATAACAGTTTAGAAAATGCACTTAAAATACAATGGTTTAACCTGAGCTTGGCTGGAATCCTCCCAGTAAAAAGAGAGGGATCAAGTTTTCTCAACAGCCGTGGATCGCTCTGGGGCCTCTGTTTTGCAGTCCAAAGTGTTTTGCAAAGGCTTGAGATCTTAAGACCCCTTAATCTTACAAAAGACCCACACCTAGTGGGAGATTAAAAGTGGATAGAATGGATTTGTTGGTATGGATTTGCACAACGGCCTGCAATTTTTTTGGAGAGGAGTCTTTTCTTGGATGGATGGAGAAATATATATCCCTGGTGTAATGGTTTGAGTGCTGGACTACGATGCTGGAGACCAGAGCTTGATTCCCACTGGGTGATAGATAGATGGATATTCGGAGCAGTGAATCCACATACTCTGTGTTTTCTTCTAAAAGAGATGTCCAGGGTTCTGAATTCTATTTTCCAAATGGCCTCAGGTCTGATGTAAAACACAGAGCCTGATACAGAAACTTCCCCCTGCCCCTAGCTCAACTCATCCTTTGGCTTTGCCGGCAAGGGTTGCTGGGAGTTGCAATCCAACAACATCTAGGGACCTGCACTCATTTTCTGTCCCTATCTATACCACTTTTTTGCATCCTGGGAAAAGCTACTTGTCAGAATAGAGCTCTGTAGCACACAGGAATAGAAAAACAGGTGCCGAAAGACAGAGAAAGCAAGAGAGTTTGGAAAAATTTAGAAAAAACATTGCAAGAGAAAAGGGGTGACCATCATCACATCTGGTGGAATGTGTCCAGAAAAGGGCAACCAAGATGGCCAAAGGTCTGGAAGCCATCAAGCTTCATGAGGAACAACTTAGGGAACTAGGTATGCTTAGCTTAGAGAAGATGGAGGGGCAATATGACAGCCATCTTTGAATACCTGAGGGGAGGTCATGTAGAAGATGGAGGGAGCTTCTTTTCTGCTGATCTAGAGACTAGAACATGGAGCAATAGATTCAAATGACAAGAAACGTGCTTCCGTCTAAATATCAGGAAGAACTTCCTGACTGTAAACGCTGTTGGACGGTGGAACAGACCACCTCAAATAGTGGTAGAGTCTTGGAAGTCTTTAACCAGAGGCCGGGTGGGCGTCTTTAGGGAGAGCTTTAGTTGGTTATTCCTGAATGGTTGAGGGTTGGACCGGGTGGCCCTAGAAACACCTTCCAACTCCCACATTCTGTGATTTCGTTATTCTTTTGGGAGGCGGTCCGTACAGTTCACAGAGAGACCCAGTGCGGTGTAGTGGTCTGAGCTTCGGACCACAACCCTCCAGACCAAGGTTCAATTCCCCACTTGGCCATGGAAACCCACTGGATGACACTGGGCACGTCACACACTCTCAGCCCCAGAACACCTCATGATAAGGTTGCCTTGGGGTTGTCATGATTCAGAAAGAACTTGAAGGCACGCAACATCATCATCATAATCATCAGAAGTCCCCAGAAGATCACAGAAACAACTGGGCCCACCGCAATTTATGGCAAAGCTTTTACGACAATCTCTCTGAGCCCTTTGAAAATACATTTTGGTTCTGACGACGAAGACAAGCAGCCGGTACGGACTGGAGCCGAGCTGAAATCGCGGCTTCCCACTCAGCTGCTCCACGAAACCGAGCAGGGGCCCCCGGGAGCGACACGAAACACTAGTCCCGAGGAAGGTCACGGAAAGAGAGACGGCGCTGAGCTCACGGGCCCCAAGAAGCCCGCGGAGGCTTCTCCCGGGCGGGGATCGGTTACCGGCGGCCGTCCGCCGTGCCAAGGCGGAACCTGAGCCACTGGAGTGGAGGCGAGTGAGTAGACAGGCCGGGCCCGTCATCAGAACCCCCCGCGTGCATTAAGGGGATTGAATAATTCATTGCTGGGAAGCCCTGGCTTGGGATCAAATGTGGGGATGGAGATCAAAGTAAGGGATTCGATACCTCAGCTTTTGGGCGGAGGGAGAGGGAGGTAAAAGCGGCCTGGAATGACTTGCATTTCAGGCCCTGCAATCTCAAAGTTGGTGAGTTCGGAAAAGTTCAAGGTGTGTTTTCGACAACAATTCCCAGAATCCCCTAGCAAGTGTGACAACTGGCAGCAGCAACCGGTAGCCGCCCTGTCAGGAGGGCAGTGAATTCACTCCTGGTTTTAACCCAGGCTCCACAGGAGTCCTCCGAGGTGTTGAAACAAACCCCAACAGATTCAGCAGGTAGGAGAAACCCTTTAAGCTAGAATTAGCTCCTGAGTGGATTCACTTTGACCCCGGCCCAGAAACAAATCTCCGGCCCAGGGGCCAGATTCCAATTTGGGAAGGATCATGTGGGCCACATTCCAGAACTCTCTGAAGCTTCCTAATTTATAACACTTTCTGGGAACACAAGCACAACATAAATAGCCTCTTATCTCTCATCACTGATAGGAAACAGCGGTACAGTGAGTTTGGAGACTACACAGCAGTGGGATAGTGAATCCATCTCAGGTTTTGTCTACACTTAAAGGAGCTTTCTGTGGTGCTAAACCTATTTAGGGATTGGAGTTCAGGACCTTGGAGAACTCCTCTAGCACCCGGGTTAAAGCCTGGGGTGGATTTGCCACTTCACTGACCTGGAAGCCATCAGCTACAACTGGCCGTGGATTCTGGAATTTGGAGCTTTAACAAAAATCTGAACTTTTCCAAGCTCTGGGCTCTCTGCTTGGAAGCCTCTCCTGCTAAGTTCTTCGGGAATTATATTCAAGTAAGCACTCACAAGGCAATAGCTTTATTTGTTCTTCTCCACTAAGTAAATGAAACCCACAATGCATACATTCTGGGCTGGTGGAGTCTAAATATCTCGGAAGACCTTTCTGTAGTTCCTTCTCTCCTTTTTGGCCAAAGCTGGACAACACCAACACAAGCTGAATCTCTCCAAAACAGGTCACCAGGCTGAGGGCTGCCCCAAGGCATTTGGCTGCCTGAGGCAACATGGGATACACCCACCGCCTTACAATTCAAAATTACAAAAGCCAACCAGAAAAAGCAAATGAGCTGCCATCAGAACAGGTCATGAAACAGTACCTTCCACTTCCTCTGATAGCCAATCAGGAAAATGTTACTCTGGGTGACTACAACTCCCAGAATCCCCCAGTAAGCCAGTTCAAGAGGTAAAAGGTAGGCTGGATCTGGTCATTAGAGCAGGTGAAGTTTTCCTTGCACCTCAAATAACAAGAAAGGCTAGATAAACCATCTTATCCTTCACCACAAGCAAAAGAACAACTTGGACTGACACGCTGCCCACTCTTGGGGGCCCTCCGGGGCCCACTGAGGCTCTTTATATGATCTTTGAACCATGGGTCAAAATCCAGGCAAATTGCCACGCTTAGAAGCCTCCAACAGAGAAAATTCACCTTTCAGTGGAATCTGCTGCCTCCATGGAGTGTGGTGGAGTCTCCTTCTTTGGAGGTTTTTAAGCAGAGGCTGGGTGGCCATCGGTCGGGAGTCCTCTGAGGTCAGTTTCTGCATGGCAGAAGAGGGTTGGACTGGATGGCCCCTGGGGTCTCTTCCAACTCTACATTTCTATGATTCAAACAGACCTCCTGGGCACTTGGGGATTGCTGCTGAGTTTTTGGGATTTCCTTTTCCACAAGCTGTGTGGCCCCTAGGCGGTCCCAGGGGCCAATAATTGCCTTCCAGGCGCGCCACTGTTGCCCACTGCTCCTTTTGGCTGCATAAATGCGCAGGGCCTTCTCTGCTGTGGCCCCGTCCTCATCTAACTCCTTCCTTGACCGATGTGCCCTCAGCCATCTTCCCCTCGACTGTCCAGAAATGGGATTCAAGGCAGCAGGACCTTTGTGTCTTTCAGAAGAGCTCTCACCGGAGCCGAGTTTTGCTTGAATTGACAATGTGCTTTAATCCCTTCTGAGCTGCTGCATTAATGCACTCGGGACTTTTTCCCCCCCCTCTTCCCAGCCTGTCACACCTGCTTGAATAAATCTCCGTCAATTAATGGCCTGCATTCTAATGCATGCTTAATTGATTAAATCTGCATTTAAATAAAACAGCTCTTCCAAAGCAGGAAGGAACAATCAGTCCCTCATTCCATACCCGCACCCCGCTTCTCTCATTTTCCGTCTATGAACAAACACATTGCTGGATCATTTATGGCTGAAGAGGTCTTCTCCTCCTGTAAAGGGGCCCTTCTTCTTGAAGAAGACCTCTCAGTTGGGACAGAGGAAAACAAGTCTTTCATCCCACACCTTTCATTGTGGTGATGGCCTCCATCTTCGGGCTTTGGCTGGCTTTAAAGAGCTCTCTGAGGTGCTGAACCTGCTTAGGAATAGATTTCAGCATCTTGGAGAGGCCCTCCAAAGTCGGTGGCAGAACATGAAGTGGCTCCACTGCCCAACCGACATGGGAGCCATCAGCCACAGCTAGACATATTCATGGAGGACATATCTGTGGCTACCAGTCCAGACAGCTATATAATCTCTCCAGTATCAAAGCTTGTGTGCCTCTGTACACCACCCTGGAGCTCATGAGATGCACATTTAGCGGCACCTGAGTCATAGAATCATAGAAATGTAGAGTTGGAAGAGACCCCAGGGGCCATCCAGTCCAACCCCCCGCCATGCAGGAACACCCTCAAAGCACTCCCGACAGATGGCCCTCCAGCCTCCGCTTAAAAACCTCCAAGGAAGGAGACTCCACCACACTCCATGGAGGCAGCAGATTCCACTGCCCGACAGCCCTGACCGTCAGGAAGTTCTTCCTGAGGTTCAGGTGGGATCTCCTTTCCTGCAGCTTGAATCCATTGCTCCTTGTCCTGGTCTCTGGAGCAGCAGAGAACAAGCCCTCTCCCTCCTCTACATGGCATCCCTTCAAATATTTAAACATGGCTATCCTGTCCCCTCTTAACCTTCTCTTCTGCAGACTGAACATACCCAGCTCTCTAAGTCTGTCCTCACAGGGCTTGGCTTCCAGGCCCTTCACCATTTTGGTCGCCCTCCTCTGGACCTGCTCCAGCTTGACCGTGTCCTTCTTGAATTGGGGTGCCCAGAACTGGGCACGGTATTCAAGATGAGGTCCTGCTGGTTGCCTATGGTGGGCAGAGAATGTTTGACCAGATAGACCCTTTGTCTTATATTTTGGATTTTAAATTTTGACTCTTTTTTTCTTCTGGTTCAATTGGTCCAAATCACCTTTTGAATTGGCCCCAAAGCTCTTGAATCAGGGGAAGGAATTACATGACCCTCTAGATGTTGTTGGGCTTCACCTTTCATCAGCCTTAACAAGAATGCTGGGAGTTGCACTCTAACATAATCTGGAGAATCACATTTTGCCCATTTTGAAAAGTGGGGAGGAAATCATGGTTAGTGTTTTGAAAAAAGGAAAATAAAACAAATGTTCACCATCTCCCAACGCTTCCCAGCATTCTCATTTCCCAGTGTTCATCATTTCCTCCCCATGACAGAAAACTGAGAAATGGGGTAGTGTGCTTTTTAGTTAATAGCAACACAGACCATGAATTAAATCCATTCATTTTTCAGAACGCTGGTGAATGCAAATGTCTGTTCCGTCCCTCTTCGCCGTTGCAGTCCAAATTTAGAGCTCGTGTGTTCCTTTATGCTCGATCGTCTTTGGTGACAGATTGCAACTTTTGTTCCGATTAACCCTTTACAAACCAGCCTTTCTGAGAGCCAGCAGCAGCTGGAGATTGGCAGGTAACGGGTGCGGCTCATCTGCTCCGGGTGTTAACCCGGGCTTTAAAGGAGTTCTGTGAGGGGCTGTCTCCCATCTTCCAAACAGACTCAGCACCATGGAGAGACCCAGGTTTGGCACCTTGGGGAGTTCCTCTCCTCCAAATACATTCGGCAGATTGGAAAGCTACCTTTGGGGGCAGACTCAGAACCTTGGAGAGCTTCTTTCCTCTAACCAGGTTGAGCACCTTGGAGAGATCCTCTATCAAAATAGGGTGGAGACCTCAGCCATTTCCACACCGGACTGTTCTAGTGCTATCATTCCACTTTGCAAACCCCAGGATTCCATAGGATGTTGAAAGTGGAATGATAGCACTATAACAGTCCAGTGCAGAAATGGCCCTCCTTTTAGCTCTGGAGGGACATCCAGAATGAATCTACCGCAACCCTGGCATAGAAGTCACAGGTAACCCCTGGTATGGGGCTGGAAAGCGAAGTACGTAATGAAATACACACGCTCTAGGGAGAAAAGTGAAGAAGAACCCATTTCAGGGAGCTCACACACACATACTGGATCAGGCCTGCAAGCCACAAACGCCACAGTCCTACGTTACAAACCAGCGGACCAGCCCCCGTCCCACTCCCACCCCACCCCAGTGGCAGTTTAGGGCTCCCATTTCAGGGGAGTAGTGAATCTGTGGTGTGCAGGAAAGCTCCAAGTTCAAGGAACTGAGCTCAGAGGTTTCAAAAGATTCATTCAGAAACATCAAAGAAGCAACAGCAAACCTCGGTGTTGCCAAGACTAAAGGAGCATTGGGTTTGCAGTGCTATATAAACTATTGCATTTCAAAATTAGCACAAGCTTACATCCCATCTGATGGTTTACCCAACCAACACATTTCCCAGACTTTTGGTTCACCTCCCTTAGGAAACCTTGCTTTATTTGGACTACAATTCTCAGCATCCCCAATGATTCTGCCACTAGTCCTGCCAGAGAGGAGAGTTTGTCAACAGTCCAACCTTGCAGGCATGCCTGTTTACTCTTATCAAAAGTTGTTACAACAATGTTTCTGTGTTCCCAGCTCAGTCGGCCATCGAGGGATTCCCATCATCCCCCACCTATATAGCAGAGCACACAAGCACTAAACTGAAGTCAGTTACCTTGAAAGCATTGAAGGGAGAGCTCGTCCAACCTAATAAAATCTATGCCAGGTGTTTTGGATAGCTTTAAAGGAACCCTCCAGAGCACTAAACCTATTCAGGGTTAAGAGTTTCACACCTTGGGGGGCTCCTCGGAGCCCCAGTTAAAACCTGAAGTGGACCCACCACCCCACTGACATGGGAAGCACCCCGTCCGCCCCTGTTCTGTTCCTTGTGCCATTGCGCAGATATCTTTCTGTCTTCCACTCTCTCCCACACCAAACCCGGTTCCCTCCCGGCACAGATATTCTAGGTCACTGGGTTGCCACTTCTGCTGAAGGAAGCCCCAGGATACAGAGCGAAGGAAGGAAGGCAGGTCCCCTTGCCTCTTTTTAATCCAAGAGTTCCACCTTTCCTCGCCTGTGAGAGAGCATCAAATAAATCATCACGGCTCATTTGCACACGGTAATTACATCAAAGATCTCTGCAACATGCAGCCTAGAAAAGCAGAGCAAAGGCTGGGGAAAGGGACAAAGACAGATTGGGGGAATTTCAAACGCAGAGCTTAGGATAGCCTGTTTTATTTGGACTACAATTCCCAGCATCCCCATGGATTCTGCCACTAGTCCCGCTGGATAGCAGAGTCCAGGTGTTGGAGGCCAAAACCAACAACCTTCCAAGCTCAGTTCAGACCAAACAAGAGATTTAAAGCTTCCAGGACACGACAGGGGGTGCTGGTGGATCCCATGTCACGGGGCAGTGAATCCACTCCAGACTTTAAAGAAAGCTCATTCATTTGGAGTCTTATCTGTTAAACGTATCCCAGTTTTGTAGGCTGATTGGATTACCTGTATCGCTGCTCTTCTCCAGTTTATTCCCCCTGGAATGAGACCAAATGGCTCTGTGTTCACTCTCCCTCCTCTCTTCGGTCTTAAATCCTTTCTTCCTCTCTTCTAGAAAGTGACGGAACATTCACAGGCTGGGAGATAAATTACTTTCCCCCCATAAAGCAGGAGTGGTAAGGGTAAGGTTTGTGGGCCACCTGAAGCCCCCAAGATGCCACTTTTAAAGGTCCTAGGGGACCCTTGGCACTCCCCCAAAAATTGTCAAAAAAAATTAAAACACCCCCATGAGGCATAGGGGCAATTCCACCACGTTCCTCTCTCTCGCTGGCTTTTTTAAAGCCCCAAAGCAAACAACGCTGTTATAGCGCTATGATTCCACTTTAGCTGCCATGGCAACATCCTTTGGATTCCTGGGGTTTGCCGTTTAGGGAGAGGCATTTAGGATTCTCAGCCAGAGAGCTCTTCGGCCTCAGGAAACTACAAACCCCAGAATTCCACAGGAGGTCGCCATGGCAGTTAAAATGGAATCATAGCACCGTAACAACGCAGTGTGGAAGTGTTGCAAGGGAGGACCTTTCTGTTGAAACAGGAAGTCAATAGGAATCTTGCTTCCTGTTTATTTCCCTTTTTAAAAAAATGCCCCTTTAGGGCCTTAAGCAACCCTGGGAGCTCCTAAAACATTGACTCTACAGGGCAGAAGGAGATAAAGGGGAGGAGAATGAGGAGGCATGACTTCTAACATTCATCTTCTAGACAGGCTTTATATACTTAAGAAACATGTAACCTAGTAAATGGGCTTTGCTTGTTAACCAAAGAGGCTTCTAACAATAAGATTAACAACACAGCTCCTTCGCTAGTTGCAGCTAAGCCATGCAAGGTCAGCCCATGCTGACCTTGAGACTTGAGAGTCAACATGAGCCAAGAGTGTGATGCAACAGCTAAAAAAGCCAATGCAATTCTAGGCTGTATCAATAGGAGTCTAATATTGAGGGGAGTGATAGTCCCGCTCCATTCGGCTTTGGTCAGACCCACCTGCAATAATACTGTGTCCAGTTACGGGCACCAGAATTCAGGAACGATATGGACAAGCTGGAAGGTGTCCAGGGGAAGGCAACCAAAAGGTGGAAGGGTCTGGAAGCCATAAAGCCCTGTGAGGAGAGGCTTAGGGAGCTGGGGATGTTCAGCCTGACAAAAAAAAAAGATTAAGAGGAGGCATGTTAGCCATGCTTAAATATTTGATGGGATGTCATGTTAAAGATGGAGCAAGCTTGTTTTCTGCTGCTCCAGAAACTAGGACACAGAACAATGGATTCAAACTCCTGGAAAAGAGATTGCACGTAAACATTAGGAAGAACTTCCTGACAGTCAGAGCAGCTTGAGAGACCCCCAGCTTTCCATGACCACGAGTGGCTTAGCAATGGAACCAATTACCCCAAGAGGCGGTGGGGTGGGGGTCTCTTTCTCCGGACGTCTCCAAAAAGAAACTAGATAGCCCCCTGCTACGTCTCAGAACACCGTCTGCATTATGAGTAGAGGAGGAAGGTCCAGCTGGCCACGTGAGGGCTTACATGGCACCTTTCCTACAACACTCTATCCCAATCCCACAACTTATAAATACGCTTTATAACCTCGGGCTTTACTATCACTCGTAAAGAAATGGGTTTATATCCAAGAAAGCTCGTGCTAAAATGAAAACCAGTTAGTCTTAAATAACCAGCATGGGGTAGTGGTTTGATCGTTGGACCACGACCCGTGAGACTGGGTTTCAATTCCCAGCTGAGCCATGGAAACCCACCGGGCGACCTTAGGTGTGTCACACACTCTCAGCCTCAAAAAAACCCACGATAGGCTTGCTTTAGTGTTGCCGTAAGTTGGAAACACAGTGACAAAATATACCCGGCTTCATCAGTCATTCCTCATAGGGTGATTTCTAGACCTCTTCTGAACAGATCTCTCTTTCATTTTCTGTTTCCTCTTCTTTTTTACAACAACTCCCCGCATCTCTGCTGGCTGGTGGATTCCGGGAGTTGTCATCCAAATAAAAGAAACTTCTCCCCCAAACTCTCTGCACCACCGCACGGAAATTTCTCATTGCGCTTCGCTCGGCCCATCCTCTTCCTCCTCCGAACGGCTTTTCGGGGTCCAGCTGGGCCAAATTCATTCCCCGTCCCCGTCCCCCCCCTCAAAAGGCCAGGGGGATTAGGGAAAGGCACCGATGGATAAAATTGCTTCTCGAGAGGCATGCCGGAGCAACGAACGGCGAGCGGGCAATCCGGCACCAACCCCGCCAGGCGAGGGACGGAGACCTGCCAACCAGGCCCGGGCTGCTGAGGCACGTCGCCCCGTATCTGGGCCATTCCCCGCTCGAGTCTTTTCAGGGCCTCCGGCGAAGCGGCTGCCGAACACGCCGAGTGCATTCTTTCCGCTCCAGTAATTGTGGCGAAGGATTTGTCGGAACGAGCATTTCGGAGGGTGCAAGAGAAGAAGGGAGAGGAGGAGGAGGAGGCGGCGGCGGCGGCGGCCGTGGACGTGAGGCCCAGAAACCATCTTGCTTGTTGCTGTTTCACCTGGAGTGCAGAAAGTCATTAGCCTCGGTTCTTCTTTTCAAAAAACCGACAGCCAGCGACGAAGGCTCGGCGAGCCGACAGAGGGACGTGGCAGAGCAGTGCCTTGCGCTGCGTGCAAAGCCGGGAGAGGAAGCCGGCTGCATTTTCAGTTCTTCAAACCGGGGGATTCGCGTCCCTTGGAGATGCGTTCCCGCTCCTGATGCCAAGGGAGACCCGGTGCCCGACGGCGGGAGCCTTTTTTGCGGGAACCAAGGCAGAGGTGGGCTGGTGGCTGAACTGGGGGAGCTTTTTCTTGCCAGGGGTGGCAGAAGAAACGGGACTCGCAGACCTGTGCTCATCCCAATGTCCCCCCAGAACTGGGGGACCAGGCTAAACCGGGGGTGGAGCCTCCCTGCAGAAGACTATCAGGACCACCGGGACTCCTCTGTGGTCGAGACCCCTAAGGAACGCGCGGCCGGAAGTGTCCAAATTCAGAGCCCGCTTTGCACTGGCTTAGCAGGGCATCAGATATCTTTATTTAGACAGGCTTTTGTCGGGTTGTTCCACGGGGTGTAAGTGCTCCCCTTTCCTTCTCGTGGCTATGTTTTAAAAGCTTTCAATGTGTTTTAAATTCATGCCGTTTTCCATGGGATATCCCATTTAATGATTTCAAATACTTCTCTTTACTTATGATGATTGTTTTTTAGCAGTCATTTGTCTTCTTCACTGCTGTGAGCCCTTAAATTGGGAGAAGAGCAGGGAACAAACTCAGTTATCAATAAGGCCGCAAATCCACTCTGGGTTTTAAACCAGGCTTTCAAAGAGCTCTCCGTGGTGCTGAAATCCATTCGTAAATAAATTGTAAAGCTAGTCAAAGAGCTCCCACTGACACTGGTTAGCCAAGAGTGCCACTGTCTCAGCCCATAAGAGACCCGGGGAACCAATCAGATTTGCCTAGATGTTGACTCCCTATTCAGGCACTGATTCAACAGGTCTGCTCTTGCTGGAATTAACCAAGGGGACTCAAACCAAGACAAAACAATAAATAAAATAATATAACTCCTATAGGAGAACCATATTTGTGACTCCGGTGTTGCTTTCACGTGCTTTCAAGTTATTTCCAATTTATGGTGACCCTAAGGCAGACGTATCATGGAGTTTTCCGGGGCTGAGAGCGTGTGACGTGCCCAAGGTCACCGAGTGAGTTTCCACGGCCAAACAGAGAATCAAACCCGCGTCTCCGTGGTTCTCCTTGAAACAGAAAGCTTTTAAAGAACAGGCTAGGGGACTGCTGTTCTGTTTCTAAGCAGAACTGTTTTATTTACTTATTATCTTGCTAAATGTAGGCTTAAATCATTTCAATACAGTGAATGGTTTCATTCCACTTTAATGTTATGTTCTTAGCTGTACAGCTCTTTCTGAAATTGTAAGTCCCCGTGAGTCCCAATTTTGGGATAAAGGCAGGATATAAATAACTGGGATGAGAAACATCTAATATGTGGAAGACGCCCATGGTGGGATTTTCTCAGTCCTTCGACGAGTCCGTCCATAGCTTGGCCTTGACTGCCCTCTGCAGAGACTGCGGCCGCAGTACAGCCCCTCCAAAAGCACGTGCCGAAAACAGAGGAGGAAAGAAAGGGGGGGAAAGGATGCCACGGACAGGCCGGAGGGGGGAAACTAAGCCTGTCTTTTAATAAAACAGAACCACAGGTGGAGAGCCGGCACGGTACGGTGGTCTGAGCGCTGGAGACCGGGGTTCGATTCCCCGCTCGGCCATGGAAAACCACTGGGTGACCCTGGATGTGTCACACACTCTCAGCCCCAGAAAACCCCGTGATCGGATCACCTTAGCGTCACGGTAAGTCCGAAAACAGCTTGAAGGAACACAACAATAAGCACTGGTAGGAATGCTTTGCTAACAGTTTGCTTTTATAATACATAATATGTGTCCAGTAATGGTTATATAATTTTTACACACACACACACACACACACACACACACACACACACATACACATATATACATACACACACACACACACACACACACACCATATTTGCCAGCATATAAGACGCACCCCATTTATATGCCAGCAAATACTATTTACTGGTGTATAAGACACGCCAGTGTTTATTTGGCATTTTGTGAGTTGTTTACATTTTTATGATGCCTTATCAATTTCATACCTAAATATATATTAAACAAGAAAAGAAAGGGAGCAAAGAAACAACAAAGCTACGAAATACATAGAACTATCAACACATAGTAATAATAATAATAATAATGAAATACAAATAAGAAAGCAAAAAATAGCTTACAAAACTGCAAACATCTATCAAAACTACCATAAATTAAAAATTACTACAAATAACTAAAAATTGGTTCCTGCCTTTGTTGCATGCTGCTCTTAGTAAATACTCGAACTTAACGATTAGATCATCACTCCAAAATATGGTCATTACTAATGGAATAACAACTGACATTTTGAACAAAAGCTAAAACACGTAATATTAAACCTCTTACTAAAACCTCATACTAGTAAACACACTAAACGCCAAGTCGCAGAGACACCAATTTGCTAATTAAAGGCTAAGTGACTAAAACACAAAAGGCCCCCAAGAAAACCATCTGTTGTCTTTTTAATTCATCTGTCGGATACCACCTTGGAGAGCCAGTATGGTGTTGTGGTTTTTGCTTTGGACTCCAGAGACCAGGATTCGAATCCCTGCTCAACCATAGAAACACCCGGGGGGGGAGGAACCAAGGGCAAGTCACACTCTCTCAGCCTCAGAGGAAGGCCACAGAGAACCTTCTTGGAATAAATCCTACCAAGGACCTTACCTATATGTCAGAGCCAGAGTAGGGTCGTGGTTTGAGTCCTGGGCTAGACTAGGAGACCAGAGTTCAAATTCAGCCATGAAACCTGCAGGGGGCAAGTCACGCTTTCTCAACCTTGGCAGAAAGTAACGTAAACACCACTGACATTCTAAACAAAAACTAAAATGAAAACACAATATTAAATGCAATGCTAAAACACTAAACACACTAAACACTAACCTGCTAAAATGCAAAAAGGTCAACCCCCCCTGCAAGCGAAACCGTAATGAAAGACAAAAAAAATAAAATAAAGATTTTATTCTACCAATAGAGATCCAACTAAACAATCTTACTAGAATTACTAGTAACCATATCCACAAATTCTTGCGTCGTCAGATTTCTTGCTACTCAAAAAATCCATAAAGAGTCTCCGATCTCTCAAAAGATCTTCAATGGATTTTTCCTTCAAGACAGACGTCAATTTGCCCATTTGGGACAACTCAGCAGCCTCAACAATCCAACGGTTTGATTCTTTTTAATTAAAACTCTCCAGTTTTTGCATCCTTGACTCTTAATTTTTAAAAGATGTCCATAAAGTTTCTTATTAACAGGAACGGGGAATGTTTGCGTCTTAGAAACCAGTCAAGCAAAAAGCCAGCAGATGCCGCAGAACAGGAAAGGAATTGCTTTTCAAGGTTCCGTGCCTCCCCCTCGGGAAAGTTATTTTTATTTTGAACGACAGCTCTCCAGAATCCCCAAAGAATCGTAAAATCACGGGGTTTTGGCACTGGAGGGAACCTAGTCCAACGTTCCCCCCAGTGCAGGAATGCACAACTAAAACGGCCCTGAAGGTGATGTCCACCCAACGCCAGATTTAGAACACGCGACCCTCACTGGATATCCCTCCATTCCAAGAGCTTAGAAAGGCTGCTGTCGGAAACCGAAGACGTTTTTATTTCAGCGGACGTTTGATATGTGAATACTGCTTGGCTGAAGAAAGGTGCTGGTTACTTTTTAATTGTGAGTTGTCAGTAGCTTTAATAAGTGTGTTAACTTTTGTTTTAATTATTACTGCTTCTTTAATTAGTGTTTTAACTTTTGCAGGTCACGCTTTTTTAACTATGTGTTCTTTTTTAAAGTATCATAAGCTGGATATTGTAAGCAAGATATAAATATAAATTATTATTATTATTATTATTATTATTATTATTATTATTATTATCATATTGTAAGCAGGAATATAAGAATAAGAATAATAGAACAACTACTACTAGTAGTACTATTACAAGTACAACTCCCAGAATCCCCTATCCAGCCCGGCCACTGGCTGCGTACCTTCCTCCCCTAACCCTGGAGTCTGGACGTGTTACTTTGGGGAAACTATAACTCCCAGAATCCTCCAGTCAGCCTGCCCCCTGGTTGCGTAGCTTCCACTTTCCAGAGTTTATAAAAATTGTATTTTGGACTATAGTGCCCAGAATCCCCTACCATCAATGGCAATGGGGGGAAGGAAGGAAGGACAGACAGAAGGAAGGAAGGAAGGAAGGAAAGGGGGAAATAATGAATGAGGAAAGAGGAAAAGAATGGGGAAGGGAGGGAGGGAAGCCAAGCAAGAGAGGAAAATGAGAAGCAGAGAGGCAAGAAAAGTGAAAGAGGGAACACATAGGGGAAAGAAAATGGGGAAAGAAAATAGGGAGAAGGAGGAATGAGATGAGAGTGTGAGATAGGGGAACGAAAAACAAAGAAAGAGGGGCAAGAAAGCTAAAAAATAATTTTCTTTATTTTAAGACCACCACTCTCTGTTCCAAGTCCCTCTCTTCAGACAAGTCTTCCAATCTCAGCCCCAGCATCAGATCATATTTTCCCACTGTTTCCACACACGCAGATGTGTGACATCTGGAGTCGCCCCTTCTACACTGCCAAAGGAAGAAGAAATGGACCAGGGGCAGAAGGAGCGGGAGTGGGGGGAGACAGACCGGCATCAGATTTGCACATCCCAATGTCTTCAGTATGGGTGTCCTAAAAGAATGGAAATTTATTCCAAGTTTCCCTCTAGGGGAGCATTTCCATCCATCCTCAGAGGTGCAATTTTGCAATTGCAATTCTGCAATTTTGTGCAAACTGACACTCAGGTAACCTGTTTGCCCATCACTGTGTGCGTTGTCCGGACGGCAACAGCGAAAACTCAGGGGCATTCTGCGCCCTTTTCTCTCGCTTCTTGATGTCTGAAACAAGACTTGGAAGACCTATGCAAACACGAGGCGGTGGCCCTGGAAGCTGGCACCGCCTCCTGCAAAGTAGGACAGGCTCTGGCCCAAAGCTACAAGAGGAACGCTTTGCTTTTTGACATTTAAAGCATTTCATGATTCCACGGAAGCACCTTCAAGGCTGCAGGTCTGTTGCTTTGGGTGCCTTACCTGGGAAAGCAGGCGAGCAAGGTGGTGCCAGGCTGTGAAATGCCACCTCTGTGGAAAAGGAGCATCGTTCACGTGGAAACACATGCACCTCTTCCATCCCGTCCGGCCTACGTAGCCGAGCTTCCTCACCCGCAGCTGCCAAGTTTGGAAAGGTTTTTGTTTGGACTTTGTGCTGGCCGGCACGTTCTGGTCACTGGAAGCCCAAGCAGTAACTTTTCCAAGCCATGCATTGTTTTGCGTACACAACCTACCATTGTTTCCCCCCAGGCACGTGCTCAGCTGATTCTTGTCTACATACAAACATTTTCCCCCAAGATGAGCAGAAGAAACTCCAGTTTTTGCACACACACACACACACACAAGGGCAAATGCTCTTTCTGGTCCTTTGCAAAAGAAAGTATTTATGGATTCATACCCTGCCGCCTTGAATCCTGTGTTGGAAGGAAGGCAGGATATCAATGAACTAAATAAAGAAATGACAGCCAGCATGTTGTAGTGATTTGAGCATCTCTGGAGATCAGGGTTCTAATCCCAACTCACCCACGGAAACCCACTTTGGGCAAGTCACACGCTCTCAGCCTCAAAGGAAGGCAAACCTCCTCTGAACAAAATCTTGCTTGCCACGAAAACCCCATGATAGGTTCACCGCAAGTTGGAAACAACTTGAAGGCACACAACAAACCCTACGAGTGTGTAAGACCCATTTGGAGACATGTGCCTAAGCTAGATTCCACACCTTTAGACAACAGTGGCATTTTGCAATGCAGAAATGGACAAAAAAGAACATTTAAAAACTGTCTGGCAACTGCAACCTGGGATCACAGCTTACAACCACAGCATTTCCATCTGGACCCCTGAGAGTGTTACGTTCTGAATCATTCTCGACAGCAATTTGTGCAGAGAGGACTATTTTCTGGACAAACACTTCACGACCACAACTCAAACCTCAGGGATTCTCTCTGCAACCAAACCCTCCCAGATGCCAGAATGGTCGCCGTCTTCTCTGTTGGCTGCACAAAATAGCAGGCCCAGCTCTGTCGATTGCAACTGTCGTTATAGTTGTTAACGGACATCAAATCAACTTCGGCTTATGGCGACTGTATGGACGAGAGATCTCCAAGGCCGTTCCTGCACTAGACTGTTATAGTGCTGTTATTGCACTTTCAACATCCTATGGAATCCTGGGGTTTGCAGTTTAGGACGTTGAAAGTGCAATAACAGCACTATAACAGTCTAGTGCGGAAATAGTCCAAGTCACCCTCTCCTCAACCACCCTGCTCAGGTTTTGCAGATTCAGGGATGTGCCTTCCTTCATTGAGTCTATCCATCTGCAATGCAACGCTGTCCAAAACTGAACCAGCCACAACAACAACCATTTTTGCCACCCTGATATTATAGCAGCCACTGCCTCCTCTGTGCAAGAAAATATTTTCGATGCCTCAAAATATTATTCACCAGAGGTAACACATGTATCTGCCATTTTCTACCCTCAATTCTGCCAAGGCTTTAATATCCCTGTACAATTACCATGCAGAGTGGCTACAGGACCGACGAACACACTCTTCTCCCCTTCCATTTCTACCCATCACGTCTTCTGACATATAAAATTGAATTTATTTACATTTAAGGCAACCCTGTTCGACACGGCAACATCATTTTCACGGTCACCCTGCCATTCAAATGTTCTTTAATGTGCCGGCAAATAAATAAAATGTAGTTCCCTTATGAAAGAATGCACACTGGTTATTATCTGTAAGGAACCCATTCAACGGTGTGTCCACTTTCGGGTTCTTTACACGGAAGGGAAAAATGAGAGCCCGGGCCAGCATTAAAATAGGGAGATTTAGCCACTAGTGGGAACCCCGGTACCATATTGCCTGAGTGCTGCAGAATTTGCAAGAACGGGAGAAACAGGGAACATCTTGATGTACTATAAAACATGTGCTTAAAAGACTAAGCAAACCTATACACTTTTACTTGGGAATATTTTTCAAAGGTATGCATGCCTTTGTCCAATTTGTCGCAATCAAAATGCACGCCACATTTCAGAAACGTACAGGCTTCCCCTGTTCATCTGACAGGCAAGGGACTGCAGCACCGTCGGGAGACGGAACGGGTTGAAAGGCAGCACCTGTGAGGACTGTGACGTGGGAAGCGTGGAGGACTCGAGGGGGTTCCCTTGGGATGAACCAGGCACCCACTGTCTGCAAAGCCTTCCAGCCGGCTCGGTGCCTTTTTCCCTCCCTCGGCTCGCTTTGCGAGCAACTCCAAGCCAGCCTCCTCCATAGGCAAGAAGAACCGAGGAAAGAGCAGAACCCCGGCTGAATTAACGGAGCCTGTCCTCGATTCGGAAACGTCAAAGGAATCAGATAACGGGTGTCAAAAGATGGAGGCTTTCCGTACAGAGGTCTTGGGCAACCAGTACTTTTGTGGCAAATGCAAGCCTCAGAACGCGCACCCCCACACACATTTGCCCTTCTGACAAGCAAAGAAAAAGGGGCAACCCGGGGGCCACTTATAACCCCCACCGTTCCCTCAACTTCCCCCCTTTCAAGCGTGACTGGAACCACCCGAGGAGAGGCCTGCGCACGCAAACACGGCCCAATAACGGGCTTCTCATCTTCTCCATCCATCCCCACCCACTTGCGCTTTCATAGCGTGCCTTTTCAGATGTCGGGTACTTTAAAAAAGCCTCCAAAATGCGTTCCAGGTCGTCCCGGACACCAGCCGTGCGTGAGGTAAGGGAGCCTGTTCCCTCACGGGTGGCCACTTGCAGTCAAACAGAGATGCCAGCCCTCGGTGTAACTCGCCTGCTCGTGGCCCGGAAACGGTCCAGAAGTCCAGGAATCTGGCAGGCGACGCGGCCGGGCAGTCCGGGGTCAGAGGACGCGGGGAGGGAGCCCAGAGAGGGCCGGCAAGCCAGGCGCCGTTTCCGGCCCGGAGCTCCGGCCTTCCGCCCTCCTCGGCCCGAGGCCGGGCCCAGCCGACGCTCGTCCCAGCCTAACGAGCACCTGGGGCCTTTGCCTCTCGTTAAGAGGCCGCTGCTCACCTGGGGCGGCCCGGCCCCGGCCCACCACGTGCATCGACGCCACGGCAACCCCAAGGTGAGCCCGTCACGGGGTTTCCCTGGCCCCGCTCCTTCGGAGGCGGCCGGCCCTCGCCTCTGAGGCCGAGAGAGTATGACTCGTCCGAGGGGGCCGAGCGGGGATTCGAACCCCGGTCTCCAGTCATATAGTCCGAGGCTCCAACCGCTAACATTGCACCGTTTTTAATTGCCACTCTCAGAGCCTTTCCAGCTGCTCAGAAGAAAAGAGTGGCTGCAAACTAAGGCCACTTCTGCACTACCTTGTTACGGTGCTATTATTCCACTTTCGACATCCCGTGGGATTCTGGGGTTCATAGTTTCCCGAAGCCAAAGAGCTCCCTGGCTGGGAATTCTAAATCCCCCTCCTTAAACCGCAAACCCCGGGGTTCCGTAGGATGCTCAAAGTGGAATGATAGCACTATAACAATGTAGTGCGGAAACGGTCTTAGTTAAGCGGCATTCAAAAAGGTAGACGGCCTCTAAACCCAGTGGCACCTTGTCAAAAGCTGGGCGGCAACTGACCGGCTCTTGGCCTCAGGAGTTTGCCGAAAGTCCTGGGTTGAGCTACAGCAAAGCCAGAATTCACAGCTCACCCGGCAAATGAAACGCAGGCCCAGGCCCCCCGAGGATGCGCCGGGTCGCTTACAACGGCCCTCCCAAATTCCCAGGGCAGGAAAGCGTGCTCCGTACGCGCTCCCCAAAGACGCTTCCGAGGGTCCCAGAATGTCACCCGCCGCCCTTCGTCCCCCAAAACTCCTCCCCTAAACCTTTCATTAAACTCCCTTTGCCCAAAATTTCTGCTCAACTTAGAACTTCCTTCGCCGTTCACCAACCCTAGAGAGAACAGGAAGGCGGCTTGTGGTCTCCCTCGAACTCTTCTCCAGCGCATTTCAGACGAGTTGACTGAAACGGTGGAATAAATCTATCCCATTCTCTGGGAGGAAAAACAAGAATTGTGTAATGCTTCCCTTGTGTCACAGCACTGGGTGGAATTCTGGGTCCTCCTTTTTTGTATGCTCAGGAGAAGCCTTTTTTAAAAAAACTGGGAAGAGACCAAAAGTGACAAAGGGGAACCATGTCTCAATGGAAGCACATCGGGGGGGCGGAGGGCCCCCACAAGGCCCCATAGAAAGCTAACGAGCCCCGTTCAATTCTTAGTAGGTACCCACCCCAGTGCCCCCCGTAATCCCACAGTTCAGCAAGCAGGATGCTAGAAAAGGCCACCTCACCCCCCTCCGCCCCTTCCTTCGTCGGCAACCCTTCCCGGGTTGGAAACGACCACTTTTCCAACGTGAAAATTAAAATCAAAGAGGCCACCTTTGAAAGCAAAAATCTGGATGATCGGCACGGAGTCAAAGTGAAGAGATTTTATTTCATCTGACAGCGATTTTAGTAGCGGGCGCTAGAGTACATCTTTCAGCGGCGAAACAGTGTACCCGGAAACCAGAAATTAGCACCTAGTATGTCGTGCAGGCAGGAAGAAGAAAGGGAGTGTGGGGGAAAACCCTTTAGAAACAGATCACACTTAGGTTCTCTGTATGTGCTCAGGGGCCCTCTTCTCCAGGGCCGACGAACTGCTCCACTTCGGTGGCACAATCCGACTTACCTTTCCAGAAAGGCGGAAAGCTGACTCCTCGGAAAAAAGGGCTGACAGAAGTAAAACGATACGATTTCGAAGAAAATCGGGACCAGTCTGAACTTAGTCTTTTTAAAAAACCCAAACAAACAGAGGAACGCCCACGTAGCTCAGAAAAGCCGTCCAAACACACAAGCTCAGAAAACCCAGGCCTTGAAAAGTTGACCTGAATGAAAGGTCGTGCAGTGAGATGGCCGGAGGCACAAAGGAGACTTGGCCAGATTGGAGGAACTCGGAAGTGAAAATGTTACGGTGATTTTGGAAAAAATATTAAAATGGTTAATATTGTAAAGAACAGTTTTCACCAGTAGCTTTCCCCAGCTCTGCTGGCTGGGGGATTCTGGGAGTTGCAATACAACCCCTCCAGAGGTCAGCCTCCCTGGGGAAAGCATAATTTATCCCACAACAGAGCAATGGGTCAGATGAATCTTTGCCTTTAGTGGCAAAACTCAGGCGACATTCAGTATTCAATCGGGACACCCCGTGATGGGACTGCCGATTTTGGGTCTGAAGAAAGAAGGAAAAACCAGGCGAACCCTTGAAGCCAACCTAATCACAAAGGCTGAGAGCATGAGCTTTGCCTTCCAGAACCTAAGCCCCTTGGATCTTTGACAGAATCCCTCCCAAATCCACTGAGGCCGCAAAAAAAAAAGGGATCCAACTCAAGCAAGTCTGGGGAAATCTTTGTGTCTTCAAAGTCCGGCTTGTTCTTTGGTGAAACGGGGAAGGATTCAATCCGCTGGAGAAACTAAGAGACTGAGAGGACCAAAAGATTTGGAGAGGAGGAGAGAAAGACGGTAGTCTCGTATCCTGGGCTTCAAGCACAGAGCTTAGGAAAAGTTACTTTTTTTTTTTTAAGACCGCAACTGCCAGCATCCCAAAGCCTGCTAGCACAGCTAGTAATTTCTCCAAGCTCTGTGCAAAGAAATTCCGGTTTTACAGTGGCAACAGAACAAGAGGCAGAGAAGAAAAGGTTGTTTCAGCTCGCTCTCTGCTACAATAATTAGATAAGAAACTACAAATGTTAGGAGATGCCATCGGGCAGTGTGGGTCATTTCCCATGACACAATGATTTCTTCCCATCACTTATTTCACCCCCTTCCCAATTCCTGGAACAAACCACCTAAATCCTGAACTCACCACACCAACCATGAAAAAATAAAAGGAATAATCAGAGCTCTGATTACTCCTTAACAAGATGGCATGCAGGTTAAGACACCACCCCAATATCTGAAACCTATTTACAGCTTTAAATATCGACTTTACAAGAAAGAGCCTCCTCTTCTGAAAGCAGGAGGGTTAAGTACCTTTCAGCATTGTTGCTTTACTTCTTAATCTCCAACTTGGCAATCCTAGCAAAGTGCAGAATATAATTCAATATTTTTAAGTGGGGAGGCAGTGGGAGAAACACACCCAAGGTTTCCACAGATTATGGAAACACACACACACACACACACACACACACACCACAGTCCATGGCTGAAAAGGAAGGAATTTATGGTCACCAAAGTATTTCTTAAAAATTATATTTCTGGGAAAAGTGGAAGAAAAAGGAGAGTTGCAATCCAACCCAGCTTTCTGCAGGAAGGCTGCCTTCAAGAGAGAGGGAAGACTACAACTCTCCAAATTCTGGATGCCTTTGGAAATGGATCCTGGCTGGAGGATTCTGGGAATTGTAGTCCAGCACCCCCTGACAGCAGCCTCCTCAGAAAAAAGTTTAGTTTTCCATATCACGGAGTGATAGGCTAGGCAGTCAAGCACACGCCAACACACAGAGTAACTCTGCTCTAGCTAAAAATAAATATCAGGGAGTGCACCGCCAACAGAAAGTACCTTTCAAACATTCCGGTTTTAAACCCGGCCTTTTCTCCTCCCCCCCGCCTTTGCCTGCCTCCTAGCAGAGGAAAAGAACGTCTCTAAAGACCCCCAAAGCCTCCGGGATGGGGGAATCATCCAGTGTAAACCTGAGGTTGCAACGGAGGTGGGAGTTTGTCGTTTTCCACGTTTTCAGAGTCAATGGCTGCCAAGGCCGGGTTGGGGGGCTTAATCTCCAGGGGGTACTTTTCCACAATCTCCTGGACCTCTCTGGTGATCCCTTCAGTCCAGTCAATGAGGTCCCTCTCAAGCTTTTTGGCCTCGCTCACAATCCTCTCCTGCCTCTCGTTGAGCTGCGAGAGGAGGCCCAGGTTCCGGTACATCTGCCGGACCCCCGGGCAGACGTCAGCCGGCCAGTTCTCGGGCTCCGGCTTCTTGGGAGAAGTCTGGCCGGACATGTAGCGGTCAAAGTCCTCCTGGCTCAGGTTGAGGGACTGAGCATCCAGCTTCTCAATGAAGGCAACGGCGCAGCACTGCAAGAAACCACCATGTTAGACACCTTACGTAGAGTTTAGTTAAGTTTTTGTTTGGGTAGTTTAGCACAGGCAAGACTTAAATGCTGGAGTTCATCTGTTTGTTTACTGTATGTCTTTGTAATCCTCTGTATGTTGGTTTATGTAGGCAAGAGATGTTAACAGAAACATTTTTCAAAATAAAGATATTACCGCACAACAGGGACTCTGGCACTTCTAGTCACATCTCTATTTTTTAATCTTGTTTGGAAAGCACCCTCCACAGCCCAGTTTGGGGAGAAAGGCAAGGGGTAGGAATCAGATCCAACAAAGGCTCTTGGCACCCAAAAAACCCACGTGGCAGATCTTGGAGGTCGTGGTTTTCACAAAAACCCTTCTGACCTGCCAAGGGCTTTATCTATTTACAGTGGCATATCCCTCATCCTAAATGCTTGAACCAAAGGTGTTTCAGATTTTGGAATATCTGCATATGCAGATACTGAGATTATATACTGCTATTTTGATGTGGTGCCTGCTCTTTCATTCATTCTTCTCCTCTTGCCTTTTTCCTGCAGGGAACATGAAGGAATTAGGGAGGCTCACTTAGGACCTTGGCACACTGCTTGCAAAGTCTCTCCGCCAGCTTGGTGCCTTCTTTTCCCCGCTCGGGTTGCTTGGGACTGCGCACGTGCTTGCCAAGCCTCTGTAACTCCCTCACGTTCCCTCCAGAAAGAAGGCAAGAGGAGATGGAAGGACAAAAGATTAGGTTCCACTTTTCAACCAATTCCACATTCTGACCACGCTCCGGTCCCTAACCTATCCGATAAGTCAGTGATGCCTTTAAAAACATCTTTGCCTGTGGGTGAAGACAGAGTAGAGAGGGAGCCAGCCAGGCCTCCTGTGGCAGGGAGTTCCACAGTCCAGCAGTGGCCACTGAGAAGGGGGAAGGGCCCCAGCTGTACCTACCAGGTTCGTGAAGTAATACCCGTCCTCCCCGGACATGAGCCTGCTGGGATTGCAGAAGCGGGTGATGTACTGGATGTTGGACTGCAGCCGGGGCGGATTGCCCTTCAGGACGATGTAGATGAGGGTGGGCAGGAAGTCATCGGCCGAGGCCGGCTCATTCTTAGTGGTCCGGATGGCATTGAAAATATGCTTGCTGCAGCTGGTGATGCAGGCCAGCTTGTCCCGCGGGACACGCTTCGAGTCCATCTCAATGATGTCTGCGGGAGGGAAAAAAGAAAAGCAGAAGTTTCAAGGCAGAGAAATGGCAGCTACGTTGAGAGCTTGGATAGGCGAGGGGGCCGCGGCAAAGCTCCCCGGGCTTCAGAGCTTCTGCTAGGCTGAGGGGTGGGGACATGTTTCACACCAATGGCCAGGCTCAACTACCAGCCAGCCCCAGTGGTGGGTAGAGCCAAAGAGAGATCAGTGTGGCCAAAAAACCCAGCAGCACCTTTCCAGATTTAAGCTGTCAGTGCCGATAACTAAGCCTTATGGAAGCATTTTCAGTCTTTCAAAATGGGGGCTCCCAAGCCAGGACATGGTAATGTTAATGGGAAAGGGATGTGGCCTTATAGGTGGCCATAGGAGGACCAGATTTGGGGAGAGGGCCTTGGGCTCCCTACCATTGTGCCTGGCCTTGGGTGCAATCTTTGCGTAAAAAACATTTGGACAACAGCTTTAGGAATAAGCCACCGTCTCTACAGTGCCCGTCAGCAGGACTCCAACGCCTAATCCAACTCATTTGCTGGCTCATCGACTGACAACAAATGCACCCCCAATTAAATCAGGAGGCACTGAGCTTAATTTTTAAATTAAGAGCTCAGAAGAACTGCCAAAGTCAGGCATCATTCCCCCTCCTGCTTCAGAGAAAAAGGAAAATCCCTCCTGAATAGTCCACTACCCTTCCATATTTCCTCTCCCCTGCTCCAAAGTGGGTTGATTTCTGTCGCCCCTCCTAAAAAAAGTTCAAACTCAAAAAGTCATTCCCTACCCCCACTAGAAAGGGACCAGACCTCTCAGCACTCTGCCCCCATACCTGTGATGGCTTTCACGACCACATCCGACACCTCCGGGATTTCTTCATTGACAGGGACGCACAGCATTTGTGGAGTGACCCAGTGCAAAGCCCTGGGAGAGGGAATGGAGGAGGGAGGAATTCAAATTCCCAGGGTTCATGGTGGAGCAAAAGGAAAGCAGTTTATCCCCAAACTCCTTAAAGAAAGCAAAACAGCTGCAACCACATCTTGCTCAAGCTTCCTCCATGCAAGACGTAAAAAAAACAAAATGGACTCAAAATGGAGACTTACACTCTTTATGCCTCTAAGGGGTAACATTCTCTCTTTCAGGTCTACTTCAGGAACCTACATACACAGCCCGACCCTTCTCAGGCCTGAAACCAACCCATTTTCACAAAACTGGAAGTGAATCCCTGGTCACTTCTGGATTCAGGAAAACAGGCGGGTGCCAGGGGAGAAAACCGGCCCTCCACAACTAGGTCCCTGCGTGCCAGGACAAGGCAAGGAGGCCTCCTTCCCCTTCTGCTACCGCCCTGAAAGAACAGCCAGTCCCCAGTGGCTAGCTACAGAAACGCCAAGCTTCCCGGAAGAAAGGTGGGGCCAAAGCCCATCTTCAGCTGGGCCCCACTAGGGTGGAGGAATCTGTCCTTGGCCCAGTTCACCCCAGCGTGTCCACTGGGACGATCACAAGCCAGGCTCTGTACTTAGTGGGGACCAGCAGCCATCTCTGAGCAGGCTAGCCCCCCTTACAGCCTTTCGGCCTACTCACACAGTACACTAGCCCCCGGTTATCACAAATCTGGCCCACTTTGTCCTTGAAGGAAACTGAACTTCTCCAAACTCCTTCCATTCCCAAAGCCACACCTGATCCTCCTCTGGACAGCCAGGTCTTTCTTCTCATCCTCGGTGGTTTCTGGGCAGAAAACATACTTGTACAGCCGGGTCATGACGTACTTCTCGATCTGGTCCATCGCTTTCTCCACTTTCTCAGGAGACACTGAGGAAAAAAAGAGAAGAGAAAGAGCGCACATGGATTTGGAGTCCTGCCTGGAGCTTGGAAACACGCCTTCTTTTAGGATTACCACCAGGAAAACTAGCATGGCATAGCGATTTGTGTGTTGGGCTAGAACTCTGGGAGATCAGAATTTGAATCCCAACCCATCCTGGAAACCGACAGGGTGACATTATGCAAGTCACATTCTCTCAGCAGCCTCCGAAGAAGGTAATGGCAAGCTTCCTTTGAATAAATCTTGTCAAGAAAATACTATCACAAGCAATGTGGTACAGTGGTTTGAGTGCTGGTCTAAAACTTCAGGAGATCAGAGTTCAAATCCCCCACTCAGCCATGCAAACCCACAGCTATTTTGGATATCTTGGATGTAGGACCCAAGTCAAAACACAGAATTCATTTATATTTTATATACCCATTGTATGCACAGCTGAAGATGGTTTTATACATCAATAATCAAAAGTCTGTGTATACTGAACCATCAGAAAGCAAAGGTTTCAGATTTTGGAGTATTTCAGAATTCCAGATAAGGTATGGTCAATGTTTACTGCTAAGCAGGAATGGATCAAGCTTGCATTTCAATACTTCTTTGTTCGTACACAGAACAGGCACCCCAAAAATGGGTTTCTCTGAGCCCAAACAGACCTTGAAGCAAGGAAGGAGACCTCTGAACCTCCCTCTAGAAGGGGCATCTGCCTCCCCAAATAAGCCTCCCTACAAAAAGGGCAAAGAGCCAGAGAGAGGAAGAGAAATACCTTTCCAGCGCGTCTGGAGTTTATCAGCCACGCTCTGGTAGAAGTCCTGGACGTACTCAGACTGTTCCTCAATGTTCACATCCTATGAGAAAAAAGAAGGTCAGTCGTGCCTAGGAGAACTGACAAGGGCATTGATTTTTGTGGGGTAGCCCATAGCAGCTTGTCCGCTGCAAAGGAGAAAGAACTCCTGGAATACAGGGACAAACCCATGACAGTTAGTTATTTAACTTCCATCTCACCTGGTACAGGACCCAAGGCGGCAGAAAAACAGATTAAAATAAAGTACTGTTGGCCCTCCTTACCTGTGACCTCCACATGTACCATTTCCAGTTTGCAGGAAATGTTGCATCCCTATACCTAAAACAGCGGTGATGTGCCAGTAGATGCGCTGAAGGATCCGTGCATACGTCACCACCATTGAACATAACGGGATGCAAGCATTTGCAAACTCCACTATTCTCAGGGGTTCCTCCAATGGAACCCCCACAAATAGGGAGGTCCCCCTGTACAGCTAAAACCTGATACAGAAGTTTACAATAAAAATAAGAATTACTGCTATTTATCACTATAGCTATACTACTATTACCACTAGTACTGTTATTGCTGTGTGTCTTCAGGTCGTTTCGGGCTTAGGGTGGCCCTAACATGGGGTTTTCTTGGCCAAAGTTGCTGGGGGGAGTTGCCTTTGCCTTCCTCTGAGGCTGAGAGAGTGTGACCTCCCCAAGGTCACCCACTGGGCTTCCACGGCCTAGTGGGGACTCAAACCTTGGTCTTCAGAGCCACAGTCCAACCCTGAAACCACTACAAGCTCACTGGCATCCTACTGTTATTACTATTACATTTTTATTTATAAGCTGCCTTTTCCCCCAGTTTGGGAGTGCTTGCATTTAAAAAAAAAATTAAACAATTCTATTGTAAACACTAAAAGCAGCTTAGAAACACAGTTGAAAGGATAAAAACGTGGCATATCCCCTTAAGAGACCTTTCTGCAACAATGAGTTGAAAACCACCGGCTTGCCGCCATGGAAAGACCTTTGTCCACCAGCAGAAAGACAGCAGGGAGGGGCCCAAAGGGACCTCCCATAAGAAAGAGTTCCACAACTTGGGAGCAACCACGGAGAAGGCCCTGTCTCCTGTGGCTTCACCAACCATGTCTCTGATGGTGGCAGAGCTTAGGGAAAGCCCCTCCCTGAGGATCTTAAAATTCGGACACACTAAGGAAGGGAGATCTGGTTTTTCTTATGGCAAGAGGGGCAGAAGCTTGGAGGCCCTGGCACGCGGAGAGGGTCACCTACTCGCTTCTGGTGCATGGCTTCCAGGAACACCTTGCACTGCTTGTAGATCTCTTGGCCGGGTTTGTGGTAGGTCTTCAGGAACTCAATGAAGTCCTTGGACACGCGGTCCGTCTCGATGCTGACCTGCCTGTTTATGGAAGGACTGGGTGCCTTGGATTCTGGGGCTTCTGCAGGAGAAAGGAAGGGCAGAAAGGTTAGAAAGGGCCTCACCCAAGCCTGCTGGCCCGGAAGGCCATAACGAGCAAGGGATATGTGGAGAGGAAAACCTAGAACCTTAGTGGAAGGTCTACGCTTTGAAACGCAGAACATCTGTGCTTTGCAAGGCAGAACATCCACACTTTGCAAGACAGAATGTCCACATCACCAGCTAAGAAGAGATTTCTGGCAACAGAAATTCTGGGATCCGTGTCAGCTGGAGACGCCAGTTGAGACCCCCTGGACAAAATCACATCCCACTGAGTCACACAGTAGTTCATTCCCTTCATTTTTCCATCTATCCCCAAGATTTTGTAGAACTTTATAGAGGCTTCTGCCCACATCTTGCTTGCTGAGGGAATGGCTGGTCATGGTGTCCACACACTCATTCCAGAAGTGAAACAACATCCACTTGGGCCACCCAAAATGGCAGCCACAGCATCCCTCTGTGGCCCTTTAGATCCCACAAGGAGCTGAAAATCAAGCAGTGAGACCCTCCAGACTCCAGAGCGTGCCCATCCCTCTCATCAGACTACCTTTGTGTGCATTTTGTAATAAAACATGACTCTGAGGACTCCCCCCCTCCAAAATCTCCCACACCCAGTAGAGGGGGTTAAAGACAAACGCACCTGCTTGAAACACAGTGTTTTGTATTCCAAAAGAACTAGGACACCACAAATGGGATTTCTACAAGAGCAACAACAGCCAAACATATTTTTTTAACATAATCTATTTGTTTCTTTGAAAAGAAAGAAAAACTACCAAGTCACCCACCTCTTCGCTTGCCAACCAGCACTGCTCAGAGTGAAGAATGGAGGAGAAGATGATGGAAATGGAGCGAGATGAAGCGACAGGACAAAGAGAGAGGAGACAAAACACAGAAGAGACTCAGTCGGCATCGCACCAAACAGAAATGTCAAGCCCAGCACAAAAGGGAGCACGAGATGATTAACGCAACGGTCGCCGGCAGCTAGGAAGAGCGTGGGATGTCGATGGCATCCAGTCAAATCGAAACAGGTAGGATTATTCCAGGCTCTCATCCACGGAGGGAGTTAAGATACGGGCTGCCAGCTGTTTCTACGGCAAGGTTTTGATAAATCGCTGGGCCAGCCGTGTTTAAAAGGAAGTTGCCCTTCTCAGGAACATGGCAATGGAGGGGGGCTGGAGGGCAAACAGAGGACACTGACCCACAACAAGAACTGATTGCCCAAACTGTATTTCCCATTGCTCCTCAATTTCACACTTCCCGGGGCCCTTTTAGGAAATGATAGCAGAGGAAAACTGGGACAGTTAGCATGTTGGTTGGGGGGGGTAAACCCAGGGCAGCGGGGAGGGGGGCAGGGGGGTTCCCCACCCCAACCAACAAGCTGGTTCACCATTCAGCAATTTATCCACTGGGTTTACTCTAACCGGGACGTAGCAACTGGATTCAGCCTCTGGCATGCAAGCTACCCTCCCTCCACACCCTTAAATACAATGCTGCTAGTCAACAGCTACGGCAGGTATACGGAGAGGGAATCTCCCCACAAGACACACACACACAAAAAGCACACAGGAGAGTCCAAGCACTACCTTCGACAAAGCAGAACAGTTACTAAAAACTGGCAGGGGTCTTCCACAACAGAAGTGACTGAGTCAGGGCTGGAAATCATGCAGCACTCCCCATGTGGCCAGACTGCAACACCCATCATCTCTAGCCATCAAAGCCAATGGCGAGGAGTAACTGGAGCGGTAGCGCTTCAGCAAGGCCAACAGTTCCCACCCTGGTCTAAAGGCCTGCGTTACGGTTGTGCCGTTTCCCCCACGAGTAAATGAGAAAAGGGAAGCCAAAAACCCTTCCTTTGCCCTCGCCTCCATAACTACTGTATGTGTTCCCGTTACGAGCCAACGGTTTGAAACTCTAGGGCTGTACGTGGGGTGGTTCAATCTGCCACCGCCACGTAGACGTCTCCAGAATTGCTGAGGAATAATTGCTCTTTTTAAGAATAGAGGCGATGCTGAATAGCACTCTCGCAGTCCCTACATTCCTGTCTTTTCAGTCTGTTGAAGAGAAAGGAATGGAAAATTTAGCTGTGAAAAAGCCAGGCGTTGAGAACATTGTCTGTGAGTTTCTGAAGAGGACATTATTCCTCCGGGGCGGAACGCACAAAGACTTGTAACGGGGAAAGATGAATGCTAGCAGAAGACTGTAAAACAGTGGGTTTTTTGTTGTTTTTCTGGCTCCATTTATAATATTGGAAGCTGTGAAGCACAGGAACAGCTAGCTAGTTGTTGGAAGAAAAAAAATATCTGGTCTGATCCAGAACAATTTTTATTCCTTTATATCAGCAGATAGTACCCAAGCTTCCACTAAAACCACCCTGTCATTTAAAGGGAGGAGATGAACAGAAAGCCAACTGGAGAAAGACCATCAAAGCACTTTTCATGCAGTATTAAAGTATAAAAACTATTCTGAATTAAAGGTATTTTTTTAAAAAAACAACCAGCCAGGTAGTCCCATCCTTCACAGCTTCCAGTACTAAAAAGATGGCTCAAGCCCATGTTATATGAAGGGCCGTATTCTCCCATACAACAAGACTACGACCCCAGAGACCAGGGGCTCAGTCCCCTGCTTGCCCATGGCAACCCACTGGGTGACCCTGAGTGTATCACACACTCTCAGCCCCAGAAAAACCCATGACAGATTCTCACCTCAGGGCTGCCATACGTCAGCAATGACTTCAAGGCACACAACAAGAAGAAATTTTCCCATATGACCCGGCCCGTGTTTTGTGAACTTCCTGGGAGAATGTTCGACCTCTCCCATCATCCTCACAGGTGTGTCTGGTGGGAACACGAGAGACCGGGCCTTCTCGGCGGCTGCCCCCAGAGATGCTAGACTGGCACCCTCCTTATTATCTTCTCACAGACAAGTAAAATCCCTTTTTTTATTATTACAGCAGGCCTTTGGGAATTCATTTTGAGAGTAACAAGCCCTCTATATAACGTGTTGGACTTCCACCTGCTGCACTGTCATTTTAACTTGCTTTAATTGGTTTTAAACATTATGATGGTTTAATTGCTTTTTAACTTTTCCTGTTCATTTTTTTTTAAGGATATTTGTTTCAACTGTGGTAAGCCACCTTGAGTCCCAAACCAGGGAAAACGCAGGACAAGGATGGATGATCGTGATGGTGACCGCAATAACAACAAAAAGCAAGACTTTGCTCTTCTCAGCAGAATCGAAATGGCTAACTCAGGAGGAACTGGGGCTCACAAATCTTCTCAAGACCCATCAGAGGATGAAAAAAAACATAATCAATACACACTGGCAACCATAACACTGAAGCTGAGGAAAGTAGTTTTGTGGACTACAACTCCCAGAATCCCCCAACCTGAGGGAATTCTGGGAGTTGCGTGTGCAGAAAGCCCCAATTTTTCCCATGCTCTGAATTCCTGGCAAGATGGAAGAGGCAGCAATGAGAAAACCGTCAAGATTCCATGCAATTTATCACACGAAGGTGAACCTGAGTCAGATCACAATGTGGAAAGTGTACCAGTCAGCTTCAGGATTATGCAGGCACCAGGACTGGGTGGAAAATAAGATGTGACCCTCTTTCTTCTCCTTTCCTTCAAAACAGTCAGTTTCTAGTCCTCATGACCAAAGATAAAAGACGCCTGTAAGCGTGTTCTCAAAAGCCAGAGGTTTAGAGCTGGCAAGGGCCCTTTCTGGCTGGGAGGGGAAGAGGTTTTTGCATCCTTGCCACTCCCAAAGTTACACAGTTATGTAAACTACATAATGTGCCTAATTTATACAGGCCAGGGAACTTTATCAGCAAAGCAATGTGTGCAGAGAAAGTCTGCCCTGTTCGGTTCCCGCATTCAAAGACTCACTCACCTTGGGAAGGAATATTGGTAGCTAAATTTTCTATAAAAAAGACAACTAAGGCCATTTCCTACACAACCATGCACACACATTTCCAAATCTCTTATGTTTGCCATTACAGCCTGAAGTGATGGTTTTGGCCTTATCGCTCCTAGAAAAGTCAAACTTCCAAAGCTAAAAAGAAAATATTCAGAACTAAAAGAGTCCCAGTGTTTGTCGCTTTTTAATTTTCCTTAGATTTTTTTTTAAAGATCTAGTAAGCACAAAGGGTTTTGTTATGAAAGCGTCAGGGAGTTTTGTAATTCAAATCCCGTGGAATGACACGCGTTCTCTCCACTAAGAGTCTTCTTTTCCTTTTTTTTTAAGTCATGTTTTCTTAAAGAGAAGAATAAAGACTTTAAGTCACTAATGTCTGAACAGCCTGGTTTGGGGTCTCTTTGCAAGCCTGCGGCACAACCCGGACCCCACAGCACGTTAACCCCTGGCACAACCTTAGCTTGGATCCTGCAAAGCCACTAAAGACAGGGGTGGGCAACTGAGGCAGTGGGTCCAGGAGCCAATTTCCTGCTTCCGAGTCCCCCCAAGGACTGCCAAAAAACGGCCAAAACGAGTTGTAGTGAGAAGAATCCAGAAACGTACATCACATTTTGAAAAACGGGCGGAGGGGGGCATAACGTCAAAGAGAACAGGAAGGCTTCCGACCTCCAAAAGAGACGGGTTACTCATTAAAAAAAAAGTGGCCCCGAGACCACACGTTGCCCACCCCTGACCTACAACAAGCAGGCGGCGTCCGGGCCCCGGTGTGCCGCGTTACCTTCGGCAGGAGACGCCAGCTCCCAGGGAGGAGTGAATATCTCCCTCAAGTCCCTGAGCAAGGTGTCGGCACTCAGCTCATTCCCAAGCGGTTCGGGTTTAACGCCGGGTTCCCGGACAGCTGAAAGAAACGCAAAAGAGCAAGCAGGGCACCCGTGGGTGACGGAAGCCAGGAGAGGAGGAATAAAGAGGGCGGCTCTAAGAGTTCCGAGTCAGGGCTGAAGAGAGGAGAGGCAGGCAGCAACCGGGCACGGTTAGGAAAGAAATCTCAAAGCCATCACAAAGCCAGCCACAAGGACAAGGGAGCTCTTGCAAGGACGTGCTTGGGAGGAACAAAACGTGAGGTGTGAGAACCGCAGTAAGACATTGGCTGGGAAACATGCAAACATTTTAGGGCAAACGTAACGTCGTGACTTAGAAAGCCAGGGTGGCGTAGCGGTCTGAGTGTCGGACGATGACTCTGGAAGCCAGGGTCTGATTCCCAGCTCGGCCGTGGAAACCCACTAAGTGACCTTGGGGCGCATCACGCACCATCACGCACCAGAAAACCCCATGATCGGTTCACCTTAGCGTTGCCGCAAGTCAGAAATGACTTGAAGGCATACAAAGACAACAAGGTTATGACTTAAGGAAGACATCAGAGTTCTCGGCAGCCAGCGCAAACCCAGATAAGAAGTGCCAAGCTGGCAAAGACAGGGAGGCTCCGGGCGCAGCTTGGGTGGGCAACTATGCTGGGGGCATTATTAGCCCTCGTGCAGACCCTGGAGAACCTTATCCCCCCGACGCACCTCCACTGCAAAGAAAGACAGACAGAAAAAGAAAACAATTTTCTCAGCCTCAAATCCTCTCTTGGCATAGGGGGGCGTTTTTAGCTTCTCCAAGCCATTTCAGACTCAGGAGATCCTTTTTTTGAAAAAACAGTAAGTGATCGGAAGTCTCTTCTGTTTTATTTTCCTGTCTTAAATAAGAGACCTCTCATGGACCAAAGATTGCCTCAGTTGGGACAAAAACGTGGTGAAAATGGTCACCCAACACCACCTACACAGATTTCGGAACAAAAAAAAAAAAGAATGAAAAAATTGACACCTGAGAGCCCACGGAGGCCACAAAGAAAGCACCAGGGGCCACTCTTTGCCCACCCCTCTTGTAGGTCAGTATTTCAAAAACCAGCCTGTCTCCACCAAGACCTCCTCACCCCTGCTGGCAGAACAGGGCCTTTGTAACTGTGGCCCCTAGGCGGTCAGAACTTCTTCCACAGGAAGGGGTACTCGGACATGGCTCAACTGGCAGCTAAGATTGTCGTTCCTCAGCAGCTGTTCCAGGATTTTAAGCCAGCATTGGGCATCCACTGTCTTGTCTTGAATTTAACGAACTGTTACGGCTGAACATTTTCAGGGGGTTTCTTATCGTCAGGCTAGGGAACACTTTGAGTATTGTTGCTTTTTGTTAATATACGCAGACATGGTTAAAATGGTTAGAAAAATCTTTAAATACCAGGATTTAAGATAAGCATTGGGTCTGGCAGGCTGATCAAAGCAACAGCTGGAGTTAACATCTGAACTCAACCCGCTCTTCCTCGTTGAATATTTTAGCATGAGAAGTGACATGAAATCTCCCTGCCGTGCCGGCAGAAATACCAGAGGAGTGTCAGCCAAAGCACTGAGCTACACAAGCCAGAGCTCTGCTCCTCATGGCAGATGGCACGACCCTTTAATTCATGAAGGCACTTCTAAATCTAACACACAGCTGCTGCCTTAAGTGCATTTGCTAATTACCACAAGTATTATACTGACTAATGTTTGCTCTATTCTGTACTTAAACCTTTAATTGAGGTGGCTGCCGCATCAACCTGTATTCGGGCAATTCTGGAAAGAGCAGCTGACGCGCTGATACCAATAAGGTCGCTCAAGTCTTCCTTCTGCTCTTTACTGCTTCACTTTGCGTAGGTGCAAACTCCTGATCTAGGAAAAGTACTGAAAGATTCGATGAGATATTCATCTCAGCTGGAGCAGGTATGAAGTTTTGCCAACCTATGTTCAGGACAAAAATATTCCATCTCCCCAGAGTATGGAAAGGTTCCTCTCTTTAAATATTACACATCCAGCAAAAATGCTGTCGACAAGATAGGATATGTCCAGAGGAGGGCAACCAAAATGGCAGAAGGTTGGGAAACCATGACCTATCAGGCATGGCTTAGGGAGCTGGTTATGTTTACCTTGGAGAAGAGAAAGAGGAGGAGTTGTATGATAAAACCATCTTTAAATATCTAAAGTAACGTCATGTGTAAAGTGGAGTCAGCTTGTTTTCCACTGCTCCAGAGGCCAGAAGACAAACCAATGGATTCACATAACAAGAAAAGAGGGAGATCACTGAGTCCACCCAAATCTGCACATCTTTCAGGATCTCTTCATCTACGCCTTCAAGCATGGCAGGGGGTTGACTGTTAAGTTGCCAACAGGCTCACACAACACACCTCTCAGCCTCCTCTCAGAAGCCCAATTGATGTCGACACTAACATCAGCTTACATAACAACACATTTTTGTTTTCTTACCACGGGAATTCACTGAATCCACCCAAATTTGAGCATCCACCTAATTATCAATGGTGTTAATTTGCTTTAACTGGTTTTAAATCACCTTGGTATAATTTTTCAAATTGTTTAGCATGCTGGTAGCCTGTTTAAATTATTCTTGCTGATTTAAATTGCTTTAGACAGTTTGAACTGATTTTACTGCATGCCACCCTGAGATCCCTGGACATAAATAAATAAACCACACACACCATGCACAAAGTCTCTGGCTCTTTGCACTTTCTCCAGCTAAATGACTTCCTTTAGCCTCAAAACCATCCAGCCCCTCCCTAAACTGCAAACCCCAGGATTCTATAGGATGTTGAAAGTGGAATAATCGCGCTATAAGAGTGTAGTGCAGAAATGGCCTATACTGAAGCATTAAGAAAAATACTGTTCCCTCTTGCAGAAAAAAAGTGAGCTTATAATGAATATTCGTGACAAAGACAGCAATCTGGACCAAGGGTGGTAGAACATGCAATCCTCCAGATGACGTTAGACTGAAATTCCCACCAACACAGCCAACTGGTGAAGGATGATGGTGGTTGCAGTCCAGCAACATCTGAAGATTGCCTGTTCTATCACTTCCAGATGTTTCTCACCCCTGCCTTATATCCTAGAAATACAAGAAGACTATAGATATAAATACCCAGCTACAGAAACCCAACTGCCCAGCAAATGATTTTAAGGAGCAAAACCCTGCACAGTCCTTACCTTTCTTTGTTCCTGGCCGAGAAGCGCCGAAAAATTTCTTCACAGTGGTCACCTTGCGTGACTTCTCGTTCGTCTTCTTCTCCTCAAACTTGGTGAAGGTGAGCGACTGGGCCCCCGGCGGGTGCTGCGTGCTGGCGTAGGCCGCCTCGTCCTCCTCCCGCTGGAGCCTAAGGGCCAGACAGAGAGACACACGGGGCCACAGTAAGTCTCAACAGAACATACAGCTCCCCTGGCCCACGATTAGCATCCTCCCCAGAGCCTGGAGACCTGGCAGATCCCAAATCCTCCACCCAGGCATCTGCAACATTTCGTTCCCCACCCCACCCGGCCTCTCGTCTGGTTATGGAAGCTAAGCAGGGCTGGACCTGGAGAGTCCCTGGATGTGAAATCGGCTGGAGGGCACACCAAGGAGGCCAGCAAGGAATTCTGTCCAAAATGCCAGAAAATGGAGGCTGACAAGGACAGGCTGGATGGGTCAAAGGTCTGCCTCGGCAAAATGCATATTACTTTGATTGCCAATCAGATTGTCTATATTAAAAATTATTTTTTAAAAAATAAACAGACTGAAAATGACTGTTAAGTTGCCAACAGGGACGTGAAAATTGGCCAGTCTCTTCCAAACTCACTATCCCATGGCATTCTTGTTTCCTTCTGGTTCTGCAGTGAACTGACAGACAAAAGAACAGGTACATGCATTTCTATCCAACACTCTGTGCCTTTTTCTTGAGAATGCATGCTGCCGTCGACTGAAGTCACAGGCATTTTTGGAACACGCACGTGATTTTGCGAGCACTCTCCCTTCCACAAGCTTCCCTCTGCGTTGTCCGGACAGGAAACCAAAAGCCCAATCTTGCTCCTGCTGGTGTTTCTTCCCCCACTTACATCTTATCTCCCCTCAGCAACCAATTGTTCCCAGAGAGAACAACAGGGGAAATCCCTCAGTAGAGGCAACCCACCAGGGATAACTACGGCCCATCATTATCGCCTCCGCCAGGATGACCCGTAAAGTCATGAATACGATGAGCATCTTATGATCAGGTGGCCAAGCATTTCACAAGAGAAAACAATCAGTTGTGGGCCTATTGCTTCTTGGATGTTATTGGGGTTTAAAGGTTTAGCAAATTAAACACAGAGACATGGGAGAGCCGCTCCCCAGGAGGCAACCAAGACTTGGAATGCTGTGGTAACTCCCAGATTTCAAGAACCACAGATGGAAAAGAGCCTTCTCTGTCCAAGGCCTTCAAGACATTGTCAGCTTGAAAGATTTACTTCTTTGGAGATAAGAGCTCCTCAGTCAGCACTGCCAGCATGCTGGGACTTCTGGTCCAAGAGAAAGTAACTTTTCCAAGCTCTGATGGGAAAAGAAATTGCCATAGACTCCCTGTCAGGAACCAAGCAGGAAATCTGGCCCAGAAATCAGAGAGAAAAGAGACAGATCTCCCAACTTGTTTCCAAAATGCCTTTTTTTAAAAATGGGAAAATGTTACAATAATGAAGACCAGCTCCTTAAAACTTCTCACAGTACATCTTAACGTCCAAAGCACCTGCACTCATAAAAAAACCCAAACACACTTTAGCTCTTCCCACACCTTCTTCCAACAACTTCTCGCATTACCAGGGCAGAAAGTGGTACTTCTAGGGGATCACACAGAATCCCTCATCCTGAAAATCAAGCAGAACTCATAGCACTTGTTTTAAAAGTCTTCCACAGTGTACGCCCTCTGCCATGTCTTCTTAAATTTACAAATTGGTCAAGGCATGGCTTTTCCTTTCAGTGAGATGAAGACCCGCAGAACTTGGAACAGGCTCAGGCATCACTACACAGACAACTTCAGCATCCAGTTCAGCAAAAGCATTCACGACTTCTCCATCGCAGCTCCACGGACCAGATGCCGAGCAGAATAAAGGATTTTACTCCTCGAAAATGACTGTAATAATAGTAGTAATTTTCCTCTTACCTCTCAGCCAGCTCCCAGTCTTCTTGGATTTGTTTCTGCCTGGCCTTTTGGTACTCCTCCCGCCAGCATTTGGAGCAGTAGCCCTGCCAGGCGAGGTTGCCATAGTAACCACATCCCTTCTTGCACAGCAGCTCCGACTGGTCGACATGGATGCCGCGGCGCTCCGACTTCAGGCTCATCTTGCTCCCGCCGCTGCAGAGAAGAAGAGGAAAAGACAAGTTACGGTTAGAGCCAGGGCGGGCAACGGCAGGGGCCCAGGGGCCACACGGGCCATCAAATATAAAACCTTCACAACAGGCTGCAATTTCCCTTTCAGGTTTAAAAAGCAGATATTGCTGATATTAATGCAGGGCGGCCCACAAGGTACTTAAAAAGTGAACTGCCACTTGTTAAAAGATACGGTGAAATGTGCATTCTGGTGGGAGAAAGAGCTGTGTTCTTTGTCTCTCTCTTTAATTCTCTCCCTCTTTAATTCTCTCTCTCTCACACACACACCCACGGGGAGGGCTAACCTAGCTTCCTGGAAAAGGGAATTCCACAACCTGGGAGCTGTCAAAAGGAAGGCCTTAGTTTCCCTGGATGTTTCTTTTCCCCCTCGAAAGCCATCCAAATTGGCAGCCATGGACACTCCTTGCAGCTGGGAGTTCCACACTTCAACTACACGGGGTGTAAAGAAGCCCTTCCGATTTTCCACAGCATTGCTCCCTCATCGTAGACACAGGAAGGGCCGAGGCCACGAGAACAGAGCCTGGCTTAAGGACACGTTAAGTTCCTGCTACAAACCCCCTGCGCTTTCCGGCCAGGTCTCACCGGGCACCCGGCACCTTCCCTTCCATTCACCCCACTACCAGTTGTACATCACAGGCAACGGAAGGAACGAGGGATCCCAGTCCCAACCGGCACCCCCAGTACCAAACCGGAGCAGCCTCCCAACCCACAGGGCCAGCAGCCAGGAACCGGGAGCTCTCTCTGCCAGAGCGATTCTGCTACTTTTTTGATCTGAGAGTATGGAAAACAGGCAGGGCACGGGAGACATGTGGCTTCTAAGTATTTGCTGTCCCGCAAAACCCCAAGGGCCATCCAACCCCATCTTGCCATGCAGGAAGACTCATATCAAAGCACAGATGACCATCCAGCCTCTCTTTAAAAACCTCCAAAGAACAAGACTCCACCACACTCCTTTAAGGCAGCAGCAGATTCCACAGCTGAACAAAATACAAAGGTCAGCCACCACTCTCCCTCAACTAGAGATACAATTTGTCACTGATTTTCTTCTCAAATGACACCACGAACCATTTTAGCCGTTTTCTTCCCACTGTGAGAAAAATCTTCCAAAACTGTTTTCAAACCCTATTTGTAATTCGGAACTTTGTGCAAAATTTGCACAGGAAAAATTGTTTCCCACTCACAAAACGCTGCTTTCTGTGCAAAACAACCACATGCAAACTTTGTGCAGAAAAAGTCTTGAACTGTAAAGATTCCAAAATTCTTCTCATCAAATTCCTTGATTGTCAATTAAGCATGTTTTTTCCTACCATTTTTCAAATACTTTCAAACATTTTCCCCATCCCTAGGCAGGAAACACAGTGGAAAGCAGACGGTAAGCAGAAGAAAGATAAGAATTTTCACCCTTGACTGAGCAAAGTAGGGAAAAGTGCACATACACTAAATCTGAGACGGGGAAAAAAAATGTCCCTCACCTTCTTCTGAGTGGAAGAATGGACGCAAGCAGGGCCGCCCCCGGGGAAATCCCCCCCCCGACACAGACAGGCAAAGAGCTCTCTTTGCAGCCAGGGAGTCTCCCGGGGCCGCTTCGTCCACGTTGGCCCCTGTCCCAGTCATGTGGCTGCGACGGCAGAGGCACTTGGAAATGTCTCCGGTATGCGAGAGGCCTCAACTCACACCCAACCGCACGGAAAGGACTGGGGGAATGACTCATCCTTGGGTATTTTCCATGACTCTAGGAAGCCGCCCAGCGGGACAGTCTGGGTCGTCGCTGACGGGGTCTAGACAGGGCTCTGAGGCCAGAACGGGGACCTTCGGAGAACCCAGATTGGGGCTGGGGGCACCCAAAACAAGAAAGATAGTAGGCAGGAGTGAGAGATGCTTCGCCCATGGCGGGATGAGACCTAAAAACTCTATCAGTGTAGCTTTCAGAGGGGTAAAATGAAAGCACTGCCCATTCCAAATAAGAAATCCACCCCCATGGAAGAATTTTTTCTTCATTTCCCAAACTCCCAGCACTGATGTCACTTAAAACTTCAGCCCAGCATTGGGAAATACAGGTTTAGCCATCCAAAGCAAAGGAGCAGGCAAAAGGACCAAGGGAACGGAAACACAACAGATATAAGATTCTTGGGGTAAACAGTTTCCAATGTCTCCCTCTCTGCAGCGCTAAGAATTTGGGGACTGAAGGAAAAATTCAGTTCTTAATCTTCCTGTACCCATAACCCAGCCCCACCATGGTTAGGGGAAAAGTTTAGACTCAAAATGGAAAAAAAATCTCTCTTTACAGTTTTAACAACACCTTTTTTGGTCTTAATTTGGATCAGAGAATTACAGAATTGGAAGGGACCCCAAGGGCTACCTGGTCCAACCCTGTTCTGCCATTTTAAAAATGGCTCTCTCTCACTGCTCAGCTTTATCTACTCCAAGCTCATCATACCCAGTTCCCATAAGCTCTTCCTTACAGTGTTCTCTTCCCCCCCACAAAGCCTACCTCACAGGGTTATTGTGAGGGCAGAATGCAAACAGCTTCCCAGGATTTTATTCAAGATCTGCTGCCTTAGCATACCAAGACCTGAGCTTCTAAATCACCTACAACCTTCTAATTTGGGGGATGATAAGGAGAGAGGAAGCATGATGCAACGATATGAGCACTGGACTACCACCTGGAGACCCGGGTTCAATTCCCCGCTTGGCCATGGAAACCCTCGGGGTGACCTTGGGCAAGTCACACTCTCTCAGCCCCAGAAAACCCCATGATGGGCTTGCCTGAGGTTCATTCTAAGGCAGAAACAACTTGAAGGTACACAACAAGGGGATGTGGCAAAGCTGCACCTCAAAAAATAACATAACTAGGAAACTGACATTACTTTATTGGCCTAACGAGTAGCAGCTTCTAGTTACTTTCAAACGTTACTTTTAGCAGGTAATTTTAGATGTTTTCAGACAATTCTTCCACGAAATTCCAATCAACTACAAGGTGTATATTTATCCCTTAAAAAACAGTACAGTGTAACAAGAAAGCAGGAAAAACTGAAATAACTTAATCAGTTACTTTTTATCACGGCAGCAAACAATGGCAACACATTAGTTTTCAAACAGGGTAGGAAGTGAGGGGAAACAAATTATCTTTTAAAAAAATTGGGCAGAATTCAGTATAGTGGGTCCCTGGTATCTGCTAAGGTTTGGTTCTAGGACCTCTGTGGGTACCAAAATTCATGAGTGCTCAAGTCCCATTACATACAACGGTGCAGCAAAACGACATCCCTTATATAAAATGGCAAAATCAAAGCTTGCTTTTGGCACTACTTTTTTTAATGTTTTCAAGCTGCGGTTGGTTTAACCCGTGGCAACAGAATCTGTGAATACGAAGGGCTGAACGCACAGGATTTATGTCTGTGGGAAATCGAACTGAGCAGTTTTGCGATGTCCGTATGCAGCCAGGGGCCATTGTGACATTACTGTGCAGGGTGACTACTGCGTGCCGGGCACTCCCAATGCGCTCCAGGAATGCCAGCTAGGCAATGCTGATGTGCGTCGGTCGAGCCCAATGCACACGGAGACACCCTTGATGGTGCCCTGCTCCGCGTTTTCACGATTCCCTAGTTATGCAGTATAGACGGCCACACAGAATCACAGGCAATGCTTTCCGCTCCGTGCAGGGACGACCACATTTTCCTGCATTTCACTCCAACGTGCAAAACCTACTTGCAAAAATGCACACATTTTCTCCAAAACCAGCCAAAGTAAGAAAGCACAGTGTGAAGGAGATCCTCCCCCCCCCCCCCGAACCTTGGGGTTTTCTCATTTGCTTCAGAGAATAAACTAGGTCAGATTTACCTTCCTATGGAGAAAACAGGTCACCCCCGCCTCTGCGAGCCTGCCTTCCCTCCCCACCTCCTGAACATTTGCTCTCACCTTCTGATCTAATCAACTTAAACCCTGAGCCGGTTAATCTACAGAAGTAAACCGATTAAGGGCTGTGATGCAAGGACCGAGCGAGGGCAGGGCACCTGGAAGGAAGGAATCGGGGAAAAAGAAAGAGAGGAACTGGATCAGCTTGGAAGTGAGGAAAGGAGATTTTTTCCCCCAATTATACAATGAAGACTGCCACTTTCGCTCTAAAAATCAAAGTGGACACTAGCCCAGAGCAAAAAGACCGTGCAGAGACCTTCTAGAAGGCCAGTCTTCCAGGAGGTATCGGGTTCAGTCCCCAGTAACTGCAGCTAAACAGGAAGAACTGGAGATGCTTGATATCGAGTCAGACTTTTGACCCATCCAACTCAATACTGTCCACACTGACTGGCAGCTACAGCCCTTCAGGGTTTCAGGAAAAGTGGTTTTTCCCCCTCTCAGCCCTACCTGGAGACTAAACCTGGGCCCTTCCATCTACAAAACATGAATTTGGTACCAGGCTACGGAGAATTAAGATTCTAGTTCTTGCAGTTCTGAAAAAACAATTTGAATTTACTGGGAACATTCAAGCTTCTCTGTACTGAGTCAGACTGTCAGTATCCATGCTAAGAATTATTTGTATTATCCAGTAACTACTTTTTTAAAAAATTGTTAAGTCCACAGCATTTCAGAGAATACAAGTATGTACATACATGTCTATATACATATCCATCTACAAACAGTACTTTTCTTCTTATATTTAAAATACTTTATGCTTAGATATCTGTATCTTCTTGACCTTGTTAAGGTGAGCAACAAATCTCTCCTTACACCCCTAATCTATTCCTACTTCCAGCTATCCTTTTGCTAGAGGTCTTCCTGCTAAATTTCTGTTTCTTCTCTTTCCATTTCAACAAACTTTATAAGACTTTCTGCTTTTCAATGCATACACTCTTGTTTCAGCGTAAAACATAAGTCATAGAAAGGAAAACAACATTGTTTAGCCTGATTTTTAGTTGTGTTTGCAACTCTACTTTAACTGCAGTTTGTAATAGTCTCTTCCTTACCAGCTTGTAACCATACCGTACTTTTTTTTTTACTAAGAAATTCCTTATTCAGCAGTTACTTCTAAAAACTAATCTGTCCCTTTATTCACCATAGCATTTTAAAAGCAGACAGCTGCTGTTACTCATGGCAGTGATGAAAACGAGTTATTCCTCACATGACTTATGGTTCTGCTCATTGCTTTTTCCATCGGTTTCTGGTAGTTTTTTGAAAAAGGGATTACTATTATTAACTCTTTTGCCATCCTGCCTTTTCCACTAAAACTAGTATATCTGGGCAAAATTCTTAGGATGTTTAAGAAATGACATAAAGCCTTCTAATTTACTGCTTGGAAGCTTGACTCTCCCCAGGCATTCAGGTGAGTTCTCAGCTCTACCTGGAGATAAGAGAGAGGAAGACTTCCACATGTAAAGCATGGAAGCTGAGGGTGAGGAAAGACCCTTCTCAGCCCAGGATCCCGGAAATGAGACCAAGACATAAGGATTGTGGCATTTTATTCAAGCTTTTCGGGACTAATACACTTTTTTTTAAAGTGTACAGGCATAAGGTTTTGAGTTGTTACAGCTTTTCCCAGTGTTGTTTAGCTTAATAATTTTTAATCTTTTTTCAATTATTTATAGTTTGAATCTGGAAGTGTTCTAAATTATTTATTGCCTACGTTGCACTGAGATCCCATGGTAAAGGACAGGAGAGAGATGTTTTAATGAAATAAATAAAGGATTAAGCATCCAATTCAAGGCAAAAGTAACTCAGGATGCCCACAAACTCTGTGCATAACCATGTCTTGATCTTTGTATCTTCCCTGGCTACAAATGTGTTCACTTATCACTTCTTGTGCAGCTCCGCGTTAAAAATGCCCATCACGTGGGACTTGGAAGAGCCAGGCTCAGCCATTAAGCACACTGGGTAACCTTGGGCCAGGCCTGCTCACTCTCTTTTTCAGTGTGGCCTACCTTGCAAGGTTGTTCCGAGGCTAAAGCAGTAAAGGACGAGCCTTGAGCTAACTGGAGCAAGAATAACACAATAAATAAGAAATAATAAGCTCACAGGGTGACCTCAGAGAGGCACCTCCCCTTTCTCTCATTTTCTCTTAGCCTGTCCTACCTCCCCAGGTTGTTGTGAGGCTAAAAGGGCCAGAAAAAGGGGAGGAGAGGCTTGAGGAGAGGGAAAAAGAGGGATGGAAATACAGCAAATAAAAAAACCAAATAAATAAGACAAACAACTCTCTTTTTCTCTGATCTCCCAGTCTTCCCCCACCCATCCCTGCCCTAGTTTACTATTATATATTACGCAATGGTTACAGTGGCAAAAAGGTTATAGATAATTGTATAACACATATATGAGAGCCAGTATAATGCTGTGGTTTGGGCGTTCAACTACAACTCCGGGAAACCAGGGTTCAAATCCCCATTCAGCCCTTTAAACCCACTTGGTGGCCCTGGGTACATAACACACTCTCAGTCTCAGAAGATGGCAAAAGGCAAAGCCCCTCCGAACAAATCTTGCCAAGAAAACCTTAGGGTTGTCATAAGTCAGAAACAACTTGGAGGCACACACCAACAACAGTACACATACAAAATATGCTTTATATTTAGGTAAGCGTGTATAAGTACTACACACTCATATATTAGCAAGCAGTAACAAAAGACTGATACAGTGTTGGGGTCTGAGTGCTGAATTCCAAGAGATCAGGGTTCGAATTCCCCTTTAGCCATGGACCCCCTGCCACAGTTTACTGAGGGGGGGTACATACACATACACACATGTGTGTGTGTGATTAAAAGCTGCAGCCTAAATATGCTGAAGGCACTGGACCCTGTCTGATCTTGGAAGCCAAGCAGGGTCAGCCTCGGATAGTCCTTGGATGGTAGACTGCCAAGGAATAGCAGGTGCTGTGGGCTATATTTCAGAGGAAGAAAGTGGCAAAACCATCTCCGAGGATTCCCTGCTCAAGAAAACCCTAAGAAATGGGGTTGCCATAAGTCAGCAGGCAACTTGAAGACACACACACACACTTCGCCTAAATATCCTAAATGCACTGGGCCCCATCGGATTTTGGAAGCTAAGCAGGCCCAACCCTGGTCAGTCCTTGGATGGGAGATCACCGATGAATACCATGTGCTGGAGGGTCTATTTCAGAGGGAGAAACTGGCAAAACCACTTCTGAGCATTCCTTGCCTAAAAAAAGCTCCAGGGAAAAACTCAAGGGGTCACCATAAGTCAAGAGACGGCTTGAAGGCGCGCACACACACACACACACGTGATTAAAAGCAAACCAACAGCACATCTCTCAAGTTCGTCCTGGATCCCAAAAGCATACAATTAGTCTCTCTCTCTCACACACACAGACATACCTTTATATTTTATTCATTTATTTATATATATTTATATATGTATGTATGTATATATAATACACACATGCAGGCAAATGCGCACACACACACATACACACACACACACTCTGAAGTGGTCAACAGACAGTTGTTTAAAAAAAATTATTTATTTACTGTATTTGTAGGCCGCCTTTCTCCTGGAATTGGGACCCAAGGCGGCTTCCAACAATAAAAACACATTAAAGCACATTTAAAAAAAAAATAAACCCATTAAATTCACCAAAACATTTAAAAATACATATTTCCATATGTAAATAACTTATAAATAACTTATAAGTCTTTATAAGTAAATATTAAAAAAAATATAAAAGGAGGAAACGCTTGGGTTCTCGCCTTCTTCACTTGCCAAAGATGGACCACACACCTAACACAAATATACATACATACATACATATATATATATATATATATATACATACATACATACATACATACATACACACATATACATACAGATACACACACACACACTAAGAAGCAGTGCCATAATGGTAATTCTGTACTTGCCCTTACCCTGGGAGGGGGCTCCTCCTCCGCCTCCTTCTTTTTGGGAACGGCCCGGGGCCCGGCTCCTCCGCCTCCGCCTCGGCCGCCCGGCCGCCCTGCCCGCCTTCCCTCCGCTTCCCTCCCCGGCGGCGGCAGCCCCTCCAACTCCCTTCCCCGCCTCTGGCTTCCTCTCCCTTCCTCCCTCCCCTTCTCAGCGTCCTTCTGATGGCGTCACTTCCGCTGCAAAGAGGAAACAACCTCACCATAGAGCCGCTTCTAGAGAGGCCTTTTACCCCTCCCACCGCCGTCGGGGCCGTTGGACTACGGCCCCCAGAAGGCCACGGGAAGGCGGAGCCGGGCGGTGCCGACAGCGCTGCCAGCCTGCGAGTGGGATTGTGGGAGTTGTTGTCCTCGGCGCCCGTGCTCCTTATACGGGAGCGGCGCTCAGGGTAAAGCCGGGGAGTGGTAGAGATCAAACGTGGAACGATACTTTTCTTTTCTGGTCCCCATTCGGACGGCCTCCCCCCCCCCCGCAATGCATGGCAGAGGGATCAATCAAGAAAAACATATAACTGAGACATTTTGTTAAAAAAGAGTTATAATTCAGATAGATAGATAGATAATTAGAAGCATCAGGGGTTCTTTTACTGTCGCCCTGTGAAGCCTGCATTGAAAGGCTTTGTTATTTGACAAGGATAAATCTTATTTCAATTCTCACTTATTTCAAGCCTTTATCTTAAACGACCTAGATCCTGGATTTCAACACAGTCCGTGAAATTCGCTATGGACCCCTTTTAACACTCTCTCAGCCAAGCTGGTGGCTTTCATTGCATTTTCAGGCATCAGATTCTGCCAGGACGCGATGCCGCGGACGCAGAATTTCTCTCCTAGGTCCAGCCGGAGCATCAGCCACTCTTCTTTCCCCAACATAATCTTTTCTAGTTATATCTCGCCCCCCCCCCAAAAAAGGCTGACAGTGGGTGTCACACACCGTCCCCTTCATTTTTACCCCCACAACAACCCTGCAAGGTAGCTCAGACTGTGAGAGAGTGTGACCAGCCCTAGGTTACCCATCAGCAAGCATGGCCCAGTGGGGACTTGAAGCAGGCGCCTCCCATACCAGTCTGTCTGCAATACCAGACCGTAACAGAGATTCGAAATCAAGATCCAAACACTAGTGGTAGCATGTAATAGAATGGTATGAAATCAGATCTAAAAATAACTATAAAGAATGCCAAGATACCACTCTAAGCAACAAATGGCAGGGGAGATTGTTGTATTTTCATAATTTTTGAACAGTCTTTGAGATACTGTAATGAAATATTTGAAGTGTACGGAGTCAAAGTATAGAGCCGGTATGGGGCAGGGACCTTGGTCAAGTCACGTCCTCTCAGCCTCAGAGGAAGGCAAAGGCAAATCTTAGGGACACAGAAAAGACTCAAAGACGTGCAAAAATGACAACAACAACCTATTCATCTTGAGTGTTTGGAACTGCTGTTATTGCGTGCTTCTTCAAGCCGTTTCCAACCTACGGCAACTCTAAGGCAAATCTATCACAGGACTTTTCTTGGCAGGATTTGTTCAGAGGGGCCCTCCTTTCATCTCACACATCTCTTATGACCTGGACATATTTTTAATCTGTTTTCCATATCACAAAACTCCCCACTCCACCACTACCACCCTTGTGGAAGATTTGGGAAGAGAAATTAATTCCAGCTCTGCTTTCTTTTTTCCAGATTTCAAAAATATATACACAGTTGTGATCTGAGTCAGCTAGTGACTGAAGTGAGATCATTTATTGCACCACAGAGACACACAGCATGTAAAAAATACAGTTTAGACAGGGAGGAATGGTGGGGCATCACACAAATTAATGGGTTTATCACAGCATTTCCATTTCAAAACAGTAACTTGCTCCTCCCAATCTGCTTACATCTCAGCCTTTGTTATTTTTTTTAAAGGCATGTACAACTCTAGGCATGATTGGCTGTGAGTAGATCTCACTGGGGTTTACTTCTGAGTAGACATGCCTAGGCTTGCACAGGAAAGTGTCACTGTCAATACACAACGTGTGGAGAAAACATTAAATAACAAAACTTTAAATAACAGTCAGTAAGGAGTCAGCTTGCCAAAATCTACGTACGTTAATAATCATATAAATAGATGTCAGCTTATTTGTACTAGGAAGGGGGTAAGAAAAGTCTGTAGTCACAAAATCAAGACCACTCTTAACAGCACTCCTGGGAGTGTTAACTGACACATAAGATCCACTGCGTGTCCATTTCTGACACATGTTTAGGACTAAGTCTTCCCTGAAGAACAAGATGACTGTAAACTCTTTTGAGTGGTTCTAAACTGCAGCAAAACCCAGTATCCTGTCTCTGACAGCACGCTGCATCTGATGCTGTGGTGGGAAAAACTTTTTGACCATCAGGTCTGCAGAGGATTATTCTGGTCAAGGCCAAGTTCAGGAGTCGGGGCTGCTGAGCCCAGATCAGCTTGCCCGCCTGTCCTCTGAAAGCAAGGAAATGGCTACTCTCTGAGGCCCAACCCTCTGGAGACCTTGGGCCACACACATCCTCACTGCACTCCCAATTTTTTCAAAGATTTTGTTTGTCCCCTAACCCACCTGGGCAAATTTCACCAAGTTCTGGCTGACTCCAAATTGTTTTAGAAGCCATCAGTAGGAAGTGACCCAAAACATGGTAGGTTGCCCTCTAGGGAGTCTGGGGTCCATTTCAGAGCTTGGGAAAAAATCCCCCCAAAGTGGTGTGGCCCTGGGGGCCCCCTTGAGGCCCGTGTTGTTGCTGTTGTTATGTGCCTTCCAGTCACTTCTGACTTATGGCGACCCTAAGGGTGACAGGAGGCAACTCAGGAACAGGGATTCCACTCCCACTTCGATCAAGGGTGGGCAAAGTGCAGCCTGCTGTGGACCAGGGTTTAAAAAGAAATTAAAACTTTAAAAAAAATGCCTCTCAATTCCCCCCAAATGCCTTCTAGGAGGCACAGGGGGCATCTTTGCTCCCCCAGCCCATTTTTGTGCCAGAAGATGTCTTTTTTGGGGAAAAAAAAGAAAATATACACAGGAAATAACTCCCTGTTAGAGAAAAAAAAGATCTCTCTCGAGCCTAAAATGGCACAAGGTTATACAAAAACATGAGGAAAACACCCTCCACATCCCTAGATAATGCTTGAGGTCATCTGAGGGCAAAAAAGGTTTTTTGGGGGGAAGGTTGGCAAGGTGCTGTCCCTTGAGGGTTCTATGCCTCCCCAGCCAGCCACAGTTTCCCAGCCCAGATTTAAAACTCAGGAGCTCTCAAGGGTTCTTTCAGTCCACAGCAGGGCAAACATAAACCAGAGAAAAAACTGGGAAAGTTCCCTGTTTTGGATGAGAACTCCCTCACAATCCACTGGCCAGCACAGCCACGAACAGAGATTCAGAATTAAAGGGTGTGATTTTAAAATACACACCAATAAAAGAGAACGTTCCAGCAACAATTCTCCTTCTTCTAAAAAATATACTACTTCTGGGATACTTCAGCATTCGGGGAAAAGCCTTTTGTCTTTCTTTTCCAAAAACGAAGCGACAGCAACAGGTCGTGTCAGCAGGCGCGGATATAGTGTAAACTCGAGCGAATACTTCCAAAATGAAGAGGGAGGATGAGACTCTCAGAAGCTGGGGTACTGCTACGGTCCAACCCTAAGTGTGGGCAGGTAGGCGGGTGAGGGGCACAGGTCAAAGGCGTCAACTGTGTGGGGTGGAAGGTACGTGTGTGTTTTTCAATGGTGCTCATGAGCCCTTTGAAAAGTTCCATGCACAGGGATAATCCAAAATGACTCCCTCAAAGCTACAATTCTACGCAGCGGCCACACTGAGTCGTGTCCTTCCCTGCCGATTCTCCTTCTTGGAAACTGACAGCACAGGTGCATTCGTGCATAGCTAGAAAAGGAGGATCCAGTCTCCTACCGAGACAGGTAAGGCTCCCGTGTGTTTCCGCTTGCGGAATCGAGGAGCGCCGAAGACGGCCAAGAGGACCCATGAAAACCCACCCGTTCTCATGAGACGCCGCGGTCTCACCACCATGTGATCTTAAACTCGTAGATGGGGCGCTTGCAGTAGTAGTGGTTGACCAGGTGCTTGTCGCAGACGCCGATGCACTGGTGGTCGACGGTGATGCCCCGGTTCGAAAGGTCTGTCACGATGCAGTGGAGGAGGTCGTAGACGTCTGCCACGGCTTCCCAGGGCCCGAAGGAGACGTCTACCTCGCAGTGGTGCTCGAAGAGCTTGGACTCTCCCTCACTCCGATCGAAGCGCAGGGAGTTGAAGAGCGGGCACTCGTAGGGCGTGATGGGCATCTCCTCCTTGAAGACGCAGATCTTCAGCTTGGCGAAGCGGGCTTTCCGCTGCATGGCCCGCAGCTTGGCAATTTCGATGATCCGCTCCAAGTGGTCTGCAAACAAGGATGGAACTCGTCAAGAAGAATGGACAATTTAATCCATTTTTCCCCTGCTGAGAGAATCATAGGTGAGCTGGAAGAGGCCTCACAGGCCATCAAGTCCAACAATCAATGAAGCAACTCCAGATAGAGCAGGAGTGGGCGAAGTACCACCCACAGACTATGCGTTCCCAGAGGTAAAAAAAAAATAACAATTTTTTCTTAAAAACATGTTTTTCCTCCAAAATGCCCCCTAAAAGCTCTCTAGGAGGCGTGGAGGGGATTTCCAGCTTGTTTTCTGCCCACCCTAGGCTAAATAAAATGTTTACAAAATTGTAAATTACAATTTCAAAATTACAAAATCCTTGCAAAATATTTATTTATGCATGCATGCCCCAAAACATTCAGGTATTTCCACCATGTTTTGGGCCCAGCCTGGGCAATTTTGACCCAAGAGAGGCATTTTTTGAAACAGGAAGTAAGCAGGAAGTAACTTCCGCTCACTTCCTATTCACTTGGAACAGAAAGAGGACAGCTGTCCAAAAGTTATTGCTTCATAGCAATCAGATTATCTTTGTTTCAGCCACTCTCAAGCACTTCCCCTCTCCCTATCTTAAAGTGAATGCCTTACAATCCCAAAACCTCTCATGATCTGTCCCAAGGCAATTCCAAACCACTCCCAAGGGTTTTGCTTGCAGATTTACCTTTGTAATAGGGCATTAAGCCCAGGAAGGCTTGCCGGACCTTCTCTCCTTTCAAGGGCTGGAGCTCTTCAAGACTGTCTAGCAACGGTCCTATGGAATAGTACTGTGCCTCCTTGTAAACTGACCGCACCCGTTCTCTTGGAGGCAAGTCGCCTGAACGCAGAAAGTTCAGCACGTCCCTGAAAAGGAAGGGAGGGAAATAGAAACTGAAACCAAGGGAGAAGGAAATTCAATTCAGTCACCGCGACCTGCTTTTGCAAAGCATGCTAGGCTTCAGTATCTAATGGACTGATTAGTTAGATCAACTGATCGAGAAGGTTTTCTTTAACTAAGAAAGGTGACACTGATGAATCAAACAGGAGATTATATTTTATTTGTAATAAAAACTGCAGATCACAAGCACAAAGAGGTGTTCCCTCTTCACTCGCAGACAGGAGATGCCCTTCTTCGCGGACGAATGCACCAGTCCTAGGATAAGAGATAAACGACTTTTTTCCTCTTTAGCCTCACTATATTTATTCATAGGCCTAGGTAATGGACCAATCAAATGATGAAAGGCACCAATCAGAATTCTAGTTTTCAGGGAACTGGGTTGAACACATTGGGTCTCACTTCTGAGTAGACTTGCAGAGGATGGCAATCTGAAACTGGAGGAAACAAGCAGCTCCAGTATCAGTGGGACAAAGAATACACTTTGGCTTTTTGTCTGAACTTTAAGGGACCTACTCATGGTGCTTTGAAGCTATTCTTGGGGTAGTAAGTCACCACTCTGGATAGGCTGTTTGAAGTTCAGGGTAAAACCAAAAGCATATTCCCTGTCCCAGTGATACTGACATCTCCCACTGTAGGGAGAGACTGAAATATCAGCCTACCCATGCCTTCCCAGGTGAAGCGTGGAGCTGGATTTGGGCCCTGAATCAGGTTAGGGAGGATTCATGCATACATACACAGACACAATAGTTTTTGCAAAAAGAGTCCAGTTTTATGAACACTGGTGTCAGCTGAGCTGAATAGCAAGAAGCCGGTCAGATGGACAAGGTTTATTTGAAACGGTAGCTTATTTACAGAACTTTCAGCATTCCATTAAACAGAGGGAAAATGCACAGGCCTTAAAAGGTTGCTCAACAAAAGTTGCGAGACCTACAGAACAGAGTCTTCCGACTCTTCTTAGTGTAAAACATCATCTTCTCTAGGCAAACAAGTGTTCTCAGAGCAAGACAGTCAGTTATCAAATTGTTCTTACTTATCTTATTGACTTTTGATGTAGTTTTATGAAGCCAGTGAGACAGGGACAGAATCAAACCAAAATGTATTCAAAGATCTTCTTAGAATTGCTCAGGAACTCAGAAACGAAACCCTAAATGCTCAGAAATAATTTTGCATCCAACAGCACCTCCCTTGACTAACAATTAAGATTTGGTTATGGTGGGCCAGCCCTAGTCAAAATAAGTGTACAGAACAAGGTTTATGTCCAACCCCTCAGAACTTCTCTTACCATGAGAGGAAACTGTGCCAAACCACCTGGGCAGCCCACAATAGCCTTTAAGTTTCAACCAAGCAACCACATGCAACCCAGGATGTGTGCCTTGCCTCAAGGCAATCTGGCACTCAGCAACTTGGGGGGAAAAAAATCTTCTGGAGCAACCAGATATTCAGGGCCTGCTCCAAGTAAGGAAATCAGCTCAAGGAGACAGGGTCTTTGTGTAAGGCAACTTACACGATGGCTCAAAGAAATACCCCCTTTCTGTTCTACAAATAGGTGAGTCCTAAACAAAGCAGACACACCGAATCTGCTACTGAAGGTAAGTAAGTCCCACTGATTCAGTGGGGCTGCTCTAACCAACAAGGGGGTGAGCGCTTGTCCCAAAAAGGTTCACATTCCACGTGCCGAGACACCCTGATCTGGTGCCCAGGGACAAAAACAAGAGCAGCTGTTTTGTCCCCTCAATCCTATTAGTGACCCCAGCAGCACCAGCTGAGAGCATCTGTTGCCTGGCTTTTGACCCCGAGCCTGAGGCTCACAAGGGGGAAAAAAGGAATCCAAGCTGTGGCTCATCATCACGAGGGAAGGCAAGAGAACGTCCCAGCTGACTACTGCAGGCTTACCTGCAGACAAGCTTCATGAACATCAGCTGGGGAAATATTTATTATTACTATTACCATTGTCATCATCATTTTAGATGGCAATTGCCAAATCCCAAGAGCCAGACTGACTGTGGGACTCTTGGATTTGCCATCGTCTAGTTTAACCCCCTGATGGCCATGCAGGAAATCCACAACTCAAGGCCTGGAAACCATGAAGCTCTGTGAGGAGCGACTCAGGGAGAGGGGGTGTTTAGCCCGGAGAAGAGGAGGTTACCAAAATACCAAGATACCAAAAAAAAAAAGGTATTGATTTCATTTCACTTAGCCACATGTTCCTCTGTAAAATTAACATATTGTCCTCATCATAAATTACACGACACACACATTTCTGTCTTTATGAAGGGCCCACACTCCAAAATAGAATTTTTTGGCCCCTTGTTCAGTTTCTATTAAAGGAAAAGTTTTCCAACCTTCAAACAGGGGGCATCTCTTAAAATAAGGACCACCTGGCAACCCCTCCCTCCTGCCAAGTATTAACCAGACCCAACCCTCCTTAGCTTTTGAAATTAGACAAGAGATCAGGATGGGATGGTGGATCATGTTCAGGGAGTTTAGAACGGCTGCCTGAAAGCTCTTCAAACCTTCCTGCATCCTGGACAATCCCATCCAGACCTGGATACTGCCAGACCTGCTGAGAGTTTTTTATTTCCTCTATCACTTTTGTGCGTCCATCAACTGCACAAGGCCACAATGACAAAGCTGAAAGAGGGCACAGGTCCAAAACAATCCACCTTGCTCACGAGTACCTTTGGGTTCAGTCTGCACCTACCCAAAGTAAGTCCCATCTCTGTCAATAAAGTATCTGCCCTCTGAGTCCGTGGGGATGTAATGCCGGCCGCTGAACATGGCCGACAGCATGGTGTCTTCGTGGCGCCTCAGCGTCGACAACCTGGTTGTGAAATGGATGCCTCCAACGTTCAGTGGAACTACTTCAGGGAACTGGAAGAAAAAAAGACAAACCGTTCTTGGGAGAGTGATAAAACGGTGCACACTGCAAAAAAAGCAGAGACGGAGACGGTTTCTCTTTCTCCTTTCTCATAATACAAAACCTCGGGATCTCCTCTTCTCCAAATCCTTGAGCTACCACCTCATTGGCAGTAAATTTAAGAGAAGAGACAAGAAAGGCCCCCTTCCCACAATGCAGAACTTTCTTGTGGAATTTATTGCCCCCTCAACCCCATTTGTGACAGGATGTGTGAACGGCCAGAGACCGAGATGACTTTAAAAGCCCTTGCTCTGCTTTCCAAGTCATTTCCAGCTGATGGCAACCCTATCATGGGGCGGCGGGCAGGGGAGTCTTGGCAATATTTGTTCAGAAGGGTTTTGCCGCTGCTTTCCTCTGAGGTTGAGAGAGTATGACTTGACCAAGGTCATCCAGTGGATTTCCATGGCTGAGGCCAGATTCAAACCCTTGTCTGCAGAGTCACTGTCCCTCAAACCACTCCAACACAACGGCTCTCTTTAAAAATCTAGCAGGGTTAATAGTCAGAGGGCCTATGCTTTAATAAAGAGAAGGTACGCTTTTGTCCTTCTGCTGTAAGCACTGAGCAGTTAAATATTAGAAATGACAAAAATAAATTTTAAAGATTAGCGAGACCAGAAAATGGTAAAATTCAGAACAATGAGGTGTAACAGATCTAGTGCTGCAGTGAGACCCAAAGATCTAGGTTCATGTCCCCCCTCAGCCACAAAACTGACTGGGAGTGACTTGAACCAGTTGTTCTCTCTTATCCCAGCCCACCTCACAGGGCTGTTCTGAGGATAAAAAGGGGAGAGTGGAGAGTTCAGTATTAGCTCATTGGAGAAAGGTGGGAAAGAAAAGGAACAAAAATCCAAAGAACGGGCAGCTAACAGCAAGGAAAACTAAATAACAAGGGGACAACCCCCTCACAATTTTTCAAGCCAGCAAGTAAAATGTTTGTGGGAAGACAAAGGTGTTAATCTGACAAACAAGGGGAGGGAGCTCACAACGGAGCAAGCTTTGGCACCTGGGCCCAGTCAGAGAGAATGCCATGCCATGTGCCGACCATCACATGTCATGAGGACGAGAGAGTCTTTGTCGGCCAGTCTTAATGAGCATACAGGCTTGGTATGGAAAGAAACGAGTTTTGGACATGTTGGACCCAAGATATTTCGAGTTTTCAAAAAGTTCACCTTAGCTCTAGGATGGGAATTGTGCAGCCTTCCATGCTGCAGGCCCCATCGGTCCCAGACTGGTGAGGAATGCTGGGTGCTGTAGTCCAACAGGCATGCACAATTTCCACCCGTGCAGCATTGAGGTCCCTGGCCCAGCCAGAGTTTGTGAAAGTTACTTCTTTGTATTAAAATCTCCAGAATTCCCCCACTGGACAAGGGGAATCCAAGAGGCTTCTGGGAGTGATAGTCCAAAGAAGCAACTTTTCCATGCTCAGGGACTGGCCAGTGTGGGAAGTGAGGCACCACACACAATAGAAATACCACCATCACCACCCTGTGGCATCTTTGGTCTGATCCACCCCCTGCGGCTCCTCTTACACTCCTGTCACTGCTTAGAAATGACTCAGCAGCAGCTGACTTGGTGGAGAAGCTCAGGACAGGCTGCAAGGAAACAGAAAAGGGTGCGCAGGCAGCCTCAGAGAGGCTGAGAGATCCATCTCTCAGGGACTGAGCCCACTGTGCTCAAGCAGGGTCTTTCAGCCAAACTTCAGGGTGTGTCTGGCATTCAGAGATTGTGATCCTGTAGGACAGCACAACACAACAGTCGTGATTCACTTGGGCTGCAAAAGAGACTCAAACAAGCGCCCAGCAGGCTGCAGCCTGTGACCAAGGGCTAGAGTCAAGGAATGTTGGAACTGCAGTCCAAAACATCCCTCCCAAAAGGACTGCTTGGGAAAAGGCTGCCTGACCACAACAACCAATCAGTAAAATTATACTTTTATGTCCCAGTTTACTTAGAGGAAGAAAAAAAAAGCAACGAAGAGAGCTAACTCCCAATAGAAGGGATGTAGAGAAGAGACAAAGTTTCAGGGTGCTGAAAAAAAATCAATTTTATTCTTCCAATTAGCCCAATGCATTTCAGCCTAGTAACATTTAATGGTTTTCTTCAGGGAAATGCAGCTTTAAAACTTCTTGCAAGGATTTCAAAAAAATCATTTTCTGAAATCCTGTAGACAGTTTTCAAGTTGCATCCCCGTGAAGAACAGGAATTCTTCCCCGCGGTTTACTCAGAGCATTGATAGGTTGCTCAAAATGTCTGACCCTCTCTGGCAAGTTAACCCAAGACCCTGCCCACAACCCAAAAGTTGACCGCTGGTTCTCAAAGAAGGTTGCGCCCACTCAGGGCAGCTTGGAAAGGGTTCCCAGAGAAGAGGCAGCTTCACCCGTGCTGGCGCGGCGGTGGCAGAACTTACCCGGCTGTGGGATCGACACCACTGAGCCACTCACCTGCTGGGGCAGGAGGGGCAGGGCGTGCTCCGCCTGGGTGGCCGTCGGGGTGGCGGGCTCTTGGAAGTCATCCTCTGCCTCTGAGCTTGACATGGCATCGCCGGGGCGTCCGCTGGCTTTGTTCTGCCCTGTGACTACCACCATCCCTCCGCCTCTCGGAACCGGGCCTGCTGGGCGGGCAGCCGTGGGGGAGCTAGTGGGGAGAGAAGGGCCATGTGTTCAACACGGAGCCTCCTGTCAGCAAGAGCCGGCTGCTGCAGGGCTGTAGCAGGAGGCGGGACCATGGGAACGCTCCCCAGCAACTGTTTACAAGCGCTACGGCTGTTCTCACAACCAGACAGCGGCTATTCTGTCTGTTGGGAGCAAGAAGAGAGACAGACCGGGAGGAAGACAGTTTTGCACAAAAAAAGGGAACCAGGAAACCTCCCTGCCTGGATTCCAGACCGTTTCTCCTGGAGGTGGCTGGCTGCTGTGGGTTGCAAAGCTGGCTCAACCCGCTCCGGGCTGCAAGGACTGTCAATTTTACTCTTGCAAATCTGATTAGCTGCGGGGCGGGGGGGGGGATGACACCTGCTGCCAAGCTGCTATTGGGCAGTTCCTGAGCCTCTCAATCGTCCCTCAGCCTCTGATTGGCTAGCCTCTATTTGGTCACTCCCCTGCCAGCAGGAGGGGGAAGGAGGGTGTTCCCTAACATCGCCCCCACCTCCAAAACATTTCCAAAGAGGCAAAAGGGAGGGATGACTTGGCCGGTCCTGGAAACGATCGGTCGTGATTTGTAAGATTCCTCCAGTGTTGCGCACGATAATGAAATTGCTCGGCTGATACTAATGGAAACTGCGCTCAGGAGAGATGCTGGGCATGCAAAATCAATTTAGGCTGGCAGACCTCAGCAGCCAGATCACTTAGGAACGACTGGGGATGGGGAATTAATTTGGAAGTGTGTTTAACCTGGGCTCTGATGCGCATGCAGAGATCACCGACGTGGTTTCTTTTCATCGGTTCGTTCCTCGCTCAGCCCAAGACATCACGGTGTGGAACAGTCAACAACGCTGGCATCGCAAACAACCAGGAGTGGAAGACGGGTGCTAGCCTGCACGTTTAAAATAATAATGACAATAAAGACAAGTCAGCTTGATTGGAAGCCAGACTTCTGGCAAGAGAGTTATTTTGTGCTGCCAAAATACTTTTCCAATCCCTGGCTGAAAGGCACAATGCACAGCTCCTCCTCTTCTCCTAGAATACAACAACCCAACAGCAATTTGACAACTGGGAGAAGGACAGAGAAACGCAATGATGGATTTTTTTTAAAAAAAAACAAAAACCTATGCCACCAACACCTGGAGGAGTCCTGGGAGAGACATCATCTCAGAAATGGGCTGACCTCTCAAAGGAGAAGAAACAAAAAGCAATCACTAGCATTATTCAGTCCAATATCTCCCACGCTAAACACATCTGATTTAGATTTTTTATCACACAGATGCATTTGGCATGCAAATGCTTCACCAGCACGAACTTTTTTGCACCTAGTTTTAACAGATTTCCCCTGCTTAGCATGGAGCCCAAAACCTAAGCATAGAAGCACAAAGGCTTGAAATGCTCCTTTATTCATGGCCACTGGGCCACCACCCCTGTTCTAAATTGAGTAGGAAGCTGTCCTGTCTCGCTGATTTTGTGACACACAGACCTGCCCTCCTTCTGTGAATCACCTCCCTGTCAGACTACTTCCTCACAAAGCCTTTGGTCATTTCTTTCCAGAACTGGATATATCACTTCTGACCATTTTGGGAGGAGTCAGCTGTAGCTGCAGTAGTTTGCGGCAGTAAAAACAGAGCACACTGTGACATCTTAACACACTCTCATGTTTATTACAGCACACAAACTTTATACATTCCAGGGATGGGCAACTGCAAGTCCAGGAGCCTATTTCCTGTCCCAGAATCTTCCAAGGACTGTACGTACTTAAAAAACTGCTGAGAACTGAAAAGATCAAAACAAAACCATATTGGAACTGAAAAAACAAATCGAAAAACACTGCAGTCTTAACAATCAACAGTGTTGGGAGAGCTTGCCACTTATTTATGGTGCTCCTAGAGCCAGTGTTTTTGTTGTTGTGTGCCTCTTCAACTCGCTTACGGCAAACACCACAGGGTTTTCTCAGCTAGATTTGTTCAGAGAGGATTTCCCTTTGCCTTCCTCTGAGGCTGAGAGAGTGTGAACTGCCCAAGGTCACCCAATCGGTCTCCATGGCCAAGTGGGGATTCAACCCCTATTCTCCTGGGTAGCAATCTAATGCTCGAGTCACTGCATCACACCAGCTCTTATACTGAAGGCAAGACATCTCCCTTTTGGGCCAGAAAAGGGGCAGCCCATGGAACATGGGAATTTGACACCCACAAAAACAGCCTCCCCAGGCCATGCACAACCCCTGTGCCACACTCTGATCCACCCTGATGCATTCTTTTTTTATATTCTCCTTCCTACAAGATTTTCTTAATCCTGAGAAAAACGTTGAGACACACCCATCTTTGCCATCCAGAAGGAAAAAACTTTCCATTTTCAGCATTTAGAGAAGACAGACCCATAAAATCAGTTTTACTGCTTCAGGCTAGCGCCTCGCCAATGCTGCCACCCACCCGCTTTTGTTTAAAGCTGCCAGAAAAAAAAGAAATCTCACTGTCTGTGTAAATGTGTGTGTGTGTATCTCCAGCAACATTCAAAGCATTCCAGATGCCTGCTTAAATATGCGTTCCTCATGCTCTGGAATTTACGATCTTCCTCCGCCTGCAGTTCTGGTGTGATCTGTTGTTACCATTTAATGCAGCAAGTGCAAGAGCATAAGAATAAGCTCTATCTTTTACGGAAGAGACTTTTAAGGGGTGGGGAAAACAGGTTCTCTGTCAAAACATACAGAAAAGAGTTACACTGAGCTGCTGAAACAGTACAGCTGGCTTCCCAAACGACCCCTGAATTGACCAAGGGAGTGACTGGCTGCTCACATAACAGTCTCAATCCATCTTATCTGTTTTTACTCATTCTCAGCCCACCGGAGAGAACAAGCTAAGCTCTTACTGAAAATATGTCAACAAAGGTGGGCAAAACCTGCCGCAAAGAGGAGTGCTTTGTCACTCTGTCTCTCCAAAACAGCTCGCTTGACGAGAACGGCTTGGAAGAAAATACATCCCGAGGATTTTGGCCCCCGGGGAAGAGAGGAGCAGGTGTCTCTCTCCCCCTTTGCTGTCCCGGGGGAGCCGAGCAGAGACCGAAACACCAGCCTCACTTCACCCCAGGGTCTGGAAGAGACCAGCAACTGTGTGGTTGCGTTACCCGCCCTGAGCCAGCTAAGGCCCGCTGAACCCTGGGCGCCCAGAAGCTGCAAGAATCAAAGGCCCCCCGTGCCCTGAGAGACCAGGGTCCGATTCCCCGCCCGACCACCGAAACCCACCGGGTGACCTCGGGCGTGCCACACCCTCCCAGCCCCAGAAAACCCCGTGGTAGGTTCACCGCCTGAAGACACACCGCTCCGGCAGAGAGGGGCAACCACCTCCTTCTCCCCTCGGAGGTTCCCCTGCTCCCGGCAGCAAAGCCCAGACCTGCCCCCGAGGTAACCAGTCCGGTCCCTCCCGCCGACCGCCAGCCCTCGCGCGCCTACGAACCGCGGTGCGGCAAAGGCACGCGGGCCCCGCGCCCAGGCTGCGGAGCGGCGGGCTCCTTCCTTCCTTCCTCCCACCCTGGCGGCTCTTTTGCGCTCCGACACCCGGCGGCCCCAGCACGGCCCGCCACCGAGGAACGGCGGGAGCCGGGACGGCGTTCCGTGGGGAGCAGAGAGTGAAGGGGGGGCAGAAGCCAGGCGCGGTGGCAGCCCACCGGGGGCCCCCGGGAAGGCGAGCGGCGGGGTTTCACCCCTCTCCTCCACCTCCCACCCGGTCCGGAGGGGCAGAGGGGCAGTCCAGCCCAGGGGCGAAAAGGAGAGGAGCCCCGAAGACGGGGAGGGAGACGTGGCCGAGGGCCCACAGCAACAACCGGGAGACAGAGGCAGCGCGGCTTCAGCACCGGACCAGGCCCCGGGGCCCGGGGTTCGATCCCCCGCTCGGCCCCCGAAACCCACTGGGTGAGCCTGGGTGCATCACACACTCTCAGCCCCAGAGAACCCCGTGACAGGGTCACCTTCGGGTCGCCCTAACTCAGAGGGGTCTCGAAGGCAGACAAAAACACCCAGGGGGGCGTACCACGAAGTAGGAGGGGCCAAATGAGGAGGAGGAGGAGGAGCCACACGGAAGGGGAGGAGCTTCCAAAGAAGTGGGAATACCTTCGGATGAGCCACGCCCCAAGGGGCTGGGCCGCGCGAGGAGGAGCGACAGCGGAGGGGGAGGAGTCACCACAGAAGTGGGCGGAGACTCTTTGAGAAGAGCTACGAGAGAGGATCCACGCTGGGCGGAGCTACAGGAAGGGGCGGGACTATGGAGATGTATGGGGGGGCTACCTCAAAGAGAGGGAAGCTAACATAGGGGAGGGGCCGCACACGGAGGAGCTGCTGGGAGGAGCTTCAGCGAAGGGGGAGGAGCTACGGCTTCCCGTCTCCCCAGTGGAAGCCAGCAGAACAAACCCTCCCCTCAAGCCGGCCCACCTGCTTCGCCCTCCCTCACCTGCTTCTCCGAAAAGGGGGGAACGGCGCCGGCGACGCTTCCCTTTTCCTCACCTCAGCGCCCCTCACGCGAAGCCCGGCCCTCGGCCGCGTATCCTTCGCCCGTACACTTCTCCCATCACGCACCATCCGGGTACTTTCATGAGCAGGCGGGGGTCCGCACGCTGGGACCGAGCAGGCGGACCAATGGCATGAGTGCGCTCAAGAGAAGCCCCGCCTCCTCCCCTCCTACAGACTTTCCATTGGCTGGCCCCTCTATCTGTCTCTTTCCTTGGGCGACGGGCATACCAGTCAGGAGGGTCCTGTCGCTCTCCCGGGGTAGCCATGGAGACGGAGCGAGCCTCAACCCCGCCCTCTTGTGGGCGGAGGGGGAGAGGGGGGAGTGAACGCCATCTCGGCTCCTGAGGCGAAGGGCTGTCGCCATGGCAACAAGATGCAGGCTTTTTTGGCGCCTCGGGCCTTTCCTCCGCATCATGGCTGGGGGGACTGCAACCCCCATCAGCCAGCCGGCACAAAAGAGAACAGACAGGGGCTTTTGGGGGGGTCTGTCCTTCCAATGACAGGACTCGAAAAGCTTGTTTTTCAGATTGCAACTCCCAGCCCGTTAATTCTGTGGATTCTGGGAGCTGCAGTCCAAAAACTCGACGTTTCCCAGCTCAGCTTTCATACTAATGGAGACCAACTGAGCACCGCTGTGCAAAAAAATCCGTGTGTGTGTGTGTGTGTGTGTGTGAGATTATCTCAAGTAGCAAATCACAAACCATTTTAGAAACAGGAGATCCAGGACACAGAGTAACGTCGACAACGGACTTTTAGGACAAGAGATCCCAGCATCCCCCTGCGAGGGCAGCTGTTGGCCATCCTAGCTGGGGTCGGGCATACTGGGAGTTGTTGTCTAAAGACGCGAGTGGCCGTGCCCGCAAGAGGATTTGTGCAAAATGCAGTCCTCCAAAAAGTAACTTTTCTGAGCTCTTGAGTTTGGAGAGGAGCTTGCCGCCACTTCACAAAAAACAGGAAGGCTGAATGAAACAACTGAGCACTGTTAAGATTCCTAATTATCCAAGAATCGTAACTGCCACTTGCACTCATTATTTTAAATAAATACTTTATTCTTTAATTATGTCCCCCAGAGATTTAAAACCAGCACAAACAGACACATTCCAGAAATGCATTTTTATTCCATTTTTTAGCTGACTCCTCCTGCAGCTGCAGCTCTCTGCGGCACTCTGCTTTCCGAAACCAGAAGTGGATCTTGCTCCGTTTCCAGAATGTGGTCTTCCTAGCCGCTGCGGCGGCCCTTGCGGCCCCCAGAGGGCCCGGGGGGGCAAAAGACTGGCCCCCAAGGCCCCCGTAGTTGCCCCTCTCTGCTCTAAGCTGCCCAGGACTCTTGATTTCCCCACAGAAGCCGTTCTCCTTCCTGCCACAAGAGGCTCCCCTCTGCTCTCTTTTCAATCAATGGCCATACATTTTATTTTTCCAAATTCCTTGGTTTCTTTACTTCTCTCGTGGTCTGAGCAAAGAACCAGGTTCAAATCCCCTCTCAGCCACACTGTCGGGTCACACTCTCTCAGCCTCAGACAAGGGCAATGGCAAACGTAACCGATTTTGCCAAAAAAGCCCAACAATAAGGGTCGCCATAGGTTGGAAATGACTCGACGGCGTGCAACGATAAACTACAATGATGCTACGAAGATAATTTTACCATCAGAGTCTTTAATAGACTATTTTTATACCTTTGTTTTTCTAAGATTTAAGTAGCTCACTTCTTGATCTGAGGTGCCTACGTTTTTAAATGCAATTTTGGTGGCAAGTTTGGAAAAGAAAAAAATACATATATTTCCTGGGTTTTTTTCCCCTCAACCCACAAATAATCCTATTTAATATCTTGCCTCGTTCAACCAGACTATAAACCAAAAAAAAAAAGAGGGTCACATTTAAGCATTTATTTTGAAAAATAAAATACAAAAGGTTGTCGGATTGTAAACATACTCGTCCTTTCTCCACACCTTGCAAATTATTTTCTTTTCTTAAATAATTACAAGTAAGATCATTTTGACATGTCCATAAAACTGGAAAAAAAAAACAGGCACAGAAATCATTTGCCACAAATTAAAAAAAAATAATAATTGCCCCAGTCAAGGAAAAGCAATCTATGCATGTGAACCAAATTCTGTTGCGTGGATGACCATCAACTAGAAGGGGTTACAGGTAGTTCGCTTGGGTGAGATAAAAAGACCCCCATACGGGTAAATAGAAAGAAATTTGTTTCTGAATCTGGTTTGTGCACACATCATTTTGCAAACAGTCCACGAAAAACCCTGGACATTCTCCCTTTTGGGGGGTATACTGGCAGGGATGGGGGTGAATTCTAGCCCTCCTTTCTTTCCTACCTCCTCATACATAATTCCCACCAGATCCACATACGAACAACTCTGCATTGGAAATGAGCAACACATTGCCCTCCAGGCATAGCAACGGTGGTATATGGTAGACGCCATGTCAGTGGGGTGGCAATTCTGCACCAGGTTTTAAATAGTGCGTTTAAGAGCTCTCCCAGGTGCTGAATCTGGTTCCTAATTCTGTTCAGCACCTGGGAGAGCTCCCTTAAAGCTATGCAAAACCTGGCATGGATTCACTGTCCCACTGACATGGGATCTACCAGCCTCCACTGCTTCCTGGTTGAAAAAAAAGAACTATTCTCCATATCTCTTCATTGATAGTGATGGAAAAGCAATTTTTCACTGGCTGAATCAATGGGGTTTATAAAAGTGTTCATTCATTGTTCCACTACTGAGTCAATGGCTGGTTGCTCCCATGCCACTGGGGCAGTGAATCCACTGCAGACTTCAACAGAACTCTCCAAGGTGCTGAGCCCTATTCCCTAAATAGCTCCGGCACTGCCCCACCAACATCGGAGTCACCAGCTGCAAAAAGATCACAACTTGCAACATTCTCTCCCTTTGCCCATTGTACCTGGGGCTGATGGGTGTTGAAGTCCAGCCTCCTCTGGAGACCGGCATTGGTGTGACGGCAGCCTGCTGCTCACACAGTTTGGTGGGCTGAGGTTAAATAACACAGAAATGCGGGGAGGACAACTTTGGCCCGCCAGACGATTTGAACCTCATTCCAGAAGCTTCGACTGCTATGGCCAAGGATTATGGGTGTTGGAGTTAAAAAAAATAGAGGCCAACGTTTCCCAGTTCACTTACCAAGATCCCATATAATAGACATCCATAACCTGGATGGGGGATACACTTTAAAAATCTGCCTGTTTAAGAACTAAAGTGCAAGAGCAAAACCCCAGACGCCTTCCACTTCTATGTTTTGCTTTGTTTTTTTCAACAGTGGCATAAATCCATTTCCAGCCACAAACCTCAAAGAATTTTTGCTGGCAAAGCGCTCTTCCCCTGCACCAAATGTCGCAACAATTAACCAGAGGTCCCCAGCGAGGGGCTCTCACATGGTTTCCGCCAACTCCAAAGAGGTGTGCGCCAGAGAGATTTCCAAATGGATCGTCCCCCTTTGCAACGCTTTGATTCTTGAACAACGCCGTGTGAATAAATCCAGAAATTCAGCAGGAAGTGCTTGGGGAGTCAGTAGCACAAAGCCTAGCTGCATGTCCGCACTACAACTGTCCTGAAGGAAAGAATCCAGGGACTACAACTCTCCAGCAAAGGATTCTCAGCCCCTCCGTAAACTACACATCCCAGCTTCCCCAGGATGGAGAGGTGGAAATTGAAGCAGCAAGGAACTGACTTGACAGCATAGTAGCATAAGAAACACAAGGCTAAGGGCCTTTCACACTACACATTTATAGCCCTATGGTTCCACTTTAATTGCCATGATTCTGTCTTATGGATGTTGGGTTTGCAGTTTACTTAGCATTCTCAGTCTCATCAAACTAGAGATCCCAGGATGCCAGATGATGGAACCACGGCAGTTAAAGCAGTACCCTAATACCATAATTGTGTGCTGCAAAGGTACCCTAATCTCACACAACAGCGGAGACATTTTTCAATTCTTCTTCCCTTCTCATCCACCCCACAGTCCTCAAAAATTATCAACAATAAATTCTGGTGTTGTTTTTTTAAAAAAAAAACACATCGCAAAACCTTTCACGGGGCTGGAGAGGGGTAGGAGAGACGGAACGCCCCATCTGCCCATCTTACCTTGGAAAAAAGCAAAAGCCCAGCTTTCGGTACAGCCCAGGGGTTTTGACATATGCTCACAATTTAAAAAAAAAAACACAAATCAAAAGAGACCACGGTATGAAACAGGAATATATTCTGAGTGGGGGAAAACGCAGCCCAGAAAATCCATCGCCCACGGGACCACAATGCTTTCTTTCATGAGGCGGCCCACGTTCCTAGTTGAAAGACAAAATAAAAAGATTTTAAGCACTTGGAGATCCAGGGTAGGTGGACAAAAGTTTTCATACACGAGAGCATATTTTCAGCCTACCAATGAGGCCAACAGAGGTCAAGTTTCCCACATTTGGAAATCCAAAACACTCCAAAATCTGAAACTTTTGAAAAGCACAGCATAGTGGTTTGAGCATTGGACTATAACCCTAGAGACCAGGGTTTGATTCCTCACTTGGCCTTGGAAACCTACTGGGTGACCTTGGCCAAGTCACACTCTCTCAGCCCCAGAAGACCCTATGACAGGTGTCTCCGTAAGTCGGAAAAGATTCAGGGTTGCCGTAAGTCGAAAATGACTTGAAGACACACGACGAGAACAAGTTTGCTTAGGTGGTCCTGTAATGGTAGAATAATAATTTTTTTTCCTGTCTTTTCTTATTTTCTCTTTCTCATTCTGGGGGTATGGTCAGAGCTCTTCTGTGTTTTAGTAAATTAATATTTAGTCAGTAAGTTAGTGCTGTAGCGAATTGCTATTTTGGTATTGTGTTTTAACTTTTGATTACATTCATATTTAAAATGTCATTTGGTGTTATGTTAAAAATGAGAAACAAATATTAAAAAAAAAAATGAAGGCACAAGGGAAGAGATGCCATTACCACTACCATCACCACCACACAGAGCTTGGAGAAGTTCCTTTTTTCTGGGCAACCACTCCCACAATTGTCCAGCCGCCTGAGCCTCTTATATGTGTGAATTTTTTTTAGATTGCAGTACGGCCTCAGACAGATCACTGTTAAACCCAGTGCCGGTCATGGATTCTAGATCCCCACCCAGAAAGACTTTGGGAAAACACCCCTTTTTTGCACTACAGTTCCCCAAATCCCCCAGTCAACAAGGAACTGACGGGTGTAAAATTTCATTTCTGGACATTTTTTTCTCCAGCACTGCTCAAAAAGAGCTTGGAAAAGTTTGAGTAAGCTGGGGAAAGTTCCTCTTTTTGGACTATAAATCCCAGAATCCCCCAGCCATCATGGTTGGCTGGGGGATTCTGGGATTTATAATCCAAAAAGAAGAACTTTTCCCCTTTTGACACAGCACTTTGAAACTGCCATTGGAACTATGAGCAAACAAACATTACAACAAAACAACAGTCTATATTTTTACGTACCTGAAATCTCACAACCATTCTTCTATTTCACACCATCTGTCTACCAAGAGAAAAAAGGATGAGGGAATATTATTTTAAAAAGCTGAAAGACTGGGAACCCTTTCCAGTGAATGACTATTCTATTACAGGAAAAGCCAAAAGATAACCCAAAATTTTGGAATTCCCTGCCACAAACCAGAGCTCTGAAAGGACAAACAAATTCATGGAGGACAATTCTGCTGATGACTATTGATTCTGACCAAAATGTGCGGAAGCACCTTTCTTGGACTATACCTCCCAGAACCCTCCCTACCAATGGGAGCTGTAGTCCAAAAAGCTCACTTTTCCAAAATCTGGGGTGTATTATACTGCACAATTAAAGCAATTTGATATTATTTTAGCTACCATAGTTCCATTCTCCTAAAACACGGGATTTGTAGGGGTTTTTTGGAACACAGAAGTGCACTCCCTTGCATTTCAGCACTACAGCTCTCCCGCAGAGAATTCTAAGTCCCTTCCCAAACTATCCATCCCAGCATTCCCTTGTTGTAATTTCTTTTTTTCTGCTTTACGTTTTCTGTTGTTTCAAAATTGCTGAGATGGATTCAACCCAGGTGCTGTACTGAGATGCTGGGATATAAGGAGAGGCTGCAAATATTTTAATATAGACTCTAATTTTTGGCAGACGTGTAAAATATGGAGCCAGGCGGTGAAAAGGAAGGCAGAAGCACACGAAACCGACCAAGGACAAATCCTGAACAGCCACACAGGTTAGCTGCATATAGCCAGGCAAGCCAAGTCTGAAGACAGAAGAGGCCAAAAATTTGCCAGCCGTTCGATCGTCACAGGACGTTTGGACGCACAAGACACAAAGAAGCTTGGCTTCTCAGAAAGGAATTCAGGTGCCCACAGCCAGCAAAAATGGAAATAAACCAGGGAGCTGTGCTTTGGAGAGACAAGACAAACGTCACACACTACTCTACTTTTCATTTTTCAGCTCTCGGGTTCATTTTATCTTGACGCTGGGCTTCTTTTCTACTGTCTTCTTTGGCTGCAAGGAGAAGAAAGCTGTCATTTGTTCAATTGGGAGACAAAAGCATCTCTCTTGTACAGCTGGGGGAAAGGGAAAAAATAATAATCCCAGAATCCTGACAGCTGAGGACCTGCCATTCAGTTGGTGGCTTATTATGCGCAGTTATGAAAAATTACAAGGAAAAACAAAACTGCACAACTGCCAAAATATAAAAATACAATATATAAGAGTGTACTTGAACAGCCTAAAGGTTTTTGTCTGATCCAGTGCTTAAAAGAAGCAGAAGGGAAAACATAAAATAGTTGATTTCAGCATCGGCGTTCGGAAGAAGCAGGATTTAACTGACAAAAAGTAACACTGAAATGAACTGGTTCATCCGACAAGGAAATTTCCATCTCTTTCTCTGTCCAGAGGCATCTATCCAAAAAAGTGTTATTTCCAAAAAGAAAATCACTCCAAATCATCCCACACCCACCCTTTACGTCATGAGGGCCAGGGGGCAATGTTGTGAGAACTGTGAGAGAATGTAAGGGAGAGACATATTTAAAAACAGTTTACCTGTGGCATCTCTTTAAGGAAATCGGGAAGCTGAAATTCACCTTTATAGACCTGGGAGAAGAAGTAAAAAGAAAATATACTTTTAAGCCTATATTGCTGTTGTAACCATTCTTATTTATGTTCTCAGGTATTTATTAGATTTACAAGGTGATTTATACAAATTTTCAGTGGGGAGTGAGAGCCTCCATGTCAGTGGGGCACTGCATCCATTCCAGGTTTCAGTTTAGATTTTAAAATAAACTCACACCCCCCCCCCCAAAACAGTTTGAACAATCTGAAAGTTCAGACTGAAACCTGGAACAGACTCTGCACCCCACAATAATGGGGGCCCCCAGCTGCCACTGCAAAAGATGAAACAAAACTACAATGTACTTATGAAATCCAGAGATGGACAAAGGCCTCAATTCTTAGTCCCATCTAGAGTAAAGTTACTGACACAACGGGATTGCCCTAAGCACTGAATCACCATTCGCCCTTGGATCCCGGGTGCCTACTCTAGTTGGGAATGGCGAGTTCGAATCTCCACTCGGCCAAGGAAATCCACTGGGTGGGTGTCCTGCAGCAAGTCACACTCCCTCAGCCTCAAAGGTGTAGACCTGCCCATGAAGAAATATGTCCAAGAAAACCCCATGAAAGGGTTGCCATAAGTTGGAGCTGAAGGTACAGCATCAACACAACAAGAACCAGTCGCTCTGCTGGGGAGGAAAAAAACCCCAACTCTTACCCTCCTTGTGTTTTCCAGGACTTTCTGATCCGGCTTCCCGTAGTTGGGGGGGTTGGCATAGGGGTCGTAGCCCAGTCTGCCCAGCATTGGGGCGATGACCGGCATGTCCTGCAGGACGTCGGGGGGGATCTTCCCCACCCACTTGGACAAGGCCTCCACGTTGACCGGCTTGATGACTTGGTCCGTCGACCTTTCAACTCTGCCAAAACAGCAACCAAAATCCTGGATTGAAATACAATGTTGTGTTTGCAGGGAACAGACGTACGTGAAGATACGGAGCCGACAGGACAGGGTGGAGATTCCCCGGCCCTCTAGGTCTCGCTAGACTCCACCTCCCAGCATCCTTGACCACTAAGCCTTTGCTTGGGATTTGAAGTCCAGAAAAACCCAGAGGGTCAAAGGTTCCCCAAACTGCTGTTCCCAGGCAAGAAGAAGACCCCACTGCAGGTAGCTAGACCCAATAAAAAAAAAAGAAAGCAAGTGCTATACGCTCTATTTCTGAGGAAGGAACTGGCAAAACCACCTCTGAGTTTTCCTTGCCTAAGAAAACCCTCCGAAAGTCATGGGCTCACCATGAGTCAGCTGGCATACTGAGGGCACACGCACACATAAGGTAGCACAGAGCCTAAATACCCTAAAGGGACCAGACCCCATCTGATGTTGGAAGCTAAGGAGGATCAGCCCTGGTTAGTACTGGGATGGGAGACCGCCGATGAATAACAAGTACGGTAGGCTCTGTTTCAGAGGAAGGAGCTGGCAAAGCCACCTCCGGGCACTCCTTGCCTAAGAAAGCCCTAGGAAAGTCACGGGGTCGCTATCAGTCGACAGGCAACTTCATGGCACAGACACCCCCTAGAGACCCCCCCACACACACACACAGATCTGAGCAAGGAACCTGGGCCTTCTGCGAGACCTGAGTGTGGCCGTCGATAACAGGGCTTCTTGGAGATCTCAGGGGGCCACTGTTAATCAAAGTCGACTTGATGCCGAATATCCACAACCAGGCTACTTAAAGGAGGGGTCGGCAACTCAGGCCCTGGGGCTCAATCCGGCCCCCTGGGACTTCCCCAAGGGCCCATCCCCTCTCCCTACCACGCTTCACGGATTGCCCGCTTTTGAACAGAGTCCCCCATTCTCCAAAAATATTGGGGAGGTTCTGGAACCTCCCTGTTATAACTAATAACAAACCATTTCAGAAATGGAAAGAAGATTTGACCAAACTTACATGGAGAGGCAAGAAACCTAGGATCGGGTGGAAACTACTGATAGAACAAAAATCCAAAGGTGGCTGTAATCTACCTGATTTAAAAACTTATTATTACGCCAACGCGATGACCTGGACCCAGGATTGGATCGCTCTTCAAGATAAAAGAACATTAGAATTAGAAGGCGCAGGGATGAGATTCGGTTTTCACACCTACCTCTGGAGTGGGAAAGCAGCTATAGATAAAGATTTCAATAACCACTACGTGAGAACATCTCTATTAAAAATCTGGTCAAGTATTAAAAAACAAACATATAGTAAAATACCGCGGTGGATTTCCCCACAGGAAGCATTCTTTGGGAGGTGGGTGAAGCAACAAGACAATTGGTCGAGGTATGAAAATCTTATAATGCAAGACAGCCCAAATGAAATTAGGCTTAGAACGCGAGAAGAACTCACACAAATAGGTTTCGAAATCGACTGGTTCCCCTACACGCAGATAAAGGAATGTTACAAAATGGACTTGAAACTAGAAGGTTTCTTGCTAAATAGAAAATACAATGAATTAGAAACAATCATATTCACAAAAACAAAGCAAAAGATCTCACAATACTATAGATACCTATTGACACGCCAATTAGAGGATGAGACTGTAAAAGAAGCTATGGTAAAATGGGCCAGAAACCTTCCAACACGAAATTTCGCTAGAAAATTGGGAGAAAACCTGGAAAAATACCAATGAATTTACTAGTGTCCAGGACCTGAAAGAAAATTTTCTGAAGATGATGTATAGATATCACCTAACACCTGAGAAACTGGATAAAATATACCACACGGGTAACACTAACTGTTGGAAGTGCAAAGAAAAAACAGGATCTTACTATCACTTGTTCCGCAGCCAGAATATATTGGCTAAACATATATGAAGCACTAAAAGAGATCTTTCAAGTAACATTTCCTATTTCCCCTGAATTCTTTCTGTTAAATATGACGCATATGTTCCAAAAAGACTTTGCTCAGAAAAATAATAAGATACCGCTATACTTGGTCACAGCAGCAAGAATATCCTATGCTAAAATGTGGAAAAGCACAGAAGTACCAGATCCAGATCAACGGATTATGAAAGCTACAGAATACAAGGAGTTCGACACGTTTACACAACTCATAAGACGAAAATCGACCAAGGAGGTGGAAGAGAAATGGGAACCTGTGACAAGATATACAGCTAAAAGATGGGGGATTAAAGTTTAAATTGAATAGTTTATAGATAAAAGAATAGATTAAAGTTTAATAGAAGTTCAAATAGAAATCGTTAAGACAAATTAAAAAAGAAGAATTATAATTAGGATAATAATAACTTGTGTCCTAATTCATATCTTCTTTTACAATTAATTTTTGTAATATTGGGGAATACACAGAATTATATTTGTTGACACTTAATACTAAAGATACAGGAAAAAGTGCACAAACTAGAAGAAAAAAGTTAAAATGATATTTTATGAAATTTCATATTGATACGATAAACATAAAGCCTATTAATATAATTCATAGAAACGGTTCTTAAGCATTTTCTCACAAAAAACGACATAATGCAAAAGAAATATTCAGCATGAATTAAGAAGTATATGGAAATTTGTAATATATGTCTGAAACTATAAACAAAACGAGAAGGCATGTTGAATGTATTGATAAGATACTCATGTTGAATGTTGATGAAATGGAGTGTATCTGAAGAAAGACTGTCCTTTTTATTTTTATTTTTGTAAAAAAAATTTTTTAAAAAAAATTAAAAGGCCTTTCCTAAGGCAGACTTACTAGCAGGAAGAGCATTAAACCAAAATCGGTCCGTGCCCCTCTCGGGAAGAAGGCAGGACGGAAATAAATAAAATGAGATCGCGCTTCTTGTGTCCGCGCCTTGCAAGAGAGGAGGAGCACGTGCAAAACTACACACGCGCACCAACCCACCCTGTGGGTTTCTGTGGACCGTACATTCCGTTTCGATCCTCGGGCGCCGCTCACAGTCAGCGAGGGGGGAATCCGACCCCGGGGAAGGAAGAGCGTGGCCGTCCGCGAGGATCTGTTCTCCGCGGCCGGTTCCCATTCGGGGAGCCGGCGAGCGCCAACGGCTCCCACGCCAGGGAGGGTGAGCTCTCCCCGCCGAGAGCCGCGCCGGCGGGGGCCCCGAGCCGCAGGCAGAGACAGACGCAATCCCGCACCGGGCCCCAGGGTTGCCAAACCCTTGTCTTAGGGATGGAGCCTTCTTTGGGATAGTTCCCATCCCGACTTCTTACGGGTGCGAGCTCCCGGCAGGCGGAGTGTGACGGCCAGGCCGGAAACGTCCCCGAAATTTTCAAGGGGGCCGGCATAGTCACCCACAAGTCAGGGAGGAAACCGCTGTTTGGATTTCGAGATCCCAAAGCACAGAGACAAACGATCTCTCTGCATTTCTGCCAAAACTAGACTAAAGCGACCGTTATCTTGTAAAGGACAAAAGAAGGGGAAAAGCCAATGCAACGAGAGGAGGAGCAAACTGGGCAAATTTTTTCCCCTGCTCGGTTTCGATTTAGAATCATCCTTCCCCCTCCTCGATCTCGGCCGCCAAGCACACCCACACAGACCACGGGGCGGTTTTGCAAATGGTTTTAATTAAGCCGCTGAAGCAACGAAAGCAATTTTTTTTTTCCTTGACCTGCAAGCTTTCAGTTTGTATCCACGTCAGGAATTTTCTCAGGCTTTCGGTAGCTCCAATTGCTTCTCCCCAATTTAATACAGTATAGGAAAGACATTTATCTGAATTTGGGAAGGGGAGCAGCCCAAGATATGTTGCCGCCTGAGGCAAAAGACAAGCGGGCAGTCCCTCTCTGACATGAGCCCTGTCTGGAAACCTTATTTTTAAACTCAGAATCATAGAGGACAGGAGCGGGAATGGTGCGGGCCCCACGGGCCACAGGAAGCCCACCAAAGGCCCCCACGTGGCCCCCAGACTCTTCCGAGAGCCCCCTCATATAGACACAAGAAAAGCATTTTAGCCCCCAAAAGGGGATTCCAGGCCTCTGACGGTTTCCACAGTTGGGAGGAATGTCATTTACACCCCCTCACACCGGGACCCTTCAGAGATTTTCAGTCTCAATTTCCAAAACATACCCTGCACCAGAGTTTGAAAGCATTATCTTTTTGGACTAGGGGGCCCATAATCCCCTTCCCAACCTGTGGCCATGTTTTGGGAAGGATTCTGAGACCTGCAGTCCCTAAAACCTAGCTCAGATTTTTTTTTTCCAAACAAAAACCAGGAAACATTCTCAAATGTCAAGAGTTAATTCTCACTGCAAAGGGCTTCCGGACAGGAACACCAGGTGGGACGAGATCCCACGGCTGTTTCTAAAGCAACATTCTTTCATGGAATGAGTAACCCAGGGAGCGCACGCAAGGCCGGTCCAACAGGTCCATTCCGAAGTCATAATTCACTTTTCTTTTTCAAGTAAATATTTGCCTAAATATCTAACACCCAGTTCTCGGAGGGGGCACTAAAACGAACAGTCGAACGGCCCGGAACAGGGGGCTTCCTCCCCTCGAGCGCTGGAACAGCCTTCACGTTCCAGAACCGGGTATACAGTCGGCCCTCCACGTTCGCCAGGGTTCGGGGTGCAGGACCCTCGCAAAAACTGGAAGAACCACAAATATAAAAACGTCTTGTGCGTGTTTCCGTGGGACGGGGGCTACAGCACGGTGGGGAGAGAAGGGACGCCGCGTCCAAACCAGTCAAGGAAAGGGGCTGAGTGCCATGGCGGCCTTAAACTTTCTCTCTCTCGCCCATCTCCTTCCTCGGGTGGGTGAGACGCCGAGAGAAGGTTTGCGATGCTGAGAAATTGGGCTGCGAGTCATCCTTAGCTGGGCAGGTAGACGGTGGCAGTGAAGAAAATCTGCCTCCTTCCGGGTTATTGCGGATTGCATCTCCCGTTGGCCGCCACAGCCAGAGACGATGGGAGTTACCGCCAGGGCCGCTCAGCCTGAACGGAGCTGCCCAAAGAGAAGGTTCCTCCAGAAAAGAAGCATTTTTTTTCCTTCTCTCTTTTTCCCCCATTTTTTTCCTTCTATTATGAATCACGTACTTAACGTACGTTGATATGTACTATATTACAATGTTGTTATAAGGGAAAAAAAATTTTTTAACAATTGCTTTTTCAACCTATCCAAACCTCCCCCCAAAGGGCTATCCTGTTGCTTTAGGATGGAAGAAGAAATCAAAGTGGAATGAGTTTTGTCTATTAAAATATATAAAAGAAGCTGTGTTTAAAGAAGCTATATTATTTGATTTCCTTAGGGAAAGAAGGTCAAAGTATAGCCGACAAGATATAAAGAATCATGGAGTGATAATTGGAAAATGGTGACTGAGAAAATACAAGAAAATTTGGGGCATGAAGATGAGATATCCCCTATCTCTGAAAAGACTTCTTGATACAATTGGGGTCTTGATCCTCAGAAAAGAAGTATTTGAGATGGGCGCGTGGCAAGGGTTGGAGAAATTCCCGAACAATCAAATCCGTGAAAGTGAAACCTGCAAATGTCAGGGGCCGACTGTAGTGCCGGTCTCTCCAAGAGTTCTTTTGGACCCGGACACTGACGCTCATTACTGCCATAGCAGAAGCTTTCTTGGTGGTCAATGCAGCAGCGGAGAAGCCTTCCGGCCCTCTCTCTGGTGGGCTTCCACATCCCCTCGCAGCCAGTAGCAGAACTGGACTCTCAAACAAATTCTACCCGGACTTATCCCTCAGCCAGCAACCAAATTAAATCCCCACTGCTGGACATTTAGGGAGCCCTTAAGCTGCAGTGTATCCCGCTGAAGTCTACAGCCATGGAAGAAGTAAGTTCCCACTGGTTGAATTATTTCAGTTATTCAGTTATTTGGTCAACTCGGTCAATGGGAAACTGTGATGTCAGTGAAATAAGGCAACCAATGGGAATTTAGCCATGGCAGCAATTTCGTTAATAGGACCCTGAGAATCCACTCGATCAGATCAGTGGACCAGAACTTGGGAAGTCATTGAATCAACCCAATCAACTTGTTAAGGGAACTTGTAAGTTGTTGAATCAGTCCAGTCAATGGAAAACTCGTAATTCATTGAAATAATCCAAACAATGGGAACTTAGTCATGGAATCAATTCAGTCAATGGAAATTTGATCATGAACACTTGCATAAATTCCACTGATCAGTGGGTCAGGTCTAATTCATACTAACGACTGAGCTTAGGCCAATGTTTGACTACTACCAGAGCTTGGGAGAGTGACTTTCGCGACTGCAATTGACAAAGTCCCCCAACGCTCTTGTTGGGACCAATACCAAGTGTCAGTCCCAACTAGAGTAGACCTGTTCAATCAATGAAACTTACATCAGTATTGATTTATCAAATACCAGCTGATACAACGTCCTGCCCGGTGACCATTCACTCAGTACTTTAGCTGAGAAAGGGAGAATTCTAAAAAAACTGTAATCCAAAAAAGGCAGTTTTTCTAAGCTCTGGCTATAACTCCCATCATCTCTGGCTATGGTGGCCAACGGGAGATGCAATCCACAATAATCTGGAAGGAGGCAGATCTTCTCCACCACCATCACCTGATTTGGGGCACAGGACAATTTTGTCCTTCGGTGGAAACTTCTCAGTCCAAAACAAAACCATCTCCCCGCCAGATGGATGGATGATGGATGGAAATTGCAACTCACTTGGAAAGAGAGACGCCTCCGGCCTTGCCTATCATGTCCTCGTGGTGCAAGACGGCCGGATGCCATGGAATGTTGAGGAACTTGAGGAGTGTCCGCAGCCACCTCTCGGGGTGCAAGACCAGCTGCTCGTAATGGACCATCATGCACCGGTCCAAGCCGGCCTCCAAGCACTGGTTGTACATGGTCTCAATGGCCCGGTTCCACTTGGTCAAACAGTCCCGGTAGCTGTTCAGGTCAAACCCAGCAATGGTGACCTTCCTGGAGATCATAGAATGGACGGAGGCCCTGCCGTCCCTGACCATCAAGATAAATTTGGCGTTGGGGAAAATCCGAGCGAGATAAGTTAAGGACTTGAGGGCAAAGGGGTCCTTGTTGCAGAGGTAGGGGGCCGGCTCCCCGTGCTTGACGATAATTTCTAAGAGGAAGGCCTGCATGGCTGAGTCCAGGACCTCATCCGTGACGCCCGCCTCGTCCAGCCGCATCTTCTCCTTGCTCGACCTCGCCCACATCTGCTTGACGGCCAGGATCCGGGGGATCACCCGGGTCTCCTCCCCGCACCGGATGTCAGGGTGGGCGTCCAGCATGGCCCGCATCAACGTGGTGCCGCTACGGGGGACCCCGCCGATAAAGATCAAAGGCATATCCTTGTGGTAGGCCATGGTGGCGTTGTCTTTGGAAGCCGGAACGGCTCTCGAGGTGGGACGAGAGGGTTCCGGGCGGGCCGGAAGGCTCCGTTCCTCGATGCGGTGGTGGCACTCCATGGCATGATGGCCCAGGTAGAAGACCGTCACCGAACTGATCACCAGGCATGCCAGCAACAAGTTCTGCTTCAGCTTCGCAACCATTTCTTAATAATTATTATTATTTTGGAGAAAAGCACCGCCTTAGACGACAATCAAGGCATATCGCCCGGCCAAGGCCGGCTCCCGGCTTTCACGCCATGAAGATCCCGGACCCAAACAATTGCGACCTGTCGGAGAAGAGGACCGGCCCAAAGAGGATGGGGTAGAAAGAAAAAAGAAAGAAGGAATCAGAAGTGAGTTCAGACAACAACAAAACAACTTTTCTTCCCCCAACTAACATTTTGGTGAGGCTTTACGAACATCTCAGTTCCTTGTCAAACTCTTCCACAAAATCACCCAGTACCTGATAGCTATTTCCCAAATTTTAACAGCCTATAAGAGCAAATGGTTAAATGACAATAAACTTCTTGCTTTAGACAATTGCGAAACCTTTTCTCTTCCCCCAAATAACATTTTGGCGAGGCAATAAGGCAGCAGAACTCTCAACATCACAAGCAGGAAGAGTGTGGACTGTTGGATGTACTTAAGACTGCAGCTCACAGCAGCTCCAGCCAATGTAGCCAAGGGTGAGGGATGTTGGGCATCGCAGTCCAAGAATACAGAATGCTAGAGTTGGAAGGGGTCCCCCAGAGGTCAATGAGTCCAACCCCCCATTCAATGAAGGATCTCTGACCGGAGAATTCACAGCAGGGAGCTGTCTAGCCTCTTTTCGAGGATGTCCAGAGAAGGATTCTGGGAGTTGCAGTCCTCTCCACCTCTCCAGGCAATTGGTTCCTTTGTTCAACTGCTCTCACCGTCAACAATTTCCTTCCAAGTTTTGCTCCAAAAACTAAAATGAGACTAATCTAATCTAGAAGCTTTGAAGTGAGATCTAGATCTGTTTTGGCTCCATCCCTTCCAAAAAACACAACAGCAGGTACCCCAAAAAATGACCAAATGATAACATCAAACAGCAAGAGAACCTGAGATAAGTTCTCTCTCTCCTTCTTCCACACACATCCCCTTCAAAAGACCCCAAAGCAAAGACACCAAGAGCTTCCCACTGGATCCCTCCTTCCAACCGGGACGCACAAAAGCACAGCACGATCGCTTCCACTTCCCGCCTACCTCTTGCGAGTGTAAGATCACTGGGGCAGAAATCCCCCACCTCTTTTTCTTCTCTGCCAGGCAAGGAATGCTGGCAGCACTGCCCAACATAAATATTTCTCGGGATTAATCCCATTTATACCCCGCTGTTCTATCAACATAAACCTTCAACGAGGAAGGAATTCATTTGTGCCTCAACTAATTCATTTTGCCGTGTGTAACCTGCTTCCTGCCCACGAGGGGATTCGTTCACGTATGTTCCGAAGACTGCTGGGCCCCGATCCCCTTCACGCATCACTTAACGGTGGACCACTTTTCAACTCGAACCCAGTTGCTCGTCACCATTGGAACAGATGGTCCGAATCAACGTTAGTAAGCCAACGCTAAAATTAAGTCCCATTGATTCTATAGGCTTATTATAGCGGGAACGAGAGCCGGTGTGTTCTAGTGGTTTGAGCACTGGACTGTGACTCTAGAAGCTGGGGTTCAAATTCCTGCTCGGCCGTGGAAACCCATGGAAATCACACTCTCTCAGCCTCAGAGAGAAACAAAGGCCCTCTGAACAAATCTTGCCAAGAAAACCCCACAACCCTGCTGCTGTGGTTGTCCACCTTCAAATTATTTCAAACTCAGAGCACCCCCGCAAGGCAAACCTATCATGGGGTTTTCTGGGGCTGAGAGTCTGTGACACACCCAAGGTCACTCAATGGATTTCCACGGCCAAGCCGGGAATTGAACCCTGGTCTCCAGAGTTGTAGTCCAACAACGGCACTATTATATAATTATTTTGTGTGCCTTCAAGTTGCTTCCAATCCACGGCGACCCAAATGTGAACCTATCACTGGGTTCTTCTGGGGCTGAGAATGTGTGACGTGCCTAAGGTCACCCAGCAAAGGGGAATCAAAGCTGGGTTTCCAGGGTCACAGTCCAAGCTGGACGTTCACACAACCACAACGGTCAATTAAACGGTCAATACAATTAAAATTGGTTAATATCCAACCATTAAAAAAGAACAATGCTGGTGACACAGCGCGGCCCAAAAGCCCCTTTTCCCCCGAGCGATCGGTCTCCAAGGCCTGCGAAAAGTTCTTCACCGGCTTGTGAAAGGAGGGCAGGGAGGGAGCTGGTTTGAGTTCCAGAGCCTGGGGGCCAACACCAGCAAGCCCCCGTCTCTCTTGTGTTCCCACCAGATATATGTACCTGTGGAGTTTATGGGACAGAGAAAAGAGCCTCCAGGGAAGATCCCAAGAGATAGGAAGGTACGCATATACCCAAATAGGTTCTGCACCTTGGCTGGCTCCGCTAAAGTTCAGACTAAATCCTGGAGCAGATTTACTTCCCCTCGCTGACACGGAGGATTAGAACCCAGATGCATCCCGTACAGGAACCGCCCTCTAACCACTGAACCACACTGTTACTCACCAGTGCCCGGCACAACACTCTAAACGCTGCACAAAACGTTTCCTTATATTTTGCTTCTGCTTCTCAGGGGCGTTTTCTGACCTCCAGAAATCTTATTCTGCCTCTCCGCTCTCACTTGGGATTTCGGCAAGGGCTGTTTCCATCTCATCAAGCCTAACCCCAGAGCCCCGAGAGCTAGAAACACGATTTTTTAAAAGTGAGACAAAAAATAAATAAATAAATGTAGAATTCCTCTGTAATTCAAGTGCAACAGCAGGGGAAAAAAAATATACTCAATGTTTTGACCTTCCTGTCCTTGTACAAAGTCCTCTGTGAAAAAAAGATTTGTCAGGTCAGCAAGGAAAATGCAGATCCAAGAACCTGATCATCTAAAAAGTCTTTGCTTGCAAAACACTGAGAGCTTAAGCCCTCCTCGGGCGTTAGGTAACTCACACCAATGAACCTGAGTTATTTCGGTTATTTGGGCAAAAAATTCCACGTTTGAGGGTTGTTGTTTTTTTTAAGCAAATGTCAGAGTTGGGTTTCTGGCTCAGAGACAAGAGCATGGGGGGGGGGAATCCCTCCAGGGAGAACTACAACTCCCAGAATCCCCCAACCAGCACAGCTGACCAGGTGATTTTCGGACTGGGATCTCCTTCTTTCCTTCAGCCTGGCCTACCTCACAGGGGAGGGAGTTACGCACACCACTTTGAACTCACTGGAAGAAATACAACCAATAAACAAAGCAACCGCCATTTCCGCACGAGACTGTCATAGCGCCACGATTCCACTTTCAACATCCTATGGAATCCTGGGGTGTGCCGTTTCAGGCAAACCCCAGGATTCCATAGGATGTTGAAAGTGGAATCGTAGCGCGGTAAGAGTCTCGTGCGGAAATGGTCAACGTGTCAATAAGGACCAAAGGATGAGCCAACTGAAGATTTTTTGGAAGACTGGAAACCCTTTACGGATTCTTTTGAGCGTAAGAAATTTACACAATAATCTGTGCATATGGTTATTAGTGGTTTGCTTAAACTGGATCTGTAATAGCAGAATAATATTTTTCTGTGTTTTTCTCCTTTTTTTTCTCCATCCTTACAGTCTGGCTGGCAGGGGGGAAAAACCCCTTTTCTGTCTTAGTAAATCAGTGTTTAGTCAGTTAGTGTTTTAATGAGTTAGAGCTTAGTGTTTTTAGTTTGCTGTTTTTGTAATTGTAAACTACTTTTAGTTTATACCTATGCTAAAAATATTAGTAGGCGTTTATGTTTATGTTGGTCCTTATGTTACCTTGTGTTAAAATGGATAAATGGATACATATGTGTATTTATTTATCATTTGACTGGGAATTGATTATGGAACAAACACACACACACACACACACACGTATATACACACATTATACACACACACACACAGATACATACACATATATGCCTACCTACTGTATATATATTTCAATTATTTATAGATATATAGAATTGTTCCACAATCAATTCCCAGCCAAAGGCCCCTCCTAGCAATTATGCAAAAGAGAATTAAGACTGCAAGAAAAAGCAAAAAACATTGCCCAATTTTTTTTTTACTTAACTTTTTATTAAAACAGTCGTAACATTCAATATAAAAGACATTATGGGGTATAAAGATATAAAATGCAAGTTGTACTAAGGTTATGGTTATGATTAAAGGGGGAAAAAAAGAGAAGAAACCCAGAAAAACTATCATTATAAAAAAAAATTGCCCTTTAAAAATAAAACACATAAGGCACACGGGGGTCAAATCTGGACCGCGGCACGGGATTCGAGCGCCCTCCTCCCAGAATAAAAAGCGGAGCTCCCACTTCCAAGAAACCTCCTGCCCGCCTGCTCAGCTTTAAACGCCAAATCTGGGTCAGCTCTGAGCGGCCAACGTTCGCTTACAAAACTCTTTTCCCGCAGCAAAAACTTTTCAGACATCGTTTGGCGTCTCTGAAAATGCAGCAAAACTGGGAGTACGCAGACTGCCCCTCGCCCTGCAAAAACACGAACACCCTGACTCCCCAAATTTGGCGCCCAGAAAGCAACTTTCGAGGACAAAAAGCTGTTTCCAGCCACAACTCCCAGCCTTGATTTATAAGGAAGAAACGGCCAAACTAGCTTTGAAACTCAGAGGGCGGAAAGGCTGAGGCATCCAATTTTTTTTTCGTTGACACAAAAATAATGAGTTTCATTCTCTGGTTTTGAGCAAGGAATTTGCCTGGCGGTTTCGGACATGTTTGGAGAGAAACTGGGGAGAAGGGAGAAAAATCCCTTAAAAATGCCTGAAAAATAGATTATAGGTATGAATAAAAATCACACAAACACACCTATTTAAAAAAAAAATCCACCGTCCTGCATTAGTTTTCTTTTCCAAAACTGGAAATCCTTTGAAAGAAAACCAACGATCTTGGGTCCCCTCAAAGGCCTAATTTAATGAAAACTTTGATACCTCCGTTCTCCTGAATGACTTTTTAACCCGTCATGTCATTCAGCCTTACAACAATCTTGCAAGGTGGGCCAACCTCGTTCTTGCCCCATATTCCAAACAGCCACCAAAAAATGAGTCTTCCTGGTGGCTATTTGGAATATGGAATAAGTTCACCAAGCCTTACAACAGACCCATAGGGCAGGCCCGTATCGGCACGTCCCCCTGTACTGCAAATATATATAGTAATAGGAAAACCTCCTTTAAGCTCCCACATCATTAAGCCTCACAACAATCCTGCACAGCAGACCAGCATCTTTCTCTCCTATGGCAAATATGCCAAAAGAAGGCCTGCTTCCAGCTCTCCCGTCCTTAAGCCTTACAACAACCCTCTAGGGTAGACCAGTATCATAAATCTCCCCACACTGCAAATGGACAATAAGACCCAAAGGACTGGGGATTTCTTTTTTCTATCAGAAGGTATATATTCTGATTTTTGGAAGGGTATTCCCGGTCAGGTAGCATTCTTTTAGTCGGAAGAGATATGGGATGGAGTCAAAACTCTCTTTTTTTTAACTCCATCCCACGCCCCTTCCCACTGCAAGAACGCCAGGTGTGTTTCTAACCAACCTGGACTATTTTTAGCATCTGGCATATAAAGCCCAGCCTCATTTTGGAAGCTAAGCAGGGTCAGCCTTGGTTAGTCCTTGGATGGGAGACCACCAAGGCATCCCACATGCCAGAGGCTCTATTTCAGAGGAAGGAAGTGGCAAAGCCACCTCTTGAGATTCCTGGCCTAAGAAAACTCCATCAGACATGGGGCTGAAAGGATGGGACAAGCTGGGGTGTGGTGGGATGATACTGGCCTTTCTGGGGGGCTCACATTTCTAGCAATAAGAACAACAATACTCAAATTCATCCAATGGAAATGATCAGAAAGAGATTCAAGACAGATTTGTGTGCGCATACAACTGTCAGCCATCACCCCTGCATGGTTTTTGCAGCCAAAACCAAAACAAAGATTACAAAAAAACCCAACTTCCCTTCCCAAACAGCCTCAATCTCTCCTCTTGTTTCAGAAACTAAGCAGGGTCAAGCCTGGCTTGTCCTCAGGTGGGAGACCGCTCCTCTTAGGGGTCTCCAAGGAGGGCTGCAACAGAACCAGCCAAAGTGGCAACATGGATAAACCAGGTCTGATCCTGCTTCCTATTACTATTATTATTATTATTATTATTATTATTAAAGATGTGCTGGGACAGTCCATAATGAGCACTCTCCACATGGTCAGAGACACACCGACCTCCGGTTCTTTTTAAGCACTGGCCTCTTCTGCAGAGGAATGGCACTCTGTACATGCCCAAGGGCCATCACAAGCAAACCAGAGTGGTATCAAGGAATTAGCGCTCTGCACATGGTCCACAAGCCCATTTTTCTTAAGTTCTTGTTGCGGGGAGTCCTCTCCACACAGGCACTGAGAATATTTGTTTAAAAAAAAAGAATTCTAGATTCTGAGCCCAAGTTTCTTGAAGAATAACCAGAGTACATTTCTTTAGTATCTAGAACCGGCCATGGATTATTTTTTTAAAAAAAGCCATGCCTCTGAGCATATACAAAGTTCCTCCACTTTTCCAAATGACCCCAAGCTTTTTTAAGAAGAGCAAGTCATTTCTGTGAGCTGGCAAATTTGGACTGAAGTTGTATTCATTTTTTTTCCTGGGAGCTCCGTGTAGACATGCAAAGGATCGTGCTCCAAAAAAAAAAAAAGAGCAAAGCTAGAGCGCCTCTGAGCATGCACAAAGATGATTTTTCTTTTAAAAGAAAAAGAAACAGTGCCGGATTTGCACAACATAAGAAGACAGCAGAAGTATAAACACACGCAATCTCGAGTTTGTTTTTCTTCCCCGCTTTGGCTAAGCAATCCTTCCAGCTCCGGTAACCAGACAGGGAGACAAATTCTAACCGGAAAAGCCAAGGACGCGGTCAGCCCCGAAATCTGTTTTCTGAAAAAAATGCAAGCGTCTACCCACCGGTGCGTTCCCCTCCCTCGGGGCTGACATCTCGGTTACGGCGGCTCTCTTTCGATTCGAGCGCACGCGGGGCGCCTCTGAGCACACGCAGAATACCCTTCCAGCCCCAGGAGGAGGCTTCCTTAGGGCGGGGCCAGGGACGGGGAGACGGGCCCCGGCCCGCCCCGCGGCCCTCAAGGTCCACCCCGAGCGTCCCGGACCCCCCCCCGGACCCGTCAAAAACCGGGGAGCTGAAGAATCGCCGGCGAACGGGCCGAGGCCGCTTCCCACCGGCCTCGGAATACGCGCGCGGCGCCTCCGGACCAGGAGGGACCCCTGAAAACGGAAGCGAAGCTCCGCGCACGCACAGCGGCCCCCCGTCCACCGGCGTCTCCCCCCCGCGGAGACGCCCACCGAGAGGCGGGGGGCCGCCCGCGGGGGCTCCCCTCTCCCCGCCTCGCGGCCCGGGCGGCGCCGAGGGGCGGCGGGAGCGGGGCCGCTCCGCGCGGGGCCCCCCAGGTGAACCGCGGAGGGGGCCGGGGAGAGGGCGGCGGCCGCGGGAGCGCGGCCGGGTCTCCCCCGGCGGGAAAGCGGCGGGGATAACGCGACCGCCCGCAGAGCCCGGTCGCGGCGCGCTCTGTGCATGCTCGGGGGCGCCCTCTCCCCCTTCCCTCGCGAAAGGCAGGGCGCAGACAGAGGAGGCATTCTCCGGAGGGGGGAACGGGGAGAGCGGGGGAGGGGGAGGCGGGGAAGGGGGGCGGGGGCGCCCTCTCCTTGCCGAAGCAAAGCGCGGAGGGGTTGGGGGGCTTGGGGGCAGCGGGCACGGGGGCACGGCTCCCCCTCCCCGGGGGGCTTGGAGAGCAGGCGGGGCCCCTCCCGCTCACCTCCGGGGCCCCTCCGGGCGTGCGCCATGCCGGCCTCCTCCGCCTCCGCCTCCTCGTCCTCGTCCTCGGGGCAGCCTGGCCGGGCGGCTCGGCGTCGGCTCTGCGGCCGGAGAGGCGCCGCTGCCATGGAAATCACAAGCGCCCCCGGATTGGCCGATGTCTCGCCGCCCCCCATTGGCCGCGCCGGGCGACGGAGGGGGACCGCCGGGGGAGGCGGGGAGGGAGCGAGGGAGCGAGGGGGAGGCGGGGAATCCCTCCCTCTGGCGCGGGGGCGCGCGCGCGCGGCCGCCCCGCCTCCCGTCTGGCGCAAGCGGGGGGGCAAACACCTGGAAGGAGGGGAGGCGTCGGGGGGGGGGAGGCCGGGGGTTGCAGGCAGGACAAGCAGCCTGGAACCTGCATTTATTACTACTACTACTACTACTATCATCATCATCATCATCATCATCATCATCATCATCATCATCATCATCATCATCATCCAGTTCAGTAACAATTTCCTTTCCCCATTTTTGCCATTCCATTTTGCAATCATAATTTCATTTTCCGCGACCTGCCTTTTTGCCGCCCCCCCGGCCATTTCCGCCCCGCACTCCCCGTAGCGCTCGGATGCCCCTTGCAGCATCGCGGCGTTTGCGGTTCAGGGCGGGAGGGCTGAAGGACTCCCCAGCCAGAGAGCTCTTGGGCCCCAGGAAACTCCAAGCCCCAGGAGGTTGGAAGGGTGCGGGGCAGAAATGGCCTCAGCTGCACATATTTATGAGAGGGCCTGGCCTGTTTTTCTTCCTCTGGGGGCTACTTAGCCTGAGGGATCGGAGTCCGTCCTGTTCAGGATGAAGTCTTTCATTTATTTATTTTTAGTAAATATTTGTATCAAAATCAAGTACATGCAACAAACCAAATACAAAACTTCTCAACCACTGAGAGCTAGACGTGTAACAAAAGTATGCTTACCCACAGGATGGGGGTTACAGCACAGGGCTGAGTAGCATCAATATAAACTTCCAAAAACTAGGAAGAGCCGAAAGAGCAAAAAAATATATATATTAACTTCTTAAGCGTCTTATTCTGTTCTGTTTTCATACGATCCCCCTCAACCGAGATAACAGACAGACCACGGCCAAGGAGACCAGGCTTCATAATTCTCTGCTCGGCCGTGGAAACTCACGGGGCGACCTTCAGCAAGTCACACTCTCTCGGCCCCAGAAAGCCCTTTGGTAGGGTCCCCCTCAGTCAGAGACAATTTGAGGGCACAGAGCAACAAGAAGCCAGCGGATCGGGCCCCCGTGTTTGTCACACAAATCCCGGGGGTTGCGCGGTAGCTGAAGACGGTGTAACCCCGGCCACATTTGAACCGCGTGTTTGCTCCCTGGGTGTAGTTTTATTTCATTCACAATTTCTATTTGCTTTGCAGTAATAACTCAGCCTTTCCCATATTTACTTGGGAGTAACCCCACTGATTAGAATTAGATTTCTCTAATTCTGGATTGCAGCCTTCCCCGATTAAACCACAGCACTTCAAACGCATGGGATGCATTTTGTTCTACCATAATTCAGTATGCATTAGGTTATTATACTATGCATTCTATTATCGTCACTATCTATCAATAATATAGAACTTTTAAATTACCGCTAGTGAATTATCATCCCGATCCGTTCAGATACACATGCAGATTAGGATGCTAAATCAGCTTCCCGGCTAATAATAATCACATATTTATTTATAAAGCAGCTAAAATTAAGTTCTGCATAAATGCATTTTAAAATGGAAGTTTCCCAGGCTGCAGGCTAGGAAATGAAATATCAGGGAGGAGTAAGGGGGCGACTGAGAGACAGGAGGCGGTAAAGCCAGCAGAAAGCACAGAGGGGGAAACTGATTTGGAAACGGGAACCGGAGCAGATCTGAAACCGGCGGAGGAAACCGCAGTGCAGAGCAAGGAAGGGATGCCTCAAGGGGCAGAGCAGCCGTTCCAGAAGGCCGCGGGGCCGGAGCGGGCAGAAGGAAGCCTGCTGGCTGCTACGTCCACCTGCGGGCGCAGTGAGGGCTTTTTTTCATGGTCTTCCAACTGCCCCAGTTTGACCCGGACGGTCCCAAATAGTCTTCCGTCTTCCCAGTTTTCCAGCCGCTTTTAAAATGTCCGAGGTTCTCTCTCCTCCTCCCGCTTTCCCCCTTTGCCCTCGGCTCATTTCAGCGGCTGCAAACTGAGTTCGAGCGCAAACGTCGTTTGCACTCAATAAACTCAATTAGCGAAAGAGAAGACGAGAGGGGAAGAATCATGCCCTTTCCAGTCAACTAATGCAAAAGCAAACAGTTGCGGCCTCTTTTATCTTGTCTATTCTTCCTCCTTGACAACTTTTGCCACCTTTGGCGTAAGGGCTGCCGGACACCAAAAACAACTCCTTTGCATTTGCAGCCTTCCTGACGAGAAAACTCCATCCGCTCCTTTTCCTACCTGGCAGGCATCTCGTACAAGCTTCCTTCTTCTGTCCAGTGTGGGCTGCGACTGCAACAGGAAAATGAAGATCATCAGATTTTCTTCGGTATAGTCTGTGCCTGGGCTGCTGGCCGATAAAGAATCAAAGCTGCCCCCAATCTGTGAGTTCCAGGTCAGTGGGCTGGTGGATCCACTCCAGATTTTAAGCTAGACTTTAAGCGAGCCCTCCAGGGTGCTGAACATCACTGTTAATTTAAAGGAGCTCTCCAAGGTGCAGAAATGGCCCTGGTGCCTTCGGCGCCTCGGAGAGGTCCTTCAAAGCTATGCAAAACCCGTCATGGGCTTACTGTCCCGCTGACATGGAAGCCACCAGTGGTCTCAGTGACCCCACCCTTCGCCCAACAAGCCGCTACTTGAAGCTCCCAAGCTTGGCAAGCGACCAGACTTGTGCTGTGCTGAGACATTAGGGAGTGAAAATCCGGACAAATGAATCATCACATCCTGCTGAAAATCTATATATTTGAACAGGCTCAGGACAGACGCCAGCAAAGATACAGAATTCAGCCTCCTATATCTGGGAGAAGACACAGAAATCAATGGGAAGATGGACCCAAATGGCTCACTCTGTCGTCCCCGGATGAATTGCGTGTCGTGCATTTATTTACGTGTTAAATTATTTCTGTTCCACCCGCTGTCTAAAGGTCTCAGGGCAACCTGCAATAAAATCCACATAATCAGTTTAAAGCAGCACAAGCGTTTCATGAGCCAGCGTGGCGAGCCTTGGATTACGACTCCAGAGGCCAGGGTTCGATTTCCCGCTCGGCCATGGAAACCCACTGGGTGACCTTGGGCGTGTCACACACTCTCAGCCCCAGAAAACCCCGTGATAGGGTTTTTGCCTTAGAGTCACCACAAGTCAGAAATTATTTGAAGGCATACAGCAACAACAATCAGTTTTTAGAAGTCTAAAAACATAAATACTTATTAAGTTATTATGACACAAATCCATGATTCTATAATTCTATGACTCTATGACTCAAAAGGAGTGAAGTATGCACCCCAGGACCACCACCAAAAAAAAAACAACCCCCCTCCCCCATTTGCCCCCAAACGGTGAATTGCACCATTTTCGGCAGCCTGAGCAGCAACGGAGTAATAACTTTAAGAAAACCATATTTTTCAAATGTAATTTCTCCACAAATGCACAAAAATATCAGGTCAGGAAAAAAAAACATTTAAGAAGAAAATCAAAAATTATTACCTAATATGTTATGTATATATACGGAAAGAATTCTCCAGTGGGATGTACAACATATGAAAACTATAAAATACAAATGATAAAACTGTTGCCGAAGCCGGCAGACACTGAAACTAAAATGAGACCACCGGCAAGGGACAAAAACATCCCAGCATTTCTAACCAACGTCCTTTTTCCCTTTCTTCACTTCTGGCTTTCCTCCCATGCGTTCAAGCAGCAGCTGGACATAAAAGCTGGAGTCCAAAAATAAAAATTCCTTTTTCTTTTCTTTCCTGGCATGGAGATGGAACACTTCCACGGATAGACTTCTGCCTCGTGCGGCTGTGAAAAGCCGCAGGAGAAATAAATAGGAAGAAAGAGGAAGAGAGACAGGCCTCAGTTAACAAAGCCTCTGAGAGTGAGGCTCCCACCAGACCAATTTTTCTTTCTTATCCTCTGTCTAGCTAGAGACTTTTTTAGCAGCATCAACATTAGGAAGTTGGTAAAGGACGGTTGGAGAAACAGAGACTTTCAGGCAGGTTGCAGCAACATGTCTACAGCAAATAATGCAATACAGCTTCTGCCGGGAAAGAACCAGATTCTAATCTAGTGAAATTGCATTTGTTTATTTAAAACTACAGTCCACTTTCCACACTCACTGGAGTTTGAGGTGTGGGACCCCCGCAAAAGTGGTGAAACCGCAAATATCAAAATGTGTGTGGGCGTCTGTGGGGAGGGGGCCGAGGTAAGGTGGGCAGAATGGGCACCCAAGGTCCAAACCAAGGCCGGGGAAGGGAAGGGAAGGGAAGGGAAGGGAAGGGAAGGGAAGGGAAGGGAAGGGAAGGGAAGGGAAGGGAAGGGAAGGGAGTAGGTCCCCACAGAGGCCCTAAAATTCCTGCCTCTCGCCCATCTCTTTCCTCAGAAGTGTGGAGCGGAGGCGCCAGGAGAAGTTGGGCTGTGATCCCTCCTCACTTGGCCAGGCAGCAGCTGCTGGAGGAGGAAGAGGAGGACCAGAAGTGGGTTTTTAAAGGGATGCCCAAGGTCGCCCGGGGGGTCTCCATGACTTGAGCAGAGATTCAAACCCTGGAATCCAAAAGTCCAATCCAATCCTCAACCACTACGCCACGCTCGTTCTGAAAACCAGGTTCTCTCTTTCATTTTTAGGTGCTTTCAAGTACACTCCAACTTATGGCATCCTTCCCCTAGGATTTTCTTGACAATTGCAGAGGAGCTTTGTCACTGACTTGCCCTGAGGCTGAGAAAGCATGACTTGCCCAAGGCCACCCACTAGGTTTCCATGGCCAAGTGGGGATTCGAACCTTGGTCCCTTGGAGTCCTAGTTCAACATTCCAACCAATCATAGTGGCTCAGAGCATAAAGTCCTCAGATTACATGACATATTTGGGGGAAAAAGGCATATACTACACTTCTAAATATTAAAACAATTAAACAATGCAGTTCTGTACTGAGTGTAGTTATTCTGTCATAAGCAACGTAGTAAGAATTGCCAGATTTTAAAGCTTAGCTATCTGTTCTGTAAGTAAATTGTTGGAACTCCTGAACAAAATAATTAAGAGACTCAGAATTTATCCTTGCCAAGGTTCAAATTTCTTCATTCTAATGTATCAGATGGAAGAACCAATAAAAACTCAGATTAAACCACCAATGCTGACCCTGGAGAAGTATTGAAGTAAAATCCATCTTACACGTATTCTTTAGTTCATATTGTCCGTTGTTAATGAATTTGATAATCTCAAATTTAAAAAGAATTTACCAAAAGAATTTCATTCAACCCTTCCCTGAAGGTTTCTCGTCCTTCAAAATGCCTCCCAAGCCAAAGGTTACGCGGCATTGCCAAAAGCAAACAGAGGGTTGTTTGCCTTGCTGACGTGGTGGAGGCTGGAGGGGGAAAGACCCAAAACTGTCCCAGAGGTGAAAAGCCCAAGGTGAGCACAAAGGCAGGGGAGAGACAGGCGGATCCAAGAGCAGGGGTGAGGGAAGGGTGGACCGCCTGTGGCCTGTGTGGCGCTCCAAACACATTTCCAGTCCCTGAACACTAGAATCACAGAGTTGAGAAGGTCCTCCAAAGGTCACCAAACCATCCTCACAAGGGAGCAGTCCAGCCTATGCAGAGAAAGAGTCCCACCACCTCTCTTGGTCATTGCCAAACCGCTGTTGCTATCAAGAAATTCCTTCTAAAGTTCAAAGCATGTGGCTAACTTTGGGAATGCGGGAAGCTCCCATGTCAGGAGGGCACTGAATCCATTCCAGGTTTTGCCTAGCTTTAACAGAGCTCTCCATGGTGCTGAACCTATTTAGGAACCAAGTTCAGCACCTTGGAGAGCTCCCATTTTAAAACCTGGAGAGGATTCATTGTCCCAAAGACACAACTGAAGCCACTGTTGGAGAGGTTGCGAGGAAAGTTACTACTGGAAAGGGGATCTTGGGCCCTCCGGATGTTTTCTGCTACAACTCCCATCATCCCTCACCACTGACCATGCTCCCTGGGACTTCTAGCTCCCCCAACCCCAGATCAGTGAAGGAGGCAAAACGTTGATGGAGTAGGAAGAGACAGCCATGGAAAGATTCCTGCCTTTACTTGTTTTTAATTGTTCCCAGAAGACATCTTGCGTTACCCATTCAGTGATCAGCACACATGCGTGGACGCATTAAGACCCACTCCGTCTATGACCCTGAAATAACAGGCTGCGGAGATCACTTTGCATCTCATCACCCTGCTCTACTTGGCAAGGATCGCCAAATTCCCAACTGGATTTTACAAGCTGACAATCGCTTCCCCATCTGTGCCGCGTCTGGGCAGGCAGGCCTCTCTCTCTCTCTGCCTGCCCTTGGGGCTGGGACCTCTGCAAAGCAGGATCCAGAGAGGATCCGGGCAGAAAAGCAGCTGTGCGAGGGGTTAAAGCTGGGCCGGGTAGCCAAGAGCAACCCCAGCAACCCGGCTCTCAAGAAACGGCGCTTAAGGAGGCCTTAAGAAGCTGCACTCGGACCTCCAAACATTTCACAGAGAAAAACAGAAGCACACGTTGCACATTCCTGCTTCTCACTGCCAGACTTTGAACAACTAGTACTGCTGTTACTAGTACGTCCTCCTCCTCCTCCTATTATTATTATTATTATTATTATTATTATTATTATTATTATTCAGACAGAATTCACTTGAGGACGTAACATACCCATAAGTGGAATCACGTCTTCAGGAAATGGAATTGAGCACTATTGCAACGCCTGTATTCAGCAAGGAGCTGTTGTGACATTACTATGCAAGGGAGCCACTGCAATAAACAATGCGCACTGCAAATAATGCACGACATGACCAATGCACAGTGGAATGGGAAGCCACGCACAGTGGGATGCCACGCACGTTGGGCGCTCCCAACACATGTCCAGACACAGGCTAGGGGCTGCTGATGCCTGTCCGGCACTCGCACGGTGCTTCAGTATGCCAGCTACGGAGTGGCAATGCACACGGGGACACTCTTGATGTGCCTTATACACACCTTTGCAATTCACTACGGGGGTTGTGTAGCACCTCTGCTAGCGAGCTAAGTCTGCATAAAGTTATGCATTGGAGATCATGTACAGAATCATGGCTAATATTAATAATAACAATAACAACATATTTATTTATGTTCCACCTTCTTCCCTGCCTGGGTCTCTAGGCAGCTTACAACACGTAAGAGAAATGTAGTTAGAAATATATCAAAATTTTAAAAAGCTATTAAAAATGAGAAATAGACCAAACACAGACAGAGTTCTGCAGGGCTCAGTCCCCTTGAACAGCCATTCTAAGCTCCAGGAGGGGGGTTTCAGAGCCTGGGGGCGAACACTGAGAAGACTCCATCTCCCACGTTCCCACCAGGTGTATCTGTGACATCAGTGGGATAGAGAGGAACATGAAGTTACAAGGAAGGAGATGGGGGGGAAGAGGAAGTACGGGGACACCACGCTGACCCACTCCCTTTCCCTCTTCCTTCCCTGACGTTTCTCCCATCGTGGCTCGGCCCCCTTCCCACAGACAGACAGACAGACGCACATTTTGATATTTGCGATTTCCAGTTCCATATCTGCTGGGGTAAAGTCCTGCTTCTTTAAGCCTGTTGGGTGTGGAGGGCTGTCCGTACGTCATTCCCATTGAAAATTCAGGCTGTGTGTTCCTCTCAGCCCATCTCCCCACTATTTGGGGATTAAAGATCTCGATCTCCCCCCAGAAACTCTTCCGGCCCCCAAGGCTCCACTCCCAAAATGACAATTAAAAAAGAAATGCCGATCCAAACCAGTTTGAAGCTTGCAATGTAATTATCCCCCTAAGGAACTATAATTAGGCAGTTGGAGGCCTGCAGATTATGGCTCCCACCCTGCTTGGGGGGGCTCACAAAAATCCCTCCCTCCATCCCTTGCACACTTCAAAGCAAACTGATCTGGGTGTGTTTCCAGCTTTCTCAGCCCCCAAGGGGTGGAAACCGAGTCTTCTCTCTGTCTGTCCCCCTCCACCTTTGGTCACGCTTTACCCACCATGCAAGTTAAGACCAATCAAAGCTGCTTTATCATTTTATTGTTTATCGTTGTTTTAGCACTGCTGTTGCCGAGGCACTGTTGGGGGGAATCTGATTCTTGGTGCACGTGTGCCCTCGATACGGAGCCGTACGTTGAGAGAAATGTGGTACCGCGTCTCCTAAAGGATGGGATCCACGTGACATTTTTTTCAGCCCAAAATCCCAGCATTATCAAGAAATTTTCATTCCTATTTCTCAGACCACTTTAAGAGTTCATCTAGAAGGAGAAAAAAAAGTGTCTCTTGACATATCAAGAGCTTCCAATTCTTTTTTGTTTTAACCACGTATTTCCAAGTTTGCGCCCCTCTTCAAATGTCCTGGGTCTCCCTCCCTCTCTCTCCCACCGCTCACGTCTCACGTCAGGCGACATTTCAGAAACTGATTTTCTCCCGTTTCCACTGAGCCTCCTCTGTTTTGATTCAGGAGTTGTAGCGCAAATGAGGAAAGCAGGACATGCCCATAATCCACGCCACCTACGCCGGCAGGAGCCAACGCCACCGGGCAAAGCCAAGCAGGACATGGAAAATGGACGCTTTCCCAGGGGCACCGCCTAGTGCTCTGCTCCCCTCCTTTCCTACCAGGCAGCTTTCGAGGAACCCTCCGAAGTCTGAAAGGCAGACCGCTAAGACAACGACACCCGGGGTAGTCAGCTCCGACTTATTTCAACCGTGAGTCCACCAGATCACAGGGGTTTCACGGCAAGATTTCAAAGAATCCTGGAGCGGAAGAGACCCCAAGAGCCACGGAGCCCAACCCCATTCTGCCACGCATAGCGTTCCCGACAGACAGCCAATTTGTACTTTGGGGTTTACTTTGCCTTCCTGTGAGGCTGAGAGAATGAAACTTGCCCAAGGTCACCCCGTGAGTTTCCATGTCCAAGCTGGGATTTGCACTCTGTTCTCCAGACTCTGGTAGTCCAAGGCCAAACTACCACAGTGTGCTGATTTTCGCTACTTTATCTGATAAATGCGACGATATTTTCCACACAAGTCTAGAGCATCACAGGTGCCCCCGGCTGTCCCATCTAATAATCTCGAAGCCAGACGGGTTTCTGTGTACCCTGATGAACGGCTGGGCACGCTTGTGGAAAGCTATATCCAGAAGGAGCCAAGAAGGCGGTTTCCTCTTTAGTCGGCCAACCCTTTATTTATTTAGGTATTTACATCCAGGAGGATCTTGGCACCGCAACCCTGTTGTGAATCTAAACTTTCTAAACACAGCCTAATGACAGACGATCACAACCGAGTGATGGATGGCAACGGAACCGCAGAAATTAAAAATAAGACAACATTTTGACCAACGTACCCAAGCAGCTAAATGTGGGAAATCGCACTTGGGATTACAACTCCTCCCATCCTCCAGATAGTGGGGCCGCAGCAGGCTGGGGGATTATGGGAGTCCCACTCTCTCAGCCCCAAAGGAAGAGTAAAGAGCAAACCCACCTCTAAATAAATCTTGCCAAACTGATTTTTCCTAGTACAGCTGGCCCTCCACGTTCGCTAAAGTTAGGGGTTGAGGACCCTCCAAAAATGGAAAAATCACAAATATCAAAATGTGTGTGTGTGTGTGTCTACAGGTACGACACACAAAAGCCTGGTGAACCTGTTGAGCCAAATCAAATAATAATGAGGAAAAAACGGATGGACATATGAAGCCTAGCAGCTGTTCAAGAGAGTCTCTCCCCCTCGCTTTTCTCTCGCCAAGCACAGAGGATGCAAATATGATCCAGTTATTCCAAGGATCAAGACAGAGGTTCAGCCAGCACAGAGGCCCGTGCCTGACTCTCTGCCCAAATTCCAACCCAATTAAAACACTGCCAGCTCCAAAGCTGTGAAATTAGTCAAGTCCTCAAGCGCCATGATCTTTGAGAGGAAACAGGTCTCTCTCTCTCTCTCTCTCTCTCTCTCATGGTGTTTTTCTTGGGACCTCTGGCACAGCTGGAAAGTCCGTCCACCTCTTTCTCCCACACACAACGCAGGTCCTTCTTCTCATTCTGTTGAACTCCATCCAGGGTCAGCTTCCAAGTCAGTGGAGAGAGTGAATCCTAGCCAGGTTTTATTCCAAACTGTAAAGGTGCCAGACCTCTTTGGGAGACCTCTTTTGCAGCACCTTGAAGACCTCCTTTGCGATTCAGACTAAAACCTGGAACAAATTCACCACGCCACTGACATGGGGACCACCAACTGCCATGGTCCCAATCCACCGCCAGGCCTTCCTTTCCCCAAAGGTTTCAGAAATAAGAATAGGAGTTAGTGTGAAAGAAGGCGAAGAGACCTCAGCTGACTCACAGATGCAAGAACAAACCTGATCGAAAGCATTACCAATCATACTGTTTGTTAATTGACTGACTCCCGTGTACAATCCTGCTGAGAGGTGAGACACATTCAGTGGACATCCTAAGAATTTAAGAGAGAGTTTCTCTTGAATCAAATTTCGCCAGACTGTGCATCTGCAGTTCCAAGATGTCTCTCCGGACCTGCCAATTTTTAATGCTGAACAGCCCCAAATGTGGTAACCCTTTCTCATAGGGAAATTTCTCCAGCCCATGGTCATTTCGGTTGCTCTTTTCTGCAACATTTCCAGCTCTACAACATTCTTTTTTGTGGGATATAGAATGCAGATTTGATTTTCTTCTTCCTCGTGCCCTCCTTGTCTGCATTACCAGTCAGAAGTACTCTGCCTATAGAGACATAGGGATGGGCAGACAGACAGACAGACAGAATATATAGAGAGAGAGGTGGACAGACAGATAGGTAAGTCAAGGAGATAAGAAAGTTGAGGGAAGGAGAAATGGACAGACAGCAAGACAGATTAGGTAGGTAGACAGACAAGATGAGAGAGACAGACAGACAGACAGATAGGAGAAAGAAAGAGAGAGGAATGCATGGACAGACAGATAGACAGGTAGGTAGACAGGCAGAGAGAGAGAGGGAGAGAAGATAAAGGGGGGAAATGAATGGATGGATGGACGGACAGATAGATTTCAGACAGACAAGGGAGAGGGAGGGAGAGAGAGAGAGAGGTGAACAGATGGAGGGGCAGACAGACAGATTAGGCAGGCAGGTAAACAGACAGGCAGGCAGGTAGATAGAGGGAGGGAGGGAGGTACGGAGGGAGGGGGTGGACAGACAGTACAGTAGGTAGGCAGACAAATTAGAGATTTAGAGAGAGGAGAGATGGATCAGATGGGCAGGCAGACAGATGGACAGACAGGAGAGAAAGATAGATTAGCAAAAAGGAAGGAAAAGGAGAAAGAAAGAAAATTATACATAACGCTCCCTACATATGAGATTAGGTAAATTACTCTCTATCAAAGCTCATGCCGTAACAAGCGTGCTAGTTTCTAACGTGCCACAGAAGTCTCTTCCCGGTTTTGCTGGAAGATGAGGGGACTCATCATCAAACAGAAGTTGAACTGAACCACAAGAGTGTTCAGATTTCCTCTAGGAATTCACTACCCTCTCTAGCAAACCATTCAAAGTGCTGTATCACTGATTTTTTTTTTTTAAATAAACACATATCCACAGATAAAGTTCACTTTTAAACCCATCATGCTGGCGGGAGGATTCTGGAAGCTGTAGTCTCCCCCGAAAAGGCTATTTTGTCAAGCTTTTGGATCACATCCAGCCAAAACAAAGGTTAAATGGAAAACCTCGGAGAATAAGAGAAAAGGGGGGAGCGCTGTGGGAGGGGCAAGCGAGGCATGCCCAGCCCCAAGCCCCGTGACTGACGGCTCCCGGGATGGCCAGTGACAGCTTTGCCCCTTGGCCTTGTTTTCACAGCTGCGCCAGCAGAGCATCAAGTAACTCGGCCACAAAGGGGCCGGGGAGACCTTTCCTTCGCTGCGGAATCCCCGCTCCCGGGCAACGTGCGATGGATACGTGCGCAGAGGGAGCCAAGACTCCGTACCCGGGAAATAGGGCATCGGGATTAGGATTAGGATTAGGGAGGTCGGAAGCTGCCTAATCCCAGATCAGACTGCTCATTCATCTAGCCCGCTTATCAGAATGTGGACGCCATGTCGAACAAGCGGTAACAAGGTGCAGGAGAAATTACTCGATAGCGGCAGAGAGCACTCGTTCCCAGGAGAGGCACCCCGTTACATCTCTGCACGATTCGCTGCCCTAAGCTTCCACCTTCGCTACGGTTGCAAACGTCAGTCCTATCTCCGCAGCTGGTCACTCTGAGCACAGGAACAATTCTTTTTTGGAATTGCTGCTTGGACAATCACAGAGAATGTACTCCCAGAATCCTCTGGCCAACATGGCTGGTTGTAGTCCTCAGATGGAACTTTTCCAACAGCTGAGCAGATTAGATTAGATTGCTCAATCACAACCGACATGCAGTACCTAGTGTAGAAGGTCAGCACAGTGTAATGGTTTGAGCATTTGCCTATGACCCTTTTGCTCGGCCGTGGAAACCCACTGGGTGACTTTGGGCGTACATGACACGCTCTCAGCCCCAGAAAACCCTAGGATACATTCGTCTGAGGGTCACCGTTAAGTTGGAAATAACATGAAGGCGCACAACAACAACACTATTTTAGGGAGCCAGCATTATTGAGCATTGGGCTGTGACTCTGGAAACCAGGATTCGATTCCCTGCTCGGCCATGGAAACCTACTGGGCGACCTTGGGCAAATCACATACTCTCAGCCCCAGAAAATCATGTAACAGGTTCATCTTAGGGTCACCAAAAGTAAGAAACAACTGAAAGGCACACAACAACGTCTACTTTGGACTGCCATCCTGCAATCAGGAAATATAGCAAGATTAGAAACACCATCAGTGTTTTATTTCTTTGCAGGTGTGAGTGTCATAGAATCATAGAGGCCAAGGGCCATCTAGTCTAACTTCCTGCCATGCAAGTAACGGCCACTCCCAAAAGATGCCTGTCCAGTCTCTTTCTAAAGACCCTCAAGGACAGAGAGCCCACCTTCTCCGAGGCAGTCCGTTTCACTGCCGAACAGGTCCTCTTCCTTATGTTTCGGTGGAATCTCTTTTCTTATACTTTGAATCCACTGCTTTGAGTTCTGGTCTCTGGAGCAGCAGGGAAAAAGGCTCCCTCCATCTTCTACCAAATATCTCTCTCCTTCATGATTGCCTTTACCAAATTAAAAAAAAAAGGGGGGTCTGTAAAAGTGTAACTCAGCAGAAGAAGAGCACTCTGCTACAAGGATGAAGGAGCAACGCCAATGGAACGTGCTTACTCCAACTCTTTCCAGAAAAAAAACCTATGGTGTCATAATTTGTACCACATACCGGGGCTGAGTCACTGTTCAGGAATCCTGCTGTGCTTTTGACAGTCGGGAAGTGAATTCTGCAACAAAGATAAGCCTTCTTTCCTACAATAAGTTTGACATAATTTATGGCCACAAAGAACACGGGACAAAAGTTTGCAAAAGATTTTAGAACAGGGTGGAAAGACTTCCATTTCATACGAGCCTTCATGATTAGATACCCCAACAGGAAACTGGGGTAGTTCCTCATGAGCAACTCAGCTAGTTTTGCCTGGGTGAACTCCCCACTCACAAAAAAGCAAGGAGGTGGGGAGAAGTCGGGGACCTGAATTCCAAACTGTTAGCAGATGTTTTTGCTGGAAGTGGGAGCTTGATCTGGCAGGCACCAGCAAGTCCTGACGGCTGTCAAGTTATGATAAGGGCCTTCCAATAAATACAGATCCCTTGGTACACACACACACGACTCACATGAAGGCACACCTCTGCTTGCTTTTCATGCTTCCCTTCCTTCACATGGCTTTGACAAATACACAATGCAAACTTGCCAAAGGAGGTCCGTGATGTGGTTTTTTCCATGCATGGGAGGTGGGTAGTAGCTGACGAACACCCAGAATGCAATTGCAATGAGACCCCCTGTAGCAAAACGAGAGGGGGGGCTCATCCCATACCAATGTTCAGGAAGTATCCTTTCAGGAACAAGAAAGGAAGAGATAAAGGGGATGATTGTCTCCGGTACACTAACAAACAGCACCAAATTTTGCCACCCACTGAGAAACGTACTATGCAAAACAGGTGGGATGCTTCAAAAGGATTTAGAAACCAGTTCGCAATTAGAAGGGCGGCTCCACGTACGCCTTACTCAGAGGAGGACAGGAGTCACAGACACTTGGAGCTGGCTGTAGCTTGGGATGAACCCAGTTCTCTTATTCCACATAATGCTTCACAAAAAAACTAACACAAGAGTGGATGTTTAGGCATTCTGCTATTAGTCACGATGTATAAACAATTAAATGTGGAACAGATTGCACAGTTTCATGTTCATTTAGTGACATCACGGGGTCCTAAACAGTGGAAAAGCTCCCCCAGATGGTTGTCGGAACCCAAACGGCTCCACGGCTTTCTCCGGAGCCACATGTGGACGGGCACAGTCCAAAAGCCAGACGCTTCTCCTAGGCCTGCTCCCCTTCCTCCTCCACAGCCATAGCCGAGGGCCCCTGCTCCTCTTTTGCAGGGTCTCTGGGAAGGATGCTGGTGACTGTCTGGAGAAGGGATTCGATTTCCTCTTCCGTGAGCCTTTCTTCACTCTCCTCCACTATCTGCAAAGCAAAAGCCCTTGGCGTTACCTGCATTCTCCCACCACTGCTGTCAAACATTACAACCTCCTGCAGGTAGAGACTTGACAGATGGATCCGCCTATGCCGGGGTGGGCAGACTGTAGTTCCAGGGCCATGTGTGGCCCCCGGACCCCACTTTTGCAGTCCCAAAGCACCCCACCAGTTCCCCCAAACCCATTTTGCTAAAATGGTGCCAATTTCAGTCAGTTTTTATCTGAAGACTGCACTCAAAGCCTAAATGCTTGGAAGCAGCAGTGTTCTGTACCTTGGATTTGTTCAGATTTTGGAAAGCAGTACCATTTTGGAATAGTGTTGCATCTTTCATTCACACCTGTAAGTTTTCTATTTCCTGCACTGACATTCCCTTCATAACTGTCTCTCTCTTTTCTTTGGATGACTAACCTTGTTGTTGCTGCTGCTGCTGCTGTTGCATATCTTCAAGTCATTTCTGACTTATGGTGACCCTTATGTGAATCTACCCTGAGATCTTCTGGGGCTGAGAGCGTGTGACATGCCCAAGAACACCCAGTGGGTTTCCATGGCCGAGCAGGGAATTGAACCCTGGACCCACACTGGCTCACGTCTAACCTGCAATCTCTAAATGCTCAATTGAACTTTTAAGTTACTGTGACACTAGAAATTTGGGGATGGAAACGAAATTTCATGGGGAGGGGGAGATCAGAATTCTTCTTCAGAGGGGCAATGTCTTCATTCTCCTCTCCCCATTGCTATATCCCTGGTTCAGCCCTGACTATTCTGGTGCCCCCTTCCAGAGCTCTCCCATACCCCTTCTGAGCCAAGGCAGCCCGAATGCATCATCAATCTGTAGAAAGGCATGCCTAGCCCTGGCATTTTTAGCAATCCCTAAAATAGCACAGGCTTTTTCAAAAACTTGGAATTGATAGGAAGACATTCTCAAGCCGTCACGGCAGCCACGACATCTTAATGATCCTGGGAACAGCCAGTGGAAAATACTTCATGCCAGATAAAAGTTTCTCTCTCTCTCTCTCTCTCTTGTAAAACTTCAAGCCTTTGCCATGGCTCATGGCCTGTGTGACTCCTCATATCAAAGAGGAAAGGAACTTAGCCTCGCGTTCTTTAACACTACTCACAGCCACCTTTTTGCCCTAATGAGTAACCAAGGCCTCAACTCAGCACCAGTCCCAACCACAGCAGACCCACTGAAGAAAGGGAAACTCCTTCGGTGTTGACTCACTGGTTTCCCATTGATGCAGTCAGTCGAGGACTAACAATTGCATCCCAAGGACGGCCCACTTGCTACACACACATTTGTAAAAACTGGGTGAATGGTCCTGATTAGATTTTCCTAGTGGCCTGGAAAAAAAAAACAGGCACATCCAGCACTTAAATAAATAAAAGACAGGGGAAATTTGCAATCCAGACCATGTTTTTAGGCTAAATTACAGTTGGCACTCCACATTCACTAGAGTTAGGGGCGCAGGACTCCCACAAAAGTGGAAAAACTGCAAATATCAAAGTGTCTGTGGGAAGGGGGTTGAGGCATGGCGGGGAGAGGAGGCACCCAGGGTCCAAGCCAGGTCAGGGAAAGGGGGTGGGACGGCATGGTGGCCCTAGACTTCCTTTCTCTTGCCCATCTCCTTCCTTGGGTGTGTGTGGAGCATTGGGAGAGGTGCTGTGGAGTCCGTGGTGCTGAGAAATTTGGGCTGCGATCTATCCTTAATTGGTCAGGCAGTGGTGGGTGGAGGAGGAGAAGGGGGCCGAGAGACAGGCCTCAAAGACCCCTTCCTAAACTGCAAACCCCAGGATTCCATAAGGTGCTGGAAGTGGAATAATAGCACTATAAAAGGCTAGTGCGGAAATGGCCTGGGTTCCACTCTGCAGCCATTTCCACTTTCTGACAATGCTCTGGTCCATAACCCGTCAGATAACCGGGGAATGCCCGTATCTGGAAAGCACTATTCTGCAGCCAAAGCACTTTGCGCTGAAGAAGGGGATTTAACCTGAGAGTAATTTTGCACTTTGGATTCTCTCCGGTGATGCCTAATGGAGTTACTTATCATAGAGAAGAAGGGGGAACTAGATGGAGAAATCACCTCCTTGCTAGATCAATGACCTGACAGTTCCCGGGGCTTCTTCGCTGGGAGCAGATGTCACCACCCACTGTTTGCTTTAGCTATTCATTTCCTTCTAAAAGACAAGCATTCTGTTTGCTCAGGAACCCTGCCGCTTCCAACCAAGTATCAGTCAATATCTGTTTATTCTGTAGCTCTCAAAGATGTGCCAATGTTGGAGGGGGGGAGGTCTAAGTCAGGCCAGAGAGAGAAGAGAGAGAAAAGTGGAACTTACAAATCCACGGCCCAAAGGTGGACATTTGTCCATTGAACGCTAGCCCACAAAGCCGGTCTCTGCTGTAGGACTATACAGACTGCCCTTGCACTGAGTCAAATCCTTGGTGGTCCGTGTGATCAAATACTGTCAGCCCTAACCATTCGTGAATTTGACTTTCACAGATTTGATTACTTGTAAATTTCTCCAGCCCCTGCCTCCCGCAGATCAGGCAGGTATTTTCCAGGGGAACCCAAGGAAGACACAGGCCCCGTCTCTTCTTAGCTATTGGTAGCAGCCAAAACAGTCTGTTCCAAAAGACCTTTAACATCTGAAACAGCTCTGTTTAAACTGTTTAAAAATTATATTTTAGGATCATTTTAGACTTTTAAAAAGGTTTTTAAAGAGCATTTTAATGTGTGCATGTGTGTGTGTTTTTAAAAAAACTTTTATCTTTGTAATGTTTTAATTGCTTTTGTTTGTCATTTGGGGAGCTGTTGCAGATTGGGATGATACAGAACTATATCTTAAATAAATAAATAAATAAATAAATAAAACCTTCGCCTCTTGTTTGAGAGCCTGACAGATCAGGGGAAGCCAGCAGGGTTCCTGAATGGATCAAAGCCAAAGGGGTTGCTAAGCACAGGGAATCTCCTGCCCTCCAGCCCCAGAAGGGGGCAGCCAAGCGCTACGGACGACCCCCTCTGACAGCCTTCCTCTGCTCCCCTTCCCACTTGGCCATGGAAACCCACTGGACAACTCTGAACACATCACACACTCTCAGCCCCAGAAATTCCCATGATAAGTTCATCTTAGGGTCACCATAAGTCAGAAACGACTTGAAGACACATAACCACAACAACTGACCTTTCTGCCTCAATGAAGGGCCCCAAAATCCAGTATTATCCCCTAGATTGAGCCCATGTGCTGTCAAGGTGCATAGATCCACCTTTTCCCAAAGTACTTGAAAGAGGAGAGCCAGTGCAGTGTCATGATTTGAGAGCCAGACTATAAACAACCTGTAAGACCAGGATTCAATTCCTCACTCAGCCGTGGAAACTCACTGGGTCATCTTGGGCACATCACAGACTCTCAACTCCAGAAAACCCCGTGATAGGTTTACCTGAGGGCTGCTGTAAGTCAGAAATGACTTGAAGGCACACAAGGAAAACCACTACTGCACAACAAGCTAAAAAGAGCGGCATAAACTCCTCTAGCCACCACCGTTGCTATTCTAGCTACCTCCCTTGCCTCCACTGCCCCGTGTCCTTACTTGCTCTCACTCCTATTCAATCTGAGTGGTTGTGGCCTCCCCAAAAGCTCTGTCAACCGCGGTCCCAATATGCATCCCGTCAGATGCAGCACTGTGGCAATACTGACACAACCCCACGAGTCACCACAGCCAGAACAAATAGTAAAAACAGGCTGGGGACAGCAAGGTAGAGCTCAGAAAAGGCCGTTTTAGGGACTACCCGATCACTCCCCCACCCAGGCAGCACGGTCACCGGCCACGCTGGCTGGGGGATGCCGAAAGTTGTAGTCCGAAAGGTAACACCTCCGAGTCCTGGCAAGGCCGGGGGTGAAGATTCGGCCCAAGGGACAAAATGGTACCCCAAAGCATCAAAGCAGAAAGTGCAAGGGCACTGGAAGGAACGGCTTCTGCGGCAGATCTGGATGCCCGGGAGCTTTCTAACTTACCAGCTGGATCTCAACAGCAGTCGCCGGCCTGTGGTTGAGGAGCTGCAGTTTCTCTGCCCTGCACAAAAGCAAAGAACACAACGCTCTGTAATTTTGGGTTTCTGGTCGCCAGAGCAGTCCACACGATAACACTTCTTCGGCCACACAACACCCCCTGAAGGGCTCGAGAGCCAAAGCGTGACCGTCAAGGACGAACTAATTTCAGGGCTTGAAAACTGTTTCTGCCACCACATCTGTAACCCACTCTCACATCTCCTGGCCCAAGAGTTGTGGAACCGTTCACTTTCCCTCTTTGCTCAGACACATGCGCAAGCTGCCATTTTTCCTGAATCCAGGATCCTCTGCACAGAGACCGCCAGCCCACAGACTGCAACTCCTCGGGCACTTCAGATCCTTTCTCAGTATAAACTTTCTTACAGAAATCCTGGGTGAGAGAGACAGAGCCCACCGCAAATTGAGGGGGGGCGTGCCTTCAAGTCACCCATCCACTTTGGGTCACCCCATGAATTTCACAGGGTTTTCCTAGGCAAGAAATCCTCAGAGATGGTTTTGCCAGTTCCTTCCTCTGAAGTATGACCAACAGAATCATAGAATTATAGAGTTGGAACAGACCCCATGGGCCATCCAGCCCAACCACCTTCTGCCATGCAAGAATACACCGTCAAAGCATTCCCAACAGATGGCCATCCAGCCGCTCTTTAAAACCTCCAAAGAAGGAGAGCCCACCGCACTCCAAAGAAGCAGTGTATTCTACTGTATTTGAACTGCTTTTACCACCAGGAAGTTCTTCCTAATGTTTAGATGGAACCTCTTTTCCTGTAGCTTGAAGCTATTTCTCCATATCCTAGTCTCTAGAGTAGCAGAAAACAGGCTTACTCCACCCTTCATATGACATCCAGCACCCAGTATTGGTCAGTGGTCTCCCATCGAAATACTAATCAGGGCTAGCCTTGCTTAACTTCCAAGATCAGATATGATCTGGTGCCTTGAGGGCATTTAGGCTGTAACTGAGGGAATTCTGCAGCAAAATTCTTCCGCAGGAAGCTAGCATCCCTTCCTCTTCTCTGTGAATAGCAAAACTGGTAAGGAGAGAAAATAAGGTTTTCTTCCACACGGCTCAGGGTTTCAGCAGTTTTATTCAAGGTAGAAGAAGGAGCTGAAAAGTACATGAGAATGGGAACCAAGGCAGCCTCACTAGCTGAGGGATTCTGGGAGTTGTAGTAAGAAAAAAGCAATTTTGCCAAGCCACTTGCACTCTCTCTCTCTCAATCTTTCTCTCTCTTATCCATTTATACTACAGGGCAATAGTGCTTGCCCACCTTAGAGAGGAACCAGCATGGTATAGTGGTTTGAGTGGATCTAGGACTCCAAGAGAACCGTGAGCAAATGACACTCTCTCAGCCTCAAGGGGAGGCAAAGGCAAACGTGCTCTGACTAACTCTTGCCAAGAAAACTCCATGCCAGGATCACTTTAGAATTGCCATTAAGCCAGACACAACTTGAAGGCCCACAACAACAAATCTCAGAAGGTGATCGTAAGCTACCACATACATGCTCACTATTAAATTGCGCGGAGTGGGCTGCAACAAAATTTTGCAGCATGAAGCATTCTGCTTCGGCGTCCCAGCCAGCGAGGCCCCCTGCTAGAATACCCCAATGTATCACCCCCATTTTCCATGCACATCACATACAACAGGCATTATTTGATGCCCACTGATCACGCTCAGTCCTCGTTACACTGTTGGGAGGATGCCCACCTATGAGAACTCCCTCAACCCTAAAGTTCTTATTTCTGCAAACCTCGAGTTCCCCCACAAGCCCAATGACACGTCCTTATGTGTAGAAAGTACCATTCTGGCAACATAAAGTTCTCCACTCAGAGAATTGAGTTTGCTATTAAAGTACATAAATGAAAGAGTAAACGTTTGCAGAATTACATCCGCCACTGACTAGTAGTAATTTCTGATCATGATACAAATGACGCAGAAGTATTGAGAAAGCGGCTCTCAAACTTCAAAGGCCAAGACCAAAAGCTTCATGAAACACAACTTGGGGGAGTTACTTTTTTTTGGGGGGGGGGATACAACTCCCAGCCAACATGGCCATAAACTCTGCACATGGGTAGCAAAGCCACACGCATCTCCTTCCATGCAAGGCATTTCAATAAGATTTTCTTTTCCTGCCAGAAATTCTTGGCTTGCTCTTTAAAAGGAAATCTCCAGCAAGATCTTTAAGAGGCCGGTAGGATTTAGAACGGCCGAGGAAATCGCTGCCCATGACGTCTGTGGCTGGAAAGATAAATGTATTTATCACCGTGGATCTGATTAAGTTCCCTGTGACCACCGCTGATGGGATGAGGAAACAAGTCAGAAGACAAGGACGCAAAAACAATACAGGCATACGTCACTTAACATGGGCTCTGACAAAAAAAAAGCTCCTTTTTACAAAGTCTCCTCAGGGACACACGCCTCCTCTTTTCCTCCTCCTTTTCTGTCCAGCTAGAGGTTGTTTAGCAGCATCAGTGCTGGGAGGATGGCGAGAGAGGGATGGAGAAACATAAGACATTCAGCATTCAATGGCAGCAGCAAGTCCATGGCAAACAAAGCAATCAAGTTTCAACAGGGAAAGAGTGGTATTCTATTCCAGCCGATCTCACTGTGGCTGCAATGCTTGCCTACAACAGGCAAGATAAGCAGCTGCTGCCTCCAGGATCCATTACTGCGTGGACAGCAAAACAGAGAGAAAAGGGAAGAGCAGACATGCATGCTCCATCTGCTGTCTCCAATATGTTAACCCCCCCCCCCCAAAAAAAAGAACCCAAAATCATAGATCTGTGACTTTGGCCACCAAAATGGAAATGGTAAGGAAAGTAGCAGCTGGTATAGGAAAGTAAAACCATCCTTTGATATATTTTTGAAGAAGCTTGCAAGTAGTCTCTAGAAGGCTCAAAATGGTTTTGTTTGCTTACGCAAGGATAACCACGTAAGTATAAATAAACAAAAACAAATAACTACCTGATTTGTTTGGTTCATTGCACGTGTGTATCTTGTTAGTTTTGGATAAAAAGTCTGCTGAAACATGGTACACTGCTTTTTTCTGTGTGTGGTGTAGGCATGTTGTAGTGGGTTGGGCACTGCAGCAGGATGCTAGAGACCAGGTTTTGGTTCCCTGCCCAATGTGTGGCCTTCAGGGTGTCACACACTCTCAGCCCCAGAAAACCCCATGGTAGGGTTGCCACAAATCAGGAACGGCTTGAAGGCACACAAGAAAGACCCTCATTCTATTCCATCCATGCTATTTCCATCTCTGGTACCAAAGTTTCTGATAAAGAAGTAAATACCCATGACCACATCTCCTTCATTAACTGAGGTATCCCCTGGATTAGAAAGGTACAAAAGCCATCTACTCCTAGGAGAAATTTCCCACTCTACTGGGGTTCCAGATTTCATTACTTGGGGGTGGGGGCTTTGCTTCTTTCCATCCGGGAAGCAGTGCAGTGAAAATGTCTGGGTAGGACATTTAGGACAAGTGGTCATGACTTTCATTCTTCTGGATCCTATGACATTCCACTCCACTCCCACAACTGTGTAAATATGCCTTCTCTCTCAAGGTCTAGATATCACTCTGTACAGTACTTGAAAAGGCAAGATTATACCCACTAAAGCTCATGCCAAAATAATAACCAGTCAGTTTTAAAGGTGCTGCTACCTTCCTTCCCTTTGAAGGGATGCCATGTAGAGGAGGGAGTGGGCTTGTTTTCTACTGCTCCAGAGACTAGGACAAGGAGCAATGGATTCAAGCTGCGGGAAAGGAGATTCCACCTGAACCTCAGGAAGAACTTCCTGACGGTCAGGGCTGTCCGGCAGTGGAATATGCTGCTTTGGAGTGTGGTGGAGTCTCCTTCTTTGGAGGTTTTTAAGCAGAGGCCGGATGGCCATCTGTCGGGAGTGCTTTGAGGGTGTTCCTGCATAGCAAGGGGTTGGACTGGATGGCCCCTGGGGTCTCTTCCAACTCTATATTTCTATGATTCTATGATTCCCCCACTTCCTTTTTAGGTGTGTGTGTGCTTTCAAGATGCCTGTTAACTTATGGCAACCCCCTGAATTTCATAGGGTTTTCTTTGGAAACGAAGACTCAGAGGTGGTTTTGCTAGCTCCTTCCTCCAAAACATAGCTGACTCTGCTTAGCTTCTAAGATCAGGTGGGATCTTGTGCCTTTAAAAGAGCAAGAAAGGATTTGTTAAATTTGCTAGCAGAAAGGCAAAGCAAGCAGCTCCCTCTACCGTCAAGCAGAGTCTCTGTGCCTTTAATTCTATTGCTTCACTTTGGTTTTAAGAGTTTCCTCTATTCTAGCGGAAGAAAGGAAGTTAACTCTGAAATCCCAAGGTCTTCAGCTAAACTACAACACCCTGAACTGGGTTTGGAGAAGGAGCAGGAAGTTGAGGAGTCCAGTTTCACATCCCTCTTTGTCACTTTTTTGTAAGATGGATTCCTGGCAACTCTCTGACACTACATTCTGCCAGCTGCTATCTTCTGATCCCACTGAATAATAACAGCGGTAGGACTTACACTGGGACTAATTACTGCATGTACTTATGTATAAGTCTAGAAATTTTAGTAACAAAATTGCCCCCAAAAACCTGAGTCAATTTATCCACACAGCAATATAAACACTGCACCTTAAATCTTATCAAAAAAGGAACCATCTCTTTCTCTGAGTAGAAGGGCGAAAGGTGAGAGCTTAGTCTGCCCAGGAAAGCCTAAAAAAAGCACCAACCCTCTCTACTTTCTCTGCTGCAGAGCCACATCTGCCCTTTTTGAATGTCCGGGTGGGGAAATGGCAGCTCTTTGGTGCTTCCCCTCAAAGAGGTGTCGAGAGAGTACAGGGGCTCAGTGCTTCTTTTAGGTTCTCTTGGGACAGACTAAGCTCTTGCTTTTCACCTCAGAGAAAGGAACAGTTCACACATTTTCAGCCCCAGAAAACCCCATGATAGGTTTGCCTCAGGATTTGAAGGCACACAAGAGAAACAACAACGAAGTCTGATTTATGACATTACAACTAACAGGATGCCAGTTTTGATTTTCAAAAACTGACATCAGTTTCCCCAAACAATGCCTCCACCAAGGAACCTCAGAAACTCTTTCTGGTTTCCACTACCAGTGCCAGACGCCTCAACGAGCACTCGCCAAGGGGTTCAACTCTGCCTCCTCTGGCTTGAAAAGGACAAAGCCTTTTTATCATATATTAATCAGCTTGGAAACTTGAAAGTGTGTTTGTCATTTTGCATAATTATGTTTTGAAATGCATTAATTTTTTAAAAAACAGTAATTATAAAATTACACCCACATTAATCCCATCAAAAATGAAATATTGTTTAGCACTGTGCAATTCCATTCTTTTTCATTTAAATCATATGATTAAAAGAAAGTGATGCTTTTTACAGAGATACTACCATCTCCCTCTTGTACTATGTAATCCAACAGTCCTGTTTTCACATTTATAACTTTTACATGGTGTCATTTGTTTTTATTTTTCCACTGGGCCATCTTCACAGTCTGTGGTTTCGAGCAACTGCAGAGCATATACCTAAAACGGTGGTGACGTGAATGCAGAGACACTGAAGCCTCTGCGTACAAGTCACCACTATTTAATACACTGGGATGCAAGCATTCATGATTTTTACTATTCATGATGAACCCTCACATATACGGCAGGCCCACTGTATTCTGTACAGACCAGAAGTGATTCTCCTGGACTAACTGCTATTAACTGAACCTGCCCAGTGAAAGCCAAAAGCATTTCAGGCTTACAAAGTCACTGAAGGGGAAAAAGTTGCATTAAAAAAACTGGGAGATCCGGTCAAAGATAACAGATTGAGAAATGACCGAAAAGCAGACTTAGTCATCCTTCTCTTGTGACTGATGCCTCCTGACAAGTTTCATTGCCTCTCTGCAAACAAGGGGCCTCCAGATTACAAGGCTGAAGAGCACATGCCTTCGCCTGCTAACTCTGAAGAGAAAAAGGTGATGCCTTGCAGAAGGACAAAAAGAACTGGTTGAATTCGCTACGATTCTAAGATTCCATCGCCAACTGAGCCAGCTCCTTTGTGGAGGAGAGAAACGGCAGCCAAGGTGTCTGGACGCCTGTTGGCTTAGCTTGGCCCTTGAATATTATCACCCTGAGGGATAAACACTTGTTAATCTGGGATGATCACCCTCTGACGGTGGCTTTAAAGCACGAAGCACTGTAATCCAAAGCTCTCTTTCCATTTCTAAAGTTTGTATTTCTGAACCCTTGATGGTTTTATTTAGTAATGGACTGATTCTAACCAGAGGAGAAAGAAGATGGCCCTCCCATTTTCTGGGAATTTGTGGGGATATCTCTCTGCTCTATGCGGTAGAACTGAAGCCAGGAACAAGGGAAGGGGCAAACTGGATTAGAGCAACAGCCCAATTCAGTCACTCCTCTACAAAGGGTCAGCCAGGGGGCTCACAGAGAAAGCACAAACGGAACGGTGCTGCCCTGTCGTTTACCCAGCTAATCTGGAACTAAGTGGATAACAGCCTTCAGTGTGGAGCTTCCATTCCTCCTGCTGCAGGGAAGTACAGTAGGTAAGAAATGGAGATGTAAATCAGGGTGCTGTTGATCCAAATGTCACCTCCACCACGAACTCGTCAGTTGCAGTTGGGTGCCAAATTCTCTCACAGCTTGAGGTGGCCTGAACCTGAACCCTAACCGTCAGAGATTACCAACACCCACCAATGGGGTGACCACATCCGCGGGGGCCAAGCCCCACACCGACCTCTCATGGGACGACCCTCCCCTCTCAAGTCCAAATACTTCCATTTTTCCTTTGCAAACCCTCTCAAAATGGCATCCGAAAGTGACACATTCAGGGTAGTTAGGATTATGGGGTGCTTGCCGGAGTGGGCTGGGCTATTTGGTGTGTTTTCGTGTGTTGGGGGGCTTTCTGTATGGCTTGGGGGTAAAAATTTGCCCCCAAATCATGCCAAAAACCTTTTATACTTAAAAACCTGCTTTGGGGGACGAGGGGGATCCTTCAGGGGCCTCCCTTTGTGGTCACTGAAGCATCTAACCTGCTCCCAAAGCAACCCAACTGCCCAACGTTGAGGGAAAAGGGTTTCCTGCATGCTTCAGGGATCCCAAAGGGAGGGCCCCTTATGAAAGGAAGGTAACAATAGCAGAAGTGTTTGGAACATTCTGGAGCAGGAGTGGGGTGGAATCTGGGACCCTGGAGCCAAATCCAGCCCCTTCAAAGTCCCTCTGGGCCTTCCAGATGGGCGTGCCCCATTCCACACGGTAGTACCAGTACCTGAAGTTCTCCCAGACTCTTTATGTAGGTATTGTCCCTATTCTGAGTTGTGGAAATGCCTCTCCTACAGCTTAGCTCCTGGTAGCAAGAGTTTTTCATCCCATTTCTGTTCATCAGTTTAATTAATTTAATGTTTAGAAACTCTGAACTGTGGCCATGCAGACTGAGAGTTAAAAGTCCAAAACACTGAGAGGACCAAAGGTTGAGAACTGGTGAGGGATGGGACTTCAGATAGCAGGGCGTGCAAATATCTCTGTCTGCCGGTCCAAAGAGGTCAACAGTCTGACACAGTCCTTACCTTTTCCAGCACTTTCAGTCTGGCCAACTGATAAGGAAACAGCTGTTAATTTTGCATTAGGCCCACTCTGACTCTGAGCTTAATTAGCTTATCCGTATGTTTTGATATAACCATTACTTCTGTCATCTCTATAATCCTTTCTATCAAATCTAGTATTTGCCCTATCAGACACAGCTGTCGCTTGAAACACTCCACTGGAATCAAGTGATCCCATATGATTCAGAAAAATCTACAACTGTTTACCAATCTCCATTCTCAGCATAAATGGAATTCCTGACCAAAAGCTCAAAACCATCCTCATCCATTCCAATTAATAACTTACTTGGTTAACTTGTGGTTTTTCAGTACGGTGAGGAAGTCTCTTATAACTTCAGGGCTCTGGAACTTGCAAGGTGTCTTAGATATGTATTTCAGCGTCTGCAAAGACAGCAACAGGAAGCTGTGCTGGTTGTTCTAGTATTTCTGCCTGCTTTAATCTAACTATAAATTAGTCTAATGAGAAACGAACAGCATCATCTGTTATTCCATCAGAAGATGTGAAAAAGGAAGTTGAAGTATTTAAACTTATAGACATCAAGGGGCAGAAAAGGATTTCATTGGATTCTATATGCTTCTTAAAAGTACAGTGGGCCCCCCCGCCGGCATATGTGCAAGGGATCTGTTCCAGGAACCCCCATAAATGCTGGAAATTGTGACTGTTCGCTTTGCATTATACTCAACGGCAGCAATGTGCACGCAGATGCTTCGGTGTGTCTACACGCACACCACCACCATTTTGCATATAGGATACGATGCTTCGCATGTAATAATGTTAGCCGTCCACATTCGCTAGGGTTAGGGGCGCAGGACCCCCACAAAAGTTGGAAAATTGCAAATATAAAAATACGCGTTTGTATCTGTGCAAAGGGAGGCGAGGTGTCGTGAGGAGAGCAGTCATCCAGGTCCAAACCAAGTCAGGAAAAGGAAAAGGAAAGCGGGTGGACTGGCATGGCGGCCCTAGACTTCCTCTCTCTCGCCCACCTCCTTCCTTAGGTGTGTGGGAGGCATTGGAAGAAGGTTTGTGGTGCTGAGAAATCAGCCTGCGACCTGTCTGTACCTGGTCAGAGAGCAGCTGGTGGAGGAGGAGGAGGAGGACCCGAGGTGGGTTTTTGAAGGGCTTCACAAGCCTGATCAGAGCTGCCAAGAGGGAAGGTTCCCCTAGAAAGGAAGCACCGTGGGACGGCAAGGGTTGGAGAAGCTCGCAAATAATCAAATCCATGAAAGTCAAGCCCACAAATGTGGAGGGCCAACTGTATTTAGAACGTAAAGGGGTAAAAAATGCATGCAACTTTAAAACATATGCACAAACATGCCTTTGTCAAAGGGAAAAATAAGCACATGCTAATAAAAACACATACAGAAAACATACAAATTCTAGTAAGGGAAGGAAAAACAAAAGTGTTACAACCCAAAATGAGAGAGGGAGAAAATGCAACAAAAATTAAGAGATTTCTATACGATTATGGATGTCACAAAACCATACAAAATTTTGAGCAGAAAAACAAGACGTTATTCTCCCTCTTTTGAAGGGCTTTGAAGGAAGGAAGAAAGAGAGAGAGAGAGAGAGAGAGCACAGAGGAGTCCATGTGGGAGTGGATGGGAAGAATCCAGGATTCCCAACAAGAGCTTTTACTCACTTCATACATGATCGTGTTCAAATTCTGCTGGCCAGCACTCTGCTTGCTTTTTCCTGTCTCTCGGCGTTGCTGCTTGAGATCAGTCAGCAGCTGGTAGACCTAAAAGAACAAGCTGTGCTGTGAGGAGGCCTCAAAAATTGCTACAGAGAGCTTTCAAACATCATTTGCATCAGCTAGGGCTCATTGTATAGGCTGTTCACTTTCTCAGCTACACTGGGGCCCTTTCACACTACATAATTATAGCATTTTCTTTCCACTTTAACTGCCGTGGCAACATCGTATGGAATCCTGGGGTTTGAAGCGTGGAAGACCATTGGGGTGCTGTGGCTAGGAATTTTAAATGCTCCTCCATAAACTGCAAGTTCCAGGATTCCACAGGGTGGATCCATGGCTGTTGAATTGGAATCAAAATTCTACAATTGTGTAGTGTGGAAAGGCCTCTGGTTCAGTTCCCACACATTTAAATCAAAGCTGAAAGCTTATGAGATCTATATGGTTTTTCACTACTGTCTCTAAATCCACCAGAAACAAGAACAAAATAGTAACTTGGGAAAATGGGAAAATGAATTGCAGAACAAGGTGATATGCTCAGCCTGGGAATTTCATTTCAGTACCAGAACTAAAACTCACCACAAAAGTCCTTCACACCGAAATCTATTCCTCTTTTCTCCCAAACTCTCAATTCCGGCAGTTTAGGAGGACAAAAGGGATTTTTTCACGGTCAGTGCTAGTGAACTACTGAGAAGCACGTGTTGGTCACCTGGAGATCTAAGAATAGCGTGGGCCCGCAATATCCACTAGGGTTTGCTTCCAGGATTCCCGTGGATATCAAAATTTATGGATGCTCAAGTCTCATATAGGTACAATGGTGTAGTAAAATGGCGTTCCTTATATAAAATGGCAAAATCAAAGTTTGCTCTTTGGATTTTTATTTTTTGAATCCACGTATACAGAATCTGCAGGTATGGAGAGCCAACTGTACAAACTAAGCGAACTTCAGTCCACCCACTTTAAATTCTTATTCTTTCTTCATTGGGAGAGAGAACACTGAGATTTTTCTGTCTCCTACACTAGCGCATCTTAAAAGGGGTCACCAGTATTTTAATTCATTTATTAGAACGTCTGTGTCCCGGGTTTGGGATCCGCACTAGAACCCTAAAGCCCCCTTGAGTCCCAGTTCCAGGAGAAAGATGAGATGTCAATCAAATACTTAAATATATAAATATTTAAATAAACATGGTGGGTCACAGTTCTCATAAGAACAATAATTACATGACTGTGATTCAGACAATAATGAAGACTAAGAGAGGAAGGGCCATGGCAGACTCTAAGAAACCTTGCCAAAAAAAACCCCATATAGGCACCCCATAGGGATGCCATAAGATAGAAATGACTTGAAGGCACAAATTACAAATTAATATATGTTTGTCATTTCTGAAGGAGTCAGAGCCAGACAGTAAATATATAAAAGTACTCAGAGTCAGAATTGAAAGTCTGGCAAATTGATGCCACAGCCCTGGCCCAGATGTCTATGGGCGCACACTGTCCTTCACGTACCCAATTCCCCCAAACACCGGGGCTTTGAAAACTTACACCTAGCCAATCTGAACTGAGCATGTAGACAAAACTGATTTCACACAACTTCTTCTGTTAGAAATAATTTTACCTCATAGTTGCTTAGAAGGGCTGCATTTCCATCCTTCCTACGAAGCAAACAAATAGTGACATTAGCACGCTTTAATAGGACGTACATGTGTGTGAGAATGCCAGGGTGCACTACCTACCTTATCAGGCTCAGAAAGAAATATTTTCAAAAACGCAAAAGAGTTTATTTTCTTCCTAACTTCCTATCTGATGGTCCTATCTCATTCAGTGAGGTCATACAATGCGTGTCGGGACTAAAGCTTAGAAAAGTTTTATTGGACCCCACCTCTCAGAATCTCCAAGCTGGCATGCCCTTGTCTGGACAGATCTCATCAAAGCCAAAGGATTACAATTCGATAGAGTGCTTGTTGTTCCCAAATTCCTTTGAACTCATCTAAGAAACTCTTTGACAGCATGAACTGATTGGCAGGAAAATCAGGAAGACACAAACGGAATTCCTTTTCATAACGCATCACTACCTTTTATACCCGCGTATGAGTCAACCACACATGTAAGTCGAGGGTAGGTTTTGGGGTCCAAAATTATGGACTTTGATATGACCCGTGGATATGTCGAGGGTGATTCCACAAAGAGGGGATAGCACGGACATCACCTCAGGGGGCCAGCTGCCCCAGCTCTCTCTACAGGCATTTTTCCTGCTCAAACAGGTCTTTTGCCACTTTACTATGACAAGGGGACAGTTCCTTTTTTTAATACCACCATCAGAGGCAGTCAGTCACACAATGAACCGATCTTACAGTCAAGAGGTTCTTCCTAATGTTTAAGCAGAACCACTTGTTAGAAATGCCAAAGTATATACTACAATCCCATGCAAGAGAAGACCAACTAAGCATAAATGTCTTAGGACTTGTTTACTCCAATTTCTTGTGATTTTAAGCAGCAGGTCAGGATAATTTTATTTCTCTAAATAACAAATAAAGGTGACTTAATAATAATAATAATTTTTAAACGGCAACATACAAAAGCCCCACAGCCCCGCAAGCACATTACATCCTGGAGACAAAGGGTTCTGCTGAACAGACAGACAGCAGAAACAACAGAAAGTTGTCGCAGCTATACAAAGGAAGGGGCGGCCGAAGCTACTCTCGGGGGCCTCCGTTGCAACATATTTAAAAGTACAATGCATTATGTCAAGCACGGCCGACGGTCTGAATAAAACCGCCATACTCATCACTTTCAAACAAGTTCAACGCCTCTTCCACAAACTTCCACAGGTTCTAGGCATTGTTTTTAAATTGCACTGGAGGGGGGAAACGTGACTGTGGGGGGGAAGAGAGGGGCGCCCCTTCCAAAAATATGCTGAGATGGAGTTCTCATCCCATTTTTGCTGACCACGGAGAAAAGTCAGCGCACGCAGGCTCTCAGGCCCACGTGTTCATGCTGTGTCAATAGTTATGATTCTTTTTTATTGAGAAGTATATTTAATTTCTTGGGAGTCTTGGTATGACATCTGCACCTAGAAAAATTCTTGTATGCCATCTGCATATAGAGAGACCTTGCCATAGAGTTTGGAGAAAATTATTTTTACCTAGAGTTGTGTAAAAATGGATGACCACACAATTTAAAAAAAAAATGTAAAAATGTCTTTTGAAACTAGAAACCAAAAATGAGCCTATCAAAGAGTACATCATATTACAACTCCAAATTCTATTATTAGGTGGAACAGTGCTGTTCCTTCTCTGCAAATTATTGCAAATAGCATTCATTATTCCTAATGGCCAGAACAAACTAACTGCAAGAATGATTCTCTTTTTGGACACAATCTTATCTAATGTTCTCATGCCACCAGTTATGTTCACTTCGTACAGCATAACCCAGCCTTGGATATAAATCCACAGAAAGGCAGAGTCTGCCAGGCTGGCCTGCTAAGCATTTTTTATTTTATATCTGCCAGTGTGCAATCATTTGCAGGCTGAAAAGAAAAAAAAATCATCTTTTTTAAGGCTAACCTGACTGGTTGCCATCAGGAGAATTTTATCTATGCCAGATAATTGGGCAAGGGGTTGTTTCTAATGAACAACTGCTTGGCTTTGAGAATTTATTTAAAACGTCAAACAGAAATACATTATAATATTGTATCTATTTGTATAATTGTATCTACAATTATATAAGCAAACCTAGCTTTCCCATATGTATATAAACATATATATACATACACACGCACAGTTATTACATATATTTAAATATCTTACTTTTCCATAACTAAGTTTGGTTTGCAAATAGAACACAAAACAAATTCCAAACAGGAACAATAATGTATGTGCATTTCTGAAATAAAGAGCAATTCATCTCCAAACACTCAGTGAGAGAACAAGAGAACTGCTGAGGAAGGGGGAATAATTCTGAAACGTTTCTTTTTCCGACTACAACTTCCAGAATCCCTACAACCTGCTGGCAATGCACGGATTCTGGGAGTTGTAGTCTAAAAAAGGGAACTTCTCCAAACGACCACAGGCACCAGCTACGCCTGTTAGGGACCGTGATTACTTTGAGTTACAGTCCAAAAAAAGCAACTTTTCCAAGCCAGGGGAGGTTATGCTCCTCCTCACATGTGAGGACTCTGGACGCTGTACTGAAAAAGTGACTCTCCCAAGCCGGGGAAGTTTGCGCCTCCTCCCCTTTTTGCCTGCGAGGATTCTGAGAGCTGTAATCGAAAAAAGTAACTTTTCCACGCTGGGAGGGGATTCTGGGAGCTGGACGGGGAAGTGGTTCCCTCATAAATAAAGAAATAACATTATCCCAGACCAGAGAATGGAAAACTTCCTTTACAGAGGGAAAGCTTGGGACAACCAAAACTGATGTCTATTATATCATCCTGTGATATAAATACAAAAATCATTATTATTATTTGGATAACATAAAAACTATGCAACCGTCATCACGATTACATTTCTCACCTCCCTTTTCCCTAGTTATGAGACTGAAAGCCCCTTAAGTAGAGCTGAAGAAGGAAACCGAAAGTGAAACTAAACTGGACGACTCCCAGCATGCCTCGGCGGAGCGGAGGATGCTGGGAGCCGCCCTCGGACGAGGCCGCAGAGCCCCTCCTTCCCTCCTCGCTCTCCGGGCCCCGCTTTCCCGCCTTTTTTGACGCCTCCCTCCCTCCCTCCCCCCGCCGCGCGCTCCACGTCCGCCATCTTACACCTCCATCCGGCCTCCGCGCTGGGGACGCCGCCGACGCTGCCGCCACGCTTCCTTCCGCCCGGCCGCCTCGTCCGTCCGTCCGCTTGCTCGCTCGCTCGCTCGCTCGCTGCCTCCCGGCGTCCTCCTGGTGCAGCTCCGCGCTGGGGCCGAGTCGGAGCCTGGGAAAGAGCGAGGAGGAAGGGAGGCCGCCAAGGCCGCGGCGAGGCTGAGGCGCCCCTTATGAGGAGAAGCGGATATCGCTGTGGCGCGGACTACGATTCCCAGAATTCCCTCTCCCTGGCAGCCAGAAGAGTGCGCATGCGCGGGGGGAAGTACCGCAATTGTGAAGAACACGTGTCTGTATAGATTGTTTTATACCTCAATATTTTATACTTCTCGGCATAAAATACTTCTATGCGTTTACATTCTATATTTCTCGGGGTAAAACAAAATATTTTTTAAGGCGGTGGAGAATCAAGCAGCTAGAAAAAGTTACTTTGGGGACTACAACTCCCAGAATTCCCTCGGGCGGGGGGGGCCAAATTAGTTGGAGGGAAATAACAGTTAGGGACTATAATAGTTTATTTTATACTTCTGACTATAAAATACTTGTACAGTTTATCCTTCTGAGTATAAAATATATAGGAAATACTGTTTTCAGGCAGGGGAAAACCAAGCAGCTAGGGAAAATTACTTTGGGGACCGCAGCTCCCAGAATGCCCTCCTTTTGGCAACAAATCCCAGAATCCCCCAGCCAGAGAGATTCTGTGTTGGAAAAGGGGGAAGAGCCAAAGTTTGCCATGCCGGCGTAGGCCATTTCCACACTACGCTCTTATAGCGCGATGATTCCCCTTTCAACCTCCTATGGAATCCTGGGGTTTGCGGTTTCGGGAGGGGCCGCGTGGCCCCTCCCGAAACTGCAAACCCCAGGATTCCATAGGAGGTTGAAAGGGGAATCATCGCGCTATAACAGTCTAGTGCGGAAATGGCCTTAGTAGTAGTCCTTTTAGGCGGGGAACCAGCTTTCAGGGAGCACAAATGCGACCCTGATGCAATAAAGAACCATTTTTTGTGTCGTGACACCCCCAAACCCACCACCCTGCCCTTCCTTCCCTTCTGCCTCCATCGGTGTCTTTCAAAAACTGCAATTATTCAACTCGAAACTATTTCAGTTGCAACCCAACAGTATTTCTGTTGACTCAAGTAAAATCTCATTGCCCTTAATAAGACTTCTTCGCCCATAAATGCAGAACGGATTGTGTCCTGAGTTATGGGATGATTGGCCCCAGGGAGCTTTTGCAAGGAGCAATTTTTATTATTATTATTTCATATACATATTCATAGTACTTGTTGCTTTTCAGGTCTTACTGCTCATTTCGTGTCCCCAGTTTTTGGCCTTCTTGTCATTTCATTATCATTTCTTTTCCTTCTTTGCACACACCCCCCACATCTGCAATCAAAATTTTGGTAAAATGTTATGCCAAACTACCACGGACCAAGGAGAAACACCTTTTATCCCACAACACTTGAGTACTAGGAGCAGCGTACTGATTTTTGAAAATAAATGCCTTTAATCCATTAAAAAAATGGTTTGAGGGTTTTCTTTGTAATATTTTACACACTAATATTTGTGTATTTTTAATAACTTTTATTTACGTCACCATCATAAACTAGTCACCAATCTTAAACGTGTTTAGTTGGAAATCAGCCTCTGAACCAGTGGGACATCCAAACAGTATTTCAAGGACTAGACCATAAAAACTGATAATATCCCAAAAAATGCCAGCCCTGTATTTAGTACTCAAGAATTAAAGAACAAAAGTACAAAATATTTCTCTTGAATCTTGGAAAATCCCTTCCTAAACAATGACTGAAAGAATGATATTCCACGAGTAAGGAGTCCTTTTTATGTTGAGAGCCAGAATGGTTTGAGAGTTGAACCAGGGAGATTAGGATTTGAACTCCCTGCTCAGCCATGGAAACCTGTTGGGTGGCCTTGGGAAAGTCACACTCTCTCAGCCACTAAGGAAGACAGCGGCATACCTCTGATGAAATCTTGCAAATAAAACCCTATGAGAGAGTTGCCATATTTTTAGAACCAGTGCAGTATCGTGATTTAAGTGTTGGACTACGAGTCTGAAAGATCGGGGTTCAAATCTCCTGCTCAGCCGTCAAGATCCATTGGATGAACTTAAGTAAGTCACGCTTTCTCAGCCCAAGAGGAAGGCAATGGCACCCCTCCTCAGAAGAAATTTTGGTGAGGAAACCACATTATAAAGACCACCATAAATCAGAAACAAAGGCATACCCACTGCCCACCGGGACAAATATTTCATATTAATATAGCAAGATATATTATTGCCACAGCATTTCCAGTTAACTATGTTTGGTTGTGAAAGCTGGTGAGCGAGGAAAAATGAAATGTAGAAAATCAGCTCCTACTAGGGACTGCCAACAAGACAAATAAATGGGTCCAAAAGGAAATTCTGAACTATAATTGATATGTTAATGCTGTTTTTATGTGCATTTTAACATGTTTTAATTATTATTGCAGTTTAATGTGTTATTGTATTGTTTCATCTCTATTATTGTAGTTTAATCTGTGTTTTGACTTTTGTATATGGCAGTTTTCAATTATGTTTCTTTTAATGGCTGTAAGCTGCTTTCAGTTCCCTCGGGGAGAAAAGTGGTATAAAAATAAAGATAATAAATAATAATAATAATAACAACAATAACAACAATAATAATAATATCACCACCAGAAGCCAAGATGACTAAGACGCAGCCATCCTACTTTGGACAGATCGTGAGATGACCTGGCACACTGGAAAAACAGCTCTGAGTTCAAAAACGCCTAATTCCCTCACTCCTCCCAGCTCCTAACCTAATCCGAACTCCCTCCTGTTTCACACCCTCCAACTGTTCCAATTTGCCAGGGACAGACCCAATTAATTCCCGGTCCCCCCACTTTTCCAGCTGCTTTTAAAATGGCCCAGCTCCTCTCTCCTCCTCTGACTTTCTCCCTTCGCCCTCAGCTTATTGCAAAAGGAGACGGCACTCCCTTAACTCAACAAGGGGGAGAGCAGAGGACGGAGCAGAATCCCAGCCTTTTCTGAAGGCTCGGGCAAAAATAGTTTGCTGCAACCTTTCCTCGCTCGCCTGTTCTTTCTCATTAATGACGCATTAATAACATCTTGACTGCGCTCAGATGCCGCCTGGCCAAACATCCCCCCGTTTTAATCTGTGAAGTGCTGGAGGGCAGGCACATCTATCCTCACTTTGTTTCCTTTTTTTGTTTCGAGCTGTCAATTTAGCAAATTTGGATTCTCCTTTCCCCTGCAATTAAACATGCTACAACCATGGAGGAGGTGGGACTTGGCCCCGGCAGTTTTTGGCAAAGATACTCTGTGAAAAATGTTGGAAGCTCTCCCATCTCGGCCGTGTCTTGTGATTCTGCCAATTCTAGCGCCGTGCGTGTGTTTAACCTCTGTCGTCCTATTTGCGGCGGGACGCACCTCACGGATTGTGGGTTCTGCTTCCAAAAAGTCTCCACGGAGATGCGGAAGTTGTTCCCCGGAGCCCCGAGGCAGCCACGGCGTGCTCGACACAACAGGGAGAACAAAGGGGCGCTGTTCTTCCCCTGCTTCACACCCCCTGCCCAAAAAAGTGTGCTCAGCGTAGCAGTATTTCCATTGAGGATGCAAACGGGCCCCGGGGGTGTGTGTGTGTGTGTCAGTGTGCAAGTCGGTACTAACCATTCAACGCAAAGGGGCCCCCGGCACGGCCATTGTGGGTAGATCTGCCTATGTGTGTGTATTCTTTGTCATGAAAGATGTTTACCGCGCATGGCGTTTTGCTGATCACGCCAAAGTGTCCTTTTTTGTGTGTGTACAGAAAGGAAAGAAAAAAAAAAACATAGCACACAGATTCCCTATTCATGAAAGGACTGGTTTTAAAAATACCCACATAAAGGACCAAAGCTCGTCGTGCAAACTCAGCTGACGGTGTGCGTTTCACCAGCAGTTTCAGGACATGCGTGCGCAAAATCTCTTTCTTCCTCTCCTTTTTTTATTCTTTCCTTTCTTTCTCTTCCTCTTTCATCAACCCTGACCCTGTTTTTCAGCCTTCCCTATTCACTAAACACAACACAATTTCTTTTCTTTTGTTTCTTTCAACCAAGCTAACATCGCATTCCTGATTCATTACAAGTTTTACTTCGGACCAATTTGGCTGACCCGTGCATTGAACAAGTTGTTTCAGACAATGCCATCCTCCCACCCCCTTTCTCATCATCCTTTTTGCCCCAGTTAATTAAAAAAAAGTTTTACATTAAATTTTATCATGTTTTTATACATAAATATAAAAAGAAAATGAATAAGAAAAAGGCCCATGTCAGAAAGACGTTGGCCAAGTCTCTAGAACAGGGGTAGAAATCGTGAAGGCCTGTCTGACTTTGTGGGACTGCAACTCCCAGATAGAACAGCCAGTGGTAAGGATGCTGGGAGTTGCAATCCAAGGAGGGCCACATGATTCCCATTGCTGCTGTAGGGGTTTAGTTTAATGGCAGAGGGTCGATCCCCAGAACCTTCAGGTATTCCTGGTAAAAAATTGTGTAGTAGGAGCCAGTGTAATGTTGTGGTTTGAGCATCGGTGTACAACCCTGGCGGCCAGGGTTTGATTCCCAGCTCAGCCGTGGAAACCCATCGGCTGACCTGGGGTGTGTCACACACTCTCAGCCCCACAAAACCTATGTTCACCTTGCAATCGTCATTAAATCGAAAACAACTTGAAGGCAGTGCCACGCTGTTCTGCTCTGGTCACATTTCACCTGGAAATTTCACCCAGTTCTGGGCACCACAACCCAAGATGGATGCTGACAAGCTAGAAGGTCTCCAGAGAAGGACAACCAAGATGGTTAAAGGTCTGGAACCAAGTCTTATGAGAAACGACTGAAGGAACTGGGTATGTTCACACTGGAGAAGAGAAGATGAAAAGGTGGTTTGATAGCTATGAGTCACATAGATGAGGGAGCGAGCTTGTCTTCTGCTGCTCCAGGACACGAAACCCTGGATTCAACTTACAAGAAAAAGAGATTCCACCTAAACGTTAGGAAGAACTTCTTGACTATAAGAGGCGTTTGAGAGTGGAATGGACAGTTTCAGAGGAGTCTGGACTCTCCATTTTTGGAGGTCTTTCAAGAGAGGTTGGATGGCCATCTCTGGAGAGTGCCTTAAGCTGGGTGTTCCTGCATGGCAAGAGTTGAACTAGATGGCCTTCGTTGTCCTTTCCCACGCTATGAACCCATGATTCCATGAAACCCTGGGGAAGCACAGTCAGTTATTATCAAAAAATATTGGGCTAGGACCAGTGGTTCTCAACCATTGCTTCCCTAGATAGTAAAGTGCAGCTCCCAGCATCCTTTTACCCAGTGGTCAGGAATGCTGGAGTTTGTAGTCCAGTGACATCTTAAGAGCTGCATGATTCCTATTACCAATCTAAAACTTTGAAGCAACGTACCTAGATCTGTTTTACCTCCATCTTTTTAAAAATAAAAATATAGGTAAAAATGGAGACCCAATGTGGTGGAGACTGGGGTTCAATTCCCTGCTCAACCGTGAAAACCCAGTGGGTGACCTTGGGCGTAACACATACTCTCAGCCCCAGAAAACCCTGTGATAGTGTCATCTTAGGGTTGCCATAAGTTGGAAATGAAGGTGCAGAAAAACAACCACAAAAATGGCCAGATTAGCAAGATAACCTGATCCCAAACACTCACAGACTCCCCTTTCAGCTGGTCTTGGTTTCCACGGTTTCTCTTCCAGTCCAGACACTGCGATGGCGTCACCTCGTCTCACTTCCACATTTTGCCTGTCTGTTGTAGTACCTCTGGGGCAGAGACATTCCCCTGTCTCTTTTGCAACGAGGAGAGGATGCTGGCAGCACTGCATGAAATAAAACATTTGTGATGTTAGGATAATTATTAATTCCATTAATATCCCACTTATATCAACACACATCTTCAAAGCAGCCATTGCACATTAATGCACTAAGTAAGTTCAATTTAAAATTACTTTCCTGTCCTGAAGGTATTCAACCATGTATATTTGTCAGGTTCAAAACATGCATTCATTGCCTTTCCTACAAACCAGGTGACCGATGAAATAAGGGTTTAATCTTAATTTCTGCTCATGTGCTCAGTTTTGGCACATAGTTTCCAACGCCAGGGATTTAACAGGGATTTTTTGAAATGATAAAAATTATTTTAAAGCTTTTTTTTTTAACCTGCTGAGACCTCTCTCTCTCACAACACATTTTCTCAGACCTTTCCCATTTTTTCTTCTGCATCAATGGAGACTTCAGCCTGAACTGTACAAATCGAGTCCTCTGCTCTAACCATTACCCCCACGCCCAGAGAGGCAACTTCTTAGCAAGCAGAAACTACACATCAGGGGCAGGAATAAAGTTTCCATACCAGCTGTGGGAATTTCCAGCTATTTTCCTCCTACAAAGACATCCGTCCCTGGTTTAAAAAAAGAATTGATATGGGAGAGTGGCAGAACTACCTCTCTTGTACCAAAGATAAAATTACAAGTTTCTGCCTGGGTTTTTTTCCCCCCAAAAAGTCTGTAAGAGCTGTCCAGTCTTTAAGAAATGGACTCAATGGCCTTTGTGGTCTCTTCTGTGAAAGTCACTAATTTTTTGTGCTAATTTCTGCTTTTCTGTAATCAAAGCAGACCATTGGTCCATTTCTGCTAAATCTATCCATTTCAGCAACCATTCTTCCATAGTGTTTAGTGTTGAATTCTTCTATCTTTGAACAGACAACAGTCTTGCTACCGTGGTCATATATACTCAAGCAATCTTCTGTGGTTCTTTTCCACCAATCCCCAAAGAAAAAGTTCTGGTTTTAATGGAAAATTCATCTTGAAAATCCTCTGGATCTCCTCTTTCCCCAGATCTAAATCTGGGGAAAATCTACTAAGAGCTCTGCAAGACTTACCTCTGAGTAGACACATACAAAATTGCCCCAGAAGGTAGATAGCCTCCATTGAACTGCCTTCATATATATGTGTGTGTGTGTATGTATGTATGTGTGTGTGTGTGTGTGTGTGTGTGTGTGTGTATATATATATATATTCATAATTAAACATAGTACAGCTAAACTATTCAATCACAGCGATACCGTCACCTCCTTCCTAACTACTGGGAAGGGGAAAAGAAGGAGAATTCCCGGGCGCAAGAAACTCAGCCATCCCTTTTATTCTCATTAGCTTCGCTTTTCAAACTCTTTTCTTTCCCCCACGTTTTCCAGTGCTGCTTTGAATACGAAGCAGAAATGAAGGACAGAGAATGGTGACTTGCCCTCTAAAGGGCTTTTAATGAGAAACACGAGAGCGGCAGCATCACAATTCGGTTTCGAAAAAAGAGAAAACAGGAACGGTCCGGTCTCGGGTCCCCTTTACTTGCTTCTCTCCTGCACTGGAGAGATCTTGGCTGTCATCGTCGGCACGTTTCAGGCTTAATTTTTTTGTTTCGTGTTGTTTTCTTCTGTCTGGTTCCTCTTTTCTTCCCTTCTTTCTTTTTTGGAACGTATATCTCTTTGTGAATTAGATTACTTGTTTAGAAGTAATACGCAAAAAATGTAAAAAATTATACACACACACAGAGTGACCCTGTGGATGACAGACTTCCAAGTCGGTAAAATGCCGCATTATTATTGTTGTTGTTAGTTACTCACACTTTTCGTTGTTTTATTATGATGACGTTTTGTGTTGTTTTCTTCTGTTTTTTCTTTCTTTGGAATGTATATTTCTTTGTGAATTAGATTGCTCGTTTAAAAGTAATAAGCAAAAAATTTAAAACACACACACACACACACATATATATATATAAACATATAAACACAGACAGACACGGGTGACCCTGTGAATAACAGATCTCCAAGTAGGTCAATTGCTCTATCTATCTATCTATCTATCTATCTATCTATCTATCTACCATTAGTAGTAGTAGTAGTAGTAGTAGTAGTAGTACTAGTAGTACTCCTCCATACTTTTTATTGTTTTATTATGATGGTTGCATCATCATTATTACTATTATTACTATTATTATGGCCAGATCTCTGTAAATAAAAACTAGAGGACAGAAGACTGGAACATGCCTGTTTTCCCCCTTTTCTAAACTTGGGGGAAGGATGATGGGGATGGGGATTCCCCTAATTTTGGGGTCCTCTTAATGATGATGATGGTCACCCAAATACATAGGGCCCCCTTCTCCCCCCATCATAACAGGAACTTGTTACCCCATCTAAGGAATTATTTCCCCCCAATTTCAGGAGAGAGGGGAAGATGCCCCCTTGTTCGACCTTTGATGGCCAAACCCAGCCACGTGGTCTCCCTCTCCCCCCCACGCGCCCCCTCCCAAACCCCCGGGGCGGGGCGGGGGGCGGGGGCGGGGGCGGGGCGGGGCCACCCATTCATACCCTCCGCCGCCCCCGCCCCCGGGGGCGTGGCTTCCCGGCGGCGACCCCGTGAAAAGGGGACCCCTGGCCGGCTGGAGCAGCAGAGACCGGCTGGGTGGCGGCAGCGGCAAAAGGACGAGCAGGTGAGGGGCGACCCGGGGAAGCCAGCCGGGATCCCCAGTCCTGGCCCAGGGAGGGCGCAACTTCTGCAAAGAAAGCCAGAGGAAAACCTCTCTCTCTCTCTCTCTCTCTCTCTCTCTCTCTCTCCCCCCCCCCCCCGCTTCCCTTCCCATCCCTTCCCTGCCCTCTTTCGCAGGGTTTGCACGCATTCCTTTTTTCCCTTCCAGACCAGAGAGGAGGAGGACGCGCAGGAGGCCGCCAGACATGGCATCTGAGGTGAGCTAGGGGTCGGGAAAGTTGAAGCCCCCCTCCCCGCACACACACCCCCCGGCTCCCCCTGAGATCCTTTTCCTGATGCCTTACCGCCCACCCGAAAAGCCGTTGCGTTTGGTGCTATTTTGCAGCGGTACCGAGGGAAAGGACAAGGTGCGGTTTTTGGAAGAGGTCCCTGCCCCGAGGGGCTTGCAAGAGAAGGGGAAATAGAGGATAGTCCAGGGTTTGGAGGGCGTGTTGTCAGGAACTGGTGGGAGATAGTGGTGTGTTCCACCTTGCGGGGCGGGCACCTGGCGTCCCTCCTGCCTACCGGCGGTGGGATGCATGGAGCCTCCGGGGTTAGAGGCGGCGCATCTCCTTGCAAGAGAATTTTTGCGATATGTCTCTATGTGTGGTCATGCAGAGGCATCCAGCTGTCCCCTGTTGGAGACAGAATACCAGGCTAGGAGTAGGTGAGGGTTTCTTGAGGGTGCAATAATTGGTAATGGTTTCATTGACAGAAATCCTGAGCACAGCAAGAGAGGGGAAATGGGAGAGATCCCTGCCCTCTAGGAGCTTGCAGTGGAAAAAAAACAAGGGAAGGATCTGGTGCAGAGCTAAAGAAAATATATATATATATATATATATATATAGCGAGAGAGAGAGAGAGATGAAGGCGGTTAAATAAAAATTTCCTCAAAAACCACCCATCACTGGCTAGGGCTCTTGGGAGTTGTAGTTCAACATCTGGAGATTCCCACTCCTGAAACTACAATGTCACCCTCCAAAATTCCTCTCTCGGGCTTTCCTGCAGTTGTGCCTGAGTCCTTTCATTTTAGTCCAGAATTCAGCAGCTTAATTCAGACTTTACCCAGTTTGGGGCCCTCCAGAAGTGTCATACTACAATTCCCACCATCCCCATCCTTCCACAGCTTCCTCTTCATCCCTTAAACAGGTCTCCCTTTGTCCTCAAAGTTTTGGTGAAAGTTAGTTTTTTTTTGGGGGGGGCACTACAATTCCTATAAGCTATGCTTAACTGGGAGATTGTTGGAGCTGTAGTCCCTCCTGAGGTGGGGTGCATGTGGCCCCCAAAGTTACTTTCTTTGCAACCCTCAGTGTCTCCAGACTTGACTGTCCTTTTTCTGGGTGAAGGAGCAACAATTTGCCTTTTAAATAGGTTCCAAGCCCCCCACAGATTTTAAAATTACCCATTTTTCAAAACCAGGAATGGACTCCCAGCAAACTTCTGGTTTTGTCTTTTCTTTTGCCCATATTTTTGACAGTTTATACTGCTCCTGGGGGCATAAAATTGGCCGCCCAAGCCCAATGGGAGTTTCCCATGCCTGCCACTAAATAAATAAATAGGAATATTTGTGTCTTGTTATATTAAAAGAAAGGCACCCCTGCTCTGCATTTTCCATGCCTGCACTTTGGAAGCAAATTCTCCCTCTTGGCTAAGAAGACTGCCTTTAATGGCCTCCGAACAGCGTGTGTTGCGTGCCAAAGAAGGATCGAGAGAGAAGAAAGAAAGGGGGAGAACACAACATAGAAGTGGTATCTCAAGGCTCAGATTTTTTCCTGACATGGAGAAATCTCCTTCCAAAAAACCTGGAAATTGCTGGTTTTACCTTGGCTTGGCCCTGAGAGTCGTATATCTCCCCCATCCGGTGAACTTTGGGCTCATGGACAGCGGAGTGGTGCGGGTGACCTGCTGGCTTCATATTTGCTTTGAGACATTGCACCGATGTGGCCCAGTGGCGCAATCATGTGCTGACCTAAAAAAAAAAATAACAATGCATTTTGAAGTCTCCTTTTCTGATCCATCAGTAACTGGTGCGCAGTCAGAGTCACGCGTAGAAGGAGACCTGGTTGCTTGGGGTGGAAAGGGAGCCTTGCTGAGCTTGCATGGGTGGGATCTCTGATTCTTTTCAGAAGCGAGCACTTCTCTTTTGTGCTGGAGTGTGAAGAGTAACTTTGAGCCTGGATTAAAGCCAGAGCTCTCCTGAACTGTTACAGGAAGGTAGATTTCAAATGAACTTTGGAAGGAACTTCTTGCGAGTAGGAGCAGCTCATGAAATGGCTGCAATGGGCTAGAGAGCTTGTGGGGTCCCCTTATCTGGAACTGTCTTAAGCCAGATGGCTGCCTGTTGGGGATGCCCCAGCTAGGAGATTTTGCAGGGGAGCTGAACTTTATGGCCTCTGGGGGACCACAGAGCAAGGCCACACCTCCTTTTCCTGTGACCCCATCATTTGGAGGGCTTCCCCAGCTTTTGCACCCCATTAAAAGCTTCCCTGGTTATATATTACAAGCCTACTTAAACATGGACATTTCAAATGGTTTAAGCCAGCAGGTCTCTGTCTTTGCCCCTCCAGGTGTTCTGGACTGCAGCTCCCAGCATTCCTGACTGTTGTCCAAGCTGGCTAGGGCTTCCGGGTGCTGAAGTCCAAGCCACCTGGAGAACCAAAGTTTGGGACCTGCTGGAATATAACCCCCCCCCCAACGCCCACAAATCCGGCCATCCTGGGTTTCTTTCCATGGGCCGCCATCTTGAAAAACGCTTGGCTTCTTCAAGATGGCGGCCCGAGAAACCCGGGCTCAGAGGAGGCTCACATTCTTGCTAACCCTGAAGGAATGTTCTCTCTTACCCCAGAGCGAGAAACTGGCCAGCGGAAGGCTTGTTGGAACCATCGACCCCATCCTGGAGCAGCTGAACTCCTCGATAGAGGTCGACCAGCGCTTGTCCGAGGTGGACGTCCAGGCCAGCATCGCCTACGCCAAGGCCCTGGAGAAGGCTGGGATCCTGACCAAATCGGAGCTGGAGAAGATTATAGGGGGACTAGAGAAGGTAAGGCGTATCGATAGGGTGAGAAGGCCTCGCTATAAAACGGAATGGTGTGGCCCACGGGCCGTACGTGGCCATCTGGCTGTTGTGATATTTTTTTAAAGTAAGCTTCTAAAAAAATGTACAAGCCTTGATTTGAGATTTATCCCATAAACGACAATAGGCTCCAGCTGTTAATTCACTGGCCGGGCTGGCCGGGAAGTGATGGGAATCGGAGTCCAACAACCTCAGACAGTAGGTCTTGGCAGAAAAAAATAGGAGGGAAATAGCCAAAACGTAGGAACATTTTTTGGAAAGGAGACGAACTGTTATAGTCTGGATAGAAACTGGGGGGAAATCCATCCTGCTTTGACCCAGTGGTATCATTAGTGGGGTACGGACCATGGGGGTGACACCAAAATGAATGCTTGGCCCTTTTTTCTTTCCCACTCCACGAGAGCCAAAATTTGGACCTGGAGTGGATTCGCTGCCCATGTCTGCTGGGCAGTGAATCCACTCCAGGTTTTTAGCCAGCCTTTGAATGACCTCTCCAAGGTGCTGAAACCTCTTGCTGGATGGCTTCGGCACCTTGGAGAGCTCCTTTCAAGCTAGGGAAGATCCGGGGTGGATTCACTGCCCTACTGACATGGGAGTCGCCACTGCTGTGGGGCTGGTGAAGCTGGCAAAGTCTCTGCAGACCCTGTGGAATGGCTCAGTTCCTATTCATTGTTGTCCTGTGAAGGAAATGCTTCCTAGTGCTGAGGGACCTGGCCCCTTCCTCACTATTGCAGGGATGCTGCTCCCCAAATCTGCCCCCCTCCACGAAGCAAGATCAGAAATAAAACTCCCAAATGGAGACTTGCAGACTTTGCTGTTAAACACATGGGTGACCCTCTAACTGTTTTTTTGGCCAGGCAGAAGGAAACCCTGTTAATGGCTAACCAGCTTTCTTTTGCTGCCTTTGTAGATTTTGGAGGAGATTTCTAAGGGCGAACTGGTGATCATTAAGACCGATGAAGACATCCACACCACCATCGAACGCAGGCTCAAGGTCGGTTTTGTGAGCTCAACTCTGTACTCCTGTCTTTTGTGTCTGAGCCTTCCAAGGTCTCTACATTCCATGTCAGTTCTTCGGGCCACATTTGGCCCAACTCGTCTTCTCCAGATCCCTCTGGTATTCCCAGCTTTTGTACAGGATCTCTCTCTTCCCCCCTCTCCATTCTGGAAAAAAAAAAAAGAAATGTCTTTTTAAGGCTTAGTTATGGGCAGTTAAAGCTCCAAGCTAAAATGTGCTATTATTTTTTTGCTCCACTCCTTTTGGCTTTGGCCCTGACCATGTGGCCTTTGGAAGCCTCCTACAGCCCTCCTTACAGCGCCTGTGGCATTACGGAGCGTGCACAAATCTCCAAACTGCTCAGGGTGGTGGATAAACAGGCACAGCTTCCGGGAGAGAAAAGGAAGTCTTGCTTGACTCCAGAGGGCCAAATAAATTTCCAGCTGGGAGTCGGGGAGCCAAAAAAGTGAAAGAAGTCTTTCACATGGTTTAGAGAAGCATGTAGATGCTGTCGAGATGAACATTCCTCCCAAAAGATACAGAAGAACCTCTACCAGTTTCCAGTAAGCTTTAGAAGTGCTTACAGTTAGTATGGAAGTTTGTCTCAAGATGCCAAGAAAGGAGCTAGTCCTCATGATGCTAGGTTGTTGTTTCATGACGACTCTGCACCGTTCCAAGGGACAATCCCTAGGAATTTAAGTGAGCCTCCACAGAAAGTATTTGTTTCGGTTTTCCTCAAAGTGTCAGACTCACAAAATTCCTTATTCTTTCCCTTTCCCTAGGAGCTGATTGGTGATGTGGCCGGAAAGCTTGCCACCGGACGTAGCAGAAATGACCAAGTAGGAAAACTCCAGATGTCTTTAAAACATAGCTTTCGATAGATACTAGCTGCTTCTCTTGGTTCTTGCTTTTTATTTCTCTTTTGGAAATGCAATCGATGATGGAATGAGGCCATGCCAAGAACGTACACTCTTTAAAAAGAATCAAGTTTCTAGCCCTTATGACTTTGGAAATGAATACTGCCTCCAAGAACATATAAAGATGGGTGGGAGGGAGGAAAAATTCTAGTGGGGAAGAGCTTGGGGTTTCACTTGCAAATCTTTGCCCAGTTTCCCCATGCCAACAGAAGCAGAACTATTGCAAATGCTGAGCAGGAGCCTGGAAAAGTTGCATTGGGTTTGCATGAGAGTAGCTCTCCGGTTCCAATCCTGCAAATCTAAAAGCCCAATCCAGTGGCATTTTTTGTTTTGTATTTAGAAAGTCTATTTTCCCAATTCAGCATCCCAGGTTTTCCCATTCTTTTTTTCTTCCCCAAGTAAATTCCATCCTCCCGGCTCCAGCTAGCCAGCGCTCAGAATTGAGTGCGACCACCTGTTCATTTGTGCGCCATGTTTTTGGTGGCCTGTGTCCTTTTATTGACACAAAGAGACCCCAGGGAGTCACCAAGTCCAACTCCCATCACTGCAGGAATGTTGTTTTCTCTCTTTTAAAAATACCCAGATGTGTTCTCATCCACAGTAATCCTGTTCACACAATTAAAACAGAGTCCTTCTTGCTCTTGTAAAGGACAGCCTTCCCTCAGCTTGCTCCTATAGCCCTCTTTCCCTCCTCTAGCGCATAGCTGCCATTGAAAGGCACCGTGGCTTGGCGGTTAAAGAACTTGTCTGCGTCTCTGGAGGCCATGAGTTCAAGGCCCGCTTATGCTCACACTGGATGGCCACTTCCAGTTTTTACAGCAACGAAGGGGTACTGAAACCGTGCCGCTTTTTCTCTTGTGTTTCCCGCACCCTCCCAGTCCCTCGTCCCCAAATGAGGCCGCTCAGGAAGCCAAAGCTGCAGTTTGTGGCAAATGCTGGCCACTGACCCAGAAAATAAACTTTTTCAACCGCTAATCCTGAGCATCTGAAAGCTCTTGCGATGCAGCCTTATCTGTTGCTCCAAAAATAAGATGCTGGGCTTTATTCCCAGATAAGTGGGTGTAGGACTGATGCTTTTGGGTTGTTTCCGTAAATTCCTGAGTGAGAAAGGTCCATTTTGACAGATAACATCCCCAGCTCTTCTTGCAGAAGTTTTAAAAAAAATTTAAAAGCCTATAAAAGCAAACCACTGCAAAGAAGAATAAATGTAAATAACGCTGTCTTTCCCCCCTGAGCATTCAGCCCTCAAAGGCCTCTCGAAACAGGAAGGTCTTCATGCGTCAGATGGATAGCAAGGAGGGGACCAGCCTAACCTCTCTAGGAAGGGAATTCCAGAGGCTGGGGGCCGCCACCGAAAAGGCCGTGCCTTTTGCGTTCACGCTAGACGTACTTGTTTCAAGTGTAAAAGCGACCAACAGTTGCTAAAGCAGATGCTCAGGCTTTAATAGTAATCATCATCTCCATTTTATTTTGCGTCTTTTATACATGCATGGCATAAAGGAACCAGAGGTTCCACCTTCTAAAATTATCCAGAAAAGAGGAGAACTGGAAATGGGAGGAGGGAGGGGTAGGGAGAAAACAGGACCCGTGCCAAGTCTGAATCCAGGGATGGTGCTTTCAGAAAACAAGATTGCTTTCCACTCATCTAGGAAAGGGATGGTTTTAAAAGTTGGGGGGAAAATGGTTTGGTGTTCCAGATTTCAATGTTGCAGCTTTTCTGTTTAAAAAGCTATACGTAACATGTGTGTGATATGTCACTTTTTGAGTCTAATGCCACGCCGGCTGGGGATTTGGGGAGCTACAGTCCCCAAAAAGGCCCTTTTTCTGAGCTCTGGTTCTGAACCACACTCCCCAGCTAATGCCTAATTGACAACAGCAACAACAGAAGTGGAACGAGGAATTTCCCAGCCTGACCGCCGGATCTTTCCTTATTTTCTTTATCCGGAACGGTGACGGTCCCTCCCTGCTCACCCTGTAACTTCCTTCTAGGTTGTGACTGACCTGAGATTGCTGCTGAAGAGTTCCATCACTTTGCTGACCACTCTCGTGCAGCAGCTGATCCGGACCTTGATCGAGAAGGCCTCTACGTAAGACGGACCCCTCTCTTCTTCCTTCGGGGCTGCTGATTTGGGGGATCCTGGGAGATGTAGTCCCCTTCGAGGAAAGCCTCTCTGGATTTTGGGTGGCAGTTCACCTTAATCAGCCACAAAAGCACCACCTGTCTGGATGATTGTTGACAAATTATCCATCATCTTGAAATGTGACTTTCTAACCTGAGGTTCTATTTTTGTTTTCCCTTTTGCAGTGAAATTGAGGTGATCCTTCCCGGTTACACCCACCTGCAAAGGGCCCAACCAATCAGGCTGAGTCAACTCTTGCTCAGGTAACCCAGCTCCGCGCGCTGCCATCCGGGGCTACCGTCGGCTGTAATTATTTTTTGAAAAAAAAAAATCATTGCTATCATCACAACAGGCTGAAATTGATCTACAACTGCTTGTAATCTGAAACAGTCGGGAAAGAAAAGAGAGAGAGGGTCTCTGACAATATATATAGTGCTAAGCAATCCCACTAGTAGCACCCGGTGGCTCCATTTCAGTGGGGCAGTCATGCCGTTCCAGGCTTTCGGTGGCTTTGAAGGAGCTCTCCAGGGTGCTGAACTTAGGAATAGAGCTCAGCACCTTGGAGAGCGTCTCAAAAGCTTCATTTAAACCTGGATTGGATTCACCACCCCACTGACATAGGAGTCACTGTCACTGTGTACCCCAAACTAGGTTTCTGTGTTTTGTGGGGTGGGGGTGTTAAAGAGCTATGTTTCCACTTCCGAGAAGCGTAACTTCCTCTCTCCAGTCCCCATGGCCATTTTTATGCCGTCCCCACATGCGTTGTCCTAAATCATTCCATATCTCCAAACTCTTGCCCTCCTCTCCTCCACCGAAGTCTCAACCACTTGCCTCATCTGTCTCCTGCAATCTCACAGCGCTCCGTGGTACAGAGTGACACCCTGGCTATCCTCTGGCACCACAGAGAGCCACTGCTGTTGGCCACTGAATTTCGGCATCAAGCACAGCAGCTATTTTGGCCGTGTCAGGAAATAATCTAGAAGAGGCGCAGCTTCCACGGATTCTGGCTGTGTGTGTTTGTCAAATGCAGCCCCCTATCATAGGACTTGACCCAAAAGATGCACGGGTTGTTCTCCAGCTCAGCCTTCTCTCCTTCTTGATTTTCGACAGCCACGCTGTGGCCCTGACCCGCGATTCTGAGCGCCTCAGCGAGGTGAAGAAGAGAGTCAACGTCTTGCCTCTGGGGAGGTAAGTTTACCTTTTCTTCTGGGAGAGGGGCAGATGTTTCCGGGCCAGTGGGAAGTTGTTACAGTTTGCTAGCTTCCTATGGATCGTGGCCAATCAGTAAATGCAAGGGAGATCAGAAGAAAAGAAGGGAATCAGCGGCAGGGAACGAGGAAAGGATTAAGGACAGTTGGCATGAGTTCTCGGGATGTAAATGCTTTGGCGGTGGGTTGAAGAAGGGCAATGGCAGGCTCACGAATACAAGTATGAGCCCGTTAGAGCTCTAAAATGATCTGGAAAGGCCCTTTTGCCTATCCTACCACCACCTCAGGCTTACTTGGTAGAAACAAGGGAGACGGAGCCTTCTTCGATGGCTCCTCCCAAACTTTGGAACTTCCTCCCAGGGTGGCCCCCTCCTTTCTCTCCTTCCATCACCAGAGCAAAACATTTTTGGGCCACCAGGGTTTTACAAACTGACTAGGGTTGGGCTTTTAATGCTATGCAGTTCTGTTTTTAAGATTTATACATAATGCATTTTAATATTTTTAATATTTAATGTTTTGACTTCATAAGTTAATTGGCTTTTAAATCTTATGTTTATCCTTTTGTATTGTTTTTAATTGGTATTGTTTGAAATGTGGGGTTAGCCCCCTTGAGTCCTATTAGCAGGAGAAAGGCTGGATATAAATGAGTAAAATAAAATAATAATAGTAAGTAAAGACATGAGAGGCTTGATAGATGAGCCACAGTGTTGGCTGGAGGCTGCCAAGTCATTTGGCAATGAATCCATTCCAAGTTTTGGCCAGATTTAAGAGAGCTTTCCGTGGTGCTGAATCTAGTGAGGAATAGGGTTCAGTTCTTTGGAGAGCTCCTTTAAAATGTGGAGTGGAGTCACTGCCCCAGTGACATGGGAGACCCCAGCCCCCCTGATGGGCCCCATCAGACACCACCGTGGGCAGTCTGTGTAATCCTGGGTAAGTGATTTGGGTCATCCCTTCTCAGTGGTTCTTTTCATCCATATTTCTCCCTTGGAGAAGAAGGTTCAAAGAAAGCTGCTAACTTAGGTGGGCGGTGGGATGATTCAAGCTATTCCTCCCCTCTGTTGCAGTGGGGCCCTGGCTGGCAACCCCCTGGGACTGGACCGTGAGCTCATCCGCAAAGGTGAGTCATCGTACATCAGCTCCCATGTCCGGTGGGAGAGAGTGCATCCGTTTCCGGTTTGGGTCTGAACTTTAAACAACCTCTCCAGTATGCTGAAACTAGTTTGTTAAGACTATGGGAGAAAAGGTTACAGAGGGAGATGCACTCTGTATGCACTCAGTGGTTATCTTTGACAGAATTTCTACATCTTTTTCACCTCCCTGATCCTCAAAATGGGAAGGCAGGTACAAAATGGCTAAAGCTGGGTGGCAGACAGCCTGCATGCCATGCCATGGATGTTCTTGGACTGTAGTTCCCACCCTCCCTACTGTCTGGCCTAACTGTGGCTGATGGGTGTAGAGTCCAACAGCATCTGTATGGGGGGGTGTGTCTCAGGGTTAAAAAAATATGGTGAAGGGGACCTGAAGCCGAGCTAAATGAACTTGGTTTTCCTTCTTAATTCACATCCAATCCTTTGAAAAAAGAAATCTGATATGCCAGGGATGTGAATCGGGGCATCATCCAGACCTTGTTGGATGGCAAAAACCAGCATTCTTACTTTTGGCCATGCTGGCTCCAGGGAGGGAGGGTTCTGCTGGACATTGCAGTCCAAGAACATTTAGAAATCTGTCTGATTTCCTCTCCTGGGCTTATAGTACAGCCTGCCTATCAATAAAAGGACTGGTTTTCCTTCCGTGACTTCTTAACTCTTCCATTTCTCCCCTTTTTAAACATTACAGAGCTGGACTTTGCTTCCATCAGCATCAACAGCATTGATGCCGTGGGCGACCGCGACTTTGTGGGTACGTGCTTTCTCCTCTCTCTGTCTCTCTCTCTTCCTTTCTTTTTTTCCACTTTCTGGAGGCAAAGTTTGGAGACTCTGGCCATTTCTGCACCAGACTGTTATAGTGCTATTCTTCCATTTTAAACATCCTATGGAATCCTAGGGTTCGCAGTTTAGGGAGGGGCATTTAGAATTCTCAGCTAGAGAGCTCTTTGGCCTCAGTAAACTACAAATCCCAGAATTCCATAAGATGTTGAAAGTGGAATAATAGCACTATAACAGTATAGTGTGGAAAGGCCCAAAGACAAGCCACCAGTCCTTATATGAGAAACAACTCAGGGAGCTGGATAGATAGGTTTAGCTTGGAGATGAGAAGCCCACAAGGTGGCATAATAGCCATCTCTGAAGGGAAGTCATGTAGGAGACCAAGTGATCTTGTTCCCTGCTACTCCAGAAACCAATGCATTTAATTTCCAAGGAAAGAGATTCCACTTAAACTTTAGGAAGAATTTATTGACTCTAAGAGCTGCTCAAGAGTAGAACAGGCTGCCTCAAAGACCTCCTCCTTCTTTGGAGATCTTTAAACAGAAGTTGGATGGGCATCGTTTGGGGTGCTTAAACTGTGAATTCCTGCATGGCAGAACAGGGTTGGACTAGACGGCCGTTGGGGTCTCTTCCGAATCTAGGTTTCTATGACTCTGCGGGGCAAGGTTTATAACACCATTTGGGGCCACAAGAGAGAGGTGAAGTTGTTGGAAGCCCAAAGTGCGATGACTGGTCTGGAATCTGGAATTGCAGTTTGGAAGCAATAATAGAAATTATTCCCTCTCTCTCTCTCTCTCTCTCTCCACCCCCAGTGGAGCTTCTTTCTGCTGCTTCCCTGATCATGATCCACCTGAGCAGATTAGCCGAAGATCTCATCATCATGTCCACAAAGGAGTTTGGATTCATCACTCTCCCCGATTCACTCTGGTAATTCGGTGGCCTTTCTTCTCACGGCTTCAGTCTAGAATTTGGGCGTTTTGCCCTGGATTTCTTACAATGCTTACCAAGGGCATTCCTTCCTTCCAGCATGAAGTGAGAAAGCAACATCTCTTCTCTTTTTTCCTAATTCTCTCTTCCATTTTATTTTATTTTATTTTAGTACTGGAAGCAGCCTGATGCCCCAGAAGAAGAACCCCGACAGCCTCGAGCTGATCCGCAGCAAGACTGGCCGTGTCATTGGACGGGTGAGGCAGAGTGCCCAGTAGCCCGTGGGAATGCAAGTCCAACCCAGGCTGTAGTCTGAACTTTAAAGGCATTGTCCAAGGAGCTGTACCCATTTCGGAAGGGATATAAGTCCCAGAAAACCCTGTAATACATTCACCTTAGGGTTGCATAAGTTGGAAATTACCTGAAGGCACAGAAGAATTAATTAAAAGAAACGGAAGAAGGGGTGGGAACCATCTTGTCTTTTTCAGCCTCCTCAAAGGCCCTCTTTCTCTCCCCTTCTCTCTTACCCTTTTTCCTTGCAGACCGTTGAAATCCTGGTGGTGCTGAAAGGAATTCCCAGTGCCTACAACAAGGATTTGCAGGTAGGATGATGGGATGGGATGGGGAACCTCAGGCAGGGAAGTCCCATTCCTTTGGCACCTTTGGGTCCTGATCCAACAGGGCTCTTCTTACATAAGAAGCCCTTTTTCAATTTCTTTCTTTTCTCCTCCTGCCAACAGGAAGACAAGGAGGCGGTGCTGGACGCGATTGACACCTTGACCGCTGTCCTTCAGCTGGCCAGCACAGTGATCTCCACTCTCACGGTGAGAACTCAGGGTCCGGCTGGTCCTTTTGTAAATTGGTTGTTTTAAAAGTCTTAAGTAAATGGTCAGATTCACAATTAGAATCACAGTAATGGTCTGAAAAAATGTTAAGAAGAGAAAAGAAACTAAAACTGGAAAACATCAAATGCATTAATTTAACTTAATTAATTCAAATGCACACTAAATTAAAACACTGAGACGCTAACTTGAACAGTAAACAGGAACAAAACTGTCTTCCTTGATGGAGTCTGTCCACCTGTTGACCTATGGCAACCCTATGGATGGGAGCCCTACGGGTGGGAGCCACCCTGTCCTCATCCGCCCTGCTCAGGTCTTGCAGATTCAGGGACATGTTTTCCTAGGCTGAGCCTATCCCCCTGTAATGCTGTCTTCCTCTTTTCTTACTGCCTTCTGCCTTCCCGAGCATTATTGTCTTTTCTAGCCTCCTCATGATACGACAGCCTCGGTTGAGTCTTCTTAGCTTCTAGGCAGGATCTGGACTTCTCCACCCCTTGTAACTCTTTCCTTCTCTCTCCAAGATCAACAAGGAGGTCATGGAGAAGGCCTTGACCCCTGAGCTGCTGGCGACCGACTTGGCCAACCTCTTGGTCCGCAAGGGGGTGAGTACCGGAAGCATGAAAGATTGAGAATCGGAGAAGAGTTGGAATGGCTCCATTGAGTCCAAAGCCTCCTTTGCAAAGATGGCTGTGTCATATGTCATATTGTCAATAATTCAGTACAGTCTGATTATTTTGCAAGTTTCTCCAATACCTGGCCCTGCAACCTCAGGTGCTCCTTTTCTCGGGGGGCTTTCTCCTTCCGCCCTTTAAAAACCCACCGCTGGTCCTCCTCCACCAGCCGTTGCCTGGCCGGCTAAGGACAGATCTTTTGCGTATGTTCTCTTCCACCCACAGGTGCCGTTCAGACAAGCCCACACAACTGTGGGGAAGGCAGTCCAGTTAGCCGAGAGCAAGGGCATTGCCCTGACCCAGCTCTCCACGGAGGAACTGAAGAGCATCAGGTAGGCACCCAACTCTCTCCCAAATTCTTCAAGCTGCCTCGAGGAGGGTTCCCTTGACACATTGGCAAGGGAAGAGTCAGCGTGAAAATATCCTGCAGAGCAGAAAGCCAGAGGGGAAGACACAAAATGGCCAGTTCTTTAAAATGTCTTATCCTTAATATACATCGGTAAAAATGTGTATCGTTAAGATTTGGGGACGGTGAGAAAGGAAAGGTTGGGATTCTGTTCCTTGGCCATTCCGAAGCACAAGAAAACATACCCTCTGGTATTTCACAGACGAAAAGAGGGACATATGTGGGCAAAGAATCTCAGAGTGTGATCAAGATGACAAAAGCTATTAACGGGGAAGAACACGCAAGCGAAGAGAAGAGGCGGCCGCTTGCTTTTGCCTGAGCCTACTGGGAAGGGCTCCTCTCCCCCTCTGCGGAGCCAGTGGTGTGCAGTCTCCTTTTGGAGGGGGAGGAGAGAGAAGCTGGGCCATTATAAAAGCAGCTGCGAAAGTGGGATGGCAGAGAATTAACTGGCAAATTGGAACAGTTGGAGGGCATGGCACATTTGGGAGTTAGGATTTTTTGGACTCTAATTCCCAGAATCCCCCTAGCATAGCTGCCTGGGGGCATTCTGGGCTGTAGTTCATAAGCCCCCAACTTTTCCCAGTTCTGGAGAACAGCCACACTGGATAAAAGGACATTCACAAGGAATTCCTTCCTGCCCGACTTTGGAAAAGTTGGAGGTTTTTTCTTTCTCCGGTTCCCGGAGCCGGAGTTCAAAGAAGAAACCTCCAACTTTTCCGAAGCGGGGCAGGAAGGAATTCCTTGTGAATGTCCGTACCAAAATGGGAGAAGCAACGTGATGTCTCCAGTTTTATAGAGAAAGAATCTAAGGGCTGAGTCTTCCTTTTTCCTCCCTCCCTCCGGCAGCCCCTTGCTAAGCAGCGAGATCTCCCAGCTCCTCACCCCGCAGAACAGCGTGGAGCAATACACCTCCCCGGGCGGGACGGCCAAGAGCAGCGTGATCGCCCAAATCGAGCAGCTGAAGGAGATCCTGAAGAAGCAGAAGGAATAAAGTTTGGCGTGTGGGGAGCAAAGGCTGCCTCGCCCACGGCGGCGGGTTTCTGCTTGTCATGTTTAATCCCGAGTTAATAAATCGAGTGGTGTCTTGGATTTCACTGAGAAAAAAGGCTACGTCTGGTTCTTTCTCCCACCAGGAAAGACGGGTGGAGATGTGGGGAGTATTTTGGTTAGATATAACCTTGGCACTGCTTTGGGTCCCATAGAAGAGAAAATCAGAGCACGCATACATTTATTTTATTTACGGGACCAACAGTGGCTTATGGCATGAGTTAAAAGAGATGATATAAAATATAAAACAAATATAATATAAATAATAAAAGATAAAAGTTAATATAATATAGTAATATAAAATAAAACATAAAAATAAAAAAGATAAAATACTATAATAACATAAAATAATAATATAATAATATTTCATTTCATTTCATTTTATTACAGTCAACAGACCATTAATAATATAATAATATAAAATAAAATAGCTAAAATAAGACACGGTACAAATGCTAATAAGCCATTAAGCACCCCATCCATTAATTTAAAAATGTTTAACAACACATTCAATGCATAGTAAAAATATAACATCACAGCACAACCCTTTAGAAGATTCTTCTGCTGCACCAAGTTAATAGCCAAACGCCTTTATATATATATATTAAACAAAAAAAAAGCTAAAACAAGACATGGTACAAATGCTGAAAAGTCGTTAAGCAAACTATCTATTAATTTAAAAATGCTTAAAGAAACACTTAACACATAGTAAAAGTGTAAGACCACAGCACGGACCATTAAAAGACTCTTCCGCCACTACAAGTTAATAGCCAAAAGCCTGTATGTATCTGTGTGTGTGTGTGTGTGTGTGTGTGTGTGTGTGTGTTTTTAAAAAATGTCTTTACTTGCTGGCAGAAGGAGAGCGGGGAGGGGGCCGGCCGGGCCTCAAGTGGGAGGGAATTCCACTGCCTGGGGGCAACCACCGAAAAGGCCCTCTTCCAAGTCTTCACCCGATAAATCTGTGAGGGTGGGGGAAATGCAAAAAACCCCTCCCCAAGGATCTTAAAACACAGGCAGGCACATACAGGGAGACACGGTCTTTCAGATACTCAGAACCTAAGCTATATAGGGCTTTACAGGTCATAACAAGACTTCGAACTGTGCCAAGCAACAGACTTGTAGCTCTTTCTACAAGGAAAAAAAGCTCATGGTTGAACAAACCCAGAAGATTTATTTTTACCACCCCATTCAACCTTTCACAGAGGAAAAGCAGGACCCACATGGCCAAGCAACCTCAGAAGGCAAAGGGTGTTATAATGGGGAAGAACACACAAACCAGGAGAATTTGCAGCGGTTTGCTTTTGCCTGAGCCGACTGGGAGGGGAAAGATTCCACCCCTGCTCTCCTTTCCCTTTTGCTGAGTTAGCTGGGTACAAAATGCTAACTAAATTTGCAGCAATTGAAGCAAGCTGAAGGTGAAGGGGGAAGTGAGAGAAGGTGAAAGGAATCGGGATGTTTTAAAAGCCGCTGGAAAAATGGGATGGTAGAGGATTAATCGGTAGACTGCCAAACCGAGACTGTTAGAAAGTATGATTTTTATGTCTTCTACCCTGCTTTTCTCCCGGGGCTTGGGTTTAAGCCAGATCATGACATAAGTAAAAAAGAAATCAAATCAAAATGTATACAACTAAAAATACAGTGATTTAGCCCATTAAAACAGAACTAAACCCATTGGCATTACAAAACAACAGCTGACTTTAGCCAAACCGCTTTCAAAGCCATCAGTGCTGGCCACATTACAGCAACCTGTGGCAGAATGTTCCACAGTTTTTCATCACAGTTTAATTTCAACACAATTTAGAAGCACATCCATTTTTTTTTTTTAAAAAGAAAAGTATACCTGTTAAACAGCGTCTTCCTCAGCAACCATTTAAAAACTTCCAAAGAGGGAGACTCCACCACACTCCATTGAGGCAGCCTATTCCACTGTCAAACTGCTCTTATTGTCAGGAAGTTCCTCCTAATGTTCAGGTGGAATCTCTTTTCCTGTAGTTTGAACCCATTGCTCCATGTCCTAGTCTCTGGAGCAGCAGAAAACAGGCTTGCTCCATAGGACATCCCTTCAAATATTTCAACATGGCTATCATGGCCCCTCTCAACCTTGTCTTCTCCTAGCTTGTGTGCTCTTCCTCATCAACAACTTTTCCTGTCATTGGAGAGGAAAAGCTATGTGGTCTGACAACCACATATTTGTGCAAGCTTGCCTGTGTAACACTGAATAAGGGTCCCCAGAAGGGCGATTAGCAAAAGTGTGGGGAGGTATTTCCCCACAGGAGACTCCTGCATTTCTCAAAAGCGGGGCAGGAAGTGAGCTGAAACAGCCACGAAGTTCCCAAAGTATTGGCCTGAGTTTTACAGGTGATTTAAATACTTTAATTCCCTACACACACACAAATGACAAAAGAGAAGGAACTGAGTTATCAGACCTAGCAAAACGGGTCATGCAGTCTGGCAGGAAATCCGGAATCTGGCTGAAGAGAAACCCATCATCCGCAGCAGATATGGAGTTGGTGCACTTGGATTACAGCTCCCATCAGCCCCCAGCCCAGCACAGTGACCCACAATGGCACCGAAGTCCAACTATTCTGAGAGATACCCCTTCAACCAGCTCCTCTCTAAAGAACTGAAAATCAGTAGATTCTTCCTCCTGTCTCCTTTGGAAGTTTTCTCCTCTCTGCAGAGACTGGAAAAGTTCCTTTTTTTGGACAAAACCCACACTGACTCCCGAGGCATGCTCTAGTAACTTTATTAGGCACACGCTTTCAAGGATAATAACAGCCCGTGACAAAGGCTTATTATACATGTTCATCCCGAAAGGGCTCCAGGGCCTTTTGTTTTTGTTGCTTTGGGAAAGTTACTTTTTCAAAGTAATTCTTCGATTATTTATCACAGTCTTCAAAAAGGTAACCCACTGCAGCTAGTTTTGCAGTGAGAACAAGTAATTTCTGGTTATTTTTCCATGGTATTCAGTTACTTTTCGAGTGAAACTCTGAAGCCTGGATAAGACCACAATATAAAACTTGGAAAATTCCTGTGGGAAATGTCTATCCATTTATACAGGAATGTTTCCAGCAACTTTTTACCGTTGTTTGCAGCGCCAAGAAGCAACGTTGTTTTAACTGCATCGATTTGGAAACGAGACTTTGTTGCAGCCTCGTTAATCTCAAAAGTAACCCATCTAGTGACAAGTAACACTGGTGCTTGTAATTCATTACAAAATACGTACTCACTACCTCCAAACTCCTCCTGGAGCAGCCACTAGCCCAATCCCCCCCCGAACCTTGGAATTTTTAAACTACAAATCCCACAACCCTCTAGACAAGGTATTCTGGGATCTGTAGTTTCTTTTTTCTTTTTCTTTGCAACGTCTGCCAGTTTTTATTTTGTCCTAAACTCCGTATCATCGTGCTTCTTGGGTTAGAAATCCTCGGAAACCGTAGTGCCATTTTTTAAAAAGAGCAACAAAGAGAACAAACAGTCTCTCCTTCCGACTTCTGCAAACAGCCCGGTCCCGACCTTGCCCTCAAGGAAAATGGCTGCCCCGGCTGCCCGCCCGGGCAAGGCAATCACATGACCCCAGAAAGAGGGCCGCCATTGGCCGCCGGGCGGCGCGGAGTCAGCTGATCGCCTCTCCAAGTCCCTGCCCGGGAGAGGCGCGGGGGCAGCATGGCCGGGGCGCCGCTGCTGGGGCTGCTGCTGCTGGGGCTGCTGGGGACCCCCTGGCTCGGGGGCGGCCCGGCCGGAGCCCGGGGCGGGGGGACGCTCTACCCGAGGGAGTCCCCCTCCAGGGAGCGGAAGGACCTGAGCGGCCTCTGGAGCTTCCGGGCGGACTGGTCGGGGCGAAGGGACGCCGGCTTCCAGGAGCGGTGGTACGAGCGGCCCCTCCGGCAGGTGAGAGGAAGGGCGGGGGGCCCGGAGGGGGGGGAGACCCCGGGGGCCAGCCGGCCCGGCCCCCTCCTCCCCCCATGCGGGAACAGCCCCTGGGATATGCAGTTCCAAGACCGTGCTCTGAAGGTTTAGATCGCCGAGAACCACAGCGCTGGGAGGGACCCCAAAGGCCATCCAGCCCAGCCCCCTTCTGCCCTGCGGGGACACAGTCTCGTGCGGGAACCGTGAGGGCATCTGAAAGGTCTCCAAATCTGGTACCGTAACTGTGTGGCAGGTAGAATCAGAGAGTCTCCTTCTGCCATGCAGGAGGACGCCGTCAAAGCACCCCTAGCAAACGGCCATCCAGCCTCTCTTTAAAAACCCTCAAAGGAGGAAGCCACTCCACCACACTCCATTCAGGCAGCAATGTATTCCGCTGTTAAACTCCACGTACGGTCAGAAGTTCTTCCTGAGGTTCAGGTGAAATCTCTTTTCCTGTAGCTCGAATCCATTGCTCCGTGTCCTAGTCTCTGGAGCAGCAGAAAACATGCTTGCTCCATCCTTCCTATGACATCACTTCAGATATTTAAACAGAGCTGTCATGTACCCTCTTAACCTTCTTCTCGTCAGAGTAAACATCCCCAGCTCCCTAAGCTGTTCCTCACAGGGCTTTATGGTTTCTTGCACCGAATATCTTCCCGGTGTTTAACAAAATCTACCATTATTATAAACAAGCAGAGAGAGGGTGGTTACATTTCCTCACTCTTTGCTATTGATCGCTCTCCCCCTCTTGTGAATTTTATCACCTGAGTCCTGTGAGATCTTTTGAGTGCAAACCACCAGTTTGTTTCTTCTTCGGCCGTAACGGAAAGAGGAAGTTTAAAAAAGGGTTTTGGAAACGCCTGACTCAAGATTTCTGCACTTGAGGGTAGCAAAGGAAGAACTCTCCATTGCAAAAATGGGACAGCTTTTTTTTTTGGCTTTTTTTTTGGGCAAGCCAAAATTAGCCTCACATGCCTGTGAGTCAGGAAACAAGCAGAATATGATAACAGGCTGCAAATTCTGAGTTTCGTGGCAGCTTCATGCTGCCCAACTGTCTCAATTTGGCAGTGGCAGTCCCGGCTAACCCTCCTGCCATCCCACTTTTTCAGCTGCTTTTAAAATATCCTGGTTTTTCTCTCTCCTCCTCCGACTTTCCCCCTTTGTCCTCAGCTTCTTTCAGTTACTGCAAACTGAGTTCAAAATGCAACAGCAGTTTGTATTCCATTAACTCAGGAGAGACATCTTGCCCTTCCCAGGAGGCTCTGGCAAACGCAAACTGCTGCAGACTCTCCAAGCTTGTCTGTTCTTCCTCATTAATAACTTTTCCCATCTGTTCCCCACTCTCATGTGGCTCGGGCACGTGTGCCCCCTTTCCATCTGTGAAGCGTCAGAGGGCATGTAGCCTGGGCAACGAATCTTGGTTTTATTGTTGTTGGATGTGTCGAAGTCCTTTCGGACTTACAGGGACCCTAAGGTGAACCTACTGTGGGGCCTTCTGGGGCTGAGAGCGTGCGACTTGCCCAAGGTCTCCTAGTGGCCGAGCAGGAAACCCAACCTAGTCCAGTGCTCAACTGGCTCTTTAATCTAGGTTTTAGGATGAAACAAATAGTTAAGAATTGTCATAAGTGGGCACTTTGAAAGCCACAGGTAGGAATCATGCAATCCTCCAGATTTTTGGAGGACTGCAGGTCCCATCAGCCAAGGATTACAAATGCCGGGTGTTGGGGTCCACCCAGAAGCCTCCCAGTTTCCGCCACTGGCAAGACCAAAATAGCTTTCTAGAAGCAAATCCCCGCTTTCCTTTTCAGTCGATGGGAAACACTGTACAAGGGCACCCTCTGCTGGCTACTCAAAGATAGTTGCCAGCTTTTATTCTGGCTCTGCTCCTGCATCTTTCGACGGCTCCCACGCAAAGACAGCCAGCGTGATTTAGTGGCTGGAATACTGGACTACAGCTCTGGAGACCCATGTGTAAATCCCCGGTTCAGCCATGGCAAAGTTTCCACATACTGGGCAGTTGTTAAATGCAGAGGAACAGAGAACAAGAAAAAAGGTGGCAACTATTTGAAGAAAATTGGTCATAAGTTGTAGAAAATGTCTCTGTTCTAACAGCCTGTTTTAACCCTTTCAAGTCGGGGCCGGTGATGGATATGCCAGTGCCCGCCAGTTTCAACGAGATCACACAAGACCCGAACTTGAGGCGATACGTCGGCTGGGTTTGGTACGAGAAGGAGGTCCTTCCACCCGCCCGGTGGCTCCTGCCAGAGGCTCAGACGCGTGTCGTGCTTCGGATTGGCAGCGCGCACTACTACTCCATTGTGGTAAGCGGGGGGACCACGTGGCCAATATTTTTATATGCATTTCTCTCCGCAGATCTATGGTTGCTTGAATGTGAGCTGGAATTCCAAACTTGTAACAGAGACATGGGGAGCTTTAGGCCCTGGGGCCCAATCTGGCCCTCTTGCAGGCCACATATTCTGCTCTGGGCTTCCCCAAAAACCATGCCCCCTTCCTCATGACATTCCCCTCCCCTTAATTTCACAATTTGCGTTTTTGTGTAATCAAACAAAATAAAAGAAATTGATTATTTAATATCTATCCTACTTTTCTCTATACAGGATCCAAAGCAGCTTACAAGCATATTTATAAAAAAGAGTACAGTTTTTTTAAAAAAAATCATCAATAAGTTTTAAAAAATTCTAGTTAAATTAAAAAATACAAGGTTGAAGCAATATAATGCACAATTACAACACAGTTGAAAAAAAGGATAAAAACACCAGCCCATTAAAAGCTTTTTTTATGGCATAAATAATAAACTAAAGGCCTGCCTGAATAAATTGCTGGTCCAATCAGCTTTCATAGCTGGAATGGGCGGATGCCGTCTTATTCCTTGCCTCAGGTGGCAAAATATCTTGGGTCAGCCCGCATCTTCCATTTGAGACCAACCCCAAGGCCTTGTAAACCCCCCGGAGCGCGTCCAATGGCCTCTCTTTTCCCATCTGAGAGAGAGAGACCTCCGTTTTCTTCCCTTGCAGTGGGTCAATGGAGTCCAGGTCACGGAGCACGAGGGCGGCCATCTTCCCTTCGAAGTCGAGATCGGCCGCCTCCTCGCGGACACTCCCGGAGAACCATGCCGTATCACCATCGCCGTCAACAACACCCTGACGCCCTACACCTTGCCTCCGGGGACGATCCAGTACATGAAGGACGAGTCCATGTGAGTCCATGCTCCCCCTGCCCGGAAGCACACGGTAGCCCTTAGCCAAAGTTTCCGGAACATTCTCCCTAGACGAAATGGGAAGGAAGACGTTCTTGCAAAGGTTGATATTCCCTTTTTGTATGCCAGTGCCTTGGTTCTGGGTCTCTCGGCAGCAGGAAACCCCTTTTTATTTCATAGAATCATAGAATCATAGAAATGTAGAGTTGGAAGACACCCCAGGGGCCATCCAGTCCAACCCCCTGCCAAGCAGCAGCACCCTCAAAGCACTCCCGACAGACGGCCATCCGGCCTCTGCTTAAAAACCTCCAAGGAAGGAGATTCCACCACACTCCATGGAGGCAGCAGATTCCACTGCCGGACAGCCCTGACCGTCAGGAAGTTCTTCCCGAGGTTCAGGTGGAATCTCCTTTCCTGCAGCTTGAATCCATGGCTCCTTGTCCTGGTCTCTGGAGCGGCAGAAAACAAGCCCTCTCCCTCCTCTACGTGGCATCCTTTCAAATATTTAAACATAGCTATCATGTCCCCTCTTAACCTTCTCTTCTGCAGACTGAACATGCCTAGCTCTCTAAGTCTGTCCTCATAGGGCTTGGCTTCCAGGCCCCTCACCGTTTTGGTCGCCCTCCTCTGGACCTGCTCCAGCTTGACCGTGTCCTTCTTGAATTGGGGTGCCCAGAACTGGACACAGAATTCAAGATGAGGCCTAACCAAAGCAGAGTAGAGCGGTACCAGTACCTCCCTCGATCTAGACACCATGCTCCTATCGATGCAGCCGAGAATTGCATTGGCTTTCTTGGCTGCCGCATCACACTGCTGACTCATGTTCAGCTTGTGGTCTATTAGGACTCCTAGATCCCTTTCACACGTACTGCCATCCAGCCACGTGTCCCCCATCCTGTATTTCTGCATTCCGTTTTTTCTACCTAAGTGTAGGACCTTACACTTCTCTCTGTTGAATTTCATTTTGTTAGCCTTGGCCCAGCTCCCCAATCTGTCCAGGTCATTTGAATTTTGATCCTGTCCTCTGGCGTATTAGCAACCCCTCCCAATTTGGTGTCCTCTGCAAATTTGATGAGCATGCCCTCTATTCCTTCATCCAAGTCGTTGATGAAGAGATTGAACAGCACTGGGCCCAGGGCAGAACCCTGTGGCACCCCGCCAGTCACTTCTCTCCAGGATGAAAAGCAGCCATTGGTGATCACCCTTTGGGAACGGTCGGTCAACCAGTTACAGATCCACCTGACAGTAGCCCTGTCCAGCCTGCATTTTACTAGCTTCTTTGCGAGAATGTCATGGGGAACTTTGTCAAAGGCCTTACTGAAATCGAGATATGCTACATCCACAGCATTCCCTTCATCTATCAAGCATTTCCTTTCTTTGTGATACAACAACCATGCTGTTTTTCTTTTCAGCAACTTCAGGGAAATGCTGTTTTTTAACCATTCAGATTTTGTAAGTTGATTATCACTCAAAGCTCAGTTTTTGTGCTATAAACAGAAGACATTACCAATTTGTTTCAGTTACGTGAATGTTCCATTTTGCCAAGTGTTCCAAATTTTTTTAAAAAAAATCTATACAAAGGAGGGTTTGCAAATATTATGACAATTAGATGTCAGTAGGTGAAGCACAGTCAAATACTATCAAACTTTTTGGGAACTCTGAGTTCTTCTAACTACATGAAGTCATTTGTTGCACATTATCGTTCACCCCACACAGTAACTCACTGCATTGCTCAGTCATTTCTCACTACTTCTTCATTCCCTTTTTGTGGAGGGGAGAAGAATCTTAAGAACCAAAAAGAGAATAAAATCAGAGTTTGAACAATTTTGCTCAAAATTCTTCTAAAATGCCCTTTAAGAGCAAGTCAAAAGTAACTGGGCATAACTGGGTAAACTACTGGGTAAAAAGTAACTAAATCCAATTAAATAGTAAAAGTAACCAGCAGAGCTTATTTCTCCAAACTCCCACCCCGCAATTAATGTTGGTTCCACTTGGTATGGTGTTTTCCCCCCCAAAATTTAGCTGTGTTATACTTGTTACCCCTCAAAAAAGAGTCGCAAATTCAGTCCTTGTCATGTGCAATTCCCAAGCTATGTCGTCCCTTTCCACAATTCCTCTTTCCCCCATGCTTTTTCCTTCTTGCCTTTTTTTCAGGTATCCCAAGGGCTACTTCGTCCAAAACACACGATTCGACTTCTTCAACTACGCCGGAATTCACCGCCCAGTCCTGCTGTACACGACCCCGGCAGCCTACATCGATGATATCACGGTGAACACCAACTTGATAGGAAATGTTGGTAAGTGATGGAGGAACACAGGCAGAACGAATTTTTTTTGGGGGGGGGGGACGACATGTTTTTCTACACTGCTGGCCAGAAGCTTAGGGGACTGACTTTCGTAGAGTACAGTCTCCACCCCAAAGGCACATTTTAAAGGATCCTGAAGCTGTTTTTAGTGGGTTTGGGCTGAAAAATACAACCAGCCCACCACATTTGCTAGGGTTAGGGGCGCAGGACCCCTGCAAAAGTGGAAAACTGCAAACATCAAAATCTGTGTGTGTTTCTGCGGGAAAGGCGCAAAGGCGTGGTGGGGAGAGTGGGCACCCAAGGCCCAACCCAGGTCAGGGAAAGGGGGTGGGTCGGCACATGCCTCCCGTGTTGAAAAGAAACGACGCTTTCCGGTACCAAACGTCTTTGTTCCCTCACTGGCTTTGCTTCTTTTGCGACAGGCTTGCTGCAGTATTCGGTGTCGATCCGAGGAAGCTCGCGCTACTCCGTGACCCTCAGTTTACACGACGGAGACGGCACCGTGGTGGCAACAGGGAACGGGTCAGCCGGCGAACTGAAAGTGCCAAATCCGAACCTTTGGTGGCCGTACTTGATGCACGAACGCCCGGGGTACCTTTACTACTTGAAGGTAACATTCATCTCTCTGTCCCCCCCCAAAAAACAGGATTGGGCAACTGTATTTTGAGTTCAGCTTCTTCCTTTTTCGCCCTGGAGGTCACGCTCTCTGCCGAGGTGGGTGGCACGATCTCTGAAGACAGCTACACCCAGCCGGTGGGCTTCCGCACCGTCCGCGTCACCCCAAACCAGTTCCTCATCAACGAGAAGCCATTTTACTTCCACGGAGTCAACAAACATGAAGATGCTGATGTGAGTTGGTTGCAAAGTTTAGGACCCTGCCACTGCGGCGGCGCTGGTACAGCAGTCTCCTTTCCAGAATGTCTGGGTCTCTGTCTGTTAAAGATCACACAGCCTTTTGGCCAGCGGTGGGTGATTTTTGAGGGTCTGGGAGCCATTTCCTTTCTGTCTTGGACCTTGATGGGAGGAACCCGGTTGTCTTTCAAAACAGGACGTGACTGGAAGTTGGCTTCCTGTTTCTTCGAAAATGATGTATGTGGTTTAAAGCAAGCCTCCCCTTCCCTTGGAATTGCCATTAAATGGCAAATCACAACCCTCAGAAGCTACTGAGAATCCAATTTAGTTATTTATGCATTTTTCCCCAGTTTGGGGGAACCTGGGAAGGGCCACACTGTGCCCGTGCCTACTTTATGGCCCTTTTAAAAAAATTTTTATTTTTTTCTTTTATTTAAAGCCAGAAATGGAATCATGTGGCCCTTTTTCAGAAATTGGATATCAACTCCCAGCATTCCTTACCACTGGCTTTGCTGGCCAGGGCTCATGGGAATTGTAGTTGGATAACATCTGGAGAGTTGCATGATTCCATACCCTCTGACTGTCCTGATTTGTCCAGATTAATCCTTTGTCATTCTGCTTTCTTGGCTCTCTTTAAGGTGTCCTAGTTTCTCTATCTTCCTCCCACTTCCCCCTTCTATTGCTGCAAACACAGTTCCAAGCGTAAAAGGAATTTGCATTCAGTTAGCAAGGGAGAGAGGAGACAAGAGGTTAGAATCCTGACCTTCCCTGAAGACTCAGGCAAAAGCAAACCACCACAGCCTTTTCTAGCTTCTGTTCTTCCTTATTCCTAATTTTTGTCCTTCCGGCCCCACTCTGAGGTTGCTTGGCCACAAGCGTCCTCCTGGTTTTCCATCTTGAAATGTTGAAAGATAGGCACAACTCCCTTCCCTAAGCTTCAGCATCCCCTCAAAATTCTTCTCTGGCTTTCCTGTACCTTTGTACAAGTCCTTCTATTTCAGCCCAGAACTCCGCTTTCCTCCAACAGTGGGCCCTTCCAGAGGTGCTAGACTACAGCTCCCATCATCCCCAACCCATTACTTGTCCACCTTCCTCCACTGCCTCCCTTAAACCAATATCTGGAGGGCCACAGACTTCCCACCTGTGCTCTGAAGTGAGGTGCGAATAGTGAGGCTCACTAGAGGTTCCTCAGCTCCCAACTCGCCAGCAAAGCCAAGCACGCTGGCACTTGCGGTCAAACAATATCTTCATTCGGGGCTTCACAATTCCCATCCTGTCTTGCTACCCTACATGGAAGTTTTACGCGTGGCTTTTCCTCTGCAGATCCGTGGCAAGGGGTTGGACTGGGCCCTGGTTGTGAAGGATTTCCACCTCTTGCGCTGGTTGGGGGCCAACTCCTTCCGCACCAGCCACTACCCCTACGCCGAGGAGATCATGGACCTCTGCGACGCCTATGGCATTGTTGTGATCGATGAGTGTCCCGCGGTGGGCATGAAAGACAGGTGAGCGATGAGGCAGACGGCCCTCCCCGCATGCCCCCGAGATGCCCTCCGCCAACACGGAAGTCACCATCCACCGCTGCTTGATAGGACTGAGGCTACCGGGTCTGGATCCAAATGCAAAGTGTGGCAGTGTTCCAGGGCCTTTGCTGGAGGGGGGCTGTCTTCATTCCAGGAAGTGTGAGGAATGCGAAGGGCAATTTCTGGAACCCTTTGTGGACATTAGGCCTGCCGGTCAGAGGTTCCCCACTCATGGTCTAAAGCTGGAATCAGTATGTGAAATCCTCAGATTCCAGAGCAGAGGCCTCATCTCGGGAGCAGCAAATCCATTCCGGGTTTTAGTGTGAACACGCCAGCAATAAAACTTTCAAGGGGGGTGCATGCTGCAGTAGTGGGTAGAGCCCCAAATCCAGGATAGTTTAGCATAGAGGCTGTATGCTGCCTTTCAGTTAGTCTCTTAGAACAGGGCTCCCAGATGATGATGTCGTCGGGAAGGTGATGATGTCAGGCGACGATGTCATGGAGAAGGGGGGGTGCCAATTTGAGGAGAGCTGGATTCAGCCCCAGAGATTCCACCTAAGTGCTCCCACTGCTGTGGGCAGCATAGAAAGCATGAATATCATGAGACAGATACACATGGTTTCCAGGTCTTTGACCATCTTAGTTGCCCTCCTCCAGACACGTTCCAGCTTGTCCATATCCTTCCTGAAATGGGGTGCCCAGAAATGGACACAGGATTCCTCCCAGTGGGGTCTGGCCAAAGTAGAATACAGTTGTACTATTATCTCCCTTGATCTAGACACTAGACTCCTACTGAAGCAGCCTGGAATCACACTGGCCTTTATAGCTGCTGCATTTCTTCTGTGAACTGCCTGCTGCACATGTTTGTACCACCAGTGAATCTCATAGTGTCTGTCACATCCCTCTTCTCTTCCAGCACAAACTTTGGGAACAGAACTCTTCAGCACCACCTTGCTGTCATGGATGAGCTGATCCGCCGGGACAAGAACCGGCCCTCAGTCGTGATGTGGTCGGTGGCCAACGAGCCGGCCTCTGAGCTTGCCCCAGCTGGTCCCTACTTCAAGTGAGTTTTGGCTGCGGCTGGGGAACTCCACACCCAGGTTAGGATTCCTGCTGGATCTCTCAGCCTTTAGTTTAGTTATTTCGGGGTTTTTTCTTTGACTTTTTCTGGAAACTGTTTTGGGTCCTGTTCTGGGAGAAAAGTGGCATACAAATGTAATAAATAATAAATAAGGAGTGAGATAGCCAACTCTTGGGACAGGACTTGGAGGGAGGAAACCTACTTGGACCAATTCCTTCTGCAGTGCAAGAAACAGTCACAAGTTTTAACACTTTACCACCTGCAGGACAGTGATTGCCCACACAAAATCCTTGGACCCTACCCGCCCCGTCACGTACATCTCGAATGCCAACTACAATCGCGACCAAGGGGTGAGCATGCTATACTTTTGGTCTCAATAGCATAATGCAGGCTTAGGGAGCAGTTTTGCTGTCCGTTCTGGCTTGAATATTTCCAGCGACACAGGTGGCAAAGTAGGGCAACACACAACCCGATCCTGCAGTAACCACCAAATTAGTTGCTGTCATCACCATCGTGGTTTCACAGTCTACGAGGTATTACTTTTTTGCAGTTTTGGAATCTGTCCAACAATCTAGGCATCACAGAGGCCTCGCTGAATAACACACCCGCTTCCAAACGGTATTGCAAGCAGTAGTCCTACCTGTGGTAGTTCAGTCAGATGTTTTCGGCAGTCACTGGAATCAGACTTGTTTTCCTTTCTCAGAAAGAAAAACCTCAATCTTGAAGTCTTGGTATTTCATAACCTTTTCTCTCTCTTGATCTCTCTCTTCAATTCTGTCCCTCAGATTGCCACATCTATAGGCCAAACTTTCTCTTTCTCAGCCACAGTTATCTCTGGCGTATCAGGCTCTTGATTGTCCGTTTGAATCTGCATACCTTTGTATTTTGCCGTTTGACAAGTTTTTCAGGCTTATGTTCCCAGTAGTTCTTTGCAGATGGTAAATCATAATTTTTTTTGCATAGATTCCTGTGTATCCTTGCAGCCAGTTTATTATAGAATTCTTTATATTCAACATGTGCAGTGCTGCTACACAAACTGATAAGGTGGTCCACAGTTTCGTCTTTTTCTTTACATAGTAAATGTTGTCAATCCATTGTTTTTTTCAAATATTTGCCTTGATGCTATTTGTTTGAAGAGCCTATTCTTGAGCCACAAATATCCTTCCATGTCTTTTTTCAGTGACTTATTCTGTAACATTTCCAGATGTTCCCCTTGTTAGTTTTTCCTTTTATGTTTTAAATATGCTGACCAGATTTATTTTGCCGGGTTTCAGAATGATTTCTCAAGATTTTCCAACTGTACACATCAGCTGGTAATATACGGTTGACTCCAAACTGAGAAATACATAAGTAATAATCCTGATGTCTCTGACATTTTCAGGCGCCTTATGTGGATGTCATCTGCGTGAACAGCTACTTGTCCTGGTACCACGATCCCGGTCACTTGGAAGTCATCCAGCTGCAGCTCAACTCCCAGTTTGAGAACTGGTATAAAACTCACCGGAAGCCCCTCATCCAGAGCGAATATGGAGCCGACACCATTGCTGGTCTCCACACGGTAAAGTCCAAAGGAATTTTGGAAGGGAGAGGGCCAGAACATGGAATCAAAGAATCAGAGTTGGAAGGGGGCCCAGGGGCCTCTAGTCCAACCTCCTACCAGTGGGGGCATTTAAAGCACTACTTCAGAATCTCCAATGCAGGAGAGAGTCCATTCCTCACTGCAGAAGAGTAATGACCGTGACAAAATTCTTCCTCATGTTGAGTTGGAATCTTCCTTTCTTGGCATTTGAATCACTTGGTTTGGCTCCTGTCCCCTGGAGCAGCAACAACAAACACCTCATAGAAAGAGAACAAATTTCTTTGCAAAAAACAAAACAGAAACTGGCACCAAGAGGTTGATTCCAGATTTTCCTAGTTATCCCCCTCTGTATCATCTATATTGGTATGCTCCAATGGGAAGTTGCCCTGCAGTGGCCACATGTAGCCTCTGCCAATTTTCCAGCCTTGGACACCCCTTTCCTCATTCCCCAAAACATGTCGTTCAGAAAAGGAGAATTCACACCCCAGGCGTGGCATTTCTCTTCTAAAGCAAAGTGTGTGTGCCATGGAAGGAAGCATCAGGCCTTTTGAAAACCAGAAACGAATTCACTTCTTGTTTTGGAAAAAATAACATGGAGGGGGAAAAAAAGTCTTATTTTGGGAGGTGGTACAGCTTTCTTTAGCTCACTGTGATGCAAAATTGGGCTCTGGGCTTTGCTAATCCATGGATTAAATGGCTTTTCCAATGGTCTAGAGAACACACCCTGCTCTCCTGTGTCCAGATCTTGCTCAACTCTAGTTCATCCCCTTAAATCTTTTTCAATGAATAATGGTGGGCTGGGGGCTCCCATGTCAGTTGGGCAGTGAATCCACTCCAGGTATTAATGCAGGCTTGAAAGGAGCTCTCCAAGGTGCTGACCACATTTAGAAACAGGTTCAGCACCTCAGAGAGCTCCTTTCATGACTGCAAGCCTCCAAGTGGCTGGACTCTGTTTCTAAACAGTTTCAGCACTTCCGAGAGCTCCTTAAAAGCTAGGCAAAACCTGGGATGGATTCACCATCCCACTGACGTAGGAACTATCAGCCACCTCTGGGAAACAGATCTTGCTGTACTAATCTTGAAGTTGCTCTTCTTTTCCCCCAATAGGACCCACCTCTCATGTTCTCTGAAGAGTACCAGTCAGCTGTGCTGAAGGAATATCATGCCATCTTAGACCAAAAGAGGAAAGAATATGTTGTTGGAGAACTCATCTGGAATTTTGCTGATTTTATGACAGACCAAGGTACAGTTATATGTAGGTTTAAAACTGCTACTTTATCCTGCCAAACACACTGGTCAGGATTCAGTAAAGTGTAAGTATATTTCAAGTAGTCTCTGGTTTCAAAGGGAGAGTTAAGTTTATGTTCCCCGCTCCCCATGGAACTTAGGAGTTTAGTTTTGGCCGAAATGTTCCTTTAGTTCTGGATATTTTTGCTTTTCCAAATCCCTTCAGAATTATCTCAGGTTAACTTGTCATATTTATCAGAGAGTTTCCAGAATCTTACCAAGCGTTCATTAAATGTTTCCTTTACTGGCACCCAGCCTTCTGAAATCAGATAGTTGGTAGTGAAGTTAATAATGGGATATCCATCTATATTTGGTGAAGGGCATGCAATGGCATGCAGTATTTGCCAGCTGACAGCTTATGGGATGTCTCTGAAGAAACCAAGATTACAAGAAGGCAAACAAGACTTTAAAAGCAAGCCCTTGTGTTTCAAACCCACAAGATGGGATTGCACAACATTGGCGAAGACACTTCAACAACATATTCCCAGCTCCATGGATGGCTGGGGATTTGGGGGGTTGTAATCCAAAACAAAGGAGAACTTTTCTGAGTTTGGCCATACACCAAGTCTTGAACTTCTATAAATTTGGAAGATTTCATCAGGCACTTCCCACACATGAATCCCATGTAGTTAGTTACAAGAACTAGAAGCCTAGCTTTTAATTTTAAAAGGCAAAGTTTTAGAAGGGCACTGATGGCATCAAGGTTTGGCTGTTGTTTCTAGAGTTTTTAACTTCCTTTTCCACCTGCAGGGACAACACGCGTTCTGGGTAACAAGAAAGGGATTTTCACCCGTCAACGGCAACCCAAGTCAGCTGCCTTTCTGCTGAGGGAGAGATACTGGAAGTTGGCCAACGAATCCTTGTGCCTCACACCACCCAAATACAACGACGTCTGCCTGCCTTCCGTTCAGCAATTCAAACGGTCTTAACTGACTCTCATTTCTGCTTGGAAATCCTGCAGATATGAAGTGGTTTCAGAAAAGATCCTGACTTGAGAAGGACTGTTCAAGGAGCACAAATAGAGACTGAATTGCCAGATCAGATGCACAAAAAACAGTGGAGGCTGGCAGCTTCCTTGTCAGTGGGGCAGTGAATCCATGCCAGCATTCAGATGAGTTGAAAGGAGCTCTCCAAGGTTCTGAGCCTGTTTGGGAATGCAGTTCAGCACCTTGGACACCTCCTGGTGTGGATTTACTGTCCTCTGAAAAGAACCAAACACATTTCAGGCAAGAAGTCAAGAGCAGTAAAGCTGCCGGAAGCTGGTGACTTACCAGCTGACTCTGCTCTTAGATGTGAAGGATCCACAACGTGGATGAGCTTATCCATTTATTTTTGGAAATGCTTTGCAAAGAGAGAGAGAGCTGCACTGGGACCCAAGCAACTGCACTAAGGAGAGGGGCCCGTCTTCAGCCTTGTAGGAGGGTTTTTCTAGAAGCAAAAGGGACATTGTTGGCTTTGGCCACTTTTGAGCAGCGGAGGAAGCCAAACCACCCGATTCAGCAGTGCTTTTTTTGACATTTGGGTCTAAGAAATGTGTGGCACTTTTTTTCTTTTAAAAAAGCAGGAGTCTGGGCATTATGGGGGCTCCAAAATACATGGCAGCATTTTTTCCATCCCAAATTAGCCTCCTCCTATTTTGCCAAAGAGGTTCTTTTCTTCCTGCAAAGGACCAGAAGTTCTGTTAAATGACTCTCAGAATCCCATGATCTTTTATCGCTTTTCTCTCTAGCTCAAAACATCCTTTTATCCCACTGACCCCCCAAGAGACCTGCATCGACCTCTGCAAAAGAAAAAAAAGGGGGGGTTGTCCTCAAATGCCCCTTGGGGATGGGAGGTTCTCCTCCACATTTTGGGGACTTCCTGTGCCATTTCAGGCTCAGGAGAGGCCTTTTTTAAACAAAAGGAAGTAAGTAGAAATCTTTCCCTGTCTAAAAAAGAAAATGCTTCTACTAGGCCTACATTGTTCTAAAGGGCCCCAAAACATGGAGGAAATGCCCCCCCCCGGGCACTTGGAGGCAAAAAAGAATTGCAATTTTTTTTTTTTTTTTTAGTGGCTGTTGGGAGGCCGGGAGGCCTCCAAGTGTGGTAGAAATGGTCTCCACCACCCCAGAAGGCAGTTTTGGGCCAAAAAGAAATTTGTAGCCACAACTGACTCACAGCCCAGACATTGTCCACACCTGCCCTTGAGGTTCATCTTATCATAAAAGTGGAGATATCAAAGCATTAATTCTCAAAATACTTTGGAGTCCAGCTTCCATCTATAGTGCACAGAAATCTGACCACTTTTAAAGTACATGAAGAAGATCCTATACATTTCAAGCTTTGGGTATAAACCAGGAAACAGAGAGGAACGGGTTACTAAGCCAATCCAACAGAGTCACTTACAAAGCACACAGCAAAGACATCCACAGGTAATTTCTACATTTATTTTTATACCAAAAAACTTATGTGCAACGAATAAACATTCTTACATTATTTACATCGTTTTCTGTTTTGAAATTCCCGTTAGCAAAACTGGATCCTTATATGTCAGAATGTGGCAGCGTTACAGTCAGAACCTAAAAAAAATGGAATGATTCCCAATTCTGAAACACAGATGGGGCTAGAGTTCAAAACACCTCAGAAGAAAGAAAAAAAAAACCAACGTTTTTTTGTTTTGCTTTTGGTCAGATCAGACGTACAAGACAGAACACACACTGAATATTTAGACCATGCTTAATACAGATTTGGTTTTAATGGTAACGGAATACTTTGCTTTCTTTAGACTCTCGTTCAGCTAGGTTTTAATGGCGCTCAGCTAAATCTGGGCAAATGTTTTTAATCTGGTTTTGACTCCGTTTTGTTCACATGCGTCAGGAGCCACAAACCTATGGAAAACCTACCCCGGGAGAGAAGGTCTTCTGGATCAGTCTGAACTGAAAAGCCAAGTAATAACCATCTAGTTCTAAAGATTTTCCAACCCATTCTGGGGTCCATTTCATCACAGTATCTCTGCAGGCAGCTGGCCTAACGCCTTCCCCTCTCAATAAGCCAAAATCTCCATCCAGGCACCAAAATCACAACAGACACAAAGACAACAGCCAAACTATCTTGTTGGCAAACCAAAAATACAGGCAACCTGGCAGGGAAGTCAAAATGTTTCAAGCCAATGGGTCTCTTCTGTCTTGGAGGACAGCAGAGGACGAGAGAATGAATCTAAGCCCAGGGACCACTTAATAACTTGAGCTTTTTATCAGAGCTTGGAAAGTTTCCTGGGATATTTTTGGGCCACAAAATCCAGAATGTTATAGTAAAAAAAAAAAAAAAAAACCTATGTGGATTCCATAATCCAAAATAAGAAATCTTGCACACACTGGCAAGCAACAACAGATCCTTTAAAATGAGTAATGGAGCCTACCGAGCCCCTCTCAGGGAATTCTGATGGAAAATCTAATTCTGAGAAACGGGGACCGAAAAAGCCACAGGCCCAAAACTAATCTCACTTGTTTCCTGTCAGATGAAAATCCTGTATAGAAATTCTATTCTGTTAAGCCGGAGATTCAAGTTCACAACAAGCAAAACCTCTCATCTTACCCTCTGAAGCAGACAAAAGAAATTTTAACTGTTATGTGGGTGTTTCAAAATTTTAAAAACAAAGAAGATTCTTATCCAAGCAAGGACAAAATGGGGAGTTTTCTCCCACCAAACGCTGCTAAATACTCCCCTGCCCCACCCCGCCCCGGCCTTTCTAATGACAAAAGTCAAGACAAGCTTTAACTGCACTCTAGGCAACACGAGATGTAGTTGGAGAAATTTCCAGACAAAGACAACAAGCAAGTTTCAGGGACTCCTTTTTACACATATATGTATAGATATAAAACAAACAGTACTTGTAATACAGGTTGCCCTCCTCAGCTACTCTGCTGTGCCCACCCCAGTCAGAGGTCAGTAACTGGATCGTTCATTTTTGGCAGACATTTTTTAAATACTATGGGGGGAAATGTACCCCAAAATTCTATCCTGGCCCAATGTCGCTTGTGCGGTACGCACGCTACACTTTCACGGAAACACAAGAATTCTGTTAATACGTCAATGCCGATTTTTTTTTTTAAGAAAAGGACAAACAAAACACACCAAAACGAGGATCTCTTACACAGACACTCACAGAAAAGGAGGGAAATTGTTCAAGATGAACTGAATGGAATCCATTCAGGGAGAATTGCTCTGGAAAAGGAAGTCCTATCAGGTATGAAGGGAAGATAAAAAGCCCAGCACCCATGACGTGAAAAAACGCAGGACTCGCATTTTGGCATCAACACGTTTTTGGGGAGAGAGGGCGCACAGGGAGTGGACTCTTGTGTGTGTCTGTTTCTCCCATGTTGATGAGATACATTCAAGAGCAAACCCGAAACAGTTCATTGTCCCGTGCGACCTCAAGAGATGTGCCACGGGATTCACGGCAAAGGAAACCAAGATGCCAAAACTTAAGATCCCATGGCACCCTCTAATAAATACTAGTGTCTTCTCCTTGCCCCCATGCCATCTGTCAGGCCTGGACCCAAATACACCAACACTTCTGAGACGCGTAGAGAGGTTACAAGTGCTGCAAAGCCTCCTGGGGACGGCAGCAGCTCCCCAGCTCTGACAGCTACTACAATCGATTGTAGGGAAACTCTTTTCTAACTCTCCTTTGTTGGTGGGGGGACATATGCTTGCTGTGGCACCCAATCTTTTGTTTCTCCATGCCAGGTTGCCAAAGGGCGAGAGAGAAACGGCAGCTGGCCGGTCTGGAATGGCGAGAGCAGCAAGCAGGCCAGAAACTGCTGAAATCTCTCTTCTTTGTTCCCAGGCAAAGTAAGCTATCCTCCTATCCACTGGGTGAAGCCATTTACTGGGGGGAAATTTCTGCACAAAAGCAGGGAGAATCCCCCTCTGTGTGTGAGAGACAGCCAGCAAAAACTCTGACAGAGGGACTGCGGCGGATCTTCGTGTCCGTGGGCTGTCCATGTGGACTCAGCCTGGGGGAGAGACAGAAAGGAGGCCCTTTCCACACACTGCAAAAAGTTTTCTTTGTCCAAAACATTATACTCACAAGAACTCTTCTGCCTGCCAGTTTCAAACACCCCTCCCCAATTATTTGGTTTGTAAGACAGAAGGCACTTCTTTAAAAAAATAAACACTGCATTGTCAGGATGAGGAGGAATGGAAAAATAGCCAGGAAGAGGTGGGGGGACAAACACAGTGATCTGCCATTGGCTCAAGCACACCGTTTTGCAAAGAACCGTGACTGAGTCCAAGCCTGTTTTGTTGGCCAAAGGTCCTGCCCTGCCCCTCGGGGTGTGGAGAACAAGGAAGGGCAGTCCCCCCCTCCAATTCCCCGCAACTTCTGCAGGAAAGGTCTCTCAACTGCTCCACCTCTACAGGTATCATCCATGAGAATGTCTTCCCGCAAGTGCCTCACTGAAAGGGAAAGTGGGTGCTCGGACACCCTTAGAGGGGCAGGCGATCCCCCTTCATTGTGGGGGGCTCACGCAAAGACCACACAGCGGGGCCGAGGCCCGGTTCTCCTGAACGTCAATCTGCCAGCAGGTTTCTGAGATCCAGTGTGTAAAGTCCTCATTCTACCCAGAAGCCTTGAGAAAGAACTCAAAACTAATACCCACAACCATTTGGAGTGCAGAGGGCTGGTTCCTGCCCCGAAACCCCCCACCCGGCCTCCTGCTCTGTACGTGTTTCCTAATTCAGAGTGCTCTTCTCCCAGTGGAGTGGAACGTGATGCTTCCAGCCCCAGTCAACCGTCACATCAGTCTTTGCCAGGCAGGGCAAAAGAACCCTGCATGGCTGCAGATGGGAATCCGGAAGAGTTCTGTGGCTCTTTCAACTCCTGCCACCTCCACTCCCATCACCTTCATGTGGGTGAAAAGAGAAACTCCAGCAGTCAATCCCTCGTTGCATCCGGGCTCTTCGGAGAGACAGACAGGTTGGTTTTGTTTAAAAAGAAATTCTTTTAACAACATCTCCCAAGGAAAAACAAACAATTCTTCAAGTTGCTCGGCATCTCAAGGGACCTGGGCTTACCATGAGCTTCATGGCCTTTTTTCCACAGGGACGCGTGGTCACCCCCTTCTGAGCAGGATGAGCTGTCTAGCTGCATCTACCAGGGGAGAGGTCCAATCCCATGGCTGCGAACGCACACAATGTAAACACCGCAAGGTTTCCATATGGTACCTATAAAGTCTAGCACACAGTTACCATGATCTCCCGGAAGTACCCCCCCAACACACACACATCCCAAAACTGAATTTACACATACAGACAGGAGGCCTCCAAAGCCGTTGTTAGTGAACCTGAAACATCAGGAGAGCAGGTTGGGAGGGGAAAAAAACAAACAAACAGAAAACAATGGAGAGTTTTTTGCAGCTCAGAACACCTTCGTGATAATGTCACAGCTTGTATTTGATCAGGCAAGGATTTCCTTAGATGCTGTCTTGATGCCGGGAACTTACGAGCAGACCAGATAGACTAAGGGTTGCATTTTCCCCCCAATTCATTGTAGTTGAACCAGTTAACAAATCTCAGGAAAAACAAAAGTATTCTGATATGAAGAATTCAAAAAAAAAATTAAATCTCCTGTGACTGTGAAAACAAAGTTAAACGGACACTGGGTCCTTCAGCCTGTCAGTCAAAAGTTCACGGGGCAGGGGGGTGTTAGTCCTGTTTGGGCGGGAGCTGCCTTTTCCACGCCTCGTTCAAGTAAACTAGTCGTTTGTAGTTGATGATAAAGAGAATGAAGTTCAGCAAGTACGTGAGGATGCAGACAATGCAGAATTCCTTCAGCACAAAGTACAGAATGTAGGCCAGGTACAAGGATCCTATCACTGAGACTATGGAGGACATCATGAGGACTAGCGCCGCCACCGCACTTGCCGTCATACCTAGAGAGAGAGGAAGGCAAGCTGGTTATTGTCACCTGATTTTTTTCTGTCTTAAGCCTTCGTTGCCAATGAGAAGCCAGGACAGGAAAATGCCTGCGGAGCCATTCTGGAAACACCTCATGAAAGTACAGGCACGCCTCAGTTAACAAAACCTCTGACAAAGATGTTCCTCCGTTTTATGGGAGTCCAGCACAGCTCCCCCACTTTCTTGTCTTCTGTCTAATTAGATGGCTTTCTGCGGCCTTGGGAAGATGGCGAAGGAAGGCTGGAGAACGACAGGCCTTCACTAACTGGGCTGCAGCAGCATGTCTGCAATAAACAATGCAGTTCTGATGAACTGGGAAAGAATGGGAGTCTGCTCTGTGTGACCCTGCCGCAGCGCCATGTGCTTATCTACCACAGGCAAAGTAAACAGCAGCCGCCTCCAGAACTGAGCATAAGTGAAGAGCAAAGCAGAAAGAAAAGGGAAAGGCCAATCAGGCTGCCTCACCAGCACAGATCTGGAAGCTTCACCACCAGAGCGGAACTCATAAGAAAAGTGGAGGCTGTTGGAAGGGAAAAAAAAAAGTTATCTCAGGAAGAAACCTTCACACGGTCTCTAGGGGAGCCAAAATGTTTTTGCTCACTTCTGCAATGCTGCCCTGACCTGGTTGCTTCATTTCACACGATGTTAGTTTTGAATAAACTTAGCCTGTGGAACTGCTCTTCTTTTTTTGTGCTGAAGCATTCTTAGCTCAACAAAAGGTCCCGTGTCACCTTAAAAAGAGGGGTGGACAACTGTTTTGGGGGCAGGGAATAGGGTCCAGTTTCACTGCAGTGGACCACTTTGGGCTGAAATTTGGTTGCAGGGGGAAGGGCTTTGAAGGTGGAAAGACAAAGCCATCATGGTTCCTGAGCAGTTCTGGGCAACTTGGTGTGGCTTTCAGCCAGAAAATAGCACTGAAGATTGAAAAAAAATTCAACTTTGGGGGGATTCAAAAAGTTTGCCCACCAGCTGAACTTTCCCCACCTGTGGTTTAAAGGCTGACAATTTTCTTCCAGCCTGAGTTTTTGTGAAGGATGAAGAAAGTTTCAGTCCATGGATGTTTATCACTAAAATAGTCCTTTTAGGATGCCGTAGGGTCCTTGGCTGTTTTTTTCTGCAACAGACCAAGATGGCTATCATTTGGGAAAGTGGGCAAAGGGATCTTGCAGCCCCTTTGAGGCTAACTGGGCAAAAGAAGCTGGTAGCATTAAGCTTTCGTAGACTGAAGTCTACTTTGTCAGAAGCTTGAAGTACCTAGGAAGAGACCTTTATAGCCATGAATGAGCAGGTCATATGTGTGAACATCAACAGCAATGCAAAACTTGTGGGTATGGGGATGAGGTGAGAAGTTCAGTTTTAACACTAGTCATTGGGGGACAGATATTTCCTAAAGACAAGGTGAGCAGATGACCATATGAATGCTGGAGGAAGTTGTTGGAACGTAGTATGATGCTACCTGGGAACCAGATAGCTAAAATGGGCACAAAGACCCTCATGAATCTGGGGTGTTAAGTGGTGTTATTATATATGTTGTGTGCCAGAAAATCACTGCCTCTCCTGAAGAACCGGAGTTTGAGGATATTCTGCTGTTTCTCTTTCCAATCTCCCTTTTGAGTTTTTTGTTCAAGGACTGACGTTAAGAGCTGGAATGTCCAGGAAGACCAAGGTGTTCTGCAACTAGTTTTTGCATATTCCAGTTCCTAATGTCTGATCTATGTCCATTTATCCTCTGGCACAGAGACTGGCCCATTTTCCCAATGTACAGTGCTAAAGGGTGCCTTTTAAACAATACCCTTCAGCCCTCTACATTGGGCAAAAATGCCAGTCAAGCTAAATGATTCTGACCGATGCAATCACAACCAACCTAAAATGGTTTGGGGTATGCCCTTGACACACAGAACAGAATCCTCCTGGCGGCTTGTACCACTGTGAGCGCACCATTACTCTGGTGTTGGGTTGCCAGGATTTCCACACAGCAATACAGGAGGGTCCCCTCAGCTGCTGGCTGGCTCATGACTGGCCAGAATACATGAAGAAGGGCTAGATAAGGCTGGTCTCTGATCCTGTCTCCATCACTGGCTCTGAAGGCTTGACAGTAGGAAGAGGAGGCATCAGCCATGCTCAAAACATCCGGTGTGCAAATTTGAGGCCATTCTGTTGTGTCACAAATGCACCACAGGTCAGCCCATTGTGAGGGCGCCTGCTGCCTGCTCCTCGTATGCTCACCATATCAAAAAAAACCCAGAGGATTTAGGGGCATTCCATACTGTCCTCATACAAGACAAGATTTTCAGCTCAAAATACAAGACATCCAAGAACCCCACTCTGGCATAAAGCACTTTCTGGGATGCTGCACACTGGCAGAAGGGATATGAGAGAAAAAGCTGTCTTGACTGCCAATGAAACTGCTCTTCTAAGCAGTCTGGGAACAGGAAAGGGAGCCTCTTTCTGTGCCAACCCCTCTGGTTGCCACCACTGACAGCTACTCTGGTGGAGTTACACCAGCCAACAGGACTGCGGCCAAACCGTGCACAGCAGACCTCGAAAGCTGAGGAAATGTGTTTCTTCCCCCTTCCGGTTGGAAGATTTCCATTTGTCACAGCAGTAACTGACAACTGGGAGTTTGGCGTTGTGATTTTAATTTCTTAAAATGCTTTCAAAGCTTTGGAAGTCAACGATATGAGGCCGGGAGCGGATGTAACAGCCCTCTAATTGAATTTCCAGAAATTGTTGAACACTATGCTGCGGCAAAGAGAAATGCCTTGGGAGGTCTTATGGCAGACAGTGGCCTCAAAGAGGAAGAGGTCTCACTACAGCTTGGAAGTCCTACCACCTCAACAGGATGTCAGGGCTCAGAGGCAGTAGGGAATAAGCACAATGCTTGGGAAAGCTCCCTACAACTCCAGGATCCCTAGAGCACATTCCAGGAGTGAGGCATCTCCATTGTTTTCCCCACAGTCTGGAGGAAAGGGTTATGTTGTGGAGGGGGAAACACATGTAGACCGAGTAATTCCCACTCATGTCCAAGCCATTACAGTCAACACCCAGTTAGCGTAATTCCACCTCGCTTGTGTGTGCTTCTTTTGTGGCATCGTGGAGGTTGGTAGTCTTTCCTCCCTCCTCAATCAGATTCCCACCCAAGACTCACCATGTTGTTGTGATGGCTTCCTCCAACATCTGTTCCATTGCTGGTGGAGAGCATGGGGACCAGAGAAGCATCTGGCTCTTTCCCTGTCACTAGGCGTAGAATGACAGCATCCACTCAGACCTTCAGAGGACCCTGATAGCTGTCGGCAGAAGATGTCCTCATTTGGCAACTGGCCTATGAGGACACAGCCAGACACTTCTCCGATGCCCCCACCGCAAGCCACAAAATGGCCACTGAGAGCAGCTACAGCAACAAAATGGGGGGTCTTCTGGGTGGAGACAAGGGGGCCATGCAGAGTTGTTCATGTGGGACACTCTGCACAACCAATGGGAGGATCTCTGCCTGTTTCTAGGATCGTCATTTTTCACGGCCTCCTGTATCCTTAAAAAACTCTGAGAGTGACTCCACAACCATGCAGGGAAAAAAAAGAAATACCTCAGCATCAAAAGGCTCCGGACCTTTACCAAAACACTTCAATGGAAGTTCTGGGACTCTGAAAGGGAAATGCACACGTTCTCCCTGCAGGTTCAGCTCCAACGTCTCCCCATGGAGAAGGACAAGTCTTCTGCATTATTATTTAACACAGCACTAGAGCCATGCATGGGCATTTTTTAGCACATGCAGGGGAAGGTGTCCCTGCCCCCCAGGAATTTACCACCTGAAGCTGGAGAGGGAGGGAAGGCAGAACAGATGGAGCAGGAGACAGGAGAGAGGTGGGGGGCGAGGGTAGGTGGACATAAGCAAAGATCGTTATGCTTACTTCAGCCTGCAAGAAAACCACACAATTTAGCATCCTGGCTACCTATGCATAGTCACTGCCTGTAGGAAAAAAGGTGAAAATACGAAAAGACCAGTACCCTTTCAATATAGAAACTTTCCAGCCTGGTCACCTGGAGAAACCAAGGGAGGAAGTCAGGGCCTGACAAAAACAGTGGGTTTTGAGGTGGAAGCGGGGGACACTTTGGGGAAGGGAATTTCTGGTATAAAGAGCATGAAAAGTTCATTGTGACTTATGCAAGAGTACTAAGAACACAGATATCCTCCCAAACCTGTACATAGACAATCCAGTAGAACAACATGTATTTTGAATGCCTGGGAACTGGTAGACTTTGAGAACTCGGCTTCAGGATTTGCAGGGACTGGCTGGAATTCTGTAAGGGACTCAATATCACTGTAAGCAGACTGAAATCTGCAGGACATAGAATTGAGCAGTTTTGCAATGACTGTATTCATTAAGGGGCTATGGTAATGTTACTACCCATGGAGGCCAGCAAAATAAAAGACGTACAATGTGGACTGCTCTTCACTGGGACACTGGCTACAGAGTGCCATTATGCATATCTGCAATTCCCTAGGAGGGTTTTCTTAGCGCCTCTGTTACATAGCTATGTATATGTACAGTTACACGAAGCAGGGTGCAAAAGAAAATTCCAGCCCGTGTCGTAACTGAGCTCTATGAACTGCCAACTGAAAGCATGACATTTTTCATGGCAACAAGGGATATAGAAAGGAAAAACCAGTCAGTGATAGGAATGACAATTAAGGGTGTCAAAGGTGAAATTTACACATAAGTGGCGTGGTCTCGAGCCCTGGACACACAAAAGTGAAAAGGTGGGGCGGATATTTTTCTTAAAAAATACTTACCAAGTAACATTTGTAGTATATAAAAGACAAGACCGAAGACGCTGTTCGGTTGATTTATTGCACTGTCTCTTCCAAAAATGGAACCCAGCAGGCCAAAACCACGACCCCATCTGCAAGAAAAAAAGGACCAAGATGAAGTTTTGAGGTGCACATGTTCCCGTCAACATTAACATTCTCATGGATACTATTAATTAAAATTTTTATATGCCACCTTCCCTAATCCACCCGTCAACATAAAACAATGTAAGTAAAGGATTTTGAAAGCCCAAAAACATACTAAAAAAGAAGGCAGGTTAAAACCAGTCAAAATGGCTTAAAACAATGCAAAGCTGTACACATGTAAGGACTTGTAGAAAACCAGTTTGGTCCCAAAGATTTTTGTAAACAATTGTGCTTTTGCTGGAATGACAGTAACGTGAATATCGATCAGGCCTACATGGTGGAGTTTGGAAGAGCGCTGAAGAAGCAGCACAGTGACTTCCCTCTGCCTTCATAGCCCACCCAACCTTTGCCAGAGCTTGGAAAAAGTCACCTGGTTGCAACAAAAACTCCCACAATCCCCCAGCCACCATTTTTATACAAGGCCTTTTCCCAAGTCCTGGGATTCAAGGTGGCTTATGAAAGCTAAAACAGATAATTCAGACAGAAGTTCACATTGCATGAAAACATTCGCAGAAGTTAGTGGATTGTGATTTGTCTGGTCTTCTTGGTTTGGCCGGATTGCAACGCCCAGCATCCCTCACTGTTTGTTTGTTTGCTTACTTTATATCCCACCCTTTTCTCAGCATAAGATTCAAGGAGGCATCCAACATTTAAAAATACAACATAGGTTTAGTATCCTTTATCTGAAATATCTGAGAGTACAAGTGTTCCATATTTCAGATTTTGGAATACACTTAGGGTCACCATAAACCAGAAATGACTGGAAGGCACACAACAACCAACAAACCTTTTTGAAATAGCCTCCGGTTTCGTTTGAGATCCTCAAGTCTCCTTCTTTCTGCCGGCAGCTGCAGCTCTCTTGCTCATTTGTCTCTCAGGCCCTCAGTTTCCCTCTTTTTGCTGCCAACGGCTGCAAAAAGACTGAGGATCTGGGAGAGATCTCAGAGACAAGCAAGCAGGATCACCTCAGCTGCTGCCACAAAGGAAAAAGCTGGGGCTGGTGGGAAAATTTTTCAGATTTTGGAGATTTTTGGATTTCCAGGTAAGGGTGGCTCAACCTCTACAATTAAAAAAACCCTTGCTACAGAAGTTAGAAATGCAACTAAGCTAAACTTTTTTTAAAAAACACAAGTTAAAAACACAAGCTAAAAGTTAAAAACAACTTGAACTGGGTTAAAACATGGTTTTATCTACTGTTGGCTAGATAGGTGGGGACTGATGGAAGCCACAGTCCAGAGGGATCTACAAGCCTATATAATTCCCCAAACGGGTGACATAGCCTAACTCAAAGTTGGGAGAAGTTGCTCTGTTTGGGAACTCCGATCCCCATCATCCCATTGCCAGGCAGCCAGGGGAATGACGGGGGACTGTGGGTCCAAAAATCCACTTTCCCATGACTTGCTAGAAGATGTCTTCCCAGACTGCCAAATACCTGGAGATCAGTCTGATATTCCAGATAAAATTTATGGCACTAAGTTACTGACAAAACCTGGACTGTGTAAAGGCACACCAGCCACATCAGCTAGCGGACTCGGCAACTGGCAGCCTCCCAGCCTCCTGCAAAAGGGACTCCTCCCCTCGCCACGCAGGAAGATTTTCCTTTCACCCAAAACCTTGGAGAGCAGAGGAGACAAACAGCAGCCCAATTCAGATCTTTGCCAAAGAAGACCAGAGTACAAATCACACTGCCTTCCAGATTCTGCAATTCCACTGGTCATGTCGGGTGTGGCCGCTGGGATTTGTAGTTCAGAAACAACCGGTGGGGTTGCACAGTTCTGGGCACTAAGGGCTTAGTGGACTGACTAAGGGCCTGGGTCGGGAGGCAACAGTCTCCACTCGTCTGAAGAGCAAGAGAACAGTTAATTGTACGCACTCACACCTCCAGATTAACCACACTCCCTCTTCCCAGAGCCTTTGGTTGTCAAAACCAGTTGGCCCAGGCTCGCGTGGCTAATCCTGCTTCTAACCGAGCCCCACCCTGGCTTCATTTTTCAATGGGCCGTAGGGAGAGCGTGACAAAAAAAGGAAGGTCCTGGTGGGGGTGGGAGACGGGTGTTGACGCACCAGCTCCAGAACACCCACCCTGGGAAACTGCTCTGCCGAAAAGGGCCACCCTCCTCCCGTGCATCCGCAGCCCGCATTCCCCAAAGGTTCTGAGCGCGAGGCTCTGCCATCTGCGACTGGACTGCAACACCCAGAGGCACAAGGGAAGGGCGACCGCTCCAACCATACCTCTACCCTGGAGGGAAGGGCTCCAAGCCAACCTTCACCGCAATAAAAACATCACTGGGGGCCACATGCGCCCCCTGAGGCGACATTCGGCCCAGCTCGGTTCTAAATGAATTGACTAAGTCTATAGCACCCCCCTGCTTTCCTTTTACAGAGCAGATCCTAAAAACTAAGTTACTTTGGCCTAGTTTTTTCAAAAAGTTAGGAATGAACTGCTGTGCCAAGCAAATTAACAGCCCATAACCCATTTGCAGAAAGCCAGTATGCTACACCAGTTTTGAGTATCGTATTAGGATCCCAAGAGACCAGGGTTCAAATCCCACCTCAGCTGCGGAATTTTATGCTTGTATTTATACAGTTTACCCTCCATATTTGCAGGCTTGACTTTCATGAATTTGATTATTTGCAAGTTTCTCCAGCCCTTGCCTCCCCGACACTTCTTTTCTGGGTGAACCCCCTTCTCTCTTGGCAGCTCCGAACGGGCCACGCAGGCTTTTAAAAACCCACTTCTGGTTGTCTTCCTCTTCTACCAGCCACTGCCTGGACAGGTAAGGCCAGATCACAGCTCAGTTTCTCAGCACCACAAACCCTCTCCTGATGCAAGATGGGCAAGAGAGAGCATGTATGGGGCCACCAGTATGGGTCCATTTCCCTCTCCTTTACCTGACCTGGTTTTGAGTGCCCGCTCTCTCCACTATGCCTCGGCCCCCTTTTCACAGACACACACAAACATTTTGATATTTCCAGTTTTTCCCCTTTTGCAGGCGTCTTGTGCCCCTAAGCCTAGTGAATATGGAGGGCCAACTGTATTCATGTGTTTATATTACTTCTGCCTCTGGTCACAAATTTTCTGCTAAAGAGGTAACACCCAGAAACACACCCACTTGGTTTCCCTGCAACTAGCTTCACCACTTCAAGACTGACCGCCTAGACCGCTCTGCTACGATGAGTGGGTCACCTCTAGGCGACCACGCAGGGAAGGTTTCCCCAGGACTCCCCTTCTCGTCCTCGGTCTCTCTTTGCAGGCCCAAACGTGTTAAAGATGTAGATTGCACAATATACCAACCTACAGCTCGATTTAGCAGCTTGGCTGACCTCAATTGTCTCAGTGGTTTAGGCACATTACAATCACAGCCTTGCGGTTTAATTTCTGAATACGCCTCTGTGCAAACCAAGGAAGGCTTTGTGCGCCTTAAGTAGGCAGGCGGTCGCCTCAACAATGCCCAGCGGGGGGGCTTCCCCTGCTCCAAACACAGGGCAGAAAAGCACGTCATGCAAACTCAGCTACAGCCTGCTCTGTGTCTCTTCCACACTGACCACCAAGCTCTTGCAGGACAGTCAAGATTTGCGGATCAGCCCATGAAGTTGCTGATTCGCCTCAGCCGCTGCCCAAACTTCTCTCTGACAAGGTTCCCCAACTTTGTTCCCGTTCTAGACTTGGCTTAGAAGTATTATTGGGCTGATCTGCCCCTGCAGACTTAAATCAAGAACTGAAAGAATGTATGAGAGACGAAAGGCACCTAGTTTTGGAACAGGGAGCCAAGCAGCCTCCATCTTTATACTACAGGTATGCCGATGAACCCTGAAGGTGGTCACTTTTCAATTTAAGCTCACTTTAAGAACATCACTTGGAACCACAGCACTTGGCATTTTTTGGTAGGCCAAATGAGACCCGCAAGCCACAACATTCTTGCCTGATTTAAAGGAAATGGGGCAGGCAAAAGGACTGGAAGTCGAACTAGCCACCTCTCCCAAACTCAGCAAACCAGACACACAAAAGGTTTGTGAGAGGTGAGAGAGAGCACTGTGGAAGTTACAAGAAACTTCTCCCCACCTCTGCTGGGCAAGGGAGGTCCAAAGAAGGTAGAAAGAAAAGCCTGAAGCTAGCTGTAATTTTCTTTTTTAAAAAAATCTTAGCAACCCACTTTGTCAGCCTGTTTGAGACTGAGATATCTTAAAGCAGCAGAAGTTAGCAGTTCCATAGGTGTGTTCTTCCATTTCTGGTGGGCAAAGGCAGCAACCCAGCCAGGTTAGTATGAGGGTGCAGTCAGTCCTTCATATAATGTGGGCCCAGGACATCAAGGCTGGGCTTTGTCAGTGATCTCCAGCACTTTAGATTCAACCTGGCAACCAGTGGAGGTGGTAGAGCACTGGCGTTGTATGCTGTTTGCCTCACCAAACAGCTATGTTTTGCAGTAGCTGAAGCCACTACACCGTCTTTCAAGGCAGCCCCACATACAACACATTGCAGCAGTCTATCCCAGAGATGACCAGGATGTAGCACCTTGAAGATTACTTGGCACAAGGTTTCACAGACTTCAGCCCCTTCATCTGAGACACCTGATCAAATGCATAGCTGTTCACAAAAGCTCACGCCAAATAAAACTCCCTTTGTCCTTAAGACGGACAAGGATGTCCTGGTTTGTCGTACCAAATGCCACAGAGGTGTCCACTGGAATCCAGGGAGCTCTTGTCTGTCTCCTAGGATGCAGGTGGGCAAGGTGTGGGTCCACAGGTCACATAAGGCCTCAAGGAGAGAGAGGGATAGTGTTTCTGAGAAAAACCCACATAACTGGCTTAGAAAAGAGACTTTCTGTGCTCAGAGCCCCACTCCCTGTACTCAAGAGGCACTCAAAAGTAGAGAGAAGTCTTTTACTCTCTCAAGTGGCTCTAAAGTTCAGAAGGAAAAAACATACATCTTTATCTAATGCTCTTACTTCCCAAACCAAGTTACAGCTGGCACTGTAAACTCAGATAGGAATCTCAGAATGAAACCAGATTTGACTCCAGTCCATGCTGGTGACCCCAGGAAGTTTTTTAGTGGGCTGAACTCTCTTTCCAGGCTTACCCCCAACAGCCTGCTGGTTACTCCAGAGTTAGCCCAGCATTAGGTGTACCAAGCCTTATCTCTGCCAGAGCAGCTGCCAAACTCTGAGGGGTCTTCCTAGCCCTATTCTAAGGTCAGGGTGGGAGTTGTGCAGGGCTCCAGATTTTGGGGGACTGCAAATCTCAGGAGTTCTATGCAGCTTCCCCGACAGTGAGGATTGCTGGGAGCCGCAATTCAGCAACCTCCAGAGGGCCACACCATGCTTGCCACCGCTGTTCTCAGCCAGCAGAGGAGAATCTCCTTATCAAACCCAGCAGGCCTCTACCAGCTCACGACCCGCTTTCCAGACCCACAGAGGAATGCAAAGCCCACTCCCCACTGTTCCTCCCTCACTGGACACAGAAGAATCCCACACAGCAATCCACCAGCACAAAAGGAGAGGAATGGTTTTCTGAATTTCCTTCCCACTATGATTCCTCTCTATGGGCTCTTCTTTTTCGTGCACAGAAAGGAAATGTAGGGCCAACTAAGAAGAATAGGGAGGAAAAGAGGCTTTGGTGCCACTGCTGGAGCCTTGGCCAAGGTCACTGCTGACAAATAACCTCTGCCCCCTCAAGAAAGAAAAGTAACAATACAGATGTGGTCCTCAGACTGAAAAAAGTATCATCTAGGATTTCTTTGCTGCTGTCTTCAGCCTCTCAGCATCCCCCTTTCATCCCAGATTCTTTTTTACCAGTGTTAGAGACTAACTGGTCCAGCCGTTGGCCTGGATGGGCTCTGCTTTTGGGCTGACTGTCCTTGTCCACGTGGTCCACCCCAAGCTGCCATGACTTCCTCTCTCAAGGTATCTATCACCTGACATGGAAAACAAAAACAAAAACTAGAGATCATCCAATAAAAACCACAGAAAGCAGCAAGAGATATATCCCAAATTGTTCAGAAAAAGGGAACTTCTGAACATCATGGGATGTGTCTCTTCCTTCTGAGTGCTGCTTGACATGGACAATGCAGCAGCTTGTTTCACGCAATTCTGACTACTCTAAATAGCAGCAGAAGACACAGTGCCAATGAGAAAAGAGGCGAGACAGACTGGCAAGAAGGCATGGTAGCCAAATAAAGAGCAAAATCAGAAAACTGGCAAGACAACACCCTATTACTAGCATAAAATAACAAAGACTTGAGAAAAGTCAAGGAAGAAAGTGCAAAAGCAGGATTTCATTGCTGTTGTTTGCCTTCAAGTTCTTTCCAACACATGATGACCCCGACGCAAGCCTATCATGGTTCAGAGGGGGTTTGTCATTGCCTTCCTCTGAGGCTGAGAGAGGGTGACTTGCCTAAGGTCACCTAGTAGGTTTCCATGGCCATGGGCACTGTCTTTACAGTAGTTTTACAGTTGCGCATTAAGAAAACAAAAATAAAAACCACTGGTAATTTACATAGCTTTAGAAGGAGAGAATGAAGACAGCAAGACTGTGGAAGATTTTCTATACTTTTTGGCTCAGTCATAAACAAAAATGGATTGTAATCCTTCATCCAGTTATGAAGGAATTAAATAAGATGCTCAAGTGTACAGCTGGATTCCAAAGTCAAGCTCATCTATGCCACAGCACTTCCGGTGTCAACATATCGTTCTAAATGCTGAACAGTGGAGAAAGCTAACAGGAAAAGAAAAAACAAATTCACTGAAAATATGGTGCTGGAAGAGAGTTCTAGTGATACAAGGGACCACCTAAAAGACTTACCAATGGGCGCAAGAGCAAATCAAACCTGATTTCCCCCTAAAAGCCAAAATAACTGAACAGAGGTTATTGTACTTTGGATATATCATGAGACTATATGACTCACTGGAATAGATGATAATGACTGATGAAGTGAAAGGCAGTAGGAGAAAGGGAAGAGTGCATCACCAGTTGACAGACTCCATCAAGAAAGCCGTGGCTGGCCTGAGTTCAAGACTGAGGAGGTAACAGGGCGACCTGGAAGTCTCTCATACACAGTGGCACCATAAGTGGAAGCCAACCTGACAGCAACTTGCCATAAAACTGAGTAGCCAAAGTTCCTCCAAGCGTAACAGAAGCAACGAAGTACCCTGTTAGGGAGGGTGCATTGTGCCTGGACTGCAAATCAGGGATGATGGAAATCAGCATCCACCAACTCTTGGGCAGCCACAACACCCATATCGTGATGTTGCTGTTAGACATGGAGAAGGAAAGAAGGTTTCCTAGCTTTCGTGTGAAAGATGTGCTCAACAAGAAAGCAAGAACGATCTCTTTCCAGGCCCAAGAGGAAGAGACCGTCTAGTCAGAAGCCATACAGTGGCACCTACAAATTGGCACTGCCTGGTGTTCTACCACTGCCAAGCCAGGTCTTTTTTTAAAAGAAGAGAATGGCTTCTTTCTGAACCCTGGGGAACAATAACCCCCTCTCACAAGCCCAGGAGAAATAGTTTTCTAATCAGTGCGTCAGCATGACAAATATGAACAGCCCAAATGTAAGACAACTGACCGCTCACGCAGTCAACATTCTGAAGCCTTTCACACAGAGGCCAATGTGCTGAGTAAAATCCTTTGCACAAATAAGACTTCCTCAGAGATCTTAGGAGTAGGAAGCCTTGTGTATACAGCAACCTCAAACTGCATCCTGCCCACAGGGAACTGTTTCAAAACCATGCCAAAGTACTTGCAGATTGGACCAGGGAAGCAGGGGTTTTTTTTACTTGGGCTTGCTGGCCAGGAGACACGTGGGAGACACAAACTGGGTTCACGAGGAAGCAGTGGTAGGTTGAAGGTGAAGTTTGGTGGGAAAAAAAAGTGCGTACTGGTTACAAAGCGAAGAGCATCAGGAAAGCATACGCATCAAATGGATTCTATTGTCAGTTCCGACCCTTGGTAAAAATAAAAGTTAAGAGATGAATCACAACTGCCTCTCAAAATGCAGCAAGAGATGTAAAGAAGTCCTCCAGAAGGGAACCAAATAGGAAGGACATTCAGACATTGCACAAGGATGGGGAACCTCCTTCACTCCCGAGGGCTAAATCCAGCTACACAGCGATTCTCATGGGGGCTGCATTCTATCGGTGGGTGAGGTAAAAGCACCAGAAGAGTTTATCTAAAAGCTCTAACTGCCAGGAACTAAGCCTTAGGAGAGCTACTTTGATCTTTTGGAATAGGGGACTGGGAACATTCAGAAGCTGGGAAACCAGCAAAGGTGGTGTGACATTGAAGTGGGAGGGGCCACCTGGGGGCTAGATGAACTCCAGGACCTTAGCTTCCACACCCCTACGGCTGCATGCGGAGAATTATTTTTCTTCAGCCAGGCCTATAGTGCAGAAAATATCTACACGGGAAATAAACACAGTGGTTCAACTTCTACAAAAAATTAACTTTGACACTTTGAGTAAAACCCGGCAACAACAACAAGGGGATATGTAAAAGCATTGGGATGAACTTGTATATACCCCGCTGCGTGCTCAGCTGGGGTTTCTCTGACTACCTGAGGTGGAGAGAGAAACCATTTCTGGACTACTGTGTAGCAACTACAAATAGAAACTGCTGTATCTGTTCCCTAGTATACCAACTCCTTTGACCTTTCCGGCATTGCTGTTCTTGCTGCATGCCTTCGTGTTGTTTCCAACTTATGGCAACCCTAAGACAAACTTAAGGCAGGGTTTTCTGGGGCTGAGTGTGACTTCCCAAGGGTCATCCAGTGGGTTTCCACAGCCGAGCAGGGAGTCTAACCCTCGTTTTCAGAGTTGTAATCCAATGTTCAAACCACCATACCACACTGGCTCCCTCTTTCCAGCATAGGTACGCTCATTTTCCTCTTCAACCTGACGTGCTCCTTTCTCATTCTTTGTTGAATGGAACTATATTCTGTGAGGAGCCCCTTTCAGTCTTAAGGCTACTAGGGAAAACACGCCCTTTTAGGGTTCAAGAATGGAGGCACTCATGAAATGAAGACAGCAGTTTATTTAACAATGTGTTAGTCCATCCAGTTACCAGTGTTCAAACTAAACTAGCCCACCAAACCGTAGGAGAAATTTCTGCCTCATTTATTTGCCAATGTCATAGCACAACCTACTGCTTTTGTGACACCCAGAAAGTTTCCAGCAAGGAAGCCTACCATTCTGAAAGCCAAGCCCTTTTGCTTAACCACCTGCCACCCAATTTCTACAAAATGTTCCCTTGGCTCATTTCATGTGGCTTGCTGAACATCACCAAAGGGTCATGCCTGCCACTAATTTCTGAACTCACTGAAAAGTTACATTTTGGGGACCATGAGTCTAAGCAGTCCTGCTGGCTGGCCTAAAAGGGATTCTGGGAGTTCCAACTCCTGTCCATAATGTAACTTTTCCAAGCTCGGGATTTCATCCACAAAGCCAGGGCACAGTGCCAAAAAGGCTGATCAGTCCAAGTCACGCCCACAGAAGAAAATGCAACCTCACCCCATTCTTTTCTTTCCCTGCTTCCACCCTATATCTGTACACAGCCGCACCCTCGCGTCATAGATCATCCAGGCCCACGTCCTGCCAAGCTCACTCAACATTCCTGGCATACAGCCCCTCCACCGTCACCGTCAGCAACTTATCTCAGAGGTCAATGTGGCTTTGCATCAGAAGCTCTTCAGCAAGCAGGGGAGTAAATCCTGAGCCTGGCTTCAGCTCATGGACCAAGACCCAGAATGCTCTAAAAGAATTAGAGTGGGAGACCACAGAGTGCTCCGGACGTCCCTGGACTACAACTGCCAGCGCTCCTCACGTTAGCTATCCTTATTTGGGCCTCTGGGATCTGCACTGCAACAATATTTGAAAGGACACATGATTCTTCTCCTCCCCCTCTTCTAAGACAACACTCTGAACATGTGCAAAGAGCTTTCATCTCTTCTCCCTCCACCACGGAAGAAAGCCTCTGAACAAAACTGGCACATTTCATTTTGTTAAATTATTGCCAATCAGTCCTTCCAATGTTTATTTTTAAATACCCATCTTTGTTTTCACACAGTTATGCAAACATATCTTCCAGACATAACCCCGCTTATGCTTCAATTAGAATTTTTAAAAAACTATTTTCTCCAAGAGTACTTTTACACTTTAATATTGCAGTGTTATGATTCCACTGTCATGGAAAGCTCCTGGGATATGTAGTTTGGTGAGGCACTAGAGCTCTCTAGCAGAGAATTCTAAATATCCCTCCCTCAACTGCAATCTCAGGATTCCACCAAATAGAACCACAGCAATTAAAAGTGGAATCCTAGTGCTATAAAAGGGTTCCAGGGTGGAAGCTCTGCATTCCTAGCTCAAGGGCTGTTTCAATGCATTTGCAGGTTTGTCATTCCAAAGCAGGCCCCACAGATGTTAGGAGTGACCTGAATACTCCAGAAGACAACTGTCCTGTGTTACATATTTGATTGCTGAACAACACCTGACCAGCATACTACCCTACAGTGTTCCTGAGTATTCAGGTGTCTTTGTGGCCCTCACCTCAGACTGAAGAACCATGTAACACACCACTGACCAAAGCTTTGGCCTTCCGCACGACACAGGGCTATAACTCCAACCACACCACACTATTGGTCACTATCACATGTGGCTAATGGGGCTGGAGGTCAAAATATCTGGCCAAAGGTCTTCAGCTCTGCAGGAAGGCAGCATTATTCATCACCGCCACCACCCTCTATCAGACACACTGTTGCTGCTGCTACAGTGATGGAATCCCACACCGGGAGAAGGAACAGCCTGCCCTGCCAGCTGTAAGTCTAACCTGTTACCATGGGCCTTTCTGCCCTGCACTGTTATAGTGCTCTCATTCCACTTTCGGCCTCCTGTGGAATTCTGGGGTTTGTAGTTTCCTGAGGCCAAAGAGCTCTCTGGCTGATAATTCTAAAGGCCCCTCCCTAAACTGCAAACCCCACAATTCCACAGGATGGTGAAAGTGGAATAAGAGCACTACAACAGTGTACGACGGAAAGGCCTTGTCTCTTACCGAGGGAAAGGCGGGTTACTAATTGAGCAGCTAAAATTCAAATCAATAAACTAGAAAATCAAGGTCTCTGGGTAGGAAAATAAACGGGACACATATTTTTCCTACCAAAAACCAAAGGTCCACGTCAAGAGAATCCAGGAGGAAAAGTAGACCCAGACCAGCGCCTCTTTTTTTGGGAGGGGGGAAGGTGCGCACTCCGCGTATGCTCAGAGGCACTTCCATGCCTCAGAAGCTCGCAGAATCATGTTAGACTCGGCCCAAAGCCTCCTTCTACGACAAGGAAGGGAAAGGGAAGGAATGAGGGGCGCTTGCTCGCCCTCGGGGGCACTCTGGACCCCCGGGGCTGGCCCAGGTGCGGGGCCGATGGGGGTCTGCCCCCTCACACCGCCCACCCGGCCCTTGCCTGACCTGGAGGCGATGGCGGCGGAGCAGCGGACGCGCTCGCTGAGGTCGCAGAGGGCCCGGTAGTGAAGGTCGCGCCCCTTCTCGCGCTCCAGGTGGTAGGCGTAGAGCGAGAGGACGATGCCGGCCAGGCACACGGCGTAGCGGGCCGCCCGCTCCCAGCGCGGCACCGACACTCGCAGCAGGACGGGCGCCGCCATCTTGAGCCCAGCCCTCGCCCAGGCGGACCCGGCAGGAGACTCCGGGCTCCTTTCCCCGCTCTGCGCACGCGCACAAGGAGCGCGGCGGGGCCGGCACGCCGACACGCCACGCAGGGCGCGCACGCGGGCCCCGCGCCCATTGGCTCTGGGCCGCAGACGGGGCAGCCACGCCCACCCTTCGCTCCGCCCTCTCCCCCGGCTCCGCCCCTCCCTTCTGTCCCGGCGTCTGTTGCTTACTGCCCGCTCTCCTCTCTTCCTCCTCAATGGACGTGGCGCTCTTCGCGGCCGGGCACGTGCCACCCGCCGGCCAATCCAATCCGCGGGACGACGCGGCCGGCTCCGCCCACCCAAGCTCGCCTGAGTGAAGGTTCTCGCGAGGGTTTGTGCTCGTTTCCCAGCTCGCGAAGAAAGGCGAGCGCAGCTGGGAGGGAGGGGCGCCGCTCTCCTTTTCTTTCCCCGGGAGAGGCGTGGGTTCGAATCCCGCCTCGGGCTACATCACTTTTTATGTGTTCGTGTGTGTATATAATATAATTATATAATATACACACGATACACACACACACACACACACACATAGAAGTTAAAGCTCAAGGCAGGAGATATACATACTGTACAGCATATATATACATGTATATAGCCTATACGTATAAATATATATTAAAATTGTATAGCCTATGGCAGAAAATATATTGTACAGTAGGCTTATATATAATATACGTATATATACATACACACAGAGAAATGATACAGCTCAAGACAAGGGATATATATACAGTATATATATGTGTGTGTCTGTGTCTGTGTATAGTTTACATGTATAAATATATAAATTAAAATTATATAGCCTAAGGTAGGAGATACACTGTCCAATAGCTGTATATATAATTTGTGTATATATAAATTATATATATATACACACACACACACACACACGCATACACAGAAATTATACAGTTTAAGGCAGGAGATATATATATATATATATATATATATATACAGTATATACATCTGTGTGTATATTTTATATGTATAAATATATATTAAAATTATATAGCCTATGGCAGGAGGTATGCTGTACAGTAGGTGTATTTATAACTATAGACATATATGTATACACACACACACACACACACACAGAGAGAGAGAAATTATACAGCTCAAGGCAGGAGATATACAGGTATACATATGTGTGTGTGTGTGTAGTTTATATGTGTAAATATATATTAAAATTATGTAGCCTAAGGCAGGAGATATACTATACAGTAGGTGTATATTTTGTCAAGACTTGTCAAAGGTATAGCTTTGAAAGGGCTTTGAAAGATACAAACACAGTATCTGACTCCTCCCACATTGCCATTTGAAGAGCAATTAAAAAGCACTGCTTTGTAGCAAGTCCCCCTAGGAAGACCTAAGTCCCCGACACAGTCCTGGTCCCTAGCAGTAGCAGACAAGGGCTTTAAGCCAACGCAACGCCCGGGCGTTCGAAGGCGTCCTTTTACAACCTGGTCACTGTCTATGAATGGGACTCGTACAGTCGGGGCCCAGTTCTTCGCTCCCGTCTGGGTCTGGGGCTCGCCGGAGCCTTTGCATGCCGCGTCTCCCTTTCATGGAAGAAAACAACAGGGCCTCTGAGGGCCTCCGTGAGGGTATGAAAGTGGCCATTCAGCACCCTTGAGGCTCACAAAGGAGAACATTTTACAGACTTGCTACTGAGTAATGACTGTGTCCACCCGTGTGAAGGGTGGACAAAAAGGTGAAATTATTCCTTGAACATCTATGGAGCCGAATGTGTGATATTTACTACCATTTAAACACCAGGGCTTTTTCATTAGTCAGCAGTCTTTTTGTCTACTGAATGTGGACCAAAAACAGTTTTTTAATATATGAAATCTGTCAGTCTCTTTCTCATTGAATGTCTCTTTTTCTTCTTATATTTATTTACATCCTGCCTTTCTCCCAAAATTTGGGCACAAGGCTTAGAACTTTACAAAGAATACAGCTAAAAACATAACAGAAAGTTAAAACTAAAATAGAATTAAACAATTCACAATATTGAAACCCATGCTAAAAATTTAAAAATGCAAATAAAAAGATGAAACATTATTAAAAGAGTTCTATTTTAAACCGTATATATAAGCCATTACATTTCAAAACCCTCCTCCCCCCCCCCCGTGAGTTAATTGAGTCCAGGCTACTTTTGCATTTTCAGCTCATTTTGCAGCCATGCAAGTAAGCCAAGGAGAAGGGAAGAAGTGGGAGGAGGAGAGAGAAACTGGGACATTTTTTTTAAAGTCTGCAGGAAGAGGAAGGAAAATAAATACCTTAAAGGTGCCAGATCCTTTCTGATCTTGGAAGCTAAGCAGGGTCAGTCCTGGTTAGGACTTAGATGGGAGCCCACCAATGAATACCAGCTGTAGCCTATATTTCACAGGAATTCTAGGAAATGCACGGGGTTGCCATAAGTCAACAAGCAATCTGAAGGCCCCTACGCACACAATATAGCACGTATAGCACAATATAGCAACCCAAACAGAGGCCAGATCCCCTCTGATCTTGGAAGCTAAGCAGCACTAGCCCTGGTTAGTCCTTGGATGGGAGACCACCAAGGAATCCCAGGTGGCATGGGCTCTATTTCAGAGGAGGGAACTGGGAAAACACCTCTGAGGAGTCCTTGCCTAAGACACCTCTGTGAAATTCACAGGGTTGCCATAAGTTGACAGGCGACATGAAGCCACACAGAGACACAGCTGGCATGCTGATTGTTGGACAAGAAACACCTGCCCAAATGCCTTCTTCTATATTACCGCTAAAGCAGCCCTCTCGAGGTTTCACCCTGGCAACGCTAACAATAACAACAACAATAGTGGTAGTAGCAGTTGATGCCAAGGGCCTGGTCCTGCTTAAACAGCGGCAGGCCCCGTTGCCGGGACAACGCCGGGGCGAGGGAGGGGAAGCGGCCGAGGAGGAACAGGGCAGTTAGGGGGCGTGGCCTGTCGCCAGGGTCACGGGGTGTGCCTGTGTGACGCAACGCAGGGGAGGAGGTTGCCAATCGGCGCAGCATCGCCAGCAGGAGGAGGAGCCTCGGCGAGGGCGGGCCATGAAGCGGAAGCGGAGCCGCTCCCAAGTGGCCTTTGAGGCCCCGCCCGAAGAAGAAGAAGGAGGAGGAGGAGCGAAAGCGGCGAGGACGCAGCAGGAGGCGGAGGCGGAGCCGGAGGCAGAGGCGGAGTCACGGGAGGCGGAGGCGGAGCCCCCTCACGGCGGCGGCGGCGGCGGCGGCGGCAACTCCGCGGAAGGCAGGGAGGAGGAGGAGGAGGAGGAGGACGACGGGGAGGCGGCGAGAGCCGAGGAAGAGCGCCTGGAGCGGCTGCGGGAGCGGGCCTATCTGGGCGGCCCGCGGGGGCCGGGCGCGGGCGGGAAGGGCCGGAGCCGCCGGGCCCGCGAGCGGCGCACCAACTGGCGGGGCCCCGCCGGGCACGAGCGCAAGATCGCCGCCAAGATCCGCGCCAGCCGCGCCAAGAAGCGCCGCCAGCAGCGCCCCGGAGCCGGGCCCCGGTCCGCCCCCGCTCAGGTGCACAACAGGGCGTGTCTGTTAGGCGGATTACCACTCCCATCATCCCCAGGCAGCCCGTTGCCCCGAACTCCCACGGGAGTTGTAGTCCCTCTCTTCCACTGCAACTCCCAACATCCTTGAGGAAAGGGTGCAGAGTCAGGGGGCTGGGATTGGAGTTGTCCGTTGTATCCGCTTTGATGAATTACATCTCCCAGCATCCCCAGCCATCTTCCCTCCCTACGCCCACCCACGCGCCTTGCACACTCTTCACAAGGCGCAGACTACAACCGCCATCGCCCCCCCTTATCATGCTGAGAGGGGACGATGGGGGTTTTGTCCGGCACATTTTCAGAGCCACGGCCCTCATCTTCTCTCAGTCAGGTGCACCCTTGCTTTTGGCGGGGCAGGGATGCCCCCCTCTTTCCCCCACTGTGGGCACAAGTCTCACCCTCCTTAGCCAGCCAGTACACATCCCTGTCACGTTTGCAAGGGGCAATGGGAGCTGTAGTCCCTAGCACCCAGCTGGCTGGCCTTGTGATGAGAGTTGTAGTCCACCATGGGAAGAAAGGGGAAGGTTTGGTCCCAGAAGGCCCATAAGCTTGATGAAAATGCCCCCTAGAGGCTGTCTGGGGCACAAAAAAATGATTTTTTAGGGGTGGGGTGTGTGGCCCTCCAAGGTCTGGAGCACCAGTGTGGCCCCTCTCCTCCCACAGTTGCCCACCCCGTGGTGTCGTGGTTTGTGCTATGGCTGTGGAGACCGGGGCGCAAATTCCCACTCAGCCATGGTGACCTTGGGCAAATCACACTCTCTCAGCCTCAGAAGGTGGCAAAGCCAACCCCTGGACACATCTTGCCAAGAGAGCCCCAGGATGGGGTCACCTTAGGGTTGCCATAAGTCGGAAATGAAGGCACGCAACAACAGCAACACGTTTTTACTCGTTCTTACTTTTGCTTTCTCACAGGCTGCTGAGACGTCCAGCCTCTGAGTACCGGTTCCCATCTTCTTCTCCATTGCTGAAGATGCTCCATCCACTCTGTCACCGCTGGGTTACAAAAATCTCCTCGTGCACCTTTTTTTTCTTCCAGCTTTGAGTGTTCCTCCTTCTGTGAGGAAGTTTCCAACCATGCACTAACATGACAAATCCTTGACAAATTCTGAGTGATTGTGTCCCATTCTGTTTTTAAATTTCCATTTTTATTCCTTCTCTGTCTCAGTCAGTTCTGCTGGCATAGACACGCTGAGGTTCAAAACAGAAAAAATACATATACGTGTGACATCGCCCTTCTAGATTAAAATAGGAAGTTTTCTTAAGAGCAGAAAGTAGTGTCCGAAAAGGAAATTGGTTCAGAGGTGGAACGCGCACACTGTATTGTACGGAGCATGAAGGACGTATGGGGGCTCACTAGTGCAACGGGTGTCTGCCCATAGGTTGTCACACCACAGTAGCCCACTGGTGCTACTGCGAGTGGGGCGCGTGATGCTCCGGGTCTTGATGCGCAATACGTACCAATGCACAGTGGAGCGCTCCCCGTCGCACGTCCAGACGCCAGCTAGGAAGCACCGGAACATAACAGGAGTCCCAGTGTGCACAAAAGGGTGCAAAATGTGTGAGAAGTGCGCAATGCATTTTCGCAATCCACACTGCTTCTGCTAGATTTGGTAGTTTTGAAGCCTACGCTGTGATTGAGGATCTCACAGATACAGTAATTTTTATCCAGGGTCTTCCTCAGACCTGGCAATTATTTCATTTATTATCTGTTCCTCGGAACCCAATCGCAGTGAGCTGCTTGGCTTACGGAAATAAGAAAGCCTGGCTTAATAGAAAACGGATGGTTTTTACTTCTTGGAACCGATACTCAGCAAATGCTTTTAATGGCAAGCAGCGTGGCATAAAAGAAATCATTTTTATTTCTATTCGCAGACCTTGGGAAAGTTACTTTTGAGGACAACGCCCAAAATGGCCGTGGAAGCTTAGAGACTGTGGGACTTGCAGTCCCAAACATAATTGTTATAGTGTTAATTGTAACACTGTTACAGTCTAGTTGTATGTTTATTGTAATATAAGGAAATGAGTGAATTATCACTCATTAAGCCACTTTAATCGCACGAGTGAACCGCCGTTCCAGCGAACCAGAGGGAAACCCGGCCTCAACATGGCCGCCTCCCCTCGTGAGCGGCCGGCGCCCTTCCAAACCGAGTAGGTGGGACCGCGAATAGCACATGCGCACCCGAACACCTCGCCCTCGTTTTTTCAGACCTAGACGCTCCGCCCCTTTATGGAGACTAGTCCCACCCACAGTGCCAGAGGAAAGAAGAGTCGCTCCCCGCCCACTTCCTCCTGACCGCGCTGCCGTCACCGGTTGCCTCAGTAGGGAAGCGTGCGCATGCGCCTCCCGGGGGAAGAAGCCACAGCGTCCTCCGGGACTGACCTTGAGCACGGGGACCGGAAGCGGAAGGAGGAAAACCGGAGCGAGGCGAGGGAACGTTGTTCTGGTGAGAGACGAGCGAGCGCGAAGACGCAGGAGCCCCGCTGCCATCATGCCGAGGGGGAGCAGGAGCCGCACCTCCCGGATGGCGCCACCGGCCAGGTGGGGGAGCGAGGCACCCGGGGGCGGACGGTGGGGGGGGGGCGGCCACGTGACATTCAAGGGGGGCCGGAGGAGGGGGCTCTCGGAGCTCGGGAAGGCGTCTTCTCCGGACCACAGGCCCCGTAGCCAACCCCCAGCCGGCGGTCTGGGGCTTAGGGTCGTTGCAGTCCTAAAAGGTCGTCTGCCTAAATTCGTTATTTGGGAGGGGGGCGACGGCACCCCTTCCGGCTGCCCTGAGTAATATTCTCTCGGGCAGCAGCTGAAGACGTCAGAACCAGGCCTCCTAGCGGTCTCGGCGGAGCGGGGGCAGCCCCCGTTACTTTCCATTTCTTCGTGGATTGCTTTTCAGGCGTCCTCGTTTCTCTCTCCTCCCCTCATTGGCCCCTTTAGCCTCCACTTGCTCCAGTTCTCACAAACTGAGGTGAACTGAAAAGTTTTTCCTTTTTTTTAAAAAAAGCCTCTCCTACTTTAAAACGGCCCAGAGGCCCCCCCCAAAACCTGGTAGAACTGCCTCCAGTGTCCTGTAGAAAACAGCTGGGGAGCACTCTCACACCTCTGGGGGAGCATGAGGTGCATGAGCCACACTTTGCGAGCCCTGCTGTAAAGGGTGCAAATCTCTTCTGTTTTTCCCCCAAAACCCCCTTTTTTTTTCTGGGAAAAAAGGGCCCTATGGCTTTAATTGAGACTTAAAGTCAAGGAGGGAAGGAGTGATCTTCGGAGCATCAGGGAGGCACCTCCAGGAATCTGGAGCAGCTGGTGGAAAAGGATGAAGCAGAGCCAGGGAAGAGGAAGCCTGACCGTCGGAGCAACGGAGGGACCCGGTCGGGTCGGAGACGAGATCCGGGGCTGGGCGGTGAGCTCAGCCTCTGAGGCGCTTCCCCGGAGAAGAGGCGGCGAAGGGGCTGCGAGGAGAGGGCCCGCGGCACCTGGAGGAGGAAGGCTCCGGAGGTGGACGGCCGAGTCAAGGCGGGGGTCTTGGAAGGGCAGCGGCGGGCTTATGTTAGGCAGGGGCCCCTTCTGTTTCTCATATTCTGCGACTCTCTAAGCAGAGCTCGCTGGCCTTTCCGAACGCAGAGGAAGTCTGTAAATCCAGGGATGTAAACGGTCCCTTATTCCACTATCGTGTCCTCTCCGTGATCCCCTCGGAGGCGAGAGTGGCTCGCGCGTCTTTACTGGCTGGCCTGGGCCCGCTCGGACAGCTCAGAGGCGGCCTTTGCGCTGGCCGTCTCTCGTGCTTCTGCGGACGAGCATCTGCGCCATGGCTAAAACGTCCCACCTGCCAGCTTAGAGTTGGGAGCCCCTCCGTCGTGTGTTTGTCCGCCGTCTTGTGGCGAGCGAGGCAGGTTAGATAACGAGGAGCGTTCTCGGTTGTGAATGGTTAACCAGCTTAAAAGGGATTCTTGGGGCTGTAATGTTTCGTAATGTTTTGCTGCTGTCCTAACGATCTGCTTTGGGCGTGGGGCTGTCTTCCTCTCAGGAGGGCGAAGAGCGGAGTCTTGAAGCTTGGCTCCTTGCACAGGAGGATCCTGTGAAGAAAAGTGCGGTTGATCAAGTACAGGTCAACAAACAAAAGGACACGTCTTTCTCTAGTCTATCAATTTCCTGAATAGACGTATAAAATAAAATTTGCAGTGCAGAATAATTATCCTGCACAAAGTTAAATTCACCGTCTTACTACCGGTTTTACCTGTGGACCGCCCTGAGATCATTTGGTATAGGGCAGCACAGAAATACTTTTAATAATTTTTTAAAAACCAGGTTAGGCCAAGATAAGGAGTGGCCCAGAATGAATGGAAACTGGAAAGTGATTCTCACTGCTCTGATGCTCCGACTTATGCTGTGGGCCGCCTCAGGTGGGCCGGGATCCAAATACTGGCCGGGCCCGACCCTTTTTTTACTCACAAAGTGACTTCATCCCTCAGTTTATCTGTCTGTCTGCCCCCACAATGGGCCTGTGTTTGTGAGAATGTATCCGTAGAATTATATTCAAGCACTAGGCAAACCTAGCAAAACAATTCACGCCTGGAATTACCTCTGATGGCATCTCAAAAAGTTACTCTGTGCTTTTTGTCTTCGCAGCCGTGCGCCACCAATGCGCTCTGCCGCACCGCCAGCTGCGCATGCCCCCGTCCCAGCAGCCACCCCTCCTTCAGCCGTGGCTTCTCCGGCCCCCAGGCAGCCTGGCCTGATGGCCCAGATGGCCACCACTGCCGCGGGGGTAGCCGTTGGCTCTGCTGTGGGGCACACCCTCGGACACGCCATGACGGGAGGATTTGGAGGGGGAAGCTCTGAAGCCGCAAGACCCGACATCACCTACCAGGTGAGAGGGAGCGATCCGTTACCTGAGGCACTCTGTGTGTGTGTGTGTCTTCCAAGTTGCCTGATGGCTTATGAACCCATGATTTTCAGAGGTTTTTCTCAGGCAAGGAATCCTCAGTGATGGTCTTGCCAGTTCCTTCCTCTGAAATACAGTCTACAGCACCTAGTAGTCATTGGTGGTCTCCCATCCAAGGACTAACCAGGGCTGGTCCTGCTTAGCTTGCAAGATCAGGTGGGATCTGGTGCCTTTGGAGTGTTGAGGCCCCTTGTATCTTTTAGCTAATGAAAATAAAGCAAAGTGGATGTTCGTGTGCCTGTATCCCTATCCCTCAGTTTAGTCTACCTGCCTTTTGTGACTCTTGTGGTGGGAATTCAGAGTGCTGGTTATGACCTATAAACTCCATGCAGCCAAGATGTGGGCTGTCTGACAAAACGTGTCCCCCTAGGTGAGACTGCTCAGGCCCCGAAATCTTCAGGAAAGACCTGCCTCTTGGTTCCCCCACTTTTGTAGACATAGTCGGTGGGGACATGAAACAGGGCCTTCTCAGTGCCTGCACCTATCATCTGGAGGCATTTTTTTTTTAATTCAGATAGGCTTTTAGAATTCAAGGCCTTTAGGGAAAGGGGTTTGCTGTTTTATTTTAAATTGTAATGGTTTAGCTGCTTTTTTATCCTTTCAAAGCCTATGCTTTAAATTGTTTTAACATGGTTAATAGTTTAATATTGACTCTGTGTTTTTAACTATACTGTAATTGTTTCAATTTGTAAGCCACTTTGTGTCTCAAATAAAAATTGAGGACAAAGGAGAAAATAAGAGATGTGTGTTCTGTTTTAGCATCCCAAAATCAATCCAGAACTCCCTACCTCCCCCTTGGATACCTCCTTCTTTCACCTGTGTTTCCCTTCCGAAATGGTGCTGGGAAGTGACATGACGTCATTTCCAGGTGCCATTTGGAGGAGAGAAAAAGAGGGCAGACAGACATCTTTTGGCTTGTGGGAGTTGGGGATGGAAAATCCCAGATGGTTGAATGGGGTCCCTGCAGGGCCTCTTGCCTTCCTAACCGGACCGTGTCCTGCTTGTCCCCCAGGAGCCCCAGGCGGCCCAGCCCGCGGCCCAGCAATCGCAGTTCACCCCTTGCCAGTACGAGATGAAGCAGTTCCTGGAATGCGCCCAGAACCAGACTGACCTGAAGTTGTGCGAGGGGTTCAGCGAGGTCCTCAAGCAGTGCCGGTTTGCAAATGGTAGGTTCTTTGCAGGCCGTCTGAGAACGGGCTCATTTTTCAAGCCAAATCTTGAAGTCACTCATCACTTCTGGACCCTGTGAGGCATCAGAGATGGATGGGGAGGGGCAGATAGAAATGCCAAGTGATTTGAGAGTCAGTGTGATGTGAGATCATAAAATCATAGAATCATCATCATCTATTTATAGCAAGCCTTCCTGTTTTTCCTTTAAAAATCAAAGGTTTTGTGCATGTTATGGTAAGTTTTGAATGTGCCCTGTAGATCCAGAGAATTACATCTAGCAGTTCTTGCTACTTCCCCCAGAATCAGCAAGCCCCTCTCAATTATGCCCCCTGACCCTAAAAACCTGCTCCACAGGGTTAACAAACTGGAACCAGTTCTTAGGCACTGTGGAGGGCCACAGTGGGAAGCATGGTGGTCCTGATGCAGTTGGCATTGGATGCGCTTTTGGATCTTGCCAAGGATATGTGTCATCTCCAAATACGTTGTGAATGCATGTTGAGCTTCCCTTATCTGAAATGTCTGGGACCCAACGTGTTAGGTATTTCAGAATTTGGAATGGTCTCTTTTTGGAATAGCCGCACATTTCGTTCATTCACTACTTGCGTTATGTATGAGATGTGAGGCACAAAAGCAGCAGAGGATCTGTAAAATGGCAGGAAGCCAAGCATAATGCTCAGTGCAAATTGTGCCCCCTGCCATTTCACAGATCTTCAGGTCTCTCTCTCTTTTTACAACCAGCTGTCCTCTTCTGACTCTGGGCAGGTTGCTATGGCGTGCTCCTCAGATCTGAGAGACAGATGTAGGAGCATCACAGCCACTGTCTCAAAGGTGGAACCTGGAAGCTGGTGGCAAAAATATTTGGTTTTTGGAGCATTTTGGATTTCTGGATTGGGAGGCTCAACCTGTATGAACAAAAGGGTTCACTGGGCGATATCCTGGGCCTCTGCTTTTGTTCTCTGTTCAATTTATTATAATGCTGTCAAGTCAGCCCTCAACTTATAGAGACCCCTCAATTTCATATTACTATTTGATTACTTCCTCTGAAACAATAGCCTTCGGCCCACGTCTTCCCTGGCAGTCTGCACTCCCGAGTACTCATCCAGGACTGAGTTTGCTCAGCTTCCAGGATCAGGTGGGATTTGGAGCCTTCAGGGAATCAAGCCATTTCAGCAGAATTTTTATCCCACCTTTATCCCAAGATGGGATTCAAGCAGCTGGCAATTTAAAATATAAGAAATTTAAAAGTAAAACATTACTTTACAAAGGTTTTTTAAAAATTAAAGAATATTATTATTTAAAAAATGACTTAAAACACTTAAATTCTAAAACATTTAAAACATATTTAAATTATGTTTAAAAATATCCGTTTGCCTACGCATACAAGCCCAAAGCAGTATCTGAGGTTAGTTTGGGATGCAGAGGTGATTCTGTTCTCAGTACCTATAAGGTGTTATGAAATCCATCCCTTAGTAGTTCAGTTCTTACTTGTTGAGAGTTTGCTGTAAGTACTGGGAAAATGTAATGAGAAGTTAGGAATTGCTGGATGCTGCAGGCCCTCCTCTGGTTTCTAAAAATTCTGGTTTCTAAATATTGTGTTGTCCATACTGATCTTTCTCTTTCTCTCTCCGTTTTTTTTTTCCATTTACAGGTTTAGCTTAACTAAGCTCCACCAGATGACCTCCTAGCTCTGTTATAGAAAGATATGTCACTAGTAAAATCTCTAATATCTAAAAGCCATCTTGCATTTATTTTGTGACCGCTTTTCTGCCTAGCGAGAAGGCCTGGAAGGATTTTCATGGCAGGAAGGATTGTGGTGACAGAGTTCACCATCAATTGTGGTTGGGGTGGGACTGATGGGCATGAAATCTTTGTGATTGTTTCGCCTGTGTCCTCTGTCTGTGCTGGTGTGCCTGGCAGTAGTTGTATCAATATGAGCCTCAAAATAAAAGTTGATTGATCTCCACAGAACATGTTGCATTGCTTCCTCCAGAGCTCGTTTATGTGGAATCCTCCAGTCCTTGAGGAATCAAGTTGAGCAAGAAACAGACGTACTTTCCCAAGTTTTCACTGTGATATATCTTCCACCCAAATAAAACATTCCATTCTTTGCCAAACTTATAAACAGAAATCTTTGGCTGGTTTTGCACAGTGTCCCAGTAAAGAGATTTAGGAAATGTATGGCCCTCCAGATCTTGAACTGTAATTCCCAGCAGCCTTGGCCAGTGTGGTCCATGACCACAGATGCTAGGAGCCCCCATCCAGGGTTATCATAGGAAGAGGAAGTCCCATTATCTGACTGCTTACTCTTTGATGCTTCCCAATTAAGGACAAGTACCATTAATTGAATGAGGGCTCCACTCTTTCATTAGTTCTCCTTGCCTGCGGAGGCTCGCTTAGAACCCACTTGTGCTCATGTCCTCCTTGCAAAGTGAGCTGCGGAGAGGTGCTAAGCCGGCTCAGAGACTTTGCAAGGGGTGTGTGTACATCCATCCTCAGTGAGCTACCGTAAGTCCTCCAGACTCCCTACAGTACAGTGCATGGGTTCCACTTTTCAAACAGTTCAGTCTTCTGCCAGTGCTCTGGTTCCTAATCTGTCAGAAAGGTGGAGCAAGCCTGTATGTGAGATTATAATTTGCCAGCTCCAAAGGATATGGGATGGCAAAGAGTTCAGGTTCTCCCCGATTTGCTTCTGTTGACAAATTGAAAACCGGAGCTCCTTAATCAAAACGAGAGATCTTGGGGTGAGTTTATACACAGCTGCATCTTCAAGACGTCTTTGAGTGGAACAACCTGGGGTGTGCATACCATTACGGACATAATGCTCAACGGTTTGCCTGATAATCTAAGGAGTGGTTTGTAGATCTGTCTGGTGGGTGTCGCCCCCCCTACCAAGCTCTTTCTTTGAAGGCATGTAATCCAACCTCTTGCCCACATACAGAATCCACAGCTCTCACACCCCAGAGAGGCAGCCAAATTCCTAAAAGCTTTCTTTTACCCTAAATCTCTCACAATTTAAAAGGGGCCCCAAAAGAATCCCAGCAGGCTGGTGGCAAAAAACACAACCTAATCCTGCAACCCACAGTGGCCAAGTAGATGTTCTAAGATGCCAACAACGAGGACATGAGGGGAATAGGCTCCTCCCGCTCATATGCAAAGGTACACCATTGTGGTACCTGGAGGCTCCATTTAGCTGTGCCTCACCAACAACCGCTGTTGGCCCCATCCATCGTAAATTTATTTTCCATACTTTCAGAGCCACAATCAATCATTTTATTCATATCCCATCATTTCCCCAAGACTGAGACTTAAGGCAGTTTAACCAAATAAAAGGACATACAAGCAAAAGCATATATCCATAAAAAATAACATGAAAATAATATTTATAGACTGTCTGTGGAGGAGTTAATGTGGCATAGTGGTTTCAGTGTTGGACTACAACCCTGGAGATGCGAGTTAGATTAGTCTCTCAGTCATGGAAACCCACTGGGTGACCTTGTGTATGTCACACATTCTCAGACCCAGAAAACTCCATGATAGGTTCGCCTTAGGGTCCCCATAAGTCATAAATGACTTGAAGGCAAAAAGACATGACATGACGTTCTTGTTAACTTTCTCTTCTCCTGGCTAAAAATACCCAGCTGACTGAGCTGCTCCTCATAGGGTCCGTGGTTTGTTTGTATGTTTGGATCTCTGAAGTAAAATTACTAAATATTAAATCACACACACACATGCCCCCCTGCCATTTTGCCATCTGATCTTGGCCACTCTTATATGTCATACAAATTCATTCTATTTGTTTTGCTGTTCTGACATGGCTTGGCCACACATCTCCTGGTTTTCATCTGTGAGGCTCTGATGGCCGTGCTGGGTTCTTGCATAATATGAGCTAGAACTTAATGCTTCCAGCTCATATCATCCTTCCAACACCAGCCATACACTGACACCCCCAGCTCCTGTCTCTTTCCTGTCCTTTTTCCCCCCCAAGCTAAACAGCTCCTATGTTGCAACTGGTACTCACACGGGAGCTGCTCCACGTTGTGGGACTGCAGTCTATACACACCCTGCTTATGCAGCACTGTTGCACCTCTTGATCTCGAGGTGTGTAACGCAGTACCCTTTGCCCAGCCCGATGGCATGCAGATCATTCGGGGAAACCACTCTCACCTTGCAGGGCGGGCTCCTTCACCTCAAAGCAGGGTCACTCCTGAATAAACAGCCTCCTCGGAGCGTTGGCAGCAGGCCTGGGAGCTGCGTTGCTGTTTTTATTTTTGGCATCCTAGTCACCACAGAGAGACAGAGCGACAGAGCACAACCGGCAGCAAACTCACCGGGACAGACAGACAGACAGCCCAGTCGCTGTTCACTGGTTGTGAGTTTTCAATGTAACTGCAGAAATTCCTTGGATCAAGTTTGACCGGCTGGCTGAACTACTCCAGGTCAGTTAGGACACCCAGGTTATGGTGAGCTTATTATTGTTGTTGTTGTTGTTGTTCAGAACATCAATGATCTGGATTCTATCCCTGAATTAACAGAATATGAGAGAATAGAACAATAGAATACGTAAGAATCCATTCAACGGATTTAATCTTCTATTACTACCACTTCTGTTGTTGTTGTTGTTATTATTATGGCTTCACAATCTACCTGGTATTACCAACTAGAGTTTTGGACCATTGATAACTCAGATTCTGTCCAAGAATGTAGGAAACCGAGAGGCATCCAACAGATAATATGGCACATTCCAACACTGTCACTTTTTGTATTGATTATTATGATTATTTAATAATCATCATCATCCTCACCACCACCACATGGTGGTTATTTATTTACAGGCCTTGTTGGACTTTTATTTGTTGCTGTTGTTGCTTTAACTGATTTCAGTTTTAGGATGGTATAATTGCATTTGAACCTTTCTATGCTTTTATTTTTAAACTATGTTTCAATCATCATCATCATCATCATCCTTATCTTTTCTCACTTGTAAAGTCCCCAAAATGAAGCACAATACTTTTTTTCATCCAAAAAAGGATAAAAACATTATTTTAAAAGCTAGCTCACATACTTTTCTCTTTAAAACAAGCAGTTTTTAAAAACTCATAATTCAAAGAGTGCTAGACCTGGTTTTAAATGTCCTATTCCCACTTTTTTGTTCAAACTAGAGTGGGAAAAAACTTCGAAAAATTAAAGCAGAGAGCAGATCAAAGGCTCAGATTTAAAAACGGGGGCAATGATCTATAGAATTATTGCATTTAAAACAAAGCCATGAAGAAAGGATATAAAAATAGCATAGTATTTGTACATGATCAACGAGCATGGTACCTTATAGACTATCAGATCCCCAAAGTCTGTTGGAGTATTAATAAACAAGTCTTAATGATGGAAGGCAAACAAAGAGTGAGAAAACATATTTTGCATCAAGAAATTGACTTTGTCTAACAAAAGAGACTGAAGGCACAATTTGGAGACGTTCAAGTATGAATTTCTAACTAAAAAAGGAGTATGCAGGTAATACAAAATAAGTTTGGCTCATCTTGTTTTAGGACCACTAAAATACAAAATATCAATATCATATTGATTACGGTCAATTTCGGTACATGTAAGGTTCACATATTTATAGAAAACATGTACAGTATTGATGAAAGTAAGTACATTTAAAAGTTCACTTATACATAGCTACAAAAGTAACAGCAATTAAGTATAAGTGGAGGTATTTTATTTGTTAACCATTAGTGGGAGGAATCTTTAATGAACTGTATATTTAATTTTAAATAATTACCTTAACTTGAAAATTTTGATCAATCTTCAAATGCTTACTGCATAGGTAGCTTTTTTTAATGTAGTTTTAGCTTCTAAAAAAGAAAACCTTAAACCTGAGCTTGAAAAGTAGGCACTGGTCCTACACTATTTGCCCAACATGGCTTTATAAGCTAGAGACAAAACAGGAGTCCGACAGGTATAGCTTGCCTGGACAATCTAGAAGTTCAACAGGTGTAGCATGCCTGCCGATCTATACCAGCTGAAACCCCATTTTCCCCATAGCTCTTAAAAGACTGTCTCTCTTCTGGGCCTGGCCATCTTGACTCCAACAGATTGCATTCCCATCTGCTTCAGCCAGAATTAAGCCATGTTTGGAGAGGTTACTTTTTGGGAAAGTCAGTCCTCAGAACCCCCCAGTTCACCTGGTCCTTGGCCAAGGGGAATTATGGGAATGGTCATCTGAAAAAAAAAAGGACTTTCCTAAATCTAATGATGTAATAATCTCCGGTTATGATTACTAGTAATTCTAATAGATCAAACGTAGATATGTAAAGGTGGAATAAGACCTGGGATATTCATCAAATGTTCTTTTTCATTACAGTTTGTATGGGTGGGAGTCAGATTTCTTTGGCTTGTTAGTGTAGTTAGGATATGTTTAGTGCAACACAGGACTCTTTTAGTAATGAGTTGCGTTATTATGTTCTAGTCTAAGTTTAGTTCAGTTTAGTTTTTGTTCTAGTTATATACATATATTGCTTCTATATAGTTTGCTTCTTTTTTTCCCCCTGTAGTTCTGGATTGGTTATTTGTATCTCCTGTTAAAATCAGTAAATATTAAATCTTGTTAAAAAATACTTTTCCAAGTTCTGGATTTAGGCTGGACTCATTTATGAGCCTGATTCCAATCATGGAATCAAGTTCTGTCTACAGTAGCATTACTAGGATTGAGGTGTCACTCCCATGGTCCTCCTTCCTTACCAGACGAGACCAGACTAGAATATGGTACCTAAAGTACCAGAAAAATTAACAAAAATAGGAAACTATTAAGAACCATTAACAATGGAAACAACTGCATGGGCTTGTAGCATGTACAGATGAAACCACGTGATTTGAAGCATCACTGTAAGTCCGCTCTGGATTTTACTCAGAGCTTTATGGATCACCCAGTGGGTTCCCTGGCTGAATAAGTGTTCAGCACACTTTAATTAATTAAAGGAGACTTCTAAAGCATGGAATCTATTTTTTGGTTCAGCACTTTGAATGTGCTCCTTTAAAGTTCAGACTAAAACCTGGAGTGAATTCACCATATCCTCTACATGCTGACTTGGGAGCTACTGGGTGCCTCTGATGTTTCTGGGAAGAGACCGTGCCTTTCCTGTTCTTTCCTTTTGCAGTTTCTTGGCATCTGAAAGTAAACCTTGAGAAGATTCCAGGAAAAGTTAGACCGAGATGACCAAGGCAGAGGAGTTGCCGGAGAGCCAAAAGTCCGGGGAGTTTTATGAGAAATATGAGCCGAAGGAAATCTTGGGAAGGTACGGGTTCGAAATCTGCACTGCTTTACTATCCTCTCTCTCACCAGAATCAGAATACGGAAGGTGGCAGTGAATATGATGAAAAGCTGAGGCCCAGTCCCTCAAGTTATACATCCCAAAGAGATTTTGCTCGTTCTGCTTCTATTCCCATTATGTTAAATTAGCAGGAGATTCAAAAGAGGTGAAAAGGAAAGTCCTTCTCCAAATGACCAAGACTTAGCCAAAGAGAACCCCCCAAAAAAGCTATCCTTCAATGGCTGCATTTTGGGTGTTCTCTTTGGGGTGTATAACTCTGAGGGCTGGTTTTCCTCTCCTTTTTCTTTTCACCGTTCCTGGTTTTAGAAATGTGCTCGTTTTTCTGCCAGAAAATCATTCCAGCTTCTGCTGTGTATATAGCCAAGAAGGGTTTATTGCTCATAAAAAAGAGCATGGCTTCTTTTCTTCTTTCATTGCAAGGTTGAAAGTCAAACAGACGAGGCAGATTGTCCCAGGACTTCAGCCAAAAAACGTCTGAGTAGGTATAACCCAGGAGACCAAAACCTTTGCTCAGGGACCCTGCAATCTTTAAATGTACTTTTATAAAAAGATCCCAAAATTAAAATCAGGCTGCAGGCGTTAGCTATAAGATCCTCCATTCTGTGGCCTAGTGGCTGGGGATGATGGGTTTTGCCACACCAAGCTTCTGGAGGACCCAAGGTTTTTCTCTTGCTCAGCCTTAATACAGTAATGGCAACATCTGGCAAAATACTCTGGGGGACAAGACCCAGAATCCCTAGCAGGTATGATTAATGGTTGGGTATGATGGGAGTTGTTGTGGAAAACCTCTGGAGGTTTTAAAAATTCCCCATTTCTGCCTGAATGGATTAAAAGCCGTGCTTGGGATTCTAAGCAGCCCAGAACCTTTGGGTGGTAACTCCCAGCACCATGTGTGCTGGCTGGGGGATTCTGGGATTTGTAGTCCCAGCACCATTCTTGTTTGGTCTGCCCTTCCAGAGGTGTGAGCAGTGTCGTGCGCCGATGCATCAATAAAGTCACCCGGGAGGAATTTGCCGTGAAAATTATAGATATCACAGCCGGGAATCTGTCCCCAGAAGAGGTTCAGGAGCTGAGAGAAGCCACTCAGAAAGAGATTGACATCCTCAAGAAAGTGTCTGGACATCCCAACGTCAGTAAGTCAGATTTTGCTTCCAGAAAATTCTTATCAGAACCGTGGCCATGAATCTGTGTGGGTCCAAAGGAATGAGGGTCTGGTTGTCAGTACGTTACTTGCAGTGAACTTTGTGGTGCAGGTGTTATAATTTTGGTTGTGAATGTTGGGAGGTTGTGTAGAATTCTCAACCAGAGAATTCTATAGAGTTTTAGTGGACTACATATCCCAGGATTCCACAGGGGTGCAGCGCTGTCAATGAAAGTGGTATCACAACACTATAATTTTGTAGTGTCAATGGGGCCCTGAAGTGTTCCAGCATCACACCTCCATTCCCAAAGTCTTCTTCCAAACTTATGCACAGTTGCAAGAGTCCAGGCAGTGGGTGCAAATTTTTGCGTGAGCAGCACAGCCATCAGAGTGAATCTTCCTTGTGCTTCTCCTTCTGTTCCCACTGGTGAGAGTCTCTGGAACCAGCTGCGATCTCATTTAACCCCGAGCTCCAGATGCAGTCCTTTATCTCTCCGCCCCCATTCCTCAGGGTATCACATTTTCCCTTTGCTGATGAATCAGCGTTACAGTATGGCATAGACTCCACTTAAGAGGAGGAAGAAGAGATGGCAACAGGGAAGCAAAAAGGGCTTTCCAAATCTTGCTGTCGCTTGCGTGCTTCCAAGCAAGGGGAGAAAGAGCTTCTCAGCAGATCATCATACCCTCCAGCATTTCGAGATGAAAACCAGGACTCATGTGGCCAAGCAACATCAGTGCGCGGTCAAGAGGGGGAGAGTTATTAATGAGGGAGAACACACGAGCCGGGAGAGGCTGTGGCAGTTTGATTTTGGGCTGAGCCCCTAGAAAGGGCAAGATCCTGCCCAACTGTTTGCATTTTGAATTCAGCTTGCAGTAATGGAAGTAAGCTGAAGACAAAGAGAAGAAGGAGAAAGAACCAGGGCATTTTAAAAGCAGTTCAGAAAGAGGGATGGTGCAGGATTGATCAAGACTGTCTCTTCCAAACTGACTGGAGGGTGAGAACGTTAGTTCCCCCAAAGTGTGTAGTTGAGAATGAGATGAGCAAAACTGGCCCAAGTTGTATTTCTGTCCCATGACAACAGAGAGAGAGAGAGAAAGAGAGAGAGAGAAGCTGAGAATCCCTACAGACTGTCCCATTTCTGAGAAAAAAAACAGATCTCCAGAAACGGCAATCCACTACTTAAATAGGTTGCAGCACTCTTTAACATTTTCAAAATTAACAGTTTTTGGAAACCAGACCTGGATGGTTGGCAACTTTTGATTTTTAAAAAATGGGGGTATCTTTGGCAGTCCTTATGGCCTCCTGGCAGAGAGACACGCTTCCCCATCTCTTGATATAAAACCTTAACATTGGTAAGTTGGGCTGGGTGTAAGATCTTTAAATGGATCTTTTAAAAGGAACTCTCCAGGGTGCTGAATATGTATTTTGGGAAAGGGGGGTTCATTAACACTTTGGAAGGCTCCTTTAAGGTTCAGACTAACTACACCAATAAACCTGTCAAAGGAGGGGGTACTGGAGAGACAGACCAGTGATCTGACTCAGTACTGGCTGCTTCTTATCTTTGTCCTGAAATCCTTGGAGATTTCAAGTGGGAGGTTAGAAAGCTGGGCAGCTTGAAGGGAAAAGGAAAATGAATTAGCGTGGTACCAGCTGGCAAGGGGCATCCATTTAGATCGCCTTTCTTTCCTGTTCAGCTTTCAAGCAAAGTTCCCATCATGTTTGCAAAGTGGAAGCGGGCAGGTTGGATGCTTGTTGCAATATGATCTCTGCTTTGGCTCTCTAAGGTCTCATGTTTTATTTCCAGTCCAGCTGAAAGACAGCTTTGAGTCTCATACCTTCTTCTTCCTCGTCTTTGACCTGTAAGTACCAACGCCACAAGTGGGTTTGTTTGCTTGTTTTCACGGAACATGCAGGCTGCCAGCTTGGAGACAAGATAAATTCATGAATCACAGAATCATCATAGAAATGTAGAGTTGGAAGAGACCACACGGGCCATCCAGCCCAACCCCCTGCCATGCAGGAACACCCTCAAAGCACTCCTGACAGATGGCCATCGAGCCTCTGCTTAAAAACCTCCAAAGAAGGAGACTCAACCACACTCCATGGAGGCAGCAGATTCCACTGCCGGACAGCCCTGACCATCAGGAAGCTCTTCCCGAGGTTCAGGTGGAATCTCCCTTCCTGCAGCTTGAATCCATTGCTCCTTGTCCTGGTCTCTGGAGCGGTAGAAAACGAGCCCTCTCCTTCCTCTACATGGCATCCCTTCATATATTTCAACATGGCTATCATGTCCCCTCTTAACCATCTCTTCTGCAGACTAAACATACCCAGCTCTCTAAGTCTATCCTCATAGGGCATGGCTTCCAGGCCTCTCACCATTTTGGTTGCCCTCCTCTGGACCTGCTCCAGCCTGACCATGTCCTTCTTGAATTGGGGTGCCCAGAACCGGACACAGGATTCAAGATGAGGTCTAACCAAAGCAGAGTAGAGTGGTACCAGTACCTCCCTTGATCTAGACACCATACTCCTATTGATGCAGCCGAGAATTGCATTGGCTTTCTTGGCTGCCGCATCACACTGCCAACTCATGTTCAGCTTGTGGTCTATTAAAACTCCTAGCTCCCTTTCACACGTACTGCCATTCAGCCACATGTCCTCCATCCTATATTTCTGTATTGCATTTTTGCTACCTAAGTGTAGGACCTTACACTTCTCTCTGTTGAATTTCATTTTGTGAGCTTTGACCCAGCTCTCCAATCTATCCAGGTCATTTTGAAATTTGATCCTGTCCTCTGGCGTATCAGCAACCCCTCCCAATTTGGTGTAATCTGCAAATTTGATGAGCATGCCCTCTATTCCTTCATCCAAGTCGTTGATGAAGATATTGAACAGCACTGGGCCCAGGGCAGAACCCTGTGGCACCCCGCTAGTCACTTCTCTCCAATGGTAGCAGAGAGGAAATCGTGGCTGAATGGAGCCTTCGTGTATCAAAGCAGTGTACCTTTGCATCACTCTGGCTGGGGAACAACAGTGTCAGAGGGATGTTTCCTTCACGTTCGGTTTGCCAGCTTCTCAGAAACCTCTACTTGGTCATGGTGGAAAGTAGGGTGTAGGCCTGAGGTGGCCTCTTCTTATGCTCTGGCCTCCAAAATTTGGAAAAGTGACTTTTGGAGACCACAGCTCCTAGAATTCCCCAGTCAGCTTAGTTGGTAGGCATGCAGGCTAGAGGATTCTGGGAGTTGTAGTCCAGAAAAAGCTGACTTTTGCAAACTCTGCCCACGGATCATGAAGTAGTATCTCTACCCTGCACAGTCGTTTCCTGGGACCTCTAGATCTGTTTCCCTAGGACCCCAATCCTATTTCTTAGGAACACTCCCAAATCAATTTCCCAGGATCACCAAACCCCATTCCCATGACCCCAAATAAATTTCCCAGTGCCCCAATGTGTTTCCCAAGGCACCAACATCTATTTCCTAAGATCCTCCCAAATAAGTTTTCCAGGGCAGCCAAATCTCTCTCTCAGATCGCCAAATCTGAAATCTAGGGTACCCAAATAATTTCCCCAAGGCTCCCAAATCTATTTCCCCCTAACCTCAAATCTGTTTTCTATGATTTTTGTTGCTGTGTGCCTTAAAGTCACTTCTGACTTATGATGCCCCCGAGGTGAACCTTATCATGGGGGTCTTCCGCAGCTGAGAGTGTGTGATGTGCCCAAGGCCACCCAGTGGGCTTTCATGGCTGAGAGGGAAACAGAAGCCTGTTCTCCAGGGTGGTAGTCCCATGTTCAAACCACGCTGGCTATACCACCCAAATCTATTTTCTAAGGCCCCCAAATATGGTTTCCAAAAACCCCATATCTGGGGCTTTAAAGTGATCCCTGCACGTGCAACTGGCACATATCATTAGCACATGCAAAGTTCATGAAGATTTGTATCTTGAGGGCCTGTTTCACAAATCTGCTCAGTGCAATGGCATTCTTTGTCCCCTTCCGTCCAACTGCTGATTCCTTCCAACTTGGAGGGAAGGGGAAAGGGAGAAGGCGCTGGGTGCAGCTGTCCCACATCCCTCCCCCTCCACTTGTGTGCCGTTGTGGGGCTGACCAGCTCAGGTTTCCCTGTAACCTTTGCTTAAGGGTCTGGGCTCTATTTTTATGCCCTCCAGGACTTGAGTGCTAACCAGAGATTGCCTCTTTTTTGAAAGAAGCTACAAAACAGTGATAGAATGCTAGACGCTTGAAAAAGGTTTATCTTATCCAAAGAAAGCAAGCTGGGAAAGCAATAAAGGCAGATCTGTGTACACATGCACCAGTAAGGCATTCCTAAAAACTGTCCTTTCCATTAAGGATAGAAAATGCTGAGGGAAGGAAGAAAAACTGATGATTTCTCCTTCATGTGATAAACAAATTTGCCCTGGATTTCTATTTTAGAAATGGAATTTGCTGTTAATTTGGAAGTATCGAAAAAGCGTGTTGTCAGATAATGGGGTATCAAAAAGCTGGGGGCTTCCTGTACTTCATCAGATGCATGGAGAGAAGTGCCTAGGAAGAGACCTTTATAGCCATGAATTAGCAGGTCACATGTGTGAACAGCAGCAGAAGTGCAAAACTTGTGGTTACTGGGATGAAGTGACAAGTTCAGTTTTAATGACAACTGTTGGGGGACAAAGGCAGGAGGAGAATGCATTCAAAATCTGCAATCCAGTAACCCCCTCCACGATTTTTGAGTTCCAGTTTTGAGGGAAAAGCAGGGTTTAAATAAAGATGATGGTGGTGGAGTGGAACGTGGAGGACTCCATGGCTCTCTTTCTTACAAAATCTTCCCGTAGGCCCTCTGCATCTTCCTGAGTTACTCTCCTAAGTCAGGATGACAAGAGCCATTTGTATCTTTTTTTAAAAAAAATTCTGCAATTGTTTGCAGAATCCCAGAAATCTGGGTCTTGAAAATTATAGAGCTTGGGAAATTCACCTTTCGTGGATATCTTTTAGAATTCCACCCCCAGTATAGCTGGTGAGATGCTAGGAGCTGTAGTCCAAAAATAAAGCAAATTTTCCAAGCTTTGTTCCTAATGTTCAGATTGTGTGTAATTTTTTGTTCTCTTTCCTCCCTGCCAAAACACAGAATGAAGAGAGGGGAGCTCTTTGATTACCTCACAGAGAAAGTGACCTTAAGTGAGAAGGAAACCAGGTAAGGCATTTGGGGCCTTTCACACTTTTGTTCCTAATTCAAACAGTGTGTGTATGTACATATGGAGCCTGGTCTACCCTGCAGGGCTGCTGTGAGGACCACTAAGAATTCAACCCTATTCCTTTTTTTAACAGCTCTGCCCATTCCTCTGCACAAACTGGTCTTGATTTTTGGTTTCTTCATAATGCCAGAGTTTGACAAAAGCAATCATGAGCTGGGTTTCCCAACCTGCAAATTCCCACCTGGCGGCAGAGAAAAAAAAATCTAACTGGTGTTCCCATGCACAACCTCCATGGTGCCATGATGATGTGCATCAGGCTCTATTAATGCATGCTAGAAATTCCTAGTCATTGTTCTGAGGTGCATAGCAATACCATGGCAGCCTATTGATAAATATAGATGCAGCAAATCTCCTCAATTCTATTCCCCACAGACATTAAGTCCACTTACATATAGATGTAAGCCCCATCTTGAATTCGACATTGCTTGTTCTGCTCCAGAAATCAACATTTTATTGCCTAGCCTTTTGTTACTGTTTAAGCATCGCTCTGACAATCCCTTGTTGCAAGGAAGGAACCCATCATGCCATCACCATCCTTCCTTGTTAACGAGTCGCGATCCCGATCTCTGGAAAGGTCTCTTTTCTCCCTTTGGCAGGAAAATCATGCGGGTTCTCCTGGAAGTGATCCAGTACCTCCATTCCATGAACATCGTCCACCGAGACCTCAAGCCAGAGAACATCCTCCTTGATGATGAAATGAACATCAAGCTGACGGACTTTGGCTTCTCCTGCCAGCTGCGGGAAGGCGAGAAATTGAAAGGTAGCCTGGAATGGGTTGTCCGAAATAAATTCTGCCAAGAAAACCCCATAAGATTGCCTTAGGGCTGCTGTAAGTCAGAAATGACATGAAGTCATACAACAACAACAACATAGTAGCAGCAATAATGACCATGATAACTGCAGTAGCAATAGACTTCTGAGAATATTCTACCCCAATCTGTTTTGTATCGCACTTGTATTTTATGCCGTATTAATATTTTGTACCTTTTAAACAGCATTTTGTATTTTAATCTCTACTGGTCTACAACCAAAAAAAACAATGGAATCCCCGTAAATTCCTATTCCTTCCTTTTTCCTCCCATAGAGATCTGTGGAACTCCTGGCTACTTGGCTCCAGAAATATTAGAATGTTCTATGGATCCAGACCATCCTGGTTACGGGAAGGAAGTTGACATGTAAGTAGACCCTTCCGGCAGTCTCCCTTTCCCTATGGGAGAAAGGCTACTGGTACTGGAATGACCCAATATAAAAATTCCTACTTTTCATCTGACCTTCCTACACGACTTGTGGTCTACATTATGTCTCCAGTCCAACACAACAGTCTTTTCTTTGAAATCTGAGCTCTTTCTCAAGTAATCGGTATAGTACAGCCTATGATTAGTTCAGTGTTAATAACCAGTAGTTAAAGTGACGAAAGAGAAAAGGGAGGGAGGGAGGGAGGGGGAAAGGCAGTGATGTGCTTCAGATGTCAGCTGTGGTTCAAGGTTGCTGGTTGCAGGTGGAGCACAGGTGTGATCATGTACACCCTCCTGGCCGGATCGCCTCCCTTCTGGCACCGGAAACAGATGCTGATGTTGAGGATGATCATGAATGGAGATTATCAGTTTGGATCGCCGGAATGGGACGACCAATCAGACACCGTAAAAGACCTGGTGGGTAGCTGTTCAACTGGGCAGTTGGTTGGAAGGGGTGGGTGGCTCTCAAGGCCTACTCAGAGTCAAGTGAAAAGTGTCCTGGGGGGGAGGTGCAAGTGAGAGCATCACTGGGGCTGGGATGCACACTCTCTTACAAACGAAAGGGCAACCAATGGAGATGGTCCTATGGAGGAGGCCTGTAAAATTAGGAATGGAGGAAATTGGGGGTGCAGGGAACTCCTGATCTTCCAATGTAAAAGGGTGAACATCATCTTCAACATGAATGACACTGAAGGACATCTTCACAGAACCTGTCCTTCGTCTGTGGGAATCACTGCCAGATGTGCTAATGGCCAAGGGGCCAGATGTGTTGGAGTAGACACCAGTTAGTTGGATGGAGGTGAAGACAGACGAAATGGTGGAGATGGAGAGGATAATGGAGGTGGGTGGTGGAGGATGATGATGGAGAAGGAAAAGCTGAAAATGGAACAGATGGAGTAGGTGGAGGAGACAGGGAGATGGAGAAAGAAGTGGAGATTGGAGGAAATGGTGAGGAAGGAGATGATGATGACGGTGGGAAGAAAGAGGAGAAAGTGGAGGTAGAGTGGCCGATGGAACTGGAGGAGGACATGGAGGACAGTACAGAAGGAGAGGAGGAATGTAGATGATGAAGGAAAAGGAAGAACTGGAGGGCATGGAAATGGAGGAGGGAGAGAGACAGTGAATTTGATGGAGGCAGGGAAAGAGAGAGGTTGGGTTGGGTTGGGCAACCCACTGTCTGTAGCCAGCAAGCTCTCACCGCCACACCAGCCTCCCACAAGTCACACAGGCCCTGTCTCTTGTTTAGCGCTTGTTACAAATCACCCCCTCCACTTCTGCAACCCAACTGCAATGGCTTTATTTTATCTTTCGTGCCTCCAGATTGCCCACTTCCTGGTGGTGAAGCCGAAGGATCGCTATACAGTTGAGGACGCCCTCGCACACCCCTTCTTCCAGCAATACGTGGTGGAGGAAGTCCGGCACTTCAGTCCTTTCCGGAAATTCCGGGTAGCCTGCCTTCTCTCTCCCTCACGCCTCCTCCTTAGAGGTCTTGGTGGTTTCCAGGCCTTTGACCATTTACCATTTAGGAACATAGGGACCTGACTCAGACCCTTCTAGCTCCCCATGAAATTTTTTCCTTCAGTCTCTAAATTGTAGCATTGTAGAGACTATGAAAACTGTTCACATCTTGTTATGGCTGTGTTGCCTTGAAGTCGTTTCTGAATTATGGCGACCCGATGGGGAACCTATCATGGGGTTTTCTGGGCATGAGAGTGTGTGATGTCTCCAAGGTCACAAAATGGGTTTCCATGGCAAAGTGGAGAATCAAGCCCTGGTCTCCAGGGTCAGAGCCCAATGCTCAAACCACTATACCACGCCGCCTCTAACTCTGCCATTTGCTGTGTTTGCTTTCCCTTGGTATCTTTCTCAGCCTAACTTCTACATCAAAATGCCTGAGCAGTTTAAATTTGAGCAGTTCTAGAAATTCAGGGACTAGCATTGGAGGGGTTAAATGTTGTCAGTTGGAGGGGCCAGGCCCTCGTTTTGCATCCTGCCCACACACACCCTAGCTACACCCTTGGTGGTCACCCTCACCAAGGTGAGTTTCATCCTCTCGGTTCCCTTCCTTAGGTCATCTGCCTGACAGTCCTGGCCTCTGTCCGCATCTACCTCAACTACCGCAATGTCAAGCCCATCACCCGGGAGGTGATGCAGCGCGACCCTTACGGCCTCAAGCCCGTCCGCAAACTGATCGACGCCTGCGCCTTCCGGATCTACGGCCACTGGGTGAAGAAGGGAGAAGCCCAGAACCGGGCAGCCCTGTTCGAAAACACCCCCAAAGCCATCTTGCTCAGCTTGGCGGCTGAGGAGGAACTCTTCTGATTTTGGAGAGCTACAAGCCTCAACCTTTTATGGCGAAGATGCACATCTAATTGCTGGTCCCCCGCTAGAGTAGACCCATGGAATCAAAATGAGATTATATAACTGTTGGCTTGCCATTCTGAGCAGTTGGTTCAGGGGTCTATTCTCGCACAGCTGCCAGATATCCCAGTTTGGCAGGGACAATTAATTCTCTCCTGAACCACTTTTCCAAATTCAAAGTCCCAGTTTCTCTCTCCTACTCTTGCCTTGGCGTTCAGTTGATTGCAATTCTTGCAGATGGAATTCAAATTACAAAAGGAGTTTGCAGTCTATTCACTCATCAGGGTGAAGAGGAAAGTAACGGGAAGGAACCTCTTCCTTCCCTATAAAGTCAAGAAAAAGCAAATTTGATGCCACCTCTCCTAGCTTCTGCATTCCTCCTCATTAACCACTTTTGTAATCTTGTACCATGCCTGATGGCCCCAAGGGTCCGAGTCTTAATCCATGAAATGTGGAAAAGTATGCTGTCATCAAATTGATTTATAGTTAAGATATATTATAGCAAGAGCGCAATTGGGTCAAAGACACAGGATATCATCTTGGAAACCAGATAGGCACATACAGAAAAGGTGGGATCGGGACACAATCAGATGCAAAGGACAGAAAAATTGGATTATTCACTAACTGGAGTAAGCAGTTATTCATGATCATGTTCAAACAGGAATTGATTAGTGCAAGGCTGAAAAAGACCCTTTTTGCTTCTTTTAAAAACAGTCACCCTCTGTTAATTTGAAATGTGCAAAATTGGAAAAAACTATTCTCTAAAAGTCTCCTTAAAAATACTCTCAAAAGGTAACTTAAAAAGAAAATAGAAAACCCTGGCCAAAATACTGTTGATATGCCTGACTTGAGTAGACCCATTCAATGAATTGGATTTACCTATGTATTGACTCGCCATGTAACAATTGTTTCAGTGCGTCTTATGTGCTCCACCGCAACAGCAACTTCGTCTCTGCTCACTGCGTTTTTTCTGAAATACAATGTCACTGCACTCCTGTTACAAAAAAACTTATTAATTTCTTAGGAACTCTTGTAGACTTTAGTAGCTGAGGTTCTGATTGTAAATGTAATAAGAAGAATATAACTGTTATTTCTATCACATGCAACTCTATTGGTAACAATACAAATGTATCTAATTCAGAAGCAGGTACTGATATTGCTTCATATTACTGTGAAATATTTATTACTATTTATCTGTTTGGAAGAGGACAAGTATGAATTTTTTAAAAATATCATCTACTTAAGGCTCAATAAATGTGCTTTATTTATTGGAAATGGCCTCTTTACTTTTAGATCTGATAGCCATATTTAATTCCTTTTAATACCAAAAGAACTAGCACAGACTTGCTGGAAGCCTCCTTTAAGACTACAGTTCCCAGTAATCTGGCTATACTTTGGGGGGAGTGGAGGCTCCAATTCACCATGCCAAGCTTTCCCCTTTAATTTAAAATAGCCGTCCAAGTGTGAACTGAAACTTCCAAGTGTGCTGAACCTTCTACTCTTGTAATTAAAAATAAAACCTGGGACAGATATATCACCTTGTGGCAGTGATTTAAAAGGAATTCTTTGTAATTACTTATTACAATTAGTTTTTTTTCTTTTAAAGAGAAAGATTCATTACGTTGCATGGTTTCAGCTTTTTATTATTTTTAAAAAAAGAATTATTTTTTTTAAAAACAATGAAACCAGAAAAATGCCACAAAAACACCTTCTACAAAGGAAGATTTAAAAGTAACGATGACGTGCAGCATGGTTGCAATGGGTGGGATGAAATGAAAGCTTCAGCAGCAGGCTCTTCCTTCCACACACCCATCCTGATTTCTAACTAAAGCTGGGCCTGTAGCACAAGAAATTTCTCCCAGTCTATAAATTAATGAAAGTGATCTTTGCAGAAGACAAAAGACCATTCTAAGTGATAATTACAGGTGCACTGTACGCCAACACCTTTATACCCTGAATTAATCCACAGAAATATCTACAGGGGGCATAAAGACTTTTAAAAATCCTAAACAAAGGTGGGCCAGAAAGCAAAAAATTTAATCGCTTACATTAAAGCAAAGAGATCTCCACAACTTAGACAAAGATATCGTAAATCCTAGTTGAAGGTGGGCCACTACCCCAAATAATTTAATTGCCTGAATTAATACGCAGATATCTCTACAAGAGACATAAAGCATTTTGAAATCGTACCTAAAGGTGGGACAGTCTCCCCCAAACTTCATCCCCAGAATTAATGCAGAGAGATCTCTCCAGGAGCCATGAAGCCATTTGAAATCCTACCTAAAGGTGGGGCAGTCCTCCTTAAATTTCATTCTGAGAATTAATGCACAGAGATCTCTCCAGGAGGCATGAAGCCTTTTAAAATCCTACCTAAAGAGGGGGCTCCCCAAATTTGATCTGGTGAATTAATGCACAGAGATCTCTCGAGGAGGCATGCAGCCTTTTAAAATCCTATCTATAAGTGGGACAGTCCTCCCTAAATTTAATCTGGTGAACTGATGCACAGAGATCTCTCTAGGAGGCATGAAGCCTTTTGAAATCCTACGTAAAGGGGGGACAGTCCCCCCTAAATTTCATCCTCAGAATTAATGCACAGAGATCTCTCCAGCAGGCATGAAGCCTTCTGAAATCCTACCTAAAAGTGGGACAGTCACCCCTAAATTTGTTCCGATGAATTGATGCACAGAGATCTCTCCAGGAGGCATGAAACCTTTTGAAATCCTACCTAAAAGTGGGACATTCCCCCCTAAAATTAATTCCCAGAATTATGCACACCGATCTCTCCAGGAGGCATGAAGCCTTTTGAAATCCTACGTAAAAGTGGGAGAGCTCCCCTTAATTTCATCCCCAGAATTAATGCACAGAGATCTAACCAGGACTAATGAAGCCTTTTAAAAGCCTACCTAAAAGTGGGACAGTCCCCCTAAATTTCATCTGGTGAATTAATGAACGGAAATCTCTCCTGGAGGCATGAAGCCTTTTCAAATCCTACCTAAAAGTGGGAGAGACCACCCTAAGTTTGATCCTGAGAATTAATGCACAGACATCTCTACAGGAGGCATAAAGCCTTTAAAAATCCTACCTAAAGGTTGGACAGTTCCACCTAAATTTGATCTGGTTAATTGATGCAGAGAGATCTCTCTTGGAGGCATGAAGCCTTTTGAAATCCTATTTAAAGGAGGAACAGTCACCCATAAATTTAATCCTCAGAATTAATGCACAGAGATCTCTCCAGGAGGCACGAAGCCTTTTGAAATCCTACCTAAAGGAGGGACAGTCCCCCCTAAATTTGATCTGGTGTGTTAATTCACAGAGATCTCTCGAGGAGGCATGAAGCCTTTTAAAATCGAACCTAAAAGTGGGACAGTCCCCCTAAATTTGATCTGGTAAACTGATGCACAGAGATCTATCTAGGAGGCATGAAGCCTTTTCAAATCCTATATAAAGGAGGAACAGTCCCCCAATAAATTTGATCTGGTGAATTAATGCACAGAGATCTCTCCAGGAGGTATGAAGCCTTTGGAAATCCTACCTAAAGAGGGGACAGTCCCCCCTAAATTTCACCTCGTGTGATAATTCAAAGAGATCTCTCTAGGAGGCATGAAGCCTTCTGAAATACTACCTAAAGGGAGGAAAGTTCCCCTTAATTTAATCTTAAGAATTAATGCACAGAGACCTCTTCAGGAGGCATGAAGCCTTCGAAAATCCTACCTAAAGGGGGGGACCTCCTAAATTTCATCTAGTGAATTAATGCACAGAGATGTCTCGAGGAGGCAAGAAGCCTTTTAAAATCCTACCTGAAGATTGGACAGTCCCCCCTGAATTTCATCCTCAGAATTAATGCACAGAGATCTCACCAGGAGGCATCAAGCCTTTTAAAGTCCTACCTAAAGGTCGGACAGTCCCCCCTAAATTTGACAGGGTCAATTAATGCATAGAGATCTCTTCAGGAGGCATCAAGCCTTTTAAAATCTTACCTTAAGGGGGTATAGTCCCCCCTAAATTTGATCTGATGAGTTACTGCACAGAGATCTCTCTAGGAGGCATGTAGCCTTTTGAAATCCTACCTATAGGAGGGACAGTCCCCCTGAATTTCATCCTCAGAATTAATGCACAGAGATCTCTCCAGGAGGCATCAAGCCTTTTAAAATCCTACTTACAGGGGGGGACAGTCGCCCCTACATTTCTAACAGATAAATAATGAACAGAGATCTCACTAGGAGGCATCAAGCCTTTTCAAATCCTAACTAAAGGCCCCCCCCCCCCCCAAATTTGATCTGGTGAATTAAATGCACAGAGATCTCTCCAGGAGGCAAGAAGCGTTCTAAAATCTTACCTAAAGGGGGGGACCCCCTAAATTTCTTCTAGTCAATTAATGCATAGAGAACTCTCCAGGAGGCATGAAGCCTTTTAAAATCCTACCTAAAGGGGAGACAGTCGCCCCTACATTTCTTCCTGAGTAATATTGCTCAGAGATCCAACCAGGAGGCATGAAGACTTTTAAAATCCTACCTAAAGGTCCCCGCCCCCTAAATATGATCTCGTGAATTAATGCACAGAGATCTCTCCAGGAGTCATGAAGCCATTAAAAATCCTACCTAAAGGGGGGAACCCCCTAAATTTCTTCTAGTCAATTAATGCACAGAGATCTCTCAAGGAGACATGAAGCCTTTTAAAATCCTACCTGAAGATTGGACAGTCCCCCCTAAATTTCATCCTAAGAATTAATGCACAGAGAGTTCACCAGGAGGCATGAAGCCTTTTAAAATCCTACCTGAAGATTGGACAGTCCCCCCTAAATTTCATCCTAAGAATTAAGGCACAGAGAGCTCACCAGGAGGCATGAAGCCTTTTAAAATCCTACCTAAAGGGGGGACAGTCCCCCCTATATTTGATCTTTTGAGTTAATGCACAGAGATCTCTCTAGGAGGCATGTAGCCTTTTGAAATCCTACCTATAGGAGGGACAGTCCCCTTGAATTTCATCCTCAGAATTAATGCACAGAGATCTCACCAGGAGGCATGAAGCCTTTTAAAGTCCTACCTAAAGGTCGGACAGTCCCCCCTAAATTTGATAGGGTGAATTAATCCACACAGATCTCTTCAGGAGGCATCAAGCCTTTTAAAATCTTACCTAAAGGGGGTACAGTCCCCCCTAAATTTGATCTGGTGAGATAATGCACAGAGATCTCTCTAGGAGGCATGTAGCCTTTTGAAATCCTACCTATAGGAGGGACAGTCCCCCTGAATTTCATCCTCAGAATTAATGCACAGAGATCTCTCAAGGAGGCATCAAGACTTTTAAAATCTTACCTAAAGGGGGGAACAGTCGCCCCTACATTTCTAACAGAGAAATAATGCACAGAGATCTCACTAGGAGGCATCAAGCCTTTTCAAGTCCTACCTAAAGGCCTCCCCCCACAAATTTGATCTTGTGAATTAATGCACAGAGATCTCTCCAGGAGGCATGAAGCCTTCTAAAATCCTACCTAAAGGGATGGACTCCCTTAATTTCTTCTAATAAATTAATGCACAAGAGATCTCTCCAGGAGGCATGAAGCCTTTTAAAATCCTACCTAAAGGGGGGACAGTCACCTGTTTATTGCTTCAAGAGAAATAATATACAGAGATCTAACCAGGAGGCATGAAGCCTTTTTTCAAATCCTACTTAAAGGGGAGCCCTTTCATCCTGAGAATTAATGCACAGAGATCTCAACAGGAGGCATGAAATCCTACCAAAAGGGGGGATAGTCGCCCCTACATTTCGTCCTGAGATTTAATGCACAGAGATCTATCCAGGAGGCATGAAGCCTTCTAAAATCCTACCTAAAGGGGAGGACCCCCTAAATTTCACCCGGTGACTTAATGCACAGAGATCTCCACGGAGGCATGAAGCCTTTTCAAATCCTACCTAAAGGAGGGACAGTCCCCCTGAATTTCATGCTCAGAATTAATGCACAGAGATCTCTCCAGGAGGCATCAAGCCTTCGGAAATCCTATCTAAACGTGGAACAGTCCCCTCCAAAATTTAAACCTCAGAATTAATGCCCAGAGATCTCACCAGGAGGCATGAAGCCTTTTAAAATCCTACCTAAAGGTCGGACAGTCCCCCCTAAATTTCATCCTGAGAATTAATGAACAGATATCTCACGGGGAGGCATGAAGCCTTTTAAAGTCTTACTTACAGGGGGGACAGTCACCCCTACATTTCATCCTGAGAATTAATGCACAGAGATCTCTCCAGGAGGCATAAAGCCTTCTAAAATCCTACCTAAAGGGGGGGAACCCCTAAATTTTTTCTAGTCAAATAATGCTTAGAGATCTCTTTAGGAGGCATCAAGACTTTTACAATCCTACCTAAAGGGGGGACAGTCGCCCCTACATTTCTTCCTGAGAAACAATGCTAAGAGATTTAAACAGGAGGCATGAAGCCTTTTAAAATCCTACCTAAAGCTCCCCACCCTCTAAATTTCATCTGGTGAATTAATGCACAGAGATCTCTCCAGGAGGCATGAAGCCTTTAAAAATCCTACCTAAAGGGGGGAACCCCCTAAATTTCTTATAGTCAATTAATGCACAGAGATGTCTCCAGGAGGCATGAAGCCTTTTAAAATCCTACCTGAGGATTGGACAGTCCCCCCTGAATTTCATCCTCAGAATTAATGCACAGAGATCTCACCAGGAGGCATCAAGCCTTTTAAAGTCCTACCTAAAGGTCGGAGAGTCCCCCCTAAATTTGACAGGGTCAATTAATGCATAGAGATCTCTTCAGGAGGCATCAAGCCTTTTAAAATCTTACCTTAAGGGGGTACAGTCCCCCCTAAATTTGATCTGGTGAGCTAATGCACAGAGATCTCTCTAGGAGGCATGTAGCCTTTTGAAATCCTACCTATAGGAGGGACAGTCCCCCTGAATTTCATCCTCAGAATTAATGCACAGAGATCTCACCACGAGGCATCAAGCCTTTTAAAGTCCTACCTAAAGGTCGGACAGTCCCCCCTAAATTTGATAGGGTGAATTAATCCACACAGATCTCTTCAGGAGGCATCAAGCCTTTTAAAATCTTACCTTAAGGGGGTTCAGTCCCCCCTAAATTTGATCTGGTGGGTTGATGCACAGAGATCTCTCTAGGAGGCATGTAGCCTTTTGAAATCTTACCTATTGGAGGGACAGTCCTCCTGAATTTCATCTGCAGAATTAATGCACAGAGATCTCTCCAGGAGGCATCAAGCTTTTAAAAATCCCACCTAAAGGGGGGGACAGTCGCCCCTACATTTCTAACAGAGAAATAATGCACAGAGATCTCACCAGGAGGCATGAAGCCTTTTCAAATCCTACCGAAATGCCCCCCCCCCCCAAATTTGATCTGGTGAATTAATACACAGAGATCTCTACAGGAGGCATGAAGCCTTCTAAAATCCTAACTAAAGGCGGGGACCCCCTAAATTTCTTCTAGTCAATTAATGCATAGAGATCTCTCCAGGAGGCATGAAGCCTTTGGAAATCCTACCTAAAGGGGTGACAGTCGCCCCTACATTTCTTCCAGAGAAGTAATGCACAGAGATCTCTCCAGGAGGCATGAAGCCTTTTCAAATCCTACCTAAAGGGATGGACCCCCTAAATTTCTTCTAGCGAATTAATGCACAGAGATCTCTCCAGGAGGCATGAAGCCTTTTAAAATCCTACCTAAAGGGGCGACAGTCACCCGTTTATTGCTTCCAGAGAAATAATATCGAGAGATCTAACCAGGAGGCATTAAGCCTTTTTTCAAATCCTACTTAACGGGGGGCCCTTTCATCCTCAGAATTAATGCACAGAGATCTCAACAGGAGGTATGAAATCCTACCTAAAGGGGGGACAGTCGCCCCTACATTTCGTCCTGAGAAATAATGCACAGAGATCTGTCTAGGAGGCATGAAGCCTTCTAAAATGCTACCTAAAGGGGGGGACCCCCTAAATTTCTTCTAGTCAATTAATGCATAGAGATCTCTTCAGCAGGCATGAAGCCTATTAAAATCCTACCTAAGGGTCCCCACCACCCAAATTTGATGTGGTGAATTAATGCACAGAGATCTCTCCAAGAGGCAAGAAGCCTTCTGAAATCCTACCTAAAGGGGGGAACACCCTAAATTTCTTCTAGTCAATTAATGCATAGAGATCTCTTCAGGAGGCATCAAGCCTTTTACAATCCTACCTAAAGGGGGGACAGTCACCCCTACATTTCTTCCTGAGAAATAATGCACAGAGATCTCACCAGGAGGCATGAAGCCTTTTCAAATCCTACCTAAAAGTGGGACAGCCGCCCCTGAATTTCATCCTCAGAATTAATGCACAAAGATCTCACCAGCTGGCATGAAGCCTTCTAAAATCCTACCTAAAGGGGGGGACCACCTAAAGTTCATCTGGTGAAATAATGCACAGAGATCTCACCAGGAGGCATGAAGACTTTTAAAATCCTACCTAAAGGGGGGACAGTCGCCCCTACATTTCTTCCTGAGAAATAATGCATAGAGATCTCACCAGGAGGCATGAAGCCTTCTACAATCCTACCTAAAGGGGGGGAACCCCTAAAGTTCAGCTAGTGAATTAATGCATAGAGATCTCACCAGGAGGCATGAAGCCTTCTACAATCCTACCTAAAGGGGGGGAACCCCTAAAGTTCAGCTGGTGAATTAATGCACAGAGATCTCACCAGGAGGCATGAAGTCTTTTAAAATCCTACCTAAAAGTGGGACAGCCACCCCTAAATTTGATCTGGAGATTAAAGGCACAGAGATCTCTCAAGGAGGCATGAAGTCTTTTATAATCCTACCTAAGGGGGGGGACAGTCGCCCCTGCATTTCTTCCTGTGAAATAATGCACAGAGATCTCACCGGGAGGCATGAAGCCTTTTAAAATCCTACCGAAAGGCCCTTCCCCCCTAAATTTCATCTGGAGAATTAATGCACAGAGATCTCTCCAGAAGGCATGAAGCCTTCTAAAATCCTACCTAAAGGGGGGACAGTCGCCCCTAAATTTCATCTAGTAAATTAATGCACAGAGATCTCTCCAGAAGGCATGAAGCCTTTTCTAATCCTACCTAAAATTGGGATAGCCCCCCCTGAATTTCATCAGGTGAATTAATGCATAGAGATCTCTACAGGACGCCTAAAGTCCTTTAAAATCCTACGTAAAGGAGGGGCATTCCCCCCTACATTACATCCTCAGAAATAAAGCACAGAGATTTCACGAGGAGGCATAAAGCCTTCTAAAATCCTACCTAAAGGGGGGGACCCCCTAAAGTTCATCTGGTGAATTAATACACAGAGATTTCTCCAGGAGGCATGAAGCCTTTTAAAATCCTACCTACGGGGGGATAGTCGCCCCTAAAGTTCATCTGGTGAATTAATGCACAGAGAACTCTCCAATAGGCATGAAGCCTTTTATAATCCTACCTATGGGGGGACATTCGCCCCTAATTTATTCGTGAGCAATAATGCACAGAGATCTCACCAGGAGGCATGAAGCCTTTTAAAATCCTACATAAAGGGCCGCCACCTCACAAATTTGATCTGGTGAATGAATGCACAGAGATCTCTCCAGGAGGCATGAAGTGTTTTATAATCCTACCTAAAGGGGGGACAGTCGCCCCTACATTTCTAACAGAGAAATAATGCACAGAGATCTCTCCAGGAGGCATGAAGCCTTTTAAAATCCTACCAAAAGTTGGGACAGTTCCCCCAAATTTCATCCTCAGAATTAATGCACAAAGATCTCACCAGGTGGCACGAAGCCTTCTAAAATCCTACCTAAAGGGGGGGAACCCCTAAAGTTCATCTGGTGAATTAATGCACAGAGATCTCTCCAGGAGGCATGAAGCCTTCTAAAATCCTACCTAAAGGGGGGGACCCCCTAAATTTCTTCTAGTCAATTAATGCATAGAGATCTCTTCAGGAGGCATCAAGCCTTTCAAAATCCTACCAAAGGGTCCACACCACCTAAATTTGATCTGGTCAATTAATGCACAGAGATCTCTCCAGGAGGCATGAAGCCTTTTAAAATCCTACCTGAAGGCCCCCCCCCGCAAACTTGATCAGGTGAATTCATGCACAGAGATCTCTGCTGCAGGCAAGAAGCCTTCTACAATCCTACCTAAAGGGGGGGACCCCCTAAATTTCTTCTAGTGAATTAATGCACAGAGATCTCTACAGGAGGCATGAAGCTTTTTAAAATCCTAACTAAAAGTGGGACAGTCCTCCCTAAATTTCATCTGGCAAATTAATGCACAGAGATCTCTCCACAAGGCATGAAGCCTTTTCTAATCCTACCTAAAAGTGGGACAGCCCCCCCTGAATTTCATCCTCAGAATTAATGCACAGAGATATCTTCAGGAGGCATGAAGCCTTTTTTCCAATCCTACTTAAAGGGGGAGATCCCCCCTAAATTTCATCAGGTAAATTAATGCATAGAGATCTCACCAGGAGGCATCAAGCCTTTTCAAATCCTACCTAAAGCCCCCCCCACCAAATTTGATCTGGTGAATTAAATTAACAGAGATCTCTCCAGGAGGCATGAAGCCTTCTAAAATCTTACCTAAAGGGGGGGACCCCCTAAATTTCTTCTCGTCAATTAATGCATAGAGATCTCTCCAGGAGGCATCAAGCCTTTTAAAATCCTACCTAAAGGGGAGACAGTCACCCCTACATTTCTTCCTGAGTAATATTGCTCAGAGATCTAACCAGGAGGCATGAAGAATTTTAAAATCCTACCTAAAGGTCCCCGCTCCCCAATATGATCTCGTGAATTAATGCACAGAGATCTCTCTAGGAGTCATCAAGCCTTTTAAACTCCTACCTAAAGGGGGGAACCCCCTAAATTTCTTCTAGTAAATTAATGCACAGAGATCTCTCCAGGAGGCTTGAAGCCTTTTAAAATCCTACCTAAAGGGGCGACAGTCGCCCCTACATTTCTTCCAGAGAAATACTGCACAGAGATCTCACCAGGAGGCATGAAGCCTTCTAAAATCCTACCAAAAGGGGAGGACCCCCTAAATTTCATACGGTGAGTTAATGCACAGAGATCTCCATGGAGGCATGAAGCCTTTTGAAATCCTACCTAAAGGAGGGACAGTCCCCCTGAATTTCATGCTCAGAATTAATGCACAGAGATCTCTCCAAGAGGCATCAAGCCTTTTAAAATCCTAGCTAAAGGTCGGACAGTCCCTCCTAAATTTCATCCTGAGAATTAATGCACAGATGTCTCACCAGGAGGCATTAAGCCTTTTAAAATCATACCTAAAAGTGAGACAGTCCCCCCTAAATTTCATCCTAAGAATTAATGCACAGAGATCTCACCAGGAGGCATAAAGCCTTTTAAAATCCTACCTAAAGGGGGGACAGTTCCCCCAAATTTAATCTGGTGAATTAATCCACAGAGATCACTCCAGGAGGCATGAAGCCTTTTAAAATCCTTCCTAATGGTCCGACAGTCCCCCCCCCAAATTTCATCTCGTGAATTAATGCACAGAGATCTCTCCAGGAGGCATGAAGCCTTCTTAAAATCCTACCTAAAGTGGGGACAGTCGCCCCTAAATTTCATCAGGTGATTTAAAGCACAGAGATCTCCTTGGAGGCATGAAGCCTTTTGAAATCCTACCTAAAGGAGGCACACTCCCCCTGAATTTCATTCTCAGAATTAATGCACAGAGATCTCTCCAGGAGGCACGAAGCCTTTCGAAATCCTATCTAAAGGTCAGACAATCCCCCCTAAATTTCATCCGGTGAATTAATGCACAGAGATCTCTCCAGGAGGCATGAAGCCTTTGGAAATCCTACCTAAAGGTCGGACAGTCCCCCCTAAATTTCATCCGGTGGATTAATGCACAGAAATCTCTGCAGGAGGAATGAAGCCTTTTAAAATCCTACCTTAAGGTCGGACAGTCCCCCCTAAATTTCATCCTGAGAATTAATGCACTGATATCTCACCAGGAGGCATGAAGCCTTTTAAAATCCTAAGGGGAGACACTCGCCCCTAAGATTCACCCTCACAATTAATGCACAGAGATGTCTTCAGGAGGCATGAAGCCTTTTAAAATCCTACCTAAAGGGGGGACAGTCACCCCTACGTTTCTTCCTAAGAAATAATGCACAGAGATCGCTCCAGGAGGCATGAGGCCTTCTAAAATCCTACCTAAAAGGGGGGACCCCCTAAATTTCTTCTAGTCAGATAATGCTTAGAGATCTCTTTAGGAGGCATCAAGACTTTTACAATCCTACCTAAAGGGGGGACAGTCGCCCCTACTTTTCTTCCTGAGAAATAATGCTCAGAGATCTAAACAGGAGGCACGAAGCATTTTAAAATTATACCTAAAGCTCCCCACCCTCTAAATTTGATCTGGTGAATTGATGCACAGAGATCTCTCCAGGAGGCATGAAGCCTTCTAAAATCCTGTCTAAAGGAGAGGACCCCCTAAATTTCATCCGGTGAGTTAATGCACAGAGATCTCTCCAGCAGGCATCAAGCCTTTTAAAATCCTACCTAAAGGGGGGGAACCCCTAAAGTTCAGCTGGTGAATTAATGCACAGACATCTCTCCACTAGGCATGAAGCCTTTTAGAATCCTACCTAAATGGGGGACAGTCGCCCCTACATTTCTTCCTCAGAAATAATGCATAGAGATCTCACCAGGAGGCATGAAGCCTTCTACAATCCTACCTAAAGGGGGGGGACCCCTAAAGTTCAGCTGGTGAATTAATGCACAGAGATCTCACCAGGAGGCATGAAGTCTTTTAAAATCCTACCTAAAAGTGGGACAGCCACCCCTAAATTTGATCTGGAGAATTAAGGCACAGAGATCTCTCCAGGAGGCATGAAGTCTTTTATAATCCTACCTAAGGAGGGGGACAGTCGCCCCTACATTTCTTCCTGTGAAATAATGCACAGAGATCTCACCGGGAGGCATGAAGCCTTTTAAAATCCTACCGAAAGCCCCCCCCCCAAATTTCATCTGGAGAATTAATGCACAGAGCTCTCCAGAAGACATGAAGCCTTTTCTAATCCTACCTAAAATTGGGACAGCCCCCCCTCAATTTCATCTTCAGATTCAATGCACAGAGATCTCTTCAGGAGGAATGAAGCCTTTTTTCCAATCCTACTTAAAGGGGGAGCCCCCCCTAAATTTCATCAGGTGAATTAATGCATAGAGATCTCTACAGGACGCCTAAAGCCCTTTAAAATCCTACATAAAGGAGGGGCAGTCCCCCCTACATTTCATCCTCAGAAATAAAGCACAGAGATTTCACGAGGAGGCATAAAGCCTTCTAAAATCCTACCTAAAGGGGGGGACCCCCTAAAGTTCATCTGGTGAATTAATGCACAGAGATCGGCCCACGAGGCATGAAGCCTTTTATAATCCTACCGAAAGGGGGGACAGTCGTCCCTACATTTCTTCCTCAAAAATAATGCTCAGAGATCTTACCAGGAGGCATGAAGCCTTCTAAAATCCTACCTAAACGGGGGGACCCCCGAAATTTCATCTAGTGAATTAACGCACAGAGATCTCTCCAAGAGGCATGAAGCCTTTTAAAATCCTACCTAAAGGGGGGACAGTCGCCCCTACATTTCTTCCTCAGAAATAATGCATAGAGATCTCACCAGGAGGCATGAAGCCTTCTACAATCCTACCTAAAGGGGGGGACCCCTAAAGTTCAGATAGTGAATTAATGCACAGAGATCTCTCCAAGAGGCATGAAACCTTTTAAAATCCTACCTAAAGGGATGGACTCCCTAAATTTCTTCTAGTGAATTAATGCAGAGAGATCTCTCCAGGAGGCATGAAGCCTTCTAAAATCCTACTTAAAGGGATGGACTCCCTAAATTTCTTCTAGTGAATTAATGCACAGAGACCTCTCCAGGAGGCATGAAGCCTTCTAAAATCCTACCTAAAGGGGGGGACAGTTTCCTCAAATTTGATCTGGTGAATTAATGCATAGAGATCCCTCCAGGAGGCATGAAGACTTTTAAAATCCTACCTAAAGGTCGGACAGTCCCCCCTAAATTTCATCTGGTGAATTAATGCACAGAGATCTCTTCAGGAGGCATGAAGCCTTTTAAAATCCTACCTGAAGATCAGACAGTCCCCCCTAAATTTAATCCTAAGAATTAATGCACAGAGATCTCACCAGGAGGCATGAAGCCACTTAAAATCCTACCTAAATGTGGGACAGTCCCCCTTAAATTTGATCTGGTGAATTAATGCACAGAGATCTAACCAGGAGGCATAAAGCCTATCGAAATCCTACCTAAAGGGGGACAGTCCCCCCTAAATTTCTTCTGATTAGTTAATGCACAGAGATCTCTCCAGGAGGCATTAAGCCCTTTCAAATCCTACCTAAAGGGGGGACAGTCCCCCCTACATTTCTTCCTGAGCAATAATGCACAGAGATCTAACCAGGAGGCATGAAGCCTTTTAAAATCTTACTTAAAGGCCCCCCCCCCCATTTGATCTTGTGAATTAATGCACAGAGATCTCTCTAGGAGTCATCAAGCCTTTTAAACTCCTACCTAAAGGGGGGAACCCCCTAAATTTCTTCTAGTAAATTAATGCACAGAGATCTCTCCAGGAGGCTTGAAGCCTTTTAAAATCCTACCTAAAGGGGCGACAGTCGCCCCTACATTTCTTCCAGAGAAATACTGCACAGAGATCTCACCAGGAGGCATGAAGCCTTCTAAAATCCTACCAAAAGGGGAGGACCCCCTAAATTTCATACGGTGAGTTAATGCACAGAGATCTCCATGGAGGCATGAAGCCTTTTGAAATCCTACCTAAAGGAGGGACAGTCCCCCTGAATTTCATGCTCAGAATTAATGCACAGAGATCTCTCCAAGAGGCATCAAGCCTTTTAAAATCCTAGCTAAAGGTCGGACAGTCCCTCCTAAATTTCATCCTGAGAATTAATGCACAGATGTCTCACCAGGAGGCATTAAGCCTTTTAAAATCATACCTAAAAGTGAGACAGTCCCCCCTAAATTTCATCCTAAGAATTAATGCACAGAGATCTCACCAGGAGGCATAAAGCCTTTTAAAATCCTACCTAAAGGGGGGACAGTTTCCCCAAATTTGATCTGGTGAATTAATGTACAGAGATTTCACCAGGAGGCATGAAGCCTCTTAAAATCCTACCTCAAGGGGGGACAGTCGCCCCTACATTTCTTCCTGCATTAAATCCTACCTAAAGGGGGGACCCCCTAAATTTCATCTGGTGAATTAATGCACAGAGATCTCTCCAACAGGCATGAAGCTTTTTAAAATCCTAACTAAAAGTGGGACACTCCCTACTAAATTTCATCGGGTTAATTAATGCACAGAGATCTCTCCAGAAGGTATGAAGCCTTTTCTAATCTTACCTAAAATTGGGACAGCCCCCCCCCCTTAATTTCAACCTCAGAATTAATGCACAGAGATCTCTCAAGGAGGCATGGAACCTTTTAAAATCACACCTAGAAGGGGGGACCCCCTAAATTTCTTCTGATGAATTAATGCACAGAGATCTCTTCAGCAGGCATGAAGCCTTCTAAAATCCTATAAAAAGGGGGTACAGTCACCCCTAAATTTTACCTGGTAAATTAATGCACAGAGATCTCTCCAGAAGGTATGAAGCCTTTTTAAAGTCCTACCTAAAGGAGGGACAGTCGCCCCTACATTTCTTCCTGAGAAATAAAGCACAGAGATCTCACCAGGAGGCATGAAGCCTTCTAAATTCCTACCTAAAGCGGGGGACCCCCTAAATTTCATCTGGTGAATTAATGCACAGAGATCTCTCCAGGAGGTAGGACGCCTTTTAAAATCCTACCTAAAGGGGGGACAGTCGCCCCTACATTTCTTCCTGAGAAATAATGCACAGAGATCTCACGAGGAGGCATGAAGCCTTTTTAAAGTCCTATCTAAAGCCCCCCCCCAATTTGATCTGGAGAACTAATGCACAGAGATCTCACCAGGAGGCATGAAGCTTCTTAAAATCCTACCTAAAGGGGGGGACCCCCTAAATTTCATCTGCTGAATTAACGCACAGAGATCTCACCAGGAGGCATGAAGCCTTTTAAAATCCTACCTGAAGCCCCCCCCCCCAAACTTGATCAGGTGAATTCATGCACAGAGATCTCTGCTGCAGGCAAGAAGCCTTCTACAATCCTACCTAAAGGGGGGGACCCCCTAAATTTCTTCTAGTGAATTAATGCACAGAGATCTCTACAGGAGGCACGAAGCTTTTTAAAATCCTAACTAAAAGTGGGACAGTCCCCCCTAAATTTTATCTGGCAAATTAATGCACAGAGATCTCTCCAGAAGGCATGAAGCCTTTTCTAATCCTACCTAAAACTGGGACAGCCCCCCCTGAATTTCATCCTCAGAATTAATGCACAGAGATATCTTCAGGAGGCATGAAGCCTTTTTTCCAATCCTACTTAAAGGGGGAGCTCCCCCTTAAATTTCATCAGGTAAATTAATGCATAGAGATCTCTACAGGAGGCCTGAAGCCGTTTAAAATCCTACCTAAACGGGGGACAGTCTCCCCTAAATTTGATCAGGTAAATTAATGCACAGAGATCTTTTCAGGAGGCATCAAGCCTTTTAAAATCCTACCTAAAGGGTCCCCCCCCTCACAAATTTGATCTGGTGAATTAATGCACAGAGATCTCTGCAGGAGGCATGAAGCCTTTGGAAATCCTACTTAAAGGGGAGGACCCCCTAAATGTCTCCTACTGCATTAATGCACAGAGATCTCTGCAGGAGGCATGAAGCCTTTTAAAATCCTACCTAAAGGCCCCCCCCCCTCACAAACTTGATCTGGTGAATTAATGCACAGAGATCTCACCAGGAGGCATGAAGCCTTGTAAAATCCTACCTAAAGGAGGGGACCCCCTAAATTTGATCTGGTGAATAAATGCACAGATATCTCTTCAGGAGGCATGAACCCTTTTATAATGCTACCTAAAGGGGGGACAGTCGCCCCTACAATTCTTCCTGATAAATAATGCACAGAGATCTCTCCAGGAGGTATGAAGCCTTTTAAAATCCTACCTGAAGGGGGGACAGTCGCCCCTACATTTCTTCCTGCATTAAATCCTAAAGGGGGGGACCCTCTAAATTTCATCTGGTGAATCAATGCACAAAGATCTCTTCAGCAGGCATGAAGCCTTTTAAAATCCTACCTAAAGGGGGAAAGTCGCCTCTACATTTCTTCCTCAGAAATAATGCATAGAGATCTCATGAGGAGGCATGAAGCCTTCTAAAATCTTACCTAAAGGGGGGGGACTCCTAAAGTTTATATGGTGAATTAATGCAGAGAGATCTCTCCAGGAGGCATCAAGCCTTTTAAAATCCTACCTAAAGGGGGGACAGTCACCCCTACATTTCTTCGTGAGAAAAAACGCACAGAGATCTCTCCAGGAGGCATGAAGCCTTTTCAAATCCTACCTAAAGGTCCCCCCCCAAATCTCATCTAGTGAATGAATGTACAGAGATCTCTCTAGGAGGCATGAAGCCTTTTATAATACTACCGAAAGGGGGGACAGTCACCTCTTCCTTTTTTTCCTGAGAAATAATACTCAGAGATCATACCAGGAGGCATGAAGCCTTTTAAAATCCTACCTAAAGGGGGGGACCCCCTAAGGTTAATCTGGTGAATTAATGCACAGAGATCTCTTCAGGAGGCATCAAGCCTTTTAAAATCCTACCTAAAGGGGGAACAGTCGCCCCTACATTTGTTCCTGAGAAATAATGCACAGAGATCTCACTAGGAGGCATGAAGCCTTCTAAAATCCTACCTAAAGGGGGGGACCCCCTAAAGTTCATCTGCTGAATTAAAGCACAGAAATCTCTCCAAGAGGCAGGAAGCCTTTTAAAATCCTACCTAAAGGAAGGACAGTCCCCCCTAAATTTTATCTGGTAAATCAATGCACAGAGATCTCTTCAGAGGGCATGAAACCTTTTAAAACCCTACCTAAAGGGGGAACAGTTGCCCGTACATTTCTTCCTGAGAAATAATGCACAGAGATCTCACGAGGAGGCATGAAGCCTTTTTAAAGTCCTATCTAAAGGCCTCCCCCCCAAATTTGATCTGGAGAAATAATGCACAGAGATCTCTTCAGGGGGCATGAAGCCTTTTATAATCCTACCGAAAGGGGGGGACAGTCACCCCTACATTTCTAACAGAGAAATAATGCACAGAGATCTCACCAGGAGGCATCAAGCCTTTTCAAATCCTACCTAAAGCCCCCCCCCCCAAATTTGATCTGGAGAAATAATGCACAGAGATCTCACCAGGAGGCATGAAGCCTTTTAAAATCCTACCTAAAAGTGGGACAGCCCCCCCTGAATTTGATCCTCAGAATTAATGCACAGAGATTCCTTCAGGAGGCATGAAGCCTTTTATAATCCTACCTAAAGGAGGGACAGTCCTCCCTACATTTCTTTCAGAGAAATAATGCACAGAGATCTCACCAGGAGGCATAAAGCCTTTTGAAATCCTACCGAAAGCCCCCCCCCCTCCTAAATTTCATCTGGAGAATTAATGCACAGAGATCTCTCCAGAAGGCATGAACCCTTTTCTAATACTACCTAAAATTGGGACAGCCCCCGCTGAATAACATCCTCAGAATGAATGCAGCCTTTTTTCCAATCCTACTTAAAGGGGGAGCCCCCCCCCTAAATTTCATGAGGTGAATTAATGCATAGAGATCTCTACAGGAGGCCTGAAGTCCTTTAAAATCCTACGTAAAGGAGGGACAGTCCTCCCTAGGTTTCATCCTCAGAAATAAAGCACAGAGATTTCACCAGGAGGCATGAAGACTTCTAACATCCTACCTAAAGGGGGGAACCCCCTAAAGTTCATCTGGTGAATTAATAAACAGAGATCTCTAAACGAGGCATGAAGCCTTTTATGATCCTACCAAAACGGGGGACAGTAGTCCCTAAATTTCATCTGCTAAATTAATGCACAGAGATCTCTCCACTAGGCATGAAGCCTTTTATAATCCTACCTATGGGGGGACAGTCACCCCTAATTTATTCCTGAGAAATAATGCACAGAGATCTCTCCAGGAGGCATGAGGCCTTTTAAAATCCTACCTAAAGGGGGGACAGTCGCCCCTACATTTTTTCCTGAGCAATACTGCACAGAGATCTCACCAGGAGGCATGAAGCCTTTTAAAATCCTACCTAAAGGGGACCCCCCCACACATATTTGATCTGGTGAATTGATGCACAGAGATCTCTCCAGGAGGCATGAGGCCTTTTAAAATCCTACATAAAGGGGGGACAGTCGCCCCTACATTTCTTCCTCAGAAATAATACACAGAGATCTCTCCAGGAGGCATGAAGCCTTCTAAAATCCTACCTAAAGGGTGGAAACCCCTAAATTTGATCTGGTGAATTAATGAACAGAGATGTCTCCAATAGGCATGAAGCCTTTTATAATCCTACCTACGGGGAGACAGTCGCCCCTACATTTCCTCCTGAGAAATAATACACAGAGATCTCTCCAGGAGGCATGAAGCCTTTTAAAATCCTACCTAAAGGGGGGACAGTCGCCCCGACATTTCTTACTGAGAAATAATGCACAGAGATTTCCACAGGAGGCATGAAGCCTTTTGAAATCCTACCAAAAGCCCCCCCCCTAAAATCTAATCTCGTCAATTAATGTACAGAGATCTCTCCAGAAGGCATAAAGCCTTTCTAATTTCTACCTAAAGGGGGGACCCCCTAAATTTCTTCTAGTGAATTAATGCACAGAGATATCTCCAAGAGGCATGAAGCTTTTTAAAATCCTACCTAAAAGAGGGACAGCCACCCCTAAATTTGATCTGGAGAATTAAGGCACAGAGATCTCTCCAGGAGGCATGAAGTCTTTTAAAATCTTACCCAAAGGGGGGAACCCTCTAAATTTCTTCTAGTCAATTAATGCACAGAGATGTCTCCAGGAGGCATGAAGCCTTCTAAAATCCTACCTAAAGCGGGGAACCCCCTAAATTTCTTCTAGTCAATTAATGTACAGAGATGTCTCCAGGAGGCATGAAGCCTTTTAAAATCCTACCTGAAGATTGGACAGTCCCCCCTAAATTTCATACTAAGAATTAACGCACAGAGATCTCATCAGGAGGCATCAAGCCTTTTAAAGTCCTGCCTAAAATTCGGACAGTCCCCCCAAAATTTGATAGGGGCAATTAATGCACAGAGATATCTTCAGGAGGCATCAAGCCTTTTAAAATCTTACCTTAAGGGGGTACAGTCCCCCCTAAATTTGATCTGGTGAGTTAATGCACAAAGATCTCTCTAGGAGGCATGTAGCCTTTTGAAATCTTACCTATTGGAGGGACAGTCCCCCTGAATTTCATCTGCAGAATTAATGCACAGAGATCTCTCCAGCAGGCATCAAGCCTTTTAAAATCCTATCTAAAGGGTGCACAGTCGCCCTACATTTCTTCCAGAGAAATAATGCACACAGATCTCACTAGGAGGCATGAACCCTTTTAAAATCCTACCTAAATGGGAGGACCCCCTAAATTTCTTCTAGTCAATTAATGCATAGAGATCTCTCCAGGAGGCATCAAGCCTTCTAAAACCCTACCTAAAGGGGGGGAACCCCTAAATTTCTTCTAGTGAATTAATGCATAGAGATCTGACGAGAACGCATCAAGCCTTCTAAAATCCTACCTAAAAGGGAGGACACCCCAAATTTATTCTAGTGAATTAATGCACACAGATCTCACGAGGAGGCATGAAGCCTTTTAAAATCCTAACTAAAGGGGGGGACCCCCTAAATTTCTTCTAGTGAATTGATGCACAGAGATCACTCCAGGAGGAATGAAGCCTTTTAAAAACCTTCCTAATGGTCGGACAGTCCCCCCCAAGTTTCATCCGTTGAATTAATGCACAGAGATCTCTCCAGGAGGCATGAAGCCTTTGGAAATCCTACCTAAAGGTCGGACAATCCCCCCTAAATTTCATCCGGTGGATTAATGCACAGAGATCTCTGCAGGAGGAATAAAGCCTTTTAAAATCCTACCTAAAGGTCGGACAGTCCCCCCTAAATTTCATCCTGAGAATTAATGCACTGATATCTCACCAGGAGGCATCAAGCCTTTTAAAATCCTACCTAAAGGGGGGACAGTCACCCCTACGTTTCTTCCTTAGAAATAATGCACAGAGATCTCTCCAGGAGGCATGAAGCCTTCTACAATCCTACCTAAAGGGGGGGACCCCCTAAATTTCTTCCAGTCAAATAATGCATAGAGATCTCTTCAGGTGGCATCAAGCCTTTTACAATCCTACCTAAAGGGGGAACAGTCGCCCCTACATTTCTTCCTGAGAAATAATGTTCAGAGATCTCACCAGGAGGCATGAAGCCTTTTAAAATCCTACCTAAAGGGGGGACAGTCACCCGTTTATAGCTTCCAGAGAAATAATATCCAGAGATCTAACCAGGAGGCATCAAGCCTTTTTTCAAATCCTACTTACAGGGGGGCCCTTTCATCCTCAGAATTAATGCACAGAGATCTCTCCAGGAGGCATGAAGCCTTCTAAAATCCTACCTAAAGGGGGGGACCCCCTAAATTTCTTCTAGTCAATTAATGCATAGAGATCTCTTCAGGAGGCATCAAGCCTTTTAACATTCTACCTAAGGGTCCCCACCACCTAAATTTGATCTGGTGAATTAATGTACAGAGATTTTTCCAGGAGGCATGAAGCCTTCTAAAATCCTACCTAAAGGGGGGAACCCCCTAAATTTCTTCTAGTCAATTAACGCACAGAGATCTCTTCAGCAGGCATCAAGCCTTTTAAAATCCTACCTAAAGGGGGGACACTCACCCCTACATTTCTTCCTGAGAAATAATGCTCAGAGATCTAACCAGGAGGCATGAAGCCTTTTCTAATCATACCTCAAAGTGGGACAGCCCCCCCTGAATTTCATCCTCAGAATTAATGCATAGAGATCTCTTCAGGAGGCATCAAGCCTTTTTGGAAATCCTACTTAAAGGGGGGGCCTCCTAAAGTTAATCTGGTGAAGTAATGCACAGAGATCTCGCTAGGAGGCATGAAGCCCTTTAAACTCCTACCTAAAGGGGGGACAGTCGCTCCTACATTTCTTCCTGAGCAATAATGCACAGAGATTAAACCAGGGGGCATGAAGCCTTTTTAAATCCTACCTAAAGCCCCCCCCCCCCCAAATTTGATCTGGTGAATTAATGCATAGAGATCTCATCAGGAGGCATTAAGCCTTCTAAAATCCCAGCTAAAGGGCGGACAGTCCCCCCTAAATTTCATCCTGAGAATTAATGAACAGAGATCTCACCAGGAGGCATGAAGCCTGTTAAAATCCTACCTAAACGGGGGACAGTTCCCCCAAATTTCATCTGGTGAATTAATGCACAGAGATCTCTCCAGGAGGCATGAAGCCTTTTAAAACGCTACCTAAAGGGGTGATAGTCGCTCCTACATTTCTTCCAGAGAAATAATGCACAGAGATCTCACCAGGAGGCATGAAGCCTTTTAAAATCCTATCTAAAGGGCCCCCCCGCCCAATTTAATCTTGTGAATTAATGCACAGAGATCTCTCCAGGAGGCATGAAGCCTTCTAAAATCCTACCTAAAGGGCGGAACCCCCTAAATTTCTTCTAGTCAATTAATGCACAGAGATCTCTTCAGCAGGCATCAAGCCTTTTAAAATCCTACCTAAAGGGGGGACACTCACCCCTACATTTCTTCCTGAGAAATAATGCTCAGAGATCTAACCAGGAGGCATGAAGCCTTTTCTAATCATACCTCAAAGTGGGACAGCCCCCCCTGAATTTCATCCTCAGGATTAATGCATAGAGATCTCTTCAGGAGGCATCAAGCCTTTTTGGAAATCCTACTTAAAGGGGGGGCCTCCTAAAGTTAATCTGGTGAAGGAATGCACAGAGACCTCGCCAGGAGGCATGAAGCCCTTTAAAATCCTACCTAAAGGGGGGGACAGTCGCTCCTACATTTCTTCCTGAGAAATAATGCACAGAGATTTAACCAGGGGGCATGAAGCCTTTTAAAATCCTACCTGAAGCCCCCCCCCCAAATTTGATCTGGTGAATTAATGCATAGAGATCTCTTCAGGAGGCATTAAGCCTTCTAAAATCCCAGCTAAAGGGCGGACAGTCCCCCCTAAATTTCATCCTGAGAATTAATGAACAGAGATCTCACCAGGAGGCATGAAGCCTGTTAAAATCTTACCTAAACGGGGGACACTTCCCCCAAATTTCATCTGGTGAATTAATGCACAGAGATCTCTCCAGGAGGCATGAAGCCTTTTAAAATGCTACCTAAAGGGGTGATAGTCGCTCCTACATTTCTTCCAGAGAAATAATGCACAGAGATCTCACCAGGAGGCATGAAGCCTTTTAAAATCCTATCTAAAGGGCCCCCCCCGCCCAATTTGATCTTGTGAATTAATGCACAGAGATCTCTCCAGGAGGCATGAAGCCTTCTAAAATCCTACCTGAAGATTTGACAGTCCCCCCTAAATTTCATACTAAGAATTAATGCACAGAGGGCTCACCAGGAGGCATGAAGCCTTTTAAAATCTTACCTAAAGGGGGGACAGTTCCTTTCTATATTTGATCTGGTGAGTTAATGCACAGAGATCTCTCTAGGAGGCATGTAGCCTTTTGAAATCCTACCTATAGGAGGGACAGTCCCCCTGAATTTCATCCTCAGAATTAATGCACAGAGATCTCACCAGGAGGCATGAAGCCTTTTAAAGTCCTACCTAAATGGGAGGACACCCTAAATTTCTTCTAGTAAATTAATGCACAGAGATCTCTCCAGGAGGCATGAAGCCTTTTAAAATCCTACCTAAATGCCCCCCCCTACAAATTTTATCTTGTGAATTAATGCAGAGAGATCTCTCCAGGAGGCATGAAGCCTTCTAAAATCCTACCAAAAGGGGGGAACCCCCCAAATTTCTTGTAGTCAATTAATGCATAGAGATCTCTTCAGGAGGCATCAAGCCTTTTAAAATCCTACCTAAAGGGGGAACAGTCACCCCTACATTTCTTCATGAGAAAAAATGCTCAGAGATTTAACCAGGAGGCATGAAGCCTTTTAAAATCCTACCTAAAGCCCCCCCCCCCCAAATTTGATCTGGTGAATTAATGAACAGAGATGTTTTCAGGAGGCATTAAGCCTTCTAAAATCTAACGTAAATGGGGGGACTCCCTAAATTTCAATTGGTGAATTAACGCACAGAGATGTCTCCAGGAGGCATGAAGCCTTTTAAAATCCTACCTGAAGATTGGACAGTCCCCCCTAAATTTCATCCTAAGAATTAATGCACACAGAGCTCACCAGGAGGCATGAAGCCTTTTAAAATCTTACCTAAAGGGGGGACAGTTCCTTCCTACATTTGATCTGGTGAGTTAATGCACAGAGATCTCTCTAGGAGGCATGTAGCCTTTTGAAATCCTACTTATAGGAGGGACAGTCCCCCTGAATTTCATCCTCAGAATTAACGCACAGAGATCTCACCAGGAGGCATCAAGACTTTTAAAGTCCTACCTAAAGGTCGGACAGTCCCCCCTAAATTTGATACGGTCAATTAATGCACAGAGATCTCTTCAGGAGGCATCAAGCCTTTTAAAATCTTACCTTAAGGGGGTACAGTCCCCCCTAAATTTGATCTGGTGAGTTAATGCACAGAGATCTCTCTAGGAGGCATGTAGCCTTTTGAAATCTTACCTATTGGAGGGACAGTCCCCCTGAATTTCATCTGCAGAATTAATGCACAGAGATCTCTCCAGCAGGCATCAAGCCTTTTAAAATCCTATCTAAAGGGTGCACAGTCGCCCTACATTTCTTCCAGAGAAATAATGCACACAGATCTCACTAGGAGGCATGAACCCTTTTAAAATCCTACCTAAATGGGAGGACCCCCTAAATTTCTTCTAGTCAATTAATGCATAGAGATCTCTCCAGGAGGCATCAAGCCTTCTAAAACCCTACCTAAAGGGGGGGAACCCCTAAATTTCTTCTAGTGAATTAATGCATAGAGATCTCACGAGAACGCATCAAGCCTTCTAAAATCCTACCTAAATGGGAGGACACCCCAAATTTATTCTAGTGAATTAATGCACACAGATCTCACGAGGAGGCATGAAGCCTTTTAAAATCCTAACTAAAGGGGGGGACCCCCAAAAATTTCTTCTAGTGAATTGATGCACAGAGATCTCTCCAGGAGGCATGAAGCCCTTTAAAATCCTACCTAAAAGTGGGACAGTCCCCCCTAAATTTGATCCTCAGAATTAATGCATAGAGATCTAGCCAGGACGCATGAAGCCTTTTAAAATCCTACCTAAAGGGGGGACAGTTCCCCCAAATTTAATCTGGTGAATTAATGCACAGAGATCACTCCAGGAGGAATGAAGCCTTTTAAAAACCTTCCTAATGGTCGGACAGTCCCCCCCCAAATTTCATCCGTTGAATTAATGCACAGAGATCTCTCCAGGAGGCATGAAGCCTTTGGAAATCCTACCTAAAGGTCGGACAATCCCCCCTAAATTTCATCCGGTGGATTAATGCACAGAGATCTCTGCAGGAGGAATAAAGCCTTTTAAAATCCTACCTAAAGGTCGGACAGTCCCCCCTAAATTTCATCCTGAGAATTAATGCACTGATATCTCACCAGGAGGCATCAAGCCTTTTAAAATCCTACCTAAAGGGGGGACAGTCACCCCTACGTTTCTTCCTTAGAAATAATGCACAGAGATCTCTCCAGGAGGCATGAAGCCTTCTACAATCCTACCTAAAGGGGGGGACCCTCTAAATTTCTTCCAGTCAAATAATGCATAGAGATCTCTTCAGGAGGCATCAAGCCTTTTACAATCCTACCTAAAGGGGGAACAGTCGCCCATACATTTCTTCCTGAGAAATAATGTTCAGAGATCTCACCAGGAGGCATCAAGCCTTTTACAATCCTACCTAAAGGGGGAACAGTCGCCCCTACATTTCTTCCTGAGAAATAATATCCAGAGATCTAACCAGGAGGCATCAAGCCTTTTTTCAAATCCTACTTACAGGGGGGCCCTTTCATCCTCAGAATTAATGCACAGAGATCTCTCCAGGAGGCATGAAGCCTTCTAAAATCCTACCTAAAGGGGGGGACCCCCTAAATTTCTTCTAGTCAATTAATGCATAGAGATCTCTTCAGGAGGCATCAAGCCTTTTAACATTCTACCTAAGGGTCCCCACCACCTAAATTTGATCTGGTGAATTAATGTACAGAGATTTTTCCAGGAGGCATGAAGCCTTCTAAAATCCTACCTAAAGGGGGGAACCCCCTAAATTTCTTCTAGTCAATTAATGCACAGAGATCTCTTCAGCAGGCATCAAGCCTTTTAAAATCCTACCTAAAGGGGGGACACTCACCCCTACATTTCTTCCTCAGAAATAATGCTCAGAGATCTAACCAGGAGGCATGAGGCCTTTTCTAATCATACCTCAAAGTGGGACAGCCCCCCCTGAATTTCATCCTCAGAATTAATGCATAGAGATCTCTTCAGGAGGCATCAAGCCTTTTTGGAAATCCTACTTAAAGGGGGGGCCTCCTAAAGTTAATCTGGTGAAGTAATGCACAGAGATCTCGCTAGGAGGCATGAAGCCCTTTAAACTCCTACCTAAAGGGGGGACAGTCGCTCCTACATTTCTTCCTGAGCAATAATGCACAGAGATTAAACCAGGGGGCATGAAGCCTTTTTAAATCCTACCTAAAGCCCCCCCCCCCCCAAATTTGATCTGGTGAATTAATGCATAGAGATCTCATCAGGAGGCATTAAGCCTTCTAAAATCCCAGCTAAAGGGCGGACAGTCCCCCCTAAATTTCATCCTGAGAATTAATGAACAGAGATCTCACCAGGAGGCATGAAGCCTGTTAAAATCCTACCTAAACGGGGGACAGTTCCCCCAAATTTCATCTGGTGAATTAATGCACAGAGATCTCTCCAGGAGGCATGAAGCCTTTTAAAACGCTACCTAAAGGGGTGATAGTCGCTCCTACATTTCTTCCAGAGAAATAATGCACAGAGATCTCACCAGGAGGCATGAAGCCTTTTAAAATCCTATCTAAAGGGCCCCCCCGCCCAATTTAATCTTGTGAATTAATGCACAGAGATCTCTCCAGGAGGCATGAAGCCTTCTAAAATCCTACCTAAAGGGCGGAACCCCCTAAATTTCTTCTAGTCAATTAATGCACAGAGATCTCTTCAGCAGGCATCAAGCCTTTTAAAATCCTACCTAAAGGGGGGACACTCACCCCTACATTTCTTCCTGAGAAATAATGCTCAGAGATCTAACCAGGAGGCATGAAGCCTTTTCTAATCATACCTCAAAGTGGGACAGCCCCCCCTGAATTTCATCCTCAGGATTAATGCATAGAGATCTCTTCAGGAGGCATCAAGCCTTTTTGGAAATCCTACTTAAAGGGGGGGCCTCCTAAAGTTAATCTGGTGAAGGAATGCACAGAGACCTCGCCAGGAGGCATGAAGCCCTTTAAAATCCTACCTAAAGGGGGGACAGTCGCTCCTACATTTCTTCCTGAGAAATAATGCACAGAGATTTAACCAGGGGGCATGAAGCCTTTTAAAATCCTACCTGAAGCCCCCCCCCCCCAAATTTGATCTGGTGAATTAATGCATAGAGATCTCTTCAGGAGGCATTAAGCCTTCTAAAATCCCAGCTAAAGGGCGGACAGTCCCCCCTAAATTTCATCCTGAGAATTAATGAACAGAGATCTCACCAGGAGGCATGAAGCCTGTTAAAATCCTACCTAAACGGGGGACAGTTCCCCCAAATTTCATCTGGTGAATTAATGCACAGAGATCTCTCCAGGAGGCATGAAGCCTTTTAAAATGCTACCTAAAGGGGTGATAGTCGCTCCTACATTTCTTCCAGAGAAATAATGCACAGAGATCTCACCAGGAGGCATGAAGCCTTTTAAAATCCTATCTAAAGGGCCCCCCCGCCCAATTTGATCTTCTGAATTAATGCACAGAGATCTCTCCAGGAGGCATGAAGCCTTCTAAAATCCTACCTGAAGATTTGACAGTCCCCCCTAAATTTCATACTAAGAATTAATGCACAGAGGGCTCACCAGGAGGCATGAAGCCTTTTAAAATCTTACCTAAAGGGGGGACAGTTCCTTTCTATATTTGATCTGGTGAGTTAATGCACAGAGATCTCTCTAGGAGGCATGTAGCCTTTTGAAATCCTACCTATAGGAGGGACAGTCCCCCTGAATTTCATCCTCAGAATTAATGCACAGAGATCTCACCAGGAGGCATGAAGCCTTTTAAAGTCCTACCTAAATGGGAGGACACCCTAAATTTCTTCTAGTAAATTAGTGCACAGAGATCTCTCCAGGAGGCATGAAGCCTTTTAAAATCCTACCTAAATGCCCCCCCCCTACAAATTGTATCTTGTGAATTAATGCAGAGAGATCTCTCCAGGAGGCATGAAGCCTTCTAAAATCCTACCAAAAGGGGGGAACCCCCCAAATTTCTTGTAGTCAATTAATGCATAGAGATCTCTTCAGGAGGCATCAAGCCTTTTAAAATCCTACCTAAAGGGGGAACAGTCACCCCTACATTTCTTCATGAGAAAAAATGCTCAGAGATTTAACCAGGAGGCATGAAGCCTTTTAAAATCCTACCTAAAGCCCCCCCCCCAAATTTGATCTGGTGAATTAATGAACAGAGATGTTTTCAGGAGGCATTAAGCCTTCTAAAATCTAACGTAAATGGGGGGACTCCCTAAATTTCAATTGGTGAATTAACGCACAGAGATGTCTCCAGGAGGCATGAAACCTTTTAAAATCCTACCTGAAGATTGGACAGTCCCCCCTAAATTTCATCCTAAGAATTAATGCACACAGAGCTCACCAGGAGGCATGAAGCCTTTTAAAATCTTACCTAAAGGGGGGACAGTTCCTTCCTACATTTGATCTGGTGAGTTAATGCACAGAGATCTCTCTAGGAGGCATGTAGCCTTTTGAAATCCTACCTATAGGAGGGACAGTCCCCCTGAATTTCATCCTCAGAATTAACGCACAGAGATCTCACCAGGAGGCATCAAGACTTTTAAAGTCCTACCTAAAGGTCGGACAGTCCCCCCTAAATTTGATAGGGTGAATTAATCCACACAGATCTCTTCAGGAGGCATCAAGCCTTTTAAAATCTTACCTAAAGGGGGTACAGTCCCCCCTAAATTTGATCTGGTGAGATAATGCACAGAGATCTCTCTAGGAGGCATGTAGCCTTTTGAAATCCTACCTATAGGAGGGACAGTCCCCCTGAATTTCATCCTCAGAATTAATGCACAGAGATCTCTCAAGGAGGCATCAAGACTTTTAAAATCTTACCTAAAGGGGGGAACAGTCGCCCCTACATTTCTAACAGAGAAATAATGCACAGAGATCTCACTAGGAGGCATCAAGCCTTTTCAAGTCCTACCTAAAGGCCTCCCCCCACAAATTTGATCTTGTGAATTAATGCACAGAGATCTCTCCAGGAGGCATGAAGCCTTCTAAAATCCTACCTAAAGGGATGGACTCCCTTAATTTCTTCTAATAAATTAATGCACAAGAGATCTCTCCAGGAGGCATGAAGCCTTTTAAAATCCTACCTAAAGGGGGGACAGTCACCTGTTTATTGCTTCAAGAGAAATAATATACAGAGATCTAACCAGGAGGCATGAAGCCTTTTTTCAAATCCTACTTAAAGGGGAGCCCTTTCATCCTGAGAATTAATGCACAGAGATCTCAACAGGAGGCATGAAATCCTACCAAAAGGGGGGATAGTCGCCCCTACATTTCGTCCTGAGATTTAATGCACAGAGATCTATCCAGGAGGCATGAAGCCTTCTAAAATCCTACCTAAATGGGAGGACCCCCTAAATTTCTTCTAGTCAATTAATGCATAGAGATCTCTCCAGGAGGCATCAAGCCTTCTAAAACCCTACCTAAAGGGGGGGAACCCCTAAATTTCTTCTAGTGAATTAATGCATAGAGATCTCATGAGAACGCATCAAGCCTTCTAAAATCCTACCTAAATGGGAGGACACCCCAAATTTTTTCTAGTGAATTAATGCACACAGATCTCACGAGGAGGCATGAAGCCTTTTAAAATCCTAACTAAAGGGGGGGACCCCCAAAAATTTCTTCTAGTGAATTGATGCACAGAGATCTCTCCAGGAGGCATGAAGCCCTTTAAAATCCTACCTAAAAGTGGGACAGTCCCCCCTAAATTTGATCCTCAGAATTAATGCATAGAGATCTAGCCAGGACGCATGAAGCCTTTTAAAATCCTACCTAAAGGGGGGACAGTTCCCCCAAATTTAATCTGGTGAATTAATGCACAGAGATCACTCCAGGAGGAATGAAGCCTTTTAAAAACCTTCCTAATGGTCGGACAGTCCCCCCCAAATTTCATCCGTTGAATTAATGCACAGAGATCTCTCCAGGAGGCATGAAGCCTTTGGAAATCCTACCTAAAGGTCGGACAATCCCCCCTAAATTTCATCCGGTGGATTAATGCACAGAGATCTCTGCAGGAGGAATAAAGCCTTTTAAAATCCTACCTAAAGGTCGGACAGTCCCCCCTAAATTTCATCCTGAGAATTAATGCACTGATATCTCACCAGGAGGCATCAAGCCTTTTAAAATCCTACCTAAAGGGGGGACAGTCACCCCTACGTTTCTTCCTTAGAAATAATGCACAGAGATCTCTCCAGGAGGCATGAAGCCTTCTACAATCCTACCTAAAGGGGGGGACCCCCTAAATTTCTTCCAGTCAAATAATGCATAGAGATCTCTTCAGGAGGCATCAAGCCTTTTACAATCCTACCTAAAGGGGGAACAGTCGCCCCTACATTTCTTCCTGAGAAATAATGTTCAGAGATCTCACCAGGAGGCATGAAGCCTTTTAAAATCCTACCTAAAGGGGGGACAGTCACCCGTTTATAGCTTCCAGAGAAATAATATCCAGAGATCTAACCAGGAGGCATCAAGCCTTTTTTCAAATCCTACTTACAGGGGGGCCCTTTCATCCTCAGAATTAATGCACAGAGATCTCTCCAGGAGGCATGAAGCCTTCTAAAATCCTACCTAAAGGGGGGGACCCCCTAAATTTCTTCTAGTCAATTAATGCACAGAGATCTCCTCAGGAGGCATCAAGCCTTTTTGGAAATCCTACGTAAAGGGGGGGCCTCCTAAAGTTAATCTGGTGAAGTAATGCACAGAGATCTCGCCAGGAGGCATGAAGCCCTTTAAACTCCTACCTAAAGGGGGGACAGTCGCTCCTACATTTCTTCCTGAGCAATAATGCACAGAGATTAAACCAGGGGGCATGAAGCCTTTTTAAATCCTACCTAAAGCCCCCCCCCCCAAATTTGATCTGGTGAATTAATGCATAGAGATCTCAGCAGGAGGCATTAAGCCTTCTAAAATCTCAGCTAAAGGGCGGACAGTCCCCCCTAAATTTCATCCTGAGAATTAATGAACAGAGATCTCACCAGGAGGCATGAAGCCTGCTAAAATCCTATCTAAAGGGCCCCCCCGCCCAATTTAATCTTGTGAATTAATGCACAGAGATCTCTCCAGGAGGCATGAAGCCTTCTAAAATCCTACCTAAAGGGCGGAACCCCCTAAATTTCTTCTAGTCAATTAATGCACAGAGATCTCTTCAGCAGGCATCAAGCCTTTTAAAATCCTACCTAAAGGGGGGACACTCACCCCTACATTTCTTCCTGAGAAATAATGCTCAGAGATCTAACCAGGAGGCATGAAGCCTTTTCTAATCATACCTCAAAGTGGGACAGCCCCCCCTGAATTTCATCCTCAGGATTAATGCATAGAGATCTCTTCAGGAGGCATCAAGCCTTTTTGGAAATCCTACTTAAAGGGGGGGCCTCCTAAAGTTAATCTGGTGAAGGAATGCACAGAGACCTCGCCAGGAGGCATGAAGCCCTTTAAAATCCTACCTAAAGGGGGGACAGTCGCTCCTACATTTCTTCCTGAGAAATAATGCACAGAGATTTAACCAGGGGGCATGAAGCCTTTTAAAATCCTACCTGAAGCCCCCCCCCCCCAAATTTGATCTGGTGAATTAATGCATAGAGATCTCTTCAGGAGGCATTAAGCCTTCTAAAATCCCAGCTAAAGGGCGGACAGTCCCCCCTAAATTTCATCCTGAGAATTAATGAACAGAGATCTCACCAGGAGGCATGAAGCCTGTTAAAATCCTACCTAAACGGGGGACAGTTCCCCCAAATTTCATCTGGTGAATTAATGCACAGAGATCTCTCCAGGAGGCATGAAGCCTTTTAAAATGCTACCTAAAGGGGTGATAGTCGCTCCTACATTTCTTCCAGAGAAATAATGCACAGAGATCTCACCAGGAGGCATGAAGCCTTTTAAAATCCTATCTAAAGGGCCCCCCCGCCCAATTTGATCTTCTGAATTAATGCACAGAGATCTCTCCAGGAGGCATGAAGCCTTCTAAAATCCTACCTGAAGATTTGACAGTCCCCCCTAAATTTCATACTAAGAATTAATGCACAGAGGGCTCACCAGGAGGCATGAAGCCTTTTAAAATCTTACCTAAAGGGGGGACAGTTCCTTTCTATATTTGATCTGGTGAGTTAATGCACAGAGATCTCTCTAGGAGGCATGTAGCCTTTTGAAATCCTACCTATAGGAGGGACAGTCCCCCTGAATTTCATCCTCAGAATTAATGCACAGAGATCTCACCAGGAGGCATGAAGCCTTTTAAAGTCCTACCTAAATGGGAGGACACCCTAAATTTCTTCTAGTAAATTAATGCACAGAGATCTCTCCAGGAGGCATGAAGCCTTTTAAAATCCTACCTAAATGCCCCCCCCCTACAAATTGTATCTTGTGAATTAATGCAGAGAGATCTCTCCAGGAGGCATGAAGCCTTCTAAAATCCTACCAAAAGGGGGGAACCCCCCAAATTTCTTGTAGTCAATTAATGCATAGAGATCTCTTCAGGAGGCATCAAGCCTTTTAAAATCCTACCTAAAGGGAGAACAGTCACCCCTACATTTCTTCATGAGAAAAAATGCTCAGAGATTTAACCAGGAGGCATGAAGCCTTTTAAAATCCTACCTAAAGCCCCCCCCCCCACAATTTGATCTGGTGAATTAATGAACAGAGATGTTTTCAGGAGGCATTAAGCCTTCTAAAATCTAACGTAAATGGGGGGACTCCCTAAATTTCAACTGGTGAATTAACGCACAGAGATGTCTCCAGGAGGCATGAAGCCTTTTAAAATCCTACCTGAAGATTGGACAGTCCCCCCTAAATTTCATCCTAAGAATTAATGCACACAGAGCTCACCAGGAGGCATGAAGCCTTTTAAAATCTTACCTAAAGGGGGGACAGTTCCTTCCTACATTTGATCTGGTGAGTTAATGCACAGAGATCTCTCTAGGAGGCATGTAGCCTTTTGAAATCCTACTTATAGGAGGGAAAGTCCCCCTGAATTTCATCCTCAGAATTAACGCACAGAGATCTCACCAGGAGGCATCAAGCCTTTAAAAGTCCTACCTAAAGGTCGGACAGTCCCCCCTAAATTTGATACGGTCAATTAATGCACAGAGATCTCTTCAGGAGGCATCAAGCCTTTTAAAATCTTACCTTAAGGCGGTACAGTCCCCCCTAAATTTGATCTGGTGAGTTAATGCACAGAGATCTCTCTAGGAGGCATGTAGCCTTTTGAAATCTTACCTATTGGAGGGACAGTCCCCCTGAATTTCATCTGCAGAATTAATGCACAGAGATCTCTCCAGCAGGCATCAAGCCTTTCAAAATCCTATCTAAAGGGTGCACAGTCGCCCTACATTTCTTCCAGAGAAATAATGCACACAGATCTCACTAGGAGGCATGAACCCTTTTAAAATCCTACCTAAATGGGAGGACCCCCTAAATTTCTTCTAGTCAATTAATGCATAGAGATCTCTCCAGGAGGCATCAAGCCTTCTAAAACCCTACCTAAAGGGGGGGAACCCCTAAATTTCTTCTAGTGAATTAATGCATAGAGATCTCACGAGAACGCATCAAGCCTTCTAAAATCCTACCTAAATGGGAGGACACCCCAAATTTACTCTAGTGAATTAATGCACACAGATCTCACGAGGAGGCATGAAGCCTTTTAAAATCCTAACTAAAGGGGGGGACCCCCAAAAATTTCTTCTAGTGAATTGATGCACAGAGATCTCTCCAGGAGGCATGAAGCCCTTTAAAATCCTACCTAAAAGTGGGACAGTCCCCCCTAAATTTGATCCTCAGAATTAATGCATAGAGATCTAGCCAGGACGCATGAAGCCTTTTAAAATCCTACCTAAAGGGGGGACAGTTCCCCCAAATTTAATCTGGTGAATTAATGCACAGAGATCACTCCAGGAGGAATGAAGCCTTTTAAAAACCTTCCTAATGGTCGGACAGTCCCCCCCAAATTTCATCCGTTGAATTAATGCACAGAGATCTCTCCAGGAGGCATGAAGCCTTTGGAAATCCTACCTAAAGGTCGGACAATCCCCCCTAAATTTCATCCGGTGGATTAATGCACAGAGATCTCTGCAGGAGGAATAAAGCCTTTTAAAATCCTACCTAAAGGTCGGACAGTCCCCCCTAAATTTCATCCTGAGAATTAATGCACTGATATCTCACCAGGAGGCATCAAGCCTTTTAAAATCCTACCTAAAGGGGGGACAGTCACCCCTACGTTTCTTCCTTAGAAATAATGCACAGAGATCTCTCCAGGAGGCATGAAGCCTTCTACAATCCTACCTAAAGGGGGGGACCCCCTAAATTTCTTCCAGTCAAATAATGCATAGAGATCTCTTCAGGAGGCATCAAGCCTTTTACAATCCTACCTAAAGGGGGAACAGTCGCCCCTACATTTCTTCCTGAGAAATAATGTTCAGAGATCTCACCAGGAGGCATGAAGCCTTTTAAAATCCTACCTAAAGGGGGGACAGTCACCCGTTTATAGCTTCCAGAGAAATAATATCCAGAGATCTAACCAGGAGGCATCAAGCCTTTTTTCAAATCCTACTTACAGGGGGGCCCTTTCATCCTCAGAATTAATGCACAGAGATCTCTCCAGGAGGCATGAAGCCTTCTAAAATCCTACCTAAAGGGGGGGACCCCCTAAATTTCTTCTAGTCAATTAATGCACAGAGATCTCTTCAGAAGGCATCAAGCCTTTTAAAATCCTACCTAAGGGTCCCCACCACCTAAATTTAATCTGGTCAATTAATGCTCAGAGATCTAACCAGGAGGCATGAAGCCTTCTAAAATCCTACCTAAAGGGGGGGACCCCCTAAATCTCTTCTAGTCAATTAATGCATAGAGATCTCTTCAGGAGGCATCAAGCCTTTTAACATTCTACCTAAGGGTCCCCACCACCTAAATTTGATCTGGTGAATTAATGTACAGAGATTTCTCCAGGAGGCATGAAGCCTTCTAAAATCCTACCTAAAGGGGGGAACCCCCTAAATTTCTTCTAGACAATTAATGCACAGAGATCTCTTCAGCAGGCATCAAGCCTTTTAAAATCCTACCTAAAGGGGGGACACTCACCCCTACATTTCTTCCTCAGAAATAATGCTCAGAGATCTAACCAGGAGGCATGAAGCCTTTTCTAATCATACCTCAAAGTGGGACAGCCCCCCCTGAATTTCATCCTCAGAATTAATGCATAGAGATCTCTTCAGGAGGCATCAAGCCTTTTTGGAAATCCTACTTAAAGGGGGGGCCTCCTAAAGTTAATCTGGTGAAGTAATGCACAGAGATCTCGCCAGGAGGCATGAAGCCCTTTAAAATCCTACCTAAAGGGGGGACAGTCGCTCCTACATTTCTTCCTGAGAAAAAATGCACAGAGATTTAACCAGGGGGCATGAAGCCTTTTAAAATCCTACCTAAAGCCCCCCCCCCAAATTTGACCTGGTGAATTAATGCATAGAGATCTCTTCAGGAGGCATTAAGCCTTCTAAAATCCCAGCTAAAGGGCGGACAGTCCCCCCTAAATTTCATCCTGAGAATTAATGAACAGAGATCTCACCAGGAGGCATGAAGCCTGTTAAAATCCTACCTAAACGGGGGACAGTTCCCCCAAATTTCATCTGGTGAATTAATGCACAGAGATCTCTCCAGGAGGCATGAAGCCTTTTAAAACGCTACCTAAAGGGGTGATAGTCGCTCCTACATTTCTTCCAGAGAAATAATGCACAGAGATCTCACCAGGAGGCATGAAGCCTTTTAAAATCCTATCTAAAGGGCCCCCCCACCAAATTTGATCTTGTGAATTAATGCACAGAGATCTCTCCAGGAAGCATGAAGCCTTTTAAAATCCTACCTAAAGGGGGGACAGTCACCCCTACATTGCTTCCACAGAAATGATGCTAAGAAATGTAACCAGGAGGCATTAAGCCTTTTCTAATCCTACCTAAAAGTGGGACAGCCCCCCCGAATTTCATCCTCAGAATTAATGCACAGAGATCTCTCCAGGAGGCATTAAGCCTTTTTTCAAATAATACTTAAAAGCTCCCCCCCAAATTTCATCTGGTGAATTAATGCGCAGAGATCTCTCCAGGAGGCATGAAGCCCTTTAAAATCCCACCTAAAAGTGGGACAGTCACCCCCAAATTTCATCCTGAGAATTAACGCACAGAGATCTCTCCAGGAGGCATGAAGCCTTTTAAAATCCTACCAAAAGGGGGGACAGTCTCCCCTATATTTCTTCCTCAGAAATAATGCATAGAGATCTCTCCGGGAGGTATGAAGCCTTCTAAAATCCTACCTAAAGGGGGGACAGTCGCCCCTACATTTCGTCCTGAGAAATATTGCTCAGAGATCTCTCCAGGAGGCATGAAGCCTTCTAAAATCCTACCTAAATGGGAGGACCCCCTAAATTTCTTCTACTGAATTAATGCACAGAGAGCTCACCAGGAGGCATGAAGCCTTTTAAAATACTACCTGAATGGCCCCCCCACAAATTTGATCTTGTGAATTAACGCAAAGAGATCCCTCCAGGAGGCATCAAGCCTTTTAAAATCCTACCTAAAGGTCGGACAGTCCCCCCTAAATTTCATCTGGTGAATTAATGCACGGAGATCTCCCCAAGAGGCATGAAGCCTTTTCAAATCCTACCTAAAGGGGGGAGAGTCGCCCCTACATTTCCTCCTGAGAAATAATGTTCAGAGATCTCACCAGGAGGCATGAAGCCTTTTAAAATCCTACCTAAAGGGGGGACAGTCACCCGTTTACAGCTTCCAGAGAAATAATATCCAGAGACCTAACCGGGAGGCATCTAGCCTTTTTTCAAATCCTACTTAAAGGGGGGTCCTTTCATCCTCAGAATTAATGCACAGAGATCTCTCCAGGAGGCATGAAGCCTTCTAAAATCCTACCTAAAGGGGGGGACCCCCTAAATTTCTTCTAGTCAATTCATGCACAGAGATCTCTTCAGGAGGCATCAAGCCTTTTAAAATCCTACCTAAGGGTCCCCACCACCTAAATTTAATCTGGTCAATTAATGCTCAGAGATCTAACCAGGAGGCATGAAGCCTTCTAAAATCCTACCTAAAGGGGGGGACCCCCTAAATCTCTTCTAGTCAATTAATGCATAGAGATCTCTTCAGGAGGCATCAAGCCTTTTAACATTCTACCTAAGGGTCCCCACCACCTAAATTTGATCTGGTGAATTAATGTACAGAGATTTCTCCAGGAGGCATGAAGCCTTCTAAAATCCTACCTAAAGGGCGGAACCCCCTAAATTTCTTCTAGTCAATTAATGCACAGAGATCTCTTCAGCAGGCATCAAGCCTTTTAAAATCCTACCTAAAGGGGGGACACTCACCCCTACATTTCTTCCTGAGAAATAATGCTCAGAGATCTAACCAGGAGGCATGAAGCCTTTTCTAATCATACCTCAAAGTGGGACAGCCCCCCCTGAATTTCATCCTCAGGATTAATGCATAGAGATCTCTTCAGGAGGCATCAAGCCTTTTTGGAAATCCTACTTAAAGGGGGGGCCCCCTAAAGTTAATCTGGTGAAGTAATGCACAGAGATCTCGCCAGGAGGCATGAAGTCCTTTAAAATCCTACCTAAAGGGGGGACAGTCGCTCCTACATTTCTTCCTGAGAAATAATGCACAGAGATTTAACCAGGGGGCATGAAGCCTTTTAAAATCCTACCTAAAGCCCCCCCCCCAAATTTGATCTGGTGAATTAATGCATAGAGATCTCTTCAGGAGGCATTAAGCCTTCTAAAATCCCAGCTAAAGGGCGGACAGTCCCCCCTAAATTTCATCCTGAGAATTAATGAACAGAGATCTCACCAGGAGGCATGAAGCCTGTTAAAATCCTACCTAAACGGGGGACAGTTCCCCCAAATTTCATCTGGTGTATTAATGCACAGAGATCTCTCCAGGAGGCATGAAGCCTTTTAAAATGCTACCTAAAGGGGTGATAGTCGCTCCTACATTTCTTCCAGAGAAATAATGCACAGAGATCTCACCAGGAGGCATGAAGCCTTTTAAAATCCTATCTAAAGGGCCCCCCCACCAAATTTGATCTTGTGAATTAATGCACAGAGATCTCTCCAGGAGGCATGAAGCCTTTTAAAATCCTATCTAAAGGGGGGACAGTCACCCCTACATTGCTTCCACAGAAATGATGCTAAGAGATGTAACCAGGAGGCATTAAGCCTTTTCTAATCCTACCTAAAAGTGGGACAGCCCCCCCGAATTTCATCCTCAGAATTAATGCACAGAGATCTCTCCAGGAGGCATTAAGCCTTTTTTCAAATAATACTTAAAAGCCCCCCCCCCAAATTTCATCTGGTCAATTAATACGCAGAGATCTCTCCAGGAGGCATGAAGCCCTTTAAAATCCCACCTAAAAGTGGGACAGTCACCCCCAAATTTAATCCTGAGAATTAACGCACAGAGATCTCTCCAGGAGGCATGAAGCCTTTTAAAATCCTACCAAAAGGGGGGACAGTCTCCCCTATATTTCTTCCTCAGAAATAATGCACAGAGATCTCTCCAGGAGGTATGAAGCCTTCTAAAATCCGACCTAAAGGGGGGACAGTCACCCCTACATTTCGTCCTGAGAAATATTGCTCAAAGATCTCTCCAGGAGGCATGAAGCCTTCTAAAATCCTACCTAAATGGGAGGACCCCCTAAATTTCTTCTACTGAATTAATGCACAGAGAGCTCACCAGGAGGCATGAAGCCTTTTAAAATCCTACCTGAATGGCCCCCCCACAAATTTGATCTTGTGAATTAACGCAAAGAGATCCCTCCAGGAGGCATCAAGCCTTTTAAAATCCTACCTAAAGGTCGGACAGTCCCCCCTAAATTTCATCTGGTGAATTAATGCACAGAGATCTCGCCAGGAGGCATGAAGTCCTTTAAAATCCTACCTAAAGGGGGGACAGTCGCTCCTACATTTCTTCCTGAGAAATAATGCACAGAGATTTAACCAGGGGGCATGAAGCCTTTTAAAATCCTACCTAAAGCCCCCCCCCCCCCAAATTTGATCTGGTGAATTAATGCATAGAGATCTCTTCAGGAGGCATTAAGCCTTCTAAAATCCCAGCTAAAGGGCGGACAGTCCCCCCTAAATTTCATCCTGAGAATTAATGAACAGAGATCTCACCAGGAGGCATGAAGCCTGTTAAAATCCTACCTAAACGGGGGACAGTTCCCCCAAATTTCATCTGGTGAATTAATGCACAGAGATCTCTCCAGGAGGCATGAAGCCTTTTAAAATGCTACCTAAAACGGTGATAGTCGCTCCTACATTTCTTCCAGAGAAATAATGCACAGAGATCTCACCAGGAGGCATGAAGCCTTTTAAAATCCTATCTAAAGGGCCCCCCCGCCCAATTTGATCTTGTGAATTAATGCACAGAGATCTCTCCAGGAGGCATGAAGCCTTCTAAAATCCTACCTGAAGATTTGACAGTCCCCCCTAAATTTCATACTAAGAATTAATGCACAGAGGGCTCACCAGGAGGCATGAAGCCTTTTAAAATCTTACCTAAAGGGGGGACAGTTCCTTTCTATATTTGATCTGGTGAGTTAATGCACAGAGATCTCTCTAGGAGGCATGTAGCCTTTTGAAATCCTACCTATAGGAGGGACAGTCCCCCTGAATTTCATCCTCAGAATTAATGCACAGAGATCTCACCAGGAGGCATGAAGCCTTTTAAAGTCCTACCTAAATGGGAGGACACCCTAAATTTCTTCTAGTAAATTAGTGCACAGAGATCTCTCCAGGAGGCATGAAGCCTTTTAAAATCCTACCTAAATGCCCCCCCCCACAAATTTTATCTTGTGAATTAATGCAGAGAGATCTCTCCAGGAGGCATGAAGCCTTCTAAAATCCTACCAAAAGGGGGGAACCCCCCAAATTTCTTGTAGTCAATTAATGCATAGAGATTTCTTCAGGAGGCATCAAGCCTTTTAAAATCCTACCTAAAGGGGGAACAGTCACCCCTACATTTCTTCCTGAGAAAAAATGCTCAGAGATTTAACCAGGAGGCATGAAGCCTTTTAAAATCCTACCTAAAGCCCCCCCCCCAAATTTGATCTGGTGAATTAATGAACAGAGATGTTTTCAGGAGGCATTAAGCCTTCTAAAATCTAACGTAAATGGGGGGACCCCCTAAATTTCAATTGGTGAATTAACGCACAGAGATGTCTCCAGGAGGCATGAAGCCTTTTAAAATCCTACCTAAATGCCCCCCCCCACAAATTTTATCTTGTGAATTAATGCAGAGAGATCTCTCCAGGAGGCATGAAGCCTTCTAAAATCCTACCTAAAGGGGGGACAGTCGCCCCTACATTTCGTCCTGAGAAATAATGCACAGAGATCTAACCAGGAGGTATCAAGCCTTTTAAAATCCTACCTAAGGGTCCACACCAACTAAATTTAATCTGGTGAATTAATGCTCAAAGATCTAACCAGGAGGCATGAAGCCTTTTAAAATCCTACCTATAGGGTCCCTTCCCCCAAAATTTGATGTGGTGAATTAATGCACAGAGATCTCTCCAGGAGGCAAGAAGCCTTCTAAAATCCTGACAAAAGGGGGGAACCCCCCAACTTTCTTGTAGTCAATTAATGCACAGAGATCTCTTCAGGAGGCATCAAGCCTTTTAAAATCCTACCTAAAGGGGGGACAGTCACCCCTACATTTCTTCCTGAGAAATAATGCTCAGAGATTTAACCAGGAGGCATGAAGCCTTTTAAAATCCTACCTAACGCCCCCCCCACCCCAAATTTGATCTGGTGAATTAATCAACAGAGATGTTTTCAGGAGGCATTAAGCCTTCTAAAATCTAACGTAAATGGGGGGACCCCCTAAATTTCAATTGGTGAATTAACGCACAGAGATGTCTCCAGGAGGCATGAAGCCTTTTAAAATCCTACCTGAAGATTGGACAGTCCCCCCTAAATTTCATCCTAAGAATTAATGCACACAGAGCTCACCAGGAGGCATGAAGCCTTTTAAAATCTTACCTAAAGGGGGGACAGTTCCTTCCTACATTTGATCTGGTGAGTTAATGCACAGAGATCTCTCTAGGAGGCATGTAGCCTTTTGAAATCCTACCTATAGGAGGGACAGTCCCCCTGAATTTCATCCTCAGAATTAATGCACAGAGATCTCACCAGGAGGCATCAAGACTTTTAAAGTCCTACCTAAAGGTCGGACAGTCCCCCCTAAATTTGATACGGTCAATTAATGCACAGAGATCTCTTCAGGAGGCATCAAGCCTTTTAAAATCTTACCTTAAGGGGGTACAGTCCCCCCTAAATTTGATCTGGTGAGTTAATGCACAGAGATCTCTCTAGGAGGCATGTAGCCTTTTGAAATCTTACCTATTGGAGGGACAGTCCCCCTGAATTTCATCTGCAGAATTAATGCACAGAGATCTCTCCAGCAGGCATCAAGCCTTTTAAAATCCTATCTAAAGGGTGCACAGTCGCCCTACATTTCTTCCAGAGAAATAATGCACACAGATCTCACTAGGAGGCATGAACCCTTTTAAAATCCTACCTAAATGGGAGGACCCCCTAAATTTCTTCTAGTCAATTAATGCATAGAGATCTCTCCAGGAGGCATCAAGCCTTCTAAAACCCTACCTAAAGGGGGGGAACCCCTAAATTTCTTCTAGTGAAATAATGCATAGAGATCTCACGAGAACGCATCAAGCCTTCTAAAATCCTACCTAAATGGGAGGACACCCCAAATTTATTCTAGTGAATTAATGTACACAGATCTCACGAGGAGGCATGAAGCCTTTTAAAATCCTAACTAAAGGGGGGGACCCCCAAAAATTTCTTCTAGTGAATTGATGCACAGAGATCTCTCCAGGAGGCATGAAGCCCTTTAAAATCCTACCTAAAAGTGGGACAGTCCCCCCTAAATTTGATCCTCAGAATTAATGCATAGAGATCTAGCCAGGACGCATGAAGCCTTTTAAAATCCTACCTAAAGGGGGGACAGTTCCCCCAAATTTAATCTGGTGAATTAATGCACAGAGATCACTCCAGGAGGAATGAAGCCTTTTAAAAACCTTCCTAATGGTCGGACAGTCCCCCCCAAATTTCATCCGTTGAATTAATGCACAGAGATCTCTCCAGGAGGCATGAAGCCTTTGGAAATCCTACCTAAAGGTCGGACAATCCCCCCTAAATTTCATCCGGTGGATTAATGCACAGAGATCTCTGCAGGAGGAATAAAGCCTTTTAAAATCCTACCTAAAGGTCGGACAGTCCCCCCTAAATTTCATCCTGAGAATTAATGCACTGATATCTCACCAGGAGGCATCAAGCCTTTTAAAATCCTACCTAAAGGGGGGACAGTCACCCCTACGTTTCTTCCTTAGAAATAATGCACAGAGATCTCTCCAGGAGGCATGAAGCCTTCTACAATCCTACCTAAAGGGGGGGACCCCCTAAATTTCTTCCAGTCAAATAATGCATAGAGATCTCTTCAGGAGGCATCAAGCCTTTTACAATCCTACCTAACGGGGGAACAGTCGCCCCTACATTTCTTCCTGAGAAATAATGTTCAGAGATCTCACCAGGAGGCATGAAGCCTTTTAAAATCCTACCTAAAGGGGGGACAGTCACCCGTTTATAGCTTCCAGAGAAATAATATCCAGAGATCTAACCAGGAGGCATCAAGCCTTTTTTCAAATCCTACTTACAGGGGGGCCCTTTCATCCTCAGAATTAATGCACAGAGATCTCTCCAGGAGGCATGAAGCCTTCTAAAATCCTACCTAAAGGGGGGGACCCCCTAAATTTTTTCTAGTCAATTAATGCACAGAGATCTCTTCAGGAGGCATCAAGCCTTTTAAAATCCTACCTAAGGGTCCCCACCACCTAAATTTAATCTGGTCAATTAATGCTCAGAGATCTAACCAGGAGGCATGAAGCCTTCTAAAATCCTACCTAAAGGGGGGGACCCCCTAAATCTCTTCTAGTCAATTAATGCATAGAGATCTCTTCAGGAGGCATCAAGCCTTTTAAAATCCTACCTAAGGGTCCCCACCACCTAAATTTGATCTGGTGAATTAATGTACAGAGATTTCTCCAGGAGGCATGAAGCCTTCTAAAATCCTACCTAAAGGGGGGAACCCCCTAAATTTCTTCTAGACAATTAATGCACAGAGATCTCTTCAGCGGGCATCAAGCCTTTTAAAATCCTACCTAAAGGGGGGACACTCACCCCTACATTTCTTCCTGAGAAATAATGCTCAGAGATCTAACCAGGAGGCATGAAGCCTTTTCTAATCATACCTCAAAGTGGGACAGCCCCCCCTGAATTTCATCCTCAGAATTAATGCATAGAGATCTCTTCAGGAGGCATCAAGCCTTTTTGGAAATCCTACTTAAAGGGGGGGCCTCCTAAAGTTAATCTGGTGAAGTAATGCACAGAGATCTCGCCAGGAGGCATGAAGCCCTTTAAAATCCTACCTAAAGGGGGGACAGTCGCTCCTACATTTCTTCCTGAGAAAAAATGCACAGAGATTTAACCAGGGGGCATGAAGCCTTTTAAAATCCTACCTAAAGCCCCCCCCCCCCCAAATTTGACCTGGTGAATTAATGCATAGAGATCTCTTCAGGAGGCATTAAGCCTTCTAAAATCCCAGCTAAAGGGCGGACAGTCCCCCCTAAATTTCATCCTGAGAATTAATGAACAGAGATCTCACCAGGAGGCATGAAGCCTGTTAAAATCCTACCTAAACGGGGGACAGTTCCCCCAAATTTCATCTGGTGAATTAATGCACAGAGATCTCTCCAGGAGGCATGAAGCCTTTTAAAACGCTACCTAAAGGGGTGATAGTCGCTCCTACATTTCTTCCAGAGAAATAATGCACAGAGATCTCACCAGGAGGCATGAAGCCTTTTAAAATCCTATCTAAAGGGCCCCCCCACCAAATTTGATCTTGTGAATTAATGCACAGAGATCTCTCCAGGAGGCATGAAGCCTTTTAAAATCCTACCTAAAGGGGGGACAGTCACCCCTACATTGCTTCCACAGAAATGATGCTAAGAGATGTAACCAGGAGGCATTAAGCCTTTTCTAATCCTACCTAAAAGTGGGACAGCCCCCCCGAATTTCATCCTCAGAATTAATGCACAGAGATCTCTCCAGGAGGCATTAAGCCTTTTTTCAAATAATACTTAAAAGCCCCCCCCCCCAAATTTCATCTGGTGAATTAATGTACAGAGATCTCTCCAGGAGGCATGAAGCCCTTTAAAATCCCACCTAAAAGTGGGACAGTCACCCCCAAATTTCATCCTGAGAATTAACGCACAGAGATCTCTCCAGGAGGCATGAAGCCTTTTAAAATCCTACCAAAAGGGGGGACAGTCTCCCCTATATTTCTTCCTCAGAAATAATGCACAGAGATCTCTCCGGGAGGTATGAAGCCTTCTAAAATCCTACCTAAAGGGGGGACAGTCGCCCCTACATTTCGTCCTGAGAAATATTGCTCAGAGATCTAACCAGGAGGCATGAAGCCTTCTAAAATCCTACCTAAAGGTCCCTACCACCTAAATTTGATCTGGTGAATTAATGCACAGAGATCTCTCCAGGAGGCATAAAGCCTTCTAAAATCCTACCTAAATGGGAGGACCCCCTAAATTTCTTCTACTGAATTAATGCACAGAGAGCTCACCAGGAGGCATGAAGCCTTTTAAAATACTACCTGAATGGCCCCCCCACAAATTTGATCTTGTGAATTAACGCAAAGAGATCCCTCCAGGAGGCATCAACCCTTTTAAAATCCTACCTAAAGGTCGGACAGTCCCCCCTAAATTTCATCTGGTGAATTAATGCACAGAGATCTCTCCAAGAGGCATGAAGCCTTTTCAAATCCTACCTAAAGGGGGAACAGTCGCCCCTACATTTCCTCCTGAGAAATAATGTTCAGAGATCTCACCAGGAGGCATGAAGCCTTTTAAAATCCTACCTAAAGGGGGGACAGTCACCCGTTTATAGCTTCCAGAGAAATAATATCCAGAGATCTAACCAGGAGGCATCTAGCCTTTTTTCAAATCCTACTTAAAGGGGGGCGCTTTCATCCTCAGAATTAATGCACAGAGATCTCTCCAGGAGGCATGAAGCCTTCTAAAATCCTACCTAAAGGGGGGGACCCCCTAAATTTCTTCTAGTCAATTAATGCACAGAGATCTCTTCAGGAGGCATCAAGCCTTTTAAAATCCTACCTAAGGGTCCCCACCACCTAAATTTGATCTGGTCAATTAATGCTCAGAGATCTAACCAGGAGGCATGAAGCCTTCTAAAATCCTACCTAAAGGGGGAGACCCCCTAAATTTCTTCTAGTCAATTAATGCATAGAGATCTCTTCAGGAGGCATCAAGCCTTTTAAAATCCTACCTAAGGGTCCCCGCCACCTAAATTTGATCTGGTCAATTAATGCTCAGAGATCTAACCAGGAGGCATGAAGCCTTCTAAAATCCTACCTAAAGGGGGGAACCCCCTAAATTTCTTCTAGTCAATTAATGCACAGAGATCTCTTCAGCAGGTATCAAGCCTTTTAAAATCCTACCTAAAGGGGGGACACTCACCCCTACATTTCTTCCTGAGAAATAATGCTCAGAGATCTAACCAGGAGGCATCAAGCCTTTTCTAATCCTACCTAAAAGAGGAACAGCCCCCCCTGAATTTCATCCTCAGAATTAATGCATAGAGATCTCTTCAGGAGGCATCAAGCCTTTTTTGAAATCCTACTTAAAGGGGAGGCCCACCTAAAGTTAATCTGGTGAAGTAATGCACAGAGATCTCGCCAGGAGGCATGAAGCCTTTTAAAATCCTACCTAAAGGGGGGACAGTCGCTCCTACATTTCTTCCTGAGAAATAATGCACAGAGATTTAACCAGGAGGCATCAAGTCTTTTAAAATCCTACCTAAAGCCCCCCCCCCCAAATTTGATCTGGTGAATTAATGCATAGAGATCTCTTCAGGAGGCATTAAGCCTTCTAAAATCCCAGCTAAAGGGCGGACAGTCCCCCCTAAATTTCATCCTGAGAATTAATGAACAGAGATCTCACCAGGAGGCATGAAGCCTGTTAAAATCCTACCTAAACGGGGGACAGTTCCCCCAAATTTCATCTGGTGAATTAATGCACAGAGATCTCTCCAGGAGGCATGAAGCCTTTTAAAATGCTACCTAAAGGGGTGATAGTCGCTCCTACATTTCTTCCAGAGAAATAATGCACAGAGATCTCACCAGGAGGCATGAAGCCTTTTAAAATCCTATCTAAAGGGCCCCCCCGCCAAATTTCATCTTGTCAATTAATGCACAGAGATCTCTCCAGGAGGCATGAAGCCTTCTAAAATCCTACCTAAAGGGCGCGACCCCCAAATTTCTTCTAGTGAATTAATGCACAGAGATCTGTCCAGGAGACATGAAGCCTTTTAAAATCCTACCTAAAGGGGGGACAGTCACCCCTACATTGCTTCCACAGAAATAATGCTAAGAGATGTAACCAGGAGGCATTAAGCCTTTTCTAATCCTACCTAAAAGTGGGACAGCCCCCCCTGAATTTCATCCTCAGAATTAATACACAGAGATCTCTCCAGGAGGCATTAAGCCTTTTTTCAAATAATACTTAAAGGCCCCCCCCCCAAATTTCATCTGGTGAATTAATGAACAGAGATCTCTTTAGGAGGCATGAAGCCCTTTAAAATCCTACCTAAAAGTGGGACAGTCGCCCCCAAATTTCATCCTCAGAATTAGTGCACAGAGATCTCTCCAGGAGGCATGAAGCCTTTTAAAATCCTACCTAAAGGGGGGGCAGTCACCCCTATATTTCTTCCTCAGAAATACTGCACAGAGATCTCTCCAGGAGGCATGAGGCCTTCTAAAATCCTACCTAAAGGGGGGACAGTCTCCCCTATATTTCGTCCTGAGAAATATTGCTCAGAGATCTAACCAGGAGGCATGAAGCCTTCTAAAATCCTACCTAAAGTTCCCCACCACCTAAATTTGATCTGGTGAATTAATGCACAGAGATCTCTCCAGGAGGCATGAAGCCTTCTAAAATCCTACCTAAATGGGAGGACCCCCTAAATTTCTTCTAGTCAATTAATGCACAGAGAGCTCACCAGGAGGCATGAAGCCTTTTAAAATCCTACCTGAATGCCCCCCCCCACAAATTTTATCTTGTGAATTAATGCACAGAGATCCCTCCAGGAGGCATCAAGCCTTTTAAAATCCTACCTAAACGTCGGACAGTCCCCCCTAAATTTCATCTGGTGAATTAATGCACAGCGATCTCTCTAAGAGGCATGAAGCCTTTTCAAATCCTACCTAAATGGCGCACAGTCACCCCTACATTTCTTCCTGAGAAATAATGCACAGAGATCTCACCAGGAGGCATGAAGCCTTTTAAAATCCTTCCTAAAGCCCCCCCCCCCAAATTTCATCTGGTGAATTAATGCACACAGATCTCTACAGGAGGCATGAAGCCTTCTAAAATCCTATCTAAAGGGGGGGACCCCCTAAATTTCTTCTGGTGAGTTATTGGACAGAGATCTCTCCAGGAGACATGAAGCCTTTTAAAACCCTACCTAAAGGGGGGATAGTCCCCTCTAAATTTCATCCTGAGAATTAATGCACGGAGATCTCTCCACGAGGCATCAAGCCTTTTAAAATCCTACCTAAAAGTTAAATAGTCCCCCCTAAATTTCATCCTCAGAATTAATGCACAGAGATCTCTCCAGGAGGCATGAAGCCTTTTAAAATCCTGCCTAAAGGGGGGACAGTCCCCCCTAAATTTCATCTGGTGACTTAATGCACAGAGATCTCTCCAGGGGGCATCAAGCCTTTTCAAATCCTACCTAAAAGTGGGACAGCCCCACCTAAATTTAATCTGGTCAACTGATGCACAGAGATCTCTCCATGAGGCATGAAGCCTTTTGAAATCCTACGTAAAGATGGGACAGTCCCCCCTAAATTTCATCCCCAGAATTAATGCATAGAGATCTCTCCAGGAGGCATGAAGCCTTTTGAAATCCTACCTAAGTGTGGTACAGTCCCCCCAAAATTTTATCCCCTCAATTAATGCACAGAGATCTCTATAGGTGGCATCAATCCTTTTGAAATCCTAGCTAAATATGTATCCTAAATATTTTATATCCTTAATTAATGCACCAAGATCTCTACAGGTGGCATCGTTCGTTTTCAATTCTTAGCCAAACATGGACTTGTACCCCCAAATTTGTATCCCCTCTGTAGTTCAGGAAAGGCAAGAGGACAGGTTTTTGTCCAGAACTTGTTCGAGCTCCTTGTATCGCATTGGTCTGATCCGTCCTGGGACCTATAGATGGCAAGCAGTGCCCTTAGCTCACTACTAACAGAAATGCTACAACTTTCATAAAGCACGTGTATCAACCTGGATCAACGCACGCAAACAATCCATGCATACATTTTTATGTATTTTTAGTTATGATTTTAATCATCATACTGTTTTGAATGAAGTTTTTTTATGTTTTTTGTGTATTTTAATGTATTTTAACTGTGTGTTTTGATTGTATTTTAGCCTCTGCTATAGCCCACTTCAAGCCGTGAGGACAGAGGTAAAAACTGTTATAATTTTTATTTTATCATTATTATTATCATTAATTATTATTATTATTATTATTATTATTATTTATTAATATTAATATTAATATTAAACCATTTTAAGTTCTTCACAATACAACATACACACAAGCAATAGATCTCTGAATACAACACAGCAACAAAAAGGCAGCAATTGCTGCACAGACCTACACATCTTCTGCCTTGAGCGCCCTACCAAATCCCTGATACTTAAACAAGCAAGAGACATCTCATCACACATACCTCAAACGACAACATTCATGCAAAGCCGTCAAAATTGACACAGCAACACTGGCAACACAAACAGTTCACTACAGAACAAAAGAAAAGTGGGCACACACAATGCCAGTGATTGCCACCTACAGTTCCCAGCTGAAACCAGACCAACGCAGTATCAAGGAGCTCCAAACAGTTCTGGAGGGGTATCCTGTCCTCTCACAGGCTCTGCCCCCCCCCCCGTTCTCATAGGGCAAAGGGGAGGGTCTCTGTGCAAAGAGAGAAAGAGAGGGAAGTGTGGCTGAAGAATGGCTAGCGCTCCAGAAAAGAAAGCAGAGCATTTCCACCTTCCTGGTCACCCATTCCCAAGGCTGGAAGTAGATGTTTCGGAGAAAAAAATTGGAAAGGAGGATTGGATTGAGAAACCTTTCCAAACTCAAATCCTTTTGCAGATTTATGAACAGGAATAAGGGTTTCTTGCTATGTTGGCAAAATAATAAAGGGATCTAGGGATTACTCTGTCTCCCCTTCCTTCTATTTTTCCTAAGCTGAAGAGGTTGAAACCTTCAATCTGGCTTCCCGGGCAAGGTCTTAAAGTCCCCTCGGCATTTTGGTTGCCCTTCTCTGCAACTTTCCTATCTTTCCACTCCCCTTCTTAAATGCAGTGACCAGAACTCTACCCATATTCCAGACAGGGCCACCCTGTGGAGCTCTACAAATACAACATGGCTTTTATTTCTTTTCTTCTTACCCACCTGGAAATTCCTCCCTCCTTTACTTCCCTTAACATGATTGACAACATACTGGCTTAATTTACCATACAGATACCAACCTTGATCGCCAGCCCTTTGTTTGCTGGCTGACAGCTCACTTCACGTGTCCGGCTGTGATGTTTTTGCATCAACATCATCGCTTTCTTCTTCCCCTCCCCTGAATTTTCACTTACCCTCTGAAAGCCCATTCCCCCTCTTTAGGGAAAGACTTTGGCAGGTGGACATCCTGTTTAACTCTCATTTCATGCTAAACACTATGTTCTTCATCCCCAACAAAAGTTTACCTCCTCGCTAGACACTCTGCTGTTCAGGATCTGCCTCAGGTAGTCCATCCACCTCAGGTCTGCTAAACATACATGTTTTGCATTTACTTTTGAGAATATTTTGTGTGTGATCCTGTGTCTTCTAAAGGACCTCCACACCTTTTGCTCTTAAAGAACTTTAGTGGAGGAACAGATACATTAAGAGACCTTCAGATTCACTTAACCGGGTCTCTCATATTTTTGCCCCCTCCTTTGATGTGTGCATTATATTTCTATTTCTTCTCTTTACTAAATTTTGTTCCAGTTTTTTATTACTTTGTCATTACTTTCATGACAATCAAATTCTTACCTAAATTCCTTGGACAATGGTCATGCTTGTCATATTTAGCACAAGGCCTTTTGTGCTTTCATTGTTTGGTAATAATGTACCTGACTGTAATCAAAATTCATGATGTCCCACCTGCCAAAGGAAAACCCCCGCCATTCTGAAAATATTTCTGTCCTAAGCAAGTGTGTCAGAACATCATATAACATAGTGTTAAGCATATAGAAAACCTAAAACAAACAGTGTGGTGTGAAGTACAGGTATGCAAGCAACATACAAAATGAAAAGAAAACCATCACATGCACAGGTGTGGGATGAGGAGCAACCAGCCCGGAAACAGTGTATGAGAAAAGGATCCCAGGACGGCAGTCAAACGTTACAGAGAGACCCCATCTGGAAGGCTCTACCCAGTTCTACCTGCTGCCCTCCAACTATGTATACCAAAGGGCACAATGGTTACCAAGTCCCAGGAGGGCTATTTGCTGCTGCTGAGCCATGAAGACTCATGGGATAACCCTGAGCCGGTCACTCTCTCTCAGCCTCACTTAACACTGAACGGGGTCCTCTCAGCTCTATCCTGCCTTCTCTTACTTGACTTCTGAGCTAAAGAAAAGGACCCCAACTTGGCAATGTGTCCTTCATCTGGGATCCTGAGGGTTATCTGGTCCAACCTGCTGCCCAGACAGGAATCCACATTACGCCACCCCTGACGGGCAGCCCTTGAACTTTGGCTTGGAAATCTCCAATGAAAGAGACTCTGCCACCTGCAAAGTGGGTGGTCTTCCAAGGAAACGGATTGGGCTTAATTTAGGAAGAAGAATGCATTGCACACAAATGCATTATGCATCTGCCCTATGTCTCTCTCACACATACAAAACTATTTTTTTCATTCATTTTTTTCATAGACATTGATCAATCAATGGAGAAGCTTTGAGTAACAAGGACAAATTCTTTAGGAGCAAGCACACCAGAAAAAGCACACCAGAGCAAGCAGAAAAAGCCTGTCAGGTACAAAGGCTTCATCTTAATAAGCAACCCGAATAAAGAGCTGCCTTCTTCCCTGCTTCCTTCCTACTTCCTGCTTTTAGGACAGATGAACCACCAAACTCGAACAGACTGGGGAAACTCCCATTGGTACGGGGGCAGCCAACTGGTAGCCACTGATGGGCCGGTGCACAAGGAACTGAGCCAGAGCCATTTAAAAGGCACACAACCTGGCAATCATCACTAAATCCTGTGGTGGGGAGACCTGCGGTCTTACTTTTATCTTCCACTCTTCAGTTTCAGGGAACCGCCTCAGGGGGTTCAAGGATTAACCTGTCACTTCTTCCTGCTCTTTTTCCTAAATTCAAAAGACCCAGATATTACAATCTGTCTTAACAGACCAGTTGCTGCAGTCCTGCAGTCCTTTCGGTGGCCCTTTTCCTTCAACTTCTCCTTCTCCCCAACATCTTTTTTAAACACAGGGAACTCTACACAGTATTCCAGATGGGGTCACACTATGGGTCTATGTAAAGCCAGAAGGACCTTTGGAGGACCTATTTCTGGCGCCTTTTCCAATTACGGTTAACTCAGAAACACAGCCCTTTTCCCAGAGGTCCCAGCCACGAGCCTCACACCCCTCAGTCAGTTGCTCTCAGCCCACATCCCATGCTTACATATGGGAACTTTATAAGTGTTTTTCCTGATATCACCCCTTTACAAATGCATTCCTTCAATTTCCCTCTTAGAGTCCATTTCACCCCCCCACCCCCATTTGGAGCACTTTAGCCTTCCACCTTGTTTTATTTGCATTACACTCCTTTGCATTTTTTTTAATATTACATTACAACACATCACATTTCTTTACATCATTATCCTCAGAAAACATGTCTACTTGAATCCCACCCCTCTACTTCAAGCTTTTAAATCAAAAGATTCTTTCATCCCAACTCTGGTGTGTATATACATTCTGCACTTACTTCTCAGAATGTTTTGCCTGCAGATCTGTAGCTTCTACAGCATACCTCCATAGCCTTGGCTCTTAAATTAATGGCTCTTAAACAGTTCCCCTCAGGTAACTGAGTTCTATTCCTTTATCACTTCGATATCACTAACAGCCCAGCTGCGGGACAAACTTCTATTCTCTTGCCCTGTTCTTGAGAGGCTTGGGTCCCAGGCCACAACCTGCATGGCCGCCGGACATGGGAGACCCCGAAGGCCCCCTAATGCTAGGCTGGGGGACAGGGCTGAGACCCCATTAAGGGATCAGTAAGGACTGGATTACCAAAACACCCACGCAGCTGGGATCCCTCATGTGTAAAACATATGAAATGATAATAAGGCATAATAAGGAGAACTATTGGTAGCTGAATCTAAACTCAACCCATGAAGGGCGTTTCTATGGACTCATCCTGCTTTTCAGAGTCTTCCCAGTTAAGGAGGACTGAATTATAATGGCTGGGGAAAGGGATTTGCCCCTTTCATGCCCTACAACATCTGTCCTGCTCTAAGTGGCTCCAGGAAACATCTGTTCCCTTAACTGGTTTTGCTGGGCCAACGGCAGTTTTACCTCCTGGAGGAGGAGCATGGTGGAGCCTGCAGCAGCCATTCTTATTCTGAGTGCTACAGAAAATCTACTAAAATCTATTAAAAACTACTGCAGCACCGTAAATCAGACATAAAGGATGCTCTTGCTATACTACTAAAATACTAAAATATTTATAATATTTTTTATTCTGCGTATTCTTCTAGAGCTAGTTTCTCTCAGTATCTGGGGTGCTGGTGGCTGAGATCCCAGTCATAGACAATCAAGTTAAAAGGGATCTCAAGGGTCATCTAGCCCAACTCTGACAGGGCAGAAGTCCGCATTGAAGCACTTTTGAAGGGTGGCCAAGAACTCCTCTTGAACTTAAGAGCCATTAATTTCAGAGCCAAGTTTGGCTCTTAAATTATTGCAGTGGAGAAAGATGTGTTGTGGGATCTTACAACATCTCTGCATTTGCTTTATGGAGTCTCATACATCCCCCCCCCCATTCATGTTCATGTGCGAATTCTGTTTGTCTTACTCATCTGTGTAGTCTTTCCTGTATGGCTTTGTCATTGCTCCCACGACAGTCATATTCTTACCTGCCTCACCTGGAACGCTGTTGCCACTGCTACTCTTAGCACAATGAATTTTGTGCGCTCGCTGTTTTGTAAAAATGCGTCTAAAAGTCAAAATTCATGATGTCCCATCCCTTGAAATGAAACTGACACTCCCCCCTCTTAAAAACTGTTCCCTGCTTAGCTAAAACGTGGGAGGAAAAGAAACATTTCAAGTAGCTCAAAGCAATGGGAAAACATGGCTAGAGGAAAAAAACAGGATTAAAGACAATTACGAAAGACAGTAACAGAAGCAAAATAATAACATTAAGTGCACAGAGTGCCTGACATGAGAGGATGCTAATAAACACGGGGCAGAGCCCATCTGGATCACTGGACCTACTCCTGCCTGCTGCCCTCCAACTACATTTCTAAATTAGAAGAGAGCTCTCCAGTGGGGTGGGGGTCTCCTGGCTGGTTATCAATCTACACCCCATGGAGCAGCTGAGCTCATGTCACTCGCTCTCTCAGCCTGACCTAAAACTAAATGGGATTTCTGTAAGGACAAAATGGAGGGCAGGGGAGGTATACACAGTGCATTGAGCTCACAGGGAGCAGGGGAGAAGGCAAGACACCTCATGATGGGGACGGAGAGAAGAGCACCACGTGGCCACGGAAATGGAACAGCTAATGGTGCACAGTCTTTTAAATAAAACCTCAAGATTACCCAAGGAATCAAGACTGCCTCTCCCAGCTTCTAGAAGGTTCAAAAGTTTGGGAGGTTCTGTGACTTGGGTGGCCAAAATAGTTTCCAGGCAGTGACCATGCTGACAAAGATTAAGGAGCTTTCTGAAACAAGAAGCTTCCTGAGACAGGAGGAAAGCTCTCCGGCTCAAAACTCAGGGAATGTTTAACGGAGAGCATCTGAGGCACTATCCTAGCCACGAACGATGGGCTCTTCTGCCTACATCAGGACCTCTACAAGACATGAAGTCCTGCATGGGCCACAATGGACAACCCTACAACAGGTCAGTGTTACATCCCCGGATCTCTACAGTTCTTGTGCACAGATCCAGAGGTCTGACTGGTTCCCTCAAGGTGTCAGGAAGAGCCTTGCCTGCATACACTCTGCCTTATGTAAATGAAAAGGGGGCAAATCTATAAATTAGTTTATAAATTAAGGGGGCTTGTGCTGTACGTCCCGTCTACACCATGTTATAGGCGATGGGGGGGGGGGGGACACTAGAACTACTGAGCCTTTATTCCTAATATCTGGCTCAGAAGGGCCCAGTCATGTCTACAAATGTGACTGGGTGCCAGTATTATGCCTCAGGGAACCCCCTCAGGCCCTGTAGGGAGCTCACCTGAGACAGGGAGCCATGCCTGAGGGAATGACCGCTCCTTTCCTGATTACAGAGTGGTGGAGCAACTTCCAAAGATCCTGTCCTTCCTCTGGAAGCTAAAAGGGTACCCTGCGGGTTCAAATGCCAAATGTTACCCCCCTTCCCAGGTTCACCACCAAAGCCTTAAGGGCTTATCACCAGCCAGTGGTCTTGAACCCTCCCTGAACTACGATGGAACCCCCAGGAGTAAATGCAGCACCCCAGGAAACCATCATCTCTCTTCATACCTCTGCTCACGGATTCCAATTAGAGAAGGCCCCCCAATCCAGCTGTTTAGCCTTCCCATCTCCCTCCCCATTTTGTTCTTCTAGAACATGTAATTCCAGCTTAGAGAATGAATGACCGGGAAGGACAAAATGCTCTGTTAACTGTTCTGGGGTGCTGCCCCTTCACAGGGCTCCTCCAAAGGAGGAAAGGTGGCAGCCAGACGTCCGTCCCTTCATCCTTCTCCCCAGGGACCGTCCCGTTTGCCTGATGCAGAACGCAGAGGGCTGTTCTTGGCAGAGGACACGTGTCACACTGAAGGGGGAGCGGGTAAATGCTCCCATGGTTTGTTGAGCAATGTTATGGGGACCTGTAGTATTGCTCCCAATGCAGATTAGTGGGCAGACTTGGCATCGGGGATTGTGGCAGGCTCAAGGGGGGAAGCAGCGGAAGCGCGGATGGGGCAGCAGCTGGGGGCAGCAGTGTGAGCTGGGGGCAGCAGCACGAGCTGCGGCAACAGGTCAGGGGAGCAGTGGCGATGGCGCAAGCCGGGGGCAGCAGCTGGGGAAGCAGCAGCGGCGCAAGCTGCAAGGCAGCAGCCGGGACGCAGCAGCACAAGCTGGGGGCAGCAGCTGGAGGGAGCAGCACGGTGCCAGCTTGGGGGTAGCAGGTAGGGGGAGCAGTGGTGATGGCATAAGCTGGGGGGCGGCGGCACGAGCTGGGGGCAGCAGCTGGAGGGAGCAGCACGGTGTCAGCTTGGGGGTAGCAGGTGGGGGGAGCAGTGGTGATGGCATAAGCTGGGAGGCGGCGGCACGAGCTGGGGGCAGCAGGTGGGGGACTAGCAGCGACGGCACAAGCTGAGGGCAGCAGTTGGAGGGAGCAGCACAGTGCCAGCTTGGGGGTAGCAGGTAGGGGGAGCAGTGGTGATGGCACAAGCTGGGGGGCGGCGGCACGAGCTAGGGGCAGCAAGTGGGGGAGCAGCAGCGACGGTACAAGCTGGGGGTAGCAGCTGGAGGGAGCAGCACGGTGCCAGCTTGGAGGGAGCAGTGGTGATGGCACAAGCTGGGGGGCAGCGGCACGAGCTGGGGGCAGCAGGTGGGGGAGCAGCAGCAACGGCACAAGCTGGGGGCAGCAGCTGGAGGAAGCAGCATGGTGCCAGGCTTGGGGGCAGCAGGTGGGGGGAGCAGTAGTGATGGCACAAGCTGGGGGGCGGCGGCACGAGCTGGGGGGCATTAGCTGGAGGGAGCAGCACCCTGTGAGCTGGGGGGGCAGCAGCACAAGTCAGGGGGAGCAGCAGCAGTGGCGCGAGCTGGGGGGAGGAGCGGCAACACAAGCTGGAGGCAGCAGCTGGGGAGTGGCGGCACAAGCTGGAGGGCAGCAGATGGGGGGAGCAGCACGGTGGGAGCTGGGGGGCAGTGGCAAGAGCTGGGGCAGGAGCACGAGCCGGGGGGCAGCGGCGGCACGAGCTGGAGAGCAGCAGGCGGGGGGAGCAGCGGCAACGACGCAAGCTGTGGGCCAGCAGCTGGGGGGAGCAGCACGGTGCGAGCTGGTGGGCAGTGGCAAGAGCTGGGGCAGCAGCACGAGCTGGGGGGGCAGCGGCGGCACGAGCTGGAGGCAGCACCTGGGGAGCAGCGGCACGAGCAGGGGGGCAGCAGCTCGGGAGCAGCGCAACCTGGGGGCAGCACGGCATGAGCTGGGGGAGCAGCAGCACAAGCTGGAGGGCAGCAAGTGGGGGGAGCAGCGGCAATGGCGCAAACTGGGGGGCAGCCGCTGGGAAGCAGCGGCAACGGCGCAAGCTGGGGGGGCAGCAGCTGGGGAGCAGCGCAAGCCGGGGGCAGCAGCTGGAGGGAGCAGCATGGCATGAGCTGGGGGGCAGCAGGTGGGGGAAGCAGCGGCAACGGCGCAAGCTGGGGGGCAGCGCAAGCTGGGGGCAGCAGCTAGAGGGAGCAGCACGGTGCCAGCTTGGGGGTAGCAGGTGGGGGGAGCAGTGGTGATGGCACAAGCTGGGGGGCTGCGGTACGAGCTGGGGGCAGCAGGTGGGGGAGCAGCAGCGACGGCACAAGCTGGGGGCAGCAGCTGGAGGGAGCAGCACGGTGCCAGCTTGGGGGCAGCAGGTGGGGGGAGCAGTGGTGATGGCACAAGCTGGGGGGCCGCGGCACGAGCTGGGGGGCATTAGCTGGAGGGAGCAGCACCATGTGAGCTGGGGGGGCAGCAGCACAAGTCAGGGGGAGCAGCGGCAGTGGCGCGAGCTGGGGGGAGGAGCGGCAACACAAGCTGGAGGCAGCAGCTGGGGAGTGGCGGCACAAGCTGGAGGGCAGCAGATGGGGGAGTAGCATGGTGGGAGCTGGGGGGCAGTGGCAAGAGCTGGGGCAGGAGCACGAGCTGGGGGGCAGCGGCGGCACGAGCTGGAGAGCAGCAGGTGGGGGGAGCAGCGGCAACGGCGCAAGCTGTGAGCCAGCAGCTGGGGGGAGCAGCACGGTGCGAGCTGGGGGGCAGTGGCAAGAGCTGCGGCAGTGGCAAGAGCTGGAGGGGCAGCGGCGGCACGAGCTGGAGGTAGCACCTGGGAAGCGGCGGCACAAGCTGGGGGGCAGCAGCTCGGGAGCAGCGCAACCTGGGGGCAGCACGGCATGAGCTGGGGGGAGCAGCGGCACAAGCTGGAGGGCAGCAAGTGGGGGGAGCAGCGGCAATGGCGCAAACTGGGGGGCAGTAGTTGGGAAGCAGCGGCAACGGCGCAAGCTGGGGGGGCAGCAGCTGGGGAGCAGCGCAAGCCGGGGGCAGCAGCTGGAGGGAGCAGCACGGCATGAGCTGGGGGGCCGCAGGTGGGGGGAGCAGCGGCAACGGCGCAAGCTGGGGGAAACAGCTGGGGGAGCAGCGCAGCGCGAGGGGGGGGCAAGATTACAAGTCCCCACAACACTGCCCACAATCCCGAGGGGAGCATTATCCTGCTCCGCCCTCAGTGTGACAGGACACATGCTGTCCTCTGCCAAGAACACCCCCCTGCGTTCTGCACCAGACAAAGGGGAGGGTCTCTGTGGAGAAAGAGAAAGGGAGGGAAGTGTGGCTGAAGAAGAGCCAGCCCCCCAGAACAGGAAGCAGAGCATTTCCCCCTTCCTGGTCACCCATTCCCAAAGCTGGAAGTAGATGTTTTGGAAGAAAAAAACTGGAAAGAAGGATTGGAAGGAAAAACAGCTAGATTGAGGAACCTTCACAAATTCAAATCCCTTTGCAGGATTTATGAACAGGAATAAAGGTTTCTTGCCATGCTGCATTCATCAAGGGAGAGCTTCCCTGGCAGTTACACAGTGAAACAGTTCCCCTTGGACTATCTTATTACTTTGAGGGAACTGAGTTCGATTCCTTTATCGCCCCAATAATACTAACAGCCCAGTTGTTGGGGAAACCTCTTACCTTCTTGCCCCGTTCTTGCGAGGTTTGGGTCCCAGGCTGCAATCTACATGGCCGCAGGACCAGGGAGACCTTGAAGGCCCCCTAACACTAGGCTAGGGGAGAGTGATGAGACCCCATAAAGGGATCAGAGAGAACTGGGTTACTAGAACTCCCATGCAGCTGGGACCCCTCAGGAATTATGTTTTTAAAACCTTCTAAAGGATAACGAAGCATAATTATGAGAACTATCTGTAAACAAGGCCTCCCAGGAATAAGGTGCCATGTCACCCCTCCCACAGAAAGCAACCTGGGAGGAACCTAACCTCAGCCCATGAAGGGCCTTCCTATGGACGCTTTTCAGAGTCTTCCCAGTTAAGGAGGATTGAATTATAACGGCTGTGAAAAGGATTTGCTCCTTTCATGCCCTGCAACATCTGTCCTGCTCCCAGTGGCTCCAGCAAACATCTCTCCCCTTAACTGGTTTTGCTGGGCTGAAGGAGGCTTTACCTCCTGCAGGAAGAAAACTTGGGAGCCTTCAGCAGCCATTTCTATTCTGGCTGCTGCAGAAAATCTAAATTAAAAGGACTACTGCAGCACTATATATCAGTCATAAAAAATGCTTTTACTGTAAGATTTACTTTTATTCTGTATTCTCTGGAGCTAGTTTCTCTCAATATTTTAGGTTTTGGGTGCTCATGGCTGAGATCTCAATCATAGACAATCAAGTTAAAAGGGATCCCAGGGGTCATCTAGCCCAACCCTGACAGGATGGAAATGCACATTAAAGCACCTCTGAAGGGTGGCCACAGAATTTCTACTTTGAAATCTCCCACGAAGGAGTCCCCCTGTTGCATGTACCATGGGCAGACTAAGACCGTACAACACATAGCATGTTAGGCACAAGGCCCCAGCCTCCCTCACATTTAAAATCTCTTTTTGGTGCTCCAATCATTAGAACTACCCGAAGAAGCAACACAGACACAGTTTTTGAAAATCTTTATTAGAAATTACATGTTAAATATATATCTGTTTCTAATCATATGTTAAATATATCACTTAAGTCTCAGTTAACTGTAGCAGGCAAATGTTTTAAATTAATCTTCGGAAATTATTATAAATCGCCTTGAATCCCATCCTTGGAGCAAGGTGGGATATAAATTTAATCAAGCAACAAATCAACCAACAGTGCGCAACTCCCAACAAATTCCTGCCAGTACCAGTAAAGGCTGCAGGAAAAGTCAGGGTAGCATCGAGGCTTTACATTAATAAGCCACCCAAATGGAGAGTTGCCTTCTTCCTTCCTTTGTGTCTTAACCTGTTTTAAATATTTTCCTTTCTTTTTATAGCTAGGGTCTGTGGGACTTCTCCCAAAATGAAGAGAGAGGTCTTCTCTTTGCCAAAACCAGACAGAGGCCCTGGCTATTTCCAAAGCTTTATTTGTGCATGAGTTGTATTTTTCCAGTCTTGATTTTTCTATTTTCTTTTAAAAGTTCTTGTAGAACATGATAGAAAATCTCCTTGGTTCTTCTGCTTTTGGGCTGATTTAACAAAAGAAGAACCAGCAAACTGAATTAGGCTGAGGACCTGCCTGTGGTACTACTTCACGGCCAAAGGTTTTAACACCAAGGCCACCAGGACCTCTGAAGCCGTGGACTGAAATCCACAAAAGCTCATGCTAGAGTTGATTGTGTGTATATGTGGGGGGAGATGAGGGACACCTTGGAAAAAAACCAGCCAGACAACACTTAACTGGTCCCTTTAATACATAGGCCTTGTCCCCTTGATTTACTCTGGGAGCGGCACTGCCAAAATTTTCTATTCCAGTATCGAGCAGGCAGGTCTCAAGGCTGCAATCTGGATCTATGCACAGGAGCAAAAGTGAGGGTGTCTCCTGCCCAGTGGTATCTACGAACTAACTAAAAATGGGGGAGACATAATTCTTTTGGTACTGGCTGCCTGCTGAGTCTTTCCAGGAATCCCCAAACAGCTTCAAGGCATTTGAACAGCAGATTCCTGGAGTGTGAACACCTAATCTATGGATGGCAGCCATTTTGGGTACCTTACTCTGTGTGCGTGTGTGTGTGTGTGTGCGTGCGCGCGCGCACATGCAGTGTCGTTCCTGAGGCTGGAACGAGATTCCTACCTGTCTCCGTCGCTCTTCTGCGTGGCTCTGGCGTTTCTAAGCTGCCTGTTCCTCAGAGTTGATCACAATTCATTTGAAGCATTGAAGAAACAGCCATCTCTGCATTAATACCAAAAAAAGAATGTCAGATTCCAGTTAAGTCAAGAGCCGCCCTTTGACTGTTTCCCAAATATATCTGGTAAACCTCTACAGGTAGGAGGCCACTGGAACAAAGCCTGTGTGTGATCTGGGTGGGGAAATAAGAACACAAGCTCACAACAGAGTTCCTGCTGGGATGGTTACAAAAAATTTAGGAATTATAAATAGCAAAGACAAGTATTTGGAAAACTGAATGGTGACAACAGAAACGAAGATGCTGTGCTAAAACACTGAGCAGACATTCTGCGCTTGGAGGCATTTCTAAGAAAAATATTATGTAGACTTCTTAATGTCCCTGCCTAGACCAACCTGTAAGCCTCCAGTTTGTGGTTTACCCACTTCAGTGCCCTGAATTATCACCTCCCAAACACTAAATTTTTCACGACTTAATTGGTTCTTATGAAGAAATTTAGGCCTCTTCTGATCTGTGCTGCTTTAGGAGGCTCCTGGCCTCATTTTTGCCTTAAAAGGCTCACTCGCCTTTGAAAAGCATGAAAGTCCAGACTTCTACTTATGCCCAAATAAGTTTTGTTTTCTAGGCAAACAAGTGACCAAAAAAAAAAATACAATTTCCCACATGTTACTTCTTTTCCCCTCGGGTACGTTTCCTTTCTCTTTCCTACATTCCCAGTTTCTCTTACCTTCAAAGATATGCAGATTTCCTTCCTCATTGTTCTCCTCTTGTTCTGCCTTCAATCTTGTTAGGAGAGAAAAACAAGATACAAATTAAATAAATAAATAAAAACAAAATAAGCATTTCCCTCTTTTTGCCCTCTTTCTTTTCCTGTCCCACAACCTCCAAATTTCCTTTAGTCCCTCAGACATTTTTTCCCTCCCTTCTGTCAAAAAAAGGCTCCTTTCCTTCAAAGTATGGCTTCTTCTCCCCTCAGCTCCTTCCTGCTACTGCTTAAATGCCTTCAATTCATTTTTGCAACCTTTTTTTAAATGATCTTTCATTTAATTTTTATTTATTTTTTATTTATATATTTTATATTATTTATATTATTTATATTTATATATAAATATATATAATATAATAATATATAATAATACTATATATATACAATACAATAAATACATATTTATTATATAAAGCATAATATATATAAATATATAGTTAACATTATTTATATATTTATTTATATATTTTTATTTATTTCATTTAACATTAGGCTACTCTGCCCTTCTGTTCTTTTTCCAACCAAATTCACACTTTATTTTTTACTTTCAAAAAGCCCTTTATAGAACTAATATTTTAAACTGTATCCTTTTTTTAAAAAAAATGTTTGTAAGCTGCCCTGGATCCTCAATAAGAAGAAGCCAGGAATTTAATAAACAAATAATAAATCCCCTTTGGCTCCTTTTTTGCTGTTCTTTAAATGCCTTCACTTTTTCTTCTTTTTAATTTTATATTTTAATTCTATATTATATTGGTGATAAAACAATGCAAAGACACAGCAAAGGCAATTCTTTGTTTTTTTAAAAAAACTTTTGTACAACTAACCTTTCAAACTGTATCCTGTGGTGTCTTTTTTCGTTGATGTTTTAAGCTGCCTTGGATCCTGTATAAAGAAACAAAAATCAGTAAATGGATTCAAGTAACAATAATAAAATTCACCTCCTCCTCTCATGAAAGCTGGGGAGAGCCTTCATCTCCCCTTCAAACTGCACATTGTCAAGATTTTTGGCCTCATTTCTTTTAAAAATACTTCTTTTAAAATGTAACTTTTTGTCCCTCCCCTTTGGCTCCCTTCCTTTCTTTTAAAATGTAACTGTTTCTCCCTCCCCTTTGGTTCCCTTCCCTTCTTTTAAAATGTAACTTTTTGTCCCTCCCCTTTGGCTCCCATTTGGTTTGCCTTGTTTAAATGCCTTCGTTCTTTTCTTTTTAATATTTCTTTCCTTTATTTTACTCGTTTCTTGTACTCCCTCATCTTTGCATGGCTGTTTTTCCCTCATGCTTTATTTTAAAAACAACTTTTTACAAAAAGGCATTAAATAAATTTAATTTTTTTGAAAAAAAGGCGTTTTTTCTTAAGAAAAACGCAGTAAATAAATTAAATAGTAAAATTCACTTTATTCCCTCAGGAAAGTTAGGAAGAGCCCTCACTTCCCTATCAAAGTGCCCATTTTCAAGATTTTTGCTATCATTTCTTTTAAAAATGCTTCCTTTCTCTCAAAATGTAACTTTTTCTCATCCCCTCAGCTATTTCCTATTTAAATGCCTTCATTCTTCATACCTATTTTCTTATTACACCGTAATTGTGCATTGTAGCCTAATTTCTTCTCTTTTCTTTTTTTCTTTTTACTTTTAAATAGCCATTATAGTCTGTTAACCTTACGGCGTTCTTTTTTTTTAACTGAACTACCGCTTAATTCTTTCTTAACTTTTGCACTAAGTACTAAGCTCTTTTTATTTAAAACGTCTCCTCAGCCACTCTTACCAAAAAAAGGGGGGGGGCAGGAAATAAAAGCTAATGAAATAAATGAGAAAGCCACCCCGTTTCCCCTCAGGAAAGCTATGGTTTCATCATTAAAAATTCCATAAATTTATAAGTTACGGACAAGCCTTATTTTGCCCCCAAGTAAACGCCATTATTATTATTACTGCCATTATTGTTATTTATATCCAGCTTTTCCCCCAAAGTTGAGACTCAAAGCCCTTCAGTTTTACGAAAATACGCTAAACTAAAACTAAAACTACCCCATTTCCGTCAGGAGAGTGTGGACGCCACTCATTCTGGCCCCCAAGTAAACGCCATTACTGCTACTGCTACGACTATTATTATTATTATTCACCTTTTCCCCCTAAGTCGGGAGTCAAACCAGCTCACAGTTGTCACAGTACACTTAAAAGAGCTATTAAAACAGACTTAAACTATCTGCACAGAGGAAATATTAGCAGTTCTATGAAAAATACGCAGCTTAAAAAGATTAAAAGCGCTAACGCGGCCGCAAAGTGCAAACACGTCCCCTCAGCGACGAGGGAGCGAAGCGTCTGCCTCAGCTGCTTTTTCACTCGGCTAACTTTCTCCCGCCCCGCCCCTCCGCACATTCCAAGGCTCCTATTGGTCAGCAGCTTTGTCAGTCTGCGCTGAGCAGGAGGGAAAATTGCAGAAGGGTAACAGCTGTGTCTCAACGAAGCTTTTCCCTCACGAAACAGTTCGCTTTCGCCCGCCTTTTTTCTTCATCCCGCCTCCTCAAACACTCTTCGTCCCCATTGGTCAATGTCCTAGTCCGTCAGAAGGCCCCTCGAAAAGGCGGGAAAGGACCCCAAAGAGTGTAATTCGTAAAAATAAAAAAATAAAATAAAGGTGTCATATCATACCGCATCATAATACTAATATGGAGCTGCATTTGGGGGTGAGCTGCAAAGAAGGAAGAAAAAGGTGCAATTGAATCGCTGCTCGGCCGTGGAAACCTACCGGGTACCCCCTGGGTAACCTTGGGTGTATCACACTCTCTCAGCCTCACGGGATAACAAAAAGGAAAAACACCCTCTGAGCAAATCTTGCCATGAGGTGGGCTACGGGGTGCACTTTGGTTGTGTGCCTCCTGCATGGCAGATTGGGGTAGGACTGGATGACCGCCTGGGCAGCCCCTTCCAACTTTATATGATTCCATTTCCCCTTGCAAAGAAAGGGGATTCTCTTTATTTTTATTTCTGTTTATTCCCTAAGAGGGTCTACAAAACAAGGAAAGCGTTCTCTATTTTCATTTTCTATGCATTTTTATTCTGTTTCTTCCTTCAGAGGGCCTGCACAGCAGAAAAGGCGTTTTCTATTTTCATTTCCAAAGTATTTCTATTCTGTTTATTCCCTAAGAGGACCTACACTGCAGTGAAGGTGTTTTCTATGTTTATTTCCCTTGCATTTTTATTCTCTATATTCCCTCAGAGGACCTACACAGCAGGGAAAGCATTTTCTATGTTCATTTCCAATGAATTTTTATTCTATTTGTTCCCTCAGAAGCCCTACACAGCAGGGAAAGCATGTTCTATGTTCATTTCATATGCATTTTTATTATTTTTATTCTCTCAGAGGACCTACACAGCAGGGAAGGCGTTTTCTATTTTCATTTCCCATGCATTTTTATTAGGTTTATTCCCTCAGATGGCCTGCACAGCAAGGAAGGTGTTTTCTGTTTTCATTTCCTATGATTTTTATTCTGTTTATTCCCTCAGAAGCCCTACACAGCAAGGAAGGCGTTTTCTATTTTCATTTCCTATGATTTTTATTCTGTTTATTCCCTCAGAGGACCAACAAAGCAGGGAAGGCGTTTTCTATTTTCATTTCCCATGCATTTTTATTCTGTTTATTCCCTCAGAGGACCAACAAAGCAGGGAAGGCGTTTTCTATTTTCATTTCCCATGCATTTTTATTCTGTTTATTCCCTCAGAGGACCTACACAGCAGGGAAGGCGTTTTCTATTTTCATTTCCTATGATTTTTATTCTGTTTATTCCCTCAGAGGACCTACACAGCAAGGAAGGCGTTTTCTATTTTCATTTCCCATGCATTTTTATTCTGTTTATTCCCTCAGAGGACCAACAAAGCAGGGAAGGCGTTTTCTATTTTCATTTCCCATGCATTTTTATTCTGTTTATTCCCTCAGAGGACCAACAAAGCAGGGAAGGCGTTTTCTATTTTCATTTCCCATGCATTCTTATTCTTTTTCTTCCCTCAGAGGACCTACACAGCAGGGAAGGCGTTTTCTATTTTCATTTCCCATGCATTTTTATTCTGTTTCTTCCCTCAGAGGACCTACACAGCAAGGAAGGCGTTTTCTATTTTCATTTCCTATGATTTTTATTCTGTTTATTCCCTCAGAGGACCAACAAAGCAGGGAAGGCGTTTTCTATTTTCATTTCCCATGCATTTTTATTCTGTTTATTCCCTCAGATTACCTAAACAGCAGGGAAGGCGTTTTCTATTTTCATTTCCTATGATTTTTATTCTGTTTATTCCCTCAGAGGACCAACAAAGCAGGGAAGGCGTTTTCTATTTTCATTTCCCATGCATTTTTATTCTGTTTATTCCCTCAGATTACCTAAACAGCAGGGAAGGCGTTTTCTATTTTCATTTCCTATGATTTTTATTCTGTTTATTCCCTCAGAGGACCAACAAAGCAGGGAAGGCGTTTTCTATTTTCATTTCCCATGCATTTTTATTCTGTTTATTCCCTCAGAGGACCAACAAAGCAGGGAAGGCGTTTTCTATTTTCATTTCCCATGCATTTTTATTCTGTTTATTCCCTCAGATTACCTACACAGCAGGGAAGGCGTTTTCTATGTTCATTTGCAATCCATTTTTATTATTTTTATTCTCTCAGAGGACCTACACAGCAGGGAAGGAGTTTTCTGTTTTCATTTCCCATGCATTTTTATTCTGTTTATTCCCTCAGAAGCCCTACACAGCAAGGAGGGTGTTTTCTATTTTCATTTCCTATGATTTTTATTCTGTTTATTCCCTCAGAGGACCAACAAAGCAGGGAAGGCGTTTTCTATTTTCATTTCCCATGCATTTTTATTCTGTTTATTCCCTCAGAGGACCTACACAGCAAGGAAAGCGTTTTCTATTTTCATTTCCTATGATTTTTATTCTGTTTATTCCCTCAGAGGACCAACAAAGCAGGGAAGGCGTTTTCTATTTTCATTTCCCATGCATTTTTATTCTGTTTATTCCCTCAGAGGACCTACACAGCAGGGAAAGCATGTTCTGTGTTCATTTGCAACCCATTTTTATTATTTTTATTCTCTCAGAGGACCTACACAGCAGGGAAGGCGTTTTCTCTTTTCATTTCCCATGCATTTTTATTCTGTTTATTCCCTCAGAAGCCCTACACAGCAGGGAAGGCGTTTTCTATTTTCATTTCCCATGCATTTTTATTCTGTTTCTTCCCTCAGAAGCCCTACACAGCAAGGACGGTGTTTTCTATGTTCATTTCCCATGCATTTTTGTTCTGTTTGTTCCCTGAGACACCCTACACAGCAGGGAAGGCATCTCCTATTTTCATTTCCAATTTAAGCCACTTTGGGGTGGATGAAAGAAAGTCCAGGAGGAGGGCGAGGAGGTTTCCTGGCCCATATCGGTGGTCCTGAGCCCCCGCCATTTCCATCAAGGGGGATCCTCAGTGAATAGGAGCCGTCCGCCTGGGGCTACTGGCGTATGAATTCAGATTGAAAGGCTAAAGTGTGGCGGTGAAACTGAGCAGTGGCACACAATGAGGGGGAATGCTTATCTTCACAACTGCAAGAGCTGTTTGGGAGCCTCATGTGGACTACCTCGCAGGGTTGTGGGCTGCCCACCCTTGAGGGGGGTCTTTGAGGAGTGGTTGTGAGAACCAGCTGGGGTAGCGGTTTGAGTGTTAGACTAGGACTCTGAAGAACAGGGTTGAAATCCCTGTTCAGTCATGGAAACCCACTGGGTTACCTTGGTGAGTCACACTCTCTCAGCCTCAGAGATGACAGAGGGGTAAGATACCCCTCTGGATGAATCTTGCCGTGAGGTTGGCTCTGTGCATCCCGGAGGCAGCTTTAGCTATGGATTTCCTGCGTGGTAGATTGGGGTAGGACTGGATGACCACTGGGCATCCCTTTCAACTTTGGATGCTTCCATTTCTACCTGCAAAGAAGAGGAATTTTGGGTGCATGTGTTTCGTGTCAGGTGGAGGGTGGGAACCCCCTGATTTCTTTCCTTAAGACACAAGCAGAATCCTTCCCCCGCTCCCAATTTTTACTTTATTTCCCTTTTCAATTTAGTTCTATTCTGTTTATTTGCTCAGAGGGCCAACACAGCAGGGAAGGATTTGGCAGGGTTTAAGGGAGGAGGAGGAGGAGGGGATTCCACTGTTGAACTTCTCTTACTCTTAGGAGCTTCTTCCTAAAGTTTAGGTGGAACCTCTTTTTCTGTAGTTTAAATCCATTGTTCCATGTCCTAGTCTCTAGAGGAGCAGAAAAGAGGCTTGCACCATCCTCCATATGACACCCCTCCAAATATTTAAACATGGCTATCATGTGTCCCCTTCTCTTCACCTTCTCTTTTCCAGGCTAAACATACTGCTGTCTCTCCTTTAGAATTTAACATTCCTGAAATGTTATTATTCAGCAACAATAATTTAATTCTCCATCCAACAGCACCATTCTGCTTATTTTAGAATATAGCACTGCTGCGATAGTCATTTCTCAGCTTTAAAAATTCAGTTTTCCATCCAGAAAGCAGGGCTATCCTTCTTTCAGCCATGGAACCTACTGGGTGAGCGAGGTCAAGCTACACTCTCTCAGCCTCAGAGAAAAGCCAAACCGAACTACCTTTGAACAGATTCTGCGAATACAATCCTGTGATGGGTTTGCCTTTAGGGGTGGCATAATTCAAGAATAACGGAAGGTACACCCACCCACTCCATGGCTCTGTTGCCTAATTAGCTTCTGACTTTGCTAATCGAATATTTCTCAAAATAAAATAAAATTAAAAACAAACGTGTCATATAATCTGGTGTCATAATATTAATTGGGGGCTGCATTTGGGGATGGAGTGAGTGGAAGGAAGAAGAGGTGCAAAGAGAGGGAGGGTCCCGGAGACTAGGGATCCCATCGTCCACCACTGAGCCATCTTGGTGGAGCCTCCAGCAGCCAGAGAAATTAACCTGCACATGGAGGATGGGGGAGGCACCTGGGGGCGGGTTGTGAGTTGTGGACTCCCTGTCCTTGAGGTATCTTTAAACAGAGACCCTGCTCGGCCATGGAAACCCCCCGGGTAAGCTTGGTTGTGTCACACTCTCTCAGCCTCAGGGGATGGCATAAATGGATGACCGCCTCTGAACAAATCTTCCCATGAGAGCCACCAAGCATGGGTGGCCTACGGGCCTCGCGGGGGGCTAGGCACTTTAGTTGTGGGTTTCCTGCACAAGGCCAGTTGGGGTGGACTGGATGACCACTGGGTGACCCAACTCTATTCTATTCCATTTTCACTTCCAAAGAAGAGGAATTTTGGGTGGGCGTGTTTTGTGTGGTGTGGAGGTGGAAACTTGCAATTTCTCTCCTGGAGGAACAAATAAATTTTAATTTTATTTTCATTTTCATTTTCAATGTATTTTTTTCCTTATTTGCTCAAAGGGCCTACACTACAGGGAAGGTATTTTTTTTTTGGTGGGTGGTGCTGGAGCCAACCCTGCAGGGTTGAAAGGAAGAGGAGGAGGGAGAGGAGAATTTACTGTCTCATATAGGTGGCCCTGACCCTCCCTTTTCCTGCAAGGAGGATCCATCTGGGGCTGGCGGTGTATTAATTGGGTCTGGGAAGCGATAGCGCAGAGGGGAAATTGAGAAGCAGCGCAAGAGGAGGGAGACTGCTTGTTTTCACGACTGCAAAAGCCTAATGTGAACTCCCTTGCAGGGTTGTGGTCTCTGCATTCTGGGGTGTGTGTGTGTCTTTTAGCAAAGGCGAGAAACAGCTGGGATTGTGGTTTGGGCGTTAGGACTCTGCAAACAGCCAAGGAAACCCACTGGGTGACCTTGGTGGGTCACACTCTCTCAGCCTCAGAGGATGACAGAGGGCAAGATCCCCCTCTAGACAAATCTTGCCGTGAGGTTGGCTCTGGGTATCTTGGGGGAGAAGGGGACATTTTAGTTGTGGGTTTCCTGTATAGTAGAATGGGGTTGGACTGGATGACCTCTGGGGACCCTTCCAACTTTATATGATTCCATTTCCACTTCCAAAGAAAGGGGATTTTTTTAAAATTTTCGTTTCCTATGAATTTTTATGCTGTTTATTCACTCAGAGGGCCTACACAGCAGGGTGTGGGGGTTTTTTGACTGGTAGCACTGAAGCCAACTTTGAAGGGTTCAAAGGAGGAGGATGAGGGTGAGAGAGATTCCTGACAGCAGCAGATTCCACTGTTGAACTTCTCTTACTCTCAGGAGGTTTTTAATGTTTAGGTGGGATCTCTTTTCTTGTAGGTTGAATATATTGCTCCGTGTCCTCGTCTCTGGGGCAGCAGAAAACAGGCTTGCACCATCCTCCATATGACATCCCTCCAAATATTTAGATATGGCTATTATATGTCCTCTCTTAACCTTCTCTTCTCCAGCCTAAACATATTGCTGTCTCTTCTTTAGCATTTAAATATTATTATTCAGCAACAATAATTTAATTCTCCATCACACAGCACTGTTCTACTTATTTTAGAATACAGCACTTCTCAGATAGTAATAATTCAATTTTCCATCCAGAAAGCAGGGCTGTCCTTCTTTCGGCCATGGAAATCTACCAGGTGACCTAGGTCAATGCACACTCTCTCAGCCTCAGAGAAATGCAAAGGCAAAACCATCTTTGAACAGATTCTACAAGGAAAACTCTTTGATAGGTTTGCCTTTAGGGACAGCATAACTCAGGGTACACGCTCCTGCTCCACGGCACTGTTGCCTTTTTAGCATCCGACTTTGCTTAAGTCATGTTTCTCACCCAAAATAAATTATTTTTCCACTTCTTAGTAGTTTTTTACTTTAAAGTTCTCTGACAATAATTTATTGCCCAAGCTAATAGCCCTACGGAGGTTTTTTCATAGCACAACATTTCTCTGAATGTATTCCTATCCCACATCTGTTTATTTATCCACAAGAAATCACTTTTCATCCTTTCACAATTTAAAATTACTGGAATAGGGATTGGTGGAAATAGTGCTTCTCTGCTGCAGTACTATTTTCCACCTGCTCAAACTGCCTTGCTTGTGTCTTTAAATTTTGCAATTTCTATTATTTATTATTCCAAAATATTACACTCAACACTGTCTTCTGAAACAAGGAGAACTGTGCTATTTCAGGGAGAATTTAATTATTGCCACTGAATATTAATATATTTCAGGAATGTTTAATTCAAAGGAGACAACAGTGCCAGTTGGTCAAGAATTCTCTTTTTTTCTTTGAGAAATCACTGGATTTAAAGCAAGGTGCCCAACAGTGCCATCATGGGGAGAATATTTCAGCCGAAAGAGATGATTTAAACTTTGGATGGACGACTGTCCAAGGTCAGCCACAGCACACTGCAACACCTGGCATAAAAAATCCGTATTACCCCCCACTCCAAATGTCTCCTAAAGCTCTCTAGGTGCCTTAGGAGGCATTATTCTGCTGTCAAAGGGCTCTTACCTTCAGGAAATTCTTCCTAACATTTAGCTGGAATCTCTTTTCTTGTAGGTTGAATCCATTGCTCCATGTCCTAGTCTCTGGAGCAGCAGAAAACAGGTTTGCTCCATCCTCCATACGACATCCCTTTAAATATTTATGGCTCTCCTGTGTCTCCTCTTAACATTCTCTTCTCCAGGATAAATATACAGCTCTATAGGTGCTGTAGGAGATGTTACTGCCATGTTTTTAGTCCCCCGGGGGTTTTATAGGCTCAAGAAGGACCTTTTTTGAAAGCAGGAAGTAAGTGGAAATGACTTCTGGCTTACTTCCAGTTCTAAAAGCTGTTCCTGCACCCTAAACGGGGGACGGGAAATATATTGAAAGCGCCTCCCTGTCTCCTAGAGGGCATTTGAGAGCATTTTGGGAGTATTTTACTGTTTTCAAATATCAACAGAACCATCTGGTTATAAACTAAATTACTGTATGTGAAAACATGTATTTTAGCTGTGTAACTCTAACTGAGAAAATGCTATTTGGTGTATCTATATTTTGTGAGAGCAGAGTAACAGTGCCATTTGCTGTAGGACTACACTCTTGCAGATGAAGAAGACTCCATTACGTCACATTCTGCAAGATGGACAAGAATACCATTCAGTGGGGAAAAATTTATTTATTGCAAAAACAGGACAAATGCACGATCTAGCAGATAATTATATTATTGCACCTGGGAAGGGCAATTTGAACAGTTTTACTTTCTGAAATGTGTTCAATAGTGGAGATGAATTTATTGCATTCAAAAACAGGCTGTACTTTAGAGAAAAACAAATGCCTACCATCCCTAAATGCACCAGATCCTGTCTCACCTTGAAAGCTATGCAGGGTCAGCTCTGGCTAGGATGTGGATGAGAGACCACCAACAAATCCCAGGTGCTATCAGCTACATTTAAAGGAAGGAACTGATAAAATCACTTTGCCTAAGAAAACCCTATGAAATTCATGGGGACACCAAAAGTCAAAAGGGCATGGGAACAGGCTGCTTAGGGAAAGCCCTAGATAACGCGCTGCATTTTTTATTTCCTCCTTTCCTTTTCATGATTTTGTGTGTGTGTGTGTGTGCGTTTAAAGTACCTTTTTAGACTTTGCGTGCTGTGAATTTTTAGCAACTTCCAGCTCCCTTGAAAGCTGCCCTGAGCCCCAAACATAGCATAGTAAGAATCATTAAACTAATGTTGATAATAAAGCAAAGGGATCTTGTGGCACCTTTGAAACTGTGAGCAGGAAGGCAGTAGCACTAAGTCAGTGAGAATAGTGATAAGGAGGTCCTGAATAAATTATATTCAGAAACTGCAAGAGGTTAAAGAAACAAATAAAACAGGACCATCTGGTGGAGAATTAAATCACTGAATTTGCGACCAAATATTTATTACGACAATTTAATTTTGCACCAAAAGACCCTGTTGGTCTTGTTTCATGTCTCTTGTGCAGCATATTTCTCTTATTTTCCCTCTTTCGCTTTTCACTGCATCTCTCAGAAAATGAAGAAGTCCCGCTTTTTGATGATTTCCGCTTGTTGACAGTGCTTTGGCCCCTAACCTGTCAAAACATGGGGGACATCTGTATGCTTCTTTGGAATTCGCTACCAGAGTTAGGATTCTAGGATCCTATGGGCACCAGCCACCACACCTCAAACTTCTTAGTACCCCTGCTGTGTAGCTGAGTGCACAGAAAGCTACGTTAATGAAAAGGCGGTACAGGATTCCAGTAATTCTGCCTTCACTTGCCAGGTTACTTTCAAAATTTAACTTCTTATTATCCTTGTTACCAAAACAAAACAGAAAACGTGTAATGAAACTTATTGCTTGCAACTTTCTTTCCACACTCCGCTTACAACCAAAAGGACGTTCTGCAGTTTATTTAATAATAATTCTTTGGCTCACATTTGTTCCACCTGGGGAATGATTCTTAAATCTCATTTTCATCGGGAACGAGTCTTGTTTTCTGAAAGAACATGTGAGATGTTCTGGTCCTTTTCCAAAGACACCTTCCCTTCTTCAGAGCTCTGTTTTCTTGGTCACTGTCTCTGCTGAGGTCTGCCTGGGGAGCCACTCGGCAGCACAACGAAAGCTCAGGTTGTCTGAAGCCGAATCTGGAGTATTTCCCATCCTGGAAGAGAGGAAAAAGAAAACCTCTATATTTCCATGAAGACTTCCTTTGGAGTCCCACCCTCTCATTGTTATGGGCCTTTATAGAATGATACAATCATAGCGGAAGATGTCCAAAGAGCCATCCAGTCCAACCCACTTCTGCCATGTAGGAAAACACCATCAAAGCATTCCTGACAGACGGCCATCCAACCTCTCTTTAGAAACTTCCAAAGAAGGAGACTCCACAATGTTTCCAGGCAGCAGCAGATTCCACTGTCAAACTGCTCTTACTTTCAGGAATTTCTTCCCAATGTTTAGATAGAATCTCTTTCTCTGGAGTTTGAAGCCATTGCTCCGTGTCCCAGTCTCAAGAAGGATGTGGACAAGCTGGAACATGTTCAGAGGAGGGCGACCAAAATGGTGAAGGGCCTGGAAACCATGAAGGCCTATGAGGAGTGGCTTGGGGAGCTGGGTACGTTTAGCCTGGAGAAGAGAAGGCTAAGAGGGAACATGATAGCCATGTTTGAATACTGGAAATGACAGCATGCGGAAGATGGGCCAAGCTTGTTTTCTGCTGATCCAAAGGCTAGGACACTGTGGGGGAACAGCTTCAAACTTCAGGAACAGAGATTCCACCTAAACCTTAGGAAGAACTTCCTGGTAGTAAGAGCAGTTTGTCAGTGGAAACCACTACTGCCTGGGAATTTGGTGGAGTCTCCCCCTTCTCCGGAGTTTTTAAACAGAGGCTGGATGGTCCTCTCTCGGGAATGCTTTGAGGTTGGTATTCCTGCACGGGAGAAGGGGGTTGGACTGGATGGACCTGGGGGTCTCTCCCAATTCTACGTTTCTAGCATCCTATGACCGTCAGCTACCACACCTCGTTGTGACTTCTGCCTTATGATTGGCTGCGCCGTCCACTGTGTCGATCCATGATGCTCCCCGCAGGACGCGCATCTCCTGAGCCGGCTGCCGGGAACTAGGCCCGTTTGGATGATATGTTGATGCTGTCCACTCCCAGGTGTTTCCTAGCATGTCATACAACCCTAGGGTACAACAAGAAAGGGTAGCTTATTTCTGAAAGCCTCTAGCCTGCCCACCAAGGCGAAGAGCCTTTGGCATCCCAGTGCCCTTGTCACGATCACAGGTAAAGGGGCCCGGCTGGCAGGCTGCGCGGAGCCACGTAAGAGCCAAGGGAACGTGTTAGCTCACCTTGAAGAGAGCATGATGCTCTTACTATCACACAGAGACACAGGTACACAGACACACAGCATTTGCAAGTTGGCTGACCTGCTTGATCAGACTTTTAAGGACACCATGCCCACGTGTCTCAGCCCAACATATGCAAGAGAAATGTCCTTACCATACTGGTTCTGCGGTGGGAATGCAGCGACCGGAGAGACACCATGGTAGCCGTCTTCGGCCGTGTCACTACCAGGGAAGGCACCCTGGAGAAGCCAAAGACAACGGCATGTGTTCATGGAAAGTTCCCTAGCCTGTGAACTCACCAAGGCCCCTGGCATGCAAAGTCACGGAAGTCCCCAGAATTCAAAGTCACCAATCCTAAAGAATCCCAAAGCTCAAACCAGTCGCCAAGGTCCTGGAACGTGAAGCCACCCCAAAGTCCCCTGCACGTGAATTCACCAAGATCCCCAGAATTCAAAGCCACCAAGACTGCTTTCCTACCTGCCAGAGGTTGGTCCGGTTTGCCAGGAATTTGTTCCCCCAAGGATACAACCTGTCTACCAAAAATTAGGGGGGGGGGGGAAGGGGGGGAAATAGAAAGAACTTGAGCTTGTTTTGTTTGCTTGTTTTGGTGCCTGGTTTATTTCTTCCCCAAATTCTGAGGCTCAGTGTGAATTACTGAATATTAAACATTCCAAAATATTTAATTTTTATCTGTGTCCTGTTTTTTCTCCCATGGTTGGACCCAAGGGGGCTTGTAATATTGATTGAAACAGAACGCAGCGGAAGAATTAAGCACAATATTAAAGAATCCTTAAAAAAAAAAGTAAAAGAAACAATCATCTTAAAATCAGCACCAACTGAAACACAGTTTAAAGGTATTTAAAACGTCATAGATGAAAAGAGGACAGCGAACTCTGTTTTTTTGCTTTTAAGTCTTCCATATCAACCAGTTAATGGTGGTTTCATCTTATTTGATCAGCACGGAATCTGAATAGGTTTCACAATTTAAATTCTTGATTTTATTATATATCACTCTGAGAATGTCCAATATAGATAACAGACAAAAATAGAGAAGAGAAAACTAAAGTTGGGTAGTGTTTAAAAGGCTGGACTGGAACTCAGGAAGTCAAGTTTCTAGTTCCCAATGAGCTGAGAAGCAAGACAATTAACTTGGGGCCAGTCTCGTTCACTCTCCCTGCCCTACCTCACAGGGCTGTTGTGGAAGCTCAAGTGGAAGGAAAGAGTGTCATCCACAACCACCTTGAGTTCACCAGAGGAAGATATAAATCAACTGATAAAGAAGAAATAGATTATTTTGCCTGTTTTTCTCTTGCGGAGTCACGGGAGGTTGGAAGAACAGACGGAGCATCAGGGGCCATTTCAGCCCATCTGCTTACGTACTCTCCAGGCCTCCTTGGGCAGCCAATTCCCACTCCTCCTCTGTCGGAAGCCGCTTCCCTTTCCACGCGCAGAAGGCTTGGGCGTCATTCCAGCTCACATGCAGGACAGGGTAGTCCAGCTTATCCTTGATCCCGGATCCAGGCCCTGAGGGCTGTTGGGGGAAAAATTTTCTAAGCAGGTCTGACTTAGATCCACCACAACCACCAAAGTGGTATAGTTTGGAACAGTACGGTACAGGACAGCAGAGTACAGACGAGCATGATACGGAGCAATAGGGAACCTCATGGAAGGGATGCTTCTTGCTCTCCAAGGAAATTTGGTACCTTGGAGAGTTCTAACATTTCCAGTCTTTCAAGCTGATAAAGGATTCCAGGCACGAATCAACGTCCACAAAGAACTCACGTGAATGTTAGTCTGAGAAAGTTGCTAGAAATGGCGACATAAAAATCTTATTGAATTATCAGATCCAAATGGATAAAGAATTGGGACATCATAGACCAGACATAACTGTGGCTGGGTCAAATTAATGGCCAAATTAACATGGCTTTTAAAAGACAAGCCAACTGAAGATTTCTTGAAAGACTGGAAATGTTTATGGACTTTTTGAGCAATAAGAAATGCAATGATTGGCAATAATTCGTGGATATGATACTAGTCATTGTAGTAAGGGCACAGCAGTGGTTTGAGCACTGGACTATGACCCTGGAGACCAGCGTTCGACTCCTCTTTGCTCAGCCGTGGAAACTCACTGTGTGACCTTGGGCATGTCACACTCTCACAGCCCCAGAAAAGCCCATGATAAGTTCGCCTTAGGATTGCCGTAAGTCACAAACAACTTGAAGGCACACAACAACACCAATGCAGCCATACAGGTGCAGATTCCCCAGCGTACCTTCCGTGCCATAAACTCACCTGCCTCCAAAATGCTTTCTCGATCGGAAGCCACCACGGAGCAGACTGAAAAAGAGAAAGGCAAACAGGTTCAGGGCAAAATAAACCACGATAAAGGAAGAAAAAGAAAAGAAAAGTCCCACCGGCTCAGAGGCACCCCTCTTTTCTCAACAAAGGAACAAGCTTTTCTGTCTCTTTCTCTCTTATTTTTCATTTCATTAAAAAAAAAATCATCTGAAAAGTTGTACAGTGCAGCCACCATGTACAAGGAAGGAAAGAATTGCCTCCCAATCTGTTCTTTTTACCTCCAGCCTCTGAGTCACTTTTTTCTTCAGATTGTCTGGTACAAAGTCCTCAAAGACGAAGCTCCAGCCAAACGCCTCGGCTTCCGTTTTGTATTTCTGGTCTCTCACAAATTCCCTGTTGGAAATGCATTTAACAGATTTCAATCCCAGCGATATCAACGGGTCCTGAGACTATCTTCTGGACCCATGTTTCTCCCCTAGGGTGGCAAAGATCTTACAAACAATAGCTGTTTGACAACCCCGTTGTCATGTATGGGATAACTCCAGTCCCAAGAAAAAGACTTAGAAGTTTGCGAAGCTTTATCCAAGAAACAGGGGAGTATCAGTGGTACCTTCTGGCCGTTGCCAAGACTAAAAGCCCTACTGGAATTGCAGTGTCTTAAAAGGGGTAACATTACAAATTTGCACCCGCCAGGCCCTTATTTGCCAGGTAATTAAAATAATTCCCTTCCCCAGGCTAGCTTCCCGCCCGCCAACATCGTGATTCTGTGCTTGCTTTTGTTCTCTTCCTTATCAAGGCCTGTTATGTCAACATACCCTCGTTCTCAAAACGCTGGGTTTTTCTCATTTCTCTTTCAGTTTCCATCATCCTCTTTTGCACGGCATCAAGCAACACAGCACGACAGGTATTACACAGAATTAAACAGCAAAACACTACGAGCTTTACCTAGCAGCAAAGAGCACATAACCCGGCATGACGGCGCACGGTGAGGCGCGGGGAGTTATACGAAGGCAAACATCAAAACACTACGTTGGCATTGGGACGTCACGGCAAGGAAGGCAAGGCGGCTCGACGCCCATCTGAACCCAAGACTCCCACTTGCTGGGAACCCAACCAACGCAGAACCGACGGCTCTTACCGAAAGTCTCTGTTGGTGACGGGATATTTGTCTATCAGGAACGGACGGACCTTCACGGCAGGGCTGTCTCCACGTCTACCACCCAATAAATCGGTCCGGATTTGTACTTTCCCACCGGGGACTTGGACCATGTTTTCCTCCCTTCCGGTGCCTGAGGAAGAAGCGGCAGGAGCAGAACTGGCACTTAGCGGCGATTATTAGCTTAATTTATACCCCACCAAGATGGGCAGCAGCTGGGTTGCTGACTGGGAACACAAAACTCTTTTGTGGAAACAGCCAGTTTGGTCCTGGACGCAATTCCACGCCTAGGTAAGTATTCAGATTTGTGCCTGTTCCAAAATAGTCATAGGGGGAGATACAGAAAATACAGATACGGAAGATACAGAAAACTGAACCAAGGCATTGAAAGCAAAGGCAAAATGCGACTTTTTTAAAGAGCAAAGGAGAAAAAAACAGAGCAACCATCCCGGTTTTTAAAAAGAAAACAGAAAAACAACAACAACAGGGTAATTTCATTTTAAGGCAATAATTCAACAGAAAGAGTGCAGCCCTAAATCGTGGGTGTTGGGGATTTCATGCCACGTATTGTTTGGTTTTCTGTTTCAATGTCTTTGTACCTGACTGTGTGTGTCCTTGTTCCGCCCTTTGGTGTAAAGGGCGTTATAAATAAACCCTATTCTTATTCCTATTCTTATTCTTACCATTAAAACATGCAGGTTTGTTCCAACTGGAGTAAACCCACTGAACCGATGAGGATTTACTTCCAGCCGTTCAGGGGGCTCTCCTCCAGCTGGGAGTCACCCAGGCCGCGCTTGGACTCCAGATCCCACCATCCACCAGGGGCCCGGGTGATGGGATCGGTAGTACCCAACGCTCCGGATGCGGGGAGAGAGGGAGAAGGGGGGGAAACCCCCCGAAGTTTCTTGAGGGGACTCACGGTGCGGACGGCCCGGATCGGGGCCGGCGGCCGCCAGCGCGCAGGCGGCGAGGAAGGCGCGCAGGGCGGCGGGGAGGCGCATGCCGCACAGGATCCGCGCGCCGGGCGCGCACCGTTCTCCCGCAGGGGCCCGGGAGAGTCACGCGCAGGGCGAAGGAACTGCTTCCGGGGCGAAAGGAGGGACGCGCCTCCCTGGACTGCCCCTTTTTGCAAAAAACGACCCTTTCCCCTCCTTTTTTTTTTAAAGGGAAAGCGTCGATCCTACGCCTTTCCACCGGAGGGGAGGGGCCGCTGTGCGCTTCCGGACGAGGGCGCGCAAATAGGAGGCCCCCGCGCGTGCAATCGCAAATCGACTGCACAGGATCAGCGCTGGAAAATACGTTCTGGGAGCTGCGATCCAAAAAATAACCCTCCCCCCCGGCTTCTCTTAACCGCCGCACAGGATTGGTGCCTTCTCCGGACGCCGCGGGGATTCTGGCCGTTATAGTCCATAAAAGGGTAACTTTGCAACGCGTTTTTGCTTCCGTGGGAGGTTTGCTCGTCTCAGGGGGGTTTGATGGAAGGAAGCGTGGCATTTTCATGCCCTCTCGCGCATCCAAATTCTCTTTTAAAACTGCTTCTCCAACAGCGAAAGGAAGTTGGCCTTTGGGATGCCAGCGCCCAGCATCCCCCGAGCCACGGGGCCTTGCCCCCTCACTCTTTTCTCATCCTCCCCCGGCTTTGCTTGGATATCTCAATTAAAGTTTAACTGCATTTCAGATGGCTGGCACTGCAACTCCTATCAGCCTCAGCATGGCTGACAGCAAAAGAGAAAAGTTGCAGTTTGGAAAGTTTCCTGCTTTAGAGCACTGGAACCAAAAGATGAGGCATAAACCAACGCAAGAACGAGCCGGTGAGCACACTTCTGCCTTCCACATGCTGTAGCACTGCAACTCCCATAATCCCTCAACATTGACGGATGGGAGTGGTAGGCTGAAATCTTTGGGGGGGTACCATTCCTTGCTCCAGGCTAACCCTTGTGGGGGGGCTTCCAGATATTGCTAGGCTGCTGCTCTCATCTTTCCCCGCTAGCAGTGCTCATGGGATGTGTAGTCCAACATTGAGAGGGCCACAAGACTCCCACCCCTGGGTGTTCAAAGGCTCCAGTCAGCCAAAACGACTACTCGCCCCGAAACTTCTCCGCACAGAAAGACCAAGTGCTGGTGGCCCAGCAGAGACTGGAACACCTGGAGCTCAACAGATGTGAAAGCCCAGAAAAAAGGGAGGAGGAACAGCTTTTCATATTTTTTTTAACCAGAAAAGTGGGATGGCGTGACCCCAGGAAGTGTGCGCGTGGGGGGATAGGCAGTGGCCCCTTCCGTTGGCTTCACCTTCCAGAATTCCTGAGCACTGACCACCTTGGCTGGGGCAAAGTGAGACCCACCAAGCAAGAGGCCTGCAGTATTACCACAGGTCGTACAAGTGGTGGGCCGCAGTACTTTTGGAACAGCACATCACAATCGGAGGAGGAGATAAATTGGGGAAAAAATAGATTTGGGAATATTTCTTTTTTGATAGATAAACAAACTCTTTAAGGCAATATTTTGTTCTTATGTGCCTTCAAGTTGTTTCCGACTTATGGTGACCCTAAGGTGAATCTACCACGGGGTCTTCTGGGGCTGAGAGTGTGTGTCATGCCCCAGGTCACCCAGTGGGTTTCCATGGTCAAATGGGGACCTGAATCCTGGTCTCATGCTAAATAAAACCCAGTTAATCTTAAAGACGCTGCCACATTTTTCCCCCTGGCCCCGTCCTTTTTATACTCTGCAGGACAAACAAGGCTACTTCTTTGGAGGAAAAAAGATTTCCAGAAATTCTGAAGCTACAAGAGGGGGAAAATGAGTTGTTTCCATTTTTCTCCCCCAGGAAAAAAAGCCAAATATTTTCTAAAAACTGAGGATTGGGAGGAATACAAGCATCTTTTACAGACATAAAATTTCTGGAAATTTTGCATCTTTACTACAGCTATACAACCAGAGGCCCTTAAACTGCTTCTTGTGGCCACACCCCAGAGAAGACATTCAACACTGTAAAAGCTGTTGGACTGTTACTGTTGGACATCAGTATCCGACCACGCAGAAGTCTAAAGCAGAGAGCAGGAACCGTGTTTATTGGGTATAAAGAAAAGCAACTTCTGATGTTATCAATTCAGTGCACTTTAAGAATAAATAGTTACTCTGATGCCACAGGGGCTGAACACTGCCATCTGTGAGTGGCCCAATTCCCTGAAGCGGGGAGACAACGAGGCCTCCGGCCACTCCCAAAACTCAACTTAAGGACACCAGGAACAAAAAAGGGAAGGCCTTGAAGATTCCGGGGCCTGCCTGCAGACAGGGGCGCCATTCGGAGGTCTCTTCTTTCCGCTCAGCCTTTGAGAGAGGACATTCCGGCGCGCATGATTTCGTCCACCAAGAGGATGTTGCTGGCAATGACGGTGCTGGAGAGAAACAGGGAAAGTCAGCATTGATCCAGGACGGTGACCGGCTTAAGCAGAGGGACCTCCGTGGCTTGTCTCTACATGTTTGAGACCTGCTTCATTCCACTTTTGAACAGCATCTTTGGAGTAGCTTTCTCCTACTTCATACTGGAGAAGAAAACCCAACCACCCCTCCCCAGAAGAGCCTGCAATGTGAGAACCCAAGCCTTGGACATATGCCTACAGACCTGGGGAGAAAAACATTCCACCATGATCCTACATGTGTTTGCAAAAGCATGCTAAATTCAGTTATGTGCCAACCATACAGAAATGCAATCTCAACCAGTTAATCTCTTTTAAAAAAAATTAACAGACATTGCCAGCTTGTTCTTTGCTACTGATGCCTTTTTCTGAAGAAGACTCTAGCCTGTGAGTGGGAAAACTGCAGGTCATGACCCACGTTGGTGGGCCCTGAAACCCTCACCAGTCCCCCAGCCCCTTAATATTTAAGAGTCTTGGTGCAATGCTGAGGCCATTTTTGACCCAAAACCATGCAAAAAGGTCACCAAGCAGGACGGCGTACAAAAATACCCCCATCCACCCCCGTGAGCACACCAGAATCCTGTGCTACTCTGAACTACCTCCCTTTTCCTCTGCAGTCCTTCTCAAAGTGGTGGCAGGAAGTAATGGAACATCAACTTCCTGTCGTGATTCTGAGAGGGACTGCAGAGGAAAACAGAGGTACTGGAGCTTGCCATTAGGGATGCTGCCTGTGGGGAGATCCAGGGAGGGAATTAGCCCCCGGCCACTATACAACTGCCCACTCCTGTTTTAGGACTGTAAGATCTGGTATTGAATGTTTACCTCGAATGAAGCAGCTGTTTCTTAACATTGTAATTATCCCACACCCCTGCTGCTGCTGCCATCATGGGTTCACCTGGAAACAGCAAGAGAAAAGGCATTAAAAAGTAGTACCAGGAGTATTACTTGATGCTCTCTCTTTAAGCAGCTGATCAGTAACCACTGACTAAATTCAACCACCACCTTACAGGGTAGCTACCAGGCTATTTTTAGCCTGTGTGTACACTCGGTTTGAAATTCTGTACAGAGACATAAAACTGCAACCAAAGCAAGGCACTCTCAATACCTAGCAGATCAATTTTCTATCATGCGCTAAGAGTTGGCGTGGGGTGGGCCAGAACAGCTCCCTTATAGGAAAAATGTTCAGAAAGCACATTTTTCACAAACTTCATCTCAGTCTCCTATGAGTGATATGTCACTCTGAGTGTGTGTCTGCACTACGCTGGATTTTTGCATCTCCTTAAAAATAGTCTGCATTGAGGGTTATACTGAGAATGTTTGAATAATGCTGTCTGTAGTTGGCTCAGATAAGACTGTTCATAGTTATCACCCCAACTCTTCCTTCTGCTGTCACCATTTTAAAAGGAGTGACTTCTAACCCTTCTCCCAACTAAGTCATCTCCCAACCTGTTGCCCGCATATGCACACACCCAATCTTACCAGAGTTTAAGTCCACACCAACAAGCTGTCCCGATTCTGCGTGTTCAGCCTGAACTTTCACCAGCGTTTCCTGAGGATCGTAGCCTGAGTTCTGAGCCAGCACCTGAAAGAAGCAAAGAAGATTAATTTTGCCACTAGATATCTAACATTCGGAGAAATCCATCTTCCAAGTTCCTCCTTTGAGCTTTAAAACTGGACAGGACTATTTGATTTCCAATCCTGGGCCCTGCCAGATTCCTCACTGGTTCCTCTCAGGCTTGGAGAGTCTCTGGAATTAGCATCATAACAGCAGCTAGAACACCAAAGGCTAAGAAAGCTGAACCACCAGAAAGGTTTCCTACCTTAGGAATAATCAGAAGCGCATCTGCAAAAGCCTGAACTCCTAGCTGGGCTCTTCCTTTGACGCTTGGCTTATGCTTCACCAGGGCATCGGCTATGGCCACCTCCAGGGCTCCAGCACCTGGGACAACGCATCCTGCAACGGGATACCTTGCATGATTAAACAGGCAATGAGACAGCCACAGCAGGCACACACAGAAGAACAAAGGAACCCAGGACTCATTTTGGTTCCTTAACATATGGGAAGCAGCCTCTCCTCTTTCAAAAAGGCCAACCAATGTTTCACTGAATTTCTCAGCGTGCAGGTGTCCCCTGCTTTTCAACAACCCGTTCTTTCATCCAATTCCACTTTCTGACCATGCTGTGGTCCCTAACCATCAGAAAAGTGGAAGATGCCTGTACTTCGTACATGTTACATGGAATACTGGCACCCCGCCCGCACTTCTCTGACAGGTTAGGGGCCAGAGCACTGTCAGAAAATAGAACTGTTTGAAAAGCAGAACCCATGGACTGGACTGGACTTTTCCTGCTACATGTCATACTCGTATTCTGTGCACACAAGTCCCTGCGTGATCATTTCTCCTTCGGCAATAGGCATCTACCACATGAGGGCCACCAGCAAGTCCAGAGAGGAATCAAGACTAACAAACAAAAAGCAGTATGTCAGAAAACTCAGAACTGCCCCTTTTGATCACCAGCACCCAGCCTGTACAGGGGCAGATGAAATGTCAAAAAAGGGTTTCAAACTCACCGTCCTCGATGGCGTTTTTAACAGCCCGCAGTCCATCTCTGACGGCGTCCTTGATCTGGGTCAGGGTGTGCTTGTTTGGGCCCTTGATCAACAGTGTCACGGAACGCGGGTTGTCGCACTTCTCGATGAAGGTGAACTTCTCTTCACCCTAGGCAAAGGAAACGAGCAAAGAGTTACCCAGAGTCCAACGAATGCCATCTGTTTACAAGTCCAGTACAAAGGCAGCACATTCATTTATAAGCCTCTCAATGCTTTAGGGCAATTTTCATCCTGGGCTCCAGCGGCATTTCTTAAACTCACCCAGAAGAACCCTTTCTTGTGTCTTAACTTCTACTTCTTTTGCCACTGTTTCTGTCTGTTCATAGTGAGCTGGTGGAGGGCCTGGCCACACTTACTATAGAGAACCCACCAAAACAACACAGCCCCTGGGGTTGCCTTGTGGCCCAAGTATGCACTCCAGGGCAAGGGGAATGACAGGAACCCAGGGCTGCAACTGCAGGGCCAGCCCGGCAAGGTGATTCCTCACAATCCCTGCCACTGAAACCAACACTCTGACAAGAATGAGAAACGGGAAGGTCACACGCACCAGCGTGTACTCATAGACAAGGCCAGCATGTCCCAGGCAGTCAACAGAGAGGTCATCCACAGAATTCATTGCAATTCCACCACAAGCCAGGGTCAGCCTAGGAGAGAGGAAAAGACAATAGGTTTCAGGATACACCTGAGTCAGCTAAAGTCCCAGCGCCGCCCCTCCATCTTCGTCAGCTGCCTCCAAGTTGCTGCACCCAGAGGAAGAATGCTGCAACAGCACTGCCAAGCCTCAGGCATCCCCCTGCCAAGGCCCCCAACTTTCCAGGAACTGACCGTTCCATGTTCCTTCGTTTTGCTCTGCGCAGGGCTATAATCCCTTCTTTGGCAAGGGCGTCTAGGGAGAAAGGGTCAATGCCCTGCAAAAAAGGCAGGGAACAACTCAGTTAATAGGTATGCAGTTCTCCAATTAATAAAACATTTTAAAGAGTATGCATATATACCCAGCAAAGTCAATGCACTGCATCCAGCTACCCAGTCCAAGCCCAGCCTCTCACCTTTTGGTTGATCACAACGAAACCTTTGTTTGAATCACCGACAACAGTGTTTTTCAGGTCTATAATTTTCTTCACCCTCTCTTCAATGAACTTTCGTTCTGCTTTCACCAGCTTCTCTCTTTCTTCTGCACTCTTGTAGAAGAAACCAGAATTCACCTCTCTGGAAACAAGAGAATGCATCCCATGTCCTCAGTGCTGTAACTGTTGAGAAACTATGCCAGCTACATACAAGCGAAAGCAACAGAGACTTGGGCCAAGAATATCAAAGGCAGCCGTTTAGATCCTTTATTTATACCTCACCCTTTTCCCAAACTGGGACTCATGGCAGCTTACAAAATAGAGAACTGGAATTTAAAAAACCATATAGTTTAAAACATACAAGAAGCTGAGATTTAAACAGCATTTAACTGAAAGCATTTAAAGTATCACTTCTTGTCACCTGCTGCCAAAAAGACAGCAAAGGAGTCATCCTAGCCTCCCTAGGAAGGGAGTTCCAGAAGTTAGGAGTGGACACCGAATAATCGTGTCTCCCTTGTTACCACCAAACGTTTTCGGGAAAGTGGTAAGACAGAAAGAAGGTGGAAAGACAGAAAGACCACCTGAAGAGCTTGGGCAGGCTCGTATGGGAAGATATGATCTATCAGATAACCCAGACTTGAACCATATAGATGGTGCCAAGAGGCTCTGGTATAAAACCCAGTGAATCAGAGCTCAGCTTGTAGAGGTCTATGTAACTGCTACAGAGATCGATGATGAAGTTTCTTTACCACTAGCTCACCGTGAGCTCCTAAACGAAGGCTGCAAGCACTATTGCATACGTACGTTTTTTCGTATTCTAGTGAGACATTACAAGTCAGGATGTAAGCATCTTCAACCCTCTTTTTCATGTCCGGATGGCGAGCGCCGTGATCCAAGACAAGCCCTCTGATCAGCCTGTTGAAGAAGTTACATTCCAGATCACAATTCTTGCCCTTATTCTGAGCTGTTTCTCCCACACAGGCTACGTGATCTGCCATCTGCCCGGCTCCCCAACATGCCATGAACATCGGTTGTGTATCTGCTTCTGATACGGGCATGCCACCTTCCATGCGGCAAGCCATTCAGGAACCGCAAGAACAGAGGCCTTTTTCTTGCATGGTGTCTGACTCCATTAGCCACTGTCAAAGCCAATGCAGAATTCGGCCATGCCCACAAACCAGAAATATCTCAAGCTTAACCAAAGGTATCAAGGTTGCCAGACTGCCCTACAGGAAAACCAGATGAAGCAACAGCAGAACAAGAAACCCATCAGCTATGCCACGGGTAAGGACCTGCAGCTTCCTGACCCTCAGAGAATTTCTGTAGGGATTGGTCCTGGGCCTCCGGGTCCCAGGCGGACGCCCAGCCCTGAATGATACCTACGTTGTGTCTGTTTCCGATTTGTGCTTCATCTCCATTATTTCAACCATGTGGAGATCGATCGGCTCATTGGGTTTCCTGATTGCCAGAATGGAGTCTACAACAGCCTTGAGAGAGAAGGAGAACAGCCCCGTCAAAGGCAACTTCCAAGATCTAACAATACCTCCGATCCGTCCTTTCATCTTTCACTAAGCGAATAGAGAACAAGAGGATGCACACTCACCTCGGTTAAGATATCTGCAAGCTCAGTGTGGACCTTTGTGCGGAGAGAGGTTCTGGCCACATCCAGGAGGGTCTCTCTGTCCATTTCCTTGGTGACTTTGACTTGCTCCAGGACCTGAAGGGCTTTCTCCTTGGCAGCTTCAAACCCTTCTGTAATTATGCGTGGGTGCAAACCCTGGTGACCAACAACAGATTATTAACAAATAACCTTGTGTTCTCCTTGTTCCTAGCACGGCACAATTCAGCGCTAGGGAAAAGCAGACTCTTAAAGAAAGAAGCTCTCTAGGCTCAGCAAATTAACCCCTAACATTCTGATTTAACATCTGTCATAATACAAATGAAACAAAATAATTAAAAATTTAAATATTAAATCCTTTCATTTTCAGTAACATAATTTTTCCAGCTATCTTCCCTTCCTCTAACTCTTTTCCGCACACTCTTGAGGGAACTGGGGGGGGGGGGGGGGACAAATAATTTTGTGCAAAATTTTAAAAATCAGACCCCTTTTGTTGGGGGCCACAAGAGCAGGTCTGAGGCCCACAATTATCCTTTCTGCATGAAGAGGGTGTTGACTGAGGCGTGGACAAATGAGGCTGAAGAGTGTACTGTCCTTTTGAATACATATAAAAGGAAAGAGGTTCCTTCCAATGCAGAGGGTAAAGCACAGGGGGTTACTCTAGCACAGGTTCATGCCAAGGGAGCTACAAAGCTAGCTTGGGTGTTCGCTGTGCGGCCCCGGCCTTGGAAGGCTCAACAGGGTTTTGTGCGGTTGCAGTTAGTGAAGAGCGCAACCAACTGTTAACAGCTCGAAACCCAACTCCCTGGTAAAAAATGCAAAAGAAACAAATCTCAACCCGAACGAGCTATAAATCCTGATGAAAAAAGAATTCCACTTCCACTGTCAAATCCTTGGTGTGTTTGAATGTTGCAAATAATAACCTACGCTCAGGGCATTGTCCCACTGAAAAACTGTCCGGGGGAAGCAAGATTCTTAGCCACAGTGATGCATCGCTGTGGCTAAGAATCTTGATTCCCCCGGACAGTTTTTCAGTGGGACAATGCCCCAAGCGTAGGCGATTACTTTCAAACTGCACCAAGGCTCACCAAGGAAAATCCCACACTTGTTGCTCAGAAGCGCAGGGACGGGGGGGGGCTGTCACACACCTCCGAAATGTAGAGATCCGCCTGTTTGAGGAGCTCACCGATGATGAGAACGTTGGACGTGGTCCCGTCACCTGTGATGTCGTCCTGCGCCGTGGCCACTTTGGCGATTAAGGAGGCCGTCGGGTGCTGGATTTGCTGCAGGGAACAAGAGCCCAATGTTATTCTTCCTGCCACTGCAGGGACCCTGGAGTCTCCTTACCAGCTTCACAATCACTAGCCACACCAGCAGTAAATTTCTCCCCTGTGTTTTACTTATGTGGAAGCACTAGATTTGTTTTTTTCTCAAAGATCTAAACACCACACATTCTTTTGGATTTCCTATTTTTCCCCTTTAGTCAAATTTTACTCATTTTTAACTACTTTGTAAGGCCGATTTAAAGATAAGAAAAGTAATAATTGACCCAATACCCCTTATATAGGTTGCCTATGCCTTATCAGAAATCCGTAGGACAGTATGTTCACCAACGCCCATTCTGGTACTTTAAGTAACTGTAAGAATCAACCAATTATACCACTACTGTACACTTTTCGTGCATTTCATGGGTGGCACAAAAGACTCACCATCTCATGAAGCAAAACATTGCCATCTTTTGTCAGCTTGATATCTCCAGCACCAGACACAAGCCTGTGAGAGAGAGAGAAGAGTGATCAAACCTGCTCCTCCTTGCTTTGAAAAAGAGCAGGCTTTTGCCAAGGAGCTGGGTAAAATTAATGTATTATCATTATTTCTGATCCACTTCCCCCTATAGATAGAGGTGGGGAAGAACAGGTTAAAACACAGCAACAAAGACAAGAAAAACACAGTTAAAAACACGAACACCAATTAAAAATACATAGCCAGGTAAAAGGAGATAAAACCAGTTTAAAAAGCATACGTATTAAAAACAAATCAATTCTGAGTTTATAAACTCATAACTTAAAAACCATCTGGATGGGCCCGCCAGAGGAGATTGGTTTTTAATGCGATTTTAAATGCAAGCCGCATATCCAGCTGCTGCATCTCTTCCGGGAGGCCATTCCACAATTTGGGGGTGGCCGATGAAATAATTAACCCTAGCTAACCGTTGCCAGCTTGGTCCTGGCAGACTGAAGTAAATGTCCCCCAGATCGCCAACTTTTTCTGATTTCAAGGCCCAGAAGCCCCACCCAGCCCATGGTCAAGGATTCTGGAGCCTGGAGTCCAAAACATTCTGGAGCAGCAAAGCCTGGCAACCCCTGCTTTTGAGGGCCTTCTTGGCTGTCCTTCAAGACTTTGAAATCCGGGAAGCATCTACGCCGAACAAAGCAAGGAAAGCATGCCCGCCCTGCCACTAAAAGGTCTGCGCATGCGCCCCCGAGCGCCATGTGGGTGGGCTGGCCCGCCTCGGCCACGCCCTCCCTCGCCTCCCGCGGCCCCCCACCCATTCCCCCTCTCTTCCCCGCTTCGCCTCACATCTTCATGGTTCCTTTGGGGCCCAGGTTGGTCCGGAGCACGTCCTGGAGCCCCCGCGCCGCGCTGATGTTGACGGCCAGGGCGGCCTGGGCCCTCGCCACCTCCGCCTTGGGGTTGAGCGCCTTCACCGCCATCAGCCACCGCCAAAGGAACCGCAGCGAGAATGAACGCCTGGCGCTCCAGCCACTCCGCGCAGGCCCAGATGGGGCCGGAGGCGTGACTTCCTGTGGCGTCACGGGCACCGCCCCTTCTCTAGAAGACTCCGCGGGCTCTCCCAAGCCCATTGGCCCGCCTGAGGCCCGCCTCCGACTCTCATTGGTCCAACCCTCGCCGCTCTGGCTTTCCCTCTAGAACTGGACTGTCGGTCTCCAGGAGGCGGTTGGAAACCGTTGCTAGGGAAAATGGCGGCGCGGCCTAGTCCTCGCCTGGCCAGCCTGTGGTACTTTTTCTTTTTTTTGTCAACCACTGTCCGTTGGTATTGTTAGAAGCTATTTTGTGTAGTACTTCACAGTAACTTGGAAAACTTACTTTTTGAACTGCAGGAGTCTGGCCCTCCACAGTGGCCATGCTGACTATGGGATTCTGGGAGCTGTAGTCCCAAAAAGTAACTTTTCCAACTGATGACGTAGACTCTTGTCCTGAGAAGCTTCTACCATAATAACGTTACTTTTGTTTCAAGATGCCACAAACCTTTGTTCACATCCAAATGAGTCGGCATTATCATTATTATTATTTATTTTATATATATATATATATATTAAAAATATAAAATATATATATACTTATTTATATATGTAAGTATATATATGTATGTATATATATATATGTGTGTGTGTATGTATGATATATAAATATTGTATTTAAATATTTAAATAAATAATATTTAATATAAGGGATGTTGCCTGTTTCAGGGCTCGAAATCTTTTTCTTTCATGTAGACTGAATGAGATGCCAAAAGCTCTTGTACAGTGCTTCCTAAAGAAAGAAGTGTGTGCATCGTGTAATTTATGAACGTGAACAATATCTTAATTTTACACATAGCCACATGAACTGAAATCACTGCTTGGTGCTTAGGGAGAATGGGAACTTGTGAATAGCTACTTCCTGCATGGTCTTTATCGCTCTTTTGGAAATCTGGCAGCATTGCTGCAATGTCGGTGGCTCCCCACATCAGTGGGTGATGAATCCGCTCCAGGTATTAATCCAGGCTTTAAATGAGCTCTCCAAGGTACTGAACCCTATTCCTCAACAGGATCTGAGCCTCAGAGAGCTTCTTTAAGGTTAGCCACAACCTGGGGTGGACTCACTGCCCCGCTGACATGAAAGCCACGAGCCCCTACGTTCTGTACCCGCCTGTCTGTTTGCACTCAAGCTGGGTACTGGCTTTTTTTTCCTCACTGGGCGGCATAGTCACCCACCAGAGGGCACTGCAGCCATGTCCAAGAAGAAATCCCAGCTATGTAGTAAAACAAAATCCAAAATCCGCAGAAGAGCGATACCTTGATTGGCTAACCAAAATGCACAGAATACCTCATGCAAGCTTTTGAAGCTCTTTTGGCTTCTTCATCAGGCAAATGATGTTTAAAAAATCGTATAAGAGAAGAAAAGTTATAATGTTAGAGTATTGGATGTATGAGATGTTGCTTCTTTTGTAGTTCAGTGGCCTGGAGGGATCTCAATGCCAGCAGAGGCGGCTCCCCTTCTTGGCCATGTTGGGACTGAGATAAAGGACACTAAAATTTAAACTCCATTGGCACAACTCCAATACTAGGTCAGAAATCAAGAGTTGTTCAGTAAATCTCCCCAAGACAAGGAAAAAAGCATTTGCAGCTCCCAGAATCCCATAGTCAGCATGGCCACTGCGGAGGGCCAGACTCCTGCAGTTCAAAAAGCATTTGCAAACTGTGTCTGATTCCCCTGTTTTACAGCTGATAGATTCAGTGCTTGGTGCAGATGAGGTCAGGCGTGAAACATTGTCTGTTTCTTCCACTGCCTTTTCTGCTTGCCTAGCAAAAAATACTGAAATTTGTGAAACTTTTTTGTCTCATGTTTAGGAAGTGAAGGGATGTCATGGAGGATGGAGCAAGCCTATTTTCTGCTGCTCCAGAGACTAGGATACTATGGAGCAATGGCTTCAGACTTCAGGCAAAGAGATTCCGTCTAAACATTAGGAAGAACTTCCTGATGGTAAGAGCAGTTCAACAGTGGGAGTGTGGTGGAGGCTCCTCCTTTGGATGTTTTTAAAGAGGTGTGGGATGGCCATCTGTTCGGAATGGTTTGATGGTGTATTCCTGCGTGGCAGAATGGGGTTGGACTGGATGGCCCTTGAGGTCTCTTTCAGCTCTGTGATTCTATGAGTTCCGACACCTGGTGCATTCCTTATCAATACACAGAACAACTGATCTGGTATGTTTTTGTTTTCCAAACATACTTGTGAGGACAGTGTGCAACCCCACTGCCATGGAAAGCGAGGAACATGGAACTTGCAAGAGTACCCAATGATATCTCACAGATTCCTAGATTGTGGATCTTCTTCCTCCTCCTCCTCCTCTTCATTCTTCTATTCATATACAGTTGGCCCTCCACATTCACTAGGGGTAGGGCACAGGACCCCACAAAAGCGGAAAAACTGCAAATATCAAAATGTGTGTGTGTTGTCTATGGGAAGGGGGTTGAGACATGATGGGTAAAGTGGGCAGCCAGGGTCCAAACCAGGTCAGGGAAGTGGGGTTGGTTGGCATGGTTTTCCTGTACTTCTCTCTTTCCTGTCTTCTTCCTTGGGCGTGTGTAGGGGGCATGGAGAGAGGGTTTGTGGGGCTGAGAAATCAGACTGTGATCCATCCTTAGCTGGCCAGACAGCAGCTGTGGAGGAGAATGAGGACCAGAGGTGGGTGTTTACAGGGTGGTGCAGCATGACTGGAGCTGCTGAGAGGGAAGGTTCCCCTGGAAAAGAGGTGTTTGAAGTGTGAGGGCAGGGGTTGGACAAACTTGCAAATAATCAAATTTGTGGAAGTTAAACCTGCAGATGTGGAGGGCTAACTCTATATCCCACATTCTTCCCAATTCTAGGACTCAGAGTGGCTTATAAATTATCAGCACCAATACAGATTACAAGAATTAAAAATTTTGTGGATTTATGGTATTTATGTCCTTTAGTCTCCAGTCTCCATGTGGCCAAGAAAGGGAGCGGCTTCTGCCTGCACTGAGATTTCTTTAGACCATCTTAACTGACAGATGAAACAACATCTGAAACAAAACCCTAGGCCTGTGACTTTCACATTGTCACTTTTCTTCTCTGGTATGTTTTTAAACATTTTTGCCTGATGAAGAAACCAGTGAAGCTTTGGAAGCTTGCATGATGTATTTTTGTGCTTTTCAGCCGGCCCAATGAAGATGTCTCTGTTTTGTGTGGATTTTGTGGTATTTTGCTGTGTGGCCAACATGGCTATTCTTGAATATGTTTCATGTGGTATTTTAAACATATGTTAATTGTGAAACTCTGCTCATGCTCTTCAGAATTTTGCTTACAATCTTACATCCGTTTCTTTAAGCTAACCGCTAGTCAGTTTCACTGCACGACCCTGAATTCTCATCTTTGAGAGGAAAGAAAAGACAAGCCTGCCTCGCTTCCCCATCAGCTAACAGCTTCTGGAGATTAGTTCACTGTTCTGCTAGATGTCTCACAAAACAAGTTAAAATGGCAGGTTGAGGGGGCTGAGATTCGTTGGTGTCCCTTATTTAAGGGCGGCCAAGATTCAACTGTTGAACTTTATTTCCTGTAAAGAGAAAAGGGATGAGGGGGTAGCTGAAGACCCTGCTCCTCACTCCCTTTAAGCCAAACCCTGGCAGGAGCTCCAATTCCCCGTCTGTGCACAATGGGTCTATTGTTTCTGTAAGGAGTGCTTGAATCTGGCACAAGGAACCTATTCTGGATTTCTCTTCTGAGCTCTGAGCAGAAGGAATCAAATGAGCACCTGTCACCTAAGGAAAAACCCTTCCAGATACTAGTTCTTGCATTCTGTATAACTTTTTTCTGCATTATGTATTGTTGCATATGTTTTAGCATATGTGTTAGCATGACAAGATTCATGGCTGGTACATGTTGTCTGTGAAAGATCTGAGAGTGGAACACCATGGGTTGGGCCTCTGACACCCAAGCAGATGTCTGGAAGAGGTGTAGACACACCAGCATACCTGGAAGGGTTGTGTGTACACACAGACACACGCACACGCACGCAACATCAACAACAGCCCTTCCTCTGGCAGGCGAGGGATTGCCAGTTGAGCCCAAAAGAAAGTTCCAAACTCCTCCATTTGCAAATAACAATAAGAACTTGTTTAATTGCAAAACTATAGGTCTAGCTATTCTAAAAGTGTTAATAAAATAATCCTAGGTTTCTGTTTTTGTTTTTAATACTATATATATATATATATATATAATTTATCGTTCTTCGAGTTCTTTCAGTAGCTCGTCAAAATGGGTGATGTACCATTTGGCTTTTTCCTTGACTTGTTTCCGTACTACATTGCCGCCAAAACCGATAAAACAGTCCTGTGGGAAGGGTAGGGAGAAAACAGAAAGAGATTGGTTATTCCTCCACTTGGGAAAAAGTCCCAGCAATGGGGTAAGGGCTCCCCTGTCAGCAGGGGTGCTGAATCTGTTCCAGGATTTACTCTGAACTTTTAAGAAAGCTATCCAAAGTCCAGGTCCCATTTTAAGGAGAGTAGTTTAGCACAGTAGATAATTCTTTTAAACTTCAGATTAAAATTAGGAGTGGATTCTACTGTTCTGTTGACATCAATCCACCTTCAGGTTTCAATATTTTAATGTTGTTTCTATAACTCCTGCCCGGTTTCCCATCCTTTTGATCCCACCTCGCCCCAGACCAATAGATGGGGCCAGAACTCCTAGTGAGCAGAGAGGTGAGTATTTGGGGGAGGGGGAGTCTGAATCAAGTTCCTCCCTTCCCCCTGCTCAAGCTAAATCGGCTTGCTATCTGGAAACTAAGGCATTAGCAGAAACCCTGCCAACTTTTATCTCCCATGATAACATCTTTTCTTTTTTGGCTTCAAAATGCCTGTGTAAAGCAAGGAAGCAGCTTTCCAGGAGTTTGCTCCTCCAACTGCCCTCGCTGATTCATTCCAGCTTGGCTCACCTCTCCTGGCAGATGAAGGCGGGGAAAGGAAAAACACCCCAATCATTAACAGAGAGCTGGAATCATTAACCAGGAACGGAGATTATGTTCGGTTCTTAAGGAAGCCGTATTAGATTGTTTTTCCTCTCATGCCTCTGATGTTGAGCTGTGATTGGGAAGGTCTCTGCCACTAGTCCCAATAATCTCAGGGTGCCACATCCAGAAACAGCTCTCTCTCTTTTTTCTTTGTGATGATAAAGGCAGATTGGTGATTGGTTTTGCTTCCACCTGTAAGCCTGACAGATGACCTGTCCATGGTTTTACACTGTTCCATTGTTATTTGTGGTGCTGGTGTGCCTTCGAGTCATTCCATCTTATGGTGACCCTAGGGCAGACCCATCACAAAGTTTTCTTGGCTAGATTTCTTGCCAGAAGCTTGCCTTGGGTTTTGTCTGAGGCTGAGAGTGTGTGACTTGCCAAAGGCCACCCAGAAGTTGTTCCATGGCTGAATGGGGATTTGAATCCTGGTTTTCTGGAGTCCTAGTCCAACACTCAAATCTAATGCATTCCAGGAAGCCCCCACCTTTTGACACCCTGTTATTTGATGACTCGCTCTTTTGGTGCTTCAAAATTAAGGATATGTTCCATTAATTCAGTGGGGGTTCTGCTCTTTTATCAGTTCTTCTTGCATACAGAGGCTTGCTTGGGACCGCTTGCATGTGCGCTTTGCTTGCAAAGGGAGCTGAGAAGGGGGAAAAGGTGCCAAGCCAGCTGAGAGACTTCACAAGCAGTGTACTCATGCTCAGTCCCATATGAGCCTCTGTAAGTCCTTCGTGCTCCCTACAGTACAGTACATGGGTTCCGTTTTTCAACCAGTTCCATTTTCTGACAGCGCTCTGGTCCCTAATCTGTTGGATAAGTGGGGGAAGCCTGTACAGACAGACCAAACCAGCACCTGATGGGTCAACTTTCAGCAGGCTCCTGTACATCATAGAATCATAGAATCCTAGAGTTGGAAGAGACCCCGGGGGCCATCAAGTCCAACCCCCTGCCATGCAGGAACACCCATCGAAGCATTCCCAACAGATGGCCATCCAGCCTTTCCTTAAAAACCTCCAAAGAAGGAGACTCTACCACACTCCGAGGCAGCATATTCCACATCAGAGAAGTCTGTTGGGCAGCTGTGGGATTTGGATGTGGGAACCTTGGTTTGAATCACCATCTAACACCACAAACTATCTTGCCCCCCCCCATGTTCTACCTTACAGAGTTGTTGAGAGGATAAACTTAGGTGAGAATCAGTGTAGAGAAGAGGAAGGGTACAATGATCAAACAGTACACCTCCAGTACCAGGGTTAAGCCAGGAGGTCTGAGCGTTGGCCTACAACCATGGAGATCAGGGTTTGATTCCCCTCTCAGCCATGAGGACTGAAGTCCAAACCTCTGGACAGCCAAATGTTCCTCACATGCTGGGTTAAATGGTACAAAAACCAGTCAAATAATGCAACATGAAACACTTACTGCAGGTGGGCAGGCCTCCATATCTGTCGCCCCATCTCCGATCATGACCACCTTCTTGAACTGAAACTGCTCTTTCAGGTAGCTAATCACTCGTCCTTTGCCTCCAGATTCTGCCGTCGGCTGCGTCTCGTCAAAGCCAGCATATTCTCCTAAGATGGATACCACAGAGAGAAAGTCAGTCGGTCATGTGGCAGCAGTTGAACTTTTCAACAGTAGAGGTTTGGGTTTTAAGTCTTCAGAGTCTAGTTTTACATAGATTCACACATGTGCATGGTTTTAAAGTATTTTAATGTGATTTAATCTGTCTTCTTTTGACTCGTTAAATTCTTTAACATGTTTTTAACCTTCTAAAATCATCTCTCCTCTTTCCATTGTTTTTAACTGATCATGTTGATTTGATTGTATGCCACCCTGAGATCTTTAGACAGAGGCTGGGATTAAAATATTTTCATAGACAAAACAGAATATTGCAACCAACTGTCAAACTGGCTTCTGTACACACACCAGGAAGGGGCTGCTAGCTCGGCCTTGGCCTCAAGGCAGCAAAAACTCTGGATCACCTCCTGGTTAGTCACATCCAAACAGCCCTATTCTGATCCACACTAAGGAGTTTTTCACCTTTCACAAGAGGCCTATCCGTCTTTATCTCCAAGCCAGGTGCAATTTTGCCCATGCCACGTTCCATGCAGGGCAACTGAATTGAGCCTGTTTTATCCCAGCAACGCTGCCTGCTGAGCTTGGTCATAATGTGGCGTTGTCAACCATGGCAGGACAAAGTCTCCTAATCTTGAAGGACTTGGTTTTTTATCAAGTGTTAGCCAACAGAGTGGTTATAAGAGATCCCAGGGCTTCCCTTTGGAAAATCTGCTGATCTCAGGGACTACACTGCTCACTTCTTCTGTGGACCAGAGTGGAAAGTTAAACCTTAACCAGTGCAGGGAACTCTCTGTTATTTCTAGAACTTTCCAGGCAAATGGATTCATGTTTGCGAGACTTGTTCTTCTTCTTGCTTTTTTTTATGAATGCAAAGGATGAGGCAGTGCAGCACTATTTTGAGTTGGAAACAGTTAAGTATTTTGGACAGCATTTCCCTGAACTGAAGCACCTTTCGTACACTTGGGGGAAGTTACTCCTTCTGGATTGCAGCTCTCTGAACTGGAGTGTCTTTCTTTCAGTTGAGTAAAGTTACTGCTTTGGATGGCAGCTCCCTGAACTGGATCACCTTTCCTAGAATTGGGGAAGGTACTTTTTCCAGAAAGCAACTCTCTGAACTGGAGTGGTGTTTGTAGAGTTTGGAAAAGGAACTTTTTCGAACTACAGCTGCTAGAACCCTCCCTAGCCAGGCTTCATAGAGTTTTAGTGCCAAAAAGTAACTTTTCCAAGCTTTGAGTCCTTTCCTTTAAGGAAAGGTGAAACTGTCAGGAGGCTGCTTTAGGAAAACAAACTGACCAAGGAAGAAGGTTTGATAGAGCTTTCTAACACTGTGCACGCCGTGGAGAACTTCGAAAGAGAGGAACACGCTGGGAGGAATGTTGGAATGACAAAAGGAAGGACTCTGCTGAACAGCACCTAAGGAACTTATAGAACTCACTGCCACAAGCTGTAATTTTGGCTGCTGGTTTAATTCATCACGCTCATATATAAATCACATTGGAAAACCACTGAAAAGTTATTTCTTTGGACTTACAGCCTCCATAATCCTCACGCAATGGCTCTGTTGGGTGGCTGGAATTTTGGGAGAGGTAGTTCAAAACCTTTTCCAAGCTCTGGAGCTAATATGGGGTAGTGGTTAAAGTACTGGCCTTGGGGGGCCAGAGCTCTAGTTCTTGATAAACCAGGAACCTCATGGGCTGAGCACTCTCCCCTTTCTCTTCCCGCCCTACCTAACAAGACTGTTGTGAGGGTCAAAGTGGGACTACTATAATGCAGTTGGGATGGGGGTGGTTGTTCCGGAGGCATTCCCCAAACAGACGTCCCCCTCTGCTCTTCCACTGGAGGGGTGACATTGCACTTTGGCAGATCTGGATACTGCACACCCTTGGCTGTGTCCAAGCCAGTGAGAGCCTCAGAAGCAGCAACATCAACACAGCACCTGCATCTTCCATCACACATGGCAGCTGGGAAATGGGGCTAATGTGGATGATAAAGGCTACCAACTTACAGGGAGGCTGAGGGGATGGAGATCTACAGCCCTCTCTTCCTCCCCCTTGCCTCTCTCATCTCGTGAAACATTGCCTTCATGATATCATAACAGTTCAAGGAGTGTGCCCATCTGTCTGTGTGCGCTCACTTATATCTTTTCTTTGAGCTACGGAAAGCAAAAGGGTCTATGGACCAGGATAAAAATCAAGGTCCAAAGATGATGACTTTGACAGTTAATATCTCAAAGGTATGCCTGCAGGTTATGTGTGTGTTTTGAAACACAAAAAGGAGGATTTGTCTGACAGGGAAAGAATTTTATCAAACAGATTCTGGCAGAGGGGAGATGCAATTAAACATGAGCATTTTGATGAGAAATCTTCCCAGTTTTTTCTGTATGACAGACCCCCAGCTTTCAACACACCCTTGCTGAATTTTTTCCCTAGACTTCCTTCTTTTTTCTCACAGAAAAACTGGAACAGAGATGAATGCGCCACACTCTTGGCTTGTTCAATAACTCTTTGTTGTTGTCACTGAGTGCCTTTAAGTCATTTCTGGCTAATGTCAACCCTAATGTGAACCTACTACAGGAGTTTCTTGGCAAGAGGACATTTGCCACATCATCTCCCCCTGAGGCTGAGAGAGTGTGATTTACCCAGGGTCACCCGTGGCTGAGCAGGGATTTGAAACTCTGGCCTCCTGGAGTCCCGGTCCAGCCTTCAAATCACTGTCTCACGCAGGCTATCTAAAAACGTCCTAGGATTTGGCCAGAATGTATTCCGAGGAGGTTTTGCCACTGCCTTCCTCAGAGGCAGAGAGAATGTGACTTGCCTATGGCCAGCCATTGGGTTTCTGCAGCTGAGCAGGGATTCAAATCCTGGTCTCCCAGACTCCTAGCCCAAAGCTCAAACCACCACATCACCCTGGTTCTCTTTAATAATCCTTAACGGGAGGTTATCATTGTTGTAGTTCCCCCAAAAGGAATCCTAGCTTACCGTTAAAGTAGAACTTCAACCGATTGGCAAAGACATTAGATGTGGGGATGTTCAGCTGCACTGCAACGTGTTCGACGATGCTCTGAAACCCTCCGGAGATCAAGAAGACCTGGACGCCTCGCTGGTGCAGCCGGTTGACCAGCTCCCTGGAGGAAAAGGTACAGCCACGTCAGGATACCAGCTAGGCAAGGGGAGGAAGTAATGTCCTCTGAATGGGAATCTCTTTCTTTCTTGCTCGCTGCAACACATGGACTAAGATGTGGGCAACCAAACAGGCAACCAATTTTTCAGATTGGCCACGCACTTGATGGCCACAGTGATTTTTTTTCTAAATCTTTGGTTTTTTAAAAAATACTTAAAACATTACATAAAAAAGTACCTCGGTATATGTGGAGCAAGTTAAAAATTTGCTGAAATTAATTAAAGACACCTCATGAAACATTATCACATTAGCATTAACAGATTAAATCCCCACTTAGGTACTTGATAACATCTTAATAACAGATTTATAAGTTAACCATAAACGTACGGAAATTAACTTCACTTTATCTGATATTGAACAAAAAGGAACTAAATAAGACTTTGGGGCTGATGGTGGGCCCTTTCATTTTACATTTTTACAATACTATGATTCCACTTTAACTGCCTTGGTAACATCCCATGGAATCCTGGGATCTGTAGTTTGGTGAGGCACTATAGCTCTCTGGCTGAGAATTTTAAATGCCCCCCCCATTGGCAGATCTGAGGATCTGTGTCCAGCTGGGGAAAGAGGACCTAAGAGAGGGATGGGAATTGTGCAGCCCTCCAGATGTGGCATCTTCCTGCACCCCTCACCCTTGCCTATGCTGATAGGGACTGCTGGGATTTGTAGTCCAGCAGCACCTAGAGGACTGCTTCATCCGCCCCCCCTTATCCAAATTCCTGAGTCTCTTTTGCCCCAGGGTGCTCATGAATGAACAGTTTCTGGACTTGTGCAACCTTTTTTGGTTCCTTCCAATTCTAAGTATTTGTGCTTGTCCTTAGAACCCATAAGGACTAGAAACTTAGGTGTACAATCCATTGGGAAGATCTGTAGTGGAAAGCTCATTGAAGTGAGAAGAAGGTGGTAGAGTAAAGGTCTTTTGATGCAGCATTTGCAAATGAAACTCAATTGTTTATAACAGGGAAGCTTCACCACAAGGTGAGGTATCTTTGCAACAGATCAATGACTGCTTTTTCTCACAACTGTGCCCCAGTGAAACAAAACAGGGATCTAAACACAGACGCCATCCACTGAAAGCATAACCTAAGAGAGAGACTAATTCTTTCTTCATTTATTGCTTTTCCTACATATTACCATGGCCAGCTTATTTATTTGACTGATATCCCTTCTTAATGTAAAAATACAGTCACACCAACTATCATATTAAAATGCCAATAATTAAAGCAGCACAGGATCATTTAAAAAGCATAACAGCACAGATGAAAGTGCAGCAGGTGCACCCTATTAAAAGAAAACCCAACCAGCGATTCCTCTTTTAAAGACAAGAAATTTTTCGTAATCTGAAAGAAAACAACCTGAATTGCGTCTGCATCTTGGGAATTTGCAGATAGCTGCAGAGAAGGCGCCTTACTTTATTCCTGGCGTCAGCTGGGGGGGATGCTCGGAGATGAGCTTCTGGACTTGTTCGCAGGAGGGGCGAATCAGGGCCAGTCGGGCTGTGAGTGCCGCCTTGAATGTGACCGAACCACCCATCGCTCGACGAGTCCTGGATCACAAATCACAAAAGTCAACACCAGCAGGGGAACTGCCAATTTATTCTTATTTTATTCCTTTATATCCTGCCTTTCTCCTGAGAATGTGACTCAAGGTGGCTAACATCCTATTTAAAACAATACTTAAAAGTTTGCTGAAACATGTTGAGCTGTTCTCTTTTGTGGTGAAGGAATCTCTCTCTGTACTTTCCATGTTATTTCTACTTCTGGGACCAAAATTTCTGTTATAAAAATAAAGCATCTACTTCATTAAATGACAAATAGTGTAAATAAATACATTTTAAGTTGCAGCAGTGCCATACTTGGGCAATGTGCGTCCATCAGCCACAGTCACCAACAGAAGCAGGGGCAACCAGAAGAAAGAGCCAGGGTGGCCATGAGTGGCCTGTGGGCCAAATCTTGCCCACCTAACTGGCCAGCTAGCTCCAGAGGACCAACCTCATCTCTCCCCGTTTGCTCTCCCCGCTTGGCCCCAGTGACATGGAATACGTACATTTCTGCCACGGCATCACCAACCCCGCAGAACTTGGCCAGCTCGTCGATGCCTTCTTCCCGGATGACGGTGCTATCCACATCAAAGCAGACGGCGTCGGCACTGTGGAAGATCTCCTTCAGCTCCATCAGCGAAGCCATCCTCTTGGGTGCCTTTCTGTTGTGGGAGAGGACAATGAAGTCACCCTGAGGGTCGCCGTTCTGCTGCATCCAGGTTTGGGCCATTGTAGGGAAGGAGGTCCGCTGCCCAAGCCTACCGCTCAGTGTAAAGGAGTCGCAGCCGACAGAACAGCTGCTTTTGAGCCCCAGGTGGGTGGTAGGAGGCGGCGAGCAAAGCGAGTGCTGATTTGCTGGCCTGGGAGGGGGCAGTGAAACAGTGGGCAATGAGTCAAGGTTGGCCAGCTTGCTGAGTTAACCCTTCCCGGAGTTGTTTCCCTGACGTCAAGAGCCAACCCTGGTTACCCTTAAAGGATAAGTCAATTGAAGATTTTTTGAAAGATTGGAAACTGTTGATGGGGTTTTTGAGGATTCACAATTCCAGTGATGCAATAATCTATGGTTATGATCACTGGTAATTCTAGTAAGACTGTTTAGTTGGAGCTATAATGGCCAAATAACATTTTTTCCTTCTTCTATTTTTTTCTCATTCATTACAGGTTGGTTGTGGGGATCCTAGGATTCACAGTTTAGGGAGGGGCATTTTGAATTCTCAGCCAGAGAGCTCCTTGGCCTCAGTAAACTACAAACCCCAGAATTCCACAGGAGGTTGAAAATGGAATAATAGCACTATCACAACGTAGTGCAGAAAGACCTGAAGGATCTGAATGAATCACTCAATCAATTAATACAAAACAGAAGCCCTGTTAACACACCAGGAGGCCAGATTAGTGAGTATGTGAGAGACTGGCCCCTTTCTTTAGCAGGACTTCTGTTGTCTGACTCCTTCGCATATACCCCCCAACTGTCCTGATATTGTAGGAACAGTCTGGGTTAATCCTCTGTCCTCCCAGTTCCTCAGCTGATTTTAAAATGTCCCAACTTCTTTCTCCTTCTTCTACCTTTCCCCCTTCATCCTCAGCTTACTTCAGTTGCTGCAAATTCACTTCACATTGCAAAAGTAGTTTGCACTCAGTGAACTCAGTTGGGAGAAGAGAGGATGGGGTGCAGTCTTGCCCTTCCCAGTTAGCTCAGGCAAAAGCAAACTCCTGCAGCCTCTCCTGGCTTGTGCATCCTTCCTCATTAATATCTTCTGTCAGTGTGACCATACACTGAGGTTGCTTGGCCAGCTGTGTCCCGTTTTTCATCTGCGAAATGTTGGAGGGTATGAGCCCGGAGACCAGGATTCGATTCCTCTTTGGTCAGCCATAGAATCCCACTGGGCGACCTTGGCTGTGACACACCTTCTCAGCCCCAGAAAACCTTGTGATAGGGTTGTCTTAGGGTTACTGTAAGTTGGAAACAACTTGAAGGCACACAAAAACAACAATGCTCACATGAGAAGTTAGGCTGTCTCCATCTTAACTAGTATCTTACTTTCCCTTCCCACTCCTGCAGTTGGGACACAGGGCAGTTTGCAAAAATTCTGTTGGTTTTAATGCAAAACAGGTGAAAATGTACAACAGGTTATCACTAAAATGCCGTTAAGTCATCTCTAGAACATTAACATCCATTTTAAAGACCTCCATTAAAATATTAACAGTGATGATACAATCTGGCCTTTGATCTTATAAAACAGTTTCTGAGACTGGTTTTTAAATGTATGCTTTTTTTTTAAAAAAAGTTTTTTTGAAGACTGTTGCCTTTTAAATCTTTAAGATGGAGTTTAAAATCTCCTCCTAAACATTGTTTTGAAATTTCTTTTGTTGGGAGCCCTTGTGTGTAGAAAAAGCAATGAGTGGATGCCACATACACACACCTGTATCAAGGTTCATAACCTGAAAAGGTTTTTGAACCTCTGAGTAGGATTGCTAAGTGTCCCTTATTATAAGTGATGTCCCTTCTTTGAGGGTTGGGAAGCTTTTCCTTTTACAGTCAGCCCTCCACATTCGCTACGGATAGTGGCGCAGGACCCCTGCAAAAGCGGAAAAACCACACACATCAAAATCTGTCTGTCTGTCTGTCTGTGGGAGTGGGACCAAGGCATGGTGGGGAGAGTGGGCACCCAGGGTCCAATCTGGGTTGGGGAAGAGAGAGGGGAAGGGGGTGGCTCAGCCTGCAATGCTGCTCCAGAATCACGTGAATGAAATGGCCCAAGGGTTACCGCAGAGCTGGCTGTGGGATGGTGATGGAGAAAGCTGGGCTTTTTACTTGCTCACGAGCAAGCCCCCAGCTTGCCCCCAGCTTCTGGATGGTGTGTTTGTTCAGTGCCAGACCAGACAGGGCAAGAGGTAAGCTGAAGGAGGGGGTGGAGGAGCTTTGACTTGTGGGCCGGGCTGGGACACCACACACCAACGCCTCTCCTCGTGCAACCAAGCCCGTGCGACTGTGGTCTCTGGCACAAGATTGGCTGGGTTTCCCTCCTGCTCCGAGCTCTTGGGAAGGTGGGTTTCCCAAGCAGGATCCGACCTTCCTCTCAGGGATGCCAATTTGGAAAAGCTCCACGAGGGTAGGGACTTGCGTCACTGGGTCCCAAAATCATGATGTAATGTTCCCACTGTGGGTTGCAACAGGGGCCCTCCTGTGTTGCAAGGTGGTAGTGATGACATTTGGACCGGCCAGATGTGCAGTTTTTGAGGGTGGGGAATAGAAGAAGAGATCCATTGGGCAAAACTAGAGAACTGTAGGAGAAACCCTGGTGTTCAGTCGTCCTCAGGGATGTAGCTGCAAGGAGGCAGGGTCAAAATGAACTCATTGCTCCGAATAAGCATTTGAGATAGAATTTTCCTGGGTTTATATTCCCCAGGCCCCTTTTCTTTCGATGCGTAAACTCTATTTCTAAATACTCAACCAAAGTTTAAAGTGACTGCAAGGCCAGATATTTGGGGGCAGAAGGAAAATTTCATGGTGGGCAGAATTCTCATGGTGGGGGGCAATGAACCTATTGGCCTTTGGCAGATGCCACAGCCCAAGGTGGAAATGCCCAGAGGTCTCCTATACGAGGATGTCCTGGGGGGGGCTTGAAGCTCCACAGGGGTCTAGAGGCAACATTGGAGTCATATACGACTGTGGAGGGTGTCAGTGCCGACCCGGGACGTGTTGTTGCCCGAGTCACTGCTGGGAATATTGGATTAGAAGAGGACCTGACTCAGGATAATGGCAGCTTGCCATGCTCCTGAGTTGGTGTTTAATGCTTGCCGTATCCAGGGAGCACTAGGAAAGAACCCTGCCTTAAGCAGCACACAAAGCGGACGCCACTGGGGAAGATGGACTGAGCAGAAGGACAACTCCCCATCACTCTGCATTGCTAGGTTTTCCTTTTCAGTCTGCGACTTCAGCAGCCAGCCCGCAACTGATTCTATCCCAGAGGTTTTATTCTAAGAATGCACCTCGGAACTTTTTTTTTCCTTTCTCCTCCTTCCATCTTCCTCGCATGCTGCATCTTAAATTTAGATTGTAAAGTCTGCAAGGAGGGAGACGGTTGTGCTACGTACATCATGGTACACTGCTCTGGGAGCATCTGCATCCGGACAGGGTGACCATTCATCAGTATTGTTTGGGTGGTGATTGGGAGGAGACCCATCCTCACGAAACATGAATCTCCCTTTACCACTCATGGCCAATACTTTTAAAACACGCTTCTTTCCCCCGTTCCTTGCTGCAGCAAATAAAAGGAAAATGCAGCAAGGAGAAAGGAACGTGATCACAAGAACAGCAAAATGTGTCACTTTTTATTGTGTGCTTTCAATTGTTTCCGACTTACGGCGACCCTAAGGTGAACCTATTGTGGGATTTTCGTGGCAAGATTTGCCTTTGCCTTCCTCTGAGGATGAGAGAGTGTGACTTGTCCAAGGTCACCCAGTGGCCTTCCATGGCTGAACAGGGATTCGAATCTTAGTGAGCTTCTTCCTAAATGAATGAATAAATAAATTCCTCACTTTTTCTAAGAACAAAAACTAGACACACAATAAAGGATTCTAATCAACTAGTTTCCAGAGCACAGAACAATTTGCTAAGTACTTTGTTTTTTTCCTAAATTTATAAAAAACTTTTTTTTTTTTTGGCCAAGCTTAGAATGATACTTTTTAAAAATAATGTATTGCACTTATTCTTTGTGGTTTTGAAAAAGCCACTATTGTTACAATGTTGGGGGGGAAAGTAACTTGTTTCAAAAACTGACTTCTTTTTACACTTTTTGAAAGATTATTTAATTATTAGTTTTGAAACAAATAAGCAAATTCTCAGGTTGAATCAGAGTTACTATCAAATAAATACATGTTCAAAGAAAAGGAAAAACAAACCAAAACTGAAACACAATATTAACTTGCTAAACAGAAATCTAAAACACTAAATGCTAACTTACTAAAACGGGCTCTGATCCTCCCAAACAAAATTGTAATTAAAAAAAAGAAAAAAGAAAATATATTTTGCAAAAGTGACTTCTGCCACCCATTGCTTTCCCCTACAGGTTTTTATAACACAGGACTGAGCAAAGAATGGAAATATGGGGAAGTTACTTTCAAAATAGCTGCAAAGTTGCCTTTTGAAAGTAACTTCTGAAAGCAGCTAGAAAAAGTTACTCATGATACCAACAAAGAGCCCTCCGTCCTACTCTGTTGCCTTCAAAGTCTGGCTGCCTCCCCCCCCTTGTGACCCCACAAAGCGACTGGTCCCAGCTAACAAAGGTAATTCTAACACGTCGCTTCCAAAACTGAAACGGAGAAATGTCGTTCCGAGTCCTGCGTCTGACACTTTGGGTCACGGGGGTTATTTCCAGCCCCGCTTCCCCCCCCCTCTCTGAAGGAACCCGGGACGCTGACCCCGGTGAGCCGGGAAGGCTTGAAATTCACATGCACAGCAGTGAGAATCGGCACATGCTGCAATCGCACACCAAGTTACATCATGTGTTTTCCACCCGTGCCAGAGGGGGGCATTTCTGTGTACACAAGCACAAGATTGCAGTAAAAGCACAGGGACTTACATAATAATGGAGAGATTCTCAGGGAGAGGGATGAGTGTTTTCCCCTTCTTTCTTTAAAATTTGATTTCTGCATGGCAGAATGGGGTTGGACTGGATGGCCCTTATGCTCTCTTCCACCTCTCACGTTTAATTGATTCGGTTTCTTTATCAACATGCTTGGAATAGCTTTCCAGGGGTGTAGCTGAGTGGGGAGGTGTGTGTGACACAAAATGACAGCCCCAATAAGAATTCTGCCCCCTCCCCGGCAAAATATTCCTGCACTCCCAAATTTCTAGAGTGTCAGCAGTTAAAAACTTCAGCCCATAAAACTGGTAAGCTTTATTACAGAAAGCAAGGCCCCAGAGGCCTTGATCAAGTATGGATGTGTAGCTGCTGAGGAGGGGCTGAGATGGGGCATGGCACCCCAAATAAGAACTCTGCCCTGCCAATGAAATTTCCCTCTGTTCCCCAAGTTTTTAGCCTTACAAAGGGTGAGACACTGAAAGTGGCTCACACCTAGAATTTTTCTGCTTAATGTGTTTGCATTCCCTGAATTCGTCCACCTACCTCTTCTTTTTGGATGTCTACGCTTTTCTTTCTAAATTCCCCACTGAAGTTTTAAGTCATTCAGATGTTAGAAATTTCAAGGAAAATTGAAGGAAAATTTCATTTTGAGGTGGGGCAGAATTCTTCTTTGAGGGGGCAGTGTCCTCATTACACAATAATTTGTTTTGTCTTTAAGTTTCTGACTTATGGAGACCCTAAGGTGACTCTATCATGGGTTTTTCTGGGGCTGAGAGTGTGTGACATGCCCAAGGTCATCCAGTGGGTTTCCATGGCCAAGCAGGGAGTCAAAACCTGGTCTCCAGGGTCATAATAGTTGAACGCTCCAACCACAGCACCACACTGGCTGTCTTTACAATAATCGCACTCCTCTAATACTCATACCCTTTTTAGTAAAAAGTGAAGGCACAATTTTTGAAAACAGAGCAAATAGCCATTTTCAAACTTCAGAAATCCCAGTCCTTCTTAGCAAAATAAACTAAAAAAGCAAAATAAAAAAAAAATCCATAGGTGTTGGCAATGATCCACCGGAGTATTGGCTTAAAATGGCTTTTGAAGAAGAATTTTTGGGCAAATTAACAGAAGACAAGCTCACCACTGGCTAGTAGTCCAAACAAATGTCTGGTGGCTCCTTAAAGAACTAACGGGCTTTATGTGACACCAGCTTTAATGGATGCCAGACCCCTTGCATCTGACCCAGGGGGCTACTGGCTATGACATCTTATGCCAAACAGGATGTGTGAGACTTTTAAGATGCTACAAAACGTTGGCTTCCCACCCCTGACCTGGAATAATAGCAAGTGGAACCTCCTTATTCAGAGGCAGTCTACCTCTGGGCACTGGCTGATGGGAACAAGACATAAAGGACAGGGTCCCTTTTAGGCCCACCTCATGTGCACTTCCTGGAAGAGTTGGACTGGTTCTTGTAGACCTACTCTGGTCTTGATCTGAAATACCTTCTCTAAACAATCAGAAGGGAAGCCAGCTGTTTCCCAGGGCCCTTCCAACTAGAGTGCAGGAAAAGTGAGGTATCTTTGGACTAAGACTCCCAGCATCTCCTCAGCCAGCATAGGGTATGGTGGAAGCTGTAGTCCAAAATTGTAGTCCTTTTCCTAAGCTCTGATTGCACTGGGCTGAGGAACCTCATTGCCTTATGAACCTTGAGTTTCCTTGCTTTCCTTCTCCTTCTTCCTCCTCATTTCCTTTTGTGTCCTGTCTTTTAAAAACAGAAATGGCAAGCCTGGAGGCAGAGGGTATCTTGCTTTCAAAGAGAAAAGACACATAACCCGCTCTGACATGTTCTAGCAGCAAAAGCGGAGTATAAATGCTCTGAGATGAATAAGCAAGGAGCAATGGGTTGATGGGAATTCCTGGCAAGTTGACATGGAACATCAAGTTCAGCTGTTTTGTTTTCTGATCTGGCTTATGATTTTTGGATGCAGAATCTTTCCGACTTGTTCCCCGCTCCCTCCTTCCGACAAGAAAAAACATAAAACCAAACAGGTTTGGGGAGGATGGGAAACATCCCAAACATATCAGCCTAGCAGGAAAAATTGCTTATGATGGTTTCCCAGGCTGGGATTGCATCATTCAGTCATCCTGTCAGTCTAAACAAACCGGAGCTGCACCTTGCTGCAAAACCTAAAGGGAAACAGTAGAAGAAAAGAGGGATTTCTCCTATTTGTAGGCTCTCAGATCCAGGGAATTTTAAAAAAGAGAGAGAAAGAGAGAAGATTGCAAAGGAAATTGAAAGAACAAAATATCCTGAATCAGAACGTGGAGGTGGCAGTGAGGAGTGGGAGATAGGCTTTTCGAAGGCAATTTTGGACTATGACTCCCAGAATCCTACAGTCAACTATAGAATGAAATATTGCATTTTGGAGACTTAGTCGGGCGGGGGGGGGGGATACAGAAATATTTCTGTGAACCACAAGTTCCAGAATTCCTGATCAAGCATGACGATCATGTATTGCTTTTTTGGGTAAGCTAAAGAAATAACTACTGGAGGAGATTAAAAATTCCAGAATGGCTAGTCAGCAAAAAGATTAGGCAGGGCTGTTTTGGAAGCGCGAGCGCTGCAAAAATGTGGTCCTTTTGGTACCACAACTCCCATAATCTCCAGATAGCAAGAAACTGATACACAGCCGCATCTTTTTTCGAGATTGCAAGCCTGTCGCTTTTTTTGGGCTGCATCTCTCAGAATCCTTCAGCCGGCCGCAAGGAGATTTTATGTATATATATCTCTATATAAAACCGTGTGCTGTGTTGGGGGGAGAATTGCAAAGACATTCTTTGGACCCCACAAGATACGCCGGGCAATGCTTCGGCCATTCCGCAAGCTGGCCGGAGGATTCTGGGAGATGTAGTCCAAAAAAGAAAATGCAAAGTTTTTGCCGCCCCCTCTCCCGGGCCTCGCCGGCCAGGGGATTCTGGGAGCTGTAGTCTTCAAAGACCACGCAAGACAAAAGGCAGTCCCCCGCCCGCCCGCCCGCCCCGCCGGGCCCCCCTGCGCCGTCCTCGCTGGTTCGGCGGCGCGCGGACTTACAGCCCCGGGGGGATCCGGAGGGCGCGGAGCAGCGGCGCCGGGCACCGTCGGGCCAGCGAGGCGAGCGCCAGGATCGTCGCCGGAGTCCGTCCGTCACCTCCACGGGCTACCCGGAGATCTGGGGAAGAGCCACATTTTCCGATCGCCTCGCTGAGTCAGCGCTTTCGGTCTTTTTTTTTTTTTGGCAAATGCAAAAGGAGGGGGGAGCAAAGCCGGCTGCGCTTCGTTTACGCGGAGGGAGGGAGGGGGGGGGATGCGACTTTTTTTTTTGCAATTTCGAGGGTGGGGAGGGGGAGGGGCCAAGCCCTCCCCCCTCGGCCGCTCTGATTGGCCCCGAGGAGCCGGCATAGAGGGAAGGCGGTGGGGCGGGAGGAGGAGAAAGGGGCGTCCACCAGGAGTCACCTTGAACTTGGGGAGTTTGGGGGCAGGGAGGGGGTCCTGGATCTTGGCCGTCACAGAGCCAAAAGGTTTGGCTTTTTTTTTTCCCTTCCAGGGCGGGTGGGATGGTGGAGGGCAGGGATCTAAGGGGGATCGTGAGGACTAGTGCCCCAAGGGGCTCGGGATGCTTTTAAAAAAATTAAACAGAGGCAACCTTGGCATCTGTAAGAGGCTGGGCTCTCTCCTTGGTTCGGTAGACTGGGTCTTTCTGGCACGGTGTTGTATAATTAAAACATTCTTCCAAGCCCGTTCCAGGGAGAGTGGATGGGGGCTCCTCTCCCTGTGTGCTTCTGCTCACTTTCCACCCAAACTGCTGGGATGCCCTTGGAGGCCGCTTAGTGGCTCCGGCACTTTTCAGTACAAAAGTGAAAATGCAGCCGCAAAAAGTCTTGCGGGAAACCTTTGCAAAGACGACCGGGGCTGGTCTTTCGGGTCTGGACCGTTCTGCACCTGATCCGATAGCGAAACTGAATTCTGGGGACGGAGGAGTTCCGAGGCGCAGAGGAAAATTCCGTGCCCAGCTCCGCAGCCGGGGCGGAATGTGCCTCGGGCACATTTCAAAAGCTTCCACGCGTGTCAGGTGAAGCAATTCAAAGCTTTCACTCGTTCCCAGCTGGAAAAGTACAGGGAGAAGGTGAGGTGGGCCGCTGCCACTGGGCACATGGGCTTTGGAGACCTTGTCAGCACCTGCGGCTGAGAGTTAACAACTGTCCTGTGGTTCAGAAAGCGTCTGAGTTATTTCTGTTGGATGCTTTTTGGTATCCACTTGCTAGTTGAAGCTGGGAAAAGATACAAAGGCCGAGGACAGAGGGGAGTGAATTTTCCTCTGTTGTGAACCTCCCTCCTCTGTTCCCATAACTGTGGGGTAGATGGGTCACACTTTTGCCCTTTTGTTTGCTTCTCCAGTCCATGCCCCTTGGAAGTCTGTCTTCCATCACTCTCACCCCAAGGTGTCTGTGCGACTCAACCTAGCGGCCCCGTATATCCAGCTATGGGAAAACCGGACTCCTGCCCAGGGGTAGTCTGGGTAGAATTAGCTGTTCGGCAGCACAGTTCCACCTTTGGACCGCACCAGCCAGAGGCCGGAGATGCGTCTTCTGCTGTATCGCCAACTTCATCCATCACCAGCAGTACAACTTATCTGATAGCAGGGAGGCGGTTAAGTTAACATGGAAGGAAGTCTTGTTCCCACATGCCTTCAAGTTGTTTCTGGCTTACGGTGACCCTAACGTGGGGTTCGCTGGGGGCTGAGAGGGCATGACGCATCCAGGGCCATCTAGTGGGTTTCCACAGCCAAGCAGGGAATCAAACCCTGCTCTCCAGGGTCGTAATTCAAAGTTCAAACTGCTACGCTATGCTCAAAGCTTGGGAAACCAAGAACTACCGCCAGCTGCAGAACAGAACAGTCATGTAGAACGGAAGACAATCCGCAGACGCCCCCATCCCCTCGTCCAGCTAATTCATCCTTCAAAGCAGTTTTGTTCTGTCAAGCCTCGCTGATCAGAAAGTAAAGAGGTTATGATACTGTGGGTTCCTCTCGATGCACCGAAAAAGAACGCTGGCAGTGTTGTTGTGTGCCTTCCAGCTACCATGGGATTATCTTGGCACAATTGGGAGGGAGGTTGCCTTCCACTGAGGCTGAGAGAGCGTGACCTGCCCGAGGTCACCCAGCGACTGAGTGGGAATTGAGACCCTGGTCTCCAGAGTCATAGCCCATCACTCAAACAACTACGCAAGGCTGGCTCTAACTGGAAGCGAACTGGCAAGGCACCCCTCTGTTTAGTGCAAACCAAAGTATGGAGTTCAGTGCGATTCCCAGAACTTGCTGCTGTTAATTGCCATCAAGTCAGCTGTGGCCAACTGCCCTGCTCACGTCTTGCAGATTTAGGGCTACGGCTTTCTTAATGGAGTCTATCCATCTTTAATGGGGGTCTTTCTCTTTCCCTATTGCCTGCCAAGTTTCATTGTCTTTTCTAATGAGCCTTGTCTTCTCATGATATGGCCAAAATATGATAGTCTCGGTTTGGTCATTCTGGCATTTCAGTGTTTGAGCCTGATTTGTTCTTGGACCATTTATTTTGTCTTTTGGCAGTCCACGGTATCTGCTGATCTCCCCTCCAGCACCATATTTCCAATAAAAAAAAAAAGTACAAACCAAAGATATTTTACTGCCAGAGGCAAAAGACAAGGGGAGCACTCTCTCTGGTCATTTGTCTTACAAAAGCTGACCGGACTCACTGCTGACTCTCTGCAGAAACTCAAAGACCAGTACGAATGGGGAAGAAGTCCAAACGACGCCACAAATATGCGAAAATCAATCTGATCTTTTTAATTGTCACATTTGGCCAGAAAAACCTCACTGAAATGTATAAAGTGGGTACGCGTTTCCTAGGCCGTCGAACATACAGTGAATTGCACTGATTGGGGAGCTGACAGGAATATGGCTCCAACGTACACAATGTTTGAAACATGACAGACACACAACTAAACACACATACATGCACACACATACACCGCTCTCTATTCTAAGTGAAATCAAAAAAAGAAAAGAGGGAGATAGGAGGCACGGCGCTTTGTGTCAGTCCTAAGTGATTTTATAATGCCTCATCCTTTTCACCATCTTGGCAGGATTACTTTCTGTTAGTTTAATCACACAAAGTTTTAAAATCATGAATCCTTTTAAATGCCTCCCTCCATTTGGCTTTGCCATGTAATCCAGGGCTGCTCACAGCAGAGAACTCTAAGCACCTCACCAAACTATAAATTCTAGGTTAATGATGCTGCCTCTTCTGTATTGCCAAAGCCTGTCTGAGAGGCTGAGGAGTTTCTCAAGGTTTTCCTGGAGAAATTGGGAAATTTGCAGGCTGAGGAACTCCTTACAACATCTCACTTAAGAAGGAAAAGGATTTTGGGGAGTCTGCCATGATGGGGTGCTTCAGTTCTCTGAAATTTCCCCCGTGCCACAGCTCCAGAGCCATGGCTTATAGTAAAAAAGAAGTATGCAAGAAATGCGACTGGAGTGGAAAGATTTAACCACTTATCTCTCCCCTGCGCCCAGGGAAGCATCATTTTGGAGTGAAGAACCTGGCTGCCCAAAGACCACTCCCCTATGCAACTTTTCTTGGGAGTAAGTCCCATTCAAGGGAGTGGAATCTGAGTACAAATGCTCAAAACCAAATTGCAGGGACAACCCATCCAGACCCAAGCAAGGAAGGGGAAAAAACCAAACTTCTGTGCCTTTTCCATTTCAGCATCACGACCTTACACTGACCCAGGCAAACTTGTTTGTCTGGACTCCAAAACCCCCCTGTGGACAATGCTGGTGGTGGAATTCTGGGGGCTTGTAGTCCCTTCCAAAAGATATGTTTCCAAGCTCTGCCTGGGATGCATTTACCACTACCTGTTCTCAGAAACTGCCCATGCCTGCCCACCACTTTTAGGTGTAGAGGGAGCCCAGAGACGTTAGGCGGGGAGCTTGGACTCTGCTTCATATTAGCTCAAGCAGAAGGAAGGGAAGGAGCCTCTGTTGTAATGCCACACCTGTTCATGCAAGCAGACCAGGGCTGTGTCCACACTGCCCAACTGTAGCACTTCAGTACCACTTTAACTGCCTGGGCTCATGCCTATGGAAGTCTGGGATCTGTAGTCTGTTGAGCTGCTTAGGATTCTTTCCCTGGGACACTCTACCACCATCGCCCACAGCAGAGAATTCGAAGCACCTCGCCAAACTATAAATTCCAGGATTCCACAGGGCAGAGCCACAGCAGCAGCAGTGGTATGGAAGTGCTGTAATTCTATAGTGTGGATATGCCCGATTCACTCTAGTGAAGTAGCCCTATTGCTAGGGCTGACTGCTCTCACTGAGAGTACTTCCTCCCTGCAGTATACGTTCCAGTGATAAGCTTCCCGGGTTCAAAGATAGCTTATTTATACATGCAGGGGAGTCAAGTAAGAAAGCTGCTTCTCCTGGAACGAATACATTCTAACTGCAGGGCTGGGAGGACTGCATGTTGGAGCACTTCATCTAGGAACGGCTTCGCACTGTTTCCCTGGCATGCCAGCTTTCCACCTATGGGGATAACTCCCTCCCTGATAGGAGAATATTTAAAGTTAAAACTCCTCCTTTCCACAAAAGTGTTGCCATTTTGTTTGTGCCGGTGGCCAAGGCAAAGCTAGTTAGGGTCAAAGCAAAAGAAAGCAAGATGAGGCAGACTAAAAGGAAAGAAGGATCTTTGGGCCTGGCACAAATCTTGGCGAGAAGGCAAAGGGTCCTTCTCTTTGTGACTGATTCACCCCACTGAGAGGCAGTGATGGCTATGAAGGAAAAATAAAGTTTGCACGGGAGCGTGCAGAGCAAATTACATACAGCATCATTCAAGAATTTAAAGCTCGTGCAACTGCTTCCAAAGCTTGTGCGTTTCCTTCAGTGCTGCTGGCTCTCCAAATGCCTGCCTGGGTTTCCAAGAGGCCGTTTTCACGGAGAACCAAGTTAGGGGGTTGAATGCTAAGACTTAAAATAAAAAGAAGAAATGAGGACTGTATTACAGCTCTTCTAACCGTTCCTGCAGGGTCTCATTCATAAGCCCGGGATACAGTACTTTTAAAGTCACATTTGCCACTGCCACGCACAAACCATCAAATTAACGGAAGAAGGAAGGGAGGAGAATTTAAAAAAAAGAAAAAGACAAAGACTTCTGTCACTGTAAATCTCCCCAGAGGCACCCGTCAGTGGCTTTACTGAAGAGGAGAAATCTTCAACGGTATCATAATTCGGGATTCCATTTCCTGAATCAGGGGCACTGGAAGGGAGGGAGGGAGGGGAAGGGAAGCAGAGGGAGAAAGAAAAGAAAAATTCACTCATTTTTTTAAAAAAAAGTTTCTCCAAGGTTGCACACATTAAACACTAAATATGGGATACTGTAGCTGTCAAAGTATTATACAGCCCAATCAATACATCCTTCCACATGCAGACTGGTATGGGATTTCAGACTTGGGTCCCATTTTCTATTGTCGTGCAGCAATGTTATCAGCACCCAAAGGGGTGTGACAAAGAGAGCCAATTCTTACCAGGTTTCTTGGCCCACAGCCAGCCACATGAGCACTAGTGTCTTACCTGTATAATACACGAGCTCATCCCATCCTGGTTTGTGCCACGCAGCATTCCTTATGTCTTCTCTCGTCTGGAGATCTTTGTAGGCTGGAGGAAGGAAGGAAAAGATTTGGTGTGTCCCAGTGCCCATCTAGACCTTCCTATTGAACACAGACGAGGGAGGTGAGGGAGCCCAAAGAATGCGCTGTGATTGGCAGCCACGGCTTGCCTCTGCCTCTGCGCCTGTCCTACACCATTTTTAATAGGGGTTGCTGTGTAAGGCTTGCCTTGTGAGGCTGAATGTCATAAGCATCTGACGGTTGTGCTTTAGAGTAGGTATCAGAATAGATTTGCTAGCTTAGGCACTGCTAGACACTGCAAAGTATTCGTTGCCAATTGTGGGCTGCACCTATGTATCCAGCTGATCATTAAGATATTCCAGAGGGCCAAATGGTTAATTGCTTTACTGTTCACTGCTATAATGTATCTGAGTAGGCCAGGGAGACAAGATCAGAGGGGAGAAAACCCAGAAGTATCAGCAGGGTGTTATGAGAACTGGCAGTGCTCAAGATAAGAAGACAGGAATTTGTTCCTGCTTCAAGGAAGAAAGATATGTAAACAACGGATGGTGTGGGAAAATGTGTAAACTGGTAGGATGATGTGAGATTCATGATTTTTCACGAATCACTGCCTTGCATGCCTAAATTTGTATGATAAATCTGTAACCGCCGAGTGTGCTGTGGTCTCAGCAACTTCACATTAAGGTTGCTTGCTTTGCTACAAAATAAATGCTGCTGTTTAACTCTGAGTAAAGTTTGTGGAGTGCAACTTATCCAGGACATGACATTGACTTGAGGATGTGCGATTTTTGTATCTGTCAGGATCCTGGAACCAATCCTTCGCTGATGCAGTGGGCCCACCGTATTGCGATCCTATCAACACTGATTTCATGCAGGTGTCTCATCAGTCCATTTAGAATTGCTCCCAGCCACCTATTACTACTGGGGCCCCAGTTGGAAGGAGGTAGGGAAAGAGGAAGACTGCACTGCAGATGGATAGGCTCAGTCAAGGAAGCCATAGTCCAGAATGTGCAAGAGCCGAGCAGGGCTGTGGTCTCTCATTCACAGGGTCGCCATAAGGGCATCCATCACAATGGACCCAGCCTTACCCCAAAGGTGGTGGACCATGTACAGCTGCCCAATCTGTGAAAAAAAGCCACCCACAGCTTCCTTGTCATCCTGCCGAAAACGAATGGCCCGGGCCCTGAAAGGTAGAAGACGGGTCTTTAGAAACAGGAGATAAGCGCTGGAAAGTTCATAATTGCAAAGGGAAGAGAAACACTTTGGACCCAGTGTGGGGCAGGGATTTGAATACTGAACTAGGACTGTGGAAGACCCGAGTTTGAATCCCCACTCAGCCCTGGAAAACCACCAGGCAACTCTGGGCGACTCAGACTCTCTGAGCAGCCTCAGAGCAGGGCAAGAACAAATCGCCTCGGAATAAATTTTGCCAGCAAAATCCTAGGATAGGGTTTTGGGTTGACCTGAAGGCACATGCAAGGCAACCACAAATTTAAAGCCAGCAGGTTGTAAGGGGTTTGCATCTTGGACCAGGACTCCAGGAGACCACAGTTCAAATACCCTTTCAGGCATGGGAATCCACTGGGTGACCTTGAGTAAGTCACACTCTCTCAGCAGCCCAAAAGGAAAGCAATGGCAAAACTCTTCTGAATAAATCTTGGCAAGAAAACCCCTTTTTAAAACAGCTAGTGAGGTATAGTGGTTACAATGTGGGACCAGGACTCTGGGAAACCAGGGTTCGAATCTCTGCTCGGATACAGAAATCCTCTGGGTGCCCTCGGGCAAGGGACACTCTCCTGTCCTCAGAGGAAGGCAATGGCCACCGCCCTCTGAATAAAGAAACCTGGCCGAGAAGAGGGGGGAGTTTTTGCATAATTTAGAGTTGGCCTGAAGACACATGAAAACAAGCCCAACAGAGATGTTATCTAGCTCTAACGATGCATAAGCCCAAAGACAATGCTTCAAGGAGAAGACTGCGGATTTAATCACCAACCAAATGACTGGTTGCTGGAGAGGAAAACCAACACCAGGTTGCACAAATTGCGACTGACTGCACCACCCCTCCTGTTCATCTTGCAAAGGAGGAATGGACGCTTGTCACATCATCATCATCATTATTTTACACATACATGTGCTTTCAATAAAAAGTGAGCCACAGACTTCAGCTCTCAGCTGATGACCATTGCCTCACCCCACTTATTCCTGAAAAGTTGGAACACCTTGTATCTTTAGTGTGCAACTCTTGTGGTTAATTTTTCCCACGCGGGGTGGGTCTCTGCCTGCCCTCACTGACCCTTTCTGGAATGCCAATAAACCCAGTTAATCAAAGAAGGAGGGAGTGGGATCACTGCACCGAAGGGCATTGGCCCAGGCTGGTGTTCCTCCTCTATCTGCCCTGAAAACGCCATGCCTTCGGAAGTGAGCAGTCTCCACATGCTGGAATTGCTTTCACAACATTCTGGTCAATTGTCCTTCCCCTGATATAGGATTAAGCTCAAGGAAAAACGGTTCTGTGGGTTGTCAGTCGAAGTCAGGCGTGCACAGCACTGCCTGGCCAGCATCTGTGGCACCACGAACCCACTTCTCCGCTGCTCAGACCATCTTACAGCCTTTTAAAGATGGATTGTTCTTCCTTTCTCCCTCCCTCCCTCCCTCCCTCTTGTTTTTTCTCTCTTTTTAAGACATAGAATTATTCAACTGAACTTCATGCAGGCTCATCCTTTGTTTTAGAAGACGACAAAAAGGAGGGAAGCACATCTGAAGGCTGAAAAGGGAATTAAGACTGCTGGTAGATATTTTTGAGCAATAAGAAATTACACAAGGCAATCATCTGTGGAAATGGTTACTAGTAGTCCTGGTGGTTTAAGAGAGCCATCGGGGGGTAGTGGTTTGAGCACTGGACTACGACCGCAGAGACCAGGATTCAATTCCACGCTTGGGCCATTTCCACACTAGCCTGTTATAGCGCGATGATTCCACTTTCAACATCCTCTGGAATCCTGGGGTTCCAGAGGATGTTGAAACTGGAATCATTGCGCTATAACAGGCTAGTGCGGAAATGGCCTTAGCTATGGAAACCCAATGAGTGACTTTGGGAGTGTCACACACTCTCAGCCTCAGAAAACCTCGTGACAGTTTCACCTTAGGGTCACCACAAATTGGAAGCAACTTGAAAGCACACAACAATGCAGCCATATAAGTGAAGATTCTCCAGCGTATAAAGAACTCACCTGCCTCTAAAATGCGTTGGAAACGACTTGAAGGCACCCAAGAGCAACAACAACCACCCTAGATATTTCTGTAATGGTAGAATAATATTCTTCTGTCCTTTCTTGTTTTTAATTTCTCATTAGTTTCGTAGACGGGATCAAAGGCCTTCTGCATTTTAGAAGGTTAGTATTTAGTCAGTTAGTAACTTAGTGTTCTAGGGAGTTAACCTTTTGTGGTTTTTAGTTTGCTGTTTCAGTTACTATGGGTTAATATTGGCTTATGTTTATGCTAAAAATGTCAAGTGGTGTTTATGTTATACTATGTTAAAACTGATTATATGTGTGTGTGTAATATAGATACAGATATAGATATATATAAAAGATTGAGAGAGAGAGAGAGAGAGAGAGAGAGGGAATCATTGGTAGGTTCATCTGTTTTCTTTCTGAAAGAGAGTGGGGCACACACCATGGGAGGAAAGGAAAATGTGGTAACTGCTGTTCTGATGTACGATTGCTTGCACACTCTTAAACAAACTGACCCGTGATGCTCTTTTCATAGCATGTGCTCACTTACAGCAAACACCGGTCTGCAAAGAACAGGGGAAGTGATCCTAGCCCCTTGCAAGCACTCAGGGCAAATAAAAGCCGAGCATGACTGCATGTGTGGAAATCGCCTCCCAGAATGGATGGAAAAATACAGGGCCTGACAATAGATGCAGCCATCTCAGAGATAAAGCAATGATGGGGCGGGGAGAGAACCTCTGGAATAAGAAAATCACTCCGTGAGAGAGAGACAAACTAGCCTCACATAATATGTTCCCTGAACAAATGTGTTGTTGTTGCTGCCGCTGCTATGTGCCTTCAAGTCATTTCTGACTTACGGTGACCTTGAGGTGATCCTATCACAAAGTTTTCTGGGGCTGAGAGTGTGTGACATACCCAAAGTCACCCAATGGGTTTCCATGCCTGAGCAAGGAATCAAACCCTAGTTTCCAGGGTCGTAGTCCAATGCTACGACCATGACTGTGCTGTGTTAGAGATTATTTGAAAAAGAACTGGAAACAGAGAAAACCAGCTGACTCGGTTCCTTTCTTCAACATGTGTGTGGCAGCAGCAAAGGGACCAATTCAAGAAGCATTTCTATACCTGCTTACCATACTAGCTTACTAGCAAATAGATATAGCCACATCTAGAAGGATGTGGTGATAGCCTTTGGCTTTGATGGTTTCAGAAAAGGATGAGACATGTTCACAGAGAACAGGCTGATCCACAGCTATTTGTCACAACAGCTTAGTGAAAGCTCCATGTCCAGAAACAGTCTTCCTCTGATTTTGTCAGATGTTAAGGACAAATGGCATGCCTATTACATCTGAAGCCAGAAAAAAGTTACTGGCTGGATAAATTCTGGAAGTAGTAGTCCAAACACATAGCTGTTGCAGATTCTGATCATGTTCATGGCCTGCCTGTGAGCTTTTAGAGGAAATTGTTTGGTGAGAGAACAATAGATGAGATGGGCTTTGGCCTGACCCAGGAAGCCAGATATACTCTGTTTTCCTCCCAGAAATTTTGCAGCTGCTGGAACCCAACGTACAAGCCAGCTTTGCAGCTGTGTCAAGAATGCCCACTACACGGAGGGACACTTACCAGTAGTTACCCCATTCAATCATGGTTCCAGGCTGAAAGAGAAGAGAGAGGTGACTAGGTTCTTAAGAATACAAGTTTTCCTGCTTTCCACCCCAGTAAAGAAAGGGATGAGGTCTGACCCTGCAGATACTCTTATGGATTCTACTGAAGATATAAAGAGCAACCCACCCAAGAAACAAGGGAAGACAAGCAAGTTTAAGTCTGAATTTTCTCAGATATCTTTTCGAGTTTCAACATCCACATTTATTTTTCTAGATGCGTCTTGTTCCCTGGCTTGGATTGTGGTTGCTACTTCATAAGAATGCATTTTTCCCCAAATGCTAATTTAATAGTTTTGGATATAATCTGTGGACTAACTCATATAAGTTGTAACTGGAATTGTTAGGGGCATATTTGCTTCAGTCAGAAAGATGACTTCCTAATGTGCTTTTTGCTTCCAAAAAGAAAGGCAGAACTTTCAAGAGGAAGCTACTGAGACGCCGAGGCGCTGGTTGTTCCACTTCTGGCAGGAACCTGCTTGGCACCTTCTCTGCCAGCTGCATTCTCTAAACAACTTCAAGGGCAGTCTTACATCAGTCTTATATTAAGTCCTCCTCTTAAGCCATAATTTGCAAGTATCTGATTTGTGATTTAAGTCCTGATCTGTGAACTGCTTTGAGTGCCATGTATTGCAGAAAATGCAGACTACTAAACCAAAACTGACTTTGGCAGCTATGAGCCCCTTCACACTACACAAATATAGCACTTTGTCTCCATTTTTACTGCCCTGATTCCACCCTATGGAATTCTGGGATCTGCAGTTTCAAGAATGGCATTTAGAATTCTCAGTAAGGGAGCTGAAGTGTCTCACCAAACTCCAAATCTCACAACGCCACAGAATGTAGCCATGCTAATTAAATGGAATCATAGTGCTATAACTATGCAGTACGAAAGGGTCCTTTGACTATCTGAGTTCTCTGTTGCTTTGATAATACAGTAGGCCCCCTGTATCCACGTGAGTGGTATCTATGGCTTCACTTATCCAAAAACATTTTGCTCCTATCTCTTTTGGGACCACACGCTGTTATTAATTTTTATGTTTTTAATCAGTTATGCACTGGCTATGGAGAGCAAATAATGGCTTCAAAGCCTTCTTTCTCTTAAATCCTAAAGTTCTGTCCAGTTTCAAGGCCTCCTCTCCAGCTGCATACTCATCTCAATACCTACACTGTTAACCACACCAGAGGAAAAATAGTGTTTTGTTGTTCACATTTTTCATTACCCATGGTAAGTCTGGGAACTTATCCCCCATGCATAACCGGAGACCTTCTGTACTGTTTTCTGAGGGTAAATGAAGGGAAGTACATTTCTTCTTCTTTAAAGACACATTCTACAAACAGAAAAAGGCACTTACACGAAGTTGATAAGACCTCAGTTCATAGATATTGGGTCCAGACCTGGGAACAGGTTCATTCCAAAAACTGAACTCCAACAACAGCTGGTTCTTGCGAGAGAGAAGCATGTTTCCCCTTGCTTTGCGAAATTCCATGAATGTCTAAAATTAAATGATTAAATTAGATTAGATTAAATTAAAATCCAGTGTGCTCCTTGAGATTTGTGACAGTAGAACACTGATTCAGATTTATTAAAAAAAATAAATTTATGCTGTTTTTGCTGCATGGACACTGACCAGCCAATTACTGGAAGGAGTATATCCAGAAGTAGGGAAAAGTCTTAATATTTTGAGGAAAAAGTAGGATATGAATGACTTAAAAAACAAAACAAAACAGCAGCAGCAACATCTGGCTCTACAGATGTTTTGGACTTTCACTGGTCCAGAAACCTCAGCCAGCATGATTAAGGGACTATGAGAGTTGTAGTCCAAACCATCAGGACTCCTTGGTGGATATCTAACTCTGAAATGCCTTGACAATAGACAAAGCTTCACAATATGTATTATTCAATTTGGGAGGCAAATTTAAAGTTGTTTCATGCAAGGTTGCTACTGCCTTAGCTGCGGAGAGAAAGAAGAGGCACGCAGTTCCATAATGCCTAGGCCAAGAGGCAGAGGAAGGGACCTCCCTCCATCCCAACTGCCCCTGCCCTGGCCTCAGACGGAGAGAAGACAGTGAGGTTGGGGCTCTTTTAACCAAGTTCTTGAATCATAATAGAGATTGTATTACATATTGCTCTTTAATGTTTTTATCAGTATAAACCTCCACACTGCTCACCCTAACAGCATCCGGTAAGTACTGTGTTTTTAATATCAGCCTACCCCACACAGCTTTTAGGGTTAAGCATGATATATAAATGAAGGAAGCAATATTGGGAGTACACCGCCTGCCAGGCCTTCTGTTTTCCAAATCATGCATCTCTCAATATGCTTCTTGTTTAATGGTTTATTAGAACATGCTTCTAGGACAGTGCTGCTCCATGGACCACTGCCAATCCATGATCCATCAGTTGCCCGTCCTTGGAGAGTCTCCAGGAAAGAAAGAAACTGTTGTGCCCAATGGGTACAATGTCCTTGGCAGACTTGGAGGAAAAAACTGCTGGTCCCCCACAACAGACAGCTTAAGATGCTCTGTTCCAAGAGCTGCAACAAACCACAATTTCCACGGTTATGGAAATGAAACAGTTTAAGCACAACCCTCCAGGACAGGATCAGGATGACAGAATCTACCTTCTCCTCTGGTCTCACCTTGTCATGTCGAAGCTTGTTCATGACCTCGGTCAGGGCAGGATAGCCTCCCTCGTACCGCCAGAGATGGACTGTAATCAAAAAGAGCATGTTTTAAGAATCGTCTTTTCCTTCAGGAAAAATTCAGGGAGCTTCCAAGGGGTTCTACTGGTTAACAAGAGGTTAACAAGGCCTCTGACAAAGAAATTCCAAAACTCCCTATTGTAATTAGGTCTGAGCCAGGATAATCCACTCAGAAGATCTCTTGGCAGCTGACTCAGTCGGGCCTGAGGGGAAATCTATGGAAATTTCTCCAAGGGAGAGTACCTATACCCTGGACAACTTCAACTTCAAGGGAGCCTGGCTCAGCCTGCCAACCCCGCAAGGCCACCCCCTCACCTCCGTAACAAACAGAGAGTGGCAGATACAAACCAAAACAACAATTCAGAAGTTATGTCTATAAAATCAATGGCCGGTGCCTCTGGGAGCTTTCCTAGCAGCTGCAGGGCTTGTGTCTGACCAGACCCTAATGCAGCAGTTCTTAACCTTTTCTTTACCATGGCTCAGGCAAAAGCAAAGTGCTGCTGCCTCTCCTATTTCTTCATTACTAACTCGTTAATATTGCTTGGCTACATGGGTCCCAGTTTGCATCTGTGAAAAGGGGTACGGTGTTGCAAAGCGAGGAGAATAAAGTACCAGTTCTCCTTGTGCTGGGTGCCTTATGTCAGATCTCAGCTTTGGCTCCGATTTGTTCCACGGAGGCAGTCCTGGTCACCCCTCCTTCCCCAAGCCCTTGTCCTCTCACCCTGCTCTGGAAGATCTCAGTCAGAGAAACAAGGGCACACACGACTGCAACCACACACCACCAGCACAGTTGCACACTCTCCTACCAGCCTGATCTTGCTCTCCGTACCACGTGTTCCACGTTCCCACCAAGGTACATGGAAAGTCTTTCCCTTCGTGGATATTTGGCAGCACCTCTTGACTTTTAAAAAAAAGGGGGAAAAGGAACAAAAATAGAAAGAGAAGGAAGATACGGTCACACAAGTGTTGGAATCTGCTTCAATACTGCTCATCCTTTGAAGAAAATCCCCACGTGCAGCTTAGGTCCAAGCTATTTGACAGGCTGCAACTCCACAGGTAGACCCATATATGGTTTGGTATTTTCAGGGGAAAGTCCCTTCTTTATGCCCCTCTACCCTCACATGTACATCTGGCCTTCTCTCAGTCCCCCTGCCTTCAACAGCATGGCTGGTGGGAACGTGAGAGACAAAGCCTTTTCTGCGGCTGCTCCTCGATTCTAGGACTCCCTTCCTAGAGAGGCTGGTCTGGTGCCCTCCTGGCTATCCTTCCACAGGCAAGAGAAGGAGGCCCTTTTATCCTTTGAAAAGTGATTGCTCAGGGGGAAAAGGAGTGGCCCAATGGGCTGCCCTGTGCCTTGCTTTTACGTGCCTTCAAGCTGACCCTGAGATCTATGGGCCCAAAGGGGGGGAGGAAATGGGAATCTTGCCCTTCCCTGGAGGCTCAGGCAAAAGCAAACTGCTGCAGTCTTTCCTAGCTTGCCTGCTCTTCCTCATTAATAACTTTTGCCATCTTGTTGTTGTTGTGTGCCTTCAAGACATTTTTTGACTTAAGAAGACAAACCTATCATGGGGTTTTCTGGGGCTGAGAGTGTGTGACACATCCAAGGTCCATCTAGGTGGTTTCCATGGCCAAACAGGAAATCTAACCCTGGTCTCCAGGCTCCATAGTCCAACGCTCAAACCACTACACCATGCTGGCTCTCTTGTTATTGTTATTTGCAAATTAATTAACCACAAAGATTATAAAATTAAACAATCAAAAAACATAACAAATATGAATTCACAAACAACAATAAATATTTAAAAAGAAACTGGTTGAGATTTTCTAGTGTACAAATATCCCAGCAAAGGTGAAATAGATGACCCAAGAAGAGCATTTAAAACTCAGGCACTTCAAAGTCAACTATTTTCTTCACAAGAAGACCATGAGACAGATCTAATGATGTCCTCCTTTATATAAGCTGCCAGCATCTGGTGGCCAAATCCTGAATTGGCAAAACGAGTATATCAGGAAAGAAGGATCTATGATAACAGAATCTTAGAATCTTAGAGCTGGAAAAACCCACAAGAGCCCATCCAGTCCAACCCCCTTCTGCCAGGCAGGGATACAGCATGAAAGCATTCCCAACAGGTGGGCATCCAGCCTCTTTTTAAAAACCTCCAAAGAAGGGCGACTCCACCACGCTCACAGGAAGCAGTGGATTCCACTGCTGGACAGCTCTTACAGTAAAAGAGTTCTTCCTAATGTTTAGGTGGAATCTCCGTTCTTGTAATTTGAGCCCATTTAGTTCAGATCTAGATTAGTTCAACCAGCTCCCTGCCAAACTGGTTTTCTGCTTACAGGGAACTTATTTATCTAGTGGAGCTCTGATAAACGTGATTCACCATCTGTGCTTGAATAATACAGTCCATCTAACCAACTACTTTTGTCCTGCCTTATTTTCCTGCACTAGGTTTGACTAACACCCAAATCCTATACACATTTCATCAGAAAGGAAGTAGGTCTCACTGGACTCAACGGGACTTGTTTCAAAGCACACGTCTTTAGGGTTATTAACTACCACCAAATTTACACATTTAAAATCCCCCCCAAGCCTTCCCTAGGGGCCGTTGGACTCACCACAGCTGGTTGTAGGCTTCTAGGCATTCTGGTTTGACACTGTGAACTGAAACAGCAAAAGCCAGTGTTAAAAGGCAAATCAAGAAACGTAAAAACAGTGAGGAAAAAGAAAGATGAGCCTGGCCGGGCTGTGAGATCGCACCACCTTCATGGGTACGGCTGGTGGGAACGCGGGACCGGGGCCTCCTCAGCGGCCGCCCCAGGACTCTGGAACGCCCTCCCTAGTGGAGAAGCCAGAACGGCCCCTTTCCTGCGATCCTTCTGGCAGGAGGCAAAGACTTTTTTTAAAAAAAATCAGACAGGTTTTTAGAACTGAAGGCTTTTAATAAACAGCTGTAAGTACTGCATTTATTTAAACTGTGTTGCGGTTACTTTTAAAATCTTATTGGGGTGTATGTTTTTAATCTGGTTAACAGTTTAACGTTGCTTGAATGTTGACATTTAATTATACAGTTGGTCCTCCACATTTGTGGGTTTGACTTCTATGGACTTCTACGGACTTCTGCCTCCCCACTGCAGGCACTCATTTTCTGGGGGAATCTTCCCTCTTGGCAGCTCCGGCCAGGCCGCACAGCCCTCTAAAAAGCCACCCCTGGTTCTTTCCACCAGCCGCTGCCTGGCTAGCCAAGGACAGGTTGCAGCCTGATTTCTCTGCGCCACAAACCTCTCCTGATGGGAAGGAAGGAAGGAAGTAGGCGCGAGAGAGAGGAAGTATACAGCCACCGCCAACCCACCCCCTTTCTCTGGCCCGATTTGGGCCTTGGATGCCTGTTCCCCCACTAATCTCGGCCCCCTTCCCACAGACACCCACACACATTTCGATATTTGCAATTTCCCCACTTTTGTGGGGGTCCTATGCCCCTAACCCTAGCAAATGCAGAGGGCTGATTGCAATCTTTTTAATGTGTAAGCCACCTTGAATCCCAGTCTTGGGGAAGAGGCAGGATATAAATAAAGTTAGTTATAATAATTACAATAACGATCACAAAAACCACATGCAAACGCCCACTCACACTGCAGTTTATAAAGACTGCTGGTCTCCTTTTTGGCTAAGAGATTGGAGTGAGCATCTTTTCTGGGATCAACTTTGCGGACAAACAGTGACTTCAGCCAGCTGTCTTCCCCGGATCGGTTAGTCGACGAGACAAGGCCCCTGCCGGTGAAGAAAAATTCAGTTAAGGATATGCCCCAGAACATGTACAGTTCAAGGGTCTGTCTTTGCTTGCCTGATTAATATGGGATGGAGGCGGGATGTCAGCTTGGCACACAGTAGGTTAAAGCTTTCAATCGTACTTATCACTGAGATAGGACCCACGGCAATCTCAAGCTAAGCTGTGTTGCAATACAGGTGATGCAAGAGGTCTAAAAAGCAAAGGTGAAGCACAAACTATCTTATTATCTCGAGGAAGCGGCTCTGTCTAATTTCCCACACTCCATGACCCACAGAGCATAAATCCTTATTGTCTATGAAGGCTAGGGAAGATTATGTGATGTTTGCATGTTTCGCTGATGATAAAAGTGCAAGCTCATGTCCTTATTTTCACATCGGCATAACCTCACCGCAGAGTGGAAAAATCCCAGGCAGCTTTGAAAACAGGACGTACTGAAGAATGTGCATACATTTTCCAAACCAAATCATCTGACTCTGCTTATAGAAATCTGAAATATTTGCTTATACAGTTGGTCCCCCACATTTGCAGGTTTAACTTTTGTGGATTTGATTATCTGCGAACTATTTGCTGCTGTCTGTGCCGCTTCCCTTCGTCATTTTTAGTAGGGACTTAGAAGTCTCGCCTCGTGTTCGCAGTCTCTCTGCAAGCCTCACAAGGCTACGAACACAAGGTGAGGCTTGGAAGTCCCTATCAAAAATGATGGAGGGCAGCAGCAGGGGTGATGGCAAGCTTTCCTTTCATAGACAAGCAAAGACATTTCTTTTTAAGCAGGCATTTAATGGGTGAGCTGGAGACCTTTTGCTTATTTATTGTTTTTAAAAAGTCTATTGTTACTTTTATCATTTTATATGCTTTTTAATGTTTTAATTGTTTTTATACTTTTAATGTTTTTTAATCTTTTGGAAGCCGCCTTGGGTTCCATCTCGGGAGAAAAGGCAGCATATAAATTCAATAAATAATAAATAAATAAATTGTTGGTCATAACATCTTGGTGTCGTGTGGCTTCAAGTTGTTTCTCACTTACGGTGACACAAAGACGAACCTACCATGGGGCTTTCTGGGGGCTGAGAATGTGTGATGCACCCAAGGTCACCCAGCGGGTTTCCGTGGCCAAGCGGGAACAGAACCCTGGTCTTTGGGGTCACAGTCCGACGTTTAAACCACGCTGCCCCACTGGCTCTAGAGGCCCATAAACTCATAAGCCATTAATAAATATTATTTCATTTCATTTTATGTCTGTCTTGATCCCAACATGACACCCAAAGCAGACCACAATGCTGTTTTACAGAGCAGCAATGAAGAGGTGGAAATGCCGTCCCGCCACGTTTCCCCTTGCAACCCTTTCTTGCTGTGTTCCACCCTCCAGTCAGGAAATTCAAAGGGCAACCTGCTGCCCATTTAAAAATTGTGTTCAAGAGTGGGAATTAACCCATTAACACCAGCAACCAACCTTGTTGCCTCTTCGACTGTGTGTGCGTGCGGGGGAAAGGGTCCACACAGTGAGCCCTGCCAAAAGGAGGTTAAAATACTGCACTGTACTGTAGGGGAATTACACACTTATATTCGTACCTCGGATACCACATCCCTCTTTGCGTGGTGGACATGGGACGGACATGACATGGACCTCCGTTTGCAGGGCTCACCAAGTAACCTCACATCCTAAGATGTTTGAGATTGCACGTTCTTCCCAGGGCTGTTTGTCTTAATTTTATTTTTGTTTGGTGCCATATACATCAATGGCATAACAATAACAAGCAGAAGGCTGAAATAATGCAAGGCTCTCCATATGTGTACATGCATTTGTAAATCTGTATACAGATGAGGAGAAGGAAGTTGCGATAGTGTCAGACTCTCCCCGGATGGGCATTCATAAAAATTCATGACTCATGAATTCATGATTCAAAATTATGATAACGGGGCTGTGATAAGGCCAGGCGCTGCATATATATATATATATATATATATTTATACATCTATGTGTACAAATGCAGGTTGTGATAGTACGGGTCTCTCCTCTGATGTTCATAAAATTATAATATTAATAGGGCTGTGTTAATTCGAGGCTCCCCATTTTTTATCTAAGTGCATTGGTATATCTATAGAAGATGATGGATGAGATAATGTGAGGTTCTCAACATGTACATTCATCAAATGCATTCATGTGCATTATGTGCATTCATAAAATGATGATGATGATGATGATAAGAGTTGTGATAAAGTGGGGCTCTGGGGTGTGGTAGGGAGCTAACAAATGAACATATGTACATGTGTAAAGGGACATACAAGATCATATGTATGTATATGTGTGTATATATATATACACACACACACACACACACACATATATATATTTACAGATAGATAAGAATGAAGCACAGTGTGGTGTAGTGCTTTGAGCGTTGGACTATGGCTCTGCAGATTGGGGTTCGCATCCCTGCTCAGCCATGGAAACGCACCGGGTGTCCCTGAGGCAAGTCACACTCTCTCAGCCTCAGAGGAAGGCAAGGGCAAACCACCTGTGAGCCGATTCTGCAATGAAAACCCCGGGACAGGTCTGCCTTGGGGTCGCCATAACTCAGAAACGACTTCCAGACACCCAGCAACCCGAGATACCTGCATACATACGTCTGCACGTACGCGGAGCATGCGAGGAACACAGGCCAGCCCCCCCCCCCAGTGCTTTAACCTTGAGAGGGAGGGGGCGCGAGGCGAAGAGGGACCACGTGACCAGCCGGTGACCTTGAGCGGGCGCGCAGGCGCAGAGAGGCGGGCGACGCCGGAGCGCCCAGTTTTCTTTCCCTCCCTCCTTTCCCCGCCGACCTTCCCGCCAACTAGCCGCCCCCCGCCCCCCGATCCCCGGTTCCCGGTCCCCTCCTCCGGCCGCCCTGCTCACCTGAGGAAAAAAAGGCGGGGAGGGCCCCCCTGGGGAGGCTGCGCGGGGAAGGGCCCGAGGCGCGCCCCGCCGCGGCCCCGCCGCACCAGCTGCAGCCGCAGCAGCGCCCCAGCCGCCATCTTGAGCGCCGCCGCCGCCTCCCCCTCGGGCCGGCGCGCGGCGGGGGAGGGAGGGAGGGAGGGAGGGGGCGCAGGGACGCCCCGCCGCCGCTAGGGGGACCCCGCCCCGCCTCGGGACCGGGGCCCTCTGAGCGGGGGAGGAAAGGGGGCGCCCGCGACGGGCACCCCCTGGGGTGGCAATTTGGGGGGGATTTTTCCTCAGAAAAAGTTTCCCCGGGGGGCCCCCTGTGGCCCCCGGGCCGCCCATTCCCCTCACCTGTTGCGCGTTAGGCTTGTTTGTTTATTCGTCATTTATTTAGGAATTTAATAAAAAAAAAAGGGAAAGCAAAGCAGAGAGGTCAGAGGAAAGCGGGGGGGGGGAGTTGCATATTACTACTTGGAACGTTTTCAATACCAGCAAAAAAGGAACCATGCAAAAGCAAAAAGAAGTAACAGGGAAGGGGGGAAAAGTATGTTACAATAAAGTTTTCAGTAGAAGCAAGCAAGACAAAAGAAAAGGAACAAAGAAAAATACATTATCCTTATTAGTATTATTTATTTAGAAAGTTTTTGACACGAGCAAAAAGGGAAATGAAAAAAGTAACAGGGAGGAGGGGGGAAAGTTTGTTATTATTTATTTAGAAAGTTTCAATACCAGCGAAAAAGGAAACGCCCAAAGAGGAGTAGCAGAAAGCAAACAAAGAAAAAAAACTGAGTTGGCGTGGTTAAGCTAAGTGCCTCAATAGTGTTTTAGTTATTTTACATAGTAAAATGATTAACTATTGTTAGGAAAGTCTGAAGTCATAAATGTAGATTTCCTTTTTTTAACCTCTTGTATATAATCATAAGCATGCACCTCTCTCTGCAGCTGGGGAAAATTTCTCTCAAAGTAGAGCCTCTTTCATATATCTACACTGTATGAGGCATTTAATATAAAATAAACCTGAAATAAATAATCTGTACCCTGTGCATGTTTGCTACCATGCTATATTTTTTTCCTTGAAAAAAATTTCCCAATTTCTGCAGATCACCTGATTTTTTTTTTAATGCAGGTAACAGGTAACTTTTGGGGGAGAGAAAGATGCCGTTGAGTTCCGTGCAGTGCAGAAGGCAGGACATTACAGAAATAAATAAATTTTTCTAGCTTTTACTTTCCAGTGTTCTGTTAGTAAACTGTGATAGTGAAATTTTGATCGGAAAAGTTTGAGACAGCTAACAACTATTTGATAAATAAATATGATGATGTGTTTTTATCAAAATTACCACCCAAACTTTCTTCCCAGCGGATCCCTTGCCTCAATAATCTGCAAACTGATTTTTAAAAAAAGTAAACACTAAAGTCCAGTTAGGCTTTCTCAGAATTCAGTCCCACGAAATCCAGTGAAAAGCTCGGGTTTTACCAGGACAAAAGCCTCCCTAAACTCAACAATACATTAGAACAAACATATCCAGGGTCCACATACTTCTGCAACACAGTCATGCCGGTCAGCAAGTCTGCAGTCTTGTCCTAAAGGCACTGTTTTTCCACTTCCTGCATAAGCTTTTTTCCTAAATAGCATACTTTTTAGGGGGGATCTTGGGAAACCGAAGCGTTTGCATCTTCTGTGGTTGTCAGCTCAGAGACTTACGACGTTACAGAGAAATCAATCCGATGGTAGCTTTTCTACATAGATTTTTTGTCTGAGCACATGGGAGAAAATGCTCAGCCGTATAAATCTGTGTGACTGATTTAGGCGACCCCTGAAATCTTGACTGTGGGGAAATGTGTCCATGTGTTCATAATTCTCATAGGCCAAGGATACACAGTCAAAAAATAGCTTCTGTGCCTTCCCTTTATTAAAGGGACAACCCAAAAGCTTGATGTGGAAACAATGGCTTAAGAAATATAAATGATTTTTGCCTTTAGATGTTTCTTTCCTATGGGGCCATCTACTATCAACTGCCCTCTGGAAAGCATCTAAGAACAAGCTGTCAGTTGCTAATAATTTTTTTTAATTTAAAATATGACTTTGATTTTATTATTTCAATGCTATTTGAAAGTGACATGGGAAACCTTTTGTCTCCTGAAAGGTGGCACGTAAGGAATTGCAATCAATAATAAGTTTCCGCAGGCAATATACTTCCTAGTAGATAAGCAAAGCCTTCCAGCCAGTTGCTTTAGCTATTTTTCCTCTTACACCCTCTCTTTCAACATCTTAGACGCACTTAGATGCATCAGACATTCTTCAAATGTCAGTCCCAAGTTTTCCAGGTATCAAGTTCCAGAATAGTGATTTATGCAAATTTATTCAGATTACAGGAGGGATGAGGATTAAAAAGAGGCTTGGGTCTTCAAGCAAGCTGACAGCGCACGCGTGTCATGTACCACCTAATGTCTGCTCCCTGTAACAGCCACCATTTTGAAACTAGAAACCAGCAGGTATGACGGAGAAAGCTCGCAAATTGGTTCTGACACATCTCTCCACAACCCCCCGATTTTATTTGTGCTGAATATCCAAATTAAAAAAGGCAAAGCAAAACCTGACACGCCACATGCCTAATATGGCTCCAAACATGAAACATAATGTCTCGTTTTCTCCATTTTCCTTGAACGAACATCCATTATGTTTTTAGCAATTTCATAGGAAAGACTCACAGCTAACTGTGAACTACACTCGCACAATCCATTTCACAAATGTGTGAAAAATATCTCCTACCTAAACTGAAGCAGGGATGTAAATATCTCCAAATACTTGCTACAACTCTGGCTATTAATTTTCTGGGTTTTTAAAATTATTATCCTGGGTTTTAATGGACTTTGGTGCTTTGGTGATCAACTGGCTTCAGAACACAAAAGGAAAATTTTGGTGACCTTCAAGCAGAGTGGTGACTTACCAATATTATAATGTGCTCACATTCTCTGCTACTTGCATTATTTTCAAATAAATCAAATGTTACTGTGTGCACAAATTAACTTCAGTTTATTATTAATCACAACTATTTTAGAAAAGGCCGCATACATACTGAGTCATGTACACCCCTTCATTAAAATACATGGAAATGTCCCAGGCTTTTCTGCCATTCCAGCCCTTCATTTATCCTGAGAAGAAACTGTTAGCTCTTGGAGTTTTTCGCTAAGGTAGCTGGTATCTCTGTCTGTCAGATTTTCTGAGTCTGTGATGCTCTCCAGGAGCCTTTGGCCCGCACAGGGCTTTCCCGTCACAGGATCTATGACTCTCCCAACCTTGTATACGATCTCCGCCAGTTCGTGTTTCACGTGCTTACTCCTCCGTTCAGGCAAAGCTTTCAGAAGAACAATATCTCCCTCGGTGCACTGCTGCTGGGGATCGTGAGCAAAGTACGTTTTCCGTTTGTTATAGAACTGCAGGAGCAGAGGAGAAAAAAGGATAACGATCCTCTGAGGCTGGTTATTGCGAGAAGATCCAGATAAACAACGGCTAAAAAACCTGACATTCAGGAGTCAGATGGCTTAAAAGACTGTCTAGAGTGTCTTAAGAGTGTTTTTAATTAGGGTATTTATTTTTTTTAGGGAACAACAAAATTCAGAGTGAATAAAAATACTCTCACTAAAACATTTCAGGGAGGTGCTTAAAGTTTTGTTCTATTTTATTCCTAATACATTTCAGTTTTGCTTTTCCACCATTGAAATCAGTGTGTGTTGGCAGAAGGGCGTTCAGAATTAAGAAGCAATTTCTACAGTGGTTCAAATAGGAAACTAACATGGGAACTTAGATCGGGGTGGAAAACTGTCGGAAAATAGGGGTCATGTTAGTCTCCCTGGGGACCCTGAAGAACCCCACACCCAAAAAGCATGTTTGTCGGGGGGGGGTGCCCACTTTGGGGGCATAGTCTCTCAAGTTTTTGGCCAATGGGCCATCTTAGGCGCAAGAGAGGCCCTTTTATAGCAGGAAGTGACCCAAAAGTCATGTCCTGTTCACTTCTTGCTTTTTTAAAAAGGCTTCTCCTAGGCACAAAATGGTCCAGTGAGCCCAAAAACAAGGAGAAAATGTTCCCAAATGGCTCTTAGAGGCTGTTTTGGGGCATTTTAACCTCTAGAGGTCACAAAAATGGCTGTAGGGGTCACATGCAGCCTGTAGGCCACAATATGCCGACCTCACCTTAGATGAATACAAACAGCTACAAGCTGCAAACAGGTATCCGGTGATAATGATGTCACTTCAGAAATAAAGCAACATTTTGACTGAAAAACATACATACAAGAGACTGTGGCAGAGGAGATTACGAGTCTACATAGACATTCAGAAGGGGCCAACAGGTATGCTGGGAGTTCAGGTCCAAAAACGTAACTTCTGCAAGCTTTTTAAGAGAACCACAATCCTGACCTAAGAGGGTTGCTGAAACCACAGCCCAGAAACCATTTGTCAACCTGGGGCTCACAGGTATGTTTGCTTTTCCGTCTGGGTTTCCCAATTCTAGAGGAAGCTTTTACTACCTTGAGCAAGTAGGGATCCAGCACCAGTCGCGTTACTCTCACTTTGGCTGTTTTTTGCATTTTGGTCCCAATAACTTTCCCGATGATCCATTTCGCATGCACAGCTCCGCGCAAGGCAGACATGGTGCTGTTCGATGCCTGACCAGGACCCTGCCAAGCAAACACAAATATTCATTTTTTTCAATTAATTTCCTGCCTTCGCCCTGCCAAGCAACCCAAGGGGGCTTAAACTACCCGTTTAGCTAAGAACACGCTATCACAAAAATTAAAAAATAACCATTAGCATCAATATTATTTAAAATGCATTATTAAAAGCAGTTTTAAAATACATTTAAAGCACATCAAAAGCATACATAATAATAACAGAGCACGTCTGAAGGATGAGCTGGCTGAATTTTTTTAAAAAACTGGAGACTGTTCATAGACTTTTTGAGAAATAAATCAAACAATGCAATAATTTGTAGATATGGTTACTAGTAAGTTAGCATGGGTGGATCTGTAAAGGTAGAATAATGCATCTTTGTTTTTTCTTATTTTTTATTTCTCATTACAGTTTGGTTTGCGGGTTCAGAGCCCCCTCATTGTTAACAGTTAATGTTTAGTTAGTAAGTTAATGTTCTAGTGAGTTAGTGTTTAGGGTTTTTAGTTTCCTTAGTACTGTGCTTCAATTTTAGTTTATGTTAAAAATGTCAGTAGGTGTTTGTTATTTTGTATTAAAATTGATAAATATTTTCTTTTTTTAACAGAGTACATCACTTTGAATATTATTCCACCATGTCATGGACAGAGTGATTGAGGGACACAGAGGGGGGTGTGAAGGGAAGCAAAGGAGAGGAAGATGCTGGACAAAGGAGAAAATGCGTAGCAAAGGCTGCACGTATCCACAGCAACTGATCCCTCCCTTCCTCACTCTTGGCCATGCTGGCTTATGGGACTGCTAAGACTTGTAGCCCAACATCTGAATTGCCAACCCTGCTTTATGGGAATAGGTCAGTCTTTCTGTATCTGGTGGTTTTGAGACTGGTTAGATTACAATTTCCATTGTGCCTAGTAAGCATGGCCTGTGCTAGGATGGCTGCAATAAATTAATCTTCTAAATTCCTATTTATTTCATCACTACAAGTGAGACACATTCTCTTTCATGTGACAACCTTTAACATTTTTTTTTTGCTCTTCAAGCATGAAATACATTCCTAAGAGCTGACCATTTTTGTCCCTTTTTAGCAGGTCAGTGTGCTTGTGTGTTTCTGTGTGTTCCCAGGCTCAAAGAACAATGCCTTGCTGGAACAAAAGATACCTCTTCTACCCTGGTGGATGAGTCACACAAGAATTACAGATTTAAACCAGAAGAACTCGCTGTCCCTGACCACTGTATAGATAACAACAGTATGATAGAAGAATGAGCCAAGTCTTATTCTTTCTCTAGAGAGAGTTACATAATTTAATTTTTTCTTCCACTAAAATCTTTTCTAAAAAGAAAAAGTGGTCCAGTTCTAGAAACAACACATCTAGCCTCATTCAGAGCTTGGAAAAGTTAACCTTTGGTCTCCAGCTCTCAGAGAACAATAGTCCAACAAAGTAACTTTTCAAGCTCTTGTTTCATCTACAATGCCAACAGCATAATCCTTAGTCCACATATTTAAAGAAAGAGTGAAAATACTTGGTATTGTTTCTGGGTTACAGCAATATTATCAGGCTAAAATCCAGCCGACCTTTACATGGAAATGAACCCAGAGAAACTGACAAAATACTGGATCCTAAATGTATTTTAGGATAAGTGATAGATGTAGGGAATCAGACCAGTTTTCACAACTTGATGTGAAAGACTCCAGTTCCCAGACTTCCTGGCCACCAGCCAGGCTAGCAGGGATTCATAGGCACTGAAGTCCAAACCATCTCTAGGGCAAGTAGGCTGGGGAAGGCTGGATTAAACCTAGAGAGATTTGAATGGCTGGAACTCATTAACAAAATTACAGGTGCCTACTAAGAAACTGAAACCTGTTTTGCCTGGTGCCAAAGAGAGGAAGTGTTGTTGCATCAGATTCAGTCTGTCACAAGCAACACAGCAATTAAAAAGTTTATCCAACCTTTAAAAATATATATACTTAAGGTGGGATGGGGATTGTGTAACCCTCCAGATATTGCTGAACTGCAGCTCCCAGCTGCCATAGTCAGCAAAGCCAAAGGTGAGGAATGCTGGGAGTAGCAATCCAACAATGTTTGGATGGCTGGATTATTCCTACCTTGATTTACAGCATTTATATACCATCGTTCATAATATTTTTGACCAGATGGGCGTGACTGATATGCTGGTGGTGAAAATGGCATGTGCTACTTGTGGCTCTTATATTCTCTGGATGTAAACCACTTAGGACAGTCTTCTTTTTCATATCAATTTGACAGGGTTATCACTTCTCAGATTCCCTCCTCTTCAAACAAAGTTATGACCAATAATGAAGAATAATTCAAAAAGAGACAACATGGCTGCTTGTTCTCTTGCAAATGTCAACAGATATTCAGTTCCAGAGAATTTCCAAATACAACGTGTTCTTATCGCACTAAAGCAGGGGCAAGAAGAGCACAGCCCTCCAGATGTTGCTGAGGTGCTACTTCACCATTTCTCACCCTGGTCCATCTTGGCTGAGATTGCTGGGAGTTGTAGTCAACATTTGGAGGGCTGCAAGATCCCCACTCCTGCACAACAGCGCAGCCTAAAACAGACCACTAAAATTAGCCTACCAAGATGTAAGAATCTACATAACTGGCATCTCAGTAACAGAAGTTTCACAAGTCACTCTCTTGCTCTCATTTTAAGTCCCAACATTCAAACATGTGTGATGAATAAAAAAGCAACATGTAAATTAAATGTAAATATGTAACAGTAAAAGTAATACGGTTGAGTTTAACTCAAATTGAAAATGTAAAGGGGAGTCCCAGGAGAGTGTGGCCCTCAAATTAGACTGCAACAGGGGTAGGTCACTCCAAGCCTATCTTCACTTACTTTTGGCTAGGCCAAGTAGGCAGACCTGATGGGAATTACAGTCCAAAATTTTAAGGGAAAAAGGTAAAACACTGAGGCAAATTTAAAAGGTCTTGAAAACCAGGAGGAAAAAGACGGCAGGAGGGAGCAGGTTCCCCTCCAGAGGTCGTCAGACTGCAGTTCCCATCATCCCTGGCCAGAATGAGAATGACGGGAGTGGCAGTCGAAGGATGATGGGAGCTGTCTCACCAACCCCTGGGGCAGGGAGTTAAAGCGGCCATGGCTATCTAGCTTGCTTGGCTTCCACTTTGTCCCCCATCGGGTCTCCGCCCGTAGGGGGGGAAACGACGCCACTTGGACCCCTTTTCCTTTATAAACCCCATTGAGCGTCTCCTCACCTGGTCTCGGTCTCCAACCGGGAAGCCGGGAGGGCGGAGCCAGGGCCGGAAAGGGCGGAGCCAGGGCCGGAAGGACCGGCTGGATCCGCGGTGGCCCTTCTAGGAATGAGGCCGGCGCCGTTTCGAAGGCTCTTGCTGAAACTTGCCCGCGTGGCTCAGCGGGTAAAGGCGCTGCCTGGAAAACCGAAGGTTGCCGGTTCGAGCGCGGGCTAGTCGGGTGGGGGGAAAAAAATTACCAAGATTTCTTAGTTTGCGAAAATGCTCGCTGTGTCTTATTGCTTCGTAATTTTGAGCGACACGGTCTTATTTTTTTGCCCCCTGGCAGTTGAGGCGAACAGGGTTGCACGCGAGAGATGAAGCCAAGAAGGCGAACCGTTGCTGAATTTGCCAAGCGGGAAGGAGACTTTTCACGTGTTGCTGCCTGTTTTGCGGTTTGCCAAAAGCGCACACGAGTTAGAGAAGAAAGTGGCAAGGCCTTCCTTCCCTCCTTGCTTTCTCCCTTTTGAAGTAGCCACCATTTTCTCCTGTAACAGTTCCTAATTTCAGGGTTTCTTTCTTCCAGATGGCATCAAGTGTCTTTATTTGCAGCCAGCAGAGGGTAAATTGCTCAGATTGCCAAAACACGTACACAGCATGTCTCCAGAGGCGTATGGGTGCTCTGTAGACATCTTGTTGGACACCTCTGAGCACAGCAGTTGAAAGAGACTCCAGGCGAGCATCCTTGTTGAATAACTGGCAATATAGAAATATTGCCGATAAGGGACAATAGGAATCCCTGACGCGTGGGATGGCCAGTCACGAAGTGGCTATTCACGAGAACATGCTCTTTTGGGTAAAGCCCTCCTCTTGCTCCCACCCGTCCACCCCTGGAGATACGCCGTGTATGTACATCTTGCATCACGGCTGACGAGTGACACAAGCCAAACAGATCCTAGTTTAACGCTTAGGCCAGTTCCGCACTACACAGTGATAGTGCTATTATTCCACTTTCAACATCCTCTGGAATCCTGGGGTTTGCAGTTTAGGGAGGGGCATTTAGCCAGAGAGCTCTTTGGCCTCAGTAATAAGGGATATTCAACCTGTATAAATTATTTGATTTATATATTATTATATATTATTGCATTATATAAAGATAACGCAAGGGTACCTCAATTCACAAAGCCTCAGACAAATGATGCTAATTTTCACACAGTTTTTTTATGCTAGCCTAGCCCTTCTTTCCTTCTCATCCTCCATCTAGCTGGAAATTTATTTTCAAGCTGCATTAGCGTTGGGAGTATGGTGAAAGAGAGCTAGGGAAAGACACACGTTCTGTGCTGGGTTGCAGCAGCATGTCTGCGGTAAACAGTTCAATAAACCAAGCTCGAGCTGGGAAGGATGCGATTCTGCTCTAGTGGATCCTATTGTGGCGGTGTGTGCCTGCCAGCCACGAGCAGGGGAAGGAGCCGCTGCCTCTGGAAGGAATCCTCGCTGAGCATGTGTGAGCAAGCGAAACAGGGAAAAACGGGGAGAATGGGTAAGCCAGCCTCACCAGCTACACTCAGCAGGTTTTAAAAGCTTAGCCGTGAAGTTTGGCCAGCAAAATGGAAATCATAAGAAATGTGGAAGCTGATGAAAGGAAAAAGTCATCCCTGGATACATTTCAAGCCTTCAAGTCGTCTTTGGAGGTTCAAACTCTTTATGTTTATTTATGGAAGGCTCAACTGAGCCAATTTGTTTCATTTCACGTGTGTATATTTTTAGTTCTGAGTAACAAGTTTGCTGAAACATGTTGAACCATTCTTCCCTCTGTGTCTGTGTGTGTGTGTGTGTGTGTGTGTGTGTGTGTGTGGTGTAGGAATCTTTCTTTCTCTATCCTTTCTCTGTCATTTCTGTTACTGGTACCAAATTTTGCATTAAAGAAATCTTGCCCAGGAGCACATTGGCTTGATTCTCTGAGCTAGATTTTTTGCATTGGGAAAGAGAGAATGCCACGTCTGTCGTGGCAGCTTTTGGCTGAAGTTGCATGGATCTTTTTCCTTCCACAACTGGAGGGAAGACCCAACTCTAAAAGCTGGAGCCGTTGTGTTTAATCTCTTCCTCCCCTTTCCTTTGCAGCGCCTGCTGTTTTAAAATCCACGGGGATGGCATCATTGAAGGGAGGAGTTTTCAAAGCGCCCAGGCATCAGGAAACGGCTCGGCCATCCTCCTATCACCTGGGAAAGTGCATTCTTCGATTTCTGGAAAGGCAGCTGGGCTGACATGCTCCAGTTCGGAACAAACAAAGGAAGGAGAACAGCAGCCACAAGATCAGATCATTCCGGGACATAAAAAATGCCAGCTGTAGGATTTCAGTGCCTGATTTCTTTTAGCCTCCTTCCTCTGAGAGAAAGGAAGCCCATTTGACTCCAGCTGTGGAACGACAGAGGTAAGGAGAGCAGTCGACTCAGGACCCTCATTCTGCCTTGCTCACTTGCCCTGTAATTTCATGCATCCGTGCACAGGCAGGGAGGCGGAATTAAAGGAGATGAAAAAAACAACCCACAGTGATACAAATCAGAGTGGGTGCATTTAGCATGTGGCATGTCTCTCATGTGGCATTTTTAATTTGTCCTGGGAATTTCTGGGCTGCAGTTGAGCAACAGTGTCGGAGGCAGGGGGTTGAATGAGGAAAAGGAGAACAGATTTTTAAAAAAGGATTTGCGATCTAGGTCTATTCCATCGTGCAAATCTTTGTCAGCGCAGCTTCCCCTGTGCTTTTATCTTTTCGTGCCATTGACTGTTTTGTTGGAGTGGGGCGTGTTTGCACTGGTCGCAGGAAGGGCTGCAGCTGACCTGTCGGAGTCTGCTGGCAAATTGTTCCCTTGAGAGATCTAGCCCATAATTCTTGCTTTCCCCTCCAGTTTTTTAGATATTTTATTTTATTTTATTTTGCAGAAGAGACAGGATTGCAGAGAGCTCTGGGCTGATGTGTGATTTTTTTTCCTTGACCAAGGGGCAAAAGAAATTACATTTTTAATTTTTTGCAAACATTTTGAAAACCAGTGTCCTCTTTATTCTGTTGCTTCATGGAATGGAGCATGGAATAGAGGCAGCTTTTTTCCTTTGACACGAATTAGGGCAATCTCATTTGATATCAGATTAGATCCAGGGTGGGCAAATTTGTGGCTCTGAATCAGTCTTACTTTGACTTGAACATTTGTTGTTGTTGTAGTAATGTGGCTTCAAGTCGTTTCTGACTTACAGTGACCCTAAAGTGAACCTATCAGGGGGTCTTCTGGGGCTGAGAGTGTGTGACGCACCCAAGGTCCCCCAGTGGGTTTCCATGGCCAAATGGGAAATCGAGCCCTTGTCTCCAGATTTGAGTCAAATGATCAAACCACTATACCACTCTGGCTGCCTATTTAGTCAGCGCAGAGGGGAATATTCCCTCCCTCCCTCCACGGCAACCCAAGCCCCCTTGGATGTATTGCAGAGCTGCTAAAGCCCCCCACGACGGCTATTTCATTCCTGGTGAAAAGGGAGAGGGGATGGGAGGAGTGTCTGGCTATATCCTTGGAGTCGGATGTGGAATAACTGGATCATCGGCTGAGAGCGTCAGAGGATCCCAGTGGAGGACGTCATCACTTTGTGTCTGAATTTGGGGACAGAGCCAGACCTTTCTCTGATCTGGGTAGGGCATTGCAAAAACATCTGGAAGGCTGTAGCTTCCTACTTGTGTTATCATGGAACCCATCTTATTCTCTACCACCAATCATCACCATAATTTCTCTTTCTCCTCCTCTTTACTGTTACCGTTTTAAAAAATCCATTTGCATTCTGCCTTTCCCCACAGAGATGTATGTATAAAACATATTAACATTATGGTTAAAATACAGCATCTTTAGAACTAAAACTGTATGAAACAAATCTATTGAAAGACAGAAATCCACAGAAACAGCAGCAGAATAGGTTTATGCTCTTTTCTTGTTCTGTCCTAGGTGCAACAAGGAAAGCTATTAAAAAAAAAAGATGTCCATTACAGGACTGAAGAAGAAGCAGCCGAAAATGTTTAAAGTGAAAGTCATCACAATGGATGCTGAAATGGAGTTCAACTGTGAGGTAATGTCGGAGCATCTTCTTTTTAAAAAAACAACAATAATGGAAACCAAATCAATTTTTAGCAGGGTTTGGATATGCATGGATAGTTCCCTGTCTATCCTCTGCAAAGACCTCTCCCTCCTTGCACATAGAAATGTAGCATATCAGGGAGAGGATGAAGCTGAAAACTTTACCATGATGATCTAGCTTGCTATGGTCAGGGATACACAGTGGGCCCTTGGTATCCCCTAGGAACTGGTTCTAGGACCCTCCATGCCTACCAAAATTTGTGGATGCTCAAGTCCCACTAGATGCAATGGTGTAGTAAAATGGCATCCCTTATATAAGACAGCAAAATCAAAGTTTGCTTTTTGCAGGTGTTTTTTTTTCTGGGGGGAATATTTTCAAGCTGCAGTTGGTTTAATCTGTAGATACAGAATCCACGGATGTGGCGGGTTGAGAGTATGTAATAAAGTAATAAAGTATGTAAATATTAAATAAATAAAGCATATAATAAATTAATAAAGTGTCTAAAGTATGTAAACTGTATGTAATAAAGTAGGCAAAGGGAAGAAAATCATCTCATTGGATTCTGCGGTGATATTCAGAACGATTCAGAACTACTAGCTGGGTGGTGTTCCATTAAACATATGGTGCAGTAAGCAATTAGAGGGAGACTGGTGTGTCTCTGCATGAGGAACTGTTCTGGTTTTATCTCCTTCCCATCAGCCTCTGCTTAGGGGCAGGTAATGTCTGCTGTGTGATCATTGTTGAATGTGGATGGGAGAGGGAACAAGAGAACAGAGTTACTCTGCCTCCTTTAGAGGAGATGACCCGTTGCCTCTCTGCACGAGTTCCTGCTTGCTTCTTTCAACTTGGAAGTACAGGTCAGTGATGTGCAGAAAAACAGTGGTTGTAAATTCTCAAAGTAAAACTTCTTCCAAGTATAAAAGTGAAGCCTTTTCAGTTGGGAAGCAGACTTGCCTTGCTGTATAAACCTGCCAACAAGCTAGGTATACACCATGGCATTAAAAAAAAGATGCAAGATATTTTTTTAAAAAAAGAAGGAACACTTGCATGTCCCCCTCCCCATTTTGAAAGTTCAGACTAAATTCTGGAGCAGCTCTGCCACTTTTGAGTCCCACTTTTGGGACAAAGGGAGAGTGGAAGTCCAACAGAGGCAGAGTGCAGTTAACGATGCCCCTGATAGTGAAGTTCCTTTTTTTGCAGTCTTTTTATGTCTCCCAGCCTCCTTTTTCTTCTCTGTTTTAGCTGGACCATTTTTTAGCACCATTGGCACTGGGAGGATGTGAAGGAAGGTCAGACAAACAGGCTTTCAATGTCGGGTTGGAGCAGTGTGTTTGCAGTAAGTGGTGGAACAAAACTTGAGATGGAAAAGAATGGGGTTATGCTCTTGCTAATCCTCCCGTAGCCACATGTTTCTGCCTGCAGCAGGCAAGGTAGACAGCAGCTGCTTCCAGATTTTTTTACTGAGCATTAGTGAACAGCAAAATAGAGATAAACAGAGAGAGCAGATAACCACATATCACCAATATGTTAAAAAAGCACAGGTCTGTAAGTTTGGCCACCAAAAAGGAAATCATAAGAAAAGTGGAGGCTGGCGAAAGATAGAGTCATTTCTGGATGCATTTTGGAAGAAGCTTTCAGATGGTCTCTAGAAGATCCAAAATGGTCTTTCTGTACTTCCGGAAGGCTTGTCTGACCTGGTTGTTTCATTTCACGGGTGCGTAGGTTTAGCTTTGAATGAAAACTTTGCAGAAACACGTTGAACCGTTTGATTCCCTGTCAACCAAGCAAGTCACCTTGAATTGTCTCTCCTGCCTTGCTGTACCCCCAGATGAAGTGGAAGGGCAAAGACCTCTTTGACCTGGTGTGCCGGGCCTTGGGCCTTCGGGAATCGTGGTTCTTCGGCTTGCAGTATTCTGTCAAAGGAATGGCCAACTGGCTGAAGATGGACAAGAAGGTCTGGAAGGGGAATGGGAGCTTGCAGAAATCATAACTTTGCAGCCAAGGTGTCCTAAACAAATCTGAGTGCAGCTGAGTTTGTGTACAAAGAGAGAGCTAAGGTCTCGTGAAGAAGGAAAATCTCACAGGTGTCCTTTTAAATCAGAGCCTGTGCAAAAGTTCGTTCATTTCCTGTTAATGTTGGACTACAAAATTAGGAAATTAGTTCTGGGAGTTGTAATCCAAAAATTCCTGCTCTGCTGTTTGGTCAGAGGTCATGTGGCCTGATGGATTCATAGAATCATAGAATCATAGAAATGTAGAGTTGGAAGACACCCCAGGGGCCATCCAGTCCAACCCCCTGCCATGCAGGAATACCCTCAAAGCACTCCCGACAGATGGCCATCCAGCCTCTGCTTAAAAACCTCCAAAGAAGGAGACTCCACTACACTCTGAGGCAGCAGATTCCACTGCCGGACAGCCCTGACTGTCAGGAAGTTCTTCCCGAGGTTCAGGTGGAATCTCCTTTCCTGCAGCTTGAATCCATTGCTCCTTGTCATGGTCTCTGGAGCGGCAGAAAACAAGCCCGCTCCCTCCTCTACGTGGCATCCTTTCAAATATTTAAACATAGCTATCATGTCCCCTCTTAACCTTCTCTTCTGCAGACTAAACATACCCAGCTCTCTAAGTCTGTCCTCATAGGGCTTGGCTTCCAGACCTCTCACCATTTTGGTTGCCCTCCTCTGGACCTGCTCCAGCCTGACCATGTCCTTCTTGAATTGGGGTGCCCAGAACTGGACACAGAATTCAAGATGAGGCCTAACCAAAGCAGAGTAGAGTGGTACCAGTACCTCCCTCGATCTAGACACCATACTCCTATCGATGCAGCCGAGAATTGCATTGGCTTTCTTGGCTGCCGCATCACACTGCTGACTCATCTTCAGCTTGTGGTCTATTAGGACTCCTAGATCCCTTTCACAAGTACTGCCATCCAGCCACGTGTCCCTCATCCTATATTTCTGCGTTCCATTTTTTCTACCTAAGTGTAGGACCTTACACTTCTCTCTGTTGAATTTCATTTTGTTAGCTTTGGCCCAGCTCTCCAATCTATCCAGGTCATTTTGAATTTTGATCCTGTCCTCTGGCGTATTAGCAACCCCTCCCAATTTGGTGTCATCTGCAAATTTGGTGAGCATGCCCTCTAATCCTTCATCCAAGTCACTGATGAAGATGTTGAATAGCAGCCCTGGGCCCAGGACAGAACCCTGTGGCACCCCGCCAGTCACTTCTCTCCAGGATGAAAAGCAGCCATTGGTGAGGAGCACCCTTTGGGAACGGTCAGTCAACCAGTTACAGATCCACCTGACAGTAGCCCTGTCCAGCCTGCATTTTACTAGCTTCTTTGCAAGAATGTCATGGGGAACTTTGTCAAAGGCCTTACTGAAATCGAGATATGCTACATCCACGGCATTCCCTTCAGCTATCAAGCTAGTAACTCTATCATAAAAAGAGATAAGATTAGTCTGGCATGACTTATTTTTGAGAAATCCATGTTGACTTCTTGTGATTCCCGCATTGCTTTCTAAGTGATTAGAAACTGACCGCTTAATGATCTGCTCCAGGATCTTTCCGGGTACTGATTCGGGGAGCTGTAATCCAAAAATTGTAGTTAGAGGCCAAAACATGCAAGTAAAGAGACTTAAAGCGTTTGGCCAGTGGCCCTAGGGCCATTGTATGTCAAAGTTCATGGCAGTTAATGACAACAAGATTATAGTTGATGTTGCTATTGGGGGATTGGGGGAAATTGGAGACACCAGAGACTTGCCTGTGCTATGTGGGGGATACTGGGGATTCCAAAATTAGTAATTCCACCCCCAAGCTCTGAATTTCCTCCTTCCACGTCTCCTTCCACTTCACTTCGTGCCTGTTTCCACTGTTTAGACAACATTCCTTCTCTGCTTTAAATGTCACTCTGACTCCCAACTTTCTAGCACAGGAGGAAACAGCCCACTTCCGTCCTGTGTAACAACCCGTCCTTCCCCCTGTATGGATGCGTTATTGCTCTCCGTCTTCCGGTTGTCCTTTTATAGCCCCCTCTGCCATCTTCAGCCTGGCTTATCCATTTCCTTTTGAAGCAGGTTTTGGACCAAGATGTCCCTAAAGATGACCCCGTTCGCTTCAATTTCCTGGTCAAGTTTTACCCCGAGAAAGTTGAAGAGGAGCTGCTTCAGGAGATCACCCAACACCTCTTCTTCCTCCAGGTCAGAAGGTATTTCCTTTCTTTCCGAGTTGACTCTTCTGAGATGCCACGTGGGTTTTTACAAACCTCTTGGGTGCTATTCTTTCCCCGGAAAAGGGCACAGCTGGAGGCTCCCAAGTCAGTAGGGCAGTGAATCCGCTCCTGGTTTTCAACTGTTTTCTCCAAGGTGCCGAACCTGTTTTCTAAGCACATTCAGCATTGCGGAGAGTTCCTTAAATGCTAGCTAAATCCTGGAATAGATCCGCTGCCCTGCTGATATAGGAACTACCATTGTACAATTGGGAGAGAGAATTTTTTAAAAATTTGTAAAAATGACTAATTGGTCCAATTGATTTTATCAGATGTCACCTTGAGATTATATAGCTAGCATTTAAGGATTCTGACCCTGGAGATGCTTCCGCTTTGCTTGGCCATGGAAAGCCACTGGGCGACCTGGGGAACATTACGTACTCTCAGCCCCAGGAAATCCCGTAATAGGTTTGCCTTAGGCTTGCTGTAAGTCGGAAACAATGTGAAGGCACGCAGAAACAACGAGGAACCTCTCCGTGTTCTTTCCACATTATTTCTGCCTCTGGTACCAATTTTTCTGCTAAAAGAGTCATGCCCATTAACACCTTGACTTTGTTAACTGAGATATTCCTGTATTAATCTGCTAGATTAATCTGATTTCTTTGTGGGGCATTTTTTTATCAGTTTCCAAAATAACCTTGACAATTATTTGTTCTGAGTTGTTTTCTAAAGAGGAGAGGTTCCTTTTCATGTCCTTAACTCTTATCCTCCTCTTTGCAACTTGCCTTGGCTTGTTTTGAGTCTGAGGAATGCAGTTCTGGGGGAAATATTTTTTTTCCTCTTCCAAAGATATACAGAACAGGGATGGCAAAGCAGCACATTTCGACTTGTAGCTTGCCCTGAAAGATTTTTTTCCCCCAAACGCAAAGCCTCAAAGATCGTGCCTGCGGGGTACCAGGGTGGGAGGGAAGACATGTACAGACATTGAGATGTTTACAGCTTTGGGCTTAATGGCCTGTGTGAAAGCGAATACTTCAATCTCAACTCCTTTTTTATGCACAAGAAGGGTTCATCAGTTATAGGGGAAAATTGCAAAGCATTGTAAGTTTTCTAGTACTAAATAAACAGCCGTGTCTCCCTGTTAGGGCCAACAGAATTTCTCTTCAGTTCCTTTTTGATAGAATTTGTGCTGAAATTTGCAAAGGTTACTCTCGTTGTTGGTGTGAATTGCCCTGAAGTCAGTTTTGGCTTATGGCAATCGTATGGATGAGAGAATTCCAGGTCACCTTATCTTCAACCACCCTGCTCAGGTTTCAGAGATGTGTCTTCTTTGATTGGATCTATCCACCTCTAATGTCATCTTCCTTTTTTCCCTGCTGCCTTCTGCATTGCAAAGCATTAGTGTCTTTCTCGGTGGGTCAGGTCTTCTCATGATATGGCCAACGTAAAACAGCCTCAGTTGAGTCATCTTGGTTTCCAAGGAGAGTTCAGGCTCGATTTGCTTTTGGACCCCTTCATTTGTCTTTTTAGCAGTCCAGGATATCCCTAGAACTCTCCTCCAGCACCACATTTCAAAGGAGTTGATTTTCTTCCTATCAGGTTTCTTCATTGTCCAGCTTCTACAACCATACATAGAAACTGGAAATACATTGGCACGGACAATCACAACATCACTATTCAATGATCTGTCTTGACACTTGAGGCTCTTGTCTAGTTCCTCCATAGCTTTCCTTCCAAATCCTAGTCTCCTTCTGGTTTCTTGGCTGCAGCCTCCATTCTGATGAACAACTGAGCCAAAGTATGGAGAAGTATTTCAGTGAGTTTGGTATTCAGTGATTTATCCTAACATTTGAGGATTTTGTCTAGTTCCTCCATCTCTGCCCTTCCGAGTCCTAGTCTTCTGATTTCTTGACTGCAGTCTCCATTTTTATTAATGAGGTATTGATTAGGTGTAGGAGGTCTTTGTCTATCCGAGTCTCTTCTTCATCAACTTTAAAGCCTTGTAAATATCTGTGGTCATTATTTTTATTGGCTTAACGTTCAACTGTAACCCACCTTGGACAGCCAGCATGGTGCAGGGGTTTGAGCATTGGACGACTACGCTAGAGACCAGGGTTCGATTCCCAACTCAGCCATGGAGACCTACTGGGTGACCTTGGGCATGTCACACACTCTCAGCCCCAGAAAACCCTGTGATAGGCTCTCCTTAGGGTCTCCATAAGTCAGAAAAAACTTGAAGGCACACACCAACAACAAAAACCAATGTTTGTACTTTCTTCTTTGACTTTCTTCAGTAATCATTCCAAGTTTTCGCTTTTTTCTGCTGGTTGTGTGCTGTCTTAAATTGTTGATGTTCTGTCCTCCAATTTTCATGCCTCTTTCCTCCTAAATTAGTTATTTTGCAGGCAACCACAAGAAAAGGAAAAACCATGGTGTTGCCCATGTGACCTAGGAGTGCATTTTGGCCAGGAAAAAGAGAAAGCAGGAAGAGTTCCTTACAATAATACCCTTATTCCTTTGTGATGGCTGTGATTTGGCTGAGTACTCGGTTCCAAAATTTGTGAATTCCACTCTCATGTGCAAAAGTAAATGCATTTAAAGATTCTTTAGCCCCTCTTTTTTGATTCTGCGGGGTGGGTGTTCAGAGCATAGGGGTCCTCCTTAACTGCTCTTGTCTTTTGACCACAAACTGTTTCCTCTGCCAGGATTTCTGCTTTGATATTTCCTTAAATAACTCAGCTAACAGTTAGATTTCAGGTGCCACGCCTGGGCATGTTTTGTTTTCAAGTTCAGTATTTTCTTTTCTTTGATTTCTGTTTTCTTCTTCTTTCTCTTCTTCTTCTTCTTCTGTGCCTTAGGTTAAGAAGCAAATACTGGATGAAGAAATCTACTGTTCTCCGGAGGTTACAGTTTTGTTGGCTTCCTATGCCGTTCAAGCCAAGGTGAGGTTTTAAAACTGCTGGCTTTTTTTAAACCACTGTTTGTTTTCTTTTTTCGAAGAACCTCACCTTTTCATAAAAGTGTGGCGTTTGTTAACGCACAAAGAGGGCTCGTTAGAAGTGGGGATGGTGTTATGTAAGCAAAGAGGAGGGGACTGGGGTTTTTGGAACAAGATTTTCTTCCTGTTTGGCTGGGTTTTTTTTCCCCCACTCTTAAAATGTATATGAAAGCCTAACCTGTTTGACAATTGTAGGGGATTTCAGGGCTAACGTTAAAGAGATGTGGTATGATTTCATGGCTCTGTTCTTCCCCTTTAAACTACCAACTTCAGAGGAGCTGCTATTTTAACTGGAGCGCAGTGGCAGCTGGTGGCTGCCATGTCAGTTGGGCAGTGAATCCATTCCGTGTTTTGACTGGGTTTAAAAGAGCTCACCATGGTGCCAAATGAATTTGGGAACAGGATTCAGCAATGTGGAGAGGTCCATTAAATCCTGAATTGGATTGCTGAAGCCAGCAGCTGCCACTGGAAGGACAGGAAGGCAATGGACTCTCTTTAGTGTTCATTCCCGGCCAAGATGACAGATGTGGAAATGCTGAACCTTTCAGGGCATTTTATATGCTCCCATCTACTTTTTTTTAAAAAAAGGTTTTCAAGAAACTCTCCAAGGTGCTGAACTTACTTAGGAATGTGTTTTAGCACCTTGGAGAACTCCTTTGATGCTGGATGAAAACCCTGAGTGGATTCCCTTCCCCACTGACCTGACAGCCACACTGCTAAAGCAGGCTTTGGGGAAGTATTGGGGGCACAGGACTTGAATTGCCCCCAACTGCATTGAAAACATTCCTTTTTTGGACTGCAGCTCCCAGAATCCCCAAGCTAGCTTGGCTAGGAAGGGATACTAGAACCATAAGAAGTGGTTAGCCAAAATGCATCCATGTGGCCTGCCCGGGTGGGGGAGATATGGGGGTGAAAATGGGCCCATGTTACTGGCCCAGATTTGCTGTTATGGAACTGGTTTTATCCGTGCTGACTGCTCCTTTGAAAAGGCTTCAACACTTTCTAATCTCTTTGTTCGTTTTAATGGCAGTACGGAGACTATGACCCAGACCTGCACAAGCCGGGCTTCCTCATTCCAGAAGAACTTCTACCAAAGAGAGTAAAGACTCCCAGTTTGCTTTTCTAAATACAGCAAAGCCAACCGATCCTAACCATGTGCAGAATCCATTGTTTGGTCAGGATGGGATTCATTGTTAATTACGTTCAAGTCTTCCCTTTCCTTCCATGAGCTCAAGCGTCCCTGTGAGATAAGTCAGGCTCTGTGTGTGTGTGTGTGTGTGTGAGAGAGAGAGAGAGAGAGAGAGAGTGACTGGCTAATGGTCACCCAGTTTTGTTCCATGGATGAATAAGGAAGATTAAAATCTTGATTTCCCAAGACCAGATTGCAAATTATTCTGGAGTTCATAACAGGTCTTCAAGCTCTCTGGGGCCAGGGGCTGTTTAAACAATTTCTTACTCTAGTATATTGTTTAAATTGGTTAAACTAATTTTATTGCATGTCATCCTGAGAGTGTGTGATATAGAGGAGGGACATAATTATAGAATATTGTAGTTGTTATGTGCTTTCAAGTTGATTCTAACAGCAACCCTCTCTTTAGCTTTCCTCTGCAAGATTTGTTCAGAGGGGATTTGTCCTTGCCTTCCCTCTGAGGTTGAGAGAGTGGGACTGGGTTGGGGCCACCAAAGGAGTTTCCGTGGCCAGGTAGGAATTCGAACCTTGGTCTCCTGGAATCCTAGTCCAGCACTCAAACCATTTACCCCATACTGGGTCTAAAAATAGGATTTTCTACGCCAGAGGAACATAGAAGAGGTTTGTCTTTGCCTTCGTCTTGTTTTGAGAGGTCACCCTGTACGTTTCCAGGACTGAGCAGGGATTTGAACCTGGGTCTCTTAGATACTCACACTTACTTGAGAAGGATGGCATGGCAAGTCATCATTTGTTGAATCTGATAGATTTTGTCTGTGCTTGTTCTTTTACGTCCAGAATATGCAGAAATGATGCAATGCTTGGAGGTTCCATGATGTGATCCAGAATTTTCAGTTGGTATTTTGTGTGTTGTAGTGGTTTGGGCATTGGACTACAGCTCCTGGAGACCAGGATTTGATTCCCTTTTGCTCAGCCATGGAAACCCACTGGGCGACCTTGGGTGTGTCACATACTCTCAGCCCCAGAAAACCCCACGGTAGGATCACTTTAGCGTCACCATAAGTCAGAAACAACTTGAAGGCACCCAACAATAATTTTTATTTCAGCTCTTATCAGCAGATAGATAGGTGGATAGATGGATAGATAGATGGATAGATAGACAGACGGACAGACAGACAGAGGATTTGGAGGAAGAAACAGTCTCTCTATCTTTTCTTGCCTTCATCCCTTTCAGGTCCTCCGTCAGTACCAGATGACCCCGGACATGTGGGAAGAGAGGATCACAGCCTGGTACGCTGGTCATCGGGGGATAGCCAGGTACTAGAGCAAACTGGCCTATAAATCAGAGCCAGAGCTCGGACACTTTCCCTGGTTTTTTTTTTTTTTTGGACTCTGCAATCCAAAGACTGGGGTGCCACAACTAGAAAGACCCTGTTTCTTCTCTAGAGCTTGGACAGGTTGGGAGCTGGGAGTCCAAAACTTCTTAGAGTTCTGTTTGGGTTGTCATGGAAGTATGGCCTCTCTGAAAGGTGGAGGAGGAATATTTCCTTGCTTTTAATACTAATTTTTATTATCAGTTTGAATACAGTAAAAGCTATATAAAAAAGAGGAAATAAAACAATACAATACCCTACAAAGAAAAGTAAAAAGAAAAAGAAAAAGATAAAGACAGCTCCCTACATATTATTGAAACTACTACAAAACTACAAAATTAAATAAATAAAAACTTAAAAATTGACTTTTTTGGTGAGGCATAGGTGGAGAAGAACACAAATCCCTTGCTCAACCGCTTCCACATTTCCACAAGCGTTTCCTTTCCTTTCCTCCAGGTATGAAGCAGAGATGAACTATCTCAAAATTGCACAAGACTTGGAAATGTATGGAGTGAATTATTTTCCCATAGCTGTAAGTATGTGGTGGGGTGGAAGAGTGGGAGAGATCCCACTTGGGGGAATGAGTAGTTTATTTTTTTGTTTCCTGCATTCTCAATGGACAAATTTTAAATTAATTCCATAGACAGTTTAATTGTATTTTAACTGTAACTTTTGTATGATTTTTTCCCATCTGTATCTGTTTTAATATTTAAATATCTTAAAAATACATTTAACATTTTTTAAGCTGCCTTAGTCCTACTTTTGGGGATATAAAGGCAGGATATAAAGAAATATAACAACAACATCAGCAGCAGCAATAAATTGGTTGCTATTGGGGGAGTATAAATTGTGAAGCGCAGGTGTTTGTGACAGTCTTTCCAAAAGAGAGTTCATTTTCTAGGACTGGAATTGATAGGCTTAATTTTGAAGTCAGCAAAATGCTTCTAACCATTTTCCTCTCTGTCAGAGAGTAGGTCCTTTGTAGAACCAATGGCTCTTAATTTCTTATTCAAGACAAAGCAGTCCCGCAAATGACTTTGCACTGCAACAAGGAAAGCTCCCAGCAATATCTTGTAGCCTGGAAAATAAATCTTCCTTGCCCAAAGTACTGTGAGGACTGCAGCTAAGCAAAGAAGGAAACTAGGAAGTTTGGGAGGATTGGCAGATAAAGTCATTCTCCTGAATCATTAAAAAGTCTGAGTAATTTGAGCTCTGGTTCCACTAAACCTGTCTTGGCTCAACTGCAAGAGGAAGCTATATCCTTTCTCCTCTGTATCTGAGAAATTTCTTGGTGTCTTTGTTTCCAGCAGTGTGTGGCTCCCATCTCAGTGGGGAAATGTGAATCCATTCCAGGTTGGGACTAGCTTTAAATGAGCTTTCCAAGGTACTGAATATGTTTTGGGTTTAGAGTTCAGCACTTTGGAGAACTCCTTGAAAGCTTATGTTAAAAGCTGGGATAGAATCATAGAGCTGGAAGAGACCCAAAGGGCCATCCAGTCCAACCCCGTTCTGCCATGCAGGAATTCACCATCAAAGCATTCCTGAAAGAAGGTTGTCTAGACTCTATTTGAAAATCTCCAAAGAAGAAGATTCCACCACATTTCCAGGCAGTGTATTAAAATGGATCCACTGTCTCACTGACATGGGATCTACCAGTCTCCCCAGGGAAAAGATGACAATGGAGAAGACACAGTGGTGGTGGATGGTTCCTATGTCAGTGGGGTGATGAATCCATTCCAGATTTTGGCTATCTTTAATGGCGCTCTCTGTGTTGCTGGAACTGTTCAGAGAAGCTAACCACCAGGTTGACATCCTGGACTTCCCTCCTCTTCCTCTTCCATGCAGCAAAAGAAGAACCACACTGAATTCTTGCTCGGTGTCGATGCAAAAGGAGTCCATGTCTACAGCATCAACAACCGCTTTTCCCCAAACAAATCTTTCGAATGGAGCAGCATCCGGAACATCTCCTACACTGAAAAAGAGGTAGGAAGGGATTTCCATCAAAGGGACCTACTCTGAAGGAAAATGAAGGTGTGGAGCTTTTGAACTATTCTTTTTGGCAGAATAAGAGAGGATAAGAGAGAGAGAGAGAGAGACTGACCCCATCCAGATGGGCTTGTGTGTTTATTAACTCATCCATCCATCCATCCATCCATCCATCCATCCATCCATCCATCTGTCCATCCCTTTGTTTGTACTCCACCTTTCCCTCCAAGACTGGAATCAAGGTGGCTTACAGGACAAAAACCAAAGACAAGTAAAACTACGTGTCTGAAAAAAAGTAAGATGAAAATAATATTAAACTGTCTGTAGAATTATATACAGTATTTATTTCCTTATATATTTGCTCATTTATGTCCTGCTTTTACTCCAAGGAGTTCTAAGAAGCCCCCACTGTATTCTCCTTGTTTTTATTCATGTCCAACATAGTGAAGTCATCCAAAGTGAGCTTCATGTCCTGGTTGGAGTTTAGACCCAGATCTCTTAAGTCCCAGACAAGGGTAAAGAAACGGCAGTCCCGTGGCTGCAGGAGGCTCCTGCAAGCTTATTTATGGCCCCCAACCTGTCAAAGCTGCTGTGACCTCCTCACACGCACAAAACGGCTGCCCTTCCTGGAGGCGTCTAGAAGTGACAAGAACCTGCAGACAAGCCCAGCCCAATCCCCCAGTGCAAACATTGGCTGCCAGAAGGGGAAAGTGGATGTTAATTTCCTTTTCATTTTTGGATAATTTTCAGGGGTATGGGAGAATAGGAACCTACCCCTTTCTCTGTTACCAACCCCTGTCCCACATGGAGATAACTGTGCAATGGGCAGATATACACTGACTCCCGAGTAAACGTGGCCAGGTAGATCCTTTGCTTTCCTCTTAACAGCATATGAGGGGAGATCGGGGCCTTTGGTGGGAAGACGTGTCAGTGCACACGTGTTTATGTGTTGTCGCGAGGCTGCGCACATCGCCCTTTCTCTCTGTTTTCCCCTCCAGCTCACAATTAAGCCCATCGACAAGAAGGCTGAGATCTTCAAATTCTTCTCCTCACAGCCCAAAGTCAACAAACTGGTGAGAGGGTGGTCTTCTTGTTCTCTCCCTGAGGGGGCTTTTCTCTCATGCCATGGTGGGGGGCTGAGCCGGCTGTGGCCCTCAAAGTTGTCTTTTTGGCCCTCCGTTCCTTCCTACCCCTTTTTCTGGCCCCCAAAGCATCGATTACCCCTCCTGAAAGCTTCCAGGAATGGCAGCTCATCTTCTCAATAGGCTGCAGTACCCTTCCCTTGGAAATACCTTGTTTTTCAAAACCAGAAGTAAACATTAGGTTTTCTGTTTTTAGGCTCCTGGATCCAGAATGTTTATGTTTATAAACTGTTCATTAGCTTCTTTCGAATTTAATACAGGGATGGGAACCTGTTGGCTTTCCACATATTTTTCTTTAGTAAATGCCGGTAGAGCTAAAACTGGTAGATGCTGGGGTCTCAGGAGGATTGTGCAATTTTCACACCTTTTTCTTCAGATTAATAGTTTAGTCTTTACCAGTAGGTTGGGAAAAGCTTACAGCTTTTTGAGTTCTTTTATTTCCCAAAGAGTGGGGTTGAATTGAGAGTCCCAAACCCCTCAAGAAACTTGTGCAGTAAGAAAAATGCACTTTGAAAGTTCCTGCAACTTGCCAGAACTTATTTTTTGTAAACTGCACAGTTTTTGAAAACAGCACAAAAGCTTGAGAAACTGTGTGCAGCTTTGCTGTAAAAACCTACACTCACAGTCTTTTTGTGGGAGAAATTAAACCAGTGTGGCAAGAAAAGAAACTCAGAACAGAACAACAACCACAGCACAACCTTTAGGAAAGAAACTCAAGCCAACTGAAGCTGCAGCCTAAGCCAATCTGAATTTTGCATAGTTTCTTTGCGTAAGAAAAGCTGCATGGTTTCTGGAAAGCTACAATTTTCTGGATAAGCTGTGCAGCTTTTGTACAAAAACTATACGGTTTCCTGTCACTGCAGGAAAAAAGAATTCCTTTATGTCCCAAAGGTACAAGATGAAGAAAACTGTGTCATTGTGCTCAATATCTGTTGGGAATCAGAAAAATTGAGATTTAACATCTGTTGTTGTTTCTGTGTGCCTTCAAGTCATTTCTGACTTATGCCAACCCTAGGACAACCCTATCAGGGGGTTTTCTGGGGCTGTGTGTGATGCCCCCAAGGTCACCCAGTGGGTTTTCATGGCCAAGTGGGGAATCGAACTCTGGTCTCTGGGGTCATAGTCCAATGCTTGAACCACTGGCTCTCTCTAATCTGATTAAATGCTTGTAACCAGAACCTGTTCACCAAAGCATGGTCCCTCCATAAGTAACAAAATGATCCAACGCCATCACAATTATGTCAGCAATTTTTAGAACTGTACAATTTCCGAGTTCTATACTGTTGGAAGAGAGTGTTCTGGGTTCATGGGTCCAACTGGTATGTCTTTTTCCTCCAGATCATGCAGCTGTTCATTGGAAACCACGACTTATTCATGAGGAGGCGGAGAGTGGATCCCATCGAGATCCAGCAACTGAAAGCTCAAGCCAGGGAGGAAAAAGCTCGGAAGAAGGTGGGTGAAAATGTGACCGAGCCAGAAAGTGGGCTGTTTGTGGCCCTCTGGATGTTGCTGGACAAGGCAATACAGCCATCAGTGAGGACTGTGGAAGCAGCAGGCTTGCTGTCACCTGGCGGACCACAAATGACCCACCTTTGTGCGGGTTTTTAAATTAATTAGTATTTTTGGCCTGTACAAAGTTTGATCTTAGAACTGTTTTTAAGGTGGTGGGGCCAACACTGGCAGGCAGGTTGTAATATATACAGTCAGCTCTCCACATTTGCAGGTTTGACTTTCAAGGGTTTAATTATTGGTGCGTTTCTCCAATCCCTGCCTCCCAATCTCAGGCACTTCTTTCCTGGGGGGAACCTTCCCTCTCGGTGGCTCCGATCAGGCCACAAAGCCCTTTAAAAGCCTGCATCTGTTCCTCCTCTCCTCCTTCGCCGGCTGCAGCCTGGCCGGGCAAGTCCCGCTCACAGCCTGATTTCTCAGTGCCACAAACCCTCTCCAAATGTCCCCAAGAAGGAGACGGGTGAGAGAGAAGAAGTCTGGGGCCGCCGTGCCGGCTCACCCCCTTTCCTTTCCCTGACCCGGTTTGGACCCTGGGTGCCCGCTCTCGCCACCGTGCATCCAGCCCCTTCACACAGATACACATATATCTGCAATTTTCCCCCTTTTTGCAGGGGTCCTGCACCCTAACCCGAGCAAATGTGGAGAGCCAACTTCATATATTTTTCTGACGTTTTGTTTTGTTTTAAATCTGTAGTTGTTTTAATAACTTGAAAACCACCTTGAGTCCCATTGTTGGAGAATAGGTGGGATCTGAATGAATAAAATACTATATTAATATTATTGATTTATTAATAGTAACAACAAAAACAGCAGTGTTGATGGTCCAATGTTGCCAGTCTTGGGGAATCCCCCGTCCCCACTTAGGACCCCGCTTTGCTGTTGCAGTAGGGCAGAGCTCGGAGGTGTATAATGTTGCTAGTACTTGGGAGGGTTCCTTTTGTTTTGGACTGCAGCTCCCAGAAGCCCCCAGCCACGGCTGGAGCTGCAAGGGGGCTCGTGACTCTCTGCCGGCTGTTTCCGAACTTCTGGGTTTTCTTCCCAGATGGAGCACCAGTGCCTGGCCAGGGAGAAGCAGCTGAGAGAGGAGGCCGAGCGCGCCAAGGAGGAGCTGGAGCGGCGGCTCTTTGAGGTGCAGGATGAAGCCCGCCAGGCCAACGAGGCGCTGGTGAGCTTCCCCGGGGAGGAAGGGGTTACCTAATCGCCCCCAAGCATTTACTTTCCCAAAGCGGATTGACGTCACATTTTGAAAGCATGAAGCAAGCAAGACGTTCCTTGTGTAATGGATCAGTTGGCGACTGGAAGACTCAACATCAAGTTGGGGAGGGGGCCTGTTCTGGGTTTTACTCTGAAATTTTCCAGCACCTTGGACAGTGCCCTTAAAGTCTTAGGTAGAAATTGGAGGTTGGGGGTGCCCCAAGCCATAAACTCTTCCTGGTAACTGGCAGCTTTTAAGTTTATTTCTGTGTGTATAGGCTTGAGTCTTACTGTTAAGTGCAACCAGAGTAGACCCATTGAATCAAAGCAACTTGCTTACTGTTACGTTGATTCAGTGAGTCTGAGCTGGGTGTTACTTTACAGATGTAATAAGTAACTTTTAGTAACTCAGTTATTTTCTTAAGGTACTTTCAAAGGGCATTTCGAGAGGCATTCCCAAAGGATATTTCTTCCCAAGTTTTATGCCAGTTCTCATAAATTTCAAGGGTTCTTTTTCTCTCTAAATAAAATAATAATGGAAAATAATAGGAAATCAGCACGCAGCGTGACAGCTTCTTCTCTCTTGATGGCATGGTACATAATAGCAATGAGAGTGAATTGCTTATTAGAATTAACTTTTCCACATCCTGGCCATAGGGCCTGGCTGTAGGTAGCCTTAAGGGATGCCTCAGTGGTGGCTGTTGGTGGAAGTGCCCTGGGTTTTAGTCCCAGTTCTAAAGGAACTTGTCGAAAATGCTGAACCTGTTTCCTGAAAAAGATCGCTGCCTTGGATAGGCTCCGTTCAAGCTGAGATTAAAACCCAAAGCAGATCCACCGCTTCCAGCAGCCTGTATATCAGGAGTGAAGAACTGTGGATGGCTAGAGCAACTTAGAGGGTCATATTCCTGTAAAATACTGAATTTTTTCCCCCTGAAACGTTCCCCGATACTGCCTGGGGGGCATAAGGAGAAATTTCCCCCTGTGTTTTGGCCCTGCTCTCTCTCCCCATTGACTCCGTCTTGTTTTCTGCTCAAAGGAAGGGGCCGTCGAGCGAAATCTCTCCTCTCTCTCTCTCTCTCCCAGCGCCGTTCGGAGGCCACGGCGGAGCTGCTGGCCGAGAAGGCCCAGATTGCGGAGGAGGAGGCCAAACTCCTGGCCCAGAACGCGGCCGAGGCGGAGCAGCAGCGCCAGCGGCTGGAGCTGGCCGCCCTGAAGACCAAGGAGGAGAAGCGGCTGATGGAGCACAAGATGCGCGAGGCCGAGCTGATCGCCATGAAGCTGGTGAAGGAGTCGGGCCGGAGGTGAGGGGCGAGACCCGGGGGCCCTTTTATAGACGCCCCGCAGAACTGGGAAAGGGACCTTTTGGAGTGGTGACTCCCAGAATTCCTCTCCCCCCACACGACCAGGGTCTTTGGAGTCACGGGATGTCGGTTTGGTTCTCCCAGGGCCAAGGAAGCTGAATATTTGAAGCAGGACTTGCAGGAGGCTCGCGAGGCGGAGGAAAAAGCCAAACAGAAGCTCCAGGAGGTGAGCAAGAGTCACCCTGTCGCGCCGGTAAGTTCCTTTTCCCAGAAGAGACGTGGCAGATAGCGGGGGCGCCGGGTGGGGATTTGGGAGGGCCTTCTCGGTGGCGGCCCCAAGGCTATAGAAACCCTCCCGCGGGAGACTCGGCAGGTCCCCTCTCCGCCCTCCTTCGGCCAGCAGGCAAAGGCCGTTCTGTTCAAACTGGCAGGAGTAGAAGGACGCACGATGGGTGCCGATCTTTTTTCTAAAACGCGTGATACCTTTTTAATGTGTGTTTAATTATTCTAAATTAATGTTTTAATTGGATTGATTGTTTATTTTTAATCTTTGTTCTATTAATAGTATTGTTATTGTGAGTGTGTACACAAACACGTACACACACATACATATATACAGGCACAGACATATTCTTGTTGTTGTGTGCCTTAAGTCGTTTTCAAGTCACAGCTATCCTAAGGCAAACCTATAACGGGGTTTCCTGGGGCTGAGAGAGTGTGATGTGCCCAAGGTCACATCATCCCATCTTTTTCCCAGTCCAGGATTCAAAATGGTTTACAGTGGTTAAAAGAAGCATAGCCAAAAAATATACCAGATTTAGAAGTTAAACTATCATTAAACTATCAAAAAAATTAATTGCATTTTAACTTCTCTTGTAAGCCTCTGTTTGTCTTGTATTGGGAGCAAGGTGGCATATGATAAAATACTGTTCAGAGGTAACTTTTCCTCACTCTGGCACACTCTTTTTTTATTCTTAAAATAAGGAAGGAAGGAAGGAAGGAAGGAAGGAAGGAAGGAAGGAAGGAAGGAAGGAAGGAAGGAAGGAAGACGGACGGACGGACGGACGGACGGACAGGGGGAGGGAGGGGAGGAAGGAAATGCTAGCTAGCTCAATCGAGGGTGTGTGGTTTCCATATCAGCAGTATGTTTGTTGGTGAATCCACTTGGGTTTTAATGTGACTTTCAAAGTGGCTCTCTGAAGTGCTGTGCCCTCTAGCTGCCACAAAGATATTTGGAGCCTTAGATAGCTCCTCTAAACTTCACACTGAAAACCAGAGTGGATTCACCACCCCTATAAGGAGCCAGCTGATCCAGGTTCTGTTCCCTTGGCACACATCCATGTACACGCGCTCTTGAGTTGTGAAATTTGCTGGGTGTGATCTTGGGCCAAGCCCAGTGTGGTCTACCTCACAGGGTGGTTGTTCTTGTGAAGGTGGGAGGTGGAAAGCTCGTGGCTGCTGCCTTGAGCTCGCCCGAGGAAAGGCAAGCTATAAATGAATTTTGCCAGTCAGAGAAATGATTGAATGGACATTATGTTAAAGGGCTTCCTAAATGGGTTTGCCTCTTCTTGCAGCACTCTCCCAGATTTCCCCCGGCCTTAACTGTGGATGCCGACAAAGGTTCCATAAAGCTAGATTTACGGGACATCGACTTGAAGAGGCTGTCTTTGGAGATAGAGAGAGAAAGGTAATAACCATCTTTCTCTTCTTACAGCTAAACAGGTGGAGATACTCAGAAAGCAAACTCAAGCATAGAGCAGAATTTAGTGTCAATGCTTGCAAAGAAAATTGAAGACCTATTGGGTACAACTGATCCTTTCTTTGCATAATTTATTCTTTGGCTGCACAGGAGAGCGGCTGTGCTGGCCATTGAATCCACCACTGCTATTTCCATGTATACTAGAGCTTGGAAAACAACTTTTTTGACTGCTGGCTGGGGTCTAGAATCCCCTTAAAAAGGAATTTATCCAAGCTCTGCCTTCAAAGCATTGGAAATGTAAATGCAGCAAGCTGCCTCCCTCTTTTCTGCCATTTTAAGAGGACCTGCCCTTCTTGTCCTGAGTGTTTTATGCACCACAAGGGCTAGAAACTTGATTTTTTCTTTTAAAAATAACAAAACTTGGGTTATTTACTGGCACTTTTCTCTGTACTGCCCTTCATGCAAGGCCCTGGTCTTCAAAGAGGCACAGTTGGTTTTCCAAAAGAACCCCTAAAAATGCCTACACCAGTGACTTATGTTGAGATCCATCGTGAAGCCTTCGGTGACCTACAATAATTCTTCTGCCTGAAGGAGAGCGTCTGGTTGGCTTTCCTCTCCCTGCCATGTTTTTGGGTGGCTGCCTTGCTTTGATGCTTTATTGGATTTTACTATGCTGTGAGGGGAAGATGGGATCAGCTGGGAAACAGTCTGTTGGGAACAGGGAAATGTTATAATAACAAACTGTATAGGAGCGTAAGTGCTCGCAGACGGATGCGGTACAAGGTTGAACTGTTGGCAAGCTGAATGAGAAAATGGGAGGGGGACGAAATAGCCTGGGTATGCTTAGTGGGTATGCTTAGCCATTAAATGGGATGTTAGCATGCACTTAATTGAAATGAAAAACAGGAATTTGAGGCTGTTGTGCTCTTCCTCAGGCAGCGGTTTCTGGGGTAGGAGTGGCTCAGACTCCACTTGGCTCTAATTCTTGTATTTCTTCGAGTTTTTCTCTTTCTCATTGTATGGGTGTGCGGATCCGCAGGTTGGATTACCTAGACAAGAGTCGAAAGTTTGAAGATCGGCTGAAAGAACTCAAATCCGAAATCCAAACTTTGAAACTTGAAGAGAAACAGGCTGGCTTCCTCTCACATTGGAACAAAGTCCTGGGCGCTTTGGACCGTTCTTCAGTGAACCTGTGCAAGGTCTGTGCGCAGTTTTGCATTACATGTCATACATTTTATTTTATAATGCACCTGGGACAGCCCGGTAGCAGTTGTGTATGATGCCTGCCATGTCAGTGGAGCAGTGAATTCATTCCAGGTCTTAGTTAGCTTGACAGGAGCTCTCCAAGGTTCTGAATGTGCTGAGGAATAGAGTTCAGCACCTTGGGGAACTCCCTTTAAAAATGCAATAAAACTCTCCAAGGTGCTGAACTTATCTAGGAATAGAGTTCAGCACCATGAATAGTTCTATTAAAGCCTGGAGTGGATTCGCTGCTGCCACTGACATGGAGCCAGCTACTGCCACTAGAAAGGAAGCAATGGCCTCTCTTTGGTGTTGGTTCCCAGCCAACCCCTCCTGTGCCTTGTTCTCCCCCTGAATAGTCTTCGCTGAAAGGGGATTCTATAAAAATGGAGATACTTTGGACTACTTTGGGGGTTTTATATATTGTTTTTTTCTCCCTGGGGCCACTACGAGCCAAAAACATGTCCCTGCTGGGGTGAGGGCTACTGTTGCAGTTCCATGAAACCAGGGGTGGGTAACTTCTGACCTACCAAATACCTAGCCCCTTTCACACTCCATAATCCCACTTCAGCTGCCACGTCTGCATCCTGTCTGACCCTGGAGTTTGTGCTCCAGTGAGGCCCTAAGCTGTGAAGTTGTATCTTATGGAACCCTGGGATTTATAGTTCTCTGCCAAAGAGAGCTTAGGGCTTCACCCTGGGTGCAGTAATTGTGTACTGTGAAAAATTCTTGCTTTTAGGGCATCGTGAGAATCTTGGACTTGTAGTTTGTCATAGGACTTGGAAAGCTCTGCCCCACGGCTCTCATCTACTGTCATGAACCCCTGTGCCAGAACTCTTGAGCAGAGAATTCTGAAGCCCTCTGCAAACTACAGATCCCAGGATTCTGTACAATGAAGCTGTGGCATTTCAATGGTGTAGAACCTTTTGCAGTCTAAGAGCCCACCGTGTCTGTAATAATCTGCCCCAGAAGCTGACGGATCCTGGTGGAGCATCCAGCCCTGATTAGTGGAGCCTGCGTTTGTTTCAGGTTCCTTTGTGGATGAAAGCCCTAGAGGCAGACTTTCTGGAGAGTCTGCAACGGCCTTTCTTCGAGACTCCGCTCTGTGTGACAGACAACCCCTTGCCCAGCACGCTGGTTGCAGACCTCCCATTTCAGACAGACTCTGTCGTTGCCAGTCACGTGGGAACTGCTGCCAAGAAGCACATTAAGGTAACAGGGTTGGAGAACAGATATGTCACTAAGCTGACACCTGTGAGAATTGTTGGTCCGAATCTCTGTTCTCTCTGATAATCCAACAAAGCCATGACTTTTTCCTGCCTCCTTTGGGGCATTCAGGTATGGCTGCCTGGCTTTTAAGGTGGGTATTGGGGTCACCTGCGATCAATCAGGGCAACAGCTCCACATTTGTAAATGTGGATGCCAAAATTTATGAGGTAGTAAGTTTAGTTTACGATAGGATGCCAGCCTATACTCCTGTTGGTGCAGCCCAGGATTGCATTGGCTTTTTTGGCTGCCGCAATCATTGTTGGCTCATGTTTACCTGTGGTCCTTTTCGCCTGTACTGCTTTCAAGCCAGGCATCCCTCATCCAACATCTGTGCCTTTCATTTTTTCCCCTCTAGTAGCTTCTATCTATCCTTGTTCAGATTCATTCTGTTAAGTTCTGTTCCAGCCCTCCAACCTGTGTGGGTCATTTTGAATCCTGATCCTGCCCTCTGGGGTTATTTGCTGTGTCAGAAGGCTCAAAGACACCTATGCCCCATCAGCTTTGGCTTGTGGGCTTTCAGCTGCCATCTTCTTGAGATGAAATAATTTTCTTTCTCTTTGTGCCTTTTCTCCTCAGGTCCAGCAACACAAGACGGACGTCATCTACATCTGAATCTAAAATATTTTCTTGCCATTGCTTTGGTAAACTCTCAAAGCTACTCTGAGATCTTGAAAAGACTGACGCGAATGCGTGTGCAAGATGGAGTATTTTAGTTTGATTTCCACATGGTGCTTCTTCTATTATGTAGCAGATCCTGGCTGACCCAAAGAGCAGAGGTATTCTAAAATGTTGTTTCTGTGTTAACTTAGGATTCTTTCTTGGAGTGGCCAAAGAATCTTGCTAAGGGATACAAACAGTTAAGACATGGCCTTAACCCAGCAATTAAGTTATGTGAGAGTAAACACCACAGGAGACAGTGGCGCTTACTTCTGAGCAGGCATACAGAGAACCGGGCTGGGTGCCCTTTGGAAATCCATGAAATAATTGTACTTATAAGGACTTAACCAAATCCAGGTTCCGTATATGTAGGGATCTGTGTAAAAGTGGATGTTTATGTTTGTACATGTTGAGATTGATGTTTAAAGAATTCTGCAGCTTTCACAAATTTTTTTTTTAGAAAAATAAAAATAAAAGATGGACACTAGAAGCTTGGATTAATGAACAAAACATGTCAAAATCAACTAGTTAACCCCAAAAGTTGAAATTGTTTGCATGTATCCTCAAACCTGTGCTGCCCTTCAAGATGGCTCCAGAAATATTTCCTGGCTGCCTTGTAGCTTGAGCTGAAAAATATTTACTTTAAAGTAGAGGTGAATTCTCCTTCATCTGAGGTTTTTCAAGAGAGGTTGGGTGGTCATCTCTCAGGGGTTGGGCTAGATGGCCATTTTGGTCGCTTCGACCTTTCAGATCTGAGGACTAAGACGGCATCCAGGACTGTGGCCATTTCTGCACTAGACTGTTATAGCGCTATGATTCCACTTGCAACATCCTATGGAATCCTGGGGTTTGTAGTTTTGGGAGGGGCCAGCTGGCCCCTCCCAAAACTACAAACCCCAGGATTCCATAGGATGTTGCAAGTGGAATCATAGCGCTATAACAGTCTAGTGCGGAAATGGCCTGTGACTCTCGTGTCAATGAACTCAGGAAGAAAAGTTCTCAGTAGGCAAACTGCAGAGGATTTTGGAAGAGGGGCATTTGGAACATAATCTCTGACTGGGCCCTTAAATTCACAACTTCTTGTCATGGCCCAGCAAAGGCATTCACTGAATTAGCACCCTGGGGCTAGATTGGGTTTTCCAAGCTACCTTGAACACCCTAAGGCAGCAGTTCCTAACCCTTTCTTTACCACGGACCCCTTTAAATATCTTTTGTTGCCAGAGACTACCAAGACTTAACTCAAGATTTAAAACCCTAAAGGGCATCAAATGTTTATTTAAAGTTGGTCATCCAGGGTTCTCACATTGGGAGGGAAGGGAGAAACAAGTAAATGCACACTCTCCTATTAGGAAGGTGGCTTTTGGCTGTATGTGTGGAAGTAAGTAAGTTCATGTGCTTTCTCTGAGCCCATTCAGCTGTAGAAGTAGCAAGTGCTGAGTACATCTTTTACTATCAAATAGTTGTTTTCATAACTTTTGAATGGTCTGAGATATTGTAATGGAACTTCGTGCAAATGATGTCTATCAGCAGCAAAAGAGTCTTGCTCTTGGAGATCAATGTATCACCTTCTTTCCTTCTGAACTGTAAAAGCTCATAACATTTCTTCAAGTCTTCAGAGACCTCCTGTAAGGACACTGCAGACCCTCAGGTGTCCGCAGGCCACAGGTTAAGAACGCTTGCCCTAAGGCATACAGCCCAAAGAGTAAGGGCAGTCCTGGGAAAAACAGAATCAAATGCTCTCTCAATATCATGAACAGCACTCCGTGGTCTAGGTTCACATAGCCTTGCTTTGTTGTGAATTCTCTCTGAGTTCTTCATGCTACCCAGGTGTTGTTTTTTTTTGGTCACCATCTTGGTTTCCATCCTAACAATCCTCAACTAGAGTAGCAACCATTTCTAAAAGCATCCATAGTGTCCTGGAGTGACTGAACATTCAGGGCATTGTGGGGAAGATGAAGATGGTGGCTGAGACTTTGAGCCAGCCTGCAGGAAAATCTTTCTGGAAAATTTATTATATGCTTACAAGGTTGACTCCAACCTATGGTGACCTTATCCTCAGATGAGGTTGGCCACCATAGCCTTCTTCTAAAGTTCAGAGTGTGTGATTTGTCCAGGGTCACTCAGGGTTTTCCATGGCCGAACAAGGACTCACACACTGGTCTCCCACAACCCCAACACTCAATGACCACATCATGTTGGTTCTAAAAATCACATTACCTCTATTGTTCTTGAGTGCTTTCTACTTGACTCCAACTTATAGTCACTCTATCTTTGAGTTTTCTTGCCATTGCCTTGCTTTGAACCTGAAAGAGGATTAGAACCCTGGTCTCCCAGAGTGCAATGCTCCAACCACTACACCATGCTGGTACTCCATATCAAATATCCTTTTTTTAAAAAGTAAATTAGGAGAAACTCACTCAGGATGGGTATTCCCTCAGCCTGAAGACAGGAACAGCACTCTGCATGTTTTCTGGCATTTTGGGGTCGTAATTCTATCACTTCAGTATCTAGGAGCCAGGGCGGTGTAGAAGTTTGAGCACTGAACTACCACTCAAGAGACCACAGTTCAAAACCCTACTCAGCCATGGAAGCCTGCTGGGTGACAAGTCACACTCTCTCAGCCTCAGAGAAAAGCAACCTGCCCCCTCTGAACAAATTTTGCCAAGAAAGCCCAGCAATAGGTTCACCATAGGTTCGAAATGGCTTGAAAGCACAAGATGACGATGTATCTCAAAGGAGCATCCTTTTATGATCCAAGAACCTTGGAAGAAAATCGTGACTATAGCCGTAGTTATATATACTGATTCAAAGAAAAGTGTCAATGTGCATCAACTCTCTCTTAAATTTAATGATATCTCATCAGTACAACACTGGCAGGGGAAAATAAATATATATAATTTTTCTGCCTTAACATCCAATATTCAAGAAGGTTTGAGGCTGTGTGGCTGCCCACTGTGCTCCGAGGTGTAGGAGAGAACTGCAGAACTCTGGAGCTTAAGAGCAGCATAAAAACCCAAACCACTCTTTTCTATGCATAGGAAATTCAAGCCCGCCCAGACTTTTCTGCTCAGCAACCGTCTAGAACTCCTTCCTTTGGTTTATTCTCAAACTACACATCAATACAAAGAAAAGATCAACCATTCATATAAAGGCAGGTTTCTTACAGGAACTGTGGACGACTCTTCAGCTAAAAAGAAATAGTTGCTGCTGTAATAAGTAATAATTTCTAGACCAGGTTAGTGTAAATATCCCCCCCCTACCCAAATTAGCTAAATAGCAATTTGTTTCATTCAGAGCAAAGGAGTAAGAAACTCTGAGGCTGTGGCCCAAATTTCTGGGCTATGGAAGGATGGCTAATCAAGCCCTCTCTGTGGCTCTCTGAGTCACAGTCCAGTGGTTGTGAGGTGTGCGTGGAGCTCCACATGCAGATGTGGCAATGCTTTTATGCAAATAGGTATCCCATGGTTCTCAGGAAAGTTCTGCAAGGCCTCCAGTGGGATGGGGCAGGCTATGATAAGCTTGTTCCTACTCCCCAGGGTTACAAATGGATTTGCTGTGGAATTTTAAGGTCTGCTTTCTTATCTGACATACACAGCCTGGCCCAGCCCTCTCCTGTGGGCCTTCCAGTATGGTCTTTTGGCACTTTATGGACACTTCAAACCTCTCCACCACAAAAAGAAAAGAACCCACACCCAATCCAACAGAAATTGTGTAGCAGTGGGCCTCTCTTCCGCTCTAGAGTAAAGCAAGGAGTGAGGCCTGTCCTCTAAGGTGCTGTCGCCCACCAGAGTGGGGATGGAGGGGGAAAGAGGCAACACCCAAATAAAACTTCACACCAAACCAGGCCATAGCAAAGGTCCACCCCACCAGGCAGGCACTTGGGGAGTCCTCCCTTTAATGCGGAGTTCTGGTTACTCCAGGTGCTCATCCCCTTCTTCCACATCTTTCAAGCTGAGCACCTCGAGGGTCCCTTTGCCTTTTGTCTCACACCGGATCAGCTCATCAATTTCCCGAAAACAGCCTGGATCCACGAGGCACACCTACGGGATCAACACACAATTTAGGACTGGAAAAAACAAACAAACAAACGATAGTGTGTCTTTTTAATGTGCATCCACCTAGCCTGGCCACTTGGCTTGCTCCTACAATTAAAACCATTTGAAATATCAGAATCACAGAACAGACACTGAAGAAAGAAACCATTTTCTTCTAAACAGTCAGTTCCCAAAATAGAACAGCAGAAGGAGAGCAAGGAAGGAGCCAGGCCAGTCTCCCCAGGGAGGGAGTCCCAGAGTTTGGGAGCATCTACCTCTTATGGTTCCAGTGCCAAAAAGGAAAGAGGGGACCACTTACGATTTCCAGCTGCTCATCGAAGTCCTCGCTCTCAGTCACCTTGATGAGAGGCTTCAGTTTCTCCTTTAGTTTCTTGCCCTCTTTCCGGGGGATGATGAAGCGCAGCCGCATGTGTGCCCGCTCGATCTGCATGGTCTCCTTCAGCTGCTTGATGACTTCCAAGGCCTGGCAAGGAAGGGAGCAGTCAGGAACTCTCAAGCTCCCTTTCCCCTAGCTCCTCCTTTCAACAACTCTGGCTCGGAGAGCAAATGGTTCTAAGTCACCCCGTGAATTTCTTGTCTGAGCAGTGTCTGAATCTGGGTCTCCACAGCCTTGTACTCTTCAATGCTGCACTGTAGTGCATCGTTTTAAGATCAGTCAACTCTGCTCACCCTTCCGAACCCCAAAATAGCAACAGGGTCTTGTATTCTCTGAAAACAGGGACAGTGTTGTGGGGCTACAAGACCCATGTATCCTCATCACAACAGCCAAAGAATTCACAGGAATTCCGATCCAAGAGCATCCAGAAAGACAAAGCACCGTTGATTTTAAATGGACTAAGGGGAATGATTCTTGCTCGTTCAGAAATTTGTCTGAGAGCTGCCATCTGAGGATGAAAGCTGTCACTCACAAGAATTTTTTGCCACAAAGTAAGTGTAGAATTCTACAGGACGTTTGCTTTTCAGTGCAATCCTAGAATTCTTTATTTGGAAGAAAGCTTCCCACTGGCTAATGGTGCTTACTTCTAAGTAGGCCATGGTCTTGCTTGGAAGAGATTTCAGTTTTTTCTGAAGCATCAATAATAGCGGCTTTAGAATTCATTAAATGCTATCCTCATTTTCTGTGAGATGATTTCTCCTATATTTTAGCAGAAGGCAGCTTTTCAAAGAACTTGGCAAACTGTACTAGCCCATGATCACATTTGCTAGCCTTTCAGATTCCCCTAGTCAAGGGGAGAATTAGGCAACCCTCCAGAGGTTGCTGGAGTGCAAGTCCACCATAGCCACCATAACAAGTAATGAGGAATGCTGGGACCTGCAGTTCAACAATATTTGGAGGGCCAAGTGATTCCCACCGTGCCTTGGTCAGACCCTTGCCATCCACAAGAAAGAAAAAAAAATATTGTCAAGTGTTCTTCCTTGGTCACCTGGAGCCAGTCTTAACTCATCCTAAGTGAGCAGATGAAATAAATAATTCGAATAGTAAAAACATAACCCAAGATCTGATGGCATTACTCTAGCTGGACCTTGCTGCTTCCACCAGAATGAGGACCACTTCTGCAGCCCCCCACCCACCCCAAAAACCTCTAGCTCTGAGAAACCTTCTCTAGCTCTAGGGAAGTCTTTGGGATTCACCAAGTGCTGCAGTGGGAAGGAAGGAAAACCTCAATTCTGCTACACTGGATCCTGATGTATACTGTAGGATCTTTGCCACAGATCTGGGACAGCTCATGGCCTTGGCACACCTTGGCTGGCATCCTGTGACACACAGAGGCAGAGGTCCACCTTAATCTACATGTGTCTTTTGGTGTCACTGTGGAGGGTGTTACTAACCCTCTGTAATGAGCAATGCCCCATCTGGGAGTTATCGCTTAGCTGCTGCAGCTCCCCCATGGCTGCACCATGGTTGGTGGAGGGAAATGGAGGGGCGTGTGACTATGTTCCTGTAGCCAGACGAAAACCACTGGCATTATTTGTGGAGACCTCTGGGGGACGCTAGAGGATCTCAGGAGATGATGCTATAATTCTCCATCTGGCTACAAGGATGCGTCTCCAATTTCCCTCCACCAGCCACTGAATGGCTGTTGAGGAGCGCGGTCCTGCAGTGGTTGAACAGTGAGTCTAGGGGGTGTTGAGTGGAGAGGCGCAGCACAGTTCTTCATGTGGAACTATTAAGCTATGCTCTGCTGTTCAGGATCTCAACCTATGAGACATAAACAGCTCTCCCGCAGAGGATCTTTACCTGCTGTTTGGTGCTCTTCCCAGGTTTGACGGAATAGTGGATATCTTTCATGGCTTTTTCGATCAGGCTGACAGTGTAGGGTCTCTTTGTTTCTGGGTTGACACACTTTTCCGCTACGATCGTTGCAATGTCGCGGAACATCTGCTCCAGCTGCGTGTGGCGCTCCTTGTCCGACACCTGCAATTCCCCTTTGGCTAGGATCTGAAAACAAGAAAAGCAGTGCTGTTCATCTTTCAGCGATTCAGACCACCTGGATTATGAAAGCCACAGGAACCTGAGTCAGCCCCCTAGAATCCTCAGAGATGGCCAAAAACTGTCAGCTCCAGAGCCGGGGGGGAAAAATCCTTTTCGTTTCTTCTAAATATCTACAAGTGTTTTGTCCTAGCTGGATCTCTCATTAGTCATAACTATCCTAAAAGTTTGTTCAAAGCTGGCTTCAAACAGATGCAGAAATTAGTCTCCACTGTCTATTCATGCAAACACCCTACACACGTGGCATTTAAAAGCAAGGACAATTTAATATGAGGAATAAAGAATTTCATCCACCTTCCCTGCATAGGTTAAGAGCCTACCTGTTTGCAGATTTCTGTCTGGTCGTCTGTCCCAAAAGCTTTGACAAGGTCTTCCTTCTTTGCCACTTGTCCTTTGGAGACATTCACAAACACTGTGTGTGTCTGCAAAACCTCATCGAGGTCCTTTTCTCTAGAAAATAATTTTCACTGTGATTAAAACACTTCCTGGCAGGCTCACAAAAATGCTGCAGGAAACAGTGGAGAAAAGGCCACAGATTCAACCCACTGCAGCAAGCATCCAGTTTAGCCCTACGCTGGCAAAGACGGAAGGTGAACAATTGCAGGCTTCTTTCAGAACAGCCAGTGCCAAATGTACAAGGGTCATATTTTGTAATTCAGATGTGTCTTAAATAAATACACAGAGAACTAAGAAACAGTTCAACAGTGGAATGGACTGCACAGAAAGTGGTGGATTCTCCTTGTTTGGCAATTTTTTAAAACAGAGCTTAGATGCCCACCAATGGATTTCTGCACTGACAAGGGTTAGATTAGATGACCGATGAGGTCCCTTCCAACTCTGTAATCCTGTATAAATAACAGCACAGTGATGGCATCAACTGTTAAAGAAAGCAACACCAGGTAGAAGCAAAATCACACCTCTGGATTCAAGATACCCGATATTATAGTGTTGTTTTTATGGTAAAGTTTTATGGATTTCCTTGATGAAACGTCTCAAGATGAAAGAAAGCTGTGGAAAATCTTTGGTTCAAAACTCTTGGAGTACCTGTGGAAAACTAGGCACAGACAGCTCACTGCCAGTAGCAAGGGGGGAAATCCCAGTGACTGGGTTTCTCAGACTTCACTGCTAGGGCACCAACTGGTTTAATACTAGCCTTTAAGAAAACATTGCACTCTGCATATGCTCTGCTTCTTGTTTTGAAATATATTAGTCCTATGCTTTGGATAGGCTCAGAGCTGTTCTCCCTTCGTCCTGTGCTTAAAAGATAACTCTGCAGTCTTCCTAGACTCAGACGCATTGTTGATCAAAGCCTACACTCTATATAAGTGTAGAAGCCCTCTGCCTTTATTCCTAACTTTTAAAAATCTCCACATAAGCTGAGAAATTCTTTCTGCAAAGACCCAGCTTCCTCTGTGTAGGTTCAAAAACACTTTACCCCTTTCTTTTGTAACTTATCAGGCATGCCCTCTGCACTGGCTCAGAAACACTTTAGCTTTATAACCCACGTGTAAAATATTGCCGCCCTATACTCTGTTTAGGCTGAGAAACATTGCCTAGACACCAAGCTTTAAAATATACCCACTCTGCACTCTGTATAAGTTCAGGAACATTCTATCTTTCTCACTTCCCCACGCCTTGCAAAGGCTTAGAAATGGCCTGCCTTTCTCTATTGCTTTTCAAAAAAAAAACAGCCCTTCACTCTGCATAGGCTCAGAGACACTACATTTGCTCCTTTTTTTTATAATATATGTACTCCGCCTTTTTCTTTTCCTTTCAAAATATAATCACTGTGTGTAGGTTAAGAGGCACTCTGCATGTTTGTCTGTCTCCCTCTTAAAATGCACCAGCCCTTCACTTTGCAAAGGCTCGGAGACACTCTGTCTTCCTCCTTTCCTAATATATCTACTCTGCATAGACTCAGAGACTCTGCCCCCTCCTTACCTCTTAAAATGCGCCAGCCCTGCACTCTGCATAGGCTCGGAGACACTTTTTCCCTTACCTTGTAAAACACCTCCACTCTGTATAAAAATACTCCTCGTTTTTTCCGTTTTGACTGCCTGTCTGCCTCTCTTCCTCTTGAAATGCGCCACCCCTGCTCTCTGCCTAGGCTCAGAGACGCTCTTTCTTCTTCCTTCCCGAATATATCTGCATGTGCTCAGGGACACCGCCTTCTTTCTTTCCTCTCGAATTATATCCACGGGCTCGGAGTGGCTACTCCGTTTGTTTGTTTATCTTCCTGCCCGCCTCTTAAAAGGCGCCCGCTCTGCACTCTGCGTATGCTCAGAGACCCTCCCTCCCGGCGTCGCCCGCCCCTCCGGCCCCACTCACGCGCCGCTCCGCCATCCCAGGACCTTGTTCCGGTAGCAGGCGATCTCGAAGCGCTTCCCGGCCCGCTTGGTCCGCACCACGGCCACGTTGGTGAGGCGGATCTGGTTGGTCGGCGTGAAAATCGACATGATGGTCACTGTCTTGTTGACAGCCGGGCCCGCGTTCTCTGCGCCTGCGCACCAGCCATCCCTGCGCCGCGAGCTCCGCCCAGCGGGGCAAGTCCAGGCCAATCCGAAGGCGTCTTCCGCCTCTGAGCTGTGACGCCAGAGAATCTCGCGAAAAGCGGGAGCTCCTGCGGCAAGAAAGGGTCCTTTCGTCAGTTGCGTCCGGCTGGAAAATGACGGACGAGAACTTTTAGTTCCGGAACAAATAAATTCCAAGTCTCTTGTATAGAGATTAAGAATTAAGAGAAAATTCTGCGTCCCTGTAGGGATTACTTCCGAGTAAACAAGCCTTGGCAAACTTTTTCTGCCAGGTCTGTAGGTGTGGAAAGTCTTACTCATAAGGAATGCCAAGAAATGTATTTCTGTCCCAATAGAAATTTCTGGCTAGGTTAGGTTGATGGGCAGTATGGTGTAGTGGTTAGAGTGCGGTGCTCTCAAGGCTGGAAAGACCGAGGGGGGCTCTTCGAGTCCCTCCTCAGTCACTTGGCTCCCTGGGTGGGCTCAAGCAAGGCACTCTCTCAGCCTAGCCTACCTCGCAGGGTTGTTGTTGCCAGCCCCTATTAATGTTCTTAGATTTCAGGCCTTGGCCCTGAGTCTCCAGGCCTGGACCCCCTTCTTTGGTCAAGGCCTGGACCCTCTTCTCTGGTTCTCTCAGGGGGAGGAATCTCAGGGGGAGAGCACCACCTTCAAAATTTTGTGGAAGAATATATATTTTTCTCAGTTTTGAGGCATGATGTTTTGGATTATCTGTTGTGGTTGATGCTTAATGTACTTTCTTTATCACTCTTGCAAGATCTCCAAGGCCTGACCCCATGGATACATCACAAAGGGTCACCTCTAGGTTTCAAGTTTTGGCCAGACCGGTCCTGATCCGACAGCAGAGCAAACATCCAACTGTCCAGGCTCTGGTATAAATTGCTGCCAATCCTTCCCATGCTTGGCTAATGAAGGATTCTGGGAGCTGCAGTCCAAGACAGTAACATGCTCCAGTTCTGTATTTAAAAATATTTGATTTTACTAAAGAACGAAAAAAACCCAAAACAAAATATGAAGCTCTCAATATTCAGTTCGGATTTTCTTGTCCATCTGCGCGATTCAATTTTTTCTCTGCTGGATTCATCGAAGGTCTCGATTCTGTAACTGTTTTGGTGCCTCTTGGTCAGGGATTTTTAAAAATTTTGCATACAGGTTTGTTTATTTATTTATTGCATGCATGCATGCAATCGAAGGAAAATTTAAAAAAAAGACTTTTGAAAATTCTGGAGCCTTCATCTAGCAGTCCAGATAGGGTTAATACAAAGGGGAAAGAAAAGGGTAACGTAGCTTTCCCAGCATGCCTGCAAAAAGTGTGTGAGACACTCTCTCTCTCCCTCTCTCAAAGATGGCTCCTTCCAGGAGATCGCGGGGAGGGCTTCGGAGGTCTCCTCGGGAGTAACGCCCCCCATTTCCTGGCCACTGAACTAGTACCGGGCTGGAAAATCCTGCTAGTCCCGTTCGCTTGCAAAGAAGACATGGGTAAGAGAAGCCGAGCCCTTCGCTATGTCTACTCAGGAGCAACGCTTTTATCAAAGGGACAAAAGTAAAGATGCAACAGATTGCGGGAGCGTGCTTCTGTTCCGGAGCAAGCCTCCCCCTTTGCCAGTAGGACCTACTCTCGGGGAAGGTTGCAAAAATTGGGGGAGAGAGTCCCCTTGAACGTTGCAGGCTTGTTCCTGAGTAGGCAAGTACAGAGTAAAGGCTTGCGATTGTGTGAATGGGCTGCAAAAGGCCCCGATCCGAAGACCAGAGTATGGTTGGGAGGGAGGCGCGGGATTGAGAGACGTTTACTCGCGAAGGAGAAGGGTGCAGAAAATTGCAGAGGAGCAACTGCTTCCCGAGGTTGGAGGGTGTTTACACGCAAGAAAACCCATTGGGTGTGTGTTAAGGTTCGCTGATGCACCTGATCCTGATTAGTCATAATCCTGAACTCGTGTACTGGCCAGTAAACCCCACTGAATGGGAAGGGGGTTATTTTTTTCCCGCACCTTGATTCAAGGCAGCCCAATTCTAGCCCAGTGGCAAGGGTGTATTTACTTAGAGGTAGGAGCTACGGAATTCGGTGCAGTTACTCCGAAGTAAGTGCTAGAGAATGCAAGGAGACCCTCTTTTAAAATTCTCACTCTGTTGTTTATAGGATTGCAATTTCCTAAATTTGCTGGGAAATTCTATCTGATTTTTTGCTGGATTTTGAAACTCCTAGAATTCCCCCATCAGTATGGTGGGCAGGCTGGAAGTTGTAGTTTCAAAGGGTAACTTTTCTGGGCTGTGGTTTTGTGGGTTTTTTTGGTAGTTTGCTTTTTCTCTCAAGCACAGCTCATATAATTCCTATGACCCAATCCTGTGTGTGGTTGTGTGTAGCAACTATATTACAACTTACTGCCCACAACAGTTCTTGCTGGACAGAAGGGCTTTCTGAACTGGCTTAAGAAAAATATTAGCACCTATTGTAATTTATTATTACTGTTATTTACATATAATTTAAAAATACAGAAATAACTTTTCGTCAGAACTGGGGCTGGAGGCAGATTGCAAAAATTAAAACAGATGCCCATGAAAAAAACCAGTGAGAGTATATAAGTTAGTCTCAAAAGTGCTACAAGATCTCTAAATACACAAAAAGTTATGGTTAAAATATACTTTTAAAAGTTGTGGTTAAAATGTAGCACAAGAAGGAAAACAGTCTAGTGCATATTTATAAATCGCTTAGAAAATTCCCAAACAGTTTAAAGCTACAGTAAAAAATACAAGAGACACAATAAGCCAGGTTAAAAGGCAGTTTTGATGCAGCCCATGAAACAGATGTTAGGGCAGATTAATTTGCAGTCCATTCTAATATCTAATTATGGTTACAAACATTTATAACTATAACATATAGAATTATAAATGTAAAATAAGATTTATAGCTAGTGTGGGTTAATCTATAACAACCCTTGTCTCTTCTGTAACCCATGGATCTTTGCTTTCTCCTCTTTTCAGCACCCATAAAATCTGAGAATTCTGTATATTAAACCAGTGCTGACCACTGGCTTTACAAGAATAAATCAGGATGTGTTTGTTAGCTATTTCATCTCACAGTATAGAGTTCATATTTGTGCCTCTAAAAAAAATGCTCTCAATTTATTTTATTAAACTCAGCAACCGTATCAAACTACTCAGTTTTTGTGCTGTAATTCCACTTTAGTTGCCGTGGCAGCAACTTTTCAGATCCTGGGATTTGTAGCTTCCAGAAGGGACTTAGAATTCTGTGCTGGAGAGCTGTAGTGCTTCAGAAGCCCCAGGGTTCCACATGCAATGTTAAAGTGGAATCATAGGGCTATAATTATGTGGTATGAAGGAGCCCTGGTGATTATTCTGTTTCCTTTCACAACAACCCTGTGAGGTAGGTTAGGCAGTTGGTCCTGGGGAGACTCAGGTGGAAATTTGAATACCATGTTTGCTAAGTCCAGTACTTTTAAGATCTGGTTCTTTGTAACTGAATTGCTAAATGGATTCAGATCAGAGCTTGGAAGAAGTTACTGTAGTGGACTACCACTCCCAGAATCTTCCAGCCTGCAGCCTTCTCAAGAAACAGAAGTTCTCTTCTTGGACTCCCAACTGCCACAGTGCCCCAGACAGACAGCATGGGGAATGTGGGAACTGTAGTCCCCCTAAGATGAATATGACGGCTGTGGTTCTCCTTCCTTTCAGAGCTGCCCATGGAGACCTGGGACGGTCTCTGCGCTCACCTGACCTTCTTGTGGCTGAACCGATTTTACCTCTACTCCTGCGCCGCCTTGGGCATCAGCCTTTGGATCTGCATCCAAGTTCTCAGTAAATCCAAAAAGCAGGTAGCTGTGCGGTTCCATCCTGTCTTGCCTTCCCTGTTGAACTTTGGGTCTTCCCAGCTGGAAAGGTGGTGGTGATCATGGGGTTGTCTTTTTTATTATTACTGTTGTCACTATCATCATCATTTCTTTATAGCACCATCACCGTATGTGGTACTTCATAAAAAAAGAACAGCCTTACCATCAGGCTTACAATCTAAAGACAGAACACACAAGGAAAGGAGATGGCAGGGGGGGACAAGATTAAGTCCGGCAGAAATTGCCTCTTCTCTCCCTCCGAGGCCAGGGCAGGGGCAGCTGGGATGGAGGGAAGGCCTTTCCTCTGCTTCTGGACCAGTTTGTTTCCAGGCACAATTCAAAATGCTGGTGATGACCTAGGGGGCCCTATCCACCTTAAGTCCAGGCTGTCTGAAAGGTCATTTCTCCCCATATGAATCTGTTCGGGCTCTGAGATCCCCAGGCAAAGCCCTTCTCTCAGTTCCACCACCTTGACATGCAGAGCTGATGGGGAAGGAATAGACAGGGTCTTTTTGGTGGCTGCCCCAAACTCTGGAACGTCCTTCCCAGGGAGGCCAGAACCGCCCCTTCTTTGCTGTCTTTCTGTTGGCAGGCAAAGACCTGGTTTTTAAAGTTTAAGAGGGTACCGTATTGTTTTCATTGAACTGTTTTTAAATTGCTCTTCATCCTGTTTTGAGTTGTTTTAATATCGTGAATAGTTTGATTTTAACTTAATGTTGATCTTTGTATGTTTTTAGCTTTACCAGACTTGTTTTAAATTGTAAGCTGCCCTGAATCTTAATTTTGGAGATAAGGTGGGATAGAAGTAAAATGAATTAATCTATTGTTCTTCTTCTTATTGTTGTTTTAAAATTGTAGGATGGGAATCCACTTGAAAAGGCAGGCCTTCTTAAGGGCCCTGCTGGTGAAAGAAAACAGAAGGAAATCTCAGCTCTCAAAGTCCATGTCACTGGCGTGAAGGTTTTTTATGGTTCCCAGACTGGAACGGCAAAGGTAAGTGTTGCAGTGAAGCTGGTGAGTGTGGCAGTGTCTTTTTATTCAGGGGCGTTGTTTGTGCTCAGAGAATCTCTTCATAATTCATCTCTCCAAAGTTACATCCTTTGGTTCTAGGCTTTGGAGAATCCTGCCTAACTTAAGCCCTGCATGTCTGCAAGCTAGGGTGGAGGACTGGTTTGAAGGGGACATGGCACCCAAGATAATCTTGTGGCATTGAGTTCCACAAGCTAATTTGGAATTGACTGAACTGTTGTGTCCTTTCCTCCCAACTAGAACATGGCCGCTAATCAGTTTTTCCTGGGTGGCCTCCAACCATGGTGATCTTGTTAGTGAAGATGGTGGATGTTTCTTTCGTGGGTTGCTGTGGTGATTCTGAGCTTCCCTTGCACCAGATTTTCTTCTGTGTATTATGGACTGTTTAAGTCCCATGGCTCCTAATCATTGTGGCTATAGGCTATGAGATTTTCAGTCAAAGACATCTGGAAGACCCAAGGGCCCTTTTCACACTACACATGTATAGCATTATGATTCCACTGCCATGGCTGCACCCTATGGAATCCTGGGATTTGCAGTTTAGGGAGGGTGATTTAGAATTCTCAACCAGAGAGCTTTAGTGCCTTGCCAAACTGTAAACTCCAGGATTCCATAGGACAAAGTCAGGGCAATTAGAGTGGAATGATAGCACTATACAGTTGGCCCTCCGCATCTATGGGTTTAACTTTCACAGATTTGATTATTTGTGGGTTATTTGCTGCCACCTCTGCTGCTGCCCTGTGCTGTTTTTAATAGGGACTTACAAGTCTCTCCTTGTGTTCTCAGTCTCTCTGCAAGTCTCGTGAGACCAAGAGACTGCAAACGCAAGGCAAGGCTGGTAAGTCCCTTTTTAAAATGCTGTAAGGCAGCAGCAAGCTCCACCAGCTGCCCGCTTCTGCCTTGTGAAGGGGCCCTGTCACCTCAAAAGCAGAATGGGATGGCTGACGTATTCCCCACTGCAGGTTCAAATGGACAGGTGTTGTGTATAGGATTTAAACAGTTTACTGGTGAGTGCTGTGGGTTAAATCTGTGGATTGTACTTTTAAATGGTTTGGGGGGATCTATAGATATTTGTGTTTTTTTCCACTTTTCCAGCAGTCCTGTGCCCCTAACCCCCGCAAATGTGTAATTATATAGTGTAAAAGGACCCTGGGTTTGGGAAGGATCTATTAAGCCAGTGGTTCTGAACCTTGTTCAGGTCATGAACCCCATTAAGGAACGGATGAAGAATACACAGAAACAAGTACACAGAAAATTTTGCTGACAATTCATGCTTTTGCGTGGGTAATGGATTTCCATTGCATTCCTTTGGAATGAAAAAAAAAATCAAAATGACAGTGAATATTTGAAAAGACTCCATTTTAACATTAAATTTCACAGAGGCAGGAAAACATTCCAAGTAATAGGAAGGAAATAAAGAGGAAATAATTTCTTGTTTCCAGTTCATGGCCCAAGAATATGTGTGTTCTTAAACAGTCTTTCACTAATCCCTTCCCTTCCTTCCTTCCAGAAGTTTGCATTGAGACTTGTGGAAGATGTTGCCTGCTCGGATCTCCCGGCAGAAGTCATTGACATGAAAGACTATGACCCAGATGACTCTCTGGTTGACGAGGTTGGTCGGGGTTTTTTCCCCCAGGCATGTGTGGAGGGTTGCCAACTTCCTCCCTGACTGAGGCACCTCTGGTAGTCCTAGCAGCACAGCAGGGAGGGAAGAGACCCCTGAGATGTGCTTTGTCCCGAAAGAGACTTCAATAATTGAAAAGAGGCAGTGAGCTTTCGTCCAAGACCTGTGGGATTTCTCTCCCTCAGGGAGCATGTGGAACCAAAGAACTTCTCTTAGGAAAGGAGTTGGGAGCCTTAAAAGCTCATTCACACATCCCTGGACAGATTAGAACAAGAGTTTATATCAATTTAATCCATTTCCCAGAGATATTTTTGTACATTCGTGTATGTCAGAGACTGAGATAAGGGTGGCCGAGGGCCATATGTGGCTCACAAGGGTGTCTCGGTGGCCCTTGGCTCTTCCACACTCCCCAGTTTGTCTGGCATCCTAAAAGAATGAATTAACTCTCCAGAAAAAACAACGAACCGACCACCTTTTAAAATAGGCTTCAGACCTTTCAGCATTGTTTAGTATTTTTTAAAAAAAGTTTTTCAAAACAGGGAGTGGATTTCTGATAGCTCCTTTTATGGTTACCTACCAATGACCATAACATGCCATTACCCATTTTGGATTTGTGGAACGTTAGAATTGGAAAAGATGCCAAAGGCCATCTAGTTCAACCCCCTGCCAGGCAGGAATACACAACAGCACACATATAGCGCTTACAGTGTGAAGAGGTTCTTCCAAATGTTTAGGTGGAATCTCTTTTCTTGTCCTTTGGCTTCATGACCCATAGCATGCAAACTAATTAATATAATTCTCAGTGACCTTTTGTATTGACACTAAATACGTGAAGTTGCAGTCCCGGTGTCTCCATATTTCCGCTTAAGGGTGAATCTCTTTTTCTTTGTCATCTTTCTATCTTGTCTCCAAGTTACTAGTCCTGAAGACGCATGAAGATCAATTTACTGGCTGAAATGCCAGTCAGTGGTAGCCCAGAAAAGTTACTTTTCTGAGCTTGGGTAGTACCCAAATAGGGCTTTTGTTCTGTTTAACTTGGCTGGGCTTATCAGCTCACAACAGCATATAGGAAATGTCTGTTTGTCCTTTTGGAAGGCGAACAGCCGGAGCATTTGCGTGTTCATGGTTGCCACTTACACCGACGGGAAGCCAACAGAGAACGCAGCGTGGTTCTGCAAATGGTTGGAAGAGGCAGCCAACGATTTCCGGGTCAGCAAGACGCACCTGAGAGGACTGCGGTATGCCGTCTTTGGCTTGGGAAATTCCTCGTACGTCGATCACTACAACACCGTGAGTCCCTTTTTGGTTCTTGTTCTCCTTGCTGAACTTGTGATCACTATTAAAAACAAAGGGTATCAATCTTTGCTTATTTTGTTCTCCCGAGAGAGAACAAAGGATTTCCGAAGTGTTTTCCCCCATTGGGCGTGGTGAAGTGAATTTTTGCACTTTTGGGAGGGATTTTTTTTCTCCTGCTCTGAGACTTTTGAAAAAAAAAATCGTTTGTGAAAAACGGTGGGGTTTGTGCCAGAAACAAGTGCAGAACATTAGCTTGGACCAAAGTGGTGTTTCGCGTGCAAACTAGGGCTGGACTCCTACGAGTGAATTATGATGGTCTAATGGTTGACTTTGGATGTGTCACACACTCTCAGCCCCAGAAAACCTCATGATAGGTTTGCCTTAGGGTTGCCATAAGTTGGAAACAACTTGAAGGCACACCACCACCACCACAACAACAAAAGTTGGACTTAACACCGTTGCAGCTCACTTCTAGGGTCATTGCGTTAGGTCAAAATTCTGCACCAACCACACAATGACCAAAATGCCGCTCCTTCCCCGCAAAAAAGCCTCACCTTGTAAGCGTCACAGCCACCGGCTTTCCTCAGCCAGATCTACCCAGTACTTCCTTCGCGAGGCAGAACGACAGCCCCCTAGAATCACTGAACCTGCACGGCAGGGGTGTCGCTTGCCCTTCTGAACACAAACTCCAGGCCGCCCCTGTTTCCTGTCTCGGCCGCAGGTGGGCAGGAACGTTGACAAGTGGCTGTGGATGCTGGGTGCTCGACGGGTCCTGTCCTTCGGTCGGGGAGACGCAGATGTGGTGAGGAGCAAGCACGGCAGCGTCGAGGGTGACTTTGAGGCTTGGAGGGCCAAGTTCCTCACCAGGCTTCGGGCCCTCCAGAAAGGGGAACGGAAGGCCTGCCGTGGGACGTGCAAGAAGGGGCGATGCGGATCCAAGCGGAAGGCGAGTCGAGAGGCGGCTGCAACTGAGGAAAAGGGGGAGGAGGAGCAGCATGAGGGGACCCCAAAATGTGGGGAGAAGGAGGTGAGTCGAGGCACGGAGCCATTCTCTGAGTTCGGGGGTACCTGCAAATGTGGGTTTCAAATACTAACAGGTATGGGGGAGCAGTTATGCGACCTACAAATTGACCTCCGATTGGTCTATCAGAAGTGGTTGTCTTATTTTGGTCTGTGGTCTGTTCAGCAGGGAGAGGAAGAAGAACTCTTTGAAACCACAAGTGAGGAAGAGTCTGGCGGCGAGGAGGGAGAGAGGGCCACAAATCGTGTGGTGGACGTTGAGGATTTGGGCAATGTGATGGGGCACATGAAGAAAGCTCAGGTGAGGGTCTCCTGCCATAGAAGTTGTAACTGGGCTCCGACTGGTGCGTTTCCTCTCTCTGGATTGAGACCTGTTGTGCTCCTACTGCTGATCTCCTTTGCAGATGCTCTGCAAATCTGCTGTAATGGCTTCTAACCTGTCCCACTACCTTTTTTTTTTGATACAGGAAGCCCCCACCTTTTGACATCCCTGACCACTCGATTTTTTGATACTTCCAAATTAAGGACAAGTTCCATTAACTCAGTGGGTATTCTGCTCTTTCGTCAGTTCTTCTTGCCTCTGGAGGCTCCCTTGGAACTGCTCGCACACACGCGCTGTTTGCAAAGTTTGCTGCTTGCAAAGTGAGCTGAGAGCAAGGAAAAGGAGCTAAGCCAGCTGAAAGACTTTGCAAGCAGTGTGTGCGTCGTTGGTCCCAACTGAGCCTCTGTAAATCCTTCATGCTCCCTACAGTACAGTATATGGGTTCTGCTTTTCAACCAGTTCTGTTTATGTGCTGGACAGAAATTTTAACTCTGAAAAAGAAGACATTTATTTATTTAATTAATTTGTAAGCTATACTCTCTAGCACCCCAGGCAGCCAGCCTCAGCCCTATGGGGAATTACAGAGTGAAATACCGGTGTTGACTTGTGTTGAGGTCACCAGCACCATTGTTGTCCCTAGGGCCTCCCCAGTCCTCCGTTCTAAAGGATGGGCTCATCAGAGAGGAAGACGGAGAGGACGAGGCATCCTGCCACCATCACCAAGGTGGTGACGGAAGGTCTGTCTCATCTTGGGCTGACTCACCTGAGGAACGGTGACTCCTCTTAACAGCTGCTAGGTTCTTGTAAGGGCATTTAAAATGAGCGTTCTCCTAGTAAGCTTAAAGTAGCCAGTTGGTAAACATATCCCTTTCTTTGTATTTCCAAACGTGCTAACCCTGGACTTCACCCTTCTTTCCTCCCTGCAGAGAGAGCGTGAGCTGGAGGAAGAGGCAGCCAGGAGGGCCAGATCCCAGCAGGGAGGAGAGGATGAGAGGAGAGAGATGATCACGCCGGCTCTCCGGGAAGCCCTCACCAAGCAAGGTGAGAGTGGCGGGAAAGGGCAGGGCTTGGAGGAATGGGCTGCCTTTCTTCTCAGTTTTGTTTCTTTCAAGCAGGTATCATTTTGAAATGGCTTTTTGTGGAATCATAGAATCATCAAGTTGGAAGGAACCACAAAGGCATCCTGCCGTGCAGAAATACACGAGTAAACACTCCCAAAAGATGACCATCCTGTTACTGTGGTGTGCCTTCAAGTTGCTGTGGCAACCTTAAGGCAAACCTTACATGGGGTTTTCTGGGTCTGAGAGTGCGTGACCCACTGGGTGACCTTGGGCACATCACACATTCTCAGCCGCAGAAAACCCTGCGATTCACCTTAGTGAATAAGTCAGAAATGATTTGAAGACACACAACAGCACAGATATATACTACATTAGTTGCTCCAGAGGGTGGAAAGGAGATTTTAACTGAACAGGAGAAGAAACTTCCAGACAGTGGGAACCATTTTATCAGCTTCGGGAGCATGGCAGGTTCTGTTTTACTGGAGTTAGTCAAGAAGAGCCATCTCTTGCAGCCGTCTCTTGCACGGTGGATCCAGCACTGAGCCGGGGTCAGGCTGTAGGACCTTTAGGGTGACCTCAGAGCTTGGTAATTGTATGTTCTTTCCTTGGATCAGGCACTTGGGGTAAATATCAGTGGGTTCCTTCCGGCCCTGGGTTTCTGCTGGGTCCCCTTGAACTCAAATCATCTCTCTTTTGATGCAGGTTACAGGTTGATTGGGAGCCACTCTGGAGTGAAGCTCTGTCGGTGGACAAAGGTATGCGTTTCCTCTATTTATTTAATTAAGCTCAATGTATTTATTAATTTTTACTTTCACTTTATTTTTTTTAAATTATTTATTTCCTGTGAGCCACACTTTGCCCACCCTTGATTTAAAAATGTGCCCCTCAGGCCTCCAGAGGCTCCAAGAGCCGAATTTTATTTTGCTCTGGAATTCTCCCAAAAGCCCTCTCAGGGGGAGTAGTGGGCATTTCCACCACCTTTGGAGGCCTTCTCCAAGGTTCAAAAACAATTTTTGAAAAAAAGATTTTCGCCCCGGGATGCTCTCTGTTGTATCATGGGAGGGGGACATTTCCACCTCAATTTGGAGCCCCCTGGGCCAATGTAAGCCCAGGAGAAGCTTTTTGCCCTGTTTTTGAAAAGAGTGTGGGTTGCTAAAAAGGAAGAGAGGTTTCGGAAATAAGGTAGGGAAGGAAAAAATCTGGTCTTCCAACTGTGTTGTGTTGAGACTTAAAATATTATAAAATATTAATTTGCTTCCCCCATGTTTCTTTCCTCTTTGTCTGGTGCCAGTCGATGCTTCGCGGAAGAGGGGGCTGCTACAAACACACCTTTTACGGCATTGAAAGTCACCGCTGTATGGAGACCACCCCCAGTTTGGCTTGTGCCAATAAATGTGTCTTCTGTTGGAGGTAGAGAACTGGGGCGGAAGGGAAGAGCTGCATTTTCTAAACTCGGGATGATGGGAGTTGCAGTCCCAGAACATCGGAAGGGCCATACGTTCCCCCACGATTGAGTTATGGGAGAAAGATGGGATGTGGGAGGGAGCAGAAGACCCTCGGAGGAGGTTCTGGGGTGGTTCCGTGTCCTCCAAAATTGTGTCACCCAAGTTTTACAAGAGAGGGACATCTGAATTGACTGATTGTCCTAATGGGGACAGAATGGTGGTCAAATTGGAATGTTGGTCTGATTTATAAGCAGGTAAAGGGGGCGCTCTGAATTCTTAGAGACAGGCATCAATGACATGTGTCTGTTAATAACCACATAGCATCAACCCTGCTTATTTTCTTTTCAGGCACCACACAAATCCCGTGGGCACCGAGTGGCGATGGAAGATGGACCAGCCCGAAGTGATCTTGCAAGAGGCCATAGAAAACCATCAGAACTTAATCAGGCAGTTTAAAGGTATTGCCAGAGAGCAGCCTGAGGGTTGTTTTCCGCCTGTAAAAGGTATCAGACCTCCTGGAGCCTCTGAGTGCCAGTAGTGACTGCCATTTGAGGCAGCCACTACCGGCACTCACCATGGGAGAGCACCAGTTCACCTATCAACAGATGGCTGCAACTTCAGCATGTGGTTCATGGTGAGCTGAGAGTAGGCATCAGCAGAACTTGCTCCCAAGTAACTTTGCAAGGGTTTCTGCAGGGCTACTTTCTCCTCTTTGGGGACCGCTGGTGACCAGCCCTTTCTCCTAGCTGACCTCCTTCTGCTTTGGTTTGTCAGGGGTCCCTGGAGTCAGAGGCGACCGCTTCGAAGAAGGGCTGGAGGCCAGGCATTGTGCCCTCTCTCTGGTTGGGGAGCCGATCATGTACCCCCAGATCAACTCGTTCTTAAGGCTTCTGCATCAACACAAGATTTCAAGCTTTCTCGTTACAAATGCCCAGTTCCCGGAGGAAATTCGGTGAGCGCCTGGAAGAAATTTCTCTCCTTTATCTCGGAGATAAAGGAAGGTGCAGCCTGTGGCCCAGATCCACCAACTGCAGTCGCCAAGGTCCCCCAATTTAAAAAAAAAAATTCTTTGGCCTCCAGACTGACCTAAATCTTGGCACATTGGTTCTCCTTTCTACCTGCTACCCCCTCAACCCTGAAAATAGAAAGCAACCACCAAGAAGGCCCCTCTCTCAGTTTTCCACCAGACGTAATTGTCAGGGTGGCGGGATGGAGCAAAGAACCTTCTGACAGATCTCAAAACACAGGCAGGGGTTGTGGCAAAATGCCCTCCTTCAGATAACCTGTACCTAAGCTGTATAGGACTTGGTACAGCACTTTGAATTGGGCCCAGAAATAATCTGACAGCCAGCAGACCTGTTGCAACAAGGGAAGTCTTGTCTGGTTCTGATGGGTTTTTCCTTCCTCCCCTTCCGAAAAGGGACCTTGAGCCGGTAACGCAGTTGTACGTCAGTGTGGATGCAAGCACCAAAGAGAGCCTGAAGAAAATCGACCGACCGCTCTTCAAAGACTTCTGGCAGAGGTTCTTGGACAGCTTACAAGCTTTAGCTGAAAAGGTATTGGGAAGGGCAAAAATTGTGGAAGAAAATGAACAGCATGCTGTTTATTTTGTTTTATTTAAATCTTTGGGATTGGAATTTTGTACTGAGAAACCTTGAATTCTAGGTTCTGTGTGTAAAATAAAAGGGTTTTTAATGAGAAAGTGTCTCTGATCATAACTGTTTGTTCATTTTTAATGAATTTAATTTGGATTTCTCTTGGTTTTTTTTCTTTTTTCCCTATTCCAGAAGCAACGCACAGTATATAGGCTAACACTGGTGAAAGCATGGAATGTGGATGAACTCAAGGCGTATGCTGAGTTGGTGTCTCTGGGCAAGCCAGATTTTATTGAGGTCAAGGTGGGTTGCTGGTTATTCACATTGAATTTCTCCTTTCAGAACACGCATTTGCACACCAAGACACCGTAGAGTAAAACATTCGACATATAAGTGACTCATGGCTTCATAAGGCATTAAGGAAGAATAGGCCTGCATCCAGCATTTTTTTAAATTTATTTTTGGCAGCTGATACTCCTGCTGTCTGTTTCATCCCTCTTTCTTTGAAATTACGTAGAGAAAAATGTAAGGTACTACACTTAGGCAGAAAAAATGAAATGCACAGATATAAGATGGGTGACTCCTGGCTTGACTGCAGTGCATGTGAAAGAGATCTAGGAATCTTAGTAGACCACAAGCTAAACGAGCCAGCAGTGTGATGCAGCAACTAAAAAGGCCAATATGATTCTGGCTGCATCAATAGGAGTCTATTGCCTAGGGAAGTGATGGTACTCCTTCATTCTGCTTTGATCAGACCCCAGCTGGAAGAATGTGTCCAGTTCTGGGCACCGCAGTTCAGGAAGGATATGGACAAGCTGGAGCGTGTCCAGAAAAGGATGACCAGAGTGGTTAAAGGCCTGGAAACCCTGAAGCCCTATGAGGAGAAGCTTAGGCTTAGGGTTATGCTTAGCCTGGAGAAGAGAAGGTTAAGAGGGAGCATGCTAACTATGTTTAAATATTTGAAGGGCTCTCCTATAAAGGATGGAGCCAGTCTGTTTTCTGCTGCTCTTGATTTTGCGATGAGGGCCCCTGAGGGCCTTTTGAACTGTTTCCGTGTCCCTTCGGCAGGGCGTAACATACTGCGGGGAGAGCTCGGCCAGCAGCCTCACCATGGCGAACGTCCCGTGGCACGAAGAGGTCACGCGCTTTGTCCAGGAATTGGCAGATCTCCTCCCGGACTACGAAATTGCCTGCGAACACGAGCACTCCAACTGCCTCTTGATCGCCCACAAGAAGGTCGGGAAGTCCTGCCTGAAATCTTGACAGAATTATATGTGTCGCTTCCCAGCTTTATGGTCTTTATGGTTTATGATCAGTTTATAGCGGGCTGTGTCGGCCGGGAGCTGCAGGAACTTTTGCAAGCTCTGTTGAGAAATTACCGCTAGCAGCTTTGAAAGAAGCTAAAATTAGTCTTTTTAAAATTATATTATCATATCCATAGTAAACCAAGAAATACGGATACACACACACACACATCTATATCTATATATCTGTATACACATCAATACATACATGTTTCTTTTTCTTGTATATTAAAACAAAAATACTTTTAGAATATCTGTTGCTTTTCTGCCTTATGAGCAAAAATGCAAACTCAAGTTAATTGCAACTAATTTCGCCTTATGCATTTGACAATTCCCATGCGGGTAGAGTCCCTTTATTTGTCTTAATATCATTTTTGTTTTGAATAACTCTTCAGGTAGATAGTCTAAGCCTTTCCTATTTCCCTATAAGTTATCTCATGTTAAATTGATCAGTGTTTTGAGGTTTCTGTAGTCTTCATGTGCAGGACACAGGAAACGGTTATTTTTTCAAAGTGTATCTGTTATATTTTTAAAGTTTTGTATGCTTTTAGTTAGAGAGCCAGCGTGGGGTAGTGGTTTGGATTTACAACCTGGAGACCAGGGTTGGATTTCCTGCTCAAACCTACTGGGCGACCTTTGGCAAGTCACACACTCTCAGCCTCAGAAAACACTGTGATGGATTTGCCTTAGAGTCCCTATAAGTCCGAAACAACTCAAACGCACACAAAAACAACAATGCTTTTAACTGATGTGAGTTTTTATCTGGAAACGTTTTAATTTTTCTAAACTGTCTTGAGTCCCAGGACTCTAAAAAGGTTGGAGAGAAATAAATCAATATGTAGTTGATACCATTCATTTCCTCAAGGTGGCATAGATGGTTCTCCACCCCATTTCATCTTCGCCACAACCTTGTGTGGTAGACTAGGTTAAAAGAGAGAATAACAGGTACCAAGTTTTGTGATTCGTTGAGGATTGGAGTCTGGAATTTCCTGGGTCCGAGCGTGATTCTCAAGCCACTCTATCACACTGTCTTTTGTTAATGAACCAAATTCCTTGAAGATGATTTGAATAGTTTGTTGTTTTACAGGAAGGATAGAAAGTTAATTCTAGGGTGTAGCTTAGTACCCAGAGAAAAGAAGTACCAGTGAACTTGGCCGTTGCCTCCATCTTGTCTGTTCAAAGCTGGGACTGGAAATGGGACAAAAGGTAGAAGGCAACCCTATTATGGGGCAGTGTCCCCCCGATCCAAGATTAGCTATACCCCCGGGTTATTTCAGACCTTGGCTAGTTATTGTTTTGTTTTTGTTTTTGTCAAAAAGAGAAATAAATGGGTATTTTAAAAAAAAATTTAAATTATTATACATATACTTACAGACCTATTATTATATATATACATATAGAAACATACATTCTTACATATATTCTAACATTCTTATATCAGACTATCCAGTTAATCAGGTATCCAACTTTCCAAATTCCCAAATCTCGGCAATAATAATTGTATTTAAATGACTGCTTATGGGAGCCACAGAAACCACTCTACTCCAGCCTCTATACTCATACAAACAAGTTCAGTCTTTCAATACAATAACTGAAGATGGTCCCCGTCTACTTTTTAAAGAGTTGCTCACACATTCCCAATCTTTTTCTAAACCTGTTCAGGGATTTATCCTTTAATAGAATGGACAATTTATCTATTTGCATTAAGTCATAAATCTCCAATAGCCAATTGTCAACTGCTGGTACCCTCTCTTTTTTCCAGTCTTTAGCATATAATAGTCTTGCTTGAGTTATCATATACAACAGAATTTTGTTTTGTTTTGTTTCCCAACATAGTCTTCTGTCAATTCGACGATATTCAACAGGTAGCATTCTGGTTGCATGGGGAAATTTGTCTTTAAGATTGATCTTGAAGCCTCGGCTTATTATGATGGTATACAATTATCCGGAACGGCTTTGTTTTTCCTCATTCTGTATCTCGCCCCCTGTTCTTTTCTTTTGAATCCTTTCATGTGCCTTGTTTCCTGTTTTTTTCAGTTCAAGATTGATGGAGCCTGGCACACATGGATTGACTACGATCGCTTCCAAGAGCTGGTCTGCAAATACGAACGGAGCGGGGGAGCCAAGACATTCACCTCGGCCGACTACGTGGCCCCGACTCCCCCGTGGGCTGTGTTTGGGTCCGTGGAACGGGGCTTTGACCCAACAGACACGAGATTTCAACGGAAGAACAAAACGAAGGACATTTCAGGGTGCTGACAGTTGTTTTTGGGGACACAGTGAACCTCTGTGGCTGTTGGCTGGGGCGGATTCCGGGAGATGAAAACCCAAAACATTGGGAAGGACTTAAAGTTGAGGACTATGGACTGCCCTCAGATCAGGGTGGGGAAAATGTGGGCCCCGTTTGCCCCTCACCGCGGAATCGCATTTGTGACCTCTGAAACCTCCAGACCTTCCCAAAAACATTAAAAATTTTTAGCACCAAAAATTCCCACCCCAAACTCCGTGAAAACATATTGGTTTAGGTCTTCCTGCCCTCCTGCAGCCTTGGAAAAACAAAAAAAATAGCTGTATTTCAGCCAAATCTCAGAATTGGAAGTGGCATTATGTGACTTCTGGTCAGAAGGGAAGCAACAGCGTGGCCTATGGCGATGCGGGAATGGCCCCACTATCTCTGAAGCTGTTGTAGATAAATTCTAGGGAAATTCAGCTTTTGCAATAGGATCAGATCTCTGTGTGTGAAACTCACATAAGAAGTTTGCTCACTGTAGAACAAAGTCAAGTGTTTTTCCTCTCAGGCCAGTTATGTTTTCTTTGGCGGGGAGGCACAGTTGGAGATTTGTTTGTGTTCAGATGGGAGAATAAGATTTTATTCTAGTGTACCAAAACAAGTGGTAGGTAAAGCACTGTTTTAAAAAGCAGGTGTTGCAGATTTGTCGTTCTTAGGGCGAAATAGCTGAAACCTTTGTGCCTCTCACACTGTCTGGAAAAGCACCACTTCTACATCTCTTTCAGATATCCGCAAGGGGTCTTGCAACATATCCTTCGTGGATAAAGAGGGATTGTTCCACTTTCGGTTCTTTTGATAGCCTGATTAGAGGGTAATAAATTGACCTAAAAATGTTAGGATATTGTCATCTTAACAAGGACCTCTTGCCCTTAAACTGATTTGTGTTGGGCTCGGTGTGGCTCAAGTGCTGTGGGATGTCTCATTTGTCCCCACTCCCACACATATATCTTAACTTTCACCCATTCTCCAGAAATCTGGGAGTTGTCATTCTTTTCTGAGCCAAGAGAGACTTTGCACAATTTCCAGGTTCCTGTTTAGAGGAGTCATGGAAACTTGAAGTTACTAGGTTCCCAGTTTTGGGAGCCATGGGAACAAAACCGTCACCAAGTTCCATTATTGGGAGTCAGGGGAACTTGCAGTTACCAGCTTCCCAATTCTGGGAGCCGTGGTGCCGTTTGGTACACATTTCTGCTTTGGACAAACCCTTCGCACCTTGAGTGGACGTTCGTGAAGTCCCAACACTTTTAAAGTGTGTGAACTTTTGTCACGCTGTTCAAGGTGTGTGATGCCGGTTTTATCTCCTGACAGACAGAGACCTCCGGGATGCGCGATGGATTTGGGAATTTCTCTGTGAAGACAGGCTTGTGCTTTCAGATTCCTTAGAGAGAAAAATGCTGCCTCTCTGGTTTGTTTTGCCAGCCAGGCAAAACTAGGATGGCTGGTTCCGCGTTTCTTTGCCGTCCATTCTTTCACTCTGATGGTGTGAATACCTGTGGCTACGGGCACACGGGTGACCCCTGGTAGGTGACCAAAGCCAGACTTAGACGCAGGAGCAGTCTACGTGTTCTGGCCGTCGGTTGGCAGCAGCGAGAGTAGAGAAATCTTTGGCTCTCCCATTGCGTGGCTCCCGTAACCCTTTACCTTTGAGCCGTACCGGTTGGGGTCTTCTAGGGCTTGAAATGTCAAAACATCTGGAGATTCGTAGGTTTCCTTTAGGCCCGGACTGTGGTCCAAAGGCTCCCCTGGCTGTATCGCATTTCGGCTGTGGGGAGGGGAGTCTGTGTCACTGTTGGGGGCAGGGAACCGCTCCAGCTTTCAGTCCGAACTTTAAAGGAGGTCCCCAAAGTGCTGCATCCAAGTTTCAGGACCTTGGATAATTCTCTTAAGAGTTCAGGAATAGATCGCTGACATCAATGCCAGCTGCAAGGTGTGTGGATATTTTTTCGTCGTGCTCTGTGTACGTTGGTCTGGGATCGTGGCCCACCTCTGTATTCTTAAGGCTTTAATTTTCCTCTGGAAACCCAAGAATGTGGTGTTAATTTCCTGGCCTGAAATCCAGTTTAATTGTATTTCCCTCCCTTTTTTTTAAATTGGCTTTTCAGTTTTCAAATACAGGTAATCATTTTACCTTTAAGAATCTCTCCTGTTTAATATTTGTGGGACTATTTTTTTAACCCACCCCTCCCAAAAAACCCCACAGCTCCAGAACTCAATGCACACTCTGCAATATAGAAATGAAGAGAAAGGGTCAAAACACAAGATACAAGAAGTGAATGTCAAATCCTGATGGTGTGAATATCCGCTAAATTATTTTACGTAGTAATAGATAATATTTATAACGTTTTGGTGCCCAAGGGGGTGGGTATAACCAAGAGAAGAAGAGTCTCTGCCCCAGAGGGCTTACAATCCGAATTTTAGCAGAGGAAAGGTCAGCTGTAGGAGGAATGATAGCTCCAAATCTCTGCACACTTCAGGTATAGTACCATTGTCTTCATTCACTTTTCTTCTGGATGGCAAAGAAAACAATTTTTTTTCCTGTAAGCTCGTAGTACACTTCCTTGAAGTCAATGGGGATTCCTTCTCTTTAGTGTAGAAAAGTTACTTTTATGTTCTACGGTTCCCACTGGTCACACTTGAGAGTTGTAGAGTATTTCTGAGTTCTGCTCCTTCTGGGTAGAATTGCCTAAGAATTGGGTGGCCTTCTTTGGAAAGAAGGTGACTGTAATGGTGGAAGGCCTGGAAACCGTGAAGCCCTATGAGGAACAGCTTAGATTGCTGGTTAGGTTTAGCCTGGAGAAAAGAAGATTAAGAGGGGACATGAAGGCCATGTTTAAATATTCGAAGTGATGTGTCATATGGAGGATGGAGCTAGCCTGTTTTCTGCTGCTCCAGAGACTAGGACATGGAGCAGTGGATTCAAATGTCAGAAAAAAAGATTACACCTAAACATTAGGAGGAAGGTCCTGATGGTAAGAGCTGTTTGACAATGAAATACTCTGCTGCCTTGGAGTGTGGTTGAGTCTTCTCAGATGGTTGGATGGCCATCTGTCAAAGGGAGTGCTTTGATGATGTCTTCCTACGTGGCAGAATGGGGTTGGACCGGATGGCCCTTGGGCTGTCTTGCAGCTCTAGAATTCTATGAATTACGTCCAGCAAGGCCAAATCTATACCTTAAGATGCTGCCATGAGAGCATTGCAATGCCCGTGATCCTTCACTATTTGGGCTTAGGGTGCTGGGAGATGCAGTCCAGCAATATCTGCAGGGGTGACGATGGAGGTCCCACACATCTCCCTTTCCAGCTATATTTGTTAACTCTGAAACGTGCTTCAGCAATCATTTTTTCGTGAAAAACTAACAATATGCACGGTTTGGGGCCAGCGTTTCAAAACGAGTCTTCTTTTGTGCCGAGTGCCAATTACCCGTAGCCCCTAAATGCGGCAGAAGTTACTTTCCTTGTTGCCATAGCCTGAATGAACGGGTGTTGGCCTGGAAGCGTGAGTGCCTCTGAGCATGGGCAGAGCGCACCCCTGTTTCCTCCCCCCTCCGCCCTTGCCTTTTTGCATCAGCTGAAAGAGGGGGCGGGGCATCTGAGAGCGGCCAATCAGGAAAAGGAAAGGGAGAGGCGGGACCTAATTTGAAATTTTGCAAAGAGACGGGTGGGCGCAAAAAAACATTCCTGCAAAAACTCCAAGACCCCCAGAGGTAAGTAATTTGCTTTTAGGGGGGTTTCTTCTAATTGCAGTCATGATACCCTAATTGCATGCAAGATCGAGCCCCTAGTTAACAGCAGAGTTTGGAAAAGTTACTCCCGGCTAGTTGGGGGATGCTGGAAAAGTGGGTCCAAAAAAAGGAACTTTCCCAAACTCTGTTTCTTGCACAGGGCGCCCCTTTCACCACATTAACCGAGTTTAATGGAAATGGTTTGCTCCCGTTCAAGTTAAACGTTCCCGATATTTCTCGTTCTCTGTTTTCTTGATTGGGGCGGGGAGACTTCTTTCCTTCGCTCCTAGTCACGTTCGACAATAAATCCCATCCCAAGCCAGCTGGGGGATGATGGGAATTGCAGTCCCACTTGAAGGAATTTTCCACTGTGTTTGGGTTGGGGGAGAGAGAGAGTCGAATTAGGTCGGGTTGCTTCCCAACGGGGACAGAAAATTCTCCGATCTTCCTATCTGGGCCTCTTGAATTTCATTTTTCTCTGTTGTTTTTAATCTTGTTTCTTTTCTTCATGTTGTGTGTCCTGGATGGTATATTTGTTGCAAAACAAAAACAAAAAAAAATCGTTGTATATAAAACATGCATGTATGCAAGACATATATATGCACATTTTTTTGCAAGTGTTTGATGTATATATTATAAATTATTTATTTATAAATCATACATTATACATAGCAAGCCGTCATGATAGTGAAATTAACATTTCATGATTTTATTTAGCATGTGTCTTAAATCTGTTTCAATTTTATGTTATCCTTCTGAGATCTGGCATGTGTGTGTGTACTTGTGTATTCTGTATGCCAGCTCTTTGTGTGTGTGTGTGTATTAAAATTATATTGTTGCTTTTGTATGTTGACTGTGTGTGCTTGGGTGTTAAAATCATATTGCTGCTTTTGAATGCTAACCATGTGTGTGTGCGTTAAAATTATATTGTTGCTTTTGTATGTTAGTTAACAGTTGATTATAAAACATACGCAATCAGGACCAACAATAATGCAGAAAAGGTAAAATTAAGGTAAAATTAATGCCCCGAATTGTGTCACTATTAATTACTTTGGGAGTGTGGTGACAAACCTATACCAGGATCTGACTGCCCTTGAAGCTGCTCTCCAAAGTACTGAACCAACTTAGGACTAGCCTTCAGCACTGTGGAGAGTGCCTGTAAAGTTCAGACTAAAACCCAGAGTGCATTTGTCACCTGCACTGGTTTGGAAGCTGTCCCTCTCCCATGGTCTGGAAAATCTGAACAGGCTGTCTTAAGATCTCCCCAAACAGAAACCTAGTTTGTCCATCTTGTGATCTTCTGGACCCAAACGAGCTTAACATAATTTTCCTTTTTGAAAAAGGCAACGGAACGATATGGCGTCTGTGCTGCGGAGCGTGGAGTCGGCCATCAGCTGGCGTCAGCATCAGATCCTTTCGAACTTGGACGAGAGTCCCGTACCGGACCGGTTCCGGAAGAAATCTTCTCTCAACCTGAGACGGTCCCTCCGGAAACGGATGCCTCTGAGGGATGTTGAAATAAACATTGATGAGAATCCATCCTGGGAGAGCCTGGAAGCCAAGGAGAAAAGGCAGAACCTGCGGACACTCAAGCGGACAGCCAAAAATGTTTTTGGAACAGTGTCACAGGTAAGGGACGTGAATTTTACCACCTTGGGCTCCTGGAATCTCCTTTTTCCCCCTGGAAAAAAAATCCAGCTAAAGAAAACCTTTAGAAGTGATAATTGTCTTGCAAAGCAAGAGGCATGCGTATGTGTTTTTGCTTGCATTTTTGAAAGCAAATTTTAAATTTTGCATTCGGGGAATGTGGCTCTAAAAATACAGAAAATGAGTTTGAAATATATTTCTGGGTCTTAAAGATGGGCTTGTTTCTACATTTCAGAAAATCCAGGACACCTGTCACGGCCCAGCTTGCACTTTGGTGACTTCTTTGGCCAAACTCCCATCTGGCAGCGTACAGGGTTTGGCCAAAACGCGCACCGTGGCACCAAGGACCCCTCGCCGGAAGAGTGGGAGGCTCGCTGCTGTCTCCACCCCGGCCTCGTGCACCCGGATGGTGTCCCCCACTGGCGAGGGGTCTCCCTTTCACCTGGGCTCCTGTCGGCTTCAGAAGGACCTCCTCCCGCTCCGAAGGTCCGTGAGGACGGCGGCCCTGAGAAGCCCGTACGGTTCTCCTGTTTCCATCAACCAAAGAAAGTGAGTAGCACTATATGCTCTCTCTGTTTAAGTAATTGGTCAGTTAGAATATTTGTATCCAGACCTCTATCAGGGGAGCTCAAGGCGGCTTACAGTATGAACAGATTTATTTTTTAACATAATTTTAATCGATTTTTATGTATTATTCTGTTTCATACAATCAATATCACATATAGTTAATAGTCACATATATCTAATAATCTTTACATATCCATCATCCATATATCCAGTAATATATATGACATGTTATATATCATATACATGTCTGTATGTGTGTGTGTGTGAATCAATATGTATATATATAGACACACACACATATACATATATATAATATATATTATCATATATATGTGTGTGTGTGTGTGTATAGGATTAGATAGATAGATAGATAGATAGATAGATGATAATACAATATGAACAGATTTAAAACACTTCCATATTAGAACTGTAAATAATTGGAAGAAGATTAAAAAATAATATTAAAGAAGATAAGGGGTTTAAAAGCTATAACAGTTTAAAACCATATGTAGGTTGAGCCTCCCTTATCTGGAAAGCCAAAATCTGAAAACTTCCAAAAACTGAAACTTTTGGCCACCAGATGCCTGCTTCTGCCTTGGAGGCATCGGCTGCAGAACTCTTGCTTTTTTGTTCCTCAGATCCGAGGAGAAAGAGAGACTGAGGGTCTGTGAAATGGCAGGAAGTGTGGATTTGCACTATTTCACCAGTCCTTGGTCTCTTTCTCCATCCTCATGTCTGATACATAACAAGTAGTGAATGAACAAGACATGAGCTATTCCAAAAAAATGTACTGCAAGATCTGAAAAAACAAACAAAAAGTCCCCACTTGGGTAAATAAATAGGTCTCTTTCAGGGCTATCCATACTACAGAATTATAGCAGTCTGACACTGCTTTAATTGTTTTGGCTCCATCTTACAGAATCCTGAGATCTATAGTTTGGTGAGGCTGTAGAGCTTTTTGACAGGTTCAGTACCTCTCCAGACTCCATGATCCCATACGATGGAGCTACGACGTTTGAACTTCTATCAAACTGCTATAATTCTACAGTGTAGATACACTCCTCACCAGGGAGATTCCACCTAAATTCTTCAGTTTCTCCCCCAAATCCTCATCTGTCCATCTGTATCCCAGTTCTCTAGCGGCTTCCTTCCTTCTTTCCCCGTAGCAGACAGTTTGATTGCGATTTGGAGCGGGTCTCCAGCGGCATTCGCCGGCTCAAGTGTCTCTCTCAGGCCTTCAACGACATCATCGTCCGAGAGGAGAGGTGAGTTTGGAAGATTTGACTCTGTGTGTGTGTGTGTGTGTGTGTGTGCGCGCGCGCGCCTGCCCATCCAGAGTGTGTTTGTAGGGCTCTCCAAACACCTTGGTTCTGAGTTCGGGTACCGTTCTTGAAAGCTGTTGCAGAGAGAGTTCTCCTTTTGCTCTACACAACAAGAGTTCTGTAATTCAACTTTAAATGCCATGGCTGCATCCTGTGGATTAATCTGGGATTTCTAATCTGGGGGTCCTCTGGCTGAGAATTCAAAATAACCTCGCCAAACTACAAATCCCAGGTTTCCCTGGCAGTTAAAGTGGAGTCATAGTGCCATTGTTGTGGAAGGCAACTAAGTCCCCTCTGGATAAAGGCAGGTGCCAGTTGCAAAAGGGTAAAACTTGAGCCACATCTTGGCCCTCTGTGCCTATTTTTGCAATGCCCAAACAACATCCCATGGCTGCTTAGGAGGTAAAAACAATTGCTTAATAAAAGGAGAAGGGTATTCCTCCAAAATGCCTCCAAGGAGCAGCAATTCTGCAGAGCCAAAGTGGCCTTTCAGGTGGGCCTGGACTGCAGATCCCGTCTGCTGTGGCCAGCCTGGCCAGTGGTGAGGAATGCTGGGAGCTGCACTCCAACAACGTCTCGAAGCCTCTGCGTATGCCAAAGTTGTGGACTCCCGAATTAGTTTCAGAGATTCTGCCAAATTGCTTTGCAGGTAAGATGAGGCAGGAGAAAATACGGGAGTCTGTGGCAGGCGTATCAAGGAACCCGACAATTCCTGGCTCCACAGAATATATAAAAGATACTCTCCAGTGGGGAACTGGGGCTTGTATTTGGCAGTGTTGCATAGTGGTTAGAGGACTGGCCTACAAGACTGGAGACCAGAGTTCAATTCCCTGCTCAGCCGTGGAAACCCACTGGGTGACCTTGGGCACGTCACACTCTCTCAGCCCCCCAAATCCCCATGATAGAGTCACCTTAAGTTGGAAACAACTCGAAGGCACACAACAAATTATCTTGGTTACTAGAGCAGACCCATTGAATCAGAGGCTTTTACATCCTCTTTGACCCACCAAGCAACAGGTGATTTCATACGGTGTTGGCAAAGTGTAGCTCATGGGGCAGTTTTTGTGGTCCCCAGGGGTCAAAAATTTTCCTTTTTTTTTGTGCCCCAAATACCCTCTAGGAGCCACAGAGTTGTCTTCACAACGTTTTTGGCCCCGAGGCCAGTTCAGGCCCAGGAGAAGCCTTTTTTGGGACAGGAAGGGACTCCCACTCACTTCCTGCCATGAAAAAACTCTTTTTTTGGACCTCAAATGGCCCTGGGGGTGTCAAAGCACAAAGAAAATGCTTCCTGGAGAGCATTTGGGGTCAATTCTTTAAAAATATTTGTTGCAGCACAGGTGTGTGCACCCCCCCAAAGTCTCATGCGGTGCTATTGTAGCCCCTAAATTTCCACAGCCTCCCTCCCCGATTTAATGGGTCTGCTTCAGTCTGGACTAACAAATAGGATTGAGACCACAGCAATGCTCTGTCTTTAAATCAGCAACGGGGACCAAAGTTCCCATCAGCCAGTATGGTCAGTGGTGGGGGATGATGGGAGCTGTAGCCCACCAACATCTGGAAGGCTGCATGACTTCCATCCTTGATTTGAGCGAACCGGGCTTAAGCAGCCTTCCTTAAACCATCAATTTTTTGTTTACATTTTAAAAAACCCGTTTCAAAATCTTGTTGCCGTTTCGTCTCGTAAAACATTGACTCCCAACGTTCTCCTTCGTCTGCCAGCGACATGAGAGTTTCTCTCATTCGTAACTGAAGATTAAAATGCCCTCCAGGTAACAAATAAATAAGTAGTTTGCTCTCTTTCTCTCTCTCTCTCTTGGTTTTAACTGCTTGGAAAAACTCTAACACACACACTACCTGCATGGGAAAAAAAGACCCCATCGTCCCCACAGCTATTTAACCAGGACGACGTGCATGTGAAACTCAAACCTTTTCGACCCCTCACTCTCCTGGTTTTCTGTGATGACTGTGACCCAAATTAATATCTGTGTGTCCACTGACTTTTTCTGGACCCTGCTGAAGTTGGTCCCAATGTCCAAGATCCTGCTGGAGCAGCCAGATCTCAGGGCCTCTAGTTTTTGAGGGGAGATGTGGGTGCAAATTCTCCAGTTTTGGGGAAAGAATTTCCTGCATTGGAAGGAATTTATCTCTCAGTGAGATATAATTCCACCTAGCCCCTCTATCAGGAGTGATGCTCTATTGGATTGAGACCTGGGAATAAAGCTGGGTGGGTGGTGGTGCTGCGGAGCCCTCAGTCCTCCAGATGGTGGTGGACTGCAGCTCCCACCATCCCCTTACATTGCAGGAGTAATGGGAGTTGGAATTCATCAGCCCCTGGAGAGTCAGGTAAGTGCTTGGAGGGAAAAGGACTCCATTTGGTGGACCTCAGTTCCCAGAATTCTCCCAGCCAGCACAGGATTCTGGGAGTTGGAATCTCCTTCCTGCAAAAGGACCTTTTCTCAGCCCTGGCTTAAAGAAAAGCTATTCTGCAACCCCAGTTTTTATTCACTAACAGCATCCCTGCCCAGTGCCTGGCTTAACGGGAATTTTGCAGCACAGCGTCGACTGTCTTCCCTTACTGCTCCCAATTGTCTTTTCCTGCGGCAATGTTTTTGCATGAATAAACGCTCTGTGAAACTAAAAATCCATGAAAATGTTTGAAATTCTTGGGGGAAGGGGAGGATGAGGATGGGATCTTTGACAAGGAAAAGGCACCCAGGAATTGGGCTGCTTTCCAACCGGTCCCTCTGTTTCAGTGCAGACAAGGGGTAGGCCAGCCGGGGCACGGGGCCACATGTGCCCACCAACCCTGGTTTTTGTCACCCTCGATCCTTCCAGATGCCCGGCCCTGCTTCTTTTTTCCCCTCGGTGGCAGCTTAGTTTCTCTCTTGTGGAAACCTCCAGAAGCAAGACTCCACTTTTTAAATAGGTTGTAGAGCCTATTTGCACTGTTTAATAATTTTTCAAAAAGTAGGAATGGACTCCAACCATTAAAAATTGGTCCTTGGTGCCACACCTTGGTTCATGGAGTCTCCAGCTTTCCTTGCCCACAGCTGTACGGCTTGCCTCCTCAATCTGCTTCCCTTCCAAAAACAGCCTCTTGACTCTCTTTGGCTTGGATTTTGCCTGAGCAATCGGTCTTGAATGGCTTTTTGGAATTCGATTGCGGACACCTCCCGGTTAATCCACTTGGACTTTCATGCTGTGACATCATAGCAATTAAGCCAGTGGCAGGGCTTGTGAAGCACACTTGGGAAATGACTGCTCTTTCTCATTTTTTCCAGCTAGTCCCTTTTTAAAGAGAAGGTGAGACCCAGCCAGTGGCAGCTGGCAGCTCCCACATCAGTTGCGGTGGGTGAATCTATTCCAGGTTTTAGTCTGAACTTTAAATGAGCTCTCCTCTGCTAGGAATGCTCCAGCCCACTGCCCCCAAGTCACACTCTCACAGCCCCAGAGAAAGGCAAATCCTCTTTGAAGAAATCTGGCTAAGAAAACCTTGTGATAAGTTTGCCTTAGGGTTGTCATAAGTTGGAAACAACTTGAAAGCACATGTAAACAACAGCAAATTGGAAAAAGAAAACCCCCAGGGGCTTCGTAACCAGTTCTGGAACGCCTGTGGCTGATGGAAGGCTGATTGAGGAATGACTTGACGCCATTATGCCTCCTTCCCCAGATTTCTGTTTTTGTATTGGCTGGGGGATGATGGGAACTGTAGTCCAGTACTTCTGAATGAGCCTGTGCTGGGCAAGGCTGATGCAGTATATATCAGCTTCCTTTCCGGTAATACTCTATGCTTCTTTATTGCAGAGACCAGGCGATCTTCAACTACTACCACGCCATGGCACGGAACATGCGGGAGGCGCAACGCCGATCTTGGGGCCTCTCCCGTTTGAATCTCCGGAGGCGTGCGGCCAGGTTGCAGCGGACTCGGACCAGCTGGGCTGTTGATTCCTTTCAGCAGCATTAACCTGGGAGTATTGGAACGCTGCTTGTCTGTCTGTCTTTGTGTCTCTCTCTTTTTCTGTGTGTGTTTTAAATGCCTTTTTTAAAAAACTTCTATCTGTGCTCAGGTGACTCAATGGAATAAGCTTCCGTGATCAAAAGAAAACACTAACTTTGAAAAGCTCTGGATGAGACTGGACTCTTCTTTCTTAACTTGAGTTGCCAGTTTGGAAGCTTCCCGGGTTCTGAGGTTTCTCGGGCCAAACTCAGAGATATCGAGGTGCCCGCTGGGCGTGTTGTTAAGTGTTATGCATTCATCTAGGCTGCATCAATAGGAGTCTAACGCCCAGATCAAGGGAATTGATGGTCCCTCTCTATTTTGCTTTGGTCATCTGAAATAATCCTGTGTCCAGTTCTGGGCACCACAGTTCAGGCAGGGTGTTGACAAGCTGGAAGGTGTCCAGAGGATGGCAACCAAAATCAGAAACCATGAAGCCCTTTGAGGAGCATCTTAGGGAGCTGGGGATGTTTAGCCTGGAGAAGGAAAGTTTTAGAGACGACATGAGAGCCATGTTTAAATATTGGAAGGGGTGTCATGTGGAAGAACCAGTCTGGTATAATGATTTAAGTGTTGGATTCCAAACTTGGAGGCCAGGGTTCGATTTCCTGCTTGGCCACAGAAACCCCCTGGCTGAGAGTGTGTGATGCACCCAAGGTCACCAGTGTATGATCTTCGGTGCAACATATACTGTCAGCCCCAGAAAACCCCATGATAGGTTCACCATAGGGTTGTCCTAAGTCAGAAACAACTTGGAGGCAGACAATAATATCTCTTTATATTTCTGTTATACAACTTTAAAAGTCTTTGAAGTCTTCATCTAACCTCTAGTTTGACGGTTGGGGAGAGTGGTTTTTAGGAAGACCTCCACCTCTATTTCTAGGCTTAAAAGTTTTTTTTCGGGAGGGGGGAGACAATCCACTCAAGAAACAACCCTTTGCTTTCTTTTCCTTCATTTTATGGATCTTTGTCAATTATTGACAAAGTGCAGGGAAAAAACTGAATGCTGGGAATTGTCATATTTGCACAGGTGACAGAGATGCTTTTTATGAGGAAAAAAACAAGTTTGGGTTGTTTGAGCCAGCGGAAGAAAAAGATCAAAGTGTAAGAAAGAATATAAAATGGGCATTTCTTGGAGCGCAGCTGGAATGGAGAGAACAATTACTGGATCCTTTGCAGAGGATGGCGGAGAGAAAATCAGCAAAGGATTGATCTGTAACTTGTCTGTATGAAACATGCACGCAAACTTGGACCAGGGACAGCTAGGAGCTCCCGTGTCAGTGGGGCAGTGAATCCATTCCATTGCAGGATTTACAAAGAGCTCTTCATGGTGCTGAAGTGATTTAGGAAGACCTTGGAAAACTACTTTAAAGCCTAGATTAAAGCCTGGAATGGATTAGCTGTTCCACTGACATGGCTCCAATAGCCACCCTGGCTTAACCCAGGCTAAAAGGAGTTCTCCAGGGTGCTGAACTGCCGTGTACTGGCCACCTTTGAGTTCAGAGAACAGGCTTAGAGGGCTCAAAAGCTTTATTCAGAACAGTGAAGAAACAGTAGTGCATTTTGGCAATTGCCAAGACCAAAGAACTATTGGATTTGCAGTACCTTCTAAGCTGTAACATTACAAATTAGCACACTCTAGCCTTCTATTTGAGAGCTAATTAAAAGTTATTTTCCCAGATTCTCATCCCACCTGCCAACTGTATGACCTTGCAGCTGTGTCTGTTCATCCTTATCAAGGGTCGTTAAAATAGCGTTCCCTTGTTCCCAACACACTGTTTCTCACCTGACCCCCCCCCAACTTCCCCCTATGCAATACAATAAAGTCCATTTTCAAACATTGAACAGCATTACACACCAGGGAGAGCAAAGCTGACCTATTTCTAATTAGGTTCAGCACCTTGGAGTGTTCTTCAAAGCTATGTAAAACCTGGAGTGGATTCCACGTCCCATGGACATGGGAGCAGGCTGCCACTACTGCCTTGGTCACAACATGGGAAAAGCCTTAAACTGCAAAGATGAGGAAATTCCAGGATATGGCCCTTGAGGTGTTTCTGGGCTCACAACTCATCAGCTATCGTCAGCTGAGACGGTAGTGAGGGATGACTGGAGTTTTACTTCATTTGACGCCTGGAGGGCTCTAGGCTTCTCATCCCCTGTTGGATTTGCCCAGCTAGGGTTGGTCTGTTCCTTTGTGCCCCTCTCCATCTTGCTGAACTGCAACCCCAGCATTCTGTGCCGACCAACTGGCCAGTTCTAGAACTCTCATGAATACCTCAGTAGCCACGCAGAGGAGAAAACTTGCCTTCCAGTGGAATCGGAAGGCATCTTTGTCAGGCTCACCCCCACCAACTGACAAAGATGGTTGGGGGATTCTGGGAGTTGTAGTCTAATAATGGAACTTTCCCAAGCTCTACCAGCTCCTGCTGAAAATAACAACCCTATTGATACCCTGAAAAGGGCTAGCCCAAGTCACTTGGCTACCTGAGGCAAAGGACATGATGGCAGCCATTGGCCCCGTTCCATATCCAGAAGCCCACTGGGCTAGTGGTTGAAAGTTTTGGCAAAGGAATCAACTCCCTCACATCCAAGGATGTCAGACCTCGTAAGCACAAGCCAGGTAGCATCCCCAAAAGAGGAGAAAGTCCAGGGGTGCAAGAGGAATAGAAAAGACAGTTTCCTCCCTCCAGAATCTGCGGCCTGAGGCCGTTACCTCATGGTAGAGCTGGCCTTTGAGCTACACGTTCTTGTAGCTTTAAATGGGCATTTTAATTATTATTTTCTTTTTCTAAAAACAAGCCAGCCATTTCTGGTCAAACGAGTTCCATAAATCAGGTAAAGGCTGCCCTAATTCAAAGTCTAGGGAGGGTTGCCCTAAATAGATCAAATTTTTTGGTAGCTTTCTGTCCCCATTTCCTGATTTACCTCAATGACTCATCCCGATGAGAATCTCCATTGTCTCCAAGGCGCCTTCCTCTCCAGTCTGTTGGCTAGCAAAACACAAAGTTGGGTTATTTATTGCAGAAGGGAGGAAAAAAAAAAGGTGATCTAGTTCCTTTTGTGTCGCCCGGGGACTTCATCGTTCCTACAGGACTGTGAAACCTAGAAAACGAGAAGGAACGCGGGGTTTCGCATGCAGCTGGGAACTGAGATGAGGAACAAAGGGTCCCTATTCAAAGTCAGGCTCTCTGTCCGAATCCTGCAGCTCTTAATGGCATGGGTTTCACTCGGAGCATCAACTGGCTTTTGCTGGAGGGCGAAACGGAGTTCTGCTGGACTGGCGTGTCCCGGCTCACGTGTTCTCAAGCCCTTTGCTCAGAGTTTGAAAACAGAAGCATTTATTCAGCAAAGCAAGCGACATTAACAAAATGTTGCTGAGACTACAGCATTGGAGCTGGTTACAGATTTTATACCTTCCATACAAATTTTGGCCTGCATATCAAAAATTGGTCGAAAGATTTACATCTCACATCTCCCCACCAGTGCCAGGAGTTTCCCAGGCTCTCAATATTGACATACCTTTCATCATGGGAGCCTAGCCAAATCCGTATCTCCTCTCTAAGTGTTCCCATCAAGCGATACTTTAAATGTTGCAGCCAGATAAATTGTTGCAGGACATAATTAGCAATGGATATGTATTAGCACTCAGCAGACCCTGTCCTATTGATTCTTCTGCGTTTATACTATAACACATGCTGGTGCTTACATATGGCAGGATCAGAGCATCCCGACAAGGTTATAGGAACCCCTCACCTTTTGGCTCCCCCTTATCTGACGACTCATGCTTTCAGTGTTTCCAAAATGAAGGACAAGATCCATTAATTCAGTGTAGGGTATGCTTTTTTGCCATTTCTTCTTCCCTACAGAGGCTGGCTTGTGCGTGCGTTCCCACCAAGTCATGCCCACGGAAAGAGCATATCCCCTGCTCGAATTAATGGAACTTGTCTGTATTGCAGGCATCGAAACAGTGGGCTCCCATCAGTCCTTCTTGCCTACAGAGGCTCACTTGGGACCGCACATGCACTGCTTGCAAAGTGAGCTCAAAGAGACAAAAAGGAAACCAAGCCAGCTGAGACTTTGCGAGCAGCATACGCGGTCCATCAGTCCCAAGCAAGCCTCTCAAAGTCCTTCACGTTGCCTACAGTAGATGCATTCCATATTTTCATAGAATCACAGGGTTGGAAGAGACCCCAAGGGCCATCCAGTCAAGCTCCGTTCTGACAGGCAGGAAGACACAGTCAATGCACCCCCAGCAAATGGTTGTCCAGCTTCTGTTTAAACACCTCCAAAGAAGGGGATTCCACCACATTCCCAGGCAGCAGCGTATTCCACTGTCAAACCACTCTTACCTTCAGGAAGTTCTTCCTCAGGTTTACGTGGAATCTCTGTTCCTGAAGTTTGAATCCGTTGCTCCATGTCCTAGTCTCTGGAGCAGCAGAAAACAAGCTTACTCCATCTTATCATGACATCCCTTCAAATATTTGAACATGGCTATCATGTCACCTTCTTTTCGCCAGGTTAAACATTCCTAGCCCCCTATTTTAACCATTTCTGCTTTCTGACAGTGCTCCGGTCCGTAACTGGGGGAAGCCTATATTTGGAGAATAATTTTTTTTTTCTTGGCTAACTCTGGTTCTCAGGTTATTTTGTTCTTTCAGCTTGTCCTTGGGTGGATAGAGCAGCCAGCTCCACTCTGGAAGACTGGAAACCATGATAAACTTCTGAGCATTTGTGGAGTGTAGAATTCCCTTGCCCCAATTTCTTTTTGTTTGTTTCTTTGTGCTTTTAATGTATCTGATGGTTGGTCCTTTCTGTTAGTTAGTTAGTTAGCCAATTGACCATATCAAACAATTAACAGCAAACATGATAAAATGTAAAAAAAAAGTACAATATATAGGATGCAATGCATAAAATGTCATGGGATAAGATAGGTTAGACAAAATAGAATGACATATATCATATTAATTAAATTAATAGTAGTAAGTTATTGTCTTATAATAGACTAAAAGGTAATAAAATACAGAACCAGCATATGTTTAGATAAGTTCATCACCTTTACATGCAACCCTGATGTGCTCAATAAAACATCTTCTCAGTTGAATGGCCCTACCTACGAATTTAGCAGTTCTGGCTACGACGTATGTATTTGTACCTCGAAGGAAACGGGCTAACCGTTCATTGCGGCCCCAGTGCGTCATTCTGTCGAGTACTGTCCGTAGGTCCTGGGCCCTTACCGTGCCATATAGTTTGCAGCTGAACAGGACATGCTCAGTATCTTCTATTTCGGATGCCTACAGACACGCGTTCTCTCGATATACGGCACTTGACGGAATCGTCCATGTCTGACCATGGAATCTACCTGCCTGAATCTTGCTCTGGTTAAACTTGTTCTATAATATTGGGTCAGGCCCGTTGTCAGATATTTTTCTATTTGAAAGGACTTTTTATTTTGGGCCAACCATTTCATCGACCTAAATATTCACGAGTGTCTCAATATCAATTTTTGGCATTTATATCCATAACTCTTTGTTTATTTATTGTTATTTTTTAATTAATTTTTATTAAAGTTTCAATGAAAAAACAATAAAAAAACCCCCTCCCTGCTTCCATACATCAATTTTCCCAGTTGAATCTGAGTTTAACATTCCATTCTGCATAAACATTCAGTTCTGTACATTATCTCTATTTTACAACAATCGTAAATTATTACTTTTAGCTTATATTTAACTATTTACATTTTATCTTTTATCACTTCATTTTGTCTTCCTCCTTTCTCACAGCCTTCTTTCTTTTCCCCTATTTCATTCGTTTATCCAATTCAATAGCCCTCGCCATTCTCTTTCAAAGCCCTGGATTGGCTTATTTTTAAGTGAAAAAGTTAGCTTTTCTGTCACTACCATATCCAGGACTTTGAATTTCCATTCTCTTATATCAATATATTTTCCTTCTTTCCAATGTTGAGCATAAGTCAACCTTGCTGCAGTTATTATATATAACAATGTCTTTTGATGAGCTCTTATTTCTCTTTGTTGCCCTAACATATTCAGCAAATAAAGTTCTGACTTCATTTCAAAGTTAAAGATAACTCTTTGTTTAAATATTCCTATGGCTTGATGTCTAACCGAAAATAGATATTATATTGAAAAACCAAGATGTGCAATAGCTTGATAAAGCTGGCTAACCCATGAAGTGTGTTGAAAACCGCCCATTTGTTCTTCCAAGCACATTTTTGGAAATCTGTCAGAATCCAATGAAAGGATCTTCCACCGGTAATTGAAGGCTTTGATTATAGTTAGACTGTAAATTGAATGGGTGCCTGTTTCAGCTCTTACTGCTGCCACAGGAATATTCCTGTCGGTCCCCAAAACAGTCCTTAAGAAACATGCTTGATTTTGTTCAAGTGGGAGGGCTTTTGATAGCCCCCTCAATTCAGCACCATATGTTAGAACTAGTGTAATTTTTGCCTTGTATACCTTCAGAATGGGGAGCAAGGAAGTTGGGTGATAATAACTGAGCAATTTAATTAACATTTTGGAACCTGCTGTAGCCTTTGTGGAAGTTTGTTTGAAAGGGTTGGTCCAAGGCCCTGTATCTGTAAAAACAACCCCTAAGTATGAAAAGCAATCAGTTTGATTTATAGGCTCCCCGTCTGAGTACCAGTTATGTTTGACCCGTCTTTTCCCAAATACCACCACTTTGGATTTGGACTTATTGATGTTCAAACAGTTGGTGGCACAATAAGCACTGAATTTCCTCAACAATCTTCTCAGGCCTACTTGGGAACGAGCCATTAGAACCATATCATCTGCATATAGAAGGATATTAATATGCCTGTTTAGAATCTTTGGCAGGTGTACATCTGTAGAATAAAGAAATTCAGGAACATTATTAGCAGAGATTGAACAGCATCGGGGCCTGAATACACCCTTGTCTAACACCTTTAGCTGTGGGTATATTCCGAGTAAGGGAGCCGTTGTACGGACCTTCAAGGATGTATTTGTATAAAGGGCCTCTAACAGATATAGGAGTCTAGGTTCCATGTGTAACTTAGCCAGCTTCCTCCATAAGATGTCTCTATTTATGGAGTCAAATGCCACACTCGGGTCTATAGAGGCTGTAAATAGATGATTGCCATCGGTTGTATATTTGGTAATAAGATGATGTAGAATGAAACAATTATCTATTGTAGAGTATCCAGATCTAAACCCAGCCTGTTCTTCCACTAGTATGTTCTTCTCAGTTACCCAGTCCTCAATTTTACTTAGGAGATGTTTTGCGTACATCTTAGCTGTTATGTCAATAAGGTTTATGGGTCTATAGCTTCTGGGATCTTCCTTATCTCCTTTTTTATATATGGGAACTATGATGTAAAGTTCCCATCCTGTTGGAATATGGCCAGTATTGTCTATGTATGTAAACATTTCTGCCCACCAGTCAATATGTGCCCTGAAAAGTTCCGGAGGCAGGAAATCTTCACCAGGTACTTTATTAGGTTTTAATGACTGGATGATATGTTTAATTTCTGTCACTGACACCGGTGGCCAAGGGGAGGAACTAACAGTGGGTATTTGCACAATGGTTCTCTTTCCTGTGGAGTCCTGGTTGGGGTTAGCAAACAAAGCAGTATAAAAGTCCTCCCAAACTGAAGCTGGAATGGGAATGTCAAATGGTAGCTTATGCTCCTTCAGCATGCGAGACACAATATTCCAAAAAGTAGCTGAGTTTGACCCTTTTGCTGATTTTTCTAGCTCAGACCAGACTATAGCTGAGCCTTCTTAGAGGCTATTAGCTTTTTATAATTGCATCTTAGCTTTAGCATCTTTGTGTGATTGTCTGGTGTAGGTTTCTTTTGAAGCAGACGCATGGCTGCTTTTAGTGTCTTTTTTGAGCAAGAACAATCCAGGTCAAACTAGTTAGATTGTATGGGTTGGAAATTTCTGACTGGCAGTTTGTTTGTTAGATATTCCTTTAACATAGAACACAAATTGGCATACCCAGTAAAAATTTCCTTTGGGTCTTGGGTAACAATCATTTTCACACAGGACTGGGCTCTCTCAGAGTTCAGAAAACTAGAAATTGCCTTGATTTCCACCTTGGCCCACTTAAGCCTCCTATTCTGTCTAACTTCAAGGTTAGCGAGTAGCCTCTCGTCTTGTGGTATAAGCGGTCTCAGGTCAGAGGTGCCATAAAGATTGACTGCAGCTGGTTGATGGTCACTGTCCTCCCTTATATAAACTTGAATCTTTGAGAATAAGTTGACGTTGTTTATAGGAACACATATATAATCCAGAGCACTGCTTGCATTCCTGGCACGGAAAGTAAAAGGATATATAAAGCAACTATCTTTGCCTCCTAAAATATGAAGATTGCATGTGTATAACAGGGAGATGAATTTGGAGCCAGCCTTATTCCTTTTGGTATCTCTGGAATGCCAAAATGTGTCATTTAATAGGTACTCCTCAGGTATAATACCCTGGAGTACATAATCATGCAAGGAAGTTCCAACCCTAGCATTAAAGTCTCCCAATAGGATCACAGTTGCTTTAGGATGTTTTATCCTTATCTCTAGAATAATCTTTTCTAATTGCACCCAGATGTCTGGTGAGAAACAGGGGGAGGAATATGAAGGTATGTACGTGTTTAATAGCACAATTTCAGATGTGTTTGAATTGGATGGTTAGGAGATAAGGAATATCCTCTCTAAAGCCCAACTACTTTCCTTGCCAGCCCAGCTCCACCCTAACAAATACACATAATCCCCCTGAGGCCTGCCCTTTTGGCTTAAATTTATGTGCTAGAATAGACCAGGCTCTATAGCACAGGTGTCAAACACAAGACCCGCGGGCCAAATCTGGCCCACCAGGCCATTTCATGTGGCCCTTGCACCTTTGCTGCAGCAATGGCACTCCCCCCGCCTGGCGAGCCTGGGGGCAGAAAGAGGCACACTTTGGGTATACTGACCAATTGTATGTTACTTTACGGAGGTACAGGGACCATAAACTACGATGAAATAGTCCCCAAATGTCCAAGACAAATAAAGTTTATGCAGAGGGAAGACAGTTTAAAAACCAGTAATAATCGAATACAGAGGCAATTATTTAATATGATAAAAGAGTAGATACATTTATATAGTCTTACAGATACGACTGGCCCTTTGAGGGCAGCCATAATGCTGATGCGGCCCAAGATGAAATTGAGTTTGACATCCCTGCTCTATAGCCTGGTAAATAAGCTTCTTCACCAGTAGTTAACCAAGTCTCTTGGAGTACTATAATGTCAAACTTGGAAAGAAACTCCAACAGGTCTCCATCAGACAACCGGCTATGTTCCATGTGAAAATCCAGATAATACCATCTTGTTCATTTTTGGGGATAACTGTTATTCTATTGGGGTCTGTGGGTGAATGGTGTGATTCTTCCAATCAATTTGCAGTTAAGGTGGAATCCAAAATTCCTCTGTTATCTGAGCGGGCATGCAGATCACAATTTGGCCTGTCTTTGCTGCACTTTTGCTGCTGTATGGAATCAGGAAAAGTTTGAGAATTTATCTCAACCCTGTGTGTTGAACTTTCTGCCTCAAAGACTGCCTTTGTCATAGTTTCCTCTGATTCTTGTGGCAGAACTTTGCCTATAGAGTTCGTAAGGATGTCAGTTGTTGGGTGGCTTGAACTACAGTAGTCCATCTCATACTCCTGAGATGCTTTAGCATCTGACTCTAGTTGTTGTTCCCGAGGATTCAGCCAGTCATAAACTTCCTGGCAGTCAGAACCTTCATCTTGCCTGACATCAGCTTCCAACTTTTATCCTTCAGAATTGCCGGATCTTGTATTGATTTTTCAGAGGGGGAGATAGAGGAATTTGGGTCTATCCCAGGGGACCCTGTGTTGATGTTCTGTGCATCTGAGGTCCACAGAGCAGAAGGAGGATCTGAGATGCCGGCATGTTTCCCCTCAGAATGAGTAGGTGGTAGAACCAGGTCAATTAGTGGTTTAGCAACTTTGCGAGTTGCCATTAAAGTTTCTCTCAGGTCACCCAGTCTTTTAAGGATATCGGCTTGTTCTAGATCTGGCAGGGCATTATAAGAGTTAATCAAGCTTCCTTCCAGGGTGTCATTCCCACATTCCTTTGCTACAGGAGGTACAGGCTGGCTTTCTAAACTTTCATTACTCAGGGGCAGAACTGATGAAATGTCCTTAAAATTATCTGGAGTCACATTTTCACACTTGTTCTTCAAGATTTCAATATTCTCTTGACTGGGTTGATTTAAAAGTGGTCTTAGTTCCTCTGTGAGAAATACACATGTGGGGAAAATTGAGAAAAGATGCAGAAAACGCTTCATTTTAAACAACATGTTGGAAATTGTGGGTTGCTTAAATGTAAGTAAAATTCTTTCACAGCCTCTATAGGTTGGTAACCATTCAGCCGTCGGCAGATCGACCCACTGCCTTTCACAGCGTAGCAGCTGACTTACGGATAGAATTATTGCTCCTTTTGATTTCCATTGTCCTCTATTAACTCTGTTATTTGATATTTGTAAAGTGATTTGATTGGGCTGAAGGTAATAATTGCAGTTCGAGTGCCTTTTCCTCTGTGGTGAGTAGTCACAAGATATTTGTTTGTCCCTCTTCATATATGTAGTCCGCTGACTCTGGTCTCATGTTTCCTACTCTTCATTCCCCAAGTGGGGATATAATTGTCCATAACTTTCTTATTGCCTAATTTTGTAGTACACTTTGTACAGAAGATCTGAGCTTTAGCAGAAGACTCTTTTTGCTGATTTTCAGTAAGTTTTTTGAGGTTCTCCTTTAAAAAATCTACTTTAGTTTTGATTATAGACAGCTGCTCAAAAATAGAGATAACAGTTTGTGCTGTCAAAAGGCAGTGTCTGGATAGAAAATCAGTTAAGTTGTTGTTTTTTTAGGTTTGTCAAGTTTGATTTTGTTTTAGTTTTTGCACTCTTAGCTTGCAAAGGCTGTTCGGCTGCTGAGCAAACGGCAGCGGTCTGTTGGAATGGGGGGGCAGCAACCTTTTCCACAAAAGAAGGAAAATCCAAGAGTTGTTGGCTTTCAATTTCTGCTTGCAAGTCCCACTCCAGTATATTATGTCTACCAGAAAGATACGAGGGAGTTTGATTACTTTGATGACTTACAGGAAATGTTTGCTTACTTGTTAGGTAGCTGTTGACTTTCAGCTGTTTCTTAGGCTTGGGTATAGCCTGTGTTGCAGAGTTAGTACGTTGTCTCTTCTTTCTTTCCCCATAGTGCCGCCCTCCTCTCTCAGACCTCCTATCACCCCCTCCTGTGACTGCTTCCTGGTCCTTTCTTTTTGCGCTTGCCCCAGTTTGCCCCAAAGACAAAAGTGGTAGGGACCAAAAGCCCGGCTGTCGTTCAGCTTAAAGCCAAGAGCTGAGCCTTTGGAGAGGCACGTCCACCATTTCAAATGGAAGGAGAAATCACACCACATTTTGAAACACCCCAGTAACGGTGTCATGGGAAGGATGTGTGTGTGGTTTTTTGGGGAAGTCCGGGTGGGCTGGATATGTCAGCTGTGCAGGCCGGATATAGCTCCCCATGGGCCAGATTTCTCATCTTGGATGACCAGATTCAGTGCCCTGTTCCTGAAATTCCCCACACCTTGCTGGGCTCCTCATGGCCCTTGGCATTCTGTTTCCAACTGCGGCAAGTCAGAACCTCTCTGATAAACCCCCAAACCGGGCCTGCCGAAGGCTATCCGCTCCCCCTCTTGTTCTTTCTGTGCCACGGCTAATAATAACCCAGGCCTGCGGGGCTAATTCCTTTGGACTAATCCCCTTCTAATACCAGCCTGGCTCATTGCCCTCATGGCCCCTGGCAAAAGTGCCAAAATACTTCCTCTTGCGGGATTGGAAGGAGAAGCTGACCTTCACCTTTTGTCTCTCTTGGACTTGTTACGGTTCGCTCTCAACAGTTTCTCTCCCCACCCTGTTCTTTCCACGAAAATCTTGCTCCAGTCTTGAATTGTCAACAAGGAAGGTTTCTCTTATTTGCCAGACCGTTGTTTTTCTCTGTACTGTGACGCTGTAGCAACTGCCGTGGTTCCTTCCAGTAGAGGTGATTTGTAGTTCGGGGAGGTACTTAGAATACTGTGCATGAGAGCTCTAGTGCTCAAGTACAGAGGAATGCATGAGAGAATTGTACGTCTCTCCCCAGACTAAAGCCCTTGAAATGTCAGCTTTTCAGGGGGTTTAGTCTAGGGAGAAACATATAATTCTCCGGGTGTTGCAAATCTCAGTTTCCATGCCCACAATCAAGACCATTTTCCTGGCCAAAAAAAGGAGTGGGTGTTTTGCAAATTCTGTGCATTGTGGCACAAAAAGTGTCTTTTCTAAGTTTAAATACCTTTGGCTTGAACTGGTTTGAATTGCCTTTGGCTTGAAGCATTGGATCTTTGGGTAGATATTATTTTTCCATGGAGATTCTACCATCCCAGCCAATCTTCTTAAGATCTTCAGCAGCAGAAAACTGCCACTAGGCAATTTCCATTCCAAATCAGGGGTGGGTCAAATTTGGCCTCCTAAAATCTCTCACTCTTTCTCTTTTGGCCCATGGCCCCTTCCAGGTTCCCCAAACATCCCTTTTTTCAGGCCAGAAATAACCAAAAAACCCCCTCTGAAGTGCTTCCAAAGAAGTGGCATTTATATCTGTACTCACTATCTAGCTATCTGAAATTTATATAGCAAGGGCAGGATTCAGGTTCTTGGATATTGTCATTACAGTTTGGATTGAAACCCATAGTGGATTCATTGGCCCCAGCATAGAGGCTTTGTGTTGCTTGGGGTATAATTCCCAAACATAAAAACATTAAAAGCCGCAAAAAACAGAGCAAAATTGTTTCTTTCCTTGTTCTGGTTCCCGAGAATGATAAGAGTTGATTGTGAAATTTGTGACTGAAGGCAATCACTTTAGCCTTATCAGTATTTGAGCACAATTATTTTTTAATTTTCTACCACACGCTTCCTGAAACACAGTTATTGACACAGGCGTGTCCTTTGGGTCAGAAAGAATCAGGACCCGTCTAGTGTGTAATAATGCCATTTGTTCCTTCTTCTCCGTGATAAGGGGAAAGAATTTATCTATGCAAAGTGCCAAAGTGATATCATCATATAAGGAAATTAAAAAAACCCAGCAAGGACAGTGTCAGCGGATAATCCAAATTCAGTTTCCTTCTTTTGGAAATTACAGAAATAGCAACAGTCAGAGAAGTTCTGCAAACTGGATGGTTTAAAGCATAGCTTGGTTGGCCACCTCTCCGGAAAGCTTTAAAAGCCAAATCTTTGCCTGGCCAGGAAGGTTGGATGAGATCAGATTTAGCGCCCTTTCCTCACTACACTACTATTGCACTATGATTCCACTTTAACTGACACCAATCTGTTTTATGGAATCATGGGATCTGCAGTTTAGGGCGGGATATTTAGAATCTTCAGCCAGAGAGTCCAGTACCTCCCAAGATTACAAATCCCAGGATTCCTTAGGTGGCAGCCGTGGTAGTTCAAGTGGAATCATAGTGCAATAGTTGTGTGGTATGGAAAGGCCCTAGTTTATTGCAGCCCATACACCCAACAGGACAATCAGAACAAAATTTTATCTTATTAAATAAAAGAAATAGTGGGAAATTTAGCAGAGTGTAAACACAAGAATAGTCATATAAGTCGTAAGCATTCTTGATACGAAGGAGTTGCCTTCTCTCTTATCTCAGAAACTTGGCAACCAACAAGTTCACCGACAACTAATAGAGCATCTGTCCTTTAATGGAACTTGAACACAAGATTTATCCCGATTGAGCTGGTACATTTCTTTAGTAATGGATTAATGAACTGTTGGTGAGCCTGGTTATAAAAAACCCAAGGCAAAATTGTCTTAAAAAATTGTGTGACATAGTTTCAACCTCCTAGGGAACCACAAGGAGAAAGGCTCAAAGAGAAGGAAAACCCTGTCATAACTCAATTCCAAAGGGAAAGCTTTAGATCTGGCCTTGGTAAATAATATATAGTTATTTAGTAGGTAATTTAGTTGGCCTTTGCCAAGATTGAAGACAGCAGCCATTTCCGCCCTACACTGTTATAGTGCTATTATTCCACTTTCAACATCCTGTGGACTCCTGGGGTTTGCAGTTTAGGGAGGAGCATTTAGAATTCTTAGCGAGATTGCTCTTTGGCCCCGTGCTGAGCCCCACTTCTCCGTTGTCTTCCCGGACCAAGGACTTCAGGAATAGGTGCAGTATTACCCCAGCTACAACCCCTTCAATATTCCCCTATCCAGCTTCCTCTCTTTTACTTCTTAATAGGTCTTGAGTGAGTGTGTGAGTGAGTGAGTTGGTGCATGAGACTTTTATTCAATAAAATCATTTATTGGACATTTTCGTTTGGTTTTTGGCTTGGCCTGACCCTGTAAAAACTGGGTAAAAGACCCCGCTAGGTTACCTTGCCTCTCGCATTGCTATTGCTCATGCTCTGGCTAGTTTCCATTCCCCATCATGTGGAGCACATTGAGGTGTCCCCCAAGGGACCCCAGAAATCAGGATAACACCACCATTGCTCAACAAATGTATTTTGTTGATAGCAAATTGTGCAGAGAGCATATTCTTCTATGCTTTGGCTCAGCAAGTTGTTCATTGTGCATTGTGTGTTGCAGTTGCACACCGCGCATTGCGGGTGTGTGTCCTAAACTTTACGTTGCGATTGCATGTCCTACACTTTGCAATGTGATTGCACATTGCGGTTTCTTATTTGCATTGTGGTTGTGTGTCCTATGCTTTGCATGGCAGTTAGGAATTCTATGTTTTGCATTGCCATTGTGCAGTGTATATTGTTGCGTATGCAGTGGCACCCAATCATTGCTGTTCTGTAGGGTGTTGCCTGGTGGTCCTGTGGCATGTGCCCACCTGAGGATATTTAGACTACACTAAAGGGATGTTGGACTGAGGCTTGCATGTTTTAAAGCATAGGTGAGCGAGTGTAGTGAATCTGGGGATGTCACGCAGGTCAAAAAATAAAAACAAAAATATTAACAAAATGAGTGTCTGGTTTGGAAAATACTATCAGCAGAGGCAATTCGCACTCTCTGCCAAAGAGGTGGATACAAAACATTGCCAAAACTCAAGCGAAACTCAAAAACCAGAATAAAATATGGACGTGGTCCTACTGAGCTAAATTCGTCATTTTTATAGCCTTAAGACGGGGTGGAACCCATAAAACCAGCATATTTTGTGTTTAACATTTTCCATGTTAGTAACAAAGTCTTAGAAAATGCATTTCAATCATAGAATCACAGAGTTGGAAGAGACCACAACGGCCATTGAGTCCAACCCCGTTCTGCCATACAGGAACATACACCAAAGCACGCCCAGCTAACGGCCATCCAGCCTCTTTTTAAAAATTTCCGAAGAAGGAGACTCCACCACACTCCTCTCTCAAACTGCTCTTGCCATCAGGAAGTTCTTCCTGACGTTTAGATGGAATCACCTTTCCTGTAGTTTGAATCCATTGCTCCACAGTGTCCTAGCCTCTGGAGCAGCAGAAGACAGGCTTGCTCCATCTTCAACATGACATCCCTTCAAATATTTATAACAAGGCTATTGTGTCCCCTCTTAACGTTTTCTTCTCCAGGCTAAACATCTCCAGCTCCCCAAGCCACTCCTCAGAGGGCTTCATGGTTTCCAGACCCTTCACCATTTTGGTCGCCCTCCTCTGGACACGTTCCAGCTTGTCCATGTCCTTCTTGAATTTTGGTCCCCAGAACTAGACACAGGATTCCAGGTGAGGTCTAACCAAAGCAGAACAGAGTGGTAGCGTTACCTCCCTCGATCTAGACGTCACACTCCTATTGATGCAACCAAGAATCGTGTTGGCTTTCTTGGCTGCCGCATCACACTGTGGGTGTGTCCTCTGCGGAAGCCCAGTGGGCCCAATATGGCCCACTGGGAAGACCATAAATGGCCTCACGGCCTGATCTGGTCTACCAGGAAGGCCACCTTACCCAATTGTGGTTTAATCGCAGAATGAGGGAAGGGAGTTCCTGAGAGAACCGTCTATTAGAGATAACTCTTCTGGGTTCAAAAAACATCTGTAGCGGCTTTGTTCTGCGAGTTACATAAAGTCTATTTGTTGGGAAGGTTCGTTTCCAAGAGCCAAGCGGGTGTATCGACTCAGTTCTTTTGTGAGCAACAATTCAGGTGTGAATCTCCCCCTTCACCCCATTGTGAAGTGGAAGAACAACACTGTAATGACAGCCGTGACAATATAAGAATCGCAGACTTTGACATTGATTGGAATCTTTTATGGGTATTTGCTTAGGTTTAACCAAATATTAACCTACCGTGGCTTTTTTCCCTGCCTTTGATTTTGTTTTCCCATCATTATTTACTTTGTCTTAGTCACCACAATAAAGGTAACAGAATCAAGATGAGAATGTCTTCTTTCATTGATCTCGGACTTAATGTGATGAAAAGCTTCCTTATGGCTGGGGAAACGGTCACCGAGGGGCCGCTTCTTGGAAAGATCATTAGTTGGGGGTTTGGAAGCGGGTGGAAATTTTGTGGTTTGAACATTGGACTATGACCCTGGAGACTAGGGTTCCATTCTTTGCTCAGCTGTGGAAACCCACTGGGTGAGCTTGGGCGTGCAACATACTCTCAGCCCCAGAAAGCCCCATGATAGCTTCGCTTTAGTGTCGCCATAAGTTGGGAATGGCTTGAAGGCGCACAATAACAACAAGAGACTTATTAGGTAACTGGGATGCTAAAGGCAAAACCAAGGCACTTTTAAACTTGCCTCATTGCCCAAAACTGGGTCATATGGCCCAGGCCCCATGTCAGCAAAGGCATGATGCGCAAGTCCTACAGGGTCATCGCGTGCCTTGAAGTCCTCTCCGTCTTATGGTGACCTTAAGGTTTTCTCTTCAGAGGAGAGTTTGTCTTTGCCCTCCTCTGAGGCTGAGACAGTGTGAACTTGCCCAAGGCCACCCAGTGGGTTTTTATGTCTGGATGGGGGGATTTGAATCCCAATCTCTCAGTGTCCACAACACCATGCTGGCTCTCCTATTACTTTTGTGGTGAAAATCCAAAGACTGGCACAACCATGGCATAAAAACTTGACAAAGTTCGGTCAAAAATGTCTCCTAGAATTCCCTTGAAAGTAACTTTTGAAAATGACCAGAAACCATTACTTATTGCACTGGTTAAATCACATTGCTCCAATTTGCTAATTGTTCTTCTGTGCCTTCAAGTCGTTTCCGACTTAGGGCAACCCTAAGATTTTCTGTTTGGAAGGGAATTTGTCTTGGCCGCCTTCTGAGGCTGAGAGAGTGTGACTGGCCCAAGGTCACCCAGTGGGTTTCTATGTCTGAAGCAGGCGGGATTTGAACCCGGAGTCATAGCCCAACGTTCAAACCGCTACTCCAAGCCAGTACTCTACCCTGTTGTACTTAGAAACAAGGTGACTTGCTGGAAAAAATAATTGATAATGTAAATTGTAAAATGTAAAATGTAAATTGGCAATGTAAAGTAGAAGGAAGTGGGGGAAAAAGAGAGATCACACTACAGGTGTATTGATTCCACCAGGGAAGCTACATTTGTCCTGAATTTGCAAGACCCGGGCAGGGCAGCGGATGATCTTGGGCGTCGCTCTTTCTTGTGGCAAAGAAACAACAACTTGATGGCAAAGAACAACAACTCCCACAAAGTCTTGGATGGGAGAACCTTACAAATGCCTTATGCGCAGCGCATCTGGACCTGACAGCCAGAAATAATTGAGACCATGATCACGTTTTCCTATATTGCCTGTATCATACGGATATTTGTTCTCGGTTTATAGACCCCATCTTGGAAAGGCTCCCAGGCGGATATGGCGGCTTTTACTCCTCCCTTTGCCTCTCCGATTGCTCCAGGAAAATTGGTACCGAAGGTTGCAAGTGTTCTGTGCTCTCCCGTTCAAGGAGGAGTGAGTTGGTCCAATCCCATCACAGCTTTCTCTGACTCTGGTGGATGCCATCAGGTATCAGTGGAGAAGCTGGTTGTTTCTTTTTTGAATTTATTTTTATTACAAGAAAGAAAATAAAAGAGACAAGGAAGCACCAAAACTACAAAACAATACATAAAACTACAAACACATCATAATAATACAGTACAAATAAAAAGCAGAAAATATCTAAGAAAGTTGCAAACATCTATCAAAACTACCAAAAAAACCCAACAACAACATTACAAATAAGTAAGAATTGGTTTCCGTCCTTGTTACATACAACTCTTAGTAAATATTTGTACTTAACCAGATTAAATTTGTTGCTAATAATCCTTTGTTATCTTATTCCTATACTCAGAAATTAAATTTAAGTAAATTTCATTTCTGAGAAGCTGGTTGTTGAACCTATGAATATCTGTAGAAGTCTCTGTATCTTGGAGCTGCTTTTTACATTCTTTACCCAGTTATTTTGTGCATTTGGGTTTGCTTCAGCTGTATGATCCTATGCATTGTCTAATTCTTACTGTCAGGGAGTTCTTCCTACTCTTTAGGTGGAATTTGAAGCCACTGCTCCGTGTCCTAGTCTCTGGAGCAGCAGAAAAGAGGCTTGCTCCATCCTCCATATGACATCGCTCCAAATATTTAAACACAGCTATCACGTTGCCTCTAAACCTCCTCTTCTCCAGGCTAAACATTCCCAGCTCCCTCGGCTGCTCTTCAGAGGGCTTCATGGTTTCCAGGCCTTCTACCATTTTGGTGGCTCTCCTCCGGGCACCTTCCAGCTTCTCAATATCCTTCTTGAATTGTGGTGCCCAGAACTGGGTAAAGTTCTGTCTTTTCCAAGAACGAGATGTGGTTCCCAGATCGCAACAAGAGATTATTTGATGTTGAATACCGAGGAAAGGAGCATCCCAACCTTTTGGCTGATGAAATCCTGCGTCCCTTAACAGCCAAGGGTAGACCTGGCACCCCAAACAAATTCTACCAAGACTACCCCTCAACTTGCAATCAGTTTCAGTCTCTGGATATCTTGGCAACCTGGACACTCTAAAACCCATCTGCCCGGCAGAAGAGGGACCTCATTTGAATAGATCCGACAAAGACAACTCCAGAAGAAGGTCTCCACACTGGAGTCAGTGTGGCCCATTAGTTTGAGTGTTCAGCTAGGACTCTAGGAGAGCAGAGTTCAAATCTCTGTGCAGCCATGCAAACTCACTAAGTGTGTCTTGGGCAAGTCACGCTGTCTCAGACTCAGAGGAAGGCAACAGCACATCCCCTCAGAAGAGATCTTGCCAAGAGAACCCTAGGGGGGAGAGAGAGAGAGAGAGGGAGAGAGAGAGGGAGAGGAGAGAAAGAAATTGGAGCCGGGGTAGTCCCGCTGTTTGAGTGTTGAACTCAGACCCTGAGAGGCCAGATTTTGTAAAATCGTGGAATCACAGAGCTGGAAGAGACCCCCCAAAGGCCATCCAGACCAACCCCTTTCTGTCATGCAGGAAGACACAAATTTCATATCCCTGCTCAGCTGCAGTAACCCACTGGGTGACTTTGGGCAGGTCATGCTCTCTTAGCCTCAGAAGAAAGCAATGGCAAACCTCCTAGGAAAAAATCGTGCCAAGAACACCCTCTGATAGGTTTCTCTTAGGGTCTCCATAAGTTGTAAATGGCTTGAAGTCACACAACAGTGGGCCAGTTGATGGATTCTGGGTGTTGCAGTCCCAAGAAAAGGAAGTTTTCCAAGCTCTCTTCCCCATGCAATGGGTTGCTTAAGAAGGACAGAACGTTGTCTTCCCACCTGTCACAAAAGCGACCTTTCAGCCCCAAGAAACGAGGAAGTGAGCATCTTCTATTCAAGCAAGGAAGATGCCAGCAAATATTTCCTCTTGGCTCAGGCCAGCTTGAGAGTTGTGTCCCATCCTCGTCCTGTGAATGGCCTGCCCATGTTTGCTGATTGCTGAGGCTATAAAAGCCCTTGCCATGGGGCAAACTCCGCGAAAGTGACAGAGCGGATCAGCAAAGGTGAGGTTCATCTTGATATATTTGGAGCCCTTGGCTTCTATTGTGTGGACACAAGGGGATATCGCTATCCCTGGTAAGAGTAATTGCAATTTTCCTAGCTCTTGATAAGAATGTTTGTCTTCCCCATGATGATACGAGAGATCTTTTTTCCCCCAGCAATTCAATTGATTGTTGGATGTAAAAAAAATTTTGCAAAATGTTAGACATTTGCATAAAAATCAGTATATTTTTGCCAAAAAAAAAAAAAAATTACACTGGCTGAATACACTGACTCAAACTTGCAACACAGAGTCTCAGCCAGAAGCTTTGCTGGATGTTCTGGTGCAAGGAAGCTCAGCTCTTGCAAGGTTTATTTAATTGCCTATCACGTTGTCCTTTGTTCAAGAGACTTAAGACAAAGAAAGCCAGAAAGTCTTGTCCTCAAGAACTGACAAAGAGACCAGGGTCTTTATTACAAACGTCAAGTCATCTTTGGCTTTCGGAAAACTGCTTTGGCAAGGCTTGGGATGTTATTTCTCATCTTGCTCCCTGCAAGAAATGCTTTGCAATTTTGTCCAACCATTCCCCCCACCTTTATTTTTTTCATTTGCAGAGATGAAGGCAACCCTTGTGGTGCTGAGCCTCTTGGTGGCTTTCGCATGGCAGACGGCATCTGAACCTTCCTCCGAAGGTAACACCGTGGATCCAATTTCTCTTCCTCTTGTTGTTGATTGCAATCAAATCAGCTTTGACTTATGGCAATCTGATGGATGAGAGACCGCCAAGCCTCAGTTGTCAATGGCACCTAGTCACCTATGGCCATTTAAGAATATTATCCAGGTGACCAAAGGAGGGCTTCGTTTTATTTGGGACAGAGCCGGTTCCTTACCAGTTTCTAGTGTGTCATAACTGTTTGGACCCAAGAATGTGCAGGGAACTGGGCTGGTAAAACCCTGAATACAGGAAGCCCCTACCTTTTGACATTCTGTTATTTGTTGATTCACTTTTCCAGCACTTCCAAATTAAGGAAAAGTTCCATTAATTTGTAGGGGGATTCTGCTGTTTCATCAGTTCTTCTTGCCTACGGAGGCTCACTTGGGACCACTTGCACATGTACTGCTTGCAAAATGAGCTGAGAGGAGGGAAAAGGCACTAAGTTTGCCGGGAGACTTTACAAGCAGTGCATGCGTGGTCAGTCCCAAGCAAACCTCCGTAAGTCCTTCATGCTCCCCAAAGTACAGTCCATGGGTTCTGCTTTTCAACCAATTCCATTTTCTGACAATGCTCCGGTTCCTAACCTGTCAGATAAGCCCGTAATATAAAATCACAGGAGGATAATAAACATGGATTTCTCTGCAGGATTATTCCAGAGATTGTATTGATGGGTACAGCTCAGATGGGGTTAAAAGAGTCAAATTCATGCAGGAGGAGATGCTCTGAACTTGGAAAAGTTAGCTTTTTGGACCACAGCTCTCAGAATTGGCCATGTTGGCTGTAGGATTCTAGGAACAGCAGTTTAAAAAAAATGGTAATTTCCCTTCCAAGAGGGCTAGCAAATTGCTATTCATCTAGCAAATTGCTATTTGCTATCTGCCGTGGCAGCTAAAGAAAGCCTCTTAAGATAAGAGTAGTGTTGGGAATGCCAACTACTAGGGAGTTTTGCTTCTCGCCCTTGGGAGTTTGACTGGCCATGGACAGAAACTGGAGACTGGGCTCACCAGAACTTCAGTGCAACCCACCAAAGACCTCCTTCCACTCTTGTGTCTCTTTCTTTAAAAGCAGATGACTCTGAACAACTGACTGACCCTGAACTTCTGAACAGCATTAACGAAGCCAAGAAGCTGGTGGATGAGGCATATAAGTTATCCCGGGAGAGGTGAGCTTCTTTTGCCTGATGGTACATGCAGGAACCTTCTTTCCTCGACTTGTGGATTGGCCAGCTGGGGTTGGACTTGATGACCCTTAGGAGACCTTTCTATGATCCTTCTTTCTATCCCAGCTGCCTTTAAACCACCGCAGACTCCAAATCCCTTACCTGCAGAGAGACAGAGGAGACCAATTAAAGCAACAGCAATGTCACAATGAGAAATAAACCCGTAGCAATCATTTGTGGCTAGGGTTACGAGTATTTCTAGCAGGAATAATTAGTTATATTTCTTTTCTCTATTTTTTTTTTTTTTAATTACAGTTTGGCTGCCTGGTGTGTGTGTCAGAGCCCATTTGTCCTTTACCAAGTTAGAGTTTTGGTTAGTTAAAGCCTTTTTGTATTTTACCAAATTAGAGTTTTGGTCAGTTAGTGCTCAATGTTTTAACTTAATGTGTTAGGATTCCATTTTCGTTCCTCCTTTTCTTTCCGAATGCATATTTCTTTGACTGTGACTTACACCTTGACTACCAATTTGATTGCTTGTTTTAAAACTAACAAATATACAATCTAGGAAAAAAAGGAGAAATGACCCATAAATAAAAGAGTTCAAGCCAACAACGTTGTTGTTGTGTGCCTTCGAGTCATTTCTGATTTAAGATGACCCTAAGGCAAACCTATCTTGGGGTTGAGAAAACAGTATTTTGGGAATGAAGGAATGTTATTATGTTGAACCCAGTAAGAAAGAGAACAAACACAGACACAAGAGGGAAAGGGATGTTTTAATTTGGGACCTTGCATGTGCAAATTTGTAATCTTACTGCTTAAAAGGCAGTGCAAATTCAATAGTCTTTAGTCTTGGCGATGGCCAGAATGTGCTGCTGTTACTCTACTGTTCCTGAATAAAGCTTTTGCAAACTTCTAAGCTGCATCTCTGGGACTGGAGATATCCTATATGTGACAGTGTGCCTCTTTGAGGACTGCCTTCCCCTGGGCCCCACCATTGAGATTAATACATCCTCCCACAGTGTATTGACTTAACTGGTGGGGCCCAGGGGAAGGCCTCTCCAGCAGGCGGCAGTCCTCAAGGAGGCACACTGTCACGTACAAGGAGACTGAGGGGGACTGCCTCTGAATGCGGAGTTTCACGGACTCTCCCTAAATATCACCTGTCCCCCCCCCATCCTCCATTCGCCCCGCCCTTCTTTTTCCAGAGCCAAAGCGAACTTCAACAAGACCCGCGTCACCCCTTCGGATTTCCTGAAACACTTAAAGGAGCCGGTGGCCACCACCCGGAGTGCCCTCCGAGCCGCCAGTTATTTGGACACCTCCCTGGACCTCCTGAAGAAGAAGCTGCAAAAAAAATGGCAGAGGCCGTTCAACATCACAAGTAACCCAACGATTCATCTAGTCAGAACTTGAACAGCTGGGGTGGCTGGTGGTTTTCGTGGAAGTTCCTGGCTATAGTCAGAACTTCAAAGGAGATGCCCAAGGGGATGGATCTAAAGTGTTCTCATGTAGGAGTTCAAAGTCACAGACAGCTTCTTTAAAGTTCTGACTAGAACTCGGAACAGATTCACTACACAATTGACATGGAAGCCTCCTGTTGCTACCAGTCATTTGAAGTAGAAACTACAATGATGTCAATATACTAATAGTATTATTAACAATACTAAAAACAGTATTAGTATTAATAATAATAGTACTAATACAAGGATATTAATATTAATAGCAAGAGCCATATTTCTCCAACTAAATTTCTTCCATGGGAACACTGAGGGGGCCACCTTCAAACCAGTACAGTGTCACAGTTTGAGTATTGGAGGAGATGTGAGGAGACACGAGTTCAAATCCTCCGTTTGGCTGCAATCACACTCAGTTGGTGACCGGGGGCCACTTGCCAGCTCTCAACCTCTTCAGCCTACCTCACAGGGTTCTTGTGTGAGATTGTCAGGGGCAGAGAGGATAGTTGCTTACTCTTCTTTTAGTAGTAATACCAGTAATAACACCAACAGCAATCTTTATATAGCACCTTTTCCCCAAAACCTGAACTCAAGGAGGAGAATTTATGGGGTTTAAGTGCTGAGAAAACACACACACACACACACACACACACACACATTTTTGTTGTTGTGTGCCTTCAAGTCAGTTATGTCTTATGGAGACCTTAAGGTGAACCTATCATGAGTTTTTCTGGGGCTGAGAGCGTGTGACCCAGTGGGTTTCCAGGGCTGAGCAGGGAATCAGACCCTGCTCTCCAGGGTCAGAATCCAGTGTTCAAACCGTCACGCTGGCTCTTTCATGTACCTATACACATATGAGCCCAAGGGGGCAATTTCTCCTTGGCTTCTTTTTCTCGGCCAAAGGCTAAAATCCACAGTGCCCCTGAAGTTAAGCCGGACGGCCTGTTCTAGATTCTTCCTCCTCCTCCTCCCCTTAAACGTGGCAGCTCCCCAAAAGTAGAGCGATTGAGAAACACCCAATATTTGTTTTGCACGGATCTCTCACTTAGATGTCCTCACCAGCAAGCAAAAGGAAACCATCTCCAGGGTGACCGGCTGTGACTATCTGATCCGCCCCATCACCTGCCCGGAGAACAGCCCTTACCGGACCATCACCGGGGAATGCAACAACCGGTAGGGATTGCAGTCCGTGAATGCAATTGCTGGCCATAAAGGCGTGTGGAGAGGAAGGCTCATAAGTCCAGGGGCAGCCCAACTGCTCAGCTGGACAGAGGGCCACCCATGTGACTCCCCAAAAATCCCCCAAACGTGGGTGCAGGTCTACTTTGATCTGGCAAGGAAAAGGTTTGGGTAGCAGGCTCGACATTGTCGGATCCAGATTTGGGAATTTGCGCACTTCCACTTCGCTAGCTCTAGAGGCCATCAGCTGGACAAAGCAAGCTAATTTATAACAAAAAGAACTGCGGTTCTTAGCTGGACAAAGCAAACTAATTAAGGTTCATCATGAACTTGCCATGAACTTGCCATCATGTTTAAAGTCTGGGTGTTTTCTAAGTATAACTAAAGCCATTTCTGCACTAGAGTTTTATAGTTTCAACACCCAGCAGGCCCCTCCCAAAACGGCAAACCCCGGGATTCCATAGGATGTTGAAAGTGGAATCATAGCGCTATAAAACTCTACTGCAGAAATGGCCACTGTTATAGTGCTATTATTCCACTTTCAACATCCTGTGTGATTCTGGGATTTCTAACTTATTGAGGCCAAAGAGCTCTCTAGCTGAGAATTCTCAAGGCCCCTCCCTAAACTGCAAACCCCAGCAGTCCACAGGATGTTGAAAGTGGAATAATAGCATTATAGTAGTGTAGCATGGAAATGGCCTATGTTATGTCACTGTTGTAACTCAATAAGGAACAATATGAAATATAGCTGTAATTTTAAGCCGCCTCCTCCCGGCAGTTACAGTGGAGTGGTACGCTGTCAGAGATCCAAAGGCTTCCAGAACAGACTACATACATAAAAATGTGACAGTTGCTACTTGCAAGCCGATAATGCAAAAATGAGGTGCCATAAAAGCAAAAAGGGATGGGGAGGTAAGAGGAGAAAAATATATTCTGTAACAGAAACATGGGATGAAAAGGAAACAATTACAGTTGGTTAAATCCATAAACAGCAGTCTTCAAAGAAATGTGTAATCTGGAATTCAGCTTAGTTCCAGTGTGCATTTTTACCCAAGAAGAGTGGAACGGAGGTCATGCTATATCAAGATTTTCATGAGCAGATTGTTTGGACTGGAGCTTCTTGCATTTCTTTGTGGTGGGGGACTTGCATTCATACTGGAGGGGAGATCCCAGACCTACATCCTTCTCTTCGTATTCTAGGAAGCACCCTCACTATGGAGCGTCCAACCGTGGCTATGCTCGCTGGCTCCCGGCAGAGTATGAAGACGGCATCTCCCTTCCAAGGGGTCTCATCCAGGGCCAGCTTTATAATGGGAATCCCCTCCCGCTGGTAAGACCCTGTGGGCCCTGGTGTCGATTCTGAAGCAGTGGTGGGCCATTTGGGGCCCTCCAGCTTTTGTTAGACTGCCGCTGGCAGCTGCCAACACAGCCAGGGGTGAGGAAGGCTACAAGTTTCAGTGCAGTATCATCTGGAGGGCAGGTGTTGGAATTATGGCAACCTCTTCAATTTTCCTAGGGTTTTCTTAAGCAAGGGATACTCCGAAATAGTTTTGCCAATTCCCTCCTCTGAAATACAGCCTACAGGCCCTGCTACTCACTGGTGGTCTCCTATCCAAGTACTAACCAGGGCTGACCCTGCTTAGCCTCCAAGATCAGATGGGATCTGGAGCCTTCAGGGTGTGTGCCTGAATGATATTAGTCCCAGACAGAGTTGGCTTTTTGCATCAAGAGCTAAACCTGTGCCAATTAGAAGAGACTCATTGAATCAACAGTTCAATGAAAGGCAATGAAGGGTAAGTCAAATCCCATTGATTCATTGGGCCTACTCCACTTGGGTTAGCAGTCAGATTTGGATTAACCTAAAGATGCAAACTGAGTGGACCCTTGTAAGGTGCAGGACTGTAGACTTGTCACAGAGCTGTTGTGAGTGAATGGGAGGCACTGGTCTCCCTTCCTTGTTTGCATTGGCATTTTGGGATTTCTAGAGCGGGGTCCCTTGGCTCTCCCTTGCAGGTGCGGAGCGTTTCCAACGAGATCATCGCCACCTCCAACGAGAACATCACTGAGGACCAGGAGCGCTCTCTGGCCTTCATGCACTGGGGGCAGTGGATGGACCACGACATGGACTTGGCACCCATGACCGAAACCAGCATCGAGAACAAAGAAGTCCACTGTGACACGGACTGCAATTACGCCCCTCCTTGCTTCCCGATTAAGGTAACGGAGGATTCCGCTTTAGGGACTCCAGGGCTTGGAGGAGAAAACTCCCGTTATCTTAAGAACGGCGTCTCATAGGAGCACAAGCGTGAGCATGTTGGGTTGGGCCAGAGGCTTGTCTGATCCAACCTTCTGCTCCCTCTAGGGATAAAAAGAAATTGTTGGTGTCGACTGCTGTCCGGTTGAGTTTGACTCATGTTGAGCCTATGAGTGAGAGAACTTCCAGACAGCCTGTGCTCAACAGTCCTGCTCAGGTCTTGCAAAGTGTCTTGCAGCTGTGGCTTTGTTGATGTTGCAGTTTAGGACTTTTTTCTCTCAAAATCATCAACAACACAATCATTTCTGGTACTTTGTGCACAAAAATGTTATTTTCCAAGCAGAAAATACTGGGGGGTTTTGTGCAAAAAAAACATCAATTTTTCTTTTTTCTTTAATTGATTTTTATTGAACAGTTTAAAAAAGACAAAAATACAAAAGAACATACGCTCACACAGAACATCAAACAAACTAAGAACTACAAAAAAATTGGAATAAACTACACACAAGGAAAATACTGAACTAACCACACCTAACTAAAATTGGTTCCTGCTTCTGCTGCCAGTAGCAGACAACAATCTAACAGTAATCCCCAACCATTTAACCACAAATTAATAAAAAGATTAAACTTGCTGCTTACTGTTTATTTTTGTCATAACTCTAAATCTACCATAATAATTAATATTTAATCATTTCAAGTAATTAAATAATAATAATTCCAGCTTAATTATTAAAAATATATACTAACACCCTTTAATAAATGCAGTTACACTATTAATTAACAAACCATTCTTCTTCTGTTTAAATAAATATCACGCACAACAACTAAAGCATAAACTAAAATCAAATTATACTTCTTGCAATAGTAAAACTAGTAAGATTCAAAGCACACTTTGCAAAGAAAAAAAGTTCTTTTTTGGTGGTTGTGCAGAAAAATATCATTTTCCATGTAAATCTTCTCAATACTATTTGCATGTTGAATCAGTCCTGAACTTATATTGTAAACCACTTTGACTTCTGTTTGGAAGAAGTTATAGAAGTTATCAAAGTTATTCAGCATCATTGTCATCATCAGCACAACCATCGCTGGTATTTTCTGCACAAAAATGTTATTTTCCGAGCAGAAACTACAGCTTTAGTTTCAAGAAACTTGTTTTTTTTGCAGAAAAATATCATTTTCTGTGTAACCTGCCATTTTCATGTTTGGTCAGTCGCGAACTTATATTGCAAACGGCTTTGAGTCTCATTTGGGAAAAAGCAGGGTATAAATCAACATAATAATAAGCAGAAACGATTCTTACCCATCTAGGGTTAGCAATTTTACAACCGTTTCTTGAATGGTCTCTGCATCCCAATTGGTTTCCCTGGTCCAGGATCCCTTGATTCGGGGTCTGCTTTTTTTGGTCCCCCTCCTAGGTTCCCCCGGGAGACCCCAGGATCAAGTCCGGCATCTGCATGCCCTTCATCCGGACGGCCCCGGCCTGCAACCCGACGACCTATGTCCGCGAACAGCTCAATGCCATCACCTCCTACCTGGATGCCAGCATGGTCTACGGGAGCGAGGACGCTCTGGCCCGGAACCTGCGGAACAACAGCAACAACCTGGGCCTGATGGCGCTCAACCAGAACTTCACGGACGAGGGCCGTGGCCTCTTGCCCTTTGAGAACAACTCTCGGAGCCTCTGCTTGTACACGAACAGAACTGCCAACATCCCGTGTTTCAGAGGAGGTACATCTTTGGGCAGGGCTGTTCGTAGAATCCTAGAGTTGGAAGAGACCCCAAGGGCCATCCGGTCCAACCCCATTCTGCCATGCAGGAAAACACAACCACTTCTTGAAAGCCTAAACGTCTGGAGTGTCCAGTTTTCCTCAGCCGTGTTAAAGGCTGGAATGGGAATTTTGCAGCCATCTACCTGTTGTTGGGCTGCAGGTCCCAGCATGGTGCAGTCCAGTTGCATCCTGACAGTTGCAGAATGCCCATCCCTGCTGCAGACTAACACATACATTAGGATGTAAGCTTTTGTGCATAGATATACAATCCACTTTGTTGGATGCAAGGAGAGAGCCAGAATTTCTATTTTTCAGGGGACAAACGAGCCACCGAAAACCTGGGGCTAACAGCCATCCACACCGTTTTTGTCCGAGAGCATAACCGGTTGGCCACTGAACTGAAGAAGCTGAATCCGCATTGGGATGGGGAGAAGCTGTACCAAGAAACCCGGAAGATTGTTGGTGCACAGAATCAGGTAGCAGGCTGTCTCTTTGGGGCAAAGGGGTGCAAAGAAAGAGCTTCACTCTGGTTTTGTGTAAATGCATTGGGACAGAGAACCTTTGGTTCTCCAGATGTTTTGGCCTACAGCGCACATCAGCTTTGCTGTGGAATTGGGGGTGTTTGGAGCAAAACGTCTGAAGAGTCAAAGGTTCCACCATCCCTGATTTAAAGGAATAATTCCTTTAACATTCAGCACTCACAGTTTTCATGGATTACCAGGTTCCTGGGAGACAGATAGTGGACAGCATTTCACAGTTTAGTTAAATCTCCCTGCAGCTGAGCCAAGGTTTAATTTTCACAGATTTTATTATTTGCAAGTTTCTCCAACCCCTGACCACCCCAATTCAGATGCTTCTTTTCTGGGAGAACCTTCCCTCTTGGTGGCTCCAATCAGGCCACGCAGCCCTTAAAAAACCCCACCTCTAGTCCTCTTTCTCTTCCACCGGTCACTGCCTGACCAGCTAAGGATGGATGGCAGCCCAATTTCTCAGCACCACAAACGCTCTCCTGCTGCCCCCCACACAGCCAAGGAAGGAGATGGGCAAGAGAGAGGAAGTCTAGGGTCACCATGCCCCCCCTTTCCCTCTCCTTTCCCTGACTAGCTTTGGACTGTGGGTGCTCACTCTCCCCACCGTGCCTCGGCCCCCTTCTCACAGACACACATTTTGATATGTGCGATTTTCCCACTTTTGTGGCGGTCCTGTGCCTCTAGCCCCAGTAAATGTAGAGGGCCGGCTGTAGTTTAGTTTAGTTTTAATTTTAGTTCATGCATAAATATTGTTTATGTATAGTCTGTTCTTTTTTCTTTGATTCTGTGTTTTCTGTTGATACGAATCAATTTGTACTAAAATCAATAAATATCAAATTATAAAAGATATAGCACTGAGGTTTGCCTTCTCTTGTTGCAGATCATCACCTTCCGAGACTACCTGCCCCTCGTCTTGGGCGGCGAGACGAACAAGCAGTTGCCGCTGTATAAGGGCTACAATGAATCAGAGGACCCCACGGTGGCAAACGTGTTCTCCCTGGCCTTCCGATTCGGACACGGTTCCGTCCCGCCCTTGGTGCCCCGCCTGGATGAGGACTTCAAGCCCTTGGCCCCATACTTCTACGCCCCTCTTCACCTCACCTTCTGTGCCTCGTGGAGAGTCGTGATGGAAGGTAAACAGAGTCCCCCTTGTTGGGCTTTTTTTCTTTGTCAGTAGCGAGTGAGAAATTGCAACAGGGGGTCCTACATCTGATTGTCACAGCCTGTAGTGGCACTTGCCTTGCAGGAGAAGAATTCCACGTCCCACTCACAGGTAGCCATCAATATGAAACCTGTTGGGAGTTAGAGTTTCCCAAAAGCTAAAACTGTTAGGAATCAGCCTTCCTTTAGCAGAGGAGCAGAAAAAGCATGTCCCAATCTCTGTGTGGCTTCCCTGAACTGAGACTGACTTAGAAAGCAAGACAAGGCAGGCGGTTTCTGGTTACAAACCTATGAAAAGTTTACTAATGAATTTTACAATTACATGTGCGTTGTATAGCCTAGATCCTAACTATCTAACAAAAAGATTAGGTAAGATGGTAGCTTCATTCTTAATTCACCAACTTCTTGGTGGAAAGGTCAAGCATGGTCAGAGGGAAGGAAGTAGAAGCAAAGAGGGCAAAGAGAGAGAGGTCTGAGAAGTGTGGTCTTTTGTGTAAGGCTAATGACCAGGATTTATCCTGGGTCACATGGGCTGGTCACCTGGTTACCATAGCCATGCCTTTAAATAACACAGAGAGCAAGAGTGAGGCTTTAGGTGAGAAGGCAGAAGGCTTTGACATGCAAAGGAAAAAGGAACTCTAAGCTAGCTAAGCCCCATTTGCCCGAGAACAAGGTGGGGGCAGAGAATGCCAGAATTTTCCAACAAAACTCACCCACTCAGACCCACCACAACCACCCCAAGAAGCCCTGGAAAGAGAATGAGAGCGAGAGAGAGAGAGACCCTCCCTTGAGCATCTTTCTCTTCCGTAGGTGGCATCGACCCACTTCTCCGCGGCCTCCTGGCTGACCACTCCAAGCTGATGATGCAAAGCCAGATGATGGTGGAGGAGCTCCAGGACCGACTCTTTGAGCAAGTGGAAGTGATTGGCCTCGACCTGGCCTCTCTCAACCTGCAGCGTGGGAGGGACCACGGTCTCCCAGGTAGGTGTGCCTATCATCATCGTTCACCAGCAGTATTTCCACTCTTACCTTTTTTTTATATCATGCGCTGAGGCTGAAGGAGGGGAGATGCAGGGCAGGTCAAAAGGAAGGGGGTGGCTTTCCTGTGGAACTCACTGCCAACAGTGGCAGCACTGTGTAGTGGCTAGAGTTCCAGACTGAAAATTGAGAAATCAAGGGTCCTAGTCCTAACTGTGAGAGCAGGCATGGTGTTGTGCTTTCAGCATTGAACTATGACCCTGGAGACCAGGGTTCAATTTTCTGCTTGGCCATGGAACATCACACCCTCTCAGGAATATCACACCCTCTCAGCCACAAAAAAACCCATGATAGATTCACTTTAGGGCCACCATAAGTTGGAAATGACTTTAAAGCACACAACAACATAGCAGCAAAGTCCTAACTACCCCAAAGGCACCAGATCCTGCCTGATCTTGGAAGCTATGCAGGGTCAGCCCTGGTTAGTGCTTGGATGGGAGACCACCAACAAATACCAGAGGCTGTAGGCTATATTTCAGGGGAAGGAATTGGCAAAACCACCTCTGAGGATTCCTTGCCTAAGAAAACCCTAAGAAAAATTCATGGGGTTGCTATAACTTGGCAACCTGAAGGCACTTACATACAATCTTAATTGAAACCAGCTGGTGCCCCAAGAGGAGCAGCTCTCATGATCTTTTTGCATTCTCGCCCTTTACTCCTCATTAGGGTACAATGCCTGGAGGCGTTTCTGTGGCCTCTCCGCACCGAGCAATGAAGCCGAGCTCGCTGTCGTGATGCGCAACCCCAAGCTGGCCAAGAAATTCATAGACCTCTATGGGACGCCAGAAAATATCGACATCTGGATCGGGGGCCTGGCGGAACCCTTTGTCCCCTATGGGAGGGTTGGCCCTCTCTTCGCGTGCCTCATCGGGACCCAGTTCCGGAAAGTCCGGGATGGAGACAGGTGGGTGTTCTGAGCTGGAGGTGGAATTCCAGGTCTCATTGGGGATTGAAAATGAGCACCCAGTTGTGAAGGGAGGAGCCTGGCGAGCCTGGCTGAAGGCAGCCAATCATAGCTCAGGAAATGCATGAAGGTGGGGCCTGCAGAGAAGAAATATTATAAAACCTGAGGCTTGTCCCTTTCAGGGGCAAATGGGGAAAAGCTGACCCAGAGAGAGGGAACAGATTTCAGAGAGATAGAAAATGATGGAAAAGAGGAAAAGACTGATTATGGTTTTGGGGAGCTAGGAATAGTCGAGAAGTTAAAGGTTAATGTGTTGTTTTATGAGTCTTAATAAACTTCCCTTGTTATCTTTTATTTAAACTGTTGGCTGTCTCTAGCAAGCCTGATAAAAAAATCAGGCCACAACAAAACAACACAGTTACTTGTCCACAAAAGAGGGTCACCTTGATGTCCAAGTACACAATCCAAGAAGAAATTAAGGGGCGGGGGGGAAGGAGCAAGGCGAACAACAGGAACCCAGGGGTGGAACTGTGGGGCCAGCCTTGCATCACGCTAGCATTGCTGCAAAATAATTTTTATTGGTGGTAAATGGAAGCAGCAAGTATTTTTTAGCAGAGGAAAACATCTCAGGCACTTAGCTGATGGGTGTCAATGTTGTCTGCCGCAAGGAGCTAACATAAACTCTGGTTTAGTGTGACATGCAGATGCGGTTGTTGTCAACTGGTTTGACAGTTACCTGTTCTCGTCCTTCCTTGCAGATTCTGGTGGGAGAAGGAGGGGATCTTCACCCCCCAGCAACGCCGGGCTCTGAGCCGCGATTCCTTTTCCCGCATCATTTGTGACAACACCGGCATCCGAGAGGTGCCCAGGGACATCTTCAAGAGAAACCACTACCCCAGCGATTTTGTCAACTGCCGTGAAGTCCAAGGACTTGACTTGTCAACTTGGAAAGAGTAGAGCGAAAAGCAGGGAGCGAGGGTGGGCGGGTGGGGAGGACGGGACGAGGGGTGCCTTCCTTTAGCCATGGGCACACAGTGTGTAATTAAACTGTGGAACTGACTGCCTCAAGATGTTGTGTTGGCCACCGGCTTTATTGGCTTGAAACAAGGAATTGGATAAATTCACGGAGGATGGGGCCATCAAACGGCTACAAGTCAAGATGGCTATAGGTCACCTCCAGAACCAGAGCTCACTTTGCTGAGAATGTAAGATGGGGGGATGTTACAGTTGCCTTCATGTTCTATAGGTGGGCTCCTTATAGATCACCAATTGCCCACCATGAGGACATAATGTTGGACCAGCAAGGCCTTTATCTGATCCTTTGGGACTCTGAGCATGTACAAAGTGGAGGTAGGAAGCAATGAGCAAAAGTAACAGTAAAAGTTTTCCTCTTACTAAGTGAGAGCCTGAGAGTTTTTGTACATTTTTGATGATTTTTTTAACACTTTGGGATTTTTAAAAAAATGCAATTCAGTCACATCATATATTTTACTTGTGTACAAATCACATAGATACCGTCTGTTTGATTTTGTGAGTCATCGCTTACTGCATGCTTTATTGTTGAATCGTCGGGCGCTTTGAAATTTTTAGATGTGAGGTTTTTAACTACTAAAAAAATAAACTGAACAAAAGTAAATAAGTCCAGTTCTGTGTTGTGAGCAAAGGGAATCTGAAATGCAGCCGAGGATGGGGCAAGTTTGTCCAAATCTAAGGCAGAAATTAAAACATCATCTGGAATCCTTAGATAAGTGTGCTTAACCAAGTAACTTCTTCTTGCTTGGCCTCCCCAACCCAACGGAAACGTCATCCATCCATGTTCTGATCATTGGCAGAATGAAGCTCTTTTTCCCCTTGCAGCTTGGAGAAGTTGGCCAGAATGCTGTGCCAACTACTAAGCTAAGTACACTTCACTAAGTAACTTCTCCAGCCTCCCCAAACTTGTTGGAAACACCATCCATCTCTGCTCCAATCACTGGCAGAAGGGACCTCCTTCTCCCCTGGCAGACGATGCACAGAAAAATCATTTGGAGGGGGAGTTAATGTCAAGTTGGCTTTGCTCTCCCTGCCACGTAATGCTTTGCTGTTTGAAAACTTGTTGTAAGGGGTGTTAGTCGCCATACATCCCCCCTCAACATTTTTATTATGGCTATGATATGATATAAACCATACACTGCCACGACTGAAAGCCAGGCTGAATAAGAGGCAAGTTGGCTGGATAAGGAACCCCTCCAAGGCTCAGCTAGATCATATTCAGGACAGTTACTGTAAGTTTTCAAGTGCTAACGAACTCCCATTTAGCCACCATGGAGACAAAATAGTCTCCAGTGTTTTCACAGTGTTTCCTTTATCTTCCACCCTGCCCAAAGGTATAAGACTATTGAACCAGCTATTAACTCCTTGTCACCTGCACACTAAAGCCACCAGCCTATTCCAGATCCCAGAGTACTCCTTCGTTTACTCCTCCAGAGAGCCACTTACATCCATGTCCTCTGGGCCAAAATTAGGTATTAAAAACCCTCAGTTTTGAGCAGTCTGATGCAGTATTTTTGCTTGTTGGATGCCACTTTGAACCTCTATTGGTACTGCTCTTAGACGTAAGTCTAAGCCACATTGCTGTTTCTTCACTACTCTTCTTGATTGGTAATTATCACTCAAAACCCAGAAACTTCGCTGTCAACCTCTCCTCCACTTAGCTCGCGTGAGTGCATGACTGTTTTAATCTTGTGTGCATGAGTAATTCCTCTCAATGAACACTTTTTAGTTTACTTTTGAGTCTCTGGCTGGCTTTCCTACAGAGTTTCCGTAAACATCGGTGGAAAGATATGGCAAGGTTACCCCTTCTCTCGCAGCTTTCCTAATTAGAATATATTAATTCCCCATTGTTGCACAGAATTGTGGGTATTGCAGGAACACCTCAAAGTTTCCCCCACCTTTGGGGAATCAGGGGATGATGGGTGAGGAAAAAGTGTGCTGGGAACAAGGGAATGTTATTTTAATGATCCTTGATAAGAGTGAAGAGATAATTCACATTTATTTCCTGTTTATTTGTTGTATTTTGTTGTATTTTCTTCAGTGATCTCATGGCTCCTCCCTCTTCATTTGGATCCTTACAACAGCCTTGCGAGGTAGGCTAGGCTGAGAATGAATGGCTGGCTCAAGGACATCTTGGGAACTTCGAGCCTGAATGAGGATCCAAATTTGGATCTTCCCATTCTTTATCCATAACTGTAACCCCTACATCATGCTATCTGTCAGAGATGAATTTCCAGGTGGGAACTCTCACCAGTTATTCTCTGGGGAAGATGTAGAGCTTTCCAAAAGTTTGGGAGAGCTCTCTGCGGCCTCCCTGCAACAAGATAATCAACATGGATTTCTCAAAAATAAGTCATGCCAGACTAATCTTATCTCTTTTTATGATAGAGTTACTAGCTTGATAGATGAAGGGAATGCTGTGGATGTAGCATATCTTGATTTCAGTAAGGCCTTTGACAAAGTTCCCCATGACATTCTTGCAAAGAAGCTAGTAAAGTGCGGGCTGGACAGGGCTACTGTCAGGTGGATCTGTAACTGGTTGACTGACCGAACCCAAAGGGTGCTCACCAATGGCTGCTTTTCATCCTGGAGAGAAGTGACCAGCGGGGTGCCACAGGGTTCTGTCCTGGGCCCAGTGCTGTTCAATATTTTCATCAATGACTTGGATGAAGGAATAGAGGGCATGCTCATCAAATTTGCAGATGACACCAAATTGGGAGGGGTTGCTAATACGCCAGAGGACAGGATCAAAATTCAAAATGACCTGAACAGATTGGAGAGCTGGGCCAAGGCTAACAAAATGAAATTCAACAGAGAGAAGTGTAAGGTCCTGCACTTAGGTAGAAAAAATGGAATGCAGAAATATAGGATGGGGGACACGTGGCTGGATGGCAGTACATGTGAAAGGGATCTAGGAGTCTTAATAGACCACAAGCTGAACATGAGTCAGCAATGTGATGCGGCAGCCAAGAAAGCCAACGCAATTCTCGGCTGCATCGATAGGAGCATGGTGTCTAGATCGAGGGAGGTACTGGTACCACTCTACTCTGCTTTGGTTAGACCTCATCTTGAATCCTGTGTCCAGTTCTGGGCACCCCAATTCAAGAAGGACATGGTCAAGCTGGAGCAGGTCCAGAGGAGGGCGACCAAAATGGTGAGGGGCCTGGAAGCCAAGCCCTATGAGGATAGACTTAGAGAGCTGGGTATGTTCAGTCTGCAGAAGAGAAGGTTAAGAGGGGACATGATAGCTCTGTTTAAATATTTGAAGGGATGCCACGTAGAGGAGGGAGAGGGTTTGTTTTCTGCCGCTCCAGAGACCAGGACAAGGAGCAATGGATTCAAGCTGCAGGAAAGGAGATTCCACCTGAACCTCAGGAAGAACTTCCTGACAGTCAGGGCTGTCCGGCAGTGGAATCTGCTGCCTCGGAGTGTGGTGGAGTCTCCTTCTTTGGAGGTTTTTAAGCAGAGGCCGGATGGCCATCTGTCGGGAGAGCTTTGAGAGTGTTCCTGCATGGCAGGGGGTTGGACTGGATGGCCCGTGTGGTCTCTTCCAACTCTACATTTCTATGATTCTATGATTCTATGATAATTCTCAGGAAAATTTTTCAAAAAGATGTATTTTCAAAATTTTCCAGAAAATAAATTTTCTGAACAATTTTTGCCCCTATTAATTTGAAAGCACCTTGGAAGAGAATTACAGTCATTTCTCAAAGCATTGATAAGAACAGTTTTAACCCAACAGCATGTTTGCAATCTTCGTGGTACAACTTTTGCGAAATGGCAAGCAATTGCATTTCTTCCTGCAGTAAAACCAAAGTATGAATGAGTAGCACTTTTTTTAAAAAAAAATTAGGCTAGGAGCAGGCGCTTAGCAAATTTCTGAAAAGTCTTTGTCAGGATGTGACTCCCAGCTCTCGGGTAAAATTTGGCTCGTGCATCTGGGGCCCGGCTAGGGTCCCGTTCGTTGGATTCGGCTTGTTCACCACCCGGGTTTTCGGTGGCTCCACCGACCGTCCCCTCTTCCAGAGGTTCTTCTTCAGTTTTTTGGTACGTGTTGTAGAATTTGAACTTTCAGTCCTCTCACTCTGTCAGGAACTGAATTCACACACACGAATAGTACAGTGCAGAAACACTATTTATCTGGGGTGCGATACATCATACAGGACTTCAGTGCGAGGACCAAAGGCAATTAGCAAATTCAAAAGCATAAAATCCCAAGACGTTTCCCTCCCTCTAGCAAGAGACCTTGAAGCGATGAGAGCCTGGCAGTGCTTATCAGAGCATTCCTAGCTTTTCTTGATCTAACGGTCTCTGGTTCCCATACCTTTGTTACAAGCAGGCAGCTAACTTAAAACCTACTACATATCCCATTACTATAATATGGAGGGCATCCCGACAGGAAATGTTGAGTCAAAGAGCATGTTTCAGAGAAACATTATTGTTAACTTCTATAATTGAAAATGAGAAGGACAGACTGCCAAATAAAGAGTTGATAACTCTCCTGGGAATATTAGTGAAATCGTGGGAAATGTTGGAGGATCTTTCAGTGGATAAAGTATCTATCTATCTCTACCTCAAAATCTGACACATAAAATGAGATTAGCAGAGGAGAAATCAAAGAGGATAAATTTGGAAAAATTTGGAAGCCCTCGATTACTTAGATTAGTCTTGTGATGTCTGGATTTAACCCATCATCTAATCAAACATTTTTTTCTGGAAAAGTGGATTTTGAATGCTAAATGTACAAACCATTTGTCTGTGCTTTTAAGATGAGTTAGATTTTATGGCGATAGACAGTGATTAATACTTGGCTTATTAATTAAGATTTGGGAGTGGTAGGAAGGGAGAAAGAGGAAAGGAAGAGGAAGAAGAAATTAAATGATATATGTTTTATATACTATGAAATAATGTATATGTTTTAATAAATCTGTAGGTTAAGGAACATTTGTAATGGGAAAAATGTAAATAAAAATTTAAACAAGTTATTTTTTCAACAAGTAACTGAAACAGCTTTTTTAAAATATGGTTGCACAAGTGATGGGAATATTTTTAAAGTAAATTTCCAAGCTCTGAATAACTTCCAGTGTGCCTGGTGGCAGTCGAGGTCTATGGGACTCCCCGCCACTCCGTCTAATCCGCAGACGTACGCATGTTTGCCTTCCAAGGGAAGAGGCTCAGCCTGGGAATGGTGTTGCAGTTGACAAAATCCCGGGGGTATTTGTTCGCCCGGAACACGAAGCGAGGGACCTCACGGATGTGCGTGTTGTCGCAGATGATGCGAGACAGTGTGACTTGACTGAGAGCTCTGATCTGCCCCGGGGTGAACGTGCTGGGATTCTGCCACCAGAACCTGGAAGAGTAACAGGAAAATGGCCCATGGGAATCCAACAGCCTGCAAGACGTTTTGAGCTTCCCCAGAAGAGGGGAAAAAAAAGTTTCTCAGAGTATCGAGAGTTTCCAGTCCTTATTTGTTTTGATTTGATCTCTACATATCCTCAGCTTTGCACCCAAAACTCTTTCTCGAAATATCCCAGTTTTCCTTCCTCCAGTCACATGTCACCATTCATGTAACACTGCCACAAGATCCTACATTGTAGGTCTTGTTGTGTATGATTCTGCAACAATAAGTAAGTATATGATACCGTGGGCCTAAAATACACTATTATTTCCAAACTAGCTTCAGGACCTTGGACAGTTCTTAAGGTTCATACTAAAAGCTGGCACGGATTCACCACCCCGGTGGACACAGGAGCCACCGGCTGCTACGGGGTGTCGAGACAGGCGGGCTGAGCAATTGTCACCAAAACCAACTTGAGGATCAGATCTTCATATTAAAAATCCCAGAGACCCGAGACCTTCTTCCTCTCCCCATCTCTCTCTGCCCCTGCTCACCTGTCCCCGTCACGGACTTTCTCGAACTGAATGCGAAGGATGCAGGCCAGGAGCGGCCCGACTCTGCCGTTGGGGACGAGGGGCTCAGCCACCCCTCCAACCCAGAGGTCAATGTTGTCGGGCGTCCTGTAAAGTTGGATGAACTTTTTGGCCAGGGCGGGATTCTTCAGGACGGCAGCCAGCTCGGCCTCGTTGCGAGGTTGAGAGAGACCACAAAACTGTCTCCAGGCATTGTAACCTGTGGGGTGGCAAGAGGTCACAAAGATTTTTGCTCTCTCAAGAAATGCATGTTCTTGGCCCAACGACCGAAGAGCAGGCAACTTTGCCCAAGTTGTCAAATCAAATACAGATTTTGAAAGACAAACCGACTGAAGATTTTCTGAAAGTCTGGAAACCGTCAATGGATTTTTTGAGCAACAAGAAATCTAACAATGAAACAATCTGTGACCATGGTTGTTAGTAATTTCAGTAAGTTGAATTTTAGTCAGATCTGTAATGGTATTTTCTGTGAATTGGTTTTTCTTTTTCAATACAGTTCGTGTCTGGGGTGGTCAGAGTTCTTTCATATTTAGTTAGTGCTGTTAACATTGTGTTTATGGTGATAGAGTAGTGCTCAAGTAATGTGTTTTTATATTGTGGCTTAGTTTTAACTTAGATTAGTTTAGCTCAGTTTTAGCCTCAGTTTAACATGTACATTGTATATGTGTAGCATTTTTATTCTTTATCCCCCCCTTCCTCTACCTGTGCATTTGGGTTGTGTGGAATTTTGCATTCATCTCTCTTCAATTTAATTTGATTAATTTCAGCCCAATTTTCTAGCGTATCAAGCTCATTTTGAATTCTCCTGTCTTCCAATGCATTAGCCACCTCTCCCAGTTTTGTGTCATTTGCAAACTTGGTAAGGATTCCCCCTAACCCATCGTCTAACTCATTGATAAAAATATTGAAGAAGGTTTGCTCCACAACAGAACCCTGTTGAGATCTCCTCCCAGGCATGGATAAGAATATTTGGGAATATTTTTTCCTCCCATAGAACAAGGTGGGATTTGCTCCCAAGTCCTAACATCAGATTCTAGAAATGATATTTTTTAGGAATGTGGCTCCAAGAATTCACCAACCTGCACCTTCAAAACATTTCCAATCTCTGCCCATAATGGTGATGATTTTGGATCTGTATAGATTGGAGGAGCACATTGTTTGCAACCACGTAGCAATGATTTATGTATTTGCACGGTTGTCAGGAATTGGGAGAGCATGAGCCATGCTTGTTACCTGGCAAGCCGTGATCCCGGCCCCGTTGCATGTTTAGCGAGGGTAAATCCAGCCCGATCCTCAAGACTTGTTGAAACAGCTCGTCTCGGAGACCCTCCACCACCATTTGGTCTTGCCTGTTCAGCTTGGCTGGCTTTGCAAGCAACCCTCGTAAAACGGGATCAATGCCTCCTGGAAGGATAAAAATTGGGATTTCAGGACCTCCACAGCTTAGGTGAGTGACCTAGTTTTGCATGAGAAATCCCAGCACTCTATCCACTATACTTCACTCTCTTTCCCAGTGGCAGTCATTGGTTCCCGTGTCAGTGGGGCAACGAATCCACTCCAGACTTTTTTATAGCTTTAAAGGAACTCTCTATGGTGCTGAAACAATGTAGGATTAGCTTCAGCACCTCGGAGAGCTCCTTTAGCACCTCAATTAAAACCTGCAGGGGATTCACGCCCCACTGACATGGGAGCCACTAGTTGCCACTTTTTAAATGGTTTCCCCCCTTTTATTATGAATCATGTACTTAATGTACATTGATATATACTATATTACAATGTTATTACAAGGAAGAAAAAATTGTTTAACAATTGCTTTTTCAATCTATCTGCTGCCTCGCCCCCTAAATGGCTGACAGAGGATCAAGACCCATTTGTATCAAGAAGTCCCTTCAGAGATATGGGATTTAACCTTAATCAAATTTATCACATCTTCAGACCCTGAATTTACCCTGGACCTGCCCTGTTTGCCTTCCTTATCTCATTCCTCTAATACGAAAAAGTGAACAGACCTTGTCTGATGATTCTCCATGTAGCAAAGAACTCGTCACGCAGAGGGGTCTGGCTTTGAACCTGATACCGGCTGTCCAAGCGGAAGACGACATTACGGACGATGGTGTGTCCAAAACGGTAAGCGTTGGTGAAGACGCTGGCGATCCGAGGGTCCACGGACTCGTTGTAGCCCCGATACTTGCTCCAGGCATTTTGCCCAGCATGTGAGATTGAGTTGCCCAGAATGAGGGGTATGAACTCGGAGTAGGTGATTTTCTGGAAACAAAGAAGGGGAGGGTTAGAAAAAACCTCAGATGGGTTCACATGAAAGTGTGGCCTACAAAGGGAACCGGGCCAGTATTCTGGATCAGCTTAACTAAGTAACTTCTCTTGGCCTCACCCCCTCCCAAGCCCCTCCATTGTCATCATAATATGAGCCTAGACATGGAAGCTTTAAGCCTTGGACTCTGACTCTCATCATCCTCCACTGAGCATGCTCAGCTTTTCCAAGCTGTGTTCCTCTCCATTGCCATCATAATGTGAGTCTAGCCATTGAGGTTTAGGCCTTGGACTCTGGCTCCCATCATCCCCCACTCAGTGTGGCCAGCTTTCCCAAGGTCTGTCCCTCTCCACTAGCATCATAACATGAGCTTAGCCCTGGAGGTTTGCGCCTTGGGCTTCAACTCTTATCATCCCCCAACCAGCGTGGCCAACTTTTCCTGGTTCTGTCCCTCTCCTTAGTCATCATAATGTGAGCCAAGCCATGGGGTTTAGGCCTTGGGCTCCAACTCCCATCATCCCCCACCCAGGGTGGCCAATGTTTCCGAGCTCTGTCTCCCCTCTGCCGTCTTCACGGTGGGAGTAGTGGCTCCCCTAGTACCTGGATCATGGCGCCTACGATTTTCCGCGCCTCCTCGTAGAGGTAGTCGCCACTCTTTCGCGGATTCAGTCGCTTCAGCTCAGTGGCCAGGCGGTTGTGCTCGCGGACAAAAAGCGTGTGCATCACCACCAATTCTGGCGTCTCACTGACCCGGTTGTCCCCTTTAAAAAAAGACCCAAGAAATGGGAGAAATATTGCAATAATACAATTGTGTCTGACCCACCAAACTTGACACAAGGCTCTTCAATTACTCTGGTTTTCCTATTTTGGAAAAGGTGCCGATTCCCATCGCTCCATTTCAGCAGTGCCTGGTGGGCAGGAGGGGGCTCCCATGCCACTGAGCTGGTGACTCTGCTTTGGGTATTAGTCCAAACTTTAGAAGAGCTATATCACAGGTACTGCTCCTATTTCAAAGATATGATTCAGCACCTTGGACAGCTAATTTCAAGTGTGGACGATGCTGTATTTTCGTTCTGCAACTCTGGGCTGCATCACCAGGAGCTGGGCGTCCCGACTGATGGAAGTTGTAATGCTTTGGTCCAACCTCACCTGGAGGAATCCTGTGTTCATTTCTGGCACCATGGTTCACAAAGGAGAAGGACAAGCTGGAAGGCGCCTAGTGGAAGATAACTATGGTGGTAAAAAGCCTGGAAACCAAACCTTGTGAGGAATGACTTAGTGGACTGAGTAGGCTTGAGTAGTAGTAGTAGTTGTTGTTGTTGTTGTGTGCTTTCATGTTGCTTCTTTCAAGTCTCTTCAACCTACCTCACAGGAGGTGCGAGGATGTAAATAGAAGAGAGGACAGTTGCAAACTCTTCCTTGAGTAAACTACTGCTTCTGATCTTCTTTATAAAACTAGGACTCAAGGAGGAGGTTTTAATGGAAATGTTGAAACACACACACACAAACACACACACACATTGTTGTTGTTGCTGTGTACCTTCAAGTCTTACCTTTCTGAGTTATGGTGACCTGAAGGCAAGACTATCACAATCAGTCAATCAATCAATCAGTCAATCAACCAACCAATCATTTTATTACAGTCATAGACCAGCATGAAACTGTCACAGGGTTTTCTGGGAGCTGGGAGTGTGTGATGCACCCAAGGTCACCCAAGTGGGTTTCCGTGACTGAGCTGGGAATCGAACTCTGGTCTCCTTAGCATCGTAGTCCAGTTAAACCATTATGCCATGCTGGCTCTCACATCTGGGTACTTCTGTTCATATCTTCTGGGAGCTTACTTTACGATTTGTTGTTCTCAATAATGTATAACATGCCCTCCACCACTTCTTGTTCTTGTTGTGTGCCTTCGAGTCGTTTCTGAGTCATGATGACCCTAGGGTGACCCTATCACGGGGTTTTCTGGGGGCTGAGAGTGTGTGAGGCGCCCAAGGTCACCCAGCGGATTTCTACGGCTGAGCGGGGAATTGATCCTGGTTTCCTTAGGGCTGCAGTCCAAAGCTCAAACCACTAAGCCACCCTGGCTCTTTGGGTAAGTTTAGCTTGGAGAAAAAAGGACTGAGAGGAGACATGATGGAGCCATCTTTCAATATCAGAAGGGAGAAGAGGAGCCAACTTGTTTTCTGCTGGTCCAGAGACACAAACTAGGGGCCTCAAATTACAGAAGAAGAGATTCCACTAAATATGAAGAAGGAATTCTTGACTGTAAGAGCTGTTGGACGGTGTAACGGGCAGCCTTGAGACGTGGAATCGCCTTCTTTGGTGATCTTTAAACAGGTTGGACAGCATGGCAGGGGTTGGACTAGATAATTCTTGCAGCAGCAAACAGACTTGCCCCATCCTCCATTTGACATCCTTTCAAATATTTAAACGTGGCTGTCATGTCACCACTTAGCCTTCTCTTCTCCAGACTAAACATCCCCAGCTCTCTAAGCTGCTTCTCAGAGGGCTTCGTGGTTTCCAGACCCTCCACCATTTTGGTTGGACACGTTCCTGCTTGTCCATGTCCTTTCCTTCCCGTCTTCCTCTGCAAATGTTATTTTGCATGCCGAAAACACACTTTCTGTACTTGTTCTCTGCACAAAAATCATATGCATTGATTTTTCACAGAACAAATCCCAAAGAGTGCACCATTCTTAAAAACAGTGTAGTTTCCAAAGACTTTCTGGAAGTGAGGAGACTCATGGTGAGATTATTAGCTCTTGCCCACTGGAACAAAATTCACACTCTCATTTTCAGTACCTCTCTCGAGATTTTTTTTATCTGTTCCTGCTCATTGCACCACTTCACTAATTGCGGTTGTCCCGTCCCTCCCGCTGCTAAGGGACAACCTCTTAGGACATACTGCCCTTCTTCTCCAAAATCTGGAGACCACGTCTCCTTGAACAACGCACCTGCAAAAAAACAGGAGATGTTGAATGTGGGGTTGGTTCTGGGGCACGGATTTGGGAAGCCTTCGGGGGTGCCGAAAGGGAGATAAGCCAGTCCTCGATCTGCGTAATTCTGGTTGATGGCCATCAGCCCTAGGTTATTGGTTAGGTTTCTCAACTGGCGTGCCCATTTCACTTCACTGGCATACACCATGCTGGCATCGACGAAGGGCGTGAGGGCATTGATCTGGTTTCGGATGGCGTAGCCGCCGTTGCAGGCCGGAGCTGCCCGGGTGAAAGGGATGCAGCCGTTCTTTTGTTTTGTGGGGTCATTGGGAGGGATCTGCCAAGAAAAGGGGATATATGGAATTGAAATTCTGAAATCCAGAAAAAAACAACAAGGGTATTGTGCTCCTAAATGTGCAAACACGCTTCCTTCCAAATCTCCCAGCAAGGTTTGTCAATCAAAAACTCCCAACTGAATGTCGGGAGGGTTGGGAGTGACCGAAATATCAGCCCACCCTTGTTTCCCAGGAATAAAAATACGGAGCTGAGATTGGGCCCTCAATCAGGTTGGGAAGGATTCACACACACAATTACTCTTGGCCAAGGGGAACACCTTCACTGACAGCTTCACTGCAGCAGTAGCCTGATCAGAGGGACAAAGCTCAGGATTTTTACAGAACCTCCAAAGGAAGAGAAAAGGTACCCGAGTTGCTTATCAAAAACAAGGGGAACAGAAAACAGATCATTCTGACATTTTGAGAAAAAATGCAGATTCTCGGTCAGTTATCTTGTTGACTTTTGACACAGCTCTTGCAAGAAAACAGAACGGATTCTTTAGAATTGCTTAGGAATTCAGAAACACTAAATCCTTGGAAAACTTTTTAATCCTCAAATTCTGATCCCGCAAGCTTTGGTCCATTACATCACTGGTTCTACTGTTTTTCTGGGACTGTGAGAAGTGCTCCCTGGGGTCCCACCTACCGGGATGGGGAAGCACGGTGGCGCTTTGGTGCAGGCTTTGTCACAATCCACCCCTTTCATGAAGGTGAGGGTGGCCGTGGTGCTGGGCCCGAAGTCCAAATCGTGGTCGAGGAATTGCCCCCATTGCATGAACATAACCGAACGGTGCTTGTCTTCCGTGAGCTTCTCGTTGGGGAAGCGGACAATGCTGTTGGAGACTGCCCGGACCTGGGGAAGATCCAAAGAAAAGAGGGTTATAAAACCTGCAGCCCACCGGATAGATTAATCAGCTTCTCCGATATCTATTTTCAACTGGATATCAGTTCACAGTAATATTCAAACAAAGGGCTCTAGACGTGAGTGCCCAAAGCGATATTGAGTCCCTTGCAAACATCAGGTTGTTGAAGTGGCTGGCCAAAAAATAAAGTGTCCTTACAAATAGAAAAATACTTGGCAATGACTCAGTACCATAGGATAGCTCATACTAGAGCAAGATTCAAGCGGCTGGAGTCTATGCTTAAATATGGGCTATTCCACCAAGCGCCGTATTTTGAGAAAAGATGTTTTTTGTGCAACGTCTGAAATAGAAGACATGGCATCTGTCCTATTTAACTGTCAATTATATGCCCAGTACCTCCAGACATTGTTTGACAGAATTATCCATTGAGGCTGTAACAAACGGTTGTCTTCCTTCCTTCAGGTCACGAGCACACGTGTCGTCACCAGAACCGCTAAGTTTAAAGTTAGGGCTACTCTACTGAGAAAACAATTTATAGACCACAGCGAGGTTGCACGCAAAGATGACGAATTCACCTCAATACATACTGTTTTTGTATTTTACTATTTTTCAACTTATCACAAGATAAGATAGTATTATCATCTATACTATTATTATAAGTTTTGGTATTGTCTAATAGTCTTCTACATTATTCTTTTATTTTTACTTTATCTTTTCCTATTGTATTTCGTCACATCTTACCTTATTTTACCTATTTAATCTTGTTTTACTGTATTTTACCAACCCCATTTTATTGTATTTCATAATGTTTGATGCTATTTGCTTTGATAAGGCCAACTGATAATCAAAAAAGTTATACTACCGTATGTATATATCTCCCACACGGACACAGGGGCCAGAATCTTGTTAGGGTTTTACACTTGTGTAAACTGTGCCCTGTTTTTTTTAAAATGCTTATAAATTGACTCAGATCCTGTTCATGCAGAAAGACGAGGTATTGAATGAATGAATGAATGAATGAGATTGTCAAAGGGTCTCAGTTTTGCTTTAATCCTGAGCTGATGTGTTCTGTAGTCATACATCACAGGGATACAGAAATCCACATTTTAGAACGTCTAAGCAAACAAGCAAACAAACGGCAACCAGATTCTTACATTAGGCAGAGGAAATCCGGAATACAGCTTCGTTCTGGACCAGCCCCGAGGGAGAGAGATGCCGTCCTCGTACTCTTGTGGAAGCCACCGAGCATAGGGCCGGTTCTGAGCCCCCAAGGTGGGGATTCTTCTGCCGTGTCCCAAAAAAGCCAAAAAAGTTACTCCAAGGGAGGGGGGCGGGCAAAAGGAAAAGACAGAAAAAGAAATTTGCTGGGGGAAATAACCGGCAGGGCCTCTGCCCTTGGGAGTGGCTACGATGGGGTTAGACCGACTGCGCTGAGCCAGACCTGAACTCGGAAAGGTTACTTTTTTGGACTGCAGTTCCCATAACTCCCCCCTCCAGGAACCTTGGCTGTTGGTTCATGGAAGATTTGTTTATAACGGCGAGATAGAACCTCCTTGTGCAAAGGCGGTAGGCGTGATGTGTGTGAGCTTCTTAGCAGACTCTTGGGCCATTTCCGCACTACACCCTTATAGCGCGATTATTCCACTTTCAACATCCTATGGAATCCTAGGGTTTGCAGTTTGGGGAGGGGCCGGCCGGCCCCTCCCCAAGCTGCAAACCCTAGGGTTCCATAGGATGTTGAAAGTGGAATAATCGCGCTATAAGGGTGTAGTGCGGAAATGGCCTTACTGGCTGCTATTGTAAAAAAAATATCCTGCATTATGAGCTCAAAGTTCAGGAAAAGTTACTTCCTTACCAGTCTGTTTGGCTCGTAGCGGATTAAAATCAAGCTTTGGAGACTGTGCAGGATTTCAGATCTTTGTTGTGTCTCTTTTTCAACAATAAAGTTCTGAATACGAGGAATTCACCTCAAATGACACCAGAACCTTTTCTCCCTCTAGCCCAAGGGACCATGCAGCCCACCAGAGATTGGGGGATTGCATTTCCCAGCAGCCTTAGTCAGCATTGTTGGGGGATGATGGGAGGTGTAGTAGGGCAATATGCATACGACACCGCTTCGCCTTCTTTTGCGCCAGCCCTGCAGGGCCTTCAAACATCGCCTGCCATCTGAGCGGGGTTATTGTGGAAGTGAGGACTTTTTTTCTGGCTCAAAGCTCATTCCTTTAACCAATCATGAGGTCAAGAAGCAGGAATGGGGGGAACTTGAAGGAATTATTATGGCATTCCTGGGTTCTCAATCCAGCCCCCTAGACCTTCCCAGAAGACTGTTCTTCCCATCACAGTCTTATTGAGTGCTTTACCAGCTTTTGTGAAGCACTTTCTTAAAAGGTTTGAAATAATAATAATAATAATAATAATAATAATAATAGTAGTAGTAGTAGTAGTAGTAGTAGTAGCAGTAGTAGTAGTAGTAGTAGTAATAATATGTGTTACTCACCTCTCTTACCTCTCCCCAGGCTCAAGGTGGAGTATAACATAGACACAATTAAAAACAAATTACAGCTAAAATACCCTAAAACACAAAACTATTTAAAGTACAAATATATCCTAATTAAAATATATCATAATTAAAAGCACAAATACAATTGAAACTACAATTAAATTAATTTTAAATTTAATTTTAAATTTTTAAATGTTTTATTTTTAATATTTTTTAATTTTTTCAATTTTTCAATTTAATTTTATATTTTTAATTTTTTAACATTTAAATTTAAAAAGCACAATTAAAAATATACTTAAAGCCTTTCCAAAGCCTTTGTTCAGGACTGGGAACTGTGCTACCCTCTGGACGTTGTTGGACTCTAATTCCTAGCATTCCTCACCACAGGCTTAGGGGGCTGCTGGGAGTTGCAATCCAGTGATATCTGGCTTTGTTTTCTGGCCATATTCACGTAAAAATGTTCTTGTATTTTTGCCCCACCCCATTTGTCTTGGCTCTGCCCACCATTGGTACTTTAAATCATGGTTTTTAAAATACTTATGGATGGATTTTTAACATGTCTTGGTTTTGGATGCTCTTTTAACTGTGATAGGTTTCATTTTTTGTTGTTGATCCACAGGGAAAGCAGGTAAGAAATAAATACTTCTGTTGTTATTCTCTGAAATTGAATGTGCCCCCCCGAGGCTGAGAGAGGGTTGCCCACCCCCTTTGTCCGGAGCCAGACCTGTTGTTGCATTCCCCTGTGATCGTCCGGTAAGGACTCCGGAAGTCACACTGGGTTGTGCTGGTCTCGTGTTTGCAACATCCAGCTGCCTTGTAGATGGTGTGCATCTGGGCCGGGGTGAGGACATCTGCAGGACAGAAATGGTAGCCCAAAATGAGAAACGGTAGCCCAAAGCTGGTAAGTCTTTTATTTTCCTCCTGAAGTGGCTGGGGGTTACTTTCCTCCTAATTTTTTTGTAAGCGAAATAGAGTTTGCCTTTTCTTTTTGAAAGACTGCAGGGGTCTGGAAGATGACTACTGAGAGAATTGTGGGGCAGTTGCATAGATGCTAAAAAAAACTAGATAGAGGGTAATTTTAAAAAAGTAAAGATTCACAGGGTGCAGTAGAGAGGGAAATGATACTTACAAATGTCCTGACCCAGAAAATAGTCAATCCCGACGAGCTTTTTCATATCGCAAGACTTACTTTCTTTGCAAATACACACACATACATATATAAAAATAAAAAAATTGTGTGCATGAAAAAAGCTACGATTTTTGAGTTAAAAAAAATCATTCCTAGAACAATTTTTGCTTAGTAAATGGTCTATTTTGCAGAAAACGCACTGTCGTTTGCGTTAAAGTGCTGTCTTATGCCCCCAAATCATTTCTTTTCCTCTGCAGATGACTTTTTTTCTTGCAAAAAACATTGACAAGTGTGAAGGATCCTCAAAAATGACATTGACAAGAAGCTCTCACGAGACTGATGTGGCAGAAAGAAAAAAAAAGGAAATGATTCTCTCTTCCTTAAAATAAGCAAAGATTTGTATCCCTACTAGAACGGTTTCAAAGTATTTTCTTTCTTCATCAGAAGTTAAGTGTGTCAGTAGCGTCCCTTCCAAACGTGGATGGTGAAAGGGAGGTTTCAGTGGCTTCCGTGTCAGTGGAGCGGTGAATCCAGTCCATGTTTTGGCTTGCTTTAAATGAGCTCTCCGAGGTGCTGAATGCATTCAACGTGAGGATTCAGCACCAAGGAGAGTTCCTTCATATTGTTTCTCCTTATAATGGGAATCAAGGCAGCTCAGAACACATTTAAAAATGAAATAGATTAAGAACTATATAAAAACTTTGCATAGTCTTTGAAAGAAGTTTAGTGCTTTAAATGCTTAAGGTCTTAACTTTATAAATTGTTTAACTTTTTATAACTATAGATTTTATTTTTGTACAATTTATAAAGTTAAGGCATAAAACATGAAAAACATGAAACTTCTTTCAAAGGCTACGCAGACCACAAAACAGCTTAAGACATCACTGAAAGACTTTCAGTTTCTAAAATCCTGGCAGCTCAAGAAAGTTTTCACTTCTCACATGGTTGATTTCCATTGAGTGCCACACTTGCAAAGAAAACAACATTTTCTGTGCAGGAAATAATATTTCTGCATAGAAATATTGCACTCTGTGCAGATAATGCTGTCTTCTGCAGTCAGCAATCATGTGCGGATTTTGCATGGAATAAGTCCTGAACTGCAAATAGGCTTTGAAAAATGTGTGTTTTTGTAAGACTTTTCTTTCTACAGTAGGAAAAAAAATGTATTTCTTGCTTTCTTCAAGAAGAAATTTGGCAAAGAATTACATCTCCAGCCTAGAGTAAAGCCTGGAGTGGATTCACTGCCCCAGTGACATGGAGTCACCAGCCACTGCTGCTGCCTTCTGCACCTACCTGTGATGTTGAAATTCCTCGCTCCAGCTTGGTGCAGCCACTCTTTCAAGAGCTCCAGGGTGACATGCATATAATCGGCAGCTTTGACTGCCATTCTGGTATTCCCCACCGGCTGCTTGAAAGACACCAGGATGTCGGCCGGGGTGACCGTCTCCTTCCTGAGCTTCTCCCTCAAGCTGCAAGACAAAAAATAATTAAATAACCTCTGCAACAAGAAAAGTTCCTTTGTTCAGGCATCATACCCTACCTGTTCATATGGGAACAATGCAAATTCTCCTACAAATGGCATCTGTTGGTGCAACTGTCCACGAGTGAGTTTGCTTTGGGTTTCAGTGAGAACTTTCAAGGGACTATCCAAGGTGCCGACCTTATCTGCCAGGGTTAGGACTCGGTTAAATACAGCAACCCTGTGAGCCAGCTCAGGCTGGAGATTGCTAGAAAGACAGAGAGAGTGCCTGGCCCAGCGATTTTCGTGGCTCAGTGAGGACTAGAAACGTGACCTCCTGAGCTTCAGTGCAACAGTCTTATCGTGGACACCCCATCATCTCTCAGACAGATGGTAGATGTTTGCATGAAGCGGTCATTCCTCACCGTTCTTGGGTGCGTTCGTAGGCAGTGTCAACCAGCTCCATGGCTTCCTCCACGGTCTCCAGAAGATACGAGGTCCTCAGCTTCTTTGAAAGGGCTAGAAATACACAGCAATCCTTAGGACAGCTTAGATTTTAGAGTTCAAATCCTGCCTCCTGTATATTCTTGTGCCAAGAATGAGTAACTCCATCAGCTGGATGCAAAGCAAAGTTAGGTCTGGAGAACTGATGGCGTCCCAGGTGTCTTGAATTTCAGCTCCTGTCAGACTCCATGGACCAGATGTTTTGGACTATAACTTCCATTGGTCCAAGCAGTCTAGTCTAAACATCTGGAAAGGAGAGTCCTCCTCACCCCTGGCTTGGAAAAATCTCTCAAGTGAGCCTTCCTCCCAACTGGTTCTCTCCAGATGTTTTGGACTTTGGAAGCCAGAAACTCCATCCAGCTGGACCAATGGCCAGGAATACACACGCACGCACACACACACACACACACACTACTGTTCTGCCAGAATGGGATTCAAGTTGGTTTACAACCATTTAAAAACACAGTACAACTGAGAAAAAAAATAAAATACAAAAATCAAAGCACAAGTAAATCTGAGTTCTATTTTTTTTACACAAGTTAAAGCATCATAAAAAAGAAACACAAACCCCCATTAAAAGCTTCATCTGCTACAACATATTAAAAAACAAAGGCTTCCCTAAATAAAAAGGTCTTTACTTCCCAGAGAAAAGACAGCAGGGAGGCAACCAACAAGACCTCCTGGGGAAGGCAGCTCCAAAACTTGGAATTTGGGAAGGGCATCGAGTTGAGAGAGACTGAAGCCAGATGGGAAGTAACACCCCTTTTTTCAGTGGCAGCTGGGGGCTCCCATGTCAGAGGGGCAGCGAATCCATTCCAGGTTTTGTCCAGCTTCAAAGGAGCTCTCCAAGGTGCTGTGTCTAGTTAGGAACAGAGTTCAGCACCTTAGAGAGCTCCCTGAAAGCCTGGTTTAAAACCTGGAATGGATTCATCATCCCGCTGGCATGGGGGGCAGCACTCCTCCTTTTGCCATTCAATAACTCAATAAAATCATATCAGAAAGCTCTTTGAGGAGCAGGAATTCATCCTTTAAAAAGGTTACAGTTCCCACCATACCTCTCCATCAATTTTGTAAAATTAGGACTCCCATCCACTTCCCCTTTTTGAGAGTTTTTCTTTACTTTTTTGGCAGGCTGCGAAGCCTCAGAAGTCCCAGGGGCAGAAAAGCAGCCCTCGGACCCACCGCAGAGGCCAACTCTCAATACTTTTGTGTGCATAGTGTGTCTCCACATCATTTCCAAGTTGTGGGGACCTGAAAGCAAACCTATCATGGGGTTTTCTTGGCAAGGTTTGTTCAGAGGGGGTTTGTCCTTGCCTTCCTCTGAGGTTGAGAGTGTGTGACTTGCCCAAGGTCATCCAGTGCTGAGCAGGGCATGTCACACTCTCTCAGCCCTGAAAAAAACTGTGATAGGTTCACCTTAGGGTAGCCATAGGTCAAAAGCAACTTGAAGAGTTTTAAACACACTGAGAGAAATTCATGCCTCAAAGCCTGTTGTAAATGCTTTTCAAGAGCCCCTTGCAAGGCAAGAGATACAGAATGTTACCGCGTAGATAGCCACTGCGTCGGGACTCCACCATGGCCCCCAGGACTCCAAAAAAAAGGGCAAGCAAGTGCAGCTTCATGGCTAGGAGGAAAGCACAAAGTTGGCTGAGGTTAGTTGCAAATCATTTTTCCAAAGAGAGAGAGAAAAAAGATGAGCCCATTTAGAACAGAAATCCTTCCTGAATGTAAGATGTTTCTGCTATCAACAGGAGTTTTGTGAAAAGCCAGCTTTGAGGTGCAGATCCACTCCGGGATTTAGTCTGAATTTAGAAGAAGCCTTGCCGAGGTGAACTTGAAACCTGTCTCCAAAATATCTGTGGCACTTTGCAGAGTCCTTTGAAACAGTTCAACGTGAAAGTATTTTAACCTGTGCATTTTCCTTCAATCTGTAACATGAGCTAACTTAGCTTCCTTGTTGGGAAAAAGACAGGATATAAATTGCGATTAATTAGTCAATTATAGTGAAGTTGGTTGGTGCCAACACTGCTATCATTTAGGAGCGAAGTCAAAACATTTTTTTTTCCTTAGAGCCTTTGGCCTGAATAAATTTTATCCGGTTTTGCAGATGGTTGGCATGAAATGCACAAAAGAGTTCCATAGGCAATGCACAGAACACCATACTTTCATAAATGCAATTAGCCCGCTAATTTTACCCCCAAATTTTGTGGGTATTGGGCCACATGCTTTAGCTATGGTCAGAAAGCTATGCTTTGCTTCTTTCCTTCCCGAGGGAGAATTCCATGAAACTCAAAAGGTTGCAATTCTCGCCACACTAAGGGCCCTTCCGCACTAGACTGTTAATTCCGCTTTCAACCTCCTATGGAATCCTGGGGTTTGCAGTTTAGGGAGGGGAATTTACAATCCTCAGCCAGAGAGCTCTTTGGCCTCAGAAAACTACAAACCCCAGAATTCCACAGGAGGTGGAAAGTGGAACAATAGCACCCTAACAGGTAGTGCGGAAGACCCTAAGTGAGGGAGACAAGAATTCCCTCTCCTTTTAAAGCTGCCATTGTTCAAATCACAACCTCTGCGGCTTCTGCTACCCACGAAACAGAACCTTCCTCTACCCACCCCGCCTCCCTTCAAAGGCCATGCTGGGTGGGGATGATGGGAGTGGTAGTTCCAATCCATTCCAAAGACGTCAGGCTGTGGAAAATTGAAGTAAAGACTTCAGCTGAGGAGAAAACCGAGCAGAAGAGGAAACCCAAAAAGGAAACTATGATTGAGAAGCATCATTTCAAAGGAGAGAAAATACTGGTTTGCTTACCCCCGGTCTTCCAACCTCCAACCTCAGATGACTTGGCAAAGCACCCTTTTCTATCCAGTGACACCCTCTTTCGTCAGGAAGCTGATTGGTGGAGAAAAGGCCACACCCACTTCCTCTCTCTCTCCTGAGTCTTAAAAATTACCCTTTTTTGTAAAAAAAAAAATGTTCCTATTTGTTGTTAGAATGTTTCAGAAGTAATTCATTCCATTACCCACTACAGCACCGGAGAAAGTAATTTGTTACATCACTCATGCATTTTTGGTACTTCTTTTGGGGTAGGGTATCTTCAGAGAACTTGAACAAATGCCCGTTGAAATGCCTTAAAATGTCCATGACAAGTAACTTTGGAAAGTAACTAGAAACTGTTAACTGTTATGCTGGGGAAGTAACTTTCCCCTTTCTTTGTTGCTCTGGAAATGTGACTTTGTTATGCCTTTCTAACTTCCAAAAGGTAACTTGTTACAGAAAGCAACATTCCTCGTAAAGTGTTAATGCTAAACTTGCGTAAGAAATTGTATCCAAATAGTTTTGTGTAGAAAATGGGGTATTTTGGGCAATAAACCCCCATCGTTTCCTGTGCAAAACCAATGTGGGCTTTTCAACAGAACGTGATTCTTATGTGCGCAAAAATCTGATGTTTTCTGTGCAAAGAAACATTTCCAGATTTGAAAGTCCCGAAATGCAACCCTTGGTTGAAAATTGTTCTGAACCACCCCTCATCTTGTGTAGTGGGAAGAAGACAGTTGCAAGGATTCTGTCTTGCCTGTGGAAATGAAATATGTAAATATTTGCTGTCCTCTTTGATGCAAGGCACTTCCAGGAATGAGAACAGAAGCCTTGGCTTAGTGTAGACTAGGTGTGCAAAGAATATTCGCAAGTATTCATTTTAGGGTAGAAAAAATGGGATTCCTAACTGTTCAAAAATACCATCTGGAATAATATTTATAGCTGTTGGACTTTTGCAGTATTCTTGGTGTTTCAGACGTCTCAAAATGTTGCACATCAGATCTTTTGTGGAGAAACACGCGGGACATGTGTGCATGCATAAGTCATGCTACGCATGCAGGGCCAAAAGCCGCTATGGGGCAACCGGCGTATTCTTCCAACAGCGGCAGAAGCGGTGCTGCACAGTCAAAGGTTCCCCTCTGTGCCTCGTCTCTGCAAGCTGAGCGTTGTGCATTGCTTGTTGTGAATCCTACACAGTGCACTGTGTTTGTGCATCCCATATTTCGCACTGTGGTTGTGCATCGTGCCAGCATTGTGTAGTGATTTGAGCATTGCACTGGGGCCATGGAAACCCACTGGGTGACCTTGGGCAAATCACACTCTCTCAGCCTCAGAAGAAGACAAAGGCAAGCCCCTCTCTGAAGAAATCTTGCCAAGAAAACCCTGCCTGAGGATTGCCGTAAGTCAAAAAATACTTGAAGGGACACAACAACGACAGTTGTGCATTGTGGTTCTGAATCCTATGCTCTGCCTTGCCAAATTGCCTGGGGGATTATAGGTATTGTAGCCCCCCAGAGTTCCCTTTCTCATGCATTTTGTTGAAATTTGTCATAGCTCAGCCGAGCTGATCATCCCAGAAAACAGCCTGCCTCTGAGAGCATGCAGAGTGTGTTTCCCTTTCTATGGAGGCCACGTCAATCCTGAGCATACGCAGAGAGACTCCGTAGAGCCGGGACTAGATAACAGGTACCTGGCACCGCATAGCTTCCTGTCTGACTCGCGCCTGTCTGTGCCTACACTGCAGGGTTGTGCTCTACACTTTGCAACTCCCAATTCGTCCCAGCAGTGTCCTAAAAGTGGGTTGAGTTCTGCAGCTGTTGCATGAAGCATCTGCGGCAGGAACTAAAAGGATTTCCCTAGAATTAATAACATACTGCAATGCCTTGCGAAATAGCCAACTGCACTGAAATTTCGTTGATATGGGGAAATTTTTGCAAGCCCGGGTTGATGTATTCTCGTCACTATCTTACACTGTTTCCTTATTGAGTTTCCTAAAGAGCTGAGAGATCAGCAGGGCGGGAAAATGTTACTGACAAAGAGTACTAAGCTGGTCCTGCTTTTGTAGAGCCCTAGACTCCTAGAGCTGGAAGGGACCCCAAGGGTTCTGCAATCCAGGAAGACACCATCAAAGCGTTTCCAGCAGATGGCCATCTGGCCTCTGTTTAAAAACCTCCAAAGAAAGAGACTTCAATACACTCCACTGCGGCAGCACCATATCCCACTGTTGAACTGCTCTTACCCTCAGGAAGTTCTTCCTGATGTTTAGGTGGATTCTCTTTTCCTGAAGTTTGAAGCCATTGCTCCATGTCCTGGTCTCTGGAGAAGCAGAAACAGGCTTGCTCCATCCTCCATACAGCATCCTTTCAAATATTTAAACATGGCTCTCATGTCCCCTCTTGACCTTCTCTTCTCTAGGCTAAACTCCCCCAGCTCCCTCAGACTCTCCTCGGAGGGCTTCGTGGTTTCCTGGCCTTCCACCATTTTGGTTGCCCTCCTCTGGACACGCTCCAGCTTGTCAACATCCTTCCTGAACTGTGGTGCCCAGGCAGGCAGTAATTGGTAGTGGTTAGAACCCTGGGCTATTTTTTTTTAAGATTGGAAACCATTTGTGGATTTTTTTTTTTTGAGCAATAAGGTATCTAACAATACAACAATGTGAAGATATGGTTACTAGTAATTCTGGTAAGAAGACCTAGTTGATCGTGTATTTGCAGAATAATATCTTTTCTCTTTTTAACTTCCTTCTTTCTTTGCTGTTTGTCTGCAGGGTGAAAGTCCTTTTGTCGCTCTGTAAGTTAGTGTATAGTGTTTTTGTTGGTTAGCATTCAATGTCTTAGTTTAGCGTGTAAGTATTGTGTTGAACTTTTCACTTTTTTTCTTTCCCTCTTTCTGCTGTTCCTTTTCCTTTGCCCAAACGTGTATTAGTTTGTGAATTAGAATGTTCATGTTAAAAGTAATAAATAAATAATTGGGTGAAAAACCCCACTGGTCTTGAACTTGAGGGTGTGGAGAATCCAGGTTAACCCCCCCTCCACCAAGCCTGGAAATGCCACTGAGCATCCTTGGGCTGGTGGTTCTCTGTCTCAACCTGGCCTACCTCACAGGGTTGTTGTGAGAATAAAGCAGGGACAGAGTCCCTCTCAGAGTTGCTTTATTTGTAGATTGCTGCCCTGGCAGAGAGGTTGGACTAGATGGCCTTTGGGGCCTCCATCCCACCCTGCAATTTTAAGAGATTCAGGTCCTTTACCCAGTTGTGACTTTGCGGCTCTCTGGAATCCTTTCGAAAACTGGTTTTGTACATCCAAAAAATTGTTCCGATCTCTTCCCTTACAGATGATGTTTTTAAAAAAGTGTGTAACCCCATACTTTCTTTGTACAACCTTTTTAAAATTGTTATGCACATGTTAGAAATGCGCGCGCACACGCACACACACCCAGCCACAAAGCATAAAATATTGTCATGCCTATGCTGCCAAATGTCCATGTGCATTGATGCACAGGCTTAAATATGTGCATCGTGGCCTGCATTGAACTGAGGAAGAAATAATGTATTATTTTGCTAATATTTTGTAGAAAGGGATGGATCTTGAACCTTCTAGAACAGAATGCATTCTACTTTCCACCAGGCCTGATTTGGGAGGGACAATGCCTGAAACCTGAGAGATCTCACTGGGCTTTGCAAGGTGTGTGACTTTGCAAGCAGCGTTGAATCAACCGAGGTGAAAAAACCATCACGGTTTGGAGTCATTGCAACACCTTTTCCTCAGAAAACCACAGTTCATTGGGGTTCTTGAGAAAGGGTAGCTTCAGTTAGAAAATGCTGCAATGCAGCTTCCTCTTGAGGGCATTTGAGGAGCTCATAAAAGTGTTATTGGAAAACATATTACAGGTTTCTGAGCTTTTTAATTTCTCCCTACCCATACCATTATTAACGCTTTAAAAAAAATGGTCTTGCTAATTCTAGAAAGCCCAAGGCTGTAAAGAATTCTCAGTCCTGTGGGGTGTAAGAAATTTTCTGCAAATCCAAAGCCTCCTAATGCAAACCGAAAGAGGAGGAGGGCCCCCGTTGTCTCCCTGTGTGAGTTACTCTTCTGTTTCGGCTCTCTCCAACACACCCCTGGCAAATGAAGAGAGAATTTTTGGGCCCTCCTTTTGGGGAGAAATGGGAATACTAGGGTGGGGTGAGGGAAACGGCAACTCTTTCCAAATCTTGAGGAAGAAGAAACGAACTTTGGATCGCTCACCCTTGCTTTTTGTGAAAATATACTTTAATGTAATAAATTAGTTTTTTGTTTAAATAAAAACAGAGTTCGTCCGAACCAGCCCCCCATGGCCCCCTTCCCACTTGATGGCTCGGAGCGAATGGCAAGACTAAATGGCACCCCTCCCTCACAAACATGCAAGGAACGATGTTGGCAGCACGAATGGGAGACACACCATACACTTCTTTTAAAAAAAAAAAACGACAACACGCGCGCGCACGCACACACACACACACACACACACATCTCTTGGCCATGACAGTGGGCCCTCCCTGCAGTAGGGGCCCTTATGTGCCGTCGCCCCCTCCTCAGGCAAGGCAAGTCACGCCAGAGCCGCGGCCGTCCCCCCTTCCCACTCCGATATAAGTGCTCGGCAGCTAGAAATCTCACGTAAGGCAGACCTAAGACTTTGAGACAGTTGGTGGCGTCCACGTCAGCGAGGGTTGGCGAATCCACTCTGGGTTTTAGCCTGAACTTTAAAGAGAGGGCTCGACCTCCCGCAATCCGGACAATGGGTTCTACTCCTTAAAAAGTTCAGACCAAAACCCAGAATGGACCCACCAAAAGAGGAAGGGACTGAGGTGGAAACCCTTAGCTGCCACAGCCTGAGGCAAACGTTTCGGGCTGCCCTGTTTGTTTGGCATGGCAGTAACGACGGTCAAAGGTTCCTGGCCTCCCCTGGAATAATTCGAGAACTATCTGGATTGTCATCTCTCTTCCTCGCTTCCCTTGAGAATCTCTCTGGGGTTTGTGGCTGGAAGGAAACACACCCCACGGTCCCACTTTGGAGGAAATCCCGCGTCCAGTTTGAGTCTGCTTCTTGGCCTCCAACTGGAAGAAGATCCCTTCCTCGGTTCAGGAGACTCAAGATGGCCAACAGTGCGGTCCACAGCGCAGCGGCCTTTCTAGAGATCCAGGCCCGTGACAGGCAGTGCCCTCAACCGCGTCAAAATTCTCAGATGTGGAAATATTTTTGAAAGCCAGCTGGTGCAGTGGTTTGAGCCTTGGGCTACGGCCATGGAAACCTATTGGGCAATCTTGGGCGTCTCACACACTCTCGGCCCCAGAAAACCGCACGATAGGTTCATCTTAGGGTTGTCATAAGTCAGAAAAGACTTGAAGGCACACAACAACAACAGCAGCAGTTGCATCGGAAGTTTGTTGTTTTGTGCCTTGACAAATTGGCTGGAGGATTCTGGGAGTTTTAGTTCCCCAAAAACTACCTTTCTTAACATCTAAGGGCTTCTTAGAAGCATCTGGCAGAAAAACAGTGGCACTCATTGGCTAGCTTTGAAGGAGCGCTCCAAAGCGCTGAACCTATTGAGGCCAGATGTGTTCAGCACTTTGGAGAGCGACTTCAAAGCCCATATTAAAACCTGGCATGGATTCTTTGCCCCACTGCCGTGGAGTCACCACCACTCGAGGTGTGCAGAACAGAAAGTTCAGCCTGATGGCTCTAAGAAGCTTTCCCTTTGGGTGGGCACTCAGAAATCTGTTGGGTGTCCATATACCGATATGCCATGAGTCCCAGGTCTGGTGGAGGAGCTCCCTCTCAGCCCTAGACATTGAGGGTATATCAGACTTCCAGGGCTAGTTATAGGCAGTAAATGAGCAAGTAAAACTTTTCAAAGATTTTGAAGTTCCCATCAATTTTTTTTCCCAGGTGGCTGAAATTTTGCAGCAATTTTTTCCCCATTCAGACACTCCAAACTCCACTTGAGGGAAACACCGGTCGGATTCCGAGGGAAATTTTCTTCTTTTTAAAAGAAGAGACAACAGTACTCCTCAGAACAGGTGGCAAGGGTCTCCGCCCATCGTCCCTGACCGATAACCATGTCCTGAAGGTACTGAGGTCCACCACCAACCCTGTGCTGGTCCTTGGACGTCTGCTAAGAGGGGACGAGAATCGTACCACGCCTCTCTGTGGTCTCCAGATTTCTGTTTTGACGTGCAGGAGGATGGCACAAGTTGTGAAAACAGGAGTCCCTTTCCCCCCAAACACCCAGTTTTAGTATGACTTAAATTACCCAGAAACCCCCAGGAGAGAGAAGATGCCATGTCTAAAATCCTCAAAGATGCAGGTAATGGAAGTTCTGAAAATCTGGATGCTGTGTGGAAACGGTTCACCCAGTTTCCTGATGAGGCAAGTGCCATCTCAGCAACAGCCAACAGAAACTTTTGGAGGACAGGAATTGCCAAGGAAGCACCCCGAAAAATCCAACCGGAAGAGTCTGGTGGGAAGCAGAAAGATCAGAATTCACGTCGAGAGGGAAGAGGAGCTCCAAGGAATGGAGATGGGTGAACAGAGGTTGAGGAACAGCCACGGAATGACACCACAGCCAAAACCACGCACATGTTGGAGGAAAGGTACCATGAGAGACATGCTTTTGCAGAAATCCCTTTCTGTGGCTTCCTCACAGACTGAATAAAGCATCCTGCAGTTTCCCCAGAAGCAGAATGCCAGCATGGTTAAACTTTCTGGTAAACAGGCCCCGCCTCTCCTTTATTCCAATACTCTCTGTTTGGCTCAGTGTAGCATTGTCACCGCACGGTTCGTCTGGTTCTTAGACCCCAGTTCTTTGCTCTTTGGAGAGAGGGGTCTCTTCCCCTTAGGCTGAGGGATGCTGGGTGCCATGTCCCAGGGTTGACGGAGATCACCCCCCCGAGACAATGGCCCTCCCCTGGTAGAAATGGCAGCAGGCAGCGACGTTTTACAGCTGCCCAAGCAAAGATGGAAGCGGCACCTCACGGTCTCATGAAAGCCGCTGCAGAAAGACAGAGAAAATGAAGATGAGTGGAAACCAAGAAGAGGAAGACAAGGGGGTCCAAATCTTCTTGGTTAGCCTTAGCTAGAGTAAACCCACTGAACCCACTGCTGAAGGGTGAATCAACACATGGGTAAACCCCATTGATTCAGTGGGTCTACTCCAGGTGAGACTAACAACAGTACTCCGGTCGCTACATTTTGGTGGGGATGAGGGCAGAGTCTTGAGAGACCCGAGCAAGTATCCACGCTTAGCCAAGGAAACCCATTGGGGAGGCTTGGGCAAGTCACACTCTCTCAGCCCCAGAGGAAGGCAAAGGCAACCCCCCTCTAAACAAATCTTGCCAGGACATCCCCGTGGTGGGTTTGCCTTAGGTTTGCCGTAAGTCAGAAATGGCTTGGAGGCACAGAGTATCAACAAGCGGAAAGGGCAGCCATGCCATTTTGAAATATTATAGACTTATCCTCAATGCAAGGGTAGGAGAAAGCGGGGCTCAGGGGCCATACGTGGTCCCAAAGCCATTTGGCCTGCCCAAAGTCCAAACCACTAGATGGTCTAGTCCAATTTATAGATGTATTTTTTAAAATTCAAAATACTACTGAGATCTCTTATATTCTAGGTCCACCTGCCTCACGACAGGGCCAGCCCTTCCTCTGGTCAAGCCGTGCCTGCCATTAACAATCATTAGTCAACTGACCCGGGATGGAAATCCCTCTAGGAAGTCTGGGTGTGGGAGACTCACGCGATTTCTCTCTGTCGTTCGGTCTCCCGCTGTCTGGCTCGCTCGTGTCACTGGTCTCTTCTCTTCCGCATTTGCTGAGGGACCCGCCGGACGGGAGAAAAGCAGGCAGAGCCACAAGAAATTAGATGTTTCTTTAGAAACCATTGGGCCATTTCCGCACTAGACTGTTATAGCGCTATTATTCCACTTTCAACACCCTACGGAATCCTGGGGCTTGCAGTTTAGGGAGGGGCCGGCCGGCCCCTCCCTAAACTGCAAGCCCCAGGATTCCGTAGGGTGTTGAAAGTGGAATAATAGCGCTATAACAGTCTAGTGCGGAAATGGCATATGACTCCTCGAGTGAAACCAGCCTATCCCTTAAATACCTCTGAGTATGTCAAGATTACTTGGAGGAAAATTATGAACCGTCTGAGGGTCTCGGGTGATGACAAAGATAGCTTTTATTTCTCTTTTAAAATGTTGATTCCAAACTTGGTATTTTTACTATGACAAGAAATGCAATTGGAGTTAGTAGCTTTACTTTGTAGCTTTTAAATTTATTTACTATATGGAGAATTATTATCTTAAGAAGTATTAATTTTAATATAGAATAAGAATAACTTAGTGATGGTTAATAGGAAAAGTTAAGAAAGACTCATATATTTGTTGTTAACTTAGTATTAAGGAGTTAAGTTTATAAGTGATTTTGTTAAGGAATGATCTTTAGTAATTGACAAGTAATTATTAAAGGGTTAAAAATTATTTTTAACAATTAAGTTAGAACCATTATTAATAACTTACCTAGCTAAGTTTATAAGTGATTTTGTTAAGGAATGATATTTAGAAATTGACAAGCAATTATTAAAGGGTTAAATATTATTTTTAACAATAAGTTAGAACCATTATTAATAGCTCACCTAGAATTATTAACCATCAATTAATTTTGCAAGTTTATATTTACTATGGAAACAAATAATAAGCAACAAGTATTAACTTTAATTCAAATTTAAGGATTTAATAGTTGTTACCGCTAATAGTTTAATAGCTAGTTGCCACTGTTATTATTCGCCGTTTGCAATAAGGGCGGGAACCAATTTTTAGTTATTTGTAGTTTTGTTGATGCCTTGGAGTTTCATTTAGTTTAATAACTGTAATTTTACTTTCTTTTTTGACGGTGTATTGTTGGAGAGTTTATTTCTATAGGTTATTTCGTTTGCATTATTCCATAGTGTTGCAATGTTGCTGTGTCCTTTTTTTTTTTTAACTTTATTAAAAAAAAGGGGGGGGGAGTGCTTTCCTCCTTAGCACCAAAAGCCAAAGTCCACCCTGGCTAGCAGGGCATTGATGCATTCAGCCGTCTCCCACCAGCAAGGTGCGGTGCAACGAGGTGTTGTGGCAGGACGCCCCAGGGACCCCGCCTTTGGTCAGTGCACTGTGGCTCAGTGGCGGGAGAGAGCTGGATGCATCGTCCTTTAGCCCCCTGCTTTCCAGGGCCACGGAACTCCTTTATTCCACGTAGCTGCCTGGCTTTTAAGGCGGGTTTTAGGGAGCCAGATTGGGCAACTAGCCGTAGCTACATCATCTCAGCTACATCTCCCATGCATGATATTGGCACTCGTTTTTCGCACCCGGGTCCCGATCCGGCAGGCCCTTACCTGCCTCCCGAGGCTCAGCCTGTCCGGCAGCGCTCCGTCTGACACCACGGACTCCAGGAAGTTTGACGGAACCAGGCCCTTCTGCCCATTTATCTCTGCCTGCAGAAAGGGGAGGGAAGGAACTCAACAGCTGGGACCCTATGGAGGGAGCTCTCAAAATCTAGGGGTGCTACTGGAACAAAGAAATGTCTGAGCCCCTTAGATTTTGGGGGAAAGAGGTGGTGAATGAGTGAAGGGAAGCCTCTGGGTCACAGAAAGAGCCGGAGGGCCACATGTGACCCGCAACTCACATTGTCTCCACCATCCTGAGATACATGGTTAAAGAGTACGGACCAGAGGGAAGGTTTGGTACGTACGTAATAGAAGCCATCATCGTCCATAGAACCGAGGACAGTCACAATGTCCCCTGCAGAAAATCTGAGCTCGGCCTAGAAGGAAACACCAACACGGGGGTTCAGATCGGCGGAGAGTCCCCTTAAAAACAGGGGAGAGGGAAGGAGGCTAAGGGATACTTTGGGAAGTGGGACTGATTGGCTGCAGGTCGGTGGGGCAGTGAATCCACTCCGAGTTTTGGCCCAAATGAAAAAAAGCTATCCCAAGTGCCAATTTCTGTGGGGAGGAATGGGTTGAAAAAGTTCTTGGGCTGAAAAAGTTGGACTGAAACCCAGAGTGGATTCCCTGCCCTGATAATATAGAACCCAATACTGAAAACAACTGTTGTGCCACTGATGCTGGGGTGGCAATTGTCTCCTGAAGAAATCGCTTCTGGTAACGTGCAGTTCAGATTTAGGGTTATCACTGAACTGTAATTCTCATCATCCATCACCATTGGATGGGATGATGGGAACTGGACTCCAAAATTAAAAAAAAGATTAGAATTCTCAGAATCCCCCAACCATTGTAGCTAAGAAATTCTGGGGGTTAGAATCCTAGAATCATAAAAGGGACCCCGGAGGTCATCTACGCAAAACCCTGCCATGAAGGAATACACCTCTACAGCACTCCTGACGGAGGACAGCATCTCAGAAATCTTGGAGTTGAAATCCAAAAGAAGTAACTTCTCCAAGCGTTGCAGGAGCGCCCCCAAATGTTCTGCCGAACTCATCTGTGTCCAGACCAGCAAACATTCTCCATCCTCCCAGAGGAGCAAAGACGAGGTGAGCACTCACCTCGGCATCCAGGTTGGGAGAGTTCTCCTGGGGGTTGTAGTCAAAGACGGCTACCATTGTCCTCGGGGTGTCTTCCTCAGAGCTAAGGTCCTGAATTTCATGTGTCCCTAAGAGAGAAGGGGAGAGGTTGAGTCCCTGAAGGATTGAGCTGGTCCATAGGTCAAGTAGGAAGTCATCGCAGTAAGGATACGTATGGATTCCAAATAACTTTATAGCCGATTTCATTTCAAAGGAAGCAACCAGTAGCTACAGCCATTTTTAACTAGCTGTGATGGAATTCTTCAATAACCGCAATTTTCAAAGACTATTCAGGACTTATTCTGTGCAAAATTCACATGCAGAAACCGTGCAGATGCTCGTTACTCCAGGATCCGCCTCATCACAGTTTACTGACACTTGAGAAGCATGTTTTTCAGCAATTTCCCCAAAATTTTCAAATATTATTTCCACCCCATTTACATTAAATCTCACCATGTCCCCACTGCCATTCTTCCCTACATGACTTGTCCTAATCTTTAACCAAGGGGGAAAAAATGGGCACTAATACCTAGTGTGAAGTTTGCAAATGGAACAAACTCACACAAGTTCTTTTATTCTGAAAGTTTTAAAGGAGGTTGCCTAAATTATTTTGGTAAGGTTATTGCTGTTGGAAATCTCTGGACTAATAGGGAGGCCTGCCATGTCTGAGGGGCAGTGAATCCACACCAAGGTTTCATCCAGGCTTTAAAGGCACTCTCCAAGATGCTGAACAATATTCCTTAATAACTTCAGCACCTTGGAAATCTCTTTTAAAGCTAATGAAAATGTGGAATGGATTCATCAACCCACTGACATGGGAATCGTCAGCTCAGAGGCGGTAAATGAATGGAGGGCAGTCCACATGCCTCGCCTCACTTTTTAAATGTATCTCAGATATTCTCCTTCATTGAAAAAACAAACAAACATTTTTTTTCAGTCAAAAAGGACACTCACCGAGACCTGGAACCTCAGCTTCCTGCTTTTTCCGTTCCGCTGCAGAAACAAAAGATATTGTAAGATATCGCAAGGGAAACAATTTTCTTTGTTCGCTCATAGAAGACAGATTCCTCTTAGAAAAGAAGACTTCACTGAGAGGCTTACAATCATGGAGATATTCACAATGGTTGTGTTTTTAAAGCAGGGATGAAACGTAGGGAATGAAAAGGATTGAGAGGTGGCGACAGCCTGGACGAAATACAGACCTTTCTTGGACCGCCGAGGCTTCGGAGGGTGGATTCCCGGTTGCCGGTGAGATGGAGAAAATGTCCCATTGTCTACGTGAAGGAAAAACCAGCATATTAACAAACAGTACAGTCAAGAAGGTAACAAAACAAAGAACAAGCTCAATACAAACCAATCTGTTGCATTTTTTTTTTGAAAAGTTAATGGACTTGTCTGTGGATTATTGTTGCGGCATGCTTTCAAGTTTTGATTTATGGCAACCTTAAGGCGAACGATTACTGAAGAAAGCCAAGGCAGAAAGTGCAAAGGCAGATTTACAGCCGAACCTTCAGAAAGCAAAAATAAGGACCACAGATAAATTACATAATGTCAAAACAGATGATGAAGACATTGGATAGTTCAAGATCTTCCATGCCTTGGCTCAGTCATTAATCAGAATGGAGGCTGCAGTCAAGAAATCAGAAGATCACCAGGACTTGGAAGGGCAGCTATGAAGGAATTAGACAAGATCTTGAAGATCTTTAGATATATCACTGAGTATTGAAGTTAAGATTGCCCATTCCATCATAGTGCCGACTTCTGTGTTCGTGGTTGTAAAAGCTGGAGAGTGAAGAAAGCTGATAGAAAGAAAATCAACTCATTTGAAATGTGGTGCTGGAGTAATGTTCTATGAATATCTTCGATTGCTAAAAAGACAAATGAATCAAGCCCGAACTCTCTTTGGAAGTCACAAGTGCTTCTCCTAGGTTCTTCTGGGACGGATTAAGCTCTTGCCTTTTACCACTTAACACAGAGAAGGGGATGCTTCCTTTCTGGACAGGAGTGACGGTACAGTGCTTACACTGACCAGTGGATAAGTCAACCCCAAATTTTGGGTCAATATTTTAAAAATGTTTAGACTTATACATAAGTATATACAGTACTATGGTGTTCTATGCAGGTATTACATGTTCCCGTTCTGATTTCTGATTTGACATTTCTATTTGTATTTGTTCTGTTGTCGCCCCGAAGAAGGCCACTGAAATATACAAATAGGCTGAAATGCATTGGGATTGTTCTAACATTAAAAAAAAAAACCCACTGACTTATCTCCCCTTAGATTTGGTTGAGAAAGTCTCTTTTGGAGCAACATGACTGGGTGGGGAAGACGGCTTGTGTTGCCCAGCTTTGCATTTATACAATTATTGGACCCTTGAGACAGATAAACCACCGGGTTTGAGCCATTTCTTGGCCATGCGGGGAGGGGGAATTCAGCCGAAGAGGGCACCTAGACTTTCCACCAGCATGATGGTAGAGATGCGACCTTCTTGTAAGAGCTGCTTCCTTGCACTCTCGCTGTCCACCTGGACCTCAGAGACCATGTTGCACGGGATGTACCCGGTTCTGCCTGCGCACTCCCCCCTGTAGAAGCCGTCCGCGTCCTTGTGGCCATAGACCTGTTGGAGAAGGAGAGAGGCGTAGCCACCAGTGAGCTTAGACACCGGTTGCTCCCATGTCACTGAGGTGAGTCCATTCCAGGTTTGGAAGGAACTCTCCAAGGTGCTGAATGCATTCGGAAAGAAGGCTCGGCACCCTGGAGAGCTCTTCTAAAGCCTGGGTTAAAACCTGGAGTGGATTCGTTGCTCTACTGACATAGAAGCTGTCTAGCGACACTGTCGATGACAGAACTGAAAGCGGGCTGGAGAAGATGTGGCTCTTACTCAGCCCTGGTTAGCATTTCAATGGGACACCACCAATGAATACCAGGTGCTGGAGGCTGTATTTCAGAGGAAGGAACTGGCGAAAACCACCTGTGAGTATTTCTTGCCTTAGAAGACCCTACAGAATTTATGGGGTCACCATAAGACAACAGGTGACTTGAAAGCTTAGACACACATTTGGAAATCTGCAAATTGCTCACCCCAGACATAGCCTGGTAAAGTGCTCTGAAGAATTTGAAATCTTGCCCTCTTCTTTGTAGTGTCTGGCTGGATCCCCATAAAGATGTTGCCCAGCAGCCATTTTAGAACTCAGGACCTGTCGCTCTTCCTTCTGAGTCCCTGTTCTTACCTTCAGGATTTGGCCTTCCTGAAAGGGGAGCTCCTCTTCTGCAGCATCAGAGTTCGGGGACATTGAGATGGGGTCGTAGTCAAAGAGGGCCACGAAGAGTCGTGGTGGGTCCTCCTCGTCCATCGTTTCGGGAGAAGGGCTCCTCCAAGCACCTGGCAGAGATGGAGAAGTGGGCATGCTCAGCCCAGCGTGTATTTTCTGCCCCTGTGCCAGTGGAACTGAGTTCCCGCCCCTGGCACTACACAAAGCCAACTCCCAGAAACTAGAATCGCTCACCAGAATTGGCGCGGGGAGGCGCCACTCCTTCTCGACTTTTCCTCCTGAGCTTCCTGCCTCGTCTGGTTGGGGCCCGCCAGGATGCTGAATTCAATGGCTCTGTTTCAACCTCCCCTGTCGCCTGAAAGAGAAACAGCAGCTGAACTAATAGCAAGGTTCTCCCCAAGTCTTTATTTCCACTGAAATTTTGGATACAGCTGTGGCAGCTGGTGGCTCCCATGTCAGCAGGGTTGCTGAATCCACCCCATGCTTTAATTCAGGCACTAAAGGATCTCTCCAAGGTACTGAACTGTACCCCTACACAGCATCCGCATCTTGTAGAGCTCCTTAAAACCTGGAATGGATTCGCTACCCACTGACACGGTCGCCACTACCTGACACTCGGTTGCAAACCACAGCAAGAAGAACACAAAAAGCAAAGCGCTAGAATGCAGTATTTCTCTTCTTTCTAGAAGCTGGTGGAACTCCAACCAATGCTTTCAGAGACTACTGGGATATTCATCAAATTATAATGACATGTTTTGCAAATCCCCCTGATAACCATGTGCCTCTCTTCTACGCAATATCACAATATCCTTTGGCAATTTCTTAGATTATGTACAGTTTTCCCTTTGTTCTAGGAAGTTCAGATACTGCTTCAAGACTTCCTCTTTCTCCCAATGGAATAAAAGATTTAAGCTAAAATATGCTGGCATTTTGGCCCCTCCCTTTTGGGTTTGGCCCCTTTGCAAACCCCAAAATCTCTCTGTTGCAATTGCATGGGCTCTCCGGGGGAACGATTATTCCCCTCTTTGTTCCAGTAAAGCAGGCTGGGCAACACTGTGAGACCAATTGCCCCCCAGAAAGCATTATGGGTTTCTCACTCCCTGCAACAGCACCCCCCCCCCAACCTCTAGTTCCTCTCAAAATAGTCACAGGAAATGATGCCGAGTCATTTCCTGTTGCCATTTTGAGAGGGACTGGAGAGGAAAACAGAAGTGCTTGGAGTTAGTGTGGCATTCAGGGATGTTTGTAAGAATGAGTTGTTGGGTTTTTTTTGTTTTTTTTTGCATGTTTTCATACATTTTGGGGAGTTTGTGCATAGCTTGGGGCAATCATAGCCCCCAAATTTATACCGATCATTTTAGAATTGTAGGGCTTAAGAGACTTATGGGGTGCTCCAGGGGCCACAAAAGTGGGAACCATGGGCCAAATGCGGTCCATAGGCTGGACTTTACCCGCACTTGTCGTAAGGTGTAGAACAATCCTTGTCCTAGAATCTCAACTAGGGCAGGTTATGGAGACCTTATGGTGCCCCTGTTGAAAGAGCTCCGGCCTGAATTCAAAGTGCTGGTTATGATCTATAAAGCCCTACACGGTTCAGGTTTGGCTGTTTGGCAGACAATATCTCCCCGCATAAGCTAGCCCTGGCTCTGAGATCATTAGGAGAAGCTCTTCCCTCAGTCCCACCACCGGTGCAAGCATGGTTGGCGGAGACAGGGCCTCCTTGGTTGCTGCCTCTGGACTTTGGTGCTCCCTTCCCACAGAAGCCAGAATAGACCCTTCTTTGCTTTTCTTCCCTCAGCAGGCAACCCCCTTTTTATTCTTCCAGGCTTTTAAAACAGAAAAGTTTTAAAGAACGGCCTGAGGCTGCTGTATTGTTTTAAAAGGAGCTGTTTTTCATTGCATTTCATCTTCAAAATTGCTTTTTTAAGCGTAGCTTTAAATTGTTTTGAACTGTGAACACTTAAGTTCTATTTTAATGTTTAGTTTTTGCCCTGTTTTGGGCTGCATTTTTTATATTGCAAACTGCCTCGGGTCCCAGTTTTGGGAGGAAGGCAGGATACACAGGTAAATATCACCCTCAGTTGGCAACTGGGAGCATTTCATTTTGCGTTCCTTTGGAAAAGAGGAATACTGCATTTCGGGACGTTCGGTGCATGACGCCCGGCCGGTCGCTGATTCTGGCGCAAAGCATGAGAGAAGCCATGGAGAGCACCACAAAACGTGCCACAGACTCCAACAATTATCATAATGACTTTTCTTTTTTCTAAATGAAACAAAGCAAGAGAGAAATGTCTCTGTTTTGTCACAAACTCGACACAATAAGCAGAAGGCAAACGAGCTCGAGAGCAGCGAGGGAGGAGAAAGCACAGCCAGGATCGTGGCAAGCCCCGACCACACCCGCAAAGAGAAAGCATCTCACGGACCCATCTCGAGGGGTCCTCCCGGCAGGGCTGCCCGGGCACAGCTCTCCAGAGGGAGGGACTCCGCTCCAGACTTCTGCTCCGCTCTGCCAAGACCGAGCCCCCTGCCATCCTCTTCCGCCAGCACAGATGCCGGGGCGAGCGGCTGGGAGACCCGCTCCACTCTCCCCTCTCTTCCTCCCAGCTGCTGCATCGTTTCAGCTCCCTCGGCCCACCGGATCTCATCGACCCCGACGGGCTGGAGGGCGAGGAGTCGCTCCAGCCCTCCTCACAGTCGGTGGGAGACCCCTCAGCTCTGCCGTCCGAGCTCAGCTGGCTCGCCGGGGTGGACGTGATGGTCAGGTCCTCATCTGAGTCATATTCGACATCAATCTCCAAACTCTCTGGGCTCAGACAGAGGGGGAGGCCTCGGACGGCTTCGCTTCTTGGCTCCTGAGGCATCGTCCTCCTACGGGACACTTGGCCAGACCTTGGCTTCATCCAGCTGCACAGTTCAGACTTGTCCCCAACCCCAAGGTTGGTGATCACATCCAAATTCTCCTTCAGGCTCCGTGCCCTATAAAGGCCTCCTCCTCCAGTCTGCAGGGAGCTGCCCGTTCCAGAATGGCTTCGATCCGGGACAAATGTGTCCATTTTCTGCTTCTGTTTTCCTTGCCATCTCTCCTTGCCACAACTGGATCGCTTCCATTCCAGGGCAGACCTGATTCGCTCCTCTTGGCAATCCCATTCCCAGCTTCCAGGGCAGGTTCTTGTTTCATTGCCACCCTCTCTCCTGAACTTCTGCTGGAGGCCTCTTTCAGCCAGGATATGTTCAGAAAGACTCGGATGCCTCTTTGACTGAGCTTTCGGAGGCATCGACATCATATCTGCCTTCCTGTGATGGTGCGGAGGTTGATCTGAGAAGCCCTCCATGGCTTTCTTTTCTGGGGGGTTTGAAGTGGCTCTGTGTGGCGCCTGCTCCCAATTGTCCTCCTCCTCTTCTTCAGTGACTTCCGGGATGCTAAAGAGTGTTTTGCTGCATTTTTTCTGCAAGGGCATCTCCAGTATCCGTTCCAAGATTTCTTCATCACTATCAACATCGCCAGAGTCAAACTGTGGGGCCCAGCCCCAAAGACCAGGCCAGCAAGAAGGAAACAGAGAAAGAGAGAGGAAATAGGCATTAAAAAGGGGAATGGCACCTACCGTTTCTCCTGTGGAGGGCACTAAGCGTGTTTGATGTTGAGCAGCAATGCTTGTAACAAGTAACATCAACCAGGAGGGGGAAATAGCCAGGTAGGCACAGGTGTCTTCCCTGACCCCTTTGTCTTTCTATTTGTTGAGAGGTGGGTTGCAATGCTTAACCTTTGCTTCCTCCCTGCTTCTTCTCAGAAAGGTTCATTGTTATCTTTTCTTTGGATGGGGCTGCCATCTATCTCCATAATGGCTTCCAACAGCATACCTGCTCTCAGGAAATCCAGCTCTCTGGGGCTTCTGTAAACTAAGCCAACTCTTAGGGGCTCCTCTAAAATGAGCCAGCTCTTAGGGGCTTTTGTTCAAACCAGCTCTTAGGGGCTTTGGTACACTAAGCCAACTCTTAGGGGCTTCTCTAAACCAAGCCAGTTCTTAGGGGCTTCTGTACACTAACCCAACTTTTAGGGGCTTCTGTACACTAAGTCAGATTTTAGGAACTTCTGTAATACTAACCCACCTCTTACGACTTTTGTACACCAACTCAGCTTTTAGGGGCTTCTGTAAACTAAGTTAGGATTCCTCTTCTGAAATATCTCAATTTTTTGGCAGAAATAAACGTAAGTTTTTTTTTTTAAATCAGCTCCCAGAGTATTTATTTTTGTGCAACAGACACAAGCTCCTTGCTAGACTGCTGTAGTCTGCTACTAGAAATAATCTGTATTTTCCTACAAAAAGAGGCCCAAGCAAGTTCATGGTTGGGAGGGGGGAAGGCAGGGGCTTGGTATATCAGTGGCTGCAGAGAAAGAGGTGTGGTGAATGCTGGAAGATCAAGAAGAAAGGAAATTCTCTGTTAAAGTGCTCCCTCTCCACTTTGAACTGGATTGGGAACAGTCTTTAATGATGGGTTAAATATCGGGGTGGCAGCCATTTTAGCCTCACTTAAAAGGTGTTGTAAACCTGGTGATTTTGGTCATTTCATTCCTGCTTAAAACATCTTACAGACATGGGATGAAGCCCATTTCTGATTTATGGCAACTCTATGCCAACCTATCCTGGGATTCTATGGGCAAGACTGGTTCAGAGGGGGTTGCCTTTGCCTTCCCCTGAGGCTGAGACAGTGTGACTTGCCCAAGGTTACCCAGTGGTTTCCACGGCCAAGTGGGGAATCGAACCCTGGTTTCCAAGATCACAGCCCAATGCTCAAACCACCACGCTAGCTCTTCCGAGGGTCATCTATGTTAAAATAAATTTAACTGACTTAGCCTGTTTCTCGGGCTCTTTCCACAAGACTGGCCTGACTGCCTGACTTCCCCCCACTTTAGACCTCTGTGCCACAAAATAACCAATGGAAATAAACAAACTATGCTCTTTTGAGTCTGCCACAGTGCCATGAGTTACTATTTTTGTATTTTTTTAAGTGTCTGATATGTGTTGTATCTGTTTTGTCATGAGATGATAACCAACTTCCAAACCTGTAACATAAAAAAATAGGTAAATATAATTTCATTAGGAAAAAAAGAAAAGAATCCTGGGCAGGAAAATTCTTTTGGCCCAAATGTTGGGGAAAGGCTGTTGGAAGAATCAAAGGAAGTCCATTTGCTAAGAGATAGAAAGTCCAGGACAAAATATCAGAAGAAGCTGAGAAGTTGAAGGAGAGGCAGCTCAAATCCTTTGAGGTGAGACTTTGTCTGTGACCCTCCCGCAGGACCTTCTGGTTGCGAGCAAATCTTCCCTGGTGGAAGAACTTCATCAGCTTGGTTTGATCAGCTGGACCTCTCCATCCTTTGAACTTCTCTGGAGGTTGCATGAAGATGAAGGGAGATCTTGATGAAGAATGGGCTTCTACAAGCAGAATGGAGAAGTTGGGCCAACGTGACGACCAGTCGAGAAACAATTGGAGTGGAGAGAAGCGATTTCGGATCATAGGATCCAACTTGGCCTTAGGAACTGAACTTCGGGCCCATTTTAGATCCCAGAAAAGGCAAAAACAGGACGTGGAGCATGCAGAAAGGGTCTCCCAAGCTGCTTCTCTTCTTGGAAAAAGACACTCGTGTTTTTAATAAAGAAAGACGCATGATGTAAAACTTTGTTCTTTCATAAAATGGTGCAGCCCTGAAGTTTAGAATATAGCATGTGGTTCCTGTTGCCGCGTTTCATTTCTTGTCTTCTCTTTTCAGAAAAAGGATATGGTAGAGATGCTAAGAAAGGCGGAAGAAGGACAATAACAGTGGATGCCCTGAGATTTTGAGGGGCGGTGGGTGGATTTGCTAGGTTTGAAAACAAGACAACAGGTTTACAATCTCAGGAATGAAGCAGACAGACATTTACCTTCTCCGAACCTACTGCTACAAGTCAAGGTAGAGAGGTCTTAACAGGAAGCCTTCTTATTTGGAGTGCAACCTCCAGCATCCCTCATGCTGGGGGATGCTGGGAGCCGTAGTCCAAGAAAGAAACCTTCCCAAAATCTGGGAATACCTCCAGACATGTTGCTTAACTGACTGCCTCGAAGTGGCTGGCAGCTTCCACTTCAGTATTCTGGACAACTTGCTCAGCAACTTTAAAGTTCAGAGTAAACCCCGGATTGGATTCCCTGCCCTACCAACATAGGAGCCATGGGCTGCAATTGTGCTACCAAGATGTAATGATGGCCACTGTTTTTTTTTTTTTAAAGGGAGATGAATTCACCATTGCTAAAGGTAGCAATGAACCTACCTTCTCTCCGTTTTCTCGACCGTGGTATTCACTCGATTTCCATTTTGGTGTCACTGCCTGCCCACATGAGCTGGCATGGTCTTCCTCCTCCTCCTCCTCTTCTTCCTCCTCCATAATATCGGAGAGGTCTGAGTTGCGGGAGTGATCGGTCAGCAGGTTCAGTGGGCGGTTTCCTGGATCGGACCTTTTCTCGCCCTGCTAGAGAGAATGCAGAAGGACTAAATGGTGTACTAACCATATAAGCCTGCTTGAGTTTTGAGATCCTCAGAGGAGGACTTTGTCTCAGGCCATTTCTGCATTAGCCTGTTATAGTGCTACTATTCCACTTTCAACATCCTATGGAATCCGGGGGTTTGCAGTTTAGGGAAACCTCAAATTCCACAGGATGTTGAAAATGGAATAAGAGCACTATAACAGGCTAGTGTGGAAATCGTCATAGCCTCACCCTACTTAAAGCCACATTTGATGAGGATAAAGGGCCTTTCTGGTAGTTACTCCCCACCTGTGCAACTCCAAAAACCTGGCTTGGACTCCCTGCCCCACTGGCAAAAGAACTATCATCCACCCTAGAAATGCAATGAAACCTCTTTGCCTTTTGGACACAGAAGACTCACCTCTCGCCTGGCCCTGGCAACCAAGACAGTGGAGTCATCCCTGGGGATTTCTTTCAGTAGCTTCGCTCTCCCTGAAGACCCAGCAGCCACGGGATCTGGGGTCCGCCTCTCACTTTTGGCCATATCTCCAGAGCTGTTCTCGTCTTGTGTGGAGGCTCTGGTAGGGGACAGTGTCTTATCTGCTGGACAGTTTTGAGAACCACCGTCCCCTCTTTCCGACGATGGCTCTTTTGACTCTTGTTCTACAGGACAGTCGAGATCCATTTTCGAGTTGCTCCTGCAGCTCTCTGACTCTGTTTCTCTGATGGCAGAGAGAGGCACCTGGGAAGAAAAAGCTGGAATTAGCACAAATTATCTGTGACGTTAAGCATGTAATTCACAATTATGGGCTTGTTTAGAGGTAAAGAATATCCCCAATATTCTTCAATGAGATCATGGGTGGCCAGTGGTTTCTCATCTCAATGGAGCAATGAGTCCAGATTCTGGAAGGCTTCAAAGGAGCCATCATAGAATCATAGACTTAGAAGAGACCTCAAAGGCTATCCAGTCCAACCCCGCTCTGAAAGAAATAGAATCATAGAATCATAGAAATGTAGAGTTGGAAGAGACCACACGGGCGATCCAGTCCAACCCACTGCCATGCAGGAATACCCTCAAAGCACTCCCGACAGACCCAGCCTCTGCTTAAAAACCTCCAAGAAAGGAGACTCCACCACACTCCGAGGCAGTATATTCCACTGCCGGACAGCCCTGACCGTCAGGAAGTTCTTCCCGAGGTTCAGGTGGAATCTCCTTTCCTGCAGCTTGAATCCATTGCTCCTTGTCCTGGTCTCTGGAGCAGCAGAAAACAAGCCCTCTCCCTCCTCTACATGGCATCCCTTCAAATATTTAAACATGGCTATCATGTCCCCTCTTAACCTTCTCTTCTGCAGACTAAACATACCCAGCTCTCTAAGTCTATCCTCATAGGGCTTGGCTTCCAGGCCACTCACCATTTTGGTCGCCCTCCTCTGGACCTGGACCATCATCAAAGCATTCCCCACAGATGGCCATCTAGCCTCTGTTTAAAAACCTCCAAAGAAGGAGGAGACTCCACCACACTCCATTCAGGCGACAGCGTATTCCACGGTCAAACTGCTCTTGCCATGAGGAATTTCTTCCTAATGTTTAGATGGAATCTCTTTTCTTGTACAGGCTTCCTTCCACATTTGTGGGTTTGATCTTCGTGATCCTGGGAACCAAGATTAACTGGTACATCCCAGTGATGTGTTGTGTGGGGAAGAATACAAACTGCTGGGAGAAGGAGCAGGGAGTTCTTAAAACCGAAACCTCCACTGCATCTTCAGTTCTGGCAAAAGTGGTGGCTCTCTACGACATTTAACCTTTAATAAAAGCTTTCTGGAGTCATCCATGAAACCTGGTTATTGAGTCAGATCGGGACAGAACATTACATCACCCATGACTCAATGGGAGACTAGAACCCAGGTCTTCCCAGTCCTCGTACAACAACCAGTGGTGCTGTTGGTTCCCATGTCAGTGAGGCCATGAATCCACTCAAGGGTTTTATTAGGTTTTAAAGGAGGTCTCCAAGGTTCTGAAACCCATTCCTAAATAGGTCCAGCACCTTAGAGAGTTCCCTTAAAGCCCAGATTAAGCCCTGGATTCACCATCACACTGACATGGGACCCAACATCCACCAACGACTCTACTGCTCCTATTTATTTTTTATAAAGCAAACCTCAGCCAACCAAACAATTGCTAATTATGAGCTTAACAGTACATTTAATTTGGCTCCAAGGAATTGTTATCTATGAAGCTCACAACGGTTTCACACACATCTCATGAAGTGTGCATTCGAAAAAATCCTAAAGGAAGACTGTTGTTTCTACGGGAAAATTCAAACCCAGGCCCCGCTGTTCAAAATCTAGCATCAGGCTCCAACACCCTACTGTTGCCCTAAATAGATCCCTCCTGCATTCTTCGATTCTTCAATTTCTCCCCAGCTCTCTCCTTCCTCCAAAAAGCACTGTAATATCCATCATGCTTACCTCGTTGTCTTCTCCAGTTTCCTTCTGTGCCACCTCTTGGAGCTCACCTGGCTCTTTGGTCATCGTGCAACCTGGAGATGGTGCAAGGCAGTCCCTCTCTCCTTGGGGCAGAGGACCCAATTCTGGTGTCATCACCTGCCCTCCATGAGTCGAGGGAACCCTGACCAGAGAGGCCATCTCATTCTGGGATGCCTCAAATGAAGAGGTCCCAGATTTCTTGCTATCACTATTGCTAGGCTGGGAGGTGAATTTGGCAACTGGACTGTTGGTGGGAGCAACAGGATGTACTCCACACCCCTTCTGAGGAGGCCAGGTGGGGAGGAAAGCCCGTCTGTCCCCACGTGAAAGACGAGAGGGGAGGCAGCTCAGTTCTGATTGTGAAGGACCACCGGGGTCTTCCAACAAGGCCAAGGGGATCTGAGCTGGCACCGAATCCAAAGACTCTCCATAAAGAGACACTGTTCTCACTGACACTTCTCGAGAGGCCTGGAGGATCTGCAGCTGGGAAACGTCGGCCAAAACGCTGCCAGCTGTTGGGGAGGTAACTTCCATCACCTGTAAGAGGAAGAAGAGAAACCAAACATGAGTTCCGGGCAAAAACTGATAAAACTGGGGCTGCCCGCCAGTGGCAGCGAGTGGCTCCCATGTTAGTGAGGCAGTGAATCCATTCCAGGTTTTCTCTAGCTCAAAAGGAGCTCTACAAGGTGCTGAAGCTCCCTAGGAATAGAGTTCAGCACCTTGGAGAGCTCCTATGAATTCTCCCATAAACACTTGGCATGGATTAATTGTGCCATGGACATGAGAGCCACCAGGCCCAATAGTTAATTCCACCTAACACTTTACCAGTAGTACAGTATGATAAATTCCGTGCTCTGGTTCCTAACCTGTCAGATAAGTGGGAGAAGCCTGTAGCTGGAATCAGGAGGAGAAACCACAACACTTTGGGCCTTCTGTCCACCCTGTTTAATGCTGGTTTTTAAAATCTTGGTTCAAAACTCCCCCATAAACACCTCCCAGTTTTTTCTGTGCCTCATGAAAGCTTAATACCTTCTGTCCATCAGCATACACGGCGTAGCCGGTGACTCGCACCCCGTTGGACGACCCTTCGGCATCAATAGTGACCGGTAACCAGCTGATGACCAGAATCCCAGGACTGGGGCCAGGTTCCACTCGGACATCTAGAGGAGCGTCTGGAGACCCTGAGAGGGTGGGAGGGGAAGGATTTGCTAAAACAGTAGTGCGTAATGTACATTCATTTGCCAAAGCAAGTTACAGAATATATTGCCCAGAGTGATGCTGCAACTGTGACTCTTCTGCCTATCTGCCCCAGTAAAACCCACCCACTAAAAACCAGGAGTTTTTAGTGGGTTACATGATTTTTACAAGAGTGGGAGATGGTCACGATTCTCCTCCAGGCCTCTAGGGTTGGACTAGATGGTCTTGGTGGTTGCATCTCACTCTACATAATTCCACACTTACCCGCTAGAGCTGTTGTGAAGTGGATTTCGGAGGACAAAGGCTGCTCCTGTTTCTCTGGGCAGAACTCCCAGAATGTCCACTGGGGCTGGACTTCCACCGTGGCAACGTAGGATGTGTTCGGGTTCAAGTAATGAAAAGAGTACCAGTAGACCCCAGGTTTGGCTACACCATGCTCCTCCCCGTTGAGGTACACGGTGTGGGGGAAGTTACTGTTGCTCGGCATCCAGGAGATCTCAGCTGAGGTGGCCTCGACGCTCCGCACCGTGAGCTGGCTGGGCACTAAGGCAAAGTCCCGCCCAACCAAGAAGGTGCAACAAAGGCTATCGGACGCCCCTTTCTCTGAAACACTTTGGACGGAGATGCGGTAGGCTTTCGATTTCAAGTCCAGCTTCTCCAGCACAGCTTTTGTCTGGGAGCCAGCCTTCACATTCTGACGGAGGTCGGCATCCACGTAGACGTGGTAGCTTTGGACCTCGGGGCAGCCGGCGGTCAGGAAGGGAGGGTCCCAACCCACCACCAAACCGGAGCCAAATTCTCTGATAAGAGTCACCTTCCTGGGGTAAGGCACTGCTGAGATCAGAACACCCCCCTCCCTCGGATCCCCTTCCAGCCTTGATGGGGCGGTGCTGGTCGTGCTGGGCTCGTCAGCCGAGAGGTCGCTCCTCTCCCCGCTGCTCAGGCTGGTGCTGAGGAAACTCCGGTCAAGAGGCGAGCTTTGGGAGAGGTCATTGAGTTCGCCGGGCAAGAAGGTCACGAGGTCGTCATCCGAAACACGCTCCACAAAGTTGGAAGGGACCAGGCCTCTGCGGCCATCCATCAGCTCCCCTGAATGGAAGAACATAAAAGTATAGGAAGAATGCCAGGTTGAGCTGAGACATTTGGTCACCTGAGCTGAAGGATGGAGAGCTCTTTTGTCTCTACTTCACACAGTGGTGGCTGGGTACTCCCATGTCAGTGGGGCAGGGAGTCCGTTACAGGTTTTGGTTGGCTTTAAGGCAGCTCTCCAAGGTGCTGAACTTATCTAGGAAAAGGACGTGGCACTTTGGAGAACTCCTTTGAAAACCCAGTTCAGCACCTTAGAGAACTTCTTTATTAATGGCATTCAGCATCTTAGAGAGCTTCTCAATATCTGGTTGAAAAAACCTGGAGGGTATTCCCTGCCTCCCTGACATGGGACCCATCGAAGCACCACCAACTGCACAGTCAATCAGTCAATCTTTATTACAGCCTAGGATTGGTACCATAGAAGAAAGAGTATGCAACAAAAATAATTAAAATGAATGGCCAAGAAAAGGAACAAAACTGATTGCTCTTCCAAGTGGGGAAGAGCGATGGTGGGCTCACTGACAGGCTTGTCAAGTTGTACATGGAGCAGCGCACAGTTTAGTGACATTAAAAGTAATGGATGCATTTTCATCAGAGAGAATAAAAGACACATAAAAAGGACTGGAATGTCTGGAAATTCAATTAAGGAAGATTCAATACATGTTTTATGGACATCACAATAAAAAAAAGCAACAAAGTGGAACATGGGTCACTGATTTGACTTCCTTTGAGCCACAAGGGCACCTGCAATCAGAGAAGGGGATTTTCCACCCAGAGAAGTTGACTGGACTATATTTGAATCTTTCTTTGGCACCAGTGAGGAAACAATGTCCTCTACAGCAAGCTTTGTAGACAAGTTGCAAGGCCAACAGATCTCTCTCTTCACAGTTGCCACCTCCCAGCCTATGCCACCTGAGGCAACCCCTGCACTCTGCTTCATGATAGAGCTGGCCTTGGGAAAGCCTCACTGGAGCAGGAATTAAAGGTTTAGCCCTGCATCCTGTTTATTTATTATTTATATGTATTATTAATTTATTGTATTTGTAAGTTGCCTTTCTCCCAGAATTGGGACCCACGCGGCTTCACACAAACCAAGGCTGTTTCCCACAGACTCTAGCCAGACCAACTCAGGAATTCCACAGGCAAGACTCTGAATCGACCAGACCCTCCCTCTCGCAGTGGCTGGTGGCTCCCATGTCAGTGGGAGGCTGAATCCACTCCAGGTGTTAACCTAAAAGAGTTCTCCAAGGTACTGAAACCCAAATTTACTCTAAACAGCTTCAGCACCATGGATAGCTCTATCAACGTTAGTCACAATGCAATACTTATTCTCAAGTAGCATTCAGCACCTTGAAGAGTTCCTTTAAAGCTAGCCAAAACCCGGAATGAATTCACAGCCCCTCTGACACAGGAGCTGCCAGCCCCCACTGCCCCCATGTTGCTTGCACAGCCATGCGGATTGTGATTATTGTGATGTCCATGAATCTTCCTTAATTGATCCCAGGAGGACCAGATTCAGGCTCAAGGTCCAAGTCTCCCACTTTGGCTGTGACCTTCAGATATGGGTGGACTCCACCTCCCAGCAGCCCTAGACAACAGACTAATGGCCAGAGAGTCTGGGAAGCTGTCATTTCCCCACATCTGGTCCACAGCCTCCAACATTTCATGGATGAAAACCACAACAGATGTGGCCAAGCAAGATTAGAGCATGGTCAAGATGGCAAAACTTAGGAACAACAGTCAAATCAGGAGAGGCTGCAGCAATTTGCTTTTGCCTGAGCCTGCTGGGAAGGGCAAGATACCATTGCCTTCTCTTTTCTCCCTCCTGATAAGTTAAATAACTCCTTTTGAACTCAATCTGCAGCAATTAAAAGTAAGCCCACACCTTCAAAGAAGCCATCTTCGTCCATTTCTCCATAGACGTAGATATACTCTCCAGCGGTCAAGGGGAGTTCCGCTTCAGGGTTTTCATTGGGACCGTCAAAAGGGTTGTAGCTGAAAAGGAGGCAAGGAGGACAGTTTGGACCTGAGAAGTCAAGGGTGGCCCTAGGCTGGCAACTCAAGGGCACCAGAATTCTGCATCGGAAGCCAGGCAAGACAGCAGAAGCATCTTGCTAGCTAGTGGCAGTGGAAGGCCTAGCTTCGGGAAGTTACTATCTTGGGAAAGCAATTCCCAGAATCCACAAACTGGCCTGGTCAAGGGATTATGGGCAGCATCATCCAAAATGTAAGTTCTCAAATCTCCCAAAGGTGTCTCTAAGAGGAGCAGCTCTCCATTCTTGTAAGGCCTTCCAGAAGGTTTACTTGGCATGCATGAACCTTAAGTAAATCTGGTGGGAACCATGGGAGACAGAGTCTTTTCAGTGGCTGCTACCAGGCTCTGGAATTCCCTTCCCAGAGAGGCTAGACTGATGCACTCCTGGCTATCTTTCTGCAAGCAGGTAAAACCCTTATTATAGCAGATATTTGAGAACTGATTTTCTTTTTTAAGGAAAAGTCCCAAACTGAGTCCCAAACTGGGAAAAAGATGAGGAGTTGTTGTTGTTATTCTGTTACTAGTACTGCTAATCCTTAGCATCTTAGATCCAAGCAATTATTCCCTCTCTCTCTCTCTCTCTCTCTCTCTCTCTCTCTCTGTGCTGTAAATTTTCCCATGCTCCAAATCCTCTCTGATCTTGGTAGCTAAGGAGGGGGCCAGCCTGATTAGCACTTGGGTAGGAGACCATCAACAAATTCTGGGAGCTCCAGCCTGTTATATTTCAGGGGAAGGAACTGGCCAAACCACCTCTGAGTAATCCTTGCCTGAGAAAACCTGAGGAAATTCATGAGGTCGCCATAACTTGACAGGTGACTTGAAGGCACGTACGCAGACAATATCACATCCCAGTGGCCTCCCCGGTTGCTGACCCTACCTGTATCGAGCCAGGAAGACTCGGAGCTTCCCCGGCCGGTGGTTCTCTGGCTCCGGGATGAGGGAGACACTGTCGATGTCCAGCTCTTCCATCTCACTGGCTGTGTCCACCTTAGAGAAGGCAGAAGAAGATGAAAGAAGCATGTTCCTGCTCTGAGGAGGATAGTGCAAGGTTGCTGCTGCCCGCATGTGGACCCCCCATCAATCTGGATGTTCACTTGCCACCCTGGTCCAGGTGTTCTCACATATACAGCTGAGGCAGGTGGCTACTGGGGCATGGCCAACTTGGTGGTGGCCACCTCAGCTCTGAAACTTATCTTCATTATCATTCAAACATCACAGAATCATGCAGTTGAAGAAACCACAAGGACTATCCAGTCCAACCCCCTTCTGCCATGTAGGAAGACACAGTCCAAGTGCCCCCTTTGACAGACGGCCATCCAGCCTCTGTTTAACACCCTCCAAAGAAGGAGACTCCACCAAACTCCCCGGCAGCAGCGTTGCTGTGTGCCTTCAAGTTGTTTCTGACTTTTGGCAACCCTAAGGCAAACCTATCGTGGGCATTTCTGGGGCTGAGAGTGTGTGATGTGCTCAAGGTCACCCCGTGGGTTTCTGTGGCCAAGAGGGGAATCGAACCCTGGTCTGTAGTCCAATGCTTAAAGCACATTGGCTAGCCCCAACTTTTAAAAGTTGCTGTCCAAGGTTCCATATCTTAAATATAGCTGTTTAACAGTTTGCAGGCAAAAACCGGGAGCAGAGATGGGCATGTACGTGCCACTGGTAGTTTCTCTCCCTTCCTGTCCCCGCTACTGTTGGAGGAGTGTGGTTACCACAAGCTTTTCTAAGCATTTCCCTCACCTGGTTAAAGACATCTTAAGTCAATTAAGTGTATGGCATTGAGTCAATTAAAAGATTACTTACAGCTCACAACCCTAAATGTTCAGGTTGAAGGTGAAGCGGGGCTCCGTGCCCTCCTGGCTTCAGAGGAGCATGGCTCTTTCTAAGGTCCCCTACAACCTATTCCTACCCTCCAGCATTACAAGAACAAAAAGCAGGAGACATATGGCCAAGCTCCATCGGAGCGTGGCCAAGATGTGGGCAAAAGTTATGAACGAGGAAGAACGTGGAAGCTGGGAAAGACTGAACTGGTTCGCTTTTGCCTGATTGGACTGGGGTTTGAATCCCCACTTGGCTGTGGAAACCCTCTGGCTGACCTTCAACAAGTCCCACTCTCTCAGCCTCAAAGGAAGGCAAAGGCAAAACAGCCCCTCTTAACAAATCTTGCCAAGAAAATCCCATGATAGCTTCAAGTTAGGATCACTATAAGTTGGAAAGAACTTGAAGGTGCACAACAACAATAATTTAGCATGGGGGCTAAATACCTCAGAGGTATCTGCCTGATCTTGGAAGCTAAGTAGAGTCAGCCCTGGTTAGGACTTGGATGGGACACTGCCAATGAATACTAGACACTGTGAGCCTAGTATTCACTCACTTTCAGAGGAAGGAACTAGCAAAACCACCTCTGAGCCTTCTTTGCTGAAGAAAACCCTATGAAATTCACGGGGCTGACACAGATCAACAAGCCACCTGAAGATACATGCCCATACAAACATAATTTGTCATAGCCAGAGCTGTCCCTTGGTTACATGTGTAATTTAACCCTAAAAGAGAGATTTATCTATGTGACAAAGACAATGACTCTGTTTAAACTGTACCAGGGCTTGGAAAAGTTTTTTTTTTTTGGTAACTCCCATAATATCCCAGTTTCCCAGGGAGCTGTTGTCTCAGACCTAGAACTAACCTCAGGAGTAGGGCAAGATTTTGGGCTTGTGGTGGGTATGGATTCAGATCTCGAGGAGCTGGACTGGGATTCCAGTTTCTTGGACGGTTTCCTGTTGGCCAAGGGAGGGATGAGCATATCCGAACTTCTAGCCACAGCCGACACCACAGGATGTTCGGGGAGCCAAAGCCCAGCCTGGGGAGTTTCTTCAACTTCCTCAGCTTGCATTTTCCGGCTGCACCGAGGAGGAGATGTGGGGAGAAATTCTCGATCTGAAACCAAACATTGCACATTATGCCAGGTGTAGAGAGCAAGAGAGGGGGTAGGGCAGAACTTGGAAAGTACGGTTACAATTACAACTATGATTATAATTCCACAGCTGGCCCTCCAAACTTTTAGGCAATGGTCCTTCCAAGTTCTACCTGGCAGCTACCATGTCACTGGGGCATGAATCCATTTCAAGTTTTGATCCAGGTTTTAAAGGAGCTCGTCAAGGTGCTGAAAACTGTTCCTAAGCAAGTTCAGAACCTTGGAGAGCTCCTCAAAAGCTAGCCAAAGCCTGGAGTGGATTCAATGCCCCAATGATTCCGGAGCCACTAACTTCCAGTATATTGAGCCCAGGTCCTTCTGTATACAGAGTGGGCGCCTTACCACTGAGCTACAAGCCATTGCTATATCACAATTAACAACAAAAAATGCCTAAAGGGTGGCTGATACGAGAATTTCCCTCTGCACATAAAACTAATAAAGTGTCTGTACTTTGGGCTGTTGAAGAGTGTGTGGCTGGAAGAAGCTGGTTTACTAGCCTTCTCTTCTTCACCTTCTTTTGAGAATTGTTAAGTCGGAAGAGATACCTGGGGTCACCTAGTCCAACCATTTGTCATATCTGCATTATGGATCTAAATTATTATTTCAGCCCCATGGACAATGAAGAAAGGGAGGCAATTGAACCTATTCTAAGCTTTGGCCAGCTCTCAAGGAGCTCTCCGTGGTGCTGATCTTCTTTAGGAATAAGTTTCAGCACCCTGGAGAGCTCCATTAAAGCCGGTCTTAAACTCTTTAGTGGACTCACCACTCCTCTGACATGGAAGTCATCACCCACCATTGGAAGGAAGAGGGATGCAAAGAGCTTCTTCCCAATCCAACTCACCTTTCTCCTTTCGGCCATGCTCCAGGTGTTGTGGAGGAGGAGGAGAAGGAGGAACGGGGCAGGAAGCAAAGGCGACCTCTGACATCACCATGGTGGCTGAAGGGGAAGAGGAGCGAGGTGGAAGTCCAGTTTTCCCTGTCTGGAGCCGAAAGCGCTTGAGTTCCTGGGAAAGGAAGTTGAACTGCTCTGTGTGGTTCCGGCACTGGTTCTCCAGCTCTCTCACACGAGCCTGAGGGGAAGAAGATGAGATGTAGACTTGGCGACAGGTCTTAAAATTGGGATAGGAAGTGACACAAGATCCACGTTTAAATATTTGAAAGTCATACGGATGATGGGAAAATCTTGTTTCCTGCTGCTCTGGAGACTAGGACATGGAGCAATGGCTTCAAACTTCAGGAAAAGAGATTCCACCTGAACTTTAGGAAGAACTTTCCAATGGTAAGAGCTGTTCGACAGTGGAATATGCTGCATAAACGCTGTTTATCCAGTGGTTTAGGCATCTACGGCTAAAGCGGTCTTGTGAAAGAGGCATCCAACTTGTGTAGAAAAACCTTCATCTGAGTCTACCATCTTCTGGGTGAGGGAGTTGGTCCTGCTGTTGAAGAGCTGTTAGCATAAGAAGTTCTTCCTAAGGAGTCATTGGAATCTCTTTTCCTGGCATTAGAATCCATCAGTACATGTCCAGGCCTCTGGAGCATCAGAAAACAAGCTCCCCCCATCTTCTACGAGGCAGCCCCTCAGATATTTGAAGATGGCAATATCACATCACCCCTCCCTCTTCTCCAAGGGAAGAGCTTCCAACTCCCTCGGCTGTCCCTCAAAGGGCTCTTGGTTTCCAGATCTTTCGCTATCTCAGCCATTCTTTTGCCATAGGTACCACGGGTGGAACTGAGGGGTAGGAAAAGGGTATAAGGAAGAGGTGCACTTGGGGAGGTATAGTTAATTATACAACTAATTATACAGATACAATTAAATTACAGCCAAGATCATTATCTCTGTGTTTCTCCACTGCCAGTATGTCCTGCTTTGTCGCAATGTCACCTCCTCCCCTGCAACATCCAACTTGAGGAAGAGACCTGCGTGATTGTGAAGTTTGCTGTAGTTATTTTGTGGGGTGTCAGCATAGCCACAAAGGTTTTGATCAAGTGAGCCAATTAGGACCTGAATATTTCGATTTCAATTTTTTTCAAATCCTTTCCACCCCACTGTCTCCAAAGTCCCTGGGGATTTGGTATTTCTTGATTCCCAACTTCTTCTTTTTTTTGGAAATGCTCAGGATTTGGGACTGGGGAGGGGATGGGGCAGGAAGAAATACAATTGTGGGGGCGAGGTATGGTGAAATAGTAGTACCTGCATACAATCCAAGGTCTCCTGTCAGGAAACAAAAAGGGGATCAAAAAGAAAAGCAAAGATTGTCACCACACCACACATCCTCTACATCTCTCTCTAAACCAGAAACACTCAGGGTGGGAAAAAAATGACTTGGAACCAGGAGAAAGCTGCAGTTTTTTGAATGCGGAACCTGGATTCCACTTTGGATCATTGGGATATCTAGTATTCTGTGCTTTGACAAACATGCAGGAGGGTTTTTAACCACAGGCAGCTGGGGCCTCCCACGTCAATGGGGCTGTTAAACCCTGCAGGTTTTAACTGAGGCTATAAAATAGCTCTCCAAGGTGCTGAACTCCAGCTTTGAATAGGTTCAGCACCTTGGAGAGCTCCCCCAAAGCACACCATAGTCTGGAATGGATTCGTTGCCCTACTGACATGGAAGCCACCAGAAACCATTGTTGTCTTGAAGCATTAGCATTCATCTTTTACAGCTGTCTGTTGACCCCTTGTTGGCAAGACCTACAAGTGCTCTCCCCACAGAGATGGGTCACTGTCACCATCTTGTCTGTCAAAGCAGGAACTGGGCAGAGGGCAAGAAAGTGGCAACCAGGACCCCTGCCTGGCTAATAGCCAAGGAGTCATCCCATCTCAGTCCAGTGATCTCTCTCTCTCTTTTCTGCATACCTATGTACCAATTCTGTTTTTTAAAAATAAAGTTAGACAATTACTGCCTTAGAAAGTTGCTTCTTTCCATGGCCTGGGCTTGACACATATTCTCTCTCTCCTCTCACATCACTCAATATGAGCTGCCTCACCTCTGCCCTCAGTCTTATTTATTTAATTAATTCCCACCCCACTGTTCTCCCAGTACAGGATTCAAGGTGGCTACTGGGGGTTGCCTAGAAAGTCGGCATAGGGTAGTGAGCTGAGTCTGTGACTCGGACATGGGGAGACAGGGTGCAAATCCCTGCTTGGCCACAGCTATTGGGTGACCCTGGGCAAGTCACACTCTCTCAGCCTCAGAGGAAGGCAAAGACCAAGACCCTCTGAACAAATTCTGACAAGAAAAATCCACAATTTATTCACATGAGGGTCGCCGTAAGTCAGAAATGACTCGAAGGCATGCAAGAACAAGAACAACCAGGACTTACTGGGTGGCATTCCTGTTGCCCTCATCACTGCAACTGCAACGACTACCAGGGCTACTGTCCCATTGACTTCCCAGTCCTGGGGTGCAAGCGGGCTTGCAAAACGTAAAACAGGGACAGGCCGGCCTCCGTAAAACAGGCGGGAGTTAGAACAAACAGCTTACCTCCAGGAGCTGGACGGCTCCTTCGTGCTCCTTCCTCGCCTCGGCCTGAGCCTGCATGCGAGAGGAAACAAACAGTGAAAAGGGGGCCGGAAGAGATGGGCAGACGGAGGCTTAAAGTGTGCTCCAGGAGTGGATAGGGTGGGCCCACTGGTCTCATGTAGCCCCACACCTCACTCTTTTGCCCCCCAAAGCCCCTGTCATTCCTCCAAAGCTATCCCTCAATTTAATTTTTTTCAGTGCAATTTTTAGTTTGGTCATTCTGGTCACTATAGTCTATCTTTCTCTCTGTATCTGTCCAACTATCTATCAATCGATCAATCCATGTGTCTGTCTACATCTATGTATATATTAATCTACGTTGTTTGTTGTTGTGTGCCTTTAAGTCGTTTCTGACTTATGGCAACCCTAGGGCAATGCCGGCTCTCTCGGCTTAAGCCCACGCTGGCTTTCTCGGTTTGCCTTAGGGTTACGATAAGTCAGAAATGACTTGAAGGTAAATGACAACAGCAGCCCATGAAAGCTTATGCTAATAAAGTCTTTGTTGCAAGACTCTTTGCCATAAACACAATGCACACAAACACACACAATTTGAAAGAAAATAACGTTGTGAGCTACGCCTGCTGTATTCCAAAGTATTTAGGGGTAGCCTGATATTGGGCAATGAAGAGCTTTACAAAAGATCCGGAAACAGTCTTATTGGCTTCCTTGATATGGACCAAGGAAGTCACCTGCAGTGGTGAACCTGCCTTGGTACGGTGGCTACCGAGAGAAACCGTCATCATGGGTGCAGAGAGATCAGGGTTTGCCACACCATGCAAAGAGTTGCAAGCCTACAGTGGAGGGCAGGGTTGTGCATGTGTGTCAACCAGTCACACAAGTGTGCTGTGAGGTTCTTCTCACCTGCTGGAGTTTCCTGACCTCCTCCTGCTTCTTCTGCAGAGCCAGCAAGGCCTTCTCGTGTTCGTGCTCCAGCTGTTGCCTCCGTTCTGCGACATCTCTCATGTGCTGGGAAATGAGAACCACGCACACCAGGGTAGACACAATGCCTGGCCATTGCTCATCTCCTCCAACCCCCTGCTCTTGGCCTGGCAAGCGTCACTCCTAATTTTGACCTCTTGTTTCTCAGCCCTTTGGGGCATGGAAAAGTCACCTGTGAGTGACTTGTTTCCCAGGTATATAAACATGGAACTGAGATTGGGCCCTGAATTAGGTTGGGAAAGAGTCACACACATCCACATCCAGACTCTTGGCCAAAAGGGAACACCTTCTCAGCATGTTCTTGGTCAGTTATCTTGTGGACTTTTGACACAGTTCTTCTAAGAATACAGAATGGCTTGTTTAGAATTGCTTAGGAATTCAGAAACAAAACACTACATCCTTGGAAAACTTTTCACCCCCAACAACGGGGTCCAAAATTCAGACCACAATTACACATGCAAAGTCACACATTCATAACTGATTTGGATTCCCAATCCCTCTGCATTCAATAGTATAGGAAACGCATAGGGGGTCACAAAAGTCCCCAGTCCTGATTTACTGGGCAGCAGCTGCTGTGAGCGACAGTGCTCTGTTCTCCTGCCAATCGGGGTGTTGCAGACTGACTTTCCCGCCCCCTCTGGTCAGTGATCTCTGGGGATAGGAGGAACTACAACAGGGATCCTACTTCTGATTTGCTGTACCAGAGATGATTGGCAGGAGGGAGGTTGAGCATCAGCCCACTGCACACTGATCAATGGGGAACAGATCCCTGTCGCTCACAGCAGTCGCTGTCTGGTAAGTCCTGCCTGGACAAACGGCTGCTTTGAGGGTTCCTGATCCCAACCAACTAACCTTTAGCGCTTGCCCAAGACTCTCCAGCCTGTCTTCGAGTTCTTGGGTTTTCTGAAGAGCAGAATCCCGTTCCTCGGTCACCACGGCCACCTGGAGCCTCAGGTCGGCATTTTCAGATTCAACCTGTACAGAAAAACAGCCAGAGAGAAGGGTTTTTGTTGGGGGGGAGGAGGGTTTAAATTGAATTTTCAGGTTTTCTCAAATTGAAAGCATTAAAATGAAAAACCGAAATGTTAAGAAGCACAGCAGAGCAAACTAGCAGAGATAAAAGACTATTAACTGTTGCCACAGTGAGCTCAAAAACATGGAAGGTGCCACTTCTAGGTTTCCTCACAAGAGTGAATCTGCACTCCACACTTACAACACTGTGAGCCCACTTTAACCTCCATGACTGCCTCCCAAGGAACCCTGGGACGTGTGTCCTCCGTGCCTCCTTGGCTTACACAGCACCGACAGATTTCTGCGGGTAAGGAAGCGGACGTCTATGAAGTTGTTACCTTCTCTATCCATTCAACTTGCCCGTGGAGCTGAGCGTTCTCTTCAGACAGACGGACATTATCGTTCCTCACTTCCTGAAGTTGAGTTTCCTGGATGGGGGGGAAAAGGTAGGTGGAAGTTTTCTGGAGAGCAAAACCTCCTTTGTTTTCTGGAAAACAATCCCCACCCTTTGTTTTCTGGAGAAATTCCCATTCTTCCCTTTGGATACCACAAAACCTCCTCCCTCTGTTTTCTGGAGAACAAAACCTCCCTCCTGCCTTGTCTAGAGAATCCTTCCTCTTTTGTTTTCTAGGCAGCAAAATCTCTGTTCTGAGATATTAGAAAGCAAGGCTAAAGACATTACGCGAATCCTGCTGATTCCTGATTTAGACAGGGTGGGAGATCAGCCAAGGTCAGGAGAGAAGGAAATATCCCTTTCTTAGCATATTTTTGGTTGGGAGGGGCACGAGTGCTGTGTGTAGCTTGAAAAACCTTTTGGACTGCAACTCCAAGAATCCACAAACAAGCATCAGATATTCTGGCTAAAAGGATTCTGGGTACAGCGATGCAAAAAGGGGCAACCTTCCCCAGCTCTCCTGCTTTGCCCTGTGAAGCTGGGTCTTGGAGTTGGAGACGGGATGGGGACGGCGAACCCCTGGGGTTTCCCTCCACCGGGGTGGGTTGGGAGACACTCACGAGCTCGGTGTATCTCTTGTGCCTCTTCCTCACTTCATGCTCAAGGGTCTCACATTGCTTCCGCTTCTTTCTCAGCTCGGACTCCTGCCGAAAAAGCCGAGACGGTAAAACTCCACACCCAATCTCTGCAAACATCTTGCCGCGCGGAAATCCCCCGTTGACAGGGGCAGCCCACGCTCTCGGGCCCAGGTCCAGCTGTGAAGCGTAACAGAGCTAGCAGCGGGCCCAGAGATGGGCGGAAGGTAGGAAGAGCCTCTCTGCTTTGGGGAAGAGGTGCCTCCGAGCGCTTGCTTTTGAGAAGCCCTGGAAACTCACCAGCCGCTGGATGTGCTGCCTGATCTCAGGAGTCGCTGCTGCTACTCCCTTCTTTACAGGGAGCCGGGATTCTTCTCCATCGTTGCCCCAGGGGCCGCTCTGCAAAGGAGAGAAATCTCCTCAGACTTAGGAGAAGGAGCAGGACAAACAGGCAAACGGCTCTCTCGCGCCATGGCCTAAGTGCGCCACTCGACAGCAGGGTTCTATCACATCACCCGAAGGCGGGAGTTTGTTCTCAAAGGGTGAGCAAGCCCTCTTAGTCTGAGAGCAGAATTCAAAGACGTGGGTCTGTTCAGTCTGCAGAAGAGAAGGTCAAGAGGGGACTTGATAGCCATGTTCAAATATTGGAAGGGATGTCATGTCGAGGAGGGAGCGGGCTTGTTTTCCGCTGCTCCAGAGAGCAGGACAAGGAGCAATGGATTCACGCTGCAGGAAAGGAGGTTCCACCTGAACCTCAGGAAGAGCTTCCTGATGGTCAGAGCTGTCCGGCAGTGGAATCTGCTGCTGCCTCCACGGAGTGTGCTGGAGTCTCCTCTTCTTTGGAGGTTTTTAAGCAGAGGCCGGAGGGCCGTCTGTACAAGGTAGGGCTTTGATGTGGGTTCCTGCATGGCAGAAGGGGGTTGGACTGGATGGCCCCTGGGCTCTCTTCCTGCTCTGTGATTCTATGATAAAGATGTTAACAGGCGCCATCCCCGGGGTGAGTTAGGCCAACAGCAAAACAGGTGGGTATTATGGGCCAGATGAATTTTACACGGCAACTCCTCAGTCTGTGCATATTCCATTTGGTCAGACCCCACCTGGAATAATACTCTGTCCAGTTCCGGGCACCACAGTTCAGGAAGGACATTGATTATCTGAAATATGCCTACAGGAGGGCAACCAAAATGGTGGAGGGCCTGGAAACCATGAAACTCTTTGAGGAGTGGCTTAGGGAGCTGGAAGGGTTTAGTTTGGAGAAGGGAAGGTTAAGAGATGATATGACCATCATGTTTAAATATTTGAAAGGATGTCATATGGAAGATGGAGCGAACCTGTTTTCTGCTACTCTGGAGACTAGGACATGGAGCAATGGCTTCAAACTCGAGAAAAAGCTATTCCATCTAAACATCAGGAAGAACTTCCTGAGGAGAAGAGCAGTTTGGCAGTGGAATCTGCTGCCTCAGTGAAGTGTGGTGGAATCTCTTTCTTTGGAGGTTTTTAAAGAGAGGCTGGATGGCCACCTGTCAAATGGAATGCTTTGACAGTGTCCTCCTGCATGGCAGAAGGGGGTTGGACTGGATGGTCCCTTGATGTCCCTTCCACCTTAGGATCAAAGGAAAGGAAGGGAGAAATCTGGCCAAGGACGTCTCTGCCTCATTATTGATTGTGTTGATATTCCCTCTCCTACCCCCAGTTCGAGGCAGGGCAGATGGCTCCCCTCCTTTCCCTCCTTCGTCTTCCTAACGACAACCCTGTGTGGTAGGCCAAACAAAGAGGGTTCGGCTGCTGTAAAAATGACAGCAAATTATTGCATTTTTTAAAAATTATTATTATCAAAGAGAAGAAAAATGTGGACTCTATAATAATTGCATCCATCTCAAAATTACAACATGCAGTATCCGAAAGCAGAAAAAGAAAAGAAAGTTACTCTCTTTGGTGAGTATTTTCCTGAATTCCAGTTCTCCTGAAATAAATTGTATTCGTACTCACATAAAACGATAACATCCAAATAAAAGCCAATAGGTCAATCCAGAGCTAAACATTGTCCCTACAGTGGCGATTACCAATATTAATATGCATAATACAATAACGTAATGTAATGATCCAAATACATTTCTAAACTCATTCTCAAAAACCCGCTATATTTTAAAAATCAGTCTTTATTGCATTTAAGTGGGCTGGGGAGACACAACGGGGAGGAAACGAGGCCTTTCAAAAGGGGGTCTAGTCGTTCCAGAACCCCATAGCCAGTCATGAGAGTTGTAGCTCTCCCCTTTAAAAGAAAAAAATGGAAACATTTCCATTTCTTTTTCCACCCAGGTAGTAAAACAGTTCAGGTTTGGGGACACCGTATCCTTTGACTCCATCCTGAGGTAGGGGGACGACACGTGACGCTCCGCCTCCGGCAGCCAGATATCTTGAGACGGCCCTCCCAGCATTTCCTGCCCCAGAGCACCCCCCCCCAAAAAACATTTCCGTGTCTATGTGTGCTTGCGGATCGAGGCATCCCGGAGAGTATATTCTCCAACTCCCAACCTGGGAGCGGCTCCTAGCTGGGGAGGGAAAGGGAGCACTCTGCACATGCTCAGGGGCCGGGAGCCCCCAAAGCCCCTCAGAAACGCTGGCATGGCTTCTCTCGAGGCCTCCCCAAAGGTAGAGAAAGGGGTCCGGCCGCAGCTTCCCACCCCTCCCTTCCCCATTTCCGCCCCCCCCTTTTCCGGCCGGAATTGGTGTCTCCCGCTCCCCGGGGCCCCCCAAAAGCCGGGAAGGCCACGCGGGGCCCACTGCGCCTGCGCCTCTTACCTGCCGGCGGCGCCGCGGACTTCAGCACCGCGGAGAGCTCCCTCCGGCCGGGCGGATGGGCCAGCCGGGCTGAACCATTTGGCCGCTCGGAAGAGGGGGGGCAGGCAGGCGCTTTCCTCCCCCCTCCTCCGCCAGCCAAATGGGCCCTCCCGGCCATTGCAACATCATCGCGGCAGCGGCTGAGAACCAGGCTTCCAGGAGGAGAAATCGGCCCTCGTCCCCTTTTTTTCGCTTTCCTTTCCCTCCCCATCTAACTCCCCCCTGTGGCCTGTAGATTCCCACGACCAGATTAGGGCTGCTGGGCCTGGAAGAGTTTGCACGTGTCAGGGCCAGCGTTTACACACGTTCCAAAGCAACCTGTGTGCATGCATGCATGCAATTTGCCTGCATGCGTGCGTGCATACATACATACATACACGCACACACTTGCTAGAGCCTTCCCTCTCTCCCATTTCCCCCCTCCACTATTTGCATTCACACGACCTCAAGGCTACTTCACGTGTAGGGATGGATTTCACACGTTATCCTCAAAACCCCGGGCCTTGCAAGCATGAAGGGGTATTCCAGAGCAAGACTGCTCAAAAATCGCACTCTAAAAAGACTGTAAGAGAGTTGCCGCCCCCGCCATCGGGGGAACCCAGAAGAAAAGGGGACACCCCAGAATGCAGAAGACAAAAAGCCAGCATACCTTGTTGGCTGCTTCCGTTAGAGAGGAAAGTTCGCCCTGCAGCTGCAACCCCCGCGAAGGAGAGAAGCCATTGGGGCAGGGGTTGGATCTGGTGGTCCCCAGAGGGGGTCTTGTCGAAGCCATGGAGGGCGGGCCTCCCCTTGGGCCTGCCTGCCCTCGAGAGGAGCTCGAAGAGGCCTTGAAATTCTTCAAGGCAATCTGCCGTTGCAGGCGCAACACCTCCTTCTGGGACTCCCGGAGGAGCTGGTGGAAGTCCAAGAGCGGGAGCCGAGGGGGGCCTTCCTAGGGGGAGAGATTCACAAGACATGAACTCGGGGTTTTTTTGAGCCCTCTCAGGCCATTTCCGCACTAGACTTTTATAGCGCTATGATTCCACTTGCAACATCCTATGGAATCCTGGGGTTTGCAGTTTCGGGAGGGGCCGGTCGGATTCCATAGGATGTTGCAAGTGGAATCATAGCGCTATAAAAGTCTAGTCGGAAATGGTTTCATTTGAGCCATGGATTGATTCACAGGAGAACAAGAAAATGTTTACTTTTTTTTTTTTTTTTTTTTGCAGTATCTGGCAGTGGTTCCCAGGTCAGTGGGGTGCTGAATCCATTCCGTGTTTTGGTTGACTTTAAAGGAGCTCTCCAAGGTGCTCAGCCTATTTAGGAATCGAGCTCACAGTTCCCTGGAGAACTCCTTTAAAGGTTGCAGTAAAACCTGGAACAAATCTTTACTGCCCCACTGACCTGGGAGTCGCCACTCACTGTGGCCGCCTTAGACTACAGCTCTCAGAATCCTGCACATAGAATCATAAACTCACAAAATCTTAGAGTTGCAAGGGGCCACAAGGGCCATCTAGTCCAAACCCCTGCCATGCGGGAGTACAAAAGTAAATCACTCTGACCTCTGTCTGAAGACCTCTCAAAAACATTGACAAGCTGCAACATGTCCAGAGAAGGGTGAGAAAGTTAGCAAGCAAGGAGAAGAGACCAGGCTCAAATTCCCTCTCCCTGAGGTGTTAGTTTTATATGGACAGGGATTCTCACTTAAGTTTTTATAGGGTGCCACACCCTGGGGTCTTAAAGAAGGCTGATCGACTTCAACCCCCCCCCCCACCACTGAGGTCAGCAAGCTCCAGCAAGAATATTCACCTTTCCTGATGTGATTTTGGCCTGAAGTTCCTGGCATTCCCTCTGCAGAGCGTTGATCTGTTTGTCTTTCGCCAGGAGGGCACAGGCTTGTTCTCGGAGGTCCATGGCCCGTTGGCGGGCCAGAGCTTTCTTGCAAAGCCCGGCGCAGGGGCCCTTCACGGCTACCGGAGTGTTGACCTTCGTCAGAGAAAGGAACAAGGGAGTCACTGTGGACAGGGCTGAATTCATCTGTCTCCCGGACTGCTAGCCAAGCAGAGCTGCCTGGACTGGCGTTTCTTGCCAATGGGCCATAAAATGACTGTGCATTTTATTTTGAAAAGGGGAGGGTGGCTGGTGAACAGACCAGGAATGGAGGAAGCTGCTAAGAGCAAAATCAGATCATTTGTCCACTGAGCGCAAAATGAGACACCTATTTGAAGGAAAGATGGTTCTAACCGCTACGCCATACTGTACTTCTCCAAAAGGCCTTACCACTTTGAGGTTGGCCTCCTGGAGCTTCCGTGCTCTCTCCTCCAGGCGCTTGGCAATGACAGCCAGTTCTGCATTCTTCCTCTTGAGGTGTCTCACCTTCTCCTGAGTCTCTGGAAAGCAGCTCTTCCGCTGGGGGGGGGGGACAAAAGAAAGCCGGAAAAGGCAAGGAGAGAAACCCTGAGCACTTTCAGACAATCTTGGGACCATACCTTTCGCTCGGGGGACTGACGAACTTCGGGTCGGTCGGGCGCTCAATCCACACCAGGTTTTAAATGGGATTTATAGGAGCTCTCCAATGAAGTCTATTTCTAAACAAGTTCAGCACCCAGAAGAGATCCTCTAAACCTTTTTTTAGAAAAGCTGAATCCACTCCAGCTTTTGGCTAGCCGCAAGAGAGCTCTCCAAGGTGCTGAACTTGTTTAGAAATTGGATCAGCACCCTGGAGAGTTCACTGAAAGCCAAACTGAGGGCGGCTGATGGACGAGCTGTGCCCTTGCGACTCATAGATCCTACACTGGCTTTTGGGTGGAAATCATATTCCTATTATTGTTGTTGTTGTTGTTGATTTATATACTGTCTTTTCCTCAAGACTGGGATTCAAAGTCGCTTACAAATTAATAAGATTCTGGCTACAAACATACAAAAGATTCAACATTAAAACCTGACCAAACCATTAACCATATTAAAAAACATACACTCTATTGCACAATACAGTTTAAAACAATTTATCCCTTTCCTTAAAGGCCTTCAATTCTAAATGCCTGTCTAAATAAAAACTCTTCACCTGCTGATAGAAGGCCAGCCAAGAGAGGGCTGTTCCGGCCTCCCTAGGGAGCGAATTTCAGAACCTGGGGGCATCCCCTGAGAAGGGCCTGTCTCCTATGTTCCCACCACCCACACCTGTGGAGGTGGTGGGACTGAGATGAAGCCCTTTCCTGTGGATCTCAGGGGTTGGGTCATATCGGGTGACACGGTCTGTCAGATAGCCACAAAGGTCCTGTGCTACCCCTTTGGCAGACTGCATGGATCCTGTGCCAATTCTTTGGCGTACAATGCAGCAAACTAGGAATGAGCAGCTTCTGATGATACTGCTGGATTGCAGCTTCCATCGCTCCCAGCCCGCAGGACTAACGGTCAAGGGTGAGGCACACTGGATCTGACAACCTTCCAGAGAGCTAGCAGTCAACCCTTCCCGTTCTTAACAAGGCAATGTTTCAAGAAGAGGGGTACTCAGCCAAGTTCGAAAGGGGTCCATGTTCCTCACCAACAAGCTGTTCTCCCTCCTCAGGTTGGCGCAGCGCGACTGCAGCTCCTCCAGGGCAGTGAGGAGCACCTGGTTCTGGCGCAGGAGGCAACGGTAACTCACCCCATGCTGCAAAAGAAGAGCCGGGACTTTTGCATTATCTCCAACATCTTTCTTGGGATCAGTGCAGTCGGCCTCCACGTTTGCAGGTTTCACTTTCACAGATTTGATTATTTGTGAGTTTCTCCAACCCCTGCCCTCCCCACCTCAGACATTTCTTTTCTGAGGGAACCTTCCTTCGGGGCAGGTGGGCTCAGTGCAGGTGGGAAGAAGAGGTTAGACTGTCAGGAGGATTTGCAATTTAAAAGTGTACAAAAAAAGTCTCGCAAATGTAACGTAATGGTAAGGTAAAAGGAAATGGGAAATATTTATGGCTTTAGTCACTTATGTCTTTTAAAAGAGAGAAGATGACAAAAATAATAGGTTGGCTAATATAAATATACAAGTATATAAGTACTTTTGATTTTTATAATTGGTTATAGAAAATTAAATGAGGATAGAAACTCATCTCTGGTCCTCCTCTTCCTCCTCCACCAGCCACTGCCTGGCCAGCTAAGGATGGATTATGGCCCAATTTCTTAGCCCCCCAAACCCTCTCCTGATACGCCCCCCGCACCCAAGGAAGGAGATAGGTGAGAGAGACGAAATCCAGGGCCATCGTGCCAACCCATCCCCTTTCCCTTACCTGGTTTGGATCCTGGGTGCCCAGTCTTCCCACCACGCCTGACCTCCCTTCCCACAGACACACATTTTGATATTTGCAATTTTCCTGGTTTTTTTGTGGGGGTCCTGCCCTAACCCTCGTGAAAGTGGGGGGCCTGCAGCAGGGCAGGATACACCTCTTGTGAGGAGACTGGCTTGCACACTGAAAGGCGCATCGTGTCCACTGATTTCCCTGAGCATGAGCACAACATAGGTAGCTATTCTTCACGCCCGTAGGGCAGAGTTTGGAAAGCTACTTTTCCAAAGCAATTCAACCCATAACTCATTACACGCGGTGAAAAAATTCAACACACTACATTTCTATTTCTTTCTGATGATTTCCTGTTTGTTTTGTGTGCCCTTAAGCTGTTTCCAGCTTAAGGCAAACCTCTCACGACACAATTTGCTCATGGGGGCGGGGGGTTTTTGTTTTTGTCTTCCGTGAAGTTGAGAGAGTGTGACATGCCCAAGCACACCCAGTGGGTTTCCGTGTCTGAGTGGGGACTTGAACCCTCAGAGGAAGCCAAGCAACCCTCGATGAAGGAATCTTGCTAGGAAAACCCCATGATAGATTTGCCTGAGGACTGCCATAAGTCAGAAACAACTCGAGAGCACACGACAACAATTGTGCATTTGAAAAATACACATGCAGCTCAGATAGTGAGAAACCCAGGGCATACGCAGAAGGAATGGTGGGGAAACACAGCCGCTGTTCGCCCCGTGCCTGCACCCGATCTTCTCCCGGCTGTCGGTTTGAATCCCTTTTAAGCTACCCACGTGTGGGTCTCTCGAAACTGACAGGCTCTCAAAAAGTTCTTCCCTTTCCAAGGTCAGACCTCACGGAAAGGGAACTAATTGGCAGCGGCTTCTGTGACAGCGCAGGCCGTCTCATTCTGGGAAGGGAGGTGACACACCAAAGCGTCCCCAGGATAATGACTCAAAGTGACACATTCAGACTAGAGATCTGGTGCAAGCCGTTGTAACAAGGAGGGCGAGGTAACCTTTGGAAACTGGAGCGGCCGCCTTCGCAGGTCTTCTTCTTCTCTCTCTCTCTCTCTCTCTCTCTCTCTCTCTCTCTTTGCCAAATGCAAAAGAAATGCTGAATTTTCCGCCCTTCACCTCACATTTGTAACTGTCTGCGGAAAAGGATGTGTTATTGGACAATATTGCAAGGGGCGCTTGCAATGTCAAACCAGTGGAACTCATTGCCTCAGGATGCTGCTCTAACGACAACCAGTGATGGCGTTTCTTAAAAGGGGTTGTTAGAAAATGTAAACAGCTGTGATCATAGAATCCTAGAGTTGGAAGAGACCCCCAAGGGCCATCCAGTTCAACCCCCTTCTGCAATGCAGGAAGACACCATCAAAGCATTCCCTTTGACAGATGGCCACCCAGCCTCTCTTTAAAAACCCCCAAAAGAAAGACTCCACCACACTCCATTGAGGAAGCCACATATTCCACTGTCAAACTGCTCTTACCATCAGAAAGTTCCTTCTAAGGTTTAGGTGGAATCTCTTTTCCTGTAGTTTGAATCCATTGCTCCATGTCCTAGTCTCTGGAGCAGCAGAAAACAAGCTTGCCCCATCTTCTATATGAAATCCTTTCAAATATTTAAACCTGGCTATCTGTCATGTACTGCCTAGCTTCTAGTTCATAGTTCCTAAGTCAGAAAGGACTTGAAAGTACACAACAACAACGAATCTGGGTTTATGTCACTACCTTTTCTTGCCACTTCTGCTATTCAACTCAAAGATTCTTGGGAGATGTAGTTTCAAGAGAGTACTGGACAGCTTTAGAAAATTTAGAACCCTAAACCATTGTTCCGTGAATTAACCCAGTCCCTCTCCTCTTTAAAGCCGTATTAAAGCCATTGCCAATTGCCATCTCTTGTATCAGGGAGTTCCATAGATTTATTGCAACCTAATTACAGAAATGGCCAAGCCAGCAGAAGCTGGAATGGCAGCGGCCAAAGATTATGTGTTTTGAAGCTGTATTTTCTGCAGCCATCACAAAGATGCTAAATTGTTGATTAGAATGCTATTGATTGCAGGAGAGTTAATTGGTTTCCATGCTGCATTATCTGATCCGTGTTCACCAGTTTGGTCTGTCTGGGCATGGCTCTGAAAGACCAGAGGCCTGAAAAATAAATTTCATAGCAGCTGCATTTAAACCAGGATTAGATGTAATTGCATTTCCCTCTTTTCTTATGCCGGAACTGAAAGATAGCCACCTGTTCTCCCACTCGGGGAATCAAACCCATTTCCTCTTCATGTAGCAGGGAGTTCCACTGATTAGATTTGAACAAATGACAGAAATGCCTTTAAAATCTTGTCAGATTTCCCTGAGCAGCATGAAAGCTACACAGACTTGAAACCAACAACAAAAAAGTATAGTACAGGGATAGACAAAGGGACTGAGCCTCCATTGCCAGGAGCAGTTATCTGTTTGCTTTCTAGGTAAAAAACTTTACTGGGCATTGAGAAACAAGGGCACGCAAAGCTTTCAGTCTTGCTTTTGCTTTCTGAGAAATGCTCCACCAAGTTTCATTCCATAGTCTCAGAGTGTGAGGGTACAGCTACACCCCTAAATTATAGCAGTTTGATACCGTTTCAATAGCCAGGGCTCCATCCTAGGGAATCCCGGGGTTTGTAGTTTTGTGAGGTGCCTCCCTCTGAAGGACAACTTCAGAGCTTTCCAGCAGAGAATTATGAGCACCCCTTATTAAACTCCAAATTCCAGGATCCCATAAGATGATGTCATGGAAGTCATAGTGGTATCAAAGTGATACAATTGTATAGTGTGGGCACATCCTTACAGCCTTTTCCCAGCTTCCCACACAAAAATCCGCGCAGATTTTTTTGCATATTTAGTCCAACGGCGTGCATTTTGCTTCCTTAACATACACATTTTTTTTCATGAGTTTATTCTCCAGTCGACTAAATGATGCTTGCTGCACTTTATTAAATGTACTCATTTTAGTCATTCTTATTTTTCATACCCATTTTTTTTTCCAGAACACATTGCAAACCGCAACCAAATTCTTGGGGCAAGGTACGTTCTGTTCTGTTCTGAGTCACATGCACAAGAAATGGACACTTCTGCACAAAAGCAGAAAGGCTCCTAAAATCTGGAATCTTGTTGGTGTCTTAAGTATGTGGAAGTACCTCTATTGAAGCAGATGACTGTTTTCGTCCAGTGTGGAAACTCTACTTTCACTCCAAGATCACAGAATTGGAGGTGCATTTGTGATCCCATGGTGCACAGTGGGTGTGCCTTGATGCACATTGCAGAAGGGGCGTTGGGCACTCGGTCCCATTACCCATGTCAGTGGGACAGCGTGACTCCACTCCAGGCTCTAGTCCACCTCTTAAAGGAACTCTCCATGGTGCTGAGCCACATTCTCAAAACACACCCAGCACCTTGGAGAGTTCCAGGGTTAAAAGGAGCTCTCCAAGGTGCTGAATTCTATTTCTAAATAGCCCCAGCCTCTTGGAGAGCTCTTTGAAAGCTAGTCAAAACCCGAACTGGATTCATTGCCCCACTAACGTGGGAATGATGGGCATGTGAGCGGCCCTGGGGCTTCAGTTCTGCCCCCAGAAATCTTTCAGGTGCCGTACCTGTCTAACCAAATGGATGCCCGGGACGTCAGGAGAGACGCAAGGCAGGAGGGTAAGAGAAGCAACAGGTATCCCTATGGCAAGAGCAGGACCCCAAATCTGCATTCCACCAGGGCTTTTTAAAAAAAAAAAACCTCAGGGTTTTCCAGCACCCCTTCCCTCATGGGCAGGATCAGGCTGCCTCTCACACTTTCTATTCCCTTCCTCTCTAACCCCAGGGAGGAACCATTTGTGGCTGAGAAACACACAGAGCTTCTGCATAGAAGGAGGTGTCCATAGTAGCTTCTCCTCTGAGACACTCCTTGGAGAAATTTTTCTAAAGGGAGGAAAGGGGAGGAGGGAGAGAAGAACTGGAACGTACCAGCCAAAACAGGATTCCTCGTGTCACGAGGCACACTCCAGGCTCTATGTTCTCTCTTCCTTTTCCCTCCCCTTCTTTTCCCCTTCTTCCCTGTTTCATCCCTCCTTTCTTCTTTCTCCTTTCTTCTCCTTCCTTCTCACACACACACACACACAAACACACACACCTTTGCCCACATGTACCTAAGCCCATGCGCCTGCATAGACCAAAATAAGTCTTTAAAGGGGTGCACCAAGGCTGAAATGCCCCAAAGGCACCAAATACCCTCTCATCTTGGATGCTAAGGAGGGTCAGTCCTGGTTAGAACTTGGATGGGAGACCGCCAATGACTCTCAGGTGCTGTGGGCTCTATGTCAGAGGATGGAACTGACAAACCCACCTCTGAGTGTTCCTTGCTTAAGAAAACCCTATGAAATTCATGGGTTCACCATAAGTTGACAGGCAACTTGAATGCGCACACATTCATGAGGAAGCCCAAGACATTTTGCTGTCTGAGGTAGAGCAAGATGTGGTAGTGTCCTAGTTACAAAGTACGCAATGACCTAGGCAAGTTTGGATGAAACTAGAGGATGCAAACCTCTTGAAAATCTCTACCCTTCCCTCCTCCCAACACAAAAATGAGCATTTAGTAATTAATTATTGGTTACCAATATGTTTCTGGTCTGAGTTCAAGGGGCTGGTGATGACATTTAAAGTCCTAAATGGCTTGGGACTTTGATACCTGAGACAGTGTCTCTCCTTATACACGCATTCCTCAGGACTGAGCTCTTCTGAGGGGCCTCATTTGTGTAACATGGGGACACACGGGAGCAGGGCCTTCTCTGCTGTGGCACCCCCATCGTAGAATGCCTTTTCCTTAGAAGCCCCTAAAATCTGGCTTCCTTTAGGCACCAAGGAAAGACACGGCTATTTATTACAGATTTAAGGCCTTTCTTCAAATGCTGTGCACAGGGTTTTTCAATCTTCAAACCCTGCTTTGACCGGCTAATGTGTTCAATATGTTTCTAGCCTACTGAAATTATTTTTTTATTGTTTTAACCTCTTAGCATTGATTTTTATCTTTGCATTGCCCTGAGAGCTTTTGACATTGGGTGAGATGGAAACCTTGAGGCAAATAAATAAATATATATTGGCTGCCTTTTTGTGGCACACCAAAATCTGCCACCTGAGGACAGTGCCTCACATTGCCTCATGGTAGGGCTGGTCCTCGGCCACTATCAACAGTTGGGGTTGAGGTTTTGTGTGCAGAAAGATGGAGAGATCAAAAAATCCTTCCATAATTGATAAATCTTCACCATCTGTCTACCTAAAAGCATCTCTTCTCTTGTACTTTGAGCCCATTGGTTCATGTCCTAGTCTGGAGCAGCAGAAAATGCATTTGCTCCATCTTCTAAAGGACAGCTCTTCAGATATTCAGTAGTGCTTCTGTTCTACCACCATTCACCGTCTTTTCTTCTTCATGTTAAACTTCCCTAACTCCCTTCACCACTGGTTTTCAAATCTCTGGCAATCTTGGTTGTCCTTCTCTGGACCCAACCACACTCTTCAACATCGGCTGGAAACTAAGCCACTTGGAACTGAAGGTGGCTGACCCTTCCCACGTCAGTGAATCCACTCCAGGATTTTAAACCAGACTGAAAGGAATTCTCCAAGGTGCTGAACTCTCTATCTGAATAGGCTCAGCACCTTGGAGAGCCCCTCCAAAGCTAGTCAAAACCTGGAATGGATTCACTGCCCTCCAGACATGGCAGCCACCACCCGATGATTCACACAGCACCCCAGCAGCAAAGAATGAGCTTGTTTTCCACTGGTCTGGAGAACAGGAGGTTCTGAACCTACAACTGAGCTTGCCAGGCTCCTTGGAATGCATATTTGGCTTCTAAATATCATGACCACTACCAGCATGCCAGGAACAGCTATGTGCTGGATCCGACTAGGGGTCCACTTTGCCTGGCCCTCTGCTTCCCTGGTGGAACGGCCAAGGCACACACTCCTAAGATGCCCACAAGCTGTGGAGGAAGGCAAGGAGCTTCTCCTCTCTCGTTGCCTCCCAGAAAGAGATTTGGGGGTATACATCTCTTATCTCAGACCGGGCATTCAGCCATCATGACTGGTGAAACCACGTTGGGTTTCCCCTCATCTCTATTTTCTCTTCTCTTCTTTTGCTTGCAGAGAAGCGACTGGATTTCTCTTCCACGGAGAGCCAATTCTTGACCAGGAAATGTGGCTTTAGCTTCTTGCTTTTGAAAAACGGGCACGGCATTGCAGTTCCAGAAGCAACGAGGAAAACATGGTTCCTCCGTTACGTCTGATGAGAAAAACGGCTCACTCCTGCGTCCTCTTAGACGGCTGTGGGTTTGCTGGGCGACAGACTGCACCCATGTGAAAAGCACACGAGACCAATTTCTGGGTTAGAAAGGTGCCATTCAGGTGTGTGTCTGTGTGTTTGTCTGCGTGTGTGTGTGTGTGTGAATGGACAGACAGGCAGGCAGGCAGGCGGGCAGACATATATAGAAGACAGAAGGCATAATATTCTTGCCACAGTCAAAAAATTCCAGAGTGAATACAGAAAAGGGAGAGGAAGCTAAGAAACAACCGGTTTGGATCAGACTAATCCCAGTTTTCATCCATAAGCAGCCAGAAGTCCACAAATAAGGCCCAATGGCATAACCCTACGACACCAGTTGTCAAGGTATATTGCCCTAGGCCATGGAGGTTCATTGGCACTCCATGAATTTCTCTAATTGTTAAAAAAAAAAGCATACAGCCATTAAAGACCCCCCACACGTTACTGTTGCAGGAGCATCTCTCAGGAGAAGCTAGAGCCGGGTCATACCAAGGCGATAAATGAGGACAAATGTTGGTACAGAGGAATGTGAGAAGGCCAAACCTAGGACAAAACACAGATTTCCCAGGTATCTGTTTCCCACAGGGGACGCCCCAGGTGTTTCCAGAAGGCTACAAGGAACAAGATGCCCCTTGCTTGCCAAACTTTACTCAATATTCCAACAGAGACAGGCTGCTCCTAAACATGGAGGTTCTCTTGTCCAGTGCGTCACACCCTTTGCGGGGGGGGGGGACTTTCTGTACATATCATGCATGCACCCTCCTTGCTGTTACCTGAGGTGACGATGGATCCACTGGGCGCTGCCCGCAGCCGTTTTCCTGCACGAGCTCCGAGGAACACGGCAAGCTCTCTTGAGAGGGGGCCTCGTTTTCAAGGGCTGCTTGGAGGACGCCGTGCTCCCGTCCCGAGCTCCCCCTTTCCAGCCTGGCTCCCGAAACCTGTGGGCTGCCGTGTTCGGGAGAGCTGCTGCCCGTCTCTGCCGAGCCCGGGGTGGTCTCCCCGGGGGGCTCCGATCCGTCCGACTCCTGGCCCTTCATCCCTTGCGGCGAAGGTGCAGCAGTGGGGAGATTCCTCCAGATGCCAAAGAGGCGAGGATTCCAGGGTGGGGAGGGAGAGGTCTCCGGTTGCCACAGGACTCTGGGGATGTCCTGGTTGGCATCACAGCTGTGCCAGCCAAAGAGGCGGTCGTGCAAGGAAGAACACCGGGTGCATTTTTCTCCTTCTCTGGCACAGACGCTGGAGACGGAATTGGAAGCCGGGGCTCAGAGCATCCTGGCAAAGCTAATCTGTGTTGGCAGGAGGAGAAGGAGGAGGCGACAAGCAAATAGGAACACCCCTTTTTCCTTCTGTTTCTTCCCCAAAGCCACCAAACAGCCCAGAAGCTTCACTTTTGCCTGGGGCAACAGCACACTCTCACTGCGATGTGGTAACGCTGTTGTGCATCTCTGGCAACGATGACCCTCTGCTCCTCCAGAACACCCCAAGCCGGGCCTGTGAATTTTTCCCCAGATCCCCGGCTCAAGGGAGCTCTCTCCGGTCTACTAGGGAGGCTTTGCCCAGACGGAGGTTCGCCTCATGCTCAGGCGCGCTGTGGCTGTCACAAGCTGGCAGCTTGGCTCACCGCTGTCATGCCATTGAGCGGAGCTGTCCTTCCCCAGGTACCGTTCCTTTCTTTTCTCCCCCCCCCCCCGCTGCTGCCGCCGCCTCCTTCTTCCCCTCTGAACCACTGGAGCAAAAATCCTCGCTCTTTTGATGTGGGACTCTCGCCACACACCACCGCCGTGCCGTGCTCTGGCGAGTCCTCCAATAAGAAGTGGCTCAGGCCGTTGCCATGGAAATGGTTGGAGAATGGGGGTGTGCTGCCTGCTTATTGATTTGGGGGCAGAGCGCACTAAAGGGGGGGGGGAGAGGCGACTGCAGCACGGCCTTGGCTGGCATGAAATGGGCACGGCAGCTGAGCCGGGAGCGAGGGCCGGTGCCCGGGAGACCGGCGGAGGCAGCCGTGGCTGTGGAATCCAGACTCCCAGCAGTGCGCTTGTGAGTCTCCCTTTTTCTCTAGCGAGAGAAAGCAGAGGGGGGAAAAATCTGCAGGTTCTGGGTGGCCCATTTCTCCAACATTTCACACCCACGCCTTTTCCTTCCTGCTGACACCGCCTACGCCTTGGTGCGCTTACACTGGTGTAGCGCAGTGGCAGGGTTCGGCCTGTGCCGGCTTGGAAGCTGAGCCCTTGAGAGGTCTTCAAGGACCCCACGTGAGTGGGATGTTGTTGTTTCACTTGTGACAACCCTCTGAACCAGAGAGTTCCAAGAGTCTCGGGTGGTCCAAAGCCCCACGCAGGTCTTGCAAACTTTCTCGATGGACTCAATTTTTCTATAATGCAGTCTTCCTCTTTTCCTTGTTGTTGTCATTGTTGCTATGTGTCTTCAAGATGTTTCTGATTTATGGCAACCCTAAGTGACCCTATCATGGGGTTTTCTGGGGCTGTGTGCGTGATGCGCCCAAGGTCACTGATTTCTGTGGCTGGGTATAAAATCAAACCCTGGTCTCCAGGGTCATAGTTCAATGCTCAAACCACTACACCACAGTGGCTATCTTCCTCCTGTCTTCCATTTTATTATCCTCTTTTCCGATGAATCCTGTCATCTCATGATATGCCCAAAGTATGAAAGCCCCTTGGCTGCCATCCTGGCTTCCAGAGACACCCCAGGCTTGATTTGTTCTAGGACCCATTCCTTGGTCTTTTTAACAGTCCACGGTTTCCGTAGGACTCTCCTCCAGCACCACATTTCAAAGGAGTTGATTTTCTTCCTATCAGTTTTCCTCACGGTCCCTATGATGGCTGGGACCGCCCTACGTTAGCATTCTTTACATTCGAGGACCTGGTTTACGGTGACCTATATTCCTTGGCTAAAGAAACCCCTATCAAAAAATTCCTGAGGTCATCGAAGGTGACTTGAAGGCACACACGCACACACGCACGCACGCACGCACACAGTTGTGAGTGAAAGATCTCCAAGATCATCCACAGCCCAGCTCTGGTCTTGCAAAGTCAGGATGGACGTGGCCGCCTTAATGGAATCATCCCACCCGTCGTGCAGTCTCCCTCTTTTCCTACTGACTTCCACTTTCCCAAGCATTATTGTCTCCCTGCCATCTCATGATTTGTCCAAAGTACGACGAAGTTAGGGCTGTCCCCGCCATCGTAGGTACCGTGAAGAAAACTGATGGAGTCAACGCACGAGATGGAGTCAAAGCACTGACATTCTAGGGGAGTGGGAAGGAGGAGGAAGGAGCCGAATTGGAGCCAAATCGCAGGAAACGTAGGAAGCTACTAATAAAGACGGGACGTCTGGTGTTCATAGGGCCGCATACAGGCATGTAGCTACATGGGGGCCAAATAAGAATTTTCTGGGGCCCAAATGAAATCCTCCAATTTTCTAGCCATGCAGTGACTTAAATCATCAGTTGGGAAACACAACTCAGGGCTCCAAAGCAAAGAGGCAAGCAAATTGAACAAGGGAAGGTAAAGACAGCAAAAAGAAAAATTCTAGGTGTGAACCAGTTTTCAGGATCTCACTCTCTGTAATGCTGGAAAATCTGGAAATGGAAGATAAGTTTTGTTGGGAGAGACATAGTTCTAATTTGTGGAGGTGATGCTATACTCCTGTATGGAAGTTACGGGGTGTTAATTTTGATGGAATTTGGGCTCAGAGGGCTTTTTGGGGTGCCTGCTTATGCCAATCCCTAGGAATTCTGGAAGATGTAAAACCCACCCTTTTGCAAATACTAAAATCCCAGCTGTAAACAGGGATCATACTCCACCCCAAGCAAAGAACAATGGCTTCTTTTGCTGCTTTTGACAGATTGGGGTCACGTTTCATGCCAACAGTTTGCCCCCGCCTTGAACACAGGAGGTTGTTGCAAGCTGGGTGGTGTTAAAGGAGGAGCTGCCTCCGGCGGCATCTTATTTGCAGGGTGAGAGAAGATGAGAGGAGCTGTGATGGATCAGATCATAAAGTCTCTCTGGCCTGGCCTTTAGTTGCCACAGTGGGCAACCAATTGCCTCTTCTGGGAAGCTGAGCAGCAGAATATGAGTGTGACTGCACCCTCTGTCTTGCATTCCTCAGCAGACCGATATCTAGAGCAGCTACTGCTTGTCAGTAGGGCAGTAAAAAGCCACTCTGGGTTTTAGTGCAGACCACAGAGGAGCTCTCCAAGGTGCCAATGCCTATGCCTAAACAGATTCAGCACCTCGGAGAGCTCCTTTATGATCAGGCTTAAAACCAAGGGTGGATCCAAAGCCCCACTGACTTGGGAGCCATCAGGCACCTTTGGTACAGAGGTTTCTGGTAGCCAGGGTCGGTCCCATGCTCACGAATGTACCCAGTCACTTTTCAAAGCCACGCGAGTTGGCAGGCGTCGCTACAGCTCGTGGCAGTGAGACCGACAGCTTCATCAGAGACAAAGCTCAGACGCACGCAAGGGATCCAATTGTGAGGTGTGCTGTTTCCACTGATAAGATCAGTTGTCTGCTTCTTCCCATCCCTTTCCCGGTTCATAGAGGCTGACGACCTCCCCCACCTGTTTGCCTAATTGATGCGTCCTTTCTATATAAACGCTCCGAGTCTCCCGGCCTCTGCCTTTTCCACCTAAGTACTGTCCCCTTCATGTCTCTGTGTTGAGGCCGTTGGGAAGGGCCCTGGGATGGGGGCGTGACAACAACTCCCACAAGCCATAGCTGGCATAGTTAATGCTAAAGGATTATGGGAACTGCAGTCCCTAAAAGAACAGTGGGAGGTGGAAGCAACTTTGATCAGTTATTTTTTAAAAAAATCCTAAACGTGCATCTACACATTTAATGAAAAGTTGCATGCCTAGAAGTCCTGGGTGGGAATCATATGGCCTCCAGATGTTGGATTGCAAGGCCTAGCATTCCTCACTAATGGCTGCTGGGAGTTGCAGTTCCTGAACATCTGGAGGGCTACCCCAATTGTGCCCCCACTATAAATGAAATGACCTCCTCCTCCTCTGTCTTCTTTTGGCCTGGTACATCAAGAGTTGCTTGCTTGGGCTGGAAATTTTGGGCCACGCTCCAAACAGAGCCGTGCGAGGATAAAGCCCAGGGGACATAGGGATGACCATGCAAATTCTTCCCAGGCTAGGATTGCCTCTGGCTCATTGCAGGACTTTCTGAGATTTGCATCCAAGATTTCTCTTGGTTGGAAAAAAAAATTACAGTACAGTCAGGATCCAAAAAAGGTTGCGTAAGTCCCACACCCCAATTTTTTACCAAGAAATTTCCATGCAAAAATAAAAGGTGTAGGGATTCCATGTGTTGATTTCTTTACCCACAGAAAAATTGTTTATAAAAATTGCTTGCCAAAAGGTGCATGGAATCCATGTGCCGGTTCCTTCATGGAGACACAGAAATGCCTACAGAATTAGCATGCGAAATGCATGAATTCCACACACTGATTTCTTTCCCTAGAAATTTGACTGCCAAAAAAGATGCATGGATTCCACGCACTGATTCCTTTGCCTAGAAACAGAGATGTGAATTCTGTATATAAGACACGTGGACATCATATGCTGATTTCTTTGCCTGGAAAAAGAATCAGCTACAAAATCAGCACGCAGAAAGGTATGTGGATTTCTTTGCCTAGAAAAACCACAAGCAAAAAAGGGGAATATTAGGCAGCATTGGCTGCCAACCTCGAGACTTGTCACTTTGGCTCTACACACTTTCCGGTGGGGAAGAAGACAGCCAGGCATTTCAGCCTTGGGCCCTTTTCCTGAAGACGGGCAGCTCGGCTGATGAGTTCTGATCTTTAGTGGAAAATACAACCCCCGCGTTCTTCTTTCTCCCTGACTCTACTCCAGTCTCATTCATAGACCCATGCAACCGCATAATCATGAGATAATATCTAGAAACTGCATAGTAGTGTTTCCTTTTCGTTTCAGATGGGCAGGAGCGGACTGCAACAAGGAAGAAGCAGCACTTTACATACGCACAGGGAGCAAACTTTCTGCACACGCACATGAGAATCAACTCATTAGAAATGTGGAACTGAATCTGTCCATTAGACAAATTCATAGAATCGCAGAGTTGGAAGAGAGCCCAGGGGCCATCGAGTCCAACCCCCTGCTATGCAGGAACACACATGAAAGCCCTCCCTTTGACAGGTGGCCATCCAGCCTCTGCTTAAAAACCTCCAAAGAAGGAGACTCCACCACAGTCCATGGAGACAGCTCTTACCATCAGGAAGTTCTTCCTCATCTTTAGATAATACCACTGCATTTTCTGCTGCTGTATGTACCTCCAGGAAGGAAGCTGGGTGCAGGGAGATATAAACTTTGTACCTACTCAAGGGAACTCTTTCTTAGCACTTGAACAGCTGCAGAGAGAGAGAGTTGGAAGTGGGAGCCGTGAAGGCAAGCTGGCGTGACTTGGAGAAATTCTGCAGTTCAACGCTGTGGAAAAATAGGTCACCGCTATTTCTAAATGCATAAGCAGAGAGGGTGTGCATTTAAAAACACGCCACCTCTTTCCCTCTTTCTCATTCAACAAAGCAGGCAGAAAAAGAATATGAAGAAAAAGGGAGGAGTTGCTTTAATCCAAATGCAGCATTCTAGGGAAATAACTTCTGCCGAAGTGGAGCTTCACATATATGGAAACAAAAAACCTGGACTGAAAGACAGGAAAACATGCACAAGGTCTTAGCAACAGAGCACGACACTCTCTGATATAACGGATTGTGCATCTAGAATTCAAAGGAATCCCAACCAACTAGTGAAGAGCAGAAAGATGTTCAATCTGTAGAGTTGAAATCATTTAAAATTCATTGCAGTAAAATGATCAACACAGCTTTGTCCTTCTTTTCATTAGAGTTTGGGAACATTGTTTTTTTGGAGTCCAAGTCCCAAAATGCATTGGTTCTGCTGGCTGCGGGGAGGGATCTCAGAGTTGTATTCCTCAAATGGTAATTTTACAACCTTGGAGAACGGTTGGGCTGGGAGGTCTGATGCCAGGCCCTTCCTCAAACGTTCAGCAAAATTTGCGTCCCGGACTGGGAGCAAATGTGGGGTTTTAATGCTGTTTTTTTGGAAAGGCAGCGAAAAAGTTACAAAACACTGTTGGAATTTGCAGGCCGTGACTGCTGCCAAAGGAAGACCTCTGACTGCTTTTAATGAAATCTGGCACCACCCCGGTCCTTTGGCAGGGGATGAAAGAGACGGGTTTGCTGGGGATACGTCAGGCTTGGCCGTGCCAAGAAACAGAGCTGCACCGCCTCCAAGCGGCAGGCAAGAAATCAGCTTCAGCAGCAGTGACAGCATCCAGAATTTCTAAATTGCTGGTTTATTTCTACTTGGAAGGTTCCTACCAGTGGCTGGGAGCTGCTGCCGTTTCCTAACAGCGTATTGACCTCGACCATAGACAAGACCCGCCTCCCGGCAGACTTCAGTCCTTGGGCAGCCACTTATGGGAAATGATCCTGCAGGAACTGCAGTCTCAAATCCTTTTCAAGGGACCTCTGGAGGACTGCGGTAGACCCCAGCCGATCATGTAAGCATTTTACATACGGCTGTGAGGACACAGCCAGCCATAGAACATGGATTCATAGAGTCAGAAAAGACCCCAAGGGCCAGCCAGTCCAAACTCGTTCTGCCATGGAGGAAGACACCGTCAAAGCATTCCCAGCAAATGGCTGTCCAGCCTCTGTTTAGAAACCTCCAAAGAAGGAAGGAGACTCCATCACACTCCTAATCTTTACATGGAATCTCTTTTCCCGAAGTTTGAAGCCATTGTTCCATGTCCCAGTCTCTGGAGCAGCAGAAAACAGGTTTGACCCATCCTCCATAGGACATCCCTTCAAACATTTAAACACGGCTATCATGTGACCGCCTAACCTTCTCTTCTCCAGGCTAAACCTACCCAGATCCCTAAGATGCTCCTCAGAGGGCTTCATGGTTTCCAGGCCTTCTACCATTTTGGCCACCACAAGCACCTTGTCATCACAAGTACTTTGAATTCAGACCAGAATTGGTAGCCAGTGCAATTCTTTTAAGACTGGCATTACAGGCTGCCTGCTTGATATTCCAATCTGCAGTTAGCTGCCATCTTTGGCACTAGCTCCAGCTTCTGAGTTTTCTTCAAGGGCAGCCCCACACTGAGGGCATTACAGTAGTCTAATCAGGGAGAGGGGTACCAGTGCATAGACAACCATAGCTAAATTCTCTCTGTTCCAGGAAGAGTTGTACCTGATGCAACAGTCAAAACTGGCACCAAACCTTCTGAGCCACAGAGTCCACCGGGGTCTCTAATGGAAAAGATGGCGCTTGGAAATACTCCTAGAGCCATCTTTTCCATTAGAGACCCCAGTGGACTACGCGCCTGCTCTTTTGGGGCAATACAATCCTGTCCAAAGCAGGTTGTTTATCCCTGGGTCTGAGAACCATCAACCTACAGAGCCCCTGGCTCATTAGGATTCAGCCTGAGTTTACTGGCCCTCGCCCAGCTCATGATGGCATCCGGGCACTGGTCCAGCCCCTGCGCAGCCCAGGATGACTCAAGGTCAGGAAAAACAGAACTGGGCATCATCAGCATACTCATGGCAACCATCTGCAAAGTCCCTGTTGACCTCACCCAGAGGCTTCATACACACATTGAAGAGCACGAGAGATCTTACGGAAGCCTGCAGCATCCCACGGCTTAATAGCTTATAGCTTAATAGCTATAGGGTTGAATAGGACCCCCCCCCCATACTACTGGTGGAACTGGATCTACAGATGGAATCATAGAGCTGGAAGAGGTCCCCAAGGGCCATCTGGTCCACTGCACAAAATGCCTCCTACTCCCATCGCAGAGAACCGGTCCAGGAAGATACCACAATCAGCAGTAGCAAAAGTTCCCAAGAGAGCCAAGGAGATCAACAGAATGGCATTTCCCCCCCAAGTTTCCCCAGAATAAGTCAGCCATCAGAGCAACTAAGGTCATTTTATTGCCAATTGTTGTTGTGGGCCTTCAAGTTGTTTCTGACTTAGGGAAACTCTCAGACTGACCTACCATGGGCTTTCCTGGGGCTGAGAGTGTGTGACCCGCCCAAGGTCCCCCAGTCGGTTTCCATGGTCAAGCGGAAATCAAACCCTAGTCCAATGCTCAAACAACTAGCCCACACTGGCTCTCTCTGCTATACCTGGGCTTGAAACCAGACTAAAACAGTCCAGATAATATTTGTTCCAAACACATCTGAAGTTCTCCAGCTGCCATAAACTCAGGCACCTGGCCCCCAGAGGGGGATATTTGCAATAGAGTAGCCTGCTTCTCCCCAAACAATGATAGAAATGTAAGAAAGAAGAAGGGACTTTTTTTTTAATATTTGGTAGATGTGTGGAAAAGTAAAGAAATGTTGGGTTTTGATACACAGCGTAATAGAAGATATTTTTTAAAAAACTAGGATTAAACATGAACCAGAGAGGTGTCTGTTGTGACTGATGGACAATCAGATTAACAAGAATCTTACAATATACAACTATGGCAGCCAGGTTATTTTTTGCACAGAGGTAAAAACAGGTGGAGATCCCAACACAAAAAAGACTGGATGCTGAAGCTTCTTGACCTGATTGAGACAAACAAACTGTGATGTTGAAATATGGCTTACGAGCAATTTTAAAAAAGGGCTGAATCATGATGTAAATCACTAAGCATCGGGAAAAGTTTTGGAAATTTAGGGTCTGGTTATAGACAGTGATTAACAGAAGTATTTTTATATTCGTTCTATTAACACAAACTAATTACATAAAATTAACTATTTTAGTTTTAGTATTGTTTCACTGACTATACTTACCATATTGTTACACTATTATACTTCCTCTAAATTACTATTGTTTCACTTATTTTATTTACTATGCTGTTACCCTCTTATACTGTTAAGTCATTTAGAGGAAGCTTATCAATATTTTATCTTATAACATCAACCGAGCGGTTGGAAGTCAAACCAGCCTTGTAATACAGTTTTAGTTGTTTAGAGTTTAGTGTAGTCAGTCTAGTCTTACTTATGTGTAGTTTTGAATGTTTTTTCCCCTTGTGTGTTGTTTTGTATACCCACATTTTTCATTTTATATATTTAAATTTCTACATGTTTAATAAAAATATTTTTTTTAAAAAAGCAATCATACAAAGCAAAGCACTATTTGCATCTGTGGCTTGTGGTGGGAAAAACAAGCCAGAGTGTCCGGTCTCGCTGGCTTTGAAACAAAACAAGACACAGACAACCCACAGAAGACAATTTGCAGGGGGAACAGTCAGTTTGTGTCCACCACAAACGGGGATTCTTTTAAGAGTTCCGGCTCATCATATTGTCTGGATGTCTCAGAGCAAAACTTTGCCCAGGCTGAGCAGCAATTTTTTCCTTTTCACACCTCGTGAAAAAGGAAGGAAACCTGCAACAGCGTGCCAGTTTCTGATCCCACACGCACATTTATTAAAAAATATTTACAAGATGCCCCTCCGATGCTTTCCTCCCTGAATTGCCATCACTGTCGTTTCTTGAGAAGACGCCTATGCAACTCAGCTACCAGGACAGAGAAGCGTGGAGCCATTTGTAGGCCAGCCAGGGATCTCCCTCCATGACCCACACGCCAGGCTCTGCAAGAAGGAAAGACAGTGGAGGGACTGGAGGGGGGCCAGCACCTCCTTAGGTCTTGATCGCTGTGTCCCGGGACTTGTAGGCCACCCCGCGGCTCTTCAGCTCTCGCACGATGCCTTTGGGAAAGAAAGGCACACGTTGGTTGAGAAACAGGGAGGGGGAAAAAGCACACGGAACGCACATCGAGCTGTAATGGCAGAATAAGATGTGGGATATTAATCATTTTGCTTTTTTTTTTAGTTTATGGGGGGTGTCTTTTGTGTTTTAGGTAGTGCAGTTTGGATGGGTTTAGGTCATAGATTAGGGCTTGGTAATGATGCTTCAGTCATCAGTTAATTTCAGGTCAATTTCGTTTGAGTTACACATGTATATTGTTTATGTATCATTTGTTCCTTTTTTTCCCTTTGTAGTCATGAATTAGTCTGTATTAAAATTAAGCATACAATCTTAACAAAAAAAGAAACAGGAAGGAGAAAAAACAGAAGGGCAAGCTGCTGATGGCTTAGGAAGAGCAAAAACAACTTCTTGTAATGTCCCACATCGGGATGGGCAAAGTGTGGCCCCAGGGCCCAAAATGCCCTTTAGGGAACAGGGGATTTTTGCCACATTTACCCCTCCATGCAATTTCTTATTTTTCATTTTATTATATTTTATTTATATGCCACTTTTCTCCCAGAGTAGGACCCAAGGCAGCTTCCAAAAAAAGTTAACACATTAATAAAACATTTAAGCACTTCTTAAAAACATATAAAATCATAGAAACCAACAATTTTTAAAAACAGCTTGATAAATTAAAAGCCCACCTGCTTACATATTAAAAGCCTGCTTAAATAAGAGTGCTTTTGCCTGCCGGCAAAAGGAAAATCAGGAGGGGGCCAGCCTCGCTTCCTGAGGAAAGGAGTTCCAGAATGTGGAAAGCAGCCGCGAAGAAGGCCCTGTCTCCTGCGTCAACACCAGGCAAACCTGGAACGGTAGCAAGACCAAGAGAAAGCCTTCCCCTGCAGATCTCAGGGCTCTGGCAGGTTTGTATAGGAAGACACAGTCTTACAAATAGTCCCGACTTAAACTGTATAGCGCTTTACGGGACATAACCAGCACTTTGAATTGTGTCTGGAAACAAACAGGTGGCCAGCGAAGCTGTTCTAAACAGAGGACTATGTGCTCCCTCTGGCTGGCCCTGGTCAGCATTCTGTCTGCCATGTTGAGGAAAGATTTTTTTAAAAACTGAGACTAAAACAGAAGTGACTTCTGGTCAGTTCCTGTTTTGGAAAAAGATAGGTCTCTCTTAAGAGCACCTAAGAGAGCAACAATCGTATTCACCCCTTCCCCCTGGCTAAACCTGTTGGTCATGGTGATAAAGAGTTCCTTTCCTTGGGTCACAGAATCACAGAGTTGGAAGAGCCCCCAGGGGCCCTCCAGTCCAACCCTCTTCTGCCATGCAGGAACCCACGTCAAAGCACTCTCAACAGACGGCCATCCAGCCTCTGCTTAAAAACCTCCGAAGAAGGAGAAGACTCCACCACAGCCCACTGAGACAGCAGCAGATTCTACCGTCGGACAGCTCTGACCGTCAGGAAGTTCTTCCTGAGGGTCAGGTGGAATCTCCCTGCAGCTTGAATCCATTGCTCCTTGTCCTAGTCTCTGGAGCAGCAGAAAACAAGCCTGCTCCCTCCTCAACATGGCACCCCGTCAAATATTTAAACATGGCTATCATGTCCCCTCTTAACCTTCTCTTCTCCAGGCTCCATCCCCATCTCCCTAAGATGCTCCTCACAGGGCTTCATGGCTTCCAGACACTTCATCATTTTGGTTGCCCTCCTCTGGACTCGCTCTGGCTTGTCAATATCTTTCTAGAATTGAGGCACCCAGAACTGGACACAGTATTCCAGATGAGGTCTAACCAATGCAATCATCAAGGCAATGCAAGGGTCAATCATCATGTACTATACCTACTGACTTTCTGGGGGAAAAAAGAAGTCCAGATACACAATTACACAGCAGGTAAAAAGAAGTCCAGATACACAATTACACAGCAGGCAACTGCCAGGGGAAAGCTTGAGGCTACAACCTGATGCTTGTGAGCATGGAAAAATTCTCATATCCCTCTCTCAAGCAAATTACCTTGGGGCAAACGGCCTGTCACGGACACAGCATACACACCGGGCTTGAAGTTACCTGTCAGATGAAAATACTTTGAGTTACTATTGCTCAGAGCTGCAGAACAAACCAGTGTGGTTAAAAGGAGACTGAGGTCTCTTTCATGCTACACACCTATGGAACTATGACACCAATTAAATTGCTCTGGCTTCATTCTAGAGAATCCCAAGGTTTCCAGTTTAAAGAGAGATAATTAGAAATCTCGGCCAGAGGGCTTTAGTGCCCCCCCCACATCCCAAGATTCCAGGCAGAGAAAATGGTGCATGAAGAAGGCAGCTTTTACACTACACAGTTATAGCACTGTGATTTCACTTTAACTGCCATGGCTGAATCCAATGGAATCCTGGGATTGGCAGTTTAAGGATTAAGGGTATTTAGAAATTTTGGCCAGAAGAGCTCTCGTGCCTCCCCAAACTACAAATCCCATGATTCCACAGGATGGATTTGAAGGGGGGGGACAAAAATGGCCCTGGAAGTGCTAACCCCCAAAATGCTTGAATCTTGGTTCTTTGTGTATCCTGGTGCTAGGGAATATCTTCCAAAACAAAAAGATCACACCAGTGGTAACACTGCATACAGGCATTCTCCACGTTTTGTTGACTCCTTTTGCAACATTCTGCTATTTTGATGCTTGCAAATTACAGACAAGCTCCATTAATTCAACAAAGAGCCTGCTCTTTAATCAGTTTTTGCCTATGGAGGCTTGCTTGTGACTGTTTGCACACATGGGTGGTCCCAAACCTTGCTTATGGGAAGAGAGAATCCTGTGTCAAATTCATCGAACTTTATCTAGATTTCAAGCATTAAAACAGCCGGATTCCATCAGTTCTTCTTGCCTACGGAGGCTCGCCTGGGACTGCTTGCATGTGTGCTGCTTGCAAAATGAGTTGAGAGGGGAGAAAGGGAACTAAGCCAGCAGAAAGACTTTGCAAGCACCATGGGCAGTCTGTTGGTTACAAGGAAGCCTCTGTCTTCGCATTCCCTGCAGTCCATGGGTTCTACTTTTCAGCCAATTCCACTTTCTGTCAGTGCTCCAGTCCCTAAGTGGTCAGATAAGTGGAGGAAGCCTGTATTTTGTTATGCTACCGTGCTGAAAGAGGGGGCCATTGGTTAAATAGCGAGAACTAGGAAATGATTAGAAAGGGGGGAAAGATGACCCTATGATTTGAGAGAGAAAACATGATTTCTCAGCTTGGAGCTACAGAAAGGCAGAACAAACTGGAACGTAACTGAGGAGGAAGGGGGAGGTGAGCACTTACTGATTCGCTGCCACTTAGAGACCCAGCTGTCTTCTGGACTCATCATCGCAATAATGCTGCAAGAAAACATGAAGGGTAAGTGCCAAGCACGAGGACAAAACTAAATGCTTGCATTTTAGGCATAGCTGGTGGGGATGGGAGGGACAGGACCCTCCTAGTGGCTGCCCCTAGGCTCTGGGACTCCCTTCCCAGGCAGGCTAAATGGAAGGAGGAGTCAAAAGAGATTTTACAGTAGGCCTTTGAGAACTGAAGGTTTTTAAAGAAAGGGCTTAAAAAATGGTGCTTTTTCATGTTTATCTTGGGTAGGTTTGAACTCCATTTTAATTTATAAGCTGACTTGAGTCCCAGTTTTGGGGAAAAGGTGGAGTATGGACAAATTTAACAACAATGGGCTTTAAGAGCCCATTAGAGACCTACGGTCATCTGGAGAGGCCCCACTCTCTGTCCCATCACCTTCCCAGGCTCGTTTGGTGGAAACAAAGGAGACAGGGCCTTCACAGTGGCTGGTCCCAGACTCTCCTACTCTCTTCCTAGAGAGGCCAGGATGGCTCTGTCCTTGCTGTCCCTCCACAGGAAAGTTAAAACACTCTAACAGATTTGGAGAGAAGGGAGAAACAGACACGTGGATATGTTCCTATTATATTTTTTATTGTAATGATTCTGCACAATTTTGTCTTTTTCCTTTTTATTTTAACTGTAAAAGCTCATAACATTTTTTCAAGCCTTCACGGACCCCCTGTGAGAACACTGCGACCCTCTGGGATTTCAAGGATCCCAGGTTAAGAACTGCTGTCCTACATCATCATCATATCATTATGATATTTATTTATACATCACCCTTTTCTCCCCAGTTTGAGACTCAAGGTGCCTTATACCAGTTAAAGCCAATCTACTTTAGACTGCATGCAGCTGATATTCTTGCTGCTATAATCCACTTGGCTGGCACGAGGAGAAAAAATAATCTAAAACACACCTCCAGGTTCATCATCAGCTGCAGGGTAAAATCTTGTTTTACATTACCTGACCAACAGTTTAGGTCATTGACACCTAACAATGAAACCCTAGTGGCAAAAGATTTTGGATTTCTGGATGTGCTCATCTACATTACCCACTATCGCTGGTCTCTGGACTGCATGCTTGAAAACAGCCCTGAGCAAGTATGAAGGGATGGAAAAAAAAAAAAAGGAAGAGAAACGAAACACTCACCCATCGAATGATGAACTCGTGCAGTCATAAACCATTTCACGGTTGCCCTTCATTTGCAGATAGGCGTCGCAGTTGTCGCAGCCATCAAACTCAAATTGGTCAATGGTCTGGAGAAGGAGAGAATAACCCATCATAGAATGGAGAAATCGAGCACAGAATTGTAGGGAGAAGATGGGTGAAACAAAGAGGCTTCGCTAGGGCACGGTCTCTTCAAAGTCCTAAACCAGCTGTCTGCCTACAATAACTCAGCAACTGAAATGACACTCAGAATCACAGAATCTTAAGAATCATAGGGTTGGAAGAAACCCCAGGGGCCCTCCAGTCCAACCCCCTGCCACGCAGGAACCCACTTCAAAGCACCTGAGGAAATGGCCATCCAGCTTCTGCTTAAAAATCTCCGAAGAAGGAGACTCCAGCACACTCCATTGAAGCAGCAGCAGATTCCACTGCCAGACAGCTCTGACTGTCAGGAAGTTCTCCCTGAGGTCCAGGTGGAATCTCCTTTCCTGCAGCTTGAATCCATTGCTCCTTGTCCTGGTCTCTGGAGCAGCAGAAAAAAAGCTCACTCCCTCCTCGACATGACATCCCTTCAAATATTTAAGCATGGCTGTCATGTTCCCTCTTAACCTTAAGAGCTGGAAGGAACCACAAAGGCCATCCGGTCCAACTGCCCTACCAGGTAGGAAGAAACAACGAAAACTTTCATGAAAGATGCCCGTTCAACCTGGTTTAAAGGTCTCCAAAGAGGAGATCCCACACTTCCCTCTGGGGCAATCCATTCCACAGTCAAACAGCTTTTATAGTAAAGACGTTCTTCCTTCAGCTGATATTACTTTTCCTTTAAATATGAATCCAAGACCTGAGCAGGGTACCTAATGAGGCTTAGGGAGCTGGTTATGTTCAACCTGCAGAAGAGAAGATTAAGAGGGGACATGATAGCCATGTTTAAATATTTGAAGGGATGTCATGTCGAGGAGGGAGAGGGCTTGTTTTCTGCCGCTCCAGAGACTAGGACAAGGAGCGATGGATTCAAGCTGCAGGAAAGGAGGTTCCACCTGGACCTCAGGAAGAGCTTCCTGACGGTCAGGGCTGTCCGGCAGTGGAATCTGCTGCCTCCATGGAGTGTGGTGGAGTCTCCTTCCTTGGAGGTTTCAGAGCAGAGGCTGGAGGGCCCTCTGTTGGGAATGCATTGAGCGTGGGCTCCTGCATGGTATAACGGGGCTGGACTGGACGGCCCCGGGGGTCTCTCCCAACTCTAGGAGTGACCTGAGCCATTTCCACACTCCACCGGTCTAGTGCTACGATTGCCTTTTCAGTATCCCGCGGGATTCTGGGAGTCATAGTTTCCTGAGGCGCAAGAGCTCCCTGGCTGAGGCTCCTGAACGCTCCTCCCTAAAGTGCAAACCCCAGGGTTCCACAGGAGGCTGAAAGCAGAACCACAGCGCTCTAACGGGCTACTGCGGAAGGGGCCACGGAGGCCTCTCCCCGGCAGGGCCGCCGCCCCGGGTGGAAACCGGTTGGGCCGCCGTCCGCAGCGCCAGCACAGCCGCCGAGGCTCCAGGCGCGCAGCCCCGAGGGCGACCTCGGCCTGGCCCACCCGGCAGGGCTGCTGCGAGGACAAGCGGGGGGCGCCCGCGGCGCCCCCGGAGCACGGGGGGCGAACGAGGCGCGGGGAGCCCCTCCCCCGGCGCGGCCCCGGACGCGCTCGGCGCCGCCCGGAGCGAGACCGAACAGGAGCACTTCCGGTCGCCGACCGGAAGGGAGGCCTCCCGGCCTCTCTCCCCCCCCTCCCCGCGCGTACCTTGACGAGCGAGCAGAGCAGACAGGCCCTCAAGTGCCGCAGGTCCTTCGGCACCGTCTCCAGCGCCATGGCTCCCCAAACGACCGGCTCCTAAAAGAGAGGAGAGGGAGGAAACAGACATGGGAGACGCCCCTCAACGGGACGCGTCACTTCCGCTACTCCTCCTCCGCTCTTCCTCGTATTAACTCTACGCTTGCTCGTCCGCTCTTCCTTCTCTCGCTTGCTGGTCTCCCGCGGCCAGCCCTTTCTGCGCACGCGCAGCTCCCCTCACACCGGATCTCCGCTTTCTGCCAACGGGCGGCAGCAGCGCATCTGCTGCCGGCGAAACACCGCCCCTGTGGGGGGCGGGGCTAGAGTGCGCATGCGCGCCCTGAAGCCCCGCCCCATCAAGGAGGTGGTGTGCGGGATAGGCTTCGTGCCGAACCGCGGCGGTTCTGCGCTAGACGGTTATACCGCTATTGTTCCGCTTTCAGCATCCTGTGGAATTCTGGGGTTCGTAGTTTCCTGAGGCCCAAGAGCTCTCTGACTGAGAAGCCTAAAGGCCCCCCCTCAACCGCAAACCCCAGGATTCCACGGGACGTTGAAAGTGGAATAGCAGCGCTATAACTGTGCGGTGTGGAAATGGCTGTGGGTTCTGCAAGCTAGCCCCAGGGTCTCCGCCAGTTGCGGGATGTGTCCGCTAACAAAGGCGCTGCCCGGGATCCCGCGTGGGGGGGAGGCGCCCGCGGGCGCTGCCCCGAGTGAAGGCCCTGCCCGCAGCCCCCCGGGGCCGTGCTTGCTCTCCCTGGGCCGCTCCGCCTGCTCGGGCCCCGCGGCCCCCCGAGGTCGTGGACACGCCACCGCCCGGCTCCGACTGCCGGCGGGGCGGGCCTCCCGGCTGTCGCGGAGGACGCCCGGGCCGGGCGGGGGGGGGGCCAGGACAACCGAGGCCGCTTCTGCACCGCCCGGCTGGAGCGCTGCGGTTCCGCCTCGGGCCTCCCACGGAATCGCGGGGCCTGCAGCGGAGGGAGGGGCGGGAGTGCCCCTCGCCCGCGCCGCGGGTGCTGGCAGAGGGAGATCCGGCGTCCCAGTCGGTGAGGAGGGGGTCGCGCGGCCCTGGGCCCGGGACGGAGCCCCGCGGCGCCCCCGCAGTGCCCTCCTTCGGGGACCCCCTTGGGCTCCGGCGGCCGGGGGTCCCGCGGCTAGGTCCGCGGCCGAGGAGGGCCGCGCTCGCGGCAGGACGGCCCGCCCGCTGAAGCCGCAGTTCTGCATCCGCGGATTCGGCCGAGCGCAGCTGGAAGGTGCTCGGGGAGGAGGGCTCCAAAATGCGAGCCTCGGTTCTGCCGGGCCCGCCGAGTGCCGCGGCCTCCCGCGCGACGTGCGCCGCTGGAAGCGCTCGCCGGTAACCCGATAGCACGATGTGAGCGGGAGACGGGGCGGGCGGCGGGCCCTTGTCGCGCGTCCTCAAGTCGTTTCCGACTTACGGGGACCGCGCCGCGGGGTTTTCCGGGGCTGAGAGTGTGTGACACGCCCGAGGTCGCCCAGTGGGTTTCCGTGGCTGAGCGGGGGATTGAGCCCGGATCTCCAGGGTTGTAGACAAACGACCAAGCCGTGACACCACGCTGGCCGTGAAAGGATAACTAGCCGTAAAAAAAACCCAACTCTGGTTTCCGGAGTTGTTGTTCAACCCTCAAACCACCACGCAATGCTGCAGTGGCTCAGATTATTTTAACTGCGCGCTCTTTCTTGTTTGTAGCTCTCGAGAAGAAAGACCTCCAGACTTTGGGGGTCACTCGGGGTTCAGCAAACCAGAAAAATCCTGCCAATCTTCTACCCCAAACACAAATGAATCCTGGATCTTCACTGAGCAACCTCTGAAAACAGGCAGTGATTGAAAAATAACGCATTTCTTAAAAAGAGGCAGTCTCTTGAACATGGGCACCCAACGACTTTATAGTGGAAAACAAAAATAACAGGCACTAAACAGCTTTACATGTGGATAAATATATTAGCAAAATAAATAGGTTTGAGCATGTCCCCATATTCAAACAATCTCTATCTCTTTGTCATAAATATATCATTTTTTGCATACGTATATACATAAACATTTTTTTCCCTTTTTTTTTGGTTTGGTTTATAAAAGTACCCAAGTGCCCTCAAAGTAGACTCAGGAAAATTTAATTAAAAAGTACAAAAATAAACTCCTTGTTCACATTTCAAAGGGTCTGAGGTTGCCGAAAGAAAGGAACACAGCAAGGGCTGTCAAAGAGCGCTGAAAGAGGTTTTTTTTTTTTGCTTGTCACGTCTCTCCCTTTGCTCCTTACGTTGCCGTTTGGAATAAGTTTCAACCGAATGCAAAGGAACCGAGCTTGGAGTTGTCAGCCCCTCCTTGTGTATCACATCCTTTTCTCCCTCTTTTTGTGTTTCGATGCCAGCTGGAACGCAAAGGAAGCCAAGTTGGCACCCATGCCTTAAAATGTCCCTTCGGGGAAGTTTTCGGAACATCTAAACGAAGGCTACCATTTTATCCTGCTAATGTTTTTGTTCCTGAAATAGTTCCTACCGTCAAAGTGAAGCTACAAGAAAGTAGAGCGAGAAAAAGCTCGCTTTTTGGCTCTCTTATGGGTGCCGCAAAGAGCACACCAGTCAATAGGTAGCTCAAACCACCACGCGCCCGTCACTCCAAGCTGTCCCCTTTTTTAAAGAATGTCGCTCTGGCCACCCTGTTCATTCCCCGGTTGGCCGGACTTTGCCAAAGCGACTTCAAGGCCAAGCGGCCTTGAAGATGCGATGCTCTCCTCACTTTTATGTGCTATGGACCAAAAAGGGGCAGGGGCATTTCTTGTGAAGGTAGCCAAGTACCATATGCCCCAATATGTCACAGGACACCTGTGGCTAAGCAACATCAGAATGTGGTCAAGGGGGCAAAAGCGATTAAGGAGGAAGGATAAAGTAGCCAAGAGCGGCTGCTGCAGCTTGTTTTTGCCTGAGCTTCTCAGAACGGAATATCTGGGGTTGATCTTGCCCGCTAGGAAATACCTGGACATTGCTTACTGAAGGTATAGCCAGACTTTGTGGTCCAAAGCCTGTCCCCTGAAAGAGTGGTCTCTCTCAAATTTCCACAGTCATCTAGGAGCTAAAAGAGATGTGAATGGAAACATGGGATCTTTGCCTCTAAAAGAAGTTGCTGCAAGTTTGGGGGTTGCTGCAAGTTTGGGGGTTAAGGGTTGAACTGCTGCCCCACTGGGTTTTGCTTTGTTTCTCAAAGTGGTTCAGATAAGACAACTGCTACTTGCAACCAGGACTGTAAGAAAATGGGGTCATCCCGAGCCCAGACTCCCAGGGACCAGAGACACTCTGTTAGTGAATCTGGCCCTTGCACAGTTAAAATGAGCCGTGAGCAGAGATTGGGCTAGCTGCTCTTGCAAAAGCTGAACATGACCAAAAAAAAAAGGCCTGGAACCCTTCCACGTCCCCATTACGCCTTTCTCATGGGCAGGGGGGTTTGGGAAAGGCAGGTCAGCTTCTCCCACACTTGTCGTTTGCTCCAAAACTGGCACCAAGAACTGCTTTCCAATGGAGACGGAACCAGGACAACTTTAGTAGGGGGTCTCTGAGATGCGGCAGGGTGGACTGGGGCCCTTGACTTTGTGAAAGTCATGCACCCTTGAGCCAAATGACCTGGGTGTCCCAGGTTGCAGAAGGAGAGCATTGTGGAGGCAACACAGGCTGATCTGTCCCCAGGACAATTGAAACCAGTGTGGCCTCTTCCACTGGCTCGCATTGGCTTGTTGGAAATTTCCACTTTCAGGGGTCTGAGGAACTGTGGGAGGTATCCTCCTGTTCTCACAGAGTTGTGATAGCAAGGGAAGAGAAGAGCAACTTGGAATTGTTGTTGTGTGCTTTCAAGTCATTTTTGACTTACGGCGCCTCTGAGACCCTAACCTATCATGGGGTTTTCTGGGGGCTGAGAGTGTGTGACACTCCAAAGGTCACCCAGCGGGTTTCCATGGCCGAACGGGGAATCGAACCCTGGTCTCCGGGCTCATAGGCAAACCACTACGCCACCCTGGCTCTCACCTTGAGATACAATGGGTTATTTTTTCCGATCTTGGAAATGTAAGTAGTTTCCCTCCTCCTTTCATTAGTTAAAAAAAGAGTGGTGCAGATCCCTCCATCCCAGGCGTGGAACCATTTTCACGATGGCCCCTTGTAAGACGGGTAAATTATCTTTGGCACATGGGTTATGGCTTTGGCAGGCAAAGGAGCCCTTTGAGCAGCCATGGTGTTAAGGTGGGTGTCTGGGGACGAGGAGGGTCACTGGGGTCTGGACTGGGATCAGAAGCTGGGTTGAGAGCTTGTGATAAAGTCCACTCTCCCTAGCTTTTGGAACAGTTCAAGTTCTCTTTTGGCTCCATTCCAAAACAGCTGGCAAAGTCCACTTCCTGTCAGACTGAATGTTCATACACATCTGGGGTATCTTTGTCCGGTCCTGGAATAAAGAACAAGAATGTGAGTGACCGGTTGAGAAAAATGCAACTGATTTTATTATGGTTGCATGCCTTCAAGTTTTTCTGACTTACGGTGACCCTAAGGAGAAAGCATCAAGGGTTTCTCTAGGCAAGATTTGTTCAAAGGGGGTTTGACTTTGCCTCTCCATGAGACTGAGAGTGTGTGACTTGCCCAAAGTCACCCAATGGGTTTCCATGGCTGAGTGGAGATTTGAACCCTGGTCTCCAGAGCTACAGTCCAACATTCAAATTACTAAACCATGCTGGTTCTCAGGAAATGAAATCCTATTGACCACGTATGGGTCCCTGTTTTGGAACTGCAATGGGATTTTCGTATCTTAACTGGATTTGCTCTGTTTCAGACAAGCAAATGCCTACCAGATGTTGCCAACAAAATAAAGATTCCTTTTTTTAAAAAATAGCTCACACTGGACACAGAAGAATATGTTTTTGCAGGGCCTGATCAACTCAAGACATTGTACTGTGTGAGGTAGAAGACAAGATGGACCCAGGTCTGCCCTCTGCAAGCAGAAAAGCCGAGTGGGCTGCCCGCTGGATATCCCTTCAACACAACAATGGGAGAGCACTGACCAAGTCTTTGGAGCAGCAGAAGACAAGCTTGCCCCATTCTCCATAAGAAATATTTGAAGGGATGTCATATGGAGGATGGAGCAAGCTTGTTTTCTGCTGCTCCAGAGGCTAGGACATGGAGCGATGGCGTCAAACTTCAGGAATAGAGGTTCCATTTAAGCACGAGGAAGAACTTCCTGATGGTAAGACCAGTTCAACAGTGGAATAGGCTGCCTGGGAGTGTATTGGAATCTCCTTCTTTGGAGATTTTTAAACAGAGGCTGGGTGGCCGTCTGTTCGGAATGCTCTGATTGTGTCTTCCTTCCTTCCGTTTTCTTCTACAGTCCCTCCCAAAATGGTTACAGGAAGTGAGGCTACATGACATCCCGTCACCATTTTGAGAGGGCCTGTAGAGGAAAAGGGAGTTATTTGGGGGTAATACAGGGTTCGGAGGTGCTTGTGGGAGCGTGGTGAAGGAATTTTTTTACATATTTTCCTAGGCTTCGGGGGAGGGAGGGCTTTCCGTATTGTCTTGGAGCAAAATCTGCATGAATCTCAGGCCAAAATTTTGGGGGTGGGGGGACTGGGGGGGCTTCAGGAGCCATAAACGTGGGGCCCACCGCTGCCCTAAAGAGTGGGGCTTCTTACCCTGAAAGTGTTGCCGAGTTTGGCAATCGAGGTAAGCGCTTGCGTCCCTCCCTGAATGCTCCCCGGAAGGCGAGGCCTCACTGTCCAGTCGCTCCACCCCGTCCCCCTCCTGCTGGAGCTCCGTGACGGAGTGCGGTACGAAACACGGTGAAAGTGGGGGCAAGGCTGAAGAAAGATCCGTGGAGGGACTGCTCCCCAAGAGAGGCTGAACCTCTAGGGAGCAGCAGTTGCCGAGACCAGAAGTACTGGGAATATTTAAATCCAGGGATGGATCGGAGTCTTCCGAGACCGGGGGCTGGGACGACTCGAGAGGATCTTTCCGCCTCCTCCGACTGGGATGGATTTGCAGGTAGCGTTTCTGAGAAGTCCAGGGCCCAACAGCTCCGGGCCGGTCACCGGCTCCGAAGTCGGACCCATCTGCAAAAGAGAACGCAGGCTGTCCTTGAGGCAACGACGCGGGCTGGCCGTCTTGGGAGGCATCAGCTTCGAGCAGCTGAATTTCCTCTGTCTTTTTTGGCCCTGCAACGTGGTGTGACCCCAGCTTGGACCTGGAATATTTGGCCTTGCGTTGGCTGGGTTCCTGGCTCAGCCTGCCGATTCGACAGTCCGACGGCGGGCCCCTTCCGTAATGTAGGTGCCGGTGATGGTGGTGGTGGTAATGGACGTGATTGCTGGCCAGCTGGGCTCTGCCCGCCACGGCGGAGTCGACGGATTGCGGCCTCAGGTCTTGCCACGATGGAGGCGCAGGCTCCGGCACGTTCTCCTCGGCTACCTTCTCCGAACCGCAGAAGGCGAACGGATCGTAGTCGCTGCTCAGCGAGCTCCGGAAGGTGGAGCAGCTGCCATGGATGGCCTGCAAGCTGACGTCCGTGCAGTTCAAGATGGAGTCGCTGGACGAGCCGTGGCAAGGGCCCGAGCTGGAGTCGCTCCCGGGCCCGTCGGGAAGATACCCGCTCGGCTCCGTGAGATAACTCTCCCCCGAGCCGCTGCTGTGGTGATGGTGGTGGTGGTGGTGGTGATGATAATGGTGCTTGGCGTGGCGGATTCCCCGGTGGAGCGGGGCAGCCCGATTGGCCTTGGCGGTCAGGGGAGCCCGGAGACCTTGGCGGCAGGGGGCCGGGTGCTGGAGCAGGCAGGCCCTGCTGCTACGGGAGGGGAAAGCCTGCCGCTCACACGCCAGGGAGTCCTGGGACTGGGGAACCAACTGGCCTCGGGCGAGAGGGGGCTGGTGGCCACACCAGGGCTCCAGTCCTCTTGGCCTGTAGTAACGCACGGTCCCCAGCTCCAGCTGGGAGAGTTCGGGGGAATGGAAGAAAGGGTGGCCTTGGGGAAGCATCGACGAGCAGTCCCCGGAGGGAAGAGTCCGCGGGAAGCGGTACAAGGCGTGCCCGGGGTGTTGGCGGAAGAGATGAGGCCTCGGCCCGGTCCCCGGGCGATGCAGATCCTCGTGGGGATGCACCGGCAAAGTGGAAGGCCCTTGGTCTAGGAAAGAGAAAAAGACGGATGTCCCAATCACACTGCGCTGTTAGACCGCTATGATTCCAGCCTGGCTAGTACTGGCTGATTTGCCTCAAATTGCGAATGAGCAGAATCTGTGAGCATCCTGAACAGCTGATCATGGTCATTGCAACTTAACCCCCTTTACTTTGCAGAAGTCAGAAGATGTCAGCTGACACCCCGGCCATTTCCGCACTAGCCTGTTGTAGCATGATGATTCCACTTTCAACATCCTCTGGAATCCTGGGGTTTCCAGTTTCAGGAGGGGCCAGCTGGCCCCTCCCGAAACTGCAAACCCCAGGATTCCAGAGGATGTTGAAAGTGGAATCATAGCGCTATAACAGTCTAGTGCGGAAATGGCCCCTGTTAGTTGCGGAAGCAGGCCTAAGTCAGCCTCCCTTCTGCCTCTATTTGGCCCAGGCTGGGGCTGGACGTGTTTTGGAGCCAAAGCAGCCCCTTTCCCACACAGTCATTCCATGGCTGAGCAGGGAAGGGAGGGTTGCAGAAACCTCTGCCGACATCTCCACAGCCTTCCTGAGGGTAAGAGCAGTTTGACAGCGGAAGATGCTGCTGCCTGGGATTGTGATGAAGTCTCCTCCTCCTCTGGAGGTTTCTAAAGAGAGGACGGACGACCGGGAATGCTTGGATGGTGTCTCTTCCCGCACGGCAGAATGGGGTTGGACTGGATGGCCCTTGGGGTCTCTTCCAACTCTATGGTTCTGTATTCGGCTATATCCTCGCAGCCATAAGCAAAATGCTTACATCATCTGCTGAGATCCGCCAGACTCCTCCAGGGGTCTCAGGAAAGGATGTTATCATTTTGTGTCTCGCCATAGTTTTATCCAGACACCAAACCAATACTTGCTGTGACCTGCTGGGCAAATGATTATTTGCTGAGACCTCTGGACGATCAGAGTGGACCTCAGCAGATGATGATTTTTGATGATTTTGCTATGAGGACACAGCTGGACTCTTCTCCAATCCCCTCTGAGACGGTTGGTGGGGTGGTGGGCTGCATCCGTGTGGTGGAGAGCGGCCAGCCGTCACATAGGTCTGCGTCTGGAACCACTACGCTATGCCGGGCTGTGCAGGATTGCAGCCATCATCTCTGCTTCTCAGCTTCCTTCTCCCCCTACACCAGTGGTTCTCAATCTTTGGTCCTCCAGATGTTTTGGACTTCAGCTCCCAGAATCCATCACTGTCAGCCAGGCAAAAGCTTTGCAGGGCTGAAATACAAAACGGCCGAAGGATCAACGGCTGAGAATCCCCGTTCTACGCCACGCTGTACGACCCCGCTGGTCTTCTGAAACCAGGAAGATCTCCACTTTCTCCACACCGAGAACAATTCCAGATACCTCCGTCCTGTCTCCCCTTGCGTGTCGTGTTTTCCTGACTGGAAAAGCTCCTTGAATGTTGTACCCTGTCCCCGGGGATGAGAGCTGCTTCCGTCCCTTGGTCATTCGGCTTGCTCCAACCTGTGCCTCGCTGGGGGGACCACCCTTTCCGCCCATGCTTACCGATGATGTTGAACATACACAAGGGACATGTTTGGTGCTCCTGGAGCCAAGGGTCCACGCACCACCGGTGGAACTCATGGCAGCAGGTGATGATCCGTAGCTCCTGCAAAGAAAGACCCAAGTCAGAGAAGGGATGGGATCCTCCTTTCCAGAGGCTCAGCTCACACAGATAATTGTTTTTTTAAAAAGATTATTTGTGTATTACCTTTAAAACAAACAATTACAGTTGGAAACACTGTCACAGTCAAAGAAATTTATGTTCACAAAGAAGAAAAAGAACTCCAACTAGAACTGAAACCCAAGGCACTGGGAGCCTTGTCACGCTACACTGTTGTAATGCTAAGATTCTACCTAAATTGCCGAAACCTAGATTCAACTGAAAGAGATACAATATAGCTAAAAACATAGAAAAGCTTACAGGCTTCCCTCTCTTCTCTGATGGGCTGGGGAGAGGAGTACTGTCAGAAGACAGAATTGGTTGGAAAGCGGAACCCCTGCACTGCATTGTAGGAAGCATGAAGGTCTTACAGAAGCTCGCTGTGTGCGTGCTACTCGCAAAATCTCTCAGCCAGCTTAGCGCCCTTTCCCCCGCTTTTTAGCATGCTTTGCAAGCAGCGAGCAGATGCACGTGGTTCCAAACGAGCCTCCAGAGGCGAGAAGAACTGATGAAAAAATAGAACCTCCATCAAAGTTATGGAACTCGTCCTTAATGTGGAAGCCTCAAAAGATTGAGGCCATTTCTGCACTATACTGTTATAGTGCTATGATTCCACTTTCAACCTCCTATGGAATCCTGGGATTTTCAGTTTAGGGAGGGGCATTTAGGATCCTCAGCCAGAGAGCTCTTTCGCCTCAGTAAACTACAAGCCCCAGAATTCCACAGGATGGTGAAAGTGGAATAATAGCACTATAACAGTGCAGTGCGGAAATGGCCTGAGTCATCAGATAATGGAGTGTCAGAAGGTGGGGGCTCCCTGTAACATGAAGATGTAATTGAACTAACCCAGTCAATTACCTTGCCGATTAACAGTCTGAAGCAAACTGTCAAATGTTGCATCCTCCCTCAATTTTATCCCATATTTTTGCCACTTAAAACCAGGGGCCCTGCCACACTGCTACAATTCTGTTTTAACTGTCATGGTTCCATCTTGTGGAATTCTGGGATTTGTAGTTTAGGGAGGGGTGGCCAGAAGAGCTCTCATGCCTCACCACCCATCCCAGGACCCTATGGGATGGAACCACAGCCATTAAAATGGAATCATAGTGCTATAATCCCATGGCGTGGGCTCCCAGGATTGAAGTGGGCTTGCAAATGGAAACACATACAGTAGAGCTGAAACAGAAGAAGGTTAATATTAAAATGTACTAATTCCATGCATGTGACTACTGCTGTTGCCTCATCAATTAGCGGTCTCGTGCACTAATACAGTGCAACTGATTAACAGAGTCACTGGCCTTGCCAATTAGCAATAACACAGTCAATCACCTTGTCTGTTACTAGCCAAACAGAAACCTCGGTTTTGCATGAATTTCAAAGCCTGCACCACACATCTGCAATAGGAAGCTTTCAATCAGATGCTTTAATTTGCTGCCAGTGCTACGGCCTGTCTTACCCTAAAACAGGAAGGTAAATTAAACTTCATTGCTTCCTAAGTTGATTTTAAAAGTATAATCATTTTGCAATGAGTTAAAATCACTCTGTAATGAAATCACTCTCACGTGAATCCATTTTAATCTGAAATGAGCCGCACTGAATGCCTTAAAAATAAATAAATCTTTTCAAGCCACCGTTAATTAACCCTGAGCAGGTTTTGCTGCTCTCTGCCTTCAAGTTTGACTCATGGCAAATCTCAGGTGAGACTATGGCCATTTCCACACTAGAGTGTTATAGCGCTATGATTCCACTTTTAACATCCTATGGAATCCTGGGGTTTGCAGTTTCGGGAGGGGCTGGCGGCAGGGAATTGAACCCAGATCTCCAAGGAGGTAGGTTGGCACAGTGGCCCTATACTTCCTCCCTCTTACCCATCTCCTTCATTGGGCGTGGAGGCACATCAGGAGTCTGTTTGTGGTGCTGAGAAACTGGGCTATGAGCCATTCTTACGTTGGCCAGGCAGTGGCTGGTGGAGGAGGAAGAGGAGGACCAGAGGCAGGTTTTTAAAGGGTTGCACAGCCCTATCAGAGATGCCGAGAGCGAAGTTTTCCCAAAAAAAGAAGTGCTTGGAGTGGGGTGGGTCAAGGGTTGGAGAAACTCACAAATAATAAAATCCATGGAAGTTAAATCTGCAAAAATGTGGAGGGCTGACTGTATATTTACTGATGCAATTAAGAACCTAAGAATAGATATCAGGAGCAAAATGTTTTGACCTCTACCTTCTTCAGCTGCCAAACATGCATGCTAGGTATGCATCCCAGTTTGTTTTTTGCCAATTGGAGAAGGCGAAAGCCGAAACATTTTGGTCTTGATACGTATTCTTAAGTTCTGTTTCTTAATTGCTTGAGAGTGTGTGTTTCTGTGTGGATATCCATCCATCCATCCATCCATCCATCCATCCATCCATCCATCCATCCATCCATTTATCTACCCATCCATCCATCTATCTATCTATGTATGTTATGTATGTATGTATCTATCTGTCTGTCTTTCTGTCCATCCATCCATCCATCCATCCATCCATCCATCCATCCATCCATCCATCCATCCATCCATGTATGTTATGTATGTATGTATCTATCTGTCTGTCTTTCTGTCCATCCATCCATCCATCCATCCATCCATCCATCCATCCATCCATCCATCCTCCGTCCATTTCAGAGAATAATAAGTAAGAGGTTTATCCTCCTGCCTAATGCCTCGTGATGGAAGCACGTTGCTTGCTCGTTTCAGGGACCTGGCCGGGGCCAGCCCTTCCGGGTTCACCTGCCCGCAGGCCCCAAAGCTCACCTGGCCCTCGCTGAACTCCTCTAAGCAGATGGCGCAGACAGGGGCCGAGCTGCAGGAGCTGACGGAGTCTCCGTGGGCGGCCCCGTGGCGGCGGCGGTGGTGGTGAGCCCGGTACCTCCGTGTGGCCAGCTGGTTGATGGCTTGGAAGGTCTCTTCTTGCACATTAGCCTGGGGGGCAAAGAGGAGAAGAGCACTGAGGGACTGAAAATGAGTTAAGGGAAGCCAGCCGGGCAACCTGCTACATCAGAGGACAAATCTTCTCCCCCTCCTGTTCTCTCACATTCCTTCAGGCGGCAGAAAAGGTGACCGGCTCACTACGCTAACGTAACAGGGGTACGTTTTGGGAAACCCTTCTCGGCACCCCAAACCAGAGGGGTGACCTCCACAAAAGTCCTCACCTGATTCCTCCTTGGCTGGCAACGGGTGCGGACGATGAAAATCAAAACGATGACCAGGACCGTGCTGACCACCGTGACCAGTATCCAGACGTCGTAGTCTGGCTGTGGGGAAAACACAAGGGGTTAAGGGGTTGCAAAGTCTTCTGGGCTCCCATGGGCACCGTTCACACAAAGTAACTCCCGGGAGTCAGTTCAAATCCCTACTCTGAGCAACCTCAGGCCTTCACCATCTGTCAGCCTGGCCTACCCCGCAGGGCTGTTGGGAGGATAAACAGGTGAGGAAGAAGCAATAAGGAATCAAAGGCAGGAGCAGAGGTGCAGCAAGGGAGAGGAGGAATAAAGATGTTCTTGGTTTTTGTTGCCTAAATCTAAAAATCTAAAAAAATTGCATTTGTCTCTAAAAATTGTAAGAATAACAACACTTAACTAAAAGTTTAGTGGCCTAAACCCAACTGCTAGCTCCAAGTACAATCAATGGAACTTACCTATATGTTACCTGAATATTACCTGTATATTACCTGAACTTACCTGACATACAGGTTATGTAACCTGTGTGTTACCTGAACTTACCTAGTTCTCATACATTCCATGGATCTATTCTGGTTGGCACTAGCAGTTTGATTTAAGCACACATCTCCATGAAAACTTTATATTAACGCCCATCAGGCATATTTGCATTGTACCCTATAATTAGTGAACATTATTAATTCATAGCAACAACATTGATCTGAGCAGAAATAGTCAACGATGGATGTCAGGTCTCACCACAACAACACACAGAAAGAGAGGAATAGCGATAATTTGGTGTCATTGTGTGTTATAGTGTTAGAAAAGTAGCACACTGAATTTCTTGTTGTGTGTACCATGGTTTTAAAATTATTTTTGTTATTCCCTTTAGAATAATGCTTAGGATGGCTAAGAGAATGACAGAAAACGTTGATGGATTCCTGGCAAAAATATTTCTAAAAAAAAGGTGGAAGATCAAAAGATAATAAATAAATAAACCTCTTTGAAAGCAATGTTTAAAAGTAACTAGACAATTTCATTCATTAATAGAGTTGATTTGTTCCCACTCGTCATGTTACTGTTGAAATGCAACTTCACTGCACCCTCCATAAATAACTAATTACAGGTAACAACAATACCTGTAACTCGTTACTCCCCTAGCTCTGAGAAGAATGATGAAGAGGACCAAGATCTGAATTAAAATGGAAAGGATGAAGAACGAAGATCCGGAACACAGAAAGATCAAGGATTGAGTCAGGAATGAAAAACAAGAACGAACAAGCCTCGAAAACCAGCAAAGCGATTTGAGACGGATGGAAAAACTGACACCCAGGATGGACGGAAGAAAGACCAAGCGTGGGACATGGAGCTTTTATTTTTAACAAAGCGAAGATCGTTGGGAGATATACGTGTCCTTCGGCTTGTTTCATCAGAGCCATCAGGATGAAAGCCAGCTTGATAAGGATCTAGAAAAGAATTAGACAAAAGGAAAGCAAGACGGACGGAGACCGGATAGCTCGCTCCAGAACCGGGGAGCAAAAAAAGGAAGGAGAAGAAATAGGCCTATAATTAGGCAGGAGGGCAAGATCAAAAGCCGGATTCTTTCTTCTCTTTCTTTTTTTCCCGTCCTCAGAACAGGTGACACAATCGCCTCTTTGAAGAAGGGAAAGAGCCGGGAGAGAAGCGAAAGGTGAAAGATATGGACGAGGAAAGGAAAGGATTGCTCTCAAAGACAAAAGGGCCCGGGGGAAACTGGACGGAGAGTCCCAGCAGAGCGCTGTGACAGATCCGTTCCTCAAAAGAGCAAACTTAGATGCAGAGATCAGGAAAAGTGAGGACGGAAAACCTGCTTAAACTGGGCCGAAATGGAGGACAGGAAGGCAGAAAACCCTCAACTGCAGTGATTTTGGCAATGGCGTTATCTGTGAAGAGGAGGAAATTTAAACAGGGGAGTCAATTCCAAAGAAAAGGGGTGTTGTGGAAGCAATCCGGGACGAAAACTTGATGCAAAAGGGTGTCCGAAGCAAGGAAGCAAAGACAGACAATTATGAATACTTTGGGGAAGAACCAGAAACATGCCGAGAAAGAAAACACACCCTCCAACATTTCACAGATGAAAACTAGGATACGGGAAGGCCCTGCTTTTTGACACCCTGTTATCTGACAACTCGCTCTTTGGATGCTTCCAAATTAAGGACAAGTTCCATTCATTTGATGGGAGTTTCACTCTTTCATCAGTTCTTCTTGCCTCTGGAGGCTCATTTGGGACTGCTCACGCGTACAGGCTGCTTGCAAAGTGAGCTGAGAGCGGGGAAAAACACTACGGTGGCTGAGAGATTTTGCAAAGCTGTACACACACAGTCTGTTCCAAGTGAGCCTCTTTAAGTCTTTCACGTTTCCTACAGCACAGTCCGTGGGTTCTGCTTTTCAACCAATTCTGTTTTCTGACAGTGCTCTGGTCTCTAGCCAGTCAGATATGTGAAAGAAGCCTGTACATGTGGCCAAGATGGCAAAAATTATTAAGAAGATCACACATGATAGAAGGGGCTGCAGCAGTTTCCTTTTGCCTGAGTCTACAGGGAAGGGCAGGATTTGATCCCCTCCTCTCTTCTCTGCCTTGCAATATGAACTCCTTTTGCACCTTAAACTCAGCTTGCAGCAACTGAAGGAAGCCGAAGCCAAAGTGGGAGAAAGCAAGAGAAACCAGGACATTTGAAAATCAACTGAAAAAGTGGGACGGCAGAGGATTAATCGGGACTGTCTCTTCCAAATCGGAACAGTTGGAGGGGATGAGAAAATGGTTTAGCCAAAAGCGAGAGCAAAAGAGTAGAGGGAAGATCACTTCCATTTAATAGCCACATTCCTAACAACAGTCTTTGGAGTTTGCAAGAGAGAGGGACAGGCAGGCAGACAGAGCGGTAGGAAAATAGGACTGGCTTCTTGATAGTGATGTATGCCCATGTAAGGTATGCTACTCATCTGGAAATAATTTTTTTTGGCGAATATGTAACATTCATACCCCGCCGACGGCGGCATAAGTGGAATTGCCTGTGTTGGATCTTTGTGCATGTAGTAGCACACTCAAAAGTATGCACAGTAGCATTTGGATGGCACGTTGCCTCTCTGCACTGTCTTTGCGTGTTGCGCGCTGCAGCTGCTTAAAGGGCTCTCAGCCTTCCTCATCGACAGTCGACCCACCTACGTTGCACCAGGCTGGTATTCAGCAGAGGGTTTGTGGAATGGAGCTCCATTCAGGGTTGGCATCACCCCTTCTGACGGTGTTACCCAGTATGGTCCACTTCCTCCCGCATCCCCTTGTGATGCCACTGATTCCGTTGGTGGGTGTTTATGCGTCTCGGAAATGATACAAGGTCTCAGCTGACAGATGCGTCTTTGTCACTGTTGTATCAGGCAGAAGGGGGCCACCTGAAGGGCGAAAGCACTCACCCAAGCTGGCATCTCCTTCACCTCGATCTTCACGTGAGCCTCTCGGTTATTGTTCACCACCCCCATCAGGAGTTCGGCGTCGTGGCCCCAGATCAGAACCACCGGGTGGCTGAGTCCTCGAGGCTTCCTCAGCTGTGGAAAGAGGGACATTAAACCTCAGATGCAAAGCGCGCGCGCACACACACACACATTATGCAACAGTTGTGACCCTTCAAGTCCCAAGCTGGTTTTTCGTTTTGGTCCACTTTTGTTCAGAGGAGATTTGCCACCGTGGGCTTCCACTGAGGCTGAGAGTATGACATGCACACCCAGTGGGTTTCCCTGGCTCAGGCAGGATTCAAATCCTGCTCTCCGAAGTCCTAGCCCGGTGCTCAAACCACAATCCCACACTGGCTTTTTCGAGCTCTTGTTTATTCTTTGTCTGACCCGACTCCAACATTCTTGGAGGGTTTTCTCAGCTAGATTCTTTTTCCTGAGGAGGCTGGCCATGGCTTTCCTCCAAGGATGAGAGTGTGTGACCTACCCAAGGGTGGCCAGAGGGTTTCCATGGCTGAGCAGGGATCCGAACCCTCCTCTCCCACAGTCCTGGTCCAGCACGGAAACAAGGATCCCATGCTAGTTTCTCCAAAACTGGTGGTGTGCCTTTGAGTCTTTTCTGAATTATGGCAACCTTAAAGTGAACCTATCACGGGGTTTCCGGGGGCTGAGAGTGTGTGACACGCCCAAGGTCACCCAGCGGGTTGCCGTTCCTGAGTAGGGAATTGAAACCTGGTCTCCAGGGTTATGGTCCAATGCTCAAACCACTACACTACCTTGGCTCTCTTCTCTTAAAAAGCTGGGACTAATTTTGCAACAACATTGGGCCTAACATTAGGCTGAGTGAAAGGATTGCCTCAGGCAGCTGGTGCCTTTTAAACAGGTTGCATTTAAAGAAAAAAACAAACTTCCTGGCTTTCAAAATCAGAAGTCACCCACTAGCTACTCTTGTGTTTTTCCCCCCATTTTTTGTCATTTTTAGTTGCCCTGGGGCACAAAACCAATACTTGGAACCACCACAGTTGCGAAGGACTCCCAATTTGTCAAGTGTGGGCTCAAAGACAACAAAGCTGTCTCTTGGAGACGATGTGCGCAAAAGGCAAGGGAAGGAAGGAACAAAGCTTGGAGAAGACACTTAAAAAAATAGCAACCGTGTCCCTCTCTCCTCCCTCTGGAATCCGAGGGCCATGGAGGCTGGGGGATTCTGGGAGACAAAGTCCAAAAGAGGTAAAATTTTCCAAGCTCTGTATCCCACCAGTGTGGGAAACACATTGGGGGGAAGACACAGGACAGGGCCTTCTCTGCATTGGCTCCCCTTACCAGTGCCAATGCTGATTTCATTTCAACACTAAATCCAAACGTGGCATTGGGGAGTGGCTGATTTTATCCAATTTGCCCATGTGTTCTGCTCAGCCCTGTTTTAAGTCAGGTTTGAATGGTCTGGTCTAAAGGGAGGAATGATTTGAGACAAGTTTTGGATTTTCAGGCAGAGAATCTACATCGCAGTGTACTTCTGAATTGTGAAGATGCACATCTGGCAGCAGCAAGATGCCCAAATGTGCATACGATGCCTCTGAAGCCCATCTGGCTTTCTTATCCTACTCTCTGTCAGAGGATCTCAGGGTGGCGCGTAACTCAAGTCCATTTAGGATGACAAACAGGGTGGGAATTCGGAGCAGCACATATGTCCTTGTAATTGGACTTGCGCTATCACATGGCACTGTTAGTACAAGGTAGCTCTTCACGGAGGAGCCAGGAATTCTGGCTCTCAATGAAACTCCAAATTTCTAGCATCACAGAAATCGTTTTTTAAATTTTAAGTTTCTGCCATGCTAGAGATGTGGGGAACTGAAAGAAAAATTCACTCAGAGGGCGCAGAACTTTTATTTGAAGGGGGCAATGACCTCATTTTAGTGTGCAGTGTAGTGATTTGAGCACTGGATATGACCCCAGAGACCAGGGTTGGATTCCCTGCTCAGCTATGGAAACCCACTGGGTGACCTTGGGTGGGTCACACACTCTCAGCCCCAGAAAACCCTGTGATAGGTTTGCCTTGTGATAACAGTGCTATACCCTTCAATCGTTCACAGAGGAAAACCAGCACACATGTGGCCGAGCCAGGTCAGAGTGCAGTCGAAATGCCACAGGTTATTAATGAGGGGTGGCTGCAGCCGTTTGCTTTCGCCCAAGCCTGCTGGGAAGGGTAAGGTCCACCCTCTGCTATCCTTGCTCCCCTCCTGAGTCGCCTGGGTGCAAACCACTTTTGCATTTTGAACTCAGTTTGCAACCATTCTGAAGCCAGTTGAGGACAAAGGGGGAAAGCACGAGGAGGAGAGAAAAACTGTACATTTGCAAAGCTTCTGAAAAAGTGGGATGGCAGAGGATTAACTGGGACTGTCCAGGATAGTTAGAAGGGATGTACTTCTACCTGCTTAAAACCAGGAATCCATTACTTCTGCGGCCATCACACTGTCATTCTTTCATCTCCTCTCATACCTATTTGCACGCCCAGCCCAGCAACCAACACAGTTCACATCCAGGGAAAAGGGCAAAGGTTCTCTAACAGCTAAGAGGCCTGGAAGCAGACAGCCAAGAAGGAAGGTGGGAATGAAGGCAAGCCCTCCAACCTTTCCTCGCCCCACCGAAGAGAGACCTCCTTACCTGGTCAGCCGCGCTTTGGTCGTCTGTAATGTCAAAGAGGACGGCCCGTGCTCCCCTCTCTCCCGCCAGTTTGGCCTGCCAAAGAGAGCAAAGGACAAGGGATACATTAGGAGGGTGGACAGCCTTTGCCGTCCCATCTCTGTTCCACGGGGAGGTGGCCTCGTGGCATCATCTCTCTTTGATCCAGTTTCAAGCTGCTAGTCTGGAGCGTTTTTTCAGTAACAAAGCTCTGCCTCTCTCTTTCTTGGCCTCCCTGTGGATAGAGGAAGGCTTCTACTGCTGCATCTGGCATACCCTCCAACATTTCACTGATAAAAACCAAGACACGTGCAGCCAAAGAACGTCAGAGTGGTGTCGGGATGGCAAAAGTCATTAATGGGGAAGAACAGACAAGCTAGGAGAGGCTGCAGCATTTTGCTTTTGGCCAAGCCGACTGGGAAGGGCAAGACTCTTTTCTCTCCTCTCCTGTCGACTGCATGCTCTGAACTCGGTTTGCAGCAACTGCAGTAAGTTGAGGACAGAGAATGAAAGTGGGAGGCGGAGACAGAAATCGGGACATTTTAAAAGCAGCTGAAAAAGAGGGAGGACAAAAGATTAATCTAGAAAGTCCTTGCCAAATTGGGACTGTTGGAAAGTATGCTTTTATGTTCCCCATGTTTATTTTATTTTGTTTCAGGTATTTGTTTATCACTTCTCAACAACACCAGGGCTCTTGAGTTGAGATGCAGTGCTTAGAAACACTTGAAATGTTAAATTCATAACTGGAAACAATGAAAAAGCAAACTAACTCTTCTTTTGAAAAACAATAGTTCTTGAATTGTGGAATATTTAAGAAAGACATTTAAAAGCAACCAAAAACAGACAAAGCACCCAGCTCTAATGTAAGGATCAAAAGGCCAAGCAAAATAGCATAGTCTTTTTATTTATATATATTTATTTATATATAGATATATATAGATATAGATATATAGATATAGATATAATGAATGCATTTTTAAACATGCATTAAGGACAGAGATTAGAGAAAAAAAAGACAGAAAACTGAAATGCAATAAAATAAAAATTAAAAAGCATGGAACAAAAATAAAGAAAGAAAAGAGAAAAAAAAGCGACTTCTGATCTTCCTTTTGGTGGTTATATATAAAGTTAGCCCTCTATCCCTCTCCAAAATTGTACCATTTCCCCTTTTTTGATAGCCTGTTCTTTTTAATTATCAAAAGTTACCAAGTCCTTTTCTTTTCTTTTTTTTCCCTATAAGGAGTGTCTAGTCTTTAAGAAATGTCAGTAATAACCTTTCTCTAATCAGACCATTTGTCCATTTCTGCTAAATCTTTTCTGTTTCAGCAATCGTTCCTCTGTAGTGTTCAATTTTTCCACCTTTGTGCACACGACAATCCTGCTGCCACAGTTGTATAACCAACGCAATCCTCCATGACTCTTTCTCCAAAATAGCACAGCGTCTTCTTGGCAAGATGTCTTCAGAGGAGATTTGCCAGTGCCCTTCTGTGAGGCTGAGAGAGTGCAACTTGTCCAAGGTCACTGGGCGGTTTCCTTGGGGACTCAAACTCTGCTCTCAGTCCAAAATTACACCACACTGGCTTTCTAACTTGAGATTTTCCAGGCAAGCTTTCTTCTGAGGAGGGCTTGCCCTGGCCTCCCTCCGAGGCTAAGAGAGCGTGACTTGTCCAAGGCCACCCTGTGGGTTTCGATGAGTGGGGATTTGAAGTCTTGGCTCCCGACGTCCTAGTCCGCCATGCAAATCTCTATACCGCAGGGACGCGAAAACCGTCCATCTTATTTTTCTCCGAAGTCCTCTGGCTTTCCCTTCTATTCCTGGTTCCGTACTGGGTGCATGGTTCTTTTTCCACACAGACCGTTGTGTTTATATTTGTGTGCCCAGATCCAATTTTGAGCTGCAACCAGAGCAAGCTCATTCAATCGATAAGATCTACCTACGTGTTGACTCACCGTTCCTCCTTAGGGTCAATGGGTGCACTTTGGGTGGGTTTAAGCAATCCAATTCAGGCCTTGGCAGACAGAGAGACAATCCAAATATATGCATTTTTTTTAAAGCTACACATTTTCACTTGGGTGTGTTTGGCACACGTAGGCTCATTTCTTGTGGAGTTCTTCCGTGAAACACATCACAAACCTTGGAAATGTACAGACTACCAGGGCAAGGGGCATGCTGTTCCAGGGCAAAGTGGCTCTCTCGCTCTTTCTTTTGGAGGGAAATGCGAACCCAACGAACTCCTTCCTCCTTGTTTATCCAGGGAAACAGACAGAGAAATTTGGGCTGGCTTGTGTCACTCCAACGTGTCCAAGTTTGGCTCTCAAGCAGAGAAAAGAGGAACGGGGAAAGACAATCGTTTGGAGAAAAGTCCGTTCTTTTGGATGTTGGCTCCCCCAAATCTGTGCAGAAATGTGGGTTTTTTCCTCCATAGGGAATCCTGCTCTTGCCTAGGGGTTGGAGCTGTGTTTCAGTCCCACACTGGGGCATAAAGTGGATCCCATCCAACTGTCTTGATTTGTCAGGGACATTCCCAACTTACCCTCTGTTCTCCCACTTTTTCAGCTGCCTGCAAGGGGTAGCAGTTTGAGCTTTGGACTACAACTCTGGAGACCAGAGTTTGAATCTCTGCTTGGCCATGGAAGCCCACGGGCAAGTCATACTCTCTCAGCTTCCGAGGAGAGCAAGGGCAAATTCCCCTCTGAACAAATTGCCCAGAAAACCCTGTGACAGGTTCGTCTAAGAATTGCCATAAGTCAGAAACAACCCGAAGACACACAACAACAACAAAAAATGTCCCAGCTTCTCTCTCCTCTTCCCTTTGTTCTCAGATTACTTTGACCTGTTGCAAACTGAGTGAAAAGAGAAAAAAATGCAAAGGAAAAAAACCCACACCTCCCAGTACGAGCCTGCCAGAGCTTTGAGATCTGCAAGAGAAGGGTTTCTTTCCACCATCTGGTGAGGGCATGAGAGAGAGCCTCCTTTGTGGCTGCTCCTAACCTGTGGAACTCCCTCCCACTGGAGATCCCGTTGGACCCCTCCCTCTTCTCTTTCTGGCAGCAGGTAAAGCCCTTTTTATTTAAGGAAGCATTTGCCTTTTAATATGATGTGGAAGACTAAGAGAACCAACTGATCTAAAACGTGGTGCTATGATTACCCTCAACTGCTAAAAAGTTTGCCCTCCACATTTGTTAGGGTTAGGAACCTCCACAAAAGTGGTAAAATCACAAATGTCAGTGTGCGTGTGTCTGTGGGAAGGGGGCCGAGGCATGGTGGGGAGAGCGGGCAGCTGGGTCCAAACCGGGTCAGAGAAAAGAGAGGGAAAGGGGGCGCGTCAGCACGGTGGCCCTCGACTTCCTCTCTCTTGCCCGTCACCTCCCTTGGATGTGTTTGGGGCATCAGGAGAGGGTTTGTCGTGCTGAGAAATCAGGCTGAGATCCATCCTTGGCTGGCCAGCAGTGGCTGGTGGAGCAGGAGCAGGAGGAGGACTAGGACGGGTTTTAAAAGGCTGCACGGAATGATCGGAGCAGCCAAGAGGGACGGTTGTCCCAGAGAAGGAGCACTTGGCGTGCGGAGGCAGAGGGTTGGAGAAACTCACAGATACTCAAACCCACGAAAAATCAAACCTGCAAATGTGGAGGGCCAGTTGTAAACGGGTCCGAGTGCAAATCGAGCCTGAACTCTGGACCGAGCCTGAACCGAGATGACTAAACCGAGGCTGTCGTACTTTGGCCGTATCGTGAGAAGAGAGGACTCACTCGAAGACAAAAATGCTTGGGAAGGTGGAAGGCAGTGGGAAAAGAGGAAGACCACATTACGGATGGAGAGACTCAGCCACGGAAGACACAGCCCTAAATCTGCAAGATCTCCTTCTTTGGAGGTTTGTAAGCAGAGGCTGGATGGCCACCTGTCGGGAGGGCTTTGATGGGTGTTCCTGCATAGCAGGGGGTTGGACTCGATGGTCCCTGGGGTCTCCTCCGACTCTAGGATTCTATGATTCTATGATCTGAGCAGAGCGGCTGAGGACGAAGGGACTTGGAAATCTCTCATCCGTAGTATTGCCATAAATTGAAGCCAACTCGGTGGCAGTCAACGACAATACCGCCTGGGATCCCACGTTGGCAGAAAGATGGGATGTAAATAAAATGAATGAATGTTAAAGAAATAATAAACAACAGCCGTTTGTACTCAGCTAATTCTGCAAGCTGGGAAGAGAAGAAGGGGGCAGAAGCTTCCCAGCCAGGTCAAGCAAAAGCAAACTGTCGCAGCAAACCGTGCTTCTTTGTTCCTAACTTTTGCCATCTGGACCGCACTCTGGTGTCGCGGGGCAGCAGGTGTCCCCGTTTTTGTCTGTGAAATGTCGGAGGGCACGAAGGTGCAGATTTTTAGCCTCTTTTTTTTTCCTCAAGAGAGTCAACCAGGCTGCCTTTGCAACTCGGCCTCCCTTCCTGCCCTGCCCTGTCTGGGTGGAACAAAAGCCTGCTGTGTTCCACGAGGAGTTGCAGCTCTGCACGCTTGCTCCCCTCCCTCACTCCCCCTCCAATCCGGCCACATCCCCTCCGTCTACCTTAAATTCCACCCTCCCGCCGCCCCCATTCCCCACCCTTTCCGCCCTGGCCGGCTGGCTCACCTGCCTCCCTCCCCCCCGTATCCTATTGGCACTGGGCCTTTGCCAAGCCCGCTCTTGGCCGGGCTTCAAAGCCCTGGGACGCGAACCGCAAGCCCTGCCTCCCCACCCCACACAGCCTCGGGCAGGTGGCTGGCTGCGTTGTCATTCTGCACGGCTGCAGAGGCCTCCCTCTCAGCCAGCCGGGAGGCGATGGGAACACTCGCACCCACGCCTCGGATGGGCAACAGCGAGAGGGCTGGCGGGAACAGGGCTCAGCTCCTCTTCAGAAGAGAGGTAGCTGAAGGGTCGAGGCTTGGTGCCTGTTAGAACCCAGGGGCCTTCTGTGCATGCACTTCTGGTTGGATTTCTCAGCCCCTGGGCACAACCTTCTGCTGTCCCAACTTTTCAGGGACAGTCCTGATTAATCCTCTGCCATCCCACTTTTTCAGCTGCTTTTAAAATGTCATGGTTTCTTTTGCCTCTTTCCGTCTTCACCCCTTTGTCCTCAGCTTATTTCAACTGCTGCAAACTAAACTCAAAGGGCAAATGTTGTTTTACACTCCATTAACTCAGCAGGGGAGAGGAGAGACAGTCACGAGGAGGTTCGGGCGAAAGCACATTGCCGCAGCCTCTCCCGGCTTCCTCGTTCATAACTTTTGCCATCTTGATGCCGTTCGGTCACACACGTGCTGGTTTTCGGCTGTCTAATGCCAGAAAGGGTGGAGCAGCCCTTAAACCAAAAAACTCCAGGCGTAAAGGGCGTCCATCTGTGTACATCCAAGCAGACCAGAGCCCGGCAAACGATTTCTTTGAAGTTGACAACGCACAGCCGGAACCGAAAACGCACAAAACCTTGCAGCCTCTGACCATGCTGGCTGGGGGATCTTGGGGTTTGTTGTCCACAAATGTTGCTGTTCCCAGCTTGGAAGGAGACGGGCAGAATTCGCTCACACTCAAAGCGTGCAAGAGACACTCAGCCCACACTTAGAGAACCGATAGAGGCCCTCTCGCACTCACTTCTTGGTCAAAAGATGAGCATTTCCTGGAGGGTTTTGTTCGCTGCAGAGCCAATATGTGGCCGATACCTTGTGTCTGGAGATGGTGGGGTTGGCAGTGCTGGTCCGAGAAAGCTGCTTGCAGATTGACCTCAGGAAGCTGTTCCTGGGACAATGCCTTCTTTTCCATGTGGCCCGGGCCATCCCACCCTCTTCTTCGCTTCCTCTTTTTCTTGCTCTGCCAGCCAAGATAACGTAATGCGAAGGCCAGCACATCGTGAGCATTCTTTGGGAGATGAAAAGACAGGGGGTCAGAAGAAAGGATGGGGGGCACAGCACCCCAAGCGGGTTGCCAGGAGATGCCAGGCAGCTGTGGCCCTCTCTTCCCTGCCAAAAAAAAGGGGTCCATTCCTCTCATTTGCCTCCTCCCGCCATACCAAGTCCTGCCAACAACAGCTTCAAGCTGAAATGAGTTTTACCTTTTGCCTTGGGGCTTCCCTGCCACTGGAACGTGGCTCTTGCTTCTTTTGAAACCGAATCTGGTCCTTGGGGTGGAAGGATTCGGAAAGGCTCCCCCCCATCCCATTGCCCCTGAGGAGTGCCAAGGCCCAAGCCACTTCGACTGGTCCTTACACACTTCCTAGCCCGCATCTGGCAGAAGAGACTTCTTTGCCACCCCCCCCCAAAAGGATGGCTGGCTGGCTGGATACTGGTAGCTAGATAGCTAGAAAGATAGATAGCTAGATAGCTAGATAGGAAGAAAAATCAGGGTGGATGGTTTTGGTAGAGAAGCGGTTACGCTCCCGCCTGGGTGCAGAAGGAAGGAAGAGGAGAGGAAGTCTGGTGAGCAAAGCACAGGGCTGGAGCCAGCTCTCCGCCGCTGCCTTTGATCTGGGCGTCCTCGGGGAGCAGCGTGTGGGAGCAGGTATCCGCCGGGATCCTCCTTGCTCCTCCGCAAAGCAGCAGCAATTACCGAGCCCGCCTGGAGCGCCAGGGGTGTGCATCTGGCGGGGAGGGAGGGGTCAGAGGTCAGGGGCAGAGATTCCCAGCTGTGCGGATCAAAGGTGCCGCCACCGCTGGCCCTTCTCTCTCTCTCTCTCTCCTGCTCCAGGCTTACCTTCTCAAGAGGAAGACTCAGTCCACGCAAGGACAGAGAAGGCCTTTTGACTTTTGGCCAGAAAGTGGCCTTCAGGACCAGGTAGCCTGGCCTTCTGTTTTTCTAAAAAATCCCCCAAGATTATCTCTTCCCTTTTGTTGCTGCTGTTGTGGGCCTTCAAGTCATTTCTGTCTTTTGTGTGTCTGTGCCTCCAAGTTGCTTGTTGACTTATGGCAAACCCATGAATTTCATAGGGTTTTCTTTGGCAAGGAAAACTCAAAAGCAGCTTTGTCAGTTCTCCAAAATGCAACATGCAGGACTTGCAATGTGTTGGTGGCCTCCCATCCACAATCTCACCAAGGCTGGCCCTTGCTTAGCTTCCAAGATCACACAGGATCTAGAGCCCTTAGGGTAATGAAACCTCTGTGTCTGTGTGCCTTCAAATTGCCTGTGGACCTATGGCGCCCCCATGAATTTCATAGGGTTTCCTCAGGCAAGAAATGTTCAAGAGGTGTTTTTGCCAGTTCCTTCCTCTAAATAGAGTCCACGGCACCTGGGATTCATTGGCGGTCTCCCATCCAAGGACTAAACAGGGCTGACCCTGCTTAGCTTCCAAGATCAGACAGAATCTGGTGCCTTTAGGTTATTTAGACCCCTGTGCTAAACTATGGTTGTTATTAGTTGTGTGTCTTCAAGTTGTTTCTGACTTATGGTGACCCTAAGGCAAACCTATCTCCTAAGGCAAACCTTGGCCATTTCTGCACTAGCCTGTTATAGTGCTATTATTCCAATTCCAATATCCTATGGAATCCTGGGGCTTGCAAAGTAGGCCGTTGAGGCCCCTCCCTAAACTGCAAACCCCAGGAGTCCATAGGACGTTGGAAGCGGAATAATAGCACTATAACAGTCTAGTGTGGAAATGGCCTCTGTCCCCAGGGTCGTAGTCCAGTGCCCAAAGCACAGCTCCATGCTGGTTCTCACACTTAGCATGCTCTCCCCATTTAAAAATTAAAATTCAGCAACAGATGCATTTTTTTGCGCCCCCCCTCCACAGCATCGCCTTGCAAGACCTGAGATCTGACCTCCCCAGCAATCTGCGATTAAGCAAACCGTAGCGGCTCAGGTCTTCCAAGGCCCGAAAGGCAAGGGAGAAAAAAAAAAGCCACACAAGTTGTGTAAGTGCACACAAGCAGAGACTTAACACAGCCTCCTATCTCCCGCCCACAGGATCAAGCACAAAGACGTTTCAAAGGGAAATGACCACTTAATTTCACAGGAGACGCTGCCGGTTTGGGCAGGCAGAGAAGGGCGGCCAGGCAAAGACCTGAGGTGGCTCATCATAAAGTGCCGGCCCAGTCGGAATTTTTGGAAGGAGCTCGGCCAAGTTGCAAGACTCAGCCGGGCTAATTTACGCCTTCCTTTGATCTCCCAAGCTCCTCTCTCCTTCCCCGCCCAAGGACCTTGCTCCTCTCTTTTTGCAGCACATTAAGAAGAATATTTCTCAAAAAATGAAACAAAACTGACATAGAATCACTCCAGCCTCAGGTACCTGTGAGCAGATCTATTATCCATCCAAGAAACCCACAGTCCCCGGTGGAGACCATAAAACATTTGTGGTTCAATGATAGAGAATTTATGTTCCCACTCCAAAACCAGGAAGCAGAAGGCTAGCATTTTTATTGCCAATTCTATCACCCTCCCTCGGAGCAAACCTCCTCTGAGGGATGGCATAGGGAGGATGGAGCAAGCTTGTTTTCTGCTGCTCCAGAGACTAGGACACGGAGCAATGGCTTTGAACTTCAGGAAAAGAGAACCCATCTAAACATTAGGAAGACTTTCCTGACAGTAAGAACAGTTCAACAGTGGAACGCACTGCCTAGGAGTGGGGTGGAGTCTCCTTCTTTGGAGGTTTTTAAACAGAGGCTGGGCGGCCATCTGTCAGGAATGCTTTGATGTGTATTCGTGCATGGCACGGTGGGGTTGGACCAGATGGCCCTTGGGAATCTACAGTTCTGTGGTTCTGTGATTCCTCTTCTCCAACTGACCTGGAATGGGAAGAGAACCATCTTGTCCTTTGCCTCAGGCGGCACAACCTCTTGGGCCAGTCGTGCGTGCATTAGCGCTTTGGTGTCAGCACACACGGCCCCAGTCTCACCCACACTGGGATGCAAACATGTCCTTTTAAGAGCTTAATTGCCAATCACAATCGTTTGGCCAGGAAGGTGTCCCCCCCAAAAAAAAGTAGGCGGAAAAACGATCTGCCAAGCCGGCCTTACCTTGTTGGCCAAGGAGAGGCAGGGGCGGAGATCCCGCTCAGGTCGTTCCAGTTTGACGATGGAGACGAATCCGGGGACGGTCTGCTCGTCCTCGCTGGTGTTGCACAGGGAGAGGGGGTGGAACTGCGGAGGGAAAGCAAAGGGAGTCAAGGCTGGGAGGCAACTCCGCGCTGCAGGTTAGGCCACGCTGCAACACTCTGCAGGCAACCGAAGTTGCAATGCCAAGGACTTCTGCCAGAGCGTTGTCGCTTTCGGGTAAAAGTCTGTTGCAGTTCAGCTGTACAGTGGACTCTCTGCTCAGTGCATCGTGCATCGAAAACACTTATTTTTGTAGAGACAAGAGTAATAACAATGCCAGAATTGCATGCTAGACTCACATCAAAAGCTAGAGTGGATGGGAAGGAATAAAGGAATCTGACAACACCGTTGAGACAAAGGCCGTTCCGCACTAGACTGTTATAGTGCTATTATTCCACTTTCAACTTCCTATGGAATCCTGGGATTTGCAGTTTTAGGGAGGGGCATTTAGAATTCTCAGCCAGAGGGCTCTTTGGCTTCAAGAAACTACAAACAGCATGCTGAAGGTGGAATAATAGCACTATAACAGTCTAGTGCGGAAATGGTCTAACTGGGAAAAAAATTCGAGTGTATGCTTGTGCAAACTACAGTCGTGGCTGGTCAGATTCATAAAGGAGATTCAAAAAGCAGGTGAGTCTCATGCAGCAGATGGAAGTAATGAGTAATTTCTGTGTAACTTTGAAGTAACTGAAATGTAACTAGTTAAGAAACAGTGTAGTACATGACACTAGTTGGTTTCGGGGTACCAAAGGATGTAACAAAGTTGCACTTCAAAAATAAGACACGCAAGAGTGAAGTCATTTTGCTGGTATTAGAAGCAGCGATAATTACTTTCAAAAGTTCGTTTCTCAGGGTATTTTTAGAGGGATGTTAGCCGGGCTTTTAACTTGGAGGGGGTCAGGAGTTCAGTGCATCCTCTTATCAGTAATAAAAAGTAATGGAAAAGCAAGGAGCCCAACAAGTTACACTGCAAGTTACTTAGCAAAACACCATGCTGTAGTGGTTGGAGCGTTAGACTACAACCCTGGAGGCCAGGGTTCTTGCTCAGTTACGGAAACCCAGTGGGTGTCCTTGGGTCTGTCACATGCTCTCAGCCCCAGAAAATCCCTGATAGGGTTGTCTTAGGGTTGCTGTAAGTTGAAAATGATTTGAAGGCACACAACAACATGACAGTGGGCTACTTTTCAAACACTGCTAACAGGAGCAAATTACTTTTAAAATGTAACTTTTCAGGCTTTGCATGCTCCAAAATTTTGAAAAATCTCGATGAGAGTATCCAAGGAACATACTGGCTCTTTTCTCCTGCCCAGTTTACTTCTGGGCCCCGTGGCAAATCCACAGGCAAAAGTCATGGATGGACTTTTGTGTGGTCTGACCATGTCGAGGAACCTAAACCAATCTCCTTGCCCTGGACTTGAGGGTCAAAATCTTGGCTTTGATTCGGCTCAACTTTAGGACGAGAAAGTCAGTGGGCCAAACAAAGGCAGAAGAAATTAGGAACCAGACCCGAGGCCCTGCTGTCTTCTAGGGAGGAAAAAACTGGCAGAGAGGGAAAGTCCGATTCTCAGGAAGAAATTCCCCGGTGCCGCTTTGCCCGAGTGATATGAGATCATAAAAGCTGAACGGAAATAAATCCACTTTACGGCCCCCATAAATCCTGGCTGCAAATAAGAATGAACTTTCTGCCCATTCACAAGACCATCCTGATTCATTCTTTCCACAATCTGATGCTCTTTTGCAACCCTGATTCACGGAGGAGCAGGGCCACATTTCAGCCTCACTTGCATGGAAATTGGGGTGTTTTTAGTTTGGTTTTTATGACTGAGCACCCCTGTTCTTGCAAGTTGATCCTAAGGGCCCCTTGGCTGGTACCTTAGGCCAGCAAAGGGAGGAGGAAGGAAAGCACAGACATGGACCAACCCTGGCTAGAGAACCAAGGGCGGACTTCTAGTGTGTTTGCATCAAATGGACTCTCCGCCACACAGAGGGTATTGGAACAGCACAGTTTCTAGCAGTTTCAACCTTCAGGATCTTGGTATTTATAGTTTGCAGAAGGGGACTGTCTGCTCGGGAGCTCTAGTGCAGCTGTTCTCAACCTTAGGCCCTCCAGACGTTGTTGGACTTCAGCTCTCAGAACCCCTGGTCTTGTCCGCTGGGGGAGGATGCTGGGAGCTGAAATCCAGCAACATTGTGAAGGCCCACAAGTTGAGAATCACTACACTACCCCACTACTGTGAACTCCAGCAGTGCCGTTATCTATCAGAGGATTCTAAATTCTTCAAACTAGACATCCCGGGGTTGCTTTGGGTAAAGTTATGGTGGTCAAAGTGGGATTGAACTCCACAGTGTGGATAAACCCTCTGTCACTGAGAAAGCGTTCTGGCTAGCTCCTTCTTTTTCGGAGGTGGGATGGGATGGTTCTCTTGAATCAGACTCAATAATCTCTGTCTCTTTTTCTCAGCCTGTACTACCTCAGAGGGTCGTTGTTGTGAGGACAAAGTGCGGAAGAAGGAGAGAAACAATCATATTCTTTGCCTTGAGTGTACTAGAAGAAGTGGCAGCATATGTAAACGGAAAAAACAAAGAATAAACAAAGAAATAAACAGGCAGATCATCCATCCTTCCATCCACCCAATCTCCACTGGTATTAACAGCAGTGCTGGTTGGTGGCTCCCATGTCAGGGGGACGGTGAATCTACTCCAGGTTTCAACCCAAGCTTTAGCTAGCTTTAAAGTTGCTCTCCAAGGTGCTGAGCCTCATTTCTAAACGCATTCAGCACCTTGGAGAGCTCCTTTGAAGATAAGCCAAAACCCGGAATGGATTCAATGCCCCACAGACATGGAAGCCACCAGCTGCGGAGTGTGTGTGTGTGTGTGCATCTGTGCATGCTATAAGCCAAACCTTAAAAAAAGCCCTGATATTTTTTTAAGAAATAGTGAAAACACAATAAACTGTTAAAAAGCCAATGAATTTAAAAGTGTAACACCATTTAAAAACAGAATAAAGTAAAAAAATAAAATCCAGCATGCGTGCCCCGGAAGAAAAGATTCCCCGGACTCTTTATAACTTTTTTGGAGCAAAAATAAAACCAGATGATGTAACACTCTGTGTTAAATAACATAGGAATTTGAATTTAAACATATGGTAATAAGACACCTTCTATTAATTGGTCTTTATTTTTCATTGCAGTTTTTTACGGGGAGCATCAGAGTTCTTTTGTGTTTCAGTTACTTAAAGTAGTGTGATTGCATATCTGGGAATAGTCTACTGTTTTACTAATGTGTTTTTGTTTTTCTTAGTCATACTTTAGTTTAATTTAAATGAATTAAACAGATATATTGCTTATGTACAATTTTTCTTTCTTTTTTCCCTTTTTTAGGGTGGTGTGAATTTGTATTAAAATTGATAAATAGGACTTCAAAAAAAAAAAAAGAAAAAGAAAAAAAAAGAAACCTACCTACCAAATCCCAGTATCCAGCAGGCCTGTGGCTCTACTCTGGGTTCGGTTCAGTTCTGTCCGCACTGGGCGTGCAGAACATGCTAATGGCCCAGCTGGGCCGCTCCGTTCCCTGCAGCTGCCGAGGGATCCTTTTGAATGGCCGATAACCCCGCAGCCAGACAATTAGGTCTTTTCTCTCCTATCTTGAATGGTAGAGAGCAAACATCCTCTTGGCTTCTATAAACGGGCGAGAGGCAGGGCGAGGGGTAGAGGAAAGGGACACAGAGCAAACCAGGGGGAAGGACTGGCAGAGTCTGGGCAGCAGTCCAAACTCTTTGCGCGGCAGAGGTTCCGGGGCGATCCCCATTAATGGTGGGGGCAAAGGCCCCCAAACAGCACCTGGGATACCGGGCAAAATGGAACGCCTCTGTGAACGTTCACCTGGGTTCTGATATAAATAGTTGGGTGGGTTGATTTCCAGGGGTTCCCTCCTTGGAGTAAGGAGTTTTGGGGCGCTATCAGGGTGCCTCGCTATCTGCCGTGAAACGTGGAGTCCACAGCAGTGCTACTCAAAGTGGTGGCCCACGGAAAGGAAAGAAGCAATACAACAGTGTGGTGCGGAAATGGCCTGAGACATCTCACTTTGATTCTCTGCCGCTTCAGGAATGGTAACTACCACCCACTTCACCCAAAAGTCTTGCCATCCAACCTTCCTCTCCTTTACCTTCGCTACTGTTGTGTGGTTTGTAAGACTGTTTGATAACTTGCACGTGTATGGTTTTCTTCCAGTAAAGACGTCCCTTTTGATTTCCAGCTGGTGCCCTACTACTAGTATCCAAAGGCGAAAAGATCCCATAAGGTACCCCAACTCTCGCAGGCCACCTTTCCACGGAAGCACGGGTACTGGTCCCCCACCTTTTTGGGCAACGCCTCTGTCACTGAGAAAATGTGCTGGCTCTACACCACGCTTGCAGCTTTACTGCCCCACGATTCCACCAGGGAACCCGGGCGCCGTGGAGCTGGGCCCCGTGCCCATCCCTTCCTGCACAAAAAAGCAAGAGACGGGCACCCACGCTTCCCATGGGCCACGCTCGTTCTCTCGCTCCCTGTCTCACTCTCTCTCTCTCCTTCTCCTGTTTATCCTGGACTTCGACCAGGTGCAGAACACAAAGGCCCGCATGATTTCGCCCCTCGTTCCGGCACTGCAGGTTTGAAGGTCAGCCCCTTGGCAGGCGAGCTCCTTTGTGCGGCCCCGGAGAAGCTGAGCCAAACCAGGCCGGCCGGGCCCTTCTCCTCCGCCTCCCTTGCAGCCCCACGACGCCCTGCCTGCGAGGCCTTGCGAGTCCAGCCCTGGTAGAAGCAGCCGGCGGGAAAAGGGAACAGGGACCCAGGGCGGGCGAGATGAAAAGGCCGCCCGCTAATGTAATAACCGATGGCCTCTCCAGTGCCGTTTGAACTGTTTACAGACCGAGTTAACGATTACAGGCGATGTGTACCTTGGCCGCCTGCCCAAATTCTTACCCGCCCATCAGATATTATTAAACAACCCTTTTCCATGCCTGGCCTGGAGTCCTTCCAACACACCTCAGAGAGAAGCCGACGCTCAAGGTGGAGCCGCAGGTTGGCACACACTCGCTCTCGGAGGAAGAGGCCCAACCGGGCTCCAGAGAGACTCAACCTCACTCTTCTCTCTCTAGGCCTGGGAAAAAGGGGCACCCACCCCAGCCCCAAGTGGTACGGGTTAATCTGGTGGCGGAACAGAGGGGGAATCCCCGTGGCTGTTCAACACGGCGAGCTCGGAGGGGAGAGCTCGAAAAGAACGTGCCACAATCGACGTAGCTAATTGTGCCAAGTTACCCTTTTTTCTTGGTAGCGAGAGGGGTAATAAAGCAGCCGGTCACGTAACAAACAGGAAGAAAATGACGTGTCGTTGTGGTGCACCTTCAAGTTGTTTTAGAGTTGTGGTGACCCTAAGGTGAACCTCAGGAAGAACCTCCTGACAGTCGGGGCTGTCCGGCAGTGGAATCTGCTGCCTCGGAGTGTGGTGGAGTCTCCTTCCTTGGAGGTTTTTAAGCAGAGGCCGGATGGCCCTCTGTCGGGAGTGCTTTGAGGGAGTTCCTGCATGGCAGGGGGTTGGACTGGATGGCCCCTGGGGTCTCTTCCAACTCTACATTTCTATGATTCTATGATTCTATCACGGGGTTGTCTTGGAAAGATGTGTTCAGAGAGGGTTTGCCTTTGCCTCCCTCTGAGGCTGAGAGAGTGTGACTTGCCCAAGTTCAGAAGGGGTTACACTGAGGTAACAGGAACCGATTACTATTTTTTAAAAAAAATGGATTTCCACTCTCTGGGTCAGAGGTAGTGGAAATGGTGGATGTTGGAACACGTGCCAAGCTGGGAACTTGCCAAATTCAGCTTCAGAGCCTGAATCTGCCACAAAATGAAAGCCCAGCTGCCCTCTCTTTGCTGGACATTTCAACAACACACAAGAGAATGTCCTGGTGGATCAGGCCCCATGATAGCTAGTGGAGGGTGTGTGTGCTTTATGGCATCTCAACAAAATGTCTCAGGCCTACACTTGTCTCTTTTTTTAACGGTTTAGAGATTATTTTCTTTTTAAAAAAAATGTGCTCAGGCCAACATAGATGTTGGAGTTCCAGCTCCTTCCTTCCTTTTTAAGACTAAACTTTGGGTGGGAGACCCAGTCTCCTGGAAATTGTGGAGCTGAGAGGGAACCCCAAGCACCCTCCAATCCAAAGTCCCAAATGCCAGCGGCACAAATCTCCCTAAGGAAAGAGCAAGGAAAGAGCAAGGAAAGACCCTCTCGAAAAAGCATCAGTGAAAGAGAGCAGAGAGGGACCTCACTGTCAAGCGGTCCATGCCTCCATATAAACACCGTTCCTTATCAGATGCAACAACACGCCTTGAGATTTCTCACAATGCCCTGGAAGGTGCCAGGGCACAATTCATCCTCTCCTTGGGGAGAGGAGAAGTAATTCTCTTCCCAACTTGCCTCTGGCTTTGCTGTCAAATCTGCATCCCCTTCAACTGTCCCAATTAATCCTCTGCCGTCCCCCTTTTCCAGCTGCTTTTAAAATGTCCTGGTTCTTCTCTCCTCCTCCCACTTTCCCCCTTCGTCCTCGGCTCCAACTGCCGCAAACTGAGCTTGTCGGAGCCTCCTTCTTTGAAGGTTTTTAAACAGAGGTTGGATGGCCATCCGTCGGGAATGCTCGGACGGTGTCTTCCCGCACGGCAGAAGGGGGCTGGACTCAGTGGCCCTTGGGGTCTCTTCTGGCTCTACGATTCTATGAGTTCAAGGGGCCAAAGGAATTTGTGCCCAGTTGACCAGGCAGGAGGAGAGACGGGGGTGAGTGCTGCCCTTCCCTGTGGGCTCAGGCCAAAGCAAATGGCCGCAGCCTTGGATCTCCATACTCTGGTCTCCTTTGGCCACGTGTGTCCCCGTTTTCATCTGAGAAATGTGCCCTGGCGACTGATTTGGGGGACAGCGTGGCTGTTCTTGCAAATAAAACAACCGCTTTGCACCCCAGGAGGGGCCAAAGAGGGGCTCAGACAGGCCAGGCCAGCGTGCAGTGTCAATCCCACACAGGTGTGTTGCTGCACCGAGCCTTCCTCTTCCTCCTCCTCCTCCTCTCTCTGAAACCCTGGGAGCCTCCGTCTCCTGCCTGCTGCATCGCTGAGAGCCATTTGCTCGCTCCTCCAGCTTCCCCGGCTTGTACAGACAGGCCTGCCCGGCTCAGGAGAGGGAGGAATCCGATTCTCACCCCCAGGGGCTTGCTAAGTAACTCGCCCGCACTTCAAAGGAGCCCTTTTATTTTGCCTTGGTGATCACACCCTGCAAAAATTTCCCACCGACAAAAGAAATCGTTTTATAGGCAAACGAAGGGTTGGAATGTGTCTCTCCTGCTCAAGCCCTGGTGAAGGAAGGAAGGCGGAGAAGCGCCCGGCCGCAGAAGCAGCAGCAACCAGGTCGCATGCCCAGGAGAGCCCGGGGTTTGCGGGGTGGGGGGAGAGTGAAAGAGGCCTCACAGTCTCCGTCCAGATCCGATTTAGGTGCCGCTCCACAAGGGTTACCCTCAGGGCCCCAGATCCCGTCTGTACTTGGAAGCTAAGCAGGGCCAGCCCTGGTTAGTCCTTGCAGGGGAGACCACCAACAAACACCTGGTGCCGTAGGCTCTATTTCAGAGGGAGAACTGGCAAAACCTTCTCTGAGGATTCCTCACCTAAGAAAGCCCGATGCAAAATAAATCGTGGGGTTGCCATATGTCAACAGGCAACTTGGAAAGATACACACCCACAGATATATAGACCCCTGCAAAGACTACCTTAGAGTGTCAGAAAGCAAAGCTTGGAAAAATCAGGGACTCCAGCTCCCACAATCCACCCGCTGCCTAAAAGACTCTAGAAGCTGGACTTCAAAACAAGAGGAATGCTTCTAAGCTTGGCATCCAGTGTCCACTGCTTGCAACAGGCAACCAGACAGCTCTGAAAGCAGAAAGACAATGGTATTTTGCAGTCTTTTTCTCCTCCGGTGTCTGACATCCAAAGGTAGACTGCTCCTGAAGGTTCCTTATAAAACTTCTATCTGCAGCTTCTATCTCTTTCCTTCCCCTGTATTGATCTAATCGAGGCTGCCAAGTCTTTCAAGCTCACCGGTAGCCGTAACCGCAGTCTGCCAGAACTCGGCCTCCGCCCAGATAGACTGTGACCTTAATCCCCAAAGATGTTTAACCGGCCTTGAAGGAGAGGCATCCTGCGTGTGATCCAGGCCCTCGACACCTTCGACTGGTTCCAGAGGATGTGCCTTCGGAGGAGAACCGGGTCCCGACGAGTTCCTGACTGAGAACACGGGCCTCCGGAGAACACAGAGAGAAATCCCTCAAGAGGAAGGGAGACGGAGGGGGACCAAGTCCATGTTCCCCCACAACTGCTGGGTTGCGCAATATCCGTTTCCCATCCAGGTGGCCGGTGCTGACGGCCCAGGACGAAACGCACGTTGATCCTGTTAGACAACCAAGAAGACCCGGAGAGAGATCGAGAGAGGGGTCTGTGGACAGATGTAGGGCATAATCGGAGAGGCAGGGCGTAGCAGATTCTTGCTGGCTATGCTCTTTGTATATTACCCCCAAACCTCTGCAAAGGCCAAGCAAGATCCTGTTGGTCCACAACAGCACTTGCTTTTCGTATCCAAAAAACACACTATGTTGGGTTAAGCGCACATTTGCAGAAAGCTAACTGGTGTGGCATATTAACCTCATGTAACAAATTTAAGGTACACAGTAACGCACGGTGAATTTTTTTTTTTTGGTCAGGCACGAGGCTAGTCCTCATTACGACAGTCTATTTTGCAAAGTCAGAGCTGACTCTGCTCTGTCCACCAGTTCCAACTGATCCCGGGACTTGACCGCACTAAACTGTTATAAATTCCACAGGATGCTTTCCGTGGCGGCTAAAGTGGACTCGTAGAGTTATAACAGTACAGTGCGGTTTAAGTTAATGCAGTGCTAGAAATGTTAGAAGTTTGGGGGCCAAAGGACCATTTCACGGCGAGGGGCAGACCCATGCTCCCGTTTTGCCCACCCCCCCGAGTCACACACTCACGCAGCCCCCGCCGGCAACCGGGGCGCCTCTCCCCCTTCCTTCCAGCCCCCTCCTTCCCTCTCTTCCTTCCTCCTTCCCTCCATCCTGCGATCCCAAACATGTTCTGAGTTTGGGACCGGAGGCACCTTTGTGGGATACTTCAAAAGACGACGCGAGAGAAAAAAGCCAGCTTGGAAGGCCCTGTGTGTGTGTGTATGCGTGTGTGGGTTTGGGTGTTCTTTTTTTTTAAAGAAAGAAAAAAGAAATAATTGTTAGGGGGAAGAAGGGAAAAAAATGTGAGGAATATCAGCGCGTGCCCCTGCACGCCCTTGCGGCGGTGCGCTCCTTTTGCAAAATGCTCCTTTGCTCAGGTTCAGGAGGCGGCTCAGGCTCCTCGGGATTTGGAGTTTCGAATTCTTTGGCTTGCTTTCTAAACGAGAATGGGATTAGGAAGTACTTTTTCCTTATTCTCTTCTTGGAAAACAAAAATTGGATACATATCTCTTTGCAGATGCTGCTTGGCTTTGGCTCTCCGTTCTGTAACCTCCTCCCTTCTACGTTGGGCTGCGTTTGGCCTCCGATCCGGCATCAGGCAAAATTTATTTCTTTATTAGATTTATGTCCTGCTTATGTCCAAATGGGATTCAAAGCGGCTTACAATATAAATGAAAACATCAAAAACAAGATGGGGTAGTGTGCAGAGGGACTTGGTAGCCTCTTTGAGACTAACGGACAAAAAGAAGTTGGTAGCAGAAGATTTCGTAGACTTCTGCTTCATCAGACGCCGGGAGTGAAGGAGTTTCCAGTTTACAAACGCTTACGCTGCCAACTTCTTTCGACGCTGCTGCCTCCATGGAGTGTGGTGGAGTCTCTTCCTTCCTTGGTGGTTTTTAAACGGAGGCTGAGTGGCCATCGGTCAAAGGGAGGGCTTGGATTGTGTCTTCCTGAATGACAGATTGGGGTTGGACTGGATGGCACCTTCGGGTTTCATCCAGCGCTATCATTCTATCGTTCTATGACGTGGCGGCAAACAACAACTTAGCCGGTCAATACTTGTGTAAGTTCCCCTGGTTCGTTAGACCTATTCTTATTGGGACAAACAGGCCGATGAAACAGTTAAAACAGACGGTGCCATTAAAACACCATTGAATTAAACAGCCATTTAAAAACCATACCGTTTCTTTTTCAAAAAACTGCCTCCCACAGCACCCAGTCCGTTGCCTAAGGCACTCCCTCCAACGGTCCCAATTTGGCAGCGACAGTCGCGATTAATCCTCTGTCATCCCACTTTTTCAGCTGCTTTTAAAATATCCCAGTTTCTTTCTCTCCTCCTCCCGCTTTCCCCTCTTGTCCTCAGCTGACTTCAGTTGCTACAAAAACTAAGTTCAAAGTGCAAAAGCAGTTTATATTCCATTAACTCAGGAGAAAAATCTTGCCCTTCCCTGGAGGTTTGGGCAAAAGCAAACTTCTGCAGCCTCTCCTAGCTTGTGCGTTCTCCCCCATTCCTCGCTTTTGCCATTAGAGGCCATTTCCGCACTGTACTGTTATAGTGCTATGGTTCCACTTTCAACCTCTTGTGGAATTCTGGGGTTTGCCGTTTAGGGAGGGGCCTTCAGATTTCTCAGCCAGAGAACTCTTTGGCCTCAGGAAACTACAAATCCCAGAATTCCACAGGTAGTCGAAAGTGGAATAATAGCACTATAACAGTGCAGTGCGGAAATGGCCTTAGCCACATACACATTGATGCGACCTGGCCACAGGGATCCTGTTTTCCACCTGTGAAATGTGGGAAGGGGAAAATAAGGCACCTTTGACGAAAGAGGCAATTCTGCTTTGGTAATTTTGCACACCTCAGCTGTGCTGTTTTAAACTCTCCAAACTTCCCCACCCTGTAAAACCAGACACAGCCGAGGCCCTGGCCTTCCCTGGCACTGGTATGTCATTTGACCCACTCTTTTTCTAAACGCCTCCCTGCTTCCGAGCCCTCCTCTACATGCCCTGGAACCCAACACAGCCCATAAACTTTTTAATGGGTCTGTCTAATGTCCCTTGTCCACCGAGTGCATTTCCTGACCGCGGGTTTTGGATAATTATTAACCGGTAAGTAGGCTTTGAGGCACAAAGTACAGGTCGGAGGCCTTTGAAATGCAAAAAAACCTGAGATGCCCACTCTTGATCCTCACACACAAGTCTAGAGGCATCAAGGCATCCCAGAGGAATGGGGATCCAAAAATGCCTTGGGACTGCAACTCCCAGCTTCCCTCACTGGGGCTAGGGACTACTCGGAGCTGCAGTCCAGGAACATCCAGAGGGCTGTGAGATTGCCGTCTCTCAGTAGGGTGAAAGCAGTTGGCAAACGAGAACTTACAAATGTATTTACTTATTGAAATATTTGCATCCTGATTTTTGTCTGGCCATTTCCGCACTAGACTGTTATAGTGCTATTATTCCACTTGCAACATCCTGTGGAATCCTGGGGTTTGCAGTTTAGGGAGGGGCCTCAAAGGCATCCTCAAAGGCCCCTCCCTAGACTGCAAACCCCAGGATTCCATAGGATGTTGCAAGTGGAATAATAGCACTATACCAGTCTAGTGCAGAAATGGCCCAAGACTAGGTCAGCAAATCACCCCTGACTAAATCTTGCCAAGAAAATTCCCGTGAAAATCACCTTGGGGTTATTGTAAGCTGGAAACAACTAGGGAATGCGCACCACCGCCACAACAACCTCTATCTAAAGATCTCAGGCTGGCATACAAGCAAGCCCACGTGGTTGATTTAAAACCACGGAAAGAGTAAAAAAGTAGTTCAGAGAGCTGAAAAAAGCATTAAACAACTTTCCAGGCTGAGAAGAAGACGGATGAAAAGCAGTTAAAATGCTTTTCAAATGACAAAGCATCCAACTGTCCTGATTTGTTAGGGAGGGTCCCGATTTATCCCGTTGTCCCACTTTTTCGGTGACTTTTAAATGTTCCAGTTTCGTTCTCCTCCTCCCGCTTTCTGACTTCAATCGCTGCAAACTGAGTTTAAAGTGCCAAAGCAGTTTGCATTCCGCTCTGTTAAGGATGGAGCGGAGACGACAGAATCGTGCTCTTCCCAGTTGGTTCAGGCCAAAGCAAGCTGTTGCAGCCACTCCTCGCTCGTCTGTTCTCCCTCATGAATAACTTTTGCCATCTTGAGGATGTTGCTCGGCCACAAACAATCTCATTGTCATCAGTGAAACCTTGGAGGGCAGAAGCTTGGTTGTGCAAAGACTCTGCAAGGCATGAATGGATCCAGATTTCCACTGGCTCATGAAAAAGCATGACCGTGTTGAGTTTTGACCCAAAAAGAAAGTTTCACATTCTAGGCTACTCTCCTTGATTCTGGGAGCTTAAACTCTTTGGGGGTTTTCAAGAGAGACTTGGATTATTGGAGACTCCCTGTCCTTTGTTTGCACACAGCGTCCTGCTCGATTTTTCACCCCATGTTGACTCTCTGCCTTGCACAACTGTTGCCGCGTGGGTTTTCTGACTCTGAACACCTTCTCACATGTAACTTTGTGTGAGCAGCAGCTGGCGGTTCCCCTGTTTTTTAAAACAGGAGTTGGATGTCCATCTTCCAGCGAGACTTAGCACTGGATTTCTGGACAGATGGACCGGGTTTAATGGGATGACGCATTACAGATCTAAGAACTTCTCTGTCCTACCACCTTCTCAGGCTCATTTGGTGGGACCACGGTAGACGGGGCCTCCTTGGTGATTGTTCCCAGACTTTGGATATCCCTTCCTGGGGAGGCCAGGATCGCTCCCTCTTTGCCCTCCTTCCTCCAACAAAAGCCCTTCTCTTCCATCAGGCTTTTAGGAGTTGACCGGGTTGGGCTTTTAGTGCTCTGCTGTTTTGTTGCTTTTCAAAACATGGTCTTTCCATGGATTTTAATGCTCTTAACTTGACTGATGGTTTGGTTTTAAAATAACTTCCATTGACTCTTTTCATTGATGCTTTGGTATCATTCTCAATCGGTACTGTTTTTGAGAAAGGGGCAAGCTGCCTCCAGTCTCATTTATTGTGGAAAAAGCAGGACATAAATTGAAACAATACTGATAAAGATAATTTCACTATCGGCCTTCTGTATTTCTGGGTTTCGCGGATTTGATTGATTGGGAGTTTCCCCAACACCTGGACCCCCACCTCAGGAGTTCCTTTTTGGAGGAACTGTTCTTCCCGGTGGCTCCGATCAGGCCACGCAGCCCTTTAAAAAAACTCCCTGTGGTCTTCTTTCTCCTCCACCAGCCACTGGCTGGCCAGCTAAGGAGGACTCACAGCCCAATTTCTCAGCATCACAAACCCTCTCTTGTGCCCCCACAAACACACCCAAGGGAGCAGATGGGAGAGAGAAATGAAGTCTAGGGCCACCATGCCATCCCAACCCTTTCCCTCTCCTTCCCCTGGCCTGGTTTCGACCCTGGGTGCCTGTTTTCCCCACCATGCCATGGCCCCCTTCCCACACCCACATGCACACACATTTTGATGTTTGTGGTTCTTCCACTTTTGTGGGGGGTCCTGTGTCCCTAACCATAGTGAATTTGGAGGCCTGGCTGTATTATGTTTCCTCCAATCAGCTCGAAGCAGACCTCTGTGGTTCCCCTCCCCATTATTATCCTCACAACAGCCCTGCAAGGTAGGTCAAACGGGGAGAGGGCGGGAAAGTAACTGGCTCAAAGCTCACTCACATGACTTCCTAGCCAGTTAGGAATTGAACTCTGGACACATCAGGCCTAGGGTGCTGCTCCAATTCACTTTTGCAGGGGTTCTGTGCCCCTAACCCTGGCAAACGTGGACTGTAGTAATATTAATATTAATCACAGGTGTCATCTCCAGATCTGTGATTCTGTCAGTGCAGTAAACAAATCCACTCTGTTTCTAAGTCCACTTTTTATAGGACCTCTCCCAGTTGTGGAACTCTACCTGCTAGATAGGCTCAGTACCTTGGAGAGCTCCTTTGAAGTTCATGCTAAGAGGTGGAGTGGATTCAGTGCCCCACAGACCTGGCAAGGCACCAGCCGCCACTGCCTTGCACTGGGGGGGAAACTTAAGTGGACGATAGGGTTCCGTTAGAGCACCTAGAGATTGACAGGGCAAATGGACTAAGAATTTCTTTAAAATAAATAAATAAATGACCCACGAACAACCAAATGCACGAGGGCTGAGCCCATGAATGTGGAGGGCCGACTGTACCTAGATCCCCTTGGACAGCCTTTGCAAGTTGCAGCAACGAGCCAGTCAAAACTCGCAAATTGTAATGCGCTGCTGCTCTGCCAGGTGAACCGGAGATTTGCAGATGGCCCTTTCCTCTTGCCTAGAGCTAAGCCCACCCCAGAACTGGCGAATTTGCACCCTTTTCTCCTGCCTGTGGATGACCTATGAAAGGGGGAGACTCGGGGCAGCCAGGCTGAGAGAGCTGGCAACCTTCATATTGGTGAGTCTCTGATGCGTCCCCAAGCCCTACTAAGTCTCATCCTGTCCTCCAACCATGTTTTTTAGGGTCTGCATTCAGCCCCTGGAGGAATTCATCCCTATGTCCAGAACATGGGGTCTTCCTCATCCAGATTTTATCGGGGCGCTGGGGGGCAGCTATTATTTCTAGGCCTGGGCTCTGTTTACCATGCTGCCAGTTCTTGGTTTCCACCATCTGACCGGCAGGTTTTGGATGGCTGTTTGTCACGCTGAACCAGTCATGGAGCTGCTGGGACGCATCAACCGATCCCCTTTTTTTTTTTCCGTGAGTGAAGAAATGTAAAGCCAATTATGAGCGATCTTATCAGGCTTCGTCGGAATGCCAGCTCCCATGACAAGGGAGCATCTGAGGAGCTCTTTCAAATGACAAGGCAGGAAACACAGCCATTTTCCACAGCAAATCAGCCACGGCTGCACCCACTCACGGGAGGTTCCTCCCCTTGACTTTGAAGATCCCGTCCTCCCTTCTTCCACCTGGGGCATGGAAAAAATATTACTCCCCTCTATGAACACATAATAAGGAAGTTTGGCACCCTTTTGAACAACCTATTCTTCCATTACTCACAGGAGCTTCGCAAGGCACTGTTCCGACCTCTGCTCCAAACTACTGCAAGTCTTATTCCTGAGATCCCTGCAGGGTTTTTAAGAATATCTTCACAACCATGAGGACTAGAAACCTGGGTGCCCACTCTCCATGCCTCAGTCCCCTTCCCACAGACACACATGCACACATTTTTTGATATCTGCAATTTTCCCACTTTTACGAGGGTCCCGTTCCCCTAAACCCAGCGAACGTGGAGCACCAACTGTCCTGCTAAGCTTACCTGTAAGATTTAAAATATACAAAAGGAAGCCGTAGGGGTGGCGAAACTGTTGGACACACCTTAGAATGAGTTGCACAGGCTTCAGCTAATGCCATTAAGAAAGTTGGCTCATTACTAAAAAGTAAATCCCAATTTTGGGGCAGATGGGCCAATTGTTTTTAACAGATAACAACTCCACCAGCTTATTTTTCTCCAATTCCCTTTGACAACAAAATAACATAGGGTGGGGTCCCTCATATAGGACGTGGGTACAACTGTAACCTCCATCTCATGTGCCCCCAGAACACAGAACCATCCTGCTTCTGGGTACCAGGGGTGAGAAGTAGCCACCCTGACAAGGGTTGCTAGGTCAGGACTACCCCCAAATTTTGAGATTTTGGGGCCAAAACGTGAAACCAAGGGATGCCCTCCTTGTGATGTCATGGGAGGAGGCACCTAGTGATGTTATAAGGATGCCATTACAAAGGGCAAACCCTTGAGAGGTCATTAATTGTGATCCCTCAAGCATCCACCATGTTGCACAGAATGTGCCTTCAAAATGAGGAAAAAAATCAAGTCTAAATTGCTCAGCGCTCTCGCCCTGAGACTGTCCCCAACTTCCTATGAGAATTAGAGGAGGTGGTCCAGGTCAGGACCTGAGATCTGGGACCCTCTCCTCCTAACCAGTAGCCACTGAGATTTTTTTTTACAGGGTGAAAATAAGCAAAGAGTATCTCTTGCCTGGAAGAAAGCTAGGTGTTTACCCTGTCTGGAAATTCTTCTTAAATTCAAGAGCAAAGTGATGGAGATCCAACTTCCTTCACGGTTGGAGACAAAGCCAAGGAATGTTGATCTGTATATAAAGTTTCATGCTCTTTCTCAACAGGGGACGGGAAGGTCCAAAGCAACAATGCTTTTGGGACAAACTGACTCGATAGTAGCCTTTGGATGTCCTCCGGCGTTTCGCAGATTTAAACCAAGACCTGTGTGGCTGAGTAAAGAGGTTTCCTCTTCTATACTTTATTCTCACAACAGCCCTGTAAGGCACACCCTCCAACCTTTTCAGAGACAAAAACGGGGACTCACGTGGCCAAGCAACATCAGAGTGGGGTCAAGACGGCAAAAGTTGTTCACAAGGGAGAATGCACAAGCTAGGAGAGGCTGCAGGAGTCTGCTTTTGCCTGAGCCGATTGGGAAAGTCCAGACTCTGCCTCCTCCTCCACTCTCTCTCTCTCTCTCTCTCTCTCTCTCCCCTGCTGAGTTAATTCAATGCAAGCTCCTATTGCGCTTTGAACTCAGTTTGCAGCAATGGAAGCAAGCTAAGGATGAAGGGGGAAAGTGGGAGGAAGAGAGAGAAACTTTTAAAAGCAGCCAAAAAAGTGGAACGATAGAGGATTAATCAGGACCGTTCCTGCCAAATTGGGACAGTTGTAGAGTGTGCATTTAACGAACTCCGGTCCTGTTCCAATGCAGCAGTTACAACAGAGAGGGTATCTTGTAGGGGGAAAAATGCCTAAAATGTCCCTTGGGGGCAGGAATGTGGAGAAACTGCCACCTACTTCCCCTTGGATGCATTTGGGGCACATGAATTTAAAAGGTGGGAGAGGGATTTGATTGACTTCCAAATAGCCCCCACTTTCCTCAGCCTGGTACGAGGAGATGCAAACATTGTCATTCTCTGCTCCTCTTCTACCCGGTTCAGCGCAGAACCTAGAGAAGTCCCTTTTTTGGACTACAACTCCCAGAATTTGGGATCTGAAGTGCAAAATGTGACTTTTCCACGCAAACAGGTCAAAAGGCTTTTCCTTCTTCCCCTTAGCTCTCTCTCTGTGTGTTTTCCTTCTCCTTGCCCCCAAATCAAGCCATCTGTCCATTTTTACCTCCCCAAACACACAAAAAATCTGCCACATTGTTGATGTTCTTTCACCGCGCTCCACAGCACAGGAGCAACTCATAACACTGAAAAAACAGGCACAAGGCTTCTTAAGGCACCAAAGGCATTTCATTCCCGCTAAGCATGAGGATGCTAGTTTATGGCTCTTTCCCACTGTCTGTTGGCAAGGAAATGCTATCCTGAAACAGCCAACACCTTTTCCCTGTGACAGCTCAGTGTGACATGATACAAACTTCTCAGCTGGACTACTGCAAAGTGCTTTCCGTGGAGCTGCCCTTGAAGATAGGTCTGGAATTTCAGGAGCCCAAAATGTTGTAGCCCAGTTCCCATGAAACATTAGTGTGTGAAGCATGGTGTTAGTGGTCTCCCAGTGAGTTCCCCTGGCTGAGTGGGGATTTGAACCCTGGTCTACCTGGAGTCCTATAGTCCAACCTTCAAACTGCTGTACCACACTGGCTATCGAGGTGTGTGCCAGTGTAACCTCTCTGGTAAGGGAGTTACAGAGCAGCTACCAAAAAGGCTCTGAGAGGGGCCTCCGCAAAAGATCTCAAGACATGGACAAGTCCACATGCAGAAATACAGTCTGTCAGGTACCTTGTACCTTGATAGGTCTTCCCCATAGCACTTTGAATTGTGCCCACAGAGTGGAAGCCAGCAGAGCTGTTACAACAGGGAGTTTCGGTACTTCATACCCTCCAACATTTCACCAGGACATGTGTGACCGAGCAACATCAGTGGGTTCTCAAGATGGCCAAAGGCACAAATGAAGAAGAGAAGCTGGGAGAGGCTGCAGCAGTTTGATTTTGCCTGGCCAACTGGGAAGGGCAAGCCTCCACCCTCTCCTCCAGTCCAACCGCTCTAGGAAGGGAATTTGAGAACTTAGAGAAGCCACGGAGGAGGCCCTGTCTCCTATGAGGTTGGTGGGACAGAGAGAAGAGCCTCCCCAAAAGATCTCAAAGCAGGGGAGGACTCCGATAGGGAGATATGGTGCTTCAGATGACCCAGACTAAGCCTGTACATCTGCACCTTTCCCCACTCCTCTCTTACGCAAATTCCCCTCCTGTTTGAGCTCATCAAAGGAGGACCAGCTAAAGTTACAGCCGTGCCTAACACAAAGATGAGCTGTTGGAAGCAAACCAAGGCAGTCTCCCCCAAAATCCTGGCCTGTGTTGAAGGATGTCCTCATAAAGGCAGAAGGGTGGTTCCTCTTTGATGGCCTTTGGGAACAGGTGCGAAACTCCATTTTCACCAGCCCTTCCCGGGCTGTCTGCTCCACCCCAGTGGCTGATACGCAAGTCCATATCTATAGTTCTTGTTTTCTCAGAATCTTTTTTAACAGCCTTTACGATTGCTGTTATAAATCCACCTGTCCCAGAGCTCTTGGCTCCCGGGAGCCGCTTTAAGCATCTGCTGGGGAAAGTGATAAGATGCCTCAGGATCACCCTTGGTGGGAAAGGAAGGAGGAGAAGGAAGGATTGGGGAAGGAGAGGAGGGAGGGGAGGAGGAAGAGGTGAAGGGCAAGGAAGAAGAAGAGAAAGGAAAAGATGAAAGGCAGACAAAGGAAGAGGAGGGGAAGAGGTTGAAGAAGAAGCAAAGGAAGGAAAAGACAAAGGAAGAGAAAATAGGAAGAAAAGGAAGAGGAAGAGGAGAGCCTGAGGAAGAAGAACAGGAAGGAAAAGATGGACCAGGGAGGAAGAAGAGAAGGAGGAGATTAAGGGAGGCATAACTGCATATATTTTGGAAGAAGGAGAGAAGGAAAATGAGGGAGAGGAGGAGGAAGAGGAGGAGGAAGAAAGGGAAAAAAAGGAGAAGGACAGAGGGGAGTTGTCTACATGTATGGCGCGGCAACTGTGGCCCCAACGCCTGCGTGGATCGGTCGTTAGGATGAAAAGATGACATGCGACTGGGCTTTTTGAAGCCCCAGATGTTGAGTTGGGTTCTGCTACTCCCCCAAGAATCCCTCCCGGGCCCAACGGCTCAACAGGTGGCATTCCCATGACGGAATGATGCTTGATGGCTGCCGTCTCAGTGGTGGGTTGGGAGGTGAATCCATGGATGAGTTTTCACCTCAGTTTTAAAGGAGATGTCCAAAGTGTGGAGGCCTTTTCCCCACATCAGCTCAAGTGCCTTGGAGAGCGTCTTTAAAGTTATGACTAAAGCCCAGAGCAGATTTGCCCATTCCCATGGATATGGGAGCCACCAGTGATGCGAGCTGAGGGGCCCCTTGCATCTTTGCACTTGGCACGCGCCAGAGTGATTTTTCTCTGGATGCCACCATGGACTTATATACATTTATGAGTCCATTATTGCTCTGAGATCTTCTGGAGAGGGCCTTCTCTCTGTCCCACCTCCTTCCCAGGCCCGTTTGTTGGGAACAAGGGAGACAGGGCCTTCTCTGTGGCTGCTCCCACACTTTGGAAGTCCCTTCCTAGGGAGGCCAGGATGGCTCTGTCCTTGCTCTCCTAACCAGGGCTGGCCCTGCTTAGCTTCCAAGATAAGATGGGACTGGGTGCCTTTAGGCTATTTAGGCAGTGCAAAGAAAACACTCTGGATGGTGTCATCAAACCACACAATCCATAAAGCCCCTTTGTTCTTTCAAGTTATTTGGGTCAACTGGAAGAGATCATGCCCTTCTTCACTACCTGCAGTCTTATCTCGGATGATGTCGGACATGGCCCAAGACTCTCTGTATTCTCTCTGTATGTGCCCAACTGATGAGCCATGGAGCTGTCTCCAAAAAAGCACACAAGTTCCTACGAAGCCACCTCCTGCAGAGTCAGGTAGCTGGCCCATGTAGACAGGAATATTTTCTACCTGTCTCCCTAACTATCTAGTCTGATTAGCTGGAGACTTGGGGCTAGGACCTGTTTTCATGGGCCATCTCTGGGCAGGAGACAAGAGTACAAACTCTCCAGTTTTGGGGGCACTCCGCTCCAGGCAAGAGAAAAGGACCAGGTACAAATACACAGCTCATTTAGGGAGAGCAGCAGCATGCAACCGTTTCCAAGAATTCATTGACTGCATGCTGCAGCTTGCAAAGACACTCTGGGGGTGTTTAAGCATCCATTTAGTGGACTTCTTTCCTAACTGATGTGCCAGGGTTCACCCTCCGCCCTGCTCTGCATCCACGTTCTGGCTGGAAGCAAATAGGGTAGGTTAAGAATTCATTACATCCTGGCTCCCCATTCAGGGTGAGAGATTGCAATTGGTATGTAACGCCTAAGGCTTTGTTGACCATGACCAGGGGCTGTCTCGAGGTCTCAGATTTTGACTCTGGACACTCCAGGCCTGGGCAGACCCTGAATTGTCAACCCCGCCACACAGCTCTCCGAGTCTCCATCGGCAAAGTGGTTCTCCGCGCTGCTTACCTGAAGACCTTTGAACTGGAGATGCGGGAGATTAAATCTGTGACCTTTGGCTTGCACACCAGGTGCCCTGCCAATGACCTCCGATCCCTCCCAGAGGATAAGACCCTCAAAGTCCACGGTGTCCACTGCCTCACTGCCACCGTGCAAAAAAAGTTTTCCCAAGAAGCCCAGCAAAAGATCCACACGCTTTCTCGTGTTCCTCTGCAAGTTGCGATTTGCAAACAACAATTCCCAGACCTCAGCCCCTTGGCCCGCACCATGCGATAGCTCTTTATTTGCCTTGGCTCTATCCTATGGAGAGAATTCTTAAGTTCCTCATCAAACAACAAATCTCAGAAAGTCTATTTGACAGATCCACGGCCCCTGAAGTGTTATCAAGGTGCTAGGTAATCGAGTAGCGTGGATGCACCCAGAGAGAAATGGCCAGGCCTCAATAAAACTGGAAGATTCTCTCTCTCCAAAGGAGCACCCGAGTGCAAACACGCTGATCTAAATTATGGTTTATTTCAATGTCACCGCACAGGTGCTCCCACCATGGGCAATACACAACCCCAAAGGGCGCTCTGAACGCAACTGGATAAAATATGGCCTGGGTTGGGGCTTTGTGCGACTCCGCTCGAGAACAATGGACCTAAGTCATGTGAGGACCCTGCCAGGTGAGTCACAGGTTGCGAGGCAAGACGGCACACGAAGCCAGGCCGGCAGCTGTGCTTTCACCCAAACAGACGGAACTCCACAAACGACGGAGGAGGACACGGAGCACCGGCTCTTCCCTGCTGGGCCCCACGGAGCCCCTCCGTTCCTCATGATCCCAGTGAGGGAGAACCTGGGGCTGAAGGTTCTGACTCATCCTGGGAATTCAAGAGGAGAGGATGCTTGGCCGTCCCTTTGGAACACGGCTCTTTGGGGAAAGCCAGGGGTAGATCGCTTGTGTTTGGAAGTCTAGACGGGTTCCTTTTGAGAGGGAAAGGGATTTGTGGAAGCAATGGGCAGCGGGGGGAGACCATGACAAATAATCCAACAGAGAAAGCCTTCAGTGTTCTGCCCTTTCTTACTTCAGTCACAGAAAGAACAAGGTTATGATCCATTTACGACGCCTCCCGACTCAAATTTCAAACCATACTTTTTTTTTAAAGGCAGCATAGACACATGCACTTAGAAAAAGATACAGTAAAGCCACAGCACTCAACATCTTTCACGGTGGCTTTTGTTACATGACAGAATGACCACGGTTTCAGCAAGCGTCAGGCCTTTCTGGACAGTGCGGCTAGGAGAGAAGAAAAGCCCGCTTACCTGTAGCAGCTTCCCTTCCGCCGGGGTGACCTCCGCGACCCCCGCGAAGACGCCTTCCAGCGTGAGGGGCTCCAGCTTGAACGGGATCACCCGGATGATGGCCTTCTGGGCCAGAGACCGCTCGGCTTCCATGGCCGTCGCCGCCGCCAGGGCCAGTCCCGGGTAGCCGAGCCGTATCTGCAGCGTAGCCATGAATAGCCAAGGCCAGAGGACTGCCAGCTGTAGCTGGGGGCCAGCACTCATGCTCCCAGCTGCAGCAGTGCGCTCTGGCCACACATAGTGCTCAGGAATGTCTCCTCAACCCTGCCAGCAGGTTCCAACAGCAGGCAAAATTGTTGAGGATTAAAAGCCCTCAGTGGGGCACGGGCGTGCGGCAGGCGGGGAGAGGTACTGGGCGCCCCGCTCCTCTTCCTTTCCCCTTTGCTGCCGCAATGGGTTTCTTCATGCCACGTGTGTGTGCTGGTCAGGGCCTTGGGCTCTCCAAGATGAACGCCAAGCGCCCCAAATCAGGTCCTCTCCCTTCTCCTGATGAATCCAGGTGGTGTGAGCAAAGCCAAGGGGGTGTACATGCCGCAGGGGGCAAAGACTTCTGGGGTCCTCCTGGGAAGACTGTTGGAGCTGGCTGAGAGAGACACAGCTCCCCATCGAAGACAGTCTGGGCTTCTCCAGTCCTTGTAGGCTCTTATATCCAAGAACGGCAAAGAGGGCCAAACAACCTGATATCAGATGGCCTTAGCAGCCCTTGTTGACTTCTGACCCACGAGTGGCCTTTTTGATGTGCTGCTCCTCCGGTAAGGCTAACTCCTTTCACCTCGCTCGTCTACTGGGCTTCCATTTAAAAATCAGAATATTAAACCCACTTTCCCTCCCGTTAAATTGTCATTAACTTCTTCTTTCTTTATTTACTTATCCTTGTGCATCTCCAGCACTGACTCCTTTTTCACCCAGGTGCTGAATGTTAAAATAAATTTTCTAGGTTGGGATCTTCATTGATTTATCCTTTTCGATATAGATGGCATCTTGTCTGCAGCTCCCAAAATTAATATAAGGAAAAAAACACATTTCTCAGATGCTTTTCAGAGATCCGAAGTTTAAAAAGGCCCCAAACAGGAAAAGCTACTCAACTAGACACGTACGTGTGTGTGCGTGTGTGTGTGCGTGTGTGTGTGCGTGTGTGTGTTTTATTCCATTCCTGTGCAAACCTCGGAATTAATATATCCGCTTTTAGACATGCACAAGTGAGAACAGATATGAAGGCATCTGAAACAATAAAAAAGAAATATGCTCCACAGGAAATCTTTGTAACCAAAGACGAATCATAGACATCAATTAGCTCAAGCGTTTGTTTGGTCAAGGAAAGAAAAGAGGGAAAATTAAGTTCAAAGCCACATGCAAACCTGGTATGTAGTCTGCCTTTAAGAATCCACAGGGAATAAGTAACAGCTGGAAACTTTACTACAAATTCTGGTAAAAAAAAGGCTATTACCACAATCGACCCAAACGTGCGCTGAATCTTATCTACAGATTTCAGGGTGGGGAAAAGGGTGGGAGTGGGAGAATCACCAAAAAGGGCGAAAAACACTGTATACAGGTAAATGTGAAATCCCTCAGTCTGAATCCAAAGGAAAAACTGACTCTAGGCGGAAGGCTTGTGGCTGAGGCGTGGCTGAAACCCAGCTTCCAAAAAAGCAACCTAAAAAAAGCCTGCTAGGAACCCAGGAGCATTTTCTGAAAACTCCTCCTGAAGTCAAGCCGAACAGTCTGAGCCGATCCAAGTCAGCAAATCAGCGCCCGGGAGGACGAAAGGGGTTGCTTGAAACTGCGAGGCTCAGGCAGAGAAGGCGCTCCTTCTTCAAAGCGGCAGGGACGAAGAAGAATCCGTGCGGTGGAGTGAACTTGGTCTGCAAAGAGGCTGGCGGGGGGTGGGGGGGAGTTTCTTTCCAGAAGAAGAAAAAAAACAACCACCAAGGCTGGATCAGTTCCTTGAAGGGAAAAAGAGAAAGCCGAAAAAGAGAGAAACCCTGTGGTTTGCAGCTTGTGCTCTCTGCCTCCCTCCCTCGGGACTGCCAACACTTTCTACCTGCTGAGTGCTGACACAAAGTGAGGGTGGAGCAGCCGACGGCAGCAACCCCACCCCCTGAATCGTGGTGCTCCGCGCTCCTAGACTCCCTCTCCTGATCCACCACTAAACTGCATTCGACCTTCCGCCACCAAATCCTCTCTCGCCAATTTGGCAAGTCCAGGTTCCCCTTTGACGCTCCTGCCAAGACGTAGCCAGGCCCGCTAGAGCAAAGGTGGAAACCGAACCCGGTCCAAGGGAAACATCGGGCCACCACTTCCGAGTTCCCGAAAGGTGGCCGCTCTTCACGGCAGACGGCGGGCGCCGGAGCAGGGATGGGATCCTCAGCTAGAAGGACTGGCTTTGCCTGTAGCTTTGCTTCAATGCTGGCTCATTTCAGTTTGGTCGGTTGTCATCTCCTGTTGCCACTGCAAGGATAATTTCAGGTCACCCTGATCTCAGAAACCTGGAATCCAATTGTTATTCTCCTCTGACATCACTAGGAGGTGAGGCGAGTAATTCCGTGGGGCGGACGGACAACTTCAAAGTGAGATTGCGAGGTGACGTTGTGAATTAGGATGCAGCCGTACTCACGCTGGGGACAACGTTTGGACTGCGAGAAGGTGGAGCGTCCTGGAATGTACTGAACACCGTGACTGCATCCAACTTTGCAATATATCTTAGGGGGAAAACCACCTTACCTGAAATAAGAGCATGACACAGTTTTCAAAAACTCCTAATATTCAGTCAACTTCACCCCTCGTTCAAGGTTGCCTGGTCAGTTATGAATATTTCCCCTTCGTTGTTGTGAATTCATTACACTTCCATTATCTCAGCTGTTGAGAGTAAGCGTGGCATAGTGGTTTGAGCACTGGACTATGGTTTTAGAGACCAAAGTTTGTGTCCCTGTTTGGCCATGGAAACCCCTGGCTGACCTTGGGCAAGTCACACTCTCTCAGCCTCAGACGAAGGCAAAGGCAAGCCTCCTCTGAACAAATCCTGCCAAGAAAACCCCACGATAAGGTTGCTGTATGCCCAAAATGACTTGAAGACATGCAACAACAATCTCAATTGTTACTGAAACTGTAAATTCTACTTCTGGTGGGCTTCTCTTTTCTCTCTAGTTTTAAATACCTCAAATAATACCATTCAAACTTGGTGAAAATGCAGGCCGTCCTCTCCCTTGAGGGCCCTTCATGTGTGGTTTGCGTTTGTAATTCACCACCAAATGGAAAACTAAACTCTTTTACTTGAGTATTTCCGCCAACAAATTAGCAAAAGAGCAAGCTGATTTGGACTAGTCAATTTATTGCTTACTTACCAAACACTTTTGGGCTGAAACTGTGAAAATACCAAGAAGGCTTCTTTGGAGAGAAAGACCTGAGAGTTTTATTAGTTTCATACAAGAGCATACAGATTTCTTCAGATAATAGGAACATCTTTTCTCTTACAAATGCTCAGAGGGTCAAATAACTGAGCCTAGGAATATGGCAGGAGATCCAGCTCCAGGCCTCTTTGGCAAATCAGCATAAAGACAGGCGGAAAAATCATAAATGCCACCATCTCCCATCCTAACTGAGCCTTAAAATGGAAGGTTCAAGTCAGTTTTTAAACTGTTGATCTTGCAGAAAGGACTGATACCAATATTTCACAGTAGTCCCATGGAGGTGTGATAAAGAATAAGTTTATCTCTGAAATTCGTATGGACTGGTATCAGTCTGGGGTCAAAAACTTGTTACTAGGCTGTTCTAGGTCAGGACAAATAAATAAGTATGTTACCACTCACTTTCAGCCTTAGAGATCCTGTGAGGTGTTAGCATTGTTGCGGTGGCATTTTCTACTTTGCTAGGTTATTATTTTTTTTGTAGCAATACTGATAAGTAGAGAAAAGGGGCCTCAGAAGGCTGATGGGGGATGCTGTCTCAACAGATTCTGAATATTCAGTAATCTAGGCAATGGCAGTTGTGAAGGAAATGATGCTATGTGATGATCCTGAAATCTCTTTGCGATGCGAGGCTCTGGCAGAGTTTGCCTTTTGGACGTTTGTCTCATCCTGCCATTCATAGGTCTACAATGGACATAACAGAGCTACAAACTGAAGAGAAACTAGTCTGACTGCAGATATATTTTCACTGTTTTTGTTCCAAGCATTTCCCATACAGAATTTTTCACACAGGTAACAATCTGACTCTAAAAATATGAATGAATGAGCCCAAAACACATTGTCACCACGCTGCATCATCCATTCTAGTCCAATATATAATCCTTATAACATAAATAAAATATATTCGTGCAAAGACATGCCTTTTAAAAATCTATTGCCAATAAATAAAATTATGTTGAACAAGTTAAAATAGTTTTCAAAGACATGTTTAAGCTAATCAATATAATAAAAACAACAGACGCCTTAACATTTGCTTTAAAGTGCCTCTAGAATGAGGAAAATCATTAAAATGTAAGAATACGCCATTAATTTAAATGATCCTGCAGTTGTTCTCAGAGGTGGGACAAGACACAAATGCAAGGAGGATGGTTACATTTCCTGTTGTGCAATTATGGAGACAATGAGACCATCCTTCTCAGGTTGACTTTCTGAGAACTGATGGCTCATTTGGACCTGAGATCTCGGGATGGCAATTGGCTTTGTTAAAACTTTTCTGCCTTTAAAAAGTCCCCAAATGAAAAATATATGGGGGGAGGGGGCAGGATATATTGCAGGCTGCTGCTTGAAACTCAGGGTGGACATTCCTACTGCAAAACAAGAAATATTCTGAATTTGGAACACCTCTCCAAGGAAGTTAAAATCCCCTGTTCGTCAAGATACCAGGTGGTCCACTGTTAAGAACTTTGGGCAAATAAATTATGACAAAACTGATCTGTAAAAGAATGTAAACCTACTCAAAGGGTAAGGGAAAACAAAGGTGGGCCTATTTACACATGAAACAAAATGAAGAAGAGAAGGAGAAAAGCTTTGCTAAGAACAACAGAAACGTTCCCCAAGTCCTCCTGGAGTGTGAGGCCCGGCTTTGGCCCAGCTGGCCACGGCTCGGAGTCTGCACACGCTTTCCACCAAGTTCTCCTCACTCCCTTAATTCTTCTTCCTTTGGAAAATGCTCTTGCTTGCAAGCCACATCCACCAGCAGATGGAGATCTAGGAAGAAGGGAAAGGGCAGTTCAGCATCTGCTTGGAGGGGAGCTGGCCTTTTAGATGCACCTCCCTCTTGAGAGAAGAGTGTACGCAGCCCTTCCCTTGGGAGCTGTTTTGCTCCTGAAACCCCTCTCCCCCAGCTGCCTTTACTCTTGCGGGCTTTCAGGAGCCAGGTCTGTAAGTTCACCATGGTTCCAGGGCAGGGGCAACACTCATGTTGCCTTCAGCAGGAGAAGCGTCCTGTGGAAAGTCTGAACTCTTTCTCCTCTGCCTTTGCTCCCTACTCCCCCCATTCTTCAATGAAAAGCTGACCAGGGAGCACTTGGAAAAGGGAAAGGTGTGGTTGAGACCTTACTGTACAAGAGTGCAGTGTGACAGGAAATTTCTCCTTTACTAAAAGCATCCTCATCTATGTCCTTCCATTCATTTTTGTAACTTACGGTTGACAGGGCCAGGGCCAATGTCCAATTATCTAACCCTTAATGCAGACAGTGGGACTAGAACCAAGGGTTGGCGGTGGCGGCATTTTTTTGTGAAATATATTTCAGGTAAACATTAGGAGATAAACTCATGGTAAGAGCAGTTCAACTTCCACTTTGCCAGACATATTTAAGTAGAGGTGGGACCCTCATCTATCCAAGAGGCTGCGGATCCAGCACTAAGCAGAGGACTGGATGATATGATCTCCAATAGGCCTTCCGTCTCTGATTCTGTGATCAAGAGATCAGCTGTGGGTCAGAGCAGCCACAGTGGGGCCATGAATCCACTTCAGATTTTGGGTAGCTTTCAAGGAGCTCTCCCAGATGCTGGACCCATTTTGGGCCAGAGTTCAGCACCTTGGAGAGCTCCTTGGGAACCTGGGATGGATTCACCCCTCAGCTCCTCTAATTCCTTGCTTGTCAAGCTTTACTATTTGATTATTCATATTGGTGCCTGATGAACTGATAGCTCCAAATGAGCTGAAGAAAGCCATATGCTACAAATCTACCCAGATAAATACATTCCTCTCAACAGACTCTGGAGGCCTGCCATTCTTACCGGGCGATTTGCCCTTCTGGGAACTGCTCCTTCTCTCTCTGCATTTGGTTTGGATGGACGAAACGGAATCTTTGGCGCACTTGCCGAGAGGACCCACCTCCGTAATGAGGAATCCTATTTGTTCTGAAGCTACGACCGCCTCTGATGGATTCGTCTGACATTTGATATTGGGATCCTCCTTGCAAAGAAAGCAAACCCAAACCAAACCAAACAACGTTTATACACAATACAAATGTTTTACTTTGCAAAATATTCACATAAAGATGCCTTTCCATGGTCTTTCAATGCTTTTAACCATAGAATGGATCACAGAATGCTGGGATTTGTAATTTGGCGGGGGGGCACTAGAGCTCTCGGGGTGATAATTCTAAATGCTGCTCCTTAAACTGCAAATCCCAAGATTCCATAGGATGTTACCATGGCAGTTTAAATAGAATCAAAATTCCATCGTTGTGTTGTAACTGAGAACCCTAGTATGAACCCTAATCATTAAGCCACACTCAATCTCTGCACCACAGTTCTCAACAAAGCTCATACCATGAGCTAAATATTCATACCGTGAAATCTTTACAACAATATAAATAATGTTGGAAAGAAATAATTTGATGAAAGTAGCATTAAATTATGTTTTGACCCCAGTTTAAATATTAACTCTTTAGGTGAAACCAGTGTGGTGCAGAGGTTTGAGCGTTGAACTACATCCTTAGAGACCAGAGTTCGATTCCCCAGTCAGCTATGGAAACCCACCGGTGAGCCTGGGCACGTCACACTCTCAGCACCAGAAAACCTCATGATAAGCTCACCTTTGGGTCACCCTAAATTGGAAATAACCTGAAAGAACACAACAACAACAATCTTTGTGGGATAAGCAAAAACCATGCGTTACATTACTCCATACCTGTTGCACCTGGCCGAATGGAAGTTCCTCCTGTACAAACACCATGGAAGCCTGGGTGGAAGCCTGGTTCAGCTGTTCTTTCAGCTTCCCTTGTGTTTGGGGTGCGGCTGCAGGTTGCTGCACTATCTGTGCTGTTGAATTCTCCACCGGCTCAGCAGTATGGATCGTGTAGATAAACTCTGGCGATTGGGGCAGTGAGCAGGTGATGGAATGATCTGATTCCACCACAAAGGATGTGATATCTGAGCCCACGGGGGTCAGAGGCTCGAGGTGGCTGGCTTGGCTGGAAGAAGGGGCGTCACTGTTGCTCCCGGGGTTCACCAGCAACTGCTGCCCTCGGTTTGGCTGTGAGGGCGGACCCTGGTTCTCCACTGGTTCTACTTTGACCATTTCCAGCTTGGGAGATGAATGCATCTCATCAACAATTTGGAAGACAGCTTCCAGGTTGACTTCAGTTTTCTTGTTTTCATCGGAAGTGTTGCAGGACCAATTAGAAGGCAAAAATTCAACTGGATATGAAGATTGCAGTGGTGGATTCTGGTAATGGAAAGACAAGCAAAAGAATTCTCAAAGACTTGTAATTTTTCCAACTAAATGATCCATCTGCCTGGCACAATGGATTGTCAGATTCACCCATATGGAGGAGACCATGAAGATATAAAATATTTCTAAAGACTGTCAACTTCTCTAGTGTTTGACAAAATCAAATCCTGAATATCATGAATGCAACAGCTCTGATACCTAGATAAAATGACATCAAGTTAAACGGCCTTATTTTTTGCAACAATGCCTATGTTTCAGTTTAGAAATACAAAAGATGTTGATTTGTATTATTAAATGCTTTGCTTGCTGAGCAAAGCTGTGAGAAGAGCAAGGCCAAAGAACATGGTAACTTGTATATTTATATATTTTGTTTCCAATTCTTGAGAAAAAACAACATACAGGGCATACATGTTTTGCAGTAACAACTTTTTGGAGTTAAGAATTCTGTTGTTCTCACCACTGTCTCCCAGAAAGTAAATAAATAGGTATTTGTGTGTGTCTGTGTGTGTTGGCAGTCTTTGCATTTAACACTAGCAGAGATTCCATTTGGACTCTTTTGACTTTATCTCTCAGAAACTTTATAAATCAAGAACTCCCACCTTGCAGTGCTTCTCAGGCTTTATGGTGTGGGGGGCTGACAGTGATTGTTTTCGGATGTGTCCGGGACCAGCACAACATTTTTGCCCATTGGGTACAATTGTTTCTTTCTTTCCTGGATCGGTAGCCAACAGCTCAAGGACTGGCTTGTCCGGGGACCACACTGAGTAGCACTGCCACAGTGCCTGAACCCTCTACACTGGTTTTGGAGCCAAATGGCTTAACGTAAAACAAAGACTCAGAAACAGCCATTGTGTTTGAGCTTCAAATGAGCTAATATTTTAAAGCCTTTTTGACAAAAAGAAAATACACCTATAATCTATTAACCAATCACTTTTCTCAACAGTAGAATGATATAGGTATAGACCCCTGTACTTACTGTTCAGTTTTGCAGGCAAGCAGCTTCTAGTGCATTTGGTATGCAGTTTGTTAGGAACACAACATCTGCCTTGACACACAGGGCCGCATTAAAGTTTTTGTAGGCTCTAAGCACTCTTGTATGCAACTGCCTGCTTTGCCTCGCCATACCACTAGGGATGTTTTCATAAACCCTAAAGTCCTATTTTTGTTGGCCCTAGAATTTTTGTAGGCCCCAGGCAACCTGCCTAAAGTGCCCAATGGATAAATCAGCCCACTTGACACTTTGGCTAGAAGGAGCCAAAGGCATACCGATCAGCTTGTTCAGTATGGCCAAAGGGGCCCGGGGCTTGTTTATCTCAAACCACACCTTCCCCTGGGCCATACGGCAAGCTACTTTTGGAACAGCGGGGAGTTTCCAGACCAGGTTGCGGTCCGATGTGTCACAACGCTCTGATTTTCAAAGGAACAAAGGCACATCTCTCACCGGACTTGTCTAAAGTGGCCCTCTGGATGCTGGCCAACAACTACTTACCTGAAAATAACTGCAGTGTGTGTAGGTCGAAGGCGTAGGACTCCCACAGCCGCTCAGGGGATCGATGTGGGTAGGTGGAGAGCAACACTGTAAAACAGCTGGAAGGGAAGGTGGGAAAGTTTGTTTTTTAAAAAGCTTCCCAGTCATAAAAGAAACCCTTGTGGGTTGTATCTTTAACACATACTATACTATAACCCCCAAGCTAGCTCCAGCCATGCAATTACCAATCTGCCCATAATGGCGTGGGATCAGACCCCCGAAAATCAGACAGGCTTGCCACCTGCGAACATCTAAGGAAACAGCAAAAGCCTCCAGTTTCTAAAAGGGCCAGAGAAAGTTGGAGTGCTGCTGAAGTCAGCTACAGTTTCATTTTCTAAACAAATGTTCCCAGGCTTCAGTGCTAAGCTTGCAACATTTTGCTGCAAATTTACCAAAACAAGCCCGTCTTATTTTGCCTTGTTTGGCTGAATTTACAAAGAATCCACACTGTGATTTAAAACAAATGAAGACTTTTTAGAAACTCACTTACAAGTGCTACTTGGTTGCTAATATTATTATACGCTGTGGTAGGTTCACCTTACGGTTGCCATAAGGCACACAACGATAGTTCGAAAGGTGGCAATAATCCTGGGGAAAAATTATCTAAATCGTTCCTGTGTGGTTTTGGCCTTGGATTTGGGATCGAAACAGCCTTCGTTACTCAGACAAATCACCGGCTCCAGGTGAGTGTAACCCTGCTGATCCTTCTGGGCCTCTTAGCAGCTTTTGGTGCTATTGATCATGGCACCTTAATGGTACTGAATTATTTCTATGGCTCTCATGGGTATTGCAAACCATATCCCGTAATGCTTACAGGTGTTATTTGCATACATGAATACAAATCTAAATCTATTACAAATCACCCGTATTAAGAGCTTCTGCCAGTCACCTGGGGGTCCCTGCTGACTAATTACAGAATCATAGAATCATAGAAATGTAGAGTTGGAAGAGACCCCAGGGGCCATCCAGTCCGACCCCCTGCCATGCAGGAATACCCTCAAAGCACTCCCGACAGACCCAGCCTCTGCTTAAAAACCTCCAAGGAAGGAGACTCCACCACACTCCGAGGCAGCCTATTCCACTGCCGGACAGCCCTGACCGTCAGGAAGTTCTTCCCGAGGTTCAGGTGGAATCTCCTTTCCTGCAGCTTGAATCTATTGCTCCTTGTCCTGGTCTCTGGAGCGGCAGAAAACAAGCCCTCTCCCTCCTCTACATGGCATCCTTTCAAATATTTAAACATAGCTATCATTCCCTCCCTGCCCCTATACTTTTTCACATCCTTACTCAGTCCTAGTTACAATTCAGTATATGAATGTATGATTATAAATCATCTAGTGATCCAAGAGCAAATCCCTAGGGGTAGAGCTATGGGAGGAAGGGGCAAAATGAGGGCATTGCCCTTTAGAAATAAATTTTGCCCCCTGCCAAATGGAATTTTCCTTCTGTTCCCAAATTTCTTGCATTGCATTAACTTAAAACTTCACTTGAGCTTTAGACACAGGCGTCCCAAGGAAGGGGGCAGGCAGAGAGACCAAGGGAATGAGAACACAGCAGATGGGAGCATTCGATGTGTGAACCGTTTTGCGGCGTCTCAGTCTTTGTAATGCTAGAAATTTGGAGACTGAACAGAAAATTTCATTGGGTGGTAGAATACTTAGCTTACGACCATAGCTATACCTTATCTTTCTGCCCACCATTTGCAGAAATAAGCTAGTATTAAGCACCTTACCTGTTGGGTAGTAAGCTTGGGAGTATGGCACGGAAGCTGCATAACTCGTATACTTCTGAGAGGAGGTGGCCACTGCCTGAGGGCCTTGCTGGATGTGCACAGATGTCGCGCTGGGCTGCAGCGTGTAGGTCACCTCAGTTGGAAACCTCTGGAGGACCGGGAACGGGACCCCTTTGTCCGAAAAAGTTGTCGTCTCCATCTGCCCAGGGAGCATCCCGAGGGAGTTCTGCCACGTTCTGGGAGGAAGAGGAGTCCGATCTGAACCTTTCAGCGAGAAGCTGTTTGGGGTGTGAGGTGATGGTGACAGGTAGGAATATGGAGATAAGCTGTCTCGACGAAAGGACCGGTGGAACTGTCCTAAAGTCAGCGGCGCTGGACAGAGGGAAAGGGGCAGGGAGGGAAAAGAGAGATGCTGTTCAGACATTACACATCATGCAGGAGCCCTAATGCTTGCTATGCAAAAATGAAAAAGGCCACCTCTGTGCATATCTGCCTCAAGCTTAGGGATGGAAACATTTGTTGGGTTTCCATCTCCCTACCAAAATGTCCATTTTGCACTTGGGAAGTGGCAATGGAAGAAAACCTCTCTTGCCAAAGAAATTGGTTTGTGTTCTGAGGCTTGAAATTTATTTTGGAGGGAAAAAATGTGCACCCAACCAGACGTGCATGACTAATATGCACACGTTTGACAAAATGTGCACAAGCATGCTTTAGTCGATGGAAAATGCCAGTGAAAACATTTACCTTGGGGAAAAAATATGCCGAATGCATGCAACGGCGGGGCAGGGAGGGGGGAATTCTCAGAAAAAAGATGTATGTGGAATGAAAAAAAAAGAAGTCTTGCAACCTGAGAATCTAGAATTGGAATAGAATAAGAAAGCCAGTGGGGTTCTGAGAAATGCAACAAGAATGGGAATGACAAGATTTTCACATCCTTACTCAGTCCTAGTTACAATTCAGTATATGAAAAGCAAAATACGGCTGTAAAGGGAATTTTTCCCCTTTGTGTCAGCAGACACATAGCCATGATCCAGGAGATTCCTAATGGCCCTACCTCCTAGATTTCGACATCACATCACCCTGGCGCTCTCACCACTGTGCCAAGAGAGGGCTAAAGGGACGCACTGTTTGAACGGTCAAGATTCAAAAGTAATGAAATGAGCGCTTCAAAAGAAACTACTGTCTTAGGAATGCATTTAGTTGGACAGCGGAGAGGTTTCCTTCTGCCCCAAGTGGCTGTTAGGAAGACCTTGGGAAAGTTACTTTTCTGGACTGCTAGCCTCAGACTCCCCGAGCTTTCAAGCTGCAAGGGGTTATGATGTCCCTGAATTGCTGAGCTGATGAAATGATTGTTAATCACTGCTTGCGCTAGCCATCATTTTATTCGTCTGTTTTACTGCTTTGGGCCTCTGCTGTTCTTTCATCCTACGGCTAAAAGGAAGGAGTGAAATATTTTATATACATAAATACGTCATGGGTGGACCATGGTGCATGGAGTGTGAGGGCTTTTGCACAAAGGCCATCTTGCTTTGCAAGCATGATTTATGGGTACCATTTTAAAAAAAGAGAGAGAGAGATGAAAAAGAACTGTTTTTTACTGTCATCCTTTCTTGACTTCCAGGTTGGGACTATCCTGGCCCCTGAGATTCAGAGGCCAAAAGCTGAGACCTACAGACCACCCCTTGTGATGTCACAGGCCCTGACGTGGTCATTAAGCATGACGCCTGAAGCAATCCGCCACAGTCGTACAGCAAAGGTTTTTTAAAAAAGTTTAGCAAACAGGGAAAGTGTCTGTGCAGTCACAATTTTCAAGGCAGCAGCACTTTCAGCCTGAGATTCTTCCCTCTCGCCCCAAGAACAGGTCCTCAAACCCCAAAACTCCAGATGTGTACATTCTGATAATGTTTTTGAGTCTACGTGGGCTTCTCTTGCTTAGCTGTGACGTCTGCACAGGAAAATGATTTCGGGAAAGGAAGCCTTGCCTATAGAATGAACTGAACAGCCAGCAGATTCCTCGTGTGTGCCGAGGCTTGGCTTTTCCCCTGAAAAAAACCACCCATTTAAAGACCAGCTCCTCCTGATCCTTTTGGACCAGTCTTCCTTTTCCCCCCAGAAGGAGGTGGCGGTGGCTACACGCAGGATATTGCATATCCTGTTAAAAAATGTGGGGAAGAGACAGTCTGTCCCAGGGCTCGGGATGCGGCTACTGGAGGAGAGGCGGAATGAAGACCTTGCGCCACACACAAGAATTTCTGCCTCCCCACATGAATTCTTTTACCCGCTCCCACATTGCCAGCCTTGCAGTAGCATACGTCTTCCATCGAGCATTTTGGAAGCAGAGTTGCTTCAGGCTGGCCCAGCACCTGAAGTTCACACCTTTGGTTTGGTTTTCAGTTACCAAGACACAAAAATGAGCTATAGAGGTATAAAAGACTGCGGAAAGACTAAATTTAAAGTTACTTAAATATTAGATTCATTTAAATTTCCTCCACTCCTTGTTAACAAATACCCTCATTCATAATCGTTATTGAATTCATATACTTATACAAATGAACCTTAAATGGACTCAGAGAGACTTTAATTAACGTGATATTGAGTCTCTAATATTGACTACTGATAAAAAAAACAAACGATCAAGCACTCCTTTATAGCACATTTAGTTCCTTTTTCCTACTGATGATAGCACATGAACAGGGCTGCAATGCCAATTTTTCTTTTTTAAAAAAATGAAAATTCTGGGGAGTTCAGGAGAGGGCGCACTTGGTTACATGGCACTTCCAGCTAGGTGCTTCAGATTCCCCAAAAACTACACTTCCCAGCATCCCTTTGAGAAAAGCAATCTGGGAGAAATTGGCCGCAAAGGGATATACATTATGTTAAGTGATTGGCAGGACAATTATTCTGGAATAATTAGCTGTATACTGAGCAAGTGACAGAGGAGGGGAGATGCGTGAATAAGGGGAGGTGAATTGGGCCCCTCTCGGTCAAGGTATCGTGGAGCCCTGCAGAGCAAGGAGGGGAAAGAGGCGGAAACTGTGCGCATGATGCGCTTTAGCCACCTCGTCCCTGGTCTTAGAAACTCTCTTTCCCGACTGGTAGGTTTCTAACTGGATTCCCTCCTGCTTTTTGGGAGCGCTTGTGCGTGGAGGGAAGACCCAAGCCCATGGGAGGTTTATGTGATTACAGATCCAGAGGGTGGCATTTATCGGGGTCAGCTCGGGGGAGAGGTTGTGCATTCACGGAGTTGTTAGAAACAAAGGGGACTGGCGCAGTTCTGAAAAGACAGACTGGAACGGGGAGGTTACGCTGAGTTCAATGTGGCCGCATTTTAAACCCATAATTTAATCTTATTTTTAAACTCAGTCGGGAAGGGCGGAGGCGGGTGAGAACATGGCTTTCTGCAAGAGATCCGAGTGCTTTTCAACTTTCTCCGCAGCCCCTGCTGAGGGGCCCACGGGCAGGCAGCAGCCCAAGGGGACTTGCATCTGAATGCTGGGTCTCTGGCCATGGAAGGCGGCAGGAATGCTCGTGCCACGCGCTGTTCCCTGGGCAGTCAGTCGACCATGTGCACTTGTTCGATGGGACACCCGCCTTCCGTGCTTTTTGAGTCGGGATGCATGTCCCCAGAAGGCTGCAGAAACCTTAATGCCATGCATGCCTCTCAAGGGACGGGGTTGTTCCTTATTTTGGGGACTACAACTCCCAGAATCCAGGTGTGTTTTACATACATTTACGTTGCATGGTGACAGAATTTTAGGAGTTACAGACCACCCCTAAAAGAAACTCTCCCAAGCTCTTGGCATCCAATAGTGGTTTCGATTTTAAATAAGGCACCCTTTCCCAACCTTGCATCTTCCAGATGTGTTAGACTGCAACTCCCAGAATCCAGGTGCGTTTTGTACACATTTACATGGACACCAGGTTGGGGGAAGGTGTTCCGTGGTTCCAGAGTAAGGACCCCTGTGTCCTGGGAGGTGGTCTTGGGATTCCTACACCCCATCAGCCTCAGTCAGCACAGCTGCTGGCCAGGAACGATGGGCACTGTAGTCCCAAGAGCTTCTCAGGAGGGCCACGGGTCCTCCACTGCCCACCTCTGTTAACTGGGGATGTTCGTGCTTGTGCTCCACGACTGGACCTGGGGGCAGGGTGCAGAGGGAAAGAAGTGGCAATTCCCAGAATCCCCCACTTGCCCACACTGGCTGTAGGGGATTCTGGGAGCTGTGTCCTCCTCCAGATCATGCCTCTCCTCCTCCTTTCAAGTTATTTCCATGACCAAAGCGTAGAGCTCTTGGAGGTCGGATCTGCCTTTTAAATTCTTTCCGCGACCCTCCCCCCCGGGCTGGTGGGGCAGCCGGGGCACTCTGCACACGCTCAGATCCACCCCCGAGCCTTCCGCACCCCTTGGTCTCTCTCCCTGCCCCTGCGGGAGGGAGGGCGGGACGGCTGGCCCCGGGGCCTTCTCTCCTCCCCTCACCGGGCTTGCTGCCTTCGCCGCCCTTGGCGCCGGCCTGCCCTGCGGGGCTGTTGTGGCCGCCGCCGCCGCCGGGCTGCCGGAGCGGGAGGCCCTCCCCGCCGGGGTGCTGGTGCTGGTGGCGCTGCTGGGGCTGCTGCGGCGGGGCCGGCTGGGGCGGCGGCGGCGGCGGGTGCTGGTGGTGGAGGGAGGTGCTGAGGAGGCGCTGGAAGCGGTTCGGGGGCCGGCTGGTGACCTCGAGGCCGGCGGCCAGCTTGGCCTTGTTGGCGCTGGTCAGGCGCTTCAGGTGGACCAAGAGGTCCGGCCGGTCGCGGCGGAAGTGGGGGCTGTGGAAGTGGTGCAGGGGGCCCCCGCCGCCGCCGCCCGAAGAGGAGGACGACGAGGAGGGGGCGGCGGCGGCGGCCGGGGAGGGGGCGGCCGAGGCCCCGCCGCCGCCGCCGCCGCCGCCTCCCCCCCCGGGCGGCCCCAGCACCACCTTCCGGAACCCGTACAGGTTGAGCTGCCGGATGAAGCTGGTGAAGTTGGTCGTCTTGAAGAGCTCCGGCGAGGCGGCGGCGGCGGCGGCGGCGGGCGAGGGAGGCGGCGCCGGGGCGGGGGCCGGGACGCCGCCGTCGCCCCCAGGGCCGCCCCCGGAGGGAAGGGAGGCCGGGCCGCCGCCGCCGCCGCCGCCGCCGCCCGCTCCGGCTCCTCCTCCGGCTCCGGCGCCGAGGAGCTCGGCCTCGAAGAGGGGCTGGTCGATGAGGAGGCCCTCGCCGCGGGCGTCCCAGCGGATGGAGCGGAAGCGCGGGCTGTTCACCAGCCGCCACAGCTTGGCCGGGAAGTTGTTGGGGTTGATGGGCGCCGCCGCCGCCGCCGAGAGCAGCGGGTCCTCCATCGGGCGAGAGGCGCGGGCGTCCCGCCGGGAGAGCGCGCCGGGGACGGCGGTTCTCGCTCGGCCTCCTCCGCGCCGCCGCCCGGCGCTCCCCTCAGGGCCCAACGGACGGCGGGCGGCCCGCGAGGCGGACGGGCCGGCGGCGCCCCCCCCCCGCCGCCGCCGCCGCCAACGGCCGGCTGCCGTCAATCATCCGTCCGACGTGGGGGGGCCGCCCCTCGCCCCGGAACGCGGCTGTGTTGCGGCCCCCGCGACCCCCACGCCCGCCCCCCCCCTTTAAAACTATAATGGAAATAACAAGGGAGCGGGCTAAGAGTCGCTTCTTCAAGGAAGGGCCGGAATAACAAGACGTTGCTATTGCCAGTCCCAGAGTCCCCACACGCGTGGCTGGCTGGGTGTTTGGGAATTGTAGTACGCCAGTAACCTATCTGTGAGGGGGAGTTCCAGCCCCTCCTGGAAGAAGTAACTTTCTAGCCCACTCCTCCTTGAAATTAATAATAATAATAGTAATAATAATAAAAACAGTAATATTTTAAGAAGGAGTGGGCTAAAAGTTATTTCTTCAAGGAGGGGCTAGAATTATTATAATATTATTATGTCATAATAATAATTCTAGCCCCTCCTTGAATAATTTTTAGCCCACTTCTCCTTTTTAAAATAATTACTCCAGCCCCTCCTTGAAGAAATAACTTTTACCCCACTCCTTTTTAAAATAATAATAACAATAATTCTAGCCCCTCCTTGAAGAAATAACTTTTAGTCTACTCCTTTTTTAAATAATAGTAGCAGTAGCAGCAGCAATAATAATAATTCTAGCCCTTAACTTTTAGCCCGTTCCCTTTCTTTTATAACAACATTATTGTTGTTGTTCTTGATATTATGTATCTGTCTATTTCTGTACTGCCATCTAGGTACATGGCACTTTGCAAGTGAAACACCCCAAAAGAGTGACTCCTGTCAATCTAAAATAAATAAGGAATAATAAACTTAAATCGTTTGCTTCAGCTGTCCTTCGTTTGCTTGCTTTTTTGGGGTGTCTGGGGGTGGGTTCTATTATTCAGCCTCCATCTTCAAAATACAGATTCTTAGAGCAGTGGCATTTAAAAAGCCTGCATAACTTTATTTTATTGAAGATCGCGGAAAAGTTACTTTTCAGAGGGAGGACTGCAACTCTTGAGAGTGGCTCTCCAAAGTGGATTTTTCTCCATTTACTTTGCACAGATTTGTGAGGGGTGTGCAGTTCTGTTTCAATTTATTTTTACAGTTTGTTTATTTTAAAATCTACATTACAAAACTTGCATGTTTACTAAACAAAGCTAAGAGGTTGAACTACCAGCTCCCTGGACCAGTATGGCCAGATTCCAGGATTTGTACCCTTCCCCCTAAAAAAGTAACTTTCCCAATTAAGTTTTTACCTTGCCTTTTCTACCAAAAGAGCTTTCCAGCTATCCCTTTTTTTTTTTTTAAATGGGGATCAATTAAATTCAGGAAAGACAAAGAAGCCTATACAGCATTATTCACAAGTTCAACTTCTACCCAGCCTTGCTAGCCCTCCCCAAGGGGGGAAAAAAACCGCTTATGGCTGCCTCCTATGATAAAATTTAATTTAAATAAATAGATGGAATTAACACATTTTACTGTATGGATGCAATTAAAAAGATAACCAAGACAGCCAAGAGCCAACCAATTAAGCCTCCTTGCCTTTCAACAGAGCAATTAATCTACCAAAAGCCTGGTGGTGAAAATCTTGGCAGCTAAGCCACTTTCCTGAGGCAGTGAGTTCCACAGCCCCGGGGGCAACCGCCACCAATGCCCTGTTCCTTGTGCCCCCACACTCTCGGCCCCCCAGAAAACCCTGATAGGGTTGCCGTAAGTCAGAGACAAAGGCACACAATGTGCGCGCACACCAATAACGCCGTGACGCAAACGACTTTGTTACATTACTGCATTTTGAAATATTTGGATGTTAAAACTTCATCCTCGCAGATAAAAACAAGACCTTCTCTCTCACCGCTCCGCCGGTGGCCACGAATCTTAAGTTGATGATTTTAATCAAACTGCCTAATTAAGGATCAAAACGGACAGGAATGGGCACATACCTTGGGTAAGCAGCAAATGCTCGATGTCGACAGAACTCCTTATACCTCTTCATTAAATCAAAAGATGGCTCTGTCAATGGTAATCATCCAAACGAGGAGTCAGTTGGTCGCTGAAGGAGAGCGACCACACATTCGCTGCCTCTCCCTTTTAATTAGACACATTCTGAAGCTCCTCTCTCCAATTCAGAGATATGAAAATTATACAATACACCTGCTTGAACAAGAGTCAGCGTGGTGACAGAATGCAAACTTCGTAGCTGGACTGCTGCCAACTGCTTTCCACGGGGCTGCCCTTGAGGACAGGTCTGGAACTTCAGTAAGTCAAAAAAATGCAGTAGCCCCAGTTCCCTTGAAAGATTAGTGTGTGCAGAGTAGTATAGTGGTTTGGGTGCTGGACTCAAAACTTTGGGAGACCAGGGTTGGAATCCCCACTCAGCGCATGGAAACCTACTAGCTGACCTTAGTTAATACTCTCTCAGCCTCGGAAGCAGCAAACCCCCACTGAATAAATATTGCCAAGCAAACCTTCAGATAGGGTCACCCTAAGTCGGAGATGACGCGAAGGCACACAATAATAATGCTGGAATATGTACGTAACTAGCTACGCAGCCTTCGTCTCCCCAACGGAGAGGAAGCAAAGAGTCTTTGGAGTTTTCACATCAACGATAATTTATTACTACGCTGATAAATACAAAAAACCCTGCAGAGTTGGAAAGATCCTCAAAGGTCATATAGTCCAACTCCCCTGCCAGTGCACAAAATCCTAGCGCTAAAGCGCCTCAGCAGACCACCCTGCCTCTCGGTGACAGGAATCTTGTGACACCTTAAAAAGATTTAACCGATTTACGGAGGCACAGGTTCTATCAACCTGCCAGTCTCTTTCTTTGTTGGCTGTTAAAAAGGGACATCACTCCTTCACCTTCTCCTGCAAAATCATGGAAAGGCTGTTAGAAATGTTATTAAGAGACACGCGCGTTGTTCATGAGTAACACAGGCCCGTTTGTAGCCTCAAGATACCTATGGAGCCCTGAGATGTAGTACTGTGCACACCTTCTTAGAAATTAAAGTCTCTCTCTCTCTCTCTTTCCCCCTGCCTCCCTTGAAAAATGCCTTCTTAGCGGGCTCAGGAGTCCTCCTGGCCAATTCAGCCATTTTCTCACAGCTTAGTTCCTGGCATGTCGACTCAGGAGGAAGCCCTAATGCAACTGCTTTTCCTCCTGCAACGCGCAATTCAGTTCTATGCAATAGTAACTAAAACATTAATCCAAGTGTTCTTCACCCTAAACACTAAATAAATAACATCTTTAGAGTTTAAAAGAAAGTAAGAGAGAAAGAAAAATGCCTTCTTAGAAAGGCATTTGGCACACGCTTTCACCTTCTTCCGCTCAGTCTGGGCTGGGCTGAGGACTGCTACCATCTCAGCCATTTTCAAAGACACAGCAGAGTTAGCCTTTATCGGTACGCAAAGGGATCTTGGAGCACCCCTTGGTGACTCACTGAAAGAAAGAAGTTTGTGGCGCAAGTTTTCGTAGACCTGGCCTACCCCCATTGGCTGCATCCAAGGAAGCAGACACAGTCTAGAACCTCTGTATGTTCCCATTTTGTTCCCCAAACCCCAAAGATCTGTCACCTCAAAGCCACAGTGAAGAGGGCCAGGCAGAGGAGACGCCCCGTGGCAACGGTCACTGGGAACTAGAATTTCCCAGGGCCAATTTCCAGCCCGACGGAAGGGGTACAAGGAGAAACTAACACTTGGAGGCGACAATGAGTGGGGATAGCAAAGATCCACTTGTGCCTTAATAATTTTGCCTAAACAGCAGGGCACGTTTTGTCCTAAAAGGCAGCGTGAAGATGTCAAGAAGCCAACGCAGCTTTCCTGTGTGTGAAATACTGGATTGTATATTCCTCTCTATACAGGAATCCGTTTTAGTTCTTCTACGGAGTGCCTTGGCCATTCTGCAGTGGTGAGGAAAGACCCTCACAGTACTGAGGGTTTAAGTTTCTCCACTGCCAGCAATTTCTGATGCCTCTTTTTTTGGACACCTGCCTGGTGGAAGGAGCAGGGCAGCGCCGGTTATATCCTCAAAGTAAAGCAAAGGAGCAACCGGCAGTGAAACGTACGAGTAAGACCCCTTCAGTCAAAGCATGCTGAGAAAAAGGACCCTTCAGTCAAATAAGACGGCCTAACAAAGCAGCACTAATATAGAGATTTTATTCAACTGTATTGAATTTCTTACAGCACATTGTTTTGTCACAAAGCTACTGATCTCATTTTGGAGTTGTTGGGTTGTTTTATTTTTAATTTTTTTTCTGTTTTGCTTGAAGACAGTGACACAAATTCATGAGCGCCAAAGAGCAATTTCGATTTCACCATGGCCGACTTCCAGGGGCCTTGCTCTCTCTTTCTCTCGCTTTCATTTTCGGATTTTTGTGTTTTACATCTGTGCAAATGAGCTGAAAATGGAACCAAATTGGAACTCTCCTTCTACTTACATCCCTTTATACAAAGTTCAGAGTATGGCCAAATTTTTTTTCCCAAAAAACAGGGTCAGAGATCCCACCTTTTATGAAGTTTCCTCTTTTGCTCTCCTTCCCTGAAAAGAGGCCACGAGGGACGATTCAGGGAGATCCAGTGTTACAAGATGATTTTAGGCTTATGTGACTCAACACAGGCAGAAGTGTGGAAGGTCAGACGAATGAAAGATAGAACTACCACCTCAGCTGACAGGTTTTTTTTTTAAAAAGCAGCTCAGGGAAGGACTCTCCGGCAAGAATTCATTCTGGGTGCCACATTTCTGCAAACGAGATTTCTGAGAGACTCCTCCTCCAGCTGGGCAGAGGGAAAACCTCCTCACAGTTTTGTCAATTTTCTTGTCTCCTCACGAACACGGCTCGTGGAAGTCTGCAAAAACGTCAGCTGCATTTCCCCACCTGTCGGGTGTTTGTGTAGATGACCGTGAAAGTCGTAACATTGCGTGGGCTACGGGGAGGACATGCAGTTTCCCAGATGCTGTTGGACTCCAACTCCCATCAGTCCTAGCTAATCAACAAAATAAGGGATCATGGGAAGTGCAATCCAGCAACATCTGGAAGGCCACACGTTCACCATCTTGCAATAGCATAGGGTTGCCATAATCATGAACCAGAAGATATTTCCCAGTAACTGATGTTGGAATGAACTGGACAGTGTTTTTTTGGTGGATGATGGTCTATATTGTCCGTGGCACTTTCTTGAGTGACAAAAACAGGGGAACAGAGTCCCTGTTCCTTCAGATTTCCCTGTCCCCTCGCTTACAAAACTGGCATCACGCCCAGCACCACTTGTTTTGTTTTCCAGATTACAGTTTTAAGTGCAGAGAAATAACATTAGCAGCAGTTTGGACTGAAACCCTCAAAAGCACACTAAACAGCACATTCCAGGAGGTCTAGAAATCCCACAAAGTCTGCCCTCCGGGTGTCCGGTGTGCAGGATAAAAGCGTAACCCGAAATAAGGGAGACACAAGTGCAGCGTAAGGAGAGGGGAATACACACTGCGGTGTGGGTCAAGGGAGGCTCAACGCATCTCTCCTTGGAAGATACCCAGTGGGAACTGGCTGCCCGATAACCAAAGAAGCCAAGATGTGGAGCAAGCCCCAAAACAAACTCTGCTTTCCAGGACAGGACAGCCACTGGGATAGAGAGTCTATTTCCCAACAGGAGATCGCCTCTGCTTGAGAAGGGAATGCCCCCCAGTTCCCGCTGTCAGCCTCGAGTCATCCCGGGGAAGTGGCTGGCAAGCCAAACGTGACCGAAACATGACGGTGTCTTGCTAATCTCTCTCCCTCTGGAGCTGCCTCCTTTGTTCTTGCACCATTCATCCTGCCTGCCTTTGCGAGGTGGGGAAGGAAAGGGTCTGATTCCAACTGAGCCTTTCTCTCGCTCTTGGGGAGCCAGGCAAGTTATCTACGCCACACGGCCCGCCAACCCTCTGAAGGAAAAGACCACCACGCTCTCCAGGTGAGCCTCTCGGGGTCTCCAGACCATCAACAGTACCATAGCGTGGGCCATATCACACTTTTTTTAATCCAATTTCCTCATCTCCAATACACGGGGCACCAAGTGGGGGGTCTGAGGGGGGGAGTTGGGAGAGAAATCGCCGACAAGAGCACGCGCGGCTCAGTGACCAAGTGCTGTGCTACCGACCTCCTCGGCCGCCGCAGCGCCAGCAGCCTTCTCCGTCCAGTCCGCCAAGTGGAAGGGGGAAAAAAGGCCGGGCTCGGACAAGGTTTCCCCTCGGCTGGCCTTCAGCTCGAAGCTGTGGCGATGGGCTTCTTCAAATGCTGGCTCATCAGTTCCCGGGCGCGGGAGACCTGGATGTGATCATAGCAGGAGTTGCAGACCAGGACCGGGTCGTAGAGCTGCTGGTCCGGAATGGGCAGCTTGAGATGACAGCAGCTGGCACAGAAGACGTTCCCGCAGTTCCTGGATGGAAAAGGAGAAAGGAGAGGATGGAAGAAGTAGAAGACTGCTGGCGCGTGTAAACTGATTGGCCTTTCCAATAAATTAACTGGTCATTCCATCTGAGGAATTGTATAAAACACACACAGAGACACACAAAATCTGTAGTTTGTCTTCCTTGCTGCACATTGGTCCGGTTCACAAAGAGAGTGTAGCAGCAACACCAGAAATTTCTGTTGTAGTCTGGATTTATGGCTTTTTATTTGAATAGTATACTTCACTATGTAAATTTGGAAATATATGTTTTATACGCGTGCGTGTTGTTCTTTATAAAATTGATATATATATATTTATGTATGTATGTATGTGTGTATGTATGTATGTTTGTATGTTTGTTTTTAATATAGCCCTGAAGAAGGCCAGTTAATTTACAAACAGGCTGAAATAAATGCTTTGGGCTTTTTAAAGAATAAACCTGGACCATCCATTAGCACCTTCTCCTGGTTTACTACACGTGTTTTCCAGTACTTATTCCTGCCCCTGGAGAACAAAGCCTACGAGGAGTTGGGTGGTGTGTTGGAAATAAAGTACTACAAGCTATGCTTACATGAGGGGAATGGGAGGAGGCATGTGGAAGACCCCTGCTCACCTCTCTCTACAAAACCAAGGGCACTGGTTGCTGCTTTTGAGTCGTCCTCCCCTCTTGCTTATGAGACCACTTTTCCCCATCTCTTCTCCACAGACCTGGCTTTATCCTTCAAGCTCTCCATTTCACCTCCCTTTTTGGATTGTACCATTTTCTTCTCATAGAGTTTTCTCTCTGCCCCTTCCAATTTTTGTGCCTTTCCAGAAGTTAACATCCTACCTTCTTGCAGTGCCTTAACATGTCCTGCTATTGCTACATTTTATAGGTCTGCTATCATTGCTGTCTGTCTTGTTGATAGTCTTGTTGACTGTATGAACTGCAAATGGTGGCCCACTGGGCCACAGGTCTCAATGGCTTATGAGACATCCAAGTTTTAAGAACGATTGTTCTGAGGATATTCATCTCCCCACTTTATTTTCATCCCTAGAAATCCTACACTTTTTTTTGTCCATAAAAGTATTAAAACAGGGTGGGATGGATACAGTATCTGCTGTATATCTCACCTGGTGGGCGAGGGAGCAGGTTTCCTGAGTGTCAGGGAGAACAACACAGAATTTTCCACCGTTTTTACTCAGTCTGCACACGTTCCCAAGTTTTTGGGGGAATTAGTTTGCAGAGAAATAAATGTATGCCATTTGTGTGAAGACTGTGGGTTTTTTAATGCAAAAAGCACTGTTTCCAAATAGTGACACAGCAACCAGATAGTAAAAAAAATCCACAGCAATCCTGTTTTTGGCTGTCTGGTTGGAAAGTGGCTATCTGGAAAAGGTGTTTTTTGCATTAAAAATGTTTTGGGCACCCTCCTCATTTTTTGGGGAAAAAAAAAATCTGCACATTTCTGCACAGAATAATTTCCCCAGTACACTTCAGGATGTACAAACTCCATGGGAACCTGTGATGTTGACAAATATTTGCATCCCTACATCAGGATGTTGATGTTTATGACTCTTTCTATGCCTAAAAGGGTACTGAAGATCTTTGCCAATTTTGTAAGAGGAGGATGCTGTATTTGCTTTTCTCAGGAGGGAAGACACAGGTCTTCAAGGACTGTAAGCAAGTGGTTGACAAACACATGACATGTGGCTGTTACCTCAAACTATGGCCAAAGTCTAATTGGGATGTCCCCATCTTCTAAGGCACCCTTCCCCTCTCTCCCTTTGGAGAAATGATTCATATAGTTCCCCTTTCTACCCCATGTCTCTGTCCCAGCACCTTTTCTTTCCAACTGTGCATATTTGGGGTGTGTTTATCCAGGATGGAGGAAGGTTAAGAACAAAAACTGAGAAGATCAATGGTGAAATTCCAGAGCAATCGCTGAGCCTTACCTGCAGTGATGCCTGCGTTTGGCTAGCCAGAACTCACAGTCACAGTTAAAGCAGTGTGAGGCCATGTGGTCTGGAACCCAGCGTGTGACCTGCAAGAAATCAGTGTGTCAAGATCGATTTCATTCCTGTTAGACAGGACGCTCACGCTACCGATGCTGAAAGAGAACAACAAGGGAGCGACAACTTTTCCTTGGCACATTTTAAAGGACTTTTGGGGTGGGGAGTGCTGTGTCCCAGGCCCCTAATTTTCAGACAAACGTTTGACAAAGAAGAAATAATTCATAGAGGAACTACGATGACGATGTGAAAAGGCAAGAGATAGGAAAAATGTTTGGTGGAGGGGAGAAGGAGACCTTGAAAGCATTTGAAATCACATCAGAGGGAAAAAAAAATTCCCTGAGAGAACAGAGAATGCAGGCAACAAGAATGCAGTCTGTCTCTTCACCCGCCACAGAACTGACAAACTGCTACACATCCAGGTTTGGCTGATGCCAAAGGAAAAAAATAGTAGGTTGGACAAGTCATCCAGTGTGGATGCTCTTTTTGTGTGTAGAATATTTTTGACATTCAGGAGAAAAAGCAGTGAAAACAGGGAATGTATAATACATCTGCTACTTGCAAGAGCAAGCACAGTGTAGTGGTTTGAGTGTGGACTCCGACCCTGGAGAGCAGGATTCAATTTCCCGCTCCGCCATGGAAATCCACTGGGTGACCTAGGGTGAGTCACACACTCTCAGCTCCGTGATAGATTTGCCTTAGGGTCACCATAAGTCAGAAACAACCTGAAGGCACACAACAACTGTAGCAGCTCCCAGGTACCAGCCCCCTGACTAATCTTGCTAGCCATCCAGGGAGATGTGACGTACCTCGGTTTCTCTTTTATCGACAGGCTCCCAGCTCGCTTCAGAAAGACAGTCTTCACTGTGGTCAGAATAGAAATCCTCGTTTTCGCTGCCATCTGACTCCTTGAGGCAAGTCTGGAAAGGAAGCCATGAGAAACATCAGCTAATCTTTACGGACATCCTCTCCTCCCTCTTGAGCCTCTCAGCCTCCCCAAAAGGTCAACTTGGAAGAATCTCTCCCGTAGGACTAGAAGAAGGTGATTTTTACGACACTGGACTGTTTTCTCCTTCAAGGCCAGAACTGTTTGTTCTAACTGGCAATGGCTCTCCAGTATGAAGAGCATTTTTGCTTCACTTGCCACATTTGATATTTTTAACTGGAGATGCCAGAAACTGAACCCAGGACACTCTGCAGCAGCAGTTGTCAACCTGTGGTCCATGGACCCTGGGGGGCCATGAAGTCCTCTCAGGAAGTCTGTGAGGGCTTGAAGAAATGTTGTGAGCTTTTACAGTTAAAAAACTTTTAAAAAGTTTAAAAGAAAAGAAGGAAGGACGACAGACAGACATAAGGACGTTCATACAGCGATCCTGAAGAGCAGGAGTCTTTAGCTAGTGATAGACATCATTTGTATGAAATTTCATTGCAATATCTCAAACTGTTCAAAAGTTATGAAAGAACTGTTTGATAGCAAAAAATGTACTCAGCACTTCCTACTTCCACATGTGGTGAGAACGTGCAAGTGAATGATGCTGAGTGGCTGACAGAAAGCACGCGACATTTCTTGCTACCGTGCATACAGCCAGAAGACAACTTCATAGCTGCACCAAACTCTAGTGTCGCCCACCCTGGGCCATCACATTCTCAGAATGCCTATGGCTTCCAAGAATTCTGTAGCTGTGTTGAGAATGTTCTTGAAGAAATTCACATATAAAAAGAAGCTCCTTGATGGGCAACTTTGAATAAATATTTGATGTGCTTTAGGGATTTAAATCTTGAGTTATGTCTTGGTGGTCTGTGGCAACAAAAGGTATTTAAAGGGGGGCCATGGTAAAGAAAAAGTTAGGAACTGCTACTCTATAGCCAAAGCACCGGCTTGACCACTGTAAGGCTGAATAGAAATTTTTAGTGTTTCAGGCAGGTAAGTAAGAAAGACAGACAGACACCAGATAGGTAGGTGGATAGACAGACAGATAGGAAATACTAGAACATCCTTGCTGGAAAACATGGACACAGAGGAAAAGCATGGATAACAGATGCCCACAAAAGTACAGAGTACAATAAGAAACGGGGATTTCTTCCTATGGGAATGGAATCTGCCAACCTCTAAGCTGGCTTCTCTGCAGCAACACTGCTGTGCCCTTACCTACTCTGCTTGGGGCAGGCTGCATTTTGGACTCCCTGTCTCTCTCTCTGGGCTTGTGCCAACTCCTCCAACCCCTTCAACCTAGGATGTTCTGCCTACCTCCCCTAAGGAGAAAGCTGGGGGAACCACCGGATGGGCCCTGTGGGGAGGGGGAGCACTCACAAAGTCATCCTCGTAGTCCATCTGGGGCTCAGCGGGCGGAGGGTAGCAATGGCGGATGTCCAGCCGGAGCTGCAGTTCGCGCACCTGCCTGCGCAGCTGCTCCACCTCCTGCTTGTAGGTGGCTTCGATCTGCCGCAGCCGGTGCTGGACGACGTCCGTGGGGAAGGGGAGGCCGTCGTCGTCCAGGTAGAAGGGAGGCACTGGAGAAGGGCTGCTGGGGGGCGCGTGCTTGGAGCTGAGGGCCTGCTTCGAGTGGCAGGGGAGCCATGGACGGATGGCCTTCCCGGATGTGGCCCCTGCGCAGGGGGGGCCGGAATGGCCGGAACAGCCGGGGAGCTTGACCCCGTCTTTTGAAGGCCACTGGCTGCTGAGGCCCAGTCCCGAGGCCCAGAGGTGCCGGCTGCTCAGCCTCTTGTTGCAACAGCCATAGGAGAAGAGACGCCTGGGCCCCCCATCTCCCCCAGGGAGGGATGTCCCCATCCCTTGGAAACTGTCCCAGTTGGCTCCCAGGAGAGAAAACTCGCTCGTCTGGCTCTGAGAGATCCCCTTCCACCACCACTCGGGCTGAGCCTTCCCCTGCGTCTGGTGGCCTTCCTCCCCGTGCCGGGCATTGCCCCGTCTACCCTCCTCTTCTTCCTCCTTTCGACAGGCCGGAACATCCTGTCTTGGGACGCTCAGAGCCGGCGGGTTCCCAAAACCGGGAGCCCGTGCTGAAGGCCGGAGGGAGGACTCTGGGAGGCTGAAAGGTTCGACCAAGTCCCAGGTCCCCTTGGGCTCCGCGCCAATGTCCTTGGTGGGGCTGTGGGGAAACTTTTGAAACGGCTCTTCCGTTCTGGCTAGATCCCGGAAAAGAGTCTTCTGCTTAGGAGGAGCCAGGTGGGGGCCTTCTGGTGCTTCTGGGCCTGTTCCGCTTACCCTTTCTCCCACCTCAAGTGGCAGGTTGTTTAACTGCGGAGATGCCTCGTGGTCCTGCAGCATCTGGTCAACTTCGTGATGATCAGAACTGCTGCTGCCAAGATGGAGGGCATGCAGCTCCTGCTGCAGCTGCTGTTCCGCCACCTGAGACGGTTCCTCTCCCAAGCTTTCTTTCTCTGCCATGGTCTCCTCGGCATTGGAGTGCCTGGGTTCCAGGCCCACCCTGACGTCCTGAGAGTGGTTGTTCAGATTTGGATCACTCGATGTGCGGGTCAGCAGGCTGCCAGGATCACACGCAGAGAGAAGGTCATCCATGGATCTTGTCTTTGGTAGCCTGAAATCAGAGAAGGCAAGAAGTTGCAGGGTTGTCCTGGGGTGTGAACGCTTCTGGTCTGTGGAGGAGGTCCTTGCCAAACTGGGGCAAGACAAAACACTGAGCGGGCCCAAGCTCAGTCCTCAATTCAGTGACAGGGGAAAAAAAAAAAAAGAGAACCATGGTTGTTCTGTCAGGGCTGCAAAAGATTAACAGCTTCTCGAGGTCTCTTAATTCTTAAGAGTCCTTTGACGCTACACAATCAGAGCAAATCTGCAGTTTAGGAGGCACTAGAGGTCTCTGCCAGAGACTTGTTCTGCTTGTTGTTGTGTGCCTTCAAGGACACACATGTCTGGGCCTGGTCAGGATGGCAATCCTAAGGCAGTCACGGGGTTTTCTTGGCAAGATTTGTTCAGAGAGAGTTTGCCACTGCCTTCCTCTGAGGCTCAGAGAGTGTGACTTGCCCACAGTTACCCAGTGGGTTTCCACGGCTGAGCAAGGATTTGAACTCTGGTCTCCAGTCTTTGTCCAATATTCAGACAACTACACCACACTGGATCTCTCCACAACCCCTGAATTCTAAAGCTGCAAATGCCAGAACTCCAGATAATGTTGGCATGGCAGTTAAAGTGGAATACTGCACTATAATGGTGTGTCATGAATGGACCCCTAGCTGGAGAGAAGGGATGGGCAACTGTGAAGGGTCATAGAATCATAGAAATGTAGAGTTGGAAGAGACCACAGAGGCCATCCAGTCCAACCCCCTGCCATGCAGGAACACCCTCAAAGCACTCCCGACAGATGGCCATCCAGCCTCTGTCTGGAGGGGACAGGTTTGTTTTTTTTCTTTTGCCTCTGGGATCTGCATAGCCTTCTAAAAACCATAAGTGGCCAGAAATCCATTTCTGGTTTTGGAATTTCTTTCACATTATTATTACCATGTATGTTAAAACAGTGCACAGGGAAAGTGGTCTGTTTAAAAGGTGAACTGATGTTCAGGGAACCTCCCAGGAGAGGCAATCCACCCTTCTTCTACTTTTTTGTTTTGCCTAGAAAAGGACAGGTTTGAGGAGCCCTGAAGGGTTGAGGGTGCAAAAGCAGATTTGCTGGGACCCTGTTTCTTCCACCCTTTAAAAGAAGGCTGAGGATTTTACAATCAGGCCTGGACATCTCAACATGAAGAACAGCACTGCATTACTATTATAAAGAAACAGGGGGATAAGGAGCATCCTATGGAACTCTGGGATTTGTAGTATCATGAGGTATTTAGAATTCTCCGCCAGAAAGCTCCAGGGCCCTACCAACCTACAGATTCCAGGATTCTGCAGGACGCAACCACAGAGCTAAAGTGGGATCAAACTGCTGTAACCGTTCAGTGTGGAAAGGTTCCCTGGCATGTCCTACAAAGCTAGTCCATAACAGAATCCCGCAAGCCCTGGGAGGACAGTTCCTTTCTCTTACCTGTCGAGAGACCTGCTGCTGAAGTCCTGACTTTGGGATCCGGAAGGCAGGTAGAGATCCATGCCCTCTTCTCCCAGGGGGCAGGGGGATGACGCTGGGAGATAGACGGCGGTCCAGAGGTGCAGGGCTCGGACGTGGCACACCGGATGAAGCACCTGTCGGGGGGAGGCAGGGAAAACGAGTCAGGGAACAGGGTGGGAATTTTCCCCCTCCTCTAGGCCCAGCCCCTGCAGGAATCTCACTCACCTGGTCGGCCCCAGGTATGTAGAGCAGGTTGTGGAAATTCTTGTTGCCTGCTCTTAGGAGGGACCAAACAGAACAGGTTCGCTTGGGGATGTTATGCATCTCGCGCTCGCAAGGGCTATTCCCCAGGAAGGTCCCGTAAAGGCAGGAGTACGTGTGCTGCACCAGCTTCACCTGCAGGATCAAGAGAAACCCCTTCAGCAAGGACTTTGGGCCAGCTCACAAACGGGACCGCTGCCACCACCATCTTGGAGACAGCTTGTTCCCCTCTGTCTGGTTTATAAAAAATATTGTACAGGCCACCATAAGCCTGTCTGGACCTGGTCAGGAAAAATCTAACATAGATAAATAAAACAGAAGATAAACAGATGTTCTGTGGGTTTATGATATCCTTGGAAATCGCTTAGATTATGACCAGCCCTTTCTGCATTATCTAGGGTTCTCCATGATCAGGATGGATGTTGTATGCAGAAACCAACGGCTGGACTGGACTGTTGTCAAAAGGAAGAGAAATATATAGTAGGAAGAGAGGAAAAAAGGTGTGATACTTTGGGTTAAGTCCAATGCTCATTATAACTGGTGTTGTTGTGGCAAATTATAGAATGCAGGCAGTCCTTATCTGTGATACATTGAATGACCGACCAAAAATGCCAGGGGCTGTGTTAAAACAAGTGTCTCTGGTAGTTTCCAGCTCTGCCAGGATAAGTTCTTTTGTAAATCTAATGGGCCTTGCTCAGTCAAAACCAAGCTACTGAAGAACACTTTGGATTAGAGGAGGAGTAACTCATCCCAAGAAAGGTACGCTGGGAAAATCCATTTCCCTGTCAGATTCTATGGCCACTGCACCTAAGACTGTGGGTGGAGGGACCAAAGATTCCAAGGGGGTGGTACATGATATCGCAACCCCTCCTTATCAAAAGTCCTGGGGCTTTGATTCTACGCACCCTGGCTCTGCTACACCCAACTGGCAGTGAGGAAATGAAGCACCCTCTCCTATGAGAAATGCCAGCCTAGGATTTAGACACAGATCTCTGGATTTTTGAGAGAAGGGGCTTCCTCCTGAGCAGACTCATTCTTACCAAGAAAGCTTCGTTGAATTCAAAAAGGCAGGGGAACTGCTTGAGCAACTGGTGGACAGAATCCAGCCACTGCAAGAAAACAGGGCACTGCTCGTTCTGGTCCTCTGCTTTCTCCTGGTGGCCACAGCGATCTGCAAACTTGTGGCCAAAATCCAGCCAGTCAGATTCCACCAACACTTGGAAACCCTGCCGAGGAGGAGAAGATGGTTAACTCACAATACCACGGAGGACCCAGTGAGCAAGCAGGGGGCTTCTGATGTTCACTGATTTCTCTTTTCCCCCTGACTGTGGCCTTCACTCCCCAAATCCCTCTCCCACCCACCACTGGCTTCCCATCCTCTTCCATATGCAGAATACAAACATTTCATTGGCTACTGGTCTGGTCTGGGCATCACTCAAAGTTCATTAACAATAATGCCCTGTATGAATTCAGTCCATCTGAAAGGGTGCATCTGCTGAAAGCAACAATGCTTGTGTAAAATAATTAGTGAGAGGGAAGTCTAGACTTGCAAGTACGCCTTCCCTTTTGTAATACCTCTCTGTTCTTTTTCTTTGATCTATTCACTCAACCTTTTTGTTTCCTTCCACCCTGCAGAGGTCATTTCCCCCTTTTTCCTCCTAAAGTTACTTAGGGACTTTCCGCACTACACTGATATAGTGCTATTATTCCACTTTCAATGTCCTATGGAATTCTAGGATTTGCAGTTTACTGGGGCCAAAGAGCTCTCTGGCTGGGAACTATAAAGGCCCCTCCCTAAACTGCAGACCCCAGGATTCCATAGGATGTTCCACATCCTAGTCTCTGGAGCAGCAGAAAACAGGCTTGCTCCATTCTCTATATGGTATCGCTTCAAATACTTAAACATAGCTATTGTGTTGCCTCTTAACCTTCTCTTCTTCAGGCTAAACATACCCAGTTCCCTATGCCGCTCCTCAGAGGGCTTCACAATTTCTAGTTCTTTTACCATTTTGGTCATCCTCCTCCAGACACATTCCAGCCTGTCAATATCCTTCTTGAATGGTGGTGCCCAGAACTGGACACAGGATTCCAAGTGAGGTCTGACTTATTTCCCTCAACCTAGACAGTCCACTCCTATTGATACAGCCTAGAATTATGTTAGCTTTTTTAAACAAAAGACCCACTCCAAACCACTGAAGAGACAAATTGTTGAAAGCTGAGTGCTTTCTATGACAGCCTGCTGAACCAGCTGGAAAACAGAAACAAAGGAGGCTGTGTGTGTGTGTGTGTGTGTGTGTGGAAAAGAGAGAGAGAGAGAGAGAGAGAGAGAGAAAGAAAAGAAGTTTCAGTCCATCAACTTTGGGGTAATTTTGCACATTAACCATAGTTACAAAACACATCCTGCTTGGATTCTGCCCAAAACCATGGCCCCATCCCCACATGCTGGTTGTCTGAGGCCCTGTACCTCCATTGTCCTGTAATATGGGTCCAGGAGGATCTTTGCCAGGGCGACAATCTGTGGGGTCCGGTCCCAGCCGTCGGAGCAGTGCACCAGCACGGGGCGTCCCTCCCGGTCCACTGCGTTGGCGACCAAGACGGCTGCCTTCAGCATGACGGAGAGGTGTTGTAGCCACTTGGTGCTCTCCAGGGCTGAAAGCCAGCTAGGGAAGGAAAAAGGAGACAAAAGGGAGGTTAAGCCGGGGAAATGACTCTTTCACACTGCTAGTCTTCCGTAGAGGAGGAGGAGGAAAGATTTCCAGGACCAGAGGGGAAAAGAAGAGCAAAGGAGAAAAGAAGAGGTTGACAGGGCTGGCATGAAAAAACGCAGCAGAGAAACTGTAGTCCCAAAGGGTAACCCCTCCACAAGTTTTTCTAGACAGGAAGGATCTCCCTCCAGCAAAACCAGTCCCTCCTATCAGACCAGCTCCCCAGTCCCCTAGAATTCACTGGCCAAAGGAAGGAAAGTAAAAGAAGGAAGTCCCACAATTTGAATCTAAAGTATCAGCCCTTGCTGAGCAGGACAGGCTAACTAAGACTCACTTGCTAGGATCTGGCATTTGACTGCAGACGGCCCGCAGGTACTGGAAGCTGTTCCGGATAGAATGGATATTGGCCATACCCATGAACACCACCTCACAGTTTGGGTAATATTCTGAAACACAACACGGAGGGAGAACGTCACCTGGATGCCTGTCCCATCTGTCAGAAGAAAAGTCTTGCAGCAAGAACCACACTGTGCTGAGCCTGGACCGGTGGCTTTACTTGTTATTCTAACTGCTGAGCTTATTGTTAACTGCAGTTCAGAAAGGTAACTTGCTGAGTTATTTGTTACTAAAAAATTACCTTAGTGCTACCCTTGCGCCATTAGAAAATAAAGGAAAATGCTATCTGGTTTCTCCAAGTGGCCAATTCAGATACTGCACCTTTCTGAGAAAAATGCATGAAGAGGAAACATTTCCGGCTTCAGCACAAGCCAGACACCCGTGCAATCCTTCCTGCCCCTCCCATTTATCAGGTACAACACAAGGAATGTATAACAGGCAGAGAAGCAGTTCCTGGCCCACTGAAAAAGTAGTGAATTACAGTTGTGGCTGTTAAAGGCACAAAGTTAATGCTGTCCCAGCTCGTTACTGGAAAAAAGCAACTAGTTAATAAAATAACTCACTGGAATAAGATCTTACCTCCCAGCTGCGTGTCCACCCATTAGCAGATGGGCTCTCCTACCAGTGGATGGGTTAAAATTGCCTCAGTGCAAGGAACTTCACAGCACGTGTGTGTATATGTGTGTCTGGTAAACAGACACATGCACTCTGGGTGGGCAAAGGACATTCCTCTCCATGTTGCTAGACAGCAGCTCCTTCAACAACATAGCCAGCAAAAGGGAATGCTGGGAGCTCCATTCCAGCACCGTCTAGAGAATCCATCTTGCCAGTTTTAGGCGCGCGCGCGTGCGCGTGCACACACACACACACACACACACTCCATTGCAAATAGCAGGTCCATTTTCTCACCCAGTGGCTTGGGTGTTAGCAAAATGGGTTTTGGTTCTCCCAGGTACCTGGGTCCCTTTTCCCTCCCCTGTCTCCTTCCTAACAAAAAACACACAGCCAGGTCCCAAATCTTCTTCCGGCAATTTGTCACTGCTTTGTTAGCTGCCTGGGGAAAAAGATGAACAACAATTAGACCCACAGAGACCTACACAGACCATACCTTCACATTCGCAACCTCCTCCCTTGGCTCGGTTGGCAACGGCGGCTGTGTACGACCGGGCATCCAGAATCAGCAGCTTCTGAGGGGTTGCTGAACTCTCCCCGTTTGAGCACGCCGTCAGTGATGAATCTGCAAAAAGACAGCAGTCTGGATGCCCTCTCCTTTTAACTGTACAAACTGCCTTCCTCCATCCTAGTGCCCTCTAGAATATTTCAGATTGCACCTCTCATTGCTCCAGCTGATGTGACTGATGGAAAGATGGACATGAGAGCCAAAGTCCAAAACATCTGGAGGACACCAGGCTGGAGAAGACAGCCAGACGCTCTGGCCGGCAAGACAAAAGATGAGCTCGTATCGATTTTAATATCTCTCGGTCCCACCAGCTTCACAGACATGCCTGGTGAGGAAACAGCAACGAGGGCCTTCTCTGTGGCTACTCCCAAGCTACGGAACTCCCTTCCACGGAAAGTCCAGTTGGCCCTCTCCTTGCTCTCTTTCTGCTGACAGGGAAGACCCTTTTCTTCAGGGACCCTTTGAGATTTAAACTTTAGTTGCTTCAGCTGTGCATTCCTCCATGGGGTCCCTTCCAACTCTATGATTCTATGGTGGGAGAAGGAGGAGGTTCCTTTTTTACTCACCAAATCCTGCATCACAGGCCTCACTGCCATCGCTGAGCCCCGAATGCGGGGTCCCCCCAGCCAGCCTCTGTCCTGGGTTCAAGGCACAGGCTTTGGCAATGGAGGTCACAAGGTACTCGTCATCAGCGTTGCGCCAGCCCCACCAGCTGATCTCGGGCTGGCTGCAGCGGGCGATCACTGCCCCGTTGCGCAAGTGTCTGGAAGAGAAGCCAAGCCCCGCTGAGTCCCGCACATTCAGAGGCTGGTTTCAGGAAGCCACAGTTGCCAAAAGGAATGGACCCTTGCATCCCTGAGGCAGCTGTGGCACAGCCCTGACCCCAAGTGCCAGTAACATTTCTCTTCCTTCCCAAAGCAGTTTTGGCTCCCTTGCTGTGACAATGCTTGGATACAGAAGGAAGGAGCGAGCAATACGTCAAACCTGGGAGACATGTCAAATCTGCGAGAGGAGGCTCTACGCACTCGCCAAGGGAAGCTGGGAAGCTAAGCAGGGTCATCCTAGGATGCTTCGGAAGAGCCCCCCCAAAATCACAGAGCTTGCCAACAGACCATTTAAGGACAGGTTGTCTCAAAATACAAAAATTTTGGCCTTCAGGATCTAATGTTGTTTTTTTAAAGAAGCAATTGGAAGATCCCAAACCTGCCAATCTTATTTTGAAAACCACCAAGGAGGAGAGAGGCTCTCAGTTCTTGAAACAGGGTGGCTGGACCACTTCACGTGCTCTCACAGAGGCAGGGAGACCGCGGCTCCCTTGCATGCTGATGGACTACAGCTCCTGCCATCCCTGACCAGGGACCATGCTGGCAGAAGCCAATGGGCTTTGGGGCCTAACAGCCCCTGCAGGGCTCTGAAGGCTCCACTCTCTTCTAGAAGACAAGCAGGGCTCTGTACCTATACACAACCGCTGGGATCCGTTTCCAAGAACGGAAGGAAGCCACGTTCTCCAGCTCTTTGTCCGTGATCCATACGGGGACGAGGAGCTTCTGCGGGTAGCTGGTACACAACCTAGGCAAGGAAGAGAGACATAGGGAGGTGGGGATCAGTGCCTGGCCACGGGACAAGAACAAAGGAAACAATCAAAACTCAGGCTTAAAAAAAATAAAATAAAAACAACTTGCACGGTCATGCATATTTGAGGATTCAACAAAAAAGCATTCTGAAATTTACAAAAAGGAAATAATAACGGGATGAGATAGAGGGTATTCAGTCTCAGCTGATCACTGGGCAGGAGGAAGGCTACAGGAAGGGCGACTGCCCTTCCAGTGGGCCACAAGGTGGCATTCCGGCATGTCCAAAGCGAGTCTGGACACCATTTTTGCTGTTCTGGGGGCCAGTTTTATTTATTTATTTTATTGTTTATTTATATGCCATCTTTTTCCCAGAGTGTGACCTTTTCTAAGGGGAAGGGGGCTTGGGGAGAGAGGCAACTGTTGCATTTGTGGCCATTTTTTGCCATGTTCTGGTTGGCTTGGGGATAAACTCCCCCTTCCCCCAAATCTGTATACAGAACTAAAAATGTGGTGGAGGAGGACTGGAGGCCACACTTGGTGGGCTCCAAGGACTGCATATGACCCAGAGACTGGACTGTGCCCACCCCTGCTATAAGGTAATAACAGAATGTGGTCATCAAAGGGCAGCAAAAGGGGAGGCTCCTCTACGCCAGCAGCTGTCTGGGTATAGGAGCAGCCTTGATTTTTCTTTCAGCTGGAGAAAACCAAGGATATTAACTCTCACAGATGCCCCACAGGACTTTCATCCCATCCCCACGATCGTGACTCAATGCCCCTTAGTTGGAATTACTGCTCCGCATGTGTCTGGCGCACATGAGCCTAACCATGTCCAACTATCAAGGGAAGGGTGGATGTTTAGCCTTCCCGCTCCCAGTAACAATCTTTCTCTGGCCAGAGAGACTTAGTGACCATCTATCAAATGTCTTCTGCCTCCTGTCGGTTTTCCAAATGACCCCCTTACTTTGGTTAAAATGCTTCTCAACGAAATGGAAGTGCTGCTCCTGGTGATGTTACTGCAGCAAGGTAAAAAAAATTAGGAATCTCTTCTTTATTTCAAGCTTGCCCGTCTCCCCCACACAAAAGTACTTTTGTGCGGGCTGTGTTGGGGGCAGGCATCAGACAGGCTTTTCACTACCCTCAAAGCAATGCCATGGGATTGCCTTGCCAGCGTAAACTGCTATCTGTATCTGGTGCTACTGTCTGGGGCGCAAGACACCAACTGTGGTTTCTGCAGTCAGTGCCAAGGCACAGGGCGGGCGGGCGGGTGGAGGGAGGCATTTTTTGCAATGCCACAGACTCTCCTTCCCTTCTCCGCAAGAGGGTCTGGTAAACAGGGTGACTCACTTGTAGTTGCTGTTGATGTCGGAAACCCGCCACACGTTCTGCAGGTCGAAGCCCATCCGTCCGAGCTCCATCTCGAAGCGATATTTCACGTGGTCTCCTGGTGAAGAAACAAAGCCATTTGTCTCAGCCATTGCCTAAATTTTGACAGTTTATTCTGACACCTCCTTCTAACAGTCAGTCCCAAAGAGGGCTAAGCCCACTCAATCAGCCGAACTTATGTAAGCGCTGACTCACCACGGCCGCGCTGATTCAACGGGACCTCAGTTCTTGCGGGAGCACCTCTCCCTCTATGTGCGTGCCTGAGGGCTGACGTTTACTAAGGGGAGGGGCTCCTCCACCGTGGCAGCAGTGAGCTCGATGCACTGTGTGGGGACGTGGGCAGGAGTGGGGCCTTCTTAGCCATGGCACCCTAACTGTGGGATGTCTGTCCCTTTGAGACCCAACCGGGACCGACTCTCATTTCACTGAGATTCCAAGTGAAAACTTGGCTATTCATCAGCCCTATACAAATACTGATGCAATTTTTAATTTCTTTTAATCTTTTATATCCCTTTTTAACTTATGTTTAGTTTATTTACTTTTTTTATTGTTTCAGACCAGTAGTTCTTAATCTGGGGTCCAGGGACTGGGGAGGGGGGGTAGGTGGTCCATGGAGCCCTCCCTGGAGGTCCACAAAGCCCTACTGATGTTGGTTACCAACAGCCGCCGCAGCAACAAGGACTTGCCAAGGTCACCCACTGTCTGAATGGGGATTTGAATCCTAGTCTCCAGAAACTTTAAAAAAATAAATAAATAGTTGAATATTTAAACAAATATCTGACTATTTAAATCTAAATTTAAATATTTAACCTTGAGTTAGGTCTTGGGGGACCCTGGCAACAAATTATATTTAAAGGGGGGGTCCCTGGTAGAGAAAAGGTTAAGAACCACTGTTTTAAACTGTTTTAAACTGTTTTAACTATTTATTTTAATTTTACTTGTAAGTCCTTCTGAGAGCTTTTTGAAATGAAGTGAGGTAGAAATATTTTAATGAATTTTTTATTTATTTCCCATCTTTTCTCAGTTTGGGACTCAAGGCGGCTTGCAGCTGCTAAAAATTCACAAATTGCCAAAGTTGAAAAGTGAGTAAAAAAAATTTAAAGCAGTTAAAAACACAAACCATTAAAGAAACCCAGCACAACAAAAATAACAAACAGGAAAGCCAGCCCACTGTTTACACGGAATGGGTCTTGTCCAATCAGTCTTCCAAAGCCTGTCTAAACAGAAAGGTCTTTGCTTGTTTTCAGCAAGAGAGTAGGGACGGTGCCAGTCTAACTGCTCTGGAAAGGAAGTTCCAGAGCCCGGGGGCAGCCACTGAAAAGCCCATCTCCCCTGTCCATGAGATGGTGATGGGACAGAGAGAAGGGTCTCCCAAGCAGATCTCAAAAAAATGAGGTTAAAAAGGGAAAATATGGTCCTTCAAATGACCTGACCTGAACTGTATAGGGCCTTATAGGTCAAAACCAGCACTTTGAATTGTGTGTGGAAATGGACTGGCAGGCATGGGAGTTGTTACGACAAGGGAGCCGTGTGCTCCCTTTAGTCAGGCCAAGTTAGCAGTCTGTTCTCAGCTCTTTAGACCAGCCAAAGCTTCCACTCCTCAAAAGCAGACCCATATAGAGCACCTCACAGTAATCCAACCAAGAGGTTAGTAAGGCATGAACTAGATGGGTAACTAAATAAGAAGCTGATTTAGGTGAGAAGAGCTGCCAATGCATCTATGCATTCCAATGGCAGGCAAAGGATTAAGGCATGCAAAAAAAATACCACCTTGGCTGTCTGCGGCCATCTGGACTTGTACTGGAGATAGCCACCAGGACACGATGACAGCCAGGACTCACCTGGGCGGCAGAGGTGGGCGTGCTGGTCCTCCTCATCGGCACAGACCCCCAAGCACCAGGCGTGGTAAGCAAATGCAAAGAGGTCTTCCGGCTTGGTGGGGCGCGCGATGGCTCGGCTGAGTCTCTTCAGCCACTCCTGGCATTGCTTGAAAGTAGAGAAATGGCACCTGATCCAGACAGGGGAGAGAGTGAGAGAGAGAGATAGGTATTGAGATATGCAGGCCCTTGTCATGAATGCTCAGGAAGGCAAGACCAGAGTAGCATCCTCTAGACAATCTACTGCCCAGGAGGGAAAAGGACACTGTCTCCCATGTGAAAATCAACATGGGAATGGCACCTGCCATGGACTGAGACATTTCTTTACTTATTTAAAATACATCCTGCTGTTTTCTGAACAGAAATCTAAGATGTCCCATAGTCGTTACAGCTGAAGCAGCTAAAAAAAAATCTTTCCAAATTATGGCGACCCTAACGCAAACCTATCATCGGGTTTTCTGGGGTCTGAGGGCACGTGATGTGCCCAAAGTCACGGAGTGGGTTTCCCTGGCCAAGCAGGGATTCGAACCCTGGTCTCCAAGGTCGTAATCCAACACTCAGACTACCCCAAAGAAACTTCCCTAATGCCACAGCTACAACAGCATCTGCCTCTTCAGTTCTTGATTGGCAACAGTGCTGTTTCCATGTTTAACTTGTTCTTTTATCACATTGTGCGTGCTGCTTTGGGATCCCTTGTAGATGAAGAAGGGCAGTCTATAGTTTTTCAAAAGCACCCCCCCCTCCTCTTTCCCCTACCTGACTACTTTGGAATCCTTGCAGACAATGTGAAGCTGGAACATGTCTCGGCTCTCCACGCTTTCCATCATTCTCAAAGGCACCTATAGAGAGAAGGGAGGGGGCAGAGAGAGGGCCTCAGCCAACAGGCAGGAGAAAGATAACCTCCCAGAGGTGAAGTGCACCAACTAGGCAACTGACTTAACATACTTCCACTCACCTGGCTTTGAAACCCACATCAGAGATCTCAAGGGCTCAGGCATGGTCCATGCCCAGACACAAAGCTCTGGCCTCCAACTTTGTAGCTGTGCCTGTCCCTGCCACCAGTCCCAGCAGTATCCCAGAGGAAGAACTAGAAAAGGCACACTTCCCCACCCCACAATATGGGATGGTCTCCCTGTCCCTTTTGCCAGAGGCTGGGAAGACTGTTTGCCTAGCTGTGCTGGTCCTGGAACAAGTACTTCTGCTAGCCACAATGCCTGACTCCAAGGATCCCCTGGAGTACAGCATTCAGAACTTCGCAGTTCTGGACAAAAAACGCACAGGATCTCCTAGGGGAGAAGGATGAATAATTTGCCCACTGCTGCTCTTCTACTGCCTGAGGTAGCCACCCCACTGTGCTTCATGCTGCTTGGAAAGAACCTGGGAAGGAGGTTTGGAAAGGTCAGGCAGAAGCTCACTGGAGGCGGCCAGGACATGGCGGATCTGCAGCAAGGGCGGATGAGTAGGTTAAACAGCCCTCCACTCCTTCCCAACACGGGTTGACTCCAAGAAAAGAGGGCCTGATGCAGGACTGTACAGCTCTCTGTTCAGAACACGGCTTGCGACAGGCAGCTCGGAAACTTACATTGACAACAGAGTCCTTGAACTTGATATGGAGCCGGTAGTTGGAGATGGCAATGACGGCGTCGCTGGCATGGCCCAGGTATTCCACGCCCTCACCCTGCAGCACTGTGAACGGGACCTGGGAGAGGAAAGGAGCCCCGTTAGAGCCCTTGCCTTTGGACTACTCAGGCTCGTCACCACAGGAGCCCAGCTCAAGAACAGAAAGAGACAATAAGATAATCTTTTTCAAAGGCGCTGATACCTGTAGACACCTGATCTGAGTGGGATGTTGTACAGCACCTCACAAGTTTGTGACTTCTGCTTTATTGTAACAATAAAGAACTCAGTATCAATCCAGAAACAACCGATCTTATTTGAAACAGTCTAGAACATCATCTGACATAATACCCAGCATCAGTGATTCAAGCATTTGTTAGTTTTTCTCTCGTTCTGTTTTCAGCCTGCCAGGGAGCCATACGCACTTTTTGTACGTTTTTAGCTGTACTGTACTTTCTCAAAGGGTAAGCCACCTTGAGCCCCAACTGAGAACAGTCAACTGACTGATTGATAAAAGCGGTGGCAGCTGTTGTGGCCACTCTGGGGGCCACACGGGCCGCCAGGCCAAACTTTGTCCACCCCTCCCTGAACCAGATGGGCCAAACAGCCTGACTTAGGAAAAGGCAGACCTCTATGTCCTCAACAACTGACCACCCAAGGGGCAATTAAAGCAGCATATTCTCATTTCAATCGTAATTATCTATTTCTTATTAGTTACCTTCTAATTATCCATCTACTACTAGATGCTTCCTAATTATCTCCACGAGAGCCAGAGCGCCATATGGACTGAGCATTGAACTGCAACCAGGAAAGGAGGGTTCGATTCCCTGCTCAGCCATGGAAACCCTTGGCCACATCACACACTCTCAGCCCCAGAAAACCCTACGATAGGGTCGCCCTACATACAGACCGACTTAAAGGCACACAATAACAACACACAGAATTATCTCCCCAACATGTCAAGATGCAAAACAGCACAAACACCATATAGCTATGTTTCGAAAGCTTTTGTTAAAGGGAATGAGAGGACAATATTCTCAAGGGGTATCAACAGCCGATCCTCTAGAACTCCTTGGCTGTCAGTCTGCATTTTCGTTTCAGCTAAAGCCTGTTTGTTTTTCCTGCTGAAAGATAAAACAAGACGGGGAATCTGCCCTTGTCATTTAAAAATAGATGTACTCTTTTTTTTGTCAGTTAAGAGGAAAGCTTAACACCTCCAGGTTTCTGTGAAATTGCGCAGGAGATGTGAACTTCTCACAGGACCGTGAGACCAAGTTTTCTCCAGCGTTGTGTGGCTGTTGGGATCAGAAGGGACACACTTGGCTGGCTTCACTTTTGCCTTGCAATTCAGGTGGCGCTTTTTAAATTTTTTTCTTAAAGCTGAAGAATTTTCAGAGGTGACTGCATGTTTGTTTCAAGCAGCTGCTGGCTTGCCCCCCGCCCCCCAAAAAACCCCGTGACCATCACAAATGCAATGGATTGATTGGGACAATTTTTGTCGGTAATTTCGTTACAAACAAACAAGCAAAACCCAACCATGGTTGAGTGGTTAAAACTCAAGGACTCCGTTTATAACTGTAAACTCCAAAATGCCTCTCCTCTACACCCAGGTCCGGGTGGATTCTACAACAAAATTTGACTTAAAAAAGCCCTGTCTGCCTGGAAGAGGTTTAATCAATTGTTGCTTTTCAGGATGCTTCTTTGTAAGAGCCGCAAATGTATGTATGCTCACACATTGGCTAACCAGCCCCAAATTTAGGCATTCATGTCTTTGCTGTTTTGCTTATTTGTTTTGGATTTAACACCATAGGATCAAGGAAAGGTCTTTAAAAAAATAAATAAGCCAGATACTGTAGTGAGTCAAAACAAAAGATATGCTAAAAATTCATTTTCAATAAGAATTTTATTCCTGCTATGCCAAAAGCCAGCCCAAATAGGAATTCCTTACAGTTCTTGTCAGCAAGGATTGGGCAAGCCTGTAGATGAAAGGAGACCCCATTTGTGGGGCAGCTAATGATCCTGCCTCTCTTTCCTGTGGGGGCTCATCTTGCTAGGGCTTGTGGCTGTTATTTCACCCCTCACCCCACAAAATGCTTAAAAATATTTAAGCAGAAGAGCAAAGAAAAATGCTCAGGAGTGGGAATTTTAGCATTCTCCCTGAAAGGCACCAGATCTCGTCTGATCTTGGAAGCTAAGTAAGGTCAGCCCTGGTTAGCACTTGGATGGGAGACAACACATGAGTCCCAGGTGCTGGAGGCTCTGTTTCAGAGAAAGGAACTGTCAAAGCCACCTCTCAGTCTTCCTTGCCTAAGAAAACTCTCTGAAATTCATGAGGCTGCCTAAGTCGGCAGGCAACTTGAAAGCACATACACACACATTTAAGCCACATTTATATGACACCAGAATTACGCAGTTCCAGCTTAATTCCCACCTGCCCAAAATGATCTGTGGGCTATTTCTGTGAGAATCCCAATACATTATGGGATCAGGTTTCCTGCATGCCTTTGTACTTCCTAGCCCCCACGAGAAGTCCAATGTCCTGCCTGAACAATAATGCGTTGCTGCATCATAGTTCACCGAAAAAACATCATGTGACTTTTTTTTCCTGTCCCGGGCATTTTTTCCCCTTAAAAAAACAAACCCTCCCTGTAGCAAGAGGGTGAAGTTTGCAGGCACTGTTTACAACTGTTCAGGTCACAATGCTGCAGAATGTCTAACACAGAAGATCTACTTCCCTGCGGCTTCTGCAACAGATTGTGACAGTGCAACTAGAAAGCTTCTCCGGATGAAACTCAGGGTGCCTGGCAATTAAGATGAGGAGGATACAATCTTCAGCTCAGAAGGGTGACTTCCCCTCTTCCAAGAGGGTAATGCACATTACTTTCTAAAACACCTGAGAAATCATAAGAACGAAACAGAAACATTCTGGAAATTCTTTAAAGGCAGGTAGAAGAGAAGAGCTCAGCAGAACATGAACACCCAGTTCAAGAAGTTGCACGAGTTAAAGTGAAGCCAGAAGAAATGACAGGATAAACATCAGCCATTTCCTTCAAAAGGCTAGAAAGCCTGGTTTCTGTAACCCAAAAGCCTGATTTTCTATCAGTTTTAAAACTGCTTGTGCCAAATGAATGGGACTGGCTCTTTGTTCTGTATTTCTCATTCTGTGGAGGCAAGGCAGCCTTCAAAATGATAACAGCAGTGATGGCATGATGAAAGTCCACACAGGTTACCAGAGGCGGTTGTGACAGTGACCGATCGGCTGCTTCCAGCCACCTCTGCAAAAAATCAAAGAGTCCTGCTTTCTGGATGTGAACTGCCTTAGCTCATGGCTAAGAGGAAGAGGAAAATCTGGAGTGTGTGTGTGTGTCATACAAGACATTTTGCACAAATTTTTTCCCAGTGTTTAAAACTGTCTTTCCCCCTCTTCACAACCTGCCAGCATCTTGCAAGGAAAATGCACCTTAATCTCTTTGTTGCAGTCTGCCTTCAAATTGTTTCCAACTTACAGTGGGTTGGGGTTTTTTTGCGTGAGATTTGTTCAGAGAAGTTTGGGCTTGCATCCCTCTGAGGCTTGCAGAATAGGACTTCTCCAAGGCCCTCCAGTGGGTTTCCACAGCAGGGCAGGGATTTGCACCCCCATCTCTTGGAGTCCTTGTCTAACATGCAAACTGCTATACCATCCATGACCAATTTTCATTATTTCTGGAGCCTGCCATGAGGATTACTCTGAGACCACAAGGCAGGAGAACTGTGGCAGCTTTGGGAAGGACAGAAAACAGGCATCTTTGGAAAGGAGAGAGAGGTGGATCCACAGGGTAAGACAAGGGGTGCTCTGTGACCCTTACAACTTCAAACTGCACCTGAGCAAATACAGTGCACCCTGGTAGCACCTGCCTATTTACTTAATTTATTTAAGTATTTATCATTTCTCAGCCAGGCATAGCTCCCCAGCTGATGTACAGCAAATAAAAACAGATCAAACTGCTCTTTAAAAGGAGATTAAAACAGTTTTTAAAAAAGCTGTTACAAGACACACACACACACACACACCTGAAACAATGAGAAAAGTCACCCTGGTTTTCAGGGCCAAAGGCTGTATGAAACAGCCCAGTCCTGGCTGCCTGCTGAAAGTCCAAGAGGGGGAGGGCCAACCTGATGTTTCTTGGGTGGGAGTTCCACATCCAGGGTGCCATCCCAGTGGAGGCCCTATGTCTTCTGTCTTCATCAGCCTAGCTGGTGGGATTGGGGAATATGCAACAGTGCCTCTGCTGAAGATTTCAAATTTTGGGAAGGCTCCTATGGGAGGAGGTGGTCTTTCAGATATTCTGCCACCATTTAGGTCTTTGTAGGTCAAAACCAGCAGCCTGACTTGAGCTCAGAAGTCAAGTCAGCAGCCAGCACAGAAGGAACAAGGCTGGAGGTATGTGGTTGCTGTGACTCAACTTTATCCTCTGGGGTTGGAAGCACGAAAAGGTCAGGATCTGTGGTTACCCAGCATCACTCTCCACACCTCCAGCCTCACAGTTTCACAATGTACATCATCCTGGTCATCGAAGTGGCTTACCTGTAACGATTCTTCTTCCTTGATGAGCTCTTTGTGGGGGAACAGGTCCTTGGCCTGGATGTATTCCAGACTGGGAGGGCCTTCCTCACCCTGAAAATCAAAGAAAGGAACAGGGGCTGAGAGAGAGCGATGACAACAGAGCATGCTGGCCAAAGCAACACAGAATATGCAGCCCAGGAACAAGGGAAATAAACTTAGTTGCACACACCTCTTCCGAGGGCTTCCACCCTCTCCTCAGCTGGGCAAGCGCCTCCTAAGATGCGGGCTGAATTGGGATCCAGATCCCCAAAGAGATTACAGCTCTAGCTGATATGCTCAAACTTCTGTTGGGTGGGGGGACTCTCTCTCTATATATACAAGAGAAAAGAAGTCCTCTTCTGATTTTCTTCCGTGATCTAGGGCAGAAGTTCTTAACCTTTTCTGCACCATGGACCCCCTACGAGTATCTTTTGTTGCCATGGACGATCAAGAGAATGTGGTGGTATTATTGTTATTGTGGTGGTGGTGAATGCGGTGGCAAAACACAGACAACACCAGAATCAGTGCAGCTAGGAAGGTGGTTTCCAGCTGTATGTACAGTAGCAAGAAAAGTCACGTGCTTTGTTTCAACCACTCAAGATCATTCACTTGCATGTTCTCACTGTGTGCAGAAGTAGCAAGGGCTGAGTGTGTATGTGTATAAATATATATGTTATCAAAGAGTTATTTTCATAACTTCTGAACTGCTTGAGATATTGTAACAAAAATTTATACAAATGATGTCTCTGACCAGCAGAAGACTCCTGTTCTTTGAGATCAATGTGCGGCCATCCATCTATCTGTCTTTCTTAACTATAAAAGCTCATAATACTTCTTCAAGACTGTGTGGACCCCCCCGTGAGGACACTGCGGCCCCCTGGGAGTCTGTGGAGCACAGATTAAGAACTGCTGGTCTCAGTAGCTTCTGTTCTAGTCTCAGCCCTACCGCCACAGCCCAGTGCTCTTGCATGGTTTCTGAACCATCTTCCATGGTTCTCTTAACACACCCTGGCCAGATCTTCAGAAATCAACCCTATCTAGCTGGAAAATGGTCGAATTCTCATCTGCCACCCCAACACTTTGAGAGGTACCTGGAGCAGGAGGCTGAAATGAGTACTCAGTAAACACCAACAGAGGGAAGATGGTGTAGCCATTAAAAGCATTGGACTAGGACCTGGGACATTCAACGCTACAGCCCTCAGTGAGCTATGAAACATTCAGCATGGTATTGCGCCACACACCAACACTCAGCCTGACCTCAGAGTTGTTGTGAGCATAAAGCAGTGAAAAGAAGAGGCATGTATTAAACCCGTAGCTTACTGGAGGAAAGGTGGACAATATATGTTGATAATGATAATGATACTGATACTGATACTGATAATGATAATAATAATAATGATAAGTAGTAGTACTGGTAGTTAATAAACAGTTATAAGAACAGAAGCAGGGTTTTGCTCAATTGGATAATCTAGTCCAGCATCCCATTACTCACAGTGTGGGAGAAAGCCCCCGCCCTTATCTTTGTTACCCGAAAGCTGGTATTCAGAGGCAGAGTGCACCTGAATATGGAAGCTCTGTAAAGCCCCTGCAACTAACATCCCTCTTAACAGGACTAAAGATTTTTCCCACGAAGCAATTGTGATTAAACTAGTTTAAATTTGCTGTCTCAGTGTTATCTCGTGATACTTTTCCAAGGCTGTTGCTTAGAAAATTTGACACCTTTATTTGTGCAGAAGGAGCGGAGATTAAATCATGCTTGTCAGCCAGAGCTCCTTTTTGAGTCGTCTCCTAGCACCCACTTTTAAGCGTTTAGGGTCACTTCTGTGCCACGATGCCTGCTTGGCCACTGCATCGTGGCACAGAAGTGACCCCGAACGTTCAAAAGTGGGTGCCAGGAGAGCAGCCTACGTTCTCCGGCAGGTATGCCCAAACTGGAAAGGGTTTTGGGTATGGTTTTGGTGGAAGCCTGTGCCTTTGCACCCGAAGACCAGACTAACCAAATACAGAGAACCTCAACTCCAGAAGTCTGGCTACCAGCAGACAAACTGGCCGCCACAACCATGAACAAAACCACAACAGTGTGTCTGCACTGACCAAGGGGGTGACCTCCGCTGAAGAAATGACAGATCTTCAAAGGAAGCAATAAATTATTTTTTCTTCTGGTTCTTTCCAGACCAGGAAAAAAAACCCCACACATTCCTTTCCTGGAGCAAAATCTTTTCCTCAACACATCTTCACATCTGATTTTTTTTTTTAGCCTAAAAGGAGCCACAAGTCTTAGCAACCAGAAAGACTAGAAAATACTGAACATTCCTGGGAAATAGCAAAAATGTTTTTAAGAAACCCAGGGTTTGCCCCCCCGCCCCGTCTTGGGATTAACTTGCATTTTAAAGAAACCAACAAATCTAGGTGTAATCTCATTTGTGTTAGAATCGCTCCCCTTGCTACACCTTACTGTCTTTTCATCCTACACAGTCACCAAAGAATGGTTTTTCTTTTCCTCCCATCTGCTTTCTTTTTTTAAAAAAGAAAAAACAGGGACAATGTGAGGAGCATCAAATGTTCTTTCTTCAGAATGGTTGATTTCCAAATCCCATGGATTCAAATGACAAGAAGAGAGATTCTGAGTACACGTTAGGAAGAACATGGTGGTGGCAGGAGCTGTTTGATGGTGGAATGGCCCTTAGAAGGTGGTCACCTCTCCTGGAGCTTTCTAAGCAGAGGCTGAATGGCCACATCTTGGAGATGCTTTAGCAGTGAATTTCCTGCATGGGCTAGGGATTGGACTAGTTGAACCCTTGGGTGATTTCCAGCTTTATGTTCTAGGAGCAACCAAGGCAAAGGCTGTGAGCCCACACCTCACTCTTGCAAAAACCTGGTGCTTTTTGCTTGGAATGGGCCAAGAGTCTTGGGGTCAGACCTAGGTTTCTGTTTTGTCGAGAGGACCTAAGCACAAAAATCATAGAGAAGGCTTGAAAGAGGTCCACACTTTTTGCTCTGTAGTAAGAAGGTCAAAAGATCTCACATACGAAGATGGGGAAAAAAACCTCTGCCTGTGACCTTGGAGTAGACAGAGAAACTGGGTTCAGTCAAAGGTAAGGAACCTCTTTCTGGGGGACATATGGTGGATGGGCAAGAGGTGGGGCCACAACGCCACCACATTTTAGCTTAAAGCTTAGACTGCCAGTCACAAAGCCTTAGGAGAGACATCTCAACCTTTCAGAACTGAGAGGCCTTGCAAAAGCAGGGAAACTACCCGGTAACATGGGAGAAGGGACATGGTCATCTGAAGAAGCCCAGAGACTTGGATTGTGACCCCAAAAGGGCTGGATTCAGCTCCAGCTAACAGATGGATCATTGGTCTGACACAGTGCAAGAGCGCTTCAGATGTTCACGGAGCATCTTCGCCCTCATGTATACCCCTGAGGCAGACTGTATCTGAGCCAAAGACATGACACTGTATATGGCAAATTCATATGCTCACGTGTCCATTTTGTTTGCTGGATCTAAGATTAAGCCACCTGCAACTGTACTCAATAAAACCACAGCTAAGGCTCAGGAGCAGTCTGAACCAGCATTATTGAAATGGCTGTACATTTTTCAGCTTAATAAAGTGAAATCTTTGGAAGGCTGACAAATTAGAGCCTGTTTTCCTAGGAAAAACATTTTGGCCACACAAGAGAAGCAGAAAAGGTATCTGTTTCAAGTGTACAAGAGATTGATTTTGGATGTCCTTTTGATCCAATTAGAGGCACAGCCTTGCCTTCTTTTACTCTAATAATCAGTGTGCTCTCCCTTCACAGCACTGACAGAGAGCAGAATTTTTAGGATGTGCTGAAATTCTTTTTCCCCTTGGAAAAAAATGACATCATTCCCTCATTGGAAATTCAGCACTGAGATAACCGAGTTCACCAGTCATTTCTAAATATATCAAGCAAGGTTTTTGCTTGCCTGCTAACCTCATAATATGGGCAATTCCACTCCCCTCCCCCATTTTCTCTTTTCTGTGGGGGTAGCAGGGTGCAGAAGTGGCACTTGATAGGACAAGACAAGAAGTAAGGAGATAAAGATTTCAGAAAACATTGGTTAAAACGGATTGGTATCTACTAAGCAACTGTGGGTTGCAAGTGTCTGACAGTCCCTGTTTTTCAATCTGGGTACCTGAAAAAAATCGTAATTTTTGAAAGCAAATATACAAAGTCTATCTGTGTGGCTGGAGCAGGGTCAGGTCTGGTCAGCAATTGGACAGGGAACCTGCAGGGAATATCAGGCACTGTGGGCTGTTATTACAGAAGGAGGCAGTGGAAAACCAACTCAGAGGATTCCTTACCTCAGAAAACCCCAGGAAACTCATGGGGTCATCGGGAGTCAACAGGCGACCTGAAGGCACATGCCTACAATGGTGTGCCTAGACCAACTGCTGTCAGATAGACCTTGTGGCCCAGGATAAATAGGGGTCTCAATTTTACTAATCTGATGGTGGGCCTGGGACTGAGGAGGGGCCTTCTGAAGTTCCCCACTCCCTGTTGAGTTTTGAACACTGATTTAAAATTCTGGATTATAGAATTCCTCTGACAAGCACACCTTGCTTGCTGCCTGTGCAAGAGTGAACAGCCTTTGGTTATCTATGAGGACGTGCACCATGTGAATGTACTTAAGAGGCCAACACCCAATTCATGATATGGACACTGGAGACAGAAATAGGGTGAATGCTTTTAACATACACACACACACACACACACCTATACATTTGCACCTGTAAGACTTGGGAGAAGTTTTTTTTTTTTGGACAGTGCTGAATCTAGAAAATAGCAAGGTCTATTGCGGTCAAAACTGAAATGTTCCATGATGAAAAACTGGATAGTAAGGTTCTAAAATCTACCCAAAAATCTGTGATGTGATCAGATACTTGAGAGTCTACAATACAAATTGTTACCGAGAGAGATGTAGGCATGGACCAGATTCCAGGCACTGGAAGTCAGTGCCTACCACTTGTGAGCCTTTCCACGTCATGGAGGATGAGCAACCAGACGCAGAACACGAATACATGCTTAGATACAACTAGATACACCAGAGGACTAAAGTTACAGAACTATGTTATAAGACTATGAGTTACAGAAATGCACATTGCCTTTCCTCCCCACAGCAGCTTGCTTGCCAAAGCCGAAGTGTGCACGCCTGCATGTGCCTCCACGTCCCTCATGAAATTAATTTGGAGCATAGCTAACTGAATTTTTTACATTGTCCTGTAATCCTTGCACTACCAAGCTGGGAACTGACAGGTATTCAATTTATATCCCGCTTTTCCTTCCATCATACATTTCAACGGGATTCCTCCTGGTCTACCCCAGCCAAGCCAGCAATCCTTCCAGTTTTTAAGGGCAGTCACTGGTTTCCCCCACCACCCACCCTCTTGTGTGTACTACTTTGCCCATAGTAGTACCCAGAGGTACGAGGGGGGGTGCCCACAGTTTCCTTCACTACACCTTATCCCTGCCACTGTGTCCCCTCCAACTGTTCTGATCTGGAAGGGACAGTCCTCTGCCATCCCACTTTCGCAGCTGCTTTTAAAATGCCCCAGTTACTCTCTCTTCCTGCCACCTTCCTCCTTTGTCCTTGACTTACTTCAATTGCTATAAGCTAATTTCAAAGACCAAAAGTGGTTTGCACACCATTAACTCTACAAACCAAAGAGGAGAGGGCAAAATTTTACCCTTCTCAGGCACCTTGGGCAAAAAGCAAACTGCCACAGCCTGTCCTGGCTTGTCTGTTTTCTCTCATTAATCACTTTTTCCACACTGACGACACTCTGATATTGCTCGGCCACACGTGTCCCAGTTTTCATCCGTGAAATGTCGGAGGTATGTCACTGAGTGGTGTAGTGCTTTGGGCACTGTACTGTGACTCTGGAGAGCAAGGTTTAAATCTCTGCTCAGCTGTGGAAACCCAGAGTGACCTTGAGCAAGTTGCACTCTCTCAGCCTCAGAGGAAAGCAAAGGCAACCCCCTCAAACAAATTTTGGCAAGAAGACCCTGTGATAGGTTTGTCTTGGGGTCACCTTAAGTCAGAAACAGCTTGAGGGCGCACAGCGCCAACAACGCCACTGCCATGTGCTCTACCACAGGATCACCGCTCACAGTGCCTGCACCCCTAACCTGCCCCATGTAAACACAGACAGGCCTGTGAAGCACGTACGCAGCAGGCACACGTGACAAAAACGTCACAGAAGGCACATACAGGACAACAAAATGACACACACCACAACTCATGCCACCTGACACTCTTGGAGGCTCAGAGGCCTTCAAGTTGCTCCCAGCAACCCATGCACCCTGGGTACGCCCACCCACCTGCCCAGGTACCCCCATTTCTATTTCTAGCCATTCCTTCTCAGTCAGATGCTGTCCCAGCAGAACCCCTCTGGGCCTTTTCCCTTCTCCTCAGCAGGCCCAAATCAGGACGTCCTCCAGAGGCCACAGGCGACTTATGGAGCACATTGCTGAGTAAGTGCGCTTCTGGCGATAGCCTCGGGCTGTTCATCACAGATACTCAGAGGCGAGAGGGACTGGTTTGTACTAAGGGTCTGTCCCGTCCCACCCCATAATGCCTCCCAGCAACAGCAACCACAGAAGACCAGCGTGGACTCAAACCAGATCCCCTCCTTCCTGGTTTCAGAAGCTTTAGAAGAGGGCTGGGAAGGACAAAGGGGGGTGGGTGCACGGGGAAAGGCCAGTGCTGTGCCTCAGCCGCCCGGTCCTCTTTGCAGGCAGCCATGCGGCCGCGATCCAAAGGAGCGCAGAACCGACGTGCCCCATGCCACCCAAAAGAGGGAGACGGGGTAGGGGATGAGGGGTGTGCCGTTGTCCTTGGCGAAGCAGCAGCTACCAGCCTGGGAGATGGACTGGGAAGACAACTTCTGCCTGCCTTCCCATTGTGGCCTGGAGCGATGGTGGACTTCGACCACAGGGCCAAAATGCAATCGACGGCCAAGACCACGGCAGTCCTTCCCCCACCAGCTGAGAGAGGGAACAGCAAGGTGAAGGAGAAGAATGGGGGAGGCGGACGGAGCTGCTCGGAGCCGCTCCTCAAGGGCCAGGCAGAGGGAAATGGTGCAAAAAGGCCGAGCGTATCTCTGGGGCCGACCCTTTGGGGATGCTCCTTCCCCGGCCCTCCCTCCCCCCCCCATACTGGAGGCAGAAAGCAACGCAGGCTGGCCGGGAAGCAGGCAGAGGGAAGAAAAGGGGGTGGGGAAGAGAAAGAGGGAGGAAGGGAAGGAGCGCACTTACAAAGCAGTTGAGCATGGAGCAGGAGACGCGGGCCGGCCGAGTCATGGTCGCTTCCAGGGGAGGTCTCTGGGCCGGGGGCACGCCAGTGGCATCGCTTCCACTCCGCCCACCGCCCCGCTTTTTGGCACAGGAAGGGAGAGAGAGAGAGAGGGAGGGAGAGGGAGGAGCAGCAGGCTGACAGACAGGCGTTCCCCCCGAAACACTGCCGCCTCCTGAGCCGGAGGAGGGAGGGAGGGCTAGAGCATCTCTCCGTCAGTGGCGGCGGCAGGGAGAGGAGCAGGTGCGCCGCTGGCTGCTGACAATGGAGGGGAGGGGAAGGAGGAAGCGGGGGGAGAGAGAGAGACAGACTCCACCTCCTTCCGAGGGAAGCAAACCCAGGCTCTTCCATGCCAGGGACTCCCTGACAGGCAGGACAGAAAATGGAGTCACCGGTTCAGCTGGGGAGGGGGAGGAGGAGGACTGTGGAGCTCCCATCCTCCTCTGTGGCGGTGGCTCCAAAGAGCCCATGTGGCTGGCGTCTGAGCGGCGGGGGGGGGAGTCACGCGTGTGCCGGAATGCATGGGAACAATAGGAAGCAGAAGGCGCCGGTGGCGGTGGCCCCACTGACACCAGCCTGGCTTTGTGCAGAAAACCCGGCCAGGCTTCAGCTTAGAGGAGCTCGGTGCCACACAGAAGGACCGGGAGGGCGCAGGTGTGTGTGTGTGGGGGGCTTCCGCTGGCTGCCGAGTCCTGAAGAGAGCCAAAGGGGATCTCCGGCATCAGCTGTGGCGCCGCTCGCCGGGGCCTGCGATCTCCGCTGGCCGCGAGCCAAGAGGGAGACGCGGCAGATGGGCTCGGCGGCGCCTCCTCACAGCGAAGAAGCCCACCGCGCGCGACGCACTCGGGCCGCCACGGCTGAGGAAGAAAGAGGTGCGGCGCCCAGGTCTCCATTCGGCCCAGGGCCAGCCTTTACCGCCGTGCAAAATCCAACCCTGAGGTGATGGGTCCGTCATTGGAAGAGGGTTCTCAGGGAGGGGCTTCCTGAGCTGAGAAGCCAACTGCCAGAGCCCCACCTGAAAGGCAGGAGGAGGGGGAGAAGGATTTAGCCTTTAATTTCATTTTGTCACAAACTAGGGGGAAAGCGGGTCAGTAAACAGAGGGCACAGCGGGTCCACCGGGACTTTCCCTAGGGAGGGGGAAGTGAGGTAACAAGGGCCGCCGCCGCAAGCCCCTCTCCCCCGAAAATCTCAGGCATCCGGATTCCTGGTCCAATCAAAAGGTAGTCTGGGAATGCGGGGGAATCAGCTCACAGAATCACAGAGCTGGGAGGAACCCCCGGGCCACCTGCCCCACCTCCATTCTGAGGCAGGAAAGCCACACTACGACAGCATCCTTAGGAGAATGGCTGTCCCACCACACGGCAACAATAATAAACAAAACAAAAACGATATGGAACCAAAAAATAGCTGGAAGTCCATTCTCGGTTTTGAAGAACAGGCATAAAAAAGAAAGAGCGAGAGTGAGAGAGAATGTGAGTGCGAGAGAAAGATTACACAGGGGTGGGGAAAAAGCCCTGCAATCTCTTTAAAAGGTGAAGCATTCCTCCCGAAGGCGTCCGACGGAGGCAATTCATCTCCTCCTTTGGCCAGAAAATGGTGCCCTACGGGAAAGGAGCAGATTCAAGGGACACAGAACGGCCCTGCTGGCAACCTAAGGCCCCAAGGTTCCACTGTGCTGATTTATACACGCTCCCGTTTCCAGTTCTTCCCAAACATACCAGGGCCAGGGAGTCTGCCCGTACTTTGGGGCTTGGCTGCCTGGTGGCATCTCCTTGCTACCAACCCACTGGCCTGGCCTCCTGCCCCCCTCCCTTTCTGCCCAGATTCACAATCAGTTCCCATTTCCACTCCCTGCACGTTCCCAGAAATGGTCCCTGGAAGACGTGCAGATGCTTCCAGGAGAGATCGGGAAGAACTCTCGACTGACTGCCTCTCATTGGGACAAGCAGCAAGTGTGACGCGACAAAGCTTGTGCAGAGACACCCTTCCCCCCAGTTTTCTCCCAAATCTGCTGTTTGGGCTCTGGTTGATAGGGAATATCAAGCACCCTACAAAAGTTTGCCAGGCAAGTTAAGATTGGATTACAAAGAAAAACCTTTAAAAAGATGGAAACCCCCCATTAATGACACTTCCTCTTTGATGAACTCAACCCACCGCTGTCAATGGAAATTCGTAGGAATGTTCCCCGGTTTGATACAATCAATTAAAAAAGGAACTGAAGCTGGGGAACTTTAGCTTTGTTCAGAAAAGTAAATAGATCAAATCAAATATTTTGGTCCTCAGTGAACACATGTAGGTACACGTTCAAGTCGTTTCCAACTTATGGTGATCCTAGGGCAAACCTATTATGGGGTTTTCTTGGCAAGATTTTTTCAGATGGGGTTTGTCCTTGCCTTCCTCTGAGGCTGAGAGAGTGTAGCTTGCCCAAGGTCATCCAGAGGGTTTCCGTTGCTGAATGGGGATTCAGAGCCTGGTCCCCCTGAGAGTTCTGCTAGGACGTCTGTCTGAGAAGGGCTGCCTAGAAATAGAAATCTTTGCAGGCAGCCATGTGGTCATCATTCCATTTCTTTGGGTGCATTGATCGAGCTCAAAGTTCTGCCCTGGATATGTTATAATAACTGTTATTATATCTGTGGGTTTACTTTCAACCCCACCAGTGCATCTGAAGAAGTGGACTGATACCCAACAGAACTCACGCTAAAAGAACAGCAGTTAGTCTCAAAGGTACTGCTGGATTTCTTTTCAAATTCTTTTCAAAAAACCCATCCAAAAAGGTAGGACAGAGGGACAGTTTGGGAGGACTGGACTCATCCCCAGGATGTGAGGTTCCTTTCTCCTGGGTAAAGTCCCATCCTCCTCTACTATCTACTGTGCTTACTTTGGCAAACTTTGGGAATATGAGATTAACATGTTTTTCCACCCTGGTTTATGACCTATGCTCAAGTAGCCTGACCCAGTGGCCTGTGCTGGACCAACTGACATACCTCATGCTGTCCAGAGCTCAAAATAAGCTACAAGACCAAAAACAGGGTAAAACACACAACCATCATGTTGAATCAAAATGCCGTGCTAAAATTCAATGGTCAAAAGCACCTCCGCCTATGACTCCAGGGCTCTGCATCTTGTCTTCCAGCCCTACATCCGCCCAATTTTTTTGGCTAAACCGCCTATTTTCCCTGGTCAAATGCAAATCAAGGCCACTTCCTGCAGCCCTGCGTGCCAAAGGTTCTGACACAACACATTCCTGCTTCAAACTCTTTTCTCCCTCAGTCAACAGCAAAATCTACATTGTCAGAGCAAAATACATTTATGCCTGCACATTCCAATGGCCTGCCTCATCAACCTATAGTGCGGCACTTTTCTAGTCCTGGAAGAATTCATGCAGCAGTCAGACGAACTTTCTGATGGCCTGCTACCAAGTGGTGGAAGAGACCGTACCGTGCTCAGCTATCTGAGATTCTTCAGTTTGTTTCAGATATAGTTTTTACCCTTCAATTACGCTGCCACAGATATTTATTTAGATTTATACGATCTGAAGAGAAACCAGATCGTATAAACCACAGATATTAAACTTCGGGGAACGTTTTCTCTTGGAGTTTCCAAGGAGGCTGAGCAGCAATTTAGAAACCCACCTGTGGTCTCCTCCACAAGCCACTGTCTGGCCAGCTAAGGATGGCCTGAAGCCTAATTTCTCATCACCACAAACATTCTTCTCATGGCCCCCCCCACACCCAAGGAAGGAGATGGGCAAGAGGGAGAACGTATAGGACGACCATGCTGACCCACTCCCCTTTCCCTCTCCTTTTCCTGACCTGGTTCGGACCCCAGATATCCGCTCTCCACACTATGACTCAGCCCTCTTCCTACAGACACACAAAAACACACATTTTGATATTCACAGTTTTTCCACTTTTGCAAGAGTCCTGCACCCCTAACCGTAGCAAATTGGGAGGGCCCACCGTACGGCAATGCACAAATGTAAATTGTTTTCTTTGCAGTCAGTCTTGAATTAGGGCTTGCCCCGCTCCTTGATTCTGCTGCTCTTACAATCTATCCACCGTAACACTGGCAAAACCACTTGGTTGGAGCCAAACCATTTTCTTCAAACCACCTCCGTGTCACCTCTGTAAAGGAGCGTGGTTAGTAACCATAATGAAGATTTATAAATTTTGCCATCTCTTACATATCAGACTCCCAAAGCAACATTGGCACAGTGCTTTTTGTATCTAGCAGAGCCTCCTAGGAGTGTGTACTATGGGACATCTGAAGTATTTCTTTTTAGAACCACACCCTGTTGAAAACTCGTCTACGATTCCAGTCTCCTTTTCTGATAACTTGCACTTCCTAGACTGATTAACTTGCATTTCCTAGAATACACTCCCTTCATCTTTTTTTGGGAGCACATTCGAATTTATTTTCAAATGCCTGTGTTTTTCTCCTCAATGTAATGCACTCTTCACCCAGCGAGCTGAACACTGAATAATATCAGCTATTGATTTTAAATAATACCTAAGAATTCAAGAATGCTAATATTCACAGAAATGGACACAAGGTTGCAGCCCAAAGGTACCTTTAGCGTTTTTGTGCCACATAGATGTTGCTAAAACTCAGATCACTAATGTGCCATGTTTGTGAAACTTTTGTGAAGCTTTTCAAATGCTTTCTTTAAGTTCTTGGCATGTCTTAAAAACATCTCTTTTTCAGCAATTTGGTGAGAAATTTCAACCAGAAAGCTATATCAGATGACAGAGTATATGAAAATGATTCCTATTTTCTGGAACCATACTTGTTGCTTCTCCATTTTGTTCTCCATTAGATGAAGGAAATTTATCTTACTCTTTCCTGAGAAATCTTCATGAATAACAAGTGTCAGATGATCTCATTTTGCCAAGAGCTCCCGTCCTCTTTCACCTGAGGCCTGTCCATGTCTTCTGATTCTTCACGAACTGAACTGAACTGCTTTGCTAATAACAATATGCTCCCAAGTTTGGCTTTCATGCTGGATTAAGATAGCTCCATTTTAGGGTCCACCCCAAAAGCAAACATATCCATATCGTAAGTGTACGGAAGTAAAGGGATTAGAATAAAGACTTTAGGGTGCAGATCTGATAATTCCTCCTTGAGGTTTTCTTCTACCTGGCACTGGAGCCTGACTCTTAGATTCTCCTTTCTCTTGGATAAGCAAGGGGAAACTTTTAAACTGGGTGTTATATAAAGGATTAAGAAAAGATAGCAGAGAGCAATTTAGATGGGTGGGAGCATCGAAGATTAAACCTGAGTTATGGCCTAGGTTGGTGCTTCTTAAACTATCCAATGTAGGGGATGGGCATTTTTTTCCCCCTATTGTGCCAGGGACTGGCCCCATATTTAAGCCCGTTCACTACAGCTGTCACTTTCTTTCCTGGAACTTGTCATGGACCAGAAGTCAATAGCTCACAGACTGGTGCTGGTTCACAGATCACCATCCTGAAGAACACTGACCTAGGTGGCCAGTCCGCCAGCTACGTGTAAGCTGCGCAGCAGAGTTTTTACTCACTGGGTACTCTTTTCATCCTCTGCCACCAAGAACACGAGGAAAAAAAGAGTCACTATGATTGTGAACACAGTGAGGGCTTTGGGAAGAAAAAGCAAAATAAAAGGGTAAATCAGAGTACGTGTACTCTCAGGCTACTTTTCAGTTACCTCATCATTTTGCCCTCTAGCTTTACGCACCCAATCCTGTTCTATTCATTATAAGAGCCAAAGAATAAACTAACTCTTGCTTCTTACCATAGGCAAACAAACATGCTTTTTTTGCTGCTGCCAGGATAGAGAACAGAACTGGAAATGAGAAGCAGAGCATAGGAAAGTCCAACGGGTGGAGTCTAACTCTAACCCACAAAACAAAGCTCTACCCTTTAATTCCTCAGCTACTATGAAGGGTGTAGTGAGGGTTTTCATTTTTCAAGACTGCTTAGGATGATTGGGAGTATGACAAATCCAGATTCAAGTCAAAGAAAACAACAGCTCCCAAGTCAGTAGGGCAGTGAACCCATGCCAGGATTTAAAGGAGCTATACAATGTGTAGACCCCTATTCCAAAGTAACTCAGCACTTTGGAAAGCACCTTTAAAGCAAGTCAAAATCTGGAATGGATTCACCGCCCCCTCTGACATGCGAGTCACTAGGGGACTTCTGCTTTTGGAGACTCCTCTAGGTGAGTTCTTTGTCACCATCTCATTCATTTATTTTTCTCCGGGAGGGCCTTGTTATTCAATTGTGCCTGTTCCTAAAAATAAACTGTTATTCTTTCTTGGAGGCTTTCATGGCTCATCAAATAGCCCATTTCTCTCTGAAATCTAGTCTGCCTGTACATATGTCCTATCTGCCCCATCCTGGCTACTGGACCTCCTTGAATGACCAGAACCCCTTCCTCCACGACAACACTTTTGACAGTTTCCCAGTGTCTGTACAAGTTTGTTTCCATGCTAAGAAAAGTTTGAAAAGCTTCTCTTGAGGCCTAGCTCCCTTTGCCCTTTGCTCTCCCTGCCCACCCCTGGAATGTGAATCCCAGAAACCTCTTTGAGCCTGAATTCACTTTGCTAAACTCTCTCCTCATGCTTGCTTTACTTCATCTTTTTCCTTCCCACAAAATTTATGTTACGGAGGGAAAGGCACAACAAGTGAAAACAGGAAGCAAACATCACCTTAGACTTTCAATACTTAATCAAGTCAGTGGTTTAGTTTTTAGAAAAAGACTCTAGAGCTCTTAAAATGGGCCTTAATCCTACACAGGGCAAAGAAAACAGAAATGCATTACTGGCATATGGAAACACAGAAAGAGACATATTTGCCCCTTTGGGTAGATGTGGAGATACTTCTTCCATGCTTCCAACTAAAGAATTAACATAAAAATTAAATAAAATAGTACACAAACTTGCTTTACTTCAGTACAGGTCTGGATTTGCTCTGTTAAATGGCCCCGATGCTCAAATCTAATTTGAAACCATGTGTTCTCATACTAACTACAAAAGGTATCTATTGACAGTTGTAGCACTTAGTTTTTTCCATAGTCTGTCTGATGGGGTAAGATTAAATGATGGATGACTTAAAATCTACAGAAGCTGCATAAAGGCCTCTCCACTGTATAGATACATATTAGAAATCAAGGTATAAAGCCTTCTGAATGGTAGGACCAGGAGTCTGCCACCTGGAGATACCTGCCACTTGGAGATGCCAGGGAGTTAATTTCATTCGGGAAGATTCTGCACTTTTCTTCTTCTGCCTCCACTCTTAGAACAGGAAAAACTGTTCCTTGCAGCCACAAAGAGAAATCTGGTATTTCCTTCCAGCTGCCCTCTAAGAACTTAATAACAACAACAATCACTTGCTAGGCACCTATAATTAGGTAAACGCAGGAGATTCCTGCCCGCAGGCTGATAATCCAAAATTCCACCCTCTGTAATTTCTACACTGGCAACTCGCTCCCGCTTCCTTTTCAATTCTGACCCAGCTCTGGCATCTCTCCCTGCATCCTTGACTTTGCAATACATAGTAGCCTGCCTGGGACCCCTTTCCACAGTCACTGTGCCCTTTCCATACTGCAACCACAATGTAAGCAAAAGTGCTAAGTGAGAGGACAGAATATCTCTCCCCCATTTTTTTTTTAAAATATCCACTCTGACTACAATTGATCTCAGCTGATTTTGGAAACGGAGCAGGGTTAGGCCTAGTGGGAGACCTCTGGTAGGGAATCATAGGGATCTCTAAGAATGGTTAGGAAAGAATCCTGACTTAAATACTAGAGAGCTGCTGCTGTGGGTGAGAGCTGACAACAATGAACTAGACAGACTCCCAAGGTGTAACTCAGTGTAAGGGCAGCTTCACAGGTTCCTCTGCAGGTTCAGTTCTCAGTGGTATTTCCAAGTAAGGCTGCAGAAAAGTCCTGTCTGAAATCCATAGGTGCTCGCTAGGGTCAACAACACCAAGGGTCTGACTCGGTCTAAAGGCGCTTTCTTTGTTCTGGAACTCCCCTGCTGCGGTTCCTTTGGTTCAGCAATGCGTGGTCTTGGCTCAGTTTCTTCCTTTCCTCTGCCTTCCTCATCCAGACCTGACTGCAGACACGTGCCCCCAACCTCAGAACCTCCAACCAAGCTCAGAGTCAAGCAAAGCACTGTGGCGTGACAGGCTAAGAAGAGCAAAGCAGGAAGCCGACTCACCATGGTTGTTCTCTGGGCAACGGCCCCCTCCGTCCTCTCTCCAGAGCTGCTCAAGAGCCACCTGGTTGCAGCAAAGGGAAGGAAGAGAGAGTCTGCATGAGAACAGGGAGTGCTGGACCCCATCAGAAGCAACTCTGGTTTTGACAAGGATGGCCCCTAGAGACCAGGGTTCGATTCCCCACTCAGCCACGGAAACCCACTGGGTGACCTTGGGCGTATCACACAATCTCAGCCCCAGAAAACCCCATGACAGGGTTGCCTCAGGGCCACCCTACATCAGAAGTGACTTGATGACACACAACAACAATTCCTCTTGATGTGACTCAAGTCTCAGAAAAAGCACCGTTTGTAGGTTTCTCACAGACAGACAAACACTGGCGACATTCCGGTATGATTCAGAGTCAAGCTTCTCTTTTCCACACCCAAGTTGATGTCGCTCGTCCTCTTCTCAGGTGGACTCAGGTGAGCACCTGAGGTAAGCAGCATCCTCTCCACAGGGGAAGTCATCTAGACCGGTGAGGGGCATTCCTAGCTCCCCACGTCTCTAGGGTGGGTCATTTTAATACTTCCTTCTCATTCTAGAGTGAGGGCAGGAACTTGTGGTAGGTCCAAAGGCTAACTTTCTCTGGAAGATGCACAGACTTTCCAAGAAACCAAAGAACAGAAAACAAAAAAGAGAAGTGACTGGAAATCCACTTCTGGCTTTGAAAAAACAGGGGTTTTTGAAAATATTACACACAGCTGCTGCAAACTATTTAAAAGGTCAACTGTCGTTCCTGAAAGCTTTGAGAAGAGATATTCATCTCTCCCCCTGCCCCGACATACACACACTTTCTTTCAGGCCAAAAAATGGGAGGGAGAACCAGGGTGTCTGCAATGGAAGACCCTAAACTAGATTAGAGGGAGGCATATGGCCCCAGGACCTTGCCCGTATCTGGCTTAATAAGTGAGGCTAAGGTGAATTTTAAATTTTAATTCTACGTGGCACACCTAAATAACTGACTGAATTTGGGGCAACACACCATAGTGCTGGCTATTAGGCGACATACCTTAAAGGTATGGGGGGGGGATTAGATAACTCTATGGAGGCAGAAATGCGTATTTGTTACTTAAGTGGAACCTTCAGCTTCTAAGGCAGTCTGCATCTGAAAAGCAGTTGTTAGAGAAGCATGAAGAGGAACAATAGAGGGCTACCAGCTTCCTGTCCCACCTGGGGCCTTCCCAGGAGGGTCAATGGGGAAAACAGAACACAGGATGGGATGGACCTCAGAGCTGCAGGGCTCTTCTTCCATTCAAGGGAGAAGATTCAAGAATTTTGAGGTAGAGAAGTACCTTTATATCCATAGTTAATAGCCATGTCAGAAGCAGAGAAAGTTTGTCTTTTTTGCAGGGGAGAGGGAAGGTTTGGCCACAATTTCCAGCACTGGGGATTCTCGGAGTTATGACCCCTACGTAACACTTCCCAGCTCCAAATTATGTCAGCTCTCTGACTATCAGGTACAGGAGTAGGGAAAACTATTGTACCCAGGTAGCCACTATGGACTGTCAATGAATACCAGGTGCTGCAGGCCAGATTTCAGAGGAAGGAACTGGGAAAACCACCTCTGACTATTCCTTGCCTAAGAAAACCCTATGAAATTCATGCAGTTGCCACAAGCCAACAGAGAACTTAAAGGCAGGCACAAATGCGTACGTGTGCGTACGCGCATGCATGCGCGCGTGCACACACACACACACACACAGATGGTGCTACAGCACAAACACGCGGCAGGCTTGGAACTAAACTCAGTTCAAGAACAAGACACCAAGTACTGATGTCCCACCTTTTGCCATGGGTTATGCAGGCCATGGCTGCAGAGCTACATGACTCCCACCCATGGTATAAAGACAAAATGGCCTAACTAGTCCCAGGCCAGCCGGTGGTTTGAAGGCAAGATGCTGTTGGCTTGCTGAAGCTTAGCAGGTCTGGCGCTGGTCAGTGCCTGGGGGGGTGACAGCCCGAGGCACCCCATTTTAAGTTCTTTGGGAGAGGAAAAGCACGACACAAACCCAGTGCTCACAGTAAAATATTAAGATGGTTCACTATTACTGCCTCGGCTGGTGAAGAAGGGTGCGGGTAGGACAAATCAGGAGACTTTATAATGCTGTTGGGGACAGATTTTGAACAATGCCTGGGATTCTGCTGGGCAACAGTAAATGCAGAAGTGAAAACTGATTCAGAAAACAAAAGCAATTCAAAATACCAGGGGATGCTCTGTTGTTGCCCTTCTGCTCTCTTTCCACTGCCACTTACCTGATCTTTGATGGCCTTCGTAGAAGGCATCTTAAGTGGAATGTATTGTGCTTTTATCATCATGGTTATGTTGCAACTGCCTTTTAAAATCTGTGTTTAATCTGGTTGCTTCTTTAATTGCTCCTGTTTAACTGCATTGGGTTTTCATTTATATTGTGAGCCTCCTTGGGTTCACAATATAAATCCCAAGCCTCCTTGGGATATAAATTACATAACAGACATACCTTGGGAATCAGTCCTCCTCTGTCTGCAGGAGCCGGAGTGCACCGGAAATTGCCATTTTCCTGAGAGGAGGAGAACAGAAGAAGACAACTGAACAGAAGTCAACTGGTGGGGGAAGAATATAGAGAATAACATCATTTCTATTCCTGCCCCTGGCCAGCAAAGGATGGCATCATGCTTTCATGGTGGCTCCACCCACACTTGAGAAGCGTCAACTGTTGCAAGCTCCTCTGTGTCCAGTTCTTATGCATGTAAGCATTTGTAAATACAGGCATGCTTTGGTTAACAGAAGATTTTAATACCCGCTCAGACCCCCTTTGCTCCTCCCTCCTCTGCTTAGCTGGATCTTTATTACCTGCATTGGCACTGGGGGGATTGGGAAAAGAGGGCTGGAGAACAGCAAACTTTCAAAGTCTGGTTCCAGCAGCATGTCTGCAGTGAACAATGCAATTAAGCTTGAGTCAGCAAAGAGATTCTGCTCTGGCCGACCCTACTATAGCTGCGTGTGTTTACATACAACGGGCAAAGTGAACAGCAGCTGCCTCCAGAATCCCTTGCTATGTATGCATGAACAGCAAAACAGAGGGGGAAAGCGGAGGAAACAGCTAAGACTGCCTCACTAGATTCCCCACTGTCTAGATCTGTAAGTTTAGCCATGAAAATGGAAATTGTAAGAAAACCAGAGATTGGTGAAACAAAAAGTAATCCCTAGATACGTTTAAGAAGCAAGTGGCCTCTTGAAGGTTCACAATGTCTTTATTTATGCAGGGCTTGCATGTTTACTCATTATCATACAGAAATATATAAGCAGTTGTGCTTTTTCTTTGATTCACTGCGCCTGCTTTGTGGAAATCATTCCCGGATGCCTTTCCTTTGTTGTTCGAGCTAATAACAGAAAAAACTTCTGGACCTCTCACTTGGTGTGTGGTTTCCTTGGCCGGTCGTGTTCCAGGAGTTTATCCACTATGTTGGTATTACCCTGACTTAAAGGTTTTATCTCACAGGTGCGTAAAAACTCTGCTGATACATTATGAACTGCTCATCCTTTTTGTGGTGTGGGAACCTAGTCTTTCCGTGTTACTTCTGCCTCTGGTACCAAATCTTGTTAAAGAAGTGATGCCCAGAAGCACACTGATTTTTTCACTGAGGCATACTTATAAAATCAAATATTAAGATTCTTGGAGGAAACCCAAAAAAGACTAACGTTCTTACTTGTAACCCAGTCTAAGATCTGCTTACTAAGGGAGAAGTCCTACGGAGTCAAGCCATGCTTAGTGTCCAGTACACTGGTTCAGGATTACAATAGAATCCTGCTGGCATCCTATGCTAGCAGTTACAATTTTTTTTCCAAAGTTGGGCAGAGCAGGAAAGCAGAAAAATTCTGCCAGGTCTGAACAGACATTTTTTTTAGCACTTCAATTCCTTCATGGCTGCAACACCCACAGCCTTTTTCCTTCTGCTGTTACAACTGGTGTAATGTATAAACAAGATACTAGCTTGGTAGAAACTTGAGGCATAAACTTTTTAAAGAAACAGGGAAAGTGTTGACATCTATGCCTATTTATTTACTGTAAATGTCTGTATACTGGGCCAACCAGCAATGCCCTTGGGGTAGTTTACAAATACAGAAAAGTGATCACTTAAAAATCAGAAATTTTACAATAAAAACAACTAAATCAGTTCAAGCGGCACCAGAATCACCACCACCTGCTTCTGAATTCGTTTACATGCCACCATCTCCTCAGTACTGGAACTCTTAACTCTTAACAATATACAAATGTTAAGAAACAGCAATAACATCTTTAACTATGTAAGGAAGAGTAAGGAATTCACACCCCAGACAGAATGCCTGCTAAAGACAAGGGTCTCTTTTTTAATATTAGCCCTCCGCAAAACTGAGCTCCGATATATTAGTCACTCAATTAGATGGATTAATCCAGGCATTGGGGATGAATTTTTGGCTTGGGGGCCACAGGCGGTGGGGGAGGGCCACATTCCACTGGGAATGGCCACAGCAGGTATTGGGGGGGCAAATAAGATTTCCCTCCTCCGCACCAGACTACCTTCTCCTCCAAGCTCTACACTTAAATCTCTCTAGGCACAGAATCATACAGTGGGAAGGGACCAAAGGGACCATCCAGTCCAGCTACCGTCATTCAGGAACCCACAACTAAAGCACCCTGAGAGATGACCCTCCAACCTTTGTTTTAAGACCTCCAAAGAAAGAGATTCTACCACCCTTGAGACAGTCTCTGTTCCACTGTCAAACAGCTTTTACGACTGGGATGTTCTTCTTAATGTTTAGGCAGAATCTCTTTTCCTGCAATGTGAACCTGTGAGCTTGTGTTCTAGTCCCCAAAGCAGCAGAAAAGAAGCTTGCTCCAGCTCCTACATGGCATCCCCTCAGGTATTTAAATATCTCTGCTTGTCATCCTCTCAGCTAAACAGCATGCCACCCTGCCAAACAGCTTCTGGGGGAGGTTGGCAGGAACACCATTTAGAGCAGGTCGCATTTAGAGCTGCAGAAGGACAGAACTTTTGCTGGGCAGAAGCATCAGGAGCCACGCTGAAGGTCTGCAATGGCTACCATCCAATTCATCAATTAAAAGCCAGAGCTCGGGAAAGTTACTTTTTGAATCGTAACTCCCAGAATCCTTAGCCAGCCAGCAAGGCCAAAACATTCTGACAAACAAAGGTGTCCTAAGTCAGCAGCTGATTTTTTTTTTAACCAAGTACCTATAAATTGCAGGAACCAACCACCATCATAGAGGATGCCTTCACCTGTAACAGAAAAGGGAACCCCGCTTCTGAAACGAGAAAGACGCACCTCCTTAAAGCAAAGCATGACCTCTTCTCTCTGTAACTTCCAACACAGATGTAACCGGTCAATCAACCAAGGCCCAGGCAGGTACATGATAAACTGAGTTCTACCTACCTGAGAGTAGGCCCCTTTGAACTCAGCAGAGCTTATTTTTCAGTGAACGCACACAGGACTGCCCTGCTAGTCAGCCTGTATGCCTTCACTGGCTGACAGCCCCAGTACAAATAAAGAAAAAAAAAAGAGAGAGAGAGAGAGAAGTAGCTGTATGATCCATTAATTAAAAACAAGAAGCAGAGTTGAGCAATACTTTTAGAAGGTCGCTAAATGAACCTTCAGTCCATGAACAAACGTAGCCGAGGCTTTGCTGTTCTCCCCCAGGACAGAGACAGAGCACGGTGCTAGCTGGCGCTGTGTGAGGCCATCCCAGGGGAGTGGCCTCGTTCCCCTGTTCACTGCAGGCAAAGGGTGAGAGGGTTTCGACACTCCCTGTTAATTGGGGTGAGGAGATCTGTGTCTGGCATCAGAGTCCTTCCCCACTCTACCGTAGCAGGTTAAAAAAAAAGAAAAAGCTTCCCTAACTCCATTTAGGACTCCTGCAGAAGTCTTTTGCCAAAGCAAACGTCTTGTAGCTGTGCAACAGAACCTGAAGACGGAGAGGTACAGACCGGACTGAGCTGTTAAAACTTTTTGGAATTCAGCCTCCAGGAAGTGTCACGAATGTTCGTCCTTCCAAAAGACAAGCATTTCTTAAAATGCTCAGAATTCATCAGGAACACAATCTATGGCAGAGGTTTCTCTTCACACAACCCAATTACTACGCTTGGGAGACTCCTGTCGAAACACCAGAAATACATAAGTATTCGGGAAACCCCTCCTGCCCTTTTTTAAGCATTCCACTTTCCACAAGCGTCTTGTAAACCTGCCCTTACCTTTGCTATCAGTAACCAAGGGGGGGGGGGGAGACCAAGAGACAGCCAAAATTAGAAGCTGCAGAACTGAAACCTAATAAGATCCCCGATCCTGTTTCTCACGGTCTGAATAGAAGTGTGGGTGGCCCGGGTGCTGCAGAAAAGCTCTGCTCCTCATTTGGTTTTATGGCCATTGTTTGGTGGTCACGCCTTGATGCTTGAGCAAATACGAAGGCCAAGCTCTTTTCCAGTCTCCCTCTCTCAGGCAACTTCTTTTCTTTCCTGGGTGGCTTTGCTTTTTGTACATTCCCATTGTCCCAAGACCTCATCTCAACGCTTTCCCCATAGACACCCCTCACGATGCTGCTTTCCGGGAGCTGTTCGGCCCATTTCGTCTGACTCCTCGGCAATACCCTGTCTGACAGGGGAGACCCTACCAGCAGCACCGCTACCACCAGGGTAGCCTCTTGCCTTGGAGGAACACGCAGTCCCGCCAGCCGATAATGATTCTTAGCAAAGCAGGAGGCAGCAGGAAAAGAGGCAGACTGCATTAGCGGTGGACGGAGCTGGAAGAGACCAGAAGGGCCAACCCCATGCATGCATGCATGGTCAAACATGACTTCTCTCCTTCCCTCTTCTCTCCACATTGTGAATATTATCATACTCTTTTAACTTCTTCCTTCTACCAAAAATGCCCCACAGCCAAAGTCCACTGGTGCTTTTTTTTTTTTTTTAATGGGCAATTTTCAAAGATTAAAGAGATAGTGGGGCTGCATGCTACTTAAAATGTCAGCTGGCTTTACTGGAAGCTTCTGCAGGCAGAATTCACTTTTTGGGGGATGCAGAGAAAGAACAGACTGGGAGGTCTAGAGAGGTCAAGGGCTACAAGCCAGCCTGGATGGTCCATATTTTGGCCACTACTTTTAGCCTTTCCTCCTAGGAAAGCTGTCCAAAGCCCCCCCCCCCCCCCCAATCATTTCAGGTCTCTTCCAGCTTCCACAACCTCCCCTTTTTTTTGAGGGGTGGCTTGTCAGAAGCTGTTGAAAAATGTCAGCCTGGAGGCTCCTCTTAGACCTTTAAAATCTGGCACTTAAATGGGAGAGTATCCAGCACTGGTACGTTCATCTCCCCTACCACCCCTTCCTCCATTCTACTGCTCCCCTTCCCCTCTGCTCAGTCTGTTAAAGAGAGCAAGGAGGATTCACAGTGGGCCACGCAACAGGAGCTGCGGACAAATAGGATGAGGAAAACAGACAGGAGAAGCCAGGAGTCTGCTCAATTGACTTAGTTGCAGATGAAAGGGTTCAGAAAGCACCTCTAGATCTCAATATTCTAAATTTATAAAATGGAACCAACTCTGGCTAACTGGCTTACAAAAGACCACACCACCTTCAGCTGCGTAGCTTCTCCTGCACAACAGCATTTTGTCTTTTTATCCATGGAGATTTCACAACGCTCCCACAATGGATCCAGGTAGCTATGGATGACAAAAGTCACTGGACTAAGAACTTCTGTGGTGTTACTAGCTGCAAGACAACTCAATGGAGATTATACAATCACACAACAGAAAGGCAAGCATTGTGCTGTCTAAAGCAGAATCTCATCCAACGATAACTGCTGATGATTCAAAGGAAAGCCAGGACAGTGACAAATTATCTCTCTATAATGTTTTATCAACTGAGTTGTTTGTGTTCTTGTTACTGATAGGTTTAACTTTCTACAGCCCAGTCCTATACATACTGATAGGGAGCAGCTTGTCTCCCTCTCCTGTAACACAATGGGTTCACTCACTGATGTTGAATGGTAGGAGATTCAGGATGGGGAGGGGAGGAAGGACCTTCTTCACACACCGCAAGCAAGCTGAGGAACTCCGCGCCACAAGGTGTGGTTGCCAAGCTGGATGGCTTTAAAAGGAGAACAGATAAATCTGTAGAGGACCGTCCACCACAGGGCCTTCTCTGTGGCTGCCCCGGGCGCTGGAACTCTCCTTCTAGGGAGGCTAAAATAACTCCTTCCTTGCTGTCCTTCCCTCGGCAGGCGAACACCCTTTTTGCTCAGGCAGGCTTTTGAAAACTGAAGGTTTTACTTCCTTTTTTCCTCTGTTCTGAACTAAACTCCCTCCCTTTTCTCTATCACAAGTTGAGGGTTTTCTAAAGGACACATGGTATTGTTTAATTATACTTTTCTTAACAACTTTTGTAACATCTTAATTGTGCATTTTAAATTCATGTTTAATGCTGTTAATACAGTAGGTCCTCCACATTTACAAGTCTCCCTTTTACAGATTTGATTATCTGCTACTTTCTCCAACTTCTGCCCACCTTGCACCTCAGGCACATCGTTTCTGGGGGGACCTTCCCTCTTGGCAGCTCCGATTAGGCCAGGCAGCCCCTTAATAGCTCACCTCTGGCCCTCGCCCTCCTCCTCCTCCACTCGCTGATACCTGGCCAGCTAAGGATGGCTCGCTGCCTGATTTCTCAGCGCCACAAACCCCCTCCCGACACCCTCCCATACCGAAAGAAGGAGATGGGTGAGAGAGAGGAAGTCTAGGGCCACCACACTGACCCCACTCCTCTCCCTGACCTGGCTTGGACCCCGGGTGCCCGCTCTCCCCACTGTGCCTTGGCCCCCTTCCCACAGACACACACATCTTGAGATCTGCCATTTTTCCACTTCTGTGGTGATCCTGCACCCCTAACCCTGGTGAATGTGGAGGGCCAACTGCAGTTTAATTCTATTTTTGTCCTGATCTTGTGTATTTTTTTTAAGTGCCTTGTGTTTGTTTTCATTTGTAGACCAGCCTGGGTCCTGGTTTAGGGAGAAAAATCAGGGGATAGATAAACATGATGATAATGGTGGCAGTGATCACACCACCAAAGTGCTTGATTAATCGGAACGGCTATCTACCACCTCCAGAACCAGGGGTAATATTCTTCCCTGTATCAGTGGCAAGCGAGTGTGAGTTAGAAAGTGCAACACCCTTCATATCCAACTGATGGGCACCTGAGCATTCAGAATTCTGTACGACCAGAATGCGAGACCACGTAGGGCCATGGTCTGATCCAATATGGCTTTCCAATAGGTAAGTCCCAATTTGCTCAGTGGATCTTTCTCCCAGGTAACTGGCTTCAGAATCACAGCTTCTGTTGCAAACCACATTGACCATTTCACGTAAGGCAAAAAAGAGAATATATATATATATACACACACACACACACACACACACATACATATACATACACAGAAAGAGAGAGAGAGAGAGAGAGAGAGAGAGAGAGAGACGTCTGTGTGTGTGTTACACATATATATGTACAAAACAGAATTCAGATGAGAAGTGGTAAATGAAAAGAGGCAGAATTCTGTAGAATTTAAAAGAATACCAAAAGCGAGAACTGTGCCCAAATGAGGAACCGTGCGCACGTGCATGCACACTCATAGCCATCCACCTGGAACCTGGACTAATAAACAAACAGCGCAAACTCTCCCATATCCGGACAAGACAAGGATTGATGACAGCAATAAATAGCAAGGCTGGGATAAGGAAGAAGTCAGGCGGCAGGCGGCTGAGGGTCAGGTAAGGTGGGATTAGGATGCAAGAGGGAAAGGGCTGGTTAAGCAACTGGGACAAAGCTTTAGAAGGTGGAATGAATTCCAGTGGGACAGCCTTGATCCACACGTAAACACACACACACACACACACACACACACACAAGACTAAGAGATCTATTGTGGCAAGGATTTCCAAATAGTACACTTTGCCTCATGAGGCTGATCTGGAGTGGATGGGATACTCCAAATTCCCAGTTCTGTGATTTCCACAATAAAGACAAGATAACAAAGAATCCTATGGCATCTGTAAGACCAACACATTCACAAAAACGTGACAGGTTTTGGGAGGTGAAGAAATGGACTACTATAAATGTGTGAAGTCTCTGAAAGGCCAGAAGGCCTTTCACAGCTTTTGCTGCAACTGACAAACACAGTCTGGGTACTCACACAGCACAATTAACACCTTACGACACCCTTTAATTGGCAGCTCTCTTTCCTATGGAGCCCTGGGATCTGTAGTTTGGCTAGCCAGAATTCTCTGCTAGAATTCTTTAGTGCGATAGTGCAAGGCCCAGGAATTCTCTAGCAGAGAATTCTATGTATTTCACTTACATAAAAATCCCAAGATTCCACAGGAAGGTGTCACAACAGCTGGAGTGGGATCAAACTGCTATAACTCTGCAGTGTGGATATACCAACAGACATCATTTGGAAATCATAATAGGGAATATCCTTACATTTTTATGAGAAACCCCTCATCCACATCCAAGAACCATAAGCTGGATTTAGACTAGGTATAGAAAGAATATTTGAAAATACTCGCAAAATGGTTGAAAAAGTTGTTTCTTGGGGATCGAGACAGGCTAACAATAAGAATTCTGGACTTTGCAGTTTGGGACTTATTTTGTGCAAATTCACAGATGGTTGTGTTACACACAAAACAACATTTTCTGCACTGTATGCAGTCTGCTTTCATAGAAAACGTTTCTGCGCAGAAAAGGCTATCTTTTGTGCAAAAAACACGAATTTTGTGCAGACTAAGTCCCTAAATACTGCATTTTCTGCACAAGAAACAGTATTTTCTGCACAGAAAATGCTGTTCCCAGGATGGGCAAATGTATTTCCTGCTTAAAACAACCCTGCATGAATTAAAGATATGCAGTTTTCAAAGATCCCCTTGCAATGCAAGAAAGCTGCTAAAACTCCTTGTTGCAAATTAATAAATAACAACTCCAGTTTAGAGAGAGGTGGGAATCATGCAGCCCTCCTGGTACTGCTGACCATGACTTCCATAATCCCTCACCATGGGCTATGCAGGCTGAGGGGAGCTGCTGGAACTTGCAGTCCAACAGCATCAGGAGGATGGAACATTTTCAGCACTTCTCTTTTCAGTCACCAAGCACAGGGTCAGATTTCACCCTACAAACATCACAGAGCCAGCTGCCAAACGCCCACATTCACAGCTGCTCAGGCAGAAGTGAAAGTAACACATATAGTAAAAAGGGATTCCCCCCCACGTAACCCCTAAGCCACCAATCATCCAAAACCATCTCTGGGACTGTGGCTGCCCAGCACGGCCCGCCCATACGCTGATTTTCAAAACAGAGTGCCCCATTTGCACTTTTAAGGGATCCAACCTCGGCCTCCTCTGTTTCTTGTTCCTGCAGCCTCTCTAACAGCAGAGTGAAAGCTGAACTACCTTCGTGGTGCATACAACGCATTTCGCCCACATGCCAACAGTTGTGATTGAGGAAGCAAGGGCTGTGGCAACGCTTTCAGGTCCCCTTATTTTGGAACGTTAAGGCACCCAGTGAGCAACACCCCCACCACTCTGTAGGCCCTCATGGAGCCAAGATTCACTTAGATTACAGCCCCCGAGAAGGGGATTGTTCTTTGGAGCAGAGCAGAAGCTTTGCATGCAAAAGGCCCCAAATCCAGTCTTTCCTCTTAAAACATCCAGGGAGTTGTTGCAAAAGAGACACACACACTCTCTTTCTCTGCCTGAAATCTTGGACAAGCCCCGACTGTCCAGCTAAACAATACTAGGCCAGATACATCAATACAGGTAGACCTTAAGTTAATGAAACAGAAGTGTTCCTGGTTTTATTTCTATAACAGAAAATTTGATCCCAGGGACAAAAATAATAGAGAAAGAATAGAGATAGCTTCCTGCAACAAGAAGCGCAGTTCAACATGTTATCCGAATATCCACAATAAATCAAACAGATGAGGCAAGCCTTGTGTGAATGAACAAAAACCTTTTCAACCTTCTAGAAATCGCTTCCTTCAGTTTATTTTATTCATTCAATTATGCCCCATCAAGGGATCCAAGGCAGCTCACAGCATTTAAAACAGGAGTTGGCTAAAATGTATGTTACAAAAGTTAAAAACAAGAAACAACACTATTGAAAACAGATAGTTTAAAATACATTGAGAACCTGATTAAAAACAAACAGAATAAAAACACACCATACCACTATCAACTCTACTCTGCCATGTAACTGAAAGATCAATCAAATACCTACCTAGATAAGGAGGTTTTTTAGCATCCTGGCAGAAACAGAGCACGGAAGGGGCTAACCGGACCTCCTGCGGAAGGGGAGTACACCCACTGAGAAGGCCCTCTCCTGTTTCCTTACCAAGAAAGTGTGTGATGGCGGCAGGACTGAGAGAAAGCCCTCTCCGAAAAATCTTAGAACTTGAGCTGGCTCATGGCACCATCTTTTAAACAGTCCGGATCCAAGCTTCAGAGATCGTAACAGGCACTTTCAATTCTGCCTGGAAAGGGAGCAGCATCCAGAGGGGTTGTTTCAGTGGGAGGAGGGGTTTTATATGCTTGTTCTAACCAACTGAACCCTTCTTCCAGGGATGGTTTTCTTTTCTACCAGTTTTCACTTTTCTTATCCCTTCCCTCTGAGTGGCCAGGTCTATGCTTTATTAAACAGGCTGGAGGCAGTGGGTGAGAAAGGCTGATCCGTGTTCTCTTTCTCTCTCTGCTTTGCTATTCATGTATGCTCAGTGAGGGATCCTGGAAGCAACTCCTGTTTCTCTCACCTATGGTAGACATACACAGCCACTGGATTGCCAAGAAGCGAATCCCATTCTCCCCCAACTCAACTTTTATTGCATTGTTTACAACAGACGTGCTGCTGCAACCATACATGGAAAGTCCGTGTTTCTCTCGCCTTCCTCCAGTATCCTCCCAATGCCGATGCTGCTAAGAAAACGTTCAGGTAGACAGAGGACAAGGAGAAGGGGGGGTGGGCATGCGTAAAAAGGCTTTGTAGAAAAGACATTTTTGTTCAGAGGTTTGCAAAATGAGTATGACTGCAGACTGGCTTGGCTGTGGCTCCCAACCTTTGGCCCTCCCGCTGTTTTGGACTTCAATTCCCAGAAGCCTCAGCCAGCTTGGACAACAGCAAGGAATTCTGGGAGGAGAAGTTCACGACAGTTGCAGGATCAAAGGTTGGGAAGCGCTGGTTTAAAAGAAAGCGTCTTGTTTCCCTGCAGATTCAGCTCAACACAGAAAGAAAAAGCCACTGAATCCAGAACAGAGACCTCAAGCTACTTCTCAGACCAGACTGTATTCTTAATTTTGCTTCGGAACACCTGGAATAAAGCCCTGCTGAATAGATCAGGTTTTCACTGAAGAACAAAATCTCCACCATCACATTCTAAGTTGGCAACAACGGGAATCAGAATTGTTCACTTCTCTATACCTTATTGGACTGCACTATTCCCCATAATCTATGTGGGCTAGGGCTGATGGAACCTGCAGTCGTATCTGGAGGGCCGCAGAGTTCCTGCCCCTGAATTACAACTGAATCTTTGCCTGCATAAAACAGTGATTTCAACACTGCTCCCCATTTTTCAGCAACAAATGTACACGTTACAGGAGATCAGGCATTTGCCACTTGTGCATTATATATTTTTCATTATAATTCATATTTTAAAGTTTGCTGTTCTTTTTCCTTCAGCTCATGGCAATCCTATGATAACAAGTCCTCCAAGAAGTTCTGCCTGATAAATTGGATTTTCTCTTCTGGCCAGTCCAAGGGGGCTTTAATTGATTATCCCCACTGATTATTTAGCTAACATGGGCAGATTCTGACTTCAAGCTTTCTGAACCGTGTATCACCTTGACCACACTGACAGAAAAGTGGTGCACTTAATTACTGAGAAAAGTAATAAGCAAATGAAAGAACCTGAGCCTGATTGAGCATGTGCAAAGTGCCACAATTCCCCCCCTCAACACTGTTTGAACACAAATTTGAATGCTTTTCCGGATTTTTCACTTGAGTGTATGCTGAGCGCCTCTTGCCCTCTCTTGTGAGGCTGAGAAAAGGGGTAGAGAGTTTCCAGGGCCCCCTCCCCACTTGTTTTAAGAAGAAAGAAATTACATGATGGAAAACTACCAGCAGCTGAAATCCATGTGAAAATCACTATGAACATACACAAAAACCCCCCACTTGATTAATGTATTATCTGAAAGGGTGTTCCTATCCAGAGCACCTCTGCTCGGGGCATGACCTGACAGGCATTAGCTTCCCAAAGTTTTCCCCACCACCAATTATTTTAATGATAGGACTGTAAAAACTGAGAGGTGGATAAACCAAGGGCTGCAAAGGTGGGTCTTCTCCACCCACAACTCTCATACGCCCTAGCCAGTGATGCCAAAGGTGAGGAATAATGGGCATTACAGTCCACAAGCACTTAAAAAGCCACAGCTGATGACAGTCTACAAAAGCTTATGCTATCATCTTGTTTCTCTCAGGGCTAAAGATCCCTTTGTGCTGAAGGTCCCATTGCTCACGCCTGGTCTAAAGGCAAGACAAATAAAGGGAAACAAGAACCCCACAAAGGCACTCCAGAGAGATCTGGGTTTGCTGAATGCATCTGAGAATTGGGTGTGGGTCATGGGTGGTGGGAAGAAAAACTAGTTTTCAACTACCAGCTCCCATCGTTAAACCCTCCAAGCCAGAACATTTCGCAGGGATAGCGGGAGTTGCAATCCAAGACACGTGTTCACGCAAACCGAGAGGGCTCGCATTTTAGCAAGTTTAAGAGCATTCTTTTAAAGTCTGCACCAACTCCGGCGGACAACGCATAGCCCTTCAGGAATCCTTTGCTGGGGATGATGACAGGGATTCCTTAAACACTGCAGAAGTTACTTCCTCTGCTGCTGCTGTAGCTTGAATGAGCCACTCTTTGGAAAAACGTCTCCCTGTACGGCAGGGACGCTCCCAACTATTTTTCCATGGCTCCTTTCAGAATGTCCTAGTTTCTCTCCCCTCCTCCCACTTTCCCCCCTTGTTCTCAGCTTCCTTCACCGGTTGCAAACTGGGTCCAAGGCACAAAAAGAGTTTGCGCTCAATTAAAAGTTACTGGTTAATTGCTTTTGCCATCTTGACCACTCCCTGCCGCCCCTTGGCCACAGGTGTCCTGCTTTTCCTCAGTGACACGCTGGAAGGGAGGGACTACCACTCCCATCAACTCCTCCCATACCTGATAGGAGTTGGACTTAGACCCCCTCCCCCCAAAAAAGCTCCCCCACTCTCTGGGCCTCTTAACACCGACGTTCCCCCGAGCATGTGCAGAGCGCGCGGGGGGGGCTGGGGCCGAGGGGCGTGGCCTGGGCGGAAATAAAAAGGGACCCAACCCAGAGAGGGGGCGTGGCCTCCCGAGGCTCCTCCCCCGCTGCTTGATTGACAGGAGCCAAGCGAGAGGCACGCTCCCGCCCCCGGCCGAGGCCTGGCGCGGCTCGCGGCCTAGTCGGTGGGGCACCCCTCGTGCCAAAGGCCCCGCGGCCCCGAGGGGAAAGGAGAGGTCTCCGTCGGGGGACCGGAGCGGGGGCGGCGCCGGGGGTCTCCTCACCTGCGCTCCTCCGCCTCCTCCTCCGGACGGCGCTGCTCCCACCTCAGGCGCCGCGTGCAGCCCCCACCCCCGCCGCCGCCTCGCGCCCAATCACCGCTCTCCTCCTCGGCGGCCAATCCCGGGGCGAGCTGCCACGCCTCGCCCTCGACTGTCCTCGCTCCGATTGGTCTCCTCTTCTGTCATCGGTCGCCTCGCCCCCGCCTCTCCCTGAGCGTGAGACGGAGACGTCTTGAAGGCAGAAGGAGGGGAAAAGGGCGGGCCGGGCCGGCCAATGAGAAATCACAGCGCGTCCTTCAGGCCAGCCAATCCCGACGAGGGAGGGAAGAAGCGGCGCCCACGGCCCTTTTGCGCTCAGCGCTGTCAAAATAAAAGAAGAGGGAGAAGAAAGGCAGGCTCTGATTGGCTGCACAGGGAGGCGCGACCGGAGCTACGGGAGCTTCCGGCCATTCGCCCCTGCTTTCTTGGCCTAGCCTTTGGCCCCGCCCACACTACGCCTCTGCTTTGGCCCAATCAAAAGGAGACGCAGGGAGGGCGGGACTCTGGTTTCTCCGGGCCAATCAGGGTCCGTCAAGGGGAGTGGGCGGGGCCGGCTGGCTCCGTTTTCACCTTTGCCTCTCTCAGGGCGCCCCCTGGTGGGCGGGGCTTCCCGTCCCCCTCATTTGCATTTTGGGAGTTAACTAATTTTTAATTAACATGGCACGCATGCGTAGTTGTTCGAATTTTGGTGACTTGCATTAGTTGATGGTATAAAGCACAGCAAATGTGAAATACCTTTATAATAAATTCCAAAATATTATTATTAAATTAATATATATATATATATATATATATATATACACAAAAAAAACTAAATTTAGATTGCTATATATAATTACTATATATATAATAGATCTATAATAGATATTACTATATATATATATATATACACACACACTATATACATCACTATATATATTTTTATATAACTTTATATTACTCCACATATTACTATATAAATTTATATTACTATATATTATTAAAAGCTTATGACATTATAATTTAACTCTATTATAATAAGCAGTTAACTTTATTAACCTTTTGGCTTTGTAGTAAAATATTTATTTAACAATGGCAAATTGAATTAATTTTGTGATCAATTTGCCCCACTGTCTAATATATTTGAAACAGGACAGATATCCATAACCAATAATGTCTTTATTTCGTCCTACCCCCTCTTCTGCTACAGTCGGGAAAAAAAATCTGTACTTTATCATTAATGTTGTTGCTGATATTATAGTCATACACACACACACACACACACATACATATGCATATGTATGTGTGTATATATATGTATATAATGTAATATATTAGTACGTATATGACACACATACTTTATTATGACACATATTACCAGTATAATGTATCCTGTTAACACGATTAACCTCAAGGCCCCTCCCTGAACTGCAAACCCCAGGATTCCAGAGGATTTTGAAAGCGGAATGATAGAGCTGTCTAGTGCGGAAATGGCCGTGAAAATCCTGGGGCCGCCGTAAGCCGACAGGTGACTCGAAGGCGCACACGCAACAAGGCCAATCCGCCACGGGGTTTTCTCAGCGGGATTTGTTCCGAGGGGCTTTGCCCTTCCTTTCTTCTGAGGACGAGACAGCGTGACTCGCTCAAAATCACCCGGCCGGGATTCGAATCCTCCAGAATCATAACCCGTTGCTCGAACCACTACACAACGCCGGCTCTCGACAGATATACGCGTTTTAAAATATACCCAATATACCAAAATTCTCGAAAACTCAATTTTCGTAAGAAACGCAACAGCAAGCTGTAAACGAAAGGAAGACTGAAGCCTAATTGGGGAAAAGAATAATCTCTGACTCCTAACAGGCACGTTTCCCCTTTTTTGCTACACGCAAAAATGTTCCCCCGTTGTTAGCTTGCCGGAGATAATTATATGGCAACCGCATGGCCAGGAACACGAAGAAATTGCTGTCAGCAGCCCCTTCTGTTGTTCCAACGCCTCCGGTTCATTTGGGTCTGGCACTTCAGTTGATGATAATTAGCACAACCGCAGAATCATAGAATCCTAGAGTTGGAAGGGACCCCAGGGGCCATCCAGTCCGACCCCCTGCCATGCAGGAACACCCTCAAAGCGCTCCCGACAGATGCCACCCAGCCTCTGCTTAAAAACCTCCAAGGAAGGAGACTCCACCACACTCCGAGGCAGCCGATTCCACTGCCGGACAGCCCCGACCGTCAGGAAGTTCTTCCCGAGGTTCAGGTGGAATCTCCTTTCCTGCAGCTTGAATCCATTGCTCCTTGTCCTCGTCTCTGGTGCAGCGGGAAACAAGCCTGCTCCCTCCTCGACATGACATGACATCCCTTCAAATATTTAAACGTGGCTATCAAGAGCCTCAAGTGTCAAGATATATTATTGAATACTAAAGTTAGGGTGGTCCATGCCCTTGTATTTCCATTTTCTATGTATGGTTGTGAAAGCCGGACAGTGAAGAAAGCAGACAGGAAGAAAATCCGCTCCTTAGAAAGGGCCGTGGAAAAGTTCTGCAGATACCCTGGACCGCTAACAAGGCAAACGAATGGGTCGGAGAGCAAATCGAACCTGAAGTCTCCCTAGAAGCCAAGATGGCTCGACCGAGGACGTCGTACTTTGGCCGTATCATGAGAAGGCACGACTCCCTAGAAGAGACGGTAATGCTTGGGAAGACGGAAGGCAGTAGGAAAAGGAAGACCCCATTACAGATGGACAGACTCGGTCAAGGAAGACACGTCCCAGAATCTGCAAGACCTGAGCAGGGCGGTTCAGCACGTCTCTCTTTCTTTTCAATCTCTTGAAATGCGATGCTAAAGAAAAGTTCTACAGATACCCTGGATGGCTAAAAGGACAAATGAAGGAATCCGAGAGCAAAACAAGCCTGGACTCTCCCTAGAAGCCAAGCGGAGGCTGCCATACTTTGGCCATCTCCTGAGAAGGGCCCACTCACTAGAAAAGGCAGCGGTACATGGGAAAGCGGAAGGCAGCAGGGAAAAAGAAAGGCTGCGTTGCAGACGGATAGACTCAGCCAAGGAAGCCACGTCGCCGAATCTGCAAGACCTGAGCAGCGCAGCTGAGGACTTGATGCTACTCTCCTCTGTAGCATCACCATAAGTTGAAGTCAGCTTGGCAGCAATCAACAACACCCATTGAAAAGCACCTCAGCATTTGGGCTGGGCCAACGGCAACAGAGATCCCCCCGATCACCGGCCGCTGAATCCACTCCAGGTTTTACAGAGGCGCTTTCCGAGGTTCTGAATTCCACCAAACAGGTTCAGCACCTTGGAACTTTAGTGGAAACCTGACATGGATTTACCGCCCGGCCGACAGGGAACCAGCTCTGGGCTGGGTGTGGATTCCCACTGCATGGAGACCTGGAAAAACAGATCATTCCAAGTGAAATGATTCAGTAGAAGACATTTTCAGAGGCTCTTGTGGCTCCTACGGTACATTCTTGAAGACTGGAGGCAGGGAAAAGATTTGAAGGCTGGGAAGGGATTTGGGGAAGAGAATCTGTTCCTAAGTGGAAGGGATAACTCTGGGTAGTTTGTTTGGGTGTCCTTATTTACCCTTGGCTCTGAGGGGATACTGGGACCCGTTAGGGGAAGGACTGGGGATGCTCTTCCCTGCTGGGCACCATCTCTGGCAACCATTCGCCATCCATAAAGGTGAGGCTACAGTGATAAGGTGTGTGGAAGAGTGCAAAAGGATTTTCAGTAGATGAGTGGAAAAATAAATCATGGAATAGGTCACTACTGGGAAAAAACAGAAACCAAAAGTGTTAGGAATAATGGAGACAATGAAGCTGGTTTTAGAAGCAACTTTGCTTCTCTTTATTTCTTAGGTCAGTATAAACACAAAGAGGTTTGGTCCCCCAGCTATTCATTCAGGTTTATGGAATGATGGCTGGCCCTGTGATACTTGGTCTTCTCTTGGACAGGTTTCATTCATTCAGCTCTGTGGCTGATTTTGATTTTTGGATGATTTGGATGGTTCTCTTTACGTCCCCTTCCCCCAACTTATGTTAAATCCAATTAAAATTATTGTGGGGAGAAAGTTACACTCCATCTAGTGGATTAGAAAGCATATGTCCGAAATGCTAGGGACATGGAGAAATCCACTGAGCTCCTCTTCTCATGCAGATTTACCCAGTTTCTCCCTTCCAGGCTGAAACCTCACTCTCGTTTGTAATTCAGGCTTCTCCGAACTTTGCAATGGACTACTCCAGCAAGAAAATATGTACCAAGAATATATAAAAATGAATATCTTAAGATAAAAGTGTCTGCATTCACAGACACAGATATCATTCATTCGATTTCTACCCTGCCTATGAAAAAAAATGTTTAAATCTGCAAGATCTTAGAGAAATTGCTCACATAGATGTGTACTGTCAGCCCTCTGTGTTTGCTAGGGTTAGGGCTGCAAAGCTCTGCAAAAGCGGCAAAACCGCAAATATCAAAATATGTGAGTGTCTTAGGGAAGGGGTTTGAGGCACGGTGGGGAGAATGACCACCACTTGGTGCAAACCAAGGCCATTTCCGCACTAGAGTGTTATAGCGCTATGATTCCGCTTTCAACATCCTACGGAATCCTGGGGTTTGCAGTTTCGGGAGGGGCCGGCCGGGCTGTGACACATCTTTAGCTGGCCAGGCAGTGGCTGGTGGAGGAGGAAGAGAACCAGAGGTGGGTTTTTAAAGGGCTGCTCAGCCTCATTGGAGCCTCCAGGAGAGAGTGTCCCCCCAGAAATTAAGCACCTGGGGGAGCAGGAGTCCAAGAAACTCACAAATAATCGAATCTGTGAAAGTGAAACCCACAGATACGGAGGGCCAGCTGTCTATTAATCAAAACTGAATATAAAAAGCATGCGTTAGGAGAAACGCATGCAAGTTTTCGTTGGAACTGTTCGAAAAACAGCACCAGCTAAATGGAAGACTGGCAAAATTCTCTGAAATTCAAGGTGAACCAGCCTTAGGAAAGGGAAGAAAAGAGCCATCAGAACGGACACATTAATCCATCCGTCCCCAAGATGTTCCAGCTGCTGTGACAACCACAGAATCATCCATTACTGCAGAGAACCAGTTCCTCCAGCTTGTTTCTTTTTTGCATCTGAGGAAGTGAAAGAAGGAAAGGAAATTAAGGAGCTGTGCAACTCTGGCCAAAATATCCAAGTTTAAGCCCTTTGAATTTGGACAGTTGCCTTCCCCCGTCTCTTCCTGCTGGGATGATGTGTTTTTCAAGTTGACTCCTTTCGTAGGATTTTCTTGGGCAGATACCTTGAGACGTGGTTTGCCGTGAACTTCCTCCGAGGCTGAGAGAGTGTGTATGCTATGATTTTGACAGAGAGAGCTATGAATAACTACACCCATATATAACTCCACCTTTCTCCCAACCTGGCTTCTAAAGTCTGGCGAGCGCTGGCAGGGGAGGCACTTACGTGGCCTCAGTGTCCCGGGAAGAGGTAGAACTTCTTCATCAACGTGGTCCTGTCTTTAGAAGGCATCTGGAGGGGGTTCTTTCCAAAGGTCTGCTGGACCTGCGGAAGGAAGGCAGGGGGAATGGAAGTGAGGGCTCGGATCGGGTCTCCTGCCGAGGCAACCGGTCCAGCTAGACCAGACGTGGAAATTGGGTGGGCCACAGGTGGTCCACTCTGCCCCCATTTATGCAGCCTCCCTCCTCCTGGGCGATCTCTGGACCACCCCCAACCCAACTGAGAAAAAAAAAATGGGCAAAAAAGGAGTATCAAACTTCAGGAAAAGAGTTTCCACCTAAACATTAGGAAGAACTTTGAGCAGTTTGGGAGCGGAGTCTGTTGCTCCCTGGGAATGTATGGGAGTCTCCATCTTTGGGGTTTTTTAAACTGAGGCTGGATGGCCACCTGTCAAAGGGAGGGCTTTGATGGTGTCGTCCTCCATGGCAGAACGGGGTTGGAGTGGATGGCCTTTTGGGTCTCTTCCAACTCTAGGATTCTATGATCACCACTCTGAAAACTAGGAAGAATGGGGGTTTTCTTCCAAAACAAGGCTAAAAATCCTTTTTAGATATAGATGGGAATGGTCCCCCCCTCCCGCCCAAAAAAGCAGAATTGAAAGTTTAACCAAAAACATGCAGGAAAAAGCCACCTTTTGGGAGCAAGTCCTAAGGGAGCAAATTTGGCCCCGAGCATCCAGACTTCAGCCACTTCAGAGCTAGACAGAGGACATGAGAAGCCTGAAGATTTATGTACCTCCTTGCACAATTAGTACTGCAACAGCATCTTTTAGGAGTCAATTCATATTTTTCCAAGCCCGGAGAGCTCCCAAATGACTCTTGGAGAGATGCTTTCCTGCGACAGCTTCCCAAACTGAGATCTTCTTCTAAGTAAATCTTATTTTTTAGCCCCCTGCTGTGTAGGAATGTACAATCAAAGCGCTCCCCTTTTGTGAAATTTGAAGCCATTGTTCCATGTCCTAGTCTCTGGAGCAGCAGAAAACAAGCTGGCTCCATCTTCTATGTGACACCCATTCAGATATTTAAGGAAGGTTATCATGTCAGTTAATGAATCATGAGTCAACACCACTTAAATTCCATTCACTCCAGTCTGCTTTAACTGGGACTACTCATAAGTTGCCGGCCAAGGAGTGCTGTTTCCAAAGTGAGCTTTTAGCCCGGAAAGAGACAATCCAAAATGTGTCTCTGCAAAGATAGATGTGAGAGGCTCACCTTCCGGAAGACCTCCTCCAAGTCGCAGTTCCAGGCATGTTCTTTGATTTGCTTTACCAACTCAACAATGAAGAGGGAACCTGTCTGTGGGTGTCTCCAGGATACATTATCTAGGGAGGCAATAGAGACCCAAACATGCTGAAGCTACAGAAATGCTCTTTGATCTCAGGAAGAGGTCATTCTTAGCCCTGTTTCTCAAGACTTTTTTGAAACTAGATGCAGTTTCTAGTAGCAAAAATGCTACTAGAAAAATGCACACATTTTTGAAACTAGATGCAGTTTCTAGTAGCAAAAATGCTACCGGAAAAACGCACACATTTTTGAAACTAGATGCATTCCACTGTAGAAAAATGCGTGCATTTCAAACATGAGCAACCAGGAGAAAGATGCTTTCTAGCCCAGTCTGGGGTGGAAGAAAATATAGCGGACACTTGAAAAGAAAGGGTTCTTACTGCAAAGTTCATTGTGAAAGCAAACAGTCCAAAGTAACAAGGTTTGTGTGTTTCTGTATATGTGCTGACATGTATCCCTGGAGCTCTTGCAGCCAGAGAGATTCCAGATGCTGCTGGATTTTGACTCCCTGAATCCCTAGCCATTGGCCATGGCACTGGGGCATCTGGGAGTTGAAGTCCAAAACCATCTGGAGGAACACAAACCTCATGACCACTGCTTTGGACAATAGCCTTGGGGTGGCAGAGGTGGTGTGGGTGGAAATGGGCACAAGCAAGGAATTAATCTCAAATAATATGTGCAAAATGTACATTTTACAAAAATGACATTCCCCGGGGAATATTTCAGTCTTGAAAACTGGGCAACCGCTCACTTCCACTCATGATGTGGTGTGGCTTTTAAGGTGGGATAGTGTTAACATTTTTTTATGTATTTAATCTGCTTAATATTGATACTTTTAACAGGGAGTTTTTTCAACTTTATAAATGATTTAAATCTTTTTTTTAAAAAAAACCCCTATACTTCGGTTTTAATTTGTTCTGTTTTAATTTGTGTTTAATGTTTAATGTTAATTAATGTTTTAATTTGTTCTGTTTCAGTCTTGCTGGCCACCTTGAGTCCCACCGCTGGGATAAAGGCGGGATGCAAATGAATGAATGAATGAACGTAGGCCTCTCTCCTGCCCAGCTCTTTCTTCCCTTTGCTCCAAAAGACTCTTACCCGGGGTGGTGGAATACAGGCATATAAAGTCGCTCTCCACATGCACCTTCTGAACAGCATCCTCTTCGTAACTTTCGGGGGACCACGATGACACAGAGGGGAGGGAGGCAGCCGGAGGGGCTGCCAAGTCACTCACGAAGGTAAATCCTTTATTCTCTGGAGAAACAAAAGAGGGGTGGGTTCAAGATCCAGGGGCAAAGACTCAGGACCAGGTTGCAGTAACCCCACACTTCTGTCCTTGCTTATTTGTTCCTTTATTGGATCAGTTTGCAGGGAGGCGGGGAGGATGTGATCATCACTGGCTGAAGGAGGGGCAGCCTGGGGTTACCTGCTTCCCTCCCCCCTTTGAAACTCAGGGCCACCAAATCAGCCCCTGGATCTCCCAAATGTCCCCCCTCCCACCTTTTTGGCCAAAAGTTTGCATCCCAAATTAACCACTCCAGCACATCACCAGCTGTGTCTCCCATCGAGAATGTTGCCACCATCGAAAGGGCCCTGCTGTCTGTTCCTTCTCTCTCCCACCTGGGGTTGACAAAACATACCCCCACGACAGGCTTGGACGATGACCACCTTGGGCTTTCCCAGCAGAGCCGGACAGTTCTGGTTATGGAAGGACGAGAAGACGGTGTCGATAGGGAGGACGTCGGAGTCTTTGCCCCGGCTCTGGACGCCGCACAGGCCTTCCCGGACGCCGTGAGACATGAGGACGAGGAAGGCGCTGTCTGAGGTCTTGTGCTCTTCCCGGGATGCAAAGCGCTTCAAGCAATCGGCCATGCCCTGAAAGCAGGAAGGCGAGAGGAGCGGGGTCAGGGCCACGGAAGGGCGGCTTGGCTGGCTACCCGGGGGCCTTTCTGCCCTACACTCTTATAGTGCTATTATTCCACTTTCAACATCCCGTGGAATTCTGGGGTTTGCAGTTTATTGAAACCAAAGAACTCTCTGGCGGAGGATTCTAAACGCTAAGTGGAGAGGAGCCCAGCCAGGACAGAAAAGTTGGCAGCCATAAGTGAATGTTAACCTAGAAGATTCCGGTAAGGGAAAGGTCTCTGCCTCCAGCCAACCAAGGGCTCCTACCTTTGAAGTTAAGTTGGTCTCCATTTCCACTTTGTAACCCAGGCCGTGCAAGAGGAGGGTCATCTGTGCCAGGTCCACCTCAGCCCCCTCCCTCTTGGGGAGACAGTCAAAGACGATGTTGCAGATGATCAAAGCCAAGCGGGTCCGCGTCTTTGGGTCACCGATTGGGTAGATCTGCCAGGAAATGCAGGGCGCATCATAAACTAACACTTTTTTTAAGTTCAACAAGCAAATCCATTGCAGTGGCACGAATCTTGTCGGTTGCTCCCAACTAGAGTCAGCATTAGCCTCATTTTTGGGATCCCTGGGCTCTTTCAAATCCAGGAGACCTTTTTTTTTTAAGCACCAAGAAGTGATTAGAATTTACTTCCTGCTCAGGTCTTTGAGACCTAAGGCCTAAACTGGGTAAGGAGGGGGACTAAAAGAGGAATGCCTCTCCCCATATCTCCAAAGGGCATTGGGAGGCAATTTTGTGTCTGCCAGGGGCCACAATGTGGCCTACGGTCTCCCTTTGCCCACTCCTGACCCGACTGGATTTGCCAACGACACCCCATCACATAAGCCCCTGTGTTCTCACCTCTTTGACTTCCTTGGACTGTATCTCCTGAAACTTTGGCAAGGGGCAAAGTTTGATCCCATTTCTGGACTCCGGCAGGTGAGCTTCTGTGGCCGAAATGCTTCTTGGACCGGGTTCTTGGGAGGTTGGCATGCAGGCTGGATCTCCTGGAACCACAAAGAGAGAACTCCTGTGTACCGTACTGGCTTCTGTAACATGGCGGTCCGCAGTGGCTCAGGGCCGCCTCATCCGTTAGGCGCTTGACACACAGTGCCGAAGGGACCGGGGCCTTCTCGGTGGCTGCCCCCAGAAACAGGTGGGGCCCTTTCTGTTTTTGGAAGGGCTTTGAGGAGTGCTGGTTTGGGAGAAGCAGGCCTTGTACGTTGTGTCAGTTTTCTATTGGGTTTATGTGTGCGTGTGTGATTTTTTTAAAAAATTTTTTTTAAAAAAAAATCTGTTATAAACCTTGAGTCATGAACTGGGGAAAAAATGTAACGTATAAGCAAATATAACGATAACAATAATAAATGGCTGTTTCCCAACTTTGTCTCTCACGCACCCTATCCAAGGACAGGGTAGAGGGGAGGACTTGTTGGGTGAGGAAGAGGGGGCTAAAAGCAAGAAGGCATCTTGACGCAGCTGCTCTGCTAGAAGCACATTTCTTCTAAGAATAGGCATCTATGGAAAGATCACAGGGAAAGGTCACCGTGCGGCGAGGTTTCCCTTTCAGAAGAGGTAACCCCTCGAACACCTACAGAGTGGCCGGGCTTCAACGGGCAAACCAGACCGGAGGGTCGTTGCTTAGATGCGAGGGGAACACGGAAGTGAAACAGATTCGTTCCCCCTCCCGGTCTTTCCTGTCGTTGCCGTCTTGCCCTCCAGGGGCCCCGTTGACCGGAGGCCCCGGGATACCGGTCCTCCCAGTCCGACGGCTACTACGCCCCTGCCCGGCAAGATCGGGGGGCGGATACTGGCCGGTGGCTTCCATGTCAGTGAGGCGGCCGTTACGCTCCAAATTTTCTTTGGCCGTCGGAGAAGCTCTCCAGGGTGCTGAACCTGTTCCGGGAGCAGGGGTCCGGACCTTGGAGAGATCCGTTAACAGGCAGGCACGAGGAAACAGCAGCTGGGGCGGATGCCCTGCCCCGCTGACACGGAAGCCCCCTCCCACTGCTGCACGGCCCGCGATCGTGAGGCCGAGGGAGGGACGGTGGCTGGGACCGGAGGCCGCGGGGACCCTCCGTGAGAAGGGCGCGCAGAGACCTGAGGGATCGGCGCCGAGACCCAGTTTTTCAGCCAAGAGCTTGTCTCGGCGCCGCAGGGACTCGAGAAGGATCTGGCTGGCTTTGCATCCCTTCCTCTTGACGTTGTCGATCAACACCCGGGCCTGATCCTGCTTCTTGGAGTTCTCCTTCACTTCGTCCGCCTCCTCCTCGTTGAAGACTCCATTGCTCAGCAGGTCGTCCACAAGTTGGTTGACGGTGGTTTTGTTGGCACCTTCCACGAACTGCAGCCGAACCTCTGCTAGTTTCCTGTCTGTAACGAAAATCACCGACCGTCGAAATTACGGAATACCACACCCAGTCCAACTGAAAGCCCTTCCACGTGTTGTAATTTCATTAACAGTTGCCTTCCAGGAATTCCACACAGACGGAGAATTTTCCTGGTTGCAGAGAGGTGGCCTTAACAGGAAAGAGATCCGTTAGATTTCTTCAGAGCCTGGAAAAGTTCCTTTCAGGGGCCCCCAGCAATCTGAATGCGCATTTCCATTTGACGCACAGTTCTGTGACGAACAGAAAGTGAGATTCTGGGACTCAAGGGCTCTTAAGATGAAGGAACTTTAGCACCATGCAGTGAGTTTACACACACTCACATACCCCAGAAGGAAAGCAGAGGGGAGTTTTGCTGCACCAAGTCAAAAGGTATGGGTTAGGGTAAGGGAGAGATCCTTCCTTCTCCTGAACGTGTTAAAAAATAGAGCTGTTTGCAGAGGAAAGGAGGGAAGAGGACAAGCGGAGAGGGAGGGAGCTGTCCAATCCTCACCCCCCACCCTGCAATCTCAGTCTGTCCAGCTTAGAAAAGGATAGAAAGAGGGGAAAGGGCTGTGATCTTACCTGCCATAGCCCCTCAAGGCCCAGCTGAGGTCATCTGGCTGAAGGAAAACGGGACCGGGCCAGGGGAGGAGGTGGCTCAAGCTGCAAGAAAAGACTTGGCCTGGAAAACGATTGTGAAAGTAAAACCCAACCATGTATGGAAATTGTTTCCTCTGCGGAAGGGGAGGGAAGGGGCAGGCCCAGATGTGATGGTTGTAACTAGACATTGCAACTGTGCCTAGAGAACTCAACTTCGGAGGCCCTATCAACGGGTCCCTCCAAGTGCTGAGCACTTTGCCCAAGTTGCCAGCTACCATGGCAGGTACCTGGGGGAAAAGAAAACAGCCCGGCTGAGTTCTTGTGCCTGTAGCGGGCACTAAAAGTATCCAGAAATCGGCAGGAAGAAGTCTGCAAAACACAGAATTAGGAAGCAAAAGGGTGCAAGCTTTTCTCCGTTACACAATACAGGTATACCCGGAAGGTATGCTTTCTGCCCCATTGGGAATGATATACCTTCCAAAAATGGGGCACATGTGACCAAGCAACCTCGGATCATGATCGAGAAGGCCAAAGTCACGAATGAGGAAGACACAAGCCAGGAGAAGCACCATTAGTTGGTTTTGGTTGAACCTCCTGGGAAGGGTGATTCTCCGTTCCTCCTCCCCTCTCCCTGAAGCTGAGTCAACTGACCGGAAACTCCTTTGGCATTTCGAACTCAGTTTCAGCAACAGAAGCAAGCTGAGAACAAGCAGGAGGAGGAGACACAGAGAGAAATTGGGACATCCAAAAGGCAGCCAAAAAGTGGGACCACACAAACTGGGAAGTGGCTTGCATGAGATGATTTACTTAATCTTTTTAAAAAATATCCACGTGTATTAGCTGGCTTTAGCTGGAAAGGAAAAGCTCAGTTAACAAAGCAGATGTGTTTCTGGGCCTTTCTTCCTTAGCAGAAACTTGGGTACCAGAGGCAGAAAGAACAGGGAACAAATAGAGATAGGTTCCTACCCGCAAGAAAGGAAGATCCCTTTAACAGGTTTCAGCAAAATTTTTATTCACAACTAACATTATGAATATGTGAAATGAAACATCCGGGTCATGTTTGCCGTTGCTTAAGGAGACAAAAACTTCCTGGATCTCCTAGTGACGACTTGAAGGGTTCTTCCAAAACACATCCTGGGATGATTTTTTCCCCTCTTTCAACAGCCTCCACTTTTCTTGTCATTTCCATTATGGTGGCCAAACTTACAGATCTGTCCCTTTTCAACCTGTCAGGGCAGCTGGTGAGGCAGGCAAATTGGCCTTCCCCCTTGTCTTTCTGTTTCGCCCTTTGCACATGCTCAGGAAGAGCTTCGGGAGGCAGCTGCTGTTCCCCTTGCCTGTTGTACAGAAGCGCACGGAGTGACAGTAGGGCAGCCTAGAGCCCAACCCCGTTCTTTCCCCAGTCCAGCTTTCTTGCATTGTTTTACCGCAAATATGCGGCTGCAACCCGGTACTGAAAATCTGCCTTGCTGTCACCCTTCAGTGCCCCCCAATGCCCGGCCTGGGAGGAGCACAGGACTCAGACAGCACCTTCCTCGTCCTCATGTCTCACGGTGTCTGGGGAGGCCTGTGCGGCATCCAGAGCCAGGGCAAAGACTCTGATGTCCTCCCTGTCAACGCCGTCTTCTCATCTCTCAATAACCAGAACTGTCCGGCTCTGCTGAGGAAGCCCAAGGTGGTCATCGTCTAAGCCTGCCGTGGAGGTGCATTATGTCAATGTTCAACCCCAAGTGGGAGAGAGAAAGAACAGACAGCAGGGCCTTTTTGGTGGTGGCAGAGGGGAGGGAGCATTCTTGATTGGAAATCCAGCTGGCTGTGTGCTAAAATGGCTCACTTGGGATGCAAACCTTTGGCTAAAAGGGAGGGGGACCTTTGGCAGGTCCAGGGGCTGATTTGGTGGCCCTGAGAAATTCTAGGCACCACATGAACTGAAAAAAAAGAAGAAGAAAAAGCCACCCATCCCCATTTTGTTTCTCCAGAGAATAAGGGATTTACCTTTGCGAGTGACTCGGTGGCCCCTCCGGCTGCCTCCCTCCACTCTGTGTCATTGAGCTCCCCTGAAAGTTACAAACAGGATGCCATCCAGCGAGTGCACGTGGAGAGCGACTCTATACGCTTGTATTCCACCACCTCAGGTAAGAGTCTTTTGGAGCAAAAGAAAGAAGGAAGGAGAGAGGCTTATGGGAAACCCAAGAGAGGACTCATCCAGAAAGGGCAAAATCTCTGAAAGTCCTGAGAGTTTCCCTTTTCTTTTCTTTTCTTTTCTTTTCTTTTCTTTTCTTTTCTTTTCTTTTCTTTTCTTTTCTTTTCTTTTCTTTTCTTTTCTTTTCTTTTCTTTTCTTTTCTTTTCTTTCAATTTTACCTGCATATGCCCAGGTTTGCATCCAAAGTATTTCTTGAAACATCTCCCTTGAGTTGTTTCTCTTCCTCCTTCCAACGATCCTGTCTCACATCTAGACTCCAAAAAGCCAATCACGGTTCACGGTCCTCCCGTACAGTCTGTCCTGGCAGCCAGAGACAAAGTTTACACAAGCTGATCCGTGAGTTGCCATTTTTGTTTCAGCAGTCCAAGTCAGCAATAAATTCAGAGTGCCAGTCCTAAACTCAGCCCACCTCACCACAGTGGCTGTCATGCTGGTTTGGGCTAGCTCTTTTAAAACTGTCCAAAACCGGGGGTGGATGCACCATCCCAATGACATGGGAACCATCAGTCTCTGCTGGGATAGGAACCCCTACCCAATATTCAAGACTGCATATTCCACTTCCACCTTCACCCCATGGCTGCCTCTGTCTGTTTATCCCATGGGCTGAAATCTGCCCTTTCTGGAGAGATGTCATATCTGTAAAATGTTCCATTTCAGTGTCTTATTTAAGCCTCATTCCTTGCTTGCACCTATTTCCACCCCCCCACTCCTGCCACCACTGCTGCTATCGTCTAAAGCGATGGCCATGAGGTTTGTGTTCCTCCAGATGGCTTTGGACATTGAGAACGCTTAGCTACCATGATCAAAGTCAGGAGGTTCTGGGAGTCAAAACCTAGCACGATCTGGAATCTCTCTGGTTGAGAGAGCTCCAGGGATGTCCAGCCCATACACAGACATGCACCAAACCTTGTTACTTCGGATTGTTTGCTTTCACAATAAACTTTGCAATAAGAACTCTTTATTTTCAAGGTTCAATGTCTCCTTCCACTCCAGACTGGGCTAGAAAGCATCTTTCTCCTGGTTGCCCATGTTTGAAATGTGTGCATTTTCCTACAGAGGAATGCATCTAGTTTCAAAAAAGTCTTGAGAAACAGGGATAAGAATGACCTCTTCCTGAGTGTTTTTGAAGCTTCAGCCCCTGGGAGGACTCCTTGACATGGCCTGCGAAGCTGATATCTCCAGGCACACGCCTGGCTACACCCATCACGTCTGGGCCTGCCCTTCTCCTCTTCTGCACAGGAAACAATAGATGGTCGGGTTTCACTTTCACCAGTGTTATCTGGGCAAAGTCCTCTCCTTGGCACTTCTGCCCTGACGTGTCCTTCATCCTGCTAGAGGACCTTGGTCGGATCCCAAGGAACTATGGCAGGTAAGATCACAGCGCGTTCTTCTCTCCGTATCCTCTCCTAAGCTGAGCCGCTTGCAGTTGTAGGGTGTGGCTGGCGGGGATTGGACAGCACCCTGCCTCTCCACTTGTCCTCTTCTCTCCTTTCCTTTGCAAACAACTATTTTTTTACACATTCAGGAGAAGGAAAGATTCTCTCTTCCTTTGAGCCACGTTCCTTAATTTCGTGCGGCAAAACTTTTAGGTGAGGCTGCCTTCCCTCTGTGGCGTATGAGGGTGTGTAAACTCATTGGACGGTGTGTAAGATGGCATTCCTTGTATAATAGGGAGAACGTCTGAGTTGAACTCTTTTCTCTTCCATGGCCCTTCAACTTTGTCCTTAGCAGAGGAGGCCTGGCAGGAAAAGTATGGATTAGGCTCCATCGGAGCTGGCAAACGTTCCTTTTCGCTCCTTAAAAGCTCCGACCCCCAGAATCCCCATTTCCACGCATCTCAAAATGATGTAAGAAGTGGAAATCCAAATTCAGAGAGCTAGGGATCCCTGAAGGAAATCTTTCCAAGCTCTACAGAGATCTAATTCATATCTTTCCCGTTAGGCCACCTCTTCATAACCAGGAAAACTCTCCATCTTTGTGGAATTTTTCCAAGTCGGCTTTTACAGAGTCACAGCGCAGCACCGTCAGCTACGTGTGCCAAACAAAAAGAAAAGAGTTTTGAGTGTTGGACTACAATCCTGGAAGCTGGGGCTTAAGTCCCCACTTAGCCATGGAAACCAACTGGGTGACACACTCCGCCAAATTAGTCAAACAATCGCTGTTCTTGTCCCATCAGTCCAGATCAGCAGTAAATTCAGGGTGTCAGTTCAAGGGAGCATCCAGCAGCGTAGTCAGCACACAAAGCCAGAGTCAAGGTTTTTCGGGAACATGAGCAAAGGACCAAAAGACAAACCGGCAGTTGTCTGCAATGGCAGTTGTCTCCCTGCCCTGTCTCTGATATTTGTTGGCCAGCAGCCTCCCTCAGCTTAGTGCAATGTGATTAATGTGTCTTTCCTATATAACTGCTCTGAGTGTCTTGTGGGACTTCCCTTCCTTGCCTAGGCTGGGCTGCGGTAGGTATTGTCCTGTTCATATCTCTCTGTGTAGTGGCTGTTGGGAAGTGTCTTATCTGGGTTTGCACCTGGGCCCTGTGACCGGGGCATGACACCTATTGCTTCTCAATTCAATGCTTTCTTGTGTCATTTTTTTTTTCTGCAGACACCCTCCTGCACCCCAGCACTGAAAGTCTGTGTTTCTCTAGACTTCCGTCACCGACACTCAAGTGCTGATGCTGCTAAAAGTCTTCCTGCTAGACAAAGGATGAGAAGGAAAGGGGCAGGCTTGGCAGGGGTATCAAAAGGCGTTGTAAAAAGAAGCTACACTGTCAGAGGCTTTGTTAACCGAGGTGTGCCTTCATTGTGTGCTCTCACACTCTGATGTGTTTGTAACTTGGTGACTGAAGTGACAGTCGAACCCAGAGTCCATTGTTCCAATCAAAAATGCAAAATGATTCCTGTGTGATGGTTTCACTTTTCTAAGCTCAGATCCCCACAACTCAGTGATTTGAGTTTTTTTCAGGACTTGGGGAAACTCTTGATTTTCGTTACAGACAATTGCAGGGTGGGGGGTGAGGATTGGACAGCTCCCTCCCTCTCCGCTTGTCCTCTTCTCTCTTTTCCTCTGCAAACAGCTTTATTTTTTTACACGTTCAGGAGAAGGAAGGATCTCTGCCTTCCCCTAACCCATCGTCTTCAACTCAGTGCGGCAAAACTCCCCTCCGCTTTCCTTCCAGGGTGTCTTGTGTGTGAACTCTCCGCGCGTTGAGCAGTACAGCTTCCTTCTTTGTATCCAGCATGAGCCTGTCTTAGTTGAACTCTCTTGACCTCCACGGCCCGTCAACTTTTTTCTTTGCCTTTTCAAAGAGGAGGCCTGGCTGGAAAGGTGTGGCTTAGACACTCTTGGGACCTGCTAAAGTTCCTTCATCTTAAGAGCCCCTGAGTCCCAGAATCTCACTTTCTGCTCTTCACAGAACTGTGCGTCAAATGGAAATGCGCATTCAGATTGCTGGGGACCCCTGAAAGGAACTTTTCCAGGCTCTGAAGAAATCTAACGGATCTCTTTCCTGTTAAGGCCACCTCTCTGCAACCAGGAAAATTCTCCGTCTGTGTGGAATTCCTGGAAGGCAACTGTTAATGAAATTACAACACGTGGAAGGGCTTTCAGTTTCACTGGGTGTGGTATTCCGTAATTTCGACGTTCGGTGATTTTCGTTACAGACAGGAGACTAGCAGAGGTTCGGCTGCAGTTCGTGGAAGGTGCCAACAAAACCACCGTCAACCAACTTGTGGACGACCTGCTAAGCAACGGAGTCTTCAACGAGGAGGAGGCGGACGAAGTGAAGGAGAACTCCAAGAAGCAGGATCGGGCCCGGGTGTTGATCGACAACGTCAAGAGGAAGGGATGCAAAGCCAGCCAGATCCTTCTCGAGTCCCTGCGGCGCCGAGACAAGCTCTTGGCTGAAAAACTGGGTCTCGGCGCCGATCCCTCAGGTCTCTGCGCGCCCTTCTCACGGAGGGTCCCCGCGGCCTCCAGTCCCAGCCACCGTCCCTCCCTCGGCCTCACGATCGCGGGCCGTGCAGCAGCGGGAGGGGGCTTCCGTGTCAGCGGGGCAGGGCATCCGCCCCAGCTGCTGTTTCCTCGTGCCTGCCTGGTAACGGATCTCTCCAAGGTCCGGACCCCTGCTCCCGGAACAGGTTCAGCACCCTGGAGAGCTTCTCCGACGGCCAAAGAAAACTTGGAGCGTAACGGCCGCCTCACTGACATGGAAGCCACCGGCCAGTATCCGCCCCCCGATCTTGCCGGGCAGGGGCGTAGTTGCCGTCGGACTGGGAGGACCGGTATCCCGGGGCCTCCGGTCAACGGGGCCCCTGGAGGGCAAGACGGCAACGACAGGAGAGACCGGGAGGGGGAACGAATCTGTTTCACTTCCGTGTTCCCCTCGCAACTAAGCAACGACCCTCCGGTCTGGTTTGCCCGCTGAAGCCCGGCCACTCTGTAGGTGTTAGGGAGGTTACCTCTTCTGAAAGGGAAACCTCGCCGCACGGTGACCTTTCCCTGTGATCTTTCCATAGATGCCTATTCTTAGAAGAAATGTGCTTCTAGCAGAGCAGCTGCGTCAAGATGCCTTCTTGCTTTTAGCCCCCTCTTCCTCACCCAACAAGTCTTCCCCTCTACCCTGTCCTTGGATAGGGTGCGTGAGAGACAAAGTTGGGAAACAGCCATTTATTATTGTTATCGTTATATTTGCTTATACGTTACATTTTTTTCCCAGTTCAGGACTCAAGGTTTATAACAGATTTTTTTTTAAAAAAAAGTTTTTTAAAAAATCACACACGCGCACATAAACCCAATAGAAAACTGACACAACGTACAAGGCCTGCCTCTCCCAAACCAGCACTCCTCAAAGGCCTTCCAAAAACAGAAAGGGCCCCACCTGTTTCTGGGGGCAGCCACCGAGAAGGCCCCGGTCCCTTCGGCACTGTGTGTCAAGCGCCTAACGGATGAGGCGGCCCTGAGCCACTGCGGACCGCCATGTTACAGAAGCCAGTACGGTACACAGGAGTTCTCTCTTTGTGGTTCCAGGAGATCCAGTTGGCCAGTCACAAGAATCCAGTCCAAGAAGCATCCTGGCTGCAGAAGCCCACCTGCCGGAGTCCAGAAATGGGATCAAACTTTGCCCCCCACAACTGTTTCAAGAGATACAGGCCAAGGAAGCCCACGATGTGAGAACACAGGGGCTTGCATGCTGGGGTGTTGCTGGCAAATCCAGTCCGGTCAGGAGCGGCAAAGGGAGACCGTAGGCCAGACTGTGGCACGTGGCAGACACAAAAATGCCTCCCAATGCCCTTTGGAGATATGGGGTGGGGGAGTTTTCTCCATGATGTCACCTTCTTTGGCCAGTTTACGCTTTAGGTCTTGAGGAATTGAGCAGGAAGTAAATTCCAAACACTTCCAGGTGCTAAAAAAACCAGATTGTTCCTTGATTGAAAATGGTGCGTGGATCCCAAAAACATGGCTAACATCCCCTATGCCCATTTCCCCATTGCCCTCCCCTTTTTTCAGGGTGGGATCCCATGGGGTGGTTCAACCTTCCAAGGCTTCCTGGGGACAGACTGAGCCCCCCAGCCTCCTACGGCTGCTAACAACTTAGATCAAGAGGGTCCACCGGGCCAGGGACATCCCAGGTTCTGATATTACGGGGCCAATACCGGGGACCGAGGCAGACAGCCTTGCCTTCCTATGAGGTTGAGAGAGCGTGACACACACAAGGATGTTTCCATGGGTGAGCGGGAATTCAAACCCTGGTTTTCAGAGTCCTAGTCCAATGTTCAAAAGCTACACAACCATGAAGGGTACAGGAGACCTCTGCAGTTTTCAATCTGGCAGCCCTGCTCTTGTTTTTAGTCCTGGTGGGAGCAGACCCATAGTATCAACTGGGTTTACCTGTGTGGATTCACTGGGCTGACTCTGGTTGGGAAGAACCAACAGGATTCCAGGAACTGGGATGAATTTGCTTGTTGATCTTATAAATTTGTTAGTTTACAATGTGCAATGCATTTCTTGGCAGATCTATCAAATCGGTGACCCAAAGATGCGGACTCGCTTGGCTTTGATTATCTGCAACATTGAGTTTGACTTTTTGAATAAGAGGGAGGGGGCTGAGGTGGACCTGGCACAGATGACCCTCCTCTTGCAAGGCCTGGGCTACAAAGTCGAAACAGAGACCAACTTAACCTCAAAGGTAGGAGCTCTCGGTTGGCTGGAGGCAAATACCTTTCTTTTATCAGAATCTTCCAGGTTAACGTTCACTTGCGGTTGCCAACTCTTCTTTCCCGGCTGGGCTCCCCTCCACTTACTAGGCAGGAATCTGGGAGATGCTTTCCCAATGTCCGTTAGGGCCATCCTGCCCAATCCTCTACTCATATTTCTAAGTTTCTGCCCCTTGTTTCAGTTTTAAAATTTCCAAACTGTGGACATGCAGTGAAGCTTACAGAAGCTTACAGAATCAGGGACCCCTTGCACACTGCAAAATAAATAGAGAGGCAGATAGATAGATAGATATTTTTTCAAGTAGTGCTTTGACCCCCCTGTAATCACTCCCTCCTGTGGAATCTTGGGATTTGTAGTTCAGGGAGGCACTAGAGCTCTCTTGCAGAGAATTCTGGATACCATAAGAAAAAGTTAGATCTCAGCACGACGATACTATAGTTTCTATATTTGTATTAAAGTACTAAGGTCTGGACTGTCAAAAAGGTCCTAGTTGCGGTTCATTCTGCGTGATGTAAAGGAATCCTGTAGCTCCTTTGAAAGACATTTCTTTTGTGGACTCCAGGCCACTTCACCAGATGCAAGGAGAGAAGCTCTGGTGGACCGCACGTCTGATGAAATGCACCGGAGTTCACAAAACCTTGATGCCAGAGGATTTCTTCTCCCTCCATCTCAAGGGTGCTGCTGGATTCCTTTGTATTTTTTCATGCTGAAATGGACCCACGCGGAGACATCATTTTCTGTACGCAGAAAGGACTGACATCGCGCAAGATGAAGAAACCAAAGGCACCCCCCTTGATATCTAAGATCACGGCACTGGAATGGCAGGGCTCTAATAGAGCTGGGCCTTTTGGATCAGCAGTCACAGATTCTCCAGCTGTTCCCATAAATCTTCTACTGCCTTGCTTTTTAAACAGATTTTTTAAAATATCCCAGTTTTTCCTCTCTCTTCTTCCCCCTTTCCTCCTTTGTCCTTGGTTCACTTCAGTTGCTGCAAATGAATTCAATTGGGCCCCCTCCTCACCTCTCCCCACTGGTGGGTGTAAACTGCTTTTCCCCTCAGAACTCAGCTTGCATCAGTGGAAGCAAGCTGAGGACAGAGGAGGAGGAAAGCAGGAGGAAGAGGAGAGAGAAAAACGGGACCGTTTAAAAGCAGCTGAAGAAGCAAGGCAGCAGTGTATTAAACAGTTCTGTCCCTGGCCAACTGGGACAGCTGGAGGGGACACCTGTGGGGCTGCTCTGCCCAGTCTGCCACCCAAGAAGAAGACTGTCCCCATGCCAGCTGCATTAGGTATCAAGGACATTTTGCAGCGTTCGAAATGCTGGTGTGTATGTGTACGTGCGTGCATGTGTGTTGCTGCCCTCTGCTCTCAGCAAGTCAAGGAATATGGGATTTGGAGTGTCACATATGGCCCTGATATCTGTTCCAGCTGGGATGCCTTGGATCTCTCCCTGGGGATCTGTCTTTGGCCCACTTTGCTCTCCAAATGCAAGAGGGTCTCTCCATGGCTTGTGGCACGGTTGGCCAACCAAGCCGCCCTTCTGCGGCTTGACCCAGGTTCTCTCGCTTTCCTGCTTTCAGGGCATGGCCGATTGCTTGAAGCGCTTTGCGGCCCGAGAGGAGCACAGGACCTCAGACAGCACCTTCCTCGTCCTCATGTCTCACGGCGTCCCGGAAGGCCTCTGTGGTGTCGAGAGCTGGCGCAAAGACTCTGACGTCCTCCCTATCGACACTGTCTTCTCGTCCTTCAGTAACCAGAACTGTCCGGCTCTGCTGAAGAAACCCAAAGTGGTCATCGTCCAAGCCTGTCGTGGGGGTATGTTTTGTCAACCCCAGGTGGGGGAAAGAAGGAACAGACAGCAGGGCCCTTTTGGTGGTGGCAGAGGGGAGGCAGCATTCTTGATTGGAAATCCAGCTGGCTGTGTGCTAAAGTGGCTCACTTGGGATGCAAACCTTTGGCTAAAAGGGAGGGGGACCTTTGGCAGGTCCCGGGGCTGATTTGGTGACCCTGAGAGATCCTGGGGGCCACATGAGCTGCAAAAAGAAAGAAACCCACAAAAACAAAAAGAAACCTGTAGATCATAGAATTGGAAGATATTCCCAAGGGTTGTCCTGTCCAATTCCTGCTGATTGAGAAGTTGACTGCTAAAGTCTCCCTGAGAGATGGATGACCAACCTCTCTTGAGGGCTGGACGGGACTGAGCCGCCCATGTGTGTTCCAAATCTCTGTGCCACCCATTTAAAAAAGGAATTGCTGCTCTCACAAGAGTACCAGCCAAGGCAGAATGCTGTTTTGATGATCCAGAAAAAGTGAGTCCGGAAGGGTCAAGGGTTGCAGTCTTTGGCCTTTTGTCCCCTCTGCCATCTTCTGGGGTCCAAGGCACAGATACCCTTCAAAGCTTCAGTGGGACCAACCGTGGTTGTTGCAGATTACATTCTGCTGCAAGACATTGCCCAGCCCTGGCTCAGAGGCACCTGATTTCTGCAAGTAGGACGACCGCTGAGGTTATTCCAATCTGCCTTCAAGGTGACTGTGGCCTAGGATGGCCCCCTCACAGGGCTTTCTTAGCAAGGTGCCTTCCTTGAAAGCCGAGAGAAGATGACTAGCTCAACATCACCCAGTGGGTTTTCATGGCCGAGCAGGGATTTGTAACTTTGCTCTCCCAGCGTCCTAGTCAAAGCAATAGCCTGCTCCAGGACCAATACGGCAGCCATATCATGGGGTTTTCTTGCCAAGGTTTATTCAGTGGGAGTTCGCCACTGCCATCTTTGAGGCTGAGAGAGTGGGACTTGCTCAGTGTGACCCCGGGAGTTTCCAGGAATGGCCAGGGGTTCCAACCCTGGACTCCCAGAGTCCTAGTTCATGTTACTACGCCATGCTGTCTCTCGTGAACGGCAGAGTAGCCCTTAAAAACATCAGGAGGGCCAGTTGTGGGTGTAGCAGTTGGGTCTGTTGCCAGGATGCTGGCCAAGGTTCAAAGCAGGGAGGGAAGCAGAAAACCCCAGCCTGAGCTCCCCGCATTGGCCAGTGATAACAACAACCTATGCATCCCCCCACAAGTGATCCAAGAAAGAAAGAAAGAAAGAAACCAGGACAGAAGAGTGAGGGTCACAGCAACCCTGAACCTGGCTCTTTGCCCTTGGTTTGACTCCCTGCCTTTCGTTTCTCCAGATAAGCCAGGATACTTCTCCATGAGTGACTCGGCGGCCCCTCCGGACGCCTCCTTCCGCTCCCTGTCACTGAGCAACTCTGAGAGTGAGGAACAGCGAATGCACCTGGAGAGCGACTTCATCTGCTTGTATTCCACCACCCCAGGTAAGAGTCCTTTGGAGCAATGGGAAGAAGGAAGGAACTGAATAATTTGCCATGTGGGATCATACAATTTGGTCAAGAAGTATATAAACATAATGAAGAGAAATTTAGAGGATAAATGTTAGGATTTACATATAATATTTTTTTAGTGATAAATTTAATTTACTGTATTTACCAGAGATTTAACAGGGATAACCAGCAGGTTTTGTAATAATGCTTATGTTTGTTGTATCAGATAGTTTTACTGTTTAAGATAGAATCTGGTATGAGTAACAATACATAGCTTAGATAGGTGTCATACTTTTAAAGGCATGTAAAATTGTTACAGTAGGAGCTATTTGCAATAAAGGCTGGAAGCTTTTTTGAAAAATTATGTTTCCTAATCTTTATTATTTTAGTTTAGTGATGAATGCTTGTCTTGTCTTTCTTATTATTTGGTTATATAAGATTCTGGTTCTGTAGATTATTGTTTTTCTCTTTTTGTTTGCGTTTTGTTTTAATGTTTATAAAATAGAAATATATACTTAAAAGAAACACAAGGGACAAAATCTCTGAAAGTTTTGAAAGTTTCCCATTCTTTTTGTTTCAGTTTTAACTGCATATGCCCAGGTTTGCATCCAAAATATTTCTTGAAACATCTCAAGTTTTCTTCCCTTGAGTTCTTCCTCTTCCTCCTCCTAATGATCCTATCTCAAATCTAGACTCAGGCCGTCTGGTCCAGAAAGCCAGCCACGGTTCACAGTCGTCCCATACAGTCTGTCATAGCAGCTAGAGACTGTCCCAAGAACGAGGGGAAAAATAAAGAAAAGCCGGCCAAGGAAAACTCTTTATAGATAAGCAGAGGTAGCTCCGCACAGCTGTCAAAACGTGCCAAGCTGCAGAGAACACCTTTAGCAGCAAATGCACTAAGCCAGTAACACTCACCCACTCAGCTTGTAATCTTCCAATGTGGAGGCTCTTTATTCTTTGTTACAAAATATATACAATATTTACAAAGTCCAGATGGCGATCCAGCATATCTAGCTTGCTCTTTCCAGCAGAGCCTCCGGCGACATGCATCAGGCAGCATGTGCAGTTGTCAGCTGGGATTGCGCTACCTTTATACAGACACCCAGCCAATCCTGGCCAACCCTTGCATTGTCTGCACCTGGTGCTCATCAGCATGACTCAGCACAAACTAGCTGGAGTCACATTCCTTTCCACAGGTGCACTTAACAATTAAAGCAATTAAAGCAACATGACATTCACACTTACATCACAAAGCATTTTTCTTGAGGTTTGGTCCAAACTTTTCTGACAGAGACAAGGTTTACAAAAGCTCACCAGCGAGTTACCCTTTTTGTTTCAGCAGTCCAAGTCAGTAATAAATTCAGAGTGTCAGTTCAAGGGAGTATCCAGCAGCACAGTCAGCACACAAAGCAAGGGTCAAGGTTTTCTGGTAACATGAGTCAAGGGTCAAAAGAAGAACACACTGCTCCCACCAGAAATGGCAGTTGTCTGCAATCGACTTCTCCCTGCTCCGCCTCTGGTATTTATTGGCCTGCAGCCTCCCCCAGTTGTTTGCCTGATTAATGAGACATCCCTATATAGGTGCTCTGAGTCTCATAGACCCTCCTTTTCTCATCTATGTTGGGCTGCAGTAAGTGTTGTCCCATCCATGTCTGTTGGGGAGGATCCTCTCTGTGTTTGCACTGGAGTCTGTGTTTGCACTGCAGTCCCAGGTCATGACATCGGCAGCATTTCAGAAATCGTCACCTATTCCTACTGGGCTCTTTTAAACTATTTTTCTGGGATCATAGGCAACGTGTTAAAGTGCTTCAGCAATATTACACAAATAAGTGTTAGCATCATGTTGTTTTTGGTGCAAACATTCCTCTTTCCCTCATCTGATCCCTATTGAATCATCCACCTGTGTTTACTTGGCGGCAACCGTCTTAGTTAGTTCTGGGATCATACCAACAGCAAGAAGCGCTACATTTGATTCTGGAAAATATTGGGTTAATTTAAATTGACCTGGGATGGAGGAATGAAAAGTCCTTCGTAATGTTGAGATTCTCAACTTTGAGATGAAGAAATGGTCATGCAGATGTCCAAAATAAAATCAGTTTGTACAGGAACAAAACCCAGGAATTTCAGAAATCATTATGAGGTTTGTGTTCCCCCAGATGGTTTTGGACTTCAGCTTCCAAAAGCCCTAGCTATTATGGGCAATGGCTGGGGAGTCAAAATCGAGCAGCATCTGGAAACTCTCTGGCTGCAGAAGCTCCAGGGATTTGTGTCAGCACAAACACACACACACACACACACAAACCTTGTTTCTTTGGATTGTTTGCTTTCACAATGAACTTTGCAGTAAGAACACTTTCTTTTCAAGCGTCCGCTATATTTTCTTCCACTCCACACTTGGCTAGAAAGCATCTTTCTCCTGGGTGCTCATGCTTGAAATGCGTGCATTTTTCTACAGTGGAATGCATCTAGTTTCAAAAACATCTTGAGAAACAGGAGTAAGAATGTCCTCTTGCTGGGATTAAAGGGTGTTTCTGTAGCTTCAATATGTTTGGGTCACTGTTGCCTCCCTAGATAACAAATCCTACAGACACGTAGAGACCGGTTCCTTCTTCATTGTTGAATTGATAAAGCAAATCAAAGAACATGCCTGGAACTGCGACTTGGAGGAAATCTTCCGAAAGGTGAGCCTCCCAAATCTCTCTCTCTGGGGAAGGACACTTTGGGTTGTTTCTTTTTGGGCTAAAAGCTCACTTTGGAAACAGCACTCCTTGGTCAGCAACGTATAGGTAGTCCCAATGAAAGCAGACTTTTAATGAACTAAATTTAAGTGGTGTGGACTCATGATTCAACAACTGCCACGATAGCCTTCCTTAAATATCTGAAAGGGTACGATGTAGAGCAAGCCTGTTTCCGGCTGCTCCGGAGACTGTGAGACAGAGCAATTGCTTCATGCTACAGGAAGAGACCCATCTAAACATTAGGAGGAATGTCTTGAGTGTTAATTACTGTTCAGCAGTGGAATATGCACTGCCCTAGAAGTGGGCGGACTGTTTGACTTTAGAAGTTGTTAAGCAGAAGCTGAGGGGTTCTCTCTTGGGAGTGCTTTAGCTGGACTTTGCTACATGGCAGGGGGTTGGCTTACTTAGCAGAAGATCCAAGTTTGGCAAACTGTCTCAGGAAAGCATCTCTCCAAGAGTCATTTCCAAGCTATCTAGGCTTGGAAAAGTATGAATTGACTCCTAAAAGATGCTGTTGCAGTACTAATTGCACAAGGAGGCGCATAAATCTCCAGGGTTCTTCTCAACAACTCCATCTCAGAGACAGCTGAAGTCCAGGTGCTGGGGACCAAATTTCCTCCCTTGGGACTCAATATAGGCTGGACACAGCTCCTAAAACGTGGCTTTTCTTTGCATGTTTTTGGTGAAACTTTCATTTCCGTTTTGGGAAAAATACCCCATCTACATCTAAAAAGAATTGTTTTGGAAGAGAAATGCCATTCCTCATAGTTTCCAGAGTGGTGATTCTCCCTTTCTGCCCATTTTTTTTCTCTCTACAGGGTTGGGGGTGGTCCTAGGATGGCCCAAGGGGGCTGCAAAAATGAGCTGGGGGCCCTGTGTGGACCACCTGGTTTCCATTTCTGGTCTAGAGGAACGTTCTCTTTGCAGGAAACCTTGTCTGAGCCCTCATTTCTGTTCCCCCTCTTCCTGCTGCAGGTCATACTAGCCTTTGAAAAGAACTACTACCAGCTGCCTACAAAAGAGAGGACCACACTGATGAGGAAGTTCTACCTCTTCCCAGGCCACTGATGCCACGTAAGTGCCTCCCCTGGCAGTGCTCACCTGACTTCCCAGTTGGCAGAAAGGTGGACCTCGCTTTGCCATGGGAGGCCTAGGCCCATTTTTGCCACTGGAGGCTCAAGCAGACTCTGTGGCTCGGAGTGCATGGGGACAGCTCAGACTGGTGTGACATCTCCAGTCTTTCCTGGGTAGGGATGACTTAGCCTCAGTAGTCCATGCACTGACAGGATTAGACCGCTGCAAGGCATTGTATGTGGGGCTCACCTGAAGACGGCTGAGAAACTATAGCTAGTGCTAAACACAGGATCTGAGAATTTACTTCTGGGCTGAATTCAAGCAGCTGGGAATCACATTTAAAGCCCCAAATGGCTTGGAACGTTAACATGCGGAGGAGAACCTCTCCCTATACATATCTGGTGGGGAACTGGGGTCTGCAGGAAGAGACCCTCTTTTATGTCCCTGCGAGAGGGGCAATTCAAAGTTGGGGGGAGGATGTGGGAGCTGGACCTCTGTGGCACCTCAACTGTAGAATGCCCTCTCTTTGGAGGTCCAGTTGGTACCAACATTGGCTTGTTTCCAGTGCTGTGCCAAAATTTAGCTTTTTATCAAAGCCTTGGGAGACCCATTGATTTCAAAGCATCCGTCTGCATGGCTTTAAACGGTTGAAGGATGAGTTCCTTCTGATTCCACCTGGATGGAGTTGAAAGGTCACTATGTTCTCCAACACTTGGCCTTGAAAAAGGACCCGAAACAGAGCCAGTGTGGCATAGTGGTCTGGATGCTGGACAAAGATTCTTAACACACTACTGTGTTATAGCACTATGATTCCTCTAACTGCCATGGCAACCTCCTGTGGAATTCTGGGATTTGTAGTTCCCTGAGGCCAAAGAGCTCTCTGGCTGAGGATTCTAAAGGCCACCTCCCTAGACTTCCAATCCCAGGATTCCATAGGATGTTGCCATAGCAGATAAAGTGGGATCATAGTGCTATAAAAGTGCAGTTGTATCGGGATCTAAGGATAAAGTTCAAATTCTTGTTTGAGCTTCGTAGCCCATTGGGTGACTTGGGGCAAGCCACACTCTCTCAGCCTCAGAGGAAGACAAAGACAAATCTCCTTTCAAGAGATCTGCTCAAGAAAATCGTATGATAGGAGTAAACTTGAAAGCACATCATCCTAACAGAAAGAGACTGGGGAAGGCAACTGTCCAATTTACGAAGGTTTAAACTTGGATATTTTGGCCAGGGTTACACAGTTCCTTCATTTTTTCTTCTTCTTTCATTTCCTCAGATGCAAAAAAGAAACAAGCTGGTTCTCTGCAGTAATGGATGACTCCATGGTTGTCTCAACAGCTGGAACATTTTCAGGACTGATGGATTAAACATCAGTTCCGATGGCTTGTTTCTTCCCTTTCTTAGGGATGTTTTGCCTTGAATTTGGGAGAATTTTGCCATGTGCAGAATGTCAGTTTTGAATAAAATGTTTCCTGAAATGCATGGAATGGCGCTTCTCTTTTGTGGGGAAGGAACCTTTGTCCTTTCTTTCCACATTCTTTCTGCCTCGGGTTCCAAAGTTTCTATTAAAGAAGCCAAGCCTAGGAACACATCTACATTAACTGTGCTTTACCTTTACAGCTAAAACTATTTAATACTTAGGTTATTTTTTTAACAAAGATGAATTAAGTAATCACGTGCTTGCCAACTCTCCCAGCTAGAGTCTCCTTTAACCCTCTGCGGCCCCACCTTTTTGGTTGCCTTTTAGGCAGCCTGGTTTTTCCTCTGTTGCTGCAAACTGAATTCAGAGCGCCTAAGGAGTTTCTGCTCTGTTGACTCAGCAGCAGGGAGAGGAAAAGGGAGGCAAGCCAGGGCAGAATGTAGCCCTTCCCAGGAGGTTTGGCCGAAAGCACACTCCCGCAGCCTCTCCTCACTTGTGTCGTCCTCGTTCATGACTTTTGCCATCCTGAAAATGGCACAGCAAAAAAAAGTGGCACAGCATTTCCACTGCTTCAGAAACTAGGACAAGGAGCAATGGATTCATACGACAGGAAAAGAGATTCCACCTGAACCTCGGGAAGAACTTCCTGACGGTCAGAGCTGTCCGGCAGTGGAATCGGCTGCTCCCTCCATGGAGTGTGGTGGGGTCTCCTCCTTCTTTGGAGGCTTTTAAGCAGAGGCTGGATGGCCATCTCTCGGGAATGCTTTGACGTGCGTTCCTGAATAGCAAAATGGGGTTGGACTGGATGGTCCCTGGGGTCTCTTCCAACTCTATGATTTTACGTATTCTGTAATGGAGAAAAGCTCCAACCCTTTTGCTTCCTAACTCTTTTGTTTTGCAAACCTCTTCCTGCCAATTTCTGGATGCCTTCAGTGCCTGCTACAGGCACAAGAACTCAATTGGGCTGCGTTTACTCTTCCCCCAAGTATTGGCTGGGCTAGCTGGCAACCTTGGCGAAGATCTCAGCCTCTGGAGGGACTTTGATACAGCCTTTGAAGCTGGCATCTCCAGGTGCACGTTGCTCCATCAGGTTATACCCATCACGTCTGGGCCTGTCCCCCTCTCCTTCGTCAGAAGAAACTATTTCCATAAATGGTTTGGTTTAACTTTCAGAATTGTTTTCCCAGAACGGTCTTTTCTTAGCAGCGGGACGCACGTCTTCGAAAGCCGGGCCGTGAGGGACTACGGCGGGTAAGACCACATTGGCCTCCCTTATTCTTGTAATCCTCTCCTAAACTGGGAAGCCTGAAATTGCAGGCGAGGGCTGGAGGGGGGAAACAGCACCCTGCCCATGACTTGTAGGTGAGACTGCCTTCCCTCCAGGGTGTGTGTGTGTGTGTAAACTGACTGTGTGGCATGTAACATGGCTCCCTTCTTTGTACAACAGGGAGCGTGTCTCAGCTGAACTCTTTCCTCTTCCGTGCCCCTTCACCTTTGTCCGTGCCTTTTAGCCAAAGAGACCTGACAGGAAAGGTACGGACTAGGCCCCCTTGGAGCTTGCAAAAGTTCCTTTTTCTTAAAAGCTCCGACCCCCAGAATCTCTCTTTCCACTCATCACGAGTACGAGACTTGGAAATCCAAATTCAGAGAGCTAGGGCTCCTGAAAGGAACTTTTCAGAGCTCTGCAGAAATCTAACGCATGTCTTTCCTGCTAAGCCCCCGGGGTGTACTGGAAAACCCTCCATTTGTGTGGAATTCCTGAAAGGCCAGTGTTACACAATCCCAGCATGGGGAAGGCCTTTCTGTTTCACTGGGCCGTATGACTTGCACTCGGTGATTTCAATGTGTTCAATTGTTTTAATTGTACAGACACAGATATCTATTTTAATTTCAATTTTGGGTACGTTTTCAGTTACCTGTGGTTTTATTTTGTTTTAGTGTTGTTTGTACACTGCCTTGACTTGCAAAAAAGAAAAATCGTGTATTTATAAATACAATTGGTTGCCCACTTTCGCAGGGGCGAGGGGCCCAGGACCCACCAAGGGTAAAAACTGAGAATATCGGAAGCCCTCCAAGCTGCACCGAACAGACACAAAAAAGTACCTTTATAGACAGAGTGACTGGACCCAGCTGCCTATGCGTTCCCTGAGTCACTTGAGAGGGCAGGAAGGGGGCGAGGGGATGGGATGGGCGGTGGGAGGAAGGGACCCTCGTCTGGTCCCCTCTCCCCAGCTGTCTCCCATCCGCCTCCTGCTTGCTAAATACTGCTCCTGCCTTTTTCTTTCAAGGTGGCCCCACAACTTCTCGGTGCTGCATGAGGCAATGGCAGCCTCCATGTCAGTGGGGCGGGCAACCCACTTCTGATGTTAGTCTGAACTTTAATGGAGCTACTCAAGATATAGTCTCCTATTTAGGGGCATAGGGATCAGCACCTTGGAGAACGCCTTTAAAGTCGAGGTGAAAATCTGGAGTGGATTCACTGCCCCTTTGACCTGGAAGCCTCCAACTGCTGCTGGGGGAGCGCGCCTATCTGTGTTCTCACGTGGCTGTTTCGCATTGGATTAGTGGAAGAGGGGAACAGATCCACGTCTAAGCCTGCATTTAGCATGCAGAAGGTCGCAGATTTAGCTGTTGACATCTTCAGTCCAGAGGGCCAAGGAGGAAGGGATGGGGAAAGGCTTTCTGGAAGCCCCTGTTTGTCAGAACACACAGACATCTTGGTCTTGAATTAGATTCACGTCTCTGTGTTGTGATTGTTGGGAAGGGTCCCGTCTGTTTCCGCACCTGGGTCCGGGGACTGAGGCATGATACTCATTCCTTCCCAGCTCAACCCTGATTGCACTGTTTCTTCTGCAGACACCCTGCTGCAATACAGCACTGCAAGCCTTCCTTCACCCTCACCCCAATGCTGATGCTGCTAAAAATCATCCCGCTAGGCCAAGGATGAGAAAGGGGAAGGGCTGGACAGGGGCATGAAAAAGCTTTGTCAAAAGAAGCTTCACTGTCCAAGGCTTTGTTATGTTACCGGCCTGCATACACTCCCAGATTTGATATGATTTAATTGGCGATATATGATTTAATTGGCAAAATATATTAATTGGCACTGACATAAAATGGACCCTGGGGTGACTGTAAAGCCAGGCTGGGCAGAGAAACAATACTGGCTGAACATGTGTGCTGCGAAGTAGGTCAGAGATCCCCTTTAGGCACAGCCAAGATAATTGTCAAGATAATCACCAGGTAACTCCAGAGATAAGAGGCTTAAGTTGAAGCTGTAATGTCTCTGCTACCATACAATAGCTACAGGAAGTTCCCATGAAACCATTGATTGTTTCAGCCCTTCTTCCTTGTACCTGGACATTTCCCTTCATTGTTCCTTCACCTGTCCACCATTACAAAGTTAATATGACAGCCATTAGCTCTTTGTCACCTGACACTAAGACCATTAACTCCGTCCAGACCCCACTGACCACGTTGCAACCTCCACCGTTCGCTTGGCCAGACAGCCATTCACACTCTTGCCCTCCGGGCAGATTTTGAGTATGAAAACCTTCTGTTTTGAGCAGTCAGATGCAGTATCTCTCTTGCTGAATGCCACACTATCACTCTGATTTCCAAACGAGTACTGTCCTTAGGTGCAAGTCTGAGCCGCATCGCTTCTTTCTTAGCTGCTCTCCAGACAGTAATTATCGCCCATTCTCTAAAACTCTGGTATCAACAACTTTCCTCCATTTATCCTTCAGTTAGCTCTTGTGCAAGTGTGTGAGTGCTTGGACCATTTGCAAGAGCGACTGAACTCTTTAATACAACACAGATTAGTTTATTTGGAATCTCTGGCTGGTTCTTTCCTGCAAGGACCCTGTAAACATTGGTGGAAGATCTCGTTAGGTTAGTGCCCTCTTGCAGGCTTCCTAATTGAGCTAATTAATTCCCATTGTCACATGGAGATAATGGCATCACAGGTAGACCCCCAAGTCACCCATGTTTTGGGGTAACTGAGCTGTGCCTGCACTGTGTGCTCTCACATTCTGGGTGTGTGTGCATATTGGTGACTGAAGTAGGATTCGAACTCAGCACAGAGTCTAGTGTTCCAGTCAAAACCACAAGATGGTTCCTGTGTGATGGTTCCAGCTCTCTAACCTCTGATCCCCACAACTCAGATAATGATTTTTCTTGACAGTGGGTGGGGGGAATTTCCTGTTTTCCCCTATAGACGAGCTGACGCAGATTCGGCAGCAGTTTGTGCAAAGCGTCAGCGAACCTGTCCTCATGCAACTTGTGGACAGCCTGCGCGAGACAGAAGTCTTCAATCGTGAGGAGGCGGAAGATGTGAGGACTCGCAGCTGGGTGCAGGAGACGGCCCGGATCCTGATCGACAACGTCATAGCCAAAGGACACAAAGCCAGCGTGATCCTTCTCCATTCCCTGGAGCACCACCACAGAACCTTAGCTGAAGCACTGAGGGACACCACCTACCTCACAGGTCTCCCTGCGCCCTTCTCCTTGGGCGTCCCTAAAACCTCAGGTTCCTGGGATCTTTGCTTGTTCCTACGGGGAGCGTGCTTGTAGCAGAGCGGAAACGTCACAACCCGATAACCGAAGAGGGAGCTGCTTTGAGCAATCTGGAAGGGAGAAACTGGATAAATCTACATTTAAACAAAGGTTGAAAGGATTTCTCCACAGTCCCTAGCATTTTGGACATATGCTTCCCAATCCACTAGATGAAGTGCATATTTTTCCTCACAATAGTTCTGATTGGACTTAACATAAGTGGCAAATGGGGAGGAGAGGGGACATGAAGAGAACCACCCAAGTCGTCCAAAAATCAAAACCAGCCGCAGAGTTGAATTAACGGAATCTGTCCAAGAGAAGACCAAACATCGTGGGACAAGACGTCGTTCCATAAACCTGAGTGAATAGCTTGGGGACCAAACCTCTTTGTTTATAGTGACATAAGAAATAAAGAGAAGCAAAGCTGTTTAAAAGGAAAAACTTTTTCATTTCTATTATTCCTAACACTTTTTACTTGTTTATTTCACCTCCATTAATGACACATTCAATAATTTATTTTTCTGCTCATCTGTTGAAAATCCTACTGCATTCTTCCAATTTTTAACAATTACCACCCAAGCTGACAAACTCATGAGAGGAATCAGTCGTTTATCAGACATGGCTGAACTCCTGCCACGAAACAGCAAAATTAAGTCCAGTTCTAGTGAGAAGTCAATATTCTGAGCAGTGATTTTACTCCTCTCTTTACACGCTTCTTTCCAAAAAATGGTTTACTGCTGGGCACAACCACCACATGGGGAGACAAGATCCTTACCCCTCCTGCCCAGGATTGTCTCTAGCATATTTTTAACTTACATTTTTAGATATTAGCTGGAGTCCTCTATCACAGTCTATATTACAGAACCTCACGAATATTTAGCTAGGCAGCAGAGGTGCTAAGAAGCCATGTTTGTGGATTGTGAAGATGCGTAACCGGCCACTGGCAGAAGTGTCTCAATGCGCACTGGCCTCTACCGATGCGCATCAGCTCAATCCTGCTGCGCATTAATTGCTCTGTGCATGAGACCCAATGCCCGTCAGTCACTTTGCTGGTTCCCCTACTTAGTAAGGTAACAGCAGCCTTGCCATTTAATATGGGTTATGGAACTCCCAAGTCTAATTTCCACCAGTGAAGGTCCACTGATGATGGTGTACGTCCCAAACAGGATTCCGGCCACATGTTGTAGGCCCACAGGTTTCACGTACCATCTATATAGGATTTTCAGACAAGTGTTTTTGATATTTGCAGAGATTAGCTTAGCTGGCCCTATCATTTTTCATCAGAGATTTGAATCTGGGGGTCATTTCCCCATGCAAGTCCATGCCCTAGATTTTCAAAGAAAGTGTGAGACACTAGAACAGATGCTAACTCTCTCTAGAACAGACGAGTAATTCATCAACTGGAATGAAAATTGTCCCAGTTTCTGTCTCTTTGTTCTTCTTTTTGCTACGGATATAACCAAAAAAAGCCCTTTCATTGTCTTTAACCTCTCCAGCAAGCCTGAGCTCATCCTGCGCTTTAGCTTTTCTTTCTCCCTATAAGTGCTGGCTATTTGTTTGAATTCCTCTTTGGTGATTTCCCCCTTTTTCTATTTCTAGTATAGTGGGCCTGAGTTATTGGTGAGCTCAGCATCCACAAATTCAATCTTATGCGTCGTGAAGAGAGAATAAAGATTGGAATATTTTAAAAAAATGTTTGCGAGCAAACAGGTTTGGGTCCAAGCCGTAAACCATGGAAGGGCAGGGTGCACCTCAGAGGGGAAGCTTCAGCCCACTCTTTTATGGTTAGCAGCGGTAGCAGCCTGTCCCAGGCACTCCCTCATGAACCACTAGGCTTGGATCCAAACATTCCCTACCAACAGCTGCATGGCCTTGGGACTGTTAACCTCTGCAGGGGGGCAGTACCTCTTCCCTGCTTTAGTATTATTACAGCAAAAGGTGGTGGCAGTGAGTTCCCCTTGCTTTTTTGCTTGCCTAGGGACATTTGCCAAGGTCAGCCAGTTGCACCTTCCAGACAAAGCCCGCCCTACCATTAGACCCAGCAAAGGAATTGCTTCATCTAGCAGAGGATCTTCGAGGGTTCCTCTTCAGCAGTTCCTCACCTCCAGGATTCCCCTTTCTGGAGGACAGATCTTCATCCAACTGTCTTTTACTCAGTCCCCAAAGGAAACCTCTTCCAGCGCTCTCAGGTATGGGGGAAGACTCTGGTCAACTGCCATTGCTGAGTTGGCTTCCATCCACGGAACGGAAGACACTGGGAGCCATCTTTTGCTCCAGGTAGTGAAAGGCCTCGTGGTCTCGAGATAGCTTGGGCTACAAATCCCAACGGCCTGGCCCTGGCCCTGGCCCATGAGGCCCAATGTATGGGGAGGGCACCAGCGTTGGCAAGAGTGTGCCAGACTGCAGACGTGGGTAGCACAGGATTCAATCTGCACTGACTTTCCTTCTCTGCAGCAGAGAAGGTTCAGAGGTGACATGAGAGTCATGTTTAAGTATTTGAAGGGATGTCAAATGGATGGAACAAGCCTGTTTTCTGCTCCTCCAGAGACTAGGACATGGATAGCTTCAAAGTCCAGGAAAAGAGATTTCATCTAAACATTAGAAAGACTTCTTGACGGTCAGAGCTGTTTGACAGTGGAAGATGCTGCTGCCTCAGTGGAGTGGAGTTTCCTCCTTCTTTGGAGGTTTTTAAGGAGAGTATGGATGGCCATCTGTTGGGAATGCTTTGACGGTATCTTCCTACATGGCAGAATGGGGTTGGGCTGGAGGGTCCTTGGGGTCTCTTCCAACTCTAGGATTCTATGGCTTTTAGCAATCCCGAGGAAGCAAGAGTGGATGGCTGAAAACACCAGGGACTGCCTTGTTCTCTAAGGAGAGAGTGTTGAGGATGGACTGCTCTTACCTCTTGGTATAAGGGGTGGGGAGTCTATGGTTGGCTGTCTCATGTATTTCCTCCCTTTTAAATGAGAAAGAAGGGTTGCTGTGAACAGCAATCACCAGCCCTTGATCATCCCCCTCTCCTCTTTCCCCCCACTGCCCATTCCTGGGAGGAAACTGCCTAGAGGTACGCCAGGCTCTTCCATTTTGTCCTGTGAACTCTGAAGGGCAAGGACCATCCGTTTCAAACCAAACCACCCAAACCAAACACCACTTTGTTTATTATTAAATACTGTACACGCAACGAGACAGGGAGAGTTCAGTGGAGTTCTGGCCACCTCAGATGGGTTTCATCTGCAGGACTTCGGCCTTTTAGTTACCTCCAGCCCTTCTGGGCACCTGGTGGTTGGGATGACACTGAGAGTGCTGGCGCCAGTCTGAACCAGGGATGGAGAAAAGCAGCCACCTGGCAGGCATGGCAGAAAGCCGTCGGAGGAAATGCCCCGTCTTCTTCTTTCCTGAGACGCGGCAGTTTGTGAGGATCTGGCTGGAGGAGTGTCTACAGTGGAGGTTGCTCAAGGAAGCTGCAAACGGCAGCCACGAACTGTTGAGGCTGGTCCGCGTGAACCCAATGTCCTGCATCAGGTACGTACTGGATCTCTGCCTCCGGGAAGAGTCTTTCGATCTCAGGGTAGTCATCGGAGCTGCAGAAAATGGCGGCAGGAGAGAGCCAGAAGAATGGAAATGGAGGAGAGGAAAAACAGCCAATTCAGGTACCACTTTTTGCATCATGCAGACAAAACGGTACACCATTATGTGATGGGAATACTGTGTGAGGATGTGGGAGCAGGGCCTCCTCAGCTGTAGCACCCCGGTTGTGGCATGCCCTCTCCTTTGGTGCTGACACTGAGAGTAATCACCAGTTGGACAGACAGAGTCTATTTCAATATTTACAGAAACTCTCCTGCTTTACAGGCGTGGAAAAGGCCTAAATACACTGAAGACACCAGATCCTTTGTGATCTCAGAAATTAAGCAGAGTCAGCCCTGGTCAGTACTTGGATGGGAGACTGCCAATGAACCTCAGGTGCTGTAGGCTGAATTTTTGAGGAAGGAACTGGCAAAACCACCTCTGAGCATTCCTTGCCTAAGAAAACTCTTATGAAATTTTTGGGTTTGCCATAAGTTGATGGGCAGCTTGAGGGCATACATACTCACACGGTTGGGGGGCTCTGAGGTTTTACTGGCACAGATTCAGCTTAGCCTTTGTGCCTGGTAGACATTTGGGAAGACATCTCCCACAAGCCCCAGACAGCTGAAGGCCAGAGGATTAGAGGTGCTGGCATCCAAACTGATGGGGAACACTTGGCTCTCTCCCATTCCACCCATTCTAAACTTTGGGACAGAGCCAGCGATTGCTAACCTGATGTATGCTGACTTGGAGCCTCCAAGAAAGAGAGCGGGCCCTGAGTAGGACTCCTGGAAGTCAGGGAAGCCCATGAGGTCTTTCAGATGCTGGGAGATGGCATCCAGATTCACACGCCACACAAACTTGTCTTCGGAGTAGACCAAGTTGGTGAGCAGAAACTGGCGGATGGTAGGATCCTGCACAAAGAGAAGATACATGGACCACGGGTGAGCATGTGTGCTTGTACGTGTGGCAGTCAACAGCAAAACAAACCACGTTTGCTGGGCCAGCCCAACTTGCTACAACAAAATTCGACCTATGGATTTCTGTGCCCACTCTCTGCTGTGTCATCAGTGAAAACTGTCCCTGCCCCAGTTCCTATTCTGAATGGTCAAGATCTTGAGCCAGCAATTTTTTTTATTTTACTTTCTTTTATTTTTATCTTGGTTTTCTTCTAACATAGAACCCCAGGCAGCTGACAAAATTAAAACAAGAGGAAATTAAAAACCTGATTTAAAAAACTCAAGTAAGTACAGTATGATTTATAAACGCTTATAATTTCAAATATTATAAAATATTATTTACAATCATAACTCGATGGTGTGCATCTTTAAACCATTTCTGATTTATGCTGAGCCTACCACAGGGTTTTCTTGGCATAATTTATTCAGAGGGGTGGGAGTTGCCTTTGCCTTTTTCTGAGACTGAGAGAATGTGACTTGTCCAAGGTCAGCCACTGGAGTTCCATGGTCAAGTGGGGATTTGAACATTAGATTCCCGGAGTCCTGAAAGCGCACACGGTGTAATGGTTTGCTGGACTATAACTCCGGACACCAGGGTTCGAATCCCTGCACGACCATGGAAGCCCACTGTGAGACCTTGGGCAAGTCCCACTCTCTCAGCCCTGGGGGAAGGCAATGGCAACTCCCTCACTGAAGAAATCATGCCAAGAAAACTCAAGATATTTGCCTTAGGGTTGCCATGAGCTGGAAACAACTTGTAGGCACATAACAACTACCCCAGAGCCCTACTTCCAGACTCAACCCCTACACTATAGGGGCTCTCTGATAAACAAATCATAACTGTAAAGACACAAATATAACAGACTCACCCTCTTAGACCTATTAGGAAAACTCTTGTGCTCAACCAATTAATTGTCTAATGCCTGTCTAACTAAAAAAGTCTTTTATCTGCCAGTAAAAGGAGGGACAGAGAAGAAGTCAATTTCCTGTGGGAGGGAGTTTTCTCAGCCTGGGAGCAGCCACCAAGAAGGCCTCTCCCGTGTTCTCACCAGAAGGCCCCGTGACAATGGTGAGACCAAGAGAAATCTCCTCCCTGAGGATTTTTAGATTTAGGGAGGTCAGTATAAGAAAGCCAGAATTAACCAGTTCCCAAACTTGAGTCCTCCAAGTGTTTTGGACTTCAGCTCCCAGAAACTCCAACCAGTTTGAATTCTGGGAGTTGGAAGTCCAGAATGTCTGAGAGACTAAAGTCTGTAGCCACTGCCAGATTGTAAAGTGCCAGAGTAGAATCACTCTCCTTCTCCTGTCCCTTGTCTGTTTTGCTGACCCAAGGCAGGAATTTCTGACCCGAGGAACTAGCCTGAGCCACTTGGGACCTGTCTTTACCTGGACAGCTGGCCGCAGCTGTTCCTCGGCCAGCCGGCGGGCGGTGGAACGAGGAATGCCCCGAGGAATCTCCACAGCCTTCATGGCGGTCACAAAGTCTTGGAAGGTGGAGATGGCAGTGGTCTCGCTTGGACTGATGTCAACGCAGACCAGGCGCTCCACCAGTTCTGGCTGGGGAAGTAGGGGGCAGACAGGGATGGGAGAAACAAGACAGTCCAAGAGGTCAGAAGACACCATGGAGGGCTGAGCAAGGAAAGTGTTCCCTGCAGCCTGACAAACACCATTAACTCTTCTCTGAAAAAGATGGAGACTATGGGAAACATCTCATCAGTGACATAAATGTAAAGCTCTCCTAACTCTACCCCAAACCTCTCCTCTGCAGCTTTCATGTTCTTGCTACTTATTAATGGGGAGGGGGAGGCAATTCACATGATGAAAAAATGGCTGGTCTGGGCTTGGAGGGGAAAAAAAGGGGGTGCATTCCATCCATAGGCATACTCTCATTTCTTTCCCCTTCCAAGCAGAGACTGGCTGCTTTCTCCTCACTTGAACTGCCTCCCCATCCTCCTCCCAATAGTATACTTCCAGATGTTGCTGGACTAGAGCTACTCTCTTCCCTCATCATTGGCTATGCTCTGTGGGGCCTGATAGGACCTGCAGTCCAAGAACACCTAGAGTCCCTGGTCTATTCTGTTATGTCCTGGTTGCCCTGTCCCCCTGCTCCCAATCCTGTACCCGGAAGACCTGCTTGCTGCTACAGCCATGCAGCCATCAATCTTGCTCTGAGAATCCTACAGCCAAACACCACCAAGGGGCCAGTTGAGCTGAAGAGGAGGCACTTACCCATCTCAGGGTGAGAACCATGGCTGTCTTGCCACCCATGCTGTGCCCAATCAACACACACCGGTCCAGGCGGAGCTGGCGGAGAAGGAGGCGGACATCATCGCTCATGGCTTTGTACGTCATGAGGGGGCTGTGGGGGCTGTCACCATGGTTACGGGCATCCACCGTCAGCACCTATCTGGCCAGGAAAAGAGGACAAATGGCATAGAGTAGTAAGGCCACCACGAAGGAATCCCCTTATCGGAGGGTGGCAAACCTGAAGCCCTCTAGAAGCCGATGGACCACAATACCCAGCATCTCTTGCCATGGGTTGATGGGAGTTACAGTCTAACAATCTCAAATGCTACATATCATCAACCCCTACGGACCCCTTTTTTCCCCCACCCTCTCACCAGACAATCCTACAAAGAATTACTCCTCTACTCCGCATATTTCTAAGCAGCATGGTGAACCATCAAGCTAAATGGTTCAAGTAAAAGAGCTCCAAGGAGCTCTGATATTCCAAATAATCCAGCTACTATGCACTGCAGAGTGTGGGGCAAGTTATACCCTGGCTGTTTCTCATTGGCAGAACGGGACATCTCAAGAGCGCTGGAAAAAAGCTATGGTTTGATGAGAACATCTGATTAATCTCTTTCCCTGCTAGGCACTCTTCAGATCTCATGGTTAGACCCACCTGATTCTTACATTTACTCTAGTTCTCCTTCCTTGTTCAAATGAGCTTCAGTTTATATGTTATTCAAGTTTTTGTTAGTTTGTTTCTATTGTTCTGTATATGCTTCTTTGTGGGTTTTTTTCTTGTGTGTAAAACAATAATAAAAACAATTTTTAAAAAATCAGCTTCTCCTTCCCTATTTCCTGCCAGCTCCCCATTCATCTTCTTCTCTCTCTCGCACACAATTAACAGGGCTGGAAAAACCCTGGCCAAGGTTTCCAGCCCTGTTGTTTAGCTGTGTAAAAGCATCTGCAGGAGGACAGACAGTAAGCAATACCCCAAATACGTGCCTCCCCTGTTCGCCATCAGACAGAGCCGATTCCCACTCACCTTGCGGCCGCTCTGAAGCACCAGCTTTTTGGCCAGGGATGCAAAGTTGGCTTTGCTTCCAAAAAGCCCATGGAGGAAAACGAGGGGTGGCTGTGGGGAGAGCCCATCAAAGACTGCGTAAGATACAGGCACCGGCCTGCAAACAGAAGAGAGAGAGACTGTGAGCAAGGTACAAACTCCAAGCCTCCCAACAGAAGGAGTACTTACTCAAGGCTGCTACTACAGATGCAAAATTTCTAGAAATTTTGAAGCCACGGGGGGAAAAAAGGAGGTAGTATGTCCCCAAACTCCAGACCTCAGAATCTGATAGGCAGTTAAAGTTAAATCATAGTGTATAGCATGAAATGGCTCTTATTATGCATGCAAGTATTGATATTTATGAATATTTATGAGTCTAACTTTATTTGAAGCTCCTGGAAATCTCTTGGAAGCTCCCTCTCCCTAGCTTTCCTGAGGCTCCAGGTCTACAATCTCATTCCCAGATGAAAACGGGAACGTGTGTAGCCAGGCAACTTTAAAATGCAGCCAATACGGTACATAAAAAATGAACAAGCCAGAGGAGGCGGCAGCAGTTTGCTTTTGCCTAAGCCCACAGAAAAGGGGAAGATTCTGCTCTCTCCAATCCTCTCCTGCAGCTGAGTTAATGGGAAACTACTTTTGCACTTTGAATTTAGTCTGCAGCCACAGAAATAAGCTGCGGACGAAGTAGGAAAGTGGGAGGAGGAGGAGGAGGAGAAGGGAGAAACTGGGATATTTTTAAAAACAGCAGAACAAGCAGGACAAGGGAGAGGATTTATCAGGACTGTCCCTGTAAAATTGGGGCATTTGGAGGATTTGGTTCCAACAATGCATTCTCACTCACAATTTCTCAGCCTGAAACAGCTGGAGCACGTACAACCAGCCTAGGCCTCTGGCCCTTCTGCTGCCTGGGGCGAACAGGATCTGGACTCCAGAGTGGTGGTTCAGAGTGCTGGGCTGGAACACTGGAGAGCCAAGGCTCTAGTCCTCATTGGGCCACCAAGCTCACTGGCTGACTTTGGTCCACCCTCTCTCTCTCTCTCTCTCTCTGTCAAGCTCACCTACCTTAAAGGGTTGTTGTGAGGAAGAGAGCATCAGAAAGCCACCTTGGGGAAAGCAATTCATCCCTCTGACTTGCTCCACTGTTGCAGACACAACAAACTCACCAGCGTACAAAGTAGCCAAATGAGAAGAACAACGTGTCCCTAAAGTGTAGCCACAAACTATAAATACCCGTAAAGTGTGATAAGGTATTATATTAACTACAATATAATCAGAACAGTATAAATGCAACATGTAGGACACAAAACAAAGTCCACTGAGCGGACGAAAGCTGAGAGAAATCCAAAGGAGCCGTCAAAAGGATGCCAAGTAAGAACATTCCACTGGAATGTCAGAAGCAAAAGACAAATTGGGAGGTTTTCTAACGGCACCACAGCAGGCACGGGTCAAGGTTTCCACACGAGAATGCAACAATCTACGTAGAGATGATTAATACCAAAAATCCAGGAGAAAGTATGGACTTATATTAGGTAAATAACAGCAAAGCATAACATCAGGTAAGTAACAGCATAGCATGTGTTGAAAGGGATATATATTTTGCAGGACGTTATTTTTAGCAAACTGAGGAAGATGTGGCTCCAAACACCTAGACATTTCCCGGGCTGGCCGTTTTTGCTTTGCTGTTATTTGTTGTTGTTGCAATCTTGTAAAGTAACTTGTCACTTTACTCCTTCCAGGGCTCGTTACTTTTCTATTCTTTTCCTCTCTCCCTTTTTGTTGGAAAGGGAAATGCTTTAGGGTTATGATGAAAACGGCGCAGAACTTTTAGAAAACTATGTCAAGATGCTTCTAAACACGTTCTTTAAAACTAACTCCAGAAAGTAACTAGGACGCGTTACTTGTTACTCCAACAAACCAGCTCCGTTCTCACTCGCTGTACTCCTTTTTTGACACACCTCGCATCCCCACTTGCCATTCCCACCCAAAGTAGTAAGTTACAGATAACTGAATTACTGCCAGTTACGCCCAATTCCGTTGCTCCCCGCCTGCGCACGCACTCGTGGAAGGAACCAGTTCTCCCACCCCTTTTATAGAGTGACACTTCTGCCGCCCAATCGCTGCTGGCTTGCAACTGGGGAGGGGGGAATCAACAAGGGCGCCGCTCTAGGCTTCTTCAGCTGTGATGCCGCGACATTCTAACTCTATGATCGCCAGTATTCGGCTATTAAAACATCCGGGCATTTGCGCACCACAGGGCCCGGCGAGCTGGGCAGCCTCGCAGAGAATTCTGGGAAGCGGGAGCCCTCTCCCCCCCCCCGCCCCACTATTCCCCAACGCTTACATGTCGGCGTGGCTGGCGAGCCTCTTCTTCTCTTGGATAAGGCCACAGCGGCGGCGCCGGAGAGCCTGGGCCCGAGGCCAGCGAGGGAATCCGAGGGCGCGGAACATCCCTGAGCAGGCTTAGCGGTCACCAAGGAGATAGAAAAGGGGATGGATGTAAGGAGGGGAACTTATCAGAGGCTACAAATCCACTTCCGGGTTGGTCGCTATGGAGACGGGAGGCCATAGCGTAGAATGGCGTAGAATCGTCACGCCTCTTCCGGCGGCCCCGTCGAAGGCTCCTCTGCGGGAAGCAATGCGCGCATGCGCCACCAGAGGGCCTCAGAGGAGTGGAAATGCTAGGTGTGGGGCTCCAGGCTAGGGAGCGCTTGGAGAAGTTACTTTTTTCAACCACGCCATTCTGGGAGTCGCAGTCCAAGAAGACGCTTCCCAAAGCTAGCTAGATCTGCCTGTATGCAGCTGAGGTGTTTACTTTGGAAAAGGAGGGGGGAAAAAAAAGGAGTCCTCGCCAGAGTTTGGAAGGATTTGCTTTTGGAGCCGCCAAGTGGGATTCTGGGAGCTGTAGTCCCAAAACAGCCCCTTTTGTTTTCTCACGGTGTTCACACGTGAAAGTCGGAGCGCAGCCACTAAAGCAGCAGGCTGGCCCGAAGCGCAGACAGAAACCGAACGAGCGTATGAACTAAGAAAAAATGAGTGTGCGTGCTTACAGAAATATAGCCAATAATTGCCAAGCAGTAATGTTACAGATACAAAACGCACTAGAATTAAGATATGCAATTGCCAATCAACTGATGCAAGCACTGATGACGGAAATATATATAATAATATAATATTGTAATATACATATATAACACACACACAAACATATAAATATATAATATGTGTGTGAGTAATATATATATAGAGAGAGAGAGAGAGAGAGAGAGAGAGAGAATATATGATAAACAAATTGCTATACATTCCAATTTATGACTTTGGAGCCCAGGGTTCGAATCCCCCCACTCAGCCATGTAAACCCACTAGGCTGCCACTGGCCAAGCCACACACTCTCAGCCTCAGAGGAAGGCAAAGTCAACACCCCCTCTGAACATATCTTGCAAAAAGAAAAAAAAAAAACCTTGTTGTGCGCCTTCAAGTTGTTTTGGCCTTACAGCAACTGCAAGGCACACCTATTACAGGGCCTTCTGGGGCTGAGAGTGTGTGAGTTGTACCCGAGATCACCCGGTGAGTTTCTATGGCCGAGCAGGAAATTGAACCTTGGTTTCCTGGGTCGTAATCCAGTGCTCAAACCACTGCATCACACTGCCTCTCAGTTTCACATTAGGTTCACCATAAGCTGGAAATGACGTGAAGGCACGCGGCAAGAACAAGAAAGTACGCAGGAGCCAACCGACTTGCCCGTTCCTTCAACTCCAGAATTGCAGGGATATCCTTTGAAAGAACACGTGTGTCTCAAATGCAATTTCTGATACAAAATTGTTATGTGCTTCAAGTGAACCCCACCCTTGGCAAACCTCTGCGAAGGATTACGGCAAGGATTATGCTGAGGCAGTTTGTCGTTGCTGCTTTCTGAGGCTGCAGAGAGAGCGTGACTTGTCCAGAGTGAGTTTCCAGGGCTAACCATGGATTTGAACCCTATTCCAACACTCAAACCACGCAGCCTTTCATAGAGCTGTGTCTTAGGAGGACTGCCATTTCCTTCCACAGAAGCTGAGAAGATGTGACTTGCTCAAAGTCACCAAGAGGTTTCCCATGGCTGAGTGGTAATCTGAACCCAGGTTTCCCAGGCTCTTAGTTAAATATTGAAACTACTACACTGTGCTGGTTATGTAAACCTGACTTGTGACAGCCTTATCTTAGGGTTTCCTCGGCAAGATCTGTTCACGATTCGTTTGCCGTTGCTTGCCTCTGAGGCTGAGAGAGCACGACTCGTGCCAGGGAACCCAGTGCATTCCCTGAGCAGGAATTCGAACTCTGGGCTCCAGGTGTCTAGTCTAACATCCTTACCATTGCACCGTACTGTTTCTGACTGGCAAGATTTCTTCAGGGGAGATTATCCATTCCCTTCCCCTTAGGCTGAGAGAGTGTAACTTGCCAGAGGCACCCCAGTGGGTTTCCAGGGCTGAGTGACGATTCAAACCCTGGACTCCCAGAGTCCTAATCCAACGCTCAAGCTGCTACAATACAAGATAAATATGTTGTGAAGCATCCAACTAGGGAAAAGTACAAGGTGGTGTTATAACAAGAAGTGGGTCTGAGCATGTGCAAAGTGTTTTTGCTCACAACAGAAGTAGAAACTGTGGTTCCCCTACAAACTTGCGTGTAAAATGATAGATCTAAGGCAGAGAGGGTGGGATTTCTGAGAAACCTGTCATGCCATTGCTGGTGTTGCTTCTCTCTCCTTTTCTTGAGTTATTTCCTCTGTCAGTGAAAACTGAAAGTGCTTTGCTCTCCCGTAAGCCACGAAAGCAGAAGCCTTGTCCGTAACCCGGAGGCCAAGCGTGACCTATCCTGCTTGGGGAGAGGACGAGGGCGACGCCTTTCTTCACCTCAGCAAGCAATATTGCTGAAAGGACTGTTATGTGGCACTGAACTGGACATCAGTAAGGTCTTGCAGGGAAAAAAGCTTTAAGGGGTCAGGAAAACCACCTTAAAACCTTTAAGAAAATCCCACATCACCTTAAAAACAATTGCACAGAGACCTGAGCCGAGGAGATTGTGATCCCCCTTTCCAATTTCCTTTCCAACCCTCTCCCTTTTAGCTTAAATCATAGAATCAGAGTTGGAAGAGATCCCAAGGGCTACTGAGTCCAACCCCATTCTGCCATGCAAGAGTACACCATCAAAGCTTTCCCAACAGACGGCTGTCCAGCCTCTGTTTAAAAGCCTCCAAAGAAGGAGACTGCAACACACTCCCAGGCAGCAGCCTATTCCACGGTCAAATTGCTCTTACCACCAGGAAGTTCTTCCTAAGATTTAAGTGGATTTTTTTTTTGAAGTTTGAATCCATTGCTCCATGTCCTAGTCTCCAGAGTAGCAGAAAACAGGCTTGCTCCATTTTCCATATGACATTCTCTTAAATATTTAAACATAGCTATCATGTTGCTGCTTAACCTTCTTTTCTCCAGGTGAAACACACCCAGCCCCCTAAGCTGCTCCTCCTCAGAGGGCTTCATGGTTTCCAGGCCTTTGACCATTTTGGTCGCTCACTTCTGGACACATTCCAGCTTGTCCATATCCTCCCTGAACTGTTTTGGTCTAGTTCAGTTCAGCTTAGTTTGGGTTTTAGTTCTATACGTGTATATTGCTTATGTATAGTTTGTTTCTTACCCCCCCCCCCAACATTGTTGTGAATTAATTTCTGTCTCCTTATTATTGTTGTTGTCCTTTCTGACTTATGGCAACCCTACAGCAAATCTCTCATGGGGTTTTCAGAATGTGTGATGCACCCAAAGTCACTAAAACGAATCAGTACTAAATCTAAAAAAAAAAATTAAAATAAAATTAAAATATGGACCTAATTTTTTAGGGGAGAAAGCCAAACAAGGCAGAGCCTGTTTTCCTCGGAGGGCAGAAAGGGCGGCGGGGAGGCACATCTCTCCTGCCCCTTCCTTTAGAAGAGAGGGAGAGACCTTGGGTGCTGATGCAGTTCTTCCACCGTGCCACCCCCAGGCAAACGGCCCGGGCGCCCTCTTAGCCCAGCTTGGCCCGGGAAGAGTTAAACCACCCAAGGCTGGCCTGGGGCCGACTCTCTCGCACCCGTCCCAGTATCGGTCACGTGCTGCGGCAGGCAGCGTTGGGGCGTGGAGCCGCCACAAACCCGTCCTTTGTTCTGAAGTTGAGTGGCTGCAGAAAGAAGCCGGGTCCTCTTTGCCCACGACATTTGGCTCTGCTGGGTTTTGCTAGGGCTGCCTCCGCCCGGCACCCTGGTAAAGGCTGTGCCTGCTGTTGAAGAGGAATCCTAAAGTGGGAAGAGACTCCAGGGGCCATCCAGTCCAACCCCCTTCTGCCATGCAGGAAGACACCATTAAAGCATTCCCTTTGACAGATGGCCACCCGGCCTCGCTTTAAAAACTTCCAAAGAAGGAGACTCCACCACACTCTGAAGCAGCAGCGCATGCCACTGTCAAACTGCTCTTATTGACGAGAAGTTCTTCCTAATGTTTGGGTGGAATCTCTTTTCCTGTGGGTTGAAGCCATTGCTCCCTGTCCTAGTCTCTGGAGCAGCAGAAAACAGGTTTGCTCCATCTTCAACATGACAGCCCTTCAAAAGTTTAGACGTGGCTCTCCTGTCACCTTGATTGACACCACCTTTGTCCCCTACCGTATTCAGTCCAAAGCAGCAGTCAGGACCAACCCTTAGAACAAGAGTGGGAAAAGAGCCACCCTGGAACCTTGTGTAGCCCCCAAGGGGTTTTTTATGGCTTTCCAGATGCCCTAGATTTTGTCAAAATTTATTTATTTATATTAAGATTTTATTTTTATCGTTGTTGTTGTGTGCCTTCAAGTTGTTTCTGACCTGTGGTGACCCTAAGGCAAAGCTATTCTGGTTTTTTTTTTTTGGGGCAAGATTTGTTCAGAGGAGGGTTGTTACTATTGCCTCCTTTTGTGGCTGAGAGCATGTGACTTACCCAAGGTCACCCAGTGGCTTTCCATGGCTGAACAGGGATTCGAACCCTGGTCTCCAGAGTTGTAGTCCAATGCTCAAACCACTATACTGTGTTGAATCTTTGTTAGTGTTGGTGATGGGGGAGAGGAAAGGGGGTGGGTGGGTCGGCATGGTGGCCTAGACTTCCTCTCTGTTGCCCGTCTCCTTCCTTGTGGGTGGAAAGGTGGGTTTTTAAAGGTCTGCATGGACTGATCTGAGCCTGTAAGGGGGAAGGTTTCTCCGGAAAAGAAGTGTGGGAGGCAGGGGTTGGAGGAACTCCCAAATAATTAAATCCAAACCGTTAAACTCAATTATTAAACCCACGGAAGTGGAGGCCAACCGTCATGCTTTGGTTGGACTGTTCCGTGCTTTTCCAATTTTTGTTCCACGTACTGTTTTGGCGATTTTGCTTCAGGTTATATTGTAAGTGGCTTGGAGTCCCGTTTTGGGATGTAGATCAAGCAAGAATAACATAAATTGACATGACATTCTTGTTTAAGAATATAATGAGATACCAGTGTGCAATCTGACTGGGAGTCACCTCGTGCAGTACTTTTTTTTAGGGAAGACATTTCACCAAGTGGCCGAGTGACCTGGCACAAAACAGGCGGAGAGATCCACCGATAGAGCGCGGTGTAGCGTTGGCCAAACTGCGGCCCGGGGAAATAGGAGGGTGAGCCAGAAACCTGGACCCAGGTCTTGAGCCGTACCCCAAACTTCTGTGTTTCCTTGGCTTGACCTGTTCCCAGGTCCGTGCTCTCCAATATCTCACAGTTTTTTCCCATGACCCACCCAGATCCTTCTCCATCCCTCTCCTTGTCCACGCAAAGCCTCCCGCAGAGTTTGCCCTTTGTTTCCCGAAAGGGAACGGAGCCAAGCGGGAAGGCGTGGGGCCTCCAGTCGCACCCCCTGAGCTAGGAACGGGCAAAAATAAACAGAAGTTTGTTCCATCCACTCTCGGCTCAGTGGACCCGTCTCGTCATTGGCTAGGCTGAAACCGAGCAGGTTTGACCCGCATTTAGCAGGAGAAAAGGAACCGTCGGTACCCGGGTCACGCACACGACCTGGTTGGTGGGCACCGCCTGGGTTTTATTTTTGGCCTGGCACCGCTGTCCAACTCCCATGTTGCCCCTCTGTGATCACTTTTTAAAAATCTTTTTACTTATTCCCTTTAACACAAACGACCTAGTTCACAATCAAAGTAAAATACATTCAGGAAAAAAAGAAAAGGAAAGGAAAGAAAATATTCTTCATTTAACTTAGGGTCCTTTTAGATGATTTCTACATTTTAGATATGACCGGATTAATGAAATTTGTGCGCGTTACTGCGTAATGCAATTTTTGTTTTTATAATGTATTTTCGTGATCTTGATTTGCCTTTGAGTTTGTTAACCGCAATAAAGGCTGAGGATGGATGAAAAGAAAAGAAAAGAAAAAAAAACCCTAAAATTAAACTAAAACTAAAACACTGAATGCTGAGAGAAAACATTGAAAACTAACTTACTGAAACGCAAAAGGGCTCTGATTCCCTCAAGCCAAGCTGTAATGAAAGAAAATAAATAAATAAATAAAAATTCTACCCTTACAGATCCAACTAACTAATCCCACCAGAAGTACTAGTAACCCTAGCCACAGATTATTGCTTCGTTAGATTTCTTGGTGCTCAGAAAATCCATAAAGCATTTTTGAAGTCTCTGTGGTCTTCCTGCTCCCTCTCCCCCCTTTTTGCTCCAGATTTTAGGGGTACCTTTCACCCCTGTTTTCTCCCTTTGCCCATTTGGCACAACGCAGGAGGTTCTGGCTCAAAATCCTGGACCGGCAGGGATGGGGAGGTGCCTTGTGCCCGCCATGGATAGGGGCCAGCCTTTCCAACCCGGAGGCACAGGGCCCAATCCACCAACTGTTGGCTGTGGCGTAGGCACGGCCGTCTCCTTCCCTCCTGTTGCTACCTCTGTTATGTTACATAACTATTTCTCTTGTTTCCTTCCCAAAGGAGAAAGGTCACCTGCGAGCCGTTATCTCACTGACAACAAGCTGTGAGCTTTGCACAAGGGGTGGGGATCCCCCCTCCAATTTGGGCATGTTTGAGTATTTCTGTAAGTCAGACCTGGCAGCGAAACCTCAGTTCTTCATTTGAACTTTTGTTACTGTCCTCTAGGTCACAATGAAGCAAATCACGGCATAATCTCTTGCTATCTTTTGCATTAATTGGTGGCCAAATGGAACTGCATTGTGCTTAGAAGGTGAGCGGATGTCGCTTCTTAGCTCATCTGTTATAAAATGTGTAAGTCGTTATGTTGATAAATACAGATGTACGGTTACATGCTATCAGGTAGGCTTTGATTTATGGCAACCCTATGAATCAGAAACCTCCAAGAGTCCTGGTTATCCACAGACCTGTGTCGTTGTGTGCCTTGAAGTTGTTTCCAGTTTGTGGTGATCCTAAGGCAAACCTATCACGGGGTTTTCTGGGGCTGAGAGTGTGTTGACACACCCAAGGTCACCCAAGGGGTTTCCATGGCTGAGTGGGGAATTGAAGCCTGGTTTCCAGGGTCGTAATCCAGTGCTCAGACCGTGAAACCATGCTGGGTCTGATTCAATTGTCCAGCATTTCCCAGATGCAAGCCAGGGCAAGTGTGGCCAAGCGACCCCAGAGCGTGGTCAAGATGGCAAAAGTGAGAAATGAGGGAGAACAGACACGCCAGGGGAGACTGCAGCAGTTCGCTTTTGCTGAGACCGACTGGGAAGGGCAAGATCTTGCCCCCTCTCCTTTCACCGCTGGGTTTAAAGGACTGCAAACTACTTTTGCATTTAAACATAGTTTGCAGTCTCTGAAGTAAGCGGAGGACAAAAGGGGATCATGGGAGGAGAAAGAGAGAGAAACTGGGACATTTTAAAAGCAGCTGGGGAACAATTGGGACCGTTCCTGTCAAACTGGGACAACTGGAGGTTATATGTTCAGGTCTTCCAAACGCAAGGCTTCAATTTCTCCTTTTGTGAACTAAGTTACCTATGATGTGGGCTTCACCTTTTCCTGTTGTCTTCAGCCATCTCTTAGTCCACTGAAGGGTTGTGTGTCAGGGAAATAGAGAAGGAGGCTAAAGAGTTTAGAATCAAACACACCGTGAGCTCACACAGCGCCCTCAGATCAAGCCTCTGCTAATCTCCTGGTCCTGTTCCAGGGCCTACCCAAGTTGGGTACAAAGGCCACCGTGTCTCACTCAGATGGCTGGGTCCCAAGAGGCCAAAGTGCTGGTGGACTGTTCCACGAACACTGCTTCACGGAGGAAGACCCAAGTACCAAACCTTGACTGCAAAGATGCAGAAACAGGCTCCTTGATTTACTGTTTCTGAATCATGGGGGAGGAATGGGTTTCCTTGACAGAAGAAACTCGTCTGGAACATTAGAGCTTCCCAAAGGCTGAGTCAGACCGAGGTGGGGTTATCTTAGCTAGTGGAGAGTCCGGCTCCCGGCAGCAGGCAGCCCTGCTTCTCCCCTTTTGCAGTCCTTTCCCAAAGGTCCCAGATTCAGTCTCCAGTGGTGACGTGATTGCCCCCTTTAAATACCCGAAGGGCTGCCCCAGAGAAGAGGGGGCAGGCCTGTTCTCTGCTGCCCCAGAGAGTAGGACCAGATCTTAATGGTTGTAATTTAGAGGAGAACAGATTTCAGTTGAATATTGGAAGGAACGTCTTGACAGTGGGAGCGGTTCAGCAACGGAGAGGTGGTGGTGAGGTCTCCTTCTCTGGACGTCTTCAGAAAGAGGCTGGACAGCTCCCTGCTGGAGATGCCCGGGCTGGTGATCCTGCATTGGGCAGGGGGTTGGACCGGATGGCCCGTTAGGTCTCTCCCAACTCCATGACTAAATGAAAAAGAGGATGGTCCACCCACTGATTTCTCTTTCCCCATCAGCTGGCATTCAGAGAGGTAGACCTGCCCATCTAAGGGGTCACACCCTGAACAGACTTGATGGCTTCTGATACTGGCAGCTAAGTGGGACCAGGCTAGGTTAGTACTTGGATGAGACATGGCCAGATTCAATCCCTGGCATCTCCAGGTAAGATGAGCAAAGAATCCTTCTTGGAATCTTTGTGAGCTGCTGGGGCTGCTGGTCAGAGATGGTATGGGAGTCAACGGCCCACCAAGGGTCTGATTTTGTGCAGTGGGAACTTCTCCTGTTCCCAAGCTGCTGGCCTCAGGTTCCCTTCCTTGTTCACATCTCCAGAAAGGGCTGAGAAAGAACCCTGCCTCCCTCCCTGGGGAGAGTTGACAGTATCAAAATCAATAGACCCAGGATCCAAGGGCAAGTCACTGTGACTATTTAGCCATTACGACCAAGGCCACTCTCTTTGACCACCACCCAATCCTCCTCAAAATGTGCCTCATTTCTTTTTAGACCCATTTATGAAGATGTGGCCATTCCCACCTTTTGTGGCTGTGAGTTGCACAAGTCCGTTGCATTCTGAACCCTACAACCCACCCATTTTATAGGGATGGGGAGCAGGGGATGTTCCTTTCTACCCTCCTGCCCCATTTTCTTGCTTCTTGCTTTGTTTCCATGGGGAGGCCAGCACGAGATGGTGTCTGTAAATTGTACCCTTTGGGTCAGAACCTGTCAACCTCCAAACACTGGGAAATTCTGCTCCAAAGCGAGTTGCTCATCCCAATTATAGTGGAGCCCCCGAATCCGTTGCCAGAGGGAGGTCAGTGCCCTTGATCCAACAGAGCCGCTGCAGTTGGGATGAGCAACTGGATTCCATCCGTAAGCCTGCCTAACCCTTTCAGTAGTCAACTGGGTCACGTCCAGACTGGCACTAAACAGATCTATCTTACGCACACTCTCCAATATTTTGCAGATGGAAACAAGGACACATGTGACCAAGCAACACCAAAGTGTGCTCAAGATGACAAAAGGGTTATTCATGAGGAAGAAGACACAAGCTCAGAGAGGTTTTATCCATTTGTTTCGGCTTGAGTTTCCAAGGAAGGGCAAGATTCTGCCCCCTTTTCTCCTCTTGCCCTACTTAAATAACTGAGCGCAAAAGACTTTTGCGCTTTGAACTCTGTTTGCAGCGACTGAGATAAGCTAAAGACGGAAGGCGGAAAGTGAGAGGGGGAGATAGAAACTGGGACATTTTAAAAGCAGATGAAAAAGTGAGATGGCAGAGGATTAATCAGGGCTTCCCCTACCAAATCAGAATAGTTGGAAAATATATTAAGTAATTTCTGAAGATTTTAGTACACAGGTTTCCCCTGCTAATTCTAGGCTCCTCATGATTTTTCCGTGGGTGTTGGCCAGGGGTGTAGGGGCACCGAGGCAAAAAAAATGCCTCCTCCAGATAGGAATCGTGCCTCCCAGTGAAACTTCCCTTGAGTCCTTAAAATTTCTAGGATTCCAGAGAGCGAGATAAGGAAAACTCGTTCACAGTGAAAACTCTTGTATTGGCTGGGTGTTCGTATTCCCTTGGTTGCTTTGCCCAGCCCTTTTCTTTCTCTGTCTTCCTCAAGGCTCAGCTGAAATTGCAAGTGATTTTATTGCTCGAAATTTAAGGGGCTAAGGAAACATTTTGTTGAGAGGTGCAGGGTTCTTATTTAGGGGGAAAACACTCCCTTGGATCCCATCCCATGGGAAAGGTGGAGTATAAATGGTATTGTTCTTTTAAATTATGAGCTACTTTGAGTCCTAATTCTGGGTAATAAATTGGGATATAAATAAATATAATCATAGCACTAGTAGTAGTAGTGAGAAGCACTTGGTTTGATTGTTGGACTGGGATCTTGGAGACCAGACTTCAGTTCCCTGCTCAGCCATGGAAACCTGTTGGGTGACCTTGGGCATGTCACACCCTCTCAGCCCCAGAAAATCCCATGATAGGGTCTTTGTAGGGTCACCGCAAGTCAGAATTGATTTGAAGGCTCATGACGACAACAAGTGTAAATATCTGTTTGTGAAAAGCCTGTTAGTGAATTGTGAGGAAGCTACTCGGTGACCTTGGGTGTGTCACATACTCTCAGCCCCAGAAACCCATGATAGGTTTGCCTTAGGGTCGTCACAAGTTGGAAATGACTTGAAGGCACACAACAGATAGTGATGATGATAATGATTAAAAGTAGTAGTAGTAGTAGTAGTAGTAGTAGTAGTAGTAGTAGTAATAATAATAATAATAATAATAATAATAATAATAATAGCAGCAATCTTAATTTTTTTCCCTACCGTAGCCACTCCTCTGGCTTCTTTTCTGAATTCAGCTGACAGTTTTGAGCAAAAATCTGGTCCCTGCTGAGCCCCTTCAACAGCTCCTTGTTGACTCTCCTCAGTTGTGAGTCAGTGCCACTTGGGAGCGAAAAGCAAGCAAAGCGTCCCAAACAAAACTGTGATCACGCAGGTAGCAACCGAACAAACTCTGAGCGAGGGAATTAAACATTCAGACCTGAAAGAATAGGAAGGAGTCTTGACAGGGTGCCAGGGAGGGGAGACTACTGTCAACAGCCCACTGTTCTCAGAAGAATGGAATCCACTGGCTCTGGTAGTCAAGAGAAGGCAGCCTTGTGTTGGGTAACTAAAGCAAAGTTTTATTTCGGGAGGGAGACAAGAACAAAAGCAGAAACACCGTGTAACTTATTAGAAATGGAAAGAACAAGACGGAGTCATGGTTGCCTTTGGGCACATGTAACAAAGGTCTCTCCCCACCCTCCGGTCCCACCCAGCCTCACCCTTGTTCCTTTTCCATCTGCCAGGGAAGGGTAGGGAGGAAAGCCCAGAGAGAACGGCTGTCTGTCCAGGTGGATGGTGGCTCGGATAGCTGGGCTATCATTAGCCCGTTGGATCCCTCTTTCCTTCGCTGTGGTTGCCAATGTATCGCAGTCCAAAGGACTGGTGCCCAACCGCTGGCGCTGCTCCTTTCCAAGCAGAAGGAAAGGACATCGCCCTTGTTAGAAAGAGCCAAGCGTGACAAGATGAAAGACGGTGGCCATCTTGAACTCCCCGGTCCTGGTGGCCTTCCTACCGTGAGCTTCTCGGCTTCAGCGATACCTGCTAGCTTCGAATCTAGCCTTCGACCTATGCTGGGCTCCCACTCTCCCATTTTTCAGACAACCTGCTTTGTTCTACCTCAAGGCAAGGAAGGTCTACCGATGCTTACTGCCTGTTCCCTCCCTTCCCATAAATCCCCAACAACAACCCAACCAACTCAACTGTTGGGTTGACGACTTTCCCAACCGTCGACCCAATACATCTCTTCCCCCTTTACGATCTGTTTCTGCCACCATCACCACTTCACTGCATTCCAGAAAATGATCGTTCCCTCCCCGTCACACCCTGATCAGTCATCCCTTGGAAAAGTACACAAAATGGCATCCGAATGTACCCGTTTCTAAGCCAAACGTAACGGCCCCCGGGTCTCGGTCTGCTGGGAAACGCCAGAGTTATACAAACCGTGCTTAGACCACAACCCAGTCCCCTCTGTCCCAGTCTCTCCCGTGCCTGAAGACGAAGCCTGAGGCTGTGGCTTCAGGGCCCGATCCACCATTTGCCCGACCAAAGTCCAGGAAGAGAAGGAGGACCGTCCAAGATCAAAGGTGAACGCCGTCCCCGAGAAGAGGGACAAAGGAGATGGAACCAAGGGAGTTTCCTTTGACTTTCAAGAAGTCTTTGTAATGCCGTTGACGGGGGAGCCATGGCTATCTTTGCCCACAGGGTGTGCCCTCGCCGCGGCATAAGTCTAAGTTGTCTCTGTCCATTTTAGTGGCCGTTGTTTCTATGAAGAAGCAAAATCGTGGCAGTCCTGTGGGGACGTGTCCTCTCACCCCCAGTCCTCTCACCCCCACAGGAAGGCTCCACCGCTTCAGACATAGTTTTTCTTGTCATAGCTGGCCACCGTCGACCTGGGGGCTGAGTAGGCGATGTTGGTTGGCTTGTACCTCTCCTGTTTGGGGGGGCAGGAGCAGCAGAGCAAAGCGCCCCCAAAGAGAAGGAGCGCGGAGGCCGCCCAGCCGACGTAGAGGGCCGCTCCCAGCTCTCGTTTCTGGGCCTGGGGCACCAAGGCGTTGTAGAAGTCACGGATGATTTGGTTGGCCGACCACGAGACCGGAATGAGGAGGAGGATCCCGGACAGGAGGAAGATGACCCCAGAGACGATGGTGACCTTGGCTTTGGTGGCCTCGTCCTCGATGCAGCGGGTGCACTGGGCCCCCATCAGGAAAATGAGGAGCCCCAGGCCCCCCAGGACGATGGCGATGACGGTCAGGGCCCGGGCGGCCTGCATGTCCTGCGGCAGGGCCAGCATGGAGTCGTAGACCTTGCACTGCATCTGCCCGGTGCTCTGGACCACGCAGTCCATCCACAGGCCCTCCCAGGTGAACTGTGCCGTGACGATGTTGTAGCCGATGAAGGCCGTGACCCGCCACATGGGGAGCGCGCAGCACAAGATGCAGCCCACCCAGCCCAGGATCGAGAGGGCCGCGCCACCGATTTCCAAACCCATCGACATCTTTACCGCTCCTTTTGGGTCAAGCGTTGCTTTCTGGGCCGCGGGATGATCCGACGCTCGCTCTCTGTGCCTCCTCCTGTCTCCGTCGGCCTCTCTTTTCTCCCTGGAGTGTGTCTGTGGCTTCTGGCAGATCCCTGGAGGCACCCAAAGCTCAGGGCTGATTTATAACCATCCCGTGGCCAGGGCGGGGGCCGCGTTAGCTCAGGGAGAGGTGGGGCTTCCCCAACGGACTCTCAACCTGCCCTTCCTTCCTTCTCAACCTGCCCATCCTCCCTTTTCTATTTTCTGTTTGTTTGTGGAGATGGCATGAGCGGGAAGAGATGGAGGCTCGCTACGGCGCGAGCGGGTTGGAACCCGGCCCTGAATTCCTGCCGGTTGTTGAGCGTGACACTAATTTCTTTTGCAAAGGCAGGACCAAAGGGAGAAGGCAGAACACCTGTCTGGGGAGGAAGGTGTCTCCGAAGGTTCCCCGGCTGGGCCTCGGCTCTTATTATATTGGGCTGCCAGCTCTCCAGGCCAAACCCTGAGTGGTAGGTCTTGGACCCTCTCCTCCAGGCTTCAGCAGCAGGGGAGGAATCTTGGGGTGAGAGCACTGCCTTGAAAAGTGTGTGTGTGTGTGTGTGTGTGTGTGTGTGTTTTCCTCATTTGTTAGACTTGGTCTTTTTTTATTTGAATGGCATGCTCCGTACAACTGTGTTTTGTGCCTGGTGACCTCATCGGGAGTGGCCACATTTTTAACATCACTCTCGTGATATCACCTGGGCAAGTGGGCAGGGGGCCATAGAACGGCCCGTGGGCCACATGCTGCCCCAGGGCCCCACTTGTGTGGCTCCTGCACCCTACCAAAGCTTCTTAATGCCTAATATTTTCTTTTAAGCAGTGGCCTGATTTGGGGACAAATCTGGTCTCCTGACCAAGCAGAAAGTCTCCCAAGGGTGTGAAAACACACAAAAATACCCCGGCCTGCCCTTATAAGCACACCAGAACCCTGCATTGACCTCAGATGCTTCCATTTCCCTCTGCAGTCCTTCTCAAAATGGCAGAGGGAAGTGATGCGGTGTTACTTCCTATCACCATTTTGAGAGGGACTGCAAAGGAAAATGGAGGAATTTGGGCTTTCTGTATGTGGGAATGTGGTCAGTTGGGGGTGCTGGGGGGGGGGCTTGGCCCTTTTTCCTCCCACAGTTGCCCACCCCTGTCCTCTGACATTGGAAGCAGGGTCTGAGATAATCTTGACCCGGTAACGCTGCAAAGCCTCGTTGATGAACTTCTTGCTTCTTCATTTTGTTTCCTGGATGCCAGAGATGCCTGTGGATGCCAGAGATGCCTGTGGGTTTGACGAGATGAATTTGGGGCAAATTTACTCAACCCCACAGGATTCTGTGCTCCTGGACCTGAGAGCTGGGGGTGAGGAAGGGAAAGAAGGAATAGCAGAACTGGGAAAAACTACATTTCCAGCATGGGGTACATGATAATTTTCAGTACAGTCATCCTTCCACATTTGCTAGGGTTAGGGGCACAGGATCCCTGTGGAAGTGGAAAAGCTGTGAATAACTCTAGGCCCTCCCAAACCATATTTAACTCACAAAAAAAGTATGATCACCGTATTCGACCCATCATGGATTCCTTTGAGGCATCAGAGTTCCTTCCCAAGGCAGAAGGTGGTGGCTGGTGGGGCTTACTGCCCCCTCCACTGCTGCCCCACACCATTGTAAAGAGGGACTTACAAGCCTCGTTCGCAGTTTCTCAGTCTCATGAGAAAAAAATGGCCTAGGGAGGCAGCAGAGCTGAAAGCAAAGAATCCGTGAATAATCAAATCCGCAAAAGTGAAACCCCCAAATGTGGAGGGCTGACTGTGTTCCAAAACATTAACTTTTCCAAGCCCTGGATGTGCAACATTGGCATGTGAACATGTTGGGTAGTCCAAAAAGTAACTTGTTCCAGCGCTTGAAATAGGGATGTGCAATGTTGACCTTGGAAAAATTCCGTTTTTGAGACAACACTGTCCAGAAAAGAAAGCCTCCCAAGTTCCCGTTCAGAGCACCAGTCCCATCTCTCTTGGTGGGACTGGGCAGACATGGTGATCTTCCATGGTGGCACCTTAGCACCGCTGTAGAGAGCTTGGGGGGAAAAAATTACATTTGGGGGATTGCTACTCCCAGAACCCCCCAGCCAGCAGGGCCACAAGATGAGTCCAGGGGGGAAAGTCTGGAGTAGAAATTGGAACAGACATGGAGGAAGTTGGGGAGGCGGACAGCCGTCCGGGGATCACAGCAGGCTTGTAAAAGCTATCTCGGACATCGCTGACTGACCCCCTTGGACTGAGCCTAATCCTCCGAGGGAAAGCTTTATTTCCTGCCTGCCTCAGGAGTTTATTCAAGGATTGGAGTCCTTGGCGCAGCCCTGTTTAAATAACCACCCTAAGCCAGCCTGGTTTATTTGCCCTTGTGTTTACTGAGTCCTTGGGTACACATTCCCTGATGACTTCTTATCAGTGTCCTGGTTTCTTGGTAGTGTTGGCCACTCCCGTCTCATTCCCTCTGCAGTACGAGAAAGCCGAGCAGATCCGAAAGAGAGATGACCGTTGAGTGGCACGGCCGAAACCAGCCACGGAGACGTGCCCGTGTTCTCTCTTGACTCCAGCAGGAGTCGGAGAACGAGGAAGTGGAGATAATGCATTATGGCCAAGGGTTTTGCAGAAAAGCTGATCCCTTACGAAAAAAAAAATGAATCCCTTCACTGATACCCTATTAAAAAAACCTTGAGTGATACCACGGCAGACTTTTATGAGGGGTAGGGCTGTTGACATGGAAACAGGGCCTTCCTGCTCAATGGAAGAGGACAAGTTACTTTGCCACCAAGATGGCTGACCTACAGAGAAGGTCATCCAGGAACGGAACTGGACCTTCCTGCCGATAGTGCGGTTTCTTCCCAAGGGCACCAGGATACTTTAGGGAGATTCAGGGCAGGCTGTGGGACCCATACTTCTCAGTCATGAGTTCTGGGCACCACAGTTCAGGAGGGATGTTGACAAGCTGGAAGGTGTCCAGAGGAGGGCAACCGAAGTGGTAGAAGGCCTGGAAACCATGAAGCCCTCTGAGGAACAGCTTAGGGAGCTGGGGGTGTTTAGCTTGGAGAAGAGAAGGTTAAGAGGTGACCTGACAGCCGCGTTTAAATATTTGAAGGGATGTCATATGGAGGATGGGGCAAGCTTGTTTTCTGCTGCTCCAGAGACTAGGAGATGGAGCAATGGCCTTGTTAACCGAGTGCAGGCTACTTCTAGGCTTTGAACTCAGTTGGTTGGAGTAAGCTGATAACAAAGGGAGAAAGTGGAGAGAGGAGAGAAAAACTGGACATTTTTACAGGAACTAAAATGTGGGGTGATGGTGGATTAATCGGAACTGCCAAATCAGGACAGATGGTTTCCTCAGGTATTTTAGTTGTTTGGGTCACTTTTTTTACCTTTATAAAATCAGGTGCCATTTTTCCCCCAGTTCATTTCTTTGGATGGGACATTTTGAAGGATTTTTTTTTTAAAATGCTACAGTTATATTGAACTGTTTTCATGGTATGTTTACACTCCTCTGGTATCTATTAGGATTTCTCAGAGTATCTTAGAATTTCCTTATCAAATCCTTATCAAATCAGAAGTACTAAATAAATAATTCATTAAGTTAACATAGCTCTTCCGGTGTAAGGTGTACGAGTGAAACTGTACCAGACAATTGATGGCTGATGACCCCCTGTCAGTGGGGAAGTGAATCCAGGCCAGGTTTTCAGTAAAGTTTAAAGCAGCTTTTCATGGTGCTGAATCTATTGGGGGAAATATAGGGTGCAGTACCTCGGAGAGTTCCTTAAATCTTTGTTTAAACCCTAAAGTGGATTTACTGCTTAATTCAGATGGGTGCCACTACCTGTCACTGTAATGGACTTTCTGCTCTCTCTGGTGGGCATTTTCTTTGTGCCTGTCCCACAGCTTTTGGTCCACACCTGTGCCCATGGCACTATTCCCTTGTCTTTTTTAGGGGCCCGGGGTTTGGACATGGGCAGCAACGTATCTGGCAGCTGAACCTTTCACAGCTCAGCAGGAAACACTCGTTTTATCCTTTTAAAGTGTTGGCCATGTTATTTATTTATGTTTTTAAATACATCTTAAATATATCTTTTTGAAATATATATTTTAGTATGAAAATACCTTAAATGAAAGAATGCTGTATCGCTTTTTCAACAGAATGCTTTCCCTCTTCTTCTGTCTTTCCCTCCCAGCCCCTTTCTTTCATGTTGAGGAAGCAGAACTCATGGTAATGGGGTGGCCCCCTTGTCAGTAGGGCGGTGAATCCACTCCAACTTTTAACTCCAGCTTTGAAGGAGCTCTCCAAGGTGCCAAGCCGTTCCTAAACGGCACCTTGGAGAGCTCCTTGAAAGCTGGAGTCAAATCCTGGAGTGGATGTACTGCCCCGTTGACATGGGATCTAGTCAATAACGTCAGCTTGATCACCTTCCATTTGTTGTCAGTTCAGCAAGGGGTTGGAAAGATGAAAGCAAAAACTGGAGGGTATCCAGCAACAGCCGTATTCAAAAATGTAGGAGTCTTCCAAGGGGATGAAGAATGAAGTTCTATAATAGACTATCAGGATTTTGTCAAGCTTCTTCATAGCTTCTCTTCCAAGTCCTAGCATTCTTCCGACTCTGTGACTACAGTCTCCATTCTGATTAGTGACTAAACCAAGGTAAGGAAAATCCTGAGCTATTTCAATGTCTCCATCATCTACTTTAACGTTATGTTAACTGTTTCCGGTCATTATTTCTATTTCCTTAATGTTCAGCTGTAAACCTGCCTTTGCACGTTCTGCCTTGACTTTCTTCAGCAGCCTGCTTTCTGCCTTACCAAGCATTATGGCCTTTTCCAGTGAGTCATGTCTTGTCGTGATACGGCCACAGTAGGACGGCCGCAGTTGAGTCATATTGGCTTCAGAGGAGAGCTTGGAGTTGACTGGCTCTAGGAGCTGCTGATTTGTCTTTTTGGTAGTCTGTGATATCTGTAGATATGAGAGTTAGGGTGGTGTACGGTTGGAACGCTGGGCTGAGATTCTGGCATTTGATGTTCAAATCTCCTTTGCTCAGCCCCCGGAGCCCCCTGGGTGACATTGGGCAAAGTCCTGCTTTCTCTCATCCTCAGAGGGAGGCAGTTGGCAAGCCCCCTCTGAACAAAAGTTGTCAAGGAAACCCTGCAAGTTTGCCTTAGGATCACTGTAAGTTGGAACAACTTGAAGGCACACGACAAGAGCCGTGGTATCAGTAGAACTCTCCTCCAGCACCGCATATCTCTCCAAAGAATTGATCGTCAGCTTTCTTCACTGTCCATCTTTCATGGTGTGAAAGGGATTTGTGGAATGGGTCCTTTTTCTGCCTGTCTACCAGACGTTGCTCACAGGAGAGGGCGGGCACGTCTGGCAGCTGCTTCTCAATGAACCGGGGAACAGTCAACCTCTGTCGATCTCAGCGGCTGCTTACTAGGAAGCGGAGTCTGTGTGGTCATGCCGGAATGCGCTCTGTAGCAATGTTGTTACAATGCTGCGTGGGATGCAATGATCATACAGGATTCTGGCAAGACAATTTAAAACCAGTTAAAACAATGTTAACGGGTGCAACCCCAATACGTGTGCCACCTGGATAAAATCCGTTAGACCCAAAACATAAAAATGTATGTTTGGACTTTGGGAAGTCATAATACCACTCTACTCTGCTTTGATTAGACCTCACCTGGAATGCTGTGTCCAGCTCTGGGCACCTCATTTTAAGAAGGATATGGACAAGCTGGAAGGTGTCCAGAGGAAGGGGGACCAAAATGTTAGGAGTCCTGGAAACCATGAGGCCCTGTGAGGAGTGGCTTAGGGAGCTGGGGATGTTTAGCCTGGAAAAGAGAAGGTTAAGAGGCAACATGACAGCCGTGTTTAATATTTGAAGGGATGTCATATGGAGGATGGAGCAAACCTGTTTTCTGCTGCTCCAGAGACTAGGACACAGAGCAATGGTTTCAAGCATCAGGAAAAGAGATTCCATTTCTTACTGACAGTAAGAGCAGCTTGACAGTGGAATAGGCTGCCGTCTGGGAGTGTGGTGCAGCCTCCCTCTTTAGAGGTGTTTAAACAGAGGCTGGGGGTGCTTTGAGTGTGCGTTCCTGCTTGGAAGAACGAAGTTGCACTGGATGGCTGTTGTGGTCTCTTCCAACTCTATGATTCTATGACTTGGAGCTAAAATGACACTAGCTTTTGTGCCCATTGGGCATCCAGGGGAGGAGTTCCACCGGGGAGGAACATCACAGAGGAGTCCCACACCCACGTTATCCCACAGTGTATTTCCCCTACTGGTGGGACACAGAGGAGGGGTCTCTTGGTCCTCTGGATTGTTCCTCTCCACCTGGAACCCAGCCACACCCGAGATCTTTGGCTCGGTGCTCCTGGAGCACAGTTCCTTCCCGTGTTTTTGTTCAGACTGGTTGTGAAATTTCTCTGAGTCTCTTTCTCTCTCTCTTTTTCTCTCTCGTCACATAGCCTCATAGCTGAGACATGAGAGCAGGGAAGGTACTCAAGCGTGCATGCACACACCTCTGATTCATGACCACAGGTTTCAGGTTTCTTCATGGCTGTGTGGAGATCCCCGCTAGTTCTTGGCAAGGAAGGTTTGACTTGCAAAAGCAGGGATTGCTGCTGATGTTTTGTGGCAGGCAGTCCCATTGGCTCTGCCTTGGTTCTGGAAGCGAGAGAGAAGGAGGGAGGAAGGAAAGAAAGAGAGAAAGAGAGAAAGAAAGATGGACGGAAGGAAGGAAGGAAGGGAGGAAGGAAGGAAGGAAGGAAGGAAGGAAGGAAGGAGGGAGGGAAGGAGGGAAGGAGGGAAAGAAGGAAGGAAGGAAAGATGAGCCAAAGAGGGCAATAATTTATCCAGTAGGTCTGGTCATTCCCACAGATAGATGGATGGATGGATGGATGGATGGATGGATGGATGGATGGATGGATGGATGGATGGATAGGCAGGTAGGTAGGTAGGTAGGTAGGTAGGTAGGTAGGTAGGTAGATGCTGGGGAAGAAAGGAATGAGAGAGAGAAAAGAAAAGTGAGAAAGCATTACTGTCATCCTTCAGCTGTGACAATGAGACCTCTACCTCTGCAAATCCTGGTAGACCAGGGAATAGGAAAGAACAGCTTAGGCAGCTGGGGATCTTTAGCCTGGAGAAGAGAAGGGGACATGATAGCCATGTTTAAATATTTGAAGGGATGTCATATGGAGGATGGAGCAAGCCTGTTGTCTGCTGCTCCAGAGACTAGGGCACGGAGCAATGGCTTCAAACTTCAAAAAGATTCCACCTAAACACGAGGAAGAGCTTCCTGACAGGGAGAGTGATTTGAGAGTCAAATCTGCCGCTGCCTCGGTGGAGTGCGATGGAGTCTCTTCCTTCTTTGGAGTTTTTTCAACAGAGGCTGGAAGACCGTCTGTCAAAGGGAGGGCTTTGATGGTGGCTTCCCGCATGGCAGAAGGGGGTTGGACCAGAAGGCCCTTGTAGTCTCTTCCAACTCTGTGATTCTGTACGATTCCCTCCAGACTGTCTGAAAAGGCAAGAGCAACACTGGAAGACAAAATGTAGGCCTCTGACTCTAACACTGACATTTTTTCCCCTCTTCTTCTCTGGTATGGTTTTTCATGCCTTTGCCTGATAAAGAAGCCAGTGGAATTTTAGAAGCCTGCATGATGTATTTTGTACATGTTTGATTGGCTCAATAAAGGTATTGCTGTTTCTCGGATGTATTTTTTTATTTTATCTATTAATTAATTTTAACCCTTATTTATTTTATTTATTTAACTGACATTGCAAACGTGAGCTAAAATTAAAATGCAACACTAAAACAACGAACTAAAAACCCTAAATGCTAATTCACTAAAACATTAACTTATTATCTAAACGCTGACCTACTAATAAACCAAAAGGCTCTGACTCCATCCCAGCCAAACTGTAATGAAAGAGAGAAAATAGGAGAAAAAAATTAGTCTATAGCTACAGATCCAGCTAAGCTGTCTTACTAGAGTGATTATTGCGTTGTTGGATTTCTGCCTTTTTTGCTGAGGTTGTGTGTGTGTTAGAGAGAGAGACGGAGAGACTCTGTGAGGCAACACTTTGGCTTTGTGTAGGGATACTTTTCTCTTTCTGTGTAGTTAATTACCCTTTTGCTAAAGAAAGAAGGCAGAAACCCGTTCCTAGACCTTGTCAGGGCCTTCCCGTTCAATTTTCCATGCTGTTGCGCGGCTTTGCGTCAGAAGAGAGAACAATCGTAGCATTCTTCGTGCGCTTGAGCTGCACTTTGGCGCCTCTCAAGAGGGACAATGGGGGAACTTTTTGTCCTGTACGGCTGCAAAGTCAGGCACGAGAGCAGAGACGCAAGAGGCCTGTAAAGTCTGGAGACCTGGAGTTGTTCCTGGACTTAGCTTTGTCCCACCTCATTTATTTGATTCATTACAAATATTTTTATCCCGCTCTTTATCATGGAATCCTGCAGCAGCGTGCAATATAAAGGATTCACAACTCTTCCAGGTTGAAACCGCAAGTCCGGTCGGCCTCCACATTTGCAGATTTGACTTTCGTGATTATTTGTGGGTTTCTCCAGCCTCTGACCCTCCTGCCTCAGGGGCTTCTTTCCAGGGCAACCTCCCCTCTCGGAGTCTCCAGTCGGACCACGCAGCCCTTTAAAAACCCACCTCTAGTCCACTTCCTCCTCCACTAGCCACTGCTTGGCCTGCTAAGGATGGCTCGCAGCCTAATTTCTCAGCACCGCGACACCTCTCCGGATGCTCCCCACACCCGAGGAAGGACATGGGGCAAGAGGGATAAGTCTAGGGCCACTATGCCAACCCACCCCCTTTCCCTCTCCTTTCCCTGACCTGGTTTGGACCCTGGATGCCTGCTCTCTCCACTATGACCCATTCCGCACTGGACTGTTACAGCGCTATTATTCCACTTGCAACATCCTATGGAATCCTGGGGCTTGCAGTTTCGGGAGGGGCCGGCCGGCCCCTCCCGAAACTGCAAACCCCAGGATTCCATAGGATGTTGCAAGTGGAATAATAGCGCTATAACAGTCCAGTGCGGAAATGGCCATGACTCAGCCCCCTTCCCACAGACACGCACACGCATTTTGAGATTTGCAATTTTCCAACTTTTACAGGGTTCCTGTGCCCCTAACCCTAATGAATGTGGAGGGTCTACCGTAACTGAGAGAAGATTTTTAAAAAAAGAAATAAAACAATAGTGGCAACATAAAAAGCTACTGCAGTTTAAAACCACGCACGTGTAAATTTTGAAATCCATTGGTCCTCCAAGGCGGTAATATAAGATGCCGCCTCTTGGCTTGGTACTAAAAAGAAGCCAATGTTGGTACCCGTGAGACCTCCAAGGGGAAGGCATCCCACAACTGGAGTGCCACAAGCAAGAAAGCCCTCTCCAATAAATACCTCTCCGCTTTGTATTGCCCTCTCTGGTGTGACAAAGAGGAAGGCCTTTCTTGCAGATTTCGGTTCCCAAGCAGGCATGTCTTTTGGAGGGGTGCTCCTTCAAGTATTGAGGTTCCCAGGCCATTTAAGACTTTAAATAGTTCTCCCCAGCACCTCGACTTCTGGCCAGAAATGAACTGTCAGCGAATTCCAAGGGAGGGTGCTTATAAAATATGTTGCACGGTCACCTTTAGACTTCCCGACAGCCCTGTAAGGCAGGCTAGGCTGAGAGGAAGCAAGCAAGAAACAGGGTGGTTTCCAGTTACAGGTCACTCAGTAACCTTTGCATCTGACTAGGAGACTTATCCACAGTTAAAAGTCATTACCCTATATGGGTTCTCAGGAAAAAAGTTTCTGCAAATGACGAAAGGGCTTTTGTTCCTCTCTATGGCTACTGCACCATACTGCCTTTCTTCAGAAAGGAAGTTCAGAACATAGTGTAATGGACAGAGCTGGGAGTCCCCTCCACTGAATAGACCCTGGATGCATTTTAGCTTAATCCAGCAAAGTGATACGTTTTGATTTATTTACAGCAGTTAGAGACCTCTGTTACGGATGTGGAACAGAGAGTTTCGCAGCCACGTATCTCTTACAGTCCACATCCCGGCACAATTCAGTGTGTCAGTGACGACCTTTAAAGCCTCACATAGCTTAGATCCAGACTCTCTGAAAGACTGTGTCCTCTGACAGGAGCTGGCCTGAATTTTAAGATCTTCGTAGGCAGACTTTTTCTCCAGCCCACCAGTATCCCCAGGGAGTCGGGAGAAAAGATTTTTGCCTCCCACCGGGAAGAGAGCAGGGAGAGAGTTAACTGGAACTCCCCTGGAAAGGTGTTCCGCAGCCTGGGTAGGGCCACCAAGAAAGCCCCACGCTGGGAAAAGGGTGGGAGATGGAAACTGAACCAAGAAATGAAACAAAACTATGCACTCCGTACACACGCTGCTTTTCTCCACTCTTTTTCCCCGCAGCACAATTTTGCGCACCTGGCCACGAACCCTGTGGCTTCTCCCAGGGCCACCCCCACCTCTCCCCGCCTCTCCTGGCCACCTTCCTGGCCTGGCCCAGCCTTCCCTCTCAAGGAGCTTCTCTTGCAGCATTGTTGGAGGCCCAGAGACCCCCTCCCTCCCTCCCTTCCTCCCTCTTTCCTTCCTTTCCGCTCTCCTTTTGCCATCTTTGGGGATTGCTCGCTTGCTCACGGGAAGCCACAGAAAGCTTCGTCGCAGGTGAGTGAGCCCCCCTTATCTCTTTGCACCCCCTAGATGCTCAAGAAACTGAAGCCCAGCTTGGAGCATCTCCAACATTCTCCAGATTGCTTTTGCAGGAAAAGATATCTTGGGTTCTTGGAGTCCGTGCTATAGGAGCAGGGGGGAAGTGGCATTTTAGGGAACCCCAGAAAGGCAGGCTGTGATCCCACTGGTCAGGATTTTGCATTGCTTGGGGAAGCTGCTACCAACCCCAGTGTGCTGCTGGGTGGCACGCGTTGCCCAAAATCAGCATGCCATGGCCATTGTGTATTCTTTTCGACTGGCATTCTGAAATTCACTCATCGCTTTGTAAGGTCCTCCAACAGCAGCGTATGGACATGTTTGTCCAATATGGAAGGTCATATTCAGTTCAAGGTTGTGGAAACAGAGTTGGGCATGTGGGACCATTGGACACTGCACATGTTGGTGGGCATTCTCTGTTAAGCATGCATGCCCTCCAAAATTTCACAGATGAAAGCCAGGACATGGGTGGCCAAGCAATGTCAGGATGTGCTCATGATGGCAAAAGAGATTCAGGAAGAAGAACGGACAAGTTAGGAGAGAGTGTTGTAGTTTGCTTTTGCCGGAGCCTCCTGGGAAGAAAAAGATTCTGCCCCTTCCTCTTCCCACCCTCCTCAGTTAATAGAGTGCAAACTTCTTTTGCCCTTTGAGCTCTGTTTTCAGCAATTGAAGCCAGGGACAATGGGGGAATGTGGGAGGGAGAGAGAGAGAAACCGGGACATTTTAAGAGCAGCTGAAAAAGTGGGATGATAGAGGATTAAATCAGGGTTGTCCCTGCTAAACTGAACAGTACACACGTGCAAATATGCATTGTGTGCCTGGCATTGCTGCCTTTCTCATTGGTTTGCACATTCGGTTGTGCACTGTTGCAATTTACAGTGTCGCATAACTCAGTGGCTGAGATCCCACGTCATCTCAGCATGGCATAGCTATCTGCTAGTGGTCATGCTACGCTTATTTTATTATTTGGTTGATTGATTGCATTTATATGCTGCCTTCGCCCAGGGTGGGACCCCAGATGTCATGCAAACATTGATCCATGCACACAGGCAAAATGCAATGTGCTAACCCAATGTGGATTGACACAGTACTCTAAGTATATTATTCCACATCTGCAATGGTGCCACATAGGGAACTTGGATCCCCCCCAATAAATCCATTCTTTTTTGACCAAAAAAGTCAGTCCTCATGGGTAGTTCAATTTATGTCTGTGTGTCTCCCCATATGAGAGCCACTGTGGAGTAGTGGTCTGAGCATTGGATTGCGGCCCTGGAGATCCGGGTTGAATTCCTTGCTCGACCATGAAACCCACTGGGTGACCTTCAGTGTGTCACACACTCTCAACTCCCAAAAAACCACATGATAGGTTTGCCTTAGAGTCACCAAAAGTTAGAAAGGACTTGAAGGCACACAACAACAATAGGATTCCGAGCAATGTAAAATTACACTCCATCTCCTTGATGTGAGATCTCAGCCAAGATCCAGTTTCTTGCTGGTCAAGGAACTGGGTGCCTCTGTAGTTTGGCTGCTGGGCATCAACACCCGAGGGATGACGTCTGTCTGGAACATCTGTTAGAGATGGCAGAGAAATTTATTGGGTCTCCATTTCCCCTTTCTTCCCTCCCTACACTTGCAACTGGACGCAGCGGCTCAGAGAGCCATGCATTGCTGATGCTTGTGATTTATTTCAGAGGCAAAACATGTGCACAGAACCACATCTTTGCAGGGAATATTTGCACAGGGTTTTAAAAAAAGAGCATTTGAAGACCATGCTTTAGCAAGTGGGAAACATGGATACAAAATCATAAACATGTTTAGGGTCAGGGAAAAGGCAAGCCATGCAGAAATTTTTGTGCATGAGAGTGAGATAAGTCTCACAATAGGGTGGAACAAGAACGCCTTCAGGAATCTGGAAAATGCAATGGGAACACATTGATGTTGTTACGTGCTTTCAGGTTGACTCCGACCATCTCGTAAGGTTTTCTTGGCAAGGTTTTTCTGGGGAGGTTTGTCATCTGAGGCTGAGAGGGTGTGACTTGGCCATAGTCCCCTAGTGGGTTTATGTTGCTTAGCAGGGATTTGAACTCTTGTCTCTGGGAATCCTAGTCTAACGCTCAGGCACTAGACCACACTGGCTCTGACTTACGACAGCCCTAACACATGGTTTCCTTGGCAAGATTTATTCCAAGGAGGTTTGTTATGGTCCTCCTCTGAAGCTGAGAGAGTGTGACTTGCCCAAGGTCGCCCTGTGGCCTTCCATGGCTGGGTGGAGACTTGAACCTCCCAGACTCTTAGTCCAACACTTAAAACTACTACACTGCCTTAGAACATCGCTGTTATCAGCCATCTCTGCCTCTGGGAACTTGTGGCTAGGATGGGATGGCTTTTCCTTCTGAAATGAAACAGGAATAGCAAGCCTGTCTGGGAACCTAATGGTGGGCCATGGCCAAGAATAAGTTCCCTGGGGATTCTGGGCTGTGGTTGCTCTCCCCTTCCTCACCTGAAATGTACCCACTTCTGTCTTTGGATCATGCCTCCAGACATGTTAAAAGCAGCTTATAAATTGAGATGACAGAAGGTTAAGCAGGATTGTTGCTACAATGGGAGGGTACGGGAGCATACCTGCTTGTTGATGTGAGTGGTTTTTGAGTATTTCTGTCAACAACCCGTGTTGGAAAATGTGCTCACCGTTTCCTTGTTGCACGGGCTTGGGGCCTTGGCTGTGTTGTCTTTGTGAATTTGCCATCTTTCGTCTGCCGGCCCTGTTTTGTTTGATCTGTACATGATGTGCATGGGGGAAAAAAGACACTGATTTTGCACAGAGATAGGAGTTTTGTGCAAACTGTGTTGCAAACTGTGTTGTGCAAACTGTGTTGTGCAAACTGTGAAAACCACGGTGGAGCCTCGCCATGCATTTGATGTAGTCCAACGCTCAGAACACTACAACACGCTGGCTCTTACCAGATTATTACATCGTTAGATTTCTGAGTGCTAAAAAAATCCCAAACCCATAAATGGTTTCCAGTCTTTCAGAAAGTCATCAACGGTTTGTCTCTGAAAATCCACAGCGACTTGGGCAAAATCCACAACCTTAACAACCCATTCCTCCCTTGTTCATGCTTTGGTCCATTTCTAAGTTTGGGCAACCAGCATTTTTGCAGCTGATGTCGTGTATCAAAGAAGCAATCCATATTTCCCGCCCATATCAGAAGTTCCTGACACCCGTTAGAAGTGCCCGACACACATCTAAAGTTGATCCGTATCTGAAATACACAGTGCACTTCACCCTTGCCCCAAATTGTTGTTGTTGCTATTTTGGTTGTTCTGTGCCTTCAAGTCATTTCCAACTTGTGGTGACCCCAAGGCAACCCTCTCATGGAGTATTCTGGGGCTGCAAGTGTGTGATGTGTCCAGGGTCACCCCATAGCTGTTTGGCAATTCACTACCAGCCTTTTGTCGTGTTTCTGCAACGTAACAACAGATCCAAAAAGTTGTGATGCACAGACTTGGGGGGGCGGTAAGATCGTACCGGGTGTTTCCAAGTTCTGGTTCGTGTGGGTGTGTTGGCTCATCTTAGAAAGAAACTGGGCCCTGTTGTGTCTGAAACCCATAAAGCTATCTCGTGATTTATATTAGCTGCAAAGTCAGAGGTTAACTGTGTATGAAGTTCAAACATTCTCAGCAGTGGGAAAGTACCTTGACTCTGGTACTGTTGAGTGGCTGAGTCAGTGAGTGAGTCAGCTTATGGCAGACTTGGTGATTTTTTAAAAGTTATCTCCCTGTTTGTGTGTGCATGAGATAATCTGTACAGTTTTGTCTATCCATTAGCTAATGGCCAGATTCCTACGTTAGCATAAATTTCTGAATACGGCTTTTTCTGCACTGAAGATACCGGGCAACCCTTGTGTTGAATGTCAGCCTTGCATAGGAGAAAACATAGAAGCATAGAAAGAAGCAAGCATGCATCTCACATGCTCAAGTGTGCGCATTGGGGAGCACAAGAGCCCCACGTGCGCAAATCTATTTCTGTAACCTTGAATAGAACACAGATGCCCTGCGTTAGATTAAGAAAAGAAAAGTACAGCTGCTTCTGTAAGGGAACTTACTACACGTGAATTTACCTATAAGGAGTGGCTGAGGGAGCTGCGGATGTTTAGCCTGGAGAAGAGAATGTTATAAGATGACGTGATAGCTATGTTTAAATATTTGAAGGGGTGTCATACGGAGGATGGAGCAAGCCTGTCTTCTGCTGCTCCAGGGACTAGGACAGGGAGCAGTGGCTTCCAACTTCAGAAAAAGAGATTCCATCTAAACATTAGGAAGAACTTCCTAATGGTAAGAGGAGTTCAGAAATGGAATATGCTGCCTCCGTGGAGTGTGGTGGAGTCTCCTTCTTTGGAGGTTTTTCAGCAGAGGCTGGATGGCCATCTGTCGGGAATGCTTTGCTTGTGTTTCCCTGCGTGGCAGAATGGGGTTGGACCGGATAGCCCTTGGGGTCTCTTCTAACTCTACGATTCTATGAATAGAGTTATCAGATGTCTGCAGTTTTTGTGTGTCATCTCCAGGTGGGAGAGGAGGTTGCACATTTTCAGTTTTGGCGGACTCGGTTCTGGGCAAGGGTAAGGGACTAGGTTCTAATTTCCAGCTCCTGTTGGAGGGCACCAGCTTGCTACCGTTTGCAAGGATCCCTTGATTGGTTCCTGCAACCTGCAAATACTCTCCAGGGGCCCACATAGATATATTTACTTAGCCAGCTTCCTCCTTCCTCCCCAGCAGTTCTGGTGCCAGGACTCCCCTTCTACTCTGCTCTTGGCTAGTAGCAAGCAAGTAGGATGAGAGTTTCTTTCTTATCTCTTCCTAAAGAAGTGAGAAGGAACAATCCCCTCGTTTCGCTTTGATGGTCTTTGCCACGATCTTGCTCTCTTAATTTCTAAACAGGAAAAGATGCAGCGTGTATGTGGGTGTGTGTCTGAATTATAGCCTCTGAGCCACTGTGGTTGGTCCTTAATCCAGGACGCTCAATGGCGTTGGCCGGGGGCTGACTCTCAATGTCGGGTTTCGGCCCCCAAACCTCAGGGCCTGGGAGGACGCGGAACTCGCAGTTCCACTCCTGAGTCATTTTGCGCCATGCTCCCGGAACAATTCAACCCTTCGGGAGTCTAATTCAGTTTTTAAGTGATAAGGTTAGATGAAAAGACAGATCCTGCTGAAGGGAGAACTCCCTGTTTGGGACATCCCGGATCAGGATTGTGGTCTATGGGGGACTGGAGTCATTCACTGGTGATTATCAGGTCATCCAAAAAGAAAAAAAAGCCCCGTGAACCTTCAATTTAAATTTTCCTTTTATGGATCCCATTTTCAGACTCAATCAGACTTCCGTATCAGTTGCATCCAGCTTTGGGTGGGTAGTTAGAACAGCGTTGGGGAATTGACTCGCCATTCAGTCATTGGATCTACGGGTTTACTTTTGTTGGAGGGATTGACTCCCAGGATTCAAGCCTGTGATGGGGTTACCCCATTGGCCGGGGGATAATGGGAGGTGTAATTCTCAAATTTACAATGCGCAAAAGAGAGCCAGTGATTTGAGCGTCGCTGAGCTATAACCCAGGAGACCAGGATTCAATTCCCCGCTCAGCCACAGAAACCCGTTGGGAGACCCTGGGCACGTCACATATTCTCAGCCCCCAGAAAACCCTGTGACAGGGCTGACTTAGGGTCACTGTAAGTCAGAAATGACATGAAGGCACACGACAACAACAGCAATTCTCAAAAAGTAACTTTTGTAAACTCTGGAGAGAGAGAGAGAGAGCTTACTCACTGAGCCTTGGACAGAGAGAAGACAGAAAATATGAAGCCAAAACCCCCTAAAACCTTTTAAAAACTAGGGAAAAAAATCCTCTTTAAAATAAACCTTTAAGAAAAAAACCCTCAAAAATCATTACAATTTTTTTAATGTACACTTTAGCCACCTTCTATCTTTTGTTTCCCCTTGGCTGCAGAAAGGTGAGGTATAAATGGAATAAAATTAATATTCAATTCAATTTCAATTTCAATTGACCTCCATTAGGCATATTATAACGTAAACATATACCCAACACAGTATTAATAATATTGACAAAGGGGGAGGCAGTCTGTTAATTTGGAGCCCCAAAACGAACGAAGAGAAAGAACTCGTCGACCTCCCGATTTTAAGAGTCCAGCTAAGAAAGGCTGCGGGCTTGTTTTTAGCAAAGTTAAGAGGAGATCCCCAGAGGCCAGCTGGCCATGCTGGCCCGTACTGGTGCCTGCCCAGAGCCGAAGAACAAAGAAGGGCCTTTCTCTCTTGCCTCGGGGCGGGGCGGGAGGGAATGCCACCTGCCCTCCGCTTCGCATTCCGCCCTCCGTCCTCCTGCCGGGGTGACTGCCAGTTGCACATTCCCGAACGCGCACGGCCCATGTGCTGGCGGCTGCCAGGTTCTCCTGAATCTGGAACGTGCAAGAGCTTTCTCAGTAGGGTTTGGTGTGGGTGTGGGTTGTGTTTAGGTCTGCAAAACACACCGTGCTAAAACTGGACTTGCTTTCCTCATTCATATTTCGTCCAGGAATTAGCATCTCCTTCGGTTCTTGCTGTGTTTGTGAAATCAAACACCCGGGCTTGCCATTTCTCTGCCCTGCAATCCGATGTTGGACCTCGAAGCAGAGAATCCTAGAGCTGGGGAGGACTCGCCGTTCTTTTATGTTTCAGTTAGTGAAGTCGGGATGTGCTTTAGGGCAGTGGTCCTCGAACTTTTCTTTAGCACAGACTCCCTTTAAATATCTTTTGCTGCCGTGGACCCCAAGACTGAACTCTAGATTTAAAACCCTGACGTGCCTCAAATATCTATTTAAACTTGCTCATCAAACATCTTCATACTTGGAGAGAAGGGAGAAATAAGTAAATGAACACACTCTTATTATATTTTTGTTGGAACGATTCCATACAAATTGGTCTTTCTTCCTTTTCTTCCTCTCTTTCGATGATAACTGTAAAAGCTCGTATCATAACATTTTTTCAAGCCTTTCTGGACACCCCATGAGGACATCGCGGTCCCCTGGAGGTCCATGGACCCCAGGTTAAAAACTGCTAATTTGGGGTAACAGATTGGTCTTTTCGTAATAGGTTTTGCTAGTATGTCTTACTCGCAGGCCATTTCCGCACTAGAGTGTTATAGCGCTATTATTCCACTTGCAACATCCTATGGAATCCTGGGGTTTGCAGTTTCGGGAGGGGTCGGCCTCAGTTTAGTCCCATTGCAGTTAGACATGTGTATTGTATATTTAGCATTTGTTCTTTTTCTTTTTTTCACCCCCCCCCCGCTTTTTTGAGCTTGTTTGTTATGTTTGTGTTAAAATTAATAAATGTGAAATAGAGAAGCGTTCGATGCACATTGGAGCATTCTAGCCCAGGTGTGCCTCTTTGCAATTCACTAAAAGGATTTTATTACGTTTCTGCAAGGTACGGATGGGTTTGTAAAATGTCGGCTGTGGTGGACAGTCTTGGCTGATGTCTAAACACACAGACCCATCTCTAAAAAGCAAAGGGTTGGAAGGAACCCCAAAGGTCCTCTAGTCCAACCCCTCACCGTGCTGGCCTCCACATTCATATTCCGACTCTCCCCTTTCTGTTTCCACCGGCCTTCTTGCTGTGGGCCAAGCCACCGTGGCTGTCCAGACCTGTTCGACACTCTCAGTACACCAGGGGTGTAGCCACTTGGGCTGGCTCCGTGGTTGCCCCATCCTCAACGAAGAGGATGACTCAGCTCCAGATGCTTTCAGCAGCAACCCGCATGGAGGCGGAACGGGGCAGCCAGTCTTCCTGGTAGGAGAGCGTTCTCTTGAGACGGCAGAGGAAGGTGTGGGAAGGAAGAGCACCCTCCAGGCTGGACAGGGGTGCAAATGGGAGGCTGGGGAGGCTCAGTTCTGTCACGCCACAGAAACGTTCTTCAGCTGTGTGGGACGAGGCTTGCCGGATCTCACAACCTGGACAAAGTCTAGTTTTTTTGTGGATCAGCCCCATGCGGGAGACAAGGGTGAAAATTCTTCGGTTTTGGCAGGCTTGTTTTGGCAGGCTTTGTGCGGACAGGTGCCCCTCCACGCTTGCGGGTTTAACTTTCGTGGATCTGGTTATTCGCAAGTTTCTCTAGCCACAGATCCCCGCCACCTCAAGTGCTTCTTTTCTGGGGGGATCTTCCCTCTCAGCAGCTATGATGCAGCCCTTTAAAAATCTGCTGCTCTTCCTCTTCTTCCTTCTCCACCAGCCACTGATATTTGCTGTGTTTTCACTTTGGCAGAGATCCTGCACCCCTCACCCTAGCAGATGTGGAAGGGGGACTGTATAGATATGCAGCAGCTTCCTACAACTGGCAATTGGCTTAATTGATTTGTTTCTGCAGCTTGCAAAGACTTTCTAGAGGGCTATGTATCTACTTAACTTCTTGCTTTCTTCCCAGTTGCTGGGGAGCCAGGACTCACCCTCTCTTCTGCTCTCCGTCCGCCTTCTGCCTAGAAGCAAGGAGACTCAATTAAGTGCCCTTTGTCTCATTTCCCTAGGGGAGAAAGGGAAATCTCCACCTTTCACCTTGAATTGGGAACAGTCGCTTTAGTTAAGACTCGTGTCTTAATTTCCAAACAGGAAAATATGTTCTCTCTCTTCCTCTGAGTGGCAAGCTGTGAGCCACTGTGGTTGGTACTTAAATGCATAATGTTTAATGACTTCCCAGAGGCCATCCCTTGGTCTCAGGTTTGGCCCTGGAAACCTCAGAGCCTGGGGTGATTCTGAACTAGTAGCGGTATGTGGAACTCACTGCCACAGTGTGTGATTGCTCATGGTTTCCAAGAGCAGAAAAGGTTTTTTGGGGAAAAAAAGCTATTGATGCTCAGTGGCTATCTGGTAGGGTAGCTAAATGGAACCTCTGTGTCCAGAAGCAGTCTATCCCAAATATCAAATTTTTGGAGATAAGGAACACGGGAAGGGGTTCACTTTCATAACCTGCCTACAGCCTCCTCTACTTGAAAGTGGGATGTTGGGCTGGTTAGAGGGGACTTTGGCCTATATCCCAAATCAGTTTTTAATGATCCCCTTAGGGACTAGCCACTTGGTCCTGCCCTGAAAAAAAACACAACAAAGCACAGAGCAGGAAGGGCTTGGGTTCTAATCCAGCTGCTGCACAAACTCTGGTATTTCATCCCTTCTCTCCAGAGTTACTTTTCTTCTTTAGCCTCATGGCTTTCGGGAGATCCTGGGAGTTGCAAACTCTCCAAGACTTCACAGATGAAAACCGGAACATATGTGGCCAAGCAATATCGGAGAGAGTAGAAAGTTACTACTCAAGAGAGTAGAATTTACTAGTGAGGAAGAATACACAAGCTAGGAGAAGACTGGCTTTTTTCTTGAGCCTACTGGGAAGGGCAAGAGTGCAACCTACTTCTGCACTTAGCAGTTTGCAGCATTTGAAGTCAGCTAATGGGGAAAGTGGGAGGAAGAGAGAGGAGCCCAGACATTTGAGAAGCAGCTGAAAAAGTGGGACAACAGAGGATTGATCAGGATTTTCCCTGCCAAATTGGGACATTTGGAGGGTATGGCAGAAAAAGTAACTTTTCCACACTCTGCTCCTGTTGCGTTTCCCTATCCTTCTTGCCAAAGCTTTCCTTCATGATCAGGGAAGGCTGGCTGGCTGGCTGAACAGCCCTGTCCTGGTGATGCTGGGAGAAGAAATCTGGGAGGAATCTCGGGGAACTGGTTTGAGCCTCCCTGTCTGTTCAGACTGGATGGAGTCAGGAAACTCCACCCACCCCCCACTACTGCTACTGCTGCAGTGTATAATTTCCCCAAATTTGCCACCTGCAGCTCACTAGAGCCGCGCCGTCTCGACATCTGCACCTGTCGCAGCTTCCCTGGGTTTTTTTCCTCTGCCGGGCGACTGCAGGAGGAGCTAAAGACCGTGGCGAGATTGAGACGAGATCGGAGGATCCGGCCATGGGTTCCATGGGAATGCAGATCTTGGGCATTGCTCTCTCGGTCATCGGCTGGCTAGGGGCCATCCTTTGCTGTGGCCTGCCCATGTGGCGGGTCACGGCCTTCATCGGCAGCAACATCGTGGTGGCCCAGATCATCTGGGATGGGCTGTGGATGGACTGCGTGGTCCAGAGCACCGGCCAGATGCAGTGCAAGGTCTACGAGTCCATGCTGGCCCTGCCGCAGGACATGCAAGCCGCCCGGGCCTTGGTGATCATTGCCATCCTTCTGGCGGTGGTGGGACTCCTCTTCTCCATCATGGGTGGCAAGTGCACCAACTGCGTGGAAGAGGATGCCACCAAAGCCAAGATCATGATCACGGCCGGCGTAGTCTTCCTCCTCTCTGGCATTTTGCTTCTCATCCCTCTGTGCTGGACGGCCAACAACATCATCCGGGATTTCTACAACCCCATGGTGGTGGACAGTCAGAAGCGAGAGTTCGGGGCTTCGCTCTACATCGGCTGGGCTTCCTCTGGGCTCCTCCTCCTCGGCGGGGCTCTGCTTTGCTTCAACTGCCCCCCCAAAAATGAGAAACCGTACTCGGCGAAATATACTGCCACGCGCTCCATGCCGGCCAGTAATTATGTCTAAGGATGCTGTCTTTCTCCCACCTGCCTCGGTTTTAAAATCTGGATTGTTCTCCCCTCCCAGATCTAAGCGACTGTGAGTAGGCTCCACTGTGAGCCAGAGCCTGGAAAGTTACTTTTTAGGAAGTGGTTTCTTCCCGTTACGCAGTCCAGTGTTTGAGAAGTAACCCATTGATGTTACTCATTACAGTATTGGGGAAAGTAACTTCTTACATTTGTTGTGTAACACAAATGTAACAGTGTAACAGTGATACAGTGTATTGCTTATGATTTTTCTATTAGTTTAGTTACTTTTTTTCTGAGTGGGAAATAGGGGGAATAGATAAGGGGATAGCAGAAGACTTGGAAAAATTCAGGTCAAAAATGCTCTGAAAATAAAGTTGCTTTCAGAAGTAACTGAAAACCATGAGCCACAACACCTACAAATTGACTACCCTGTTATTCACTATGTTACTCTTGAAATGTAACCTGGTTCCACCACCTTTGTTATCCCCAAAGTAACTAGGATTCGTGACTCTGATCTTCACTTTGGAAAGACTCTCTTTCACTAGTTTTGTCAGGAGTTGGAAAGACGCTTCTGATTCCATGGATGTCTCCAAAGAACCAGGACCCCGGAGGACAACAGAGCTGGTAACTCTGTGGGATGCCCCTCAGATACCAGGAGGACTGGCTTGGAGAACATCTGGAGTTCATCTTCACCCTCTAACAGCTGGTTTCCGCTTGCAAAAACAGGACTGGAGAGGTTTGGAGGGGTTTCTCTGGGACTCTGAATCCTGTTGATCCAAATCTGGGATATGTAAATACTCAGCTATTCCATTGTCATGTGCAGGGCGTATTATTTATGGCAGTTTTCTCCCTGCTGTAAGAGAAAACGAAACACTCTCTTTGCTGTTTCAAATATTCTGAAATGTTATGGTGGAATTACTCTGCATAGAAAAACACACCTTTTTTTGGTTTTGTTTTGCAAAGCCCCTGTTTTTCTGCATAGGAAACAATGTTTTCTGTGCAGAACAAAGTTTTTTTTGTTTTGTTTTGCAAAGGTTTCTGTGCAGAAAAAAAGGTTTTTATGCAAATCCCCCCCCATGTGTTTTTGAACACAGAATAATTTCTCTTCAACACTTTGGGACATTCAACTATGGGTAGAAAATTATGCAAGATTCTCAGCGGTCTCTTATTCTTCCTGTTTTTTCTCACCTGGGAATTAATAATAACTAATAGTCTTTCCATCCCAAATTCAGAAAGGGCGAGGGAGGTGGTAATAACGCGGTTTGGGGAATGGATGCAGGGACCCCAGGGGCAGCTCTAGGTTTCAAGGGCCTTGGCCATTGTCTTTTTCATGGGTGTGTTCTGTTGTGTGCAAAGCATCGTGCGGGTCATAGAGTCCCTGGCGGTCCTACAGAACGAGCCCACTGCTTGTGAAATAATAGCTGTTGAACAGGCCAACTGGTTGCTCAAAATGACATGGAAGATGGGACAGGGAGAAAGCAGAAATGTCAGGGCTCAGAAAAGTTCCTTTCTGGAAGCCGTGGCTACGGAGATAGTGCATGACGATGAGACTGTACCCCAAGTTGGGGGCTATTTTGGTTAGGACCGACCAAAATGTTACAAAAATGCGCCAGAGCCCAGCTTTTCCAAAACTCTTCATCAGACTATATCATACCCTGAGACCTTTCACTGATGAAAGCCAGGACGTGTGTGGCCAGGGAAGATCAGCCTCTGTTCAGGATGACAGAAGTTACTAATGAGAAAGGACACGCAAGCTAGTAGAGGTTGTAGCCGTTTGCTTTTTTGCCTGAGCCTCCTTGGAAGGGGCAGGATTTCGCCCCCAACTCTCTTCTCCATCTTTACCTGGGTTAGTGGAGTGCAAACTGCTTTTGCACTTTGAGATGAATTTGCAGCCATTTAAGTGAGCAGAGGACAAAGATGGAATGCAGGGAGAGGCGAGGGAAACCAGGACGCTTTAAAAGCAGCTGAAAAAGTGGGATGTCAGAAGATTAATCATGACTGTCTCTGCTAAATGGGGATGTTTGAAGTGCTTTATAGTACCAAAATATGTACTCTCTGTATTTAATTGCAATGGCTGAGATCCTGTTGGTCGCTCCCAGTTAAAGCAGAGCCTCTGAACCAGCTGTCGAACAGTGAGTCAACGCTGCAATAAATGCCATGGAGTGAATGGATGTGCTCCATCCCCCTCCTGTCTCCCCGAAAGGAACTTTCTTGAGTTTTGAGAAATGCATACAGGTGGCTGGGCAGGTCTTGGAGGAGGAAAAGGCTGGCAGGTTAAAAACAATAACAACAGGTGTTGTTTGCAGTTCATTCTGGTTGCGTTCAGAGAAAGGAGTGGAGTTTCAGGTTCTGCTCGGCTTCCTCTGAGACAGGGCTGGGCGTCCAAGTTGTGCAAGGAGGCAAAAGAGAGACAGAATAACAAGGAGGCTGGGAAGGCATTTCTTCAACCACTTGTACAACCCTGTTTCCAACCCAGGGGCACGGCCTGGGGCCAGTTTTCCAGTGCTGTTGTTTCTTGTCGGGAAGGAGAAAATGGTGGCACGGGATTTCTTGCAGGGGTGGAGTGGGAGACCTTGAAGGGCTTCACCCCTGTTGTAGAAGAAAAAACAACAATTTTTTGCCCCTACACAGTGCCCTCCAAACACACTCTGAGGATTGTAGAGGGCGGTTTTGCCCTGTCTTTAGGCCCTTCGGGGCCTTTCTCCAAAACAGGAAATGATTAGATTTAAAAACTCCTTTTCGGGGCTTAAAAAATGGCACAGGAGATATCAAAATGTGGCTGTTTTTGTGGCCTCGGGGCATTGGGGGGCGTTTGGCGGCCAAGTTTGACCCACAGGAGGCTCTGAGAGCCACAGAAACAGCCCTGGAGGCCTTATGTGGCCCATGGGCAATATCCAGCCCATTCCAGAGTGCCATCCCAGCACGGTCGCATGAGAGCAACAAAAATGCCCGAGTCATCCATTCAGCCACTGGAAAGGTGGGATCTGTTAACTGGGGCTAATCAGGACGATAATTTACTTATTTAAATGATAGTATATTGCCTTACGTATACAGTGTATGTGTGATGTTAAAAAGGCACTGACCCTGGCTTGTTTTGAAACTGGTAGACTTGACATCTCATTCCCCGCTGATTTTTGAATAGCACGGCTCAATCCTGACACATATGGAGTGTCTCTGAGGATGTACCAAGTATTTTTCTCATAACACCAAAAATAGCACCATAGAGGAGCATCCAAGGGTTTTGTTTTGTTTTTTGAAGGGGCAAGGCAAATTTTTCTTTTTCTTTTTAAAGTAATTGTTGCTATCGTATGAGCAGATTTTAAAACGCTCTTTCAGGAGAAAATATCTGTGGTCTCAATCTTTGTTCCCACAGCACGGGTGATAATTGTGAGAATGCTCGTTTCTCCTCCTTGCAGTTTTTCTTATGTTGTTCCTGGCAGGCAGCCAGAGACTTGCAAAATCAGATTCTGGGAGTTGCAGTCAAAAAAATAAACTTTGCGCAGCTCAACTTCTAACGTGGGCAGGATGTGTGTTATAACTAAAGATTGCTGCATGCCTCCATAAAGTCTGTTTGCCTTTCGATTTGAGCCTATAAAACCTTTCCTGTCCATTTTCTGTGCCAATTTCAGCGTTACCATTTTTATATGTCAAAAAGTAATAAATAAATAAAACCACCTATAAATCTGTACTTCTTCTCCACGTGTTTTACCAGTTGCATAGATCATCATTTGCATTTTTAGGGGGAAAAAAATGAGCATTTCCCACAGGCTAAAGCATGGCTGCATGTATGCTTCCAAATGCACAAATATTTGCATATTTTAAAAAATCTGCTTAGGCACATTTTAAAATTTTGAAAAGGATGGAGCTTGAGTGTGTTATTCCCAGAAAGGGAGACTTTCAGGTTGCGGCGGTTAGTTCCGAAGTGCGCTGACACCAAAATGCTGGCCCATCAAGATTCTCACCATGCCTATTACTGAGTTATCACCGTTGCATGTTTCTGGCCTGAGAAGATCTTTAGACGCCCAGGAACAGAGAAGAATTAGATATACAAAACTTTTTTGAGTGTCCAAAGAGCGCATATGCACACAGATGTGCACACACAAACGCTACTGCTGTAACTTAACGGCCAGCTTCTAATGTTGAGTGGCAGTGGTGGTATAGTGGTTAGAGCATAGGGCTAGGATTGGATTGCCATCTGTCTCTTATTATACGAAATGTTCCTTATTTTGGGGCCAGAAAGCATGTCCCTTATTGGACCAGCATGTGCCCGTTATTATAAGGGGTTTCCCCTGTTTAGGGGTCAGAAAGTTTCTTTAATATACTGGAGATGGAACAAGATGCTCCCCCAACCTTGGATTTTGGGCCCTTCATAAAGACAGAAAGGTCTTTATGGAAACCAAAAACCATTGAAAAGAACATATAAAAGTCCAGCACACGACACAAGCCCATTTCCCACTTAAAAAATATTAATTTCTCTATGGCTGGCAGAATAATAAGGTCTTCAACTGCCTGGAGAAAGATAGCAGGGACGGGATCACTCTCCGGGTTTCAGAGTTCCAGAGCCTGGGGGCAGCCACTGAAGAGGCCCTGCCTCCCAAGTTCCCACAAGATTTGCCTCTCACAGTGGTCGGGCGGGGAGAAGAGCCTCGTCAGAAGATTTCCGAACAGGGTCAGGTTTGTAAGAGAGTTCTTCAGAAAACTTGGACCTGAATAGCACAGGGCTATAAGGTCGCCTCCAGCCCTTGAATTGTGCCCAGAAACAAACTGGCAGTCAATGGACCTGTTGCAATGTGGGGGTTGTGTACAGTCCCAGTTAACAATCGGCAGCCTGGCAGCTCCCTGGACCAGCTGAAGTTCCCAAACACTCTTCAAGGGCGGCTCCATGGGGAGTGCATTATAGTAACCCAAACGAGATGTAAACAAGGCCAGAGTCACACCAGAAGACCTTGCAAAATCCAACGAATCTCTTGCCACGGCTCTACGACCCTCAAGAGGAATGTCTCGAGACCTGGGAAACTCATTATTCTTCTGGGAAATGAAAAGAAACAAATCTAGCATATAAAAGTCAAAGTTTGTTTGTCTGTGTCCGGCAAAAAGACCTCATAGGATTGGCTGCCTAAGAATCTTGGAGTTTGCAGTTTAGGGAGAGGCCTTTAGAATTCTCAGCCAGAGAGCTCTTGGGCCTCAGTCAACTTGGTCTGTCTTGAATAGGCTGGTTGCTATGGAGAGGAGGCCTAGCAGCAAGGAGGAGGGCAGTGTATTCCCTCAGGAACCCAACCTCTGTATGTTAATAACTCTGAATACAGATTGCATTGGGGAATATTGAGAAAAGTTACAAGTACTGGATAAGATGGGCAACGCTGGGTAGATACGCTAGTACTCATAAATACAACAAAGAAAAAAAAGTTGAAAATAAGACAGGAGTAAGGCTAGAGTTGGGGCAGGGAGATTTTTTCTTTCTCTCTCTTTTGCCCAAGGCTGTGAGCTGTGAAGGCTCCAGACTTCAGAGAGGAGAGGAAGTAAAGACAGGGAGGCAACTTGTTCTTCCTGGTCGACAGGAGGAACTTTTCTCAATTTGCTCCAAGCCCATTTGCGCGGGATATGGACAAAACTCCTCAGCAGGTCCTGAGAATCAGAGATTGGCCTCAGGGAGGCTGGGTTGAGCCATGCCATGCCCTGTCCTCCTGGCGAGGTGGGGCTACCAGAAAAACAGGCTCTGGGATGTTGCCTTGCGGTGTTTTAGCCACTGTGTTCAAACAAGGAACCTGGTAGCTGAGCTGCCTCTTCCTCATCGTACTCTTGTTGAGCAAAGGGGGAAGGTTTTTATGGATAATTTGGCCAGAGCGAAAAAAAAGATTCTCTTTTGGGCCTGGAGCCTGTTCTGAAGCTCAACCAGTATAGACCAGTTGAATCCAGTGGAGCCTCCAGCTGAATCCAGTGGCTCCCATGTCAGCGGGGCAACAAATCCATTCCAGGTTTGGGCTAGCTTTCAGGGGGCTTATTTAGGAACAGAGTTCAGCACCATGGAGAGCTCTTCATAAAGCCTGGATGAACACTGGAGTGGATTCATTGCCCCACTGACATGGGATTGATAGAATTTGCCTAGGTATTGACTCACTGTTCAACTACTGCTTCAGTCGGCCTGCTCTAGATGAAACCTACTAAGAGCTTTTGGACAAGAGCGGCTAGGATTTCCCCAGACATAGTGGTTGGGAATTGGATTCAGGGAACTTTCCATGCAAAAGTAACTTTTCCAAGCTTTGGCCCTGGGTGGGGCTAACCACCAGTAAATATCGCATGTCACTGCTCAGCGGGAGACGGATAAGAGTTGGTGAATTCCATTGGAGCATGTAGAATGCCCCTTCACTGCTGAAAAAATATTAAATTGCCCATTTGGTAACTTCTGTGTCTGCTGGAGTGGGGTGGGACGTGGCTTCCATCCAGCGGGAGCTGTTGGATTCCATGTCACTGGGTTGGGGAATCCATCCCAGGTTTTAATCCTGGCTCTAAGGATGCTCTCCAAGGTGCTGTACTCTGCCCCAATAGATTCAGAACCCTGAAAAGCTACTTTAAGGCCAGCCCAAACACGACATGGATTCACCACCCCACTGACCTGTGACCTACCAGTCACCTCTGTTGCCATCTTGCAATTGCCCTCCAGCAGCAAAATATCCTGATTCAGTGCCATTTGGTGAGATTGGGAGGTCTGTGGGATGTCGACAATTGATGTTTACAAACTACTGGAATTATCTAGTGGTTGCAAAATCCATCTGGGGTGCATTTTCTAGCGCTGCATCAGCATCGCCTGAGACATGATACTCCCAGTCAAGGAGTGATGAAACTTGGACCTTCCTTCCTTCCTTCCTTCTCCTGCTCTGAATACTTTTGACAGCTGAACCTGTCACAGCGGCAGCCTCATGTGTAGCACTTTTATGATAAAGCCTGAAAATAGAACCCGTGTGGTGTAGTGCTTGAACATTTGACTACAACCATGGCGACCAGGGTTTAGCTCCCCACTTGGAGAATCCACTTAGGAAAATGTTAAGTCTCCAACAAGATTCCAGCCAATTCTTCTAAGCTCTACTATGCGCGCGTTCCCACTGAATGTATCTGCTGCTGGCCCACTGAATACTGTACATCTTGGCTGTGCAGCCATCTCTGGTTACAACTAAAAAGACCGACGCCCCAAAGGGTGTGCAGTTTCGCTACCTTAGACTTATAAAGGCAGGCCTTCACATTTGTGGGTTTCACTTTTGGGTTTGATTATTTGTGAGTTTCTCCAAGCCCTGTTCCCCACCCCCCCACCTCAGGTGCTTCTTTTCCAGGGGAACCTTTCCTCTCGGTGGCTCCGATCAGGCTGCACAGCACTTTAAAATCCTGCCTCTGTTTTTCCTCCTTCTCCACCAGCTGTTTCCCGGGCCAGCTAAGGAAGGCTCGCAGCCCAATTTCTTGGTGCGACAAACCCTTTCCTGATACCGCCCCCGGACACCCAAGGAAGAAGCCCGGCGAGAGAGAGGAAGTATAGGGCCACCATGCCAACGCACCCCCTCTCCCTTTCCTTTCCCTGACCTGCTTTGGACGCTGAGTGCCCACTCCCTCCACCTTAACTCAGTGCCCTTCCCACAGACACGTACATTTTGATATTTTTGACGTTTTGACTTTTGCCGGCGTCTTGCGCCCCTAACCCTAGCAAATGTGGAGGGCTGACTATACTCTAATTCATTTGTGCCTTAGTGTTAATTGAATAATGAGTTAGTAAGTAAGCTAGCAATCAGTTACTAATTAGAACTTCAAATAGTTATACCTTAGCAACCAATCAAGTAATTAGTAAGGCTAAAGGGTGAAATAATTAGTTGGGAAGGCTAGCTGTAATTAGCCTGACCAGTTCTCTGTTGCTGATTGTGTTGCAATTTATTTATACCTTAGTCTATGGTACATGTCAGTAACCGTACTGTCTCAGGTGCCATGCAACCTGTGGGCCATGCGAGTTCTCTGCGCCAGGGCAAAATATATGAGAATAAGAATGGGAGGGGAAGGCTCACATGAGAGTGCCAGGATATTCAGCAGGCAAACGGATACAGCTTAGCAGTCTAATAAGGCTTGCCTGGTCAGGGTGAAGCAGAAGCAAAGTCCCATATCGGTCCAAAGGTCAGGAATCCAGTGGGCAGCAAGGTCAGATAGTCCAAAGGTCGGACAAAGGCAGGCAGACAGTGAGCAGGGAATCTGTAATATACACGAAGGCAAGGGCCAGCAAACAGGCATATTGTTTCTGGAGTTGAGCCACTGCCCTCTGCCTTCCTTAAGAAGGCTGGAGCCAACTGGCTCTCATCCGAGCCTGATCAGCTGCCGGTGCCCTTGCGTCTGCTTGTCCTCCTTCAAGGTTGCTGTTTACCTGGAAAAACTGGCTCCTGGCCCATGATAAAAAACCTGCCGTGGGCTACTCTTTCTCAGCCAGTTTCCTCACCTGTGCCATTTCCCTCCACAGGTGGGAGGCACCATCATGTTGGCCCTCCAGCTGGGTGGTTTGGCGCTCTCCTTCCTGGGTCTCCTGGGCGCCATCTTGGCCTGCGCCCTCCCCATGTGGAAAGTGACGGCCTTCGTCGGCTCCAACATCATCACGGCCCAGGTCTTCTGGGAGGGCCTGTGGATGAACTGCGTCTATGAGAGCACCGGGCAGATGCAGTGCAAAGTCTACGACTCCCTGCTGGACCTCCCGCCCGATCTCCAGGCCGCCCGAGCTCTGGTCGTGGTCTCCATCGCAGTCTCCTCCCTGGCTCTCCTCCTCGCCGTGGCTGGAGCCGAGTGCACCCGGTGCGTGGAAAGCCGAGAGGCCAAAGTCAAGATCTCAGCCGTGGCCGGAGGCCTCTTCATCCTCGCTGGGCTGGCCCTCCTCATTCCCGTCTCCTGGTCTGCCAGGAATATCGTCAGCAACTTCTACAACCCGCTGGTCCCGGAGGCCCTCAAGCGAGAGCTGGGTGTCTCGCTCTATTTGGGGTGGGCGGCCAGCACTCTCCTGGTTTTCGGAGGGGCCACGCTGGGCTGCGTTTGCTCTCTGAGAGGAGGCCCCAAACCCTCCCCGGTCAGATACCGGGTGGGGAAACAGCCTGCCTCAGGAAGCTACGCCCGCAAGGACTACGTTTGACTTAACTGTCCCAGTGTGGCCAGGGCAGGTCTGATTAACCCTCCGCTGCTGTAAAAAAGTCCTGGTTTCTCTCTCTTCCTCCCCCTCTCTTCTCAGCTAACTCCAGTTGCTGCAGATGGTGCTCAAAGTGCAAAAGGAGTTTGCACTCAGTTAACTCAGCCGGGGAAAAAGGAGAGGAAGGGGCAAAACCTTGCTCTTCCCTGTTGGCTCAGGCAAAATCAAACTGCCGCAGCCTCTTCGAGCTTGTGTGGTTTTCCTGGTCAATGGCTTTTGCCACTAAGATCACACTCTGAGGTTGGTTGGCCATACTCCGATGTTGGCCACACACATCCTGGTATTCAACTGTGAAGTATTGGGGGGGGGGGTCATATTGACCACTGGCGAAATGCCCGTTGTTGTTGTGTGCCATCAAGTTGTTTCTGACTTACGGTGACCGCGATGTGACTCTATCGCAGGGTTTTCTGGGGCGGAGAGTGTGCGATGTGCCCAGGGTCATCCGGTGCATTTCTGTGGCTGAGTGGGGAATCAAACTCTGCCCTCCAGAGTTGTAGTCCAGTGCTCAAACCACTATACTACTCTGGCTGTCCTTTCAGCCCTGGGGACCCTCTAAACAGGAGGCGGGGCTGTCAGACTGAAAACTGGTGAGGGTCTCTATACCCTTAACAGTTCATGGAAGAGGGAATTTCAGTAAGTGTGGCTTTTGTCTTGGATGCTTCACAGGTACAGGAGCGCTCTCTAGTTTTCAGTCAGCCGACCCCTGGCACCGAAGGGTGTGGCCGTTGTGCTGGCCCTGTTCCCCGCCCAACCTGCGGGTATCACACACGGCTCATGCTCAGCCCCCGCCCCTTGCATCCATCAGGGTCCTGAAGAACGGCGCCATGGGGGAGCTTTGGGAACAAAAACTGTCTATTTTGAGAGCTGGCTCGGTGTAGCGGTTCAAGTGTTGCACTACCACCCTGGAGACTGAGGTCTGATTCCCCGCTGAGCCAAGTCACACTCTCACAGCTGCAGTGGAAGACAAAGGCAAACCCCGCTGAACAAATCTTGCCATGAAAATCCTGCAATAGGTTCACCTTAGGGTTGTCCTCTAGAGTTACTTTACTGCTGCCAATGGGGTTTAAATTTTACTTTCCTCTGTCTTGGTCCCCACAGGGCTGAGAAAGGAATGGCTTCTGCCTGCAGAGATCCCTCCAAACTAACTAAACAATGGCAGAAACAACATCCGATACAAAATGTAGGCCTGTGACTCCAACCTTTTCCTTTTCTCCTCCTGTGTAACGTGTTTTAATAATCTTTTACCCAATGAAGAAACCAGTGCAGCTTTGAAAACTTGCATGGTGTGTTTTGGGCATTTTGGCTGGCCAATAAAGCTATTACTCTTTTGTGGATTTTGGACTTGGTTTTATCAAGGTTGTTGTAAGATTGGACAGTTTTTGCTGCTCTTTATCCTCACATTTCTCTTTCCTTCTTAAAAAAAGAAAGGGGGGGGGGATATCTTTTTCAGGTGTGGTTCCTTTCTCTCCCTCTGCTACTCCAAAGGTGTGCACACACAGGCATCCATCTCTGTTCACAATCCAGAGAAAGCTTGTAAAATCATTTGTTCTTATGCATTTGGGCAGCTTTTCTATCTCAAACTGTGATGCACGGTTTATAGTGTTATAAAACAAACCATGCAACTCCAAAGGTACAATCCTTGTGAACTGGGTGCAAAATGCAAATACAATGAAAATCCGAACGCTTGTCTTGTTTGTCCAAGCAGCGAGACAGCTGGCCCGCCTTGCTCAAAGGGAAGAAACAAAATTCAAGGTGGGGTCCTTCAGTGGACGGGTAGGTTTTTCTTCTACAGGGTCACAAGCAAGGCACTGGCGCGGGAGGCAGTCTCGATGCGGAACATCGCTTTAAAACACGGGTGGGCAAACGTGAGGCCTCTGGGGACCAGACCGCTGTCCCTCGGGGCCACCAGAACGTGGCTGGAAATCAGGGTGTGGCTATGGGAGGGAAAAATGAGGGCTTTACCCTTTCAAATAAGAATTCTGCTCTCCCAGTTGGAATTTTCCATCAGTCCCCCAGATTTTTAGCAATGCTGAGAGTGAGTCACTGGAAATCCTTCCCCCCTAGAACTCTTTTATATCCCATGTTGTTTTCCCTTGCTCGTTTCTTTGCCTGATCCCTCCCTTTGCTCTGGTTGGATGTATTGTTTCCAATCTTTCCGGGCAGATTATGGACCTTCAGTTGCCCCCTCCCCACTTTGAGAGTGTATATGTTATTAGAAAGCAGCACCAATTATGTACATGATACTAAAACTTGGGAATCTTTTTTCAGGCTGTGTCTTTTCTCTCAAATCCCCCAAAAACCCTGTTGACAGTTTTGCTTTAGGGGTTGCCAGGAGTTGGAAACGATTTGAGGACACCTAACAGCAACAACTTTTCTGCTCAACGACACCGACTTAGTTTGATCCCTTTAGTGGAAGGAGACATCCTTGCCGAGCTGTTGCTTCCTGTTTCCCGTAACCTGCTGGCCGTAAACCTTTTCTGCCGGCTGGGACAGAGAAACCAGTTTAACAGGTCACAGTTTAACTGCTGAGCAAAAGCACGCACCCAGCCAGAAAGCCCTTTTGCGCTTCGGCCTTCTTTGGGGAAAAGGGAGAAACACATCCGCACTGCCAGCTGTTCCCTTTCCACATCTTTATTAAGATTTGAGGGAACACACACTAAAGAAATAACCGGGTTGTGCAGACACGTGTAGGGTAGAATTCTGTTGGTGCAGTAACCAAGCATCACTTTCCTATAGGAGCCAAAGGGGCATTTTTGTCTGAATTCAGAATAGCCACATTCAGTTCAATGCTGTGGAAGCGGAGTTGTGCGTGCCCAAGAATTATGCATGAGCATCCAAAGTCCACGGATGTGCACGGCACGTGGGTTCTGCTTTGGGTTCCACATTTGGAATTTTGGACCCTTCCCACTACACAAGCAGAACGATAGAACTGTAAAGCTGAAGGGGGCTCAAAGGTCATCTAGTCCAACCCCCACCACCACGCAGGAATGCACAACTGGAAAGATGTCTGTCTGACCTTTGCTTAAAGACCTCCAAAAAAGTCTTGGAAATTGAACAGTTGTACCCTGAACAGTTCTTACAGTCAAGAAGTTCTTCCTAACATTTAGGTGGAATCTCTTTTCCTGGAGTCTCAAGCCATTGCTCCGTGTCCTAGTCTCTGGAGGAGCAGAAAACAAGCTTGCTCCACCTTCTGAAGCACATCTCTTCAGATATTTAAAGATGGCTATCATGTCATCTCTCAGTTTTCTTTCCTCAATGCTAAAAAACTACAGCTCCCTAAACTGTTCCTCCTAAGGCCTGCTTTCCAAGACTTTGATCATAGTTGCCCCTTCTCTGGATTTGTTCTAGCTTGTTGATATCCTTGAGCAATTATAGTGCTCTCCGATTCCAGTTTAGATGCCTTGGCAACATCCTATGGAATCCTGGGCTATGTAGTTTGTTGAAGGACAAGGGCTGCGAATTCCAACTTGTGTGCCTTCAAGTCATCTCTGACTTGCGGCCCTAAATTTTAACTCTGGTGCTGTGGAGAAGGAAAGGAAGTCTCCACTTGCTCCAAGGCACGATGCTAAACTTGGGTCCTGGTGCTGTGAAGGAAAAGCCGTTTGCACATGCTCCAAGGCGTGACCCAACATTTCATAAATGGAAACCGGGACGCATGTAGCCAAGCAACATCAGTGCATGGTCAGAAGTTATAAATGAGGAAGGCACTCTGCACATGCTGTAAGACATGGCCCTGAACTTTGGTTCTGGCACTCTGGTGAAGGAAAGGCACTCTGCACATGCTTCAAGGTATGGCCCAAAAGTGAGGTCTAGGTCTTTCTGTGGCAAGAGGTCTCTTCAGTCTTGGCTCGTACTCTTTCGATACAGGTAGACCACGCCTGGAATATAGTCCTCGCCCTGCCCGGACTCCTCCGCCGAAGTTGCCCTCTCCCATCTCTCGAATTCCTCCACCGCCACCTTTTCCCACGATCCTCTCCGCTCCAGGTCATCCAGGAGCTTCTCCAGTTCGGCCTTGTAGGAGAGGTTGCTTCTGTTGCTCCGTGTGGTCAGGCACAGGTAGCCCCCTGCGTAGACAAGAGCGGAGGCGCGAGGCTGACTGGCCGGAGCAGGAGGCAAAACTCTGCCAGCGTCACAGACGTCTGCACCATTTTCCATAACAACCACGATAACAGCAGCGTCCTGTTGGTTAGTCTCAGATAGAGAAGAACTATTCAATCAGCTGGTAAGTCAATACATAGTTAAATCCATTGATTGAATGGGTCTACTCTAGTCAGGACTTAAGAACAGGATTTATGGCAACAATAGCAATGAGCATTGCGTCTGGTATGGGAAAAAAAAAACCTATCCACAGATTTCTTTTTCTTCTTTTTTAAGAAAAACAGAAAAGTTTTATTTACTTAGTAAGCCATCTGCTACCTAAATTGTCATTTATACTTTGGCTGGTCTATCAAATGAAGTTGGCAGGTCTATCGAATGAAGTGTAAGAAGTTGAAATGTACCCAAAGTTATCATCAAAATGGAGTTAAGCTGCCCACAATACTTCGGACAAGTACATTTCATCTGTTTTTAAGAGGAACACGCTGGATCAGGGTACAACCCGCTGCCAGGCTCCCTGGGATAGGTTTGCCTTAAGGTCGCCGTCAGTTGGAAATGAAGGCATCAGCCGCAGCAGCTCGTTACCTTCCTCGCTTGTTTGGCGAGAAAGAGTCCCAGGATCAGTCAGCATTGCCACCTAGCGTCCCTCACGGGTACCGACTCATTGGATCACAGCAAAGGCATATGTTCCACCTTCCCCAAGCTCTCTCCGTCCAAAGGCGTTGGACCAGCACTCCTAGCAACCGAGAATGCTGGGAACGGTGGTGCAGCACATGTTGGAAATGATGGGAGTGGTGGTACAACACATCTGGAAGGAGAAAACTTGGGAAAGCTGTGTCCCAAGCAACTAGTCAAGTGTGGTATAACCATCTGCCAATATCTGGCAGATTACATTTAGAGATAAAACTGTTCTCTGATACGGAAATTCTATTTAGCAATCACGGCCAATAGCTGAGGATAAACCTGCCTCCTCTCTTCTATGAATCTGCCAAACAAGATCTCTTTTTTTAGCCCTTCCTTGTTTGTTGTCCACTAGTCTCTTTCATTTAGAGGTCAACAGCTCTAGCATATGGAGGTTCCATTTAGCTATTGTGCTCATAAACATGCCCTCTCCTTGAGAATCCGAATCTTGTTGGGGATTTACGTAGGTGTAAACACTGTAGTTACGGTGCCGCGCAGGGAATCCCCTCCCTATCTCCTGAATACTTCCTCACCAGGAAGCAGCTGCTGTCAGTAACAGGGGTCTACTCCCCTGCCATCGGGAAGCAGCTGCCTGGCAGTCCCACCCCCCCCCTTGTGCGAGTGGTCTCCAGCACAGGAGGGAATTGTGAGAGGGGTCCTGCTTCTGCTGGTCACACTGCAAAACATTCATGGGCAGTAGTGGAAACATCAGTGAGCTGCTTCCTGATCAGCAGGAGAACAGACCTCCCATCGCTCGCAGCAGCTGCAGTATTGCAAATCATTAATGGGGTGGCATTGCATAAATGGCACATTAATTCTGTAAGCATAAAGGTACACTCCATCCCCTCGATGAAAGACCTTGGCCGTGGCGTATGGGAACATGGAAAGCCCACTGCTGCTGGGTGAGACTGTTAGGGTAGTGGTGGATGATGGTTCCCATACAAAATCACACCAGGTTTTGCCAGTCTTTAAAGGAACTCTCCAAAGTGCTGAATCTATTTAGGAATATTGTTCAGCACCCTGGAGAGCTCCTTGAAAACCTGGAGTGGACTCACCCCTCCACTGAGATGGAAGCTGCCCCTGCCCTGGAGAACATCTGGTGCTCTCCATGTGGCAACCAGTGTCTTTAAGGAAGTCTCACCTGGTTTGGTGACACGTAGCAACTCCGGAATGACGCTGGAGGAGACCTGTCCTTGGCTGAGGGCGCCCACAATCAGAACAGCATCGTAGCAGCCTAGGCAGAGAGGAGCAATGGTTAGCGACAGCAAGGAAAGAGACAGCCCCCCTGCTTGAAATTATGGTGGGGGGCAGTCCGCCCTGCAACATCTTCCCTCCTCCCTTCTTAACCCACATCTCTAGGGCCTAAGTTGTGTAGTTAACCTTCTGGGGCTGGCAGAACTTCCTGGCCAAAAAGGCACTGCTTCAGATCCTGGTAGAGTCCCTTCTGGCGCGCACGTTCCAGCATTCCCTGGCTGCCGTCAAGGCCATGGAAGTGACGAAAGCCCATCACCTGGAGCTTAAGAAGGGGTGGAGAAGTCACAACGTTATCAACGAGTGCCTTAGTTGTCTTTCTGTTTTCCTTTGCCCTCCTCATCCTCTTTTCATCTAGTGTCATCTCCTCTTCTTTAATGATTATTGATAGGATTGATTCTTGCAAGCCAAATAAGACCTGTGCCAGTCCAGATGAGTCCAATGAGTTGTGAATGTTGGGGGCGGGGGGGGGGGGAAGAATGATAAATTAATTGTGGTTGGCCCTTTGCATTTGTGGGTTTGACTTTTGTGGATCTGATTATTTGCAGGTTTATTAGGTGGCTTTGATCAGGTGTGCAGCCTTTTAAGAACCCACCTCTGGTCTTCTTCCTCGTCCACCAGCCGCTACCTGGCCAGCTCAGGACATCTCACAGCCTGATTTCTCACCACCACAAACCTTCTCCCAGAATCCCAGAAGCAGACGGGTGCGAGAGAGGAAGTCTAGGGCCACCACGCCAACACACTCCCCTTCCCTCTCCTTTCCCTGACCTGGTTGGGACCCTGGGTGCCCCCTCTGCCCACCATGCCTTGGCCCCCTTCCCACAGACACACACAGCCAGACACATTTTGATATTTTCATCCCCCCCCCCTTTACAGGGGGGTCCTACCAACTGTAGTCTTTTAATGAATTTTAATATTTTTAACTGTAGATTAATTGTTTTTAGATTGTCTACTTGCTTGCATTTAAGCAAACTGTAGCCTTATGGGATCTAGCAAAGCTATTCTATCACCCTTCCTAATGCTTACCTACGGCAAGAGGCCTGGGTTCGATTCCCTGCTCGGCCATGGAAACCCACTGGGTGACCTTGGGCGGGTCACACACTCTCAGCCCCCACAAAACCCCGTGATAGGGTTGCCATAAATTGAAAGCAACTTGTAGGCACACAACAAAACGCTATCTGTGGGTTTTAGGCATCCGCCGGGGGTCTTGGAACACATCCCTTGCATATAAGGGGGGACTAATGGGTGGTCTTTTAGCTGCCTTCTGCTGAGGTCGTGCCCCAATCTCCCCCTTACCTCCTGGGCCACAAGCCCCGTGCCACAGGCCACGTCCAGCACCAGGGCATCCCGGGGGTCTCCCTGAAAAATGGAGGCCAAGCGGGTGGCTGCCAGCCTCGGCGCTTCGTACTGCAACACCGACACGTCCTAGCAGGAATACAAAGAGACCGTCTAAATCTGAGATTTGACCGGAGAGCAATGGAGGGGAGGCAGCGAATCCGCCCTGTGCTTCGCTCCGAACTTTAAAGGACCTGTCTGAAGTGCCGAACCTCACTGAGGAGGCATGGGGGACAGGATTCAGCACTCAGCACGAGCCGTTTAAAATCCGGACTACAGCCAGGAGCAGAATCACTTATAGTTTGAACTTTCTGAAGGGGATGAGCCCCTGTAGGTAGTTTAGTACCTACAAAGTTCAGACTGCAGCCCAGAGCAGATCTAGCCATTTTAAAGAGCAGTCAGAGCTACTGAGCCAATTTGGTGAAGGGAGAGAAGGGGAGGGGACCATGCAATAGTCTAGTGACACCTGAAAGCCTGAGAAGTTTGATTTTTTATTGATTCTTGATTATTTTTCGGCATCGGACTTTTGTGGAATGCTGTCCCACTTGTTTACGGGGAAGGAGAACAGCTTCCGTTCCGCAAAGCCATGTTCCCACATCTGATCGTGCAGTCCAGTTTTCCGTGAAAAATTTACACCAAAAACATTTAAAAATAATTTAGCAATCTTCTGGGTGCCACCAGATTCTTTGCTGTTTTCGATTCGGAAGGAGTCTCCTCCCTTTAAAGCGGGGCTGGCAATTTTACGGCGCTTCGGATGTTGTCGGACCGCATCTCCCAGCGCTCCTCGCCCTTGGCGGTGCTGGCTGGGGAGGATGGGCGTTGCAGCCCAGCGCCACCTGAACGGACGCCTGGTTCTCCCCCGCTTTAAAGGTACCGGAGATGCTGGCCGTCCCAGGCACCCTCGGTGGTTGGAGCGGGGAAAGCACTCTGCACATGCTCAGGGGACCTTTTTGAGACTTCCCCGCAGGGAGAGGAGGGAGAAACCAGGCGGAGGAAGGAGGGGACGGGGTTGCGAGAGGCACCTGCTCGTACTCCGCGGCCCAAGCGTCGTAGAAGCGGCGTTGCTGCTCCGGATCGGTTCCGCGGTGCAGGTGGGCCACGTGGCGCCGCACCTCGGCCAGGCGCTTAGGCGAGGACGTGGCCATGGCCGGCCAGCGGAGGAGAGGGCTAGCTGGCCACCACCCCCGGAGGGGGGGCGGGGTCCAGGACGGACAGCTCCCCCCGCCTTCCCATTGGCCACCTGGCCCGAGTCCCGCCTCCTCCTCCTCCTCCTCCCCCCTTTGGCCATTCCCACTCCGGAATTTGGATTTGCAAGCTCTGTATACTCCGGTTTCTCTTTTGTGCACTACAGATCCCAGAGTCCTCCAGTGTCCTGGCAAGGAGGCGTTGGAGGTGCCCCCCCACCATTCTTAAAAGGGATTTGTGGGAGCTGTAGTTCAAGAAAGATCTTCCCCTGTTGGTTTCTGGGCGTGGTAGTTCTCAAGGTAATTTTTCCCGCAGGATTAAGGAGCTGCGCTGACAATGGACTGGTCCCGCAAATGGAGTGAGATTTTCAGTTGCAGAAGTTTCTCCTGCTGGATAGCCTATTGCCCCCGAAGAAGGCCTTTGGAGTATATAGGTAGGAGTTTCGGATTGTCTCTCCCCCCATTAAATCCCTGCCCCAATCTCAGCCCTGTGTGAAGAGGCAAAAGCTCGAGGATTTTTGGTACGATTTAACAAGTGGGTGAAGCCTTAGCGGCTTTCCAGGGCATGGAAAATGCTCCCTGAGCTGCTGAGCATCCTTGGAACCTGGGATGAAAGAGCCGCCCCGCTGTTCCCATGGCAACCGGGGCTCAGCCGGGTACCCTTCTCCATGGCAACGGCTCCCTCTCTGCTCCTCCATCCTTCGTCCGAGGGTGAGAGGAGAAAGGATGCCCCGAGGCCCAGCGCTACGGGGTCCAAAATGCCACTGGGGAAGCAAGGGGGAAGATACATTTGGGGACGTAGATGGGGTCTAACCGGGGTCGGAAGCGGTGGCATCTAGACACTCCCATGATGGTGGGGCGGTGAGTCCGCTCTGGGTTTTAGTCTAAACTTTAAAGGAGCCGAACCTTTTGTGTTTGTTCACAAAACCCCACTTGATTTATCCTTTTGACACCCATAGAACTCTCCGTGTTGTTGTGTGCCTTTAAGTCATTTCTGACTTCTGGCGACCCTAAAGCACACCTATCGGGAGGTTTTCTGGGGCCGAGAGTGTGTGACACACCCAAGGTCACCTGGAGGGTTTCCGTGGCTGAGCGAGGAATCGAACTCTGGTCTCCGGGGTTGTAGACCAATGCTCAAACCGCTGTGCCAGGCCAGTTCTCCAGCCCTGCTTTTCAGATGAATATTCACACGTATGCCTGTGGAAAATATTCGCTGAGATTCTTCATTAAGGAACTGGAAGGGGAACTTGGCACTCATGATGTTAGTTGGCTGTTGAACAATGCTGTTTTGTTGTTCCTGTTATTGTGTGGCTTCAAGTTGTTACTTTTTCTTTTGGTAATAATTTTTATTCAACATAAAAGAGTTTCTTTATATAAAACAACGTATCAGGGTCTATCACACGCAAAACGACTCAAAAATATAACCACCAAAACGCCACAGAAATAACAAACAGTAAACAACTACACTACTGACTAAAACTGAACACAATACAAGGGGAAATACTAAGGTAACTAATTTAACTTCCAACCCACCAGTAGTTGTAACTGAGTTGTAACTCAAAATACTAAATCAACTTCCCCTAAGTTAAACATAAACTTGATAAGAAAAAGGCTACCCAAACACTTTATACTACTAAGAAATATACTTCTGCTACAAATACCTAAACTTATACCTTTTATACCATATAATTCCACCTTACCTCTAGTTGTATTTAAATTTTAAATCTGAAAGAACTTTCCCAAAAGTGCTTAGCAAGGTTCAGAATTTTTCCCCAGCTTTTTCTATACTCAACCATCGAACCGTCTTTTAACACTGGGGCCAACTTGTCCATTTCCTGTTAAGTCCTAAAGTTTCATCCTTTGCTCTTCTTGCATTGGTATCTCTGCTTCTTTCCTAGATGTTCCTGACTTCTCTGGAAACCTTTACACAGAGGCCATTTCTGCACTACATTCTTATAGTGCTATTATTTCACTTTTGACATCCAGTGTAATCCTGGGGTTTGCAGCTTAGGGAGGGGCCTTGAGAATTCTCAGCCAGAGAGCTCTTGGGCCTCAGTAAGCTACAAACCCCAGAATTCCCCAGGATGTTGAAAGTGGAATAATAGCACTACAACAGTGCAGTGCGGAAATGGCCGGAGGTTCAATGGCCGGCTTTCTGGAGTGCTTAAATCACGTTTTCCTGCGGGGCAGGGGGTTTGACTTATGGCTCTATGATTCTAAGTCATAATGGACACTGTTTTTTTTTTTTTGGCAAGGGAGGAGTCTGGGGTGGGCAAGTTGGCTAGCTGTGACATCACGCTGAGACACCCCCATAGCAACATCCCAACTGAGGTCACAAAGCCACAAGCAAAGTTTGCAGCCAGCAGCTGTTCATGACCAGCTGGGTTTGGGAGAGCAGAGCTGCAGGGAAGTGGTTGGGAATCCCTACTTGCTCTCCAAGCAGGACATTGCGGCTGAGCATTGTCGCCCCCTTCAGTCCCTTTCTGGAATTACAATTTTTATTCTTTTTTTGGGCTAAGAACTAAATTCAGTTCCATACCTACAGAGAGAACTGAACTGCCTTCTCTCTCCCTAACCCCAGAGACCAAAAAAGGGTAAGTGCTTCTGGGGAAAGGTCATGTCACATCAGCAGAGGTGGACAGACTTCAGGTTTAGAGTTTCTACTCAGCATTATTTTTCGGGGGGAGGGGGAGTGATTGTGGCGGGACTGCATTTCACTGACTGGTCTTGGGTGCAAAATATCAAGTGGGACCTTGAATGCAGATGTTACATGTTAGAGATGGAGAGCTTGTGGCCCATGGGCTGGATGTAGCCCCAGGTCTATTTTTGTAGCCCCGGGCTACAATTTTTCAATCCTGCCCCATATTTTTGTCATATTTTAGTCTGTGACATACCCTGCCTCGAACCTTGGGGAGAGGCAGATAAGAAGTAAAATTTATTACTATTAAATATTATTTATTTATATCCCACCTTTCTTTTAGGTTAGAACTCAAGGCAATTTACTGAAAGACAGAATGCTATAAAGCAGAGTTAAAAGCATACATAAAAGATTAAAACAATTAATTAATACCACTTAAAATCTTGCTTTAAAACAGCAATTCAAGCAAGACTCGAGGCAGATTATAAAAATTAAAACAGATGTAGCTAAAAAAACAACACATATCCTACGAAAGGGTTCAGTACCTTGGAGAGCGCTGCAAAAGCTCAGGTTAAAAGGTGGAGTGGATTTACTGCCCCACTGACATGGAAGCTGCCAGCCATCCCTGGATGTGGCATCACTTCCAGTTGGTTCAGGAGCAACTGTGTGATGTGTGGGGGTTGAGAATGGCCGTTGCCCCTCCCAAAATTGCTCACCCCTCCTGTAGATATTAAGCACTCCTCTGAAAAAGGTGATAGATCGGTGCCTTCTTTAATCCGCAGAGCTGTCTCTGATGTTACTTTCCTGATGGAGCCTGACGTCCTCCAAACTCACCCTGATGCTGAGCCTCCCGGTGAAGTCCCTAAGCCGCCAGGGCCCCTCCTGCCTTCCCTGACCCTTGGGAAGAACTTGCAGGGGGTGGTCCAAGGCGGGCTGAGTGCCCTCTACTTGCACCTGCTCTCCTTGCGGGTGGGGCTGCTGGGATGGTACTTCTGCTTCAAGAAGATGCAGTGGGACTTCCTGTGCTGGATCCACGCCTCCATGGAGCTGGCCACCGACTTGGTCTTCTGCTGGGCTCAGAATGCCCTCCTAGCTTGCATGATGCTTCTGTTGCTTGCCTGGAAAGTTCGAAGTGGAGTTAAGCTACCTGGCTGGAGGTCAATGCTACGAAAATTGGTGAGAAGAATTGACTTCCCCCGTGCTAAAAAAAAACCAGCGGCAGATGGTAGTTCCCAGGTCAGTTGGGCACTGAATCCATTCCAGCTTTTGTCCAAACTGTTAAAAGAGCTCTCCAAGGTGCTGAAATCCATTCTGAAATAAGCTCAGCACCTTGGAGGTCTCCTTGGAAACCAGCCAAAACCTGGCATGGATTCATGGCCCCATTGAGATGGGAGCCACCAATTGCCATGGGACGGGAGAGGGGAGTGGAAGAGACATTCAAACTTTTTTTTTTAGGGCCGAAAAAAAAAATCACCCAAAAGTCTCAGGGAGAAAGTCTTGACGCAGGTGACTACATGTTCAAGACACCCTTGTTTTTCTTGAGAATGATAATTTACAAGGGCTCGTTAAACAGAATCCTATTTTTTAGTCCCAATTAGTAGAGACCTACTGAATCAATGAGACTGGCATGGAATCCTAGAGTTGGGAGAGACCCCAGGGGCCATCCAGTCCAACCCCGTTCTGCCACGCAGGAAGACACACTCACAGCACCCCCGACAAATGGCCATCCAGCCTCTATTTAAAAACCTCCAATGAAGGAGACGCCACCACACTCCAAGGCAGCAGCATATTCCACTGTGGAAAGGCTCCTACTATCAGGAAATTCTTCCTGATGTTTAGGGCAAATCTTTTTTCCTGAAGTTTGAAGCCATTGCGCAATGGTGTCTCAGTCTTCAGAGCAGCAGCAAACCGGCTTATCACATCCTCCATGTGCCATCCCTTCAAATATTTAAGTATGGCTGTCATGTTGCATTTTAACTTTCTCTTCTCCGGGCTAAACATCTCCAGCTCCCTAAGCCGCTCCTCAGAGGGCTTCGTGGCTTCCAGGCCATCTACCATTTTGGTTGCCCTCCCCCGGACACCTTCTAGCTTGTCCATATCCTTCTTGAGTTGTGGTGCCCAGAACTGGACGCAGGATTATTCCAGGTGGGGTCTGACCAAAGCAGAATAGAGTGGTACCATCACTTCCCTTGGCCTAGATACTATACTTCTGTTAATGCAGCCCAGAATCACACTGGCATTTTTGGCTGCCGCATCACATTGTTGACCCATGTTCAGCTTGTGGTCCATGAAGGCTCCTAGACCCCTGCTATTTTCAACCCAAGTGTCACCCATCCTACGTCTGTGCCTTCCATTCATTCTTCCTAATGTAGTACTCATTGTGTAGTCCTCCTCGTCGGTCTTATTTGCTTGCTCTTCTTGCTTCTCCTCCCAGGCCCTGAACGTGCAGCTAGCCTGGGGCCTCTCCCTGCTGAGGAGGTGCTGCTGGAACCTGGGACGTCTCCCCGTCCGGATGGCCTGGGTGACCGCCTGCTGCCTAGCTTGGCTGATTTGCTGCGTCGCCCGGACCCTGGAGATCAGCTACGAGCAGGCGGCCAGGATGGCCCGAGAGGCCGAAGAGGAGGAAAGGGAGAAGGCCCCCGTGGCTCTCGCGATGCCCTTGTCTCCTCCAGCAATTCTGCCGAGGCAGGAGGTGAAGATCTAGCTGGGCTTCAACAAACGGCACTAGAAGGTACCTTGCCTGCGGGCTTTGTGCTCAGGAAATAAAGAAGACTTCCCAGATGGTGGAAATGGGTTTGCCAGGTCGTGCTTGTCTTGGGTCTTGTGTTTTCCTAGAGATGATCCCTTGGGATGTAAGACCCCACCAATATCAGTAAGGTTTGGATGGGCACCATAACTAATTGGCATCATATGTAATTGGCAACACACTTTAATTGGCACTGATATCAAATTCAAGCCCGAGAGGTGACGGAGAGGTCAAACCGAGCGAGGGAAAGAATTTGACTGTAAATGTGAGAAGGACAGGTCAACTCGAAACTTCCTCCAGGTAGGACTGAGTCATTTGTCAGGCAAGTACGCACCATTCCTGTGGATAATAGGCTTAAATAGAAGCTGGAATTTTCCAGGGAATCCCACTGTGAGGAGCCCACCAGGACACTGATTGAGAGATATCCATCCCTTGTACACCTGGACTTTTTCCTCTGTCCTCATAGCACCCACAGTAGGCAGCTATTACAACACCCATCACGTCTTTGCCAGTCAAAGCACTAAGCCCATCAACAGGCGAAAGACCCATTGTCCACAACAGGTTCCCTTTGTCTTGCATCTGGAGTCTTCACAGCCACAAGCCATTTTCAGGGTACAAATACCCCTGATTTCAGGGTACCCAGCGCAGTTTCTTGCCTTTCTGAGCGTCACTCTGTGCATTTGATTCCCAAACTGAGAACTGCCCTTGGGTCCAGGGCCTGAGTCACTTCGTCCCACTTCTCCGCTTCTCGTCGGATCTGGTAAATATCGCCTGCACCCTTCACAGTCGCTATCGGCTTTCCTCCCTTTCTTTCAGTTAAGGCTCTTGTGTGAATGTGTGATTGTGTGTATCTCGTGTGCATGCAGGAGCAAGTTCCCCCCAATAAAAACACATTTTAAGCTTACTTTTTATTCTTTGGCTGGTTCTTTTTCTGCGTGTACCCGTAAACACTGGTAGGAAAGATCCTGCTAAGTTGCCCCCCTCTCGCAAGCCTCCTTTCTGAGCTAATTAATTCCCCACTTTTGCAAGGAGACCCTGGCATCACCGGGTGGCCCTTGTGGCATCTACGTTTTGGAGTAACAGTGATATCACAGATGGGGATGTAAGTCTTCACTAAGTTTCTGCTCAAAGGTGGCAGTGGATGATTTTAGCATTTTTTTCTCCCTGCTGTGAGAAAATCTTTGAAAGCCATGTGGTTTTGGAAGGCTATTTGCAGTTCAGGACTTGCACAGGGTTGTTTTGTGCAAAAGACAGCCTTTTCTGCACAGGAAAACAGCCTTTCCTGCATGGAAAATAATATGTCAATGCAGAAATATTAATTAGTTAGTAAGTGCTTCTCCATACAGGGAAAAATATGCTTTTTGACCATTTCTTGAATATTTTTGAATATTCTTTCCATCTTAATCCCAGGCTAGGCTCTGGTAATGTCACCGGAAGTGGGCCACGGTGACATCAGGAAACACGAAACATTACACGTTGACCAGAACTGTGCTGTTCGAATGAAAAATGCCGAGTCTAGCCAATGGAGATAAAAATACAGCTCGGGCCCCGCTCGGTATTTAGGAGATTGCAAATCGGACTTAACAATCTCATAACTTTAGGGATTCATGTTTATAGTAGTTATTTACCAAATCTGACCCCCAAATCCTGTTTATTTTAAAGCCAGACATTGATCCAGCTCATGGGTTCCTGAGCCTTTGCAGATCTGGGTGATAGGAAATGATGGTGATCCTAATACTAAATGGTAGTAGTGATGGTAATAATAATAATAATAATAATAATAATAATAATAATGCTGCCACCTGTCTCTCCCTATGGATCAAGGTAGGAATATGTGATCAGTGGGAGGGGAAGAAGGAAGAACACGAAGCGGGAGAGAGAGAAATCTGATATATTTCAATATTTGGATGGAAAACCATGATTGTGCAGGCAAATTTAAAAAAAAACCTGGGAAGATTTCCAGGGAATTCTTCCCCCGCTTTCTGGATAAACCCTTAAAGGAGGATTTGGAAAACAGCAATCTACCTTTTGGCCAGGAGGGGATGCCCTTGACTGGCAGTTCAGAATCATTCTTTTGTGCCTAAGGGCTTCTCTTCCTGATCATAGACGGAGACCATTTCCACACTAGCCTGTTATAGCGCTGTGATTCCACTTGCAACATCCTATGGAATCCTGGGGTTTGCAGTTTCGGGAGGGGCCGGCTGGCCCCTCCCGAAACTGCAAACCCCAGGATTCCATAGGATGCTGCAAGTGGAATCATAGTGCTATAACAGTCTAGTGCGGAAATGGTCAAAGCTAGGAAAAGGGGGAAATGCACTGGGTCTGCCCTTCGCTACAGAAATACCCATTTCCCACCGCCCAGGGCTGGTAAGGAAGCTGAGAACATCTTGACTCAAAAATCAGTACTTTTCCAAGGCTTGGGATGCATTTGTGAAGTGAGGAGGGGGAAACGAAGCGTGGCAAACCAGGGGAGCATTTGTAAGAGCCGCGTAAGTAAAAGTGTGCATTTCTGGCAAAGGAAGAAGAATGCATCCAAAAATCTGCATGTAAAACAAGATGTTCAAATGTGGATACATTTCAGAAACATGTACAAATGAACATCTCTCTCTAAGGAGAGCAGAGCTGAACTTTATGTTCACACATGTTGTTGTTGTGTACCTTCAAGTCATTTCTGACTTATGGCGACCCTAAGGTGAACCTATCACGGGATTTTCTGGGGCTGAGAGTGTGTGACACACCGAAGTAGGTTTACACGGCTGAGTGGGGAATCAAATCCTCATCTCCGGGATTGTAGTCCAATTCTCAAACCACTAATCCACACTGTCTCTCTATGTTCTCTGTGCTCACACAGCACGTGTGTGGCCGAGCAACGTCAATGTGTCCGAAATGACCGAGACTGCAGCAGTTTTGCTTTAACCTGAGTCTCCTGGAGATGGCAAGATCCCATCCCCAGCCCTCGTCTCTCTCCCCGCTGAATTAATTGAGTGCAAATTCATTTTCAACTTGGAACTTAGTTTGCGGTAATTGGAGGAAGCTGAGGACAAAGGGGCGGGCGAGCAGGAGGAGGAGAAAGAAACCGGGACATATTAAAAGCGGCCGAGAAAGCAGGACGGCAGTGGATTAATGATCGGGACTGTCTGGGCGAAACTGAGGTGGTTGGAAGGGATGCTGACAGACTCACATTGTTAATGTTGTTGCTGTTTGATCCTAATATTGTTATTATCCTGCCTTTTTCAAAATGGGTCAAGGAGGCAAGCAGATTATTAAACACAGTGCAGCTCTAAAAATAGACACATAAAGGTTATTTAAGAAGCAAACGGTCTATAGAGTTAAAATCAATTAAATTCATTAGAAAGCAAAAGCATACATACATATGGGGGGGGGGGGAGAGAAGTGTAGTGTTTTGAGCATTGGACTATGATCCTGGAGTTCAGGATTCGAGTTCCTGCTCGGCCATGGAAACCCGCTGGGTGACTTTGGGTGTGCCAGACACTCTCAGCTCCAGAAAACCCTGTGTGTGATAATTTCACCTTAGGGTCTTGGTAAGTTGGAAATGACTTGAAGGCACACACATGACACACACACACACACACACACACACACATCCATCCATCCATCCATCCATCCATCCATCTATCTATCTATCTATCTATCTATCTATCTAATCTCTCTCTCTCCAGCAAATTCAGTGCAACATTAAAAACCCCTCAGTTCCCAAAACTGTGATGGAATAAAAAGGTTTTCACTAGTTAGTTTGTGGAAGGAGAGCAAGGCAGGCACCTGTGTGGGGAAGGGGCAGGTTTAATGACCTCTTACTTCTCCTCCATGAATGGATGGACATCTCTTTGCTTTCGGCCTTTCAGCTAGTTGCTGATGATAAAAGAAAAGGCTGGCAGATCTGGGTATGTTTAGCCTGGAAGAGAGAAGGTTAAGAGGAGACATGATAGCTATGTTTGAATGTTTGGAGGGATGTGACGTGGAGGATGGAGCAAGCCCGTTTTCTGCTGCTTCAAAGACTAGGACATGGAGCAATAGCTTTAAAGTACAGCAAACGAGATTCCATCTAAACATTACCAATAGCTTCTTGATGAGTGGACTATGCTGCTGTCTCGGTGGAGTACGGTGGAGTCTCCTCTTCGGAGGGTTTTAACAAAGGCTGGATGGCCGTCTGCTGGGAATGCTTTGATGGTGTATTCCTGCATGGTAGAATGAAGTTGGACTCCATGGCCCTTGGGATCTCCTCCAGCTCTATGAATCTATGATTAATCCTCTGCTGTCTTACATTTCCAGCTGCTTTTGAAATGTCCCGGTTTCTCTCTCCCCTTCCCACTTTCTTCTTCCTTTGTTCTCAACTCAGTTCAATTGCTGCAAACTGAGTCCAAAGTGCAAAAGCTGTTTGCCCTCAGTTAACTCAGCAGGAGGAAGTGGACAGGAGGGAGCAAAGTCTTCCCCTTCCCAGGAAGGTCAGGCAAAAGCAAACTGCAACAGCCCTTCCTCTCTTATGAGTTCTTCTTCATTAACAATGTTTGCCATCATGACCACACTGACATTGCTTGGCCACACACGTCCTCGTTTTCATCTGCAAAGTCTTGGAGAGTGTGCAACCCTAACAATTGAAACTCCAAAGCATATTTGCACAGGCGCCAAATGTTACCTGGAGAAGGCCTCTGCCTTCCCTGAACATAACTTTTGCGGGATAAATTTCAGAAAACCTCAGGGAGGCAGGCTGATTCCAGCCCCTTAGCAACCATCCAAAAGAAATATCTATATTTTTATATATTTTTTTATTTAAGAAAAGAAAGACACATCGGTGCCCCCTGGTAAACCACACAGATCCCAGCAGACAGTGTTCAGAGTGTGGGATTAACAGGCCAGGGAAAGAGGCAGGAAAGCACACCAGAGCTCTGATTTATGGCTGGTTTTACCTCTCCCTCCTCTTTCTTCTTACTGAGATCTGCCAGGGAAATTTTAGAAACGTCTTTTTTTTAAAAAAGCCTTCCTTCACCCCGCCCACCCCCAGCCTCAAAACAGCAGGGGTCAGTCCAGGTTTCTAGCAATATGGTAGTCAGGCCGCTGAGTGCTGGACAGAAATGCCTCCATATTTCATGTTTTGTGTCAGGCCCTTCCCTTTGCCTGAGACTAAAACCATTACTTTAATGGCCTGTTTCACACGTCGGGGCGTTTGTTTCCATTGCTAATTGAGTCCCCGGGTCCTCTTACAAGACAAACACGGGTCTGTGCCAGGCTTGGCCTGTCACCTCCAGTCCTTGCTGTAGCCCCTCTCTTGGCGCTCACTGGACGGCTTGTCTCAAGTCTTGGCTCCGCTTCCCTCGGACCTACATTCCTGGGTTGGGTCCCTCTCCGGCAGGGTCGGAGCTTTTGCTTTCTTCTTTCGCGGAGAAATTCAGCAATGTGCTGATGCTTTCCTAGACACCGTGTTCTGGGGGGTGGCGGCGGGCGCATGCTTGGCTTCGGCGGCCACAGCTGTGCAAACAGTTCTGCCGGGCTCGGCCCTGCCAGCTGGCCTGGGCGTCGGTCAGTGTGAAGGGGAGCTGGACGTCAAGCCAAGATTTCGGGTTTGGATGAGAGCCCCCCCTCCCTGCGAAGTTGTTCCCTTCTTCAAGCCGGGGCACACCTGCGCAGTTTCGGCACGTGACCGGCCAGGTGCAGAACGTCAACAGGGAGCACATCCTAAGAGATATTAAACAGAGAAGATGGCACATCAGTTTCTACTTCCAAAATGGCGAGGCAGTTCTGCAAGGCCACCTGGCCAGCGGATTTTGATGTATTGCTACTGAAGGCACAACTGAGTGCGCACGCAGTCTGTGGACCACATGGGGTTCCTCCACCTCATGCTTGTGGCCCCTGGTGCCTCTCAGCAGTTCCTCAAAGACCTCCAACACCAGCAATTTTTTAGAAAAAAAAAATTGGGGGCATGATTTTCAAGCAATTTTTGCCCCCAAATTGTATAGAAACCCCCCATACGCATGAAAACACATGAAAACACCCTCAACCCATTCCCACAAGCACCCCACAACTACTTTTTCTCGTATAGTGCCGTCTATATTGTTGTGTGCCTTCAAGTTGTTTCTGACTTATGGCGAACCTATCACAGGTTCTGTGAGTGTATGATGCATATAGAGTTCTCAGATTATATAGACACGAAGCCAAATTTTTAGGGGTGTAAGGCTGTGATTGGAGAGGATCATAAATCTAACATCACCCTACATCTCTAGCCAGTTCCCAGACCTGCATTTGGTTCCCACTTCTCATCCTTGGGGCAGGAACATATTTCCTGCCTCTTCTCTTAGACACTTCGAGTTCTCGAAACACTCTCCTCGACATGTTCGTTTCCGCCCGCTCTGATCATTTCCTCTTCCCCGGATACGTAGTAAAAACAGACAATAAAGCAATTAACCAGTTGATACTTTCTAATAACATAGGCAAGCTCCAAATGGAAGCATTGTTGCAATTACCACTTAACACTGGATACTTCGTAGCATTACTAGCTTAACTCTGTGGCGATCTATAGCATACATCTACATTAGAGCTTTCCAAACTGTGTGCTGTGACACATTAGTGTGTCGGCTGCAGTGTGCAGGTGTGTTGCTGCTGCTACCCGAGGCTGAGAAGGACCCCAGCGAGGGTGGTAGTGGGCCCACCCCACCCTAGATAGCCTCTGGGTACCATGCATGCATAATTGGGTTGTAACGTTGGAAGTGAATGTGAAAAGGCATGGCTGCTCAACAAAAAAGCCACCTATCTGTAGGTGTGTGCCACGCGGGATTGCTCTCTCATCACTGCAGGAGTGGAGTGCTGGTGCTGTTCTTTTCATGTTTAGTTACTTAAATTGCAGTTGAATTACCCCTAAAATGGATAAGTTTCTAATTAAGGATTTCGTTTCTTGTAATTCCGTTGTTACGATTTATGTATGTGTCCGTATCTCTTCTAAAGGTTTAGTTGAACCTTCAGTTTGCTAGTAAAAGTGAATTACTGTGTCGCGAAATGATGGATGTCTAAAAAGTGTGTCACCAACATGAAACGTTTGGAAAGCTCTGGTCTTTGGTTGTTGACAAAACACTATTTCAATATACACCTAGCGGACCAACGTATGTCAAGAACTCTGCATCCTGACCCCACCCACAGCCTATTTGGTCTAACCGGTGGTGTGTGCAGATTCTTCAGCCGGTTACCTACTAGCAGGACGTGCATGGACTCCGAACAACAGCGGGGCAAGAGAAATACATGTGTGCGTTTAATTGCAGGAAAGTAAGTGTCTTTTCCAACGGGTGGTTTGTCCCTGGCATCCGGATTCAAGCTGTGAGGAACAATACTTTAGGTTAAGCTTTCTCTCAGCTGGGAAGGCCACTAACAGGGTCCCTCTGGGGACGTGCTTTTATTCAACAGCGTTGTCTTGGCTCGGGCATTTATTGCCCGACGGAGACTTTTTATAAGCCAGCGGTATCATAAGATCTGGTGCTCGCGCAGCAGCGTGGAGGGAGAATGACCTCATGTTCTTCCAGAACCAGAAATAACTCGGTCCCAGGAGCATTCCAAGAGCATCATCAGGCATTATTGAGTGCCCGAGATGGAAAAGTGGGGGGTGGGTGGAAATTAGGGGAGAAGGCAATAGGAAGACATTGTTACCCCCCGCAATAAAAATTCTGTTCCCGCCATTACATTTCCCTTCAGTCCCCAAATTTCTGCAGAGACTGAGATACTGAACACTGGAGTTCTGCAGCAGAGTTATGTGGCAGTTGCACAGTGCCACCTCATAAATGATTTGTGATATTGGCCAACCAAGTGTGCAGCCCAATGGAAATCCACATGTACCGGCACAACATGCTGTGTGCATCTAAGCACCCCAAGTACGCTGGGTTTGCACAGCAGTGCCTCATGTACCACTCCATGGTTGCAATCTTGAGCTAAATGCGGACATGGTGCATCGGACCTGAATGTCTAATGGCTTCTCTAGGAGGAACATTACACGTGAGTAGTACATCAAGCAGTTTCCCACTAATATTAAGGTGCACCAGATTCCAGCACTCAGGAGAAGTTAACTTTTTCAGAGACTGCGACTCCCAGAATGCTTCAACATGCCCAGCAACAGGGGACTTCTGGTCTGAAAAAAAGCCATTTTTCCACCATGTCCTGAGCAGAATGAAAGTCTGGTTAATCCTGCACTTTATAGCTGGCTGATCGCACCGTGTGTGTGTGTGTGTGTGTGTGTGTGCACGCACCTTCACATTGCCCATCAACTTATGGTGACCTCCATGAATTTCCTGAGGTTTTCTTAGGCGAGGAATCCTTAGAGGTGCTTTTGCTGTTTCCTTCCAGAGACAAGAGCGAATCATTCTGCCATTTTTCTCTCTCTCTGCTGTGAGAAAGACCTAAAAGAATGTGCTATTTTTGAATATTTGCAGTTCAGAATTTATTCTTTGGAGTAATGGCTTCAAACTTCAGAAAAAGAGATTCCACCTAAACATTAGGAAGAACTTCTGATGGTAAGAGCGGTTTGACAGTGGAACACCCTGCTGCCTCAGTGGAGTGTGGTGGAATCTCCTTCCGTGGAGCTTTTTAAACAAAGGCTGGTGGCCATCTGTCAGGAGTGTCTGGATGATGCATTCCTGCATGGCAGTGTGGGGTTGGACTGGATGGCCCCTGGGGTCTCTTCCAGCTCTACGATTCTATGAATCTACAAAGCAGGTTCTCTTGCTTGACCTCAAAGGCCTCAGCCTGATGTTTCTCTACCCTGCCTGATTCATGCTGTAAACCCCATGGTGGTTTCTACGTCAGAGACTGTGAATCTGCTCCAGGTTTTAGTCTGAACTTTAAAAGGAGTTATACAGGGTTCTGAACACCCCCCCCCAATAAGTTGAGAACCTTGGGCAGCTATTTTAAACCCCAGAGTGGATTATCCATCCCACTGACATGAGAGAGAGATGGCCAAGAAAACTTGTGAGATGGCCATAGTGTGACTGGAGGTCAGAGTCAAGTTGGGAATTAATTGTTTGCCGTTGCTATTCTTTGGGAAGTAAATGTTTGCCATGGATTGTGATGGCTTTAGTAAAATGTAATGTGTTGGTTTACTGGTTGCAGGGCTCACAGTTGGTGGCTCCCATTTTAGTGGGGTAGTAAATCCAGGCCAGGTTTTCCTCCAGCCTTCAAAGGAGCTCTCCAGGGTGCTGAACACTGTCACCCCCGAAACAAGTCCAGCGCTTTGGACAGGCTCCTTTGAAACCTGGGTGAAAACCTGGCATGAATTCATCACCTCCTTGAAATGGGAGCCACCCCTGATTGTGATTCCAGTCTCCCCGGAAGCACCAATTGCTTCCAGTTTGGAAATTCCCACATTTGTATTAGAGCCTTAATTTCTAGGTTGGCTGAGTCCCACCTGCCCCATGGACAGCCCTTTCCCCACCTCTGTGGGGAAGGAGAAGGAAAGGAGAAAAGATTGGAAGAAATAGCAGGACAAAATGTGGAGGGGTGGAGGAGTGAAGGGAAGAGAACAACTCCTGGACCGTCTCTGCTCATCCCTCCTTCATGCCTGTTGCAGAAATACAATAAAATTCCATGCAGGAGGCAAAGTGATTGCACAACCCAGACCTTCCTCTGGAAGCCTCCTTGCTGTTTCCTTTTCAACAACAGCGCCGAGCAACAGAACACAGCTGAGAAGGCGATGTGTTTCTCTGGCCAAGGGCAGCCTGGAACGGCTGAAAATAAAACATGTTTCCTTCTAAGACCTTGGCTGGAGGGCTGTGCCTTAGTCCCAGCCAGACCCGTTGAAAGAAATGTCGAAAGGTGAGTCAACACCTAGGTAAATTCAGGACATTCAATGGTTCCCCTTTACTTAAGAATATTTCAGCTGTCGGTTCAGCCACATTGGCTGCCGCGAAAAAGAAATTGGGTTGTGCCTCCGTGGGACACCTTCAGAGCAAAGAGACCCGGCAATGTTTGGGAGGCCAGGAGTGGCCCACCCCTGGATTGCCTGGGGGATTCTGGGAGCTGTCATCTGAAAAAAAATGTAACTTTTCCAACTATGATATTGGGAAAGTACAACTGACCCACCCCTGAGAAACTGAGTTGCTTGCCCAACTGTAAGTCATCTGATTTCTCCTTAGACTACAACTCCCATCAGCCTCACCTAGTGAGAAATGATGTTGCAGTGAAGCATCGGGGGGCTCCAAAGTGGGGTGCGGGGGATGAAGGTGGCCAGGAGGCCTCACTTTGCCCACCCCTGCTGTGGATATACAAGCAATGTGAAAGAGACTGGCAGCTTCCCTTATAGACATGTGGAACATGGACCTTCTGGCATTCTCTGTACCTTTCCAAGCTGTTGCTGTTGTTGTTGTTGATGATGATGATGATGTTGTCATTGTGTGCCTTCAGGTTGTTTCTGACTTCTGGCAACTCTAATCTTCTTGGCACGGTTTCCTCTGAGGGGTTTCCCATGACCTTCCTCTGAGGCTGAGAGAGTGTGACTCACCCAAGGTCACCCTGTGGGTGCCCATGGCCGAGCGGCAACTCAAACCCTGGTTGCCAGAATCCTAGTTCAGCACCCAAACTCCAATGCTATGCTGCGTCTTCTTCGAAACCTGGAGCCGGTCAAGCATTGGTGGGAATTCAGAGTCGCAGTTACGGAGATGTGACCTAGTGTTATTTATGTAAAGGATTCATATTCACAATTCCTATGTATCCGATAGTGTAGGGAATGCACAGAGATCAGAAAAGTCCCCCGGGCCTGCTTTACTGGGCATCAGCTGCTGTGAGCGATAGGGATCTGTTCCCCTGTTTGTCGGGATGCAGCAGAGTGAAGTTTCCACTCTCCTCCCACCAACAATTTCTGGTGCGAGAAGAAATGGCAACAAGGACTTTGCTTCTGATGGCCTCTCCAAGATCGCTGGGGGTGTCTGTGGCAAAACTTTGAGTCTGCTGTATTCTGATTGAGAGGAGAACAGACCTCTGCCGTTCGCAGTGGCTGCTGCCCTTAAGTCGGGATTGGAGGAGTTGGGCCAGGAGGTACTACTTAATTAAGTATTCTTGGTTAATTAAGTATACCTAACTAAGCACCTGATTTAGAATATCTGCCATTTATTTTTTTGAATGATGTGGAGATATATCTCTGTTCAGGCCTTTTGCATTTGAGGTCCTGTGATTGGTGAGTACTGGAATCCAGTGTCCAGTTCTGGGCACCATAATTCAAGAAGGATATTGACAAGCTGGAGTGTGTCCAGAGCAGGGTGATCAAAAGGGTGGAGGGTCTGGAAGCCACGAAGCCCTATGGGGTGTGGCTGAGGGAGCTGGGGATGTTTAGTCTGCAGAAGAGAAGGTTGAGAGGGGACCTGAGAGCCATGTGTAAATATTTGAAGAGATGCCATATTGAAGATGGGGCAAACCTGTTTTCCAGAGCCTATGACACGGTGGAGCAGTGGCTTCAAACTTCAAGAAAAGAGGTTCCACCTAAGCATCAGGAAGAACTTCCTGACAGTAAGAGCCATTCAACAGTGGAATGCGTTGTTGCCTCAGTGGAGTGTGGCGGAGTCTCTTTCTTTGGAGGTTTTAAACAGAGGCTGGATGGCCATTCGCTGGAGGTGCTTTGAGTGTTTGTTCCTGCATGGCAGAAGCAGATTGGATTCAATGATCATTGTGGTTTCTTCCGACTGAAGCTGAACATGAGTCAGCAGTGTGATGCAGCAGCCAAGAAAGCCAATGTGATTCTCGGCTGCATCGATAGGAGTATGGTGTCTAGATCGAGGGAGGTACTGGTACCACTCTACTCTGCTTTGGTTAGACCTCATCTTGAATCCTGTGTCCAGTTCTGGGCACCCCAATTCAAGAAGGACATGGTCAAGCTGGAGCAGGTCCAGAGGAGGGCGACCAAAATGGTGAGGGGCCTGGAAACCATGAAACCCTATGAGGATAGACTTAGAGAGCTGGGTATGTTCAGTCTGCAGAGAAGAAGGTTAAGAGGGGACTTGATAGCCATGTTTAAATATTTGAAGGGATGCCATGTAGAGGAGGGAGCAGGCTTGTTTTCTGCTGCTCCAGAGACCAGGACAAGGAGCAATGGAGTCAAGCTGCAGGAAAGGAGATTCCACCTGAACCTCAGGAAGAACTTCCTGACGGTCAGGGCTGTCCGGCAGTGGAATATGCTGCCTCGGAGTGTGGTGGAGTCTCCTTCCTTGGAGGTTTTTAAGCAGAGGCTGGACTGCCATCTGTCGGGAGTGCTTTGAGGGTGTTCCTGCATGGCAGGGGGTTGGACTGGATGGCCCGTGTGGTCTCTTCCAACTCTACATTTCTATGATTCCATGAACTCTATGATTCTATGAATTCCAGTGAGGACATGTATCAGGAGAAGTCCACTCTTGTTCCAACCCCTTTTCACAGCCCAGTCTGACATTCTCAGTGCGGATGGGCTCCAATTTCCTCTTCGTCAGGTTGCAAGTCAACCTGGATGGCCAGTCCTATCCCAGCGTTGGCGCACTGGCACCACAGGGAGCGCATGGCCCAGCCTCAAGTGAGCTTTGCCTCATCTTCCTTTCATTAAGAAGCCTCAACCCTCCTGCCAGTCTCCTCTCTGTCTCATCCCTGGGCCACACTGTTCACTCACTGGAAACATCCACAGCATGGGGCATCGATCTTGCCCAGGGGCCATGTGACGTCAGGCGGTACTTATTGAGTTTGCAGTGTGCCAGCTCGACACATCATCAGCTTCCCTGCTCTTCATCCCGCAGTTAAATCTTCCACCACGAAAGCTTTTTGGGGCCAACGGATGGGGAACAGAATAGCTCTCCAAGGGCCAAGTCATTAACAGAAACAATTATTGCAGTGCCAGCTGATTAACAAGCTCATTTGTCTTCTCCTCTCCTTGTTCACCCAGGCATTCAACGTGACCACAAGCCAGGGAGTCCTTCTTGGCTGGAGGTGGCCCGGACCAGAGAGGAGGAGGTCGGTTTCCTTGTTGAGGTGGTCATCCCATGTGCGAGACCACTGTTCCATGTATCCGGGGTCTCCATCTGTGACAGAGGCCAAGCTAGGCCAGGCCGGAGGGCTGCGAAGTTCCATTCAGCACCACCAGCCCATGAAAAACCTTGGACGTCTGCCCGGTTTCCCAGCTCGTAAATCCAGACATTCCTGCCCAAGCTCACAGCCAACTGAGCTGTCACGAAAACATTTCGCTCTGGCCTGGCAAACCAATGCACAGGGATGTCAACCAGATAGCAAAGTGAGAGCTAGCTGGTGGGTGGGCAGAACAGGGCCGTAAATCAGCCCCAAACAGAGAAGCACTGGCCACCATGGGATGAGGAGCGACTGAGACCTAGCTTGGAGAAGAGAAGACAGAGAAGTGAGATGGTAGCCATCCATAAGTGTCTGAAGAGAGGTCATGGAAAAGATGGAGCCGGCTTGTTTTCTGCTGTTCCAGAGACTAGGACATGGAACAATGGCTTCAAACTACAGAAAAAGAGACTCTACCTAGACATTATGAAGAACATCTTTATACCTAGAGCTACTCAAGAGGAAAATAGACCACCTCGGAGTGAGTTGGGCTCTCCACCTTTGGAGGTAGATGATCCTTCCAACTCTAAGAGTCTATGATTCTATGATAGAGGAGCTCCCATAGACCAGACGTGAAATGGGTTGGACACAACACATGAGCCACTCCAGAGGCACATTCACACCATACAGTTATAGCACTATGATTCTACTTTAACTGTCATGGCAACATCTGATGATGTTCTGAGATTTGCAGTTTGGCAAGAGGGAATTTACTCCATTTTTTTTGAGGATAGGATCCAGCACCTTGGAGAGCTCCTTTTAAAACCTGAAATGGATTCATTGCCCCTACTGACATGGGAGTCACCAGGTGCCGCCTCAGGGCAGTGACATAACTTGGGGTGTATGGGGTGGACCATCTGACACAAACCCCGCTGTCCTCCAAGAGAAGAGACTGTCTCAGGGGGTTTATACAGAACTGCCACTGCTACACCCTGCTAACTGATGCCTGTGCCGTTGCCTAACTCTTCTTCGTAGCAGGGAGAGTTTTCTTCCTGTGCAGTCAGGATTTGCACTGGGGACTGGAGATTCATGGATGACATAGATTTGTGGATTCCGCTGGGGTCAGAGAATATGGGCTATTTGTAGTAAGCAAATAGCTGAAGGGCCAAAGGTTCCTCAATATAGCCCCAAACACTAGAGGCTGGCAGTCTGATATCACTGACTCTGCTTTGGATTTTAGTCTGAACGTTAAAGGCGTTCTCCAAGGTCCCTTCGAAATAGGCTCAGCACCTTGAAAACCTGGACAGAAATCCACCATTTTATTGTTATTGACCAAGATCCTGCCTCTCAGGCATAGTTACAGATGTGTAAGAGGTGTCGTCTCCTGACCCAACTCCCCCAGTTTACCTCAACAGCCAGCAGCCGGACACTTGATCTGCCGGTGAGTGAGGCTGCAACGGCTGGAAGCAGGACCCCACCACAGTTCCTCACTGCATCGCTGCTCGTTGACGGGAAGACACCATCAAAGCATTCTCTTTGACAGATGGCCATCCAGCCTCTGTTTAAAAGCCTCCAAAGAAGGAAGAGACTCCACCACACTCCACTGAGGCAGCAGATTCCATTGTTGGACTGCTCTTGCCATCAGTAAGTTCTTCCAATGTTTAGGTAGAATTTCTTTTCCTGAAGTTTGAAGGCATTGCTCCGTATGCTGGTTTCTGGAGCAGCAGAAAACAGGCTTGCTCCATCCTCCATGCAACATCCCTTCAAACATAGCTATCATGTCACCTCTTCACTTTCTCTTCCCTAGGCTAAACACCCTCAGTTCCCCAAGCCGTTCCTTTTAGGGCTTCACGGTTTCCAGGACTTCTGCCGTTTTGGTCGCCCTCCTCTGAACATATTCCAACATGTCCATATCCTTCCTGAACTGTAGTGCCCAGAACTGGACACCGTGCTATTCCAGGTGGGGTCTGACCAAAGCGAAATAGATTTGTATTGCGACTTCTCTTGACTTAAACTTATCAATGCAGCCCAGAATCACATTTAGCTTTTGTAAGGTTTGGGGGCGGGGGAGTCTTTGTGCCCATAGTGTCGTGACGGTAGACAGGGCTGTCAGACATTAATATTAGATGGCCAACAAGCCATTTGAAAAAATGGATGGACCAAAGCTTCTTTAAAATTCATAGTGGATTTGCCACAATCCACTTGGAGAAGCAAAGGAGAAACCCCTTCCTTGAAGTTCTCCTGCCACCTTTTCCCGCTTGACGTGTTGCTGACCCCTCATTGCCCCAAGAAAACTTTTCACGCGTGTGAATTGAACGGTCCCTCCTGGCTTTTGGCATCCTCAGCCTTCACAATAAAGAGACCCCGCTCCGGCTGTGCTGAGAGCAACCATTCCACCCAACCGTAAGTCAGGGTGCATCCCAGATGTTTATTTTCCTAACTCTTGGAACGGGGCTCTCTTCGCCGAACATAACCTCAGGGCTGCGTGAGGACATGGAACAGGCGAGCCGCTTCGCATCCGTCTGGAGGCCAGAGCCGAGGGGCGTAGAATCTGTAAGGTAGGTGACCCAGCCGGAAGGGAGCACAGGCAGGCTGGAGTGGACCCCGACACGGATACCAAGCCCCTGAGAAACTTGCAACACCACGGTTTCTTGGCCGTGGGAGAGGTCTGTGTATAGCTCTTGGCCTGGCGGCCGGGCCCTTTGGCTCTCCCACCAGGTATGTAACTATTTGAAACATTTCCTTCTGTGCCAAAAAGAGAGGGGAGGCTATTGGCTATGAACGTGCCCCCGGTTGTGAGAGAAACATTGCAGACGGATGAAGTCCAGAAAATCTCCGCCACAGCACCCCATTTGCTCCCCTCCCAGTGATGGCGGTGGCTGGCCAGGCCCTGGTGCTGGCCAAAAAAAGAACCCCAGGCCACCTCGGTTTCCCATAGGCGGTTATTTATGGATTCCAAAACCCATGGGCTTGGAGTGAAGTCTGTTGGCAGGTCACCTGATGGAGGGCCTAGACAGACGAGCCTGCCAAAGGGAGGCCGAAGGGGGCTGGACTGTGGCCCTAATGCACCAAGTCATAGAACCCTAAACTCTTAGAAGTGGACGGGGTCCCAAGGGCCATCCAGTCCAATCCTATGCCATGTGGGGATGCAGTTAAAGCACCTGTGAAATATGCCCATCCAACTTCTGCTCGAAGATGTCCAACCATCCATGGCTATCTATTCTGCTGTCAAACAGCTCTTGCAATAAAAATAAAGATCTTCCCAGTTTTTAGGGTGGTTTAGGGTCTTCTGGTCATTTGCATCCTTTGGTTTGTGTTTTAGAGTGGGAAGCAGGAGAAACCAGGCTGGCTCCATCTTCTGCATGGCCTCCTTTCTGGTATTGAAACATGGCTCTTGCAGAATCCTAGAGTTGGAAGAGACCCCAAGTCCAACCCCATTCTGCCATGTGGGAAGACACCATCAAAGGATAAAACGCACTCGGCACTTGGCACTTGATGCATGTATTAGCAGATGCTACTAAAGGTGTAACAGGAATTGTTGCAATTTTTTTTCTCTATTGCTGAGATTCCTAACATTTTTATTTGGATGCGTGCGTAATATCATGCCCTCCCTTTAAATCGTACCAAGTTTATTCACTTTTCAGATTTTAAATAACTGCTGTGTTGTTACGTGTCCTGTTCGTTTTAGACGATGATGATATTTTGCATTATGTTTTATACAATGGATACCTTGTGTTTTAATGGTCTGTGACTACGTAATAAGTACATATATAACACTGGTGAAAGTTGAGTGAAACGTGTTTGGAGTTGGGTGAAATGAGTTTACTCCTTTGGTTTTTTTGGGGAGGGATTATACAGGAAATTGAGAGATGGGATGAAACCATGAAGCACTGTGAGGCATGGCTTAAGGAGCTGAGCGTGTTTAGTCTGGAGAAGAGAAAGCTGAGAGGTGACATAAGAACCATGTTTAAATATCTGGAAGGAAGTCATATACGAAGATGAAGCAAGCTTGTTTTCTGCTGCTCCAGAGACTAGGACACTGCAGAGCAATGGCTTCAGACTTCTGGAAATAAATGTGTATATAATTTTGGGACTGCCTACAGTGGTGAAATACATTTATACTTTTGGGTTTTTTGGGGAGGGAGTATATAGAAAACTAAGTCCTTCAAGGGACGTTGATCCAGCGATGAGACGAAACAGATTTATTCATTTCTTTATGTAATGTTTTATTTTTTTATGGAGAGCTTTTCAAAACGCGGCAGGAAGTTGCAGACTGTGTTTGAAACAGGAAAAAGAAAATAGGAGAGAAAGAAGAAAAGTAGCATGTGAACAGAAATAGAGACTGAAAGAAAAGCAGCTTCCGATTTGCTTTTTGGTGGTTATAAGTTTCGATTGCGTAATCGTACCTTTCTCTCTCAAACTGCAACATTCGGCAGATTTATGAATGAATACATGTGAGACTGACTCACAGGTTTAAGAATGTGCACACGTGAAACTGACTCACAGACCTGGGAAATGCTGCCTTGGGGGACTGAAGATCAGTAGTGGGCATAGTGTGATCCTGGACCTCACTTTTATGGCCTTCCAGCTACTTCTCAAAGTCCTCATTTTTTTTTTTTTAAATGACGTGGTGGTTTTGGGCAATTTTTGCCTCCCAGATCATGGAGAAACCCTTCAAACACATGGAAAGATGTGAAAGTACCCATCTCTATACTCTCAAGCACCCCAGAATCCTGTACTATTCCCCGCAAAACCTCCATTTTCTTCTGCAGGCTCTCTCAAAATGGTGACAGGAAATAATGCAACGTCACTTCCTGTTGCCATTTTGAGAAGGTCCGCAGAGAGAAATGGAGGTCTTTGGTCTTGTTCTGGGGAACATGCTGCCTTTGTGTGCGTGTGTGGGTGCTATTGCGAGTAAATTGGCACCGGGGTGCATGGCATTGCCTATTTGTGGTGTAGATATTCAGCTCCTAGTCTGCTGTTGGTCAGTTTTCTTCTTTGTGGTGTCCACTTCTTGTCCTGTCAGTGACTGGGCATGCAATTTCCATCATTGCTATCCGTGTTCTGATACTGAACTTGTACTGTATGAAACGAAGCTTCCTGCTGTCTGTTCTGCCTTAGTCAGACCTTTTCCAGAGTCCCAAGTCCAGTTCTGGACACCATGACCTCCAAAGGATATCCACACACTGGAACATGGGTCCAGGGGAGGGCAACCAAGATGGAAGGAGATCCAAAACCAAGGCTCCGTGAGAAATGGCTTAGGACACCATGGACGTGTCACCTCGAGAAGAGAGAAATGAGAGGTGATAGGAAAGCCATCTTCAGATATCTAAAAGGTTGCTGTGTGGAAGATGGGGTGAACTTAGTCTCTACAGCTCCAGAGGGTAGAACCCATGATGGACCCAGATGAATGGAAAGGAGGGAAGAACCTATTGACTGTAAGAGCTGTTTGACTGTGGAACAGACTTCCTCTCCTTGTTCAGAAGCTTTGGAAACAGAGGTTGGATGGACACCTCTCAGGGCTGCTTCTGCCGTGGATTTCTACACTACCATCAGGGGGTTCTAGGCCCTTCCTCCCCTTCCAAACTGCTTGGGAATTTTTGCCATGCGCCTGCCTTTCTCCCACCCTTCACCATCCACCTTACAAGGAAAAGAAAGCTTAAAATGGCACTGGCGGGCCTTGCTGCTCTTGGAATGGCTCCCAGGGTTGCTTTGCTTGGAGAGGCCTGGGTTGTGTGGTTGTCGTCTTGGATCGTTCTCGGAGCAGCCGGACTTTGAGGAATGGGGGGAGGTTGGGAACCATTCCTCCGAGCTGTCTAGGAAACCAACTCACCCCAACGGCATGCAATCTGAAGGTTCTTGGCAAGGCACGAGGGATCTCTCCACTCCCAGACAGAAATAACTCCATGAGAGAGCAAAGGTTGAGACATGGATGTCAGCTCAGGGAACGGCTGTGGAGAAGCCCCTTGACTTTCACAGATAGACAGTCTGCTTGGCAAATGGCACACTTTTTACCCACCCCTTGGCAGTTCTGTCTCCTCCTTGGAGAATCTTCCTGCTGCTGCTGCACGGACCTGAGCCTCTTCTGCTGGGGAGGCTTTGGAAGTATCTGTGGTGAAGAGGTGCTGCCATTTCCTGAATGGGGACTCATCCTGCTGTGCACATAATCCCTTGGGAATCACTTGTAGCAGTTCTGCAATCACTTGTAGTTCCTTGGGGATCACTTGTCCTCCCTTGGAACCAATTTGTCATCACTTGGATATCACTTACAATCACTTGGAAATCACTGACCACTTTGAAATCACCCGAAATCACTTGCAATCTCTTGGAAAGCACTTGTTAATTTAAAATCTCTTGGGAAGGACTTGTTACTTTGAAATCACTTGAAAACACTTGTAGTCCCTTGGCAATCACTGGCCACTTTGAAATCACATCTATCTATCTATCTATCTATCTATCTATCTATCTATCTATCTATCTATCTATCTATCTATCTATCGAGCTATCCATCCATCCATCCATCTACCTACCTATCTCTCTCTCTCTCTCTCTCCCAAAATGGATTCAAAGTGGCTTACAACAAATCACTTGGACATCATTTGCAACAACTTGGGAAGCATATGTATTTACTTGGGAATCGCTGTTATAATGATTTGCAATAACACAGGAATCACTTGCAATTGTTCACTGAGATGCCCAAATGTGCCCACGTGGAACTCTCTCTGTGCCTCATTTTGCCAAGACTTGAGGTTTGGATGAGATGTAAAATGTTTGTGTCTAGTTTCTTTGCTTCCACCTCTTGATCATCCTACCAACCATGTAGTGTGGACAACTTCACACACTTTGAAGACCGTGTCAAATGATCTGGCCAGCAGCGTTTCAAGCAGTGGTGGAACACTCCCTCTGCTGCTTTGAAGCAATGCTGAAACGGAGGAGATCAATACGGTGATACCCATATTAGCCACCCACTTGTAGTCCCCAAATGCCAGCCAAAGGATGGTCCATAGGGATCTCAGAATAAGTAAGAAATAGCCGGAATGTGCAATGGTTTCAGTGTTGAACTACAGCCCTGGAGACTGGGCTCCGATTCCCACTTGGCCATGGAAACCCACTGGGTGACACTCTCACTCTCAGCCCCCAGAAAACCCCATGACAGGTTCTCCTTAGGGTCGCTATAAGCCAGAAATGACTTGAAGTCACAGAAGGACGACAAAGTTCAGATGTCTCAATCTGCACGTAAATCCAGAAAGAACAAGAGAGGAAAACACAAAGGACCCAAGTACCCGCCTCCTCTCTTTTTCCCTTGCTTTCAGGCTATTTGCTACAGGGCTTAGGCTTAGGTTTCCGGTAATTTGCAACGACGCAAACCAGCTTGCATGGAAATCTTGGTGTGTGCAAGTTTTGGTTAGGTCGTTGCTTTTGTTGCCCCCAGGACAGTGTGGGGTGGACCTCTGCACGCTCAAGCCAAGGTTGAGGCCTGGCTGAAATCACATTGCGTTCTCTTGATCTATTCTGATGGTCAGAAGAACCATTTTCCTTTTGCTTTCCTCCTACATTTTTTTCTTCCTCTTAAAATGAAACAGCCCACGAAAGCTGGAGCAAGACGGGAAAGAGTCCTTTGCAACCCAGGTCAGTAAACAGAAGATTGGTTCAAACATGTATGGAACTGGGTCCATTTGATAAAATTCGCACATCTGGTTTTATTCTGGGAAGGCATTTATCAAATTAGAAGCTGTCCGGAGAGCGATATATATTTTGCAAGGTATTGGAACCGTCTTTTCAAACCAAGATAACTGCATTTCAAGCATTTAATGTGAGAAATTCAGGGCTAGGCCAGAAGGAAAAGAGCGAGTTGCCTATGACTCATTATCGATATCAAATGTCTGGTGGCCTTTTGCTTGTGTCGGTGACATAATTTTTTGACATAACGCTTCGACACAATCTGAAGCAAATTGCGAAATATGTTCCGAAGAGCACACCGTTGTGGGATGGATTCTTGGAACAGACAGATAAATACACATACAACCAATCTTATATTCTGACACACGTAAGGATATAGGTGCATAATTATTGATCCCAAAGTTACGTCTGCACTACATAGCTGTATCAGTTTGATACCACCCTAACTGTCCTGGTGCCCTCCCAAGGAATCCTCAGACTCGTAGTTTGGTGGGGATCTTAAAACTCCCCCCCAGAAAGCTGTAGAGATCTCCCTAGAACTATATTTCAGCATCACTCTTTTCTCAGAGTGCCTTGTACTTTGGGGTACCGGACAAGAGCTCCCCAAGCAAAGATGTCCCCCCTTAAAACAATGAATCCCCAGTCGGTGGCAGCTGGTGAGTTCCGTGTTACGAGGGTGATGAATCTTCTCTAGTTTGTGGCCTGAATGTTAATGAAGATCTCCAGAGCGATGTACTCTAACCTTCAAATAGGCTCACAATGTCAAGTTCAGACTAAAACCCAAGGTGGATTTGCCACTTGCACTCATGTGGACATTGTCAGTTGTTGGCCATCTGTTCCTGAGTAGGGATCCATGGGATCACACTGATTATATTCGAGTAGTTCGGACACACCAGATCCAAATCCTACCATTAGCCCCAATGAGAGGAACTCACAGAATAATAGAATTTACCTACGTATTGATTCACTGCTCATAGAACTACTGAATCTGAAGAGCTGGAATGGTCTACAAAGGGCCATCTAATCCAACCCCCTTCCAGGCAGGAAAACACGACTAAAGCACTCCTGAGAGATGCCCACCCAAGCTTTGTTTAAATCCCCCCAAGATGGAGACTACAGGAAAAGAGGAGATTCCACCTGAACCTCAGGAAGAGCTTCCTGATGGCCAGAGCTGTCCGGCAGTGGAATCGGCTGCTGCCTTCCTGGAGTGTGCTGGAGTCTCCTCCTTCTTTGGAGGTTTTTGAGCAGAGGCTGGAGGGCCGTCTCTCCAAGGGAGGGTTTGGTGTCGGTTCCTGCATGGCAGAAGGGGGTTGGACTGGATGGCCCCTGGGGTCCCTTCCAGCGCTAGGATTCTATGGCTCTATGGAGAGTCAAACACTCTCCCAAGCATCCCATTCCACTTTCGAACTGTAAAGAAGGTCTCAATGATATTTAGGTGGAATCTCTTTTCTTCTAATTTGAACCCACTGGTTCATATTGTAGTCTCTGGCGCAGCAGAAAACAAGCTGGCTCCATCCTCTCGATGGCATCCTTTCAGATATTTAAAGATAGCCATCACATCAGCTTTCAAACTTCTCTAAGCTAAACATTCCCAGATCACTCAGTCATTCCTCACGAAGCTTGGTTTCCAGACCGCTGGTCATCTCGGCCGCCCTTCTCTGGACGCCTTCCAGCTTGTCGAGATCCTTCTCTAAACTCCGCTGCCCAGAAAGTGGACGCAGGAGTCCAGGTGAGGCAGAACAGAGGCAACAGATTGGCACTGCCGCTTCCCTCAGTCTGGACACTCTTGACGTGTTGATGCAGCCCAGAATTGCATCGTGGGGTGTTTTGTATATTTCCCCCCCCTCTGCTTTCACTGGCTTGGGATTCACTAAGGGGGTTTCCAGAGTTTCCCTTGAGTCATAGAAAGCAAGCAATCCAAGGACAGGTCCATGTTGTGTTGAGGTCAGATCACCAACACACCCCTTCCTGACTTCCTTCAGATTTCCTGAGCTCTGAAAGACCCCCGTTCTTAGAAGCCAGCTTCCCTTCCTTCTCCTCCGGTTGAGCCCTTCAGATCTGTTATTCTCTCGGAGTTGGGCTTGTTCCCGTCTCGGCTCTGGCGTCCTGGTTTCCTACAAACTTGGCACGTTGCTAGAATTCCTGGAGAGCACATTCCACCTGCGTCCAGCCAGAAGTCCTCTCCTGCCCGCCCGCCTGCCAGTCCCCACTCCTATCCTGGTAGTTCGAGCCAAGAGCCTTTCGGTGCAGTTGAATCTCCCTCTTCTGCAGACACTGGAACCATTGATCTGGCCTTCGTGGCTTGTCCAGGGCTGGATGACCAATGGTGCAGTTAGCGCAACGCCTGCTGGGCCTCCGAGGGTACGGCACGCCATAAGTAGGGTGCCAGAGCAGACGGTTGAGGCTGAGAGTGTGCGACTTGCCCACGGTCACCCAATGGGTTTCCTTGGCTGAGCAGGGATTTGTAGTCCAACGCTGATGCTCACAGCAATAATAGATTGGTAATAATAGGCAGTGATAGGAGTGATAATCAGTAGAGGGCAGAGGTTTTTTAGGCTCCTTGGTCATTTCAAAGGAACGTCCCCACACCCTTTCTCCTACGCTCTGTCCTCAACTTGCTCTTTCCTTCTTCCAGGATGGGACAAACCAGAAAATGCCCCACTCAGTTCCTAACGTGGCTGCACTTTAGGCAACGCGAGTACGGTTTGCCCTCCACATCTGCGGCTTTGACTTTCAAGGATTTGATTATTTGCAAGTTTCTCCAACTCCTGCTCCCACCCCCAGTGCTTCTTTTTCAGGGAAACTTCCTTCTTGGCGGCTCTATGCAGTCCTTTAAAAACCCACCTCTGTTCCTTGTCCTCCTTCGCTAGCCGCTGCCCGGCCAGCTAAGGATGGACCTCAGCCTGATTTCTCACGCTTCCCCACACCCAATGAGGGAGACAGGCAAGAGAGAGGAATTATATAGGGCCACCAGCCCAACCCAACCCCTTTCCTTCCCCTCTTCTTGAGTCGGTTTGGGTTCCTGTTCTCCCCACCGTCTTCTCCTTCTCCTTCTCACAGTCACACACACATACATCTCGATATTTGCCATTTTTCTGCTTTTCTGAGGGTCCTGTGCCCCTAACCGTAGCCAATGTAGAGGGCCAATTGTAAAACCACCTGGACCCCTCTCCGCTCTCCTTCCAATCATCCCTGCAAGGTTGCTCTCGCATCCCATCTTCTCCCCGTTGCCTTTGGAGTGGATGCCTTCGGCCCATCCTCGTCGCCCCCCCGTCTCCTTCTCCTCATCCAGAAAGAACGGAAAATAAGACAGCGGCCAACGGCCCTAATCAGTTGCGGCCTGGAGGAGTTATTTTGTCTGCCACGGGGACGGCAAACTCCCCGCCCGGCCCTGTCATGGCTTGGCTATTTATAATCCCCAGTCGCACCAGCTTGGAAACTTGGAGTGTTTCACTCCATCTCGAGTCCCTGGGAGGCCTCGCCTGGTGTCTCCCTCCGGCGGTATTCTTGAGCGTCCGGGACAGAGTTTTTTTTTTTTAAGGGCTGGGTTAGTATAGAGGCTGTCTGGTGTTGTGTCGTTTCTGGGAGAGGGGTTGTTTGCGGAAGGATTACTGGAGCATCCCTGCCTTCTTGCAACACTTTGGGTTGGATCTCTCTGGAATGAGAAATCATATAAGAGCGGTTTTACCAAGCGCTCACCCTTTGCTGATGGAAAGCAGCTGGTGAAGGTGGAGAAAAACCAGAAACACGGGTGCCAAGGCACATCACCCATCTCCCGGCGTCGTTGTCCAAAGCTCAAACACTCAACATTATGCCAGGCTGGCTCTCCTCAGTGACAGACCTTTCACCATTCCACAGAAGAAAAGTCCGACACATGTAGCCGAGCAAAGTCAGAGTGCTAGCAAGAGGGCAAACGTTGTGAATATAGAAACAAACAAGAGACAGAGCCCTGCAGGCTGGTTGATGCTCACTTGCTTTATTCATATCTTTGGAAAGCCCAATGCGTTTCGGCCTCTATCAAAGTTGTCCTAAAAAAATACAAATATAATTCTATTTAACACATTAATCATAGAAACATAGAATCACAGAAATGTAGAGTTGGAAGAGACCACACGGGCCATCCAGTCCAACCCCCTTCTGCCACGCAGGAACGCCCTCATAGCACTCCCGACAGACGGCCATCCAGCCTCTGCTTAAAAACCTTATTAAGAATGATAACACCAAATTAATTATTATCTCTAAACGCATATGAATTGCATTATCCAGCAAACCAAAGTGTACATGCATACTTTTACACCGAAATTTCTGTAAGTTGTACGATATACTCTCCAAAGAAATGGACCGTCGAGCAGAAAGAAGGAGACACAATACCCTTGGATATTTGTACCTGGACTCGGGTAGTTAGGAGAAAGGAAGAACTGATGGTTACTCTAGGATTGGCTACAAGGATATTTGATGCAATTGCCTTGAATGTTACCCCGATCTGTTACAGTCATCTTTATATTAAAGACGGTAATTCAAATCCTCATTTAAACCGGTTTGCTTTTGCCCGAGCCTCTTGGAAAAGACAGAATTCTGCCCCCTTCTCTCTTCTTCCCCCACTGAGTTAACTGATTACAAAGTACTTTTGTCCTCTGAATTCAGTTTTGCAGTGGTTAAAGCGGTGAGTGGGTGCAAAATCTTGGACCCACCGTATCCTATAGAGGCTTCCTACACCACCAGAAAGAAGAGCAGTGGTTCAACAAGTTTCTGTACACTTTTGTTTCAAAACCTAAAAAATACGCACATGAGAAACGGCGGAGAGTGCTAAAAGCCTCCCATCTAGACAGAGGTTCTGGAGGTAAAGACTTCGTTAAAAGGGGATTCTTTCTCACATGCTTTGTTAACTGAGGTACGTCAGTAAATAAATATGGAAGCCACCAGATATGAGCACAGCGTAGCTACGCCGATGGACCGTTCACCAAGCATGAGGAAAAGGGTGGAATCCCTTTGGATTAGTGACTTTCCAAAATTCAGCAATTCCCCGGCCCTGGACTGGGCCCCTCCATTACTTCTTCCCCCTCCAGGCTAATGGAGAAAAGACACCTCATCTGCCAGGACAGGGTAGCAGCAAGAAGTGGGTGCGTGTGAAAAGGAAAGAAAAAAAAAAACCTTGTAGGGGTGAAGCCAACCATCTCTTTCCCCTGAAATTTCCAATCTGGAGACGAGTCCGGAGGCCTCCGTCGAGCCGCCTCTTGCTTTGAAGTGGGCCTTTTAATGAGTTGCTGGAGTTCTCTCCCCACCCCTCTGTGAACCGAGCTTGGCAGCAAGTTACTTTAGGAAGCGTGGTGAATATATATAACTAGCAGTGTTCAAAATGAGCCTGGCTGAGAAGGGACCGCACCAGGAGCGGGATGAGGTGAGGTCTGCATTTCAACCGTTGCTGATCTCCTGCTTCCCACAAAAAGGGAGTCACCCTTCAGTTCCCTTCTGCCTCCTTCTCCTCCTTTGCATGACAGGCGGGATCGCCAGTTTCACAGATGATGATGATCTTTATTTATCCCCCTGCTTTTTTCCTCAAGGTGGGACTCAGTGACTTACAACAATGAAAAAGACGTAGTTAAAACCCACAAAATACAAAACATTCCCGCTGGAATAATACGCGTCCATTTCTGGGCACCACAGTTAAGGAAGGATGTGGACCAGCTGGAGCATGTCCAGAGGAGGGCGACCAAAATGGGGAAGGGTCTGGAAACCATGAAGCCCTCTGAGGAACGGCTGGGGGAGCTGGGGATGCTTAGTCTGCAGAAGAGAAGGTTGAGAAGCGACATGATAGCCATGTTTAAATATTTGAAAGGATGCTGTATGGAGGATGGAGCAAGCCTGTTTTCTGCTGCTCCAGAGACTAGGGCATGAAGCGATGGCTCCAAACTCCAGGAAAAGAGATTCTCACTGGTGGTCTCATGCTCAAGATACTACACTTGGGCAGAAAAAATATGAAAGGCACAGATATAAGACTGGTGACACCTGGCTTGAACACAGTACGTGTGAAAAGGATCTAGGAATCTTAGTAGACCACGAGTCGAACATGAGTCAACAGTGTGAAGCTGCAGCTAAAAAGCCAAATGGCTAAAATGCCCCCAGGCCCTCTAGGGGCCATTTGGGGGGGCATGGTGAGATAAAAAAATGGAATTTTTTTTGCATTTGTGACTTCTGGGGCCCCCGAAGGCAATGAAAATTATTGGCCAAAAGTGGCCAAAAACCTAACCACACCATCAAAATGGAAGGAGGTTCGCAATAGAGTGTTATACACAGTTACTCCTCTGTCATCCCACTTTTTAAAAGCTGGTTTTAAAATGTCCCAGTTTCTCTTTTCTCCCCCAACTTTCTCCCTTCGTCCTCAGCTTATCTCAACTGCTGCAAACTAATTTCAGTGCGCAAAAGGTGCTTGCACTCTGTTAACTCAGCTGAAGGAGAGGAGAAGATGTGGAATCTCGCTCTGTCCAGAAGGTTCGGGCAAAAGCAAACGTCTGCAGCCTCCCCAGGCTTGCGTGTTCTTCCTCATTCATAACTTTTTCCATTTCAATTACACCCCAATGTGGCTGGGCCCCCGTGCCCTGGTTTCCATCCGGGAAAGGCTGGAGGGCATGCTACATTCTGCAGCTTTGGACGCAGCCCCTGTTGACTCGAAGCCACTGAAGAAGCCAAAAATGTTCTGCTAACACATTTATAGTGTTCTGTTTGCTAATCGCTCTAATCCGTCTATGTGTAACAAACGACCCCGAGAGCTAGAAAACAGTTGGAAGGAAGGAACAGGAAATGCCCTCTTGGGCTATGAACGCATTTCCCAAATGAGAAACAGCTTTGTCTCTTCCAAAACGCCGGGATGAAGGGTGTGCCCCGTTTCACCGTGTCTGCGCCCGGATCCCATCCTGCACTCCTTCTGCCTGCCGCCCAGCCCTGTGTCCTTGGCTGGAAAAAAGCAGGATGAGGCTTGTTGACCCCGGAAAAGGTCCTCCTGCCCTGCAGCCAAGTTTACTGAGTGACCTTTGACATAGCAAATGGCGGGTTTCCTTTGCAGAACCCTCGCTGTGCCTCTGCCCCTCCGCCTCGGGAACATTTTGTGGTGCCAAGTGTCCCGAGCATAGGAAAGTTCCTTGTCAGACTATGTCGGATCCTGCAACTTTTGACAGAGGAAAACGGGGACACTTGCGGCTAACTAACAGTAGAGTGTAACTCAACACTCAGATCACTTTACGACGCTGTCTGTCTGTCCTAGGGGTTTCTTGGCCAGAGTGCTTTAGTGGGCATTTGCCACCATTCCCTTCCTTTGAGGCTGAGAGAGTATAGTGCCCGAGGTCAATCAGTGGGTTGCCATGATTAAGTGAGGATTTATAGAATCATAGAGTTGGAAGAGACCCCAGGGGCTATTGAGTCCAACCTCCTTCTACCGTGCAAGAACCCCCATCAAAGCACTCCTGCCAGATGGCAGTCCAGCCTCTGCTTAAAAACCTCCAAGGAAGGAGACTCCACCACACTCCATGGAGGCAGCAGATTCCACTGCCGGACAGCCCCGACCGTCAGGAAGTTCTTCCTGAGGTTCAGGTGGAATCTCCTTTCCTGCAGTTTGAATCCATTGCTCCTTGTCCTGGTCTCTGGAGCAGCAGAAAACAAGCCTGCTCCCTCCTCAAAATAACATCCCTTCAAATATTTAAACATGGCCATCATGTCCCCTCTTAACCTTCTCTTCTGCAGACTAAACATCCCCAGCTCCCTAAACTGCTCCTCGGAGAGCTTCATGGCTTCCGGACCCTTCGCTATTTTGGTCTCCCCCCTCTGGACACACTCCAGCTTGTCCATATCCTTCTTGAAATGAGAAGAACTGGACGCAGTATTCCAGATGAGGTCTAACCAAAGCAGAATAGAAATGAATCTTGGCCTCCCTGAGTCCTCAAAAACTACTATATCACACTGGCTCAAAACAGTCTTTTTCTTGGTAAGATATTTCTAGAGAAGGTTTGCCACGGCCTTCCTCTGAGGCTGAGAGAGTGTCACTTCCCCAAAGTCACCCAGTGGGTTTCCACAGCTGAGCAGGAGTTTGAACCCACATCTCCCACTGTCCGGTTCAACACTCAAACGTCTCTTTGTTTTTAGTCCATTTAAATAAGAAAATTTGATTCCCTGCCTTTTCCAATCTGACTTGTTTTTGGTGCTCTGTTGAGCTTCCTTCGATCGTGGAAGAAAGCCGTAGTTGACCGTCTCAAGTTAACTGTGACTTCACAAAGGACGGTGGTTGTAACTTTTATGATCAGCCAAGGGCAGAGGAGGAGAGCAGAAACTTCAAGAGGGAGAAACCAGCATCTTTCTCTTTTTTGGGTTTTGAAAATCTGCAAGCTCTGTGCCGTAGGGAGGGAAAGAGAGAGAGGATCCAAGAGAGACCGTGGGTGGATGGTTCAAGGCTGTAGCTGAGAGAGCAATACTTCTGGACTGGAGGGGGGATTGCTCTGTAGCTCCACCCTGCAGAGCGGGCCCTGAACGCAACCAGCTGTCCGCATGACCCAGCGCACCAGACAGAGAGTCACTCCTTGCAAACGCGGGCCGGTTTGACCCGTGCCTGGGTTTCTGCTTCCAACACCCATGCAGTGTTTGGGTCTCTCTCTCCCTTCTTCCAGATGTTTCTCTGCTTCAGACGAACCAGCTGTGCCTTCTCCGAGCATCCCTGTGGGATGCAGGCTTGGCTTTCCGAGAGGCTAGGAGGAGGCAGCTGCAGTTGGTGGCCAATCCTGGAATGGGGGAGAAGATTGAAAGCCAGAAATCAAAATCAAGGGAGGTGAATGGAAACTCCATGTTTTGCGCTAGTCTATCTCTGAATACCAGGTGCTGGCGGCAATGCTTTGGAGATTGGCTGCCAGAGTCCCCAACACCCTCTGCTTCAGCTTCTACCTGGCCTTTTTGTTCCAATCTGGTGGGACCTTCTTGTATTAAGAGCAGGATAGATGCTTAAGAGGAGCCCTTCTGGGATGGATCAAAGGCCTCTAGCGTTTGCCCAGTGGGCAACCAGTTGCCCCAGGGGGACAGCCCATGGCCAAGGCGTTGGTGTAATAGCTCATGCCAGCTTTGAACTGATTATACAGAACTGTACATTGCCTCTGATCCTGAAAGTGACTAAGGCCATCTCTGCACTACCCTGTTATAGTGCTATCATTCCACTTTCAACCTCCTATGGAATCCTGCGGTTTGCAGTTTAAGGAGGGGCATTTAGCATTCTCAGCCAGGGAGCTCTTTGGCCTCAGGAAACTACAAACCCAAAATTCCACAGGAGGTTGCAAGTGGAATCATCACACTATAACAGCGTAGTGCAGAAAGGCCCTAAGATTCTACAGTTCTAAGATGAAGACAGGATTTCTGTGTTTCCTCCTCTTTTTTTTTTTTTTGTGCATCAGAGCAGTTGTTTTGCCTTCCTTAGCTGTCGTTGTAGCCTTGCTTTTCCTGCCTGGAGGAGAACATGGCGTCCACTTGGCGTGTTTCGTTCTCTCTCGAGTCACCATGGGTGAATTGGCCTTGTTACCGTTTGGAGTCCGTCAGCTGAGTCCAGCGTCCAAAACTCTGGCGTGAAATGCTCGTCTTCCAAATCATCTCTGAAAAGTCGAGGGTCGTAGCAAGATCTTGAAGCACAGAAGACGTATCCTCGAATCACCAAAGTCAGAACCAGCCATGCCGTGGCATTTTTTGACTTCGTTGCGTGGACGCAGGGGGTGTAGCTACGGGAACAGGGCGAAAGGAAGGCATTGCAGAGAGTAACATGTTGAACACTGTTCACACCTAGAACTCTTTGAGTTGCTGTGTCCCGGTTCCTCTGGCCTCTTCGTTGTTTTTGCTGTGTGCCTTTAAGTTGTTTCCAACTTATGGCAACCCTATCACGGGATTTTCTTGGGGCTGAGAGTGTGTCATGTGCCCAAGGTCACCCAGTGGTTTCCATGGCCAAGTGGGGAATTGAACCCTGGACTCCTGGGTCATAGTCCAAAGTTCACACTGGGTTTTTTCGCTTGCCCCTTTTTCCATAGATGCCTACATTCTATTTCCAAATGCTCAGTTGAAGTTTAAAGTCACTGTAGTTCCAGAAATTTAGGGAATGAAGGAAAACTTAAGCCATTTCCGCACTAGACTGTTATAGCGCTATGATTCCACTTTCAACATGCTATGGAATCCTGGGGTTTGCAGTTTCGGGAGGGGCCGGCCGGCCCCTCCCGAAACTGCAAACCCCAGGATTCCATAGCATGTTGAAAGTGGAATCATAGCGCTATAACAGTCTAGTGCGGAAATGGCCTTAATTTGTTTTTTGTTGCTGTTGTTGTGAATCTGAGTTATGGCAGTCCTAAGGCAAACCTTCAAGGGGCTTTCCGGGGGCTGAGAGCATGTGACATACCCAAGGTCCCCCAGTGGGTTTCCATGACCAAGCCGGGAATCGAACCTTGGTCTCCAGAGCCGTAGACCGACACTCAAACCACTGGCTCTTCAAAATTTCATCAGAGGAGGCAAAATTCTTATTGTGTGGGCTTCTTCCCTTAGTGACACTCTTGGAAATGGCCCCTTTTCGGACTGCAACTCTCACCAGCCATGTTGACTGGGGGAATTGTGGGCGTTTTAATGCTCCGGAATGCAAGACTTCCATGGTCCGGCCACACAGACCGTTTTCTTTTCACTCCTGTCTGGCTTGCTGAAGGACAGCCCGCTCTTTTCCTCCCTGAACATTGAACAAAAATTTAGATCCGAGGCACCTGCCGCTTCGCCCGCCCAGCCTACTTCCCGTTTGGCTGCCTGGCCCTCTGGCTGCCTGCGTAATGTGTTTGCTTTGGCCGGCTGCCACCCTGCACGAGTTCTCGGCCGGCTGAGGCCTCCTGCTAAATGAGGTCTGTCACCATCGGTGGAGAGGCGCGGGCCCCTGTCAACAAGCCACTGGGAATGAGGCCTTTTCGTTTCCGCACGGCCGAAGAAACACGGGGTTCCTTCCCCCCCTCTGAGGAGGCCTCTCTGTCGGGGATCCCCTTCGAGAGAAGAGGGGCAGCAGGAGTTACATTTCTCTACAAGTTGGTAGAAACGGGGAGGCATCTCGTTTCTAAAACTGGCACCGAATAGGGCTGCCAGATCTCAGGCCCTTGCCTTGAGTCTCCAGCTTTCATGGTAGGAGAGGAGGGTGTAAATCCTGAAATGTTGGTGGGTTCAGCTCCCGGCAAGAAGAAAGGATTGGGTGTAAATCTCCAGCAAAGCAGCAGGTCACTACAACCTGCTAGCTTCGTGGATTTGTCACTACAGCTTGCCAAGAGTCTCCAAGGTGTCTCTGCATTGTCTGAGCTTCTGCCTTTCCTCCCAGTCCTTGTAGTGCCAGGGCTCCTCCCCCGCTCTGCTGTGCAGCCATCTTCTATCTAGAAGCAAGAAGGCCAAGTTCAGCGTTCCTTATCCCGTTTCCCTAAGCACGTGATACGGAATAATCTCATTTCCCTCCCTGCTCTGGGAAGTTAATCAGGAGCTGCGCGTTGCAATCTAAGGCTGTGCAGAGGAGAAACTTGTGTGTTGCAGATTCCCTTCCCTTCAGTACTCTAGCTAGATGAATGCATTCCAGGTGCCCAGTCACTCCTGGCCTCTTGTTACTGTCTTATGCTCGTGGACGTTTCACTACAGAAATCTTTTGGCACTTTTCTCTGGTGTGGAACAGCCCTATTGCGTTCAGATTTGCAGGGTTAGAGCTAAATGTGGGATGCCATACCGTTGATCTGTATCACATATTGCAATCATGCATTGTGCATTGGGTTGCAGGACATCACAATTCTCTAACGAAGGTTGCAGGGATCACATAACTTCCTGGTTGCAACAGCTCCGCTGGCTGCTGGTCCATTGCCAGGCACAGTTCAAAGCGCTGGTGACGATCTTTAAAGCCCTACACAACTCAGGTCCAGGTTATTTGAAGGACTATATTCTCCCCTACAAACCAGCCCCGGACTTTGAGATCTTTGGGGGAGGCCCTTCTCTCCATCCCACCACCTTCACAGGTATACCTGGTGGGAACGCAGGAGAGACGGGGCCTTCTCAGTGGCTGCCTCCAGGCTCTGGAACTCCCTCCCCAAGGAAGTCAGCCTGGCACCCTCCCTGCCATCTTTCTGCTATCGGGTAAAGACATTTTTATTCAGACAGGAATTCGATGTGTGATCGTATGTGGCCTGTCTGATAAAATGTGCTGGAAGTTGTGTTCTTGGAGAATATTTGAGTTTTTCATTATGTATTTTATCATTGCTTTAATTCTTTCCAATTGTTTTATTATGTTTTAACTTTTGTATCCTATGGGTTTTAGCTATGTCTTTTAAGCGTAAGCCACTTTGAGTCCCAACCTGGGAAAAAAGGGGTGTTTGTGTTGTAGGTAAAGATAACAACAACAACATAGCATGGTGCAACTGCCATGTAATACCAAGGCCACAATGTTAGCCATAATGCAAGAGTAAATTCCACCTTCTCCTTGTGTCTTTTGGTCATTGTAGAGGTTGGTATTCCCCTCCTCCCTTCTCGACAATGAAATTTGGCCTAGGACTGAATGTGTTGCTGCAATGGCATCGACCACTGGCCATTCTACTACTGGTGGAAAACCCATCAAGAATGTCATTCTGTGCTAATTTTCTTCTTGAAAGAAGCAACAAGTAATTTCATAGCAATGTTCTTCTGGTGCAAAGAACTTTTCAAAAATTGCAGTTTTGCAAAGAGTATTCACAGTCGGAGACTTGCTCTTCAGGACAAAAAGTGTGGGGCTCTTTCACACGGAAGACGTTTTCTGCACAAAAGTAGGCTGCATCTTCTGCGCAGAATAAAAACTGCTGTTTTCTTCACGGAAAATAACATTCCTGTGAAGAATTATGATTTGTCTATGCAGAAGAAAGTTGTTTCCCAGGCAGAACAACCGTGTGCGAATTTTGCAAAGAATAAGTCTAAAACTGCAAAGATTCTCATCTCTCCAAGATCCTGCTCACCAGGGTTGCTTGACATGGGAGAAACACTTTCTTCGACTGTTTTTCAAGTCTTTCCAAATAATCTTCCCGACCCTAGGATCTGTCTGCAGTCTCGACACCCCGTGTCACTTGTTACATACCGACAACGTGGCTGTGTTTAATTTTCCAAGCAGCAGAAGCATTGCAAGCGGTAGTGACATCTCAGCTCAACCTTGTCATCATGTTTTGCTTACACTGCTAGCTGTCTTTGTAGCATGGTGGATTTGCTCAGTCGACCTGCCCTCTGTGTGTGTGTATGTGAGAGAGAGGAAGACGCACAGATTGTTTTGCAATGGGTGAGGTCTGTGGAGTCCGTAACACTAGAAAATCTGGTCCTCGGCCAGCCCTGATTCAACAGGCAAAACTGGGACACCGGGAAACTGAGCCAATGGGCAATTTGTCTGCTCTTCGAACAAAGATGCAAAAACTTCCCGAAATTTTTGGAGACGGTGGGGGGGAGAGAGGGAAGAACATTACTGTATGTTCCCGTTTTCTGAGACAAAGACAGTGGAGGAAAAGAGAGGGGGAAATGTGCATTTTTGTTGTAGTAAACACACTCCTTGGTTATTGCTCAATCGCCCTGCATCTCTGTGGTTTCTCCCCCTCTCCTGTGTGTCGTGTCTGGCCTTCGGTGTGGCCTGCGGGCCCTCGATGGATGGGTGACTGCTTCAAACCCCTAGGATGCGTCTCCGCCTTACCTGCTGGGATAGGGGGAGGTCAAAAGAAATTATTTTTCCGGTTGAAAAGGGGAAGGTGAATGTAGATGGCTGAAGAAGGTGGCAAAAGTTGTGCTGGCATCATGGCATAGCAAGGGTGGCCAAATTGTGGTCTGTGGGCCACATGTGGCTGTTGGTCCCCAGTTTGGGGTCCGTGAAGCCTCCCGTCAGTCCAACCAAGTCCCTGGCGTCCTAGTTCTTTTTAAAAAACGGTATTGTTTTAGGGTGATTTTTGCCCCCAAGGAAGGCGATATGCCCCCCAAAACTTGAAAATGCTCCCCGCTCCCACAGGCATCCCCGAATCTCGTAGCGATCCCCGATACTTGCGTTTGACTCTGCAGGCTCCCTCAAAATGGCAACCGGAAGTGATGTGAGGTCGCTTCATGGAGCCATTTTGAGAGGCGCTGCAAGGGAAAATGGAGATATTTGGGCTTGCTGTGTGTGTGTGTGTGTGTGTGTGTGTGTGTGTGTGTTAGTGACACCCACAAAGGGTGGAGGCGTCTCCTGTTTGTCCTTCCGCTCTGGCTGAGGTGGGTGCCCCCTGTGCGGAAGTTCCTCGTCTTGGCCACAAGCCGCTCAGATTCGGTGGAGGGGGAAAGCCATCGCCTGGAACCAGATGCCTCTCTGTAGCTGATTCCTTTGCATCCAGTTATCAGGCCGTTTCCGCACCACACTGTTCTAGTGCTATTATTCCTCCTATGGAATCCTGGGATTTGCAGTTTAGGGAGGAGCATTTAGAGTTCTTAGCCAGAGAGCTCTTGGCCTCAGGAAACTACAAACCTTGGAATTGCAGAGGATGTTGAAAGTGGAATAATAGCACTATAACAGTGTAGTGCAGAAAGGCCCTCTGTCTTGCACTGCCTGCGAGGACAACAGCATAGATGGTGAAGGGAGGAGGCGACAACATTGCAAAGAAAACCTGTCATTCCCTTTGTTGTTTCTAGGAAAATGCCCTCAAAATGCTATTAAATTCCATGAGGTTCTGGTTTAATTTTTTTTTAAATCTTATTTGCTCTAATTCATACTGATGTCTCCATTCCAATCCTTGCATGTCACATAGTCGTTTCCATCCTTGGAAGATGGATTCGTCTGGTCCAAATGACCCAGAATTGAATTCCCTTTCTTCTCCCCCTCAAAGAATTACCCCAAAATTCACAAATGAGTTCATATTCTGGATGGAAAGAACTTGAGGTTTGAAAGAATTTGAGTGCAGGAGAAAGTGAAACGGATCTGTTTTCTCCATCCCTGGTTCATGCCCAGTTTTCCACCCTCTCCGAATCCTGTCGAGTCTCTTAATTCTGTCCTCGACGGCGTTGGCGCTTCCTCTTCACTTTATGTCATCAGGAAACTCGATAAGATCTCCTCTGTTTTCTCATCCGAACTGTGGCAGGGATTTTGCAAGGAAGAGAGCATCATGTCATGTTCAAGACTGCATTAATGAATCACAACACCCAATGCAGGACTGCATTCACGTGCGCACTGAGCATCCATGCACAAGGCAAAAGGTGCATTGAAGCACATCTATGTGCCATGCACATCCATGTACCCTTCCACTTCCAAAACCCTGACTAAGAGCATTCTGCATTGGACAAAAAAAAAAAGGTCTGATTTCTATAGGAGAACTTATCACAGGGTTTTCTGAGGCTGAGAGTGTGTGACACATCCAAGGTCACCTAGTGGGTTTCCAGAAAAAGTACCAGAAAAGAACAGTTTAGTCTCTTGGCGTCAAATTTGGTGTCAAGATCCACACAAGACAATGTGAACATCTGGCAACATTGCCACTGGCAGGCTGATTGAGCGTTTCCGCAGATGTGAACCATTCGTTATATCCACTTTGTTTTTTTTTAAAACAATGAACAACAGTGGAAAAACAATATCTCCACAAATCTCTTGACTGTTGCCATTCAACATTTTTTTTTGTCCTAACCCATATTGGGACAAAGAAGAAAAGTCCCATGCTGTTTCTTTGGCAAGCCGTAATGCAACAAAACAGATGTGATTGTTGGTATGTTGGTGGCATCAGGGAAAAATTAACATGACTTCTACTAAGAAGGTGAATTGAAATTATCATTGGGGTCCAGGAAATACTCCCCACAACAAAAGAGGCATATACTTAACCCTGACCTTAACGCTAACTGATATTGTTATTTTCCACCAAGCTGGTGATGCTGTAAATGAAAGCGCTTCAAAACCCCAAGTCATGCACAGCCCAGCTAAATGAATTCAAGATGAACTACATCCAAGAGTATTAAAAGAACTGGCAGAAGTAATCTCAGAACCAGTGGCAATCTTGTTTGAGAATCCCCGGCGACTGGGAGAAGTCCCAGCAGACTGGAGGAGGGCGAATATGTCCCTATCTTTACAGAAGGGAAAAAAGAGGATGCAAACAATTACCAGCCAGTCAGCCTGAAATCGATACCAAGAAAGATTCTAGAGCAGATCATTAAACAGACAGTCTCTAAGCACTTAGAAAGCAAAACTGTGATCACTTTGGGTTTCTCAAAAACAAGTCATGCCAGACTAATCTTATCTCTATTTTTGATAGAGTTACAAGCTTGGTAGAGGAAGGGAATACTGTGGACATAGTGTATCCTGACTTCAGTAAGGTCTTTGGCAAGGTCTCCCATGATATTCTTGCCAACAAGCTAGTAAAATCTGGGCTAGACAGTGCTATGGTTAGGTAGATTTGTCACTGACTGACCAAACCCAAAGGGTGCTCCTCACCAATGGCTGCTTTTCATCCTGGAGAGAAGTGACTGGCGGGGTGCCACAGGGTTCTGTCCTGGGCCCAGGGCTATTGAACATCTTCATCAGTGACTTGGTTGAGGGAATAGAGGGCTTGCTGATCAAATCTGCAGACGACACCAAAGTGGGTGGTGGTGGTGGTGGTGGTAATACCCCAGAGGGCAGGATCAGAATTCAAAATGACCTTGACAGACAGGAGAGCTGGGCCAAAACTAACAAAATGAATTTCAATAGGGAGAAGTGTAAGGTACTAAGTGAGAAAAAAATAAAAGAAAATGCACAGATTAGGATCGGTGACAGCTGGCTAGACCACAGTACGTGTGAAAGGGATCTAGGAGTCTTAGTAGACCACAGGCTGAACGTGAGTCAGCAGTGGGATGCGGCAGCTAAAAAAGCCAGTGTGATTCCAGGCTGCGTCTGTGGGACTTTAGTGTCTTGGTCACGGTCTCCCCGTCATCCATCTGCCCCCTTCCCGCAGACTCATTTTGATATTTGCGGTCCTTCCGCTTTTTCAGCCATCCTGTGCCCCTAACTCTCATGAATGTGGAGAGCCGACTGTATACGAAACCGACAACGAGCGCAGTTCTCCCTCCGCATTCGTGGGTTTGACCTTTGCAAATTTGATTATTTATGAGGCGCCTGCAAGGGCCCCCCCCATTCTCCCCCTCCCGTTCCCTTGCCCTTTGCTCAGGCACCCATGCCTTTGTTTTCCAGACCTGGGCAAAAAGCAAGCGAACGGGAGTGGGGAGAAGGGAGGTGGAAGGCATGTACCGTCCTTCTCTGCGCGCGGGGCTCTTCTCCCCCTTGCCTTTTGCCCAGGTGCAGAGAAGGAAAGCACCCCTGCCCGAGGAAAAGGCAAGGGAATGGGAATGGAATGCAACGGGGAGGGGGGTGCAGGAAGGGAAGGCGAAGGCATGCATTCCCTTGCTCGTTCACTCAGGCTAGGAAGAGTTATTTCTTTTTCGACTTCTGCGAGGGATCCGCACCCTGAACCCTCACGAAAGCAGAGGGCACTGTACGCTTTTTCTTACGAAAAGCCTTTTAAAGGTTCCTAGACTTTCGGAAAAGGCCACCACTGAATTTTCTCTTATTGATATCATCGGTTTCTCCGTGTCAGCCAAGTCCAAAGTCATGAGACCTTTCAATGTGATGGATGACGACACATAAACAAGAAGCGAGGCACACATCTTTGTGTACGCCAGCGCGTATAAGTGGCCGCGCGTTCACATCAACAAATACGAGAGGGAAGGGTCTCGGACACAAGAGCGCGTACTCAAACAGGGCGCGATAAATAAGCAAACCGCCACAAACAAATGACAGGAATGATATACAGTATTACAAAGAGGTCTAAAACATGTAAACAGCACGAGGGGGTGCGGACTTCAAGTGAACAGGGAGGAAGAATCGTGGAAGTCCAGGCCTGACTAAAATCCCGACAATTTTACAAAAACACAGGCTCTTTACAACAACATCCAGTCGGAATGTGTATACACAAGTGTCCGGCTGGCGTGCTGTTAGTAGAGCGAGGCCGTCGACGGCGAGGTGTCATACCGCCGTATTTGGGATCAGACCTATCGCCAGACGCCGTTGCTTACCAGCAGCTACTGCCTTGCAATCCATTTGAAATGTGTCATTTGTCGTGCTGTAAATAATCCATTAATGACCCCCTTTCCTGCAGCAATCCAGTTCGCGGCGGGAGCGAGGTTTTCTCGTAGCGCTTCCTTCCATAGCCGGTCCAGCCGTGGGTGTGGTGTGAGCATCACGGCATCGTGGATTCATATGTCCCGGCGTTATGGCCCTAGAAGAGTACCGAGTGCTTAAAAAATGGAGCAATTATTCATTCTAATTATCTGTGATATGAAACTATTGCTATATAGTAATAATGTTAAGATTTAATGTTGTAAAGAGGTACTGTCAGTAGAGTCCTGATGTATTCAAGGGAAGGAAATTGATCCTCATTTATCCAGTCAACTTATTATCCGAAGGACAACCTAGGCCATTTCCGCAGGAGACTGTTATAGCGCGATGGTTCCACTTTCAACCTCCTATGGAATCCGGGGGTTTGCAGTTTCGGGAGGGGCCGACCGGCCCCTCCCGAAACTGCAAACCCCAGGATTCCATAGGAGGTTGAAAGTGGAATCATCGCGCTATAACAGTCCCGTGCGGAAATGGCCCTAGTCAGGAAGCCAGAGAGGGAGAGGAATGATTGAAATTGAAGTGAGGAAGTAAGAAGGTGCGTAGGTATATCTTAAGATATGTTAAACTAAGTTATATATTATGTATATTATTATATTCTTATGATTATATTTTATTATTCTTAGGCTTCATTTTTAGAGATCTTTCCTACCCAAGTATGTATTTTTTTTGTCTCTTGTCTATTTTATGTCTTTCTTCTTATTTTTTTTTGTTTCTTTTTATAAATAATAATAATAAAAAAATGGACCGATTTTTTGGGGGCAGGGAAAAGGACTCGGCGGTGACGCTGTAACGCGGAGGGAAGAACAGGCATACAATGCTATTCCTCTGCAGACGTCAAAGGGGTGCGATAGGGAGCACGAATGACCTGATGCCATCACAGGAACGGCTGTGATGGATTCCAGCAGAACGACGTGGCATGAAGGTACGGTGTGATAAGACTCTAAGTCACACTGTCTGTGTGAGCCAAATTATTCCCTATGGCACAAGGGATGTATTCTTCCAACAGCAAGTGTGCCTCCCTCTGCAATTCCGTACGGTGCGAAGAGGGGATCTGAATTACTGGTGGAATAGCTTCCAATATTTAACTTGTCCAGTGATCCAGCATGGTCTAGTGCTTTGAGCATTGGACTACGAGCCTGGAGGCCAGGGTACAATTCACTGTTCAGCCATGGAAACCTGCTGAGTGACCTTGGGCACATCACACACTCTCAGCCCCAGAAAACTCTATGATAGGTTTGCCTCAGGGTCGCCATTAGTTGGAAACAACTTGAAGGTACACAACATCGGCTTCCAGTTGTGCATATTTGTTGCAATCCAGTAAGTTGCTGTGGGGAGGCACACCCTCTAGAACAGGTCTACTCAAAATATACCGGCATGAAGAGGGGAAAAACCCCCCAGAAAGAGCACGCTGCAGGCACCGGAGCACATGAGAGTCCCTGACCTCCTGAAACACATGTGGGGCAGATTATGTTTGATTCACGCATCGCTGCTCAAGAGGATCTTGCAGTTTTTCAATCACTAATAGAATTATTCCTTTGGTTTGTCTCATTTGCTCCCGACAAGTTGCCAGTAATTTTGGAAATGGCCTTGAAATTGTAATGACAACAGCGGGTGATTGGAGAGACTGGCCGGCATCCCATCGTTATCTTCCGCATGGGCCATTTCCCCTATGAAAGATGCTGGACATTTTGGTCGAAGGAGGAACGGTCCCATCCACAGAAGACTTGTGCACTGGATATCTTTGCACATGGCTACATATTGATGCGCGTGGCCACTGCATACGGTTATACACATGTATTGCGACTGGCATCCTGTTAATCTAATATTGTTGGTGCATTCCTTCAAGTTTTTCCGAACTTATGGCGACCGGAAGAGGAACCTATCGCAGGGTTTTCTGGGGCTAAACGCGTGTGATGCATCCGAGGTCACCCCGTGGGTTTCCATGGCGGGAATTGAAGTTCTTCCTCATGTTTAGGCGGGATATCTTTTCCTGGAGTTTGAAGCCGTTGCTCTGTGTCCTAGTCTCTGCAGCAGCAGAAAACAGGCCGGCTCCATCTTCCATATGACACCCTTTCAAATATTTAAACAGGACTACCGTGCCACCTTTTCCTAACTTTCTTTTTTCTCCTAGCTCCCCAAACCACTCCTCATAGAGCTTCACGGTTTCCAGGCCTTTGACCATTTTGTTCGCCATCCTCTGGACACTTTCCAGCTTGTCACATCTTAGCTCTTTTGGCTTCCGGCTGCATCTCAGACCTCTGAGGGTACGCCGGCCAGCCAAAATCTTTCCTGTCTGGACCTGCCTGGTGGGTTCCAAAATACACCGATCGCATTGCAAAGTCTTTTTCTCCGGCACTGGTTTGCGGTGGAGGTTAATGGGGCCGCTCAACCATCCATCTCTCCCTATCACGATTTCCTTTAAGGATTTTTGGCTCATGCCTCGCGCATGATTACTCTGAAGGCAGATGAGGGTAAATTATGAGCCTTCTTCTCGAAGGAGGAGGCGGGTGGAGGGAGTGTTAGGTTGCAAGTGGGAGAGGATTGCAAGGATTAGACCCACCCTCCCCTGAACAATTTAGAAGGAGAAATAGGCTCGAGCCCGCAAACAAATCTCCCAAGTTTTCCACTGTCTGCTGAAGGGCGTGACTTCCACACCTCAGTGAAAGCAAAACCCAGACATGCAATCACCACAATCTGGACCTGGGTCCCTGCCATTTGCTATTCAGACCTGGTGGGTCGGGGTCGCTGGGAGGCAAGAAAAAACTTTTCCAGATTTTTTTTGGGAGACGGGTGTTAGTTTTGGGGGAAACGGTGTAAAAAAAAAAGATGAGCAGGGTGCAGAAAAGAGCTCTGGTTCATCTTCTCTCCTAAGGATAGAAATCGAGGCTACTGACTGATGGGATAAATAAGAGAAAAATGTTCTTTATCCATCATAGAATTCATAGAATCGTAGTGTTGGGATGTCATGTTTAAACCAAGGAGGATCCAATCTGTGCTCCCCAAGATTGTTTATTCCACTGTGGGACAGTGCTTCACTAGGGAATATGCAAAAATATCCCTACCTATTAGTTGAAGAATATGGTTTTTTGAGTGTCAGGAAGGCCTGCAGAGGAGAATTGGCAGCGCATGAGCATCTTTGCAAAGTGGAGCTTATTCCGTGCAAAATTTGTATGGGGCACTTTGGTGCACAAAAAAAAAAAAGAAAAAAAAAAGAGGCTTTTTTTTTGGTGCAGAACACCATTGCAGGAATTAATGAAGGCCATTATGAATGCGTAACTTGCAGCCACCACAGCCAGGGATTTGTAGTTCATGCTGGCTACCAAGGATTCTTGGAGTTGTAATCTTTAGAAAAAGAAAAATAGCACTTCCAAGCTGTACTCACATGACTGGAAACAGTTTGAAAAATGGAAACGTACTCAGATGCTTGGCTTTCATGGAGGAGAGTGATTATCCTAAAACACAGTAATTTCATCCTCCTTTTGGAAAACTGGCAGGTGCCGCTCGCAGTCCCTTTGGCCCGGTAGAATTACCCAGCCATACTGACCTCCCAAACCCGGCTGACTCTTGCTGCACGCTTTCTGCTTCACAGTAACAATAAGAAGACACGGCACCAAAGAATTAAAAGAGAAAAACCAACATTGCAAGACATATTTTTAATAATGGGAAGCTGGGGTGTAGCTGTCTGTGGCAGAAGGCACGTGCCCATCAAAGGACAATCCAAAAAATCCATGCAGGCCCATCAGTCCATAGCAGCGAACCCATTCTCCCTGGGTTCATTCCCACCAGAGTGGCTGTTTTGTAAAGCTAATGGATCTTAATTACCCATTCAAGACCCCCAATGAATTTGCAATTATAGCAGGACGAGCTCCCAGTTGTTCTCTCCCAGAGCTTCCCTCCTGGCCCTGGTGATTCGGATCAACAAACCAGCTCTAGGCATTTCCGTCTGGGAGCAGGTCTTTTGTCAAGTTAACGGTCCCATGCCAAACGTGGAGACCAAGTTACTTCCCCCTCCTGGCTGAATACGGATCTCAAATTACTTTTCCCTGTTTCTGTTCCCAAGTTCCATCCCTCTCCTTGCTGCTCTTAAGGCAATTTCTGTCTCTTTGGACTCATGGGATCCTGTGTCCAGTTCTGGGCACCACAGTTCGGGAAGGATATGGCCAAGCTGGAACGTGTCCAGAGGAGGGCAACCAAAATGGTAGAAGGCCTGGAAACCATGAAGTCCTGTGAGGAGAGGCTGAGAGAGATGGGCATGTTTAGCCTGGAGAAGAGAAGGTTAAGAGAAGGGGCCCTGATAGCCATGTTTAAATACTTGAAGGGATGTGATATGGAGGATGGAGCAAACCTGTTTTCTGCTGCTCCAGAGACTACGACATGGAGCAACGGCTTCAAACTTCAGGAAAAGAGATTCCATCAGGAAGAATTTCCTGACGGTAAGAGCAGTTCAACAGCGGAATACGCTGCTGCCTCAGTGGAGTGTGGTGGAGTCTCTTTCCTTGCAGGTTTTTAAAGAGAGGCTGGATGGCCATCTGTCAAAGAGAATGCTTTGAGGGGTCTTCCTGCCTGGCAGAAGGGGGTTGGACTGGATGCCCCCTGGGGTCTCTTCCAGCTCTATGATTCACTGAAGGCCGAAACTAGACGTGCAGGAGGGTGGAGGGAGGGAGCTCTCTGTCTACCACTCTTGGCAAGGTCAGCCTCTCCCCTCCCCTCCTCTTCTGAATCATCTGGTTGGGTTGAACTGGGTGTCCTGATGTCATGGCGCTCCTCGTCGCCCCCACCCTTGCTGGCACTTATGGGAAGCAAGTGTTGCACAACACACAGTGAAGTCACGCCCATCCGTCTGGTGGTTCAGCTAGAGGTTGGCGGGAAGAGAGGGACCCGTTTCTTTTCACATCTGCTTTAGGCCTTTTGGCCAAGACACAGGAGAGAATTCTGTAGCTGCCATTTTGTCATTTGCGTCGGGCAGCAGAACGTCTCGGGGTGGCCCTGCACGCTTGCAAGTTTCCCCTTCCTGCCTCTGCTCCATTTTCCATCTCACGCCGTCCCCCCAGAACACCTCCCTTTGGAACCTAGAAACATTGGGGTTCTCTCAGAAGTTGGAAAACTGGGAGGTCTATTTTCAGACTGCAACTGCCAGAATCCCCAGCTGGGCAATTTAGGAGCTGTCAGGACTCAAAGTAACAAGTCCAAGCTTTAAATTCCACCACTGCTCCTGCTGAGAAACTGATGATGGGGAGATCGTACATTATTATTTAAAATAATACTCCTTATCTTATGAGATAGGGCTGAGGATTCTAAAGGTCCCACCCTAAACTGCAAACCCCAGGATTTCATAGGATGTCAAAAGTGGAATAACAGCACAGTAACAGTGAAGTGCGGAAATGGCCTTCCAACCCCAGAATTCCATAGGACAGAACCATGGCAGTTAAAGTGGAATAATAGCACTATAAAAAGTGTAGTGTGATAGGTCCCTCAGAAAAATTGGCTAATGGCTTTTGCATTGACATATGCATTGGGTAGCCTACTTCCTAACTAGCTGATGAATGGATTAGGAAAGAGAATAGCTTTGTTCTTAACTCACCATCTTCTTGACGGAGATGTGAAGCACGAGGGAAAAGAAGCAAAAGAAGCAAAAATGGAAGACAGAGAGGTCCGAGAAGTAAAGTCTTTTATAAGACCCATGACCCTAGGAACCGTCCTGGGGGTTACATGGTCTGGTTATCTGGCTTCGAAAGGTATTTAAAGCCATTCCTTTAAATGGCCAAAGAGCAAATGGTGAGACTTCAGGTGAGAAAGCAGAAGGCTTTGGTGTGCAAAGAAGAAAAGAAACCACTACGCCAGGGCTTTCCAAACGGTGTGCCGCGACACATTAGTGTGTCGCCTACAATCTTGGAAAGGTACGTTGTTATTTATAAATCATTTCTTTTTAAAAATATATGAAAGTTTTTCACGAGATATGTTGTGTCCCCATACATTTTGTTATTACAGTTTATGTATGTGTGCCTGTATCTCTTCTAGGGGGTTAGTTTAACCTCCAGTTTGCTAGTAAAACTGAAATTTCTGTATCACGAAATGATGCGTGTCTAAAAAGTGTGTCACCAACATGAAAAGTTTGGAAAACTATGCTCCATGCTATCTAAGCTCTGCTTGCCCTAAAACAAGGACCAGGGGAAGAATGTTGGAATTTTCCAGCAAGGGCAACCTGTCTTGAATAGGTGGACGTACGCTAAAAAAGCACCAGCAATTCGCCGGCCCTCCCCAAACCAGCAGTGACTCTGTCTGAAAAAGCTTGCCAAATACAGCAAGTACTCTTGGCTGAGCTCTCGGAGAGGCGCACTGCGAAACATGCGTCTGTGAAGCAGATATATGAGGGGCAGGCCAGGGTGTGTGCACCAGAACGCTGTGGATATATTGTCTTTTTGTGCCGTATCTACGAGGCACAAGTTTTCGGGCTGCCAAACAGGATATCCAAGTGTCAGGGAGACAAACGCCAGACCCCGCAAGGTGTTTTCCTCTTTCTGTCTCTCGCAGGCAGGGCTCGAATGCTGAATCAGTGGCCCCCGAGGCCCGTACACGGGCGGGGAAGGAGGAGGGCTTGGAGAAGAAGTGTGTGAAGATTTTGGAAGATGTGTGGGGTGGATTTATAGTGTGTGTCTGGCAGTCGCCTTGCAGCGCGTGGCTCCAAGGAGCTGGAGTCTAAATGCGTCTGGCATGCGCTTGGGAATGCGCCCATGCGCCGCACAGAGTGCAAAACAGGGCATGAAAGGGCCTGAGAATGGATTGTGTGGACACACACACAGATGGGAGATTGTCTGCTCATCAGAGACCACAGCTGCCCTGCATATTTCCCGACAGTGGCGAGGGGAGGCACGAACCCCTTCTTGTGTTATCACTTGCCTTAAATCCTACGCTAGCTTATTTTTATTTTTATTTATTTACTTGGGATGACATTCTGCTTGGGCTGAAGTCTTTGTAAAGGGTCCGACATGTATGCAAACTTAAACGGAGCGCAGGAGGACCCCACCTTTTGACCCCCTGTTATCTGACAACTGGATCTTTTGATGCTTCCAAATTAAGAACAAGCTCCATGAAGTATAGAGACCAGAGTTTGAATCCCCACTCAGCCGTGGAAACCCACTGGGTGACCTTGGGCAAGTCGAAAATGTTATTTGCCTTCTTTGCCGCTGCATCACACTTCTGGCTCTTGTTCAGCTTGCAACCAACAATAATCCCGAGGCCCTTTTCGCATGTACCCCTTACAGAGCAAGAGACAGAACGACCTGTTTCTCTCAGTCGCAAATCCTGGATGCTGCGAAGACATCAAATGACGGCAACCTCATCGAGGAGGGGTTGTTCCCCCCCCCGAACACTCCACCCAGCTCTGCAACCTCAGCCCATCTCTGGCGGCCGCTTGCGGGCCCTGTTGCTTTCCTTGGCTTCAGGCAAAGGAAGCAGGAAGAGGCTTCTGGTTGAGAGAGTTTCAGTCCTCAGCCCCCTGGCGTTTTGCCCCTTGCACCTGTCTTCTTTTCGCTTCATTTGTCCCCTGCTTCCACCGCTGCCCTTCCCCAAAAAAATCCCTCTTTGGCCCAAAACGCTGTCCTCCCCCCCCCCTTCTGCTCTCCGTTTCCCCCGATCGGAGCACCTGCTTCCTGCCGGACCACCCAGCACCAACCCTGTCTGGCCCTGGCCCACGTTTAAAACCGGAGGGTGGAAATCCTGTTCTTCAACCCAGACAAGAGCAAACCCGTTCCGGGCCCCGGTTTCAATGGGTCTGCTGTAGCTGGAAGCCGCCCATAGACGGCAACATCATCCCTCCTTTTAGGTGTGGCATTCCTCTCTTCAAAGAAAAAGAACCCAAGGGACCAATGTGATGTTTGAACCTCAGTCATCAATCTGAAGAAGTCTATTGGTTTTTAAGGTTAAGCTTTGGTGAAAAGGGCATTATAAATAAACATTACTACTACTACTACTACTACTACTACTACTACTACTACTGTTATTATTATTATTATTATTATTATTAAATATCAGGCAGTAGTGTGATAATGACTAGCACACTAGAAGAAGTCTATTTTGTAGATTACCTTAGAACCAAAAGCTAGAAGTCATATCTGTGCGTTTTTTGGCCCTTTTTAAAATTTAGTTATAGTTTAGTTTAATTTAGTATTTAGTTAGATGTTAGACTTTCTCTGTCTGTTTACTCATTTGTCTTTGTAATCCCCTATATGCTGTAATATATACTAAATACATTTCATACGAACACACACACACACACACATATTTTTTTTTTAAAAAACCCTGAATCATCAGAGAGGAACACATACACCGAAGTGTGCTCATCCATTCCCCTGAGTCCCTTGAAAATGAGCATAGGGCATCAAATCGGTATTTCCCTGTGAAATATAAAATTGTGTTATGCATATGATTCCCCCATTTATATTTCTTATATTTGCTGCTGTGGCATACCTTCAAGCTGGGAACCCAAAGGTGAGTGTTTTCTTGGCCAGGTTAACTCAGAGGAAGTCTGCTACTACCTTTCTCAGAGGCTGAGAAAGTGTGACTCGACCAAGGTCACGGGGGGTTTCAATGGCCAAGTCAGAATTCGAACCCTGTTGTCCTGGAATTCTGTTCCAACACTCTGTGTATATGTGTGTGTGTGTCATACCTATTAGAGATTTAGTTATAGCTAGACTTCTTGTCTTTCCATAGGTGAAAACAGGTGTGATTAAGCTAGTATTTGAACCTGGCTGTTGAACTATATTTTATTTATTTGTTCCTCTATTACACGTATACCCCGTCTTTCACTCAGCGTGGGACCCAAGGTGAATTATGCCTACTGTAGAATTCTGCCAAATTTCATTCTGGTATCTCAACATTCCTTGGCAACATTAGAAATAAAATTAAGAGAATGCTAAACGGGCACTTGAACCACTTCATTGGGCTTTTTTTTTTTTTAACATTTGGCTGAAATCTGAGCAAAGGTATGCCTTCCTTGTAAGAGATCCAAAAAAAAGGGAGGAAAGTTGACTGCGCACAGAAAATGCAGCTTATCTTTGTGCAGAAAATGCAGTTTTCTGTGCAAAACAATCAGGTGATTTTTTTTTCTTTTGCACAGAGTAAGTCTTGAATTGCAAATAGTTTTCAAAAAGTGCTATTTTTGAAGAGTTTCCTGCAGTGAGACGTAAATGGATAAAATTACCTGTTGCTTCCTTTGAGAAGAAAATTAGTGAAGGATGCCCATCACTAGCAGATAGGAGACATAATTACCAGGTGTATCATCTACATAAGTTGGTAGATTACAGTCTTACTCAGGGGCTCAAGTGTGGTAGAGAGGTTTGAGCTCTGAACTACAGCTCTGGAGACCAAGGTTTGAATTTATGCTCAGCCATGGAAACCCACTGGGTGTAAATGGCACAGTGCACATGACGAATGGTGCATTTGCAGACATTTGTGGAACGGCTTGCAAATTCAGTTGTGCAACCTTCATTTACACAGCAGTTTTGTGCACATGGCTTTACGGACATAAACTTACACTGTAATCTCTGCCGTGCAGGATCTTGACTAAAGGTATCCACTTGCACCGAAATTTAGGAAAGGAGACACCATCTTTCTGGAGTGGGCACTGGAGGAGGGTGGGGGAACGAACAGAGGATGATTTTTCTTTTGAAAACAGCCTTGTGGTTGGAATCTGTTACAGACGGCCAAACCGAGGAGAGGATATTGGTCCTTTTCTGGAACGCATTAAACATGTTTCAGTTGAAGTTGGGCCAAAAACCATTTTCTGCCATAAAATTTGGGAGGTTTTTTGGGGGGGGTGGCTGGGTGGTGTGAATTCTCCTAAGTTGTGTATGTGTTCAAACATCTAGTTGGAGAAGAAGAGATTTCCAGGGTATAATACTTTCAGTGGGAAGATTGCAGCAATGGCGGCTTTTCTGTCCTTCGGCTTATCTCAAATTTCAACCAACCGAGCCAATAAATCACCGGGGTGGATGGAAAACCCAGGTGCCCAAAAGAACCCCATGATGCTTCCAGGGCCATTTCCCAGGCACCCAGGAACTGGGCAAGTCAGTTGTCCTCACATGTTAAATGCTTGTATTATTAGTATTATTAATATTTTATCTAAAGTATTTCTATCTTACCTCCCAGCCCACAAGGACTGGGAGATGATGAACAAGCGCAAATCAGTTAAAATAAGTTAGTTGTCATTGTTGTGTTCCTTCAAGTTTTTTCTGACTTAGGGTGACCCTAAGGCAAACATATCATGTTTTTTTTCCCAGAGGCTGAGAGCATGTAATGCACCCAAAGTCACCCGACGGGTTTCCGTGGCTGAACAGGGAATCGAATCCCAGTCTCCAGGATTGTAGTCCAACTCTCAAACCACTGTCCTGGGAAAAGAAATTTACACTGACTTCCAACTTGCCTAAGGATGGTTAAACATTTTACCATATAAAGTTAGCTTCTCTCACTGTGATGTTATTCATGCGCGTCTTCAGCTTAACCAAATCTATTAATTACCAAAACCGACAGTTGACATGTTCCTCTCATCTTCCTGCCAAAAAGACAACCAAAGGTTCCTGGCCTTTCAAAAAACAATGCTAATAATTTCTTCTCTAATCAGAGTTGACAATTTGTCCATTTCAGCAAGGTCAGTCAGTCTGAGCAGCCAGTCTTCCTTCGTCGGAATTACGGCATTTTTTCCATTTCTTCCCACGCATTAATCTTGCTGCCGTGGTCGTGTACCGTGATAAAAAAAAAAATTGTTTGAAAACAGAAACTGATCAATGTTCTCCTGGCTAAACACAGCTCCCTGAGCCCTTTCTCAGAGGACATCTCTAGACCTTCGATCCATCTTGGTTGCTGTCCTCCGGACATGTTCTAGTTCGCCGATCTTCTCCAAACTGTGGTGCCCCATATTGGACACTAGACTCCAGCCGAGGCTCCGTTCGACGTGGAACGGAGGACCACCATGACCGGTTTCAGGACTCTTGGAGCTCGAGGAGATGTTCGGGGATTGGCGCCCAGGGCTCTCCACGAAGAGAACCCCGGAGTCTCGACAGCGCTCACGGCGGAGGCCATGCTGGCAGGTGCTGCTCTCTCCGGTAACCTTCCCAAATCCAGAGGACCAGTCGAGCGCCAGCAGTTTCCGGGTGGCCACGCGTGACCTTTCAAGCTGGGCAAGCGTTTTTTTCTTTTCGGCTGGGGATTAGGTGGAGGTGCGCTGGGGGGGGGACTGGTTCTGAAGCCTTTATGGGTTAGATTTACGACCGGTGGAGCTTGGAGGCAAAGGAGGAAGCTTGTAAAAAAGCGAAAGAAAGAGGTTATGAAACATTCGAGACAGACACACAGAAGAGACGGAAAAAAAAGTGGTTTCTGGCTGCCGGCATTAACCTGACTCATCCTGGCAAAGGGGATGAGTGAGCAAGGAAAGCTGTATCTTGTTCCAGGAATGGCAGCATCTGTCCTTCTGCTGTTTTCTGCACAGAACGACCGTGGGGGGATTTTGCGCGGAATAAGCTCGGAAGTACGAAGATTCTTCTCAGCCCAGCCTTCTTCTTGAGACGCGACTTTCTTCTTGGCCTTCTTCTTGAGACTTCAGACTTTTTTTCTGATCGGTTTTTGAATAGTTTCGACTATTCTTTCCATCCCGACTGGGGACCTCGATACCGGAGGACTTGGGTCCTTTGGAGGGGCCCTATCCTGTCCCCCATCACCGACAGCAGTATATCGAACGGAGACAGGGCCTTCTTTGCTGTGGCCCCCATTTATGGATTTCCTTCCCCTTGGAGGTCTGATCGGCACCAAGGCTGGGTTTTTTTAATCCATTGCACATTTCCATGGGAACCCTAATGGGACGGGAGGAGATAGAAAGATGCCTTAAATCAGCAGTTCTTTTTTTCTTAATTAAATAAAAAACAAGAAAAAACTAGAATAAAAACACATATCACTACACACAACAGAACCATACAAAAGAAATAAACTATATAAATAAACTTGACGACAATATTTTATCAAAAAAAGAGAACAGAATTACAAATATTAAACTAAATTACATGGTGTCTACAAAACTACAAATGATTAAAAATTGGTTCCCACCATCATTGCAAAGAGCAATTAGTAATCAAGCAGTAGCCACTAAGTTTTAAAGTCTTGAATCTGAATTAAAGTTAATACTTGTTGCCTACTACTTACTTTCATAGTAAATATAAGCTTACAAAATTAGTTAATGGCTAATAATTCTTAATTCATTATAAATAATAATTCTAAATCCATTATTAAAAATAATTTGTAACCACTTAGTAATTATTCTACAGTTCCGAAATATCATTTCTTAAGAAAGTTGTTCTTAAACTTGACACCTCATATACTAAGTTTAACAACAAATATATGAGTCTTTCTTAGCACATTCTATCTTATATATTAGTCATCACTAACTTATTATTATTCCAGTCCTTGTTAACGTTAGTTATTTTTAAAACAATACTTCTCTATACAGTAAGGAATCAGCAGTTCTTAACCTTTTCTTTACCAAAATATCTTCTGTTGCTTTGGACCACCAAGACATAACTCAAGATCTAAAACTCCAAAGTGCATCAAATATTTATTTAAAACTCCAAAAACTAGAATATTTATTTAAAGTTTCTCATCCGGAGTCTTCAAATTTGGAGAGAAGGGAGAAATCAGTAAATGCACCCACTCCTATGATAATATTGTGATTGGAATGATTCTGTACAATTTTGTCTTTCTTCCTTTCTTTCTGTTTTAACCGCAAAAGCTCCTAACACTTCTTCGAGCCCCCACGGACCCCCTGAGGGGACATTGCATCCCCTGGGGAGGGGGTCTATGGACCTCAGGTTAAGAATCACTGCCTCAAATAAATACATAGTGCTAATTTTTAGGCACTGCTTTAAAATGTTGCTTTTTCACAAAAACCTCCGGGCGCAAACCTCATTATTCCTTTTAAAGTGTGCACGTACAGCTCTTTAACTATTTCAAGGCTGGAATATTCACGCTTTTTGGAACGGATGACGTCTTAGCACACTTTTATCCGACTGAAATTATTTCATTGGCTGGAAACCACTTAGTCCATTCCCGCCCTACACTGTTATATTGCTATTATTCCACTTGGAATTCTGGGGTTTGTAGTTTGCTGAGGCCAAAAAGCTCTCTGGTTGAGAATTCTAAAGGGCCCCCCCTAAACTGCAAACCCCAAGATTCCATAGGATGCTGAAAGTGGAATGATAGCGCCGTAACAGCCTAGTGCAGAAATGACCTGTATGTCTCAATCAGGACTAAGTAGTAGGGATGGGCGGACTGAATCGTTGAATCCTTGAATCCTCAGTTAGGATTCGAGATTCGCCAATCCGAATCCCTGTGCAAAAATAGGTGAACCGAATCTTTCAAATCCACCAACCAAAAAATAGTGTTTTTTTTTAAAAAGTTCTGTTTTAAAAAAAGTTTTAAAAAGTTTAATTTTTTTTTCAAAGTTGCTTTTTAAACCCTTTTTTAAAAGGGTTTTAAAAAAGGATATGAAAGATTCGAGATTCATGAGATTGATGGATTCCCAGAACCTTCCAGGGATCTGGATTCGGATTTGGACAATTCTGGGTTCGTCTCATCCCTAGTAAATAGTGATTCGGAATAAGAAACGTTTACAGAGGATTAAATCTTGGTAACTGTTCTGTACACACAATCACTACTTTTATATCCATGATTGTAACTCCCCCCCCAACCTAGTTTATGGGGCTTAATCTGTATAGGGAGAAAGAGGTCAATTCTGCCAATGATCAGAGCATATTTGAATAATGTTTCCATCATGTTTGGGGTGTCAGGCCAGGAGAAGTTACTTAGCTAAGCCTATTTAACTAAGCAGCTGACACAGCATTTTGTCCATTGTTTATTTGGAATCGTTTTAAATTGAGATGATTTGGATTCTAAGTTACCCTGAGATCTCCAAAATGGTGGAAGGCCTGGAAACCACGAAGCACCATGAGGAGCAGCTTACGGAGCTGGGGATGTTCAGCCTGCAGAAGAGAAAGTTAAGAGATGACATGATAGCCATATTTAAATGCTTGAAAGGGTGTCACGTTGAAGATGGAGCAAGCCTGTTTTCTGCTGCTCCAGAGGCTAGGACATGGAGCAATGGCTCCAAGCTACAGGAAAAGAGATTTCATCTAAGCATTGGGAAGAACTTCGTGATAGTAAGAGCAGTTTGAAAGTGGAATATGCTGCCTTGAGAGTGACTCACCCAAGTTCATCCAGGGGGTTTCCATGGCTGAGTGGGGATTTAAACCCTGTTCTCAGAGAATCCTATTTTGATGCTGAAAACACCGTGCCACGCTGGCGCTACACATGGTGAATTCATGTACCCGCAGTGAACACTGAAGTCGCCTCTTGGGATACGTAGTCTTCTACTTCATGTAGCCAGGGGGTGGTTTGAGAGACAAAAAAGCAAGCAAGCGAGAGGCTCTCCTTTGGAACAAGACCCGAAAAAGTCTCCGCGAGGCGGAACATTCCGTTCCTGCCGGCGCTGTTTCGTCCAAAGGATGCACACAGATCCTTCCTTTCATCACCTAGCCTCGTGCTGGCAGGATTTGTCCAGCTCCGTGATGGCCTGTTTTAGCTTTAATTGAATTTGTTGGATTTTACGAGTTGGCCTTTCGGGGAGATATTGTGTTTTGGGGATGGGGCAGGGGGAGAGATGGCAACCGAAGCAACAAACACAAGAGGTCCCGTCAGGACAAAATGAAATATATTCTAATACTGCAAAGGGAAAGGGATGAGGGGCACCTTGAGGAATTTAGACCCTGAAGCCTTTTGTTAATTTAAAGACAATTTTGTGAAGCTGAGATATGAGAATGTGAGGATGAATTTTTGGCAACCCTGTTTATTTGTTAGGGGCAAAGCCTTGGGGTCAAGAAACGGCTCTATAAATGGTTTTCTCAGCTACAGGAGCCAGTGCCAGGCAGCACTCTCAACCAGAGCTTTGCTAAAGTTCCTTTTTTGGACTGCATCCCCTAGTATCCTTCCCACCGTCGTTAATCCTGGGAGTTGCAATCCAAAAAAAGGAGAAAATTCCTCCGCTCTTTCTGGAGCCTTCTGCCCTGCTCCGATTCAAATGCAGGTGTGTATGTGAGTGTGTTGAGAGAGGAGCCAAGGTTGTAGCCATTTGGCGACTCCTAGAGTTGGAAGAGACCCCAGGGGCCATCTAGTCCAACCCCATTCTGCCAGGCAGGAAAACACCGACAAAGCATTCCTGGCAGATGGGCATCCGGCCTCCGCTTAAAACCCCCCAGAGAAGGAGACCTGACCACACTCCCAGGCCAAATGTTCCACTCTTAAACAGCTCTTACCATCAGGAAGTTCTTCCTAATGTTTAGGCGGAACCTGTTTTCCTGTATCCATTGCTCCAAGCGTTCAACGTTGGGCAAAAAGCGGAATACAAATAAAGACAATGATGATGATGATGATAATAATACTCTACACATGCTCAGAGGCAACAGTTTTATTCATAAATGCATATCTTAAATGAACCATTCACTCAATCAATCGTGCCAAAACTTGTTCCCAAAACTGGGGGGAAAATAAAACGGAGGGGATAAGAGTTTACGTTGTTGAAAATATGCCAGATTTTTCCAAGGTAATTAAACTATCAGTAAAATTGGAAGCGGCTTAAAAGCCTATCCACTGAAAAGTGAGAAACAGGGAATATGCAGCGCGTTATTAAAATGTGCATCCGTTAATGGGTTGTAGCTCGCTCGCTTCACAATAAAGACCTGACAACCTGTTGGGACTTGCACCTTTGCGAGTGGGCTTCGGTGTGTGGGATTTGGAAATTCCGCAACATCCATATCCAGAAAAGGAGCTACCATTACTTTACTGAAGACACCCAAATTCTGCATGCCTATACATAGGATTCTGGGAGTTGTAGTCCAAAAAGGGAACTCTCCCCAGTAGTGAGAAGAGTTCCCTTCATCCCCTCTGGGGCTTTGGAAGGGCTTCCTAAAAAACCGTTCCATCTTGGAGAACACAATGTTTTGTTTTGCTTTTTTAAAAAAAGCACACACAACAAAATCTCTCAGATCGATCCTGCCGTTTTTGGGAACAGAACATTCGTCTCACTGGATCGGGCCGGACACCCCCTTCTCAGCCACATTGGGCCGGATCCCTCCGCGGGCTGGCTTCCTCACGCCGGCGGCCCTCCAAGTTCATTTCACGACGTTTCCAAAGCACCCAATAACCCGTGTTCTCCAGGCAGGCGGACAAATTGGAAATAACAGATATATACAAAGGAACAATAAAAGAAAATCAGATAAAATCTATATATGTGGATGAAATGAGGCGGATTAAAAAACGAAGGGGAAAAAAAAAATAACCCAGTTGCAGAATGTGGGAGGGAGGAAATCTCCAATATGGATAAAGCAGGGTAAAGTTCTAAAAGCCATTGTTGTTGTTGTTGTTGTTATTATTAAACATATCTAGCTACTGATTCCTTAAGTTTTCCTGGTCAAGATTGTAGACTTGAAATTCTGGAAATGTGGCTCGTGCAGGCCTGTGGTTTGTTCCCGCAGATGACATTCTCCATGTCCACACCTCCCCAGCGGTCCTGATTTGGCAAGGATGGTCTCAAATAACCCTCCGTCTTCCCACTTTCTCAGATGCTCTTAGAATATCCTGGTTTCCTTCTCCTCTTCCCCCTTTGTCCTCAGCTTACGCCCATCGCTGCAAGCTGAGTTCAAAGGGCAGAAGTAGATTGTGCTCCAGGGAGAGGAGAGGACTGCTTTGATCTTGTTTAATTGGGAAAATGTTAATTGGCGTGAATGTAAATTATACCCTGCTCTGGCTGCTGGCTGAGAGGAAAAGCTGGCTGAACCACATGCATTGCAAAACTAGGTCAGGAAAGACCTCAAGGCGTAGCAGGGTCGTCTTCATAAAATCACCAGGAAACTCCAGCGATAATGGACTTGCAGTTAGCCACTGATGACTCGGCCCTTAAGAGACAACAGTGTCTGGGATGTTCCTACGGGATTGTCTTAACTCCTCTCCCTCTGACCAAACAAGCTTCCTGTTTGTCCCCACATCTGCCCAGCAATCAAGGGCCCATCGAGACCCACACTAGCTTTTTGTGACCGAATGCTAAGACCATTAGCCCCTTCTGGACCCCATTGTCCACTCTCTGGACTCCACTGTTTATTCCGCCAGAGAGCCATTAACACCTTAGCCCGCTAGGCAGAAACAGAATATTTAAACCGCAGTTTTTGGCTAGCCGACTAACAGTACACTGCTTGCTGGTTGTCACTCTGTCGCTCCAATTCCTATTTCTGTACTGTCCTTAGACTCTGTGTCTAAGCCACATCGCTGCTTCTTCGCTGCTCCCCAGACTGGTAAATATCGCCTACTTCGCCCTAAAAATCTCTCTGTCCAAACTTTCCTCCCTTTTCCTTCAGTTAGCCTTGTGTGAGTGCAAGACTGCTTGGATCTTGTGTGTGTGTGTGTGATTGCAATTCCCTACCTACCTACCTACTCTTCTGTAACCATTAGACCTGGTCCAGCCCTCTGGGGCAGTGGAGAACAGGTCTGCCCCTCCCCTCTGTAAGTCTTTGAGATATTTAAAAAGTGCAATCATGTCACCTCTCGGTCCTCCATCCACGTGGTTGAACATATCCAAGTCCTACAACCTTTCCTCAGAGGCTTTGTTCTCCATACTTCTTATCTCCATGCTGGCCTTCTCTGAACTTGCTCCAACTTGTCTATATCCTTTTTAAAATGAAGCATGCAAAACCAAACACACTTTCTACAAATGAGGCCTGACCAGCTCAAAATATAGGAAGGCTATGACTTTCCTTGACTTGGAAGTTATGCTTCTATTAATGCAGGCTAAGATAGCATTTGCCTTCTTTACTGCAGCATCACACTGCTGGCTCATGTTCAGCTGATCATCAACAATAACCTTAGTTAGTAGCTTCACATGCCGGCTTCCAGGTTTTTTATATTAGCTGGGGAAGCTGACAACTCCCATCAGTTGGCATCGCCAGTGGCAAGGGATTCTGGGAGTTGTAGTCCAGATCCATCTGGAGGGCTATAGACGCTTTCTATACAGGAACGGGGAAGCGGATGTTGCATAGATCGCATCGCTATGCTGTGGGTTGCTGTGGCTGTCATTTTATTATTATTGCTTAATTCAAAAGATCCCCCCCTTGCAGATCTGGGCTTTTGGCCTCTTTTTCTTTCTTTCCAGAGCTGGGGATCTCAGACAGGCTCAAGGGAGGACTAAGAAAAAGCCAGCCACCCCCGTCCCTTCCCTCCTTGGCAGGCAGCCGACTCCAAGAACAATGGCTGAGGTCATGTTTTTTGTTGAAGCAAAAAAGCTACCTTCCAGTGCCGGAGGCAGGGCCTCAGTGTTCCTTTGCTGATTTGCATTTTGTCTTCATTCCTATCATGGGGCTTTCTGGGGGCTGAGAGTGTGTGGTGCACTCAAGCTCATCCGGTGGATTTCCATGGCCGAGCGGAGAATTGAACTCGGGTCTCCGGGGTCGTAGTCCAATGCTCAAACCACTATACTACGCTGCCTCTCAGTGCTGACCTCATAGCAGAGAACAAAAGCATAATGCAGACTCCCTCCTCTCTTTTCCTCTCCCTCCCAATCTACTAAAAGAAAAATGTTCTTGCAACGTTGGGTGTTCCAGACTCAGCAGCAGAGCTTGGAGTGTGTGGAAGGGGGCGGGGCTCCGGTGCAAGGGGCGTGGCCAAGGCATGCAGGGGCGCGGCCAGGGCACACGGGGGCGTGGCTATGGGCCAGGATGCCCCAGAAACATTGCCGCCCCGGGCGAATCGCCCCCTCCCACCCCTACGTCCCTATACGACTGTCCGGACTCAAATTTGGAGCTGAAAATTTGGCAGCTGTGGCAGAAGACACATCAAGCGGAATCCATAATAACTTTTGCCAAATCCTGGCTGGGGAGGGAGGATTGTTCTGGGCATTGTAGTCTAAAAAAGTAACTTTTTCTGAGCTTGGTTGCTAATTCGGTCAGCTCCATGGCCTTCTCCCCCTGTTGTCAAAAACAACATGCTCTTTTCTTGCTTTTTCATATATTATTATTACCATTATTATTACCATTATCATCATCATCATCATCATCATCATTATTATCATTATTATTATCATCATATCATCATCATCATCATCATTATTATCATCATCATCATCATCATCATCATTATTATTATTATTATCATCATCATCATCATCATCATCGTTGCTGTTACAGTAGCAAAAATTATGGATCACCTTGCTTAGCATTATGTATGTATGCATACATGCATACATGCATATATATGTGTATATGTGATGATGAACTGCCTCTTTGTGGGATTTAGGACAAAACTGCTGGAAGCACCGTGTTTATTTTTAAATCACACGTATAAATATGGAGGGAAAGAGAACAAGAACCTCTCAGAATCCTTGCAGCCAAAAAAACAAAAACAAAAAAACAAAATCCAAAATTGTGGTGGATAATTAAAGACAAAGGGGGAAAAATTGAAAGAGCAAATTACATTTTTCCCCTGAAGTGAAAAAGGATGTTAACGGGGGTGCCTCAAGAACGTTTAGCCGTGTCTCCCTCTTGCATGTTTGCACAACCAAGACAGAGGGGATTTAGAAATCAACAATGATCTCCTTTGGATGGCGCTTCATTAACTTGTGGAATTCACCGCCTCAGGATGCTTCAAAGCGTGAGCGGCTCAGACGGTTTTAAGGGGATTACGGCAAATCCACGAAGGAGGAAGCGTCTGCAGGGAATACAGTGGGTGGCTCTTTGCCATGATCTTGTTCTGTCGTTTCTCATTCTTAAAGAGAACTTCGTTATACAGGAGCACTGTGACTCCATCAAGATATCAGAGCTTGGGGGGAAGTAAGTCATTATGGACTACATCTCCCAGTATCCCCCACTGACCAGGCTCAAAAGTAAAAAATTTCAGATTTCAATCTGTTCTGGCAAGGTTTGTCCTTTCGATATGAACCACCCAGAGCTGTTCTGAAGGCTGTTCTGAAACCATAAGGTCTCGTTTACACTCTGTTTTAAGGGGCCAGTGATGGCTCCCATGTCACTGGGGTGACGAATCCATGCCAAGCTTTAATTCAAGCTTTAATTCAAGCCCGTGCATGTTCAGGACCTTGGAGAGCTCCTTAAAAACCCTTCATAACCTGGAGGGGATTCACTACCCTTGCTGACAAAGGAACTACTGGCTACCACTAGCTTTGGTCAGATTTAGAACCAATTTCCCATCTGTAGGTGAAAAGCACTCTGCACTTGCTCAGAGTCACCATTCTTCCTCCGTACCTCATGAAAAGCTGATCTGACAGTTGCAGAAAGGAGCATTCTGGAGAGAGTGGACTCTCCTTTATGAGAAGTTCAGAAGAGAGGCTGGATGGCCACCTCTCCAGGACCGGTGAGCTTTGGATTCCTTTGTCATTGGTAGATGAGATGATTCTTGTATTCCTTCCAGCTCAGTAATTATACAATCCTTTGAAGACAGAATGTGCTGGGCAGGCCATTCTCCCCCAATCTGGTGTTCCTCCCGTATGGTGGACTATCACCCCCATCTTTTCGCAGCTGGAGGTTGGAGAAGGCATTGGCTCTTGAGTCACGTTCAAACTATGAACCTTCTCAGGTGGCTTTTGGCAAGTGAGTCTCTCTTTCTCTGGCTGACCTACCTTGCCGGGTTGTTAACCCCAAATGTGGGTGACGCAGAGGTCCACCCGTGATGCCAATACCTCCATGAAACATTGGGGAATTATTATCTCAAAGTGGAGGCCTGCAAGAGGGGGGTAACCTAACCAGATCTTTTACACCTATATTTACCTGTACTTCTGCAGGGAAGAACCAGCCAGAAATGCAAAAGTAAGCTTAATAGTGTTTTTTTGGGGGAATTGCAATTACACACACAAGATCTAAGCAGTCAAGCAATCACGCAGGGCTAACTGAAGGAACAGGGAGGCAAGGTTTGGATATCGAGATTTCAGGGTGAAGTGGGTGATATTTACCAATCCAGAAGAGCAGCGAAGCAGCAGCAGTGTGGCTTAGACACAAGTATAAGGACAGTACACAAGTGCGAATTGGAGTGGCAGAGTGGCAACCAGCAATTGGTGTACTGCAGGCTGACTGGCCCCAGACCTGGGCTTTAAATACTCTATTCCTGCCTGGAGGGTGTTAGCGGCTCTCTGGCCGAGTAAACAATGGAGTTCGCAGAGTAGACAATGAGGTCCAGAATGGGCTAATGGCCTTAGCTTTAGGTGACAAAGGGCTAATGGTTGTCCTGATCACTCAGTTGGACTGGTGTGAGGACAAAGGGGAAGCCTGCTTGGTTGGAGGGACAGGAGTTAAGACAATCAGCCGCCTTGTGGGAATCTTCACAATGCTATTGTCTACGAAGTTGAATTGTTGATCTAACTGTAAGTCCATTATCGCTAGAGTTTCTTGGTGATTTCCTGACTATGACCTGGCTCTGCCTTGAGGTCTCTTCTACCCTAATCTGCAATGCATGTGTTTGGCCAGCCTTTTCCTCTTATCCGGTATGGCCATTTAGCCATAGCAGAGTATAATTTATATTTATGCCAGCTAATATATTTTGCCAATTAAATCATATTTCTTTCTTTTTCTTTTTTTATAGTGATGTTGAGAGGCAAAGTTTAATGGGCAAGAGGAGCCCAGGAAACAGTTTTCATGGAGAGTAGAGGGGAAAAAAAGGAAGGTGAACAAAAGAGCCAATATAATATCTAAAAAGAGACATGGAGGCCTCCAAGATGAAAGGTCTTGGGGTCTTGTGGAACCATCAAACTCCATGATGGGAAAATGAATGCTAGCTGCTCTTTCTTTTAAAGTCTTCAGATCCCCAAATTCCATGCGAGTTTGTCCCACGATGTGATGAAAATGGTTCAAGGAGACCAGCAGCCACCCACCTCAATAGTGGATTTTTTCCAGGTACCATTTTCCTTTTCATGCATGTGAAGTTCTCTTTCCGGTGTGAGTTTTGGTTCAGAAAGGATCAACCTCCTCACTCATTGGATGCTTTCTCTTGGCAAAACCATCATCCCCAACTGGGGGGAACTGGTGAGGGTGAACTAATGATTTTAGGGTTTCGAGCTTGCAAGCTGCTGTGCCTTTCCAAACTTTTGAATTTTACTGTCATTGTGAGAAAGATATTACAAAAACTAAATATGATGTTGCTATTAATATCTTTAATATGAGTATGGTTTGTTTAATAGAAGTAATGAATTTACCGAGCCTTAATGAATGGTTTATGGAATCAAACAATAATATTTTGCATTCATGAATAATGTTGATTTCAGTCTGAAATAGAAATGCAAGAAACCAAGAATTTAAAATCGTTTAGGAGTATAAACATAATGAGCAACAGATTTAAAAACAGATTTAAGTAATGACCTTAAGTTAAGTACATTGTATGTGAGTAGGAGATGTTAGCAATAAGGATGTTAATGATTGTTTTTAATTAGGTGTATTTATTTTCTTTTTTGTTTAGCTCAGTGCAGTTTAACTGTTAGTTTAGTTTAAACATGTTGCTATTTTTGTTTAGTAATTGCAATGTTGTATAATGTTATGTGTAATTTTTAGTTTAGTTACGTTATTCTATGTTATTTCTTTCTTTTCCTTTTTTTTTTGCTTCTTTTGGATGTACTGTTTTAATTGATGCCTGTGCTTTTTCTTTGTCTATATGTTTTAAAAATCCTTAAAAATTTCTAATTAAAAAGAAAAAAGCATTGGGGAAATTGGCTGTCTCTGGAGTTGGCCAATTAAATCATATTTTGCCAATTAAACCATATCAAAGTGTAGTCACAGGGTTGATGCAAATGGGATTGGTGGCATTGAACGACAGTCCGTTTGCTCTCCCGCTTCTCTTTTTGTATTCATGTGCACCCGTTATGAGTTATTTATGCTTTTATTACTTTGGTTTCTTTTCCAAATCACCTCTTGGCCTTCTGTGGAAAAAAAAAAAGCCGGGATATTGATTTCCTAAACAGCAAATCAAGGAAGATGTGGTCAGAGAAGAGCAATGTTTGGGAAGTACCTTTAAAAAGTAATTTTAAAAGCATTTTTTAGATTTTACTTTTAAAAGGAAGGTTGAAAAAGTCGTTCATCCCTACTATTTGGAAAAGTAGCTCCTTGTGTGTTGCAGTGTGGAAAAGTAACTCATTTTATTACTCACACTGCTTGTTAATTTCAGCTCCTTTAGGAGTAACTTTGGCAAGGAGCCAGATAAATGTCGCTAATTACTTCAGTAAATGTCCTTTGCGGCACTGCCAAAGTAACTTTGTTTCTATTGATTTCAAAAAGTAATTTCATTCCACCTTTGTTCCCCTCCCGGGCAACTAGTTACAGGTAAATATGTTCCTCGTCAGTGCTGACTTCTAAAGAAAAGCACTCTGCATGTGCCTGGAGGTGCTCTCTGCTCTCCTATTTGCTCATTTCTAATCAGGACCAGGGGCTCTATGTCATTGGAAAAATCTGTTTGGAAGCAACCAGCTTTGCAAACTTTCGAGAAGGAAATAATAGGCACCGTGCTACGACGTGCAACAGTTGCTACCCGTGCCAAAACTCTTTTCGTGTTTGGGCGGCTCGGCCAACGGCACCCAGTTTTACAAGTGCTGTGTTGTCACAACGAGAGATTAAATGTGGAATCCATTCCCATGCTGTCTTGCTGACGGCGGGTCATAAATATCCCGAGTATGAGAGAGAGGGAGGGGGAGATGCCATCAGAACAGTTTCCCAAGCCCTGTTTCCTCGAATTTCCTTGGAACCGTTCAGGAAGGCCAGGCGCAAGGGTGGGATGTGGTGGGGAAGGAGAGAGAGAAAGAGAGATGTGGGGGCTGGTGCTCTGATTGTTTCCATCTGCCTCGCCGAATGCAGTGGCTCCACCGTTTGCTTCTCTTCTCCCCCAACCCAAATTTCCCAATTCCTTCTATGATTTCCCCAAACTCCAATTCTGTCTCCACCTCACCAGCTCCAAATTCTGGCTCCCCTCCTAGCCAGCGTGCATCGCTCGTGAACTACAAGCAGGACAATGCTTCCGCTGTGCTAATCCCATCCTCTCTCTGGGTTTTGCGCCTTTTGTACATTTACGCACCCAGGTTCAGTCGGTCGGAACAGAAGAGAGGGCCTTCTCAGTGGCTGCCCCTAAATTCGGCAATTCCCTTTCTACAAAGGCTAGAACACCCTCCTCTTTGTTACGGTTAAGTCTGGCAGGCCTGTAGCCCTGAATGTTTTTAAGGAAAGGACTGTGAAGAGGATGCTGTGTTCTTTTAAACAGTACCATCTTAAAATGGCTTTTTATCATTTTTACATGTGCACTTTAAACTGTTTTAATATTGCTCGTTCTAGTTCGAGGTTGGCTTTATGCTTTTCACTATGTCATAAATGCTTTTAATTTGTAAGGTCCTGCACTTAGGCAGAAAAAACGAAATGCACAAATACAGGATAGGGGATGCATGGCTGGGTAGCAGAACATGGGAAAGGGATCTAGGAGTCTTGGTAGATCACAAGCCGAACGTGAGTCAGCAGTGTGATGCGGCAGCCAAGAAGGCCAACGCGATTCTTGGTTGCATCAATAGGAGTATGGTGTCTAGATCGAGGGTGATGGTACCACTCTATGTTTTGGTTAGATCACATTTGGAATCCTGTGTCCAGTTCTGGGCACCACATTTCAAGAAGGATATCGACAAGCTGGAGGGTGTCCAGAGGAGGGCCACCAAAATGGTGGAGGGTCTGGAAGCCGCGAAGCCCTCCGAGGTGTGGCTGAGGGAGCTGGGGATGTTTCGTCTACAGAAGAGAAGGTTAAGGGGGGGGGGGCATAATAGCCATGTTTAAATGTTCGAAGGGATGTCATGTCAAGGAGGGAGTGGGCTTGTTTTCTGCTGCTCCAGAGACTAGGACAAGGAGCAATGGAAAAGAGATTCCACCTGACCATTAAGAATAACTTCCCGATGGTAAAAGCGGTCCAACAGTGGAATCCGCTGCTGCCTCCGTGGAGTGCGGTGGAGTCTCCTTCTTTGGAGGTTTCTAAACAGAGGCTGGATGGCCGTTTGCTGGGAGTGCTTTGAGTGTGTCTCCTGCGTGGCAAAAGGGGGTTGGACTGGATGGCCCTTAGGGTATCTTCCAACCCTATGATTCTATGGCTACTACTGCATTTGGAGGCTCCATGTAGCTAGGGTTGCTACTTGAGAGCTTGTGCAAGTTCTTGCATCTCCGGAATACTCCAGCCGGCCACGTCATCTAATTCTCCTCTCCATTTACCCTCGCTTTGCTATCAATCAGTTTTACTGGATGAGCCTGGAGTTTAATTATAACAAGAGAAGAAGAAGAAGAAATTAATCTTCTTTCTACCCACTTTCTTGGAAACTGGAGAAATTGAATTGAAATGTGCCACATCCTTCCAACGTATCCAGTTCAGCCCTGAAAATGCTGAGGGTTTTCAATTTTTTTTTTGTTTTTCAAAGCCGCCTTGGGAAATCTTGCTAATTTTATTAGAATATTTCCCTCCACTCCTGTGCCCCCCTCTTCCCACTTTTCCCTCAAAACTCCTGCGAGATGTTTGGCTCCTCCAAATTGGTCTCAAATTCTGCTCTAAGGCAAAACAGCACGAGAATTGAACATTGCAAGTGTTTCTCTCTCACATGCCTGTAGGTGCCAAAAAGAGAGAGAGGCTCCAGAGGAATGCCCACTTTGGCTGTACAGTGCTGGGCCTTGGGAGGAGAATTTGGGAGACGTTGGACTTTGGGAAGGTGGGGAGCCGGTCTTCCTAAGGGTGGGGTGAAGCGGCTGCCTCAGATGGCGAATCCCTCCAAGAGTTTGGGCACAAAATGCACAGACATGGAGGACAGAGTTGAGAGTGTCGTGAGGTTGGTCCCGTACCCCAAAAGGCAGCCTCTTCCCCTGGGACAGGTGGGGGAAACTGGGACCTCCAAGAGAGACCCCAAAGTTCCAACATTCCCTTCACCAACAATTTATTTCTTTTTCTTGGGTGACTTTTCACCACACACACAGACCCCAAACTGTGACGGGGTTGCTCCCACAAAGACGGCCAAACACAGGCGCACAACAGAAAGCGAAATGAATTGGCCCCCAGCCGGCCACAAACAAAATGAGAAGTAGCTTGACGTCTCTTCTGGTCACGACGACATTGTCACTGTGCGCTTTCAAGTTGTTTCTGACTTACGGCCACCCCAAGGCAACGCAGTCATGGTGTTTTGTGGGGCTCAGCATCATTCTGGAGAGCCGTTACACTGGGACGTCTTTGGGTGACTGACGTCCTGTTTTATTTTTAAGGGTTCACCAACAGTTTTCTTCTAAAAGGTTTACAAATGACGAATGGGGCAGCAGTGGGAAAATTTCAGGATGCCTGTTTAGGAGGCAGAGAACAGATCCAGCTGAGATCTCCAAGTCCCTTTGCAGAGGAAGTGGTGATGGCAGGCAGACATAAAGCAGAAACCAGACCTGACTATTTGAAATCCAAAACTTTTTGGGAAAACCCAGGCCAGCAGCACAGCTTCAACAATGACCTGCCTTTCCTCCATGTAACAAGAGCCAACTCCGGGGACTTTGGACAGCAGAAAAGCGGGCCTCTACCCTCTTCTTGCCCTGCTCACCTGAGACACCCTACTCACCTGCTCACCTACGCTTACCTTCTAGGGTTGTTTGTGAAGGAAGTAAAATCAGGGCTGGAGATTGTGGGAACATTTCATGCCTTTGGAGGACAAATGGGATTCAAATGTAACTGAGATCCAGTTTCTCCTGGAACCTTCAGATCATCAGGGACAATCTCTTCCTTGTAACGTTCCACCAGAAAAGACAAAGAGATTTGCTCACGCTGAAGCTGCACTGTTTTATTATTCCGCCCCCTCCCCATCTATAACAGTAAAATTTAATATCCCCGCGTGACTAAGTGTGCTGCAGAGATGGGGTGGCTCCAATCCAGGAAGATGGAAGAGTTAAGTTCTTGGAGAAGTGCCCCATGGGACAGTGGGTTGCTGTGGGTCTCCCCTTGTAGCATGAAGGAGGTTTCTGGGGTCTGGGTGGAAATGGAGAGAAAAGAAAGAAGACGGGGAAGAGAAGATGGATGCTTCTTAGATGACTTTTCCCTCTTTCTTTTCTTCTTTAACTTCAAGTTGTTTGTCACTCATGGTGAGTCCAAGGTGAACCTAGAGCCGCTGTGATGTAGTGGTTTGAGCACTGGACCTTGACCCTGGAGAACCAGGGTTTGATTCCCCGCTCGGACATGGAAATCCACTAGACGAACTCGGACGCGTCACAGACACTCAGCCCCAGAAAACCCTGTGACGGGATCACCTTAGTGTTGTCATAAGTCAGAAACGCGGATTATGGGGCAGCTCAGCCTCAGCGTGGCTCCATTGTCCCTGCTAGAATTTGGGAAGTGCCCCATCGCAGTTTCCTTCCTTTTGGAGAAGGGCCCTATGAGGAGAAAACCATGAAGCCCTCTGAGGAATGGCTTAGGGTGTGTCTAGCCTGGAGAAGAGACGGTTAAGACAGGATAGCTGTGTTTAAATATTTGAAGGGATGGCATGTTGCAGATGGAGCTAGCTTGTTTTCTGATGTTCCAGCGACTAGGACATGGAACAATGGATTCAAACTACATGAAAAGAGATTTCACCTAAACATCAGAAGAACTTGCTGATGGTAAGAGCTGTTCAACAGTGGAATATGCTGCCTGGGAGTGTGGCGGAGTCTCCTTCTTTGGATGTTTTTAAAGAGACCCTGAATGGCCATTTGTCAAAGAGAGTGCTTGGATTGTCTCTTCTTGCATGGCAGAAGGGGGTTGGACTGGATGGCCCTCGGGGACCTCTTCCAACACTATGATTCTGTGATTTCATCCCAATCCTGTCTTGAGTCATTTCCAAGGATTTTTCCTCCCGCTTTTCCCTAGGGGAGGAGTAACCCACTACCATTGGCCGGCTGCCTTTGTTTTTCCCAAAGCCGCTTTTTATTTTTAATGAGCAATTTTGGAGGCTGTCGAGAGAGTTGGCTTCTCTGCCCCTTTGCAGCTTTGCAAAAAAAGAAAAGTCCTGCTGGTCTTCCCACTTCGCAGCAGGTGTTTCTCTCACCACCTCATTTGCCTGTTCCCCAAATTGCCCCTTTGGGCGAGCATCGGTCCGCTGAGGCGCTCCGGCCACGCTCCGGTCGCTGGCCGATCAACAAACAAACGCCTTGGTAACCAAGAAGAAAATTGAGACCAGGTGAAGGCTCAAAACGGAGAACGTGGCTGATGGGGGGGATGTTTAACATGGAGCAGGGAGAGCTGAGACCTTTCCCGACTAAAACCTCTTGCAGTCCCTCCCGCGCAATGCCTCCTTTCGGCAATGTGGCTGGATCGCTCCACGGCCTGCGAGAATGAGAGAGGTGCGCATGTTTGCGGCTTAAACGGAGAGCTAAAGACCTGAAGGTGGGAGCGTACCATCACAAGGATGTGGCACATGTCTGTTTCCCCAGTTGGGCGTGTTGGAGGGTCTGATTTCATTGCCCTGAAATGCCTCCAAACTCCTCCAGGGAAATTGTTTCTTGTTCAGTTCCTTTTCTTCCTATTTCTTTATTTTGTAAAAAAAAAATGTCTCTCACAAGATTCTGGGCTGCATCAATAAAAAGCATAGTGTCTAAGTCAAGGGAAGTGATAGCCGTAATCTGTTCTCCTTTGGTTGGACCTCACCTGGAATCCTGTGTCCAGTTCTGGGCGCCACAGTTCGGGAAGGATACGGACAAGCTGGAGCGTCTCCAGAGGAGGGCAACCGAAATTGGAAACCCTGAAGCCTTCTGAGGAATGGCTCAGGAAGTTAGATATGTTTAGCCTGGAGGAGAGAGGGTTAAGAGGGGACACGATAGCTCTGTTTAAATATTCTGAGGGACGTCATATGGGGGACGGAGCAAGCCTGTTTTCTGCTGCTCCAGAGAGTAGGACATGGAGCGCTGGATTCAAACTACAGGAAAAGAGATTCTGTCTAAATCTTAGAAAGAACGTCCTGACAGTAAGAGCAGTTCAACAGTGGGGTATGCTGCTTTTGAGTGTGATGGAGTCTTCTTTTTTGAAGGTTTTAAATAGAGGCTGCATGGCCATCTGCCGGGAATGCTTCCATGGTGTACTCTTGCTTTACAGAATGGGGCTGCACTGGGTGGCTTTTGTGGTCTCTTCTATGAAATTACCTTGAGTCCCAGTTTGGGGACAAAGAATGGCAGACAGGATTCAGTCCTCCCCACCCCACAATGGGCTGGATCCAGACCCGCCTTCCTGCAATGGGCTTGACATTCCCCATTCCATCCCTAGAGAAAAAGCCCCCTCCTCAATCTGCACAGTCACTACAGTGCTTCTTTGCAAGGAGGGAGCTATGGAGGAGGACAGAAGAATTACAGGTGTCTGGCCCGCGTTTGCTGCTTCCTAGCACTCAGGCAACCTTTTTGTTTTTCAGACGGAGGCTGGATGGCCACCTGTTGGCAGTGCTTGGATTGTGTCTTTCTGCAGAGCAGAAAGGTTTCTTCCAACTCTAGGATTCTAGACTTTCCAAGAATTTCCAACACTGTCCTGAAACCATATCTCCCAAGAGTCTTTAGGTAGGATAGCAGAAGTGACGGAGAAAAGTAGTGACAGAACACAGATTTGTTGTTGTTGTGTGCCTTAGAGTCATTTCTGACTTGTGAACTATGAAGGCAAAGCTAGCCAGTATATGACGGATAGCCGGTTTTAAATATTTGAAGGGATTTCGTAGAAAAAATATAGAAGATGGAGCAAGCTTGTTTTCTGCTGCTCCAGAGACTAGGACATGGAGCAATGGCTTCAAACTACAGGAAAAGCGATTTCATCTAAACATCAGGAAGAACTTGAGGGTAAGAGCAGTTCAATGGTGGAATGGCCACAGATCCATCTTATAGCATTCTGGGATTCATAGTTTCCTAAACTATTTGGATTTTTCCCCCCTGAAAGCTGTCATACAATCCTTCAGGGGAATTGTTGTTTGTTGCTGTGTGCTTTCAAGTTGTTTCTAACTTACGGTAATCCTAAGATAAACTTGTCATGGGGTTTTCCGGGGCTGAGAGTGTGTGATATGCGCCCAAGGTCACCCAGTGGGTTTCCATGGCTGAGCAGAGAATCAAACCCTCCAGGGTTGTACTCCGATGCTCAAATTGCTACACAATGCTGGCTAAAACTTCCAAGTCCCTTACCAAACTACAACTCCCAGGGTTCCACAGCATGGCATTAACGTGGCCTCAGGCTGCTATAACCGTGCAGTCTGACTACACACAAAGTTATCTGTGTTTTTCCTACCATCTGCTTGCAAGATTTATTTTTTTTTAAAACAGCCCTCGTAAGCCTTTGCTCACATGTTTTCACTTGTCTAATAAACAGTTTGAGAATTCCTGGTCCAGAAATTTCTGAAGTTTGATTGCAAATAAGTACATACAGGCAATAGGCAACATACCAATGTAATAATGATTTTATTTACACACTGCCATTGTGTGATTTCACATAGCTCCCTAGGAAGACCATAAGAGCGCACACAAGCCGAAATGCGTCTGGCTTTTCAGTTGTGTCCCTTGTTTCTTCTACAGACTCCATAGAACAGTTCCCATTTTCAGTTTCTTTTGTCCTTTCCTTAATAGAAACTCTCCAGGGCTTGGTAGCTAATTGTTTGTGGACCAGCGCTGGACTACGGACTACCACTTTGAGTAGCACTGGTCTGAAGTTTTTTTCAAAGTAGGGCTAGAAGACCTTAAAAGTCTTGGTTACAAGCTACAAAGACTTATGTGGCTCAAGTGCAGGTTATCTAGCAGGCTGCTGTAAAATGTGGGAGACGGTACTGGCTTTCCAGCCGAGTAATCAATTGGCAAGGCAGTAGCTGAACAATAGCCAGTCCCATGCCCACTCACCCACAGGTTCCGCAAGTGAAAAGAAATAAGCTTCTTGGGTTTTTTTGGTAAAACATATGAAATTAGTGGTACTTACAATTTCTTGTGCATAATCAAATATTTTTATGTAATTTATATGATATATATTTTGCATATTATCTAGGATAGAGAGGGGGGAAAAAAATAATGGCTGCAGGCCAGAACAATGCAGGAATAGAGTGGGTGTGATAAAACGAGCAAAGGGCCTTTCTGCACTACATAACTATTGCACTATGATTCCACTTTAGGTGCCATGGTTCTGTTCTATGGAATCATGGGTTTTGCAGTTTAGGGAGTGATATTTAGCAGTCTCATCCAGAGAGCTCCAGTACCTCCTGAGATTACAAACCCCAGGGTTCCATAGGAGGCAGCCATGACAGTTAGAGTGGAATTATAGTGTAATAATTGTGTAGTGCAGAGGGACCCTGACTACTAGTTAGAGAGTGTAGGCATGCAAAGGTTGCTGACTCTGATAGGGTCTCCCTACATGAGTCTCACTAGGCCTCAAGATCTTCGGGAGGTTTTAGGTAGATGGGTCTATTTAGCCTGGAGAAGAGAAGGTTAAGAGGGGCACGATAGCTATGTTTAAATATTTGAAGGGATGTCATATGGAGGATGGAGCAAGCTTGTTTTCTGTTGCTCCAGAGAGTAGGACATGGAGCAAGGACTACAGGAAAAGAGATTCCACCCAAACGAGAGGAAGAACTTACTGTGGGCTGCCTGGGAGGTGTGGTGGAGTCTCCTTCTTTGGAGGTTTTTAAACAGAAGTGGTCAGGAATGCTGTGATGGCGTCTTCCTGCATGGCAGAATGGAGTTGGACTGGATGGTCTTTGGGGTCTTTTCCAGCTATAAGATTCTGATATTCTATGAAAAGCTATTGCCATATTTCCAGAGCCGATTTGGCTGGCCACATTTGGAGGCCAGTTGGGGCTCTGGCATGAATCGATAGCTGGATCTGTGCTATCCCTTCTCTTGGGACCACCACTAGCTGGTATCCTAGCCACAGGCTTCCAGCAGTAGTCGTGGTGGCCCCTGGCATCTTACAGTGTGGAAAAAGAAATCTATGCCTTTTGCTGCCATTCTCAAACAGCTGCACCTGGCCTGCCTTTGGCCCTTGGCTCGCCTCTGTCCTGTTTTGAACCCGAGCTCCGACCGTAACTGTCGGTTGCCCCCCTGGCTAGCTTCCTGCTGAGACACCTCGGCCGAGAAACCCAAAATGTTTTGTTTCTTAATGTTCTGTTCCTTTGCTGTCTCTGTGTGCAACGTACGCCGTGTGAGCCTGTGCTTATTATATCCTGTTTACAATCCAAAAGCTGGAAAAAGGAAGGGTACGGATATTATTATTTTAAGGAATGAGCTAAAAAAAAAATTGAAATAAAACACACAGAAACCTAGCGTTCCATAGATGTGGTTACATGCACAAATGCAGAAGATCCTTCCTAACTTTAGCAAGAACTTCCTGATGGTGAGAGCTATTTGAGAGGATGAGCTAACCTGCCTTAGAAGTCAGTAGCCTCTCCTTCTCTGGAGATTTAACTCCCCTCCCAAAAAAAAACCATAAATCGGATGGCCACCTCACAGGGGTGTTTTGACTTTTAGATTTCTGGATTAGACTCAGTGGTTTTTGAGGTCCCTTCTGACTCCAAAGTGTTATGATTTGTGTGTGAGAAGCAGGGAGACTAACTTAAAACAAAGATCTTCCTACACTTTTGACAATTTCAGCCCTTTTATTAGACAGCATCCATAGCCTCCAGCTATCCGGACAGTCCCGATTAATCTTCTGCAACCTCAGTTTTTCAGCTGCTTTTAAAATGTTCCAGTTTCTCTCTCCTCCTCCTCTCTTCCCCCTTTGTCCTCACCATTGCTGCAAATTGAGTTTCCAATTGCAAAAGTAGTTTGTCCTCAGCCAAATCAGCAGGGGAGAGAGAAGAGTAGGGGGCCCCGATCCTGCCCTTCCCAGTCGACTCCGGCTTCTCTTAGTTTGTGGCTTCTTTCTTGTCAATATCTTTTACCCTCTGACCACACTTTGAGGTTGCAGGGCCACACCTCTCCTCCTTTTCAGCTGTGAAGAGCTGGCGTGCGTGAACTCAGGCGGCAGATACTTGGAGGCAGCAAAAAAGGCGTGGGAGTGGAGAGCTGAGTGCAAGATGCAGCCTGCTAAGCCTGGCCCCCACCTTTAGGTGTGGTGGAAGATGCTCTCCTATTACCAACATTCATGCATGATTCCCCCTTCCAGCCCAGTTGACTTTTCTACATGGAATGGGACAGGTGGCGCCATCTTGGATATATATATTTTTTGCCTCAGGCAGCAATATTCCATGGGCCACTCCAGCCATTTGTTACATAGTACGGAGCAGGCATGGGCACCTACAGAATGGGGGGGGGGGGTTTGGATGGGGGGACAATTTCCATCCATTGCCTGTCACTTTTTAAAATATTCCATCTTTTCCCCAAATTGGGGCTCATTTCTAATCCCGCCTGTTCAACAGGAGACTAGACTGATTTGGAAGCTGTTTGTCTTTTCTCCTGGACGGGCAAAATTCCAGGAGCGGGGAGTTGGACTGGATGGCCTTTAGGGTTCTTTCCAATTCTATCACAAGCAAGAGCCGTCTTGTTGGGTGTGTAGCCGAAGGGGGCTTTGATGACTTGTGACGGCATCCACGTTGCTCCCAAGGTGCTTCGGCTAAGGGATTCGGCAACTGGTGGCCCCTGGGCTGAATCTGGCCCACGGCTTGTGCCGCTTGCCTGCGTTCACTGTTGGTCCAGGAGGAAAAGGAGAGCCAAGGCTGTCCGAAATACCATTCCGAGGAGGGGTTTTGAAGCTTCAGCCCTCGGCCTTCCCACACTTCCTTCTCAGAGTCTCCAGGAAAACCAGATACAGAACACGATCCACCTATTATAAAACCACACCGGCTCAAGCCAGAGCGATAAAGGCAGCGCTTTTTTAAAAATGGCAGAGGTCTCCTGGCTGGAAAAAAGAGAGGGTGTGAATTCTGGCCTGTGATGCGGGCCAAGGAGGAATTTTGAGGAACAAATGGCTCAAGGCAGAAATCAAATAACCCTTGAAGCGGGGAGAGAGAGAGAGAGAGAGAGAAACGGCAGAGGGACCTGCCAAGGAAACCTTACAGACCATGAAGGCGTAAGAGGACCAGGCCAGGAGCGTGGTTGCACGGAGGAGTCCAAGCGAGTCCCTGGCGTCCCCACCCCATCTGGAGGATCCTTCGGAGGTGATGAAATCCAGACAATTAGCACAAATTAAAGGTTCTCGAGATGCTGTCGGTGAGGCGAATGTGTCAAGTGAAGCCCCCATGAGCCACGGTAACCATGAAACCCAAACATTTCTGGAGCTGAGAGTTCATACAGATCCAGATTTTAGTCTGAACTGTGAAGCAGCACCTCAAAGGTCCGTCCCTGTTCAGCCAGATGTAGGAGCAGGGGAAGGGGACATTATCTCAGATGGCTCCTTGGAAAGCCTGGACTCGAATGAAAATCGGGCTTGACCTTCCCAATAGGTCTAGCAGCGGGGAAAGTGAATTCCGATGAAGTTAATAGGTGAGCATCCAAACGCTCTTCAAGAACTTCCAACACAGAGGGGTCTACCACCTTCTTCGGAGGTCCTCTGTTCCAGTGTCAAATAGCTCTAGAGATCTGTCTTTCAACACCAGAAGTGAGTTTTTCACAAAGCTCACAGCTCTTGCCCAATTGAGAGCGAACTTGCTGTCGTGGTGTGTCTTCAAGTCATTTCCGACTCACGGCAACCCTAAGGTGAACCTATCATGGAGTTTTCTGGGGGCTGGAGATGTGTGCCATGTCGTAGTCCAATGCTCAAACCGCTCCATCATGGTGGCTCTGTCAACAGCCAGCTGCTGCTAGATATTTTGGATTCAACAGGGAAGAGCTCGTAAGAGTTTACTGGTGCTGGAAGAAACCCCTTTCCCCCTCCGGCTACAAATGATGTGGACTCGAGTCGGTTGACTTGGACTCCAGTCGGACATAAGTCGCTTCAGTGACTCAACTCAGACTGGACTCAGCAATAACGATGCGCTGATTTGACTGGACTCGTGACTTGTATATTTTTAGTGACTGACTTGATGCCTTTAGTTCCATAACGTAACCCATTCATCCAGAAACCTTATGACTTTGAACAGGGCTTCCATCTCTGCCTACCGGTCAGATGACAATCTCCTTCAAGCCCAAAGTGTGGGCGCATTTCTTAGAGGGGAAAAGCAAATGGGTTAGGCAATGGGCTTGAGGCAGGCTTGCGGTTTTCTCAGCAGCCTCTGCCCACTGCATACTGGAGGAGCCTTCCAAAACTTTTCCTGAGAGCAGAAGACAAGACTCACTCCCAGAGTGGAGGGTGCATTTCTCAGAGAGGGACAGCAAATGTGTTAGGCAACAGGCTTAAGGAGGAAGGGGCCTTCCTTCTAAAGCTTTTGAAGCCTTCAGTAATGGGGAGTAAGATGGATCCTATTCCCCACTTCTGAAAAAACCCTCCTGTTACTGCCCTGGCTAGTCCGAGCTTTGGGGATATTAAAAGATATCCCTTGATATCACAATTCGGCTGCACTTCTCTATTCCTTTCCACGTGCTTGCGAGGCCACCGGACAAGCACGTAAACAAGCTCGGCCGTTAATTGCCGTAATACTCCTGGATAATTCAGGAAGGCCAGAAAATAGCTGACTCACTGCTTTAGGAGACCTCCAGGTAAGTACTCTAATTAGGTACGCACGCAACCTACAAAAGAGCCTCTGCCCCGTGGTGGCAGCTTGATGGGTAACCTATACAATACCCAAGTACTCTGCGTCTGCATACTGGCTACTCTATTGAGCACCGCTACGATAACTCAGTCAATCAGATTCTGACCTTTCGGAGGCTTTGTCTCCAACTCCAAATCTATTGTCTTCCCCCAAGTACAGCATAGCCTGCAGTCACAATTCTCCTTATAAAAACCCTCGATTCCGAGACCTTCCTCGGAACGCTCCCGAGTTTCATCCCGCCTTGCTGCCGCTTTGCTTGGCGAGCCTCCCCTCAGCTCCACGTGCCGAGCTACATCGCACCCCAGCCTCGCTCTGTATTTTTCCGGGCTTCAGGACAGGTGAAGTATCACCCAAACCAGCGATCCCTCTACAAATGCCTCTATACCACTCCAACCTTTATTTTCTTTAGTTGTCTTGCGTGAGTGTGGTGCATACACTGTTTTGCTTGTATTTAATAAACCTCATTTATTATTTCAACTTCTGTGGGCTCCTTGACTCGGCCCGACCCTGTAGACATAGGGTTCAAGATCTCGCTACGTTACCCTGCCTCTCGTAACGCTAAGCCGTGCTCTGAGCTAATTTTCCCCACCTTGAGTTGAGCACATTTTGATGTCCCTCCCGGGACCCCCAGTACACAGGGTAACACTCCAGCTTTCGAAATAGGAAGTAAGAAGGATCCTATTCTTCATTTTCAAAGCTGTAGACTCTTTTATGCCCATTGACACAAAACCCTCCAGCTTGGGGAAGGGGAAGTACGAAGGATGCTCTTCCCCACTTCTGAAGCTGCAGAGGGCAAAATGGAGGGCTGACTCCATTGTTGGCTGACTCCACTGAGGGCTGACTCCAACTAAATTATTGAAACTGACTTTATTTGACTCTGTTCAGAAATTCTGGAATATAGGTTGGGGTATAAAGTTAGCTTCCAGACTTGAGACTTGACTCGAGAGTATCTTCAAGGACTTGAGACTTGGCTTGAGACTTGAAGGTAGAGACTTGAGACTTGGCTTGAGATGTGGTGTAAAAGACTGAAATACATCACTGCCAGCTACTATAGGGGTGGCAGCTAAAACCAGAGGAAGGAAAATAGGCGAGTCCAGCAGATGATGTCACAGGCCATTTGCGCACTACGCTCTTATAGCACGATTATTCCACTTTCAACATCCTATGGACTCCTGGGGTTTGCAGTTTCGGGAGGGGCCGGCTGGCCCCTCCCGAAACTGCAAACCCCAGGAGTCCATAGGAAGTTGAAAGTGGAATAATCGTGCTATAAGAGTGTAGTGTGGAAATGGCCATAGTCTCTGATCATCAAAAGGTCTTTGAACTTTGACCCCCTAAGCCCCGGTTCGACTACATCACTGAAAAGGAGACAAACTTTGATTGTGTATCTTGACAATGCACAATACGTACATACAATCCCAATTGAGAATGCGAAACTAAACCATTGGCCAATGCTGGCTTGGGTATTCCAAGAACTGTAGTCCCCCAAAAGTAATTTCTCCAAGCACTGGCTGGTTTCAGGCCTCCACCGTCTTTCCAGGAATAAAACTTTGGAACAGCCTGACTCCAATGCTCAACACTTCATTAATTTATGGCCATCTTTGCCATGAGATGCTTCTTCTATGCAATATTTATTATTATTAAATATTTATTCACATCTTTATGTCCTGCCTCGTATCCCAAGATCTCAGGGTGCGGTACGAGCCGTAAAACACCAACGGGCAATTTAGAACAATTCAGGTCAACGTAAAACTTTCCAAAACAATTTAAACAACTCAAAACAGGGGATGCCAAAACAGAAAATGTCTACTTCATCTTTCCTTGGAAGATCTTGAAGTAGAATCTGAGGCTTTTTTCACTTCCTCCCCACATCATTCCCAACAATGAGCTTACAAGGCAGGTAAGGCAGAGGGAGAGAGAGATTGAGAATGGGAGAAAATGGTTTATGCTGGTGACCAATAAGGCTTTATACAGCTCAGGTCCAAGATATTTGAAAGATGATACTGTCCTATAGAGATATGCCATTGAATGTTAATGTTAGGATTCGCTATGCCATTGTGTATCACACTTCTGTGTATGGATGTGAAAGCTGGCCAGTGAAGAAAGCTGATAGGAAGAAAATCAGCTCCTTAGAAAGGGCCGGAGAAGAGTTCTGCAGATACCCTGGACTGCTAAAAAGGCAAACAAATGGGTCCGAGAGCAAATCAAACCTGAACTCGCCCTAGAAGCCAAGATGACTCAACTGAGGATGTTGTACTTTGGCCGTATCATGAGAAGGCATGACTCCCTAGAAAAGACGGTAATGCTTGGGAAGATGGAAGGCAGTGGGAAAACAGGAAGGCCCCGTTACAGATGGACAGACTCGGTCAAGGAAGACACGACCCTGAATCTGCAAGACCTGAGCAGAGTGGTTCAGGCTACCTCTATCTCTCTTTTCAATCTCTGGAAATGTGGTGCTGGAGAAGAGTTTTACAAAGACCCTGGACTCCTAAAATGACCAGTGAAGGGCTCCAAGAGCAAATGAAGCCTGAACTCTCCCTAGAAGCCAAGAATGTTGTACTTTGGCCATATCAGACTTGAGTCTCTAGAAAAGACAGTAATGCTTGGGTGGAAGGTGGAAGGCAGTAGGAAAAGAGGAAGACCGCATTACAGATGGATAGAATCCATCAAGGAACGTGGCTGGCTAGCAGATTCCAGGGTCTGCATCCTTCCCTCAAAGTCATTTTCCTGAGCTCTGAGTGGGGCTAACACATCCCTCAGTGCTGGGCTCCAGCCATCCATGGCTTCTCCATCCGTTTGTAGCCACGCTGTATCTTCCTGAACTCCCCAGGCCATGCCTCATGTGCCTTGGCTCCCTTGCCCTTTCCTGCGGCCCTAGCCAAGGAGGCTAATCCCCAGCAAATGAGCACAAGCGTGCAGCTGAGGGCCCAGGGTGTGCTGCGCAATCGAGCATGCCAGGAATGTCTCACATATTTTGGAAGGACTGCCGCAGTGACTTAGGGAGGTTTATGGCCATGAGTCACGGACACGCTGCTTTTTTTGCCAGAAACCGTTTCCCCTCTGGGCCAAGCTGAGAGAAGGGTGTAGGAGTATGGATTCTGCTCCCAAGCCCTCAGAGATTTAAGAAAACCAGGACACGTGTCGCCGAGCAACACCAGAGTGTGGTCAAGGTGGCAAAAGTGATGAATGGGAAAAAGAGACAAGTTCGGAGAGGCTGCAGAAATTTGCTTTCGCCTGAGCCTATTGGGGAGGTTTTACCTCCCGCTTCTCTTTTGCACTTTGCGGCCATTGAAGCTGAGGACCAAGGGGGAACAGAGAGAAACCGGGACATTGTAAAACAGCTGGAAAAAGCGGGATTACAGAGTGTCTGAAGGAGCCAAAGGTGTAGCTATGGAATGGAGGGGCAGACAGGAACAAAATGATGGGACTGCCTTCTGATCAGATTTCTGTACCTCCAAATGAAATATTCCTTCCGTTCCCAAATTTCCAGCACTGCAGAGAGGGAGGTGCTGCAAATCACTCACACCTAGAAATCTTCTGTTTGCTACTTTCAAAGAAGTAGCTGCATTAGTCTCTTTTCAGTGTAAAAAAGGAGGAAGGGTGGGGAAGGAATGTGGCGGCACATTTAAGACTCAGTGGTTTTTTATTTTAGCATAGCTTTCAGAGATATAAAGCTACTTCTTTGGATGCAATGCCAAGTGGTATTAAGGCCTCTGGTATAAAGCATATTGATACAGTTGTTGGAGTGGGATAGGATGGAGTAGGTTCCAGAAAGATGGAAATCTTGACTTTTGCCCTGAATTTTCAAAGAGCCACTTAAGCTGATGCAGGTCTTTTCGGATCTTTATAGGGTTCAGTTAGGCCACTTCCGCACTAGATTTTTATAGTGCTATGATTCCACTTGAAACATTCTATGGAATCCTGGGGTTTGCAGTTTCAGGAGGGGCCAGCCTTTTTTGGAGGTTTTTAAAGAGAGGCTGGATGGCCGTCTGTCGGGAGTGCTGTGATTGCATATTCCTGCATGGCAGAAGGGGTTGGACTGGATGGCCCTTGGAGTCTCTTCCAACTCTAGGATTCTACAGTATCTAAGAATCTGCAGCACTGTCTTGAAACTACATATCCCAGGAGTCTTTGGGTGACATAGCAGAAGTGATAGGAAAAGGTAGGGACTCAACACAGATCTGATGTTGCTGGGTGCCTTCAGGTCATTTCTGATTTATGAACTATGAACTCGAAGCTAGCCAGTATAAGACAGGTACCCAATTTTAAATAGCTGAAGGGATTTCATATAGAAGATACAGAAGGCGGGTCAAGCTTGTTTTCTGCTGCTCCAGAAACTAGGAGACTAGAGACTAGGATACAGAACAATGGCTCCAAATTCCAGGAAAAGAGATCCAACCTAAACATTAGGAAGAACTTATTGATGGTAAGAGCAGTTTGACAGTGGAATCTACTGCTGCCTCAGTGGAGTGTGGTGGAGTCTCCTTCTTTGGAGGTTTCTAAACAGAGGCTGGATGGCCATCTGTCAAAGGGAATGCTTGGATTGTATCTTCTTGCATGGCAGAGTGGGGTTGGACTAGATGGGCTTTGGTATCTTTTCCCGTTCTATGATTCTGTTGAGTCCTGCCTAGCTATCCCACCAGGGCAATAGCTTACTCCCTGGGAGGCCAGGGCCAAAACAGGGGGACACAGCCCTCACCAGTTGCAGGCCACGATCTATGTCCTTTCCCTACCCAATTAGTGTCATCTATCCCAATTTGGCAGGGAGAGCCCCGACTAATCCTCTTATCATCCCACTGTCCTGAATTTGCAAGCCCAGAGTAGGGCTCTTAAGAATAAGGTTTCTTGACAAATCTCTCGTTTGTGGGGTTGCCGTAAATCAGGATTGCTGTTTAGTCTGCAAACTTAGAGTAGATTACTGCCTTGACTCCTGAAGTGTAAAGTCAGTATCACCCCTGCTGTAGTATTTCCAGTGCCTATGTATGGTTGCAGAAGCTGGACAGTGAAGAAAGCTGTCAGGGAAGAAAAATGAGCTGATCTGAGATGTGGGGCTGGGGGAGAGTTCTGCAGATACCGGGGGCTGCTAAAAAGACAGATCAGTGGGTCCAAGAGCACATCAAGCCTGAGCTCTCCATAGAAGCCAAGATGACTCAACTTAAGATCATTGTATCTTGGAATCATTAGGAGATGCTGTGACTCGCTGGAAAAGATGACAGAGGAAAGGTAAAATGAAAAGCAATAGGAAAAGAGGGAGATAGGTGGGTGAATTGAGTCAAGGAAGCCATGGCAAGTTGACTAGATGGCCTCTTCTCTGTGTGTGCACGTATGTGTCTATGTGCCTGTTGACTTGCAGCGACCCCATGAATTTTGTAGGGTTTTCTTGGGTAAGGAATCCTCAGAGGTGGTTTCACCAGTTCCTTCCTCCAAAACAGAGCCTACGGCACCTGGGATTTGCTGGTGGTCTCCCATGCAAGTATTAACCACAGCTGACCCTGCTTAGCTTCCAAGGTCAGATGGGATCTGGTGCCTTTAAGGTATTTAGGCCAGAGTTACCATAAAGTGAAGCTGACTCAATGGCACATAACCGCAACAATCACTTGGTCACTTGAGTTCTATCTTACCTCGATCGCAAACTCGGTGGTCTGGATCCCCAGGTGGAGATATGAAGGGAAAGGGATAACTCTGCACATGCTCAGAGGCACTCTCCTCCTCCAGACAGTTCGTTAAGTGAAAGAGAAAAAAAGCAAACTCTGGTTTAGTGTATGATACTGGAACCTAGCTTTTATAAAAGAGGGGAAGATGTATTCTGTTGGCATGAGTTTTTTAGGGAGGGATTTAAAATTCTTGCAAGGTCATTGCCTGAAGCCAAAGGGGAAAGAGAGCTTGTTCTACAAGCCAGTTGTGGAAACAGAGAGAGAGAGATTGAGAGAGAGTCTTCGTCCCACTCAAAATCTGCAATCTGTTAACCCCCTTCCTGCGACTTGCCTTGAGCGAGTGAGCAAACAGCTGTTGCGGCCTCCCGATTTTTTCCAAAGGGAGGGACGAGTTCACCCCCTCGCCTGCTTAGGGCGTCCCTCCCTCCCTTGGGGCTCCACCCACAAGGATCTTGGGGGGCCAGGGAGCTGCCTTCTGAGGCTGAGAGAGTGCGACAAGCCCAAGGAGACCTGGGCGGTTTCTGTAGCTAGGTGGGGATTCAGGCTCTGGAGTCCTAGCCCAATACTCAAGATGCTTATACCAGGAGGGCTCATTTATGCTGGTACAAAAGCGAGACAAATAATACCTTGGAAATGTCGAAATCAAGGCCTTTCCAGTTCCCTGGGGAGCCAACCTCCTCTCCATTTTAATAGAATTTTGGACAGGAGAGATAACTTTGTGGTCAAAATCTCTCTTGCGGTTACCTGTTCTCCTCTCTAGGACAGAACAAAACCACGTACTTCAAACAGAGAGGGTCCCATTTCCCCTTCCTCCGCTCGCCCCCCGACGTGCACCATGAAACGTGGCGCCCTTCCACCACTTTGTCCTGTAGCAAACGGGGAGACGGAAAGAAAAAAAACAAAACCAAAAACCCAGAAACGTTTGTTATGCCTTTGGGCCGAACCCAAAGGACGTCTCCATTGTTCCCCGCTTGGTGGCTGGCCTTGTTTTCTATTTATACAGCTCCGACATGTCTGCGATTCATGATAATTTTCTGAACAGGTTCCAGCTTGGCTTGCGGCACCTCCATCGTCCGTGGGCTTTCCAAAGCCCCTTGCCTTGCAGATTGATGCTGACTCCTCTCGCGTTTCCCCCTTTTACAGCTCGGAGTGTTCCCCGGAGCGGCTGTTTGTTTATTTATTTATTTTCCCAAGGTCTGTGTTCCTCTTTCCTTCTCTCTCCCGCTTCTTGCCTCCCTCCCTCTTTCTCTCTTTTCTGGCTTTGAGGACCATGTTGCTGTCTGTGTGCCGGCAGACTGTTCTGTTTTCATACCCCATGGGGAATCTTCTTGCCATTCCTGTCCCATTGCCTCATCCCTGCTCCGTCCCTCTTTGCCAATTCCGCGGCTGCTCAGGAAAAGAGAACAACAAGAGAGCACCCCGTCCAGCTAGATGTTTGCTGGGACTTGGGGAGACGGTCTCGGAAGAATCGGCCTTGCAGTTCCCAAAGAATCAAAGGGGATCAAAGAGGGAATCAAAGCATCTCTTTGGGGTTCGGGGGTCCCCATTTAAGCAAGGAATGAAGAAAGCTTTGGACCTCCAGAGGACCAGGGCAGCAAAATCAATGGTGCACTTGCTTCTGGTCCCTTATTGCCAGCTACATTGCACATGGGGATGCTGGGAGTTGCAGCCCCAGGCCCTGCTTTCTTCACTGAATTCACACAGCCCCAAATGCCTTCTGGACCCAACCCTCCCCCTGAACACCAGCCGCGTGGGTACTTCCACAGCTCAGATACGTCACCCATACTGAGAGGGGGATTCTGGGAGCTGCAGTCTCGTGGTTGGCTTGGTTCCCTGAATGCAGAAACACTTCCGGTCTCCTTTCCTCAAGGTAGTTCCAGCGCTCGGAGATGAGGTCATGACAGCTGGGGGATACTGGGAACTGTGGTAAGGTTTCCAAACTCTGGGAAGGGGATATTGGTTGAAATGGGTCCTCTTTCGGGTCTAGGGAGCCAGCTGTTACCTCCCTCAATGTCCTAATTTGGCAGGGACAGTCCTGATTAATCCTCTGCCATCCCACTTTTTCATCTGCTTTTAAAATGCCCTGTTTTTTCTCTCCTCTTCCTCTTTTGTCCTCAGGTTACGTCAATTGCTGCAAACCGTGTTCAAAGGCCAAAAGTAGTTAACTTTCAGTTAATTCAGGAGGAAGAGAGGAAGAGGCGGAATCTTGCTTTTCCCAGGAGGCTCAGGCCAAAGCAAACTGCTGCAGCCAATCCTAGCTTGTGTGTTCTTCCCCTTTATAACTGTTGCCCTCTTGGCCGCATTCAGAAGTTGCTCAGCCACACGCATCCCAGTTTTCATCTGGGATATGTTGGGTGGTCTGCTAAGGCCCAGTTCTGAAAAAAGAAGGCGTAGTTTGCTTCCCCTTCCGAAATCTCCCATAGCTTTTGTTAGCATCTTTAGACATGTGCCATGAGGCGTGGATTAGGGAACAATAAATGTCGTCGTTGTTGTGCCTTCAAGTCTTTTCTGACTTGCGGTGACCCCATCACAGGGTTTCCTGGAAAGATTTCTTTAGAGAAAGTTAACCCACGGCTTTGCTTGGACAGGAGAGGGTAACTTGGCCAACGTCACCCTGTGGGTTTCCGTAGCTGAGCAGTGATTCGAACTCAGGTCTCCCAAAGTCCTAGTCCAGCCCTCAGACCACTATACGGTGCTGGCTTTGTGATTTTACATGCCTCCAAGTCATCTTCGACTTGTTGTAAGCCTCTCTGAAGGTACCCTTGACAAGATCTGTTCAGAGGAGGTCTTACTTCCAGAGGCTGAGAGAGTGTGACTTGCCTGTTGGTCATCCAGTGGGCTTCTGTGCCTGAGCAGGGATTTGAACCTTCATTTCACCACTGTATCGCTTTCAAGTAGCTTATGGAGACCCTGAAGCAAACCTATCATGGGGTTTTCTTGGCAAGATTTATTCAGAGGGCATTTGCCTTTGCTGTCCTCTGTGGCTGAGAGAGTGTGACTTGGCCAAAGTCACCCATTGGGTTTCCACGGCTGAGCCCGGTCACGAGAGGCATAGCCCAGCGCTCAAACCACTACACCACACATGGGGTTTTCTTCGCCAGATATCTTCAGCTGGGATTTTCCCCTGACTCCCTTAGAGACTGCTGAGAGAGAGTGACTTCGCAAAGTCGCTTGGTGGGCTTCTGCACCTGAAAGAGGATTTGAACCCTGGCTGCTTTCAGAGTTTCAGTCCAACACTCAAACAACCACACTGTGATGGCCTGGGAAGGATAAGAGTTAGCCCTACGTTACAGGGAGCGTGCCGCGGGAGTGTCCAAACTTTTTAGAAGTTTCAAAACTTTCTGTGTCTTTTGGCCTTTAGAAATTTTTCCCTTTCCCTTGCGGTTTTTGGAGGGACGTTAAAATCCTAATTATATTGTGTTTGAGTGAAAGTCGAGGTCCCTGGCCAAAGGATGGGGGAGTGCTGGTTTGAAAGCTGTTCAGGCTTTTCCCTCCTCCCTGCCCCACTTAAGAGCTGCCAAGGCCCAGTGCCGACGTGACAGCGAGAAAACCCCACGGGGACCCACGTTTGGGCCATCGTCCCCTGCTTTGGCCTCTCCCCTGCTGTTGCTCCCTGTTTTTCTGCACCCATTGCTCGCTGCTACCCCATACCTCCTCTGCCTCTTCGAAAGCAATCGAAATTGTGAAAAAAAAATTCAACCCCCCATCTTTCCAACTGAAACAGATCTTCAGAGGGATAATTGTGTATGGAGCTTGCAAATGTTGCTTTTACGGTGGGACTACAATGCCCAGACTCCCCCAGCTAGAGATTCTGGAGGTTGTAGTCTGCAAATCTACTGAATTGTCTGTAGCAGAGAGCCAACAGGGTGTAGTGGTCTGAGTGTTAGACAACAACTCTGGAAGCTGGGATTCAGTTCCCTGCGGGATCATGGAAACCCAGCGGGTGAACTTGAGCAAGTCACACTCTCTTAGCCCCAGAGGAAGGCAAGGGCAAAACCCCTCCGAACAAAATTTGCCAAGAAAATCCTGGGAGAGGTTCACTTTCAAGTCTGAAGCAACTTGAAGCCGCACAAGGACAAATATGACAACGAAAAACTGGAATGTGTCCAGAGGAGGGTGACCAGAATGGTAGAAGGCCTGGAAACCATGAAGCCCTCTGAGGAAAGGCTAACGGAGCTGGGAATATTTAGCCCGGAGAAGAAAAGGTTAAGATGGGACATGATAGCCATGTTTAAATATTTGAAAGGATGTCATACGGAGGAAGGACGGAGCAAGCTTGTTTTCTGCGGCTCTGGAGAGTAGGACATGGAGCAGTGGTTTCAAACTACAGGAAAAGGGATATCACCTAAACATCAGGAAGAACTTCCTGATGGTGAGAGTCATTCAACAGTGGAATATGCTGCCTGAGTGGAATGTGGTGGAGTCTCCTTCTTTGGAAGTTTTTAAGCAGAGGCTGGATGGCCATCTGTTGGGAATGCTTTGATTTTGTATTCCTAAATGGCAGAATGAGGTTGGACTGGTTGGGCTTTGGGGTCTCTTCCTACTGTAAGATTCTAGATTCTCCTAGTGCTGATTTTTCGTTCCAGTTTTGAGGAGAATCCAACACTTACTCTATGATGACATGATAGCTAATATATATTTTTTAAAAAAATAACTATTTATTACCATGTTTTTAAGTAGAAATGTGAGACAAGCTGAAGCTGGCCCATTCGTTCATCCACGCAGCGTTTGGACAGAGATAGCCCAACCACAGTTCTCTGTGCTGTGATAACATCTGTGCTAGATTACTGCAATATGTTGTGTGTGGGGCTACCCTAGAAGACTCATTCAGAAAGGCTTTGAACACTTGTTTCTTGGAAGTCTGGCTTTGAGTCTCTGAATATTAGACCATGGTATTGCTGGACTGAGGTTTCTACTTCCTCTCTCTGAGAAACTCCTTCTCTTTCTAACACCTGCATGGAGCAAACAGGTACAATCTTCCCAACTGCTCGACCAGTCAATTTGGCCAATGCAGACGGGGAAGAATTTTCTTCCATTCAGGGTGGTTGTTTTCTATGGTGAGAACCTACCAGAGGGTGCAAGTTCTTCGTTTTGGGGGAGGGGGGACTCAGCTCCAGGCAAGGGAGCAATGCCCAGAGATGACCCCAGAAAACTGAAGACTGTGGTCCAACCCCTGAGATCTGGCAACCCTCTTTGTGACAGGTGGAGAGCAGAAGCTGGGCCTGCCTGTCCCTCTAGAGTAATCCAAGGCTTAAGATTGATTGTGGCCCACATGGATATGGAACTGAGCCTTGGAGCGGCATGTCCTTCCCATTAACTGCATGACAGGCGAGCCTTTGAGGCCTTACGGGGCAGAGACGGCTCCAACTGGGGGCTGCTGGCTTCACGCAACCGCCCGTGTGGCAAGGTAACCAGAGGTAGAGGGTGGTTTGCAGATGTCAGCCCCCCATCCAGCAGCCTCCAGATGCATCTCAGAGGTCCCGGGTAACAAAGCCGTGTTCAAGAACATTGGGGAGGGTCGAGTTCCTTTCCCGGTTGCCAGCACCCTCTCCGTTCCAACAGGCGGAACCGTTTAGAACTAATTTCACGCTCACTCCTTTAATCAAGAACATCTTCGTTTCCTCTCGGGAGAAGAGAAAGGGATCCTGTATGAGCTTCAGATTTTATTTTTTTAGCTATTTGTGGGGAGAGGGAGACTTAATGGCGTGGAATCAGCCCAGATCCCCACGGAGAAAGAGCAAGTCCAGAAATGCCCCCGGAGCCAAAGCGTGGCCACTTCCTGTCAGGCGTGATGTCACTTCCTCCTCCTGGCCACTGTCATAAGAACCGCCTGCCAGCAGCCCAAGTGACAGATGGTGTTCAAAGAGCGTTGGACGTGTCAGCCGGCAGTCCAGAACAGGAGAGGTTGATTGGGGTCACCTCCATCAGGGATTTCCCCCTCTCCCCGTCAATGTCAGGTTCCTCTCCTCTCCGAATAATAATATTTTCCAAATGGACGAGCTGATTAATTATTTCCAGAAGACGCACATCTAAATGAAAGGCATCCGGAGAGGTATTGGGTGTCAGAAGGCTCCGTGTTGTGTCTAGATCGGATCAAGGGATTTCTCAATGTCTGGGAGGGAAGATAAACATGAAGCGCGCACAGGGTCCATGTTCGTTGGAGCACCATTGTAGGGTCACAGAAAAAAAATAAAAAAGGCTGGATCCTCCCACGTCCAACATTTGATGCCCTTCGTGCGTGGATGATGGGCCACCAGAGGTCATCTGCCACTCACATACCTGGGAATGGACTAGTCACAGTGGTGTGGAAATGTGTTTCTGGAGCATGCGTTTGTCCTTATGGAGTCCCATCAGAGAACTTCCTGGAGGAACCAAAGTGGGGAAGCTTGGGAAAGCTACATTACTGAACTGCAGCTCCCAACATCCTCAGTCAGCGTGGCCACTGAGGGAAAGAACTCCTTGGAGAATATTGATGGATATAGACAACTTTGATCAGGTTCAGAGAAGGACAAGAAGGATGATAAGAAGCATGGAGAACAAGACATGTGAAGAAAGGTTGAAGGAGCTGGGCATGCAAAGAGAAGATGGAGGGGCAAGATGACGGCCCTCTTTCAATATCTCAAGAGGGGATGGAGTAGGTTTGTTCCCTGCTGGCCCAGAAGGGAGGACCAGGTCTAACGGCTTTGAGTTACAGGAGGGTTGATTTTGACAGAACGTTAGAATGAACTTCTTGATGGGCGGAGTGGTTCAGCAATGGAAGCAATGACCCAGAGAAGGGATGGGGCCTCTTCCTCTGGGTGCCTTCCAGCGACCTGCTGGAGGTGTTCTAGCTGGATTTTCTGCATTGAGATGAGGCATTGGACTCATTTCCAACTCAATATTCTATGATTCTATGAAGGTACAAAAGAGAGAATCGTGGGTCCAAGAGCAAATCAAGCCTGAAGTCTCTCTAGAAGCAAAGATAGCTACAGTGGCACCTCCACATTCATGAAGGTTCAGGGTGCAGAACCCTCACGAAAGTAGAAAAAAACGTGGCTAACTCCCTCTCCCACAATCCCCTTCTCATTCCCCTCCAGAGCTCCCCCTCCAGTTCCCTTGCCTCTGACCCCAGTGCTCCCAGGAGGAGGAAAAAAGGCAAGGTAGAGGGCTGATACTTTCCCCTGAGACAGAGAAGAGCAGAGTACTGAGTTCTGGCATTCCAGCTATTTCTGGTCACCATCTTCAGAAAGGAGATTCCTCCCGGCAGGGCGGGGGAGGTAGGATCAAAGAGAGCAGCTGACCAATCAGCAGCCATTATATGGCAGAACGTGCAGCCATGTAGCAGAGCGGACATGCTTCCAACAGTAGGGGGCAGACTTTGCTCACCCAAAAGGAAAAAAACATCCATTTTAGACACAAGTCTTGCAAGCCTGGGGTGAGGAATGCAAGGGAATGGGAGGAGGAGAATGTGGTGGAGCTGGGAAGGCAAGCACGTGCCTGGTGAATAATCAAATTTGCAAAGGTCAAACCCACAAATGTGGAGGGAGGACTGTAAACTGAGGGTGTCCTCCTTGGAAGATGGACACATCGTGAAAAGGCATGACTTGTTGGAAAAGAAAGAATGCTTGGTAAGGTGGGAGGCAGTAGGAGAAGAGGGAGACCACATTACAAGTGGATAGTTTACAACTCACACATTACAAGTGTGAGTTTACAAGACCTGAGTACAGGGCAGTGGATGACTGGGGATCTTAGAGGTCTCTCATTTATACGGTTGCCATAAGTATCATGGGCCAGGAGTCAGTTTCTCCAGGTGAATAGCAGCCTTAAAGGAGGACAAGCATACGCAAGCACACCAGGAGCTATACAGCTGGGGCAAGAGCCAGCTGGCTCCAGGCTTCTTAAAGAAGGCAGAGGACAGTGGCTTGATGCCAGAAACAACTCATATGTTTGCTGGCCCTTGCCTTCACGTGTGCTACAGATTCCCTCTTGCCATCTGCCTGCCTTCTCTGACCTTTGGAATGTCTCACCCTGCTGCCCACTGGATTCCTGACCTTTGGACTGACACAGGACTTCGGCAATAAGTTGAAGTTGACTAGACAGCAATTAACAATAAGTTTAGGGCTCGGGTTAAGGCTCTGGTTAAAGTTTCTAACGTATAACAAATCCTTCCTGAAAGAAATGTCACAGACACAAGACCACAGATAGGAAAAGGCAGCCTTCATTTCAACTCTAAGACTCACACATTGGATCTGATCTGTCCGCACAGATTTTTGTCACAGATTCATGATGCGAGGTCCTGCTAATGAAGGGATGGCGTTGACTGACGTTCCAGAATTTTGATGGACGTCTGAGTGTGTTGGGGGAAATAGCACATCCACCAGGTGGAATATGCCAAGAGTAGAAGGAGTCATTTCTCCTACGGTTCAAACTTCTTCCAGGGATATTTTTCTTCACATGGAAACAGTTATGTCCAAGCGCTCATGCATGGATGTTTCCCAGCAAAATCTCTGCACATTCCTCTCCAAAGAAACCTGGAGACGAGGCCAGCTGGAGCCCGTTCCTCAGTGGGATGGTTTCTGATGTCCCGGAGCAAACTGGCAAAGCTGTGCGGAGAGAGGCATCAGGTGGCTGGACCTGTTTTGCACCTTCTTGGACTTTGGATAGTTCCAGACTTGCGCACATAATATCTTCTGAAACAGTTTAAAGCAGGAAAACTCTTCTCAGAGCAGAGAGGAAGAGAGAGATTGTCACTTCTTTAACCTTTTCTTCATTTCTTGCCCAGGTGAACCAAGTGTTACCCTGATTTCTGGGGTCCCTTGGGGGACCACGTGATGGGGAATGGAAACTAGCCAGAGCTCAAGCAATAGCAATGCGAGAGGCAGGGTAACCTAGTGGGGTCTTTTACCCAGTTTTGCGGAGTCAGGCCAAACCAAAAACCAAACAAAGATGCCCAATGAATGATTTTATTGAATGAAAGTCTCACGCACCAATGCAATCACGCACACACACACCCAACAGCTATTAAGAAACAAAAGAGAGGAAATTGAATAGGGGAGTATTGAAGGGGTATAGCTGGGGTAATACTGCACCTTTTCCTGAAGTCCTGCGTCCGGGAAAGCAGTGGAGAAGTAGGGCTCAGCATAGGGAGGGCTGAGGGGATCACTCAACGGACGGAGCAATGGTCTGCTGGGGTGACCGGGAGTGATCCAAAGAACCACTCAGAAACCGGGACTACTTGTAGGGGGAAAAGTACCTGGAGGACTAATCTTTTCCCGGGGAGAACAATGGGTGTTGGAGCGATAACGAAGCTTCTCCCTGGTAATTTCCTTTGTGTGATGGGATTGTAAGGTGTTGCCAAAGTCTCAGGATCTTCGGCTGTGTTATTTTGTGGTGTGACTTCATGTAAATGGTCCTCGCCTGATGGAATATTTGCTCGACTTGGGGCAGACACGCTAATCCCCTCAAGTCGGCGTCTCAGGGCTGAGGACCCTTTGTTTATTGTGGGTTTACGCATCGTGAGGTCTCCTGGGGCTACGTGACTGGGGATTTTACTGGCCTGACCTGTTTTTTGATCTTTGACCATTGCTGCCTACGTGCCCATCCGGGTGACCTCTCAGGCACATTGGATCATATTTTAATATCAAAATTGTAGACCCGGGATAGGGTTTTTCCAGTGAGATAACACAAGCACCAAGGACGGCACTTTGTGTGTCTTTGTGTGTATACACATGCATGTATATTTCACTCCGCAGTTAATACAAAGAAGTTTAGCAACTCACTGTTCTTCACTAGCATTTCACAAGCAATGTTACCGCTGCCACACAGCCAACCCAATTTGGTATCCTTGGGCAACCAAGAGCAAGAAAGGGCAACTGAAGTCATCAAAATAATAATAATAAAAATGCTTTCCACTTTCTGCCTCTCTGCCTGATGATTTGTCATTGTCGTTGCGTGCCTTCATGTCATTTCTGACTTGTGGCAACCCTAAAGCAAACCGATCACAGGGTTTTCTGGGGGCTGAGAGTGTGTGACACGCCCAAGGTCACCCTTGCAGCCACCTAGATGGGGCTGGACTGCAACTCCCAGCGTTTCTCAACCTTGCCTATGCTTATCCAAAGGTCTTTTGGGAAATGAAGTCCAAGCAGATTCTGGATGGCCTCAGGATTTCCACCCCCTGGTGGGATTGTTTCAGGAGGGATTCATATGACACCTTGGTTTCATGGGAGTTCTGCTCCAATAAAAAAGAAAATTTAGCAGGAAGAGATTTGAAGAAGAAACCAAGAAAGGCAGCCTTACCAAGATGTTTTGGGAATGGTTCCAGACATGGGTGATTTTACACTTGAGTAGACCTCTGGGTCCCTGTACATCCATCACTGAGTGCATGTGTCCCAATGAAGTTTTATTTTCAAATCGTGACTGGCCTCTCTTTGCAAAACAAAAATGTCTGTCTGCCCCATCCTCTCTTCTGAGTTTTCCAAAAGGGTCAAGACCGTGCTTGTTTGTGAAAACTTGTGACAAACAGGAGCAGAGAAGGAAGGAATGGTCGCTTTTGATCTGCCCTTGCTTATTTTCTCTTCCTGTATGCTGTTTTTACTCTTCCTTAGCCTTTGCTCTCCCTCTCCTGGTTTGATGCCTTACACTGTTTTGACACCCTAGTTTTATATAAACGACTCTGTGGGTCCACTTATTGAAGACAGAGAAGTGGCACGGAAAAGACTTTGAATCCCAAATCTCCTTGGTGGGTCACTCAAGCCGCGGCCCCTTGACCCTGTTGCCCTGACACCGTAATGGGGCCTTTTTCCCCCCATGGAGGCAAAACACAGTCGCTGCTCCACAAAGGAAACAACCTCCTGGAGGTGCAAACAGGAAGAAAAATATTGAGAACTATCTCAGCTTTTGGCTTAATGGAAACATTGCCTTAGTACACGGGTAGACTTAAGGCCTTTCTGCACTACGCTGTTATGGTGCTATTATTCCACTTTCAACCTCCTGTGGAATCCTGGGATTTGTAGTTTACTGAGACCGAAGAGCTCTCTGGCTGAGAATTCTAAATGCCTCTCCCTAAACTGAAAACCGCTGAATCTCACACTATTCATGGCGAGTTTGTTGGGTTCTCAGGTTATGAGACAAAGAAATACCTTTTTTTTTCTTTGCTGTAAAGCGGGTGTTCTTCTGAAGAGCATCAAAGTGCTACAAAAATGCTCACACTCTCATGCATGAGTGTTGATTAGGCATGCGCTCGAATCACAACACGGAAAATTGGCGGGAGGAGGGGGGAAGAGATGCCAGCCTTTGCCGTCTGGATCCACAGGGACCTTGATCTGCCCGCCTTTGACGGCTGCCCCGCAGAGCCCTGAGCACCCTCCGGGTTCCTGACCTGGAGGAGACGCGACTCCAGTTTGGGAACATGTCACAACTTCTCTCCCCGTTCTACAGCCCTTCACGCCAGGGAAGCTCAAAATTGCTTTGGAATGAATGTTTATAAGCTCACGCCTGGCGCAAAGCAGGAATGGAACGGAGTTCTCCAGACTGGAGCTAGGAAAAAAATTCCAAATCAGACCATCCTCTTGGAAACCTTGGACTTCCAAATCCGGCATAGGCCATGGGGAAGACATCTCCTACTTCAGCTTTCCCTGCAGGAAGTCAAGTGAACTGAGGAACGAAAGGTTGAATACCTTTCTTTTTTCCTCATTAATTCGTGGAAGAGCCAATGCAAGCGGACTGATCCAAATTTGGAAAGGTTTCTTGATTTTGGATCCCAAAACAGGAAACTTTCTAAGTCTAGGTCTCCTTGGGAGCTGACGGCTTAGGGACATGGTTGTGAAGCCGGGCCTTTTGGAAGGTCAGGTCAGGATGAGGACAGTTTTGTGCAATAAAATAAAATGAAATGAAAAATAATTTTAAAAAGTTCTAGGAACAAGGGCTGTCAATCTTGGATTATTTAATTTTTGCACTGAAGAATAAACAAATAAATAAGAATAAATAAATAACTTGAAATGCTCTCTCTCTCTGTTGCATGAGATGGTAAGAGTGCTGGTGGAAGTTTTGATGAATTTTCACAGTTTGGAACTCCCCCCTCCAGAAATTTCGTTTGTGTGAAAAAAATTTGTGTGCACGTGCAGAATTTGCTTCTTGCACAAAACTCCAAAAATTACGGAGCAGAGGCCAACAAGGGCTGTCCCAGCAGCAGTCGGTGTCTTTCCTTCCTGAACTGTGGTGCCCAGAACTGGACACAGGATTATTCCAGTTGGGCTCTGACCAAAGCACAAAAGAGATGGTGCTATCACTTCCCTTGACCTGGAGACTAGACTGCTATTGATGCAGGAAACATATTCGGGGGTTTGAAGCAAAATACCACAATCTATAATCCACAAAAGAACAACACCTTTATTGACCAACCAAAATGCAGAAAATACATCATGCAATCTTTCAAAGCTCCACTTGTGTTTTGCTGTATGGCTAACCCCTGAATATGTTTCCTAGGAGTTGCAACTGCAATCACCAACAGGTTTGCAGCCCTGGGCTCTTTGTTTCAGAGTCCTAAAAGACTGAATTCTCCAAATGCATCTCCTCCGAGCTGCAATTTTTAATTTTATCATTTTTTTAAAAATTAAACTCATGCAGACCTTTGGAACACTATCTCTAAAAAAGTGGTTCTCTTTACTTAATGTAACAATTTGGTGAGTTATTCTGCCTGTTTTTAACCATATTTTTTTCAATTTTTAAATGCATTTAAAAACGACGAATGAGTAACCCAGAAGTAATGTGCTAGGAATGAGAAACGTCAATTACTCGTGACTCTCAACTCTGAAAATGTTAGTCATTACTAACACATTACTTCTGGGTTACATTTTCCGCTGGTCTCAAAGGCATGTAAAAATTCCAAAATGGCCAGCAGTGGCCAAAAATCCTGCAAGATGACTCACTAAATTGTTCCGCTTTTGGAGTCGTAAGCAAACATTTAACAACGGTGCCAATTATTGCGTTACTTTGTTTTTCCAACTTTTTTTTTTAAAGAATAACATCAGGGATAGGATTTCCCCAAAATAATGTTATAGGTATTCTCATTCTAACATCCTTCCAAACTCTGAAAATAATTAGAATTCCATCCTTTTCAGCAGGAACAACGTAACTCCCCTACTGTGAGCAGATAGTACATTTCTCCTAATGCAGTTCCAAAAACAAATATCTGCACATATGGAGAGGTGGAAAAGAATATTTGTAATTAGTCCCGAAGCTGAAAAATGAGTTTCCTAATGTTAAGCAACCCCTTCAGGCTGTAGAATAAACCACTCAGAAATTTTGTGCAATTTTCTCCTGGCATTTCAATACCCCAAAGTTATGCACAGGAATGATTCTGCAGAGAAAAACACGGTTTTTGGTGTGTGTCTCTGCACACACAGCCCCTGTTTCCCACATAGTACACCTCTTTTCTGGGCAGAAAACACCACCAAGATCCTATATCACAGTCAAAACTGCATGAACCTGTAACTATGCTGAAGAAATGCAAGGAAACCCTGCAAGTGAACGGTGAAGTTGCCCTTTCGGCACTTTTTACATGCATTGGGTGCTTCTGACTCACCTCAGGCATTGTGGTGTACATTAGGTAGACCTGTTGTGCTCTGGCCCTTTCTGGCCAGTCTTAGAGCTGGAAGAGACCCTAAGGGCCACCTAGTCTAACCCCGTTCTATTATGCAGGAAGACACCATCAAAACATTCCTGACAGATGGCCATCCAGCCTCTCTTTAAAAACCTCCAAAGGAGACTCTATCACACTCCTAGGCAGCAGCATATTCCACTGTCGAACTGCTCTTAGCATCAGGAAGTTCTTCCTAATGTTTAGGTGGAATCTCTTTTCCTGTAGTTTGGAGCCGTTGCTCCATGTCCTAGTCTCCGGAGCAGCAGAAAACAGGCTTGCTCCATCCTCCATATGACATCCCTTCAAATATTTAAATACAGCTATCACATTGCCTCTTAACCTTCCCTTCTGCAGGCTAAACACACCCAGCTCCCTGTGCTGGTCCTCATAGACCTTGAGGGATTCCAGGCCTTCTACCATTTTGCTCACCTCCTCTGGACATCTTCCAGCTTGTCCATGTCCTTCCTGAACTGTGGTGCCCAGAACTGGACCCAGCCTTCCAAGTGGGGTCTGACCAAAGCAGAATAGAGTGGTACCAGACAAATCCAACTATGTTCCAGGAAGGAGCTCTGGGCCACAGTGCCATAGAACGTGCACTGAATACTTTGTACGTTTCGTTTTTTAAACGAACACATGAGTTCATGGGTCTCGGTTTTGGGGAACATCTTGCTAGCTAAAGGTTGTGGAAATTCTTGCAAGGTTCTTCCTTCCAAAAGTCTAATTGTGAAGGGCTGTGTGTGTGATTAGCTTTCATGTTTATGCTTCAGGAAGTCCGACCGAGGAGAGCCTGACATGTTCAGCCCAAAGTCAGGAGAACACGGGCTCTGTGTCCCCCCTCGGGGACAGGATGCTGGAGAGGTCTCCCTGGCCCGAGCCGGACCTCAGGCAGAGCCTGGCCGGGGGACAAAAGATATGCGAGTTTGCCAAATAATGTGGTCCCCCTGGGAGCTGGCAGAGACAAATGGCCCAGGGAGGGACAGACGGATCTCAGCAGAGAAGAATGCAGGCCGAGCCCGAGTTTCTCAGGGGGAGATAGGATGGCTGACTGCCTTTCTCTCCCCCGCCTCGTGATCCCAGTTAGTCAGAACTGCAGAGTGACCAAGGCCTTAATATCTGAAGGGTTTGCAACCTGAATTTCTGCGCCTAATCCCCAATTTGCAGGTGGTGGTGGTGAGATAAGGGAAAAGTCATGGGGACCTTTCAATTCTCCACCACCCCACCAAGTCCTCATATCTGCTCCTCTCCCTTCTCAGCCAGGGCGGGATGATGGAGCAAGAAGATGAGAAGGTCCAAACTCAAGTCTAGCATCTGTCTCCAGGTGCCTCTTGGATGCCCACCAACTGGAGGCTATTGCCCCTCAGAGGTAGGCTACCTCAGAACATGGGAGTTTCATGGCAAAGCTTGGAGGTGGTGGGGAGGTTGAACTTCTAAACTATGAGATAGGCTGCTTCAGAACATGGAGGTTCTGCCTGAGAATGTGGAGATTTGACTTCTAAACTCCAAGGTAGGCTGCTTCAGAACATGGAGGGACCACTTCTAATCTGAGATAGGCTGCCACAGAACATGAACGTTCAGCTTCCAAACTCTGAGGTACCTCAGAACATGGAGGTTCTACTTCTAAACTCAGAGGTAGAATTTGGAGAATGTGTGGATGTCGCATATCTTGACCTCAGTAAGGCCTTTGACAAAGTTCCCCATGACAGTCTTGCAAAGAAGCTAGTAAAATGAGAGCTGGACAGGGCTACTGTTAGGTGGATTTGTAGTTGGTTGACTGAGTGAACCCAAAGGGTGCTCCTCACCAGTGGCTGCTTTTCATCCTGGGGAGAAGTGACTAGTGGGGTGCCACTGGGTTCCGTCCTGGGCCCAGGGCTATTCAACATCTTCATCACTGACTTGGATGAAGGAGCGGAGGGCATGCTGATCAAATTTGCAGATGACACCAAATTGGAAGGGGTTGCTAATATACCAGAGGACAGGGTCAGAATTCAAAATGACCTGGACAGATCGGAGAGATGGGCCAAAGCTAACAAAAAGAGAGAAATGTAAGGTCCTACACTTAGGCAGACAAGATGGAATGCGCAAAGATAGGATGGGGGACATGTGGCTGGATAACAGTCCGTGTGAAAGGGATCTAGGAGTCTTAGTGGACCACAAGCTGAACATGAGTTGGCAGTGTGATGTGGCAGCCAAGAAAGCCAGCGCAATTCTTGGTTGCATCAATAGGAGTATGATGTCTAGATCAAGGAAAGTAATAGTACCATAGTACTACTCTATTCTGCTTTGGTCAGACCTTATACTGTGTCCAGTTTTGGGCACCTCATTTCAAGAAGGATATTGACAAGCTGGAATGTGTCCAGAGGAAGGTGATCAAAATGGTGGAGGGTCTGGAAGCCATGAAGCGCTAAGAGGAGCAGCTGAAGGAGCTGGGTATGGTTGGTCTGCAGAAGAAAAGAGTAAGAGGGCACATGATAGCCATGGTCAAATATTTTAAGGGATATCATGTCGAGGAGGGAGCAGGCTTGTTTTCCACGGCTCCAGAGACCAAGACAAGGAGCAATGGATTCAAGCTGCAGGAAAGGAGGTTCCACCTAAACCTCAGGAAGAGCTTCCTGACAGTCAGAGCTGTCCAGCAGTGGAATCTGCTGCTTCAATGGAGTGTGATGGAGTCTCCGTCTTTGGAGGTTTTTCGAAAGAGGCTGGATGACCATCTCTTGGGAGTGCTTTGATGTGGGTTCAGAACCTCAGGAAGAATTTCCTGATGGTCAGAGCTGTCTGGCAGTGGAAGATGCTGCTTCAGTGGAGTGTGATGGAGTCTCTTTTTTGCAGGTTTTTAAGCAGAGGCTGGATGGCCATCTGTTGGGAATGCTTTGATGGGTGCTCCTGCATAGCAGGGGGTTGGACTGGATGGCCCTGGGGTCTCTCCCAGCTCTGTGATTCTATGGAGGTTACACTGCCAAGCTTCCAGACAGACTGCGGTAAGCTGCCTCCAAACATGGCAGTTCCACTTGCGGACTCCCATGGCTAAGAAGAACGCCCTGCTGGATCGGATGAAGGTTCATAGATTGCGACATTGCGCTTCTGAGAGTGGGACAGTCTTCACCACATCAGTCAAGGCATTCTCCTCTCTTGATCTTATCATCCCACCTTATCCATGGGTGTTATATTCCAACACCACCCCCCAATCCTTGGGGAAGCCTGCGGATACTACCGAACTCTATCTCTCACTGAAAATAGCCCTCTAGCTTTTCAGGGATCATAGAGAGGCTGGTAGCATGAAGCCTTTCTGTGGTCCCTGCTCCCTATAGTCTTTCTGATATTGCTGCCAGAGTTGTTCCCTGTGGCAATGTTGGCGGAAGGGTGCTTAAAGTGGGGAGTGGGCAGTCAGGCAAGGTGTGGATGGCCGGAGCCGGAGCAGGCCGTGTGGATGCCAGGGAACGGGTTGGGGCAAAGGATGGGAGAGAGGACACTGAGTCTGTGAGAGATTGGCTGCAGGTGTGGGAAGCAAAACTGCGGTTAAGAGGGGATCCTTATATTGGAATAGTAATCCCTCCCATCCTCTGTGAGCTGTCTTGCCCTTTATCCCCAGTATCAGAGATGCGCCGAACGTATTCAGATGAAAATAGACTCCTCTTGTGGGATTGTAAATTTGGATGGTAACTCAAGGATGGCCAAGTCCAATCCAGTGCCATGTAGAGATCTCCTGCTAAGGCATCTAACTGCTGCTCAAAAGCCTCCATTCTCTCCCAGCAAATGGACAAGAAGTAGCCTTTATTCTGTTTTGGACCAAGTTGCTCCCTTTCTGAATGAAGGAAGAAGTCTGCTGTTCGAAGGTCCTTTCAGCCAGGATCTTCTCTGGATCTCAGGTTTCCTCCATGAGATGGGCAGCCATTCACCAGCTTAAGCTAGCTCTCCTGTTGTGTGCCCTGCCCGATGGCCTGACTGTAGATACCCATGTTCTGGTGAATTATGAGCTAGACTACTGTAAGGCGTCATACCAGGGGTGGTCCGTGAAGACGGTTCAGAAATGGCAACTTATTCAGAAAACGGTTGCTGGGTGGGTAACTGGTATTAGGCCTTACAAATAAGAAGGTTGAAGAATGCTTGCAAATTTTCTTGTCCTCGGTGAGGAAGACTGTTTCAACTAGTCAACTCTTTTTCTGGTCAACGTCTCGATTAAAACCGGTCTCCCAACCTTACTAAGTTTCAAGGATTTGCAGGATTTACCCCACTGTTGTCACACTCCTCTTTACCCTCTCCCCCAAGTAACTAGTTACAAGTAATCCCATCACTTGCAAGTTATTGACATGACTCAGGATGCGATTGCAGAGCTCCCAAGCTCTCCGAAATAAAAGGACTGAGCCCCCCACTTCTGTCTCTCTGCACCCCCTCTTGTCTCTGGCACTTTTGGGGCAGGCCTTGGGATTTGGGATGGAGTTGTTTGATTTTTGGGGTGGGAGGCAGAGGCGGGGGGGCGGGTGAGGCTGGGTGGGGCCGCCTCTCATACCTTCCATGTTACTTCATTCATTCCTGCCTCCTTTTTAGAATTGTGTTTATTTCTATGAAAGTCTTTGGCCCTGGCACAAGTTCCTTTCACACAGGGAGGGAGAGAGCGAGCAAGGGAGGTGGCGGCCAAGTTTTGGGGGAAGCTGAACACCCCCCCAGTCGTTCCCCCCCACCCACAAGAATGTGGCTCTATCGCTGAGGCTGGCTGGCCGGGACAGAGAGAGAGAAGGAGAGAGGAGGAGGAGGAGGAAAGAAAGACGGGCAAGAGAGTTGCACCTGCCATGAATCAGGGCCCTCTCTCTGACTCTGACGTTTCCTCCGTGCCTGGAAAAGTCAGAACATGGGAAATAGCATGGCTGCCAAGCTAGCAGTCTTAGGAATGAAGGGAGGCATTGCCAAAGTCTGGAGGGAAGGAGAAGGATTCTCCCAGTTTTGTCTTCTTGGGTGGTGGATAAGGGTTTTCTTTGGGGAGAGGGATTATTAATGCAGCAGAGGGAACTTAAGCGGAGGCAAAACATACCGAAAACACAGGGGGACCCTTTTTGGATTACAGCTCCCCAAATCCCTCTGCCTCCATGGGCACAGGATGGGGAGCGCTGGGAGTTGCAGTACAAAAACAGGACACTTTTCTCATACTCGGATCTAAAAGGGGAAAAACGGGGGAGCGATTCTCCAGGGCACTTTGCCGTTCATGAATATGCTTTAACGCTTTGATGGTGTACTCCTGCATGGCAGAAAGGGGTTGGACTCGGTGGCCTTTGTGGTCTCTTCCAGCTTTACGATTTTATAGTTCTAACATGAGGGCAAAACTATTTGTGTGTGCGTGCCTATGTGTGTAGAAAAGCCATATGCATTTCTGTGCAGAATAATTTCCCAGAATATGTCACCATCGGCAAATAGGGGAAGAAAACTACTTTTTGCTCAGAAAAAAATTTCTATAAGGAATAATTCTCCAGAACCCTGCCTTCTGTGAATACTAAAACTTTTGTAAAGAAAAATAGTTGCCAGGAATATTTCACAATGTGCCAAATGTGGGGAAAAAACCCACACTTTTTCTGCAGAATAACCACACAAATTTTTTCACAGGAAGTTCTCCTGAATGCTTCACCATGTGCAAATACGAGGGCAGGGGAGAAAAACCTACACGTTTTGTACCAAAAGACCAAATGCATTTCTGAATGGAATAATCCCCTGGAATAATTCACCATGTGGAAATACAGGAAGAAAACCTATATATATATGTGTATGTGTGTGTGTGTGTATGAATGTGTCTATCTGTCTGTCTATCTATCCATCTATCTATCTTTGTACAGAAAAAAACACATCAATTTTTGCCCAGAATAGTTCTCTGGAACTTTTCACCACATGTGAACATGGGGAAGAGGTTTACATTTGTCTCTCTCTCTCTCTCTCTCTGTGTGTGTGTGTGTGTGTGTGTGTGTGTGTATGGAAAATGGATGCTCATTTTGGCACAAAACAATATCACAGAAAACTTCACCATTTGCAAATACGGCGAGTAATGTAATGGGGTTTTTTTGTGTGCAAAAAGGCACCTGCATTTCTTTGCGGAACGTGGCGAAACGTGCAGACGCGGGGAGAATACTGCGCCCTGATCTCACTGCTGCATGATTTCTCGCGGTGACGTTTCTCGGGGGGAGTCGGGAAACCGTTTTCTCAGCTGGGGAATGAATACCGATGAATATTCTTTTCCTCCCGAATCCACCCAGCTCCCCAAGAAAGCAGGTGGGAAGACAGAATCCAGCCCCTTCCCTCCCTCTTGGCCTATGCAGACTTGCCGACCAGGAGCTGGCAGGGACCTGTCTTCTGAGTCACCCCCCCCTCATGTTTTGTCTGCCCGGATCCAGCCCTTCTGGAATCAATTAGCCCCCGTTCTTCTGCACCAGCTCTTTGGCGAGAGGGGGGCCGGTACAGCTTTTGAAACCGCCACACGCCACCCTTCCCGCATCGCAATTCTTGCGTTCATCGGACCCTCGTTTCTTGCGCGTGTGTTTGTGTGCAGATGGGGGACTGGTAGCCGGAGAAAAGAGGGTGGGCTCGGCGTTGTCGTTCCCCGTCCTCGCAAGTGGTCTCACAAGCCAGACCGCCCTGTACACCGCCCTGGCCTGCAAATGTCAGCAGGAGGGACGGTCCCTGGCAAAGGACAAGACAAGACAGCGTGTTTTGAAAGTGGGCCGGGAGAGTTCCCGGCAGGCACGCTTGGGCAGGAAGTGCCTTAAGCCCCCCGTCGGTCCTCACCGAGGCTGTTGCGTTCTTCTCGTCGGACCTCCAGACCTCCGTCAGCAGCAGCGTCCTTGACACAGCTGGGCTCCCCTCGCCTACCCCTTTCTCGGTTGGAAACCTAGAAACAAGAGAATCTGGCCTTCCACTGAGCCCAACACTTGTGGTTTTTCTAACCTAGTATTTCCAACCCTGACCGGCAGCCACAGCTTTCCAGGATTTCAGGCGGGGTTGAACCCGTGACCCTCTCCATCGGAACATAGGAAATGGCACAAGAGTCAGGCCCGTGCTCCATTTAGCCAGATATTGTCAGTTCTGGTTGGGTTTTATCCTAGCCTTAGGTGGAAATGTTGCAGAGCAATTGAACCAGGGACTCACAGGAATTGTTGTTCTGTGCCCTCAGTTCTTTTCTGACTTATGGCAACCCTAAGGTGAACCTATCATGGGTTTTTTGGGGGCTGAGAGTGTGCGACATGCCCAAGGTCAGTGGATTTTTTTTTATATAATTTTTATTGAAAGCTTGTCTCGAAAATAACTCCCCCCACACTTCCATGCTTAAATCTTCCGGTTGAAATCGCTTATTTCCATTCCATTACAGACATAATTTCCATCTTACAGAGAGAAGAACTGTTACATTATTTCTTCTTTGATTTCTTATACATTTATATCCTTACCCAATCCAATACTCATTTCCATTCTTTCTCAAAGTTCTGGGTAGATTTGTTCTTCAAAGAAAATGCTAACTTTTCCATCTCTATCATATCCAGAACTTTTAACTTCCATTCTTCTATATCAATATGTTTCTTTTCTTTCCAGTGCTGTGCCTATGTCAACCTTGCTGCAGTTATTAGATATAATAATATCTTCTGATGACTTCTTATTTCCCTTTGTTGCCCTAGCATATTTAACAAATAAAGCTCCGGTTCCATTTCAAAATTCAGCTTACAAATTCTTTGGATTTCGTCATGTACCCCCTTCCAAATTTTTTTTTGCTATTTTACATGTCCACCACATATGGAAAAAAGACCCCGTCTTTTCATCACACTTCCAACAATTTGAATTCCCATTTTTCGTTATTTTTTGCAATCTTTCCAAGGTCAGTGGATTTTCGTGGCCGAGCAGGGAATTGAACCCTGGTCTCTGGGGTTGTAGTCCAATGCTCAGACCACTATACGATGCTGGCTCTTGTAGGACTCATAGAATACAGAGTTGGAGGAGACCCCAAAGAGATATCCAGTCCAACCCCGTTCTCCTATGCAGGAAGACACCATCAAAGCACTCTCAACAGATGGACATCCAGCCTCTGTTTAAAAACCCCCAAAGAAAGAGACTTCAACACACTATAGGGCAGTGTATTCCACCGTAGACGTGCTTTTGCCATCAGGGAGTTCTTTCTTGTGTTTAGGTGGAATCTCCTTTCTTGGAGCCATTGCTCCAAGTGTCCCAGTCTCTGGAGTGGCGGAAAACAAGCTTGTTCCTCCTTCCATATGAGATCCCTTCAAACGCTTGATCCCGTCTATTGTGCCACCTTTTAACCCCTTCTTCTCTGAGCTAAACCTATCCTGCTCCCTCGGTCGCGCTTCATAGGGCTCTGTGGTTTCCAGGCCTTCTACCATTTTGGTCACCTCCTCTGGACACGTTCCAGCCTGTCAACATCCTTCTTGAACTGGGGAGCCCAGAACTGGATACGGTCTTCCAGGTGGGGTCTGACCAAAGCAGAATAGAGGGGTACCATTGCTTCCCTTGACCTAGACGCTCTACTCAAAAAAGTGTCAGTCTTTCTTCTGGCTATAAGAGCTCTTTGGTTCCTGTCCTGAGAAGAACTTCCAGAGATTCAGTGTGGCCTCCCCTGTCCACACTAGAGGGGGGAGCCTGGGACTTGTAGTGCCCCCAAACATGGCCTTCATGCACCAAAATCCAAGTATTCACTGGTCAAGAAATCTTTGGTTCTTGTTCTCAGCGTGACCACCACCGTGTGCAGTGGCTGGTGAATTCTGGGACTTGTAGTCCATCCAAACATGGCAATCTTTTCCATCTAAAAGCTAACTGCTGGATGGTTGCGAGATCTTTGCTGCCTACCCCAGTGAACCTTTGGTGCAAATCCAAAGCGAGTCGGCGTGTTATCAGTATGTCAGTACTTTTCTCTCCCTTTGCAGATCCCTTCATCTGCTTCATGCCCACAGCCAAGTCTCTTCCAGCTGTGTTTCTGGGGCTTTCGGCTGTTTAATTCGAACCGGCATGCGTCAGGGGCTTAGCCCCAGAATTTCTGAGCTCAGCTTTGGAGCACGCTCAGGACTGCTGAGCCACCTTGCGCTTTTAATTCTTGAGCAATCAGCATGCCAGGTATGCTTAGCAGTTCCATGCCTGACAAAATCTCCCTTCCCGGATCCCAGATGTGCGAGAAAATTACACTCCCCCGCCCGCATTTCCACTGCCTTTGTTGGTGTTGTTTGGATGGGATTTACTATTCAGAATTCCTCCCTCCCTCTTCGGAATGGGGAAACTAACAATATCCAGCCATCTCTGTGAGTCTCTGGAGGTAAAATATGGGTGGGAATAGTTGTGCTCTGCAGGCCATAGGCACCCCTCGATCAAGCTTTTGTGACCCTGCAGTCCCTCTACCCCCTCAAAAAAAATGCAAAAATAACCGAGCCCACCCCAAAAAGCATCTCAATACCTCGTAGACCCCCAAATACCTCCATTTCTCTCTGCAGGCCCTCTCAAAATGGTGACAGGAAGGGGCACAGTATCACTTCCTGTCGCCATTTTGAGAAGAATTGTAGAGAGAAAATAGAGGTATTTCAGCTTGTGGCCCGCAGAGGTGTTGTGGGAGGGAGGATTGAGAAACTGTGTTTCTTAAAAAGGAAGCTTGTCCACGTTCTGTCCAAGCTCTGTCACTTTCCCAGTACTGGCTCTTCAGAATCTCTGGGAAATTTTCTCCCTTACCTTCTACATGAGAAGGTTCAAGTGGAATTTGTACTGTGGTCCAAAAAGTAATTTATCAGAGCTCTGGATCAAAGACCCAGTCAGAGGAAGAAAAAGTTTCATTTCTTACCCCCAGCACCACAGTTTTCTGGCATGCAAAGCATGGCTCAATTGTCATTCATGTCTGTTCACAGCTGAGCCCCAGTACAACAAGTTTTTGGCATGCAAAGCACAGCTGAGTTGTAACTTGTGTCTGCTCAGAACTGAATCCCAGTGTAACAGATTTCCAGCATATAAAGCACAGCTCGCTAGCACTTCATGGCTACTCAGAACTGAGCAAGAGGTTTTGGGCATGCAAAGCACAGCTGAGTTGTAACTAGTGTCTGCTCAGAACCGAATCCCAGCATAATAGATTTTCAGCATTCAAAGCACAGCTCACTTGCAGTTCATAGCTACTGAGAATTGATCCCTGGTACAACAGGCTTTTGGCATGAAAAGCACAGCTGAGTTGTAACTCGTGTCTGTTCAGAACTGAATCCCAGTGTAACAGATTTTCAGGAGACAAAGCATAGCTCAGTCACACACAGCTACTCAGAACTGAAACCTGGTGCAACATGTTTTTGGCATGCAAAGCACAGCGCGATTGTACTGCCTGCCCACTCAGAAGTGATCACCACTGTCACGTTTTTCTGGCATGCAAAACCTAGCTCAGTTACTCCTGAGGCAGGGTCTCAGCACTGCAACCTGAGTAGGACCGCTACATTTGTTAGCAGTAGGGAGAAGACAAGAGAGTCTTGCCCTTCCCAGTCGGCTCAGGCAAAAGCAAACCACTGCAGCCTCTCCTGACTTGTGAATTCTTTCTCGTTAATAGCTTTTGCCATCCTGACCACACCCTGAGGTTGCTTGACCACACGCGTCCCAGTTTTCATTTGCAAAATGTTGGCGAGTAGGGATAAACTCCTCATCGCTTGCCCCAGCATTCAGCCTCCTTCCATCTTTGACCCCTTTCTCTTGCTCAAGGACTTCGAGCCTCAGTGCCCAGAAGTCTATGGGCCAACAACACACACTTTTCTCTCCCCTAGTCCCCAGCCTGCCGGCTCCCCCCCGCCCCAGTTCCTCCCCCTCGATCTTGGCTTGCCCGTAGACCCCCTTCCCAGGGCTTGAGCTCTCCGTGCCAAATGGCTCTGTTATGTGGTAAGATGTAAAGCATTTTAATCAAATATTCTCCTTGCTTTCCCAGGCTAGATTCCTAGAAGACAAGAATTTATGGCATAATCCCACTCCAGCCGCTGGGAGAGGCAGCCAAGGTCAACACCATAAGACAAAGCGAAGTCTTGCCAAGGGGAGAGAACAGATTGATCTGCGACATTGGGAGTGGGGAGAGGGGAGGGCGGGAAGGAGAGAGAGAGAGAGAGAGAGAACAAGAGGAGCTGGAAGTCGCACAAAAAGCGCATACACACACACACACACAGTATCCCCAACTCTCTTGGAAGGGAAAGCAGTGGAGATCACAAACAGAAATTAAGGCAAACAAGGACCTGACCCTGACGGCGCTGGTTCTGCCCCTCTTGGGCTTGATCTTTGCATAGGGCCCTTGTTGGCCCCAAGACGACGGCCCGCAGCCACAAGAAAACATTTCCTTAAGGGTGCATGACTCCCAGCACCCCCCTCATGGAGAAATCTCTGACTCTCTAGCAAAAAACATTTTATTTTTATCTTGTTTCTATGTGGTGTACAAGAGCCAGCGTGGCACAGTGGTTTGAGCGTTCAGTGAGGACTCTGGAGACCATGGTTTGAATCCATGCTTGGCCACAGAAACCCAGGGGGTGACCTCGGGCGAGTCCTACTCTCTCAGCCTCAGAGGAAGGTGAAAGCAAACCCACTTTGAACACATCTTGCCAGGAAAACCCAGTGTTAGGTTTGCCTCAGGGTCTCTGTAAGTTGGAAACAACTCAAAGCATGCACAGCAACCATGTGGTCCATGACAATCACAGTCACCACCACCGGCTTCTTCTTTGTCATCACCATTATTGCCGTTAGCGTCATCATCCTGTTCTTCTTCATCGCTGCCACCAAGACCATCATCATAACCATCAGCATCATCCCTTCGTCATCCTCCTCCTCCTCCGTGGTCACCACCAGGCAGTTCTTCCTAACATTTAGGTGGAATCTCTTTTCCTGAAGTTTGAAGCCATTGCTCCGTGTACGAGCCTTTGGATCAGCAGAAAACAAGCTTGCTCCATCCTCCATTTGATATCCATCCACGGTTATCATGTCCCATCTTCACCGTGTCTTCTCCAGGCTAAACGTACCCTGCTTCTTTAGCCAATCCTCATAGGCCGTGGTTTCCAGACCTTCTGGTTCTGACCTATAAGACCCTATATGGTTCAGGTCCACACTGTGCGAAGGACTGCATCCTCCCATAGGAACCTGCTCATGCTCTGAGATCTGCTGGGGAGGCCCTTCTCTCTGTCCCATCTAGCAGAAACATAGGGGACAGGGCCTTCTCCGCGGCTGCTCCCGGGCACCGGAACTCCCTTCCCAGACAGGCCAGGCTGGCGTCCTCCATGCTCTCTTTCCGCAGACAGGTGGAGACTTTTCCTTTCTTTAATGGCAGGCTTTAACTGATTGCTGAAGGGGAATGGGTTGTGGATAATGGGCTAAATTTTCCTTTTGCTGTTTTCCTTACAGCGGGTTGTGCTTTTAATAGGTTTTAATTTTTTTAATTACAGTTCACTTACATTTTGAACTTTTCTACATTGTCAGTTTTTAACTGTTGTAATCTGACCTGAATGAAAAGAGTGGGAAATAAATTTCTTCTTCTTCTTCTTCTTCTTCTTCTTCTTCTTCTTCTTCTTCTTCTTCTTCTTCTTCTTCTCCATCTTCTTCTTCTTCTTCTTCTTCATCGTTATCATTACTGGCATCCTCTTCTTTACTTATATTCCACCTTTTTCCCACCGGAGACCCAAGGTAGCTTGGGGAAGTTCTCAATTTTTTTTACTACAACTCCCAGTATCCCCTCAGAAAGCATAGAGGATACTGGGAGCTGTTGTTCAGTCACCTTTAAAAAGGAACTTTTCTCCTAGTTCTGCTTCCCTTGGGGGGAAAAAAGAAAAACTCCATAAAAGTTTTTATACTAGATCCGAATCAGCTTGGGGCGAAATTTCGGCCCCAGCCGTGGAGAAGGATTTGGAGTCTGCCTCGATGCTCGCAAAATTTCAGTGCCAACTTGAGTTTCCGTGAATAAATACATCGAGAGCTCCGGGGTGCAATAAAATTTGTGTGCGCCCGGCCAGAAATCCGTTGGTGTCAAAACGGCTACTGGGAGATGTGGCGGAAATTCACTTTTTCTTGGAGTTGGGAAAGGCAGCTTTGAGTCCTCCTGGGCGTACAAACGTTGGCCCGAGTAGTCTTTTTTGGAAAGCAACCTCTGCTGGCATACCCGCCCTGATATTTCACAGATGAAAATGGGCACGTGTGCCAAACAACACCAGCATGTGGTCAAGATGGCAGGGTCGTGGGGCCGGAATATCTGAAAGACCACCTCCTTGTATATGAGTATGCTCAAAGTGTGAGATCTGCAGAGGCCCTGTTGTGTGTTTCCAACATGCAAGTTAGATTATATATACACATAACAGTAGCAGCACTCCAGCTGTGTATCTCCCTACTTAAGGAAGTTAGGCAAGTTCCATCTTTTCTGAACTTCCGGTGGGCAGCCAAAACGATGATATTCTGCAAGGCCATCTATTTTAACCTTTTAGACTGTTTCAGAAGTTTTAAAGGGTATTTTAATGTGTTTTGGAAATGTTCTGCTCACACTGTTTCATCTGCTCTTATTTGTCCATTGCATTGGCAATGCAGAATGTTATAAATAAACTTGTACAAGGACAAAAGACTCATCTCACAGCAGCGGAGGAAGCCAAGCTCAGAGAGATATCTACTGATGGTGCTCTGAAATTGCAGCTCAAGGAATGGTCCTGTCCAAGACAAGCTGGAGCGTGTCCAGAGGAGGGCGACCAAAATGGTGAAGGGTCTGGAAGCCATGAGGCCCTATGAAGAACACCTTAGGGAGATGGGTGTGTTTAGTCTGCAGAAGAGAAGGTTAGCAGGGGACAGGATAGCCATGTTTAAATATTTGAAGGGATGTCATGTTGAGGAGGGAGCGGGCTTGTTTTCTGCCGCTCCAGAGACCAGGACAAGGAGCAATGGATTCAAAGCTGCAGGAAAGGAGATTCCACCTGAACCTCACGAAGAAATTCCTGATGGTCAGAGCTGTCCGGCAGTGGAATCTCCTGCTGCCTCCGTGGAGTCTCCTTCTTTGGAGGCTTTTAAGCAGAGACTGGATGGCTATCTGTTGAGAATGGTTTGATGGGTGTTCCTGCATAGCAGGAGGTTGGACTCGATGGCCCCTGGGGTCTCTTCCAGCTCTAGGATTCTAGGATTCTATAGGCAGATTTCCCAGATTTATCAAAGAGGGCTGTGGAGGTATTGATGCCCACCATAAAGACATACTTGTCTGAAAAAATCATTCTCTGCTCTCACTTATCTTAAAAATAAGCGCAGAAACCATCAGAAAAAAATATAGAGTCAGAACTCAGAATATTGGGCCATTCCCGCACTACACTGTTATCGTTCTATCATTCCACTTCCAACCTCTTATGGAATCCTGGGCTTTGCAGTTTAGAGAGGGGCCTTTAGAATTCTCAGCCAGGGAGCTCTTGGGTCTCAGGAAACTACAAACCCCAGAATTCCACAGGATGTATAACAGTGTAGTGCGGAAATCGTCCTAGTTTTAGTTATTAAGCCTGATGCAACAAGGCTTGTAAATAAAATGCAGGACCAGCCTTCTCATTAATTAATATTAACAAGTAATACTAGGTCATGGTTCGGTGTTCAGGTATTATTATTTTAAATTTGCATGGAATCATTCCAATACAAATATTATAAGAGGAGGGTTTTTTCTGTTTCGAGAACAGGATTTTTCTACACATGCTGTTCTGCACAGAATACGCAGCCTATTTTTGCTCGGCCAGCGTTTTCTGTGCAAAACAACCGCGGCCAATTTGTTTGTGCAGAATTGTGCATTTACTTATTTCTCCCTCCTCTCCAAATGTGAAGACCGTCAGTGAGCAACTTTAACAAAATATTTGATGCACTGTCGGGTTTTAAATCTCAAGTTACATCTTGGTGGTCCATGGAAACAAAAGATATTTAAAGCCGGTCCATGATAAAGGAAAAAATTTAAACTGCTCTACATGAGATCCCTTCAGGTATTTAAAGACATCTCCTCTCCGTCGTCTCTTCTCCAAGCTAAACATACCCAGCTCCTGCAAGAGTCCCTCCTGGGGTTTGATTTCCAAATCCTCACCTCTTCTGTCTATTCTACTGTTGAAAAGCTCTCAGAGCCAAGAAGTTCTTCCTAATGTTTAGGCGGAATTCCTTTTCCTGTCATTTGTATCTGTCGATTTGTATCCTCATCTCTGGAACAACAGAAAACAGGCTCACTCCATCTTCTACACAATGTCTCTTTTTTTTTTATCACACCACCTCTCATTCTTCTCTTCTCCAAGCTAAACATGTGAAAGTTATTCGGCACAAACAAATTGGCCGCGGTTGTTTCGCGCAGAAAACGTTTGCCGAGCAAAAATAGGCTGCGTATTCTGTGCAGAACAGGATGTGTAGAAAAATCCTGTTCTCGGAGCAGGAAAAAACCCAGACTTCTTCCCTGAAGGAAAAAAAAAATATGTGCTGAATTTTTTCCTCTGTTTGGGAAAAAAATTAAGTTGCTGCTTTCAGCTCAGAAACAACCCTGTGCGAATTTTGCGTAGAAAACGTTTCGAACTGTGAAAATTCTCATCAGCCTGGGATCCTTCTCGCCCGAGTTTCCCAATGTCCAAGTAACATGTTTTTGACCATTTTTCAAATCTTTTCGAATGTCCTCCCCATCTGGATGACAGCAGACAACCCACTCCCTCCTGCTTTTGTTCCAGTGAAATGTTCGGGGAACAGCTTTTGGGATAGCCTGTCCCCTTCATCGAGAACACAGCTATCCTTGAGCTGGTTGGGACGTTACTTTCGTCTCCATCCCCAGGCCCTTAACCTGATAGCCAGGATGGAGGTGGCCGTGCTGGAGGGGAACATTTGCACCCCTTGGCCCTGAACTCAGCAATGTCCCAACTGAACACCCCAAACGCAGCAAGTGTTGCTTGGAAGGTGAGCCAGAGCAGCACTGGGTTTCGTCAACACCGTTGTTGACAGCTGTTTCTAAGGGCGCACTTAGCAAACACGGGACGCCAACCCTCTCTGCTTCCTCGAGTCGGCCTCCTTGGCCCACACAGCTGCCGACTCTTCCCTCCAAGAAACTCAACAGCTCCCTGGCGTTTTCTGGAATGCCATTTTCTCCAGCTTGGCCTTTTCCTTTCGGCTTCGGCTCTATTAGCACCTCTCCGTTTGATTTCGGCCTCCCCAGATCAAGGGCCGCTTTAGAGGCCAAGCTGCAGGGAACGTCCTCTCCGGCAGCCTGGGTGGTGCGGGACAGGAAACAGCAAAGAGAGAGCATGTGCGGCGTGTCTTCTCCTCACTGTCAGACGTTACCCACTCCGGCCTCTATGGACTCAACATGTTTCTAGTCCTCAGGCGGGTCTCTGAGCTGCATCTCTTTTGGGGAATAACTCAAACTGGCCTGTCGGTGGATCCTACACTACAGGCGGCTACTAAGGACATAAATCTTCATGAATTTCAATTCTAGGAGGAGCGTGACTTGCTCAAATTCACCCACCGGGTTTCCATGGCCGAGTGGGGTTTTGAATCCTGGTGTCCAGACCTCTACACCACACATGGGGTTTTCTTGGCAAGGTACCTTCAGAGGGGATTTGCCATTGCCTTCCTCAGAAGCGGCTGAGAGAGGGTGACTTCCCAAGGTCGCTCGGTGGGCTTCCATGCCTGAAGGAGGATTCGAACCCAGGCCTCTCTCAGAGTTTCAGCCCACCATTGGCCTAGGGGTATAAGATCTAGCCCTACATTACACGGACCATGCCTTAGAAACTTGCAAACTTTTTAAAAGCTTCAAAACTTTCTGTACCTTTTGTCCTTTATAAATTTTTCCCTTGTGGTTTTGGAAGGATGTTAGAATCCTAATTATATTGTGTTTGAGTGAAAGTAGAGGTCCCTGGCCAAACAATGGAGGAACGTTAGTTTGAAAGCAGGGACTCGAACTTTGGTCTCCCCAAGTCTCAGTGCAACACTCATGCTACCATGGCTTTCTTCTGAGGCTGAGAGAGTGCAACCTGCCCAAGGTCACCCAGTGGTTTCCATCACCAAGTGAGGATTTGAACTCTAGACTCCCAGAGTCTGAATCCAGGTCTCAAACCACTGCATCATACTGGATTTCTCAGGGAACTAGCATACCTACAGAATTCTATCCCTGGTTCTAGCTTTTTTTGGACTTCTTTGGCCATTTTCTGTGGCCTGCCAGAAAGTTCCGGTAGGAGAAAATTAGCCCCTGGATCTGCTTTAGTTGCCACCCTTGGTCAAATGAGGTCCTCATTTTTTTCCTTTGATTGCTTCTGCCTGGATTTGGGACTTCAAAGCATAAAGCTATAACAAGACAAGCAGGAAAGACAAGGACGGTTGGCCCGGGTTTTTCTCCATCATCCTGTCTCTGGGACCCGGGAAAGAGGGAGAGAAGGGAACAGCCTCTCTGAGGTCATTTTCTTCTCCCAGCACTCGGTCTCTCCATTCCTTCCCTCATCTCCATTCCCTCGGGTTCCTCCTGGGCCAACTTTCTGGTGATTCAAGCGAAAAGGATTTCCACCGCCGTCCTCTGGGATCCAATGCCGAGATTTAACGAGGAGCCGTTCAGAGGACGCCAATGAAAAAACGCACATGGTGTTCAATTCCAGCCTCCGACCACAGCCAGCCGGTGGCGGGCCTGATCCACTGCAGGGGCTGGAGGGGAAGCATTCCTTGGGAATTTTTACTCCATAAGATGTTGGACGAGATAACAGCAGGTGCATTCATGTTCCAAAAGGATTCAGTCTTCGCCCCCTTCCACGCTGCAGAATCATAACACTTTGATGCCACTTTAATGACCACAGCACCATCCTACGGACTCTTGGGATCTGTAGTTTTGTATGGCATTTAGAATTCTCTGCCAGAGAGCTCCAGGGCAGAGATGTAATTCATAACTAATTTTCTTCTCGAAAGAACCAACAAGCAATTTTAGTCACTGTCTTCCCTCTGTGAGAAAGTCTTTGACAACTGCACCATTCTCAAATACTATTCATAGTTTGAGAGGTGTTTTGCAGGTGTGCACGCGCGCGTGCACACACACACACACACACAATCATGTGTAGGATTTTTCTATGCAGGAGGTGCAGAAAACACTGTTTTCTCTGCGGCAAAAAATACTTGTGTGTGGAAATTCATTTTCTGCAAGGATCAAGTGCTATTTTCTATGCGCAACTTCCATGTGCAAATTTGGCTGATGGTGCACATGTGTTCGGTGTGCACCAAGAAGCATGCTCAGGGATCTTCAACAGCTCATGGTGTTTCCATAGTCCTGCTAAAGGGCCAGACCAGCCAACCAATCAACCAACCAAGTTTTCTCTGTTGCTCTCACTGTCACAGGCACATCTGGTGGGAATAAGGAAGAGAAACTTCTTGATGGCTTCTCCCAGGCTCTTGGTGTCAGGACTCAGTCCAAGGACCCAGATGCAGATACTGACACAGTCAGAGACTCTTCCAAACATCCCCAACACAGAGGCATTGTTACTCCGATGGAAAAACCCTATCCCGGCGTCTACGATTTTGATATTAAATATAGCTCTGTTTCCCAGAGACGTTGCCCGAATGAGCACGTAGGCGGGCACAGTCGAACGACCAAAAACCAGGTCAGGCCAGTAAAATCCCCAGTCATGTAGGCCCAGGAGACCTCAAGATGCGTAAACCCACAATAAACAAAGGGTCCACAGCCCCAGGAAGCCGACTTGAGGGGATTAGCGTGTCTGCCCCAAGTTGAGCAAATATTCCATCAGGCGAGGACCATTTACATGAAGTCACACCACAAACTAACACAGCCGAAGATCCTGAGACTTTGGCAACACCTTGCAATCCCATCACACAAAGGAAATTACCAGGGGGGAGCTTCGTTATCGCTCCAACACCCATTGTTCTTCCCGGGAAAGGATTAGTCCTCCAGGTACTTTTCCCCCTACAAATAGTCCCAGCTTTTGAGCGGATCGCTCCTGGTCTTCCCAGCAGACCGTTGCTCCATCCGTTGAGTAATCCCCTCAGCCCTCTTCGTGCTGAGTCTCATCTCTCCGCTGTCTTCTCGGACCACAGACTTCAGGACAAGGTTCAGTATTACCCCAGCTACACCCCTTCAATACTCCCCTGTCCAATTTCCTCTCTTTTGCTTCTTAATAGGTCTTGAGTGAGTGTGTGTGTGATTGCGTTGGTGCATGAGACTTTCATTCAATAAAGTCATTTACTGGACATTTTTGTTTGGCTTTTGGCTTGGCCTGACCCCGTAAACACTGGGTAAAAAGGCCCCACTAGGTTACCCTGCCTCTCGCATTGCTACTGCTCGTGCTCTGGCTAGTTTCCATTCCCCATCATGTGGAGCACATTGAGGTGTCCCCCAAGGGACCCCAGAAGTTAGGGTAACAGCATGAAAGGGACAATACTTCCTGCAGCCCTAGAAGGTTTCATCCTAGCCTTACCTGGAAACATCACAGAGCAATTGAACCTTCTCTGTAGGAAGCATTGTTATTGTGCAACTTCAAGTCATTTCCAACTTATGGCAACACTAAGGCGAACCTATCGCTGGGCTTTCCGGGGCTGACAGGGCGTGATGTGCCCAAGGTCACACAGCGGGTTTCCACGGCTGAGCAGGTCCAGCAAGTCCAACCCACTGCTCAGTGGAGTAACTCTAGAGAAAGAACCCCATAATCAGTTCTCTGGACAGTTGGTTCCATTGCCGAGCAGTTCTTATAATCAAAAGGTTCCTTCTAATGTTCAGCTGAAATCTACCTACTTGTATCTTAAAATCCTTAGACCTGGTCCTTCTCTCTAGGGCTTCAGAGACCAGGCTTGCTTGCTTCCTCCTCTTGGGGCAGCCCTTGCAATATTTAAAGAGTCCACTCAAGTCATCTTCTCTTCACCAAAGCTAAAGATGTCCACCTCCTTCAACCTTTCCTCATAGGCTTTGTTCTCCATACCTCTTACCATCCTTGGATATAAAAGGTGAATTACTCTACCTGGAAGTTTTTGGAGAGGCAGGTGTGTGTGTGTGTGTGGGGGGGCTAGAAAAAGATTGATCTGGGGTACCTAGCAGGACAGAGGGCCAGAAAATCAGTCCCACCCTGTCCCAAATAAAGATAAGGAAATTTGGAGCGTGGGTGAGCAGTGGAACTCAATATTGTTTCAACTGTCCCGGTTTGATAGGGACAGTCCCATCCTCTGTCGTCCCAGTTTTTCAGCTGCTTTTAAGATGTCCCGGTTTCTCTCTCTCCTCCTCTTCCTCTCCCCCTTTTTGCTCAGCTTACTGCCCTCATTGCAAACTGAGTTCCAAGGCAGAAGCAGTTTGCACTCAATTAACTCAGCAGCGGGAGAGGAAAGGAAGAGGGGGGCAAATCTTGTCCTTCCCAGTTGGCTCAGGCAAAAGCAAACCGCTGCAGCCTCTCCTGGCTTGTGTGTTCCTTCCCGTTAATAAACTTTGTCCATCTTGACCAGCTCTGATGTGTGTGGCCACAGGTGTGCCGGTTTTCATTTGCAAAAATGTTGTCAGGTATGATATGTGTGCCGATTCTTACGCCCGCAGAGAGAATGGTTCCCTCTTTGATGCAGCAGTCATGCTCGAATCCAGGCCCAAAATTCCTGCAAGTCTTCTTGCGCCTGGTGCCGTTCCGTCCCTCGGCACCTTATCCATAGGAAACGGCATTTCCTTTTTGGCTGGCCGTGGGGCCCATTTCCTCTGGTGACCCACCTTGCCCTCCTTCTTCCTCCTTGTGCCCCTCTTGGCAAACCCTTCCTGACTTCTCCTCCGCTCTCCACCCTGCTCCCTTTCCCTTGGCACCAACGGAGGGTGTGAAAAATGGTCGTCTTATCGCTGTTCCCCCAGCCGTTCCCAAAGACCGCCAGACACCTCCTCTCCCCTTGCCGTTGCTGACCCAGACAGGCACGAAAGCAGAAGCAGGGGCACGTCGGAAACGGAAAGGGCTGGGTGCGGAGAATGGCTCGATTCCCTCCAGGGCTTTCCGCTATGGGGTTTGGCCCCTGGACACAGATAAGAGGAGGCACAGTTTGCCTTGGAAGGAGACATTAGGGTGACAGACTGGCAGTTTCGGAAGGAGATATTTTTGGAGGGTGTGGAGAAGGGATGCATCTCAAACTTTGAAGCCCATGGGCCACAGGGATTGCAAGACTCTGGCAGGCTGATATAGGGAGAAATGGTCTTTCACGTAGAGCCTCTGCACACTGCACTGTTCTAGTGCTATTATTCCACTTTGAACATCCTGTGGAATCCTGAGGTTTGCAGTTTAGGGAGAAGCACTTAAAATTCCCAACCAGATTGCTCTTGGGCATAAGGAAACTACAAACTCCAGAATTCCACAGGACGTTCAAAGTGGAATGACGCGTTAGTAGACTTTTATCCTACTGAAATTATTTCATTCCCTGGAAACCACTTAAGCCATTTCCGCACTAGACTGTTATAATGCTGTTATTCCACTTTCAATATCCTATGGAAACCTGGGGTTTGCAGTTTAGGGAGGGGTATTTACGATTCTCAGCCAGAGAGCTCTTGGGCCCCAGTAAACTACAAACCCCTGGATTCCACAGGAGGTTGAAAGTGGAACAATAGCGTTATAACAGTGTAGTGTGGAAAGGCCCTAAGACTGGATCTAACCTGGTTAAGGCTTTGGGGTCAGAACTGGAACTTGGAACTGTGCCTGGAACAGAATTAATAGTACATCTCATTAGACATATAATTCTTTGACTATTTCAACAAAGTTTGTCCTTCCTCCAGGAGAAAATGGATATTTCTGTGCAGTGCTCGCACCGTACCCATTCGTCTCGCAGTGTTCCGGGGATTATTCGGTATAGAAATACATATCTAAGACCCTGCCTCAGAGGTTATGACACATAACGTTACGATGACGGAGCTCCATTGCTAACGTGATACACAGCCACGGTAGTCAACTGGGACAGAGTGCAGCGCAAGATGTCCTGTTGTGCAATGGGAGCTTGCATTCTGGCTGTGGTCCAAATGCACGACATATCCCAACACACACAATGTGTCCCATTGTGAATCAGACCGAATTATGTATCTGGAGACACTGCACATCACATATGTCGCTCAACGGCTATGCGGTTGGCTCCATGTGTGCCATGGTCCCGGAGATGCGGCTGTCTCTCTGCTCCCCTCTTGAGAATACGAGCGTTGTGCAACATCGCAATTCACTTTTACAAGAATGTGACTCAGTTTACAACAATGTAAACACCTCACAAGATGCCAGCTGTGTTTTTTCAGTGCATGTGCAGAAAACCTAGAGATATTTCTGTGTAGAACGATTCCCTGGAACTTGTCAGGAGGTACAAATTTGGAGATACAATTGTGTAAAATTCTCCCTACTGTGTTCTTCCTATCAGGGTTTCTCGAGTGCCGGGAAACTCTTTTCTTGACTGGGAAATGCATGAAGTTAAATATTCTTCTAATTGCTACAGTTGTCAAGTGGGCGACTTATTCTGCTGTGGAAAATGCAATCCGGTGCATTGCAAGGTTAAACATGCAATCCTGTTAGAGGAAGAAGGTCTCATGGAGTGACCATTGACTGGTACTCTGTTCCATTCTGCTTTGAACCTGACAAGTTAAGGTTAGGGACAGGATTGCCTGCAATTTTTGGACTCTCCTTAGGTCAGGATTAGGATTAGGACTGCCTGAAGTTTTTGGAATCTTCTTCAGGTTGAGATTAGGGTTAGAGTCAGAACTGCATGCAATTTTTGGACTCCCCTTCACATTAAAGGTTAGGGTTAGGGTTAGGACTACCTGCAATTTTTGGATTCTCCATCAGGTTAGGATTAGGGTTACAGTTAGGGTTAGGACTGCCTAACAGTTTTTGCACTTTCCTCCGGATTAAAGTACAGGGTAGGACTGCTTGCAATTTTGGGACTCTCTTTCTGCTTAGAGTCTGTTGTTGTTAAATGTCATCAAGTCAACTTGGCTTTATGGTGACCCTACGAATGGAAGACCCTACACAGGGATTGCAGACCCAGGCCATTTCCGCACTGCACTGTTTTAATGCTATTATTCCACTTTCAACATCCTGTGGGATCCTGGCGTTTGGAGTTTAGGGAGCGGCATTTAGACTTCTCAGCCAGAGGGGTCTTTGGCCTCAGTAAACTACAAATCCCAGAATCCCACAGGAGGTTGAAAGTGGAATAATAGCACTATAAGAGTGTAACGCGGAAATGGTGTCAGAGCTATGGCTTCCTTGAGTGAATCTATCCACCTGCAATGTCATCTTCCTCTTTTCCTACTGCCTTGCTTTCTACTAAGCAATGCTGTCTTCTCTAACATGCCGTGTGTTCTCACGGTGTCTCCAAAGTACTATAGCCTCAATTTAGTCATTTATCTTCTGACAAGAATGATTTGCTCTAGGACCCATTTATTAAAGCAGTTCATGGTATCCGTAGAACTCTTCTCCAGCACTTTGTTTCAAATGAGTTGATTCTCTTCCTATCAGTTTTGGCTACCTGCAATTGCTGGACTCTTTCCGGTTAGGGTTATGACTACTGGCCAACTTTGGATTCTCCTTTGGAGCAAAATTATGGGGCCTGCCCCAAACCTTCTTCATTTCGCAGTTTATTGCTCCGTTCCCGCTCATGCCCCAGATATACAAGCCAAGCCAATTCCTCCCTGCATGTATAGACTGAACAATTTATTCTAAGCACAGGAAAAGGAGTGGGTTGTGTTTCTTTTAGTTTTTTAAAAAAGTCTTGGTTTTCTCTTCCACTCCCAGGTTTCTGTCGGGGTTGTTTTGTTTTGTTTCGAAGTCGAATATCTCCGCTCCCGGCCCAGTTTTGCCTGGGCGGCTGGCTTCCGTCCACAATCGTGATGGATTTCTCCGACATCTCCTCAATGCCATAAGGCTATTTTCTTGTATTAATGGTTATGTTGTGTCTCGTTGTGAAATATCTTACCATGTGCTACAAATTAGAGGTGGTGGTGGTATTTCTTTTTTTTTATTTAAAATATGCAAGAAGGAAAGGAATGGCTCACTGAAAAAGAAGAGTGAATTGGTCCTAGCTTTTATTTTTTTCTTAAAACCCACTAACTTGAGAATAATTTTGCTAAATGAAACCAACATCTATCTCTGACCCGGTCTTCCGTTTCCAGCACAAAGTGCCTAGCCATGTACCTCCAAGGTAACCGACCCGAAGAGGCTAAGGGCAACCACCATGTCATATTACTTGGACTCCATATCTCCGATTTGGAGATACACTGCCCCTTTATGTGGAGGCTCTGTTTTGCCAGCATAGCTAAGAAAGGCTAATCGGCCGTAGTTCATAAACATTACCTTTTTAATCTATAACTCCCAGAATTGTCCCACGCTGGCTGGAGGGTTCTAAAAGGTGTGTAGGTGGGATTCTGGCCAGGTGGGGGATTCTGGGAGTTGTAATCCAAAAAAAAACAAAAAAAAAACAGGCAAAGATGTATTCCAGAGGTGTAGATTAATACTCAGAGGTCTGTGTTCAAGAAGCACAAGCTCCCCCGGTGTGTGGCCACTCCTATCATGTTGTCTGTCAAGGAGAAGACCAGGGGCAAGGCTGCCTTTGGCATCAAGCAGCCCTGTGTGGCTAGGGGTCCAAGAGCAATGTTTCTCTCAGTCCAGCGGTAACCATGTCCTTGCTCATCACAAGCTGGAACACGTCCACAAGAGGGTGTCCAAAGTGGGAAAAGACCAGGAAACCATGAAGCTCTTGGAGGAGTGGCTTAGGGAGCCGGGAGTGTTTAGCCTGGAGAAGAGAAGGTTAAGAAGGGACGTGATAGCCATGTTTAAATATTTAAAGGAATGTCTTATGGAGGATGGAGCAAGCCTGTTTTCTGCTGCTCCAGAGACTAGGACAAGGAGCAATGACTTCAAACTTCAGGAAAGCAATTCCAGCTAAACCTAAGGAAGAACTTCCTGACGGTAAGAACAGTTTGTCAGTGGAATATACTGTTGCCTCAATGGAGTGTGGTGGAGTCTCCTTCTTGGAGTTTTTTAAACAGAGGGAGGATGGCCATCTGTTGGGATTGCTTTGATTGTATCTTCCTGCCTGGTATAATGGGGTTGGACTCAATGGCCCTCGGGGTCTCTTCCGACTATCTGATTCTATGAACTAAGGACCCCACTTCCCACCAAAACCAGACCCCTCTAAGAAGCTGCCAAGCAGGGTCAACAGCAGCTTCCCTCTTGGAGTCATCCCGTTCTTTGATCCTTGCGTGCAGAACTCCGGGGAAGACTGTCCCTAAAGATGGAGGTTCCGTTTTGCGGCTACCTCATCATAACTGATCTTTCCACATGAAATCTGAGGCTGGCTAGCTTGCTGAGGCCAGTGGCCCATTCTCTTTCTGTCCAGGAACTGCCAGCCAGGTGCTCTAGACTCACCCAAGTAAAGCTTCAAGCCTGGTTGGAAAGGTCGACACCTTATGGATGTCTGAGAAAAGCATGTGCCCAGCTGTATGTGTATCGGGGTAAAAATTGTCCGAAAAACCTCAAAAGATCCTACTGGAAATCTGAGTATGTTGCACAACCACTCCTATCATTACTAGCATAGGTCCCACACATCTGGAGGTTGGGGAAGGCTGTTTAAATCCCTTCCCTAAAACAGAACTTGGGAGGGGGAGAAGTTACTTATGGGGGGAATGACAGCTCCTGGAATCGCCCAGCCAGCCTGCTCAGTGGAAAGATTTTGGGATTTGTATTCCCCAAGAACCACTTTTTCTCAAAATGTTCGAAGCTGCTGCCCGGCGGGCTTCCCCAGGGAGAGAAAGACTCCTCTCCCAAGCTGGATGTGAACTCTGCGCATGCTCAGAAGCTGCTTCCACCGCCCCTTGCGCCCTCCCAAACCCCCACAAATGGACTTTATGACTCAAAAACAAGCTCCAGGGCTGAGCTCATAGGTTGCGGGGCTGACCTCTGGCGTGGAGAAAACCCCGGGGTGGCCCTCTGTTTCTTAAGAACTGTTGTCAAGAGGAGCAGCTCGGCCGCCAAAGCGTTCCTGGAACGAGCCGTCCGGAGATCAAGAGCAGAGAGCTGAAGCTGGCTAAGCCGTGGTGGTGACGGGCCCCCTGCTCTGTTCCAGGGCTGGAGAGACACCGAATCAACCCAACCCAGAAGCGGGGGACAGCAACAACGCCAGCACTGGGGTGCCATCTCTCCCCTTCCGTGCGTCCATCTCCTTCTCTCCAAAGGTGGTCTGCTTAGGGTGGGTCTCTTTGAAATGTGTCACCCGGCATGCTGTGTGTGTGTGTGTGTGTGTGTGTGTGTGTTCTCATGGCTGGAGAAATTAGCTCTCCCCCCTTCCTTTCTTTCTTTTTTCCCTTTTTCCTCTGCAAACATCTCTGCCCAGCATGGAGGAAGATGGATGCGGCTCGCCTTCCCAGCCCCGTGCGGTTCCTGGAGAGGAAGGAGCCGTCTCTCTCTGCCAACCATGTTCTCAGTGTCCCTTTCCTGCACGGGAGAGCCGCATGGCTCTGGAATGCCACACCTGGAGGGAGGCTCGCACACAGAGCGCCATTCATGTTCACCGCGGAGGCTCTTGTGAAATCACCCTCGGCCTCTGCCAAGGCCTCGTTCATTGTGACAGGCTCTTGGCACGGGGCTGGGTGCGAGGCGGAGCAGTTTGGAGAAAGAGATGAGGTTCTGTTACCCGAACAAATGGTGGATGTTGGGGTCCACCTGCAATGCCATCGTCTCCTGGGAATTTGGGGGACTTATGGCTCAAAGGAGGCCTGAGACGGGGAGGGGGGGATGGCAGGGTCTTTTAACCAGTGCATACCTGTACTAACTGTAGAGAGGATTCCAGTTAAACGTTAGCAGAGTATTTTATTTGGATTGACAAATACACAAGAAATCAGACACGCTCAGGAACCATACGAGGCTGTTGGAGAGCGAGGAGTGAAAAGTTGGATAGAGAGAGAGATTAAGGGTGAAGGGTGTGATAGTTGCTGATCCTGAAAAAGATGGTTGGAGTGGAGTGGCTCAGACAGCGTGTCTGAGGGTAGCAGTGATAAGTAGCCGTCTGGGCGCTACGTATTACATCCAAAGTACTACGATTTGCTGGGGTTGAAGCTAGGGTTTATATACCCTTATTCCTGAAAACGGGGTACATAGACAATGCAGTAATGGCTTTCTCATGAAATCATAGAATCACAGAGTCGGAAGAGACAACAACGACCATTGAGTCCAACCCTCTTCTGCCATGCAGGAACACACTTTCAAAGCACTCCCAGCAAATGGCCGTCCAGTCTCTGTTCAAAAACCTCCAGAGAAGATCACTCCTCCATACTCCAAGGTAGAGGCATATTCCACTGTTGAATGTCTCCTACCATCAAGTAGTTCCTCCTTATGTTTAGATGAAAACTCTTTTCCTGTAGTCTGAATCCATTGTTCCATATCCTAGTTTCTGGAGCAGCAGAAAACAAGCTTGCTCCATCTACAACATGGCATCCCTTCAAATATTTAAACATGGCTATCATGTCACCCCTTAACCTTCTTTTCATCAGGCTAAACATCCCCAGCTCTTTAAGCCACTCCTCAGAGGGCTTCATGATTTCCAGACCCTTTACCATTTTGGTTGCCCTTCTCTGGACATGTTTTAGCTTGTCAATACCGTTCTTGAACTGTGGTGCTCAGAAATGGACACAGGATTCCAGGTGAGGTCTAACCAAAGCAGAACTGGCAAGGGAGTCTGGAATGGGCTGATTGCCTTAACCCTGGGCAATAAAACATTAATGGGAGTCATGACAATCTCTTAATGTTTGGACAGGCAGGGGAGCACAGGGAAGATTTCTGTAAAGCAGGGTTACAGGACTGTCCCTGACTACTTCACATGGGCAGTTTCACCTCCCATTGTATTTGGGTACGCATGGAATGTGAAGGTGTTGAAAGGGTTATCACAAACCCATTAGCATCGGGTTTTCCTGCCTAATCCTCTCTGAACTTATGAGCTGACCATTCTGACCCGGCGACATTCTTCCAACCAGCATGCTTTCAAACATGTTTTCCAGCCCTTGCTGAATTAACTGAGTCCCAACAAGTTTTGCACTTAGAATCCTAGAATCCTAGAGTTGGAAGGGACCACAGGGGCCATCCAGTCCAACCCCCTGCTATGAACTTTGAACTCCATTTGCAGCCACTGATGTGAGCTAAGGACAAAGGGGCAAAGGAGAAGGAGGAGAGAGAAATTGGGACAGTGTAACAGATGCTGAAAAAGGGAGGTGATGCGAGATTAATCAGGACTGTCCCTGTCAAATTTGGCCAGTTGGAGTGTGTTGCTTTATTGTGCGGAGAAGTAATTTGAAGGTTCTGACCCTCCTGCAGCTAAAGTTGTATTGTTGGGTGCGTTTCATATAGGGGCTCAGAGACACCAGACAACTCTGTCTTGAACAGTGACCAGACTGGGATGTTCTTCTACTTCCTCAGCAAAGGATGCTGGGATTTGGGTGCCCACGATTTCAGTCTTGCCTCCTGCCCTTTCTTGGGATGCTGCCCGGTAGCTGTCCTGCTCCTCACCTCTCTCTCTGTCTCTCTTTTTTTCAGCGACAGGGGTGGTGGGGCTCTGGTGGGAGAGACGCAGGCCAGGACCGGCCTGGGAGACGGAGATTAGCTTTGCAAGCCGATGCCGAGCGAAGGGAGAACGGTGCCAAGCCTATGAAGAGCCAAGGTCAACATAGCTCCGGTCGCCTGCCGGCCCCAGCATGGAGGGACAACGTGAGGAATTAGCCAGGCTTTCATCTTCGCCCTTTTTACTGGAGCCCTGACTCAGGCAAGGAAAGATGTTTTTGGAAACAGAGCAGGCGGCGTCCTGCAAAGCTTCTAAACATAGCAAAGGGTGACTCACAGTGCAGGAACTCGGAGCTGCGGAACAAGGACTTGAAGACATCTCCTCCAGAGGCCACAGGTCACATCTTTGGCCTTCCTCTTTGTCGTCAAAGCCCGAAACACGCAACCCTGCAGAAAGGATACCCCCCCGACTGTCCCAGTTTAGGAGGGACAGTCCCAGTTCATTGTCTGTTGTCCAACTTTTTCAGCTGCTTTTAAAATGTCCCGGCTTCTCTCTTCTCCTCCCACTTCCCCCTTTTGTCTTCAGCTTATTTCAGTTGCTACAAACAGAGTCCAAAGGACCAAGGTAGCTTTCACTTGGTTGATTCAGTAGGGAAGGAGGAGGAAAGGCAGACTCTGGCCCCTCCTTGCAGACTTTCCGCACTAGACTGTTCTAGAGCTATTATTCCATTTCAACCCCCTATGGAATCCTGGGGTTTGCAGTTTAGGGAGGGGCCTCCAAGGCTTCTAGATGAACTTGAAGACCCCCTCCCTAAACTGCAAACCCCAGGATTCCATAGGAGGTTGAAATGGAATAATAGTGCTGTAACGGTCTAGTGCGGAAATGGCTTCAGCGAAAAGCCAACGGCTGCAACCTCTCTGTCTTGTCCTGGCTAAGTTCCGCTCAACAACTTTGCCCGGAGTTTCAAACAGAAGTGTCTGTTAAGAAAAGCAAGCAACGCAACCACTTTTCCAAAAGTTGCTGAGACTAAAGCATCCAGGTTGGTTACAGGTTTTATAACTTATCATACAAATGTTGGCGCGGATAGCAATGATTGGTTAAAGTGGTGCATGTCAATTCACCCCACCAGCGTGGGCATTTTTCCCAGGCTCCAAGTATTTACATATAATATAATAATGAGAAGAAATTCTTATTTGTTAACCACTTCTCCCCAAGGCGCGAGGTGAGGTACAATACAGATTAAAATACAATTGAAAACACATTGTGGTTAAAATACAGTAAAAACATAAAACCGTTTAAAATACAAATATATCATAAGTAAAACATATCATAATTAAAAGTGCATCATAGTTAAAAAAAGACTGAGTAGGCCTGCCGGAAGAGATAGCTCTTTAGCACTTTTTTTTAAAAATTCAGGCAACTTATTTTTCTGTCGAATCTCTTCCGGCAGGTCATCCCACAGTCTAGGGGCGGCCGATGAGAAGGTCCTCGGGGTGGGATCGTTGCTTGTCTTGTTTTAGGCAATTTAAATAAAGGGCCCCCAAAGGACCTAAGTGTGTGGGGCAGATTGTACGGGAGGAGGCGATCCTTCAGGTAGCTTGGACCCAAACCATGTAGGGCTTTAGAGGTAATACCCAACTCTTTGTACTTTGCCTGGAAACTGACTGGCAGCCAGTGGAATGATTTTAGTATTGGTGGTGATATACTCACTCCTGGATATACCTGTAACCAATCTGGCTGCCATAGTTTGAACCAGCTGGAGTTTCCAAACTTGGTACAAGGGTAGCCCAATGTACAGCGCATTGCAGAAGTCCAACCTCGAGGTTACCGGTGCCTGTACTACCATCTTTAGGTCATCTAATTCTAGGAAGGGGTACAGTTGGTGCACCATCCCAAACAGATAATAAGCACTTGTTGCAACTATCTGAGTTGACATGTGGAGAGACGGATCCAGGAGCACTCCCAAGCTGCAAACACAGTCTTTCGGGGGGAGTGTGACCCCATCCAGAACTCGATGACACACCTCCGTTCCCAGATCTTTCATCGTGGTAGCTGGAACAACGTCATGTCTCCTTATCTATGCATAACTGATTCCCATAACACCCGCTCACTACTTCAGTGTTTTTTCCCCCTTTAATCTCCTTCCTCTCTTCCTGAGTGCAAGGTGAACATAAATAAATTTTTAACCATTTGAAACTCTGAGATGCTTGGAAGTCTGGCTATGTAGTTGCTGGTGGTACTTAGCAAGGGATACGTAGTAGGGCTTAGCAAGCATTGCCCTATTTGATCTAAAGCAGCCATATCGTTACATATATCAACGCATACACATGACAGAAATCACACATGCTGACACTCTCTGAGCTTGCCTGTTCTTCCTCATTAATCGTTGCTGCCATTTTGACCACACTCTGATGCCACTCGGCCACGTGCGTCCCAGTTTTGCTCTGTGAAATATTGGAGGGCAGCAAAATCCTCTATGCAACCACACACACACACACACACCCCTAGGGATGGAAAGAACATTTGCAATTATTCATTTGTAGTTCAAAAAAAAAAAATGGTTTCCTGTCAGGGAACCCATTTGGGAAGAATAACAGGCCAGAATGTTTTGCACAAGTTTCCTTGGTATTCAAACATTCAGAACAGTCGTGGAGGAATTGTTCAGCAGAGAAATAAAACAAAAACCATGGCTGGCACCCTGTTAGGCAGTTACAATGCGGTAAGCTAGACTTAAGAGCTTTGTAACTGTCAGGATGTGTGGCTCTCATCGTGTGTATGCATTAGTGTATATAGCAGAATAGCTTTGCTAGATCCAATAGGGCTATAGTTTGCTTAAGCACTATTGTGCATTCGTGGCTAATTGCTACCTGCAACTGGGGGCCTTTCCGCACTACACTGTGATAGTGCTATTATTCCACTTTCAACCTCCTGTGGCATTCTGGGGTTTGTAGTTTCCTGAGGCCAAAGAGCTCTCTGGCTGAGAATTCTGAAGGCCTCTCCCTAAACTGCAAACGCCAGGATTCCACAGGATGTTGAAAGTGGAATAACGGCACTATAATAGTGTAGTGCGGAAAGGCCCTATGTATCCGGTTGGAACTCTTAAAATATCCCAAGGCTACAAAATGTTTAATTGCTGTCACATTCAGTGTCATTTTGTATCTGGGCAAGAGGAAAGAAGGTCAGAAGGGGAGAAATGCCAAGTGGCAGGAAGGTGTTATGAGAACAGGCTATGAAAGGATAAGCATTCAGGAACTTGCGGTCACTCCCAGGATGAAAAATATGAAAATAACAGAAAGCTTGGGAAAACGCCTGTGATGGCGAGGTGACTTGATGTTTATAACTTTTAACCAATCATTGGTGTGTGCACCTAAATTTGTATGACAAGGTATAAAACCTGTAACCGTGCTAGATGCTGTCGTCTCAGCAGCTTGTAAGAAAGTTGCTTGCTTTTCTCCAAATAAACGTTTCTATTTGAAACTCTGAGCGAAAGTCTGTGAGAGCAAGTTGTGCCGGGCATGACGCTGTTTTGCATTTACAATCGTGGTGCCATTGCTATGGCTGTAAATTCCCACCTACAACTGACCTTAAAAGCCAGGAAGGTGGGCCAAGTGAAGGGGTTCTGTGGTGCTCACAAGCAAGGCACACATATGCACAATCATGCACACATGCATGCGTGCACACACGCACACACACACACAAGTCCCAAACTGAACAGCCTTTAAGAACTGCCCATTTTGGATGACCTTGTTACAGCAAGGAGGGGGGGGGAGTGGTAAAATAATCCATTCTTGCAAAAGAGAATGAAAATTAGGAGGATTTTCACCCCTAGCTGGAAACCACAGTGCTGGCACAGAGCTTTGTCCTCCCAACACAAGACCTCCACAGCGTGTGGAGAAAACGGCTCCCATCTCCCATGTGGAGCCTTGATGCATGCCGCACCCTCCAACGTTACGCAGATGAAAACCAGGACACGTGTGGACAACCAGCAGGAGCGCGTGGGCAAGATGGATGAAGTTGTTAATGAAGGAGGACACATAAGCTGGGAGAGGCTGTGCCGAATCCTTTTTTCTTGTCATTTCAATCCATTTGGTTTGTGTCCTAGTCCCTAGAACAACAGAAGAAAAGGCTTGCTCCAAAGATGACATTCTTTCAGACAATTAAACACGACTGTCATGTCACCCCAGAGCCAGTGTGGTTAGAACATTGGACTGCATCTCTGGAGACCAGAGTTCAAATCCCTGCTCGGGCATGGAAACCCCCTGGGAGGCCTCGGGTAAGTCATATCGTCTCACGCCTTCCAAGGAACACCATACCAAACATTTTCTAAATAAAAATTTCAGGACAACCTCGTTCTTGGACTGTTGGATGAGGCCTCCAAGAGACCGAGGTTCAAGTCCTTGCTCAGTCGTAGAAACCCACTGGGTGACGTTGGTGAAGTCTCATTCTCTCAGCCTCGGAGGAAGGCAAAGGCAAACCCCCTCTACCAAACCTTGCCAAGAAGAATGCTTTGATGGGTGTTCCTGCATAGCAGGGGGTTGGACTCGATGACCCCTGGGGTCTCTTCCAACTCTATGATTCTATGATTCTAAGACTCCGTGATAGGTTCACTCTAGGGTTGCCTGATTGATTGATTGACTGATTATATTCAATTGATTGATTGATTGATTATATTTATTCTTCCAGAGTGGGACCCAAGGTGGCTTCCAAAATAAGTTTAAAACAATCTAGGTTTTAAACAAAAGTTTTAAACAAATAAGTTTGTTCAAGTTTTAAACAAACAAGTTTACAACATTTAAAACAATTAAGAACATATAAAATTATTTTAAAAAACCTATAATAAACAGCTTAATAAAGAAATAAAATGCTCCCCTGCTCACGTACTAAAAGCCTGCTTGAAAAGAAATGTTTTCGTCTGCCGGCGAAAGGGGAGCAGGGAGGGGGCCAGCCGAGCTTCCTGTGGAAGAGAGTTCCACAGGCTGGGAGAAGCCACTGAAAAGGCCCTGTCTCCCGTGGCTCACCCGGGGAGCCTCGGGCTGTGGCGGGACCAAGAGAAAGACCCAAACCATAAGTCAGAGACAGCTTGAAAGCATACAAGAATAACATGTCCCTCCTTGATCTGCTCTTCTCCAAGCTAACCATATCTAGCTCCCTCGTCAGACTGGGTTTCCAGACCTTTGGCCGTCTCGGTTGCACCTTGGTTCCAGCATTTTGAGATCCCTCTTGAACCGGGATGCCCAGAACTGGACACGGGATTACAGGTGAGGCCTGACCACAAGCGAACAGAATGGCACTAATACTTCTTGGGAGTAAGAGCGGTTTGGCAATGGAACTACTTGCCTGGAGTGTCGGTAGACCTCTCCTTCTCTGAATGTCTTTGGAAAGAGGCTAGAGAGCTACCTGCCGGGGTTGGCTTAGCTGAAGATCCTGCACTGGGCAGCGGGTTGGACTCAGTGGCCCATGAGGCTGCTTCCAGCTGTCTGACTCCCTCAGTCCAGACACTATACTCCTATTAATGCAGCCTAGAACTGCATCGGCTTTCATATTTTATTTATTTATTTATTTTCCACTGCATTGCACTGCTGAGTCATGCTTGGCTTGCGGTGTACTAAGATCTCCAGAGCGCTTTCACATGGGCTGCTTTCACGTGTCGGCCATTTTACATCCGTGCGCTTCATGGACCGCTTTTCAAGGCCGTGCGCTCGCCCTGAGATTCCTCCCTCGTCGATCCTGCGATCTGAAACAGACGGGTGAGGCTTGGGCTGCTGAGACGCGCAGACAGAAGACGCAGCCCTCGTCTTCAGCCGAGGGGGACAGCCAAAGGGAGAGTGTCGCTGCCGTTTCCCAAAATGGCCACCGACGAAGATGAGGGGAGAAGACGGAGGCTGGAAGGGTGAAGCCATCAAAGCCCAACAGAGAAAGGAGCATAAAGCCACCGGCTTGCATCCCCAGGTGATAAAGCACAGCCCGTGAGAGAAATCCACCATCCCCGTGGGGAAGGAGGAGGGACGAGAGGCTGAGAAGGACCCCGTCCAGATGTTTGGGATCCAGCTGTGGTCCGCGCCTGGCCGGATTCCCCAGGTCACTGACCAAGAAGCGGTCGCAACTGCCTCAATTAGGGAGAGGCCTCTGTCTCTCTTGGGTCCGAGCTTCAAGGGTCTGGAGGCAGCTTTGGTCTGTGTGTGTGTTTGCGAGTGTGTGTGTGTGTGAGACAGAGACCTTGTGTGTATCTTTCTTTCTGTATTTCCTTTTCAAGTCAGTTTCTTCTATCATATTTCCACTTGGCTCCGGGTAGATCCAGATGGCCTGTCTGTCTGGAAGGATGCGGACTTTGCTTCTGAATGAACACGGCCTTTTTTTCCCCCTTATTATTTCCTCCCCTTCCTTTCTTCTGTTCTTCTTCCCCTCTCTCCCTCCCAGTGCATCCACCCTGCATCGCAGCTGTGTGGTACAGGATTACAAAACATGGCAAAACAAGCGTGCCGAGAGGGGCGAGGCGGGACGACGGAGCGTGCACCCGGGGCTGCGCGAGAGGAACACACAAGTTGCACACACAGAAATGCTCCTTTCCTGGTTGATACACACACACACACACACACACACACACCCTTTTTTTAGTCTATTTATCTATTAGCTTTAAAGCAGACAACTTCACCATCAACAATCAGAGAAACATGCGTTTGAAAAGAAGAAAATTAACACTGCGACACGGTACTAAGATACTCGGCTAAAACATTGAATGCCAGCTAACTAAAATGCTAAGCATCAACTTACTGAAGCACAAAAGTGTTCTGACCCCATCAAGCCAAGCTGTAATGAAAGAAAAGAAATATCATTCTACCCTTAGAGATCTATCTAAGTCATTGTTCTAGAGTTACTAGTAACCACAGCCACAAATGACTGCGCCTTTAGATTCCTTGTTGCTCAAAATGTCCATCAATGGTTTCCAGTCATTCAAAAGCTCTGCAATTAGGGTACATACAGTACATGTGAAAGGGATCTAGGAGTCTTAGTAGATCACAAGCTGAACATGAGTCAGCAGTGCGATGTGGCAGCTAAAAAGGCCAATGTGATTCTGGGCTGCCTCAATAGGAGTATAGTCTGTAGGTCAAGGGAAGTGATGGTCCCACTCTATTTTGCTTTGGGCAGACCCCAACTGGGATAATTCTGTGTCCATTTCTGGGCACCACAGTCCAGGAAGGATATGGGCATGTTGGTCTCCTTGTGACCTTTTTTAATTCTATGCTTCTTTGATTCTATGATCTTTTAAAACTCACATTAGTTTGCCGATTTGGTCTAACTCAGCAAGCTTAACTATCCAATACCCCACCATCTTGCCAAAGCTTGTAGAGAGGAATTGGGTAAAAAAAAGCAGGAGGTGACGGTCTCGATTTGGTTTTCAGCATTCTTCCTCTTCCTCTTTTGGACTTCAGCAATCCGCAGCTATGCTGGGAAGAGACTGCAGGACTTGTAGCTGGAAAAAGAAAACCCTTCAGGAACTCTTTCGAACTCGGGTCACAACAAGCTGTGCATAAACCACCCCTATTACAACTCCACAAAACACATCTCCCGTAAGGCTAAAAACAGAATCTGGACACCAGAGCACTCCCCGTTGCCTGTGAACCAGAGGACGGCCACGCTGGCACATCCCTTCAGGGTCCCGTTCAAGGGTCCGGCTAATCCCACATCCTGTTCCCGACAGCTGCAGGGCAGATGTCTTCGTGCACGGCCTCTGGCGAGGCTGAAGGTAAGAGTCGTTCTCTATTGGTGGTCCCCCAAACTCTGGTGGTCTTTCCTGGGTATACTGCCTCTGCCCATGGAGTCTCTACCGAGCTGAGCCAAAGGTCACGTGAAGCCGGCACCTTCTCTCTGAGAACCTTAATCTGGAGTCTTCGTAGGCAGGCTGGAAAAGGAGGCCCTTTCTGGTTTGTTCCTTTCATCCACTCTCAAAACATTTCTGCATTGCACTCTTACAGCGCGATCATTCCACTTTCAACATCCTATGGAATCCTGGGGTTTGCAGTTTCGGGAGGGGCCAGCCGGCCCCTCCCGAAACTGCAAACCCCAGGATTCCATAGGATGTTGAAAGTGGAATGATCGCGCTATAAGAGTGTAGTGCGGAAATGGCCTAAGTGATGATAAATTGCTTTTGAAGCTGTAGGTTCTACTAGAGGCGGAAATGTGGGTTGAGGGGTGTGGGGGGTGTTGCTGAAATCTAGAATGATAGGTTCATAGAACCATGCAGTTGGAAGAGACCTCAAGGGACAGCCAGTCCAACCCTTTTCTGCCAGGCAGGGACACACCCTCAAAGTACTCCCAATAGATGGCTATCCAGCCTCTGTTTGAAAACCTCCAAAGATGGAGACTCCACCACACTCCACTGAGACAGCAGCATAGTCCACTGTCAAACAACTCTGACCAGCAGGAAGTTTAGATGGAATCTTTTTCCTGAAGCTTGCATCCATTGTTCCATGTCCTAGTCTCTGGAGCAGCAGAAAACAGGCTTGCTCCATCCTCCATAGGACATCCCTTCAAATATCTAAACACAGCTATCATGTCCCCTCTTAACCTTCTCTTCTCCAGGCCAAACATACCCAGCTCCCTAAGCTGCTCCTCACAGGGCTTGAAGGTTTCCATGCCTTTTACCATTTTGGTTGCCCTCCTCTGGACACGTTCCAGCTTGTGAGCATCCTTCCTGAACTTTGGTGCCCAGAACCGGACGCAGGATTCTTCCAGGTGGGATCTGACCAAAGAAGAACAGAGTGGTACTATTACTTCCTTTGTCCTAGACACTATTTTGAAACTATTTGCAGGAAGTTGTTTTAGTCTGTGATTTAAAACATGCAGTTATTTATACATTTAATGTTTTAATTCATGGGTGGGCCAAGTGTAGCCCACCCCTGAGAGCCTTAGGGTTGGGGAATTGGACTCTGGTCTCCAGGGGCATAGTCCAAGGCTCAAACCACTACACTATGCTGTTGCCCTTTGTGCAATTGAAGCACTGCCATCAAATGGCCAGCCAGTCGCTGTTTAAAAACCTCCAAAGAAGGAGACTCCACCACACTCCATGGAGGCAGCAGGGTATTCCACTGCTGAACGGCTCTGACCGTCAGGAAGTTCTTCCTAATGTTTAGGTAGAACCTCTTTCCCTGCAGTTTGAATCCAAAAGAGGTGAGGAAAGAAATTTGCAACGGAGGCTGCTGTGCCCTTCCTGTCTCGGGCACACCCTCCCTTGGCATTTGGGCCCAGACGTGTAGGTGTGTCTGGGGAAAAACGGCAGGCCACCTGCCCAGCTCGCCCGAGCACCGCGAAATGTGATGCCAGCAGCCAAACCATCCCCTGGAAAGTCTTATTCCGCCTGGTGGAACGGAAGGCGGGCACCTCAGCAACAGAAATATTTTCTCCCCAAATACGGCACACTCTGGGGCTGAGAGAGAAACCGAGGGATGGGCAGGAAAAGAGGATCAGAGCAGAAGGTAGAAGGGAAATGGTCTTTGGGAAAATACTTGATTTCTCCAATAGCTGAAGCCTGGTTTCTTCAGAACCAAGGCGGGCCATTTGTGGCATCCCTGATACTGTTGTGATCTTCCAGGAGGCTGCTGGATTGCACCTTCCAGCATTCCTCACCCTTGGCTATGCCAAATAGGCTGCTGGGAGTGGCAATACGGGAATATCTAGAAGTCTGCTGGAATCCCACCCTGTTCTAAGACACTGCGGGCCATTTGTGGCCTTCCAAATATTGTTAGACTAAAGTTTCAGCGTCTCTTCTCCTTGGCTGTGCAGGTGAGAGGGCTGCTGAAAGCAGTGTTCTGGCATCCGAAGGGCTGCAGGATACTATTTTCCCATTTAGATGCTGGCATTAAAACTGCAAGCACACTCTTCCTTTTTCAATCCCAGAAAGTCTGACCTTCAGAAATAAGGAACAGCTAGCTGTCTGTTGTTGAGGGAGAAATGATAGTACCACTCTATTCTGCTTTGGTCAGACCCCACCTGGACTGTGTCCAGTTCTGGGCACCAAGATACAAGAAGGAGATGGACAAGCTGGAAGGTGTCCAGAGGAGGGCCACCAAAATGGTCGAAGGCTTGGAAACCATGAAGCCCTGTGAAGAGCAGCTTAGGGAGCTTGGATATATTTAGCCTGGAGCGGAGAAGGTTAGGACGCAACATGATAGCTATGTTTAGACATTTGAAGGGACATTGTATGGAAGATGGAGCAAGCCTGTCCTCTGCTGCTCCAGAGACTAGGACATGGAGCAATGGCTCCAAACTGCAGGAAAAGAGATTGCACCCAAACATTAGGAAGAACTTCCTGAGGGTAAGAGCAGTCCAATGGTGGAATGCACTGCCTTGGAGTGTAGTGGAGTCTTTGGAAGTTTTTAAACAGAGGCTGGATGGCCATCTGTCAAAGGGAGTACTTAGATTGTGTATTTTTACATGGCCAAAAGGGGTTGGACTGGATGATCCTTGGGATCTTCTCCAACTCCATGATTCTAACGCATACAACAACAAATGAATGCGGGACATGGCTGGGAAGTCTTCCAACTCCCCCTCCTATGTTGACCGATGACAGTCAGGCAGGGGATGATGGGAGGTGTAGTCTGGCCCATCTGCAAGGTCAGGGAGACCAGGGCCAGGAGGAGATGGGCGAGCCAGCCGTCATGCTGTCTCCTACCAACCTCCCTCTCCATGGAGGAAAACATCTGGCGGAGTGCCCCGGCCTCCAGTCTCCGTGTGTGGGGAGGCTCCAGAGAAGCCACATCTGGTGGCTGTTAAAGCCACCATCAGCCTTTGGGGAAAATGTCGTCTTTAATGGAAGACCGATGGGACCTTTAGGGAAAAAAAAAGGTTGATGCTGGCTTTGAAGGAATGTGCCACCACACATGATTCCTGGAACTCCGTTGTCCCTTGTCCTGCCCTCTTGCTGGAGCCCCACGCTGACCCGTTATGGCTTTGAGTTTTCTGCACACGCATGTTCCCCGTGCGGCCACTCTGCTTCTTTGCAGAGTCTCCTTTTTATTTGCTTCCATCCCCAAAACTTGGCAAACTTCTTTTATTGGCATAGGGACTACAGTACCCAAAATGTCCTGGCCAGCATGAATACTCTAGATTCTGGGCTTTGTAGCCTGAAAGGGAGAAAAAAATATCCAAACTCTGCCTGCATAAAGTCTGCAGACTGAGGGATACAGTGACCCGAAGTCCCCAACATAAATTGTCCGAACTCTTGCTATATCTCAGAGTGGGAAGGCTGTGAGTTTGGGAAGCGTTAGTCCAAAATAGAAATTTCCCTAACTCTGGCTGTTCCTTCTTCTGTGAAGTCTGCTGGCTGGTGATTTGGGAATTGTGGTCCAAAAAAAAAAAAAAAAACCCTTTCCAAACTCTGGCTGCTCCTCAGTTCAGGAATTCTCACTGGGGATTCTGTGGTCCGAGCAGCATTGCCCCAAAAGGTTTGAGAAACATTGAAGAAGGATATTGACAAGCTGGAGCGTGTCCAGAGGAGGGCGACCAAAATGGTGAAGGGTCTGGAAACCAACCTCGGAGAAGTGGCTTAGGAAGTTGGGTATGTTTAGCCTGCTGAAAAGAAGGTTAAGAGGTGACATGAGAGTTATGTTTAAATATTTGAAGGGATGTCATGTTGAAGATGGAGCAAGCTTGTTTTCTGCTGCTCCAGAGACTAGGACGAGGAGCAATGGATTCAAACTACAGGAAAGGAAATTTCACCTAAACACCAGTAAGAACTTCGTCATGGTAACAGCCATTCAGCAGTGGAACCGAACAGCCTCCATCTTGCCTTGGAAATCCATCCCTTTCCAACACTTTTTGGAGAGTAAAAAAGAAAGCCCATGAAACCATGTGCGGAGTTCAAGAAAGCACAAGATTACAGAGCCTTAGATCATGACATTCTTCTCTTTCTTCTCTTTGTCCTTCTTCTCCCTCTTTGAGTTTTTATTTATTAATTTTAATACAAACAAATTCACAAAAGTAAGAAGAATGAGAAAGAGAAAACAACTACATATAAACAGTAGACATGCATAACAAATTAAAACTAAGCTAAACTTAATTAAAGTAAACTAAGACTCAAACAAAATACGAAAAGACATTGCTAAAACACTAAACTATTACCATAAATGCAAGTTAGCTACACTAACTAAAACACAAAAGAGCTCTGACACACATACACCCACAAAGTGTAATGAAAAAGAAAAACTGATTAATAGTATATGTCTTATTCTACTATTAGATTTACATTCAACTTATTAGAATTACTAATGACTATAACCACAGATTGTTACATCATTAGATTTAAAAGTGTGCAAGATTGCAGAGGCCTAGATCTGTGGAACGGCACATCAGCGGATTTTCCCGGGGAATTTTGTGCTCTGGCATCTGAGGCTTGGATTTGGATGATCCCTGCCGCAGTGTCCCTTGCAAACTCTGAATGAGGGGAAAAAAACCCTTTAGACTCCGTTATGAACATTCAAACATGGCTTACAAAAGTGCAGGTCTTGCAGAGTAAACGCACACCAAAATACTTTGCAGAGTTGAGGAAAGGCCTCCTTGCAACCTAATACAGAAGCTGGAAGGAAAGAGGATGCCGACAGGATACTGAGAAATTCAGCATGCAGGAAAGGAGAACGTCTCTCACCCAAAAGAGCTGCTGTGACCCATAATGACATCTGCACCCCCTTGTGGCAAAGCTGTCAGGTATGCGGCACATGAGCTCATGCAGATTCTGACGGGCCGGATTGTCAACAGTGTGCAAATATGTTCCATACCCGTGCCAAAGTTCCCCTAGAGAAGTGGTTCAGTATTTTTCTCCAAGGCAGAAATACCATATTAAGTGCAAGATTGTGGAAGCAGAGTTTTGCATGGGGTGCTTTTGGGCGCACACTGCACATGGATGTGCGTTGTTTATGGGTGCAGAGAGCGCACGAGGAAGCACAATGCACTTTTGTCCTTCTCATGGCTCTGCCTTGTGAATAATTGTGCATTTACATCGTTGTGCAAGGTGTGTTTACATGTTCCATTGACCATCAGTTGTGAAACATCACGTGTCCAGAGGAGGGCGACCAAAATGGTGGAGGGTCTGGAAACCATGAAGCCCTATGAGGAGCGTCTTAAGGAGCTGGGGATGTTTAGTCTGCAGAAGAGAAGGTTAAGAGGGGACATAAGAGCCATGTTTAAATATTTGAAGGGATGTCATGTCGAGGAGGGAGCAGGCTTGTTTTCTGCTGCTCCAGAGACCAGGACAAGGAGCAATGGATTCAAGCTGCAGGAAAGGAGATTCCGCCTGAACCTCAGGAAGAACTTCCTGATGGTCAGGGCTGTCTGGCAGTGGAATCTGCTGCCTCCATGGAGTGTGGTGGAGTCTCCTTCCTTGGAGGTTTTTAAGCGGAGGCTGGAGGGCCATCTACCAAAGGGAGGGCTTCAATGGGTGTTCCTGCATAGCAGGGGGTTGGACTCGATGGCCCCTGGGGTCTCTTCCAACTCTAGGATTCTATGATTACAAACCACTAACAACATGGCGTTGGGCAAGTAATAAGGTGGAAGGCAGTAGGGAAAGAATATCTCATTACAGGTGGATAGACTCTGCCATGGCAGCTGAGTTTGTAAAACCTGAGCAGGGCGATTGATAACAGAGGGACCTTCGTCTCTCATTCATAGCCAAAATCGGCTTGATGACAATTAGCATCTTCAACAACTTCAGTCCCACAGATTCAATGGGTATAGTTTATTTGGGAGCAACAATAAATCTGAGGCCATATTTTGTTGCAAATTCTTCCTCAAAATGTATGCTTCCTCTACAATACTGGGAAGGATGGTTCCTACCCCCCAGTTTTAATATCAGAAGAAATTCTATGGCTTTCAAAAAAAAAAATACAGCTTCATGCAACATCATTCTTCCAAGCGCATAAACACCCTCTGGATTTCTAAACTGATTCCAGGCTAGCAAGAGCGTAAGATGGATTGCACAATGCTAGCCAACTATGTACAATTGGAGAGAAAGCAACATGCCTGGGACAGAAGAGGGAACGGACGGACAGGTACTATCTGTGTGAAATGGGTGGAGAAGGTGTAGGTTGCACAGGGCGGAGTGGTGCAAGAGAGATGTGTGAGAAATTTGGTCTGTTGAGTTTTTTTTTTTAAAGCAAAACAGAAATTGACCCAGTTCTATGCCAACCAGACAAAACCATGAACATGGAGAGCCATTTGCCGTTGGAAATCTGTGCATGGCCAGGTTTGGAAAAGAGAAAAAGAAATCATTTGGCAACATGTCCCCATGTATAAAATGCATAAGATCCCCTTCTAGGCATTTCCAAAATGGGGACAGTTTTGTGTTGTTTCAAAGCGAGAAGCCATTTTAGCGTACGGGCATAGCGTACACGCTTGGGGGCAAACTATTTTCATCCAGTGGTGTTCACAAGCCTTTGTCAGTACACAGGTCTATAGCAGAGGGCACATAATGTGGCCCGTGGATGCATACGGATGCTTCGCAATCAAACCTTAGGGTTTGGTTCCAAGACCCTCCCATGGATACCAAAATTTGTGGATGCTCGAGTCCCATTAGGTACAATGGCGTAGTAAAATGGCATCCCTCATACAAAATGGAAACAATCAAAGTTTGCTTTTTGGATTTTTAAAAAAATATGCCCAAGCCGTGGTTGGCTGAATCTGTGGATGCAGAATCCGCAGATATGGAGGGCTGATTGTACAATACGGCACAGTACAAATCTTTACTACTAGACCAGCATAAGAAAGGTGGGGTAGAGTCAATTAAAAACATAGATGATAAAATACACACACACACACACACACACACACACGCATGTAAGCATTGGTAAGCATTGAGGTTAATATGTGAAACACCATATCCGCTAATTTACAAAAGACGCAAATATAGCAACTTAGGGCCTTTCCACATTACACTGTTATAGTGCCATGATTCCACTTTCAACATCCTGTGGAATCCTGGGATTTGCAGTTTAGGGAGAGGCCTTTAGAATTCTCAGCCAGGAGATCTTTGGCCTCAGGAAACTACAAACCCCAGAATTCCACAGGATGCTGAAAGGGGAATAAAAGCACTACAACAGTATAGTGCAGAAAGGCCCCTAGATGTTCATTAGATCTAGTCTGTAACACTGACCTTCGTCCAACAAATTTTAGGCACCATTCCTTGATGTTGTATTGCGGTTAGCATTCGAAAGCGGCTAGATTTGACGGACGCTTTGTATCTCCTACACGCTGTTTAATGACTGCTTTGGCCTGGTCACATCCCATGCTGAGCAGGAGGCCTGGAGAAAAGCCCAGGGATGAGATTTTGGTTGTCACGGCCTCTTTCCACATAGATTGAAAATAATCACTCATCGTAAGTGGGGCAAGACCACAGGGAAAAAGAAAGGTCGCCTGAGCCAGTAGTTGAATGTGGTCAGCCACGCTCTAGCCTCCGCTTTCCTAAAGCCTGGCATTGGAGACACATTTTGGAACCTGAAAGATGGATCTCGGAAATTTTCATTGTATGAGTTCTAACGGTGCAAAATTGGGAAAAGGGGCCCAGCTGGGCACCATGAGGAAGTTGTGCCATTGACCTGGCTCCAAATAAATTAAATGCCTCACGTAGATCATAGAATCGTAGAGTTGGAAGAAACCACAAGGGCCGTCGAGTGCAACCCCATTCTGGTGGGGCGCTGGATTGTTAAGGCTGCCGAGTTAGCCCAAATTGGCAAACTAACATGAGTTTTAAAGGATCACAGAACTGGAGGGACCTCAGGGGCCGTCCAGTCGAACCCCATCCTGCCATGCAGGAAGCATTCCCTTTGACAATGACATCTCCAAGCTAAACCTCTCCAGATCCCTCAGTTGCTCCTCAGATGGTTTGGTTTCTACGCCTTTGACCCAATTCACCACCCTTCTCCAGACACCTTCCAGCTTCTTGAATATGAACCATGGTGCCTTGAACTGGGCTCAGGATTGCAGTTGAGGAGTCACAGTTGAGTCGTAGCCATGCTTCACTTTCTTTGGGGTTGTTTTGAAACATTTTGTTTGTCTTGATTTTCCGTATCTAAGATTGCATTGCTTTCCTCAGTAGTACAGTTTTAAAAAAAAGTTTAAAAAGAGAAAGAAAGAAAGGGGAGAAAGACAGGTGGAAATTTCAAAGGGTTAGGCATCTCAGCTTCCCAAGCAGAAAAATAGATGTCTGTAAGACTCTATTGATGTATTTTGTTATCATTGTTGTGTCCCTTCAAATAATTTCCAACTTATAGTGACCCTAAAGTGGACCGATCATGGGGTTCTCTGGGAGCTGAGAGTGTGTGACACACGCAAGGTCATTCAGTATATTTTCATGGCTGAGCACAGAATCGAACCCATGGTGGTTCTCTAAAAATTACCACTATGTGACACTGTATTTGTTAATGCATTGCTGTTGTTGTGTGCCTTCAAGTCATTTCTGACTTATGGCGACTCCAAAGCAAACCTATCATGGGGTTTTCTAGGGCTGAGAGTGTGTGATGTGCCCAAGGTCACCCAGTGGGTTTCCATGGCTAAGCAAGGAATCGAACTCAGATCTCCAGGGTCATAATCCAAGGCTCAAACCGCCACACCATGCTGGTAGCACATGCTGAAGCTGTCCCAATTTGGCAGGGGCAATCTCAGTGAATCCTCTGCCATCCCAGTTTCTGAGCATCTTGTGAAATGTCCCAGTTTCCCTCTCCTCTTTTCATTCTCTTTCTTTATCCTCAGTTTGCTTCAGTTGCTGCAAATTGCAACAGGAGTTTGCATTCAGCGTACTCAGCAGGGGGAAAAGAACGAGACGGATAGAGGCCTGCCCTTCCCAGCTGGCTCCAGCAAAAGCAAACCACCGCCGCCTCTCCTCGTTCGTCTGTTTCTCGCCATTGAGGAAGCCTGCCATTTTGACCACTCTCTGATCTTTCGTGGCCCGCTTTCGTCTGTGAAATGTTGGAGGCTCTGTGAACCGCTAAATCTCGTGCTACAGTCAATTTGTGCATTTCAGATGCGCCATTGCAGCTCGGATGTTTCTTTTGTTCTCTCGCATAACAGGCCGAGCGCATCTGCGTTTTTGACCGAGGTCGCCGGGCTACACAATCTGGGATCCCAGCTGGGGGTGGCATTGAGGGACACGGCCTCCCCCCCCCCTTGTTGGCTCTGCACCCTCTTTGGGCCGCTCTCCCTGCGGCGCCGAGCACCGGTCCAGGTGTAGGATATCGGAGCACAAACAACTTTAGCAATCGCTTTGGCCCTCGGCCCGCTTGGCTCCGGCTCACAGACTCAGCTGTTCGGAAGCAAAGGAGGGAGAAAGAAGAAGGAGAAACCTTTTGGAGACGAGTCATCTCCAAACTCCCTCTCTCTTTCTTGAGCTCCACAGGTCCACTTTGGCGGGGACCTGCCAGCCACTTGCCCTAACTTTCAGGTCGCCTCGTGCTCCCTTTCTGCCGACACAACCCATTTCTCCGACCGTGCGTCCCGACCGGAGAACTTTGTCTTCCTCTGCGGGTCCCCCAACCTGACTGTCGGGCACCGAGGAACATCTGCCCTGCCCTCCTGAGCCCTGAGTTTTCAGAGCCAGGGGCAGCCCTGCAATACCCAGCTAGAGGGAGCTCCAAGCGCCTTCTTTCCCCCCGAAGTCTGTCTTTTTTCTTCTTCTTCTTTTCCTTCTTGGCACGTTTGCGCGTGCTTTTTTGGCACGAGCCTCCCCCCCAGAACTGGAGCGACCAGAGCGAGAAGAGATTTGGGAAAAAAAAGAGGGAAGCCAGCCCAAAAAACTCTCGAAGAGGCTCGTGTTTGTTTGCCCTTTTCCAATGACGTCGTGTCCTCAGCCCTTCCCCTCCCTCCCGCCCCCCTGCTTTCCCCCCTAACATCTTTGGAAGCCACAATTAAGCTGCACCGCTGGGGGAATAAAACCGCGCGGGCCGGCGGCGGACGGGGGCATTGCTGCGGAGAGATGGCCGGGCTCTGGGCTTCTTCTCCCCTCCTCCCGGGAGTCGTCGTCGCCGTCGTCGGCCTCCTGCTGTCCAGCCTCCCGGCTTCGTGGCAAGGAGGTAAGAGGGAAAAGGAGAGGCGGCGGCGGCGGCGGCGGGCCCGAGGCTCCAGCCGGCGGCCCCCGGCCTCGGGGTGCTGCTCCTTCACGGACGGGGAAAGGGGCCGAGGCCGAGCCTCCCTGCCTCCTCTCCGTCTCCTCCTCCTCCTCCGGGGATCTTGCGTCCTGCCGCCTTCCTCTGCTCTTCCTTTCTCCTTTCCCTTTGACAAGCCAAGCGCTCCTTCTTTCACTTCTGACGCAGGTTGTCCTAGGGGGGTCATTGCACCAGGGACCAAGGCTTCCCAACTCTCTGCTCCATCCCCAGGTGTCTCGCAGAAGCTCTCCCGGTGCGCACTGGAGAGTCCGGCAACCGGGATGCCACCCGCCTTCCCGAGAGCCGCTCGCGTTGCCTTCCCAAAACTTAAACGCGCAGAGCCGTAGCGTGCCTTGCAAGGGAGGTGTGCGTGTGCGTAGGTTTGCGAGGAGACAAGGTGGAAGTCTGTCAGAGTCTGGGAGGCAGTCGGAGTTTGGAAGGGGAAGAGCAGGGCGCTCTGAGATTTGGGGAGCTGTCACACCGCCCTGGGACGGTGGGTGTGCTTGGAGAGGTAGCAGCCGGAATGCACCCCTCTCCAGAGAGCTGCTTGTGTTGCCTTCCCGAAACTTAAACCCTCAGAGCTGTAGCGTGCCTAAAAATGAGGGGTGGGCGTAGATTTGGAAAGAAGCGGGGTGGAAGTCTTTGGAAAGCAATCGGAGTTGGGAAGGTAAAGCAGCCCTCTCTGAGATTTGGGGAGCTCTTTCCAAATGTGGACCTCAGCCCTGAGATCATGGGAGAGTAATCAAGAAGCAAGGGTGCCTCTGAGCATGTGTGGAGTGCCTCCAGCGATCCTAGCCAGGCTTTGTGCACCGCTGGTTAGGGGGCTTCCAAGTCCGAGGGTTTGTCCCGAAACCCTGTATTTACCTGATCAAGGTGTGCCTGTTTGTGCGAGGCTGGTTTTGCACAAGGAAAAGGCCAGCACCCAAAGAGTCACCCATGCTTCTGGTCCTGATCCGTGTGCGCCGGTCACAATTTGTCACCCAGCTCTGTTTGTCACAGCAGAAACTTTTTTTGAGGGTGAAGGAAAATGTTGGCAGGATAGACTCCCGGTGAGAGGACCGTCTTCCACCGGATCCAAAGATAGATGGTTTGCGTCTCTCGGATCTGTCCTGCTGCCGATGGATTCTCTCATTCTCTCTTTGAGAACATCTCCGTCCCACCAAATGTCACACATCTATTTGTGATTTGCGTGTTCTCTTGGAACACGGTGACCCCTTGGAGTTAGGACATGGATGGCAATCTCACTAGATCACAGTGAATCCAGCCCTGTGATTTTTCCCCCACAATTGTCTGAGATAGTTTATAATTCCCGTTTACTCCCCTAGTTTCCTCTGGAGGCCTCAAAACAGTCCCCTCTTTTGAGAGCCGGTTGGGTGGAGTGTGGTCAGGTTCCAAAGAAAAACACATCTAATTGGAGGCATCCAACAGATAAGGTTGACTGGGATGTGACAGGCTGCGTCTTGGAGGGACAGGAAAGGCTTGCTAGGAGGAGAAACCTTTCTGCGGAGGGTTTGGCCGTTGGGCTTGACTTGCTGGCTCAGCTGATCTCAAGGTGCATCTCCCCTCTGTGAACAAGTGGGCTGCAAGTGTATAGGGAGATGGAGAGATTTGCTTGTACCCTTCCTGAAATATTTCACTGGCTAAGAGATTTGCTCGTACCCTTCCTGAAATATTTCATTGGCTGTTCAGCCCAGTTGGAGAAACGGCTCCAAGGACCACAAAGCTGGATGTGACCTCAAGGGGGTCACCAGGGCTGACCACCAGTGAGTTCCGCAGAAAAAAAATCCACCAATGCAAAGTTGCGTGAGAAGTTTCTGGGATGCAGGGTGTCAACTCAGGCTCTTTTGCAATACCGTAAAAAGGTGCCTTTCCCGAGACAGCTGTGGGTTCTACCCCGCAAAGCAGGTCAGCTTGTTTAGGTGTCCCTAAAAAACACCCTACACCCTGTTTTGTTGTGGTGGACAGCAGTCCACGGTCCAACACCCTCTTTCCAAACAGTTCCTAACAGTGGCTCCCCCAGTGTTGTTGGATTACAATGCCCAGAATCCTTGACCCCTGACCACGGAGAGTGGGGCTTCGGGGAGCTGAGATCCAACAACATCTGGACGTCTCAAGTGTGGGTTGAGGTGCCACAAGGAGGGGAGGAAACTGCCCTCTTCACCTCTCTTTTTGGTGCTTGTCAGTGAGACTGCCTCTGATCGTGGAGGTTCCATTTTGCCATCTCCTGCTGCAAGAGCTTTCCTCCTTGATAAATCTGGGATGGGTGTTCTAACCATTTCAGCCTTGGGGTTCAATTTGTCCCTCTTGTTTTTGGAACACCAGACCCCTCAAAGCAGGGCTTTGCTGGCTGGGGAATTCTAGACCTTATAGCCCCTGAAAGTAACTTTTATTAGCTCTGCCTTATTGCGTGTGACACCTCACAGGATTACGGTCTATCTTTTCCCTTTTCTCTTCCCCACACTTTGCATGTTTTTTTAAAAAAATGTTAAAAGAAAGGAAAGAAATGGATGGGATAGGCCAGGGGTTGAAATTATGCACTTCTTCAGATGTGGTTGGATTGCAGATTCCTCTCTGACCGTGGCTGGTGGGAGATGCAGTCCAACCATGTCCAGAGGGCATCCAAGTGTGGATTCCCTCAATCCCCTAGCCCATTACGTGAATATAAAGTCCTACCGGTTTTTGCTGGCTCTAGATTCTGTGGGTACAATGGGACCCATCTCTGCGTTCTAGCAAGGGCTGGAGAAATTTCAGGAGTGTTGCCAGGAGCGGAATGTCAAAGTGAGAGTGTTACCCATTAAAAAAATGGAATTCTGCCTCCCAAACGAAATGTTCCTTCAATCCACAAATGCCTAGCATTGCAATCACTTCAACTTTCCACTGAGCGTTGAGAAATACCGTTTAGCGGCACAGAGAAAAAGGTCGCGCAAAGGGACCGAGGGAATGCAGACACAGCAAATATCGGAGTTCAGGGTGTGAAGGATGGTCAGTGTCTCGCTCTCCACAGTGCTAGAAATTTGGGGACTGACGGAAAATTGCACTGGGGAGAGGAAAGGATTCTAATTTGGGGGGGGGGGGCAAGTCCTCATTCTTCCCCGTTACACCTGTAGCTACACCTGTGCCTACATTTTAAAGGCCTCTGATGTGGAAGTTACATCAAAAATGCCTGGAAAATGTGTAGAATCAAAAGCTTTGCATGAAAAGAAATGCCTGCATATATATATTGGTATGAGGGGAGAGTTTAGGCATCCAAAGCAAAGGAACGGGCAAAGCCACCAGAGGAAAACAGGCATAAAGTATGGAGTGTGAAGGTTTTTCAGCGTCTGACTCTCCCCAATGCTAAAAATTTGGAGACTAAAGGAACATTTTCTCCTTGAGGGGGCAATGTCCTCATTCCTCCCCCCCCCCGCCTTGCCACACCCCTGGATTGTTTGCGCATGTGTGTGTTTTGCTCTCTTGTGCAACTTCTGTTCGTCCTTTGGGAGAATTTCCAGACGAACCCGATGTCGCCCTTCGCTTGCAGCCTTTCCAGACAGCGTTGCAGACGCTGTGTGCAAATTGCCGTGCGCGTGCCATCCTTTTGCACTGCCGTGGTCTTTGCATGTGCCGAATCGGTTAAGCGTGTGGAGGAGGCAAGCAAAGGCAAAGCAGCCTCGATTCCTTGCGACATATAAGAAAACACAAACCAGCCTAAATCAGTCTTTCTTCCCAGGGTGGTACTGCCAAATTTCACTTTTCAAACAGAACCGTTTATCAGAACCAGAGTCTGGGCAATCTTGCAGAATGTATGTTCTTGGGTTGATAACGTTTGGCAAGTCCGTCCAGGTTTTGGCTGGCACCGGGCGACTTCCATCACCTCCCGCTTTCATGCAGTGGGGGACCTGCTAGTTGCCCCCCAACCTCTTTCCATATTGTAAAGAAGTCCTGAAAATCCAAGGGGAGTTTTGCTGTTTCCCTTTCCAATTCCTGCGAGGGAGGAAGCCACATTAAAGACAACCAGGGCTTGTGAAGACCTCTTTGCCTACTCGCCTGCCATGGGCTCTGATCACCTCCAGGGAAGCAGCAACTGTAAACCAACCAGGAATTTGGCTCTTTTTTTCCACCTTCACGGGTGTCAATGTGCAACAGATTCCTGAGGCTAGTGAATTACTTGTAATGACTAACAAGGGTCAGTAATTTTATCTCCCTCTCTTGCTCTCTCTTTCTCTGTAGATAGATAGATAGACAGACAGACAGACAGACAGATAGATAGACAGACAGATAGTTTGTAAACAGAAAGTCCTTTTATATGAGTATTTGCTTCCTCAGCTCAGCTGTATCATGTCAGGCTACATGGGTGATGAAACAGAAACAAATTCAAATCATACGCAAAGTCAACACAATTCCTTGGATGTGGGGGAGAAGGGGGATATTTTTTTCCTTACAATCATTATCAGAAAGGTTTATCTCTTGCTTTTCCTCCCAATGGTTTTACCATTCTCTGTTTTTTTCCTGAAACTACAGCCCTGCGAGGTAGGTTAGGCTGAGGAACAGTCTGAAGACCTCAAAGCCAGGGTGTGCATTCTTGCCGAAACCCAAAATATTCCAAAGTAAAGTGGCCTTGGATTGCAGCCCCAGGCTGGTGCATATTTCTTGTGCAGACTTTGTGTGGCTGCGTGTGTGTTTGTGTAAGTTTGGTTTTCAAGTATCCATTAACAGAAAAAGTCCTGGAAAAAAAAAAACAATCCCTACAGGAGGAATTTAAATTGTTATGTTTACTTAGACGTAACTCCCACTTAATGCAATTGGACTTACTCCCAAGTAAGCACACCAGAGACTGAAAAGGAAGAGCACGGCTTTAGAAAAACAGGATGTATACTGTACTTGGCAGGACTTCAGTAATGTTAAAATTGGTCAATAATTATCAGGAGTCTGAATTTTGCATCTTTTCCAAATTGTTCCTCGGAGTCCAGCTAGACGTTCCTCAGTCTAGGAAGGAACCTGGGAGCTCAGAAAGTTGAATTATGTTTGCATTCTACCCCTCTGATCCCAAAGCAATCCCTTTTCTTCTTGCCAGGTTTTCAGAAAAGTTGACTTCTTCTTCGGTTGCACGGAAAAGCAAACGGGAGGGGGAGCTTGTGTGACCCAGACTAGTGGATGGGGGAAAGGTTAGTCTGCCCTCTTAGCCTCTGCTTTCCATATTGAACTACCTGTTCCCCATTTTCACTTTGTTGCACTGGCTAATTTTACCATGGCGCATGGCGTCTGAAATCTCCACCCCCCTCCTCCATTTGCAAAATATGAAAATTTTTTTGGAATTCTAAAATTTTTAGGTGCCACCTCGGAATAGCTGAAAACTGGTGGTGCTGTGCGCCAAGAGGCACATAAGGACATCCCTTGAAAAATAAGGCCGATATTGATTGATTGATTGATTGATTGATTGATTGATTGACTTTGTATGCTGCCTTTTCTCCCAAGATGGGACCCAACGTGGCATCCATTGTTCCCGTTTTCCGTACGTGCGAAAGGGCTCTAGGAGTCTTAGGAGACCACAAGCTGAACATGAGTCAGGAGTGTGAGGCAGCAGCTAAAAAAGCCAATGCAATTCTGGGCTGCGTCCATAGGAGTACAGCGTCCAGGTCAAGGGAAGGGATGGTCCCACTCTGTTCTGTCTTGGTCAGTCTCCTAGAAACAGCTCCACTGGCTGCCGGTCTGTTTCCGGGCCCAGTTGAGAGTGCAAGTGATGACCTTGAAAGCCTTACACGGCTCAAGTCCAGGTTATTTGAAGAACCATATTCCCTCTTACAAACCAGCCCTGAGCTTTGAGATCTGCTGGTGAGGCCTCCTCTCCCGTCCCACCACCACCCTCCCAGGGAGACCTGCTGGGAACGCAAGAGGTGGGGCCTTTCCAGCGGTGGCCCTGGAACTCGGACTGGCACCCTCCCAACCTTCTTTCCGGAGACGAGCAAAGGCATTTTTATTTCGCCAGGCATTTAATCTGTGCTTATGGCCTGGCTGACCAAAGCTGCTGGCTATCCTTAGAATTTATGAACGTCTGTTTTTCAATTATGTATTTTAACTTTGTTTTTACTCCGTATCTGATTGTTTAAATTGCATTTTTTTAACTTTTGCATTCCTTGATTTTGGACTATGTTCTTTAAATTGCTGCAAGTTGCTTTGAGTCTTTACCAGGAAAGAAGCAGGATATAAATGATGATGATGACGATGTCCGTCGTCGTCGTCGTCGTCGTCATCATCATCATCATCATCATCATCATCATCATCATCGTAATAACAGAGATCCTTTTCACATGTACTGTGGTTGAGCCAAGTGCCACCCATCTTATATCTGTGCCTTTCGTATTTTTTACACTTCTCCCTGTTGAAATTAATTTTTGTTAGTTTTGGCCCGGCTCTCCAGTCTGTTAAGATCATTTTGAATTCAGATCTTGTCCTCTGGGGTGTTTGTTATCCCTTCTAATTTGGTGTCATCTGCAAATTTGATAAGAATTGTCACTTGTTCTGCAGCCTTCTGCTTCCCCAAGCATTATTGTCTTTTCTTAAGTCTCAGGCTGTCTCGTGATGTCTTGGCTTCTAGGGAGACTTCAGGCTTGGTTTGCTCTTGATCTCATTCATTGGTCATTTTGGAGGTCTCTGATCTCTGTAAGACTCTCTTCCAGCACCGTATTTCCAACTTATTCTGTACCATTCAGCTTTCTTCACTTTTTTTTATCCTTCATATGTGGCGACACATGGCACTCAAAAATCCTCTGACTTTTACATTCAATGATTTGTCTTTACTCCTGAGGTTCTTCTCTAGTTCCTTCCGTCTCAAATAGGAGGCAGGAATCGTGTGGTGCGGTGGTTTGGGCTGTGAACAAGCACTCCAGAACCAGAGTTCAAATCCCTGTTTAGTCATGGAAACCCACTGGTTGATCTCGGGCAAGTCACACTCTCTCAGCCTCAGGAGAAAGCAGTTACAAATCTCTCCTGCAGAAATCTTGACAGCCAGCACAATGGTTGGACCAGGATTCCGAGAGACTAAGGTCCAAAGCCCTGCTGGGTCATGGAAACTCACTGGGTGATCTTGGGCAAGTCACACACTCTCAGCCCCAGAGGAAGGCAGTGGCAAAACCCCACTGAAGAAGGGTTGCCAAGAAAACCCAAGGAGAAGGTTGCTGTAAGTTGGAATTGACTTGAAGGCATATATTGACAAGAGGTTTATAGAGTCAGCATCATACTGTGGTTTGAGTGTTGGATTAAGTCTCTAAGAGACCAGGGTCTGAATCCCTGCACAGCCATGGAAACCCACTGGACAACCTTGGGCAAATCACACTCTCTCAGCCTCAGCGGAAGGCAATTGGGCAACCTTCTTTGAACAAATCTTGCTAAGAAAAACCAGTGATACCGGCATGTTAGCGTCACCATAAGCCAGGAATGACTTGAGAAAACGCACCAACAAGTAGTTCCATCAGAATGCAATTGGCCCTCGAGGTTTGCCAGCCGGCCGCTCCCAAAACTGCAAACCCCAGGATTCCACAGGATGTTGAAAGTGGAATCATAGCGCTATAACAACCTAGTATGGAAATGGACTTAGTTGGCCAGGCAGCAACTGGTGGACGAGGAGGGAAATCAGAGGCGGGTTGCGAAAGTGCTTCGCAACCTGATCAGAACCTCCGAGAGGGAAGGTTCCCCCAGAAAAGAAGTGCCCGGGGTGGGGAAGCAGGGGTTGGAGAAACTTGCAAATAATCAAATCCATGAAAATTAGACCCGTAAACACGGAGGGCCGACTGCAGAAGACATCCAAAAGCAAAGGGTCTCATCAACAGCACTGGACTTGAAACCAGAGTGCATGGAGTATATTTTCCTAGGAAATCAGAATCCACACCAGGGGTAAAAGTATTAGAAAACTAAACTACAAGGGCTAAATCACTGAGAATGTGACATGAACACAATGCTAGACGGAGTTACTAGAAGGCATGTTGCCTGCTTATTCATTCTGATACTCCGACAGGATTGTTTTTCGGATGAAGTCATCTCTGCTCTTTTTGCAGAGTCTTTTCAAAGTGTTCCAGCCTGCACTGGTGGACCTCCCAAATGTGACATCCGAACATTTGTGACCCGTGCTTTTATTTTGAAAATAAAGTGCTTGGCTGTCAAAAGAGCCAAAGCCAGGGTTGTTACACGATTCCGGAAAAAACCCATGGTTAAAACGATTTGGAAGGGGAATGGATGTAAGCCTGCCGTTGACACAGTTCGACTTTTGCCTAAAATTGACGGGCCAGACAAATGGGAAAAGAGTGCAGGGAATGATTTCCATCCCGCTGTTACAGCTCCAATTCCTCCACCTCTGAAGGAAAGGGGAGGAAAAGGAGAAATTGGAGAAGCTGGAGAGGTACAGAAAAGGGGAACTGAACATGAGACGCCTAGAAGATCTTTGCTTCCGAGGAAAAGCAGAAAAGTGTCGGAGAGGTTTAGTCTAGAGCAGGGGGAAAAATGAGAGGAAGTGACTAAGCGTGGAAGAGGGCGGCTGTTCGTATTGTTTGAAACGGCGTGCTAGAATTCAGAGTCGGTTAAAGCGGAAGTTGCTCCAGGGCTGACCAAAGAAAACATGTATATATATTTGTCATAGCCACAAGATGTGAGAAAGGCACAGTTAGGTGGCCTTTTTTAAAAAAAAAAAAAAAAGAAAGAAAGAAAGAGATGAAAATATCGAGCCTAGGTCTACCTGTAATTGGTGACCGCTCCAGACGGTAAAGAATTGAGCTTCCATCTATAGGTGCAGAGTACCTCTCAAGCACTGACCACCAGGGAGAAACCCAAAATCTGTCTCTGCCACCTCTGTGCTCCATGGGCAAACTTCCCCGAGACCCTTCCAACCAGGGGTGGGATGGGGAAAACAAGACGTTGGCCCGTGTGGGACAAGGGGAGGTAGGGTGAGACGAAAACCGGGCTCCCTCTCTGCCGCACATTACTCTCGTAAGTTTATAAACCTGGCAACGCTCGGAGCTAATCGGCAAGCTGGAGAATCTAAGCCACGTTAAGCAGCAGTCGTTTAGCTTTTGCACTTTATCACGGGCTCTGGTGGCGGTTGTTTTTTCTCTTGACGGTGTCCTTATGAAACCTCTTTTGTTAAAAAGAGGCCTGTGAGATAAGATTAGGGCTCCTGCTAGGCCTTATTCTTGTTCTTTAACCAGGCAAGGGGTTAGGGGGGGAAGGTGTTGGGATTTAGACTTAGTGCCTGAGGGGAAAAAAATATGACAGCTTCAGAAACTTGGCAACCCTCCTGTTAAGCCGTTAAGTCGTTTTCTAAAGCTAGCCCTGCCTCCCCAGATCAGAAACGAAGCAGGGAATAATGCGCCGATTGAAACCGAGGCACCAAATTAATTCCTTATTCCTGGGTCCTTGACTTTTTCCAGGACCGGGATTTGAAATTGGGAGTGGCATTCCTTCATCCAATGGGGGACACTTGATGCCATTTGCCCCGCCCTCCGAGTTTTTCTACCGACAATCAAGAGGGCGGCTGTTTTGCTCCAAGGACCAATTTTTATTTTTGGATGGTGAGGCCGTACCCTCTAATTGTCCCATGCCCAAAAGTGAGAGCCACTGTGGTAATTTCAGCGTTGAACTATGACCCAGGGCTCAATTCTTCCCTCAGCCATGCAAACCCACTGGGTGGACAGTCACACACTCTCAGCCCCAGAAAACCCCATGATAGGTTGCCATAAGGGTTGCCATAAGTTGGAAACGACTTAACGACACGCAACAATGTCATGCAGAAGATGGAGCAAGCTTGGTTTCTGTTATTCCGGAGACTAGGACACGAACCAAATTGATATTTCAGAAGCTAGGAGGTGTTAAACTTGCGGTCTGCACTCCACCACTGATTTATTTATGAAAGTATTGATTTTTCAAAAGTATCATTGGCTCTATTATCTGTGTGAGCTCAGTGACCTGGAAGTTACCAGTTAGTTCCAACTGAATTCAATGCCATGAGACTGATTGTTGAGATCCGGTTTGGTATAATGGTTGGAGGATTGGACCCTGGAGCTTGGAGACCTGGGTTCGATTTCCTGCTTTGGCCATGGAAAACCACTGTGTGACCTTGGGCATGTCACACACTCTCAGCCCCAGAAAATCCAAATGGTAGGGTTGCCGTAAGTCGGAAATGAATTGAAGGCACTCCAACAACAACAAAGGTGACAGTCCACCTCCTCCTCTCTTCTCCCTCTGCTAATTTAAAGTGCAAATTTTTGCTATGAATCCAGTTTGCAGCAGTTGAAGCCAGCTCAGGACAAAAGGGAAAAGTGGGAGGGGGAGACGGAAACCAGGATCTTTTAAAAACTGTGGAAAAAAGTGAGAAGACAGAGGATTAATTGAGGCTGTCCCTTCCAAATCGGGACAGTTGAAGGATGTGTGAATAGGGATGATGAGGTGGACAAATGCTTTTTGTATTACATTTTAATACAAACCAACTTAGTTTGCCCTTCCTCGAGGCATAAGACGCAGACCAGAACCACAATAGTCCTTTGATTTCTGAAAATGCCAACGAATTTGGCAACGCCATTCCTTGAACAAGCATCAAACGTGTCCAAAGACACAAGCATTATGGAAAAATTGTTGCTGATGTTTTTTGCCATGAAGGCAACCTTGGCTTCTGGGGACCTTATAAATGAGAGACCTCAAGGGTCCCGGTCACCCATGGCCCTGGTCAGGTTTTGCAGCCGTGGCTTCCTAGATTAAATTGGTGAAAAGCGTTTTTTAAAAAAATGCACAAGTTTTTTTGGGCATCCATTTTTCTGTCCAGCCCCTAAAAACGATCGCCAGCTTTGTTATTCTTCTAAGTTCTCTTTGGTCTGTCTTGCTGAGACAGAAGCCTGGGACGGACACAGTTTTGAGTTCACAGCTGGATTTAATTGTTTTTTTAAAAAACGGAGCCTCAAACATTTGCTGCCTTTCTTGTTCCCAGCGTTCGTAGGGGTTATTCCAGGTGAAAGCTAAAAACTGCCACATTCCTTGCTGGAGCTTTGTTTGAATTCAGCAGATCTCCAACTCCTCTTCCTCCTCCTCCTCCGTTCGTTCTTGAGACAATAGGCAGACCCCGTAACTTGAACATTGTCTGGGTTTCCATCCTAAATCCCTTCCAAAGTGCCTTTTGCATCACCGCGTCTGAGGAGCAGAATCTGTGGTTCTCAGACGCTGGCTCTTTTTTCTCTGCATGAGCGCTTCCGGTTGGTCTGGGAATTGGTATTCCATGAGTAGGAAGGCTGACACCATTTCATGTGGGTTGCAGAGACGCAGATGCACATAGGACCTCTTCAATTCCGGCATTGGCAGGGGGCTGAGCTAGATGGCCTCTGGGTGCCCACCTGGAGGAACCTGGCATCCAGTTCTGGGCACCAGAGTCCAGGATGGATGCTGCCAAGGTGAAACGTGTCCAGAGGAGGACAACTAAAATGGTAGATGGCCTGAAAACCATGAAGCCCTGTGAGGAGTGGCTTAGGGAGCTGGGGATGTTTAGCCTGGAGAAGAAGAGATTAAGAGGGGGCATGATAGCCATGTTTAAATATTTGCAAGGATGTTCTGTGGAGGATGGGGCAAGTTTTTTGCTGCCCCAGGGACTAGGACATGGAGCAACGGCTTCAAACTTCAGGAAAAAGAAAAGAAACAAGATGCAAGCCCATCCTCTCTTCCCTCCTCTGCATAGTTGAGTGCAAACTTCTTCTTTTTTCTTTTTGAACTCCATGTGCAGCAAGTGAAGTCAGCTGAGGATCAAGGGGAAAGTGAGAAGGGGAGAGAGAAACTGGGACATTGCAAAAGCAGCTGAAAAAGTGGGATGGCAGAGGGTTATTTGGGACTTTTCTGGCCAAATCGGGGCAGTTGGAAGGTATATAGTCTGGACCTAAGCCATGTAGGGCTTTAAAGTTCAGAAACCACATTTTGAACTTGCCCAGAAATGGATTGGTAGCCAGAGAACTGGCTGCAAAGAAAGAAATTTGGCTGCCCCTTGAATCCTTTCTGGCATCGGAATGGCGCTCCTGAGCATGAACAAAGTGTCTTTTCCCTTGACTGCCTTCTCTCTCGGTTTGTCACAACCAGTTTTGTTTAAAAAGCAGCCTTCCTTTGTGAGGTGTTTGGGGGAAAGGTAGAGGTGAGCTGTCCCTTATTTTAAAGGAGGGTCACCCATCCTAGTGGCTTCTAGGCATGGTGTTTTTTATTTCTGGCTGAATGTGGGAAGATAGGTGGACATCTTGTGTGGTCTGGATGGGGTCTTCAGGGCACACAGATTCCCCAGGGGCCCAACATGGTACCCATGCTGATATGGGAAGAGTAAGAGGTGACATGATAGATATGTTTAAATATTTGAAGGGATGTCATATGCAGGATGAAGCAAGCTTGTTTTCAGCTGCTCCAGAGACCAGGATATGGAGCAATGGCTTTAAACTTCAGGAAGAGAGATTCCATCTAAACATTAGGAAGAACTTCCTGAGGGTAAGAGCAGTTTGACAGTGGAATACGCTACCTGGGAGTGTCCTTCTTTGGAGGTTTTTAAGCAGAGGTTGGATGGCCATCTGTCGGGAATGCTTTGTTGGTGTATTCCCGCATGGAGGAAGGGAGTTGGACTGGATGGCCCTCGGGGTCTCTTCCAACTCTAGGATTCTATAGATCATGAATGCTGAGGTCAATAGGTCAAGGCCAAATGGGAAGTTTTCCCACCCAAGGAGTCTGGATAGGCAGTGTAGCTATTAATCCCAAATCCCTGAGTCTGCTTTGCAAATTGCATGCATGCACACACTGGCCGGGGGGCTGCAAAATGCCACTTAGAAAGCGAAGTCTCTTTGCTGGGACTTTTCCCCTCAGGCTGGACTTTGGATCCGGCGCCACAAGATGTCCCTGTCCAAAACTCCAACAAAAACCGCTGGACCCCGAAGGGAAACGACTTCCGAAAGCGACAATGAGAGGATGTGTGTGATTTGCCCCCTGCGCTGAAAGAGGACAAAAGCCCGACATTTCTTCTCTCCCGGTTGCTACCAGCGTTGCCCTTTGGGTTCTGTCTTTATGGTGTCACTGCAGGGGGCTGGGAAGAGAGAACTTTGCAAAGGAGAATTCTGGCTCCCGCATGAAATTTTCCATCGCTCCCCAAATTTCAAGCATTGCAATCCCTTAAAACTTCAGTTGGGCATTTGCAGATACAGCAGAGACCCCTCCCCAAAAAAGGGAGGAGGCAAAGGGAGGAAGAAAATACAGAGGCCGTACAGCAGCGGTTCTTAATGTTTTACTTTACTAGGGACCCCCTGCAAATATAATTTTTTGCTGGAGACCCCCGAGATTTAACTTACGATCTAAAAGTAAAATTGGGAAGGAGAAGTATCTCTTAGCTCAGTGGTTCTTTGCCTTTTCTTTTGCAGATACCCCCGACCCCTGGGTCAATGCAGTTTGTTGCTGGGGTTCCCCAAGACTTAACTCAAGATTTAAATATTTAAATTTAGATTTGAATATCTGAATATTTATTTATTTATTAAAGGCTTCTGGAGGCTAGGATTCAGATCCCCGCTCAGATAGTGGGTGGCCTTGGGTGAGTCACATTCTCTCAGCCTCAGGGGAAGGCAAAGGCAAACCCCCTCTGAACAAATCTTGCAAAAAAAAAAAAGTTGCCATATATCAGAAATGACTTTAAGAGACACAACAACAAATTGCCACTGAGAGAGGGAGGCTCTTTCTAGCCATCATGTCTCTCTTCTTTTGAAAACCACCTAAGGTGAACCTATCATGGGGGTTTTCCTGGAAAAATGTGTTGCCTTTGCCTTTCTCTGAGGTTGAGAGAATGCGACTTGCCCAAGGTCACCCAGTGGGTTTCCATGACCGAGTGGGGATTCAAACCCGGGTCAGGTTAAGAACAACTGCTGGACAGCAAGAGAAAAGTTTTAGGCACAGATGTTTTTCAAGGGCTCACTCTCTGCAACATTGTAAAACTGAGGACTAAGGGAGAATTTCATTTTGGCTGGCAGGATTCTTATTCAGGGAGTCAGCGCCACCCATTTTGTTCCTTCTGTAGCTACACCCCAGTTGAGCTAAATATTAAGAGGAAATTCCTAGTTTGTTTTTGTGGTTTTGCATTGTTTGGTCTTGTGTGCCTTCAAGTTGTTTCCAACTTGTGCCAACCCTAAGGTGAATCTATCATGTTTTTTTTTTTCCTGGGGCTGAGGGTTTGTGATGTGTCCGAGGTGACCGAAATGGTCGAAGACCTGGAAACCAAGAAGCCCTACGAGGAGCAGCTTACGGAGCTGGGGATGATTAACCTGGAGAAGAGAAGATTAAGAGGAGACACGATAACCATGTTTAAACCTTTGAAGGGAGGTCATATGGAAGATGGTGCAAGCTTGTTTTCTGCTGCTCCGGAGATAGGACACGGAGCAATGGCTTCAAACTTTGGGAAGAGAGATTCCACCTAGACATGAGGAAGAACTTCTTGGTGGCCAGAACAGTTCAACATTGGAATACACTGCCTGGGAGTGTGGTGGAGTCTCCTTTTTTGGAGGTTTTTAAAGAAAGGTCGGATCACCATCTGTCAGGAGCGCGTTGATGGTGTATCTCTGCGTGACAGAATGGGGTTGGACTGGATGGCCCATGGGGTCTCTTCCGACTCTACAATTCTATGATTAGATAAGAAAACAAGGCAAGAAACCGCTGGGATAGAGAGCCAGCGTGGCGCAAGACGCTAGGAGGACCCAGCATGGTAGACCAGTTTGAATGACGGAGTGGGGCACTGGGAGATTACGACACCCATTTGGAAGAAAGGCTGGCCGGTGCCTTTGAACCGAGGGCTTCCTCCCATCTCAAAGTTGCCGGACCAACGTTGAGAGGTGGTTTCTAGAAGCCCAATTATTCACCCTTCCAACCCAGATGCTCGTGACATTTTGTTGGCCTTGAGGCTGGGCATCAAAGATCTGAGAAACCGTTGGTGCTAAAAACGTCTAATTTTTTTCTTTTCTCTCCCGGGCCAAAACATTTGGTATTCGATTTGCCGACCAATTCCACCCACCCCTTGCTTGGATTGTCAGCTCGCAGCTTATAAATCAGAGGTCCGATTTGTAACGGTTGGGGGATGGATGTGTTGTCCACCCCAAAAACTGGCCTTGGAGCGTGGAAACCGATGTCACCTCGAGGTTGCTGGGTCTTAGTGCCTGTTCCCCTATTGCAAAAGGGACCCTCTGTCTCTAAGAAGGGAAGAATTTCTGTTTTTCCCAGCACGGTCAAAGGACAAGATACCCTGAGTGAGATTCTGCTCTTCTTGGCAACTTATAAAAGCAGCACCGAAGAAAACCTGAATTCCTTTGGAGAGCCTTCCTCAACTTGTAAGGCATTCCTGAAATCCTTGAACCTTGGAGAGCTCCTGTAAACTTCAGACTAAAACCCAGAATGGATTCTCTGCCCTAGAACCGCCATGAACTTCCCCTGCTTTCGTGGTTAATGCTAATGAGGACATTAAGGAAGCTATGGCCATTTCCGCACTACACTGTTATAGTTTTATTATTCCAGTTTCAACATCCTATGGAATTCTGGGATTTGTAGCTCACTGAGGCCAAAGATGCACCTCCCTAAACTGCAAACCCCAGGATTCCATAGGATGTTGAAAGTGGAATAATAGCAGTATAACAGCGTAGTGCGGAATTGTCCAAGTAACAGGTTGGGTGGAAGCAAAGTTACCTTTTCTGGCACGATGACAAGTCACTGTTTCTAATTATGTTTTTAGCCTTGATTTTAGAAGGCATTCGGTCAAAAAAAAATTCCCCTTTTTTATGCCATTCTGTTGGAAATCTAGAGGTTTGGGGGGTTTCTTTTTCAACTAAACCAAGAAGAATTAATGAGTAATTCAGCTGGCGTCACAACAAGGTTGTTTTGAAATCAGGCCGCAAATAACAACATAGGAATGGTTTCTGAAAGACTCTGAAGTGTCGTAGGATTGAATTACTTTTCATAAAGGAATTCTTAAGTTCTCTTTTGCTCCTTTCCAACTCCCAATCCGGCCCCCTCCAGCCCAAATCTACATGACGACTTGTAATATCTGGGAGCCTTTTCTTTGGCCTCACCTCAAAAACGGCCCATAAATTATTATGACAGACTGGAGTTTTGTATTCCTGTAACCTTCTAACTCATCCTTCGTAATCCCTCCTGCTGCTTTGTGGGATACCAAGTGGCCGAGCTGTGGTTTGTTATTTCGGAGAGGAGGCAACCAGCCAGCCGGAGATGGCGGTCCGAAACAGCAATGTGTGTGTGTGTGTACTGATGTCACTGAGCTGTGAAAGTGTTGCACACAAGTATTAAAATCGTAAGTCATAGAGTTGGAAGGGACCCCCGGGGCCATCCAGTCCAACCCCCTTCTGCCATGCAGGAAAACACACAATCCAAGCCCTCCCTTTGACAGATGGCCATCCAGCCTCTGCCTAAAAGCCTCCAAAGAAAGAGACTCCATCACACTTCATGGAGGCAGCAGTGTATTCCATTGTCGAACTGCTCTTACCCTCAGGAAGTTCTTCTTAATGTTTATTAGATCTCTTTTGCTGAAGTTTGAAGCCATTGCTCCGTGTCCTAGTCTCTGGAGAAGCAGAAAACAGGCTAGCTGCATCTCCATATTTTATCCCTTCCACTATTTAAACATAGTTATCATATCACTTCTTGACCTTCCCTTCTCCAGGCTAAACACACCCAGCTCCCTAAGCCTCTTCTCACAGGGAAACATGGTTTCCAGGCCTTCTACCATTTTGGTCACCTTTTTCTGGACACGTTCCAGCTTCTCACTATCCTTCCAGAACAGGACATCAGTGGAGTACGACCAAAGCAGTATAGAATGGAGTTATCACTTCCCCTGACCTGGACACTATACTCCTATTGATGCAGCCCAGAATCACATTGGCTTTTTTAGCTGCTGCCTCACACCACTGACTCATGTTCAGCTCGTGGTTTACTAAGGCAGCAGGGTATTCCACAGTCAAACTGCTCTTGCCTTCAGGAAGTTCTTCTTAACGCTTAGGTGGAATCTCTTTTTCTGTAGTTTGAACCCATTCCTCCGTGTCCTAGTCTCTGGAGCAGCAGAAAACAGGCTGGCTCCGTCTTCAACCTGTTAGTCCTGACTAGAGAAGAGCCATTGAATCAACAGGATTTGCACATGTATCTTTGACTCACCACAATTGATTCAGTGGGTCTACCCTACTTGGGGGTCAACCCATGGGATTGGAACTCCATTTTTTTAAAAAAACGGGAGTATGCCGTCGCAAAATCAGGAGCAATGCAAACACTGAAGGGTAATGGAGTTTTAATTCTGTGTATCGGTTCCAAAGTGTAAAAGTCGGTCGGAGTGGCCTTAAAATCAGACCGGTTGTGGTCGTGGGGGAGGTTCCTCTTCTCCCACAAGGCTCCTGGTTCCCTCGCTCTGAAGAGGGCTTTGGGTTTGTGTGCAGAACCTTGCTGCGGCTGCTGGCCGGGCTCTCCGGGCCCAGGCGCGAGATGCAAGTTGAACGATAAACACATAAATCGGCCTACGCGTCTGCCAGGGCCCTCGGCTTGCCAAGTCTGCTGTGCAAAGCTTCCACACTTCCTGGAATTGCATATTATTGCTGCCCGTTTTGGAGTGCAGAAGGAGAAAGAGCACACAAGAAGAAGAGAGAATGAGCGCGCGCGAGAGAGAGAGAGACAGGGAGTGCATGTGTGTTGTGCACGAGAGAAAAAGAGGGTCCCGTCACACTGCTTACTGTTATAGCACTACGATTCCGCTTCAGTTGCCATGGCGACATGGAATCTTGGGATTTGCAGTTTGGGGTAGAGCATTTAGAGTCCTCAGCCAGAGAGCTCTTGGGCCTCATTAAAGTACAAAGTTCAGTAAAGTACTTCGCTAAAGTGCCCCAGAATTCCACCGAAAAGATTGCCAAGGCAAATGAAGTGGAATCATGGGGCCTTTCTGCACCACACTGTTACAGTGTTATTGTTCCACTTTCAACATCTTCTGGAATTCTGGGGTTTGGAGTTCCCTGAGACCCAATTGCTCTCTGGCTGGGAATTCTAAAGGCTGCTTCCTAAACGGCAAACTCCAGGATTCCACAGGAGGTTGAAAGTGGAATCATAGCCGTATAACAATGTAGTGTAGAAATGGCCATAGTGCTACGAACAGTGTAGCATGAAAGGCTCCTTAGAGAGAAGTAGCAGGAGAGAGGGCAAAGAGAGAAGAGCAGGGAAAGAGTAAGGGGTTTGGGCGGAAAAAGGGAGAGGGAGTAAAAGAAAGGGAAAGACTAAGGCCATTTCTGCACTACACTGTTATAGTGCTATGATTCCACTTTCAACATCTTTTGGAATTCTGGGGTTTGTAGTTTACTGAGGCCAAAGACCCCTCTGGCTGAGAAGTCTAAATGCCGCCCCCTAAACCCCAAATCCACGATTCCATAGGATGTTGAAAGTGGAATAATAGCACTATAACAGTGTAGTGTGGAAATGGCCTAAGAGAAGGGGAGAAGGGAGGGTAGGAGAAAGACAGCCAGAGAGAGAAAGGAAGAAAGAGAGGGAGCAGAGAAAGAGGGAAAGAAAGAGCAACTGAGCAAGGAAGAAGCGAGGGAGGGATTGAAAAAGCATCCGAGAGTGAGCCGCGTCGCTACAGAACAGGGCCCCGTCTCCACCACCGACAGGCCTTTACGGAGAGCCCCCACCGACTGATTTCTCTCCCGGGTCTCATTTGTCTCCGACGCCTGCCAAAGCCTGGGCTCGAAGCTCACCCTGCCTCCTGTTGTGTGTCATCGTCCTAATCCCCGGGAAATTGAAGAGCCATGTGGTTTTGTACTCCAGCAGTTGACCCTCCAGGCGAGGGAGGAAGGATTGCTCGGCCGATGCACTCCGAGGAAACTGGTCCAATTGAGATGTGCCGCTGGGGCAAATCTAGGGGCTGATTTGTCTGCCCCGGGAGCTTCTAGGGGCTGTGGAGAGGGCCCCAAATACCCCTACATACAAACAAAAGAAACCCAGAGGTGGACAGAAATCCACTTTGGGGTTTAGGAAAGCAGGTTGAAATTTGATGGTGAGGTGTCTGCGGTCTATTTTTAAAAGGTGAATTACAGCTCCTTGAATAATTCATCACCGACCTTTCTTTGCCAGATCCGTGGAATCTGGAGAGGTCGAGGGCAGCAAAAACAGCCACATTTTGTCCACCTTGAGGGTTGCCAGATCTCAGAGTCTGGCCCTGAGTCTCCAGGAAGGAGATAAAGGTTTAAATTCTCCCGGTTTCGGGGGGCTCCGTTTTGGGCAGGAGGAAAGGGCTGGGTGCCAACTTCCAGCTCAGCTCATAGAGAAGCTGTTTGCTACAATTTGCAACGCTTAACTGGTTGGTTGCTGCAACTTGCAAAGATTCTTCGGAGGCGCTCCATATTTCCGTAGTTCACTCGGTACCTCCTTATCATGGTGATGCCGGGGTTCACCACTGCTCTGCTCTGCACCCACCTTCTGGCTAGAAGCAAGTGTTGGTTGTTGGTGTGTGCCTTCAGCTCATTTCCGACTTACGGAGATTGTAAGGCGAACATACTGCTGGATTTCCAAGGGGCTGAGAGTGTGTAATGCACCCAAAGTAACCCCGTGGGTTTCCATGACGGAGTGGGGAATTGAACCCTGTTCTCCAGAGTTGTAGTCCAGCATTCGAACCACTACACTAGGCAAGTAGGCTGGATTGAATGTGCCTATTTCCCTAAGTAATTAAGAAGGAATAGTCCCTCCCATTTTGCCTTGATCTGAGAATAGTTTCTTTAGCAAAGACTTCAGTCTTGATTTCCGAGCAGGAAAATACATATTCTGTGTTCCTGCATGTGCTTGCATGTGAGCAACGATAGCTGGTGCTTAAAAGGTCGTGTTTAATTACATCCACGGGGCACTCCTTACAGCTCAGGTTTCAGTGTGGAAATCTTGGGGCCCGGTGCTATCCTAAACTGGCAATCCTAGCCAGCTGGGATGTTGAAAATAGGCTTGCCTGCACTTCTTCAGGAGTAGGGAGCCTTGAGCAAAGTGTTCATTCCAAACGCTGACCCAATTTGACCTGACCCGCACCTCTAAGACTAATGTGTGGATTGGAATGTGGCCGTCTGCGTGCTCAGAGATTTTTCCAAATGTTGCTGCGCAGGTTTTTTTTTTTGGCTCCAAAGATATCTCCGAATCCTCTTGAACATGCATGTCCGAGGTAAAATTACATTGGGAAATGTGTGCTCAGAGAGAATATACATGTTGTCTTGGAATATCCCTTCAGAGCCACTCAGATTTAAGGTGACGCTTTCCTGTACAGTCAGTGTAACTTTACGGTGTAACTGTAACTGTAACTGTAATTGCTTTGCACCACTGTTTGGGCAAAAGTGTAAGCTGGTGGGGAAGTTTCATTCTGCTAGCATTCAGCTAGATGTCAACCTTCACAACCTATTCCTGGCCCTTCCTAGAAGATTCTCGGGGGCTAATGTTCGGAACCCAGTCCCGGAATAAGTGTAATCAAAACTATTTACGATATGAGTGAAATTGGATATGAATAAGAGGGAATTAAGAGACTGGCTATTTTGGATAGATTCAAGAAGGGATCTATGATCGATTGGGACCTCCGATTTTTTCACCGTGGCTTGCCTTTTTGAAAACAGGACATTTTAGAGCAAGATATCTGATCACGCTCAAGCCATCTCTTTTAAGAATTGCCTTCTCAGGACTGTGGTTTCAAGTAATGCGACTGATGCTATAATAAGGTGCCATTTGAAAACAGACTATGCATTTGCAGCCAAGGAAAGGTAGAAATCGTTGTGCATTACATGGTAACATGGTAACTTGTCCCATGTATACTGACCCCAAGGAGAGATTTCTAATACCTTTGCTGATAAACGGAGATAGAAACTCTGTAGTAGATTCACTTCAATTTTTACTGAGCGATACAAATGACCACGTAACACATAAGGTTGCTCTTTATTCCCTTGGGTGCAAAAAAGATCCAAAAGAAAGAGTTAGATAAAACTGCCATAAATTGTCACAGAGACTCAAAGTATCAAATTGATTGATTTTCATATTGACGTCTTAGAAATTTAGACCTTTTACTTTTTATATTAGTTTGGTAATAATTTTGGCTAAATGTATAGGGTGTTTTTTGTACTTCTGTACACTCGTACTTTTTTATCTTAAAGGTTTATGTCTCGTACGTATTTCAGTCTCTTTGTCATGGCCTTTGGCTAGCATGATAAATATATTGACTGATAGTTTACTGAAGAAAGGCACTGCATCGTGACAAATCTGTGGTTCTCCATCCTTCCTTCACTACCCCCCATGACAATGCTGCTGAAAAACTTCCAGCTAGAGAGAGGATAAGGAGGAAAGGGAATCTGGGAGCATTAAAAGACTCTCTGAAAAGGAGCTTCTTTGCCAGGGGGTTTCTTAGCTGAGATATGGCTGTTCACATGCCAATTAGGATCCCACCTGAACCAACCCACCACCCACTTTAGTGACCTGTCACCTTCGGTGCGCTACTTGTTTTCTTGCACCGTTCTGCACCAGGGCACAGACGGATGATTCTGCTTTTGCCGTACATCATTGCAAAAACGTGGCAGAAATCGGAATCCAAATGGCAGCCGTTTCAGGATTTGTTATGTCTGTCGGCAGCTTCCTAATCCTTGCGGAGAGAGAGTGTGGATGGATGAAATGCTTGACGGTATCACCTTTGGAAAAACCCTCCTCCAGCAAAACAGATTTTCTGTTATGGTTTCCTTGTCTCCGTGGCTGAGGTCAATGGCTTGGGGGTCTCTTGGCTGCCTTTCCATATCTGTTTGCAAGACTCGACACCCCTGGAAACTGATCTCAAAAGTGACAGGGTTGACATCGGATGAGAACGCGGTTGAACCTTCCCCAAGAAATTCGTTGCTTACTTACAAATCTAGAGCCAGACGTGAGCTGCCTCTAATCTTGAGTAAAACAAAAAAAGTCTTGCACAGAGCTTGGCAAAACAACTAGCTGTGGGATTCTGGGAGATGCAATCCCCAAAAATAATTTTTTCCAAGCTTTGTGTGTGCATTTATTTGAAACTCAAAGGAAGCTATGGCAGGGTCAAATGGGACTATTTTATACAGAGAAAAGATGGCATGGCAGGGAAAAGACCCTACTAATTACTTTCCTTGAAATGTGTTAGCTTCCTGGGAAATGCATGGGAGGGGCATTAAAATGTGATGGTACTTGGCTACATTAAGGTCCCACCTTCTCTTGTATCACCTCAAGGCAGCATATGAGTCTCTCCTGTCACAACAACCCTGCAAGGTAGGTTAGATGAGAAGGAGAGTAGCTGGCCTGAAGGACCTTCAGTGGCTGAGATGGGGTTCGAATCCTGGGTCTCCCCAGTCTTAATTAAAGCCTAAACTTTACACCGTGGTGTTCCCATACAGTCGGAAACCTGGAACTGTTACAGCTTGGGAAAGAGTTGTTTCGTCATTGATTTTGCTACCTGTGTGAGCATGGGACAAGAATGAGCTTTGTGACAGAGATCCTGAACAGGCAGTGTGACTTTCGGGGTGTGTGTGCATATCTTCACCCCCAGAGGAGGAGGAGAGGAGGAGGTGGTTTAGCAGCCGTCGTGATTTCATGGTCACATGTTGGAAAGAGAGAATCCACTAATCCGAATAAGGAGGGATTTAGGATTTGTCCGCTTTCCCTTCGCGTAGGAGAATGGTTGCATTTGCTCTATCGTGGTGCAAACACACTCTGGCCACACGCCTAGAAAATGCTCCAAGGAAGGATAGACAGATTCTTCTATGGTACCCAAATGACTAACAGATTTTGTTTGGCATAAGCTTTCATGGAAATTGTGGTGGCTGATGCCGGTACATCCACTCCAGGTTCATTCCAGACTTTAACAGCACTGTCTGAACTGCCAAACCTCTGCTGTTCTTGAATAGGTTCGGCCTCTTGAACAGCCCCCTTTGAAGTTCAGAGTAAAAACAGGAGCGGATCCAATGGCTCCCATGGATACGGAAGCCACATGCTTCTGCTGGCATCTGCAAAAAGCATTTATGTCAAGCAAAACTGCAACATTCTTACAGTACCGTGACATAATTCCTGGTACACCCCCCCTCCCAGTTTTAATTCAGGATTTGACTCGGTTGCCTTCTTAGCTTTCGCTGGGGGAAAAGTAGCCTGCACTTTGTACGTGCTCAGCCCTAGTCTTTCTGGTTCTGATCAACCACTAGTGCTAAGCATTCCAGAGGCAGAATGGTCCTCAGCCCCTCGACTAGGGTTGCCAGGTTTCTAAATAGCAACGAGGAACAGTCGAAATGCATGACTCATACGGTTTATAATCAGGAAGCAGCTATTAACGTGGTGTGCTCTGTCTGAATACCAAATAAAAGTCAACTCGGCCATGTGTTTCTCTATAAAATTAACTTTTTCTGCAAGCTCCTCGACATAAATTACATGATGCTCAAACTTCTGTTGTTATGAAAATCCAGTTTTATTATTATTAAAATATATTCAGCCTCTGTTTTAATCATATTAAAAATTCTGCGAAGTAACCTGAACCTCAGAGCTGGTTAGATGTACAGAAAAATCTGTTCCTCTTATCACTCCATTTATGGAGTAAGGCACTGGGGGGAAAAAAAAGCCTTTTAGCCTGGAATGCTCCAAAACAGCAGATAACTAAGCTCTTGAGGACAATTAAGCTGAAATACTACTTGGAGAGACAATCTTACTTGACCTCAAGGTGAATGCAGACTTGTCAAACACTTTAGTTTTTCCTTGTAAAGACAATATTTCAACCTTGGTCTCTGAGGTTGTATTCGATGCTCAAAACATAAAGCATGCTGACTACTGTGCAAGATTTGGGGCATCTTGTTCTGTCTGCATTAAGTACAAACTTCCCAGCCCTCAAATCCTTAAAATAAGGGATACCTGGCAGCTCTGCTCTCCATCAAAGACAAAGGCCTCGGAGCGGGATGTTTTCCAACGTCTCTTTCGCAGCAAAAGCACACCATGATCCGAAGGACGGGCATACAAGGCGCTGGCCCGTGGCCACTCTGAAATTTGGGAAGTAAACAAAAGCTGTTTTTAAAAATGAAATACAAAAGAGAACCAAAAAATTCAGCAAAACCAGCTGTGCAGGGGTGAAGTTGCTGCTCCGGCTTTGCACCTGGTCTTCTTGAAGTTGCGTCAGCACCCTCTGCTGGCTGATCCCTGGTTTTCTGCACGGCGGATGGAGAAACAAAGGAACCGAGGGAACGAGTTTGCGGCCCAACTGAGCTCTGATAGTGGGAAAAGGCAACCAAAAAGTGGAGTGGGTGAAGCATTGGGTCCCCTGTTGATCCAGGACAAAATAGATTGAGAGCACATAAGCAAAGTTTGGCTGGTCCAAGGTACTGTTTTGCTCTTTCGGGGTTGTGATTATTCACATTTTGTCCTATGTGGCTGCCCTGTGGGATTTGCACTGGCAACCCCAAGCAGGTATGTTTCCAGCTGGGAGGGAAATTTTTGACTATTTGCATGTCCTCGCAAGCAAGGGTGAATAAATGCTGTGGATTTCCCTGCGACGGGTGAGACAGTGACTGCTTCTCCACAATATCCTTCTCCCCATAAAGAACCAGCAAGGTGTATTAATTTATAGAACTGGGACCCTGGGAGACTGGGGTTGGAATCCCTGCTCAATTGTGGAAACCCACCGGGTGACCTTGGGCGAGTCACACTCTCTCAGCCTCAGTGATAAACCTCCTCTGTTGTTATTTGCTGTCAAGTCGACTTGGACATGAGGTTGGATGGCCGTCCGTTGGGAACGCTTTGATGGCTGCGTGGTAGGAGGGTGAACTGGACAGCAACTTGGGGTCTCTTCTAGATCTAGGATTCTAGGATTCTGTGGCCTTTTTTTGCCTCATGGTGGGATTGGAGCAGCATCCGGCTACGCTCCTGTAGCCAGACGCAAAATGATGACAGCAGTGCCGAGACCTCCAGAGGACCTCAAAGTATATTGCCCTGGCTGATGGGACACAGATACGGAGAGGCACTGCTCCAGCTATAAAGGTCCCGAGCCGTTTAGGGCTTTAAATATCATTATCAGCCCCTTGAGTTCAGACCGGAAACGTATTGGCAGACAGCGCAATTCCTCTAAAACTGCGTCCTATGTTTTTTGTATGCTGGTCCGGTCAACAGTCTAGCAATCCTCACAGGAGGTATCTACAATTTCATCTCTTCCTCGTGCTCGCCCGTCTCTGTCTTGTATAGTGCGTCTGGGTGTTTATTTAATCTGTTTTCCGCTGGTGTTTCTCAACCCTGCATCCAACTAGCCATCCAGTCGGTTTCTCAATCAGCCGCTGGCTCGTGTGTCTGGGGGATTCTGGCTTGTGCTGATTGAACTTTGGCTGCCATCCACGAGCCAATTAAGCAGGAATGTTGGCGTCGTGGAAGCAGGTTTGGAGCCTGATCCGGAAATAGCTATACTGGTCAGAAGGGAGAAGAAAACCCTATATATATCCATATACATGCACATATATGCACATAAGATGCATGCACACACATTAAAGAAGACTGATCTATGAATTACTTGGCTCTTTCTTTTATTAGGTACCATCTCTCTCTCTCTCTCTCTCTCTTTTCTCTTTCTCTCTCTTGGATTTTTCAGGTGGTAACACTTAATTTACCCTTTTTTCCTTCTCACACATGTTCTCTTAGCTGTTGGGGAAGGGAACAGATGGAAAGCAGGCAGGCCTCATCAACCCAAGTTGCCGAGTCTTTCTGCAGAGGTGCAGTTCTTTGCTCCGGTCTCCAGGAAGCAGAAGCTATTTAAAGATAAAAACCAAAAACCCGGAATATCACATCTCTCTTTGCTATCACTCCACCCACCGCTATTTGCCCTCGCTGGCTGAGTGGCTGTGGTGTCTTCCATAAGACTCACAAGTGGCCGGGAATATTCAGAGAGAGATGGTGTGTCATGGAGTGATCACAAACGGCTGGGATGCCACAGGCTGTTCTCAAAGACCTGAGTTCTCACGGAATATTCACAAAAGTCCTGGGGTGTCCCGAATGTTCGCGGAACAGCAAAGATGTCACGGAAACATTCACAAAGGGTTGCGGCGCCACGAAACGTGGACAGACCACTGGGGCGCCGCACAATGTCTGCAGAGACCTGGGTTGTCATTCAATGTTCCCCAACTAGGATATCCAGAATATTTCCAAGTAACTGGAGTTTTCGTGGGGTGCCTGCAAAGAATTGGGGTGCCAAAGAACGTTGCTGAAAAGCTGGGTTATCGCTGAACCTTCGTGAAGAACTGGGGTGTCAGGAAATATCTGTGAATATCTTGGGAGGGGGTCGCAGGACAATTGGAAGGGGCCGGCCGCAGAACGCTTGTGGATAATTTGGCTGCCACGGAACGCTCACAAACAGTCTGCAAGCCTCCCTTTGCTACTTGGGAGGAAATGGCATGAACTAAAGAGAAAATTCTTCCTGCAAGAATGGTTTTGGGGGACACAGGCGAGGAGGGACTGGACTTTGGGGGAAGAAGGAGAGAAAACAGAGGTTAGGAGCATTTCTCTGTCTCCCTTCTTAGGTCTTCTTCCCTCCTTCTTCTCCTTCTCTCTCTTAGATGGCAGCTCTCAGCATCTTCCATCCAGCATGGCTACCGGCCACCCATTTCTGGCTAGTGTCAGACTGATCTGATCTGAAAAGACTTAGATGAGCAACCGCTTTTTCACTTGCAGCTCCTGCTTCCACTCCGTCTACAATAGCAGGCCTACCTTCTAAGGCTGTTGTTACCATAGGGATGGCTGAGATGATGCAGGTGAAATTGTTTCAGGGACGGGGGTGGGGGAAGCATTAAATGCATTAAATGCAGCATTGCGAACTCTGGCTTATATTTAGCCTTTCGTAGGAAAATATCTTGGTGAGTGAATCTTTGCCACTACTGACCTTCTCCTTTAATCACAGGGGGCTCACGGCTTGGTCTGGGGCTTGTTTGTAGTGTATTTTAGGGAAGGACGCAACTTTCCATCTTCCAATATTCTTTCCATCTCTATGATATCTGGGATACAAACCCTTTGTTTTTTATATTCTCTGTTACAAGTGCTGTTCTTGTTTTGTAAGGCTATAATTCTTCACTAATTTCCTTCTCAACGGGAGGAACAACTAACTTTTGCAATTTCCTTCTCATTGCCAAAAAAAAAAAAAAGTCTTTGAAAACTGTGAAATTTTCGAAGACAGTTAGCCGCTTGAGACTTATTCTGTGCAAACTTCACACGTGGTTGTTCTGCAAAGAAAACACAATTTTCTGCACAGGGAAGAGAAGTTCCATCACTGAAACTATTGCTGTACAGATAGCGTCACTTTTTCAATACATAAAATAATATTTCTGCACATAAATCTTATTTGTTTGAGCAGAAAGCAATTTTTCTAAAGAAGTACTTTATGCGCAGAAGACTGTTTTCTGCATAAAGCAACCTCGTGCAAATTTTGCATAGAATCAGTCCCAAACTGCAAAAAAATTTTTTTGAAAAAAATCTCATCGGTCCAGAATTCTTCTAATGAGGAATTCTAGGAGCTCAAGAAAAACATGTATTTCTCCGACCATTTTTGTTTTTTGGAATATTTTCCAAATGTTCTCCTGATTTGCACTGTTTTGCCATGGGGTGGTGGGACAATGTGTCCATTATCTGTGCTGAATGGAGGCACATGGATGTGCAAAAGCAGGGCAGGGCGGTCTCTTGCTGGCCTCTCCTCTCTCCCGATAACCGGCGAGGAAATGTGGCTGAGTCACCGGGCCCTTCTGCTAAGTGCAACCAGATCAGGGCGAGATTAAACTGTTTGTTTAAGCATTCTTCAGCCTTGCTCTTCCCTTCCAAGAAATTGTTAAGCTTCCCTCTGTCAACATGCTCAGCTTCAAAGCCTCTCGGAGCAGCCTGCGGATGGAAATCCCACGGATCTAACCAGCCAGATACGGGGAGGTGACTCTTTCAGAGGTTTGCAATCTGGTAAAAGGCAGGTGGAAGGGCAGGCTGTGGTCTGGGGTGAGGCATATCTTTGTCACAGCGACTCGGGGGGATGCGTTTAAGTCTTTCACTCCGAGTCTCAAGTCTTAAGGCTCTACCTTCGCTTCTCAAGTCGAGTCTCAAGTCCTCGCAAGATGCTTCCGAGTCAAGTCTCAAGTCTGGGAGCCAGCTTTTAACGGGAAAAAAGGCAGTGGTGCGTATTCCAGGATTCTGTCATTCTATTCTACAGTAGGCCCAGGAGTGAAGTTCCAATGACTAGAAAATCAAGAAGACGTGCACACGGTCAAAATTAAATTATCAAAGGCAGGTTCAACAAGGCTTTATTTAAACAAAGCGGTGCTGTTGATCATATTTCTTCCGAAGTGAGGAATAGGACCCTTCTTACAAACATTCCTGAAGCTGGTGGCTTTTGTGTCGATGGGCATAAAAGAGTCTGCAGCTTTGGAAATGGAGAATAGGATCCTTCTCACTTCTTCTCATTCCCAAAGCTGGAGGCTTTTTCTGAAGTGGGGAATAGTGTCCTTCTTACCTCCCATTACTGAAGCTTCAAGGGCTTTAGAAGGAAGGATCCTTGCCCCTCAAGCCTGTGTCCTAATACATTTGCTGTTCCCTCTAAGAAACACATCCTGACTCTGGGTGCGAGTCTTGCCTTCTGCTCTTAGGAAAAGTTTTGGAAGGCTCCTCCAATATGCAGAGGGGACAGGCTGCTGAGCAGACCTCAAGCCCCCTCAAGACCGTTGCCAAACCGATTTGCTGTTCCCCTCCGAGAAATGCATCCTCACTTTGGACTTGAGAACGGTTGTCGCATGACCAGTAGGCAAAAAAAAAAAAGAAAAAAGAAAAAGGAAGCATTGTTCAAAGTCACAGGTTTTCTCAATGAATGTTTCACATGACTGTAAAACAGAAGTAGAAGGTAGAAGGCTCTGAAACCACGAAGCCCTATAAGGAGCAGCTTAGGGAGCGAGGTATGTCTAGCCTGGAGAAGAGAAGATTAAGAGGGGACATGATAGCTTTGTTTAAATATTTGAATGGATGTCATGTCGAAAATGGAGGAAGCTTGTTTTCTGCTGCTCCAGAGACTAGGACGTGGAGCAATGGCTTCAAACTTCAGGAAAGGAGATTCCACCTAAACATGAGGGGAAACTTCCTGATGTTAAAAACGGTTTGATAGTGGAATATGCTGATCCCTGGAAGTATGGTGGAGTCTCCTTCTTTGGAGGTTTCTAAACAGAGGCTGGATGGCCATTTACTGGGAATGCTTTGATGGTGTCTTTCTTCATGGCAGAATGGGATTGGACTGGATGGCCTTTGGGGTCTCTTTCAGCTCCAGGATTCTATCATTCTGTTCTAAAGTAGGCCCAGCAACTGGGGAACTCCTTTGAAGTTCAGACTGAAAGCCAGAGCAGATCCCTGTGTCCACTAGCAAATGAGTCACCAGCTCCTGTTTATTGTACAATTTGTTCACCATGAGCTTTTGGGGACCCTGCCTTCCTTGCTGGATAAAAGGAACAGTCTCTCAAATTTCAGAACCTAATGGAAAACCTCATGAGTTCCCAGAACTATGAAGAGTAACGGACCGAAGAGGAAGTTTTCCCAGCTTTGGTTCCTCGGCCACGCTGACATCTCCTCTTCCACAGAAGAATAGTCAGCCCTAGTTTCTCCTCCCCTTCTCTCTCTCCCCTGGCCAGTGGCACACTCAGCTTGAAACGCAAGTGTTTATTTAAGAGAGGAGAAGGAATAAAGGCAGCGTGGAGGCGACGGGGAGGCGCACGTACAAACATGCACGCTCGCTGGCTGTGCCATCAGAGGTCTCCGTTGCACAATCGGCCCAGATGGTCAGATGCAAACCAGAGTTCCATCCGGATGAGCCAAGAAACAGCTCCACAGCGAGTGAACCAGGTTGCCAGGGCAGGCCGGAGCGGCTGTGGGGGTGTAGACATGCGTGCACATGTGCGTCCAGGCGGGAGAGCTCAAGCGGCTCTCTGCGCGCATTGTGCCTTTGCCTGCCGACTTAAAAGACTTATAGGAAATGCATGAAATGCTCCAACCTGTTCACAATGGTCCGTAAGCTTCCAGCGGTACCAAGCCTTTGTACCATTGTTACCAGCAGAGTAAAATTATTTCCATTCGTTTCTATATCATCAATATTGGTGCATATAGCATTCAATTTTACTTTACATTTATTAACACACAGGCTTGCCTTATTTTGGTTTATTCATTGGCAGTCTCCCATCCAAGGGTGAACCAGAGCTGACCTGGCTCAGCTAAGCAGCCACACATCTCTCCGTTCCAAAGATGCTTCTGCCATGCATGGATGCACCTAGATTTAGCAACGCTTTGCTCCATCTGCATGGGGGCTGTGCACCTCGACCTATTTTGGGAAGGACTTAGCTGAGTTAACAACACATGGGCTGCCCTTAGGGGTGTATTATGCCTTTTTTGGGGTGCTGCTGTCCTGTGCCGGCAGCCAGCTAAGGCTTCTAGCTCTCGAATTAGCCTGTTATCAGGAGCTAGCAAACAAAGTTTGTCTTAGTCGTTTGGCGGTCTGAGTTTGCAGTAGATTTAGAGAGTCCAAGCTACTGTAAATCCAGAGAGAGTCCGATGGCAAAATCTATAGTGAAGGTGAAAGTCAGGGGTTCTAGGAGTGCAAGCAGAAATCAACTGAAATAATTCAGGAATAAACTGGAGCTGCGTCCGCTGATGGAATTCTGGTCTCTTGTTATATAGGCTCAGCGTCTTACTAGCAGTGGGCCTAGTTAATGAGTCCTTTGGCCTTTCCGCATTACACTGTTATAGTGCTGTTATTCCACTTTCAACCTCCTAAGGAATCCTGGGGTTTGCAGTTGAGGGAGGGGCCTTTAGGATTCTCAGCCGGAGAGCTCTTGGACCTCAGGAAACTACAAAGCCCAGAATTCCACAGAAGGTTGAAGGTGGAATAATAGCACTGTAACAGTGTGGTGCGGAAACGGCCCCTTCTTGTATAAATGCTCTGATATTCCTGGGCTCTCCCTTTCCCCCCTACACCGGCTGCTGTAGGTACTGTCCCTCCCGTGTCTCTGGGGTTTGGCTGTTGTAAAGGGTCCTGTCTGGGTCCTGGGATGGGGGCATGACAGCTGCGGAGGTTGGCATTCCCTTCGTGCCTCCGCAGTGTCCCAAGCCCCCGCCTCGGATTTATCATACGGCCTCTGATGCTGCCCGCTCTCAAATTACCGTTCGATGCTTTGCGGGTAGCAAGCAGAATCTGAACAGCTAGGTCCTTGCAAGGCAGGCATGAAATAAACATCATGGGCTGAGGTCTCTCTGGAGGCCCCACTGTTGGTGTAGTTATTTTGCATCTGACTGCAGGGTCCTAACCAAATGCTTCTCGGGGGGGGGGGCTAACTGCTCCCCAAGAAGCAAAAACCTGCCATGCAGGGGAGGGGAGAGGTGATGGGGGGCTTCTGGAATGTGTCCAGAGGGGGGCAGCAGAAGGCCTGGAAACCACGAAGCTCTATGAGGGCTGGCTTAGGGAGCTGGGGAGGTTCGGCCTTGAGAAGAGAAGGTTAAGAGGGGACGTGATGGCTGTGTTTAAATATGTGAAGGGATGTCATATGGAGGACGGAGCAAGCTTGCTTTCTGCTGCTGCGGAGGCTAGGACATGGAGCAATGGATTCAAACTTCAGGAAAAGAGATTCTGTCTAAACATCAGGAAGAACTTCCTGATGGTAAGAGCAGTTTGACAGTGGAATACACTGCCTCAGTGGAGTATGGTGGAGTCTCCTCCTTCTTTGGAGGCTGGACAGCCGTCTGCCAAAAGGAGTGCTTGGATTGTGTCTTCCTCCTTGGTAGAAGCGGGTTGGACTGGATGGCCCTTGGGGTCTCCTCCAGATCTACGATTCTATGATTCTAACTCTGCTTAGACGCCCCAAAACGTTCACCTGTCTGATTCTTGCTCTCTTTTCCCTTGCAGGAGTCCCAGGTGCTGGAGTCGGGATTCCCGGAAGAGCATTCTTTCCTGGTAAGACTCACAACCACCAGTAGAAGGTGCTGGGTGCAGGTACCGTTGTTGCATTGCCCTCACTAAGTTGACAACTTTGAACAGATCATTTCAAGTTCAGGCTAAAAACCAGAATGGAGGTCCATGGGAACCACCCACTGAAAAACTGTTGTGCTCTGACAAAAATCCAACCCGCAAAATCCAACACAAGCTTAGTAGCCTCCCCTGCAAAAGGCACCCGTGAATGGCAGATAATTTGGAGCACAAACGAAAGCAATCTGAGCACCCGCTGAGCCTCCAAGGGGAGAAATATTTCTTGCCTGAAATGCCTGAGAAGAATCAAAGCTCCTTCCAGCAACAACTACCGATTCCATGTTAGAGACGTGGTGAATCCATGCCAGGTTTTGACTGCTTTTTCTAGGAGCTCTCCAAGGTTCTGAACCTATTTAGAAATGAGGATCAGCACGTTGGAGAGTTCCTCTAAAGCCTGCAACAAAACCTGGAATGGATTTACCATCCCACCGACAAGGGAGCTGCCAGCCAGTGCTGGGTCCTTCTTCCCCTTCTCCCAGCCTACTGAAAACTTGCTGCTTTCTGCAGGAGCTGCTGGTGTGGGAGGCCTGGGGGGACTTGGAACGGGACTCGGAGGTCCAGGTAAGTGCCCGGGCCCAAGGAATGGAAAGGGCACCCTGACGTGCATGATCAGGGTTCGAACAAAGCATGCCAGTAGTTTGATCTCCCTGTCCCTGATGACTGAACATCACCTGGTGAAGGTGGACTGGTGGGTAGATTTTGGGTGGAGAAGAAGAAAACACTTTTTTGCATGCTTGGTGGTTAATGAGTGGAACTCATTGCCACAAGGTTTGCCAAGTCGAGAATATCCCAGGCCAAAAGCTGAGATCGAGGGATGGTACTGCAGTCAGGTCCTGGTATGATATCGTACAGGTGGGTCTAAGAACGAGAACTTAAGCCTCAGCCGCTCTTGCGTAGAGCACACTGTTCAAATAGAAAAACCCCATGTCTTACAGATGAGGAAAACAAGTATATGCATCCGCTTTCCAAGGCAGCCCTCTCACCCTGAGATACCTCCTTCTCACTGGGAAGATCAAATAAGTGGCCCAAAGGCTCGGGATGAGGCCCAGAAATCTGGAAACCCTAATAACACCTCTCCTACGTGGCATTTTTAAAATGATGCATTACGTAGGGCTTAAAGTTTTGCGAAAAGACCCTGGTTCAAATCAGGGAATTTTCCCGAGGAACCTAGGGTGAGTAATGTTTCCTCAGCCAGATCTCCCGGACAAAATTGTTGTGAGGGTTTAAAAAAAGAGAGAAAGAAGGCCGCCACCCTGAGCTTGGAGAAAGTGAGAGATAGGAGGTCTTTCTATCTTAAAGAATAGAGAGAAAAGAGTAGACCAGTTCACAGGTCTGTCAGCAGCCGGTAGCAACGAAAGCCAAATGAGGCACTCGACCTGCTAGGGGGAACAGCGTCAAGGAACGGCTGCTGTCACTTTTTTTGCCCCTTGTTTGTGAGTTTCTCACAGACACTTGGTTGAACGCTGTCGGCTTGGGAGAATTACTTTTTAAACTGCAGCATCCAGAATCCCCTCCACGTGGTGTGGTCGCTACTCGTGCTGGTTGAGGTGTTGTGGGAGTTGCAGTTTTAGAAGCAGCCTTTCCAAGCCGTGGGGAAAAGAAAGCTGTCTGGTGCTTGCAAAAATCCTGCCCAAGCCTGAAGCCGTTTCTGCACTAGACTGTTATAGCGCGATGATTCCACTTTCAACCTCCTATGGAATCCTGGGGTTTGCAGTTTCGGGAGGGGCCGGCCGGCCCCTCCCGAAACTGCAAACCCCAGGATTCCATAGGAGGTTGAAAGTGGAATCATCGCGCTATAACAGTCTAGTGCAGAAATGGCCTGAGATTTCCAAAGACGTTTGTTTGGATGTCAGCCTGGTAAACCAGTCCATTTATAGATAAGGGTTCATGAGGGTATTTCCTTTGCTTGCTTCCCTGCTTGCTTTGCGTGTTCCTAGTCATTTGTAGTCAACGAAAAACCAACTTTGGTTTTAAAAAAAAGATTTTTGTTCCTGTTGTTCACCTGCATGCCATTCCGACTCACCCTAGGTGACCAGCTGAATGACTGGTGGTTTCTTTTTTTCCTTTCTTAAAATAAAATTTTATTGAATAAAAACAAATAACGACGCTACAGAGCACTACAAAACAAATAACAACAGTACAAAGTAACGTAAAAAAGCAAAAAATACACAACAGTACACTACAAAAGGAAAAACAAACAATACATAACAAAATTACAAAGATTCAATTAAGCTACGACACACTAAAAAGACTCCACATAACCAAAAATTGGTTCCTGCCCTTGTGGCAAGGAGCAAATATTAATTAAGCAGTTACAAGTAACTATTAAATTCTTAAATTTCTATCAAGGTTAGTACTTGTGGCCAGTTGTTCTTTTCGTACTAAATATATGCCTACAAAGTTAGTTAGTTAAGAAAAATCCCTTATATTAAAATATAAGCACAGATCAACTGATTCTGTATTTTTTGTATCGGTATGAACTAGTTATCAACCACCAAAAAATAATAGCAATCATAAAAATACTAATAATTCTAACTCAATTAGTAGGAATAATGCTAGCTTAATGATTAAAAATCGCTTTTAATCACTTAGTAGTAGTTGCTTCTGGATGACTTGGTTACAAGCTTGAATTAAGTCAGAGGTCAGAGCATTGTGGAATCTTAGAGTGGACGGGGCCACAAAAGTCGTCTAGTTCTAGTCCTAGTCTCCGGCGAAGCAGAAAATGAGCTGGCTCCATCTTCAACTTGAGATCCCTGAAGATGTTTAAAGATGGATATCATGCAAAGGAGAGCCAGCGTGGTGTAGTTGTTTGAACGTTTTACAACCCTGGAGTCCATGGAAATCCATGAGGTGAGCCTGGGGACGTCACACACTCTCAACCGTAGAAAACCCCATGATAGGTTCACCTTAAGGTCACTGAAAGGCCGAAATGACTTGAAAACACACAACAATAAATACGCAAAAGATCTTGTAGCACCTTGAAAAGAAAGAAGTTAGCAGCATAACTGAAGTGTACTTCATCCAGTGGCTATTCTAGTTTTTTTTTAAAAAAAGTGATTTTATGTGTATTTAATGTTTTTAATTGTTTTAAATGTTTTTATATTTCAATTTATTTTTGGAAGCCACTTTGGGCTCCATTCCGGGAGAAAGGCGGCATACGAGGATAATAAATAAATAAATAAATAAATAAATAAATAAATAAATAACCCTAAACAGGGCTCAAGCTCTGAAGAAGGAACTGAACTGTTTCCTGGCTGCCCTTTCTTGGGATAAATCCCTCTAGATTTGGTGCAGCTTCTAAAGAAAGGGTGGTCTGGTTCACTTTAGCCAGTGTTGTCTGACAAATCCCATGCCAGTGCAACGGTAAACCCACTCTGGGTTTAAACCTCAGCTTTCAAGGAACTGTTTAAAGCACTGGGGAAATGGGTTCAGCAGCTTGGAGAAACTAGAACCCAGGACACACTCTCACAGCCGTCATTACAAAGCATATCCACTGCCGACTGGGTTTTACTGTTAGCAGCACACATGGCTGATGGGTTCTATTATACTGAGGCAGCCAGTTTAGGCTTTCGAAGAGCTCTCCGAGGTCCTGGACTCCGATCCTAAACAGCTCCAGCCCCATGGAGAGCCCCCACAAGGCCAACCATTACCTGGAGCAGATTCCCGACCCAACAGCCACAGGTTCACGCAGTCAGTCTTGCGGGGTGACTGGTTTACCTTATTCTCCTCTGGGGTTGCCGGTGGTTTGAGCTCTTGCAGCTGGACAGAGACGGAAAGCCGGTGCTTTTGGAGAGGATAACAGACTGAGATTTTCTTCCTCTCCACAGGAGCTGGCATTGGCGGTCTAGGAGTGGGTGGACTCGGGGGAGCAGGTGAGTCACGGGGAAGCTTCCTAGTCAAAACTCGAGGGGGAAAAAATTCACTACAACCACCAGAATCCGGCAGTCATGAAGTTGAAGGGTTCTGGGAGTTGTAGTCTTCAAAATAATCTTTCCAAGCTTATTGTGTTCTTGTTGGGTTCCTCATTATACAACCATCGCATTCCCATTCTTTGCTGGTTGCTTATCAGGGTGTAAGGATTTCTTTCTGCACACTGAAATGTGTATTTTTATATGCTTTTTACTTAAAATGTACATTTTCTGAGAGCCAGTGTGGTGTAGTGGTTTGAGCATGGAGACCAGAGTTCAATTCTCCGCTCAGCCATGGAAACACACTGGGTGACCTTGGGTGTATCACATACTCTCAGCCCCAGAAAAGCTCATGATGATTTTGCCTTAGAGTTGCCATGAGTCGGAAGCAACTTGAAGGCACACAACAACAAAAACACACTTTTTTTGTTGCGTTTTTCCAACATTTGCGTTTTCTCCCCCATTGACAAATAGGGTATTTCCAAACCCTTTGCAAGGTATGCATTTTCATTCTGGGTTGTTCATTGAATTTTCTCAAGGGCCAGGATTGTGTTGATTTCCTACCCGTGAGTAACTTCCCTGATAGAAGCCATTCAATATTTTTGTCCAGTGAGGAAAGGCCGTAGCTGGCTCAAAGCTTCAGAAGGGGAGATGCACATCTGGCACCTTTATACATTGCACGCTAGTGCGGTTTTGCATTGTGCCTCACTGAGCATTTGCGTTGCGCGTTGCATCATGAATTCCGTTGCACAGCATCACAATGCACTAAAGTCAACCTGTTGTGCAACTGCCATGTAACTCTGTGACCATAAAAGTTATCCTATGTCACCTTGATGCAATGTCTCAGACCTATGTGTGTGTGGATGTGTGTTCTTTTTTCTGGAGGGTTCGCTCTCCCTTTCCAAAATGCACCATAACCTTTGAAAACGTACAGATTTCTTTCACAAGATGCCACCTGTTCCACTGCCACTGTCAGGAGCTGCAAAACAGACCTTGCCCCATGGATGTGCCAATCCTATTCATCTCTTCTCCGTCCCCACTACTCAGGCTTGGCTGGACTGGAGAATATGGACAACCCCCCTTTTGATTCTGTAATTGGGAGTCTACCAGCCTACTTCCCGCACGTTTCTTCGGCACTATTTTCTTCTGAGTTTTGTTGGTGGCACGTTTCTGTTCCGTCCCACCATCTTCTCATTTGGGGGGAACAAAGGGAGACGGGGCCTTCTCTGCGGCTGCTCCCAGACTTTGAAACACTTTCCCTTGAGAGTTTAGAATGGCTCCCTCATTGCTCTACCAAAGATGTAGTCTTTTAACAAATGGTAGCAAATTGTACAAATTGTAATTGCAACATTTTTAACTTCATAGTTTAATTGTCTTTTAAATTGCCCATGTATAGTTATGTTTTTATTGAAGTTTTGGTATAGTTTTTAATCTGTATTGCTTTTAAGTATGTTGTATTAGAGATCATGACCCCTGGGGTTGCTTTGGCTGCAGTTTTTTTACATGGCAAGCAATTGGACCGGATGGCCTTTACGGTCCCGTCCAGCTCTTATGATTCTATGATTTTTCACCCATTATCAAAATTAGTAGTGGGTTTCCTTTTTTCTTTTGCTTTTTTTCTTCTTCTTCATGCAACACTTCATGTTTTCATGGACAGCCAAAGAGCAAAAACAGATGGTCTCCATCTGAGAGTTCCTTAAAATGCTCAGAGGCGAAAGAGCTGATCTTCGAACTAAAATATGCGCCGTTTCCCGAACTCCAACCTCTGCACCTGAGGACTGGAGAAGAGCCGACGAGACACCAATTTTTAAAAACAAAATCTGTGGGGAATTCCAGGAAATTGCCAGCCACTTTGCTTAAATGTCTGTTCTGGAGAAAAATGGTGGGGAGTGTTATTTAAAATGAAATTGTCCAATGCAGAGGAGGCCAATAACCCCGAAAAAAAAAAGAGAGAGAGAGAGAATGAGTCATTTCTCTTGGGACTTGGTGCTTTTTAAACTTGTCTGTAAGTGATCTGGAAGGAGAAGTGAGAAATGAGATGGCCGTATTAACCGGTTGTTCTGAGCTGGAACCGTCCACCGTCCCTGGCCTCTCCAAGGCTTTGTTTGGTACTAAAAATTGACACCCACCTCTGCTATGGGATAGGGTTTATTGGTCGGAAATGGATGCAGCAAGTGGTCTTCAGCAAAGCAAAGCATCCTAGCTTTTACTTGATGGATTCCAGCAATCCTTTGTCACAGGAGTTAGATTCAGGGCCCTAAAGCAACCAAGCCTACCTGGACCATCCTAAGGTAAATGCTCCCAATCCCCATGGCTGGATAATGCCACCCCCACTGAGCTGGGGTGCGCGCGCACACACACACACACACACACACACTGGTGAAATAACAAGACGACAGAGCTCAGGAGTTTTACAGGGCAGAACCGACCAAAGGAAACTGAACTACCCAGGCATGACCCATCTTCCAGGTTGCTAACAGAAGATTTAGCCCTTGCCTTTCCCTGCATGGACTCTTTCGCCAGGCAGATGGGTTTTAGAGTCCTTGTCGGCATCACGCCCAAAGGCTCTCAGCTCTACAGCAGCAGCGGACGGGGAAGAAAACTTACAGGGGGAAAATCCACTCATCTGAAATGTGGTGCTGGAAGAGAGTTCTACAAATATCATGAACTCCTGTTAGCAAACTGTTTCTGCCGTCCTTGTGGCTGAGGGGATGGAAAGTGGGTCATGGCTGCACACCTCGGTTTCCTGTATTTGCTTCTGCATGATATAGATTCTGAGAGTCCATCTTCCCTCCCTCGTCCCCAGCCCAGGGACTTTGTTAACCAGCCATGGGGAACTGAGGGTTGGCCGAGTTACAGTTGAGGTAGAATTTGCTCCAAGGAGATGCTGGATACCATCAGCTACAGGGTTGTGATGTTTTTCTCCCCTGTAGACCCCTGGCTGCATCCATTTACCACCAATAAATGTTACCTTATAGCAGCGGTGTGTGAGCCAGTTTTCTGTACCAAACAAAGTCTTGGGGAACCCTAGAACAGCAGCCAGCTGGAGCCCAGAACAAGATGTTTTAAAAGTATCTTAAACAGTTTTTAACTCTGAACTTTTAATAGAACTGATGGGTTTTTTAAAAACTCTTGTAATCCTTCATTTTTAGCTAAGCTTTGGTTTTAAATGTTGGATTCCCATGAGGGAAAGATGAATGAATATAATATAATATATAATATAATATAAAATTTCTCTCACGATCCTAGAATTCAATGGGGTCACTGGTTGAAGCAGAAATGGTGGGAGATTTGGGGACATATGCCTTGTTAAACTGTGGAACTCGCCACCACAAGATGTGGTGATGGCTGCCAAGCTGGGTGGTCGTAAAGAGGGACTAAGTGAACCCATGGATGTTAGGGCCATCGTTGGCCGGTCAAGTTGGGAGCTATCACTTCCAGTGGAGGAGGCTGGGCAATTCTGAATAATCTATGGCTGGGGACCACACATTGGAATTGAACGTAAGGGTGGTGTTTGGCAGCCCCCATGTCAGTGGGGCCGCAAATCCACTGCAGGTTCGAGCTAGTTTTAAAGGAGCTCCCCGAGGTGCTGAACCTATTTGGGAATAGAGTTCAGCACCTTGGAGAACTCCTGAAAGGCTTGGGTTGAAATCTGGAGTGGATTCACTCCCCCACTGACACGGGGGTCACCAGCCACCACTGCAGTGCAATGGCACCTGTGTCTGATTAGTGAGGTTCACACTGAGGCATTTGGGTCACAACTGTAGCACGACCCTAACCCTGCTGGACTCAAGAGTCCTTGGGCTTCTCTTCTGCTTTTGTCAAGACATATGCCTAGCAAAATGCCTTGTAATTCTCGCCTTTGCTTGTTTATTGTTTACCTTTTTTCTTTCCACAGGATTAGGTGCAGGAGCCAAACCTCCAAAACCAGGTCAGTGGTCTTCCTGCCGGCCGCGAGTCCCGTCCCCGGTAAAACTTCCTCTTTCAGGCCCAAGGAAAGAACTCTACCCAGGCTTCACCTTTCATGCACTTTATTCTCTGTTCTTGGTAGTCCCTGCCTTTTGGTATCTGTTGTTCTTGCAACGCATTTGCATCGCAGAGTGCAGGGGCATGGATGACTAATTTCCCCTTTCAGCATATAGTCGGGGGTGCTAGATTATCTCAAACCTTCCCTTCCAGCTGGATCTCAGTTTGGTTAAGCTCTTCCATCTTCCATCCTGACTCTTCTTCTTCCCCACCTTTTGCAGGGGTCGGAGGTGTTGGAGCGCCACTGGGTAAGCCTGCCATTTGTTTAAGTTCCTTTGAATGACCTGAAATTCCCTTTGGGCCCCTCTCCTGAGCCAAACCCCAGAAACGGCACTCGCATCTTCCCATGTACACAGCAGACATCTAAACCTTGCTTAATTTTATCACTGCGGGCAAAGATGAACAATTGAGTTCATCAGGTATCAAATACCCCGTATTTGAGGAGATGGAGCGATTGGCTTTGAGTGGTGGCATTAATTTAGCTGGTCAACCCACAGGTAGTGGGAGAGGATGGAAGTCTTTGGTGAACACTTTTGGCACCAAATGGAGTGTATGGTGTGGCTCCGAAATTTCCTCTTGGAGGTCCAGGGGGCAGGGAAGGAAGTGACCCTTGGGGATAATCTGGGATTTGAGTTTCTCCCTTTCAGGGTCCCGAGAGTCCGCTGGCTTTCGCTTCCAACTACGGGCAGCCAGGCAGCAACCAAAAGATTTGGATTGCTCTCAGGGCCCAGGTGTGTTGCCCAAGGGCAAGCTGAGGGGATAAACGAAGGAATGACACCTTAGCTAGATCCGCATCGAGTCGTTCTTTCTGCTTCTTGCTACCTTTCTAAACCAATGCACTGCAAATAGTTTTAGATCAAATAAAGTGGCCCTTAATTACCCAATGTTATGTGTCCAGTCTCGGTATTCCGGGGTTGGGCATCAATGCATTCATGTAATACCCACTTATTCATGGGATATTTTGGAAGGATTTGGAGAAAGCTTTGGCTTTATCAGTGCACTGCCACGCTGAGGTTGGTGAAGTGGCTCATCTGGGATGCAAGGAGGCACAAAGGGTGATGAGGGTTTTTAAAAAATGCTACCGGCAATTAACCGGAAAGCCAACTGACAAACTAGAAGAATGGTTGCCGGTGACTCAACCAAGAAAAGGGATTTTTCCCAAAATAGAAATGAAAAATAAAAGAACAGACTGTAATAAAGAGTCACTGATGGAGGCAGTAACGCTCTTAGCATTAACACTTGCTGAATTAAACTTTCGTTAAAATCAAATGAATTACTCAGAGAAACAAGCACAAATTCTACCATAGGGAAAATTATGCTATAATAATAGATGTAAGTGTTGACCTCTATACTGGTATTTCTTTGAAAATGTAAGTTTTGTGGTGATACGCAATTTGATTGTAGATGAACAAGAAAAAAAATTATAGGGAATATGGAAAATCAGTAAAGGATGGTTTCTTTGAGGCTTAAATAAACAGGAACAATGTCTTTGGTAATGGGTAAGAAGAAGTATTGGCAGAATGACAGAGGAGATCAGTGGATATTATGTTTTTGAACTACGAATATACCCCTGTTATCCTGCAGTATTTTATTTATTTATCGATTTTTTGTTTGCTATATATGTTTTGTACTTTTTCTTGTAAGAGACTAATAAAAAAAAGAATTAAAAAAAATGCTACAGGCTTAATGTCCCTTTGGTTGGTGCTCATGGCGAGGAGTCGATCCCGATTAAAAAGAGTGGAGCTACTGAGGGCCATTTTCTTTCCTTCCCTCAGGTGGCCTCTATCCTGGGGGAGTCTACCCAGGAGGGGTCTTCCCAGGTGCCGGGACCCCCGCGGGAGCCGCCGCCGCCGCCGCCGCCTACAAAGCTGCCGCTAAAGCAGGTGAGTTGGTGCGGTTGTCGTGTCTTCGGACGTGGCGTGCGCGGTCCCTGCCACGGGGCAGAGGGGGTGAGGGGCCTTTCCGCAGGACGCTGTTACAGTGCTATCGTTCCACTTTCACCATCCTACAGGGTCCTGGGGTCTGCAGTTCGGGGTGGGGGCCTTTGGACTTCTTAGCCAGGGAGCTCTTTGGCCTCAGTGAACGACACACCCCAGAATTCCACAGGAGGTTGAAAGTGGAATCATAGCACGATAAGAGTGTAGTGCGGAAAGGGCCTTAGAGTCCTTGGCAGTCTTGTGGCCGACCCTTAACGGCAGCTGTCCAGTAGCATATAAAGTATTAATTGGTTATTGAGTGGACCCTGCTAGATAGAATCCTAGAATCATAGAGTTGGAAGGGAGCCCAAGGGTCATCCAGTCCCGTCCTGCTGGTCCTCTCGGATGCGTTGCTGTATTTATAAAGTCAGTGAACAGGAGCTGACGTTTCAATGCAAGAGTCTTGGTTTGTATCTCCCGTTGCCCTTCTTATATTATCTGGTAGTCCCTCAAACCACCAAGGGTCCCAGACGTGCTTCTGCCATTTCTCGACTGTTTCGCCGCCTCTGTTTTCCAAGCGGAGTCTGTTGTATATTGTCTCTTCTTAACCAGGTGCTGGACTCGGTGTACCTGGGGCTGGTGTAGGTGGCGTCCCTGGAGCTGGTATCCCTGGAGCCGGTGCGGGTGTGCCAGGAGGTATGTTGTTTTACTCAGGGAGGTGGGCTGGATTGGACTTCTGGTGCCTGAGGCCCTGGGATGGCATCTTGCAATCCAATGGTCCCATCATGTGGAGTTTGCTCCAAAATGCCCTCTAGAAGATGTGGAAGGCATTTCCGTTATAGCCATGTTTAAATATTTGAAGGGATGTCATATGAAAAATGGGGCAAGCTTGTTTTCTGCTGCTCCAGAGACTAGGACACGGAGCAATGGTTTCAAATTTCAGGAAAAGAGATTCCATCTAAACATTAGGAAGAATTTATTGAGGGCAAGAGCAGTTTGACAGTGGAATACGCTGCTGCCTGGGGGTGTGGTAGAGTCTCTTTTTTTGGAGGTTTTTAAAGAGAGGCTGGATGGCCATCTGTTGCAAATGCTTCGATGGTGTCTCCCTGCGTGCAGAAAGGGGTTGGACTGGATGGCCCTTGGGGTCTGTTCCAATTCTATGATTCTGATTAGACTGTGAAGTAAGAACATAGAATTCTGATTTTTTTTTACCGCCATTGCTCACCAAAATCCTGTCACTTTGCATTCCCTGTTGAAGAGCAGGAATATCCCTGTTGGTTTTCATTTGTTTCTGGAACCGGAGAAAGAACGTTGCTTTCTGTCTGATTTTGCAACTCTTGGCTGCTCCCCTGGCTTTGTGATTGTGCAATTGTGCACTCAGACAAAGGAACCCTTTTCAGAACTTCCCCTGAGATGCTTCCTGCTTGTACCTTCTGCTCCTTGGGCCATGGATGTGATGAAATATGTTTTGGAAACCTTCACTGTGCCAATTTCCTTTTTCTTTCTCTGTCTCTCTCCCCACAGGTGGTGTGGTTCCACAGCCAGGGGTTGCACCAGGAGCCGGCATTGGGGCCAAACCTGGCAAAATCCCTGGTAGGTCCTCAGTTTCCCATAGGATGGAGTTTGAATTAAAACAAGATCTCCTCGTGCTTTTTCTTGAACACCAAACCTGGGTCTGAATTTCCTTAGTGTGTCCCAAGTAGAGAAGACCCATGGAATCAATGGTTCAATTATTTAGGTAAAAATTACTGAGTCTGCTCTGGATGGCACTAAGGGCCTTGAGATTATTGTTGGTCATAAACTGGACATGAGCCAATGGTGTGTTGCTGCAGCAAAGAGGGCGAATGCTATTTTAGCTTGCATTAAGAGTTTCCAAGTCAAGAGAAGTAAAAGTCTCTCTATATTCTGCACTGATCAGTCCTCACCTGGAGTACTGTATGCAGTTCTCGGTGCCTCATTTTAGGAAGGGCGTAGACAAGTTGGAGCAGGTTCAGAGAAGGGCAACAAGGATGATAGGCGATATGGAGAATAAAACATATGAGGAAAGGTTGAAGGAGCTGGGCATGTTCAGCTTGGTGAAGAGAAGACTGAGAGGCGATGTCAGTGCACTCTTTAAATGCCTTAGGAGATGTGAAGTGAGGAGTAACCTGGGGTGTCATCCCAAAATGTGGGTGATTCAGGAGTCCACCCTCGATGCCAGTACCTTCACGTGACTATGCGGAAGTATTTAGCTCAAACCTAGGAGCCCTGTGAGAAGGGGGGGTAACTTAACGAGATCTCTCCACCAATGTTTACGGTGTCCACGCGGGAAAGAACCAGCCGGGATTCCAAAATAAGCTAGATTATGTTTTATTGGAAGATTCACGCATGCACGCAGGATCCAAACACTCACGGATACACACAAGAGCTAGCGAAGGAAAAGGGAGGAAAGCTGTGGGTAGAGGACTTGCCTGGTTTGGGTGATAATTACCAATCTGGAGAGCGGAGAAGAAAGCAGCGATATGGCTTTGACTGAAGCCTAAGGACAGTATTTGTTTGGGAATCTGGGCGACAGCATGACATGCTGGCGTGAAGAGGCATGCATGGCAAAGAGGAGCTGGAGCAAGTCTGCTGGGACGAAGGTCTTCTCAGCAGACCACCGCTGGGGTGCGCGCTCTCGGCATCCTTAGTGTCGGTCATGGCGAAGGAAGACACAACACCGGAGGCCTCTGCCGTTCCGGTCCTGCTGGAATTTAGAGAAGGGCAGAGGGAGCGGGCAGAAAGAAAGGGACGCAGAGTCACCCTGGTTCTGTTTTTCCTTTGACAGGAGTTGGGATACCGGGTGTCGGCATACCGGGCGTCTTCCCTGGAGGTGTCCTTCCCGGAACAGGCGAGTTTGGTCTCCGAAGGGTTCACCTGTGTCTTTATCTGTCAGTGTCCCGGGAAGACTTCAGGGTTCTGTAGCACTAAAACGTTCAGCTAATTTATCCAATGGCTCACGGCAGGACATTTATATATACCATATATATGTATGTATGTATGCATGCATGCATGTACGTATGTATGTATTAATTTAAACACGAAATAATGATATGATAGAATTGGACACCCTCTCACAATGTATGAAAGGAAAATCCGAGAAAGTATTGGAGGAACGGACTTCAGTTATCAGCTTCCTCAAACAGAAATGGCAAAAGGTGATCATAGACTGCATATAACTGATGGACGTAACTTTTTAACGTGATGTGACTAAATGGATCAAAATGACACGAGCAGTGGAAATGGGGAGGAGGAATAATAGGCAGCATAAACAAAAAGGAAAGTGTATTACAAGGAATTTGATTAAAAACACAAAGAGGAATGTAACTCCATGTTAGGGTAAGAAGGAAAACAGGGAAGACTTTTATAAGGAGAACTAGATACAACGTCAATTGATATGGTCTGAAAAATATTTTCTGTTCAAATTCAAAGAAATTGTGATACTTGGTGTTTCAAATCCTTTATATTTTTTCTTGTGTTTTTTTTTCTTTTTTAAGCTCTGTAAGAAAATTCTGCTCCAATAAAATGTACAGATTTAAAAAACAGCAAGTAACATAAACACAAACTGACATTTTTAACATAATCTAAAATGAAAACACAATAAACTAAAAACACTGAATACTCTCACTAAAACATTATCTTACTATCTAAACACTAACTTGCTGGAACATTAAAGGGCCCTGATCCCCCCCCCCCCAAACCAAACTGTAGTAAGAAAGAGAAAAAATAGAAAGAGAAAAAAGAAAATATTGTTCTACCAATAAAGATCCAACTAAACAATCTTACCAGAATTGTTGCTGCTGTTCTGTGCCTTCAAGTTGTTTCCAACTTAGGGCAGCCTGTCAAGCGGTTTTCTGGGGCTGAGAGTGTGTGACACGCCCAAGGTCTCCCAATGGGTTTCTGTGGCCAAATGGGGAATCGAACCCTGATCTCTGGGGTTGCAGTCCAATGCTCAAACCCCCGTCTAGCAACCATACCCACAAACTATTCCATCATTAGATTTCTTGTTGCTCAAAAAGTCCCCAAATGGTTTCCAATTTTTCCAAGACATCTTCAGTTGGCTTCTCCTTGAAGACCCGCATTAGTTTGGCCGTTTGGGAAAACTCAGCAACCTTAACCATCCCTTTGTTCCAGCGCTGGTACTTTAGCCGCTTGCCAAATCTGACCCAACAGGGGGTCTTGGGGGAGTCCCAAAATGGCCCAGGGCTGCCTATGGCCCACCCATTGCTCAGTCGCAGCCTAAATCCAATGGCTTATCTCAGTTGGAGTAGACCTGTTGAATCGATGGGATTTACATCAGTGTCAGGCTACCCCTCGGCAATCACTTCAACAGCTCTGGTGTTGGTGGGATTTCAGACTGAGGGCCGAACAAGAAGTCCTGTTGAGAACACTACAAATACCCGTGTTGTGCATTGTGTCCTTTAACTCATCCGTCTCCAATTTCAGGGATCCGTTACCCTGGGGTAGGGGTCTTGCCAGGGGTGCCAACTGGAACTGGTGTGAAGCCAAAAGTCCCAGGTAAGCCGATTCTCCCCGGTGACTTAGCACATACACCCCTAGTCAATGCAAAGATGATCACGGGTCTGGAAACCAAGCCGTAGGAGGAACAGCTGAAGGAACTCGGTATGTTTAGCCCGGAGAAGAGAAGGTTAAGAGGGGACATGATAGCCATGTTTAAATATTTGGAGGGATGTCATACGGAGGATGGAGCAAGCCTGTTTTCCCCAGAGACTAGGACAGGAACCGGTGGATTGCAATAACAAGAAAAGAGATTCCACCCAAACATTAGGAAGAACGTCTTGACTGTAAGAGCTGTTCCAGGAGTGGAATCGATTGTGTTGAAGGACTGTGGAGTCTCCATCTTTGGAAAGCTGCAAAGAGAGGTTGGATGGGTATCTTTCAGGAGTAGTTTTGTACTCCTGTATGGCAAGGGGTTGGACTGGATAGGTTTTGGGGTCCTTTGCAATGCCGACATTTGATGATTCTGCAATGCAGACGAGATGGGATTTTACTGTGCTTTGCTTCTCAAATGGTCCACCGAATATATTACGGATTCTACATGTCTCCCAAATATACTCATTTTCTGTGCTAGAATGTAAGCTCTTTTACACAGCAAGAAATTGGAGACTGGCATCACTTTGGCAACATATTCAGGCCTAAATGGCCTTACAGCCATTCCCTGAGAGGAATCTATAATGGGGCTTTTCCTGACAGAATTTGTTCAGAATGGATTTGCCCTTGCCTTCCTCTAAGGCTGAGAGAGTGTGGCTTGCCATTGGGTTTCCAGGGCAGAGCAGGGATTTGAACTCTGGTCTCCCAGGGTCATAGTTTAACCTTCAAACCCTTACACCACACTGGCTCTCTTGATATTTTACATTCTGCTTTTCCAACCAAACTGAAAGCTCAGAGGAGACTGTGAACTAGAAAACACACACACAAGGTTTTTGAAGGCAAACAGATAGAGAGAAAGAAAGAAGGAAAGAAATTAGCTGTCATGAAATTTTTTATAATGCTACTGAGGGGGTTCTGTGGCATCCACCAAAATCTGTCTCCCCTTTGCCACAGCCATGCTTTCCTCTCCTCATCCAAAGGATTCACATCTTTTGGCACAGTGTTTGAAAGAATCTAGTTGCTCATCCTCAGTCTGTAGATAGACAATTGCTGCTAATTCTCCCTTCTGCATTTTTTTTTCCCTCTCAGGGGCAGGAGTTGGTGCCTTTGCCGGGATCCCTGGTAGGTTGGACTCTCTAAAACAAGGGTAGACAACTCTACTGAGGAATGAGGGCTACCTTGGCTGCTTCTTCTGAGTTGCCAAATTATCTTGGCTCCTTTGTTTGGAGTCCTTCTCAAAATGGTGACCCAAAGGCAGCCCTTTTGCGAAGGACTGTGATGAAAAGAGAGGTGCTCGGGGTTGAGGATGTGTTCTCGGGAGGGTGATATTTTTGCACCCTTTTGTATGTTGGTGGTAAAAATTGATTGGATACTTTAAAAAAAAAATGGGGAGGGGTGCATTGGGAGGCTTTGCAGGACTTTGGGGGCTTCCGGATCTGGAAAACTGGAGTCCCATGGAGTTCCTGTGGGCGTTGTTCTGTTTATACTCTCCCTTGGCTGTCATAGGTTTTGGAGGCTTTGGTGGCCAGCAACCAGGGCTCCCTCTGGGTTATCCGATCAAGGCCCCCAAACTCCCAGGTGAGTCTCGATTCAGAATTTCCCTAACAGATTCTCTGAAGGTCCAGCCCTCCCGTGAGGCAGAGAGACCACGGGAGACCACGAAAGGAAGCCAATCCCCTCCTCTCTCCCATGCACACGTCTTACAAAGGGGGTGGTTAAAACCTGCTTATTTGTACAAGCATTCGGGAGAGAAGCTGGTATTCTGATGTGTCTTTGGGGTTTGGCGGTTTAGGCCAAGAACCACTTACCCGTACCAGACAGTAAGACATGTGCATGGGAGAGAGAAAGGGACACAGCTGAAGAGGTTGGGATTACTTCCCAAGTCCTCGTCCTGAGCATTCTGACTGGTCTGTATTGGTGGGACCGGCCTAAATAAACCAAAGATGGGAGGTCTGTGCTTTGGAAGGAGGTTGGGGTGGATTGGTTGTCCTTGCAAAAATCTCATCTCCAGTGGAAAGGAATAAGTTCACATTTTGATCCATCTCTCTCTCTCTCTCTCTTTCCAGGTAGTTATTATGGAAAGCTTCCTTTCGGTGAGTCCTCTTGGCAGGTTCAGTAGGTGCCGTACCTCTTGAGCGGTAGATGTGTAGCAGTGCACCAAAGATAACCAGATTTGACAGAAAACAGGTCCAGTGTCATCCTGGTAGGAATTCAGGGTCAAGACCTTCCCAGGCCCTGAAACCTAGAGATGACCTGTGGGGTGGGGTCTGGTGATTTTAAAATGGATGAGGCTACAATGCCCTGGCGATGTCACTAAGCATTCCTTGAGCATCAGCCATGGTTGTGCTGAGCACATCATTCCATTAAAAAGGGGAAAAAAAATAAAAGACCATATCTGAAAAAAAATGAGTCTCTTGTCCTCAAGCGAAGACCCCTACTTGCAAGGCAACAGCCTTGCCCTGAGATTCTTTCCCCACACCCTGGGGACTGGAGAGAAGTTCCAAGCCCTTAGTCTCATACCAGGCCCAGAGATTTGGAAACCTGAAGGCCAAGATTTCAGATTCATCCCACGTGCCAAAGGACGGGTGAACCCTTCCACTCAAGCACAATGAGCTATCTCAACATCTTGGGGGTTGATTTTAACCTCGCTCTGCCCAAGCGCTCAGCCTTCCTGCTCCATGAAATTTCGTGTGAGTTTTACATTGGGCAAAGTGCAAGGGCTGATTTCGCAGCAAACCCCCTTTTCCTTGCGGTTCCAGGTGCTGGGCCTGGTGGAGTCTTTGGTGGAGGAAAGGCCGGGTACCCGACTGGTACAGGTAAATGGTTCTTGACCCGAAGCCAGTGCCAGCTGAAGAGGTTGGGATTACTTCCCAAGTCCTCGTCCTGAGCATTCTGACTGGTCTGTGTTGGTGGGACTGGCCTAAATAAACCAGAGATGGGAGGTCTGTGCTTTGGAAGGAGGTTGGCGTGGATTGGTTGTCCTTGCAAAAAATCTCATCTGCGTCTTGTTTCTTTCTTAGGCGTTGGGGCCCAGGCAGCTGCTGCTAAAGCAGCCGCAAAATATGGTGAGTGGCCCTCATGGGTTGAATTTGGTGAGGGTACCTCAAAAGTGTCTTTTTTTCCCCGTGGGGCTACCACGGAAAAGTCTCTGCTTGCCGCAGAGTCTCTGTTCTTGGGAAAGCAGATTGGCTGGCTCGGGGCTTTCCCGGCAAGATTTTTTTCAGAGGGGGATTGCCATGGCTGCCTTCTAAGGTTGAGAGAGTGTGACCAGCCCAAGGTCACCCAGGGGGTCCCCATGGCTGGGCAAGAATTTCAGCTGTGGTCTCTCAGAGTTCTAGTCCAATGCACAAACTGCTATACTGCACTGCCAAAGATTTGAATTGGGCTTCCTAATTTGCACCCCTGTTCCTGAAGGTTTAACTTGCAGAAGAGCAGGGTGGAGTCAGAGGTGAAAGGACTAGAAGTCATGTGATAAATTGAGGCCAGAGATTGGCGTCAGAACCAGCCCAGAAGTTGACAAACTTTGGCCCTCCAGGTGTTTGGGACTAGCGCTCACAAAACTCCTGACTGGCTGGGGTTGATGGGAGTTGTAGGCGAAAACCTCTGGAGACCCAAAGGCTTCATCACTCCTGTTTCAGACTAAACACATTGGGCTCATATCCATTTCTGATTCTCTCTCCCTAGGTGCTGGGGTCGTGCCTGGAACAGGCGGAATTCCAGGAGTCGGGGCACTTGGAGGAGGTTTGGTGCCTGGTGCCGGCGCCGTTCCGGGAGCAATAGGTAAATGCTTGTGTAGGGATAAGCCCAGCATGCCTTGCTGGATCGTTGCCTTAGAGCAGCAAGCTTCCATGTAGGGCTTCTGCAACAGCAGGATGATACACTTATCACGTTTTTGGTGGATGTGCGCCCCCAAGTGGTTAAAGATATCTGTTTATCACAGTCCATGATTTTCCTCTCCTGCATATCTTGCATTTACGCACTGGTCATTGGAGGGTAAACACAGGCTGAATCTGCAAGTTGGATTGTTGGAGCATGTGAATCTGAGGAAATCCCTTTGTGGGAGAGAAAACAGATTGAGTGCAGGAAATACACATGCCCTTTAATGTTTAGATGGACCCCTAGAAGCCAGGATTTCAGCTTTCAGGTTAGCATTGGTTCTTCCAAAAGGTCTCTCTCCATTTCTGACGTGCTTCTTTTGGTCACAGGTGTACCCGGTGGGCCAGCAGCAGCTGCTGCTGCTGCTGCAGCTGCCAAAGCAGCAGCCAAAGCAGGAGCTTATGGTAAGTGTGTTTGCCTTCTTGAGGTCAGCCAACATTTGGATTGGATACCAACCTGGCTAGTTAATAAAATAAAAAAAAAATCATGCATAGATAAATACAAAGCCTGTTGGATTTGGGTTGGGAAATGTTGCCCCTACATTGGGGAGGGAGAGACAAGAGGGCACTGAACTGGAATTTGGAAAGTGCGGAAATGTGACATTCAACAAACTCTGCACTGAACTTCCAAGGAGTTTGCTTTGTGCCAAGAATCACAGAATCCTAGGGCTGGAAGAGACCCCAAAGGCCATCAGGTCAAACCTCTTTCTACCATAGAGGAAGACACCATCAGAGCAGCGCCGACAGATGGCCCTCCAGCCTTCGTTTAAAAACCTTCAGAGAAGGAGACTCCACCACACTCCACTGAGGCAGCAGCAGATTCCAATGTCAAACTGCTGTCACCACCGGGATATTCTTCCTAATGTTTAGATAGAATCTCTTTTCCTGAAGTTTGAAGCCATTGCTCCATGTCCTAGAGGAAGCAGATTCCACTACTGGACAGTTCTTCCTGAGGTTCAGGTGGAATCTCCTTTCCTGCAGCTTGAAGCCATTGCTCCTTGTCCTGGTCTCTGGAGCGGCAGAAAACAAGCCCTCTCCCTCCTCTACATGGCATCGCTTCAAATATTTAAACATGGCTCTCATGTCCCCTCTTAACCTTCTCTTCTGCAGACTGAACATACCCAGCTCTCTAAGTCTATCCTCATAGGGCATGGCTTCCAGGCCCTTCACCATTTTGGTCGCCCTCCTCTGGACCTGCTCCAGCCTGACCATGTCCTTCTTGAATTGGGGTGCCCAGAACTGGACACAGGATTCAAGATGAGGTCTAACCAAAGCAGAGTAGAGTGGTACCAGTACCTCCCTCGATCTAGACACCATACTCCTATTGATGCAGCCGAGAATCGCGTTGGCTTTCTTGGCTGCCGCATCACACTGCTGACTCATGTTCAGCTTGTGGTCTATTAGGACTCCTAGATCCCTTTCACACGTACTGCCATCCAGCCACGTGTCCCCCATCCTATATTTCTGCATTCCATTTTTTCTACCTAAGTGTAGGACCTTACACTTCTCTCTGTTGAATTTCATTTTGTTAGCCTTGGCCCAGCTCTCCAATCTGACCAGGTCATTTTGAATTTTGATCCTGTCCTCTGGCGTATTAGCAACCCCTCCCAATTTGGTGTCATCTGCAAATTTGATATTAAATACCCTCCCTCCTGAATCCTGTCCAACTGCTCCCGGGCATCGGCTGCAAGCATGAAGTCCTGGGCAGAGCGTTGCTGCCTTTGTCACATACCGTTTCCCCGGATTGGGTCCCAGCCAGGCCTCCACTCTCTGGTTTTGATTGGAAGCAGAAGGAGAGCAGCGATGGTGGGGAGGAAAGGGGGGGAAATTGTGGCCAGTTGTGGGATTTAAGGGAAGCCGCAACAGGGTCGGGTTTCAGTGGGGCGTGTGTGTAGATTTCCAGGGAAGGAAGAGAGAGATTGAGACCGAGAGAGAGGAGTGCTAGAAAGTACTATATTCGAGTCTCCCCCTTTCACGCCATGAAAGAACAAAAGGGAGGGTGTTCTGCTCCCCCTTTCTTGGTGCCTCTCGCGGTGGCTCAGAGTGGGAAAAGCAAAGAATTTGAAGCCGGCCTGGAAATCAAATCAGGCATCCTAGAATTTGCTTCCTGTCCCCCTCTGCTGTTCCACGGCCTCTTCGACCCCTGCCTTGCGAAGGAAAGGTTCTCGAGACGGGAGCAGAGGCAAGGCCCCGGCGGGGTGCGTTTGAAATCTTTTCCCATCTTCGGCAAAAAGAAGGAGAAGAAAAGGAAAAAGCCGATCCTGCGTTGGGACACTGAAGCTGGAAGCTGGCAGGGGCTTCCACCTTAGCAGTGTGGTGGATCCGTTCCAAGCTTTGGTCCGAATTTCAGTGGAGCGAAATCGAAGCTGTCGAAGCTATTTGGGGGATCTAGCTCAGCACCTTGGATAGATCCTTGAAGAGTTGGACAAAAATTTTGGGAAAGTTCACTGTTCTACCCTGACTTGGGACCTGTGAGTTTTCCACACGAGAGCGTTATAGCACTATGATTCCACTTTCAACCTCCTATGGGATCCTGGGGTTTGCAGTTCCGGGAGGGGCCGGCCGGCCCCTCCCGGAACTGCAAACCCCAGGATCCCATAGGAGGTTGAAAGTGGAATCATAGCGCTATAACGCTCTGGTGCAGAAATGGCCTCAGAAGTTACCACTACTTGGAGCATAAACTTGCATCCCAGCTGTGTATACCATCATCCAGTATTTGGTCGTGACATGTAAATATACACTTCGTGTGCTCTTGAGAATTATTTGCTGGTTGCCCTTCTCTCCAATGAGCTCATGGCTTCATTCTCTGCTCTCCCCCTTCTCCTTTTTTCTCCCAACAACAACCCTGCAAGGTAGAACACATATAAAAGGAGTGAGACAAAGTAACCGGTCCTAGGTCACTTAACAAATTTTTTTGGCTTAGGGACGTGCCTTCCAGTATTTCACAGGGGAAAACTGGGACACGTGTGGCCACCCAACATCAGAGTGTGGTCTAGATTGCAATGGATATTAATAAATGGCAAGAGATATTAATAGATGAGAATAGAAATTAATGAAGAAGCTGGGAGAGGCTGCAGCAGTTTGCTTTTGCCTGAGTCTACTGGGAAGGGCAAGACTCCACCTCCCCATCTCTTCTCCCTCTTGCCGAAATGAGAGCAAACTGTTTTTCCCCTTTGAATTCTGTTTGCAATAATGGATGAGGACAAAGAGGAAAAGCAGGAGAAGGAGAGAGAAACTGGGAAATTTTAAATGCAGCTTAAAAAGGAGGAGGTATCAGAACTGGAAAATCAGGACTATTGGAACATATGCAGAGAGCATAACCCGAACCCAGATCTCCCAAGTCCCGGCCTAGCACAGAGAATGGTTAAATGGCTGAGACCAAAACTGATTAAAATAGTGTCTACTCCCTGTTAAATCATGCAGGTCATAAGAGAGAGTTCTCATCCCAAATCCTTCCCCATAGCTCCCTCTCTTGTTGGCTGCAAATTTGCCCTCTCAGCCTCCTTGGGGGTGGGGGGATTTTAAAAAATGCAGTGCCCCAAATCCCCTAGGCAGGTGACCATGCTGGCTTGGGGATTTTGGGAGTAGCAGTGCAAAAACACTTTTCAGTCACTTGGTGATCCGTTGACTTTCATGCAAACACTTTGCACCTTTAAATGTTTACATTTGAAAAATTGGCTGTATTTTTTGTGCAAAGGACAGTCCGGGCTGAAGAAGAGCAGCAATATCTGTCTTTGCTGGTGCTTTTGTTTGGAGCCAAAGAGACGTTCCTGGATGGCAGGGAAATCCAGGTTTTTCCACAGATTTTTTTCTAAGGCTGGATGTCATTTCCACTCAGGGAGTGGAATGGGAAAGTCTCCACTGAAGCCAGAAGTTCAGGCTGTGTGTCACTTTTGCCATTTTCTATCTCTGTGGCCCAACTCCCAGCCAGGGACGAAAATCATAGTGGAAGAATGCTGCCCTCTAGTGGAACACTCTGGCCACAGGAACTCAGAAGGAAATAGTTTCCGTAACTGGACAATACCCTGTCATAGAGCCGTAGAGTTGGAAGGGACGCCAAGGGTCATCTAGTCAAACCTCCAGCAAACCCAAGCTAAACCACCCCCGAGAGGTGGGCAGCCAACCAATCTTGCAAGATCTCCAATTTTAAAAAGTCCAACCCCCCTGTAAGTTAGACCACTATCCAACTGTTGAGTGGCTCTTGCTGTCTGGAAGATCTTCGTAACGTGTAGTCAGAACTGTCACCCACCTTGTGGCCTTCTCTTGACATTTATGACTTTGCATTCCTCTCCTTCTCTTTGGGGAGTCTTGACATTCCTCTCCCTCTTGGCTCTATAGGTGCTGGAGGACTTCCTGGAGTTGGGGTTGGTGGAGTGGGGATCCCCGGTGCCGTCGGGGTCCCTGGGGTCGGCGGTGTGCCTGGTGTTGGACCTGGAGTTGGAGCAGTCCCAGGAGTAGGAGGTAAAGGGAGGGAGGGAGGGAGGGAGGGAGGGAGGGATGGATGGCGGGATGGATGGATGGATGGATGGATGGATGGATGGCTCGCTTAAGGAGAAGTGGATGGGAATGAGGACGAGAAGGACCAGGAAGGACGGAATAGCTAATGGCTCCAGCAGCAGAATCCATTTCCAGATTTTGGATAGCTTTGAAGGAGTTCTCCAAGGTGCTGAATGTAGTTGGGGCTAGGTTTCAGCACCTTGGAGAGATCCTTTTACTAAATCATCTTTGCTAAGTAAACAATTAAAACAAAACATAAGACCTGTAATGCTATTCCTCTACTCCCACTCCTTTCCCTCATAGGGGAAAATTGGAACAAAGGTGACCAGACAACATCAGCATGTGGTCTAGATGGCAATGGATATTCATAAATGGCAAGAGAGATTAATAGGTGAGAATAGAAATTAATTAAGAAGCTGGGAGAGGATCCGTGTATCCGTGTTGCATTTTGCAATTCAAGATGTGAAGACCCAATCTTGCCAAGAAAACTGCGTGACATGTTTGCCATAAGTTGGAGTCAGCTTGAAAGTGCACAGCAACAAACTCTAGATGGAGCTAACAAGAAGATTTAGGGCCTAAACTTGCATGTTCTGTAAACAACAGCCACTGTAATAAGGCCCGAGACTCTTAACTCGAAGTCCCCACCATGCTTCTGCTGATAAAGACGGCATCCCTCTTTCACCTTCTCCTGATTTTCTTCCGTTGTTTCTGTCTCTTAGGAGTGAGTCCGGCAGCGGCAGCGGCAGCAGCAAAGGCAGCCAAATATGGTACGTATCCCGGTCACCCAGTCTTGCAGGGAGAAAGGAGGGGTGGTGGGGATGTGGAGTGACTCCACATGTAGTTCCACGTTGGTTGAACGGGGAATCCATGGCAGGCTTTAAGCGGCCTTCAGAGGTGCTTTCCGAGGTGTTGAACTCTATCCACCAAATAGTTCAGCACCTTGGAGAGGTGAGAGGAGCTCTCAAAAGCTTTGCCGCCCAACTGCACGTGGCAGCCACCCGTTGCACCTGGCCACATGGATGCACAGTATGGCATACAGCAACATTTTCAGCGCAGCTTCTCTTTCAAGTTCCTGGCCCTCATGAAGCAGCCCCAAAGAATCACACTGGGCACATTTTGGCAGATTTGAAACAGGAAACATATGGTTTCATTCACATCAATGGATCCGTGTTGCATTTTTGCAGTTTGAGATGTGAAGAATTCTCGTGAATTTGCTTGCCAAATTTGGGGATCTGTTCACAGGAAATCCCTGTGGGGCTTTGTTGTCTCTGCCAAGCAGTCTGTGCTGAGATATAGGCCATTTCCACAGTAGCATGTTACAGTGCTATTATTCCACTTTCAACATCCTTGGGGTTTGTAGAGAGGCCCAAGAGCTCTCTGACTGAGAATTCTAAAGGCCCCTCTCCAAACTGGAAACCCGAGGATTCCACAGGATGTTGAAAGTGGAATAAGAGCACTGTAACAGTTTAGTGTGGAAATGGCCATAGGTAGGTAGGTAGGTAGGTAGGTAGGTAGATAGATAGATAGATAGATAGATAGATAGATAGATAGATAGATAGATGGAGCTAGACACATGCATTTGGTCCCAAAATCATCGTGGTCCGTGGAATGTAACTTTATGCATCCATAGCTAAGTAGCAGAGACCCAACAAAACCCCGTCGGTCTGAACTGTAAAAATGCATACCAGGCACCAACCAGAGAGCCCTGGTGTGCTACAGGCATTTGATACAGCCCTATGCACAATGCACATAAGTCTCTCCTTTAGGTACCATTCTGCAGGGAGCACCATTACGTAGTAATGTTACGGCAGCTCCTTGGTGAATACAGGCATTGCACGACCATTCAGTTCTCTTCCCTACAGGAGTGAGGCTGCTTATGTCCACATTAAGCCCCAACAGAAGGCCAGCCTGTATTTATTTTTATTTTCTTTGTCCGGGGGAGGGGGGGACCCACAATATATTTTTTGCACAAATCAAACTGGACTAAGCGTGGAAACTTTGCACGGTCCCCCTCCACGTTTTTGCACAGAGCGGGCAAGAAAGGGTTCCAAAGATTTGATCTGGAGGGCAGGAAAGATATGAGTGTGGATTTTCATGCTTTCTGCCATTTGCCCTCTCCTCTGCAGGTCTAGGGCCAGGCGGCATTGGGGGTATCCCAGGTGGAGTTCCCGGAGGCGTTCCCGGAGGCGTCCCGGGAGGTGTTCCTGGAGGCTTGCCAGCAGTCCCAGGTGCGTTTACACGAGGAGACCAGGTCCACCAATGGACAGATCCTGCCCCTGTACCTTGACTTGGGTTTTATCTCTGCCAACAGGAGCTGTGACCTCAGCAGCCGCCGCCGCAGCGGCTAAAGCCGCCGCCAAAGCTGCCGCCTACGGTAAGTCAACTACGGAGTCCCTCCTGGCCCAGAATCCTTTCGATTTGTCAGATCAGATCTGGTTTGGAGCCTGGGAAGTTCCTTTTCGAAAGGGCATCTGCCCCATGACTTGTTGCAGCGTTTCAGAAATGGGCTGTTAATCATTCCTGTGCTGGAAAAGTTACTTCCATTCCTTGTTGCTTCCTTTTTCTATGACTTTTCTGAGAGTGGAATTGGTTGGAGTTGATAAGAGAACGGCATCAAACTTCACAAGTTTATGTCAAGATACCATCTTGGAAAATAACTTTATTCTTTTAAAGATTTTATTGTTTGTAGCTCATCTTTTTTATGTAGTATGTGAGAGCCAGCATGGTTTAGGGTTGCCATCAGTTCGGAATGACTTGAACACACATAACAACAAAGGGCTTTTCTGCACTACACTGTTATAGTGCTATTATTCCACTTCCAACCTCCTGTGGAATTCTGGGGTTTGTGGTTTACTGAAGCCAAAGAGCTCAGGATTCCATAGGATGTCGAAAATGGAATAATAGCATTGTAACGGTGTAGTGCGGAAAGGCCCCAAAACAACAGTCATAGATGTGGCCATGGGGGGCAAAAAAGTTTGAGAGTGTGCCTTTTTCTAGTATGCCAAGATACCTCTCTAAAAGCCAGGAGAACCCTGTTATTTCTTAACCTTGTTAAATGACTTAACTGTTATGTCAGCATAAATAATCATGTTGTGGAAGAAGGTATACGATTCCTCCCCAGCCAACACATCTGCACAGGATTTGAAAGGGATTCTGGAGAACCTCGGAGCTCAGCTCTGTCCATTCCCGGGCCACTTCTAGGGCACGGGGGGTGGGGTACATGTGAGAGGCATCCAGATCCTTCCGCAATCAGGAATGGGGAAGCAACTTCTGACTTGGTGAGATGAGCAGCTGCTTCTTCTCTTTCCCTGGGTGTGTGAGGACAGTTGTGGCATACACACACACATACACACACACACAGAGGCTAATCAATGGCCAAGGGTGTGGAATGGCAGCTGGGAGCCTCCAACTTCCATGTGGGAGGAGAAGAAGATATATAGGTCCAGTGGTGTCTGGGCGCCCCCTTGTCACTGGATCAGTGTGTCCATACCAGGTTTTAATGCAAGCCACCAAGGAGCTCTCCAAGGTCCTCAGTGTATTTAGGAATTGGCTTCAGCACCTTGGAGAACACATAGGAAACCTGCATTAAAACCTGGAGAGACTCCAATGTCCCACTGACAGGAGAGCTATCCGTCCCCGGTGTGTGGATTTTGACTAAGGCTAGCAGAGCTGTGTTGGATTTTGGCCAATGCCAGCAGAGGTGAGGGCAACTGGAGCGTCCATGATGTCCGGTAAGCCTCGCTGAATGATGTGGACAAGAATTGAATGGCTTCCTCCCTTAACCTCTTGTTTTGGGACTTCTCAACAGGGAGAGGGGTGGTCCCTGGCTATGGAGCAATTGGTGGCGTAGGACCTGCTGGCGTTGGACCCGGAGGCATTGGAATTGGTGGGATAGGTAGGTAGGAGATCAGTGTCTTCTAAATCAAGGGGTGGGGAACTGCTTTTAACCCAAGGGACAGAGCTCTCCAAAGTGCTGGAAATGGACTTCAGCATCTTGGAAAGCTCCTTCAGAACTTTGCGTCCAGGGGATATGTTCATATGTGATGGGAAAGGCCAAAAGCAAAGGAGGTGAAGCTCCAAGCCACCATCCGTATTTTAGCTTGCCACTCTTAACTGCCAAGAACTAAGGTATTTTAACCTTCTAGAATGGGGGGGAAACCCTTTTTTAAAAAATGGGCAGCTACCAACTGGTGACGATGTCCTGGAAGATTAGGTGTGACCATGCAGGAAGTCTCAAGAGGTCCCAAACTGACCTCAGCTCCAGAGGTTCCTCAGAGACAGCCCAGAACTCTCTTTCCGTGATAATCTAAAAGGATGGTGGATTGAAATGGAGCCCAAGCGACTGAAACCGGTATATTGGACTACTGAAAAGTCTGTATCTCCCAATAGTTACAGCTAGGAGATACAGACTCCCAAAATCTGTATCTCCCAATAGTTTGAGTTCTAAGATTCTCAGATTACCAAGTTCCCCCCACGTAGCAGAGGAGTTTGAAGGTTATTCTGCCCTGGTTTGGCTATTGTTGAGGGTGGCTTTTCCTTACCAGCCTGTGCCCAGGGGGGTGGAGGGGAGGGACGTGATCAGGATCTGGTGGTATTGAATCTGTGCCTCTCCATCTTTTCTCAGCTCCGGGAAGTCCAGCCGCCGCCGCTGCAGCTGCAAAAGCAGCCGCCAAGGCAGCGAAATACGGTATGGAAGAGTCTTTCCATCCAGACATCCATAGAAACCAGGGAGCAGAACAATATTCAGCATTATTTAATTCCTGGCCAAAAAGAAAACTGGGGAGAGGGTGTTTGCTGACATTCAAAAAACCATAGTGATGGAAATAGCACAGTAGCAAGCCTTTGTGCAGTTTTCTCTTGATACTTGCATGTTCCAAAGTGGGATTATTCTGTACAGAAATGCAAGTTGTTTTTCTGCACAGAAAAAAACATTGTAGGTTGGAAGCTGTACATTCTGACAGTAATTATCCCGTTTGCTGGTGCAACATGGTTTCTGCACAGACCTCAGGGTACAGACAAGCCACATGTGTTTCTGTGCAAAATAATTACCCAGAACACTTTGGGAGGTTTGGATTTGAGGAGCATGCTGCACAAGAAGAGTTACTTTCTTTCCCATCTCAGGCTTTATTGCGGTGGGTACTGCCAAAACGCTGCTGCAGCCCTGACACTGGAAGTCTGTGTTTCTCCAGCCACTTCACCTCCCGCTTCACCATTCTCTCAGTCCTGATGCTGCTAAAAAAATTCCAGTGAGACTGAGGATGAGGCAGGAGGGATTGGGAAGGTGTAAAAAGACTTTGTAAAAAAAAAAAGGAGCTTTTTTGTCAGAGGCTTTGTTAACTGAGGCATGCCTGTGCCCTGTTTCGGTACAATAGATCAGTTTTCTGCACTGAAAAATGCTATTCCCTGTGAAGGAAACACCTTTTCTGCACAAAATCCATATTTTGGGTGCAGCAAGACCACAAGTTCCCTGGCACGCTTTGAGGTGCATCAGTTTGAGGAGTATACAGCACAAAAAAAAAGTTACTTGTTTTCTGCCGTAGCAAGGAGAAAACTACAGAAAGGATCCATTCTTGCAGGATGAACTAGTCATTCTTCTTCAGGATGAACTAAGCCAAAGCTTTCCATCCTCAACGGGCACCCATTTGGGGTCTCAGACAGGCAAGCCCATGTGGATTGGCCTCTTCTCACGGTGCGGGTCTTTTGCCCAAGTAGGAGCCGGTGCGGCTGGAGGCCTTGTTCCCGGGGCAGGCGTCGGCGGTGTCGTGCCAGGTATTGGTGGCATCGGTGGCGTCGGTGGGCTCGTGCCGGGCATCGGAGCCGTCCCCGGAGCTGGAGGTAAGTGGGCGAATGCAGAAAAAGTTCATCCACGTGAGAGCCTCACATTCCCACCACAAGCACACACCCTTTCACTGGCCATTTCCGCACTAGCCTCTTATAGTACTATTATTCCACTTTCAACATCCTGTGGGATCCTGGGGTTTGCAAAACACCCCTCCCTAAACTGCAAACCCCAGGGTTCCATAGGATATCAAAAGAGGAATAATGGCACTATAACGGGCTGGTGCGGAAATGGCCACTGTCCCAATTTGGCGCGGAGAGTCCCAATTAATTCCCTGATGTCGTGTCCTGGCTGGCTTGCTCTCAAAAACTTTGCTCAGAGTTTCAAACAGAATAGTTTATTACAGCAAAGCAAGTAACACAGTAAATCCCAACTATTGCTGAGACTGCAGCGTCGGAGTTGGGTGCATGTTTTATACCATGCCAGAGAAATTTTGGTGCACATATCAAGGGTTAGTTAAAGTCTTACAGGCTGGAAGGCTAGAATTTTCCAACATTTCCAATCCCCTCACTCTCCACCAGACACTGAGTGGCCTGCAGAGAGGGAACGGCGGCAACTACATTGTGTGTCAAGGGTTCCTTTGGTCATCGCAGAGGATAGAAATGAATACCAGCTTCTGCAATGACCCTCAAAAATATACCCTCAAAAATATATATGCATTGGAACATGGACTTATGCCTATAGACAGCACCCGTATGATTCCAGTGAAAATCTGGCCCCAACATCTCCTGGTGGGCCCTGACTCTTAAAACCTACATGCTAAACTTTTTCTGTCTTTTCTGCTAGTACCCGGGACCCTTGGGGCAGCAGCGGCAGCTAAAGCAGCGGCAAAGGCAGCTAAATATGGTGAGTCTTCTCTTTCTGTATCTCCCACTCTGATTCAGCTACCTGAGTTTGCTTGTTTCGAAGAGCGCTTTCGCTCCCACGCCAGCCACGGATATTCCACGCCAGAGTGAGTGACGAGTCACGGGTACGTGTCATGAGGTTGCCGGTATAATGTTCCAGAATGAGACAGCACAGGTTGTAAGTTCTATGGGATAGAAATTTTAAAAATGAAAAAAAAAAAAATAGATATGGTGCATATATGGAATTATTTTTAGGATTTCTAAAAGTTAAACTGGGATTTGAGAGGAGCAGAGGCCAGCGGTCAGTAACTCTGTCCATCAACAAAGGTCCAAAAATGGAGAATTCTGTTCATCCTTGTCTTTGTTCCAAATGAATGACCCATTTTTAGGGGAAAAAAAAAACAACACAAACTTTCTGGCCTTTCTTAGGAGCAGGTGTTGTTCCTGGAGGCGGAGTCGTGCCGGGGGTCGGAGTCGTGCCAGGGGTCGGAGTTGTTCCTGGAGGCGGAGTCGTGCCAGGGGTCGGAGTCGTGCCAGGGGTCGGAGTCGTTCCTGGAGCAGGTGACAACTTCTTTGGCTACTTCTTGCCTTCTCTTCTTTTTGGAGAATTAATACGGGTCAAGCTTCCCTTGTCTTTTGACCCCCAAAATGGACCTCCAGGCAGTTGGATCGTGATGGATTTTTTTTTCTCTTTATCTCCCAGGAATCCCTCAAATTGGAGTACAGCCTGGGGCCAAGCCACCTAAATACGGTACGTCGGGCATGGGGGCATATTTGTTGTTTTTTGTTATTTGCCATCAAGTAAGCTCCGACTTACAGAAAGCCTAGGAAGAGGATAACTTCTCAGAGCCCCGGTCCTCCACAACCCTGCTCAGGTCTTGCAAAATCAGGGCATCCATGGCTACCTTGATGGAGTTGACCCACCTGTAATGCGACCTTTCTTTTTTCCTACTGCCTTCTCCTTTGTTGTCGTTGTGTGCCTTCAAGTTGCTTCCAACTTATGGCAACCCTAAGGTGAACTTGTTGTGGGTTTTCTGGGGCTGAGAATGTGTCAGGCGCCCAAGGTCACCCATGGGGTTTCCATGGCCAAGTGGGGAATCGAACCCTGGTCTCTAACCACTACCCCGTGCTTGCTCTCATTCTGGTATAGGAGGGAGAAAAAGTCTTGGAAGAGTCTCCTTTTCTCAACTCCAGAATCCAGATTTTCCAAGCCAGCAAAATGGCTGGGGGGAGGGGGTGTTCTGGGATTTGGAAAAAAAATTGAATTTCCCCGAGCACTGGAAAAGGAACATGTGCAAGCAGGTTAGATGAAATAGCCTCTGGATGACCCTTTAAATATGCAGGGGTGGTCCAAGAAAGCATCCACCAAGTTGGGGTATTTGCCAGCCCTCCTGCCCAAGCTTTGCTGGTATTCCCAGGAACTACCTGAACGGTACTATTTTCGTGCCTGGAAGAGATCGATAAAGACCTGGGTTCTGATTCTCTCCTCCCCACCAAAGAACAAACACACAGGCCTGCTAGGAAATGAAAGGGTAAGAATTAACTGGAAGAGAAGAGAGAAAGGAAAGCAAATCTCCCTCTCAGGGAAAGAGAGTGGAGATGCAATGCAATACACGGAAGATGATCAGTCTACAGGAGCGAATAATGTTTCTCATGTAATGGAAGGTTCCTTAAGCTCACTGTTTTCTCTTTTCCAGGTGTTCCAGGAGCTGGACTGGGTGCTGGCGTGGCAGGTAGAGTGGGCAGAAATGGGGGAAAGAGGTGCCCCTCAGAAAGGAACCTGGGACATGGCGGGGTGGGGCTGAATTGGGGAGTCTGCTAAATGCGAGCAGCTGTGCAGATCCACGGCAAGAAACTGGTTCTAGCTGTTTCAACCTCCCTCCAGGGCAGGTCCTTTGTAAAGCTAATGGCATGTGACTTGGAAGAGACCAAAAATAAAGTCGTGTGCATGTTCACATTCATTGCACAGAAGGTTAAGAGGGGACCTGATAGCCATGTTTAAATATTTGAAGGGATGGCATGTTGAGGAGGGAGCAGGCTTGTTCTCTGCCGCTCCAGAGACTAGGACAAGGAGCAATGGATTCAAACTGCAGGAAAGGAGATTCCACTTGAACCTCAGGAAGAATTTCCTGACGGTCAGAGCTGTCCGGCAGTGGAATCTGCTGCCTCAGTGGAGTGTGGTGGAGTCTCTTTCTTTGGAGGTTTTTAAGCAGAGGCTGGATGGCCATCTGTCGGGAATGCTTTGATGGGTATTCCTGGATAGCAGGGGGTTGGACTGGATGGCCCCTGGGGTCTCTTCCAACTCTATGATTCTATGATTCTATGCACAATGCGAATGGACAATCATGCACTGTGTACAACTATGTGCAACAATGTTGCGTGGGTAACACCCTTCTTGTAACCTGGTGGCTGCACCACATTGCCTTGCTCGTGGATTGCAAGGTGGCACAAATGTGCGTCATGTGCCTCATTGCAAGGTCTATATATGCCAAGCCGTGTGCTGTGTACAGTTGCATTCAGTGCCTCCACATGCAAAGTATAGCAACTCTGCATCCGAGGAACGGGCTGTGCCTACAGGCGTATCATGCCCAGTCTCGTCTGATCTCAGAAGCTAAGCAGGGTTGGGCTTGGTTTGTACTTGGATGAAAGAAATGTGACCAACCACTTTCTGTTGGCGTCTTACACATGTGTAAGATGCCAGCTGGAGTCTGGACCATCTCTCTGTCTCTGTTCCTATTTTCAGGTTTTATGGGAAATTCTTTCTTTAAAAGAAAAAAAAATCATTTTTTTTTACTCCTCCTTCTCTCCAGTATTGGGCAGTGGGGAGAAGGCCATGATCCTAACTGCCTTCTCTCCCTCCTGCGCTTCACAGGTCTTGGTGTAAGAGGCTTTGGGGTCCCTGGAGTCGGGGGCGCTGGTTTTGGGGGACTTGTAGCTGGTGGCCTTCCTCCTGGTGAGCAGAGGGTCTCCATGGGCATACTGGCAGAGTGGCAAACGTGCCCTTTTTGCTGGGATCCGATTACTTACTAGGGGACCTCGATACTTGAAGTTGCGCCTCTCCGCGTATATGCAGCTTCTGAGCTTAAGGGCCCTCCATCCGTCAGAGCAAAATACTATGCAAGGACTTGAAGGGATGCCATGTTGAGGAGGGAGCGGGCTTGTCCTCTACCGCTCCAAAGACTAGGACAAGGAGCAATGGATTCAAGCTGCAGGAAAGGAGATTCCAGAACTTTTGACGGTCAGGGCTGTCCGGCAGTGGAATCTGCTGCCTCAGAGTGTGGTGGAGTCTCCTTCTTTGGAGGTTTTTAAGCAGAGGCTGGATGGCCATCTGTCGGGAGAGCTTTGAGGGTGTTCCTGCATGGCAGGGGGTTGGACTGGATGGCCTCTGGGGTCTCTTCCGACTCTATGATTCTATGTCTTAGGACAGGGTCTTTTCTACCGTTGCACCCCAATTCTGAGACACCCTCTTCCCCGGAGGCCTGACCGGCTCCGACATTGCTGCCGTTTGGGTGCCCAGTAAAAACAAGCTGGTTGACTTGAACTGGACTGACCTGCAAGACTTTAAACACTGGAGAATAATATTATACGTGATCGCTGCGGCCAGAATTGTATATGCCAAATTTTGGAAGGACAAAGAAATTCCACAGATAGAAGACTGGCTGATAAGACTAACAGAGCGCAAAGGATTAGATAAAAGGACTCTGATGTTAAAAGGGAAATTTCAAAACAAAAAATGGGTCTAATCAAGAAACACATTATAATGATTTCATGTGAACTAGGAATCATAAGATATTGTCAGAATAAGTGTTTTTAGGGATGTTAAACTATGTCTGAGTAAAATAGATCAGTCTATCAGACAAAATATAAATATAGTATAATTATAATATAATATATAAAAATATAATATTGGAATATAGATTAGAATATAGACTGTAATGTGTAAAATCGAATGATTAACGGCAGATATTCAACAAGCAGAAGGTACTATCGTTAATTATAGGATTAATAGTAAAAACGGGCCGGTTGACAAATGCATTTGTGAATTGATTTTACAAAAAAAAAAAAAAAAATCATTCATTTTACCAAAAAAAAAAAAAAAGTGTGTGGTTCCAATTCACATTAAAAGACTTTGAAGCACTCCAAACTGCCTTTTAATTTGTTAATTGTTCAATACGCCTTGGGCCTTTTGAAATTATTTTAATTACCTGTGGCTCTTGCTGCGTGCCTTCATGTCGTTTCTGACTGACAGCAACACTAAGGCAAACCGATCATTGGGTTTCCTGGGGCTGAGACAGTGCGACGCGCCCAGTCACCCAGTGGGTTTTCATGGCCGATCGGGAAATCGAACTCGGGTCCCCAGGGCCGTAGCCCAAAGCTCAAACCACTACACCGCTCTGTCTCTCTTTACTGTTTCAGATTTGGTCAGCTCAGTTTTAATGTACGCCGCCCTGAAATTTTCAGATAAAGGGTGGGATATGAATTTTTTAATGAGCAAATAAATCGATATTTTTGTGTCAAGAATTGCTATTGTTTCCTCTCCTTCTCACAGGGTTGGTGTATCCGGGAGCTGTGGGTAAACCGCCCAAACCAGGTAATATTTTAATTTTTTTTTTAAAATAGGATATCTCAAGATATAGGGCAGGGTGGGCCTCATGTAGCCCACAGGCCAAATGTGGCCCCTAGACTCCGCTTTATGGCCCCAGAAGCCTCCCAGGGGTCTCAGAGAGCCCCCTTCCCACTCACAGTTTTCTCTAAAAAGAAAAATTGGCCCAATGATCCGGCAGTTTTTGCCCCAACACCACACAGAAAGTCCCCCAAACGTGCAAAAATGCCCCAAAATATTTCCACAACCATTCCAGAACCCCATGCCGTCTGCCCGATTCCTCCATTTTACGCTGCCGTCCTTCTCAAAATGGTGATGGGCAAATGAGGATTGCGGCACCCAGCATCCCCTGCTTCGCATGGCCACTGCTGGGTGGGGGGGATTCTGGGAGGTGTCTTTTTTCCCCCCTAAAAGGTATCTTTTCCAAGCTCTCGAAAATGGGACCCATTCCAGTGGCGTGGGGTTTTATATTTTCTTTCTTTTTTTCCACGCAGGTTTTGGATTTCCACAAGCTGGTGAGTTGACTGAAAAATGCAAAATTGGTTGCGGTCTTAGAAATTAATCCCTTTTCTTTTCCTAATAATTTTTATTAAGATTTTTTTTTAAAAAAAAATACATTGAGAATGACAGATATCGGTTAAACGAGAATAGAAAACTAAGATAAATAAGGCAGAAAAAGGGGGGGGGGGAGAAGAAAAAGTGGCTTCTGATCTTCCCTTTGGTGGTTTTATATATATGTGTCTGTAGTTATTCATTCCTCTCTCTCCCAAATAATACCATATTCCCTTCTTTCGGTAGCAGATTCTTTCTAATCAACAAAACCAAAATCTATCAAGTCTTTTTATTTCCCCCACGAAATATATCTAAACGAGGTCTCCAGTCTTTAGGAAAGGTCACTAATGACCTTTCTCGAATCAGACCAGGCACTTCTAAGACAATAGTCATGAGCATACCCAGTTCCCCAGAGATTTGGGAGAGTGGTATTTTCGAAAATCTGAAAACCTTCCTCATACCTCCCAGCTCCATGTCAGTGGGGTGCCGAATCCACTCCGGGTTTTGGCTACTTGTTTACGTGAGCTCTCCAAGGTGCCAGACCCTATTTCTAAATAGTTTCAGCCCCTTGGAGAGCTCTTTTAAAGTCTACATTAAAACATGGAGTGGATTCACCACCCCACTGACATGGAAGCTACCCTCATTTTGGAGGAGGAATCGAGGTGGGTTTTAACCACTCTACAGAACAGAAAAAATGGATCCAATCTGTAATGAGGAATCCGTTCTCATAATTCCCATTCCCATGTCAGTGGGCTGGTGAATCCAGTCCAGGTTTTAGTTAGCGTCTGTTGACGTTCTCCAGGGTGCTGAATATGTTTATGAAGAGGGTTCACTGCCCCACTTGTGGAATTCCAGCCCTTATTTTTTTAGGGACCGTAGCTCCCAGAATCCCCCAGTGTTGTTGAATACCTTGATTTCCAGTCCTTAAGAGTCACAGCCCCTCATTCTGGGTTCAACAGACCTCAAGTGCTGCCCAACATGAGACCCGAACTCACAGCTCCAGCTTTCCATTTTGCTTTGTCTCCATTCCATACCACGTTGGCCGGAGGCTCCCTGTTCAGTGGGGTGGGGAATCTATTCCAGGTGGAAGGGGGGGGTTATTATTATTGTTATTGTTGCTGCTACTAACTTCATTTATACCCCACCTTCTTTCCAAAATTGGAATTCAAGGGAGCTTACCATTTAAAAATCCCATCCTAGCTTTACGACTTAGTTCTGGCTTTAAAAGAACTCTCCAGGGTGCTGAATTCCTAATTTCCTCAACACCTTGGAGAGCTCCTTTGGAGCTCTTCAAACCCTGGTGTGGATTGACCGCCCCACCGACATGGGAGCCCCTAATGGCCGTGGCTCCTGTATACGGTTACGTGCACTCTTATATGTGCAGCTGGTATTATATGCGATCTGGCCTCGCCGGGGAGATGGGAAGAGGCAAGTATGAGCTGAAAGGGCCCCATTCACACAAGTGTGTGTCATCCTGAGATGTCAGACTCATCCAGAACAGGGGAACCAGGCTTACAAGTTACAGCTTCCCTGCCACCTCTTTGGACTGTTCTCACTCTGTTCTTTTCTTTACAGTTAACGGATTGATTACTCCAGGTATGTTTCAGGGCTCAGCACCCATCAGAAATTGCTTGGGAAAGGCATGGGACGATGGCTTCATCGATTTTGATCTTTATCTTTGGGTTGATTTCCTCGATTCACCTGATCCCAAAATAGTTGTGAAACAGATATACCCTGTGTCCATTTGAGAAGCTGCGCATTTGAGAACTTGGGCCAAAAAGCCCAAAACCAAACTAAATTGGCCTAAATCCCAGTTGCTAGTCCCAACTCAAGTAGACCCGTTGAATCAATGGGGGCTCAGCGAACCGATACTGATGTAAGTCATGGGTTATAGAGTCATAGAAACATAGAGTTGGAAGAGATCACAGGGGTCATCCAGTCCAACTCCCTTCTTCTATGCAGGAACGCACACTCAAAGCACCCCCCAGCAAATGGCCACCCAGCCTCTGTTTGCAAACCTCCAAGGAAGGAGAATCCACCACACTCCATTGAGGCAGCAGGTTCCACTCCGGACAGCTCTGACCATCAGGAAGTTCTTCCTGAGGTTCAAGTGGAATCTTCTTTCCTGTAGCTTGAGTCCATTGCTCCTTGTCGTAGTCTCTGGAGCAGCAGAAAACAGGCTTGCTCCATTCTTGATATGACACCCCTTCCAATATTTACACATGGCCATTGTGTCCCCTGTTAACCTTCTCTTCTCTGGGCTAAACATCCCCAGCTCCCTAAGATGCTCCTCATAGGGCCTCATGGCTTCCAGACCTTTCACCATTTTGGTCCCCCTCTTCTGGACACGCTCCAGCTTATCAATATCCTTCTTGAATTGAGGTGCCCAGAACTGGGCACAGGATTCCAAATGAGATCTAACCAATGCAGAATACAGTGGTACTATTACCTCCCTTGATCTAGACACCATACTCTTATTGATGCAACCAAGAATCACATTGGCTTTCTTGGCTGCCGCCTCACACTGCTGACTCATGTTCAGCTTTATTACCATAAATCCAAGTCAACTGGATGGCAATTAATAATGATAACAGTCTCAGAAACTGGGTTGCAATCCATCCAACATGGAGGCTCAATCAAGCCCTCTGGACCCTAGATGGCCAGCCCCTCCTTTTCCTATTATGCCTTTTAGTTTCCCAGTTTTTGTATGCTTTCTGTGTGAGATGGCCAAAGGGTCTATCTGATGATACCCTGGACTGCTAAAAAGGTGAAGGAACAGGTTCCAAAGCAAATCAAGCCTGAACTCCCTCTAGGAGCCAAGATGACTCAACTGAGGCTGTTGTTCTTTGGCCGTATCATGAGAAGACATGACTCCCAAGAACAGAAAATAATCCTTGGGAAGATGGATGGCAGTAGGGTGGATAGACTTGGTCAAGAAAGACACATCCCTGAATCTGCAAGACCTGAGCAGGGCGGTTGAGGATAGGGCGGCTTGGAGACCTCTCGTCACCAGGGTCGCCGTAGGTCTAGGTCAAAGCGGACTGACCTCTGCAGGAATTTAAACTTACGTCCCCGCAGATGTGAGTTCACAAAGTGAGAGGATTTGAACTGGGGAGTTCCGCAACATCTATATCCGCTAAGGGGCTGCTGTGACGTTCCTACACAGGCGAGCTGGTAGAGGGACCAACGCGCAAAGGGAGGAATGCACATCAGTCCTGCTGTGCATTAGTCCCAGGGACGCCGGCTGGGAGCGTGTCCATGTGCATTGGTAGAGCCCGCCAGAGTCTTGCCAGTATTCTGGTCAGCATTTTTGCAACTCACTCATGGTGGTCCTCAGTGCCTCTGCTCCATAGCTCAATATACATAAAGTTAGGTAACATACACCATGCTAGAGCAATCCAACCCCTATTATTACTCTGTACAAGTATGTTCGGCGGCAGGTACCATTTGGCCAAGACGTTACGAGTGTAGCCCAGTGTCAGCCTGTTTTTGCTGGAGGAAAATCCTTGAGACAAATATTAGAAAGAGTCTTCCCTTAGAAGGACTTCTTCCCATGGCTCGAAAGTGATCGTATAGAGGGCCAGCAGGGGTAGGGGTTGCAAGATGGCGAGTATTAACTCTGCATTCCTCTCTGTTTTGCCTTTCTAGGTCAAGGAGTCTATGTTGGTGAGTGCAGTTTTGTTCCGGAGGGATGAAATGGGGAAACCAGGCAGGCGAAGGGACCTAATAGGGTAGCCAAAGTGGGGGGACTGTGGCTTCCATGTCAGTGGAGCGGTAGGTCCGTTCCGGGTTTTTTAAACATGAGTTTTATTAAACACATACATAAAACAAACATAGAAGGCTCTATCGTTCAAAAGACAACATCGAAAGACAAAACATGAACCAACAAGACAGCGAGATCCCTCAGAAAGGACACCCTAAATGCAATACGAGGGAACAACAGTAATTTTTGTAAAACCGGAGCCTGGCATGGATTTGCCGCTCCACTGACATGGAAGTCCATGTCTGCCACTGGTCAGCCAGCCTGGAAAGATCTCACCCCTCTTCTCCCGCCCTTTCCCCGCTCCCCTCCTTGCAGGAAAGCCCCCCAAACCCTACGGAGCCCTAGGAGTGCTGGGATACAGAGGTAGGAGGCAACGCTGCAGCCTGGAAGAGTCTTTTGGTTTCAGAAGGAGATGTCCCCCTTCCCATTTCAATCTCAAAACTTCCATGCTCAGGTGCACTCTACCTTGTGAGCAAAATGAGGTGGGAGATGCTCTTTCCCATCATGCTAGGAGAAGATGCCATGGACGAGATTTCTACTGGCCTGGCCCAGACAGACCAGTCTTGCTGTTCTTATTCTGGAAAAAAAGGAGACTTATAGGCTTAGTTATTTCCTACACTCTGTAAGTTACTTAAAAAAAAACAAAACAGTTCCTAGAAATGTCCCCCATCCATGGATCATCGTTGGTTGTTGTCTAGGGTTATGCTCCCGAAAGCAACTTTTCCAAGTTTTATTTTTTACTGCCGGAGGTGGGGAAGAGGGATTTTATGACTCCTGTACTAAAGTTTGTTTTGGGTGCTACAAACCTTGGACCTGGATGGAGAGGGGGCACAATTTGCTAGTCTGCCTCAGGCAGCAAAATGCCCTGGGTCAGCTCTCTTCTGGGATGCAGCAAATACACGGACAAGGAGTGGCCAGGCGAGCTTCCATATTTCTTTTCCAAACCAGATTTTGCTTCTGAGTGGAAGCCGAAGTGAAACAGGAGTAGTTGAGACAAGTTGCATTTGGGGGAAGCGGATCAGAAACTTTCTAACACAGTATCCTGAGACTCCTTCCCTGGACTTCAACTCCCAGAATTCCATAGGGCAGAGCCATGACAGTTAAAGAGGGATCAAACTAGTCTAACTGTCTAGTGTAGCTAGCCTCTGAGGCGCAAATCCTGTTGGATTCTTTCAACGAGAATCAATTCCTGATGCAGTCAGTCAACATCTAGGTAAATCCTGCTGATTTAATGGGCCTCCTCTAAAGACAGCAACAGAATTCGGGCCTGGATCTTGTCCTTCCATTGTGGGGGTTTCACTCCTGTTTCACCTCCTCCCCATCTTCTTCTCTTTCAGGAGTGAGTCCCGCGGCAGCGGCAGCTGCAAAAGCAGCAAAATACGGTAAGCCTCTGAATCGGCCTCGGGATTCTGGGGGTTGTAGTCCAAATAAGTAACTTTCCCAAGCCCTGGCTGGAGAGGTCCCCTTGTCTGGGCATGCAATTTTACTCTGAGAGAAGTCAGCCAACTTGGGATTTAGAGTATGCAGAGGCCCAAATCGCTCAGTTTAGATTTCAAGGGTTCCCGATAATTTGTGGAACTGATCTAGAACTTTTGGATAGCCTTTGTTTGAAATTTTCGAAACAGAGATGGGGACAGTGCAGAATTTTTGCAATAACAATGAGCCCTGGGTTCTAAATCGCATCATTTTAGATTCAAATTGAAACTGTTTCTGTTATTTGAAAGTGGAAAGGTCTTAACTGATTTCACTGATTTCCACAAACATTTTATAGAGCAACTTGAAGCAAAGAAAAAATGGGATTTTGACCTCTGAGGGCCCCTGGAGACCACAAAAGTGGCCCTTGGAGCTCCATGTGGCCCACCAACCACCATTTGCCCCACCTCTGTTCTAGACGGTCGCCACAACTGTGGCTGTTTCTGCACTATGCTGTTACAGTGCTATCGTTCCACTTTCAGCCTCCTATGGGATCCTGGGATTTGCAGTTTAGGGCGAAGCATTTCGAATTCTCAGCCAGAGAGCTCTTGGGCCTCAGGAAAGGACAAACCCCAGAATGCCACAGGAGGTTGAAAGGGGAACGACGGCAGTGTAACAATGGAGTGCGGGAATGGCCCAGGACCCAAAGGTCCCTTAATTTCCCTCTCTGTCTCTCACCCCTCCGCTGCAGGTGCGCTCGGCCGCAAACGGAAGTAGCCCGGACCGACGGCCTACCATTCACCTCATGAACTTTGGTGCTACTGCCTGGTCTCGAATGTACCCCCGCCCACCATCGCCACCACCACCGCTGCCGCCATCACCCCTGAGAAAAGCCAAAATTCCGCCAAAACTACGACCCGTGCCACCGTCATCCTTCCGCCGAGCTGCGCCGCCTCGTCGCCCCACGCAACTGCTCCCCGAGCCCGCCAGCCAGGCCCCCCGCTCTCCCTGGTGCTACTACGACCATCCTCGGGGGGAGGAGGAGGAAAGCACCCCTGGGGCTCCTTTTGGTGCTGCAGCTGCGGAGGGCTGCTTTCGGAGGGACGGGGGGTGATTGCCCAAGCACTTTAGCCGCTGCTTCGGAACCCCGTAGGCCCCGTAGCCGCCGAGACCCTTGGCGCCGCTCTCCCCCCGGCCCTGTCGAGCAGAGGCGTACCTGGCACGAAGAGCGCCCGGGGCAAGCGTGGAAGTTGCGCCCCTGCCTCCGAGGCCGTTTCCTCTAAATCTTCCAGCCCGGCTGCGCTCTCCCTGGCGCGGGCACCCAGGGCACCTGCCCTCATTGCCCCACCTAGATACGCCTCTGCTTGCGAGTCGGTTTCTGCATTCTCCTTTGGATTTCAGTACGCCTGTGTGTGCGTGTGTGTGTGTGTGTTGGGCCTGGGGGGTTCGTGCGTCACGACTACGCTACAGTGAACCTTTTTTGGCTGAGTGCGCTTCCATTCTCCTTCCTGCGGCTGCCTCCATCCACGGGGCGCAGCTCGGCCCGGCCTTTCGGTGTCGATGGGATTGACCTTAATCCTTCCGCCGCAGCTGGCAATCTCTCCCCCCGCCACCCCCCCCAATAACATCCACCCTGTGGCAGATTAGCCCGTCCGGCCGCGTCCCTGGCACTACCGGCTCGTGGGCACCGGCGCTGCCTCGGTCTAGATCTGTGCCGCGCCGTCTCTCCCGTCCACGGGTGACCCACCGACCCGCTCCCACGTCTTCCCTGTTTAATCGCTTCGATGTAAACTGGGATGGGACCCGTTTATTTGTGGTTGTGTTTTTTTAAAAAAAAGAAAAGAAAAGAAAAGAAGAACAGTAAACTGCTTTCCAGAAAAAAAAAGTTAATAAAAACAAAAAATAAAATGGAATTAAATAATTAAAAAACCTGACTAATAAATAACTTTTTAAAGGAAATTTGAGTCGTCCTTTTCCTTTTCTTTTTTAAACAACCCCTCCCTATGTGAGAAGACCTCCTTACCAAATGGGGAATACAACATGATTAGCTCCGGAACCTATTTCCCAAATCCTTTAGAAAGCCAAAATTTGGAATTGAGAGAAGCAGCTTTGAACCTTCTCAAGAGTTTTCTCCGGTGATGTAGACGTGAGTCAATGGACTCGGACTCAGCTTGGACTCAAGTGGTTTCGGTGACCTGGTTCGGTCACATAACTCGTTCATCCAGAAATCTTACCATTTTGAGCAACACTTCCACCCCTTTCTGCCTACTGGCCACGCGACCACCTGTCAAGCCGAAAACAGAGGTACATTCTCAGAGCAGAACAGCAAACGGGTTAGGCCACGATCCTATTCCTCACCTCCGAAGCTGCAGATGGCAAAATTGCAAATGTGGAGGGCCGTCTCTACTTAAATTGTTAAAACCGACTTTATTTGATTCTATTTGGAAATTCTGGAATATAGGTTGGGCATAAAGTTGGCTCCCAGACTCGAGACTTGTCTCGAAAGTATCTAGCGAGGACTTGAGACTCGGCTTGAGACTTGAAGGTAGAGACGTGAGAATTGACTTGAGATTTAGTTTACAAGACTTAAATGCATCACTAATAATCTCATCTTCAACTACCGAAGAAACTTAAAAGCGTGGCTCTCTTTCACGCCGTGCCATTACCTTAGCACTCTTTTGATGTGTCTTTACCTTGCCACACTGCACCCTAGAGAATCCTGGGATTTGTAGTTCAGGGAGGGACTGCAAGCACACCAATCTACAAATCCCAGGATTGTCTAGGACTGAGCCGCAGCAAGTGGTACACAGTTGCATGGTGTGAAAGAGACGGTAAGTTCAGAGCCTCTGGGATTGAGTTGGTCTGAAGGCTCACAAAAGTCCCACTCGTTTCTGTGAGTTTGCTCTAAGCACAATCCAGACTGGGTTCAATCCTCTACCTGTCGTTTTTTGGGAAACCCACAAATGACAAGGAAAGTCTTGTGTGAAACTGGGGCCGTACCGTTCTCAGTCGTCCAAAATTGGGAATGAGGAAGGAGAAAATTGGGACGACTGCCCACTAGCACGACACTCTGGAAGGACCTAGAAGCGATCATCGCACCATTGGCCTGCGTGAACATTAAGAAAAGAATATCACGGCCTTTGTTGGTATTTGTTGGCAATCTCCCATCCAAGTCCTAACCAAGGCTGACCCTGCCTAGCTTCCAAGAACAGGCAGACTGTGGTGCTTTCAAAATGTATTTATTATCCGTATATCCAATCTTTCCCTCCAAGTAGTGCAAGCTACAATATATGGTCCTCACTCTCCTTTGTTTTCATGCTCACAACAACCCTACGAAGTAGAACAGCCAAGTGGGACGACTCGCACTCCCTGCCCGGTCCTAGACCAACAAACCTAGGCACAGGAACCATGAGGTCAGCAGGATGTTCTCAGACTTCAGCTCCCATCATCCCCCTCATTGGCCGTCTTGAGGCTCACAATCCAACAACCTCCAGAGGGCCCCCACGCCCTGACCCTAACCACCGCCCCACACTATCCTCCGTAGAATCCATCCCCTTTGCCACCCTGACCCATCCTTGGTGCAAGGAGGCCGGGTTGTTTTAAAGAACATTCCTCCCTGGATTTTAGGGACGCAGCTACGGGATGGGAAATGGGACATTGCCCCCGACATACATTCTTCCTCTGCCCCACAATAAATTTCCAACCACTGCAGAGTGAGACTTTGAAAATCGCCCACACCTAGAGCCCTTAGATATTTTGCATTAGCATTTCCCGGGTCCTCATGCCTGTCCCCTTTTCTTTGGACCCCTAAGCTCCACTTCCAAACGCTCAGCTGCAGCGTGAAGCTCCTGCTAGGCTAGCAATTTTGAGGACTGAAAAGGAAAACGTTCCACCAGGATGGAGGCAGAATTCTCATTTCCCAACCCCCTTCCCCTGCAGCGGGGCTCTCTGCACATGCTCAGGAGCCCCCTTGCCTTTTCCCTCCTCACCCTCCCCTGCCTTCCGAGAGCATTCGCCCCCCGATCGCAGGGTCTGGGCTTCCGAGGATGGTGCCTGAGCCGGCCCCCCACTCCTCTCCACCCGACCCAGTCCAGATCTGCCTAACTGAGACATCTCCCCGAAAATACAGGGAAATTAGAGCACAGAAGAGAAAACGTTCCGGGGGCTGAAGGCAGAATTCTTATTTCCCGGCCCCCCTCCCTTGAGGCCGGGCTCTCTGCACGTGCTCAGGAACCCCCTCGCCTCCTGCCTCCTCCCGCTCCCCTGCCTTCCGGGAGCGTTCTCCTCCTTATCCAAGGGCTGGGAGTCTGGATCGCGCTCCCCCTCCAAGCCAGTCCTAATCTGCGACCTCCACCCCCCCGCCTCCCCCAAAACGGAGACATTAGGGGACAGAAGGGAAAACGTTCCGCTGGAACGAGGCAGAATTTTCATTTCCCCCAACCCTTTCCCCTCGCAGCCGGGCTCGCTGCGCGCCCTCGGGAGCCCCCTCGCCTTCTCCCTCCCCACCCCCGCCTTCCAAGAGCCTCCTCCCCCGATCCCTGGGACCGCGATCCCCCTCCAACCCAGCAGGGATCTGGGACCCCCATCCCAAACCCTCCCTCAAAGCAGGGAGGGGAGGCGCCTGGCCTCCCTCCCTTCTCGCGCGCGCGGACGCAGCGCCACGGGGGCGGGGGTCTTCCTGCCCCTCCCTCCCCCTCCCCTCTTTGGACCCGCCCCTCCCCTCCCCTCCCCTCCCTCTCCTTTTTTTCCCAGGGCTGCCTTGCAGTCGGCCCGGTCCAGCCAAGCGTTGCTGCGGCACCACCGCGCGAAGCTCCGCCCGCCGGCCCGCCTGCCCGCCCCGCTGGCTTGCTTCTCCGAGGAGGATCCGGCGTCTCTGTCCGCCGCCGCCTCCCTCCTTGCCGCCGCCGCCGCCGCTGCCGTCCCCAGCTGCCCGGCGCCGGAGGCCAGGCGGGGCGGCTGCATGCGGTTGATGCTGTTGTGCTGCACCTGGAGCGAGGAGCCCATGGGAGAGGACGAAGGTGGGTGCCCGGCGGGGAGGGAAGGGGAGCCCCTCCCAGGGCCTCGGGCGTCCTTTTCTGCGGGGGGGCCCTCCCCGCCCTTCCTCCGCCGCCCCACAACCCCCCCTCCCCGTCCTCCGCGGAGCGCATGACCTTGAGAGGCTTCCCACGCACACGCGTCTCTCCGTCTCGGCCCTCCGCCGCCGCCCCGCCTCTTGCTGCAGTGCACGCGACGCTGGGCACGCGTTCACACGTGCGCCCGGAGAGGGGACCCCCTGGCTGGCCCGCTTTGCTTGCTTGCTTGCTGACGTGTGTGTGTGTGTGTTGTTCCTTGGCAAGGCGAGGCTCGGTGTCCTTGGCACGTCGGACACGCGTCCTTCTCCCCCCTCCTTCAGTCCTTTCCTGACTTTGCTCCCACAGCCTCCGGAAGTCGACCCCTCTCCCTCCCTTTGGCTCCTCCCTGACTTGGTTGGCATCGGCTGGGGACGGGCGAGGGGGTCTCTGAGCGCGTGCAGAGCGCCCTTCTCTTCTCCCTTCCCCTGGGGCTAGTTTTCCCCCCGGGTCGCAGCTGGAGGAGCGGGTTCCCCGTTGCCCCCGCTGGCCCGGTGGGCGTTCGGCATGGGTGCTGTCCAGGGTCCTGCTTGCCGGCTGGCACGCCCGCGCTCGAGCTGGCGGCCCAAATGTGGCTGTGGGCCCTTCGTGGCCCGTTTCCTTAGGCTCCCTGCAGTCTACTAGAAGCAGCCCGTAGCTGGCCAAGGAAAGAAGATACAGAATCTGCTACAAGCTTGGGGACGATGGCAGAACCCTAGAGCTTGAAGGGACTCCAAGGGCCATCCAGTCCAGCCCCGCTCCTGCCCTGCGGGAAGACACCTTCCAAGCATTCCCAACAGATGGCCATCCGACCTTTGTTTAAAAACCTCCAAAGAAGGAGACTCTGCCCCACTCGCAGGTGGTGCATTCCACAGTCCGACTGCTCTTACTGTCGGGAATTACTTCCCAGTGTTTAGGTGGAATCTCGTTTCCTGTCCTCAGAAGCCGTTGCTCCGTTTCCTAGCCTCTGGAGCGGCAGGAGACAAGCTTGCCCCGTCTTCCCACATGCCATCCTTCTTCTTTTACATACTTTTAATTTAATGCACGGATGAAGGGTCCTTAAACTAGAGGATTCATTTTTTAAAAATTCGTTTCTGGATTTTGCAAGGGCTTCCTTGCTTTGTGTACCTCTTTGTATCAGGAGAGGATTAAAGCAACCAGAAGAGAATAATGTACAAAGCCACCAGCAGGGTTGGTGGGGCGGAAATAATTTTTTTTCCAGTTACCCCATGCCTACATCATCTATTCTAATTATTATTATTATTATTATTATTATTATTATTATTATTTTGGTAGTTCATAACACTCCTTGTATGCCAAAGCGGGGGTGGACAACAGGAAAGACAAGATGCTCTTCATTAAGTAAGGCCAGAAAGGAACTCTGTACATGCCCAAAGGCACCCTTTTCCTTGATGACTGCTTCAAATATGTCAGGATTGAAACCAGAGGTTAGAAAAGTTTCTCTTTCTGAGTTGCAGCTCCCAGCACAGCTGGCTGGGGGATTCTGAGAGTTGCAGTCCAGAAAATAGAATACCTCACCCTCCAATTGAAACCTCTTAATGAAACAATTTTGCCAGATGTGGGTCTGGTGGGGGGCAACCAAAATAAAGGCCCCCCCCGGCCCGCCGGCCTGGCTTCTACCCACTTCTCTATGTCCCTTCCTGCCCCCCAGACAGTGAAACGAGGGATGCCTCTGCTGTTATATAAACCAAAGGATCAATGGATGAGCAGAAGCCCTTGGAAAAAGGGTGGAGGGCAACTGTGGTCACCCGTCAGGAGGCCGTTCTGGCTTCCGGGCATCCATGACCGGCTGGGCGCATGCTACACCCTCAGGCGGGCGTCTGTTTCCATTTCTGCTCGATTGAAGTGGAGGAAACTCCTTCAACTTCCTCTGGGAGCAGAGGGGACGGGTGGTGAGTTTCTCCATTTCTGGCGGTATCTGGCAGTTTGGGGATGATGGCGAATCTGTACCAGATTTTAGTCTGAACTTTAAAGGTATTCACCAAGGCACTTCAGCCCTGCAAAATAGGTGAAGCACCTTGGATATTGCCTTTCAGGTTGAAATGAAAACCTGGGATAGAGTCACAGCCCTGCTGACGTGGCAGCCACTGTGTTTCTGAAGAAAGAACCCAGAGGAGGGATGTTATAAGTTGGTCCTTTGCTCCGGAAGCCCACTGATAGAGAGAGAGAGAGCTCTGAGGAGTACACATTGACTGAGAAGGGGCTGGAGAGAGGTTCTGCAGCTCTGCACATCCTCAGAGGCACTCTCTTTTCTGCTCGGTTTTGGAGGCACGGGTTTGACAGGCCTTGGCTCTCCTTTTGCAAGCACAGCGCAGACAAGTGGGAGAGAAGAGTGTTTTAAGGGGATCCCCCTAAGACAGACGTGTTTCCCTTTCTGGGGTCTCCTCATTCAGGCTTGTTCCAAAGCCTTGGAGTCATTAGAAAGCAATTTTGCACGGTTGATCTTCTTCTGGAGAGAAGCCCTTCCAATGGAAAGCAACCTTGCAAGGTTGGTCTTCTTCTAGAAAGAGATTCTATCAATGGAGAGCAACCTTGCAGGGGTGATCATCTCCTGGAAAGAGGCCTGGCCCATAGAGAGCAACCTTGCAGAGTTGGTCTTCTTCTGGAGAGAAGCCCTTCCAATGGAGAGCAACCATGCAGAGTTGATCTTCTGGAAAAGAGGCCCTGCCAATGAAGAGCAACCTTGCAGAGTTGGCCTTCTTCTGGAGAGAGACCGTGCCAATGGAAAGCAACCTTGCAGGCTTGTTCTCTCGGGGACATTAGCCCTGTGAATGGAAACGGTTCTTCACTTTTGTGGTGCTGTGATCTTGTCTCATCCGACATTTTCTGTCCCTTTCCTCCTGCAGGAAGTGACCTGCCGATATGCGCCAGCTGCAGCCACAGCATCTACGACGGCCAATACTTGCAGGCCTTGAACGCCGACTGGCACGCCGACTGCTTCAGGTAGGACCTCTCTGGGGATGGCGGTGGGCCGTGGGGCTGGGAGGGGGGTATATTTACCTGAGACGGATTGCGCCAGGACTGGGTTCATTTCCCCACAGAAACGTGAGCCACAAACTGGTGGGATGTTCAACAGTGGCCCAGAGGCCACAAAACTACAGGGCCACATGTTGGCCACGGGTCTCAGGATCTCTGCCAATGTCCTACTATGCTCACTGGACCTTTTTTCTAGGTTTAGTCAGTTTTAACTGATCTCTTCATCTACTGATTTGTTGTTGTTTAATTGGAGGAGGGTGGATTTTACTTCACAGGCCTGCAAGGGGAGGACACACATCTTAATTTGGTGCTGGTTTGTTGCTGCAAAACTGAAAGTTGATTTTTCTGCCTGCAAATGAGGAACTGTGGCTTTTGAGACTAAGGCACACGTAATGCCTTTCACTTCTGTGAATTGTTCAAAAATAGCATTTGATAATTGTCGATTTGGGGAGCTTACAACCCTTCTTATATCTGATCCCTTGGAAGACTGTGGGTAGACAGTTTTTGGGAGGGAGAATCTTTCTACTCCGATTTGTCACCGTGGGCGCCAAAATAAATAGCTCATGTAAGCGAGCCAAGCTGCGTGAGAGAGCCGGAGGCTTACCAGCCAGGCCGAACAAGGAGTCAGTTCTTTCCCATCCTCTCCTCCTCTTCCAACCCCATATGTTCCCACAGGCATGGCAATACATTGGGGAAGGAAGGAGATGGAGCCTCTTTGAAGTCTTGCCCAGCCGTTTCCAGACAGATCGGCTGCTCCATTGCTGTCGGCTTCCCAGTTCCCCCAGTCTCCATTTCGTGGATGGCTGGGACGGGCAGCCATTAACAGCATCAGCAGCTGGTCAGTGCAGGATCATGGCCCTGCTGCCCCCAATTAACCTGAGTGCCTCCTGAATCTCTAGCTTTGATTTCAGTCTTCACACATCCAGCACAGAACTAGATCTCGGACTCCCTCCCCAAAAGACCTTGGCTGTTTTCCATCTGGCTCTGTCCTTTTCCTGGTCCAGATGTGAATGAACTGCTCTCTCTCTCTCACACCCACACTCAATAAATAGGGCTTAAGAGAGCGATCAGCCAGAAACCAAGCCCTGCCCGGTGCAGATATCATAACGTCCGGGTGCTTTAACCACATAGCTATGCTGTGCCTTGTGCGTCTCTGACCCACGGCACTGACCGCTTGGTTGGGGAAGTTATGGTTGCAGCTTGGCTTAGCTGTTTATTGTTGCATGCCTTCCAGTGAACCCCTCACCAGGGTTTTTTTTTTTTTGGCTAGATTTGCTCAGAGGGCGGGTTTGCCTTTGCCTTCCTCTGAGGCTGAGAGAGTGTGACTTGCCCCAGGTCACCCAGATTTGGCCTCCAGACTCCTTGTCCAACACTTGAAGAGTACCCCATGTTGGTTTAGCAGTCGTCCGTGGAAAAGGGACCAGGGGATGATTGTCGATCATAAGTTGAACCTGACCCAGCTGTGTGACGCTGCAGCAAAGAAGGCAAATACTATTTTTTGCCTGCATGAATAGAATCATAGTTTCCAAGTCAGGGGAAGTGAGAGTTCTGTTGTATTCTGCATTAGCATGGCCTCGTTTGGAGTTTTGCCTTCAGTTCCAGGTGCTTCATTTTAAGGATATAGTTCAAACTGGAGCAGGTTCAGAGAAGGGCAACAGAAGTATGGAGAACAAAATAGCTGAGGCAAGTCTGAGGGAGCTGAGCAAGTTGGCAAAGAAAAGATGGCGGGATGACAATATTGTATTCTTTAAATATCTGTGGGGCTTTCATAGAGCGGTGGGGGCAGGTTTATTCCCCGCTGGCCTAGAGTGTAGGACCAGGTCTAATGGTTGTAAGTTCCCGGTGGGTAGATTTTGCAGGAACATTAGAAAGACTGTCTTGACAATAAGAGCTTTTCTGGCAATGGACCCAGTGACCTGGAGAGGTGGTGGGGGTCTCTTTCTCTGGACTACAACTCCCATCAGCCCCTGGCCATAAAGAATCTGGACAGCTACCTGCCGGTGATGCTTAGCCGGAGTTGTCACATCGAGCAGGAAGTTGGACTCGGTGAACTCGGGCTCCTGCCATTGTTCATGTCGGCAGACAAATGTGCAGCGGGTGATACTTGGCGGAGCGTGCGCTCGCTTGAGGATGCGTCCATCCTGTCTCTGATGTGAGCGGCCTGTGTCTTCGGCCCCCTCCGCTGTTTCTGCACCGTGCGGGTCCGGAGAGCAAGTCAGCTGCCGGGAACTCCCAGCAGGCAACTGAGCCGGCCCCGCCGCCCTGTGGCCCCGTGCCTTCACAGAGGAAGTCCTCTCCCGTTATGATTACAGAGCTGCTTCCTGTCTAGCTTGGGGGCGGCGGGGGCGGAGGAGACGGAGTTAGCTAAAGTAGGCCTGACTCAGGCAGCTGTGGAGCAAACCCGGGCTGGGGTGGGGACGGCGAGAGAGACGGCAATACCCTTCGATCCTCCCAGCCTCCCTCAGTGACATCTCGCATCCTTGCTTCAGGGAGAACTGGACATTTGGGATATTGGTTTCTGGAACTAGGTGGTGCCTCTTTGTGGGGGGGCAGAAAAACCCCGCTCTGGATGTATTTTTGGGCCACAATTAACCGGGTGACTGCAAGGGGAGCGTGGCAGGCGATGCTAGCTGCGGTGCTCAAGGGTAGCCGCTTCCTGACAGCCGGAGCCAAGTAAGTCCCCCCAATCCGTGTGTCTGTACGTCCGTGGATGGATCGGTTAGACTTCTGACTGGGACCAGGAACGGATGGATTGTTGTTGGACTGGATCGGAGCAAAGGTTGCGTTGGTCTAGTTCTCTGTCGGCCACCGCGGCCGGTTCAGGGATAGGAACTGAGCGCACAGCTCTGGGCCAAGCGATCGGAGGGGTTGTGTCTTCCCCTGTGTGCCTGCCCAAGTTCTGAGCGCCTTAGCCAGGCGATTCTCTCGTTCTCCCCACTTTCACAGGCACAGTTGGAGAGAAATCAGGAGGCAGGGCCTTTTTGGTGCCAGCTCCTAGACTCTGGAACTCCCTCCCTAGGGACGTTCAGGTGGCTCATTCCCAGTTGTCTTTCCAGTGGCGAGTTAAGTCCTTTCTGTTCCAGCAAGCCTTTGGGAACTGGCCATTAACAAAAGAAAGGCGTGTTTACGGTGGCTGTACTGTTTTTAGTCTTTGTTTTAAAGTAGGAATGGTTTTATTTCTGCTGTTAATACTGTCTCAACCTCAGCTTTTGTATGTGTTCAACCGTAATGTGCTTTTATTGGAATTTTCTGCCCTTTGGTGACCCACCTTGAGCCTGGGAGAAAGGCGGGATACAAATAATGTGATGGATGACGTGAATGCATGCGTGTGTTTTCTGCAGAACTTGGATAAGTTACTTCTTTAGGGGACTACGATGGCTAGTTGCAAGTCCCCCAAAGAAACAGAAAGCTCTTGTTTTCCCAAAGAGACAAATTTTTCAAAGATTTCTTTGTCTCTAGTGCCTGGTATTCACAGGTAGGCTGCTTCTGAGTGCAGAAGTTCCACTATCAGTGTCACGCCATGATTACACTGGTTTGGAGGTAGAGACAGTGTGACCTCCAGGTGGAATTAGACTGCAATTCCCATCCACTCCACTTAGCTGGGGATGATGGGAGTTAAAATCCAGAAGCATTGAGAGGGTTTCCTTTTCCACATCCCTGCCTGACTCTGATCTAGTTGGGTCCATCTGACATTTGTTTTTTTAAAATATTTTTATTAAACAGACCAAAAAAGTAGATACATAAAGCAACAAATAGGCATATACAAAGTAACTCACAAAAAGCGGAAAACACATATTGGAAGTTAAACATAAAACTGAACTAAACTAAATGACTAAATCTACAGAATATTACACGGGATTAAGATTGGGTTGACTTCCAGCCTCTCAGCTGATGGTTACAAGCTAAAGCAAATTTCCTCGACATTGCTAAAAATATATATTAGCGTAATTGTAAAACGATATGATGGAGAAAAAGCTATAAAAATAGTATAATATATAGTAGAGGAAAACTATAGTAAAATTTAAAAATATACTTCTATTATAGGTAATCACTATCCGTACTCAAACCCTGAAATTCCGTAACCGTCCCCTCAATATATAATAAAGAATGCCATAACTCTATCCCAATCCTTTTTGAGATTATTTGTCATTCCATCTTTCAATAATGCAGTTTGTTTTTCCATCTCAGTCGAGCCTTGAGCACCCAACAGGGACTGTCTTGCATTCGTGATCTCTTTTGTGAAATTCCCTGAGCCATCTAGACCCCTTCTCTGTTGGAAGCAGGATGATGGGTTTGGTAACTTAGCACAACAGCAAGGCAGATTTGCGGAAAGCGGTTCTGGTCAGAATTTGGGAATGTTACTTAGGGGAACATATTTTTGGACTACGGCACCCAGCAGTGGCCGTGCCAACTGGTAGATTTTAGGAGTAACCGTCCATCCAATTGTTACTACCCGACTGGGTAAGAACTGTCGAATCAATGGAAACGGAATCGGTGGCGTATCAAGTTTTCATTGATTCAACGGGACAACTCTAGTTGGGACTAACAGCTTGATTTATCCAAACACACACACTTTTCAGAAAGGACTTTTCCGTGCTCCATTTCCCGTCTTTTGCTTGCTGGTGCTCCGTTTCGCCTTCTGCACTTGCGTGGACTGGTTAGGATTGGCCCCAGGACAGTGACTTCGGAGGCCTCAATGGAGACGCAGGTGTGCTAGCTTGGGGGCGAGCAGCTGCGTTGGATCAAGGTCTAAGTGTCTGCCCCTGGGACATCCCAAAAATGCAAGAAGGACAGAGGGAAGGCACAGAATTGACTGGGCATTCTGGTTTTGGGGGGAAAATGCGGTCAGCCCTTCACGTTTGCGAGTTTCACTTTTGCAGATTTGATTATTCGCGGATTATTTGCTGTCCCCTCTGCTGCCTCCCTATGGCGTTTTTTCATAGGGACTACAAGCCTCGTGAGACTGAGACACTGCGAACGAGGCTTCTGGTCCCTCTTAAAAATGGTGTGGGGCAGCAGCGGAGGTGGCCGCCAGCCCCACCAGCCACCCGCTTCTGCCTTGTGAGGGAACCCTGATGCCCCAAAGGAATCCACGGTGGGTCGAATGTGATGATCATGCTTTTTTTGTATGTTAAATATGGTTTGGGAGGGCCTAGAGTTATTCATGGTTTTTCCACTTTCATGGGGGTCCTTTGCCCCTAACCCTCACGAACAGTGGAGGGATGACTGTAGTATTTCTTTAAAATGTTAAATGGTCCTGAGCCCACTCTCGAGACCGATTTCAAAGGTGAATTGTTGCTCTTGGAAATTTCAAAGAATAGCAACTCACCCTTTCCTCTTACCCAAAAACCAGGGCGGTCCTGTGAGTCACAAAACACGAAAGGCCAAAAAAAGCCACAAAACAGCTGTGGGGGCTGGAGATAGCCCCCAGGGCCCCATTTGGACCACCCCTGCTCTAGATGGATCAATAACCTGATGCAATCGATGGCATCCATTTCTGCAAAAGTGCTTTCCTTTTTCTCTCCTCAGCGTTCCCAAGACCCTGTCTGGCTGCTCTCTGCCTTTGCTGGTGGAAAAAAAATTAAGCACAGCTACGTCAGTGGATCGATGACCCCCTTCCCCCTTGGAGCGCCGCCCCCAAATAATCTGGGGGTGGAAGGAACCACCCACCGGGCCCGCAAGGGTTAATGAAGCGAGCGCCCCCATTGGCTGCCTTCCCTCTCTTTCTCCGCCCCCCCTTCCTCCATGCTGGCTGGACTTTTCAGAGGGAAGTTCCAGTTCTGCAGAGATGATGTCATGGGAGGGGGCCTCCCCTGGAGAAGGGGGGCGTTGGTGATGTCATCATTGCCATTCCGTCCACCTCCCTCTGAGAAGAGAGGGGGTGTAGAGAGAAGGAGGGAGGGGGGGAAAGAAGAGGGGGAGGCGAGAAGGGAATCCTTGATGCAGCTGAGCGTCGAGGGAGAGGCATGAACGGCTCAGCCTTTGGCGTGTGTCTTTCTCTGCCCGTGAGGCTGTGCTTCCCTCCCGTATGGAAAATCCTATAGCATTCAACCCCCCCAGGGTGGGCAGCACTGCCTAGTGGGAAGGGTTTTTTTTCTCCCCTTCTTGGACACCTCCGAAGGCCACCCTCTTCCTCTCACCAGCCCTCTTGCGTGGCTGCTGTGCAGCTGGGCTTTGTGGCCCGGTGCCCACCTACCCGGCCGGACGGATTGCACACACCAGCGTGCTGTTGTCAGCTGCTGAGCGTGCAGCTCAGGGTCGGAGACAGCAGGACTGGCAACGCTGCCTGCCCGCAGGAGTCCTCTCCAAAGTCATTTCCTTGGCAGGTGGTGAAAAGAGAAGGATGTGTCCGCGAGTGTTGGCGTGTGTGTTGGGGGGGTGGGAATCTTTTGTCATGCAAAGGCTCCCTTCTTCCCCAAGTGGCCCCCTTGTCACGCAAGCAAGCGCCACTGCTGCAGCAGAGACGCAGCCTGACTCATGCCAAATACCTTCCTCCCCTCCTCCTGCGGGCCGGCGGGCGGCTTTCCAGGGTTGCTTTTCGGTTGGCCCGAGAGAGAGCCCAAGAGGGGGGCAGCCTCAGACAATGGGAATCCCCCCCATCCCTGCAGTGAACCCCAATATCTGGAAATGGGGGAAGGCTGGAAGGAGAAGGGAAAGGAGAAAGCAAGCCGTCCCTTTGCTTTCTCTCCGGGATTCTGCAAAAGGGAATTACCCTTCAAACCTGCCAAGCGCGGGTTTTTTCCCCCAAGTACTGCAGAGATTTACTACCTTTGCCTAGACTGTCCCAAGTTCAACTCCTGCAAGATATATTATTTTTCCTCCTTGCAGCTTTTACTATTCTCCTAGACAGTTTATGATCCATCTGAGATTTGGGGGGAAATCCCATAGGACACAAGAGGACTTACCCTTGAGTAACCACGCACAGGTTTGGGTGGTAGCGCTTAACTTTTAATTAATCAAGCATTAATTGATCAAGCTTTTAATTAATCCAGCATCCATGAAGATCCACCATGCCCAAACTTGTGCATGTTTAGTCAGACTCAAGTTAATCAACTAATGTTTAATTTTAACATGAGTTTATTAATGTTTTTTTTCCTTTATTTGTAACTCATTCAATTTGTACCCTGCCTTCATTAATGCATGGGTTATTAAATTTAATTTTTATTTATTTTATGAGCTATGTTATTTTTTATTCAGTTTATATCCCACCTTTCTTATGGGAGGAGACTCAAGGTGACATTTATTTTCCATTTTTTTAAACTGGATTTTCAAAAATTGGATCCCAGCAGAAAAAAAGAATCAAAAGTGAAAAGAAAGAGAGGAAGGAATATATTGTGTAGAATATGCATAAGATATGGACCTATGCCTTAATATAAGCCGACTGTATTTTCAAAAATACATTTTTTAAAAAACATTTGTGACTGGAATTCAGTGTGGAACTTTATGTCTTTGTTAAGTATAGTCAGATATCCACTTTGGCAGGGGTTAGGCGCACAAGACCCCTATGAAAGTGGAAAAAATGTGAATCAAAATCAAAATCATGAATGCTATTTTTTTTTTAACCTGAGAATACTTGTCTAGGACTCTCTAGGTCCTCCAGTGTGATTCTATGGTCAACTGCCAGCAGAAGGGAACCACAGAATTGCGCTGGAGGACCTAGAGATTCCTAGACAGAACATATTTTTTTACCATGGCGGGGCAAATACAGTAAGAATTTTTAAAATAAATATATTACCATATATAATCGTATATTAGTCAACCTCATATATAAGTCAAGGGCAAGTTTGGGGGCCAAAATTATGGATTTTGTTACAATCCGTGGGTAAGTTGAGGGTCATTCCATGGAGGAGGGAAAGCGCCGACATAATTTCGGGGCACTGGCCGCCCCTGTCCGCTGCCATTTTCTTGCCCAGGGATTCAGAAAAGCCTTTTGCCACTCTGCTCAGAGAAGGGGATGATTTCTTATTTTGATAAAGGTTAAGGTATTGTGTTAACTCTCACCAAAAAGGAGCCATCCCCTTCTCTAAGTAGAATGCCAAAAGAAAAGAGCTTAGTGCGTCCCAGGAGAACCTAAAAAAGCGCCGTCTCCCTCGATTCTCTCGGCGCCCCTTTGAGGGGCAACACCAAAGGGCCTCCGCCACCATTTTCCCACCCGAGTATTCAAAAAGGCCAGAAGTGGGGCTGTGGCGGAGAGGGTAGATGGGTCGATGAGCCCCTACACCACACGGGATCTTTAGGACCAGAGGACACGCTTACCACCTTGAAAAATGCAAGAGGTATCCCTGTGGAATTTTGCTTGCACGAATGTAACCAGGATATCACCCTCGTGCAGTGGTCTAGAAGATGCCAAGGCCAAGTGTAAGGGTTCTTCCAACAGTGGACGTTACCAACGGGATCCTAACCACTGAACTGGGCTTTTCGTTTTACACCTCCTTCTCTCGTGGAAGAGTTCAGTGCAGGGTGGTGGTGGGTTCCCGTGTCGGTAGGGTGGTGAATCCAGGTTTTAATTCGAACTTTCATGGAGCTCTCCAAGGTTCTGAACCCGGTTCCTAAACAGATTCAGCACCCCAGAGAGCTCCATTTCCTCTATCCAAAACCTGGAATGGATTCACCACCCTGCTGCCGTGCGGAGCCTCCAGTTGCCACTCTCGGGGAAGCAGTTTTCCTCTGTTTGTGTCTTGCTTTTTGTTTTGTTTTGCATTGTAATGTGTTTTATTTTAAATTGCAAACATACAGTATTACGATACATTACGTATTACAAATTACAAATTATAATAATCTTTTTTTACCAGTCCCCTCTCCCACCCTCCCTCAATCCCCTTTGATGGCTTTAAAGGGAAATTTTAATAACCCAAAATGTGGAATATTTTATGCATAGTTTCTGTCACTTCTTTGTACCCCTTTTCACCTTTAACCTTTGCAATCCAGAAGCCCCAATTATCCCACCAATTTGCTGCATTTATTTGCCCTTTATATCTCCCTTTCCTTTCCCTTTGAAAGTCAAATAGGAGAGATTCCTCTAAATAATGCATCCAATTTTTTTTATCCTAACATTATTTATTTTAACACCCCAATGCTATTACTGCATGTGCAGCTCTTAAAAAAAATTATTATGTAGTCTTCTGATTTACTCAATCCCAGTTTTCTGAGATTCAAAGTTAACAGATTTCTTTATTGAACTGGAGGTTTCTTCCCATTGTTTCATTTATCTCTGGGATAACTTCTGACCGAAAGTTTTGTACATGGTAAGACTCCCACCACATATGAATGTATTTCCCTATTTGCCAACATCTGTACCAGCAATTCCCTGCTTGTGTCTTGCAAACTGTTCAATGCTGGGGAGCTCTACAGGAGCCATTTGACACCCTGAATGGAAACAGAGAACTCCAGGACAAAGCAAAGAGACACAGAGCAAATTATTTCTTTGCTGGTGGTCTCAGGTTTGTCGAGAGAGGACCACGGCAGCGAGAGACAGACACTTGAGAATGCAAACCGGAGAGCCTGTGGAAAAGACTTACCGTAGAGCTCTGCCCAGTGCGGAAGGACTGCATGCCTGGAAAATCTGGAGCTTCTTTTGATCTTGAAAGAAACCAGTGAATTTCGGAGATGTCTCTGGCATTGGCTGCCGTGCCACAGAACAAGTGAGAGCGCTGGGTTGATTTGCAGAACAACCAAGAAAATTTTTAGTCAGTGCTGAAGGGCGTGCAGATATTGCTTGGTGGCAATATGGGAATTTGGTGGCCTGCGTTCGTATTTTCAGAGCTATCTTGGTGCTGAGGCTTTCTGGCCTGTGAAAATGATGGAGGAAGAATAGATAGATGGATAGATAGGGCTTTGGAAGGTCTCTGACACTGTGCAAGGTCTTGAAAAGGTATCTTAAAGCGGTGCCGTTGTGCCAAGAGGATGACTATAGCGCCATTTTGCTCATGTGAATATTTGTTGGGATTTAGTGGATGGATTTGGCATTTGGACAGCAAGTGATGAACCAGCTAAGAAAAGGAGCAGAGGGTAGCTGAAAAGCCTCACCTTGGAGCAGGTCGTGGGCGTGGATGTCCAAAAAATGAGCAGGGTTATGTGATTAAAACAAGTGTCATGTCATGATAGGTAGCCAAAATGTGTACTTAAGAGCAGAACACTGGGATATAGAAATCAGGAGTAGTTTTGGCAGTGTGCTTTTACGTGAGTCAGGCCTTTTGCTGGTTGATGGCTATGCTGTGAAAAACCTTATATGCGAGGGTGTATCAATGAAGGCACTGCCCCCATGGTAAAAATCCTGCCCTCCATGAAATTTTCCTTCACTCCCCAATTTTCTGGGACTGCAGAGGAGAAGACTGTCTTGTTTGCCGTGTTCGCATTTCCGGGGTTGCTCTGCCTGCCCCTTTTCTTTGGATGCTTAAGCAGAATTTCTAAATGCACCGCCAAAGTTTTAAATCGAATGCCAGAAACGGGGGGCTGAAGGAGAATTTCATGGTGGGGGTAGAATTTTTATCCTTATTTCGCCCACCCTGGTAGCAGTACCTCTCTTGATCCAGCCCAGGTCCAAGCTACCTGGAAGGCTTTCTGGGACCCTGCGTGCATCTTAAGGCATTCATGAGTGCAGTCAGCCCTCCATATTTGTAGGTTTAGCGTTCGTGGGTTTGATTATTTGCAAGTTTCTTCAGCCCTTATTCCCACAACTCAGGCACTTCTTTTCGGGGGGAATCTTCCTTGTTGCCCGTCCCGATCAGGCCATGCAACCCTTAAAAAACCCACCTCTGTTCTTCCTCCTCCTCCACCAGCCGCCGCTTGGCCAGCTAAGGATGGCTCACAGCCCAATTTCTCAGCCCCACAAATCCACTCCCAATGACTCTCCACACCCGAGGAAGGAGGTGGGCAAGAGAGAGGAAGCACAGGGCCACCGTGCCAACCCACTCCCTTTCCTTCTCTTTTACCTGACCTGGTTTGGATCCTGGATGCCTGCCCTCCCCACCGTGCCCTGGCCCCCTTCCCACAGACACACACACACACACACACACACGTTTTGATATCTGCATTTCCCCCCGTTTTTAGGGGGTACAGCCCCCCGCTAAGCCTAGCAAATGTGGATGGCTGACTGTGGTCTTCCGCACACTCTGAACACCTCGGTGAGAACATGGGAGGCAGGGCTTTCTCCGTGTTGGCCCCCAGACTGTGGAATTCCCTCTCCTGGGAATCGGCCCCTTCTCTTCTCTCTTTCCCCTCACAGACCAAAGATCTTCTTATTTAGACAGCGCTTCGGCTTTCAGTCGATTGGGCAGGAAGGTTTTATTTTAACGAGACACGCTGGTCTTTGATCTTTATGATGCGCCCAACACGTTTTAAAATTATTTTAATAAGATTCATGCTTTATTTCTTTATTTTAAAGGCAATTTTTTGAGTTGTATCTATTGCCCTCGCTGTGTTCTGTTTTTAACCCACGCGGTGAGATGTCTTGCATCCCGTGTGGGCAGAAAGACGGGTTTAACTTAATTATGCATATGAAGAAATAACCCTCCTGCCGGAAAAGAGATAGGAGGTCTGTTTTTGGGCGGCAGGCCAGACCTCAGACTCTCCGCAGGCCAGTTCCTGTTGAGATGTGGAAGGCAAAGCTGTGGGCGCTCGTATGGGGCTTCGAAACGGTGCTTAAAACTCCGTCTGACTGTGTTTTACCCCTTAGCACCATCTGACATCTCCCCTCCTATCTCCCTTCCTGGGGTGGGGGACAAGTTTTGGGGGCAGCTGGAGTGTGACGGGCATCTCAGTGCGGGGATAAAAGCCACCTAAGCTTTGAAGGGGTTCTCCGATGTGCTGACCCCTAGCCCTACATAATTGGAGAATACCTTTAAAATGTGGCTGAAAACCAGGAGTGGGTTCGGTGCCCCGCTGACCTGGAAGCTTCCAGCTGGTCTGACTTTCTCCAGTTTGGACAAAGTTTTAACTACTTTAGATATGTTACTGTTTTCCTTGATTGCAGATCGTCTCTTATTAGTTCCCAGGAAACAGTGCTGTTTTTAATTAGAAAAGAAATGATTTGCATTGATGTTAAGGAATGCCACTCTCAGCTCTAAGATGGTATACAAATATTTTAACACATAAAGTAAATAAACCCCCATGGACCAGATTGGAGAGGCCGGTGGGCCATATTTGGCCTACGTGTGCAAGAAGCAGAGCGTGCCTCCCTCTCATCTCCTTGTTTGAGAAGGGTACCGAGGTCCCACACGTCCTGTCCTGTCTTTTTTTTTTTTTGGAAGAAAAGTGTGTTTTTTTTTTGGTGGCAGGAAACCTCTATGGCCAGGTATACCTGGTATTCCAGTCAGCCACATCAGGTGCATTTGTTCAGTGATCCCCCAGCCTTTGTTCCAAAGAATTCGGAGTACTTTGGCTCGAGGGAAACTCTGTTCCCGAAAGCTGCATGTTGGAATCAGCAGCGTTTGGTGGCTCCCGTGTCAGTGGGACAGTAAATCCACTCCAGGTTTTAACATCAGCTTGCTTTTTTATTTATTTATTTACATTTTTACAGAAAGAAGTCAATGTAAAATATAATTATCTGTATAAGATATATAAAATAAAGACTGAGACCTTATAATATTTTGTATTAATGCATCAGCTTAAAAGGTCTTGTATAATTTTTCTTTTACAGCTAAAAGTTTCTAGTTCTTTCGGGTGCTAAACCTCTTCCTCCCAAATAGGTTCAAAACTTTACAGTAGCTCAGCTAAGGAAGGATTCCTTTTGTCTACACTCCAAAATGGGTTCAGTACCTAAGATAGGTCTTCTAAATTGCAGACTAAAGTCCAGGAATGGCTTCTGAGGATTTCCACAGAGGTAGAAACCACCATCTGCCAGCGGAAAATATCACTAGGAATTGTTCCTTGAACCATATTCTCCCTAATGGGTTCAACCCCTTGGAGAGCTCCTTGAAAGCTATGCAAAACCTGGAGTGGATTCGTTGCCCCTCTGACATGGTAGTTAGTAGGAACGAAGTGGGGATACGGAATAGTGATTTAGTGTTATCGTTCTGTGCCTTCAAGTTGTTTCTGACTTCCGGTGAGCCTGAAAGTGAACCTATCAAGGGGCTTTCTTCACAAAATTTGTCCAGAGGGGGATTTACTATTGCTTCATTGCCACTGAGGCTGAGAGAGAGGGACTTGCCCGAGGTCACCCAGTGGATTTCCATGGCCAAGCGGGGATTCGAACCCTGCTCTCCAGCAGCCTATTCCAAATTGCTACAGCACTCTGGCTCTCCAAACATAGTTCCCCCAGAATTCCTACCCATTAGGCCTGCTGGCTAAGAGCAACTTTATTTTCAGAGGATGTTAGACACCGGGGGGGGGGGGCAAACCGCAGATGTGATGCTGAGCTCCCTGTGGAAGGTGGGCAGATCCGTCCTCCGGAGCCTGATTTTGAACTTTTCGCCTGAATGTTGCAACCTGTGTTAGGTGACCAAGGGCTGCCAGGAAGCAGGGCTGGCCCTTGAGCCGTTTTCACAGCGTGGTCTTGATGTCACACCGTGTAGCGTGGGAAGACAGCGAGCGGGGCGGCCTGGCCACAGGCCGCCAGAGCCAGACGGGAAGTGAAGCTGTCGTGTCACTTCTCCTCCGGAGAAGTCCCCCGTCCACCGAGACCCGGCTTGTTCCTCTTGTGGAAAAGATTTGGAGGAAAGGTAGTGTGGAAGTGTGAAACTCTGGTTTCTTTTCCCCCGCACCCCAGTATCTACTCTGTCTCTGAAAATGAAGGTACATTTAGCAGGCCTTGTTGCTGTTGTGTTGTGTGCCTTCCGGTTGTTTCCGACTTACAGTGACCCTAAATCCAACCTAGGACAGGGTTTTCTGGGGGGCTGAGAGTGTGTGACTTGCCCAAGATCGCCCAGTGGGTTTCCATGGCTGAGCAGGGAATCGAACTCTGGGCCCCACGGTTATAGTCCCGTGTTCAAAGAGCCACCCCCACTTCTTTGAGTGTCTTTTTGAGTGCCTTTCTCGAACCCCCAAATTGGTGAAACACTTTGTGCGGCTCCTTTAAAGTTCAGACTACACGCCAGGTCAGATTCCTCACCACACTGACTTGGAAATTGCCAGCTGTTGCTGAGAAATCAACTCAAAGGGAGTTCCTTTTTGGGGACCCCCAAACTAGGCTCAGTCCTTTGGGCTGCTCCTTTAAAGTTCTGACTAAAGTCCAAAGTGGATTCTCCCTCTCTACCAAGACAGGAGTCACAGCCGCTGCTGCTGAGAAACAAGAGGAAAGGGAAGTTCTTTTCTGGGACCCCAAGTAGGTTCAGCACTTTGGACTTCTCCTTTCAAGTTCAGACTGAAATCCAGAACAGGTTTTCCTCCTCAGTGACATAGAAGGCACCAGTCTTCTGAAAAGCTGGGTCATTCAGAGGCATGAGCGTAGGAGTTTTGGGTTTTTTTTCTTGAGGGCCAGAGATGGGAAGGGACTTCTAAGCCCTCGAAGTTCCCCAAGCAGCACAGAAGCCCTGGCGAAATCCAGGAGATTCGCCACCTCTCCTTTGCCCCATTAACAACACTGTTCATTTCACTTCCTTCCTCTGTCCAAAATAGCCTCGAACTCTTCGAGGTCACTGGGGAATTTTCCCTCCGTCCCCGTTGGCAGACGATTTAGGAGAAATCACTTCTCCTCCCCCGGGCAGTGTGAATTTTTTTGTGAGCTTACCCAAACATGAATATCCAGATTTGCAAGGCTGGGAATCACCTCCGGGCAAGTCAGGGAGCGAAGGCAGGTTTTTTCCCACTTTGGGAGCCGTTGGGTCTCAGAGAACACCCGCTTCCCTTTGGGGAGGTACTGCCTTTTGTTTCTCAATCCAGTATACTCTTTTCCTTTCCATGTCTTACAACGGAAAAGAAAGCTTCTTTTTGTATGTTATAGACCAGGAACAGACAATTAGTTAAAACCTTTTTTTTGGAAGCATGGAAGATAGAAATGCGTATACTACTGTATTCTGGGGGGAATGAAAGAAAGCTACGAAGATACTTACCATTGCTAACTTATAAAGTGATCAATTACTGGTTAAAGCTTATTTTTCGCCCAACTGGGCTGGCTTCTTTAGCGCTAACCGTTGGCTTCCAATCTACCTGGAATCAGACATTACTGAAGAAATTTCCAATGTATGGCTTTACACCCAATGCTTTGACAGCCCTCGGCTTCGGCGGTGCCAAATCTGCCATTAAATTTGCAAAATCTGCCATTAAATCTGCATAAGGGACATAGAGAGCTGTTTCTATGATTTTATATTTGTTTAATGTTTTAAATTGTTGCCAATGTTCAATGTATTTAATGTTTTTAATGTATATCTGTTGTTGGAAGCCACTTTGGGTCCCAATTTTTGGAGGAAGGGGGCTTAGAAATACAAGGAAATAAAAATAAGTAAATAAAATCCTTTGAGCTCAGTGCTCAAATATCCTACCTTAGGAATGACCGCAAAACTTTTCGCCAGACCCCATTGTCTTACTAATTTAACCACACCTAAGTATCAGAAAGCTTTTACTTTGGCATGATTTAATGCTTTGCCGTCCGCTGTACTGGAAGGAAAACATACGAGAATCCCGTATCATAGGCACATTTGTCCTCGTGCTAATGAGGCCATAGAAACTCTTTATCGATGTCCTTCTTTGTGGTCCTGTTTTACCAAGGACTGCAGCTTGCTTTAATCACACCTAGTATCTAAAATATTCCAGGCAGAGAGGAAGCATTTTGTCTATTTTATCTTCTCACCGGCCAGGACTCATAGGTTACAAACAATGTTGCCAGAATCTGTGCGTCCACCATCGTGACCCGTAGGCAGGTGACAAATCAGCAGGAGAGAACTGTAACAAAGAACCTACTAGCCATACGCAGAAACTGGGTTCAGATATAGAATCATAGAATCCTAGAGTTGGAAGAGACCCCCGGGGCCATCCAGTCCAGCCCCCTTTCTGCCATGCAGGAACCCACATCAAAGCCCTCCCTTGGACAGATGGCCCTCCAGCCCCTGCTTAAAAACCTCCAAAGAAGGAGGAGACCCCACCACACTCCATGGAGGCAGCAGATTCCACTGCCAGACAGCCCTGACCGTCAGGAAGTTCTTCCCGAGGTTCAGGTGGAATCTCCTTTCCTGCAGCTTGAATCCATTGCTCCTTGTCCTGGTCTCTGGAGCAGCAGAAAACAAGCCCACTCCCTCCTCAACGTGACATCCCTTCAAATATTTAATCATGGCTCTCGTGTCCCCTCTTAACCTTCTCTCCTGCAGACTAAACATCCCCACTTCCCTCAGCCGCTCCTCATAGGGCTTCATGGCTTCCGGACCCTCCACCATTTTGGTCACCCTCCTCTGGACACCCTCCAGCTTGTCGATATCCTTTTTGAATTGAGGTGCCCAGAACTGGACACAGGATTCCAAATGTGGTCTAACCAAAGCAGAGCGGTGCCATCACCTCCCTCGATCTAGACACCATACTCCTATTGATGCAACCAAGAATCGCGTTGGCTTTCTTGGCTGCCGCCTCACACTGCTGACTCATGTTCAGCTTGTGGCCCACCAAGACTCCTGGATCCCTTTCACACATCCTGTTATCCACCCACGCATCCCCCATCCTATATTTGTGCATTCCGTTATATTATACGGACTTAGATAACGTGCTGTGATTCATGGATGGGGCTACTCACAATTAGTTTAGCACTATTATTACCAAAAAGGAATTTTAAATATTTACTGCACAGCTTTCCAAACTTTTCATGTTGGTGACACACTTTTTCAGCCATGCATCATTTTGCAACACAGTAATTCAGTTTTACTAGCAAACCGGAGGTTAAACTAACCCCTTATAAGAGATACAGCCACGTGCATAAATTGCAATAACAAAATGTATGGGGACACAACATATCCCAGGAAAACCTTTCATATATTTTTAAAAATATATGATTTATAAATAATAAAATACATTTCCAAGATTGTAGGTGACACACCTATACATTTCAGGCGACACATTAACGTGTTGCGGCACACTGTTTGGAAAGCTCTGATTTATTGTATTGTATTGTATTTCGTGGCACTCTGCTCTATTTATCTATATATTTTAACTATCTCGTGGTAAAATTTGTTATCTTTGTTCATGTTGGTCTGTGACCATAACAAATAATAATAAAAGAAATAAAAACTTGTAAGTGAAAACAATGCTTTATTTTAAAAATTATGTGTTTTATTCAGTCGTATGTATGTATGTGTGTGTAATATGATATAATAAACAAATAGCAATTTGCTGTTAGGTCTACGAAGAGGTGGGGGTCCTTCCACGTAATGATTCCAGGGGTTTCACCTCCGGCCCTCTGCTTGCCTTTTGCAGGTGCAGCGAATGCGGGACCTCCCTCTCCCACCAGTACTATGAGAAAGATGGTCGCCTCTATTGCAAGAAAGACTACTGGGCACACTTTGGGGAGATGTGCCACGGCTGCTCCGAGCAGATCACCAAGGGGCTCGTCATGGTAAGGAAGGCTGTCCGGGGCATGCCAGAGGGAGAAAGAGGAGTGTGCCCTTGTCCCAAAGGGTTGTATGGAACAAGCCATGCAGCTTGACTCACTAGCATGAGCTCTCCAGCATCATAGAATCATAGAGTTGGAAGAGACCCCAGAGGCCATCCAGTCCAACCCCCTGCTATGCAGGAACACCCATCAAAGCATTCCCAACAGATGGCCATCCAGCCTCTGCTTAAAAACCTCCAAAGAAGGAGGAGACTCCACCACACTCCATGGAGGCAGCAGCAGATTCCACTGCCGGACAGCCCTGACCGCCAGGAAGTTCTTCCTGAGGTTCAAGTGGAATCTCCTTTCCTGCAGCCTGAATCCATTGCTCCTTGTCCTGGTCTCTGGAGCAGGAGAGAACAAGCCCGCTCCCTCCTCAACATGACATCCATTCAAATATTTAAACATAGCTATCCTGTCCCCTCTTAACCTTCTCTTCTGCAGACTAAACATACCCGGCTCCCTAAGGCATTCCTCGTAGGGCATGGCTTCCTGACCCTTCATCATTTTGGCCGCCCTCCTCTGGACACGCTCCAGCATGTCGATATCCTTCTTGAATTGAGGTGCCCAGAACTGGACACAGGATTCCAGATGAGGTCTGACCAAAGCAGACTAGAGTGGTACCATTACCTCCCTCGATCTGGACACCATACTCCTGTTGATGCAACCAAGAATCGCATTGGCTTTCTTGGCTCTCTTTTTATCTTTATCTTTTTTGGGGTCTTCAGTGTGCCCTTCCTCTGCCTGTTTCGGGGTGGCCTTCTGTGGCTGGGGCCGTTCTTTGATTCAGGGCCACTGTTTTGGAGCTGACTTCCCCGACAGGGTTGGAATGAATATTCAGAATACTTGGAAAAAATGATTGAAAAGTGTGTTTCTCAAGGACCAGGAAAAACCAGACTAGAAGAATTGTGGACTGATGAGAATCTTCACAGATTGGGACTAAATCTGCACAAAATGTGCACCTTTTGTGCCCAGGAAATAGTGTTTTCTCTGTAGTATTTTCTATGGGGAAAATATTTTTTCGGTGCAGAGGTATTATTTTCTGTGCAGAAAATGCTGTTTTCTGTGTAGCAAATGCTACATAGAAATATTATCTTCTGTGCAGAAAATGCTATTTTCTGTGGAAAAAAAAAAAGGTAAACATTTTCTGGCAAACAAGTCCCAAACAGCCAACAGTCTTCAGAAACGGTGCAAAGTTTGGCAAAGGCTTTCTTCCAACCGAAAGAACATTGCTGCAATTATTCCTTGCATCCATCACAAACTAATTTAGGAAAAAGTACACCCCAACCTTAGAGCCGAACTACACCATCATGCAAAGGAATGGATGGAAGGTCTGGACCAGCAGTTGGTTTCTAGTGAAGAAAATAAAATAAAAATAAAAATCAGCCAGGCAGCCCTCACTGGAAACAACAAGAATTTTGCAAGAATGGTTCAAACTACCTCTTTCAGCTAAATGCCAATATCTACAATCGGAACATTTGTTAACAATCCAGATTTGGCCCTGCAGCTTTTAAGATGTACATTTATGTTATCTATTTACAAAAATGACACGTGAGCTTTACAGCAAGAATGGAACAGAATATTGGAATATCCACTTCTGGGTAATCAATGGCCATCGGTTTTAACATCCACGACTCGTATGGCTGTAGATCTCCGATTATGCCTGATATCGCTGGTTCGGGTATATTAGTCGCCACAATGTCTATTCAAAGAAAAAGGTTTCTAAATCAGCAAACTGTTGGAGATGTAATACGGTGGCCCTTCCACTTTCGTGAGGGTTCGAGGAGCAGAACTCTTCTGAAAGTGGAAAAACCACAGATACTCCAAAAGGAACCTCTTGCAACTCCTAGCTGTGGATAGCACCTTCGGGTGTCCTTCTCTTTGGTTCAGGGGGTTCTTTGTGAAACAACCAAGGGGACGTGAACCTTCGCTCGTTTCTCTCTTGTGTGCAGGAATGACTTATTTCAAAACTTCCCTCCAAGCTGGTGAAAGATCGGAAACTATTTATGGGCTTTTTGAGCAACCAGAAATCTAACAATGCAATAATGGGTGGCTGCGGTTAGTAATAATTCTGGTAGGATTACAGTTGGTCCTCCATATTTGCAGGTTTAATTTTCAAGGATTAGATTATTGGCAAGTTTGTCCACCCCTGCCCACCCCGCCTCAGCCTCTTTTCAGGAGGAACCTTCCCTCTCGGCAGCTCCGATCAGGACGTGCGGCCTTTTAAAAATGCAACTCTGGTTCTCCTCCTCCTCCACTAGCTGCTGCCCGGCGAGCAAAGGACAGCTCACAGCCCAATTTCTCGGCTCCACAAATCCTCTTCTGATGCCTCACACACGCCCAAGGAAGCAGATGGGCCAGGCGTAGCGACCTACCCCTTTCTCTCTCCTTTCCCTGAGCTGGTTTGGACCCCGACTGCCCACTCTCTCCACCATGCCTCTTATCTCCATCTGAAAGACTGCCTTGAAAGTTCTGAGCTGTCTGAGATGGGTTCATCCCTTTGAACAACTCCTTTAAAGTTTGGACTAAAACCCACAGCAGATTTGCTGCCCACGCTGACAAAGAAGCCGCCCGGCTGCTGCCGTTCTTTTCCCGGCGTCTCCGGAGAGGAGCGGCTTTTCAGAACAGAAAGCAACCCTTTAGTTTCGATTGCAAGACAGCACCTGGGGGGCAGAAAACCGAGATCTTAATTAGACCGTTTTCAAGCAAAGAGGCCAACGGGAAGTGGCTGCTTTGTCAGAAAAGGAGAAGGAAGCTGAGACAAAGATCTGGAGCAGATTATGGAGGAGGCTTGCGTGTGCCTCCTGACCAAACCAAAATGGAATATTTATTCCCCGCATTGCAGGGTCCTAGAGAGACACTCTTTTGTTTCTATGGCTTTAAACCTACAGATAGTTTATCCTTATGAGTGAATTTTTCTGTGGTTTAGCTCAGGTCTTTGCACATGTGTTTATCTGTGCTTATTTTTGTTTTTGCAAACTGGCTGTCCTCCCAAATTTAGGGGAAAGTGGCATATAAGGGAATAAGTTCCCAGTTTCACTCTCCGCGGGATGTTACAGACAGGAATCTTGGGCTTTCCACAATTGGGATTTTGTCCAAGAATGTGGGTGTCAGTGAGGTTATCATCAGTTCATGGGACAGGTTCCAAATAATGTCACTGGTCGCCGTTGTGATATTGTGGTGCTGTCTGTAACTCTATATCACCTTGGTAGCTACAGATAAAATTGCAATAACACAATGGCAGAAAGTGACAGTACTTGGAATGAAAAAAATGTGTGTGTGTGTGTGTGTGTGTGTGTGTGTGTTTATTTGGGAATTTCTCCAACCCTTTGGGAACAACTGAACAGTTACAATCTGGCAGACAGGGGAGAAAAGTTTGTGACAAAGAGAAGTTTTGGTTTAGCCAAACTCCTGTTTCAAGGAGATGGAGAGTAACTTTGTTCTCACACTGCAACTGTGCTGCCTCCTTAGTGAATTGCGATCTTGTGCAACGGAAGGCACATGTGCTGGTGAGTGACCATGACAATCCATGCTCCTTTGGCAAAAATAGGGAAACACCTTCGGTATCATAAGACCTATGGGAAACCACAGACTGGTGGTGAGGTCTTGTCTTTTAGGGCAGCTGACAACTGCTGGGTGAACTGCTGAGAGTGGCTGTAGGGCTAGTGGTTATAATTGCTCTTGGAGCTTTCTGAGTAAGTTGGCAAAGGAAGAGGGTGGGATAAGGTGATGAGACAGGGGGAGACATGAGGCAGGATGTGTGAAGAAGGTAGAGAAAGAAACCAGTGCATCATGTGTAATGTGCATCATGTGCCATGCACAGCCGTGTGTGCCACACAGTGGGCATTGCACAGGTGCAATAGGAGGTACAATTCACAGCCAGTCATGCAGCTCTGCTTCTGCAGCCTTGGAGTTAGCCTGGCTCTTCCATGTTGGAAAAATTTTGAACCAGTTGCGCGGGAGAACCCACAAGTGCTAGGATGCCGCTTACTGTGCGTTTCAGACCTGTGGACGGATGCCTCTCCGTCCCTCCTCGTTCCCCTAACAATAAGTTCTGGGAGGGTCTCAGGAGAGATCCGGAGACCCACGAGACATGTGGAGGGGGAAAACTCAGTCCTGGGACAAGCGTGAGGCTCACATCTTTCTCCCTGTCTCCATTTTAGGTGGCCGGAGAACAGAAGTACCACCCCGAATGCTTCAGCTGCCTCAATTGCCGGGTGTTCATCGGCGACGGAGATACGTACGCACTGGTGGAACGGTCGAAGCTTTACTGGTGAGTGGGAGGGAAAGCTCGGTTGGCTCAGAGCAAACCCTGCAGCATTTGCAGCAGCTGCTTTGCCCGGATGGCCATTTGCTGGGGGTGCTTTCGGTGTGTCTTCCGGCATGGCAGAAGGGGGCTGGACTCGATGGCCCTCGGGGTATCTCCCAACTCTGTGAGTCTAAGATTCTACTTTCACCCCAAGGCTCTTATGTGTGTGTGCATTCCACATCCCATAATCTGAGTTCTCAGTATTTGGGGGCCTCCCTGGCTCACAAGGAGACCTTCCACTGCCCTCCACACACATATGCACGCGGAAAAGAAAGCCGGAAGAAGATGGCTGTCAATCGCAGGAGTCAGCTTCCACATCACTTCCTGGGCTTAGTGCAAGAAATTGCTCCTACACCCCTTAGAAGACATTTGGGTGCATTGGAGAGGATAGTTTTTGAGCTTTTTTTCAGAATTTTTTTCATATTTATATTTATTATTATTATTATGGTTAAACTTAGCAGTGCTATTATTATGCACATACATCTTATTATACATATACAAATGTACATTCCTAATAGTTCCTCACACATTCCCAATTTGTTCTGAACCTGTTCAAGGATTTATCCTCAAACTGAATGGACAATTTATCTATTTGCATTGAGTCATAAATCTCCAGTAGCCAATCGTCAATTGCTGGTACTCCTTCTTTTTTCCATTCTTTAGCATACCATAGGCTTGCTTTAGTTATCATATACAACGGAATTTTGTTTTGTTTTGCTTCGTTTCCCAACATAGTCCTCTATCAGTTACACCGTATTCAACAGGTAGCATTCCAGTCGGATGGGGAAATTCATCTTCAAGATTTTTGTGATGTCCAAATGAATATTTTTCCAGAAAATGTTTGCCTTTTTACACTAGCACCAGCAGTGAAAAAAGGTTGCCCTTTCAACCTTACGTTTCCAGCATTATTTTTCAGAAAAGTTTTTGGGACTCTGGGCGCCACAAAAACACCCTTACGGGAACCATGGGTTTAGGTGTGTGTCCTTCCACGGATTGGACACGACTGCCCTCGCTTGTGATCTCTCCCCCTGCCGCAGTGGGCGCTGCTACTACCAGATGGTTGTGACGCCGGTGATGGACCAGTTGCTCCCAGAGTCTCCCGGAAGCCGGATCCCCCACACCGTCACCCTGGTCTCCATTCCGGCTTGTTCCGAGGGCAAACGGGGCTTCTCCATCTCCATTGACCAACACAGCGGTTCGGAGCATCCCCATACCGTCCGCGTCCGAGAGTAAGTAGCACCAGCATGCATGTATTTCTATACTGCTTATCGGTGCAAAGCACTCTCTAAGCGGTTTACAATGTTTTTTAGCTAATTGCCCCCAACAGGCTGGGTACTCACTTTACCACCCTACGGGAGGATGGAAGGCTGAGTTGACCTGGAGCCCGGCAGGATCGAACTCACAACCTTGTGGCTGCAGTACCGGCATTTAACCACTGCACCACCAAGCCAGTTGGGCCTTGAGGACTTTTTTGGGGGAAGATATAGGGCACCCTAAAGCATCCACTGGGATGTAGCTACAGAGGAGAGCAAAATGAAGCAATTGCTTCCCACCTATTAAGAATTCCCCGTCCATGAAATTTCCCCCAGTTCACAAATTTATAGTATGGAATGACATCAGTTGAACATTCAGAAATAAGGTTTAGGCAAATATTTTAAAAAAAAACTGAAAAAAACTGAGAAACTCTGATGAGAAGAATCCTGGAGTGACTAAAATCTTCTCAGTTCAGGTCTTCTCTCTGTGCAAAAATTCACACCTGGTTTCATGCGTGGGTGAAATTTCCTAAGGAAGAAGAATGAACCTGCGTGCAGAGTTTGCATATCTCTTGGAGAGGGATGGGTCATGGTCGCACACTTCGATTTCCTTTCTTTGCTTCCGTATAAGCCTGGGAGAACTCATCTTCCACTGGCTTGGCCCTGGGAGAGGCGCATCCAACTCAGGGACCCTGTGAGCCAGCCACAAGGATGGGGAGTGTTGGTGGTGAGATACGCCAACTCAGATTAATTGCTTAGGGGCCCAGCTGCAAGGGGATACCGGAAGTCATCAGCTAAAGAGGTTGTGATGCTTTTCTCTTCTGTAGACTATCTATCTGCTGCATCCATTAGTCACTGACAGAACTTATCTTACAGCAGGGATGGGTACCAAGCAAAGTCTTGGGGAGGCCTGGTACAGGGTGCCCTTGTACTCCAGGGAGGAGTAGCCCCCTTGACTGCCTGTGTCACCTCCTTCTCCTCATTTCCCCACCGTCTCACACACAGATTGGACCCTGACTGCATCAGCCCCGACATGAAGAACTCCATCCATGTTGGTGACCGCATCTTGGAGATCAATGGCACCCCTATCCGGCACGTCCCCTTAGATGAGGTGATGTTTCTTAGGTTCTTTCTTCAATGCCTTCGCTCCTCTCTCCTTTTGATTTCTTGTCAATGTCCAAGTCTATGTCTGGTAGAGCATTTGTGCCTGGTAGCTTCCGTACCGGTGGAGCTGCGAATCCATTCTGGGGAGTATTGCAAATGCTAAAGGAGCTCCTCAAGGTTCTGAACCTCTTTGGTGGGGATAGAGTTCAGCACTTCGGAGAGCTTCCTTAAGGACCTGAGTGAAAACCTGGGATGAATTCACCACCCCGCTGACTTGGGAACCACCTGCGGTAGGGGAATGTTTAAAAAAATATTTTTATCATCAGATTAAGATAGTAAGATAAAAGAAATATCTTACACATACCTCTAAATGAGGAATAAAAATACAGACATCTTCCATTATTACAAAAAAAGAGAGAAATAAGGATTAGAAAAAAAAGGATGGCAATGAACAGTTTTGAGTTATACAATTAACACTCTCTATCAAATAGACTTCTAATGATATAACACAATTATTTGTATCCTATGCCTTATCATCCATTCTTCATAATAGTTCTCTAATGTGTATTTAATGCTTGTTTTAAAACTCATTTTGCCTTCTTCGAATTTCTTTACCTCTCTGTGATTTCCTGTTCTAAGATTGTGGGCGATAAAATATTTGGTTCTATCTCTCCAGCTGAAATATAAATATATATGTATGTGTGTATGTGTGTGTGTATATATATTGATATACAGACATATATGTGTGTGTATGTGTATGTATGTGTATATATATATATACACACACATACATGCCTATACATGCATATATTTATTTATCTCTGATTCCTACCGTCTCAAGAAAAAATTTACATGTAAAACGTATGATTAATATGTAATTCTTCTAGTATGAACATTTTTATTTGTCATATATTTATTTGCAATATTCAAATATGCCCTTCTGAATGGTAGGGAATTTTTTTTTTATAGCTTGGAAAAGTTATCTTTTTTGATGAAAACTTTCCGGAGCACTCTCTGCTCCCACCAGTGTGGAGAGATCACCCTCCAAAAATACTCATTTCCAAGCTCCTGTTGCGTGGCTCTCTCTCCCCTCACCCAGCCTCCTCCCTCTCTCTTCCTCTCCATCCCCCACAGATCGACCTCTTAATCCAGGAGACCAGCCGCCTCCTGCAGCTGACCATTGAGCACGACCCCCACGAGACGCTGGAGAGCAGCCCCCTGTCGGAGCTGCGAAGCCCCCTCCGGTCGCCTAGCCGGACGCCCTGCCCAGAACCGGCCGCCATCCGACAACGCTCCGTCATGTAAGGATTGGGTTGAAAGAGGATTGAGCGGGGTGCAAAGAGTAACACCCCCAAAACCAGGGAGAGGAGAGCTAGATTCTGCTCCTCCACCACCCTCTTTTCAACTCCACTGTGGAGAAATGTATAGCGTGCAGTTAGTTTGACTCTAGGGGTGACAGGAAGCAGACAGACGGCAAGGAGGAAGAATGTGAAAACATGTTGTTCGTTGTACTTTTCAGAATCCCTTATCCCTGCAAGGGCTGATGGGAGTTGCAGTTGTTTGCAACAAATCCAAGAACCCCCCTTTTAGCAGCAGCAGTGGCTGGTGTTTCCTTTCTCAGTGGGGCAGTGAATGCACTCCAGGTGGGAGTGTCGGACGACAGCCTTGGAGACCAGGGTTCGATTCTCCACACGGCCGTGGAAACTCACTGGGTGACCTTGGACAAGTCTCAGAGGAAGGAGAGGTTCGCCTTAGGGTGACGATTAAGTCAGAAATGACTGAAAGGCACGTGACAAGAACTCTCCTCTGGCACCACATTTCAAAGGAGTTTATTCTCTTCTTGTCCATTTTCTTCACTGCCCAGCGTTTGCAACCGTACATAGAAATCAGATAATGCTAGCCCTATACACATGCGTCCTCCATGCCGGAACGTAGATACGGAATCCACTCAGATATACCTTCCCAGCTTCTCTTTTGTAGAGTACAAGTTGCAGGATCAACTTCCCACCTCAGGTCTGTGTCCATCAGCCGACTCTCTTCGTGTCTGTCTGACGTCTCCACCCTTCCCTCCTTCCTCCACCCAGGAGGAGCTGCAGCATCGACAAGTCCCCCTGCTCCAGCACCCTGGGCTCTCCGGCCTCCCAGCGGAAAGACATCGGCCGCTCCGAGTCGCTCCGGGTCGTCTCGCGCCCTCACCGCATCTTCCGCCCCTCCGACCTCATCCACGGAGAGGTCTTGGGCAAGGGGTGCTTCGGGCAAGCCATTAAGGTACGTTAGAGCCTCTGTCCGCCATCCCAGAGGAGGGGAGAACATCTGCGACTTGATCAGACCTCGTTGGCTGGGCCACTTGGGCCAATGAGAGCTGGCCGGGGATCTGGCTATCGTTCCAGGACCTGAGAAGCTCATTCATTCTTCTGTATTAAAGGGGAGGGCAGGAGGAGAGAGGAACAAAACCCCACAGTGGTATCAGGGAAAAGGGTATACCTCTCTTTCTACAGTGCAGAGCAGAGACCGGAAAAGTGATATGAGGTGGAGGGCAAGACCCTGTCTAGCAATTGCACAGAGCAGCGGTTCTTCACTTGAAGTCCCCAGACCCCCAGGGGGCCGTGGTGTCCTCACAGGGGGTCTTTGTAGACTTAAAAATGTTATGAGCTTTTACAAAGAATGAAAGGCAGATGGACAGATGGATGGTCCTACATTGATTTCCAAGAGCTGGAGACGTCCATTGTACAAAGTTGCATTGCATTATCCCAAACTGCTCAAAAGTGGTGGAATTGATAGCAAAAAAACCCCCAACGTACTCGGGACTTGTGCATTCTGCATGCGGTGGGAACATGCGAGCGGAGGACGCTGAGTTGTTGAGAAAAAGCACATGGCATTTCTTGCTCCTTCGTATACAGCCAGAAGCCGCCTTGAGTTAAGCCTGGCTGGCTTGTGACGTCAAAAGATGTTGAAAGGGGGTCCATGATAAATAAAAGGTTGAGAACCACTGGAATAAGGTAAATGTATACTGGTGGAGCTCGGCCGTTGTTCTGGATTGCCTCCTTGTGTAACTGATTCCACAACACATCACAATATCTCGCACCCCTTTGTTCTTGGGATATCTAGTTGCCCCTCCGATTGCTGTTGCTTCATCTTTAACGTCTCCTCCTCTTTTTCTTCATTATCTCCAGCAGCTTTTCTTTTCCCTCCGTTATCACCATCAGCATCGCCTTCATTTTTTGCTTCCTCTTCCTCCTCTTCCTTTCTCCTTTCTCTGTCTGGTCCTTGACTGTCCCCTCTGCGTCCTTCTCCAGGTGACGCACCGAGAAACCGGAGAGGTCATGGTGATGAAGGAGCTCATCCGTTTCGACGAGGAAACCCAAAGAACATTCCTTAAGGAGGTGGGGCCTGGTTTTTTTTGTTTAAAAAAATATTTTTTTCATAAAATCAAGAAACAAAGGAAGAGAGCAGCGGGTTCACAAAGGAAGGAAAATACAAGAAGAGGAAAAAAGAAAGCAAAGAGTATAGCAAAATATTATACTAGTAAAATATCTTCCGTGGCTATCTTACGATTCACAATCTTATTAAAAATCTGTAAACTTCCCCTGACCTATATCTTGGAAAGACAATTGCTTAAACTCCCATAGTTGATTTTTCTTTTTGACATCATCTAGTAAAATCTGACATTTTCTCTTTTTCCAATCAAAGTCAAATAGTTATTTAATATTTTAAACACTTCCACTCAAAAAAGGTGCAATTTAAGATTCCTTAGTAAATAAAGGGATTGTTTGAGACAAGGAAAGCTTACTTTAAGATTAATCTGTAAATAAATTTCCCCATCCCTTTCTAACAAAGTTTGAAACAGGGGCCCCTTCTTCTTCTATTTGATTGGTAGATTTTCCATTAATTTGATGGGTCAGAAAGTCATGGTCTCTTAGCAATTTACTCCTTTCCATTTCACTTAAGTTTGTTATTTTGAATATCTGGCTCTCTTTCTTGGAAATGTGTGCCTTCTGGTATTCCCGGACCGTGCCTGAGACCTCTCACGTATCTCACAGAACTTGTAATAGTGCCAGCATTCCATGACCAGCCCTTCTCCCCAAGAATTTTTATGGAGGAATTCCCTTCCCTCATGTCACAGTAAATCACCTAGATAAGCAAGTAACCGGTTCTTCCTCCCGTTCCTTAACCCTTTGGAGCCTTGGATTTATTGCCAGCTGTGGGTCACCGTTGGCTAGGTATCACCACGTCCTTGTGGCCACAGAGCAGTTGGCTGACTGTGCCGTGGTGCTTTTGCCCTCCCCAGGTGAAAGTGATGCGCTGCCTGGAGCATCCCAACGTGCTGAAGTTCATCGGGGTTCTCTACAAGGACAAGCGGCTGAACTTCATCACGGAGTACATCAAGGGGGGCACGCTCCGGGGGATCATCAAGAACATGGTGAGTGTGCGGACGCAGCCTGGAATGCACCCAGGGTCAGAGCTTGGACGAATCGTGTAGCTTTGCAGAGTGTGACCAAGTCCCATTTCAAAATCAAAATGGCAAGAGAGTAAAGTTACTTTATAGATATTTGGTGACTCCCATGTCAGTGGGGCAACAAATCCACTCCAGGATTTACTTTGTACATTAAGGGAGCTCTCCAAGGTGCTAGGACCTATTTTGAGGACATGGTGCAGCACCTTGGAGAGGTCCTTTAAAGCTAGCAAAACTCTGGAATGAAGTCACCACCTCATTGACTTGGGAGACACCAGCCATTGCTGCTAGACAGAGTCCTTCTTACCATTCTTCACCCAACTGGAGAGCCTCATTCACCAAAGAGACCCCTGATCTTTCAAGTGCCCCCAGCCCAAGCCTTGAGTTTCAAGATTTCAGGCCCTAGCTGTGAGACTCAAAGTGAGGAGGAGAAATCTCAGGGTGAGAGCACTGCCTTGCAAACTACATAGATATGCCTTTCCCACATTTGTTAGATGTGGTCTCTTTTTTATATTTCACTGGCATATACTGTGCAATGGTGCTTGATGGTTAACATTCATGCTTAGTGACATGATCAAGGGCTGTTCCTTTTGCCAGGGCCTGCCCCTATGTTGTCCCAAGGGGTTATCTCTAGGTGTCAGGTTTGTCCCTGAAATCTCCAGTCCTGGGATAGTCTTGACCTGGCAACCCAATCCAAGCCCCAGCAAGTTTTCAAGCTTTCTTGGCAACTGCTGCTCACCAATTGCATCTCTACCTATCTCTACTGTCAGCTCAGATAGATGCGATAGTCAGGAGTGGTTCTTAACAGCTTTGAATGATACACCAACTGTGTCCCTTCCTAGAACTGGATGACCTAAAAGATGGTAGTGCACGTGCTGGTGACCTCAAGGTTGGACTTCTGCAGTGTGCTGTATGTTGGGCTACCTTTGCACCAAGTTTAGAGACTCCAACTGGCCCATAATCTGGTAGCCAGATTGGTTACAGGAGGAGTGAACATATCACACCGATATTAAAATCACTCCACTGGCTACCAATTAGTTTCCGGGCAAAGTACAAAATGTTGGCTATTACCTTTAAAGCCCTACATGGTTTGGGTCCAAGTTACCTGAAGAATCACCTCCTCTCATACAATCCACCCTGTACACTCAGGTCTTCTGGGGGCCATCTACTTAAACCAGCCAGGACTGGCAATAGTTGCTGTCGAATCTCTTCTGGCAGGTCATTCCAGAGTTTAGGGGCAGCCGAGGATATTCTCTTCGGCTGCCCCTAAACTCTGGAATGACCTGCCAGAAGAGATTCGACAGCGAAATAAGTCTTAAAGACTTATCTATTCTGGCAGGCCCACCCTGTCAATTTCAAACTCTGAATTTTAAATTGGCATGTTCTTAAGTGTTAGTGTGTAATGGCTGTGTTTTAATGCTGGTATTTTAATCTAGATTTAATTGGTACTAAATGGTGTTATGCGTTTTTAGCTACGTACTGTATTTTAATCTATGTTGTACCCCTTCTTGAGCCTTGGAGAAACATGGGTAAAAAATAAAAATCTATTATTATCATCATCATCATTATTAATATTAATATATTAATATTATTAATATTAACTACCTGCAGGACAGCCAGTACCCTTGGAGCCAGAGGGTCAGCTTTGCCAAAGACATTGCTTCAGGGATGGTGAGTTTGCCCAACAATCCAAACTGTGTAAGAAAAAGGTGCCAGAATCCCGTTGTTGTTTCACAGTCTGGTTGTTGCACCTTTTCCTGGGATCCTGTAGCGACGCCGGCGAGGGGGATCACATTCCATCTGGGACCTTGTGCTGGGATGCTTTCGTGTTGTCCTGTTTCGACCCTGTCTTTAGCATTTGCAGTCCGTAAGACGGCAGTTTCAGTAGCTTCTTAGGGCAAAGCCGGCTAAAGTTAATAGGTATCTGCTTCTGATCAAGACTGTGATAATATGTAGGCTTGCAATATCACTAGGCCAAACGGGTGATTTCCTCTGGACTCCATGCCACCTTGTGGCGGGCATTTGGCAGAGGAGATCAAACAAGGGGGGTCGGCAATGGAAGGACAAGAGAATATTATGGGAACAGCCAGATAAGTGACAGAGAACAAATCCTGACTTCTTGTTATCTTTACTTATACCTCACTTTTTTTCCTGGCTAGGGCTCAAAGTGGCTGACAATAATTTAAAAAAATTGGTTGAAAAATCACAGAATACAGACATTAAAAGACAGATTAAATACTCAGATAAGAATTAAAACCAAGTTAAAATACACAATTAAACATCCATAAATTCAGCACAGTTAAGAATATCCAGCACCTTTTATCAGACAGGCCGCAATCACGCACTGAATGCCTGTCGGAGTAAAGATGTCTTTGCTCGACCGCGGAAAGAAAGTAGTTGCACACTCGTACCTTTCTGCAGTCACAGTCTCTACGTAGCCCCTCGATTAGGGACCACGTAGGGACCGTGAAAACCCTCCATTTTTCACTTACTGGGTAGCAGCTGCTGCAGTCGGTGGGGATCTGTTTCCCCGTCGATTGGGAAGCAGCTGGCTGATTATTTTGCACACGCATCTCATGCGAGTCATCTCCGGTGTGAGGAGAAATTTCAGCTCGGGTTGTGTTTCTGACAATGAAGATCACTCAAGGGAGGGGGAGAAAATGGCAGCCGGCCACTTCCTGAGAGGCAGGGGAACAGACCCTCGTCAATCGCAGCAGCTGCTGCCTGGGGAATGGGGATTGAGGTGGTCGTGTTGGCGGCAGCGCCACGATTGGGGCACTTACACATACGTAAATCCCGTACGGGGATTCCAGCCGTCACGTCTAATCATCTTGTCTCTCCTTCCCTCCTCACGCCTCTCTTCCGCTTCCAGGCATACCTCCACTCCGTGAACATTATCCACAGGGATCTCAACACTCACAACTGCCTTGTGCGAGAGGTACGTGGTCGTGATGTCTTTCTTCATACGTGGATACATGCGTTCCTCTTTTCCTCCACCAAGCTCATGGTGGGGTGTGTAGCTCTCCTCTTCCCCTTTATATCCTCACCCCAACCCTGCGAAGTAGGTCAGCCCAAGACCAAGCAACCAGCATAAGCTCACCTGGTGAGTGGTTCAACGAAGGGTTGAGAACCCATCCTAGAGTAAAACCAGAAGTGGATTCGCTGTCCCACTGACATGGGAGCCATCCTACATTACTGGTCTGACCTGGATCCTACCCTTATCCCCAGCCAGAGTAGACCCATTCAGGCAGTGGGGCTGGCCTCCACATTGGCTCACCATTCAACCACTGATCAAATGGGTCTCCTCTATTTGGGAGGCACCAAGAGAATTCTGGACCTCTGTCTCCTCCATGATTCTGCCCGGTGCTTCAGAGGTGGATGCCTCCGTGTGAGTGACAAGGATCCGTTCTCCTTCCTTCTCAGAACAAAAGTGTCGTCGTGGCAGATTTTGGCCTCGCTCGGCTCATGGTGGATGAGAAGAACCAGCTGGCAAACTTGAAGAAGCCGGACCGCAGGAAACGGTACACAGTGGTTGGAAACCCTTATTGGATGGCTCCAGAGATGATCAATGGTGAGATGGGTGCGGAGCTTGGATAAGTGGACCGGGAGGGGGACTACAACTCCCAGAATCCCTCAGCTGACATGGCCACCCGCTGGTGACCCCCTTATAAACCAGTTGATGCCAATCTTTCGGTACATCTATGAAATGTCCTTCCGAGTGAGGTTTATCCTGAGTCTCCAAAATTTTTCGAGGCCCTCATATGTCTCTAATACATAAAAGTAAAGTTTGCTTGCCTGTGTCAGGCAAAGACCTCATATGCCTAAGAAGATTCTATGGAATTCAGGGGTTTGCAGTTTATGGAGGGGCCTTTAGAATTCTTAGCCGGAGAGCTCTTGGGCCTCAGCCTGGTTGCTGTGGAGACGAGGCCTAGCAGCAAGGAGGAGGGCAGTGTATTTCCCTCAGGAACCCAACCTCTGACTTTTAATAACTCTGAATACAGATTGGATTGGGGAATTTGGGCAAAGGTTACAGGTACTGGACAAGACAGTTTGGGGAATTAGAGACACAGGATCTCAAATCTTTCTAACAAGTATGAGTACTTGTTTCTCAAGTACCTATGGGAAAATAAAATCCCGGGCAACGCTGGGTAGATACGCTAGTAGTATATATAATCTGACTACTAACCTGCTGTGTTGCTTGCTTTACCTCCATAAAACGCTGCTGCTTCACTCTGAGTGTTTTCTTGGAAAGCTACTTCACCAGCGTGTGACCTGGCCTTTCTTTCTCTCTTTCAGGCAGGAGCTATGACGAGAAAGTCGACGTCTTCTCCTTCGGCATCATCCTCTGCGAGGCAAGTTCAAAGAACGTGGAGAACAGGAGGGAGAAGGGAGAGATGCCGGGTGTAGCTGCCTTGCTGGAGGGGCTGCTCAGAAAATAGTTGCTCTGGGAAAATTTAGGCGTCCTCCTCTTTCCCGTGCCTGCTTTCGAGCAGTGGGGGCAACTGGTGATCCTGGGACCAGCTTAATGCCAGGGAGTCTGGAAGAAGCATTGTGGTTTGGGCCTGGACTAAAGACACTTCTGCACTAGGCCGTTATAGTGCTATGATTCCACTTGCAACATCCTATGGAATCCTGGGGTTTGCAGTTTTGGGAGGGGCCGAAACTGCAAACCCCAGGATTCCATAGGATGTTGCAAGTGGAATCCTAGCGCTATAACGGCCTGGTGCGGAAATGGCCTAAGACTCTGGAGACCAGGGTTCGAATTCCCACTCAGCCATGGAAGCCCACTGGGTGAGCTTGGCCAAGTCTCAGAGGAAGGCAAGGGCAAACCCCCCAGGAACAAATTCTGCGAAGAAAACCCCATGAGAGGCTCACCTTAAATTGAAAACAGCCTGAAGGCATGCAATGACGACAGTCCAGAGGGAGGAAAGGAGGGCTGGAGCTGGAGTGAAGGGGAAAAGCTCTCCAAATGGCCAGCTCCAACCGCTGAAAAGGGGCAGCAGATTTGCTGGGAGAGGCAGGAGGGTAACTTTTCTGAAATGCATCCGTGCCAAGCATAGGCCAGAGCAACCCTCTGTATTAGCAGAATGGGGAGGAAAAGCAAGAGAGGAGAGGGTGACACCCAGTGAGAGCGGAGATAGGGTGTCAGAGAGAGGAAGAGAGAGATTGAGAGAAAGATATTAGAAAGAGAGAGATTACGGTTCACAAAGACAGAGGGAGGAACGAGAGCCAGCAGGCTGTAGTGGATTGAGCGTGGAACTAGGACCCGGAAACGAGGATTAGGTTCCCTGCTGGGCCACAGAAATCCACCAGGTGACCTTGGGTGTGTCACACACTCTCGGCCCCCAGAAAACCCCATGATAGGTTCACTTTAGGGTCACCATAACTTGGAACGGCAACAACGGAGAGGAGAGGAGGAAGGGGGTGGCAGAATGCGGGAAAATGTGGCACAAAGGGAGAGGGGGAGAGGGGGTGTCAGAGAAGGAGGGAGGGAGGGAAGCAAAAAGAGAAAGAAGGTTAAGTGGGGGAAGAAAGAGAAGGAAGAGGTGGGGTGGCAAAAGCAAGAGGGGGAGATGTTGCAAAGGGAGAAGGGGTGACAGCAAGAGAGGGGATTCGGCCCCCTTCACCGATGTGGAAGATGTCGGCTCTTGGCCAAACCGGAGGGGACTTCTGACAGGTCTCTCCTCTCCATATCCTGTCCCTTTGCGCAGATCATCGGAAGAGTGAGCGCTGATCCCGACTACCTTCCTCGCACCCTGGACTTTGGCCTCAACGTCCGGGGCTTCCTGGACCGCTACTGCCCCCCCACCTGCCCCCCCAGCTTCTTCCCCATCGCCGTCCGGTGCTGTGACTTGGATCCCGAGAAGCGGTAAGCAGTGGGGGCACCCAGGTCTCGAGGCTGGGCCTTGCCTTTCAGGACCTGGACTATCTCTGGTTTTCTTGGGGGAGGAATCTCACTATAAGAGCACTGCCTTGAAAAATAGGTATATATATATATATATATATATATATATCTATTTTCCTCATTTGTGTGACTTGCTGTTTTTTTATTCAGATACCTCCTGGGCAGCTGTGGTTGATGCTTAAGTTATCCCAGATCTCTTTTATATTACCCAATGATAGTACTTTGATCCCACTTTAACCGCTGTTGACTGTGTCCTATGGAATCCTAGAATTTGTAGTTTTAGAATCGTAGAATCATAGAAATATAGAGTTGGAAGAGACCATAGCAGCCATCAAGTCCAACTTCATTCTGGCACGCAGGAACACACACTCAAAGCACGCCCTGCAAATGGCCATCCAGCCTCTGCTTAAAAACCTCCAAAGAAAGTGACTCCACCGCATTCCCCGGCAGCGGTGCATTCCACTCTCGAACAGCTCTGACTGCCGGGAAGTTCTTCCTGACGTTTAGGCGAAATCTCTTTTCCTGTAGCTTGAATCCATTGCTCTGTGTCCTAGTTTCCGGAGCAGCAGTGAGGCCTTCAGAATTTTCTGCCAGAAAGCTCTTGGATCTCCCCGGGTTACAAATCCCAAAATTCCAAGCAGTAGAACTGCAGAGGGTCCCCAGAACACCAGGTTGACCCCCATTGAAAATGGGATGCTGGGGCAGCTGCAGCCTTGAGTCTGACCCAGCAAGGGCTCCTTCTCTCCTCCTCCAGGCCTTCCTTCTGCCGGCTGGAGCAGTGGCTGGAGGCCCTCCGGATGCACCTGGCCATGCAGTTGCCGCTCAGCCCTCAGCTGGAGCAGCTGGACCAGACCTTCTGGGAGGCGCACCAGCGGTCAGACGGCGGGCTGAGCATCCACCCAGAAGTCTCCGAGTGAGAGCCGCGGACCACGACCGTGGGTGTCTCGGCCACGTGACGAGGGGACGTCGAGGCGCACCCTTTTCCAAGCTGCACATGGCTCACCTGCCGGAGCTGGTCTCCGGCTCCAAAGAGGGTACGGGAGGGGGGTGCCATCGTCCCCCTACCCCGGGAGCTGGCTCTCCCTGCTCCCTTTGGGTGGGGGGGTGGATGGGCGGGAGAGAGCTCTGTGCCTGGAATGCACAGGGATGGCGAAGGGGGAGGGACGTTTTCCCAGCTCGTGTAAATACTTCTTCCCGAAAACTCCCTGCCCCCTTGGAAATCCTGCAAGGGTGGAGGGAAGAGGGGGCGTGCCCCTCAGCCCTGCACCTCTCAACGCCTCCCCAGTGCTCTTTGTGGTTGCAAAAGCCTTCTGCACGCTTCGCTGAGCACGTATGCTTCTGCTGCTCACAAGCTGGCATTACCTGGGGGAGTTCTTTTTTCTCCCCCCAGAACAAAAACCGAAAACACACACAGACACCTCCCAGTCCCACACAGACCTCCGTCCTCCAAAGCGGTGCCTTGGGCTAACAGGAACTTGCACACACATCGTCTGGCTCCGTGTCGCCGTTTTTTTTCCGTCTCGGTCGCGCCCGCGAGGCACAAATCACCTTCCATGTATGTGTGCGCACGCATGTGTGTTCATGCGCATGAGCGTGCATGGCCTGTGCCCCCTCCTGGGAGCGTGCGTCTGTCTCTCTCTGTGTCCGAGTGTTTCTCCGTGTGTGTCGTGGGCAGGTGTGCGCCTGAGCATTTTCGCCTTGTGGTCTGTGACTGGGTGGAGCGACCCAAGCCAACAGCTGCTGCTTTTTTTCTGTGGGCGTAGCAACACCCGGAGGGATCTTTCGAAGGGGAGAGTCAGCCTTTGAGGAGCTTTAACTTCTTCCCTTCCCATTGCTTTGCCTCTCCAAATTGCCCTACCAAGGGGTACCGGTGAGACTGGCAAGGCAGAAGGTGATCCCTCTGAGAAACCACCTCCTTAAAGGCACTGTGATGATTTCCTGAGGGGAAAAAAAACACTCCAGACGTGGGACCGGCGTTGTTTGACTCATCGCTCATGCCCAAGCAAAATTCCCCACATGTTGCAAAACAGTCTCAAATTCCATCCCTGACCTGCTAGATGTCTGCAGGCAAGGAGACACTGTTGTAACCAGGGATGGGAACGTCATTCAAAAAGGTGATTTAGTAGCTGGTGATGTTTTAAACGGTACGTTGCTGAAAGGATGGGGAAATCTCTCAGTCTCTGTTTGGTTGTACTTCTCCATGTTTTCTTCTCTTGCATCTTTTGAATGTGGTTGTGAAACTTTTTATTTGTTTTTCTTTCCACCTGGAAAGTTGCACATAGTTTGTTTTTTTTTAACGTAGGCAATTATTTACACTTTTTTTTTTCTGAATCTACATGTTTTCCCCCCATGGACTAAAACATTTTAATGTGTATTTATATTTTTAGAATGTTTGTGTTGCTCTGTATACATTTGATTTCTCTAAAACACCCTGTAAACCTTGACAGTGTGTGAATTCTCAAAGCAAGGTGTCTTATCTTCCAACAACTGAGGCTCAGGAGGTGCTGAGAAGGCTTTTTCCGGGGTAGCTGTAAGAGCCAATCAAATGCTTCCCCTGTGTATCTTTATTTACCATTATCTTCACAGTGGCACCTGGTGGCCCCCATGTCAGTGGGGCAGTGAAATCCATTCCGGATTTTGTCTAGTTTTAAAGGAGCTCTCCAAGGTACTGAACACTTTTACAAATAGGGTATTGCACCTCGGAGAGCTTTTTTTTAAAGCCTGGGATAAAACCTGAAATGGATTCACTGCCCCAATGACATGGACCACACAGTGATAGTGGCCTAGTGAGGAAAGGGAATGCTCATCACCCAGAAATTACAGCACTTGAACCCAAAGTTGTGATGTACATCACAAACCTGGCCTCCTCTAGATGGTTTGGACTACAACTCCAATGATCCCCACAGCCAGCTAAGGGTTGTGGACCAAGACATCAGGTGGAACCAGGTTCATGGAGGCTAAAGAAGAGGGATGTGTTGAAAGGTCTCCACTGATCTATGATCCAAGGGGCGTAGTGATAGGAGAATAGTTAGGAATTTTAACCACATTAGCTAGGAAATGTAGGTATGTGTGGAGGCAACCTAATTCTGATCAAGGGATGCTGGAAAGAAAAAGAACGGGCTGGTTATCAGATTTCTTGGGGGGCTTTGAGGAACCTCTAGGTGGTCCCTCAAGGAGACTGCATGGAGTTTCCCAGAAAGTAGCAATTGGTTGCTTTTGTATCAGTGGGAATGTTGAATCTGCTCTTGAGTTTGGGTCTGATCTTTAAAGGAAGGCCAAGAAGAGTATGGTGTCCAGATCAAGGGAAGCAATAATACCATTTTATTCTGCGTTGGTTAGACTTCACCTGGAATAATCCTGTCTCCAGTTCTGGGCACCACAGTTCAAGAAGGATATTGACAAGCTGGAGCGTGCCCGGGGGAGGGTGTTTGGCCAACATGATTCCACCCAACGTCTTCCTGTTTTTGTTTTTCGCTGCTTAAAAAAAAAAAAAAAGCTCTTAACATTGGGAGGAAATTGGGATCAGAATTCCGAAATCGTGAGGATTCAGACAAGGGCTGTTGGACTGCAGCTGGACCTTCCAGCTATGGTTTGAAGGTAGTTAGGCAGGTTCCTAGTCCTCATTGTCGAACTGCCATTGTGGAGATGGAGTTGCTATCACTAGATGTACCCATCCCATGAATCCCATTCTCTCTGTAATGGAAGTAAGGAGGTATGGAACCTACAGCTATTTCCTGGGGGCCAACAAGGACCATTTGGGGAGGGACTGTTTGCTTCCAATTGCCCCCATGATGGTTGCGGGGGACAATTTCCCCATGTTCCTTTTTGGGAAAGTTTTAGGCTGAACAAGAAATGACCTGGAAGTTGACTTTTGGGTCCCTTCCTGTTAGAAAGGCCTTTTTTGACCCTAAAACAGCCCAGAGAAAGCTAGAAACCTCTGGGTCAGAGACATGGAGACTTCTTCCAACTTACCCTTGTGGGGCAATTGGAGGCCACAAAAGCATCCCCTCCGGGGCTACGATCACCCAAAATTCCCTAGAGGACCAAAGCAACCAACTCGCCCCCGACCCACGCCCGCTGTCATGAATTTGGAAATCCAGATCAGAATGTGGAAATGCCATTTCAGGTAGCTCTAATTTCTTAAGAACAAGCAAAAGCATTGAATGTATTTCTTTACAACACTCATCGCTAGGGGGAGGTACTGAATTCAAGGGGTCAGCAAACAAGGGAGGAGAGGACAGTGCATGAAGTTGCTGAAAGTGACAGGGTTTCATGACTTTCTGCTATGTCTCTGCAAAGACCTGACTTGTATCTCAATGCATTCCTTGCAAGGAAGCTATAGCTTTCAATAAATAGAGTCTCCATTGCCAGGGGTCTTCTATCTTTGCCAACTGGATTCTAAGGACAAGCAATTGGCTCCAAAAACAAGTGTCCAAGTGCTGGTTTATTTGCTGGAACACTTGATCCAAACAGATCTAGTTTTATTTAATTTTATACCAACTGGAGCAATGATTGAGTTTCATATTTGGAGGAACGGGGCTGTGAAAAATCTGGAAACCTGCAAATTCATGTCAAGTCGATTGCAGAAGGTGGCAGAGGCGGTGTGTCCTCCACGGATCCCCCCACCAGGGGGCAGTGCCAGTTTCTCCGCCGTTGTCCGTTCGTTGTCTCCACTGCGCGTGAGCATCCTGAGCATCATTGTCATGTTTTGTTTTGTTTGTCCTCTGCAAGAATGTTTTACAAGAGGTGGCCTCTTGGAATCCCTGGAATAAAAATCTCATCTGTACTGGTGTGAGGGGGTCGTGGCGTGGGCATCGGCTGCTGATCCCTCCCCTATCAATGGGGCAGCAAATCCTCTTCAGGCTTTTAACTTTAAAGGAACTCTCCAAGGTGCTGAACCCTATCCCTAAAAAAGGATAGTACCTTCAAAGGATACGAATAATACCCAGAGTGGATTCACTATCCTATTGCTATAGCCGTCAATGAGTGAGGTTACGGAATCCCCTCCAGGTTTCAACTCAGGCTGTAAGGGAGCTCTCCAAGGTCCTGAAACCCATTCCTGGCTACATTCAGCACCTCGGAGAGTTCCTTCAAAGCTAGACAAAGCCCAGCATGGATTCACTGCTTCTTTGACATGGGAGCCATCAGCCAATGCTGGTCCTATGGCGTCTGGTGGCCACACACACACTCCCCCCAATCCATTCAACTCTTTCTCCGACTCGGTACACCCTGGCCTTCGAAACTGTGCTGCTTGCATTTGGGGCCAGGTTGACCCAACCACAGTCCTATTCATACACAAACAATTCTGGGTCTTCCTCGAGCCTGCCTCGCTTTGCAAGGGACAGAATTAGAGCCGGCACTCTCCATTTCACATTCCCCCCCTTTTTGCATTCCATTCTTTTCAGATGGTGCTTTTCAGCTCCTTGGGTGCTGCAGTCCTCTCCTAGCATTCGGAGAGTTTCCCAAATCCCCTGCACCTTCATTTTCAGGCTTACGTGTTTTGTTTTTCCTCCCTGCACCATAAGAGTTTGTCTTATTTTTCCATGGCACTCGGAGCACTCTCCACGGTTGGGAGTCAGCCCTGTCATTCTCACGTTCTGCCTCAGTTCTGCTTAACGGGAAGTATTAATTCGGGGAGGGGGAGGTCTGGGGAAAATAATAGACAAAGACTGTGAAGCGTCTCAGACGCACTTTTCGTCCTGGAAGCGAGACGCGGTGATGCTACCCTCTCTGGAGGAGGTGGGAAGGAGAATTTACAAAAAAAAAAAAAAAAAAGCTGTGATGTGAAATGAAATCACGCCGAATTAATAAAAGTCCTTCCACCCTGAGTGATGCCTCACTTGTGCTCTTTGGAAAATTTCCTCTGGAAAGCAGCATCTGTTTTCCTTTCTCCTGCATTATGAATCGCATATTTAATATACATTAATATATGCTATAGTACAATATTATTACAAGGGGAAAAAATTAACAATTGCTTTTTCCACCTATCCACCCCACAAACAGAGGATCAAAACCCCTTCTGCATCAAGAAGCATTTTCAGAGATCTGGGATATAACCTTAATCAAATTTATCACATCTTCATACCCTGATTTTTCTTTTGCTCTCTCAGTCACCACGCCATGATTCTTTACTGTATTGTCCACTATACGTTAACCTTCTTTCCCTGAGGAAATCAAACAGTATAGCTTTTTAATGTAGATTTTAACAAATAAAACTTGTTCCAATTTGATTTCTTTTTCCATCCTAAAGCAATAACGGCATGAGCAGCTTTTAAAATCTGTTTTGTTGCAAAAATTTTCATTCCTGTTTAGGCCTATTCTCCCGAGGTTGAGGGTTAAACAGTTCTGGGACTTGTAGTTTCCCGAGGCCCAAGAGCTCTCTGGCTGAGAATTCTAATTGCTCCTTCTCAAACTGCAAATTCCAGGATTCCACGGGTGTTGAAAGTGGAATAATAGCACTATAACAGTGCAGTGCAGAAAGGCCCCCAGTCACACGCACCCCTTTTTGGTGCATGGAAAAGTTAAGAGTTCTGGTTCGTTCTAAGGGGTGGTCAGGGCCAAAGGACATGGAGTGGGACCAAAAATGCCAAAATATTTCAGCCTAAAGCTCTTAAATACTGCCATTAACTAAGCCTTTGGAGAGGTATTTCATCCTTTTAGGACAGGGAAAATCCAGTCCTGGAGCTCGGAAAGCACTAGATGACGGCAAAGGGGTGTGGACAACCGGACAATCCCAGAGGGTTACATTGGGGGCCTAAGAGAGCCAAATTTGGCCCAGGGTCTGAGATTCCCCACCCTCAGTCCGTGGCAGCAGAGCAACGCCGTCTGTGCATGTTCTCCATTGGGAAGCCAAACACGATAGCTTGCACGACAGCGTGGAATGACCCACGGCTTCTAATAATCCGGAGACACAAACCCATTCCTTGAAATTAGCAATGTTTATTGGCGGGTTAAAAAATATCTTCTACCGGAGCCCTCCAAACGTATAAATGTAGAACTCTTTTACAGCCTTGACAATAAATACATTTTTTCTTGGTTTCGACAGCCGTGCAAAATAAGATCTTTTCGGTAAGAAAATAGCACGATTTGGGGTTGGGGGCACAGAATGAAACAACAAACCCTGAAACCTTCTAGGGGGGTTCCCAAACACCCCCACATTACCCTGAGGATCCCCAAAACAAGCAGGAGGGGGAAGATACAGTGATGGTCATAAGAAAGCACACTGTCTTGGGTATTTAAATACTCCCTTCCTAGTCTCCCCTGGCCTCTGGGAATCGAATTCATCTTAGGAAGGCCTCAAAAGAATTACTAGCTCACACTCTTTAGACCTAAAGTTCCCACCGTAAGGACCAGAAACATGTGAGACATCTCTAGTACGTTGCAATGATGCCTGGAGGCTCTCCTGTTGGCGAGGCAGTGAATCTACTCCAGGATTTAAGCAGGCTGTAAAGGAACTCTCCAAGGTGCTGAACCCTATTTCCAAGTAGGTTCAGCACCTTGGAGAGCTCATTGAAAGCTATCCATAAACCTGGAATGGATCATCTGCCTACTGACATGGAGCCACTCATACACTCCCCTTACTCACAGTTGTTTTCTTCATACAGAATTAAAAACACCTCTCTCTCTCTCTCTTCTTGGGGCACCTTGCTTACTTCCTCCCCAAATTGCAAATCCAAGGGTTCTTAAAGAAGGAGTTGAGGCAGTTAAAGCAATATAGAGCAGTCAGATACAGCAGATGCATCTTTCAGGTCATGCCTATTATTAATATCATTATTATTATCATACTTCCAAAACTTTGGAATTAAATTGCTATTGATAGCCTCCTGATGGCCAGTTTGGACTGAAACTCGGAGTGCACTCACAACCCCCATCAATACACCTACCACCAGCCCCTTTGTGGTTGTTGCCCTTGTTGTTACATGCTTTCAAGTCCGCCCTGATCCTATCCTAGGGTTTTCTTAGCAAGGTTTACTCAGAAAAGGCGTGCCGTTGCTTTCCTTTTAGTCTGAGAGAGTGTGACTTGCACAGCGCGTTTCCACAGCTGAACAGGCATTCGAATCCTGATCTCCCAGAGTCCTCATCCAAGACTCAAATCACATAATTACATACACACATACACACAAAATGGCACTACTTAGACGGAGTCACATTATCTGATAACACCTCATAGAGCCTTACAGCCTACAAGAGTATTGAAATCATTGGACCAAAATTCCAGTCGGTCACACCTGCTAATTGTTGTCATTGTCGTTGTGTGCCTTCAAGTTGTTTCTGACTTATGGCAACCCCACAGTGAACCTATCCTGGGGTTTTCTTGAGCTGAGAGAGTGTCACCCAATGGGTTTCCATGGCCGAACAGGGACTCAAAGCCCGGTTTCCAGGGTTGTAGTCCAATCACTGTACCACCCTAACTCTCCAAACCTGTTAGACTGGGATAAAATAAAATAAAATAAAATAAAATAAAATAAAATAAAATAATTCCACCATCTAAAAATGAGAAATCAGGCATTCAGGAATACCACTTCTGAACTGCAGAACTGAAACAATAATGAAAAATTATAAAGAATCAAGAATACAATAGTAAATTCATTAGCTGTCAAAAGCAATCCATAGCTCACTATAATAATTATATCAGATGACCAAGGAATAAAAAGGGGATAATAATTAAATAACAGATAAGATCATGATTAACCTAGAAGGTTACTTTTATGGATAAAAAAGGGGGTGTTTTAAAGGCAAGCTATGCTATAATGATGCCAATCCATTGCTGGTCCTTTACACTAACAACCACAGATACAGTGGCAAGTGGGAACATTTTTCTCCGTGCGGGGAACACAAAGCAATATCTGCTGCTGTGAATAAATCAAAGGGCCTCTGAAGGCAGAGGAGCACAGCAGAAGGACGTTGTTGGCAACTGTACCCTCCAGAATGAGAAAGCAGAGAGAAATGGCTTGAAATCCTGCAAGATTGTGATTTTCCAACATGCAGGACGTGTGGAGAACTATGATCCATGGGATGGGGAAGGTACCAGTACCCTTTTTGAAATATAACTCCGGAAATCGCCATCTAGCCATGCTCTAGGGGCATTTTCCCCCCCAAATTCTGTTCTTTTTCTGCAACCACTTTGGACAGATGATGCCCAACCGGTTCTAACTACTCTAGAGGAAGAGACCAGCATCCCTCTTCATGGGCACACCGGCTGGAAAGATTCCAGCTGGATCTAAATTCTTTGCCCCAAGATTGTTTGGAGGGACCTCTAGTTTACAGGCAACTATAAAAGACAGAGAATGAGAGAGTAGAGCAAGCTCAAATTGGAAAAAAACCCAGCCCCATGACAACGAGCAGAGAAGGTCTTTCAACACCATTAGCCACAGTGACAAACTAGGAGTTGCTGTTGTTCTTGGATGGCTTCATTTCCAACTTATAGCAACCCTAAAGTGAACCTAGCCTGGGGTTTTCTTGGGATCAGAGTGCGTGACGCACCCAAGGTCACCAGTGGGTTTCCATGGCCAAGGAGTGAATCAAATCCTGGGCTCCAGGATCATAGTCCAAGTCTCAAACACTAGGAATGGAGTCTCCATCTTCTGAGGCTGTATACCACACTGATGTGTGGATTCCAGTAAATTTTTACAGGAGTCACAATCTGCTTCTGCCCAGCTGCTCCACATATTTGATGGAATCACATAACCATAGAGTTGGGAGAGACCCCAAGGGCTATCCAGTCCAACCCCCTTCTGCCCCATCCAAGCCCTCCCTTGGACAGATGGCCATCCGGCCTCTGCTTAAAAACTTCCAAAGAAGGAGACGCCACCACACTCCATGGAGGCAGCAGATTCCACTGTCAAACGGCTCTGACCGTCAGGAAGTTCTTCCTGAGGTTCAGGTGGAATCTCCTTTCCTGCAGCTTGAATCCATTGCTCCTTGTCCTGGTCTCTGGAGTGGCAGAGAACAAGCCCGCTCCCACCTCGACATGACATCCTTTCAAATATTTAAAGATGGCCATCCCGTCTCCCCTTAACCTTCTCTTCTGCGGACTAAACATCCCTAGCTCCCTAAGCCGCTCCTCACAGGGCTTCAGGGTTTCCAGATCCTCCACCATTTTGGTGATGGAGATTTGAACTGATCCAGCATGGCCACAGCAGTGGTACCTAATGTCTCCCACGTCAGTGAAGCACTCAATCCATTCCAGGTTTTGGCTAGCTTTAAAGGCACTCCCCAACACCTTTGAAGCGAGCCAAAATCTGGAACCCCCATTAAGAAATCCCCTTTACCATTAAGGAATAGGGTTCAGTACCTTGGAGAGCTCCATTAAAACCTGAATTAAAACATGGAGTGGATTCACCACCTCGGTAACAGGGAAGCCACAAGCTACCACTGGTCAACAGGGGAACGAAGAAGGGCTTCATTCATTTCCCTGCCTCTCCAAGGCAACTCACTGATCCTTCACCGTGGGGGTGACTCATATGACCCACCTCCATCTGGAGCTCACCCTCTTTCCACTCATGTTTCTCTATGACCAAGCAATGGGGTATGACCGGGAGACAGGTCTTGTGGGCTGGGCTAATTTCACAGCATTAACATGAACCCACTGGGTTCATCGGCTGCCTACTTGGCAACAAAACTGGGCAAAAAGAGGCTGACGTTCTTGCAGGTGCATTGGACCAACCGTGGCTGGGGTTCCCTCCCTTCTTCTCCAGACCTTCTCCACCCATCAGCAGGGCTCGAACCTTGTGTGACGACAGACTACCATTGTATTTGGATCATGCCACTGCATCCACATTCAGCGGGAATTCTGGGATGCCACCGGTCCTCTCTGAAGGTGCCAGAGAGAAGGAGGTGCAGAGGGGCATGGACAGTGTTGCCATTGACCATGTTGTCCCAAGACATGGGGTGCCTGAGGCAAAGAACAAGATGGAACACACACACACACACACACACACACACACACACACACACACTCGTTTTCCATTGCATGTGCAAAAGCTGGTGGTTAAATCTTCCTTGAACACTGGTGGCAGGATGCTTGATGTCCACCCAGCTCGCTCCTCCAGCCCCTCAGTGCCACCACCCAGCACTTACGGCTTGAGGCAACAGTCTCACTCCACCGAGAACCATAGAGGGGCATCTCGTCCAATCCTACGTCATGCACGAATATGCAACAAAAGCATTTCCAAAAGCTGATTATCCAACCTCTGCTTAAAAACTCTTCTGGTCAAAGAGAGTCCAGCATTCTCTGAGGCAGTCTATCCCATTCTCAGACAGCTCTTATGGTAAAGAAGTTCTTTCTAATGTTTAGGTGGAACCTCTCTTCTTGTAAGTTGGATACGTTGGTTCATGTCCTAGTCTCTGGAACAGCAGGAAACGAGCTTGTTCTTCCTTCTTTATGGCATCTCTTCAGACATTTAAACATGGTTCTCATGTCACCTTTCAGTCTTTCCATGCTCCAGATTCCACACTTCTGGCTTCCTAAATTTCAATTCTGTTGATACATAATACTTTTCAATCTTGGTTTTCATATCCTTTTAACTATATGTATTTTCTATCTTTGTGTAAGACACCTTGAATTCCAGCCTAAGATATAAGGCAGGATATAAATAAAGGGATGGATGGATGTTATATTCTTGATATATTCTTGCCTTCTTCCTATTTGTATTCTCGACGTCCACCAAACCTTTGGAAATGGATTTTTAACAAGGAAAGGGCTTTTTGTGATGCTGTACCGACTTTTTAAAAAAATCTGTTTTGAAGTATTCTTTCAAATGGCTTGAATTCTGCTGCTGTTTAATGCTGTTTTGATCTTAACTTTGGATATTTTAACCACATCTATTTTTAATTTAATTGAATGCCTTTTTGTAAGCCACTTTTTGCAAGGAGGGATATAAATAAAGCGATGGCTGGAAAGACTGCTTGGAAGGCGCTCTAAATGTCTTTGCATGTCCAATCCCTTCTTCGCTCTCACATCCTTGCTGAAAGCATCTTACCAGGCCAGACAGCCAAGATGGACTGAGGTGGACTTCCCACGATCCACAGATAAAACAAGCGACCAGGGGATCGCCTTCATCACCTTCCCAAAAGCGGTGTCCGAAATCCTCCCTCTTTGCAGGCAGTCAAGACAAACAAGTCACAGTGGTGGCTTTCAGGTAGCTGGAGACACGGGGAAAGAAAGAATTCTCACATGCCGGGCGGTGAAGTTTGCAGCTCAAATCTTTGGTGCCTGGGCAAGCTTCTTGTTTCTTCAGTTAAGCACGGCAAACTTGGATTATAAGGCGATGGTTGCAGCAATGTACGTGAGTATATATAATACATCCCTTTCTATAAACATCTATGAGGAGCTTAAGGTGGGAGACGCAGGGACGAGATCGAGTTCTGGAGAACTGGGGCTGGATGGCTTGGGTGAGAAATGTAAACATTTTGTATCTCTGGGGAGGGAAGGTGAGCATAGGGCGGGAAGGAGACAGAGGAAAGTTAAAGGATGGAAAATGGGAAGGCAAGGGAGGGCTAGTGTGTGTCTTCCATCTGCTGCTGGATTTTCTGCAACATTTCCTGCATCCGTCGCAACTGGAAAAGGAAAAGAAAGAGCTGAGAGGATCTATGTTGAAGGGAGAAAGGACCTTGCACAGTTTGCTTTAGATTGGAGGCCTTTCTCTTCCCCGTGCCTCCACCTACAAGCTCAAGCAATGGCCTGAATTTTTCACCATCTCCCCATGAACAATGATGTGGATTTCTCACCATCCCACCCTGAACAAAGATGTGGATTTCTCACCATCCCACCCTGAATAAAAATATGGATTTCTCACCATCCCATCCTGAACAATGGTATGGATTTCACACCATCCCACTCTGAATAAAAATATGGATTTCTCACCATCCCACCCTGAACAATGGTACCGATTTCAAGGTGGTGTGGTGGTTGGAACATTAGGATAGAGCTCCGGGAGACCAGGAGTTGAATCTGTGCTCAGCCATGGAAACCCCCTGGGTGAGCCCAGGCAGATAATATTTTCTTGGCCTCTGAGAAGGTATTAGGAAACCTCCTTGGAGAGGAGCCCTGTGATAGGTGTGCCTTAGGGCACGCTAAGTAAGACATGAAACAACAACAGCATTAGTTTATGGAGTACTTCACAAACCTGCAAGGAAATGGAAGGAGGGTGGAATAATTTTTGATGTCCAGCTCAGATGAGATCCCAAACAGAGGTTGCAGAGTACCATATCTCCAGTCAGAAGAGGCACAACCCACCCAGACAAATCAAGGCATGGATGCCCTTGAAGGCAGTTTGGGAAGTTCCACCCAGCAGCACCAGCAAGTGTCTTTCATTTCCATGAATCCTCTCCAGGCTTTACTGCAGGCTTCAAAGGAGCTCTCCAAGGTCCTGAATGCTATTCCTAACTCAGATTCAGCACCATGGAGAGCTCTCTTAAAGTCAGACAAGCCGTGGAGTGGATCCGCTGACCCACTGACACAGGAACCACCTCTGGTTCCAGTAGATTTTCCCTTCCAGAGCTCACCTCCTCATCCTTTTCCCGGATCAACTTCTCCGTCTCCGAGTCTGGTACTGGAGGGATGGCTGGGACGGGGAAGTCCGTCCCACTTTCTCTTGTGAGTTTGCTATTTTATAAAAAAAAATGTCAGAGAGAGAGAAAAAAAGAGAGAGAAGGGGGCTTGTTTTAATTCTGCTGATAATTTAATTACATTTTGTCTTTGGAGGACGCATGCTTGCATCCTGCCGGGTTCTCATTTGTAATGTTGTACTTCTTGTAACTGGGGTATGCTGTTGTTATTCCCCATTGTAATTAAAGTAATTAAAAAGAAATGGTGGTGGTGGTGATGGTGATGATGATGATGATGATGATGATGATGATGATGATGATGACATGGTGTAGTGATGTACCCCATCCCATTAAGATTCTAGAGTTTTTACTATAGCTCTTAACATACCCATACTGTTTGGATCGTTCTGGGAGATGCCAAACAAAAAAGCAACTTTTTGTGAGTTCTGACACCAATATCTTGTGGCAGTAGGTTCCACAGGCATCCATGCCACAAAGCCAGTCATTCCACCCATGGTGTTGGTGACGGGTGATATTTTCCTTTTCTGCAGCAAAACACATTTTGCAAAAGAACTCCCCAGCTATTTGCCCAGAATGAATGGGGCTGCTGTGAGGTTCAATCCAAGGAAAGGAACTTTTCCAAGCCCTGAAGATGGCATATCTGTTTGCTTCCAACAGTAAACACCCCCTACCCCTCCAAAAATTGCTGCATTTGGTTTCACTGAAGTTGTTCACTGGCAAGATTACTGTCTCGGCTCTCCCTCCGGACTCTTGTAAATGCATAAAGGTGGCTTGGTCTACTCAACCATTTACTCTAATATCTACTCAAGAGTAAGGCAGTAAAGTGGGGAGAATCCCAGCTTGTCTTGCAGCAGCCGCTTCTTGTGTGGACCACTACTTTTAAAAATCTAAATCCCACCCCACGAGTGCTTACCTATGGAAGGAGGATCTCCTATGGGAGCTCTTGTGTAGGAGAAAGGGCCTGACTCTTCTACGAGTCCCGATCCAGCGAGGTCCTTGTCTTATGTGCTCAGAGCAGCGTCCTGAGAGAACAAAGGCCGAACGGCTGCCAGCTGGGGGCTCCGGTGTCCGCGGGGTGGGAAAGGGAGTGAATCTGTTCCACACTTTAGTGTGAACTTTAAAGCAGAGGCCCAAAGTGCCAAACCCACTGGAGAGGATTCAGGACCTCCCACAGTTCCTTTAAAGTTCAGACTAAATGCCAAAGCAGATTTTCTGCCATAGCGGACACGGAAGGTGGAAGCCCAGGTTGGTTACAGCTCTCTTGCCATTGGGTTATCATTCCTTGGAGGGTTCAGGGCTCCTGGGCTTCTAGGACTCCGAGGTCAATTCTCCAGCACCTCAGGACCAAAGGAGAGGGGGCCATGGAAGACCTCTGCTACCCCAACTCTCGGAAGATTGTAAATGGACCAAGTAAGCAGCACCAGCGGGGGGGCCTTGCGGAAGACACAGAAGGGTGGCTGCCCACCATGGTTGTCCAGAGAGCTGTGCCCTCCCGGCACCAGAAGAGCCCCAAAATATCCAGCTGCTGGGTTGATTCAAGGACCAGCAAACCAAGTCTACCAGTTTTCATCTCTACCTGGAGTGGGTCTTTTGTAAAGCCGACGTTCCTCTATTGCCTATTTGAGACTAAGGCCATTTCTGCACTACGCTGTTACAGTGCTATGATTCCACTTTCAACCTCCTGTGGAATCCTGGGGTTTGCAGTTTCGGGAGGGACCTTTAAAATTCTCAGCCAGAGAGCTCTTTGGCCTCAGGAAACTACAAACCCCAGAATGCCACAGGAGGTTGAAAGTGGAATCATAGCACTGTAGTGCAGTAACTGCCTAAGTCACCAATAGCTCCTTCATAACTGCATAATGAAAGGGAGATTTGGGGAATTTTTGTTTTTTGGCCAACAAAGTTCAGAAATGTTATTCACCTAGAAAAATACTCTTCCACGGCGCTTGCTGCACAAAACATTTCTTTTGAGTATCTACGTTGCGCCAAAGTCTCAAAATGTAAAAAACGGCATGATGGTAGACCACCCTCACGGTGCAGTCACTGGAGCTCCAACCTCAGAGACCAGGGTCGCTTGTGGTCTACGATGACCCCTAGATTCTTTTTGCATGAACTCCTGTCAAGCCGGGTGTGACCCATCCCGCATCTGTGCATTTCATTTTTCCTGCCGAAACGTCGCATTTCTTCCTGCTGAAACCGACTGGGTTGACTCTGGCCCAGCTCTCCAAACCGTTAATGCCATTTTCATCCTGTCCTATGGCGTATTAGCTGCCTCTCTTGCAAATAGGTTAAGCATGCTTTCTGTTCCATCACCCCAGGCATTAGTAAAGATGCCGAGCAATGCCGAGGCACAACCCCGTGGCACTCAAATAGTCACTTCTCTCCAGGATGAAGAGGACCCGTTAGTGAGAAAAATAAGACCTCATGCCCTTGAAATGGTGTTCCTGATCATGAAACTTTATCCCATGCCCCACTCAGCCGCCTGAGGTGAAAGCGACATGAAATGTGATGAGTTCGGTGATGGAAAGGTGGATTATAAATGGAACTGATAAAGATGGAAGTAGGTGGCATGGTGTAGAATCATAGAATCATAGAAATGTAGAGTTGGAAGAGACCCCAGGGGCCATCCAGTCCAACCCCCTGCCATGCAGGAACACCCTCAAAGCACTCCCTTGGACAGATGGCCATCCGGCCTCTGCTTAAAAACCTCCAAAGAAGGAGACTCGACCACACTCCATGGAGGCAGCAGATTCCACTGCCGGACAGCTCTGACCATCAAGAAGTTCTTCCTGAGGTTCAGGTGGAATCTCCTTTCCTGCAGCTTGAATCCATTGCTCCTTGTCCTGGTCTCTGGAGCAGCAGAAAACAAGCCCTCTCCCTCCTCAACATGACATCCCTTCAAATATTTAAACATGGCTATCATGTCCCCTCTTAACCTTCTCTCCTGCAAACTAAACATACCCAGCAATCTAAGTCTATCCTCATAGGGCATCGCTTCCAGGCCCCTCACCATTTTGGTCGTCATCCTCTGGACTTGCTCCAGCTTGACCATGTCCTTCTTGAATTGTGGTTTGAGCTTTGGACCATCCCCTGGAAACCAGGGTTCAAATCCTTGCTCAGCCATGGACATCCACCTAAGTCACACTCTCTCAGCCCCGGAAGAGAGCAAAGGCAAACAAATCTGAACGAAGCTGGTCACGAAAATCCCATGATAGGTTCACCTTAGGGTTGCCATGAAACAGAAACGACTTGAAGACTCACAACAACAAAGGAAGCAACAGGAGCTCCCACTGATTTCAACTGGTTCCGGGGCCAAAAATAGATTCTTTTTTGTGCATTGACACCTTGTCAAACACTTCCTCTCCTCCTCCCACTTCCCTTTACTTCCTTAAGCTCAAGGGCTGATAGTTTCCCTTGTGCAAATGTGATTGATTTGCCAACACAGTACACAAGAGCAGTCGCCTCCTTGGGTTTACCAGCCAGGAATTTGAAAAAGAAGACAACAGTTCCTATAATTTTAAACATCACTGCACTCCTGTACCTTTAATAGTACCTCTTTAATAGTACCTTTCCAGGGCTTCTATACTTTTACTAGTACCTTTACAGAACTCCTGCACCTTTAATAGTACACTTTAAAGGTTTCTGTATCAAAGAACAGTACCATTTTAACAGTACCATTATGGGGCTCTTCTACCACTAATAGTCCGTTTTAATAGTATCTTTACAGGACTTTAATAACAGCATAAATAGATGGAATTTCAGCCAGTGTGACTTTGCTATATCGGCTGAACTTCCTCTACCAAATGACCATAAAAGGTACAAGAGCTTGGGCTTCTTTTTTCACGCGCTTGGAAAAGGAGAGCTCAGCCTCAATCTGCCCCCGTTTCTCCCACCAACAAAACAGACGGGACCCAAAAAGGACAAGGGGCATTGTTGGGAATAAAATGATTTTTATGTAAACGCACAGAAGCCATTTACAGGACGCAGCAGCTCTGGGAAAGGGGAGCAGGGTGGGCCAGCTGGCGGCATGCCGGGACGCTGCTAGGATGCCCGGCCGCTCCGTGCCCTGCCTGTTTGGAGAGGTGACCTCACTCCATTGAACAGTCGCTGCAGCAGAGTCTTAAAGATGTGGAGTCTCTCCTTTTCCCCCAAAGGCCATGGTAGCGGCAGCAAGTGGAGCAAACAAGGGAACGGAGACACCAAGCTTAGATTCAAGGCCAGGTATCCAGAGCCAAAGGGGAGGGTATCGGGGAGAGAGAGAGAAAGATTGCCCCACCAAGAACATCCTAAAAGTGGAACTGCTCTTACTGTCAGGAAGTTCTTTCTCAAGTTTACACGGAATTTATTTTTCTGCAGCTTGAAGCCATTGCTCCACGTCCAGGTCTCTGGAGCAGCAGAAAACAGGCTTGCTCTGTCCTCCATAGGACATCCCGTCTAATGTTTAAACATAGCTATCACGTGCCTTCTTAAGCTTCTCTTCTCCAAGCTAAACATCCCCAGTTCCCTCAGCCACTCCTTGCAGGGCTTCATGGTTTCCAGGCCTTTTGCCATTTTGGTTGCCCTCCTCTGGACACGTTCCAGCTTGTCCGTATCCTTCCTGAACTGCGGTGCCCAGAAATGGACACGGTGTTCCAGGTGGGATCTGACCAAATGCACATAACGATAGTTTTGAACAAAAAGTTTGATGCAGCATGGCTAAACTGCTCTTCATTTTTTCAAATTTTATTTTATTTTATTTTAATTATTTTGTGGTGTATGAGTCTATCCCTATTATTTCCACATTCTTTCTGCCTCCGTTATGAAAGCTTCTGTTTGAGAAATAAAGCCCCGATTCAAGCTCTCCATGGTGCTGAAGGCTACCCTCTTCCCAATAGGTTCAGCACCCTGGAGAGTTCCTTGAACGCTAGCCAAAATCTGAAATGGATTCCCCGCTCCAATGACATGGGAGCCACCAGCAACCGTTAGTAAAAAAAAACAGTTCAAAATTGTAAGGACCAATGGCTAGAAGCAATTCTACAGATTCGGCTTCATTAACCAAACATATGTCTTTTGTTCCTCGGGGAACAAGAAGCAGGGACCTTGCTGTCCACTGTCAAATGACAGTATTACTTCACTGTGAATGACCTGTGGGTGCATTTTCAGCATGTGCAACTAAAACTGCCCATGCACTTTCCGTTAATCCCATAAACCTTTTTGAATTCTCTCTCCTTCACAGTACCCTCCTCCGGTCCCTCGGCAAAAGCACGCCCACACAAGACCCAACGGATTCTACTTTGGATAATTTATTCCTGTTCCAAAACTGTTACGATGCCGGGGAACAGCCATAAAACTCCAGAGTCTTGCTTTGGAGAGAGGGCCCTAAAATCTTTGTATTTTTTTTTTTAAAGAAAAAAAGAGAAATCTGGGAATTCGTCCGTGCTAACCTTCCTCTTGGATGTTCTGCGTTGCCACCTCACCTCCAGCTGGCCTCTTAAGAACACTTTATCCGCCTTCCCTCCTCATGCCTGCGATTCGGTGGAGGCGATAAGATGGTTACGAACTCCTCCATCCCGGCCACAGAGAGAGCATCTCCTCCCCTCCCAAATCCGCCTTCCACGGCCGTGCGCGGTTGTGTGTCCCCCCGACCGTCTACCCACACTTCCCCGCCACTCACTTCCGATTGCGCTCTTTCACCACCATGCGGGTCATGCTCTGGATGCACTGCGCCCGGTAGTTTTCGTAGTGCGTCTCCCTGGTCACGTCCTTCAGGTCCTGCATGTGCGTCCGCACCAGCATGGTGCGCAGCTTGACAAAGTCGCAGTGCGCAGGGTTTTCCACTGGAAAGGGGAGAACAGGGAATTAGCTGGAGAATTAACCGGGAACGAAAGCATTTTGAAAAATTACGGCACAGACCAGCATGATTTCTATTCAACGTGCTGGATTATGAGGATACCGCGGGACAAGATAACGATATATTATCAATCATGTCTGCCGGTGTAAAAGACACACCCTATTTATATACCAGCAAGTACTATTGGCCAGTGTATAAGACACACCGGCGTATAAGATGCACCCCATTTTCAAACAGTATTTTTTTGGGGGGAAAAGTGAGTTTTATATGCCAGCAAATACTATATGTTACAACTGCAAGGTTGACTTGTGCAAAAAAGTGGAAAAGCAGAAAAAGTAGAGAGAAAAATCAATAGAACTATCTGAGCTGGACAAATCAACATTTTTGTTCAAGGGTAAAAGTGTAGAATCCTATTTAGCTATACAGCAAACTGTCATAGTTTCCAGTCATCCCCCATCCCATTCTCTTTCTGCAGGCAAACTAAGATCTTTTTATTCAAGTAGGCCTTCCAGATTTGAATGATCTAGATGTGTGTGTGTGTGTGAAGCAGTCTGCTGTGTCTCTTATCTTGTATTAAAAACTACGACCCCAGAAATTTATTTATTAAATATACTTGATGGAATAGATAATCAAACCAACAAGAAGTACTGGAGAATCATACTATATATGGTAACAGCTGCAAGAATAGAATTTGCAAAATTTTGGAAAAATGAGGATGTTCCCAAAATCGAGCAATGGTTTCAAAGCGTACAAGATACGAAAACGGCAGATGTTCTTTCACGAAAATTAAGAAACCAAACAGAAGAAGGCGTAAAAAACGAGTGGGCTCCAACAGAAAATTACCTCCAACATAAAATATAATTTGAGATTGAGTAGCTGGGGGAAAATACATTATAATATTCCAAAGGGTTTTAAGAAAATATGTACTAAAGCGTTAAGGTTACTTAATAGAATATCTAGTACATAAGGACCTGGAACGAAGACAACTGTTGAAGTACGTAAATAACCGGTAACATTTATGTTAATACCAAGATTTTAGGTAGAAGTGTAGGAGGTAAGAACTTACAGTAAACTTACATGTATTATCTCTGTATCATAAAACTATGATGGAGAAACTGTTTTAAATATTTGTTTTGTATTAAAATGAGACACAAACATGATAAATAAATAAATAACTACCTTTTAAATGTGTTTTTAACTGTTTTTAATCGGTTTTTTTAAAAAAAGTAATACAGTCAGCTCTCCGCATTTTTGGATCTGACTTTCACAGATTTGATGGTTTGTGAGTTTCTTCCACCTTTGCTCTTTTTCTCTGGTGGAACCTCCCCTCTTGGCCGCTCTGATCGGCCCACGCAGACCTTTGAAAATCCACCCCTGGTCCTCTTCCACCAGCCCCTGCCTGGCCAGCTAAGGATGGCTCACGGCCCAATTTCGCAGCACCACAAAGCCCCTTCCAGTGCTGCAACCCACCCAAGGAAAGAGACGGCCAAAAGAGAGGGAAGTTTAGGCCCACCGTACCAATTCGCTCCCTTTCCCTCTCCTTTCCCTGGACCCTGGGTGCCTCTTTTCCCTACCACGCTTCATCCCCCTTCCCACAGACACACATACATTTCGGTAGTTGCAATTTTCCCACTTTTGTAGGACCCCGCACCCCTACCCCTAGCAAAAGCGGAGGGCCCACTGTCCTGTTATTTCATTCCTTTTAAACTTTTGCAAAATAAGGCTTTTAACTTCAGTTCACTTCCGACGACCGCAAGCCACCTCGGCTCCCGTCCCGGGAGAAAGGCAGGAGGTGAGCTCGATAAATAATTAAGAGCAAAGACATTTACACCACCGACTAGCAAAGCGATAAGAGCTTGATCCTCCGCTCACAGGGACGTGACCCCCTTTGCCTCGTGCACCAGCGCAGAGTCACGAACCGAAAAAGGTGCAATTTGGGAGTTACCTTCCACGACGCCCCACGGGTAGAGCCGTCCCCGGATCCGTCTCCCTTTGGCCTCCACGACTGTGTTGCTGCCGATCACGGCAAACGGGATGCTCTCCTGAAGAAGAGAAGGGAGGATATTAGGTATCAGCTGGTAAGGTAGCCAAGGACTTGGCTTCACCCTCTTTGATTTAGGGATCTTCATACTCCTTTGACCTCCAAAAGAGTGTAGATCTGAAACCGGATCCAATAATTTGTAGCATGACAGGAGGAGACAAGCCTCTTACGGAGGACTGGCTAGCTTACTAAACAGCGAGGGATAGAAGTCTTTACTAAGTTTGTTCTCAGACAAGCAGCACAGTGTAGTTATTTGAGCAGTGGACAGCGACCCTGAAGCCCAGGGCCATTTCTGCACTAGATTGTTATAGTGCTATTATTCCATTTTCAATGTCCTACGGAATCCTGGGGTTTGCAGTTTAGGGAGGGGCCTTTGAGGATTCCATAGGATGTTGAAAGTGGAATAGTAGCACTATAACAGCCTAGTGAGGAAATGGCCCAGGGTTCAATTCCCCGCTTGGCCACGGAAACCCCCTGAGTGACTTTGGGTACGTCACATGCTTTCACGGAAAACTCCATGATAGGTTCTCCTTAGGGCCACCATAAGTCGGAAACAATTTGAAGGCACAGAACAACAACAAATGAATTAAGTGCACATGTCCACCACAAGACAGGTGCGATTTCGCAGGAGTGGGGAAGTTGCACACAGTCCAGCGTGGATTTGCCGATCAAAACCGTGGAAGAATTGCCCTGGGGAGCTCAGGGTAGGACAGAACAGCCAGTGTGGGTTCCGCACATCGATTGCCTGGGGTGCGCCCACTGTTATCTCCTAGGGAGCTGAACGGGGAAGTACAGTCAGCCCTCTAAATTTGCAGATTTGGCTTTCATGGATTTGATCATTTGCAAGTTTCTCCAACCCTTGCCAGTTCCATCTCAGGTGCTTCTTTTCTGGAGGAACCTTCCCTCTTGGTGGCTCCAAGCAGGCCCTGCAGCCCTTTAAAACCCACCTCTGGTCCTCCTCCACCAGCTGCTGCCCGGCCAGCTAAGGATGGCTCACAGCCCAATTTCTCAGCCCCACAGATCCTCTCCCAGTGTAATTCTAACACATCTAATACACAGGCATTTTCCAAAACCAGAAGTAGACTTCCAGCTACTTCCCTGTTTAGGGGCCTTTTGGGGGCAATCCACAGCACCCCATAGTCAGCAAATTGCCTCCTGGACCTGCTAGAATTTCCCTGAAATAGAACGAGGACAACGTTTCCCGGATGGACATCAGCCCACAAGGAGAAGAGGTTCCTTCCAACAGCACCAAGAGTAGCCAGGTACCAAACTTCCACAAGACTTAGGTAAAATGATTTGGGCTCTGGAATAGGGATGGGATATCTTGGGGGAGGTCTGGCAACATCTCCTCCAGGTTTCTCTCTCTTTAGTGGCAGCTGATGGTCTGCATGTCCAGGAGAGTGGTGAATCCGTGCCAGGTTTTACCGCAAGCATCGCAGCAGCTCTCCAGTGACCCGGACCCTCTTCCTAAGTAAGTTTAGCACCTTGGACAGCTTTCTCAGGTCAAACCAAAGTCAATTCAGCGACCCATTGATATAGCCAGGCTTGGTGCCCAGCCCTGAAGTATGTGTGAGCTACAGAAGTATATAAAATCTGGAGCATATTGGAACATTTGCAAACATTAGGAGAGGACAAAGCTGTCTTGCACTGAGTCACTTCCTTGGCAAACCACAAGCAGGGCTGAAAGACAACAAGCCAGAAAATGAGCGATGCCATTGCAGACGCCAACCTTAGCTGTGCCAATCCTTGGCAAAGGCATTCAGCAGGATACATTAAGCATCAACCACAGTTGCACAGAGCAAAACATTCAAATAAAAAAAGACTGAGTCTTAAAAAATGGGGAATGTGTGCATATACATAGAGACACTTATTTCAAGGCAGTGCTCTCACCCTGGGATTCCTTCCCCTCCTCAATGTTGGGCTACAGCTCTAGAGACCAGGGGTCAAATCCCTGCTCAGCCATGGAAACCTACTGGGTGACCTTGGGCAGGTCACACACTCTCTGCCCCAGAAAAAGGCAAACGCAAACTCCCTCTGAACAAATCTCACCAAGAACACTGCACGATAGAGTCACCTTAGGATTGCCGTAAGTCACCTTAGGATTGCTGACTATGACTCCAGGGCTCAGCCACGGAAACCTACTGCATGACCTTGGGCAGGTCACACATTCACAACCTCAGAGGAAGGCAAAGGCAAACCCCTTCTGAAAAATCTTGCCAAGAAAACTCTGTGACAGAGCCACCATAACTTGGAAACGACTTGAGGACACACAACAACAAATAGTGATGGGTGCCAGTTTTCAGTATGTTTAAAGGGATGTCATAGGGAAGACGGAACTAGCCTGTTTCCTGCTGCGCCAAAGACCAAGACAGGGAGCAATGGCATCAGATTTCAGGAAAAGAGATTCCATCTAAACATTAGGACGTCTTCCTGATGGTAAGAGCAGTTCGACAATGGGATATGCTGCGTCCATGGAGTGTGGTCCAGTCTCCTTCTCTGGAGGTTTTTAAGCAGAGACTGGATGGCCATCTGCCGGGAGTGCTTTGATGTGGGTTCCTGCCTGGCAGAAAGGGGTTGGACTGGATGTCCCTTGGGGTCTCTTCGAGCTCTACGATTCTAAGCTTTCCAGACTTAATCTCCTCCCTCCCCTTCCTCTTCTGCCACCTCACCTTGAGCGCCCGATCCTGCAGCTTGAAATCCTCATCTTCATCCGAATCACATTCGGGGAACTGGTAGATCCGGATCCCAAACTGTTCAATCTCATCGCGGATCTACGGAAAGGGAAAAGGAAGCCCATGGGTGCCACAGCCGCTGATAGAAACCGGTTGCACAACAAAACACTCTACCGGCAAGACCGCCTTCAGTTCTGCAGTCTCCTTTGGTTTTGGGGTGGGGGCTCCCCTTTTCCACTAATTCAGTGCAGGACAAACAGAAAGGTGGCACCTATTACATGGAACACTTTTCCTTTGGAAGTCCAACGTGCACCCACTATTCTCAGTTTAGTGGGGCTCCAGGGGCCACAAAAGCGGAGTCTTGGGCTCCACACAGCCCGCAACCCACACCGTGTCCACGCCACAATAACCCTCTATTGCTCAGCAAACTGTGAAGTACGGAACCAGCCTGCTTTGCCACCACCTTCCCTCCCTCCTGCTCTCAAGGACCTCACCTTATTTTTCATCCGCTCCACCTCAGAGGGCATGAGGGTGTCCGCTTTGGCCAAGACGGGCACAACGTTGACCCGCTGGTGGAGGGCTTTCATGAACTCCACATCCAGGGGACGCAACCTGGAAGAGAGGGATGTCCGTCTTTGTAAATGTCAGTCTCGCAGGGAACAAGGAACGATTTTGCGGTTCTGCTCCCCGCCGTGAGAAAGTCTTCAAAAAGCGCAATTTAGCATTTCACAGAACCATAGGGTCAAAAGAGGCCTCATGGGCCATCCAGTCCAGCCCTCTGCAGAACCTCCAGCTAAAGCAACTCCAACAGATAGCTGCCCAACCTCTGCTCGAAGATGACCAGAGAAGGAGAGCTGTCCGAGGTGCCGAGTCTATTTAAGGATAGGCTTCAGCTCCTTCGAGGGCTTGTTTAAAGCCAGGTACTGTGTTCAGTTCTGGGCACCCCAATTCAAGAAGGACATGGTCAAGCTGGAGCAGGTCCAGAGGAGGGCGAACAAAATGGTGAAGGGCCTGGAAGCCAAGCCCTATGAGGATAGACTTAGAGAGCTGGGTATGTTCAGTCTGCAGAAGAGAAGGTTAAGAGAGGACATGATAGCTATGTTTAAATATTTGAAGGGATGCCACGTAGAGGAGGGAGAGGGCTTGTTTTCTGCCACTCCAGAGACCAGGACAAGGAGCAATGGATTCAAGCTGCAGGAAAGGAGATTCCACCTGAACCTCGGGAAGAACTTCCTGACGGTCAGGGCTGTCCGGCAGTGGAATCTGCTGCCTCCATGGAGTGTGGTGGAGTCTCCTTCTTTGGAGGTTTTTAAGCAGAGGCTGGATGGCCATCTGTCGGGAGTGCTTTGAGGGTGTTCCTGCATGGCAGGGGGTTGGACTGGATGGCCCCTGGGGTGTCTTCCAACTCTACATTTCTATGATTCCATGAAAACATGGAGTGGACTCCCTGCCCCACTGACACGGGGGCCACCACTAGAGAAGCCAAACCAAACACGGGTTCACTGTCCCATCGGTAACGGATCCCCTGTTGTTGGACTGAAATGCAATTCCCAGCGTTCCTTACATTTGTTTCGGAAGGTGACGGGTGTCAAAGTCCAACGAGATCTGGAGGGCCGCACTATTCCCAGCCCTGCATTAAGATTTTAAGCCACAAGGATCCAAGGTTGTGATGTTTCCCACTGACTCAGAACCGCCTTTCCAGTATTCCTGCTGTCCAAATACCACATTCAGCCTGCAGCCTGACGAGGCTTGTCTACATGATAGGCATGAATCTATTGGCTTCACTTCTTCCTTCTTTCTTAAGTTGCTTTCTCTAGGGGAGGAAATCTAAAGGAAAGAATTCTTCTCTTCCAACTATAGTTTCCAGGATCCTTTGAGAGAAGCTGTGGCTTCTTCTAAAACTTCTATCAAACCAGTATACAAATCTGTAGTGTGGGTAGTGTTGCTTGAGGGCTAAGAGAACCATGTGGGCTAATTTGGGGAGAGAGGGCCGTACTGTCCCCCCAGGAAATCTTGGAAAGACACCAACCATTGCCACCCAAATTTTCCAAAAAGTTTTTTAAAAAAACAACCCCAAATTCTCCAAAATGCCCCTCTAGGGCAATTTTAGAAGAGGCCTTTTTAAAAAACAAAAGTGATCTAGGAGGTGTCCAGGGCTCTTAAGATGGAATATTAAGTTTTAAAAAAATGTTTGCAAAAATTGGGAAGATTGCTCCCACATGTGGCCTACGGTGACATTTTCCCCACTTCTGTTTATACCCAAGACTTCTAGGAAGCTGCTCTAAGCGCCTAGGGAAGGCCCGGATTAATTCGTACCCATGTCCAAAGGGGGAGATGAAGTAGAGGCAGCAGTGGACTCGGTTGTCCTGGATGTTCTTTCGGTTGAGGCCGCTTTCGTCGCGGAAGTATTGCTCAAACTGCTGGTCGATGTAGTCTGCCACAGGTTTCCAGCTACGGATGGAAAAAGCAGGGTGAAAATTTATAAACTGGCCAGCCTACCGTATTCCAGGATTGAGGTTTTGTCTGCTCTTATCTCTCATTGTCTGAACCGGGTGGTTCATCCCAACTAAAGTTGATCCTGTTCAATCAACTGAAGAATGGTGCGTCAACACATGTGCAAATCCCACTGATTGACTGGGTGTGCGCTCACCATGAGAATGTCAACCAATTGATGATCAGAGATAAGAGGCTATTAAAAGGCCTGGAAGCCAAGCAGTGATAGGAGATAAGAGGCTATTAAAAGGACTGGCACTGAAGCAAAGCAGTGATTGGAGATAAGAGGCTATTAAAAGCCCTGGAAGCCAAGCAGTGATTGGAGATAAGAGGCTATTAAAAAGGTTGGAATCTGTTGCATGCAGCCGAGCTTGGGGTCTTAAGACTAAGGCCTGTACGGAACCTATAGAGGAGGGAATGATTAAACAGAAAATTTTAATCCCAGCTGGACTCCTTATTTCAGAGGCCTGAGTGGACAAATTCTGCTAGTATAAAAAGGTTTGATAAAGAGAAGGAAAGGGGGAAAAAAGGCAAATGTGACTCAGTCTCTCTTTTCTCTTCTTCTGGAAGGAAAAGTCTGCTTTGCAACAGAATTTCCCTGCCTGGGAACCCGCTAGCTGTTGCCTCTTGCAAATTATTTTTATCCTCGCTCCTGGCCTGCATCCAAAGGTCAAGCCAGCCCAGAAGAGACAGCAGCCTTAATGGGATTCCCTTCCCACAGACCTCCCTACACACACACACACACACACACACACACACACACTCCGTGTGGTAAATCCGTCAAGGCTAATTCCTCCTTTCTCTCTCCTCTCCCAGGGGTGGGAGGTCCGTACCATTCAGTGTTGTTGACTGCATCCCCAAAGCCCGGCGTGTCCACGATGGTTAAGCGGAGCTTCACACCTTTCTCCTCAATGTCCACCACATGCTTGGTGATCTCCACCGTCTGGAGAATCCGTTCTAAGAGCCAGGTTGGAGGAAGGAAGGAAGGAAGGAAGGAAGGAAGGAAGGAAGGAAGGAAGGAAGGAAGGAAGGAAGGAAGGAAGGAAGGAAGAGTCGGAAAGGGCAATGCGGAAGTCATGCGAAGATGGTGAAGAACGGGAATGGAATGATTGATCAATGCTTGATAGACTGACAAATTGTTTGATATGTATTTGCAGACTTATATTTTCATCATTGTAGAGACTTTCCTTTTTTTTTTTTTAGCCTCTGTTCTATAAACTTAAATAAGGATATATATTTAAAAAAACAACCAAAACACCTCTGGTCCCAGGCATTTCAGATAAGGGATATTCAGCCTGTAATAGTAGTAGAAACAGTAGTAATAATAATATTAATAATAGTAATAATAGTAATAATAATAATATTCCAACCCCAGTCACACCAGGGGTAGGAGACGGTTAGGAAACACGCCTTACCTTCTGCATTTAAGAGTTTACGGTCCTTGTACAGATCGGTAAGAAAAAGGCTGTTCACCAGGGTGGATTTTCCCAGCCCGGCCTCTCCTGAAAAAAAGCAATTGGAGGAGAGGAAGTGTTAACATCATGGCGTGGAAAGAAGAGGCCTTGAGAGAGAAAGACTTTGTAATCCCTCCGAAAACTTTGTTCTGTCCCAAGTGGAACTCCTGCAGCCATTTTGCGTTCCGAAGCTGGCTGGCCGTCGGTTAAATCGCGAGTAGATTGCGCCCAGTTAAGGTACTTTGAATAAATCGGCATGTTATGCCGTGTTAAGCAACCTCCCAGCGCTGTGTTACATGGAAGTGAGTAACAATAAATCTTGGAAACCGAACTTACAAAATCTTCTGCATAGTTACTGCTTCCTTGGATTGAACTCTGTCTTGGGTATGAAGAAGAAGCAACTAAGAGACCGGCTATTTTGGACTGATTCAAGAAGGAATCTATACTCAATGAGGACCCCAATTTTTTTTTCACCATGGCTTGCCTTTCTGAAAACAGAACATTTCAGAGCCAGATACCTGACCAAACTCAAGTCATCTATCTTAAGAACTGCCTTCGCAGAACTGCGATTTCAAGTAACGCCAACCGCAGTTTGAGACGGTCGCTATGATAAGGTGCCATTTGAAAACAGACTGCGTATTTGCCGCCAAAGACGAGTAGAAAACATTGTGCATTACTTGCTAACTTCTCCCACGGAGAGATTTTTAACACCTTTGCTGTCAAACGGAGGAGGGAACTCTGTAGTGGATTCGGTTCAATTTTTACTGAGCGATGCAAATGCCCGCATAACACATAAAAGTGGCCTTTTATTGCCTTGGGTGCAAAAAAGATCCAAATGAGCAAGTTTGATAAAATCGCCAAAAATTGCTAGGGAGTCTCAAAGTTTTAAATTGATTGTTCTCCATGCTGGCTTTTTAGAGATTTAGGCATTTTATTCTTTTATATTAGCGCAGTTGCAACCTTGGCCGTGGCACGTAACGTATGGGGTACTTTTTGTACTTCTGTACCTCTGCATTTTTTTATCGTATAGGCTTATATATTGTATGTATGTATGTATGTATGCTCGTTTCTTTGCCATGGCCTTTGGTTAGCACAATAAAGATTGATTGATTGATTGATTGATTGATTGATTGATTGACTCGGATTGATAAAGACTTTTGGAAAGAAACAACACAAAAGGAGGGGAATATACAATCTGCCACAGTTTCCAAAGACCTTCTTCCAGTGAGGAGCAAACAGCTGAATTTACTTATTCCTTCCTTCACGAAAAAAAGAATTGCACGCTGTATATTAAAACCAGCCACCAAGTTTCTAGCTATCACCCTCCAGTTTAGTATATCTGGGGCCATGTACAAAGTGCTGATGGTGTGTGTGCGTGTTTTTTTTAAATATTTTTATTGAGAAAAGGGAAGGGGAAAAAAATAAAACAAACAAAAAAAGACACTGTTCATGATACAGTACAACAAGACACGGCATTTGCATCGTAAGCAAATGAATTAGTATCTATGACAGTAAAATAAAACACCAACTTTGAACTTCCTAATCTTTCCCTGTTGGTTCATTGGTCTATATTATCCCATCTTCTTAACTAAGTACTTCCGTTGTCAAGTCTATTTTACGACTGCTCCCAAATTTAGCAAAATGGGGGGATTTAACTATAGCCCACTTTTTGGACAAAGGATTAAGATAATGACAAAAAGCTATATCTTAAATATAATAAATACAAGGATTTTCTTTCTTCTATCCTACCTAAGACATTTTCAAGAATGTTACATTGGATGCAGATTAAAGTAGGAATTTATTTTTGTCTTTGTCAACAGAGCCCCATGGTCATTTAATATTTGCAAAAAGAGATTCCCATCTGTATTTCTATCTCTGCCAGGGCAATCCAGTCGGGAAGTCATTTGTAATTGGGGATGAAGGATGATGGTTGGTTGATAATTTGGATGTTTGACATCTATTTTATATTCAAGACCGCAGAGGCTTCCTTTTCTTTTAGTTTCAGTTTTGTCAATTTTGATAAAAATAATAAATTAAAAAATTAGTAAAAAACTGTCTTAATTTACCTTTATTAAATTTGATTGATAAATCAGAATGCTGAGTCCTATAGCCAGCAGGGGAAATACCACGATCATGGTGGTGCAGTTATTTGAGCTTTGGACTACAACCCGGAGGCTAGGGTTCAATTCCCCGCTCAGCCACGGAAACCCGCTGGGGGACCTTGAGTGAGTCACATGCTCTCAGCCTCAGAGGGTCACCGTAAATCGTAAACGATGTGAAGACATGCAACAATAACAACAGCAAAAAGATACAGAAAAAATCACACTCCCAAGGTGAAACCAACATTTTTTTTTTTAGGGCAGGAGGGAGTTTAAGATTAAGATTTCGTGCAGCAAGGCTAGCCGACCAAGTACCAGTCTGGGATGGATTCTTACTAGGGAAATAAACTGCTGTAAAAATTACTGCAAAGGCAGACAGAGATGGTGCAAAGGTGACTTGTTAAAAAAAAAGAGCCCATATGGTTGCCTGGTAGTGAGTTAGAAACGTCACAGGCAACTAAGCAGAAGAATTTAGGCCATTTCCGCACTAGGGTGTTTATAGCGCTATTATTCCACTTTCAACATCCTACGGAATTCTGAGGTTTGCAATTTAGGGAGGGGCCTCAAACACAACCGACACTTACTCCGGACCTGAAACAAAATTTAAATTTATTGATCTATTGGGTTTCTCTTGTTTAAATTCACCCGGTTGTTTAATACACTTTTAGCCTACTCAAGTGAGTTTTAACTCTTTTATACTGCTCGAAAGCACAATGGGAACTTCCCACCATTTTGAGCCACTCCGATGCCCTTCCAATACCTGCAACCATGAGGGTGAAGTCAAACCCCCTTTTCACCGATTTCCGATGGACCTGATTGGGGAGGGTGGCAAATCCGACGTATTCTTTATCATCCTGGAGGAAAGAGAACGCAGAAAGAGAGAGAGGGGTCAGTGGGGGGGGAAGTGATGCCACTTGCAACCACAAATTCCGCATTTTCAAAAATACAAGATAAAGACCTGACCTGGAGGACAAGAGTGTAATTTTACCCTCACGGAGTTTAGTAGCAGTCTCACAACTGTGAGTGTGTTGTGGTATTGCATTACCAAAAGTGCAATTCTCTTGCACGTGCACAACGTTGTGTACACGGCAGATAAGTGGAAACCACAAAGCCCCAGGAGGAGCGGCTTAGGTTGCTGGGAATGTTGAGCCTGAAGAAGGTTAAGAGGGGACAGGATAGCCATGTTTAACCATTTGAAGGGATGTCAGGTCAAGGAGGGAGCAAGCCTCTTTTCTGCTGCTCCAGAGACTAGGACAAGGAGCAATGGCTTCAAACTTCAGGAACAGAGAATCCACCCAAATGTTAGGAAGAACTTCCTGATGGTCAGAGCAGTTTGACAGTGTAATAGGCTGCCGCCTGGGAGTCTGGTGGAGTTTCCTTCTGTGGAGGTTTTTAAACAGAGGCTGGATGGTCGTCTGTCGGGGATGCTTTGGTTGTGTCTTCCTGCCTAGCAGAATGCCTGCTTGGCCACGGAGACCCGCAGGGCAAGTCACACTCTCTCACTCTCAGAGGAAGGCAAAGGCAAATGTGCTCCGAGCAATCACAGAATCACAGAATCATAAACTTGGAAGAGACCACAGAGCCCATTGAGTCCAACCCCCTGCTAAGCAGGAAAACACATCAAAGCATTCCCGACAGATGGCCGTCCAGCCTCTGCTTAAAAACCTCCAAAGAAGGAGACTCCGCCACACTCCACGGAGGCGGCAGCAGATTCCACTGCCGGACAGCCCTGACCGTTAGGAAGTTCTTCCTGAGGTTCAGGTGGAATCTCCTTTCCTGCAGCTTGAATCCATTGCTCCTTGGCCTCGTCTCTGCAGCAGCGGAAAACAAGCCCGCTCCCTCCTCAACATGACACCCCTTCAAATATTTAAACATGGCCATCATGTCCCCTCTTAACCTTTTCTTCTGCAGACTAAGCATCTCCAGCTCCCTCGGCCGCTCCTCATAGGGTTTCATGGCTTCCAGACCCTCCACCATTTTGGTTGCCCTCCTCTGGACATATTCCAGCTTGTCCACATCCTTCTTGAAATGAGGTGCCCAGAACTGAACACAGTATTCCCAGTGAAGTCTGAGCAAAGCAGAGTAGACTGGGGCCATCACTTCCCTTGATCTAGACACTGTATTCCTATTGATGCAGCCTAGAATCACATTGGCCTTTTTAGCTGCCGCATCACACTGCTGTCTCACGTTCAGCTTGTGGTCCACTCTACGTCCCTTTCACATGCACCGGGGTCCATCCAGGTGACTCGGAGGCATACAACAACGAGAGACACCGGAGCCGTCAGCTTCCAAAGGAGCCGGCTCGCGGGTGGACCGGGGGGTGTCACACTACCTCATCCGACTCGTACGGATCCAGCCTGCCCCAGGGGCTTCTGGGCCGTGAAGGACTGGGCGGAGTCGGGGCCGCCATGTGCTGCTGCTGCTGCTGCTGCTTCAAGTCGAGGGGCCGGGGGCGGTGGAAGGCTTTGGGCTCCTTCTCCTCCGCGGCGTCCTCCTGGGAGACGCTCCCGCCCCCGGTCATGCCGGCAAACATCTCGGGGCCCCCACGGCGGGGAACGTGGTCCTTGCAGGTCTCCTCCTCGGGCTCCAGGCGACGGAAGGTCTCCTCCGCAGGGTATTCTCCCAGGAACTGGACCAGCTCTGCCTCTTCCGAGTCTTCCTTCAGGAAGTGTTTTATCTGAGAGTCAGAGGAGGGGACAGAGAGAGAAGAAAAGCACCGTGAGCAGAAGGCAGCAGGGGAGGGACTGGAGTGAACCCCGATGTGCCTTTAAGAACCCCGATGTGCCTCTGAAAAATAGCTGGCGACTTTTTTTTAAAGACTAGGAACCTTTAATTGGCCTTCTTTTTTTTTGCAAGAAAAAAAGAGAATAATATGCCAAGTGTAGGTTTTCGTAATTCGTATACAGCTGGCTCTCCACATTTGCAAGATTCATCTTCATGGATTTGATTATTTGGGAGTTTCTCCAAGCCCTGCCCCTCTCCCCATTCAAGCGCTTCTTTTCCAGGGGAAAACTTCCTTTTTGGCTACCCTGACCAGAACGCGCAGCCCTTCAAAAACCCGCCTCTGTTCCAGGGAATTTTATAGATAACAATATTTTGATCGGATATGGATACTAGGGAGAAAAGGTTGTTAGAGGTGTACACAGTGGAGTTTTGCTTGTTTGTGTATATATTTTTAAATAAGTATGAATGCGTAGGAACATTGATATATGTTGACTACATATATATACACACACACACACACACATAAGAAGAATACATATAAACATGTTAAACTTGTATAAATATATATAGGAGGAACAATATCAATGGATACAGAGATTATACAGAAAGAAGTGTGTAAGGAGAGGAAGTTTAAGCAACATGTAAACGAACCTTCGTTACCTTTCAAGCCGTGATTGGGTTCTAATCATTGGAAGTAATGTTAAATGTATGCTTTTATTTGGTGTTTTTTTTTTTAATAATGTAACTAATAGTAATATTAGGAAGTTTTTTTTTCCTCTTCTTTTTTGTTTCTGCTCTTTTTGTGGTTATTGAGGCTAGTCGGAAGACATTAGCTGACCGAAAGTAACTTTGTTAAAGTCCAAAGCGTCAATAATTCCATTTAATGCTTATTTAGTTTACGTACTCGTCAACTCATCTTAGTTCTGTTTTAATAAAAAAAATAACGGGGGAAAAAAAAACCCTGCCTCTGGTCCTTAAAGACACCGATAGGCTCCTCTATTTAACAGATGAAAACTGGGACACGTGAAGCTGAGAAACAACCTCGTGCGGTTGAGAGGATGCTGCCGTTGATGATGATGAGTTTAATTCATTTATATCTTGCCTCTCTTCCAAGGATGGGAAGATATGAGTGAATAAAACCGCTACAGCCTCTCCTACCGTGGGAATTCTTCTCCACTCGTAACTTTGGCCGTCCCGACCTCACCCGGATGTTGCTCAGCCGCGCGCGTCCCGCTCATCATCCGCGAAACATTTGTGGCCGTACCGGACGAAGGGAAACGCTAGCGGTCCCAGAGCGTGGAGAGGACGCCCCAACCGGGGAAATGTGAGCTTGGGACCCGCAGAGGGAAACCCGGGTCGGTGCTGTGTTCCCGCGTGCCGAGCCTTACTGTGCGCTCCCTTGGCATTTCGGGGGGTCCTTCCGGCTGCCCGGGGAGGTCAGGGCGGACACCTTCTCTCAGAGCACGAGCAGGGGGCATCTCCCCAGCACAGGGCGGGCTCTCTCTGAACTCTTCCGGGGGCTCCAAGCTCCCCTCCACCTCCGCCGCCTGAATCGAGAGTTGGGGAACAAGGCAGGGCGGGTGGTGTGATCCGTCACGAGAGAAAGGGATGGAAGCGTGGAGCCAAAGGGGGGAAAAGAAACCAAGGAGACAAAAGAAGATAAATAAAGCACAGTCTGCTGGTGGAAATGTCCCAGCATAATACATACCCACAAAGGCAGGAGCCCCCAAACCCACACGTGCACACTGAGATCCAAAAGCGCGTGTCCTTTATCCACCGGAAAAGTTTATAGAGGCACGGAGCTGGAAGGGATCCCGAGGGCTATCCAGTCCAACCCCACTCTGCCACGAAGGATTCTGCCGTCAAAGCATTCCCGACAGATGGCCATACAGCTTCTGTTTAAAAACTTTCAAAGACGGAGAATCCACCACGCTCCGTTGAGGCAGCATATTCCACTGCCAGACAGCTCTGACCATCCTAACGTTTAGGAGGAATCTCTTCTTCCGAAGTTTGAAGCCATCGCTCCGTGTCCTAGTCTCTGGAGCAGCAGAAAGCAAGCTTGCTCCATCCTCCATGTGACATCCTTTCAAATATTTAAACATGGCTATCGTGTCCCCTCTTAACCTCTTCTTCTGCAGGGTAAATATCCCCACCTCTCTAAGCTCTCCTCATAGGGCTTCATGGTTTCCAGACCCTTCCCCATTTTGGTCCCCTCCTCTGGACACGCTCCAGCTTGTCAATATATCTCCCGAACCGTGGTGCCCAAAAACTGACGCAGTATTATTGCAGGTGGGGTCTGACCAGAGCAGAATAGAGTACCATCACTTCCAAATTATTACTTTCCGCGTTACCCGGATGAAACTATTCCTTCCTGCAACCTAGACAAAACTACTTCTCATTTTCCCAGGATGCTCCACCTCCGTTAGTGCACTCTGAGATTGTATTAGCTTTTGTAGCTGCTACATCACACCTCTGGCTACTATCCAGTTGGAATTTTCCAGGAGGTATGGTTCTATCACACCAGATGCTTCCACCTTAAGGAAGACTTCTTCTGACCCCATCCTACCACGGCCAAATGCACGTGCAAGGAATTTGCTCTTGGTATCTTCTCTCCCCCACACCCCGAAAGATTGTTCTCCGAAAGATTGTTCTTTGGGAAAAGGGAAAAGAGGAGACTGCAGCCACCATGGAGAGGGGAAGTGAAGGCCAGAAGAGGGGCAGAGTCTCTGCCCTCCCCCACCCAGCCTAGCAATTTTGCACCATCTGGAGCAAGGCTTTGCTTTTCCAACCTAATCAATATCGCTCATTACATCTGCATAATTGCCGCAGCCCAGCTCAGCCGTGCTCGGCAGTGACTCCGACCTTGGAAAGGCCGGCAGGGTCGGTTAATGCTTTAGGCCAAACGCAACCAAACGCCACCCGGGTTCTGCCATTCCACTCCCTCCAACCAGTGCCCTCCATGAAGCAAGAAACTATCAAGCTTCTAGTCCTCATTTTTAAAGCCCCTCTGCCTCCCTGCCCCGAGGAGCTCTCTTTCCTTTTCCGATGCTTCCAACCCACTAACTTAGGATGCGGTTTGGATCTTGCCACACCCGGTGGCTTGCAAAAATAAAATTCAATTCAAAAAATAAAAATCGAGGTGCTGAAAGAGGTTAAACTATACGAAAAGAGAATGTGGATAAAAAGTGAGGGCAACATTAAAATTCAGGTTTTTTTGCTAAGGAAGGATCTTTTCTTCCTATGTGGTGGACTTGCAAGAAATTGAAAAGCTTTTAGTCTAAGATTTACCTGTTATTTCAAAAAAAAAAAATTTAAAGGAAGGTTTTTGCAACATCCATCTCGAATATGATGAAATTTACAAATGAGGGCAAAATCTTACGAAAATGAACAGAAACTAAATCCTCATCCATCGCCAGCAAAGAACCGAGTCCAATAAGGAGAAAGGAGAGGCTGCCGAAACCAGAGGCTGCCGAAAAGAGGAAGATACGGCTCCAAGCGTAAATCAAAGCCAAGCTTTCCCTAGAAACCAAAATTCTCACAAAATTCTCCCAGACAGGATTAAACTGAGGCTCTGGTATGTTGACACGCTATGAGATGAGATGATTCCCTGGAAAAACTGACAACGCTGGGGGTAAGGGAAAACAGCAAGAAAAGAGGAAAACCACAACCTAGATGGGTTGACTCCATCAAGGAAGACATGGCTGTCCTGAATTTAGAGTCGGAAGAGACCCCAAGGGCCACCCAGTCCAACCCCTTTCTGCCGGGAAGGAAGACACCATCAAAGCACTTCCGACAAATGGCCATCCAGCCTCTGTTTAAAAACCGCCAAAGGAGGAGACTCCACCACACTCCTAGGCAATGCATTCTACTCTCAAACTGCTCTTACCCTCAGGAAGTTCTTCCTAATGTTTAGACGGAATCTCTTTTCTTGAAGTATGAAATCATTGCTCCACATCCCAGTTTCTGGAGCAGCAGAAAACAGGCTTGCTCCATCCCTCATATGCCATCCCTTCACATATTTAAACATGGCCATCGTGTCCCCTCGTAACCTTCTCTTCTCCAAGCCAAACATATCCACCTCCCTGAGCCACTCCCCACAGGACTTCATGGTTTCCAGACCCTCCACATTTTGATCACCCTCCTCTGGACGTGTCCCAGCTTGTCAACATCCTTCCCCAACTGCGGTGCACAGGATTCCAGGTGGGGTCTGACCAAAGCAGAATAATGTGATACTATCACTTCCCTTGACCTAGAACCTATACTCCTATTGATGCAACCCGGAATCGCATTGGTTTTTTTAGCCGTCGCATCACACTGCAAGACCTGAGCAGGGGAGCTGATACTCAGGGCTCACGGAGATCTCTCATTCAAAGGGTCACCATCAATTGACAGTGATTTGATGGGAAACAACAGCTAAAAAAGGCAAGACTAGATCGACAAGAGTGATGTCACTAAGGATGTGTGTCTTTTATAGAAAAACAGCTGTGAACAGCCACTATTCTCATGGCAAACACACCAGGCTATTATATCGCCAGTTGGCAAACACATCAGGCTACTAGACCCCAGGCTAGCAAATACCACCAGGCTATTAGGTCCCAAGTTGGTAAATATACCAGCCTTTTGGAGTGCAAACTTGGCAGACGCCCTGGCTTTTTGGAGCACAAAATAATGACTATATCAGTAACACTAACAATAGCATCCTGGCTTTTTCCCCGTCCAAGAGTCGACAGCTTGCAAAGGTTAAAACAGACAACAGCTTCAAAATCTGCATCACACAAAAATTTTAAAAGAATAGTTGCCAACAGATTAAAAGCAGTTAAAACCACGACCATTAAAAAGAAAGCAACGCATAAGACAGTACAGCACATTCGGAAAGGCCGTTTCCCTCCAAGCAGTCGGTTCTCAAAGTCCTGCTGAAATAAAAGGCTCTCTGCCCGCCCGGGGAAGGACAGTACAGAGGGTAGGGGTCTAACCTGTCCCAAAAGGGACGTCTAGAGCCAGGAGCGGCCACCGAAAAGGCCCTGCTTCCCACCTTCCCATCTGCCACGTCTGCGAAGGATGTGGAACAGAGAGAGATGGGCTTCCCCAAAAGATCTCAAGACACCGGCAGGCTCACGTGGGGAGATGTGGGGAGACACAGTCCTACCAATAACCTCAACCGCTAGCGATGTATAGGTCACCACCGGCACTTTAAACTGTGCTTAGAAACAGACTGGCAGCCACTGGAGCTGCGGCAATTTGCCTTCCCGGGGAGACTTGAGCCTTTTCCGCACTAGACTGTCACAGTGCTATTATTCCTCTTTCAACCTCCCATGGAATCGTGCAGTTTGCAAAGGCCCCTCCCTAAACTGCAAACTGTAGGATGCCATAGGAGGTTGAAAGCGGAATAATAGGACTATAACATTCCAGTGTGGAAATGGCCACGGACTGAAGACCAAGCAACCAAACACAATAACTCAAGAAACGATGCAACGGGCAAGCTGCCTCTACCCGAATTCTGAACGTTTCCTCCTAGGCTATGAAAACTCCAAAATGGTCAGTCCCCCCCATCCCATGGCCCGTAAAGAGACAGGTACAGTCTCTGGCCAGAAACCCATCCGGGGCCTCTTTTCCTGCCTCTTCCATCGCTTTCGCACAGTACCTTTTGCTCTTCCTCCGGTGGCTCAGAGAGGGACGAAGCCATTTCCCGCTCGGATGTGGAAACCAGACAGCAGCAAATGGGATATTTAGCTACAGGGCTTGCAAGTTAAAGGGGGTGGAAATGGGGGGAGGGAGTGGCAGGCGTGTCCGCAGCCACATCTCAGCGATGCAACAAACCTGCCCCGAGGCAGCTGTTTTGAAATAGAATATACCCAGTGTTTGAGCGGAGCCAGCGGTCCCAGGATTGAAGTATTAGGGATTTTTTAATTAGGAAGACTTGGCCTGATTCTTGTTGGGGTCCTACACAGGCATTCGGTTCGCCCACTCCCAGCAGAGACAGGACCACGTTGTCCCAAAAGCATGGGAGATGATAAGTTACTTTTCTATCAGTCTATTTTGCCATTAACAGAGACCCCATTAGGGGATTAAGCTCTTCTAGAGGTGTCCTTCTCTCTTTCCCACCATCTTCCCAGGGTCATTTCATGGGAATGAGGGAGACAGGGCCTTTTTGGCAGCTGCTCTCAGACTTTGGAACTCCTTTCCTCCCTAGGGGGACCAGGATGGTCAGCTCAGCAGTAGCGGATTGCTCCCACCCATGTCAGAGGGGCAGCGAATCCGCTCCAGGTTTTGGAAAGCTTTAAAGGAGCTCTCCAGAGTGCTGAACCGGTCGAGGAATAAGGTTCCCAAATTAAAACCTGGATCCACGAGCCCCACTGAGCTGGGTGTTAGAAGTCCCACGGAGTGCGTGAATTGCTCCTTTATACTTTCCCGTGCAATTCTGCCATCTCCTCTTTCTCATGAGGAGCTGACTTAAATATTATTCACCTCTAGAAATGCTCATGTCAGCAGCACACAGCTTAACCTACTTGGAAAGCATCTAATTGGGTTACTAATGGAATTACAGAGAGTCCGCAAATGGTATAAATTTACACAGTGTGTGTGTGTGTGTGTCTTTCCGTGTAAATGAAAATATTCTGGTCATTTTTGGCTCTAGCCCCCTTTTTCCTTTGGTCTCAACCAGCATCGGTGAGCGGCTCTACGAAAAACAGCCTCCAAAGTTTTTCCAACCATTGGAAAAAATCAAAATTCCCAACAGTGCGTGAAGGGCTAAACCAGCTGATGGGAATTGTCAAAATGGATGAGCTTACGCACAGGCGAAAAGCTGGAACACAAAATGAATTTTTATCTCAATGGAAGTGGTTGATGGATGTCTTTAAAAGCATGAAGGTGATCTGATGACAATAGATTTTGATAATTAAAATTAATATTACTAAATTAGAAGTGTCACAGTAATATAGAAGATGTATCATTTGTTGTTTTAAAATACCGTTTTTATATTGATGACTATTATTTTTTATGATTGATCATTAGTGTAAAGTAATCTAGAATAAGTTAACAAATAATTATAAATTTGCGAGATTAACTAAGCAAGTAATTAACATGATAAGTGATATGCAATAATTAATAATCATGGGGTTAAATGTACGACTTAATAATTAGGTGTAAATGTTTGAGCAATAGGAACTGTTTGCAACAAGGGCAGGAATTAATGTTAGTTGCATTTTGTCAGTATTTGTTTTAGTTACGTGTAGGTGTCCGCTAATGTTTGTATGGACGTATTTTTTCTTGCTGTTTTGTTGCGTTGTACATTTGGATTATACTGTTTTTCTTATTTAATTTTCTTTAAAATTAACAAATAAAAAGAACAGCCTCAAAGGAGACCTGCAGAGCTACATTCTGTGCTTCAGCTGTAAAAAAACAGAGCCTACGGAACTCCCTGCTACAAGAGTGAAGAACTCAGCCTTTACCAAATACGGCTGAGAGGTTAGTGCAAAGAGATACCAGGCGTTGTCAGCCGATAATGCCAAGCTCTGGCTCTACTTGTCACTGGTATTTGTTTTGGGTTTTGCAGACTAATGCACACAAATTCATTATTGCAGAAACAGAGGAATACGTGGCTTTCCAGACATTTGTGCAAAGACATCCAGCAGCAGGTGGTGTCTTCCGTACCAATGGGGTGGGGTGAATCTACCTTCCAGAAGTTAGATTTGCAGTCCCCTCTCCACATTCATGGTTCTGACCTTAGCAAATTTGATTATTTGCAAGGCTCGCACGTGCCTTTCCCCCATTTTTTGCCCCCCATTCTCTTACGTTTTGCCCGGCACAGAGAAGGCAGGCAAGGGTGCTCGGGCAAAAGGTAAAGCAATGGGAGACATCATGCGGAGGGGGAGTTATTCGTGATTTTTCAATTTTGCATGGGTCCCAAAGAGGCCACTGTAAAATCAACCTCTTTAATCTCCATCAAATAAGTTCAGCACTTTGGAGAGCTCCCGTAAACATTTTGGTCCAGGTTTCCAAGGCGAAATCCACGGGGCTGAAGGAAATCCTCCTCTTCAACTCGTCTTGGATGCCACCTTGAAAGTTCAGACTAGAATCCAAAGCTGATCCATGCCACCTCACCGACACAGAAAGCACTTCCACCGTGGATCACACTCCCAGCATCCTTGACCAGTAGCTGGGGCTGATGGGAGACAAGAGCATCCGGAGGTCTATGCCTTCCCCCACCCCTATGTTACACAGAGAGTTTCATGAGCGGTTTGCTTGCTACATCATGAGGTGACTGGGTGTGCAGCCCTCGAACCTGGGACCCAAAGAAGAAGACAAGAATCAAATTGCCCTTAGATCCCAAAGCCAAAAGAGAAATTTTGTCCGACCCTCTACCGCCTCCCTTCCAAATGACCCACCATTTGAAATCTTCAGCTTCTTGCTCCCCAAAACACATTCAGACTTTGGGTCCACCAGTCCGTTAAAATGCCCATTTTTTAATCTCCTTCTTGCCCTCCTTCCTGTAACCCTCACCTCCTTCCTTCCAGTCTCGGGTGGGCTTTTCAGACATTTTTTAAAAATACCCCTCGTGATGGATCCCATGTCAGCGGGGTGGAGTGAATCTATTCCAGGTTTCCACCCCAGCTTTAAGGGAGCTTTCCAAGGTGCTGAATGCTATTCCTAAATCGATCCAATAAAGAGAGCTTCTTTGAAGCTTGGGAAAAAACGGAACGGAGTCACCGCTCCACTGACATGGAAGCCAACAGCCACCCCTGAAAAACTCACATTGTGAAGAAGGTGAACAGCACATTGTGAAAGACAAAGGCAGAGCCAGAAATAAATCCCTCATGTTCGCCTGAGATGAGTAGAAAGTTGGGGCTACAGTTCTTAGCGTCCCCAAGGCCACCCTTTTAAAACAGAACCCAGAGCTGAATGGTCCTCTAAAACAAAAGAGGGTAGATTCTTTTCAGGTTTTCTGGGGTGGCTAGTGGCTTCCATTCAATGGGGAGGTGAATCCATTCCAGGGTTTACTTAACTTTGAAGGCTCTCTCCAGAATGCTGCACCTATTCAGGAGCAGAATCCAGCACCTTGGAGAGCACCATTGAAGCCAGGATGAAAACCTGGAATGGACTCACTGCCCCATTGACGTGGGAGCTTCCAGTTGCCCCTGCTGGTTTTCAGTGGCCTTTTTGCTCCAATTTCCCCACAAACTAAAGGCTCAAGAAACGTGGGACTGCGCCACTTTTTCTCATGAAACAACCTCTGAAGTAGTGATGAAGACATCCAGACCAGACTCTTTCCACAATAATAATTTCCTTCCTAAATTATTATTAAGGGCTCTTTCTAACACAGAACTCAGGGAAGGAAAACAGTTGAGGGGTCTAATAATTTCCACTTTCAAACCCCTGTTCTGGAAAGTTTTAGCTGGTTGTACCGAAAGTCGTCTCTCCGCGGATTTTAGTTGCATTTCTTTCCTTCTTTTGTCCCCTTCTTTTAATGTTGGGCCAAAATCCTCAGACAAGGATAGGATGTGAATATTTAAATAAATTAACAGAACAGTGAGTTAACACCTCGATAAATACCACCGATTTAACGGGACTCCTCTAGTTGAGCCAAAAAGAAATAGGATTATTTTTTAAAAGACGTTTGGAAAAGTTTTTAGAAAGCGGCCACACCGGCTGCGGGATTTGGGGAACTGCGGTCGCAGTCGTGACTTTTTTTCCCCCAAGCTCTGCTAAGATCCTTACAGACTGGGGGATGCTGGGTGTTGCATTCCCAAAGGGCAACTTTCCCCAACCTCTGTTCAGATCCTTAATTTCCCCCTTTCCTGTGTTATTAGTGAAAAAGAAAAACCAGACTGCAATCGACCCATCTCAGAAAAAGAGAGATATGGGGGAGGATGACTCAATGGGAAATAATTCAGGATGCTTCCACTGCTGTTGGCCAGAGGCAGTGAAGCATAGCAGTTACAGCGCCGCACCAGGCTTTGGGGAAACCAGGTTCTGGTCCACAAAACTGAGTAGGTGACCTTGAGAAAGGCGGTTCTTCTCCCTCTCTCTCTTCCATTCTGGAGCTGATCTACCTCGCACGGTCGTCCTGAGGATGAAGCAGCATGGGAAGAGCCCTGTACCTCTCTCCTGGAGTTCATCCGAGGAAAAAAAGCCTTCCCTTCCAGGTAGCAAATAACAAAAAGTCCAACAAGGACATTTCTGCACTAGACTACTATAGCGCTATGATTCCGCTTTGGAACCCTGGGGTTTGCCTCCGAGGCCCCTCCCTAAACTGCAAACCCCAGGATTCCATGATGTTGAAAGTGGAACCCTAGCGCTAGAACAAGCTGGTGTCCACACGCACGAGTCTTGGCCGCGTGTAGCCCGCTCGGGGCAGAGACCCCTTACGCAGGCAGTGACCCTCCCCTCCCGCAGTCTGGCCCTCCCTCCGCATACCCGTCCGGCCTTGGCAAAGGACGCCCTCCCGGGGAGAGGCGGGCAGCGACGCGCGAAGCGATGCCAACGCCGTGCAAACGCTCTCCCCCTCGCCGCCAACACCACTTACGCAATCCGGATCCCAATTCGGATCCGTGCGGAGGAGGCTCGCGGAGGGAGATTCGGGAGCGAGGGGGGACGTTGCGAAGGACGCGGGAGGGAAAGAGAGTCCGCCACCGTTGCGGAGGGGAAAGCGGGTAGCGGAGTGACTCCGGAGTGACTCCGCTTGTGGCCCCCCGGAGGGTCAGAGAGCGCGGCTTACCATAACAGGAGGAGGAAGAAGAGGCCGGCCGCTCTCTCCCGATCTCGATCTCGGCCGGGTCTCTGTCCCTCTCGCTCTCTCGCTCTCTCTGTCGGCGCCGGCGCCGGATTAGGCAAACAGGAACCGGAGCATGTGATCGGCGACGCCGCCGGCGGCAGGACGGGGAGGGCGGCGGAGGGGAAGGAGGGCCGCCGCCGCCGCAGCCCCAACGGCGCAGCGCTGCCGCAGCCTCGCCTCCCCGGGGCAGCCCGGCCGGCGCGCGCGCGCGTGGCGGCGGCGGCGGCGGCGGCGGCGGGGCCCCTGTGCACATGCAGAGCGCCGACCCGGACTGTTAGGCTCCGTGCCTTCTGCCCCTGGGCGTGCGCGGAGTGCAAAGCTCCGTCCTCGGAGCTGCATGAAGGAGGAAGGGGGAGAGACGGAGAGGGAGAGAGGGAGGGAGGGAGGGAGGGAAAGAGCCTCTGGGCGCATGCAAAGGGAGTCTTCTTAAGCTGCCAGCCCACTGCTACTGCTGCTGCCCCGCTTACGGTGCCTCTGAGCACATGCAGAGTGGTGACGATAAAGTCCTCTGCGCCTCCCGCCCCCGAGCATGTGCAGAGTGCACAGCTCCGTCCTTGGAGCCCCCCTGAGCTGCGTGAAGGGGGAAGGGGGGAGAGAGAGAAAGAGAGGGAGGGAGAGAGAAAGAGAGAGAAAGATTGCCTCTGGGCGCACGCAAAGTGCGTCTTCTTAAGCTGCCAGCCCACTGCTACTGCTGCCCTCTCCCCACCCAAAGCATCTCATGCAGAAATCTGCCCAGTGCCTCTGAGCATATGCAGAGTGGTGACAATAAAGTCCTCTACGCCTCCCACCTCTGAGCATGTGCAGAGTGCAAAGCTCCTCAAAGCCCTCCTGGGCTGCACAAATGGAGAAGAGGGAGAGAGATTGGGGCAACTCTGGGCACGTGCAAAGTGCGTCTTCCTAAGCTGACAACCTGCTGCTGCTGCCCTGCTTACAGTGCCTGTAAGCATATGCAGAGTGGTGACGATAAAGTTCTCTGTGCCTCTCGCCCCTGAGCATGTGCAGAGTGCAAAGCTCCATCCTTGGAGCCTCCTGAGCTGCGCAAAGGGAGAAGGGGGAGACAGAGAGAGAGAAGGAGAGAGAGAGAAAGGGAGAGAGACTCTGGGCACATGCAAAGTTCATCTTCTTAAGCTGCCAACCCATCGCTACTGCTGTCCTCTCCTCCTCAAAGAATCTAGTGCAGGATCGAGAAATCTGTCCCACTTAACGGTGTCTCTGAGCATATGCAGAGTGGTGACGATAAATGAAGTCCTCTGTGCCTCTCACCCCTGAGCAGGTACAGAGTGAAAAGCTCTGTCCTCGGAGCCCTCCTGAGCTGGAGAAAGGGGGTGGGAGGAAGAGAGAGCCTCTGGATTCTGGGAACTGTAGTCCAACCTCCCCCCCACTTTTCCAAAGTCCATGGTCCTGCAATAGAAAGGCAGTCTCCCAGCTTCAGAAATAAGGCGGAACCGTCCAGTGGGGGAAAAAAGCACCTCTGAGCATACACAAAGCTCTTCATCACAGTTTTGAAATCAAAAAGACAAGAAGGAAGCTTCCATTAGTCCTTCTCCGACACCAGGCACTTGAAAGAAAGAGTGCTTCTAAGCATGTCCAGAGTGTTAATCCTAATTGCCCAGCCCAGTATATGCAGCTAAAACATTCAGGTAGTTATTAGCAATAGTTATTAGCAATACATTTGGGTAGTTATTAGCAATACCATCCCCCTGGCTGTAAGCATTACTAAGGCTAATACACCCCCACAGGGCCTTATACAAGTATAGAGCACACAACCACCTTTCAAGGTAGACCAGGTTGAGACAGAGTGACCAGCCCAAGGTCACCCATGAAGGTTTACAGCTCAGCAGCAATTAGAAATGCAATCCCTTGCCAGCATCCTTAATTCCTAACTCCACCATGGCTCCATTATTTGTTTCCTGTTTTTACCGGTTGTATGCTGATTATTTAGACCTTGTACGAGGTTTCCAAGGCACTGGAGCATCATTAAGAGTCCAAGAACCTGCCCTAAGCCAGGCCTCCTCCTAAGTACATTGATTTATAGCGCATGATCATTGGTTTCTGTCCTAACCTGGGAGGCCATTTGAGGTTGGCTCCGCAAGACCGGAGGAAGAGGAGGAGAGAGTGTGCCAATCCAAAGTAAAGGGCAGAAGGGACATCCCTATGAAAAGCCTTGCTCCGAATTTTAGTCCCCAGTGCCTCCAAACAGCCTCAATCCAGGGCTTTCCAGACGCCAGCTCCCATCATCCCCAGCCAGCGTGCCTGGCAGGGAATGAAGGGATCTGGAGTCTGCTTGGAAAAAGCTGGATTGCGGTTGTCCTCATCTGGCCTTTTCTGGTAGCGGATTGATAACCCGACGCTGCCACCTACAGGATCATCTCATCCATTTTTCTTTCTTAAAAATTTACCAGGATGCCAAATTGTCCCCAAACGCAACACATCCCGCATAATAACCCTGCGCCAGGATCTGTCACTCCTGTATGCATGCATTAGTATATACAACAGTATAGCTGCATTAGACCAAATTGTGCATTGTTTGCTAAGCGCTATCAGGCACCCGTTGCTCATTGGTTACCTGCGAGTAGGTATCCGGTTGAAACCCTTAAAAGTACCCCAAAGCTCCAAATGGTTAATTGCTCCATTTTCAACGTCACTTTGTATCGGACCAGAGGGAAGAAAACGGAAAGGGGGGAAACGGCGAAATAGCAGGAAGGTGTTATGAGAATGGGATATGCATAGATAAGATGTCAATAACTTGAACTCGCTCCCAGGTATATAAATTACTGTACACCTGGAAAGGTATATAAGTAACTGCACACCTGGAAAAATGCCTGTGCTGGTGGGGTGATTGGACATTTACAACCAGAGGTATATCTAGGGTGGGTCAAATAGGGTCCGTGCCCCGGGCACCAATACCAGGGGGGCAGCAAAAAAGTCATAGGAATTGGGGGTGGGAGTAGGGGTAAGAAGGTAGGGGCACAACTTCCACGCACGCTTGCTTTCCAAAGGTTTGCTTTCCAAACATTGCTGTGTCACCTGAAGTGTGTAGGTGTGTCGCCTACAATCTTGGAAAGGCATGTCATTATTTATAAATCATGTATTTTTTAAAATATACGAAAGGTTTTCATGAAATACGTTGTGTCCCCACACCTTTTGTTATTCCAATTTATGTACGTGTCTGTATCTCTTACAAGGGGTTAGTTTAACCTCTGGTTTGCTGGTAGAGCTGAATTACTGTGTTGCAAAATAACACATGTCTGAAAAAAAGTGTGTCACCAACGTGAAAAGTTTGGAAAGCTCCGCCCTAGGCACTGTTTACACCGGATATGCCAAGTTTTATGACTTTAGCCAATCGTTGACATGTGTGCCAAACTTTGTACGGCAAGGTATAAAACCTGTAACCAGCTCAGATGCTTTAGTCTCAGCAACTTTTGGAAACGTTGCTGTGTTGCTCGCTTTTCTAAAATAAATGCTTCTGTTCGAAACTCTGAGTGAAGTTTCTGAGAGCACGTTATCCAAGACGTGATACCCAGGAGACACATTCTCAGGCTTCCAATGGATAATAAAAATTTGGATAATGAATGCTAATTTTTTTTCAATGAGGTGAACAAAGTAGGTACCAAGATGAGTATGCCGCTTGGAGAAGAGGGCTTGAAGCTGGACAGCACTTAGGAATTTAAGAGAAAAAAGGCTTGGAAGCTACATTTTGCTGTTTAAAGCCTGCACACAACTGATAAAAACATCAAAATGAAACAGCGTGCGATCCAAAACAAGAGAAGGGAACAAAATATTTTCAGACCGTATTTCGGCACAGATACGTGAAACTGTGGATACTGGTCACGCAAATACAGGGGACCTACTGTAATAGCACAAAGTTTTTGGAACCACCAGCAACCCACGAAAGTTCGTTTTGGGGTAGCCGCATGTTGGATATGACTCGAAAGCTTGCAAAACAACAACATACAAACACACACTGCCGTATGGGGGAAGGACGGAGGGCTACAAATCTGAAACCATACAATGCAACTGTAAAACAAATTATCCAGATATAATCCAAAACACAATTCAACAGAAAATGCTTGTAATCGGAATATAGAGGATGAATGATGACGTTAATATTTTGGCTAGGGTACGATACCGATATTTAGAACCAATTTAACTCAAAATAATAGGCTCATGGTAGTAATTGTGTATGATCGATATATATTTTTATTAACTTTCTGTCAACCACATACATTTATCTTCTGAATATAGGGAAAAGATAACAATAGCGGCAAAGTTAACCTAGATTTCGAGCAAAGTTCTAACAGTAGGTATTTACTAAGATTTGTATGCAACAAGGGCGGAAATCTTTTTCGTTATTTGTAGTCTTTTTTGTTTATTGCAGTTTTGATAGATGTTTGCAGTTCAATTAGGGTTTTTTTTGCATTATTATTATTATTATTATTATTATTATTATTATTACTATTATTACTATTAGGTTGTCATTTTATGTATTGTTCTGCAATTTCATTCTTTGTCCCCTTTTTTCTTTCAGTAAAAAAATTAAATAATATAGAGGATGAAAACCACAGAATTAAACCAAAACTTCATAAGGAGTTAATGCAACATTAATCCAGCACCCCACGCGCCAAACTGCACTGGTTTGCTTTTTATATGCCTTCAATTCCTAGCCCAGCGGTCAAACCACTAGGCGTGCTGGCTCTCAGGGCTTCATAAATCACTGCAAATGTTAAAAAATGCCGGAAAAGACGGAGCTTTCTCTGTCTTACCTCTTCGTCTGGAGAGCAGGAGGTTGTCCGGAAGAGAAGGGCCCGTTTCCAAAGAGAGCAATCGCCAGGTCAGAATCCCAAAGAGAAAGAAGTGAGGTGAGAGATTAACAGCCAACAGAAATTAGAAAAATAAGGGTCAATAGGGTCGCACCCTGGAGGGAGCAGCATGAAACTTTATCCGGCCCCAAGATTGCATCTCTCTCAGGAATCTTGAGTAGGGGGTTTTCATGAAGCTCTCCTGCCCTTAGACCCATTTCCCTTACCATTGGGATGCAGGATGGGGAAGATCCATGAACATTTGGGAACATTTGTTAGCATGGAAGAGGGAGCGTCAAGCACAGAGATCTGAATTCTACACTTACTTTCCAGCTAACGTGGCAATGGCAATTGCCCCATGTTAGTGGGGCAGTGAATCCATCCCAGGTTTTAGTTAATTGGTGCTAGTGATAACCAGTGGCTCCCATTTCAGTGAAGCCGTGAATCCACTCCAGGTTTTCGCACAGGCTTTAAAGGAACTCTCCAAGGTGCCCATCCCTAAATACATTCAGCACCTTGGAGAGATCCTTTAACGCTAGGCAAAACCTGGAATGGATTCACGGCCCCACTGATGTGGGAGCCACTAGCTGCCGCTGCTCTGTGCCGTGAAAGTTTTTCTCCGGTTTTTCCCCAAAACCAGGACTCAAGGCTGCTGAGCGACCTACAGTGAGGTTAAAACCACGTAAATGAAACGTTAAAATGGAATTAAGTCAGCAGCAACACTGAAAAACCTTTGAAAACATACGATTCACAAGGAGAAAAATGCAGTTTTTTAAAAAAGTTGGGGTCCCTCTCCAAAAACACCCACCTTTCAGCCACCAAAGGATGTCGGCATCCATCTTGTCGGAGACATCTGGAAGAAGAGGAGGCAGAAGGAGTATTAGAGAGAGGAACTGATGACAGTAGGTTAACTTTTAATGTTAATTTTGAATTTATTTTGCTATGTGAGAAGGGTATGATTCGAATTTAAAAAATGTAATTTGTTTGTTGTTTGTTATCATCCCTATAGAGGATTATTATTAATTTCTGAAGGTTATTTTTACTCTTTGTTGATCTGAATGGTTACTTTTTGAAGATTAATAATTAGTTTAAATAACTAGTTTAAACTAATGCTGAATATAGAATTAGACGACAAGTTATTATAACTGATTATAACTAACCTTACTAATTAATAAGTTGGTTTATGTTACTTTAAACTAATATAGAACCATTTGATAAGTGCTTTTAATTTTTCTTTAAGATTTGGAGATTATTAATTAATTAACCTTGTAGGTACGTATCTATGATGATAAGAGTGAATAGCGACAAGTATTAATTTTTTGCATATATTTAAAGACTAATAGTTAGCTGTAATTATTTGCTTAAAACGAGCGGTTTGCAACAAGGGCAGGAACCAACTTTTAATTATTTGTAGTCTTTGGTTGGTTGGTTTGGTATAATTTTGTTAGACGTTTGCAGTTTTGTTATGTATTTTTTGCTTTCTTATTTGTATTTGTATTATTATGCATTTGTAGTTTCATGCTACTCAAAGTGAAAGTAGATGAAAGAAGACCCACTGAATCAATTGGTTGGACCCACACGTTGACTCACCACTGGGGGCAACCAACCAGCAATGGCAACTGGTTGTTCCCATGTCAGTAGGGCTGTGAATCCACGCCAGGCTTTAAAGGAGTTCTCCATGGTATGGAGTTCTCCATGGTATGAATGCACTTTTGTGTATAGTACCTCTCCACAGAGAGCTCCCTTAATATGTGAGGTAAAACCTGGAACGGAGTTCCCCAACCCCACTGACATGGAGCCACCAGCTGCCAGTTCCAATAGGATCCTGGCCAGGATGCTCTGCTTGCAGAGCAACTAAATTCCCACCCTAATACATATGGGATTCTCTCCATATAATTGAAAAATGATTGAATTGGGAGCATGTGCATTTTTATTTATTTATTTAGGCTAATAAATTTGGGGGTGTCTTTTCCTGGTCTCTGGTAAACCAACACCAATTTTCCCCTCAGAGTAGACCCAACCTCCTCCTTAAGAAGCAAAACAACTTGGGTCTTGACAGGGAATAATACACAATTCATGGTGTTAAAGGTTCTTACAAGATAAAATTCAGAGAAATATCATGGAACAAGTAAAAGTTGAGTAGAAAAACAGGAACTAACGAATTAAGTAGATAATACTAACAATTTATTGTGATGCATTGAGAACAGTTCAATGGAATGATAAAGATTGTAATCCAGAGAGGAAGGAAGACAGTTGTAATATGACAATTAAGAATACAATGATAATTGTTTGTTTTATATGTTGGAACTTTAATAAAATTACTTAAAAAAGAAGAAGAAGCAAAACAACTTAAACTCTAGGCACATACCCACAAAAAAAGCACTAAACCTGGGGATCAACTTCCCCTTCTGTGGCTTCATGAGGTCTTCGGCTTCATGGCTGGGACCCTCACATTCCGGCCTCTGCTCTCGGTGCTCCCCGGTCCTACCCAGGTGGCTGGACGGATGCTCAGGATGCACGGACAGCGTAGACAGGTCATTCCTTGAGGTGGAACATTTGCCGAAGGGACCATCCAAAGCTACCTCGGATTCCGTGGGAGACGCCAAGGTGTCCTCCATGCAGTCTGGAGACGATAGGCTAGAACGCTTCTCTGTCCAGTCCGGCGTGAGCGGCTCCGTGCTCCTCTCCATCCAGTCCACAGCTGGCAAACTGGTGGACTTCTCTGTCCACTCGGAAGTTGGCTGGCTCCCGCTCTTCTCCATCCAGTCCGGACCTGGCAGACTCCTGCTCTTCTCCGTCCACTCGGAAGAGAGTAGGTTCCCACACTTCTCCGCCCACTCCTGTCCGAATAAAGTCCCACGCTTCTCTTTCCACTCTGGAGACGGCAAGCTGGCGTCTCCCTGCAGTAAAGGCCACCAAGACGACTGAGGCCCAAACTTCCCCAAACCCCTTGGTGGTAAAGACTCAGCAGTCACAGTGGTCTCTGGATATGGCAAGGCCCTCAGACCCTTGGGCTGACAGGGAGCTCTGGGAGTCATCTTGGCCTCCCGATAAGGCTCCATCTGGGTCCCTGTGTTCATCGCCGGCATCCGGAGAGGCCCGGGGCTGCCCTCCTGTGACACCGGCAAGATCCCAGGGGTGCCTTTGTTCGCCTCCGGGGTGAACAAACGCCTGTGCTCTGCCTCCAGCTCCTGGTGAAGGCGGCACCGGTACTCCGGCTCACCCTCGGAGTACAAAGCGGGCTTATCGGAGACCCACCTTTCAGGCCAGAGGGTGCGCTGGTGGAGATTTGGGGGAGAATCAGTTCGGAGGCTGCAGGGCTGGACTGCTTCAGGCACCGACGGGAGCGTTCTCCTTCGCTCAGCCTCTTTCAGCAAGGAGCCTCTCGGAGTCACTGAAGGTTGGCTGCAGGAAGCCCTGTTGATTTCCGTCTCCTGCGGGACAGGTATCTTTGGGCCTTCTTTGAGTCCTGTCTGCAGGGAGCTCTTCCTCTCCCCAGTCTCTGGGGAACAAAGGGTCTGAGGAGGCAGCTTCGCCTCTGCGGAGAGCAAGCGGTTACGGGCTGCCATTTCTATCTCTTGGTGAAGCTGGCACCGATACTCCGATTCATTTTCCGGATGAAAAACGGGCCGGTAGACCGTTTGGCTTAGGTCAGGCCTGGCTTGAAGTGAACTCCTTCTCCGCTCGGACTCTGGGGAAGGAAGGTACTGGGGGCTCGGCTCAGAGTTTAGGGAGAGGATGCGCTTCTGGGCGGCTTCCATCTCTCGATGGAGGGAGCACAGGTAGTCCAAATGACTCTCTGGATAGAAGATGGGCCTACGGCTTACCTGCGTCTCCATTTCAGGGCAGACACCGATCACTGCAGGCACAGAGATCTCCGGGGCCATCGTCCACACCTCTACCTGAGGACGGTCACTCTTGGGGAAAACAGAGATCCTGTAGGCTGGTTCAGTTTGGGTCCACACGTCTTTGGGGTTGGGGACATGTTTGCGGATGAGTTTCCTGGGCGGCTGAGAGGAATCCCGTTGCACCGATTCGCTCGCCGGCTGTGGAGACACCCGGGACGCCTGCACAGCTTCTCTCTTCGGGGGAGGCGTCTGGGTGGCCTCATTCTTAAGGCCAATGACGGGCCTCGCAAAATATTTGCTCATCAGCTGAGGGGGCTCTCTTGGGGTCGGGAAGCTGGGAGAGTATTTGCTCACCAGAGAAGCGTCCATTTCTACTGAGGGACGGGGTCTCTGGTACAGCTCCTCCCGCTGTGAATTCAGCCCCTGCTGCATCGCCAAGAGCATCTGGCTGCTGGTCATGCTAAACTGTCCTGGCTGCATGGAACATCGTCCGCCGCGGTAGTCCACCAACGCCTGAGGCGAGGGGGTCTGGACCGGAGCCCTCCCTCGCGGAGCGGGACTGCTATAGTCGCTTTCTCTCTGCAGGGTAGCCTCCTGGCAGAGCAGGCTTCCATGTCTCAGAGAAGAGGCCTGGGAGAGCTCGCTCCCTCGGCGGGATGAGGCACTCAGTATCATATCCAACCCTTTTGGGGACGAGGAGCTGCTGAAGTCCTCGCTTCTCCGCGGGGGAGAAGAATTCCGCGGAATGTCATTGGGTTGCCGGACGGCAAACGTCTGAGAAAGCTCACTCCCTCTTCGCGAAGAAGTGCCTGACGGGGGTTGAAGAGGAGCATCTCTTGAGGCGGACATCCTTCGAGGAGCCTCGCTTCCGCTCTGGGGGGACCCACTGCCCTGGGAGAGCTCGCTCCCCCTCCGTGAAGAGGTCCCCAGGGAGCCTTTCCGGGGAGCCTCGCTTCTGCTCCCTCTGGACGGGAACACAATCTGACCAGAAGGCCCTTGCTCGCTCCCACGTCGAGGAGAAGCGCACCGGGCATTGTCGTTTCCTTTCTGGCCGGTGTAGCCTTCTCTTTGGGGTGAGGCCACCCTGGGAAAGTCCACGGTGGTCCTCAGAACACTGGGGGGCACCGGGGGGCTGCTGCCCCGGCGGGACTGGTGGCCGCTGGTGAGCCATTCCTGGGGAGGAGACGCATCTCGCGGGAAGACGTCGCAAGCGGCTTTGGCCGGCATCACACGGGACATCCCACCTGCTGGTTGGGCTTGCCTTGTCACCAGGGGGCCTTTCTCATCATGGCCCAGAAAACGGGGTTGATTTTCTTCTTTTTCTCCCTGAGGCCTCCTGCAAAATTGCCCCGTCGTCTCCGGCTGTTTTGTTCTCTTTCTAGAGCAGACCCTTCAAGAAGCACCTGGGTGTTTCCATCGTGTTTCAGTGTGCGCCCCCCCCTTGATTTCCTAAGCTCTGCCCTTGCTGGGCAAGATCACAAAGCTGTGATGTCACTCCCTGAGACTGTGACATCATCCCAACACAGAGACACTGCATACAAACCCTTGCCCCTTGACTCGGAGACAATGGCACTTTCTGCCCATTGCTTTTCCTTTGGTAATTCCTGCATTCAGATATTGCTTCGTTCCCACGTGCTCTCCTATTCTTGAAATGCACAAAGCAGCATGGGAATGTAAATAAGTGTTTTAAAACAGGAGGCTGTTATAAAATGGGTTGTGAGGAGGATCGCAGTAGCTGGGGCTCCCGTGTCTGTGGGGCAGCGAGTTCAAGTTTTAAGCTAGGCATCCAAGCAGCTCTCCAGCATGACGAACCCTAATTCCCTCGCATCGGGTCAGCACCTTGGAGAGCTCATTTAAAGCTCTCCAAAACCTGGACTGGGTTCACTGCCCCACTGCCATGGAAGCCACCGGCCACCACTGGGGAAGAGAGGGCAAAAACAAAACAAAACAAAAAACCCATTACGAATTTAAACTTTAACAAGCATTGGCCACGATCCTATTTTGGAGCTGCATGGCATCACTCTCCACACGTGGCATCATGTGCTGATTGCGCTATGCCACTCTCGTGTTGAATGGCAACATCATGCAGCCAAATTCGCAATGGAATACGCATCTGCGTGTACAGCGCCACCACATGTAACGACAGGTCATTGTTCTCGTGTCAGCCGGGCGGTGAATCCATTCCAGGTTTTGCAGAGCTTCGAAGGCGCTCTCCAAGGTGCTGAACCAATTTTGAAAATAAAAACCACCTCAGTGACCCGAGGCCCCAGTGCTCTCTGGCGGAGAATTCTACAGCCCCCTCCCTAAACTGCAAACCCCAGGATTCCAGAGGATGTTGTTGAAAGTGGAATAATAGCACTATAACAGTGTAGTACAGAAATGGCCCTAGTTGGAGGTTACTGGTTTTCCTGTCTGGTGGCCCAAGTCCCAACCAAGCCCAGTCCTGCTTGGCTTCCAAAACTGGGTGAAATTGGACACATTCAGAGTGCGGGAGGGTGGTACCGATGTTTTCAAATCCACCCTCCGGACTCAGATGTTTTGACCGAATGCAGGCCCACCCCTTTCTGGGATTTTTATTTTTTAAACTGTGGTAGCTTTTTGCAACCTTCCCTTCTTTCCCCATCAACCAGATTTAATAATTGACTGTTTTAACTTTCCACATGGGGAAGCACTATGGGGAGGCTTCAAGATAACCGATCCAACAGCCCTGCAAGGTAGTCCATTTCTACAATATGGGACAAATATAACATGTTGGAGGCGCGTAGATGAGGGGAGGCGATAGCTCCTGCAATTCTGCACGGCACTGTTAAGGCGCTATTATTGCACTTTCAACCTCCTGTGGCATTCTGGGGTTTGTAGTTTCCTGGGGCCCAAGAGCTCTCTGGCTGAGAATTCTAAATTCTCCTACCCTAAACTACAAAGCCCAGGATTCCATAGGAGGAGGCTGAAAGCGGAATCATAGCACTATAACAGTGTAGTCCAGAAATGGCCATAGAATCACAGACGCTATAACAGAGCAGGGCAGAAATAGCCCAAGTCCTCCACCAAATTGCAAATCCCAGGCTTCCACAGGATGTCGAAAGCGGAATAACAGCGCTATAACAGGCTAGGGCAGAAAGGGCCTCTGCTCCCAGCCTCCTCGAGGTTGGAAGACATCTCCCAGCATCCTCCAGCCATTGGGGACGATGGGATGTAGAGTGCAAATCCCAAACATTTGGCAACCCTGCGTTCCTTTTAGCATCGGGGGGAGCTTGCCTCCGAGGAAGGCGGGGGGAAAGTCCCTCTCCGTGACGAGGATGATGGACTCACTCTGCACATGCCCAGAAACTCCTCGGGGCGGCCCCAAGCAGCCTCTCTCCTTTGTCTGACGACCGCCAGCCCCCCCCCACCCGACGCCACTATTTGCAAAAAAGGAGAGGGGAGGGTCTTGAGACGGCCGCTTCCCCCCGCCCGCCCGTCCGCCCCGCCTCGCGCCTCCCCTCCAAGCGGAGGGAGGGGAGGCCGCCCCCCGAGCGGCGGCCCCTTTAAGAGGCTGCGGGGCGCCCTCTGGCGGCGGGCGGCGGTCCCGCGCGGTGCAGGTGCCTCGGATCGAGCGCGCGGCTCTTCCAGGTGCGGCCGCCGCTCCTCCGCTCCGGCCGCCCCGCCGCCGCCTCCGCCGCCTCCGGGGCCATGGAGCGCGATCGGGGCCCGCGGGGCGGCTCGGCGGCGGTGGACCTGGGCTTCGGGGCGCTCAGCACGGCCCAGCTCCGCGCCCTGATGCGCGACGAGACCTGGCTGGAGCGCATCGTCAAGCTGAGCCGCAAGGTAAGGCGGGATCGGGCCCGCGGGGGGCAGGATCGGGCCCGCGGGAGGCGGGAGGGCTGGCGAGGGGGAGGGGGCGCATCCTGCCTCCTTCCTCCCGCGCCCGTTCGGGGTGCACGGCGTTGCGCGGAGCACCCTTTCGAAAAACGCACGACGCGCCCCTGGAAGACCCCTCCAGAGCGTCCCAGAGCGGGGGCATCGCTTCTGCTTCCCGGCGCTGCCCCATCCTTCGTGCTGCTCCCCGATCTCCCCCCCCCCCAGGCTTCGATGGGGGCTGTGTTCCCCCCTCGCGGGGAGCAGAGGGGTCCTTCCTTCGAGGGGGGGAGAAGAATCCCCAGAGGTGGGCAGGGCCCAATCCGTCCAGGCCTGGGTGCTGGAGAGACCCCCCCTCCACCCCGACCCCCCCCAATGGACTTTCTGCGTCCTCCTCCCACCCCAAAGAAAAGACCCCCAGAAGCCCCACGGCGCGGCCCAAGCTGGGGGAGGCTAGCCCTATCCCGTCCTCTCCCACCTCAAAGAAAAGACCCCCATCATGGATGTGCCCTTGCCGAGGGACTGGTTCATCCCCCTCCCCGGGGAAAAAATGGACCCAGGATGCCTTGTTTCCTTGCCCCCTCCTCAAAGGGGCATCCCCTCCCCAATCCTTAACGATCCCCCCCTTTGCTTGGGGGGCTGTTCCCGCCCACCTGTCACTCAAGACCACCCTCAGCCTCCCCCCCCCCCAAAAGAGACTCTCCTTTGTCATCTCCATTTCCAGTGGGTGTTTAAAAGGGGAGGGGATCCGACCGAGAGGCACGACAAAGCCTCCATCCCAGTGGGTGTGTGGGTGTGTGTTTGTGTGTGCCAATTTTGGGGGGGGGCGATTGGGGGGGGCGGGCAGGTCTCCTCGTTTGCCATCTTGGCCAGGCCTCCTTGTGGCTTTTGTCTCCTCTTGGCGAGGAGGGGGCATCGATTCCTTCCGCCTTCTTTCCCTCCTCTACCCGCCTCACAACCGGTTGGGAATCTGGGCACACACACAAAGACACACACCTCCCTTCTCTTGTTTTTGTTCTCTGGATGCGCCCGGATAGAAAGGAGGGTGGGCGTTAAACCCCTATCCATCCCCCCCCCCAAAAGCCAAAATCAACCCAGGCTGGGTGGGTGGGGTGGATAGATTGGGGAGGAGGGTCCCTGTCTGGCTGTGCTGGGGGGCCGGGGGTGGCAAACCCACCCACCGTTGCCTTTTTGAGCCTCCCCGTCACGGCTATACATCCATTTAATGTCAATTTCTTTGTTGGCAGCCAGAGAAGCAGAGCTTTCTCTCCACCCCCTGATTTTTTTTTTTAATTTTCTTTTTTGTACCCAGCTCACCTTCCCCCCCTCGTACGTCCCCTCCCCTTTCCTCCCCCCCAAAACAGTCCCACTCAAATCTGGCCCCCCCTCCTCTTCACATGGCGGACACGTCACGGGCTTGTGTCATCGTCCGTCCCCTCCTCGCAAGAATATGTCGGGGTCTGTTTATCTCCGAAAGGCACCTTCTCTCGCACTCCTTCACAACAGGGCTGTGCATGGGCGCGTATGAGAGGGAGGGAGGGAGAGAAGGGAGGCTGTGTTTCCCCGTTTGCTTCCCTTTGGGCCGTTGTTGTTGTTGTTATTAATCCTGGGTTAACTGATCCGTGCTCGCTGCCACCCTTTCCTGCTTTTGGCGTGCCCGGGAGGGCTCCTCGAAGGCACGTAGGCACTACCGAGCTGCCGGGTTCTGGCAGAGAGTGGCGGTCGCCTCCATGTCGGCAAATCCGCTCTGGGCTTTAGTCAGAACTTTAAAAGGGCTCGCTGAGGGGCGAAACCTACCCGGAACCAGATAGGGTTTGCTGCGCCTGTTTTTAGTCAGAATTTTGAAGGAGGAGTTGCACCCTATTACTGCCACAGAACAAAACGGGCCCTGTTTCTTGTGCCAGTCCTTTAAAGTTCAAACTGACCTCGGTCCCACTGCTGTCAGATTCCTAAATCCTCAACAATCAGAGGTACGAATGGGAAAGGTGTCTCTCCTCCATAGCTGTTTCTCTCCTCTCCCCAGCCCGACCTCAACGATTAGGGGTGGGGCGGTATGGGCACCTGTCCACTCTAAGTATCACTCGAACCCAGACCCAAAAGGGGAAAGAGACAAAATGTGATATATTCGAAAGTTTTTTTTTCAAAGAAGGCCATGCGATGAAGTCTTTCCTTTTCAATCGGGAGTAGTTAGCTGTTGTTGTGTGTTGTTGTTGTTTTCCCGGGACAATAGACAAGAAAAGCTAGCTGTGGGCTCAGTCTGAGGCTTAGTAAGGGCAGCAGGCCGGGCAGGACCTGGGAAACCAGCAGGCTTACCTCTCCTGTGGCTGAAAGGAAATGAGGGGCAGGGTTTTGTCTTCTGTCCTGTGTGCTGTGACTCCGTGGCCACTGGCATCCATGTCCGTGGGGGCGTTGAATCCGCTCCAGATACTAGTCTGAACTTTGCAGGCAGATATCCAGGGTGTGGAGCCTATTTGAGGGGAAGAGGGAGCTCAGCACCTTGGAGAGATCCTTTTAAAGGCCAGATTTCAAACTCAGAAAAGATTCGCCGCAGCCCTCACCAACAAAGGGTCGCCAGACCGGTCCCCTATCCCGAGGAAAGACGTTGACCCACAGCAGCGAAATCACCCAAACACAAAATATTTCTTGTGGACTGTCTGGACTGAGAATCATGGCTGGATGGAGCATCTCTTGTTTATATGGCCTGTTTCCTCCCTAGACGTTGACAGTCCTATTGGCAGAGCTCAGGAAAGTTCCTGTTGGGAGGGATTGCAACTCCCAGTATCCACCCTGCAGCCAGCATAAGGAGAGAGAATTCTGGGAGTTGTTATCTTTTGTTGGGGAGGGGGAATGACAGCCTTCAGCCTCTCCTAACTTTCCCCAGCTTACAACACCCTTATAAGGTAGGCTGCTATTTTAACCAAGTAAGCCAGACCAAGTGGGAAGCTGAGTTGATTCTGGGAGCGGTGACTCCTAAGCTCACCGTTTTGGCCCTATTACTGTTGATGATGTGTAATTAAGATTCTTTTCATCCACCTTCTCATAACTTCATATTGCCCTTACCCCCAGTCCGAGACCCAGCCAAAATCAGCTTTTGGGTGTAGGGCAGTGACTCTCTCTCCCCAAAAAGGCCAGGCTGGGGGACCCGCGGCCCCTTCGGAGGTTGGGGGACTCCACTTCCCATCAACCCCAGCACATCGGACATTGGTGAGGTTTAGGAGAGTTGTAGTTCACCCAAACCCGGAGGGCCACCTTGGCAGATAAATCGCCCTGGGCTGCCCTTTGTGCCGTTTCAAATCGGTTTGGAACCCGTGGCTTCTGCTGATTTTAGATAACCATTTTGGTGAATATTGCATGCCGTTCCATTTGTGGCAGGAAGTGGATTAAGTTTTAAAACCGGGCAGTCAGCTAAATAGGAGGAGCAGGAGGAGACAGGACAACAATGACAACAACAGACAAAAACGGCAAAATACACACAGGCCAGAATTATTTTGGTGCCTTACGTGGCTGTAAACACCACTCCACAAACACATTTTACTTCCGAGGACATTTTGTGCAGGCTGTATATACTAATACTAACTTTGCACAAATTAAAAAAAACTGGACAAACCATCACCAAGGAGAGCACGAGCCAGCAACTCACAACTGTCCAAAAGGCCTGCCCTTCCCTGTCGGGTTTTGAACAACGCTGTAACCTGGCATAGCTCTGCTTCGCAAAAAAGGGAAGCCCTGCCCCAAGGAGCTTACAATCAGTCCATGCAGGGGGCTAGGAACGGTGGGGAAGGAGGGCCGCTGAGCAAACAGGCAGCTTGAGTGAGTGAGCCAAGCTGCAGATAGCAGCACGGTGAAAAGGTGCAATTCTCACTGAGCCCAGGAGTGGTCCTAAGAAAGGGGTAACTGGACTGTGAAAGACAGACATTATTTTTTAGTGCCGCCTGTCCTCTCTCTGCTTGCTCGTGTTTGTGTTTCTCTGCTCTGGACTTGACCGCCATCTAGAACGGTCTTTCTCTTCCCACCCTCCAAGGTTGCAATTTGATTCCCAAGCCCAATCCAACCGCCCTACCTTGTCTGCGTGTCATTGCAGTTCCAGAACCTGCAGTTGGAGCGGGAGATGCGCCTGGCCTCCAACTACACCTTGGCCAGGCAGAATCTGGCCCTGCAGCCGCGGCTGGAGAACGGCAAGGCTTCCTTGGCCATCAAATACCAGGAGCTGAGGGAGCTGAGGGAGACCTGCAGAGACAAGCAACAGCGCCTGGGTGAGCAGAAGCCATGTGCGTGTGCATGCATGTGCGTGCAACCCGGTGTTTTCAGTGGTGGCTGGTGGCTCCCATGTCAGGGGGAGCAGTGAATTCACCCTGGGTTTTGGAAGGGGCTCTCCAAGGTCCTGAATGCATTCAGCACCTTGGACAGCTCATTTGAAGACAGGGTGGAAGCCTGGAGTGGAGCCACCATCCCACTGACACGGGAGCTGCTACTACTAATGGGAAGCAACTGTCTTATATATATCTCAGATATAGATATATGGATACATATAGAGCTATATATCTATATCTGAGATATATATGTAGATACAGATATATCTATATAAAATTTCTCTCTCTCTCTGTCTCTCTTTATCTATCTATCTATCTATCTATCCATCTATCTATCTATCTATCTATCTGTCTGTCCATCCATCTATCTGTCCATCCATCCATCCATCCATCCATCCATCCATCCATTATATTGGTTTTATATTTTGCCTGTCTTCCAATGAGCTCAAGGCAGTACCTGTGCTTCCTCCACCACCACCTCCTCCTCCTCTTCTCTATTTTTATCCTCACAACAACCCTGTGAGGTAGGCCAGAAAGAGAGCAAGAGGATGGAAATGACTGGCCCAAGATCACTCCATAGATCAGAACTTTCCAAACTTTTCATGTTGGTGACACACTTTTTCAACATGCATCATTTCATGTAATTCAGTTTTACTAGCAAATTGGAGGTCCCCAGAGGCATATCTAGGGTGGGGAACGGCAGGACCCCCCCCACCATCCCAGCCTGATGCCATTGCCCTCGCCAGGAAAGGCCCCGGTGAGAGCGACGGCGGTGGGCCAGGCTCGGGTGGGGGGGTCTTTCTTGGCCAGGGCAGTGACACATCAGCGTACCACAGATGACACACTAATGTGTCATGGCACACCATTTGGCAAGCCTTGCCATAGATTCTGGACTTCACTAAGGACTAGAACCTGGAAGGTTCTGGATACTGTGCATTCTACTCTCCCCCCCAAAAAAGTAACTTTTCCCAAGTTTTACATTTAATTTATTTATTTCTAAGTTGCCTTTATCTTCCGTCTTTCATCCTGTAAGCTCACAGTAGCAAACATGGCTCTCTACCACTTTGTTTTTATCCTCAGCAATTCTGTGAGACGGATCAGGCTGAGAGAGAGAGACCAAAAGAGACACAGAAAGAGAATATAAAATTCAACAGTTCGCTTGAGGATTGAAACCTGTGGTTCCCCATAATCTTTTTATTTATCCCTTTATCTGTTGCCTCAAAATTCTGACTTTCTTCCCGTAAGCAAAAAGCAGCATGATTTAGTCTCCTTTTCCTCATTTTTAGCTTGCCCAATAACCCTCTCCATAAGTAATTTTTCCAAAACCTTTAAAAGAAAAAATATTGAGGACTAGAAACTTGCATCTGTCTACTATCAATGCAAAACTTTGACCTCTCTCCCCAAAACACACCATACCGTCTGCTAACCATTTTTCTTCAAGTTAAGCCTCTCTAGTAGGAATTCCAAATGCTTCCCAACTGGTCATAGTTAACCGTTAGGGAACTCTGCACATGCTTTTATTGCTCTGCCTCTTTCTCCCCAACCCATCGTCCCACCCATTCTTGCACTTGCTGTCTAGACCCCTTTTTACAACCAGTTATTTCAACATGTATGCTTCTGCTATGAACACAACCTGGCCCCTTCCAGGAGCCTTGGGTTATAACTCCCATCATCCCCAGACAGTAGGAAAAAAGCTGCTGTTTCCTGTGAAAAAAAACCTATTGGCTTGAATCCTATTGTTAGTTCCGATTAGAGCCGACGCATCGAATCCATGGATTTGCCTGTTTACCCATTGGTCAATTATTGATTGTGCATTTCTTCTACTTAGGAATAACGGATAGGATCCAAAATCCACCATTTGTTTGTTTGTTAGTGGACCCCCTCCCAAGTTTCCTCCCCAATGAAATGCAACATTTTTGTGAAAACAATTTTTTTAAACTAAACACTTCCTAAAGCACAACAAATATGCACAAATGTGCTCCAGCGAGGAGAAATCTTATGAGGTCCCTCCTTCTTGTGTGTGTGAAACAAACCAAAATTTATATTGCTACTTAAGTCACACTATAACTGCGTGGTTTGTTGCTTGTGAGGACTAGCCCCTTATCCAAGCAATCATTTGACCTATGGCAGAACTGCATTGACTCCCGCTACTAATACAATCGGCTTGCAGCCTCCTGCGGCAAGCGGAAGAGAAAGGCGAGCCGAAGGCACCGACCTCGGTTTCGTCTAGCAGGGTTGAACCGTATTTTTGTTAGGGGAGCAGTGAAACTGGTGGTCTCCATGTTGGCAGAGCTGTGAATCCAAACCAGCTTCTGGCTAGTTTCATAAAGGAGCTCTCTGAGGTGCTGAACCTATTTAGACCCCCAAGTTCAGCACCTTGGAGAGCTCCTTTAAACTCTGGAGTGGATTCCCTGCCCTCCTGACATAGAAGCTGCAAGCCGGCATGAGGGGAGGATGTGTTATGGACCAGTTGTCTGGCACCCCCTTCCTTCCTTCCTTCCTTCCTTCCTTCCTTCCTTCCTTCCTTCCTTCCTTCCTTCCTTCCTTCCTTCCTTCCTCCCTTCCTTCCTTCCCTCCTTCCTTCCTCCCTCCCTCCCTCCCTCCCTCCCAGGGCAAGAGGGACGGGGAAGGGTATCCAATGCTGAAGTTGCTGTTTCTGCTCACAGGAGCTTGTATGGCAAAATGGACCCCAGAAAACGCCCTGAGCAGGCTGCAAGCTGAGCTGGACGGCGTGGAGGCCAAAGTGGAGGTGAGTCAGAGTAATAATAAAAGGCAGGATAGAATCGTTTTAATAAATAAAGGAGAGGCGTTCTTGGTAGCTGCTCCCAAACTTTGGAACTTGGCTCCTTCTTGCTGTCCTTCCACCAGCAAGTGAAGACTTCTGACAGTCTTAGGGTAGCATGCAAACAAAGAGCTGCAGAAAATGACTCTTTTATTGCAGCTCTCTGAACTCTCACATGCTAGCTGGGAGGTTCGAGGAGTTTTAGGCTGAAAAAGTAATTTTTCCAAGCTTTCCCAGAGCATCACTGTGGAGAGCAAGATGCTAGACTGGATGGACATTTCTCCCTTGGTGTAGCATGAAACAACAATGTGCAGATGAACTCTTTATCTGGTTCTTAAGGTGGCCGAAATGGAACCTCCTTATTCAGGGGAAGTTTACCACCCAAGAACTAGTTTTAAGGAAGAAACGGCAAGCCAGGCTTGGGAGATTCTCAAGGTATCTGCTGTTGGGAGCTGGACGCTCCCAGGTACCAACAGAGAGGCTGTCTTGAAATTTTGGATGGGAGAACCTTTGCTTCCTCCTCAATTCCGAAAAACAGGCCCCATAACTATGGGCAAAACTGGGCAAAGCTATTTTTTTGGACAATCAGCATCTCCTAGCTATCCAATTCATATGGATTATCTGACTTGAGACCAGATAGACTCAGAATCACGGGGTCCGACACTCTCTCCTTTTATAGCAGCTTGCTTTTTCATAGACATTATCAGCCTTGCAGTCAGAGCTTAGGTAAATTATGTTTTGAGCTTAGGAAAGTTACTGTTTGAGGGCCTACAACTTGCACATAGGGGACGCTGGGAGTTATCCTCCCCAAAACATAGTTTTTCCAACTTCTTTTCTCCCGCACACTTTAGAACCACTTAAAAATGTGCAGTTCCCCAAGAATTCCTCATGGCGTGCCTTTGCTCCAACCTAGGGGTAGAAAGAATATTTGAAAATGTTTGAAAGATTGCCAGAAATGGGTTTCTCAAGTCTTGGGAAACCCTATTGGGGAGAACCTTAGGGTGTGTCCAAACTGCACAGATTATTGCAGTTTGATACCACTTTAACTACCACGGAGCCATGCTAAGGAATGCTGGGATATGTTGTTTCCTGAGCTGCATAGACTTCTCTACTGGTTAACAATAATGCTGTTGTTTAGCAGAGCACACTAAAGCATTTTAAATCCCTCACCAAATTCCAAATCCCAGGATATGACAGGATGGAGTCATGCCAGTGAAAGTGGTATCAAACCACAGTGCGGATACCCCACTAGAGGGGTGAAAATTGTTGCAGCTGAGGACTTATTGTGTGCATACGTACATACATATATACACACATATACACAATCTTCTTTTCTGCCTGTGTAGAAAACAGCAGTTTCTATGCAGGAAGCAACTTTTCTGAACAGAAAAGGGCTGTTTTCTGTTGAGGAATGCCAAGAGTTATGGTTTTGGTGCAGAAATGTTGTTTTTCTGCAGACAAAATGATGTTTTCCGTGCAAAAAAAAAAAAAAGGTGGATCTTTTCCCCCATGTGCAATGAGTCCCAAATCCTTTGAAAACTGCTCAGTTTTCAACAAGCTTCTTCCAGTGAGGAGAAAAGGGGTCAAACGGTTTCTTCTAGCCTCTGAGGGTGACTTTTGCAAACGGCTCACCTTTCTACTCCAACCTTCGGGGTTTCTCCAGGAACAGATGGAGCAATTCCTCTGCTGGGACCTTCCGATCGAGACTTTTGTGGAGTCCTTCCAGCACAGTCGCATGCTCTCCCACCTCCGCCGCACCCAGCTGGAGAAACTCCAGGAGATCTTGAAGCTGGAGAAGGAAAAGAGCCCGGCGGAGAAGCCCAGTCCCAGCGTCGAGGACCCCCCGGCCGTCTCCCCGGCCCCTCTGGCTCCGTCCACCTTGGCTCAGGCTGCGCCGGCGCAGAACGGGCCTCCGCCCAAGCTCTTCCAGCTCCGCTTGGCGCCGGCGTTCCTGATCCCCTCCGAGGCCGTCCTCCCCATCCCCGTGGCGGCCGGAGGCCCCCAGAAGTGCTGCCTGCCTACCCTGACCGCTTCGCACCCGGCGGCCCCGTTCGTCAGCTCCCCGCTCGGCCTCATTGGACACATCCATTTGCCGCAGGCCCACCTGCCCCACCAGCCGAAGAAGAAGGAGCCGCCCCACCGGTAGCCGCCGGGGACGGAGGGATGTGCACCGACGACGGGACTTTTTTTGACCGGACCCTGACGTGCGGCGGGATCCGAGGTGCGAGACGCCGAACCCGCCGACGGCTCCTCTCTCCCGGACTTGCCGGAGGTTGCGGGCGGGGCGAGGGACGCAAAGGGGGCGGACGGCTCCCGAATCTCTCTCTCTCTTTCTCTCTCTCTCTGTGGCGCCAAATCTCTTATGATTGAGACTCCTCTCCGCTCTTGCCCCACTGTTCCCCCATCCCTGGGCAACCTGGCCGTCTAGGATAAGGGGAGGCAGCTAGTTAAACAAAATTACTTTAGGCATAGGGGGAAGAGACCGCGGGTGAAGCGGAGGGGCCCGTTGCCTGTCCCTCGCCCCAATTTTTAGAAATAAGGGAAGTTTACTTAGTGCCATCTTTCCCCTCCTTTCCTACCCCACTCCACATCCCTCCGCCCTTCTTTTTTTGGGGAGGGGAGGGAGCCCGCATTCTTCATGTGCCCATTACATTGCTCTGAAGATTGACAACCATACAGGCTGCCTAGCTGGATTTCTCCAGTCCCGGAATAAGACCAATTTCTGCTGTTCTCTGTGGTCCCTCCTCCCCGCTTGGTGTGGGGCGCAAGTCTGTCCGACAGCACAAGCCAGAGGAAGCCGGCGGAGAGGCGACCGAGGGGGCGTGCGAATGTGGGTATGAGTGTGTGTGTTAGGAAATGGAGCACAGCACATGTTGGAGGGGGGTCAGGGCAAAGGGGCAGGCAGGCGGCATCGATGTCTGGAGGGAGGGGGGACTCGGGGCGTGATTGATTTCCCCCTCCCCCTTCCCCGTTACTCAGTGTTATCTGTTGAAAGTGGAAGGTTTTGGGAGGGGGTCTTCCGTGACGGGAGGGGGGGCTCTGTTCGGGGTGGGGCGGGGTGGGGGGTTTCGGGGTCGGGATTGAAGTTGTGAAGCACAGGGTAGAGTATTTAGCCTCAAGTTCTGCAACGGCTACAGAACGGAGTTTGTACCAGCACAGGGACACGGTCTCCACAGGGTATCTATGGTGGGAGGGGAAGCCACCGCCCCTTTCCTCACGCCCTCCCGGTCCAAAGTTGGACTACGATTCCCAGAATCCCTGCTCCCTCCTACAAATCCACAGCTGGCTCCGGCTTTAGCCAGCGGCTCCAACGTCAGTGCTTTTCCAGACTTAAGGAACTCTCCGAGGTGCTGACACCTGTTCTTAAATCAATTCAGCACCTCAGAGAGCTCCCGTTAATGCCAGCCAAAACCTGGCATGGATTCACCTTCCCACCGATGTGGGAGCTGCCAGCCATCGTGGGAGCCAGGTGTGGCTGATGTCATACCTGCCAACCATCTGGAGGGTCTCCAGATTGGGGAGGTATGATGTGAAAGGGAAGGTATTCAAGCAAATTTTCCTTGAACTTGAATCCACTAGCGAATTTTGATTATATTTTTTTTCATCCAGGTGCAATGGGGAAAGGGGAGAATTGTACTGGGGGGGGGACTATGTTCTCCTGAAATGCATCACACATACACACAACTACTGGAAGAGGTGGCCTGCCATGTCTCTGGATGAGTCTCTGCCTTTATCTCTTTACACAGCTTTCCTGATGATGTCTCCAGGCATACTCCCTTCACAGACTGCAAGAGGGTGGTTCAGTCATTTCCAGTGGAGAGACGAGAAGATAAACTTACTCCTTATCTCTCTTGTTCCACCTCCCCCCTGCAGTGTATGATGGGCCATACAATGTGCCCACGCAAAGGACAGTTTCTCCCCTCTTCAGTGGGGTATGACGTTTCCGCAACTGAGCCCGCTATGGGGAGGGAGGGAGAGAGGCATGACCGTCTACCACCAGTCGCAGGGAGAGGGTGCATTGGGGTGTCTCCCCAAATTCAGAGCTACCCAACTAGCCTCTGGCATTTTCAACAGGGCACACTATCTGGTAGCTGGCATGTCAGTGGGACAGTGAATCCACTGCAGCTTTGGGCCAGCTTTAAATGAGCTCTCCAAGGTGCTGAAACCCTCTAGGAATAGGGTGCAGCACCTTGGAGAGCTCCTTCAAAGCCTGGAGGTTATTCACTGCCCCAGTTAAGAAGTACAAACATGAGTCCCTAGCATAGCCACTGCCCTTGTGTCTTTAAGGCAGGGACTGAGAGTATAATTCTGGCTGGCATCAGAAGACCCCATTTATCTAGGGGCGGCACCTCTCTCTCCTAGTGCCCATCAGGCCCCAGCAGTAGATCTTCAGAGTGGAAGGATCCATGACAGCAGGAGAGAGAATTCTTCCCAGCAGAAAAATTCCAGGGTGTGGAATTTGGAGATCAGAGGCTTAGACACTTGTGTTCATCTTGGGCATTCCACCTATTTAATTCTTAAAGCAAAGAAAGGCAACAGGACTGGAATCTAGTTGGAAATAACCAATGGTGACTTGCAGCTCACAGATCAGTGGAGCAGGAAATCCACTCCAAATTTTGGCTAGATTTCAAGGGACTATCCAAGGTCCTGAACCCACTTGGGAATGAGATCCAGCACCTTGGAGAGTTCCGTTAAAGCCCAGGTTGAAACGTGGAGTAGATTCCCTGCCCTACTGACATGGGAGCGCCCGCCAAAAATAACCTTCTCCCCCCCTCCTCCCAAAATCCCATCTCCACTCCAGACTCTGCTTTGAAGCAGAACTTTTCTGCCTGCATTAATCCATATTCCCACCTTGGAACAGGAGCCAATGTTTCCAAGGGACCAGGTGCACACAGATGTGGTCAAAATCAAGGTGGGAAAGGGGCAGTGGGGTGCTTATAGAGCAAGTTAGCATGGTTGTGGGGAAGGGAGCAGCATCTATGTATGCCCAGAGGTACTGCTGTGATCCGGTGTATTAGTCATATTAGAACTGGGCGATTCTGATCCCAGAGAAAGCCCTGATGGCCTCAGGATGACTTTGCAAAATTGGCATGAACCCCAACACAGTTCTTGACTTTTGTTTTAAGATTCTTTGCTCTGTGAGTAATGGAGTAAATAACATCCATTCCCTAGCCAGGACAAAGCAGCGTAAATTCCATATACCAGAGTGTAGATTTAGGGACCTTTAAGAGTGTGTGCATGTCTTCTTCTTGTTGTTTTTTTGAACAGGAGGGGGGAAATATTATTTAGGACAGTGCAATCATTTCCTAAATAAATCCCACCCTCTAGAAGCAGACGGAGGTTGAAATGGAACGTGGCACCCGTTTGCAGATAGGTTTACCAACAAACTCTTACAGCGTTTGAATGTGAAATTGCAAACTCTTCCAACCTCAGTGTTCTAATTTTTCCATCCCCACATACAGACATACTCATGATTGTTTTACATTTAAAAAAGTGCTTCTTAGAAAATCTAGGTTTTGTTTAAAATGTATTCTCATTTGCCAAATTTTGCACGGGGAAATTATTGGCCCTTTGGGTGACAATGGACGACATAACCCCCCACAACTGGCTAGGATGACTGGGGTTCAGAACATCTGGAGGGCCAGAGCCCCTCTGCCAGCTGCCTCTTCCCCCCAAACCAGCAAGTCCTACAGCATCTCTGATCCATATAAGAATATAAGCAGAACTCAGCGAGATCTTTTGACCTCGACATTTGCCTAATCTGGATTTTCTCAGTGGCAACAGCAGCCAATCTGAGAAGCCTAAGTTGAGAGTTAAGGGTGGCAGGCGTCACCCACTGGATTTTTAATCCCCCGGCAACTTTGACACAAAATTATACAGCTCCTGAACCTGGAAGATCTATTTTAAGCTAGTGCAGTGAACAGCCATCGGTCACCAATGGATTCTCATCAACTATCTTTTGCTTGGAAATTATGAGGAGAGGGCTTGCTAATCAGAGAACAGCCAATCCAACATCTAAATTACCAAAAGGTTTGAAAATTTCTTCAAAATTCACTTCTGGGGGTGTGGAAATTAAAAAAAAAAACCAAGAAGGGCCATAGAGAAGTTATATGCTAATTCATTTAAATGCAATTTTAAAGCCCCAGTTTGCTTTTTTTTTCCCCCTTCAAGGTTTGACCTTTTTCCACACTCTTCAAACCAACAACCTGGTTTGGAACTTGGGAGGCATTGATCTCCTCATTTTTTCCTGGGGGTGGGAATCCCACAGTAGGGAAGCAATTCTTTGTTAGTTTTTTTTTTTCAGAACAAGTGATTTAGCAGTTTTGTCTTTGCAGCATGAAAGTCTTCAGAAATGGTGCAGTTTTTGAAAAGCAGTTGCAGTTGGAGGCATATTCTGTGCCAAAAAAAAAAAAAAAAAAATCGCACATGGTCATTTTGCAAGGAAACAGAATTTTCTGCCCAGAAATAGGGGGTCTAATCTGTGTGCAGTAGAATTCATAGAAAGCCACTGCTTTCTACACAGAAAAAAATATATATATCTCTAGGAAGAAAAATTATTTCTGTGCAGAAAAAGCATTTCTGCACAAGAAAAAAAAAAATATTTCCTGGACCAAAAAAAAAAAAAAAGACTGTCTTTTGCACAAAACAACCTCATGTGAATTTTACATAAGTCTGAAAATGCAAAGATTCTCCGCTGTCTGCGATTCCAGAACTGCAAAGTTTTAAAAGGCAACGATTCTCCTCAGTCCAGAATCTTTCTCGACCCTCGAGATGCTCATTTTTCAAATGTTTCAAATATTGTCCCCGTCTTTATCCCATGAGTACGAAGAAGCAACCTTACCCTGTCCCCCTTCCAGTGAACAAAGCCCAAAGCCCTCCATTTCCCCCGCAAACCTAGAGGTTGCCGTCTTAGAATGTGAATTTGCTGTGTCAAGTTTCTCCCCCCCCCCCCCGCCTTGCAGATTTAAGAGATTTAGACGGAGGGAGGCCTGTCCGAGGAAGACCGGGGCCGCTCCCTTCCTAGCCGGCTCATAACGCGCGAGCCAGAATATCTTTCATTTCGGACTCACTGCAAAACTTTCCAAGTGGGTATGCGTGCGTATGCGTGTGTGGCAGGGGTCTTCCCCAGGATAAATTCACTCCCGGCAGCTTAAGATAGACCTCATGCTGTCTTTGTGAACAGTTTCTTTATTCCCCTTCTCCCTTCCTCCTCGCCCATGTAACCTTTTTTGGAAACTTCAGTGTGGAAACATTAAGTGTGGAATATTATATATATATCTACCTATATATAATATTCTTTGGAATAAATTTAAGTAATGCATTTTTCTGGAGGTGGCGTTTTCCAAAGCAGGTGTCTTTCGTGGCCGGGGGTGTGCTTCCTTTCCGCAACGGGGCCGTTTTTCCGCATCGGAATCATCATTTTGCTCCCCAGGCTGTCCCCCATCTTTGAAATTGTGCCTTCTTGCGCCCCGGAGTTTTCCAGAAAACGCTCGCGGTTTCCTGGTCACCCACTTTGTTGCGCATGCTTTCCTTCTTGATAGCCACGCAAATGTACACCTGCTTCACTCCTGCGTGCATTCGAACCACTTTCTTTTTATTACCCAAGAATGCAAGAGGTTCAGCACCGTTTCGGACTCACACTCTGGGGCATTTTTTTTTTCTGCCTCAGAAATGTGGGCGGGGTGGGTTGGGTTGTGCAGAAAATGTGATTGGGGAAGGAGGCCAAAAAACAAGGCAGTATTTCCAGGAGGGGACTTGGGGAGCACATATCTTCCAAGGAATTGGGAGGTGGGGGTATTCATTTGGGGACTTGTGGCCTTACATCTCCGGGAAATAAAACCAAACAGTTTCACGGCGTCCGCACTCGGCGCAGGGCCGCCGTTGTGTTGCTACGTAGCACAGCCAGCAAAGGGATTGCTCTGCATCAGGACTGATGGACAACGGGAATCGATCCACAACCCAGCATACCGCAGGGCCCAACGTGTAACAAGACCAAGGGGCTTTGGGACGTCAGTAGAACCTGTTGCGCGCTGGGATACGCGTACCAGGGCTCTGTGACGCTCCTTCCCACCCTCGCCATTCACTAACAGGCTGTCCGAGTGCCTCCGCTATACAGCTTTGCTGCTGCCGTGTGCCTCCGAGGCACTTCTGGCTTATGGCAACCCCAGGGCTTGTGGGCTTCCCTTGGCAATATTCCTTGGGGGGAGGGTTGCTTCCGCCTTCCTCTGAGGCTGAGAGAGCGAGCCTTGCCTAAAGACACCCAGTGGGTTTCTGGGGCCGAGCAGAAATGACTGAAGAGAGAGAGGTGTGCGCAAACCAGCTAGGCGGGGGGAGTTAAAGAACTAGTTAAAATCTGGATTGGATTCACTGCCTCGCTGACATGGAAGCCAGAACCCTGCCGCCGCCGCCGGCCGGTATTGATTCTGCACGGGCTCAGCGCTTTAAACGGGAACGTTTTGGACCCGCGGCCCAAAGCCCTCGGAGAGTGAACGGGAACAGGCTGTTCAGTGGCAGAGCGAATCTGCATCGAAGGGGGGGCGCGTCGTACAAAGCTAACGGGAGCCGTTGGCAGCGATTTCCCTTGGCACAGCTGCCGGTGCTGTTTGGGGGGAAGCACCAGACTAAATATTGGCGATGCTCCGGAAGAATCAGACCAACAGCGGCCGGCAGTCAGGGAAAGAGAGGGAGAGGTTGGAGAAAGCATTGCTTAGGGGTGGCGCCGGCAACCGCAGGACATCTAGATAACAGATTTTCCTCCCTGGAGTCTCTGGGGGCCTCGTGGGGTGCCAAATATGCCCACTCAAAAGACAAAGGGGTGGATTCTCACTGCTTAAAAATGAGTAGCTAACCAGTTTCACAGTTGCAACCAGCGGCAGGGTCTTCATTTCAGGTCTTTGCAAGCTTTAAAGGAACTCTCCGAGGTGCTGAAATTATTTTGGGACTAGGGTTCAGAGCCATGAAGAGCTCCTTTAAAGCTACGAAAAACGTGAAACGGCTTCACGGCCCTACTGGCATGGGAGCCACCCGGCGCCACTGGCCGAGACCTTTTTAAAAAGCAAATTGCCACTCCCCGATGTTTCTAGGAAAGACGATTCCTCCAATTTTCTGGCCACAAAAAAGACAGTCCCTGGAATTTCAAGGGTTTAAGTGCCACACCGGCAGCCTCGGGGTGCCAAATGTCACCCCCTGTGGCTCCACGTCACTCACTCCTGGTTTAAAAGGTACTGTGAAATATTTGTTTAATTTAAAAAAAAAAACTCAAACCAAAAGGGAGCCAGCATAGTACCATGGTCTGAGTGTTGAACTAAGACTCTGAGAGAGAACGGGGTTCAAATCCTCTCTCAGTCATGGACGTCCACCAAGTGAGCATGGCAAGTCACACTCTCTCAGCAACCTTAGGGGAAAGCCATCGGGACAAATATCCTCCGAGTAAATCTGCAACCCACAAATAATAGGGCTGCCATAAAAATCAGAGTCATCCCGAAGACCTGTATCAAGAACAATGCCAAGGCAGGAATCTGCTTGGAGAAGTCCAGGAATTCTCTCTTCCTCACGCTTGTGTATAGATTTAGTCAGTTCTGCCAAAGCGAAGCATCCAAACACCAGATTTTTGTTGTTGTTGGAATCACAACCCATTATTGCTATAAGATGCCGGGTTTCACGGATGACTCACACCCTTCAGGCCTGACCACACTACACCACTATAGTGCTATGATTCCACATTAACTGCCAGGGCCACATCCTCTGCAATTCTGGGGGGTGGAGTTCAGTGAGGCCCAAGAACTCTCTGTTTGTGAATTCTGAAGTCCTGCTTGGCCACGGAAACCCACTGGGTGATCCTTGGCATGTTTTCCCGGACTCCCTAGAGTCTCCTAGAAGTGACCCATAACTAAGGAAGAAGGTACAAAGCCTGCTACAAGCTTGGGTAGAATCACAGAATCCTGGACACCCCAAGGGCCATCGAGTCCAACCCTCCTCAGCCACGCAGGAAGCACCATCAAAGCATTCCCAGCAGACGGCCATCCAGCTTCAGTTTAAAAACCTCCAAAGAAGGAGACCCCAACATATTCCCAGGTAGCAATGAATCGCACAGTTCTTCCTAATGTTTAGGCTGCAGTTTGAATCCATTGCTCCATGGCCTCATCTCTGGAGCAGCAGAAAACAAACTTGCCCCATCTTCCGTACGACATCCTTCTTTGGCCATTTCCAAAATATGGTAACCCTCTCATGGGGCTTTCTGGAGCTGAGAATGTCTAACGTGCCCAAGGTCACCCAGTGGGTTTCTGCGGCTGAGCAGGGGAATCGAACCCTGATCTCTAAGGTCACAGTCCAAAGCTCAAACTCCTACACCATTGTGAGCTGCTAAGACCCCTTAGGTCTGTTTCACAGAGACTGTTATCAAGCCAAGTGTCACTCCGTCTATGGCCCTCTGGGCTGCTTTGGTGGCCCTTGGCTTCTCCAGATTTCCCCGAGCTTCCTTCTCCCGGCCAAGGCTGTACTGCCCAACATTTCACAGGTGAAAACCCAGCCACGTGCGGCCAGGCAACATCTGAATGTGGTCCCGCTGGCGGGGGCCATCAGGGAGGAAGAACGTGCCGACTAGGAGAGGCTGCCGGGGTTTGCTTTTGCCCGTCTCGCTCGGGAAAACCCTTCCTCTCCCTCCACTAACTCAACTCAGTGCCTTCGTAAGGCCGTTGGCGATGGCGCTGCCACCCAGACGCCCGCCACTCTTTCCTCCCCTACAACTCTGGGTCAGGAAGGGGACAAAACCCACGTCTGGTCTTTCTGGCCCCCCGAAGCATCTCCTTCCGAGCCCAGAAACCCGACGCAACTTTGCATTCCGGGACCTGGGCGGGCGAAGCGTGCCCTGGGGACGGGTTGTGACGGCTCGCTCGCGTCGTTGGATGTTCAGTCGCTGCTGGCGGGTGGGGGTGGAAGGAAGGTAGACCTCTTAGCTCTCAGCCCCCCTTCCCTTTCCTCGCAGCTGCTGAGGTTGAGAGCAGAATACGGGAAGGGTGGGGGAGAAGAGAGCACGAGAGAGGGAGAGAGAAGGATCCGTTTCCCATTTGCCAGCGAGTAGCCCTTGGTTACAAGGCAGAAGCCGCTGTCTCCGGGATGCCAGGCGGGCTCGGCGATTGGCGGAAAGGACCAGGCAGCCTCTCCGCCGTTTTGCTGATGGGCCGCCCGTCGCCTTGGCAACAGCAGCATCCCGAGCCTCCTGCGAAAGGGGAGAGAGAACCAGAGAGCCAGAGAGAGACCTCGCCGCCCGCCATTCCAGCCCCCCCCCTCCTTCTCCAAAGAGCCAACGGCATTGTTGCCTTCCCCTAACCCACCCGGTCCAAAACTCAAGAAATCGGGCCGTTCAAAACAAAGAGAAGTTAACAAGAGAGGAGGGACTGGGGGGAAAAGGTTGCAAAGAAGGCAACACCCAGATCGGTGATGCGGACCTCGCCGCAGGATCGGTCCGGAGATGCTCAGATCGCCCTCCGCTTTGGTTAGAGCCAAACACATTAAGCCCCCATGGCTACAAAAAGCATCGGCCTCTGCAGCTCAGGTGCAAAGCGTGTGCTTTAACGACAGCGCTACTGAGCGTATGCAGAGCGCTCCCCTCACACACCTTTGCTAAGGACCGTGCCAGCAACACGGCATCAGAAGTTCTGGCTTCCAGGCAAGGCATATTTGGAATCAACGGATGGGAATTTCATGATTCAGGGGTGGTGGTGGGAAGAAGAGGACCCGGGGTGGGCCCAAAGCCAGGCTAGAAGGAAAGGTGCCCCAACCAATCTGCAGGTGGCTCAGGTAAGTGAGTCAAGCTCTTAGGTGCGCAAGGAGGACGAAGTAGATATCTTGTCCCTGGAGTGGTTCTTCAGCTCCTAGGTAGAGATGGTGAATCTTTTAAAAATATCCAGTTTTCTTGCTTCTTCCGGACATTGTAAACAGGCAAGTTGGCATTTCACAGCCAGCAACATTTGTGCCCTTAGATTTGGGGTATAGGATTGCTACCCCATTTGTGGCAGGAGCTGGACCTCTGTGACTGAAAAGGGTGGTGGAGAAGAAAGTTCTCCCAAATTGCCAAGAACCAGAGAGAGGGAACTGGATGAGGCAGATGGCAGGACAGCCTTTAATTCTACAGGTCTTCAAAAAATGAGAGAAGACAGCCAGCAGAACCTTCAGATCTTCCATATTTCCCTTGCAGCAAGATTCAAAGGAATAGCTGTGTTTGCCTGTTTTGACATAGAAAGAAATATAGCAATCCAACAGCACCTTTGAGACTCCACTGGGATGAAGAAACTCTTGGCATCCGTGCTCGTAGACTATCCAGTTGGCTCTCCAAATCTGCTAGGATTAGGGACGCAGGACCCCCGCGAAAGTGGGGAAAACAGAAATATCAAAATGTGCGTGTGCCTGGGAAGGGGGCCGAGGCACAGTGGGGAAAGCGGGCACTCAGGGTCCAAACCAGGTCAGGGAAAGGAGAGGACAGGGGGCAGGTCGGCACGGTGGCCCCGGACTTCTCTCTTGTCCACCTTTGGGTGTGAGGGTCATCAAGAGAGGGTCTGTGGTGCTGAGAAAATGGGCTATAAGCCATCCCTAGCTGGCCTACCAAGGAGGGAGACTGCTTCTCCTAGAAGCCTCCAACACCACTGATTCACCTTTACAATAATTTGCAGGGGTTACCTGCGTTTTAACACCAAGAAGTGAATCTCTGACCACTTCTGGCTTTTTCCCACACATACTGTTTTTGGAGGAGGGGGCAGTACTTATTTAGGCAGTCTTATGTTGCCCCCCGGAAGGTCCCAGAACAAAAAATTGCCCCCCTGCCCCCAGACTCACTGGAGGTGCCCATCGCTACCTCGCCACCCTATTCTGGCTGGTGGTTCTGTGCCAGCCGTAAGCTAAGCAGAAACTGTTTCTCTACCACTAGCGGGAGTTCACTCGCCCTGAACGCAGGTCGGCCAAGCACGCGAGAACAAACAATTCTCTGTCGCGCGTCCTTCCTGACTGCAAATCCAGCTAGTGATTTCACCGGCAGCCAGAAGAACAGGGCAAGGCTTCCCTCTGCAGACGGGACTCAGGAACAGCAGCAGAGCGCCTGAAAACAAAGGAAGATTTCAACACAGGAGGAGTTCCTGAGCTGGACCAACCACAGCCTGGGGCGTTGACTCTCCCCTTCTTCTCCTCTAGGAAGGAAGGAGGGAAGGAAGGAAGGAGGGAAGGAATCAATCACTTCTCTTCCTCTCTCTTCTTTCCACTTTGAGGATGCCCATTTGTTAACCTTCTGATAACTCTGTCAAAAACAGATTGCACAGATGAGATCACCCTTGCCCGCATTCGTCCATTGCTCACATCCTCAGAAAGCCAGTGTGGTGTTGTGGTTTGAGGACACTGAGAGACCAGGGTTCAAATCCCTGCTCAGCCATGGAAAACCAGCAGGTGGCCTTGGGCAAGTCACATTCTCTCGGCTGAAGGAGGAGGCAAAAGCAAACCCCGTCTGAATAAGTCTTGCCAAGAAAATCTTACAATAGGATCACCTTGGGGTCGCCGTAATTCAGAAATGGTTTGAAGGCACACAGTACCAATAACCCCTCTTTTTCCCTTCTAAAATAATTCTTATCAGGTTATCTCAGTAAAGATATGGACGAGCTGGAATGTGTCCAGAAGAGGGCAACCAAAATGGTAAAGGGTCTGGAAGCCATGCTCTATAAGAAGCAGCTGAGGGAGCTGGGGATATTTAGCCTGACAAAAAGAAGGTTAAGAGGAGACATGATAGTCTTGTTTAAATATTTGAAGGGATGTCACGTTGAAGATGGAGCAAGCTTTTTTTCTGCTGCTCCAGAGACTAGGACATGGAGCAATGGATTCAAACTGCAGGAAAAAAGATTTCATCTAAAAATCAGGAAGAACTTCCTGACAGTCAAAGCCATTCGACAGTGGAATATGCTGCCTCAATGGAGAGTGGTGGAGTCTCCTTCTTTGGACATTTTTAAGCAGAGGTTGGATGGCTGTTTGCTGCGGGGTGCTTTGAGTGTGTATTTCTGCATGGCAGAAGGGGGCTGGACTTGATGGTCATGGTGATCGCTTCCAACTCTCTGTTTCTATGATTCTACCTTGTGCCTGCCTTCTTCTGCAAACACAGCATCTAATGGTAGACCAGGGCTGGACAAACTGTGACCCGTGGACAATATACAACCATTCAGGGGCATTCTGTGGCCTCTAGGGGGTCACAGAATCTTAAGAGCTAGAAGGGATCTCAACGGCCATCTAGTCCAACCGCCAACCACGCAGGAAGGCACAGCTAAAGCACTCCTGAGAGACACTTGTCCAACCTTTGTTTAAAGATTTCCAAGGACGGAGAGTCCACCAACCTCTGAAACAAGCTAGTCCACTGTCAAACAGCAATTACAGTAAAGAAGTTATTCCTAAAGTTTAGTTGGAAACACTTTTCCTGCCATTTGAGTCCACTGGTTCTGCTTTCCGGAGCAGAAAAAAAAGAACCTTGCTTCATTTTCTGCACAGCATCCCTTCAGATACTTAAAGATGATATCATGCTCCTCTCAAGTTAAGAAACCCAGCTCCCTCAGCCATGCCTCACAAGGCTTGGTTTCAAGGCCTTTGATTACCTCCATCAAACTTTCTCTGGACACATTCCAGCTTGTCGATATTCTTCTTGAACTGCACTGCTCAGAAGTGGATGCAGGATTCCAGGTAAAGTCTGACCAAAAAAAGAGAGAGGGAGAGAAGCAATTTCCAGTCATGACCTGTGATTTTTTTAAAAAAGCTTTTCTTGTTCATAGAGCTTGAAGAGAGCTGGAAGAGAACAGAAGGGCCATTGAGTTCAATCCCATTCTGTCATGCAGGAAGAAACCATCAAAGTATTCTTGACAGAGCCTCTGTTTAAAACCTTGCACATTTATAAAGATTTCGTAAAAAGTAGACATGAATCCACACTCCCAAGCAGCAGCCTATTCCACTGTCAAATTACTCTTACCCTCAGGAAGTTCTTCCTAAAGTTTTCCTGACATTTTCCTGACATTTGAGGCCATTGCTCCATGTCCTAGTCTCCAAAGTAACAGAAAGGAGCTTACCCTATCTTAAATATGACATCCCTTCAAATATAGAAGGGAAGTGAAAGACAGGAGGGAGAAGAGTGTGAGAGATCAGTTCATGTGCTGTGTGTGAGCTGTCCCCTGAGCTTCCAATTCCCCAACAGTATGCTGGGTGGGACTGAAAGCCAGAGCAGGAGGCTGGGACTGGCATTTTCTTTAGGCTCTGCACCTGCCGGAATATGGCCTCTGAAGTCCCTTTCAAACTTCACCATTATATCAGGTTCACACCACTTTATACTTATGAACCGCCTACAGAATTCTGGGACCTGTAGTTTGGTGAGGTACCAGAGCTCTCTGGCGGAGAATTCTTAATAGTCTTATGAAACTACAAATCCCAGAATCCCATAAAATGAAGCCATCGCAGTTAGATAAAACACTACTAATATTATGTAGCAAAAAGGGCCTCAGAGATTACCACCAAGGGAATGTGGACTGTCACCTTTGCTAGGAAAAGACAAGCCTACATCCCTGACCGAAGGTATTCCCAGTGACAATATAAATCCAAAGTCCCACACCATCAGATTCAAGGTTCACCCTTCCAAAGGACAAGGAGACAATTCTAACCTCATTCCTTGTGTCTTTATAAATTAAAATAAAGCTCATATACATTATTTCTTTAAATCCCTTGTACACATACAGATTAAAGCATCACATCCACACAATTACATTCTTGACTTCAAAACCTGTGAAGGGGAAATCAGCAGTAATTTATCCAACAAAAGAAATGTGAAGGGAAGGCAACTCCTACAACAGCATTCCTGGGCATCTCCCCCAAACTGGGCAGCTAAGAAGTCTCCTTTTTTCTACTGCCTCAAAAGGCATCCTTAACACCAAGGAATGAGTGGTCCTCCAAGTCATTTTGGATTGCAGTTCCTGTCATTATTCACCTTTATGAGCTATGCTGGCTAGTGCTGCTGGAAACTGTAAGTCAAAATCACCAAGAGGGCAACCGTTAACCACCATAAAAAGTGAATGATTTGCAGATGGTGTCTAAATTCTGCTTTTCTGTATTCTAGGCCCCAACATGCAGGAACTAGTTTCAACAATAAAGCTAATCAGCCTGGACAAAGGTCGAAAAAATCCTGCTCTGCAAGAGGAAAGCACACCTGACATCATACCCTCCACACACCCCAGCCTAGACACAAACAGAAGAAGGGAGACTTCCCAAGCTATAAATGTGACACTTAACCAAAGCACCGTGTTCAGTCCCAACACAGACAAATCTTGCTTGCTTCTCCTCAAAGCGCAATTAGGTCCAGAAACCCACTCAAACGTTGACCCAAACAAAACGGTTGCGGCAACCAAATCTAAGGCAACAGTAACTGGATGGCAACAGTAACTGGTACGTAAGGCAAAGTTAATTCCATTAAGTTTTAATTGGAACCAGCATCTGGAGGCCTGCTGTCTGATACCGACAACCCTCCAAATATTTTCTGGAACTGTGAGCTGTGCCCCCGTGGTGGACTCAGAAGCACAGATGATTCCTATGGGGTCAGTGAAGACCACCTCAACTGCCGTGAGGGGAAACTGCACCGGCCTTTCTGAAAGAGGTTCTGGAGTCTGTGGAGCCTGTGAGCAAGAGAAGGGACTTCTCTCACTGCCGCTCCTGGTCCGTTTGTCCCAAGGAAGCTCCTACACCCCCAAGAGGGGCAAGGCGGAGACATCTAGCAAAGCTGTCCTGTCTTTCTCTCTCATTTGAGGCTCAAGATGAGGGCCATGGCGGTGACGAAGAGGACGGCAATGCCCAACTCGTGCAGATTTTCCAGCTGCCACTTCTTCTCCACCTCCTCCTTGCGCCGCTGGCGCTCCCGCCGCCTCTCCCGCAGGAACTGCTCCCGCTCCAGCTGCTCCCCGTAGTGGGCCCGGTAGAACTTGTCGAAGTCGAAGATGGGCTTGGCGGGAGCCTGGCCGGCGCTGAAGGTCTGGGTCCTCCTCGGCGGGGCCGAAGCCTGCGGGCCGGCCCCGGCGGCGCCCTCCTTGCCCGAGGGCTTCCCGGCCGTGCGGAGGTCCTCCCGGCTGAGGAGGCCGCGGTCGTACTTCTTGCGCAGGCTGACGCTGCCCAGGACCAGGTAGGCCTCGCTGACGCGGGCGAACTGCCGGGCCGCCTCCTCGCTCCCGGCGTTGCGGTCCGGGTGGTAGAGGAAGGACTGCTTGTAGTAGGCCGTCTTGATCTGGGCCTGGGTGGCCACGCGGGGCACCCCCAGGATCTCGTAGAGGCCCTTCGGGGAAGGAAGGCGGCCACCCCCTTCTCTGGCCTCAGGGCCCTCCTGGCTGGACCCTGAGAGCCCCCGGGCGCCCCCGGGGAGGCTCAAGGCTGGCAGGGGCCCCCTGGCCCAGGGCTTTGCCCCACAAGGCAGAGGGGCCGCTATGAGGGTCCTACAGGGCGAGGGGGCCCCTACGAGGGTCCTATAGGGCAGAGGGGCCCCCATGAGGGCCCCACGGGCCCCAGTCAGAGCCATGGCGAGCCCTTCAGGCGCCCATTTCAGCCTCTGAGCTCCCGACCTCCGCCATCTTAGACTGCCCCGTCGCAGGAGCTGGAACGGGCCGGCCGGTTAATGCCCTTAAGCGGACCGAACCGCTTCCTGGTTGAGAAAGGAGGCGGGGGCAAGGCCGCTATTGGTGCGTTCGCGGACGGGCGGACGCCTCGCCCAATAGAGTGAGACAGAGAGGCCACTGAGCCGGGCAAAGGGCGTCTCCGTGAGAGAGGCGACTGGAGGCGACCCGCGCGCGGGGCGGTGGCGTCATGACGTCGACGTCGTCCCAGCGCCCCGAAGATGAAGTTGGGAGGGAGAAACGGGGTCCGCCCGTGACGAAAATGGACGAGCGCCTCGACCAATAGAAAAGGCGGAGAAGGCGAAGGCGGCGGGGGAAGCGAGACAGCCGTGGCGCGTCGTCATACGGCGCGGGGAGATGACGTTTTTGCACGTGGTTGGTCACCTTCGATGGGCCTTTTTTTGACAGGACTCAGGCGGCCTACCTGGGAGGGCTGTTGTGTGACCCGGTCAGGCCTCCCGTGAAGGGGGAGAGTGTGGTATAAACCGCCCCTTGGCCTCCCTTTGCGTCTGGACCACAATAAAAATTAATAAATAAAAATGTAAACATGTGAATTCTTTGAAGTTAAAGATCCAGTTTAAAAATGCAAATAAAATTCCATTTAAAAAAATCAAATAAACATTGATGATGATGATGATGATAATGATGATGATGCATTTCAGTTATGGGAGGTCTATATCTTAAATGTTTTCAGTGTGTGTTAGCTATAATTTGTTTTTAATTGTTATCTATGGTGCACTTTGCTCAGGCCTTGGGGAAAAATGGGTAACAAATAAATATTATTATTATCCCTCATAGAATAAGAAGAGTGGCCCACCTTGCAGGGTTGTTGTTCGCCTTTCTTAGGTCCCCGCCTTCAGCAACAGCTTCAGCTGTAGCGTCCGATGGGGGATAATAATCGAAATAATGCTTCGATTGTCTATGGTCCTGGAGTGGGACTTGGAAGTTATAGTTTGCAGGGAGACACGAAACTCACTGGATAACCTCAAACCAAGACTTCAACCTCCCAGCCCAGGCTACCCCGCAAGGTTGTGGGGACTGCAATGCCTGGCCCTCCAAGACATAGCTGGACTGCAACTCCTATCATTCCTAGTTAGGGCTGATGGGAGCTGCGATCAAACACCACGTGTTGGGCAATGCATCCTCTGTCTTTGGGTGGAAGCCACAGTTCAGGAGGGAGACATGGGCCCCTGAGCCTGGGAACAGGCAGACTCGAGGGGGGATTCTGGGTGTCGTAGTCCAAAGGAGCATTTTTTTTCCCAGGCTGTGATGAAAGACGCAAAAGAAGAATCAGGATTCCTTTAGACTGAGCAGCTGCTTACATTTTTAAAAAAGGATTTGTTTTAGATACAGTGGAATCCGCCCGCCAGTGCCACACAATATTTACATCTCAGCTTGTGGAAGGGAACAATTAAAGAACAAGAGGTCCAATGTCGTTAACACGGAAGAAATGTTAGAAAAACTTTGCTCCAAAATGTTAAATTAGCAAACAGACCGCGTGACAAAAGCAAGCAAGCCTTTTACAGTATTTTTAATTGCTGTCTTCAGTGATGCTGTCTTCCAAGGGCTGCACCTCCTTGTCCGAGACAGCTTCGTGGGTTGGGCGGCTGTTTTCAGCTCTCCACAAGGACTTCCCTGAGGCCATTTCCACACTACACTGTTACGGTGCTATTATTCCACTTTCAGCCTCCTGGGGATTCCCGGGATTTGCAGTTTCCTGAGGCCAAAGAGCTCTCCGACTGAGAATTCCAAAGGCCCCTCCCTAAACTGCAAACCCCAGGATTCCATAGGAGGTTGAAAGTGGAATAATAGCACCATAACAGTCTGGTGCGGAAATGGCCTGAATTGTGTTTGGCCCAAAGGTGTTGCCGACCCTTGGAGAAAGAGTAGGCAGGAAACATCTCCCCAAGAAACCATGGAGGCACCAGAACTTGTATCCCCTCCAACTTAGCTCTTCTTTCAGGGACAGCCAGTGGTGGAAAGCAGCCAGGACCAAAGCCCCAGGACTTTATGAGGAACTAGGCCATGTTCTGACACCCCTTGGTTCCCTCAGAGCTTACCTGCAATCCTCACAGTATATGACAAGTGGAAAGAGTGGAGATTGCCCTTTTTCCCCAGCAAAAATGTATGCATGCGAGCTATCCCTTTTGCAATGCAATGGATTGTGTCTGGCCTCTTGAATAGGCAGTTAAGATCCATTGGCTCTACAAAAGACCTGCTCTAGAGGGAGAGGAAATGGTTTGTTGTTGGCCTGGGATGACCCAGTTTGGGGCATTTAGGGACTCTCCTCAAGTGTATAGATGGGAAGGATTATCCTAAGAGTGGCAGCACTTTGTGATTTACCATGACACCATTGAGGAGCGAAACCAAGGCCGACCTAAATGGACAACAAAGGAAAGCAAGAGCAATGCGTGATGGGATGTTCCTTTAGGAATAAAGTCCACTTCTGTCTCTCGCAAAACTTTTCCAAATATGGGTTAAGTTGCAAGCTGGGGCAAAGGGAGACAAGTTGCAGGTCAGACACCTAGCTGAACTCTAGCTGACTTTGGGCAAGATTTGGACAAAGAACTGGACACCTGGCACTCACGGGGACTGCTGGGGAAAGGCAAGGATGGCACCATCTCGGGGGCATAAAATGGAGGATGTCAGCTCAGAGGGCAAAGTGAAAGTTCTCCGCCCCTGCCAAGGCTATGATTATTTTGGCTGCATCTGTCCAGCAGGGAGGGTTAAGATGAAGAGAGCATGCTAGGTTTTTCCCACAGATGGTATCTTGTTGTGAGCTAGCTCTGCTGGAATGCAAACTAGGGTGTGACAGCTTGGTTTCTTGAAAGTACAATGAAGATCTTTTTGCTTTGCAAAAGACCTGCTCCTGGTGAAGATGATGGCTCCCTTCTGAGCAGCGATTAATAAGAGAGTCAGGAGACAGCAGGCACAAGATAGCCGCAGGGACGAGAAAGCTTCTTCAACACAGCTCCAAGTTTTACTCCATGGCATTTGGAGTAATCTGTTCCTCTTCCTCCAGCGTGCCAAGGGAGCTTACTGCAGTCTCTACGCTTGCCCTGCCGGGTGGGCTTCCTTTGGGCTAGGAAGAGCCATTGTGGGGGCCCGCGCCCGTGACTGCCTGTGCCGCCTGTTCTGGGATGCCCGCTGGGTTGGTCAGGATGGACGTGGAGACGCTGAGCTGGCGGAGGGAGCTCAGGACAGCTGTGGAAATAAAAGGAGAGTGAAAAGCTGAGAGAGAAGAGTCTCAGGAGGGCATTGATTTGGAGTAACGAAAAAGGGGACTGAAAGCATAAGGCAGAACAGGCTGACACCAAGTTTTGGAAAGTTACTCTTTAAGGGTTTTGTCCCAGAATCAGGCAGAGGGTTGACAGGAGGTAAAGGGTGTATTAGATGGATTTTTAAAAAGCAGGAAGCATCGGTGGCTGGGCTGTCCTGTGTCAGTGGGGCAATGAACCTGTCCTTGATGTTCACTGGTTTTAACGGGACTGTCCAAACTACCCAACCTATTCCAGAACTGGATTCAACACCATGGAGAGATCCCTTAAAGTCTGCATTAAAACCTGGAATGGATTCATCACCCCACTGACATGGGGGCCCCCAGCTGCCCCTAGGAGGAAGGAGGTGCAGGAAGGCTGCAGGGGAGGGAAAGGCATCAGGGAGGTGTAGTTCAAAAGGTAACTTTCCCAGGTGCTGATTTACACCTGCAAGATGCACTTTCTTTTACACATGCAAAAGAACTCCAACTTTCCAAAGAAAACCATTCACATACTGAGCTGCGAGTCTAATTTTAAGAAATGAAGGACATATATGAACTGGCTTGTTGAGGTATGGGTAGTTGCTTCCAGGTTTTTTTGGATTGCAACTGCCAGCATTCCTCACCACTGGCTGCTAGACAGGAATGATGGGATTTGCAGTCCAAGAACACATTTTGTGTAGGCTTGAAACATTGCTCCTAGCTTTACCAGGTCCCACGTTTCGCACATTGCGCTCAATGCCAGCTTCACCCAACCTTCTCCCTGAAAATACATTTGACTCCAGTTCCCATAAATCCCCCAGCCAGCTCCTTCTTTGGGGCTGTAAATCCTTCCGTTGGCTGGTGGATTCAGGGAATTATAGTCCAACCAAAAACAGTGTCACTTTGCCACATTTGGCTGACCTGCCCGGCATCTCTGTGCTGTGTTGAGGGAAAACTGGATAAAGCAGAAGCTAAACTGTTCACGCAGCAGCCGAGGAAGGGGAGGAGAAACAGCTACTCACTGGGTCGCAGAGCTGGGAGTGAGCAGTATTGGTCCAACCAGGCCAGGGACGTCTGACTCAGGCTCTCCATGCTGCTGGTGGACACCATCCCGTTGAAAGACTCAAAGAGGGGGCGCATGATGATGCTGAACTGGCAGAGGAAGAGCTGCTAAGGGAAAGAAACTCTCCATGCTTCACTGTCTGTGCAAATGACACTCTTGTGCCAGTGGATCAGTGAATCTGTTCCAAGTCGGGGACACTTTGATGGTGTCTTCCCGCATGGTAGAAAGGGGTCGGACTGGATGGCCCTTGGGGTCTCTTCCAACTCTACAATTCTATGATTCTAAGTTTTGGCTAGCCGAAAAGGAAACTATTGAGGGAATAAGGTTCAGCACCTTGGAGAGCTCCTGGGTGAAAATCTGGAATGGATTTGCTGCTCCACTGACATGGAAGCCAACAGCCGACACTGGTGTGTGTAGGGGAAGACGAATTAGAGATAGGTAATTGTGGGTCTTGGGGGCAATTTTCACCCATCGGGGCCCTCAGGGGATTACATGGAGTTTTAAAAAACCCAAACTGGGAGTGATGGGGAATCCGTTTCTACTTTGGAAAAATGTTTTTTTAAAAAATAGGAAGCATCCCATGACTGGTTTAAAAGGTGAATTGCCACCCTGCTCTGTTTTTCACAGAAGAAGGTGGTCTAGGGTGTTTGGAAGGGTCAAAGACTGAGAAGAATGAGTCCAGAGGAGGGTGGCCTAAATGGTGAAGGTTCTGGAAGCCATGCCCTATGCGGAGTGGCTTAGGGAGCTGGGGATACTTAGTCTGCAGAAGAGAAGGTTAAGAGGGGACATGATAGCCATGTTTAAATATTTGAAGCGATGTCATGTTAAAGATGGAGCAAGCTTGTTTTCTGCTGCTCCAGAGACTAGGACAAGGAGCAATGGATTCAAACTACAGGAAAAGAGATTCCACCTGAACCACAGGAAGAACTTCTTGACGGTAAGAGCAGTTCAACAGTGGAATATACTGCTGCCTCAATGGAGTGTGGTGGAGTCTGCTTCTTTGGAGGTTTTTAAACAGAGGCTGGATGGCCATTTGCTGGGGATGCTTTGAGTGTGTGTTCCTGCATGGCAGAATGGGGTTGGACTTGATGGTCACTGGGGTATCTTCCAACTCTGTCATTCTCTAAGAGAAACCTGGGCCAGCTACATACAGCCCTAAGGCTACGCTTTGCCCATCCTATAGAGGGTCACTTGGACAGACAAAAGCATCCAAGAGGCGCTGGAAGGGAGAACCACATCCTGAGATGAAGAGAACTGTTGAGAATCTGAATGCATTCTCTGAAATGCATGGCCTGCACTCTGTCCATTGTATCATCTGAGCAACCACACCGGCTGTGAATTAGACCCCAAATTCCTTCCACTGCACTACTCTCAACTTTGATTTCCTCTCAAGCTTTTTCAGGAAATTTTTCCATCAATGCCAAAGTCCTGCAAATAGTGGGCAACTGTGATCACATATTGGGTAGGTTTTCCTATCAGTGGTAGCTGGTAGTTCCCATTTCAGTGGGGCAGGGACACCACTCCAGATTTTGGATAGCTCTAAAAGAGCTCTCCATGGTGCTGAAGGAATAGGTTTCAGCACCCTGGAGAGCTCCTGGAAAGCCCCGCGTCGATTCATGCTCCCTGATAGGCAAGGGCCAGGGGAAGAATACAGCACACAGCTGTCAACAAAGGATACAACCCAAAACTTCCAGTTCTGCAAGGTGCAGGAACGGACGTACTCATCAAACATGTCCCGCATCTGGTCGAAACGCTGGCGGGTGATGGGCACTCCCGTGGCAGGCAGCTGCTGCTGGCACAAACTAGGAGGGGAGAGAGAGAGAGAATGAGAGAGAGGGAGAGAGAGAGAGATTGAAGGTTTCCCCTTGCAGAATACACCCCTAAACTGAAACTCAAGCATGCAGCAACTCCAGGGAGACCATTTCAGCCTGGACGCCAATGTCCACTCTCAAGATGGTCCCCTAAGGATGCACTCCCTCAATAGCTGGGGATAGGCTGTTTACTGGACATATTTCAAAATTCCTTTCTTCTGGACCGAAAGTTTAATTATATTTAAAATGTGCATGTTTTTAGTGATGTGCTCTTTTATCCACATTTATTTATTTGTTCAGTATTTTATTTAATGTGTATCCCACCTTCCTCCTAGCAGGGGGCCACAGAGACAGCTTAGTATAGATTAAAACAAAGTACAGATGATGATGATGATAATAAATATAAAAAAGCAATCCTGACAAAACCACTAATTCAAAGCAGTTTAAAATGTTTCTGTTTCAATTTTTGTAAGTTGCCTTGAGCCCTGGGGAGTGAAAAAAAAGACTGGAAAGAAGTTAATCAATAACCAATAAATCAAAAATATGGATACTTGCCCATACTCAAAGCACACACAAAGCCTTGGTAGGTGTATCAGGAATAATCGCTATTCTAGCGCAACAACTTTCTCACTTGCAAATCACTGGTACTGTCGCCCTCCCTATCAATGGGGAACTGGAGTTGGATCTGTTCCATCTTTAAGTCAGAACTTGAAAGGAACGCCCAAGGAATTTGGCTTGGATTGAGCTCCTTTCAACCCTGACTGAACAGAGGCAGAACCTCTTTTCTGACAGTGTTGCTCCTACTTGATGGCAGCGTTGAGCTCCTCGATCTGATCCCGCAGGCACTGAGCCTCATCCTGAAGGGCGGCTCGCTCTTGCTGCAGCTTGCAGATGTATTCGGCTGTCTTCTGCAGAGTTGTGGCTTTGCTAACCTGCATGGTGGAACAGTAGGGATGGAAGAAAATGGGTGGTTTATTATTTGCTGCTGCATCTCCTTAGCTTCTGGCATGCAAATTGCTCCTAAAGTAGCTTACAGATAGGTAAAAGACCTGGAGACCTTGCCCTCTGAGGATCAGGTTAGGGAGCTGAGGATGTTTAGCCTGCAGAGAAGAAGGTTAAGAGAAGCAGACATGATAGCCATGTTTAAATATTTGAAGGGATGTCATATGGAGGATGGAGCAAGCCTGTTTTCTGCGGCTCCAGAGACCAAGACATGGAGCAATGGCTTCACACTACAGGAGGAGAGATTCCATGTAAACATTGGGAAGAACTTCCTAATGATGAGAGCAGTTCAACAGTGGAATTCACTGCCTGGGAGTGTGGTGGAGTCTCCTTCTTTGGAGGTTTTTAAGCAGGGGTTGGACGGCCATCAGTTGGGAATGCTTTGATGGTGTTTTTCTGCATGGCAGAATGGTGTTGGACTGGACCACCCTAGGGGTCTCTTCCAATGCTACGATTCTATGAAAGGAAAAGGCAATTGGGAAGGAGCAGGGAGAAAGCAACCTCAGGCACTCAATGCTTGGTGAGGTTCAGAGTCCGAAGGTTCCCTGGACCGTATCCTGAGGGCTGAAAGAGCAATTTTGTAGCCTCCGGCCACCCTTTTTCATCCCGTTCAAGCCGTTTCCTCCATCCTGCTCACCTTGAGGCTGGGCTGGGCGCTGAGGGTGCTCACCAGACTGTGCAGTGTGTCGAAGCCCAGCTTGATGTTGAACCGCCGCTTCTGCTCCGCAGAGATGTGCGTGATACGGCGGGTCTCGGTCTGTGGGAGAGGGAGGGGTTGTTTCAGCGATGGTGGCGGTGGGTCCCTTCTGTTTCCAATTGCAACATCAAGAACCCTTTGGCCAGGAGTGCCTGGCCAAAGGGGCTTTTGTGGCCATGTGAGGATTGGAACCCAGGTCTCTGCAGTCTTCACTCACTGCCTTAACCACCACACTGCGTCATACCCTTCAACATTTCGCAGAGGAAAACTGGGACACATACAGCCCAGCAACCCCAAGACGGCCTAATATAAGAAAGAACAGACCACAAGCTGCTGCAGTTTCCTTTTGCTTGAGCCGACTGGGAAGGGCACGACGCTGCCCCTGCTCTCCTCTTTCTCCTGCAGAGTGAAGTGAGTGCAACTGGCTTTTGCATTTTGAATTGAGTTTGCAGCAATTCAAGTAAGCTGCAGACAAAGGGGGAAAGTGGGAGGAAGAGAGAGAAACTGGGACATTTCAAAGGCAGTGGAAAAAAACTGGGACGGCAGAGGGTTAATTGGGACCATCCTTTGCAAATAGAGGCAGACGGAAAGTATGCCATGCTGTAGGTTGGCTGCTACGTTTGGGGTACATTTTGCAACATTTAAGGCTCTGAGCCCTGTGTAGTGGAAGCGAGAATGGCAATAACCAAAACAGCTGGAGAAAATACCAAGCCGCATGCTTGTTCTTCCAAGTCCAACATCCTGAAATTCCAATACGTACGATTACTTAAGCGATGCTAATCCGCCTGATTGGATAACACTGTCGTTCGCAAGTTGGAAGCCCAGGTAACCAAAAGGTGGCTAGAGGTAACCCCGGACAGATACAGATTAGCCGAGAACGCTTAGTCCCTCGGACTAAAGACACAAGTTGAGAGCCACACCTGGTTCAAGCCAGGGTGGCCAACGGTCAGAGGTTCGGGGGTTGCGTTGGTCCCCTACGAGACCTCGGAGAACCTGAACTCCGTTCTGCAGTTTTGAAAAGCTGGTTCCTCATAAATGCTCCACAGCCTCCCTTCGTGGGTGTCACGGAAATTTACCGTGTTTTCGGCCCACTCTGGACCCCAGGAGAGGCCTTTCTCTCCAACAGGAAGTGATCCAGAAGTCAAATCCCCGCTTACTTCCAGTTGGAAAGAAGGCTTCTCCTGGAACCCAAATGGCCAAGGGAACTGCAAAATGTGGGGTGTTAGGTAGCAAAAAATAAAGAAGATTTTTTTTAAAGAATGGGGCTGCTAGGGGGCACAAAATGTCCCTGGAGGCCAAATGCGGCCCCCAGGAAAGCCTCCCCCCAAACTCCACCACCTTGCCTTCTTATTAAATAGATCCACCTCTCTTCCCTGTTCTTACCTTGTTTGGCTCAGTCCTGCTCCGCACGCTAGAGTACTGAGGGGGCGAAATCAACCCCTCCATGGAGAGCGGGGACCCCTGCCCTGACTTCCTCCGGGTACCGGCTGGAGAGAGGGAAGACACTGCCATTATTCATTGCCTCTGGGCACGTGCCGAGTGCCCGCGCAAAGCAGAACCCAAAGCAAAGGCCCAGCCCCGATTTGCTGGTAGGAGAACTCACCACAGATTGGGGTGGGGGAGAGACGTTCTGTCTTGGGGACCAGCAGGGCTCCGGTCGAGGGGGCGATGGGGACAGGCTGGGAGGGGCTGGAGGCCGGGGAGAGCTGGGGACTCGGCTGGTTCATTCTGGGCAAGTAGCCAGCCGGTTCTTCACAAAACATGTTTTGCTGCAAAGAACAGAAAAGGGGAAAGACTTGGTATTAGCACAATGCCACCATCTCTGGCTCTGTGGCACAGATGCCTGTGGAACCTACTGCCACAAGACGGTACGGCTGTCAGCACTCTGGAATTTTGTTTATTTAATTTTTTTGAACTACAGTTCCCAGAAGTCCCCAGGCAGCATGACCCAGGACAGGAAGAGGAGACATGACTCATCCCTTGGTTGAATGAATGGAGAACCCCTTTCAGCCCAAGAGTCAACTATGGCCCTTTCCGCAGTATCTTGTTACAGTGCTATCATTCCACTTTCAACATCCTATGGACTCCTGGAGTCTGCAGTTGAGGGAGCGGCACTGAGGATTCTCAGCCAGAGAGTTCTTTGGCCTCCCTAAACTACAAACCCCAGAATTCCACAGGAGGTCGAAAGTGGAATAATAGCACTATAACAGTGTAGTGCAGAAAGGCCCTATATTTGCAGAAAAGTCCTTGCGGGTGGGGCCGACAGCAAAAGAGGCAGAGAGAACGATGGACAAGCATATGTTAGATTCAACAGTCAGTCTCTAGGACATAGAAGAGGCATTCCAGTCTTTCAGAAAGGGTAAAACATCTCTCGCAATATCGCACAAGGAAGAGGCATCACCTTCTGGGATGCCCACAGAATAAGGGATCCAGAAAGGCAGACTGTCTCTGATTAGGGAAGCTCCATTCCACACCGTCAGGACTATAACTGTTAGAAATGCCCTTTGAGAAACTCCTGCCTCTCTCTTCCAAAAGTCAGGGATTCTAAGCAGAGCCCAGAAATCATCATTTCTTGGGAACAATATTTCATATGTGGTGGGCATGTCCCAAGGCAAAGAAATATTGGAGTGAAACACATAAAAAGATGTGTGAAATACTGAAGGTTCAATTTGTAAAAAAACCTGAATTTTATTTGTTAAACATGACAAATGTTCTTGAGAATACTAACATTCAGAGGCATTGGAGATTAATATTGTACATGATAACGACAGCGCGAACTGAATATGCCAAATTGTGGAAGTCTCAGCAAATACCCACAATCGAACAACGGTGGGGGGCATTTATTGAGAATAGAAATGCGGACATTGTTTCACAAAGATTAAAGGGGAAATCGGACGACCAGATAAAAGCAGAATGGCAAATTGTAATGGGTAATTGCTGGGAACTGCCAAGTGAAAATGGCTGACTTATGGTTGAAATTAAAGGGGAATAACTGTAACGTAACAGGAGTTGATGAGAGAAATGCAAGATCAAGAACGTAAGATGAACATGGAATTGTGAGGCATAATTTTTTATATGTGAGTAGATATCTAGAAAATGAAAACTAGATCAGAGTGGAAGAACAAAAACATTACATGTAAAAGTACAATTTGAGATGATTTTTTTTTATTTGTGAAACTTAATAAAACTATTTAAAAAAAAATCATCATTTCTGATCTCGGGTTTCCAATGTGTCCTGCTTGGCGGGGGTTGGGGGGTTGGACTAGATGGCCTTTGGAGAACCCTTCCGACTCCGTACTTTGGGAAGCAGTCCGGCTGCTTCCCGTTCTGGAAAGACCACCCCCAAAATCCCAGCCCCATTTGGACCAGGGAGAACAAGACATCCTCAACCTGCCAGCCTTCCCTTCCCTTCTATCGTGGGCTCCTTACCAGAGATTCGGGTGCTGAAGGGATGAGAGTTTGGCTGGGAGGAGGAGTGGGCGAGGCCTCAAGGTTGGGCTCTGGTTTAGCTGCAAAAAAAAAGAGAAGGCATTAGAAAACAGCCTGACTTCCAAAGCTTTCTAACCCCGCTTTAACATTATCTTTTAAAATTGCAATTTAGGTGCTTGTTTTAGTACTGTAAATAGCTTAATTCTATTTTAATGTTCACTTTTTGTATGTTTTTAATTGTATCATTCCATTAAATTGTGAGCTGCTTTGCACTCCCCAATTTTGGAGAGGAAAGTGTGAGATAAGTAAATATAGAAACAACAACTAGCACGGTCTCCTTCTAGGGAATCCTGGGATTTCTAGTTCTTTTATCATCACGAAGACTAAGTCCAGTCTTCCGCTTTACACGCCGTGTAGCATGGGGATGACTTTCGAAAATTCTGCCTCACTGGCATCTCTTCCCTATCGCAAGGTCTTGGGCCATGGCAGCACCCCGGTCACTTAGTAGTTCTGGGTTTTATTGCAGGCTTTTGACGAACTCTCCAAGGCGCTGAACTCTACTCCTAAATAAATTCAGCACCTTGGAGAGATTTTTTGGAGCCTGGCAAAACCTGGAGTGGACTCACTGCCCCCGTGACACGGAGTCACCGATCTACCTCATTCCTGTTGCCTCATCAGTCCTCGAATACCAAAACTTGTATCTCTCAAAGAAGGGGTCTTCTTCTCTTAGTCGATACTTATTTCCGAAGGCTCTTTGAGCTTTGAGTCGGCCCACAAATCGTTAAAGACAGATACGCGTGGGAAAATCAGTTGGGGAAAAAGGATGGTGGGGGGGAATAAAGAACAGTACCTGGGATTTTTTTAACTATTACTATATTTTGGTAAATTCACCATCTGCTTCTCAGCCCGTAAACTGACAGCCTAAATTTAAAGCTTCCAAAAGCTGAGACGGTGCAGGAATCATCGGGGAGTGTGAAGGATGTGAAAAAAAAACAAAAAACCTTTGTTTTTAATAACATACCCCAATTAAGTACAGCAGCAAAGCAGATTTAAAAAAAAAAAAAGAATAAAAGGAGACAGAGCTTGGACACATTACATTTTTTTTTTCTTGACTGCAACTTCCAAAATCCACCAATCCACCCACTTTGGAGGATTCTGGGATTTGCAGCTCCCCCTCAAAATAGTAATCTCACCACGCCCTGCCTGGACATAACCACATCTGTCCACCTCTCTTAAAGCCAAACTGCCTGCTTCGTGATCAAGAAACACTCCAGTTGTTGAGCTGACCCGCTGAATTGATATATGCCTAGAAAAACACGGAGAAAGTGTAGCAATGTGACAGTGCGAACGAACACGTCCTGTTGCTTCTGTCCAGGGAAGGATGGCTCGGCTTGTAGCGTTGGTCGCTAGGCTGGGACAGACAAATATTTCGGCCTCAACCTGATAGTCCGTCAGCGTGGCGTAAATATCCACACGCAGCCTTATGCATATACCCTCCTTCGACTTACTGCAAAGCCCTTAAGCTGCCCTACGGAGCCACCCCACGCTTTGCAGCAAGCAGGCAAGACCAGCAAAGGATCTGACTATGTCCCCATAGCCAGGATGGCACCCTGGAGGGCCCCGGTGGGTCTCGGTGCCCACGTCGTCGATTCACATCTGGCTACGGGGACACAACCGGCGCCGTCCCCAACCCTCTCCGGTCTCTGTGAAGCACAGAACGGACGCTGGAAGCCGCTTCAGGGCTTTGCAGAAAGTCAGGGGCTGGAGGAGAGAGGCGTACAGAGGGAGGAAGGGGACATCGACCCCTGCAGGGTCCGAAAAGGACATCTGCACACGCACGGGACACTCATGTACGCTTTTGTCCCCAACGCCGGCCTTCCCAATACCTAATGAAAGTATGTTTTGCCAAACTTGTTCTATATATATATATATAATACATACGTACGTACGTACATATATATATATATATATATATATATATATATGCGCGCATGCACATATACATGCACGCACGCACACATATACACGTATTTTATTAAAACAAAAAAAAAAGAGTAAAGCAAAATATCCATTCCCCCCCCCCCCGGCAAATTGCACACTAGAGTAAATTAAAATCTCCCCTTGCTCCCCCGCACGTGTTATCCCAGCCCTTCCCCATCTGATTTCCGTTTTCCTTCATAATGCTTTGCGCTTTGGAATGATAACCACGCCAACGAGTCATCGATCCTACCAATCTAATATTACAAGGAAATAGTACCAATTATAGTCAGTTGTCATCAACCCGATTTTGTAATTTTTAAATTACAAAAAAAAAAAACCCTGTAATTTTTAAAACTTGTTTTTTGAATAATTCCCCTCCCCCGGGTGCCTTGGCTCCCTTCCCAAAGACACACACACACACACATTTTGATATTTGCGGTTTTTCCACTTTTTCCGGGGGTCCGGTGCCCCTAACCCTAGTGAACGCGGAGGGCGAACTGCGTATACGACAGCGTAGCGAAAGGAGAAAGAACTCAAACGAAGGCGAGAGAGAGCCCGAGAATCTGTAAAATTGCGGGAAACTACAGCGGCGTGCTGTATCGGCGCAGTGCTCGATGCAAGGCAAAATCACGGCTTGCTTTTTGGAATTCCCCCCCCCCCCTGAGTATTTTGAGCCACGGTCAGTTGCACTAACAGATCCAGAGGGATAGCTGTGATAAAATAATCACTATGAGAAAGGCAGGGTACAAATGAACAAAGTCGTCATCCCCCATCCCCACCGTCCAATTCTCCTCCACGGCCCCCCGGCTTCCTACCTGTGGTCAGCAGCTGCGTCAGGCAGGGGTTGGGCACGCTCCCGAGAGGACAGACCACCGGCGATCTGAGAGGCCTCTTCGCCTTGGCATTTGACCCTTTCACCTTGCACCGCTCGTCGTCTCTGCCGGGCTGGCGCGGCTGCCCTCTGGCCATCCCCAAAACCGGCCCGCTCGGCAGCCCCAGGTGCAGACGCGGGGTGCCGAAAGGAGCGGGGTGGGGGTATCCGGAAGGCAGCTCCACGCCGTAGACCGGCGTGTTTTGGGGGAAGCAGGGGCTGGTCAGTGCCGGGGAAGGGGGCGAGCAGGGGAAGAGGGCAGAAGGCGGGTAGTGCAACTTAGAGCGGGGGGCGGAGGGCAGGGGGCACCCGGGCTCCTGGCCGAGAAGCGGGGCGGAGACAGGCAGCGGGGCGGCGGCAGAGCAGTAGGAGGGGTAGGAGTCCAGGCCCGGCCACTTGCCCGGCAAGCTGTACGCCAGAGGGGGCTTGGGCTTGAGACCCGGGGCCAGGCCGCCGGGGAGGGTCGAGGGCAGAGGGGCCGGGGGGAGGTCGGGGCTGAGGAAGACCCCAGGCGAGCCCAGCGGGGCAGAACAGCTCCCTGCAGTCTGGAAAGGAGAGAGGAAGGAAAAACAGGCACCAAAAAAACAGATCAGCTGATGGAGCAAAACCCAGATCGCTGAGGACTAGAAGCTTGCAGGCGGGAATTAGGTTTGTACCCTTGAGTCTGTATTTTTTGGGGGGAAGGAAGGATCCTAAAGAACAAAAAGAAAAACAATGGTAACACTAACACGGTCCCACTCGGCCCTAGAATATGGCTCCCCAAACATCTCTGATGATCAATCTAGCCCTCCGGGGAGTAAAGAGGAACAGAAAGAGTTCCATCCCCGTCATAACCATGCACGACCAGGTGCGGAAACACAGAAGCGAGGGGTGTGGAGGAGAGACAGAGAGAGACTGGGCTTGAATCTCTGATGTCAGTCCACTCCTGGTTTTAGTGTGAACTTTACAAGCAGCTATCCAAGGTGCTGAACTTGATTCTCCTCAATAGTCACTGTCGTGTGCCTTCAAGTCATTTCTGATTTATGGTGACTTGAAGGCAAACCTATCATAGGGTTTTTCTGGGCACAATTTGTTTGGGGGGGGTTTGCTTTTGCTGCCCTCTGAGGCTGAGACAGTGCGCCTCACCCAAGGCCACCCACTGGGTTTCCATGGCTGAGCAGGGATTCGAACCCTGGTTTCCAGAGTCATCCAGACTGAAAGCCAATGCAATATCATAAAAAGCAAATGGGCAGGTACCTCTTATCAAAATACAGAAAACAATATTATAAAGCAATATTAAAATCCCAACGCAATGTGCAAAGTTCGGACTAGAGTGCGGAGCAGATTTGCGCGCGCGCACGCACACCCCCCCACACAGCACTGACATTATAGCTGTCTCTACAGAGGAACAATATTATAAAACAGACTATAAAGCAATGTTAAAACAAAAGTCCAATGCCACGTGCAAAGTTCAGACTAGAGTACCGAGCAGATTCTCTCTCTCTCTCTCTCACGTACACACACACTCTGGGGATGGGAAAAGTGGATGTCCGTCAGAGAGCGTACGTACCTGGAGAGGAGGGCTGGGCAAGTGGGGAGAGCTGGCAGGGCATGGCGGGAGCAAGGCATCCACGGGGCCGGCAGTGGGGAGGAGGCTGGCAGTGCCAAGGCCGTCTCCGGCATTGCTGCTGATGCAGAGCGGCTCTGGCACAGACCCAAAGCACGTTTGTTCCTGGTAGGTGAGAGGGATCTGAGGAGGCAGCGGCCGAGGACTGGAGAAGAAATCTGGAAAGGGAAGAAGAGAAGGAGGTCAGGCCAGGCCAGGCCAGGGCAGGTTGTGGCACCAAACCGTCCGATTCAATAAACGGGGCTGACCGAGATGCCCAAAGTGCAGCACCTGAAACTGATGCAAAGTTTAAAAGATCTGAAACCAACTGAGGATTTTTGGAAAGATGAGAAACTTTGTCGAGGAGCAAAGACGAGAAACCATCTGTTGCTGTTGTGTGCCTTCGAGATGTCTCCAGCTCACGTAGATCCCAAGGTGAACCTGTCAGGGAGTTTTCTGGGGCTGAGAGTATGTGACGCACCCAAGGTTGCCCAATGGGTTTCTATGGCCAAGCAGAGAATCGAACCCTGGTCTCCAAGGCTGTAATCTAACGCTCAAACCACTACCCCAACACTTTGCCCCTAACCCTAGTGAACGAAGAGAGCCAACTATCATTTGCACTCAGCAGCGGGCGAGGTGAGGAGGGAGCGGAATCTCGTCCTTCCCGGGAGGCTCAGGCAAAAGCAAACCGCCACAATCTCTCCTAGCTTGTGGGTTCTCCCTCCTTAATACCATTTGCCACCTCGATCACACTCTGAGGTTGCTTGGCCACACACACGCGTCCCAGTTTTTCGTCTGCGAAACGCTGGAAGGTGTGCTTCTGGACTACAACGCCCCAGTTCTCAAAAAGAAACTTTTCCGCAGGCTCCGCTTTTACCCAGCCAAGGACTGGTTTGGAGCAGCTTCGGAGCAAAACGGCAACAAAATGCTATTGTGAAATGTTTTTCTTGGGGAGGTGGGAGTAACCCTACAGGGTGGTGGTCACTTGGCCCGGGTCTACTCACAAGCCACAAGAGACGCCACCCGACCACACCAGGGCGGAGGGGGAGAGCGGCTCTTTCTAAGGGGGAAGAAGGCAAGATTGCCACACTTCCACCACCCACCTCCCATCCTGGATGCCGCAATCTCCACTGGGCTGGAGGTGAATGAACTCCTTCCATGGCGCGCCTTTGGACCCGCGGATCCATCACCCCAGAAAAGGCCCGAGGCTGCAAGCATTGATCCCACGGGTGGCCACATGTGACCAGATAGAATCATAAAGTTGGAAAGGGCCATCTCATCCAAATCCTGTGACTCGTCAGAAGACAAAGCTACAGCTCTCCCGAGGGATCGCCATCCAACTTCTTTGTAAAAACTTCCGGCCAATGATGCTCGGGAAAGGCAGCATAGAAACGTCATGAAATATATGGTAACCGCAGCTAGGATTATCTGTGCCAAACACTGGAAAAACAGTGAAGCACCAAAACCAACTGAATGTTTAAATAAGCTATTGGATCTAGCAGAAACGGATAAGCTTACAACCTTATTGAAAGAAAATTCAAATGAATCTCATTTAAAAATCTGGAGACCTTTCACAGACCATCTAAGGAATAGTCAGGGAGACTTAACGGTTATTGGATTTGACATGTAAGAAAGAGACCGTTTCCGCCCTACACTGTTATAGTGCTATTATTCCACTTTCAACATCCAGTGGAATCCTGGGGTGTGCCGTGCATTTAGGATTCTCAGCCAGAGAGCTTGTTGGCCTCAGGAAACTACAAATCCCAGATTTCCACAGGATGTTGAAAGTGGAATAATAGCACTATCACAATGTCGTGTGGAAATGGCCTAAGACAGATTTAGCTTGGTAAGGAGAATGTGTGGGAACATACGCACTGAAAAGGAGGTGAAGGGATAGAACTAGACGTTTGAACCAGTAGCCAAAGCAAATCGGGAAGTTACTTCAGTGTCAAGTGTTTGTATCCTTTGTAAATTTAACTTTATTTTTGTTCCTTGTCTTTACATGTTCTTTTTCCTATTTTCCTCTTCTTTCTTTCTGTCTTTCTTTTCCCCTTTTTGTAATACGACACACAGTATTGTATGTGTCTGTATGTTTTAATTCAGCAAAGATTATTTTATTTAAAAAAACTTCCAACCAAATAAGGAGAGACCGCTCCTTTTTAAAATAGCCCATTCTTCCGTTGAACAGCTCTTACAGTCAAGAAATTCTTCCTAACGTTCAGGTCTAATCGTTCGTCTTGTAATTTGAATCCGTTGGTTTGTTTTTCCGCTCTCCGAAGTAGCAGAAAACAAGGGCACTCTGTCTTCTATGTGATGACGTCCCTTTAGGTGTTTATCACGTCTTCTCTTCCCTGAGCTAAGCATCCCCAGCAACCTCAGCGGTTCCTCCCAGGGCTTGGTTTCCAGACCTTTGGTCATTTTGGCCTCCTTCCTCTAGACAAGTTCCGGCTTGTCGATATCTGTCCAGAACTGGATACAGGCTTCCTCAACTTATTTGCTAGGTTAGGGACCAGAGCACTCTCAGAAAAGGGACTTGGTCGAAGAAAGGGACCCATTTGTGAAGGGAGCATGAACGGAAGCTCACTCGGGACCAACGTCTGGGTCAAACATCTACTCTCCTTGTTGAGCGGGACATTTGCGCGCAATCCCTTCCTCTTGCCCTGAGCTGAACCCGGCAAAATTCACACTCGTGACTCCTGCCCGGAGACGACCCATTAGCACTGCGGACTCGGGGGCGAGCTGTGAGCTTCGGCAACCCTCCTTTCAGTCGGAGAGCCGCCCGGCTTAAATGGGAGGTTTCAGGAATCTATTTTAGTCGTTCAGACCTACGAACGTAAATCCAAAAAGTTACAAGATCGTGCGCCCAGCTCGTTAACCTTAAAACAGGGTGGCTTTCCAAGCCGTCGCTTGGAAAACAACGCAGTATTTCCATACCCCGTTTATCCAAGACGGTTTACTAGCGCTCGAGGTCCGAACGCAAGCCTCACCGCAAATCCACACTGCGCCGTGGGATGGTGCAGGGCCAAGCCCTTGGTGTGGTTTCGTTCCCCTGGGGTCCCGCTCCTGGCCCTCCCTCGGGCTGGCCTTGCGTGCGGCCTGTGGCTAACCACATCCCGTGGCCTTCCCGAAGCCGAGCCCCGTGACCCAGCCATGCCTCCCTCTCCCTTCCTGCCCTCCCGGCGCAACCCTTCCCTCGCTTCGGCGGGGTCAGACGGCACGAAGTGCTGCCTTGGCACTTTCAGGGCACACACTCATTGCGAGCTTCTTTTCTTCCTCCAGACTTGATGGAAATTTTTTTCTTGAAAACCGCAACCTCACTGGAGAAGTTTCTACAACAAGAGGCCCGGCCCCTTCCTTGACCTATCTTTCCATTCCAAACTTTGAAATCCAGGTCAACCGGCCACGAAGGCTTTTTATACGATCTTACAACCTTGCAATTCGGCCATTAGCCGTCCATTATGGATGGACGACATATGTGTTATTCTTCATCCCCAGCTCAAAAAACGGGGTCCCTGATGTCAGGGAACTCTAACGGGAAGAATAACAGGCCGGCAGATAAATCTGGCACAATATCGGAATATCCCAAAAAGTTGCAGAGAAATTATTCTGCAGAGAAATAGATGGGCTTTTCTGCACAAAATCCATGCGGAAAACACTTTTGCCTCCACAGGGGAAAAAAAAATATTCTGTGCAGAAAATAGGCTTTTGTGCCTCCCCCCAAAAAACCCAGCTTGCAAGCTGTTAGTGAATTACAATAGTATAAATCAGATTTACCAGTAAATATGGATGGGAAGGATCTTAGTAACTAGGGCTGAACATAATTCAGAAGTGTGATGTGGCAACTAAAAAAGCCAATGTGATTCTAGGCTAAATTAATAGGAGTAGAGTGTCCAGGCCAAGGGCAGTGACAGTACCACTCTATTCTGCTTTGGTCAGACCCCTCCTGGAATAATCCTATGTCCAGTTCTGGGCACCAAAGTTCGGGAAGGACGCAGACAAGTTGGAAGGTGTCTAGAGGAAGGCGACCAAAATGGTAGAAGGCCTGGAAATCATGAAGCCCTCTGAGGAGCAGTTTAGGAAGCAGGGTATGTTTAGCCTGAAGAAGAGAAGATTAAGCGGTGACGTGACAGCCCTGTTTAAATATTTGAAGGGACGTCATATGGAGGATGGAGCAAGCCTGTTTCCTGCTGCTCCAGAGACTAGGACATGGAGCAATGGTTTCAAACTTCTGGAAAAGAGACTCCACCTAAACACTGGGAAGACTTCCTGATGGTAAGAGGTGTGCATCGGTGAAACGTGTTGCCTTGGAGTGTGGTGGAGTCTCCTTCTTTAGAGGTTTTTAAACAGAGGCTGGATGGCCATCTGTTGGGAATGCTTTGATTGTGCATTCCTGCATGGTTGAATCGGGTTGGACTGGATGGCCCTTGTGGTCTCTTCTAGACAGACATGCGTATACGGAAGCCTAAATACCCTAAAGGCACCAGATCTTGTCTAATCTTGGAAGCTAAGCCGGGTCAGCCCTGTTAGTATTTGGATGGGAGACTGCCAACCAATACCATGTCGGCTATATTTCAGAGGAAGGAACTGGCAAAGCCACCTCTGAGTCTTCCTCGCCAAAGAAAACACTAGGAAATTTATGGGGCTGCCAAAAGCTGACAAGCTACTAAAAGGCACGCAAAGAGAGAAAGAGAAATTGTGCAACATCTAAAAGGCATGCTCGGGTTTCTAACCCCACCAAAAATAATCTCCTCGTTTTTATTTTCTCTTCTGCAACGCGGTCTTCTACACACATCTCTCTCTCAGCCACTTCCCCTTTTGCCAGCCTATCAAACGCACCCCAGCCGGTCCCCACCACATTTCTCCACTCCCACCCCTCCCCTGGCACTTACACAAACACAGCCGGCATGTCCCTTTTACACGCAAACAAACCCGGCCTGGCCCACACGGCTTCCTCCCCCACACTGCCCACCCACCCACACGCCGAGTCTAGAGAAATGTTTTCTTTTTCTGGGTACTGCAACGTCTCTTTGACATTTCAGAACACCAGCTCATTTACATCCAGTCATATGTGTGTGTGTAGTAGCTTCAGTGCGTCTTCCCCACTCCAGCAATCTTTGCAAGCAGCGTGTGTGTGAACGAATGCGTGCACCTGCCTTCCTTCTCCGCACCCAGGCAAAAGGCAAGGGAATAGGACGAGGTCCAGTATGTGTGAAAAGGATCAACAACAAGCTGAACATGAGCCAGCAGTGTGATGCGGCAGCTAAAAAGGCCAAAGCGATTCTGGGCTGCATCAGTAGGAGTCTGGTGTCAAGATCAAAGGAAGTAATAATACCATTCAATTCTGCTTTGGTTAGACCCCACCTGGAGTATCGTGTCCAGTTCTGGGCACCACAGTTCAGGAAGGATATTGACCAACTAAAACAGGTTTGGGGAAGGCTACCAAAATGGTGAAGGGTCTGGAAGCCAGGCCCTGTGAGGAGTGGCTTAGGGAGCTGGGTATGTTCAGCCTCGTGAAAAGAAGGTTAAGAGGTGACATGTTTAAATGTTTAAATATTTACAGCGATGTCATGTTGAAGATGGAGCAAGCTTGTTTTCTGCTGCTCAAGAGACTAGGACATGCAGCAATAGATTCAAACGACAGGAGAAGAGATTCCACTTAAACCTTAGGAAGAACTTCCAACAGCATTTAGATAGTGGGATATGGTTCCTGAGTGAAGTGTGGTGGAGTCTCCTTCTTTGGAGGTTTTAAACAGAGACTGGGCGGCCATCTGTCGGGAGTGCTTGGATTGTGTATTCCTGCATGGCAGAATGGGACTGGACTAGGTCACTTTAGAAACTATAAAGCCTTCTGAGGAGTTCCGTAGGGAGCTGGGGATGTTTAGCCTGGAGAAGGAAAGGTTAAGAGGTGACATGATAGCTATGTTTAAATGTTTGAAGAGATGTCAGGTGGAGGATGGAGCAAGCCTGTTTTCTCCCGCTCCAGAGACTAGGACAAGGAGCAATGGCTTCAAAGTATAGAAAAAGAGACTTCACCTAAACTTCAGGAAGAACTTCTTGAGGGTAAGAGCAGTTTGACAGTGGGCTACGCCGCTGCCTGGGAGAGTGTTGGAGTCTCCTTCGTTGGAGGGTTTTAAAGAGAGGCTGGATGGCCATTTGTCAGGAATACTTTGATGGTGTCTTCCTGCACGGTAGAAGGGGGTTGGACTGGATGCCCCTTGGGGTCCCTTCCAGCTTTAGGATTCTATGAATGTTGGGGGAAGGCACGCACGTGCCTTGCGAATAATCAAATTCACGAAACCAAGCCTGCAATTGCAGAGAGAGGACTGCAATAGGAGAGCGTGCATTTACTTACTCCTCCCTTCTCTCCAAATCTGAAGACCTTTGATGAGCCACTTTAAACAAATATTTGATGTATTTTAGGCTATTACATCTTGAGTTCGGTCTTGGAAATCCACGGCAACCAAAGATGTTTAAAGGGAGGCCCCTAGCAAAGAAAACATTAAGAACCGCTCAACAGGTGCCGACTCGCCCCAAGATCCAAGTTGTGCGGACCTGACACAATGTGCCATTTTTCTCAAGGCAGAGATTTCAAATCCTCCCCCGCCCCCCAGCTCAGCATCCAAATCCAGATTGCACCAGACACAAGGGGACTTTTTTAAAAAAAGGAAAAAATGCCAGTAGCCGCCTTGCTCAGTTTCCATTCAGGTCATGCGCTAAAAGTCTTGCATCAGCCAAACCTTGTCAGCAATTGCCCAAGACCTCAAAAAAAAAAAAAAAAAAAAGGGCCTGGGCTGACCATTTGGGGTGGGTGGATGGTACACATGTCCGCCTTTCTACTCCCAAAATCAAGGGAGAGACCCCCGCAATCTGAGGCAGACACAGGTATGCCGGAAAGTAAGATGGGCACGCCAAAGGCATGGCACACCTCCCAAAGCACATGCTCCGTGCCACCACCACATTAATGGTGGCAGAAAAAAATATGCCCTCCATTCCGATTCAGCAAGGATGTTCCCAATTTGGAGGGTTCTTTTTTTCCTTTCTAACATACGTACTCTTTTAATATTTCACACTTTTTACAAAGAATGGTTCATGGGCTCATATCTTACCCGAATCCGACGTTTCTCACCAAAATTTACTTCGTAGAATTTACATTCTACAAAGAATGGTTTATTGGCTCATCTCTTACCTTAATCGGATGTTTCCCACCCAAATTTACCTGGGGAACCTCTCGGTATCAACCAGCCTTATTTGCAGTTGTTTTTGAAGAAAAAATATCTAGGGGAGTCCATTGGTTGTTCGTTTTCTCATCTGCCGGGCACTTAAGTCTTTGAGTTAAGAGATCTGTAGTTTTCACATCCAAAAGGTGATCAAGCCATCGCCGGGTTTTAGGAGTCTCTTCCTTCTTCCAAAGTTTTGCGCGTTCGCTTCCTTGCTGAAGTTCTCGTATGTAACAAGAGTCTCCGAAACATCCTTGTCGAATTTGAATTTGAATCTATTTCATGTCGTATGTTCATGGCCGCACCATTCCTCTGAAGATGCCGGCCACAGATGCAGGCGAAACGTCAGGAGAAAATACAACCAGAAATACGGTCTCAAAGCCCGAAAAACCCACAAGAACCAATGGCTTCTGGCCGTGGAAGCCTTCGACTCTACAGTGACTTTGATTTGAAGAGTTTCCGAAACTGATTTCCAGGCCAATATTCGTTGGGCTTCCGACATGTCCGCCACATATATGGTACACAGTACCAGTCTCTGCGTGGCACTTCCAGCGCAAGCCGAATCATTTGGGAGTGCTTTGATTGTCTGTTCCTACATGCTTGGGGTTGGACTGGATGCCCTTTGGGGGTCTCTTCCAACTCTGGGATTCTATCTCAGTTTTCTCAGCTGCTTTGAAAACGTCCCAGTTTCTCTCTCCGCCTCTCCCTTTGTCCTCGGCTTCCTTCGATCGCTGTCGAAGGCGTTCAAAGTGCAAAAGTAGTTTGTGCACAAATTAATCCAATGAGGGCAGGGAGAAAATGGGGACACCCTTGCCCTTCCCAGGAGGCTGCGGCAAAAACAAACTTCTGCAGAATCTCCCAGTTTTATTGTTCATCCTCGCTAATAACTTTTCCCATATTGACGGTACTTGATTTTGCTTTTTTAAACCATCTCTTTGAATCAAAATGTTTACGTTCATATAACTGATAAATCCTTGTCGACTTACGTTACATTCAAGTTCTTCTATATTTTTCTCCTCCCATCCTTCAACCCCATCTTCCTTTTCAATGCGTCTTCACCAGAATTCATACTCATTTACATCATCTTATCCAAACCTCTTTTTTCTCCTCTTTTAATTCTTTTCTTCTACTCTTTCCTTTGTTTCTCATTGGAAATAATTCTTATTCTTTTAAGCTTTTCTTATTTACTGCCCATACACTCCGATCTTGCTTGACCAAACACATCCTGGTTTTCATCTGTGAGCTGCTGAAAGGTATCCCCACTCAGCCATGGAAACTTACCTGATTACCTTGGACAAGTCACACTGTCTCAGCCTCAGGAGCATGCAACGGCAACCCCCTCCCAACAAATCTTGCAGAGAAAACCCACGGATGGCTTTGCCTTAGGATCACCATAAGTCAGAAACGACTTCGTAATCTTTCATTTTATTGCTATCATAAGAAGGATGTCACAAAAATCAAATAGGCTGTTGCTATTCTAATTGTTTTAACTGGCATGGTTTCTTTAACAGCAGTATTAGATTCACTGCGATTTAATCAATGATCCATGGAATTGAATAAAAATTAGTCTGTATTGACTAATAATGTTGGTATTTAGTCCGAAATAGAAATTTAAGAAACTTAGAATTTAAAATAATGAGTACAAATATAACGAGCAACAAATTTAACAGTAATTTTAAGTAATGACTTTAAGCTAAGTCCATTTATATAAGTAGGAGCTGTTTGCATTAAGGGCAGGAACTACCTTTAATTGGATGTGGTTTCTTTTTTCTTTAGCTTTTGCTAGTTTAGTTTAAATATGTCTTATTTTTGGTTCAATAATTGGAATGAAGTGTGTCATTTTTAATTCAATTGTGTCACCTTTCTTCTTTTCCCTCGGGTGCATTGTTTCGATCGGTGTTTGGGTTTTTGCGTTTATGTTTAAAACTTTCCCAAAATTCTTAATAATAACAAAAAAGAAATAACTTGAAGGCACAGAACAAAACAAGGGAAGGGAGAGCAACGGATCCATCGCTGGGAAAGAAACGTGTGTCCTTATTTCAAGCTTATGTGTTACCCTGTCCGTGCCAAGTGTTCCCAAATGATCCGTTCAAGAACAGATAGCGGGTGGAAACAGAAGGATTGGGAAAATTGCCTCCACGTCAACCCCTTCTAAAGTGTTCAGGGGACAACCCTCGGGAAAGGTTGCCAAATTTTTAGCTGCCCCCGGCTCCTGTGTCTTTCCTGGAAGTGTTCATCGGGAAGAAACTAAGAAAGGGACGGTTTTAACGGCACAGAGGTTGGTGCCATCCCTCTCCCACGTCCGCCTTTCAAGCCGTAGCGGGGGAAAGGGGTCTGGCCAGGGGGCAGCCGCTGAAGCTCAGTTCTTGTTCGTCTGCCCCCGTTCCTGAGCATTTGTAAGATGCAGAAGCCGGGAGGGAAAAGCTCGGTGGGAACTTGGGAGGGACAGAAACACAAGTGACGCACGGTGCTTTATCCCCCTGTCTGGTGCATGCCTTGACTCGCCATAGTTCTGACGTCTGGTGACCCTAAGCCAAACCTTATCACAGGGTTTTCTGGGGCTGAGAGTCTGTGACACACCCAAGGCCACCCGGTGGGATTCCGTGGCTGGGTGGGGAGTCGAACCCTGTCTCCAGGGTCGTAGCCCAAAGCTCAAACCACCCCACCATGCTGGATCTCCCGTACGCAATTACAACCTTAATAAAACATCAGGGTCTTTCCTTTTCCTATTCCTACACAGCACTGAGATGAAGAAAAATAAAATAAAAGATAAACTAGCTAGCCACTTTCTTCAGGGTCTTTCTTCAGGGAATCTAACCCCGGTCTCCAGGGCGGCCAAACTGTGTCCTTGCGATCCTATCGCCGATGCTTTCGTCCAGCTCTTTTGTTTTATCGGTTTGGAACAGACCGGGACCTTCCCTTATTTTCTTTTCCCAAAGGCCCTAACATCATCATTGTCGTCATCATTTCGGTCTAATTTATTTTTCAAATAGTTAAAATCACATCCATTTCTCATCAATCCGCTTTAGTACAAATGCCACATCCATCACATTGACTTCCCACCAGACGTTCCACTGCTTTTGTTTCTTACGAAAACATACTAAAGATCTTTCTTTTCTTACAATACGCAACCGTTCCTCTTCTATTTCGCTTTGTACTTGGGCGGTCCAGTCACCTATTATATTCAGAATTCTCACAATTCTCACAATTGTTCCTTTTATACATAAAATACTATTATTACTGTATAGTTATCTCTTAGATATTTCATCCCTTAGGTTCTTCTCAATCAAGATTTTAATCTTAGACATCTAATCTGTATTTTTTTTACACATTCCTTCGATCTATAAAGCTGCCCATTGACAAATTTCCCCATCTGCCTCCTACAAACTTACATACTTGCAGTCGATGGTTTTGGGGATGCTCTCCTCTAAGTCTAGAATCGTTCTTTATATTTAACGTGTTTTCATTGTATTGGGTGTCTCTTTTTTAAAAAATACTATGCAAGATTCCTATGCTATTTATTTTATGTTGCATTTTTTATACTGTTGCATTTTGATACTGTATTTATCGGTTTGTATTTATTATGTATGCAAATGGCCTATTAATAAACTACTGGCTGATTGACTGATTATTTAATTAATGGATCTCATCATCATCACCATCATCAGAATAATGTTAGAAGATCTAAGAATTCGTAATATTGTTAAGTAAGAATTATTTCGGTAAGGATCTGATAATATCAGAGATTTAATTATATTATTTTAGTAGTTAAGAGATGAGACCTGTAGAAATCACATAACATTATTAAAGATACAATACAAGAGTAACAATGCACTACTTGGACGAAATGGAATTTTTTTTTAAAGGAAGGTGAAGAAGTACCATCCGTTTGCCATAAGCTGTTTGCCGTAAGAGCGGGAACGGATTCTCAATTATGTGTTGTTTTGTGTTTGATTCATGCTAGATTAGTCTTGGGTAGCACGAATATGTCTTGTTTTGTGTTTGGTATTAGGTGTGCCGATGTGCATTTTTCGATTTGATTTTTTGGGGGCGTCAATTTGCCATTGTGTTAGTTTGCAACCTTACTGCGCTCAAAAGCAAACAAAAAAAGAAACATTACAAAACTATCATTAATTATTGCTATTATCGTTATTATTATTATTTGCATTATCCTGCCACCCAGCCCTACAGGAGGTGGAAAGCTCTGGGAAGCTGCCAGGAAGCTAAGAAGAGATGAGTCCCACGTTTGGCCAGCGTCCGCCCCCCGTCTCCTACCTGTGCCGGTGCGAGGCCAGCCGTGCTCCGTCACCATCCCCAAGTTCTGCCTTGGTCCTGCCATGGGGCCCGCTTCTCCATCTGGCCCAGGACGGCTCTCCTCGCCTCTCGGTCCTCACCAGGGCAGACTCGGGCTGGGGGCGGTGGCTGGTTCCTCATTCGGAGCTCTGACTGACAAGCCGGGAGGGCCTCGGACGGAGGTGTGGTGGTGCACTTACCCCCGGCCCTGTTGCGACAGCCCCTCCGTGGGGCTGACCCAGCTATTTCCTCTCTGCGACAAAGAAATAAAAATGAAACCTCCCCACGGATCTGAAGGGACTTTTCCAGCCCCGGGAGGGGGTCCGGGCACAGCCTGCGGCCCCGAACACATCCGCACCCTGCCATTCAGCTTTCGGGACGCGGGAGCGAGCGAGCACAAATTTTTGAGTCCGGAGAGAGGAGGGAAAAAAGGACAAGAGTTGACGGCCGGAGAACTTCTGGAGTCCGATGCGAAAGCAGGTGGCGATCTGGAAAGCAGGAAAGGAACTCTGTGCACGCTCAGAGGCAAGGCTGTTTTCTTTGCTTGCTCCCCTTCCTCAGGACCGATCCCTCTCAGGACGGGAAACGGGGCTCAAAGTTAAGCCAAACACAGAACCACAGAGTCGGAAGAGGCCACGACGGCCATCGAATGCAACCCCATTCTGCTATGTGGGAACACGCACTCAAAGCGCCCCCAGCAAGCGGCCACCCGGCGCCCATTTAAAAACCTCCACGCTCCGGGAAGTTGACCTTTGGAGGCGGTATGCTCCAGCCGGCCTGCCACGTTTGCTAGGGCTAGGGGCACGGGACCCCCGCAGAAGTGGAAAAATCGTAATATCAAAATGTGTGTGTGTAGGGGGGGAAGAGCGGGTACCCAGAATCCAAAACCAGGGCCATTTCCACACTAGACTGTTATAGCGCTATGATTCCGCTACGGAATCCTGGGGTCTGCCGTTTCGGGAGGGGCTGGCTTCCATAGGATTCCATAGGACGTTGAAAGTGGAATCATAGCGCTATAAGAGTCTGGTGCGGAAACGGCTCAGGTCAAGGAGAGGGAACGGAGGGTGGGTCCGTATAGTGGCCCCACACTTTCTCCGCCTCCTTCCTTGGGTGGGTGGGGGTCACCGGGAGAGGGTTTGGCGTGCTGAGAAGCCAGGCTGTGAGCGATCCTTAGCCGGTGGAGGAGGAAGAGGAAGGCTAGAGACGGGTTTTTTAAGACCTCACGACCTGAACGAAGTTGTCGAGAGGGAAGGTTTCCCTGGAAAAGAAGCATCTGAGACGCGGGGGACGGGGCAGAGCGGGGAGAAACTCACAAACAATCAAATCCAGGACAGCAAAACCTGCAAGTGCGGACGGCCAACTGGATATAATTCCGACCCTCGGTGGCAGCGTGCCGTAGTGATAACACCGGTCTCTTCAACGAGGAGTCAGAAATCAGATGCATCTATCCTGTCGTGGCTGTTTGTTGCAATTAGCTTTGCTTATTAATCGGTTTGTTAGTCTGTATCCTGTTCGAGGAGCAGTGCGTTTCTTGTTATGTGTCGTTTTTGACTGTATTAAACTTTCCGTTAATAAGGTTTTTTTTTTAAAAGAGAGATTTACAGGCCAAAATCTGAGGAGGCAGCCCCGGTGGTGGCAGGAAGAATGAAGCCACAGTTGCTCACAGCTTATCATTCAAATAGAGGCTGTTTCTGCACTAGGCTGTTATAGTGCTATGATTCCACTTTCAACATCCTATGGAATCCTGGGGTTTGCAGTTTCGGGAGGGGCCTTTGAAAACAACGTCAAGTTTAAAGAAATGAAGATAAATACAAGATATAAATATTATGGAAGAAAAAGGACTATAAGGTTATAAAACCAGACTATAGAATCATGGAATCGTAGAGTCGGAAGAGACCCACGGGGCCATCCAGTCCAACCCCCTTCTGCCATGCAGGAACCCACATCAAAGCCCTCTCTTTGACCGATGGCCCTCCAGCCTCTGATTAAAAACCTCCAAAGAAGGAGAAGACTCCTCCACACTCCACGGAGGCAACAGCCGATTCCACTGCTAGACGGCTCTGACTGTCAAGAAGTTCTTCCTGAGGTCCAGGTGGAACCTCTCTTCCTGTAGTTTGAATCCATTGCTCCTTGTCCTCGTCTCTGGAGCAGCAGAAAACAAGCTCCATCCTCCATATGACATCCTGTAGATTATTTAAACACGGCTCTTAACCTTCTCTTCTGCAGACTAAACATCCTCAGCTCCCTGAGCCGCTCCTCATAGAGCTTCATGGCTTCCAGGCTCTTCACTATTTCGGTCGCCCTCCTCTGGACACGCTCCAGCTTGTCGATATCCTTCTTGAAATGAGGTGCCCACAACTGGACACAGGATTCTAAATGAGGTCTAACCAATGCAGAACAGAGTGGTACCATCACCTCCCTCAATCTAGACACCATATTCTTATTGATGCCACCAAGAATCGCATTGGCTTTCTTGGCTGCTGCATCACACTGCTGGCTCACGTTCAGCTTGCGGTCTACCAAGAGTCCCAGATCCCTTTCACACATACTGTTATCCAGCCACGTATCCCCCATCCTGTATTTGTGTAATCCATTTTTTCTGCCTAAGTGCAGGGCCTTACATTTCTCTCTGTTGAAATTCATTTTATTAGCTTTGGCCCAGCTATCCAATCTGTCCAGATCATTCTGAATTCTGACCCTGTCCTCTGGAGTATTAGCAATCCTTCCCAGTTTGGCGTCATCTGCAAATTTGATCAGCCTGCCCTCCGCTCCTTCCTCCAAGTCATTGACGAAGATGTTGAATAGCCCTGGGCCCAGGACGGAACCCTGTGGCATCCCGCCGGTCACTTCTCCCCAGGATGAAAAGCGACCATCTACCGATCTATGTGACATCAGAATGGAATTTGTATATAAGATCAGAAATTCTTCAACGTATATGGGATAAGGTTCAGTGTTTTAAACATGGAAAAACAGATATGAAATTTATAGACGGCTTTTATACCAAGACCAGTTAGGAGGAAGTGGAATGTAATGAGTTGTGAATGAACATTGTGTATTGACTTTTTGTATTTTTAGCAATAAAAAATATAAAGGGATGAGAAGCTTTCCTTTCCTTTCTCTTTATCAGTACAGTTTCACGACTCTGTAAACACAGCCTCTATTTAGGAGACTATGGCAAAGGGAAGGAAAACAAGAGATACCTTCTCCTTCAACTAATCTTTGTTGTCCCTGGAGGAGCACAAAGAGGAGAATATATCCAGAGCATGGGGAAAAGTTCCTTTTTTCAGACTACGTCTCCCAAAATCTACCAGCTCAGTCCAACATGCAGTGGGCCTTCGGTATCTGCTAGGTTTTGGTCCCTGGACTACCCATGGATTCCAAAATTAATCATATTATGTACAACGATGTAGCAAAATAGCATCCCTCATACAAAAATCACAAAATCAGTTTGCTTTTGGGATTTTTTTTTCTTAATATTTTCAGGCTGTGTTTGGTTGAATCCATGGATGCAGAATCCGTGGATATGGAGGCCCGACTGTATAACCTTCCCAACTCTTTCTCTTTCGCGCTTGTTCTCTTGCTCTCTCCCCATCCAGACACCTTGCTTGTTATTCTCTCCCCAATTGCTAAACACCCTGGCCAGGGATTCTGGGAGGTGCAGTCCAAAAAAGGAACTTTTCCCAAGTTGCAGAAGCAATGCATATACTTTTCCGCCTCCCCGTCCTTCTTTCACACGCACACATCTTGGCTCCGATTCTATTGTTAGCACCAGCTGGAGTAAGCTCATGGAAACAGTGAGATTTACCTACAAGTTGAACAGATCTACTTGGGCTTATTCAATAGGATTCCATCCTCTGTCAGTTCTTCTTCTGCAATTGCTTAAAAAGCCAGTCTTGGGGATGCTGTGAGCTACAGTCCAAAAAATAACTTTTCCCAAATTCTGCAGTCACGGCTGTCTTTCCCTCTCTTTTCATATACACACGTTTCACCTACCATTCTCTGTCAGCTGCTAAAGATGCTGGCCAGGGGTCAGCCTCCCTCCCCCCCGCCAAAGTAACTTTCTTCCCAAGCTTTGGTTACAACGCTTATTCTTTTCTCTCTCTCCTTCATATATACACATCTTGACTGTCATTCTCCCCATTTGCTAAAAACCCTGGGCCAAGAATTCTGGGAACTATTGTCCAAAAAAGGTAACTCTTCTTTAATTAGAAATTTTAAAAAAGTTTTTAAAGATAAACACAAAAAACCACAAACACCAATCAAAACGATGCATACCAATAACATACAAGAAACTTTAAAAGTAACTTTTCAAGACTCTAGAAACAACATTTATTCTCTCTTGCTCCCCCTCCACGTATACACACATTTTGTCATTTTTTCCCAATTGCTAAACAGCCTAAGCAGGGGATGCTGGGAGCTGCAGGCCAAAACAGTAACATCAACACACTGGAAACAAGTGATTCTCTCTCTTTCTCCCCCTCTCTCTCTCCTGTACGCATCTCTTCTGCCACTCTTTCCCAATTGCTAAATTTCCGGCAACAAGTTGCTGTATTTTCCAAGTTGCAACTCCTTTCAATCTTTCTAAAGTCTCTGAAAATGCATCACAATCATCTGTGTCCTGCCATACACAAACACACACTCAAAGCACCCCTAGCAAATGGCCATCCACCCCCTGTCCGAAAACCTCCAAAGAAGGAGATTCCACCACACTCCCAGGCCGTGTATTCCACTGTCGAATGGCTCTTACCATCAGGAAGTTCTTCCTGATGCTTAGGTGAAATCCTTTTTCTTGTAGTTTGAATCCTTTGCTCCACGTCCTAGTCTCTGGAGCAGCAGAAAAAAAGCTTGCTCCATCTTAAACATGACATCCCTTCAAATATTTAAACACGGCTATCATGTCGCCTCTTAGTCTTCTCTTCTCCAACTAAACACTCCCGGCTCCCCAAGCCTCTCCTCATAGGGCTTCATGGTTTCCAGGCCTTCTACATTTTGGTCGCCCTCATCTGAACACCTTCCAGCTTGTCTATACCCTTCTTGAACTGTGGTGCCCAGAACTAGACACAGTATTCCAGGCAAGGTCCAATCAATTAATTAACTATACTAGATCATATTGTGCTGTATTAAAGTTTTAAGGGGATGTTCGGATTTCTGATTTTCATTTTATTTTATTCTGCTGGCACTCATCTGCCAAGAAAACAAAACAGAGCAGCAGTTGCACAAAAACTCTCAACTGTAGAATTCTGGCAATCCAACCATTATCCCTCTCTCCCTCTATCCTTCTGCCCTCCACCAAGATGGCTGCCAGGCCTTCCATTAATTTATTAAAGAACCCGGATCCTACCAGATATCTCCATGAACTCGTCCAGGTTTGGCTGCAGCGGTGCCAGGTCTGGCTGGATCATGTCCGCGTTGCCAATGTAGGCTGCCGAGGGAAAGGTAGACCAAGCAAAAGGTCAGGACAGGTTGGCTGAAACCATTCTCTTTCTTGTTTTCAGGTTTGCCAGGATTTTCACCCAGACCAGGAGGCACTGGCATTTCCCACTTGCTGCCAAACCAGCAAAGCAGTGATTTCTCTGTGTTCTTTTGGCAAATAAAAGTGGAGGGAGCTGTGGCCGCTGGCTCCCACGTCAGTGGGGCAGTGAATCCATGCTGGATTTTCTTTAGTTTTAAATGAGCTCTCTACGGTGCTGAATGTATTTTGAGGCTGGGGTTTCAGCACCTTGGCAAGCTCCCGTAAAGCCTGTATTAATTCTTGGAGTGGACTCATGATCCCACTGGCCTGGGAGCCATCTGAGCAGAGGTTCTACCAGGATAGCTTCATGGATGCACATAGCTGGGCAATATTGAGTTGGAAGATAATACGCATTTCATCATGTCCTCTGGGTGGGCTTCATAGTGGCAGACCGAAGTAGCCACTGCAGGGAACTGGAAGCTACACAAGCCAGACAAGGTAGGCCTTGGGTCTCTGCTTAATTCCTCACTGGATCCCGTCACACCTTGGCTGTCGATTTCCCAGAGCTGTCTGCTTTGCTACACTCTGAAGAGCAACCAATATGCTAAACAGAGGAGTATTAGAACTCGTACAAGTTCCTTTTCTTGGACTACAGCTCCCACCAGCAGGGGGATTCTGGAAGCTGTAGCTTCCCCACTTCCTAAAAAGGAACTTTTCTAGGTTCTAACCCAAAAGGGTCTCCCAGGGTACCTTCATCTGGCAAAGGCTGAGGCTGGGAGCCTGACTGGGTCATGCTGAAGAGGGTGTCCGGGATGTCCAAGAGGAAGCTGTCCAGATCATAGTGCTGCCTTCCCTCTGTGTCCTCCTCTTCCTCTTCTTTGTCTCTCAGCAGCATCGGGACCACATTGGAAAAGAGTTGATCGCACCAGTTGTTGGTTGGTTTCCATGCCTCGTCACCCTGGTTGAGAGAAAGGGAGCATCTCATCAAGAAAGGGCTCACCACCAGGGAGAGAAAGGGAGCATCTCATCGAGAAAGGCTTCACCACCAGGGAGAGAAAGGGAGCATCTCATCAAGAAAGGGCTCACCACCAGGGAGAGAAAGGGAGCATCTCATCAAGAAAGGGCTCACCACCAGGGAGAGAAAGGGAGCATCTCATCGAGAAAGGCTTCACCACCAGGGAGAGAAAGGGAGCATCTCATCGAGAAAGGGCTCACCACCAGGGAGAGAAAGGGAGCATCTCATCGAGAAAGGGTTCACCACCAAGGAGAGGAAGGGAGCATCTCATCGAGAAAGGGCTCACCACCAAGGAGAGGAAGGGAGCATCTCATCGAGAAAGGGTTCACCACCAAGGAGAGGAAGGGAGCATCTCATCGAGAAAGGGCTCACCACCAAAGAGAGGAAGGGAGCATCTCATCGAGAAAGGGCTCACCACCAAGGAGAGGAAGGGAGCATCTCATCGAGAAAGGGCTCACCACCAAGGAGAGGAAGGGAGCATCTCATCGAGAAAGGGCTCACCACCAAGGAGAGGAAGGGAGCATCTCATCGAGAAAGGGCTCACCACCAAGGAGAGGAAGGGAGCATCTCATCGAGAAAGGGCTCACCACCAAGGAGAGGAAGGGAGCATCTCATCGAGAAAGGGCTCACCACCAAGGAGAGGAAGGGAGCATCTCATCGAGAAAGGGCTCACCACCAAGGAGAGAAAGGGAGCATCTCATCGAGAAAGGGCTCACCACCAAGGAGAGAAAGGGAGCATCTCATCGAGAAAGGGCTCACCACCAAAGAGAGGAAGGGAGCATCTCATCGAGAAAGGGCTCACCGCCAAGGAGAGAAAGGGAGCATCTCATCGAGAAAGGGCTCACCACCAAGGAGAGAAAGGGAGCATCTCATCGAGAAAGGGCTCACCACCAAGGAGAGAAAGGGAGCATCTCATCGAGAAAGGGCTCACCACCAAAGAGAAGAAGGGAGCATCTCATCGAGAAAGGGCTCACCACCAAAGAGAGGAAGGGAGCATCTCATCGAGAAAGGGCTCACCACCAAGGAGAGGAAGGGAGCATCTCATCGAGAAAGGGCTCACCACCAAGGAGAGAAAGGGAGCATCTCATCGAGAAAGGGCTCACCACCAAGGAGAGGAAGGGAGCACCTCAATGAGAAAGGGCTCACCACCAAGGAGAGAAAGGGAGCATCTCATCGAGAAAGGGCTCACCACCAAAGAGAGGAAGGGAGCATCTCATCGAGAAAGGGCTCACCGCCAAGGAGAGAAAGGGAGCATCTCATCGAGAAAGGGTTCACCACCAAAGAGAGGAAGGGAGCATCTCATCGAGAAAGGGCTCACCACCAAGGAGAGGAAGGGAGCATCTCATCGAGAAAGGGCTCACCACCAAGGAGAGAAAGGGAGCATCTCATCGAGAAAGGGCTCACCACCAAGGAGAGAAAGGGAGCATCTCATCGAGAAAGGGCTCACCACCAAAGAGAGGAAGGGAGCATCTCATCGAGAAAGGGCTCACCGCCAAGGAGAGAAAGGGAGCATCTCATCGAGAAAGGGTTCACCACCAAAGAGAGGAAGGGAGCATCTCATCGAGAAAGGGCTCACCACCAAGGAGAGAAAGGGAGCATCTCATCGAGAAAGGGCTCACCACCAAGGAGAGAAAGGGAGCATCTCATCGAGAAAGGGCTCACCACCAAAGAGAAGAAGGGAGCATCTCATCGAGAAAGGGCTCACCACCAAAGAGAGGAAGGGAGCATCTCATCGAGAAAGGGCTCACCACCAAGGAGAGGAAGGGAGCATCTCATCGAGAAAGGGCTCACCACCAAGGAGAGAAAGGGAGCATCTCATCGAGAAAGGGCTCACCACCAAGGAGAGGAAGGGAGCACCTCAATGAGAAAGGGCTCACCACCAAGGAGAGAAAGGGAGCACCTCAATGAGAAAGGGCTCACCACCAAGGAGAGAAAGGGAGCATCTCATCGAGAAAGGTCTCACCACCAAGGAGACCTGAAAAATAATCCCACCCTCCTGCCGTCTTCCAATCCCCTCTTCTTCACTCACCGCTCTGGGGCTAGGGACTTCCCCTTCTCGGCTGCACCTGCGGAGCTGCAAGAGAAATACAGCATGAGGGCCACGCACAACCAGCAGGGCTCAGAAGCTAGGTGGGTACTCTGGGGGGGCTTTGAGAAGCCCGAAGCTTCCCCAGCCTGATCCCTTCCTACTATTTCACATGATCCTCATGGCAATGACACAAAAAAAGGTCAAAGGTGGGAGGTCTTTTTAGCTGAAGATTTCAGCATGCTGAAGAGGCAAGCCTTTTTTCCCCCCCTTCTTCCCCAGCAATGTGCTGAAGAGGCAAGCCATTGAAATGTTGAAATCTAGACTGGAAAAAAAGAAGGAGGAGGTTTGTCTCTTCAGCCAGGGGAGAGGAAACCCTGAGTTGCGTGCATGATTCTACCCCACATGAGCATATCTGTTTGTGTCTTCTTCTGTGAGAGGCCGTGCTAAGCTGCTGAGTTCATCTGGAAACCTTTCGGTCTCCTCCTCAAATCCCCAAGGCGAGGAAATGTGGCCTTCTTGAAAAGATGCCAAACTAGAAGTCAATCTATATTAACATTTTATGTTGCCCTGTAACAATACAGTTCTCCAAAAATCTTCAGGAAAGAAACCACCACCCCCCTACGGCTTTGTGGTAGATTGCTGACCATTTGGGAGAGGGTGAGTGGAAAAGCTTGAAGGAGAAGAAATCATAGAATCATAGAATCATAGAAATGTAGAGTTGGAAGAGACCCCAGGGGCCATCCAGTCCAACCCCCGGCCATGCAGGAACACCCTCAAAGCACTCCCGACAGATGGCCGTCCAGCCTCTGCTTAAAAGCCTCCGAAGAAGGAGACTCCACCACACTCCCCGGAGGCAGCAGATTCCACTGCCGGACAGTTCTGACCATCAGGAAGCTCTTCAGGTGGAATCTCCTTTCCTGCTGCTTGAATCCATTGCTCCTTGTCCTGGTCTCTGGAGCGGCAGAAAACAAGCCCTCTCCTTCCTCTACATGGCATCCCTTCAAATATTTAAACATGGCTATCCTGTCCCCTCTTAACCTTCTCTTCTGCAGACTAACCATACCCAGCTCTCTAAGTCTATCCTCATAGGGCATGTCTTCCAGGCCCCTCACCATTTTGGTTGCCCTCCTCTGGACCTGCTCCAGCCTGACCATGTCCTTCTTGAATTGGGGTGCCCAGAAATCAAGAAGAGTAGCTTGAATCTTGAATGAGAAGCACTCCATACTGTAACACTTCAGTTGCAGTTCCTCCTCGCCCCCACTTTGAGCACTGGGGAAATCTTATTTCAATAATTTATAATCTTTAAAAAAAAAAAATCGTAACACCCATACTACAGATGGGTTGACTGAGGCCAAGACACAACGGCTTACCTAAAGCTACATAGTGCATTTGCAGAAGAGGCAAGACTTAGATCAGTTTAGCTTCTTCTTCACCCGGTGCTGGGCTCATTCTGAAAGCCATTACCCAAATCACTTCCCAGCATTATTTCCTTCCTGTACCACCATGTTGTTCTCCTGGGGCAGCATAACAGAGCTTCCCTGTTAAACCAATCCTCCCACACAGAAGTGGCAAAGCCAAAAGGTGTGTCAGGCACTGTACCTCTCACAGAAAAAAAGAAAACAGAGAGTGCAAAGACAGCATCAGCCAGTAGGTGGAGCTGCTGCCCACCATAAGATTTGGAGACGGATTTTGGTTCCCCCTGTTCCAGGCATTTCCTTTTGGGTCTCTTTCACAGGGCTAGGGAAAGCCACTTTTCAGGACTACGACTGCCACAATCCCTTAACCAACGTGGTGGGGAGAGCCTGGGAACCACAAAAAGTAATACCCACAAATCCTGACACCCTAGAGGTAATTTATAGCCCTCAACTCAGTCCCTCTCCTGCACCATTTGTCACTGGTACCCAGAGATAGAATGCCTTGGAACATGGAGGCTTCAGCGGTATGCAGACACCTACAGCTTGCCGAGTCCCACCTAAATGCAGAGATCTGGGCTCTATCAGTGGGAAACGTTTCCAAGGAAAACTTTGGCCAGTGCTTTTGGGTGGCCCCACATCTCAAGCACAAGGGGGTTGCGGGTGGAGAGGAAAGCTGACCCTTTTCTTGTAGTAAATCCGCCACTTGTGATATTCCTTCATCACCACCTCGATCCGCCGCTTCCAGTAATTCCCTTCCAGCACAACAGCCTGACAGGGAAGACAAAGGGATACCATCAGCACCCTCAGAAGGCCGATTTAAGAAGATTCCAGCTAGCGAGGGAAAATATCTGCACGGAGCAGGAGCGCAGGAGAATGTGTTCCTCTGCTTTGGGTTCCGTATAGTGACTGAACAGTTAACCTCTCCTCTTTTAACAAACCCTGTTTAGGTTTGTTTGTTTTGTTTTGTTTTTTGGAAACCCTTTTGTAAATATTGCTTCCTACTGTCTTGAAGATTCATCTTCCATTTCTGAAAGAGAGGCCAGGGTGGGTTTTGTTTCTTCCTTTCTGTGCACATTAGGAGCAGCACAAGTACAGACCTGGATGTTTTATTAAGGCTGGAATTGCATAAGGAGGGAGGAATGGTCAGACGGTCCCTGCCACTAGGCTCAGCCAACAGCCTGGCCATAACAGCATGATTTGGCATGATGCAGAGTACAGGAGATGACTCACCACCATGATATGACCAGGACTGATGCGGACTGAACAGGAGACAAAGGACAAGAGATGTTGCCCTGATGCCTGGGGATAATCTCTGCCCAGACTTTGGGATGCCATGCCCACCAGAGAAGTGCTACGTATGAGCTGGTACTTAGGGGCTTCTGCAAACAAGGCAAGTTCTTAGAGGCTTCTGCAAACTAAGCCGGATCTTAGGGGCTTCTGCACGCTAACCTAGCTCCGAGGGGTTTCTGCAAAATAAGCCGGCCCTTAGGGGCTTCTGTATATGAAGCTGGCTCTTAGCAGCTTCTTCACACTAAACCAGTTCTTGGGGGTTTCTGCAAACTAAGCCAGTTCTTAGGGTATTATGTACCCTAAGCCAGCACTTAGGGGCTTCTGTACGCTAAGCTAGACGTTATGAGCTCCAGTCACTAAGCCAGCTCTTACAACTTTTATACGCTAAGCCGTTTCACAGAAGATTTTGTGCATTGTTACAACTTTTCCTCCCACTCTATCCCAGAGTGGATTTCCAGATGCCAGAAAGCATAACGTTGACTTTTTTCCGTGAGTGCGTGTAATGGCAGATGTTTAAGAGGTTCCTTGTCCCTGCCCACCCATCCCTCCACCATTTCTTTGCTGTGGACAAAAAAAACAAGGGACCTTTGGCTGGCCAAGGCCTTGAAACTTCCAGCTAATGCTGGGAAGCAGCCCAACATGCCAGAAGCCAAATCACGTATGTTGTGGTTGTGGGAGCAGGGAGGTGAGCACATAACTCAGGGCCATGGTGGGCTTCCAGTTGTATATGGAGCACTTCTGGAGTGACACTCACTTCTGGTTTCCGATGGGCATCTGCCTCCGAGCCATCCAGCGGGGTGACAAATCCACACACGGGGCTCTTTCTGCGTTCCACATCTGCGGCACAGAAGAACTCGCATCAGGTCCCCGATCCCTTTGCCCAGGCTGGCTGTGGGATTCTGGGAGCCACATACCAAAAAGCAGGGAAGCATTTCCCTCACGCCCCCTCAAAAAATAATCCGGGATAGATTTTATAAAATCTCCCTTTCGCCTCCCTGTGCAAGCTCCACTCCCTGACTTTTTCAAAAGGCAATTTTGAAATCAAGGTTGCAAAACTCACTTTGGGGGCAGGGGAGAGAGGCAATGCAGAAAGTGAACTTTTGCAAACTTGTTTTGTTTTCAAAACAAACCAAGGGGGAGACACTCCAGCCCGCCAAGTTTCAATTCAAAGTCCATAAGCCAAGTTCAGTCTCTCCGTGGGCTCCGGTTGCAAAGAAAAATATCGACACCCCCCACACCTGAATTTTTGCCTTTGATCTCCCTAACTTTGGGAGAAGAAAAGGAATAACATCCAGTACCACTTCCAACCCATCTCCCCCAGCCCCAGGACTCACACTGGATGTACCAGGCTCTCCAGATAGCATTGTTCAGGCGGATCTTGTCCCGGCAAAGCAGACGGAGTCCCTTGAAATTCTTCCATTTGGGGGACACCAGTTTCCCACTGAAATATCAAACCAGGGAATATGAGGAGACACATGCGATACCAGAGATGGGCAGGACAAGCTGCCAATTCTTTTTTTCCCCAAAGGTCCTCTGCTTTTAAATTCCCCCAAACTTTTTTGTTACCAGGTTCCTGCGCTATTAAATTATTCCCAATTTTTTTTGTTGCCAAGCTCCTGTACTATTAAATTCCCTCTAACTTTTTTGTTATGAGGCTTCTCTGCTATTAAATTTCTCCCAACTTCTTTTTGTTGCCAGCCTCCTGTGCTTTTTCAGTTGCTCCCAACTTTTTTTTGTTCCCAGGCTCCTGTGCTATTAAATTCCTTCTAATTTTTTGTTATGAGGCTTCTCTGCTATTAAATTTCTCCCAACTTCTTTTTGTTGCCAGCCTCCTGTGCTTTTTCAGTTGCTCCCAACTTTTTTTTGTTGCCAGGCTCCTGTGTTATTAAATTCCTTCTAATTTTTTGTTATGAGGCTTCTCTGCTATTAAATTTCTCCCAACTTCTTTTTGTTGCCAGCCTCCTGTGCTTTTTCAGTTGCTCCCAACTTTTTTTTGTTGCCAGGCTCCTCTGCTATTAAATTCCTCCAAGCCCATTAAAAGAAAAAAAAAAAAGGCAGGCAAGAGGTTACACTTTTCTCCATAACCCTCCTACAAAATGAGGTACTTTTGTCCTTTTAACTTCTTTTCAAACAGAATGGTTGTTTGTCGTTAAACTTTTGTATTAATATTTTTAAGCAGTCCTTTGTTTTAACTTATAAGCTGTCTTGAATTCCATGCTGAGAGAAAAGCAGGATACAAATCAAATGTATTTATTTATTTCTTGCCCGTTCGTCTTGAAATCTTAGAACAGCAAATCAATTTAAACAAATTTAAACAATACCACGTTAAAACCAAGAAATAAACAAGATCTTAAAAGAAAAACCGTTCTAACAAGACAGAAGGAGTTTTAAAAGGCTATCAGAGTTTTAAAACATGTACACATTCAGAAGGAGATTAGATCCCAAAGGTTTTCATGAAAAACCTAGCCTTCATCTGGTGCCAAAACAGGTACCAACAGGGCAGTACACCTGTCTCCAGTGCAGGAAGAAGACTATGGCATGGGAAGGAACTCACTGGCTAGCCTGTGGGAAACAGGATGCCGGAGAAGTGACAAGTGGAATGATAGCACTATCATAGCGTGGTGCAGAAATGACATGTGTTTCCAGATCCCTGTTCTGGCCAAAGAAGTGGTGCAGGAAAAGCAGGAACTGATGGGAACTCGGGAGTCAGGGCCTTTTCAGTGGCTGCTCCTGGGCTCTGGAAATCCTTTTCCAGAGAGACCAGATTGGCCCTTTCCTCGCTCTCCTTCCGCACGCAAGTGAAGACCGTTCTGTTTCAGCAGCGTTTGGGCAGACAGGTTCGCTAAGCTTTTGCTCCCGCTTTTCCTGCAACGCTTCTTTGGCCAGAGCCGGGATCCAGAAACACAGGCCATTTCTGCCGCTCCAGAGACCAGGACAAGGAGCAATGGATTCAAGCTGCAGGAAAGGAGATTCCACCTGAACCTCAGGAAGAACCTCCTGACAGTCAGGGCTGTCCGGCAGTGGAATCTGCTGCCTCCATGGAGTGTGGTGGAGTCTCCTTCCTTGGAGGTTTTTAAGCAGAGGCTGGAGGGCCCTCTGTCGGGAGTGCTTTGAGGGTATTCCTGCATGGCAGGGGGTTGGACTGGATGGCCCCTGGGGTCCCTTCCAACTCTACATTTCTATGATTCTATGATTCTGCACTACACTGTTATATTGCGATTATTCCACTTTCAGCCTCCTGTGGAACTCTAGGGTTTGTAGTTTCTCAAGGTCAAAGAGCTCTCTGGCAGAGAATCTGACTCTGGCAGAGAATCTGCCATATCTGACTTATGGCAACCCTACACAGGGCTTTCTGTCTGATTGCACATGGCGCATGGAGCACACGGCGCATATGAAGAGAGGCATGTGTATTTGGCTGGGTATTCAATTGGGCAACCTTGCTATTCACTTACGAATGGAGCATTTTGCAACGGCCACATAAGTCCATGAGTCCATTTATCCTCCATCTCCTCAATGTAGCATCTCAGGTTGTATGTGAGGTGTGGGAGACACGCTGGAGGCGAGGGAGAGAGCTCTGCTTGGTTCCACTCACAGCCTGCCTTTCACCCAATGAACTCAAGGCAGCATTCATGTCCATTGACTTATGAGACTCACGAGACCCATGAATTTCATAGGGTTTTCTAAATCGAGAAGTGGTTTGCCATCGTCTTCCTCTCAAATACAACCAACTGCACCTAGTACTTCTTGGTGGTGCCCCATCCAAGTACTAACCAGATTTGACCTTGCTTTAGCATCCAAGATCGGATGGTTTTCTGGTGCTTTCCGGGGAGGCCAACCAAATGACCAAAAGTCAGGAGTAATGTGTCCATTTCTGAGTGCCCCAGTTCAAGAAGGATGCTGACAAGCTGGAACATGTGCAGCAAAGATGACCAAAGGTCTCCAAACCGAGCTCTGTGACGGAGCTGGGGATGTCTAGCTCAGAGAAGAGAAGACTCGGAGGAGATATGATTGTTGTTAATTGACGTCAAGTTGACTTCGACTTACGGCGACCCTACGGATGAGAAACCTCCATGCCATTCCATCATGAACTGCCTTCCTCAGGTCTTGGAGACCTGCTTGAGGTCTCCCGGGGCTCATATCTTCCTTAATTCATTTTATCCATCTGTAATGTGGTCTTCCTCTTTTCTGGCTGCCTTCCGCCTTCCCAAGCATTGTTGCCTTTTCTAGTGAGTCAGGACTTTTAACAACATGGCCAAAGTAGGACAGCCTCACTTTAATCCTCTTGGCTTCTGGGGAGAGTTCAGACTTGCTTTGCTCTTGGACCCCTTCATTGATCTTTTTAGCAATCCCGGGTTTCTGTAAAACTCTTTTCCAACACCGCATTTCAAATGACTCAATTTTCTTCCTATCTACTTTCTCCACTGCCCAGCACTCCCCCATAGACGCATGCATTTTACACCTCCACAGATAGGAGAGCATTTTACATTATACAATATACAGCATTATATTATTATATTACACATCCTTCCTTGTGATTGTTAACTGCTGGCAAAGTCGACTTTGACTTACGGTGGCCCTGCGAATGAGAGACGTCCAGATTCAGGGATGTTTCTTCATTAGGTCTATTGTTACCCTGATTTCTGGGGTCCCTCAGGGGACACCTCAATGTGCTCCACGTGACGGGGAATGGAAACTAGCCAGAGCACGAGCAATAGCAATGCGAGAGGCAGGGTAACCTAGCGGGGTCTTTTTACCCAGTTTTTACCGGGTCGGGCCAAGCCAAAAAACAAACAAAGATGTCCAGTAAATGAGTTTATTGAAGGAAAGTCTCACGCAGCAACGCAATCACTCACACACTCACTCAAGACCTATTAAGAAGCAAAAGAGAGGAAACTGGATAGAGGAATATTGAAGGGGTTGTAGCTGGGGTGATACTGCACCTTTGTCCTGAAGTCCTTGGTCCGGGAAAAACAGTGAAGAAGTGGAGCTCAGCACGGAGAAGGCGGAGGGGATCACTCAAAGGATGGAGCAACGGTCTGCTGGGATGACTGGGAGTGATCCGAAGAACCGCTCAAAAACTGCGACTATTTGTAGGGGAAAAAGTAGCTGGAGGACTAATTCTTTCCCGGGAAGAACAACGGGTGTTGGAGCGATAACGGAGCTCCCCCCTGGTAATTTCCTTTGTGTGACGGGATTGCAAGGTGTTGCCAAAGTCTCAGGATCTTCGGCTGTGTTAGTTTGTGGTGTGACTTCATGTAAATGGTCCTCGCCTGGTGGAATATTTGCTCAACTTGGGGCAGACACGCTAATCCCCTCAAATCGGCTTCTTAGGGTCTGAGGACCCCTTGTTTATTGTGGGTTTGCACAGCTTGAGGTCTCCTGGGGCTACGGGACGGGAAATTTTACTGGCCTGACCTGGTTTTCGATCTTTGACCATGGCTGCCTACGTGCCCATCCGGGTGACCTCTCAGGCACATGGAATCATATTTTAATATCAAAATTGTAGACCCCGGGATAGGGTTTCTCCAGTGGAGTAACACTATCCATCCGTAATGTGCTTTTCCTCTTTTCCTACTGCCTTCTACCTTGCCAGGCATTACTGTCTTAGTGAGTCCTGTCTTCTCACAACATGGCCAAAGTACAACAGCCTCAGTTTAGTCATCTGGGCTTCTAGGGAAAATTCAAGGTAGATTTGGCTCCCAGGACCCATTCATTTGCCTTTTTGGCAGTCCAGGTTATCCTTAGAGCTCTTCTCCAGCACCACATTTCTAAGGAGTTGAGTTTCATCTTCTCAGCGTTCCTCACACAGAAATCAGAAACGTCCCTCTTTTACGTTTACAACAACCTTTTGAGGAAGACCAGGTTCAGAGTGAGAGCAGAGGGCCCGAGTCCGCCCGCTGTGTTTAAAAAAATGCATACAAAAACACACGCTTTTTCAAAAGTGGGGGAAAAAACCCCACACCAGAGAGGGAATGCAAAAAACTCCCTTGTGGGGAGAATTAAAAATAAATAAAAGTTTCGCCACCTGATCGAAAACAAGCACAGACCAAGAACATCCACGGGACTGGGAGAAAGGGAACAAAATGGAAACTAGATGATTTTTCACCTTCACGGTATCCATTTTGATTCAGAAAACGTTGCCGGGAGCCTGAGCGGCACATTCGAATCCAGGACTCCCTCTCTTTCTATTTATTCATTTTTTTGTTTTCTGACATAATTAAAAGGAATTCTTCAACTCGTTTCCTTTAATAAAAAATACTGCGGCATAAGCTAATGTTGACCCAAGAACCAGGAAAACAGTGCAGGTGGCTCTTTCCTCATCTCTCATCGCATTCAAGTTCCCAGAGAGAATCGCAGGGCTGTTTGCTCTTCTGCCGTGCACGGACGCCTAATCGGTCTGCGTGAGCACATTTCCCTTAATCTGTGTGCAGAGAGCGAGAGAGACCCGGACTCAGAGCGGCTCCCCGTCATCTTCCGGACGGGAAAACAAGCAAACACCAGCTGGGATGGAAAGATCCTCAGACAAACAGGGGCCGGGCCCCGTCGGAAGGAAGAAACCACTCCACGGAGCCCTTTTGTGCCTTGTTTCAACTAAAATAGGGATCTACGGTGCTATAGCAGATTGACTGCCGCTGGGCTATGGAGCTCATCAGGAGACTTTTGGCGGGCTGGTCACTCTCTCTCAGCCTGGCCTACCTACCAGGGTTGGCGTAAGGTTGGGGTGGGCTGCACCAGGCACGGGTGGCAATCTTCTGTCCCTGGGATCCTTGGAAGGCAGCACACAGACATTCAAAGAAAGAAAGAAAGAAAGAAAGAAAGAAAGAAAGAAAGAAAGAAAGAAAGAAAGAAAGAGGGACAGAGGGACAGAGGGACAGAGGGAGGGAGGAAGGGGAAGGAAGGAAGGAAGGAAGGAAGGAAGGAAGGAAGGAAGGAAGGAAAAGAAAAGAAGGAAGGAAGAGGAAGGAAGGAAGGAAGGACGGAAGGACGGAAGGAAGGAAGGAAGGAAGGAAAAGAAAAGAAAAAAGAAAAGAAAAAGAAAAAGAAAAAGAAAAAGAAAAGAAAAGAAAAGAAAAGAAAAGAAAAGAAAAGAAAAGAAAAGAAGGAAGGAAGAGAAAGGAAGGAAGGACAGAAGGAAGGAAGGAAGGATGGAAGGAAAGAAGAGGAAGGGAGGGAGGGAGGGAGGGAGGGAGGAAGGGAGGGAGGAAGGAAGGGGAAGGAAGTGGAAGTATCCACGCACACATCCACTCTTTAAATTCATATTTTATTAATTTTAATGCAGACAAACTGAATCACAGCAGGATGATCAACAGACAGAAAGGAAAAAAAAGAACTACACAAACAATATATATGCATAGTTAAAGCTAAAACTGAGCTAAACCAAACTAAAACTCTAACGCATAAAGGACTAACCTATTACCATAAACACAGCCTAACTAATCACTAACTAATTAACAGGAGATAAGCCTGTTTTATTTATTAACACACCTTTATAATCTGCACACACCCACACACAACCTCCGAAAGGGGGGGGGGACCCATTTCGAGTTCCACAGCAGCAGCACAGAGGTAAAATCAGGACTAAGTTCTAAAGTCCCCGGTGCAAAAGTCAGGAACGGCCAGGAAGCATCGGTGATTATCATTTTATTTGCCGCATTACTATTCATAGGAAGGCATTTATTACCTCAATCTGCTGCATTCCACTTTTGCACCAAGGACCCGCTGAGGAGCGTTTGTGATTATGGTGTTATCATTCCTCGCATTGCTATGCATACAATAATATTTAGTATAACAATTTGTGCTGTTCCACCTTCCCACCCAGGACTGTCCGGCAGCACGCCAATTCACGCCCATTACGTCCCGAAAACAACAATCACAGCCACCCCAAAGTAGTCCCAGTGGGGAAACAAGGAGACCTTCCCCTTGGCGATTTCCCATTTCTCCATGGGGCTGAGAGCGTGTGGCTCAGCCCAAGTCACCCAGTGGGTTTCCGTGGCTGAGCAAGGCATCAAACCCGGCTTCCCCGAGCGCTAGCCCAACCCTAGCTGCTTCTAAGTCCTTGGCCAACGTGAAAACACTCTGTGCATGCCCCAGAATGCTCTCGCCATGCCTGCCGCATACAAACAGAGGAAGGCAATTGAACCCTCTCAAGCTCAGAAAAAGAAAAGGGTAAAAAACAAGCTGTCTGACGCTTTGTGGTGGTTCCACGAATGAGACCCAGGAGCCCAAACCTATCCAAAATTGGTTAGAGCAGAGGGGCAAGGAATGACCGGGTAACTCAAAACTTCCCACCCCTCCGTGTGCCACAGGAAGGACCCCTGCGCCCACCCTCGGGGGCCCTCACCTTCCCTGCCGTCTTTGGGGGAATTTGAACTCTCCAACGCCCATCAGCAGAGCAAACACAGCCTGCCCGCGCCAACTGTGGGGCGAGTCAACTCATCCGGGGAGGCGGGTGCTCCCGGGCACCCCGCCAACCGCTCCACGGGCCAAGGCTACCCAAGAGTCTGGGTGCCAAGGAAGCCACAGGCCAGCTTCTCCCCTTGAAGGGGGAACGGGCAGCCGCCTCGGAGAGGCCACGATCCACGTAAAGGCAGCTTGTGAGTTACTCTAGCCCAGCGGTTCTTAACCTGAGGCAACCCCGGGAGCCCGCGAAGTCCTGCTGCCTGACGCCGACAGCAGCGACAGCGACTCGGCAGCGCGGGGGTGTGCGCGCATGCTGAAACTGCTCCCTCGTCTGCAAAAGAGGGAGCAGTTTGGGCGCGCAAACACACGCCCCACTGCCGCGCCTCCCCCGGCTGCCGTGTCCCTTGCTACTAGCAGTAGGCGTGGGTGCGCAGCCAGACTGCGCCTTCGTTTGCAAACGGGGCAGCCGTTTCAGCATCCGCGCACACACACGTACACACACACACAGCCGCATCCCAGACTAAAGGGACAAGCGGCAGGTGGTGTCCGTGCACCCAAACTATGGCTCTGGAGACCAGGTTCCAATCCCCACTCGGCCATGGAAACCCACTGGGTGACCTCAGGCAAGTCACATTCTCTCAGCCTCGGAGAAAAAAAAGAAGGCGACAAATCTTGCCAAGAAAGTCCCCACGACAGCTTCGCCTTAGGGTGGCCGTAAGTCGTTTTTTCAAAGGAGAGAGACAGGATGGCTAGAGAGAACCTCCCCTCTGCCAGTGGCACTTTGTTGTTGTGGGCCTTCAAGTCTCTTCTGACTGATGGCAGCCCCAAAGTGAACTTATCACAGTTTTTTCTTAACGGACAATTTTTTTCAGAAGGGGTTTACCTTTGCCTTCCTCTGAGGCTGAGACAGTGTGACCTGCCCCAAAGTCACCCAGTGCCTGAGTGGGGGTTTGAATCCTAGTTTCCACAAGCCTTTAAAAAAAAAAAGAAATGGAATATTTAGGTCTAAAGCGAGATATTTTAATCGAGTTCAGTCTTGGGGATCCCTGACAACAAATTACATTTACAGGGGGTCCCTGGCAAAGAAAAGGTTAAGAATCACCACTCTAGCCCACTCACACTACACAATTATTTCCTTTTTTGCTTTTCCTTCTCTTTCTTCCATTTTGGCCCCCATACCTTTCTAACCAAATAGCTTCCCCAGAACGTTGCTAAACCGATTAGCATAATTATTGTTCTTTCCTTCCCTTTTTGCTCTCTCCATATTTAACGTACAATATATTTTTTGTATAACCTGTTTAATTCTGGATTCTATCATACACTTATTACGTTATGCATCATGCCAAACTGAAGTTATATATGTAAATATGAGGGATGGGACGAATCCAGAATTTTCCAAATCCCTGAAAGGTTCTGGGAATCTACAAATCTCACGAATCTCGAATCTTTCGAATCCTTTTTTTAAAAAGGGGTTTCAAAAGCAACTTTTTTTAAAAAAATTAAACTTTTTAAAACTTTTTTTTAAACAGAACGTCTTGGTTAAAATACTATTTTTTGGTTGGTGGATTTGAAAGATTCGGTTCGCCTATTTTTGCACAGGGATTCGGATTTGCGAATCTCAAATCCTTCCTGACGATTCAAGGATTCCTTTGGCCCATCCCTAGTAAATATGTAAATATTTCAAGATATTCAAGAATTGGTTTCTAATAAAAATAACATAAAAAAATGAATAATGAGAAAAGGTGCGTACGTTATCAATTATCGGTAAGTTATTAACTAAACCCAGGTTAAGGTAATAAAAATGAGGGAAGAGAAGAAATCTTCCTATCGACTGTGACCACTCATGTGGAAATTGATTTAGAGGGAAATAAGATGGAGGGGAAAAGGAATATTCATTTGCCTGGTATGTTAACTATTTCTAGTATTTTTAGTAAGAAAATTTTATTTCTTTTCCCCCTATGTTCCTTTTTCTACCCTTCCCCTCCTATATAAAGAAGGTTGATACCCATGTTTAAGATAGAATTGATTGATTCAAGGGAGTAATAATACAGTGGAATTAAATAATAGTATTTCAATATTGTTAACAATATCGATTTTTGAAATGGAAATTTATGGAATAAAAGAAATTTAGGAAATTTAGAAATTAAAATAGTTTGAGAATGTAAATAAAAGGAGCAACAAATTTAAAAAGTAGAAAGTAATGATCTAAGATAAGTACCTTTTCATATCTTGGAGCTGTTTGCAATAAGGATAGGAGCCATTTATAATTAGATGTAGTTTTGTTGTTGTTTACTTCAGTATAATTTGATTATTAGTTTAGTTTAAGTATGGTATATATGTATACAATTTTTCTGGTGAGTTTAGTGTAATTGTATATGTAGGTTGATTTGCTGTTTGTCCTTATTATATATTGGCTTGTTTGTTTATTTTTTTGTTTTGATTTGTTTTACATATGTAAAATTTCTAATAAAAAAACCATTAAAAAAAAAGAAGGTTGATACCCTTATTTGAAATATTTAAATCTATCAACCCACCATATGGGAAGTTCATATCTTTTGCTCATCATTACTTTTTTCCCCCTTTACTCTCTCCTTTTCTCGCTTTTCTTGGTTCCTATACTTTTCATTCAATTTAGTTCTCTAGTATTAGATGGTTAAGTCGATTAGCATAACTAATTCTTTCTTTTTCCTCTGTCCAACGTTTATTGCATACTGTAAAATTTGCTTATGTTGTGTCTTACATAACAGCTATAAGAGACGTATGTAAATATTTCAAGAACTGTTTTTTTTTTAATAAAAATAATTTATTTAAAAAAAAGAAAAAGCGTGCACGTCGACAGGGTAAGAAAAGGTACAAATCAAAAGTCGTGAAATGAATTGAAGGTTGTGACGAACGGTGGAGAGAATACTCGACTGCAGTGTTTGAAATCCGAAATCCACTTTGAAATTTGTGTATTGGTGGATATGGATCGGCGGTTGAAAACTTGCACAGTTTAAAAAAGGGTAACGTGAATGGTACAATTTTTGGAAAAATTTTTTGCCAAAAGGTACACAAGCGGGGGAAAAAGGTCTGGACCCACTGTTTTGACTGGACACGGACATTACGGAACTCCTCAGCTCTTAATTCCTGTGGATGTAAGGCCACATACAAAGCTGTAGGTCTGCAATGGGATATATTAAAAGTTCAGTCTGTTTGCAAAATGAGTGCAGACTAAAATTCCTGTATATAAAATACAGGATTTAAAACGGAGGTGCTGGGTCCTGAGCTGTCAGGAAAACCTGAATCATAAGGAACTCCTATTGACTTTGCCGGTTGATGAGGAGCAGGCAAAAGCCCCTGAATAAAAACAGAAGAAATTATCAACGTTGGTAAAGCAAAGGAAATGGCTTGGCCTCCTCTAGCCTTCCATGGTACCAAGCAGAGATAAAGGACTCATTGCCGTCAAAAGAACCAGAAAATTAGAAACCACAATCAGGAATGGCACACCCTAGGATTCCCTAAGATGGAACCATGGTAGTTAAGGTGGAATGATACTGCTATAATTGTGTGATCTGGAAGGTCCCTCTGGTTGGCCCCACGTCTAGAAACAGGGCCCTATTCTGGAAACTGGTTCCAAACATCATCTTCTCATTTTGCAATACGACAGGTTATTTCTTCTAACTGAAAGGACAGCTGCTTCATAAAGAACCCCAGTATCCACTTTGGTGAATCCTAGGCCATTTCCGCACTAGACTGTTATAGCGCTATTATTCCACTTTCAACATCGTATGGAATCCTGGGGTTTGCAGTTTCGGGAGGGGCTGGCCGGCCCCTCCCGAAACTGCAAACCCCAGGATTCCATAGGATGTTGAAAGTGGAATAATAGCGCTATAACAGTCTAGTGCGGAAATGGTTCTAGACTTTGGTGCCGGATTCGAGTTCCTTCATGGTCGCTCTTTTGAAACACAGGACCTCCGCCTGCCACAACTGGCCGAATGATGGATGGCTGCGGTTACCCAGTGAGGGAGGGAAACACCACTCTGCTCATGCTCAGAGGCATCCTTTATCACCCGTCTGGCCAATTCCCTGCGGCTAACATTAGCTGTGTCACCTGATATGAAGCAAAGTGGAGGAGAGCCAGCACGGCGTAGTGATTTGAGTGTCAGACTATGACTCCGGAGACTAAAGTTCGATCCACGCTCAGCCACCGAAACCGACTGGGTGACCTTGCGCAAGTCCCACTCTCTCAGCCTCAGAGGAAGGCAAAGGCAAGCCCCCTCGGACCAAATCTTGCCAAGGAAACCTCATGATAGGGTCACCACAAGCCAGAAATGATCTGAAGGCCCGCCGTACCAAAAGTGGAGGACTGGAGGGGTGTGAAGTTGCAAATAAGGAGGGAAATAACAGAGTCACGCTCCAGGTTTACAGGGTCTAAACTTTCCTCCCAAGAGGTAAGTTTTTCTCCTTCCTCTGCGAGATCTCAGAATTCTCGCTGAGAGAAAAGAAGAGGCAGCAAGGAAAGCTTTCTGATCCAGAAAGGCTAAGGGTACACATCAGCCTCCGTTATCGACCGTAGCAGCTGGCGTCTTCCATGTCAGTGGGGAGCGAATCCATTCCAGGTTTTAACCTAGGCTGTAAAGGCGTTTCCCAAGGTGCTGAACCCTATTCCAAAATACATCCAGCACCTTGGAGAGCGCCTCTGAGGGTAGCCAAAACCCAGAGTGGATTCCGCGCCCCGCTGACAGGAGAGCCACCAGCCTCCCCTTAGTAGGATATGATTCTCCAAATCCAGTTTGATCTATGCACAAAATAATCATGTAGTACTTTCTGGAACCCCAGAAACCTCCGATATTTACACACCACGGGACCACAAAGATTGGTCCAGACACCAGGCATATTTCCCTGAGAACTGCAACATTCCCACTTTGCAAAATATTAGCTTTTTTGCCCTTATGGTTGAAGGATCCACAACTGAATGAAGTTGGGCAACACTGAGTTAAAACCTCCAAAGCTTGTACGGGACTTAAGCGGGCATATTTTTCAGCGGCTACAAAGACAACATGAATGTCTTCCTTTTCCTGATAACACTTCCATTGTGCAGGCAGGCAAGCGCAAAATGACCCTATCTATAGAATCACAGCATTATAGAATTGCAAAGGGCCTCATAGGTCACTGAGTTCATCCCTGCTCCGTGCAGGAAACCCAGCTACAGCTTCCCCAACAGGGAGCGATTTAGCCTCCTTTTTAACGACATCCTGATAAGGGAACCCTACAAACTCGCTAGCCAATTGTCCAACAGCTCTTACAGGTAAGAAGTTCCTTCTAAGATTCAATCAAAATCTACCTCTTGTAATAATAAAAGCATTAGACCTGGTCCTAACCTCTAGGATATCAGAGAAAAAGCCTGCATCTTCTCTCTGTAACAGCCACAGGGACAGAATCATAGAATCCTAGAGTCGGAAGAGACCCCCGGGGCCATCCAGTCCCACCCCCTTCTGCCATGCAGGAAAATACATCAAAGCATTCCCGACAGGCGGCCATCCAGCCTCTGCTTAAAACCTCCAAAGAAGGAGATTCCACCACACTCCATGGAGGCAGCAGCAGATTCCACTGCCGGACAGCCCTGACCGTCAGGAAGTTCTTCCCGAGGTTCAGGTGGAATCTCCTTTCCTGCAGCTTGAATCCATTGCTCCTTGTCCTGGTCTCTGGAGCAGCAGAAAACAAGCCCGCTCCCTCCTCGACATGACATCCCTTCAAATATTTAAACATGGCTATCATGTCCCCTCTTCACCTTCTCTTCTCCAGACTAAACATCTCCAGCTCCGTAAGCCGTTCCTCACGGGGCTTCATGGCTTCCAGACCCTCCACCATTGTGTTCGCCCTCCTCTGGACACGCTCCGACTTATCGATATCCTTCTTGAATTGAGGTGCCCAGAACTGGACACGGGATTCCAAATGAGGTCTAACCAACGCAGAATAGAGTGGTACCATTACCTCCCTTGACCATACTGCTATTGATGCAACCAAGAATCGCGTTGGCTTTCTTGGTCGCCGCATCACACTGCTGTCTCACGTGCAGCTTGTGGCCCACCAAGGCTCCTAGATCCCTATCACACATAGTTATCCAGCCACATGTCCCCCATCCTACATTTAGACATTTAAAGAGTTGTTATTATTACGAATGTTTCCAATTAACGTTGGGGCAACAGTAACAAGAACATTGCTAGTTTGGCAAGTTGGAATAAATCACCAACCTTAACAATCAATTCTTCTGTTCTTGGTGCTTCAGTTCATTAACAGCTTCGACCTAACAAAGTTGTTATGTCACTTCAAATCATTTCCAACTTATGGTGACACTACAGCAAATCTATTGTGAGGTTTTCTGAGGTTGAGAGTGTGTGACATGCCCGTTTCCAACTTATGGTGACAGTACGGCAAAACCTGCTGTGGGGTTTTCTGAGGCTGAGAGTGTGTGATACACCCAAGGTCGCCCAGTGGGTTTCCATGGCCGAGCGGGGAATCAAACCCTGGTCTCGAGAAGTTGCAGTTCAGCTCCCAAACCACCACGCCATGCTGGTCCTCTGTTACTAACCACCTGAGCATAAAACAAAGCTAATCTAGACTTTTGGAAAATAGGATCTTAGTTGCATTTTTGTTTTAAGTTATTGCACCACGCTGTGGGTTTCACGGAAGAAGATGGTGTATAACTTGAATCAATAAATTAATTAAACAGATCTCTCGTATGCGCTGTGTTCGCACCTCTCCCCTCTCCCCCCGGTCATTTCCCCTGCCCTTTTTCTTTGGAGGCCAAAACTGTCTCTCCAAACAGTCTGCTGAAGTTTTAAGTTACTGCAAGCCTAGAAATTTGGGGAGTAAGGGAAAATTTCATTGCAGGGGGAGAAGCCAAATTCTTACTCGCAGGAGTAACGCTCTCAGTCCCTCCCGCAATTATAGCAACACCCTTGAACCAAGCCATCCACAAGATGGTGGACTTAGAGGTTTTTTAAACAGTGGTGGGATGGCTACCGGTCAGAGATGTTTGGGCTGTGGAGTCCTACTACTGGCAGAGATTTGGACTCTTTCCCACTCTATAATTCAACAATTGCATGTTACAACCTTTGGAAATATTGGGCACAGACTGAACATAATTCCAAAGGCCTGGGGTGGTTCGTGGTTCACAGTCAGTTTTCCACATTTGCAGGTTTGACCTTCACAGGATTGATTATTTGCAAGTTTCTCCAACCCCTGTCCCTCTCCTCAGGTGCTATTTTTCCGGTTACCCATTTCGGCAGCTCCGATCAGGCCACACAGCCCTTTAAAAACCTGCCTCTGGTCCTCCTCCTTCTCCACCCCTCCACTGCCCGGCCAGCTAAGGACAGCTCACAGCCTGATTTCTCAACACCGCAAATGGTTTTCCGGTTTTCCGACGCCCCTCATGCAGCCAAAGAAGGAGATGGGTGAAAGAGAGGAAGTATACTGCCCCCGTGCCGACCCACCTCCTTCCTCTCTCCTTTCCCTGCCCTGGTTTGGACCCCAGGGGCCCATTCCCCTTCCCGTAGACAGACCCACACATTTTGATATTTGCAATTTCTTCCACTTTTGCCGGGGTCCTGCACCTCTAACCCTAGTGAATGCGGAAGGCCGACTCTATTTGGTCACTCCACTTTTGGCTCTCCTCATCACACCTGAGAAGCAGATTCCTGGGAGAATTCCGGGGGTTGTCAAATTCCCCCAGATATCTATATTCTTCTGTGCTTGTGTTCTTTGGCCTCATGACAGGCTTGAGAGGCCATCCAGTATAGAGAAAGAAAAGAAAGCACATTATTCTTTTGTTGCTGTTTTGCAGATTCTTATTTGTATCCCCTTTCTTGCAGACAAGTTTCCAGACATTCCTGAGAGATCTTGCAAGGAGAGTGGCAGGAAAACTGAGCCAGATTGGCACCCAGCCCATTTCCCCATTGCCTTCAGTCCTGCAAAATATGCCCTTCTCTGTCTCCTGCCCATCTGATTTCGGGCGGCTGGAATCCAGGAACGAGGAACCTTTGGCCTTCCAGAAGTTTTGGACTCTCGCTTCCACAATCCCCCGCTGCCCAAGGGCCTCCTGGGAAATGAAGTCTGGTAACATCTGGGATACCAAAGGTTATCTACGCCTGGCATGATTCTCTCGGCATCATCTCAACCCTTCCCTAAACTGCTATTTGGGAAGACGCAAGGAAACGGCAGACAGAGGCAAAATCTAACAGAAAGAGAAAGACGATCATGTTCAGTTAAGAATGCAGCTGCTAAAGGATGGTGTAATGCTGAAAGATCTACAGTGCCGTCCCAGCCAAAATGTCAGAAAATTCTTTTTCTAGGTTACCATGGCCTGAATACTCCAACCCCAGCTTCTCACATCTTGGGATCTTAATCCCGGCATTATCCAAGCCCTGCCTCCAGCCTCCCACTCCCCCAAACCCACAGGTAACCCCAAAGAGACTCACTTGTAGGCCAAGGTCATGCACTCAAAGAGGCGCGTCAAGGTGGGATCAATGCTCGGAGGGTCAGGCACCGAGTCAGCCCGGTGGTGGCGCCGGCGGGGCACAGCGTCGAAGTGCGGAGACGACACCATGAAGTGCCCACTGTGGATCACTTGGGAACAGTCTGAGTAGCTGGTATAAGGCAGGATACCGACAGAAACTGGGCTGTCCGAATCCGAGTCAGAATCGGACTCGGAGTCCAGTCTTGGGACAACCTGCGGTTTCAGGTAAAGCCCAGGTAGACCCGGCTGGATGGTAGCCATGGTAGACTCGGCACCAGAAGCGGGGCAGAGGTGGACTCTTTGCAAGCCAGCTATCTGTGCCAACATGACCAGCCTCCCATTCGTGGTCCTAGCCGTTCCTTCCACTTGTGCCAACCTTGCCACTCAGCTGCACCTCTCCATTGGCACAAAGTGCCCAGCCACCCTCTTTCACCCTCTCCAGCTTTGCCTCTTGGCAGGGCTCTGAGGCAGTGTATTTATAGCCTGATGTGTCTCCGCCTCCCAAGTGGGCGGGTTCCCAAAAGTCTGTGCCGGGGATTTAACCCCTTATGGACTGGAGGGGAGCACAGAAAGGGCCAGATTTCAAGGGGAAAAGGTACCATGTTCTCAAAACTTGTTGGGCCATCTTTCCCAAATGTTTGGGATATTTTCCTGCCTGATAAGTCCTGTCCTCAGCCAGCCAGCATGTTAACCTTTGTGTTGTGCAACGAGGAAGCCTGACCTAGTGGTTTCTGCAAGAGCACCATCAAAATAAAATGGCACCCCGGCCTTTCTTTGGCGCTCTCTCTCCATTTCGTCTGAGTTAGTGGAGGGAGAGAAAGACTAGGGGACCCTTTTACACATAATGCACAGCCAGGAACGCACTGGCCAAACAGACTTTTGTTTGCGTTGGCCGGAGGCTGCCGGGAGCGAGTGCGAGAGAGCAATTTCTATACGGTGTTTACTTAGTGCTAATGTACCAAGCCTCCCCTCCCCGACACACAAACACACATTCCCAGCAAGCAAATATAGATTAAGGGCAAAAAATAAGCAAGATTATATAGCAACCTGTGCTCAGCACAGCATGAAATGACATAAAAAACGGTAACGCCACCCCCCAGCCCTTGAGGCGGAGGGGATCAAGAAGACAACAGACCTACATCACACTTTGTCAGAGCTTCGGGGAAAACCACAGATGGTGTGCTGGGCACGCACAGGAGAGGGATGGAAGGAAGGGCCATTTGCCAATGCTGGACTACAGACAGTTCAGTTCTTAGTTGTCTGTATTGCTGGCGGTGTCGTGGCTGGAGTGTTGGGCTCTGGGAGACTAGGGTTTGAATCCCCACCCAGGCAAGAAAGCCCACTGGGTGACGTTTGGGCAAGTCACACTCTCTCAGCTGAAGAGGAAGGCAATGCTGGCAAATGCCCCCTCTGAGTTCGTCATGCCAAGAAAACTGGGCAACATAGTGTTTGAGGGCTAGACTAAGACTGGGAGACCCAGATTTAAATTTCCACTTATTCATGGAAACCCATTGGCTGAGCTTGGGCAAGTCTCACTCTCTCAGCATCAGAGGAAGGCATCTCGAGATCAGCATCAGAGGAAGGCATCTCGAGAATAACATCTCAAGATGTTATTACTGCTCTCTCTGTCCCTAGTCCACACAAGACTGGCCTTTGTCGGCATTGAAATCCCTCAGTGCCAACTTAACGGACAATACCGCAGACAGAATGTGAACTTGTGTCTCTAACATCGTCACCGTTTTTTCCTATGATTTTTTTTTAGACATCTTTGCCTGACAAAGAAGCTGCTGTAGCTTCAACAACTCACAGGATGCCTTTTATACCTCGGAGTTGGCCTGCCGAAAGGTATCCCCTCTCGTGCATTTACGAGGGATGCAAAAGCGGGAAAATTGCAAATGTGTGTCTGCAGGAAGAGGGATGGAGCATGGTGGGGAGAGAAGTGGGCACCCAGGGTCTAAACCAGGTCTTGGAAAAGGAGATGGAAAGGGGGTGAGTTGGCATGGTGGCCCGAAACTTCCTCTCTCTTGGCCGTCTCCTTCCTTGGGTGTGAAAGGCATCAAGAGAGGGTTTGTGGTACTGAGAAAATGGGCTGCCATCCATCCTTGGCAGCCAGTGAAGGAGGAAGAAGACCAGAGGTGGATTTTTAAAGAGTTGTGCGGCCTGAGAGCAAAGGTTGCCCTGGACGAGAAGCGCCTAAAGCGGGAAAGGGTTGCAGAAACTCACAAATAATCAGACGCACGGAAGTGAAACCCACCAATGCGAAGGGCTGACTATCTTTTTCTAAAACTCTTACCGTACCCATGTTATTGTCTTGAGTTAGTATACTTCAGCATATGTCCTGTTTTTTTCAAAAAAGCTGGAAGTGAAAAAACAGCACGCCATATTGATATAAAGCCCAAAGGCTAAATTAAAAATCTACGTAGACAAAACCAGCCCTATAAAAGAGACAGCGAGACAGAGGGAGAGTTTTCATCCACGAAACTCCATGGATGACCGGACGGAGGGATAAGGCGGTTAAAATACGAGACAGAGGCAAAGTTTAGAAAGGTTACTGTTTTTTGGATGACGTGCCCCAGAATACCCCAGCCTTCTGGGCCAGAATGAAATAAATCAGAATTAATTTTTACCAATTCTAAATACAGTTTGAATGAAGAAGAAGAAAAGCAACAAGAAAAAAAGAAGACGAAAGAAAAGGATTATAGAGCGGAAGGAAGTGCGGCTTCTGACTTCCCAGAGAGAACAGACAGCAGTGGATAGAGAGTGAACACAACACTGTAAGATTCAACAAGGAACAAGGCAAGAGTGTCTGTTCTCGCCACTTCTGTTTCTTTTGGTTCTTGAAATAAATCAGAATTAGACCACGGCTGCAGGAAGCAAAAAGGGGGCATGAGCAAGCAATGGAAGATGCAAAGCGCTCTCAATCTTCTAGGGCCATTTCGGCACGGGACTGTTATAGCACTATGATTCCACTTTCAACATCCTATGGAATCCTGGGGTTTGCTGTTTCGGGAGGGGTCAGCCGGCCCCTCCCGAAACGGCAAACCCCAGGATTCCATAGGATGTTGAAAGTGGAATCATAGCGCTATAACAGTCTAGCGTGGAAATGGCCTCAGAAATGACTTGAAGACACACAAGAACAAGTGGCGGAGGGCATATTATACATTACAGAGAACAACAGATCATAAAGTCAGCTACCGGGAGGCACGAAAAGAAGTACCCAGACGTGAGGGCCAGGGTGGTGTCGCGGTTTGAGCATCGAACTGCAACCCCAGGGGTTCGATTCCCCACTCGGCCATGGAAACCCACGGGGGGGGGGGCGGCTTGGGCACGTCACACCCTCTCAGCCGCAGAAAACCCAGTAATAGGGTCTCCATCAGTCGGAAATGACTTAAAGGCACAGAACCACAACAAAGCTCACCGTATGAGGCTACCCAAGGCTTATGATCTTTGGAGGAAGCTCTGTTCCTATCTCCCCACCCTGCCGGGCTCGGCTGATGAGGATATGGGGGACAGGGCCTTTTCCGTGGCTGCTCCAAAGTGTCAGAACTCCCTCCGGAGAGACGTTCAATCTGCCCCCTCTCTGCTAGCTTTTTGTTTTTTGCAAAAGACCCTCTTGTTCAAAGAGGCCGTCCGCCTTGGCTGATCAGGGTGGAGAGACACGCAACTGGTGTGCTGTGTTGGTTTTTTTTGGTATATGTAATGTGTATTTTTTGCAACTCTATTATTTTAAATTCTTAATGTCTTAAAAGGGATGTTTTAAATGGCACTGTGGTTAAGAGCGAGTGCAGCGTTGTGGTTTGGAATCTGGACTATGAACTTGGAGACGAGGGTTTGATTCCTGGCTCGGCCATGGAAACCCACTGGGTGACCTTGGGCGTGTCACACACTCTCAGCCTCAGAGTGCCCTGAGATTGGGTCGCCTTAGGGTCACCGTTAAGTCAGAAAAGACTGGAAGGCACACAACAATAACATAGAGCCATTATTAAATATTATTACAATCATCCCTCCCCATTCGCTAGGGTTAGGGGCACAGGATCCCCGTGAAAGTGGAAAAACCGTGGATAACTGTAGGCCCTCCCAAACGATATTTAAGGCACAAAAAAAGTACGATCACCATATTCGACCCACTGTGGATTCCTTTGAGGCACCAGGGTTCCTCCACAAGGCAGAAGTGGGGGGCTGGTGGGACTTACGGCCACCTCCTCTGCTGCCCGACATCATTTTCAAGAGGGACTTACAAGCCTCATTTGCGGTTTCTCAGTCTCACGAGGCTTGCAAATTGAAAATGGCACACGGAGGCAGCAGAGGGGACGGCACAGAATCCGTGAATAAGCATATTCCCAAAAGTGAACCTGCAAATGTGGAAAGAGGAACGTAAAGTACTCCAGCACCTGGGAGAGCTCCTACAGAGCTAGCCAAAGCCTGGCATGGATTTGCTGCCCCACCGACATGGAAGAAATTATGCGCAACGGCAGAAAGGACAAACCACTCTCTTTTTTGGCTAGTAAAAGGGCATTCCCCTTAGAGAGTTATGGGGAAGCCTAGGGCCACACAACCTGCCTCAGGGCTACAGAAAAGGTTGTGTTTTCCCCTACCTCCGCCGCCAAATGATCAAGCCCTGCCAGGGCGGAGGGAGTATTTGCACCCAGAGGGCGGTGCGGAGGCGTGTTCTCTGCCACAAAACAAGGATGAGTCAAGTGGAAAAGAAAAAAAATATATTTTTGCCCCCATCTGTCCTGTATTTGCTGCTCTGTCACGGATGGGGAAGGTGGGCCATCCACACACACACACAAACACACACACACTGCCTGGAAAAACAGATGGCACAAAGAAAAGGCACAAAGGAAAGCGGAGAGGCGGAGGTGGCGGGAGGCCCTCCGGAGTGGCTGCCGGGGTTGGGGAACGATGCGCGAGGGTGTGCCTTTGTCACGGAGGCACAATGGCCCTGTCACCCTGCTGGAAAGGAGAGGCCGACCCCCAACGGGGCCACGCTCCGGGAGCCAGAAAGCTATCATTATGGGCTGCGGTTGCCACGGCATCCCACGGAAACCCAGGCGTTCATGCGCTCATGCGCCGAGGCCTCTGTTGGCAAAGGAGACCAGAACCCACTGGGGGAAGAACCGATTTTTCAGCACCATGGAGGTTGTTTCTTTAAACTTCGGGCGAAACACCGGAACGGACCCACAGCCCCATCGTCACAGGAACTAGAAGCCATTGCTGTTTTTAAAAAGTGCCTTCAGTGGAGCAGGGAGTCTGCTCTGGATTTTAGCCCAAACTGTTTATGGAGCTTGGACCTGTAAGCTTGAGCATCACCAGAGGGTGTTTTTAAAGCTCGATCTAAAACCCAAAGCAAATTCCTTGACATGGAAGCACATTAATTGCCATTGGTGCTAAGGAAGACGTTCAGTGGGGCAGTGAATCCACTCCGAGTTTTCCTCTGAACTTTAAAGCCAAAGGTGTTTCTGAGAAAGGAAAGTTTCCCCAAGCCTGGAATCTTTTTTGGAGAGCCTGGAGTGGGCTCTGAGAATTGTAGTCTCTCCAAATTTTCCAAATTCTTGTATTTGGAACCAAACAGCCATTAAGCCTGGTCCAGATTTTGATCCTTATTGACACTTTTTTAGAAATGGAAAAGGGATGACAGATCAACCCAGTTGATCTTTGGATAATCAGCATGAATCTTGCAGGCCTGCTTGCTATCCTCCCCATACCCAGAAGGTGGCACCCTTTAAAATCTCATTCTCTCGGACCACATATAGCGTGTCTGAACACCCAGGCACGTGTCGGGCTGCCAGATTTTCAACCTGCTCTTGCAGCTGTGCTTTTAGGGCAGATCACCAGCGGAGGAGCACTCCCGTGAAAGGGGTCTTCAGCCACTAAGCACCCGAACCCGGTCTCCCAGTGGCGGCCGGTGGCATCCCTGTCTTGCTTCCGATGAGCGTGAACCTCTGAACCCTGGCCCCGGCGACACCCCTCGCAGGTAGGCCAGGCTGAGAGGTGCGGGGAATGCGAGCTCAGCAGGGACCTGAATCCAGGTCTCGCTCCCTTTCCGAGCCAAGCGCCGTGTCACCAAGCCACGACCGCGAGACCGCAGCCGCTGACCGCTCTGACCACTATACGGTACAGCCCAACATTTTAGCCATCCCAGCGTCATAGCCCCATGGACTAGCCATTATACCACACTGCCGAAGGCCTTCAGCGTTACTTCTCAGAGCCCGACAATAGCCCAGTGCTCTAACCACTACCCACGCTGACCACCACACTTCAAGCCCAACGGTCCGACTGCTCTATGGTCACAGTCCGGGGCTCTAACCACTATCCGCACTGCTCCGTGTTGCGGTCACTACACCACACTGTGCCCACTCTGACCACTATACCACAAAGCCCAGTCCTCTGACCCTTCCACCGTCCCAGCAGTGCTCCGACCACTGTGCCACGCTGCTCGATGCTCCAGCTGTATGCCCCGAAGCCCGCCCTAACCGCCGTCGTTACTCGCCTTACTCTGCGCTCTAACTACTACCCTCCACAGCCCGGGACTCTAAACCCTCCATTACGCTAACTCGAGGCTCTAACCAGAGCTCCTGCTCGGTACTCCAACCACTCTGCCCCACTGCTCAATGCGCGAGCCGCTGAAGCCCAAAGCCAAAAACTTTTAACTCTAACGGCTATCTCACATCGGTTCTAACCGCTATCGCACACTGCCCGATGCTCAGCTTCGCCCTCGACCCAGATCCCCTCCTCACCAAAGTCTCGGGGCCCCGATCGTCCTACATAGATGAAGGGACCGGCTGTGCCTCTGAGCACGTGCAGAGCGCCCGGGCCGATACGCCCCGCCCAGCTGCGGGAGGAGGGGGGGAAGAGGAGGGATAACGAGGAAGGGAGCGGCTCAGGCGGAGGCGGAGAGTGGGCGGCCGCGCCCTGCCTCCCTCCCTCTTTCCCTCCGCCCTCCCTGCCCGGCCCCCTCCTTCTTCGGCCGCTCCGGCGCATGTGCCGACCGCCCGCCGCCGCCCCTCCCCGCCAGAGCGCCGCCGGAGCCCGACGGGAGGAGCAGCCGCCGCCTCGCCATGAAGGATCGGACGCAAGAGCTGCGCACGGTGAGCGCGCAGGAACGCCAGCCCGGCCAGGCAGGCCGGGAGGGGCGGGAGGGAGGGAGGAAAGGACGAGGAGGGGTCCCCGAAAGCTGTGCCCCCATCTCAGTTTCCTATGCGTGGGGAAGCACGACCCCCTCCCCGTACAGTCGCGTGTCTTTCGCGGGAAGAGACGGGGATGGAGGGAGGGGGCAGGAAGGGGTTAACGCCCCCCCCAAGACCCTTGAAGAGGGGGCAGGGAGCCCCGGGGGAGCCGATTTGGTGGGGTCTCCACCCCAAAAGACAGGGGGAGGAAGTGGGGGGACAGAAGGACCTCGGGAGCTCAATTTCTTTCTTGTTTCGAAGCCCCCTCCCCAACTGGAAGAGTGGAAGGAGAAACTGGATTTTTTTCCTCTTGGAAATTCCAAGCATTTTGGCAAAAGGGGGGTATTTTGGAGAACCGGGGTGCAGCTAGATTCTTCTGATCTTTTCCAGCAATTAATTTTTGGGGTGGGGGGAGAGGCATCCCTGGCCCCGATCTCTCTCAGGCACGTCTGAGGAACTTTGCTCTCGACCCCTCCCGTTATTTTGACTCTGGGTCTCCGCTCCGCAACAGGAGGCTCAACCAGCGGGGAGGGGACCTCTGAGAACGTACAGAGCGCCCCTCGTCTTAAGTGCGGTGGGATGCCTTGAGGACGGGGGGGTTCCACAGGTCTCCTCGTCTTCGGTTTTTTTTAAAAAAATCCAACCCCGGGAAGGACTTCTTCATCTCCAGCCGCTGAATGTAAAATTGCTTATCCAACCCTATTGATTTTTTTGAGAGCTGTAACTTTGTTTTCCAATGAAAAGAGGGCATGATTGGGATGTTGTATTATTGTTATCCCCCCCCCCTTTTGCCACTATGCAGGAAGATGAATCAATAAGCAATCTGGCACTTGTTACAAGCTGTTTTAAAAACCAAAAAAAACCAAACAGCTTTGGCAAACCAAAGTGCCTGATTTGGGTTATGTTTCTCGGTCGCGAGGTCAGTCAAGCATGTACAGAGTGTATTCCCTCCTCCTCCTCCTCCTCACTAACTGGCAGTGCCCTCTGCATATCAGCTTGACATTTTTCCCCCTCTCTTCAAATGGCTGCGTTTTTTTTCCCTACCTGTGCTCCTGTGCTTGTGATAAGTTGGCAATCCTTGCTAGAAAGCCTGCTGGGGGAAGGAGCGGGTCAGCCTCCCTTGCTCACTTCTGCCTCTTGACTAGAGAGGAAAAGCTAGAGCTCTACCAGCAGGGAGGGGGGTCATTGCAAGACCTTCCTGTTGTTCTTGGACTGCAGGGCTCGTGGTGAGGTGTGCTGGGAGTTACAGTCCTACCGCATCTAGATCCGCAAACATTTTCCTATTCCTGTTGTAGAGCAACCAACATGGCCTCTCCCGTGTCAGTGGGATGGCGAATCCGTTCCAGGCTTTGCCTGGTCTGAGATGAGCTCTCCAAGGTGCTGAACCTGTTTAGGAAGAAGGTGAAGCGCTTTGGACAACTCCTTCAAAGCTTGCCTTAAAACCTGAAGTAGATTCACCGCGTTGAATTTTAGAGAGAAGGGGGTGATCCACCGTTGGTTCGGGATCTGGCTTTGCTTGTCCCCCTCCTTGAAGACCTCCCCCCCCCCACCAGTAAGGGGGAATCTTCCACACCTCTAAAAATTTGTCGGACTTTAGCTCCCATCAGCCTGAGGGATGGTGGGAGCTGTATCGCGTAAAAAGTGGCTAAATAGTTTCCTGCCCCTGTTGTAGATTACGAGCCTCCCCCAACCTCCATGCAAAGCTGCCCCTTGATACTTTGCTGCCCGAGACAAACAAACAAGCAGCCATCCCTTTCCTTCAGCCTCCCTGTTGAATATCGTTTCTGTACAGGTGAAGAGAGAGTAGAAAGCCAGCATGGTGTGGTTTGAAAATTGGACTACAACCCTGGAGACCAGAGTTCGATTTCCCCACTCAGCCACGGAAACCCTCTGGGTGGCCTTGGGTGTGTCACATACTCTCAGCCCCGGCCTCAGCATGTCACATACTCTCAGCCCCATGATAAGGTTGGTTTCGAGTCGCCGTAAGTCAGAAACAACTTGAAGGCGCACAGCAACAACAAAGAGAGAATGTCCTTGTCCCATCTTAAGGCGACAGGGCAAGTTGGAAGACAAAGGGCATCCATCTCCTGGCTGCCACCTCCCAGCATCTACTGCCTGAGGCAGCCACTTTGTTCCTCCGTGAGAACTTAGTAGGCCATGTCCATGAAGTCCATTTTCTTGGTGGGTTGTGTCCAAGGCTGTAGGGAGACTTAGATATACATGGTGTCCCCCCAAAAATGTATGCACCCTTCAACAGCTAATAGTAACTATGGTGGTTATTTGAAAGCTAAGTAAATACTTTTGTATTGAAAAATGTTGTAATAATGATTTAATCAGAGTTACAAATTTCACCTGCAATTACCACTTAATGTGAGGCGTTCAAATTGTCGTCCTGGCACAGTGTTGTCAAAGCACGGAACAGCAAGCCTCGCTTAACATTTCTCTTGTAATTTTGTGATGCTTCTCTACTGTTGGAATCTTTGATCCTACTAAGGGTGTATACCTTTGGGAGGGGGGGAAGGATTGCAGAAAAATAAAAAATCCAGAATCATAAGCTGTTACGGGCGTGTGGTGATAGCTGTACCTAACCAGAGAGCCACTGAAACCCGTTGAAACAAATTGTTGTGTTGTCACAATGCCTTGTTATTTATTGTGATTTACCCTTTTAGGATGAGGAGGTCGGCTGCAGTTCACAGGCTAATTGCGATGGGAGGGAGGGAGGGAGGGTCGGCATTCGGCATTCTGCCTCAGGCAGCAAAACCTCTCGGGTCATCCCTGGTTTGGCAGAGCTTTCCTCCTCCCCCCACCTCAAACTCCTGGCCAGGAGTCTGCTTTTGTGTCCTTTGCCTCAGCTGTGGGTTTGAGGGGGACGCAACGCAGTGCATGACCTAAGCTGATGCCACATCGCGCTCCAACTGGAAATAACAAAAGGGCATCTTTGTGGTTATGTTTCCCTTTTGTGCCTCCTTTTCTGCTGGGAAAAAGGGTGGGGGGAGTGCTCAAGATGGCTTAGGAGATCACTAAAAATAATGTTGACGGCAAAAGCCAAGAACCAAGGCTTTTGGGACCCGCCGTGAATAGAATTTCCCTTCCACTGCGGTCCATTCTGGTACCCAAAGCCAGTGCGTTGCCAAACCATCCAGAGCAAGATTTTAGGGGGCGCAGGGGTGGTACAAGAGGGCAGGTTCTCCGTTTGAGTGGTAGCCCTGTGGATCCAGTGGATTTGCAGTCCCTGGCCAAGCTAGACAACAAAACCATTAATATGGCCACTGAGACTTTCTTCGCAAGTTTTCCCAAAATCTGAGCTCATAAGTCAGGTGTTTGTGTCTTCAGGATGATTCTTCTGGCAGGTGGTCACGTTAGATCTGCAGTGAGAGCCCCCAAGGCCCTCAAGATGTTGTTGGACTCCCATCAGCCAGTGGATTAGCCAGTGAAGGATGCTAGATTTTATAGTCCAGGAACGTCTAGAAAGCTATGACTGGCTCACATCACTTTAGAGCAGGGATGGAAATTTTGTGGCCATCCAGGCAGTGGTTGCTCCCCTGTCAGTGGGGTGGCAAATCCACTCCAGGTTTTCATTCAGGCTTTAACGGAGCTCTCTAAGGTGCTGAACCATATGCTTTCCCAGGTTCAGCACCCAGAATGCTAGCCAAGACCTGGAACGGATTCACTGCCCTGCCGACATGGGAGCCACAAGCTGCCTCTACTTCCGGACATTGCTGGACTGCAGCTTCCATCAACCCTACTTGCTAGCATGACCAAGACTGAGCAGTGCTGGGAGCTGCAGTCCTAACAATCTCTACAAGGCCACAAATGGTTTGCATTGGGAAGGGAATCATGAATCCCTCCAGATGTTTCTGCATGCAACTCCCAACATCCCTAGCCACCATGGCCAGTAGTCTGTTAAATAAAGAACAAATGAACGAGGGTCCTCTGATGGTTTAGAAAGTAACTCATTTATTAAAGCTCAAGCTTTTGTAGATTTGTAGATTTTGTAGATTGTAGCTTCAGCAGAGGCTGAAGCTACAATAATTTCATTAAGTTGCTGTGAGCTCTTCCTCATTTTTGAAATTGTTCCAGTTACGGTTGCATGGTTTAACTCACTGCTTCCCACCTCAAGGGATGAGCTGGGTCACAGATAAAATAAATTTACAAAAGGCTTTCGGGTGAGTGGAGAATTGCTATCCAGAAGCATTGCCCTCCTGTCCAGCCACCAGTAGCAGTTGGGGGCTCCCGTGTCAGGGAGGCAGTGAATACACTTCAGGCTTTAAGTAGCTTTAAAGGATCTGTCTGGAGTGCTGGATGTGTTTAGAAACTGGGTTCAGCATCTTGGAGAGCTCCCATAGGGCCTCAATGAAATCCCAGAATGGATCCACAGCTCTTACCGACATGGGAGGGACCAGCCCCTCTAACCCTGTAGTATGACCTATCTCTACCCCAGCGTGTTTTCGACCAAGGGTGGCAATGATGGCCTTCAGGCTTCACACCACCCCCACGTTGTCATTTTTGCAGACCCTAAAATATGTTCCTTGTTTTGCTCTGCCAAAAATTATTTTTCCACCACCAAACCCAAAGGGGAGAATCTGTTTGAGCCTTCCAAATGAGAAACACTACGTTTTCCCCCCTTGGAAATTGGAAGTGACCTTCTGCTCACATCCGTTTTCATGGGGAATGGGCTGGATACATCTCCAGCACTGAGATTTCCTGGAAGCTATTTTGGCTGTTTCTTGAAAAGGATTTCTAGGTTCCCCACCCCTGCCGGCCATGATCTGCATTTTAGCCTGTTGTTTTTATTTCCTTGTCATGTTTTGAAAGCAGTGTGGGATTTAGTTACAGTCTGAGGTGGTATACAAATGTTTCAAATTAGTAAAGATAAAACTAAAGAGATTCTTCAAGAGCAGCTGGTGACTGCAAGGTCAGTGGGGTGATGAATCCACTCCAGCTTTTCATCCAGGCATTAAAGGAGCTCCCAAAGGTGTTGAACTCTATCCCCCCAAAATAGATTCAGCACCTCACAGAGCTCCCTTAAAACTAGCCAAAACCATCCATCCACCGGTGGGATTCATATAAGAGTTAATGTACCATTCAGTAGTTGCTTCAGTGGGTAATATCGAGTAGGGACCGGCCATTGGGTTTATCCCAGGCAATTTGACTGCCTTCCTCTTAAGTGGTAGGAAGTGCGGCGTGGCTTATGAATGATCAATATATTTTTTTTTAAAGAAGCGCGGTGTGGATTATGAATGATCAATACTTTTCTTTTGACTGAAGAAGACAGGGACCTTGTGGAGTCATGTTTTGCCATCTGGATTTTCCTCAACGGTACTGCTGCTCAAAGTAGAGGATGAAGACACTGAAGGATTTCAAGATTTTTCGTACCTTGGCTCAGTCATTAATCCGAATGGAAACTGAAGCCAAGAAATCAGAAGAAGACCAGGACTTGGAAGGGGAGCTAGGAAGGAACTAGACAAGATCCTAAAGTGCAGAGATAAATCACTGAACGTTAAAGTTAGGATTGCCTGTGCCTTTGTATATCCCAATTCTGTGTATAGGTGTGAAAGCTGGTCAGTGAAGAAAGCTGATGGGAAGAAAATCAACGCCTTAGAAATGTGGTGCTGGGGAAGAGCTCTGCAGATACCCTGGACTGCCAAAAAAGACAAATGAATGAGTCTGAAAGCCAACCAAGCCTGAACTTCCCTAGAAGCCAAGATGATTCAACGGAGGCTGTCGTACTCGGGCCGTATCATGAGAAGACCTGACTCCCTAGAGGAGACAATAACGCTTGGGAAGGTGGAAGGCAGTAGGAAAAGTGGAAGACCACATTGCAGATGGATAGACTGAGCCAAAGAAGACACGTCCCTGAATCTGTAAGACCTGAGCAGGGTGGTTAAGAATCTCAGTCTCTCTCTCTCTCTCCTTTCAATCTCTTGAAATGGAAAAGATGCTGGAAAAGACTTCTGCAGATTCCCTGGACTGCCAAAAAGACAAACGAATGGGTCCGAGAGCAAATCCAGCCCGAACTCTCCCAAGAAGCCAAGATGGCTAAAACGAGGCTGTCGTACTCTGGCCATGTGATGAGAAGACAGGACTCCCAAGAAAAGACAATCGTGGTTGGCAAAGTGGAAAGCAGCAGGAAAAGAGGAAGACCACATTCCTGGCGGCTAGGCTGAGTCAAGGAAGATACCCCTGAATCTGCAAGACCTGAGCAGGGAGGCTGAAGTCTGAGGGTTGCCATAGATCTAAGTTGACAGCAGCGGGCAACAACAAAAATGCTACTCTGTCTTGAGTCTTACAAAGCCAGACAGCAGGTCATTTCGAAAGATCAGACGTGGTTTGCATCAGGCTTTCTGCCTTGTCCGCCTCTGTCTCAGTTTAGTCTTCGGTGAACGGCTTCTCTAGTCTTTGTTCCAACTTTTCCAGTTGGCCAGAGCTCAGAGCAGGGGCTCAGAAACAGCGTTTGGGTCTGTCAGTTGGCACTCTCTGTAGACTTCCCTGACTGTCTGTGGTTAAAAGGGAGAGTGGGAGGAAGGTCTTGACTATTAGTGGTCAGTGGTCAAACTGTGGGCGGGCAGCGGTTGAAAACCAAAAGGAAGAGCAAGAGGTTTTTGTAAAGCGCACACAACTGCGATGTGATATGTAGCTAAGTTCTGGCGATGACCTGCAAAGCCCAGTGCAGCTCAGGTTCAGGTTATCCGAAGGACCGTATTTCCCTATATGAGCCTGCCTTAGTCTTAAGATCTGTGGTAGAGACTCTTGTCTCTGTCCTACCATCCTCATAAGGTCTTCTGGTGGGAATACAAGAGAGGACCTTTTTAGTGGCTGCTTCCCATTCTCCCTATAGAGCTTCTACTGTCGCCCTTCTGGCTGTCCAGCCATAAGTGAAGATCTCATTAATTCAACAGGGCTTTGAGGCCGATTGCTTGGGGGCAAAAGAGCCTTTCGGAATATGCTGTACCGTTTCTGTGTGTATTTGTGTGTGTGCGTGTGTTTTTTTTAATGGTCTTGGTTTTGACTGATGCAGAAGCTTAAAAGGCCAATGTTATTCCGGGCTGCATCAACAGGAGTATAATGTTAAGATCAAGGCAAATAATAACACCCCTATATTCTGCTTTGCAATACTGTGTCCTGTTCTGGGCACCACAGTTCAAGAAGGATATCGACAAGCTGGGATGCATCCAGAGGAGGGCAACCAAAATAGTGGAGGGTCTGGAAACCATGCCCTGTGAGGAGCGGCTTAGGGAGCTGGGGATGTTTAACCTGACAAAAAGAAGGTTAAGAGGAAACATAATAAGCATGTTTAAATATTTGAAGGGATGTCACGCTGAAGATGGAGCAAGCTTGTTTTCCGCTGCTCCAGAAACTAGGACACGGAGCAATGGATTCAAACTACAGGAAAAGAGCTTCCACCTAAACATCAGGAAGAACTTCCTGATGGTAAGAGCCATTCGACAGTGGAATACGCTGCCTCCGTGGAGTGTGGTGAAGTCTCCTTCTTTGGAGGTTTTTAAACAGAGGCTGGATGGACATTTGCTGGGGGTGCTTTGAGTCTTTGTTCCTGCATGGCAGAAGCGGGTTGGACTCGATGGCCATTGGAGTCTGTTCCAACTCTGTGATTCTATGATTATAATTCTATTGACAGCTTAGTTGTATTTTTTAACTTCCATACGATGCGAAATTGTTTACTTGTCTCCCTTTTAAGCCACCTTAAGGCAGGTTAAAAATAAATGGAAATAGAAGACGTAGCAGCAGTGGATGTTCTGTTACACAGGAGTAAAAATAGGCTAATGTGCGCAGTAATAGAATCAGTTATGAAGTGCCTGAGTGAAACGAAAGATGGAATCTAAACAGAGATACTTGAACAGCTTAAGTGTGTAAAAGACAGCACTAAGAGCTGAAAACAACCTGCTAATTAACGACATAAAATGAAATCGATATTGACAACATGAATAGCAGTAGGAGTTGCATCGGTAAAACCCAAAGGCTATAATTCGCTTGGGGGCTTCCATCTTCGTAAGTGGATATACGTCTGCGGAAAAGTGCACCGAGCAGTTTTGCAATCTCTGTATCCAGGAAAAGGGCTTGGTTGCGCTGCTGCGTGGGAGAGCCGGTCAAGAGACTGAGGAGCAATGGATCTGATGTACAGCGGGACCTAACGCACGCGAGGACTCCAGGACACCGGCTGGGGAGTGCCGGTTCACATTGGAAGAGCCCGGCGTGCATTGGAACGCTCTTCTTTGGCACATCACAAATAGTATTCCTTAGTGCCTTTGCTACATAGCTAAGTACAGTCCTCCCTCCACATTTGCGGGTTTGACCTTTGGGAACTCGATTATTCACGAGGTGCCCGCTTCCCTCCCTCCATTCTCCTCCTCCCGTTCCGCTGCCTTTTGCCGGGCACTTGCATCTTCCTTCCACGGACTGGGGCAAAAGGCAAGGAAATGACGGGGGCCAGCCCCGCGCACATGCCTTCTCCAGGCACCCAGCGGCCCCCTCCCATTCCCTTGCCTCTCACTAGGCACCTGGGCAAAATGCAAGTGAAGAGGGAGGAGCACGCACGCATGCACCTTCTCTGGGTGCATGGCTGCCTCCTCCCATTTGCTTGCCTATCGCCCAGGCGTCTCGAAGGCAGCGCACCCAGCTGAAACGCAAGCGAATGGAGAAGGGAGTGGTCGCTTGGGTGCAGGGGAAGCTATATTTCTTTTTAAACTTTTGCAAGGGTTCCGACCCCAAACCCTCACAAAAGTTGGAGGGCCACTGTCTATATGAATTCCAGCCATAGGAAGGGTTTTTTCCCCCGTTATATATGCCCATTTGTAATTGACCATGCTTTTATTTTATTCATCCATTTTATAATGATAAATTCCAGCCACAGAAAGGTTTTTTTCCTTTTGTATTTGCCTATTTGTATTCTATCACGTTTTTATTTTATTTGTGCACTTTATAACTAATACTGTTCTTGCATGCATTTGTTTGTCTCCAATTTTTATTCACATGTGGGGCAGTAGATCTGTTCTTGGTTGTAGTCAGAACTCTAAGGATAGAGGAACAGAACCCCAGCCCTCTGAAGAGGTTCGGCAACCCCTTTGGCTAGCACCATTAAAGTTCGTACTAAAACCCAATGCATTGCCCATCTTCCCAACTCTGGTTACCAAACGAGAGCAACACTGTTGCCTCCTTCTCTCCAGTTGGAAGACAGAAACTTTCAGCCTTGGGGTTTTTTAGAAAAACAAAAAGAAATTACATTTCTCAATTAAGAGCTAAATAAGCCCTGACTTCCCTGCTGTGTGTGAGTGCACAGGCAGGCATTTTTTTAACAAAAATACTTTTCACTGCTGTCTCTGAAAGGAGTTGCAGAATTTTTGAAATGCTGCCGACTCAGACGTATAAGCCGTAGGGTGAATAGCCTTGCCGTGTACGGCTGCAGGCGATGATTAAGGCCAGACTAATGAGGGTCCGACTCTGGGAGGAGAAGCCCCAGATCTAACCCCAAAGGGATGGGAGAAGACGGAGACATCACCAGCGAGCTGCCACCCCTATCTTGCTCTGAACGGTGGTGATGATGGTGGACCGTCCTGCCTTGGGCATGTTTGCCAGGAGATGCAGAGAAAGCCTGAGCTTATGGAGAGGACAGCAAAAGGAGAAGAGACACAAAGGAAGACAAAACCCCAAAGAAACAGCTCAGCCCAGCAGAAGGATTGTGTTCGTATTTGCCTTCGACAAACCCCCTACTCAGATTGCTGATTTTTGCAGGATATTCTGGAAGTCTTTTTTTAAAAAAAGCTTGGAAAGAAAATGAAGTAAATAAGGATCAGAGTGCTAACAGATGGGTATTCAGTAACAGTCCAAGAAAAGCTTACAATACGCTGTCATTTTCAGGGAAGGTACTTTTGCTCATGCCGAGTTACACAACTCCTTTAGGGAATGAGTTGGAGACAGGGCCTTTTCTGCGGTGGCTTTCACTCTTCGAATGCTCTCCCTGCTTAAGCAGTGGCGGCTGGAGGTTTCCATGTCAGCGGGGTGGCAAATCCACTCCAGGTCTTAGGTAGGTTTAAAAGAACTCTCCAAGGTGCTGAACATGGCGGAAAACTAGGGTTCAGCACCTTGGAGAGCTACTGTAAAGCCTCAGTTATGCGATGGACTCAGTATCCTTACTGACATGGGAGGGAATAGCCATGATTGCCATGCAGCACGTCCCATCTCTACACTGGCATGTTTCCTTCCAGGGGTGGGGATCATAGTCTGTCCTTCTGCAGCCCCAAACATGTGCTCTCCATTTTTCTCTGCCCAAACCCTGAATTTTTACCCCTGAAATCGCAGAATCCACCGGATGGTCCGAAGTCCGAAAAAACATTTCCCGGTCTTCTACAAACTGGAAGGTGACCTTCTAGTCACTTCTGTTTTCACATGGAGGGGCCTCTAGACCCCTCTCTGAGTTTGCCCAATGATCTATGGGCTATCTATTGAAAATGTTTCTTTGTCTTAATTCCACTCCCCCTCCCCAATCCCCTGGCCAGCCACAATTGGAATTTTAACATTGTGTTCTTATTTCCTTGTTGTACTTTGTAGTGAGATTTTGTTACAATGGGAGTTGGCATACAGATATTTCAAATAAATAAACTTACAGAGATTATTCAAAGGCAGCTGGTGACTCCATGTCAGTTGAGTGGTGAATCATCTATGAGTTGTTATTCAGCCTTTAAAGGAGGTCTCCAATGAGTTGAAACATAGCCCCCAACTAGATTCAGAACCATGGAGAGCTCCTTGAGAGCTCGTGAAAACCCGGAATGGATTCATCACCCCACAGACATGGGAGTCACCCAGTTGCCATTAGAATTGCTCCTAGAAGAAAAGACAGTGGGCTGTTTTCTGAAAGGATGAACCGGCTTTGGTCAGTGTGATAGCTAAACAATGTCTCTGTATTAGAAACAGTCTGTCTCTGATTAAGGCATGCTGTCAATAAAAATGGGAGATGCCCTGTTCTGCAGGTACACCAGCATCTCCTGTTGTTGACAGGATGCCCTGTTTTGTTAATTGCCATGAAGTCAACTTTGACTTCCAGTGCCCCTATGGATGAGAGATTTCCAAGTTACCCTTAACGGCCCTGCTCAGGTCTTGCAGATTCAGGGACATGTCTTCCTCAACTGAGTCTCTCCATCTGTAATGGAGTCTTCCTCTTTTCCTAGTACTTTGCCAAGCACAGCTGCTTTTTCTAGTGAGTCAGGTCTTCTTATGATGTGTCCAAAGCACGATGGTCCCAATTTAGTCATCTTGGCTTCTGGGGAGATTTGCTCTAGGACCTCTGAGATTTGCTCATTGGTCTTTTTCATAGTCCAGGGTATCCCTGAGATCTCTCCTCCAGCACCACATTTCAAATGAATTCATTCTCTTCCTATCAGCTTTCTTCCAGCTTTCACAACCATAACGCAGAAACTGGAAATGCAATGATATGGACAATACTGACTTTGATATTTTCTGGTCTCCCTTTATACTTGAGAATCCTTCCTTCATAGCTGCCTCTCCAAGTCCTAGTCTTCTTCTGATTTCTTGGCTGTGCATGGAGAGCTTTTCCTTGTGAGCAGAGGTTCGAGTAGGTTCCAGGCTCAGTTTCTCCCTTTCTCTAAGGTCTGCTTAATTAGAAAATCCAGCCTGCTGTGAGGAAGCCGGCGCAAAGTCGAAGCAAAATGAAGGCACAGCCTGTGGTGCACTGAAGACTCCAAGGAGCGAGGCTCTCTGCCTTAATGGATGCTCCATGTTTAAAATTTAAACTCTTAATCCTCTGCTGTGTTCAGAGGGTGGTGCCTTTGCAAATGAGCTGGAATGGATTTCCACACCAAAGCTCTTTTCCTTGCTGTTGAATATTCATCCGTGATTCTCTAACCTGGCAGAACTGGGATGTTCTCTTTGATAACTGGGGCAGAAATCTGGAGAATCCCTCTCGGTAATTTCTTGACTGAGGTTCCTTCTTTGCCAGCTGCAAAAGGAGCTCTTTTTTGCTAGCTGCAAAGGAGCTCTTTAGGAACAGAGGGTGGGTGGCCAAAGAGCTCTTTCTAATAATGATTTCTGCTAACTCTGTGGCATCAGATCATAAATGTTGCATCTGAGAAATGGACCCGTAGTCCACAAAAAACTTGTGGGAAATAAAACCTTGAAGGTGCCACCCAGTTCTGCTTTCTTCTGCAACAGATTGTAGATAGACTGTTTTTGTTGCCGTGTGCCTTACAGTCATTTTGGACTTATGGAGATCCTAAGGCAAACCTATCAGAGGGGTTTCTGGGTCTGAGAGAATGTGGCATGCCCAACGCCACCGAGCGGGTTGCCACAGCCAAGCGGGAAATTGAGCCCTGGTTTCCAGGCTTGTACCCAAAGCTCAAACCACTCCACCATGCGGCTGTCCATCCTGGAAACTTAAGCTGAATCTCTTTTCCATAAACCAAGCCAGGTGGGCAATTGCCATAGTAGTGGCTAAGGGCTCCCCCATGCCAGTGGGGTAGTGAATCCACTGCAGGTTTTAGCAAGTTTAAAAGGAACTTTCCAAGGTGCTGACAGGTCTCATGTTCAGTACCTTGGAGGGTGGTGGATCCCATGTCAGGGAGATTTCACTAGCTAGTCACTGGGGAGCTGACCATTTTTAGGAATTTGGCTCAGCACTTGGGAGAGCTCCTTTAAAGCCTGGGTGAAAACTTGGACTGGATTCCCCCTCCCGCTGACATGGGAGCCACCAGTGGCCACTGGTTTGTCTGCAGAAAGGACTTCCTCTGCTTCAACTCCTCTTGACTGCTAGCCAATTTCTAGTCAGATGCTGAGCTCTACTATTGAGAGAGAGGGAGAAGATGCTCTGCTGTCACCAGGAATAATTTTCTAAGCCTCTTTTTAATCTGCTACTCAGCTGTTCCCCCCCTCCAGACTAACAGTGGCCTCATAATCAGGAAAAGTTTACATTTGCAATCAAAAATTCAAATGAATTGCATGGATTTTTTCCCCTTGTCTTGAGTTTTCTTTGAGCAGCGAGCTTTAGAAGTTGGTTCTTCTGCTTTATGTCTGTCCTGGGCTCAGCCTTCCTCTGTCTTTTCCCCTCGCTGCCTCTTTCTTTACCTCCTTGTCTTTCATTTCCAACATCATCATCCAGGCTCCTGTTTATTTGTCTAGGAACAGACTCTTCCCTGCCTCTTTTTCCATCAGCGTAGGGAGGAATTTAACCTTTTAAATCTAAAGCAACATTTCCTCTGTCTCATCTGGAATATTCTTCATCTGGAGAATGAGAGAAGGAGCAATTTCCATGTTCTGAAACCTGCTGGTCAGCAAATAGGTCTTGAAGGTTCAGAAAATCTAGGCTTGGTCTTTCAGAAGCAAAATATGGAGCAGGCAATAGGGGTGGAAATAATATTTTTCTATTATTCATTTCTTGGTAGAAAAATGGGTTTCGCAACAGTTGGGAAGCCCCAGAAGGGAAAAAGTAATAGAGTAGCAAGACTTTGATATAATATTCTCCCAGTATTTGAATGGAGAGCCAGCATGATGTTGTGGCTTGGGCCACTGAGACCAGTGTTCAGTTGCCCACTCGGCTATGGAACCCACTGGGTGACCTTGGGTATGTCACACTCTCTCAGCCCTGCAAAAACCCTGTGATAGGGTTGCCTTAGGGTTACCAGAAGTCAGAAATGACTTGAAGGCACACCACATTTGAGTCTCTTGAAGTGTTGCTGATGGTTTTTCTGCAGAACAAGTTAACCAGTATTTTTTTTTTTTTGTTCAAGAAACTCTGTCTGCAGAAAACATGGTTGCTTCACCAACCCCTTTACTGCATGCCTCTCTGCACAGAAAAATCCTCAAGAACACCTCAGGAGAGAATACTGCACAGAAATATTTGGTTTCTTCCACAGTGGGGAGACAGATATAGGAATTCTTTGTCTCTGCATGCAGTTTTATGCCCTGAGCGCGTGACATGGTTGCTTGCCTGCAGAGACAGTGGGATGGCAAATCATAGAATCATAGAATCATAGAAATGTAGAGTTGGAAGAGACCACACGGGCCATCCAGTCCAATCCCCTGCCATGCAGGAACACCCTCAAAGCACTCCCGACAGATGGCCAGCCAGCCTCTGCTTAAAAACCTCCAAGGAAGGAGACTCCACCGCACTCCATGGAGGCAGCATCTTTCACTGCTGGACAGCCCTGACCGTCAGGCAGTTCTTCCTGAGGTTCAGGTGGAATCTCCTTTCCTGCAGCTTGAATCCATTGCTCCTTGTCCTGGTCTCTGGAGCGGCAGAAAACAAGCCCTCTTCCTCCTCTACATGGCATCCCTTCAAATATTTAAACATGGCTATCATGTCCCCTCTTAACCTTCTCTTCTGCAGACTGAACATACCCAGCTCTCTAAGTCTATCCTCATAGGGCATGGCTTCCAGACCCTTCACCATTTTGGCCGCCCTCCTCTGGACCTGCTCCAGCTTGACCATGTTGAAATCCACTCCGTGATTTCAACAGTTTTAAGGGAGCTCTCCAAGGTTCTGAACCTATCTAGGAATTTTGCTCAGCACCTTTGAGCTTGCCTTTGCAGCCTGGTTGAAAACCTGGAGTGGATTCGCCGCCCTGCTGATACAGGAGTCACCAGCCGCCACTGCCAAAAATACCTCCTTGAGCATCCGTAACCTCATCCCATAGTTGTGAGAGATGAACAGATGGCTGGGCCTGGGGTTTCATTTCCAGGGGACTCTGCTGCCCTCCTTGTGAATCTGCACCCTTGTGGTTTGCCGTCTGTGTGGCAGATTGCACTAGAGTTTGGGATAGAGCCATCTGTCGTGGCTTCCCAGCTGCCCAAATTTTGCATGGGAGTGAACTGAGCTGAGCATTGGGTTTCAGTTCTAGGGAAGGCATTGTCTCTTTTTTATGATGAGAGGAGCAAGGAAAGGCCAGGGGGAGTGATTATCAACAATTCCAAAATGAAAGACTGTGCAGAATCTTTAAGCCTGTCTCTCTCGATTCTTCAAACGGTCCCTCATTCAGCTGGAATTATTGGTGTCCAAACCTGAACCAACACAGCAAACGCAGAGCTGCCAGGAATAGTAATTTTATCTCATTTTCCACCCAGTTTCATATTGTAGGTTCTTGGGCTGCATGCATGTTGGTGGGGAGGGGGAGGGAAGAAAGAGGGAGACCTGAAACAGGGTTGTACTTGTTGCCAAAATGGAACAGTTGCTGGCTGTGTTTGCTGCTGCCGGAGCCGTGGCTAAGAATAGCACGCTGAAGGGAAGGCAGACCTGGCTAATTAGGCGACTTAATGGGTTTTCAAACAAGCCACCTCAGTCCAATTAGATGCAGAGGAAAAGGCCACGCATCTGCTTTCTTGGAAAAGATGCTACTACAACCCCTTTTTGCTCTTCAGCAAGACTAAACATCTGAACCTGGGGGGATTAGCGGTGACAGCACCCTCTCCCAAATCCCACAGCCATCTGGAATGAAGGGGCCACTCCTCCCTTCTCATCCGTCATTATATCAATGGTCCACCCTACAGGACAGAACCTCCATGTGCAAGTACCATCCACCACTGTATGCTGGCTCTCCCCTCTTTAATATAGTTTGGAGAGATTTCTGGCAGGTGTCTGTTCTTATTTATATTGGACACACACACTTGGGATAATAAGTGGCTCTCATGTCAGTGGGGTTGTGAGTCTGCTCTGGGTTTTGGTCATAAAACCACAGAATCTTAGGGTTGGTGGGAACCCAACGGCCATCTATTCCAATCCCTGCTATGCAGGAATACACCACTAAAGTATTTCCAAAAGATGCCTGTCCAAACTCTGTTTAAAGGCCTCCACAACATCCCCCAGGCAATCTGTTCCACTGTCCAACAGCTCTTGCAGTCGAGAAGTTCTTCCTAATGTTTATATGGAATCTCTTTTCTTCCAATTTGGATCCTTTGGTTCGTGTCCTTGGCCATTTCCACACTACACTGTTATAGAGCTATTATCCCACTTTCAACCTCCTGTGGAATCCTGGGGTTTGCAGTTTAGAGAGGGGCCTTTAGAATTCTCAGCCTGAGAACTCTTTGGCTTCACTAAACTACAAGCCCCAGAATTCCACAGGAGGTTGAAAGTGAAACAATAGCAGTATAACAGTGTCATGTAGAAATGGCCCTAGTCTCTGGAGCAGGAGAAAAAGAATTCACTGCATCTTCTATGTGACATCCATCACCCCTTTCAGCAGCAACCATCTAATACTTGCTTCTAAGAACCTTTTTATATACAGGTAAAGCTTGTTTCTAAGAGCCTTTTTGTATATTGGGCAGAGCTTTTTGATATCTTGCAGGCTACCTTTTCTTTGGCATTAAAAAAGAAAGTTACATTCCTCTTTTCTCCCACTCATCAGTCATCCACTGAAGCTGAGTAGTAGGGCTGTTGTGGACAGACAAAAAGAAGTATTTCTTCACACAGAACAGAGCCAAACTCTGGAATTCACTACGCCATGGTATAACGGCCAGTGTACTGGTGATGACCAGCAACCTGGGTGGATTCTAATGGAGGGTTGCTCTCCGAGATGCTAAGCCCCATTCCTGGCTAGATTCAGCACCATGGAGAGCTCTCCAAAACCTGGAGTGGATTTATTGCCCTTCTGAAATAGGAGCCACCAGCTGCCACTGCTTTCTTCAGTAAGACGGTAGTTCTCTGGCTAATGTATGACACCATCGTGAAACCAAGATAAGGCTTGATAGAGAAGGTAGCTCTCTGGCATGCTAGGAGACCTTCTCTCTATGTGGTTGCTTTTTTGCCAGAACCAAAGTTGCTGGTATCTAGCTGGTGCCTCTTCCAGATTGTGAACTGGGTCTCCTGTCCTACCCTTTGTCTGGTTGCCTGGGTGCCCAAGGGAGAGACTTGGCAGCTGTGATTAGAGCCCTGGGTTGAAACAATAGCGGATCGGAATGGCACAATGGGGGAGAGGTGGAAGGAGGCGGAGAGCAGGTGTGTTTTCCATGGTTTGTCAAAAGGGGAGCAGTTGATGCGTGGCATGAACACACACCTCTCCTCACCCCCAGATATGGGTGTATTGGATTGTGATTTCCTGGGGAAAAAATCTTTGTATATTTTTGTGTTGCCTGTCTGTCTTTGTATCTCCAATGTGTATTCGATTGTGATATCCTGAAGATATATATATATATATATGTATGTATGTATGTATGTATGTATGCACGTATGTATGGAAGCCATGGCCTATGAGGAGGGGCTGAGGGAGCTGGAGATGTTTAGTCTGCAGAAGAGAAGGTTAAGAGGGGACAGGATAGCCATGTTGAAATATTGGAAGGGATGTCATGTCGAGGAGGGAGCGGGCTTGTTTTCCGCTGCTCCAGAGACTAGGACAAGGAGCAATGGATTCAAGCTGCAGGAAAGGAGATTCCACCTGAACCTCAGGAAGAACTTCCTGATGGCCAGAGCTGTCTGGCCGTGGAATGTGCTGAACTGGAGTGCGGTAGAGTCTCTTCCTTCTTTGGATGTTTTTAAGCGGAGGCCGGATGGCCATCTGTCGGGAGTGCTTTGATGGGTGTTCCTGCATAGCAGGGGGTGGGACTTGATGGCCCCTGGGGTCTCCTCCAACTCTATGATTCTATGATTCTGAGTTGAAATTACTTGAAGGCACACAACAATACTGCTGTATGCGTGTGTGTGTGTTTGTGGAGACTATCTGTAATGTATATTGGATTGTGATTGTGTATTGGATTGCGGTGTCCTGAAATATCTGTCTATCTGTCTGTCTGTGTGTCTGTCTGTATCCATCCATCCATCTCCTGGATATTCAGGATACATATATTCTCATACCTACATATGACATCACAGTCCAATACATATTGGAAATCAATAGCTAGCTATCAATCTTACCTGCTGTTGTTATACAGGAAGCCTCCAGCTTTTGGCACCCTTTTTCCCCACCTTTCCCCTTGGCAGCTCTGATCAGGTTTTTCAGCCCTTTAAAAATCCACCTCTGGTCCTCCCCCCCATCTGCCCCCACCGGTGCTTCCTGACCAGCTAAGGACACCGCGCATTCCAATTTCTCAGCGCCAGAAACCCTTTCCAGATGCCCACCATACACTCAAGGAAAGAGACAGGTGAGAGAAAGGAATTATAGAAGGCCATCAGGCCGAGCCACCTCCTTTCCCTCTCCTTTCCCTGACCTGGTTTGGACCTTGGGTGCCCACTCCCTGCACCGTGCCCTGGCCCTCCTCTCACAGACACACACCCCTACGTTTTGATGTTTGCAATTTTTCCACTTTTGTAAGGGCTCTGTGCGCCTAAGCCTAGCAAATGTGGACAGCCAGCTGCACCACGTACTTTACCATTACTTTCAACGAAAGGGGATTTTCTGGGTTCGCAGCCCTTAAATCTTAGCATCCCCTCACCAGTCCCACCTGAGGGATAATCCATTTTGGTAACGCTCCCGTCCTCTGCCTTCTTCGCGGCCGTGCTGAGTGCAGCTCACTTTTATTTTGAGCAGCCGAAGGAGGCGAAAGCCAATATGTCTTGTTAAACCGCCAAAGTGTGTATTTAAAACCTTAAGTATGTGAACAAAAACATGAGAAAACAGACTAAAGCCTCCTCTATAAAAAGAGTTAGATAATCACAGATGGTTGAATGGCTACGGCAACTGCCCCTATTTTTAAGAACCGAAGGACAAGCAAAATAGCAGTTGCTCACCCAAAATGCAGGAGAACGAAGCTGGTCCGACCTCCCTTGGGCAGCGGTTTATCCCGAGCACTGTGACAGGGAAGGCGCTGTCTTGTGAACTCCCGAGCCCATCCTCATAAAGCGATAGGACGTGCAACAGGGCATTTCCAACAAGGACCTTGAATTGCAGGTGGAAGTGTGGTTAGAAACAAATGAGCAACCTAAGTAGTTCTTCCAAGACCAGGGTTGTACGCACTCTGAAATGCACAACCGACAATGGTCTGGCCAACGACCACTGCATATTGCATTATTTTATGTATTGATTTATCATATTTATATGCCACCTTTCTCCCAAAATGGGAGCAGCATTAGCTGTATTTTCCAAGTTCTTTTTACGGGGAGCCCCATGTTAAGTGCATTGCAGTAGTCTAGTCAGGAGATCATTAAGGCTATCATTATCATCACTATCATCACCATCATCATCATCACCACCTTCTTTATTTATACCCCACTTTTTTTTTCCTGGTAAGGACTCAAAGCAGCTTACAATAATTTTTTTTAAAAAAGTTAAAAATCACAGAATACAAAAAAATCACAGAATATAAAATATAGAGTTCCGTTTCGTAATAAGTATCTTGGAATAAATATCTGTTGCAAGGAATTAGCAGTGTCCCTCTGGCATCCAGTACAGACTTGCCAGAAGTCTTGGTTGGTTTTCTTTTAAATTCACCTCTCTTGTTCTATTGTGTGCGTGTCTGTGTGCGATCTCATATACGGAGCCCACGTGATGTGAGCGTTGGATGGGGTCATCAAGAGACCAAGGTTCATATACACTCAGCCGTGGAAACCCACTGGCTGGGTCACACTCTCTCAGCTTCAGAGACAGGCCATGGCAAAATTCTTCTGAACCAAATCTCATCCCTCAGACCCCATGGTAGGGTTGCCTTGGGCTCACCCTAGATTAAGAACGACTTCAAGGCACACAACAACGGGACGAGGCTGTTCCGGTTTTGAGAACCAGTGTGGTGTTGTGTTGTGATTGTTGGAGCAGGGCTCTGGATTCCAATCTCCGCTCAGCCACAGACACTCACTGGCGAGAAAACAGACCCAGTGTGGTACAGTTTGAGTGTTGAGCCGGAAGTCTGGGAGACTCAGGTTCAAATTTCTGCTCAGCCGTGGGACTCCTCTCGGAAAGCCCCACTCTCTCAGCCTCAGGGAACAAATGTGAAGAAATCTGGCCCGGAAAACTCTTAGAGAAGGTCACAGTGAGTCAGAGCCAGTGTGGTGTCGCACTTAGGGCTGGGTTTAGAGCTGCCGTAAGTTAGATTCAAAGGCACAGAAGAGCTATAAATATATGAATAAAGTGACTGAACCACACTGTTTTCAGGTGGATTCTACATCCCAGAAGGATGCCATGAAATTAAAACAGCTTGAATAAAAAGATTGGGAACTGAGCGCTGAAACCGATACTCCTCAGCTGCTGTTCTTTTGAATTTATTGGGAGGGCTCCAGAATCTCACCGTTAGGGGGGGAGAGAACACTCTCTTGGCTTTTGTTTCCTTTTTTCATGGTTCCCCTCCATGTTTTCATTTCATTTCATTTCATTTCTAAAAGGTGTCTGCGTGTGTGTGAGAGAGAGATTAGAGCCGTCTGCCTTTCAGCATCTCTGCTTTGAAGGCAAAGATTTTATGGACAAAGCTTGGAGGACTGAGCAATGAAGATTTCCTGCTCTCACCCCTCTCCCCCTCCCAGATTCTTGCTATTACCGGGATCCTTTGTTGCTGGGAGTCAGGATTGGGGCCAAATGGACATTGGGGTGGGAAAGAGGGACAGTGCATGAAAGCTTCTTGCTTGGTTCATTGCTGGGCATCTCTGATTCCAAGAACTGGGGGATGAAGCTGGAGAAAGACATGTTAGATCACAAAGGGGAAAGCTGTGAAGCAATGATAGTTCCCATCATTGGCTCTGCTTCCTGGGGGTTGATGGGAGGTGGAGTCCAATAATGCCTGACAGGCATTAGTTTCTGCTGGTCCTTAGCTTTTATGTGTGCATGTGTGCTGAGCTGTGAAAAGTTCATATCAGAGGTTCACCTCTTTAAAAATGGTTGAAGCATCAGTCATAACTACTGGCTCCATGTCTGTGGGGTGGTGAATCCACTCCAGGTTTTAATGGAAGGTTTACAGGAGCTCTCCAATGTGCTGAACCCTGTTCCTAACTGGATTCAGCACTTTGGAGAGCTCCTTTAGAACTAGCCAAGCCCTGGAATGGATTCAGTGCCCCAATGACATGGGAGCTGCCGGCTTTTGGAATATCTTAACTGCTAAAATCACGCCATAGAGATAAGAGTCAAAAGATGTATTTTCTGTACTGGTCACTGACCGGTTTCAAAATTCCTCTCTCCTGGTTTGCTGCGAATCCTTCCAGACCTAAGAATCCTTGTTCTTTCCTTCCCTACCAAAACCCCAACAGCATTCAACAAGATACTGGAAGAGATCAAGAAATATGCAGAAGCAAAGTCTAAGCAAGGAACTCTTAGACTCTTGCTGAGAAGGAAGTGTAGCCAAGCGGAGGGGTGGGGGGAATGCAGACTGGTCTGTCTCTTCCGTCATCATAAAAGAGCTAGAGAGACTCCCCTAGTCTGGTGGCTCCCATGTCAGTGGGGAAGTGAATCCATTCCAGGTTTACTTTCCTGTTACTTCTCTGTTGCTAATGGATTTGGAATTCGATGACCTGGATTTTACTGTTCTTTGTTCCCCTGTTGCCCGCATGGCCAAAAAAAAAAAAAAAGGGAGAGACCTCTACCTGCATTGATATTCCTCCAGAATATCTCCACTGACAACAGAAGTCACATCTTAAGACAAAATGTAGACCTGTGACTCTATAACATCATCATTTTTTCATCCCCTATATGATTTTTAACTTTGTTTCCTGCTGAAGAAATCAGGGGGGCTTCGGAAGCATGCACGATGTATTTCATGCTCTTTTTTTAGTTGGCCCCATAAAAGCGTTGCTGTTTGGCAGATTTTGGAAGTTTTGTGTTTTGCTACACAGCCGACACGGCAATCCCTGAATACGATCCCAGGTTTCGATTAGCTTTAAAGGCACTCTCCAAGGTGCTGGGTGTATTTTCATTGTACGTTCAGCACCCTGGAGAGCTCCTTCGACGCCCGGATTAAGAGTGGATTCTCGGACTCACTAACCGCCACTGCTCCCACCGGTCCCCGTGTGACCGTAGCTTTTCCCATGCTCCCAGTTCCCAGTTCCCATGCTCCACCGCCGCTCTCCTCTCTCCAAAGAAGGGAGCATTTAGGGATACTGTGCGGCTACCTCCCAGCCCTGGAGATCGTGGCTGTTGAGCACCATGGCAACCGTTTGCCAAGAAGGAGGAGCTGTGGCCGCCTGGCAACCGGCCGGGAGGTCCCCTCCCTCCCTCCCTCCCTCCCCACAGATCGATGCAATGAGGTCATCCCTCCTGATCAGCCTGTTGCACGAAAGCGCCAGGAGAGAATGAGCTCAGAGAAACGCCAGTCCGAGGAGAGCTTTGGGGGAAAGAAAGGAGGATGTGAAGCCAGAGGTGGATTAGGGAGAGGTGGGTTTGATTTCTTTCAGTGGACCATGAAGCTCCCTGGGATGATGAGTGAGCCAGTCGCAGGTTGGCTTCTCTCAGTCACACTCTCACTGCCTGCCTGACCTGCCTCACAGGGTTGTTGTTCAGAGAAGAACTGGGGAGGAAAGAGACCTTGAGTTCTACCCTGGGGAAAGGGAGTGTTGAAAGGCAGAAGAAAATAAATATTGCCATGGGAAATAAATGTTGATGCCTTAGTGAAATGGCAACATCCCTAGAGTTTCTGGAGGAGCTGGTTGAATCTGACAGCACTTCACGCCACTTCCCCGAGAAATCTTCACAGCGCCCTTATAAGATGGGACTCTTGAAGACAGGGAGACTGTAGCAGAGTGAGCAGACGATGTGAGTTCGGATGCAAATCAACTGAAGAATTTTCTTCTGTTAGAGATAATTAAGTTGGAGAAATTTATTGGCTGGTTTCAAGAAATTCAGACAACTCGCGAGGAGACATGACGGGCACTGTCCAATAGGCACTTGTTATGTGGTATTCTCAATACAAAGTCCAGGAGACCTGCTTTAGCTTTCCTGTCCCCAAAGCCCATCTCAGTTGCTTCCAGGTATACATAACCCAAGACAACTGGGGGCTTCCGAATCAGTGGAACAGTGACGCCATTCCAGGTTTGGGCTTTAGAGGAAGAGGGCTGAGCGCCTTGGAGAGCTCCCTGTGGGGTCCGTGGGGTGCTGTGCCACTCTTGGAAATGGTTTTGTTCACTCTCTTGCTTCCATTTTCTTTCCAGGCCAAAGACAGTGATGAGGATGACGAGGTTGCGGTGGGGGTGGACCGGGATCGCTTTATGGATGAGTTTTTCGAGCAGGTGAGGAAAGAAATGCAATACCCTTCCAGTACTGGAACATGTTGGGGATCAAACCACTTCCTTTGCTCTCTCGGTGCGGGTTGTTTCAAGGACCCTCTCCTCCCGTATGAGCCTGCCTGTGTTTTTGAGATCTGCTGGGGAGGCCATTTTCTGTGTCCCACCAGCCTTGCAGATGCCTCTGCGGGGACTTTGGGAGAGAGCCTTCTTGGTGGTGGCTCCCAGGGGCTGGAACTCCATCCTGGAAACGTTACACCGGCGCCTTTTTTGCTGTCATTCCACAGGCTGGTGGAGTCCTTTAGTTATCCTGGCAGGCCTTTAACAATTGGATTTTTTGCAGGGTTGGGGGGGAAACAAGCTCTGCATCATGTGCGGGACTCTTGGTTGTTGTCATTTGCAAATGATCGGTGTTTTTAACTGGTTTTAATTTTGCAGCAACTTAATTGCTTTTTAATTTTTAGATGCTGTGAATTTTAACTATGCCTGTTTTAACCCTTGTAAGCAACCTTGAGTCCCACATTGGGGAAAAAAGTGGGATGATGATGATGATGATGATAGTAGTAGTAGCGATGATGATGATGATGATGATGATGATGATGATGGAGGGCCAGCATAGTGTAGTGGTTTGAGCATTGGTCTACAACCCTGGAGACCAGAGTTTGATTCCTTGCTCGGCCATGACAACCCACTGGTTGACCTTGGGCAAGTCACACACTCTCAGCCCCAGAAAACCTGAGCAGGCCCATTCATAACCAGGTCTGTTGGAGGTCTCTCATTTATAGGGTCACTGTAGGTTCATGCTGTCTTTGCAGCATGTAACAACAATTTGACCACAATTAAAAAAAAAGAAAAATAAGCGGTCCCTCTGTCCTCTTGCTAGTCCTCGGATATCCCATCCTCTCTGTGATGGGCAGCTGTAGTGAAGACTTTTGGCCCTCTGCTCATTTCTGGCTTCCTGTCTCCAGGTGGAAGAGATTCGGGGATTCATCGAGAAGATCTCTGAGAATGTGGAAGAGGTGAAGAGGAAGCACAGTGCCATCCTAGCCTCCCCAAACCCCGACGAGAGTGAGTAAGGCCGCCTCGCCAACCCTTTCTAACCGGGCTGGAGAAGGCCAAGTGACATCTTGTGTAGGGGGATATGGGATCGGGTGGGCCCGGCCTCCAGCTGAGCCCCAGCTGACCTACCAGTAACCTTGCTGAGCCCCTGGGGGAACAGCAGCCGTGTTCATGTTAATCAGAGCTGGGGAAATATTTAAGACTCAACAGCAGCAATGCAACCTCCCCTCCGTCAATATCCACACATGGAAAGCCAATGCAATTCTCGGCTGCATCAATAGGAGTACGGTGTCTAGATCGAGGGAGGTGCTGGTACCACTCTACTCTGCTTTGGTTAGACCTCATCTTGAATCCTGTGTCCAGTTCTGGGCACCCCAATTCAAGAAGGACATGGTCAGGCTGGAGCAGGTCCAGAGGAGGGCAACCAAAATGGTGAGAGGCCTGGAAACCATGAAGCCCTATGAGGAGTGGCTTAGGGAGCTGGTTATGTTTAGTCTGCAGAAGAGAAGGTTAAGAGGGGACATGAGAGCCATATTTAAATATATGAAGGGATGCCATGTAGAGGAGGGAGTGGGCTTGTTTTCTGCTGCTCCAGAGACCAGGACAAGGAGCAATGGATTCAAGCTGCAGGAAAGGAGATTCCACCTGAACCTCAGGAAGAACTTCCTGACAGTCAGAGCTATCCGGCAGTGGAATCTGCTGCCTCCATGGTGTGTGGTGGGGTCTCCTTCCTTGAAGGTTTTTAAGCAGAGGCTGGATGGCCATCTGTCAGGAGTGCTTTGAGGGTGTTCCTGCATGGCAGGGGGTTGGACTGGATGGCCCGTGTGGTCTCTTCCAACTCTACATTTCTATGATTTTATGATAACCCTGCATGAATGCTACATAAGCCCTGTGTAGAATTGTGGCCTTGCTCAACAGACGTCAGTGAGTGGGTACCGTTGCACAATGTGCAATGCACAACTGCAGTGCAAAGTGTAAGATGCACATCTGCAATATGCAACATGCAGTGCGCAACCTCACAGTAAAGTATAGGATGCACAACCACAATGCAAAGTGGAGGATGTACAACCGCAATATACAATATAGGAAGGACAACGATGTGCAAAGTAGAGGATCCACAACCACAGCGTGCAATACATGATGCACAACTGGAGTGTAGAAATTGAAATACACAGTGCACAATGCACAACATGCAAAGACAAGGCGCAGAGGAACATGCGATCTGCGCAACTCTGCTTCTGCCGCTACAAGCAGAATAGTTCCATTGTACAATGGTAACTTTTTGGCCTTATATGCATTGCGTGACTTGGGCATGTGTGCGTCCCTAACTGCATGCCAGCCCAGATGTTTGGGCCTGTGGTTCCCACTAGCCCTGGCTGACATTGCTAGTGACAGGGGACGATGGGCTTTGTAGTCGAGAGCCTCTGGAAGGCCACACCTGTTTTCCCCAAGGGGGAATTATCTTGTGCAACTGGAAGTCCCTTGCACAGAGAGGCACTGCGTGTGTGCTTATGCTTCTACATAGACACGCTCCATTTGCCTACGTGGAGCAAGAGAAAGAGCAGGAAGGGTGTGGCAGACCAGTTCTGTCTCCCTGATATTCTCTCTTTGTCAAAGATTTTCCAGGACGGCCTTTGATCTGGTTGGCTACCCTGTGTGGATCTCAGTAATGCAACCTCCATTCTGCTTGGCTTCTGCTTGTCTCTGCTTCTCCTCCAATCGACGCAGCACAGGGGCGGCTGGCGGCTCCCGTGTCGATGGGGCAATGAATCCATTCCGGGCTTTAGCTAGCTTTTAAGGAGCTCTCCAAGATGCTGGGCTCTTTGGAGAGCTCCGTGGTGGACTGGATTAAAACCGACAGTGAATTCACAGCTCTGCCGAAATAGAAGCCTCCAGCGGCCCCTGATGCCGGGTCCCCTCCTGCAGCTAGCACGCAGGGACACGTACTGTGGAAATGATCAGTTATCTCCCTCGCCTGATTCACGCTGAGCACATTAGAGCAAAATACACTGCAATTATCTGTGCCTTAATTTAGAGTGAGGGGCATTCCTGTCTGTTTAGCAACAACAAAGGCCGTCAGCGACACGAGGCAGATACGTCACCTTACTGGTGCCGTGGCACCTGAACCATTCTTGGTGGGCAGACAACGAGGATCTACATTTCCACTTATTTCATTTGTTCAGGCCAGAAGAAATGATTTCAGAACCTTCCCCTTCACTAGGAGTTTTTATGCATTTTTTCATTTTTTTTAATTCATTCAGACTTCAGGTAGAAAATTCATTTGTGCAACAATCTCTCTTTTTCCCTGAACAGAAAAGATTGTCCCAAAATATTGTCTGCTGCCCTTGTTTGGGCCACAGTTCCCAAAACTCCCCAAACATGAAATACAGCAGTTTATGGTTTTCTTGATGGGATGTCTCGATGGGTCCGAAACATCCCATCTTGTCCAGGATGAGAAAAATTTGGGAGCATTCCCTAGTGGGCGAGGTGCTCCAGGCCAAAAGTTGTCCAAAACACAACCTGTATTCTCCCATAGAAGCCTGCCTAAGGGCTGTAATTTTCAAGGGAGGCACTTACCTTGGTCCTGAAAAGACAAAAACTGGAAGCGTCCAGTAGAATCCACAGTAAAGAAGGGAGACATTCCTCCAAGCACTGCATGGATAGCTGTTTTTATTTTGGAAAAAGCCCCAGGTGTTTTGGCCTATATATATTTTCAATTGTCTTCTTTGGTGGCTACAGAAAAACATAAAAATAAATTTAAGTTTAAAATTAAAAGGACACATAATTGCATAATAATGCATACATAATCTACTAATAAATAAAAGCCAGAGTTTGTTTGTTTGTCTGTGTCAGGCAAGAAGACCTCATATGATTGGCTGTGTCAAGCGAAGACTTCATAGGATTGGCTGCCTGAGAAGAATCTATGGAATCCTGGGGTTTGCAGTTTAGGGAGGGGCCTTTAGAATTCTCAGCCAGAGAGCTCTTGGGCCTGTCTTGAATAGGCCAGTTGCTATGGAGATGAGGCCTAGCAGCAAGGAGGAGGGCAGTCTATTCCCTCAGGAACTCAACCTCTGTAGGTTAATAACTCTGAATACAGACTGGATTTAGGAATATGAGGAAAAGTTACAGGTACTGGACAAGACGATTTGTGGAATTAGAGACACAGGATCTCAAATCTTTCTAACAAGTACAACCTATGAGAAAATAGAATCCCAGGCAATGCCGAGTAGATACACTAGTCTATCATAAAAGAGCCAGAGTGGTGTAAACTCCTATAAGCGCACGCTGTACAATTTGCAATTGCAATGAATGTTAGTTGTGGTATATTGCTATCATTGAGAGCCAGCATGGTGTATTGTTACATTTATTTATTTAATATATTTGTATGCCACCTTTTCTCCCAGAGCGGGACCCAAGGCAGCTTCCAAAAATAAGTAGTGGTGTAGTGGTCTGAGCCTTGGATGACAAGTTTGGAGACCAGGGTTTGATTGCTCAGTTGGCCATGGAAACCCACTAGGCGACCTTGGATGTGTCACACACTCTCAGCCCCCAGATAACCCCGTGATAGGTTAACCTTAGGGTTGCCATAAGTCGGAAACAACTTGAAGGCACATTCCACCAGCAACAAAAACCTGAAATTCTTCTCTCCAAAGGCTTAGTTACTGGAAGTATTTAAGAGCTTTAAGCTAGTATGCTGGCATTTTGGGGTCCCCTTCCCCTCCGTGTCCTTTGGCTCCATTCATCCTTTTTTTGATAGGTTCGCATTAGGGTCGCCATAAGTTGGAAACAACCTGAAGGTAAGCAGCGGCAACAATCATGCATCATAATACACATCCTTCTAAACTTTTTATGCGGCTTAAATCGTACACATTGTTCTTGTGTGCCTTCAAGTTGATTCCAAAGAGATCAATGAAAAAGAAAATGGAGATAAATGCATGCCTGCAGAGCTCTGATGCCATACATACCTATACATGCACACACACTCACACAAACACGAACACACATATATACATACATACAGTCTTCCCCTGCTTATCTGACAGGTTAGAGACCAGGGCACTGTCAGAAGACAGAACTGGTTGAAAAACAGAACTGGGGTACTGTACTGCAGGGAGCATGGAGGACTTAACGGAGGCTTCCTTGAGACCGAGCGTGCCTGTGCTCCTTGCAAAGCCTCCAACCAGTTTTGTGCTTTTTTCCCCCTACTCCAGTTAGCTCACTTTGCAAGCAGCGCGTGTGTGCGAGACAGTCCCAGCCGAGCCTCTGTAGGCAAGAAGAGCCGACAAAAGAGCAGAAGTCCCGTCGAATTAATGGAACTTGTCGTTAATTTGGAAGCATCAAAAGCGTGAGTTGTCAGAAAACAGGGCGTCCAAAGGCAGGGGCTCCCAATAAAGGTGTGCGTGTGTCTCTGTGTAAGCAATTAACAAATAGAACTTAACAATGTATTTCAAGAGGAAAATATTTCAGCTCCTTTCAGTTGCCAAAGCTGTGTAGCGGGTAGCCGTTTAAAACGCCATGTTATCGGCATTCTTAGCAGCTGTTGGCATTATGCGCTAAGTCAAGGCCATGCGGAGTTAGTGTTTTTAGTCTATAAACCCAAAAGAATTCTCACTTTGGTCCAAAATGTTTTGAAGGGGATTCAACGCAAGACAGAGACAGATCGGCGAGGCCATGGTGTTCCCAGTCCAAATGCCTGGCCTTTGATTGCTGTAGTTTGCTGTTTGAGGCTGCAGATTTATGGTTCCTGAAATGTGTACGTAGGTCTGTGGCAGTTTTGCCCGTGGTGCCGTTGGTTTGCTTTTTAATGACACACACACACACACACACACACACACACACACACACCTGTTCTGTTTAGGAAAAAAAAGCTTCCAAGCCGCCTATATTGCTTCATAGCTAACAAGCCCCGAAGGCCATGTAATGCCTTTATTACAGGCAGCCATCTGTTGAAACGCCGCAGCGAGAAGGGAGCAAAGGGTTGGGGCTTCCTTTGGAGTCGTGCCCAGAAGGCAGATGGATTTTGACTCCCCAGATTCTTTTGGAAAAAGAACGGGCTCCCAGTGTCCACCAAGGCCTCCTCCACGTGGGAGACAGTTTTGCCAGATTATTTTGCTGCCGTGTGGCCCATTTGAGGCCCGGCAGAGGCCACTTTTTTTCCCGCAATCGGAAGTTCATTTCCAGTTCACTTTGTCTAGAAGAAGGCCTCTCCTGAGCGTAAAATGGCCCATAGAGACCCCAAAATGTGGGAAAACTGCTCCTTCTAGGGAGCATTGAGGTAGCAAGATCCGCATCGTTTGGGGATATGGTGGGGTGCAACCCTCTGAGATCTCCCAAAAGGAGGCCCCCACCAACTCCTTATGTTTGCCCATCACTGACTGAGGAAGAATACTTCCTGGCTCCATTAGCCTCCATTTCCTCCCACCAGAAATGCCCCCGGTCCTTCTGTAATTGTCCCACCATTTTTTCCAACACCTCCCCACGCTTTCTGGCTTGCTGCTCTGCCTCTTCCCACGGCTTTTCCTTTCTCTGCCACACTAGCCTCCTAAAAAGATTTCTCCTCCTCGTTGTTTTCCGGCTGCTGTTTTGTCTTTGGCGACATGCAGCCCATTTTCTGCCTGGTTTGCTAGACTCTTTCTCCCCACTCCAAACCTTTGGAGACCCGATCAGCCCATCCCTTCTGGGAAGAGGGGTGCCGGGTCCTCTCCTTGCCTCCCGCCCATTGGTGCCTTCCATGTTACCGGGGCGCTGGATCCACTCCAGGTTTTAATTGAGGCGTTAAGGGAGCTCTCCAGGGTACTAAAGCCTCTCCTACGTCTAGGTCTCGCTATCCAAAACATAAGGTGGATTCATTGCTCTACTAATTCATTGCTCTGCTGCTGAATCCACTCAAGATTTCAAGTCCATACTTCAGTGAATCCGTCTAAGGGGCTGGACCCATTAGCAGCTGGGTTTCGGCACCTTGGAATAGCCAGCGGGAAAATTCTGGGAATGGTAATCTAGAACAATAACTTTGCCACACTCTCAGGATGACCACCTTGGCCCAACATAACAATGCAGTTCAGCAGGGGACACCAGGATATTTGGACAGGGAATTGGATTATCATTCCCAGAATCCCTCAATCAACATGTTCAGGGAGGGATTCTGGGAGTTGCTATCCAAAATAAATAGCTTGTCCAAGCTTTAATAGTCAGACACTGGAAAACAGCAGGTGGTTGGCTGATAAGCCAACCTACTCTCCCCCAGGGGCAGTGAGTGGCTCCCATGCTGGTGGAGCAGTGAATCCATTCCTGGATTTAATTCCCTTTTTAAAGGAGCTCTCAAAAGGGACTGAACCTGTTTAGAAATAGGGTTCAGCACTTTGGAGAGCTCACTGAAAGACGGGTTTAAAAACTGGAGTGAACTCACTGCCCTGCTGACATTGGAGCCGCCGGCTGCCACCGCCCTCCCTGCACCTACTCCAAACGGAGATTCCCCCTCCCACCGTTCCTGGGTGGTCCACATTGTAGTCCCTGCCTTGGGCTACCTCGAGCCCTTTGGGGCTGTTATAACCCACTTCTTCAAAAGCTGCCTGGCTCTTCTGCAGCTGCTGGATCTAATTAATGAGTTTTAGGTTGCCCCGACTGAGCTGGGAGAGATGGAAACACTGATAGAATCATAGAATCATAGAAATGTAGAGCTGGAAGAGACCCCAGGGGCCATCGAGTCCAACCCCCTGCCATGCAGGAACACCCTCCAAGCACTCCCGACAGATGGCCATCCAGCCTCTGCTTAAAAACCTCCAAGGAAGGAGACTCCACCACACTCCATGGAGGCAGCAGATTCCACTGCCGGACAGCCCTGACCGTCAGGAAGTTCTTCCCGAGGTTCAGGTGGAATCTCCTTTCCTGCAGCTTGAATCCATGGCTCCTTGTCCTGGTCTCTGGAGCGGCAGAAAACAAGCCCTCTCCCTCCTCTACGTGGCATCCCTTCAAATATTTAAACATGGCTATCATGTCCCCTCTTAACCTTCTCTTCTGCAGACTGAACATACCCAGCTCTCTAAGTCTATCCTCATAGGGGCTTGGCTTCCAGGCCCTTCACCATTTTGGTCGCCCTCCTCCGGACCTGCTCCAGCCTGACCATGTCCTTCTTGAACTGGGGTGCCCAGAACTGGACACAGGATTCAAGATGAGGTCTAACCAAAGCAGAGTAGAGTGGTACCAGTACCTCCCTCGATCTGGACACCATGCTCCTATTGATGCAGCCGAGAATTGCGTTGGCTTTCTTGGCCGCCGCATCACACTGCTGACTCATCTTCAGCTTGTGGTCTATTAAGACTCCCAGATCCCTTTCACACGTACTGCCATCCAGCCACGTGTCCCCCATCCTATATTTCTGCATTCCATTTTTTCTACCTAAGTGTAGGACCTTACACTTCTCTCTGTTGAATTTCATTTTGTTAGCCTTGGCCCAGCTCTCCAATCTGTCCAGGTCATTTTGAATTTTGATCCTGTCCTCTGGCAACCCCTCCCAATTTGAGCAACCCCTCCCAATTTGATTTCCCAGACCGAGTCTTTAGCTGCTGCAAACACTGAGAGACCAACAATGGCTGGGAGATGCTTTTGTGTTTGAAAGCCCAGAGACGGGTTATTATTATATAAGGGGCTGACACATTAAAAAGAAAAAAACAGGAGGGAAGGCTTGGGAGAAGAGGGGTGGAAATGTTTTCAGCCTGAACATGGAGCTTAATTTGGGAGCACCTGGGGTCTGCTTTTGTGGTGATTTTAAAGAAAGATCTGCATTTCTTCCAGAAAATGGATGCTTTGTGATAAGATTCCCCCAGACAGGAACCGAGTAAGGTGAAAAGAGAGTGTGGTCTAGTAATTAGAGTTGGGACTCCCAGCAGCAACTGCAGTGGCACAGAGTAAAACAAGACCAGGTCTACCAAATCAGGAATGTGTGTATAGAACCACAGAATCCTCGAGCTGGAAGAGACCCCAAAGGCCATCCATTCCAACCCCATTTTGCTATGCAGGAATACACCATCAAAGCATTCCCAATAGATGGCCATCCAGCCTTTGTTTAAAAACCTCCAAAGAAGGAGACTCCACCACACTCCGCTGAAGCAGCAGCGGATTCCAATGTTGAGCAGTTTTTACCCTTAGGAAGTTCCTCCTAACGTTTAGGTGGAATCTCTTTTCCTGAAGTTTGAAGCCACTGCTCCACATCCTAGTCTCTGGACCGGCAAAAAAGAGGCTTGCTCCATCTTCCAACTGACATCCCTTCGAATATTTAAACATGGCTACCGTGTCACCTCTTAACCGTCTCTTCTCTGGGCTAAACATACCCATGTCCCTAAGCTGCTCCTCGTAGGGCTGCATGGTTTCCAGGCCTTTTACCGTGTTGGTGGCCCCCCCTCTGGACACCTCCAGCCTCTTGATATCCTCCTCGAACTGTGGTGGCCAGGACTGGACACAGGATTCCAGGTGGAGTCTGGCCAAAGCAGAACAGAGGGGCCCAATGACTTTCCTTAACATAGCTGAACCTATTTGGGGGTAAGAATTCAGCCCATTTGAGAGCTCATTTAAAGCTCATGTTGATGCTGGGTTTCTTCACGTCTTTCTGACTTACGGTGGCCCTGAGGCGAACCTCTCTCAGGGTTTTCTGGGGCTGAGAGTGTGTGACATGCACGAGGGCACCCAATGGGTTTCCATGGCTGAGTGGGGAATCATACTTTAGTTTCCAGGTTTGTGGTGCAACGCTCAAGCCGCCGCCACGCTGGCTCTCATTGAAGGTACTGGCTGCTTCTTACAAATGAAGCCCCGCAGAATACGAACCTCGAGGGGCGCTCCTTTCTGGCTGCTAAGGGGGCTCTGTACCCCTTGGCAGCAGTTCACAGTATGGCACCGCCCCGAGACGCTGCCACTTATTAGACCCGCTGTCCTGTGCCGGCAGCCAGCCGAAGCTTCCGGCTGTCTAACTTGCCTGTTACCGGGAGCTAGCCGGCAACGTGTCTCAGTCGGTTTGCAGTCCGAGTTCTCCGCAGGTTTAAAGAGAGAGAGTCTGAGTTTACTCTAAGTCCAAAGAGAAAGAGAAAGAGAGTCTAATGGCAAAATCCATAGACAAGGCGATGGTGTGGGGTTCTAGGAACGCGAGCAAGGAATTCACAAGTGTGCTGGGCTGCGTCCGCTGATGGAATCAGTTGCTCCTACAGCATCCTCCCATTCTGGCCTCTTGCTTTATAGGCTCGAGTCTGTGAGCCTGATTAATGGATTTTAAATTCTGCCAGACCCCTGGGCTCTCCCTTTTCCACCTGCACTGGCTGCCATAAATACTGTTCCTCGCGTGTCTCCAGGGTGTGGCTGTTGGGAAGGCTCCTATCTGGGTCCTGAGACAGAGGCAAGACACACACACACACACACACACACACACACACACACACACCGTGTAGTTCTTTCCTCTGGGGCAATTTCGGTCCTTCCACAGGTAGGAGTGCCTGTCCGGTGAGGGGTGGATACTTTGCTGTTAGGTAAAACTTTATTCTAATGCAGAGCTGTCCAAGTCAGTGTGTCACCCGAAGTGTGTAGGTGTGTCGCCCACAGTCTTGGAAAGGTATGTTATTATTTATAAGTCTTATATTTTTAAAAATATATGAAAACTTTTCATGAGATATGTTGGGTCTCCGTACATTTCGTTATTACAATTTATGTCTGTGTAAAGGGTGAGTTTAACCTCCGGTTTGCTCGTAAAACTGAATTACCGTGTCACGAAATGATGCACCTCTAAAAAAAGCGTGTTGCCAACATGAAAAGTTTGGAAAGCTCTGTTCTAATGAGTTATTTTGGTAACCAGTTGCTCTTCTTTTGCAGTGATGAGCTGGGACCCCATTAACTTTGTGCCTTTAGCGGCCACGACTGTAATTCACTACCCTTTCGGCAGATCGGGAATTCCTTCTCTGCCCGTTCCAGATTCCTTGGGTTGTGCAGTAACTCAGCCTAAGAACCGCTGAGTCTAGTCTAGGTCTTGGGACAGGGGCATGATGGCCCTGTCCAGATCTAAGAGAAACTAGGAGTCGAAATTTGAAATTGCACCAAATCAGGCGTGCTTTTGCGGCACCGGCAGGCTGCTCTGCCATGGTTGCTCAGTTACCTTGGGGACACATGGAGTTCCAGGTGCTGGAAATTATCTCTGCCCTGGGGCCGGGTTTGCAGAGGGGGCAGGAAAGGCAGCCGGGCACCTGCCACCCCCGGCGCCAGGTGGCATCGAGAAGCCCAGGTGGGAGGGATCGATGGAAAACGGCAGGAAAGGGCAAAGCGATGCTGGGACGAGGAAAGGTGGCGTTCTTTTTTTTTTTGGACTTTTTATTCTTTGGCATTATAAATGTTGCAGGGTTGAAAACCATGACATTTTTTAAAATGAAAACAGAAAAGGCCAGGAAAAGGACAAAGCGGCAAAGCACACAAGACAATTGCATCACTGTTGGCTCTTCTTTGCAAAAGGCGCTTTCAGTTTTATCAGTTTTAGCACTGCAAGAAGAGCAATGGGATATTAGCTTGTGCTTTGCTTGTTGCTTATAAAAGTGATTTGAAATCGGATAAGACTGGTTTATTAATGATAAACAGAATTGGAGTTATGAAGGGGTTAAAGGTATTTTTAATAATAATTAAATTAACTATTTGCCTGGAATTAATTACTAGCTAGTTTTATAGATTTAGGTTTGTGAAGAAAATATTAATAAGAAACAGTGTTAATTTCTTAATTTTCTTTTTATTTTATGGTCTAATAGTTAATGGTTACTGTTCGATTATTATTTGCTACTGACAGCAGGGGCGGGAACCATTTTTTAACTATAGCCATTTCCGCACCACCTTGTTACGGTGCTATTATTCCATTTTCAACATCTGGTGGAATTCTGGGGTTTGTAGTTTCCTGAGGCCGAACAGCTCTCTGGCTGAGAATCCTCACTGCCTCTCCCTAAACTGCAAATCCCAGGATTCCATATGATGTTGAAAGTGGAATAATAGCACTGTAACAATGTAGTGCGGAAATGGCCAATGTGTACTTAGTTTAGTTGTGTGTGTGTGTGTGTGTGTGTGTGTAGTTTATAGTACCTTATTGTAATTGGTTTTTGTATTGTTTGTTTTGTCTGATTGATCTGTTTGTCTACTTTCTTTTGTATTTTTATTTTTTATTAATTAAAAAAGGAGAAAATTAAAAAAAAAATACAATTGCATCATGGTTAGTCTGTTTATTGGCAGAAGGCAGAGGAGGTGCAAAACTGAGCCAGGAATTTAGTAGGGAACTCAAGTCTTGACTTCCATGTGCAGAAAATAGAACTATTTCCAGTCCGCTTATCCCTGGGAGAGAATTTCCAAGACTTTCTATGGATGCCTGAAACCACAAATGGTACCGAACCCTCTAGCTTTATGTCATAGTAGGGAGGCTTGCTACTACCAGATAGTAGGAAGCCTCCCTATGGTCCCTGAGAAGCTAGAAACGGCTCTGGCATCAATGGAAGTAGCCCTCTAAATTCCCAGGGACCGTAGAGAGGCTTCCTACTATCTGGTAGTGTAATGCTTCTCTATGGTCCTTGTGAAGCCAGAAAGGCTTCATACAACCAAATTCCCTAAGTGAATTCCAGCCACAGCGTACTTCGACCTGCAGAAACTTTATTCTCTGTGCGCCAGATCCTTTCGATTTGCTATGTGGCCTTTGTGTTGAATGGCCGTGTGGCCCAACCACACGTGCACCGCATCTGCGTTTGCACGTTTTTAAGGTGAAATGCATGTTCTATGCTTTTTAATAGTTTCTGTTCTACTGGTCTTAAAACCAGTGTGGTAACGGTCCTGATTGTTTAAGGCTTTTTAAAACTTTAGTATTGCATATGGTTTTAGCTGTTTTGTATTACATTGCAAGCTGCTTTCAGTCCTATTTTGGGAGAAAGGCAAGCTATTGATTAATTAATACCATGCATTAATTAATTAATGTTATGCATCAATTAATTAAGTAAGTAATCAATGCGTAATAGCATCACATGTACCACTCCGTTTCTGCAGCCTAGCACGGAATGCCTACGTTCCAGATCAGCCAAAATGTCCCGTGAATTCTGTAAGGGAATTTACAGGTCAGGGGAGACAGGAAGAGGGTCCCTACGTCCTGATTTTCAGACGGTGCCAATGCCAGTGGAAAGGGGAGATGCCCAGGGTGCCACTTTCAACCCTTCCCTCTCCGGTCTTCCTTCCAGAGACCAAAGAGGAACTGGAGGAGTTGATGTCAGACATCAAGAAGACAGCCAACAAAGTCCGCTCCAAGCTAAAGAGTGAGTATCCGCCACCGGGCAGTGGGCCGAGTTAGTTGGAAGAGAGCGGAGCACGGACGGGTGGGTGGGTGGGTGGCACTGGGTCAGGAGGTCAGCTCTGTTTCTCTTGACTTTGGAGCAACTGAATCAAATGTAACTTTGCACGTTCACCTGTGCGCTTGGAGGTTTGGTAAAGGAGCCTCTACAAAACAGAGAATTCCGTGTCTTCCACCATCCTTGCATCGTGGATGGCCTAAAGTTCACTTCCTTGGCATCTCCGTTTCCCATTTGCCTGGGGGCATAAAGTTTTTGGAATTGTAGTGCTCCATGGCTCCGATGTTAGGGAGGCCAGTGAATCCACTCTGCGTTTTAGTCCAAACTGTAGAGGAGCTGAAGCAATGGAAATCCATAGATAACAATCATATAGATTAAAGAGAAGATAACAGGTAGCAAGGCAACCGACAGTTTTAAGAGAAGGAAGTAGAAGCGTTGAAAATTACAAACTTGGATATGAAGTACTGCTATCGTTATGAGTGATTTGTATAAACACTGAAAGCATCATTCTATAATTGTGTTACATTGGCTAATTGGTTATATTGACTAATGAAGAATTTTTTAGATTTCTACTAGTGTACCAATGAAATAATAGCTACAATGCTGTATGTTCTTTTTTTTAAGTTACTTTTTTAATAAAAATATGATGAAAAAACCCAACTATAAAAAAGCTATGCAGAGCGCTGGGCTTTATCCAAAAAGTAGCTATCAGCTCCTTGAATACCAGCTTTAAATTTTGGACCAAAACTCAGAATGTATGTATTGGCTGCGCTCCTCTCACCCCCGGGGGTTATGACAACACCTTTAGAGCTATAAAGGTGCGCTTGGAAGCGTCTGGCTGGAGCCGGGGGAAATCTCTGAATCCGAGCTGTTGCAAAATCAGAACTCCGTTCCTTTCCCCGGCGACGAAGAGAGCAGCAATGCAAATGAAGGCGGGATGCAAATGATATGCAAATGCATTTGGGGTTGTTGAGAGTTCACCTTTTGGCTGACCCAGATATTTGGATGCCATTAATATTTAACAAAAAGCCCCCAGAGAAAGAGGCAAACACACTTCTGCTAGAGATCAAACTTAGCAGGTGGGATGGTACATTTTAATACATTTGCATTTTCTTAAAAAAGAGAAAACATTCCTCCCTTTTAATAAATGGGCTGTTTGTAGTTGGACTCCTGTGTTCTTAGGAGCTATTTTTAGGCTGGCCTGAAATGGGTATTTGGCAATGAAGCTATGGGGAGGGGGTGAGGAGGGAGAGAAAGAAAGAGGCCCATCTGTTTTTCACAGCCACCCACACAATACGCCCGCTTTCCTCTCAAAATCTTTTCAAGTAGGCTCCACTTTCCTGTGCCTTCTCAGGTATCGAACAGAGCATCGAGCAAGAGGAAGGGCTGAACAGATCGTCTGCAGACTTGCGAATACGGAAAACACAGGTGAGGAATGGATTGGTGTTGCCACATCTTCTCTCTCTCCGACAGTGCATGAAGCTGATGGGCAGCTAATGGAGCTCCTCTCCGTGCAAAGAAAAGAACATTCCTTTGGGGTCACATTTCCTAGTGCAAATACCCATTTTGCAACTTTGGAGACTAAGGGCGGACTGCAGCGCACCTTCTCTTGCCAATCTGCACATTTGTGACCCTTGCGGTGCATTTGGGAGGAGAACTGTTGTGTACAAAACTGTGCATAAATCTGAAATGCATGTAGGACTGCCACCAAAAAATATGCATGTTCCTTGCTCAGTGGGGAAAATGACCCCACTGCATAAGCAAGTAGAAAAACATGTACGTTCTTCTTGGGTCTCATGTGCTTTCAAGTCATTTCCAACTCATGGCGACCCTAAAGTGAACCTATGAGAGGTTTTCTTGGCAAGATGTGTTTCGAGGGGGTTGCCACCATTGCCTTCCTCTGAAGCTGAGAGACTGTGACTTCTCCAAGGTTTCTACCCAGTAGGTTTCCATGGCCAAGGGGGAATTTGAACCCTGGTTTCCTGGAGTCTTAAAGTAACATTCAAACGGTTACTGCCTGTCAGGGAAGTTTGCCCTGGGGCTTGCGCCTTCGTAAATGGTTTTATGGGTATGCAAAATTGAATCTGGTAGTTTTGCAACATCCATATTCACTTAGGGGTTGCTGTGATGTTACAGCGTACAGGCATCCATGGCACATTGGGGAGTGACTGATGCTCCTTGGCCCAATGAGGAATGGGCATCGATGCAGATCATAGCCGTCCCTGGTGCACAGCTGGAGGCTGGCTTGAAAGTGCCAGAGCCCAACAGTGGGGCCAATCAAAAGTGCCTAATGCACATCAGAAGTGCCCAATGCACACTGGAAGTGCTTGATGAGCGTTGGAGCACTCTTATGCAGATGTGCACGTTTGCAATTCACTAAGAGAATTTTGTTGCATTTCTGCACCGCAGCTACAGATTCGTAAAGTTGTTAAACGTAGACTGTGATGGGGGATCTTAGTCAGGATTTTCCATAGGCTGAAAAAGCCTTGCAGTTGGGTACAGAACTGGGATGGGATGTGAACAGGATGTAGCATAGGACAGGCAATGGGATTCAGCTGCTCAGGTCTTCTCCGCAGGGCCGGCTGACAGTTGGATTGGATGGTTGAGAGTCACAGTCTTGGCTTTCTCCCACCGGGAACCGACGACTCCTATGTCAGTTGAGTAATGAATCCATTCTCTCTTTTAATCCAGGCTTTAAACAAGCTCTCCAAGGTTCTGAATGATCTCCCCAAAATAAGTTTAGCGCCTTGAGGAGAGCTGGTCAAAAGCTGGAACGGATTCGCTGCCCCACTGACACGGGAGCCCTCAGTTGGCACAGGAACACTGGATCCATGCCAGGTCTTGGCAAGTTTTAAAAGGCCCCTCCAAAAAAGCTGGACCTATTTAGGAATGGGGTTCATCCCCTTGGAGAGTTCCTTTAAAGCCTGAATGAAAACCTGGAGTGGATTCAGCTCCCCACTGACATGGGAGCCACCAGAGGAGAGCTAAACAGCTTTGTCTTCACGTCAAACAAAATTGGATCCAAGTTCCCTAATTAGAAGTTCAGGGCTGACTTTAGAAATAAACAGCACCTCTCTCTCAAACATACACACACACGCTCCTTCCCTGAAACAGAGCAGATGGACGATGCACACAGAGAGAAGCAACTGGGGAAATTATAGGCATGCAACAGCCCGCTCCTTAAACAAGAGCAAAGAGCTGAAATACATGTGCCAAACGCAGAAGGGAGAGAGGGTAGGAAGGAGGGAGGGGAAGGGAGGGATTGTGGTTTCAGGATTCAGAGCCTAAGGAAAACCTTGAATCTGGATCATACCAAACAGAGATTTTCTGGTCCAGCGTTCCACATCCCCACCAACTGTCTCAGCCAGCTGTGGTGCCTGGCGGTTCCCATTATATTGGAACAGTGAATCCATTTTGGGTCTTCAAGAGCTCTCCAAGGTGCTGAGCCAACTTAGGAAGCGATTTTAGCACACTGGAGAGCTCCTTTAAAGCCTGCAATAAAAACTGGAGTGGATTCACTGTCTCCCCAACATGGGAGTCACCAGCTGATGACTGGACAGGAGGGCAACAGCACCTTCCAATGCAGGCTTCCCAGCAACTGAATGATTCAGAGGCATATGCTGCTTCTGGCTTTGAAAGTGGCTAATGGCTATTCTGCTTAGTAGCCAAAGATGGTCCCATCTTCACCCATAAATTCACGAATCATCCTTTTACTATGGCCAAGTATGGCAGCCACGGCTTCCATCCAGTGGCAGTGAGTTCCACAGTTTAACTCTGTGCTGTGTTTGGAGATTTCCTTCCCTTTGTCTTGACTGAGTCTCCCACCATTCAGCAGCCTGCACCTTCCCCCTCAGATGGCTGCTAGTGTGACAGAGGAGCAGAAAGGTTTTGACTTTTTTGCTTTACCTTTCTGATTATTGCAAGAACATAAGGGTCATACACACAAGCAGAGCAGGAGAGGAACAGGTCTGCCTTCCTGTTGCTCCCTCAACATCCACTGTTCAAAGATAGACTGTCTTTGAGCCTGGAGGCTCCATTTAGCCTTTATGGGGTGGCAGCTGATCTCTTCTCGTTCTGAAATTCTCCAAGCCTCCCTGCAGAACCAGGCCTTCTCACCACTAACGGTGCAAATTCACTGCCCCAGTGACATGGGAGCCCTCAGTTGCCACTGGAGTAGGGGATCCATGCCAGGTCTTGGCTAGTTTTAAAAGGCCTCTCCAAAAAGCTGGACCTCTTTAGGAATGGGGTTCATCCCCTTGGAGAGCACCTTTAAAGCCTGAATGAAAACCTGGAGTGGATTCAGCTCCCCACTGACATGGGAGCCACTGGGGGGAGCTTTTTCCTTTAATGGGTGTGGGGCCTTGCCTGTTCCCCCTCGTGAGTCTCTCCTTGCTTCTGAATCACATGAGGTTGGTGTAGGAGGGAATGAAAAGAATGTCTGGCCTAAGGAAATTTGGTTTGAGGAGGGAACAAGAAACTAGTCAACCCATTTTAAATGTAGTAGTCCTGTTATGGATGGAGGGAGGGTTGGTAGTATGATCCACAATTGAACCAATCGGTTTTCCTCTTCCTCCTTTCCTCTCCAGCATTCAACTTTATCTCGGAAATTTGTGGAGGTGATGTCTGAGTACAACGCAACCCAGTCCGATTATCGGGAACGCTGCAAGGGACGGATACAGAGGCAGCTAGAAATAAGTGAGTTTGCTTTTATGTGCCTAATCTCTGAAGCTGACCCCCCTCTTGCCTGTTTTACAAGATTAGTTTGTCTTGGTTTCTAACTTGCAGTGCCGTTGAGAGGCAAAGGTCTGTTGAAGCTTTCTGGAGCTCGTGCAACTTTAATTAAAAGCTTCCCGTTCAGCACAGCTGGAGGATTAGGGATGGCTTAGTTCCTGTTTCTTTGAGTTGTAATGGACATTTCCTTCTCATTATTTCTCCAGTTTTATAAATGGAGAAAAAGGGGATTCTTTTGCTATGAAAAAGAAAGAAATTGTGGAAGGAAAACCAATAATGAGACACACGCTCCCCTCACCAGAGATAAAGCAAAAGCCGGCAGGTTAAGGGGTGATTAAGAATCGCCCATTACGCTTTCCCTGCCAGGGAGGCTGAACAGGAAGCAAGAGCACGGGTATTACTCCTGGGGGGGGGGAATATGTCAGAGGAGACCCAGAGCTTGGAAAAGTTACATGTGTGTGAAGCGGGTGGGTGGGTGGGAGTGTGAATAGCAGGCAGAACAGGTAAGGGGGTGGTGAAGATGGGAGAGATGAGAATAGAAGGACTGTGTGGGAGCACTGAAGAAGAGCCAAATTCGAAAGCACGAGGAGGAGGAAGGGAACGGAGAGGAAGGATGGGTGGTCGGATGGAGGAGAGGGAGCTCACCCTCTTCCTGTCCTATGGGATAGGACAAGGGACCAGGGAAGCTCGCTGGGGTGGAGAGATTGGGCAGGAGTGTACGTTCGCTAAGTTTCTTAATGAACAAAGCAAGGAGTAATTCTAGCCATTTTCTTCCTGCTGTGAGAAAGTCTGAAAATGATTTTCGAAGGCTGTTCTTAATCCAGGGCTTATTCTGTGCAGAATTCGCTTGTGGTTGTTTCATGCAGGGAACAGCATTTCCCTGCACGGGGGAACACAGTTTTCTGTGCCAAGCAGGTGCAAATATTGCACAAAGTCCCCAGATGGAGTGTTCTCGGCACAGGAAACGTGGCTCCTGTCACTGAGGGTGCCGATGGCCCACTGCACATCTGTGCCTCTTTGCAAGTCACTAACAGGATCTCTTAGCAGCTTTGCTTTGTAACTCGGTGTAGGTAAAGTTACGTAACGTACCTCACAGTAGACAATTCTTGCTGCTGTTATTGTCATCGTCATCTGTTTGTTTGTCTTTGATTCTGCTGCCTGTGCATCTGTAATCCCCACTGGAAGCCACGAAGCCCTATGAAGAGCGGCTTAGGGAGCTGGGGATGTTTAGTCTGCGGAAGGGAAGGTCGAGAGGGGACGTGATAGCCATGTTTAAATATCTGAAGGGATGTCATGTGGAGGAGGGAGCGGGCTTGTTTTCCGCTGCTCCAGAGACGAGGACAAGGAGCAAGGGATTCAAGCTGCAGGAAAGGAGATTCCACTTGAACCTCGGGAAGAACTTCCTGACGGTCAGGGCTGTCCGGCAGTGGAATCTGCTGCCTCCGTGGAGTGTGGTGGAGTCTCCTTCTTTGGAGGTTTTTAAGCAGAGGCTGGAGGGCCATCGGTCAAAGGGAGGGCTTTGATGTGGGTTCCTGCATGGCAGAAGGGGGTTGGACTGGATGGCCCCTGGGGTCTCTCCCGACTCTAGGATTCTATGACTCTATGACTCAATCAAGGAAGCCACGTCCCAGAATCTGCAAGACCTGAGCAGAGCAGTTGGGGATAGGGTAACCTGCGGGTCTCTTGTCAGGGGGCTGCCAAAATTCAAGATCAACTTGACAGCAGTTAACAACAATAACAACAAGACTATTTGTGTCTGTGCATCTTTTTAAGTCACCCACTGACTTATTATGCAGACGTAAATCCCAAGCAGAAAGGCAGCCATTGTCTTTTCCAATGAGTCATGCCTTCCCACGATACCTCAATTTGAATCTTGGAAGTCTCATAAGATGACAAAACATCTGAACAATATTGCTACTGATGGGATCACAATAGACCCTGAAACTGAAACATGCAAGGCACTTCCTTTGTCTTCTTCTCCTTTAACATTATTCTTTAACATTGCTGTTATTTAAATAACCTCTATTGTTATTTAAAAAGAGCCAGTAGTGGTATGAGTGTGAGACTGCAACCCTGGAGACCAGGGGCTCAGTTCTCTGTTTGGCCGTGGAAACCCACTGGGTGACTTTAGGTGCGTCACACACTCTCAGCCCCAGAAATCCCCGTGAGAAGTTTGCCTTAGGTTTGCCATAAGTCAGAAGCAACTTGAAAGCACACAACAGCAGCAATTTGTTATTTAATGTTTAAGTCACTATTTAATGAACTATTTAAAATATATTTATATTATAACATAATATTATGTTAATTACTTAATTGTGTAATAAGCTATATTATATACCCTGTTTACCATTATCATGTTGAATACTAGCAGGCTGCTATTCAGTATCACAGTTAACAGATTGATAACCTAGAGTTAAGGATCCATAACTGACTTCAGTAAAACTACATAGTAGCATTATTAACTTTATTTAGTTGCGGTGTTTATACCGCACTCTTAAGCCAAAGGATTTTCACTCTCAGTGACCCACTGTACAGCCATGGAGATCTAACGTGTCTGGCATGGGACAGTTCAGGTAGAAGTTACTGTTTAGGGACCCCAATTCTACCATTAGTTGAAAAGGGCTGCTGGAAGCCTTCAGGTGAAGGGCTGTCAGGCTTTCCTCTGCTGCAGACCACCAGCAGCATCCATTTACCAACAATAAAATGTCTCCTGTAGCAGTAATAGGCGTCAGGTTTTGGTACCCACAGTTTTGTGGAATTGTAGCTGATTCCAGTATGAAAGAGCCCCATGTTATGGTTTGATCCTCTGTGGATAAGTAAATGGTAATAGAAGAGGCAGTGGTGGCCAGCGGGGCAGCGAATCCATTCCAGGATTTGGCTGGCTTCAGAGGAACACTCCAAGGTGCTGAGCCTATTTGGACAAAGCTTCAGCACTTCGGACAGTTCCTTAGCAGCCTGGTTTAAAATCTGGAGTGGATTCACGTGGATTCGCTGACGTAGAAGCTACCAGCTGCTGCTGAGAAGAAGGGTTGCATGGCTGAGCCAAAGGCTGTGGAGCCAGCTGTAGAGAGAACCGGCCACAAAGGAACAAGACAATGGCGGGAGTGAGATGTAGGCCTGCCTGGGGTACTGAGAAAAATGGGATCTGTCTCATTCTTCTCCCCTTCCTCACTACTGGCTTCTTTGGTGTCCTTTGCAGCCGGCAGAACCACCACCAGCGAGGAACTAGAAGATATGCTGGAGAGCGGAAATCCTGCCATTTTCTCCTCTGGGGTAACATCTCTCTCCCTCTCTTTAACCTTGCCTGGGTGCTTTTGCTGGTGTCAGACCCTAAAATAGACAGGTATGGTGGAATCAAAGAAACGAGGAGGATGGTTAACATGTTTTACAACTGTTGCACACCCCCTGAAAATTTTCTATGCAGTTTATGAATACTCTCGCCTAAATAGCTAACTAAATAAGGGCCATCTGGGTGATTTTTCCCATCGAGAAACTGACTACCATTTTGTTTATGTTGCTGCATTAGGTCACTTCAAGCCATTCTGAGGAACCACATTAATCACCAATGGCCTTTTTGTCTGTCTGTCTGTCTGTCTGTCTGTCTGTCTGTCTGTCTGTCTGTCTGTCTGTCTGTCTGTCTGGGGAAAGTTTCCCTTGCTAAATCACCTGGAGCATTTCCTAAACTTGCCCCAGGTGAACAGCTGTCAATAAATAAGCTGCAATAGAATACATGAAAATCAAGGGAAAAAAGACATTACAATCTGAGCAGGAAATTGATCCACAGAAATTCCTGCAGCTTCTCCTCTGATCTGTCAGAATCATTCTTTGGATACTTCTGGGTTTCTTAATCACCTGAGAAGGCTCCAAAGAGCTGTGAGCAGCACTAATATTCTGTCCCCAGTAGCAGCTAGCTTGAACGGAGCTGTCCAAGGGTGCTAAGCATATTTAAGAATCGTGTTCAGGACCTTGGAGAACTCCTTTAAAGCATAGCGTAAAACCTGGAAGCGATTCATTGCCCCACTGATACGGGATGCACCAGTTGCCACAGTCTGCAGTGTTGGAAAACTCACTATATTCTCAGTCCCAATCATCCATTTGCGGGGGAGGCCTTCACTCTCCAATCTGGAAAGTTCCCTCTTGGTAGCCTCACACAGAAGCCATGACTTCTCATGTCCCACTTGACTTTCTTGTCTTTGGCCAGATCATCATGGACTCCAACATCACAAAGCAGGCGCTGAACGAGATTGAGACGCGGCACAGCGAGATCATCAAGCTGGAAAACAGCATCCGGGAGCTCCATGACATGTTCATGGACATGGCCATGCTGGTGGAGAGCCAGGTGAGAACTGCCAGGGGGTGGGTGGGAGGAGGGATCACGGCTCAGAGTGTTTTCTTTTCCCAGAGGCATCAAATCTCCCTTTGTAGCTTTCAGTATCTCATAAACACTTCCCTCTCTTTGCCTGGGGTTCCAGCATCACCAGGGAATGCCACGTTACCAATCCAAGCTCTCGGTTTCTCAACCACACGTAGGTCCCATATATTACGTTCTCATTATTTGTCAGTTGGAGTTTTAAATTCCTACAGGATCTTTACGTACCCCCTTTCCAACAAATTTCTTTCAGGGGGTTATGTTCCCACCACTTCTTTGCAGATGACAAATCATATTTTTTGCCCCATAGGTTCCAATCTGTCATTGCAGCCACTTTACCTTGGCATTTCTCATATTCAGTCTGTGTAATCTTGCTGTGCAAACTGATAAGCAATGCTTCCATTTTTTTCTTTACGCAGACGACGTTTACTATTCGGAGTTACTGTTTCAGAGTTTGCATTGATGCTATTCGTTTGAAGTGCCTCTTCTTGAACAGCAAAAGTGGCTATTCCGCTTAGGATATACATCTTGTTGGTCCTAAAACTTGATATCTGTCACTGCTGTAGATTTTGTAGGAGATTTTGTAAATGGATGCTGCTGGTGGTCTATGGCAAAGGAGAGCCTCACAGCCCTTTGGCTGAAGGCTTCCAGCAGCCCCTTTCAACTAATGGTAGAATTGGGGTCCCTAAACAATAATTTCTACCCAAACTGTCCCATAGCAGACACTTCAGACCTCCACGGCTAGACAATGGGTCTCCTAGGGTGAAAATCCCCCTTTCCAGAAAGAGGGAACTGAAGGATTAATCCCCAAAGTTATATGCAAGGCAGAATCAAAGAAAGCAAACAGAACTGCGTAAGTGTGACCCATCTTCCCTCCTGCTATGGGAAAAGCACAGGCTTTTTCTTCCCCACAATATAAAAGGGATGGACATGTCCTCATTCACTGCCCTGCTCCCCAGCACCTTGGAAATCCCTCTTGCCTGGCTTCTAGGATGGGTTATACGGGGGATCGCATCAGGAGATGTAGTTGCAATGATAATGTTCTGTCTTAGCTGCATCTCTTCGTGCGAGATCTCAGTCAAGGAGCCACAGACGGGTGGGACAAGGCAGAGACCCAGTCCCTCGGAGAAAGATGTGGGCAGAGGTCTGAGCCAGCCTTTTTTCAGTCCCTTCCCTGACCCGCTCTCTTTCTGTCCCCCATGCATACCTGGATAAGTGCATTCGGTTACCATCAGGTAATGCTTCTCCCCACCATTCCATACTGGGACAACTGCATGTTCTGTGCTGCATGGCTGTCTGTGATTCTTGCATGGCCCTGTAGTGAGTATGGTCTCTGCCCCCGGGCAGATGGGTGTTACAGTTCTTGTCATCATGTGGCCAAATATCAACCCCTGTCCAATGCCATAGAAACAGTTGGTTTGTATATCACAAGCCCTGCTAGATAACTTCACTATTGCTTGGCAATGCGAGGTTGAAAACCAGGAGCTGCTGATGGTTCCCGTATCAGCAGAGCAGAGAATCCGGTCCAGGTTTTAACGCAAGCTATATCAGAGCTCTCCAAAGTGCTTAATCTTCTCTCTCTGTTAGCACCAGAAATGCTCAGAAGTCCTCCTTCTGCATGTACAAGGCTGGATCCTGGCATTCAAACCTTCTGTTCCTCACCTCTGGATGAGGAACAGGGAGTCCAAGGCTCGGCAAGCTTCTAGTGCCTGTCAAGTAGCTTGGCTTTTTTCTTTCGGGAACAGGACGAGCGGAGCGAGTCCGGCTTTGTTCCTTGCTGAACTTGGGGCATTGCAAAGGGCCGGGCACATCAATGATGTGGTCGGAGGGGGCCAGTGTGTCTCTCTGCATGCATTTTTGTGGCCCTTTTGTGACTCTCCTCCTGCGGTGTGGTGCAAAAGCTTCTGTAGCATTGGGTGGCTGGGAAAGACTGTCGTAACACGCTTTCTTTGTTGTTGCTGTCCCCAAGGAAGACCAAATCCCTCGTCATCAGTCATGTCGGTGGATGGTAAATCTGTGCCAGGTTTTGCATAGATTTTAGGAGCTATCCAATGTGCTAAATCTATTTGTACATAGCGTTCAGCACCTTGGAGAGCATTTTTAAAAGCTGGTTTAAAACCTGCCATTGATTCACCATCCCACTGATGTGGGAGCCATAACTATTGCAGAATCTTTGCCCTTCCTTCCTCCCCTTACCACCCCCCCCATTTTCTGCTAGAACTGCCCTTGTGCAAAAGTGACAGAACTTATATAGTCCGGGTTTGCCCTCAAATCCCATGTGCATGAAACACCAGACTTTGCCTTTCATGGCTTGGAGCTTGGAAATATTCCCTGTCTTGGACTGTAACTCCCAGCATCCCCAAAGAGTTGCAGGTAAAAAAAAATTTTCCAAGCCGAGAAGTCTGGATGAGTATGCTACTGAGACCACATGAGCCGGGATAAAACATTGGCCTTAGAAATTCCTGGCTCCCAAACCCTCCTCCATTATGGAGAATTCCTCCCCCCCCGGCCTCAGTTTTCAGACCTGTTAAATGGGAATTTCCCACTCTTGTGAAAGTAGAAATTAGATTTTACAACACGATGCTTTAAAAGCAGAAGACCAAGTGAGATCTGGTGCCTTGGAAATGGATTCACATACAGATACCTTTGACTTTCCCTATTTGCTGATGTTACAACTGAAATGGAGCTAAAAAGAAATTTCTATCAAAGCCTGTTTGCCATTTGCAAAAATGCATGTGGGAGACCCAGGAAAACAAATGGACAAAGGTTCCCTTTTCTGAGAAAACCAAAACTGAATTTTTGGAGCTTTGGCACATAACCGCTGTGTGTGGTAGATGGTGTCCTATGCCCACAGGCAAGAAGTGTCCAAAGAGACAGATTCTCCAAAAGAAAGCAGCTTTAGGGAACCTGGTCCAGCCCAGGTCATGTGCAGGTAATCCCAGAAGATGAAGGGAGGTGCTTGAGCAAGGGCCAAGCTGGTCTGGAGATCATTATCCAGGCCAGTAATCCAGATATCTCAAAACAAAAACAAGATGACATGAAGAGTAATTAAATGTCGCCCATCTGGGGGTCAAGAATGCAAAAAAATGCAGGAGCAACAAGAGCACAGCTAGTCGAAGAAGCTGAACATAAACACAGCTGCTAGGAGATTTACAGGTGACTGCCTCTGGATGCCAGGTGCTTTATTGGTTGACATCTTCTGTTTAACAGATAGCTCCTAGGAACCTTTTCCCTTTTTCTTCTCTGGACTTCAAAGAGTGGGGGTCTCTCCACTGTCTGTTGAGTCCTGCTGTGGAGGGAGCCTCTCAGCTCTTTTAAAAGCTGGCTTAAAACCTGGCATGGATTCACCATCCCAATGATATGGGAGCCATAACTAGCTGCTCAGATGTGGGGCAGGAGTTGTCTGAAGGAAGAAATTCCTTGCGGTCCAACGCAGCAGATTCCAGAGGGTAAATTACAACACACAGCTAACAGTGCTCCTTGCCCTGAAAATACTGTTCTAACAGAGAAGCATGGTGGTGTCAACATCATGTCGGAAGGGCATTTTGTCCTGAGCATGGACTGAGAAACTGGCCAGGCTGGATGGAGTCAAATACAAGGCAAAATCTAGAATCAGAGAGTTGGAAGAGACCACAAAGGCCATGAGTGCAACCCATTCTGTCATGTAGGAATACACCATCAAAGCATTTCCAACAGTTCTAGAGAAGAACCTGTTTCGGTCTGCAAGGGGACTGGGACAGAGGCTCTACAACCCTAAACAAACAGTGAGAGTGACACTGGCACAGTGAAATAGCAGTGCCGCTCTGTTCTACTTTGGCCAGACCCACCTGGAATCCTGTATACATTTCTGGGTGCCACAGTTCAAGAAGGATATTGGCAAGCCGGGACGTGTCCAGAGGAGGGTGACCCAAATGGTAGAAGGCGTGAAAACCATGGGGCCCTACGAAGAGGAGCTAGGGATATTTAGCCTGGAGAAGAGAAGACTGTCTTTAAATACCTGAAGGGATGTCTTGCGGAAGATGAAGTGAGCATGTTTTCCTTTGCTCCAGAGGCTGTAATATGAAGCACTGGATTCAAATAATGAGGAAAGAAATTCCACATAAACATCAGGAAGAAGTTCTTTACTGTAAGAGCTATTTAACAGCAGAACAGAATTGTAGAATCACAGAGTTGGAGGAGACCCCAGGGGCCATCCAGTCCAACCCCCTTCTGCCACGCAGGAACCCACATCAAAGCACTCCAGACAGATAGCCACCCAGCCTCTGCTTAAAAACCTCCAAAGAAGGAGACTCCACCACACTCCATGGAGGCAGCAGCAGATTCCACTGCCGGACAGCTCTGGCCGTCAGGAAGTTCTTCCTGAGGTTCAAGTGGAATCTCCTTTCCTGCAGCTTGAATCCATTGCTCCTTGTCCTGGTCTTTGGAGCGGCAGAGAACAAGCCCGCTCCCTCCTCATCATGACATCCCTTCAAGTATTTAAACATGGCTCTCATGTCCCCTCTTAACCTTCTCTTCTGCAGACTAAACATCCCCAGCTCCCTAAATAGATTGCCTTGGAGAATGGGAACCCAAATGTCTTACAATGGCCACAGAGCTCAGAGAATCTCCGACAAGGCTTTGCCAACAGTATTCAACCTGACAGAGCTGGAGCCATTTTTTCAAAGGAAAATGAGCAAAAATTGCATCGTCCTGACGCCAGTTTAATTGAGATCTGAGTCCCGCAGCCGTCATTGCTGCCAAAGGTCCTTCTACAAGTTCTGGCCCCAGGAGTGTCGTGTGAGAGAACGCAACTCCCAAGCACCCATGTGCCTTTGTTTCCTCACCTTTCGTCTCCCAATAAGACTTCTTTCCATCTTCACCATGTTGTTTAGCTCAAGCAGTAACAATGTCAATGAAATCCACTTCAGTTTGAGATAGGAACACAACAAAAAATGTGGGAAAGTCAAATGGGTTTGTGTGTGAATATTTCTATAAGACATTTTACAGGCAGACCTTTCAGGAAGGATTTGGAGCACAGGTTTTGCAATCAGCTGCCCTCCTAGTCCTTAGGATACTATTCAACCTGCACTGTTCAGTTGTAAGCTGCACAGAGTGGAAAAGAAGACTTCTTATCCAACTCCTTTTTATCTCCTTCTCCTGTGACAGGCTTAGCTATAAAATGGGATCCCGGATGACCCTGCTTCTCACAAGCAAACAGGGCAACACCTGAAGGCCTTTCTGAAGATTTTTTTTTTTAAAAAAAAGAGATCTGTGCCTTCCCTCCACCTCCTGCCCTGCAGGGCGAGATGATCGACCGGATTGAATACAACGTGGAGCATGCCGTCGATTATGTGGAAAGAGCCGTGTCAGATACCAAAAAAGCTGTAAAGTACCAGAGCAAAGCCAGACGGGTGAGCCACATGTCTGTGTGTATGAGAGAGAGAGAGAAAAATACTCGTGGAGCTTAAAATTCCCCCTTTCCCCTTCCCCCAGTGGTGGCTGGTGCCAGAGGAGGAGTAAATTCATCCCAGGTAGGGCTAGCTTTAAGGGAACTCTCCGGCGTGCTGAATTAGATTCACATCCCACCTTTTTGTTTGCTGTTGCCTGCCTTCAAGCCATTTCTGACTTACGGCAACCCTCAGGCAAACTTATTACAGGGTTTTCTGGGGCTGAGAGTGTGTGACACAGACAAGGAACACCTAGTCGCTTTCCATGGCTGAGCAGGGAATCGAACTCTGGTCTCCAGCGTGACGTCGCGGTTTGAGGATTGGATGACTCTGGAGACCAGGGTTCGATTTGCTGCTTGGCCACGGAAACCCACCGGGTGACCTTGTGTACGTCACACACTCTCAACCCAGAAAGTTCCATGGTAGGTTTGCCTTAGGGCCACCGTAAGTTAGAAACAACCTGAAGGCACACAACAACAAACCGCCTTTCTCCCAGAATGGGAGCCAAAGCAAGTCCCATTTATATATATATTTTTGAAATGCAATCTGAAGATACCATTCAGCCCCTCAGAGAGCTCCTTTAAAGCCTGTGCTGAAAACCAGAGTGGAGTCACTGCCCTACTGACATGGGAACCGCCAGCCACCACTTCCGTCTCCTGTTGAGCAAACGTAAAAGTTGCAAGTTGCATCAAGAATGGTTTGTTATACTTCTTCCTTTCTTTACTGACTTCTGACAAACCCTTCTCTCTCTCTCCCTTTCCTGGTTGAGCTCTACCAACCCCTTTTCCTCTCCACCTCCACTATTGATCTTTACCAACCCCTTTCTCTACTTCTCTTTTGTCACGTACTGGGTAACTCACAGCCCCAGAACACACTCTGGGAGCAGCAGTAGTTTATTCATGGAATTAACAGGAGCCATAGCAGCATGCTTCCACCACCAAAATTGCCGAAACTAAGTAACATAGGCAGTATACATCTTTTATAGGGCGTCAGTACAAATTTAAGCACACAGAGGTTTCATTGGTTAGTGCCACAGGGCCCATTCCCCCTTGCAATTTTCCCAGGTGGGTGCCAGTCTCCAGCTGACTTGTCCTTGAGCAGTATTTGACCTGTTTCCATGCCTTCCCCCACAATCAAAGCATTCCTGACGGATGGTCATCCAGCCTGTTTAAAAACCTCCAAAGAGGGTGACTCCATCACACCCCATTGAGGCACATATTCCACTGTAGAACTGCTCTTACCCTCAGGAAATTTTTCCTAATATTTAGGCAGAATCTCTTTCCCTGTAGTTTGAAGCCATTGCTCCGTGTCCTAGTCTGTGGAGCAGCAGCAGACTTGCCCCATTCTCCATATGACATCCTTTCAAATATTTAAATATAGTTATCTTGTCACCTCTTGATCTTCTCTTCTCCAAGCTAAACATCCCCGGCTCCCTCAGCTGCTCCTCACAGGGCTTCACGGTTTCCAGGCCTTCTACCATTTTGGTTGCCCTCCTCTGGACACGTTCCAGCTTGCTCCAACTGTGGCACCCAGAAGTGGACGCAGTTTTCCAGGCGAGGTCTGAGCAAAGCAGAATAAAGTGGTACCACCATTTCCCTTGACAGAATACTATTGATGCAGCCCAGAATCATGTTGGCTTTTTTAGCTGCGCATCGCTCTGTTGACTCATGTTCAGCTTGTGGTCTCCCACGACTCCTAGACACCTTTCACAGGTTGCCTGCCTCTGTCCGTGGAGGCTGGCATTCTGTGGGTGGCGTAGATCTGTGTACGTCAAGCGCGCGCACACACACAAACACAAACACACAAACACAAACACACACACACTCACTCACTTACCTTTCCTTCCTCTCTTTGCAGAAGAAAATCATGATCATCATCTGCTGTGTGGTGCTGGGCGTCGTCATTGCCTCCACCATCGGCGGGATTTTTGGCTAGATGGCCACAGCCAGGACTGTAGTCTTTCGCGACACAGAGGCGGAGAGCTGCACACTGGAGCGACCGGGCCCCACCACACCCAACCTACGCCCTGTTAGCAGCCGGGAAAGGCGGCACAACATGGGCCATCCGGCACTTTTGTCTCTAATGCATGATCTTTCGTGTTAATGCTGCGTGTCAAGTGCAGGGTGTGTGTGCGCATGGCGGGGGGGGCAGGCTGCATCCAAGACTGCAGCAGGAGGCTGGAACAGAACAGGTCCCCCCATTTTTATTTTTATTTTTTAGTGTTCCACCCTTTCGTCCCTCCTCCTGAGCCCATCTGATCTCAAAGTTGAGCTGTCTTCCCTACCCAGTTCTCACCTCCCTGGCTGGATTCAGCCCTGGGGCCTGTCCACATTGTGCAATTACTTATTTCACTTATACCCTACTGGAATCCTAATGTCCTTGTTTCTAGAGCAGCAGCAAACAAACTTGCCCCATCTTCTTCCATACGACGCCCGTTCAAGTATTTAAACACGGCTCTCACGTCACCTCCAGGCGAAACGTACCCAGCTCCCTAAGCCACTCTTCGTAGGGCTTCATGCTGTCCAGGTATTTGACAGTTTTGGCCACCTTCCTCTGGACACCTTCGAGCTTATCAATATCCTTCCTGAACTGTGGTGCCCAGAACTGGACACATTATTGCAGGTGGGGTCCTGTGAGGCTTGTGTGTGGAAAAACGTGATTTGCTGCCCAAAACCCAAACACGGGCCAAGATGCAACTCCGATGACAAAACTTCACTGTCACAGTTACATCTGATGATTATTTGCTGTCCGAGAGCCCCCATCATTAGCTGTCTTCCAAACTCAGGATCACCATGGCTTCCTTGATAGAATCAATCCACCTCTGACATCTGATAAACACCACCCCACAAAACCTTATCCTTTCAGCCTTGCAGCAGCTCAGTCAAAGTTTCCAAAGTGCTGGGAAATTATGTCTGCAGACTCTCCTAATCATGGGCTTACACTGAGAACAAGCAGCTGAAGAAACCCTCCTGGGCTCTTGCTGCAACTGCTTGTCTCAAGAGACCCCACAACCCGGGGGAAGGTGGCAGGAATTATTTCCTGGCACCCCAATCTGCTGCCCACTGGACACCCTTCAAATTGAGGCACTACCTGGCTTAACAGGTAGGTTTTTAGGGTCACCTCCAGCCATTAACAACCATAAGCATGAATCCCCAGCATTTGAGATTGCAGGTCCGGCTTACAATCTCGTAATTACCAAACAGCATGCCAGACAAATGTTTCCATGTGTGGAGAGGGGTTTTTTTGTGCAAAATGACTGATGGGGAGGTAGAACCAAAAAACCCAGCCATTTTGGACATGTAGAAACTGGTTTTGGGGTGCCAATGTGTGCCAAAACCCATCATTTTCATGCCTAAAAAAAAAAAAATTCCACACATGTATTTCCACACAGAATAATTTCTCAAGATTTGGAGATGTGGCAGTACCAGGTTAGGAACTGTGCAGAAATGTTCCTTTTCTCCCACAGCAGGGAGAAGATAGTGGAAATGATTGATTCTTGCATGTGAGAAAAAAGACTGCCAAATATTTACTGTACATCCCAAGTCTAGCTGCAGCACCTGAAGGACCTTCCCTTACACAAGAGCAATGTGGCCTTCAGGCTTCCAGGAGCTGAGTGGAGTTTGCGTGAAGTGTGTGCTCAACAGGCCCCATTACTAATAAAGGGTCACTCTTTGCTTCTTCCCCCACCATCTCAGAGCCACTGGAAATCACCTGTTTTCCAACGAGTAAGCCTTTCCTCAAGCAGCTCCGTTCTCCTCAGGAACTCCTGGGCCTATGAACTCTGCCTTCCCTCCATGACCTTAATTTTTTTACAAACACCAGCGCAGGGGTGACTGTCCCCCTCACAACCAGCGCTAGGGCAGCTGCTGGCCTGCTTGTCCACCCACTTGCACCCCCGGGGCCCTCTGCTTCCGTCCACTCACACCTGCCTTTGTTGCATGTCCAAACTGAGCCGTCGGTGGTGTGTCTGTGTCGTCGGGAAGCTGTTTCACTCTCCAAATCGGGTCAACCAAAATGCATCTTGCCGTCTTTTTTTCTCTTTGGGAAAAGAAGCTGGGGGGGGGGCACCGCCACCACAACCCTGTCCCTTTGCCACATTCGGCATCCTTGCCGGGGCAGGAAGGAGGCATTTACAACAAAACATCTAATGTCTCTTTTTGGAGGCCTTCTCCCAGAGCTGTGATGTTGCTGTAAAAGTGTGACCCAAGTGCCCTCGTCTTTCACTCTCTCTTTCTTGTGGCCCTACGAACCTGCCTTGCTTTCCGTCCTGGTGGATTTCAATCTGTCCGTCTGTTGCCTTTCTTCTTTCATTCACTTGGACTCGGTCCCGTCTCCAAAACTTCCAAGGAGACGGGCAACAACACAAAGCAGCTTCCTTTTCTGGATGGAAATTTTATGTAGAATAAAAAGTATTTATATCCGTGAAGCATCCTTCGGCTCTTCTGTGGGCTGCACCAGATGGGGAAAGAGTGGGAGGCGGGCAGCCGAGGCCTTTTTACTTCCGCATCCCAATTTTAGAGCCAGCATGGTGCAGTGATTTGAGTTTTGGACTATGACTGCAGAGACCAGAGACCAAACCCCAATTTTTTCCATGGAAACCCACTGGCTGACTATGAGCAACTCAGCCTCAGAGGAAACTTCTGAAAAAATCTAGCCAAGAATACTGACCCAGCATGGGGTAGCGCAGTGGTCTTTAACCTTTTGTTTACCACGGACACCCTTTAAATATCTTCTGTTGCCAAGGTCCACCAAGACTTAGACCACGATGTAGTGGTTTGGATGCTGCACTAGGACTCCAGGAGACCACAGTTCAAATCCCCACTCAGCCATGGAAAACAGTGGGTGGCTACGTCCTCTAAGCCTCAGAGGAAGGCAATATTGAGAGTCAGGGCAAGCAACACATGCACTGCAAGCGATTCCAAGTAAGCACCCATAGGCAAGAAGAACTGATGAAAGACAGACACTGCACTGAATAATTGGAGCTTGTCCTTAATTTGGAAGCATCAAGAGAAACAGTGGGAGCTTCCTGTAAACCCAGTGAAACAACTGTTGAACTGTGAGGAAACCTATCAGTAAATCTTGTTGCTTTAAATCGTCTGCTCTAGTTGGGGATTAACAAGAGATTTCGAACCTATTTGGTACTCTTTCATATTTAAAAAAGAAAAAAAATGAGTAAACTGACTTTATGGCACCCAGCCCAGAGACAGAATCACAGAGGTGGAAGAGACCCCAAGGGGCACTGAGTCCAACCCCCCTCTGTAGGAATACAGTAAAGCATCTACAACAGATGGCCACCCAGCCTCTCTTTAAAAACCTCCAAAGAAGGGAGAGACCACCACACTCTGCTGAGGCGGCATATTCCACTGTCAAAGTTCTTCCCAATGTTTAGCTGGAATCTCTTTTCCTGTGGTTTGACGCCATGACGTAGGTCACGATACGCATATTTCAGATGGCCTGTGTGGCTTCAGTGTTGGGCCAGGACTCTGGGAGACCAGGGTTCTAATCCCCGCTAAGCCACAGAAACCCACTGGGTGGCTTTGGGCAAGTCACACTCTCTTAGCCTCAGAAGAAAGCATCAGAAAACCCTTCTCCAAAGAAATCTTGCCAGTGAGAATCATTACAGTGCAGTGGTCTGAGGGGTTAGACCAAAACTCTAAGAGACCAGGATTCGATTTCCCCTGTTAAGGCATGAAAATCTATTTTGGGTAAACTGAGGCAAGGCGTACTCACTCAGCCTCAGAGAATGGCATCAGCAAGCCCTCTCTGGACAGATCTTGCTGAGAAAACCCTGTTACAAGTTCATCTTAGAGTAGCCACAAGTCAGAAAAGATGAGAAGGCACATGACATGCACAAACATTTTAGTAAATAAGGCTCTATGTTCCTCAATTTGACCCTTCCCACAGCATCCTGAAAAATGAATCAACCATGCACCACCTAAGTCCAAAACCTCATTTAATAGGTAAAACGGCTTTCCAAGAGAAAGATTTTTGCAGGCCGCCCACGCACACAAGTCTGCTGGGTTTGTACCACACTCTCTTTTCAAAACTGAGCCAAGGGAGCCAAGAGAGGCTGAACCAGCAGCTGCCTGGCCGAAAGGGAGTTCCCCCTCCTTGGTCCATATCTTGAGTGGTTCTCCTCCAGCTTCCAATGGACTGGCAGGGCCGGCACAAATGGCTTCCCAGACCGTGCAGAGTTCCACTGGCAACACCAGGAGTGGGACCGGGGTGTGTGTGTCAGAAATGAGGCCTTCGTTTCCGGGCTGTGTATTTGGTGTCTGCCCGCACCTCCCTGCAGTCGGTGGAGAAAAAGAGAGGAAACCAGGGATGGGCAGAAGGCAGAGATGTCTTTCGGAAAAGAAGGAGGAGAGCACAGCCTTTCTTCTATCTATTGGATAAAGCCAAGGGCGAGCTCACTCAACCTGGGGCCTCCACACGTGTGGTGGGGCACATTACCAAAAGCCAAAATAAAACAAACCTCTGTGTTAATAAATATAAAGTGAAACTGAATTATATATATTCGAATATTAATGATATAGAAATGCATACTCTTTACTATTAACAACTAACCTACACAACTACTAACAACTGTTAACCCTAAGGGCAGTGAATAAGCAATACAAAGATTACAGTAACACTATCAAGAGCAGAAATAATGGTAAAAGGCTTGTTAATTTACAGGATTCCTTCACAGTTTTATTCACAGTGCCTGTAGATATTAATAAGTCTTTGTGCCATTATTTCTTCTCATGATAATGTTACTGTAATCTCTGCATTGCTTATTCAGTGCCCTTAGAGCTAACAGTTGTTAGTAGTTGTGTAGTTTAGTTGTTAATAGTAGAGTAAAAGTAATTCTATTCATTTCTATATCATTAACATTGAAATATATATATCATTCAATTTCATTCTATTAACACACAGGCTTGTCTCATTTTGGTTTGTTCTTCGGACCAAACTCTGATTTTTGTTTTGCATTTACATTTCCAAAAGCCCCCAGACACCTTGGCTTCTGGCAATGTGCTACCCAAAGGAGCAATGTGCTGTCTGATTTTCCTAAATCCAAGGGTGGCCCACGGGGAAAGAGTAGCCATATTTTGTGGCCTGTGAAGCCACTGCTCCCTCGTCTAAACTAACCTCCTCCATCCTTCCAAAAAAAAAAAAAAAGTGAATTTTTTGTGTACTTTTCCCCGGACAGGAAGTTCCACCCAAGATACTGAAACACCGCCAACATATCTATACACCTCCCTGAAATGCCCCACTATCCTCAAACAGCTCCTTTTTCCTCTATAATCCCTCTCAAAATGGTGACCAGAAGTGACACAAGGTCACTTCTGATTACCATTTGAGAAGGACAATAGGGGAAAATATATTTGGCTTGCTGGATGGGGGGAGGCTGCAGACTGTGAAGGAGGCAGGGAGGGAGAAATTGTGCCATAGTTACCCACCCCTGCCTTAATCTCGTGAAAAGAGAATCTTAAAAACATGGAGACAGAGATGTAACATTGAAACTTACTTGCCCTGCCGCCGCCTTCGTTCTTTCTTTTCTAACACCCAGTCCCGGCTCTTCTTCACTGACTTCCCTTTGGCGTTTCGAAACCGTGCCCTTCGGAGGAGCAAGAGTGGGGAAAGAAATCAGGACACAAGAACTCCATCCATCCAATCCCTAATTTGGTTTAACCCCCGAGGCCTCAGGTGATCTCCTCTTGAGCTCCCACCCCGAGGAGTTTTATTCCACTAGTCCACCTTAGAAGGTTGTTGTGCACACACAGTGCTTTACAGAGTGCTTTGACAAGACTAAAGTGTGAGGAAAAATGCAAAAGCTACCTTCCTAAAACTGGTATTCATGTACCTTTTTTTTTTTAACAAAAAGGAACAACAGAAGGCCAAAAAGAATCATGCACAAGAGAACTTCTTTAGCAGTCACAGGAAAACAAGAGCACATATAATATAGCATCCTTGTCCTCAATAGTTTGGTCTTCAGTTCCCATGATCCCTCACTGCTGGCCACAGTAGCTAGGGCTAATAGGAACTGGAGTGCAAAAAAACTAGATGGCACCAGGTTTTGGAAGGTTAAAATCCAGGGCAGAAGAGTGATCTTTAAACTCCCTAATTTCACAAGGCCAGCAGGGAGGAAGCCACAGGGAGTGATCTCCAGAAGAAATTCTCATAACACCAGTCAAGAGCTACCACAGCGAGGACCCTGCCCTGGGTATTAACACACAGTAGGCTTCTGCAATCTACTGGGGCTTTGCTCTCATGACCAGTGTAAGACCTTATATGTCTGAGAGACTGCTGGGAACGTGTCCTGGAACCCAAATATTTGAAGACTTTGGAGGTACACAAACAAAATCTCACACTTTGAACTGAGTCTGAGATGCATGGAAAGAGGTAACACAGGAAAATTCTGCACCCAGTTTGAGGTTCTACCCTAGTTGAATTTTCTGGGCTATCTCCGGAGGCAGCCCATGTACAACTGCATTACAGCAGCCTAAACCAGAGTGAGGGTTGATGTGTCGCTCCAGATTTTGCTGGACTGTAGCTCCCATCACGCTGGCTGGGGCTGGGGGAAGGTCCAGCCCAGTCACAATTGGAGGGCCACACACTCCCCATAGCCGGGCCTTCCAGCACTGAACACAGCAGCCAAATTACATCATGGCTGTATCTCCATCTTGTGCTCAAGTCTGGATTCCCACTGAACAGCTTAGCAGGGTGTCAGAGGCAGGAAAACACGGCAACCAAAAGCTGCAAGGCACCATGACGATAGCCCTCTGCCAATTGCTGTTTGTCTCTCCCACGAGCCACGGAGGGGGCGACATTGCCCTTCACAGCTAGCACAGGGGATGAGACATGGCTGACAGGCCCACGGAGATGGCTTGAAGAAAGAGATGCTCAACCGGAAGAGCAGAATCTGCTTTAGGCAGCCAGTTCATAATGACAGTTTGGTAGCTGATTATTAAGTGACTCCAAAACTGAATACAGACCCCAAAATGAAGCTTTCCTCACATTTTTGGGACAAATGAGAGAAGTCTCAAAATCCGGTTGTCTCCCAATTTGGGAAATTTCATTTTGTCAGAATAGACGTTCCACCCCGCGTTGACCATGTAAGCCGAAAAGCCGCCTGGATGTGTTGCAATGTTTTCAAAAAGTCAGTTTTGGTTTTGTGAAGTTAAACTTTCAGCTTGCTCAAACTCTCCATCTCCTTTCTTAGCCAACACCCTGCCAAGTTTAAAACAAAGGACACTCTCACTGAGGCTTGCAACCGTGGCCCTGGGTACCTTTCATGGGTGAACTTGGCCCGTGTGGTCTCTTCCTCGCTGCATTCTGCTCCGAGTCCCTACAAGAGAGAACAAAGCATTCATTTCCATGAGGAGACAGTAACTGGTGGCAGACTGAAACCGTCCCCACTAGTGCACAGGAATGCGAGAGACCAACGTCATGAAAAGAACCCTAGATCAAGGAGGCAGCAAGGGCGGGCTGCACGCGGCCCCTGGATCCTACTTCTCAGGCCGCCAAACTCCCCTGGCAGTCCCCCAAACCACTGGGTTTTTGTCAGTGGGATTTTCAGGCGATTTTCACCAAAATCACACCCAAAGTCCCTCAAACGCATGAAAGACAAAAAGCCCTCCCCAAACTCCATCCCCTATCAAATGCGTTCAGCTCCCCTCAAAAATGGCAACAGGGAGTGACACAGCATCACTTCCTGTTCCCATTTTGGAGAAGAAACAGAAAGAAATGGTGGTATTCTGGCACACTTGGGAGGGGAGTTGGATTGGGCAGTTGCCCATCCTTATCCAAAGCCAAAATACTATTAATGCTCTGCCAACAGACTTACAGGGGCTGCTCCTTTCGCCCAGCAGTGCCCTGGCAGCCAGACAGCGGCTGGCAACATCCCTGCAGCTGAGCAGTTGCACCTGTATGCCATCTGGCCGGTTGGTGTGGCACAACTGGGGTAAACATACAGCAACAGGAGGCACCGGATACCTCCTGGCACGATGTCTGAAAAAGTACTTATGCTTATGCCACACTCCCTGCAGTTATATCGGTTAAGTCTCCAAAAAGATTGTGACCCTCGAATTATGAAACTCCTTTGGCTCTCACTGTGAGGCCATTTCCGCATTACCCTGTTATAGTGCTATTATTCCACTTTCAACACTGTGGAATTCTGGGGTTTGTAGTTTACTGAGGCCAAAGAGCTCTCTGGTCAAGCATTCTAAATGTCCCTCCCTAAACTGCAAACCCCACAATTCCATAGGAGGTTAAAAGTGGAATCAGAGCACTACAATAGTGTAGTGCGGAAATAGCCTTAAAGACAATTAATTAAGGAGTGGACCAATCTGGCAGGTCTCCATCCCTTTCTAGGCCTCTGGGAACACGGTGAGAGGGTGTTAAACCAACTTCTCCAATACACCTCCCATCACAGCCAACTGGTTTTTGTTACCTTTGGTAGCACATCACTTGGGCCAACAAACAGACAGAGGAAGAACCTGGAAAGAGACCAAAAGAGAGATAGACAAGCAGTGAGTATCAGGTAGGCAAAGCAGGCACTTTAACTCAGCATCCTCCAGAAGTTGTTGGGACTTCAACTCCAACTACCCCCTGCCGTGTGCTGCCGCAGTCCAACAACATCCGGATAGCAGCACTTTCTCTATTCCAGGAGTCCCAAGAGGTCTCTCTCTACTGTCAGAGCCTCTTGGCCTCATCCAACCGAGGACAGTGAATTCACATCACAGCTGTCCTTCAAGATTTCCCAACGGGAGCCTCCCTCCAGGATTGCCTGCTGCTTGAGTTTCATGAAAGAGGGATCCAACCTTGAGTAGTCCCATCCTGCCAAATGGCCCACTGAGAGAATTGCTCACAGAAGGAAGACCGGAACTGAGCCTTGGGGGATTGGGATAGGAGATTTGGGAGGTGCCTTTGCATTCTATGATTGGACAGAAGGGGCTTAGATCTGCCACCTCGTAGCGGGGCAGGATTCCCCACCTGGACAAGTGAGGGACTTAGTAAAGAGCCTGTTGGTAGTGGGATTTACATCCTCACCTGTCCCATCATTTTAGGCCAGGGACAGGGAACATTTGGTCTGTTGGTGGTATATGTCCCCTATAGCTGTTTTGTGTCCCCCAGGATCCTCCAGCGTCATCAAAAACATTGCCACAGGGCCCAATTTTGATGTGCTTTGTACCCCCCAAGGTCATTTGAGGCTCAGATGGACAAATGAATGTGTCTCAGAGGAAATCAAGCCCCTGTTCTCCCTAGAAGCCAAAACGACTAGGCTGAAACCATAGTACTTGGACAGACAACATGACCTACGGGAAAAGATGGCAATGTCTGGTAAAGTGGGAGGCAGGAGGAAAAGAGGGAGAGTGTGTTACAGATAGGTGGACTCCGTCAAGGCAGCCACAGTCGTCCCAAGTCTCCAAAACCTGAGCAGGGCAGTTGATGACAGGAGGTTTTTTTTTGAAGACCTCTCATTTGGAGGGTCAACAGAAGTCAAAGTTGACTTGACAGTAAACAGCAACAAGAACAGAAGTATTTTTTTCTAACAGAAAATGACGAAGAAATCTCCCCTTGGTCCTAAACGGCCTAGGGAGACGCAAAACAAAGCAAAGTTGCTTTACTCTTAGCGATTATTGGGGAGGTATCTGGGGGAGAAAAAAAGATGGATCTTGTTTAAGGGGCACAGGAGAGAAAGCCTTACCAAGGGATCAGGGGGGCAATGGGCCCCCTTAAACAGTTGCCTGCCCCTGCTGTGGGCCGAAACTCATCTGCCCAAACTAGTTTCCCTTCTCCAGACAGAAAGGGACTCACTTCTTTGCTTTGGCACTGTTGGGATAGTCCACAACCATGCCGCCAGTGAAGCCCGCCTTCATGGCTTGGGTGGTGATGAGTTCCAGCTAGAAGGAGAGAAAACGACCCAGGTAAAGGCCAAGCAAGCAGAAGACCCCATCAATCTTTTGAGGAACCCACAACAAGCTGTTGCAGGACCCTATCATTCATTCATTCATTCATTGTATTTCTACGTTGCCTTTTCTCCCAAAGCGGGACCCGGGGCAGCTTCCCAAAACACTAACAACAATTTAAAACATTTAAAACAATTAAGACATTAAAAACAGGTAATATTAAAAACATAAGATTTTGGGTTTTTTATGTTTTTATATGTTTTTAATACTACATTTTTTTAGGTGCTTTTAATGTCTTAAATTTTTTAAAACTTTTTACCAGCTTAATAAAATAAATAAAAACTTCCAAGCTCACTCCTTAACAGCCTGCCTGAAAAAAAATGCTTTTGCTTGCTGGCAGAAGGAAAGCAGGGAGGGGGCCCGTCTAGCCTCCCATGGAAGAGTGCTCCACAGGGTGGGAGCAGCCACTGAGAAGGCTCTCTCCCGTGTCCTTGCCATGCGAGTCTGGGATGGTCGTGAGACCGGGAGAGAGTTCTGGAGACCCCAGCTGAAAAGCGCTGTGTCCAGGTACAACAACCTAGTCAGACCTCCTCCAACTTCAAAGCATGCCACAGAACGGTAGCCCTTCCACCCACCTGCCCTGGGGGGGAGATTTGTTCTCTGCTCTGTCCCACTCCCCTCGGAGACTTACCTGCTGAGAGTTTTCAGGGTAGAGCTGTAGCACGGCACGCGCCCCTCGAGCCTGGAGGAGGAAACACCGGTGAGCCACAACAGCTACACAGAGAAGGCAGCCTGAAATCTGGCCAAGGATATAGACCTGGATGTCTTAGATAGACTAGGCAGCTATAGACTAGACAACAGATAACTGAACAGCTCTCGTTTAGGTATGTCCTGGCTGGAAATCCTGCATGGGGGAGGTGGAGTCGAGGTCCTGTGGGGCCCCATCCAACTCTAGCATCCTGTGATTCTGATTCAAGGAGTAGGAGGGAAACAGTAGTAGCCGCCACCTACCCCACGGCCACTACTCTTCTGCCATCTCCCTCCAGTCGTTTCTCTTTGGCTTCTCAACTCCACCCCATGTGTTGGGAACACGCGGAGGCCCTGGGCTGTCTACAGCTGTGCAGCACCTTCCCCTCTTCTCATTCTCAGTGGCAGTTTTGGAAGAGGGGGAATGAGGGAGGAGGCAGGAAGAATGACCCTTACTAGCGCTGTATAGAGAGTGGAAAAGAACCGGTAGAGCCTCTTGGGAGGGCTGTGGGTCTTCTTATCGGCGTTACAGAGCCACTGCACTGCGGAAATACTGCAGAAGGAGAAAGAATGAGACCTGAATCTTCTGTTAGCCAATACAGTCTCCATGCCCAATCTCATGTTGCTATTGTTTCTTCGCTACTCTTCCTGCGGACCGAGGTAGGGAACAACAACAGATAGCACAGCATAAAATATCAGTTAAAAGAGCATGCAGAACAAATACCTATTAAAATCAACCAATCAATACATTAAAACTGATAATTTAAAAATCATCCAGGTAGGCCGACCAGAGGAAACTGGTCTTTACTGTTGTTTTAAATGCACACGGCATTTCCAGATGTTGACTCTTTTTTGGCAAGTCATTCCGCAATCTGGGGGCAGCGGAAGAAAATCTCTTCTGGGTAACAGTTATATCCAACTTTCAAGGTACATGTAGCACCAAAAAGCCCCTTTTCCTACCTGATACAGCCATCAAACGTCCCAGGCCGAAAGGGAATCCCCTGCCCCATGTCTGCAAGCATCAGGTCTCCTTCCACCTCTCTCTCCACAGCCACATCTGCTCAAAATAATTTGGTTTTTCAAATTAAAATACTTCCACCCATCCCACAGGATGGCCTACAATAAAATCTCTAAAAAAAGCTGCAAACTTAGAACAACTATTTAAGAATAGTAAAAAAAAATTAATGTAAATATTGTAAAACATACAAAACCAAAGTTAAAACAGTCTAAAACCATTTATGCGTACAGACTTTAACACGGTCATCAGGCCCCCAAGACTTCTATAAAAAGCTGTTTTTTAACCTTCCCCCTGCTTTTTATAATTATTAGTTTGACTAAAACAAACCAAAACAATCTTATTCACAATCAAAAAGAAATACACTCAGGAAAAAAAGAAAAAGGAGGCAGACAAAAAAAACCCTAAAACTAAAACACAATACTAACACATTAAACTAATGCACTGACCATTAACTTTCTGAAACACAAAAGAGCCCTGACCTCTGCTTCAAAGCAAACTGTAACGAAAGCAAAAACGTAAAGAAAAATATGTTATTCTACCACTACAGATACATCCAAGTTATCCTACTAGAATTATAAGTGACCATAATCAGATTATTGCATTGTTAGATTTCTTCCTGCTGAAAAAGTCCATAAAGTTTCCAATCTTTCAAAAAAAAATCTTCAGTTGGCTTCTGCTTTAAAGCCCATGTTTTAACTTGGGTGCCAGAATGAGACCAATGGCAGCAGCAATTGGGCCTTCGAGGGGTGGATGTTCCACAACTGGGGTGCCACAGATGAAAAGGTCCTGCTCCCATGTCTTCACATAGTGTGCTGATCCCACTGGTGGGACAGCAAGGAGGTTCCTTCTAGCAGATCTCAATTATAATTATAGAAAACACCAGGGAGTTTCAATTTCTGCCCATTCCAAAGCAGGAAGGCTCCAGCGTCTGGGGCACATGGGATGGAAACTACTCACCCAGCATCGCTGGGCTGATGTCCATGCCAATCCAAAAGTGACCCTCCTCGGTGATATAATCGCCACTCAAACCAGAGCCACATCTGAGCAGAAGAAAAACATGGATCGAAATCAGAAAAAACCCAGGGACTACTTCTATCATGCTTCACTGCTGGCCATGCTGGAAAGGACTGATGGGATATAGAGTTCCACAACCTTTGGAGGTGACTAAATTGTGAGGAGACACGACGCCTTGAGAAAGATGATGTTGCTGGGAAAAGTAGAAGGCAGGAGAAGAGAGAAACTGCATTACAGATGAGTTGGTTCAATTAAGAAAGCCACAACTGTCTTGCGTTTGCAAGACCTGATGACTGGGGACCCTTGGAAATCTCTTATTCAGAAGGTTGCCATAAACTGAAGTCTAAAATAGTGGTAAAGACTTCTCTCTTCTGGCAGGCCTACCCACTCTACTTTGAATTATGATATATTTTAATTATGATTTTAATTATATATTTATATTGAATGGTTTTATGTTTTTAGTGTATTCTAATCACAATGTGTTTTAATTGTATTTCAACCTGTTGTACCCCACCTTGAGGAGAGGCAGGTAACAAAAATTTATTATATTATTATTTTGGGATGCTTATTTATTACTTGATCAAAACAGACACCTCACTCTAAGAATATTCTTACCCATTCTATGAGCATAGGGAATCAAACATCTTAAGACTGTATGGGAATATCATATTCTATATAATCTTATACTGGTGCTGGCTTAAAATATACATGAAAGACATCAGAATATTCTCAATTGCCCTCTTATTAGTATGACTGACAAAAAGAATGATTGACTGTTTCTACTGACATTCTATATGGCTAAACTCCATTTTGTTAACTTCTGTATGAAATTATTATTACCGAAATCAGGAATACATTTGTGACACCAGCAGTAGCCTTGTTTGTGAACACTGTAGTAGCTACACAGCATCTCAGTCATCCAGACAGCTGACAGAAGAGTTAGATCAGAAATAACAGGTAGCCTGTCTTAAGTGAAATACTAACCATGCTGAGGTATGTTTCATTCTGCTTTCCTAATCAAGAAAAATAGTATAAAAATATGAGGCCTGAAGAATAAAGTAATCCTTCTGAATGACTACTTCTAGTAGGTTGGACTGAATGCAGTTCTGATTATCAGCAAGATCCTTTGGCCAAAGAAAACTCTTTTGTGTGTTTTAATGTACATTTTGCGTTCTGTGTTGCTGCTTCGCTTCCTACACAGTTTCAGAGCTCATCCGAGCTCTGCGTCCAACCCATTCTGATACAGTGGGCACGAGATTACATCCTGCTCACACCGGTAAGGAATTAAACATCCCAGACGGTGTAAATTATCTGTTGAGAAATTCTGTGCATCATTTGTTATACTTCTAACAGGCATCCATGGAGAAAACCATACTCTTCCATTAGCACCTCTATATATTCATCTTTATACAGAAAGCTATTACATCTTTTCCATCATAAACCTTCTAACTACCAGACAGGCAACGAAGAAAAGATACAACAGATGTAGTATGTCCTAGCCCAACCATCCAGTGTTATCAGTTATGATATCTCTCTTATGAACAGCATACAAGGAAACTGTTTCATGCTGTTTGTTATACTTTATACAGTCACAAACTGCTTGCCAGTGTCTTGTCTTCTGTGCGTTATGTTCGGTATGATCAGAGACCCACCATAGACTGAGGCATTTTATGTTGACAGAGGTCACACTTGAGTTGTTCATACTTCTTTTTACCCTATGGGAGTACTGCCAAGGTATCTGGAGATACGACATCACTGCCAATCAGATACACCTCTATAACTGGCCCCTGCTATTCTGGCTACTTGCCATCATGTGACTGCAAGGCCAAGTTGAACTAAGCTTTCTGTTCTCTCTATAAACTACAGTGCCGTTTCTTTATTGTTCTTATTTATGTTACTGTGGATGGTTAAGTGGCCAAACGCCCAGAACTGGCTTCATTATATGCTGTTAACTCTAAGAAGATACCAGTCACCAAGTACACTCCATGCGATCCTTCCTTCAAATATACAGGCTTCAGAGCCTTAAATTTTGTAAAATATATACAAAACAGGCACCCACTCTATAATAGCTCTTATAACATGGCACTGTGAAGTATGAAATTTATACAGTCAGCCTTTCACATTTCCAGGTTTGACTTTCATGGATTTGATTATTTGTGAGTTTCTCCAACCTCTGTCCTCCCATCTCTTTCTCAGAGAAACCTTTGTGCTCAGGGCTCTCACCAAGCCATGCAGCTCTTTAAAAACCTGCTCCTCCTCCTCCCCTCCACTAGCCAGCTAAGGACAACTCACAGCCTGATTTCTCAGCACCACAAACCCTCTCCTGATGCCCCACACGCACCCAAGGAAGGAGAAGGGAAAGAGGAAGTATGGGGTTATCGTGCTAAACCACCCCCTTTCCCTGACCTGGTTTGGATGCTCTCCTCGCCATGCCTTGACCCCCTTCCCCTTCACACTCACACTCGCGCGCACACACACACACACACACACACTTTGATGTGTGCAATTTTTCTACTTCTGCAAGGGTCCTGTGCCCCCAACTGTAGCAGGGAGGGCTGTATGCGCGGTCAGGCCAGCTGAGGTATTGTGGAAGCCATAATCCAAGGAAAGAATGACATTTTCAAACTCTGCAGCTTAGCAAGCTCACCCTACATCCAGCAAGAAACACGGCCGATCCTCTGGGAGACCCAACAGCTCCACAGCTCGTTCGGACATTTGTGTCTGGATCTCAATCATACGAGAGCTGGAAAGGGGCAAGAAGCATATCATAATAGGTAGTGAAGAAACATGTATTCAGTGGCTGGACGTTTTACAAGTACTTTTAGCAAAGGTGAACCACATTTTTGTAGTGCCTCCAAGGTGAAAAAGGTGGAACCAGCAATCTCTTTCAGATCTCCAGCAGCAGGAATACATATTCTGTGTTAAGATGGATGAGACAGAAACAACAAGTTGTTCAGGCAGCCTATGATTTTGAACAAGGAATGTGGACATATTGTGCGCACAGTCATATCACACAGCAAAAAACAGGCATGGACATTAATATTTTTGCTCAGCGTGAGTCAAAGGCCACACTATACTGTTCATCTCAGTGGGGCATTTCCAACCATCAGAACATGAAACCATGTTTATTTCATTTTTGTCTTGGACTGAAGACAAGAAAGAAAAATTATATTAAGATTAGATTGAAAACTGCATTTAAAACACTCATTAGAACTACATTTTTTCTAACTTTTTCTTTTATGTATCACATATATTTGATAACTTTATCTATACTACTGATACTAATCTATCTGAATAAATACAATAAGAAAATGACGATAAATCTGAGGTAGTAAAATCTTTAGAAACTGACAACCACCAGTATCCAGGGACTGGGAAGTTAATGATAAGAGTGTTTTATTTTTAGATATTTGTTCTCAGTAGATAAACTTTGTAAGATTTTTCTTGTCTTTGCATGTTTGTGTTTTGTTAATGATTGAACGTTTTGTGATATGCTGCTATGTTCTTTTTTTCCTCTCTTTTACACTGTTTTATTGTATATACTTGTCTTTGATTTTGTGTGGTCTTCATAAAAATTATTTATTAAACAAAACATGAAACCAAAACTTTTAAGTGAGAACATCAAAGCCCATGCACACACCTTTCAACTGGCTGTGAAAACCATGGAGGTATGATTTTACTGAAACTGCTCAGCTTTTCTGTTCTCAGAGCTTTTAGAAAAGAGAAAAGCTTGATCTTGTGCAGAAGGACTTAATTTTTGCTACATGACACTGAAACTATACCCTTCACCCTGTTCTAGGGCCTGGTAGGCAACTGTGGAACGTTAAGGGTGCCAGCACAGCCATCCATACCCCGCTACTGAGCCCGTCTCCCAGAAGAAAAATTAAATGTATTTTCAAACTCCTCTTTTTCAACTCCCTCTAGGCCTTTGGAAACATTTTGTCATACTTTTAGACTCCTCAGGACATTTTAAGCCCAGGAAAGGCCATTTTTTTTTAAACAGGGTAGATGAAAAGATGTCTTGCGAAGTCTCTCATTCATAGGCTTTATTTAGTAATTTGTTTTAATGGAATATTGTTTTAGGTTTTTATGATTTCATAGGTTTTTGAATTGTTTTTAATGTTTTGCTGTTTTAATCTGTTGAAGGAAGCCACCTATGGGTCCTATGCCGGGAGAAAGGTGGCATACATATATAATAAAATAAATAATGCCCTAAGTCAAAGCCAATTCCACGGCAATTAACAACAATCAGGGGTTTTAACTGTACAACAGTGATGGGGATTTCATGTCCTTCCAAAGGCAAGGTCTGATGAAAAGTAAAGTCCAGCAACATATGGAGAGCATATGTTCCCATTCCCAATTATACACCAGTTTCTCTGTTAGCTCTTCTGAGTACCTTAAATGATGCATACTAAGAACACAACAGCAAGTTTAGTGGTTTGAGTGTTGGACTAAAACTCCAGAGACCAGAGTTTGAATCCCTCCTCAGCCATGGAAACCTGCTGAGTGACCTTGACAAAGTCCCTCTCTCTCATCCTCAGAGGAAGGCAAAAGCAACACTCATCTCAACAAATCTTGCCAGGAAAACCCCATGATAGCCTTTGGGTTGCCCTAAGTTGGAAATAAGCTTGTTCTGTGCCTTCAAGTTATCAACACTCTCAACACTGCTGTTTTTCTCCATTTTTCCCACTGGTTTTGGCTGGGTAATAACTACAAATTAAGAACACATCACTCAGTTTAAGGCACAGAATTACAATTTTTGAAAAAACCAAGCACAAAGCGGAAACAAGCTGCTTTCCAAAGTCAAAGCCTGCCTTACTTGTGTGTGTATTTCCGAGCTTCAGCCGCATCATAGAACTGGGGGGAAAAAACAGAAACGGGGTTGTTACAGGTAAAACGTGTAAAGAGCTCCACTGAGTCATCAAAGGCCCAGTACGCTCCTTCTACAAGCCCAGCACCACCGGAAGCTTATAAGCAAGAGATAAAGGCAGCTCTCTGGCGGTCCTACCCCCAACCCATACCACTAAAAGGGTCACTGCCTTTGAACATGGGGGTTCCATTTAGACTTTAGTTTTGCTGGAAAATGAGCATTGTTATAGTCCAGACACTCCACCCTATGCAAAGCTTGGAAAAGTTACATCCTTGGACACAACTCAGGAAATTTACTAAGCTATCTGTAGGATTCCGGGAACTGTAGTCCAACGAAATTCTTTCCAAGCTCTGATCTTGCATAAATCTTCCACGTTTTCTCATCCTGTAAAAACAGCTAGGTTTTTCCTTTTTATACTTTCTTTTCCTTTTTTCATACTTTTCAGGACTACAACTCCCAGAATCCACCCCCACAGGGCACTGTCTATGGACGCCTGGGAGTTAAAGAAGAAATAAAGATTGCCACTGAACAAATACGAAATAAGAGAAAAACCACAAGCTACACCAGGTTTTGGCAAAACTTCTTATATTTTTTCCGGACTACAGCTCCCAGAATCCACCCGCACAGGACACTGTCCATGGGGCTCTGGGAGTTAACAGAGAGGCCCCAAGCTGCGGATGAGAACCAAGGCTCGGCTTCCCCAGCCCGGCTTCTTCCATCCCACCCAGCAGCGAAGTTTCCCCCCGCTGTCCTCCCCGCTCACCAATTCCGGCGGCCCACGATGCTCCGGCCGCTTCCCGGAGGCCGCCATCTTGGCCCTGCTGCCTACGTCACTGCTGCGCGACGCACGCTGCGACGCAAGAGACCGAGCAGCAGCTTCTCGCTCATGGGATGGGCGACTTCCGGATTCCCTTCCAGACGTTGCTAGGCAACGCGGAGGAGAAACAGGGCGAGCGGAAGCGCCGCCATTTTAAAATCTTAAAATATCCAGTACATTAAAATCTTGCCCTTCACATCTTGTATCTCTACAGCTTACCCTGTATCCTTATATAGTTAACATATCCTTTATATTAAAACCTTTTCCTTTATATCTTATATCTTAATATCTTGCCCTATATGTTAAAAATCTTAAACTGTCCTCTATATTAAAATACTTTCCTTTGTATCTGACATACATTTGTATATCTCATCCTTTATCTTAAAATCTTAAACTATCTTTTATATTAAAATGTTTTCCTTTGTACTTTATGGCTTTACAGTTCTCTCTCGCCCTCTCTCTCTCTCTCTCTCTCTCTATACGTACACAACATCACAGCACTGCCACGCCACAAACTAAGAATACCTCCCCACATAAGTTCTTTATATAGTGGTTTCCCCGCCCACTTTCACGGCCCGAGGGCTTGGCCAACCGAGAAGAGGCAGGTACGCATGCGCGCTGAGCTCCCTAGCCGCCTCGAAGTGGCCTGTACAGGGCACTCGCTCCGGACGTCGTTCGCGATTGGCTCGCGCGGCGAAGCCTCCGTGTGCGCCTGCGCCGGCTCAGCCCCACCCCCTTTCCCATTCCGCCGCGGCGCTGAGGTGGCCGTGGTGAGGCGGCGGCGAGGAAAATGGAGGATGTGCGGTTGCCGTTGGTGGGCCTCTCGCTCTTCCTCGGCGGCCTCGTCTTCCTGCTCTTTCTGCTGAAGTGGCTGAAGAGCGGCAGCAGCGGCGAGGAGGAGGCGGGGCCCAGCGCGAAGGGGCGGGAACAGGAGGCGGAGCCAAGCGGAGACGGTGAGAGGGGAGGAGTTTACCCGAATGGGCGGGGCTTTTCCCCTCTAGGCCACGCCCGCAACCCCCTCTTTGGTGGGCGGGATCTCTCGGGAAGCTCAGTTTTCCCGGTCTGTAAAATGGGCGCGAGAGCAGAGTCACGTGCCGGTGTGTTTATTGTGCTGCTGGTTCGCTCAAAACCAGGACTTTTTAAATAATACGCTTGAAAGCCAAGAATCAAGTAATTGTTAGGTCATGTTTTATGTATCTGTTGGTTTTCTTAGGTTGTCCAGTATCCAAAGTTGTGGTATGCAGGACTCTAGAGACTTTTTTTGTTTTGTATCTGTCATTGTGGGTGTAGAAATGAAGGGCTGAGGTTAAAAATGGAAAAATTGGGTGGAAGAACATTTTTCAGTGTCCATAAATTCTACACCTCTGTGTATAAGTGCATGCATGTTGTTGTTCTTGCGTGCCTTCATGTTGTTTCTGACTTATAGCGACCCTAAGGCAAAGGTATCATGGGGTTTTCTGGGATTGAGAGAGTGTGGCTTGCCCAAAGCTACCATGTGGGTTTCCGTGGCTGAGCGGGGAATCAAATCCTGGTCTTCCAGGGTCATGGTCCAGTGCTCAAACCACAACACTATGCATGCTCAGAGTTTTCTTGGCTAGATTCCTTCCGTGGAGGTTTGCAAGCAAGCAGCCTTCACCTCTTGTGTGCATGATCCTTTCCCTCTTTTCTTTTTTTAAAGTCCTGTTTCCACTATATATCCTAGATGCAATCGGTGAAACAGCCAGCAAAACGTCGCTCCTGAAGAAGCAGAAGCAGCACCAGCGACTTCGGAAGGAGAAGCCGCAGCAGCACACTTTCAGCCACCGGCTCATGGCGGCGGCGCTGAAGGTGAGTGATGGAGAGGCTGGCAGGATGCCCATCTGTGACAGTGGGCTATGTTGCCAACATGACCTTTCCTTCTCTGTCAGTTTTGGCCCGCTGTGACCTGCCTCTTCTTTCCTCCTGTACAAAGGGTTTATGGTAATTAAAAAATGGGAGTAGAGGAGCAGGTGGACATCAATCTGCTGCTGTAGTCCTTCACTAATTTAATTGCAAAGTGTGGTTTTCATTAACTGGAAAGCCAATTCTCCCTTCTCGTTCAGAGGGGGATGGGAGGAATTCCACTTGGGATGTAGACACTCTTTCACAAGGCCTCAAAGTCCTTAAGAAAATCTGGCTCCGTGTCCCACGGCCTTCCCCTCCTCTCCCCATCCCCAGATTTCTGTTTGTTCCTTTCTTGGGATAAACTGGCAGACATCTCTGATTCCCCTTCCACAGGGCCACAGTGGGAGCGTCACTTGCCTTGACTTCAGCAGCAACGGGAAGTACTTGGCGTCCTGCTCCGATGACCGGACCGTGCGCATCTGGAGCACCAAGGACTTCCTGGAGCGGGAGCACCGCTACATGCGGGCCAATGTGGAACTGGACCACGCCACCTTGGTCCGCTTCTACCCAGACTCCAGGTAGGGGCAGCGTAGGAGCATAACTCTTGAGGAACCAGGGAAGGTGAAATGGAGGCAGTAAGAATTTCTGCTCTCCCAGGTGGAATTTTCCATCAGCCTGCATGTTTCTAACGTTTCAGGGAGTGAGAGAGTAAAAATGGTTCTCCCGGAGAACTCTTCTGTTTGCTGTGGCCACGTGTCCTTAATATCTTTGCCGGCCCCTTTTCTTTGGAGGGCTGAACTGTATTTCTAAATGCTTGACTGAAATTTTAAGTTTCTGCAGTGCTAGAAATTTGGGACTGGAGGCTGCAGTGCACAGGAAGCCACTCCTCTTGGTTTTTCTTTCAAGAGGAGTGTCTTGTTTTCTTTAGAGCCAAAACAGGGAAGGGGTTGGACTCTCTAAGGAGCTAAGATGGGCACCAAGCTGCTGGCAAGTCAGACGGGTCCCTTCCTTTGTGCAAACTAGCTAGGGTCAGTACCATCCTCAGAGAAACAAAAAGGAAGCCTCCAGAAAAGCCAGGTCACTTTTTAAATAATCCTGATACTGTTTAAACAGCAGATAATACCCTTTTTTGAAAACTAGCATGGACTTCTGGACACTTGCTTTAGGTTCTTGTTTCTTCAGCATTTTTTGCTAACTTGTGCTGCCCCCAGAGGATCTCAGAGACCAGACTTACTGCACCTGTCCACCCCTGCAGCAGACTTACTTTCTGCCCTAGCTCCCTGCACTGCCTTATTGTCGAGACAGAAAGGGAGAAATCAAGCCCGAAAGCTAGTTAGGAACCACATTGGCTCCTTGCTGCCCTAGCCTTCTCCCAGTCCACTGCCAGCACGCAAGAGGACCTGAACACAGAGCTGTAGAAGGAGGGCTACCTCCAGGCAGAATACAGGAAATATAGAAACTTTCCCCTCCAGCTGGCAAAGCAGTGCAGGTTGAGGGTGTCTGGTTGCCAAGCCTGTCGCTTCTGTCACTTACAGCCCAGGCCTCTCCTCCCTTCTCTCAGAGCATTTATTGTCTGGCTGGCCAACGGGGACACTCTCCGGCTCTTCAAAATGACTAAGAAAGAGGACGGCAGCTTTACATATGTCGCCGCTCCGGAGGACTTCCCAAAGCATCACAAGGCCCCTGTCATCAACATTGGTGTTGCTGACACAGGTAAGGAGATGATGCAGAGATGCTCTTGGACGGTGCAGTTTATCTCTGCAAAAAGCAAAGACTGAGTCATCTCCTTGAAAACATTTCCTCTACCTTTTTTTTATTTAAATCTATTGATGGTTAATTAAATCTGCTAAGTTGCACAGATAAGAATGTAAATTTTATACATTGATGAGATGAGCAGGTAAATAAAACGAGACTGAACACAAAGGTAGCACTTCCAAATTTATACCATTAAAGACAGAGTGTGGAGAACCTGCCAGCCTTTAAACAAAGTTCTATTCCTTGGTGGTTTTATGTACCTACGGATGCATCAGCCACATAAGCCTTCTCATTTCTGTCCCTCTTTCCCCACCAATCACCAGGAAAGTACATCATGACTGCTTCTAGCGACACCACCATCCTCATCTGGGACCTGAAGGGAGAAATCTTGGCCACCATCAACACCAACCAGATGAACAACACCTTTGCAGCTGTCTCACCATGCGGGAGGTAAAGAGCCATTCACCTTTCCCTGCCCTAGGTCCTTCTGTTTTCTTCACCCTCAGAGCAACAGAGTCAATTGTGTTCCCACTGGCTTGAGCTCCAAATTAAGATGTAAACACTGAGCGCAACTGAGAAGCAGCAGCCAGCGAGGGGTCCAGTACTGCTAAGCACAGCCCAATCTGGGGAACAGAACTATAGCGTCATAAAAGTTGGAAAGAAGCAGTGCACAACTAAACAATGGCTTTTTTCCCCCTGTTGTTTTCTTCCAGGTTTGTTGCCTCATGTGGCTTTACTCCGGATGTGAAGGTGTGGGAGGTGTGTTTCACCAAGAGCGGAGATTTCCGGGAGGTGACCAGGGCCTTTGAGCTCAAGGGCCACACAGCCGGCGTCTACTCCTTCTCTTTCTCCAATGACTCCAGGAGGTGAGGCGCTTTCTTGTGCTGTGCTTGTGTTTGTGTGATGCTCCCAGTTGGTTCCTTCTGTCTTTGGGGGAAAGAAGAGATTCCTCGGGGCTGCTGGCTCGCTTCCCCTGGGTCCTCTTCTAGGATTCTTGGGCTGGAAGAATCTCCTTCTAGGCTCAGTGTGAGAAGCCTGCTCTGAAACATTGCCCCCTATGTGTGCCAGGGTTCAAGGGCTTGTGTGTTCTTCCTTCTGCTTGGTTGACCTGAAGCAGGGTTTATGGCCCATGCTTTCTTAAATATTTTGGATAGGTAACAATCTCTTCTATACCTGACCTCCCCCCTGCCCCGGCCAAAAAAAGTGCCAGATAAAGTTGAAAATGTCAGAGTTTGAATTGGATACCCAAAAGCCAACTGATAAAATAATAATAATGATGATATTTATTAATAATAATATATTATTTTTACCCACTTTTCCCCATGGATTGAGGCAGGGCACGACAAGAGATTGGCATATAACAATTAACTACTGTTTTAATTGATGTTCTGTTTTTAACATGCATATCATCTTAAAAGAAAAAAAATAATACAAATACCAAAAAACAATCAATACATATTTAAGATTCATTGCTAGAATTGACAGTTTAAACCCATCAGGATAGGCCTCCTAGAAGAGAGTGGTCTTTAATACAGTTTTTAATTTGGACAGTGTATTCAGCTGTCAAATCTCTTCTGGTAGGTTGTTCCACATTCTAAGAAAAAATCCCCTGTGTGACAGTTGCCAGTCTAATCCTGGCCAGTTGAAGTAAATGTCCCTCAGAGGACCTGAGTGTGGTGGGTGGATTATATGGGAGGGTTCCAAAGGACTGCAGAACCATATTGTCTCTCTTAAGGCAGAAGTAGGAAACAGGTATTTCCAGATGCTATTGCACTGTGATTTCCAACAACCCTTGCTAGCGAAGCTGGTGGTGCTGGATGCTGGGAGCCGTAGCCCACTAGTATCTTGGAGGGCTGCAAGTTTCCTCTCCTGCTTTAAGGTGACCAGATCTAGTCTTGTGGGTGGATTATCAATTAACCTCTTGTGCTGAGAAGCTGAAGGGGAACATGCCCTGCCCTTGGCCATCTAACAGAGACCAAGGACCACTTCCGATGTTCCAGGAAAAACAGTACAAGAAGCCAGAAATCAGCCCAACCCCATACATTAGCTGGTGAAACAGCAGCTCCTGGGAATATGCTTTCCTCTACCTTCCTGATTGTTTTTCCTTTTGTATTTACCTCTGTATAGATTGGGACCCTGTGGGCAGGAACTTCTATCTTCTAACATTCACAAACCAAAATCTGGGTGCTTGTTTTATGATCATTGCCTTGAGTGTTTTATAAGTGTGATAATGCCATAATCGTACCGAAACAGTGAGGGTGGGTGGTTGCTTAGCATATTGGACCCAAATGGTTGTGTAAAATCTGAACAGCAGCTGATGGAGAATTGATGGACTGTTTTTTCAAGCAATTTGTCGCTACAGGGAGGCTGGGTTCCTCAATTCTGTACTGGCTGCCGTTTCCAGACCACAACCCAGCAGCCAGCTAGACAGTTGTCTCAAAGATGCTCAGCACGTTTCCTTGCTTTTCCCCTTGGGCAGGATGGCCACCGTCTCAAAGGACGGGACGTGGAAGCTGTGGGACACGGACGTTGAATACAAGAAGCAGCAAGACCCTTACCTCTTGCTGACGGGAAAGTGCGAGGTGACAGACCCCTGCCGCATCGCCCTCTCCCCCGACGCCCGGGCTGTGGCCATCTCCAGCTGCACCAACATCTGGGTTTACAACACCCGGCGGGGTGAGGAGGAGGAGCACTTCGAGGGCGTCCACGGGGAGCACATCACGGACTTGGCCTTCGATGTGAACAGCCGCTTCCTGGTCTCCGCAGGAGACCGGGCCATCCGGGTTTTCCACAACACCACGGGCTACCGGGCGGTGGTGGAGGAGATGAAGGCCATGCTGAAAAAGGCCACCAACGAGTCGACCAGGGAGAGACTTCAGAAGCAAATCGCCCACGCCCAGAGTTCCCTGGATAGCATCTACGACGAGCGCAACTGAGGGAGGACGGGCCCTTCCGCCCAGACTTTGGGCCAGGTTTTTTAACTCACGTACAGAGAGAGCTAATAAAAAATATAAAGTTTTTGCACAACTCTCGACCCCTTTGGATTTCTTCAGGGCGAGGGGCGTGAAGCCGTTCTAGTTTGGGCGAGATGTGGAGGAGCAGGGATGCGTGTTGGCTTTGCTCCTTTCCGAGTGAGGCCTCCAGTCCAAGGCCAGAAAAGTCCCTGCCTGTCCCGGGCAAGGAAGGCTCCCATTCTTCTTCTGATTGGTTCCATTCCTACCCTTCCAGGTCTGCATCCTCCCAAGAGTCCACGGTTTTGACATTTGCCGTGCAAGTGCGGGACTGGGCAAGGGATTTGATGTCCTGGAAATTCTGCAGCTTCTTTTTCTCGCTCACAGCAATCCTTGGCTTCACAAACGAGTCTGAGACTTCAAAGATGCTGAATGGGGAAAGGCAGCCTGTGCTCCTCAGCTGTTTGTTTCCTTATGCCCTCCTCTTCTCTTCCCTGTAGTTTCTCAAGACAGTTGCGGAGCCCTGAGGGAAAACGGTATAAAATCAGCCATTCTCCTGCCACAAAGGTTCTGGACTTCAACTCCCAGAAGCCTCCACCAGCCGGGCCAGCGATGATGGATTCTGGGAGCTGAAGTCTCAAACAGCTAGCCGACCAAGGGCTGGTCGAAATGATCTACAGAATTCATTTTGGAGAATTTGGGATTTTCTTCTGAGATGCTTGCTGTCATAACCAAATGTGTACCAGGCTTCCTCAAGTCTGGTGATTTCCAAATGGCTTTGACTACAGCTCCCCTAATTTACAGCTGGCTGCAGTTATGGGAATTGTAGTCCGACACAGCTCAAGGGGCACCAGCTTGGGGAACCCTCCTATGTACAAAGATTGGTGGTAGTTTTTGTAGTTGTTGCCTCACAGCTATCCAGGGCAGGTGGGGATTGTGTGACCTTCCCGACATGGTGGGTGAGTCTCACCATTCTTCGCTTTGGGCTGTGCTGAGGCTGCTGGGAGTTGCAGTCCAACAGTATCTGGAGAGCTGCAGGATCCCCATCCGTGCTGAAGGGAACTTTGAAGTCAGTAGCTTTGGAATAAACGTGGGTAGGACCACACTGTTAAATCTTTAGGGAGTAATCCTAAATTGGGAATTTTTCTAAAGAAAGAGATAACGAAGCCAGATAAGGCAGTTGCCTCCCTGGCCGTAACTCCAGCAGACCTCGGTGGGCTGCGGTCTCTCTCCGAAGTAAAAGAATCCTCTTCCTCTGTCCCACAAGTTCCTGGCCTGGGCCCCGCAAGTGCTGCCAAATTTTTCCCCGTTTTCACAGGCATGCCCACTGAAGCATTTAAGCTAAATCTCTTCCTGCCATTGCAGAACCTCTGCAGCTCAAATACAGTGAGGTGGGGGGCTGGCTAGAGAGGGATGCCTCCAGCCACTGCTGGGGCCTGCGTCCCCCACTGTCAGCCGAGACACAGCAGTTGGCCCCGAGGCTACAGAGTGCCAGGGAGCCCTGTAATTCGATAGCCGTCAGGGCAACCACAGGCCATACAGGTGGAAATCGCTGGCCCTAGCCCCGGCTCCGCTGGGGACGATGGGCTAGGGGAAGCGCGTGGGGGGGTAACGGGGTCTTTCAGAGGGCCGATGGGTACGAGGGGCCTTGTGGGGCCGGGCTGGGCTCTGGAAGAGGCAAAAGCAACCTTGGTAGAAAGGGGGAACGCCAAGGACCTGCACCAACAGAGCAGCAAGGGGGAAGGTGGGGGGTGGGGGGAGCGGCAGGGAGAGAAGAGATTTGGGAACTTCCTCCTCTCCTGTCCTCTCCTTCGGCTGCACTCCTTGTTGCCTTGGGGGTCCTGCAAGAGACGTAGCACTCTGTATGTGCCCAGAGGATCTTGCAGCACTTTTGGGACTAGTTGAGAGGAAAGGAATTGGCAGCATGGGCTTTGGTCGTGATTTTGGACAGGGGGCCTTTCAAAGGCTATGAAGGGGGCTATGACCACTGCCCCAAGCGTGCTGCCTGATGGGTTCTGCGATCCTAAAAAAGAGCCTCCTGAAGACCTGCATCTCCCCCCCCCCGCCACGGGATGTGTACAAAAGATAGGCAGTTCTAGCTGAGATCGTTCTGAGAAAATTAAACTCTCACCCTATAGTTAAATTGTATAATACAATTTATTTTTAATGAAATTTAATTTTTAATTTATTATTAATTATATATATATTATATTAAATATTATATTAATAATAATAAATTATATACCGTATATAATATTATAACATATTAAATTGTCACAGCATTAACAAGTGTGCCCTTGAACATGTACAGAAGCCCGCTCTTCGTCCTGCGCATGTCCGAGGAGGGCGGCCGCTCGCGCGTGCGCAGTGCTTACCACCCCGCCCTGGCGCCGGCTCTTCCCCCTCCCTCCCCCGTCGGCGGGGCGGGGGCGCTGACGCGTTACGCACGGAGGGGTGGGGAGGGCGAAATGCGCGCGCATGCGCGCGCCAGCCGGGCAGAGCGGCGGCGGGAGTTGTCGCCGGGGCCACACGGGCGCCATGTCGGGCCGGTCGGTGCGGGCCGAGACCCGCAGCCGGGCCAAGGATGACATCAAGAAAGTCATGGCGGCCATCGAGCGCGTCCGCAAATGGTGAGGGGGAGAAGGAGAGAGACCGGGAGGGAAGGGAGGGGGCGCGGGGCGGAGTCCGCCGGCACCTCAGCCAATCTCCGACCAACGCGGCCTCGGTGACAGCCAAGTAGCCAACCAGCGTCAGACGTTTGGCGCGGCGAGTACTGTCCTCCCTCAGCGACCAATGCGGCCGCAGCGGACGAAGAGACCGGGGTTGTGGGGAGCGATGCGATTGGTGGCGACGATAGCCAATCACGGTTCAGGGGGGTGGAGGAAAGGGGATTAAAAAAAACAGCCTGGATTCTTCGATTGGCGTGTCGCCGGCCCAATAGAATTCAGGGTGCCATGGGGACAAGGGTGGGCTTACCTGCCTCCCTGTGGCCCAGTTTGCGGAGGCCCAGGCTGGTGGATTTGCCTGTGCGTAGCCCGTTTATTTGTATATGCATAGAGTGTGTCTTTTGCCTTAGGCAGGATTTGAATTAGTTCCCTAGGAAGTCATGGAATAAAAGGAATGGTTATTACCTCACTGGCCTACCTTACAGGGCTGTTTTGAGAAAAAAAATATTTTATTCTCACAACAGCCCTGCAGTGCAGACCAGGACCACAAAAAAGCTGGGGAAGTCACTGTATTGGACTACAACTCCCAGAATCCCCCTGGCCAGCATGACTTGAACCTGTAGTCCCAAAATACGACTTTTCCAACCTTGATTTTAGAAGGACTGACAATGCAGTGGCTTGTTTAAAGAAATACCTCTCATAGCGTCCTGTTGAACCTTCAGCTGCAATGGCATCTTGTTGCCAATGGTGGGTTTCCCAAGAAGTCCCTGCCTTATTAAGAAAGAGAATCTTTGTTGATTACTTAAGTTTATATCCTGCTTCCTTTGGACAGAGCTTTTTGACACAGCTGTCCTCTCCCCGCCCCCCATTTCAACATTAAAACAACTCTGCGGAGCAGGCCAGGCTGAGAGCGACAGCCCCAAGGTCACCCATGAATTTGTGAGGTTATTCGCTGAACCTGGGTCTCCATTGTCACAGTCCAGCACTCTAACCACTGCACTGCACTACTGTATTCTTATTGATTACGAGGAGAACAGGCTTACAGGACGAAACCAGCAGCTCAGCAAAGCGCTACCTTTCCTCCTGTCGTATTGGCTGAGACCTCAGATCGCCCACGTATGGCCCTTGGGCCGCTTACGGCCTCCCAGGGCTGTTTTGCAGCACTTGACCTCTCAAGGCTCCCTGGACTGGCCATTTTCTGTCCAAGAAACGTGTGGATTGCTTCTCCTTGGAGCACCAGTTCACCTTTTTAATAGATCACAGGGTCTCCCTAAAACCAAGTTTTCCATTTTTTTGAGAAATGCACTTTTCAAAAAACCGGAAGTAGACTCCCAACCATTTCTGGGGACTGGAGGTGGGGGCTCTGTTGGTTTTTGGTAGAGCCCCCAGAATGTTGCAAGAACAGGACATCGCTCACCAGCCCTCCACACTCAGCCCACTTGCCTAAAAAAAGAAGGGTCAGTCCCCTCTAACAACAAGAATTCACCTCATTTTCTAGGGACAAGCTACCAGAAAATTGTCATGTGCCTTCAATCATTTCTGACTTATGGCAACCCTAAAGAGAACCTATCGCAGGGTTTTCTTGAAGATGATTGTTCAGAGGGGGTTTGCCTTTGCTACCTTCTGAAGCTGAGAGTGTGTGACTTGCCAAAGGTCACTCAGTGGCTTTCCATGGTCAAGTGGGGATTCAGATCCCAGTGTCCAGTTCCCTACTCCAGCACTCAAACCGCTACAACCCCACCAGTTTGCTGCTAATGACCCAATAGCATCCTTTTCTCCCAGAGCCTGGGGAAAGTTCCTTTTTTCAGACCTAATTTCCAGAATCCTCACCCCCATATTAATATAGGTTAGTTCCAGCCATATCCCCAAACCTTGGGGGGAGACTCATTTCGTACTGTTGCCGTAAACCCGCAAGAGAGTGAGAAAGCTGTCGAGTTTTCCCACCATCGTGGCTGCAAGAAGTCTGTCCAGAACTGAGGGATCAGCTACCAAAACCCAATCCAGTCTTTGGGGCTGGGGAGGAGTGAGAGGGTGGTTTTCTGTTCCCCCTTCCAGTTCATACGTGCCACTTCAGTCGTGTCTGCTCTCCTCCATGCCCTTATCCAGGGAGAAGAAGTGGGTGACGGTGGGAGACACCTCTCTGCGGATATTCAAGTGGGTGCCTGTGGTGGACAGCAAAGAGGTGAGAAGGAGCTTCGAAGGCAGGGGTTGGCAACAATCAGGTTTGCCCCCAGGGGACTTTGGAGGGCTGCTCAGAGACCCCAAAACTGATTATTTTTGTTGCTGTTATTTTCCCTCTCTTTCTCTCTCCTCTGGGAGGAAATTTCTCAACATTTTAGCCCTCTCTGGGCCATTATAGGCCCAGGGGGTGCTCTTTCCTCAACAGGCTGGAAAGAGGGTGGATCGAGGGTGGATCCCTGTGGGATGGGGTGGCATTGAGATAGCCCCTTTGGGCCTGCCAGCAGCAAAACTCACTGCCTCTCTTCTCTCCTTGCTTCAAGAAAGAGAAAAACAAGTCCGGTGGGGGTGCCGTCCGGGAGGCCAACGGGTTTCCGGCCGAAGCGACAGCCAACTCTTCTCTCCTCTTGGAGTTCCAAGGTGAGTAGACCTCTGGCTTTTTCCCCAGTTGGTGGGAGATGGAGTCGGAAGCTACGGAAATAACCTATGCAGCCATAGCAGTGGTGCCTATCTTCCAAGCTGGTGCACTCTGAAGACTCAGGTGAAGCACATACACCCGCTTCTGATTGTGGGGAAGAGGGCATAGGCCTGCTGCTCTGCAGCTTCCGTGTGAGGTCCTTCTCCCAGACCCTCTTCAGCCTCTTCTTCCTGGGGCATTTCAGATGAAAACAGCAACCAGAGCTCCCTCTCAGACACCTACCAGCTCAAGGCGGACAGCAGCCCTGCCTCCAGCCCCAGCCCACAGCAGAGTGAGTCCATGAGTCCCACCCACGCTTCTGACTTCCGGACAGATGACTCGCAGCCGCCCACACTAGGCCAAGAGCCCCTGGAAGGAGGTAAGGAGGGCCTTTGCCCTGGCTTAGGGTTTAAGGTCTTTGGGGATTCCTTTCTCTCAGCCCCGGCATTTTCACATGCATGACTGGTGAAGACATGGGAGAGAGCTTTCTTGGTGGCTGCTCCCAAGCTCTGGAACCTCCTTTCTCTGGAAGCTAAGATGGTTTCCTCTTTGTGGTCCAAGTATGAGCAAGTAACAAGATTTTTTTCATCTGACAGTCTTCAAAGACCTGACTGCAAGAGCTTTTAATAGTGCACTGTTCTATTGACATTTATTGTTTTTTCTGTTAATGGATTTGTTTAAATGGCTTTACTTCCACTGATAGTTTAATTGTACTTCAACAATCACATTAATATGTTTTCACATACTTCTTTGTAAGTGCTTTTGACTGCATTTCTTTGAATCTGTTGCCTTGAGTCCTGTGGGACTTTAAGGCTCAAATGGAGAAACAAATAGAGCATAACATGCCAGGCATAACTGTGGTAGAGGAAAAGAAAGTTTGGGTTAGGAAGGGGGTAATCCTCAGGGGACAAAGACAAAGAGGGGGCAGAACTGATGAAACGTTGAGACCCACAAATTGAAATTCAGGGCCTTGTAGTTCTACCAGAGAGAGTTGCTCTTTTTAGCAAGACCAAATGGACTCACAAAATGGATATGCTGGTGGAAAGAGGTGCTCTTTGGAGCAATACCAAGTGGATTGGCCAAACGTCTGTAGGAAATTGTCATTTGTAAGGATCATAATAGCACAGGTAGAAAAAAAGGCAGCACTGCTTGGAAGGGGCCACGTTATCCCATGATACCTAATTGATTTCTAGATTGTTGAACAGAAGCTGAATAAATAATGATCCACAAACCTAGCTAGTTAACATCTGACAGACTGTGGAACTGCTTGTAATATGGGGACAGCAGAGACACCTGTTTGGATCTGCCCATTGTGACCGTCTTCTGGGAGAGACTTCAGGCAGAAGGAATTAGGGACTCCTGACATGCTGATCAAGCAGATCTTTCCAGGATGGCATCTACTTTGGCGCAGCGAAGTCTGTCATACTTGGGCAGACCCTGGCATGGTCGGTGGCACCAGACATTCTGGGCACAGACAGGGGTGGTGGTGGTGGTAATGAAAGCTCCAAGGTGAGCAGCACAGAATCCCAAACCCTCCTCTCCCCTCCCTTTCCAGAGCCCGCCCACGCTCCCTCGGAGGTAGCCGATGAGCCTCCCACCCTTACCAAGGAAGAACTGGCTCCGCCTGAGGCACAGGTAAGCGCAGCAAGCCAGTGAGAGTTGGGGAGCTCCATCAGACATAGGCAGCTCTTGACTCCCATGTCAGTGCAGCAGTGAATCCATTCAAGGGTTTGGCTAGGTTTAAAGGAGCTCTCCAGGAGCTCTGAAGGGGTTGAGGGCCACTGTGGAGGCCAGGCCGGCTTTTCTTTCTCACAGACTGGAATGGCAGCTTCCCTCCCAGCTTGCTAAAGTGCCATGCCCCCCTTTCCCTTTAAAACCACCACCTTAGTGTATAAAGGGTAAAGCCTCTCAGCTGCTATTCAGGATGATTTACTGATATGTGGTAGCATGTTTCTGGTTTATTAGAATTAATGGAAAGTACTCTACTGGACCAGAATTTAGAAAAACTTAATGTAATCTTTATTAAAATAACAAACAGGGAAAGGTATTGGGTGTTGTAAGTATATCCAAGCGATACAGAACTTTATCCAGTTTCCCATAGCTCAACCCAGTGTACAGATACAGAATTTTCACATAGACACAGGCCTTTGGCTTCCCTTTTAGTCAAAGGCTTAATTCCCAAATCAGGGTCACACCTTCTGACCCCACTCAACATGGTTTGGTTTCTCCTCTGTCGTCCCTTCTAGACCTCTGAATAGACAACTACTCTTATGCAGACAACCCCGACAGCTGACAGAAGGGCTTTATCGTAGAGTTCCCTCTCTTTCTTTCTTTCTGTCTTTCTCTCTGGAAATATCATTGAAGGAATCTCTAAAATGCAAGTCGCTGTGCCTTATATATAGGCCTGCTCCTCTCAAACCTCAGCCCCTGAGGTTGGGTTTCTCTCGTACAGAGCCACTTTGGTTACCTGGCAACCTGTTGCTGGGGCTGCCCTGCCACCCAGGTTGGCCACACCCCCAGGCTCTATCACAGCTGCTAAAAGGACCCTCAATCCACACCTTGGCAAGCTTTGGCTTTCCACACTTGGAAAGCCAGCCTGTTATTCAACAGGCAAGAGTCCTTGCACTTAATTTGCCCCCAAGAAACTAATACCTCATAGGGTCTTGTGTTTCACAGCTGAGGTCTCGTCATGGGAAGCACTGTGGGAAAGCAGGATCCTGCCTAGTCCTCACTCTGCCTGTCACTGACTGGTCCGCCCTTCCTTCCACCCACACCCTTTTCACTCTTTTCCACAGGCACCCAGAGTGGAGGAGGACCCTGGTGCCCCGCCGCTCAAGAGGTTTTGCACCGATCAGAACTCCACGTGCCACACGACTTCCAAAAGCTAGCTGGCCTGTCGACTTCTCTCCCATGTGGTGGGGCCCTTGTGAAGAGCAACACCTGACACCCCCACCCTAAATGCCAGCTCTTTTTGAAAGATGGTCTTTTCCTCTGTGGGATCTGTGCACCATCCTCCAAGATTCCCTCATTCTTCTTTCCTCTCCCCACGTGGCCTGTGCAATAATCTTCCAGGTGCCCTTGTGGCGGGCCGGCTGCACCGCCCCTCCTGTGCACGCCCAAGGAATGAGGCCTCGCAGCCTCTCTTGTCTTGCTCTTTATTTCTCCTCTTCCTGGGATGTATGTGGCAGGGGTCCTTCTAGGGAAGATGGGGTACTATAGCACTTAACTGGACACCCTAGAGGTCCATGTCCCCCCGCATTTCTTGCTCCTTCCTCAGGGGAGCAAAGGCTTCTTTTGGGGGGACCTGACGGGAGTCCAGCTGGGATGCAGTGCAATAGTTGCAGGGTGAAGCCATTTGTGCTGGAAGGAACCAGGACTCTGCTGTCGTGTCCTCCAGGCAAGGGAACTGGGAAGGCATTCCAGGGAGCAAAGGGTTAGATGCTGCCATTGGGGAGTGGAGGACAGGTGGAAGATGCTGCTGCTCTGCAGGGCGAGCCCCCCCCCCCAATCTGCTCCTGCCACATCAGTGGGGCAGGGAGTCCATGCCAGGATTTGGCTGGCTTTAAAAGAGCTCTCCAAGGTGCTGAACCTGTTTAGGGATGGACTCAGCACCTTGGAGAGGTCCTTAAAAACAAAGGACCTCTACAGGGTGCCAGCCCTATTTACAAAGAGAGTTCAGCACCATGGAGAGTTCCATCGGGGCCAGGAGGAAAGCCTGGAGTGGATTTATTGCCCAACTGACCTAGGAGCCAGCAGCCACCACCGTTGCTCCCACTTCCGAAGACCCGCTCCTCCTGCCTCCTCCATCACTTTCTGCATGTGGAATAGGGGTGTGTGAGCCCTGTGGCAGTGGTAGTGTCAAGGCACGCCCAGCTGCCCAGGGAGGCAAAACAGATATTTTAGCACTGAAGAGAATATTTTTAAAATTAAAGTATTTCAAATACTGAGAGACTCTGTATGCGTGGTGGGAGGCAGGGGAGGGTGTTATTGAGAGAAAAGAGGGTGAACATCCTTTGGGTGGGCACATAATGTTAGGCTAGAAGGGTGGGAGAGAGTTGTAAGGCACGGGCCCCCATCCACCAGGAGGTTCTCCTATGTGTGTTCCTTTTCTATGAGTGAGACGGCAGGCATCTTGAAGTGGAAAGAGATGGGTTTGAATTGTCCAGCTCAGACTTCCATGGAGAGAACAGCCTAGGCATGCAGAATGAGCAAGGGCCTATAATTTGGATGCCCTCTTGCTTTTCTAGTGCTCACCGGATTCACATGATCTGTGGATGCTGGATTCAGCAGCCAAACAGCAGCTCCGAGCAGAGCGGGACCAGCTGTGGGCCTCCAAATGTCCCTGGCCCAGGTTCCCATCATGCCTAGCTAGCACAGCCAAATGATGGGAGGATTATGGGAACCGATCGGCTCCCCAGGAAGAACTTTCCTAGGCAGAAAATTCCATGTTGGGCATATGCGGGAAAGGGTTGAAAAACAACGTGGGCCGGTTGTTACCAGCCTTACAGAAATCCCCAGTGCAACCCTACCTGGAACCTTAAGCAAGCAATAACGTAGAGCTGGAAAGGGGCAACCAACATAAACTGTCTTGCCATGGAAGGTTACGGCATTCGGGGCTGCTAAGGTGAGTACAGAGAGACGAGAAGGGCGTACGAAATGATGTCTACGGTGGGGACAGCAAGTTGGAAGAAGCTTTTCCCCCATCTCCCGGTACTAGAGCCCAGTGAGATCAACCGGAATGGTGGGAGGCTCAGAACAGAGAAAAGGAAAAATTTCAGACGTAACTATGGAAGTCACGGCCGCGAGACGACATTGAACTAGAATTTGCTGTGGCACGAGGGGCACCGACCCGGAGGGCTTTGAGGAGGGAAAGGAAGAATCGGGAGAAGGCAGAGCTTTTCATGGTGGCCGTGAAGCGTTACTCCCGTGTCAGAGCCAATACCTTTCTCTTCCTGGGGAGCATCGGCAAGAAGGCGCCGTTGTTCTCATGCTGTGCTTGTAGGTCTCCCGTCAGGATAACCCAGAGGCCACCCTGTCAGCCGGTTGGGCCGGCACTTTGGTCTCGCCTAGGGGTGGCTCCTCTTGGGGTTCCTAAAAACTGAAACCCGTCTTTTGGGCCATCGTGGAGGTCAAGGCGGAGTTGTTCGAAGCCGACCCTGACGGCTGCCTCCTTGTTAACAGTTCCAGATGTTGATGGAATGAAAGTGGGGGTGCGGGTCACACAACTAATTGGGGTTTTCTGGCTTTCGGAAGGGAAAGGGGTCCACTGGTTCACTGCTCATTCGAACTGGGGGCAGGCCAGGGGTGACTGGGACTGCAACTCCCATCTTCCCTATGCTGGCTGGGGCTGATGGGAGTCGCAGACCAAAGAAATAACCTTCTGGGGTAGGAAAGCAACCCAGCCCTGAGGGTGGTTAGAGTTTCCATAAAGTAAGCAGATGCAAAACAGTGCAAGGAGGAAAAAGAAGTCAAGCCCTTGAGCTTCGGACCCAGCGTGTTAATGCGTCAGGATTTGCCCGGCCAGCATGGCAAGTGGAGGATCTTGGGAAATGTAGTCCCCAAAGGAGTTTTTCCAAGATCTGGTAATAAACCAACCTCAAACTAAGTCTTCATTGGCCTATTCCCCTTTGGCCACGCCCCCAAGAGGTATTTCCCCTGGCCACGCCCCCAAGAGGTATTTCCCCTGGCCACGCCCCCAGGTATACCTTCTTTAGCTGCGCCTTTTGTATTGACCCCGGTTCTGAGCAAGCCCCGCCTCCTAGCTGCATTCTTCAGCTGCTGATAGGGCGCAGAAAACGCTCTTAGCACCAAATAGGGAAATGGGTGGAGCCGTAGCTACGAGCCTATCCGTGCCTTGGAACTTCCTTTCGCCCGCCTTTTCCTTGGAGCTATCTGGCCAGTAGGAAAAAAGACTCGCCTTGTAGAGGCGTGGCCACGGAGCGCTCTGTTCCCATGGCGACGGCGAAAGGGGCGGGGTCCGTGCCTCTGAGCGGGGGCGGAAAGAAGAGAAAGTGACCTGGGCGGGGCCTGTTGCCGTGGCGACGCCGCTCGGACCGGAAGCAGAACGCAGAAACCGAAAGTGTCGCCTCAGAGGCGGAAGTGGGGCGAGGAGGATGGAGCGTCGGTTCCCTGTGGCGGCCGCACTGACGGTGCTTCTGTCGCTGGTGGCCTCGGCCCCGAGGATGCTCCAGTGGCGGGCGGCAGAAGGCGGCCTGGCCGAGGGCTCTCCGTTTTGCTTGGGGCCTGAGGCGGTGCGGGGGCTGCAGGGTGAGCCCCGGGCCCCTTCCCTGAGGGCGGGAGGCCGTTTCTCTACGCATTCGTCATTCTAACGCGTTTTTTGTAACGCGTTCCGACTCTTCTTAGACTTTTAATCTTGTCTTTCCACTGAAAGGCTCCGTAATACTTAGAATGATATTGATTATCCTATTGGCCAGAGGTGGGGACCTCAATTCCCGTAAACCCCAGTATAGTTTGTGGCTGGGGATACTGGGAGTTGCAGTCCTGCGGCACTCAGAGGCCCGAGGGTCTCCCCAGCCCTGAATTTTGCTTTATTTTTTTATTGCCCTCTGTATTTGTTTCCCAAATGCCTTTCCTTGTTTCTTCAAATGGATGTTTCATAAAGATTTTAAAAACAAATCGTTGCAAAGAGATGGGGGGAAAAAACAGTATCGAAAGCCAGTCTCCAGACCTGCAGTTTTTTCAAAAACAGAAACTGAGATTTGTTAGAAATTGAAAAATGCACCCTTTACAAAGCTCGGTCTCCAGCAGATCGGCGGAATAGGAAGCGCTTTGCCCGCCGGTGGAAGGAAAATCGCGCCTTCCTTTAAAAAAAGGGATCCGCTTTGCAAAGAGTTCCAGCAGAGCCGGTGGGACGGGGCACAACTCCAGGCAGAGCGAAGCTGGCCCGTTCCCTGAAAGCGGGCCACAAAACGCACATTTGATCGGCAAAGTGGACTGCGGTGTTTTAAATGTAGGGAAGCAGTTCTCTTGTCTCTCCGTGTGGGCGTGTTCGCGTACTTCGGCTGCCTCGCTCTGCTAAGAGGACGGCCTGCCCCTGGGGCTTCCCTTCTGCGCTCTGTGTGGCATTCCATGTACCACGGACTCGTAGGGTTGGAAGAGACCCCGGGGGCCATCCAGTCCCACCCCCTGCTATGCAGGAACACCCATCAAAGCACTCCCAAATGCCCCCCTTCTTGTTGCCTGTAGCCCCTGAACCGGTCCTGGGTGGCGGCTTCCTCGTCAGTGGAGCGCTGAATCCTCTCCATCTTTTCAGCAGCTGAAAAGGAGCTCTCCACGGTACTGGGCTTATTTAGGAATCGAGTTCAGCACTTTGGAGAGCTCCTTCAAGCCTGGAGGGGATTGACTGCCCCGTCTAACATGGGAACCACCAGTCCTGAACCCAAGAGTGAGCAGAGTGTGTCAGTCGGGTCTGTGACCCACCCGAACAGTTCTTTTTCTTGGTGAATAGCCATCCCAGAAAGCCTTCAAGAAATAACACGCTAAAAGGCGACAGCCCCCCAGCCAATAGGTTAGTGTCAAAATACTTATTTTTCCAAAAGCAGAAATAGACCTTCTTCCGTTTTATCCTTTTCAATCTTTTGCAGACACACTGTGTTCCCGAAGGTTTCTAGGGCACAGTCTTGCCCCCTAGCCAAAGTTTCCCACCCCTGCCTTAACCCATTCCCGGACACAGGCCTTCCCCATCTGTCCTGCCTCTCTCCCACTGAGCAATATCCTCACAAAATAATTCCAAGTGTGAACCCCTTTCCTGCCACTGCACTTTTCTCCAAAATGGCTTCTTTTCCTTCCTCAGTTTACCGGCTGGCGACCTACATCTTTGTGTACGACGACCCGATCTCCTGGGTGTGCGGTGCCATCATTGTCTGGTACTTTGCAGGCAGCTTCGAGAAAACTGTGGGCACCGCAAAGCACAGTGTCCTCACCGTGACCTTCGCCGTCGCCTCAGCTCTGCTCTACCTGTTGCTCCGGGCTGCCTTGGCCAGTCTGTTGGAGGTGGCAGATGTTAAAGGGTTTGCCCCGGTGGCTTTTGCCATGCTGGCGGCCTCCATCGCCCGCTCCCCAATGAGAAGGACGCTGCTTTTGGGTTTCAACCTCCGGGTGGCGTTAGTCCCCTGGCTCCTGCTCTGCGTGTCCTGGTTTGCACTGGTATCTTCCTTCCTTGCAAACCTTTGTGGTCTCTTGGTAGGGAACCTCTGTATCCTTTATAATAGAGTCCTACAAGCCAGCTATGTGAACTCACCTTGTATTAGAACTGAATGTTGTTCCAGGTTCCCTCAAGGGTTCTTTCAGTGCTGAACGCTGACACGTGTCACTGCTGTAGCATCAGCTTCATTGGTCCTTTCCCTGAAGGGGTCCGACATCCCCTTGTGGCTAATAGCAGGATTGGAGCCATAAACAAATTCCAGCCAGCTTTATCCTTCAGTTGGCAGTCAAATCAAACCCCCATCACTGGACATATGGGAAGCCCTTGAGTTGGAGACCCAGCATGGTGTAGTGGTTTGAGGACCACAACTGTAGAGAAGGGTTGAAATTCCTGTTTAGCCATGGAAACCCACTGGCTGACCTTGGGCAAGTCACACTCTCTCAGCCTTGGAGGAAGGCAAATGATGCCAAACCCCCCACTGAACAAATCTTGCCAAGAAAACCCTGTGATAGATTCCCCTTGGAGTTACATTAAGTGGGAAATGTTTTGAGGGGACACAGCAACAACCTTGGGATGGGGTGTATCCTCCCCCCCTCAGCAGGGCCCACAGTAGATAGACTCCCATGGGTTATATAGTGCAGGAAGATACAGAAAATCAAAAATGTTCATGACTTGTCTCCCTTCATAGCTATGAGAACTTTACAAGCAGCTTAGCAACAAAAAAGCATCCCAATGTCAGGGGAGATGTGGAAGTCTGTCTGGGCCCAATTTTGGCACCCCAAGTGGACCAGATTTGGCCCCTGGGACGGGGACTGCCCAGCCCAGTGTTAAATGGTTTGCGTCAGCATTTTGAATGCAGTGCAGTGGAGACCAACAAAACCAGTACAAAATGGGTGCTCCAGTTAGGACTCTGGAGGGGGACAAGTGACTCAGTTTTGGACTAAGTAGTTGCTGAATGTTCTTCAGCGGCACGTAAGGCTCATGGGCTCAGGCGGCCAGGTGTGGAAATGTCTCCCTTTCTAGCCGCAGTAGACCTTAACGTGCTGCCAACATCAAGATGGTTACAACTTCTGTTCCCGTGTGGATCTCTCTGAATCGGCTGCCTCTCGCCTGGATCAAACATTCCCTTTCTGGCTGCTGAAGAGAATCCCAGGCCTCCAGTATGTTCCAGCATCCCTGGCAGAAAGAAGAGCCTCCCAGAACCGGAAGTAAGTGTGCAAACCCTGCCAAAGGGAGTTGCATATCTGTCAGGCTCCTCTGGTTGTTGGACTCCACCTCCCATCATCCTTAACAATTACCCCTGCTTGCTGGAGCTGCTGGGAGTTGGGGCACAACAGCATCTGGAGATCTGCAAGTACTACACTTCAGGTTTTTACATGTGGGTTTCCCAGACTTTTGCTTTCTACTGCAGAGTTTTAAATCACTCAGGATGCTTCTTCCTTTCATTGCTCAGAAAAGGTAACATTTTTTCAGTCTCCTCCTGGACAACCCGCTTGCCCAGATCAGGATAACCCCATTCATTTTTCCTCTCTCTCTTTCCTTTGGTCCATAAATCAGAGTTCAGAACATGCCCTGATTTCTTGACACCATGGACGCTTTCCAGAATTTTCTCAGCCAGTGCAGGTTTATAACGGAGGTTCCTGATGTATCTTTGTGGCCTCTCTTGCTGGGATATGGTAGTGAGCCGGGGCCTCTGCCACGTGGCAGATGGGTTTTGGAGTCCTTGCTGGCTTCACGGCCAAAGATGAACACCTGTCCTGTGTACAGAAAGAGTCAATTTGTATTAATGACTTTAGTTGGCATTCGGTGGGCAGCTTGAGGCTGGAAAGGGAGATGAAGGGTAGGAACAGAATGGGAAAGTGAATTGTCTTCTGTTGCTAATCTGTTTTCAAGGAGGAGATGAGCCAAAAATGTTCTTTGCTTTTCTTTGTTTGTTTCTGCACTATGTAACTCTTGGGAGTCGATCTTCCTTCAGCCTTCTGGTAGAGTACACCTGAACCCAGGCTGTCCGTGTATCCAGCGACGGGGAATTTGATTGCCTGCCGAGAGGCTGTAGAATTGCTTTGAGGCCCCAGTGCTAGCATTTGCTGCAAGGAATTCTTGCCAAGAAACCCCTCTGAGAGTCAGTGTGGTATAGCAGTTTGAGGGTTGCACTGGTGCTCTGAGTGACCTGAGTTGGAATCCCCGTTCAGTCATGAAAGTGCACTGGGTTGGCCTGGGAAGTCACACTCTCTCAGCCTAGGAGAAAGGTAGGGGCAAACCTCTTCTTTTGGAGCCAGGGCGTTGCGACGGTTTCAGTGTTTGACAAAGGTTCTATGAGTTGTAGTTGCTGTGTGTCTTCAAGCCATTTCTGACTCGCAGCGACCCTAAGGCAAAGCTATCATGGGTTTCTCTGGGGGCTGAGAGTGTGTGACCCAGTGGGTTCCCATGGCTGAGCAGGGAATCAAATTCTGGTCTCTAGTGTTACAGCACAGCTCTCAAACCACTGGACCGTGTGGGCCCTCTGGGTTCAAATGCCTGCTGAGGCCTGGAAACCCTCTGGGTGGCCTTGGGCAAGTTGGGGGGAAACCTCTTCTAAATAAATTTTGCCAAGAAAGCCTTGCACTAGGTTTATTGGGTTGCCACGAGTGGGAAAAACTTGGAGGCTCACAGCAGGAAACAGTCATTTGCTGAGCGATCACCATCTGGACTGACTTTGCACCCTCTCTTCTCTCCAGGCTGAATCCAGCGCCAGGCTCCTACCCAACGCAGAGCTATCACAGCCCCCCTCCTCCTGCCTTCTCTGCCATCCCTACACAGCACCCCGACACGCATCCCCTAACTTCGGGGCTACCATGGCCACCTGCTCCTGCACGGCCACCTGCTCCTGCACAGCACCCAGCTGCCGGTGCCTTTGTGGAGCCGTGCATGCACAACCATTTCCGTCCCCCACCGGGATCCCTGTGTTCACCACACCTCGGTGGGTCTGACTCATGGGGGTCGAAGAGGACAGACGGCTCCAGCATCCACCAGGCACCTGGGTTCCTGACCGTGGGGACAGCCCCAGAATTGGCAGAGCTTAACAGGGTTCATGTAGGTTGACTGCCGAGCAGCTTAGCTCACTGTATCTTGCTGGAATTCAGAGGTGGATTTCCTCTGAAACGGGGACCTCTTCTAGGTGGGTGAAAAGTTCTTGAGGTCCAAAATGGCTTGGGACCAACACGACTGGGAATTTGGACTGTGTCCTACATTTGTTGGCTTCTCAGGTGGGCCAAGTGAGGATGCTCTCCTTTTCCTCTTTTGGCTACTGTTCTGTTTGGGCCACCTAAAGCCCAATTGCAGCATCTTCTGCTTTCTTACCAAAGGCAGCTATGTGAAATGTGAAAATCTTAAGTGGGTTACCTGTCAGAATTTCTGATCTGGAAGTGATTGATATGTTAATTTTTTTATTGTGCCTTTTTTTTTACATGTATGTTTCCTTTAAAAAAAACAACAAGAACAACCTTGAAATCCATGTTGTGGTAATTGTGAGGCCAACTAAAAAGGCATAACTGTGGGTGCAAGCTTTTGAGATACACAGATCTCTTTGTCAGCAACGTGTTACAAAAGGCAAGCAGGGAGAAACAAAGTTGGAGGAAAGATGTGACCTTCAAGTCATGCAGCCTGAAGATGTCAGACAAAGAAAGGGTCTCCGATTAATCCATTAGGGTTCATCGGCTGATGGGATGGCATTAAATTTCACTGGGAGCAGCCCCTGTCCCGAGATAGAGGGAAGCAATAAAGTTTGATCTTCCATTTTGAAAACTAGGAAATTGCCTTGTAAAACTCAGATGCTTCAGATTGTGTTGAATTATAAAAACCAGGGCCCTTGGTCTGGGGAGAGTGAGTTTAAGAACCTCCCCAAGGAAGGAATTCTGGACCCTGGGAGCTGCTGCTGAAAAGCCCACGTCTCAAGAATCTGACTGAATAAAGAGGCCAAAATTGTCTTGGTGTTGATGGTGGCAGCAGGCAGGAAGAGTCTGTGACTGCGTGGAGAAAGGCGGCTCCAGGCCAACCAATCTCATCTGCCTTCCCGTGCCCCTGCTGTGGAGCCACTGTAGCACAAACACTATTCCACTGGTGTGCATCCACAGAATTCCTGCTTCTGTATATGGAGATATGGACTTATAGCACCTTAAATTCAAAAGGGACCCCAGGCAGGAATACACAGCTAAAGTACTACTGAAAGATGCCTCTGCAACCTTCAAGGCTGGAGAATCATCCCTGGAGGCAGCCCGTTCCACTGTTTAACAGCTCTTAGAAGTAAAGACTTGGAGATATATTTATTGCAGAAATTCAGTGAGGATCTCTACCTTCCATGTCAGTGGGATGATGAATCCACTCCAGGCTTTAAACCAGCTTTAAAGGAGCTCTCCAAAGTGGCGAAACCTATTTCTGCATCAGTTCAGCACTTTGGAAAGTTCCTGTAAAATGAGCCAAAACCTGGAGTGGATTCATTACCTCACGGACATGGAGGCCAGCAGCCGCCGCTGCATATGCTGTTTTGAAAGGTTTGAAGGAATTGCTGCTCACCCCTCGGAAGGCACAGGCAACATGAGTAGAATTTTTATTGCTGTGTTACATGCACCACTTTTAGAGGACCATATTGCAAAGCACTTACAAAGCTGACTTGCTGCACGGGGACTGATGTGGCCTTTTGAGAACCTGAAGCAGGTGCCAGACTGGTTGCACAGGTCTGTGCCAGCAGTGAGGCAGCTGTGATTTTCCAAACATTTCTATTGTGCCCTGTCGGAAGTCAGTGAGACTGTGCTAACATTATATCAAGAATGATCCATTCCTTTGCTCTTTGGCCGTTGCCTTTATTTTTTTTTGGTTTTCTCCTCCTCCTTCCTTTCCCTCCTCTGAAGTCCCAGCCTCTAGGGCTTCATGCAGCCACTGAACTGAGTTCTCCAGCCACACACCAAAAGCAAAGAGAACCGTTACTCTGTGGCCCACAATTTTTGAAGCACATTCAATGTACCAGAGAATCCTGTGGCACACAGTCCCAAAGGTTGAAGGTGCATCGTGGGATTCATTTTCGCACAGTTAAATCCACTACATCAAATGATGTTCTTCTTATTGTGTGCCTTCAAGCCATTTCGGACTTACGGTGACCCTAAGGTGACCCTATCATGGGGTTCTCTGGGGCTGAGAAGGTGTGACTCACCCAAGGTCACCCAGTGGGTTTCCATGGTTGAATGGAGAATCAAAACTTGGTCTTCAGGGTCATAGTCCGAGCTTAAACCACTACATCATGCTGGCTCTGATGTACATTGCGTTAATTATATTGAATGGATAAGGAGGTGGCAAAAAGAAAGATAAAGACTGAAGCCAAAAAAGCCAGAAGTGACCTACCTCGCAAGGTTGTTGTGCAGGATAAACTCATGAGAGCCATTGAGCTTAGCGAGGCAGGGGGAGCAGGACATAAACGTAGAAGCAAGTCTCAATTTATGCTGCTCCAATTTGCCACACAAATAAAACACCTCGCCCACAACGTATAGCTTTCCCGGGATACCTATATAGCCGATTAAGGTGGGAGAGGCAGAAAAGCAAAGCTGTTTAGAGTCTTGACGTGGGGTTCTGAGTAGTAAGAAAAAGTGACCTGGCCGAGGGGCTTTGCCTGCGATTGGGGCAGTGGGGAAGGGTGGAAAGCAACTGCAGTTCTTGGCATTGCTGGCAGGAGAGGGTTGCTTTCCCTGCTTAGAAGGGGAAGTGCGAGGGGAAGGAAGAAACTCAAATCTTCCCATTGTTTGGAGGAAGGGGTTTGCCTTGCCTGGAGGTTTTGGAGAGCTTCAGGGGCACATGCAGCCAGCGGGGCCCCACTTAGCACACCTTGACCTAAAGCCTAAAAGAACAGGGTGCTTTAAAATATTTTTTTTTTCCTTTAAAGAAAAACACATGTATTTGCAGAATTATTTCCTGGAATATTTTGCGATGTGCAAATAGCCAGGTGAAAACTGAAGCTATTTCCGCACTAGGCTGTTCTAGTGCCATGATTCCACTTGCAGCATCCTATGGCATCCTGGGGTTTGCAGTTTCGGGAGGGGCAGGCTGGGCCCCTCCCGAAACTGCAAACCCCAGGATGCCATAGGATGCTGCAAGTGGAATCATGGCACTAGAACAGCCTAGTGCGGAAATGGCCTGATACTTTGCACCTAAAAAGTCTAAAAGGAGAGGCCACCCTGCTCCAGATCTCTCCTCTTCCACAAAAATCTGTCCTTTCTGGTCGCCTGGAGGTGGTTTTCAGCTCGCCAAAGGGGACTAGGAAAGCAGCTGTTTTACAAAACAGGAAATACATGGATGGAAAAGAAACCTCGTACAGAAACCTCCACCCCCAGATGCACCCAGTGGTCATAGGGTTCAATCCCCCTGTCCCAGAACTCCCTGTGCATGCACACACACACACACACACACACACACACACACACGTCATATTTCATGCTGCTTTATCAGGGGAAAAGCTGGGACTTGATCCACGGAACCCACGGTGCAACTCGAGGGAAAGCAGTCGACTTTGACTCGTCCCGGCTTTCGGCAGAAGTTGGAATGGTTCCTTCCAGGTAAACCTGTTGATTCTCTCCCAGACAAAGGAAGGGCCCTCCTGTGCTCAGCTAGCAAAAGAGGGGGGGGAAAAAAAAAAAAGAGGGGAAAAAGAAGGAAAAAATCATGAAGCTCATTGCCATTATCGTATAGACAGAACATTCACCGCCGCTCATTTCCGCGTTGAAAAAGAAATAAGAGTTTTCCAATGCTTGAGAATTGGGGAGAATAAAACACAGAAGCAAGAATTTTGCCCGGTTTCCACTTTGTACGGGGATAGCTCATTTAATGAAGCTTCTGACAAACTCCTTTTTGCAAAATGTATTTAAACTGGCCCAACTCCTCCCCCTTTTCCTGCTCATCCTCTGTCTAGCTGCAAGTATTTTAGCAGCATGAGGATGGTGAAAGAGGGCTGGAGAAACACAGACTGCAAGGTATTGGGCTGCAATAGTGTGCCTGAAGGAAGGAAAGCAATTAGAAGCTTGAGCTGGGAAAGAAAGGGATCCTGCTCCAGCGGATCCTAATACCACTGGGCGTGCCTGCCTACGCAAGGCACGGTGAACTGCAGCTGCCTCTGGAATCCTTTCCTGAGCATGCATGAACAGCCAAACGGGGAGAAAGTGCATAAAGCTGTACCTCTGGGTATCCCCAGCATGTTAAAAAAGCATAGATCTCTAAGTCTGGCCACTAAAAGGGGGGAAAAAAAACATGTCCAAAATGTGCTTCCTGGAACATATTGGACAACTCAGGTGCAGGAACCTGTCTTTACTTCTTCTGTGTTATTTCTGCCTCCAGTAGCCCATTTTCTGCTGAAAAAGTCATGCCCAGGAAGACACTGCCTTTTTAACTGAGGTTAATGTATTTCCCCTCCTAAGTATTCTAGGAAATAACCGTGAGGACAAATTCAGCTGGCCCTCCACATTTTCTAGGGTGAGGGGTACAGGACCCCCACAAAAATGGGAAGGACTCAAATATCAAAATGCGTGTGCGTCTAAGGGAAGGGGACGGGGAAAGCGGGCACCCCGGGTGCAGGTCTGGGAAAGGAGGTGGGTTGGCAGGATAGCCCTAGACTTCCTCTTCCTCGTCCATCCCCTTCCTTGGGTGTGTGGGGACATCGGGAGGGGATTTGCGGTGCTGGGAAATTGGGCTGGGATCTGTCCTTAGCTGGCCAGGCAGGGGCTGGTGGAGGAGGAAGAGGAGGACCGGAGGTCGGTTTTTGAAGCACAGCCTGATCAGAGCCGCCGAGAGGGACGGCTCCCTGGAGAAGAAGCGCCCTAATACGGCAAGGGTTGGAGAAACGCACAGATAATCAAATCCATGGAAACGAAACCCACCAATGTGGAGGGCTAACCATAATCCTGTTTTTTGATGCCAGGACAGCCTCGCTTCGAGTGCCAAGAACACAGTGTCAAAGTGGCCGGCAAATTACCTGGAGATGGCCCTTGAGGTCTGACGTTTCTGCGCATGTTGAAGATGAGGAAGAGGAGAGGAGACACCCGATTGGGGAAGTTACTGTCCACGGAAAGGCTTTAGGCGTATCAGCTGGAAGGAGATATCACACACCTCTGTAAGTATGAAACTACTCTGTCCTGTTTTTTCCCCCTTGTTTCATCTACAGTTTCTGACATTTACTGCTCTTCAGTGGCAGCTGGTAATTTCCGTGTCAATGAGGTTTGAATCAGAGAATTCTGGAGTTTGAAAGGGCCCCGTAAGTCGGGGATCCAACCCCTTCTCAGTGTAGGAACTCCAGCTAGAACAGAATAATAGAATTATAGAGCTGGAGGAGACCGCAAGAGCCGTTGAGTCCAACCCCATTCCGTCATGCAGGAATACACTGTCAAAGCATTCCTGACAGATGGCCATCCAGCCTTGTTTAAAAACCTCCAAAGAAAGATACTCCATGAGGCAGCATATTCCACCATTGAAGTGCTCTTACCATCAGGAAGTTCTTCCTAATGTTTAGGTGAAATTTCTTTTCCTGAAGGCTGAAGCTATTGCTCCATGTCCTAGTCTCTGGAGCAGCAGAAAACAGACTTGCTCCATGTGACATCCCTTCAAATATTTAAACATAGCTCTCATGTGGCCTCTTAACCTTCTCTTCTTCAGGTTAAACATCCCCAGCTCCCTAAGCCACTCCTCAGAGGGCTTCATGGTTTCCAGACCCTTTACCATCCTTATAGGCCTTCGACCATTTTGGTTGTTCTTCCCAGGACCCCTTCAGCTTGTCAATCTGTTCCCAAACTACAAAGACCAGCATTCCGTAGGATGGAGCCATGGAAGTTAAAGCACAATCAAAGTGCTCTAATTAAGCAGTGTGAACGTACCCCCTGGCCAGATGAAGAGTCCTGGAGAACTCAAAAGCTTGCATAGTTCTGTGAAGGTTTAGTTGGTCCTAAGCAACGTGTTGTCTCCTTTGAGGATATTAGTTGTCTTCTTACTGTCTTCAAAAAGTGAAGGGCCAGTACACGAGCTCTCCACTCGTGGGATCCAGAGAGTTAGAAATGTCTGTTGGATTCAGCTGTGTGTTGCTGGAGTTTCCCGAAAAGATCGCCACCTCCTTAACCACTTGGGATGGCCTTCGGTTGGGAGCTTACCAAAAGAGATTCCACTAAACGTCAGGAAGAACTTTTTGACCGTAAGAAGTATTCAGTAGTGGAATGGTTGGAAGGTGGTGACTCTCCGTCTTTGGAGATTTTGAAACAGGGTTGAGTGGGTATATTTCAGGAGTGCTTTAGTTGTATATCTCTGCATGGCAGGGGGTTGGACTAGATGGCCCTTGCCATCCGTTCCAACTGCAAGATTCTATGAATCCACTCCACTTTTTAAACCAGGCTCTAAAAGCACTCTCCATGGTGCTGAAACTTATTCCTAACTAGTCCCAGCACCTTGGAGAGGTCCTTTAATAAAGCTAGCCGAACCCCGGAATGGATTCGCCAGCCCACTGGCATGGGAGCTACCAACTGCAGCTTCTTGTGATGACAAGCATCCCTCCTCGCTTACCAAAATTTGCCTCCGATCCAAGAGCCCAGCAGGAAGTGCCAGAACGGGTAAAGTAGGAAGAATCAGGGAGGCAAATGGGCTGAACAGAAGAAGTGATGGGTGCTGGTTTGTCCAGCTGGATCAATGCAACATCCTTTGGGGCTCCTGAGGAGCAAATGATTCTGGCAACCGAATGCAGCCATTCCAAAGAAGTGTGATTCGAATACGGGGCAAGCTTTACAGTGTATAAGGAAGAGTTCCTGCGGAAAGGAAAAGGAAGGAAGGGAGTGAAAAGAAAGGCCAGAAACTGAATAGCTGTCCTTCTTGTTTAAAAAATAAAAATCATTTTTGTTATACTGTGGAATCAGGAGAGTGCACTGTTAGCCAGATGCCAAAAGAGAAGGAAAAATGGGGGGGGGGGGGAATAAACATATTGCTTTGAATGCAGAACTTGACGGAGTTATTCGAGGGCTACGGGTTCCAGCATCTCCCAACCAAGAAGGAGGATTCAGGGAGCTGTAGTCAAAAAATAATTTCGCTCTGCCCCAGCAAAGAGTCACTGAAAGCATCCTTTCAGACAGAATATGGATCCCAGGTGGATACTCTAAAAATCTGAAGCTGATTTAACATTTAATAAAATGATTGAAAATAGGTGTTCAGTATCAAATTTAGGACCTTTTGCTTTCCTCAACAATGTCAATTGGAATAGGGTTGGGGGATTCTGAGACTGATAGTCCAAAATAACATTAATATTTCCAAGCTCTGAAGCACATCAGTTGTTGTAAATGATTGTTGTGTTGTTGAGTGCCTTTGACTCATTTTTAACTTATAGTGACCCTAGGGTGACCTATCACGGGGTTTTCTTGGCAAGAATCCTTCAGAGGAGGTATGCCATGGCCTTCCTGGGAGGCTGAGAGAATGTGACATCCCAAGATCACCCAGTGGGTTTCTGTGGCTGAGCGTACATTCGAACTCTGCTCTCCTGAAGTCCGGCCTTCAAACTACTGCCCCACACTAAATTTCATTGGCAAGATTTGTTCAGAGGAGGTTTGCCATGGGAGCTGAGAGAGTGTGACTCATCCAAGGTCACCCAGTGGGTTTCTATGGCTGAGCAGGGATTTGAATCCTTGTCTCCTAGAGTCCTAGTCTAGCATTCAAACCACTACAGCATGCTGGCCGGTTATCCAAGGGTTTTCGTGGCATGTTCCCTTCGGAGGAGGTTAGCCATAATCTCCCTCTAGGGCTGAGAGAGTGTGTCTTGGCCGAGTTAACTGAATGCCAACTACTTTTGCACTTTGAACTCAGTTTGCAACAACCGAAATAAGCTAAGGATGCAGAGGAGGAGGAGGAGGAGAAGGAAACTGGGACATTTGCAAAGCAGCTGAAAATGTGGGATGAAAGCGGAATAACTGGAACTCTCCCTGACAAATCGAAATATTTGAAGGGCACGATCCGTCGTTGGGACCTTTCAGAGACCTCGTGGCATTTTGGAAACTCACTCGGACTCTACGCAGCTCCCGGCCGTCAGCACCCAGCTTTCCGTGACGAGGCTGCCAATGCAAACGGAGATGCCCTCTTTCAGCACGCCGACCACCCACGGCCAGTCTTCGGCCTGACCGAGGCGTTTGGCGTCCCAGCGGCTGTTTGACTCCTGGCTCGTGCCGGTTAGAACAGACAGCAACGACGTTGGTTTCATCAGGCACAACCCCTCGTAATCTAAGGAAGAATTATCAATTAATTAATTCACTAATTAAGAATTATTAATGCAAATGAATTGCATTAGGTGTCCATGTTTCTTCTGAGCCATTGATGACCATGAGGAACTCCCATCCACAGTGATTGGGAAATTATGAAAAGTAGCCCCAAAACCCCAACTTTTTCAAGGCTCTGGCTTTGTCTTTTGGGGACCACCACTCCCAGATTACTGGCTGGTAGGTTCTGGGAACTGCAGTCTAAGAAGTGACCTTTCCCGAGCTCTGGGTTGTTGTCGTCACCAGCATCAGCCTAAAACTGTAAAATCCCACATTTTGAGAGCTGAAAAAAACAACCACCAAACCCTAACTTCTCCAAATTCTGGCTGCTTCTTCTTCTTCTTTGGACTACAGCTCCCAGAATTCCTCAAGGAGATGGCCATGTTAGTCTGTTTCAGCGTCAAACTTTTTAAAAAGGCAGGAATAGGGAATGAAGTAATTCCGCAATGCCTTTGAGGCTGAGCAGTTTAGTTTAGCGCGAGCTGTTGCAAACATCAATGCATGTCTTCAGAATGGGTCCCCGTGGTTTTAAAGAGGTGTATTCCCAGCCCTCCCGGGGACTGTCCGAATGCAAACCAAGGGATCTGCTGTCCCTCCTGCTCTCTTCCCTGTCCGCAGCGGCCATCCTGGGAGCTGTAATCCAAAGCTCAGCTCTCTCTGCTTCGGGTACGTATCCGCGTATTTGCTCCTGCTCGTCTGGAAGAGGAAGAAGCTGTTCCTCAGGACCTTCCCGGCCTCTACCGTTAAAAAAAGGTTTACAGAAACTGATCGGTCAATTACAATTCCTGTTTCAGGAGTCCAGCTCAGCAATAAATCAGAGTGTCACTTCAAGCTCCAATCCAGGGGTCTTCTCTCCCGGTCTGTCCCTGCTGAGCGACGGGGCGGTGCGGATTCTGCCATCCCACACTTCCGTGGGATGCCAGGTGGAGAATTCAACATCCCAGGAATCTTCTCGGGTGTAATTTGAACCCACACTTGCTCCACCCAAGTTCCGTGGCAGCTGGTATCTTCCGTGCTTGTGGGCCCAGCGGATCCGTTCCTGGTTTTGGTTAACGTTATGAAAAGAGCCCTCCCCGGTGCCGAACCTTGACTGGGGCTGCTGCTATAGACTCTGTTTAAGGACTGGGAACTGTGGCCGGCTCTCTAAATGGGAGAGGTGGGGCCTGCTAGACGGCACCTTTTCCAAGTCCTGCTTAATAAATATATTGCAAACCCATTAAATCTATCAGGGAGTCCAGAAAGGGATGTCCACGGCCACCTACGTTGCCTCAGCCCACATTTTGTGGGGCAGTCACTAAACCTTGGAGTCATTCTCCAGCTAAAGACCTCAGGATGGCTTGCAACGAGATCACATTTTGGGGTGGTGAGAGGAGATAACTGACTGTGAAGAATGTCACGGTTCAACCCACCTTTCACCTGGACGCTGCTGATGTCTACCACGACTCTGTCTTGAGTTTCCTGAAAGCCACGGACCATTTCTTTGACCACCGTGTCAGGGCGGAGGCTTGACCCAAGGACGTCGTTGCTGAACTTCAGGAGGAATTTAGCTCTGAAAGGCCCAGGCCTGAAAAGACGGCAAGGAGTATGGGAACCGGCTGTGAGATTCTTCCTATCCCACTTCTGCTACCACATATGAAGAACTGTGGTTATTTCACTGCTGCCACCAAGAGTGAGGGCTTTTCCTTCTTCCCACTTTTGCCACTCGTGTGAGGATTTCCATCACCATGATCTCCACCTGTGGGGACCTCCTAGATGCCCTCATGGTTCCCATGTGAGGTATTACTCATCTACGATCCCCACTGGGCACCACCAGTTTTTATTATTAACTGCTGCCACCACAGACACTGTGTCTGAACTCAACCTTTGTAATACAAAGAATCTTAGAGCTGGAAGAGACCCCAAGAGCCATCTAGTCCAACCTCCTTCTGCCATGTAAGAATACACCATCCAAGCACTCCTGACAGATGACCATCCAGCCTCTTTTCAAAAACCTCCAGAGGCCAAAGGTATATCACTCAAAAATGATAATTTATTAAAAGAAGTTGAATGCAACAGACTTAACCCCGTTTGTGGGTTTTGCTTTTGCAGATTTGATTATTCACGGATTCTTTGCTGTCCTCTCTGCTGCCTCCCTGGGCCATTTTTGACAGGGACAGCAGGCTTCGTGAGACTGAGAAACTGCGAACGAGGCTTGTAAATCCCTCTTAAAAATGGTGTGGGGCGGCAGTGGAGGGGGCCGGAAGTCCCCCCAGCCCCCCACTTCTGCCTTGGGAAGGAACCCGGATGCCTCAAAGGGATCCAGGGTGGATTGAGTATAGCGGTCATACTTTTGTGCGTGTGTGTTAAATATGGTTTGGGAGGGCCTACAGTTATTCATGGTTTTTCCACTTCCATGGGGGGTCCTGTGCCCCTAACCCTAGCAAATGTGGAGCTATGACTGTATTTTAAACACACTCTCGTCTCCTAGCGGACTCAGACCCTAACACTACCTCTGTTAGGCTCTCAGATTCCAAACCCCGTCCCACGCTAAACGTGACATACCTGCCACTCTAACTCACTCTGAAGATGATACAGAAAAGCAATATTTTATTAACAGAGGTTAAACATAACAAAGCAGATTAATATTTTAATACATTTAAAACACATTCCCACACTCCCATTCAGGCTGTTTTCCTGGCTAAGTGCCAGCGAACTTGCACTTAGCTCCACCTTCCACCTGATACACTTTGGGTGTTTAATGACAGCGATCATCAAAAAGTTCTAAAATCCTCCCCACCACCACCAATGAACATGCATTAGAAATAACGATACCTACTCCAATCCCTGCACAAACGATTTTCGGTACTGATGTTTTAAGGCACTCTTTGCAAACGCATTATTGATCTGGAAGGCAAAAAAGACAAAGCGTGAGCAACTCCCTGCTCGGAACAGGTTCTTTAGGCTGCAGCAGTATGTTACCCCACTGGAAAACCCTGTCCCGGGGTCTACAATTTTGATATTAAAATATGATTCCATGTGCCTGAGAGATCACCCGGATGGGCACGTAGGCAGCAACGGTCGAACGATCGAAAACCAGGTCAGGCCAGTAAAATCCCCCATCACGTAGCCCCAGGAGACCTCAAGCTGTGCAAACCCACAATAGACAAAGGGTCCTCAGCCACTGAGGAGCCGGCTTGAGGGGATTAGCGCCTTTTCCCCAAGTTGAGCACCGATAGCAATAAAATCCTATCAGGCAAGGACCGTCTACATAAATTCACACCACAACCCAATGCAACTCAAGATCCTGAAACTTTGGCAACACCTTGTGATCTCATCATGCAAAAGGAGTTGCCAGCATGGAGCTTCTTTTCCGTTGCAACAGCCATTGTTCTCCCTGGGAAAGGATTAGCCCTCCAGGTACCTTTTCCCTACAAATAGTCCCAGTTTTTGAGAGTTTCTTTGGATCACTCCCAGTCATCCCAGCTGACCATTTCTCTGTCCGTTGAATAATCCCCTCCGCCCTCTCCGTGCTGAGCTCCGCTTCTCCACTGTTTTTCCCGGACCCAGGACTTCAGGCAAAGGTGCAGTATTACCCCAGCTACAACCCCTTCAATATTCCCCTAACCAGTTTCGTCTCTTTTGCTTCTTAACAGGTCTTGAGTGAGTGTGTGAGCGATTGTGTCGGTGCGTGAGACTTTCATTCAATAAAATCCTTTATTAGATATTTTTGTTTGGTTTTTAGCTTGGCCTGACCCCATAAAAACTGGGTAAAAAGACCCCGCTGGGTTACCCTGCCTCTCGCATTGCTATTGCTCGTGCTCTGGCTAGTTTCCATTCCCCGTCACGTAGAGCACATTGAGGTGTCCCCCGAGGGACCCCAGAAATTAGGGTAGCAAGTACCTGTGAGTAACCAATGCAGGTTACGTTTCAATGGACACATATAGGATCATACTGTCATTTATTATTTTTTGCCTTGGTTGCTTCCCGTTTGGAGATGTATGTGGGTCCGTCTTTGAAAAATGCTCAGAAGCTACAGTCAGCCCTCCACATTTGTAAGCCTGACTTTAACGGATTTGATTATTTCTGAATTTCTCCAACCCTGTCCCCGTCTCCACCTCAGGCACTTCTTTTCTGGTGGAACCTTCCCTCTTGGAGGCTCAAATCAGGCCACGGAGCCTTTTAAAAATCCACCTCTGGTCCTCCTCTCCTCCTCCGCCAGTCACTGCCTCGCCAGCTAAGGACAGATCGCAGCCCAGTTTCTCAGCACCACAAACCCTCTCCAGCAATACTCTGCGATACAGCCTTAAGATCTCCGTAAGTCAGAAATGACACACAACAAACACAGGACAAACACGGTCTCGTGCGCAGCCATTAAAAGTTCCGTCCGAGGCACAAGATCGTTTTTGGGGTAGCGTTCAGTACCCTGGAGACCAACTTTCAAGTTCAGGCTAAAACACGGCGTGGATTTGTCACCCTTCTGTAGCGGGAGCCGCCGGTTCAGAGTGCAATGTAGATTTTGTTTCCTGGAAAGCCAAGTTTCTGACCCCCGGCAAACTCTGATTACCTGCCATCTGTTGGTGTAAGAACAAACAATTCCCTTCTGGGGAACGCGTTGTGAAAAAAGGACATTTGGACCTTTGTTCCCAAGGTTAGCTCTCTGTGTCAGATGAGTTCGCTGCAACGAGGACAGAGTCGTACCCCAGCGGCCCTCGAGGACGGAGTTCGCGCTGGGGCAAGAGAAAACAGCTGAGAGCGGAGGCCACCACCCCGGGGGTGAAGCAGCCTTAGATCATCCCAGCTCCAGGATGGATTTGAACCCCGTCCCTCTCCCCTGGCAAGGGGCAGCGCTGTGGAGGATTTTCCAAGCCGAGGGCCACTCCGGCTCTCCTATCGCGGTGCAAAAAAAGAGACAGTAAACATCCTCTTTGCTTTTTCTTTTTTGCAATGGGACGGGCCTGTTCCGGCATGTCACACGAGCCTGCAGCAGGCGGCGAAATCCTTCCATCCGTTGCAGCTGTATCTGAACAGATTGCACACCGAGCATGGAATTGCTCAAGGATTTGGCATTAGCCTGGGCTTACCGCAGTCACGCAAAAACCATGTCCTGCTGGACCCTGGACTAGCCCTCTCCCGTTTTTTTATGAGCATGGGGGAATGACCTTTCCTTGGATCACAACGCTGCGTCTCCCCTGGGAAATCTTCCAAATCTTTTCCCTTTCAGGATAAGAGCAGGAATGGGCTAGGTTGTGGGCTGCAAGATTGATCATCTAATCAACCAATCAATCAATTCCTTTATTTGTATCTCACCTTTTCTCCAGCTGGAACTCGAGGTGGTTTACAGACAGAAAGCGATACGAGCCAAATGGCACGTAGCTAAAACACACACAAAAATTAAGGCTCAAATAGTACTGAATAGAATTAAAACCTTTTGAACTGTCTGAAACAAGAGTCAAGAATCTCTCTCGGGGCTCTCTGTAAATCAATTGGCTCAACGGGTCCAAATTTCAAGTCCAAATTTAGCACGTTCGTCTTTAAAACATATCCCATTCCCATTCTGACATTCGTGAAAAGCGATTAGCCACTTTTTACTGGCCGTGGAGTTTAGTCATGGCAATACCAGTGGCCGTGCCAGCTAGAGGATTCTGGGATTTGTAGTCTAAAAAGGGACTCTCTCCCAAGCTCTGATAAAGAAGTCCTGTCCCTTAAAGCACGAGGAAGACATTGTGTTTGCTACTGTGCTTTTTTCAAATTAAATAAAAACGCAAACAAGGCAAAAGATAACACATAAGAAAGAAGAGGGCGTATATAAAAAAGACAAAGTAACAATCCACAAAACAAAATAGTATGCAATAATAAACTGTAAAAATACACTAAATAACAATACCAACAACATGCAAACTATGAATATCAGTCTAAACTACCAAACTGCAAACTGTACGCAACTAAAAAATTGGTTCCCTGCTGCAAACAGAGTATTAATCCTGCAGTAATTATGAATTCAGTACATCTCAAATTATAATTAAATTTAATGCGTTCTCGAATTTTTGACAACCCTAGAACACTAACTGCACCCACCCTTGCAGCCAGTTCTCTTTGAAAAACACAAGAGTGTGGCCATGGTGGCTGGGGGATTCTGGGAATTGTAATCCAAAACAAAAAAAAAAAGACATGCTTTAGAAGCCTGAATTCTAAGATGCACAACAGAGCAGTAGCTCTTAACCTTTTCTTTACCAGGGACCCCCTTCAAATATCTTTCCCTGCTGTGAACCACCAAGGCTTAAGTCAAGATTTAAAATCCTAACATGCATCAAATATTTATTTAAAGTTGCTCATCAAGAGTGTTCAGATTTGGAGAAAAGGGAGAAATAAGCAGATCCACACGCTCCTGTGACAATATGTTACTGGAATGATGCCTTGCAAATCTTTTTTTTTCTGTCTGTCTGTCTTTCTTTCTTCCCTTCTCCTTCCTTCCTTCCTTCCTTCCTTCCTTCCTTCCTTCCTTCCTTCCTTTTTTCTTTCTTTCTTTCTGTTTTAATTGTAAAAGCTCATAAGAGTTCTTCCAGCTTTCACGGACCCCCTATGAGGACATTTCTGGCCCTCTGCGGTTTCACAGACTCCAGAGCCGTTTCCGCACGAGGCTGTTATAGCGCTATGATCCCACTTTCAACATCCTATGGAATCCTGGGGTCTGCAGTTTCTTGCTGCACTGCTACTGAATGGGACCTAAGAAACCTAAAAAAAAAAAAAGATGGAAAAGCAGAGCGGTTTGAAAAGGCTAAATCTGATCTGGAAATACAGTTAACTCTCTACATTCGCTAGAGTTAGGGGCACTGGACCATTGGAAAAGTGGGGAAATTGCAAATATCCAAATGTGCGTGTGTGTGTGTGTGTGTGGAAAGGGAGATACGGCATGGTGGACCCAGGGTCCAAACCAGGTCAGGGAAAGGAGCGGAAAGACTGTGGGTTGACATGCTGGCCCTATATTTCCTCTCTCTGGCCCATCTCCATCCTTGGGTGTGGGGGTACATGGGGAGAAGGTTTGCAGTGCTGAGAAATCCGCTGCGATCCGTCCTTAACTGGCCAAAAAAGAGCTGGTGGAGGAAAAGGAGGACCAGAGGTGGGGATTTTAAGAGCTGCATGGCCTGATCAGAGCCACCAAGAGGGAGGGTTTCCCCAGAAAAGAAGTGCCTGATGTGGGGAGCCAGGGGTTGGAGAAACTCACAAATAATCAAATCAGTAAAAGTCAAACCCGGAAATGTGGAGGTCCGGCTGCATTGCTGTATTCGGATGATGACCACTCGATTGCTGAGGTGTGTTAAGCTTTTGCCGAAATTTAAGGCGGAGGAAGAACAGGTAAAGAAATATCTGATTAATGGAGCAAAGTATTTTGGATACAATATACGTATGGATCAGTGGGAACAGTTATGGATATGTAAGGATATGAAAAAGTTGTATTATGCTGGGATCTCAAAGAAAACTGTTACAAGATGGTGTGCCGTTGATACCTTGCACCAAAAGGATTAGCAAAGATGTATAAAGAGAGGAAGGCCACATTTTGGAACTTTGGAAACGCCTGGCTTCCTGTGTCGGGTATCGTGGACTTGCGGTGAAGCTAAACAGTTCTGGATGAAGATGCAGAAATAGATGGAAAGGATTTTAAAGTCTTGGGTACCTAAACAGCCTGAATTAGATCTGCTAGGAATCTGAGAAAAAAGAACAGCGACTAAGAAGCAACATTAACTGGTACAACTTACGTTGCTCGCAGCAAGAGTAGCGTATGTAAAGTATTGGGAAAAAAATCTGAGTTACCAACGGGAGATGAATGGCTAAGCAGACTGATGGGAGTTTTCGAAATGGAAAAGCTTACTCACGGGGTAAAAAGCAGAACACAAAATGAATTTTTTTCTAAATGGAAGCGGTTGATTGATTTCTTGCAAACGAATGAAGGCGACCCACTGACAATAGTTTTTGATAATTGAGATCAATATTATTGATAGATTATTAAATTTATGTGAATCCTCTTCGTTGAACGGGTCTACTCCGGCTGGAGATGAATCACTGGGTTTAACCCCTTTCCCAGACAACAAGAAGAGCTGAAATTTAAGTTTCACTTCTGTCCCTGTAGATGACTGTCTCGGGCATTAAATACCTAAACGAAAGATTAGGCACTAAAGGCATTGAACTAAAGATTATCAGCAGTAGGTGATTATTAGATGAGTGCATATGCCAGCGAGATGGATATGGAAAATCTGTCACTTGTTTGTGAGCATGTGAAGATGCCAGGCGTAGATGCCAGTTGCCAGACAACGTGTGACTAGAGACGGGTGAGAATCGTAGCGTGAATAATAAAGAGCAGGGTCTGTAGGAATAAGTTCAGTCACTCTGGCCTTCATCACGATGTTCCCCAACTAAGAAACCAAAAATGCAGGCGTCTGGGTGGTTTCCTTTTGATAAACCGGCTACAGGGAGCTTCCTGCCAGCAGGAGCAAGTCTTTTGCAAAGCTAATGGATCTTCATTGCCCGTTGGAGAGTAAGCCACTTGGAAATATTTAGTGGAATGCCTGGCAATTCTATATTATCATTGGGGGGAAATCTTTTATCCAACCATCCTCCATTACTGTGAGGATGCAGCTAGGCTCCAAAGGCAACGGGGAAGCGTGGAGGAATATGGTAGTAGATGATGCTTAGAACCTGGAAGTGTTTTGGGGCAGGTTGGACTATGATACCCTGGGATTCCTAGTTGCCATCATCATCATCCCCATCATCCTGTCTTCTCCCCTAGAACCAGTATTCAGTACTCAGGTTTCTGGTGTCTCCCATGTCAGTTGGGCATTGAATCCACCCCGGGTTTTAGCTTAAACTTTAAAGGAGTTATCCAAGGTTCTGAACCTTAACCTCCCCAAATCTCTCCAACATATTGGATATCTCCTTTAAAGTTCAGACTAAAACCTAGGATGGTCTGACCACCAAGCTGACAAGAGATCCACCAGGAGGCAGTAGACATTTTCTTGAAGGACAGCAGATAGGATCTTTCCTTTTCTGACGTTTGCTTTGCAGCCGCATTGTGACAGCTCTTTGATCTGTAGCAAAATTACCTGGAGATCTCCAAGGACTCCTTTAGAAACTTTATCAAAATTCTGTGAATTTTTTATTCCCTCCGTCCTTGACTGTTTGTTACATTTAAGAACTGTAAAGTTATCACTGGCAAGTGAGGTTTTGCAGTCAGTTTTTAATCTGTGTTTGGGGAGCTGGATTCAGCGGTCCTGATTGTATTTCTAAAATGTGGTGTAGCATGTGAGAATCTATTGTCGGCTGCCCTGAGCTTTTATATAACACATTCCATTTGTATGGCGTTTCACAGCCGGGAAGGGAGTAATCCAAATGAATTGCAAGGTTGCCATGTTCAGGGAAAGGCTGTGCCCTGGGTACTGTGTGTGGACGAAGTGCTGGCACATACCTTGAAATGCAATCTTTGCTTCAGAGGTTCAGGGCTGGCACCATCCCCATCGAATTATAATCCCAAATCCCGATCCATTAGCAGAAGTGTGAAGAAACGTAATGGGTTTGTAGAATGCAAAGCTCCTCGGTACGGCACACATGGAAGAAATCCACTCATGCCTTTGAGCCCAGGGAAAATGATTGTTGGCCAGCAGATTTGTTGCGTTCGCACATCGGCACTAACTGACCACTGTAAAGGTCCGAAAGACCTCTATCATCTGACATGACCCTGTGAAAATTTAGGACAGGGGTTGTGATTTGCACCTTTCTGGATCCTACGCCATCCTATTGCACTCCTGAAACTGTATAAATATGCTGAGGCCTTAATACCGCTCGGAAACGCATCCAAAGAAGCAGGTTTACATCCCTGAAAGCTCAATACACAAGGCTCAAGGCGGGGTACGACATGGTTAAGATACAACTAAAAATTGTATTTTAGGGAAGACATTTAGAATCCTCAGCCGGAGAGCTCCTTGGCCTCAGTAAACGACAAACCCCAGAATTCCATAGGATGTTGAAAGTGGAATAATCGCACTATAACAGCTTAGTGTGGAAAAGCCCTGAGTCGGAAGCTCTTAGGTGAGACATTTCCCTGTATTGTTGTCTGTCGTCTCGAGGGTGGGAGAAATATGTATTTTTTTCCCCAAAGGGGAGAGAAGTTTGTGAAAAGCACCCAAATGCATTTGAATTTAGAAAGAGAGCGAGAGAAAGAAACCAGAAACAGGGTCCGTATTTTCGGCAAAGGCTTGTTGGTGAGTATAAATGGTCCTGAATTACGTTGTGAACTGCTCGAGCCAAAAGAGTGAATACATTCGGTGTTGGTTTCCCCCCCGGCCAACAGCAGGTGTGTTGTTTTGTTGGTTGTTACGTCCTTGTGACTCTTGGAAAACTGAAGCAAGACTACGCGAGAAAGCGAGGAATGTTAACTCCAGCAGGAATTTATGACCTGTTTTGTAACAGAGGAAGTAATAATTCAGGCAAGGCTATTAAATCCTAGTGACTGTCTCACTTGATCTTAACACGGCTTTTGATTGCCTTCTCGGGAAACTGGGTAGCCTGTAATTTGGGAGGCCGACCGAAAGGTGGAAACAGGCAACCCTGGATTGTCTAATGTACCACAGATGACAGTCATGGCCTCCTCACGTGATTGCCTTTTCAACTCGTAACCCTCTTCGACCTCCGGCTGAAAAATGAGATTGGGCAATATTATGACCACCTCTAGGTATTATTTTCTTTTCCTGTTTCCAGTTTTAATCCAAAACAAAACCGGAGGGGAAAATAACCAAATCTCACCCCCTTTCATGTCTGGTAGCTTCCATGTCAGCGGGGCAGTGAATCCGCTCCCATAGTTATTCCAGATTTTAAAGGGACCGCTATCCGAGATGGGTGAGCCTAATGCCAAAACAGGGTCCAGCACTTTGGACAGTTCCTTTCACATTCAGAATAAAACTCCAGAGTGGGTTCACTGCACCCCTAACATGGAAGCAGCTTGGCGAACGCTTTTAAAATCTGCAGTGAGGCCTGGGGTGGGTTCGCCGCACCTATGACTTGGAATCCTCCTGGATGCAACTGTTTTTGCTTCCATGCCTAAGAAACTGTAACTCATTACAATTCTACTATTACTGTACGAATTCACTACTGGCTGTCACGACAAACAGACAGGCAAAGGCTTCCGGCTGAGTAGAGCAGCAGGAGGAAAAGCAATGTGATTGTGCAACAGATTGATAGCAACGGATGTTTTATAGCCTAGACTGTCATATCCATCTCGCGGTGAGATAACCCTGACTTATTTCAAGGGAACGGATCAATGGATGTTCTGCGCCTGCCCTATCCACGTGTGGAACAAGAAGATGAGAACTGTGTGGCAATCCCAGCTAGCAATGAGCAACAAATTCCCCATAGGGTAAGATTTTTATCAGCCTTTCTGCGTGATTAGCAATGAGGGCGTCATTGATCACACAGGCGTGGGAAGAAGGAGAAGAAACAGCCGGCCAACACCGTTTGGGACGAACACAGGAAGTGGACTCAGACCGAATCAGACCGTCAGGCTCAGCGTTGTCCAGTGGTGGATGGTGGCTCCCAGTCAGTGTGGCGGAGCAGCCACTCCAGCTTTTGGTTCATTTTGAAGCATGATTCTTTTTAACGCTCGTAATAAGCCCTCCGGTGCTCTATAAAACCGGGAAAGCTCAGCACTTGGAAAAAGTACTTTGTGGCACTCCAGCTCCCCAAAATGCAAAATGCAAGGAGATAGGAGGAACTGTGGCCCCAGAAAGTAGCTGTTCTAAGCTCCCAGCACACTGAGAGTGCTGTATAAACAGGCAGAGAGAGCTCAGAAAAGCAACTCTTGGGCTATAGCTCCCAGAATCCCCTGGCTAGCATGGCCAGTAAGGGATTCTGGGACCCGTGCAGGATCGTTTTTCCTAGCTCTGTAGAGAACAGAGAATGGAGAAAGCTTCCACCGTCATCCACACTATGTTGTCCCCTATCTTTTGTACTTGGCGCGGTGTAGCCAAAGGAAGAAATGTGGCACCCCACTGACACGCTATGCGCCACCCTGCCCCTGGTCACGGGGGGAGTGACTGCCGTGCCCACCCGCTTTCCCACGATGAAGAGCCCTCCTTCCTTGGCAGGGTGCGGGTGAAACAGGAGAGGCCTCCTTCTCTCCACATTCAAAACCCGTTCTTTGTCCCGCTCTCTCTCTGTCTTCGGACGGGTGCCTCGCCGCGGTTCTGGCCTCACGGCCAATTAAGGGCGTTTCTCCCGCCTTGAATTCTACCTCTGTGCCAAAGATATTTGTGGAATCTCTTGGGCTGGGTTCAGGACAACATTATCTGAGAAAGGTAGGACGCTGGCGGCTTGGAAATCTTGGACAGAGTTCGAGAGGAGCTGGGACGTGTTGCCGTTATTAATTCCCATCACGCTGGCTTCAACTTATGGTGACCACAGCTTGTGACGTTCTCCAGCCAACACAGCCGCAGAGGGCTTGTAAACCCCCCAAGTAACTTTTTCGAGCTCGTATTCGCCGTAGAGGCTGATGATGGTTCCCGCATTACTGGGGCGGTGAAGCCGCTTCAGGATTAAGTCAGAACTTTATGGGAACTTTACAAGGTGCTGAACCTCTTTTAGGGCTAGAGTTCAGCACCGTGCATCTCTCCTTTAAAGTTCCTACTAAACCCCAAAGCAGATTCACTGCCCCTTTGAGAAGGAGGCCACAGCATCAAATCACGGACATGCAATGGCAGTGGGATTTGATAATAGCGGCCCATCAGATGGAAGTGGTTAATTGATTTCTTAAAAAAGAATGAAGGCAATCTGGTGACAATAGGTTTTGATACTTAAAACTGATATTACTATATGAGAAGTGAAAAGGTAGACTTAAATGTGTTCTGTTTGTTGTTTTAATTTTATAGAGAGAGAGAGAGAGAGAGAGAGAGAGATGATTTTATCTTTCAATGATTGATCATTAATATAAAGTAATCTAGAATATGTTAACAACGGATTGTGAACTCAAGAAGCTAAGGAAGTAAATAATTAAGTGAGAAATGGTAAACAACAATTACTACTAATGGGATAAAAGAAATGACTAGGTGTAAATGTTTAAGCAATATAAATTGTTTGCAACAAGGGCAGGAACCAATTTTAGTTATGTTTTGTTAGTATTTGTTCTAGATATGTGTAGGATGTTTGTTGATATTTGTATGGATGTATTTTCTGCTGTTGCTTTCTTGTTTTGAAGGTTTGATTTGTGTGTGTGTGTGTTTTTTTACTTTTACTTAAAAATAGGGGAAAAAAATAGCTGCCCATCCATAACTCAGTCACTGTTGTGCTGGACAGTAGATTTATTTATTTCCCTTTTTTAAAGATAAAACTTATTAAATTTCAAACCTAAAGAGTCATTTCAAATCCTAAACTTTTGCTGCATTGGTCCATTATCACAAACGTTTCCTTACGGCTCTGACTGGGGCTCCCGTGTCACCGGGGCGGTGAATCCGTTCCAGTTTAAACCTAGACTTTCAAGGAGCTCTTCAAAGTGATGTGCCCTATTCCCCAAACTTTCCAGCACCTTTGGAGAGTTGCTTTAAAGTTTGGACTACAACCCTGAAGAGGACTCGCCGCCCCATGACGTGAAAGCCACCCCTGCTGCTTTGTTTTAGCCTCCACGCAATTCAAGAGTTATGCTCACCAGATTTTCCAGCTTCAAGGCCTCGCTCCTGAAAGCGTCCGAAGTGTGATCGCTGTAGTTCGGATGGTAGGCCTCTTTCAGAAGGTGAAAGGAACCCTGAAAATATTGGCCGGTTTCATTTCCGCCAAGTGGAAAAGTTATGTGGGGAGCGGAAAAGGGGGTCCACCGAGGAGAAGTCGTGTTGGGCAACAAATTCATCTGCCACAGAGAAAGCATAGTAAGGTCGTCTGGAGAACTTGGTTTTGCATCTCGGTTAGCAACTGTAGTCAGTGGAGAGAAAAGGCTCCCTTTAATTGCTGAAGTTGACCGACTGGGAGGCGTCGCTCTCGTGGCTGTTGTTAACTGTGAAGAAAGGCTTGATTTAATGCTCGAGGTTGTCCAACCAGAAGATGTCCACCCTGAATCCGTGACCTGCTGCCGTGGAGTCCCTGTGGAGCTAATAGCTTGGGTCATACGTGGTGGAGAAGACGGTGTGGCTGAGGAGGAAAGTCTTGGTTTAATGGCCGAGGTTGCCCAACCAGAGGATGTCCACCCTCGGTCCGTGGGCTGCTGCTGTGGCGTCCCTGTGGAGCTGGTGACTTGGGTCATCCATGGTGGAAAAGAAGGTGTGGCTGAGGAGGAAAGTCTTGATTTAATGGCCAAAGTCACCCAACCAGAAGATGTCCGCACTGTGCCCATGGCCTGCTGTTGTGGAGACACTGTGGAGCTAGTGGCTTGGGTTATCCGTGGTGGAAAAGATGGTGTGGCTGAGGAGGAAAGTCTTGATTTAATGGCCAAAGTCACCCAACCAGAAGATGTCCAGACTGTGCCCATGGCCTGCTGTTGTGGAGACACCGTGGAGCTAGTGGCTTGGGTTATCCGTGGTGGAAAAGATGGTGTGGCTGAGGAGAAAAGTCTAAATTTAACGGCCGAGTTTGCCCAGGCAGAAGATATCCTTCCTGAGTCCGTGGCCTGCTGCTGTGGCGTCCCTGTGGAGCTGGTGACTTGGGTCATCCGTGGTGAAAAAGACGGTGCGGCTGAGGAGAAAAGTCTTGATTTAACGGCCGAAGTCGCCCAACCCGAAGATGTCCCTCTTGGGTCCGTGGCCTGCTGCTGTGGAGACACGGTGGAGCTAGTCTGCCGTGGCGGAAAAGATGGCGTGGTGGAGAAGAATGGAGACAGTTTCCATTCTGGAGCAGCAGCTAACCCCCGTGGAGAAGTCTGGCTCAACGCGGCGGCTGGGTGTGGAGACGTTGGTCGCCGGGCCTTGGCAGAAGGAGACGAAGGATGAAGTGGGGTTGGCCACTGCCGAGGAGACCCCATTTTCCTCTGAGACGGAGACTGAGGGGACATCGATGCGAAGCGTCCCACGGCTTGCAGGGACACCAACTTGTTCATGGCTGTGGTTTGAGCAGAAGTCCCGACGGAGCTTCTGTGGGGTTCTTGGGTTGGGTCCAGGCCTACCGTGGTATTTCTACCGTACGTGTATGAAAGACTGGAGAACTCTGTTGTGGTGTGGGGGGGACACAAATGAACCCCAAATTAATTAATCCACTTTAAATTCCTCCACAGCACCCCTATATTGCTTTCCCACTGGAGGAAAGAAGTCCTACTGCTCAATTATAGTGTTATCCCACTTTTAAGTGCCATGACTGTATCCTAAGGAATCCTGGGATATGTAGCTTGGGGAGGCACTAGAGCTCTCTGGCTGTGAATTCTAAATGCCGCTTCCTAAACCGCCAATCCTAGAATCCCACTGGATGCCGCCATGGCAGTCAAAGCGGAATCGTAGTGCTATAATGCTGTAGTGCGAACAAGCCTAGGATGCCAGCAGGAACGGGAAAACGTCTAAATTTTGCTTTCCTCTGCGATATCCTTTTTATTCCCCAACTTCTTTCTGCACCAAATAGAAAGACGTTTGCAAATTTGGGGAAATTCTTCAAAACCAAACTGAAACGAAACTCTCTCCGATCTACCTCGTCCAAATCCAATGGGTACAGCCATCCCCATCGGAGACAAATCCATTTCCGACCACGGAATTATGGGAACTACAGTCCAACACGGCCAGAGGGCGCCAGGTTTGGGAAGACTTAGGCCTTTTCCGCACTGCACTCTTATAGCGCGATGATTCCACTTTCAACATCCTATGGAATCCTGGGGTTTGCAGTTTCCCTCCCGAAACTGCAAACCCCAGGATTCCATAGGATGTTGAAAGTGGAATCATCGCGCTATAAGAGGGTAGTGCGGAAAAGGCCTTAGTTTAGTCTCCTGTTTATTTAGTTACTGTTACTGTTTCTAGTATGTATTTAGTTACTGCTTACATTTAGTTACTCTTTACATATGTATCCTGCCTTTCCTCACAGTCGGAGAAATATACGTTTGGGGAAAAAAATGGAAAAGCAGGAGGATGAAAACAAACAAACCAAAAAACCCCAAAATTACAATCCAGTACTAACAGACTACACGAAAATATTAAACGCTAACTTCCTGAAAGACAAAAGGGCGCTGGCCAAGCCAAAAAAATGAAAGAAAAGATATGTTTATTATTCTACCATTACAGATACATCTAAATAACCCTGTTTTTGAATTCCTAATAAGCATTGTTTTTTGTTGTTGTTGTGTGCCTTCAAGTCTTTCCCAACTTACGGCAACCCGGAGGCGAACGTATCTGAGGCTGAGAGAGTGTGACACACCCAAGGTCATCGAGTGGGTTTCCATGGCCAGGGGGGGAACCGAACCCTGGCCTCCGGGATCTTCGTCCGGTGCTCAGACCACCGTGCCACACGGGCTCTCCCTGTCCCCTGGTACAGAGTTCAAATCCTGCCCAAGCTCTTACCTAGGAAGTACCGTAGCAGGGTGATCGCGGTGGCAACTAACATCAGGACGAGGAAACCACTGAGGGCTTCCGTGCAGCAGTAACAGCATCGCAGGGACCTTCTCCTTGGCTGCAGGAAGCAAAAAGAGAGGGAAGAAATCTCGTTTCAGCCTGGCCTCACCTGAAAGCACGCAGCCCGTGCTGGATTGGACTGGGGTATCCTCACGTTATAGTCCAAGCTTGAGAAAGATCCTTTTTTTTTGGACTCCGGCTCCCAGAACCCTCCATCATGGAGGGTTTTCTTTGGAGCTGGCAGCATAAGGCTTTTTTTGCAGCCTTAAAATTGCCAACTGGTACCAAATTTGCTGTTAACAGAAGTAACACCCGGGAATGCATCGTCTTTGCTAACGGAGGCATTTCATTAACCTTCCTCGGATCGGTGCCTGAGACCGATTAGACACACTCGTGCCCCACGTACACCGATATTTTCCAATAAAGAGCTATAGTTTTTAATTGTACTCTTTTAAAACTGCTATTTTTAGTGGCATACGTGGAATGGTTTTTAAAAACTATCGGCACTTTAATGACACGTTAATGTTCGCCCTTCAGTTGTTTCAGTCACCTTGAAGCCCATTTTTTCCAATGAAAGGCAGATATAATTAATAATAATAGTAATAGTAATAGTAATAGTGATATAATAATAATAATAATAATAATAATAATAATAATAATAATAATAATAATAATATACCACCTTTTGGTAGTGGACCTGTCCCATCCTTTGTTCCAAGTCATACCATAGCAGACAGCAGGAGAGGATTCGTCCAGAAGAAGGATTTTGCAAAGACAAAAACACCCCTGAAATGCAGAAAATTGAGGTATGCACTATTTTAAAATAATCATCGAGGGAAAATTCCATAGATCAGCCTTTCATGCATGGTAAACTATTAGATCGTTTACCGAAAATGTAAGATATGTCCACAGTCCCCAGCTGGTTTTGACTGTTATAGCCCTTCAGGATTTTATTCGTCTATTGAATTTATATGCCGCCTGTTTTCCCAAAGTGGGACCTAAGGCAGCTTCCAAAAAGTTAAAAACATTAAAAGCGTTTAAACAATTAAAAACATTTTTAAAAATATAAAATTATAAAAGTAACAATATTTTTTTAAAAAACAGCTAATAAATAAGTAAAAGGTCTCCTGCTCACCCATTAAAGGCCTGCTTAGAAAGAAATGTCTTTATCTGCCTATGAGAGGAAAGCAGGGAGGGGGCCAGCCTCGCTTCCTGAGGAAGGGAGTTCCACAGGTTGGGAGCGGCCACGGAGAAGGCTCTTTCCTGTGTCCTTACCAGGCGAGCCCGGGATGGTAGCGGGACCGAGAGAAAGCCTTCCCCTGTAGATCTTAGGACTCTGGCGGGTTTATATTACACTGAACATACCATCCGATCTTGGACGCCGATCTGGGTCAGTGCTGGTTAGTACTTGGATGGGAGATCCCCAGCGAATGCCAGGTACCTGCAGGCTATATTTCGGAGGCAGGAACTGACAAAACCACCTCCGACTATTCCTTGCCTAAGAAAAACCCTATGAAATTAATGGGGTCACTATAAGTTGACAGGCAACCTGAAGGCATGTACACACAGAATAAGATGTGTGTGTACATCTGTGCGTCTGTTTATTGTGTGGCCACAGTCCATCAAAATGTGAGACATCCACCATATAAAACACAGTGCAATAAATAAGAAATAAACAGAGTAATGAGCAGTTCAGCAGTTATTTAAAATCTTCACAAACCGTCCTTACTCGGTGCAGTTGCTGGCTGTTACAGTGGGTTGCAGGGGGCATTTTCATAGCCCTACCGAACATGGAGCAGTTGTGGATCCATAACTTTAGGTTATAAATTTTTAACTGCAGTACAGAAAGCTAGCCGTAGCTTTCAGGACTTTAGAAAGCACGCTTTTCTGAGGTCCTCTTGTTTTTCTTCTCATTGTTGGGCTTATGGAGATGTACACCATATTTCTTACCGCAGCCATCAGGCTTCCCAATGCTGGTACATCCAAATGTCTTGGAGGGACTATATCTCCCAGAAGTGACATATATTTAAGCTTTGTACACATTACATCTCCTTTTTAAAGGGCCATTTTTAAGCCTGTTAGAAGCGTTTGGACAGTGATGTTTCACATCTGATGCCATGGACGTAAACAATTTTTTAAAGCATCAAAGGCTAAGCAAAAACTTAAGAGTGGTACAACAGTTCTTTGACATTGAGGTGACTAATACCAGTGAATAATATTCAAAAACGCTATGCACAAGTAAAAGGAACAGATTACATTTTTTTTAAAGGAACTTAATGATCGTTGTAGAAGATCTAGAGATGGCTGGTGTTTCCCAAATTGGCGGAGTGGGGACCTGCTCTGGATTGCAGTCTGAACTTTAAAGGAGATGGCAAAGAACTGAGGTCCAGCCCCCCCCCCACATGTGTCGAGCATCTTGGAGAGGTCGTTTAAAGTTTATACGAAAACCAAAGCTGGCCTAAGAGCCCCCAGCTGCTGCTGAGAAGGTTGACAAGTTCCTTCCTAAACGCAGAACCCAGATTAAAGGTCTTACCTTTCAGATGATGCTGGGGTTTAGCCGAGATCTAACACGGATGCTCAAAAGGGAGGCAGAGAAAATTCCAAGCTGGAAGACTTCTCCGCCGGTTCTAGGCGTCTCGTGTTGACCGTCGTCCTTCCAGCGGCGGGATTGGCTCCCCAAAATAATGAATGAAGTCTCGTCGCTTTGAGATTGGCCCAGCCTATCGGCTGAAGTCGGATGAGATCACCTCTGTTGCAAAGGACACCTGCGTGTTTGTTCGTCCACTATTTGCCCAAGAACAGGTGCGGTTTCTGTGTTGCACCAAACAATACAGAGCTCTGGACAAAGGAGAGCCAGCGTGCTGCTGTGGTTTGAGTTCTGGATGCCGGGAGGCAAGGATTCAGACCCCTGCTTGGTCCCTAAGATCCACGGGGTGACCTCGGGCCAGTCCCCCCTCTCTCAGACTTAGGGGAAAGCAATGGCAAACCTCCACAGAAGGGATCTGTCCACGAAAACTCTTAGTGCTCAGACCTGGAAACCCACTGGGTGACCTTGGGTGAATGACACTCTCTCAGCCCCTGAAAACTTCATAGAATCATAGAATCCTAGAGTTGGAAGAGACCCCAGGGGCCATCCAGTCCAACCCCCTGCCATGCAGGAACCTACATCAAAGCACTCCCGACAGATGGCCATCCAGCCTCTGCTTAAAAACCTCCAAAGAAGGAGGAGACCCCACCACACTCCATGGAGGCAGCAGCAGATTTTACTGCCGGACAGCTCTGACCATCAGGAAGTTCTTCCTGAGGTTCAGGTGGAATCTCCTTTCCTGCAACTTGAATCCATTGCTCCTTGTCCTAGCCTCAGGAGCAGCACAAAACAAGCTTGCTCCATCTTCAACATGACATCCCTTCAAATATTTAAACATGGCTCTCATGTCCCCTCTTAACCTTCTCTTCTGCATGCTAAACATCTCCAGCTCCCTCAGCCCCTCCTCATAGGGCTTCATGGCTTCCAGACCCTTCACCATTTTGGTTGCCCTCCTCTGGACACGCTCCAGCTTGTCCATATCCTTCTTGAACTGAGGTGCCCAGAACTGGACACAGGATTCCAAATGAGATCTAACCAAAGCAGAACAGAGTGGTACTATTACCTCCCTCGATCTGAACACCATACTCCTGTTGATGGAACCAAGAATCGTGTTGGCTTTCTCAGCTGCCGCATCACACTACTGGCTCATGTCCAGCTTGTGGTCCCCCAGGACTCCTAGGTCCCTTTCACACATACTGCTATCCAGTACATGATAGCTTCACCTTAGGGTTGCCGTATTCAGAAACAAATGTGAAGGCACACAACAACGGCAACAACTACAACAACCATGTCATCTCTCTGTGTTCTCTTCTCCAGTCTAAACGCACTCAACTGCTTAAGTCTTTTCTCAAAAGGCCAAATTGATCGAAGCTTTCCGACAGTCAGATTCCGTCTAAACATTAGGAAGAACTTCTTGTCTGTAAGATTAAAAAGCAGGAAGTAGAGAGGGAAAAGATGTTTAAGGTTAACTGGTTTTTATTTCATGCCAGCATGGCATAGTGATTTAAGAAGTAGTCTGTGACCTTGGAGTCTGGGGTCCAGTTCCCGGCTCAGCTATGGAAACCCACGGGACACGTTGCATGCGCTGAGCCTCCAGAAAACCCAGTGATAGGTTTATCTTAGGGTTGCCATAAGTCAGAAACAACTTGAAGGCACGCAACAACAACCATTTTTAAGATCTTTGCCCGATGGAGAAGCCAGTGAAGCTGTCAATTTGGCCCTGATTTATGGGGACCCTAGAAATGGGACCCTGCTTTTAATAGCCCTGCTCAAGTTTGCAAACTCAAGGCTGTGGCCTCCTTTATTGAGCTGACCCATTTGTAATCCGGCCTTCCCCTTTTCCTTCTGCCTTCCACTTTCCAGAGCGTTATTGCATTTTCCAGTGAGTCATGGGGTCATCTCATGATATATCCAAAGTACAATGTCCTCTGTTATGTCATTTTGACTTTTAGGGAGAGTTCATGTTTGATTTGCTCTTTGACCAGTTTCAGATGAGTTCATTTTCTTCTTGTCAGCTTCCTTCGTTGTCCAGTTTTCACAGTCGTGCTTAGAAAACGGAAATGCTATGGCATGAATGATTCTGACTTTGGCATTCGGTGATGCATCTTGACCCTTTAGGATCTTACCTAGTTCCTCTCTGGTGGCCTTTCCAAACCTTAGGACCTTTCCACATTACACTGTTATAGTGCTATTGTTCCACTTTCAACCCCTCCCAGGGTTTGCCTTTCCTCATGTCCAAATTTGGGCCTTTCCTTGGAAGAGGAAGCTCGAAGAGGGATGAAGACTCATGCCCCCTTTCCAGATGTTGCTGGACTGCCACTCCCAGCAGCCCCGGCCAGGCTAGGGAATGCTGAGAAATGCTGGGAACGGCAGTTCAACAACATCTAGAGGCCTGGATGCTTCCCACTCCTGGAATCTAGAGAACACAAGCTGTGTTTGTTGCCAGAGTTTGGAAGGGGGGCAGCCATTTTTTTTTGGAAGGGGGACAGCCATGTTATTCGGGGAGCAGGGAGGAGAGGGACACTAGGAACGAGCTTCCATTTCCCAGAGTAACTTGCCCAATCTCTTTGACCTGGCTGTTGGAATGAAAGGGATAAATGCAACAGCCTTCCTGCCCCTCCTAGTTTTATGCTCTTCCTGCGAAGTCCTACCTTTCAATTGCAGTTCTTTAGCACTCTGGAGGAGTCGATTAAAGAAGTGTTGAGTGTCGTGTAGCTAATTGAATTGGCCTACATGCATTATTCATCATTAGCAGTTGCCAAACACAGGGACGTAGGTGTGTGTGTGTGTGTGTGTGTGTGTATTAGGCTGCAACCGGGAGAACACGTCCCAGATGCGCTCGGAAGAGCGTCGGCTGACAGCTGCTAGGTCAGTGGGGCAGTAAATCCACCCTACATTTTGGCTAGTTTTGAAGGAACTCTCCGAGGTGCTGAACCTCTCGGGGGGAATAGGAGAGCTCTTTTAAATCCGTGGCAAAAGTGTGCAACACATTCATGGCCCCACTGACGGGACGCCACGCGCCGCCACCCACACAGAAGGGAACGACCCTTCCTCTCCAGGATCTTTGGTGACACTTGGCAAAACTCCCACCCCGGGGACACTGACACCCTTCCGTGGCTTTTCTCAGCCGCGGCCTGTATTTCCGAGATGCCCGTGGGAGCTGATGGTTCTCACGCCGGCCGTGAATTCACCCTGGATTTTGGTCTAAGCTTTAGAGGAGTTCTCAAAGTGCTAAACCCAATTTTGAGGGATGGAGTTGGGTGCCTTAGTAAGCTCCCCTAGAGTTCAGGCTACAACCCGGTGCGGATTCATCCCCTCCCACGCCAGCATCCGTCTCTGACCTAAGCCGGGTGAGTTACTTTTTTCCAAAGCAATTTATCTCCCTCCCCAGGGGGAGCCTTTTAAATAGAGAAATTCATGGCCGTTGCTCATTACAATGCACCCAAAACTGTAGCTTGTTGGGTCTTGCGTTGCTTTTGGGTTTCTTGTAACCCTCTCTCCCAAAAGACTGATAAGAGAATGGCATAAATCAGAGACTACCATTTTGAGCGGCAGGGACGTAGAAGACAGAGTGGGTTTGTTTTTTGCCGTTCCAGAGACTGGTTTACGAAGGAATGGTTTCACATTACAAGGAAAGAGATTCCACCTAAACATCAGGAAGAACTTAACTGTAAGAGCTATTCAGAAACTGGTGGGCTTTCCCCCTTTGGAGGTGTTTAAACAGAGGATGGGTGGCCAGCTTACACTTTTTGGGAGTGCTTGGGTTGTGTATTCTATTTATTTGTTTGCTTGCTTGCTTGCTTGTTTCTTGCTTGAAAAGTCCAACCATTTCTTAGATACGACACAAAAGCTATAAAGCTGGCCTAAGAGCCAGTTATAAGCTATAAAGCTTTTGTAAGCTTGTAAATTACCAAAAAAAATATATGGTACATTCATCAACCAGATTTTTAAAAAGTTTATCTGTTTCTACCCTCATATACGTACAAAAATTGCTACAACCTGTCTATCCTAACCTTTCACTGCAAATTAAACAGCTATTATTATCTCATTCCCCGTCTTCCAGTTTCCCTTCCTATCTTTATACTCATTGCTGATATGCTCCCCCATCTTCCTTTCATATAATTTATTTGGCCTTCCCCGTCGTCTTTAAATTTGTTTAGCATTTTATCACTCTTCTCGCTAAGCAATGTGGTAAGCTTGTCCATTTCTAACATTTCCTTATAATTTGAACAACCAGTCTTCCTCTGACAGTATAGAGAATCTGCCTTCCATTTTTGGAGAAATAAACAATTCTGGCTGATGTTACCACGTATAGGAATATTTCCCAATGTTTCTTTTCAATTTGAGCATCTGTGGCATTTAACATATGAAGTAGTTACATCTCAGCCTTCATTGGGAATTTGATGTTAAGAATATCTTTTATCAGCAGATGGATTTTGCCCCCCAAATGTCTTGGCTCTGTTGCAGGACTGCGTATCCCTGTATGGCAAGGGGTTGGACTTGATGTCCCATCTTCCAAATCTACAGTTCCGTGATCCTTTTTTATTCTTCATACTTCAGGTGGTAGAGCGGTATATGAAGCCGTACGAAGAGAAGAAAGAGAGAAAACTCAAATCCAGCAATGCTTTTGCTTTGCGCGCAAGAGGCCATTTCCGCACTACACTGTGATAGCGCCGTTATGCCACTTCCAACCTCCGGTGGGGTCCTGGGATTTGCCGTTTGGTGAGGGGCCTTGAGAATTCTCAGCCAGACCTCTTTGGCCTCAGGAAACCGCAAAACCCCGAAGTCCACAGGATGTTGAAAGTGGAATCATGGGACTATAACAGTGTGGGGCAGAAAGGCCCTTTTAGTCTCTTTGAGACGTCTCCGTCTCCAGTGTCAAGAGTTGTCTTCTGCGTAGGAGCACAGTCTTAAACACACAACCAACTCATTTCACAACCCACTTTATTCCTGGCTATAGGGTGCCTTTGACCGGGAGCTGTGACTCATCTTCCTCCCCGACTCTTTCGGCGCATGCTTCGCTTGTGGCGACGCCAACTGGCTCAGAGGCGGGGAGACTCACTATGCTCTAATACCCGGTAGAGTATTTCACAACACTAGAGTCACAAACTGGTTAACCAGTGCCAGATATACACGCAAGCCAAGTGAGAGACAGTTTATGGCTTCTGATTATGAAACAAGCTGTAAGTGGATTTAGAAGAAAAGGTTTAAAAGGAAAAAACAAAACACATTTCAACCTCTTTGTAGTGGTAAAAGCTAAAATGGTCCAGAGATCCGTTTCTGGTTTTTAAAAATAGTGTTTGTTTGTTTTTCAAGTTGAACAGAGCAGGGCAGACCTGTGACCTATTTAAAGGGTGCTCAGAGACATAGCCATAGTAGTCTGTTTCAGCGTATAAAGAAATCCTGTAGCACCCTTTTTTTGGGGGGGGGGGATCTACCTTAAACTTTTTGGGATTCTAGGACATCACATTACATGCACATTCTCCAACTGCCCCGAAGGTCCTGGTCCATCTTCTCCCATCCCATTTTTTCAACCGCTTTTTAAATATCCCAGTTTGTCTCTCCTCTCATTTTAATCCTTCTGTTGCTGCGAGCTGGGAACAGCATGCAAAAGCCATTTTCACTCGGTTAACACAGCGGAAAAGAGAGGAGAGGAGTGTGGGTGGAATCTCACGCTTCCCAGAAGGCTCGGGCAAAAACAACCTGCTGCATTTTCTCTCCACTTGTGGGTTCTTCCTCATTTACAGCTTTTGCCGTCTGGCCGCACTCTGGTGCAGAAGCAAACTAAGAAAACCATAGAATCATAGAAGAGAATCATGGAAGAGACCCCAGGGGCCATCAAGTCCAACCCCCTGCTATGCAAGAACACCCATCAAAGCTCTCCCGACAGACGTCCATCCAGCCTCTGCTTAAAAACCTCCAAAGAAGGAGACTCCACCACACTCCACGGAGGCAGCAGCAGATTCCACGGCCGGACAGCTCTGACCGTCAGGAAGTTCTTCCCGAGGTTCAGGTGGAATCTCCTTTCCTGCGGCTTGAATCCATTGCTCCTTGTCCTAGTCTCTGGAGTGGCAGAGAACAAGCCCGTTCCCTCCTCGACATGACATCCATTCAAATATTTAAACATGGCTCTCATGTCCCCTCTTAACCTTCTCTTCTGCAGACTAAACATTCCCAGCTCCCTAAGCCGCTCCTCATAGGGCTTCATGGCTTCCAGACGCTTCGCCATTTTGGTCGCCCTCCTCTGGACACGCTCCATGAAGGTGCACGGGCTGACCCATCTCCATCTCTCATAGCTATGGGAACTGGGCAAGGCAGCAAGTTGCAGGGGAAAATTCACTCCCCTGGTCTTCACGCTTTTCCCCTCGGATTCAGTCTCACAACACCACTATACCAAAGGTACCCCTTCTGTGGCAAGCTTGACAGCTCTTGATGCTTGGTCCCAGTTTTCACCAGGACTCCAAAACCCATGTGCCTGGTGGCAGAGGCCTGACTGGCTACAAAGCTTATGCTAGGAAATTTGTTTGGCCCGGTTCATTCGACGAGGGCTATGACATTCCTTGTAAAAGAGTAAGTTTCTGCTTATTTGGAGACCGACCGCTCACAACATTTTAAAGGTCGCTGTTGCAATATTCCCAGAAATGTATTGATTGGGAATTATTGGTGAAGAACTGGGTAGGAATTACGGATTACTTCTTTGATACGTGATAACAGCTGCAGGAATGTGGTTTGTTCAAAGGTGGAAGTGGAAGGAGGCACCGAGGAGGAAAAAAGGGGTCATTAAAGTCGCCGGTCTTGACCAACTTGCAAAACTGACCTGGATTTTAAAAGGCAGGCCAATAGACGAGTTTTTTTAAAAACAGACTGGAAACTGTTTATGGATTTTTTTGGAGCAATTGGAAATCTAACAATGCAGTAATGTGTGGTTAGTAATTACTGTTAGTAATTCCAGTAAGCGCAACGTCTTAAGATATGGGATATTAATTGATTTTTTTCCCCTTTTCATTACAGTTTGTGTGGGAGGGTCAGAGATATTCTGTGTCTTAGTTAATATAGGAAGGAAGTGTTTAGTGTAATAGATTGTTATGGTTGTTGCATGCTTTCAAGTCATTTCTGACTCATAGCGACCTCAAAGTGAACCTGTCATGGGGTTTCCTGGGGTTGAGAGTGTGTGACTCACCCAAGGTGGTTTTCCACGGCTGGGTGGGGAATCAAACCCTGGTCTCTAGGATTGTAGTCCAACACTCAAATGACTACACTGTGCTTCTCTCACCTATCTGCATACCCTCCAATATTAGTCTTTTAGTAATGGGTTTTATTATTATGTTTTAGTTTTAGTTTAGTTTAGTTCTAGTCTTCGGGCCTTTCTGCCCTACACTGTTATAGTGCTATTATTCCACTTTCAATGCCCTGTGGAATTCTGGGCTTTGTAGTTTACCGCGACCAAAGAGCTCTCTGGCTGAGAATCCTAAATGCCCCTTCCTAAACTGCAAACCCCAGGATTCCACAGGAGGTTGAAAGTGGAATAATAGCACTATAGCAATGTAGTGCAGAAAGGCCCTTTGTTATAAGTTAAGTTTAGTTATATATAGTTTGGTTGGGAGCCAGCGTGGTGTCGGGTTTTGAGCCTTGGACTGGGTTACCCTGAGTGGGTCACACTCTACCCCAAGAAAACCTTGTGATAGGTCACCTGGGGGTCGCCATAAGTCAGAAACAACTTGAAGGCACACAAGAATAGTTTGATTCCCTTTCTTTCATCCCCCTTTTTCTGTGAATGAGTTTGTTTGTATCTCTGAACTGAAATTAATGAATGTTAAATCTAGAAAAATAAAAAAAGGAAAGGCCATTTACCCGTTGAATTGGCTAAAATAGGGAGGGTCCAAAGATTCTGGAGAGGATGGAGGCCACAAAATCAGCTCCAGGACTGTCCGTGTCCGCTCTTCGATTGAGGGCTGTCACCAGATCTTTGGGGTTATGATTCCTAAGATGAATTAGGTGCCACTCAAATCAGGGATCTCGTGGAGGAGGCTGGTGACGCTGATATACCAACCGCCCCATGTGTGTGCCCATTATCCCCAACACACGTACAATGGTCCAACAACAGTTGTGATGGTAGTCAGTCAACCACAAGCCATAGCAACTTAACAGAGGGACAATAGCACCTTGGTGTCACAATCTCTTTTTACCTGAGCCAAGAAAATCCACAGGAGACAAGAGGAACCAAGACAGCAAATGCGATTCTCTTTTATCCTTGTCAGAGCTTGGAAAAATCCTTTTTTTCATAAATATAAAAATGCAGCCGGTGGCAACCGGCAGCTTCTTTGTCAGCAGAGGGCAATGAATCCACTCCAGGTTTGAGTCTGAACTTTCAAGGAGATATTATTACATTTTAATACCATTATTTGTACCCCCCGGCTTACAGATTGAAAAGGCGTAGTTAAAAACTCATCAAATACAAAAGTAAAAACATTATTAAACAATTGAAAGGATTAACACGATGGTGAAAGACGTAATTAGAGTGAGCCAAGATGCCCCAAAATTCCTCTAGTACCATGGATAACTCCTTCAATGCTTGGACTAAAAACAGAAACACACACACACAGAGACATGGGAGACACCCATCACCGTTGACTACAACTCCCAGAATCCCCCAGAGGCAGATCCACCCCAAGGGAACTCTAGGATTTGTAGTCCACGGAAGCTCCAAGCTCGGATGTTGGTACAGAGCTGCGTGGAACTTTCCCGAGCTTTGCCTCTTCCTCTCTCTCTCTCTCTCTGTAGTATGTGGGTATAATATTTGTAGGTGACTGCAAGTTGCCCGTCGACTTACTGCAGCCCCGAGAATTTCATAAGCTTCTTTTTTAAAAAGCCAGGAATCCTCAGAAATGGTTTTAAAGCCGGTTTGCCTACAACACCTGGCATTCGTCGCCAGTCTCTCCTCCAAGTACCATACTAGTGCGGAAGATCTTCTGCCTTTGGTGGTACAGCTTGTTGTGCCCCCCGAACAACCTGTCTTCTCACACTAACGTTGTGCAATTGCAGCACTTCTGTAATGGAGAGAAAAACGCACATCACCCTTAAAAAAAAGAAAAAGAAAAAGGCGGCATGCCAGCTGGTCGATTGCACCATGCCTAGGCTCGCGATGAAAAGGATTTCACTCTCTGTTTCTAAGAATGACATTTGCACTTTGCCACCCTTTTGATTTTTCACGGAATCAACTTAAAAGGAAACCCAGAGACCATCCAGTCCAACCCCCGGCCACGGTAGGAATCCACGGCTGAAAACAGACGTCCCACCTGTCTAAAAACCTCCGACATTAAAAGAGTCAACCACCTTCCCCGGGAAAATATTGTTTATGGGCTGTGTTGCATGTTCCATCTTATGGTGACCCTAAGGGAAGCTTACCGTGGGTGTTTCTCAGCAAGATTGGTTCGGAGGAGGCTTGTCACGGCCTCCCTCTGAGGCTGAGAGAGCGTGACTCATCCAGAGTCACTCAGGGCATTTCCATGGCTGAGCAGGGATTCCAGCCCGGATCTGCCAGTGACGTAGTCCAGCACGACACCACGGTCTTCACGGGCTGTGATAGCAGGACGTTATTTTTAAATAGTAACGCTAGGTGCTAGATGTGGAATCTTAGAGCCGGAAGGAACCGCAAGGGATATCTAGTTCAACCCCCTGGCAGCGTAGGGACCCACGACTCAGGGACAGGGGCATCTAACCTGTTTATAAGCCTCCCCTGAAGCACAGTCCACCACTTCCGAAAGGAAAACTATGGTATTTCTATGCCATTTTTCCTCCTAGGAACTCTCGGTCACTCATGTCATTCCCTGCTTCACATACCCTCCAGCATTTCGCAGACAAAAGCCAGGACGTGCGTGGCCAAGCGACACCAGAATGTGGTCAGGGTGGAAAAAATTATGAATGAGGAAGGACAGACAGGCTAGGATAGGCTGTGGATGTTTGCTTTTGCCTGAAGGAAAATACTTTGCTCCCTTCCTGTCCTCTCTCTCCCCATTGCTGAGTTAATAAGAGTGCAGGCCACTTTTATTTATTTCATGTATTTATTATATTTGTATGCTGCCTTTCTCCCAAAATGGGACCAAAGGCGGCTTCCAACCATAAACCAGACTTTAAAATCATTTAAAACGATTAAAAATATTGAAAACATAAAAAAAATTACAAAAACCTAAAACAGTATTAAGTTTTTAAAATACTTTTGAACTCAGTTTGCGGCAATTGAAGTAAGCTGAGGACAAAAGAGGAGGTGGGAGAACCTGGGACGTTTTAAGAGCAGTGGAGAAAGTGGGATGGCCAAGGATTAACTGGGACTCTTTATGCCAAATCAGGACCTTTGGAGTATATCCTCCCTACTTTCTCCTCACAACAAGCTTGTGAGGGAGGTCAGGCTGTGAACGATTGGCCCCAAAGGTTGCCCAGGGAGTCTCCCAGAACTGCCGGGGAATCGAACCTGTGGGCCTTTCTGCGCTACACTGTTATAGTGCTATTATTCCAGCCTCCTATGGAATCCTGGGGTTTGCAGTTTAGGGAGAGGCATTTAGGATTCTCAGCCAGAGAGCTCTTTGGCCTCGGGAAGCTGCAAACCCCGGAATTCCACGGGAAGTTGGAAGTGGAATCATAGCACTGTAACAGTGTAGTGCGGAAAGGCCCTGTGTCCCTCGAGTAATGCACGCTCCCCCCGCTCCACCACAGGGGCTCCGTCCCCCCTGGCACCAACGGAGGCATGCCACCCGGGAGGAACGCCACCCCTCTTTCTCTCTCCACCCCCTTTTCCGGAGCCAGCGACCGGCACACGGGCGGATTCCGGCTGAAGGAGCTGGAGGGCAAAGGTGTGCTGCGTGCGTGCGGGCGTGTGTGTGCGGAGTGGCGGATCTTCCCAGAGGTGGTGGCACAGGAGGGGGCAAAGTCAGGGGGAAGCGCACGGACTTGTGGACTTTACAGCCGAATCACCCAAGTTGCAGATCATCGGCCGGCGACCGAGGAAGGAGCTTTTCCGCAGTGACACTCTCCAAGCAGGTGAGTGGGATGTGGAGTTTTCCTCTCTCTTCCTTTCGTGCCACATTTCAAACACACACACACACACCCCAGCCTCGAATATATTCACTTAAGAGATTAAATCCAATAGATCTCAGCTGGATTTGCTCCTGGGTGGGTAGACAATGGGCGTAGAGTATTTCCAAAACAATGGCTCTTTGCTTGCTGCCCCTTATCAGAAGGCGTCATGGATTTATTCTGTTTATAGCAGTTTGACCCCCACTTGAACAGCCGTGGCTCCATTCTATGGAAGCCTGGGGTCTGTAGTTTTGTGAGGGATTTCGACTTCTCCAGGAGAGAGCTGTAGTTCAGGGGAATGGCTCAGAGAATTCTAAGTAGCTCCAAAAAACAAATCCCTGATTTTCGTAGGGTGGATCAGATCTGAGAAGTCTAGGCATCGCCACATTGCAAATCCCAGGAATTCATAGGATGGATCAGAGAATTCTAAGTACCACCAAACTGCAAATCCCGGGCGTCCATAGGATGAGGTGGATCGGCCACTTTTTAAGGCCCTTGTTGTTGTCATGTGGCTTAGAGTTCTTTCCAGCTTATGGCTTTTGGTTTCTTTGGCAAGATGTATTAAGAGGTTTGCCCTTGCCTGCTTCTGAGTCTGAGAGAGTGTGACTCGGCCAAGGTCACATAGCGGGTTTCCACTGCTAACCGGGGATTTGAAGCCTGGCCTCCTAGAGTCCTTGTTCAATGCTCAGACTGTTACACGACACTGTTTTATATTATACTACACTGTACTAATATCAGTTTATAGTATGGGATACAGAAGAAATCGGAAATTGTTGGAAATTACGATTTTTAATTGTAAGGGGCTGGATCCAAGTTGTGATGAAACATGCAAGGGGGCAGAGTGCCTAAAGGATACCGTGCTTTCTCTCCTTCCTGTCTTGGTTAAGATCAGACCCTGAACTTAAGAAAGCTGCCTTCTGGACTACAGCTCCCAGTATCCCCCAGATACCAGCATACTGTGGTTGTTGGGTATCAAGAGGAACACTGACATGCCCCATCAACCTGTCCTTTTGCCCCCAAATCTCAGTAAGTCAGGGTTTCTTTAGCATTCTTCCCTAGGGGGACTCACCTTCCACCCCTGGCATCCTCCCTGTTCTGGAATACAGGGGCCATCATCCACAGCCAGGCCCACAACCACTTGCCAGGGGACAGTATCCAAGACAACTGGACTGCATCTCCCGTGAGGTGGTTTGGATCGAGAGCTCTACAACTCCCAGCAGGACTAGACATCCGGAGGGCTCTTTGTGAAGGCGCACGGCAAGGGGAAGGGAATGTGCATCCTTCCAGAGGTTGTTGGACTGCAGCTCCCAGCATCCTTCCCCACTGGCTTTGTCGGCTAGGGCCCATGAGAGCTGCAGTGCACCCACCACCAGAAGTTCTGCGTTCCGTCTACCTCTGGCATAAAACACCATAAAACACCTGTACGGTCATCATTTTTTAACAATTGAAAGGGTAATAATAATAATAATAATAATAATAATAATAATAATAATAATGTGGAGAGCCAGTATGGTATCACAGTCTGAGCACTAGACTGCAACCCTGGAGATCGGAGTTCAGTTTCCGACTCAGCTATGGAAACCCACAGGATGACCTCAGGTGTGTCACACGCTCTCAGCCTCCAGAGCCTCCGTGATCGGTATCCCTTTGGGTTGCCATCCGTCAGAAACGACTTGAAGGCATACAACAAATAATAATGTCAATATATATTGTAACGTATGCAATAAAATGATAGCAATAGTGCTGCAGCAGAGATCTTTGTCCTTGGTTTTCCTTGCTAGCCATGCTCTGTAGTTCACCCATCCACATCAGGTTTCTTTGCTTTTTAGGTGAGACAATTAAGTCAGAGCTCAGAAGGAACATTTGTAAGGGACCTCCAGGACAGCTGTATATTCTTTCTGCGTTATTATTTTCTGCCGTTGCAGATTTTTTTTTTCTTTAATGCTACAACCACTTTTGGTTTGTTTTATATATATCTGTTTTGTATGTGTGTATGTGTGTGTGTGTGTATAAAAACAAACCAAAAGTGGTTGTAGCATTAAAGAAAAAAACCTCTGCAATGGCAGGAAATAATTTTATATATATATAATATATATTATTATAATATATGTGTGTGTGTGTATGTGTAAAATTTCCTTTTTGTTGGTAGTGAGCACCTTTGACAAGGTAGTGAAACAAGGCCAGTTCGATCTCCTTGCAAATAGGAAGCCATGCCTATTTTAACCTAAAGCAAAGCAATATCTATCCATCCCTCTGGCATGCTGGAAGAGTTACATTTTTTGGAACAGTTGCATTTCTGGACTGCGGCTCCCCCGGTCCCCCCAGGGGCCACGCCAGCCCCAAAAAATGTGCCTCTGGGAGACCCAAAAAAGTCACTGCCTGGAGTCTTCTGGGCACTGGAAAAAGTAACTTTGCAAGAAATCAGTTCTGCAAGAAACCAGCCTGAGAAGGGCAAACCCCGTTTTCCATTTATACTCGGGGATCAAAGCCGCTGCCGTGAGTTCCGCCGGGCTCACTCTTGAGTCGACCCCCGTAAGAATCCGCTTCTCTCTAAGCCACCGCCGCCTCCTTCCTGCGCATGCGCGCTCCCTTGCAGCGTGGCTCCTCCTTCCCTCCGGCTCGCGACGGAGCGGGACGTTCCACTATTTTACTTGTATGGGGGGGAGCAGCGGGGAGAACCAACTTTGTCGCTAAACGGAGGCTGGGTGCGACCACGTTTCCGTAGCGGGGGAGGAGAAGGAGTGAATCAGACCAAGCAGCGAGGGAGGAGTTTGGCCGCGGAGGGTTCCATTCCTCCTCCTCCTCCCCCCTTCCGGCGCAGTGGTAGGTTCCTCGGCCCCGCCCCCGGCCCCGCCCCCTCCAGTCGCCTGTCTGTGGAGGAGAGAAGGGCCCGGCTCGCCTCGGCGCCTCCAGTCTCGGTCGCTGTCTTGCCGTGGTGGGAGTGACGCTGCTCGGTGAGCGCGGAAGCCGGGGGCCCCGGCTGGGGCAGGCTGGACTCCGGGTCCCCTCCGGTTGTGGGCGAGGGAGACTGGCCGGACTCTAGACTCTTCTGCGGGGGGGGGGGGTGGCCGGACACCGGAGGTCCTTTGGGGGGGGAACTGGACTCCTGGGTTCTTTTTGTGGGGGGGAAGGAATTAGCGGCCGGACCCCTGGGTTCCTTTTGGTTATTGGGGCCGGGGGGAATTGGCAGGACTCCTGGGGTTCCTTTTATTGGCGAGGAGGGAGTTAACGGCCCGACTTTGGCCGGGGTGGGGGGGACGATTGGGCAGAGTCTTGGTCCTTTTGGCCGGGGGGGGCGACTGGCCGGACTCCTGGGTCCTTTTGGCTGGGAGGGGGGAGTCGGCCGGGCCCCTGGTGTCTTTTTGTTGGGGAGGGAGAGAGTTGAAGGCCTGGCTTTTGGCTCTTGGGGGGACAGTGGTCGTACCCCCGTGCCCCTTTGGGTGTGGGGCCGGCGGTCGGCCGGACTCTCGGGCTCCCTTTGGCCCTGGGAGGGAGGGCTTGCTCAGACCTCTGGGTCCTTTTGGCTTGGAGGGGCGGTTCGTCGGACTCTTGGGTTCCTTTTGGACACGGGGGGAAGATTAGTCGGTGTCCTGCCCTTTTGGCTGGGGGGCAGGTGGCCAGGCTCCCTTTTGGATACTGGGGGGAACTGGTCAGACTCCTGGGTCCTTTTGGCTATGGGAGGGAGGGCTTGGTCAGACTCCTGGGTCCTGGGGGGTGGCTGGCCAGACTCCCTTTGGATATTGAGGGGTCAGACGGTTGGGTCCTTTTGGCTTGGGGGAACAATTGCAAATTCAGCCTGGAAGATTGTATAGCTTATGTTATTTATGCTTTACTTTCTTGCCAAAAGTGGGTCTCAAGGCAGGTTACAAATTAAAATGGTTACAGTATGGTTAAAAACATGCAAGAAGCCAACGTGAAAATAGAGTTAACCTATTAAAAATGTAAACATACACTTAAAAAAGAATAATTGAACATCATTTGGCTGCTGTCAAATATTCTACAAATATTCCTTTTGGCTATGGGGGAAGGGAGATTGCACAGACTCCTGGGTCCTTTGGGCTTGGGAGGTGTGTTTGGCCAGACTCCTGGGTTCCTTTTGATTAGAGGGGGAAAGTGATCAGACCCCTGGATCTTTTTGGCTGTGGGGTGGGGGGATTGATCAGACTCTGGGTTCATTTTGGTTAGTGAGAAGGTTAGAAGTTGGACTCTAGAGTTCTTTTCTTTGACGGGAAGGGAGACAGAAACCAGATTTCTGGGTTCCTCTTGGAGTAGGAAGCGGCAGCAAGTCCACAGTTCTTGATGGCAGAGAGAGCGAGGCCCATGGGTGTTTGTGGATTTTAGCAAAGACCGAGTGGGAGGTGAGAATTAGGAAGGATTGGAGGAAGAAAGAGTTACAACATCAAAAGATTGCAAGAAATCTCTGAGTGTCAAGAGCCCAGGAAAGTGATTCCTTTTGGTCTGCAACTCAGTGGCTGTGGGATTCTGGGAGTTGTAGTACAAAAGGAATAATTTTCCTCAGCTTTGCTTCTCTGGGCTGAAGGAGCCGGTCTCTCAGGTTGCCTGAGGTGCTTAAAAGGCAGAGAATGGTAGCAGGCTCTTTGAGGGGGAAATTAATTTAGACCTCTGTAAGCATAGTGTAGTGGTTTGACTGTTTAACTGTGACCCTGGAGACTAGAGTTCGACTCCCCCCTCAGCCATGGAAACCAACTGGCTGGCCTTGGATGAGTCACACTCCCCAGAAGAAGGCAAAGGCAAACTTTGCCAAGAAAACGCTGTTGTAAGTTTGTCTTGGGTCACCATGAGCCCGAAGCAACTTGAAGGCACACAACAACAGCAACGACAAGTGTCTTAATGGGGGAGGGAAGTTTATTTAGCTTCTCCAGCCATGGAAGACCACTGAGTGGCCTTAGGCAAGTAACGCTATCTGCTAAGCTGAAGGGAAGGCCGTGGCAAATTCCCACTGTCTGCCTCCCAGAGAAAAACTAGAAATCAGTTGCTCTAAGTTAGGAGCTGACTTGGAGGCACAGAAAAACAACAAAGTTCACTCAATCTGACCTTGGTGAGTTCCTTTCTCTTTGAGAAATGAGAATGTTGCTGCATAAAGGCAGGATCCATGGATGTGACGTTAAAAAAAAAAGGCAAACTTTTGTCTCCCCCCCCCATGGAAAAATAAAACCCCAAAAAGCTTTTGAGACCCTTAAAGACAGCCATCAGTATCTGCCTTTCCCTTAAAGTTTAAAAAGAACATCCTGGTTGAAGATGAGCTCTATATTTGAAGCCGGATTTGAAAGGGTTAAAGGTGAAGAACCTCTTGAGCAGGTAGGGAGTCTTTATTTCTCACAGAAAAGTTACTATTTTGTGCATCACAGCATCCCAAATCTTAGAATTGTAGTTCTGGAATCCTGGGGGTTCTGCAAACTGTAATTCAGAAACATAGCATTTCCAAGGCTTGAATGTAAGTGATTTATTTATTTGGTGGGGGAAGCTGTCTTGGAAGTGTGGCAGTAATTGCCTTTTACAAAGTAACTTCCTGAGCTCCTAATAGAGTCAGACTGTGGGTCCCCTCAGCCCAAGCCAACATGGCCTGTGGTTGGAATGATGGCAGCTGAACTCTCAAACATGTGGAGAGTGCTAAGTTAGTTATTCTCACCTGGAGACTGAAAAGGCTACCTTTTGTGGACTGTACCTACCAGAATCAAGATTGTTTGGGAGTTGTAGTCCCCCTTCTAAGCATTCTGCTGGACTCGTATCTCCTTGCAGGTGTTTGGACTCAGAAGGTGTTAACTTGTAATCTTGCCAGAGGTTATCTCTGGAGATCAGGGAGAGATCTTGTAACTGGATAAATAAATGGAGGTACTAGTTGTGTAACCTGGAGAAGAAGCATGCTGTATGTGAACCGGGAATACCTGGATGCTTTTGTCAGTTACTGTTGGGGTCATACCATTCTGTTCCTTTGACATTTGCACTGTGATGAACAGGAAGTTTAACTAAAACTGGGCCTTTTTTGGAGTAACGAAATCTAGTGAGCATCAAGGATTGCATATCTGCCATTCTTTGTGATGATTTCCTGGAACAAGGACACCAGTAGCTATTGGCAGAGCTTGGAAAAGTTACTTCTGAGTTAACTACAGCTCCCAGAATTCCTGCCATTGTATACAATGGGGGATTGTAGAGCTTGGAGTCGAAAAAAGTAAGTTTCCTGAGCTTTAGGCCTCCTTCTGGACTGGTAGTCTCCTTGTGGGTGTTTCAGTTCAGGAGATGAAACTTGCTATCTGATCAGAGGTAACTTCAGAAGTGCATAAAGATAGTGTACCTGGATAAATAGGTGGAGATGCTGAACTGAGACACTGGAATTATCTTGGAGCATTGCTTGGGTGGATAGAGTTGTGTAATCTAGGTTCCTGGGTCCTCTTGAAAAAGAATCATGCCTTGTCAGTGTGACTAGGAATACCTCTGGTTTTGTAACTTAGTGCTGGAATTGTACAGTACAGGTTCTTTGATGTTGACACAGGAAACTCGTAACTAAAGGAGCTTGAACGCATTTGCTAGGTGAGCACTGAGCAAAGTGCACCTGCAACTTGTGGTGTTAGTTTCCTGGAGCAAGAACATCAATAAGTGTTAAAATAGCTTGTAAAAAAAACAACCTGTTTTTGGAGAAATATATGTCCCATGATCAGGGTGACTCATTCTTCTTCCTCTCTGAAGTGTATTCATGGGTTAATTGAGGAATCTTTGCTCCAGGGTGGACTCAGAGATGGAAATATGTCAGCCTTTGCCAAGTAGGTGACCTGGAGAAGTGTAGTTGGACTACAACTTTCTTCATTCTTAGAGTAGCCACTGAGCCTTATGAGATGGGAGCTGTAGTCTCTTCCATCCAGCAGACACTTGCTTAAGGGAGGCCTTATAGCTTGGAAATACTACATATGTGGGAGTATAGACTGCCAGAATCATCCAGTCAATGTGGCCAGTGGTCATGTTAGCTGAACATTCTGAGAGTTGAAGTTGAAAGAAATGAGTAACGTTCCAAAACGCTGGTGTAGCAGCTGTTTTCCAGTGACTGAAATAAAGGAGGAAGAACAAGAATCTCTTCAGCCATAAGTCTACCTTCTACCTGCATTTTTTTTTTTAGTAAAATAGGACTATCTCTTTGAAGTAGGAGAGGACATGTGTATGTGTGTGATGGGAGGAATGAATCCAATAAGCCCTGCCATTTGTCTCTGACAAAGTTAGCCTTTGTAAAAACACAGTAGATTTTTTTTTTGTAGTGGTGGGGGAGTTGAAGAAATCACAAAAGAGATAAACCTGTAATTTGGCCAACTTCATTCCTAAGCGGAAGAGTCCCTTTCGGGTTTGTTGGGAATTGGTCCAACATCCAGCTGTTCCTTCATTTCATAAACCTGTCAGAAACAAGAAGCTCTAACTAAAGGGGTCAAAGTTCTTGTGTTGAACATAAAGCATTGCCATTGCAATGGTTTCCTGGAGCAGGGACATCACTGACTTGAAAAAACTAGGGTTTTTTGGGTTTGCTTGTTTGCGAAGAACCCTTTCAGAAGAACCGTTTCAGACCTGCCTCCCTGCTACCCTTTGGCTCTTTTGGAATGGATCTTCATCTAGAGGACAGGATTTCCACCATCTTTGTCTCTTGGCTGGATGAGTCTTCATTTGTTCCTGGGCCCCACGTTTGCAGTCATGTGAGAATTGGGCTCTTTTAACTCCCTGTTATTTGGCAGCTCATTTCCTGTTACATAATACCATTGATTACCCAAAGTGTCTTTTCAAAACGTTGGAAAGTTAGGATGAACAGACAAGCTCAAGCCCTTTAGGTTTTTGCTTTTTTTTTCTTCCTTGAAGACTATCAACTTGGCACATCATTGGATTCAGAAGGGTGGAAAAAAGAACAGATTCTGAATTGAGGGGTGAGTTCCTTGCCTTGGAGGATTGAGATGAGCTATCTCCTTTTGGTTTAGCCATTTCTGTTTAATCTTGGTCTGGTTGTTGCTGACATTTTCTGGCCAGCCAGAGTTATGTTCTTCAAACTCTCATGGCTTTGCAGGATCATACCTTCTGTCTTTTTCTAGGCAGCTCAATTTGGCTTATGTCCTGGAATGTCCTGAATTTTTCCCTGAAATGAGGGGTGTGTGTGTTGTGTACATACATGCAGAGGGAGGAATCTCAGCTATCTGGCTGACCAGGTGTGGTAAAATTCAGATAGAGAGGAAAAAAATAATGGAGTTTGTCTCTTAAAAGCTTAGCAGCCTGTTGGGTTTGTGTGTGTTTTCACTCTTTTCCGAAACTGTTCTTTCAGTCTGGGACAAAGACTAATGGAGGCCTCATGGTTGCTAGGTTGTTAGGGCAGACTGGATAAGAGTTTTGGAAGTGATGAGTTTGCCTTACGGAAAGCAGGTTTTAAAAGGCAGTTAAAAAGAATAACAAAAATTGAGCGCATCCCAAAGAAAAGACTTTCTACAATGGTTTGTAAAGGCCTGGGTGAACAAAAAGGCCTTTCATCCTTTAAAGATACATTTGGATCCCACTGTTGGGAGAATGGTGAAACAGAAAATAAATCCATAAGTAAGAAAGAATGAGAGTGAGCTTGGAATACAGAGTACCAAGTGATGTAGGATTTGTCAACACTGTACAGTAATAGCAGTTTGATCCCACTTTAGCTGTGATGGAGCTTTCCTATGGAATCCTGGGATTTGTAGTGTGGCAGAGGACTTAGAATTCGATAGAGCACTCTGCTTAACTCCCCTGTTAGAGCTGTCTCCCCAGAAAAGTTAGAGGAATATCACCTTGTATATGTATGTGCCTTTGAGTTGCCTGTTGACTTTTGGCAACCCCATGAATTTCATGGGGGCTTTTTTGGCAAGAAATACTCAGAGGTGGTTTTGCCAGCTCCTTCCTCCGAAATATAGCCTTGTTGTGTGCCTTTGAGTCATTTCCTGCTTATGGTGACCCTAAGGTGCACCTATCATAGGGGATTCTGAGGCTGAGAGTGTGTAATGCACCCAAGACCGTCCAGTGGGTTTCCACGGCCAAGCAGGGAATTGTACCCTGGTCTCCAATGTGTTTCATAGTTGCTTTTCAAAATTAATGGGAAATTTTGGGATGTGTTTTGAGTATATTTCTGAGGTTTTACATCCCTTCCCTTACTACCTTGGAAAAAAAATAACAAAAAGCAAGAAGCAATGTGAGTATTGGAGTGACTTGCGTTTGAGAACATTGTGGTGAGAAAATGTCCAGGAACTATTCCCTCGATGCTGTCGTAGGAACCAAAACAACTTAGCAAGCTGTTTCTCAAGGGGGTAACCAAAGCAGAACTTTAAGCCCAGAAGAGTCATTCAGAAACAAATCTAGTTTCTAAAGGGTCCACAAGACTGCCTGTTGGCTTACAATCTCTGTACAGGTCTGTCCTGTGCTACCTCAGATTCTTTATCCTAGCTTTGGTCTGATGCGGAGTGCCTGCCCCAAATGCCTAGGTTCCCAAGGTGGCAGGGGCAATGGGCCCTGGGTTTCTCTTGCCCAGGAATGGTGGCACCTTTGTGGAAAGAGGTGGGGGACTGGGAGACCTTTTTCCAGCCCGGGGTCCCCCAAGAGCCACACTAACCCCTCAAAATGAAACCAGAAATGGTTTGTGTGGGTGAAGAAAAAAGCCCGCTCGTTATTCTAGAGGAGACAGTTTCTCCATTCTTTTATGGTTTAAAATGTTATCTTTGCTTTTAGGGGCCAAAGACCAACCGTGTAGGTGGGCTACAGGTGGACCATATCTGGCCAAGTTGCATAGCCTCAACCTGATGGAGAACAATTGGAAAACAAAAAAGAGAAATGGAGATTCCAAAGGAGGGAGTATGAGGTCACAGGAAAGGAATAACCCATGCATGTTGGGTGACCGGATGAGCCATCCATGGGACAAAGGGCCATAATTGGTTAGCAGGTCTTCTGCAAATAGGTGAGCAGCTGTCATGTTCCTCCAAAATGAGGCAGCTTTCTGTCTGGAGTGTCAGGCGGAGACCCACAAATAGCCCTGGGGTGGTTGGCCAAGCCTTAATTTTTCTCATCTGGAATTTGATGATGAACTTAGAAATCCTGTAAGACAGCTCACCTTGTCCTCCAGTAACGTGACATGTGGCTCATCACAGTCTCTTAATTTTGCAAATTGTTCCCCTTGTTTTGGAGAAGGTGTCTAGCTTGCCGCCTCCATTGTGCGTCCCTGAGATCCAGCATTGGAATAAGGCTGGCTCTCTTCAGTTCCTTTCCCCTTGACATGAAGAATACATTGCTAGTGAGCACTGCACATGGAGTCATACTGCATGTGCTTTAGTTGTGGAGGAATGCACCATCAAAGCACTCCCAAAAGATGGTTCTCCAATCTCTGTATAAAGACCTCCAAAGTTGCTGAATCCACCACTCTGTGAAGCAGTGTATTCCACTGCCGAACAGCTCTTACCGTCAAGAGGTTCTTCCTAACATTTAGGTAGAATCTCTTTTCCTCTTTCAAACTACCCCCTGTAGTTTGAATCTGTTGCTCCGTGTCCTGGCCTCTGGAGCAGCAGAAAACAAGCTGGCTCCATCTCCTACCTGTCATCTCTTCAGATACCAAAGGATGCCAAAAAGCCCCTGCCATATTATCAAAGTACTGCATTATTGGCTGGCAGACTTCCAGTGGTGTGCTGCCAGGCTGCATGCTTTCCTTGGCAGTAGTCCCATAATTCTCTGCTCTGTTCCCATAATTCCAAGGGGAAGCTTGGCAGGAAGTGAACCAGAGAGTGGCTAACTGCAGGAGGTTGAGGGGAGTTTGCTGCCTGGGAGACTGAAGGGCTAACAGAAGTTTCAAAAGAACCAACTGACTCCAGGATGCTTCCCATGGGAACCTGCTGGATGACCTTGGACAAGTCACACTCTCTCAGCCTCTGAGGAAGCCAATGGTGGCAAACCATTTCTGAGTACACATGGACAAGACAAGCCTATTTTGTTTTGTTTTGTTTGAGCCAGTGCAATGTGGTGGGTTGAATGTTGGACCACGTTTCCAGGAGATGAGGGTTGGAATCTTTGCTCAGCCATAGAAACTCACTGGGTGGCCTTGGCTCAGTGACATGCTCTCAGCCTCAGGAAGGCCATCCCCCCGCCGGAAGAAATCTTGCCACAAAAACAGGCTTGGGGCCACATGTATCTACTTGGTCACACTGCCCACACACATGTACCATGAGGATTATTTGTCTTCTGATCTGTTAAAGATCCATTACATATTTTATTTTTTTATTAAATTCCTACTCTTATCCCAACAAGCCAGAAATTGGAAAATTTACTTTTTGGATGACACTTAACATGGCCAGTGGCCATGCTGACTGGGAAAATTTGAAATGTAAGCTCAGCTGAGGGGCTTATAGGATATAGGTCTTTCTCTCCAACAGCCCTGCAAGGAAGGCTTCAGTCGAGAGATGCTACTCCAAGGCCACCCAGTGAGCTTTGTGGTTGTTTAGAGATTGTAACTCTGACATTGTAGTATTCTTGTCTGGGCTGGACCTTTCCAGATATATTGGGCTGTACCTACCACTGTCCCCCTTCAGTGCAGCTATATACTAGCTGAGGATGATGGGAGTTGCAGTACAGCTCTTGCACTGCAGGGTGAAGGCTGTTTTCAAACACAGTAGGAAATTAGCTTTCAGAATGATTCCTCTGCACGACTGAAAAACTCACATCTGCACACCTTCGCCTGCACACTTCAAAAAATAAAGTATGTATTTGAAGAAGAAATACATGTGTTTTGGAAGCTTGCACATAAAAACAGCTGTGCTTTTTTTTTTTTGGCTGGCCCAGTGAAGGATTTGTTGCAATATGGACTTTGGAATTTGTCGTATGATCTTGGAGTTAGAATAATGGATTAGGTAATACACACCTTAAACTCTTGAGAGTATAAAGTATCTCATATGATCTTGGAGAAATAGATTAGGCAATATATACATTAAACTCCTGAGAGTATGTAATCCCTCCCTCATGAAAACAGCAGAGTTAAGCGTGCTGAGAGGTGGTTAGGGAGTGATACATATGTCAGGTTTGTCCCCTCCTAGTTTTTAGTTTTTCCTGATTTCACACCCTTTTTCATCGCAAATAGGAAGAAATCTTTGAGTTCTGGTAAATGTCTACCAAACCAAACTGAAACTAGATCTCTTCCCTGCAACTACGCTTCCTAGATTAAATAATTCCAGCATGGAAAAGATTATGTTGTACCTCCTTCCCACCTTTGTTATCTTCACCATCATGCTTTATATTCTGCCATATCTCCTAAATGAGGCTCAGGTCATCTTCAAAATCAAAATAGGTACTTAATATAGTACTTAAAATGGCCACAGTCACATGGCATCAAGCTCTCAGCAGCATTAAGAAAGCAATTTAAAACAGGCAATTAAAATGATTACTGCCATGTCATTGGTAATGACGAGAAGCTTCTTGGGGAAAAAAATGTGGCAACACCAATTCATTGTTACAGTGGTGGAAAACCAGGGATTCAGAGCCAAACTTTCAAGAGTTAAAGCCTCAGGCTTGGAGGGAAAAGTGTGCCAGTGTTGATTTTCTCCCTTATTTGAATTTTTTAAAAAAATAAAATATCAAGTTCTTTCCATCCTGAATATAGAGAATCCTAGAGTTGGAAGAGGCCTCATGAGCCATGGAGTTGGTGGTGAGCTCCCCCTTTCTGGAGAGCTTTAAGGGGAAGTTGGGTCGGCCTCTTGGTGTGTTCCCACATGGCGGAGGGTTGCTGTAGATGGCCTTTGGTTGCCCACCGGATTCTGTGATACCCACATCTGCCCTCAGAAAGGAGCCTTGGCTTTTGATTGTCCTCTCTTTGTGCTGTCTGATAATTTTCAAATGCTTCTCACAGAACATGTCAAAATCTTAGAGAGCGAATGACGGTCTGGCCATTGTGTTGGAAATAACCAGCCTACCCATTTTTGAGGTTGCCGTGACACTTCTCCCTGCTAAAAGCATGGTGTGTGGATTGCCAAGGGCCATTATGGTGAATTGCACCAAATTGCACAGCTACTTGATCGCTCTTTGAGTCTGGTTGTTTTTGTTCTTCTGCAGTTTTTTGGTCATACACAGAAAAATACTCATCAGCCCCCCAAAATTACCTTTCAGGAACACAGTGGAGTTAAAAAAAAAAAAAAGGGAGCTGATGAAGAGTGAATTTGCTCAGAGAAACTGCTCATTCCCTTATCACCTTAGGTGACCGTCATTCCCACTCTTCCCTCCCATGCCCCTCCTTGTTTTCTCCCTTTCTGCAAGAGTTGAAGAGTCCAACTCTTACATAAAGTGCGTCAGAAGGTAACCTGAACCACGTTCTACAATTTAATCTGTGAACAAAAGAGTTTTCAAGGGGGCGGATTTCTTAGGCGCTTTGTTGACAGATCTCTGCTTCCCAAAATCAACATTTGGAGAAGCTTTGGCTTCAACAGGGCCCAGCCCTGCAGCATGGGTTTAGGTTCTTGTGGCCACCGGTGCCCTGGTTCCATCTTCTTTTGGTGGTCTTGACCTTCCCTTTCCATGTCTTCTTGTTCCCTTGGGGTTCAGCTGAAAAGCTTGGCCTACATGCAGAAAGAGAGGTACCTAGCAGGTTTTTCTGGCGTTTGAGTCCCCGAAGGAGGGATGTGGTGGTTGAATGGCACTTCGATATTCGGAGGCGGTCTACCTGTACATGGGAATATACAGTCGGCCCTCCATGTTTGTGGGTTTGGCTTTCACAGATTTGATTATTAGCAAGTTTCTCCAACCTCTGCATCCCAGCCTCAGGTTCTTCTTTTATGGGGGAACCTCCTCTTTTGTCAGCTTCATTCGGGCTGTGCAGCCCTTTAAAAAAAACACCCTTCCTGTAGTTGAGGTTGTCCTCCTCATCCACCAGCAACTGCCTGGGCAGCTAAGGAGGGCTCACAACCCAATTTCTCAGAACCGTAAGCCCTCCCCTAATGCCTCCCACACCCAAGGAAGAGTTAAAATCCCCCCCCCTTCAACTGGCATGGTCGTGTGCTAATATGTCAATCTGATTTTCCACTACAACTCCTAGCATCCCCAGGGGATGCAGTCTAGGGGGGAAAAAGTAACTCTTAAAAGCTGAGAAAGGAACAGAGTTGCGTCTCGGGCAGGATGATGGTCTTTTTGTCCATCGACAGTAGCCGTTGTCACTGTGGCAAATACTGTACAATGTGTGGGTTGCTGCTTCCAAGTAGAAGGGGCCTGATGGAGTTGTTTTTGTTCATTGCTGTCAAGTTGATGTTACCCTACGGTGCAGTTGGCAACCACCTTGCTCAGGTCTTGCAAAGTCAGGGCTGTGGCTTCCTTGACTGAGTCTCTCTATCGGTAATAGGCTTTTCCTCTTTCCCTGCTGCTTCCTAGCTTACCAAGCATCCTTGTCTTTTCTAATAAGTCCCATCTTCTTGAATGATGTCCTCAGTTGACTCATCTTGGCTTCTAGGCAGAGTTCAGGCTTGGATTTGCTCCAAAGGCCATCTGTTTCTCTTTTTGTCAGTTCCTGGTATCCCTAGAACCGTTCTCCAGGCCCACGTTTTGAACAAGTTGATTTTCTTCCCATCATGAGTGAAATGGTGGAATAAATGTATCCCAGGAATTAATTTATCCCATAAACCAGAATTATGTAATGCTTCCCTTGTGTCACAGCAGCGCATTGTATACAACACTGGGTGGGATTTCCCAACCAGGGTTGGGAACATGATTTGACTGGTAATGCCAGTCAACTCCTCCATTACTGATTTACCCTGGCCTGGTGTTGGCAGCAGTGCGTTTTTGAAATGTTGGCGGTCTCATCTGCACCAACCCTGGGAATCGAAAAATGCAGGCAGCCAGGCTGATTCATCTCAACAAACCAGTTCTAGCACCTTGTGTCTCTATTAGGTGACAGCTGGTCTTTTGAGATAGCTAATGAGTCTTAATTCTCAATTTAGACACCGAGCCACTCCCATAATATTGTACTTTGCATTGCAACAGGGGCTGTTCATACTAGAGGAGAAAAAGGGCCGGATGAGTGGGTAGTGAGGTCATGGCTTAAACTTAAACCCGATAGACTGTGGTTCATCTTAAGCATATTAGTGGGGGATTTTTTTTTTTTTTTAAAAAGATCTAAATTCAAAACCAGCCACAAAGCTTGGCTTGTTCCAACAAGCTGCAGTTCAGAACAACCACAGTGTAGAGTTAAAACACACTAAACTGTGGTTAGTTCCATGCAGAAGGCTCCAACCCCCTCCTGTATCGTACATACGCCCTGCCATTCTCTCATTTTGACACTCAAGGTAGCTGAGGGTATAAGTTAACACCAGAAACGTTTAAAACAATAAACAGCGGAGCTAAAAAACAATTAAATAAGCAACTGTATAAAGAAACTTTTATTGAAAACAGTTAAAGAAGTTTAAACATACCAAGGATGATGATAAAGGATAACAGCACACCCCAGGCAGTAGTTGTTCATAGTCCAAGGGTTAGGCAAGGGAAGTCTTTCCCTGCTTAGAGAAAGAAAGTAGAAAGGCGGCTGAACTAGCTTCCCATGGGAGAAAATGGGGGCAGGCACTGTCCCGTGTCTGTACGGGCCTTATCTGTGATGGTGGCTGGAGAGAGCTGAAAGCCCTCCCTTGAGGATTTTAAAAATTGGGGCAGACTCAGATACAGGCCTTTCAGATAGACCACTGAAAAAGAATCGGTGTTTCTAGATTCCTTATGGCCTGTTGGAGGAGGAGCGGAGAAAGCAATGCAGCAATCCAAGCTTTACTGGGGGTTCTTGTGAGGATGATGTACCTCCCAGGTGTGGCTCGACCGGATGCTTGCAAGCTGGTTTTAAAATTTTGTTTGGTCCTGTTAATGCGTGACAGTGTTGCATTCTTAAAGTATTCTGTTCCTGTAACTTGTTACACTCTTTTGAGAGGCAGAGGTTGCTGCGAATTGTTACAGTGTTCGGAAAATAACTTGTTATATTACTTTGTTAGGAAAATAACTGGTTGCATTGCTTTGTTGGGAAAATAACTGGTTGCATTGCATTGTCGGAGAAGTAAGTTGTTACATTGCTTGGTTGGGGAAGTAACTTGTTCCATTGCTTGTTTGAGGTGCTGTTTAGTTTTCTATTGCTTCCTCTTACTTGGGGCGGCACTTAAAATTGGCATACAATGTCAGAAAACTTTACTTGTTATAAAACAAATTCTCTCCTAATAATTCAGTTGCTTTAAAATGTAACTTCATGACGTCCTCCTTGTCCAGAAAAGTAACTAGTTAGAAATAACATTATTTCCAATGCTCTGGGATGGATTATGGCTGCCATTATTCCTGAGCATTGGCCATGCTGTCTGGGAACGATGGGACAGAAGATGGACCCCCTTGGAGACATTAGCCATGATAATTTTACCATGCTGTCTGGGAATGATAGGGACTGTAGTTCCACTGTTGGTTTTCTGGCGTCAGAAAAATTCGGACAACCTCTGGATAGTGTGGCATCACAACCGGTCACAGTTTTCTCCAACTGTGGCACATCCTATTGTTATTATGGCTAATCGCCTCCAACTGGATCCATTTCTTGTTTTATATTTTTTAGGGAAAAAACCCTCTGGGCTTAGCTACTTGGGTATATCCACACTGCATGGTTATCTCAGTTTCATATGTCTTTATTATGGCTCAGTCCTTTGGAATCTTGGGATTTTTAGTTTGGAAAAGGACTTCAGATTCTTTCCTGGAGAGCTCTAGCAGCCATCTACGGTAGAATTCAAAAATACGGTTGGCTGTCCACATTTGCTGGGGTTTAGGTGCACAGAATCTTCCCAAAATTGGAAAAATCACAAATCTCAAAATGTGTGTCTGTGGGAAGGGGGCTGAGGCACAGTCTAAGCCAGGTCAGGGAAAGGAGAGAGCGGGGGGTCGGCACGGTGGCCCTGTACTTTCTCTCTCGCCCATCTCCTTCCTTGGGTGTATGGGGGCATTGGGAGAGGGTTTGGGGTGCTGGGAAATTGGGCTACAAGCCGTCCTTAGCTGGCCAGGACTGGTTGGAGGAAGAGGAAGAGGAGGAGGAAGACCAGAGGTGGGTTTTTAAAGGGCTGCACGGCCTGATTGGAGCCACCGGGAGGGAAGGTTCCCCCGGAAAAGAAGCGCCTGAGGACACCCCTAATGTTCCTCCCATCTCTTTTTAGGTGCTGGATCACGAGGAGCGTTTCATTTGGGGAGTTCATTTAGCAACAAATTAATCAAAATTAAGTAAGTTTAATAAGCACTAATTTTCAGGTTTGTCACCTCCATTAGACCTTCTTTATGGGCCGGATGTGAAACACTTGTTATGTCGGGGAAAAATAATGGTTGAGGTGTGGCATGTGCGTTAAGGACACTGTCCTAAACCCAGCTGCTCATTCCAGCTTAGAGTGGACCTGGTGAATCATGGGAAGTCACGCGGAATTACAGAGTTGGACAGGATCACGAGAGCCGTCTTCTCCAACCCGTTGCCCGCTGCGGTGATTTCCTGAGCCCTTGCCATTTCCTTCTTCTGAGGCTGAGAGAATAGGAGTAGCTGATGATCACCCAGTCGGTTTCCAAGGATGAACCAGGATTCGAACTCTGATCTCCCTGATTCCCAGTCCAGCCCTCAAACCACAACACTGTGCTGTTTCCAATATGACAATTCTTTCTTTCCTAGAGTGTTTCTGGTTAGATTTATTGGGGGGGGGTCATTATGTTCCTCCGAAGCTGAGAGAGTGTGGTCCTTGTCCAACGTTCAGACCACTGCACGATGCTGTCTCTTAAACATAGGCTTTCTTGGCCAGATTGACAGAGCTTTAGAAGATGATTTTTAAATAAAAATACAAATAATAAAAAACGCAAGTTATACAGCAGTCCCTCAGTATCTGCTAGGGTTTGATTCCAGGACCCTGTGTGGATACTGAAATTTGCGAATGCTGAAGTCCCATTCGGTACTATGGTGTTGTAAACCAGTGTCCCTTATATAAAAAGGGAAAACTGTGTTGTATTTAATACGTCTTTGGTCTTGTTAGCTTTAAATTTTGCAAAATCAAAGTTTTCTTTTTGCGGATTTTTTTGAAGGAAGAAATATTTTCAGGCCACGGTTGGCGAAATCTGTACATACAGAATTCACAGATATGGAGGGCTGACTCTAATAGGAAAACGCAGTTAAGCAAGATAGTAGGGAAATACCCTTTTCCATACTTTAGCCTCTCCCTTGCCATCCGATCGGTTGGCAGAATCCTGCCTCAAAAGGAGAACGGAGAGGGAGACGGTTTACTTTCCCTTGGCAGGGAGTTCCTCAGGCTAAGGCTAGAAAACTCTTAAGGAATGAGCTGTACTTGCTGTGGTCTCTCTCAGTGAAGTACATGCTGTCTCCCTTTCACTCCTATGGCAGAGATGTCCACTGGGAGAGCGTGCTGTTCAAGGTACCCGATGCCGTCTGATCCCAGTGGCTGCCATCAAGCCTGGAAAAATCCCCTTTGAACCCTTCCTAAGTCTAGTTCGGTTTCCCTTTGCCCCATAGAACTTGATGGGAAGCCATTGGGGACAGGGAAATGTCCCTCCTGTGCAATTCACTCAGGGCCTCAGCCATCACGTCCAGGAGTTATAGTCCAAGAAAGTAACTTTTCCGGTCTCTGGGGAAGGGGGGCTAGGCAGGAGGGCCGGGCCGTCTTCCGCAGGGGCTGCCCATTGATCTCTGTGGGACTAAAGAAACCGGCTGCGCTCTGGGATGCCGTTGAGAGGGGAGGAGAACCAAGCTTGGGCAAGGGTCTCTGGGGGTTGTGTGTGTGGGGGGGAGATTAGTTCTTCTGGCCCCACCCCTTCATTTGCGTGTCACCTGGGTGGTAGAGTATCACCTGGTTCATCAAAGGGGGAATAGTTAAGGATGGGATGTTCTTGCATCACTAGAGAAGCCAAATGAAAGGCAGGGGTGTTCCTGTTTATTAATGGGGCTTTGCATCACTTTATTACTTGGATGCAAATGGAGATCAGAGCTGCTGGCTGCCTGGGCCTGTCCCTCCGGCTTCTGGTAGTCAAAGGCTAATTGCTTTGCCCAAAGGTTGCACCTGGACCTGCTTGTGCAACGTGGTGTTGGCAGGGGTGGAGCTGGCACAGGGCCGGGTGAGGGATGAGAAAAGAGAATCTGGCGTGAATTGGGATGCCCTCCAGAGGTCCTTTTAGCCAGGATGGAGAGCCAAGACGTGCTTCTGTCTTCCGCCCTTCGAGACTTTCCGTGCGTTACCGTCTTCCTCTTCTTCTGAGCTTGTCTGATGAGAGAAAGGAAGGTGCAATGACAGCTGGTTGGTGGAGGTGGTGAATCTGTGCTGGGTTTTAGTCTGAACTTTAAAGGACCTCTCCAAGGTGCCAGACCCTATCCTTAAGACAGTTTCAGAACCCGGGAGGAGCTCCTTTGAAACCTGGAAAGGATTCACCGTCCCACTGACATGGGAGGAAGTTGGATAGCTCTGTCAAAATTCAGACTGAAATCTAGAGTGAATTCAGACTCCCCTCCCACTATGTTTGACCCTCCATATGTCCTTGAACTCCAGCTCCCAGCAGCCTAGCCACCGTTGCCACTGGTGAGGAATGATGGGTGTTACAGTCCACTGTCATCTAGAGGAACAGATGTTCACCAGCCCTACTTTTAAAGCAAACCAGAGCAGGGTAGGGTGGGCAAGAATTAATAAGCTCAAGATAGTTATTGATTCCTCTCAACGCTGCCCGCAGAGTTTTTGAGTTCTGCCAGCGTATTGAAACAAGCCAACCAGGTCTCTGCTCTCCGGGAGGCTACAGTCTAAAACAGGCATTCAAGGAATGCAGCACTTGCTTCACCTCAAAGTAAAGGTTCAAGGCAGTGTGCTAAAAATGGTTTTGAAAAATAAACAAGAAGTTAAGCACCGATGTGACTCTTAAGAATAAGACCAAATAAAACAGCATGCTTGGGCGGTTGTATATTTTGTTTAAGGTTGTTCAGGTAGGCAGATTAAGGTGACTGTCTGTTCTGCTTTTCACGAGGCGTGGTGCAAAGAGTCACAAGAAGGAGTGTGTTTGTGTCGGAGGGAGGGGATGGTAATGTGACAAGGAGGACCAGAAGTCCTGGTGAGGAATTTGTGCCGCGAGCCCAGCCTTTTGCAAAGATACCTCAGCCGCAAACTGGCTTGGTCAGGAGTTCTCATTATTTTCATATCCAGTTTGGGTTTCCCTTTGGGTGAGCAAATAGTCTGCCTGTTGATAATTAATCCTTAAATTGCAAGATGCATGTTCCCTAGGGAGAGACAAAATCAATCTTGTTCTCTCAGGTATGATGGTTGCATAAAAAGACGGCTTAGGATTGCCTTTCTTTGCCCATCCACCTGTTGAAATGGAGTCTGGTTGCGGAAACACTGTGGGCGGATGAGGGAGCTGTTGTGTAACTTCTTATTATTACCGTTCCTTTACAACGTGCCATTACTGTTGTTGTTGCGTGCCCATATCTGATTTATGGCAACCCTACAGTAAACTCACAGGGTTTTCAGGGAGCTGAGAGTGTGTGATGTGTCCAGGGTAACCAGGGGGGTTCCATGGCCAAAGAGGGACTCGAACCCAGCTCTCCAGGGCAGTGGTAGTTGGGATAGAGGGAGGGCCTTTCAGCTTGCAAAGATGGGTTGGCCTCAAGCCTTTCCCCAGAAAAGTGAGAGGACAGCCCTGCCGTATCAGGCTTGGAGCCTCTCTGGTCCAGTATTCTGGTTAACCCCCGCTGTTGTTGCATGCCTTTACGTTACTTACGGTGACCCTGTTGCAGGGTCTTCTGGATAAGATTTGTTCAGAGGGGATTTGCCTTTGTCTTTCTCCGAGGCCAAGAGAGTGTAACTTGCCTGCGATCCCCCAGTGGGCTTCTGTGGCCAAGCAGGGATTCGAATCCTGGTCTCCAGAGTCCTGTTCCCACATTCAAACCGCAGTGCCACGCTAGCTCTGGAAAACTGTCATTACGTGTCTTCCGGTTGACTCTGACTTACGGCACCCTCATTTTAGGGTTTCCTCGGTCAGATATTTTCCAGAGAAAGTTTGCTGCCGCAGCTTTCTTCCAAGGCTGAGACAGTGTGGCCATTGTCACCCCTGAGGTTTCATGGTGGAGCAGGGATTTAAATCCCGGTAAGTGCCATTTTCCCATCCGGGCATTCAGAACGACTGGAAGCAGCAGCTGTGGAGCTGAGAGAGTAGAAGGGCAGTCGGCGCCTCTGTTAGTTTCTCCCAGGACGGACTAAGCTCTCGCCTTTCTCCGTTCCACTCATGGAAGGGGATGGTTCCTTTTTGGGTAAGAGTTAAAATACCGTACGTAAATTGATCTGCGGATAAGTCAACCCAAGTCAATTTTGGGGGTCAGGTTTTCGTGACTGAAATTTTTAGGCTTACACCTGAGTATATACAGTCGATGTGTTCCTAGGTGTTGCTCCTTTAGCAGGAAATGTTGTACCAGAGGCAGAAATAGCCCAGATAGAATAGGGGGTAGGTTCTCGAGTTGCACAAAAGAAGAGCGGTTTGATGTGTTGGGGCAAAGTTTGTCCTTCAAAGCTAGGCACTTGTGACGTGAAACAACAGGGTCAGATAAGCCTTGTGTGGATAAACAAAAGCATTTGGAGTCTTCTATGACGGCTTCAAGGTTTCTTCCAAAATGCAATCCAAGGATGTTTATTTTATTTTTTTCTTTCACCATTCTCCACTTTTCTAGTAATTTCCATTCTGGCTACCAGACTAATAGATGTGTGTTTTTTTTCTTTTAAGAAAAGGGTCAGGGGCTGCTCTCCCTTTTTTCCCCCCTTTTGCTTTTCAAAACAGGCTTATCTGCTCTCCGTGCTTCCAAAGCTAATACTGCTTAAAAAAAATCTAGCTACATAGAGGAAAAGGATGAAAGTGGCTGGACAGGCATAAAAAAACTTTGTGAAGCAATTGCCTTTCTCAGAGGCTTTGTTAACTGAAGTATGCCTGTAGTAGTAAAAGCAGTAGTAATAATTACCTGGCAATATATCAGACTGGGAATGTTAACTCTGTTGGCGCTCTTATCTCCTTATCAAGCTCTTGTCTGCAATCCAGACATGCAAATTCCATTCATATCTGTTCTTTCCTTCAGATTTTTCCTTCTTTCACACTCTTTGATTCACTCTCACAGCCATTGAGTCCAACCCCATTCTGCTATGCAGGACTACATCATCAAAGCATTCCCAATAGATGGCCATCCAGCTTCTGTTTAAAAACCTCCAAAACAGGAGACTCCACCACACTCCACTGAGGCAGTGTATTCCACCGCTGAACTGCTGTTACCCTCAGGAAGTTCTTCGTAGGGTTTAGATGGAATCTCTTTTCCTGTAGTTTGACGCTATTGCTCCGTGTCCTAGTCTCTGGAGTAACAGAAAGCGATCTTGCTCCATCCTCCATATGACATCCCTTCAAAAATTTAAACATGGCTATCATGTTGCTTCTTAACCTTCTCTTCTCCAGGCTAAATATACCCTGCTCTGTCAGCCACTTCTCACAGGGCTTCATGTTTTCCAGACCCTTCACCATTTTGTTTGCCTTCCTCTGGACACATTTCAGCTTGTCAATATCCTTCTTGAATAGTGTTGCCCAGAACTGGACATAGTATTCCAGGTGAGGTCTGACCAAAGCAGAATAGAGTGGCATTATTTCTTCCCTTGACCCTATACTCCTATTGATGCAGCCCAGAATTGCATTGGCTTTTTAAGCTGCTTCATCACACTGCTGGCTCATGTTCATAGCTGTAGCCTAGTTTAATTTAGTTTGGGTAGTTTAGGATAGGTAAGCCAATATTAGGTTAGTTGTTAGAGTCTGTCTGTTTGTTTACTGCCTGTCTTTGAAATCCTCTGTATGTTGTTTTATATAATCAATACATTTTAATAAAAACATTTAATAAAAGGAAACATTGCTTCTTCAACAGTTCCTCGTAAGGTCTGATTTCTAAATCATTCTCTATTCCATCTGTTCTACTGTTGAAAAACTGTTACAGCCAAGTTCTTCCTAATGCTTAGGCGGAATATCTTTTCCTGTAGTTTGAGTCCTTTGGTTTGGGTCTTGGGGCCTTTTCCTGACTACACTGTTATAGTGCTATCATTCCACTTTGAATATCCTATGGAATCCTGGGGTTTGCAGTTTAGGAAGGGGAATTTAGACTTCTCAGCCTGAGAGCTCTTTGGCCTCACTAAACTACAAACCCCAGAATTCCACAGGATGTTGGAACTGGAATAACATCAGTAGAACAGTGTAGTGTGGAAATGGCCTTAGTCTCTAGAGGAGCAAAAAAAGAAGCTGGCCCCATCTTCTACATGACATCTTTCACATATTTAAAGGTGGCTCTCCAAGCTAAACAAATCCAACTCTCTCAGTTCTTTGGACCGTTAACTTCCAGGTCCCCCTGTCCAGCCCCAGTCAATATAAATGCTGGGAGTTGTAGTTCCAAAAGAAGATAATGATGAAGAATTTTCCAGGCTCTGTAATGAAACCCGACCAGGACCTGTCGAGCCCCCGGTCCGTGGCTTGTGGCTTCTCTCTAGTTTTCATCTGCGTTCTCTCCTGACGGAGGCCGTGGGGTGAGCTGTAAGCCTCTGTGTTTGTGCTCTTGCTGCAAAAGCGGGATGTAGAAGGTGGAAAGGGTGTTTTTCATAGAAAAAAGAGAGCAGCAGCTCTGTGATCGGCATGTGTCCTTCGCCTGCGGTCAGCAAGTTAATCAGTGTTTCTCTTGTGCAACTGGCACTGCTGAAAGGTCATTGCAAGGCCTGCTGTGCATGCAGATGTGGAGTGAGGTTAGTGGCTGTTGGGGGGGGACAAAATGGAGGGAAGTGCCCCTCCTCTAGAGTGGCATTCCTGGGACCCTTTAGTGCCACACAGGTACAGGACTGTGTTTCCACTTTAACTGCCATGGCTACATCCTATTGAAGCCTGGGATTTGGAGTTTAGGGAGGAGTACTTAGTGTGATGTAGTGTTTGAGCATTCAGCTACAACCCTGGAGACCAGGGTTAAGTTCCCCATTCAGCCCCGGAAAGCCACTGGGTGACCTTGGGCGCGTCACACACTCTCAGCCCCAGAAATCCCCACGATCGGTTCGCCGTAAGTTGTAGGCGACTCAAAGGCACACAGCGACAACGATAACACAGAATTCTCAACCATAAGCCTCCCCAACCTGCTTCCAGGGGTGTAGCGGTGGGGATGGAATGGGGACAAAATTGAGGGCTTTGGCCCTCCAAATAAGAATGATGCCCCCAGGGTGAAATTTTCCTTCTAGTTCCTAAATTCTAGCCTTGCTTTAACTTAAAACTCCACTTGAGCATTTAGAAATACCATTTGGACACCCAAAGAAAAGAGGCAGCTGAAGACAGTGGTCACAGTAAATAGAAGGTTCTGGGTGCGAATTCTCTGCCTTGAGAAAACCAGCCCTCCTGGTATTTTGTTCTGAGCCAAATCCTTTATTCGGTCGATATCGCTTGCTGCTTGCCTGGTATTTAAAATTGACAGGAGCTCTCTGAACCGTGTTTGATGGTTTTGCTTGTTCTTGGTAAACCTGGGATGGGCAACTACCAGGAGTCCAGGGGCTGCTTTGACCCCTTTCCTGTTACTTTAGGGGACTCCAGTTGGACTACTGTAATGCAGTGTACATGGGGCTGCCTTTGAAGAGTGTTTGGAAACTTCAGGTGGTCCAAAGATCTGCAGCTGGATTATTAATGGGTGCTGGTTGCAAGGAGCACACAACTCCTTTGTTCCAACCGGTCCACCGGCTGCTGGTCTGTTTCCAGGCACAATTGAAAGTGCTAGGTTTGGTCTATAAAAGCCCTGTACGGCCTGGGCCCAGGCTGTCTGAAGGACTGTATCTTCCACATGGTGAACGGTTTGACTACAACTCTGGAGACCAGGATTCAATTCTCCGCTCGGCCATGGAGACCCACTGGGTGACTTTGGGTGCGTCACATGCTCTCAGCCTCAGAAAACCCCGTAGTAGGATTGCCTTAGGGTCGCCATAAGTCATAAATGACCTGAAGGCACACAATAATGGCCTTCGCTATATGAATGTGTCCAAGATCTTAAATCTGCAGGGGAGGCCCTTCTCTCTACCCCACCACCTACTAGTGGGGAAATGGGAGAAGGGCTTCTGTGTGGCTGCTGCCACATTTTGGATCTCCTTCCCTACAACAATAATATCGCACTGTTTTTCCCAGTTTAGGACTCCACCTTGGAGAGTTCTTTTATGTGTGTCTGTGCCTTCAAGTTGCCTGTCAAGTTATGGTGACCCCCGTGCATTTCGTGGGGTTTTCTTAGGCAAGAAATCCTCAGAGGTGGTTTGGCCAGTTTCTTTCTCTGAAATATAGCCTACGGTTGAAATTCCTCTGTTGGTCAAAATCCATGGCTGTAACTTTATTCTCCTTCCTCCCTCTCTCTCTCTCTCTCTCTCTCTCTCTCTCTCTGCAGTTTTTCTGTCGACATGGGGACAGCATCGTCCAAGGAAGATTCCGCTTCCGCAAAGATCCCCGAGGCATCGGTCCCTTTCAGCCTGACAGATGTCTTCCTCTTCTCCATTATCATCGGCCTCTTGACCTACTGGTTTTTCTTCCGCAAGAAGAAAGAGGAGGTCCCAGATTTTGCCAAAATCCAGGTGCCAACCACGTAAGTGGAAGAGGGAGAACAGATTGTTTGTGCGTCTGCATGGGTGTGTAAGGGCTTCATTCGAGGTGCATTGTGCTGCAGAGAAAAAGGCCAATGTGATTCTGGGCTGCATCAGTAGGAGCCTAGTGTATATGTCGAGGGAAGTGATGGTACCACTCTATTCTGCTTTGGTCAGACTCCAGCGGGAATTATCCGTCCAGTTCTGGGCGCCGCTATTCAAGAAGAGTATTGACAAACTAGAACGTGTCCAGAGGAGGGCAGCCGAAATGGTGGAAGCCCTGGAAACCATGAAGCCCTATGAGGAATGGCTGAGGGAGCTGGGGATGTCTAGCCTGGAGAAGAGAGGATTCAAAAAGGTCTCCTACCTCTTAGCCAAAATGTGCACTACCTTCCCAGAAGATCAGCCTCCTCCCTTTAGGGTTTGCCTCGGCAGCAGCAGCAGCTTCTTGTCAGGCTCCCCAGGGCAACGAGTGGGTGATGGTAACTTCTGCACAGCAGTTGTCCCAATCCCTGAACCAGCAAAACTGGTTTCTACAACTAGTATGCTAGAGGTGATTCTCAGCCAACTCGCGTGACCTCCCTTGCATAACCGATCCCGCAAATGCTTGCTTAGTTGTGTAATTCCACAGGTTGTTTGCTTTTTAAAAAGCTAATGAAGGTAGAAGGGTTAAGGAGTGACCCTGGGGAGATTAGAAACCAGCTAGGCCTACCCGAGTCGCAGAATGCAAAGGAGGCTGGGGGCCCCCATGTCAGTGAGACAGTAAATCTGTGCCAGCTCTCCACGGTGCTGGTTTTATTATGGGGGGGGGGGGGGAACGTATAGAATTCAGTACCTTGGAGAGTTCTTTTAAGCCACAGTCAAAACCTGGAGTGGATTTACTGCCCAACCAACATGGGAACCACCAGGTGCTATTGGTAGAACCGCTCTTTTGGATGTAGGACTTCCCAGGTTGAGTCCCTGATATCGTCAGATAGACAGAAGTAGCCAGTGAATCCCCTCCAAGTTTAAATTTGCGCTTCTAAGGAGCAACGTGTGAGGCTGAACTTTGAAGGTATTTAGCTGAATCCATTGGAGAACTCCTTTAAAGCTCCAGCTGGAGCAGATTCACCACCCCACAGACATGGAGACCACCACCTGTCCCTGCCAGTAGGGCTGGGAAAGAGCTCCGATAGATTGTGTAGATGCCCTGTGAACCCTATGAGGAGCGGCTTAGGGAATTGGGGATGTTTACCCTGGAGAAGAGAAGGTTAAGAGGTGACATGATGGCTATGTTTAAATATTTGAAGGGATGTCATATGGAGGATGGAGCAAGCCTGTTTTCTGCTGCTTCAGAGACTAGGATATGGAGCACTGGCTTCAAACGTCAGGAAAAGAGATTGCATTTAAACATTAGGAAGAAAATCTTGTCGGTAAGAGTGGTTTGACAGTGGAGTACGTTGCCTGGGAATGTGGTGGTGTCTCTTTCTGTACAGGTTTCTAAACAGTGGCTGGATGGCCATCTGTTGGGAATGCTTTGATGGTGTATTTCTATACGACAGAATGAGGTTGAACTGGCCCTTGTAGTCTCTTTGGATTCTGTGATTCTAGGATTGTTGTCTCCATTTTAACTAGTATTGTTAACACAGAATGGGTTTGGAAATATTGGCGGTAGTGGAGAGTTTTTGGCCGTTCCAGTTTCTCATCCATGTGGCTCAGAACTTCTCTAGGTCTTGATGGCCAGGGTACTTGACAAGCCTTATTACGTACAATTGTTGTTGGTAGGGATGTTATTCCTAAGTTATTCCTGGCTATATTTATTCAAAGGAGGTTTGCCTTGGTTTTCCTTTGAGGCTGAGAGTGTGTGACTTGCCCAAGATCAGAGGAATTGAGCCCTGGTCCCTCAGATTTTGGTTGTTGTGTGTCTTCAAGTCATTTTCAACTTACGATGACCCTATCATGGGGTTTTCTTGTCAAGATTGCTTCAGAGGGGACTTGCCTTTACCTTTTTCTGAGCCTGAGAGAGTGTGACTTGCCCATGGCCGCCCAGTGGGTTTCCTTGGCCAAGCAAGGATTTGAACCCTGGTGTCTCCCAAAGCTGTAGTCCGATGTTCAAACCACGACACGACGCTGGTTCCAAAAGAAGCCATAGGCTTTTCTTGCCAAGATTTATCCCGCGGAGGTTCACCATTGCCTTCCTCTGAGACTGAGAGACTGCAACTTGCTTAAGGTCACCCAGTAGATTCCCATGGCTGAGGGTGGAATTTGAACCCTGATCCCTCAAAGTACTGATCCGGTACTCAAATGAGTAGATCACTCTGAACTTCTGAAGCTGTTCCCTTGTTTCCTCAAGCCCACTCTTGACTTGTGGCCACCTGGTCTTCGGGTTTCCTTGGCGAGATTTCTTCGGGGAGGCTTTTCCATTGCCTTCCTCTGAGGCCGAGAGAGTGTGGCTTGTGCAGGGTCACCCGGTGAGTTCCCATGGCTGCGTGGGGGAATTAGAACTCAGGTCTCCCAGAGTCCTGGTCCAACATTACTCTCCTCCTTGCTCCCAAAGCAAACATCTGAAAGTCTGTCTTTCCTCGCCTTCCTTTCTTGTCCTTCATTTTGGAAATTCTTCTGCGGAAGGAACTTGCAGTGAGAGAGTCGCTCTTGGAAGTTTCCCTTGAGGGAAACAAACCCGCAACCCTTTCTCTTTAAAAGGCTCTGAGGTCATGCCAGTTGCTCCGGCAACCTGGAAGTCTCTTGCCGGCAAAGCTTAGAAGTGGCCCCCCCACCCTCCCTAATTTTGGCCCCATGAATGGCAGAAGTGGAAAGAAAAGAGGGGGGGACAGGAGCCTCTGAGAACTTTTCATTCTCCTGCGGCTTTCTCTCTCTCTCTCTCTCTCTCTCTCTCCCCGCCCCGTTCTCTCCCCCCCTTCATTCCTTGCTGCCTCCGCCAGATGTTCCAGTTCTTGGGTTTGTGCCGGACCCCCCTCCGGGGAGCTCGGGAAGCGTCCGGCACGAATCTCGCGGAGGATCGCCGTGCCACCCCCTCTGTGTCATCTCCCATGGGGGAGTTGGCATGCCCGCCGCGCTCCCCGCTCGAACAAAAGGGGGCCACTTTCGGCTTTGCTGAAAAGAACCAAGACTGGGCGAGGATGAGAAATGCCGACATTGATGGGCAGCCTCTGGGAGGCATTTAACGTCCCTGGGTCTCGGCAGCTGGATCTCGGACAGATCCTTCCCGTTTGTGGTTCTAAATCCCATCATGGGTTGCACCTATTCCTCCTTCCAAGAGGACGTACCGCCCGGGAGGTAAGTCAGTCCCAGGTACGCCTTGGCAACTTCTTTCCCCTGTCTTTTTTTATGAGGTTTGCTGCGACCTCTGTCCTCGAACGGGTTCTCATCCCACAGAGCCGAGAACTGAGAACGCTGGATGCCGAGGTTGTCGTTTTCTCTGTTGGCGTGGGAAACCGCTGGGAAATCCACTCCAGAAATGCGCACGGATGCTGCCAGTGAGGCGGCCGGGGTTTTTGTGTAGCTGCTGTTGCAGTACTGGGACAGCTTGTTCCTCTTTCCTCTTTTCCCCTCCTGCTCTGCTCTTTCCAAACTCTGGAGTGGCTGAAAGGAAATCCTGGCTGCAGAAAGTGAATCAAAAGGCTCAGGGGCGGGAGGAAACTGTTTCTAACATGATTCAGGGATGGCAGGATGTTGTAAATGTTTCAAGACCCATGCCGTGTGTGGGACCGAGGGTCAAAAAGGGTTGACCGTTAGAGGAAGGGCCATAACTCAGTTCCCAATGCAGTGGTGGCCTGCCGCCTTGACTACTGCGGTGCACTTTATATGAGTCTGCCCTTGGAAGACAGTCCAATATCTCTCATGGATGCCACTGGGGAGGCTGGAAAACAGAAGTGTGATAGTAGCTCTGAATGCAGCAGTTGTTTATTGCAGTTCAGAGTGTCGGTGTTAGCCTCTGAAAGCCGGAAATGGCTTCAAATCGAGCACCTTGAGAAGCTTTTAATGCTGTCATCCTAAGACATGTCCTAGGCAACAGGTGTCAGTGAATACATTGAATTTCTGAGCAAACTGGATAGCATTTCTCTGCAAACAGCATTAGACGGTTCGTGGAGGAGGTGCAGTCTGTTCACACGTGTCGGTCCCGGATCAGAAAAGCATGCTCAGTCGAAAAGAAAAGGGTGATATTACCAAGCTCTGCTTGGTCATGATAGAAAAATACATTGTTTTGGGGGTTTTTTGGATTTGTTTTATTTAACCACAGCCTTAAAAACTTCTACAGAGCTTTCAGATCAGCCTGGGTTTGAAAGACCCAGACAACTTGGGGTGTGATCTTTTAAAGAACATCTCCAGCTGTTCGGTCCTGCCCTTATGAGCTTCGTTAGGTGTCTTTTTCAAGTGCCCACTCTCTTAAGATTTGTTAGGTTGGTTCGTAAAATAGACAGCCTTCTTACCAGTTTCCCCTGTACTGTGAAACATCCCTTCCTTGCCAATGCAAGTATCCACAGCTAAAATCCCAGCTCTGTTGGGATGATGGCCTTTGTAAGCCACCGCAGAGCCAGTGTGACCCAATATTGGATTGAGACGTGGAAAAACCAGGGCTTGAATCTCTGCTGAGCCCTGGAAAACCCACTGGGTGATCTTGGGCAAGTCACAGTCTCTCAGCCTCAGAGGACAGCAAGGGCAAACCCATTCTGAACAAGTCTTACCAAGAAAATCCCGCAATATCCTTGCCTTAAGTCAGAACTGTGGGCAGGCAGCCCACAAGCTCACCGCACCTACTGGGATAGTGAGTTTTGTGTTTTCAATTAGTGTATTTTAAATGATTTTACGTGTTTTTAGCTGTACTTTAATTTCTAATGTACCCTGGCGTGAGCTGTGGGAAGAGGCAAGAAATTAATAATATTAACCTGAGGGTTTCCAGACTCTTAAATGCTGTTCTTGAACAGAAATGGGCACTTGGCAGTAAGTTCGGGGGCATTTTCTGCCCCTGTGACCCTTACAGGGGTCAAACAGAGTTGGCGTGGCACAGGAGTTTGTATGCTAGAGAGGACTGCAGAAGACAAGAGTTCAAATCCCTGTTCAGGCATGGAAACTGACTGGGTGCCCTTGGGCCAGTCGTGCTTTTCTCTCAGCCTCTGAGGATGAAGAAATCTCCGAAGAAATCTGACCAGGAAAAGCCCAAGAGAAATTCGCCGCGAGTCCGGTGTCGACCAGAAGGCACATTACAATGACAGCTTTCTTCTTGTCTGAGGCAGCTTCCGGTCTCACTTAGAAACAACTGAAGCAATCCGTAGTACAAAAGAGGTTCAAAAGCGTTTGGAGCAGTCCGTCCGATTCAGATGTGAAATTTAGAAGCAGACATAAACACGTCTTAACTCGTATTTCAAAATGCAGCATGCCCCTGTGGCTGGGGTTTGTTTCTCCCCCCGCCCTCCACACCCCTGGTCTTGCATTTTTCTTCTGTTGTGGAAGAAAGTAAAAAATTAAAATGGTAACCAGCCCCTTGTCCCCAACTCTTGCCTCCCGTTGGAAGGAAGCAGGCTGGCAGCCAATTCCTCCTCCTCCTCCTCCTGTTTTCCAGCGGCTCCCTGGTGTTCAGTGGGATCCAGTTAAGCCGGCCCTCCCTCCTCCTCTCCCCTCCATCCCATCAATGCCTCCCGCCCGCCTCTTTGAGGCTCTGTCGCTCACAGCTTCTGCCAAAAGAGAGATCCAGATGACGAGCTATCCCGCGTCCTCGGAGGCTGCAAACAACGCAGTGTTTCCAAGTCTCAGAGGGTTGGAAGCTCTGGGTTTTTTTCTGGCCCTCATCCTGAGCAGTGCTGAGTTCCCCAGGGAAGTTGAGTCACTAAATGGGAGCTGAGAAGCAACACAATGCAAAATAGTTCATTGTTGTTATCATCGTCATTATCGGACTACAATTCCACACTGCCTGGGAGTCCAGGAATCAGCGTGAAGTTTGAAATCTAGGAGTTGTAGTCCAGAAAAAGTACAATTGGCCCTGATTACTGGACCTTGTTATTTGTGACTATGTCTAACTCTCCTTTCCCTGGCTTGGGTTGGACCTCGGGTGCCTGCTCTGCCCACCGTGTCTCGGCCCCCTTCCCACAGACACATTTTGAGATTTGCAATTTTTCCACTTTTGCGGGGGTCCCGAGCTCCTAACCCTAGCGATTGTAGAGGGATGGTTGTTGCATGCTGGCTACAAAAGTTCTGGGAGTTATCATCCAAAATGTCAGTTTTCTGAGCTCTGGTGACAACCCAGTTTATTGATGAAGAAGGGAGTGAGGTCAGCTAAACCAGCAGTTCTTAACCTGTGGTCTGTGGACCTCCCTCCAGCCATGATGTCCTCATAGAAGGTCCACAAAGGCTCGAAGAAAGGCTTGAAGAAAAAGGCTGAGTTTTTACAGTAAAGAAAGAAAGACGGACAGGGAGATGGACAATCATACATTAATTTCCAAGAGCAGGAGTTTTGCCAGAGATAGCCATCTTTTGTACGAAGTTTGATTCAAACCAGTCAAAGTTTTCTTCCAGAAATACGATGCCTGTTGGGGTTTTAAATCTTGAGTTAAGTTTTGGGGGTCTGTAGCAACAAAAGATATTTCAAGGGGGTCCCCGATAAAGAAGAATTTAAGAACTGCTGAGCTAAACCCCTTTTGCAGGACTGCAAGGCAAGAAACCTGCATGCCGGGATGTAGTTGTCAAGGTTGAACCGGGAGACCTTGCTTTGGATAGGCCTCGGATGGCCGTGAAGCCGGTTGTAGCTGCCCTCGGTGTGGCTGCCAAGCTCAGCTTGAATGTAAATCTTATTTTGCGCTCTCGGTAGGGTTTCCGCTCTGTTTTGTCGAGGCTTTAACAGTGTACTTGCTTTCACCACGCAAATGGTCTTATGGCTTTGAAAATGTTTATACATAAATCTCCTAAGCCGGAGGTGGAAAAATGTGACAATGCTGGAGACAGAGACTTGGGTGTGTTGGCTCCATTTTTAAGCTCGATGCCCTTGTGGCATTTGACAAAGCAAGGAGATTCCGATGGCAGCGGTGCGGTGGGTAGCCCACAAAACCCAGTACTTGGGGTCCAAGTGTATCACACGTACTTGGATGCTGCTGTACCTCTAAGCAATTCAGAAGAGAAGGTTAAGAGGGGACATGAGAGCCATGTTTAAATATCTGAAGGGATGCCATGTAGAGGAAGGAGAGGGCTTGTTTTCTGCCGCTCCAGAGACCAGGACAAGGAGCAATGGATTCAAGCTGCAGGAAAGGAGATTCCACCTGAACCTCAGGAAGAACTTCTGACGGTCAGGGCTGTCCGGCAGTGGAATCTGCTGCCTCCATGGAGTGTGGTGGAGTCTCCTTCTTTGGAGGTTTTTAAGCAGAGGCTGGATGGCCATCTGTCAGGAGTGCTTTGAGGGTGTTCCTGCATGGCAGGGGGTTGGACTGGATGGCCCCTGGGGTCTCTTCCAACTCTACATTTCTATGATTCTATGATTCAATCAAATAGCCTGCCTCCATAGGGTTGTTGTAAAAGTGACAGCGGTTGAAAAACTCCACTTGTTCCCTTTTGAACTCTGTGCTGAAGGGCAGCAAAAGTAATCCTAGTAGTAAACTTTTGGTTTTTCAGATTTGTGCACGGATAATATGTTGTTATCCTTAACAGCGACCTTGCAAGGCAAGCCAGCCTTGTGCACTGGGAACCCTATGGCAGAGAGATTGAAGCGAGTGTATGCGTGATTTATCTGAAAGAGAATCAGAATTAAACCAGAGATGTTTCAGTTCCACCATTCATCCATTGTCCCACACCAGTCTGGTTAAATATATATGTGTGTATGTAGGTTATCTGTACTGTATCTGTAGCCGTATGAGGGTGTGGTATATGAAGACCAATGTGGTGTAGTATTGGACTAGAACTCTGAAAACCAGTGTGTAATGGTTTGAACATTGGTCTAGGATTCTGGAGATCAGAGTTCAAATCTCCGCTCAGCCGTGGGAACCCACTGGGTGACCCTGAGCAAGTCATACACTCTCAGCCTCAGAGGAAGGCTAGGGCAAACCTCCTCTGAAGAAATCTTGCCAAGAAAACCTATTTTTAGGGCCAGAATGGTTTAGCGATTTGAGTGCCGGAATTGGGACTCCAAGAGGCCAGGGTCTGGGTCTCTGCTTGTCCATGGAAGCCCTGCTGGGTGACTTTTGGCAAGCCACACACTCTCAGCCTCAGAGGAGGGCAATGGCAAACCCCGTCTGAACACATCATGCCAAGAAGACTCCAGAATAGGTTTGCCTTGGGATCATTGTAAGACTGAAATGAAGGCACATAGGAACAATTCTGTGTGTGCGTGTGTGTGTGCATGTACGTACACACACACACACACACACACACACCCCTTTTATGTTGGTGGTGATCAGGAGACTGGTTCTTTGGATAAAACCCAGCCTGATAGAAAGCCTGAGAACCAGACTGGGCAGTCAGTTGTTAAAAAAAGCAAGGCCAGCAGAAGTAACCCATTGAGGGCTAGAAACTTGTTCTCACATTACTCAAACCCACAGTACCTGTGGCATGACCAATCCAGGTGTGCGCTAAATCATGTTTGCCCATGTCACAGGAATGCCAGTGCTCTGAAATTTGGCTGGAAGAAAGGCCGTCCTGACCTCTCGTGTAATTCCTGTGCTCTCTTGTGAAAGTAGAAATAACCAGGAAGTGAAGTCACCCTCTTTGCTGTAGATGACAGAAAGTCTGCTGCTGCTTGTTACCATGATTTGGGGCGTGAAATGGTAATGTGTCCTCAGTTTCTAAATGTATGCAAAAAACCTCAGGTGTGCGCTGTTTCAAAGAGCCTTCTTTCGTATGCGTTGTTGCTGTTAATTGCTGTCAAGTTGGTGTCAGCCGAAGACGCCCCATGAAAGATCTCCAAGACACTCTTCTGTTGACAACCTTGTAGGTCTTGCAAAGTCTGTAGCTTCCTCGGTGGATTCAACTCACTTATAATGCAGTCTTCCATTTTTCCTGCTGCCTTCTGCCTTCCCGAACGTCATTGTCTATTCTAGGGAGTCCTGTCTTCTTACGATACGTCCAAAGTGCAACAGCCTCAGTATGTCTTGGCTTCCAGGGAGACTTCAGGTGTGGTTTGCTCTCAGATCCCTCATTGGTCATTTTCTGCATTGGTTGGGCCTCATTTGGAATCCTGTGTCCAGTTCTGCGCACCGCAATTCAAGAAGATTGTTGACAAGCTGGAACATGTCCAGAGGAGGATGACCAAAATGGTCAAAGGTCTGGAAGCCGTGCCTTATGAAGAACGGCTTAGGGAGCTGGGGATGTTCAGTCTGCAGAAGAGAAGGTTAAGAGGGGACATGAGAGCCATGTTTAAATATCTGAAGGGATGTCATGTTGAGGAGGGAGCGGGCTTGTTCTCTGCCGCTCCAGAGACCAGGACAAGGAGCAATGGATTCAAGCTGCAGGAAAGGAGATTCCACCTGAACCTCGGGAAGAACTTCCTGACGGTCAGGGCTGTCCGGCAGTGGAATCTGCTGCTGCCTCCATGGAGTGTGGTGGAGTCTCCTCCTTCTTTGGAGGTTTTTAAGCAGAGGCTGGATGTCCATCTGTTGGGAATGCTTTGATGGGTGTTCCTGTGTAGCAGGGGGTTGGACTCGATGGCCTCTGGGGTCTCTTCCAACTCTAGGATTCTCTGTAGAACTCTCCCCCAGCACCACATTTCAAATGAATTGATTCTTTTCTTGACAGCTTTCTTCACTGTCCAGCTTTCACACTCATGCGTAGAAAATCACAAATAGTATGGCCTGGATGATCTCAATTTTGGTATTCATAGAATCATAGAATCATAGAAATGTAGAGTTGGAAGAGACCCCAGGGGCCATCCAGTCCAACCCCCTGCCACGCAGGAACACCCTCAAAGCACTCCTGACAGATGGCCATCCCGCCTCTGCTTAAAAACCTCCAAAGAAGGAGACTCCACCACACTCCATGGAGGCAGCAGATGCCACTGCCGGACAGCCCTGACCGTCAGGAAGCTCTTCCTGAGGTTCAGGTGGAATCTCCTTTCCTGCAGCTTGAATCCATTGCTCCTTGTCCTGGTCTCTGGAGCGGCAGAAAACAAGCCCTCTCCCTCCTCTACATGGCATCCCTTCAAATATTTAAACATGGCTATCCTGTCCCCTCTTAACCTTCTCTTCTGCAGACTGAACATACCCAGCTCTCTAAGTCTATCCTCATAGGGCTTGGCTTCCAGGCCTCTCACCATTTTGGTCGCCCTCCTCGGGACCTGCTCCAGCCTGACCGTGTCCTTCTTGAATTGGGGTGCCCAGAACTGGACACAGGATTCAAGATGAGGTCTAACCAAAGCAGAGTAGAGTGGTACCAGTACCTCCCTCGATCTAGACACCATACTCCTATTGATGCAGCCGAGAATCGCGTTGGCTTTCTTGGCTGCCGCATCACACTGCCGACTCATGTTCAGCTTGTGGTCTATTAAGACTCCTAGATCCCTTTCACACATACTGCCATCCAGCCACGTGTCCCCCATCCTATATTTCTGCATTCCATTTTTTCTACCTAAGTGTAGGACCTTACACTTCTCTCTGTTGAATTTCATTTTGTTATTTAATGAGACATCTTTACACTTGTGGGTCTTATCTAGTTCTTTCATAGCTGCCCTTCCAAGTCCCAGGCTTCCTCTGATTTCCCTGTATCTTGCCTACAGTTTCCATTTTGATTTATGTCTGAGCCAAGATACAGGGAAATCTTCCACTGTTTTGATGTCTTTGTCATCCGCTTTAAATTTGTACTGGATGAAAAACATATGCTTGGTTGTGTTTTGGTATTGTAGCTCTTTGATGTTTGTAAATGTACTTTTTAAGCTAGTCTTGTTTTGAGCTGCCTAGACTCCTAGTTTGAAAAGGAAACCAGATAAATAAAGAAATGATGGAGACATACATTAAAAACTTGATACGGAGTCTGGACATTGCTGACACTGGCCTGGTGATAACAGGGGATAATGGGGAATATTGGAGGTCCAAAAGTTAGCTAATCCAATATTCATTCATTTATTTATTTTAAAATAAAGCTTCTAGTCCTCATTGTTAGGAAAGAAATACAGGGTACTGTACAGCAAGGATGAGAATCGTGCAGCTTTCCTGCTACTGTTGTTGGACTGCAGTCCTCAGAACCTGCAGTTCTCCACCCTTTTCTCTGGTGGCTGTGGCTGCTGGGAGCTGCAATCTGAAACCTCTGGAAGTGTGCATTATTTTCCACCTCTGTTATAAAGCCAGGGTGGGGTTGCCAAATCTCAGGGCCTGGCTCTAGGTTTCCAGTTTTCATGGGTCATTTAGAGACAGGAGACAAGGATACAAATTCTCCAGTCTTGGGCAGCTCAGTTCCAGGCTGGGTGCAAATTTCCAGCTCAGATTGTTTTTGCGTTGGGGGCAGACCTTGTAGAGAAAGTGGGGAAGCACCCAAAGATGGGATCATGGGGCAGGGATCGTGGCCTCCTTTGGTGTGGCCCCAAGCTCTGTAATTTTTTCTGAAACCGTAACACTTCTCTCCCCCCCCTCTCTTTCTTCCAGAACGCAGTCGACAAATGAGGGCAGCTTCATTGAGAAAATGAAAAAGACGGTAGGTTTGGCTTAATTCTCTCTGTGCTCTTGGCTGGTTAGCGCGCGAAATATGCAACACGAGCTAATGCGGGGTGGGCAAAGGAGGGGGTGCCGTGGGCCACAAACAGTCCCAGGGCTGTTTCTGTGGCCTCTTGGGGTCCCTCTGAGGTCAGTCCATCAATCAATCATTCAAATAAAATTCTATCCCCAGAAGAGCTCTAGGAAGTATGGAAGACATTTTTGCCACATTTTTACCCCCCCTCCCATGCCATTATAGGCCCACTTTTTGAAACAGGAAGTGACTTTGACTCATTTGAATCACTGTTTTTAATTACAACTCCCAGAATCCCCCCGTCACCAGGGCTACTTCTGGAAGTTGCAATCAGGCAGCGAAATACCCTTTTCGAGCTTTGCCAGTAACTAATGTCTCTTCTCAGGGTTTTGAGGTTTCTATCACTGTAATTATTTTAAAAAGCAACTTTAGAAGCTCTCGGTCTTAGTGAGCCATGGCCGAGCAGAGGCCTTCTGGACTTAATTATCTGCCTCCTTTGTCTCCTTCCTAGGGAAGAAACATCGTCGTGTTCTACGGCTCACAGACGGGGACAGCTGAAGAGTTTGCCAACCGCCTCGCCAAAGATGCCCACCGTTACGGGATGCGGGGCATGTCCGCAGACCCGGAAGAGTATGACTTGGTGTGTTCTCTGCCAGTCTGTCCCCTTTTGGGGCTTGATTTCTCCTGTGCCTTTTTTTCTTTAATAATAATTTTTTATTCAAAGTAAAATTACATCAACAGGGCTTTGTCAGCTCCAGCCAGATCATGTGACACCCCTCCCCACGGCTTTACATTTCCCAAAGTTTCTGCTTTGGAAGGGAAGGTACATCCATTGCTCTGCCAGTTGCTATAGTGTCCTGATGATTCCCAGCCTACCTGGTCCAGCCTCTCTTTCTGACTCTGCTGGTATTTGCGATGCCGCTGGCGCCGCTTTCTTTGACTCAGAACTTTGCAGAGTTGGTCCCTGTGCCTTTTGGGATGGAGAGTCAGGAGAACGAGCCCCCAAGAGCTGAAGGAATTTGGGAATCTTTATCGCTGTCTGAGAGAGAGGTTCACATGCCCAGCAGCACAGTCTGTACACAGACTAAACAAAAGGATGGCACATAAAGGGAAAAGCAGTGTGTGGTCATCTTCCAACGATTCGCTCTTTTGACCCTTTTCGATTACAGCTGAAACCCATATATTTGACAAGTATTTGAAAGAGATTCTAGCGTGGTATAGTGGTTTGAGTGTTGGACTACGATCCTGGAGACCAGGATTCGATTCTCTGCTCGGCCATGGCCATGGAAACCCACTGGGTGACCTTAGGCATATCACACACTCTCAGCTCCCAGAAAACCCCGTGATAGGTTCACCTTAGCGTCACCATAAGTCAGAAACAACTTGAAGGCATAGAACATTAATATATAGGTTCCAGAGCCTCTCTACCCGGCCCCGTACTTCTTAACATTAAGAATGCCTTTTCTCTTTCTCCACCCCCTCTAGTCAGTCGTAGACTTTTAGCTGTTTTTTGATATTTTTTGCAGCTCTTGGTGGAGCGAGACCCAGGGATGTAAAATAGGCCCAGGGATGTACCTCAGGTTGCCCTCCTTTGAAATAAGGCGAGTTCCTCCATTCTCCGCCTCTCGCTTGCTCCGTGACTTCACAGTTCTTCCGGGTACAAAGAAAGGACCTTGACATTCTCCAGAACCTGTTCCTCATTTTGCTCCCATCTTTCTTTCCCAGTCTGACCTGAGTCGCCTCTCTGAGATTGACAAGTCCCTGGCGGTCTTTTGCATGGCCACCTACGGCGAGGGGGACCCCACAGACAACGCCCAGGACTTCTACGACTGGCTGCAGGAGACGGACGCTGACCTCTCGGGCGTCAAATATGCCGTGAGTCCTTTCTCATGCCTTCTCTCCAGTTCATTCCAGGGGCTTGAGAGGTGAAGCAAACCCCTAGGGTCACTGGAAGTAGCCCTCTGGTTTCACAGGGACCATAGAAGACCGTATCTGGTAATATGAAGCTTCTCTTTGGTTGCCTCCAGCTTCACAGGGACTGTAGAGAGGCTTCATACTATCTGGTAGTATGAAGCCTCTCTGTGGTCCCCTCTAGCTATAGGATTTGGTTTCAGGTATCCATGGGGATCTTGGAATGTATGCCCCACAGATGGGGAGGGGCTACTACTGAAGCGTGAAAGCAAATGTATAAATCCCTAGAACAGATCTTTCCAAACTTTTCATGTTGGTGACACACTTTTTTAGACATGCCTCATTTTGCAACACAGTAGTTCAGTTTTACTAGCAAACCGGAGGTTAAACTAACCTCTTATAAGAGATACAGACACATACATAAATTGTGATAACAAAATGTATGGGGACACAACATATCTCATGAAAACCTTTCATATATTTTTAAAAATATATGATTTATAAACGATAACATATATTTCCAAGATTGTAGGCGACACACCTACATACTTCAGGTGACACACTAACGTTTCGCGGCGCACCGTTTGGAAAGCCCTGCCCTAGAAAATCAAACTTTGGAGCCCTGTTGGCACCAGGTGCCTACTAGAGCTCAGGAGAGTTACTTTTGGGGACTACCACTCCCAGGGCCCCCCCCCCCCGTGGCCACCTTTTAGTCCACAAAAAGTAACTTTGCCTAGGCTCAATTGTAGTGGCATTGGAAAATCTGCCTCTGATTCATTGCTGCTTTGAGAGCCGTTGCATCATCACCAAGAGAACAGTGCATGTATTTATAGCCACAGATAGCCTCTCTTTGGGCGCCTCTCAAGGCCGAGGCGAGCTCCCAGGCCTCGGCACGCCGGCTAATTGGGGAGCCGTTGCTGACATCCGTCCTCCTCAATCTGATCAGCTGTCCCAATTTAGTTGCTCTTTTCCGGTGCTTAAAGTCTAATTATCAGGAGTAATGAGGCGAGGAGCAGCCTGGCAGTCTTTCAGTGTCGTCAGCAGCCAGCTCCTACCCCGAGCTGGATGAACTCCGGATGTGATGGTGAGAGGAGCTCCAAACTGGGAGTGGGCAACCTCAGGCCTTGGGGCAGAATCTAGCCCTTCCAGGGTCCCATTTTGTCTCCCTTGGATTCCCCAGAAGAGAGTGAGCAAAAAGGTAAAAGGAAACCTTGAAGCCCTGTGAGGAGCTGGGTATGTTTTGCTTGGAGAAGAGAAGGTTAAGGGATGGTGACATGATGACCGTGTATGTTGGAAGGGATGTCATGTTGAAGATGGAGCAAGCTTGTTTTCTGCTGCTCCGGAGACTAGAACACAGAGCAGGGGCTTCAAACTTTAGGAAAAGAGATTCCACCTAAACGTTAGGAAGAACTTCCAAACAGTAAGAGCAGTTCAACAGTGGAATATGCTGGGAGTGTGGAGGAGGCTCCTTCTTTGGAGGTGTTTCAACAGAGGCTAGATGGCCGTCTGTCAGGAGAGCTTGGATGATGTCTTCCTGCGTGGCAGAAGAGGGTTGGACTAGATGGCCCTTGGGGGTCTCTTCCAACTTTAAGATTCTTTGATTTTATGATTCCAGAATCAGATTGCAGAAAACCTCATGATAGGTTTGCCTTAGGTCACAATAAGTCAGAAATGACTTGAAGGCACACAAGAGCAACCAGAATGGTGTGAAACTGGCACTTGTTAGGCCCGAGGCTTATGGCTTTGGCCAAAGTTTTGGTTCAGGCTGCATTGCACACTGTAGGCCTCGTTTACCTTGTTAGAAAATGTTCAGGGAAAGTTCTCTCTTTGCAACTCCTGGTACAGGGAGAGATGAGGTAAGATGTTCTCATCCCATCTGACCAGCACAGGGAGATGGAGCCGTCTCATCTCGGCACCTGGTAAACACCTCAGTAATTGGCATGGGAGAGTTCTCCCTCCCTTCTTGGCCCCTTTGGGTTGGATGACATGGTGTTTTCCCAAATATTCTGTGTAGTTGCAAAATATATCTGTACAAGAACAAAGGCTTTTGTTCTGCAGCCATTTGCAGCCCCGAAAAGTCAGCATGTGTGTGTGTGTGGTCATTTTTTGCCTTCCTCATACTCCGACCCAGCAGAACACCCAAGCCAGGGCTCAGGCTGCGTGCCTGACGATACTACTGCCCGTGTGTAATCTGGGTAAATTGATTTGGCCTGAAGGCATTATTAAAAAGTCAAGTTTTGACCAAGTGCCAAAAGGATTCTAAAGATGTTGCTGGTTGGGCTTCCCAAGGCTTGGTCTCAAGTTTTGATTTTTGGTCTTGGCTTGCTGGCTGTGTTGTCTGAATCAGTCCTCAATTCTTTTCTCTTTCTAGGTGTTTGGACTCGGGAACAAGACCTACGAGCACTTCAACGCCATGGGGAAGTACGTGGACAAGCGACTGGAAGAACTTGGGGCCCAGCGGATCTTCGAGCTTGGCTTGGGAGACGATGACGGAAAGTGAGTGGCCACATTCAGAGCAAAGAGCGTTAAGGCAGTTTCCTCCAAATGCGGTTGGGATTCCAAATCCCATCCGCCCCAGCTAGTGTTGCCAAGTTTTCAAAATAGCTAAGAAGGGACAGTCAAAAGCCATGACGATCAGGAAACAGCTGTGAACAAGTTTTTGTTCTCCCAAAATACCAAGTGGAAGTATCGATTTGTCATGTATGGGATAACCCACACTCCACAAAATTCAGTGTGAGGTAGGCAGTAGTTTTACTCTGATATAAAAGCATGAGCAGCACAGCACTCTTTCACAGAAGTCATGGACACTAAAGCATACAACTTACAGCTTTTGTACATTAACATTGCAAATTAAGGGGTGCCAAGCAGTGATTGGTGAGAGCCATAATTCTCCTCATCCTTGACCAGGGCGGCCTGATGGCACTAGGTTCTTAAAACAACCTATCTCTCTAGTCTGCCCTTTCATTTTCACCCTTATCTGTTCTTCCTCCTCTCAGCATCCCAGATAAATCATTCTTATGAGCAATGAGCAGTAGATACTTGGTGACAACCAGAAGCAGTGCTTAGCAGGGGGTGCACAGTAGCCTTTATGCAAAAGTTTGCTTAAGATGGCCTTTTTGTCTGTTTTCCTCCACCCCGTCCTTGCTGCTTTGAACAGCCTGGAAGAAGATTTCATCACATGGCGGGAACAATTCTGGCCAGCGGTGTGTGAGCACTTTGGTGTGGAAGCTACAGGAGACGAATCCAGGTAAGCGCAAGAGGAGGAGACGTTGTCAGCGATGGGATTTGGAGCCATGCTGCAGAAGGAGAGAGAATCTGTTTGGACGATGACGGATTGTGTATTTACTTGGGAGTGTTTCTGCCTCCAGGACTGTCTTGTCTGCCCTTTGGACCTCTTTGTGCCTGTCCACTTTCTACTGTGCACTTTTTTTTACAGTTCATTTGCAGCTGGCCCATTTTTTTTTATATGCATCTGTTTTACTGTTTCTCTCCACCTGACCATTTTTTACACTGCCCTTTTTTTCCTGTACCTTTGCACTTGCCCATTTATGCACTTTTTTCTCAGTGCACTTTCACCTGCCCATTTTTTACTGTGTTCCTTTTTTCTGTGTTTTTTCACCTGCCCATTGTTTTTTTACTGTGTACTTATTTTGCCATGTTTACACCTACCTTTTTTTAACTGTGCCCTTCCATCTGCCCCCGTTTTACTGTGCCTTTGCACCTATCCATTTTTTCATGCATTTTTTTCCTGTCACTTTGTGTCTGCCCATTTTTTACTAGGTCCAGTACACTCTCAAACTTTTACCACGTGGACTTTTACAGCAGTCCCAATACTAGTCTTACCCCTGGATAATGCTGTTTGGTTCCTTCTCCTTTTGCCCTCCTGAGAATCAAAACCCAGCTGTTTTTTTGCCCTTCCTCCTAACTCATTTCTGCTCTTCCTTCTGCCTTCCGCAGCATACGCCAGTATGAGCTGGTCATCCACACGGACATTAATGGAAACAAGGTTTACACTGGGGAAATGGGCCGGCTCAAGAGCTATGAGAACCAGAAACCGTAAGTCGGAAAAAAAATTGTCCTTTGTAGGGTAAGGATGGGGAGTCCATGAAACAGGAGCAGGGGTGGCTAACTTTAGGTGGCAAAGAGTAGTCTTTGCAATCCGAGTTTCCTTATGGTAGCAGAACCAGGTAGTCTGTGGGCTGCTCATGGCCTCCAGAATACACACACACACACACACACACACACACACACACACAAAATTCCCCATCCCACGTTTTTTTTTTACAGTAGTGGCAAATGTGGCCCAGTGGATAGATATGGGTCTTAAGAACACCTTGGGGCACCAGGGTAAATAAATAAATTCCATCCTCACATTTTTTGACAGAACAGGGGTCCTGTTGCCCATGCACCACCTATGGCTTTAAAAGATTTCCCCAGATTACAGAAATAATTTCACTCCTTCCCAAAATGGAATAATTTTGTTTCTAGAAGGTGTAGTTCTCCTCTGAAACAAAGCCGTGTCCTCCATACCTTGTCTGAGGGGGGAAGAACTCTATTAAAGCAAGGAAGTCACTTTCTTGTTCCATTTGGAAGGGCTGATGAGGTCCTTAGAGCCCATCCATCCCAACTTTAAGGAAACAATTCATTCCCAAGGGAAATCCCAAACCCAGATGTTTGGTTCTTTCACTGGAGGCTCTGTACTCTTTTTCTTGAAGGGAGAACCATGGCTGAGGTGAATTTCCCTGTATGCCATTCGGGATAAGAAATTTCCCAGTATTACCTTTGTGTTTTGTGTGTGAGGCTGCATAATACACAAGTGACTTAGACAGACAGAACATATAATACATTTATTTGATTAAAAGTCTGAACAAGAAAATTCTCCCTAAGTATATTTACCCAAGTTGGAGCTGTTTGCAACAAGGGTAGGAATCACTATTAATTAGATGTAGTTTTGTTTCTTTTTCTTTTAGTTTAGTTTAGTATAGTATGAATGTTAGTTTAGTTTGAATAGTGTGTGTGTGTGTGTGTGTGTGTGTGTGTGTATTGTTAATGTATATATGTTATGTTATCATATGTGTTACATGTTTTGATGTATTGGTGTGATTTGGTTCTGTTAACTTTTAAAAATCTTTAATGAAAAAAACAAAACACTCCTTAATTCTCAGGAAAGTAAACATGCAACAAACTAGACATTTACTGTTAAGATTTTTTAAATTATTATTTTGGAGCTAGAGTCTACATTTCTGCTGACTCTGTCCCCACCCAAAACGGGACCTGATTCCCGGCTCCATAGTTCTGCCTGGAAGACTACATTCCTTTCTCCATGAAATCAGAGCTTGGGGATTGCGCAGATGTGTTGATTTCTTATCGTCTTCTACAAATCTCCAATGCCTCTCTCAAGGCTCACTCCCTGGCAGTCAGAGATAGGGCTGGCAATTCTATTGGCCCTACCCATTTTGTCTTTGGCTCTGCCCACTGCTTGGGTTGTGACCCCAGAGAGAACTTCTCTGGAAGAGACCTCCTCTGTTTGCCCCAATTAGTGGTTTGCTAGCCAGTTTAATTGCTGATGAGGCAAATAGGTAACAAAGCAACCAAAAGAAAACAGAGCAGTCCTTTTGTAAGATCGAGTTGAAAGGCATGGAATGAATTGGCATCTCTGTGGAGCCATTGCTGAAATAAACCTGGTTGGTTTCTTCCAGGCCGTTCGATGCAAAGAACCCCTTCCTAGCTCCAGTGATGGCAAACCGGAAGCTGAACCAAGGTGGGGAGAGGCACCTGATGCACGTTGAGGTGGACATCACCGGCTCCAAAATCAGGTAAGTTTGGCTGCCAGATTCCTCGCATCGATCCCTGACCATAGGGGTGAGGAAGATGAGGCCTTGGCTGTGAATCTGGCCGTCCTGGAATCAAAATCTGTCCCTCCGGCATTCCCCAGAGGATCACATCCCTCTCCTTGTCATCACCTCATTGAATGATTTTATACAAGCTTTCCCGGGCCTAAAATCTTGAGGTGTTTTTCTAGCACTCAGTTATTGGCAGCTTTAGGTGAAAAGATGGTAGTCTTTTGGCCCTGTCCTTTTTGCCCTTGGCTCCCCCGCGCTGGATCGTGACCCTCGAGCACTTCCTGGAAATTGAAGGCAGACCTTGTTGGGATGAAAGACGCTCCCCGCTTCCGTGTTTTCTCTCATCGTTTGTTTTGCACTGAGTAGTAAAAATGTGGCTTAGAGGAGGCCAGAAAGACTCCGAAAGCCACACGAGAGTCCTGCACGTCTCTCCATCTCTTTCTCAGGTACGAATCCGGGGACCACGTTGCCGTTTACCCAGCCAACGACACTTCTCTCGTGAATCAGCTGGGTGAGATCCTGGGGGCTGATTTGGATATGGTCATCTCCCTGAACAACCTGGATGGTGAGTCCACCCCTTCTTCCACCTTCTCCCTCAAAGCCCCCCCACCAAAAAAGCAGTCCTGCCCATGAATGTTATGTTTCCTTCTGCTTTTTCCTACTGGTGAAATGGTACGGCCTTCAGAAATGGCCACTCTAAAAATTCTTATGGCAATCCTATGAATGAGAGAACTCACAGTCACCCTGCTCAGGTCCTGCACATTCAGGAATGTGTCTTCCTTGGCTAAATCTATCCATCTGTAATATGGTCTTCCTCTTTTCTTCCTGCCTTCTACCTTCCCAAGCGTTGTTGTCTTTTCTAGGGAGTCAGGTCTTCTTGTGATACGGGCAAAGTACAAAAGCCTCAGTCATCTTGGCTTCTAGGGAGAGTTTAGGGTAGATTTGGCTCTAGGGCCCATTCGTTTGTCTTTTTAGCAGCCCAAGGTATCTGTAGAACTCTTCTCTAGCACCACAAAGGATCTGATTTTCTTCTTAACTGCTTTCCTCACTGTCCAGCTTTCACAACCATACATAGACATTGAAAATACCATGACACTGGCATTAGTATTCAATGATCGGTCTTTACGCTTCAGGATCTTGTCTCGTTCCTTTATAGCTGCCCTTCCAAATCCTTGTCGTCTTCTGATTTCTTGACTGCTGTCTCCATTCTGATTAATGACCGAGCCACAATATGGAAAATCCTGAACCGTGTCAGTGTCTTTAAGGTTATCTAAATCATCTGTGGTCATTATTTTTGTTTTCTGAATGTTCTACGATCAACCTGCCTCTGAACATTCGGCCTTGACTTTCTTCAGTAACGGTTCCAAGTTTTTGCTGTTTACCCTCCCTGCTCCCATGAAATCAGATGCAAATCAGTTCGGCTTCTGTTGGATACCCTGCCGTCGTCCTGGCCTTTTCAAAACCAGAACGGCATCAAAGAGAAGGGCATTTGCTTTGGGGATGGCTTGTGGCAAACCGCACCCTCCCTTTTGTGCCAGTTCCTGGTGCAAAAAGAAGATGTTTCTGGCAGAACTGGTTTCTTCCTCCCACGGTGTTTGTGCAGGCCTAAATCTTTGGTTGCCTTACTAGAACCATCTTGACAAACCTGCCGGTCCACAGATGGATTATAGCCTGTAGCATGTGCAAAACCCTTCTGAATCCCCAGAAGGCTGAGAGGGTGGTGGTAGGATACAAGTAACATAGAAGTCCCGGGAATCCGCGCCTGCATAGGAGACTTGTGAGCAGTCAACCATAGTGGTTAGAGAGTTGGACTGCGCTTTGGGAAATCCAGGTTCTAGTCCCCACTGGGCCAGGGAAGTCCCTGGGTGACCTTAGGCTTCCCACTCCCTCTTTCAGCCTGCTTTGCAGGCTTGGTGTGTAGATAGAAAGAGGACAGGGGAAATAGCCAGAGACACCCCACACTGGAGGGACAGGTGGCTATAAATACGTGTAATGAAAGAAAGGGACAAACCGTGATTGAGTTTGCCAGCGTTGCTTTGAATGGGTGTGGTGCTCAGTGAATCCCAGCAGGGTGTTGTGGCCTGTGCTGATGTGTTCATTGAGGGCGCTCAAAGTTGCTTTTGAGAGGTCCGGTGTCACTTTTTCCAGCTTCTCAATTGTCTTGCTCTTTTATTTGCTCTTCTTTTTACGACGTTTTTAGATGCCTCTGATCACCTCCACCCCATCTAGCACATTTAATAAAATAACCTGACTCTGTTTTCTACAAGTTTATGGTCTATAATGATAGAAACACAGGATCATAAAGCTAGAGGAGACCCCAAGGGCCCTCCGGTCCAACCCCCTTTTGCCATGCTGGAATACATAAAGCATTCCTGGCAGATGGCCATCTAGCCTCTGCTTATAAACGTCCAAAGAAGGAGACTCCAACGCATTCCACAGCAGTGTATTCCACCGTTGAACTGCTCTTACTGTCAGGACATTCTTCCTCATGTTCAGGAAAACCTCTTTTCCTGTAGTTTGTATCCATTGCTCCATGTCCTAGTCTCTGGAGCAGCAGAAAACAACCTTGGACTCACCTTACCCATGACCTCCTTTTCAATATTTAAACATAGCTCTCACGTCACCTGAGACCCAGGACGGGGTAGTGGTTTGAGTTTTGGAGGCCAGGGTTTGATTCCCCACTGGGCCATGGAAAACCCAGCAGGCGACTTTGGGCGTGCCACAGACTCTCAGCCCCAGAAAACCCCACGATAGGCTTATCTTAGGGTCACCGTAAGCTGGAAATGACTTGAAGACACACAACGAAACGACGACATTGATGAAGCCATATTAGTGGAGGAGGAGGAGGAGGAGGAGGAGGATTTTTTGTTTTGGAGCCAGGGCACTTCCTGCAACTCCCCCTCCCCGAGCCAGTCTTTCCTTTCCCTCCTTCCTGACCTTTTTGCTTTTTCCCCCTTGCCGCAGAGGAGTCCAACAAAAAGCACCCATTCCCCTGCCCCACCTCCTACCGGACCGCCCTGACCTACTACCTGGACATCACCAACCCCCCGCGCACCAACGTCCTCTACGAGCTGGCCCAGTACGCCACCGACGCTAACGAGCAGGAGCACCTCCGCAAAATGGCCTCCTCCTCCGCCGAAGGAAAGGTGGGTACCCCAGGCTGCCTGTGCAAGCGCCCCCCGGCGGCCGGGCCCTTCAGATAGCCTCGTGGAGGAGTCATAACGATTGTAACGCCCTGCCCACACAAAGCTACAACATCAAACGTACAAAGCTAGGCCTCTACATTTGCTAGGGTTAGCGGGGCAGGATCCCTGCGAAAGTGGGAAGACCACAAATATCAAAACGTGTCTGTGGGAAGGGGGCCGAGGCACGGCGGGGAGAGGGGGGCATCTGGGAGAGGAGAGGGAACGGGGGCGAGTTGCCACGGTGGCCCTAGATTTCCTCTCTCGCCCACCTCCTTCCTTGGGTGTGTGTGGGGCATTGCGAGAGGGTTTGTGGTGCTAGGAAATTGGGCTGCAAACCATCCTTAGCTGTCCAAGCAATGGCTGGGGGTGGAGGACGAGGACGAGAGACGGGTTTTTAAAGGGCTGCGCAGCTGATCGGAGATGCCGAGAGGGAAGGTTCCCCTGGAAAAGAAGTGCTTGAGGTGGAGGGGGCAGGATGTGTGGGGAAACTTGCAAATAATCAAATATGTAAAAGTGAAACCCATAAACACGGAGGGGGATTAGTTTGAATACCTAGGGGACATTGGGAGAGGGTTTGGGGCACTGAGAAATTGGGCTGCGAGCTGCCCTTAGCTGGCCAGACAGCTGCTGGTGAAGGAGGAGGAGGAGGAGGAGGAGGACCAGAGGTGTTTTTTTTTTAAGGGTTGTGCAGCCTGATCAGAGCTGCAGAGAGGGAAAGCTGCCCTGGAAAAGAAGCACCTGCGAGCGGGGATAGGGGTTGGAGAAACTGGCAGATGATCAAGTCTGTGAAACTGAAACCCAGCAACGTGGAGGGCCGACTGTATGTGTAAAGCCACCGATACCCCACCCCAGACCCCCAACGCCGTAGCTTAATCGAGCAAATCCAAAAGGAAGGTCTTCAACCCCTCGCAAAAACGGGTGAGCTCCTCCTCCAGCTGGAGGTCTCAAGGAAGACGGTCCACAGATGCAGAGCTGGTTTAAGGCTAATTGCCCAGATGGGTTCTCTCACGTGTTGCAAGATGCAAACTCTGGTTAAAGCTTTCCCCACAATCTAAGCACCTGTGGGGCTTTTCCCCCCGTATGGCTTCTCCTGTGGATAGTGTGGTATGACCACTGGTTGGAATGCTCCCCGCGGTGAGGGCATGTGCGGGGCATTCCCCCCATCATGGATTCTTCTGTTTGTTTTGGAAGGTGCTTAGTGATGGTGGGGTGGCTTCCATATCCAGGGGAGTGATAAAATCTGCTGCTTGGTTTAAGTCTGGCCTTTAAAGGACCTGTGTGTGGGCGCTGAAACCACCAAAATAGGTTTCGTGCCTTGGGTGGTAGCCCAGAGCAAAACCCAAGGACAAAAAAAGGCTTTCAAAACTATCATTAGGAAATACTGGCAGGTTTAAAGGGTGTTTTTCAGAACTCAGAAGACTTCTTCCTTTTTTGGACGACACTCCCAGGATCTCCTAGTCAGCATGGCCACTGGGGCTTCTGGGAGTTGTCATATTTTTTTAAAAAAAGATTTCTCTACTATCCAATGCATTTTGGTGGCCATTTTCTAGCTGGAGGATTATGTGAATTGCAGTTTTTTAAAAAAGTGAGTAACTTGCCTCAGCTCTGAAGCTTTTTACCAGGGACTGAAAAACTTGTAATGTGATTGCCAGGCAAACTTCTTTGAGAGGGATATTACGTAGCTGGTGCCACCACTGATAAGTCCCTTCTCTCACAAGGGGCCACTGCTGGACTTCTTTCCAGTTCCATTGGAAATCACCCCTTTTTCTCCCCGCTTTTTTGCTTAAACCGTTCAGGCCCTGTACCTCAGCTGGGTGGTGGAGGCCCGAAGGAACATCCTTGCCATCCTGCAAGACACGCCCTCCCTGCGGCCTCCCATCGACCACCTCTGTGAGCTCTTGCCTCGCCTTCAGGCTCGCTACTACTCCATTGCCTCTTCCTCTAAGGTGAGCACAGCTAAGCAAAGGCACCTGGTGGGTCCTGCTCCCCAAAATGAAATCTTGCTTCAGTCTCCCAAATGTTTAAAATGTCAGCTGAGCATTTAGACATACCCTTTTGGCCTTCCAAGGAAAGGGACAGGCAGAGGAAAGAGGGTTATAGGCGTTCATTGGTTTCAAAGTCTCACTCTCTGCAGTGATAGAAATTTCATGGGAGGCGGAATCATTTGCCTGGAGGAACGCCTTCATTTTGCCCACGGACCCCTTGGCATTTCGGCTCCTCCACCTGCCTGCTCTCTACAAAAACCTCTCCCCTGATCGGCTTTCTTTCCTGCCTCCCCAGGTGCATCCCAGCTCCATCCACATCTGTGCCGTCGTGGTGGAGTACACCACCAAAACGGGCCGGGTGAACAAAGGAGTGGCCACCAACTGGCTGAAGAACAAGCAGCCTATGGACAACGGGCACAAGTCCATGGTGCCCATGTACGTCCGCAAGTCCCAGTTCCGGCTGCCTTTCAAATCCAGCACTCCTGTCCTCATGATCGGGCCCGGCACCGGCATCGCCCCCTTCATGGGGTTCATCCAGGAGCGAGGCTGGCTCAAACAGCAAGGTGAGTGGTCCCTTTTGGCCACGGAGACTCGTCCCTCAGCTGAGCTCTGGCTGACTGAGCTAGCAACAGGAAGCAGTCCAAAATTGTTGAGATGAGCCTTGCGGGGGGGGGGGGTCATAGAATCATAGAAATCTGGAGTTGGAAGAGACCCCAGGGGCCATCGAGTCCAACCCCCTGCCATGCAGGAACACCCATCAAGGCATTCCCAACAGATGGCCATCCAGCCTCTGCTTAAAAACCTCCAAAGAAAGAGACTCAGCCACACCCCATGGAGGCAGCAGATTCTACTGCCGGACAGCCCTGACCATCAGAAAGTTCTTCCCGAGGTTTGGGTGGAATCTCCTTCCCTGCAGCTTGAATCCATTGCTCCTTGTCCTGGTCTCTGCAGCAGCGGAAAACAAGCCCACTCCCTCCTCTACATGGCATCCCTTCAAAATACTAGAATCCCTTCAAAATACTGGAATACTGGGTCATACTGGAATCTATGAGGTTTTCTTTCTTGTGCGCTTTCAAGGTGTTTCCAACTTGCGGAGACCCTATTGTGGGCTTTTCTTGGCAAAATTGGTTCAGAGGGGGTTTGCCTTTGTCTTCCTCTGAGGCTGAGAGGGTGTGACTTGCCCAAGGTCACCCAGTCGGTTTCCATAGCCGAGCAGGGGTCCGAACCCCGGTAGCGTTGGCGGAGGACCGCAGCGGCCACATTGTCCAACCACTTCCATGCAGGAATACACAACGAAAGTGGGAGTCGAGTTGATGTTCAGAGCAGGGACTTAGGCAGAGGGGCACTGGGCAGCCTCCATCTTGGGGGAAGTTGCATCCATCAAGCAGGGCTGTCAACGTGGGTGTGTGTTTTCCTGTTCCAGGCAAGGAGGTGGGCGACACAGTGCTCTACTACGGCTGCCGGCACGCAAACGAGGACTACCTCTACAAGGACGAACTGGCCCAGTTCCTCAAGGAAGGGGCCCTCACGCAGCTCAACGTGGCCTTCTCCCGGGACCAGCCTCAGAAGGTAAAGTGGCTCCCGCTTCCATCTCCCTGACCTTTGGAGAAGGGCAGTTCTGTCTCTCTCGTGGGGGCAGCATTGGCCCTCGGCAGGTTTCTTGGGGTAGGAATGAGTTGTGTGGAGTGGGGTGTGGCACGGTTCTAGAGAGAGACCACACCACACCCGTGTTGAAACAGCTCCACTGGCTGCCAGTTTGAACTGTGCCCAGAAACAAAGTACTGAAATAATAACGGCCGATATAGCCCAGCTCCAGGGTGTTTGGCAGACTGTATCTCCCTGTATGATCCGGCCCGGATTCTGAAATCATCTGAAATCATCACCTTCTCCCACTCCCACCACCACGGCAAGCACGGTTATCGTAACAATAATAATACATTTTTATTGGTTACCTGCCTGTCTCCAACGCTCAAGGTGGGGTACAGCATAAATTAAAATACAATTAAAAACACATATTAGGTTAAAATACACTAAAAACACATAAAACCATTTGAAATACAAATATATCGTAATTTAAAATAGACTGGGTAGGCCTGCCGGAGGAGATAGATCTTCAGTCCTTTTTTTTCCCCCTTTGGTGGGGTTGGTGGGGAAGTGAGAGAGGGGGTCTTTTTGGTGGCTGCCCCAAGACTCAGGGACTCACTTCCCGGGGTGCCAGAATGGCCCCCTCCTTGCTGTCTTTCTGGCAGAAGGCAAAGAACTTCTTATTCAGGCAGGCATTTTTTAAATTATTATTATTATGTTTATTCCACCACCAATCTCTATAATCAAATAACATCTCTCCATCTTCAGTAACACAGAAATATAAAATTCCGTCAGATATATCCATTCTCCCTTTGTTTTCATATATTATATCGTCTATGTATTTAATACCTCATTACTCATCCCGCATTACTTCCTTACTTCCCCTAGATTCAATTCTTTCTTGTTGCTCTCAAGCTTCCCTTCCAATACAAACCCTTCTCAGTCTTGTCTGCCGTCTCTATACCATCTCACACATAGCTTTTTGTCATTTCTTAAATGTCAGAACCTTAGTCTTTTTTATTTTCATTACTATGTTGGAAAAAAAAAATCTTCCACTTGTCTCCATTCTTCTTCATTGGCTCCTTGGTTTCGTTCCTGTATCATCGTTGTAAGTCTATCCATTTCTCTATACTCCATCACCTTGACTTTCCAATCCTCTATTTGGGGAATTTGGTTGTTTTTCCACAGTCTGGCGAATAGCATTCTAGCTGCTGTGATCATATAGAGAAATATTCTCCAAAATTTTCTTCTTTTTCCTTCATCAACTTTCTGTATTATGTTCAAAAGAAATATTTCTGGTACCAGTGGGATGTTTGTCTGCAGTACTTCTGAAATTGTCTCTTGTATTCTTTTCCAATAAATTTTCGCTTTATCGCAAGTCCACGAGACGTGATAATAAGTTCCATTTTCTCGGCCGCATTTCCAGCATTTGTTCTCTCTTGTTTTGTATATTTTATTTATTTTTACTGGGTCAAGGTGCCATCGGTATAACATCTTTAGATAATTTTCCTTCAGATTCTGAAATTTATATAGTTTGGAAGTCAGTTGTTTCCGTGATTCAAATATTATTTTTTTGAACGGTTTTTCATTTTTTCCTAATTCAGATCCCTCCAATTTTCTGTCCACATTGTATCTTTCTTTAAGTTGTCTATATAGGAACCATTGACACTTAAAACCTTCGTTCTCTAACTCTTCTCTAGTCTTCATTCTTATTTCTTGGTTCTTCTCCTCCATTATCATATTTTTGTATCTTACTATTTTTTCTTGCGGTTCTCGCCATCTACTATAAAACTCTTCATGAGGAGAGATCCATGATGGGATTTTCTTGTAGTATTTTTTCTTGAATTTTTGCCAATTTATTATTAAGGCTTTCCTCAAGTAATGGTTCAGGAATTCTTTATCTATTTTTTCTTTATTGTACCATATATATGCGTGCCAGCCCATACGTAATCCCGCCCCTTCCAAATTTAATATTTTTTCATTTTGCAATGTTAGCCATTCTTTGATCCATATCAAACAGTTTGCTTGGTAATATATTTTTAAGTCGGGCAGTCCAAAGCCTCCTTTTTCCTTCTTTTCTGTAAGAGTTTTCCATCTTATTATTGGTCTTCTTTTCTCCCAAATGAATCTGGTAATTTCTCTCTGCCATTCTTTAAACGGTTTTTCATTTATTATTAAGGGTAGATTTTGGAACAAAAAGTTTAATTTTGGTAGCACATTCATTTTTATCGTTGCTATTCTTCCCAATAACGAAAGTTGCAGTTGGTTCCAATTGTTTAGAGAACTTTTAATTTCTTTCCATGTAGTTTTGTAATTGTTATCATATAACTCATTATTTCTTTTGGAGATCCAGATTCCCAAATACTTGACTTTCTTTTCTGATTTAAAACCTGTTTTTTGAATCAGTTCTCTTTCTTCTTCCATTCTTATATTTTTAGTTAATATTTTCGTCTTTTCTCTATTGATTCTTAATCCTGCTAGCTCACCGAATTGAATCACCTTTTCTAGTAGTTTATCTATACATGAGTTTGGGTCCTCTAAAATAATCACCAAGTCATTGGCGTATGCTTTTAACTTGTATTCATTTCTCTTCACTTTGCATCCCTTTATTTCTGGATCTTTCTTTATCATCCTTATCAGTATTTCCAGTGTAATTATGAATAACAAAGGAGATAGGGAACATCCTTGCTTTGTTCCCTTTTTCATCTCAAACGTTTTTGTTTTTTTCCCCATTTATAATTAGGGCAGGCATTTTAATATAGGACATATCTAAAGAACAGGCTAGGAGGAGCTATTCTAATTTTAACTGCTTCTCTTCATCTCTTTTTGCTTTTTGAATTCATTTATAGTTTAATCTTGTTTTAATGTATACTGTTTATATGATTTTAAATTGCATCATTTTAATGTGGAAGCCACTGTGAGGTCCAATGTTGGGCAAAAAAGGGGATACAAATAAAGATAGTAAGGATAATAACGGCAGCAAGGGAAGGAACTCTTGCCAGGCTAACTTTGTAAATGGACGACGGAGGTCAGGGGCGAAGCTGCAGGGATGGGGGTCAGCAAATGAGAATGCTGACACCCCTGGTAAGAATTCTGCCCTCACAGATGAAATTTGCCTTCAGTCCCCAAATTTCCAGTGTTGCAGAGATAGTGAGGCACTGGAAACCCTTCGCTCCTCGAACCCTAATCTCTGCTGCTTTCTCATTCCCTGGGTCTCTTTGCTGTGCCATTTTCCTTCGGCTGCTTCAACTCCCATTTCTAAATGTTCAAGTGAAGCTTGAAGTTTCCCGCAGCTCTGGAGCGGGAGTCGTGTCTGTCCTAACAACCTGCTGTTTCCTTCTCTTCCAGATTTACGTCCAGCACCTGCTGAAGCAAAACAAGGAGAGTGTTTGGAAGCTGATCCACGAAGGAAACGGCCACATCTATGTGTGCGGGTGAGTACTAGGCAAGGGTGGGCCTTTCTGCGTCCGTCCTGATTTCTCTTGGAATTTTGAGATGGAGGAATTTAGCTCCAAAGGGCTGTTGAGAGCCAGCATTATGTAGTGGTTTGTGTTGGGAGTTAGGATTTTCCAGGGTGTTAGCCCTTTGGGGGAAATCCTATGAAAGTTAAAACTGTTAGGAATCAGCTTTCCTTAAGCAGAGTAGCAGGAAAAGGCATGTCCCAATGTCTGTGTGGCTTCCCTGAACTGAGACTGACTTAGAAAGCAAACCAAGGCAGGCAGTTTCAAATTATAAACTTATCAAAATTTACTAATGAATTTTACAATCACATATGCATTGGAGAGTCTAGATCCTAACTAGCTAACAAAAAGATTAGGTAAGATAGTAGTTTCATTCTTAATTCACCATCTTCTTGGTGGAGAGGCGAAGCATGGTCAGAGAGGAGGAAGCAAAGCAAGAGGGCAAAGAGGGCTGAGAGGGAGAGAGAGGTCTGGGAAATGTGGTCTCTTATGTAAGGTCAGTGACCCCAGGGTCTATCCTGAGTCATATGGTCTGGATACCATAGCCACTCATTTAAATAACACAGAGAACAAGACTGAGGTTTTAGGTGGGAAGGCAAAAGGCTTTGACCTGCTAAGGAGAATAAAGCTCTGTGCTAGCTAAGCCCCATTTGTCCTAGAACAAGGGTGAGGGGGGAGAGAGAACGCCAGAATTTTCCCACAGTTTTGAGTGTTGGACTATGACCTTGGAGACCAGGGTTCGATTCCCCGCTCAGCCATGGAAACCCACTGGGTGACCTTGGGTGCATCACACACTCTCAGCCCCAGGAAACTCCATGATAGATTCACCATTGGGTCACCGTAGGTCAGAAACAACTTGGAAGGCACACAAAAAAAGCTAGTATTTATTTCATCTACTGCTTGAGATGAAAAAGAAATACTCTTGAAAGTACAGCTGGGGAACCTCAAGATCTGTAGGTTAAATGCAGGCCTGTGGGGTTACCTAGAAGTCCTGTGCCCTCCATCCTGTTGTTCCGTGATTATGGGTTCCTACCTCTTACAGAGCCCCTCCCAGTTCTAAAAGGTGTGAATGCCTCACATAAGGCTGGAAGGGCTTTATGTTTAAGAAGAAATATATCCTGGCTTATTGTGTTCCCACCGCTTTTGCCCCATCCGCTGCTGAGAAGCAGCCCCTGATAATTTCCTCCGAATTTGGTAGAAAGTGGTTCCATGCCCTGGGATAAGAAAAGGAGAGTGGGTGCACTGGATTAACTTCCATGCTGTCTTTAAGGATGGTGCCAGCATTTCACGGATTCCACGGGTTTCCACTCTCTTGCTTGTCCTGGACACCCATCCTCAGTCCTCACCGAACAATGTAATTCTGATTTAGGTGCAGGTCGCTGAAGCCGCTGCTCACCTGTCACAGTTAAACGGGTGTGCAAGGGAACAACACCTAGGCCTTCCCTCCCTCTGTTGTCACTTCCCTTACATGGAAGCTGTCACAGAACTGAAGATAGGAGCTTCATCTTTGCAGTGGCCGCTCCTGTACCAGTGGGACGGTGAACCCAGGCTTTAGAGGAGCTCTCCAATATGCCAAACTCCATCCCTGCATAGCTTCAGCACCTAGGAGAGCTCTTTTGTTGTCTCACTGTTGCGTGCCTTCAAGCTGATTCTGACTTCAGGTGGCCCAGTCCTAGGGTTTCCTTGGCAAGATGTTTTCTGAGGATCTGTGCCATCACTTCCCTTGGAGGCTGAGAGAGTGTGATTTGCCCAAGGTCAGCCAGCGGCTTTCTGTGGCTGAGCAAGGGATTCCAGCCGTGGTCTCCCACAGTCCTAGTCCCATGCTCAAGTTGTCGTCAGTTGGATAGGACTTGACAGCATGCCACGGCAACCCGTACCATGAAGGGTGCAGCATTTCCTGGGATGCAGCTTTTCATTTTTTTAGCTAAGGGTTTGGGATGCTCGGAGGGTCACAGAGATGAGCTTGGGGCCGCTCCTGGGTTGGGAGCCTCACCTTCCCCATCCCTGCTGTAGCTGCTGCCTGAACTCACCCTGGCCTTCTCTCTTTCCAGCGATGCCCGCAACATGGCCCGGGACGTACAGAACACCTTCTACGAGATCGTGGCCGAATTCGGGAAGATGAGCCAGCAGCAGGCAGTGGACTACATCAAGAAACTGATGACCAAGGGCCGCTACTCCTTGGACGTCTGGAGCTAGAGGGATTCGCTCGCTGGGGAGAGGAGGTGGGGGCGCTTCTCAGGTGGCTGGGAAGAGACTCCCCAAAATCTGCCACTCGGCTTCCTCTGCTCCGACGCATTCCGTCTTAGACTGTGCCCACGTGGGCTTTGGGGTTCTTTGTGGGGACCGTAGGCCGGGTCGAGCCAGGCTCACTCGGAGCACCAGAGAAACCCCGACGTTTCTGTATTTCTCTTTCTCTCTCCTCTCCTCTTTCACGTGGGAGCTGCTGCTCTTGAGGGAACCTCCATGTAGATGTGTGGAAGGGGGTGTTTTCCTTTTCTCTAGACATCTTTGGGGGAGAAAAAAAACAAACTAACTCCATCTTTGTCTTGCAAGCATCTCTGCTTTCATGGGACATGGCCAAGTGGGACTTAGATGGCCCCGGACTCAAAAACACATTCATAATCTCTCCTCCTCCTCCTCTCCATTTCTGCCTGTTAAACAGGCTGAGTCTTTTCCTGGGCTGTTCTGGAAGCCTTTCTCATTCAGAGGAGCTTTGGCACCCTCGCGGAGAGGGCACTGCTTTGCATTTCTCTCTTTTTAAAGCCACCGGTGGTATAAAATGGACGCAGGGTGGGTGGATGGATGGCAAAATGGTTCATTTTTTTAAAGCATTCTGTCTGGGAAAGGAGCTGGCGGGTGGATCTCCTTCGGAGCTGAGGGCCTCATAGGCAGCGACGGTTTGCACAAGAAACCCGTGAGAGATGATGCTCTTGCTCCCCTCCGCGTGCCACACGGCACTCTGGGGGCAGCGACGGTGGATCAGGGTGATGGATACCTCCGCCTGGACGGAGGAGCACCTATCTATTATCGAACTGCATTCTTCTTTTTCTTTTTTTTTGCTCTTCCACCCAGTGGGGAAGCCAACCACCTCTCCAGTCAGATTATTCCTTAGGTTTCAAATATTCAAAATACTGAGGCCAGAGTCTGGTTTGCTGGGCCTTCTTTTTGGCGGCCGTGCTACTCCCCTCCACACCGTTATCTCCCCGGCTCAGACCACTTATAACGGTCCACATTTGAAGCTGCTGTCAAGGGCCCAACGACGTGTAACTTGCCCGTTTGAGGATCGGTCAAGTCGACCGTCAGTTTGAATGTACGTATTTTGAAGGAGACCTGCTCTTTGAATAAAACAACCCCTAATTCTTTTGCTTGTTTTTCTTTCTTGGCTGTGCACGTTGGATCGAGGGGCGGCTGGTGCGGATGCAGAAGTGGAGCGACGCTGCCAAGAACAGAAATGGCAGAGTTGGGCGGTTATCTCTACGTAGGGTGCAAGCTTTTGGGAGGTACAGAATTCTGCCACATCTGGAGTACTTGAAAAGCTTGTACACTGGTAAAGCAGAGGTTGAAAATTTTGTGGCTCTGGAGATGATGCTGGGCTGCAGCGCCAAGTACTCCTAGCTAGAGGCGAGGAATGAATATTGGGAGCTGGAGTCTGTTACCATATGCCCATCCCTGTAAAAATGGTCATTACCCAACGTTGTTTTTTTTTAACTTACAACTACAGTCAGCCCTCCACTTTTGCGGGTTTGACTTTCATGGATTTGATAATTTGGGAGTTTCTCTCCTCCCCCCCCAACTTCTCAAGCACTTCTTTTCTGGGAAACCTTCCCTCTTGGTGGCTCTGATCAGGCCACACCGACCTTTAAAAACCCACCTCTGGTCTTCCTCCAGCCTCTCCCAAAGCATATTTGGTCTTCTCTTCTTGCTGATAATTTCTGAGGCCCTGCTAGCCTGTGCAAGAAAAGCTACCCAGCCCCAGCGGCGGTTGGTGGCTCCCGTGTCAGCGGAGCTCCAGGTTTCAGCTAACTTCAAAGGAGCTCCTCAAAGTGCTGAACTTACTTAGAAATAGGGCTCAGCAGCCCAGAGAGCTCTTTTACAGCTTGGAGTGGATTCCTAACCCCACTGACATGGCAGCCACTGGTCGCCACCAACTAGCTCCCCAACCTGGGCCTCTTGGTTTTTCCCGATCAGTACGCAATGACCCATTCTGCTTGGCTGTGGCTAGCAAACGTCTAAAACGTTTAGAGGAAGTTTTGGGAACCCTGAACTACCCCGCAACAGCTCCCTTGCTGTGGGATGGAAATAGAAAAAAGAACACCTTTTCACACACACACTCCAACCCTTGTCTACAAAGCAGGCCAATCGCTAAAAAGGCATTTCCCTTTCCTTTATTTTTCCAACATCTATATATATATTTATATATGACACACATGTATATATTTTATGACAAAGGAATACATTCTTAGATGATGACACTGTTGGGATGCAGGCCAGCTCATTCAAAATGGCTTCACACTCACAACACAGGACAAAAAACAACATCGCCAGGAGAGGCTGGGGCTCAGCTTCAAGCCCTTTCTTAAACGCCCATCTTCTTAAACCTTGCAAGAAGAATGTCACCTTTTAGGGGGCTGATGATGGTACGTGGGGTGGAAGCCCTAGGCCCTTAAAACCAGAGCAGTTCTCACCAGTGTGGGTAGCAACACAATCTGCCTGGGAGGCGGCTGGTATATTGGGGTGAGGAAAACATGGCCCTCAAGACATGATTGGACTGTAACTCCCATCAGCTTAAGGAAGCAACAGTGAAGAAAGCTGGGAGCCGGAGTCCGAAAGTGTCAGGCAGAGCTGAATTTTTGCCCCTCTTGCAGTCTAACAGCATTGGGGGGGAGGTTGCAGATTTAGAAGATAACCCTCCTTCTCACCCAAAAGTCGAGACAGACAGGAATGGAAGGAATATACTTTTGGAGTCAAGCACCAAGGCCGGCGAATGGTCTTAACGGAGAGAACGCTCTTTCCCTTGGTTCAGACAAATAGCCCCGAGAGTTCTCCACGGCTGAAGCGCAAGACAGGCCTATGTTGTACCTGTTCCTTGTGTACCAGCTTACGGAATCGGCAGTTACCTGTTTCTGGAGGAGGGCAGAGAGATACCACAGAAGGAGCGTCGTGTCCCAGCGAGGCTCTTGAGTCACCAGCGTCCTCCCACAAGCCCCAAGGCCCGCTCCTCACTTTGGAGTTCCTGTTTTTCACAAGAGGGGCGGCTCCCCCAAGAGAACACCGCTGGTCTCGCACACGTAAGGCCTCTTTTGTGCCGGCTCACCAGAAGATTCGGGGAGGCAGGAGAGACAAGGGGAGACGGCCAGCGCCAAGCAGACCCTGTTTCGGGGAGCAGAACCAGCTCTCCCCTGCAAGGAGGCGGAAGATGACGGGGGACCGGGTGGGCCAGGCGAGAGCGGGGGAAAGGGCAGGCACATGAATCCCAGCGCCTTCACTCCCTCTTCTGGGCCTTGTCTTGGAATTTCTGGTGGACGACTCGCAAGGTGGTGAAGAAGTTGCCGGCAAAGAGGATGAAGAAAGGGAGGCCACACATGAGCACCTGCCGAAGGGAAATAAACACGGTGAGAAACTCGGGGGACCCCACAGCTCTCAAAGTGGGGAGGGAGGGATGGCCGAGGGCCCAAAGAAAAAGTTACTTTCTTCAGACTGTAGCTCCCAGAATCCTCCAGGCAAACTTCTGGCTTTTCACTGGTGGTTGAATAAACATAAGATGGACGGTGCTGTACTTTTACTCCATTACTCTCTATTATTTTATTAAAAGTATTTCTGTATTGCCTCCCAGACCACAAGCCCTCTCCAAGTGATCAACACATAAAGCCCAGTTAATACACATTCCAATATGCTTTAGAAACTCTTAAGAATGGTCTAAAAGCAATCCTAGAATCCTGTATTGAAATGGTTAAAACACCAATTTCAAATACTGAATGCTGGGCAGAAGCTGCCTGGTGGAAGCTTAAAAGAGAAGGGGGGGGTCATAATATTAAACAGATGGGGTCATAATATTAAATACTAATATTAAACAGAATAGAATACAATAATACAGGTTGAATATCCCTTGTGTGAAAAATTTGCTAAGGAGAAAGAAGTGAAAACTCAACGTTAGTGTCATACACATGCGTATAGGTTATACTGGGCATCTCACGTGTTAGGGCAAAAGATGTATAGAAAGGGAGTGACAGGAAATGGGACTCGCTTATCACGGCTGCATCCAAAACGTCCTGTGGGCCTTCTCCACCCCTGCCAATCTCTCCCACTTCCCCTCCCCTCCTACCTGCCATTCTTTGCATTCTGGATGTTGGGCAAGTTGGAAAAGCGTGATGGCATTGTACAGCTGCCAGAACTACAGACAAGAGAGAGAAATTGGGGGAAAGAAAATCATTACAGATGGAGCACATGGGTTAGGAGGTGGTTATCACTATACATCCTTGTTTTGTTGTTAAAAGAACCCCAACATTTTTGCAATTGCACACCTCCGACTGTCTTTTTCTTCCAGTGTTCCAAAATATTTTCTTCCTATCAGATTTTTAAAAATAGATCCATTTGATCATTGCTTGAATTGAAGCAGGTGCCTCCTTCACCTCCATTTGAGGACATTTCTACCCTTTTCTCTATTCCCCTTCTATTCCTTCTCCTCCTTTCCATCTTCCTCCCTTTTAACTTCCTAAAAACTCCTTCTGGAGCTTTAGTGGGAAAGCACTCCAACCTCCGCTTAATAATGTCCAATGAAGGAGCACTCATTGTTTCCCAAGGGAGTCTGTTTACTGTTAGCTCAGAAAGTTCTTTCTAATGTTTTGCCAAAATCTTCCTGATGATCGAAATCTACCAGTCCAAGTCCTGCTCTCTGGATCAGCAGAAAACACGTCTGCTCCACCTTTTATGGGATCCCCTCAGATAACTGAAGGTGTCCGTGCTCACATCACCTGTCTTCTCTTCTCCAAGTTAAAACGTACCGCCAGGCTGCATGGCTCCTATCACCGTATGCTGGATGTATTAGCTGTCCTAGATCAAACAGGGCGATAGTTTGCTAAAGCACTATTATGCGTCCTTTGCTAATTGCTACCTGCAAGTATGTATCCAGTTGGAACTTCCAAAGTAGTCTAAGGCACCAAGTGGTTAATTGCTGTATTGCTCAATGTCACTTTGTATTTGGCCAAGAGGGGAGAAGATTGAAGGGGGAATGCAAAACTAGCGGGAAGGTGTTACGTTAACAGGCAATGTAAAGATAAGAGGACAGCAACTGGCCTCGGTCGCAGGATGAAATAACAGAAGGTCTGGGAAAATACCTGATACAATATTTATGATTTTCACCAATCACTGATATGCACGCCTAGATTTGTATAACGAGATAAAATCTTAATCATCCAACGTACTTGCTTTGCTCCAAATAAACACTTCTGTTCAAGCTCTGAGTGAAGTTTGTCAGTGCTGGTTATCCAGGACATGAAATATACCCAGCTCCCTCAGCTGCTCCCCAGAGGGCTTGGTTTCCACACCTGTTTTAACATCTTATTTGCCCTCCTCCAGACAAGTTCCAGCTTGTCAATATGCTGCTTGAACTCCAGTTCCCATCATGCTTAAGCTGGCTGGCAGTGAGCCATATGGGAGTTCCAATTCCTTTAGAGGCCCACAGCTTCCCTCATCCCTGTTCTGCTTCCTGTGTCCAACCCAAGAATCGCTTCACACAGAAGGATGACTTCTGCTCCCTTCTTTGATCAGATCGTATCTGTGTCCAGTTTTGGGCACCACGATTCAAGAAGGACACCGACAAGCTGGAGTGAGTCCAGAGGAGGGCAAACAAGACGGTAAAAGATCTGGAAACAACCAAAACTTATGAGGAAGGGCTTAGGGAGCTGAGTGGGTTTAACTTGGAGAAGATGGAGAGGTGATGAGAGCTATCTAAACAGTTGATGGGATGTCACGTAGAAGATGAACCCAGCTTGTTTTCTGCTGATCCAGAACCAATGAGCTTGCGTTACAAAAAACAAAAAAGGTGATTTAACATTAGGAAGAACTTCTTGATCATAAATGCTGTCTGGCTGCCTTTTAGAGGGTACAGACTCTCTTTCTTAGGAGGTTTTTAATCAGAATTTGGACAGGCATGCTTTAGCTGTAGATTCCTGCATGGTAAGGCAGCTGGACTCAATGCCCTTTGTGGTCCCTTTATGATTCTACTATTCCTTGAAAATCTGTCACTGCTGGCTGCCACTGCTGGATACGCACTCTCTCTCTCTCTCTCTGGAAAGAAAAGCACTTACCTGGCCAAAGAAGAGGAATGGAAGCAGAAAGGTGAGTCCTCTCCACATCCAAGACTGGAAGCCCTCTGGAAGAAAAGAAATACAGCAGAGGGATTAGTCGCACTATGTTGGAACCTCCCCAACCAAAGGCAGGGCCCATCGGCCAAAAGGAGAAACGAGACGGTTTGCAAAGCCACATAAGGATTGGCAGAGGGACGTCTGGGACTCTTAAATGGGCCAGGAAGGAATCAACAATTGCCCAAAGTCGTGAAAAGTCTGGCAAGGGAACCCAGCCCAGGGGAGAAAGTGCTTTGATTAACAAATTAATGAAAGCTTAGCATGTGTAAACTGTAAAAGACTGCTTATAAGAAAATGCAATTTCACTTTACAATTGAGCTCTGGCAATTTTCTGCTGAAGCGTGCAAAGGGCACCCATGCATTTCCATTGAAAAAAAGCTAATGTAAACTCCAGAGTGTGTTCTTTGCAGCAGGGCTTATCCTGTACATGACAGCAAGGCAGTCACCTCACCACCTTATCCTCCACCTATACAGTATTTTTCAGCCAATCAATGGTGGAAACAAGAAGGTTCTTAAGGTGTAAAAGCTGTTTGTTTGTCACCCATCTTCTTATCTTTGGTGCACTCGGCACTGCTGTTGCTTTAAACCAACAGGAGGGATATTCCCATGATAATAAGTTCATGCATTTTGTGGCAGAGGTGAGGAGACAAGCAAGCCCTCTCATGGGACAGAGAGTAAGCCCTCCCTGACATGCCTTAAATCTTGGTCTCATAGAGACACAGTTCTCCAGACAGTCTAGCGTGACAACCTCATCACCCTTTGAAGAAGTGGCCTATCATAGAATCCTAGAGTTGGAAGAGACCCCAGGGGCCATCCAGTCCAACCCCCTTCTGCCATGCAGGAACCCACCTCAAAGCACTCCCGACAGATGGCCATCCAGCCTCTGCTTAAAAACCTCCAAAGAAAGAGACTCCACCACACTCCACGGAGGCAGCAGATTCCACTGCCGGACAGCTCTGACCATCAGAAAGTTCTTCCTGAGGTTCAGGTGAAATCTCCTTTCCTGCAGCTTGAATCCCTTGCTCCTTGTCCTCGTCTCTGGAGCAGCACAAAACAAGCCCGCTCCCTCCTCGACACGACATCCCTTCAGATATTTAAACATGGCTATCACGTCCCCTCTTCACCTTCTCTTCTGCAGACTAAACATCCCCAGCTCCCTAAGCCACTCCTCGTAGGGCTTCATGGCTTCCAGACCCTCCACCATTTTGGCCACTTTTCCTATCGCCCACCAGCCCAGCCAGCCTGCCTCTTGCAGGACAGAAAAACCAAAATGGCCCACTTACCCACAGTGAGATCCATGTTGTGCCGCTCACCCAGGGCTCTCAGCCGGTACAGGCAACCACTCTGGTAGTAATACTGAAGAAACTGGACAAAGCCTGTTAAAGGTGGACAGAGGTTTATCAGGGAAATTGATCAATTACACTTATATTGCCTTTCACTGCATTTCTTCGAGAGCTGAAGGGAGTGTGCCTGCCTCTCCTTCTCTCCAATCTGTCCTCATGGCAATCCTGCAGTGTGCGTCAGTGTGAGAGAAACAGACCTTCCCTGAGGTTCTTTGCCAAGCGGGGGCTCAAACTCAGACTTCCCAAGTCCGAACGCAAGGCTCTAAACAATACAGAGCCTTTCCTCTCTCTGTTGCTCCTTTTTTAAGTGACTCCACGGTATTTACTTTCTGGAGAATCAAGTTGTGGTTTGTGAGATGCAAATTCTACACATTTAGAAAAGGCATCTCCAGCTTAGTTCAGGTAAGACAGAATGCCTCTTCCAAGAGCATGTCCGCCACCTCTTTTTTTTTTTTAATCAAAACATTTGGAGGGGGTTTCAGCAGCTCTATGATAAGTTGGGGCCGCGGTGGCTGTAAAAGGCCCATTGAAACACAATGGCTTAGCATAACCGCTACACTAGCCACGCAGGACTGCAGCCACTGGGCAACTTCAGCTCCTCTCGTGAGCTTTAAAGTACTGAACCAAAGTGCCTCCAAATTTTGTAAGCCTCACAGCTGTGCAAGTAGCGGAGGTGAACACACGCAGGAGTTTCTAAGAAGTCTACCTGCTTGGTGCTAACTTAGTATATATAAGGCTTGTGTGCTCTCAGTAAAGTTGTCTCCCCTCCGCCTGACCCTTTCGATCAAAAGCTTTGCGTGCTTTGTTTTCCTTTTCTGACCAGATTCAGAGTTTCCTCTACAGCTCTGCACCTACTCGGGGAGCAGGATGCGAGAGTTCCAGTAAGAGCCAATGCTATCAGCACTCCCCAGCCTGGCCAGTGACAATGAATAACAGGACCTGCAGTCCAGGAACACCACGAAAGCTCGACGTCCCCATTTATAGCCCACTCAGAGATCATAATTCCATCAAGAATTATTCTGCAGAACCAAAGCTGCGTGTTCATGGTCTCAGTCCCCCAAAGCCTCTCTCCAGACATTTTAGACCATGATTCTGTCATCAAGTCCAACCCACATGGCCAATGCCCAGGGATGATGGGAACTAAAGTCCAAACCATCTGCAGGACTGAGGACCGGGGAAGGCTGCTTCACACACCCCAATCTCTCATGGTGCCATGTTCCCAACCTCCCTGTGCTTCCATTCAGAGCCGCTTCACTTACTCTGATACATGGAAAAGGTGAGGAACTGGTTTCGGAACTTGTGGTACATGAGTCCATCTGGCCTGAGGGATGACAGAAGGGAGAAAAGGGCAAAGAGAGGAATTTACATTTACCGTAGGAAAATCAATACCATGCGATGTGTAATAGCTGGTAATTCAGAGCCGGTGAAAGTGCATTTTTGGAATGAGAGTTCCCATACTCCTCCAGCCTGCTAGGATGCCCTGCATCCCTAACCCTAGCAAATGTCAAGGGCTCACTGTACAAGCAAAGAGATGCCACTTAAATACAGTCATCCCTCTACATTCAGGGGTCTGACCTTCATGAATCTGGTTATTTGCGAGGGCCGTGCTTGCCTCGCCACCTCGTTTCCTCTTCCCATTCCCCTTCCATTATTCACCCCAGGCTTGCCAGGCTTGTATTTAAAATGGATGTTTTTCCTTTCTGTGTGAGCAAAGCCCCTTTCCCACTGCTGGAGGCGTGTCCTCTCTCCCATGTGGCTGCACTTTCTGCTGTGTAATGCCTTCTGATTGGTCAGGTGCTCTCTTTGCTTCTACCCCTCCTTTCTCAAGATGGCTGCGGGAAGTCACCAGAAGGGAAGAACTGTGCTCCTCTCTCTTTACTGTGCCTTTTTTCTCCTCCCACCCCAATGCTGGGGCCAGAGGCAAAGGAATGGTAGGAGGGGGTCTCTGGAGGGGAATTATGGGAGTTACATTTTTGTGAGGGTTCTCTGCCCCCAACCCTCACAAATGCGGAGGGGCTACTGTATTAGGAAAAGCTTCCTGACCATAAGACAGTGGAATGACTCCACTCCAGAAAGTGGTGGACCCCCGTTCTTTGGAGATCTTTAAACAAAGAATGGATGGGCATCTTTTTAACCAAATAGTCCTGCATGGCAGGAGTTTGGACTTGATGGTCCTTGTGGTACCTTCCAACTCTATGGCTTTACGACTGCCCAGGCACAAAAAAAGCTAAAGATTCATGCAAGATAAACACAGGCACACCCACCCCAAATCAAAGCTACCAAATTAAAGACAAGCATATGCAGCTACTTGCCACGTCAGCATGACTCCTGAGAGGAAGGTGGAGACATAGTGATGGAAAACCCACCAGCCTTTAATTCTGGGAGGAGAAAAAAAAACAGGGGTTGCAGGGAGAGAAATTCATTTGCTTTTAAGCCCAATGTATCAGGGCAATTTAATGCTTATCTGCACTTTAGCAACATGGCAGTGATTCTATGTTTGAACTCGGCAGCCCGTCGGTAATACAAACTTAACCTTTACATTCTTTGAACTTCCACCTTTGAACCTGCCAACTCCTTGTACTTTAGCAGCGAAGCTGATAAAACACAAGGGAGCCGCAGTACGTCCGCCCTGAGGTTCTGCGTTAGAAAACCCTCGATCCAAAACTAGCTTAAAGAAGACCTGGCTGCAGCATCTCAAGCGGATATAAACCTTCCCCCGGAAGAACCACTTCAGAATACAGCAGTCTCCACTTATCCATGGAGGATACGTTCAGAGACCCCCGTGGACGTCTGTAACTGTGGATAAGCAGCCTGCTCCAGCTCTGGAGTCACTGGAAGCAGCCCTCTAGCTTTGCAGGGACCATGGAGACTCATACCACCCAGCAGTATCCCCACCGTCCTGCCGCCTGCATCAATGTCTCACCCTGCCTCACAGGAGGGCCAGCCCTCCCCACTTTATATCAGAAGACAACGTTTGCAAACAGGTGGTTGCATTCTGACCTCCCAGGATCTTCATTTAGCAAAGGGGCAGGGAAGAAGCATCCAGAAGGCCATGTAACGCCCCCAATCTCACTTCTGCGGCCCCTGCCAGCTCCCCAAATTCCCACAACCCCTCCCCAAAGTTAAAATAAAAGAAATTGGTATAATTTCCAGGCACTTTTTGAGCCCAGAGGGCACCAACATTTCCCAAGCTGCACCAATGTATATTAAAACACCATTCCACCCTTGCCCGTGTCTCTATTTTTGCTGTACACTGGCCAAAAGTGACACCTCAACTCCCCAGTTTGGGCGGAACGTGGCCAAAAATACAGAGGTATTTTTGCATGCTGTGGGAAGCAAAAACTGAGGCCATGCAAAAATACCTCCGTTTTTGCATCCTGTAGGGGGTGGCCCCTACATCATTTCCTGCTCCTAAGTTATCAAAGATCTCAAGGACTGTGGAAAGGAAAAGTTTCGGAAAGACTGCAATGATTCAGAGGCAGACAAAGCTCACGGGACACATGCCAAGCCTCACGAACCCGTGACTGCCCAAGCAATTAGCCAGCATGAGGCTCCCAAAGGAGAGGAGTCAGCTCTTACTTGGATCCGTTGTTGATTAAGATGCTCTCCCGAATCGTCAGAGTGCAGTAATACCAGACCAGGAGGAAATTGAAGACGGCATCAGTCACCCTGTGGCAAACAGCAAGACACGGGGTAGGTGATCAGAATGGAGGCACTCAACAACGTAGCTATGGATGTAATGTATAGTGAATGCAATAACATCAGTGATCTGTCCCAAGGGGATGAGAGAGGAAATCTTTGGAGTGACCAGCTGAGTGTCTGAACGGACATTCAAGAAGGCAGGTGGACGTCAGAGTCAGGGAGCAAGAGAGATGAGTGTCAAAGTTAGGAAGATGAGAGAGAGATGTGAGTTAGTTCCTTAGTTCATACTCTGGTTTCTCTTCAGATCATATAAATCTTTCCCCTTTTACTAAGGATTTCCGTGGAGAGGAACATTTATGAGTTTATACTTTATATCTAATAACTGCGGCAAGGTTGACATATGCGCAGCACTGGAAAGAAAAGAAACATATTGACATGGAAGAATGGAAGTTAAAAGTTCTGGATATGATAGAGATGGAAAAGTTAGCATTTTCTTTGAAGAATAAGTCTGTCCAGAACTTTAAGAAAGAATGGAAAAGAGTATTGGATTGGGTAAGGATATAAATGTATAACAAATCAAAGAAGAAATAATGTAACTGTTCTTCTCTCTGTAAGATGGAAATTATGTCTGTAATGGAATGGAAATAAGCAATTTCAACTGGAAGATTTAAGCATGGAAGTGTGGGGGGTGGGTTTATTTCTGAGACAAACTTTCAATAAAAATTATACAAAAAAAAAGTTAGGAGGATGAGAAAGAGATGTGAGTTAGTTCATTAGGGTTGGTCGGGATTTAGGTGTGTTAAACACTTAATGCTGAATGTCCGTTTAACAAAGTCATTTTTACACTACACGCTTCTGCCTCTGAGAATGCTAAATAGCATCTAACGGAATGGATTGCCAGGGGTGCTCCGAGTGCGCGTTCCTGCATAGCAAGGGGTTGTTCTCGATGGCCACTGTGGTCTCTTCCAACTCTGTGATTCTATGAGTTCACAGACATGGGTGGCAGCAGTTACTCAAGGGTGGTGGAGTCCAGCGGTGGAATTGAAGGAATTCCCAGGAACCACAAGGGCATCTCGAAGGTGCCCGCATTTGATGCCGTAGTGGTGGAACAGGAGGAGGTCCCCCACAGCGGTGGGACAGATGGTAGATGACCCTCACCCACAGAAGTTGGTGCCCCCTAGCTAGAGGTTGCCCCAGGGTCCCAGACTCACCTGGAATTCAGAAGGAACCGGCAGGTGAAGGAGACGATGAGTAGGATGATGGTGAGGTAGAGCTTGAACTTCTCATACTCATCTTTGTAAGCGAACCTGGTGGGAACAGGAAAAGAGGTTGAGAAGCTGGACGGATCAGGTCTCAGAATGCAACTGCAGTGCCGGTTCTAGCTCAGAGCTTGGGAAAAGGTCCCCCCCTTTTTTAGGCTGCATTGCTAAATTTTAAAGCTCCCTGACACTTGGGCCATGGGTATTCCTCCCAGACTGGACAGCTCTCACAGAGACCTGGTCAGATCATCAAAGGCCTATCTTCAAGTTCCCACCCACCTTTAGACTGGGTTATAAATAAATGTATTTTAATAGTTATGACTTGATCTTTCACTCATTTAGGCCAGGCAGAGTGCCCCAGCGGATAAGTGAGGTCTTCTCAGATACCAGGCCACAAGCATTCATATTAGCAGGATAAATAAGGGGAAGAGGCCAGGCCTCTGTCTCAGTTGGGCTCGAAATTGGAAGGGAGAAAGGGACCCAAGGGAGCTTTCTTTGGATGACAAGGTAGTCCAGGAAACCCAGTTCAAATTTGCCTTACTTAAGGCATTATTTATGCCCTCACAGGTCTCGACTGTCCAAATTTCATTTTATCTTAGCAAGTATATTTACAGTTTATGTTTTTTTGTCTTTGCCTCTGACTGTATATGTTGAAGTACTGCCCTTTGGTGGAAAGGGCGTTATAAACCACCATTATTATTATTATAAATCATATAAATCAGTAGTTCTCAATCTTTTTTTAACCGTAGACCCCCTTGAAATATCCTTTGTGGCCACGGACCACCAGGACTTAAGTCAAGGTGGCTTCCGGCCATAAATGTGGTAGCAAGACACGTCACGTGGTTTCGCTCAGCCACTCAGTTATTCACGCGCATGTTTTCATCATGTGCAGAAGTAGTAAGTGCCGAGCATATTTTTTGCTATCAGTTTCATAACTTTTGAAAGGTTTAAGATGTGGTCAAGAAACTTTGTATAAATGAGGTCCGTTGCCAGCAAAAGACTCCTGCTCTTTGAGATCAATGTATGACAGTCTGTCTGTCTATTTTCGTTCCTTCCTTTCTATTTTAACTTTAAAAGCTCATCACATTTCTTCAAGCCTTTGCAGACCCCCTGTGAGGACACTGTGGCCCCCCAGGGGTCCACGGATGCCAGGTTAAGGACCTCTGTTTTAAATAATACAATTTAGGGATTTCACCAACCAGAGAGAGAGCCTTTGTGAGGTGGTAAGGGAAGGAGGTAGCTATAGCAATAGTGGAGAAAGCACTGTCCACAGACCCCATGTGCCCCCAGGTTCATTTCCAAACCATGTTTTTTCCCCAAAAAATCTTTTTTTGCCCCAAAATATTGCTGTTAGAGGGGCAAGAAGAATTGTTCAGCACATTTTGGACCCCAGTCCAAAAACATTTTTTGGAGAAACCTTCTCCCCACCAACCGGAAGTAACTCACAACATCTGCACGTTTTTCAAAAGAATAAAATAACTTCCCAGTCCCTATGAAATGCGAAACACACAAGCAACGAAACAAAAACACAAGTAATCACTTACTTGGCTTGCTTGCTGAGCAAAGTGACATTCACGTTCCCCAGGACGAGACTCAGGTACAACCTGCATCGCGGAAGAAAGGAGAGAGAGAGGAGTCAAAGAAGCCCCACACAATATTCCCTCCTCTACATCCAGCCATCGGGGGTTCCAGAGCCAACCCGGCCCCTTACCCATTCTTCTTGGGCAAGTAGGCCTCCATTTCGAAGAAGACATTCTGCCGATCTTTGACCATGCTCTGGAGCTCCTGGATGGTGTGTTCTTTCTCTTTCGCCTCCTGGTCGGTGAGAGAGGTCTTGCACCTGGAGGGTGGAGAAGAGCAAAAGAACATCCTGCATTGATCTGTTAGATTTATATACCACTTTGTTACATTTATACACCACCTTCACTTCAACGAGCTCAAGGCGGTATATGCGGCTCCCTTCCTTTCCCCTCTTTTGTCTTCCCAACAATCCTACCAGGTAGATCAGGCAGAAAGTGGGGAACATAGTCACCCATGATTCAGTGGGGTCTCAGATCTGGATCTCTGCAGTCCTGATCCACCACTCTAGATCCCAGACTGCACCTTACGGGAAGCAAATGATATTTAAAACACCAGTCCGTTGCAGCATGAAGCTGAAGAGGGCACGCTGGGTTTTTGAGAACTGGGTTGTTTTTTTTCCCAAGAAAGGATTGTACTGTTTTAACTGTACTGTCTTCCAAAACTACTTTTTAACAATCGTAGCTTTTAAACTCCTAGTGTTGTCCGTACTTACAGTTACATACAGAAAAGAGCAGGGGTCAACTATATTACATGATACCTTGTCGGAAAGCAAAAGCACCCCCTATCTAAGATGCTAGAATTCAAAGACATAGGCCATCTTAGTTTGGATCGGTATGCAAAGGGATCATGCGGCATTCAGACAAAGAAGTTGGCAGCATAAGTGTTTGAAGATGCAGCCGATGAAGCAGATTTAAGTCTACGAAAGCTTATGCTACCAACCTCTCTCTCTCAGTCTCAACAGGGCTGCAAGATCCCTTTGCGTACCTAAGAGAGTGCATCTAATGGGCCGGCAGCAATTCTCCACCACCTCCAAAACCTACAGACATACTTTTTGAGGGCTAGCGAGAGTTCCTTTAGCTGCTTCTTCTGCCGGGAGATAGAGCTGGAGATCCCGTCTTGGAGTTTGGTCAGCTCTTCCAACTTTTGCTTGTAGAGCCGGTGAGTCTCCTGGCCAAAAGAATTGGAAGACAGAAACAGGTTCTGTTTCACATACATTTTTATATTTCTTTCTTTCTTTAGTGTGTTGCCTTTCTCCTGGCATGGGAATCAAAGAGGATCACCAAGGCTACAAACAAGACTAGCTAAAAAACCTTGTTAATAAAAAAGTAAAAACGCAATTGCACAATCCATCCCATTTAAAGCACTGTTTAATTTTTTAAAAAGTATCAGCTCGTTTTAAAAAGCGTTAACAATGAAGTGAAAAAACACAGCACATTGCCCCATAAAAGGGTTCCTGCAACAGCCTGTTTGAATAAAAAAGATCTTTGTCTGCCAGTGAAAAAAGAGCAGAGAAGGGGCCAGGAGGGTCTCCTGTGGAAGGAAATTTCTGGGATCAGCCACTGTGAAGGTTCCCTTTACCCTGGGATGAGAATTATACTGCTGTCCACATGATGTTGGACTGTAACTGCACATGGCTGCCATAAGTTGAAGTCAATGCAAGGTAAAATAACATATTTTAGAATGTGCATATTTTATTTCTCTGCCACAAATTCTCCAGGCCAGCGGTTCTTAGACTTTTCTTTACCGGGGACCCACTTTAAATAGCTTTTGTTGCTGCAAACCCTCAAGACTTAAGGCAGCTTTTGGCTGTACGAGCAGTAGCAAGAAACGCCAAGCTTATTTCCTGTTGCTCCAGAGACCAGGACACGAACCATGGATGCAAATTCCAACTCTAATTCTAATTCAAATCAGAAGAAAAGAGATTCACTTAAATATTAGGAAGAACTGTACTGTAAAAAGACCTGAGCTTGCCTGGCACGGGTGCCAATGCAGCAGCACTTCCCACCCTGGCAAAGGGCAGGCATTGCTCAACAGGCAGCAACTTGCCCAAGGAGAGAGCAAAGTCACCTCTCCTCCGAGTCCGTCTGATGCAAACACACATCCATCACCGTGACAGGGCAACAAAATCCCTCATTAGCCACGCATTGCTTGCGAAGACACACCCCCTTGTATTTGGGTGACTCAGAGATCAGTGTAGACTCAGAGACAAACACCCACACCCACATGTGTGTGTTGTATACATCCATCCATCCAGAGGATATCAACCTCGGTAAGGCTGAAGCCAGGAAAGGAACATGTTTCCCACCCTTGGAGACCTTATGGAGAAGCTACGGGGAACGTATATGGTGAAAATAGCTCCCAGTCACAAAAGAAAACCAGAAATAGGCTTCTGCGCATCTTCAATTAATTTTTTTAAATTTATTATCATGATGTTGTTGTTCCAATGCAGATGTCTCCCAACTTTGACAATCCACTTTTTCTTTTTTATTGAACAAAGACAAAAAAGAAATAACAACACTACATATCAATACTTAAAACCAAAAATACATAACCCAATACAAATTAAAAAAAAAAACCACTACAAAACTGCATCTAATAAAGAAACCTACAGATAACTAAAAAAAAAACAGTCCCCACCCTTGTTGCAAACAACACTTATTAATCAGGTAGTTACACCTAACTATTAATCCTTAAATTTAAACTAAAAATCGATAGTTGCTGCTAATTATTCTTAAATATGTGTCTACAATGTTACATACATCATTTATAAGTAATTGGAATCACTGATCAAGTCACTGTATATTCTATGTTAGTTTAATTATCAATAATAGTCAAGAAGAAGAAGAATTCTAAAAAAGTTAGTACGCCTTAAGTTTTTTACTTATTAGCTGAAAACATAAATATATAGGTCAACCCTACCTTATTCTATGTTCTATATATCTCATTCCTAGCTTACTACAATACTATATTTGCTTAAACTCCTAACAATGTTATGTTATTGTTGCGACAGCCCACTTTTTGACAATCCCCTCTTTCCTCCCTTTTCAATTACAACCAGAACCCATATTTTCGATGCATGACACGCTGTTTCAACCACAACCACACGTTGAATATGTGGGCTCTGGTTGTCGTTGAAAAGGTCCAAAGTGACCACACTTTGCTTTTCTTCTCAATTTGGTCGCCACAATACACAACCTGGACACAGAGTGAACAAAAAAATATGGTGCTGGTTCAATTCATGGTGCATCTCTTAGAAACTGGGCACAATGCATTGTCAAATCCATCATCCACTTTTGTTCATTTTACTGTGCTATAGTTTTGTATATTTAAAGGTAAGCTTTTGTTCATTTTAGTGTACTTTTGCACGTGCGTGTGCACATATTGCTTTCAAGGTCCTGTCAAACTGCAACTGCCCGCATTCTCCACCACCGGCTGATGGGAACTGCACCCCAAAAATATCTGAAGGGTATCTGAATACCTTCCCCAACCCTGTCCTAGCCCGACAAGCAAAACTACCCATTCATCCACCCACAGGCCAAATTGCACAATCCAGGCCATGGTTCACCCAAGATTCAAGAGCTGATGGCAATTTGGGACAAAACAGTTCTGGAAGGCTCAAGTAAGAGAGCCAAGAGGCAAGATAAGAGAGGAAGGCACATAGAACCAGCATGGCACAGTGGTTTGAATGCTGAACGACAATACTGGAGACCAGGTTTCAATTCACGGCTTGGCCATGGAAACCCACCGGGTGAGCTTCAGCATGCCAGACACCCCATTACTTGACAACTCGCTCTTTTTTAAAAAAATATTTATTTATTTATTTATTATAATTTCACACAGGAGTAAAGAAGACAAACAAAGAAAAGATGACTACTGACAAGGGATTGAACATAGGGTACGTAGAAAGGACCTATACACGTAGAAAGGACAAAAAAATAAAGAAAAAAAAAGGGAAATTATGTACACATACACAATAAAACATATACAAGGGATCTTTACACAGAACACACTGACTTCCCCCTCTACAGAGGGTCCGATTGATTGGATCAGATCCTAAACTCACTCTTTTGACAATTCCAAATTAAGGACAAGTTCCATTAATTTGACCAGGGGTTCTGCTCTTTCATTAGTTCTTCCTGCCTCTGGAGGCTTTCTTGGACGTGCTCGCAAAGCAAGCTGGAGTGGGGAGAAGGCACCAAGCAGGTTGAGAGACTTTGCAAACAGCATGCGCACAGTCAGTCCCAAGTGAGCATCTGTAAGTCCTTCATGCTCCCTACAGCACAGCCCATGGCTTCTGCTTTTCAAGCATTTTCTGACAGTACTCTGGTCCCTAACCTCCCTAGCCCGTCCTCTGTTTATATTTAGCATTACTTATTGTACACCGAGGGCCATTGTGGCATAATGATTTGACTGCTGAACAGAACTCTGGGAGACCAAGTCTGAATCGCCACCCAGCCACAGAAGCCCATGGAACGATCTTGGAGAAGTCATACTCTCTCAGCCTCAGAGGAAGGCAAAGGCAAACCCCCTCTGAATAAGTTCTGCCAAGAAAACCCTGTGATAGGATCATCAGAAGTTGGAAAGGATTGAAAGCACACAGTAACAACATTGTACACCCATGTGGAGAAAAGATCTATTTGCTTGGTGCGTATTCTATTATAAATGTGTCTATGGGGTTCTTCAGCTTCTGTGACTGGAAGTACTACACTCATCATCCCTCACCATGAGTCAGGTTGGCACAGAGGCTGATGGGAACCAGAGTCCGACATCATCCAGAGGCCCTGAAAGTTTCTCCCCCTTCCCAAAGCCCTGCCTTTTAAGGATCAAAAACCTGGCCAGAAGGGGCCCGTGAAGATTAGAATCTGGTATGTAAAGGCAGAGAGAGAAGGGTGGAGGAGCAGCCGTCAGCTGAGAAGTCCAAAGCACCGAAAACTCCCTCCAGCCCCAACACTGGAGTCACTGGAAAGCAATCCCCATCTCTGATAAGTGGTGCGGCAACAAGGTAGTGAACACCTCCACACTCCACACCCGGCGTATCACAATCTTGCCTTTCTCTGCATCTTTCCACATGCCCACGTGTGCCGCCCTTCCATCCAAATCTCTTGAAAGTCATCTTTTTGGTCTACTGTTCAGAGAATCTCCCAGCTAGCATAGCCAGAGGGAGTTTGGGAGATGTAATGTTAAAAAAAAGTACGATTTCTGAGTTCTGCTCCCATTGCAACTAGACTGCCGCTTCCCCACAGGGCTTCCCCAGCTACACACACACACCCAGTAACATCCCCTCAAAATATACTCCCAACTGCTTAGCTCAAAAGGGGAATGGTGAGGCCCTCCAGGTGTCCTTGAACTGCAACACCCGGACTTCACCGCCATGGGCTTAGCTAATGTGGGGATGCTGGGATATGGAGTCCCACCATATCCGGAGGGCTAACTGATTACTTTCCCTTAGTTCTCCATCGCTCTCGGGTTGATGCCAAACTTCTTCCCGAAATCTTAAGTGCAAAGTGTTTGTGTGACACTGGGATGCCACATACCATCAACTTTCTATTTTCTCAGATCCATCTCCACCAACATCCCCCCTTAATGTCACCCATCCCAAACACACACACACACACACACACACACACACAAAACATCTCTGGTGGCGGCTAGGCAGCTTACCGTAGAAGTCATTAGGATTATTGCAATCCTGTATGCAACTAACTGTGTCATCACTGTGTGCCTTCCAGTTATTTCTGACTTATGGCAACCCTAAGGTGACCCAATCACAGGGTTTTCTGGGGCTGAGAGGGTGTGACACACCCAAGGTCACCCAGTGGGTTTCCATGACTGAGAGGGTAATCAAACCCAGATCTCCAGGGTTGTAGTCCAGGGATCAAACCGCAACTCCCGCTGGCTCTCTACGCAACTAATATTTCACGATTCACACACTTCCAGGATTATTTGCCATCAAGTTGACTTTGGCTTATGGTAACCCTACAAATGAGAGACACACTGTTATGAACAGCTCTGCTCAGGTCTTGCAAACTCAAGGCTGTGGTTTCCTCGACTGAAATCAATCCACTTGTCTCCCTCTTTACCCACTGCCTTCTGCTTTATCAACCACGGCGCCTTTTCCAACCCGGACTGTCATCCCACATGCCCAAAGTACGACAGGCTCCGTTTAATCATCTCAGCTTCTAGGGGAAAACTCAGGCTTGATTTGCTCTCGGACCCCTTCGGGGGTCTTTCTAAGCAGTCCAGGGTCTCCGCAGAACTCTCCTCCAGCACATTTCAAAATGAGTTGATCTTCTCCTCGTCAGCTTTCTCCGCTGTCCAGCTTTCACAGCCCCACACGCAGAAATCAGGAATATTATGGGATCTAATTACACATTTTCACCCCGGAGGATCTTACCTAGTTCTTTCGGAGCCGCCCTTCCAAGTCTTAGCCTTCTTCCGATTTTCGTGGCCCCAGTCCGGATTTTGATCAATGACTGAGCCATAGACTTTAAGTCAATAAATTTACTTGTTTGCCTTGACTCTTCCACAGCCATTCACTGACCAATTTTCTTTTAAGTCCCATCCCACACTTCTTTGTACTTTGCAACTCTGTTTGCCTTTTACAGTACCCGCTTATCTTATAATTTGTTTAAAGTACGCCTCAGGATTTTTTTTTCTAGAAAGAGGAAGCCATACCTGACTATTTTAAATTTAATTTAAATTTAAATAAATAAAATACATAAAAATAAAATAAATAAAATAAAAATATTTTGATCAACTCAATAGCTCCTCTAGCTGGCTCAGCCTGAGACTCTTTATCTCAGGGTCATGGGGTCTGCCCCACGTTGACGATAGACCTTCGACAACCGCTGTGGCGTTGTGGTTCGAACACCGGATTACAAATCTGGAGACCAGGGTTTGAGTCCCTGCTCGGCCATGGAAACCCACTGGGTGACTTCGGGTGCATTGCACGCTCTCTGCCCCATAAAACCTCGCAACAGGATTGCCCTAGGGTCGCCGTACGTCGGAAATGGGTAGGCCACACTCTCTCAGCCTTAGAGAAAGGCGAAGGCAAACCGCCTCTGAACAAATTCCGCCACAAAAACCCCGCAACAGGGTTGCCGTAAGTCGGAAGTGCTTTGAAGGCACACAGGAAGATTAGCCAGTTGGGTGGCAGATATCAGAACAGGCAGAAATCTATATAAGAAGATTTGCACCACCTGGAAGCATCACACACCGGGGCGGCGAGAGGCCTCTCCTGCAACAAATGCACGGGTCACATAAAAAGCATGCTTCTTGCTTACAGCTGTTCACACTCTGGTGTAGATTTCCAAATTCCAGGAAATCTATTCTATCCATTTCGAATTCGAGGGATGGAAATTAATTCCTAAAAGGCCAAGCCACGTGGCACCGTGTCAGGCTTTCCCCGAAGTCTGTGAATTCCTCTTTCTGAGAAGTTTTCAAACAGAGCCGTCACCCTTCCTGTTGTGGATTTGTGGAACTCACTGCTACAAAACGGGGCAACGCCTCGCAACCGCTCTGAAACCAAACCAGATCAATTCACGGAGATCAGAATCACCAAGGGTTACGAGTCGGGATGGCTAAAGGTAACCCTTCCCGGATCCGAGGAAGTTATGCCTCAGAACACAATTGTTGGGGGGGGGGACGCACGATGGAAGATCTCGAACTCACATCCAGTTTGTGGGCTACTAGTCGGCCCCACAGGGGACAGGCTGTGGGACTAAGCAGGCCTTTGGTCTCACCCAGGCGCAGAGTTATGAGTCCCCAACAGCCCGCAGTGGCCTTGCTGGCTGGGGACACAGCGCCCCAGTCAATGCCAGAGCTTGGAAAAAGTGATATCTTGGACTGCAGCTCCCAGTATCCCTCTCCCAGCCAACGGGGCCAATTTTTTGAACTAGGTTCCCTTTCCCGGCTCACCCCGTCCCACCTCTAGCCATTACCTGATCGACCATCTTCCCTGCTAAGATCCGAACTCTCCCAATGTTGTTCCAATTCCAGAGTCTTAAGGGAACACCCTTTCTTTTTTTTTCTGCACTGTAACTCCCAAAATCCACCTCGGTCAGTTTATTATTAGCCACACCGTTGGGGAGAATTCTGCAACTAGGTCCCCCGTCCCCTAAAGCCACCCCTGAAAGCCTTCCCCCACGCTGAGTCCAGAACTTAGGAGGAAATCCCTTTCTAGACCGCAACTCCCAGAATCCACCCCAGCCAGCGTACTGGCCATGCTGGCGGGGAGAATTCTCGGGGATGGAGGGCATTCCAGTCCAGTCCAATCACACCTGGAGGGCGAAGGTGACTCAGAGGGGCGCCTGAGCCAGAGGCACTCTGCACACGCCCAGGAGCACTACTGTTTTGGCCACAAAGAGCACCTAACGCTGCGGTGCTGAGGCCGAGAGGAGGCTCCTCGGCTTCCCCACTACCAGCAGTAAGGACGCCCCCCAGCCCACAATGGGGAGCCCCCTCCCGACACCCCCTCCCCCTCACGACGTCACTTCCCGCCCCGCCCCTCGTGAGGGGGGCTTCCCCCGCACCTGCACCCGCTGGAAGCCGTCCTGCAGCTCCTCCCAGTCCCGCAGGCAGTCGCTGACCGAGGCCCGGCGCTCCATGGCGCTCCGTGCGAGGCGACGCGGCCGCTTCTCCGAGCCGCCCGCGCGGCGAGGAGGCGGCGGAGCTTCCGGGAGAAGGCGGGTCCCGCCTCCAGCCAATCCGCGGCCGCCTCGCCGCGCCGCCTCAGCCAATGGGCGCCCGGCGGAGGGGGCGGGGCGTCGCGAGAGGCAAAGCGGGTGGAAAGGAGACGCGGCGAAGAAGCCGGCCGGGGGGCGGGGATTCTCCGTCTCCGCCCCTTTGTGGGCGGAGCCCCGGCGATTCCACCAATCGCGCGGCTCCTGGGGAAAGAACCGGATGTGCTCTCCAAAGTCAGGACTTCCGCAGAAAGAAGGCACTTGGGGTTGCAACTCCCACCATCCCCACCCCACCCATGTGGCTCTAGCTGGGGATTCGGGGGAGGGTAGCCCCCAAATACTGCTCCGTGGGCGGTCGTCTTTTCAGCCTGACACGAAAGATGATGTCTGTGTCTTCAATTGCTATACAGCACGGGAGGTTTAATCTTGGGGACTCCAGTTCCCATCATCCGCAGCCAGCCGGGCCAAATATAATTTGTATAAGTTCCCCTTTTTTGGGGTGCAGCTCATGGCTAGGAGACAGCCTCCGCCAACTCGGAGTCCCCAGAAACGTTGTACTACCACTCCCGTCATCCCCCAACGTTCATAGGAATCAAAGTTCAACGTCTTTAGAAGGTACCCAGTGGAGGAAAAGTGACAGAAGAGTGTCCAATGCTAAGGCAGGTATGGAAATTAAGGCGCCGTCTTCAGCCTCACAGCATGCAGCTCGGGAGGTCCGTAGCAAAGACCTTGCTCTGCCCTCCTGAACGTGACTGTCTGATGCCCAGGCCAGGCGGGGGTTATTTTGAACTCCGCCTGATATTATGAACTGGCCCCTGAATCTCCTCGTCTTCCTTTTCTTTTTCGCACTGGAAGTTCTGAAAGGCCAGGACTGTCAGAGCCTCCTTAACCCACTCTCTTGCGGTGGAATTCTTCTTGCCTGTCAACCCCATGCATTTCATAGGGTTTTCTCAGCCAGGGAATCCTCAGAGGGGGTTTTGCCAGTCCCCTCCTCGGAAATAGAGCCCACAGAACCTGATATTCTTAGGGGGTCTCCCATCCAAGGACTAACCAGGGCGCACCCTGCTTAGCTTCCAAGATCAGACAAGATCTGGTGCCTATAAGGGATTTAGGCTTATAATGGGAGTTTCTTCCATAGTAAGAATTTTACTGTCTGAGGCAGCACAAGAAATGCTTATTTAACCCCCTGCCAAACCCCAGTGTATAGAAGCCAAATCTGAGGCCATTTCCACCCTACAGTGTTATAGTGCTGTTATTCTACTCTCAACATCCTATGGGATTTGCAGTTTAGGGAGGGGCATTTACAATCCTTAGTCATAGAGCTCTTGCCCCTCAGGAAACTACAAGCTCCAGAATTGCACAGGAGGTTGAAAGTGGAATAAGAGCACTATAACAGTGAGGTGTGGAAACGGCCTGAGTTATTTTGCTACCAGAAATAGGAAAACCCCACAATAGTAAATATTTTCATGAGTTACAGTTCTAACTTGCTTTTCCTTCCCTGAAAGCCCCTCCCTCCCACATCGGGCTCCCAACAACCCTGTGAGGCAGGTCAGGCTGAGGGACAGTGCAAGCCCAAGGTCATGGCTGAGAAGGAACTAGATTAGAACCTGGATCTCCTAAGTCCCAGTCCTGTACCCTAGCCATTGCATGGTTTATCATCTTCCCTGCTAAGCTCTGAACTTGCATCTCCTGCTTCCCAACCTCTGCTCTATTTTGCAAGAGTGAGTCTGCAATTTCCTTGGTTCCATTTTTGGAAAGACGCCCACTTTGGCCTCTTGGTTTCAGAAAATTCTGCCTTCTTTGGTGCCAGTTTATTCTCCCAAGGTTTTAAGAAACAGGTTTTCTTACCTCTCTGTCTTTACAGGTCTTGTAATTTTTGCCATTTTTTCCCCAAATATTTTGTTAACAGTTAACTTTTGCATTTTCCTTGTTATTTATCCTATATATTAGACTGATTGATGTGCTTTAGATTGGACTCACACCCCAGCTGTCTCCCAAAACTGGGATCTAAGGCCCTTAAAAAGATTTTCCTGGAAATAAGATTCTAAGTCTGTGAAATCAAAACAGGTCAGGAAGTTACTGGTTCGAGAGAACTTGCGAAAGAAGCTTGTGAAAGGGAAAGAAATGCCATTTTTTTTACACTCATATAAAGCACATTCAAGGCCCATACCCTGCAACAGTTTAAAACCAGGACACGTATGGCCAAGCAAAATCAGAGTGTGGTTCAATTATTATTGAGGAAGAACAAACAAGCTTGGAGAGGCTCCATCTGTTTGCTTTTTCCTGAACCTATAGGGGAGGGAAAGATTTCTGCCCACTCCTGTCTTCTCTCCCCTGCTGAGTGAATGAGTGAAAACTACTTTAGCACTTTGAACACAGTTTGCAGCAATTGAAGTAAGCTGTGGATGAAGGGGGAAAGTGCGAGGAGGGGAGAGAAACCAGGACATTTTACAAGCAGCTGAGCAAGTGGGACAACACTGGATTAACCATGATTTTCTCTTCCACACAGAGACAGTTGGAACATTTGAAGGTCCCACTATTGCTCTGCTAAATAGGGGAGAAGACATAATAGAAATATGTCACAGATAAAAAACACAACACCATAGTGACACTGAAAAGCTAATGTTTCTTAAAAAAAAAATAGATTCCAAAAATTACAAAAGGATTCTCTCTCGTTTTTCGCCGGAAGACAGACCTTCCCTTCAGCCTGGCATTCTGGGAGATGCCGCCGGTCAGTAATTCGGCTCTGTGATATCCGTGATGGCAGTAAAATAGATCCGTTCTTCCCACTCTGACAGCTGTCGCACAAAGCCCCGGTTGGGCCGCATGTTGGTCTTGCACTTCTGGATGTAATTCCAAGCGTTCTACAAGGTCAAGACAAAGACGACAAAGGTCAGGAGCTAGGGATGAACTTCTCTTCTGGATATGTGGAGGAATCTAGTTCCCACATGTTCTTGACAGAGACTTATCTGTTAAGTGGTCAGATAGGGCCAGTAAGATAGGGCCGGCCCCTCCCGAAACTGCAAACCCCAGGATTCCATAGGATGTTGAAAGTGGAGTCATAGTGCTGTAACTGTCTAGTGCAGAAATGGCCAAAGCCAGGTACGAATAGAGACAGGGCCAGTTAGGAACACGGGAGATCTGAGAAGCATTTTGTGGAACTGCAGCACGCCAGCATGGTATAGTAGTGCTGAGGTACCCTTAGATATGTATGCCCATAATGTGTATGTTACTCAAATGTTGTTGTTTTTTAACTGATCAAATGTGAAATTAGCCATTGTGTTTAATTTTTGATGTCTGCCATTCAGCAAGGAACTTACATCTTCCTAAGTGGACTTACATCTGCAGGAAGTGAAATTGAGCAAGTTTACAATGTCTGTACTCAGCAAGGGGCTGCTGTGATGTTGCTACTCAGAGGAGTCAGCAAAACAATCAATGTGCAATAAAACCAACACTTATCAGGACACCGGCTAAGCCAGTGATGATCAATACAGCCTCAAGCTCATTGGGACACTCTTTCCAATGCCCTGACACACATCTTTGTGATTCACTAATAGAGTTTCTTATCCCTCTGCCACATAGCTATGTTATGTCAGTAAGTTACAGAACATAAACCATGATAGAGAATTCCAACCGTTGTTTTATTAGATACTGCTGTAGGTTCTGAGTCCTTTGCAGCCGCTAGGCATACCCAACGGAGATTAAAATCATGATAGAAATGAAAAAGAAGAAATAAAAAGACCAGTGCGGACATCATCCTTACTGTGGGTTACGTTTACCTTTAAGTAGAGTCTGCACGAATGGATCAGGTAAGCCAGTACCGCTGTGGCACTCCGGCTGATGCCCAGAGTGGAAAAAACCAGGACAGCTTCTTTGTGTACGCGAGTATCTAAAGACAAAGAAACGGAAGAAAAGCTTTGTTTTGTCTTCTTCAGGCACCGGTTTGAAAACCATACAATTCTAGCAAAGAGACTTTTTATTCAGAGGTCAACTTATACAATCACATCAGACCCATGTTTAGCCCTAATAAATATCTTTAGAGCTCCAAATGAAAATCTAGTATGTATGAACCTGTTCTCCTTCCCTCGGCTGGCAACAAGATAGCAATTAGGAAGAGGTTAAGAACCTAAAGATTGCCAGCATGGCAAATCAGTTTGAGCATTCCCCACTCAGCCATGGAAACCCACTGGGACACACTGGACGCATCACATATTATCAGCTCCCTGAAATCCCCATGATTTAGGATCACCTTGGGGCTGCTATAAGTGAGAAATGACTTAAAGGCACACAACAACAACATAAGAAACTAAATCTAAACTTATGGCATTGTAAAAGGCCCTATTTAAAAAGTGAGTTGCCACTCCTGGAGATTTGAAAAAGAGCAGCCTGATGGAAAATGACCACTTCATTGTCTGAACTGCTGGTACCATCATGTTTGGGATTTAGCTCTTGCAGAAAAGCTGAAGGTACAGCAAACCAGAACTCAAAATGACTCAGAATCAGATCCATTAATTCATTTTTATTTCTACACAAATCACGACAGAGAAGATTTGCATTTTCCCTCTGCTTCTCATGGTCAGATTTGCAGAAATGCATTTGGTTAATGCACTGCCTCCTTTTCCCGTATCTTCCAACAGGGGACATACAGCCTTCTTGCATGGCCCTTGTCATGTGGAATGAGTAGGGAGGGAAGCGGATAAAACCCATCTGGAGCAACTCACCAATGAAGTGGCAGATGTCACTAAAGAAAGGAAAGAGATTTGCCTCCGGAGAATCCGGGATTGAAATGTGAAGGAGCCGGTCACTGTCTCCAACAAAACTGGGGAAGACAGAAGATCTGCTTTACCACGTGCCAGAAAATAAAAATATCTAGGTACCCAAGAAAGAAATCAATGTGGGGAACATTTAGTTGGGGTGGAGATCTTTTGCCCTTCCAATGTTTTCCGCTATAGCTCCCAGAAGCCTCTGGTAGTATGACCACTGGTAAAAGATTATGGGCAGTGAATTCAGCCCAGGGTTTATTCTGGATTTTAAAACAGTGAGCCAAGGCTAACCCCTGCCACACAAGGGGGCTGAAGTTGTTTCCCAGGACCACACAACTCACAATGTGCCATCCTCCTCAGAGACATTGATATGGGCTTTGATTTTCAGATCTTTCTGGATCTGGCTATCACAGGCCTGCGAGTAATTTCCCATGTACAGCTTCAAGGGCAGGATCTCCACTGGGTACGGCTTAAAGGCCTCCAGTTCCTGTAGGGGAACAACCAAAGGACTGGATGAAAGGATGGAGGCACAGCTCAGAAATCCAAAACCCTCCAAACAAGGACAAACCAACTTCTGATCCCTGCTGTCAGGCTGGCTTTGCTTTCCCTGCCATACGTAAGGAAGTTGGTTTAAGTTGATGTATATAAATGGGCTTGATTGTGCTGTGAGGGGATGATGGGACTGGGTGAGAAACAGTGTGCTGGGAATGGGGGAATGTTATTGTAATGATCTCTGATAATGACGAACAGGCACTGCTGTTCATCACAGGCCTCTGATTTTAGGAGCCCTCTCCATTGCCAACAATCTGTGTAGCGATAAATGAATGTGTTAAATAGAAAATTCTCTGCCATTAATATAATGATAGATTCAATGCTTATGTGAATGTAGTATCTTAAAGGTTGTTTTAGCTTCATTATTTAAGACGACACAAAGTAGATTGGCAACAGGTAAGCTTCCGTTCAGTGGGACAGTGAATCTGGGTTTTAATCCAAATTATCTAACGTGCTGAACCCTATCACAAAAATGGCTCCTTGACAACTCCTTTACAAAGTTCAGACTAAAGGGCAAAGCGGACTCACTGTCCCACTGCCACAGCAGCCACCAGCTGCCGCTGGAAAAGGCTGTTCTAGCAATTAATAAATCCTGTTTTTTGTCTCCTGTAAGAGTTAGAGGTGCACTCTGTGCAATCTGTTGGTCAGAGGATAGGGTCCTAATTCGACTTGCTGTGTGTAGCAAAAGCTGAATCAGTTACTTGCAACCAAAGAAAGAGGATGAGCCACTTACTACCCTCTGGACCTTCTGCAGAGATAGATGCAGAAGCAGCTGGTGATGTCCCCATAGGCAGTGAAAATCAGTTACATCATCTGCTAGGATCCTCTGGAAGTCTCAGTGGCTGACGTAACAATTTTGTGCCCGGCTACAGGGCCATAGCCAGATGCTTCTGCAATCCTAGTCCTCACTCTCTCCCAAGCACAAATAGCCATGGGTAGGTGGGGGGCTTCTGCAATTTTACAGTAGGTCTGGGGGGTGGCTTTGGTCACTACAGAGGGAGGAAGGAAATACTGAACTCAGTAGTGACTCAAAATAGACGTAAGCAGGTCTAGGGTTAACTTAGGAGCACGTCTACCACTAGCCGAATGCCAGCCAGAGTGCGGATTGATGACAATGTTGTCTTTAAGCCCAGTTCCTTCAATGAATGATTTCCGTATGAAGGGGTTGTGAAATACCCTGAGGAACGTGAGCTGTTCTGCAAGTTAGGAAAACACTACCAGAAGCTGCTGTGGGAAGCAGCACTCTAGGTGTGGGCTTGTTAATTTGTTAATTGCAGCTTGGTCTGGACATTAACAATACAGGATCATGTCCCTTTGGAGGGAGAGAGGAATGAGTCACTTTGAGTGGCAGCAGCCGGGATGTAAACAAGGCTGGTGTGTTCATCCCAACCAGAAGCAAAACTCAAGGTTGGGTAATAGCTAAGTGTCGCAAAAGTGTGTGAGCTTTTGAGTTCTACAGAATTCTTCATCAAGCTAGTTCACAGGCGGGAAAAGTGAGGCCCATATGCTGTCTTTGAGCATCCCAGGGCAGCTAGTGTCTTCTTCCTAATTATTTTGCCTCTAAACAGACAATCTATGTATGGCCACTTGCAGGTTTGAGAAATGGGCCCCATGAACTTAAAAGCAGAGGTTGGAAATGCCCCACAGGTGTGATCTGGGGAAAATTGGGAGTGTGGTGGGACATGGTGAGGTCAGAGGTATGAGTGTTGCCCCTCAAGGTCCTGGGGTCATGAGCGGATGTGACCCCTGGATCTGTGGAAGTTCCCCATCCATGGGCTACAAAAGTATCAGGGAATGGGCGCAAAAAAAAAGTCCAAAAATCTGGCTGGGTATTGTGGTTGTTAGATATAAATTTTGTAGCAAGTGGGCAACAGTTGAGCAGGTAGGGTCACATTTTTGCTCCCTGTTAGACTGCATCACTCAATTTTTGTCTGAAAAAAATCAACCAAAACTGGAACCTGAAAATGTTCAAGTTTCCAGATTATTTTCCCAAGATGCTGAACCCGTTTGGGCGAAGAAAAATTCTGGCTAAAATCCAGTGCAGATTCATTGCCTCACCAACATGGGAGGACCCACTTCAGCAGCTTGACTCCCGAAGCCTTTCTTACCCGAGGCATCCAGAGTATCTTCTGAGTCCGGAGGTAATGATACGATTGGGTGAACCGTTCGTAGCCACCCCGGAGGACCATGACGGGAAAGCGGGTGAGTCGCTGCATGACCCTGGCGCAGCGAGCCGCGGATCCTTCCTTAGCATCTGGGGGAAAAGAGAAAGAGCGGGATCACCAATTCAAGCACCCAGTTATATGATCCACATAAGTAAGTAAGTAAGACTTTCTGGAAGATTGGAAATGGTTTATATTTTTTGAGCAATAAGAAATCTAGCAATACAATAATTTGTGGTTATGGTTACTAGCAATATTTAAGCGTGGGGAGTCACAGGTCTTTGTGTCCTAATTAGTAACTAGTTAGGTTGTGTTTATGGTAACAAGTTAGCATCTGAGTAATGTGTTATAAATTTGGTGTTTTTCCTCTTTGAACATTGATTATTCTGTTGTAAATTAGGTTGCCTGTATTAAATTGAATAAATACGAATTCTAAAGAAAATATATGAAGGAGGAGATGCTTCAGTGCAACATGGCAACTTCTGTCCCAACTTGATACACATGAGACTGCGCTCAAATGCAAAGTACATAAAATATGAAAAGTAGAGTCCTCCCTCCACATTTATGAGTTTGACCTTTGCGAATCTCATTATTTGTGAGGCGCACACATGGCTTCCTTCCCTGCATTCTCCTCCTTCCATTCTCTTATGTTTTGCCAGGAAGGCAAGGAAGGCACATGCACCTGGGCAAAAGGCAAAGTAATGGGAGGAAGTACATGCACAACTTCCTTCTCCCATCTAGGGCTCCCCCCAATTCCCTGGCGTTTTGCCCATGCATGCCAGGGCAAAACACATGGGAATGATGAGGAATGCAGAGGTGCTCCTTACTTCTCCAGAGCTCCCCACCTGGCAGGAGAACATGCACCAAGGCAAAAGGCAAAAGAATTGGGGGGAGCCCTGGAAGGGAATGGGAGGGGGAGTTATTCACGGTTGTCCCACTTTCGTGAGAGTTCTGTGCCCCGAACCTGCTCCAAGAGTGATAAAATCAACCTTACTTTCCTCAGGGGATGGCTTGTTTCTCAGTTGCTTGATGTCGGCTCCCGCATCATAAGCTAAGTGGAGAGAAGAGAAGGGGAGGATCTGTAACACATTTGGTTTTTTCAAGAGGCTTAAGACCTGTTTCCAGGGGGGCATTCCTTTCATCGAGTTGTTTGCAAACCAGATTAGCCCATCACACCAGCTAGAGGTGACCCCAGCCCCCCACAATAAACTTGCATGTAATAAGCTACCAATTCTTTTTGAAGAAAAGAAATGTCTTTAAAAAGTAACTTTAATTTTTAAAAATGCTGGCTGAGATTGTAGAGTAGCTGCTTGTATCTCCCGATCCAGCTCCCCCAATCTGGACTTACCCATCAGCAGCCTCTGCAAGCGACAGGAGTCTGTTCTCCGGTCAACTGAGACACAGCAGACTGACATCTCTGCACCCTCTCACCATTAATCTATGGTGCTTCTGTCAGAACCAAGATCCCTGTCATAATTCCTCTTCACACTAGAGACCACTTGAAGGAAGTGGGTGGAAGTGTCAGTCCGCTGCCCCCCAGTTGTCAGGAGAACAGACTCCTACTGTTTGCAGCGGCTGCTGCCCGGCAAATCTGATTTGGAGGACTTTCCCAACCCTCACGTATTCCCTACTCTATTGAATACATAGGGATTGTGAATATGAACCCGTCACAAATGTGTAACTAGTTTACGTATTTGTAACTGCTGCTGTGCATTCCAGCCCTTTATTGTTAACACCTGTAGTGAGCGGTAGCACCTATGCTAGTGGGTTGACCCATCTGCTTTCAGTTTTAACCCACATATTAAAGGAACTATCCAAAGTCATGAACCTATTTGAGGTGGAGGAAGGGCCAGCTGCTCAGGAAATTCTCTAAAAGTTAACACTGCCCCTACCTACAGTGGTGGCTGTTGGCTTCCCTGTAGCTAGACGCAAAATGATTACATCACCAAGACATTCAGAGGACTCTGGTGGACCCTGGGAGATGATGTCATCACTTCATGTCTGGCTATATGTACAGAGCCAGATACTTCTGCAATCTTCCCACTCTCCACCAAGCACAGAATGGGTGTGGGATGGGGGCCTCAGCTGCTCTAAGATAGGTCCAGGAGTGGTAAATGGCTTGGAGCTGCATTGTTCCGCATGTGGAACTACTACGCTAAGATGACACATGCAAGATGGCAGCCAATGATTGATAGTACATAATAATAATAATAATAATAATAATAATAATAATAATAATATCTATCCCGCCTCTCCACAAGGATTGAGGCGGCGAACAACATAAAATACATTACATACATTAAAAGAGATTAAAAACATACCCAATCCTCACCATCCACCAACCCACCTAAACCAACCCCTTAAAACACACAATTAACAGTCAATCAGTTGACTATTAACAAAACAAGAAGACAACTGATGGGAGGAGATGGAAATGCTAATCTTGGAAGGCCTGTCGGAAGAGATCAGTCTTGACCGCTTTTTTAAAGCAGTTTTAAAGCAGTTCCCACATGAGTGGGAATCAGAAATACTTTGATGGTGTCTTGAGCCTAGCTCTGCACGATCCAGGCCTACCACAGCAAACCACCCACCCTGCTTCCCAATCAGAGAAAGAGGCAGAGCGTACATTTGAGGTCGCTATCCACTTCATACAAGTCGTAATCCATGTCGAAAGCAGCCTCCACAGAATCGGTTACGCCATCGTACACCACACAGTGTCTGACGCATTCGAGGTTGACGGACTCAGGAACTAAATATTTGCCCAAAGGATTCTTTAGATGGAGGAAGAAAAAGGATAGATAAGGACAGGGCCAAATTCACCATCCTGCTACTGGGAATACAGAGAGCCTCTGGCTAAGAAGGGACCACTGACTGGAAACGAGTCAAGCAGGAACCCAGCTTAGTCCTAGAGGCGCACTGAAAACAAAAATTCTCACCAATTAGAACAGAAATGAGCAACATCAGTGTCCATGAGCCAACTTGCCATCCCCAAGATTCCATGGGGGCAACACAAGGCCTGAAATCAAACCTTTAATGTAAACAAAATTGGAAGTGACTGAAAGTCTACTTTTGGTTTTAATTTTAACTTTAGATGATTCCAACAGGAATTGTGGGTGCTTATAGAGGAGGATCTTGGAACTCATTAAAGTTCAAGCTCACCTTATCAATATGCTTCCACTAGTGGAAAATCCAATTTTCTCATTAATTTTCTTTTGGGCTTGGAGAAAATGGGGACAGCAAAAGGCCTTGAGATCCACATGTGTCCTATGGGCCACACTCTGAGTTGGAACAAACTATTGCCATTTCTTATCCCAAGAAAATGCTTTTCACACAAGACTTTTTGCTACCTGAGACAAAGAGTAACAAAGTGCTCTCCTCCCATTCAATGTGCAGAAGTGAGCAACACCTTTATCAATATTTGCAGCACAAGAGTGACCTTTGGCAAGTCACACTTCCTCAGCCTCAGAGGAAGGTTATAGCAAACCTCATCTGAAATACAGCCATTTGAGTATTGAACTAAGACTCCAAGAAAACAGGGTTCAAATCCCTTATTGGGATTTGGGCAAGTCACACTCTCTCAGACTCAAAGGAAGGCACGGCAAACCTCGGAAGAAATCCCAACAAAAAAAATCCTAAGATGAAGTTGCCTTAAGTGAGAGTTGATTTGAAGAGACACAGCAGCAAAGACAACGTAAATTAATTACTACCAAGTGATTTGCCAATGAGTATTTCTATTTGCTGCTTTTACATGCATAATTTTCTTTGGCTTTGATGCCCACCCTCCTCTCTTTCACCTTATAACAGAGAGCGTTCTGTAAGGGAGAACTGAATAAGGCACAGGGGTTCTGTCCAAGCTGCAGGGAGGGAAAAGGAGCAGACAGCCAACGCATCCCCAAAAAAGGGTAACTTGCCGTTTTGACACGTATTGCTGTCACCAAATGGTCTTCAATATATTCCCTCTTGGTACGAGCATCTGAAAATAATCAGGAAAAAGAAAGATGTAAGACATTTACCCTTCTGCTGAAATCTGTGAGCAATCCAATCCCTCCCTAATGAAAATTTCTAAACTCTTCTGCATTCTTTGTGTTTTAGCTTGTACGTATTATTCATCCATTACCTTCTCCTCCCCTCTTGTCTGTCTAATAACAATAGCATATATATCATATTAAAATAATAGAATAATATAAACAATATAACATAAGAAGTCCCCAACTTTAGACACCTTGTTATCTGATGACTCGCTCTTTTGACACTTCCAAATTAAGGAAAAGTTCCACTAATTCATCAGTTTCAATTTGTTTTTCTAGCCTATGGAGGTTCACTTGGAATTGTTCATGTGCGCGCACTACTTGCAAAGCAAGCTGAGAGGGGGGAAAAGGCACTAAGCCGGCTGAGAGATTTTGCAATCAGCTCATGTGTGGTCGGCCCCAAGTGAGTCTCCATAAGTCCTTCACGCACCCTACAGTATATTGTATGAGTTCTACCTTTCCATTTTCTGACAGTGCTCCAGTCCCTAACCTATCATGCATGTTTTGCAGATCACGTACCTCCCATAATAAGTGTGGGGCAATTAGTACTATCTTGTCACTTTTCTTGCAACCTGGGTTTATGGACCTTGTTCTTGTTTGCTAAATGTCCTTCAGGTTGTTATCTATACATTGCATTCCTTTCTGCCAGCTAGCTGGTATCTCTTCACTGTTCCTTTTCACATGTCAGGATGTTACAAATCAAGACTATCCGTGAGATCCTGGCCTTCCTTTCCCAGCATTTTAACTCTTGTTGTTTCACTCAGGGTCCCATCATCCCCAGGCTTGCCCACCACAGAGACATGGTGTCTGTAGTAGCAGTAGCTATTCAAAGGGAGTGTGCAGTGGTGGAATCAGACAAATGAAGCCTCACACCAGAAGCATGAGGGCATCTAGAAGACCAAAGCACTGAGAGAGGAAGAAGTCCTCACAGTAGGTGGAGGAGGTGGGGAGAAGCAGAAGCCCTCATGGAGCTGGCAAATGAAGCATGTGTAAGGGCCAGTGTCTGTCTCCCACAGTGGGCCATAAAAATCAGCTGAAAGCCAGTCGAAATGAAACAAGAACTTCATTTTTTATAATGTTTTCACCATTCCTGTAGGTGGCCCTTTATTGATTTGGAGCAATTTCACCAATATGGAAGTTGCAGCCACTACAGATCCAGAGTGGGGTCACAAGCGGCCTATGGGCCACAGTTTCCATACCCCTATTTTACTGTAGTAGTTATAGAATCATAGAATTGAAAGGGGCTCCACTGAACATTGAGTCCAACTCCCCACTCAATGCAGGAACTCCAGCTTATGATCAACAGTAATCCCAAGCTGAGCATTGCTGCAAATATCTTACGTCACACCTGTGACTTACCCAGCAAACAGAGATAGTTTGGTTCTGCCAACCTCGAGACCCTGGCAACTTGGTTCAACAAATTGTACAGTTCCGTGGGCTCACACAACACTACCCCTGCCATCTTGGTAAGCTAGAAGGACCTGTTATTGAAAGGCTTATTGAATCCTCATCAGGTGAGCTTCTTTGTCGTAGACGAATTTACGTTTGCAGGAATCATCCACAAACAGAAATAGGCTCTTCAAAATGAAGTGGGTGATTGGAAATTCCACATCTCTTGTCCTATGCAGAAACCTGGATGCCAGGAAGATATTCAGCGTAAAAAAAGGGGAGAAGAAGGAGTGGGAAATGAGGAATATAAGGCTAACATGTAATTAACAAAATCTTAATTAATCGTGTTTCAACTGATAGGAAGTTAGTCAGTCTTTTACTTCAAGTCTCAAGTCCTTGAAGATACTTTCAAGTCAAATTTCAAGTCAAGTCTCAAATCTGGGAGCCAACTATATACCCCAACCTATATTCTAGAATTTCTGGACACAGTCGAATAAAGTCAGTTTTAGCCATTTAAGCAGAGTCGACCCTCCACATTTGTGATTTTGCCCTCTGAAGCCTCAAAAGCTTCAAAACAGGATCCTTCTTACTCTCCCTTCCCGAAGCTAGAGGCTTTTGTGCCGATGGGCATAAAATAGCCTGCAGCTTTGGAAGCGGGGAATAGGGTCCTTCTTACTTTCCATTGCCAAGGCTTGGAGGATTTTTCAGAAGGGGGGAATAGGATCCTTCTCATTCTGCATTACTGAAGCTTCAAAAGCTTTAGAAGGCAGGATCCTTTCCCCTCAAGCCCGTTGCCTGACACATTTGCTGTTCCCCTCTGAGAAATGCAGCCTCCACTCTGGGGGCGAGTCTTGTTTTCTGCTCTCAGGAAAAGTTTTGGAAGGTTGTTGTGGGTTTTCCGGGTTTTGAGGCCATGTTCTGTTAGTATTTTCTCCTGGCGTTTCGCCTGTGAAGATGCCAGCCACAGATGCAGGCGAAACGTCAGGAGAAAATACTAACAGAACACGGCCTCAAAACCCAGAAAACCCACAACCAGCTACGGACCCCAGCCATGAAAGCCTTCGACTTTACAAGTTTTGGAAGGCTCCTCCAGTATGCAGACCTCAGCCTCACCAAAAGCCCATTGCCTAACCCGCTTGCTGCTTCCTTCTCAGAAATGCGCCCACCCTTCGGGCTTGAGACAGACTGCCGTGCGACCCGTAGGCAAAAAGAGATGGAGGCGCTGTTCAAAGCTGTAAGATTTCCCAGCGAATGTGTTGTGTTACTGAATCAAGGGCAGCAAGTCGGTCGCTAAAAATATGCAAGAGTGGAGCCGAGCCAGTGCATCCTTTATTGCCGAGCTGAGTCTGAGTCACCGAGGAGACTTAAGTCCGACTTGGGTCTGAGGCCGTTTCCGCAGGGGCCTGTTATAGCGCGATGGTTCCACTTTCAACCTCCTATGGCATCCTGGGGTTTGCAGTTTCGGGAGGGGCCGGCCGGCCCCTCCCGAAACTGCAAACCCCAGGATGCCATAGGAGGTTGAAAGTGGAACCATCGCGCTACAACAGGCTCCTGCGGAAACGGCCTGAGTCAGTCGACTTGGGTCCCCATCACTGAAGACAGTAAACCAACTTATACAGAGTTAGGCCATTAGTCCATCTAACGTAAACATGTCAGGTAGGATATATTCCTGGCGGATTGAAAACTGCTTGAATCTCAAAGCCCTATTTCTGCTCTAGGGGGAAAGAAACCCATCTATTTTGTCAAAATGGGTCAGGGCCACCGCACCTTCCTGAAGGATGCCAAGCCCAACTCACCTGTAGGGACGGATTCTGATTTCCGGTTGCCGAGGCAACCTGCAGCTTCGTTGTCACGGCAACCGTGGAACCTGGTACCCTGGCCGTTGTGACGTCACGCCCACAGCGGCCACGCCCACCTTTGCGGGTCGAGCTCCGCGGACGCGTTCTTACAGCTCCCAGTCGCCGCCGGGAGGACACCGGAGGGCGAGGGGAGCGCCAAGAACCACCTCCGCGTACTTGCCCGTCTTCTTTATCCAAAACCGGAGCAAACTGCCATCTTACAGGCTTCCGCCTAATTTAGGGCCCCGCTTGCCCTACGGAAGGTTTGTTGCTAGGGAAAAACGCTCCGCCGTAACCAAGGCTGGCGTCACGCATGCAGTCTCGCTCTCGCGATACTTTGGCAACACCTTCGGGCAATAGCGGAGGCAGGCGGGGGAAGAGTAGCCGTGCTCGCCGCTGGAGCCGCAAGTTCTCGCGATGCCTCCGTCGCCCTCCTGGCGATAAAGACGGACGGTTAAGCTCTCGCGAGAATGCTCGAGGAAGGCGTGGATGGACGGTCAAGATATCGCGAGACCCGGAGGCCCAAGTCTCGCGGTGCCCTCGCTGCCTGGAGGTCGTCGCTTGAGGAGGAGAAGTCGCCGAGTCCTTCCCGTCCCCGTCTATCTCTCTCTCTCTCGCCCGAGCGGCCTAGCCATGTTCTCCCGGTTCACCCGCCCTGCCTCCGCCGCGCTCCGGAGAGGGTTCGCGTCCTCCTCCCAGGTAACGGAGCCGAGCGAGCGCCGGGGCGGGTGAGGCGGGACAGAGGGGGCGGTGCGGCAACAGGTAGCGTGGCGGGCCTGAGGGAGGCTACTGCGCATGCGCCCCGGCCAGGCCGTACTCGGCGCTGCACAACTATTCATTCCTTAAATTAGCTGTTAAGTTTTTTTATTCGGCCTTTTCCCCGGGGAGTTCAAGGTGATGGACATCGCTCTCCTCCCTTGCTCTGTTTTTTCTTTCCTAAGTCGTCCATTGAGGCTGAGAAGGTCTGGCTTGCCCAAGGTCACCCAGTGGGTTTCCATGCCTGAGGCGGGATTTGAACCCAAGCCTCCCAGAGCCCTAGTCCGGCATTCAAACCGCTTAGCCGTGCTGGCTGTCATGGACCCTTATACCCCTGCAAAAAGCCGTAGTTTTGCAACTGAGAGTTGAGCTTTGCAAAGCGAGCATGCGCGTTTGTGTACGCAGGTCGGATGGAGCGCGTGTGCTCCTTTCTGTTCCATTCTTATTATTTCCTTCACTCGTATCGTCCCTTTCATCTGAGGAGCTCAGTGCAATGTATGAGGTGCCCCCCTTTCCCCCTTCGCCGGATAGCTTATGCTGACTTCCCAAGACCACCCAGTGATTCCCTTGGCTGAGTTGAGAGCTTACCTAAGAGCATTCCCACCCTAGACTGTTATAGTGCTGTTATCCTACTTTCAACCTCCTGTGGAATTCTGGGCTTTGGAGTTTCCTGAGGCCCAAGAGCTCTGTGGCTGAGAATCCTAAAGGCCCCTCCCCAAACTGCAAACCCCAGGATTCCATAGAATGCTGGAAGTGGAATAAGAGCACTATAGCAGTGTGGTGTCGAAAGGGCCCTAGCCCAGAACTCACCCCGCTCCATTGTGCTAGCTGTCATTGACCCTTGTACCCCTGCAAAAAGCCATAGCTTTGCAATTGATAAGCTTTTCAAAGTGAATGTGCACCTTTATGAATGCAGTTTAGATAAACCACATGTGCGCCTTTCTGTTCCATGTCAGGTTTTGTTCTTATTATTTTGTTCTTATTATTTCCTACACTTGTATCCTCCCTCCTATCTGAGGAGCTCAGTGCAGTGTATGAGGTGCCCCCCGTTACCACCCAGGTAGGTTATGCTGACTTCCCAAGACCACTCAGTGAATCTCTTGGCTGAGTTGGGAGTTGAACCTAAGGCTGTTGCTGCACTATACTGTTACGGTGCTATTATTCCACTTTCAATCTCTGGGATTTGTAGTTTCCTGAGGCCCAAGAGCTCTCTCGCTGAGAATTCTAAAGGCCCCTCCCTAAATTGTAAACCCCAGGATTCTGCAGCAGGTTGAAAGTGGAATAATAGCACTATAACAGTCTAGTGCGGAAATGGCCTGAGGCTGTGCCGTATGAACTTATCCTGCTGCTTTGTTAGTTACGGTGCTTTCTCTCAGAAGTTTTTGTACATTCTTTTTGACAGTACATTTTTGGAATACTTTTTGATTCACTTATCTGTTCTGTTTGTTGACTTTAGGCAATAGCCTTAAATCATGTTGGGGAGTGAGCCCCTGGAGGATTTGCATTTGCCACTTCAGGATCACACCAGGCTGTAAGGCTTCCCAGCCAAAACCTGAGACGTGGGATGGCCTCTGGTGAGGTCATGAAACTTTATGCATTAAGTAGCAGCCACAGTTGCTCACAGCTGGTCATTCAAACACCCCCACGGTGAGTGGGAGCAGAGAATTTAAAGCACAAATTTCAATTAAATTTCAGTTAAAGATTAAGATGGCATCAGGAGGTTGTTCTTTCTCATATACTTTAGCTCCTACTGCTATTCCTGTCTTTTTTGCCCCAGCATTGAGAACTCATGCAAACCTTCCCCCTCCACCATTCCTTCCCATTGTGCTTTGGCAGGAGGAACAACATAATCAACTTGATGTGGTTCAAAAGTCACACAAGCAGGAAACTTGGAATGGGAGGTTGTTGCAGGGCAGGCACTACAAGACCCAGAGAGTGATGGAGTTTCTTGGGGCAGATAGTGTCAGGAATGGAAGAGAGAACAAGATAGGAGTTGGCTTCCTTGTAATTAAGCCCTAGGACTTTGCTTTAGCTTAAGTTAGTGCAGTGAGGACTCTCATCCTGTTAACCTGTTGTTTTGTTCTTAATTAGCAATCCACTCCATTCTTTTTGAAGGGATGCCATGTAGAGGAGGGAGTGGGCTTGTTTTCTGCTGCTCCAGAGACCAGGACAAGGAGCAATGGATTCAAGCTGCAGGAAAGGAGATTCCACCTGAACCTCAGGAAGAACTTCCTGACGGTCAGGGCTGTCCAGCAGTGGAATGTGCTGCCTTGGAGTGTGGTGGAGTCTCCTTCTTTGGAGGTTTTTAAGCAGAGGTTGGATAGCCATCTGTCAGGAGTGCTTCGAGGGTGTTCCTGCATGGCAGGGGGTTGGACTGGATGGCCCCTGGGATCTGTTCCAACTCTACATTTCTATGATTCTATAATTCTCTGTTTTTAAATTTTTTTTCATTCCTGGCACTTCATTCAGGAGTTCAAGCCTAACCATTCACTGGGACAAAAGTATTGCAACATCCCTTTCACTTTATCAGATTTGTTTGTAACTAGCTACAGCATTAACATGTTTTCTCTTAACAGTAGTAGGAATGTTCTGATTTTTGCACAGTTCCTCCTGCTTATAGTTGCCAGTTTGTAGCAGAGAGGGAAAAACTTTTGGCTGAGTGATTTGTGGTTTCTACAAAACTCTTTGCAGTCTCACTGAATTGGAATTGCTTCTGGGGATTAGGGCAGTAGCTGAATTTTGGTGTGGGCGGGGAGGAAGCCATGCCTGTATTCATTTCTAGTTCTGCGCTTGCTGAACATCAGCTCACACGCGTTATTTCTCTTGTGGAGAATATACTTTTTGGGTGGTTTATTGAATTTATGGGCATGTTGGTATTGCAGACAATGATGTACTGAGTGACAGTCTGCCTGGTGAAGGTGCCATTGCCCTGTTTAGTGGCTATATCAATTTATGCCTTGCATTGGTAAGGTGAGTGTCTGCATTTGCAGACAGAATATATACGGGGCAAGGAAGGAAGAAAGAAATCATAAGAAAATACCATAGTTACGCTACTGGGAAGGGAGGAGCCCAAATTAATCTGGTTTCATTATTACCCTTGTTGCTAGTCTTCAAATCTAAACTGATGGACCAGTGCCCAGAGCTGGGGCAAAGTCTGCAGAACAACTTGTCGACCTCAGACTAACATTTTGAGAGTGACAAAATAGTCTGTCAAGAAGCATTTCAGCCAGGAAAACTGCCTGAAAACTGCGTTAAGGGCACCAAGGTCATCAGAAGCAGGTGAAGAGAGAGACAGGCCCAATGTGCATGGCCTTGCCGTGAAAGCACTGCGTTCCTCAAATGTCCACTATTTTAAAAGCTTACCAGACTTCTCTGTCCACTCCGTGTTTGCTACAACAGCCTTCTCTCACGAATCTAAAAGTTTTCTAAAACTGGGCTCTGGTAATAACATTGACAATACAGGGAGGGCCAAGTGTAGAGCGGTCCTGCATAGCAAAGGCCATAAAAGTCTAGCTGGCTTGGATTTCTGTAATCTGATCTTTCAAAACCAGGAGAACAGTGAAGAGACTAAACATAACGGCATGCCTGCCAGTAAGTGGAGCATTCAATTAAAGAATACAATAGGAAATCACTTGGGAGACAACGTTAAAGTTATTTCTTGTGGACTGTTATATAATACTGGGGAATGCAATCACATCTGCTGGTGTGAACTGTGGAATCTTTTGTTCTTTTGGCATTAAATTTTCCACCTTGAGTACTGGAGCTCAAGGACAAAACCCCCCTTAAAAGTTTTCTTGGAGATCTTTCCTTTTCCTCCTTCCAAGATGAGCACAGTGTAGTGGTCCAAGTATTGAACTACAGTTCTGGAGACCAGGGTCAGATCCTTGTTCAGCCATGGAAGCTCACTGGGTGACCCTGAGGCAAGTCACACTCTCTCAGCCTCAGAGAAAGGAAGCAAACCCCCTCTGAAGTACTCTTTTCTAGAAAATCCTGTGATAGTTTTGCCATAAGTCAGAAACAACTTGAAGGTGTATAACAACAGCAGCAGGGCCTGGTTTGCAGGCATAGGCTTTGAGTTCACCTTTGCTTGGCTCGCGATCGTCTTGGCAGTTCCTTCAGAACTGCATGGTCAGCAATGTTCCCAGGGAGCTCCAAGGCTGATGCCAGTGGCTTAGATTCGTCTTGGCCAGAGGACAGAAGGCTCGTCCTTTATTTGCAAAGCTGCTTGTGACCTCCGCTTGGCTCTCATAAGTTCTTGCGTGTGTCTGGCTGGGAGTCTTTAGAAAGAAATGGAGGATAAGGGTTTAGTTTAGTTCTAGCATGAGCGCTTCTAATGTTCAGAAGTTTTAACTTCCTTTTTCTCATCCTGATTTTGCTTTGAGTTACATAAGTAAATCCTTCCCATTCCCCAGAGGATCCTGAGGTGGAAGAAATAAGCTATAAGAAGAGATTTGTACTTGCCCTTTATGGAGTGTAATCTTCTGATTACTCAAATATGTCAGCCAGAGCCATGTAGTTTCTGGGACAAAAAAAATATATTCATACTTCCTTTTTTCCCCCCTGTACAGCTACAAAGGTTAGAAACTTTCTTGGTTTACAAAAAGTGAGAGAGTTTGAATCCCAGAAGTCAAAGTTTCTATTAGGATGTTCAGTGTCCTTGATTTGAGCTGTGACTCCAACAATGACCTTAGTTAGATAACAGATTTGGGGAGGCCGTAAACCCTTATCTCTGAGCAGTCTAATTCCATTCCAGAGACCAACAGATGTTACAGCGATGCAACAAACTGACAGCCTCCTCGCATAAGAGCGTCTCTTCCGTTTCTCATTAGCACAAGAGGAACATCCATTTTGTGTAATTTTTTTTCTTTCATTCTATACCCCATCTAGAACAATGCAAAAGTGGCCGTGCTTGGTGCTTCGGGTGGGATTGGCCAGCCCCTCTCCCTCCTGCTGAAGAACAGCCCCCTTGTCAGTCACCTCAGCCTCTACGATATCGCACACACTCCTGGTGTGGCCGCTGATCTCAGCCACATTGAAACAAGAGCCGAAGTGAAAGGTACGGGATACCCCCTTATTGCTGGTGGATTGCTCTGTTCTTCTGTCTTGTCATGTGTTGCGAATCCATTATTGCCATCATTATAATTTTTATTTATACCCCACTTTTTCCCCAAGGTTGGGACACAGAATGCCTTATAAATTAAAATGATTACAGTGTAGTTAGACACACATGCAAAGTCAACATTAAAATAGAATTAGACTGTTAATGATATAAAAACAAGGGGTGTTGGAAGGGTTGCCATTATTGACAAGTGTTTGTTGCAAAATCTATTTCTGTATAAGGATTTGAGTGCACCCTTTGAAGTACGGACCTTAGAGCTAGGCAAAGTGGATAGTTCCTGTCTTTTCTCAGCAGTTGTTACCAAAAGAGAGAATTGTCTCAAAGCTTGGGGCAGATAATTTTTTTGGCTACAACTCCCAGCATTCCCTAACCAGCATAGTCACTGGGAGGCTCTAGCAGCTGTTGTCAAAAAAAACAACTGCTCCAAGATTCGAGCAGCACAATCTTCTCTTTTGCTAATAAGCAGAGGGCAAAGACAGGGACTGTGTTGGCTAGGAAATTCTGGGGGTGGTAGCCCCAAAAAGGACTGTTTGGAAGTTTTGGTCTTTGTCCTTTTTTGATCTTCCCTCCAGACTAATCTCTTATGTTGCGTCCTTTTCCTCTTGGTGATTCTCAGAGAAGATAGAACGGTAGCTGCAGCCGCTCTCGGCTTATCTACCTCCCTTGGTTCCCTGTGTCCTTCAGCTGCAGGAGGACACCATAGCAGGAGATGCAAGAGTGGGATTGTGCAGCTGCAGTGACAATTGGTCTTAGCCTGAGCACCTCCTTCCACTTTGGAAGGATGCCCAGAAACACATTTCCCCTTGCCGTATCTACCAGTCTGAGCAGGACAAGTGATAAATGATGACCAGTTCTTGATAACTGTTTCCAATACTACACAGTAGTCTTTGGGTACCTTCTCTTCTCTGTTAGAAGGTCAGAGCTCAGTCTAAGAAAATGGGGCTTAATTAAAACCAAGCTGCTGACTTGCTTCCAGAATTGTTCAGCTCACCAGTTTATTGCTTCTGTAGATTTTTCTGCCTCATCTCACCACCTCAGTGGAGAAAGCTTCGTCAGTTGATACATCTGTTTATTGATATACCATGAAACTCCTAATCTGTTTCCCATAGATGGAATGGAAGCTGCTAGATAATGAATTGGGATAGTCTGGAATACTGCTTCAAAAATCCATTTTTCAAAATTAAAAACAAGATCACAGCAATAAATTCTTAAGAACTGGCATTAAATGTCCTGGTAGTCAGAAATAAAAGAGTTTCTTAACCAGCACAGATGTGTGTTTGTGTGTAGTTCTTCAGTATGCCAGTTTTGTTTGTGGAATGGTGAACAATCTGACAGTAGATAGAACTAAATGTGGATGTTTGTCACACTGCTTCAGGTTTTCTAGGACCTGAGCAGCTGCCGGAGTCTCTGAAAGGCTGTGAAGTTGTAGTAATCCCAGCCGGAGTTCCTAGAAAACCAGGTAAGTCATTTATCTGAGACATTCTGAAGTTGGCTGGGGTAGTTAGCCAAGTACCTCTGCCAAGTTAGCCAAGTACCCCTGACTGCAATTACTGTTGAGTTTGGTCAGTGTTCTGTCTAAGCGGAATCTGGAGGAACCAGCCTCTCCATAGGCTCTAACTCCAGTTATTGGTTGGGGTGGATAACTGTAGCCCTCTAGGTGTATTTTGGCCTACAGCTTCTATCAGCTTTGATGTGTGTGTGTATATGTGCCTTTAAGTCACCTGTCGACTTGGCGATCCCATGGATTTCATAGGGTTTTCTTGGGAAAGGAATTTGCCAGTCCCTTCCTCAGAAATATAGCCTACAGTGCTTAGTATTTGTTGTTGTTCTCCCATCCAAGTAGTAATCAAGGCTGACCTTGCTTGGCATCCAAAATCAGGTGGGATCTGGTATCTGCAGAGCATTTAGGCCCATCCCATCAGCTTTAGCCAACCTAATCAGTGGTGAGGGATTAAGGGAGCTGCAGTCCCATATGAGCGCCCAAAGCCCTTGTGAACAATCACGTTTTAACCAGGCACTGATGGGGACCCTAGTTGGGCCTCCAAGGGGAGGGCATTCTGCAGATGCGATGGCACAGCTGGAGGAATCCTTGCCTGCATTTCCATGTAGTCTACTGCCCTAAATAGTGGGACCCAGAGAAAGGACCCTCTGAGTAGACCTCAGGGCCCAAGCTGTTTTATATTAGAAGGGGTACGTTCTTAGAAAATGAGGGCTCCTGTGCTGCCAGTCTGGATGCCAGTTGGATCTTTTCCCTGCCACCTCAGTTTGCAGCTGGCGACCAGAATACACAAGATGGGTGTTAAGGGGTGGGAGAGACACCTTTCTTTTCCCTGGGCCTCTTTGGACTATATGCTGCAGTATCCACTCAGAGGGATGGAACGTTACCATACTTAAGCCGTGGTTTACCTGTTGGGGGAGGCCATAGAGAGCAAGACACTGCTAATAATGTCTCTGCTCCAATCTGCAGGCATGACCCGCGATGACCTTTTCAACACAAATGCCACCATTGTGGCCAACCTTGCCGCAGCCTGTGCCAAGCACTGTCCCGAAGCCATGATCTGCGTTATTGCAAACCCGGTAAGCAAAACCCAGCATTCCACAAGGGATCTCAAACAAATGTTTTGCAATTTGATGAAATGTTTTCCCGTAACCCATTCCCTTCTTAGCTTGAGAGCCTGTGGCTGCATTTTGTTCAAGCTTTGGGATAGCTCATATCTTCCCTTCCTAAATTCTCTTGCAATAAATGCAGGGAGCCCAGCTATACAGCTGTCTGAAAAAGACCGTACCACTCTGCCCATCTGTACTTCCTAGATTGAATATGCTGTTCCCGATCATCTTATCCTGGATATTCGTAGCAGATTCTGTAGTGTGGATTTGTTGAATGTTTTCTGGAAAACAGGCAGCTAAGAGCCAAAAGCAGTTGTTGCCTTGAGTACCTGACTGCCTGGTAGCCAAGCATGTAGTGGCTGCCAGCCCAATTTAGTAGAACTTCACTTACTTTGTGATGTTGTGGTATTTGCAGTGGTTGAGCTCCACTCCATCTGCTGGCTGCTTTTGGTGGAGTGAGCATGGCACATCTTGACACATCAGTGATTTCTGAGGGGGGAGCTGGGCACATTGCTCTCTAATTTCAGATATGTGTTTAGAGCAGGAATAGAAGGGTTAGAAGACTTTTTTTGCTCCCGTGGGCCATTGCCATTGGGCTAGGTCACTTTAAAGGTGACAAGACGTCCATGGACAAGAATAGGGCCACATATGGTTAGAAGAGATGATAGTTTTATAAAACCTCCGTTATGTAGACTTTTTGTGCTACTCAGTGCAGGTTTCTGGGGAGATGTACAACTTGGGAGGGCTTTTTCCTTTAAGGATGTGTTTGAAGCCTTCCCAGAGACAACTGATTTGCTGGTTTAGGAAGAAGGGTGCTGAATGAGGTAGACCGTTGAGCTGGTCCATTAGAGCATTTTTATATTCCCTTGACCATTTAGTTAAAGCCATTCTGGGAGCCTTTTTGACTGAAGGGTAGGGTATAAAAGTTCTAAATAAAATAATAAATACTTCAAGGTATATGCAATTGTATATGGATTAAGAATTTGTCCTTATAAGCTTGCTTATGATTCAGGGTACTTCAGAGGACTCTAAAGGACTGAAAAGGGGGATACATTTCTAAAAAAGCTAATAGATTTGCTCCTACTTGTTTTTCAGGTCAATTCCACCATCCCAATTACTTCTGAGGTTTTTAAGAAGCATGGGGTGTACAACCCCAACAGAATCTTTGGAGTCACAACACTGGACATTGTCCGAGCAAATACTTTTGTAGCTGAGCTGAAGGTAGGTTAGATCTGTGTGTGATATACTTAGATTTTCATACTGTTAACAACATAGGACAGAATCCTATGTATAAAAATGAAAAGATGACATTTTCAGACTGCCACTGCCAGACGCCCTGCCTGCATGGCAGGCTGGGAGCAAATAGCAAAAGGCCTGCCATTCCTTGTTGCTTGATCAGTATTTAGCAGCCTGCCTCCTGCAATACAGTTACCCAAGACAACCTGTGCTCTGGTCTCCTGCATTATACATTTTGGACCCTGTCCATCAAATTGTGAAGGAATTTGGACATTGGCTGTCTTGTGATGTGGGAAGCCTTGTGAATGAAGCAGGAGGCCTCGTGGTCTTGTTGAAAGGTCCAGAGCCAAGGAAATCTCGTCTTTTGACCAGTTGCGGAACACTCCAGTCCGGTGTTGCATGTCCTCTCATCACCTTGGCCCAAGGTCGGAGGGATCATAAATAGAAGTCCCATGATGTGGTTTTGACTTACTGCTTTTGGGCTTCGGCTGGGGGCCAGGTCCTTAACAGAACTGCCTTCTGTGTATTATTAGCTCTGCTCTCAGGGCATAAGGAAATGGTCTCTCTTCTTTTACCACACACTCTGATCTTCTGATGGCTGCATTTCCAGAAATCAGTTTCAAAAAACTGGTTCCAAACAATGAAATAAATCTAATGCCAAAGTAGGACAACAACAAAACCAAGCTGCACGGAAATGGGTGAATATAAAATACAGTGAATGGAATCATTTTATTTTACTGCATTTCATTATCCAAAAAGAACACTTTTGATTATGCAGGTAGTCCAAAAGCTTAATGCTAGGATACTTCTCCCCTCCCCCAGTTTGGTAGTCTGGTATTATACCTTTGTGTTAATCATAATAGTTGGATAAAATAACTCCATACAGTTGAATTTATTGTATGTTTATAATTTCAGAGTTCTCCCTCAAGAAGATTTGTATATTGATTCAGAAATGTGCTAGAAATCCATTGTGTTTTCTCAGCAATGACAGTACCATGTTACAATTGTGTTTCTTAATGATTCACAGTCAACTATGTGTATCATAATCAGGTTGCCTGTAGCTTCTGTTTTCTGGTTCATTCCAGAAATCTGGGTTTTCAGGTCTGTGGTTTATATTACCTATTTGCAACTGGAATACTGTTAACCTGTGTGATTTTATCAGGTTGCAGAGCTGGGGATATTTTGTACCATTTCCTTCCTGCCCTTTCCTCTGTTCATAAAATGCATTTTTCCATTTAAATAAATTTATACACCCTTGACAAATCTTGTCCCTCCAAAAGTTTTCCTACAATAACTTGGCCAGGAAGGATGGGATTGGAAATGAGCTGCAGAATGGTTGGATCACAGGAGCTTCACATATTTGACTCCATCTTGAAACAGTTACGTTCTGATTGTCGTTTTTGACTATTTTGACCTTTTCTGTTCCATGAGGACTAAGAACTACCTCCCCTCCTGCCCCCAATGATGAAAATATTCCCAGGAATTTCCACATTCACTTGTTCACTAAAAATCTGTTTCCATACTTGAATGGTGATCTGTCATAGTTTATCCAATCCCAGCTGGTTTGTAGCAGTTCTTTCTGATTACTGCTCCTCAGTGAGCCCCACACCTTCTTCCAGTGTTTGGTTGTATGTTGAAGCTGAAAACTGCCTCTTCCATCCTCAGGGCTTGGATCCAGCTCGTGTCAATGTCCCAGTGATTGGCGGTCATGCAGGGAAGACCATCATCCCTCTGATTTCTCAGGTCTGTGTTAGAGGGGCATCCCATGGTTCCAGGGTCTGATAGTATTTAGGGGCCTGAAAAGGTTTAGATGGGGAGAGTGGAAATGCCTTTTGTCAGTGCTTCTGTGCTGACGTTGGGAGCAGAACTGGAAAGGCTATGAGGGGACAGTTTAGATTTGACAGGAATTGTGAAAGAAAGGGTTATATTTGGGAGCACAGGGTTACTTCTTTGATCTTCCCTTTCACAGGCTCTGGGTTACTCTCTTGTTTTACAAAGGGAGTTGTGGCCACCTGCTTCTTAAACCTGGGAAGCAGTGTGTGTAGTAGCAGTCAGACTTCTGTCATTGCAGGTCAGGGCTGGATCTAATGGAGCTTTGGGGGAAAGGATTACTTTTTTGGGAAGCAGTTCCATCTTGCTAGCATTCTGAGAGTTCTGGTCCAGAAAAGCAACCTTTCCAGCTTCTCTACTTTTTTTTCCCTTCTTTGTGGCCCTATGCCTTCAGGCACATGAAAGTGGAGAGTGGTGATGTAAAGGATGGGGGGGAGCACAAACTAGAGCAAATGTAGGTCCCTAGCATCGTGGTGCTGTGGTAGATTTTTGGGTAAGGAGGGAAAGAGCACTGATATTTTGTTGGTAGAACCTGGAGGAGCAATCCAGATGCTGTGAAGCTTTGACAAAACGCAAAGGTAGCGAGGGGTTCAAAGGTCACTCCTCTCCTCCTCCTCTTTCTACAGTGTACGCCCAAAGTGGAGTTCCCTCAGGACCAGCTGACCACCCTTATAGGGAGGATTCAGGAGGCTGGCACGGAAGTGGTCAAGGCCAAAGCAGGCGCAGGTGGGTTTGGGGGAGTGCCTCCCCCTCTGCTTCCATCACGAGGGAGACTGTTTTCTGACTGGCGTGCTGTTCTTGGTTGTGTCACTTGAATGCTTGAGATCCTCTGCTTTGCCCCATCACTGCCACCAACTGTAAGGACCTCCTCCTGTCCCACCGTGATGGCATCAACTGTGGATACCTTCTAGGTGCCCTCATGGTTTCTGTGCAAGGCTTTATTTGTCTAATTCCATCACTAGGTATACTACCCTTGAATAACTAATGTCACCACAGATGCTGGCTGGCTGAACCTTTAGCATTCAGTAATCCTCGTGTGGTGTTCTCAGAGGCACAGGTTAAATATTCCTTGTTTAAAACATCTAAAACCTGACCGACCCTAACTGACTGTAATATGCATCTGTCACCCATATCCCTGACTTCAGTGCTCATCTCTCACTCTCCAGTTCATACTCCTCACTGTCCAACTGTCATACCCCCCCCCGCCTTTTAAAATACTATTCACACCTTCTGCTACTCAGCCACTGTAATGTGGCCACACTGCACCCCTTAAGGAAATGGTGGCAGGAAACACTCTCCCACCCCATATTCATTGCCTGAACTTTTTTTCCCCTGTGGAACAGAAAGGTAACTTCAGAATGAGGATAAATAAGTAAAGGAAGACAAACACATGTGCTGGCAGATCTCTGAATCTTTCCTCTTTTGTTCCAACAGGATCTGCCACACTATCCATGGCTTATGCCGGAGCCCGGTTTGTCTTCTCTGTCCTGGATGCCATGAATGGGAAGGAAGGGGTCATTGAGTGCTCTTTCGTCCGATCCGAGGAAACGGAGTGCACTTATTTCTCCACACCGCTGCTACTTGGGGTACACTCTGGGCAGGGCTTTACTTAATGTGCTAAACCTCTAGAGAGTCATCCAGCACACGGTTCATTTCTTAATTTTCTGGTCTGCTCTCTGGAAAAAACATGTAGCATAAATCAGTGAAACTGACATGTACATCAGTAAAAACAGTCATAAGACATAAAACAACAACCAAGCAAAAAGTAGAGCTAAATGTTGCATTTAGAAGAAATGATGGTGATGGGATAAATATGAAAGAAAAAACCTTGTTTGTTATTTTGTAAGTTAGTGCAAAGTTAACTAAGCAATACAGAAAGAAAAGATCTGGCATATTTCATTTTCGGAAGAGTTCAGTAGTCTTGGTGCAGTTGCAAAGAAAGCCACCATTTTCGTATTTACAGGAAGAAATCAGATTTATTATTAAATTCATTTGTTTATTCAGATTCTCACAGGGTTTCATGGTCACTTACAAACAAACAGTAAACAGTTCAGAACAATTTCAGAGGAAACAAAGTAGGTTAAACAGGGTAAAGAAGTATTAAACACAAGAATTAGATGAGCAGCTTAATTTGATTTAAAGGTAAACTAGAGAGCATAGCCTGGGATTATAGTCTTAAAACCCAGGTGAATTCACATTGGTAAAGGTGAACCTTCAGGCACCCAGCTTTCAGACGAGTGGGCTTTTTAATGATCAGTACCAGAACTTTCAAACCAAGCCCTGACAATGAAATGGCAGGCAGTGCAGAGGAAAGGCGCTAATGGCACTGTAGTTGTTTCCAGCAGTAACACAGGAAAGAAAGTGTGCAGTTCAAACAGTTCAAGTCTAGAAGCAATCTGCCAGACTAAGGGCCTGACTCGTTGGCAGCGTCGGAATACCCCATAGTCATTCATCTGTGGGAAGCTGGAATAATTGGGACAGCAAAGTCTGTGATTGTCAAGTCCTTTTGGTTCAGTTTGACTCAACAAGCTAATTTGGCCTGCTTTCAAAACTTTGAAAGGTAGCCTTGTTTGCCTTCCAGCTCCCAGCTGGCTCTTTATGATTTAGGGAAGCTTGTGGCTTTTTCATGAAAGCAGCACTTTACCGTTTTGTTCCAGTGCGCTAATGCCGGTTCTCCCCCCACCCACCCCAATCTTCTTTCCTTCCGTCTCCAGAAAAACGGCATTGAAAAGAACCTGGGCATCGGCAAGATCTCTCCTTTTGAAGAGAAGATGGTGGCTGAGGCAGTTTCGGAGCTGAAAGCATCCATCAAGAAAGGTGAAGATTTTGTCAAGAGCATGAAGTGAGGCCCTGACGACCAAAGCGAACTGCAGTCCCCTTAATTTATTTTAAGGTGCATCATGTCACTTTAAAGGCGTCAAGAGGCAAAGCAGGGGTTTTGCCCAAAAGGCCTTGGTATCACCTGTCCTATAATCTGTCAATTGGAATTCTGTTCCTCAATTAAAAGCCCATTATTTTTTTTTCAGGTTATGCCCTGTCTGACTGGTGTAATGGTCATACTGTACCTGTGTGTAGTGGTGGGTGGGCATTGGTTAGGGAGAGGTGTCACAAGCTATTGCTCTTAACTGCTTTCAAGTTGACTTGGACTTACGGCAACCTCCAAGCCACCCTGTCCTCAGCCACCCTGCTCAGGTTTTACAGATTCAGGGACAGGTCTTCCTTGATGAAGTCCATCCACCTGCAGTGTGGTCTTGCGCTTTTCTTACTGCCTTCCCTCTTCCCAGCCATTATTGCTTTCTCTAATAAATCTTGTCTTCTCGTGATAAGGCCAAAGTATGACAGCCTCAGTTTAGTCATCTTGGCTTCCAGTTCAGGCTTGATTTTCTCTGCATGTCTGAAAAGTGTGTCACCAACATGAAAAGTTTGGAAAGGTCTGGTCTAAGAACCCTGGCAAATGGAAGCTTTCCATGAATCAGAGATTCTGTTGCTTTCAGGAACCAACTCATAAATCAGATTCATTCTTCTATTTCCAGCCTTTCTCCTAACACAGGATCCAGTTTACACCATTTCCCTGACTGCATCTCTCTTCTAGACATGTTTTCCAGGCATGCTCCTCTTTCTCGTCAGGAGAAGGAGAGAATGTCAGGAATGGAATGAGCCTGAATGTTTCCTTGGAAATTCTATGTGAGTTTAAATGTACAGGCAGGTCTTTGAAAATACAGCCAACAGCACCCTGATGGGAGGCTATAATTTCTACCCATTCCATCATGCTTCCTCACACCTTGACATGAGATAAAGGATGGCTACATTCTTCTAATTACAGAAGAATTCTGGCTCTGCTCCAGAGGAGGGTGACCAAAATGGTCAAAAACCTGGAAACCATGAAGCCCTTTGAAGAGCAGCTTCAGGAGCTGGGGATGTTTAGCTGGGAGAAGAGAAGGTTAAGAGGCAACATGATAGCCAAATATTTGAAAGGATGGGAGATGGAAGATGGGGCAAGCTTGCTTTCTGCTGCTCCAGAGACTAGGATGTGGAACAATAGCTTCAAACTACAGGAAAAGAGATTCCACCTAAACATTAAGAAGAGCTTCCTGACAGTAAGAGCAGTTTGACAGTGGAATACACTGACTGGGAGTGTGGCGGAGTCTCCTTTGGAGGTTTTTAAGCAGAGTCGAATGATCATAAGAATGCTTTGATGGTGTATTGCTGCATGGCAGAGGGGGGTTGGATTCAGTGGCCCGTTGGGTCTGTTCCAGCTGGGTGATTCTGTGGAGGTGGACGCTGGTGACGAAAGGGCTTCTGGCCAAAGAATGTAGGTTCCAACCTAGGAAGCAGATTTACCTATGAGACAATGGCACGTGCAGGGGGGAATCGTATTGGTTATTCTCAGCTGCGGTAGGCCGCTGAATAAATGTTTGAATAGGGAGTCAACAGGTAGTTAAATCAAACTCGGTGGCTGTGCTTTTAGTCAAAATAGGATTTAAGCCATAGCCCAGAGAACCCCAGTGGGGAGGGGCGATGGTGAGTGTCCCTGTACGGTATAGTGGGAGGCTGTGGAAGACTTAGAGGGGCAGGAGACCTTGGTGGGGCATACACCACACCTGCTTCCACTCCTCCTCCCCCCAAAATGCCTCCAGGTGCTATTAGAGGACATGGAGGCATGTTTTGGGGCCTTCTTCCCCTACAGGGCATTTGGAGCATTTTTTTTTGCCCAGCTCCTGGAGGGCTCCAGACGCTGAAAATGTTCTCCATGCCTCTGAGAGATTATTTTGGACCAAAACCCTACTGTACAACACAAGACACCTACAAATGTGATCTGCAGTTCTTCATTTGCTGTGTAAAAGGCTAATAAGAGAGAAGCCCTGAGTTGATGTGTCCCATTTTGTCCCTCCTGTCTTCCAAGGAACTCAAAGTACCATGGGTTGCTACCCCATTCTGTTTCCCTTTACCTCCTATCGAGAACCCTTGGAGATGGGATGTGCTTGGGAGTGAACAACTGACCCAGAACTCTCCCAGAGTGGATTCAGAATTTTCCCAGTCTGTCCTCTTAAATCGTTGCACTGTGCTACTTTAGGCATGACATTTCTGCAGTGGGCTTTTCCCCCAGTATCCATCTGTAAAATGGAGGAGATTATAGTGGCCTGATTTATGGACTTACCATAGTTACCCGTCTCAGAGTTTGGGGAAAGATACTTTTCGGGCATCCCAGAATTCCCTAGCCTATGAGGCTCCAAGGGAGTCTGGGAGCAGTAGTCTGGGCAAGTAAATGTTTGGGGCTCAGATTCAGTCTGCCCTTCTCTGTTGTTTCTTTGGTTTGTGAGGATTCAGCAGGCATGCATGGGCCACAAATTTCCCATTATAAATATGAAAAAAAAAAGCTGGATAAGGACAGTTCTGCACATAATATATACTGTGGTATTACTGAATTCCGTCGAGACAATTGTTCACACTAACATAACCCCCTTTTCTCCTGCGGGATGCCTGGTGTATTAAATCTGCAAAAGACAGCATGAAACTACCAACTGAGGATTGCTCTGTAAGAAAATGAGTTACTCCAGATTTCTCGGATGCTGTGTCCAGTTCTGGGCACCTTAGTTCAAGAAGGTACGGACCAACTGGAAAATGTTCAAAGGTGGATGGACTAAGATAGTCAAAGTTCCACAGACTAAGCTCTTGAGGAACAATCAAGGGAGCTGGCTATGTTTAACTTGGAGAAGAAAAGATTGAAAGGTGATGTGGTGGTCATCTTTAACTATTTTAAGGGACAAAATGTGTAAGGTGGAGCAAGCTTGTTTCTGTGCTCCAGAGACTAGGACACGGAGCGATGGATTCAAATTACAAGAAAAGATTCCACCTAGACGTTAAGGAAGAACTTTGTGACTGTTGAAAGATGTTCATCTGGAACAAACTGCCTCAGCAAGATGGTGGAGTTTCCTTTAGAGGTCTTTTCAAAGGTTAGATGGGCATCATTTGGGAGTGCTTTAGTATGGTGTGGGTTAGACGAATGGCCCTTTGGTTCCCTTCTATGATTTTGTGGGGCTTGCGCGTCCCAGCTGAAACCTTTTTGCAGGTAGCCCTGCTAATAAAATGCCACATCTGTGGTTATGCTGAAGATGCGCACGTGTGCGGAAGGATTTGAAACTGGGAGATAAAGTGTGGTGGATTTAAAATTAATCCCATAAGCAAATTTGTCCTGTTCTAAAGGATAACGCAATTATCTTAAAAGGTTAAGGGAAGGAAAGAGAAGCTAGAAATAACCAGCCAAAATGAGTTCAGGTGTAAAGGATCAATACATCTTGGCACACGCTGCAAGGCAGCTATATAGTCTAACCCTTGTAAGGGTGTGAACCTTTACATTTCTTCTGTAGGCGCCAGCCTGAAAGTTACATTCAAAAAAGTAATTAATTTTCTGTGTACTGGCCAATTGGGGGGCGGAGGGGGGCAGCGATTCTGGATTAGAAGATGAATTCAGTGCCAAGCAATTTATTTTTTTTATTTTTTAAAAGAAGGTTGTGCGATGTTTTTTGTCATCGCTTTAGTTTTAGCACAGCTGGCAGGCCCAAGTGAGTTTTCCTTTCTGCTGGTCTGTACAGATTTGCAGATAAATTCCTACACGGTCCAAGAGATGGAGCCGGTGGGTTTCTTTTTCCTTTTCCACCACCAGCAAAAGCACTGACCACTCCCAAGGAATGTATAATTTTAAAAAAGAAAAGAAAGGAGCGTTTTAAAATCCTGAAGCACACCTGGTCTTGGAGCAAGCAAATAATAAAAGGTGACCAGGCTCTCTTTCCATTGCTGTAATTTATTTGATTGATCGATTTAATTTAATTTATCTCCTGCCTTTCTCCCAGAATTGGATCCAAGGCAACTCACAATGATTTATAAAAGATTAACGCATTAGCTTACAAAAGTTTTTAAAAATTAAATAAGCGTTAGGAGAAACATGTACAGGAAATGGAAGAAGGGGGAAACCACCAAAGAAGAATTTAAGCAAGTAGCCAGGAGATGTAGGGAGGAGGTCAGACAGGCTAAAGCACAGAACGAACTTAGGCTGGCCAGAGACATCAAACACAATAAAAAGGGCTTTTTTAAATATGTCCGTAGCAAAAGGAAAAAGAAGGAGACGGTAGGGTCGCTGCGCAGAGAAGATGGCGAATTACTAACGGGGGGAAGAGAAAAGGCAGAACTACTCAACACCTTCTTTGCCTCAGTTTTTTCCCAGAAGGATACAAGAACTCAACCTGGCGGTTGGGGAGCAGGTGAGGAAGCAGGGGAAATGCGGCACATAATAGGTAGAGAGGTGGTACAGGAATACGTGGCCACACCAGATGAATTCAAGTCTCCAGCGCCAGATGAATTGCATCCTAGGATATTAAAAGAACTGGCAGAGGTCATTTCGGAACCGCTTGCTATAATCTTTGAGAAATCTTGGAGGACAAGAGAAGTTCCAGCAGACTGGAAGAGGGCAAATGTTGTCCCCATCTTCAAGAAGGGGAAAAAAGAGGACCCAAATAATTATCGCCCAGTCGGCCTGACGTCAGTACCCGGAAAGATCCTGGAGCAGATCATTAAGCAGTCAGTTTCTAATCACTTAGAAAGCAATGCGGGAATCACAAGAAGTCAACATGGATTTCTCAAAAATAAGTCATGCCAGACTAATCTTATCTCTTTTTATGATAGAGTTACTAGCTTGATAGATGAAGGGAATGCCGTGGATGTAGCATATCTCAATTTCAGTAAGGCCTTTGACAAAGTTCCCCATGACATTCTTGCAAAGAAGCTAGTAAAATGCGGGCTGGACAGGGCTACTGTTAGTTGGATTTATAATTGGTTGACCGACCGAACCCAAAGGGTGCTCACCAATGGCTGCTTTTCATCCTGGAGAGAAGTGACTCGTGGGGTGCCACAGGGTTCTGTCCTGGGCCCAGTGCTGTTCAATATCTTCATCAACGACTTGGACGAAGGAATAGAGGGCATGCTTTTCAAATTTGCAGAGGACACCAAATTGGGAGGGGTTGCTAATACGCCAGAGGACAGGATCAAAATTCAAAATGACCTGGACAGATTGGAGAGCTGGACCAAGGCTAACAAAATGAAATTCAACAGAGAGAAGTGTAAGGTCCTACACTTAGGTAGAAAAAATGGAATGCAGAAATATAGGGTGGGGGACACGTGGCTGGATGGCAGTACGTGTGAAAGGGATCTAGGAGTCTTAATAGACCACAAGCTGAAGATGAGTCAGCAGTGTGATGCGGCAGCCAAGAAAGCCAACGCAATTCCCGGCTGCATCAATAGGAGTATGGTGTCTAGATCGAGAGAGGTACTGGTACCACTCTACTCTGCTTTGGTTAGACCTCATCTTGAATCCTGTGTCCAGTTCTGGGCACCCCAATTCAAGAAGGACATGGTCAGGCTGGAGCAGGTCCAGAGGAGGGTGACCAAAATGATGAGGGGCCTGGAAGCCATGCCCTATGAGGATAGACTTAGAGAGCTGGGTATGTTCAGTCTGCAGAAGAGAAGGTTAAGAGAGGACATGATAGCCATGTTTAAATATTTGAAGGGATGCCATGTAGAGGAGGGAGAGGGCTTGTTTTCTGCCACTCCAGAGACCAGGACAAGGAGCAATGGATCCAAGCTGCAGGAAAGGAGATTCCACCTGAACCTCAGGAAGAACTTCCTGATGGTCAGGGCTGTAAGGCAGTGGAATCTGCTGCCTCCATGGAGTGTGGTGGAATCTCCTTCCTTGGAGGTTTTTAAGCAGAGGCTGGACGGCCACCTGTCGGGAGTGCTTTGAGGGTGTTCCTGCATGGCAGGGGGTTGGACTGGATGGCCCCTGGGGTCTCTTCCAACTCTACATTTCTATGATTCTATGATTCAAAACTGTTAAAACATTTAAAACATCGTATGTCTTTATTCATTTCCATTTTATGGTGATCCTAAGGTGAACCTATCACAGGCTTTTCTTGGCAAGATTTGTTCAGAAGGGATTTGCCCTTGCCTTCTGATGAGGCTCAGGGAGTGTGACTTGCCCAAGGTCACCTAGTGGGTTCGGCAATTCCAACGTGGGTCACCTGGCATCTTAGTCCAGCACTCAAAACTGCACACAATGCTGGCTGTCATTTAAAACATAATTCCATGTGAAAGATTAAAAATGCAACACACCACTTCAGATGCACACTGATGTTCCATAATCAAAATCCAAAGGCCTGTGTGAATAAAAATGTCTTCACTTGCTGGTGAAAAGAGCAGGGAGAGGGCCAACTGGACCTCCCATGGAAGGTGGTTCTACAACCTGGGAGCAGCCACGGAGCAGTTCCTCTCTTGAGTCTTCACCAAGCATACCTGCAAAGGTGGTGGGACTGGGAGAAAGCCCTCCCCTGAAGATCTTAAAACTTAGGCCATTTCTGTATTGCACTGTTATAGTGCTATTAGTCTACTTTCAACATCCTGTGGAATTCTGGGATTTGTATTTACTGAGGCCAAAGATGCCCCTCCCTAAATTGCAAACCCCAGGATTCCATAGGATGTCGAAAGTGGAATAATCGCATTCTAACGGTAGAGTGTGGAAATGGCCTTAAGCTGGCTTGTATAAGGAGAGATGGCCGTTCAGATAGTCTGGACACAACTCGTGAAGGCTTTAAAGGTCAAAATCAGCACTTTGAAAATTAGACTGGTCAACAGTTACGTGGTCCCTCTAGCAAGAGATCAAGTAAACCCCCGGGGTGCAGCATTTTGGACCAGCTGAGTTTGTGAGATCCAGCCTAGTGGAGTGGTTTGGCACGGGATTGTGACACTGGAAACCAGGGTTCAATTGCCCGCTCGGCCGTGGAGACCGACTGGGTGATCTTGGGCACGCCACGCATGCAGAAAACGCCGTGATAGGTTCACCTTGAGGCCACCCTGAGTTTGAAACGACTTGAAGGCAGGCAACAGGAATTCATTTCCAAAGGCAACCCCATGTACAGTGTGCATTACAGTAGTCCAAACGGGATGTAATCAAGGTCTGTTTCACCATAGCCAGGTCTCACTTGTGAAGGAATGGGCACTAGTTTTAACTGTGCAAAAGCACTCCTGGCCATAGCTGAAACCTGGACATCCAGGTTCAGACTGGAATCCAGGAGCACACCCAAGCAGTGAACCAGAGATTTCAGGGGGAGTGTAACCCATTTACACTTTTAGCAGTGATTTCACTCTGGCTCTGGTTTGAACTGGAAACCTGTTTTGTGGGAGAAGTGGAGTGGGGGCAAAAAAAATACCTCTTACAATGTGTGGAGTTCTTGTATTGCTGATCTGTCCAGAAATCTAATATTACCTGTAAGACTCACTGACTGACTTTACTACGAGCTTTCTCTTGGGTGCAGCCACTATCGCCACAGGGATTGAATCAGAAGTGAAATCTCTTCATTAACAATTTGGAACAAAGAAGGTGTTTAAATCCAAGGTGGGGAGCCTCAAGCTCCAGGGATTGGCTTGCAATAGGGTTTCAAACAAAATGATAAAAGCCAGAAGCCTGACATTGCTTTGCTCAAGGTACTCGGCTCTATTCCTCCATGTCAGAGGTGAAGAAAGTGTGCTCTGAAGGCTACTTGCCCAAGAAAAAAATGCTCTCCCATGTATTTATTTATTTGCTCCGTTCTATGCAATGGCTCCAGGCTGCGAAGTACAGCTCGGATCTATGCACAGCTTTCATCCAACATGCTCCTGGGCTAAAAAGCATAGCTTTGTTCTGAGCTCTTCTCACATACCTCCCAACTGTCCCAATTTGTCAGCTCTTTCCCTGCCATCCTACTTTTTCAGCTCCTTTTAAAATTTCTCATTTTTCTCTCTTCTCCCACTTTCCCCCTTCGTCCGCAGCTCAGTTCAATTGCTGCAAACAGAGTTTGGCAGACAGACTTAGCTGTTCAGTAGCTTTCCTATTCAAGGTGAAGCAGAAGCATAGTCAGGCATTGGTCCGAGAGTTCAGAAACCCAGCAGGAAGCAAAATCAGACAGTCTGAAGGTAAGAGAAGATAGGCAAGCAGGAAATGTGTAGCACCCAAAGGCAAGGGCCAGCAAACACACGAGTTGTTTCTGGTGTCGGGCCACTGCCCTCTGCCGTCCTTAAAAAGGCTGGAGCCAGCTGGCTCTCATCCCAGCCTGACTAGCTGCCGGTGCGCTTGCATCTGCTTGTCTTCCTTCGAGGCTGCTGTTCACCTTGGAAAGCCGAGTCCTGGCCCTTGACATTGCTTGGCCACAATTTCCATCTGTGAAATGTTGGAGGGAACGCAAACACTCATTAGGGATGGAGAATTTCCAGAGGCCACATTTAGCCTGTAAACCCGCAAATTCCTGTGTCGTCAGCCAACCTTGCTTTTAAGACTGGAATGCTGAATTTTCCTACATCCTTTCTGATGCCTTCAGACCGACCCCAGCAGGAGGGGACCCACTGGAAAAGGGCAATTGCTTTTTGCTCATTTCTGGTGAGGGATTTGTCAGTGATGTCGGAAGCAGGTCAACAACTCAAGGGCATCTTTCTCTTCCCTTCCTACATGCCAGGCACAAGATAAGTGGACTCCCATCAATCACGGCCTCCTTGGCTGACAAGGAGCAAGCGATCCCCCGTAGGAAGCCAAGAGACAAAAATCTCAAAATCTGTGAAACAAGGAAGGAATGCCATCAGAGGCACATTTGCTTAATAAAGTCATTTGGGAGAGAGCAACCAGACCGAGGCAGAACTCAAGGTGAGCAGCAGGGTCTTATACCATAATGGGTTTTGGCAGTTCCTACTCCTTGCAGATTTTCTGATAATTGGAGACTCCAGCTGCAGATACAAGAAACCTCCCCCTCCCCACGTGCACCGGGGCTCAAACTGGAACTGTGCTTGAAAAGCAAAATTATTTCTTTTTTGAAAAATGGAAAAGGACTCTACCCTCACACTGCACCCAGTCCTGCGTTTGAAAGTCCTTGTGGTCTCGGTGCTAATGTATCTGATACACAAGGAATCCAGGGACATGTGATTTCCCAGGGCACCCTTGTTGTTGTGTGTCTTGAAGTTGCTTCTGACTTATGGTAGCTCTAAGGTGGCCCTTTACTTTTGGCCCCATTTGCAGTTCACATAATATACATCTGGTCTCAAATAATTATTCTTCAGAGAGTTAAGAAACTTCAATGACGATGCAACCAGATATGTTGCTCTTATTCTTTGACTGTTGTATTCTGGTTTTGGATCAGAGTTTAAAGGAATGAAAAGATTGTAATTCAAAACAGTTGGTTCTCTTGCGAACCAGGGTGCTGACGGATAACTCGTATTCTTGTTATTTCTATTATGCCTGAGAAGATCACAATGGATATATTTGCCCTCTCTGGTCACAAACTCTTTGGCCAGTTTTTCAGTATTTCTGCACTGATCATCGTTCAACAGTGGTTTCTGGGCGGCTAAGTTTCTCGATTGTATCTTCCAGTTTGGGGATAGGCAGTCTGGGCTGGAAATGCATGGTGGGAATGGTACTGTGATGCATGAAATTATGGTCCATGTCCCGTTTGGACACAATGCCTTCCAGCTGGCCCGTGGTCCTCCTCCGCAGAGTTGTGGCATGCTGCCGGGGTCTCCCTCGGTGCATGTCATGGTGCTCAGTCCAGGGGTCTATCTGTGCTTGCTTTTAAAACGGGGGGAGGATAGTCCCTCTTGGAAGTCTCCAGGAATGGCTTTAAACGTGGTTTAAAGGTTGTCGTAGTCTTAGTGGTCGTGCCCAAATATGTATCTCATACACAAGGAACCATGGGATGTGTGATTTCCCAAGGCACTCTTGTTGTTTTTGTGTGTCTTCAAGTTGTTTCCAACTTACGGCAACCCTAAGGCGAACATATCACAAGGTTTTCTGGGGCGGAGAGGGTGTGACATGCCCAAGGTCACCCAATGGTTTCCGTGGCCCAGAGGGGAATCGAACTCTAGTCTCCAGAGTCACAGTCCAATGCTCAAACCACTAAACTATGCCGGTAGCCTAGCCCATATTAAGGACCAGAGGGAGGGTCTAGGCTTAGCCTTCCATGGGAGGGGGTTGCACAGTCTGGAAGCAGCCGCTGAAAAGGCCCTGTCTCCCTTTGACTTCACTGGATCAGCCTTTGATGGAGGCAGGTGTGAGAGAAAGCCTCTTGTTTTGGAGAGGTCGTATCTTCCTTCCGAAGTAACCGACATTCAGCTATCTGTGCTTGCTTTAAGAGAAAGAGGGGGGTAAATTGTCCCTCTTGGAAGTCTCCAGAAACTTGGCTTCAAGTCTTCCCTGCACCCTTCAGGCTCCTCTGTGCATCTGGGGGGAGTGTTTTGCATAGTCCATGCGGCCTCCAGAGGGTCCTGCGGAAGCATGTTGGCCCCCAGGATCTTCTGCAGTTGCCTGGATTTGGAAGGCTTCCATGATGTTTTCTTTGTTTTTTGAACTGGTTTTTCATTCTGTCGAGCCGATCTGACTCCATCGGCGATGTAGCTAAGCGTGGTGGTACTCAAAGTCCCTCGCACCCACTCCAGCACACTCGAGGAGACCTTTCCCTCTTCATCCATTAAAGAAAGGTAGCCTTTGGCAACGGGAAGTGAATAATGCATGTTGTACGACACGTTACCAAACAGTGCGAAGCCACGTCCTTGAGAGAAATGGAACACCCTGAACAAAGGCAGCCTCTCTCCAAAGAATCGGACCTTCCCATAATGCCTCCTCCAGCAAACAAGATACGTTTTCATCCTTTTGGATGGAGCTGTGGGCGTCCAGAAAGGTTCAGAGGTAAAACAGAGGGGAGTCTACGTGGAAAGGCAGAGAAAATTCTGCATCCTAAAAAAAGTGGAATTCAGGGACGTGTCTACATTTTTGCAAATCGGAGGATTTTGCATACATCTGTTTTGCTCTGCATGTCTTCCTAGGAACGTGTAGTGGGGAAACCCAGAAGAACTTTGTCTGAAGAAGAGGACGGCATGTGGTTTTTGTCCCGTTATGCTTAATTTCTTGGCCAAGGCAGCGGCAGTTGGGATGGAGGGACGGCCTTTAGTAACGTCCACTGCTTCCGGACCTAGGCGAGATGGAGTCGTGCCTGTCTCTTCTCTTTCCCTCTGAGGCCAGAATCTTAGAGATACACTGTCTTTGAATTTAGAGTCTGTTTTTCGGTTCCTCCTGAAGTTCTTGACCAATGCTCTCTGCTTCCTTCTGTATGTTCTGTATCTCATCTTTATTTTAAACTTAAGTGTTTGATGGGTGCTGAAGTGGTTTCAAAGTTAACTGCACTGCTCTGTAGCTGAGTTTGAGTCAAGGCCTTGGAATACGGACGGCCCTCCACGTTTGCAGGTTTTACTTTCAGAGATTTGATTATCTGTGGGTTTCTCCTACCCCTACTCCCCCCTGCCCCACAATTTCAGGCGCTTCTTTTCCAGGGGAGCTTTCCTTCTCTGCAGCTCTGATCAGGCCACGCAGCCCTTTAAAAACCCACCTCTGGCCCTCTTCCTCCGCCAGCCGCTGTCTGGCCAGCTAAAGGATGGCTTGGAGCCCAATTTCTCAGCATCCCAAACTCTCTCTCCATGTCCTTTACACACGCAAAGGAGATGGGTGAGAGGGAGGAAATATAGGGCCATCATGCCAACCCACCCCCTTTCCCTCTCCTTTTCCTGACCTGGTTTGGACCCCGGGTGCCCACTCTCCCCCACAGATACATTTTGATATTTGCGTTTTTTCCACTTTTGCAGCGATCCTGCACCCCTCTGGCGAACGTGGAGGGCCAACTGTATAACTAGCGGCAGGTATTTCTTCCGCCTCACTTATCCTCACAACAACCCTGCTAGGTAGGGCCAGCCGGAGAGACAAAGCGAACTCACCCGGTGGCTCAGTGGAGACTCGGATCTTTCGAGTCAGCTTCCCAATCCCGCGCCGCCTCTTCTTTCGGCTAACGTGGCCTAAAGTCGCCCTGAACCTTTTAGCTCACCGTGAGGCTGGCCGTTCCCATTCTTACCAAAGTATCCCGACCATCTTTTCTCTTTCCTCTCCTCCGCCCTCTCTTTGCCTGGCAACCCCGGAGGCATGGCCAGAATTAGATCTAATTTTCACACAATGCCTCCTGATTTAAGATACCCGGTTATTACATTAACCTCATCTTCAGAACAGTAACGTCTCTCTCTCTCTCTCTGTCTCTCCCTGTTTTTGGCCAAAGAATTGCTTCCTTCCTTAGCCGGCCAGGTCTCCTCTGGTGCGCGGGCTGGAGCCATTTATCTCAATTTGACCTGCCCCGCTCCAGGGCTGCTGATGTCACACAATTCAATTACAAGATGGATGTAGACGAAAGAGGGAGGACTGCCCCGGCTGATTAGGCCTGGTGTGTGTGTGTGTGTGTGTGTGTGTGAGAGAGAGAGAGAGAGAGAGAGAGAGAGAGAGAGGGAGAAACTGCATTATAGTTGCAGAAATATCTTGGCCACTTTCTCATTTCCACCATCGATCTCACCGCGCAGAACCTCCTTCGCTCTAAAGTCTAACACTGCCAGGGTTTCCTAGGGCTGACCCCAAAACTTTTGCTGCCTGAGGCAAAGACCGACATGGAGGACCCCTTTCCCATTCCATCAATAAAAGCAAAACGGACTGGATGTCTGGGTGGGAAAATGTCGCTTCTCCCCAAAGGTGTACCACGAGAGTAGAAGAAGTTGGTGCTTCTTTTAGAGTCTCCCGGGATGGGACTAAGCTCTTGCCTTTGGCCACTCTACTCAGAAAAGGGAGTGGTTCCTTTTCATCATCATCATCATCATCATCATCATCATCATAATACAATAAAAATAAATTTTTATATGTTACCTGCCTCTCCCCAAGGCTTGAGACAGGGTACAACACAGATACAATTAAAAGCAAATTAAAATACATTAAAATATAAAACCATTTAAAATACAACTATCTCATAATTAAAATTTAATTAAAAATACAATTAAAAGTGCTATTAAAAGTATAATTAAAAATAGACTGGGCGGGCCCGCCGGAAGGGTTAAGGTACAGCACTGACACCAACCCATGGAGAAGCTGACCCAGCGTTTTGGGGTCAGTTTTTTGATTAAAATTTTTAGACTTATACGTGAATATATTCAGTAGTTTTAGAAATCCCTCCCCCTGTTCTTGTATAGCCTACCTTTCTCATGTTATAGGACATGAGGTGAGTTACAGCAAGGCTAAAACCCGGATGAAGCTAAAATCTTGTGATTAAGAAAAAGTTAAAACACAGTTAAGCAAGATCTAATCTTTTCATCCGCGGAGGTGGTGAGAGGTCCGAAGGCTGCCCCTTCGCTCAGGAAGCTCCTTGGGGACTGAGCTTTCTCTTCCACCGCTTTGTTGCCACCCCCCAGCATCTGCCGCCTGAGGCAACTGCCTTATCTGTCCAGCGGCAGAACAAGCCACTAATGAAAACCCATTAAAGTCCACTCGGGTGTCAATTAAGTGAGACATTTCCTAATAAAAAAGAGGGGGGGTACATTAATTAAATTTGTTTTTTCCCCCACCTGGCTGATTGACTTTAAGTTGGACTTTCAGCATGCACTTAATGCCAGGACGAAGTTAGTAATTACTCTGGTAGAAGAGGATGCGAAGACATCCTGTTTCTGTCTCCTGACAGTTGTTGAGAAAGGCAGGGGATATATTTTTTTTTAAATCATCCCCAGCAGGTAAGGACTAAAGAAAGAAGCCCCGGATGATGCAGGCACGTGTGAAACGCAACAAGCAGGGCCATTTCTGCGTCATCGTCGTCTTTATGCCCTGCTGTCCTCCCTCCCGAAAAACAAATAAACCGACGAACAAAAACAGGACTCAAGGGGACTTCCGAATCCAAACAAGGGCAGTAAAGTTAAAGCGCGCAAAAGTTTGATGTTAAAACAGAGTTGAACTATTTGCAACACCAAAGGCAATGGAAAACACACAACGAAAAACGTTTAAAAGCGTTAGAGTACCCCCTTCAAAGCCCTGAGTTTAGAAGCCTGAAGGGTCAGCGAGGAGGCAACCATCCTGGGGAATGGCTGCCGCCAAGAAGATGCCATCGTGGATGGCTTCTCTATTTGGCACTGGAATTTGGCTTTTCTGTGTCCTTTGAGGCGGCTCAAAACCGGCCTTGGGGACTTCGGCGCCTGCGATCCCCTTCCGCTTTAATCTGTTCCCCATCCTGGCTTTCTCAGTCCCTCCGTGGCCAGATTCGGCCCCTGGTGCCTCCATCACCGATCCTCAGGTTCTTCCCAGACGTCCCGGTCCCGGTCTGGTGAAATATCAGCCAGACAGGTTCTGCACGCCGAGCAGAATCTGATAAGCCGCTGCCAGGAGACGGCACAGAGCTGACAGTTCCTTCAGGGCTGCATGAAGGATGGTTTAATTATGGTCCAAGAATGGCCAGTTCACCTGTCAGGGGGAAGATAGATAAAGATCCCCTGTCAAATGGAGGAGCAGGTGTGACGCACAGGCCCTGGCAATCTATTTTAGAGACTCTTTTCTCCCTTTGCTAATTGTTCCGCCTTTTTCTGCCTCCTGGAAATCCAGGGAGGGTTCTGCGACGGATGGATGTCGCCCTGCATCGAAGTTTCGGTGGCTCTGAAGGTGTGCTAAAGCGTCTCTCTGTTCCCTGCCTCAAGGAGCCTGCAGTCAATGACCGGAACCCTGTGGGTGTTTTAAGGATGCCTGAGTCCCCCTACAGAAGCCACAGGATATCTTTGTCCCCTGCAGAATGGCCACACTTTATGGAAAGCTTATGCAAGCAGATCTGCGTAGATATAGAATAATAGAATCAGAGCTGGAGGAGACCCCAGGGGCCATCCAGTCCAACCCCCTTCTGCCATGCAGGAACTCCCATCAAAGCACTCCCGTTGACAGACGGCCATCCAGCCTCTGCTTAAAAACCTCCAAAGAAGGAGGAGACTCCACCACACTCCACGGAGGCAGCTGCAGATTCCACTGCCGGACAGCTCTGACCGTCAGGAACTTCTTCCTGAGGTTTAAGTGGAATCTCTTTTCCTGTAGTTGAACCTCTTTTGTGATAGAATTCATTGCTCCTTGTCCTAGTCTCTGGAGCAGTGGAAAACAAACCCACTCCTTCCTCAACACGACATCCCTTCAGATATTTAAACGTGGCTATCATGTCCCCTCTGAACCTTCTCTTCTGCAGACTAAACATAGCCAGCCCCCCAAGCCACTCCTCATAGGGCATGGCTTCCAGGCCTACGATTGCACAAAAAACGCATATGGGCATTGCACACGGATACACACGGACTGTGGATGCACATTGGCATGGCACGTAGATACAGGGGCGTGCGGAACATGGGTTTTTGGTGCATGTGGATTCATTTATTTAATTATTTCGTTTATACACGACCTTTCTCTTTGTCGTCGAGGCGGCTTCCAAACAACGAAAAACTGGGTACAGTTGGCCCTCCACGTTTGCTAGGGCTGGGGCGTAGCCCTCCTGCAAATGTGGGAAAACTACAAATATCAAAAGGTATGTGTGTGTGTCTGTGGGAAGGGGGCCGAGGCATGGTGGGGCGAGCGGGCACCGAGCACCCGAAAACCAGGTCAGGGAAAGGAGAGGGAAAGGGAGTCGGCTGGCACGGTGGCCCCATATTTCCTCTCTCTTGCCCATCGCCTTCCTTGGGTGCGTGGGGGGCACCGGCAGAGAAATCAGGCTGCGATCCATCCTTAGGAGGAATAGAGGTGGGTTTTTTAAAGGCCTGATCGGAGCCACAGAGAGGGAAGGTCCCCTCGAAAAATAAGTGCCTGAGGTGTGGATGGGCAGGGCTTAGAGAAACTCGCAAATAATCAAATCTGTGAAAGTTTAACCCACAAATGCGGGGAGCAACTGTATATCTAAAAATTATTTGTGTAGAAGTTTTTTTTTAAAAAAAACAAATAGCAGTTTGGCTAAAAACGTAAAGCCGAGACAGTGTGCAGTGCAATGAAAAACAGCAGAAGTGTTGGGCTGGTGCGTTCAGGTGCCCTCTTGGTTTTTGGGCGTCTTGCGTTGCCTGGGCAGTGTTGCCATCGCACCTGAGAGCTGCAAAGCCCCATCGATGCGGGGAGCTCCGCGCGGGGAAATTTACACTCCGGAACCCCGCTCTACGGTCTCGGCCCCTCCTTCTTTTTATTCGCTAAAAAACAATTAAGAGTACAGCAACAGTAAAACACTACAAAGCAGTGCACAAAAAACTACGCAATATGTCATCAAAAGAACAAATACAATTTCAAACATTCAACTGAACTACAAAACTACAAATAACTAAACATAGATTCCTGCCCTTGCTGCAAACAGCTCCTAGCAAAGGCTCATACTTAACTATTAAATCTTTACTTAAAATTTAAGTCAGCTTTGTGGCTATTAGTATTCACAATCTTATCCATATATCCACAAGGCAATTTACCTAGTTAATAAAAAATTAGTAGTGGTAGTAATATGCAATTATTGCCATTATTTTATTCTTTTAAATTAGGTTAATTCTAAACATCGATATAATCTTATCCACATATTCAAAAGTAATTTACCTAGTTAATTAAAAAATATCAGTAATACACAATTGTTGCTATTATTCTATTATTTTAAATTTGATTAATTCTAAACCTTGTTCTCAGACCTCAGTATTTATCGCATAAATATCAAAATCATAACTTTTAAACTGGTAGTATACCAACAGTACCCAATAGTAACTAGAATAATGATTTAATTCTTAGAAATTGTTAGTAAGTCTTAAGCATTGTTAACTAAAACCATATATTGTTAAGTGTTGTAAATATCCCGAAATGGCAGCAAACTAAAGATCTCAGTTTTGACAGTGGGGAAAGTTTGTGGGAAAAGGAGAGGAAGAAGCCAGAATGAACAGAACTAAGATGAAAAGTATCTCTTTTGTGGAGGACTACAGCATCCAAAATCCAGCAGCAAGTGTGGCCAGTTCTCAATAGGGGATTCTGGGAGCTGTAGTTCAAAAAGGAACTTTTCTGTGGTCTCAGGAGCTGAGCTCTAAAAGTGATGCTGAGTTTACTGAGACGCTTAATGGTTTTAAATTCTCTGCACTATACACAGGTAGGGGTGTGGTTTTTTTTTTTTCCTGGTGAGTTCACAATGAAATGGGGAAGAAAATGCAAAATTGATGGGAGGGAGGCAGTGTTCCTGCCTCCCTCATTTGCGTTATTTTCCTTCTCGCACGGCGGGGATTTTGAGGTCTTAGGGAACCGGCTTAGGAAATATTGGATTTTGCCGGGCTAATAATACTCAGCGTTATTGCCTTGAAATTTTTGATTGCCTGGCTTAAGCGATTTCAGAAGCACTTTTTAAAATATGGCAATGCAAGGGGGAGGGCCTCGACACACATTTTACAGTTTAGACGAAGTCCTGGATTTGATTCCCAGCTAACAAGACTGGGAAATATCTTTCTCTGCTCAGAAACTTTTGAGGGCAAACCGTCTTCAGCTAAAGGAATCAATAGTGTGTCTTAGGCCTTTTCCGCACGACACTCTTATAACGCGATTATTCCACTTTCAACCTCCTAGGGAATCCTGGGGTTTGCAGCTTCGAGAGGGGCCGGCCGGCCCCTCTCGAAGCTGCAAACCCCAGGATTCCCTAGGAGGTTGAAAGTGGAATAATCGCGCTATAAGAGTGTCGTGCGGAAAAGGCCTTAGTGTTAGGCTGATCTTGGAAACAACAAATTTATTGAGTTTTTAATATAGAAAGAGCAGCTGGAAAACGGACTCTAGGAGTGGCTCGTGGCTCCCATGTCAGTCACGCAACGAATCCACTCCAGGGTTTGAAAGGAGTTCTCCAAGGTGCTGAAGTCTCTTCCTAACTTTAAAGCCTGGAAACCATGAAAGCCTTCGAGGAGCAGCTTAGGGACCTGGGGATGTTTAGCCTGGAAAAGAGAAGGTCAAGAGGGAAACATGATAGCCCTGTTTAAATATTTGAAGAGGTGGCATGTCGAGGACGGAGCGAGCCTGTTCTCTGCTGCTCCGGAGACTAGGACACGGAGCAATGGCTTCCAACTGCAGGAAAAGAGATCGCATCTAAACCTTAGGAATAACTAATGGATGGTAAGAGAAGTCTGAATACATTACTACCTGGACGTGTGGTGGAGTCTCCTCCTTTGGAGGTTTTTAAAGAGAGGCTGGGTGGCCATCTATTGCGAATGCTTTGATGGTGTATTCCTGCGTGGCAGAATGAAGTTGGACTGGGTGGCCCTTGGGACCTCTCTCTTAATGTTTAGGTGGAATCATTTTTCCTGTAGTTTGAAGCCGTTGGCCCATGTCCTAGTCTCTGGAGCAGCAGAAAACAGGCTTGCCCCATCGTCCAGATGAAATTCCTTCAGATATTTAAACATGGCTATCATGTTCCCCTCTTAACCTTTGCTTCTCCAGGCTAAACATACCCAGCTCCCTAAGCTGTTCCTCATAGGGAATAGTTTCCAGTCCTTTTAATCTTGCGGCAGTGAGTTCCAGAGCTCAACTATACGCTATCTATGGGTGTTCTTTTATCCTGAATTGTCCACCATTCACCTGTAATGGATGACACTGCCAGGTTCTAGTATTACGAAAGAAGGAGAGCTGTCCCCCCCTGTCCATTTTCTCCACACTGGCTTTCATTTCCCACAAGTTTATCCTGACTTCAGTTGCCTAAGTTTCCTTTTCAAGGCTCAGAAGCCGAAATGCTGTAATCCATCTACACTGTCGAGTTGCTCCACTCCCTTCGTCATTGCGATGTCAGCTCCCGGCACTTTCCCTAGCGCTCCAAAATTGTCTTTCAAGTGCGATCCAACCTTCGGATGGCTGTCAGGGCAGGAGGCACTGAATCTGATCGATGCCAGGTTCTGAATCTATCCAAGGTGCTCAACTCTCTACCGTCGATCCTCCACGTTTGTGGATCTGACTCTCGCGGATTTGATTGTCCGCGAGTTTCTCCAACCCCTGCCCCTCCAAAATGCTTCATTCCCGGGGGAAGCCTCCCTCTTGGTGGTTCCAATCAGACTATTCAGCCTTTTAAAAACCTGCCTCTGGTCCTCTTCCTCCTCCGCCAACCGCTGCCTGGCCAGCTGAGGACGGACCTCGGCCCAAGTTCTCAGCATCACAAACCTTCCGGTGCCCCCCACGCGCCCAAGGAGGGAGATGGGCAAGCGAGAGGAAGCCTAGGGCCACCTGGCCAACCCACCCCCCTTTCCTTCTCCTTTCCCTGACCTGCTTGGGGTGCCCGCTTTCCCACCACACCTCAGCCTCTTCCCACACGCAGACACACACGTTTTGATATTTGTGTTTTTTCCGCTTTTGCGTGGGTCACCTGCCCCTAACCCTAGCAAATGTGGAAGGTTGACCGTAAAAGCCGGCCTATGTTTTGAGATCTGCCGGGGAGGCGATTCTCTCTGTCCCACCACCCTCGTGGGTACGTCCGAGAGAAACAGGGAACAGGGCTTTCTTGGTGCTCGCTTCCAAGCTCCGGAGCTCCCTTTCCGGAGAGGTTAGACCGGCATCTCCCCTTCGTAGGCGGGCGAAAATCTTTTTCTTTGGGCAGGGCTCTTTGCTCCATGGGAAGAGCCTTTTATATGCAGCGTGTTTTGTATCTGCCCTCCTGTTCCAATGTTTGTTTTCAACTGCCTTTGATTTTATTGATAGTTTAATAATAATTGTGCACAATGGAAGTACAGTCATCTCTCCCCTTTAGCTAGGGTCAGGGGCACAGGACCCCTGTGAAAGTGGGGGGAAAAAATGCGAATAACTCTAAGCCATCCCAAACCACAAAGTATGATCGCACATATTCAATCCACCATGGATTCCTTTGGGACATCAGGGTTCCTTCACAGGGCAGGAGTGGGGAGCTGGTGGGGTTTACAGCCACCTCTACTGCTGCCCCCCATCATTTTAAATAGCGACTTAAAAACCTCGTTCACAGTTTCTAGGAAGGATTTAAGCAAATACATATAACCACCATCACCAAAAGCCATCGAGCACTGGCGTATGACTCTAGGGATTGATTCCCTCCTTGGCCATGGAAACTCACTAGGCGACCTCGGGTGTGTCACACGCTCTCAGCCCCAGAAGACCCAGTGATACGTTCGCCTTAGGGTCGCCATAAGTCAGAAATGACTTGAAGGCACCTAAAAACCACCACTGCCCCCGTCCAAGCGGCTCCCCAGGCGCAAATAGCTTTGGCCCCTTGGAGAGCTCTTTGAGAGTCAACTTCCCGCCTCGGTGGTACGCGAGGCTGCATAGGCGTTCCAGGTGAGACCGCACCCTCGATGCGTATAGGAGCCTTACAATATTGGCAACTTTATTTCTGCTGCCTTTCTGAAAGATTTCCTTTTTTTCCTTTTCTTCCCGCGGAGCTTAGAAAAGCAACTTTATTTTTAATGGAATTGCAACAGCTGGCGGGTGGGGGGGGCATTCTGGAAGACGTAGTCTTTTTTGTTTTTTTCTTTAGAGCGGTGTTCCCGAGTGCCGTCTCCTTCCTTGGTCCCCTCAGATGCTCAGTCAAGATTGTCGGTGAGTTGCCCGGCTTTATTCCGCTCCTCATTTCTGAGTTGCATCTTCGTCATCGCGCCTGCATTAATCTCGCCCCTCTCTGCAGCTTGGGCGCTATTTATCAGCGAGACAGTTCTTGACAGCGCGCTTGTGCATGTGTGTGTGAGAGAAGAAAGAGTGTGTTTGCAGCGAAATGTCAACTGAGCGATACAGCTGCCAAGATCTTTGCTAACTAGTCTGCGGTCTTTCATCCCCAGCGGACTCTGGCCTCGCCTCCTTTGCTCTTAATGATCAGGAACGGGGATTTCTTTTACAAAGAGAATTATGAAAAGGATTTGAAGATCGCTAGCACATTCAGATGAGATCTGAAAGCATCACAAAGCTATTCTAAGCAATTAGAGTTTTCTCCTAGTCCCACCGCTGTTAAAGGGACGACAGGGGTGTGGTGGCTCCCGGGTCAGTGGGGTGGTGAATCCATTCCAGGTTTTCACTAGCTTCAAAGAGGCTCTCCATGGTGCTGAACCTATTTAGGAATGGGCTTCAGCACTTTGGAGAACTGCTTTAAAGTCTGGCTTAAAACTTGGAATGGATTCATGGCCCTACTGAACTGGGAGCCATAAGCCACGACTGCTGATGAGAATATGATAGGGCCATCCTGACAGCTTTTCCCAGGTTGTGGAACTCCCCTCATAGCAAACTATATTGCCCCCGCTTCTCTTCTTAACACTGGCAGGTATGCACCTTTTTACTTAGACTAGCTTTGGGTTATGAAACTGGGTTACGAAAAGGATTTTAATGCAGTGTGTGCTGTAGTGTTGCTCTCGTTGTTATGTTTTAAATCCTTTCATACTGTTTTAAATCGGTGTCATTTTAAATAGGATAGTTTATTTAGTAGTTTTTTTAAAAAAATAATTATAATTTTGTGTTTGTTTTTTAAAAATCGTATGTGGTTTTCAGCTTTGTTGTGCGCTGCCTTGATTCCTATGTTGGAAGAAAGTCAAGGCATAAATGAAAATAAAGCAGAGCTGGGGGGCAGCTGGGGGCTCCCATTCCAGTGGGGCTGTGAATCCGCTCCAGCGACCAACCCAAGCTTTTGTGGAGCCCTCCAAGGTGCTGAATCTACACCTAAATATGTTCAGCACTTTGGAGAGCTCCTTTGAAACTACTGAAAACCTGGACTGGACTCACTCCCCCTTGAGGACATGGGAGTCATCAGGTGCTGGGAAGGAGAAAAAGAAATGGAGTCTTCAAACATCACCATTTACCCAGTCTGTTGATGGGGTACAATTTGACTGCAATCAGATTTTAGCTCATTTTTTTTAAAAAAATTGCTTTTCCACCTCATTGTACAGCTGGAAGGGTTGTCAAAACAGCTTCATTATTAAATTTTTAAAAAAGAACAAAGTATACAATCAGGAAGAGAGCAAAAGATGATTATTCAGGCATTGTTCCAAGTTCCAGTATTCCTCACCATAGACTATATTGGCTAGCAGTTTGAGGAGAGTCACACTCTCTCAGCCTCGGAGGAAGGCCAAGGCAACCCCCCCACCAAATCTTGCAAAAAAAAACCCCAAAACCCTTAATAAGTTCATCATAGGGTCACCATAGGTTGGAAATGACTTGAAGACATAGAAATACAACAGGCATAAAAGTGGATCCAATTCAGTTCAGTTTATAACCCCATTTCTTCCTTCCTCTGCTATCTCTCTCATCCTCGGTAATATTTGATTTCCTGAGAAAGTGTGCACCCCACAGGGAGCCGAACTATTAGCATAAAATGAAAATTCCTGCCTGCTGTTCTGCCCCCTCTGAGATCTAGAGGGAGATATAAATCGAATGAGATGGATGGATGAATAATAAATCCAATCGGGATCAAGTCCCTAGGCTGAATATTTCTCAGCCATTTCTTCAGCATCTGAGCCGTCTGTGTGGATCTGAAACTGCCCCAAATCTGGAGTGTTCAGCCGAAGGTGAAGCCGTCCCTGTCTCCCATCTCCCTTCTAATTCACTTCTTTCCATGGAAACATTGATTGCAGAAGAGCTACTGCATATTCTCTGCATACCAGAGTTAACGGCATCATTAAATCCTACCCTAAAAACAGAATACCAAAATGAGTCCCAGAGGCACCGTGACGGCCATCGTTCAAAGTCGTAGTCAATGCATGAATTGGAAAGAAGTTTTCTGGGCTTCTTACGATCATCAGCGGCTGGCAGCCTCTTTGTCCGTTCTAGATTTCAGTCTGAACTCCAGCAGAGTGACCCAACCTGCAGAACGGGATCCCCCAAATAGGTTTGGTCCCTTGGACACCCCAAGTGTTGAACCTGATCTCTCAAACTGCTGCAGCATCTTGCTTTATGCTTTTAAAGTTCAGACTAACATCTGGGCTGGATTCACTTCCCCACTGACATGGAAGCCACCAGGAACCACCGTGACCCTGGGACATTCAGGTCAGCAAACTGGAGAATTCGGGCAAAAGGAGATACGGTGCCACTGATGCTTTGAGACTACAGCACCCAGTATCCCCCAGCCAACGTGGCCACAGCCTGGAATCTGAAGGCAATGGCAATGTATGCCTGTGGTAATATTGGTCCAAATAATATGGTGGAGGGGAATGCGTATTCTTATTCCTCTACAAAAAACATGGATTTGGTGACCTGGACTCCTCTGTTTGCAAACTTCGATAATTTGTGAGGTGGACTAGAGCTCTAAATACATCAGATTTGCCCTGTGAGTCACTGCCCGCCCCCCATGTTAGGTCCTAGATTTAATCTTAACTGGCTCGCTTATGGTTCTGATGTCAGCGGGGCAGTCAATCCACTCCAGGATTTACTGCAGCCTTTAAAGAGCTCCCCAAAGGGCTGAGCTCCCTTCCTAGATCCTTCAGCGGCACAGAGAGTTCCTTTAAAGCTAGCCAAAACCTGGACTGGAATCACCCACTGACTCGGAAGCCACCACAATATTGCTTCAGCTGTAACACACACAGCTAAGGTTTCCCCCCCACTGGTGTGTCACCCCGTGCTTTATAAATATACCTTCCTTCCTGATATATCACAGCACCCTCTGTGTCCCAAAATATCTGCTGATCTAAAAAAACAAAGGAAGCAGAAAAAATTCAGCTCGTGCACAAACTGGCCTTCGAAACTCATTTCTAGCAGGAGTTTAGGCTGTCACTCTGATGCCAAACATTTTCACCCAGAATTAGAAAGTGCCACTTTATGGTAGAAAAGAAGGGTGTTTTGGTAAGAAGTCAGTCATTTGGCATTACAGTTTGCAGTGAAATCCCAATACAGAGAAACAAATAAAACTTTTGGATGATTGCAGGAAAACAAGAATATACAGTTTCCCTGGATTCATAGAATCATAGAGCTGGAAAAGACCCCAAAGGCCATCCAGTTTAACCCCCTTCTGTCATGCAGGAAGACACCATCAAAGCATTCCTGTCAGGTGGCCATCCAGCCTCTTTTTAAAAGCGTTCAAAGAAGGAGACTCCACCATGCTTCACTGAGGAAACATATCCCACTGCCTAAATGCTCTTTCCATCATGAAGTTTTTCCTAATGTTTAGGATGCAATCTCTTTTCCTATAGTTTGAATCCGTTGCTCCATGTCCTAGTCTCCGGAGCAGCAGAAAACAAGCTTGCTCCGTCAAATAGTTAAACTTGGTTCTTATGTCACCTCTTAACCTCCTTTTCTCCAGGCCGAACAGTTCCCTAAGCTGCTCTTCGGAGGGCTTCACAGTTTCCGGGCCTTTGCAATTCAGCCTCCCTTTCTCTTTTTCTTCTTCGGTCGCTTACAGAACTGGTGTTTTAAACGGTAAGCGAATGCTTCTCCCCTCCCCACAATCGTTTATGGGAAAAGTCAGTGATTTTGTTAAAGGGAGCGGGATGAGATCGGGGGGAAGGCCTCCCAGGTTTCAGAGCAGCCTTTGAACCGTCGTTCTTTTGATGTGTCACCACCAGCGCACGGATGGCGCACTGTCTCAGCCTGTCAAGTCAGGCTGGCTCCAGAGGGAGGCCGAGATGAAGGCAGGCTGGCAATCCATCCACCGCCCTGGAAGGGATGAAAAGAAATTGCCTGGAAAGAGGTGGAAGGCGGGCGGGCGGGAGAGACGCTGAGGCTGATTAAATGAGGACCGAACAGCATCAAAGACCCAAATTGGGCATTCAGAGCCAAAGACCTGTAAAAAAAGCCGTCGAAATGATCTGGGAAAGCTAGGTTTTTGTAACTTTTATCCTCACCCTCTCATACCCTGCAATATCCAAAGGAACTAGATCGACCTGGCTCCTATCAGAACACCAGCGTTATTGCTATTTTATTAGTTAGTTGTATGCTAGAATCTCTTAGAATCCCGGCGTTATTACAAGTTTCCAAACAGAAGGGTAAACACATTTCTGGTTGCCTCTTATTCACAGTCAGCCCTCCATATTCTATACTGTTTCTTTCAATTTGGAAACTGCTTTGGTTACTGCCAAATCGGAGGGGAATGTGGATAATTGAAAAAACCCAGAAACAAAGATGTGCAAATGCAGGAGACAATCGCAGGATCCTTTTGGCGAGTCCCAAATGGAGTCGGCCCACTAAATCAATTCTTGAATATTGAGTCAACACGGAAGGAAATCTCATTAATCCAATGGGTCTCCTTCAACTGAGAGAGCCAGAGAGGTGTAGTGGTTTGAGTGTCAAATGATAACCCTGGAGACCAGAGTTCGATTCCCTGCTCGGCCATGGAAACCCACTGGGTGACCTGAGGCGTGTCACATACTCTCAGCCCCAGAAAACCCTGTGCCAGGTTCACCTTAGGATTGCCATTAGTCAGAAGTTACTTGAAGGCATGCAACAACAACAGCTTCGGTTGGGACTAGCAATGGGGTGCAGTTTGGGATATTTTGTAGAGGGGAGAAGAAAAACCCACACGCAATACTGATCGCAATAACTCCCCAGAAGACTTTGCGACGTGTGAGCATCTCTCAGGAACTGGGCAGAACTATTCCCTTTGCCCCCCGGCTCCCACAGTGGCAAACAGTCGTCTTCTCAGATCTGGTGCCTAGTGGTTTAATGGCTAGGGCTTTTTTAAAGTTTAAGTAAAAGATTGTTGTTATTGCCCGCCCCAGTGTAAGGCAGCCCTGACTCTGGTGGGTCTTCTCGTGAGCAAGCATCCCTTGGCTTTTTACCAGGGCTGCAGGTGGCTCGCGGCCCCCGCTTGCACGGCTTCTGAAGACCCCCATCAGTCCCCCAGCCCCCCAATTTTTTTAAAAAAAAATTGGCATGATCGGGGAGCAGTCTTTGCACCAATGTGTCCCCAGAGCGAGCGAGCGAGTGAGAAACTGTTTCCTAGATGAAGGGAAGAAATGGGATTCTGCTCCGGCTTATAAGACCGGGCTCCGCCGGGAACGCGAGGGCTCGGAGACACCGTCTGCCGTAGATAGCTGGCTGCTTTTCCATCCCCTGCTGTCTCGTGCTTCCATGCCCTTCTTGCTCTGACTGTAGACAGCCTGTCTCTTTATCTTTCTCCACCAGTTCCCTTTCAAACAACATGGGAAAATATGGTCGGATGCTCCTGAACGCTGCTGCTGGGGTGTCGCCGTAGGAGGGGGAAATGCAGATATAGCCCTTCTCCAGGTAAAATTTCTGCCTCCAATGAATTTTTCCATCAGTCCCCAAATTTCTAATGTTGCAAAAAAGTGATGTGCCGGTGATCATTCGCACCTACAGTTCTCATATGTATAATTTACAGTTGACCCTCCGCAGGAAGAGCTTCCTGACGGCAGGGCTCTCCGGAATAAGCTGCTTCCGTGGAGTGTGGTGGAGTCTCTTTCTTTGGAGGTTTTTAAGCGGAGGCCGGGTGGCCATTTGCTGGGGGTGCTTTGATGCATGGCAGAATGAAGTTGGACTCAGTGGCCCCTGGGGTCTCTTCCAACTCTATGATTCTATGATTTGGTAGGCACAGGACGCTCACAAAAGTGGAAAAATTTCCAATCTCCAAATGCGTGTGTGTGTGCGTCTGTGCGAAGGGGGTCGAGGCATGGTGGGAAGAGCTGGCACCCAGGGTCCAAACCAGGTCAGGGAAAGGAGAGGGACAGGGAATGGTGGCCCTAGGGTTCCTCTCTTGCACCCATCTTCTTTGGGGTGCCATCGAGAGAAGGTTTGTGGTGCTAGAAATTGGGCTGTGAGCCGTCCTTAGCTGGCCAGGCAGCGGCTGGTGGAGGGGGAAGAGGACCGGAGCTCGGTTTTAAAGGGCTGAGCTGCCTGATCAGTTCCACCCAGAGGGAAGGTTGCCCCAGAAAAGAAGTGCCTGAATTGCAGTTGCAGGGGTTTAAGAAACTCACAAACAATCAAATCTGTGAAAGTCAAACCCACAACCGTGAAGGGCCGACTGTATTTAAAAATATTCTTTAATTTTACATTTGTTAAAACGTAGTGCAGCATTGCAATGTCGCTATTCCAACAAGTTTTCCCTTTGATTCCAAGCGATCCCAGCCCTTCGCCTCCTTCCCCGAGTTCATCATACACAATAGGATCCTCCTCTGTCATACCTGTTGCGATAATAGTTTGTTCTATTTCGTTGCGTATTATTACGTCATCTTTATCTGATGATTAACCCAAAAAATTCACTGCGTGTTTGGTGGTTTAGATTTACCACTGCTCGGACTCATAAAACTAAGAACTGGTTTCCATGCACTCTCAAAACGATCTTTTATATCTCCTTTTGCCCGTCTTAATTTATAAGTTAACTTCTCTGATAGAGCTATTGCTTATATTCTGTTTAACCAATTCTTAATTGGTAAGTCTATTCCCACCCCCCACCCCCCAAGTTTTTACTGTTTCTAACCTGGCTGCACATCACATATGAGGTCTTTATTTGATAATCCTCATCCTCATTTTCAAAGAAGAAAAATCATTAGTAATGCCCCTCTAAAATGGACTTTCCCCCTTCTGTTTGACTTATCCATGATGGACCTTCATCCCAGAAGCTTCATCTCTTAGATCACGTTAGCCACATGTGCCCAATCCTCTATTTCTCCATCAATTTTGATATTTCATTATTAATCCTATGTAATTTAAGTGGATAATATTTAGGTATGACACCTACAATTCTCAGATTTGAACTGTTAACCCCTTCTGCCGCATCGCCACTGAAGATGGGTTAGGCAGCCACTTCCCTTCTGCTGGGTGGGGATAAGAAATAGAAATACCAGTCATAATTATTTGAATCCTACATGTAAAAGAGGTTTCTGACTGCTGAAGACCCTGATGAAGAGAATCCTGGGTGGACGAGAAATCTTTGGAGTCTCGGACTTCTTCTGTGCAAAAAAAACGCCATCTTAAGAGGAATCCTAACTTATAAAACTCTGGCCTAGAGCTTGGAAGAATTACTTTTTTGGCCCAGGGCTTCCAGAATCCCATGTAGCCTTCCTGGCTGGAGGGGACACTGGATGCTATAGTCCAAAGAAGTAACTGCTCTGGACGACCTATGTGCCTCTCTGCTTTATCTTTTGAAAAACAACCCTCTGAGGTAGTCCAGGCCAGGAGACGAGAAATACTACAAGGTCACCAAAGAAAAATCACAGAAACATAGAGTCGGAAGGGACCACAAGGGCCATCGAGTCGCTCACAGCGTTCCCAGCCCTCCGTCATCCAAACAACACAAACACTTTAACCGTCCTCTCCATGATCCACATGGATCAAAAACATCCTTAAACGGCCAATTCCTGCTCCTGGTGTCGCCGAGTTTTGTCGTCTGCCGCACCGTTTGGAGTGAGAACTCACCTGGAGGTTGAGCATCCCAGAGAGGTGGGAATGTCGCCAGAACGTTTGGCCTCCCTCCCTCTGCTAACGGAAGTGGAAATTAATTACCGGCTGTTAATGCTTGGATCCAGTTCAGAGTTTCTTTTCTTTCCCCTGTCTTATCTTTTCCTTTGGCGGTATATAGTTCGACCTCCACGTTTGCCAGGGTTAAGGGGTGCGGGACCCCCACGAAAGTGGGAAAATCACAAATATCAAAATGTATGTGGGTGTCCGTGGGAAGAGGGCCAAGGCACGGCAGGGAGAACAGGCACCCGGGGAAAGGGGGTGGGTTGGCATAGCGGCCCTAGACTTCCCGCTCTCACCCCTCTCCTTCCTCGGGTATGGGGGGAATTGGGAGAGGGTTTGTGGTGCTGAGAAATTGAGCTGTGAACCATCCTTAGCCGGCCAGCAGGCAGCAGCCGGCAGCTGGTAGTGGAGGAGGAGGAGGCCCAGAGGCCCGGCGTGGCCGGACTGGAGCTGCCGAGAGGGAAGGTACCCGTGGAAAAGAAGCCTTTCAGGTGGAGGGACAGAGGTTGGATAAACTGGCAAAGGATCAAATGCACGAAAATTAAACCTGCAAATGGGGAGGGCTGACTGTACTGAAATCCGGGAGGGACTTCTAGCACTACCTAGTAGAGACTGGTGACTCCCATGCCAAACGGGAGTCTGTTTTTCGCACCACAATTTTGCAGAGACATCTCTCCACCAGTCTGCTGTGTTTCTTCCTCTTCTCCCTGAAATCTTTTCTGTTACTTCTGAAATGAGAAACGATGCAGGGGTAGGAGCCGGTCACCAGCACACGCAAGCACACGCACCCCTCATCGTATACGCTGCCGTGCGTAAATCGAGCCCCTTTCCCTCTTGGGAATTAAAAGGCCGAGAAGAACAACGTCCCCTTCCGACACCGTTGGGAGGGAACGGCGCCTTTAGCCCTGCTCTGCTCATAAAGCCATCTGAGGATCCTGGACTTTAACGTAGGCCCTCCAAATCAAGGTGGGAGGGGGAGAAGGCAAGCAATCAGGCAAGCTCACAGCTCCTTGCCCAGCCCCGTGAATTTTTCATTGGCAGGAAGAAAAGGACTGCTCGAGACTGGCAATCTCCTCTGGCGGGGCTGTGTGGCTGCAGTCCTGCCTTTCCAGGTGGTTCCTCTTCTTGCTTTTCCCTCTCTCCTGGGAAATAGGACCATTCAATCCTAGAACTGGAAGAGACCCTCAAGGGCCATCCAGTCCAGCCCCATTCTGCCATAAAGAAAGACACCATCAAAGCCAGATGGCCACCAAGCCTTTCTTTAAAAACTTCCAAAGAAAGAGATTCTGCCACACTCCCAGGCAGTGTATTCCACTGTCAAATTGCTCTTACTGTCAGGAAGTTCTTCCCGATGTTAACATGGAAGCCCTTTTTTTGAAGTTTGAAGCCATTGCTCCGTGTCCTTGTCTCTGGGGCAGCAGAAAATGAGCTTGCACCATCTTCCATAGGACATCCCTCCAAATATTTAAACAGCAGTGCAGATCTCAAATGTCTGATTCCTCCCTCCTGCGTCTTTTGATTTTTGTTTTAACTTGCAAGAAGAAGAAGAAAATTGGGAAGGAGAGAACCGAGAGACTTGGAATTGTTGCGATAAGCCATGTTGATAAACCATGTTGAACAGGCTCTCGGTTCCGAAGCATGGTGTCAGGACCCAGACAGGACGCTTTAACTGGTTTCACTTGTATGATAGCTTTAATGGCTTTTTACCTTTTGCGTGCACATAGACCAGGGCTGGGCAATCCCGTGTGGTTGGACTGCAACTCCCATCAGTCCTAGCCAGCGTAGCCAATGGTGAAGGATGATGTGAGCTGCAGTCCCACAACACCTGCTGCCTCAGCCTTGATCTGCATCCACTGACCGGCAAGAGGTCTCCAGGGTATTAAACGGGGATCCATTTCTGCCCCTGCATGGAAATGGGTCTCATTTGGGGAGAAAGTTGGAGTATAAATTAGATCTAATTTTTTTTTTTAAAAAAATAAAAATTTAAAAAATAATGCAGAGATTTGACCCTAGGATATTCTGCACATGGAAGATAGACACGCAATAAGCACTGAGCTGCAGATGCTTTTCTTGATGCAAAAGAAATGCAAAGGACAGGAGAGATCTCCAAAGATCATTCCATCCAGCCCTCTGCTGGTGCAAGAAATCCCAAATGGCTGCCCGCTGGCTCCAGCTCTCCCCTTTCTTGCCACTTGTACCCACACCGTTGTCTTCTTGACCACCACCCCCAGGGCCTCCGGACCCCCAACCCTCCAGGCTTCTATTTGGGAAGAGGTGCTGTGCTCAGACCCTCCGAGTTTCTTGGAAAGGCAGTCTGGTAGAGGAAGCCTGAGTCTTCCCCTGCTGCCCCGCCCTCCTTGGAAGACAAAATTTCCTCTCTCGATTTACGCCGGGTGTTTGCAGGCTTTATGATCGCTGCTTACTCGTTTATTTAGGGATTTTAATTTATCTGCATGTGATTTAGCACCTTCCTCGGCAGCCACACGTCAACTCTGCTCTGGTGCCATTTTCCAATTTCTTTGCGTGCAAAGAGAGAGGGGGAGAGATGGGCAAGCTCCCTGGCGGTTTGCTCAAATTAAAGCAATTCCTTTTATAACGGAGTAAAAACAAGAGGTGAGGGTTCCGCCTCCCTCCCGGGAGAACTTGGGGACAGAAATGAGAACGGATAGATCTGGAAGAGGGAGGAGGCCACATATGGCCTGGGACTAAGCATGGCCCACCAACCACAGGTGGCCTCCCCTCCAGCTCTGCGGGCGCAATAACCCTCCCACAATCCTGGCCTGCCTGCCTTTACTGTTCAGACTAAAACGTGGAGCGGATTCCCTGCGGCCATGCCACGGGAGCCACCAGCCACCGTTGGCCAGTGCTGCTACCACGAGCCTTGATTGTGGTTTCTGATTATGTTAAATATTCACTCTTTTCTTTCCCTTTTGATGTCGTTTTTTCCTTTTTTAAAAAAAAAAAAGTTTTTTTTTCATTTTTTTACATTTTAATGCACTAAAACACACAAAATAAAGAAATAGACACTCGCACCTCATTTATAGATCCATTCCATACATCAGCTTCATACATTCCATAATATGGGCTAATTTTTTTATCAGGTTTCCATTATATTATACTTTCCATTACCAGATTTACCAGATCTCATCATTATTTGTAGGTAATTCTCATATAGTTCCAGTTCCTTCTTGTTTGAGCAACAAATCGCTATATGTTCCACCTATATTCAATAACAAAAATCAACACTAACAAAATAATATTATTTAGACTACTCTAATTACCCAGGTTCAATTACCCAACTTCAATTACATGCTCAAATCTAGTCTACAAAATCCCGAAGTCTCCCCATCTATTTATTAAAGAAGAACATACAAATACAGCAAAAGAAAGCACAATCTAACAAACATTACAGACAATACAAAAGAAAATTAAAACTAAAAATACATAGCAAAACTACAGAACCACAAATAATTTAAAAAAATTGGTTCCTGCCCTTGTTGCAATCGGCTCGCGTTAATCAAGCAATTACACCTAACTATCGATTCCTTCATTTTTATACAATAACCATTACTTGTTGCCAATCATTTGTCATCATAGCTACTCTTCTACATACATAGTTAGTTAGTAATAATAATTTATATAGTAAATATAGTAGTGTAAGCACTTATCATCTTAATTATATATTTACTTAGTAATCCACCAGCCATCGAAAGATAATACCAACCTTCCAAAGGTTCTAATAATCTATATAGTCTATCATCTAATCTGTGTAGAATATGACCTTCCAAAGCAACAGCCAATACACGGCATTCGATCCCAGTTTAACACTTCCCATGTGAAAATACGAATGCTAGATTTGCAATTTGAAGTTTAATAATATAAAATAAAAACCTGCTATCATCCGGTCGCGTCCTTTCTTTTTTGCCTTCAACCCTTTTGATTTCTTGTTTGCAGCGGACAAATTGTTTTCGGTCTCCTCTTCGCTGGAAATCTTCGGCTTATGGCCGCTCGAGACCTTCACCTTGCAACGGCAGGCCGCTGGGATGAACGGACCGTGTGTCGCGGAATTTTTGTCTTGGCTGCAAGATCGGCATTGCTTTTGTTTCAAGAGAAGTGAGACCCCAAATTCACCTCCGACCGTCACCGAGCACTGAAGACTGGGTGATTTTCTTTGGTGGCTGGACTTGCAGTTTTGTGTTTACAGAAACCTGCGTAGGTGATGGATTCTCTCCTTCGCTGGAGGTTTTTAAACGGAGGCTGGGTGGCCAACTATCAGAGACGCGTTGGCCAGGCGTTGCTGTACTGGCAGCGGGTTGGATTGGTGACCTCTGACCTCGGCGTCAGGCCGTGCAACCTGATCAGGCCGCGCAACCCTTTAAAAACCGGCCTCTGGTCCTCTTCCTCCTCCAGCGGGCACCACTGCCTGGCCAACCAAGGACAGCTTGCAGTCCAGTTTCTCAGCACCGCGAACCCCCTCCCCAACGCCGCTACCCACCCGAGGAGGGAGATGGCCGAGAGAGAGGAAGTCTAGGGCCACCGTGCTAACTCGTCCCTCTCCTCTCCCTGACCCAGTTTGGACGCTGGGGGCCAGCTCTCCCCAGCGTGCCTCGGCCCCCATCCCACAGACATACGCGGACATTTTGATATTTGAGATTTTTCCACTCCGGTGAGGGTGCTGTGCCCCTGACCCTGGCGACCGTGAAGGGCTCGCAGTATACGTAACAGATATATTTACCATAGTATTTTCACTTTCTATGTGTGGTTGTGAAAGCCGGACGGTGAAGAAAACCATGAGGAAGAAGATGAGCTCCTTTGAAAGGTGGAGCCAGAGGTGAGTTTTAAGAATACTGTGAACGGCCAAAAAGATAAATGGATCTGAGAGCCAACCAAATCTGAACTCTCGCAAGTTGACTAAACCGAGGGTATTGTAACGTGGCCACATCCTGAGCTGATATGAGTCCTTAGAAAATCGCTTTGGTCAGACCCCTCCTGGAATAATCCTGTGTCCAGTTCCGGGCGCCACGGTTCGGGAAGGACATGAGGAAGCTTCCACGTGTCCGGAGGAGGGTGACCAAAATGGTAGAAGGCCTGGAAACCGTGAGGAGAAGCTTAAGGAGCTGGGGATATTTAGCCTGGAGAACAGAAGGTTGAGAGGTGACGTGGTATCTACATTTGATTGTTTGAAGGGATGTCATACGGAGGATGGAACAAGCCTGTTTTCTGCTGCTCCAAAGGCCAGGACGTGGAGCAATGGCTTCAAACTTCAGGAAAAGAGATTCCACTTAAACATTAGGAAGAAATTCCTGAAGGTAAGAGCAGTTGGACAGGGGAATACGCTGCTATGTGGGAGTGTGTCGGCGTCTCCTTCTTGGGAGGTTTTTGAACAGAGGCTGGGCGGCCATCTGTCGGGATTGCTTCGATGGTGTCTTCCTGCATGGCAGAATGAGTTTGGACTGGGCAGCCCTTTTGCGATCTCTTCCCACTCTGTGATTCAACGACTCTTGAACGATCGTAATGGTCAACAAAATGGAAAATAATAATAACAAATAAAAAGAAGAGGAGGAGGAAGAGGAAGAGGAAGAGGAAGAGGAGGAGGAAGAAATTATAATAAATGTTTATTTGTTACCCGCCTCTCCGCAAGGCTTTTTCCCCAAGGGATAAAGAAGGGCCTCATCAGGAGTAGATGAACTTCATCGAGGAAGCCACGGCTGGCCTGGCTTTGCAAGACCCGAGCTGGGCTCCGGCTTTGCAAGACCCGAGTTGGGCTCCGGCTCTGCAAGACCCGAGCTGGGCTCTGAACAGCAGGGCATCCCGGAGGTCCCCCGTTCGCGGGGTCGCCGCAAAACCCGAGGCCCCGGGGGCGAGTCGCAGCCACAGCCTCCGCAGACGCGTCCGCAGCAGAGAGGCGCGGAAGGAGCGGCCCCGGCGCCCGCGGAGCTCCTGCGAGACCCGCGCCGCGTCTTCCCACTATTCCCCCCCCCCGCCGCCCGCCTTTCCCCCTCCTCTCCTCTCGGGGCGCTGTCGGCGGCGCCGGGGAGGGCGGCGCCCCTCTGCCCGCGGGCCCGCGGCCGCGCTCGATGGTCGTGAGCTGTCCAGCACTTTCAGCAGCGGCGCGCGGGGGCCGCGGCGGGGACGGCAGGGAAAGCGGGGCGCGGGGGGCGGCCGGGAGCGGAGGGAGGGGCGCGGCGGGGGGCTCGGGTCGGGCCGGAGTGAGAGGGAGGGGCCGCGCGAAGGGTCCGAGGGGCCGCGCGCCGGGCGGGCAGCCAGAAGGCGGCGGAGGGCCGGAGGCGGCTGCGGCGGAGACGGGAGGGCGCAACCGCGTCTCCCCGGCGAGGTGAGAAGAGAGCGGGGCGACTGTTCCGGGGGAGGGCGGGCGGGTCTGGACGTGCGTGGTTTCCTTTTAAAGGTCCGTCTGTCCGGGAAGGGGGTGGGGGTGGGGGTGGGGGTGGGGGGCCCGGCTAAGCCTGTTCGGAGCCCGGTCTTGCGGCGAGGCTGGGGCCGGAGGTGCCTTGGCTGCGGTCCCATCTGTTGGGTATGTCTCTCTCCCTCTCTGTGTGCCTGTGAGTGTGTTTTGTTTTTTCCCCCCCCCTGGGCTGGGTCGTCTTCCTCCGTCCTCTTTTGCGAAGAGCAGGTGGAGTGCGGAGGGGGGGGGGGCTGCTGGGGTTTGCTGGCAAGGGCGGAGGAGAGGGAGGGGGGGGATATTGGGATCTGTCGTGTCTCCAGGGAAGGCAGATGCGAAACCAGGTTGACAACAAGCTCGCGTCGGCGGCGATGGTTTTGAAAGCCCGTTGATTTCTTTTGTGTGCGCGGCTTTTTTTTTTTTAATTTCCCAATTATTATTATTATTATTATTTTTAAAGACTGGCCTTTCAGTTCTCTTCCATTCCAGGGATATAAAGTAGTCCTTTTGCTAATTCTCCTCGTGGAAGGATGGAAAGACCAAAAAAAAAACCGCACAGATGAAGGGAATGGTCGCTCTTACTGCAGTTTGAGAGCTCTCCTTGGGAGGGAGAGAGGTGGAGGAGAGCGGCCAGGGTTTCTCCTCCAATTTTGTTGGTTCCCCCCCCCCCCCGACATGCTCTGGAAATGAATTTTTGGGCTGGGGAGGGGGAGAAATGCCTCCCCTAGGATTCCACCTCCAGGGTACGTCAGCTCCCTGAAGAGCTGGTCTTCCAGGATGCTTGCTAAAGCGCAGGCGAGAAAAAGGGGAAAGTTTATTTTTCTCCTTCCCCGATCTCTGGCCGTCTATCTCATGCAGGGAAATAGGCAAGCAGTGCTTTTTGTGCTGGGTGTCAGGGGAAGAGGGAGGTTCCTATTTTGGAGGGGGCATTGTCGGGGATTTTCCTGGGGTGAGCCAAGATTTGGGCGAAAGGGGGAAGATTGGGTTCTGCCCAAGCAATATGGAAGAGGCTGCAACTGGGGAAGGAGAGAGGGAGAAAAGGAAGTTGGATTCATTTTTAGTCTTTCAATAATACAGTGCAAAGCGTGTCCCGGGGATCGGACTTGGGGTTTAGGAAGGGGTGTTTCTTTGGAGACCGGAGGACTTTGGAGTTATTTTGAGGGGGGGGGCCTCCTGTATTCGCACTCGATTGTGAGAATTTATTGTTGTCGTCGTCGTCTTGCTTTCCCCCCAGTTTTAGACTCAAGGCAGCGTACGACGCTTCAGACAAAACATAGTTAAGAATCCATGGCATGCAAAAGTTAAACTAAACCATCAAAAAATTAGAACTAGTCCCAAACATAGACTGGTTAAAAAGTGTTTGGCTGGAAATAGGGCTACGGTTGAGATTTACTTCTGTGTTTTGTTTATGGATGCGTCTCTCTCCCTGCTCTGGTTTATTAAATGTTTAGATGCGGCCACCCCGGGGGTGTAGCAATGGCAGGAGAGGCAAAATGAGGGCATTGCCTGTCCCCTATGAGAAGACTGCCTCCCAAATGGAATTTTCCTTCAATTCTCACATGTCTGGCATTGCAGAGAGTGAGAGTGGCACTGTTAGTGTCGTTTTGCCTCTCCTCTTTTCTTGGGAGGCCTAAACTCTGTTTCTAAATGGCCAAGTGAAGTTTTAAGTTGCTACAGTGCTAGCCATTTGGGGGAATGAAGGAAAAATCGAGAAGGAGGGGGACGGAATCCTTATCCGAGGGGGAATATTCCGTTTTGCCCTCCATACCTACATCCTCGCTCCTCTCCAACGTTTCAAAGCATCTCATAACAATTTGGAGGTACGCTGCTCTTCTACCTGGAGGCTCTACCTTGCTTCTTCTCCATTTATAGACCTTTCCGCCGCGTGCCTGTAGAAATGCTCAGCGCCCGTTCTTGCTGTTGTTTGTGTTGTGCGGCGTGTGTTTATTTCAGTTTCTGAAATTGTTACCTCCTTCATGGGGGTTGTTCTTCCTCTCTAATGAAAGTTGTGCGTCCCTGTTCTTGTCTGCTGTCCCAAGCTATGGGTAACTGGCCAGACCCCCATGTGTCTGTGCGCACAGATATAAATGCACAGGGAGTTGTGTGTTACACCAAAGTTCCGGGTGTCAAGCTTGGGCAGAAACATCCGATAGCATCCAGGGTCAAGAGAACTCCTGATGAACTAAGGTTTCAAGAAATGGATGTAGGGAAGTGTAACAGCCAAGCCAACAAGCCACAAGAAGCCCTTAGCATTTGGACAGACCCATGGCGGACGGGTCTGTCAGTGGAGAAGGTTCAAGGTAGTTAGTGGAACCTCCAGGTGGAAGGGCAGTATATCTCTGAACACCAGACCCCGAGGATGAATCAAGGAAAAGAGGCTCATCAGCGTCGGGGTCAACTTGGAGGTTTTTAGGGGCAGCAGACAACACTAGAAGAAACTCAGATATTGTTAGCTCCAGCTAGAATAGTTCCATAAAGGAGATTTACCTCTATGTTGAGTCATCATTCAAGAACTGATTCAATAGCTTGACTCTAAGTCTTACAGGTTTTAGATCTTCTTCTGGTGAATATACACAGTTCCTGTCATGAGACAGAGCCCCTACTGCTCAGCAGCCTCGGCTGCAGGGAGGGGGAACCTGAGACCCTCTCTATGCTGCAGGCCTGCAGCTCCCGTCATCCCCATCATTGGCAGGGCTGATGGAAGATGCGGTCCAACAACACCTCGAGGGGGACATTTTCACCATCCCTACCCTACACTCACCTTCCCCAATCAGGCACTGTGTTGGACTGCAACTCCCAGAAGCCATAAATGGGTGAGGGATAATGGGACTTCTAGTCCAAGGGGTGAGGGATAATGGGACCTGTAGTCCTTCCCCACCTTGAGGCTGCTTTCCTCTTCAGATGGATTGAAATATCTTGACATTTTATGGGTTGTCAAATCTCTTAGGTGCCCCCTCTTCAAAAAGGACTCAGGGCATCTTACAACAACTAAAATACGTGATAGTTAAATTGTTTCAGGGGGCAAGCAGTGGATCTGTAACGTAAGGCTACAACTACCTCGTTCTTTAAGATTAAAAGAATCGTAGTGATATAGAATCATAAATATTGTCCATATGTTTAAATAATGCCCATATTGTTTAATGCAAGATTTAAAAACTGTCCTGTACATTCTGCCTGAGAGGCCATGTGGTATTGAGCATTGAACCATGGGCCTGGAGACCAGGATTCGATTCCCAGCTGGGTGACCTTGGGTGTGTCACACACTCTCAGCCCCAGAAAACCCTGTGATATGGTTGCCGTAGGGTTGCCTTGAGTTGGAAGTAACCTGAAACCACACAATGACAACAATACTTTGCCCATTCAGTCATTGGTCTTCTCTCCAGCAAGGTGATTCTCTTGTGTCTTTTTAAAAAAAGTGTTAGGAAAGTTCTGACTGATTTACAGGCACGGTTTCATCTATCCTAACAACACTCTACCAATGTCAGCCAGTTCTCATAAACCTTCCCAGCAGGGGAATGGTGTAGGGAGACAGCCCTTTATATGAGGCGAACCTACTGTGCTGAGACTTGAATCAAGATCTTACTGGTTCTCTGTGTGCACTTTTTTAAAAAAAGCTTATCACCTTCCCCATCTCCAATCAGCCTGAGTTTAAACAGGGCGTGGGAAAGTTCCTTTTTTTGGATTACAACTCCCAGAATTCTCCAGCCACTGTCCTCTGGATTTAAGGTCACATGGAAAGGCTCTGTTTCCACATCGGGCAGGGCCTTCTCCACGCCGGCACCCTGTCTGTGGAGCTCAATGTGGGAGGAGATCCAGTTCTTCCTCGACCACCTTGATGTCATGCTTTCGTTACTGACGGAAACACAATTTATCTGGGCAAGCCTTTAGCAGATTGCCAAGAGGTACATTTGGTTAGCCACCGACCCCTGCTGGTAGTTCTTCTGTATGTATGTTCTTAAGAATACATTTTAAGTCTATGTCATGCTATGTTTTATGAGCCAGCCTGGCCTGTTTGAAGGAAGGAGCAGACATACAAAAAATAAATTACCATCAGATATGATAAAATAATAAACTTGTCCCATATAGTATCTTTCTCACCCTCTAGAATCTAGAAGGAGGAAATCATACAATTGTCCAGATGTTTTAAGGTTCAAACTCTCAGTATTTCTCCCCGTAGGCTATGTTGCTTAGGGCTGATGGGAACTGCAATCCAACAATGTCTAGAGGGCCACATGATGCACTGGTTTGGGATCTCCACATACCATAGGACAGCGGTGGCTTTTGGCTCCTGTGTCAGTGGGACGATGAATCCGTTCCAGGCTTTGGCTACTTTGGCTACTGTCCATAGTGCTGGATGCCTTCCTTAATTTAGGGATATGTATTGAAGGACATAGCCATGCTAGTCTATATCAGTATGCAAAGGGATCTTGTACCACCTTTGGGACTAACTGAGAGAAAGGAGTTTGTGGCATAAGCTTTCAGAGAGTCTGCTTCATCAGTCTACATGTAGCTGGTGAAGGTGACCCAGTCTGCAAAAGCTTATGGACGTAGTTCAGCACCTTGGAGAACTCTTTTAAAACTTGGACTGGATTCACAGCCCGACAGATGTGGGACCCACCACCTCCCACTGCCTTTGGAAGGATATTTTTATATGCCCTGATCCATCGCCCGCTGCAACCCACTTCTCAGCTTTTCAGGCCATGGCGTCAAAAAGTTAGTTTTTCAGCCGGGGACGGCTTGTTTCCTCTCCTGTGTTTTCCTCAGTTGTGGTAGCTTTGTGTGGTTCATAATATCTGCAGCACTTTGGACACATGGCACTTACACCATGATGTCATCACACAGCGATTTCCCAGCTTTTGTAGGGTTAATACGCTGAGGCAGCAGTGTGACGTGGCAGCCAAGAAAGCCAACGCGATTCTTGGTTGCATCAATAGGAGTATGGTGTCTAGACCGAGGGAGGTGATGGTACCACTCTATTCTGCATTGGTTAGGCCTCATTTGGAATATTGTGTCCAGTTTTGGGCACCTCAGTTCAAGAAGGATGTCGACAAACTGGAACGTGTCCAGAGGAGGGCGACCAAAACGGTGGAGGGTCTGGAAGCCATGAGGCCCTATGAAGAATGGCTTAGGGAGCTGGGGATGTTTAGTCTGCGGAAGAGAAGGTTAAGAGAGGACATGAGAGTCATGTTTAAATCTTTGAAGGGATGCCATGTCGAGGAGGGAGCGGGCTTGTTCTCTGCCGCTCCAGAGACTAGGACAAGGAGCAATGGATTCAAGCTGCAGGAGAAGAGATTCCACCTGAACCTCGGGAAGAACTTCCTGGCGGTCAGGGCTGTCCGGCAGTGGAATCTGCTGCGTCGATGGAGTGTGGTGGAGTCTCCTCCTTCTTTGGAGGTTTTTAAGCAGAGGCTGGATGGCCATCTGTGGGGGATGCTTTGATGGGTGTTCCTGCATAGCCGGGGGTTGGACTCGATGGCCCCTGGGGTCTCTTCCAACTCTATGATTCTATGATTCTATCTCCATTCTAAAAGGCAGAAATATTTTTCCTGAGGCTCATTTCCTGGCAGCAAGTGCTTTAAGTTCAAAGAGGCTGGCCTATATGGCCCCATCCCTTTAGCCCTTGGCCCTGCTGGGATGCGGCCCCTGGGAACTTGTGTTTGGCCCCTTGGATTGAAAGAGGTTGAGTCCGATCCTTGATTTAAGCCTTCGGTGGGTTGAACCAAAGTTATCCCCATTTTACAGCCAAGGAACCAAGGAGAAGAGTCTGACATCTATAGTAAGCTAGCAGCCTGAATCATTTTGGGTAATCTGAACTGGGATGTCCCCGTAGAATCCGTGAAACTTTGTAAGTCGATACGTATGTCAGTTGCATTGAGTCAATGACTCTAGTCTAGTTGGAAATGTGAATTAGATTTAGGTACTTCAAAAAAATATTAAAGAAGTAAAACAGCACAGTCCAAACATACAAAACAACAACACTTGAGCCTGTCTTGTGCTCCAAGGGTGTGTGTGTGATCTTTGCTTGCATGCTGTTCTAATGTTGCTTTTGTTATGTGTCTTCAAGTCGTTTCCGACTTATGGTGAAACGAAGGCAAACCTATGATGGGGTTTTCTGGGGCTGAGAGTGTGTGACGCAGCCAATGGGTGTCCCTGGCTGAACGGAGAATTCAACCCTGGTCTCCACTAGACCACACTACCTCTCCCATTCTGATATGCCGGATGTTATTTAGCTTTGCTTTGGGTTTAGGGATGCTAAACAATTATCTTGTTAATATGTATTATTAGGACAAGAACGATTGAAATCATAGATATATCTCACCCATTTTCCATTGTGCTAAGGGGCTATGCACACCCGGGGATGCCAAACTGATCGCAACATCCCTGCGAAGTAGGTCAGGTGGAAAAATTAGGCCTATAAGTTCCATGGGGACTGTGAAGAGAATTTGAATTTGGGCCTTGCTGCTATTATTCTGGCTATATCGCAGCGGCTAGGGACCTTCTTGTGCATCATGAGAAGGAAGCTTGGGCCCCCCAGATGTTGCTAAACTGCTCTCCCGTCAGCCACGGCTAGCATAGCCAATGGTAAAGGATAATGGGAGTTGCAGTACTGCAATATCTATGGGGTCCCAAGTTGCTCTCTGAGCCGAAAAGGTCTGTGGAACATTCTCCCTAGAGGGGTCCATCTGGTGCCCCCATTGTTGTATGTTTTCTGTCATCTGATTGATTAATTGATTGATCAAAATATTTACATTTTCCTATATCACCCTATATCTGTGGATCTTAAAGCAGTGTGCATTAAAATCACCTTAAGACTGTAAATAACAAGAATTTTTAAAAGACTGAACATATATTAAACATATATACATACATACATACATTTATTTATTTATTTTATCTCACCTTTCTCCCAGCAGGGATCTCAAGGCAGCATTGTTGTTGTTTTATGCCTTCAAGTTGTTTCTGACTTACAGCAGCCCTAAAGCGAACCTATCGCAGGGTTTTCTGAGGCCGAGAGAGTGTGACTCACCCAAGGTCACCCTGTGGGTTTCATGGTCGAGCGGGGATTCGAACCCTGCTCTCCGGGGTCATAGCCCAATGCTCAAACCACCACACCGTGCTGGCTCTCTTCCCACAATACAATTCAGAGGAAGGAACTGGCAAAACCAATGAAGACTTCCTTGTCCAAGAAAACCTCATGAAATTCACAGGGTCATTCTCGGTCAGAAGGTGACTAGAAGGCACATGTGTGTGTGTGTGTGTGTGTGTGTGTGTGTGTGTGTGTATACACACCTTCAAGTCCCCTGTTGACTTGAACAGACACCCTTTTAAAAAACCCTCTTAATGCAAAAGCTAAAACACAATTAAACTAAACTTTCATTGAAAAAGCACAACTTAAATACAATGTAGTATTGCGTTGAATTGGCTGGTAGATTCCATGCCAGAGGGGCAGTGAATCCGCTCCGTGTTTTCCTCAAGACTTAAAGGAAGCTCTCCAAAGTGCTGAATTCTGTGGAGTTTGTTAGCGACCCAAAGACTAGAGAACTGCCAGTCCCCACTGGCTCCAGATGTTGTTGGATTGCAACTCCCAGCATTTTTCGCCACTAGCGATGCTGGATCAGTCTGGTAGGACTTGCCATCCACAACATCTGGAAAGCCATATGTTTCCTACCCTTGTTCTGAAGGGTACTTAGTAGTTTCAGCATCACTGGAGCACAGCTTTTTTTTAAAAAAAATGATTTTAAAAAAAGAAGAAGAAAATTTATTACCGGTGAAGGTTTTTCCTATTATTCTCTCTGGCTAGATAGCAGTTTTTGCAATTTTTTAATTTTGTGGTGATTTTCAGGTCTCTGCATGGAATGATTTACTTGTGTTTAATATTGATTTCTTGTGCCGGTTGTTTCTAAAGAGCCGTTTTGAGGATTTTTAGAACTGGATCGGATTGTGCTGTCATTTATATTTTAATTTGTTTTGCCTTTGGGCATGGGGGAAAGGATTTCTTCTGTGAGGTGAATAAACAATAATCACAGGTTTGGCTAGAGGAAGCTTGAATCCAAGAACACACGTGAAGTCAAAAAGAACAGGCATTCTTTTGGACAGACAGGGGGTTGGCTTCCTTGTCAGTAGGACAGTGAATCCACTCCAGGTTTTGGCTACATTTAAAGGAGCTCTCCAAAGTGCTGAACCTATTTAGGGATATGGCTCAGAACCTTTACAGCTCAGTTTAAAACCTGGAATGGATTTGTTGCACCTCTGACATGGATTCACCAGCCACCGCTGATGCTGGACTTACTTCTTAGCTGCCCACTCTTCAGGAAAGTCTCAGAATGTCAGCGGATCTGTTGACTCCTATCCGTAAACTAGTTCATTTCCATCAGAAATGAAAGCAAATGGCACAGCATTGTCTGTTCAAAACAAGTCACCCCCAAACATTTTGGAGCCCTGGCCCCATTACAAGTTCGGCCTTGCAGGAACATTTATTTTCAATTTCATAGCAATTATCTCCAACATTCAGAATGCATAATCCCAAATTGCTAAGAAGGCTGCTAGTTGACATGTTGCTGATAAGGATTAGGTAACTTAATGACAGATAGATGGAGCAGCCTTGCTATTGAGATGGAACCTCCCTGGATAGAAGCAGTACACCCAAATGTCAGAAGAAACTTGTAACGTGTTCCCTGGGTAATGAGTTGCTTTTTGCAGTAGCTGGCTGGAATGGAGTTACTTTTTTTCACCGTCACATGCATGGCTGCAATTCACTATTTTTCACTAGAACAGCAATAGTTGTTTTTTTGGCAGTGCTGGGGGTAGGTTGGATCCTGACTCAGGCATAGTGATGGGAGGTGGAACGCGAAGGGTCCCATTGGCAACTGTTGGTAGAAAGGATTACTTTGTAATATCTTTTGTATTTTTATCAGCATTTCCAAGATGCAATCTCTGAATTGGCCATTTGGGGGAAACAGAGAGCATTCCCCAGTAGATTTTTCAGTGGCACAATTATTCAGCTCAAACATCCTAGTATTCCTAGGGTTCCAGAGCCTAGAATTTCCTAAGTACCAAGTTGATTTGGGGATTTGGGGAGTTGCGGCCTCCAAACGGAAGATTTTGTGTCTGTGCATGCCCTTGAAAGGGAAGATTTGATGCCAATGTAGTGTTTATCATTTGCACGTAACACATAATTAACCGTTTGAGCCCAGGCATGCTGTTAGCCTTTCAAAAGGATTAGAGGTTTCTGCTGTAGGACAGTCATTTAGTGACCACAAAACCCCCAAAAGATGGCAGCTAGCTTTTTCTCCCTGAAATGGCAATCCTTTCCATGATAGCAGATGGCTGGGATTTTTTTAAAAAAAGCAGAGAAATGCCCTGTGGGTGAACTTGGCCCATAATACCTTCGTGCCCACTCTCAGGAGAGGGAATGTTGTTGCAGAAATAGATTCCAACAGAGATCCCTTCCTTCCTCTCCTCTGTTCTCCCATTCTCCAGGGTTGTACTCCAACCTTCAGACCTCTGCAACATGCTGGCTCTCATTTTAACCGACCGAACCCAAAAGGTGATCACGAATGGCTGCTTTTCACCCTGGAGAGAAGTGACTGGCAGGGTGCCACAGGGTTCTGTCCTGGGCCCAGTGCTGTTCAATATCTTCATCAACGACTTGGATGAAGGAATAGAGGGCATGCTCATCAAATTTGCAGATGACACCATCTGCTAATACACCAGAGGACAGGATCAAAATTCAAAGTGACCTGGACAGATTGGAGAGCTGGGCCAAAGCTAACAAAATGAAATTCAAGAGAGAGAAGTGCTCTTAGTCCTACACTTAGGTAGAAAAAATGAAATACAGAAATATAGGATGGGGGACACGTGGCTGGATGGCAGTACGTGTGAAAGGGATCTAGGAGTCCTAATAGACCACAAGCTGAACATGAGTCAGCAGTGTGATGCGGCAGCCAAGAAAGCCAATGTGATTCTCGGCTGCATCAATAGGAGTATGGTGTCTAGATCGAGGGAGGTACTGGTACCACTCTACTCTGCTTTGGTTAGACCTCGTCTTGAATCCTGTGTCCAGTTCTGGGCACCCCAATTCAAGAAGGACGTGGTCAGGCTGGAGCAGGTCCAGAGGAGGGCGACCAAAATGGTGAGGGGCCTGGAAGCCATGAAGCCCTATGAGGATAGACTCAGAGAGCTGGGTATGTTCAGTCTGCAGAAGAGAAGGTTAAGAGGGGACATGATAGCCATGTTTAAATATTTGAAGGGATGCCATGTAGAGGAAGGAGAGGGCTTGTTTTCTGCCGCTCCAGAGACCAGGACAAGGAGCAATGGATTCAAGCTGCAGGAAAGGAGATTCCACCTGAACCTCAGGAAGAACTTCCTGACGGTCAGGGCTGTCCGGCAGTAGAATCTGCTGCCTCGGAGTGTAGTGGAGTCTCCTTGCTTGGAGGTTTTTAAGCAGAGGCTGGATGGCCATCTGTCGGGAGTGCTTTGAGGGTGTTCCTGCATGGCAGGGGGTTGGACTGGATGGCCCCTGGGGTCTCTTCCAACTCTACATTTCTATGATTCTATGATTCTATAATACTAATTCTGGTTTTGATTTCATAGTGTGAGCTGTTTTGGGTCCCTTCTGGGAGAAAAGCAGGCTAGTAATTAGTTAGTTAGTGGTTAATTAAAATGCTGCATTTCTAAGGTCTGCACAGAAGTATCAATACTCAAACTATGCCAGGATTTGGGAGAAGCTAGTGGCTTCCGAGTCAGTGGGAGCGGTGAATCCACCCCATACTTTAAAGGAACTCTCTGAGGTGCTGAAGGCTGGTCCCAAACAGGTTCAGTACCTTGGAGAGCTCCTTTAAAGCTATCCAAAACCTGGAATAGATTCGGCATCTACTGACATGGAAAGTACCAGCTGAGGGTTAAAACTAAGTTACCAGCCTAAGAGTAGAATCACTCCAACCCTCTTCTTTGTCCACATGTTTCCCCATCTTGGAAGGAGATTTCTCTTTTATTTGCCAAAAGGAAAAAAAACATAATTTAGATATCTGTAGGAACTTTGCTTCTAGGCCACAGCCAAAGGAGGTCACAGTAACGGAGAGATGTTAAGTAAGGCAGACAGCTGTTTGGGTAGCGAGGTATGTGCACACAAAGCCAGAGGTAACTTTTCCCTCTCCTTTCTCCCTCTTGCTCTTCACATTGTCCTCATTCTCCGGACAGGTGGCAGGCAAACTTACATAATCCGATCAGCACAGGAATAGCTGCTTCCCTCTTACGTAATCATCCGATTGATGAAAGATAAGAGCTGGAAGAGAAACCTTATGGTAAAATGTGGCCGAGGGAACCCAGACGAGCGAAGGATGCTTCAGGAATCTACATGGCCACCTTTGCAGAATGGGATGATAGCTGCTCTGAAAAGCCAAAAGGTTTCTCTTTTTTTTTCCCCTCTAACAGAAGAACAAGTTTCTAGTCCTCGTGGAGTGAGCTCAATTGAGCACTGAGAAACCTTCGAGGGTCACTTCACCTATTAATATTTTGAGGGCATCCCCAAAATCCAGCCCAGCTCCTTTTAGACGGCGCTTCTGAACTTTTGCCCTGTCAGCACGGCCCAGGGTCTTGGATTCTGGGAGTTGCAGTCCAAAATGCCTGCTAGGTCAAAGGCTGAGAGCTGTGTTTATGAAGGTGTTTGGCTTTGCAGCTCCCCACAACCTGATACCTTCCTTCTCCAGCTGGGTTGGATTGTAACTCCTACAATCCCCAAGGAGCATGCAGATGGATCAGACTCACTGGGAGTGATGGGAGCTGCAGTCCAGCCCAGGTGTGCAGAGGAGGCAGGAGAGTGTGCCAGACTGGAGAAGGTGTGTTTAACTTATAGTGGGACTCCTGTATTCAGTGGCAGCTGGTGGCTCCCAATTCAGTGGGGACGGTGAATCAATTCCAGGTTTTGGCTGGCTTATTATAAGCTTATCTGTAGTTGTGAATATGGTTCAGAACTTTGGAAAGCTCTTTCAAATTAAAACCTGGTGTGGATTCATTATCCCACTGACATGGGGACCACCGTTGTCCAGATGATGGTCTCCTCTGCCTATTGTTTCTTCCCTGTAGTCCAGATTGGTAGGCGGGTCAGGCAAGGCTGCATTTTATCACCCTATCTATTTAATCTGAATGCCGAACCCATCATACGTAAAGCACGACTAGGCTCAGAGGAAGCAGGTGTGAAAACTGGAAGAAGGAACATCAACAGTTTATGATATGCAGATGACACCGTACTACTAGCGGAAAAGAGCAAAGACTTGGAACGGTTACTGAAGAAAGTCAAGGCAGGAAGTGCAAAGGCAGGTTGACAGCTGAGCCGTAAGAACACAAAAGTAGTGACCACCGATGATTTACGTAACCTTAAAGGAGATGATGGAGGCATTGAAATGGTTCAAAACTTTCCATACTTAGGTTCAGTCATTGATCAGAATAGAGACTGAGGTCAAGAAATCAAAACGAGACTAGGAGTTAGAAGGGCAGCTATGAAGGAACTAAACAAGATCCTGCAGTGCCAAGATGGATCATTGAATACTAAAGTTAGGACTGTTCATACCATTGTACTTCCAATTTCTATGTAGGACAGTGAAAGCCGGTCAGTGAAGAAAGCTGATAGGAAGAAAATCAACTCCTTAGAAAGTTCTACAGATACCCTGTACAGCTAAAACGACCGGTGAATGAGTCCGAAAGCCAATTAAGCCTGAACTCTCTCTAGAAGCCAGTATGGCTAAACTGAGGCTGTTGTGCTTTGGCCATATCACCAGAAGACCTGGCTCCCCGGAAAAGACAGTAATGCTTGGGAAGGTGGGAGGCGCTAGGAAAAGAGGAAGATGGCATTACGGGTAGATAGATTCAATTAAAGGAGACATGTCTCTGAATCTACAAGACCTGAGCGGGGTAGTTGAGGATAGCTTGGAGATTTCTCATTCGTACGGTCACCGTATGTCAAGGTCAACTTGGTGGCAGTTAACAACAACAACAAAAATAGGGGAGTGCAGACATAACATGTTTCTTCTGCGTCCCAGTCCCTGATTCGTAGATGCCCGGGAAGAGCATGCTTGTAAGGGGAAAAGTGAACCCGCTCCAGGGCCATTTCTGCACTACACTGTTATAGTGCTATTATTCCACTTTCAGCATCCTATGGAATCCTGGGGTTTGCAGTTTAGGGAGAGACCTTGAGACTCCTCAGCCAGAGAGCTCTTTGGCCTCAGGAAACTACAAAACCCAGAATTCCACAGGAGCTTGAAAGTGGAATAATAGCACTATAACAGGGTAGGGTGGAAATGGCCCAGGTTTAACTGAGCTTTCCATGGTGCTGAAACCTAGTCCCCAACAGATCCAGCACCTTGGAGAGTTCCTTTAAAGTTGGTTAAAACCTGGAACGGATTCACCGTCCAATAACATGGAAGCCACCAGCTGCCACAGCATCCCATTGACCATTATGCGGAAAGGGAATATTAAAGTGAAGAGCAGTCTGGACTTCTCCAGAAAGATCTCGCGTCCCGAAGCAAGTAGTGGATATATCTACATACAGCCTGGTTACCATGGGAAGATGCTGCCTTTGTGTCTCTGCAGGTTTCCCTTTGGGGATTCATGCAAAGCAAGAGCCATTCGGTGTTTCTTTGCATCTGTTTGGCATGGCAGGATGGGGGCCTAGGGGAGAGAATGCAGGGTGGGAGAGCTCACCCTATGGGTGAAAATAGGCTATTTTGGCCTGCTGCAGGATGCTGCGACTACGGCAGGATTGTGGCAGATTTAGTGTGCGTAAATCACTAGAAGATTAGAATTCTGATTCCACTATAAGCATGCATTGCAGAATCAGATGTGTGCATCTTGTAAAAGCCAGGGTGGTGTAGTTTGCATTTTGCCTGGACATAGTTCAGAATCCAGGTCCCCATTTTGCTGTGGAAATTCACAGGGTTACGATGGGCCAGTCTCTCTTGTCACCCCTTCTCAGCGTTGTATACCTCACGGGGTTGTTGTGAAAAGGAAATAGGAAGGAAAAAAGCCTTACGTTTGCAGACCGCTTGACCGATTAACACCAGAGGCTGGATTGCTTGTCTGTTTTGCCTTCCCAGCTCTCTGTTTCTGCAATGCTTCACATATCAACACCTTCCTCTCCCCCTGAATTCTTGAAAAGGAAAGAAATAAAATAGAATTGCAGAACTGCTTGGAGGTGGCTGATCTTAGGTGTGCCAGCCTGTTCATCTGGTCCATAGTCAGCCCGTGCCATTCCTTGAGGAATTTAAAGAGCACAAGCTACATTTCGACAAAGTGTTTCCAAACTGGCTCCCTTGCCTACAATGTTTTCATCTGTTCTCAAACCGTGCTGTCCACTTTCCCCAAAGAAGATCTGTTTCGACACTGGCGTGTAGCGATAGATAGCAGAGGTGAGCTGGAGGTGCATTTGACCTCTTGGCTGTTTTTGCAGCCCTCAGACCCAGTAGCTTTCCATGGCTGAGTGGGGAATCGTTGTTCTCGTGTGCCTTTAAGTCATTTTTGATTTAAGATGACCCCAAGGCAAATCTACCATGGGATTTTCTTGGCAAGCATTTCTCAGAGGGGGCTTGTCTTTGCCTTCCTCCGAGGCTGAGAGAGTGTGACTTGGTTGACATCGCGTCCTGGGTTTCCAGAGCCGAGCGGTGGTGTGGACGCTGGTCTCCTGGGTCATCGCATTGCACTGTGTGGAAGTCAGTGACAGGCTGTCTGTCGCGGGTTTCTTCATGGATGACCGCTCACTATCTTAAGCTGAATGTGGACGAAACAGAGATCTTGGTGTTTCAGCCCCTCTCTCATGTCCCCCACGGGATTTGCACAGTGGCTCTTGTCTCGGTTGCCAGGAACGTTGGAGTCCTGCTGGACGACTGCCTATCCCTATGTCCCTTTGTCGGGGCTACAGCAAAGGCATGCAGCGTCCATCTTCTGAACATCTGCAGGATCTGGAGGTTCCTGGTTGCACAGGCTGCCCATCTGCTTGTCCAGGCCTTGGTTGTCTCACACCTGGATTATTGTAACAGCTTACTGACAGGTTTGCCTCCCTGCTCCCTTCTTCCTCTGGTTTTAATTCAGAACAATGCAGTCTGGATTGGTTTAAATCTCCCTAAATACTCACCTGTTTCTTCTCCCCGTAGATCCCTTCGCTGGCTACCAGTTCGGGCCAGGGCCCGTTTCAGGCTTTTGGTCCTGGTATTTAAAACTATGCGTTTTAACCTCCTTCAGTGCCTTGCGGCTCAGCTTGTTCGGTACGTTCCATCCAGGAATTTGAGCTCTGCGGGCAAAGGACGATTGTCTGCTCCACCAACGCGTACAGCTCTGTCAGGGCCGCGAGCCTTTCACAATCTGGCTCTGCCTTTGCAGCCCGGTCTTCCTTTGGACCTCCGGCTGGAGGAGAATCCCACCCATTTTTGTAAATGGTTGAAGAGCTTCCTCTTTGACTCTCCACCTTAAGACACTGAGATGTGTTTGAGGCGCTGAGATGGGTAGGGACCGGTGGGGCGTTGGCGATTTCGTGCCGTACGTTGTCGTGGTTTTCTGTTTTTAATGTCTTTGTCCGTGATTGTACATGTCGTCGTTCTGCCTTTTGGTGTAAAGGGCATTATAAATATATGTCTATTATTATATTTTTGCCCAAAGCTCAGACCACAGCACCGCTCTGGGTCTTTCCTTATAGTGACATTCACAGAAATTCCTCTGTGATTTCTGCGCTGGAGGACGGGGAAACTGCACCTACCAAAATTCTCTCCCGTTCTCTTTCTCCTTGGCACAGGCCTGGTATATCCCTTCTGGCTTTCCAGCTGCTCACCCTCCTTTCTGACAACCCCCGGGAAGGCAAGCGAGGCTGGTGGTTGTGGTGAGAAGTGGAACGATGCTACGAAGACGGGGTGGGCGGGCGAGAAGCGAGCGACATGTTCGGCTTTTTGGTGGATTTTAATAACCGTGCCTGCGTGCCGGCGGTGGGGGTGGGTGGGAGGGGGGCAGTATCACAAACATGCCGGGAAAAGATGCTGTAAGCTGGGATTTAGTACTGAAAATAACGTAAGCGGGATTTCAGCCAGAATTATAAGAGGCTGGTGTATTATATAAAAGGTGAAGGGTTTAGGGGAAAAGCGAACGTGTGTCTGCTCTTTTTTTAAGGGTCTGATCTGCAAAGGGCTATTGTTGTGAGGTAGCCTGTTCCTTGAGAGTGCGCTTAAAAGTGGATAAAGTCATTTGGAAAGGAAGGAACCGTCCCGTCCCTCGTCCTCAGATCTTTCCTGATGGAGGCCGGGAGGATGGATGGACAAATGCCGTAGGGGCAGCCGACAGGTCCCAAGTCAGTGGGGTGGTGAATCCAGTCCAGATTTTGGAGTCATTTAGGGAGAAGGTTCAGCACATTGGAGAGCTCCTTTGAAGCAATTGTAAAAATCTGGACTGGATTCACGACTCTGCTGACAGGGGAACCTCCATCGCCCTGGGTCACAACAAGAGCCGGTATATTTTCATTTCAGTTTCTCTTGCCTTCTTCCACTTACACTCCTGTGTTAACAAAAGTGCAAGCTGACTTTCCCCTTTGATTTTTGGAAAATACGCATTTCCACAAATTCTTATGTTCCTACGTATGCTTGCTGAGTCCCCTTCTGTGTCCTATCGGAGGGAGCAATACGTTGTGGAAAGATATGGGAGAGGACTTTTCTGGGATGGTACCCTGCTTATGAAATACCCTCCCCACAGGGGCCCGATTGGCACCAAATACGGGTATCTTTCCACACCAAATCAAATCATGGTCCTTCACTAAAACCTTTGGGGCTAATTGGTTTTATCCAATTTGCCCATGTACTATGGTGGGTGTTACCTTCAATGGTTTTAGCTGGTCTAAAATTGTCTCCTTTTAAGTAATAAATGGTTTTAATATGTTTTTAATAGTTTAAAACTATTGTGTCCATTCAAGTCATTTCTGACTTGTAGCTACCCTAAGATGAATTTTTCACCAGCTTTTCTTGGCAAGATGTGTTCAGAAGGGTTTTGCCTTTGTCTTCCTCTGAGGCTGAGAGTGTGTGACTTGCCCAAGGTCAGCCAGTGGGATGCCATGGCTGAGTGGGGATTCGAACCTTGCTCTCCAGAATCACAGTCCAATGCTCAAACCACTACACGACACTGGCTCTCATATTGTTTAATATGCGCTACATGATTTTGGTTTTTTTTTTTAAGTGCTTTTGAAGTTTTTTAATTTGACCTGTAGGCTGCCTCAAGGTCTTTGTGGTATAGGATGGGGGTGGAGTGGTTTAATAGGTGGATAATAAATAAAAATTATTGTCCTTAATCGATGTGGTTGTATACTGACCTGAGTTCCTTGGCTATAGGGTAGGATATAAATATTTAAATATGCTTACTAACTGCTAAATGTTTGCTAATTATCAAAACCCAAATGGAAGACGTGGCTGGAATTCAGTATGGGTCTTCCCTCTTCATAAGTTGACTTCTGCGTGTGGGAAATAAAAGTGAGGGGTCTCCGAGACCATTTCTGCACTAGACTGTTATAGTGCTATGATTCCACTTTCAACCTCCTATGGAATCCTAGGGTTTCCAGTTTAGGGAGGGGCCTCAAAAGGCCCTCCCTAAACTGCAAACCCCACGATTCCATAGGAGGTTGAAAGTGGAATCATAACGCTATAACAGTCCAGTGCGGAAATGGTGACAGTATCTGCCTAGGGACTGCTGTGGCATTACTGTTTAGGGCATCCATTGACCAGTGGTGGAGCGACTCATGTGCCATGGCCCCGTGCTCAGTGGGCGCAAATGTGCATCAGGACGCTCCTTGGTGCACATCCAGGCACTGGCTAAGAAGTGCTGGAGCATGACGGGAGAGCGCAATGCACTTCAGAAGTGCCCAGTGCGTACCAGACATGCACCGTATACCTTAGAAGAACCCGAGGCCCAAGGGAAGAGTCCCGTGTGCTTCAGATGTGCATATTGGAAGTGCCTAATATACATTAAGCGCTCTTGCCACTCCTTTGATATGTTATCATTGTTGTGTGCCTTCAAATTGTTTCTGACCTATGGCGAGCCTAACGTGAACCTGCCACAGAGCTTTCTGGGGCTGAGAGTGTGTGACACACCCAAGGTCGCCCAGTGAGTTTCCGGGGCTGAGCAGGGAATCAAACCTTGGTCTTCAGGGTCATAGTCCAATGTTCAAACTGCTATAGCACACTGGCTCTACATTGTTGTGTCCCTTTAAGTCATTTCCGACTCACAGCCGCCCTAAGGCAAAGGTATCATGGGGTTTTCTGGGGCTGAGAGTGTGTGACATACCCAGGGTCATCCAGTGGGTGAATTGAATCCTGGTCCCCGGGGTGTAGTTCAATGCTCGAACCATGACACTACGCTGACTCTTTGCAATTCGCGAAAAGCTTTTTGTCGCATCCTGGCAATGTAGCTAAGGGTTCACAAAGTTACCTAACGTGGGCTGTGGTGTAAAATCTCAGCCGGGATTCTCACCCGGCTCTCATTCTGCCCCACCTACCCACCACCTTCCCACACTGAGACCTCAGGGCTTGTACGCTCCTCAAAAGACAGAGATCACCGGATTCCTCCTGTCTCCGTGCACTTGTCTCCCTATCAATTGCAGAGAGATCCTTTTGCAATTAACCCTTTCTTTCCATCTCAGTTATAGATTCCACCGCCCCCCCCCCTTTTCCCAAAATGTATTTTTATCCCTCCAGCCAAGGGAAAGTCAGGAAGGAGTCGTGTTGCTCAGCAACGGCCTTGTTGCTGGGCCAGAGAATGCACACTGTCTCTCTCTCGCACGCGCACACACACCAACTTCCTCTCCTCTCCTTGCTCCTCATCTTGGCTTCGGAGCCCAGTTGGAGATAACTGGGTGAACCCAGAGCCGGGTTGCTTAGCAACCCGCGACAGCTGCCAATCAATGCAAGAGGAGCCGCGGGTGGGTGGACAGAGACGGAGAGTAAGCCCCTCCCTCCCGTTAGACCGGTCAGTCTCCTGTTTCTCGAAATCCGCACAGATTTCCGTTGCTCAGAGCTTGGCTTCCCCTTCTGCAAAGTTCCCTCCTCGCTCCTCTCTTCTAGGGCAGCAATTTCACTGCAGGGAGAGGGAGAGAGACTTTCCTCCAATCCCCAAAGATGTATTTTTACTCCAGTCCCTCTTCCTTTCCTTCGGCCAGGCTCCTCTGTGAACAAAAGTACAAGCTTAATTTCCTCCATGACTTTATCCCACCGATTGAGAAAGAGAGGGGGGTTGACCTGAAAATAACTAGTGGCTTCTGGTGGATCCCATATCAGCAGGGCGGCAAATCCATTCCGGGTTTTGGCTAGCTATAAGGGATCTCTCCAAGGTGCTGAAGTTTGAAACCATTGCTCCGTGTCCTAGCCTCTGGAGCAGCAGAGAACAAGCTTGCTCCACCCTCCATATATCATCCCTTCAAATATGTAAACATAGCTATCATGTCTCCTCTTAACCTTCTCTAGGCTAAACCTACCCAGCTCCCTAAGCTGCTCCTCAGAGGGCTTCATGATCTCCAGGCCTTCTACCGTTTTGGTCGCCCTCCTCTGGACATCTTCCAGCTTGTCAATACCCTTCCCGAACTGTGGTGCCCAGAACTGGACACAGGATTATTCCAGGTGGGGTCCGACCAAAGCAGAATAGAGTGGTACTAGCAGTTCCCTTTCCCTTGAAAGTCCATTCCTCCTTTTCTTTGTATCTGATCTTTCCTGGATTTTTCATTAGTTGCATTGCCGGATGCGGGAGAGGTGAACGCCATGTGAAGAGAGAGGAATGAGGCAACCCATAAATCCCCCAGTGGCTTATCTGTGTGTCACAGCGCATAAGGGATCCACCGGCATTTTCCAGATTTAGACTCACTCAGGTCAGTGCTAAATCGGCAGCGGAGCAGAAAGACATTGCAAATCTAGAAGGAAAGGTCAGGCACGGCATTGTCAGAGGTGCTGGGGGTGGCAGGAGGGATGTCTCTTCTGGGTTAAGCCAAAAATAGGAAGCACATGTGCTCAAGGCCCCGAATATCCTGGAAAAGAGAGTGCAGTGCAGAGACGTACAAGAGGGAAAACTCGGCAGAGAACACGCAACGCCACTGGAGGCTCCCGTGTCAAGGCGGCGGCCTTCAGCAGAGCTCTCCAAGGTCCTGAACCCCGGGTTCAAATAGATTCAGAACCTTGGAGAGCTCCTTTAAGTCTATGGAAAACCTAGACTGGATTCACTGTTCCGGAGACGTGGGAGCCCTGAGCCACCATTGCAACAAGGCAGTCTCTGTCGTGTGCCAGATGAAAATAGGGAAGAATTTGTTCCCCTCTCTATTTTTATTTCATAGCCGTCGTTGCTTATGTCGCCAAAAAATATTCCCCGCGCCTATGCTTGGAAGGGGTGGGTTCAGCTCTAAGGCGTTAATGCTAAACGTTAAGGAAAATTCATTAGTTGGTGTTGGAAGGCTAAGGGGGCATTAACAAAATGTGTTTGTTACCCGTTGTTACATACACTAAATCTGGTAACGCCTTGAACTTATTGCCAACTCGTTAAACTGTTAAATTCATCAATAAAGAAAACTGAAATTATTTATACGTGCTCACCCCAGCAGCAACAAATTAAAATATCACAAACTATTAATACCTAGAAATTAATATCACTGAACTGTGATCATATGAACTGTGATGCCCAGAACTGGAGACAGTATTATTCCACGTGGAGTGTGGCCAAAGTAGAATAGAATGCTACTAGTAGTTCCCTTGACCTAGACATTATATTCCTATTGATGCAGCCCAGAATTGCATTGGCTTTTTTAGCCGCTGCATCACACTGCTGACTCATGTTCTGCTTGGGGTCTACTAAGATTCCTAGATCGCTTTCACATGTACTGTGGTCAAGCCAGGTGTCACCCATCTTGTATGTGTGCATTTTAATTTTTTGTTTAGTACCCTATATTTCTCCCTGTTGAAATTAATTTTGTTAGTTTTGGCCCAGCTTTCTATTCTGTCTAAGCTTTGTGCAGATCCCTCATCTTTAGAAACTTGTCCCCAATCCTTTCACCTTTTACTTTTTCAAGTCCACGCTTAAGACACTTTCAGAGTTGGTGTGAAAAACCATGCATGATACATGAACGGTGCTTCTGTCTAGGAATGGAACGAACGTTCATTAACATTCATTCCTAGGTTGTAAAATAGGTTTTGAACTGTCAGGAAACCCTGTCGGAAAGGATAACAGCCCAGAGAGAATCTTGGACAATTTTCTCCCCTCATTCTAATGTCTTGATCAGTTGCAGAGGAATTGTTCTGCATAGAAAAATTTGAGGTTCTTTTTCCTGTAGAAAAGGCCCTTTTTTCAGCACAGAAAACACCATTTCTTGTGCAGAAAAAAAAAAATTAATAGATTTTGGTTGAAAGAAAAAATTGGGTTTTCCTCTGCAATGCTTCTGAATGTTTGACTACAAAGGGAACACCGAGGAGAAAAGTTAGTTTTCTCTCTCATTGGGAGAGGACCCCAATTATTTGTCCCTGCCTGCTAAGGTAAAACGAGCCAGGATTTCTCTCCCTACTTCCACCCCTCCTTCTCTAAAATGGGAAGAACTGTGGGGGTATATCTTCCCCTTTCCTTCTTCTGCCAAGATCAAGACGAAGAAGCACCTTGCTTATTAAAAGGGCCGCATGAATGATTAATAACTTCCCGGTAAGCGAGACGTCACTTAGACAAAGCCGTGCCTTTCGGCTGAGACAGAGGAGCGCGGCGGTTGGAAACCTGAGAAGTGACCCCCTCCCGCCTCGCGCTGGAGATTTGGTATCACGATGGATTCGGCTCTAATTGTGCGGCTTCCGTTGGTTTTGCATGGCTGATAGGAAAGGGGGAAGAATGTGCCGGTGCCGTTTCAGGTTGGAGAAAGGAGGGGTTCCGGAAAGGCCATGAAAGATTTTCTTAGGAAAATCTTAGGATTTTCAAGGCAAAAGTCTTCGTGAGTGGTTCGCCATTGCCTCCTTCTGTGCAGTCCTAGTTCCACTGGCCTAAATCCTGCTGTTAGTTCTGACTAGTTTCTGACTGTATTCGGTTCTGGGCACCACAGTTCAGGAAGGATATTGACAAGCTGAAATGTGTCTAGAGGAGGGCAACCAAAATGATAGAAGGCCTGGAAACCATGAAGCCCTAGGAGGAGTGGCTCAGGATGCTGGGGATGTTTAGCCTGGAGGAGAGAAGGTTAAGAGGGAGCAGTGTGGTGCAGCAGCTAAAAAGGCTAATGCAATTCCAGGCTGCATCAATAGGAATATAATGTCCAGGTGAAGGGAGGTAAAAGTACTACTCCATTCTGCTTTGGTCAGACCCCACCTGGAAGGCTGTGTCCAGTTCTGGGCACCACAGTTCAGGAAGGATATTGACAGGCTGGAACATGTCCGGAGGATGGTGACCGAAATGGTTGAGGGCCTGGAAACCGTGAAACCCTATGAGGAGCAGCTTAAGGCGCCGGGTCTGTTTAGTTTGGAGAAGCTTAAGAGGTGACATGATAGCTGTGTTTAAATATTTGAAGGGATGATATATGGAGGATGGAGCAAGCTTGTTTTCTGCTGCTCCAGAAACTAGGACGTGGAGGAGTGGTTTCGAACTACTCAGTTCTGAACCTCCCAAGTCCCTGCCCAACATTCGAACCCCAATGATATGAATCCCAAGCTCCTCCAGAGACTGATGGATTGATCTCAGCGGCGGCGGCTGGTGACTCCTATGCCAGTGGGGTGGTAAATCCGTTCCAGGTTTTGGCTAGATTTAAAAGAGCTTTCCAGGGTGCTGAACCTACCAAGGAACAGAGTCCAGCACTTTGGAGAGCTCCATTAAAGCCTCAATTAACAGATCAGAGTTTCACCGCCACACTGACAGCTATTGCTGGGATGGATGGAATAACTGTTTTTTAAAGAATAGGTTTCCGCTGAGGGGGAAAGCAAAGAAGGATAGTTTTGCTTACCCCTGGCAGGAACAGAAAGGGAGGAAAAAGCTGCAATTTTCTGAAGATTCTTTCTCTCTGGTCGTGTTTTATTTTAAAGGAGGGGAAAAAAAGAGAAGAGAACAAACTGAAACTTCTCATCTCTTTGTGTTTGCACAGGCTCAGCTGTCAGTCTGAAAGGCCTGGGATCTTAATTATATTTCTCCCTGACAAACAAAACATCTGAAATTAAAAGAGAGAAAGAGGGGAAGAGGGTGAAAAAAGGAGAGTATCTTGCAGCATTATTGCGTCGCGTCCTATCCAAGATAATTGCCTGCGAGTGGCTCGTGATGCCCGGTGCTGGGGCAACGACGACGTTGTTCTCCGTTGAACAAACTCAGAATGACTTGGTGCTCCCAGTTTGCCCTGTTTTCAAATCCCACTCCTCCTTTCCTGGCCTGGAACCCTTGCTGGTGCATGGGACTTTAGCTCCCATCATCCCCAGTGGCCATTGGTGGAATGATGACAGTTGCAAATAGTGGCAGAAAGTGGCTTCCGTGGCAGTGGGCTGGTGAACCCAGCCAGGTTTTAGCCAGAACTTTAAAGAATGTGCCCAAGGTGTTGGGTCCTGTCCTCTAAAGGGGCTCATCGCTTTTCAAATGGGGACTAATGCCCAATGTGGAGTCGCTGCCCGATTGGCATGGAATCTGCCAGCCGCCATGGGACATAATCCAACACGTAAGGGGAAATCTGCCTTCCTCCAGCCATTTCCAGATGAAAATTCAGACAGTTTTGCGTTCTATAAGCTCTCTCCTCTGACCCTTGAGAGTCTGAATCTGAGAGTAAGGTAGGAAAAGCTTCCACCTGCTCTTCTTTAGCCTCTGTACAGGTGGTAGCTTTTCCTACATTACCCTATGAGGAGCGGCTTGCGGAGCCGGGGATGTCTAGCCCGGAGAAGAGAAGGTTACGGGGGACATGAGAGCCGTGTTTACATATTTGAAAGGATGTCATGTTGAAGATGGAGCAAGCCTGTTTTCTGCTGCTCCAGAGACTAGGACAAGGAGCAATGGATTCAAATTATGGGAAAAGGTATTTCACCTCAACATCAGGAAGAACTTTGTGATGGCCAGAGCTGTGGGATATGCTGCCTCAGTGGAGTGTGGTGTGGTCTCCTTCTTTGGAGGTTTTTAAACAGAGGCTGGATGGCCATCTGTCGGGAATGCTTTGAATGTGTGCTCCTGCATGGCAGAATGGGGTGGGACTTGATAGCCCTTGTGATCTCTTCCAGCTTTATGATTCTATGACACTGGGATTTGTAGTTTAGGAAGAACTCCCTGGTAGAGAGCTCAAGTTTAGGGGATGGAGTTAGGTGGAGAAGGCAAGAGATGTGTGGATAAGGAACGGAACATGTGGAATCCTGGACTTGCCCACCCCTGGCCTAAACGAATCTATAGGCGAACGCCTATAGAAAACAACGCCTGTTGAGTTCAGTGGGAGTTTGTACGTTTGTGGGGGGAAATCTCTGAGGCCGTCGTGGCCAAGGTGCTGCTTCTTGCCGGCCGCCGGCCCCAGCAACCCTGCCAGGTCACTGTCAAGCCGGGCATAGCTCAGCGAGCTCCCTTCCGGCATCCCGCGTTCAGCCGACGGACAGCTTGCTGTCGTGTTGGCTTCATTTCCCGCGTTTGCCGGCCGCTGTTGGGATCTTCTCGTGTCAGGCGGCTGCCTCTGGACAGTGATGAGCTTTGAGAAAGAAAAGACACACGCAGAAAGATTGGCCTGCTGGGTCAGGCCCCTTGGCCCCTGCCGACAGGTAGATGGGCCCCAGCATCCTCTGCTTGAGTATGGATGTCACCTGAGGCCTGTGGAAGGGACTGGGTATTTTTGGATTGGCTGTATTTGGTGCAAGGCTGCAGAGGGAGAGTTATGGGTGCGGAGTCATGAAGCGTGGATGTGTATTCTATGTGGGTGCATTGGAAAAGCACGTTGTTGTTATAGAATCATAGAATCATAGAAATGTAGAGTTGGAAGAGACCCCAGGGGCCATCCAGTCCAACCCCCTTCCATGCAGGAACACCCTCAAAGCACTCCCGACAGATGGCCATCCGGCCTCTGCTTAAAAACCTCCAAAGAAGGAGGCTCCACCGAGGCAGCATATTCCACTGCCGGACGGCCCTGACTGTCAACAAGTTCTTCCCGAGGTTCAGGTGGAATCTCCTTTCCTGCAGCTTGAATCCATTGCTCCTTGTCCTGGTCTCTGGAGCGGCAGAAAACAAGCCCTCTCCCTCCTCTACATGGCAATATTTAAACATAGCTATCGTGTCCCCTCTTAACCTTCTCTTCTGCGGACTGTTCTGTGCCTTCAAGTTGTTTCCCATTTATGGTGACTCTAAGGTGAACCTATAATGGGGTTTTCTGGGGCTGAGAGTGTGTGACACACCCAGGGTCACTCTATGGGTTTCCATGGCTGAGTGGGGAATTGAACTCTGGGCTCCAGGATTGTAGTCCAACATTCAAACTATACCGGCATTAGCTGGATATATTTGCTACCATGGCTCCCGGCTTTAGGGAACAGGAGGGATATAAAGGATAGAATAGATTATAAATCCCACAACCTAGTGCATGAGGGTGATGGGATTTATAGCACAACACCTCTGGAAGCTTTCATTTTTTCTTGTTTGAATTTCACAGGATGCTCTCTATGTTTTGGTCTTTTGTGACTTGAGACAGCCATCTCTAGTATGGTGGCTGCTGTTGGCTTCCTTTTCCATGAAACACTGAATCCATTCCAGGTTTTGGATAGATGAGACCTTGGGATACCCCCAGTGACACTGTAGATGTCATTAAGCATGGTACTGAAAGCGTCAGTCCCCAAAGGGTCTGCAGCAGGCCCTCCGAAGCAGCCTGCAGAATTTAGGGACCAGCCGTATGCAGTTTTTTTAAAAAAACAGATTTGCAAGGCTTGTCTTTTATCCTGAAATTCCTCACCGTTTCCTGAGCTCTAGGAATCAGTGGCAGAAATGGGGGAAATACAGGGACGGCGGGTGGCTCTCATTTGAGAGGGTTGGTGAATCCAGGCTGGGTTTTGAATATCTTTAAAGAAATTTTCCAAGGTGCTGAACCTATTTACAGATAGGTTTTGCTACCTATTAAGTCTGGTTTAAAACCTGGAGTGGATTTACTGCCCCACTGATATGGGAGTCATCCCCTTCCGCTGGAAACCATGCTGGAATGAGATGACTAACATTTCACACCACTTTATAGTCTAGGAACCTCTGCCGGAAGCTTCAACTATTACAGTTTGGGTTAATCTGGGTCAGCTGGGGAGGGGGGTCTCAGGGGATGTCCCCCCCCCCAAGGCATACAGGCAGCTTGCTGGTTGGACAGATGATTGACAGATCTTGAGACGCCCGAGGGAACTGCCCGCGGAAGGAATTAGTGGCTGAATAATTCAGGGATCGGAGTCTCGTCCCTTGACGGGTCTTTTGTTAACAAACATTGGCATCTCTGGCTGCCAAGGGAGAACCCGCAATGTGCACGTGGCTGCATCCGGAGGGAGGAGAGAGGAGGTATGCTTGCCGTCTGCTTAATGAGACCTGGTCCGGTTTGCTTTCGGGATAGGAGGTTCTTAGCAGGGGGCGGATTTCCAGGTGACGCCGTCACAGGAAATGAAGGGTTGTGGCCGAGAATTTGAGGACGACCCCATCCATACTGCCATCCCTTCAGTCTACCTCCCATAACAGTTCCCATCCGCCCCAGATGGTACGTGACAGCCGTGCTGATTGGGGACCGTGGGATTTATAACCCAAAGTGGCCTTGGCCGTTGAGCGTTGTAGTTCAAACACTGCTGCGGTTGACGGAGTGGGGATGATGGGAGTGGTCCTCTGAAATATCTGGAGGGTACTAGGTGGCCGTTTTCTGGGCAAAAAGTGTTGTTTGGAATGTAAATTACTGTGGATGTTTTTGGTGTGAAAGCAAGGTCGTTTGACTTTGTTTCAGACTGTTTCTTCTCTTCAAGGGTTTTTTTTGTACCCTTCCTATTGGAAGCTTTGCCTCTGAGTGTCTTACCTGCTAAGAATGAACCCAACCTTGTTTTTATCTTCTCTTCCTCAAGTCCTTGCGCATGTGAATAAAGTCACAGAATTATCAGAGCTCAGGAAAATGCCTTCCTTATGCTAGGGTTCCCAGCATGGCCACTGGCTAGGGGATTCTGGGAGCCGTAGTTGAAAGAACCCGCTTCCCTGAGCTCTGATTCCCCGAACCCCTTTGGGACGCCTCACCTCCCTCGCACAATTTGCACGGAGACGTCCCTGGTGCCCTTTCATTTGGCACAGCCAAGCGTGAGAGCCAGCATGAGGTAGTGGTCTGAGCGTTAGACCATGATGCTGGAGACCCGGGTTCAATTTCCCGCTCAGTCGCGGAAACCCCCCGGGCGACCTTGGTGCATCACCCACTCTCAGCCCCCAGAAAGACACAATCAGTTCCCCTTAGGGTCACCCTAAGTTGGAAACAACTTGAAGACACACAACAACAAGGTTTAAACAAATGACTTCCAACTCGTCAGTTGCCAGTGATATGCAAACCAGAGCTGTGATGTCCACTCCTAGGTGTAATCTGAAAAAATAACTTTTCCCAGTCTCTGATGAATATGTATTTTGGCCTGCTGCCTGGTGTGTGCTCAGTGGCCACACCGTCTCCTTGAAGCAGTAATGGGGTGGTGAGAAAGTGCTTGGTGTAGGGGAGCATGTTTTCAGGGCACCAAGTTGGCTCTCCCAACCTTTCAGAAGCAACTCAGGGGTTGCCTGTTCGCCGTACTGCAAAAACACCACGCTGGGAAAAACGGCGGAGGAGCAGGCGCAAAGCAATATTAAACCGTAGCCTCTTTTTTTTTCTTTTTCTGCTTGTATATCCCATCTGGGTGCAAAGATCCCCCATCCGGAAAGACATCCCTCCCTCTGTTTTCATTCATTCAAGATCCAAGGCAGAGCGGGGAAGGACACGGAGTACGCTGCAACCTGCCTCCATCTGCTGGAGGAAAGGATGGTGTGTGGGCACCTCGGCTGGGGTGGCATTTCTTTCCACATTCCCCATGGTTGCCACTCTGTGTTTACATCTGTGGCTCGGCTTCTTGGCTTTAAAAATAGAAAGAGAGACAAACCCAACGGTTTCTGCATCGGGCTGAAATAAGTAGGGTTTTTTTTTCCCAAAGGAGCATAGGCCAGTCTTTAAATCTGTGAAGCAAATATCTTAACAAGGGCGTAGGTATGGGATAGGGGCAAAAGGAGGATATTGCACTGCAAAATAAGAATCCCTCCACCCCAAATGAAATTTCCTTCCGTTCCCAGATGCCTGGCATTGCAGAGAGTGAGTCATTGAAAATCTTCCACCCCTAGAAGTCTTCTGTTTGCTGTGTTTATATTCCCTTGGTTTCTTTTTCTGCTTTGGAAGGAAGCCTAGAGTGTATTTCTAAATACTCAGGTGAAATGTTAAGTTACTGGGATGCTAGAAATGTGGGAGCTGATGGAAAATTTCATAGAGGGGGCAGAATTTTTATTTGGGGGGATGCCCTCCCTGGGGATACACCGCTGCCTATCTGTCGGAGACGTGCCTTAGTGTGATTTCCATACAGCCCAAGGAACATCCATCTACCTTCCACGTGACTTCCTAGGAAGAAGGGTTAAATACTCAGAAAGAAGTTGGACCTGGAAACAGCAGCAGAGGGTAGCAGTTAGAACCGAGCCCAAAGATCTAGTAAAATAAGAATGAGGGATCTCAGATCAGCAAAAATTTAAGGAACATTGAAGGAAGGCGCTGTGAAACTTGAAGGAACACCAACAGTTTAGGATATGCAGATGATACTACATACTACAAGCAGAAAAGAGCAAAGACTTGGAACCATTACTGAAGAAAGCCAAGGCAGCAAGTGCAAAGGCGGGTTTGCAGTTGAACATTAAGAAAGCAAAAATAATGACCACAAATGGTTTAAATAACCTTAAAGCAGATGATGAAGCCATTGAAACAGTTCAGGATTTTGCATTCTTTGGCTCAGTCATTATTCAGAGTGGAGAGTGCAGTCAAGAAATCAGAAGAAGGCTAGGACTTGGAAGGGCAGCCGTGAAAGAATTAGGCAAGGTGCTGACCTGTAAAGATATATCATTGAGTGCTACAGTTAGGTCTGTAGTATTTCATATTTCCCATCATATTTCCCATTTCTGTGTATGGCTGTGAAAGCTGAACAGTAAGGAAAACTGATAGGAAGAAGATCAACTCCTTAGAAATGTGGTCCTGGAGGAGAGTCCTGTGGACAGCTAAAAAGACAAATGAGGGGGTCTTAAAGCCAAATCTACCCTAAATTCTCCCCGGAAGCTAAGATGACTCCACTGAGGCTGTCGTACTTTGGCCGTGTCGTGAGAAGGCGTGGCTCCCTAGAAAAGACCATAATGCTTGGGAAGATGGAAGGCGGTAGGGAAAAAGGAAAACCGCATTGCAGATGGATAGACTGAATCGAGGAGGCCACGTCCCCGAATTTGCAAGACCTGAGCAGGGTGGTTGAGGAAAGGGCGACTCGGCAGTTAACAACAACCTCAGATCTCCAGCCCACACAGGGGGCCCAGTCTAGTCCTCGGACCCTAGATGGTCAGGCCTTCCATTCCCCGTGATGCTTGGTGGTCACCCAGCTTTTGTATGGTTTTACTATGGTTTCTCTCATGACATCGTTACGCTGTTATATTTATGAGTCATTTAGAGGAGGTCTTTCAATATTTTTGCTTATAACTGTTGACGGAGAGGTTGCAAGTCAAACCAATCCTAAAACCCTTATCATGTTGTGTAGTTTCAGTTGTTTAGCGTAGTTAGTTTAATTTAGTCTTACTTACATATAGTTTTGAACGTGTGCTTTTTTCCTTTCTCTGTGTTCTTTCGTATACCCTTCTTTGTTGTTTTATATAGCTTTGAATTTTCGTGCGTTTGATTTTTTTAAAAAAATATGGCTTTGCACCATCGCCAAATGCTTTTTGCAAGCGTAGCCTTTCCCTCCACCTCCTTGATGTGGGATCTTGCTCACCTAAACCGCCTTGACCGATCAGGAGAATGGCGAGAGATCAGTGAAACCGGTAAATAAAACAAGGCAGTCTCACGTCGCAGCTTGCGAGCCTTCGTGCATCAAACACCACTCACAGAACATACGCATCGCCTGATGTGTCTCTGAAAAAAATTGCGGAAAAAAAATACCTGTCAGCAAGGATGTTTTCAAGGTGTCAGTTCATAGTCACCGAGAGGTGAATGAGCAAGAGATACGCGTGCCTGTGGATGCCACTAACATGCCCTGTGATGGAATAATATCCGGCTTTATAATCTTCTGGCTGTGTGCCTTCCATAACACCAGAGAGAAATTTGTCAATTTGTTGTTGCTGTTGTGTGCCTTCAAGTCATTTCCAACTTATGGTGATCTAAGGTGAACCTATCACAGGGTTTCCTGGGGCTGAGAGTGTGTGACGTGCCCCAGATCACCAGTGGATTTCCCTGGCAGAACGTCCCTGTTCTTGTCTGAAATACTGCAGTCAGGTCTGGGTGCCTCATTTCAAGAAGGATATAGGCAAGTTAGTTTAACAGATTAGAGAGCCAGGCCAAGGCTAACCAAAGGAATTTCAACAGGGAGAAATGTAAAGTACTTCACTTGGGCAGGAAAAAAAATGAAATGCACAGATATAGGATGGATGACACCTGGCTCAACCTCAGTACATATGCAAGGGATCTAGTAGTAGACCCTAAGCTGAACGTGAGTCAGCAGTGTGATGTGGCAGCTAAAAAGGCCAATGTGATTCTGGGCTGCATCAATGGCAGTCTAGCACCTAGGTGAAAGGAAGTGATACACTCTCTTCTGCTTTGGTCAGACCCCACCTGGAATAATGTGCCCAGCTTTGGGCACCCCCGTTGAGGAAGGGTATGGACAAGCTAAAGGACCTCTCCACAGTTCTGAAACTTATCTCCCCCAAATAGGTTCAGAACCCTGGAGAACAACTTTAAAATACTTCAAAACCTGGGGTGGATTATACTGGCACCCTGACATGGGAGCCAGCAGCTGCCCGGTAAACCCCACATAACACTGACTGTGATGCAGGGACAGCCAAGGTTATATGTGGGGGAGCATTTCTGCTTCAGTGCTCGATCAGCCCAGAACGAGCCCTTAACCGGGGGGAGGAAACCCTTTTCAGTTTCCCCAAAATCTTCCTGTGTAGCTGAGTAAAACAACTTTGCATCTCCCTTGTGGCCAGGATGGAGGTAAAAAAAGAGTCCAGGTTACCTCCTTGGTGTTGGCAGTTCTCCTCACTGCGTTCATCGTTGTCCATTAACTACATTTCCCATTGAGTGAGCCGTAAGGCCGTGCCCAGCCGTGTCTTTGGTGTCTGCTAAGCAGCACATGGAGAGGGAAGCTCTCTCTCTCTCTCTCTCTCGGCCCTAGAATGAGGCCGCCTCATGCTTTGATGCTAATGAAGGCAAGCGGGGCGTTATCAGGTGTCCCGGATTCCACCTCAGCCGCCGCCGGGGAGAGCCGGCTTGCTTTTCGCCGCGTTTGTGCCAAACTCATCTTTTGTGACTTAGATGGATTTTGCTGCTTGAAAGCTGGACGATTCTATCCGAGCAGAACTGGCAGCTGGCATTTCGCTCGGTAAGGGGGTTGGATGTTCTCTTGAACGGGGGCAGTTTTCTATTTGGAAAGACTTTCCCAGCATATTTGTCTATTTTTTAAAAAGGTGTCTCCTGCTTGAAGGGCAATCCGGTGTCCGTCTGGTGTCTCGTCATGTCACTGGGGCGGTGAATCCACTCCAGGTTTTCATTAGCTTGAAAGGAGCTCACTGTGGTTCTGAATCAATTTAGGGATGGGCTTCAGCACTTTGGAGGAGTCGTTTAAAGCCTGCCTTAAAACCTGGAATGGATTCATGGCCCCACTGAACTGGGAGCCATAAGCCCACCACTGCAGGATTCAGTACCTTGGAGAGCTCCTTTCGACTTGCACAACAGCTGGGATGGATTCACCACCCTGCTGACATGGAAGAAACCAGCTGCCACTGTTCCAGTACAAATTCAAGTTAAAAATGGTGGTCTAAATCATATTGTGAGAGCCAGAGGGGTGTAGTGGTTTGAGCGTTGGTCTACAGCCCTGGACACCAGTGTTCAAACCCCCCCCCCATGGCTATGGAAACGTGTCCTTGGATGTATCACACACTCTCAGCCCCAGAAACTCCCATGATAGGTTCACCTTAGGGCTGCCGTAAGTCAGAAATAAGTTGGAGGCATGTAGCAGCCATGAACAAATTGTGTTGTTCATCCTGACTAGGCCGTTAAATATGTTGGATTTTGTCCTGTGCCAGCAGTCAGCCAAGGCTTACAGCTCTCTAAATAGTCATGAGCAAAGTTTGTTAGCAGGTTCCTGGCGGTTGTTTTGCAGTCCGGGTTGGTCGCAAGTCCAGAGCGACAGTCCATCAGCAAAGTCCATACACAAGGTCAGGGTCAAGGTTTCCGGGAACATGCGCAAGGCATCCAAACATGACGCACGCTGCTTCCACTGATAATATCAGTTGCCTGCTATGGCTTCTTCCCGTCCCCTTCCCTGTTTATATAGGCTGAGAGCCTCCCTCCGCTGTTTGCCTAATTGATGCATCGTTACTCTACAAACCCTCGGAGTCTCCTGGACTCTCCCTTTCTCATCCATGCTGGGCTGCCATAAGTATTGTCCCATTCACGTCTCTGTGTCGCGGCTGTTGCGAAGGCTTCTGTCTGAGTCCTGGGATGGGAGCATGGCCGACTTACCTACAAGTTGACGCACCGTTCAACAATTGACTCAGTAGGTCTGCTCTCATTGGGAACGGCAAACAGGATTCTAGCTGAATTCCTTTGCCGCTCCAGGGAGCGTTAAAGCAGAGTTTGGAATGTTCTTGTTGACTTACGTGGGGATGAATACCTTTACGGGTTGTTCAGTGTGGAATCATCGTCACGGTTGTGGGTGTCCTGCGATGCTGTTGCACGAGCTTAGGAGTGCTGCCCAGGCAGCGGGGCTCTTAGTGAGAGTACGTGGGGCGTTGGATTGCCAATGGTGCTACAGACGTGTGCACGGCCGTGCAGCCCGCTGTGCACGTGCGCCGTAGTGCAACCCAATACCGCAGCACAGCTGTGATTGCATAATCGTATGCTGTGCAACCGGCGGACAGGATTCTGGACTCTGTTTCAAGCTCAAACCAAACGCGAGATTGGAGGGGCTGTGGATTAAACCGATCTCTCTGCATGCTCTGTTGAAATTCTCACTGAGGGAGAGTGGAGCCAGATGATACAGAAGGCCTTCAGGCAGATGTGGAGAAGGAAGGGGGAGAGCTTCTGCTGAAGGAGGAGAAAGACCTTCCAGATTGTGAGGTCAACCGGCACAGGCTCCTTCCACTCCCTTGAGGGCGAGGAGCAGTCCGTCCCCAAATGTCAGCGCTCAGAATCGTCCCGTTCCAGGAGTTTTTAAGTCAGCCTTTTGCAGCTGCACAGAATGGGCAAAATACCATGCGAAGCAGTTAAGGTTATTTCTGGAATCCTCGCTTTGATACATTTTGCTGTTTAATTCTAGGTCTGGAGAGGAACAGTGCATTGGAGGTAATATCGAAAGAACAACGGCAGTCTGTGATGGACATTTGCATTTCCTTGGTCTTGGTGTTATTGCTGGATGGGTCACGCAGGTTATGTCGGGTTTTGGAGCCTTGCAAAACCATAACCTTTTTGCCAAAGGTGGGAAAGGGGGGGGGAAAGGGAATCTGCTGCCACAAAGAATTGTGGCCACAATCCTGTCAGCATGTTATGTCAGTGTAACTACGTGCTTTAGGCTGTAGTAGCAGGAAGGAAAAAGGCCTGGGTGCAGCTGTCATCACTGACAGCTGGACTTTCCCAAGTCAGTAGGGCAGTGAATCCATTCCAGGTTTTGGCTAGCTTTAAAGGATTTCTCAAAGGTGCTGAAGCTGAAGCAGGGATAAGATTCTGCACATAGGAGAGCTCTTTTTAAGGCATTGAATAAAACATGGAGTAGATTCACTGACCCATTGGAATGGGAGCTGCTGGGCGGCACCAAGTCCTGTCCAACAAAAGCTCCTTTTGGAAGAATCTTCTGAAAGAATAGCATCTAGGTCAAGAGAAGTAGTAGTACCGCTTGGTTCTGCTTTGGTCAGACCTCACCTGGAATCCTGTGTCCAGTTCTGGGCACCACAATTCAAGAAGGAGATGGACAAGCTGGAGCATGTCCAGAGGAGGGCCACCAAAGTGCTAGAAGACCTAGAAACCCTGAAGCTCTGTGAGGAGAGGCTTAGGGAGCTGGGAGTATTTGGCCTGAAGAAAAAAAGGTTAAGAGGAGATAACTATGTTTAAATAGTTGAAAAGATATCATATGGAGGATGGGGCCAGCTTGTTTTCTGCTACTCTAGGGTCTAGGACTTGGAGCAATGGGTTCAAACTAAAGGCAAAGAGATTCCACTTGAACATTAGGAAGAACTTTCTGATGGTAAAAGAAGTGTGACAGTGGAATATACTGCCACTTCAGAGAGCGGTAGAGTGTCCTTCTTTGGGGGTTTTTAAAAAGAGGTTGGATGGCCATCTATCAGGAGTGCGTTGTGCAATTTGCGTTGTGTTGAGTGCATGGCAGAATGGGGTTGACCTGGATGGCCACTGGGGTCTCTTCCAACTCTATTATTTTTCTTGAGTCTATGAACCAGTTGATAGGCAAGGCCTATCTTAATAAAAAGGTCTTTGCCTGCTGGAGGAAAGGGAACAGCGATGGGGCCAGCCTTGTAGGAAGAAATTCCCCAGCTTGAGAGGAGCCACCAAGAAAAGGCCCTGTCTCACCTGTCCTGATCAAACATCCTCCACCAGTGTCCAGGAAGAAAGGAAGGATGGGACTGGAGAAACAGCTGAGCAAACCCCTGAGCAAACCTTTGAAAAATACAACCACGACAACGCTATAGGGCCTAATAGAATTTCAGCCAAGAGTTCCAACAAGCTACCTTTGACTCTCTGAAAAAGCGAACTGTCCAAAATCCTCCCTTGAGGGCACACAACATCTCGGGGAAATGTGACTTATTGGAAAAGACGATGATGCTAAGTAAAATTCAAGGCAACAGGGAAAGAGGAAGACTCTGTTACAGACAGACAGACCCCGAACAGGGAAGCTACAGCCTGCAAGACCTGAGCAGGGCTATTGGTAACCAAGCCTCTCAGAGATCTCTTAGGCCATTTCCGCACTAGACTGTTATAGCGCTATGATTCCACTTTCAACATCCCATGGAATCCTGGGGTTTGCAGTTTAAGGAAGGGTCTCAAAGGCTGCAAAGCCGAGGATTCCATAGGATGTTGAAGGTGGAACAACAGAGCTATAAGAGTCTAGTGCGGAAATGGTCTCAGTCATGGGGTTGCCGTAAGTCAAAAATGACTTGATGGCACATAAAGACAACAGCAGTAAAAGCAGCGACAAAAGCAACAAGGACCATAGCTGGGAGTGTCAGTGACTTTTCTGAGGGATGGTTGATGCTTGCTGGCGGGGGGACCAGCTCATTGCTTTGTTTCTAGCATTTCTGATGGCCGTGGAAGGGAAAAATAGCTTGTGCACCAGCAGCTCCCATCCTCTGGCCGCCACTGAATCCACTATGGGTTTAAGGGAGCTCTCCAAGGTGCTGAATGCCATTTGGGGCTGAGATACAACATCATGGATGGCTCCTTTGCTACAATGCCTCCGGGAAGGGGGAAGATCAGACCTAGATGAAAATCAAAGCGTAAAGGCTTGTGTTTTGAGAACCTGGGGTTTCCAAGATAAGAGGCTGGAAATATGTGCTTGGGTCAAGGATGAGAAAGAGGGAACCAAAAACAGGTCTGGGAACTGACTGAGAAGTGATGTGATGTTGGATTTATGATCCCCTTCAATCACAGCTTTGCAGGCCTAGATTTTGGCCTGCAAAACCTAGGTGGGAGCTCCGTGTCTGCTTTAGTCTCGACAACTTTGAAGAAGTGTGCTGTGTTGCCAAGAAAGCCAACGTGATTCTTGGTTGCATCAATGTCTATATGGTGTCTAGATCGAGGGAGGTAATGGTACTACTCTGTTCTGCTTTGGTTAGACCTCATCTGGAGTCCAGTTCTGGGCACCTCAGTTCAAGAAGGATATTGATAAGCTGGAGTGCGTTCAGAGGAGGGCGACCAAAATGGTGAAGGGTCTGGAAGCCGTGAAGCCCTATGAGGAGTGGCTTCGGGAGCTGGGGATGTTTAGTCTGCAGAAGAGAAGGTTAAGAGGGGACATGAGAGTGCTGTTTAAATATCTGAAGGGATGTCATGTTGAGGAGAGAGCGGGCTTGTTTTCCGCCGCTCCAGAGACGAGGACAAGGAGCCATGGATTCAAGCTACAGGAAAGGAGATTCCACCTGAACCTCAGGAAGAACTTCCTGACAGTCAGGGCTGTCCGGCAGTGGAATCTGCTGCCTCCATGGAGTGTGGTGGAGTCTCCTTCTTTGGAGGTTTTTAAGCAGAGGCTGGATGGCCATCTGTCGGGAGTGCTTTGATGTAGGTTCCTGCCTGGCAGGGGGTTGGACTGGATGGCCCCTGGGGTCTCTTCCAACTCTATGATTCTATGCCTGCATACTTCTCCAAATAAATATTATTGTCTACTTGACAGTGAAGCTTGTGGAGTGTGGGTTATGCAGTGAATGACACCTGCAAACCCAAGCCCTCCCTTAATTTTCATATGATTTTGGGTTGTTTTCTTGCTTTCAGACTGCACCAAATCACCCCAAACTTCCCTCAAAAGACAGCAGCATGCCCACGATGGGCTTACAGGGTAGAGGAAGGAAAAACCGGGCAAAGCCGGAGACCTGACAGGGCCAGCCAGCTCTTTTTTGTCATGCCGGAAGCCGATACGAAGCAGCCATCTCCAACCACTAGCCTTTTGAGAAATGGGTCACTTATTAGAGCGGGGAACTGATGATTGTGCTAATTGCTGCATTTTAAATGCTTCCCTCATTTGCTCGATTGAAATTGCTTTACCCTTGGGGTGGGAAGGGAGAACGGCATGGGTTTAATTAGATTTGCCGCCCACCCTAGTTCCAAGAGTTGGGGGCAAAGGACATGCCCTTGTCCTCAGAAGCACCCCCTGGAATGAGTTGCTGTTTTTCATTGCTTCTGGGGTGCAGTCCTTGCGCTTAATTCCAAACACAAGTCTACGAGGTTGTTGTCCGGGTTTGACCTTTTGGTTGTTATCCCAAGCACGTTTTACTCGGGAGTAAGTTCTCTGGGACTCTGGAGGTTGATTTCTGAGAGCTCAGGTTCATTAGTGTTTAATTATTTTAGAGTTACATGTAATTTTTAGTATTTTTATGTTATGTTCTTTCTTTTCCTTTGGTGCATTTTTTCAGTTGGGATTGGTGTTTTTCTGTTTATGTTTAAACACACACACACACACACACATATATATGTGTGTATATATGTGTGTGTGTGTGTGTGTATGATGCTAAATCTCTCCTCTCACAAGAGGTGGCCACCCCAGTTCGCACTGCAAACAGGGGCGGAAACTCAATAGTTCAAAGCCAGACCTTGAAGAACTAAACCTGCAAAAGCCCTGAGCCCAGCTAGACGAATCCGTTGATTTCTTTTCCTCGTGTATTTCAATTTTTCTCAAGCGTTTTTCAAAAAATCTTGACCATCGAAATGAAGGTGGCTTTTGAAATGAAAGTGTCCCTGTTTTTCGTGGAGAGAGAGATAAAGAGAAGGGGTCTTTATTGCAAAGGCTGGGAAGGCTTGGGGGGGGGTTGGACTACACACCCCAGAATCCCTGTGCCGTGCTGGCTGGGGGATTCTGGCACGTGTAGTCCAAATCCCCAGACTTTTCCAAGCTCTGTGTCCATACTCTTGAAATAGCTTCTAAGTGACTTTGCTCTTCTAGCGTTATCGATGGAATTCTTGCCGGAGGCCTTCGCCAGCCCATTTAGACTGGGATCCTCTTAGCTGCGTGTTGCCGTTCTCTACCCATCCCGCCGCCCTCCCCGTTTCGCCGCATCCCAGCCTCCTGTGCAATGCAGGCGGCTTTTACTAGCTATTAATGCTATTGCTCATGAGTGGCTGTTATTTAATCCCTTGCCCCTCCCTTGACTCCCATTGTACTCCGTTGCCTATAATAGAAATCTGACTGAAGCTTTGAAAACCAAAAGGAAGGAAACAGAGAAAATGGGCACCGGGGTTGAAGTGCCTTCATGGTGCAATTTTCCCTCCCACTGTCTGCAAGCAATCCCGGGGATCTTTATGACCGGAGCAGCCGTGGGTTGGGAAGGAATCAAGACCTGGAAAGAACACATTTCAAGGAACGGCTGGGATCCTGTTGCTTAGTCCCAGCTAGTGGTCCCATTCATAGAATTGTAGCGCTGGAAGAGACCACAAAGGCCCCATTCTGCCGTGGAGGAATACACCACCAAACAGTCCAACCTCTGTTTAAAAACCTCCAAAGAAGGAGACTCCGCCACACTCCCAGGCACTGTCGAACTGCCCCTTCCATCGAGGTGTTCTTCCTAATGTTAAGATGGCCTCTCTTTTCCTGATGTTGGAAGCCATTGCTCCGTGTCCTAGTCTCTGCAGCAGCAGGATACAGGCTTGCTCCATCCCCCATATGACATCCTTTCCAGTATTTAAACCTAGCTATCATGTTGCCTCTTAACCTTCTCTTCTCTAGGCTAAACCTTGCAGGACTGGGAAGGGAACAGAGAGTGGAAAAGCGGCAGAAATACATGCAAATCAATAATAGATGAGGAAGGGAGAACACTCTTTGAAATCAGCCAGAGAAATGAGCTCCAGCGATTTTTGGAAAAAAAAAATCTTTTCTTGCTATACCCACAGCTAAGGAGGATTTGATCGGGCCGTGCTCGTGTCTGCTAACCAGATATTCCCACAGTGGCCATTTAATCCGGATTGTCTGCTGGAGACAGACAATTTGGGATACAAGGGAGAAGTTTTGTTCTTGGGTTTCTGCGATGTCTGCAAGTTCTCTCGCCCCGTGTTCTCCAGCGTTAATGGAAGAAATGAGCCGCTGAAGCTTTATAGACTGAGCTATAAAGCAAAACCAGCGTCGGAGTAGAGGCGGGATGGAGCGGGGGTTAGCATCGAAGCCCCTGGACTTTCCAATCGGCAGGAAAGAGAACATCATTTTCTACCCCCGTCTGGCTTGGCTGTTCCTTCTGAATTTGGTTGCAGTGCTCGCAATAGTTGGGAGGGGTCTGAATTATCTGGTCTTTTATTAAGTTAGTCTTGTAAGGTTTAGCCTAGAGAAGAGAAGGTTATGAATGACATGATAGCTAGGTAAATATTGGAAGGGAGGTCATATGGAGGATGAAGCAAACCTGTTTCCTGCTGCTCCAGAGACTAGGACATGGAACAATGGCTTCAGACTTCAGGAAAAGAGAGTCCATCTAAACATCAGATAAGCACCTGCCTGTCAGAACTGACCACTACTTCCCAATCCAAAATCTTTCCTTGAGCTTTCGAATTTTGCCTGATTTTGTCCAGTGTTTGGAGGAACGCTTAAGATTGTCCTTCCTTCTTCTTGCAGGCTTCACAACGCCCTGAGCCGCCGGAGGAAACGGTTGCTTTTGGAGAGAAGAGCAGGAAGCTACTTCATGCGGTCCATCTAGAGGCGGAGGGATCCCGCCTTTGGAAGGGTGAGTTGTTGGAATGGAAAATGGAAAGAGGAAAGATCTTGCGCAGAGATTGTGGAACATAGGTGTGCAAATATGGAACTAAAACAGGAGGGATGTTGCCTGCATGAGCATTTTCGCTGTTCAGTGGTTTTCCCATACCGTGATCAGTAATGGTGCAGAACTCGTCAAAAGTTGTTGGAGCATATTTCACTGATGCAGAAGTTGCGATACCACGGTTTGTGTGATGGTTGTCACAAGTCGAAGTCAACTTGATAGCAATTAATACCAGCAGCTTGAAAGTTAAGGCCATTTTCGCACTACGCTGTTATAGTGCTATTATTCCACTTTCGTCCTCCTGTGGAGTTCCGGGGTTTGCAGTTTACTAAGGCCAAAGAGCTCCCTCGCTGAGAATCCTAAATGCCCCTCCCTAAACGACAAACCCTGGGATTCTCTAGGAGATTAGAAGTGGAATAATAGCACTATGGCAGTGCAGTGCGGAAATGGCCTAAGTTGAAAGTATCAGCAACATGGGTCGCCAATTCCCACTTTGCAGCTCTCGAAAACTCCCTGAAAAACTCTCCCGCTAAAATTTTGACAGTTGGAATATGATTTTAAGGCCAAATTCTGCCTGGAAAATCACCCCCAAACCTCACACGGGTATAGTGCTTTGTCTTTTAACTCCCCTCTTCCCACCACCATTTTTTTCGAGTCTTTGGCGAGGGCCAAAATGGTGACCGGAAGTGAGACGACATCATTTCCAGTGTGTCACAACGGTGAGGTCTGTGAGGCTGAAAATCTGTCCCTGCTCTCCCCTGCATCCCTATCAGTAGGATTTATGGGTGCCCGGTTATTTAGATTCACGTAGTGTGGGGTAGTGGTTTGAGCATTGCATTACAACCCTGGAGACCAGGGTTTGGTTCCCCTCTTGGCCATGGAAACCCAATGGGTGACCTTGGGCAAGCCACACTCTCTCAGCTGCAAGGGCAGGCAGTGTCACACCTCTGAATAATAAATCTTGCTGAGAAAATTCTAGCAGAGGCTGCATGGTGTAGTGCTTTGATTAAGACTCTTTGAGACCAGGATTTGAATCCCTGCTCATCCGTGGAAATTCCTGAGGCATCTTTGGGCAGGTTCCTCTCTCTCTGCCTCACAGGAAGGCAGTGCTAAGCCTCCACTGAATCAATCTTGCCAATAAAAGCTTGCGATATGGAGCCGGTGTGCTGAAATGGGTTGAGCGTTAGGACTCCCAGAGACGGGGATTTGAATCCTTGCACAGCCATGAAAATTAGCCAGGTGAAGGTTGGGCAAGTCACACTCTCTCAGTATTAGAGGGAGGCAATGGCAAACCCCGTTTTCTGAGGGCCAGCGTGAAGCTGTGGTTGAAGTTGTCCTGAGTCCCGAGACCCTGCTCAGCTGTGGAAACCCACTGCCTGATCACAAGTCACACTCTCTCAGTCTCAGAGGAAGGCAATGGCAAAATATTCTTGTAAGAAATCTTGCCCAGAAACCATAGGATATAGAGGCAGTGCAGTATAGTGGTTTGACTGGGATGCCAAAAGACCGTGATTCAACCCCTACTTGGCTATGGAAACCCCCTGTGTGACCTTGGGTAAGTCACATTCTCACAGCCTCAGAGAAAGGCGAGGGCAAACCCCCTCCGCGCAAATCTTGCCGAGAAAACCACCCCACGGATGGCTTCACGTTAGGGTCGCCGTAAGCCAGAAATGACTTGAAGACATGCAAGCAGAACAGCTCTCATTTTAAAATCGAACTGACTGGTCAACCAAAGAAAAAACCCCTTTTTAAAAAAAAGTTAGACTGTCAGGCAGAGTCCTCAGCTCTCTGTTTGCTGTTCAGCCAGGGAGGTGGTTGAACCCCTGTGAAAGGTGGCGAGGATATTCTTTCTTGGCACTTTGAGCGGCACGCAGCCAAACCCAAAAGCCCCGTAATTGGGATCGGGCAGATCCGCCGTGCAACGGGTCCAGTTTTCCTGACCCACCTCCCAGTAATGGATGGCGCTGGAATAACGGTCGTAGCTGTCCCCACCGAAAACGTAGATCCTTTTCCTCCAGCGGACGACGCCCGGGTAGGAGATGGCAATGGGGAGTGATGGGACGGAGATCTCGGGACTCGTCGTGCCGTCTCGGTGGAGGCAGACACAGCGGTGGGTGAACCGGCGGCCGTCTTGTGTCCCATCTCCGACGAGCCCGCCGATGACAAAGATGCGGTTGCCCATGGCGATGGCACTGGCCTCATAGAATTCGAAAGCCACGGGGACCTGGGACCACTCCCCGGATCCCACGTCATAAACCAGGAATCCCCGGTGGGCGACTGGCAATTCGGGATCCCCCATCTCTCCACCTATGAGATACAGCTTGTTCCTGAGCGCTGTGGAGGAGAAATAGGTCAACGCAAAGGGGAGGTCAGAAATGGGTGCCCATTCTTCTCGTACCAGGTCGTAACTCTCTGCGCAGACCAAACTTCCTGTGTTATCCCAGCCGCTGGCAACGTACAGCTTTTTCTGGCACATGAGAAAAGCATGTCCAGCTCGGGCGGTGGACATAGAAGGAAGCCGGGTCCAGCAGCCCCCGATAGTATCGTAGACCAGCAGGCTGTCTGAGTAGGAGCCGTCCAAATGCTGCCCGCCGGTGATGTAGAGTTTGTGGCTCACGGAGGTGCAACTGGGGGACGTCAGCGATTTCAGATCGGGGAGCTGTTCCCACCCCTCCGTGGAAGGGTCAAAGAAGTGGACGTGAGAATCGAGCTCCTCGTCCCCCACATTCACCTCGCTCCATTTTGGGAGCCCCACGCAGGCCACCCCTTCGTGGTACATGCCTCGCCGCAGGCCTCTGCTGGACCACAACCGTTCCTCCACGCTCAGCTCCTCCCACGGGAGCCGCACAAACTCGTAGAGTTCTTCCGTTTCGGCCCGGACCTCGGCAAGTTCCTGGGGGCTCAGGAGCGGGAGGCGGACTTGATCCATCAGCGAGGCGAGCTTGGGGAGGCGCTCGGCGGGGCGATGCATGACCCAGCGGTGCACTGCCCTGTACACAGTCAGTTCGGAGTCCACCGCCAGGTTTTCCAAAGCAACGATGCCAATCAAGACGCTGAAGTCCAGAGCGAGGAAAGCGGCGAGCACTGAGAGGTGCTCGAAATGGAAGGCGATGTAGTGAGAAGCTGGGCGGAGGAGAGGATGGTGGTTGTGGGAATGAGCCAGCACGTAAAGATCCAGGCAGTTCTGGATGCAAATTCTTCCTGCGAGGAACCTGCAAAAAAAAAAAAAAGCAACAGAGGGGACAAAACGGGGATTTTTTGTGATAATAGGCACATCATACAACTCCGGCACAGCACTTCTCCCGATATATGCCTCTCGAAGAATTAGGAGGAGATGGGAGAGTGTCTTTCCTGTGGCAGCCCCCTAGTTGTAGAATTCTCTCCCCCTGGAGGCCCAATGGATGCCAATGTTGGGATCATCTTGGTGCCAAGTCAAAACCTGGCTTGTTTATTAAAGCATTTGGGCCTGATTTTATCCAGGCTGCACACATTTTGCAGTTATAGGTTTGTGTCTGCTGTCTCTGGGCCTTTCCACACTACACTGTTGTAGTGCTCTTACTCTACTTTCAACCTCCTGGGTTTTGTAGTTTAGGGAGGGGTCTTTAGAATCCTCAGCCAGAAAGCTCATTGGCCTCAGTAAACGACAAACCCCAGAATTCCACAGGAGGTTGAAAGTGAAATAATAGCACTAGAACAGTGTAGTGCAGACGTGGCTTGTCTGTCTGTCTGTCTTCAAGTTGCTGCCAACTTATAGATGAATTTCAAAGTTTTTCTCAGGCAAGAAATACTCAGAGGTGTTTTTGCCAATTTCTTCCTCTGAAACAGAGTCCTTCAGCACCCGGTATTTGTTGGTGGTCTCCCATCCAAGAACTAACCAGGGTTGACCCTGCTTAGCTTCCAAGATCAGACAGGGTCTGACGCCTTTAGGGTACCTGGTGATAATTGCTAAGGCGGACGCTATCTGAAGCCTGCTGGCTGCTGTGAAAAGTTCTTCGGCCTCTTCTGCCAGGAAGGGCAGCTCCCCCGTGTACACGTAACCCAGCAGGGTCTGGAGGGCGAAGGCGGACAAATCCATGAGCACAATCTCTCCTTCCCGAGATTCCCGGAAGGTGCTGGAGAACATGCGCTGGAAGTAGAGGCTGACGGAGGCCAGGAGCGTTCTGTAGGGAGCAAGAAGATGGAGAAAAGTCAAAAGAGATGGTAGAAGTGACCAGAGTTTGGAGACAAGGTGTAAATCAACTTGTCCAACTAATTCAGTGACAGCTGGCAGTTTCCATATCACTAGTAGGGGTGATCGATGCTGGATTTTAGTCTGAACATGAGATCCAAGGTGGTTTTTAAAAATGATTTGATTAAACTTTTAACAATTGCTGGCTGAGATTCTGGTTCAGTCACACACACACATACACACCCTTGGCCAAGAGGGAACGTTTTCTCAACAGCAGTCTGCAAAGCTTTACTGAAACGTCAGGATGTTTATAAACCTTCCAGCGAGAGAGAAAATGCACATGAGTTGCTTAACGTAAATGAAACAAAGGAACAGAGAACGAATCATTCCAAAATCCTAACATTGGCGTCATTCTTTCCGTGAACAAACGCATGTTCTCAATCAGTTATCTCAACTGACTTTTGACACCGTGCTTGCGAGAAGGCAGAATGGCCTGTTTAGAACTGCTTAGGAACTCTGACACAAAACACGAAAGGCTCGGAAAACTTTTTAGCTCCCCAACACGGACGCCTTCAGAATTTCAGTATTGATTTACAAAAGCGAGGAACTCCAGCAACATGCATTTTGAGAAACCGTGACCGTTTCTCCTTACTTGAATTCCTTGCTGGCTGAGTTTTGAGTCGCCTGAAATGATTTTTTTCCAAGAACGGAATGACTGAACAAATCAATTCACAAAAGCCATTTTGTGAACCTCTCCTTCCCCCCCACTGCTGTGCCAATCCTTGGTTTAACGTTAATGGATTGGAAGCTCTTTTTGACTAAGGTCAGCATGTTGGCGCCGATAGAAATATTTCCAAGCTCTGGGAATGATACAGCACATGCAGTGGCAGCAGACTTTCAGAGATTTGACTTTCACAGCTTTGATTATTTGTGAGTTTCTCCAATCCCTTTCCTGACACCTCAGGTGCTTTTTTTCCGGCTCCGATCAGGCCATCCAACTCTTTAAAAACCCTCCTTTGGTTCTCTTCCTCCTTCACCAGTTGCTGCCTCGCCAGCTAAGGATGGATCACAACCCAATTTCTCAGCACCACAAAACCTCTCCCGATACCCTCCCCACATCCAAGGAAGGAGACGGGCGTGGGAAAGGAAGTCTAGGGCCACCCTGCTGACTCACCCCTTTTCCCAATCCCAGTTTGGATCCTAGCTGTCCATTCCTCCCACCATGCCTCAGTCCCCTTCCCACAAATACGCACTCATTTTAATATTTGCAATTTTTCCACCTTCGTGAGGGGTCCTAAGTCCCGAACCCTAGCAAATGTGGAGGGCCACCTGTAATGGAAACCGGTAGAAAAGGAGCCAGTAGGCCAACAAGTAACATAAGACGTTTCTTTCTCAACTATAAGGTGTAATGGGAATAATGACGTTGGGAAAGGAACTTTCCAAACTCTAGGAAAGACTTGGTTAGATGCAGCTGCAGCTCCCATGTCGGCGGGGCATTGAGTCCACTCCAGACTTTAGCGAAGGCTTTAAAAGAGCTCTCCAAGATACCGATGCTCCTTTCCACATGGGATCAGCACCTTGGAGAGCTCCTTTAATGCCAGCCAAGACCTGCAGTGGATTTTCAGCTCCCACTGACATGGGGGCCGCCAGCCAGGACTGGATTCTACATCCCTTTCTGTTCTCCAGCCTCTCCAGCTTTATAAGTGATCTGATTCTTTGCCTTCATGTCAGGTTTCCATAGAGTCCCCTGAGACAAGGCCTTTCTTTGACCCGGCCTTTCTACCCACCTGTGGCAAGGCAACTTTCTCCCATCCGCTACCAGGGTGACGTCGCAGAGCTGTTGAGTGTGATACAGCCACTTGATACCTGCTGGGGCAGAGAAAAAAAGATATCTCTGGGGGGAAAGGAAGTTTAAGGAAAGTAAAGTGATGAAGCAGCGGGCACACCAGGAAAACACACAAGTACATAAGAATTTTAGTAGAGGCTCCCTAGAATGGAGGAGGAACTGTATTGTCTTCTACAAAGTTTGGAAACTGGAGGAGGGGGCAGCCTTTGCTTCAGGCAGCAAAAGATCTTGGGCCATCCATCTATCCATCCATCATCAGCCCAGGCCAATCGATGTTGCCAGCATGGATAAACCCTTTGCCCTAAAAAGATCTAATTCTGGACCTGCAGAGGCGTTTCTTACCCTCTTTAATGTACTGCTTCAGAGACAACGGACTGGTTTGGTTGCCGTCTGACTCCATTCCTCTCTCCTTTGGAGACTCTGCAACCTTGGTTGTTGAAGAAGCTCAATGAAGAAAGCTGCAATTATGTGGACCACAATACAGAATATTAGGTGGCACTGCTTGGGGGGTAGTATACTGGTTCTTGACCATTCACACCCATGTTTTTAAGCCCCCCCCCCCAAACAACTGGCATCCTGTTCCGTAGCTATAATATTGTAAGCTGGGCTTCTGTCTATCCATCCATCCTTTTATTTACATCCTGCTTGGGACTTGAAAACGGCTCACGGAAAGGCAGAAAATACGATAAAAACATATATCATTAAAAACATACAAAATCAAAATAGCTGACCCGCCCCCCTTTCTTTTCTCTCCTTTCCTTGACCTGGTTGGGACCCTGGGTGCCGGCTCTCCCCACCAGGCCTCAGCCTCCTTCCCACAGAAACACACACAATTTGACATTTGTGGCTTTTCAATTTTGCAGGGGTCCTGCGACCCTAACCATAGTAGATGTGGAGGGCCGACTGTAGTTCGAAACAGTGATGTCTGTGCTTCTGTGATTGTGGTCTCCGCTGTGTAACTGCACCTACTAAGCTATGTAGCAGAGGTGTGGTGGGACCCTCCCAGTGAATGGTGTGGTGAAGGCACACATCACGGCACCGACAAGGGTGTGCCGATGTGCATGTGTCTCTACCGGTGTGCGTTGGCATTCCTGAACCAATGTCCTGGTTTACTTTGGGCTCTACGGATGAATGTCAGCGCTCCTGGGCTGGAGTCCCGGCGCGTATTGGGATTGTTCAGTGTGCATCGAGTCCTGATGTTCAAAAAGTCACTTCGCTGGCTCTGCAGAGAAGTAAAGCCGCCGCAGTCCCTTCCCGAATAGGGATGCCGTGAAACCGCTCAATTCTGCCTCCTGCAGATGCAAATCCACTTATACAGATTTTAAAGTCCCCTCCTGAATTCTCACTAAGGGTTTTGTCTTGCAACTTTGCACAGGTGGGGAGGGGGAAAAAAAAAACAGAGCCATGTCCATAACATCTGAGGGTCTCAAAAAGTGACCCCCACCCGTGGGCTGTACAGATTGAGACCAATTAAATTCCCACACTGACCAGTGCTTGTTAGCTACGGGTTCCTTCCTCCCACATCAATTATACCGAAATCCGCCTTCCCTCCAATAAGCTCAGGGCAGTGGATAGGGCTCCCTTCTTCCTCTCCACCTTATCCTCACAGCAACAACCCTCTGAAGGAGGCTGAAAGGCACAGAGAAAGAGAGAGAGAGATAAAGAGCAACGTAGAGACTGGCATCGGAGTTTTATGTAGTGAGAACTCGAACCTGGATCCCAACTCGTGCCCCTACAAACCTCTACATTTTTTCCGTAGCCATAGTAAGAACCGATCCACAGTTATTGTCTGTATCGAACCAGATCGGTAGCAACAGAAGACGAATACGAAAGAAAAATGATCTCTTGGGATAATGAGAATAGACTCCCATGAACTTCTGGACTCTCAAGGATGGACCGGCTCTTCTCCTACCCAATAGCGGACGTGGCCTCATCCCCAAAGGGAGCCGGCCGGGGCCTTCGTGGCGGAGTGTTGTTGAAACAGGACCCCTGACATCTCCTCCTGGATGCTGCAGCCATGGGCTAAGGGCCCGCCCCCCCGGGTGCTTAGCAACCGCCTCCCTCCCTCTGAGCGTCTCCTAGCAACGCAGCATCCGAGGCGGTACACAATCGCTTCCAGCCCGGGAAAGGGGCAATGTAGGAAGGGGAGACTGTGCACGGCCTTCTCCTCTCTGGGTTGAAACCTGATCCTTTTTTGGGGGGGTGGGGTGCATGAGTTAAAGTGACAGCTCCCCCCACCAATAACATCACATACGTGATGTCAGAGGAGATGGAACCAGACACTTGCAGAAATAAATTTGCAAGGTGCATTTCGAGATCTGTGCCTTCTGCACTTTCTCAGCTGGGGAACGGGATTTTTTTTGCTGGGGAAAGGGATTTTTTTTAAAAATTTACTTTTTGTTAAGACATTACAACATTATAAAATAAATCTCCTTTCTACACCCCTCTTTCCTATACAATGGGCATCTCTCCCCCCAACCCTCGATTCTACTTTTTTGCGTTTTCCCCAAATTATTCCCTCCATACGTTTTATTAATTTCATTCTCCATTTATGGAATTGTCCTCTTCTTATCCACTTTAGTCATATTGATGTTTACAGTTTCATATATACACATCTATTCTATGCAATTTTAACTTTTTATCTCCCACTTTCTGACTGTCTTATTCTATTGCTTCTGTTAATCGTTTGTCTCTCCTTCCATTTAATCCAATTTGTCTCTGCCATTCTCTATCAAATGGTTGAGGAGAGCTTTCTTTTAACAAACTGGAAAGTTTTTCTGCTGCCTTCATGTCCATAATTTTAAAGTTTCCATTATTCTATAGCTGGGTCTCTTTTCTCCTCCCAGTATTGGGTGTAACGTAACACTCCGGGCATTCATTTATCATATGTGGTGGACATGCCACCGTGCAAAAGATTTTGGAAGATTTTGTTCAAGATACAATGAAATGAAACCTGAAATGTATATATGTAATATGTTGCAGCCACAGAAAGAAATGAGAAAGAACAAGAAGATAATTCTGTATCTGATAACAGCTGGGGAGACGACGTTTTAATTGTGTGAAGAAGGCAGTGGTAGCTAGTGGTTCCCAGGTCAGCAGGCTGGTGAATCCAGTCCAGGTTTTTATCCAAGTTTTGAAGGACACTCCAAGGTTCAGTACCTTGGAGAGCTCCTTGAAAGCCAGCCAAACCCTGGAGTAGATTCACCGCCCACTGACATGGAAGCAACCCACCATCACTCAGAGCAGGAGAGGGGAGCATTTATTGGTCCACAGGGGTACATTCCTTTGCATTGCCTGCCACTGGTGAATGCGCTCCTCCCATGCAGGAAAGTGGGGACAGCCAAAATGCGAGGGGCTGGGATGAAAGCGAAGCAAATGGTGCCACCATTACACATGCACGCGTGCCTTAAAGTCACTTGTTGACTTATGCCGAGCCCATGAATTTTGTAGGGTTTTCTTAGGCAAGGAATCAGAGGTGGTTTTGCCAGTTCCTTCCTCTGAAACACAGCCAACAGCACCTGGTCATCTTTGGCAGTCTCCCGTTCAAGTACTAACCAGGGCTGACCCTGCTTAGCTTCCAACATCAGATGGGAACTGGTACCTTTAGAATGTTTCATGTGTGGACCCAATCTTGGCTGGTGGCTTCCATATCAGTGGGGTGGTAAATCTGCTCTGGATTTTTATCGTCATCATCTTTGATAAAATAAAGATAACTATTTTGGCAGCGTAGTGTAATGGTTTGAGCATCGGACTATGACTCCGGAGGGAGAGGGAACCTCACGGGACTCCCACCTCTCCAAGACTGGGACTCGTAAAAGGTTGAGAAGGGCAGCTGTGGTGGTTCGAGGCATCAGGCTTCTGCTCTGAGATCCATCAGATTTCTCCAAAAGGAGAGAAGACTGGAAATCCACTTCTGGATTTGAACAATGGACAGTTTTTTAGAACTGAATAACTATGAGTGAGGGAGAGACCGAGCATGATGGAGTGATTAAGTGTTCGACTACAACCCTGGAAATCAGGGTTCGATTCCCTGTTTGGTCACAGAAACCCACTGGGTGAAGGCACATCACACTCTCTCAGCCCCAGAAAGCCCATCTTAGGGTCACCACAAGTCAGAAACAACTTGAAGGCACGTGACGATGGTGTCGTAGAGTAGCTTTGTTATGTTCAAGAGCAGCGGAGAAGATATTTTCATCCCAGTTCTTGCCATCAAGTCCTGCTGGCGGTTTTCTGTTAGACATTTGGCTGACCGCCGTTGGAACCGAACTCTGGCTCAGAGAAGCCGTCGGTGTGGCCTAACGGGCCTTTCGTTAATGGCACCATCCACGCTGGTGGCGTCTTCCCAGCGCTGGGTCTGTGTGGTGTAACTCCTCTCGAAGGTAATTTCTGTCTAATTCTGAAAGAGCACTTAAACACCGAGGGGAAATATAAATACAGCTGTCTCACTGCGTCGGCTTCGGCGCTGACTGGTCCCGTCTGCGACGGAGACATGACGGGGGAGGGAGGGCAGAGAGAAGACTTGTAATTAAGCAATCAGCCACTTAATGGAGGTGGGAGATAAGAGGGCTTGCTCTGGAATTACTGGAAGAGAGATGGTGTGTCTGTCTGTCTGTGTGTGCCGTGCGTGGAAAGAGAGAATCACCTCGGGCGTCTCGGGAGGTGATGCTAGACTGCAACAGAAGCTTCGGGCTTGGAAAATTTCCTGGATTTGGACTACAGCACCCAGAACCCACTGGGATTTCCAGATCACTAATGGGAGAATCAACGTGGTACAGTTTGAATGTTGGGCTATGACCCTGGAGACCAAAAGCGAGATGGTGGAGGAAGAAAGCGTGGTCATACTTGGAGGGCAGTTACTGCAGAAATAAAATGGGATGTGGAAGGAGAAAATATCCCGTCCACAGTTGTCTGCCAAGCGCTTACGTTACGGTTCAACAGGACAAATCTCCCCAAAGCACAGTGACGCATTGATGGTGCCATGTGACCCTTGTGTGGAATGACCCCACTGAGTAGCCAAGCCTGTCGCTCAATGCACGACAAAATGTACAACCGAGCTCCAGGACAGCGATGTGGAGCTGAGGCTAGCATCCTGTTGGTGAAATAATGCAGATGCAGGTTGCGTTGCTCATGCAGAGTTTTTATTGGATTTTGGGCCACGGTCATATCCAGGTGAAGGCAACAGAAGTAGAGGGAATATTTATGGATGCACATAAGACAGGGTGTACACAATCTGCAGTGGGCTTCTGCTCATCCCATAATAGGTTGTTGTTGGGAATTAGAATTTTCCAGGGTGTTAGCCCTTTTGGGGAAATTCTGTGAAAGCTGAAAACTGTTAGGAATCGGCCTTCTTTTGTCAGAGGAGCAGAAAAAGCATGCCCAATTTCTGTGTGGCTTCCCTGAACTGAAACTAAAAAAAAACAAACAAACAAGGCAGGCAGTTTCAGGTTACAAACTTAGAAAAGTTTACTAATGGCCTTTACATTTACATATGCACTGGGAGTTCTACATCCTAGCTAGCTAATGAGTAGATCAGGTGAGATGGTATCTTCCTTCTTAACTCACTATCTTCTTGATAAAGATGTGAAGCATAGTCAGAGAGAATGAACGCAAAGAGGAGAGAGGTCTGAGAAGGGTTGTTTTTTTTTTTTAAAGACCAATGACCCTAGGAACTGTCCTGGTCACATGGTCTGGGCATCTGGACACCAAAGGTATTTATAAGCATGCATTTAAATGACCCAAGAACAAATGGTGAGGCTTTAGGTGAGAAGGGAGAAGGCGTTGGTATGCAAAGGAAAAAGAAACCGTATGCTATCTAAGCCCCACTTGCCATAAAACAAAGAAGGGAGAAGAGAGAATAATATTTTCTCATCCTTTCACCGGTGGCTGCAGATGGCACATAGCTGTTCAGCAAAAAATAGAAATCCTGCTGGCTTCAGAGAGGTAGATTCTATGCCCTGGTCTGAGATTAAATTTATTGGAAGAACTCCGGTACCTGGCATTTCTGTCATAGAGCCAATTAGAGCCATTTGCACAGGTTGCTGTGTGGCTTCTGGACCTGTGGAAAGCTCAGTTCAATGTGTGTGGGGGTGTTATGTATGCTTTTTTTTTCTCCTGGGCTTCAGCTGGAGTTGTCAAGGTGAGATAGGGGCTGAGCAGCTTCCTTGGGGAGCAAGCAAGTGGCTTGAGAGATGGTAAGATGTTAAGCCTCCAGTTTTCCTGGTCTGCACGGTATGTGTAGGATCTGATCTTCATTTTCAAACACAGAGACCTAATATTTTGCCCTCTTCTCGCATTTCCTTGCTTGGTATTAGAGTTGTGTTGCACTTTGGCATTTGTGCAAGTAAGAAGCATTCTGTTTATTCCAGAGCTTCGGAAAGGGTGAGCTTTAGGGATGATAATGTCTGGCAGGTTGGGGGATTGTGGGTGTTCTTGTCCCCAAAAGTTACTTTTTTCAAAGTTCCAGTTTATTTTGGCTGTCAGTTGCATTGATATCCCCCATTCCCCCGATACGCTCAAGGCAGGATTGCCAGGTGCCCTTGCATTATAAGATATGCTCTTTATTGATGATCAGATAGGTCGTCCCTTATTGTAAGGGATGTCCCCATTTGAGACTGCAAGAGACTGTGAACACAAGATGAGGCTTGTAAGTCTCTATTTTTTGACTAAAAAATTTAGACTTATACCTGTGATATATGACGGCTCAGAGGTCGATGAGCAATTGATTGTGCCAGAGCCAGTGATAGACCAAACTTTCTTGCCAACAACCCCATCAGCTGAAAGACAAGCTGAGACAGAGTTGTTGCAACCAGTGCCAGAGGGAGAGGGGACCAGCGATGATTTGGAGGAGTTAGATCCACCTTTGCCCCTCAGCCTCAATCGTGGAGGAGAAAAAAGCAGGCAGCTCAAGAGGGAAGCCGTTCTGGTGGGATTGAGAAAACAGACCAATGATGAGTAATGCCTGTTTTCATCGGCTATATAAGTCTGTTGGCATGGCTTGCTGTTGCTATATAAGTCTGTCAGCACGGCTTGCAAATCGCTACTCCAGCTCTCACGAACCTTGTGTTCCAGCTCACTTGACCGTTTTTGGACGGACCTTCAGCATTCTGGACTTTTTGGATTTGATCTCGACTTCAGTTCGGCTCAGCGTTTCCACTTGGTATTTGCATGGGACGCTCCCCACGGTGGCCTCCTCCTCTTGGGCAGGTGCTATCACCTTCCTTCCCTTGCTGGCAGAGAGGCTGGAGTTGAATTCTGACAATACCTGAGTATATACGGTACCTCCTTTCTGCCGGCACAGAGCTCAACTTATATCCTGTCTATCTCTCAGAACAGGTCTCAAGGCTCCGCCCACAGAGCAGCCAGGCTCCACCCCTTGACTTCAGACTCCGCCCCCTCATAGGCTGCCATGTTGTCTGTACTGTTGCTTAACTTCTTGGAAGCAGATGATGGGGAGGAACAGGGACCCTTTCTCAGAGCTTGGAAAAGTTACTCCCAGAATCTCCCAACCAGCACAGAGAATGGACAGTGACTGGGGGATGCATAGACCAAAAATGTGAATTCTCTAAGCCCCGCTGTTTGAAGTTACCCAGCACAAAGTAATTAGTGATGACTGGGGTGGCTGAAAACATGGATTGACTCATCCAGCAAGGGCTGTTTTCACTCTTTGGGGCTACAAGTAAAGAGCATGGTTGTTTATCACTAGAAGCTGTTTTAATTCTGACGCATTACTCAAGCACTGAGTGGAGTATTTGGCCGTACTTCCCCCCAAGAATGCCAACTTTTTTGCGAGACATTTCCAAACTTCGTTTGAGGCCTCCAGCGAGCATCTGCACGGATGTTTTGGCAATGAGGATGCTGGTTTAAATTGATTTAGTGAATCGTTAAGGAGGAAGTGATCAGTCCCTTGAAAGATCTTGCACCCCTAAATACGATGTAATATATAACGGAGTTGAATTGTGTGTCCCTTTAAAAAAAAAGGTGGGGACTTTCTCTCGGTCTGAGGAACCAATCCAGAGTCAGAGAAATTCCCATAGGCCATGTTCTGGTGGTGGGTGTGGCCAGAGGCTAAAGGGGTGGAGCTAAGAATGCCAGAATGTTTGAGACTAGATAATGTAGAGCCAGCATGGTTTGATTGTTGGACTATGACTCTGGCGACCGGGGTTCGAATCCCCATTTGACCATGGAAACGCACTGGGTGGCCTTGGGTAAGTCACATTCTCTCAGCCTCAGAGAAAGGCAAAGGCAAACCACGTCTGCCAAGAAAACCTTGTGATAGGGTCACTGTAGGGTTGCCATGGGTTGGAACCAAGGCGCACAAGAACGATGAAGGGTTACCACATACCTTCTTTTTCCCAGAAATATTTTCTGTTTTCCAGACTAAAATTTCTGTCTGGGAGGAGGCTTTTTTAAAAGTCCAGGTTTTCTGACAAGCTCCCCCATCCCTCTTCTGAAACTCAGAAGGAAGCAGCCTTAATAAACTAATGCTTGTGGATCACTAGACCAGGCCAAGGTGATAGCTTGTGAATTTAGTGGCATCCCTCTGTGCTGACGGGAGACACGGGGAGAAGTAGGAGAGAGAAAGGAGAACGCCAGCGGTCGCTGCTTGGGTGAGAGGGTTTCTACAGAGTGGCCTGGAGCGGCCAAGGGTTCTTCCCTCTGCTCTGGAATATAAGTATAAAATCATATAATCACAGAGTCGGGTTTTTTTCTTTCTTTCTTTCTTATATGGCGGGTCCAGGCACTGGAGCTATTTTCCCTGGGGAGCTCTCCGAGGTGATAAATCTATTTGTAGGCTCGACCAATGGTAGTTGTCGTTCTGTGCCTTCCAAGTAGTTTCAGACTCACGGAGACAATAAGGAGAACCTATCGTGGGGTTTTCTGGGGCGTGTGATGTGCCCAAAGTCACCCAGCGGGTTTCCATGCCCGAGCAGGGAATCGAACCCAAGTCTGTTTGGGGCAATCTGAGTGTTTGGGCTGAATTTTGGCTGATTTTTGTTTTCGGAGTCGGGAGTGGGAGCTTGTAAATTCAGACAGCTCAGCCGGCCACGAGACAGGTTGGGACTGCTTGGACCCCCCGTCTGTACTTTCTCCCTACCCCAGCCTAGGCATTTGGGAGATGAGGGGCGCCACCCCAAATCCAGCTTTCTAGGCTGTTGCACATTGCCTTTGCTTCTGGCCCAAGTGGCTTTCCAAGGCCCTTTCCACACTAGACGGTTATAGTGCTATTATTCCACTTTCAACATCCTATGGAATCCTGGGGTTTGCAGTTTAGGGAGGGACCTTTGAGGCCCCTCCCGAAACTGCAAACCCCAGGATTCCATAGGATGTTGAAAGTGGAATAATAGCACTATAACAGTCTGGTGCGGAAAGGGCCCAAGACAGCTTCCTGAGAAAACCGCAGCAGGGAACAAACTGGGCACCCCTGAAGCGGTTAGCTCATTAGAAGAACGGCTTTACCGGCTTTCTGAAGCAGGGCAGGTGCTACCTGGCAGATGTAGCCCATCGCCTCCAATTAATCTTCATCACTGCAGCGGTGCCCAGTGTCAAAAGAGGCCGGTTTCTCCGTCTCTTGTAATTGCAGAACTCGAGGCTCTTGAAATGAAGTGGATCCACTAGTGTAACACAGACTTTGATAATGGAACGGGCTGCTGCTGTTGCAGGGGGTGTTTTGTCCTAACTTGGACTAGAGGATTTAAATGTTTCCAGATTATACCCCGTATCTTTGGTCTGGACAATGACCAAATCCCAATGGCCTGGCAAGTGCTGCACTCCCTAAACTTACAGGTTGCTAAAAAAGGCCAATGCAATTCCGGGTTGCATCAACGGAAGTATATTTTCCAGTTCCAGGGAAGTGGTAGTACCGCTCTATTCTGCTTTGCTCGGACCTCACTTGCAATCCTGTGTCCGGTTCTTTGCACCGCAATTCAAGAAGGATATTGACAGGCTGGGATGTGTCCAGAGGAGGGCCGCCAAAATGGTAAAAGGCCTGGAAACCGGTTGAAGCCCTATGAGGAACAGTTTAGGGAGCTCGGGTATGTTTAGCCTGATGAAAAGAAGGTTCAGAGGTGACATGATAGCCGTGTTTAAATATGTTAAGGTTATGTGCTATGGAAGATGGAGCAGGGTGGATTCTGGGAGTTGTAATCCAAAAAATGAATGGCTTTCAGGAAGCTGACGATATGAGAAGAGGCTGGCAGCTCTGGGTGTGTTTAGCTTGCAGAAGAGAAGGTTAAGAGGTGACGTGATAGCTGTGTTTAAACATTTGAAGGGATGCCATGTGGAAGATGGGGCAAGCTTGTTTTCTGCCGCTGCAGAGACTAAGACGTGGAACAGTGGCTTCAAATTCCAGGAAAAGAGATTCCATTTAAACATTAGGAAGCTCTTCCTGGCGGCAAGAGCTGTTTGACAGCGGAGTGCTCTGAAATGGAGTCCCGTTCTGCGGAGGTTTTGTTTGATTTGGATATGCAATGCTTTGATTGCGTATTCCTGCATGGCACAATGAGGTTGGACTGGATGGCCCTTGGGGGTGTCTTCTCTTCTCCAAGCTAAGCATGCCCAGCTCTCAAAGCCGCTCCTCATAGGGTGTCGTGGTTTCCAAGAAAGCGACGGCCAACCTCTTCTGAAAAGAATCTTGTCGAGAAAACCCCTTTAGGTCGCCGAAGTCAGAAACGACGCGAAGGCATTCGAGAACAGGGAAGTCAGCTTCCAGCCTCCGTGCCGTTTCCCCCACTCAACCTAATGCAGAAACCACCACAGTTGCAAAGACCGACTGATCGTTTCGATAGCGCTGGCCAGCTGTTAGTGTTTGGCCCTGTTGCCGGCTCCGGCTCCGAGCCCATCTGTCTGGTGGCAGAGGCCCAACTCATTGCGGGTGGCGTTCCCACTTCGGCAGCACCACGTCCTCGGTTGACTACACGGGGATTTGAATGCGTGCTTCAAAAGGCCAGGCCTTCCAAGAGCAGACTTCAAAGGGCTGTGTGTCTGTTTCTCTTTCCCCCATTTTTATTTTTTCAAAAATGAGCCTCATAGTCTTTCCGTCCAATACGAAGAAATGTGAAAATCTGAGTCAGTTCTCTTTCGCCTGCAAGAAATATGACCCCCCCCGGGTCTGCTTAGCAAAGTAGAGAGCAATAAAAAATAATTTATTACAGCTCCCAGAAACCCTGGCTGGGGGATTCTGGAAGTTATAGTCAGTATGAGCTGGGGGCTTCCATGTCAGTGGAGTGAGGAGTCCATTCCAGGTTTTATTCTGAACTTCAACTTCCAACTGCTGAATTTGTATTTTTTATTTTTTTTGGTAGGGGGGTGAAGTTCAGCATCTTGGATAGGCCTTTGAAGTTTGGACTAAAGCCCAAAGCGGATATTGTGGTCTCCAAAAAGCTGTTTTTTCCCAGCGCTGATGAGGCTGCCCTGCTTAAAGATATTTTCAGACCGTATCATCTGGACAGAAAATATTCTCTGAATTTTTTTTCTCCCCAGACCTTCTTTATTTGTTATCTCTATACTTGGCGTCCAAAGTTTTTGCAGCCGTGGCCCAAATTTGGCAATTGCTGTCACCTGGCATGTCCTCGCACTCAGGCTTCGATAGGATGTGACAGGAAGCAATCAACATGTGACAAGGTGTGACAGCTGACATGCAGCGGCCGTCAGGATGGATGCCTCTGATTGATGGCTGGCAACAGGATAGAGAAAATTTAATATTAGCATCCTGCATTCTTATCAAAATGTTCCAGGGAGAGAGAGAGAGGGAAGGAGAAAGTAGGAGGGAACATCTTTCCAGCTGCTGTTGGACTGCAGCTCCCATCACCCTTCAGCACTGACTGTGCCAGCTGAGGCTGATGGGATTTGCAGAGCCAACCAAGAGCACAGTTGCAACTGGAGGCTCCCGTGTCATTTGGGCAGCGACTTTACTCCATGTTTTAATTCAGATTACAAAGGAGTTCTCCAAGGTCCTGAACCCCACCTCTTGAACAGATCCAGAACCTTGGGTAGATTGTTTGAAGTTCAGACTAAAAGCCAGGGGGGATTCACCACCCCGCTTACATGGAGTTACCAGCAGCCACTGGTAGCACAGAGAGAGAGAGAGAGAGAGAGAGAGAGTCAGGTTGGCTTCACTTTCCCTGCTATAAGATCGCGATGCCGTCCTAATGACATGTAGTGTTTTAAGGCTTGCTTTCATATAACACAGAGCTTTCCAAACTTTGCATGTGGGTGACACATTTTTTTAGACATGCACTATTTCGCGACACAGTAATTCAGTTGTACTGGCAAACCCGAGGTTAAACTAACCTCCTATGAGAGATGCAGACACGTACATAAATTGTAATAGCAAAATGTATGGGGACACAACATCTCTCATGAAAACCTTTCATATATTTTTAAAAATATATGATTTATAAATAGTAACATACATTTCCAAAATTGTAGACAACACACTTCAGGCAACACACTAATGTGTCGTGACACACTATTTGGAAAGCCCTGATGTAACGCCTTGTAACTTATCATCCACTGTTGTACCAGGTTTTTTGTTGTTTTCTGCTGCCCTGTAACACACGCAATGTTTTTCTGTTTGATGCTGTGCAAAAGAGGCTGAAAAGGGATGATGGAAACTGAATGAGAATAAACAGTATTTTGAGAATGAGGGTATGTTGCTATAACACACTTAGATAAGGAGGAGAACAAAGGCAAGCACAGGTTCAAGATGCTGGCCAGTGGGAAGCCAGTCTGGAAAAACGGGTTGCTTTAATTAGCTGGAAAATAAGGGCTTCACGCGTGCAAATTTGTACTGTTACTGCTTATAAGACACTGCAATTCCAATAGAGCTTTTAGTCTTGGCAGTGGCCAGAATGTGCAACTGTTACTCCACTGTTTCTCAGATAAAGCTTTGCCAACTTCTGAGCCAATTTTCTGGGACTGGACACAGAGATAGATTGGGTTTAGCACCAAAGGCTCCTAAACTCATCACTAAGGTCGAATTTTCATCCTGAAATCCAAACATCAAACCAGCTGGTGCAACTCTGATCGTCTTAAATAGAAGTAGGAGACTGCTTTCTACTGAGTCAGACACTTGATCCTGGCAACCACAGCTCTCAGCTCCCCACAGTTTCAGGCAGGATAGCTTCCTAACCCTCCCTGGAGACCCCAGCCTTCCTCCTGGGGGTGTCTCCCAGGGTTAGATGAACTGAGGCCTAGTGATGTCCAACCCTGCTTCGGTTCAGAAATCAGACCTGATTGTGCATGTAAAGATGTTATGGATCCTGGAAAAACATCTGAATGCATGGAGCACGCTCATACTTAGTGAGGCCATTGGGCCATGTAGACCAACATGGTTGACTCTGACTGGTAGCCAGATCTCTCCAGGGTTGAGCCAAGATTCTTTCTCTTCCCTCTTGGTGGTCTCCTAATGAAGTCCTAACTAGGCCTGACCCTTTGCACTTTCCAAACTCCTTCATTCAGGGTTGGCCTTACCAGGAAACAGCGTGAGGCTACCAACTTGGCTGGGAGTTACTGATATCAGAAAGTAGAGCCTTAGCTCCTCCTCTTTGGAGAAGGTCCAAGAGTTTCCTGTTTAGACAGAGGATCTGGTTATGGCAAGGGAGAAGGAACCTCATGAGAGTCCCACCTCCCCAGGACTGGGACTTGTAGCAAATCGAGGAAAGCAGCTGTGATGGCTTGAGGGATCAGGTTTCTGCCCTGAAAGACTTCAGATTTCCCCAAAGCGACAAAAGAAAGGGTTTGGAAGTCCACTTTTGGATTTGAACTGTGGACAATTTTTTAAAAACGTCTAATTATGCATGAGTGAGAGAGCCAGCATGATGCAATGGTTGGAGCCTTGGACTACAACCCCAGAGACCAGAGTTTGATTCCCTGCTCAGCCATGGAAACCCACTGGGTGATCTTGGGTGCATCACACACTCTCAGCCTCATGACAGATTTGTCTTAAGGTTGCCGTAAGTAAAAATCAACCGGAAGGCACACAACAACATATGCACGAGAGGCCCTCTACCCTATTTACAAGGTGAACTGCTGCTCCGGGAGCCTTCTACGGGAGACAGTTCACATATTTATGCTAAATTTCTTACAAGTGTAGGCATTCTTTGTTTCTCCTGCTGTAGCTGAGCGTGTAGAAATAAATGTGTGTTTCTCTCTCTCTCTTTTCTCCCTTCAGAAAGGGCTGGATCCCGGAGCAGGCCCCACTGCCTCCCCACAGCCCACAGCCTGCATGTCTGCCTGCAACAACGTCACCAGGATGCCTTCCCCTCAGGAGGCTTCCAACGGCTTCTCCCAGCCCAGCGCCTCGGGCACCTGGCACAAGCCGGAGGAGGAGGTGCGGCTGGTGGAACCCGGCCTGGTGAAGAAGGCCCACCGGGAGATCTTGGACCACGAGCGGAAAAGACGGGTGGAGCTGAAATGCATGGAACTGCAAGAGATGATGGAGGAACAAGGGTGAGTTGTCTGCTTCGGGACGTGGGAATAGTGCTGCTGGCTGAGTCGGGGGCAGTGAATCTACCTTGGGTTTTGGCTAGCATTAAAGGAGCTCTCCAAGGTCCTGAACTGATTTAGAAAGAGAGTTCAGCACACTGGACAGCTGAAATAAAACATAGGGCCTTTCTGCCCTACACTGTTACAGTGCTATGATTCCGCTTTCAGTGTTCTGTGGAATTCTGGGATTTGTAGCTTACTGAGGCCAAAGAGCTCTCTGGCTGAGAATTCCAAAGGCCCGTCTCTAAACTGCAAAGCCCTGTCTTCTGTTAACAATCAAAACCAAAAGGCTTTTTATTGGTTTATTTTTTATTGGTTTATGAAAAGAAAGTCCCGTTTCTGTACTTTCCAATATTTCACAGAGGAAAACCGGGACGCTTGGGGACGGATAACCCCTGAGTGTGGTCAAGATGGCAAAAGTTATTGACAGGGAAGGAAAGACAGACTGGGAGAAGCTGCTGCAGTTTGCTTTTGCCTGTACCTATGGGGAAGGGCAATGAATGGGTTGCAGACTACTTTTGCGTGTTGACCTCAGTTTGCAGCAGCTGAAGGAAGCTGAGGGCGAAGGGAGAGGAGAGAGAAACCGGGACATTTTAGAAGCAGCCAAAAAATGGAACGACCGAGAATTAAATCTGAGTGTCTTTGCCAAAATGGGACAGTTGCCACTTTTGAGCCGAGTAGGCTGGAACACAGGCCTCCTTTTCCACTGAAAGGAAGGTTGTTCAACAGGATGGTGCTCTTGAACAGAAGACGGTGGGCAGGTTCTGAGTCACAGTTGAGCCAAGAGCAGCTGCTTCCCTTTCCCTGGGTGGAGTTGGGGGAGATTACACCACGCTTCTCCCTCCTCCCTCCCTGCTTCCCGCTGAGCAGCCTTCTGCTGCCTGCGTCTTCGGCGTGGAAATCCCTTTGACTCATTTGTCCCTTGATGCGCCAACCTCACGCACACACGTCACACACACACACACGCTGGCTGGCATCCGGTTAGGGACAGACGCACGCATCGGTCGTGTTGAGTTGTGCGGGCTGCGCGTTCCTCTGGGCTTTGCGTGTTGCAGTTGGACATCGTGTGTTGCAGTTGTGCATTTGCACTGTGTATCGTTCGTTGCAATTCCACATTGTGCGTAACACTATATATTATATATTGTGCAGCGTGGTTTAGTGGTTTGAGCATTGAGCTACGACCCTGAAGGCAAGGGTTCGATTTGCTGCTCAGCTTTGGAAACCCACTGAGTGACCTTCAGTGTGTCACTCACTCTCAGCCCCAGAAACACCCACAATAAGTTTGCCTCCGATAGCCCTCCATATCTCAGTTATGGGACATGTAGTAGGAGTTAATTAGCTGCTTGCTTGTAACAAGGTATGAGAACCAGAGACTATTAGATAAACAAAGCTAGGAATGCAGTGATAAGAGCTGCCAAGCTGAAACCAGAACTCCCAGATCTCTTGTGGGTGGATGGGAAACTACTTGCTCTTAATATTTGTATTTTGCTAATTGCCTTCAGTTCGCTCACTGAAGTCCTGTACTATGCATCACACTCCTAATAAATAGTGTATTAGCACTGTTATGTTTGTGTGTATGAATTCGGTTCCTGACGCTTAGGGTCTCCATAAGTTGGAGAGGACTTGAAGGCATGCAACAATAGCAGCAACATATTATTGGGTAGAAATTTTTTTTTTGTGGGGGAGAAATTGCTGAAATATGTTGAACTCTTCTTCTTTTTTTGTAGTATAGGAACCTCTTCTGCTTTTGTCCATGTTATTCTTGCCTCTGGTACCCCATTATCTGTCCAAGGAGCAATGCCCGGACACGCGTCTCCTTCATTAACTGAAGTGCGCTTGTGTTCTAATTAGGAGTTGATGTGTTTCAACTCCATCAGCTTGCTCCATCTTCAACATGACATCCCTTCAAATATTTAAACATGGCTATCGTGTCTCGTCTTAACCTTCTTTTTCTCGGGCTGAACGTACGCCGCTCCCTAATCCACTCCTCACAGGGCATGGCTTCCAGACCCTTTAGCATTTTGGTTGCCCTCCTCTGGACACCTCCCAACTTGTCTATATCCTTCCTGAACTATGGTACCTAGAACAGGACACAGTATTCCAGGTGAGGCCTAACCAAAGCAGAATAGAGTGGTATTATTATTTCCCTTGAAGTGGCATTATTAGTTCCCATGCGGTAGTACATTAAAGAACATGGAGTTCAGGTTGTCTCCACACATTGACTTTGTGCGTTCCGCGTTGCCATTGAGCAATGGGTTTTCCATCACCCACGTTAACCACTGATCCGCAAAGGTTGCCCCCCGTCGGTATTCGGTACAGGGGTTGTGTGTCATTAATTTCACTGCTAGATATTTGCACTAAAATCAGAATCATAGAGTGGGAAGAGACCACAAGGCCCATCAAGTCCAACCCCATTCAGCCATGCAGGAGGACACGTCAGAGCACTCCCGACGGATGGCCATCCAGCCTCTGCTTAAAAACCTCCAAAGAAGGAGACTCCACCACACTCTACGGAGGCAGCAGCAGATTCCACTGCCGGACATCACTGACCGTCAGGAATTTCTTCCTGAGGTTCAGGTGCAATCTCCTTTCCTGCAGCTTGAATCCATTGCTCCTTGTCCTAGTCTCTGGAGCAGCGGAAAACAAGCCTCCTAGACATGACAGCCCTTCAAATGTTTAAACATGGCGCTCATGTCCCCTCTTAACCTTCTCTTCTGCAGACTAAACATCCCCAGCTCCCTAAGACGCTCCTCGTAGGGCTTCATGGCTCCCAGACCCTCCACCATTTTGGCTGGCCTCCTCTGCACACTAGCCTGTGGCCACGGAGCAGTGTGGCCATCATCTTTAGCTCCCCTCCATGGTTTCGTGATTTGGTGGATCTGCAAATCTGGCATTAGATTCCACCACCCTGCACATAAGGGTTGCGCGCTGATGGTTAAAATGAGCGTGGAACGCATGGCTTCCTTGGGGTAGGAACTGCAACAGGCAGGCAGGCGGTTCCCCACAGCACCCAGTGGGCAGGATTTAATTGGCGATGCAGCGCATGGATGTGCTGAGCATAGCTGCTCCCCACAGAGAGCCGGGGAGGAAGCAGCTCATTCCATGCTTCTGCATGCTTTGTGATTCAGAGCCGCCTCCTTTTTATCTCTTTCCTCAAGAACTCCGCCTGGAAATAAATAAATAAATTTGAAAAACCCACAGAGGCTAATGAGAGAAGAGGCCATCTGCTCTCTTCCCTCTGCCCAGCCTTCTGACGTCAGGCGTCAGCAGCATGCATAATGGGCTCTGGTAAATAGCTACCTTTTCTTTTTCCATCCCCAGTGTTGGGAATTAGAGTTTTCTCAGGGTGAAAGCCCTTTGAGGGTGAAATATGAAAGCCAGGACGGGTAGGAAGCAGTCTTCTTTTAGCCGAGTGGCAGATAAGCTTGCCTCAGATTTTTTTTTTTTTAATTCTATGCTGAGTATCTGTTGGCAACACACTGAATTTTGACACTGAACAGAAATTACCACCAGTCCAGATCTTGGGAAAGTTGCATTAGTGAATAAGGATCTTAGTTCTATTATTAGTGTTACAGTAGGCTGAGAGCCAGCATAGTCATTTAGGAGTTTGAGTGTGGGACTGTGACTCTGGAGACCAGCATTCGAATCCCTGCTTGCCCATGGAAGGTCACCTTGGGCAAGTCACACTTTCTCAGCCTCACAGGAAAGCAACAGCAAACCTCCTCTGAACAAATCTTGGCAAGATTTGTGATAGGTTCACCCCTGACTCTGGAGACCAGGGTTTGAATCCCTGCTTACCCATGGAAAGCCACCTTGGGCAAGTCACACTTTCTCAGCCTCAGAGGAAAGCAATTGCAAACCCTTTCTGAACTAATCTAGCCAAAAATACTCCTGTGATAGGTTCACCTTCGGGTCACCATAAGTCAGAGACGACTTAAAGGCACAAAACAACAACCAAACAGTATGTTGTTAGGACAATTCAATTTACATTAATGCAGCATCCAACCGTGACTTCAGTGGGTCTACTATGGTTCCAACTAGCAATGGAATCCAGGCCTGTTCAGTCCCAGACTCCCCCTGCTATCTTGGGCTGTGCTGGCTGGGGGATTCTGGGAGCTGTAGTCCAAAGAAATTACTTTCCCCTGAGCTCTGCTGTAGCTTTCAGCGTGAGTGCCGTGTGGAAAATTGGTCTCCACCACCTGCTTTGAAATCCATAGATTTCATAAGGCTTCCCACTGATTTTGCAGCCGAGGTAGAATCTGAACCCAAATCTTCACAGCTGCACTCCCAGTTCCTTTAAACCAGACTGTTTTGTTATCCTCGCCGTGCCGGAACTCACAGGGTGTCTCTTTCTTTTGCCGTATTTTTTCTCCTTCCGCTTTTAAACAGCCGAATTTTGATGTATATTTCAAAAGGCGACAGTTTAACAAGTCTGTTCCTTCCTGCCTTCTCCCTCCCTCCCTCTCGCGCTCCACTGGCTGCCTTTTATCTGACAACCGTCCCGAAACCTCTCAAAGCCACGGAGTGCTTTTATGTCGCGGGTGCCTTCCCGATGCTCAGCTTCCGAGAGATGTGCATTGAAGCCTTGGTTTACTCTGGCCATGCTCTGAGGCTCGATACATTTTTCTCTGCTGCTTTTGTTGCCAGGACTGGTCGGGAAGGGGACAGGATTGTCGAAAGCAGATCTGTGTTCGCTGTGACAATAAAATAAAGCCTCCTTATTCGGAGGAAGTCTACCCAAAGCCGGAGGCAGACTCCAGGGCGGGAATGTTCCAGGAATATAGATTTCAATTGGCTGTTAAAAGGAACTAGTTCAGCAGTGGAACCAAGTGCCTGGATAGATGGCGAGGTCTCTTTCTCTGGCTGTTGTTATCGCCAAAACCAACTAATTTTACCGGTTTAATTCTTACTGTGAGACGGTGTCTGTGAAACGTTAAAAAAAAGCATGTGTTCTTTTTTATGGAGAAAATGGCATTTTCTGCTCAGTAAAACAAGTTTCCTGCGCAGAAAGCAAAATTTTAATACAGAAATATTATTTGCCGTTGGGGCAGAAATCTTACTTTCTGCAGAGAAGATACAGGGTTATGTTCACAAAACTTTTTTTTTTTTCTGTGTAGGAAACTTCTTTTCTGCAGATAATACACCATTTTCTTTAAGAAACCTCTACATCTTTGGAAGCTGCTTGGGTAGCACTTTGGGAGAAAAGGCAGCATATAAATACAATAAATAAATAAATAATCTCCTTTTCCCACCGCAGAATAAGTTCCAAACTGTGAATGTTGGCCCCTAGCTAGAAGCCTCTTTGTCAGGATTTCCTGACACTAGAGAATTTTTTTTTTAACTGTATTTGAAATATTTTCCCATATTAGTTCCCTTCCTAGAATTGTGATGCTGCTTCCAGTTTTGTCCAATGGCAGTCACAGCAGGGTGGCTGCATAACACCAGAGGAGTCGAAAAACAGGCAGTGTGGTCACCCAGCATAGAGGAGCGTGGACCCCCCTTCTGATTTAAAGTGAAGGGATCCCACCCTTGAGCTAAAATAAATCTCCCAGAGGGGTTAGCCAATGTGAGTGCTAACTCGGCCTCTGCCTTTCTGCACTGTTAATATCATCCATCTGGCTTTGCAAATGCATCCAGCGTGGAATGACAGAATCATAGAATCCTGGAGTCGGAAGAGTCCTCACGGACTGCCAAGCCCAATGCCCCGCTCATTTCAGGATCGCCAGATGCCAAATCCTTGTTGGGAGTTATAGTTTCCCAGGGTGTTAGCCCTTTTGGAGAAACTCTATGAAAGCTAAAACTGTTAGGAGTCAGCCTTCTTTTAGCAGAGCAGCAGAAAAAGCATGCCCCAATCTCTGTGTGGCTTCCCTGAGCTGAAACTCACTCCAAAAACAAAACAAGGCAGGCAGTTTCAGGTTACCAACTTAGGAAAGTTTACTAATTTACACATACATTGGAGGATGTAAATGCTAGCTATCTAATGAATAGATTGGATAAGACAGCAGCTTTGTTCTTAACTCACCATCTTCTTGGTGGAGAGAAGGAAGAAGAAGCAAAAATGGAGGAGAGGAAGGTCTGAGGAGTGGGGTCTTTTATAAGACCAATGGCCCTTGGAAGGGTCCTGGGTCACATGATCTGGTCATCTGGACACCAGAGGTATTGATAACCGTGCATTTAAATGACCCAAGAGCAAATGGTGAGGATTTGAGGGAGAAGAGAGAAGACTTTGGCATGCAAAGAAAAAAGACACGCTATGCTATCTAAGCCCCACTTGCCCTAAAACAAAGGCGGAGAGAGAGAAAGAATACTGGAATTTTTCCAACAATCCCCAGCAAGTAGTTGTCTAGCCTCTTTTTGAAGATGTCCATCAAAAGAGATTCCACCACCTATTTGGGTCCAATGCCAAACCACTCTTACAGTCAAGAAGTTCTTTCTAATGTTCAACCGTAACTTCAGACCCTTAGTCCTGGTCCTACCCTCCGGGGCAGCTGAGAACGGGCCTGCCCCCTCCTCTCTGGGGCAGCCCTTGGGGGATTTAAAGAGGGCAATATATCACCCCTCTATCTTCTTTTCACCACCCTGTACAAACCCGACTGTCTCAGCCTTTCCTCGAATGTTTTGTGTCCATGTTTTGGCATAAGTGGGGGCAAGCTCAGAAATACACACAGATGGAAGGGAATAGGGTCCATGCACTGCTCTTTCCTCCACTCCCTTGAGGAAAAAGTAAAGCCCCCTCCCCATTATCGTTGCTGAAAACGAGCAAGGCAGGGCAATGGAGACAGGAAAAGGGATGTGGGAAGACATGCCACGAGGGCTCTGAACCGTTCTGCTATCGAACAGCAAAGCACGTCCAGGAACCATGAAATATTCAACAGGGCTCAGACGCCAGGCTGAGCTGACTTTCTAGAGGCACCATATAAAGCTTTTAACTCCAACTCAGTGACAGAATAGAAAAAAAAGCAACCCTGGCCAGTTTCCCCCTTTCCACCAATGCACTTCCCGATTGGTGGGGCAGTTAGAGAAACGGAGACTGAGATCTGCCATATCAACGGCGCAGTGAATCCATTGCAGGTTTTCATCAGAGCTATAAAGGAGCTCTCCAAGGTGCTGGATGATGTCCCCGCACACTCCTCCACTTCCAGAAGAGGACCTGTAAATCTTCCCCGGTTCCTTCTCGCATGCAAGGACAAATCTTTTTTGGAAGTTTTCTCCCCGTTTTTGCACTTTGAGGTACGCCTGCAGGATTTGGAGAATTGTAGTCCAAATGTGTGAGATTTTCAAGCTCCAGAGATTCTCTGGGAATGGAGGAGAATCTTGAAGTAGGCCAATTCCAGTAACTTGCAATAGCAACGTTTCAATTAGCGGTTCCCCGGTGGCCATTAGAAAAGGAAGGAAGAAGAAAAAAATGTTATCTCCCAGGAGAAATCTGAGAATAGGGAGACCTACATCTGGATCTGAACTTAGATCTAAATCTAAATCTGAATAGGCTGCCAATTTGCAGCCAATCTATGACAATCTGTGGAGTTCCCACATCTGAATTGGTAGGTGTGATCTGCCTGGATGTTTTCTTCTACACCCTTGTTCCAAAAAGACAAAGGTAAATTCCAAAAAATTTTCCAGTTTTCAAATCAGTGAGGCGTTCTATGTTAGCTCTTACACCATACCTCTCCAAGTTCAGAAAAGCTATATTTTGGAGCTCTGACTCCCAGCATCTTCTGGGAATTGGAGACCAAAAAGTAACTTCCCAAGCTCTGTTTTCTTTCCCCTTTTTGTTTCTTCACCTCCCTGTAACTTGCATGTTCAAGCAGTGCCTTCTCCCATAATGAGTCACTCCGTGCCTCTCGAAACATGTGGTCTCGCTTCGTTTGAAGTCAGATGAAAAAGAATTATTGATGCCCTCATTACTAGAGCACCCCGGAGTGCTCCCAAAGGGTTAGAGAATCAGAAGAAACGCTCGGCACCTCACAGGATAATCAGGCACAGCCTAAATGCTAAGCAAGGACTGCTCCCCTCCGCATGTGTATTGTGGGCAAGCTCTCCAGAGCTGAGTGACAAGGTCCTCACAGCTCCTCACTGGTTGGTGGAAGGGTCTGCAGCAATGATGGTTGGTGGCTCCCGTGTTAGCATCCACCGAAGACTTTAAATCAGGTTTCAAAATGTTGGCAGTTAGAGTTTCCTGGGGTATTACCCTTTTTGGGAAATTCTATGAAAGCTAAAACCGTTTGGGATCAGCCTTCTTTTAGCAGGGGAGTAGGAAGAGCATGCCCAAATTTCTGTGTGGCTTCCCTGAATTGAAATTGACTAAGAAAAAAAAACAAGCCAGGCAGTTTCAGGTTACAAACTTAGAAAAGTTTACTAATGGCTTTTACATCTACATGTGCACTGGAAGGCCTACATCCTAACTAGCTAATGAATAGATCAGGTAAGAGGGGAGCTTCGCTCTTAACTCACCGTCTTCTTGATGGAGATGTGAAGCAAGAAGGAAGAAGAAGCAAAAACGGAGAAGAGGATAGGGCTGAGAAGGGGGGTCTTTTGTAGGACTAATGATCCTAGGGACTGTCCTGGGTCACATGGTCTGGTTACCTGGGTACCAAAGGCATTTATAACCATGCGTTTAAATGACACGCGAGCAAGGGTTGAGGCTTTAGGTGAGAAAGGAGAAAGCTTTGGCATGCAAAAGAAAAACTCTATGCTAACTAAGGCCACTTGTCCTAAAATAACAGCAGAAGGAGAAAGTGCTGGAATTTTTCCAACATAAAGGAGCTCTCCGGGGTCCTGAAACCCATTGCTCAACATGCATTTATCACCTTGGACAGCTACCCAAAACTTGTAGTGAATTGTAGTGATGTAAGAGGTAGCCGGTACCACTGCTCTGTAGTCTCTCACAGGGAAGCCCATTTAGCTGCTGAAGGACTATGGGAAATACTGTCAGGGTGGGAAAATCTGGCCTTTCCACTTGTGTTTGATTTTAAAAAATGCACAAAATTCTTTCCATCCCCAAAATAAGGCGATTCACTTTGGATGAATGCTTCCTCACCCCACTCCTTGAACTACCCCAGGCGACTCTTTTTCAAAATCACAGTTCAGCTGCAAAATGGCAGCCAGAAGCAACATGTTACTCCTAGAGTGGGAGGGTTGCGGGGGCAAAAATTGTCCCTCCCTACCATGCAGTTTATTAGAACCATAGAATCATAGAGGTGGAAGAGATCCCAGGGGCGATCGAGTCCAGCCCCATTCTGCCGTGGATATTAGCCATGGGGAGGTGCATAGCGCATTTCTCTGCAGAATAATTCTCATCTGGAATGGTCTGGGACATTGTAACGCTGGAAGAATGTTTGTGCAGACGTCTGGTAACTCTGTCATTCTCAGAATCATAGAGTTGGAAGAGACCACAAGGGCCGTTGAGTCCTACCCCATTCTGCCATGCAGAAATGCACCATCAAAGCATTCCTGACAGATGGCCATCCAGCATCTGTTTAAAAATCTCCAAAGACAGACACTCTACCACATTTCCAGGCAGTGTATTCCATTGTCAAACTGCTTTTATGATCAAGAAGTTCTTCCTAATGTTTAGATGGAACCTCTTTTCCTGAAGTTTGAAGCCGTTGCTCCATGTCCTAGTCTCTGGAGCAGCAGAAAACAGGCTTGCTCCATCCTCCATATGACATCCCTTCAAATATTTAAACATAGCTATCATTATCTGCTTGCTTTATTCGTTAAAGGGATTACCTCCCACGCCCTGTCTCGGGCTCTACGGGCAGTGTGCAATACAGCCAACGTGATCCGTTTTAAAACGGCGCAAACAATAAACCCATTCTAAAAGGCTAAAAGCATATCGAACGATTCACCGAGTTAAAAGAAGACAGATCGAGACTGGCTGAGACACTTTGGAACAATTCAAAGTCTGCTTTAAGAGACAAGATACAAGAGACTGCCTGCTTTTCTCATGTCTCGTGCCGGTTATGCAAGCTAGAGTTAACCGATGTTAAAGCTTTTGTGTTCTAATCAGATCAAAATGGAATATGTCTTCTTTGTCTCTCTCCTTCCCTTTTTTAAAATTAGGTTCTTAGTATATAAATGCAAAAGGAAAGGGAGATCCATAAAAGAGAGTTTTCAAAGTAGCGGCATTAATCTCTTGCAGCGTAAAAAGGGGGAAGGAAGCGGAACGTGGTAGCACCTTTAAGACTGACAAGTTTTTATTTTAGCGTGAGCTTTTGTGGATATAACCCCACTCCTTTGGATGCAGGGCAAATCATGTCCCTTTCAAAGGGCTGCCTAAGCCAGTCGTCCTCAAACTGTGGGGCAGGATCCCCATGGGGTTCGATCGTTCCTCAAGGGGACTGGTGCAAGAAATGTTTTGGATTTTAATTTATTACAGTAGAACCTTGCTGATGGAAATGGTGCTCCTAGGGGTTAAACGTTTGAGAACCTGGATAGGGACCTTGGGAGTTCCAGCCCAAAATCTCCTGGAGGGCTCCTGTGATTTCTGGCTGTAAATCCAGGAAGTGTTGACCCAGGTGACTTTTGCAAGTGGGGACAGAGGAGTTTCCGTCTGGCTCCTGAACCTGGGCCCATAACTCAGAGTTAATGAGCTGCGAAAGACACAGAAGCCCAGCAAATCGCCCCATAAATACTCTTCCGGGCCTTTTCAGTCGATCGCGAAGGGAAACCAAAGTGGCCATTTGTCAACAAGGGCAAATTCGAGGGATAAAATATGTCACCTGGAGAGGAGTCATTCTTTCAGCTTCCAACTCGGTTTTCTTCTGTATCCCCCTGCTAACAACCTCTTCCATCTTGTCTCCACCACTCTTACGGGATTTCAGCCAAACAATGTGCCATTTTTTAAATTTTTTTGGACTGCGTCTCCCAGAAAACCCCAGCTGCCGAGGCCATGGAGGGGTTGGGACGAGGGAAGCCCTCCCCTCCAAAAAATCTACTTTTTCTGAGCTTTGCACCTTCCAGGACTGGAGCAAGGTCCCTCTTCCGCTTTCTTCTCTCATGCAATACCCAACATGGATCCTTCCAACGCGTAGACCGTGCTGTGGTGCAGCAATGGGCGACGGTGTGGGGTCCGAGAGCCAATTCTCCCCGTTCTCCCCGGGCTGCAGTGCTCATGTCAAGCTGCTCCGTCACATCGCGGACGTCTCGGTGCGGCATTTTTAAATGCGCTGCATTTTTCAATATACAACGTATTGGGGAAATGGTTTGCCATGGGTGAAAAACCCCCTTGCAGTGTTGTTGCCGTTTTAAGTTGGGGTCCCTGAGCGTCGCGACACATCGGCTCAAATCCTGGGATTGCCTTGCGCATGTCGAATGCATTCGGACAAAGGTCTGGTTATGACCTTTAAAGCTCTATACAGCTTGAATCAGGGGGCCAGTGTGGTTTGAATGTTGGACTAGGGCCATTTCCGCTCCAGACTGTTATAGCGCTTTGATTCCACTTGCAACATCCTATGGAATCCTGGGGTTTGCAGTTTCGGGAGGGGCCGGCCGACCCCTCCCGAAACTGCAAACCCCAGGATTCCATAGGATGTTGCAAGTGGAATCAAAGCGCTACAACAGTCTGGTGCGGAAATGGCCTAGGATTTGGGGAGACCAGGATTTGAATTGCCACTTAGCCAGGGAAACCTGCTGGGTGACCTCGGGCATGCCACACTCTCTCGGCCTCCGAGGAAAGCAAGGACGCACTTCCTCTGAAGGAATCTTGCCAGGAAAACATTCCCTTGCCATTAACGCCGGACTCTCTCTTTCTCTGTCTCCTTGCCTCCTTTGTCTTCTGCTCCAGGTATTCGGAAGAGGAGATCCGGCAGAAAGTGGGGACCTTCCGTCAAATGCTGATGGAGAAGGAGGGCGTGCTCACCCGGGAAGACCAGCACGGACGCCACATGTGAGTATAGACTGACTGCCGTGCGCGCTGGGCACTGGCGCATCTTGTTAGAGGGGATAGATTGTGAGAGAGTATTATTGGAATCTAAGCTCTGTGAGAGCCTTTACTCTTAGGATGGCGAGTTTGAAAGAACCAGATTTAAGGCATGGAATCGTAGAATCGCAGAGCTCAAAGAGAGCCCAGGGGCCATCCAGTCCCACCCCATTCTGCTAGGCAGGAAGACACGATCAAAGCATTCCCAACAGATGGCCATCCAGCCTCTCTTTAAAAACCTCCGAAGGAGGAGACTCCACCACACTCCCAGGTAGCAGTGTATTCCACTCTCAAACTGCTCTTACCCTGAAGAAGTTCTTCCTAATGTTTAGGTGGAGTCTCTTTTCCTGAAGTTTGAAGCCACTGCTCCATGTCCTAGTTTCAGGAGCAGGAGAAAAATGAGCTTGCTCCATCTTCTGTGTGATATCCCTGCAAATATTTAAACACAGCTGTCGTGTTATCTTAACCTCCTCTTCTCCAGGATAAACGTGCCCAAATCCTTAAGCCACTCCTCATAAAGCTTCATGGTTTCCAGACCCTTCACCATTTTGGTCACCCTCCTCTGGACACATTCCAGCTTGTCCATATCCTTCTTGAATTCTGGTGCCCAGAAATGGACAAAATATTCCAGGTGGGATATGACCAAAGCAGAATAGAGTGGTACCGTCACTTCTCTTAACCTAGATGCTATTCTCCTATTGATGCAGGCCAGAATTGCATTGGCTTTTTTAGCTGCCGCATCACGCTGCTGACTCATTTTCAGCCTGGGGTCTACTAAGACTCCTAGATCCCTTTCGCAGGTACTGCGCTCAAGCCAGGTGTCACCCGTCTTATATCTGTGCATTTCATTTTTTTTTTCTGTCTACGTTTAGTACCTTCTGTTGAAATTCATTTTGTTAGTTCTGGGTCAGCTCTCTAATCTGTTAAGGTCATTTCGAATTCTGATCCTGCCCTCTGGGTTTTTAGCTACCCCTCCTAATCTGGTGTAATCTGCAAATTTGATAAGAATGCCTGCTCCATCTGTTCCGTCTTCCAAGTCATTGATAAAGATGTTGAGTAGCGCCGGGCCCAGGACAGAACCCTGTGGCAGCCCACGAGACAGAGGCAAGAAAATAAGTTTGGAATCCTTAACAAGAGGCTAATTTTTAGTTAGAATCTCCTTTGTGGAACTTGGGGTCCATTTATTTAGGTCCTCCCATCCAGAGCATCAGAAACTATGATGATGATGGCGAAACATCATTGCTAATTCTGTTACCTTCCAAGGCTGCTTTCTTGGTTGTTTTCAGGGTGATGGTGATGTTAAAACCAATTTAGAATAACATCAAAGCAGCTAAAGAAGTGGAATAACAGGGGAAAAGTTGGAATTAAATAAAAATGCACAGCTCTAATCGTAAAGGATTTGAAACTGGATAGAAATGAAGGGTGCTTGCTGAAGCAAATGTTAAGGGAGGCTCATCAAGTTATTGCATATTGGAAAGATGAAGGAAAATGGAAGGTAGAAAGATGACAATATTATATTTCAGAATATGTAGTTTTTGATTTTATATTAGAAAGAAGAATGGGGTATATGAGTCAGTCGAATGAAACTGGTTGACTAAGTAAGTGGAACAAATTAATAGAATCAATTAAAGAAAGGAAGGGGTACAAAATTATAAAAGAAACAATTAATACGATTCTCTACATCAGAGGAAAGGGGTTTTAAATAAAAATTGACTTTGTTCCTTGAGGGGGTGGGAGGGAGGGCAGGGGAGAAGTAGTCACATATTGATTGGGAAAATTAATTTGTTGGTTGTGGGTTGAGCACTCATTGTTTCGTATTAATCATTGGAATGATTTTTTGTATGTAGGTTAGTGTTAATACGTATGTCAGTGTTAAACTGTAATTGGTGTTAAATTACTCCAACAATAGAAATAATGGAATAAAATGTCAAAGGAGCTGTCCAAGGTCACGGATGCATTTTCAGCACCTTGGACAGGTTTGGGTAGGATTTTCAGGGCTCTGAATAGGGTGGGATAGGCTTCAGCACCGAGGACAGATCCTTCAATGGGCGAACTTAAACCCTGAACTGGAGTCACTGCTCCACCGACTCCTGTTGCCCTGTTCAAGTCCAAAAAAACAGCAGGTGCCTCTCGGTTTGCATTTTCTCCTGGATCTCGGGTGTCGCCTGTCACCCTTCTGACAAATGCGATGGCCCCCAGAGGCAGGCTGTAGCTCTGCTTTCCGCCCGCTTGAGAGAGAGACCCGCTCCGCCGTTTACGCTTCTTCACATTCCCCGGCTGACAGTGATTTAGATTCTGAGTCCTCGACAGACCAACCAGCGGAGAGAACTGCACATTATAATCCATCATCCAGGGTGATGTGGCGACGGAGGGGGAGAGGGAAAGAAACCAGGTCGGTCAGGACAGAAATAGACCGGGCTGAGTCATCAAGTATTTAAGACCCCTTTCAGGATGGGAAGTCAGGAGTAACTACGAAGAGAGCTCTGAGAAGTCCCGTTTCTAGACTACGTCCCCATCGTCATCCTGGTTGGTGGATTCTGGGATCTCCATTCCGAAAAAAGGCAATATTTTTTTTCTGAAATGAGAAAAGGAGAATCACCCACGGAGACTCCACCGCCTCTATAGGCAAATGGGTTCCATTGCTGAACTGCTCTGTCAAGAAGTTCCTTCTAATGTGCAGTCAAAATCAGCCCTCCTGTGACTTCAAACTATTAGACTTGGAGAGAAGGGACCAGCGGGGTGCCACAGGGTTCTGTCCTGGGCCCAGGGCTGTTCAATATCTTCATCAACGACTTGGAGGAAGGAATAGAGGGCATGCTCATCAAATTTGCAGAGGACACCAAATTGGGAGGGGTTGCTAATACGCCAGAGGGCAGGATCAAAATTCAAAATGACCTGGACAGATTGGAGAGCTGGGCCAAAGCTCACAAAATGAAATTCAACAGAGAGAAGTGTAAGGTCCTACACTTAGGTAGCAAAAATGGAATGCAGAAATATAGGATGGGGGACACGTGGCTGGATGGCAGTACGTGTGAAAGGGATCTAGGAGTCTTAATAGACCACAAGCTGAACATGAGTCAGCAGTGTGATGCGGCAGCCAAGAAAGCCAACGCAATTCCCGGCTGCATCAATAGGAGTATGGTGTCTAGATCGAGGGAGGTACTGGTACCACTCTACTCTGCTTTGGTTAGACCTCATCTTGAATACCGTGTCCAGTTCTGGGCACCCCAATTCAAGAAGGACACGGTCAGGCTGGAGCAGGTCCAGAGCAGGGCGACCAAAATGGTGAGAGGCCTGGAAGCCAAGCCCTATGAGGATAGACTTAGAGAGCTGGGTATGTTCAGTCTGCAGAAGAGAAGGTTAAGAGGGGACATGATAACCATGTTTAAATATTTGAAGGGATGCCATGTAGAGGAGGGAGAGGGCTTGTTTTCTGCCGCTCCAGAGATCAGGACAAGGAGCAATGGATTCAAGCTGCAGGAAAGGAGATTCCACCTGAACCTCAGGAAGAACTTCCTGACGGTCAGGGCTGTCCGGCAGTGGAAGATGCTGCCTCCATGGAGTGTGGTGGAGTCTCCTTCTTTGGAGGTTTTTAAGCAGAGGCTGGACGGCCATCTGTCGGGAGTGCTTTGAGGGTGTTCCTGCATGGCAGGGGGTTGGACTGGATGGCCCCTGGGGTCTCTTCCAACTCTACATTTCTGTGATTCTGTGATTCTATGGTCCTACTCTCTGAGGCAGCAGAGAACAGGCCTGGCCCATCCCCTCTGTGACAGCCCCTGAGATATTTAAAGGATGCAATCATGTCCCCCTTTAGGTCTTCTCTTCACCACACTGAACATGCCCGGCTCTTCGACCTTTCCTACATTTTGTTCTCCACACCTCTTATCATCTTTTTTGCATTTCTCCAAACCTGCTCCAGTTTAATATGAAGTTTCTCAGCCTGTCAGAACTCCAGACTTCTCAGAAGTGCCTCTGGGTCTGTTGTTTTCCCTTCGTCCCTCTGGATGACACGGGGCTCATTTTATTCCCGACTGGAGAAGATCCACTGAAACGAACAGGACGTGGGAGTCCATGGTAGCGCACGCCCCGTTGATTTTACGGGATCTGCACTTGCTGGGGCTGAAATTGGGGGGAAAGTCTTTGCTTGTCAATGGAAGGAGAGCAGGAAGGGAGCCAACCTTGACAGGGAGTTCCAAAATCTGGGAGCCACCACTGAGAAGGCCCTGTTCTTGGCAAAGGTGCCTGTGAGGGTGGTGAGGAGGAAGGAAGGCCTTTTCAGGTACCTCAAAACTTGAGCACGTTTCTATAGGTAATTCCAGCTCATCAGAACGAGCGTGCCCGAGTCGTGTCTGAGTTCTTGCTGTGTGCCTTCAAGTCATTTCTGACTTATGGCAACCTTAAGGCGAACCTATACCGGGATTGTCCAAAGGGAGTTTGCCGCTGCCTTCCTCTGAGGCTGAGAGAGTGTGACTGGGTTTCCATGGCCGAGCAGGGATTTGAACCCCGCTCTCCAGAGTCGTGGTCCGATGCTCAAACCATTACAGTGTGCTCTCCCTCTCTCTCTAGCCACGAACTAAAATGCAAATAAGTTTTATTTTTCTCCTCTGACAATCCTGCTCCTTGTTTTCCCTCTGATTCTCCAGTCCACTGATGTGCCTCTTGTATTTGCTGAGCCAAAACATCCTGGGGTTCATTTCCTTTAAAACGGCCAATTATTCACTCAGCTGGTAATTGGGTTAAGATCCCTGAGCAACAGAGATTAATGCCTGGCGGGCCCATTGCCTGCTGAAGGAGATTTTGCCTCTTGCTGCCGTCTTTCCTCCCCCCCCGCTTTTTTTAATTTCTTCGCAGACAAAGAAGGAAGGCCCACTTCATTTTTTTTAGAAAAGCACTTGCCAGCCACAATGCTATAATAACTTAATGCTTTCAAATCGTACATGCTGAGAGGAAGAGGAGACAAAGGACAGAATGGCATGTTTTCTGTTGTTGCTCTTGTTTATTTACATATTTGTCACCCTTATGCTGGGCCTTTCCAACAACGAAATCCAGAAAGCGGTCATCCTCTTCCCTGCTCTGTCTTCCCAACAATCCTGTGAGGTAGGCCAGTCTAAAAACAGGTGGTCCGATGTGGCTGCCATGCTAGCGGGGCACTGAATCCACTCCAGGTTTTGGATAGCTTTAAAGGAGCTCTCTAAAGGGCTGAAGCCGTATAGGGATAGGTTCCAGCATTTGGAGAGCTCCTTTAAAGCCCAGTTGATCTCTCCCTAATGCTTGGTGGAAAGAAGTAGGCAAAGGGGAAGTGGATGGATTTCATCACGGATTTCATCACGGCTGCCTTGAGTTTGCAAGACCTGAGCAGATCTTTTAAAAACAGGGTATCTTCGAAGTCTCTCATTTGTAGGGTCAACATAAGTTGAGGCTAACTTGATGACAATTAACAGCAACAGCCATTAACAGCAACCTGCCTATCAGCCATACTTGGGTCAACGACCCCACAAAGAAGCATGATGTGTTGCTTAAGAACGTACCAAAACAGATTTCTGTCCTCCTGTCCCTGCAGTGTTTTAAGTGTTTTAAGCACATCCTACGCCGGCAGGAAAGCCACAAAGATAAGTGATAACTTCTCTTCTTCTTCTTCTTCTTCTTTGGGCAGAGTGATAGAAAACCATCACATGGTGGACGGAGAAGGGTACGCAATCGAATACGCAGAGTACGGGGAAGGCTGCCCGCTCCAGTGCGACTGTACAAGTGACTGCTACCAAGACGACAGCAGTCACCGAGAATACAGGTGAGCAGCGCCAAGAGACCTGTAAGAATCATAGAATCATAGAAATGTAGAGTTGGAAGAGACCCCAGGGGCCATCCAGTCCAACCCCCTTCCATGCAGGAATACCCTCAAAGCACTCCCGACAGATGGCCATCCAGCCTCTGCTTAAAAACCTCCAAGGAAGGAGACTCCACCACACTCCATGGAGGCAGCAGATTCCACTGCCGGACAGCCCTGACCGCCAGGAAGTTCTTCCCGAGGTTCAGGTGGAATCTCCTTTCCTGCAGCGTGAATCCATTGCTCCTTGTCCTGATCTCTGGAGCGGCAGAAAACAAGCCCTCTCCCTCCTCTACATGGCATTCCTTCAAATATATAAACATAGCTGTGGGAATCCTGTGGGCCGTGGGCCACATGTGGCCTGTAAGGTCTTTCTGTGGCTCCCCAGGACCCAGCTGAAAAGGAAGAAATTGCCTATTTTTTCCCATAATATGGGGAGAATTGTGCCTATAGGATTTACAATACACCTCTGACATTCTTTCCCACACCTTGGCTGAGATTCTAGATCTGCTACTTTGTTAAGTATACTGAACAAAGTAAAATCTCTTCGTCTGACATTTTGCTTTACCAGGCGGCACCCTCTGCAAGCGACAGAGGTCTGTTCTTCCATCCGTTGAAATACAGCAGACAGATGGTCTCGTTCTCTTCCCGTCAGTAATCACTGTTGCAACTAGGATGCCCATTGCAATTCCTCCTCATACCTGAGATAGCTGGCGGGAGGGAAGTGGAAGCATTGGTCTACTGTGTTACAGTCGATGGGAGAACAGACCCACACTGCGCGCAGTGAGAGACTTTTATGATCTCTACATAGTCCCTATCATTGCAATAGTAGGGAATACATATTCCCTGCTATTGCCATGATAGTGAATATGTAGGGATCGTGAATACAAATGCGTTATGGAAACACATACCTGTCCAATTCTACCTGCCTCTTCTTCTTCCTCTTGTCTCCCAGGCTGAAGAGGCGGTCCAGCAGCTCCACTTCTCCCCCACCCAAGAAGAAGAAGAAAAAGAAATCAGGTCACCGCCGGAGCCGGTGAGTCAGCCCACAATGCCCTTGCTCTTTGGGGGAGAAGTCACAGGTCTCCCGTCCGGCTTGGGGAGGTCAGTCGTTGACATTGCAGGAATGAATAATCTCAGCCATTTTTGCCACATTCCATGAGAATCCAAGGGTTTCTGTAGTATTGGGGAAACAGGTGTGCTGTCCGTTCCTACTTGCAAGGTAACAGTTAAGTGTGAAGTATCGGCAACACATGTCAGCTGTGGCTGTCATCACCAGTGCCTCCTGCCTGACGGGGAGATTGACCCCAAACTCCCTGATGCGGAACTGCTTTTAATATGCTTCACTGCCTCGCTGTGACAGAACCTGACTGCATACCGTGGCTGTGCTCAGAGGTGGAAAGGGGGTTTTTCATTGCTACCTGAACCATTGAGGGAAAGCATTCACCACCCAACTTTCTTCTTCCGTCCCTCCTCCCATGAACATTTCAGATCTCTTCGCTAATGACTTCCTCTTTGGATCATCGTAAGCATTTTAATGAGCCTTGTTTGCTTAGAAAAGCACCTAATGAGGAGGAATTCGAGTTGTGCGTTCTCATCTTACCCTCCGCTCCACAGTAGCTGGTGCCTTCCGTGCCACTGGGGCAACAGATCACTCCAGATTTTAAACTAAGCTTTGACGGAGCTATCCAGAATCCTGAAATCCTGGGTTCAGTACCTTGGAAAGCTCCATTTCACAAACACCAAAAGCAAATTCACTTTCCTGCTGACACGGAAGTCACCGGCTGCCACTCAGTAGTATTTTTCAAGCAGGGGTCCGAATGAGCACTTTGGGTAGGTAGATGGTAGATGGGTTATATCTTAGCCTGGTGTTGGACACTTAGGCCTGGGCCCCACTGGAATTCCCAACGAGTATAGACTCACTGAATCAATAGGATTTATGTAAGTGTTGACTCACCAAACAACAGTTGATCCAATGGGTCTAATTCTGTTTAGGACTAAACAGTAGAGTTCAGGTGAAAAGGTGTAGTTGGAAAGTCTCTTTCATAGGAGGTGTTTAAAGCATCTGGATGGCCAGCTCTCAGGAATGCTTTAGCTCTTCAGCTATGACATTTACTGGGAAGGCATAGATCAGTTGCTGTCTTTTGACCTGACCTCCCTTGCAGGGCTGTTGGGGGGATAAAATTGCAATAACCCGGAATTTCATGGTGGAAAATGAAGGATAACAATTTGATTGTGAATAAATGTTTCCATGAATAAGCATCAGGTTGACCTTGCTTTCCCTGCCACATAATACCAGGTATGGTCATGCAATGCTTTGATGCTTGAAAATGGACTTTATTTGCTGTTAAGGGGATGACGGGGTCAGGTGAGAAATGATGTGCTGGGAAAGAAGAGAATGTTATTTTAACAATCTTTAATGAGGAGGAACAGATGCAGATGCAGGGTCATGCGGATAGCAGGTGGGATGACAGCCTGGGAAAAGAACTGTTTTAATTAGCTATCAAACAGAATGCTTGTGCGTGCTAATTTGTAATGTTACAGCTTATAAGGTACTGCAAATCCAGTACTTCTTTAGTCTTGGCAGTTGCCAAGGTGTGCTGATGTTTGCTTCACTGTCCCGAATAAAGCTTTGGAACCCAGCTAAGCTTGTTCTCCGAACTCAGAGCCAGCCAATACACGACAGTCATGGCTGGTGGTTTCCATATTAGTGGGCCAGTGAATTTGTTCCAAGTTTTAGTCCAAACTTTAAAGCAGTTATCCAAGTGGATGAATATATTGGGGGGCTCATTTCAGCATGTTGGATAGCTCCTTGGGAGTTCTGCTTAAACCCAGAGCATATTCATCACCTCTATTGACATGGACGTCACTAAGTCACTGGCTTCCGCTTATTAAAAGTGCCTCCGAATCTTTATGCTTAGCAGTATTCCTGAACCCTTTCTTGCTCTTAAAATTTCTCCCTGCGATGCTATCAACATAGTCTGGAGCCTATTTTCATTTACTCCACGACTCGAAATTTGGTTAATCAGGCTGAAGTTCTAAGGGGATTGAAATGAACTTATTCTGAGCTAGTTCAGATCTTATGCAAGATCACAAACCACAGAGAGAGAGGGAGAGAGAAGACTGAGAAATATGCCTAGTTTAATTTAAAAAAAAAATCTGATCCAAATCCCACTTTAAGCCTAGCCCCAGTTTCAAAGGTCAGTTCCACTATTGGATGGTGGCATCCATGTCAGTTGGGCAAGGAATCTCCGTGTTTTGGGTAACTTCAGAGGAGCTCTCTGTGGTACTGAACTTACCTAGGAATAGTGTTCAGAACCTTGGAGAGCTCCTATAAAGCCTGAGTTGAAATCTGGACTGGATTCACTGCCCCGCTGACATGGAAGCCACCAACTACCAGCCCTTTCCCCCGAACACTCCCCACGGTGTGAAGAGTTTCTCTTTTAACTCTTGCTCTGTCTGTTTCCTGTCTTGCAACCTCAGCAAAAAAAGGAAGCCGGGATCAGAACGCAGGTGAGTCAGAGTCCTCCTTGCAGCAAGATATGCATCATTCTCTCTGTGTGTCCATGCGTTTTCATGTGTGTGTGTGCATGGCTAGAGCCCTGTTGGTGTTTTACACAAGCACAAGTTCCCCTACAAAATTAGGGAGATATTTTCATCCAGTGCAGAACAGCCACAGTCAACTCAAGGTTTTTCAAAGTCGAGTTGGGGATGTGGTGCCATTGTACATGATTGCACATGTGTGTTTGCGCATGGGTACACATGATGTGCATTGCACATGATACATGTTGCGTATTTGGTTGTGCAGCTTCTCAATCCACTAGTGAAGCAGCGTTGTGCAATTGCCTCACTAACTGTGAGCATAAAGTTATGCCCTGTCTCTTCGGTGTAAGATCTTGGAGGTGTGTGTGTGTGCACGCATATGTGTGTTTGCGTGCTGATTTAAAAGCAAACAGCCCCTCTGACAAATTTGTTCTGGATTCCAGAAGGGTACAGCTAATCTCTAAAAAGATAAATTCAGTCGAATGATTAACAAATAGTACTTTATAATTATATTAGCAAAATATTTCAATGTCTGCCTTCCGCACTTGCTCAAAATGGAAGTCAGCTGTACCACAGGTATTGCTAAAATATTTATAGTGCTATAAATATTTATAAAGCTAATGTATTTGTAAGTGTTTTGCTAATAGAGTTATAAAGTTGCTTCTGTTAGAAGTCCAAGAGAGAAAAGGAGAAGGAGGGAGAAGTTTAACAAATAGAACTGTAATAGCTGAGCAAAACTTCTCAGCTTCTGCTTTCTTCAATTGCTTAAAATAAAATTGGCAGTTGAGAACATTGGCATGTCAAAAACCCCAGACCCCTTAATTTTTTTAAAAAATGGGTGATTTTCTGCCCACCACCGCCGATGGCTTAAAAATGCTGCAAAATGCAGCAAAAGCTGCCAGAACTGTCCCCCCCCCCAAAAAAAATCAGTTGAAAATTGGCCAAAATTCAAACAGGAAAGGAGCAATGACGTCTCCAGCTTCGACTTGGGCTGATTTTCAGCCAATGTTGAGGAGTTCTGGGTTTAAAAAGTATGTAGGGGGAAAGGAAGTAGGGGATTGCACTCTTTTGGGGGTTGGGGATAAAATTCACCCAGATTTCTTTTTCACAAAAAAAAAAATTACGTAGTTTGTGTGCTTTAAGGGTTTTGGGGGCCACCCTTTGGAGCCACAAGAGCTACTTGGGGCCTGCTTTGCCCATCCCCGTGATCCTGCAACGAAATGCTGTATTCGCTGGCATGTAAGACTCAATTTTTGTCCTTGCAAAAATACTGTTTGAAAATGGGGTGCGTCTTATACGCCGGTGTATGTTATACACCAGCAAATAGTATTTGCTGGCATATAAATGGTGCGCATCTTATGCGCTGGTGAGTTTTATATGCCGGCAAATACGGTAGAAACAAAAAGTTCTTCGCATCCCATCCTTTCTCAGAAACAGCAAAGTACTTTGAGCCTGAAACGAGCAGCTTCTGGTTTCCTTGTCAGTGGGATGTTGATCGACTCTTTCCTCACTGTGCCTCTTTGTTTCACTTTATAGCGGGGATAGCTCTTCCCCCGTCCGGAAAGAAAAAAAGAAGAAGGCTGGGAAAAAACATCGGAGGGAGAGGTAAGCGAGTGCGATGTCTTCAGTTCCCACCCTATGCGTTGCACACTAGAGAACTGCAGTGATGTGGACTTGAGTTGACTGACTCGGACTCAAGCCATGTCGAGGAGGGAGAGGGCTTGTTTTCTGCCACGCCAGAGACCAGGACAAGGAGCAATGGATTCAGTCTGCAGGAAAGGAGATTCTACTTGAACCTCAGGAAGAACTTCCTGATGGTCAGAGCTGTCCAGCAGTGGAATCTGCTGCCTCCATGGGGTGTGCTGGAGTCTCCTCCTTCTTTGGAGGTTTTTAAGCAGAGGCTGGAGGGCCACCTGTTGGGAATGCTTTGATGGGTGTTCCTGCATGGCACAAAGGGGTTGGACTGGATGGCCCCTGGGGTCTCTTCCGACTCTATGATTTTGTGATTCTTAAGTCACTTCAGTGACCCGACTCAGACTCAACTCGGCAATAAATGACACACTGACTCCACTCGAGACTTGTGTATTTTTAGTGGCTGACTTGCTGCCCTTAGTTCAGCAACATAACCCGTTCATCCAGAAACCTTATGACTCTGAACAACGTTTCTGTCTCTTTTTTGCGTACTGGTCGTGTTAGGATCTGTCTCAAGCCCAAAGTGTGGGCACGTTTCTTGGAAGGGGACAGCAAACGGGTTAGGCGGCGGGCTTGAGGTGGGGCTGAGGTCTGCTAGGCAGCCTGTCCCCGCTGCATATTTGAGGAGCCTTCCAAAACTTTTCCTAAGGGGAGAAGGCAAGACTCGTCCTCAGAGCGCGGGGCATGTTTCCCAGAGGGGAACAGCAAATGTGTCAGGCAATGGGCTTGAGGAGGAAAGATCCTGCCTTCTAAAGCCTTTGAAGCTTCAGAAACGGGAAGTAAGAAGGATCCCCTTCCCCACTCCCGAAGCTGCAGACTCTCGTATGCCCGTTGACACAAAAGCTTCCAGCTTTAGGAAGGGGGAATGAGAAGGATCCTATCCCCCACTTCCAAAGCTGCAGATGGCAAAATCACGAATGTATAAATAAAGATGATGATGATCATAGAAACGTAGAATCCTAGAGTTGGAAGAGACTCCAGGGGCCATCCAGTCCAACCTCCTGCTATGCAGGAACACCCATCAAAGCATTCCCAACAGATGGCCATCCGGCCTCTGCTTAAAAACCTCCAAGGAAGGAGGAGACCCCACCACACTCCATTCAGGGGGCAGCAGATTCCACTGCCGGACAGCCCTGACCGTCAGGAAGTTCTTCCTGAGGTTCAAGTGGAATCTCCTTTCCTGCAGCTTGAATCCCTTGCTCCTTGTCCTGGTCTCTGGAGTGGCAGAGAACAAGCCCGTTCCCTCCTCGACATGACATCCCTTCAAATATTTAAACATGGCTATTCTGTCCCCTCTTAACCTTCTCTTCTCCAGACTAAACATCCCCAGCTCCCTAAGCCGCTCCTCATAGGGCTTCATGGCTTCCAGACTCTTCACCATTTTGGTCGCCCTCCTCTGGACACGCTCCAGCTTGTCAGTATCTTTCTTGAACTGAGGTGCCCAGAACTGGACACAGTATTGCAGATGAGGTCTAACCAATGCAAAATGGAGTGGTACCATTACTTCCCTCGATCTGGACACCATACTCCTGTTGATGCAACCAAGAATTGTGTTGGCTTTCTTGGATGCTGCATCACACTGCTGGCTCACGTACAGCTTGTGGTCCACCAAGACTTCTAGATCCCTTTCGCACGCACTGCTATCCAGCCATGTGTCCCCCATCCTATCTTTGTGCATTCCATTTTTTCTGCCTAAGTGCAGGACCTTACACTTAGGGAGAAAAAATGGAATGATGGTGATAATGACGACGACGACAACGACAAAAACAACACTCCCCCAATTGCTCATTTTCCACTGCACCTGTGTAGAAAAATCCTTTTCTGCACAAAAAACTTGCTGTTTTCCGTGCAAAAGGACCAGGCGCAGATTTTGCACAGAACAAGTTCCAAACTGTAAAGATTCTTCTGAGTGCAGGATTCTTCTTGCCAAGGCTCCTCAACACTCAAAAAACTTTTTTTTTTTTTTTGGAGGAGCACAATTTTTGACCATTTTAAAAACATTTTCCAATACTTTCCTCCATCCCTGTCGGGGTACAGGGTGTAAGCACCTCGGAGAGGTCCGTAAAAATTTGGGCTAAAACCTGGAGCAGACCTTTCACCGTGAAAATTCACCACTAGCTGCCGCTGACCTCAACCATGAATAGTCTTTTCTCGCTACCATCTCCGCTACCCTCACCCTGAATCCTGGGTCCTGCCCTTTGGCAGGCTGGAACATAACCAAACGCTGAGCACATGGCTTTTTTTTATTTTTCATGTCCTGTTAAATTTTATTCATATTTGCATCTTCTTCTATACAATCTCTTTCCATTCAATTTCACATTTGCTACCTATATTGACGCCATTTTTCTCCTCATATTCAGTAAACAGTGTTTGTCTAAAATTAAAGACAGAGGAAAGCGGGAAGAAAAAGGGATAATCTTACATTGGTTCCCCTATAGACAGTTAAAGGAAAGATTCCAGATGGACTTGAAACTCTACGCATTTGATGTAAAAGAACAACATGAGATCGTAAAAATCGTGAGAGATAATCCATTACACGTAATGGCCAAACTTTACAAGGTCCTTCTGTTACAGAAGAGAGAAGACGAGACTATTAAACATGTAATGATTAAATGGGCTCAACATTTTGGCTACTCGGTACAACTGGAACGTTGGGAACAAAGCTGGAAACCGGCTCAAAAATTTGCCACGGCTCAAAATTTAAAAAGAGAACTGCTTTAAGATCTTCCATAGATGGTACGCGACTCCAAGTAGATTGCAAAAAAATACACAACGCAGGAACAGGAAATTGTGGGAAGCGCAAAGTCGAAATTGGAGCAACTTACCATCTATGGTGGACGTGTAGTAAAGCCAAAAAAATACTTTAGTGACGTATACACAAAAATATAAAAGCACATGGCTTTTAAGCGGAGGAGTCGATCTTTGGCGGTGGGGAGGGTGAGGCTGAAATCACCTTTGACTTTCTCAACCGGTGTCTCCTCCGTCCCCCTCCCTCTTTGTTTTCCTCTTGCCGGTCGCCCGCCAGGTCTGCATCCGGATTTCGCAAGAAGAGGAGGCACAGGTGAGGGCGCACAGCGCAGTCCCCTCCCCGTCCTGCCCCCGCCTTCGTGCCTCTCCCCGCTTTCTGGGGCTCGAGTCTTGGGCCTCTTCTCCGTGTTCGTCCCCGAAGATGCGAGTGATGCCGTGCCCTCTAGTGGCTAAACCCCACGTTGATGCGATTTTTCTCTGTGGGCCTTTCCGCACAGCATTCTTAGAACGCTGTTGTTCCGCTTTCAACATCCTCTGGAATCCTGGGGTTTGCGGCTGAGGGAGGGGCCCTGAGGATTCTCCGCCAGGAAGCTCTTCGGCCTCAGGAAACTACAAACCCCAGAATTCCACAGGAGATTGAAAGTGGAATGATAGCCCTATAACAATGTAGTGCAGAGAGGCCCTGTGTTTCTAAAATTGCCTTTCCACACCATGGGCTCCAAGCTTGGGCACCTTGCATGCCTGAGCCGTACGACGCTATCAAAACACATGCACCATGACAGGCACGCTAGGTGTTAAAGCGAGGTCGGTGTGGGGCACCTTTTACCTGCTGTGAGTTGCATTCCCCTGGGGTTGCCATTTGGCCAAGATGCGTGTTGGTAGTAAGAGGGCCCAAAAACCGTGGTGGAGATGGAGCCCAAAGTGGATGTGGCCGCTCCGTTTTTCTCCCACACTTTCTGTGCCAGCTGGTGGCTCCCGTGTCACAGGGGCAGTGAATCCACTCCAGGCTTTAATCAAGACTTTAAAAGAGCTCTCCATGGTTCTGAACCATATCTCCTAAAATGGATTCAGCACCTTAGAAATGTCCTTTAAAGTTGACCAAAACCTGGACCGGATTCACTGCCCCATTGATATGACAGCCAACATCCACCACTGAACTCCCTCCCTCCCTCCCTCCCTCCCTCCCTCCCTCCCTCCCTCTCTATCTTTCTCTATCTTTCTATCTATCTCTCCAGCATTCTAGCTCTGCAACTCTGCTTCTCTTTCTATCATTCTCTTTGCTCTCTGTCGTCATTCTAGTTCAAGTATAAAATCTGGTTGGGGAGATCAGAAGGTGGAAGTTTGTAAAAGAGCAACAGGGATTAGCTTTTGCCACGAGATAGCTTCTGGTGGTTGTTGGGGAAAACCAATCTTTTGGCCAACATTAGAAGAACTCTCCAAGGTGCTGACAGGGCTAAACTTCAGCACATCGGAGAGCTCCTCTAAAGCCTGGATTAAAACCTGGAGTGGAATTACCACTCCACCGACATAGGAAACCACCAGCCACCACCAAGTCCTAGAATTCCTCAGCCCACAAAGGAATTCTTGGAGTTACAGCCTAAAGAAAGCGAAGTTTCCAAGCTTTTGCACTGATACCAAAAATGAGAAAATATTTCTGCAAGTAGTTTTCGGAAACTTTTATTTTCCTTCCCCTGTGAAGAATTTGGAAATATTGACAACTGGCACCCGAGGGTGGTGGGCAGAGTAAGCTCTCTCCTTCTAGTAGAATTTCTTCCTGAAAGTATTCATAGATGATTCTGGAAGGTGGGTCCAGCCACCAAGGGTCATACTTTGGCCTGCATCGTCCACTCTTCCTTTTCCTGTGTGTTCAGTTCTGTGCCTTCTTGCAGGTCCAGAAGCCCCAAGAGCAAAAGGAAAGAGAAAAATAAAGACCGGAAAAGGTGAGTTTCTTTTAACTACTCCCTTGGAATTCCCGGGGGGTCGCTGGCACAGAACACAAAGCTAACCAAACGCTGCCCTAAATCCACTTATGAGTCCCACCTAGAGTAGACCCATTGAATCAAAGAGAATTTTTAAATCCCTGGGTAGGGAACTACATGGAAATGAGGGGCCAATTTTCTCCCAGATTCTCCCCCAAGGCTACCACCCAACAGTAAGCTGACATTCCTCCATTTTCTTCTGGAGTCCTTCTCAAAATGACAGCAGGAAGTGATGCTGTATCACTTCCTCTTCACCATTTTGAGAGGGACCTCAGGACAAAAAACATAGATTCGTAGAATTGGAAGAAACCACAACAACCATGGAATCCAGCCCCCTTCTGCCATGCAGGAACACACTCTCAAAGCACCCTAGCAAATGGCCATCCAGCCTCCTGTTTAAAAACCTCCAAAGAAGGAGACTCCACCACCCTCCACTGAGGCAGCAGCGTATTCCACTGTCAAACAGCCCTTACCGTCAGAAAGGTCCTCCTAATGTTTAGATGAAATCTCTTTTCCTGAGGTTTGAATCCGCTGCTCCATGTCCTAGTCTCTGGAGCAGCAGAAAACAAGCTTGCTCCGTCTTCAACATTACCAGCGTGAAAGAGGATCTCAGCCAAGATGTGTCTCCGCTGCTTGAAGCACCTAAACATATGTAATGTAGATAAGAATAATTAGTAAGAATTAGTAGTTATTTTTATCATGGTCCTGGTTTATGAAGAAGCACACGTCAGGCTGGCAGGATGTATTTTGTGTCTTACCAGAAAACCGGGAACCACCAACTGGAGCTGGAATTCACTATCACGGTTACCTAGAGTCACACATCGTATTGGATTCATAGTCACAATCCGTACCTATTCAACAATTGCGGCACTATTGCTGTGATTGTAAAAGTCCCCCCGGTCCTGCCAAACAGGGCAGCGGCTCCTGCAAGCAACAGAGGTCTGTTCTCCTGTCCTTAGAGACACAGCAGGTTGATGTTCCCATCCCTATCCCTTGCCAGGGATTTCTGGTTTTCTGATTTCTCAGAAGCAGGACTCCTGTCGTGGTTCCTTCTCACACCAGAGATTACTGGTGGGAGGGAGGTGGAAACATCAGTCTGTCGCGTCCCGGTCAAAAGGAGAATGGATCTCTGTCACTTGTGGCAGCTGCTGCCCAGTAAGGCAGGATGGGGAGCATCGGGCAAAGGGATACTACTTAGGCCGTTTCCGCCCTGCGATGTTAGAGCGCTATGATTCCCCTTTCAACATCCAGTGGAATCCTGGGGTTTGCAGTTCAGGGAGGGGCCTTGAGAATTCCCAGCCAGAGAGCTCTTTGGCCTCAGGAAACTACAAACCCCAGAATTCCATAGGAGGTAGAAAGAGGAATAATGGCACCATAGCAGTCTAGGGTGGAAATGGCCTAACTGTACTTAGCTAAACAGCTGTTGTAGGATCTCAGCCAAAGTCTTTCTGGTGGCAAAGGCTGTGCATTGGGGCCGGGGTGGGCATATTCCAGAGGTCTTACGTGCCTTCCCAGGGCCTTGCCGGCCACGTCAGCCTCCCAAATGTGCAAAAATACTGAAAAAGAAACTTTAAGTGGTGAGAACTTCAGCTCCATTTTCATTATGGGATTCGGATGGGAGGCACATGGGAGTTCCCGTTTTGTCGAAGGCTTCTGGGTGTGTCAGATGACCATTTTCCTCTAGAATTTTTGTGTTCAGGGCAAAATTTCACAAATGGCACTAGGGCCACAATTGGCCCGAGGGTGACCTTTGCCCCCTCTCACATAGAGCTCACTAGACACCGTGTTAAATAAATACCATTCGGTGAAGACTTTCTGTTTTCAAAACCGCCGGCAGTGGATGACGGGAGCCGCAGTCCGACGCAACAGGAGGCTCCTGATTTGGGGAAGGCTGGACATGGGGGGTTGGTGTTAAAAACACAAAATGTGAGCACCACCTGCCCAGACAGAACTGTCTTCAGGAACTGATGGCAAACAGGAAGAGAGCAGGGAGCACTCCATGCCGAACCAGATATTCCACCGGTTAGGTGCAGTCACCAAGCAGGCCCTGCTGTTATCCCATGCTGGGCGATTTGTAGACACTGTTTTGGGCCAACTGGCTCAATGCTGTCCTGCTTTTCTCCCTCCCCTTCCAGGTCTCACAGTGGATCATCTACCCGGCGGTCCCACAGACACAGTAGCTGCAGTTCGCGGAGCACTTCCCTCTCTTCCAACTATAGCGACAGTAAATCAACAAGCAGGTAGGGTGCTGTGTAGGAATTGTGAACCTTCCTCTCCTTCATCCTTGCAAGCGAGAATGAATGATCCCCAAGGAAGTTCTGTGCAATTCCTGATCACTATTCATAGTGTAGGAGGTATTTTTCTTTAAACCTTTGTGCAGAAACATCGTGTATCTCCCTGCACAGACACAGATGTGTTGGTTCTGTTTTCTGCAACATACCTTTTGCCTTGTTGAGACCTGGCTGCTCATTGAAGAAGTTGGGGAAAAAAATACGAATATTCCTTATCTCCCAGTTGGTAACATGCAAATATACAGACTTATGATATCTATCTGACTGAAGAATTCTAGGAGTTGTCGTTTGCAAGAAGGGTGACTTTTTCCAAGCTCGGAATCACGATAGCTGCCAAACGTCTCTCTTTCCCTCCCCCACCTCTATTTTTGCCCACAGGCTGAGCCCCGGCTACAGAGAGGGTGGCCAGAAGGCCAGTAGCCACCGATCCAGCCAGAGCCCATCCTCCTCTTGCACTGGCCACAGTCGATCCACCACGCCTCACCAAAACGGGCACAAGGGCAGTGCCCAGAATGGACGCCATAGCCACGGGGCTCTCTCGGAGAAAAAACAAGAGGTACGGATGCTTCTGTTTTTCACTGTGGTTCAACCTTGCCCAGCCGCCCTGTCTCCTTCCCGGAATCATCCACCCCCATCCTTACCCACCCCTTCTCTCCCTCCTTTTGAGATAACTTATAAAGGATGCCAAAGATTCTCTTGTTTCACATTGAAATCCTCCCTCCTTCCTGCCCAGCCCAAATTCAAATTCCTGGAAAATTAAAGTTTTGGGATGACACCTCCCTGAAATGCCCAGATTTTAGGAAGGGTCATCCCACCAAAAATATTCATTTTCCCAAGCTCTATGCTTCCTCTCCCACATTACGGACCAACACACTCCCTCCTTGTGACTACCTTTAACTGTGCAGGGAATATAGGAATCAAGACACTGGGAAGAAATAGCATTTTTGTTGAGGTTAAGGCTCCAACAAAAGCCCGCTTGGAAACAATTTGGAAGCAGCCAAGGTGTATTTGCCAAATTTCCACCTTGCCCACGTGCATAAAGGCACTGGCCGTCGGACCCGTCACTCTCCCTGCCGCTGCAAGGTGCCGTTTTTAATTCCTCCCTCCGAGTAAACGGTGTGGAGGCAGAGAGGAATGAGCAGTCCGTGGGAATAATCTTGTTTGGCATTAAGGACTCCCCAGGTTCAGTCCCTAAAATCCCCCAGTAGGGTTGGAAGAGGCGGCTGCTTGAATCCCTGGAGAGCCTCTGTGAATAACTTTAGGCCAGTGAAAGACATTTTTCTGTCATTGGGGCAATGGTGTCTGGAGGTACTCGTGTCAGTGGGGCGGTAAATCCATGCCAAGTCTGAATTAAAACTTTAAAGGAACTCTCCAAGGCGCTGAACCGTATTTCAAAATAGGTTCAGAACCTGGGAGAGTTCCTACACAGAGCTCGCCAAGGGCTGTAAGGGATTCATTGCCCCACTGGCATGAATATGACCAGCTGACCTTGGATCGGGGGGGATCAATTTCAGCTTTTGGGGCCCTCCAGGTCTACACTAGCTCCCCCATGTGGAATAGGAAATGACCGCAAGGTCGCTCCCAGTTTGGAAGAAAAGATCTGTTGCTGCTGGCTTTGGAGGAGATTTGCAACTCTTAGAGGTGTGATTCTTCTGTTCCGGGGGGACGAGAAAACACAGGAAAATTGAGGCTTCCAATGGGGGATTCAGGAAGATAAAAACGGCCTTGAGGTCACATGCAACCCATGGGTAACCTTCCATAAAATTGAAACCAATTAAAAAACGTTGCCATTAAAGCAAGAAGCAAAACACAGAGAGGGACAGTCCAGTTCTGCAAGGTCCAGTACCTGTAAGCAGTCAGTCTTTAAAGGTTTCCCCCACAAAAAAAAAGAAAAAGTAGTCTTGACCTTTCTGGGGAAATGGAGTAGGTATGGTGCCCATCTAACTTCTCTTGGAAGGGAATTTCAGAGCCTAGGAGCAGCCAGTGAAAAGACCCTGTCCCCTGTTCCCACCAGATGTACCCCTGCAAGAGTGGTGGGACAGAAGGAAGGCTCTCCTCAGAAGATCTCAGAAACAGGGGCTGATGTGGGAGAATATGGTCTTTCAGATAACCTGCACCTGAGCCCTTTAGGGGGTCTAAAGGTCATGACTGACGCTGGCTTATTCTATGGAAGTTTGGCCTCTGCTGACCCTCTGGAAGGACAGAGTCCAGTTCTGGGAGAGACCGGTTCAACTCAGAACAGTTCGAGGAAGAGTAGCACTAAAATCAACATCTCCCCACCAACCACCACTGTCCGAGGTGCTGAAACAAAGAGATTCAGTACCTTGGAGAGCTTTCTTAAAGCCACGTCTTTCCAGCAATGGAATGGGCCGGTCCTTCTCTGGCTATCTGACCGTGATGTATTTAAGTCTTTTACTCCAAGTCTCAAGTCAAGTCTCACGTCCTTGAAGACACTTTCTGGTCAAGTCTCAAGTCAGGGAGCCCCCTTTATACCCCAACCTCTATTCCAGAATTTCTGGAGAGAGTTCAATAAAGTCGGTTTTAACAATTTAAGCAGAGTCGGGCCGCCACATTTGCGATTGTGCCACCCGCAGCTTCAGATGTGGGGCCCTCCAGACGTGGGGAATAGGATCCTTCTTACTTCCCATTTTGGAAGCTGAAGGTTTTTTCAGAAGCGGAGAATAAGATCCTCCTTATTCCCCGTTACCGAAGCTTGAAAAGCGTTGGAAGGGAGGATCCTTCCTCCTCAAGCCCATCACCTAACACATTTGCTGTTCTGTGGTCGCGTGTTTCTATCAAAATTAGAACTGAAAAAAAGTACTCTGCTGAATCAGAAATTATAAAAATAGAATTTAGTCATTATTAAAATAACAAACAGGGGAAAAGTATTGGGTATTAATAAGTACATACAAGCAAAATAGAACTTCCAATGCTCATCAAATTTGCAGATGACACCAAATTGGGAGGGGTTGCTAATACGACAGAGGACAGGATCAAAGTTCAAAATGACCTGGATAGATTGGAGAGCTGGGCCAAAGCTAACAAAATGAAATTCAACAGAGAGAAGTGTAAGGTCCTACACTTAGGTAGCAAAAATGGAATGCAGAAATATAGGATGGGGGACACGTGGCTGGATGGCAGTACGTGTGAAAGGGATCTAGGAGTCTTAATAGACCACAAGCTGAACATGAGTCGGCAGTGTGATGCGGCAGCCAAGAAAGCCAATGCAATTCTTGGCTGCATCAATAGGAGTATGGTGTCTAGATCGGGGGAGGTACTGGTACCACTCTACTCTGCTTTGGTTAGACCTCATCTTGAATCCTGTGTCCAGTTCTGGGCACCCCAATTCAAGAAGGACACGGTCAGGCTGGAGCAGGTCTAGAGGAGGGCGACCAAAATGGTGAGAGGCCTGGAAGCCAAGCCCTATGAGGATAGACTTAGAGAGCTGGGTATGTTCAGTCTGCAGAAGAGAAGGTTAAGAGGGGACATGATAGCTCTGTTTAAATATTTGAAGGGATGCCATGTAGAGGAGGGAGAGGGCTTGTTTTCTGCTGCTCCAGAGACCAGGACAAGGAGCAACGGATTCAAGCTGCAGGAAAGGAGATTCCACCTGAACCTCGGGAAGAACTTCCTGACAGTCGGGGCTGTCCGGCAGTGGAATCTGCTGCCTCGGGGTGTGGTGGAGTCTCCTTCCTTGGAGGTTTTTAAGCAGAGGCTGGACGGCCATCTGTCGGGAGTGCTTTGAGAGTGTTCCTGCGTGGCAGGGGGTTGGACTGGATGGCCCCTGGGGTCTCTTCCAACTCTACACTTCTGTGATTTCAAAATGTCTAACCGGATTCTTCAGCTCAACTCAGTATGCAGGTAAAAAGTTTTCATACTTTTGGCTGCCCCTGCGAAAGTCCTAATCCGTAAGTCGGGGTCTCGCTTTCTGACCCTCTCAGAAGAGATTTGGTCTCTCTTCACCCTCCCTCCCTTCTTCTCCCCGAAGGAATCTCTCTCAAAAATGCAAGCCGTTCCCTTAGACAGGGCTCCTTCCCAGAGAGCTCAGCTCCTCCCGTGCACAATGGGTTAGTTCCTCTCTTGGCCAGAACCCCTTGGGTCCCTTGGCAACCTGTTGGTGGGGCCGGCCTGCTTCTCACAGACACCTCCGTGGGTACTTTGGTGGTCGATCTTACCGTCCAGCAGGGTAGACTAGATATCCCTTGGTACCCCTTGTTCTCTGATTTTATAGAAGTTACACTTTGGAATGGATTCACCACTCATTTAACGTCAGAGCCGTCAGCGACGCCACCGGCTCAAAATCTCTTAAAACCACTTTGGTACTGCAGATCCTTGACAAACATCAGTGCCTTTTTCTTGCCTCCATAAGATGATCGAATGGCCCCTTTCTTCCTCTGTCCTTCCCCCACAAGAGAATCCATTTAAAAATTAAAAACATACCTTCCCTTTGGGTATCAGCAACGGTGGTGGGTACTCTTTCGTGAGACTTTTTTTTTTTCCAAAAAAAAAATTATTATTTTTAATTCCACTCTGTGTTTTTCTTTAGCCTCCCGTCTGAAAGGTAGTAAGATAAATGTTCAATTTTCTTCTTTGGCAGAAGAAGGGAAGGCGGGCGGGGTGGGTGGAAGGATGATGGACCGTGCCTTTTGGATTCCCGTATTTCTTTTCTCTTTCTTCCTTTTCGTAATGTACAGAAATGCAAACTATCCCCTTCTTTCTCTCTCTCTCTCAATCTCTCTTTCCCCCCCGTTTTTTCCTTCTTCTCTCATCGTGTGGTTCTAGAATACATGATTTCTTCTACTTTTTTCCCTTTTATTTTCTTTTGGTTTTGTGTGTGTGTGTTATTGTGGAATCTTCCCAGCTGATTAAGAAACGCACTGGCATCTCACTTTACTTCGTTACAGTTGTTGAACTTTGTTGTCTGTTTAGACTTTGGATTTAAAAGGGAAGACAACTATGCAGCATTTTTTTAAAAAAAAAATGGGGAAAATCTAAATTATAAAAATCTAGCTTGGGCTCTGTTTTCCTCTTTTATGGAAGCAGGTGAAGTTGAAATGACGTATTTCTTTTTCAAAAATCCCAAATAAACCTGACTGATTACTTTTAATTGATTGATTTTGTCTCCCACCTTTCTCCTTGCACGGGCTGGCTTACATGCAATTGAAACAAGTACAGCTAAAAAACCATTTGTGGAAAAGTTTTTTTTTTTTAAATTAAAGTGACATTCCTGCTAAAAACATACAGTCGACTGCATTTAAACATAACGCAGTCAGCCCTCCACGTGCGTTGGTTTAACATTTGCGGATTTGATTATTCACGGATTATTTCCTCCCGCCTCCACTACTCTCCTGTGCCATTTGTAAGAGGGACGTATAGGTCTCGCCTCGTGTTTGCAGTCTCTCTGCAAGCCTTGAGAGACCGGAAGAGACTGCGAATGCGAGGCAAAGCTTGTAAGTCCTTGTTAAAAGTGGTACGGGGCAACAATGCAAGCAGCAACAAGCCCTGCCGGCCGCCTGCTTCTGCCTTGCGAAGGGAACCCTGCTCCACAAAGGCAGAAATGGGCAGCTTGCAGATTCCCTTGCAGATTCAAATGTATTGGGTGCTGTACGTTGGAATCTGCAGTGCTCCCCTCTCCTTTTTGTGTGCATGTTAAGTATGGTTTGGGGGGAACCTAGAGATTTTCACAGGGTTTTCTGCTTTTGCGGGTGTCCTATGCCCCTATCCCAGAGGAATGCGTAGGGACGACTATACATTTAAAACCTTTAAAACAGCTTTTTGAAAGAAACAACAGCCCAAGATCCTATCTCATGGTCTACACTCCATAACTTTACAAATCCATAGCTATGTTGCAGAAATGCAACAAAACCCTGCTCGTGAATTGCAAAAATGCGCATCCAGGTACTGCCAAGAGCATTCCCATGTGCCTTGGACGTTTTTGGTGTTTCCGCAAGGCACTCCTTGGTGCTCTGGCACTTCTTAGTGCCGGCGTCTAGATGTGCGCGAGAGAGAGTTGTGGTGCCCGTCAGAGCCCGTGGCGTATCGGGCCATTGCACGTCACCGTTGCACACTGCCATTGCACGGCGGAAGCCCGTACGGTGAAACACCACATCAGCCCTTACAAGAATAGGGATGTTGCAAAACTGCTTGATTCCATTTTGGGCACACCTAAGGCTTTTCACAGAGACATTTGTCCCAAGCGGAATGCCAGCCACGAGCCTTATCTTAACCATGTGCCACCACAACGGTTGTTCTGCTGGCACAAAAACTTCCGCAGAATAAAACTACCGGTCAAGCCAATGGTTGTCATGAAGGTTCATCTGAATATTGTTGGACTGACCGACTGATTAAGGTTTCTTTAATGACGATTCATGTGGCGATTCAAGAAAACAAGGAAAGGGCCAAAATCCACTTTAGACCCAAGCAGCGTTGAAATGAACGGGACTTCTCAGCAACTGCCACTTATATAAATCCCATTGGTTTGAATGGGCCTGCTTGACTTGGGATTAACCTTGGATTTAATCTATGTGGCCATCCCGATGTTGCTAGATTGCAACTCCCAGTAACACACAGCCAACATACTCAGTGGTGAAGCATGCTGGGAGCTGTAGTCCAGAAACATTTGAATAGCTTCACCCCAGTAAACCAGATTGGGCCAAAGGCCTATTGAGCAGAATGTGGAAAACGACTTGCTTGGACTACAAGTCCCAGAATTCCACAGTCAGTATGGTCAATGGCCATGTTACATGGGGGATTCTGGGATTTGCAGTCCAAACATTTCGCTTTTCTACGCAGTGCTATCTAGCCCTTCTTCCTGCTCCCCGCAGGGGTCAACCAGGGAGCTAGGAAAAGATGTCTGAAGGCCTTGGAGAAAAGGAATAGGGCTAGAAGACAGTGTGCAATGTGTCCTCCATTTCAGGCCAGGAAAGCACCAAGATGGATAGATAATTACGGTCATAGACCAGCATAAACCGGGGAAATATGCGTACTGAAGAATGATGACGGTTTGAGGCCGCTTTAACTGTCACGGCTCCATCCTACGGAATCCTGGGATCTGTAGTTTGGCGAGGGACTCGGCAGTCTCTCCTAGGGAGTTCTAGTGCCCTCCCTTGAGCAACAGCTTTGCAAATTCTACGTCCCTCCCCAGGCCACAAACCCCAGTTTTTCCACAGGGCGAAGGCATGACAAAGCCGGGAGAAACTGCCATGGCAAATTTTAGGGGGAAACGAATCCAGGCTCAAGCCTCGGATGACCTGCGGGGCAGGCAGCGGGCGGGGAAAACCTTCCCAACAATCCGATCTCCCTTGGGGGACGAGGCAGCGGGATTCAGCTCAGCAAGTTGACTTCCCTTTTAAACAGACGGTTTTCTATTTTCTTGTCCTCTTTTCATGCCGATTGGCTTCCCCCCTTTTTTTTTTTGGTGCTGTCTCTGCCTTCCCAGGGCCTTTTCTAACCTCCCTTCCTCCCTTTTATTTTTATTTCTCCTCCTCTCCTTCTCTCTCTCTCTCTCTTTCTCTCTTTCTCTCTCTTTCTCATTACACACTACGATTCCTCCCTCTTTTGACGGGGCTGCTTCTAACCTCTCCCGACACAAACAGATCCCCCTTAAAAAAAATCTCGAAACATAATTCTGCTTTCATCTTCTGCTTTTCTTGCATGCTCTTTGAGAGTTGTTGCTTTCTTTTCTTTTTTTTCCCCTTTGAAAACAAAAATGCTAAATGTGACGTAGAAACTTTTATATATCTCTATATATTCGTTTTCTTTCGGGTTTTCTTTTTTTTTCCCCAATGGCTGCTGCTATTTTAGACAGGTGGGGAAAGAGATCTCTATATTTATCTATATATTTCCAATGGATTAGACAGGTCAGAAAAAAAATGAACGGCAGTAAATAAAATGAAATAAGTCTGCCTCGACGGAGCAAGGGAATCGAAAGGAAAGCTCAAAGCGAGACGAGAGTTGAATACCAAAAGATGAGAATTGATTTACCGAAAGACGAGAGTTGATTTCCAAAGGGGTCTGAAGCAAAAATACTAAAAAGAGTCCTTGTCTTTTTCCCATTCTGCCCTCCAAAATGTGGAGATTATTGTTTCTTTTTTTTTTTTACTTATTGCATTCCTGACCAAACAGAAGGTAGGTATTTCTCTCCCTCCGCACGTTCACTTCTACAGATCAGCCTGTTCAAAAAGCACCGTAGTTTGATTAAATGTTATTTTTCCCCCCTTTCTCTTAGTCTTTCTCTTTTGCTTTCTCTCTCTCTCTCTCTCTCTCTTTCTCCTCTCTCTTTTCTGACGCTTGTCTCTTTTTGGTGGCTCTGTACAATTTTGATTGTAATTTTTTTTTTAATTTTTACAATTAGCTACAAAGTCATGCTTCTCTACTTCTTCTTCTTCTTCTTCTTCTTCTTCTTTTTTCCCCCTGTGTAATTCTATTTTTTTTTTCAATTTTTGGTTTTCCTTTTTTTTTTTAAAGAAAATCCTTGTTCTGTTGTAGAATGCATTTCTGTGTGTTTCTCAGCTCTTCAACCTTGTGTTTGTTTTCATAAATTGTATAATTATGTCCAGCTGATTTGATTTCCTCTGTGTGGTTTTAGTATTCTTATTCTCCTTTATGATTTAATGCAGTTTGCTAAGAGAACAGGGCCTGTTATAAAGAATTGCTAAATGAAAGGAGTGCCCGTATAATTGGGGGGGGGGGGGAATCCTTTTTGGTTTTCTACGGGTTTGGTTCTGACCGGTTTAGCAGAAGGTGTGAGAAAGATTATTCCATTTCAAGTAGTTTGTAGTTCTATGCAAACTACCCGTGTAGGAAATGCATCTTCTGGGCATAAAACAGCATTTTTGTGCCAAACCCTCTCCCAACACCCCACACACATTTCTCTGTAGAATAATTCTTTTTGCAACTATTCCTTGCTTTGTTATTAAGTAATGACCTCACTTGGCAATATGTCCATGGAACGAAATGGGATCAACAAGATCCCATCTGAACTCTCTCATTGCCAGCTCTGGTTAATTTTACCGCCACCAGTTTCTCGTTCTTCTCCCCATCCCCTCTCAAAAGAAACCTGAAGTCTTCCCAACCCATAGCTGGACCCTGCCTGCCATCCCCAGTTTATATTCCTTCTTGGAATGGGAGGTTGGCGTTGAAAAATGGGCTCCCTGAATACCGAGAATATGGGACGGAAGAGAATCTCCTAAGTTCACGACTTGCTCTGTCAGAGAAATGTTGGTAGACTTTTCATTTATTCATTCATTCACTTAAAAATGCCCTTTTCTGTGCAGAAAGCAAGTTTGCTGCAAAGAACCATTTCTGCACGGAGAAGAACATTTCTTTGCAGGAAAAAAAACAAGCCATTTGCTATGCAAGAATCCAGGAAAAAATTTTTGCAAATACCTTCCAAAGGGCACGCCGCGCTCAAAAAAATGCCCAGTGGGGAGAAAATGGGAAAAGTTATTTGTTGATCCCTGGGAGGGTGAAATCGATAGAGATTTGCATTCCTAGCGTGGATAAGTGTCGGAGTATTGCTGCGAGAGGCACAGAATTCCCCAGGTCCCTGGGCGCTCCAAGTCTGAGACCTCATGAGGGCATCGCAAGAGCTGGGGAGTGTGGCTGTTGGGACTAAAGCTGCCCTAATCCCGAGATGAGTGGGGACGATGGGATTTGTCGTCCCCAGTCATTTCCCAAAGCTAAAGAAGGCTCTCCTTATCCACGAGCCACAACTAGCTTGAGTTCACTTCCTCCTGGTTTGCCCAAAGTTCTTGTGCGTCTTTGTGCGTCCCCGAGGTGTTGTTGAACTTCAGCACCCAGCAGACCCAGGCCACGGGGGAGCCATATGGTGAGCTGCAGCCCCCAAACATCTGAAATTACACCTGAAATTATTGCAATTGCCATCATCACCGTCCATCTAAGTCTTAACCCCCACCTAATTTTCCAAAGCTCTGGTGAAACATTCAATTCCAGATTTGAAAGTTACAGCAACATCATGGCAGGCTGCCCAAAAGGCATTAGAAATCAAGGCCTTTTCTAAGAAAACTGGTATAGCGATAGCGGAGAGACAGATTAATTATGAACCTCCGCAGATATCCGAGAAATTACAGGTTGTTGCGGGTTTTCCGGGCATTGGGGCCGTGTTCTATTACTCTGACGATGCCATCCACAGATCGCTCTGAGGATGCCGGCCACAGATGCCGGCGAAACGTCAGGAGAAAATGCTAATAGAACACGGTCTCAAAGTCCGGAAAACCCACAACAACCTACGGATTCCGGCCGTGAAAGCCATCGACTTTACATCCCAGAAACTGATCCATCATTCAGATTAGATCCAGATGAGACAGAGATTGTGTGATCTCCGTATTCACATACCCTTCAATGGCCCTGATGTGACAGGGACGCCCTGATTGACCCTCTACCATCCCACTTTTTTTAGCTGCTTTTAAAGTGTCTCTCCTCCTCCCACTTTCCCCTTTTGACCTGAGTCGCCTTCAGTTGCTGCAAACTGAGCCGAAAGCGTATACGTAGTTTGCACCCAGTTAGCTCAGTGAACAGAGAGGAAAGGAAGGGAGGCAAAATCGTGCCTGTCCCAGGAGAATCCAGCAAAAGCAGACTGCCTCTCCTGGCTTATGTGTTCTTCCTTTGGCTATCTTCACCACGGTCTGAAGTTGCTTGCCCATCCTGCAAAATGGGGCAGGGTGTGGTCTCATCTGCTTCTTAGAAGGCTTGGCCATCACTGTTTGAGAACTGTAGACCTGCGAGGCCAGCCTGGCATGGACCCAGCCCATCGCCCGGGGCTTCCCAGGACCTTAAGCCTAATCTCCCTTGTACCTCAGGTCCCTTCTGGTATGAATCAGACCTCGTTCTCCAACCCCACTCCCCTCCGAAGACTCCCTGGGGCAGGGGAGTCAAGTGCCAAGACTGCAGCCTGAAGCCGGGCGGGGGAACTCTTTGCTAGATAGATCGGTGGTGGAAATGATAACACTTTCAGCCAAAATATACTGATTTCCTTTTGTTTTCTTATTCATGCTGAAGCCTTCGTAGGGGGTCTCTCTGGTAGGTATATGTATCTGTAGATGGATTGCTAACTTGCTTCAGGTGGAGTTGGGAGGGGAGGGATGTTTGGAAATGGGCAATTTAGCCGCCCGCTGAGCTCGGAGAATGCTCCCTGGGCCATCACTAACCAATCTCCCATTGCCCATCCCTTGGATCATCTAACGTGTGGCCCACGGTCAACCAGAATGCAGAATATATATCTATAAATGTGTCCCTTTGTAGCTCTTTTCCACTGGGAGTTTGTCTTGAGTACTAAGCCTTGGGTAGAATTCGAATGGCAGAAATGTGACAAAGCTCAGAGTGCAGGGTACACGCTTGCTTCGACAAAATACATCCAGCCTGCGAGATGACAGGTATTCTAGCCTGCGCTAATTCTCTGGTTCCACGTGTATGCTCCCAGTAAGGGGCTGGTGACCTCCATTTTAGGAATGTGCTGAATTTGCTTTAGATTTTATCCCAGATTTTAAAGGAGATCCCCAGACTGCTGGACCCTATTAACCCAAATAAATGCAGCACCTTGGAGAGTTCTTTTGGAGTCAGGAGTGGATTGCTGCTGGTAACTGGCGAACACTGTGTCAAGGCTGCATCAGATCTGCTCTAGGTTTTTAAATATCTAATAGAATATATGCAATATATATGTAAAGATATATATATTAGAATATAGCAACAAACTAAAATCATCTGTAGTGTTCCTTAACTCATTTGCATGGTATTGTTATAAATTCCTCTTGTCAAAGCAAAGCAAAGTAGTAAAAGCAAGTTCAGAACCAAAAAATCATAAGTTCACCCTCATTTTCTCTCAATTAATCATTACCAATTCTTTTTTCAATCCTTTTCTGGAGAAAGATGCATAAAGAGATGAATAATGGTTGCTAGAAGTGCTTGGATCATGTCGGGTCTTTGTACCGTATGTGGTGGACTTGAGAAAAGGGTAAACAGTTTTGGCAGATGATACAAAAGATGATGTAAAAAATGTCAAGATGTCAGATCACTAAGTGTCCAGAACTGGGTTTTTTTGTGTGTGGGGGGGGAGGATTTGGCAGGAAGATACCAACTGTGATAAACAGTGGCAGAGAATGATTCAATATGTGTTATTAAGAGCAGGATTGGTCTATGGAAAATACTGGAAGAAAACAGAAATCCCAACAGTGAATGAATGGCTCGGTGGACTGATGACAGTTGTGGAAATTGACAGGTAGATTAAAAGGTTCTTCCTCATTGTGAGGGAGCTCTCCAAAGTTCTGAACTCCGTCTCCCAAATAGGTTCAGCACCTTGGAGAGTTCCTGGAAAGACTGAAATAACACCAAGAACGGATGCGCTGCATCCTGGCACAGCAGCCAAAGCCCATCACAAATGCTTTCTCTTTTTCCCAGGATCAGCTCTGTTTCTTTTGGGGAGGGCATCTGTCCCATGTAACTCACTCTCAGAATTCATGTTTGTGGAGCTTGTATGTTTTTCCCACCCCAAAATTAAAAAAAAAAAAATTGATACCCACTTGCAATCGTGTTGCCATTTTCAGGGATCCAGCCCTCTTCCTCAGTCCCCAGAAGTTAAATCTCTAGCCGAATGAGAAGAAATATCTCAATTTCTAGCGTGCATGCATGCCCGTGCAGAAACATGGCCACTAAGGCGAGCCTCGAAGCGGGCATAAATCTCAGCCACTGAGGTCCAGTATATATCTTCTCCCACCACCCCGGCTGTGACAATCTTGCATGACAAGCTTAGAAGAATTTATTTGGGGAGTGTATCAGCCCCAGACCCCTCAGCCAACATGGCCACATGGCTGAGGAATTCTGGGAATTCCATGGCCCAAAAAAGTAAACTTTTCCAATTCTGTTTAAGTGTTACTCAGAGAAAGTTGGCAAAGTTTGGAGGTACTGGGAATATGTCTTCCCTGCATGACTACAACAGTTTGATACCACTTTAGCTGTCATGTTTCCATCCTATGGAATCCTGGGATTTGTAGTTTGGTGAGGCATTTGGAATTCTCTCCTAGAGAGTGCTGTAGTCCACTGTAGCCCAGACCTACAGGTACCTTGTTCCAATCCTTAGCCCCTCTACTCTGCAAATGTACTTCGGAGACATGAACTAGATCTCTCCGGTGGAGAATTCAAAGCATCTCCCTCAACCACATGTCCCAGGGTTCCATAGGAGAAAGCCGTAGCAATAAAAAAAAAACAACTGATGTGTCATGGAGACACACCTTTGACATATCTAGTCTACAGAAGGGAAAAACCGAGTAAGTACTAGATTTTTCTCTTCGAATCACTGAAGGACTATCGTGTGATAAAATGACAGCGGTGTGTCCTCTGATACCTTAGAGGGTAGTTCAAGATTCAGTGGGCTTAAATGACAGGAAGGCTGATCTGGATCAACCATTAGGAGAACCTTTTGGATGGTAAAAGCAATAACCATATCTGGCTCCCCTTTGCTGGAGGTCTTCAGCAGAAGTTGCATTCCCGTCTCTTGGTCAGATTCTCATTCTGGATTTCTTGCACTGAGCATGAGGTTGAACAAGGTGTCCAGAATGTCTAGGAATTTGATGGGTTTTTAAAAAAAAAATACACCCAACCCTCATGAAAGCTCACTTTCCTAAAGCTAAGGTTCACGTCTTAGCTTTCCGCAGCCACGCATAACTCTTCCCATCGTCTGGTTGGATAGAAGATGTGGGTAACATTTTCTGACATACGCCTGACACTGAATTGTAATATGCTAGATGAGAGGGGGTTGGTTGGGAAAGCTATTCTGGGGACTACAACTCCCATGGGATTGTAGGAATTATAGTTCCCATGCAGTAACTTTTCATTGCTCTGAGAGAGAGGCATTTCTCATTCTCCGCTGTATTGTGCCCACGAAGTGCTTCTCGAAGCAGGATCTTTTAATGCCATCTTTCACTCTTTTTTCCTGAGCTAGTGACAGTCTTTGTCAAAGTTTATCAAAGTTTGTCAAAGTATATAATTGCTTGGCTGGTCACGTTGCAAGGTTTTCAAAGCCATGGTAAGGGACAGCAGAAATTCGTGACGTTGCAAGACGCAGCAATTAACAACTTTGTGCTTAAGAAAACTCCCAAAGACAGTGTCAATTTTAGTTCACTTAGCTGTGTTAATTCTCTGTAAAAATTAGCATGCTGCCCACATTTATAAGTTACATGATGGACAGATTTCTCTCTTTATGAAGGGCCTACATCCAAAAAATAGAGGATTTTTTTTAGCATCTGGTTCAGTCTGTGTAAAAGGAACAGCCCTGGCGGGAATCATGATTCCTGCTTCTGCCGTACGAGTTGGCATTTTCCAGGGTGTCACCTTTATAAAGTTCCCAGACACAGGGAAGACTCTTTTATTCTGTTCAGGCTTGCTTCTTAGTAGGTGAGAAGGATGACAGGATTTAAAACGATAGGTACGGAGTTGACATGTCCCATTTTTCATGGGTTGGTTCAACACACTTAGTAAAATGAGCACGTAGCACTGGAAAGAAATCTCTCCTTGATTTCCTCTCACGGACTGACGGTGGCAACCGGAAGCCAGGAGAAGCTCTGAGATTGCTTCTTTCTCTAGTCCTTCCAATCCCAAATCCGAAAAAGGTCATTCCTTCTTTATAAATTCTGACCAGATACAAATGGGGGCCACCCTAGCGGAAGCAACCGGGAATCCCATTGTGACCCACTGATGGCCAAAAAGTGGCTGGTGGTGAACTGGAGCAGGACAGAAGAAACCATGGACACCAGTCCTCTCTTGCCTTTCCAAAACTAATTTTAGATGCCACTTGTCAGATTTTTGGATTGAAAGCCGGTTCCTGCGTTGCTGCATTTGGGGCCTGTGTTCGCCAGCCACTCCGCTGTGTTTTGGAGTGTGGGTCCATTTGAAAGCATCAAACCTGGAAGAGTAATTTCCTTTTCTCAAACAAATGTTGGCCATTGTATTTTTGTGACGATCCCCAGGACTTCATAATTCCCATCGTTCCTTGAGGGAAACCACAATGGTCACGCTAGTACCAAAACCAATCTATGCCATAGGCATTCTTTGGGAATCCACCACAAACACCAATACCTCAGTTCCTTTCACTCAGTTCTGAAATACGAGGTGATGAATTCTGACTGAATTTTGTGGCAGGTCCCGTTTTCGAGGGCCAGTGAATTCATGCCCAGTTTTGGCTGCCCATAAAGGAGTTCTCCAGGGTGCTGAATCTATTTAAGGATACAATTCAGCACTTTAGAGAGCTTCTTTGAAGCACAGGTTAAAACCTGGAGTGGATTCGTCTCCCCGCTGACATGGGACCCACCATCCAGCCCTGTTCAGAGGTCACACAGGTCTATATTCGGCCCCTTCTGTGTCATAAAGACAGTTTCAGGTGGGACTATTATAATGGCTTGCAGGTCTCTCCTGCCATTTTGTAGCTTCCCCTTGGTCAAAGACGTCGTTTTAGAACCCTAAACTCTGATACCAAAGGTCCCATCACAGAGGCTGAAGGTCCTATCTGCATGTCGAAGGGATCGGCCAGTTGGTGATAAGGACGTTCTCTTTCTGTCTGAGGCCCTAGAAAGCTTCTGTCAGTCAAAGGAGACATTATCGCCCTAGACTGACAGTTTTTGAAAAGGGAAATGAGGAAAGGAAGGATGCTGGTTCTCCCAGACAGGTTCCCACTGCTCTCTCATGCTTGCTAAACTTAATTTCACAATTTTGGGTGGGCCCAGCGGGTCAGGAGAAAGGCGTTGTAGCCTGGTCAGATTAGATGTTAGCTACAAGAAGTGGGTCAAGTCAGAAATCTAGAATTTCTTTGTTGTTGTTGTTTTTTAAGGAAGTACAGCATTCTCAATTCCGTATACTCATACGACAAGATCAATAAAGCAATTTTGCTTCAGGTTATAGAATTACACGTCTGCCTTTGCAACCTTCAGCTTCGTTTATCAAGTAAAGGGTTACAGTCGGCGTAAAGCCTCAGCATGTTGAACAGTCTTAAGCAACTCGTGGCTGGCTATCAGCCAAAATTGGGGTTTTTGCATTCTGTTCTTTTTAGTTCTGGAACTAAGAGAGGAAACAGGAAGGAAGGAAGGAAGGAAGGAAGGAAGGAAGGAAGGAAGGAAGGAAGGAAGGAAGGAAGGAAGGAAGGAGTAACTTTGGCCAAAGGAAGGAAGGAAGGAGACCACACACATGCAAAATGAACAGGCACTTGGCTCCTTTCAGTCAGCTAAGACCAAAGACAAAATAAAATCTTACAGATAAAACGAGGAGACAGATTAGAGTCTTCAGGGTGGGAGACGGAGGTGGGTTTGAATCTCCTAGACAGGGCAGAAGCCAAATTACAATCCTCAGGATGAGAGATGGAAGTCATTTAGGATCTCCCGGATAAGGGTAGGAGGCGGATTTGAATATTGAGGTTCAGAAGTAGACCAATAAGAATCGTCTGGTAAAGGGTTGAAGCCATGTTAGCATCTTCAAGATAATGAACAAAGCCAGATTAGAACATGAGGGTAGGAACTGGAGTCTTTGGGGTAAGAGAGAGAGAGACAGGCCAGAACCTTCAGAGCAAAGGATAAAGTCAGGCCATTTTCACAGTAGGTCACACATGCAACCTAATGCAGTCAAATGGGTTGTCTCCAGACTTAAGATGAATCTTAGGAGTTATCATTCTTTTCGGAGTCCAGTTCAGGGGGTCTACCAACAGGAGGAAGCAAAATGAAGGCATTTCCCATTCAAATAAGAATTCTGCCCCCCCATCCCATGATATTTTCCTTCGGTCTCTGCATTTGCCACATTGCAGAAAGTGAAGCTCTGAAAACCATTTGCACCTAGAACACTTTAAATGTCCTTGGCATATCTTCCAACAGTCCCAGATTGGTGGGGACAGTCCCAATTAATAATCCTCTGCTGTCCCACTTTTTCTGGTGCTTTTAAAATGCTCCAGGTTTTCTCTTGTCATAGCCACCGGCTGTCTGTTGCCAGGCAGCAGAAAGCCATTTGGCAGACGAACGGAAACAGCTTAGCAGTTCAGCAGAGCTTGCCTGTTCATGGGGGAGCAGAAGCGTAGTCAAGAGTTGGTCCCAGAATTCAGGAATCCAGTAGGCAGCAAGATCAGACAGTCTGAGGGTCAGAGAATCCAGGGAGACAGCGAGCAGGGAATTTGTAGCACACAAAGGCAAGGGCTGGCAGAGATACAAGTTGTGTATACAAGGCGCCAAGCCACCGCTCTCTGCCTTCCTTAAAAAGGCTGGAACCAGCTGGCTCTCATCCCAGCCTAACTAGCTCACGGTGTGCTTGCATTTGCTTGTCCTCCTTTGAGGCTGCTGTTTACCTGGAGAAGCTGACTCCTGACCCATGACATTTGTGTATTCTTTCTGGTTAATAATTTTTGCCTGATTGACCACACGCCGATGTTTCAGATGACCACGCATGGCCCAGTTTTTACCTCTGAAAGGTTGAGGGAGGAATGTCTTAATCAGAGAGCCGGTGTTGCTTAGCGGATTTCAGGGCTGGACTTTGACCTTGGAGACCAGGGTTCGATTGCCCGCTCAGCCGCAGAAACCCACTGGGTGACCTTGGGCGCATCACATACTCTCAGCCCCAGAAAATCTCATGATTGGTTGGGCTTAGGGTTGCCAAAACTCAGAGACAGCTTGAGGCACACAGCAACGACATACCTTGATCACTGTGCCTGCTGCTTCCCTTTGGATGCCCGGACTCTTTTTCCGAATGCTGCTGCAGTGTTTTAAGAAACTGGAAAGCTAGACCTTGCATTGCAGGGGGAAAAAAATTATTTGGAGGTGCACCATTCTTATTTGGGGGTAGTAATACCTTCATTTTGCCCCTGTGCCCGCATAGTTACGTCACTAGTCCGGCCCCGAGTGGAAACGCTTGCACTGACTGAGAATTGGGGAGCAAAGGGCTGAGATAATTCTGGTCCATCTACTGCAACTTTGAGACGATGCAGATTTTAAGATATCCTTATGAGGTCTTCATTAAGTCCCCCTGTGTCTTTGCATCCCAAAGGAGCACATCCTAAGGAAGAGAGACCGATTTTATTTTAATTTTTTTTCCAAAATAATAATCCAAACTGCTTGGAGAGGTGGGCCCAAGCACGACTCTCTCCTTCCGCCTTCCCCGCTCCTGGTTGTTCATCGCAAGGCCCTAGGCTACGAGGGTGGTTTCGTTTTTTTATTTCTCTCTCTCTTTCTCTCTCTTTCTTTCTCTCTTGCTTTCTCTCTCTTTTTATTCTCTCTCTCTCTCTCTCTCTCTCTCTTGCATTTTTGTCAATCTAACGATTCACTTATACTGCCCAACTTTTCCCTTCTCTTCATACCTTACCTACTAAAGGAGGAAATGCCACTTTCTTGGTAAGTGGATATTAACTAGGAGGGAATTTTAAAAACAAAAAAATAAAATAAAAGTGGAAATTTAACCAAAGAAAAAACATTTTATACAATGAACTTTTTTATTATTATTATTAAAAAGAGGATAGAACGCTGGTGGAGACTCTGCACAGAAGGTCAAGACCCAGGACGAGTTCAGAACCTTTTTTCGTTCTTTTCATTTTTTTCCCCCAGTACTAATGACATTTGTGGAGTTTCCTTTTTTGTTTGTTTGTTTAAAATTTTTGTTCTTTTCTGACCCCTGCATCCCTTTGTCCCTTCTCCCCATCATTTATACCACCTTCCCCACAATTCTGTTTTTCCATTCTTTGATGCCCATATCACCATCCCAATTACACACACACACACAGATGGTCCGGGATCCCACCTCGGTACATAGCTCTGCATGCATAATTCTTTGTCCCTGCACCCCAATGCCTGGCCGATGTCAGTCTCTGGGAGGGTCCCCTGTGGCCGTTGCATGCTGGTGGGAGGGAGGGATTGGGGAAATGTGACCCAAACCACAGAGAAGCTGCCGGTCTCAGTTCAGTCTGGAAGTGGGGAAGGAAATAAGGTTGTACTCTCAAAGGGTATGCCCTTGCCTTTTCCTTCCCCTTGGAGCCTGGAGCAGCCAGATCTTCATGGTTTGAATCACTACGGCCGCCCTTCCTTCCTTCCTTCCCTACCAGTAAGTGGTAGCAACAGGAGACCCTCACAGGGCTTGATAGTGGCCAGGAGTTGGAAGGTTTTTGGACGGAGCACAAGAGCAAATGAATAACCCTCGTGCTGTGTCCAAAAAGTGACTTACTTGTGCGTATGCTGCACTTACATGCATATAAGTCACTAACAGTGTGCCAGCCACAATCCCCTATTTCTACTCCTTTCTTCCATCCCATAATACCCTCTCTTTGCCCAGTATCCATGCCGGCTTCTTCCCTCCTCCCCTTTTCTTTTCCAACCCCTCCCCTTTTTCAAATATATCATTTGAGATTTATCTAGTTGGAAACCGCTCCACTCTTCCCAAAAGATACCCCACCACCATATATGTTCATCTTTTACAAGTTTTTTTTTTTAAATGACTATTATGATGATTATTATCCCTGGCCCGTTTTCAAACTCTCCTTCCCTTTTTGGTTTTGGTTTTTTGTTGTTTTTGTTTCGTTCTTCTTCTTATTATTTTTTTTCCGTTTTTGCATGCCGGAGATTTGCATGAGCTGCGTTGTTTAAGGACGAGAGGTCGAGAGAAGTGCAGAGTAGATTATTATTATTTTTTTCTGTGTAGCCTGCCTTATTTGATCATTGTGCATTGCTGTTGTGATTTGCAGCTTTCCTTGGCGGTCGGGGAGGAAACCACCTGTTAAAAACCTCTCTCCTCCTTCTGTCTTTCTTGTCTTTGCTTTCCTCTCCCTCCTTCGTTCTCGCCCTTCCCCTTTCTTTCGTTCTGCCAGAGGACGGATTCTGCCTCTCCTTCGGGCAGGGGGCACCCCAAGCCGGACGCCCCGTCGCCCCACTCCAAAGACAGCCGGGGGAGTAAACACGGGCCGAAGACGCCACGGCGGTCCACGTCGCCAGGACGGTGCTCGGGAGGAGAGAAACGGCCCCGTCGGCACCGTGCCCGGTCCGTCTCGACACACAAGCACAGAGGGCGGAGCAGGGCCAAAGTCTCGGCCTCCAAGGAGTCACCCCGTTCGGTCAGCCACACGGGCTACAGCAGCGACTCAGAGGGCTCCACCGGCTCCCATCCCTACCACGCGCCGGCCGGGATGGAAAAGAACCACGGGGTGCATCCAAAAACGTAAGGGACCGGGCTGTGAGCGTGGCCTCATAGGCCGCCGGGTCTGGGCGGTGCCGGGATGCTTCCCCTTTCTGGAGACCAAATCCCGGAATCCTTTGTTCAGCCTCACCAGTTTCCAGAATCCTTCAGTCTCACCAACTCCCAGAGTCCTTCGGTCTCACATCACGAATTCCCAGAATCCTTCGATCTCACCAACTTCCAGAGTGCTTCCTTCCCGTCGAATCCCATAATCCTTCGTTCTCAACAACTCCCACGATCTTTCAGTCTTACCAACCCCCCGAATCCTTCCATCGGTTTAGGCAACTCCCCAAATCCTCCATTTTGCCGAACCCTTCCTCCAGACAGGCCGGCTCTCCGAATCCTTCAACCTCACCGATTCCCAGGATTCTTTACACTCGCCAACTCCCAGAATCCCTTCAATGGTCTGGCCAACTCCCGCGACTCCCAGTCAGTGCAAGAAATTCCGGGAGCTGTATAGGGGGAAAAAAACCCTTAACTTTTCCATACTCTGGATTTGGGAGCAATATCTTCTTGGTCAGTCAGCTTCATGCAACCTTCAGCTCAGATCCTTAGGGAAAAAGCTTGGAGTCTTTCTCAAGACAATTATTTTGGGTTTTGCCACAAAGTAGTTCTCACTTGGCGTGCGGAAGAATGCTCTGTGCCCTCCAGGCTACCGGATCTTTGCTTCTCTCCCACAGAGACCAAGAGGAAATTGTAACACAGGGGCCGTTCCGAGGTAGACGATTCTGTCGGATTTGATTTCTCGCGTACTTGAATTTTTTCAAATAAAATTTGATTTTTTTTTTTAAAGTGAAATTTGAATTTTTTAAATGGAATCTGAAGTCTTTCTGATGCCGGGTATAAACTGGCATACCATTGGTAAATGTCAAAGTCAAAGTACATATTTTTAAAAAATATTTTTCTATTAAAAACACATTTAGCAAACGTAAAATAAAATATAAGGGGACAATTCACCAAAGACTAAATTGCTAACTTGCCACTTCTCTCTACTTAAATCTTGCTTGTCACACCAAACTCCTTACCAGCAATCTCAGTTCAGCTGAGACTTCTGGTTTGCTTAATGGTGGTAGGAAAACAGTGGCAGGTTGGGGGATTCTGGGATTTGTAATACCTCCCCCCCGCCAAAAAAAGTTATTTTCTCCTAGCCAGTTGTGAATTTTTTACTCCCTTCCCCTTTCAGAACAAAAGAGAAGCACCAGCGGGGGAGACCCCACAGCAATTCTCCAACGCCAGCCCCCAAACACTCCCGACACAATTCGGAGAGGAGAAAGAGCCTGTCACGGAGCAGTTCCTGGAGCTCAAGTCGTTCCCTGTCCAAGTCGCGGTCCAGATCCCGAGAGAAGAGATTGGGACGCAGCAGAACACGGTCCGGATCGCAGAAAAAAATAACCAGCAGCAGGTGAGCAACTTGTAATACTGAGTTCTGACTCGAGGGGGAGCGCCACAGTCACATTCAAGGGACGAGTTTCAAAGGGGGCGAGCTGCGATCTTAGGTGGGGACATCCCAAAAGAACAGGGGTGTCAAGCTCAATTTCATCTTGGGCCGCGTCAGCATTATGGTTGCCCTCAAAGGGCCGGTTGTATCTGTAAGACTGTATAAATGTATCTACTCTTTTATCATGTTAAATAATTGCCTCTGCGTTCGATTGTTACTGGTTTTAGTAATAACTAGCTCTGAAACTAGAAATCTAGGAAACAATGGCAAGCTGATATATAAGTGTACAATTATTGTACAATTTATTGAAAGATTAGTTTTGAAAACAGGAAGCTATTTTTTTAATCATCAGAGAAATATTACCTGTGCCTCTTTTTGCTCCCCCGTTCCCTGTGGCTCTTTCTGCCCCCTGCCCCTCTCTGTACCTGGTGAGCCCAATCCCCACATTGCGGGCCCCCGGTTGCTGGTATTCTGAAGAGGGGCCCAGCAGCCGGCACTCGCCATCTACTTCTACTTCTGACTGCTCCTCTGTCCGACTCTTGCAAGCCGCATGGCATGTTGCCATGGTAACCCGCAGCAACACTCTGACGGTGAGACTTGGACAGAGGAGCAGTCAGAAGTAGAAGTAGATCGTGAGTGCTGGCTGCCGGGCCCCTCTTCAGAATACAGGCAGCCAGGAGCCCGCAATGTGGGGACTGGGCTGGCCAGGTGGGGGCAATGCCGTAGCTGCCGGAGAGGTGCGAGGGCCGCATGAAGTGGCCTGGCAGGCCGGATTTGGCCCGCGGACCTTCTGTTTGACACATGGGCAAAAGAACAAAAATCTTGCATGATGAAAATGTTGACCTGAAAACAGCAATCTTGCATGACAAAACCGTGCAAAACTGCAGCCTCTGTTCACCCAAGTCTCTTTTCCTGCAGCATAACATTTGGGTTATGCAGCCGTCAGCCCAGCAAGAGCCGCAGCCACAACTGCGAATCCTTTACTATCTTGTTTGTTCTGGGTAAATCTCTACCTCTCTTTCCTGAGAGCCAGAGATGCTTCCTGCAGGTCCAGCCCCAGTCTCTCCCCACAGATGACAATAAGGTTTGAAAAGGTTGCCAAATTTTTACCCTGGTTTGTTGACACCCCCTCCCCATCTAGAGAGAAAGACACCGAACCACGGACACGGCACAGTGACACGGAGCCCAGCCGCGCCCGGCGCCGCTCGCGGAGCTACTCCCCGATCCGGAAACGACGGCGCGACTCTCCCAGCTTTATGGAGCCTCGAAGAATTACCAGGTGATGCTCTTGAGCGTTTCTTTGTCCGTGCAAAGCGTTTTAGAACTGGAGCATCTTACAAGCAATCCCTGAAAAGAAGACAGACTGGGCCCACTACTGTTTTAGCCCATCACTGGCCTGCTTTTTTTTATGTGACTTCAAGTCGATTCTGACCTGTAATAATGCTACGCTAGAGTTTTCCAGTCAGGGCCTGCCATGGCCTTCCTTTAAGGCTGAGAGAGTGGCTGAGTGCAGTCTCCCAGAGACCTGGTCACGCACTACACCACACTAGTGATCTTCCCTTGGGGTTTCCTTGGTTGGATCTCATCAGAGGAGGTTTACCATTGCCTCCCTCTGAGCTGAGAGGGTGTGACTTGCCCAAGTTCATCCAGGAGGTTTCCACGGCCGAGTGGAGACCCCCCAGAATCCTAATTCAGCACTGAAATAACTAAACCGTGCTAGCTGGTTGTTGTTACTACCCTACACCAGCAGAAATATTCTTACACAAGCAGTCACCTTTCTGAACCACAAGGTTGCAGAAGTGTGATATCCTAAAGTGCTATAGCACTCCTTTTTCCGTCCTGAAAAGTAACTTCTGGAATCCACGCATTCCCCCAACCCTCCTTCCTTGACCCATTGCCTCAGTTTTCAGCCTCTTCCTTTTGTCCCCTTCGTCCGCCCCTTTGTGGAAAACTGCCTGGAGGAGAGAGTTCTCCTGAGCATAAGCAGAATATCTTTCCAGTGTGCCCAGACCAAGGGTGCTGCTATGTCTCACCTGTTCTATCTCATGTAGAATAGCAGGTGGCTTGTCTTATTCTGCCCTGAATACGTTTATACTGCCGGTCAAAATTTTCAGTGCGGAAGAGCACCTTGCAGGAGTAGCCGGTGCATCTGCTAGTCAGGGAGGCGGTGAATTCGCACTCGCTATTACAACTGCTGTTGTCATTCGGTTCAGCAGCTGATCTCCCAGATGACCTGGCACCACCCAGCCCTCCGTGTTGGTTGTGCCTTGTTGGTGCTCCGTCCATTTGGCTCCTCCTGTTCCTCCCTCCACCATTAATGATGCAAAATCTCTCCTTTTCCATCCAGTCTCCAGCTTCGTCCCGGAGCAACATCCAAAAGAAGCCCGTAGCCGCGGGGCCGGGTTACTAGGATAACCTTGCCTTCCGTCAGGACCCCGCTGTCGAACCTGCCACTCTGTGAGGCCTTATGGAGCTAAGCTTTGTCTCAGCTGCTTGTCTCTCTTTCTCTTTCTCACTCTGTCGTCTCACTAACCGCACCCCGTGGGAAATAATGTCGGCGGGCAGGAGGATTATTTGGTGAATCCATGGGGACTCCCTTGTCACTATCTGGTAGTACCGGATAAGGCCGGGGGCCGCAGCAATCACAGTGGCATAGCTAGGGGAGGCGAGGGGTGGGCCGCCCCAGGTGGCACTTTTTGGAGAAGCCCCAGCCACTGGGATGGCAAGGGAGCGGCTGCCAGGCGAGGCGTTGTGGGCCCCGTTCACAGATTCTGACCACAACTGGTGGCAGCTGGGCAAAAGATAAGCCGCTCTTCTCCCCAGCCGGTTGTCTAGTCCAGCTCCTTCCTCAGCCGACGAGCAGACTCTCACCCCAACCTTCGCCTGCGCCCCTGCCGGTTTGCTCCTCCCCGCCAGCCAGCATTGAAGGATGAGATGCAGAAAGGGAGACTTTTAAAGGAGACAGTGGCATAGCCGTGCGGGGCAGAATGGTGGTCTGCCCCGGGCAGCAAAGGCTGTAGCTCATATCAGGGAATCCACTGTGGGTGTTATTTCAGATTTTTAGGGAGTTCTCCAAGGTCTTACGTGAGTGATTGTGTTCAGCGCTTTGGAGAGCTCCAAAGGCTGTACTAGAATCAAGCCTAGAGGCACTGAACCCCTGATATGGAAGCCGCCAGTTCCCGCTGGGGATGGAAAATATTCACAAATATTTTTAAAAAAATAGTTGGAAGACGTGTCTTTTGGGTATCAGAATCCTGATGAGAGGAATCCTGGATTGACAATAATCTTTGCAATTCAGTCCCTCTTCTGTGCAAAATTCAGGCGCAGTTGTTTTGCATACAGAAAGCAACTTTTTCTGTGTAAAAAATAGTACTTTTTCAGGGATGTCTTTTCTTTCTGCTCAGAAGAAGATGTTCCCTTTGTTAAAGAAAAATGCTATATTCAGTGTAAATCAACTACATGTATATTTTGCATGGAATGCCCCCAATTACAACATTGTTTGCATCCCAAGCAAAGATTCAAACCCTGGTCTTTGAGGAGAGTCATGGTTCAAAATTCAAACCCCTACACCTACAAAAAAAGTCACCGACTCATCCCAGCATGCCCAATCCTCCCGGAAACAGAAAAGTGTCTTTCCCTTGAAGTATGTGCTGGACAAGTATGATGGGAGTTATAGTCCAGCCGATCAGGAGGGTACCCAGCTGATGAAGGGGACCATAAATTCTGCCTTGCCGCTAACACCTAACTTTCTGTTTTCCCGCAGCACTAACTCTCTGGTGTCTGGAGCCGAAGCAAGACACCAGCGCTGTTTTTTAACTTTCTTTTTGCACTCTGTTGTTCTAGCCACCTAATCCAGGACTAACAAGTGGAGCGGCAACCCCTTCGGCACTGAGGGAAGGAGGTCCACTTTTGGGGAAAAGGGGATTGGGAGGGTTTGACAGGATATATTTGAGCTGAACCAAAAGGGGGCAGCCAGGGAGTCCATGTGTGGCAAATGTGACCTGTCCAAACCCACAAGTTGCAGTCCTGTTTTGGCAGGCTTTTGCATCGACCACATTTTTCCCCGTTCTTGTGTAAACAACAACACGCTGAGCCCTGAATTCTCCCACGATCCTGAATGGTGGGATCGCCACTTTGCTTTGGTCGAACCAAGGTCAGAACTCTATTGGTGTCCTCACGCACAAAAAAAAAACTAGAAAAACTTGGATATTTTTGTCGAGTGTAGTAGGAACGTCTCCAGTTCCAAACTGCAGAAATGGAGTGCGCCTGTGGTGGCATTGTTTCGTTGTGCAATGCACATGTGTGTTGCGCACGAGTGCACATAGTGCCAGACACGAATCGATGGTTGTCTAAAGCTAATTATCTCCAAAAAGACCACACTCAATCCTTTTTTCTTAAAAGGATTAGAAATATTTCTAATATATAGAAATATAGAATAGGACTGGGAAACTTTAAACTTCCCAATGTTTGGGGCTTCAACTCCTGGACGCCCTAGGCAAGCATGGGGATTGTGGGGGTTGCAGTCCAAAATATCTGAAGAGTCAAAGGCTTCTCACCCCAGGGTGGAATAAAATCTACAGGCGAACGTGGCCACCAGCGTGGTTCACAAATTTGGCTTCCATTTTGCGCTTGCTTTTAGTGGGACAAATTCTCCGTCTCCCCCCAGCCTCTCCCCACTCTCAGTGCTGAAATGGGAAAGCCCCTCCGCCTTCCACAACCCACCTCAGTTCCGCCCGTCCCGCGGTCGGCACACGGTAACGGAGTTTCCCTTTTGCCCGCAGTGCCCGCAAGCGCCCGATCCCCTACTACCGGCCCAGCCCGTCCTCTTCCAGCTCGCTTACCAGCTATTCCTACAGCCGGAGCCGGAGCCGGAGCTACGACAGCTATAGCAGCAGCCGGAGCCGGACTCGAACCCCAAGCCGCAGCCCGAGCTACAACAGCCGGAGCAGCTCTGAGAGCGCCGGGTTTTGACGGACAGCCGCTCGGTCGTCTCCGCCAGAGTGGGCGCGTCCCCCTCTCCAACCCGAACTCTCTCTCTCTCTCTCTGCGTCCTCCCGACTCTGCTGCCACCAGCTCTCAGGCATGCCCGGCTCAATCCCACGAGCAGCGTTGGTCCCCGTTCCTTGACTGTTTCCTCCGGAGACGACAGACTCCTCGTCTCTTTGGAGAGATACCAGACGCATCCCATTGGTGAGGGCTGGGTACCTGGTCAGACTGTTAGCTTTGGGATCCAGGAAATCTGCAGGGGGGAGAAGCTGAGGAGTCACCTCTTTCACATCGTGGGAAAGTCACTTTGGAAGCGACCGTTCCGTTTGGATCCGCAAGACCGGTTCCGGTTTATTATATTTTCCCAGCAAAGAGCAGGTTGCTTAAACAGGCCTGGCGGAGTTCCCTCTTCCCGTCCTCATCCCCCTATGGCTGCTTCTTCTTTCTTGCTTTCTTCTTCTCTGCTTTTTTTTTAAAAAAAAATCTGCTAATTTCTACCAAGAAAAAATGGTCAGAGAAGGTCATTAGGGAACTAAAACCGTCGAACAAATGGACAAAACTCAACTCTGCTGAGTTAGGAAAACACAAAAGACAAAGGGTTGCAGAGGGAAAGGGAGGGGTGTCCTTATTTATTTATATATTTATTTATATATTTATTTATTTATGATCCTCTTCCCCTCTTTTTTCTTCTCCCCCCTCCCTCCCCGAACAAACGGCTCACAGAAGATTCTTCTTCCAGCTCAGGGGAGCAGGCAGGTTTTGACCGTATTTACGTCTCCGTTTATGCATTTCCTTCTTCGTTGTGCTCGATTTCTTTCGGACTCCGGGATCGGCTGGAGAAGTTTGCACTTAATTTATTTCAGGGGCGGGGAGAAGGGAGAGGTCAGGAAGGAGGGGGCCGGGGTAGGCCGCAGCCGCATGACGGCGATGCTTGTCGGAAGAAAATTGTGGAAGGATGAGGTTAGGAGACGGGTGTACAGAGCGGAGCCTACGGATAAGGGGGGAAACAGGAGGCAGGGGAGGAGAGAGAGAAAGAAAAAAAGAAAAATATGATCTCTTTTTTAAAAAAGAGAACGTCAAAGGAATACTGGGTTGGTTGCTTCTACACAGAATTCATCTCTGTGAATGGAAAACAGCTCAATTTCTAGAAGCCCTGTAAATGCCTGTTGCCGGTCCACAAGACGTTACCTCTGGCCGAACGGTCTCAAGTCAAAACTCCGGCGTCTCCCGTTAAAAGGATCTGCTGGGCAGGGATGGGAATTTCTTCACCTCTTTCTGAGTGGGACTTTGGAGAGCCGTCACCGATCGGGCTAGACAATCCGTGGTGAGACGGAGGCCAAAGTTGGACCTCGCTCTGAGAAGTGTCCTATTAACGGCGTATGCCCGTCAGGACTCGAAAAACTAGAATGAGTCTGGAAAGTGAGCTGGACTGTCCTCGATCCATTTCGGAGTAAAGCGACCCTTTGTACAGGTGTAAATCCACACACCCTTCGGGCCGCGGAGGACCCGTGAGCCCGTGGGCGACTCCGGGGAAGATGCCGGAGAGTGAACAACAGAGGCTGAGCTTAGGACTGAGAGAGAGAAAAAGAGAGAGACCCAAATCAAATTGCTCTGTGGCAGACTCTGATACAAAACAGCCCATTTCCAAGCAAGCCATGAGCCTAACAAGTTTGCCTTGCGGGGTGGGAGGGATCTGTCCATGAAGATAATAGAATTTAGCCCATTTCTGTACCATTGGGTCACTCACCTGGCAGTTTCCCTTGTGCACAGTGCGGTGGCGGGAAATTAAAATCAGGGATACCGGTACAAAGATGACTGCACTCCATCCATTCCAGATGGAATTTGGGGGTGCGCTTCCCTTGTCTCTGGCTTGCAAGCCTGTTCAGTTCTATTTCCCACAGGTTTCAGCCCTCTGCAAAGAAGTGAGTCCCTTACTTAATTCTGGCCATGGTTTTAATCATGACTTTTTAAAAAAAAAAAAAATTGGACCAGGGAGGATTTTGAAGTGTGACAGCTCCACACTTTTTCCATGAGTGCCACTGGAAAAAATGTTGTCCCGTTGCTCTTTCGGATCACAGTTCCTCGAATCCTTTAGCCGACGTGGCAACGCTTGGTATGTGATTCAGGGAGCGGAGGTCCAAAAGTAATTTTTTCTGATTTTGTTTGGCTTTTCTGATTTTTGTTTTCTTAATTCCAGACTTGATCGCTCCAGACTCTTCTCAGTGTTGTTTTGTGTGTGCCTTCAAGTCGTTCCCGACTTATGGCAACCCTGAGGCAAATCTATCACGGGGTTTTCTTGGCGTGGGGTTTGCCTTTGCATTCCTCTGAGGCTGAGACAGTGTGATGTGCCCAAAGCCACCCAGTGGGTTTCCGTGGCTGAGCAGTGATTTGAACTCTGGTCTCCATAGTCCAATGCTCAAACCACTATCTATTACCAATCTATAACTTCTGGAACAAATTTCTTTCCCAGTGTCCAGCTGTTAAACTACTCGTTACAAATGCTTTCGGCAATCAAAATGGCCAAAAGGACTTTCTCCCATTAATGCACAGCCCCTGCCTTTGCACCGTTTGGTTCATCAGACCCCATTCAGAAGATAAAAACAACTGACCAGGGATTCAGCAGGACGTCAGCTTCCCCGGAGAACTCAAGAAGGTTGCGAGGTTGGCTTCTCATTGTAATGCCTGGTGCCCTCCCCTCTCCGCTTCATTTTAAAAAATATATATACAGGAGGGAAAAACTTGACACACACAGCAAGAACAGGAGAAAGATGGGATATCAGGGAAATTTTTTCAGTCTTCCTAGCATCCTTTCATAGTCTTTGCAGGAGGTAGCAAGTTGGAACAAATAATTCTGTAGAAAAATGTTCTCTCTCTCTCTCTTTCTCTCTCTCGTTTCTTTGTTTCTTTCAACTGTGAGTTCCGTTGTAGATCCAGTGAGCTGATTCAATTATAATAAAATATACGAGATCTCTATTGTAATGGAATCTTTGCTGAAGTGAAAAAAAGTCTCTCTGTGAGCCGGAGGCCAAAAAGTTCATCGTTCCACCCTAGTGGACAAACCCAGTGCACAGAAGGTAGAATCCTGTTGCCACAAACTCTGACAGTACTTTTGGTTATGTACTTTTGCAGAGGAGGTGGCAAAATGGTGTATCAAGTGCCTTCTCCCACAATGGTCTGGTCCCAGGAGCAACCTTACACTGTGGCCATTTCCGCACTAGATGGTTATAGTGCTGTTATTCCACTTGCGGCATCCTATGGAATCCCAGGGTTTGACGTTTAGGGAGGGGCCTTGAGGATTCTCGGCCAGAAAGCTCTTGGGTCTCAGGAAACTACAAATCCCAGAATTCCACAGGAGCTTGAAAGTGGAATGAGAATATTACAACAGTCTAGTGCGGAAATTGCCTATAGGTGGGAGCCGTTCTTTCCTAGCTGGCTACGCAAGGGGCGGCTAGAATCCATCCAGGAGCACCTCTGCAGCCGGGAGTTCCTTCCACCATCCCCTCACCTTGGTTGCACCCCAGCCACATATAAGCTGTAAGGGAGCATCCAAGGCCGTACCAGCTTCCTTTGGGGAACAGAGCATGAAGGAGCAGCCTTATTTTGTAGACAGAGGGACCTCTTTGCAAGATGTGCAGATGTACATCTGTACCCAGATGTACAAGGATAAGTGGAACACGTCCAGAAATGCCCACACAGTTTATCAGTTAAATATAGGCGCATCGGAGGGGTCCCCCAGCTGCTGTTGCATACCTTGAGAAGTCTCTGCCCCTTGGATGACCTGTCGGACTCCACGGATGGACACTTGTGCTCCGTCAGCCATGAGGTCCTGGGTTCAGTTCCCAGTGTGATAGATGAGGGGCCAGGGATTGAAGAGCAATTTATTTTGCCTGAAACAGAGACTTTACAGCCGGTGCCTGTGAGAGATGAGGGGTCAGGGATTGAAGGGCAATCTATTTTGCCGGTGCTTCCACCGTCTGAAAGACAAGCTGAAACAGAGACTTTGCAGCCGGTGCCTGAGGGAGCAGGGGCCAGTCATAATTTCGAGGAATTCAATTCACCTTTGCCTCCCAGTCTTCAGTCACACAGGCAGCAAAAGAGGGCGGCTCAGAAGGAAGCCCTTTCGCTGAGGCTCAAAAGGCAGGAGGCCGTTTTCCCTGCTATTTAAGTCTGTCAGCATGACTTGCTTTTTGCTTGTGGCAAATTTGCTATCCAAGCTGCCTTGGCCTTTACATTCCTGCTCCATGTTTTTGTGAACTCTGACGTTCTCAACTCCTTGGATTGGCTTTGACTTCGGCTTCCGGCTCAGTGTTCTTCTGGATTGTTTGCTCTGGACTCTCCCCACTTCCTCCACCTCCTTGGGAAGCACTGTCCCATCCCTTCCCTTGCTGGCAAATAAGCACGGGCTGGGAGTTAAAACCTTGACACCCAGCTTCTCCAGGTAGGGTTGTGCAAGACCACGCTGAAATCCAGGAGAAACACTGCCGGACAGTATAAACCAGGGATGGGCCAGGGGGCACCCACCTCTCAGCACCAGTTCCTCTGATCCTTGACATATGTCCCCCAGCCCCCGGCCAGAAAACATGCTCTCCGGGGCAGGTAACTGCTTATTTTACTCTAACCTGTTTCAAGCCTGCAAGAACTTATTTTTCCTTGTGGCAAATGGCTGTCCACGCTTCCTTGGCCTTTGCGTTCCTGCTCCGTGTCTTCGTGAACTCCAACATTCTTGACTCCTTGGACTGGCTTTGACTTTGGATTTGGACTTTGTATTATTATTATTAGTAGTAGTATTTTGTTAGCTGCCTCTCTCCAAGGCTTGAGGTGAGGTACAGCATAGATTAAGGTACAATTAAAAACATATTATGGTCAAAATACCCTAAAACACATCAAATCATTTAAAATACAAATATATCATAATTAAAATATATCATAGTTAAAAATACACCCTGACTAAAAATTAGACTGGGCAGGCCTGCCAATCAGCCGTTTTGGAGCAAAAATAAATTGATATTAGGGGACTACAGGAGGATTAGAGGGAGCCGAGAGTGTTCTAGAGGGGTTCAGGACCCGAGTCCTTTATGGACCTGAGTCTTTTGTGGGTCATGACCAACCCTTTGAATTGTGCCTGGAAAGAAACCAATTGCCGGCAGAGCTGTTGGAGAAGTTGCCGTTGCCGGAGAATTTACTGACATGTTGAGTAATCATTTAGTAAATGTCCGTGGTGTCTCCACTAGGTGGGACTAAGCAGTAGGATTTGAGCCCAGGAAATCTTTGTGCGACATCGTTGTCATCAAGCTGTCTCTAATATCTCATGATCTTACAATGGGGAGACCCCCCAAGACCCCCAGTTGTCAACCAGCCAGCTCAGGTTTTGCAAACTTGGTAAGCTTCTTGATGGAGTTCATGCTCTGGTAGGGCGGACTCACTCTTTTTTTCTTTTTACTGCCTCTCACTTCGTTATCGTCTTTTCCAATGAGTCTTGCCATCTCGTCACGTCTCCAAAGTGCGATAGACCTCTAGAGAGAGATCAGTCGGTGGTACCCGCAGAACTCTCCTCCACCACCACATTTCCAACAAGTTGATTTGTTTAAGACCGATTTACTCACAGAATCATAGAGCTGGAAGAGACCCCGAGGGCTATGCAGTCCAACTCCATTCTGCCATGCAGGAACACACGCTCAAAGCACCCCCAGCAAATGGCCATCCAGCCTCTCTTTAAAAAGCTCCAAAGAAGGAGGAGACTCTGCCACACTCCAAAGCAACATATTCCATTGTCAAATGGCTCTTACCGGCAGGAAGTTCTTCCAAAAGTTTAGATGGAATCTCTTTTCTTGTAGCTTGAAGCCATTGCTCCATGTCCTAGTCTCTGGAGCAGCAGAAAACAGGCTTGCTCCATCTTCGACGTGGCATCCCTTCAAACGGGTAAACACGGCTGTCCTGTCACCGTCTTTCCATAAGGCTAAACGTGCCTAGCTCCCTAAACAGCTTCTCCCAGGGCATAAATTTATGGCGTCCTGAGGCCTGCCCTCTTTTCTCCTTTTTATTCTCTCCTCTTTAAAACCCAGGCTAAGCGCACAGAGTTGGACTAACCTTCCCTGCCATTGTGCTAACATCTGGCCAGCAGGGGGAGATCATAGCTTGTGCTTTCCCGATTCCCCCGAAAACCGCTTCTCCACGTGTCAGCTTGCGCCAGGCTGCAGTGCTCCAGCAACGGCACCCCTGAGGTGGTACGGGAGGAGGCGCTGCGTGCTTCTCAGCCCGGCCACCCCTCCGCTGCCCACCCAGAAGCCCGCCACAATCCACGCGCAGCTCTCACTGCTGCAGCTGGGAGACGGGCAGGCCGCTGCGTGCCAGGTGGGGCCCATCCGTCTCCGGTAATTGAGACACGAGGGCTGTTGTTTACCGCCTGCCGGCCTCTGCCGGCAGCTCCTCCGCCTTTTGGATCGGGCTCTCAGCCCGGAACCACCGGAGGGGAAAAACGGCAGGAATTCCCAAAGCCCTCAAGATTTCACGGTTGCGCACAAGGCAGCATCGGAGGGCGGTCGAGTTGGCAAAAGCAAATCTAGGAGAGGTTGGAGCCGGTTTGCTTTTGCCTGAGCCTACTGGGAAGGGCGACGTTTGGCTCTCTCCTCTCCTCTCCCCTCCTCTCCTCCTTCCCCTGAGACAGAATTGTAAAATCATAGGGTTGGAAGAGACCAGCCCCGTTCTGCCATGCAGGGAGACACAATTGAAACGCTCCCTTTAACAGACGGCCGTCCAGCCTCTGTTTAAAAACCTCCAAAGAAAGAGACTCCACCACACTCCAAGGCAGTGTCAAACTGCTCTTACCATCAGGAAGTTCTTCCTAATGTTTAGATTGAATCTCTTTTCCTGAAGTTTGAACCCCTTGTTCCATGTCCTAGTCTCTGGAGCAGCAGAAAAGAGGCTTGCTCCATTCTCCACGTGACATCCCTTCAAATATTTAAAACGTGGGTAGCATGTCTTCTCTTAACCTTCTGTTCTCCAAGCTAAACATCCCCAGCTCCCTAAGCCGCTCCTCATAGGGCTTCATGGTTTCCAGGCCTTCTGCCATTTTGGTTGCCCTCCTCTGACACATTCCAGCTTCTCAATATCCTTCCTGAACTGTGGTGCCCAGAAATGGACACAGTATTCCAGATGAGGTCTGACCAAAGCAAAATAAAGTGATACTATAACTTCCCTTGATCTAGACGTTATACTCTTCTTGACGCGGCATAGAATCACGTTGGCCTTTTTAGCTGCCGCATCACGCTGCTGGCTCGTGTTCAGCTTATGGTCTACTAAGACTCTTAAAATCCCTTCCACATGTTCTGTGGTCACCCATCCTATATCTCTGCATTTCATTTTTATGTACTGCAGGAGCAAATGAAAGAAACTGGACTGTGAAGACATAACCCTATCTCCTACTTCACTCAGAACTGTACAACAAGTTTGCTAACAGGGAAGTTTAATCTGTCGATCTGTTCCCATCTGTCATTGCGTCTTTGGCCTAAAGCTGCCAAACTAAAAGAAAACTACCCATCGGGGCCTCCCAAATACAAATTAACCCCTTCCATGCCACTGTACAAGTATGAACATGTCTGCAGTGTTGACAAGACTCTGAAGCCCATCATTCTAGTGACAGAAGCCGTGCTCAGTACAAGAACCGTCTAGCCACTGACAGCCCCGGAGTGCTTGCTTTTGGCTCAAATTTTCACTATGATCAAATTTAGACAGAGAGAGTCAGATAAACTATTTAGAGGGATTGATCTACGGACAAGCCGATCCTCGTGTAGCCAAAAGGGCTGCACCCAGGTGAAAGAGGAAGGTTTTGGCAGCGGGTTCGGGCAGTGGCACATTTTGCAGAAGTTAAAAAAGTGCTGGAAGGGGGACGCCACGAGGGAGGGGACGCGAAATTGACAGATGAGGCTTGAGCGTGCCCAGCGGTTACCAAATGCCACGGGAGGTACGGGGATAGCATGAAAAATGGAGGAACTGGGGAGAAGGAGTGGAGCATTTTGAGAAAAGGCCCAGCTGGCTGGAAACCCAAACAAAGGCCATTCTACGCCGCGACATTTTGTTGCAGCTGGGTGGTTTTATAATTTTGTCAATTTCCAGCCTGACCTGGGAGAATTGGCGTGCGGACTCCCTGCAAATTTCCCCTCGCCGTGTTTGGCTTTTGTTCTGGAGCCTGAGACAGGCCTGGTGTCTTTCCCTTGCCACCAGAGCCGGTCTCGTAGCCCAAGGGAACACTGGTTTATAAATCACCGTGTCATTTATGTGCCCGTCGACAGCTGCTCCCCAGAATATATTAACGCCATCAGCAACCAAGCGTGGAAAAGCTGGCAGGCTCTCCTTCAGCCACTCTGGGGAGAGGCCATTTGAGTAAATATTCCCCATACTTGTCTCTGATCCAGCTGTAAGGAGAGATTTCGTCCTCTTGCACGAGGAGGGAATGTTGGTACCTTACCCGAGTTACTTTGGTTATCGGATCCACGCAGAACCAAAACATAGCTATTCTATCCATCTACTTATCTGTCTATGCATTAGCGGCAGAGCTTAATTTTTTTTCTCTCAAAGGTAGCGATGGGTAATTTCAGCAATTGTCTTCCTGCCACAAGAAAGCCTTAGAAAACCATGCAATTTTCTAAGGCTATTTGCAATTTGGGACATATTCTGCACAAAATTCACACAGGGTTGCTTTGCATAGAAAATAGCCTTTTCTGCATAGAAAATAAAATGTTGGCATGGAGAGATGATCTCCTGTGCAAAAAAAAACACCATTTTCTGCTGTTTTCCATGCAAGCCCACTGTGTGCAAATTTTACACAGAATAAACCCTCAATTATCGCATTTCCTGTGCAGAAAGCATTCTTTTCTCTGCAGGAAATATTCCAGTGCAGAATCATGATTTCCTGCTCAGAAAATGCTATTGCATGTTGGACCACAATTCCTCGCTCAACCAGGGAAGCTCCACTGGATGGCCTTGGGCACAACACACAGTCTCAGCCCCGAAAAACTCCATCATACCTTCACCATAGGGTCACCATAAGTCGGAAATGAATTGAAGGCACACAACAACAGCAGCAACAACAACAAAAAAAGTCATGTCGAAGATGGAGCCAGCTTGTTTTCTGCTGCTGCAGAGACCAGGACAAGGACCAATGTGTTCAAATTGCAGGAAAAGAAATTCCACCTAAACTTTAGCACGATTTTTTCCCCCTGTGTGACAGTGAGACAGGTCGCCTCGGAGAGTGGGGGACTCTCCATTTTCAGGGGTCTTTAAACAAAGGTTGGATGGGCATCTCCTGGGAGAGCCTGGACTGCATGTTCCTGCATCATAGGGGGCTGAATTAGATGATCTTTGTAGTCCCCTCTAAACGTAGGATTCTTTGCCTCTAGGAATCCCCCCTCTGCCGGCCCATCTGTCCGGGCAGGGACTTGGGGAGGGTCCAGGAGAATCCAGGGGCCCCCAGCCTGGCCATAGCAGCATCTCTGCTCCCTCTCTCGTCCCGGTGTTTCTCTCCTTTTTTTAAAACAGAGAGTCAAGTGCAAAGAATGTTCTAGCGCCACAGCCAGGACTTTCAAGGGCCATCTCGGCCCAGCCAAGGACGATGACTTCAGAGACGCTCTTAATCGCCAGGCAGCCTTTTTTACACTCGGTGACTCACTATCAACAAGGGAGCGTGAAGTATCTTGCTCTCCTTTTAAAAAGAGAGGCAAAGATAATCACACTGGTCCCTGATTCTTTCTCTGTCCCATCACTCCATGAGTTTGCCTACTTTCCATATAGGGTCGCCACACAAAAAATTGAGCAAGGCTCCAATGCCTTAAAAATTTGCTCTGTCGAAGGGGAAAAGTCAGCTCGCTGGATAACTTGTCCCTGTGGGAGGACTTTCTTTCCACACAACTAGCACACCTTTCTCCCTCTTCTTCTAGGAGGGAGACTGTGAGTCCCCAAGTGTAAAGAAATTGCTGGTAGTTTCAGACACAAGAGCCCTGACCTCTTTTGCATGTGGCCACTATGATTGTATAGACATGTGGCACTCTATTCTGCTTTGGTCAGATCCCTCCTGGAGTAATCCTGTGTCCAGTTCTGGGCACCAAAGTTCGGGAAGGATATTGACAAGCTGGAAGGTGTCCAGAGGAGGGCAACCAAAATGGTAGAAGGCCTGGAAATCATGAAGCCCTCTGAGGAGCGGCTGAGGGAGTTGGGAATGGTTAGCCTGGAGAGAAGAAGGTTAACAGGACATGATAGCCATGTTTCAATATTTGGAGGGATGTTGTATAGAAGAGAGGTCACATGAAGGATGGAGCAAGCCTATTTTCTGCTGCTCCAGAGACTAGGACATGGAGCAATGGCTTCAAACTCAGGAAAGGAGGTTCCACTTACACCTTCGGAAGAAATTCAGGACAGTAAAAGCTATTTGACAGCGGAATCCACTGCTGCCTCCGTGGAATGTGGTGGAGTCTCCTTCTTTGGAGGTTTTTAAACAAAGGCTGGATGGCCATCTGTTGGGAATCCTTTGATGGTATATTCCTGCAAAGCAGAATGGGGTGGGACTGGATGGCCCTTGGGGTCTCTTCCAACTCTGTGATTTTATTATTCTGTGTGAGCCTTTCATAAACAGCCACACACACATTGTTAACTTTATGAATGTGGGCGACGCATTAATTTTCCAGAGAAAATTAGAAAAGAAGATGGAGCAAGCTTGTTTTCTGCTGCGCCAGAGACTAGGACAAGGAGGCTTCAGGGCTTCAAACTACGGGCAAAGAGATTCCACCTAAACCCCAGGAAGAACTTCCTGGTGGTTGGAGCAGTTCAGCAGCGGAATGAACTGCCCGGGAGTGTGGTGGTGTCTCCTCTTTGGAGGTTTTTAAACAGAGGCTAGATAGCCATCTGTCAGGAGTGCTTTGATTGTGCATTCTGGCATGGCCAAAGAGGGTCGGATGGCATAGCCTTTGGGGGTCTTGTCTCATTCTATGATCCCATTGTACCACTTCAGAGGTGCCCGTGAGTCCTAGCTGGTCAAATGCGGTGCTTTCTGAGTTGGAACGTCTGGCCGGAGGCCTCTTTCTGAAGCTCGACCAGCATCCGGGGACTACGCCCGGCCCTTGGAAACTCTTTTTGTGGTCTCTCCAAAGAGGGTACGACCTCACACCCTGCTTTCCTAGAAGAGAGAGCAAGAGCTTGAAGATTGCTCCCTGACTCTAAGCACGTGGACAGCAGCCTCGCTCCCTGTCTTCCCACCGGAGTGGGGTGGGCAACTGTATGGGGGCACGTGACCAGCTCCCTCCCCCGGCCCCACCAAACACCCTTGCATTGCATCCCCCCAACACGCATACGCACACAGCAAGCCTAAATACTCCCATTCTTCTCTGCGGCCCTTCTCAAAATGGCAACAGGAAGTGGCCTTGTGGCCGCAGAGGAAAACGGAGGTGTTTCGGGGCAGTATGGCATTCTAGGATGCTTGTGGGGGACATTTTCAGATTTTTTCGTGCATTTTGAGAGGGCTTCCTACATGCCTTGGAGGTAAAATTGCCCCCAAATATTTTTTTTTAAAGAAATGGAGGTTGGGAGGTTTTGGGGTCTGGTGGGTTCTTCGAGGGTCACAGGAGTGGGGCACGGGGACTTCATGCGGTCCGTGCACCTCAACTCACCCAACCCGACACTGACACATCTTTTTGAAAAGGGGTTTACAGGCCAAAATCAGCCCTTTGAACTTGACATGGAAAGAAAGCAATGGGCAGCGTAACCAAGTTAGGACTGGAGCTCATAGCTGCCCAAAATGCATAGTTCTGGTCAAAAGTTGGGCATCTACATTCTGTACTAGATGCATTTCCCGGACAGTCTTGAAGGGCAGCCCTCCATGAAGCCCGTTGCGGTAATCTAGCCATAGGGTTACCAGAACCAGGTTGTCCCTGCGCTGATCAGGTTGCAAGGGGACCACTGAGTAAAGCTAGCAGGAGGCAGCACTGAGCCTCTAATGAGAGGTCTAACACATCCCCCTAAACTGCATTACCAGCTCCTTCAGGGGTTGTGTAAAGGTTTGCTCTCCCCCGGTCTGGCAGATGAACCACCTATCTTCTCTGTCTTCTCTGGCCCGAGCACCAGCTCGCTGGACTTCATCCAGTCCCGGCAGTGGTTCGGCACATCACGTAGAAGAAAAGAAATACAGCTGAGAGGAGAACACGCTCCGAAGCTGTGGAAGAGCCAACTGGATGATTTCATGCTGATCAAGGGTGCTCTTTGTGGCCAAATCTGGCACCTCCGGAATATGCAATCAACCCTCCAAGCTTCCCAACTGCAGCAGTGGCTGGTAGACCTCATGTTAAGTAGAGCAATTAATCCATTTTAGGTCTCATTAGGGCTTCAAGGGGACTCTCCAAGGTGCTGAACTCTGCTCCTGACCGTGTTCAGCACCATGGATAGTTCCTGTGAAAAGCTAGCCAAAACCTGGAACGGATTCAACGCTCCACCGACATGGAGACACAAGCTGCTACTGCCCCTGTGGCAGTTTTCTCCTACCTATAACAACTTTCCCAGAAGGAGGGAACAACAAGCCAACACAAACAACCTAAAATTCAGATAATATACGAAAAAGAAAAAAGACTGGGTTTCCTTCTATTTGGCACGAGTATTTTCTAAATGGCATTTAATCCTCTGGCCGGCTGCATCTCATTTTCCGGCTGTTCGGATCAAGGCTTGGAAATCTGGGCTGTTTGCTGCTCCCCGTGGGACTTTGGACTCTCCTTCTTTGGAGAGTCCTTAAACAGAGGTTGTCTGAATCTCTCTCAGGAGTTCTTAAGTTGAGCATTCCGACTAGAGGTCCCTTGTGGTTTCTTCCATCTCTGAGATCCTATGGTTATATGAAATGGACACATTCCGGCTAGGGGATTGTGGGAGCCGCAGTCCAAAAAAGGCCATTTCCCCCAGCTCTGTTCTCCCCGGACTTACCCTTACCTCCTCCCTGAACACAGTCAGGATGACAACTGCAGCAGGAGAATGCTGCTCTGACCTCTCCCACATCCGCCCACCATTCTTCCAGCCAAGTGTAATTTCCATTAATAGAGACCGGGACATTCTTGTCCAAAAATAGGCATTTGTCTGTTGATAAGGGCCAGCTGGCTGTGGATGCTCTCTGCAGTCAGAGCCCGGAGAGAGAGAACAGCTTCTGCGTCTCGCTGGGACTCGCCATGTCGGAACGCCAGGTGCCCTTCACTTTCCTCCGCACCCCCAGCTGGGACCCCTTCCGGGACTGGTACCGGGGCAGCCGCCTCTTCGACCAGTCTTTTGGGATGCCCATGATCCCCGAGGACTGGTACAAATGGCCAGCGGGCAGTACCAGCTGGCCAGGTTACATCCGTCCCCTTGTCACCCCGAGTCCTGAGCCGGTACCTGTCAGTCCCGCCATTACCGCCCCTCCGACCGTCAACCCGGCCTACAACTGAGCCCTCAGCCGGCAGCTCAGCAGCGGCATCTCCGAGATCCGGCAGACTTCGGAGAGCTGGAAGGTGTCTTTGGACGTCAACCATTTTGCACCAGAGGAGCTGGTGGTGAAGACAAAAGATGGCGTGGTGGAGATCACCGGTAAGTGTCCTAGAATCGTACTTCACAGAGTGGGAAGGGACCTCAGGGACCTCGAAGGTCATCCGGCTTAACCCCTTGCCTATTTATTTATTAATTGGAATTATACCCCACTTTTCTCCCAAGATGGGATTCAAGGCAGCTTATGATCATTTTAAGGAGATGAAGTTTAAACGAGTTTCAAAACAGAATTAAATAACATTATTGTAGAAACATCATTAAACATGCTCAAGACTTATTTAAAGTGTAATTTTCAATAAAAGATTTTTAAAAACAGCGTCCCACTTTACACATGCACAACTGCTCCATAATTAAAATCCACAGGGCTGCCTGAATAAAAATGTCTTCACCTGCAGACAGAAAGAGGACAAAAGGAGACCACCCCAAACTCCTATGGATGTGAGGATCTACAGCTAAAGCGTCGGTGAAAGGAAGCCATTGCTTTTTCTGCTGTGTGCCTTCAGGTCATTTCCCAGTTATGGCAACTCTAAGGCAAACCTAGCACTGGGTTTTCTTGGCAAGATTTCTTCAGAGTGGGTTTGCCATTGCTTTCCTCTGAGGTGGAGAGACCGTGACTCACTCAAGGTCACCCAGCTTGTTTCTGTGGCTGGGTGGGGATTTCAACTCAGTTTTCATGTGGAGGATGGGGTGAGCCTGTTTTGTGCTGCTCCGGAGACTAGGACATGGAGCAATGGCTTCAAAATTCAGGGAAAGAGATTCCACCTAAACATTAGGAAGAACTTCATGAGGGAAAGAGCAATTTGACAGTGGAATCCGCTGCTGCCTGGGAGTGTGGTGGCGTTTCCTTCTTTGGAGTTTTTTAAACAGAGGCTGGATGGCCATCTGTTAGGAATGCTTTGATGGTGTCTGCATGCGTGGCAGAAGAGGATTGGATTGGATGGCCCTTGTGGTCTCTTCCAGCGTTCAATTCTGAGTCTACGATTCCCAAAGTCTTTGTCCAACAATACACCACGCTGGCTCCCTGTAGGCACGGGTGGACGATTTTGGCAAAGCAACTTTCTGGGAGATGTGCTCCCAAAATTCTCCCCCAAGAAAAAAAGAAAGGTAGCCTGAAAATGGCTTATGGTTTTGAAAAATGGGTGGGCTTTTTTAAGATATTAAATCATGCAGAGGGCTCTGAACTCTATTTAAGAGGTGACTCACCACTCTTGGGGCTTGTTCGGACGGCACAATTATAGCACTGTGATCACACTGGAACCCCGACGGTGGCATCACATGAAATCCTGGCCTTTGCAGTTTGGTTGAGGCACTAGAGCTCTCTGGCCGTACCCAGTCCCTAAACTGCAAATCCCGGGATTCCATCAGACAAGGGAATCATGGAAGTTTAGAGTGGAATACCCACCTTGAATGCCAAAAATAAAAATAGAGGTGGGGGGGGGAGAAGTCCACTTCTGGTTTTGGAAAACAGGTATGTGCATGAATTTGTGTGTGTGTGTGTGACATTAAACAGTGCAAGGATTTGCAACCTGTTTAAAAGGAGAGTTTGCACTCCTTGGAGACCCCTAGGAGAGGAAATTCACTTATTTTGGTCAGAAAAGGTTCAAAGGCCACCCCAAAAAAGACAAAGCCTTGGGCCACATGTGACCCACCCAACCCTAGATAAATACAAAGCAGTCTTTCTGAAGCTTTTCCTTCATGCAGCTTCTACAGGAGGGGCTTAGAAGGAACAAAGATAGGTGTGGCTCAAGGAGGAAGACAAAGAGCCTCTCCCTCCCATCTTCCGCGCGCACACGCGAGCATCTTTCTAGCATCCTCTCTGCCCCCCCCACCCTCCCTCCCAGCCACCCACCCACCCACCAGCTGGATTGCAGCTGCTGCGTTGTGGCGCGCCTGATTAGAATCAATGAGATCGACCCCATGCCAGGTTTCGGGTTAGCAAATGATAGGAGGGGAGGGTGGGGAGGCCTTTCATTGAGGCCTTGGCACCCGTCTTGCATGAAATAATTGGGTGTTGCTGCTTCTCCTCTCCCCGCTTTGACTCTTTTCTTTCCTCCACTCCCCCAAAAAATCTCAGTGCCCCCTATCCATTCTGACTTATGGGTGCTTTCTCCTTGCTTCTCTCTTCCTCCTCTCCAAGATGGGAGGGAGAGGTTGCATTTTTCTCACTTGTGTTCTTCCCGTATGTGCTCCTGCCGGCCCGAATGGCCACTGTGGGATCTCTCCCCGCTCTCCGTCCCTGCCCCAATTCATCATCGTCTGAAATATTAATGAATATATGAAGTCCGGGGCTTAATGTGCGGCCGGGTAGCTATGGAAACAAGCAGAAGGCAAGGCGGAGGAAAAGAGACCAGGCTGGAAGGCAGAGGGAATGGTGTCGACTTGGCACAAGCTACAATCTAACTGCACAGCTTGCTAGTGGGGAGCGTTGCCAACTGACCGGGAAGAGTCATGCCAGAATGCTCTTGTGCCTTAAAACACTCTGAGCCAGAAAAGGCAAAAAAAGGGCGAGGTGGAGCGAGAAGTCAGGATTGGGATAAAGAAGGAGTGAAATGGATTTACGACAGGTTACGGCCAAGGTACAGAAGGGCTAGCGCAGAGGGTTGTCAACTGACCAGGAAAAAGCATTGCCAAGTGCTCTTCTGCCTTAAAAGCACCGTGATTTTAAGTAAGTCAAAAAAGGGTGAGGTGATATAAGGAGAGAAGATTGAAGGACAGCTAGCACGGCGTGAGTTTACCACAAACTATAACAGCAAGGGCCAGCAAGGGGCAGTGGGTTCAGCATCGAACTACGATTCCGGAAACCAAGGTCCAAATCCCCGCTTGGCCACAGAAACCCATTACGTGGCCTGGGGCAAGTCATACTCTCTCAGCCTCAGAGGAAGGCAATGGCAAACCCACTCTGGGGCTTGATCTGTGAGAGAACAGTTGGCGACCAAAGCTTGCCAGCGAGCCTCTCCAAAGAACATGAGAGAAAGGCAACAGGGACGTGTGAAGCCCATATTTCTTAGGGATTATGTTTAGAGAAGCTTAGAGGAATATGTTTATTCTTTACTTGTTCTCCGATTGCTCATTTAGGACCTACTGCCAAGTGAAAAAAAAGCTTTTCTTCTCTTATTAAACCATTTTAAGCCTTAATTGTGGGCTCTAACAGAAGATTTTTTTTTTTTGGCGGCTGCTGTTTTCATATTAGATTATTGTCATTGTTGTGTGCCTTCAACTTGTTTCCAGCGTATGACAACCCTAAGGCGCACCTATCATAGGATTTTCAAGGGCTGAGAGGGTGTGACTTGCCCAAGGTCACCCCGTGAGTTTCCATGGCTGAGCAAGGAATCAAACCCTGGCCTCCAGGATTGCAGCTGAATACCCAAACCACTACCTCTCATAAAAATTTGGGGCTAATTCCTCATCACCATGAGGCGAGAGGAGGCCAGTCCATGGCATAAGCCCAGTTTGGAAGTTTGAAAATATCGCACGTGCATTTCTTTCCAAGGAGCAAGCCTCTAGTCTGGGATGGGGAGCGTGAGGGGGCACCTAGGCCAGGCTAGGGAGCTACTGTAGCGCCCCCCCCAAAAAAAGATGCTGGGGGAGCCACAGGCACCCCAGTGCAACTAGAGTTGCTAGTGTGAAAACAGGAGAGCGCCCCTGTTCCTCTATTGGTTGAGTCATAGAATCATAGAATCCTAGAGCTGGAAGAGACCCCAGGGGCCATCCAGTCCAACCCCCTTCTGCCATGCAGGAACACCCATCAAAGCGCTCCCAAGAGATGGCCATCCAGCCTCCGCTTAAAAACCTCCAAAGAAGGAGACTCCACCACACTCCATGGAGGCAGCAGATTCCACTGCCGGACAGTCCTGACCGTCAGGAAGTTCTTCCTGAGGTTCAGGTGGAATCTCCTTTCCTGCAGCTTGAATCCATGGCTCCTTGTCCTGGTCTCTGGAGCGGTAGAGAACAAGCCTGCTCCCTCCTCGACATGACAGCCCTTCAAATAGTTAAACATGGCTCTCATGTCCCCTCTTAACCTTCTCTTCTGCAGACTAAACATCCCCAGCTCCCTAAGCTGCTCCTCATAGGGCTTCATGGATTCCAAACCTTTCACCATTTTGGCCGCCCTCCTCTGGACACGCTCCAGCATGTCGATTTCCTTCTTGAACTGAGGTGCCCAGAACTGCACACAGGTTTCCAGATGAGGTCTGACCAAAGCAGAATAGAGTGGTACCATTACCTCCCTCGATCTAGTCGGCATACTCCTATTGATGCAACCAAGCATCGCGTTGGCTTTCTTAGCTGCCGCGTCACACTGCTGACTCATGTTCAGCTTGTGATCTACCAAGACTCCTAGATCCTTTTCACACATACAAAGAATGAGAGCAGTGCAGGCTAGTGGTTTGAACATTGGACTATGACCCTAGAGACCAGAGTTGCCCCGGGCCCTAAGGTTTCCAGGCCAAAACCTGAGTCCTGGGGGGAGCTCCCTGGCAATGTCATTAAGAGTGGTGGGTTTGCCTTAGGACCACCATAAGTTAGAAACAACTTGAAGGCACGTGTTGGCTTTGGCCTAGGGTCGCCATCAGTCAGAAACAACTTGAAGGCACGCAACAATAACAAGGTGAACCTATCATGGTGTTTTCTTGGCAAGATTTGTTCAGAGGGGGTTTGCCTTTGCTTCCCACTGAAGCTGAGAGAGTGTGACTCACCAAAGGTCACCCAGTGGGTTTCCTTGGCCAAGTGGAGATTCAAACCCAGTCTCCAGAATCATGGTTTAATGCTCACACTAATAACAATTAAGGACTAAATGGTACCCTTTTTAACTGCGTCAGTATTAAGGATCCTTGAGCAGCATCAAAACCGCAGAGACTGCAATGTCCAGAGACTGGAAAAAGAGGGGATGTCAGCTCAAAAGAATCCTCCACCCAGCATGGCTCCTGGGCTTGTAATTTTCTTTTTAAAAAATGAACTTTCCCAACCTCTGGCAAGGTCCCCGGGGGATGCTGGCCCAGCCACACGCCACGGCCGCCGCATATTCCGCGGAAGCAGGAAGCAAATAATTTACTCTGCACAAGGCAAAGAAAGTACTCTTTCGGCACAGAGCGTAATTGAGTTACGGCATCACAAAAGGCAGGGAAACATTCACCGAACTGCCTTTGAAATAGGATTAAATGAACAGACAGAATAAGAGAGATCCGTTAGCCATGACAAGGAGATTTCTCACTTCTTCAGACTTGGTGCTCTCTTTTGTGGAGACACAAGACAGGGCCTTCTCTGTGGTGGCCCCTAGATTTTGGGGCTCCCTCCCCAAGAAGGCCAGAATGGGCAAGATTTTTTTTTTTCATTTGGACAGGCTTTTAGAACTGGAGGCTTTCAACGAAAGGGCTGTAAGAGCTGTTTTGTTTTCAATCATGTTCTTTAACTTTTAAAAATCTTGTTTAAAGTGTATACTTTTAACACTGTGAACAGTTTAGTTTCAGTTTTAGTGTTGACTTTTCGTGTGTTTTTAAGTGCAATCCTTCTGATGTGGATGCTACCTTGATTCCCAGTCTTGGGGAAATGGTGGGATTTAAATGAAGTTAACAGTAACAACCATCACCACAACAGCTTGCCGGAGAATGAAGGACAACAGAACTCACGGCACTTGGATGGTGAACCCACAGCAGGTTTTAAATCAACTTTTAAGGGACCTCTCCAAGGTGCTGGACTCAAAGGAGGTTCAGTACCTGGGACAGTTCCAAGGTACAAACAAAAAGAAACTTGTGCAACATTTTCTCTGTTCCATTATTTTTTTCCAGTGGACTTTTCTGGCTCTCAGAAAACCATTTTTAAACCTGTGACTGACTAATTATGAAGACACTTTCCAACCCTACGATAGGATTAGTTATGAGGTTTAATGGAAATTTTTCTCATAGTTCTGGAAGCCACTGAGAATTCCAGTATCCCCAGTTCACCGATGGGAGTCAATCTACTGATAAACCGCTTGCATCACTTTGGTTGCAGTTTTTCTGCTTTTAAGGGGTTCTTGCATTGCTAACCCTAGTGAACGTGGAAGGCCGACTGTGTTTAAACATGGCTATCATGTCATCGCTTAACCTCCTCTTCCGTGGGCTAATACTACCGAGTTCCCTAAGCCGCTCCTCATGGGTCTTTATGGTTTCCAAGCAGTTTTTGACCATTTTGGTCACCCTCCTCTGGACACGTTCCAGCTTCTCAACATCCTTCTTGAATTGCGGTGCCCAGAACTGGACACAGTCACTTAATTCAAGTGGCACTCCAAATTCAGAGAAAATCTTCAGTCCCAGCTACGAGTAGATTCTGAGTCAACAGAATGCTGAGCCCGCGCTGGATTTTACTCTAAACTTTCAAGGAGCCGTCGTAGGTGACAATAGGGTTGACCACCCCTGTTAGGACCTTTAAAATCTGGACTAGAATGTAGAAGGGATTCACCAACCCACCAGCTCCGCAGACTTTGGAGCTGGCAATTTCCACGCTGGAAGAAAGAGATGACGAGAAAATCTGTCCCGTCCTTTTTTCAGGACGCTAACGGCTCCATAGTGATGTGGGTTGGCCAGTGCCCTACACTCCCACTCCGGGAGAAAGGTGGCATAGAAATATAATAAATAAATAAAAATAACTCTGGAGACCAGGGTTCATTTCCCTGCCCGGCCACTGAAACACAAGGGGTGACCTTGGGGGGGTATCACACACTCTCAGCCCCAGAAAACCCCACCTTAGGTCAGAAATGACTCGAAGGCACACAAAAACAACAACTCCGTCACAGTGTGGGATTTTTCTCTCTCTGTCTCTTTCAGGCAAACACGAAGAAAGGCAGGATGAGCACGGATTTATTTCCAGATGTTTCACAAGAAAATACACGTAAGTAGCTGGATGGGTGCTTGTGCCGCAAATTGTTCCGACAGCGGCGCTAGGAAGTAAGGATGGGCCAAAGATGCCTAACTTTCTGCACCCGTAACAAAGTTGCAGAAATGCAACGAAACCCTGTTTGTGAGTTGCAAAGATGGACATCTGGGCACCGGCAAGCCTCCTTTGGCACATATTGGGCACCCCTAATACACATCCGACCCTTTGGGCACACAGCCGGCCGGCCCCTCCCAAAACTGCAAACCCCAGGATTCCATCGGATGTTGCAAGTGGAATAATAGCGCTATGACCATCTGGTGTGGAAACGGCCTCTGCTGCAAAAGGGCAAAGTCCGGATGGAAGGATGTCGAGAGTTTTTAAAAAGCATACAAATCATCCCAATGGACTCCTAGCACAAGTTCTTTTGAAGCCAAAAATATATTTTTAGACCAGAATTTTTGAGATAGCCCCCTGCATTTAAAAAAAAAAAAAAGGTGGGGGGAAATTAGGCAAATCAGCTGTTGGAGAAGTAGAACTTTCGTTTTCAGGGGCAGTCTATCTGAGTCGCAGATACCGGGGTTCATGCTCGGTGGGTTAAGGGGACAGCTGTTTCGTTGCGTTGTTGCCATCTCCCAGAAACTTGTTCCTGATGGGAACTAAGATGGCAGGCTCGTTTTTGCAAAAGCCTCTCGCCAGGGGACCGACCGTGTCTCTGGCGTGCCAACGGCTGGGCATTCAACTCCAGAATCTCCAGTTTGGTGAAGCAAAAATGACTCCCGCCTTAAAAGCAGAGCTTGGAAAAGTGACCGTTTTGGACCACAACTCTCGGAATCCCTTGCCTGAATTTAACACTGACTTGAACTGCTGAAACAAAACGGTAACTCACTAGTAAGCTTTGCAAATCTTTTTTTTTAAATCATTTTATTCGACTTTCTCTTATAAAACATACAATTTTAACTGTCAGCTTAATTGAAATATATCTGGTCTTCCACATTGATCTCGATTTCGTTTTCCAGATTTCTCAACGCTTTAGCTACTGTACAACATTTTACTGCTACTTGACTTGATAGTTCTTACATTTCATTCTACATATTTCCGCTTCATGATATATGTCCTGTAGCCCCCTCGTAATATATCTTAAATCATGGATTACGTATTTCCAGCTGATAAAACCCAGCAACTACCCGTTACAATTTGCCGTTCTTTCTGTATCTCATCGTCTGATTTCCCTTTTAATCTCTGGGAGACCACGTCCGCGTTTTTATTTTCAATAAGTGCGGCCCACCATTGTTCTATTGTGGGTATTTGCTGAGGTTTCCATAACTTTGCATATTCAATACGAGCTGTTGTTATCATGTACAGTAATATTCTCCAATGCTTTTTTATACCAATACCCTCTATATCAGTCATATTTAACAGATACAATTCTGGTGTCTTAGCAAACTGAACTTTCACTAAATAAGCGTTGCAAATCTTGACCGTGGCTGCTTCTATAGACCCTGTTGGAGGACGGTGAACCTTGGCCGGTTTTCGGGAGGCAGAAAGGCACCTACATTCGTGTTCCGGATGGAGGGGGCTTCCCTGATGTCCCTCTTTTTTTCCCCTTCTCCAGCCTGCCCCCTGGCATCGACCCGACCGCGGTCCGTTCGTCCCTTTCCCCCGATGGCATGTTGACAGTGGAAGCCCCCTTGCCCAAACCGGCCATCCAGTCAGCCGAGATCAAGATCCCGGTCAAATTCGAGGCCCACGCCCAGATTCCACCATCTGATGCCAAGAAGCCGGAGGAGGAAGCCAAGAAATAACGCACCCGGGGAAATCCATGCCGCACAGATAAAGGGCATTTCCAAAACGCCATATTATTTTCCTTTTTCTCTTCTTTTGTAAAGATACCTTTGCATTAAGTCTTGCAAATAAATTTTTAAAACCTGTATATGAGTTAAATTTTAATTTTTTATTTAACAGATTAAGTGTGTGAGTGTGTGTGAGAGAGAAAGGCGGGGGAGAGAGAGAGAGGGAGGGAGATTGGTAGGGAGACCTCAGAGCCCAAAAAGAATATTCCCATCCCTGCGTGTTTATATTTAATCTTTGATACCCTAAAGCCACCCGATTCCATCTGGCCTTGGAAGCTAAGCAGGACCATCCCTGGTTCATACTTGGATGGGAGACCGCCAAAAAATCCCAGGTGCTGCAGGCTCTATTTCAGAGGAAGGAACTGACAAAACCACCTCTGAGCATTCCTTGCCTGACAAAACTCTTTGAAAAACCCATGGGGTCACTGTAAGCTGAGAGATCACTTGAAGACACATAGGCGCACATACACGAGTGTGAAGAGCCGACGTGATAGCTATGTTTAAATATTTGAAGGGATGTCATAGGGCAGGTGGAGTAAGCTTGTTTTCTGCTGCTCCGGAGACTAGGACACGGAGCAATAGCTTCAAACTTCAGAAAAAAAGACTCCACCTAAACCCCAGGAAGAAATTCCTGACAGTAAAAACTATTTGATAGTGGAATCTGCTGCTGCCTCAGTGGAGTGTGATGGAGTCTCCTTCTTTGGAGGTTTTTAAACCAAGGCTGGACGACCATCTGCCAGGAGTGTTTTGATGGTGTATTCCTGCATGGCAGAAGGGGGTTGGACTGGATGACCCTTGGGGATCTCTTCCAACTCTCTGTTTCTATTATTCTATATGAGCCTTTTATAAACAGACACACACGTTGTTAATTTTACGAATGTCGACAATGCATTACTTTTCCAGAGAAATGCATATCTAAGTTAACTGAAATCAACACTTTCCTTCAGTATTTAGACAGAACATAAACTTGTCAATAGCTCCTTCCCGGCTGTCAAGCTGGCATGTCATGAATGTCGGATGTCCTTTATCGCCGTTTGGGAAACTTGGCAAGACTTCTCCGCAGCCATTTAGGGCAGGGGTGGACAATCGTGACATAGGTCTAAGGGCCAAATGTTCACCCTTGGAACTCCCTCGGGGGCCACAGAGATATTGAAAAATATAAAATGCAAAGTGGAAATGGCCAGGAATCCACTTCTGGTTTTGGAAAACAGATATTCCTCTTGACGTAAAGCAACGCAGGAAGCGACCGCAACCTATGCCGCACATGAATTGCCTCCCCTGGAAATCTTGAGGGTTAGTCACGCCGGCTTTCTTGGCTGGAAGAAGGCAGCCCGAGGGAGTGTGAAAATATTAAGGGGCAGAAAAACCACAGCCTCTAATTTGCCCAGCCCTGGCATAGAAAGAGGGTTGTAAGATGTGGGCAACCGACCCATGCTTGGAGAACTAAAAATACATCAGATGCATCTGCTCATACAAATGAAGGGTAACGGTTCATCCATCTTCACTCCGTTCCTATCGATCCTTCCTTAAAAGCCTGAGCCCAGCAGGTTTTCGGTGCCAGCACAAGCAAAACGGGCCCCGAGCCTTCTCCCATGTGTGAGTAGTCCTGCCACAAAGCACACGGAGTCCTTCAGCCGGCGGCGCGATCAGGTTGCACAGCCAGCCAGAAGAAGGGGGCACAGAGGGGGAGGGAGAGGGAGGAAGAGGCCTCCCCAAGCCAGGAGGCCTTATACGGTCAGCCCTGCGAGGAGGCCCGCGGGGACTCGGCAATGTGGGGAATTCGAGTCCGGGGAGAGAAGGCGGAGCAGACCAAATACGCCCAGCGGCCAAGCGCTGGGAAGGATCGCGGCACATCCCGCACAGCGAAGGGCGTGCGGAACGTCCTTCTTATGGGCCCAGAGCCAATTGGCTAGTCCCACCTAGGGGAGACCCACTTAATCGGGTGCCGAATGGTGGGTGGCGCTAGAGAGAGGGAGACAGACAGACAGACGAGGGGAGGGAGGGACAGGCTGGCTGGATAGACAGACGGGCAGATAGACAGACAGATAAGCAGACAGGCAGGCAGAGAGACACACCGATTAGACAGACAGACAGACACATAGATAGACTGGCCAATTAGATAGACAGATAACTAGATAGACAGATCAATTAGATAGATAGATAGATAGGTAGATAGATAGATAGACAGATAGACAGACAGACAGACAGACAGACGATGACGTCAGACAGACAAGCAGAGCACCCACTTATTCCATGGGTGTGACTGGGACTAACAGAGTGGGGATTCGAACCCTGGCTTCCAGAGTCATAGTCCAACATTCAGTCAGTACCTCATGCTGACTCACTAATATAATATAATTTAATAATATAGCACATGGCTAGAAAGCCAGTGTGATGTAGTGATTTGAGCATTGGACCAAAACCCTGGAAGACCAGGAATCAAATATCCTCATTTAATTAAATTAATATAAACACACACACACACACATACACACACACACACACACATACATACATATATGAGTGACTAGAGAGCCAACCTGGTGCAGTGGTCTGAGTGTTGAACTAGAACTCTGGGAGACCAGAGTTCGACTCCTTGCTTGGCCATGGAAACCCAGTGGGTGACCTTGGGCGAGCTCACTCTCTCAGCCTCAAAGGAAGGCAAGGGCAAATCCGCTCTGAACAAATCTTGCCAAGAAAACCTTGCCAAGGAAACCTTTACAGTCACCATTAATCAGAAACAACTTGAAGGCACACAACAGCAATTATATTAAGACATTTATATTCCACTTTGCATCTGAGAGTAGTGTAGAATAAAATCAGTTTAAAGCAGTGGCTTGAACTGTATTGGGTGCTGCTGAGGTTTGAGTTTTGAGCTAGAATTGCAGGAGGCCGGGGTTCAAATCTTCACTCAGGCCTAGAAGCCCAAAGGGGCGGGCCTGGGGTAGTCACACTCTCACGGGCAGAGAGGAAGGCAGGGGCAAACCTCCCCGGAATCAATCCAGTCATGAGAACTTTAGGACAGAGAGGGAGTATGGTGTAGTGGTGGGGATCTTGAACCAGGAAGGTTGCCAGACCTGGGCAAAGGCGTTGCTTGCTAAAGTAACCGCCCGACCTTTCTACGACTGCAAAGTCCATTATCCTGCAAGCCACTGGGAAGGAAAAATACCCCCAAAAGGTGGGTTAAAAGCAAACCAGGGAATAATAATTCATACAGAGGAAAGGAGAAGGAGAAGAAGGGCAGGAAACCTGCTGCATCCATCCATGGCTCCATCTGCTTTTCTGACACCAGCCGGCTTTCGCGTTCACAATCGGGCGCTTCGTCTCTGCCAGCCGTCAGCTCGGATAAGGACGGAAGCTCCCAGGAGTGATGGTTTCCATAGAGATGTGGCAGCCGACGGCAACACACTGGGCAAATTCAGCTGCCGCCAGCAAGAAGGCGAAGAAGAAGCAAAGCTGCCTTGGGGGATGATGGGAAATTCATTTGCTCCACCGGGCCACACGCTCCCCATCACAAAGTGGGTATCTCCGGTGGGTCTGGAGGGGGGCATTTTTATACCTCCGGAAGCTTTTGGGGGCCAGACAGATGGCGAAAAATAGGCAGGATACTCGAAATGCTTGGAAGTTAGATGTGGTTTGGAAAAATGGGCATTTTTTTAGGTTGGTGGGACAATCTGAACCCGTTTCTAGGCTCCTAAGGGATTCAATTTGTCTTTTCTTCACCCATAAAAAAAGAAAAGCAGTCCCATGTGTCTATAGGGGCCACTAAAACAACCTTGTGACTACATGCTCACCCCCTGCTTTATGCCGAGTCTGCATGCCATCCCACAAGAGTGAAAGGGTGACTCTCAAAGCTGCCATGACTCTTGAGGTTTTGAGAGTTTGTTGGCCTTTTGGAGAGCATTGGTGTGAAAGCACACACCAACGGGCAGAAACCCTGCAAATGGAAGTTTCCCTTCCATCTTGAAGAACTGAGGAACTCCTTGCTGCAGGATGCCAAGTTGCAAACACAGAAGATCAGGAATACCTGGATGCTGGGGACATCATGGCCTTTACCCCCTGTTGTTGACTGCCATCAAGACCTAGCAACCCTGCGCATGTGTGCATGGGTGTGAGAGAGAAACACAAAGAGAGACAAGTTTTTCAAAAGTGCTTGTTATCTCTCTGCTCAAGTACACGGTTTGTGTTTGCACAAGCTCACATGGGCTGCAACTGTGCAGAAAATGAAGATTTATAGCTGTTTCTCATCTGGCCAGGTTGCTTTCCCGGTTACCCAGAGGCCCCTACCATTGCCTAGCAACCAGCCAGCAAAGATGCTCTCTGCATCCCCCCGGGGCCGGCAAACAACCGTCGGCAGCTTCCTGAGCTGGACAGAGAGGGAATTAGCTTTGAGCTGCCGGTGGTGGTGAGATCCTGCGGCCTGCTTTACGAGAAACCACGTGACCGGACCTAGAGGTGGCCCATTTTACAGACTATTTGAAGTCAAGGCTGGTCCAAGCACATCCCTGCAGAAGTTGCTGGACCACAATTCCCACCAGCCCTGGCCAGCAAGCTGGGTGGTGAGCATGCTGGGAGCTGTAGTCCAGGAATATTAGGAGAGTTCACAGACTCCCCTTTTTCTCATGCCAAACAACAGGGGCTGGGTGGCCTCCCCCAGATGAACCCTGGAGGAAAAATGCACCTTTTAAATGGGATTCCAAGCTTTTCTGCACTTTTAAAAATACCAGTTTTTCCAAACTTGTGGCCTTTCGCACCATGCAAATGCAGGTATATCTCAGTGAATGAAGAAGCTGGCTTCCTCAGCATTTCTTCTTTAACAGGCAAAAAAAACAAGTTAAAAATAGGTTGTGTGCCTTCAAGTCATTTCTGACTTATGGCAACCCTAAGAGGTATTTCTGCTTTGGTCAGACCCCACTTGAATCCTGTGTCCAGTTCTTGATCCTCCATTTCAAGAAGGACATTGACAAGCTGGAACGTGTCCACAGCAGGGCGACCGGAATGGTAGAAGGTCTGGAAACCATGAAGCCCTCTGAGAAGGGGCTTAGGGTACTGGAGATGTTTAGCTTGGAGAAGAGAAGGTTAAGAGGCAACAGTGTGATGCAGCAGCTAAAAAAGCTAATGCAATTCTAGACTGCATCAATAGGCATATCATGTCTAGCTAAAGGAAAGCAATAGTACCACTCCATTCTGTTTTGGCCAGACCCCCATCTGGAATATTGTGTCCAGTTCTGGACACCTCATTTCAATAAGGATATTAACACGCTTGAATGTGTCCAAGAGGAGAGTGACCAACATGATAGAGGGCCTGAAAACCATGTTCATTGGCATTTGGGGATTCTACTTACCTCTTTCCTGGATCCATGCCATTAGCAACCCCTACCTTAAGGCATGTCATGTTTTTATAAAATCTTATTGTTTTAAGATCTGCCAATTTATTAAAACTTTGATTCTAGTTTTTAAAAAAAAACTCACAGAGTTTCGTCCCAGAAAGGGCTGATTGGAGACCTAACCTATGCAAAATCCATCCATCCACACATACATACATACCCTTCAGCTGTTCCAATTTGGCAGGAACAGGCCTGGTTGATCTTCTGTCCTCCAGTTTTTTCAGCTGCTTTTGAAACATCCCAGACTGCCTTTCCTCTTCATATTTCCCCCTTTGTTCTTCAGCTTACTCCAAGGGCCACCAAGTGAGTCCAACTGCAGAAAGCGTTTGCACTCCATTTACTCAGCAGGAGGAGGAGGAGACCCGAAGCAGGATCTTGTCCTTTCCAGGGGGGTCAGGCGAAAGCTGGGGCAGCCTCTCCTTGCCTTTATTCTGCAGTAATGACCTTTTTTTCCCCATCTTGAAGACAGTTGGATATTGTTTGGCCGCATGTTTCCCATTTTTCATGTACAAGAAGTTGGAGGATGGTCCAGTGGTCTGAGCACTGGGCTACGATCCTGGAGACCAGAGTTCAGCTCCCCGCCTACTGGGTGCTCTTGGGCACATCACACACTCTCAGCCCCAGAAAACCTCATGACAGGCTCCCCTTATGGTCACCATCAGCCAGAAACGATTTGGAGGCACACAACGACAACAAACTTGTAATGCCTCTCTCCATCATGGCCTAACAGACAACCAGTCTTGCCAAATACAGTCTATGCATTCTCTCCGAATCTGCCCTGTTTCCTCGCCCTCCCCTTCGAGCGGCAAGCCGGGCTGTCCCGACTACAAGGCAGAGCGAGGAGATCCCCTCCGACAGCAGCTGCTAGGGGTTGGCAGCAAGTTTTTGGCGGACTCTGTGAGCAGTTCCTTGCCCTCCTGAGGAGCAGAAACGCTTCCGGTCATCCTTCTCAACCCTTGAAATCTTTACATGGACGTGGACACATTTACCTTCGTCCCAGGGAGTGGCGGCTCGTGGCTCCCATGCCAGCAGGGCAGTGAGTCTACCCCAGGCCCGGGCTGTTTTTAATGGTGCTCTCCAAGGTGCTAAACCTGTTTCGGAATGGGGTTCGGCACCTTAGATAGCGCCTTCAAAACCTGGAATGGATTCACTGCTCCACTGAGCCACCATCTGCCACTTGCCTCAGGCAGCAAGATATCACAAGCTCGCTGTGCGCATTTCCTTTGCTTCAGCGCTCAGGGGTTTGCTGTCTGGAGAGGGCATGAACGAGGCAAGAATGGGTGCCTCCACCCCCGTCTGAGCCACTAGGATGTCTTTTCAAACCATCTAATTGCAGTGATGGATGGTTGCTATTAAGGAAATGCCAGGAACTGGGTAAGTGCCTCTGGAAGGGGTTGGCAAAAGACCACAAACCAGCAAATACTCAGCTCTCCTCCCCGCTCCCTCTTTCTGATGTAGGAAAGGATCGGGCACTCTTAGTCTGAATAGATCAATTGCTTTTGAAAACAGGCCAAGGAATGTAAGTAATTCGACTAGCCCTGTACTAGAGGACATAAGGGAAAAAAGAGCCCTAGATCCTGAACTGCCCATTCAGTGGAATGGAGAAAATCCCAGACTATGACTCATGCAGAGAGGTATCAGGCAAACTCCTTGGACAGCCAAATTCTGCAGTGGCAATGATGCAAGAGACCACCAAAATTCTGATAGACAGACAGACAGACAGACAGACAGACAGACAGGTAACAAGCGTGCTAAAATACACTGGCTTTCTCCTGTTTTGAAAGCCAGCCACAGTTCCCAGTCCTTAACAGAGTCAATTGTAGTAGCCCCAGCCAAGGTTTAATAAAACTTATCAGTCAATTACTGTTCTTGTTTCAGGAGTCCAGGTCAGCAATAAATTCAGAGCATCAGTTCAAGGGAGCATCCAGCAGCATGGTCACAAAGCAAGGGTCAAGATTTTCAGAAACACAAGTCAAGGATCAGAATAACAACAGGTTGCTCCCACCAGAAAGACCAGTTGTCGGCAATGGACTTTGCCCTGCCCTGCCTCTGGTATTTATTGGCCAGCAGCCTCCCCACAGTTGTTTGCCTGATTAATGAGATGTCCCTAAATAAGTGCACTGAGTCTCGTAGGCTCTCCATTTCTGCGGGCAAGTATTGTTCTGTTTGTGTCTGTGTGTTGTGGGCTGCTGGGAGGATCCTTTCTGAGTTTCCATCTGGGACATGACAGGCTTCGGACGGATGTTCTAGACCAGGGTGAGGGTCAGAGGGCAATTCCGCCTACCCATGGGCCACATCCCTCACACACATACAGTGTAATCCCAAAGACCTCTGCAATCCCTCTCAAAATGGAGACAGGATTGTATCGCTTCCTGTCGCCATTTTGAGAGAGACTACAGAGGTATTTTGTAAGCAGTGTAATGGTTATTTTTGCATGCTTTCGGGATGTTTCTGGGTGGTTTGGGGGCTGAAATGGTCTGAAAATCATGCAAAAAATTAAAAAAAATAATTCAGGGGTTGGTGGATTTTTGGGGACTGCTGGGAGGTGAAGTCAGGGCCCACAAAACCGGGCAACATGTAGCTTACATGCTGTACTGTGCCCCTCGATAGACCTAATGTAGACACATTTGATTTCACAAGGCAACACAAGCTGTGAATAATGCCAAACTATAGCGGTTTGAGCATTGGACTACAACCCTGGAGATGAAGGTTCAATTCCGAACTCAGCCATATAAACCCACTGGGTGATCTTGGGCATGTCACACGCTCTCAGCCCCAGAAAACCCCAGAATAGTGTCACCGTAGGATCACCGAACAACTGGGAGGCACACAGGAGCAACAAAGATGGCTCTGTCACGGAGTTTTCTTGCAAGATTTGTTCAGAGGGAGTTTGCCTTTGCTTTCCTCTGAAGCTGAGAGAGTGTGACTCACCCAGGGTCACCCGACGGGTTTCTCTGGCCAAGTGGTAATTCGAACCCTGGTCTCCAGAACCACAGTGCAATGTCCAACCCACCGCAACACCATAGGCTCAGGCAACAGTAGCCTCTCTTTGTCCTTCCTCATTCATAAATGTTGCCACCTTGAGCACCCTCGGAGGTTGCTTGGCCGGATTTTATCTGCCCAATGTTGGAGGGCACGCAATTCAGAAAAGGCCGGGGACTGGATTTTCAGAGACTCCCAAGCCCCAGTTGTGGGGCTGACCTGGCGCAATCGTGACCCAAAAAGCTTAACACTGCAGGACTCGAGCAAGCAAGCGACACAGCCCTGGGCCTGACCCGCCGCCCGGTTACATAAAGCCCCGCGTGTGTGCAAGCGGGATCGGAAATGTGCATGCTTCGGTTTCCCTCCTCCCCACGCCTGTGGAAGCACTACTCGCCCGGCCCGCTCTCCCCACCTCCCAATTTTGCTCCTCCAGCCTTAGCAACAGACCGGCGATTTGGCAGCCGGCGGCCAGCTCCCTCGCGCTCATTGGCTGCAGAGGCTGTGCGCCCATTGGCCATAAAGGAGTGTGCATGTGTGTGAGCACTGGGAATTGCGTCAAGCCTCGGGTGTGGCAGATTGCAGGGGAAGGAGGGGGCCGCGGGGAGAGGAAGGAGCACGCCGCAGTCCTATTATCACGCCGCAGCTTTGCGGGCGGCGGAAGGGCACGATCCCCTTGCACGAGCATGGATGGAGAGCGGTGGAGCGGGAGCCAGAAGGGGGCTGCCGTGTGGGGCGCGGGAACCTGAAGCAAGGGCACAGAGTGACCAGGAATCCAAGACCTGGCGTGCCATGCCACGCACACAGTTTGCATAAACCCACACACTGTGCCGCTGTCTTTAGAGTCTGGGGTGCTAGATCTTGGCAGGGGGAGTGGGGTTATTAATTTGGGCTACTGGTGACAACTTGCAGGAGGAAGGTGAATTTCTTTTCCCTTATTACCTGCTGAACCAACTGTTATCATTGTAACATCAGGCCCTGGCCTTTTTGAATTGCATGTCTTCCAACATTTGGCAAACGAAATCCGGGAGAGGTACGGCCAATGTTAAAATGCCGAGAGGTGCACGGGGGACATGGAAGTACCCCCTCCGGGGGCTCAACACAGCTTACTCCCAAGTAAGGCCCTCTCCGGACCACGCTGTTATGATGCTCTTATTCCCCCTTTCAACATCCCATGGAATCCCGGGGTTTGCCGATTAGGAAGGGGCATCTTTGGCCTCAGTAAACTACGAACCCCAGAATTCCACAGGAGGTTGAAAGTGGAATAATAGGACTAGAACAGACTAGTGCAGAAATAGCCAAAGCGTGCATAGTATAGATTGCAGGCAGCCTTTCTTATTCTTAGCAGAATTCAGCAAGGAGTGCTGTTTTAACATTGCTTAGTGCTTGACCGTTTAGCACACTGTCGGGGGAGCCGGCTGCGTGTCTTCTAGTTACGGTCCATATTCACGAAGGTTAGGGGCTCAGGACCACCGCGAAAGTGGAAAAACCACAACCATCAAAACGTGCGTGTGTGCAAAGGGGGCCGAGATGTGGTGGGGAGAGCCGTTGCCCAGAGTCCAAAGCGGGCCAGGGAAAGGGGGTGAGTCAGCACGGTGGCCCTAGACTTCCTCCCTCTTGCCCGTCCCCTTCCTCGGATGTGTGGGGCCATCGGGAGAGGGTCTGTGGTGCTGAGAAATTGGGCTGCCGTCCGTCCTGAGTTGGCCAGGTAGCACTGGTGGAGGACGAAGAGGAGGACCAGAGGTGGGTCTTTAAAGGGCCGCACAGCCTGATCAGAGCTGCCAAGAGGGACGGTTCCCCCCCAAAAAATGGAGTCTTGCGGGGGAGAGGCAGGGGTCAGCGAAACCTGAAAATAATCAAATCCATGAATATTAAATCCATGGATGTGGAGGGACAACTGTACTGCCAATTTACGGGCGCCCTAAGGCAAACCTATCTAGAGATTTTCTCGGCTACGTTTCCGCCGAGCGGGTTTGCCTTTGCCTTCCTCCGAGGCTGAGAAAGTGGGACTTGCTCAAGGACACGCAGAGAGTCGAGCCCTCCGTTCCCGAACTGGGGATCCGACGCTCAAACCCCTACGCCACCCTGGCTCTCATCGGCAAGATCTCGGCAGAGGGGGGTTGTCCGTGCCTTCCGTCGAGGCCGAAAGAGCATAACTTGCCCAAGGTCACCGGATGAGTTTCCCAGGCTGAGCGGGGATTCGACCCCTGGGCTCTCTCCCACAGTCCTGGCCCGACACTCAGAGCACTAGATCATGCTGGCTTTCTCATTCAATGCGCTTTTGACTGATAATTCCAGAGGAGGGTCAACAACAGAAGCCTTGCTCCAATTTTGCCATCTAATTTGGGACGGGGGGATGAAATCCTATGCTCCCCATTCTGTGTTCCACCCTGATCTATTGGGAGACATAGAATCAAAGAACCACACAGTTGGAAGGGGTTCCTCCTACATTGAGTTCTCCATGCCTCTTAGCCATCCTCGCTGTCCTTCCCTGAACCAGCTTCAACTTGTCTATATCCTTCTTAAAATGAGGTGCCCAGAAATGAACACAGTACTCCAGAAGACATTTTACCCATGCAGATGTAGTAGGATTACTATTTCCTTTGTCTTGGAAACTACGGTTCTCTTAACGCAGGCTAAAATAGCATTTGCCTTCTTTGCTGCTGCATCACACTGCTGGCTTGCTGTTCAATTTAGGATCAACCATTATCCCAAGGTCCTTTTCACATGTACCCTTGCTAAGCCAATTGTCCCCCATCCAATACCTGTGCACTTGGTTTTTGTGGCCTTAATGCGGAATTTTGCATTTCCCTGTTGAATCTCATTCTATTAGTGTCAGCCTAATGTTGTAAGTGAATGTTGCAAAGTTGGTCTCGCTTTGCAGCATGCAAGCTCAGAGTCACGGGAGCATTTTCCCAGTGAGATGAAGGGGAAATGTATCCCCTGTTACACTCACGCAGACATACATTGATCCCTGGTTTTCTTGTGCGCCATTTATTACCGTTATTTCTGCGTGATGAGCTAGTAAACAAAACCTCCACATGCTGAGACAGTGTACCTTTGAGTTGCAGGCACTGAGGGTGAGCAAGAAAAGAACAGTGCTATCTTTGCAGGCTGTTTGTTGGGTTACCAGTGAGGAATTCTGACTGGGTACTGTGGAAAGCAGAATACTGAACTGGGACAAGTTTGTAACCTCGTCCACATTACCAGTTGATGCACGCAGACTCAGGATTTGTGACACAAGTTTGTGCAAGTGTGTGTGGAAATAAAACGAGGCGTTTGCTTGCATAGAAAAGAACAGTGCTATCTTTGCAGGCTGTTTGTTGGGTTACCAGTGAGGAATTCTGACTGGGTACTGTGGAAAGCAGAATACTGAACTGGGACAAGTTTGTAACCTCGTCCACATTACCAGTTGATGCACGCAGACTCAGGATTTGTGACACAAGTTTGTGCAAGTGTGTGTGGAAATAAAACGAGGCGTTTGCTTGCATAGACTTTGGAGCTGTCAACCTCACCAGCAGACTCGGCTCGCACTGTCCTGGGATCAAAGTCCCTAATTGCCTGTGCTTTGAAAAGTTACTCTTTTTGAGGATTTTAGCTTCCCAATATTGGCTTGGGATTCTGGAAGCTGGGGTTCTTCTCTGTCCCCACTTCCAACAAGGATTTTCTCCAAACTTTGTTAATTATTAGCTCCTCTCATCTGTCCTTATCATAGAGTTGGAAGAGACCCAAAGGGCCATCTAGTCCAACCCAGTTCTGCCATGTAGGAATATACCATCAAAGCATTTCAACAGCTGGGCATTCAGCCTCTGTTTGAAACCTCCAAAGAAGGAGACTCCACCACACTCCCAGGCAGTAGCATATTCCGCTATCCAACTCCGTGCACCGTCAGCAACTTTTTCTTACTGTTTAGATGGAATCTCTTTTCCTGAAGTTTGCTGCCATTGCTCCATGTCCTAGTTTCCGGAGCAGCAGAAAACAGGTTTGCTCCACCCTCCATATGACATCCCGTCTTCCGGCTCCCGCACAAAGATTTCAAGGCCTTGTAACTCTTAGAATCACAGAACTGGAACCGACACCAAGGGCCATCCAGTCCAACTCTCCACGATGCCGGAATCCACTAGTAAAATACTCCTGAGCTGCTATATCGTGAGGTTAGGGAAAAGCAAAAATCTCATGGCCTCTTGGGTGATGCTTGTGTGTCTCCGTGCGTCCCTCCCATTCCAACAGACATCCCGAAGGAAGGCAGAATCCCAACTGTTTAAAGTTTTATTAAGATAAATCGTTGGTTCCGATCATTTTTGTACATTTATTTTGATTGAACGTTATCCTTCTTGGATTGAGGTTCTGTCCGAAAACAGTGCTGTTCAGCTGGCAAGTGCTTTAATTCATGTGTATGTGTGCATATAATTAAAACACATCTTTTTCATATACATACATATATATATATATATATATATATATATATATATAGGAAAAGGATGTGTTTTAATTATATGCACAAATGCGCGCACACACACACACACAATATATGTATGTGTGTGTATATATACATACACACAATATTTATATTTATATTTATATTTATATTTATATTGTGTTTGTGTGTGTAATTGTCATCCCAAGTGCTGGAAGGACAGAACAACAGAAAAGACACATAACATTGTTTTATATTATTTATTTGTTAATGTATTATTCATTAAATTATGGCATTGATATAATCATATCATTTACAATAATTCTCATCTGTAGTTCCCGGCAAGGCCAGAGTGATGGATGCACAATATCTTTCTAATTCATTGCTGTGTGTCTGTGCTTTCCAGTTTCCTGTCGACTTATGGCAACCTCATGAATTTCACAGGGTTTTCTTAAGCAAAGAATGCTCAGAGGTGGTTCTGCCAACTCCTTCCTTGGAAATAGAGCCTCCAGCACCTGGTATTGGTTGGTGGTCTCCCATCCAAGGACTAACCAGGGTTGGCCCTGCTTAGCTTCCAAGATCGGACAGGATCTGGTGCCTATTGGGTATTTAGGCCTCATTTTTCCATTGCCTGCTTTAATATATATCTGAATAAAGCAACAACCAACTGAACAGCATTGTTTTGGGGCAGAACGTGGATCCTGGAATACCAAAAAAATTGAAATAAATGTATTAAAATGAATGGAAAAGGCTTTTATAAGAATCAAAATTTATATCCAGCCTTTCTTACCAGTGAGCTCAAGGCATGAGGGCTTTTTCCTCTCCTGTTCTGTAATTTCGCTTCACAACAACCCTGTGTGGTAGATCAGGCTGAGAGAGAGTCACCCACCAGGGGTCACCCAGCGAGCTGAGTGTGGTGCATGACTGTGAAGATAAATCAGGGTACAGAGGAAGGGAGAACAATGTCACCCCTCCCCCAAATAATCAGGATTTGGGATATTAATGCCATTAATGACTAATTAGAAATGCTTAATGTGTCCCCTCTGCTGCTCTTTCCTTCCGGGGCTATGTAGGAGAACTGGAATGAATAATAAATATGTTTATAGAGTGAGATCCTAGTAAATAATCGGGAGGCAGCAGCGTAGTGGTTTGAGTATTGGACTATGATTCTGGAGACCCGAGTTCGATTCCACATTCAGCCATCGAAACCCACCGGGGGAACTTGGCCAAGTCACACTCTCTCGGCCTCCAAGGCAACGGCCAACCCCCTCGGCGCGCATTTTGCAAAGAAACACACTCTCTGCCCCAAACGAAGGCAAAGGCAACCCCTCTTCTGAAACAAATCTTGCCAAGAAAACGCCACCGTAGGTTCGCTTTGCAATCCAAAACAACTTCAAGGCACACAGCAAGAAGTAGAAAAATGAATTATGAAAAATAAGCGAGAGAGGTCTAGCCTCCCGCTGTCCATTTCCTCCTCCTGACTTACCTAAATTGGGGCAAAGAAAAGGTAACTCATGTCTGCTACGTTGAGTTCATCACAGAGTGATAGAACTGTAGACTCATGGGACATAGAGTCCAAAACCTGCCTAATGCAGGAACTGCAGCTAAAGCATCCCTAACAGGGACCTGTCTAGAGTTTTTTTTTCTCGAAGATGTCCAGAGATGACCTTTTGAAGCCATGAAAAAAAGCAACAGTGGCTCTGGTTTTTCATGCTGAAGACACAGGAGCAAAGCGTGTTGGTCATTTGGCAACCTTCTCTTCCCGGTAAGCTCCCTGGGGCAAGAAATCTGCAAGCTGCTCGTCCTATAGAAGCGACTCTCCCTGTCTTCTTCATCTTAGGCCCGTGGGGTTCTACTGCCCTTGCTCAGGCACTCTGCACATGTTCAGAGGACCCCGCTGCACCCGATTCTTTAAAGTAGAGAGCATGGCCACGGAAGCAGACAGCGAGTGAGGTCTGGCAGTGCCACGAGCTACGACAGGGCTTAAAAAGAGAATTAAGGGAGATTTTTTTTATGGGGAGGAAATCTTCCTAAGGCTTCTGTGCAAAAGAGGCGGGGTTGGGAGGAGTTGTAATGCCGGCCTCGGCCTGAAGGTGGCAGCAGCGACGAGGCGGAGATAGGGACGCCTGCAGGCGCCGCAGCCCGGTGGAAGAAGGGCGAAGTGCGCCTGCGCGGGGTGTCTGCATTGCAGGGAGGTTATTTATTAATTATTGGAAAGGGGATAAAGTCGAGATCGGGAGGGAAGGCGAGGCGGTGGGTGGGAAGGCACCCAGGGCATCAGATTTGGGAGTGCAGCATTTGATGTCTTTGCTCACTTTCCTCGTTTAAAAAAACGTCCTGGTTTCAAATAGGATGGACAAAATAGGGGGAAAAAATGGTTGGAGCGGTGGGGTGGGAGGTCACACTCTCTCGGCCTCGGAGGAAGGCCGTGGCGAACCCTGCTAGGAGGAAACCGGGCCGACAAAACTCCTTTTCGAAAGAGAGGCAGTGTTGTGTTTTCAGCGCTGGACTGCCACTGTGGAGCCCGGGGTTCGAATCCACACCCAGCCATGGGAACCCACTGGGTGAGGTTGGGCAAGCCACACTCTCTCAGCCTCAGAGGGAGGCCAAGGCAACCCCTCCCTCTGAACAAATCTTGGCGAGAAAACCTCATGATGGGGTTGCCATAAGTCAAAAAAGACTTGAAAATACAACCGCAACAGGGAGAGTTGGTTAAACTTGAGTCTCACAGGCCCGTTTGCCCTGTAAATACTGTTTCAGGGGCAGGGACAACCCGAAACAACAAAAACCTTTAGGAAGGGCCTGGCAGTGACAACCAGATCATCTGACTGCCAGATAACACTGGTGCCACCCAACAAAGATCTGCGGAAGCCAGCCAAAATGGTCCACAACACACCCAAACAGGGCATACTCACTCACGCTGGGCTTTGAAATGTGATTTTGTTACGACCTGTTCACCGCAACCGTCAAAAAAAGCTCTTCCGGGGACGCCCGTGTCTGCACTGCACAACTAAAGTACTTTGATTCCACTTTCCAATCGGGTGGAAAAAATGAGATGCATTCTCTTTGACTTTGGTCAGACCCCGCCTGGAATGATCCCGCGTCCAGTTCTGGGCACCACAGTCCGAGAAGGATGCTCGGAAGCCGGGATGCGTCCGGAGGACGGGGACCCAACGGCCCGGACGCCCTGCAGCCCTCTGAGGAGCTGGGCCTCTTTGGCCTGGAGAAGAGAAGGTGAAGAGACGGTGACGTGACGGCCGTGTTTAAAGATTTGACGGGATGTCCCCTGGAAGGCGGAGCAAGCCTGCTTCCTGCTGCCCCATACGAAACTTTATTCTAAAAATCACAGATTAAAAACGGTACGGCACGAAACAGAACCACCATTATATAAACCAGTCTCCCAGACGTGGGCTGGAAGGCAAAGGTCTTCGTTTGGTGGCAGGAGGACAGCCGGAAGGGAGTTCCAGAGGCTCCGGCCGACCCCGGGGAAGGCCCCCTCCCGTATTCCCACCCGATGGACCTGGGAAAGCGTTGGCCCTCGGAGAGGGGTCTCTCCTCCGCAGCTCCCAGCCTGGGCCGGCTCTGTGGCCATTTCCGCACTACACTCTCATCGCGCGATTGTTCCACTTCCGACATCCTATGGAATCCTGGGGTTTGCCGTTTCTGCAAACCCCACGACTCCATAGGATGTTGAAAGTGGAATAATCGCGCTATGAGAGTGTAGTGCGGCAATGGCCATAGATCTGTTTTACAGGAATCTATCGATAAAGCCAGACCAGGGTTCAAATCCCTGCTCGGCCTCAGAAGCTCACTGGGTGACATGGGGCAAGTCACACGCTCTCAGCTTAAGAAGAGGGCCCGGGGAAACCTCTCCTGCTGGCCAAGAAAACCGTATTTTAATAGACAAAGTGGCGTAGTGGTTTGAGTGTCAAATTAGGACTCTGAGAGAACAGGATGTGAGTCCCCACTCAGCCGTGCAAACTCACTAGGTCATCTTGTCCAAGTCACACACTCTCAGCCTCTGAGGAAAACTATGGCCAGCCGCCTCTGAATTTACCTTGTTGTGAAAAGCGTAGTGAGCCACGTGGTGTGGTGGTTTGAGCATCAAACTACGAGAACCAGGATTCGATTCCCCACCCGGCCGTCGAAACCCAGTGGATGACCTTGGGCGCATAACACACTCTCAGCCCCTGAAAACTCCATGCTAGATTCATGTTAAGGCCACCAGAAGTCAGAACCAACTTGAAGGCATGCAACAAGAAAAGCCTGTGAGGGTTTTGTTTGTTTGTTTGAGCCAGTGTGATGTTGTGGGTTGAGAAGCAGTCATGGAGAGGGCAGGGTTCAAATCCCCACTCAGCTGTGGAAAGTGATAGGGGGACCTTGGCCAAGTAGCACTCTCTCAGCCTCCGAGGAAAGCTGCGGCAAACCTCTCTGAATACATCTTGCTCAGAAAACCCTAAGGTGGGGTCAACGTGAGACACGAAGATGCAGGACGGCACCAGCTCGAGCACCCACGGAAGGACGAGAGAGTGTTCACCCCTTCTGAGCCGTTCCCCTCTCAGAGGTCTTCTCCGACACAACCTTTTCCTGCTCGGCTTCTTTCACGGCTGCGGTGAGTCAACACACGCTTTTAGGACTGCCGTTTTTGCGGAGAGGCACTCTCCTCTCTCCCCACACCCACCCCCATATTGTTGTTTTTTTTAAGGCGACGTGAGTCACCGAACAAGCCACACTGTCAGGGCGGGGCTGCCGTAGTGTTAAGCGTTGCCCGCCATTCAAGAGCTTGAGTCAGCCGTGTCGGATTTAAACGGAACAGGTCTTGAGGGCTGGCTCCATTTCTGGAGAAAAGGATGAAAAAAAAGATGCTGTGAGTCAGCCTTCCCGAGTCACACAGCTCCCATAGATGTGTTGAGAGCAACATTGCACAGTGCAAACACTCCTTGGGGAAAGCAAGCTACGCATTCGTGCATCCTCCGTTTCTCTCTGTTTTTGCATTTAAAGGAGGGCTCTGGACCCATCAGCCTTCCCATTAGCATTGCAACTCCCATCAGGCCCAAACATCATGGGCAAAGGCCAAGGGGTATTATAGTCAAGCAGCATCTACAATTGGGAAGGAAAATATATTTGTTAATATCAGTTCCCAGGTTGAAAAACAGCATTCCAGAGAATCGGGAAAGCTGGTCAGAAAGAGCACAGCAGACCCTAGACAAAATAACATCTATAGTCAGGAAGAAAAATATATTTCTTAATATTAGTTGCCAGGTTGAAAAATGGCATGCTGGAGAGTTGGGAAAGCCTGGTGGGCCCTCAGTATCCCCACAGGTATCAAAATATCCCCCCATGGTAAAATAGCATCCTTTATATAAAATGGCAAATTCAGTTTGCTTTTGTGGGTATTTATTTATTGAAATATTTTCAAGCCGTGGTCGGTTGAATCCGCGGCGACAGAATCCACAGATATAGCAGCCGGAGTGTAATAGAGCTACAGGAATTTTGCAAAATGTTCTGCCTGTATTTGAATGCCCCACAGTTTTGGGGTGAAATTGTTCTGCGTGTGCAAAATCCCATTTTCTGCATAGAAAAAACAGGTTTCCTCTGGGTGGGGAAAAAAGAACTATTTCCAATTTAAAAAATTGTGCAGATTTTTTTTTTTTTTTTGCAAAATAACGGGATTTGTGCAAACAAAACAAGCCATGTATTTTTTTTTCTCCACAAATTCCTCCACAACCCCGCAGGAAATCTGAATACGGGGAGAATGCTGTAAAAGAGTGTTTTGTTTTCTTCCACTGTGGGGAAGGAAACTACCGTAATTATTCATCATTGCATGTGAGGGCAAAATAGTTGCAGACTGGCATCCCTAATCGAGAGCGCCATGGGACTGATATAAACCAGGGTGGGCTTTTTGTGGCCCTCCAGCTGCTCTTGGACAACACCTCCCAGCATTCTTCAGTTTTGGCTGTGCAAATGGGTTGATGGGAGTTGCACTCCAGAAACAACTAGAGAGCCACACCTGCCCCAACTTTGGGAAATTGTGTTTACACCTCCTCCAGGTTTGAGATCCTCCCTAGACTCGTGTTTTGTTGCAGAATCCACACACAAATAGGCCCACAAGGCAAGCATTCCATGGCACTGTTACCTGCAAAGGAGTAAACAGGAAACTGAAAATATATTGTTGGGCAGAACTAGCGAAGATCCATTTGAATCACTGGGTTGCATTTTTCTGCACAGACGATGGGTATTTTTGTAAGCAAAAAAAAATAAATAAAAAATACTATGAGCTGATGTCAGTGGCATTGCAAGGAAAGACTTCAGGCTGGCATCTGCCCCCACAACAGAAAAATAGGGACAAGGGTCTGGTAGTGCTTTCAGAGACAAGACCTTGGTCCCAGTGCGGACATTTGGGAATTCCTTTCAAGAACAGCGTCGATTTGCAAGTACAATTGGCCCTTCACATTTCCTAGGGTTAGGGGCACAGAACCCCAGCAAAAGTGGAAAAATTGAAATATCATAATGTATGTCTGTGGGAAGGGGGCCAAGGTATGGCAGGGACAGCAGGCACCCAGGCTCCAAACCAGGTCAGGGAAAGGAGAGGGAAGGGGGGTAAGTCGGCACGGCAAGTTGGCAAATCTCTCTTGCCCAGCTCCTTCCTTGCGCGTGGGGGCACATCAGGAGAGGGTTCGTGGTGCTGAGAAATTGGGCCGTGAGCTGTCCTTGGCTGGCCGGACAGTGGGAGGTGGCGAAGGACCAGAACCACGACTGTAATTGTTTCCAGCTTTCACCTCCTTCCCACAGCTGTGGACATGAAATAGGATTGCTTGGGAGAAAGAGACTGGAAGATGCACCTTTATTCAAGTGCACATGAGCGAGAGCACACTTATGATGCAGACTCGAGTGTGTGGTTGCTGCTGAAGGTGCTTCGCATTGCAGCCGCTGTGCATGAAAATCTATTGTCAGCTTTATAGTACTCTTACCTTAGCAAGCCAGCATCGTGTAGTGATTTGAGCATTGGACTATGATCTCGAGAGACATGGGTTCGATTCCTTGCTCTGCCATGGAAACCACTGGGTGACTTAATCATGTCACACACTCTCAGCCCCGGAAAACCCTGCGACAGGTTCCTCTTAGGGGTAGCGTAAGTCCGAAACAATCGATCACAATCAGAACTCTTACCTTCAATTTAAACAGTCTGCATTTCACCGTTTTAGGGGACAGAGACTCAGGGGCCTTCCAAAAGCCCTTGGACTGTAGGTTGCTCCTCAATTCCTTTCCACTGACTATGCTCATCCCAGGCTGATGGGAGTTGCAGTTCACCGCCTGCAAGGCTGCATGTTCCTCACTTTAGGGGACAGGCAGGCACCTGTATGGAAGATGGGGGCAATTTTCCCCCAGAGCCCTCTGTGAGCCACACGCACACACCCCACTGCAAGCCCAAATACCGCAATTTTCTCTCTGCAAGGCCCTCTCAAAATGGTGACAAGAAGTGACAGTGTCTCGCCATTTTGAGAAGGACTGCAGAGGTGAACAGAAGTATTTAGGGGTAATACAGAGTTCTTGGCCTTCTGAAGGTGGGGTGGGGGTATTTTTTACAAGCCTGGGGCTTTCTGAGTGGTTATTGGACAAAAACTGGCCAAAAATCAGGCAACAAACAAACAAACAAACAAACCCAACTGGGATGTAGAGAGGCTTGGAGGGACAGGAGGGGCTTTGGAAGCCACCAAACTAGGGTCCATTGGCTAACGTAGCCGAAAGCCAGTCATTTGCCCGTGCTTTCTTTAGGACTGGGGTGTGTTCTTTCTTTCGCCCTCCCAATGCCCTCTAGGAGCTGTGGGGACATTTTTTGGCACTTTTAGCTCCTTAGCCCACTTTAGGCCCAGAAAAGGCCTTCTTGATTCCCTCTGGTTTTAAGGAAAGGCCTTTCCTGGGTCTCAAATGGCTTTGGGGAGCCAATACATGGCAAAAACGCCCCTCAAAGCCTCTAGAGGCTTCTTGGGGACATTTGGGGGCAGAAATGGTTTGCTACTGGGGTGCCACAAAATTGTCTTAGGGGGTCCCACGAGCCACACTTTGACCACCCTTGTTTTGCTACATCCATCCTCAAAAGAGTTTTACAAGAGTGGGCTTCTGCTCATTTCGAGTTTTGGCTTTAAACTTTTCCATCTGCAAGCCTGGTGCCCCCCACTGTTGGTCCTGGGGTCAGAAAACTGTCCAGCTCACAAAATGTGCCACCCCTGGTAGGAACAAACAGGGGCACCATTCTTGCAGCCACCCTGTTAACAGCATCTCCAGAGAACAGTGACAGTGAAAAATTGTTTCCTTTTTACTGGGTCAGTTTTTACAGCAGGCTGGCAAGAGGAAGGAGGCAGTGCTCTTTGGGTAAATCCACAGCACTAGACATTCCCACTTGCCGCAAACATGGCTAGCACGGGGTAGGTGAGAAGTCCTAGGAGAGGGAGCAGAAAGAAGTGGTCCTATCCCAGCTCAGTTCAAGAGTGGGGGGCTGCAAAGGTATGGAGGATTAGCTAGATTTCCAGGAAAGTGTGCGTAGGCCTTTTTTAAAAATAGAATGTGCAGTTGGAAACAAAATGTGCAGCTGGGAAAAAATGTGCAGTTGGAAACAAAACGGGCAGTTGCAAACCTTATGTCATTTTAATAGACAGAAATTACCTTTGATTTCAGGGACTGTGTGGCTTTCAAAGCGTTGCTGGATTGTGGATTCCCTCACAATCCCTCTGTGAGCTTGCTCGTGTCTTCAGATCTTCCGAGGAGACCCCTTCCTCTGTCTGACCACCCTTCACAGATAAATCTGGGCAGAAGATGGGAGACAGGGCCTTCTTGGTGGTCGTTCCCAGGCTGTGGAACTCCCTCCCATGTGAAGTTAGACTGGCACTCTCTTTGCTCTCCTTCCATAGGCAAATAAAGATACTTATCAACAGACCTTCTTGGGGATGAAAGGGTTGTTCATGTGCCATGTTGTTTATATTTGGTCTTCCTTTTGCTTTCAACTGCTTTTAATTTTATCTATAGCTTAATTATATTTTTAACTTTTGTATGAGGTAATTCTTGTTTTAGCTGTACCTGTTTTGAAGAAGAATACTGAGGATGACAAAAAGGTGGCCATCCAACCTAAGTTTAAAGACGTCTGTAGTCCGTGGTGAACCTATAATGGTTATTTTTCTGGGGGGCTTTCCATGGCCGAGTGGGAAATCAAACCCTGGTCTCTAGGGTTGCAGTCGAGCACTCAAACATCACACTGGCTCTCTCCTTCACCACTACCCAACCCACAGGTAATGTGGTCAGCTGAAGGTCTGAGACAAGAGTAAGGAGAATGTCACCCTCCAGATGTTCTTGGAAGCCCTAACTGGCTTCCAACCAATTTGGAGCAAATTGCAGGACATTTAGAGCAGGGTTTCTCAACCAGGGTTCAAGTGGAAACTTCACGCTCCGTGAGAGGTTGCGAGCACTCCCATGAGCGACTGTGATTGGAAAAAAATATAAACATACTTCCTTTTTTAAGCTGTAGACATAATAATTTTTATGCAATGCTTCTCTGAGACTGACAATTATTTAAAGGGTTCCTCCAGGGTAAAGAGATTGAGAAAGGCTCGTCTAGAGAGCCGTACATCCCTCACCCTTTCCGCAAGGTTAACGCCGTTGACGTTTCGGGTATTACGTGCACAGAACACATGAGATCCACTGGCATTTTGTTTTGCTTCACTGAAGGCAACTGTGTGGAGGCCAGGGGCCATCCCACGCCCTCCAGCCCTTTTCAGGCCACACACACACACACACACACACACACACACACACACACCAAATATCTCATTTTCCTCTGTAGTGCCCCTCGAAATGGTATCAGCAACTGACTCCTGTCCCCATTTTGAGAAAGAGTGCAGAAGAAAATGGAAGCATCTGGGGGCTCTTTGGTTTTTGGGGTGCTCATGTCAGTATTTTTGTACATTTTCACAGATTTCTGTGTGGCTTTGGGGTAAACACTGCCTGAAAATCACACCAATCTGTTTACGTTGGGGGGGGGGCTGCAGGCTACAGAAGTGGCATCCAGGGGCCACCTGTAGGCCATGGGCCACTGTGCCCACCCTGATTTCAAAGGAAGCCAGGAGACAGGCCTGGAACTTTTAAATCAAAGCAGCAAACCTTCAGGCTGCAATGCACACTCTGTTACCAGTTTAAAGCGACTGTGTAAAATGGGCAAGAATCCAACAACCAGCTGGCTGCATGCCCCCACCCAAGGCAATTTCTGTTGACCCCTGGCCCTGTCAGACCCTCATGGACAAATATTTCCATGAAGGAGATTCTGGTGCCACTGGTAACCTTCCACAGACAGCAGTTTTCCCTCCAACAAACCAGACTCCTACCAGCTACCTTTTAAAATATACTCCCACCTCCTCCAATTTTTAGAAAACTGCAAAGTTGGCTTCTGGTGGTTTATCCTGCCCCTTTCTTAAAAAGAGGGAATTGGCACAGCTCCCAAGGAGAGGCAGCCGGCCCCTACAATCCCCGCACTGCTGTGCTAAGGGAGCTGCAATGGCCATTAAATTTGACCCACTGCCTGAGGCAGGAATAAGCAAGCATAACCTATTTGTGTCAAGTTACGCAGCATATTAAGAATACACCCTCCATCTCCTGAGCCTCCTTTCCTCACCAAACAGTCCATGTAACACACCAAAAAGTATGATCGCCATATTCAACCCACTGTGGATTCCTTCCCAAGGCAGAAGTGGGGGGCTGGTGGGGCTTCCTGCCACCTCCACTACTGCCCCGCAACGTTTTTAAGAGGGACTAACAAGCTTTGTTTGCAGTTTCTCAGCCTCACAAGGCTTGCAGTCCCGGTTAAAAATGGCCCAGGGAGACAGCAGAGGGGACAGCACAGGATCCGTGAATAATCAAAACCACAAAAGTGAAACCTGCAAATGTGGAGGGCTGGACTGTATTCTCAAATTGGGTTCCAGTGGCCACTGCCACCCCCTCACATGATAGTGTCTGTTAAAGGAAGGACCTTCAGCTACCGTGTCCTCATTACAACAGACCTAGGAAACCAACTGTGATCCCCCGCCCTCCAGAGCAGGCCGAAGCTTAGCGGGCACAGTGCCTCTCCGCCAAGGTTCTGCCCTGAAAGGCAGCCCAGGGACCTTCCGGCCCTCCTCTGCCCGTCGCTACCAAGAATAAAGCAGATTCCAAACACAAGACCATTGTGAAGTAGCACTGACATCAGATCTGTAAGTTTATTTGCTTCAATGTACGACGGCTACATAATGACTCACATTCATGATATTCCATCACTGAGGAAAACTGCTAAGAATGGTCCGTGTGTGAAATAATTCCTTACAGAAACACGGAGTTTGGAAAAAAAAAATCACTGATTAGACCTTAAAAAGAGTTCACTGCATAACATGACAGAAAAGCACAAACAAAGGCTCATCCAAAGAACATAGTCATTTTTCTCCTACACTGTAATAGTTATAATTTCACCATGACGAACACCAGACATTAAGATTAAGCTAACACTGGTGTTTTCTTTTGCTTTCCTTTTTTTTTTAAAAAAAGAACGAAATCATATATAATTGCATGTCACTATAGCAACATCCAGAACAGATCAGTTTTTGTTACGTTCACTATTTGGTAGAGCAAACTTTTTACCCCCAACGAAGGGAAAAAAAAAATAAAATAAATTAAAAAAAAACTTTTAAAAAATTGTTGAAGACTATTGTCATAGGAATACATAACATCTACAGTATAAGTTAATAAATTTCAAGCTACTTTATAGAAATACAACACCAGCATGCACAATATTGTATCAATAGAGTAATGGAGCAGTTATTCATTTCACTGGAGAGACAGTTATCATAGCCAAGTGCATTTCTTTAACAAAAAAAAAAATTGGAACCATTCAAGCTGCTCACAAGTCCCCAACCCCCCCCCTCCGAATTTAGCCCTCTTGTGCGATCTTTTCCCCCTGCATAAAGTTTTCCTAAAGCAGCCAGAGCTAAAAGCTAGGGGAAAAAAATATATATGTATATATGTATATATATATATATATCAAGGAAGGGTTTTGTAATTCCAGTAAATCACTTCCAAATCAAAGCCAGGGACACGCACTGCTCACACAACATGACTGCAAATGAAAGAGAAGCGGAAAGATGTCCCTCCAGTCCACAACATTTCCTAGAGGTTTCAGTCAGTTACCCCCAAGTCACAAGCCTCTCCTCCTCCTCCTCCTCATTATGAGATCCAACAGGAAGCAAGAACCAGAGAATACTGGCGTGGCACTTCACCAAGGGCGGCCCAGAATGGAAAGTCACTGAATGCAAACTGTCACGCTGCAACAAAGTACAATTAAGTTGTAGGTTTTTTTAAAAAATATTATCTGCATTGACACCGTGTTACTAGCATTTTGCCACTACCAATCCATTTTTTAAAAACAACAACAGCAACCAAAGGGGGAAGGAAAAAAAACCTTTTGTGACAATCTTTGCAGCTGCAGATCACTAAGGAAGCTCAGCCCATTGCCCAGGTTCACTGTTATCACACATGACAAAAATACTATGACCACTACTGTGTCAGACACAATGTTCTGCTTCCGTGGAGGATGACAAATGGTGTCTGTACAATGAGTCATTAAAGCCTAGTTTCCTTCTTTCAGTGAAGAAAAAAGCTACATGGCAAAACATAATTTGAGGAGGAAAACAGCAATGAATTTCCAAGAATCATGATTTTTTTTCCCTCAAAGGTGATGCATGAGCTAGAAAATTTATCTCATTAGCTATAATGAGCCCTAGCAAGTTAAATTAGTTAAAGGGAAAGATTCTATTTTAGTTCCAGAGCACCTATGATTTTGCTCTCGGTTTTTGAAAAGCCTATTGGCAACAAATTCTCACCTGCGGGGACTTATTACCGATCTAGATTCTTGCGCTTGTGCCACAGGCTTAAAAATGATTGGGGCCCCCGCTCTCCAGCAAAGTCAAAAGAGAAATGTCTGGAGGGGAAAAGATATCTGCTAGAAATCTTGCCACACAGCAGGAAAACCTGGGTGACGAGCAAAATGGCAGCATGATCCTGAAGAAGGGGCTAGAACAATTTCACCCCCACTCCAGAAATGAGAATGGTCTTGGAGCATAACACACAAAGCATGACACATACAGACCTGAAATGGCATCAGTCAAGTGGCATTATGTTTTGTTTTTTTAAATAGCTTCCCCTTTGCCCAATTTTATATTTGGAATCCATTTTTTTTCTTTTTTTCCCCCCTGTTGATTCTTGGATTTTTACACAGCCGCTTGCCAAGCACCCATGAAAATGGCTTAAGAACCAGAACAAGACCGAGACTCCTCAGGCATCTGGGAAGTGGAACAGGGTAAGGTAAGCCTACCCACAGATGCAGGGCTGAAGGAGGGCGGCAAGCCAAAAAAAAGAAGGAGCAAAGCAAGTTTACACTCAATGGCTTGATGTCAAATATGGCTGTCGTGTAGAAATACTGTAAACTGTGGTTTAGTGTTAATACTGCAAGCTATCTTTAGTATCTTGACGAGAAAGCTGAGAGACTTAAATTTGTTTGTTTTTGAGTCAAGGTCTTCCTTTTGTTTTAAAACTATGCTACTGGAAGTAAGGGGTGTTTCAAAATTTAGGGCTGGCAGAGGAGGGACACAAATGAAACTTAACATGTGTGTGATGTTTTAACTTGGGGAGAAAAAAGAGATGGATGGAAACCCTGACTGGAACCACAGAACTGCTTCTCTAACAAAAAAAAAAAGAAAAGAAAAGACAACAAACCAAATGAGCCATGAAAAAAGAGGGCCATTCCGTTCAAGTTAGTCATCCTCAACTTCATGTATGCCTAGCAATTAAGATAACTTAAAAGACAGCTCCCCTTGTTATTAATTGTCTACAGAACAGTCCCTATGCCACTGTGAGGCTGCCACTCCATTAACATACCCAGCCAGCCTGACTTTCCACTAGTGGTGTTTTGGCAAAAGTGTCAAAGAGGCAATCAAAGACAGGTTGTGGGGAGCCTCCCTGGAAGGTCACCCCTCCTCTTCCCCTCCCCCACCCCTGACCCCCTCCCCCCCAACTGGTGGGAAAAAAAATAAAGACTGCAGTAGTAGCATCGGCGTGCGGCTGCCAGTCCATCTGAGGGGTCTAGTTGTTGCCTTCGCCGCCGTCGTCATCTTGCTGGTCGCTTGTCCAGAGCGTTAGGTTATCGCGGAGAAGCTGCATGATGAGGGTTGAGTCCTTGTAGGAGTCCTCGTTGAGGGTGTCCAGCTCAGCGATGGCATCGTCGAACGCCGTCTTGGCCAGGTGGCACGCCTGCTCGGGGGCGTTCTGGATCTCGTAGTAGAAAACAGAATAGTTAAGGGCCAGGCCGAGCCGGATGGGGTGAGTCGGCTGCATGTGTTCCTTGCTAATCTCGTGAGCTTCGCTGTAGGCCTTCTCAGAGGACTCCACCACCGTCGCCCTCTTCTCCCCCGTGGCCACCTCGGCCAGATAGCGGTAATAGTCCCCTTTCATCTTCAGGTAGAAGACTTTGCTCTCGTATTGGGTCTCGCTGCAGTTCTTGATCAGGTAGTTGTCCAGAAGGCTCAGCACATCCTGGCACACTGCTTCCAATTCCTTCTCAATCTTTTCGCGGTAAGCCCGCACCATCTCAATCTTCTTCTCGTTGCCGTCGGCGGAGGTCTTCTGCTCAATGCTGCTGATCACTCGCCAGGAGGAGCGTCGGGCCCCGACGACGTTCTTGTAGGCGACGGAGAGGAGGTTCCGTTCTTCATTGGAGAGCGGCTCATTCAGCTCTGTCACCTGTATTGGGGGAGAGGACGACACAAGAGGCCAGGTTAGACCTTCCGCCCTGCACTTGGAACCTTGCCACATCTCAGTGCAACACAACTCTGCGAAAGATTACTTGCCAGTAAACTCCTAGCAGATGGCATTTCAAGATGATGCCACCGTGGCTTTCACACCACAGACAAAATCACTATCTGAATGGGGAAAAACTGGGGAGCAGAAGGAGAAGACAAGGAGTAAAAAAACCCAACAGGTCAAAAGGCTTTTCAAGCAAACTGGGGAGTAATCTCCTGAATATTCATATATAAAGAGCAGATGATTTCTTTAAAAAGACTGTAGTACTGATCATACACTGTAATAAAGATCGATCTGTAAAAACACAGACCTTTCCTTCCAGATTATGCTAGAACGTAGCTTCTAATTGAGAGCCGGAGGAAAAGCACTTCTAAAAAGATACTCCTTGCTCTTCCTCATCAGGTACAAAAAAACCAACTCAAAACGTATGGACCCAAGAAAGAAAAAAGTGGAATAGGAATATGCCGACTGGCAGATCTATGAAATGCACAGCCCCGTAATGCTTCCTTGAGGAGAATTCCTGGAGGATGGCAAGAGCCTGGAACTAAAGATGAACCCAATCCTAAAAGAAGGTAGCTGGATGTCAAAACCACAAAGCAAGTATGGCAAGAAGATACAGGAAGCCAGCCCGGCAACCAGAAGAGGGCAGAGATGGACAAATATGGTAGTGGAGATACCAGTGTACTCCACAGGGAAGACACATGAAGGGACGCAAGTGGCTGGAGAAGCCAGCAGTGCCACAGCCCACAGATCTGCATCTGCGCTTTACTAAACCTAGAAACTGCCGCTTCATGAAAAAGCATTTTTGAGACTCTCACTCCCACTCCTAGTTAGTAGATCGGGATAAACAACCTAGTGCCCTCCAGATGTTTTGGAAAGAGTCCTTTAATCCAAACTGCACTGTCCGGTTCTTATAAGGGTTGTAGTCCAAGCAAAACCCAAAGCCCCTGGAAAGTTCTTAAACGCCCAACACTTGGGCAGTGGCAATCTTCCTATGACCAATCTGACAACAGACCACTGTGGCTCTGAAATTTAGTGCAGACAACATGCCTGAGCTTGGCAAACAGGCATCCAAATCAAGGCTAGCACTGTCCTAATCAATGCTTCTGCTGCTGTTACACAAGAATTGCTCCACACCTAGTCAATACATGGACTTGGCAACTACCAAATCAAACAAGGGAAAATGGCTCCCTCTGCTACAATCGGCATTCTCCATTAATACAAAGCAGGGGAGTGTTCTTGTCCTTGTATAAATTTACCAAACGCCAGACCACAAGTTCTCTAGGCATCTAAGAAAGCTGCCATCTTCCAGTACACTGATCAATGTTCGGCTGCTCCTGGAAGAAGCATCCCAAGGGCGACAGGGAATACAGAGAGGCCCCAGCTCCACAAATCCAAGGTTGCATGCATTTCCTTCTTGCATCCCTAATCGGAGGCAGACATCAGCAGAGACTGGAAGGCCACAGCCCCCAGCGACAGCATCAAGGTAGGATCTCGGACATGACAAAGCAACCAGGATCGCATCGAAGAATGTCACTCTCCCTCTCCAGTAACTCTACACACAGCACTTCTCTATTTTGGGCCATGAAGCAATTAAATCTTTTGATAATTTCTTCAGACAGTGCTGTGGAAAACTATTTAGGACATGCTGGATTTATTTTAACTGGTCAGCCTTAGCCATGCTTCAAGGGGACCCTGTGCCTTGAAAATGACCTCAAGATATTGTATCTCCAGAGAAACCACATTTGGCTGCTTCAGCACTTAAACGTCTGGGCAGGGGAGGAAATGGGAATACAATTTAGCTGTGCAAATGTTGCATATGAACTCATCTTTCCCACTTTTTATCTGTTTCAATTATTTTTACAGCTTTATATCATTTTAACTGATTAAACTGATCTAGTTGCACACTACCCAAAGATCCTATGACGTAGGACAGGATATGAACATTTTAAGAAATAAAATGAAACTAGCTATTTTAGAAAGAGCCACTGTCTCCTGATCTTGTGGGATAAAAGAGACCAGGATAAGATTCTAGGTGCAAGTCTTGGGTTCAGATCTAACTGCGAGTGTTTCCAGGAGGGGGTGTGTGCTACAAGTGATTGGTCCAAAAATAAATTCAAACGTGCACCTGTCCCTGAACAGGCTGGGTCCCTCTCCATCACTTTTGTCGCTGTGTGCCTCCAAGTCATTTCTGATTTACGAGGATCCTAAAATGAACTTATCAAGGGGGGGCTGAAAGTGGGTGACACCCAAGTTCAGAAGGTAGAATTCCATGGCCTAGCAAGCCATCACCTTTACCTTTTCAAAAATAAAAGATCTGGATGCAGAAGGACTGGAGTATCACAAAGCAGGCAAGCAAACCCCAAAGGCCCTGCCAAATACAGGTCCCATAGAAATGAATAGCTTTGCCTTTATATATCTACCCCATCAGCAATTCAAAGGCAGGCAGCTGCTATACGGAGTAGCCTAGAAACAAGGTTATTCTGTATATGAGGATCTAGCTCCTTGACAACTTACAAGTTCCTAAATAGCTGCTGACCCAGGATGAATATAATGTTCAGCCTCTCTGCCTATTGCAGCTGTTCATGTGCCACAAACGCACTGGCAGGCGGGCAAGCACCATGGCCACAGCTGATTTACAGGAAAATGTATCTGGCCCCACCATCGTCTGCATCAGCATCGCTAGCTTCCTTAATGTTCCACTTTGCTCATCAGGGGCCAGACCACCTAACCTGGCCCAACGTTTTCAGCAAAAGGTTCCGTAACAGAACATTTTATCTCTGAGAAGATATCTACGTTCTTGGTGCACCCACAACCCATCCAAGATCTGTTTTGCAAGCGAGAGCCGACCTTTCGAATGGCAGCCCAAGCCAGAATTTTTCCTCCCCTGCTTAAAATTGAGGATGCAATTAGATAGCAGCTGCACTGTCCTGAAATCATCCTGGTCAACAAACACAAGCTAAATAGACACCAGCATAGCATGAAAGTGAGGAGCGATGGGAGCACACAGGTTATGGATGGCCTTAATAGCCAGCTGATCTTCACCTTGTAGGTGAGGGACAGTACTGCCCACGGAATGATGGTGAGCCAACCTGGTAGGTCCCAGGGGATCTCCCCAGGACAAAAAGAAAACATTCGCCAGCACCACGCATGGGCTTCTCCCATTACTAAGACCTCTGTCAGAGTTTCTTCTTCTAAACGTTCCCTGGAGTCAGGCATGGCGGATGGTTACCAAGAAATCTCATGAAGCATTTTCCACCATGGCCTACCTTAGCTAACCAGGTAGATGTGTTCCTCAGCATTACATCTGTAACAGGAAATTTGCTACCAGAAACAGCGTGGGAAAAATAGGGAGAGGTTCCTTTGCCACAATAACGAGAAGCTCTACACATTTCAGCAAACTTCTTATTCACAACGAACAACATGCGCAGGTCTAATAAGCCTTGCATAAATGAACTGAAACATTTTGAACCTTACAGAGATCACTCAAAGGCGTCCTACAAAATGCATCCAGGAATGACTTATCAGCTACCACTTATCTTATGATTTCCAAACTTACAGAGCTATGCTTTCTTAACTTGCTGAGAAATGCTGGTGAGGGAGGCTTGGGTATTCTGCTGTTCACTCATGCATGGTAAAGGATTGTACAGGCAGCTGTTCTTTATTGTGCCTGTTGTAAGCAGGTACACACAGCTTCAGGAAGATTGGGCTAGAAAAGAAGTCCATTCTTTCCCAGCTCAAGCTTTACTGTCATGTTTACTGTAAGGATACTGCTGCAACCTGACACAAGAAAGTTTTTCTCTATTCTCCCAGTGCTAATGCTGCTAAAAACCCTTCCAGCTGGACAGAGGACAGGGAGAAAAGGGGAGATGGGTAGTCATAAAAAGACTTTTTAAAAAGGAGCTCTTTTGTCAGAGGCTTTGTTAACTGAGGTATGCCTGTACTTCATCTTAGCTGCTCTAGGAGGCTGCTATCTGAAAAATGGGTATCTAGGTGAAGGCCAAGTGGCTGTTCAACAGGACAACCATTTTGTATTTTCACCCCTTTCACTGTCTCTTTCTGGAGTGGCCAGATTTTCAGTGCTCTCTGATCTAGATGCATTATTGTTGCCAGGGCATACAACTCCTCATCAGCAAAGCCCTTCCTGAACCAACCATTTTGCTCAACATTGCTCATGACCAGTCCCAGTTCCACATCCCCAAGAGATCTGTGCCCCCTTCCGTATTCTAACAGAAGCCCTAGCATACTCTTCGCAGTGACCATTCAGATAGCCGCAAGCAGAATTCTGACTTATAGACTACTTCAGTGAAGTGTCATTCAAGACAGCCATTAAGAGACTGCTTGATTTCAGGGTATTGTTTTTCAATCTGTTTCCAGCGACCAGCCCATTCTGATTATGAGCACCTTTTCATCACAGTAGAACGTTAGTACTCTGTAATATTAAACCCTAATTGCCAAGTTCTCCCTTACCATAAAGATTCACCTAGAGACTGCAGAGAGATTCTGTGCAGTTTCAGCACTTCTGAAACGTATTAGGCAGAATGCAGGAGCAGCTCTGATTTTATCCTTTTCTCGCTATGCAAGGGAAATGTCTAACTGCAAGCTAACAAAGCACTGGGTGTACTGTACTGCATGATCTGGCTGAAAGTGAACAACCAGACAGGACTGACAAGTTCTGAACAAGACAAGAAAGAATGGTCCAAACAGAACACTAAACTATGGTTAAGAATTATGCAAATAAACTGTATGTGCACCGTCTTCTTCCAGTCTAGCCACAACTTCAAAAGCTTTTGCTTCATTTTTAACAAATTACAGTTTATTGTTATGCTCAAACTGAAACCACAGGAAGCTTTAATGATATTTTAGAGAAACAAGTAAACTTCAAACCAGCTCTATAAAGCTGACTTGCTCTCTATGCTATAGTTACAGCTAAACAGGTTTAGGTCTGAACAGGACTGTAAGTTACAGTCAATTGAAAACCAGCAGCTTTCAGTTTAACCACCTCATCACGGCCCTGCATGATTTGAAGTCACATCTATGCAGCACTAAAACTGCAGGACAGTGTTATGTCCAAACCCGGTTAACAGAATGCTACAGAAAATACTACTGACCTCCAGCTGGTAGAAGTATCTGTATTTGATGCTGAGGATTAACAAGCACATCTAGAAATTGATGCTTATCTCCATAAATGAAGGTTTTCACAGGAACTAATACTCATCTACATCAGATGAATAGTCTGTGCAACAGATTTCTAAACATTTTTATTATTACTTGCCAACAAAAGTCACACAGAAAGGAGTTCCTCCATACTCTTAAGGCAGGATAATATGTCAAGACACATCATTTTTATCAGTCAAGAATTAAGCACCGACTCATAAGATTCTACATGCCAAGTCTGAGAACTGCTATGCCTGGTACAACACTTGTAATTTAAGCTTCCTCACTAGACCAAAGTGATGGTCCACTACTAAGACTGTTACAGAGATTCTGTTACCAGCCTCCTTCAAAAGGGATTTCTGTTCTAATTTCAGGAACTATTAAAGTTTCAACTGCCCGCGTGCAACTTCCTACCTTTCCTCAAACTAATCAGGGAATGGAGAGCTTTTGGAAGCTTTCCTCGGCTCAGTACTTGCCACAGCAACACGTTCACTCTCAACACTCTAACATGTGCATCTCTAGAGGTTCAATGTTTCTGTGCATGCTTTCCGTCCAAATCTCTTGGGGTGCATGGGGCTGCTTTTTTTTAGAGAAGCCACGGGGCTTCAGCAGGGCATTTAAGTCCATGTCCTGTAAATGTCTTCGGATAAAGCTTGAGATTACCAAGAAAGGATTTAAGAACGCAGGGCAATATGAAGATCCGCAACCTGTTTAACATGCATTTTTGTAGCTGCCAATTAATATATACATACATTATCTCTCCACAACTAGAATTAAAAAATGTATGCATGCTACCATTCTGCAATTAGAATTAAAAATGTACCCATCCTACCTATTACAGAAGCTACAGGCCTCAAAAAATGGCCTCACCCTCTGAGCAAACGAATTAGTCTTCAAGCGAGCAGCGTAGAGTTCACAATGTCAGACTAAGATCAGGAAAAAAAAAGGGCTCAAACTCCCATTCATGATGTTGACTGGATGACCTTAGAGCAGTCACAACCTCTCAGGCTAACTCATTCTCAGAAGGTTGTTAGGAGGCTAAAATATAGGGAGGGGGAACAACTATGTAAACTGCCCTGGATTTCTCAGAAGAAAGAGTGACTCCACCTAAACATTAGAAAGAATTTCTTGACTGTAAAAACTGTTTGACAGTGGAATAAGTTGACCCAGAGTGGTGGCATGAGCTACAAGTAAACCCCTAACCAGCCCCAGAACTCTCCCCATTTTTTCAGGTGAAAAATCGTCCAAACACAATCCCAAAGCAACATCTGGAGCAATGATGTAGTTCAAAGCACCCCCCAACTCATTATGCCCCTTCAAAACCTTGAAGATTAGCTGAAAATTGGCCAACCCACCTGCCCCCAGAAATGAAAACTACAGTGGCCTCTCCACTTTCATGAGAGTTTGGGGGCACAGAACCCTTGTAAAAGGGGGGAAACTGTGAATAACTCCCCCCATGCTCACTGTCCCACTCCCTTCCTGGGCTCCTGCCTCCCACTCCCTTGCTTTTGCCCCAAGGCGTGTGCCTTCCTTCTCTATGTCCAGGCAAAATGCCTCCCTCCCATTCCCTTGCCTCCCCCTCACTCTCTTGTCTTTCGCTCTGGCACATGTTCTCCATGTCTGGGCAAAAGACAAGGGAATGAGGGCACCACGCATAGAGAAGAAAGGCATCATGCCTCCTCTCCCATTCCACTGCCTTTTGCCTAGGCAAAAGGCAAGGGAAAGGAGGAGAACGGGGGGAGGCATGGCACACCTCACAAATAATCAAATTCTCAAAGGTCAAACTCACGAATGTGGAGGGAGAAGCATAGAAAGGGATTACCAGTCATTTTTAGGACTGCTTTTCTGCCAAATAAAACAGGAGATACAACACACCTTGGGCCAATATTCCACATACAAACACACATCCTCCCTGGTTTATAGACACACATGTTCAAAGTGGTTTTTCCTCTATGGCCAAAACCACACCAGTAACGAGCTAGGATCCTCTATCAAGTCACTACTGAGTCACATTTTAAGTTTCTAACTGTAGAAGCCGTCCCTCTACAGGCTTCATTTTCAGCAAAATATTATTGACTTCTATTTTGGCAATTACAGTTTGCCCTTGACTACCATGCTAATGGCTGAGCTCACCCTGAGTCTGCTAACAAAACCCAGACCTTGGAGAAAACCCTTAGTATGGGGCTTCTACCGCTTTCTGCATCCTTAAAATTTTTAAAGGATTTCTTAATACGAAAAGTCCAGTATTATGGACAGCAATGAATTGTGTCTATTCATTACATCCATGCCTTTTGTCTTCCATAAAAGATCTTGGGTTGGTGTTTATGTACACATAAAGAGGTAAATCCAAGGGATGCTCATAGTTGCATCCCTTAGGCATTCTAACAAATGGGTAAAAATGCGACTGAGCTGTCGTCCCCGCCACAAGATCCCCATAGAAGGAGCTTCAGATCCTCTGTATGTTCAGCACAAAGGTAAGAAGAGGAATTATATGCGCTCAGTTGAATACGCTTACAAGACCCTCTGCAACTGGGAATCCTCAATAAGGCAAAGTGCTCAGTCACAAAAGAGGTTTCTACACATGCTCTGCTGCATATTCATAGCAGCCCCCTCCAGTCTTTTGCACTGACTGGGCACAGGGCAAAACCTCCCTCACAAAGGGGTGCTGGGGGTCACCTGAATAGGGCTTATGCTGCCCAATTCCCACAATGCGCGCACACACACAGAATACAAGTCACACAAACCTACAGGTGGCTTTTGGGTATCAGGCTGTTGGGGGTATCAAATTAATCATGCATCTGCTCCTGCCCATCTTCGTTGGCTCCCTGGTCCACAGCCTCCAAACATGCCTGTTAGATCCACTCAATGCAGCACAGCATCCCTCTGCTCCAAGTGAGAAATTTGGTATTGAAGAAAACCTCACAGTCATGGGTTGGCTGGGCCCCCCACGTTCCTTCAGCCAATAAACTCTGCATGCCAGGGATTCTGGGATGTTCGATCAGGCTTGAGGAGGGGGAGGACAGATTCCTTGATTGACCTCTGCTGTAGTGGTGAGGAGGAACTGGACAAGCAAGAAGCTGCCAAGAAAGTTATGTTGCTCTGTGACAGAGGGACAACATAAGAAGTTAATAAATGAATGGCCAGGATCTGGCAGACACACACGCTCTCATACACATGCATGTTAAGAAGTCCCTCAGATCTGCTTTTCCCAGAGTGAACCTAGTCTTAATTCTGCCAAACAACAATTCCAAGGCAATGGTCAGGGCCAGCCTACCGATTCTGCCTCTTCCTCGCTCATCTCTTGACTCCAATTTATCTATGACTGCCTCCTTTCTCTCAAATTTATCTATAACTTCTCCTCCCTCTCTCTCCATGCCCACACCCACCAAGCCTCCTTCAGGAGACCTCACCAGGAACCTTATCATTCTAAAGCAAATACGGTTTGTGAAGAGACTTCTGCCACAAGCACCACCACACAAATACATAGCTAAGAAGGAAACTTCCACGCCCTGGCCGCTAGAGACAAACCAAGGGAGAACAGTGCAACAAGCATCTGTCTGGCCTGGCTTCCAAGCAAAGATAAGAACTGTAGACAGCAGGGCTTAGTCTGACTCAGTGAGACATCTCCCATGTCTGACAATAATTGTACCAGGATGTCTCCTACGCCAGCCCCAGCCTCATTACAGAAAGAGGCACACCGGTCACCGGGGTGACTACTGTAAGTGTTTTTCTACAGTTCCTGGTGTTCCTAAAGTCACCTTACGGTCTGCCCCTGAGCACCCAAATCTGGAAAATACTCCAGTGCTACAATCTGAATGAATCTTGCTAAACTAGCCTTCAGAACATGAAGTTCAGGTTCTATAAAAACTGCAGTTGCTCAACACTGAGGTTAATGCTTCCACACTGCAGGGCAAGATCTGACTTCCTATGTTCCTGTTTGCCAGTCAGTCATAGGCTGACAGAAAAGAGCTGCCTGTACGAGATCTACTTGGGGGGGGGGCCCTCTTCTGAGACCAACCAGGAGGGGAAACTCTTTGTGGAAGGACACGGACAGGGCCTTCTCTGCAGTGACATTCTGGTTATGGAACTCCCTTGCCTTGGAAACCTAACTGGCACCAATGCTGAGATCATTTCAGCACCAAGTCAGAACCTGGCTGTTCATTAAAGCCTCTGAACCTAAATGATTTTATCTAGCCTGCAGCTATCTTATGGCTGCATTATTTAAAATGGATTTAACCAGTTTAAAATTGTCAGGCTTTCCACTGATATATTATTTAATATATTTTCAATCTTTTAAAAATATTGTTCTTATTTCTTGTTTTAAGTTGAATTTATTGTAAGGTGCCTTGAAATCTTTGGATATAGGGCAGAAAGTATTTACATAAATAAACAAGCAAACAAATAATACATACATACATACACACACACACACTGAGCCACTACCTGGGCTGAGAATCCACTGCCTCTCTTTGGGACCTTGGAGGACCACACCCTGCATGGTGCAGTGAGCAGTAATGCAAAAGATCAGGGTTCAGAGTTCAAATGAGCCAGGGCCAGGGCTCAAATGGTTGTTGAGGACATAAAGCAGGAACACAAGGCATACATTGCCTTGAGCTCCTTGCAGGAACGGCAACACCTCTTCTTCCCTGTTACAACATACACAAGCATTACAGAAAGTTGGATTCTTTTAGGCCACACGCTGCTGAGACATTTTATGAAGCCACCTGCAAGGCTGTTTTGGACCACTTACAGCTCTTGTGAGGAGTCCCCGGGCTCTAATACACAGGTCTCAGGACAGGGAATGACCTCAAAAGCATCCCTCATAGGGGATCAAGAAGGATCCCTACGAGGACCTACTCCAAATTAACTATTTATCTCATTTAAAATTGAGACATCATTACCAAGTCATGATGATTTTAAATCATTACCAGATGATTGTAAAACAATAATAATAAGCTGATTTAAATCACGACAGACACTGCAATAGTTCACTCACCCATATAAGAATTCCAGTCCCAATTCTTCACTGAGTCAGAACGTGATTTTTTTTCCTGTGTTGGCTAATGAACACATGTCATGTCTTCAAGGGACTCATTCACTTTTCAGCAGTTTCCATTCTAAAACCCAACTGCTAAACCCAACATCTTTATAAGCAACTCCTGAACATCCCATCAATCCATCCCTCTGTGCCTTCACTGTTCCACTAAAGCCGCATTTTTTACTTCTGCTTAGCTTGAGTCAATCATAATGTCGGAGGCACTGCTTCAAACAGCCTTGCTGTTCCAGCTGAACAGAAATTGCTCAATCATTTCAGGTTTCCAGTGAACTGAACCCAACACTGATTGGGCTGAGAGTTCTGGAATGAAGACATTTCTGGATTTTCACACACATTCCCAAAGCAGACTTAGGATGCACCTTTGTCTGGCATGTTCTGGACCCATGCAAGAGACTGGCCCAACGCAAATGAGGTAGCTCCCAATCACGTTGTTAGACCTACTTCTCTATTTGCAAGTACATGGACACTGAAGAGGGACCACTGTCTCTGAGAGGAACACTCTCTCACAAAAGCCAGATGCTCAAGAACTCCCTTCAGCTTCTGAGACCTTTTAGGCAGCTATTCAAGGGGCAGGGGACAAGGGAAATTGACTTCTCCACTGGCCAACTAGATGGTGGAATACTCTCCCCACAGGTTCAGCTGGATGCCAGACAGCCTGATCTAAAGGAGAAACTGAAAAGGGTATTATTCCAGTGACATTTTAATTTTCTCCAGATTTTTTGGCTGTTCTGTTTCTATCCTTAGTTAAGTTATTGCTGCTTTATTATTATAATTTATATTGTTTTCACCTAAAAAAACCAGTAGCTTACAACAAGTGGATCTTCTGCCTAGAAAGGCAGGATATACATTAATAAAATATTAAGAAGATGTCCTTCTCACAGCAATATATAGTTGCTTTAGCGGATGTCCTTTATTCACAGAAAAATTATTATTTTCTGGGATAACATAATTATGGATTCTTAACTGCAAGAAAAGTAGATTGGTTCCCTGTTATCCCACCTGCCAGCTTTGTTAGCCACTGAGTCCATTCATCTACATGCTGGCTCTACAGACAATATCAGTCTTTCATGGTGCATTGTATCTGCATCAGAGATGGAGAGCATGTGGCCCTCCAGGTAGCAATGAACTGCAGCTCCCTTCTTTTACCACCTGTTTATGCTGACCAAGACTGATGGGAGCTGCAGCTCATTACCCTCTAGAGCACATATTGGGCACATATGAGAAAGAACTACTTCATAATATTTACTGTTTCCCATGGCCTGCCTGTTTTCATTATGCTAGCTGGAGTCTCTATGACTGAAAAATTCCTCACATTGATCAGAATATGTTTCAAAAGGCAAAAGTAGCCATACTGGTCCACGTGAGGGGGAAAAATTCCAAAAGCCATGGTTGGGCAATACCTTCATTAGGACCAACCAAAATGACACTAAACTGCATGCAATTCTGCACGTTCTCTAGAATGAAGTGGTCCAAAAAGCAAAGGATGCAAGTAAATACAAAATAAGGCCAAATGCTGCACGCATGAGGTCTCCATTTTAAGACCCAGAATTGAGATAAATCTTGCAGACCGAGTGAATTAATCACTCCTACATGCTGCTACCTAGGACTGTGGGATAAAGCAGCAATGGCTGGCCCACATTACTGAAAATATTAAGGCCAGAGACCAATTCTGCCCTACTTGGACAAAGCACTTACTAGAGAAGAATGTTCACAATGAGGATTTGGGAGAAAAGAAGCCCAGAGCTGTTTCGGGAGTTCCCTTGACTTTTAAGGTTCGTTCTTCCTGGAACACTGTGGGCCTCTGGCATTCTTACTATCTTGGCTCAGGAGAGCATAGTCACATGTGACAAAATATCTAAAATCTGAAGAATGTACTAGTGGACAGAAGGATGAATCACACACTCCAAGTGACTACAGGAGAGCATGAATTATTTTAACCTCTCTCATTCTTAATGGCAAAGCTCCTGTCAATTAGTCCAACTGTAACCCTAATTAGTATTATGTTATCCTACAAATGTATAAGTAGAACTCTCCACTGTTTTAACCAAAGCCCATTTCAAACTCAGATGTATAGGCATACCTCAGCTAAACAAAACAGAGGTGTTCCTAGATATTAAGAGACAGTTTGTTACCAGAGGCAGCTGTAACACGGAAAGAAAAGAGAGAGGTTCCATAGCACAGACACAAAAAGAACAGAAGTTTCAAAATGTTTCAACAAACTTTTTATTCCAAACAATATGCATGTGTAATATGGAACAACCAACCCAGATAAGCCTTGCCTAAGTAAATAAAAACATTTTGAGCCTTGTAGACACCACTTAAAAACTTCTTTCAAAATACATTTTTTCTTTCACCAGCCTCCACTGATTTCCCTCTTGGTAGCCAAATTTACATTTTTAAGCAAACATGCTGGGGGTAGCTGTTAAACAAAGATTATCTGCTCTCCCTTTTTTTCTGTTTCTTTTCCAGCTCAAGTTTTTTTTTTAATTGTATTGCTTACTGCAGACAAGTTGCTGCAACCTGAAGCTGACTTTTGTCTGGCCCTCCTTCACCATCTTCCTAAAGCTGATGTGTCTAAAATAATGTCCAGCAAGACAGAGGCTGAAGGAAAAAGAGGATCTAGGAGTGGATCTAAAAGACCTTTGTGAATAAAGGAGCTCCACTGTCAGAGCTTTGTTAACTTTGTTGCCGTGTGCCTTCAAGTTGTTCCTGACCTATGGTGACCCTAAGGCAAACCTATCACGGAGTTTTCTGGGGCTGAGTTAGGCATGCTTAAGTGAGGCAGTGCCATTTACTTCATTTGAAAAACTCCACTCCTAGAGCTGTTGTTTCACGGAACCTTAAGAGTTAGAAGGGACAAGGGCCATCTAGTCCAACCCCCTGCCATGCAGAAATACACAACTAAAGCACTCCTAAAAGATGTCCCTCCAACCTCTGCTTAAAGGCCTCCAAAGATAGAGAAGCCAAGGTAATTTATTCCACTGTCAAATAACTCTTGCAGTAAAAAAAGTTTCTTCCAACTAGCTGTCACTCTAAAAACAGATCACTGTCCACCCAGCTCTGTATGCGAACTTGAAGTGATGGGTCTCCAGACAGATCTATCTGTAGCTCATGTTATTTTCACTGGAAATGCTGGAACTGAAATTTCTTTCATGCAAAGGGTCTACTGAGAAGTATGACCAGCATGGTCATAACAGTTCGTGCATTTCTGCACCTTCAGCTTTTGAGTTTTTGGTAAAGATAATAAAGGGTACAAGGAGTGCCAAAGTCCCAGAAGCAATTACAGTAAAAGGATGTAAAGAGAGTTTTTCCAAGCATCCCACTGGCAAGTCCTACATCTCCTTCCTCTTGAGTGCACACCAATTATCCACTGAGCATTGAAAGGAGACAGTTGGGTGTAAAGCAGAGGCAAGAAACCTGTAGTATCTGCTCAGTTTGGTGGCTGTTCCTTCAGCTCCAAGCTGTTCCTTGTGGAAGTGGGGACAGAAAGAGTGTGAATTTCAAAAGATAGTCCATCTCCTTTTCCAGGTGGAGAAGGTATGCAGAACTTTTAAAGGACAGATCTCAACAGTGTCCCTGTTCATATGGGAATCAAGCAGGACACGGAGAACAGAACATCTTGTAAGGTATCCCTATTTGAGCATGGAAACTGGCTGCATTCTTGGCCATGATCACACTTTTAGGACTGACATTGGCTCACAGCATCGAGAAAGGAATGGGAAGAGCAGAAACAAATAGGGTGGATTTGAATGGACTGTGCCCTGATGCATCTATCCTGCTTTCTCACACTTACATATTGAGGACATATTTATTGCCCTGCAATAATGAAGATTTTTTGCACAGAACGTAGAGAAAAGGGGTAGAAAAAAGGAATTTATTGCAGAACTGAAACAGAACCCTTTCCTCACCTTCAAATGACATTATATATACTTCTCTCTCTTTAATAAGTTCCCATCCCCCAAGATTTCATTATGAAGTCAGTCAGCTCTCCAAACTTAGACCTTGCTTCACTGCTCCAGGAAACCATACCACAGCATTTAATAGCAACTGACCTAGAATTCTACATGGCCTCACTGAAAGGTTTGATTTGGGTGTTGCTAAGTAGTCAGAAATCCAGTTTTCCAGAAACACAGACAGAAATGAAATTTGGATGGAAACCCATCAGAAGCAGGTAGTATTTAATTTCAGAGAAGATCCTTTAGGCTTTGCTGTGAGACAGTTAACTGTTGCAATCTTACTATGGAAATACACACTTCTTTTTAGAGTCTTGTGTATAGAACACTTACCCTCAATAAAGGGGAAAACTTCACTGTTGTTTCTAATATCCCCCCAACACAGTTTCTGCAAGTTTCTTTCCCAGACTGCAGCACTGAAAACCAGAAAACAAAGCCAGGCTTGCAAACATTTTAGTGGCTTTTGAGTTTATTAACTGGGAATTCGTAAGTGCCTAAATACCCTAAAGGCACCAGATCCTGCCTGATCTTGGGAGCTAAGCAGGGTCAGTACTGGTTAGTACTTGGATGGGACATAGGCATCAAATATCAAGTGTTATAGGATCTATTTCAGAGGAATGAACTGGCGAAACAACTTCTGAGTATGCCTTGCCAAAGACAACCCTATAAGATTTATGGGAAAAGTTGTCAATAGGCAACTTGAAGGCACACATGCACATACAACTGAGAATTAAGTGGGCCTTCGTAGATCTTTCTTCTACCTCTGGAAATTAAGCAGGCGCGTCCTGTCTGGTAGTGTCAGTCTGTGCTGGCACTGTCCTGGACAATGACCAAGGCTCGAGTATCGTGATGAATTTTAAATTCATCTGCCCTTGAAAAGTTTAGAAACTGGTGCAAGATACAACAGCAGCTTCATGCTCTGCACATTTAAACATTGATTTAGAAGGATCTGGTCCTGCTGTCAATGTGTTTGGAGCCCATTTCAAGTGGTCCCTGAACAGGCTGGGTACAACTTGTCTTAGACCACCTTCTGTCAGCACAAGTCCTCTGGTCACCAAGTTTGGACAAGATGTTTCAAGCAAGAGTAAAAGATAACTGGTTTTTCACTGTGGTGACACTGGTGCTCTTTCTTTCCAAGAGGGGCCCCTCACTGCTCAATTCTATTTCCTTTTACTATGGAGAGCAAAAACATTTTAGAAAGTGACATCTGAAGGCCTATAAGGGACATGAATGCCACCTGATTCTGAAGTGGTGACACTAACATATCTTGTAATTCATTTTTTTATTATGTAAGCCAGATACATTATTGATCATATCTCAAGAAGTACAGGCTTCCTCGCTTCTGCAGCTCCCAACTGTGCATGCTTCCTCACTCTGAGCAAACAATATTTCCCCAAGCCTTTCCTCCGCTTCTTGTCTTTCAAACCTTTCCCTAGGCTCACCTGCTTTTGCTAGCCAGCTCCTTTCTCAAGACTGTCTCTTCCTCTTCTAGGCCCAGGGTTGTAGGTTGTAGGAATCTTTTCTACTACTACAATTTTTTTCCTCTGGAAAGTGTTCTCTTTCTAAAAATATGATTTCATAAATTAGTTCACAATTAGTGTCAGTCAAACAAGAAGTTCTGAAGCTGTAATTCACCTACCAAAGGAGGCACCCCAAGGAAATATTTTCGATCTTTTTGTGAAGATAAGTGTAGAGATGTAGAGATCTCCTTCATGATTTACTTTTCAATGAGGTACAGAGGCAGTAATAAGACAAAAACTAAATTTTGAAGAACATATTGGTAATGTCAGAACAAATATAAGTCAGATTGAGAGCAATGGAAAGTATTCCAAAGCAGCACATTACTCCCCAAGTCCTTTTTCTCTCAGAATTCTTGTGTTCCTCTGATTGCTTCCTGCCTCTTGTAAGATCTAAGCAGCTCTACTAATGGCAGCCTGATTTTCCTGTCTGCTCAGCCATCCATATTAAGTAAACTCAGTCAATCACTGCTGAAGGCCCTCTTGCCACCATGCAAGCTCTGTGCATTACAGTACTGATTTTATTCAACTCCCTATGCTTTTCCTAAGACAGGATATAATTATTTTTAAATAGCTAGCACAATTTAGTTTTTCATTAGCTAATCTTATCACTATTCTGCAGTTTGGGGATTTACACGAACTCTGGGAGCTACTGCAGCCAGAATCCCACAATTCAAAGAAAGACTATTTGCTCTTGTCAACTTCAAAATAAGCAGTAATTACACAGAACTGACTCATTTTTTCAGTATCATGAAGCAACCTTTGCAAGACTGACTGGAGGTTTAAGCTTGAAAAATGTCAAATGTTCTACTCAAAAACATTAATTCCTACAACTTGGGTTTTAGAGGTGGGGGAAGGCCGGCCAAGACCATGTAGCCTGAAACTTTATCACATCAACAGGCTGGGGCTCGCCTATCCAGTTTGCTACAGCCATCTCTCAAAGCACTTGATTTAGTCAAGTGATGGGATAATACTGAAGCATTTCCTCAAGACCACAACAGCCCTGCAAGTCAATCAAGATCAAGGGAGGTACTGGTACCACTCTACTCTGCTTTGGTTAGACCTCATCTTGAATACTGTGTCCAGTTCTGGGTACCCCAGTTCAAGGAGGACATGGTCAAGCTGGAGCAGGTCCAGAGGAGGGCGACCAAAATGGTGAGGGGCCTGGAAGACATGCCCTATGAGGATAGACTTAGAGAGCTGGGTATGTTCAGTCTGCAGAAGAAAAGGTTAAGAGGGGACATGATAGCCATGTTTAAATATTTGAAGGGATGCCATGAAGAGGAGGGAGAGGGCTCGTTTTCTGCCGCTCCAGAGACCAGGACAAGGAGCAATGGATTCAAGCTGCAGGAAAGGAGATTCCACCTGAACCTCAGGAAGAACTTCCTGACAGTCAGGGCTGTCCGGCAGTGGAATATGCTGCCTCCATGGAGTGCGGTGGAGTCTCCTTCCTTGGAGGTTTTTAAGCAGAGGCTGGATGGCCATCTGTCAGGAGTGCTTTGAGGGTGTTCCTGCATGGCAGGGGGTTGGACTGGATGGCCCGTGTGGTCTCTTCCAACTCTACGTTTCTATGATTCTATGATTCTGTGATTCTATTCCCTCCAGTTCTCAACAACAACACAGAGATTAAAGCCTGACCCTAACAGTCCAAAACAGAATACATATTTTTGTCTTTAGCTGGTCTTTTTATGTCTTTGCACTCAGATAATGCCTATATCCTGTTTGAGAGGTGGCCTTGGTTATCTGTTTTCATTTCTCCTTGGGCCTGAATATTGCCCAAATAAGAGCAGCTCAGCCCTCATTATGTTTTGAGTGTGGTAAATATTTAGAAGTACTAATTTGCAACTACAGTCTGATTCTAGCACATGCTCACAATTACAGTTTGGTTTCTGGAAGTAAAGAACCCATGGGGTTTACATTCACATAAGCATGCCACATTCTTCACCAGAGGAAATTAGGAGTCAATTCAGAAGGGAAAAAAAATGAGAATGCTGTTCTCTGTTATTAATCATTCAAGTGTTTGCTTCATGTCACTTATTTACTGGTTTGCAAAATTGAGACTGCATTATCTTGCATAATCATGCGGCTGTTTATGGATTTTGTGCTTTGTAATGATCTAATGACTAATACAAATAAATGAACCTAAATGAATGAGTTAATTTTGCTAGTAACATCATATACAAGCCCCAGGAAGTGCTCACCATGTGGTTTCTCTGCGGAGGCAGGCCAGATCATGTCCACAATGCTTTGGAGACTAATATATCCAATGTATTTCCCTGTCTGTGTAGGAAACTCAAGAGATCCTCACAAACAGTGCTTCATATGATGTATTTTTGCAGCAAACAAACCAGAACAGAGCGAAGAAGTGAATCAAGTAAGAAGAATAGCTTTCCCGGAAAATTTAACGTAATTATCACTTCTCAAGCAATAGACAGTTATTAACAAAGAGTGAACTGGAAAGAGAATTACAGAACCCTGATGCTCTATGGTTCTATTACAAATTCTTAGTAATTTCACTAAAAATATACACAAACAATCACAGATCAAAAACTCACCCCTTTCCTCTCACCCAACAAAGAAAGGGAAGAAAAGGTAGATAACCAGAACAAGCAACCCAGATAACATAAAGAGGCAGGACGTTCACAAAGGGCTAAGTACAGCAGAGAAAGCAGGGAAGCAGCAGAAGGCACCTGTACCACCGACAGCATATTCTGTTCAATAGTTAAACTATGCAGTACTGTTGCTATGGTGAAGGGAAGGCAATGTGCCCACAAAAGTCTTCACGTTTGCCGGTCTGTAATATTTTAATCCTGCACATGTCGCCCTAATAGCTACTTGGCTCCGAGCCACCACGCTCTGGATCGTTAGCTGAAAGCCAAGTTGTGCCTCGGGGGTGAGGCAAATTTCAGGTGTTCATTGGTAAGCAAAACAGCCTCCAAAGCCACTTAAGTTCTCTGCCCTTTTGCTGGACCGAGCTGGCTCTGCCCCTGCACACCACTACAGCTGCCTCAGAGTCAGCTGCCGGAGACGTCCGTCTTTATTCAGGCCGTCATAGCTATACTTTAAGGCATGACATCACTGCCAGAACGCAAAGCAGCCCTGAGACCTGCATGTTCTTCTTGTGATAGCAGCTCCCACCTTATCTACAGACATGGCTGATACACAGTGCAACCAACGTACAGTGTGAGCATGGGGAACATTTACAAAAATTGGGTGGTTCAGTAAGATATCTTCAGGCTTATATATACACAAGAAGCTTAATGCAGCAAGCACTCTAGAGATGAGTAATAGGAACACAACTTTCTCTGTTGCATCAAGATATTTGTTCTGTACTAACAGGCTATTTGTATCAATGCGCAGATTGCAAACACTGGTGTGGCAGAGTTGACCCCAAACTCGAGATTATTACCAAGGGAGAAAAGGTGCAGGCAGGTATAAACTGAAGTTCTAAAGTCTAGCCTGGATATCCTTTGGATAAAAAGAAGTAAACTATACTGGTTTGCAAATAGCCAAAAAACACTTAGGGCTGAATCCAACGGTTAAATTTAAATCAGAGCAGATTCACTGAGTCAATGTTGACTTTAATAGGCCCCGTTCATTCATTCATTGGGTACACGGCAACCGGATTTAGCAGTTTTAGCTTTTTTATCTGGCACAGGTCCAGCTCTAACTTTCAGGATATTTAAAAGATTATGGTATTCACATGCCTAATACAATGAAGGCATTTCTGGAAAAACTATTTACCTGATAATGAACTCATTCACAAGTTTGGTGATGGATTTCACTCACTGAGTACAAATTTTATAGAAACACACCTGAACCTGTGATCAATGAACCGTACCTGGGAGCTGAAACAAGGTCTGTATGCAACTGAAAACCATCCTGCTGATGCTTATAAATTAACAGGGTGGTAAAGAGGACCTTCTCTTTATTTAAAGATTCAGAGAAGAATTAGATAAAACAGATGTGCAAGCAGAATATTAACGGTCATCAGAGAGGAGCTTGAGATGTTGATTGATTTTCCCATCATGACAGAGATGGGAAAATCAGTCAGTTCTACTTTCTCCCGCTACCATTTTAAAAAAAAACCCTTCAAGATCTTTCCATCCCCATATGAAGAAATCTGTTAGTATTTGTAAACCCTGAAAAAAAATAGGAATGAAATTCCTTTCCCTGCTGGGCCAGCAAAATTTAATGGCTACAGCTACTACTGACATGGGGAGAACCATTTTACATCTGCATGTCATTAAAGATGAGGAGCCTCTCTCCTGAAAAAAAAAAGTGAGAAGCCTAATTCAACACTAATATGGCTGAAAACTTTGAACTAAGCACTCAAAGCCCTAAATCTAGATTGGACCAGTGACTTGGGTTTTTCCCACATTCGCACTTTCAAAATCTCACTTTCTCACCAGGCCAGACATGAATAAAATTGCAGGCTGCGGTAAATCCTGATACAAAATAAACTGAAAGGCAATCTCCACCCACCTCTATAGAGAACCCTTCCTACAGCAGTGACTGGTCATTGCTTTTCATTTTAGCAGTTTTCCTCAATTCATCCTCTGAATATAGTGGGCTCCAGCTCTCATAAAATTATATATTCAGGGGTAGCCATATCGGCCAAGCAGCAAAATGTCTAACTCTCACAGTCTCACAACAGCTGGAGATTATGGGAGTTGTAATCCACACATCTGAAGGGCACGGGGGTAGACAAGGCTTCAAGAAGAGTCTGTTGCTATCTCCCAGGTCCAAACAACACGCTAGCTAGTGTAGACAGCCAGCTAACCCACAATATAGCTTCCAGAGTCTACAAAGCTTTGCAACTTACACAGAGTTGTTTAACTTAAGAATCATGAAGCTCAGCATGCACAACAGATGAGACTAGAGAGAAGTTAAGAGAGGATCATACAACCTGGAGTATGCCTCACGAGGTGTAAAAGTATCAGAAATTATGTGTTCTCAAAACACAAAGTATGTAACTTTAAAAGTCTTTCCCACTCCAAACAGAACACCGGCTTCTACTATAAGTAAGCCAGGGAGGAGTTTGGATTTCATTCACTTTTGAAGCAAATAAAAGAAAGCTGCCATGGTTTCAATCCTACACATACTCAACTAGCAGTAACTACTACTGAATTCACTGGGATTTGCCTTTGAATAGAGAAGTACCAGACTATACAGTAACTTGGTTTCAAAAATCCTTATTAATACAAAAAATTCTTAACCTGTTATTTTAAGAGAACAGAAAAACTCTTACTGAAAATACACTGAGAGTGCTTCAATTCCTTAAACTATTATTTGGCATCGACTGTCCCAGGTCCATTCTTACACCCCAGAACTTAAAAATGTTACTTCTTTGGAAAACAACTACCACAACGTTACAAGGTCAGGAGTGATCACCTTTTAAAGCAACTTTTTCCGAAGCTGATCACACATACACACACCACAGAATAAGCCCAGAACTACCTCATTATTTGAATAGCCAAGTTCATTATATGAAGAACAAATTTACCGTATGGAGACCGTGCCATGTTTAAACATGCAGCATGAACAAAGGAAACTGATCACTAGACCATAATCCTCATTGTTATTACAAGTTTACTTCACCCCTCAAGGCCGAAGGCTTATCTACCTGCCTTTCCCAACCTTAAAGAAAGATGGCTCACTAATTAACTCACAACCTTTTCAGAAGCCACCATCGACTAAACTGCAACTGCTTTTTCATCCTGGTCAACACCTAAGACCTTCCTCTTAAACAACTCAATAAACACCAGTTCTAGAGCAGACAGTGTATGGGTCAAAGCTAGATTAAGGATGGTCATTATTTTGCACAGAAGAACTTTTTTTTTTAACTACAAAGCTAGCTACTGGGAAAAATATCCAGGGCAGCTAAAGGACAACTAGGATCAACTATCTCTTGCTTGTCCACTTTGTTGCGTATTGATCCTCCATACATCCTGGCCGTACATCTTACAAAATGACCTCGACACTGGGCAGCCACCAATATAATCAATTGTAAAATCAAGCTTACTTGCTGAAACTAAGTTTGGAAGGTTTGTCAGAGCAAAATGCACTCAAAAGCTACCTTCCTTTGGCAGAGATCATGACCCTGACAAAAATTAAGTAGGCTACTCAGTTAGGGCTGGTCATGTACCCTGATGTGTTACATCATGATCCAACAGAGGCCGGTAATCGCAAAGGGCAGATTTCTGATCTATCTTTGTATAGCTATCGCACTGTCAGTGTGTGGTACATTAAAGGTCACTTGTAACATCACACTTTGCCCTAATGCTATTATTACATTTTGGACACTTGGCTACGGAGGAACTTTTTTTTTTTTAAAGGTATCCTCCTACTTCTCATTCTAAAGGGAGTGAAACACAGCATGCCTTTTGTGCTGTTTCCCTCAAGGATTAAAAAAAAAAACAGCACTGCTTATCTGGTTAATCTTGAGTATAAAGAAGCTGAATTAAGATACAGTACCGCTACACAGTTCAGGGAAGCCTAGTAAGCTTCAATCTCAGTGTGGCCTAACAGATACCAATATTTAATTTCATCGGGGGAAATAACCTGAGTTTGAATGATCAGAACCTCAGGAGGGGGGGGGGGGGACTGCAAACACAACAGCAGGTGGTTTTACCTATTCCAGATGAATAGAAATTAAAAATAAAGTCTTAGAGGTCTTAATTTATCATGCGCTTTTGAATCAAATCTAAATTAATTCCAAAGCATTACCAAGATGGAGCCCACATATGTCAGAATCCAATACAGAGATGGGTACGCAGGGTTTGTGCGGTTCTTACAAGAGGGGAACTGGCAAGGTCTTCCATCACCAGAGAGACTGTAAGAGGGCTCCACCACAACTAATGGGTATTGATCTAGACATCCTGCAAGAGGCAGCTGTACAACAGCTATGACGTTCGTTTGGGAGGAGCACGCGGAAGCACCTGCTTCAGAGAGGCTTTCGGCACATCCAGCCAGCATCAGGGCTACTCTAGAGGAGGGATGGGCCCTCCAGATGTTATTGGGCTGCAACACCAATGAACCCTCGACACTGCACTGATAGGGTCTGCAGCCAAAGACTTCTGGAGGGCCGCCTGATACCTGCCCACCATTAACATTACAGAGAAAGCATTTTTGAACATTCTACATAATTCAGAATTCTAGCAATAAACTACCAACGTCACTTGCTGAGAAAAAAACAATTGTTGTTGCCATCATGATGTTTTTGTGGACTTTCCAGAGACAACTGGCTGATTGCTGTGGCAAACAAGACATTGGACTAGATAGGCCTTTGGACCTGATCCAGCAGGGCTTCTCTTATACTGAAACAATTCTGCCACTGCCATTTCGTACAGTGTTAGCACTGAACAAAATCCCTAGGCTGGCTGCCCAAATCTAGGGATGGCGGAGGCAACCAGCTGCCCTCCAGATGGTGTGGGGCTCTAACTTCCACCAGACCCCAATCTCCACGTTCAATAGCAAGGCATATTAGGACCTATAAAATATCTGGAAGGTCAAAGAACAGCCACACCCACTAATCTAGGGCCCTGGTTAACTCCATCAGGATGCATTTTTATTTTAATTGTGGAGGGGGAATTCTCCATAAACGTTAGACATTATCTTGCATAAACCTTTCCCAGAGAAGAAGGGATTGTTAGCAACGTAGACACAGTAAGCAGAACCAGAAGATCAAATGTATTAGTTGTGAAAGAACAAAATGAAGGGGATCCACTATATATTTGTTTTCTGGGAGACGAGATGCCAATCCCAGTGCAATTACACGCTTCCATTTCTGCATTACCTTGGACATACGCCATTTGTACACTCTCCGCTACCACCTGGGTGCACTGCAGCTCCTATTGTTACGTGTGACATCATTGTGTTGCTACGGAAATGAGTGCGAGGTCAGAAGTCTTCCACACAGCTGGAACTAGGGTGGAAGAAAATGGAGTGGGATTTGAGGCAAAGGAGATGTAGTTAAGAAGCATCGCTGTATCCAGCGTGTTTAAGACGGGGCTGTATTAACAGCCCAAATCTATGAGGCAGCGTGCAAAGACTTCGTAAGAGCCAGATGCCAACAGATGAACTGAAGATGCTCTAATATCCCAGGGCTGATCTTTTAGAAGAGATTAACGTTCTCACTCTTCTTCCCTGAAACACGCAATTCCCACGCTTATTTAAAGAACAATTTTTGATAAAGGACACTCAACTGCTTCAGTAAGGGAACACAAACCCAGAAAGGCTAGTAAAAGGGAATTTGTAGGTCATAATATACAGGGCCGGTATTTGTTCGGAATCTCCTTTCCACGAAGGGACTCTAAGCACTGACGGGCATCAAATCATAATGCAGATCTGGGCTGTCAATGTTTAAAACAGTACTACCGCGGTGCCCCTCTCTGCTGGTTCCCACCCCCAGCCGATTTGAGCTGCTAGCTGCATCCTCCTAACCGAGCGAGCAAGCGTGGCAGTTCCATCTGCTTGACACACACACACAAGGTTACGACAAAATGGTGCAATAAGATATAGAGCGGCATCCCAGTCAGACTGCGACAATTCTGGATCAGTATTCACTATTCATCAGAGAGAGAGGCCACGCCAGCTTTCTCTTAAAGGCTCAGACCTGACTAACAAGGCAAATAGAAAGAACGGTTCTCCCCTTTAAAGCAACCCCTCCCTTCCTCTCTCCACCCAGTCTAGCCTCTCTGCAATATGACAAATGCAGAATCTTCTCGAATGACTTGATACTGCCTCCCACGATTGCTTTGTTTGCAAGATCAGATCAAAGATTTCTTTCTCACTTGCGGGATTATCAAAATAGATCAGTTTTTTAAAACAGCAAAAAAAATCACTCGCTTTGTAACATTTAAGAACTGCGATCCACACTGAGATACTGGAGTATGAAAACACACTAACACATATTAGCATTAACCAGAGCAGGTCACAAGCATTTCTTTTAAAAGTGAGCCTAGGTAAAAGCCACAATGTTGCTAAACGAGGAACCAAACCATCTTCCTAACACAGTTATTTCACTCACAAAAAGACGACCGGTAAATCAAGGTATAATTGCAGACAGGAAGAAAGAGCCAAAGAGCAAGATTCACCTACTGGCTAATCTATGTTTGTTATACTCTATTCGAAATTCTAGTTATAATACTTTATTCACCACCCTGCAAAAAGGTAAGAAAGTGAAAGAGACTATGATTTGCAGATCATTACAATTATGGGGGTGTTTTTAATAAAAAAATGCTCCAAGACACAAATCTTTACTGTCCTGTCATGAGACAGATTAAGAGAGGGGTTGGTAGATGACGGTGGGTGGGGTTGCCTGTGGGGGGAGACGGTTAGAGGTGGGAACACTGACTGAATTAATGGGAAATGGTGGCAGGGAGTGGCACCGCCCAGACGCCAGAGGTGTGTGTGGCGGAGGAGGGGGTGAGAGCAGTGAGAAAAAGAAAAAGGACACAGTGTCCACACTGCTAACTCTATACCCTTTTAGGAGAACCTTACAGGGTTCCTCCCATTTGTGGGAACAGAGTGTCCCTGAGGGAGGGGCAGTTGTACAGGTCAGCCACCAAGCACCTGTACATATGAAGGCATCCCCCCAAAATACACACACGTTTCTCAAAGCAGGGGGAAAAAAGCAACCATTTTAACCAGGCCCAATGATAAAGCAGAATAGAGAACAGCATCTTTCCTCCTCCATCCAGGGACAAGGAAAAGGGACAATGTCTTTGCTAAGATCACAAAGCAACCCAGTGCCAGCCTTGGAAAGAAAGCAGCCCCTCTGATGCCCCAAAACACACTAGAAATTCTGTAGGGCCAAAGGGACCATAAAAGCATTTTATTTAAAACCCAGAACTGCACTGGAAAAGGCACCTGCAGGGACCGAAATTATTCTTTTGGCATTGGGGGGATATGACTAATAGCTTCATCAGACGAAGGAGAAGGTTTGGCACGCCAAGGACCACACAAACTGTTCTCTAACGGCAAAGGTTGCCCCAAATTATTTTAAAAAGGAGAGGAAGGACTCTTTCTTTAGCATACATAGGAAGTGCACCCACAGGGAGGGGCACTTCCTCTAGACTGGCAAACGGGAAAGGCACCCTCGTCAATTTCAGTTTCAGGGTGAGGCTTTTTGGGGGGGGGGGTACAGTGCATGCTGTGTACCAAGGGAGGACTATTTGCTCTAGGAGTGGGGCAGAAGGAAGGGCGGAAAAAAGACCTTACCCTTTCCTCTCCCTGTATGACTTCAGGCAGATTTTACAACTGTACGCCCAGGGCAAAATTAGGTGGGCATGCACACAAGTGCAGTGGCGTTGGGAGGTTTAAAATGGCTCTTCCGGGTGGGGTGGAGCGCATTTTATTCTTCCCCTTTTAGACATATGCAAGGCCTCTAAGAAACCCTGTTTTTTTTTTCCTTCCCTCTAGGCGTGGCACAGCAGGGAGGAGAAGAAAGAGAGACAAGATCCTGGCTCTTCTTTGCCTTTCAGAAGAAATGCAGGGATGAGATGGGGGTGAGATGCAAGTCCAAGATCTGGGGAAACCTGCGTGTCCCCCCCAAAACAGCATTTTCTCGACAGGCCACCGAGGAGGAATCCTTCGTAAGGAATGCGAGGTGGGCAGCTAGACAGGGTGGCACCAAAAATTTTGAAATATTTTATCATCGCTGTTAAAATGGAGTCTGCAACCCCTAGAGTACCAACTTATCTCCAAGGAGAGCCAACCCCCTCCCCTCCTTTCCCCTCCAAAAAAAAAAAAAAAGAGATGATTCATCATGAGGAGGGCTTTTTTTTTTCTCCAAGTCATTGTGCCATTTTGGATAACTAAATAAATGCATAAAAGGGAGGGGAGGAGAAAGGAAAAAAAGGAGAGTATTTAGAGGGAACATATTCCCCTCCATTTAAAAGAAAAAGCATATTTAAGGGCAAGGAGAGGTAATAAATAGGATAAATGCCCCCCAACTGCTTTAATATCCTTTCATTCTGAAAAAAATAATTATTAATTTCTCCCTTACCCTAAAGGGGCTACAACTGGCCCTAAAATAGCAGCACACACACTATTTATGCAACATATAGATTTCTATTGTTTTATAGTGTGTGTATATGCGTGTGTGTGTATAATACAGAGCATGAACAAATGAATTAGGCATTTACATATATATATGTCAAAATATATGCATTGCTGTCTCTCTCTCTCCCTCACACACACACACACATATTCACATACATACATACATATATATATGAGAGAATATTAAAGAACTACAGCTTGCTTCCAAACAGCAGCACACATATTTCCTTTCTCATTCAGTTATTTGGTTTCCTTCCAAATAAAAGGACATTTCTCAGAAATATTTTTCCCGCTCTTCAAAGAAAAAAAAAAGGTATTTCCTCTCAATTAAAGAACCCAACTACTGCCCTTAAAAGCCTTATTCCCCCCCCCCACACACACAAATATATTGCAGCAAAAGGAAATTTTCTCAGGCTCAAAGGCTATTTTCTCAACCTCAAAGGAAATTTTCTCAGTCCCCACTATCTCAAAAATACCCCTACATTTTTCAATACGGGGGAGGACTTCCAATAACATATCAACACACACATATGAAGGAAATTTATCTCATAAAGGCCACCCTTATGAAAAATATCGATTAAAAACACCACATAGACATGAGGGGGAGTGAGGGCACCCCTAAAAAAAATATTATTTCCCTTTTTTTCCCCCATCCTAGGAAGACTAAGAGTAAGGGGGTTATCTGGCTGCCCCCCAATGTGGTGACACCCCAGAAAAGAGTATTAAGCCCCCTAAAAAGAAGACCCCTCCCACAGAGGGGAACGTGAGGTAAAAGCGGGCGAAGGAGAAAGGAGGCGGGCGGGCCCTTTTCGGCTTTTAAAGGAGGGCAACTCACGTTCTTCATGGCGGCCGCCATGTCGTCGTAGCGCTCAGCCTGCTCGGCCAGCCGGGCTTTCTGCACCAGCTGCTCACGGTCCACCATCTTTACACGCGGGTTTTGTTCTCGGTTTGTGGGGAAAAAATAATAACGGAGAGAGGTCTAGCGGCAAGACCGGGGGAGGGGGGGGAAATGGTCTTTCCTTTCCTGCTCCCGACCGAATAGTCGCGCGCTGGAGAGAGAGAGAAAAACAGAGAATTTTTTTTTTTTTAAAGGAAAAGACAAGAGAAAAAAGGGGGGAAGGAAAAAAAAAAGAGCCAGGCGCGCGCCGACCCAGGCAGGCGAAGCGGTCTGATTGGCTGGCCTCGGCGGGCTCGAGGCAGGCGGTTGGTCGAGCGCTGGCGTTCGAGGGAGAGAGAAATAGAGAGAGAGAGAGAGAGAGCTCGCCTCCTTCCCCCCTCACGCTCGCGCCGCGACTGCTCTGACGGCAGCGGCGACACGGCGAGGGCGGCTGTCGTTTAGCGGGCGGGCGGGCGATGGCGGGGCTAGTGGTTGCGTCCGCGGCGTGTGCGCATGCGCCTCCTTCTCCGCACGGAAGGAGAGGCTCCGCCTCCTTCCCTAATAAGGGGCGCGCCCTCTTTTTTTCTTCCAAACTCAAAAAGAGGGAAGCTGAGGCGCCGAAATGGTTTCCCCGCCGCGCAAAGCACGACGGGAGTTGTGGTTTCGCGTTCAGGGACGTTAACGCCCGCTCAGAGGGGAGGAGAGGGGAGAGGGGGACTGCATTTCCCAGAAAGCAACGCACGCCGGCTGGGTTTGTGCTCCCCCAATACACTTTTCCTTAATTATATTTTTAAAAAGAGAGGTTGCGAAATATGAATTGCCACATATATTTCACCCTAGTACTCAGACATAGTATATGGTTTGGAATAGGTGGATTACAGTGGGCCAAGGACGAGAAGCCTACCCCGCAGGGTTGTTGTGAGGAGAGCCCTGCATAAGAGCTATTTGCATCTAAACTGTTATAGCGCTATTATTCCACTTTCAACATCCTATGGAATCCTGGGAATTGCAGTTTAGGGAGGGGCGTCTTGGGCCTCAATAAACTACAAACTCCAGGACTCCACAGGGTGTTGAAAGTGGAATAATAGCTTTATAACAGGGCAGTGCATCAATGGCCGGGGCCAACTGGAACCTTATTAGAGAAAAAGAGGGATATCCATCTAGCAAATAATATAATTTTGTCAGAGAGGGGCATATGAGGGCATAAAAAGTAAATTCTCCCCATGAAATTTTCCTCCAGTCACCAAATTTCTAGCCTTGCAGGAACTTAAAAAGTCAATTTAGCATTTAGAAACAGAATTTAGGCATCCAAAGTAAAGAGGCAGACAAACTGACCAAGGGCCTTTCCACACTACACTGTTACAGCGCTATGATTCCACTTTCAACCTCCTGTGGAATCCTGGGATTTGTAGTTTCCTGAGGCCTAAGAGCTCAGCCCTAAATGCCCCTCCCTAAACCGCAAACCCCAGGATTCCCCAGGAGGTTGGAAGTGGAATAATGGCACCACAAGACAGTAGTGCGGAAAGGCCTCAAGTGGAAACAAGCACCAAATAAGAAATCATTCCAAGTGTGAATCATTTTCACCGACTCACACTCTGCAATGCCAGAAATTTGGAGACCGAAGGAAAATTTCACGAGGGGATGAAGATACCCACATTTTTCCGCCCCATAGTTACATCCCTCCTCTTACTTTGCAGCCATAAGACTAAATCCAATTGCTGGATTGATTGTTCGTTCTAACTGGATATTGCAATTGGGAATTTTTTTTTATATGGATTACATTTTCTGAGGACAATACACAGTTAAGCAAACGCTGCCCCCCATCGTTTTATTTATTTATTTAATTTTTGCACCTTTTGAAAATAATTGCATACCGGTTTCAATTGGAAGATTTTAATTGGTTTTAAAACTGTATTTGTGGGTTTTAATTGACCTCTTTTGTGAGCCACCCTGGGTCCCATTTTGGAAGAAATGTGGCATATAAGTGAAATAACTAATAAATAAATTTATCACAACTATGCTCCAAGGTCGACTTGTAAGCTTTAGCACTTAGAAGCAAACCCTGTAGGCTTCGATTAGATTTACTTCCAATTAAGCTTCTATAGCAGGGGTGGATAAAGTTGGCCTTCCACATGTTGTTGGATTGCAACTCCCATCAGCCCTTGTTAGTGGTGGGGAACCTTGGGAGCTGATATACAAAAATATCTACAGGGCCACAGTTTGCCCACCATTGGACACAGAACAGAGAAATACTTCCTAGTCATAAACCATGTTCTTGTTCTATTTTTATTATTATTAATATTGTTGTTGCTGCTGTATTGTTTATTAATATTGCATTATTATTATCTTGCCTTTTCCAGTCCTCAAGCTGGATTCCAAAAATTATAACAGATACAGGTAAAAAGCTCATATCACTAAAATCACCAAAATGTACTGAAGTCAAAATATAATTAAACTAAAGAGTTTTATTATACACTAAAGGATAAATGGACATTAGAAATAGGAACCCCCAAACACCAGATGCAGAACAGTTCAAATTTCTGGACATTCTCTACCAGATCTCCAGATGGTAGTCCTTGCAGAAATTATTTTGGAAGGGAGACTGGAAAGCAAAATAGCGGAACCGGAATATATCCACAAACTCCAGCCCATTGTCAGTGGTTTGAACAGAGACAATGGTTTCGTCCCACACTAAACAAATCACAACAATAGTTGAAATCACAACTGCTTAGGAGTATCCCAGGGTCCTAGTCGAATAATCAATGCTCGATATGCTGGCTCATATTTTTCAAATATTTTTATTACATTTCACACTACCCCCCCCCACCTCCAGCCACTGTTGTACAGGTATTCCCCAGTTCAGCAAATAGATGTGTTCCTGAGCATGACTTCTTGGGTGAGTCACACACTCTCGGCCTCAGAAAACGACATGGCAGAGTTGCCTTAGGGTCGCCAGAAATCAGAAATGAGTGAAGGCACACAACAAAAACAACAACAACCCAATGCAACTTTCTGAAACCTGGGAGTTGTAGTCCACTGCATCAAGGGGCCACTTAGTTGGGAAATACTGTATACTGCTTGAATTTTGGTTGTCACAGTTGTTCCCCCCCTCTCCTTTTCTTCAAATGCTGTGCTTCTGAAAGCTGAATTCAGAACAGACATGGAAAACACACCCACGAAGATGGTACACTGCCCCCCTGCAAAAAGAAACTCACAGAGATCATCTCTTCACACTCTTCCGAGGTTTTCCAGACATTCCTTTAAAAAAAGAGTTATTCCTCCACACAAAAACACTGTGCTCTGTGCTCTCAATATTCATGCAATTACAGCGCCTTAACTTTGAGGGGGCAGGTTGCAAACAGCTGTCAAAGAGCTGAATTTTACAAAATGACAAAGCATAAAAATCCAAGAGCCAAGCTGCCATGATTTTGCTGAGCGAGACATCCTGGCCGGCGGTGCGCTTTTAAGAACGAAAGGAGAAGGATGTGCTCCTGCACCAAGCTGCAAAATCTGTTCTGGGAACTGTTCCGTGGATGCCCAGAAAATTAACTCACACAATAGCCAAAACGGGTGTTTTGTGTCAGCTCTGCGTTTGGCGTAGACCAAAGGTGACCCACTTTATATTTTAAATTTCAGAGACGGATGACCCTACAGATAAATTCTAGGAGGCCTCGGCTCTTGGTATGTCATGAATTGTAGAATCAGAAAATCAGTGTTGGGACCCAAAGGGTCGTGTAGTTCATCCAATGAGTGCTGGTGTGGATCCACACATGGTAGACAATAGTGGATAGTGCCTCCTATGCCAACAGAGCAGTGAATCCATGCCAGGTTTTTACCCTGGCTTTAAAGGAACTCTCCAAGGTGCTAAACTGAATTCAGCACCTTGGAGAACTCCTTCAAAGCTAGGGAAAACCCTGAATGGATTCACCACTTCACTGACATGGGAGCCACCATATATCACTGATAGTAGGTCCATTATGTGGAAGAAGGTGGTAAAAAACGAAAAGGCGATATAGAAAAGGTTGACCAGCTCAACACTTCCTTTGCACCATCTTCTCCCAGAAGGAAAACAGTGCTCAGCTGAGGGAAACACAGAATAAGCCAAGGTGTAAAGGAAGTGTAACCTGAAATAGGTAAAAAGGTGGTTGTCATGGACTGGCTAGCTTTCAAGTTCCAGCCTTAGAGGGTTCAAAAGCTTTAGTCACATCATGGAAGCAAAAACAACACACCTGGGCAATTGCCAAGATTAAAACCTTACTGGATTGGGAGTACCTTATAAGCTATAACATTACAAATTTACACGTGCAAACATTCTGTTTGACAGCTAATTAAAATAACCGTCTTTCTCGAGACTCAAATCCTGCCTGCCAGCTGTTTGATCTTGCGGCTTTCTTATCAAAGATCATTAAAACAACATTCCCTTGTTCCCAGCACACTATTTCTTACTCCGTTCCATCATCCTCTTCCAACATGGTTAGAACATCGAAGCACCACATAGCATTATTTAGCATGGCAGAGAGAGCAAAGCCATCTGGTGTCGTGCCACCATCCCAGGACCCAGAAAGAACCCTTCCCAGCAGCCACACCCCCGAGACACGAGAGGAACAGAACTTAGTGGGGGTGGAAAAGAGAGAGCCCAGGATTCTGGCAGCATTTACGTAAGAGGGACTTTTTAATTCGGCCAACAGCTGGGGAAAACTCTGAGCCTCTATAACAAGAGGCCAGAATGGGAGGAAACTGCTGGAACCAACTGACGCCATCGGTAGATGCAGCCCAGTTTACTCCTGAATTCCTTGCTCGTGTTCCTAGAACCCCAGACCGTCCAGTTTGCCTTGGACACTCTCTCTGGATTTACGGTAAAGAAAAAGGAAGGAAGGAAGGAAGGAAGGAAGGAAGGAAGGAAGGAAGGAAGGAAGGAAGGAAGGAAGGAAGGAAGGAAAGGGGACCTGAGCAATTGCAGGCCACTCAACCTGGCAGCAATCCTAGGAAAGTTTCCAGAGCAGAGTCAGTCTGGGAGAGAATGTAGAAAAGACAGAAGCACTTATTAAGAGGCAGCGTTAGTTTCTCAAAACCGAGTCGTGCCAGATTAAGCTTATTTCCCTGTTTGCACATGAAAAACAAACAGCCCTTCTGACAAGTTTGTTGAGGGCCCCTGCAGGATGCAGCTAATCATTAAAAAATACAAATTGGTTTTGCATTATTAACAGAACTGTTTGTATCTCTGTGTGTGTGCATAGGAAGCAGGGAATCCACAGTGGGTTTTATTGCGGATTTTAAAGGCATCCTCCAAGGTGCTGAATCTCTACGGGACTGGGATTCAGTGCATTGGAGAGTTCTGGAATAAAGCCCTCTGTGGATTCACTGCTCCGCTGACGGAAACATCTGTCAAGAAGGGTAAATGCCTACCTAGCCATATCCAGCTACTGGCCTTAAGAGGTTTCTAAGGAGCGGAAGGCAGCTTAGGAACATGTCTTCCTGAATTAGGGTGCATCAGAAATCCAGGAAGATGCTGGAAAGCCAGTTCCTATAGAGGGTCCCACTCCAAACAAGGCTGGTTTTGGTGCAACGGGTCTTTCTAAACCCCAGTCTCCTTGCTTCAGTTCTGTTGCTGCTTTTCAACTGAAGAGATGGGCAAGTTTACAAGGTGGCCCTTGAGTCTTGTAGTTCTCCTAAGTACAGTGGCAGTGGGTGGATTCTATATGGGTGATCTTTGATTGCCTGCTTGACTTGACACTGCTGGAATTTTAGCTCCAGCCGGCACAGCCAAAGCTGAAAAACGGTGAGAACCAGCGTCCCAGTCACAATCTGGAAATCTTACATCTTTGGGGAATGAATCCTAGAATTCATTTTATATATCTATTAAACTATTTACACCTCTCCCTATTTCCAGATATGTCAGGGGCAGGATAGAAATCTTTGAAGTTAGTAATCATATCCAGTGGGGGATTGTGGGATTTATAGTCCAAAAAGGTACCCTTCCCAATCTGTGGTGTTGGGTTGAACTATAAGATCCTGCCTTTCTTTGAGGATAACCTTGAGCTCACCATTTCTCTGTAGATTTCATTTATACAGATATTCACGCAGGTTGGAATAAGCTTTTAGAAAACACCAGTCAGCTATTTTTTAAAAGTATCTTATAGTCAAAAAAGGATAGCAGAGTAGCAACAAAAATACATTTTGCTAGAAGAAGGAGGAAGAGAAAGATATACCTCAGTTAAGAGAGCCCACATGATGTGGTGGTTTGAGTGTTACGCTTTGACTTTTGAGACCAGGGTTCGAATCCCCACTCATCCCTGGAAACCCACTGGGTAACCTTGAGTGAGTCACACTCTCTCAGCCTCAGAGGAAAGCAATGGCAAACCCTCTCCAAACAAATCATGCCAAGACAACCCCATGATAGGTTCACCTTAGGGTCTCCATTAGCCAGAAACAACTCGAAGACACGCAACCATCTAATTAATGTACGTATAGATGTTTATGTTTTAATTTCTGTACCACTCTTAGAACAGGTCAGGCATGTGCAGAAAGGGAGCTCCATTTTGCAAAGTGCTCCAGGGCCCCAGTTGCCTTAATCTAGCGTTGCCCTTCTGAACTAAAAATGTCTTTTATAGCAGTTTGGAATGAGGGCATTCTAAACAGCAGGGCTATAAAACTTGGCATTGTGAAAATGGGCCATTGTTAAAATAATCCATAACCCTGAGAGCTTTTTTTTTTTTAAAGGGAATCTGAAAGAATGAATGAGATAATGTATGGGATCTGAATACAGCACAAATGCTAGGGAATGATAATTATGGGGAAGAAGAATTCCCATATGTACCTCCATTCCAAACAAAGCGTACACCCCACCCTCCTTCTGCCTTTCTCTCTGTCCATCTCAGAACTTAGAAAAATTACTTTTTTAGAGTACATTTTCCAGTATAGTGATGCTGACAAGGGAATGTTGGGAGTTGTAGTCCCAGTGATGGCTAGTAGCTCTCCCAGCAGTGGAGTAGTGAATTCATGGCAAGCGCTGGCTGGCTTTTCATGGGAGCTGTCCATGGTACTGACACTATTTAGGAACAGAATCCGGCACCTTGGAGAGTTCCCTTAAGTTCTGGGTGAAAACCTGGAGTGAATTCACTACCTCACTGACATGGGAATCACCAGCCACCACTCTACACATTCCTACACTCATATCCTCCCTCAAAACACACATGCACACACGCGCACACGTTTCATGCTATGCAATTATACCGCTATGATTCTTAAATTGCCATGGCGAGAAATCCTAGGATTTGCAGCTTAGCAAGGCATTCAAGCTCTCTAGGATGAGAATTCCAAATGCCCTCCCCACTGCAAATCCCAGGATCCCATAGGACGCAGCCATGGTAGTTAAAGAAGAATCATAGCGCCCTAACTGTGTAGGGTGCAAGGTGGCAATTAGGGACAGAAAAGACACTCACATTTCCCTACACAGCTGCCCTGGATGGCATCGCTGTATAAAAATTTAGCCAGTACTTGCTGGGCTGTCTGTACTTGTGGCTTGCTAGTCTTGCCAAGGACCTGCCCCGTGCAAAATGCCTTGAAAGGCACAACTCCCAAAACAGTTGTTAAACCTGTGTAACAGTTATATGTGCAGCACAGATGAAAATAGTGTTTTCATACAATGTCCTAAAAACTACAAAGTAGAAAAGTAGAGCCCCTACGGTTTCAGCATTACGTTAGGACTCAGGGTTCAAATCCTGCTCAGCCGTGGAAATCCACTGGGGATGACCTTGGGTAAGTCATAGTTTCTCAGCCTCAGAGGAAGGCAAAGGAAAATCCCAACAAAAATCCATGATAGTTTTGCCTTAGGGGCTCCATAAGTTGGAAACATCTTGGAGGCACACAACAAAACAACTGGAGCCAATGTGATGTGGTGATTTAGGTCCGGGACTCTGGCAGACTAAGGTCCAAATCTCTGTTCAGCCATGAAAACTTCCTGGGTGACTTTGGGCAGGTCGCACTCTCTTTCCTCAGTTCTCCTTGCCCACGGAGGCTCACGGGGAACCCCCCACACGCACATGCTGCTTGCAAAGGGGGAAAAGGCACTAAGCTAGCCGAGAGACTCTGCAAGCAGCACACACACAGCCGGCCCTGAGTGAGCCTCCGTAAGTCCTCCATACTTCCTAAAGTACAGTACATGGCTTCCACTTTTCCACCAAATCTGTTTTCTGACCATGCTCCTGTCCCTAACTGGTCAGATAAGTGGGGGAACCCTGTACCCACCAAACAAGAATGGGAGGGTGGTGGGACTGAGAGGAGGCCTCCCTACCAGAAGATCCTAGCGCTCGGGCAAATTCACAGAAGGAGAGAGAGAGTCCTTCAGATTTTCAGCATCCATGTGAAACCAGTTGGACGTCCTTAGCAATCTAGATTCTGGGTAACAAGAGACTGAGCAAAAACAAAGTGGGATCTAAAGGGGAGGGCAGAACGAAGATAACTGGGCAATTTACCAGATGCTTGGGCGACAAGATCACAGCCAGGGACCAGACGCTGGTGGAAAGAGGTGGTTTAGCACCTGTCCCCTCCACACCCATCAGCCTGGATTAAGGCTCAGCGCTCATCTCCCCCCGTCCCTAAGGGAGGAGAGGTGAACAAGGACAGATGCTGGATTGAGCAAACCAGAAGGATGGTGGAAAACAAAGGAGACAGAGCCTTCAGAGGGCATGGGAAGCTCACACGGCTTGGAAAAGTCCTTTTGGGGTGATAATGCCCAGCATCCCCCAGCCAGCATGACCATCCTTTCAGGGCGTTGTATCCGAGAAGAAAAAAGGAGTTTTTTTGCCCCAAACTCCCAGTCAGAAAAGATAAGGTATCTAAAAGACAGAAAGGTAAAAAGAAAACATGCATTTTTATACCTTGGATTTGAAAATGCAGTTAATTGTCGTTTGAAGGGATACTGCGGCTAAGTTGATCTAGAATAGATTTCTGCCCCACACTCTGGGTATTCCCCACTTGATCTGCTTGCTCTAAGTCTTCATATAAGGTGTATCTTTTACCCTCTTTGCTCTAGGTATAGTGATCGGGAGAGTTTATGCTACAACACTATAGAGGAATGGCTGCTGAAACCTGAGCAGAAATGGCCAGATTCTCTGGTTTGGTTGGAGAAAGAACATTAGTGACATTTCTTAAAGACCGGAAACTCCTTATAGACTTTTTACAAAGAAAGAAAGAAAGAAAGAAAGAGAGAAAGAAAGAAAGAAAGAAAGAAAGAAAGAAAGAAAGAAAGAAAGAAAGAAAGAAAGAAAGAGAGAGGGAAAATTACTTGGTAACTTTTGAGTTTGATGATAAGAAAGAATAGGCTGTTGAATGAAGGGAAAATGTTGCTATTTTGGACACCAAGCTATGAATATGTATATAGTCAGCCTTCCATGTTTGATTACAGTATTTGCAAATATCTCCAACTCCAGCACCCTCGGCCTCAGGTGCTTCTTTTCTGGGGCAACCTTCCCTCTCGGAGGCTCTGATCAGGCCACACAGCCCTTCAGAAACCCAACTCTGATCCTTCTCCTCTTCCTCCAGCTAGTGTCCAAAAAGCAATGGCCAGAAGTTGATATGGGACTTACTTATGTCTGCAAGAAATAGAACAGAGCAGTTCTGCAACTTCCGTATTCACCTACAGGCCATTGTGACATTACGATTACAAGCTGAACATGAATCAGCAGCGTGATGCTGCAGCCAAGAAAGCCAACGCGATTCTTGGTTGCATCAATAGGAGTATGGTGTCTAGGTCGAGGGAGGTAATGGTACCACTCTATTCTGCATTGGTTAGGCCTCATCTGGAATCCTGTGTCCAGTTCTGGGCACCTCAATTCAAGAAGGATATCGACAGGCTGGAGCATATCCAGAGGAGGCCAAGTAAAATGGTGGAAGCTTTGGAAGCCATGAAGCCCTATGAGGAACAGCTTAGGGAGCTGGGGATGTTTAGTCTGCAGAAGGGAAGGTTAAGAGCGGACATGAAAGCCATGTTTAAATATTTAAAAGGATTTCATGTCGAGGACAGAGCGAGCTTGTTTTCTGCTCCTCCAGAGACTAGGACAAGGAGCAATGGATTCAAGCTGCGGGAAAGAAGATTCCACCTGAACCTCAGGAAGAACTTCCTGACGGTCAGAGCTGTCCGGCAGTGGAATCTGCTGCTGCCTCCACGGAGTGTGGTGGAGTCTCCTTCTTTGGAGGTTTTTAAGCAGAAGCTTGATGGCCATCTCTCGGCAGTGCTTTGATAGGTGTTCCTGCATAGCAGGGGGTTGGACTGGATGGCCCCTGGGGTCTCTTCCATCCCTAAGATTCTATGATTCTATACTACATGGAGGACCCAGCTAAGTGAACACGCACATTGGGAACAGCGCACACCAGGGATTCCCAAGATCTATGCAGACAAGGGATTGGGGCTGCCCAATGCACATGGGGACACTCTTGCTGATGCGCTGATATGCATGTTCACAATTCACAGAAAGGTTCCGTAGCGCCTCTGCTATACAGCTAAGTGTGTATAAAACAACTCAACGTGGACTAGAGTATTGAATCATGGCTGCTTCCCCCACTCCATGCCTTTTCCTTTTCTCTTGCATCATTTAGATTGTAGCAATTTTGTTATACGTCTTGCTAAGCCAGTCCGGGAGAATTCTTGGCTGCAGACTAGAGTAATATTGCTGATCGTGTACCTAATGGATTAGTGGCTGGGCTCGGAATCCAATACTCCCAATGCCTGGAAGTAAGTATAGAAAAATCTTCCCATCTTGTTCTTATCGACTTTTCCCATTTTTCACCGGGTTTCTCATTCCATTGGTGTGAGCTCTTTTCCCCCAACAGGGAAACCTGTGAGCATTTTTGTACGCATTTTTTTAAAGAAATCTTTTGGACGCATTTCTTTTGCAGTGTTGGTATATATTTCTCAAATGTCATGAACAAACTTTAAAAAAAAAAAAAGGCACTGATGGTTTGGAGTGCCTTTTTCTCTCCCAGAACATGGGGAAATTACTTTTTTAGACTCACGGCATGTCAAATCCTCAGTTCTCGTGGCCACTGGGGGATGCTGGGAGTCATAATCCAAAACCTTGTGATATGGTGACCTTAGCGTCACTATAAAGTTGAAGGCACACAACACTGAAAGCTGTTTAACAGTGGAATATACCGCCTAGAAGGTTGTGCGTTCCTGTTTTTTGGCGCTCCTTCAATGGGGGTTGGATGGACATCTTTCAAAAGTGCTTTAGTTGTGGATTCCTGTGTGGCAGAGGGCTAGACTGGGTGTCCCTGTGGCCCCTTCCAAGTCTTATGATTCCACAATTTTAATTAGCGGGGACATGCGCTTTTCTGGTGGGTGGCCCCCGGCTCCCGAACTCAGTTTCTGGGGCGACTAGAACGCCTTCCTCCTTGTTGTCTTACCCTCAACGGGCAAAGACGTCTTTGGCGAACTGAAGGTTTCTAAAAAGGAGTTTAGAGCGTGCTGTACCGCTTTCATTGCCCTGTTTTCTAAACTGTTCTTTGACCTTTTTAGTTCTTATATTTGAAATTGGCTTTGCCTTGTTCATAGTCCAATTTTGTTTTAATACTGTGCTGCTGAATTTTCAAAACCATGCTGCGCTTCCCTTCATCAGGCAAATGGTGGCTCCCAGATCATTGGGGCAGTGGTTCTACTCTGAGTTTTAGGCCAAAAAGTGGCTCTCCAATGTGCTGACGTCATGGCTGAATAGATTCAGTACCCTGGAGAGCTCCTATAAAAAGCTAGCCAAACCGGGAATGGATTTGGTGCCCCACTGACATGGGAATCTAGAGATAATAGTCTAGAGAAAATAGGTTCAGTTCCTTGGATAGCTCCTTTAATGTGTGGGCTAAAACCTAGAACAGATTTGCTATCCTCCCCTAACATGAAGCTGCCAGCCACTGGAATTAGCATAGGCCCCAATTCAGCCTGTTAATAAAAGGAGGACTGATATATCTTGACTCATAGCTAGTGGCCATGTTGGTACAGGGGTTCTGGGAGCTGTAGTTCTCCCCGAGCTCTGCATTTCACCGTAGGACAGGCAGAGCAAGGGCTCCCCCAAGACGTCTCTGGGAGTGGCTCAGGCAAGGAGAACAGAGCTGGAGTAAAAACAGGGCCATGTAAGACGCTCCCTTTTGTGGGAGTCAGCCCAGGGCTTGCTGCATTCCCAGCAGCAGCTCCACAATCCCTACCTTTTTTCCATCCACCCCGGAGACTGCGGTGAAAATTGCTGAGCGGCTTTACAATTGCATACTAATGTACGACTGCTGCAATGTAAGCCAGAAAAGCATACTGCCCACCGTGCCAGGCCGGAGGGCTGGATGCTTTTTGAAGCAGCTCTGGAAGGGCTCGCCAAGATCTAGAGCCAACGTTTTAAAAGAGAAAGAGAGAGGAATGGAGCACTCTAGGGGAAAACGCCAGAGTTAGAACTGCACAGCTTGCAAGGAAAGCAAAGACAAGATCTTTCATTTTTTTCCTGGCTAGTTCACAAACTGCATCCACAGATTTCCTGCAAAATCCATCTCCGCATGGTCCAAGATCTGGAAAGTTTGCTTTTGCAGGCGCAGCCAGTGGCCCATGTCAGTGAGGTGATGAATCCATTCCAGGGTTCAATCCTGGCTTTCAAGGAGCTCTCCAAGGTTCTGAAACCTATTCCTCAGTAGCTCCAGCACCTTGGAGAGCTCCTGTTGAAGAGAGAGCCCAAACCTGAAAGGGACTCATTGCCTTGCTGATATGGGAGCCGTCAGCCACCCCTGGGTGCAGGTTGGTAGAAAATTGTCAGGGAAGGAAGGCCCTATCTTTTCCTCACTTTTTCTTTCTCCAGTCTCTGAAGGGTCTTTTGAGTTCCCCAAAAAAGTGCTGCAGCTCTTGTAGCACCAAGAAGGGAAACATCAAGGGCTGGCCCTGCTGTAAGGCAGAGGGAGATAACCTCCTCAGGCAGCAAATGTTGGGAGGGTGGTCATGTTAAATCTGGTGGCCCTGGGAAGGCCTGTGGCTTGCTGCTTCCTCAATTAGGCTGTTTGTTTGTCTGTTTTGCTTGCTCTCCTTCCCCCAACTGTTGGGAAACCCCAAAGCCTGAGGGAATTCTAGTGTTTTGCATTACAGCTCTCGGAATGCCCCAGCCAGCACAGCTATCGTAGTTTGGGGGGGAGACTCCCAATGAATCCTCTGTCCTCCCACTCTTTCAGCTGCACTTAAAATATCAGGTGGTTGGGGCATTCTGGGAGTTGCAGTCTTAAAAAGAAAGCTTTCCACATACTCCCTCAAGCATTTCACACAAGAAAACTAGGACGGGTGTGGCCAAGCAATGTCGGAGTGAAGTCAGGTTGGTGAAAGCTATTCGTGAGAAAGAACACACAAGGTAGAGGTGTTTCCGCACTACACTGCTATAGTGCTATTATTCCACTTTCAACCGCCTGCAAAATTCTGGGATTTGTAGTTTACTGAGGCCCAAGAGCACTCTGGCTGAGAATTCTAAATGCCCCTCCCTAAACTGCAAAGCCCAGGATTCCATAGGAGGTTGAAAGTAGAATAAAAGCACTAAAACAGTGTAGTGCAGAAAGGTCTTGGGAGAGGCTAGTGGGTTTTGAGGAATTGTACTTATTAAATTGAACTTTATCAGCTAAAGTCTTGGTTTGACTGTAGAGATTCTGCTTAGCATATGAACAGGACAAGAGAAGATAAATCATTAGTAATCACTCAGCTCTTCTTGGGTAGAAAGCCACCTTTTTCCTTTGCCCCTATATTTATTTTCCTGTATATCCCATTTTCTGTTATGTATACGTTTTCTTTTGCTTTTGCATATGTCTACTTTTTTTTTTAGTTGTGTTCTTTTTAGAGCATTTTGGAAAATCCTCAGTAAAAATTAAGATTGGAAAACAAGAGATGCTGCTGCAGTTTGCTTCTGCCTAAGGCTACTGAGAAGGGCAAGATTTTGCCTCCTTTGCTCCTTGCTGAGTTAAGGGAGCGCAGGCTACTTTTGCAGAAAGCACGGGAGAGCACATTTTGCAGCAACTGAAGCCCACTGAGGATAAGGGGGGAAAGCTGGAGGAGTGGGGAGAAAACGGAGCAATTTAAGCAGCTGAAAAAGCGGGAGGGCAGAAGGTTAATCCGGAGTGCCCCTGCCGAAGCAGGACAGAGGGAGGGCGTGCGTCTGAGCCGAGCGAGACAGGCAACCAGCGTCATCAGGGATTGCACGAATGCATGCATTGCTCGGCTCAGGCAAGGAACGCTGGCACTGCCGCTGCTGCATTGCAGCATAATTATGTCTTTCTCTTTTTCTGAGACGGCAGCCAACAGAAGCTAGTCGGAGCCATGAGCAAGCAAGCAGCTGGCAAGGTGGTGGAAAAGGAGAGAACAGCACGGCGCGCCCAGTCTGTACCCTCCGTACCTGCAGGTGGCCGCTGCGTGACAAAAGATGAAGACAGATATTAGCATAAGATTTGAGTGCCGCTCCCAGATGGTGGGGGTTCTCTGACTGGAGAAGGGCTCCCTCACCAATTGCCTCAGGCATACAAAGGCCTTGGGCGGCCACCATGGGCAGCCAGCTTGTAAAACAGAAGGCCTTTTTTGAAAAAAAATTCCTTGGTTCTGTCTTGAAAATACCGAGCAGCAAAAAGTTCTCTCGGAGTTTCAGGGACTATAAAGTAAAACTGGGACTTGAGAAAGTTATTTATATTTGGCCCACAACTGCCAGAAGCTTCCAGCTAGCATAGGCAACAGGTTTCAGAACTGCCCCGCCAGTGTGGCCTACAAGTCCCAAAATCCCCCAATTCACATGGCCTGTACGTCCCAGAATTCCCTACCCAGGATGACTTATAACACCCAGAATCTCCAAGTTAGTATGGCCTATATTTTCCAGAATTCTCTAGCTAGCATGGCCTACAAGTCCCAAAATTCCCTGGTTCATGTGGCCTACAAGTCCCAGAATCCTCCAGCCAGTAAAGCCAATAGCACCTAAAATTTCACAGCCAAGATGGCCTACAAAGATGCCACCATCCAGCGTGGCCTCTGTCTCATAACGGCCAGCCCTGGAAGAGGTGAGGAGCCACGCCTCTCCATCCCACAGCAGAAAATCCTGTGTCCATCTATCTGTCGTTGAACTGCAACTCCCAGCATCCCTCACCCTGGGCTTTGCTGTCCAGGGCCACTGTGAACTTGCACCCAAAGCCACCCAGTGGGTTTCCATGGCCGAGCAGGAAATCGAAACCTGGTCTCCAGGGTTGTAGTCCAGTGCTCAAACCAAAGCTCTCACAAATCCACTTCGGAAGATGTAGTCCCAGCCATTATCTACATTAGCTTAGATAATAAATGCAATGCATTTTTCTATGTAAAGAAATTCTCTCTGCTGCAGGTTCTTTCCTCTTTCCAGCCCTTCCTCTTGCCTCTGTTCCTTCTCTGCCTCCACCCGGCCAGGCCTGCAGATTATGAGTTGGCCCCGAAAGCAGCCCGTAAGCAGAAAGCGCCGGGGCCCCATAAAGAACAATTAACGGAGGCATTAGCTCCCGTTGTCGGGAGGCGGTGGCCCGGAGCATCCCAGGCGGCGGCAGTGGCGGAGTGCTGCAGAGAAGGAGAAGAGGAGACCGCAGCGTGACTCAGCAGCCGCCAAGGAGCCAGAAGCCCTGAGTCGGCACCGGGAGGAGGGTCGGCGGGCCAGGAGGACTCCAAAAGGAACGCAAAGCCGGCCTCCTTTCTGCCCCTCTTGGGGGCTTCCACGGATCTTTGTCTTTCCTTCTTTGATTTTGGACAAAAAAGGAGGGATTGCAGTTTCCTAGGTACACAGAAGCCAAGATCCTCTATCAGGGTTGCGCACTACACACTTACGGGCACATCTCGGTTAACAAAGCCTGTGAAGCTCCTTTTCACAAAGTCTTCTTGACAGGAGCCCAGCTCAGCCCCTGCTTCCTTGTCCTCTGTCCAGCTGGACATTTTGTCGGCAGCATTGGCCACTGGAAGGATGGCAAAGGAGGGCTGGAGAAAGACAGACTTTCAGTGGCGGGTCTCAGCAGCCTGTCTGGAGTAAGCAACGCAAGAAAGCCAGACGGGGGAACGGAAAGGACTCCACTCTGGCCGATCCTCCTGTAGCTCCGTGTGCTTACCTACAACAGGTGAACAAGGCAAGGTGAGCAAGGTGAACAGCAGCTGCCTCCGAAATCCCATACTGAGCATGCGTGAAGAGCCCAACAGAAAGAAAAGGGGGAGGCAGATTAGCCAGTTACCCTGGCATGTTGAAAAAGTATAGCTCTGTAAGTTTTGCCACAAAAATGGAAATCGTAAGAAAACTGGCAGCTGTTGAAGGAGGAGAGAAAACATCCCCAGCTGCATTTTGGAAGAAGCTTGCAAATGCTCTCTCAGAGATTAAATTTTTGTAGTTGTTGTTGATTTATGCAAGGCTTACCTGACCTGGTTGTTTCATTCCAGATGTGCACAAAAAGTTGGCTGAAACCTCTTGAACGGCTCTCCTTGTTTTATAGTGTAGGAACCTACCCCTACTCTTTCCATGCTGTTTATGTCTCCGATACCAAAGTTTAAAGAAGTAATGCCCAGAAACACGTCTCCTTCGTTAACTGAGGTATACCTGTATTGCACAATGATTCCGCTTTAACTGCCGTGGCAACATCCTATGGGATCCTGGGATTTGTAGTTTGGGATTCGCAGGTTGAGGAGCTCTCTGGCAAAATCAAGCAGCTCAAGGACAGGTGGCCACTACTCTCTAACGTCTAAAGCAACAGCGGGAAAATTCTTTCAGCCCAAGAACCCAATTGAGTTTCAGAGAAGAGCTTGAAGGCCACAACCTAGTGATGGGGAGGACCGAAATCCAAAAAAACGACCGGTTTCCTTTAGCTTACCAACTCTGTGTGGCCAGTAACTAAATTTTGGGAAAGGCTACATTTTAGATTGGGTCGAGAAAATGACACAGAAGTGGGGAAACCATCAAGCGATGGTGTCATGGGAAAGAGCGGGTGACCATGCAAGGAAGTGCCAGGGGCCAGATTGTGATCCCAGGAGATCGGGATTCAAATCCAGAGCCTGCTGCTTTTCCCCACCCCTGGCTTTCAAACATACACGGGAGGGCACCCTCTCTTGCTGAAATCCCTCTGGATAGGCTGCAAAGGTGCGGCAGTGTGACTGAGCAACACTTGTTGAGTTTGACAAATTCTCATCTGGAAGACTGTGTCCAGTTCCGGGCACCTCATTTCAAGAAGGGTATGGACAAGCTGGAGCGTGTCCAGAGGAGGGTGATCAAAATGGTGAAGGGTCAGGAAGCCATGAAGCCCAAGAGGGGCGGCTTAGGGAGCTGGGGATGTTTAGTCTGCAGAAGAGAAGGTTAAGAGGGGACACGATAGCCATGTTTAAATATTTGAAGGGATGTCGCGTTGAAGATGGATCAAGCTTGTTTTCTGCTGCTCCAGAGACCAGGACAAGGAGCAATGGATTCAAACTACAAGAGAAGAGATTCACATAAACCTCAGGAAGAACTTCCTGACAGTCAGTGATGTCTGGCAGTGGAATCTGCTGCTGCCTCCATGGAGAGTGTGGTGGAGTCTCCTTTGGAGGTTTTTAAGCAGAGGCTGGATGGCCATCTGTCAAAGGGAGTGCTTTCATGTGTGTTCCTGCACGGCGGAAGAGGGTTGGGGATGGCCCCTGGGGTCTCTTCCAACTCTAGGATTCTGTGCTTCTATTTTATGATTCCATGATAACAGTGCAGGATGCCAATAGTGCTTTGCATCGGGCTAAAAAAATCAAGATGGCTACACCGCAGAGCCCCACGGACAAAGACAGAGTTCTACTCTTCGGCCTTTCCTGCGTCCAAGAAGCCAAAAGCCCTTTGCAGGCTGTGCCAAAAATGCTTTCAGCTTCTGAGAAACAGAAAGCCCGGCTCTCGGCAGCAGGAGACGAGGCTGAGGGGCTGCCTCTGAAACTTGATGAGCTGACGGCACACAAGTGACTTTGCAGTTTCTTAAAATAGGACGGCAGCAGCGGCACTGCTACGGTTCTGCAGCAGGTATCTGAGGAAAGGGGAGAGCCAAGAGGCCAACCCGAGCTGGCTGGGGAAGCCAAGCACGGGCAGAGACCACCCCCAGGAGCAGCAAGCTCCTGGCAACTGAGAATAAATGGGTCCCATTTTATACCACACAGTTACAGGGCTTATGTTCCCACTCTAGCTGCTGTGGCTGCACCCTGTGGGATCCTGGGAGCTGTAGTTCAGTGAGGGATTAGCAGAACTCTCTGGCTGAGAATTTGACGTTCCTTCCCTAAACTAGAAACCTCAGAGTCCCATAGGATGCTGCCGTGGCGGTTAAAGGAGAATGCAGTACTATAATTGCATTGCTGTGTCCTCGTCGCGGTGTGTCTTCAAGTCATTTCGGACTTAATGGTGACTCTAAGGCAAACCTATCGTGGGGTTTTTCAGGGCTGAGAAAGTGTGTCAGGCCCCCAGTGGGTTTCTATGGCTGAGCAGGGAATCCAACCCTGGTCTCAAGGGTTGTAGTCCAATGCTCAAACCACTACAGCATTTTGGTTCTCTTATACATATTAAACAGCCATTGTTGATTGTTGTACAGCCAATGGTAAAGAATGCTGGGAGTTGCACTCCCACAACCTCTGGTAGGTCATACAATTCCTATCCCTGTTGTATATGGATTGGAGGAGGATCCTATCCTGGCCTTTGCTTCAGTATGCCTGGGACAGTCTAGACTTCCAAGCAGCCTCTGAAGAGCTACTTCTATCTGGTTAATTGCAAATTCTTTGACAACAAAATGCCAGCAAGCCTGAAGGATAGAGGAAGCAAGGAAAATTTTCTGAGTCTGGGGTCCACCTTGTTCTACCCACTTTGGCTTTATCTTGACTTGGGCCGTGGGCATGTTGGCTGCTTGGTCTCAGGTGGCAAAAGCCCTGGGTCTGCTGTCGACAAGAAGCCCCAGTGATTTTCATCTCATCTTGAGAAAACATACCATGGAAGGAGATTTCAACTATCCGTCCCGCGGGGTTAGATTGCTGTTATCTCTAATCAAGGATTAGATAGAAGAGAATATTTAAACCCTGGAAAACTAGTGGAAGGAACGGAGATGTAAAATTTCCAGAAATTTTAAAGGTATGGAAAAGCTTCCTAGAAGAAGGAAAAAAATGACATTTTCAGAAACATTGGGAAGGGAAGGGATATGGAACGAGACTTTTACACGTGGAAAATCATGTTGTTACTTTAGGAATGTAAAATGTATCATACGCACAGTATGATACAATTGCACAAATTTATTTGGTATAAAATTGTCAAGTTTGCGTTTTAAAAGTGCTGCTCCATGCTAATAGTAGTTACAAACTGAATTCCATATATGTATATTTGTTACAAATGGAGCTACAAGGTTTTGAGCCGCAAGAAAACATTGCAGTTTTGCCACTTTGTCAAGAATGGGCTAAAAAAAAAAATGAAAACGGAAGAAACCATCAGCTTTAGTAAAAGAAAGGAGATTATCTTGTCTCCTCTAGTCTTCTATGATGCCAAGAAAAAAGAAAAACAAAGAATGGAGGAAAAGAAACCAAAGCTGCAATGATCAGATAGTGTGCATTGTTTTGCATAAAAGTCTTCCTGGTGTATAGCTTCTAGAAATAATATAGAAGCACCTTGCCTTGAATATTGTGTCATGCCAAATATTCCAAATACATTTTTCCATTTTCCCCCCTATTTTCCATTTTTCCAGAAAGAAAAAGCGTTGGAAAAAATGGGGAAAAATGGGTCCGTCCCCCCCCCCGCACTAGGCCTTCGTATCTCTTAAGAAGGACCTGAGTCCTACTTTGCAGGCTGGGAATTTATTGTTCAGGCTTGCAACAACACCGTACGGTCGTATCCCTAGCTGAGCAGCAAAGGCCCGTTTCTGAGACTCTGGGCTCCAAGAAACCAGCCTCTAAAGGGACGCTCAAGTCCCCTCGGTGGCTGGGGACTGCCTTCCTTCGGCTCCGGCCCCAGCCAATGGGCAAGCGGTCCAGCGAGAGCATCCTCCCTGGTTGCCTAGCAATCTCCATGTGCCTTCTTCCTTCCGACATCACTCCCAGCCTGGATGGAACGACAAAAGGGGGAATAGGGGGAGAGAGAGAGAAAGGATGGGAAGAGAAAAAAGAGGGCGAGGAGTGAAGGACGACAGAGTGGGGGAAAAAGAGATGGGGAGGGTCTCTTCGCAGCTAGGGAAGGGGTGAACGGGAAAAAGAAAGAGAAATAGCAATTACGCAAATTGTTAAGACCCAGACTTTTGTCTCTTCCTCAGCCTCCGTTCCGGCATCTCTCCGACACCTTTGTGTGGCACTCCTTTTTATGTATTCGAAATCATTTCCAGAGGGGTCGTCCTCTCATCAAACGTTGCCGGAAGATCCTCTGCCATTTCCTAGGTGGGTTGGTTTCTTCTTCACAAGATCAAAAGCTGTGCAATGGGGAGAAAAAACAAACAAACCCGCAGCCCTACACGATTGGGGCAGGGACTGGTCAAAGCGGGCTTTGGCTGAGTCTGAGGCAAAGGGGAAGAGAGGGGGGCAAAATGAAGGCGTTGCATCCCCCAAGTGGCAATTCCGCCTCCCATCCATGAATTTTTTTCTTTTGGTCCGCAAATGTCTAGCATTTTAAGAACTTGAAATTTCAGCCAGGCCTTTAGAACTACGATTCGGGTGTCCAAAGAAAAGGAGCAGGCAGTGCAGCTGGCCAAGGGACTTGCAAACACAGCCAGTGGAACAGTTCTGGGTGCGAATTATTTCAACGTCTCACTCTCCCCAATGCTAGAAACTTGAGGAAAGGAGGAAACGTTTATTTGTGGCAGAATCGGCAATGCCCTCCTTTCCCTGCTCCATAGCCAAAACCAAAGAGGAATCAAAACGTCGGATTTTCCCCCCCCAGAAATTCCTCAGCTCTTGGGCATACCGTTTCCCCGTCCCTTTGAGGAAAAGACGTTTTGCAGGAGTTTCTTTTCAAGTTCCTTTGGAGCATGGAAAATGGAGGTGACCCAGTTGTCATTGCTGCCGCTGCCTGCAGCTGTGTGCCACAGAGCCTGGAAATATGAATTTTTCCACCTATGACTTCCAGAATGTCGCTCCCCAGTTAGCCAGGCTAGGTGGGATTGTCCATGCTGCTTCAGGGATTTTCTGGGTGTTCTGTTCCCCCTACTCCCAAAATTTCCAAGTTCCAAGAGGGGGAATCTTTTAGAAGCAGCTAAAAATTGTGATGATTCTACTGCTAATTGTTCACAGGAAACTGCTAATGAAAAACTGTTGTCCTCCCCCAGAGAAATATACTGGCAGGAATAAACAGTAAGCCCCCTCCCCACTTTTCGATCTGACGAGTGGCTCTTTTGGTGCTTCCAAATTAAAGACAAGTTCCATTCATTCAAACGGGGGTTTGGCTCCTTCTTCAGAACTCCTTGCCTACGGAAGCTCACTTGGAACCGCTTGTATGCATGTGCTTCTTGCAAAGTAATGGGGGGAGGCACTAAGCCAACTGAGAGACTTTGCGAGAGCAAAATAGGTGAAAATGGATGGAAAAAAAAAAGCTAGGTGGAAAAAAAATCGGCGAAAGGTAGAAACACCTAGCTTCCGGAGGCAGGGAGTTCCAAAGTGTTGGAGCATCACCCAAGAAGGCCGTTTCCTTTGTCCAAGAAGCTCCCAGCTTCTGACGCCCCGTTGTCTGATAACTCGCTCTTTTGATGCTTCCAAATTAGGGACAGCTCGCAGTAATTCGACAGGGGTTCCGCTCTTTCAACAGTTCTCCTTGCCCAAGGAGACTCACTTGGAACCACTCATACGCATGCATGGCTTGCAAAGAGGGAAGAGACCAAGCCAGCTGAAAGGCTTTGCAAGCGGCACACACGCAGCTGGTCCCAAGTGAGCCTCCGTAAGTCCTTCACGCTCCCTGCCGTACAATACGTGGCTTCTGCCTTTCAACCAAACCCATTTTCGGACAGCGCTCCAACCCTAACCTGTCAAATAAGTGCGGGAAGCCGGTATACTTAATTTAGTAACCTCTCCTGCCCTGACACCCCTGAACCCAACAAAAATATCATTCCCCTGCTCTTACGATCATGACTAATTTATGAATACAGAGAGCTACAGATAGGCAAGAGTTCCGCATTCACAATCACTATCGAGGCACAATTGGAACGCTATGACCATGGTCGTCACTCCTCCCCACCAAATTACTTTACCTGGCATCAGGTTCATGAGGAGGAAGAGCTCCATGTTGCTGAAGAGCACAAGCGAAGGACGCTTTGGTCAGATTTGGTGGCCTGGGGTTGGACCGAGAGAAGTTACTTTCATTCTCGTGAGTCTTCCGGTTAGTTCTGACTTATGGCGACCGTAAGGCGAACCTATTACAAGATTTTCTGGGGCTGAGAGCGTGTGACATGCTGTTTCTCACGGATTTTAGTCGAGTGCATTTAACTAAGGCCATTTCCGCACGAGACTGCTATAGTGCTCTTGTTCCACTTTCAACATCCTATGGAATCCTGGGGTTGGCAGTTTAGGCCTTTGAGGATTCCATAGGACGTTGAAAGTGGTCTAAGAGCACTATGACAGTCTCGTGCGGAAATGGGCTAAGTAACCAATACAAAACTCCGGCTATTTATTAATCATCCTTTGTTTCTGCCGTGCTGATTTTTGCCCCAAAGGAGGACAGATTCAAGAGCCTTTCTCTCCTTGGCCATCAGTTTGGCAACCCCTTCGAAAGGGCCTGGAATATTCTGGAACATGAGGCCCGGCTTGCCAGTTCTCGTCTGCAGATTAATCACTCTCACCGTCTCTCTTAATGCTCTCCACCCCGGCACCCTTCCCGCCTGCTCTCTTTCCGTCCTCTGGACAGGCCGTAAATCCACCCTGAAAATAGCCACCGGCTTGGCTTCAGACTTTGTGAAATATTTATTTCTCCCCTCCCTGCCGTTCGCCCTCCACCCTCCACCCCTCTGGCTCCTGCCCGCCACCATTTCCTTTTAAGAGATGATGAAGCAAAGAGGCCATCGATCCAGCCAGGCGCTAATTGATGCCATTGATCCATGATTTGAGCCTGCTGCAAAACAGACTTTTTTAAAAAAAAAGTTGAAAGGGACAAAGCAAAATGACTAATTAAAGCCGGAGCGAAAGGACAGTTGCAGGATGCTGACCCAAGATGTGGTGCTGCCTGAGGCATGGGAAAGGATGGAGACCCACCTTGCTTCGTATTCCACGCATAAAGCAGACCGGGCTGTCTTTTGGCTCAGATAATGAGACCCGGTGTTCTCCGGTCATAGAATTGTAAAGTTGGAAGTTGGAAGAGATCACAGCAGCCATCCAGTCTAACCCCATTCTGCCAGGCAGGAAAACATCATCAAAGTATTCCCACCAAACGGCCATCCAGCCCCTGTTTAAAAACCTCCAAAGAAGGAGACTCCACCACACTCCGAGGCAGCACCATATTCCACTGTCAAACTGATCTTACCATCAGAAAGTTCTTTCTAAGGTTTAGGTGAAATCTCTTTTCCTGTAGTTTGAATCCATTGCTCCATGTCCGAGTCTCTGGAGCAGCAGAAAAGGGGCTTGCTCCATCCTCCGCATGACATCCCTTCAAGTATTTAAACTTGGCTGTCATGTCGTTTCTTAACCTTCTTCAGGCTAAACCTACCCAGCTCCCTAAAATGCTGCTCACAGGGCTTCACGGTTTCCAGGCCTTCTAACTATTTTGGTCACCCTCCTCTGGACATTTGCCAAGATCCTTCCAATATCCTGTGAACTCTGTGGGTGGTAGGTCTACATAAGACAAAGTTTGGGAATCTGGCCTCTTTTAGGACTACTGTTCCCAGAATCCCCACCCTGCATGTCTTAGGCTGGGGCTGTAATGCAGGAAATCCTAGCAATAGGTCTCTCCCCAGCCAACATTGTGATGTGATGGGGGGGGGTTTTGGGGGTTTATGCACACAGAAATACACTACAGGCAGCATTCACATGTATCACCCTCCCTAAACGAGATAAGCCCCGGATTTACGTATAAGGGTGGTTAATTTTTGGATTTGGTCGGACTCCAACTCCTATCAGCCCCAGATAAACCTGGCTGGTGGTTGGGGATGATGGGAATTATAGCCAGGCCCCAGAAAGTCAGTTGGCTCTCCTCCTTCTGGCTCCAACAGTCAATGGAAGGATCTTGAAAGATTGCCACCCCACCTCCAGGAGATGGGGAGAAAAATATATGTTTTTTCATTGTATTGTGAGATGGGAAAACCTTGTTCTGCCTTTTCCCTGAAAGTCCTCCCAAAATTTAAATTATCCTTTGAGGTCTGCACCAAAAACAAGTAAAAAAGGGCTGCGAACAGCAGAAATTGTACCAAACTGGCACATCTGGGATTTACAGTTTGCGGAGGGAGCCAAGAGGGTTGAAGGCTTGGAGATCAAGTCTTTGTGAGGAACGACTTGGGGATCTGGGTATGTTTAGTTTGGAAAAGGGGAAGGCGGAGAGGTGACCGTGAGAAACACCTTTAAAAACTTGAAGGAATGTCCCATAGAAAATGGAGCCAGCTTGTTTTCTGCTGCTCCAGAGACTAGGACACGGAGCAATGGATTCAAAATACAAGAAAAGAGATTTCATGTGAACTTTAGGAAAAATGCCTTACTGTTCAAGCAATGAAACGGACTGCCTGGAAAAATGGTGGGTTCTCCTTTTTTCCAGGCCGTTAAACAGAGGTTGGACGCCCATCTCTCAAGCCCATTTTAGTCACGCGGTCGTGCACAACGGGAGTTGGACTAGATGACCATTGGGAATCCCTTCCAACTCTGTGATTCCAAATTCTCTCCTTTCTCTGACATGTCTGCTTCCTGTCACTGTGGAAGCCCCTTCATCAGAAGGAAGGGTCACCTCGGCATTCATACGGCTTTTTGTTCACACACATACAGAAAGAGAGAAAGAGAGAGAGAGAGAGAGAGACAAAGCACAGCAGATTTTACAAGGTTTTTCTTTATTCAAAACAAAAAAAATGTATAATGCAAAAAAAAAAAAGACAATGTGGAATACAGACACTATAATATGAACAAAAGAATCGTATAAACATTCTCGTAGCTTTCCCCTCCCAGCCCTGTCCCTCCCCTTCCCGACAAATTACATATATTTACATGGATGACGCTGGCATCAAACATCCAGGTATCTATTCCGAACTTCTCTGCAATGCTTTTTTTTTTTTTTTAAATAAACACCCCTGGATCTGTCAAAATTCCATCTCCTCTGACTCAGTCTGCACTCAGAGGTGGGGAAAGGTCTGTTTCGGGATTAAAGCTCCCCGGATGGCCCAGCCGGCACATTCACACACACACAAATCTCTAAAAAGACACTACTTTCTGCACAAAACCACCAGCCTCCTCCAGACATAGCATATCATCTAGCTTGATAGATGAAGGGAATGCTGTGGATGTAGCATATCTCGATTTCAGTAAGGCCTTTGACAAAGTTCCCCATGACATTCTTGCAAAGAAGCTAGTAAAATGCGGGCTGGACAGGGCTACTGTCAGGTGGATCTGTAACTGGTTGACTGACCGTTCCCAAAGGGTTCTCACCAATGGCTGCTTTTCATCCTGGAGAGAAGGGACCAGCGGGGTGCCACAGGGTTCTGTCCTGGGCCCAGGGCTCTTCAATATTTTCATCAATGACTTGGATGAAGGAATAGAGGGCATGCTCATCAAATTTGCAGATGACACCAAATTGGGAGGGGTTGCTAATACACCAGAGGACAGGATCAGAATTCAAAATGACCTGGATAGATTGGAGAGCTGGGCCAAAGCTAACAAAATGAAATTCAACAGAGAGAAGTGTAAGGTCCTACACTTAGGTAGAAAAAATGGAATGCAGAAATATAGGATGGGGGACACGTGGCTGGATGGCAGTACGTGTGAAAGGGATCTAGGAGTCCTAATAGCCCACAAGCTGAACATGAGTCAGCAATGTGATGCGGCAGCCAAGAAAGCCAACGCAATTCTCGGCTGCATCGATAGGAGTATGGTGTCTAGATCGAGGGAGGTACTGGTACCACTCTACTCTGCTTTGGTTAGACCTCATCTTGAATCCTGTGTCCAGTTCTGGGCACCCCAATTCAAGAAGGACATGGTCAAGCTGAAGCAGGTCCAGAGGAGGGCGACCAAAATGGTGAAGGGCCTGGAAGCCATGCCCTATGAGGATAGACTTAGAGAGCTGGGTATGTTCAGTCTGCAGAAGAGAAGGTTAAGAGGGGACATGATAGCTATGTTTAAATATTTGAAGGGGTGCCATGTAGAGGAGGGAGAGGGCTTGTTTTCTGCTGCTCCAGAGACCAGGACAAGGAGCAATGGATTCAAGCTGCGGGAAAGGAGATTTCACCTGAACCTCAGGAAGAACTTCCTGACGGTCAGGGCTGTCCGGCAGTGGAATCTGCTGCCTCCATGGAGTGTGGTGGAGTCTCCTTCCTTGGAGGTTTTTAAGCAGAGGCTGGATGGCCATCTGTCGGGAGTGCTTTGAGGGTGTTCCTGCATGGCAGAAGGGGGTTGGACTGGATGGCCCCTGGGGTCTCTTCCAACTCTACATTTCTGTGATTCTGTGATTCTGTGATTCAAATGCACCAGGCGGTTGCCTAAAGTCTGTCGTGTTGCTTCTCCAGTCGTTTTAAAGATCCAACGTGATGTTTCCCTTGCCCTGGACTGTTTGTCCAACAATTGCCGGCACCAGTTACGACGTTTTATTCCTACAGCTGGCCCTCCGCGTTTGCTGGAGTTAGGGGCGCAGGACCCACGCCGAAGCGGAAAAACGGCAAATATCAGACAAGCGCACGGGTCTGTGTGAAAGAGGCTGAGGCGTTCTGGGGAGAACAGGCACCCAGGGTCCGAGTCAGGTCTGGGAAAGGACGTGGGTTGGCACGGTGGCCCTAGACTTCCTCTTCCTCGCCCCTCTCCTTCTTTGGGGGTGTGGGGGCATCGGGAGGGAGTTTGTGGTGCTGAGAAATTGGGCTGGGATCTGTCCTTAGCTGGCCAGGCAGGGGCTGGTGGAGAAAGAGGAGGACTAGAGGTGGGTTGAGAAAAGTTCCTTTGGGAAAGAGGCACTCTGGGTGGGGAACGGGGTTGGCGAAACCCACAAATCCATGAAAACGAAATCCACAAACGTGGAGGGCTGACTGTACCCTGCAGTGGATTTCTTTCCAACCCCAAGACAGGTTGGAACAGCAAGCTCTTCTACTTTTCTCCTCCCTCGCATTTTTAAAAATTCTTTCAGAGTTACAGCGCCTCCGTGAAGCAGCACTTTTGCACTATAACTCTGCCGCTTTTTAAAGATTAATTTAATCCCGCAAGGGGAATCGTGGATGCTCAAAGCACAACCTCGGCACATGGTGCCTCGGCTTGAAAATACCTTTGGAAGAGATCTGGCGCAGATCCACAAACAGTCCCACAAAAGAATGGAACAACTGGATATGGAGGCAAGAACCCAAGGAGTTCTATCGTGAGAATTCGGACTTCCCTGGACCGATCTAGACTACCTCATTGTTTTTTGTGCTAACAAATTTGTCATCAAACGCTCCAGGAATGAGGGGGAAAATAACCAAAGCCCCCACAAAACCTTCAGGGATCTTACCCAGTGGGAAGAAAATAGATGGAGCAAGCTTGTTTTCTGCTACTCTGGAGACCAGGACACAGAGCAATGGATTCAAATTACAGGAAAAAAGATTTCAACTAAACATCAAGAAGAACTTCCTGACAGTAAAAGCGGTTCAACGGTGGAATATGCTGTCTCATATCCTGGGGTTTGCAGTTTCGGGAGGGGCTGGCCGGCCCCTCCCGAAACTGCAAACCCCAGGATTCCATAGGATGTTAAAAGTGGAATAATCGCGCTATAAGAGTGTAGTGCAGAAATGGGCTTAGTGGGTTTTTTTCCAATTTGAACGCCATTTTTAATTTGAAAAAATGTGTATATTTCTCCTCATTTGTTAGACTTAATTTTTTTTTTACTCTTTGCAATCATGGCTGGTGCTTTGTTATCCTGCTGGACGACATCTCCGGGGCCTGCCTCTTGTGACGTCACGCTTGTGACATCACCAACGTCCGCTCCCCTCTGACATCACAAGAGGGCCATCTGTAGGTGTCACCCCCAAAATCTCAGGACCTGGAAGAGGCTTCACCTTGCAAAGCTAAAAACGGCCCAGAGGGCACCCAAAATATGGGAAAACTGTTCCTCCCGGCCCATTTATAGATGCTAATTTTAGTTTGAAAAAAAAAACATTTTTGGGGGGAGTGCAGAAAGAATCCTGGAAGCCTCAAAAATGGCCTTGATGGCTGAATTTGGTCTATGGACTGTTCCCCACCTCTGTAGCAGCTAAAAGGATACTCGTGGTTATGGAACTTGGGACTGGAAAAACAGAGCTCCGTGTCCGGTGCATTACAACAGACCCTCCGAAATTTCACAGGTGGCCACATGGGGGTTTGTGTGCTGCATGTCACCTCTTCTATGCCCCCTGACGCTCGACAGATGAAAACCGGGACACGTGCGGCCAAGCAACCATCAGCGCGTGGTCAAAAAAGGGGAGACGTTATTAATGAAGAAGAATTAAGAACACAGAAGCCAGGAGAGACTGCAGCCAACTGGGAAGGGCAAAGACGCCACCCCCTGCTTTCCTCTCCCCCCGATGAGCTGAGTGCAAACTACTTTTGCACTTGGAACTCAATTTGCAGCAGCTGAAATAAGCTGATGACAAAGGGGAGCGGTAAAGAAACCGGGACATTTTAAAAGCAGCTGAAAAAGTGGGATGGCAGAGAATTAACGGGGACTCTTGCTGCCCAGTTGGGACAGTTGACGGGGATGATACAGGCAACCATATACACAGATTTACAGAAGACACACACAGGTGGGCCCGCACTTGCTTCAATGTTGTACGCGCCACAAAGGGACTCTGTCTTCCAGAAGGCTTTGGACACACTTCCCGGAAGCTCGGCCTCTCACAGCTCTGTCAGTGACTTTGGATCTGGGTAAAAAAAAAAAGCGAGAAAGAAGCGTTTTCTTTACTTGGAGCCAGCGGAGGCACGACTCAAGGAACAATTCATAGAATCATAGAATCGTAGAGTTGGAAGAGACCCCAGGGGCCATCCAGTCCAACCCCCTGTCATGCAGGAACACCCATCAAAGCATTCCCTAGAGATGGCCATCCAGCCTCTGCTTAAAAACCTCCAAAGAAGGAGACTCCGCCACACTCCACGGAGGCAGCATCTTCCACTATCAAACAGCTCTGACCGTCGGGAAGTTCTTCCTGAGGTTCAGGTGGAATCTCCTTTCCTGCAGCTTGACTCCATTGCTCCTTGAATTCACCAAACAGCGTTTCATGATTCAAATTTAAATCTAACATTTAAATTTTAATCTAAAAATTGCAACAATTTTTAAACCTCGACAGTTTGAGCCATGTAAATGTAAACAACGAAACCGAACAGTTTTTAAATCAGAAAGTGAACTGTGGAAGTTATCCGAGGAAAGTTATCCAAGTCATCCCTGTTCCCAGGTCCAGGTCTACAGATGGCAGGGCTGGCCGTACCATTCGGCAAGACGCAGATATTAGGCAGTAACGGTAGTAACCTGCCCCTCTTCCCCATGGTTTCTACTCAGCCTTTGGTCTCAAAGGGGTAGAAAGGGCCCCGCTCCCGGAGCTCGGACGCGTTTTCTTCTTTTTATCGACTACAGCTCCCAGAATCCCACTGCCAGCCGGCCTCTTCACAGGTGCGTTTGGTGGGAACAGGGAGACAGGGCCTTCCCGGGGGCCGCCCCTGTGCTCCAGAAGGCCCTTCCCAAAAAGTTTAGACTAGCACCTTCCCTACTTTCTTGGAGTCACAGAGGTAGACTATTCTATTTCAGAAGGTCTTACCGATTATTTGTTTGTTTGGGGAAACCAGCCTTGTACAGCGGACTGGACTTTTATCGGTTACCGTTGTTGTTTTCTTTGAACAGCTTACGTTTTCGACTGGCTTTAGTTTTGTGAGAGTTTAATTGCTGCTTAACTTTGGCACGCGGCAGATTTTTCACGGTGATTGCCCTAACTGTTGCAAACTGCCTTAAGCCCCAAACACGCTAGGCCCTTTCCGCACTAGGCTGTTATAGTGCTACGATTCCACTTTCGGCCTCCTATGGAATCCTGGGGTTTGCAATTTAGGGAGGGGCCAGAGGATTCCATAGGATGTTGGAAACCCCAGGATTCCGTAGGATGTTGAACGTGGAATCATAGCACTGTAACAGCCTAGTGCGGAAAGGGCCCCGGAAGCAGACGGCACACAAGTACTGTCCTCATCTCCACCACCATCGTCCACTTCTAGACCCATTTTATCCCTCGGTCCGCCTTGCTCTGTCCGCAACTTCTCAGACCTTTGCCGTCCGTTCTGTGTAGTCTTGAGGACCAGAAACCTGCGGGGTGGAATTAGGACCGGGAAGCCCGATTCTGCACCGCTCCAACCCTTTCGTACGTTTCGCGAGCTTGCGAGGAGCTTCGGCAGGCAGGTGTGCCGTCCGAGCTCCGTCCCGGATAACAGTCCTTCTCCGCCTGCCAAACCCCACTTCCCTTCCGCGCGGCTGATGCGCGGCGTGACGCTAGCACTCAGTCCACCCTATAGGGATCGCTGTCGCCAGGGCGGCCTGTGCTTAAAAATAACCCTGCGCCAAGGAACACCGAGGCCTGTATGAATTATGCAAAGAAAGTTGCATGTGCCTTCGCTTATTCCTGCGGCAACGTTCCCCCTGCAACTTCTGGACACCATAACAGCGTTAGAAGAGCCAAACGGACGAGCATTTTAAACCAGATGAAGATTTTCTGAAGGGCTGGGAGCCGTTTATGGATTTTATATTTTATTTTATTTTATTTTATTTTGGAACAATAGGAAATCTAATGATTTCACAATCTGTGGCTATGGTTATTAGTGATTCCAATAAGTTGAATTTAGTCAGATCTGTAATGTTAAGACTAATACATTTTCTATTTATTGTTTTTTCTTTTTTCCTTATACTTTAGGTTGTGTTTAGTTAGTATAGTTAGTAGTTAATTAGCTAGCTAATTTGTAGTTTAGTTAGACTGTGTTTATGGTGGTAGATTAATATTCTGATAGTCTATCATAATACTTTGAGTATTGGAGTATGACCCTGGAGACCAGGGTTGGATTCCCTGCTCGGATCCTATTAGGTGACCTTGGGCAAGTCACACACTCTCAGCCCCAGAAAACTCCATGTGAAGTTCACCTTAGGGTCGCCATCAATCAGAAATGATTTGAAGGCACACAACAATATTTTTTAGTATTTTGCTTTAGTTGTAGTTTAGTTTAACTTAGTTTTAGCTCTGTATGTACATTGTTTAGGTATATATTTTCTTCTTTTTCTCCTTTTCCTTCTTTCCATTGTTGTAAATTAGTTTGTATTCAAATCAATAAGTGCAGGTCGAGGATCCCTTATCCAAAATTCCTGAGACCAGAAGCATTTTGGACTTTGGGTTGTTTTTGGATTTTGCAACACTTCCATATACGTACATAACCAGATACCTTGGAGACGGAACGCAAGTCTAAACGCAAAATTCATTTATGTTTCATATGCACCTCAGCTTGAAGGTAATTTTATACAACATTTTTAATAATTTTGTCCACAGGACAAAGTCTGAACCGTCAGAAGGCAACGACGTCACTCTCTCAGACACCCGTGCGGACAATTTCAGATTTTGGATTTCTTTCAAATTTCTGGAAAAGGGATGCTCAGCCTGTACGACTTTGCGGGCTGGGGAGAGAGAAGCCCAAATGGGACTCTGGCTGGGCTTCAGGGATGTGGTTGTGAGGACAGGGGTGATGAGGAGACCGATCCTCGTAAGAATTGCACCCCCATGGAATTTTCCTTCTCTCCCCAAAATTTTTAGCACTGCAGCAACTTAAAGCTTCGGTTGCGCATTTAGAAACACCGTTGCGGCATCCCCAAAACAGAGGGCAGGCATCGTGACACCAAAGGAAAGTGAACATGGCAGGTAGAAGAGTTCCAGACATACAGGACTTTCAAAGCTTCCCTCTCTGGAATGCTAGAAATGTGGAGATTGGAGGAAAAGTTCACGTGTGGGGCAGAATTCTTCTGCTAACCGAACCAAAGGGTAGTACTGGGTGCAGAGTTGGGCTGTGTTGTCTTAATGCCGCCTCTCAGGCTTCTAGTCCTCATGATCACCAACAGATTTGACCCAGTCCTGACCTAGTCCCAGCATCCCGTTTTATGCAGCAAACAATTGGAAAGCCCATAAATAGAACATAAGGTCAGCGGCCTTGGCGCACTGCTGTCTCCCCCAGCCGTCAGCATACAAGGTAGACTGCATTCGAACATGAAGATTTCATGCCTAAAAGCCACACAGAGATGCCTCCCCCACCCCGTACCATGAAATTACCTAATCTACTTTTGGATCCATTTTATTTAGCAGTTCCTCTCGTTTCATTGAGTCTTTCTCATCCATTTACAGGCCATTATGTGCAATCGTGATTGCATGTAATGATGGCTATTGAATGTGCAAAAGCAGGACCGCAGTTCAATATTAGGTAAACAAAGTAACTACACAGAAGTAGTTAGAGATTTTCTATACCTTGGCTCAGTTATGATTCAAAATGGTGCCCGCAGTCAAGAAATCGGAAGAGGACTAAGATTTGGAAAAGCAGCCACGAATAAACTAAACAAGATTCTCAAGCATAAAGACATATCACTAAATACCAAAGTCGGAATCATCCTGGCCACAGCATTTCCAGTTTCTATGAAAGCTGGACCCCGACAAAAGCTGACGGGGGGGAAAAATTGATGCATTTGAAATGTGGCGCTGGAGGAGAGTTCTGCAGATACCGTGGACTGCTAAAGACAAAGAAATGGGCCCCAAAATTAATCAGGCCTGGACTCTCACTAGAAGTGACAATGACCTAATTGAGGCTATTGTAGCTCAGAGATGATGCGAGATGACATGATTCACCGGAAAAGATGAGGAAGCATGACAAAGTGAAAGAAAGTAGGAAAAGATGGACTGATTCCATCAAAGAAACCATGGCTCCAAGTTTGCAAGACCTGAGTTGCTCTGTTGATAACAGGGCAACTAGGAGTCTTAGCAGACCACAAGCTGAACACGAGCCAGGAGTGTGATGTGGCAGCTAAAAAAATCAATGCAATCCTAAGCTGTATCAATAATAGTGTCTAGGTTGAGGGAAGTAGTAGTGCCACTCTATTCTGCTTTGGACAGACCCCACTCAAAACACTGTGTCCAGTTCTGAGCACCACAATTCACAAAGGATATTGACAAGCTGGAAAGTGTCCAGAGGAAAGTGACCTAAACAGTAAACGGCCTGGAAGACGGGAAGCCCTCTGAAGAGCTGCTCAGGGAGTTGGGGATGTTTAGCCTGGAGAAGAGAAGGTTAAGAGGTGACATGATAGCCGTGTTTAAATATTTTAAGAGATGTAATATGAAGGACGGGGCAAGCTTGTTTTCTGCTGCTCCAGAGACTAGGACACGGAGCAATGACTTTGTGTCCTAGACACCTAAACATAAAGATCTTCGTGACGGTAAGAGGAGTTTGATAGTGGAATAGGCTGCTGGCTGGGGGCATGGTTGATCCCCCTTCTTTGGAGGTTTTTAAACAGAGGCTGGATGGTCATCTGTTGGGAATGCTTTGACTGTATACTCCTGCATGGTAGAATGGGGTTGGACCGGCTGGCCCCTGGGGTCTCTTCCAGCTGTAGGATTCTACAAGATCTCTCATTCACAGGGTGGCCAGACACCGAAGCCAACTTGATGGACAATATCATGAGGACTACAAACCGGGTTGGTGTGGAGAACCAAAATTAGCGAGCCGAATTAGGTCCCCGGTACTACCGCTCGGTGCGTTCTCTAAGCGTGCGCTTACCTTCCGACGCATCATAGCAGGTTGCAGAGGGCCCCCGCGTCTTCCGAGTGGTCACAGTTGTGGACGTTCCAGCGGATGTGGGAGCAGCGCAGGAGGGAGGCCTCGTCTCCTTTACACTTGAGGTTGTCGAGGAAAATGTAGCCAGTGCCCTGGCCGTACCGGGCCTCCCCCGAGGCCGCTAAGGCCCTGCCACAACCGAGCTGCCGGCACACCACTCTCACATCCTTGAGGTCCCAGGCATCGTCGCACACCGTCCCCCACTGGGACAGGTAGAACAGCTCCACCCGCCCTTCGCAGTGGTGGCTCCCGTTGACCAGACGCAGGAAACCTGGAAAACGGCAAAGGGAGGGGCAGGAGTAGGGGTCATTCTGGGCCACACTGGGCACCAGTCTCCCCAAATCTGCTCTCCGGTAACATTTTAGACGGGAATCTACCGTCGTCCTCTTGTGTTATTCCAAAGCAATGCAACTACACCACGGGCTGGGAGAAGCCACCGGCCTTGGAAGGAATGGCCAGAGGCACGTGCAAAAACGGCACGGAGCCGTGCTAAAGGAAAATTATTCTGGACCGAGGAACAATTCAGAAGCTGCAAAGTTTTTTTTAGCTCTCGAGAATCTAAAAGAAAAGCGGATCAAATATTACCAGGGCATTCTGACCCTATCGTCAGCTAACTGGGGCTTTATACTAATAACGGCAACCTCCTGAAATCCACGATCAAATTGCGCTGTGTGCTTGCTCGCTAATTGTCCATTATAGATTAATAACTGCTGTTTCACTAATGTACCTCCAGTGAAGAAAGTCACGGAAGAAAGTGCAAAGGTAGGCTTACAGGTGAACGTTAAGAAAACAAAAATAATGACTGCAGATGATTTACTTAACTTTAAAGTAGATGGCGAAGGTGCCAAAATAGTTCGGGATTTTGGAATACCATACCTTGATTCAGTCATTAACGGGAACGGAGACCGAAGTCAAGAAAGCAGAAAAAGACGAGGACTTGGAAGGGCAGCTATGAAGGAACTGGACAAGACCCCCAAGCGTAAAGGTATATATTTGAATAAGGAGGTTATGGTCCGTGCCATCATATTCCCAATTTCATTGTATGGTTGTGAAAACCGGTATGAAGAAAACCAACTCTTTTGGCGCTGGGGAACAATTCTACGGATGCCCTGGTCTGCTAAAAAGACAAACGAAGGGGTTCGAGAGCAAACCAAGCCTGAATTCTCCCTAGAAGCCAAGATGACTAACCTGAGGCTGTCATATTCCGGCCATATCGTGAAAAGACCCGACTCGCTAGAAAAGACCGTAATGCTTGGGAAGGTGGAAGGCAGTAGGAAAGGAGGACGGCCACACTCCAGGCGGACAGGCTTGGTCAAGGAAGACAGATCCCTGAATCTGCAAGACCTGAGCAGGGCGGCGCATGCTAGAGCGACTCGGAAATCTCTCGTTCACAAGGCCGCCGTCAGTCGGAGGGAGCGGGACAGCAGTCGACGCAACAATCCTGTTATGACTTGCTACTGAAAAGGGTAAAGTGTGTGTTCACACGATTGCTCCGTTACTGCTGACGTCCGGGCCGGCGCTGTACCGTTAAACAAACCGCTGTCTCCAGTTCGCTACGACTCCATTCCTGAACCCCGAACTAGGCATGTTTCCCCCTCACGCCCCACGTACCATCCTTTGGACGAGTGGTGGTTGAGGTCGTAGTGGGAAAGCTGTCCTCCAGGAACGGCCCTCCCGATTCATCAGCACCTGGACCCAGGAAAAAGTGCAGCATGTTAAATATCAAGGAGAGGCACCACAAAATGGCCGTTTAATTCCACAGTCTTAAAAGGGTTCTGTTGTATCTTTCAACAAGATCTTTTAGTCTGTGGTGCTAGCTAGGACAAGTTACATGTTGCTTGCATAAGAACAAACAAAATAAGTTTGAAACGACATTCCATCAGTGCGTTCCCGTCAAGACTTCAGAGATAACCAACGGAAACGATCTGACATGCGGGAATGCGCACTCAAAGCGTTCACGACGTATCGTCACCCGGCCTCTCTTTAAAAACCTCCAAAGAAGGAGACTCCACCACGCTCCCATTGAACTGCTCTAATGTTTAGATGGAATTTCTTTTCCTGAACTTTGAAACCATTGCTCTGTGTCCTAGTCTCTGGAGCAGCAGAAAACAAGCTTGCTCCATCTTCGACATGACATCCCTTCAAATGTTTAAACATGGCTGTCATGTCTCCTGCTCTTAACCTTCCCTTCTCCAGGCTAAACGTCCCTAGCTCCCTAAGCCACACCTCACAGGGCTTTATGGTTTCCTGGCCTTCTACCATTTTAGTTGCCCTCCTCTGGACACATTCAAGCTTGTTCAATATCCTTCTGGAATTGTGGTGCCCAGAACTGGGCACAGTATTCCAGGTGGGGTCTGACCAAAGCAGAATGGGGCGGCACTATGACTTCTCATGATCTAAACACTATCCTCCTATTGATGCAGACCAGAATCGAATTGGCTTTTTTAGTTGCTGCATCACACCGCTGACTCATGTTCAGCTTGTGTCTACTAAGACTCCTAGATCCCTTCCACATGATCTGTGGTCAAGCCAGGGGTCACCCATATGCTGCCTCATTGGAGTCTGGTGGAGTCTCCTTCTTTGAAGGTTTTTAAAGAGAGCCTGGACGGATGGCCATCTGTTGCGGGTGCTTTGGGTGTGCGTTCGTGCATGGCAGAAGGGGGCTGGACTGGATGGCCCCGGGGGCTCTTCCAACTCTATGATTCTATGATCTTATATATCTCCTAATGTGACATTGGTGGGGCTTAGTTTTGACTGCAGCTCTGAGAATCCCCCAGCCCGGTGCCCATGCCAAGAGTTGTAGTCCAACATTCCCGTCACCGAACTCTGCCTCCCGGGACTCTCAAAATGCAACAGCGATGGGGATCAGGAAGGATTGCCTCTTGTTTTTTAACTACAACTCTCGGCGGCTGGGAGTTGCAGTCCAGCAAAAACAGATAGATAAATCATAGAATCATAGAGCTGGAAGAGACCCCGGGGCCATCCGGCCCAACCCCCTGCTATGCAGGAACACCCTCAAAGCACTCCCGACAGATGGCCCTCCAGCTCTGCCTCCAAAGAGACCCCGCTGCACTCTGTGGAGGCGGCCGATTCCACGGCCGGACAGCCCTGACCGCCAGGAAGTTCTTCCTGAGGTTCAGGTGGAAGCTCCTTCCCTGCCGCTTGAATCCATTGCTCCTTGTCCTAGACTCCGGATCAACCAAAAACAAGCCTGTTCCCTCTTTGACATGACAGCCTTCCAAATATTTAAACCTGGCTCTCACGTCCCCTCTCCACCTCCTCTTCTGCAGACGAAACACCCCCGGCTCCCTCAGCTGCTCCTCGTAGGGCTTCACGGCTTCCAGACCCTCCACCATTTTGGTCGCCCTCCTCCGGACACGCTCCAGCCGGTCAACAGCCTTCTTGAAACGAGGTGCCCGAAACTGGACACAGGATTCCAGATGAGGTCTGACCAAAGCAGAACAGAGCGGTACCCTCGCCTCCCTCCACCTAGACGCCATCCTCCTAGTGACGCAGCCGAGAATCGCGTTGGCTTTCTTGGCTGCCGCATCACGCGGCTGGCTCACGCTCAGCTCCCAGGACTCCCAGATCCCTTTCGAGGTCCTTTCCCACGGGGATAAAAGGATCGCTTCCCGAGGCGCGCCAAGGGCCGAGAGGGAGGGAGGGAGGGTGGGTGGGCGGGTGCGTGGGGTCCCCCCGGCCCTCACCTCGGCAGATGACCCCGGCGTCCTCGTGGTGGCCGCAGTTGTGCTGGCCCCAGCCGAGGTTGAAGCAGTCGGCCAGGTCGCTCTCGGCGCCGGTGCAGTCGACGTTGTCGAGGAGGATGGGCCCGACCCCGTAGCCGAAGTAGCCCAGGACGGTGGCCACCACGGCGGCCCCGCAGCCCACCTGCCGGCAGACCACCTGGGCGTTGGGGAAGTCCCAGTCGTCGTCGCAGACCGTTCCCCAGCTCTCCCCGTGGCGGACCTCCACGCGGCCCTGGCAGGAGCCGTTCCCGTTCGCCAGGCGGATGCCGCCACCTGCCGGCCGGGCGCGGAGAGGCAGGCAGGCAGGCCGTCAGTCGGTCGGTCGGTCGGTCAGGCGGTCAAGCAGTCAATCAAGCAGTCAATCAATCAATCGATCGATCGATCAATCAATCAATCAATCAATCAATCAATCGATCAATCAATCAATCAATCAATCGGGGGAGTGCACGACAAGCAGATCCAACTCTATATCTAATGGGGAATTACTCCTCGATCGAGCCAGCACTGCTCTTGTCATTTACTGTATATCTAATGGGGAATTACTCCTCGATCGAGCCAGCACCGCCACTCTTAAACTTATTTCTTGTTTAAAAAAAAAAGAATATACGAACGATAACAAAAAATACCGTGATGATGATGATGATGATGATGATGATGATGATGATATTGATTGTCAAATCTATTTCAAAAAATAATAATGGATATATACCCCAAGCATATAAACGCTACTATAAAAATACCCGAAAAATAGAAATAACGATCAAATAGATCTCTAAGCCATAAGGCAATATTCATCACATTTCGTTTTTTTTAAAAAAAGAGAGAAACAGTAGAGACCTACAAATAATAATATTTTCACGTTTGTTTTAAAAAATAACGGATAAACCACAAAAAATAGAAACGCTAGCACAAAATAACAGTGTAAGTATATAAGTCATAAGGAAAATAAAACTAGTTATCCAAGTTATTTTAAAAATGGTAATACGTAAACATATATAATATAATACAAATATATAAATAATGACAGAAAATTATTATTATTATTATTATCATCGTCGTCGTCGTCGTCGTCATCATCATCATCATCATTATCATTATCATCACTATTATTTTCCCCAGCTTTTTGCCAATGGAGGACTCAAGGCAGTTTGCAGCACCAATTTTAAAAAAAGGGAGCTTAAAAACACAGCCATTATCCTGAAAAGGTTTTAGAAAAACAATGATCGGCAACAAATTAAGAATTAAATTCCCAATTATTACAGTATTTTCTTCAAAAAAATGATTAAACTAGCACAAGGGAGGCAGTGCGGTATAGTGGTTTGAGCACCAAACTTGGACTCTGTGAGACTGGAGTTCGAATCCTCTCAACCCTTGAAACTCGTCGCATGACCTGGACAAGTCACACTCTCTCAGCCTCAGAGGAAGGCAAAGGCAAAACCCCCCCAGAAAAAATCTTGCCAATCACCCCCCCCCCCCCAATGATAGGTTCACTTCAGGGTCACTGTAAGTTGGAAATCGCTTGAAGGCACACGACGACGGCAATTAAAACAAGTTAGCCACTAAATGAACAATCGCGCTAAAAAATAATTAAACTAAGCATAATTAACCACAAATTAACAGTTAAATGAACGTTCACTATAATAAAAATTACAACTAAACTATGCATAATTAACAACAGATTAACAACCATTACAATAAAAAGTTTAAAAACAATTAAACTAGCCCCAATTTACAATAAATTAAGCGTTAGATTAACAGTCACTATAACGGAGTTTAAAGCCCCATTAAACTAAACAGCAACACATTAACCATTAAATTAACAATTGTTATGGCCATTTCCGCACTGGACGGTTATAGCGCTATTATCCCACTTTCCACCTCCTATGGAATCCTGGGATTTGCAGTTTAGGGAGGGGCCTCAAAGGCCCCTCCCTAAACTGCAAATCCCAGGATTCCATAGGAGGTTGAAAGTGGGATAATAGCGCTATAACCGTCTAGTGCGGAAATGCCCAGTGTTTAATGTTTTTACTTCCCTGTTTTAGTGCTATGTTTTAATTTTAGCTTATGCTCATGTTCAACATGTCAGTTAGCATTTATGTTATTTTGCATTAATATCGATAAATGTTTTTTTTTTATTTTAAGGGCACTATTCCAAGCTGCGATCTTTGCAAACACTTTGGCCTCGTCCTCACGTACACCCCCGCCCATCCACCCCCCGCCCCAAAAACATTCCTGCCCCCCCCCCATCTCGCCATTGTTCTCATTGGAGATGTTGCACCTCTGACGCAGGCCGCAGCCCGACAGGTCAGGCTCCACCGCCAGCGACAAAAAGAAGAAGAAGAAAAAAGCACATTAAAACTTACTCCTTTTCTCCAGCAGGAGAAGCGTTGAGGCCACCATCACTTCCGTCTCAGGGGTAGGCCGGTCCCTTCCCTCCGTGACTGCAAGGACACACCTGATCAGAACAGGATTTGGGGCATTTCTCCAAATGTGTCCCCCCCCCCGGAGTCCTTTGGAAACGCTCCAAGAGGGCGTGAGCAAAGCTTAGGAAAAGGTACTTGAACTCCCAGAATCCAGCTAGCCCCCTGGGCTTCTGAGAATTCTATTCCCCCAAAATATATATATGTGAGTGTATGTATGTATGTGTATGTATATATATAAATATATATATATATATATATATATATATATATATATATATATGGAAACATATCTAGAGGCCATCTACTCCAACCCCTGGGCGAGGCAGGAAATCTTTTCCCGCAGGAGCCTTGACGCGTGAAACGCACCAAGGTTTACGTCTCAAAGAAGATATAATTGGACTCGCGTCCACCCGCCCAGGCGATAAATTCCCCCGTGACAGGTTTCTGGGGTCTGGAATGAAAGGCAACACTCTCTGGCCTTACCTGTGGCCAGGTCAGTGAATAACTCTTCGTAGACGTGGGCTACAGAAGTTGTGACGGGGGCGACCGTGGTCATCCCATGTCCTGAAAGGAGAGAGGGGAGAAAGCGCACATCGTATTTATTAGACCGTGGGATAGCCGTTATTCGCTGTTAGGCCAAAAGCCAGCGTAGCATCGTGGTTTGCATTGAGTCTCTGGGAGGCCTGGTTTCGAATCCTGGCTCAGCCGTGGAAACCCGCCGGATGGCCCTGGGAAAGCCACACGCGCCGTCACCTCCTGGCGAACTCGGTCTCCAAAATTTCGCTCAAGAGTTTCCATCCGCAGCGTTCACGTCGGCAAAAGCAAGTAACACGGCGACGTTACCAAAATGTTGCCGAGGCTACAGCGCCAGAGCCAGTTATGAGTTTTATGCCTTTCCGCACAAATTTCGGCATGGATCTCAACGACCGGATACGGTCTTACCTATCAAAGCACCCCACGTCGAACACACAGGAATTGCCCATTCGGAGCAATAAGAAGCGGATACGTATTAGCTCTAGCAAATTTTGGAGGGGTGGCAACCGATAAGAGAATGATGCGTAAAGCTTGAAAAAAATGGTCTGACTACAGATTTCTTAAAGATTATGGCCAAAACGAGGAAAGGAGGAGAATACAATGAGCCATCAGCAGTCGCGTAGGAACGGGGGGGTCGGGGGGTGGGAGGGGTGCCTCGCCCCAGGCGGCAATGTTTTGGGGGCATCCCAGCTCATAGCCACGCCTCCGCCTGCCCTGGCCACGCCCCATGCCCGCCGCCCTCCAAGCTCCGCCACTGGCTGTCGGTATCCGCTAAGGTATCTCGCGCAGATACCAAAATCCAAGGGGGATCAAGTCCCCTTAGGTACCATGGTGTAGTAAAATGGAATTTTTATACAAAATGGCAAAATCAAAGCTTGCTTTTTGGAATTTTTTTAATCTCTCTCTCTATATAGCAAAATATATTTTTTCAGTCTTGGTTGGTTAAATCTGTGGACACAGAATCCACGGATATGGAGGTCCAAATATAAACTCTAACTGTAAAGGTTCTCAGCCCAGCCCTAGAAGAGGAGCTGTTCCTCGAAAAGCTATTTCTCTAAAAGCAAAGGGGAACCCACCACCAGTCCATTGGCAGCTGTCGGCTTCCATTCAGCAAAAGCTCTCCGGGGCCATTTCCACACCACGCCGTTACAGTGCTACGATTCCACTTTCAACATCCTGTGAAATGCTGGGGTTTGCAGTTTACTGAGGCCAAAGAAATCTCTGGCTGAGAATCCTAAATGTCCCTCCTTAAGCTGCAAACCACAGGATGTTGAAAGTGGAATGATAGCAGTATGACAGCATAGTGCGGAAATGTCCTGGGTTTTAGTCCAAACTTCCAAGGACATCCCCAATTCCTTAAGAGGTCAAGCACCTTGGAGAGCTCCTTTAAACAAGCCAAAACCCATTGTGGATTCACCGCTTTGCTGACATGGGAGCCACGAAGCTGCCACTACGTATCTCTTTCCGAGATGTCTCCGGAGCCAAGATTTTGTCTCACTCACCCGAGCAGATGACGCCGGCGTCCTCGTGGTGGCCGCAGTTGTGGATGCCCCAGCCCAGGCTGTAGCAGGCCGAGAGGTGAGGCTCGCTCCCTTCGCAGTTGACATTGTCCAAGAGGATGCGGCCTGTGCCGTAGCCAAAGTAGGCGTTGGTCCGGAAGCCCACGGCGTGGCCGCAGCCCGTCTGCTTGCATGCCACCCGGGCGTCACTCAGGCCCCAGTCGTCGTCACAGACCGTGCCCCAGTTCCCCTTGTAGAAGATCTCCACCCGGCCCTGGCAGGAATTGGCTCCGTTCACCAGCCGGATGCTCCCGTCGGCTAGCGTGGAAGACAGAACCACGGCGAGATTTCAAGATTGTTATCGACACTGTTACCACGAGGATGAAGAAGATGTTGATGGCAACAACAATCATCGCTGTTACAGCCTCCCTCAACCGAATTTCTGGGGACCAGAAATGTTCTGTATGTCTCATCTTTCTATGGTCCGGGACCCAGATGCAATCATAGAATCACAGAATCATAGAGCTGGAAGAGACCCCAGAGATCATCCAGTCCAACCCCTTGCTATCAGGAACACCCATCAAAGCATTCCCGACAGATGGCCATCCAGCCTCTGCTTAAAAACCTCCAAAGAAGGAGACTCCGCCACACTCCATGGAGGCAGCCAATTCCACTGCCGGACAGCCCTGACCGTCAGGAAGTTCTTCCCGAGGTTCAGGTGGAATCTCCTTTCCTGCAGCTTGAATCCATTGCTCCTTGTCCTGGTCTCTGGAGCGGTCTTCCCAAACAGTCAAAACACAGAGACACAAACAGGACAGTACCTGCTGCAGCCCAAAGATAAAGGAAGAGCTCACGACGCTCAGAGCACCTATATTTTAGGGAAGTCTTATTAATCAGGTAAACAGCCGGGGGAGGCTGCCGGCCAATAAACACCAGAGGCGGGCTGGGGAGATGTCAGTTGCAGAGAACTGCCAATTCCGGTGGAAGTGACGTATACTTTTTTTGGTCCTCGGCTTATGTTCCTGAAAAACCTTGACTCTTGCTTTGGGTGCTGACTACGTGGCTGGATACTCCCTTGAACTGACACTCTGAATTTATCGCTGACTCCTGAAACAAGAGCAGCAATTGACTAATAAGTTCCCGCAAACCCTGACTGCTATAGACTCTGTTTATGGACTGGGAACCGCGGCTGGCTTTCTAAACAGGGGAGTTTGCTACTTGTGCTGTGTACGAGATTGCCTTCAACCTCCTCCGGGGCTGAGAGAGTATGGCTTGCCCAAAGTCCCCCAGTGGGTTTCCATAGCTCAGTGGGGATTTGAATGCTGGTCTCTAGAGCAGTAGTCCAATGTTCAAATCGTTGCGCCACACCGGCTCTGTTTCAAAGCCCAGCACGACTAATGCTGCACCTTTGGGTTGGCTTCGGAAAGGTATCATCACAAGGCAAACTTTACATTTTTGTCTTGTAAATGTCACACGTGAAACAATATATATGACTCTGAAAACCTTTTAGCGGTACCTCCTCCTCCTGTTCAATTCTCTTTCCTTTTCCCTGCTTTTCTGCTGTCCCCACCACTCCCACCTGGCGGCCTTCCCTCACTGTAGACCCCGTGGGGCAGGGACCCGTTCGCTCAATCCTCGCTGAGCACCAGGGACAGGGGCAGCGCCGTGCTAGTGACAGTCACGGCAACAAAGAGCCGGTGGTGATTCCTCGGGGACCAAAATACTTACTTTCTCCGTTTTGTAAGGAGACGGTAGAGCTTTTGGTGGTCGGGCCTCTGGGCACTTGAGTAGGCAAGAGCTCTGCGGACAGAATCGAAAAAGGACATTATCCTGCCTTTTCCCTGATACAGCTCTCTGTGAATATTAGCAAGCTGACAGGAACGTAGGCAGGGAAACACAAACATGCACGGCCTATTTTAGAGCCTGGAAGACAGGGACGGGCAAAGTGCAGCGTGCAGTCCATTTCTGCGACCACCAAAGCCATTCAGTAATGAACAATTTTTTCCGTCCAAAAAATGTTTTCCCCCAAATGCTCTCTAGGGCCATAAGGACCCCCCCCTCCATTTTTTTTTTTAACCCATTAGCCCATCTTAGGCCCAGAAAAGCCCTTTAAAAAAGCAGGAAACCTTTTAACTTGTGCTTTTTTTCCCCCCCATAAAGCCTTTTTTTTCTGGAAAAATTGAGGGGGAATGGATTAGGCGATATTTTCATCATCAGGATGATAAATAAAATGTTTAAGACATGGCGTTTGCACATTTGTGGACCCCAAATCATTTCTTAAAAATGATGGAAGAGGAAGATGTTTATGTAAGAGTGCAAGAAGCACCAGATCATTATAATTCTTGGTCCTGGTTTCAGTTCTTTTTCTTTCTTTTCTTTCTTTTTTTTCAAGAATGAGTACATTTTACAGGAATTTCTGGTGGACACTATAGGGAGCTAGTGGGGACAAAGCCATTTGTTCTACTGCACTAATGTTGATGGTTCCTTCTGTTTTGATATGGCTGGCCAAAATTACCTCCTTTTTTTGGCTACAACTTCCAGAATTCCTCAGTCGGCACAACCTCCCCATTATTTATTTATTGCATTTATACGCTGCCTAGCTAAAACCATACATAAAAGAAAAACCCAGTTAACAAATCACCATTGTTAAAAGTGTGAAGTTCAGCAATATAACATCATTAAAAAGCGTGCACAACTTAAGACCATAGTACCCCCTGCCAAAAAACCAAGGTGCCCTGGAAACAGATATCCATTAAAAGTCTGCTTGAACGAGACAGTCTTTGCCAGCAAGCAAAAGGGAAGGGGCCAGCCACAGTTGCTGGGGAATTTGGGGTGATGTCATCCCCCCAAAAAGGCAGCTTTGCAAAATTCTAACCAACTTCCGGTGCAACCCAACAGAGCCCAAGCCTTTGTACCGTTACAGGTGACGGCCACGTCCTCGTAGTGGTAGCAGTTGTGGATGCCCCAGCCGTGGCTGCTGCACTCGCTGAGGGCCGCCTCGGTCCCTTTGCAGTCAACGTTGTCCAGGAAGATGGGGCCCCGGCCCTGGCCAAAGGAGAGGGTGGCCGGCATGGCGATGGCGCGGCCGCAGCCCAGCTGGCGGCAGACCACGTTGGCGTCCACGATGTCCCAGTCGTCGTCGCATACCGTGCCCCAGGTGCTGTTGTAGAAGATCTCTACCCGGCCCTGGCACCGGCTGCGCCCGTTGACCAGCCGGATCTCTGGAAGAAAGAGGGCACCGTTCAGGCTCTTGCGGTCAATGGGCAACAAACCCCCTCTACGGTTTAGTCCAAACTTTCGAGGAGCTGCCCACAGAGCTAAACCTGATAACCATGGGTGGTTATGGGGAGCACAGAACTCTGCCGCTGAAACAGCACCACTGCCTACCAGTCCATTTCTGGGCACACTCTCAACCTCAAAGGGAGGCAAAAGCAAACACCTAATGAGGAAATCTTGCCAAGATAACCCTGTGATGAGGTCACTTTAGGGTTGCCAGAAGTTGGAAATGACTTGAAGTTCCACTTGAAGGAATCAAGCCTTGGTCTCCAAGGTTGTAGTTCAACACTCCAACCGCAACCCCGCACTGGCTTACTGCAAGTTGAGTATCCCTCAGCTGAAATCCTTGGGACCAGAAGTGTTTGGGATTTCAGACGTTTTTGGATTTTGGAAAATCCAAAATTTGAGTATACACAAAACACAGTACTGTACGGGAGATCTCCAAGGTGCCCACAATAGAATGAATGGAAGCGCTGCAGCCACCGGTAAAGTGGGCGGCTGAAGGACTCTCTGGAGATCTTCTGCACAGTTCTGTATTTTATTATTTTTGAATACAAGTATCAGGTCTCTTATATCCTCGGTCTTTCAGATCCTCAGTCTCTCTCTACCCTGGCATCTCACAAACAACACAAGTGGCAAACAAGGACGGAGAGCGACGTGAGGACCTTTGAAATGGCAGGGGTCGTGGATTTGTGCCGAGCACCACGCTTAGATTCCCACAATTTCCCAGCTCCTTGCGTCTCTCTCTCCAGCGTCTCTTGCGTCTTGTTCACGTGCTATTTGTGTCGTTTACGAGATGCAAGGGTGGAGAGAGGCCGAGGATCTGAGAGACAAATGGGGCAGGAGGGCCAGAGCTGCTGCCTCAATGGCAGAGCCAGCAGCTGGTGGCAAAAAAGTTTTTTGAAGGTTTTCAGATTCCCAAATTAGGGATGCTCAGCTTGCAAGGCCTTCTGCCATTTTGATCACGCTTTGTGTTGTGGGTTTTATCTGTGAAATGTGGGAGGATAGATAATCCTTCCAAAGGTATTAGATTAAAAACAGAAGCGTGCTCTCTCCTTTCTTCTCCCTTTTCCCCTGGCCCGACACACACACATACGAGATCACCTCACCTGCAACGGACATCTCGGCAGCTTCAGAGCCTCTCGCTGGAATGGAAACAGAAGAGGGTTAAAGCCAGCTGGGTTGCATCTTGAGCCACGCGCTATGGGAGGGACACCATTGCCTTTCTCTGAGGCTGAGAGAGTATGACTTTCTTTGAGGTTGAGAGAGTATGGCTTTCGGGGCTGAGCAGTGATTTGAACCCTAGTGTCATAGAGTACTAGTCCAACAGTTAAACCATTATATCAGCTGGCTTGAAAAATATCCCAGCTTTGTGTTGCTTTTTGTGGGGCGGAGAGGGGAGGTAAAGCTGAACAAGCAGCGGAAAGACTTATCATTACTGGCATTGAAAGGCGTCCACCATTTTGAAAGTGCCTCAGGAAGAGGCAGACCCAAGATCTTTTGCTGCCTGAGGCAAAGCAGCAAGTAGTGCCACCCACACCAGCTGTGGTGCCCTGTGATACCCAAAGCCTGGCAAGTTAGTTTGGACTAGGAGCAGAAAATCCCAGTTCAGTACTTTTCCTCGCCACTCACAGTGAATAGATACAGTCAGCGTTCACCTCCCTGTGCACTAGGGAGTGCAGGACCCCTGCAAAAACGGGAAAAGTTGCAAACATCAAAATGTGTGCACATGTGTCTGGGGGAAGGGGGGAGTCAAGGTGTGGTGGGGAGAACGGGCACCCAGGGTCCAAAACAGAGCAGGGAAAGGGAGTGAGCTGGCATGGTGGCCCTACACTTCCTACGTCTTTCCCATGGCCTTCCTTGGGTGTGTGTGGGAGGCATCGGGAGAGCATTTGTGGTACTGAGAAATCAGGTTGTGAGCTGTCCTTGGCTAGCCAGGAAGCGGCTGGTGGATGAGGAGGAGGAAGAGGAGGAGGATCAGAGATGGATTTTTAAAGGGCTGCACGGCTTGATCAGAGCCCCCGAGAGGGGAGGTTCCACCGGAAAAGAAGCGCTTGAGGTGGGGGACCGGGATTGGAGAAACTCACAAACAATCAAATCTGTGAAAGTCAAACCCGAAAATGCAAAGGGCCAACTGTACTCTCAAGTGGATTTCTTTTGAATCCCAGGACATGTTGGAATGACACGTTCTTTACTCTTTTGTCTTTTAAAAAATTCTCTCAGACGCATGGATGCAACACCGCGTCCATGAAATAGGACTTTTGCACTATAACTCCGGCTTGTTTAAAAAATTTAATTCCGCAAGGGGAATAGTTGATATTCAGACCACAAGACCACCTCAGCAAACTGTGCCTTGGCTATAAAATACCTTCGGAAGAGACCTGGCGATCCACAAAATCACTATGAACAGTCCCACAAAAGAATGGAACAATTGGATGTGGCGGCACGAACACCTGGAAAGAATTCAACGAGCTCTATCGCGAGAATTCACACTTCCATGGACTGAAAAGGAGGAGGACCAGCGGTGGGTTTTTAAAGGGCTGCACGGCTGGATCAGAGCCCCCAAGAGGGGAGGCTCCCCCAGAAAAGAAACACTTGAAGTGGGGGGCAGGGGTTGAAGAAACTCACAAATAATCAAATCTGTGAAAATCAAACCTATAAGTGCGGAGGGCTGACAGTAGTAATAATTTATTAAATTACCAAGAATCTCCATTGAGTTCAAGCTGGAAAAAACGTGAACTAGGGGGCCGGGTGGAGGACCGTGTACGGCAGAAATTGAAACCGACAGTTTCATCCGTCCGGGGTCATGGAGCACAGCAGACGGTTTCCATTTCAGCGGGGCAGGGACTCCATGCTCCATTTCACTCCATCCTTTCTTTCAAAAAGCTCTCCGTGTTGCTGGACTCCACACCTTTAACAGGTTCAGTACCTCGGACAGCTGCTTTAAAGTACAAAGTAAAACTTGGACTGGATTTTTTGCCTCATTGACATGGAAACTATCAGGCGTCAGTGGGCTCAGGGCAAAGGGTACTCAACGCATCAAAGTCTGGCTTTGAATCCCTGGGTATTCAATCGTATGCGCGCCGAATTGTGGCTTCCTCGTTGTTCTGCAAAGGCAGCTTTCCAGTGGAACACGAAGAAAACGAAAATATGGACCACAGACGATTTACGTGACCTTAAAAGCAGACGATGGAGACATTGAAATGGTTCAAGAGCACCTGTGAGTCTTGCTTGCCTAAGAAAACCACACGAAATTCATGGGGTTGTCATAAGTCAACAGGCAAACTGGAGGTGCGCACACAAACACACACACGCCTTAGATATGGAGGAAGAGACCTGGTGCCTGTCCAGATCGCCCCCCTTTGACCTTCACCCATGCCTTGCTTGGATGTCTGCTGGGCAGAGGACTGTGCGGCGGATCTCGTTGGACTGCATCTCCCAGCAGCCCTAGCCAGGATAGGCCAAAAAAAAAAAAATGCTGGGAGTTGCAGTTCAGCAACATCCGGAAAGCTGCGTAATTTGCTCCCCTAAGATAAACAGGTGGATCAACAGAACGAAGGTTTAAAAATAAAAATTTAAAAAACGAAAGCTGTATTGCTTTCTCTCATCCAGACGAAATCAAATCCAGGGGTTGTTGGGAGTTGTGGAACTGATGTGGATTTGAAAAGACCGACCCACTGAAGATTTTTTTTTTTTTTGAAAGACTGGAATTCATTGACGGTGGGTTTTGGGTTTTTTAGCAGTAAGATATCAAAAGATGTAATAATCTGTGGTTATGGTCGTTAGAAATTCTGCCAAGGTGAAAATATATAGCTCTGCAATGGTAGACCTAGACATAGGATATTAATTAATTTTTCCTTTTCATTGTGATTTCTACAGGGTTGGTCAGAGTTCTTTTGTGTTTTCATTAGTTGGTGAAGTTAAGGTGTGCTTAGGATAACTGATTAGTCTTTTGTTAAAATTATGTTTTAGTCTTCTCGTTCTTGTGTGTCTTCAAGCTGTTTCCAACTTACGGCAACCCTAAGGCGAACCTACCACAGGATTCTCTGGGGCTGAGAGAGTGTGACTTGCCCAAGGTCACCCAGTGGGTTTCCGTAGCTGAGTAGGGAATCCAAGCTCTCCAAGGATGTACTCCAACTCTTAAACCACTAGACCATTCTGGCTCTCCTGTTCAGTCTTAGTCAAATATAATTTAATTTAGTTTAATTTCTTTATTTACTATATTTACACGCCACTTTCTCTTTTGGACCCAAGGTCTCTTTATTTACTATATTTATACGCCACTTTCTCTTTTGGACCCAGGGCAGCTTCCAAAAGGTTAAAACCATTACTAAACATTTAAAGCAATTAAAACATGAGAACAAATCAAATAATTAAAAACCTACAAACATTTTTTAAAAACCTTGATAAATGTTTCGGTTTTAGTTACGTGCGTATATTTTTAGGTATTTTTATTTTCACAGAATCATAGAATCATAGGGTTGGAAGAGACCCCCAGGGGCCATCGAGTCCAACCCCCTGCTATGCAGGAACACCCATCAAAGCACTCCCGACAGATGGCCATCCGGCCTCTGCTTAAAAACCTCCAAAGAAGGAGACTCCGCCACACTCCACGGAGGCAGCAGATTCCACTGCCGGACAGCCCTGACCGTCAGGAAGTTCTTCCTGAGGTTCAGGTGGAATCTCCTCTCCTGCAGCTTGAATCCATTGCTCCTTGTCCTGGTCTCCGGAGTGGCAGAGAACAAGCCTGCTCCCTCCTCGACATGACATCCTTCAAATATTTAAACATGGCTGTCACGTCCCCTCTTGACCTTCTTTTCTGCAAACTAAACATCCCCAGCTCCCTAAGGCGTTCTTCATAGGGCCTCATGGCTTCCATGTATAGTTCCTTTCTCTTTTGTTCCTTTTTTCTTGTCATTGTGAATTAGCCTTTTGGGATTAAAATTAATCAATGCGGAAGACGTGAGAAAGGGAATCAAATCCAGGCCACAAAGTCTCCCAGCCCTTCTCGCCGCCTGGGGGAGCGTGGCACATACCACACGTCCGACCTGCCCTGGGATTTGACGGGGGGTCTTAAATTTCGCTTCCCACCCTCTCCTCTCTTTAATCTCGAAATGAAGTCTCCAGCTTTAAGATTCAAGCCAAGGTTCCTTGCATTGCACGTCCCTCTGCAAGGATCAGATATCCAAGCTGTGCTGAGTGAATCCTGAAGACGAACTCAGGCTGGAAGCGGTAAAGCCAGTTTCTGTCCGGCACTTGGAAAAGTTACATTCATGTCTTCATTCATTTGAATGCTACTTTGGCCTCCCTCATAAGAGGTCAGGGAGGCTAACAATCTCAAATATGCTTACTTTTTTTTTTTAACTATATCTTCCAAAATTCACCGGCTGCATTGCCGGTAGCCATGCTGGCTGGGGGTTCTGGGTTCTGTTGTCCAAAAAATGTCCCCCCAGCTGCCTGCTTCTGCATCGTGAAGGAACCCCAGCACCTCGAAGGCATCCACCGTGGGTGCGACTATGCGGATCATACTTTTTTGTGTGTTAAATATGGTTTGGTGGCGGGTAGAGTTATTTCTGGTTTTTCCACTTTCACGGGGCGGCTGCGCCCAATGAATGTAGACAGGGATGACTATGTATCTATAGCTCAAAAAAGTTCCTTTCTTAAAAAAAAAAATCCTGATTTCTTGCAAAACTTCTAATAGAAACAGCCGAGGGGTCCAGGGAGGTGTGGGTGAGGAAACCTGGGCTGGGGGGGGGGGTGCAAAATACATGGCAAAAAAAAAACGAACTCACTCCCGCATAGGGCTTTTGGAAGAATTTTTGACTCCTGAGGAGGCCGGCTGGCCCCTCCCGAAACTGCAAACCCCAGGATTCCATAGGATGTTGAAAGTGGAATCATAGCGCTAAAACAGGCTAGTGCGGAAACGGCCTCAGTTTGATCCCAGACATTGGAAAGCGAAGATGATTTCGCCAGTGCTGGGGCTGAGCAGCAGGACAGCCAAAGTCTGCTGACAACATAAAACCACCGACGGCAGTGAGAACTTAAAGTGATGGCAAAGTACTTTAGGCCAGGGGTTCCCCTGTTAGCAAGGCAATGAATCTGTGCCGGGGTTTAGTCTGAACTTTAAAGGAGCTGTCCAAAGCACTGAACCCTAGGTGGTGGTGGTGGTGGTGGGGTTATGATGATGATAATGATGATATTTATATCTGCCTTTTCTCACTTTGGGAGTCAAGGTAGATTATAATAGTTTTTAAAAAGTTCAAAACTCATAAAAGACAAAAGTCAGAAAGTGATTGAGATATAGAAAAATTAAAACAAGTTAAAAACATGAGCCATTATTTTTAAGCGCGCACACACACACACACACACACACACACATGCACACAACAGCACAACAAAGCAATACAGCGGGATCTCAGTATCCGCTGGGGTTTGGTTCCAGAATCTCCCGTGGATACCCAAATGTGTGGATGCTGAAGTCTCACTATATATAACGGCAGAGTAAAATGGTACCCCTTATATAAAATGGTGAACCACTCACAGGTTTGCTTTTTGGAATTCTTTTAAAAATATTTTTGAGCCATGTCTGGTTGAATCCATGGAAATGGAGGGCCGATGGTATATAGAAAATCCAGCACATTGTACAAGGCCTCCCTGTCTAAACAATCGGTTCTCAAAAGCCAGTCATCTGTTTATTGAAACACAGTAGGAAAGACGCCAGTCTACCCTCTCTGGGAAGGGAGTTTCGAAGCCTGGGGCAGCCGCTGACAAGGCCCTGTCTCTCATGTTACCACCAAATGTTCCTGTGAGGATGCTGGGAGAGAGAGAAGGGCCTCCCCAGCAGTTCTCAAAACGCAGGCAGGTTTGTAAGGGAGGATATAGTTCGAAAACAGGAGAACCCTAGCACTGCCATCCCAACCATGTTCAGAATTTGAGACGCTTCTTTGAGGTTCAGACTAAAACCCAGAGCAGCCTGACTGGTGCAGGAGTCACCCGCTGCCTGCGCTGCAAAAGAATCTCTGCAAAATGGAAGAGATTGGGCATCAAAACGGCAAATGAGATTTGGCGACTGTCATTCAACTTCATCTCAACTTCCACTTTGGAGAGCTCCGCTTGCAACGCCGACAGCTCACGGCTTGTATGTCTGTGGGGCAGCCCGTCTGTTCTGGATTTTAGTGTAAAGCGTTGCATCTTCGGTGGGATCCAATTTCACGTGCACGCAGATGGGTTCTGAGCTAGGAGCAACAGAGCAAGAAAGGGATTGTGGTGTGGGGCAGTTAGCTTAATGAGAACGTCAACTCAGAATGTGACCCCTGGCCAGAGGCGGGGGAATTCAACACTGGTCAAAATTCCTACCGAAAGGAAAGCTCACCTGTTGGGAAAAGGGAGACGAGGGGACCCAGGGTTGACAGGACGAGCAAGGCAGGTGGTATCCAGAGTCCAGGCCTCCGATCTCTCTTCCTGTGTCCTGGACAAGGACCAATGTTCATTTCGGCTTCTCACCGGGTTTTGCAGTAGGTCTCTCAGTGGTCTCCCAGGGAAATAACTGCAAAGCCACACCTGGAAAGGAAGGGGGGAAATATGAGTATTCCTCTCTCCCGTAGTTTGGAATTGTCTTTAACATTAACGTTTAATCTCTTTTTTAAATCTTTCATTTTTTTTTAAGAACTTAATTAATATATGTTAATGTTGTTGAGGCTACCAGTTAACTCATGGCATTAAGCACTGCTATTACAGCCTGCAAAGAAGGCCTCCCATCCCAAGCAACCCTTGTCAGTCTGCAAAGAAGACCTCACGTCCTATGCAAAACCTTGCCAGTCTGCAAACAAGACCTCCTGTCCCATGTAAACCCTTGCCAGTCTGCAAAGAAGATCTCCTGTACCGTGCAAACCATGCAAAACCTTGCCAGTCTGCAAAGACGACCTCCTGTTTCATACAAAACTGTCCCAAACAGCCATGTAGCCTTTAAAATCCCACCTCTGATCCTCCTCCTCCTCTACCAGTAGCTGCCTGGCCAGCTAAAGATGGATCGCACCCCAATTTCTCAGCACCACAAACTCTCTCCTGATGCCCAATTGCACCCAAGGAAGGACATGGGAGAGAGATGGAAGTCTAGGACCACCATGCCAACTCACCCCCTTTTCCCTCTCCTTTCCCTGAGCTGGTTGGACCCTGGGGGTCTTTTCTCCCCAACATGCCTTGGCTCCCTTCCCACAGACACACATATTTTGATATTTGTGTTTTTTCCCACTTTTGTGTGGGTCCTGCACTTGCAACCCTGGAAAACGTGGGGAGCCAACGGTATAACCAAAACCCATACACTCTTTCGATCTATTCTGTCACGTTTCCAAGACCTGCCGCACACTTCTGCAGCCTCACACTACTTTTTCTCTCAATCCACTGTGTTATTTAGCTTTTGCACACCTTCACAAACGATATATACAGCCAGGCCTCCACGCTTGCGGGCTTCCCCTTTGGCGGATTTGATTATTCACTCTGCTGCCTCCCTGGGCCATTTTCAATAGGGACTGCAAGCCTCGTGAGACTGAGAAACTGCAAATGAGACCTACAGGTCCTTATTAAAAATGGTGTGGGGCAGCAGTGGAGGTGGCCGTCAGCCCCACCAGCCCCCCACTTCTACCTTGTGAAGGAACCCCGATGCCTCAGAGGAACCCATGGTGGGCACAATAGGATGATCATACTTTTTTTGTGTTAAATATGGTTTGGGAAGGCCCAGAGTTATTCATAGTTTTTCCACTTTCACAGGGGTCCTGTGCCCCTAACCCTAGCGAATGGGAAGGGATGACTGTAGGGCATTATTTATGTTTCTTGGCAGCCAAAATACATACGCGAGATCGAAAAAAAGACAGGGTTCCTCATTCCGACGATTTCTGGATTTCAGTGGTGCTCTGGTCCCTAACCCATCGAATAAGAAGGCCAGGGGAATGCCTGCACGTAGGAAATTTTGTAGAGTTGACTTCCAACCTAACGAAAGAGCTGGCCCCAGGTTTGCAAGAACATAACTCTTCATGCAGGCATGACGCCCTGGCGCTTCCCCGCTCTCACTGCTCGGGAGGAGCACACCAGCAGACAACTGGCATGGCCATATCTGAGGATGAAAAATAATCTAGTCCCTCAGCTTGTACCCCTGAATGCTCCATTCATCCATCCCGGTGCTAGGCTCCTCTCGTGAATAATGTCGCCTTTTGTGCCGAGGGGCCCGGCCTGCTCTCCCCCCGCTTCTGCCATTCGCTGAGAAAAATGGCCACGATGGCAGACGAGGTGCTTTCCTCGAGCCAACAGCCGCGTACCTGTCCCAGCTCCAAGAAGGTGTGTGGAGTGGCTCGGGTGCTCCATCTCTTCCTCCACCGCCCCCCCCCCAACAGCAACTGCAGCTATTCAGAGAGCAAGGAACTCTGCCGGCCGGCCCCTCCCGAAACTGCAAACCCCAGGATTCCATAGGATGTTGCAAGTGGAATCATAGCGCTATAACAGTCTGGTGCGGAAATGGCCAGTGGCTGGTGGTGGTGGAGAAGGACAAGAGGTTGGTTTTTAAAGGGCCGCGTGGCTTGATTGGAGCCAGAACCCTAGAGGTAGGGAGGGCAGGGGTAGAGAAACTAATAAATAGAAAATAGTGAACGGAGAAAATAGTAGAGGAAATAATGAAATCCATGAAAGTGAAACCTGTGAATACGGAAGGCCGACGGTATATTCAATTGACGTAAGAATTCCAACCCATGGATATTTTGCAGTAAGGTTAAGTTTGATTTTATCCACCGTGCATTTCACGAACCTACTGACAATGTCCCCCTCCCTCTTCCTTCTTATGCTGCAAGAAAATCACTAGGCTTAGAGAATTCCAGCCTCCCCATCTTGCCCCAGGATGGGACCTATGGTTCGGCATCCAGCGTCTGGCACTCTGTCCGTGACACACACACAAGCATGAGTTACCCTATGCAGGCAGAGTGATTTTTATTTTTTTTTTTGGACAACACACAACTGATACACCCAGAAAGTGTAAGCAGACTTGGCCTCCATGGTTATCCAGAGGAGGGGGACGGAAATGATAGAAGGCGTCAAAACTACGAAGCCCTAAGAGGAGCAGCTTAGGGAGCTGGGGATGTTAGCCTGGAGAAGAGAAGGTTAAGAGGGGATATGATAGCTACGTGCAAATATTTTGAAGGGAAGATGGAGCAAGCGTCAAACTTCAGGAAAAGGATTGTATGATTCTATAAGTCAAACTGGTTTGACGACCGTTGACAGCAACAAAGGACTTGATCTTATTTCGCTAGCAAGTAGGTGATAAAGGTGTCACCCACCTCTGGGCACATTCATCTCGACGGCTGAAGAACATGTATGTATAACATCAAACCTATTCCCCCTTTAAAATCCCTTGGAAGCTAAACTCGATATTGATCTAAAGGAGCATGAGACAGCCATCAAACTTGGTACTTGAGTATCAGTACCGAAATAACAAGAAAGGAAGAGTTGGCTTGTTGGGATTTTCTGAAAACGCAAGACAAAGCCCTTTAATTTCATGCGAGACCAAACCCTTTAATTGTCGAATTATTTGCACTGACCCTCTAGCTGCAAATCATTCAACAAAGAGACAACACTTCTCTTCCATGGAACTCCACCAAGAGAGTTCAAAATATTGAACTGTATTTAATGTTTGCAATTAGATTTTTAAGATAAATGACGGTAGAAGATGGACCGTAATTTCATAGCATAAGACACTGGAAATTAACCATCGGTGTCTCAACACCGAATGTCATTTTCCCCCTAATTCCTTGCACTGCAGAATATTCAAGTTTGTTGATGTTATTATTATCAGTTGCTAACATTACCACCACCACTCCTTCTATTATTTGTTCTTTTGCTCACGGGTGGCTGAGCAAAGTGGTTAATTTCCTTTGCAAACTTCAATCTTCATTTTACAACTTCTCCGATCATCAATACCAAGGAGGTACAGGGAGATGGAAAAGCCACATACCTCTTTGGTGTTCTGCTTTCCAAGGAATGCCAGGGTTACATTCCAAAATGCAATATTTGGCGATAAGGCATCAAAGGGAAGAGGTAGTCCATAGGAGAAAAAAAGATGGAGAAAGCTTTCTTTACACCAAGCGATGCTCAACTCTTTTCTTCTTCTTTCTCTTCTTCCTTCTTTTCTCGCAAAGTACCAATAGGTACGGAGAGAAGTCCCTCATCCGTCAATCGTGCAGTCCAACTCTGTCATCGCAGTAAGATTCTAGCACTGTGTCCGTATACTTCATGGAACAAGAATGCAAAGCTTTCTAGTTTTACAAAGTTTTACTCTATGCTACAACCATGGATCAGCTTACAGTAGCACATCTTCATCTAGACACCGAGAAGAAAATAAATGGAAAAAAAGTTTTGAAGATGTCCCCATAAAAAGAGAGGTAGAGGGAGGTGGAGAACCCAGCAGAGAGACACCCTTAAAGATACATCATTCTCAAGAGAATGGGTCAGGTTTCCAAAGAGGAAGGCAAGAGGGATGGGTGAGTGTGGTGTGTGTGTGTGTGCACACACACACACTCCAGGGTGATGACAGAAATTGGAGGCTAGTTGAAGAACTCGCATGGGAAAAGGTTGGGTCCCTCACCCCCTTGCAAAGGCACTTCATTCTCCTGTAAGACTGGGAGGGAGAACCATGTCTCAATTGGGAGGAAGTCATTAACTATCATTTTTGGCGACATGATCTTGGCACAGAGCCTGTGCATACCCAGTGGTTCCAACATGCCAGCAGAGAGAAAGCTGGAAGTGCCACCTTTCCGTCCCTCTCTGGCTTGGCTTTACTCTACAGCGGCTGGATGGGCAGCACTGTCGTGTACGCAGGGCTCGCAAGTCAGAAATAACTCGTGAAATAACAACAACCACTAAGAACTTGATCTCTGCATCGCTAGCCATCAGGTTGACTTGACGGCAAGCAAACAATAACACAACGAAAGGTCTGGAATGAAGCATCATGGAAGCAGACGTGGCCATCTGGAATTATGAGCAGGAGCGGCTGGTCGCACTTGCGAGTCCCCTGATAGCATTCTTGGCTCCCTGGACTCTGGGCATACAAGAAGATGACGCCTGTCCCCCCCCCCCCCAAAAAAAACACAAAAACACATATGCCAAGTTAGAACAAGATGGCCTTTGTTCAGCTGCGTTAATCTGCCCCGTGGTGGGGATGAGCAGCGGCAGCAACGACATCAAGGACACGATGTTGAAAAGGGGGCCTCGGTCGTGCCAAGTAACTTCTGCTGGAGACCCACAGCTGATGCTGGAAGGGGAATGGGACACACAGACGATAAATCTCTGCTGAAATTCACACTCCTCTCCTGGTGTTCTTCCAGTACTGTTTGGTTCCTGACAGGGCATGAAGAAGTTATTTCTTTTCTTTTTTTTGACTTCCAGAACCCCCAGTCAGCACGGGAGAGAAGGTGTGATATAAATATAACTCATACAATTTGATCTTTTGTGTCATAGTGACCGTATGATAGGGTTTTCTGGGCAAGATCTACTTTGAGGAAGCTTGTCATTGCCTTGCTCTTAGGTCTTTCTCTTCCTCTGAGGCTGAGAGAGTGGGACGTGTCCAAGGATACCCAGTGGATTTCTGTGGTGAGCAGAGATTCAAAACTTGGTATCCCAGTTCAACACCCAAACCACTATACCGCGCTGCATCAAACAAACTGAGTGTTTTCCTCGGGAAGATTCTTATCCTCCGAGGCTGAGAGAAGATGTAACTTGCCCAAAGGGCTCCCACTGCGGAGCAGGGAGTCGAAGCTGGATCTTCCAGAGTCCTAGTTCAACACTCAGATAACTGCAACCTGCTGGCTCTAACAAATAGAAAAAGGGATAAATATTTCTGCAACAAGCTAAATTAAAACGAAGGCAGCAAGTGTCATTGCTGCTCTTTGAGTCACTTCTGACTTATGGCAACACTATCACGGTTTTTTCTGGGGCTGAGAGCATGTGATGTGCCCACCAGTGGGCTTCCATGGCTGAGCAGGGAATTGAATCATGATAGCTATAGGGATAGGGACAGCTATAGGGATAGCTATAGATAGGGACGTGATAGCCTTGTTGAAATATTTGAAGGGATGCCATGTAGAGGAGGGAGCGGGCTTGTTTTCTGCCGCTCCAGAGACCAGGACAAGGAGCAATGGATTCAAGCCGCAGGAAAGGAGATTCCACCTGAACCTCGGGAAGAGCTTCCTGACGGTCAGGGCTGTCCGGCAGTGGAATCTGCTGCCTCCATGGAGTGTGGTGGAGTCTCCTTCCTTGGAGGTTTTTAAGCAGAGGCTGGATGGCCATCTGTCGGGAGTGCTTTGAGGGTGTTCCTGCGTGGCAGGGGGTTGGACTGGATGGCCCCTGGGGTCTCTTCCAACTCTACATTTCTATGATTCTATGATTCTATGAATCCTGGTCTCCAGGGTCATAGTTCAATGCTCATACCATTACACTATGCTAGTTCTCTTAACCAAAAATTAATTTCCACCAATTAGCATTCCAGTCTCCCCACTCCAACCCCAATTTGATGTTGTCATTCACTCCAGATCAGGGATTCATAACCCTAGCAATCACATGAACTGAGTGCAAAAAGTCATTTAAAGAAAACTTTGAAAATGGTGTTCACGTGCATTTTTCGGGGCAGGGCGCCCACAGCCCTCACATTTTCAAAATGATGAGTGACACGAACACCCCTCAAATAAGGCCATTTCTGCACTACACTGTTATAACACGATTATTCCGGCCCCTCCCGAAACTGCAAACCCCAGGATTCCATAGGATGTTGAAAGTGGAATCAAAGCGCTATAACAGTCTCATGCGGAAATGATCGTAGGTTTATAAGATGTAGAGATACGGAAACAAGACAAATGGTAATTGAATTTATTGATCATAGAAACGTGATTGCTCTTCTTTTGTGTAAACAGAAACACTGTAGTTTCAACTGGAGAATATAAGCGGAATTGGGGAGGTGGGGTACATTTAAAGAAGATGTCACCCACTTGTTCCTTTTTTATTTGGTAACTAGACTTTAATAAAAGAAAGAAATGGCGACAATGGCCAGCTTAAATAACTTTGTATTAGCGTTAGGGTACTTTGTAATGCTAATCTAGCCTATGTTAAAACTGCCTGCAACCACGTATTGTATATCAAAGCAAAGAGTCATTCTATCTCATTGCAGTAGAGGGGGACCAAAGAAGGCAGATTGGGAGATGTAGTACCCCAAGGTCTGGCCAGGGTTTAGAGGGAAACATCAAGGAACGAGACAGAGCAATAACAGGGAGGCGTTGGTAAGCAACTTGGAGGCTGCGCTTCCCAACAGGACGTTCTTCCTAATGTTTAGGTGGAATCTCTTTTCCCGGAGTTTGAAGCCGCTGCTCCACAGCGTCCTGGTCTCCACAGCAGCAGAAAAAGGACTTACTCCCTCTTCCATATCACGTCCCTTCCAAACAGAGCTATCATGTTGCCTCTTAACTTTCTCTTCTCCAGGCTAAGCATACCCGGTTCCTTAAACTGTTCCTCCCGGGACTTTCACGGTTTCCAGTCCTTTTACCATTTTGGTGACCCTCCTCCGGATACATTCCAGCTTGTCAACGTTCTTCCTGAACCGTGGTGCCCAGAACCAGACACAGGACTCCAGGTGGGGTCTGACCAAAGCACAACAGAACGGTAACACCGTTTTCCTTGATCTCGACACTATGCTCCTATTGATGCAGCCTAGAATCGCATTGGCTTTTTTAGCTGCCGCATCACACTGCTGACTCATGTTCAGCTTGGGGTTGACTAAGACCCCTAGATCCCTTTTCACACGTACTGTTTTCAAGCCAGACGTCACCCATCCTGTATTTGTGCATTCCATTTTTTCTGCCTAAGCGCAGGACCTTACATTTCTCTCTGTTGAATTTCATTTTGTTAGCTTTGGCCCAGCTCTCCAATCTGTCCAGGTCATTTTGAATTTTGATCCTGTCCTCTGGGGTATTAGCAACCTCTCTCAATTTAGTATCATCTGCAAATTTGATCAGCATGCCCTCTGCTCCTTCATCCAAGTCATTGATGAAGATGTCGAATAGCCCTGGGCCCGGGACAGAACCCGGTGGCACCCCACTAGTCATCTCTCTCCAGGATGAAAAGCAGCCGTTGGTGAGGAGCACCCTTTGGGTCCGGTCGGTCAACCAATCACCAATCCCTAATAAAGCCAACACTACTACCACTGCTACCATTAATAATTATTATTGATGCTAGCAATAAGAGCCTTTTTGACAGCGATCATACTATTAATGTTACCTCAGTTCCTACTATAATATAGTAGATTAACTTCTAACAATAATTTCTAATAATATAGCAATCCTACTATCAATGTCACCACAATTTCTACTATTATATAGTAGATCAATTTCTAATAATAATTTCTAATAATATAGCAATCCTACTATCAATGTCACCACAATTTCTACTATTATATAGTAGATCAATTTCTAATAATAATTTCTAATACTATAGCAATCCTACTATTGATGTTACCTCAATTTCTACTATAATATAGTAGGACAATTTCCATTAATAATTGCTAATAATTTCTACTATTTCTACTAAATAATAATATAGTACTCATCATTGTGCCTCTTGTAATTTTAATACTATTAATTCTAATACTTATTCTATTAATTCTAATATTACCACTACCATTTTTAGCTTATTTAACTATGCTGCTGATAAAGTGGGTTAGAAACTTTCCAGGGCTTGAAAGCCAGCAAAGCTGCTGTCAAAGCTCCTTATGCGGAAAGACTACCTTTCCCGGCAGGCACCGCGGCTGGTGAGGCGCATGCGCCCGTCGCAAGGCCGCTAAGCTCGAGGCCTACCGAGAGAAGGCGGTGGCATTTCCTCAAGCACTTCATTCCCCATGATGCATCGCGGCGGCGACGCCAGAGAAGGGAGGGAGAAGGGGGGGGAAGGAGCCGACGCATGCGCACCTTAACACTTCTGTCGTCGAGCTGAGGCGGCGACGGGAGCCGGTGGCCGAGCGGGGTTTCATTGGCGACGGCCCGAGACGAGGTGAGGGGCTGGGAGAGGGAATTATGAATCGCGTACCCCCTTCTCATTCATAATCCCATCATCTCTGGCGGCTGGGGATGATGGGAGTTGTAGTCCAGCAGTCTGGAAGCCTCCCCCGCGGGTTGGGTCGCCAGCTGTGACCACTGTGGACTACTGTCGTCCGCCTAGGGAGGGCTGGGATCGTTCTTTGGGCGGGGAGACTCAAGATCCCGAGGGGGATATCCGTGGGCAGGTTGGGGGCCCTTGCTAAGGGAGGCTACTTTGGGGGAGTAAAAGGGGACTTTTGGGGACTAAGGTGTGTCCGGTCGGCCAGCCAGCGTGGCCGGCGGGTGGCGTTGGCTGGGAGGATCGGTGAGCTGGGGTCCCAAAATGTTGCTTTTCAACACTGGAAAAGGCGTGACGTCTGTGGCCATTTCCGCACGACACTCTTATAGCGCTATGATTCCACTTTCAACCTCCTATGGAATCCTGGGGTTTGCAGTTCAGGGAGGGGCCGATGACTACCCTATGGGGGAGCTCTGTGAAAAACAAAGCGAGGCACACTGTGGTCATCTGCCTCAATTTGTGGGTCTGAACTTTGACGGTTGTTCGGCTGCGGAGAATATGTTGGTATTAAATGTTACAGTCTTGTTGTTGACTGTGGTCAAGTTGACTTTGACCCACGGCGATCCTATGAGTGAGAGATCTCCACGTGGCCCTGTCCCCGGCCTCAGGTCCTGTGGATTCAGGGGCGTAGCTTCCTTGACTGGATCTATCCGTCAGGAATGTGGTTTTGCTCATCTTCTATTGCCTTCTACTTTGCCAAGCAGTAATGTCTTTTCTAGTGAGTCACGTCTTCTCATGATATGGCCAAAGTACGACAGCCGCTGTTTAATTATATTGCCTTGCGGGGGTAGATAGTTCAGGCTTCGATTTGCTCTAGGACCCATTCGTTTGTCTTTTTGGCAGTCCAGGGTATCTACGGAACCCTCCTCCAGCACCACGTTTCAAAGGGATTGATTTTTTTCCTGTAAGCTTTCTTCACTGTCCTTCGTTCACAACCATAAATAGAAATTGGAAATATGATGGCATGGACCACCCTAACTTTAGTATTCAATGATGTATCTTTACACTTGAGGATCTTGTCTGGTTCCTTCATACCTACCCTCCAAGTCTGAGCCTTCTTCTGATTTCTTGATGGATTTCTCCATTCTGATTAACAACTGAGCCAAAGCGTGGAAGATGTTGAACTATTTCGTTGTGTTCGTGTTACAATCACTCCCTTTTATTTCATATACTGGACTTCTGATGATCAAGAATCCTGCTATGTGTTCCCCAGTCAGTTCTGTATCAAGAAATGAAATTGTAGAAGGAAGAGAAGTGTTTCGGGGCAGAATTTGGAAGCATTACTTTTTGGAGTAACAACTCTCACACAGCTCACAATCCCCAGGCCATGTGGCCAGTTCTGCAGTCCGACACGGTAACTTTTCCAATTTCTTGATGACAGGAGAGCTGGGTGAATATTCCCGGCTTCTTCCTGGGACCTGTGTGATCTGTTATATTAATTCATCCTTCTAGATGGTCATTTGCAGTCACAAGACAGTCACAGAGAATGCCTCTCCCTGTGCTTCATCCCACACCCCATGTGTTTTCTTGAAAGAGTTTCATTTTCTGTTCCTAGTGTTGTTGGAAGCACCTTCTGCAATCCCTCTGTGAATGTTTAGAATTGTTTCAGTTCTCTTGCCACTCTTGCTGTGAAGAACAATGAAGATAATTAAACTTATTGCTTTGGGTAATGTGAGGAGTCCCTGTAAAAAGTTTCCAAATAGTCATCATGCTGAGGAAGCCAGTGTAAAAAGCATGTCTGCTTTTGTTGTAATTGTCGAGTGAGCATTCGGAAAGCTAGTATCTCTTAGCCTTAATGCTCCACGTTTGTTTTAAAAAAAAAACAGTCAGTGATGATTATGTTGAATTCTTACCTTTACACCTTCTACATCAGGCTCCCCCGTATCAGTTTGTTTCACTTCTGCAAATTTTCTTCCTCTTGTGTTTTCAGACTGAGGATCATGCGGATCGTAATGATGATTTAACTTGGAAAGTTACTTACTTACTTAGTCACCTGTGATGACTAAGCTTTGCCTCTAGGTAACTAAACAAGGCCGTTTCAGAAAAAGTGGTGGTTCTTTTTCCTTTTTCCCCAAAGTGTGCACATTTTTAATCCTGGTTGGATTACTGTAATGCACTCTACGTTGGGTTGCCTTTGAAGAGTGCTCAGAAATTTCGACGGGTCCAAAGAGCCACAGCCAGGTTGTAACTGGGATTGGCTATGGGGATCACACAACTCCCCTGTTCCAACAGCTTCACTGGCTGCCGATCCATTTCTGGACACAATTCAAAGTGCTGGTGATGATCTGTAAAGCCCTTCACAGCTCAGGTCCAGATTATTTGAAGGACCGTATTCTCCTTTATGAACCAGCCCAGGCTTTGAGATCTGCTGGAGAGGCCCTTCTGTCCATCCCACCACCCCCACAGATACATCTGGTAGGAACTCAGGAGAGACGGGACCTTCTCGGTGGCTGCCCCCCCACTCTGGAATTCCCTTCCCAGAGAAATCAGACTGGCACTCTCCCTACTCTCTTTCTACAATCAAGTAAAGACATTTTTATTCAGACAGGCGTTCAAAGTGTGTTTATAGGTGGCCTGTGTGATAGAATGTGCTAGGTACTGTGCTGATGAGTGTGTGAGTTTTTAATTATGTGTTTTAACTTTGTTTAAATTCTTTTTGATTGTTTAATTATGCTTTAATGTTTGGGGTTTTAATTATGTCTTTTTAATTGTTGTAAGCCACTTTGAGTCCCAACCTGGGAAAAAAGCAGGGTATAAATGAATACAACAACAATCATAATAGTTGGCTCTTCTCTCTCTATGAGTGTGTGTGTTTACATACATGAGGAGGGTAGTAATGTTTTTTGATTCAAAAGTATTTGAGGATGTGTTTTTGTGGTTGAGTCAGTAGGAGGTCAGAGTATAACAGTCTGTGTCTTTGACCAAACAATTGGGAGTATAATCCACAAAAGCAGACACAATTGTGAATCGGTTGCTTTAGTGCAAGGATTGGAATCCTGTGATCTTCCTGATGTTGTTGGATTGTAACTTGCCACAACTCTAGTCAAAATAGCCAGTAGGATGATGCAGTTTCATAGAATCATAGAGTTGGAAGAGACCCCAGGGGCCATCGAGTCCAACCCCCTGCTATGCAGGAACACCCATCAAAGCATTCCCAAAATTTGGCATTGAACAACATGGGGAGGTGGTAAGGATGTTGATTTACAGCTGTTTGTACTTTTTGTACATCTTGGCCCACGTTGTCTACTCTGATTACCAGCATCACAGACGGTGGATTATGAAGATTGCTGTGAAAATACACCAAGAGCTCTTTAAACCTGGAGGAAGATTCTTGTATCAATACCAAGTGACAACGCATACTATTAAGGATTCTAAATACAAAATGGCATTAATACTGCTGATGGTGCAGGAGGGTAGCTTGGTCCTCCAGATGTTTTCGACTTTTAACTCCCAAAATCTTTTTAGCCTTGGCCATGCTGGCTGGGACCTCTGAGAGGTTGAAGCCCAAAACAATGGGAACATCAGAGGTTGAGAACCTTAGGACGAAAGGGCTTCTAGATTTCCTGGGGTTAGGCACTTTGAACCTCTCAGAACAAACGTAGACAAAATACAGTCCTTTAAAACTTGTCAGACTGCAACTCTTATCAGCCCTAGCCAGCATAGCCAATGGTGAGGAATGCTGGGATTTACAGTTCCGCAACATCTGGGGGAGCGTGCTCAGTCCGACCCTATGCTGGAAGCAGTGTGTGTTCACACTCTCTGTCCCAGAAAACCCCATGATAGGTTTGCTTTAGGGTCACTATGAATTAGAAAGGCACACAACAACAACAAGGAGACTAGGGTTTTTTGCTCACATCCTTAGTTGGCAGCTACCCTAAGAGTCTTTTGAACGACCATACACTTTATTTGGGATTCTTACCTTTAAGCCTTGCTCTGAAGCTGTGTGTTTCCCGAAGGACCCAGCTCTGTTTTGACTTGAAAACAGCCTCTGACTTCTTACGACATTAAACAGGAAAAGCTCCAACCATCTTCCCCTGTTCGCTCCACCCTGGAGTATGACTTCTAGATTTTACTGACTTGGCCAGGCTGAGCCAATCCAGCTAGAAATTCAGAGGGTGAGTTGTAAGATTTACAGCCACAGGTCAGGGGGTTGTATATTTCAGCTGATAGTCATCTGCTTTCAAACTTTCCCTGTGTCTGAGCTGTAATGGCATTCCTGGCTTTTAAGTTTTCCCAGCATGCTTTCGAAATAGGCCTTGGGGCTACGGAGAGACGGCAAAAGGTGGAAGAAGGCACCAAAACTAAACTCATGCAAAAAAAGAAACCGAAACTTGCTATCAGTTCTTCAGAAAAAGGACTTTGATGTCTCCCTCCTCCTCCCTCCGTGTAAACTAGTACTGATCTGGCTCTTTTTTTCCTTGTTGATCTCACCCTCTTAATAAGAGGAAGATGGCTTTTCCTTCGGGAGCTTCTGTTCCTCACAGGGACTCGCCCCAATTTTTTTTTTCCTGGCTGAAAAACGGAGGATCCTTTCACACTACACATTCTGAGCACTGTGATTCCACTTCAAATGCTGTAGCAATACCCTGTGGGATTCTGAGGTTTGTAAATTTGGTGGGGCACCAGAGTTTTCTGACGGAGAACTCTAAATCCCCAAACTGCAGATCCCGTGATTCAGTAGGCTGGAACCGTGACAGTTAAAGTGGAATATAGCCTTATAACTGTGCTGTGTGAAGGAGCCCCAGATTGCTTTGTTGGAAGTCCTGTCCTTGCTGCATTTTCCTTGTTCCTGCCTGTTGCTCTTCTCCCAGGTAGGCCGGGAGCTGTCGGAGAGAAGGTAAGTGGGCACCGAGGAGAGAAGAGCAAAAGGAAACTCTCTACAGGTGACTGTAGCAGCTACCATAACTGCTAGCTGTCAGCAGAAGTTACTTCCTTCTATCCTCTGGAGCTCCCCCTCCCATTCCCTTGCCTTTGACGTTGGCTCAGAGAAGGAAGACTCACACACCAGGGCAAAAGGCAAGGGAATGGAGAGTGGGGGTCCCAGAAGGAATGGGAGCGGGACCATGGGGGCTGTTATTTGCAGTTTTCTCGCTTTCACAAGAGCTCCGCACCCCAAACCCTTGTGAAAGTGGAAGGATCACTCTTAGTTTCTTTTTTAAGAACGGAGATTTTCCTACAAGGGGAAAAAAATGTTCTCATGTTGCTGGTGACATTTCACAATTCACCTTTCCTTCTCTTTTTCTGTTATAGATCTGGTGTGTTCCCGTTGCCGAAGATGAACTGTTGAATTTTGACACAGTGCCGTCCCGAAGCTCCTGTCCCTTTTTGGGTCCGTGTGCGAAAAGCCCGTTAGAAATGGCCACGTCACCGGGCACCTCTGCTGGGCCTCCCCCACCTCCGCCGGATCTGGGCGTGGCGGTGTGGGAGTGGCAGGACGAATTTGGCCGGTGGAGGCCCTACCGCAGTGTTGTGTGCAGCTACATCGAGCAATCCTTCCAGACCCTCATGGTGAAGGGGCGGCGGTCCGTGGGGACTTGGCCCGTCAATGGCAGCATCCCCCTGGGGCAAGCTGATCCCATGCTGGCCCCCTACATCATTGACCTCCCGAGTCTAACGCAGTTCCGACAAGATACGGGTGAGACACAGCATGACTACGTGTGTCAGAGGGGCCACCAAATTGGGCTTCTCTGCCGTGTTAGTTAAACTGCTTAGCTGCTCTGTTGCCATATTGCTTTGACCAAAGTCATTTTGTGAGGCTGTTGGTGTGTGGGAAAGAATGTGAACATGAAACCTCTGTGAGGGGGCTCGCGGAGTTCTTAAAACTGAAACCTGTGCTGTATCTTCAGTTCTGGCAAAAGCAGTGTCTCTGTGCCGCATCTGATCTCTAATAAAAACCTTTCTGGATTTGTCCGCACAGCCTAGTTATTGAGTTAGATTAAACCAGGCTGGCTGAGACTTCGCGAGCAACTGCCCAGAGCATTCTCTTTCCAGTGCAATCCAAAGTCTCGAGAGTGAAGAGCATGGGCCGTGAGCTACGTAGCTCCTGGTTCGAACCTTATCCCAGTTTCCTGGAACCTCAATTCACCAGTCTGTAACATGGACATAAAAATCTTTACAGGGCAAGGATAAGTATTTGGACACTTTTGCCTTTTTTTAAAATAGTCCTCTCCACCATGTGTGTTATTGATTCACTTACTGGATTTCCATCCTGCCTTTCCTCTCCGAAATGGGAATCAAAGATCATACGGTAATATTAAATCAAAGCAGGACTGAAATTCAGCACAAGGGGAAAGATTGAAAACTGGATTAAATGAAAAGCACTGCTGGTATCTGTTAATAACTGGTCTCATTCCCTGCCTTTTCAGAGGATAGATTTTAAATTGTTCTTAATCATATAGATAGTTTATATTGTATTTTAACAATGGTTCCATTCACTTTTTTATTTATATGTGTTCTTATCTGTAACTTTTGTAAGCCACCCTGAATCCCAATTCTGGGGAAAAGGCAGCATAGAAATATAACAAGAATAATAACAACTGAAAACGGGTTGTGAAAATCTTAGACTCTATTTTGTTGAGTTTCTCTGAATCCTACCAGCTTTATTCCCTGTCCTTGCTGTGTATTTTCTTGCAGAACTTTGTTTTCTTTTCACACCAAAGTTCCTACAAGTTTTTATTTAATTTTTCTAATTTGTGCATTTTATCAAATGTATACAACTTTCCCCTTCGACAAAACTATCTGTGCGTTTTCCCCCTTGTTACTCAAATGTTAGCCATTCATATTTTTACATGGGGACATTGTTCTGTGCACCCTTTATTTCTCGGAAACAGCCTGCAGACTTTGCAAATGTGTGAACACTGGAGGTTGAATGTTTTCTCACCGCAAGTTGTAAAAGATGCCAAAAAATGCTGCTTTTCTCCAAGATTGTCAGATCCCGGCAATTTTTTTCTCATCCATCTATCTCTAATTTTAAAACTCATAGTTAAGGAAAACAGAGCATTTAGCCAAGAAGCCTCACCTAATCCCAAAAATACATTTCTTGTTGGTTAATCTGTCCATTGCGAACAATTCTGAGCTCTTCCTAAACTCATCTGTGGGAGGATATTGAGAAGCTCAGGAAGGGAGATTTCCTGCCATTCTCCATGGCTTCCTACGAAGATCTCAGATTGTCTGTCTGGCAGCTAACATGCAAACTCCTGAGGCCTAGGGGTCAGATATTTTTGTTGTTTTTGTTAATTGCCATCAATTCCGTCTTGAATTATTGTGATCCTATGGTCACAATAAGTCCAAGCCACTCTGTCATCAACAGCCCTGCTCAGGTCTTGCAAATTCAGGCACATGACTGCCTTGATTGCGTCTACCCATTTGTAATGGGGCTTTCCTCTTTTCCTGCCACCTTCTCCCTTAGCAAGCATTATTGTCTTTTCTAGTGAGTCATGTCATCAGACGTCTGAAGTACAACATCCTCAGTTGAGTCATCTTGGCTTCTAGGGAGAGTTCAGGCTCGATTTGCTCTTGGACCCGTTCATTTGTCTTTTTAGCAGTCCAGGGTATTTCGTCCAGCACCACACTTTGAATGAGTTGATTTTCTTCCTATCAGATAGTTCTATAGATGGGCAATTTCTCCTTCAGTTCTTTTAATATCCTTTGGTGCATGATAGATGTCAGGCGAGTGCATAAAAATAAGATATAGGATTCCTACCTTGTGTCACGGCAGCAGGGAAGCTGCCCGCAGGTTTAGAACTTTTACATTTCAGAATAAATCTGAGCGATATTTTATGGCTGAGCCAGCAAGACCTAGTTGGACTAGGAGTCCTGGAGATCCCTGCTTGGTCCTGGAAAGCCACGGAATGATCTTGGCCAAGTCTCATTCACTCAACCGTGGAAAAAAACAGTGGGAAAAGCCCTCTGAACAAATCTTGCGAAGAAGACCCTAACATAGGGTTGGCATATTTTCAGAACCAGTGTAGTATAGTAGTCTAAGAGTTGGGCTAAGATTCTGGAGGACCAGAGTTCAAATCCCTACTTAGTCATGGAATCCCCCTGAGTGACCTTGGGCAAGTCACACTCTCTCAGCCTCAGAGGAAGGCAGTGGCAAGCCCCCTCAGAACAAATCTCGCTAAGAAAACCCCCAGAGTAGGATCCCCATAGGTCAGAGTTGACCTGAAGGCACAAAACAACAGTCACAGTTTATGACTAGTTCCTATTGGTAGAAGATGTTTTTGGTTTGTAAGAATTGTGCCGTGGCTGGTGGTGGTAATGGAGGTTTTAATTGTTGCTTCCCCCTGTTATGAAATTTTAGAGCAAAATTGATGTTTCTTGGGAGACACATTTCTGAGGACTGGGGAGTTCCTCTGTGTGTGTGTGTGTGTGTGTGTGGTTTCATGTCTTCTTCAGGATGTGGTGTGTGTGTTTATGAAGTCAGCCATGGGGCTTGAGGTACCGCTCCACTGGGATGGACAAGGTGAGCGACTTCCTGCGTCAGTATGTGGTTTTTCTGTTGTTAAATGGCTTTGTTGCAAGCAAAATGAACTCTTAACTAAATCTGCCCAGATCCGTTTACCCTCCTCCTCCTCTTATTTTTATTCAACTGTCACACAGTATTTAAGATTGGGGCATTCAGTCCTAGGAGGCTGTACATCTGGGATGGGGAACCGTTGGGGTTAGGCAACTGTGTTGGTCTCCGAGGGGACCTCAGAGGGCCACAACCCCCTGTTGTCCCCTCCCAAAAAAGTTCAGTTCCCTCCCGTATTTTTATTTTCCATTTTTTCAGCCCCCTATGGCCCACTTTAGACCTAGGAGAGGCTGTTTTTCCAACAGGAAGCGACCTAGAAGTTGACTTCGAAATCACTTTGTCTCGGAAAAATGGCTTTTCCTGGAATTAAGACGGAACGGGGAGAAATGTACAGAAATCACCCGTCTCTGTGCTCAGAGGGCATTTCGGGGCAAAAAAATAAAATTCAGGAAAGAGATTCTAAATATAGGCTGCTGGGGCCCCAGAATGGTCCACAGACCTCACTTTCCACACCCTGCAATACATTTTGGGGCCCAAATCCAGTTGCTCGTCTCATTTGGAGCAGAACCATTGAATGAGTTGGATTCACGTGGGTTTGCCATTGTTTCAAGTGGGTCTCGGGGATGGATTTAGACCTTGTTTGATTCCTCGTGTCCATTTTCCCTCTCTTTGCAGGGACCATGCGCTCCGTGCGCAGGCACATCTTCCAGCTGGATTCGGCGGCCGGGCAGGGTGTCGTCTGGGAGTGGCAGAACGACGAAGGGGGCTGGTTCCCGTACGAGATGAACGTCTGCGTCCACTTGGAGCAAGCTTTCTCCTTCAAGAACCCGCAGGTGGATCTCAGCCCCTTTGGCTACAACTATGGGATTGATTTTGCCACGCTCACCCAGACCAACAAGACCACCGGCTACCAGCGGCGGATCCGGAGGCGCGTGGACTCTCCCTACCCGGTAGCCACAGCCACGGGGCCGCTTCATGCGGGACCACCGTGTTTGTGCCAACAGTGCCTGCTGAACAGCGGGACGGGACCCATCACCACCCGATACCGGCACTCCATGGTCAATCTCCCTGGTCCCTCCACCGGAAGTGGCCCCAGGCCCTTAGCTGGGATACAGGGGGCTGCTGGCAGGACAGCTGGGCTTGGCTATTCCCTAACAGGCTTTGTGCCTTACAACAAGCCCATCCTTTCTGGAGCTCGGTCAATGCCGAAGTTGAATGTGCAGAGTTTAGGGGCAGCGCCGCAACCGCCAGCTGTCAGTGGGCCGAATCTGGCACATGGTGCATCCCGAGGAGTCAGGTAGGCCACATGCTTTCAGCGTACACAAGGTGTGAGCTTCCTGTCAGAGACAGTGTTTAACTATTTCCTGCAGAGACAGAGCATCCCGGTTGAATCAGTGGGACGTACATAAGTGTCGACTTCACGTTTTGCTGAAGTCTTGGCAATTGTGTGGGTCAGTGGGAGCCAGGTTTTGTTCCTCAGCTGCCTCACACCCTCGTCAACAGCATATTCCTATCAGACCACTTTCACCTCTATTTTCCGTTGCAGCTGGCCATTTTGATGTTGCGTTGAGGTGTGCAGGTCATAAACAAATCTCGTGTCCAGATGTGGCTCGTGAGCCACATTTTCCTTACTTGCCTTCACTGCACACCTAGCCATCTGGACATTCTTGGTTGACTGCTCCCGCAGTCCCCCCCTCTTAACTGTTCTGTCTCGGGAGAGTTGCAGTCCCGTAACTTCTAGGTCGTCCTGGAGGGCCGTGTGCTCCCCCCCAAACAGATTTACAACATTTTTTTTTTAAGTTTAGTTTAGTTTTACTTACCAGGAAGTTGGGCCCTGAAGACTAACCTTTTTTTTTTTTAGAAAAATTCATTTAACAAACTCATTGATAACAGTCAGAGCAGAGAAGCAAATACACGGGATGCAGTAAAAATGAAAATACATTAAAGGTTTATTGTGTTTAAGGGGAGACGACAGAGGTAACAGCACACCAAAAAACATCCTTCCAGAAGAGGGTTTGGTGGATAGATGGACACAAGTGACAAGCATTACTATAGATGTAGTCAAGTGGTTCTTAACCTACAGTCTGTGGATCCCCAAGGGCTGCAATGTCCTCACAAGGGGTCCACAAAGGCTTGAGAAAATGTTTGCAGTTAAAATAGAAAAAAAAATGAGGGACAAATTTGTCTGGAATAATTCCAGCTAAAATATTCTAATAGGAGAGTGTGCATTGACATTTTTCTCCCTTCTCTCCAAATCTGAAGACCCTTGATAGACAATTTGAAATAAATTTTTGATGCATTTTAGGGTTTTAACTCTTGAGTTAATTCTTGATGGTCGGTAGCAACAAAAGACATTGAAATGGTGTCCATGGCAAAGAAAAGGTTAAGAACTGCTGATGTAGTCTGTAAAGAGAGACCAGGATGGGGGAAAAACCTCACTACTAGCAAATCCTTTAATCACTTTCATGTTGGGTGATAATTTTTCCATAAGAAGGGAGTCCCAATTTTCTTCCCACCAATTGCAAACTAAATAAATTTTGAAAAAAGGCAGGGGAAAAGGCAGGAAGATGAATTCTTCAAAGCCAGGACAAATTGGCATAGAACTGCAGAGCTGGAAGACAGCACAAGGGCCATTGAGTCCAACCCTATTATTCCATCATTCCTGGGCTCCATCATTTCTGGGCCCAGAAAAAGAGGAAAGGTCCTCCCTCCGTCCCAACTAGTGGGGCTAAGAGGAAACATTCTCCCAAGACCTTAAAACCAAGGCAGGATCATATAGAGAGATACGGTCTTTTGGATAGTCTAGACCTGAGCCATACCGGGTTTTATAGGTCATAGCCAGCACTTTCAATTCTGCTGAGAAACAAACCAGTAGCCGATGAAACTGCTTAAGCAAGGCCCCCTATAACCAGTCCCAGTCAGCAGTCTAGCGGTGGCATTTTGAACCTGCTGAAGTTTCCAAAGGCAGCCCTACCTGGAATGCATTACAGTCGTCCAAACAGGGTGTAATTAAGGCATATGTTTTGTGATCTGACATCTCCAGGAAGAGGCATAGCAGGCACGCTAAAATAGTTTATGAACCTGGATTAAAACTCCAGGCTTTAGTCTTCATGTTGGAGTGGGGAGCCGTCCATGAAAGTGCTGCTCGCATTTGGGAAGCCAGGATTTGCTTTAAGCCACGGAAGGAATGGTTTCATCACCCAGAGACAGTCCCTGGGCGGCTTCGGCCTTTCCTATGACAAAATAGCCTCCCTTCGGAAGTGTGTAATTACTTCTGTCTGGGCAGGCATACTTGCAGCTCATAAAACCCTAATATACACAATTAGAGGAAACCTGAGCACGCAGCCTTTGCTCTTCAATTCTCAGGCAGTGCCGCCTGTCCCACAGCCCAGATAAGAACATTCCTTCCTGAATTTCCAGTTGGCTAGCACAGCCTCTTCTCTTGTTCGCAGCCCGAATTTACTACATTTGGAAACGGATTGCTCTGCAGCAAATTCCAAATGGGAGAGCGCCTTTTTAAAAAAAAAAATGAATTTTTATTGTGGATACAAAAAGAGGGAGGCAGTGAGAACCAGTGTGGTTTTGAGGGTTGGACTACGACCTTGAAGACCAGGATTCGGTTCCCCACTTGGCCTTGGAAACCTGTTGGATGACCTTGGTTGCGTCACGCACTCTCAGCCTCAGAAGACCCAGTAATAGGGTCGCCATAAGTCAGAAACAACTTGAGGGTACACAGCAACAACGGGAGGGAGAAGGGAAAAGAGTGGTGAAAAAGGAAGGTGAGAAAGAGAACAAGTATATATGAATCTTAATATAATTTTGGACTGGGTGTATTATTAATATAAGCTATTAATTTATGACTAATTTATTTATAACGATTAATTTATTCATTCTATGGCTGTAGCCAGAATCTTCTTGGTGGCTTACACTGGTTTAAAGCCTCTCCACTCAGTGAAGCCGAGTGGAAGTGCTGTTTGGCTGTTGCTGGAGGGTGTGCCCAGTGCCTTTGCCCCTGGGGTGTCAGGGCAGCCAGATGCTGTGGTCACCTCCACATCCAATCAGTGCCCAGTGGTGTCTGGTGGCTCCCATGTCAGTGGGATGGCGAATCCACTCCAGGCTTGAATCCTGGCTTTGACAGTGCTCTCCAAGGTCCTGAAACCATTCCTAGCGAGATCCAGCACTTTGGAGAGCACCTTTAAAGCAAGCCAAAACCTGGAGTGGACTGACCGCCCCGCGGACATGGGAGCCACCACTGCCCTAGAAGAGGAGCTGCTTTCTTGTACATGGGAAGAAGAAGCAGATTCCTTACTTAGGCAGGTGGAAATTTACACACTATCAGCATTTCAATAGGATTTTAGCTCTAATACCTCACAAATAGTTACTTGAGTCTGTGAAATACAGTCATAAGTAAAGCGGTAAGAGCCATGGCCACTGAGCAATAGATGCTGAGTGTCTGCCTTTCCAAACATGAAGTATAGGTCTTTTCTGCCAGAGCAGTGGTTCTTACCCTTTTCTTTACCACAGACCCTCTTTAAATATCTTTTACTGCTCCCAACCAAGGCATAATTCAAGGCAGCTTCTGCGTTGTATGCACTGGCCCTAGTGTGTCTGATTGGTGCATATTCTCTGCGGTTCTCCCTTTATCAATCACATTTTTTCCCCTTTCATTTCCTCAGCATCCCAAAGCTACCAGTGAGCATGTCCAGACCCAGCAAAGTGAACCAGGCCCTATCAGGTAATGTAATGTCTGAAATTTCTCATCTAAGCTAAGGATAGGTTGCAGCCTCGTTTCTCAGACCCACAAGCCTTTTCCGAATGCCCCCCTGCATACCCAAGGAAGGAGATGGGCAAGAGAGAGGAAATACAGGGGCACCATGCCAACCCACTCCCTTTCGCTCTCCTTCCCCAGACTTGGTTTGGACCCTCGGTGCCTGCTCTCCCCACCATGCCTCAGCCTCCTTTCCACAGACACACATTTTGATATTTACAGTTTTTCCACTTTTGCAGGGGTCCTGTGCTCCTAACCCCAGGGATCGGCTCTTGACCTCTCTCAGCCCCTAAAGCTTTACCTGCTACACAGCTTTTTACAAATAACGTGGAACTAAAAATATGAGCACCTTGTCTTAAATATTTTATTCATCTTTCTGAAAGAGAACATTCCGTGATCCGTTATTTTCCGTTTTTCTTGGGGGAAAGAAGGCTTAAGAAAAAAAAATGGAAAAAATGGATTTTCCCCTCCAATTTTCTTTTTGTGTGGGCCTTCACATCTCTATGCTTCGCTCTACTGAATCGCTTCCTTCCCCCTTGTGTTGGCTTTGTGTTAATTTTTTTTCTGGAATCAAGGTTTTGGTTGTTTTTCTTTTTTTAATACAATTTCCTCACTGATCATATGATGCCAATTTTCTCCCCGCTGTTTTCCCTCTTCCTCTCCAACCCCGTGCATGACCACCTCCTCTCCCCTATAGGCATGATGGCCTTTTTGATGTCAGTCCCCGGACTTCCCGTACACCTCACCCCGGCGCCTCCGCCCGTCCAAGCCCCTAGAGGCTCTAAAAAGCACTCCTCCGTAAAGGAAAGGAGGAGAGCACCCGCCAAAGGTAGCTCACTCGCTTGGACGGCCTTCTCCTTGCTGCTTTGCCCTTCTTCCTTTACCTCTGGCGTCTCTGGAGGAGGGTTTGGTTTGGCTTGCCTTTACGTTGCGAAGGGTCTCAAACCAGCCTCTGCCAGCAATAACTAAGGGAGGGAGAAGAGAAAAGAGTCACGAGAAAGTAAGATGAGAAAGAGGGGGGGAAATGCATGATTTTTTAATATAATTATGGACCAGGCATGTCATTAATATGAACTAACTATGGCCAAAATCTTGTTGGCGGCTTGAAATGGTTTGAGCATTGGATTGTGACCCTTGAGGCCAGGGTTCGATTCCCCACTTGGCCATGGAAACCCACCAGGTGACCTTGGGAGTGTCACACACTCTCAACCCCTAAAAATCCCATGACAGGTCCATCTTAGGGTCTCTGTAAGTCAGAAACAACTTGAAGGTACACAACAGCAACAATAAAGAATCATTGAGTTGGAAGAGACCTCAAGGGCCATCCAGTCCAACCCCCTGCTATGCAGAAACACCCATCAAAGCCCTCCCAACAGGTGGGCATCCAGCCTCTGCTTAAAAACCTCCAAAGGAGACTCCACCACACTCCACGGAGGCAGCACATTCCACTGCCGGACAGCTCTGACTGTCAGGAAGTTCTTCCTGAGGTTTAGGTGGAGTCTCCTTTCCTGCAGCTTGAATCCATTGCTCCTTGTCCTAGTCTCTGGAGCGGCAGAAAACAAGCCTGCTGCCTCCTCGACACGACATCCCTTCAAATATTTAAACATGGCTATCGCGTCCCTTCTTAACCTTCTCTTCTGCAGACTAAACATACCCAATGTACATATAAACGATCATACTTAGTTCCACTTATTATAAAGTGTGTGGAGAGCCTGTAGTTTTCCTGATGTTTTGGACTTCACTTCCCATCGGTCTTGCCAGCTTGAGTCTGCCTCCCAGAAGAACCACTTTCTAGTCTTGCGTTGCCCTATATCCACTGAGCCTCCAGATTAGCTCCTCTTCTCTCCAGGAGCATCCACTTCCCGTGGCTTCCCATTTTTAGACCTCCTGCCCTGTTCCTGCTCCTTCTCGCACAGCGCCTCTGCAGAAGGGAGGAACTGATAATTCCGTTTTTAGCGTTGGAGGATTGGCTTGTTCTTGAGCTGACTGCTCCAAAAGTAACTTTTGCCAGATTAACTTTCTAGCAACAACTAACCCTTTCCCTTGGCTGGTCTTCCTAATTCACCTGAGACTCCTGCTGCTGTTACTTCGATCCCTTCTTGCTCAGATGATGGTTTGATGTACGTCGACCTCTCCATCCAACCTCTCTCTTTCTCTCTCTCTCTCTTTTTCTCTTTATTCCATTTCCACGCTTCCCAGTTGGCACCCTCAGCCCAGAAGAGGTGGTGAAGAAGTATTTGCAGGAGCTGAAGACACCCCCAGCTGATGAGGTAAGTTAGCAAGGCTGCAAATAGTTCCGTGCCCCTTTTTTTTTTTTGATTGTTAGTCCCAGAATCCCCAAGCCATAATAGTCAGTAGCCATGCTGGATTGTGTGCCTTACGGTGACCCTAAAGCAAACTTGCCACTGAGGTTTCTGGGGGCTGAGAGCGTGTGATGCGCCCTAGATCACCCAGTGGATTTCCATGGCCGAGCAGGGAATGGAACCCTAGTCTCTAGGATCATAGTCCAATGCTCAGACCACTAAACTTTCAAATGAGTTTAAAAGTTTTTTTTAAAAAACCCTTAAAAACAATGGTTATATGAAACAGATAGGCAGCATGACACAGTTCTGTGGGCCCAGTCCCCTTGAGCAGTCGGGCTTCAAGGGCATACCAAAATAAGCAAAGTCTTAACCTGTCTGCAGAAACACTGAAAAGAGAGTGCCAATCTAACCTCTGATGAGCTCAAGGCATGGTTCTTCCCATCCCCACTTACTTTATCCTCTCAGCCACTCTGTAGGAAAATCTTGAAAGCAGCAGTAGCTTCCGAGCCATTGGGGCAATGAATCCACTCCAGGTTTTAATCCAGATTCTCTCCAAGGTGCTGAATGCTAGCCTCCAAATCTGTTCAGCATTTTGGAGGGCCCCTTTAATGCAAGCTAAAACCTGGAGTGGATTTGTTGCCCCGCTGAGCCAGGAGCAACCAGTCCACCGCTGCCTGACGGAGCAAGAGTGACTGGCTCAGGGTCATCGGCTCAGTTTTTCATAACTCAGTGTGGACTTGAACCAAGTTGTGCCAAACCCAGTCCAATATTTTAGCAACTCACAGGATGCTGGCTTTCTTTGGGTTCTTTAAACTAGCTGCAGCAGTGTTGGGAAAAGCACTGAAGTCCTTTTTCCCCTTTCCTTTCCCAGGACTGTATCATCTGTATGGAAAAACTGAGTGCTCCTTCGGGCTACAGCGACTCGTGCAACAGCAAAACCATCCAGCCTGAGAGCATCGGGAGGCTGGCCAAGTGCAGCCACACCTTTCACTTGCTCTGTGTCTTGGCCATGTACACCAGTGGCAACAAGGTACTGGGGGAGAGAGAGCAGAGGAAGGAACCCTTTTATTCACCGACACCTTGCATGTTTGCCCTACAGGAACTCCAGCAGAGTGCAGTTGTTAACACTTGGTCCTGAATGGTTTTTAGATCATTTGTCTTGGCCTCTCCTCTTCATGGATTGTTTGGGCTCAGTGCCCTGAAAACTGGCCACCAGGAGTGACCAGAAATTGAATGCTGGCGACCGGAATGCTCAGCTGGAGTTGCAGCCAGAGACCGAGGCCTGTTGGTGAGTCTTGACTAGAGTAGACACATTATGAATCAGTTTTTGGATGGTGCTTAAAAACATACCTCAATCCATTTGATTCAGTGGATCTGCTCTGGCTTGGACTCACCTACAGGATTTAGGCCAGTGGTTCCCGAACTTCAGTCCTCCAGGAGTCTTCATCTCCCACAATTCTTGACTGTTGAGCAAGGTGGCCGGGACTTCTGGGAGATGAACTCCAAAACCCCTGGAGGATCAAAGTTTGGGAGCCACTGATTTAGTCCATAGAGTGCATCTTCTGGTGGCATGTACCAGCAGCGCTATGGTCAAAAGAGAAATGTGTGTGTGTGTTTATCATTGAAGAAAGTAGAAGCTGAAACATCAGATTTATGATTCACACCTGTTGTTCTGGCAATGGATTTCGTTCCAAGCCTTCCCAAGACTTGCTTTGGTACCAGACTCTTGATGTGTTACTGCTGTAAGTTAACCTTTATTGGCCACACATGATGCGTTCTAGCCATTTTGCTGACAGGATTTAGCATCGCCTTACAGCCAGTGATAGAACTGAGCCCCTAAACAAATAATTCTGCTCAGATTGTCCGCAGCCAGTGATAACAGTTCCCCGTGGCTTGTCATGTAGAGTCCCTTTGCCGGTGGGTATTCCAATCCCCGGGAGAGGTCAACGGAAGATGGACTCCAAAGGATTATACAGCACAGAAGTAAAACAAAGTAAATAAAACTTAACAAGCATGACCCACGTCTCTGTGCCGTAGCTGTGAGAAGCATTCAGGCAGCTTAGGAAAATTCGCCCAGGCCATTTTCGGTCTTTGTATCTTTTCCCAGCCACAGATGGCCAAGGTAGTGCCCAAAAGTAGCTGACAAAGTCAGTAATAATGCACATTTTGTAACACCAAGCAGGTGTTAAATGCTTGACCATGATACACCAAAACCCACTTGCCTGGCGGCCAAGGCCCAGCTCACTACACCTGTGACCCCTTTGTTTCCTTTAGAGTGTACATCCCTTGCGGCAAAACCAACAGGGAGTTTCGTGACACATTAAAGACTTAAGAAGTTTTCTTTGGTATGCGCTTTCATGGATTCCAGTCCACTCTTCCATCTGATGCAGTGGTCTGAAGTCTATGAATGCTCACCTCAAATAAAACTTTTTAAGATATTATTAGACTCATTGACACAGAGAGAGAAGAAGTTGAGGGATGAGAGAGAAAGAGAGAATTTATTGTTTGTTAAAGTAGTTATTAATTGCTTTTCTGTCCACTAGGACCCCAAGGACAATGTACAATAAAAGGTGATTTTATGAAACCTCAGTATTCAAAGGTGCCAGTTGTGAGCAGAGGAAGGTAGTTTACCTTCACACTGAGCTTGTGAGCTCGCCTTGGGTCACCTGGCTAAGCACTGTTGAAAGCCAGTGATGGGCTGGACACAGTTTGGAGGTCTGGGGGCCATTTTTCCAGCCCTGGGATGCTCTAGGGTCACACCAGCCCCTCAGAATAAAACAGGACATGACCAGAAAGTCACTTCTAACTTCCACTCAAATAAATTGAAGGAGTGTGCCTCACTTTAGAGGAGAGCCTTTCCCCCAGAGGTGTGATTCTTCCATTATTGGTAAAAAAAAGAATCCAGTTTTTTTAAATAGAAAAGGTTATGCCCCTCTTGGAACGCCACAAGTGCAGATTTGGTCCCCAGGACTAGATAGAGAGACATTTTTGTGTCTGCCATGTTCTAGGTGTTTGCTCATGACCGATTTAGGGCTCTCTGCCTCTGCTACCAAATCCAGATGAACTACTTGGGTTGGGAAAAAGTGAAGGAAAGGCAGTACGGCCAGAGAAAAACTTTACTTCCTGGAGGCCTTGGAAGAACCTGTTGGGGTGTGTGAACGTTTTTGTTTAGTTCGCCATAGGGACAAGAGATTGAAGACCCTCATCATGCCTCACCTGACTTAGTTTTGATGCTACAGCGTGCCTTTATCTTTAACCTCCAGGATGGTAGCCTGCAGTGTCCGTCTTGTAAGACCATCTACGGAGAAAAGACGGGCACACAGCCCAGCGGGAAGATGGACGTTTCCACCCTCCCCGAGTCCCTCCCGGGACACGAAGGCTGTGGGTCAATACAAATTGCGTACTATATCAACAAGGGCATACAGGTGAGAAAGTTTAGGTGCCGAAACCTTCCCTTGGTTTGCCCTGCTGGGATGGCCTCCGGATGTGCTTTAGGACAGTTCCCACTATCGCCAGTCAGAACAGATAGCACTTGTGCTTGCTGGGGATAATGGGGTTTGTAGTTCAGCTCCTCGGGGAGTGGGCTCATGGGAGATTTTTTTTTTTATAGGGAGGGGTTTGTAACATTTGTTATCAGCTCCTTCTAGAGTACACCAGCATCTACATCGGGATCCTCAGACTGACAAGATTTTTCTTTGCCATTATCTCTTTCAGGGTCCGGAGCATCCCAACCCAGGTCTACCATATACAGCAAGGGGCTTCCCACGCTACTGTTACCTCCCAGATAATGAGAAAGGAAGAAAGGTACTGTGGGGCCAACACCTGTGAAGGTGGCATACCTACGGCAGCCATCTTCCAGTGGCAACAGTGATCTTGTTCCTCTTTATCCAGGAAGGCTTTGTGGCCAGACAAAAATCATGTAAATTAAGTGAATCCATTCACTTAGCACAACTATTAGGCCCTTGATAATTTGCACTCCGCACACCCAAAGTTAAACAGCAGCGTTTGTTTGCAGCAAAGCAAGCAACACAGCACACTTCATTTGAAGTTGCTGAGACTTAAGGCATACGTGATGGTTACAGGTTTTATACCCTTCCATACAAATGTTGGTGCGCAAAGTGGTGATTGGAAGAGGATCATAAATTTCACTCCATGCCACCATTCTAAACAGTTTCCCAAACCGTTGAAGCTGGCATGCATTGCTGCTTTCTTATCCTGAGCATTTCCAGTTCTCATAACACCTTTCCATACTTTCGTTTTCCCCTCCTCTAATCTTCTCCCGCTTGCCCAGAAACATTATAGCAGTGAGCCATAAAGCAGTTAAGCATTTGATGCCCTGGAATACACAAACAAGCTTCAACCAGATATATAGTTGCAATCAGCTAATTTGTATTTTGTAGCATTCTGACTAAGTATAGCAATGCCTAAGCCAGCTGCCTGATCTATTCTAATACACATCCAGCAAATACTATGACATGAGTCATGGGTGTTCCTGCATAGCAGGGGGTTGGACTCGATGACCCCTGGGGTCTCTTCCAGCTCTATGATTCTATGAGCTAGGCATTTCATTACATCTCATTGCTGTGCTTTAAATGCACCTAAATTGTTTCAGATTGGTGCTGGCTTTAGTATACTAGTTTCTTCCAATAGGATAGACAGACAGGTAGCACTGCTCTAATGGAGCATTACAACAACCTCACTCACCAAGCAGATTCTGGCCTCTAAAGCAGGGGTGGTGGTCTTCAGTGGGTCCAGAGCAACTTTCGACATTACTCTCCAGAGCCTGTGGTCAGCCACGCCAGGCTCTCCCAGCAGAACCTTCCAGCCAATTTTGATTTTTTAAAAACCCAAACCCTGATTGTTCGTATAAACTGATCTAGAATAAGTTAACAATGTTTTATGAATCCGAGAAATCTAGTCCACCTCTGCCCACAGGGCTGCTTTGTGCAACAGAAGGAAAAAAAAATCTCTCAGAAGTTGCAGTCACAGAACCTCTGTGTAGCATCTGGTTTGACTTTCAGCTTGCCCTCCATCACAGGACTGCCGTTGCAAGTATAAAGTGGGAAGCAGGACAGCCACGTATCTAGAAAAAGAGACAGGGAGAGGGAGCATGTCCCACAATATGCCTAGGCCTCTGTCACCCCTGAGAAAGTGCATACCTTTCACTCTTTCTTTCCAGGTGCTGGAGTTGCTGAAGGTGGCCTGGAAGAGGCGTTTGATCTTTACTGTGGGGACGTCCAGCACGACAGGGGAGAGCAACACCGTGGTGTGGAATGAGATCCACCACAAGACAGAAATGAACTCCAATGTCTCGGGCCACGGCTACCCGGACCCCAACTACTTGGACAATGTGCTGGCGGAGCTGGCAGCTCAGGGCGTGACAGAGGACTGCTTGACGCCGTGAGTCCGTGGGTCTCCACCTGGGAACTGGGCCCTCCGTGGAAGGGGGTGCCCGCTCCCTTGTGAACTGTGGGGCTGGCCGTTGCGGCAGTCAGCCATCCCCGTTGCCTTAAGTTTGCTTGGCCCCGTTTCTTCTGAGCAATAATAGTCTCTGGGAACATCCGTCTTGGTTGTGGGGAGAAAGTTTACACACACACACACACACACCTGTATAATACACGCCATGTTTTGTATCTTGATGAGGGCTTCCAGTCTCTGACCCAACCTGAATGTACACAAATCGAACTTTTCTTTCCCTGTAGGTTGAAAAGCATAAAAGAACGGTGGGTTCTCATTCTCGTCTCCTTCCGGCGTTATGGTTGTTGCTACCGGGTGTGAGGTACAATCCAAGTACCCAGGAGTTGTGGAAGCATGTTCAGGCTTTGTTTGTTCACTCATTTCGTTGTCTTCTTTCCACAAAAGTCATGTGCTCTCCATATAGTAAGAAAGTATGTGCCTTCAAGTAGCCTCTTGGTTGACAGAGACTTCATAACTTTCAGAGGATTTTCTTTCAGGCAAGGAATACTCAAGAGGTGGTTTGTCATTGCCTTCTTCTGAAACAGGGGTTCTCAGCCTTTGGCCCTACAGCTGCTTTGGACTTCAGCTCCCAGAATTTCTGACAGTTGGCAAGGCCAGCTGAGTAGTCTGGGAATCAGCATCTAGAAGATCACAAGTTGAGAACTACTGCTCTAAAATTTAGCCCACAGTACCCAGCATGCTCCCTTCCAGTTGCTACCCTGCTTAGCTTCCAAGGGCAGATGAGAACTGGTGTCTTCAGAGGTTTTATGTGCGGTTGCTCATATTTTCTGTTGCTGATTGCTATCAGGTCACTTCACCTTACGGTGACTCTAGGAATGAGACCTCCTCTGTCACCAATGGCCCTGCTAAAGTCTAGCAAAGCAAGGGCAGCTGTGGCTTCCTTCATGGAGTCCATCCACCTGTCCTGCAGTCTTCATCTTTTCTTACTACCTAGCTTACTACCTTGACTGAACATTGTCATCTTTTCTAATGAGTCATGTCATCTCATGATACAGCCAAAGTACGATAGCCTCAGTTTGATCGTTTTGGGTTCAAGGAAGAATTCAGACTTTATTCGACTCATATATATTCGTCATATTCACAGTCCACAATATCTGTAGAACTCTTCTGTGCATCACATTTCAATGAGTTGATTTTCTTCCCATCAGGTTTCTTCACTGTGCAGCTTTCACACCCACCCATAGATATCAGGAGTATGATGGCGTGGACATTCCTGACTTTTGGTATTCAAAGATATTTCTTGATGCTTGAGGCTCTTGTCTAGTTCCTTCATAGCTGCCCTTCCAGGTCCTAGTCATCTTCTGATTTCTTGACTGCCGTCTCCAATTTGATTTATGACCGAGCCAAGGTATAGAAAGTCTTTGACTATTCCGGTGTCTTCATCATCCACTTCAAAGTTAGGTAAATCAAAGGTTCTTAACCATTTCTTTTGTTGCCGCGGACTACCAAGATTATATTCAGGGCTTAAAACCCAATAGTGCATCAAATATTTATTTAAAATTGCTCATCAAAGGTATTCAAATTTGGAGAAAAGGGAGAAATAAGTAACACCCCCCTGTTATATTTTGATTGGATTGATTCCATACAGATTTTTGTTTCTTCCTTCTGTTCGTTCATTCGTTCATCATTCTGTTTTAGCTGTAAAAGCTTATACCATTTCTTCAAGCCTTCGCAGAATCCCTGTGCAGAGATTGTGGCTCCCAGGGTCCACGTACTCCAGGTTAAGAACCACTGGTGTAAATAATTTGTTTTGGAAATAGCATGAAACAATGAGAGTCCTTGTGGGGGAAACCCCAATAATGTTTGGTAAAGTGGAAGGCAGTAAAAACAGAGGGAGACTGCATTATAGGTGAATAGATACCATCAAAAAAGGCAATCTGATGGCAAATTAGGACAACCACAAAAATCGTCTGTGGGGCTGCTCATATACCTGAGAGTAAATTTCCTCTCCCTCCCTTCTCTCTGCTATAAGAGGGGGATTTTTCTTGCCTGCCTGTGGGGAACATAGTAGGCCTTTTCCATGTGCAAAGAAAGCAGTTACTGATGATCTGTGAAATCGCTTTGCACTAAAGTCTTTCTCTCGAGGTAACTCTTATCGATATCTTTTTTGTCCCCTTCACCCAGCACTTTATTTCACACCCTCCCATTGTCCAGGTCTGGGAGGGGAGTGGGAGAGATTTGCAGAAAGACATCTGTCTGTGTCATGGTGTTTGTGGGGGAGGATTTGACTTCTGAACGCACTGACTGGCCCCCACATCTTAACTCTTTGTGTCAGGTATGCTGTCTGCCTACAGTGGGAAGCAATCCGCAGAAATATGTGTAATTTGACATTTAACGTAAAATAAAATTCCCCATTGGGAGTCTGAAACCTGTGTATTTCATGCAACTCGGGTAGCATTGCTTAATTTTTATTTTTCTTTGGATACTTTTCTTTTGCCCAATGTTGTCTCTTTTTTTGCTTGTTGCATAGTAAAACCAAACCTCCTCTGGCCTTTTGAGATCTTCAACGGGTTTGGCCTACAGCTTTCAGACAATGTCATCGCTGCCATAAGAGCTGGAAACTCAAGAAAATTGAACACTGAGATTCTAAGCCTGCTAAATTCTGTAGCCACAGTCACACTCTGCAGCAAGTGGAATTCCCGGAGCGGGGAATTGAACCCCCGTTCTCCAGGATCATAGTCAAATGGTTTCCATACATGGCCCTAATTTTTAAGCATACACAGCCCCCGTTTGTGGTATCGCACCCTGTCCTTCTTAAGCGCTTAATTTCTAAACGTGCCGCAGCACAACAGGCCAAGAAACGGAGCAGACTGTTCAGACCCCTGAGATCAGATTTGAGGGGGTTGGTTCATGTGGTGGATACAACTTTTCTGGGATTTTTGACTACACTTTAAAAAAGAAGAAGAGAAGCATGGTGATGATACTTGGGTTGCCCACTAGGGAGAGGTAAGAGCTGCTGAGGAAATACAAAAATGGAAAATTAGATTTCACCAAAATTTCTGGTTTTCCTGCCATTTTTTATTTACTTTATTTATCTGATATATAAAAGTCAAAGTTTGTTTGTTTGTCTGTGTCAGGCGAAGACCTCAAAATATTGGCTGCCTGAGAACATTCTGTGGGATCCTGGGGTTTGGAGTTTAGGGAGGAGCCTTTAGAATTCTCAGCCAGAGAGCAGTTGGGCCTGGCCGGTTGCTATGGAGATGAGGCCTAGCAGCAAGGAGGAGGGCAATGTATTCCCTCAGGATCCCAACCTCTCTGTTACAGTTCTGTTAGAGTACAGATTGGATTGGGGAATATGGGGGAAAGTTACAGGTACTGGACAAGACAGTTTGGGGAATTAGAAACACAGGATCTCAGATCTTGTCTATGAGAGTATTATCTGTGAGGACATAAAGCCCCGGGCGACGCCAGGTATATACGCTGGTTTATTATATTCCTATGCTGCCATTCTCCCAGAGTGTGAGAATTTCATCTGCAGTTATTCCGAGACCTCTCTAATTTCTGACCCTTGGCAAACCTAACACAGGGTTTTCCTGGAGGCTGAGAGAGCGTGACTTGTCCAAGGTCACCCAGCGGGTTCCCATGGCTGAGCAGGGGTCCGAATCCCGGTCTCTAAAGCCATAATCCTACGCTCAAACCACTACACCCACGCTTGCTCTTAGAGGGACCAAATTTCAGTTTTGCTAATGTGTTATTTGCTAATGCATTATTAATGCGGCATTGCACTGAGATTCCCAGCAGAGCAAAAGGCACCGGGGAGCTTTTCAGAAGCCACGCAAAGATGCGCTTGGGCGGAATCCTGCACACTTCCTCGAGGAACGAAAAGACTGCGCGCGGGGTGAGCAGAGAAGGGAGTCCCTCCCTCCGCAGCCCTACTTTCCAGCCCGGCGAAACCCTGAAACCGCCCGCCGCCTTTCGTTCTGCCCGCTCGTAAGTCTATGTCCGCAGGGCGCAGGCGCAGGCCGCCGCCGCGGCGCCCTCCGGGAGGCGTAGTTCCGCGCTCGCGAGGCGCGCCGGGAAGGCCCGCGGGAGGCGCGATTCCCCCTCGGCGGCGATGGCGGCGGGCGCGGCGCCGGCGCTGGGCGAGCGCTGGTGGGCTCAGCTGCCTCACCACGCCGCGCTGTGCCGGCTGAGGGAGCAGGCCCGAGCCGGGCCCGGGCCCGAGCCGGCCAGGCCGGGCCTCCCGTGGGACCTGGCGTTCGGCCTGGGCGGGGAGCTCTTCCTCTGGGACGGCGAGCGCGCCGCCTTCTGCGTCCTCGGCCTCGGGCGCCTGGGCGACGGGCCCGACGGCCTCGGCCGGTACCAGGTGCGCGACGGGGGCCCGGGGGGCCGGGGAGTTACCTTTTGGAGGAGGAGACTGCGCCCCTCGGCACCCCCCAGGCAGCACGGCGCCTGAGCGGAGTGCTGGGAGGTGCAGTCCGAAACAGAAACTTGTTTTCCCCTGAGCTTTGGCTCTCTTGCGGGGTGGCCACGCCGAACACGCGAGAAGGCTCTTCCGCCTCTTAAGACGGCCTCTCGAAGCCTTTTTAGCCTGAACTTTGTTCCTGGGAAGTTACTTTTCGGGGGGAGACTGCACCTCCCAGCGTCACCTGGACAACATGGCTCCTGAATGGCATGCTGGGAGTTGCAGTCCAAAACAGAAACTTATTTTTCCCTGAGCTTTGGCGCTCTTGCAGTGCTGGGAGTTGCAGTGCAAAATGGTTTCCTTTTGGGGTGGCCAGGTTGAACACTCAGGGGGGCTCTCCTGCCTCTTAGGACGGCCTTTAAAAGCCTTTTCATCCTGAAGTTTGCCCTCTTACAGAGTCCTGAAAAGTTGCTTTTTGGGGGGACCCCACCTCCCAGCATCCCCCGGCATAACGTGGTGCCCGAATGGCATGCTGGGAGTTGTAGTCCAAAACAGAAACTTTTCCCCTGAGCTTTGGTTTTCTTCTGGGGTGGCCAGGCCGAACGCTCAAGAGGGCTCTTCTGCCTGTCAAAGCCTTTCAATCCTCCTTGGAGAGCGGTGGAGCCTCCTTCTTTGGAGGATTTTAAGCAGGGGCTGAGTGCCCACCCGCCGGGAATGCTTGGATGGGGTCTTACTGCACGGCAGAAGGGGTCAGACCGGATGGCCCCTGGGGTCCCTTCCAGCTCCCCGATTCTGTGATTCTGTGTTCACCAGACTGCTCATAGAACTTTGCTGTGGAATTACTTTAAATAGAGTGGAGGAGCCCTCTGGACCACTCCCATGCCAATAATATAAAAAGATACGTACCGTATTTGCTGGCGTATAAGACTCACCCCATTTATACGTCAGCAAATACTATTTGCCAGTGTATAAGACACCCTGGCATATTAAGATGCGCCCCATTTTCAAACAGTATTTTTCTGGGAAAAATGAGCCTCACACGCAAGCAAATAGGGTAAGATGTTAAATTTTGTCTCCGCGGGGAATTAAATTGAGGGTGGAATGGAGGAGCATCCTATCACACAATTAGACTGCTGCCGCCTTCCAGGCCGGTTTGCCTCTTTTTATCCTTTTCGTAAGAGTGTGCGGTGTAAGGGAAATGCTGTTAAGTCCCTTGGCGACATCCGGGTATTTGGAGATACAGGCCGTTTTCGCACTAGACGGTTATAGACTGTCAAAGGCCCCTCCCTAAACTGCAAAGCCCAGGATTCCATAGGATGTTGAAAGTGGAATAGTAGCACTACAGCAGTCTAGTGCAGAAATGGCCATGCACAGAGGGGGATGACATGTATGCACAAACTTGGATTTGCATTCCAATCTTTGCAAACAGTGGGAGTTATATCCCAAACATCTGTATTGTTCATACTGTTCCTTCAGTTGCAAACAGCAAACAACTGCCATTGCTCGGCCGCTCTTTTTGGTTGTCAAATTAGTCTCCTGGCCACTGTTGCGATGCTTCAAACGGCAGCTTTGTGCCTTTGTGTTTGGGCAGCTTCTCAAATGCTGCATTGGGGGCTTATGTTTACACAGTAGTTAAAATTCCAGTAGCTGCTGATTTCTAAAAACTTCTGTCGAGGGCATAAGAGTAGCTAACTGTTTTGCTTTTTTGCTCAGTTGGCACCCTAGTGTTCCTCGGCTTAGAAATCGTCGTAATCCCATAATGTTGCTCGTGGAATAAGGAAAATAAAGTTGATAGTCTCATGATTGTGGCAACAATAGTAACTGAAAAATGCTACGGTAATAGTGCATCCAGATCACACAATTAGTTGCAAGTAACCAAGTGATGTACCCCTATTTTTATCTGTTTTTCCTTTTAAAGGTGCTTTCAGCAGAGAGTTGAAGTGTTCCACTGTCTGTTTTCGTTTCCAGACTTTACTCTGCATCAATCCGCCCCTTTTCGAGGTGTGCCAAACAGTCCTGAGTCCTATGCAGCAGCACGTAGCTCTGATTGGAACCAAAGGGGTGATGGTACTGGAATTACCCAAGCGCTGGGGGAAGAACTCTGAGTTTGAAGGTGGAAAGCCAACGGTGAATTGCAGGTATGTAGAGCCTCAGGTTTCCATCTCCTCTGTCAGCTCTAGAACTCAGCGTAATTTTTATTCCATTTCCCCTCTTTGTTTCTTTTTCAGTCTGTTGGGAAGGTGGGTTTGAATATATGACTTTTTAATGTGTTGGTTAAATCTAATGGTTGTCTTTTTTTAGTGATGTTTTCAGAGACTGCATTTGGAGAGACTCTGTTTCAGTTGTGCACATTTCCCTATGGAGAAGCAGCATTCACTTCTTAAAAAAAGGATGGCTGAAGTGCAGTAGTTTAGTGATAGGACACATGCTTTGAAGGCCTGAGGGATTCGGTCCTTGACTTCTGATTATCATTATCGCCACCTCTCTTCCAGCACTATACCTATCGCTGAAAGATTCTTCACTAGCTTGACATCTTTGACCCTGAAGCATGCAACCTGGTACCCTAGCGAGACGCTGGAACCCCACATTGTGCTGTTAACATCTGACAACACAATACGGTAACTTTCTTGCTGTGTATAATTTCTGAAGATCCTCTGAAGATGCCAGCCATAGATGCAGGCGAAACGTCAAGAGAAAATACTAATAGAACACAGCCTCATAGCCGGAAAACCCACAACAATCTGTGTATAATTTGTTTTTAAGCAAAGTTTTTTTTTGGTTTTTTTTTTAAAAAGGAGACTGGTTTCACTGTTAATGTTTTGATGCTGATAGCACAGCCTGTTTCTTCATCCCACTGTTTATAAGAGCTCGTAGAATATAGTGGTAAAGAATGTGAACCAGAAACCTTTTTTGGTTTTGAAAAGTTGTCTCCACCACGGGCTTACTCAGTGGTCTTAGGTACTCTCTCAAGCCTTGAGCTGGCCCATCTACATTATAAAATCTGGGACCATTTGCACATGCTCTACTACTGAGCTATGGCCCCTCTCATGAAACATGATCTTTTATTTTAGAAAGATGTGGCTAACACAGAGCCTAGAAAAATTGTTCTTTTGGACCACAGTTCTTAGAGTCCCCAAACAGCATAGCCACTGGAGTTGTGCACTATAAAGCAGATATAGAACTAGAGAGCTGGAGGAGACCCCGGGGCCATCGAGTCCAACCCCATGCTATGCAGGAACATCCATCAAAGCATTCCCAACAGATGGCCATCCAGCCTCTGCTTAAAAACCTCCAAAGAAGGAGGAAACTCCAGCACACTCCATGGAGGCAGCAGATTCCACTGCCGGACAGCCTTGACCGCCAGGAAGTTCTTCCTGAGGTTCAAGTGGAATCTCTTTTCCTGCAGCTTGAATCCATTGCTCCTTGTCCTAGTCTCTGGAGCAGTAGAGAACAAGCCTGCTCCCTCCTCAACATGACATCCCTTCAAAGTATATGTGTGTGTGTGTATATATATATAAAGTATATATCACTACTACCACCACTGTGGGGTCTATCCTTCAATAAGGCAACATTTCCACCCTTCACAACTAAGGGCTAGGGTACTACAGCCATATTCAAGTCCTACACAGTTTGTGTCTCCACAAACAAAAACACAACCCATTGCATTCTTAGCGGCATCTGGGAATCTCTGTGTTCACATCATCTCAAACAGGCACTAGATCACAGCTTTAGGAAAATTTTAGGAAATCCAGATCTTGACATGTGACAATATTGTATAAGATACAGTATGTCTTGATGATAGATTGTGCATATATCTGCCCACTGGTCATGCTGCTAAGTGGATCCCTGGGCTTGAAATACAAAAGGTAACTTATAAGCTCTGTGTAATGATTATGGAGATGATGGGTGCACTGACCTAATGAAATCTCTGCTTAATAAACTGGAATATGAATAGTTTGCGCAAATAAACTAGGAAGCCTCTAATTAATGATAGTTTACCATTTCATCCTCAAAGTGAAGTCTGATAAAGTGAAATGATAGGAAACGGCTCGTTCAGGATCAACTACCAAACTTTGTGGCTGAGTTTGAACCTGGGTCTTCCCGATCCTGGTTGTATGTGAGATGAAATTTGCTTTCCACCTAAATTGATAGTGGACCAGTTTTCTGCTGCTTCTGAGTGTTGTGCTCAAAAAATTAATATTGAAAGCTGTCGGGGATATACTTGTAGATGTTCGAGCTCTGGGCAGATTCTCTGGTCCAAGATTTATTTATTTTTAAACTGTTTTGCCTATTAGGATTTACAGCCTGAGTTCACCTCAGACACCTGTGAAAGTGATTGCTCTTTCTGACGCTGATGAGGAGACATTGAGGCTTAGCAGAGGGTAAGATCGGACTGTTTCCTCTTTATTGTTGTTACAGACACTCCTGTTGCTTCCTTGCTGGAGAAACTGAGCGTGTGGGACATCACTTCTGATTGAATTGCCTTCCTTTTCTCAGGAGAGCTTATACAGCGCTGATAGGCGAGACTGCCGTGGCCCTTGACTTTGGCCCCCTGGCAGTAGTTCCCAAGAACATAGCTGGGCAGCGAGAGAAAGAAGATGTGCTGGCATATCCTCTGTACATCTTGTATGAAAATGGGGAGACCTTTCTGACCTACATTAGTCTGCTCCACAGGTAAAGACCAAAACTGATGCTCCTCCTCTTCCCCCTTCATCATCCATTCGTCCATCCATCCATCCATCCACCCTTCCTTCCTTCCGTCCTTCCTTTCTTTCCTTCCTTCTTTCCTTCTTTCCTTCCTTTCCTTCCTTCTTTCCTTCTTTCCTTCCTTCTTTCTTTCTTTCTTTCTTTCTTTCTTTCCGTCCGTCCTTCCGTCCGTCCGTCCTTCCTTCCTTCCTTCCTTCCTTCCTTCCTTCCTTCCTTCCTTCCTTCCTTCCTTCCTTCCTTCCTTCCTTCCTTCCTTCCACACCTTGGTTAGATGACAAGGGGTTATAAGTACATTCCTTGAAAAGCAAATTGTTCTTAATTAATTCAAATATGAATGTTAAAATCCAGACCTTAGGGAATCAGCTGCTTCTAACACAAGCATGTTGAGTTTGTTGTTTTGAGGCATCTCTTTGCAGATTTCAAAAATTCATCTCCACTGGTTGTGGTGATGGCCACTTGCTTAGGTCGCTTCAAGGTGTGTTCATGAAACAAAACCTACCCTCTGCAATTGCTCAGATAACAGGTACCCTATTCAAAGGCAGTAAACCTGAATCATCAGTGCAGGAGGCCTGTCTCCTTCATACCAGAGGTTGAACTACAACTCCCAGAATGCCGGAGTCACCATGGCTTGCTATGCTGCTTGGAGTATTCTGGGAGCTGCAGTCGGTTTTTCCAAACTTGAATGAATACCCTGCTGGGAGGCTTCTCAAAAGCATCTAGCTAACCACAATGAGAAGTGGCTACAATTTGGGCTTGCTTGGAGCTTTGGGTAGATGTGGAGTTGATATGGAAGTCAACGGTGGTAAACAGCTTCCCTGCATGTTGGATTCTTTTAGTGCTGGAAACCTTGGCAAGCTCTTGGGTCCCCTGCCCATGTACCCGGCAGCTGAAGACAATTACGGATACGATGCTTGCGCAGTTCTCTGCCTTCCGTGTGTTCCCAACATCCTGGTGATTGCCACTGAATCAGGAATGTTATATCACTGCGTGGTGCTGGAGGGAGAAGAATATGATGAACAGATGGTAGGTTTAGATATTACAATTTGGTATTTGGAGAGAGGGAGGGCCTCTAGCTTTGCGGCAGAACAAAAGCTTTGCATACAGAAGGCCTGAAAGTCAGCCCCTGGCAGTGCCAAATCAAAAAGTTATGAAGCAAGATATGAGACTGAGTGTGACTGAGATTTCAGAAAGCCATTGCCTCAGTGAGTGGATACTGTTGAGATGGGTGGACCAGTGAGCTTAAGGAATATAATTTAGGTATATATATATATCCATCTGTGTTTTTCAGTCATCTTTCCATGCTAAGTTTTTATTTTTGGTTTGTACTCTCTTCTGTTTATTGAAGGTTTTTCATGACAACAGTGTAGCATCTTGAGTGTGCAACCAGCAAGGCTGGGTTATCATGTATCATAATTCCTTTATAGAATTATGCTTGCTTGGTTCCGTAGTCTCAGATGGTGCATGTTTCATAAAGTTTTAGTCTCTTCTCATCAAATGTTTTTGTTTAGTTTAGTTCAGTTTGTTATCCATCCTCTTCCAGAACAAATTACTCCCTAGGCAACTTACAAAAGGCTGCAAGCCTTGTACAGGTAGCAGGAACAGTTATTATTTCAAATGATTCATAGTATTGTCCATTTGCATTGCTTCCAGCTAAGGCCCCTGCTGTTCTTGGTTTTACACACCTATTACTAGTTCTTTCTTTTCTGCCTGTCTGCCAAATTTGCTTCCAGCCCTCATTCCTTAAGAATTCCTAAATTTCCTCTGAGATCTGTTCCTTGTTTCAGCCCCATCACCCTGAGCCGCAGTACATTGTTAAATTTGAATGCAGCTGCAGTTCTCTGGAGGTGATGTGTCAGCAGTTGCATGTTGGTGGCACCATAACTAGAAGATATGCCCTTTTTTCTCTCCTGCCTCCTCCCGGACCAGAAAAGGAGCACACTGCTCTGTCCGGAGTTCCAAAGCAACCACTTGCAGAGGTCTTTTAAATCAGGCTTGACAGATGGTGTTTGCTTCCACCCAGCATCCCAGCTTGCATGTGAAGTGCTTCCTAAGTGCTATCCAAAGGGATTCTCAGTGGTATCCAAAGGGTGTGGTATCCAAAGGGAATCCAAGTGGAGAAGTGTTAACGGCATCATTCAAATGCTCCCTACAGTCTGTCAAATCCTGGGATTCGAGAACTGACCTCATCCCGTCCCTCTATGTGTTTGAATGTGTCGAACTGGAGCTTGCGCTGCGACTGGCCTCAAGAGAGGGGGAAGAGCCGCTGGAGTCGGACTTCTCCTGCCCAATTAAATTGCACCGAGGTAGGCGATTTGAGTCATGTTACCTCCATTTGCTGTCTTCTTGTGCTGTGTTTGTGCAGCGTCTGATTAAAGCCACCATGCAGGTAAAGGCAGCAGAAGAAAACATACCCGCCAAACTGCGTGAAGTTCACTTCAAAGGGTAACCTCAACATACCGACCGGGCGATTGATTTGCTTCCAGGCCTTCCAGTCACTGGTGTCCTAAACTGCCTTGCTGTATGTGTGACTCCTGGTGAGAGCTTGAGAAAATTGACTGGGAGATTTTGGGAGCTGTAGTCCAAAAATAATTTCCCCAAGCTCTGTTGTGGCTCGGCTTGAGAAGCTGCAGTCTGACCTCTTCCTCTTATGGCCGGGCACTATGCCTAGTGAAGAGGCCTTCTACATTTTGAGAACAGCAAACAAAAATAATTTCTTTTCTCCTCAATGAATTAAGCAAATCCAGTCCAAGGCAAGAGGAGGAACTCTGATGAGCCGTGCGAGTGAATGTTTGGTTGCATGCTGAAGAGACCTGGCCCAGAGACTTACAAGAAAAGCTTTGGCGGTCCACTAACATGTGAACCCACTTTCATTTTCAGATCCAAAATGTCCTTCTCGGTACCACTGTACGCATGATGCCGGAGTGCATAGCATCGGACTTCCATGGATCAACAAACTGCACAGATTCCTTGGCTCAGGTGAGACTTGGCTTGGGAGTTTTGTTTTCTTAAAGTTCAGCCTTTAAACCTTCTTTGGATATTGCCTGGTAAAAGGTAAACGAATAAAGCAAAAACTGACACAGTTTGTCCTGTCGTCTGAATCCTCAGAGCCAACCTGCCTGCAAACTAGAACTGGAAGCCCACTTCAAACTGCTGCTTCTAGTTACACTCTGGAGGCAAGCTGTGCTTTGTCTGAAGTGGGAAATGAGGGAGGAAATCGGAGAGGAGGGAGGGCCTGAGTCTGAGGTATAGCTGTCATGGCAAAGCTGTTGATTTGCCCTTTTTTATGTGAACATGACTTTACACGATTGTGGCCCCATCTTTTCACAAATATGGTCTGAGTCCGAAAACACAGGAGTATTTCTGTTCTATTTCCACTCTTTTTTTTTTTTTTGGTCTTTTGGTTTTTGGTCTTCTACCTAGAAGTGGTGTCAAGAAGTTCTGGGGCAGTATCACTCCTCTTCCGCAGTCAGGCCTTCTTTTCATCTTTCTGACAGGCAGGGAGAGTGAGGAGGAGACTTTAAATTTTAGAGTTATGCATGAAGGAGTATTTTGGTAGTGCCTCCTGTCCTGCTGTAGGAACAGCAACAGAATGGGTGGAATTGCCCCTGTTGGAAGTATCTTGGTTCAACAGTGAAAGCCACCTGAAATCTTGCCAAGAAAACCCAGGGAGAGAAAGGCAAAGACAACAAATCTTGCCAAGAAAATCCTCACAACATGTTCGCTTTAGGTTGCCGTAAGTCAGTTTTCAAAGGGGAGAGACACGATGGCTAGAAGGAACTTTCCCTCTCTCAGTGGCACTTTTTCTTGTGTGCTTTCAAGTCACTTCTGACTTACGGCAACCCCAAAGTGAACCTATCACAGTTTTTTTGGGTAAGATTTGTTCAGAGAGGGTATGCTTTTGCTTTCCTTTGAGGCTGAGAGAATGTAACTTGCCCAGGCTCACCCAGTGTCTGAGCAGGGATTTGAATACTAGTTCTCCAGAAGCCTTTAATAAATAAATATTTGGAAATTTAAATAAATACTTGAATATTTAAATCTAAACCTAAATTATGAGTTAAGTCTTTGGGTTTCCCCAGGGGGTCCTCAGTAAAGAAAAGGTTAAGAACTAGTGCCCTAATCTATTTTCCCCAATTTTTCTGGCGGAAAAACAGAGCCTTTTTTCCCCATTCTAGTTCCTAGGTCTTCACATCTCTACATTCAAGCTTGCAAATACTTAAAGCATCTCTTCACCCAAGGTGCACGTGTTGTGTATTGCATACGACTTAGTAGAGGCAGCAATGTTGCTCAGGAAGGCTTGCAGTTGTAATCTCTTATAGCAGGGATGGTCAACCTGTCGCCTCTGGCCCTGTGTCGAAAACCGCTGCAAGCGGTCAGTTCAGATGTCTGGCAGCACTTCTCTGCCTGTCGCTTGGCAGGTCAGAGTGAGGAAAGGGGTTGTCTTGCCCACTGTTGGTATTCAGTCCCTGACAGTTTACACCTAGCAGGTGGAGGAGATGCACCTCTTGAGAGGAAAAAAAAAAAGATTTCTTTGCCCCGATGTCTGGAACTGTTGGTGTAACACTGTTGGAACCTTGGCCGTGTTGCATGTCTAAATGAGTTTGCTGATTTTTCCAGACGAGGAAGACAAGGACAGCTTGCAAGAACTTGGAGCAGAACAGAAATGTTTTGTCGAACATATCCTTTGCACCAAGCCCCTGCCATGCAGGTGAGAGAGAGAGAACGATGCACTTTTCCATTCCTTGCCAAAGCCATATTCTTCATGTACCTGTTGACCATTTCTGGGGTTGAGGGCAGGCACCCATGAAGGAGCTCACTGCCACTAAATTTGCCACGGTTGTAGCAGGTGCTGCTGAAATTGAGCCACGCTCTGTGGTGTGGATGGATCCAGAATGTCCTCCTCCACCACAGAGCCCTGGAGATCTCAGGCAGTCTCTCTGCTCCCACCCATTGTGAAAGAAACCATAGAATCATAGAGTTGGAAGAGACCACAATGGCCATGGTGTCCAACCTCCTGCCTTGCAGGAACACCCATCAAGGCATTCCCAACAGGTGGCCATCCAGCCTCTGTTTAAAAACCTCTAAAGAAAGTAACTGCCACACTCTGAGGCAGCATATTCTGCTGTCAAATGGCTCTGACCGTCAGGAAGTTCTTCCCGATGTTGAGGTGAAATCTCTTTCTCTGTAGTTTGAACCCATTGCTCCACGTCCAATCAAGCTTGCTCCATCTTCAACATGACATCTCTTGAAATATTTAAACATGGCTATCATGTCACTTCTTAGCCTTCTTTTCATCAGGCTAAACATACTAAGCTCCCTAAGCTGCTTCTCATAGGGCCTCATGGTTTCTAGACACTTCACCATTTAGGTTGCCCTTTTCTGGACATTTTCCAGCTTGTCAATGTCCTTCTTGAATTGTGGTGCTTAGAACTGGGCCCTTTGCTCTGTCTGATGGGTAGCCAGACAGCTTTTCCTTTGCTGGAAAGGTAAACAAATCCTGCTTAAACACCACCACCAAAGATGAAAAATAAGATTGGGGTAAAATGAGAGGATGTCAAGAAATGTTCGTGAGTCTTCTGAAAATGCCACGGGACTCTTGGCTGTATTACTTTGAAAACGACAAACACTTGTGTTCTGCACTTGAGTCTGCTGAAGTTTTTCAAATAGCGTTGGCGTATAATTCCCTTCTTCTCCTCCTCGTAGGCAACCTGCCTCCATTAGAGGGTTCAGCATCATCTCAGATATCTTGGGCCCCACAATGGTCTGCATCACGGGGACTTTCGAATGTGTCACCAAGCCTCTTCTGTATGTACCACACCCCTTCATCCTGTGTGTTTGTGATACACCTCTCCTCTTCCCTTTAAGTCTCCAGGGAAATGCTGTTGCTTACAAGAAAGTATCTAGATGAAGCCTGTCTGTCTTGGCCTTGTGCAAATCCCACTGCGTTCTGGGCATTGGGTAACTCAGGGCTGGGATTGACTGACTGCTTGAGGGCCCTACTTTTTGTCTGGGTTTTTGGTTAAACATACATAAAAATGCATAAGAATCAGCTACAGAAAATGCATAAAAATTAGCTACACATAGGCAACTCTTGTAGAGGAAGAGACAAATAGCAAGGGGCAGAACTCCAGCATAACGGCAGGCCTTCTGCACAGTCTCTGCTCAGGACACAGGTGGGGACCAGGAGGTGAAGGGTTTGGCTAGTCGGCCCAGCTGAGATTGCTTGATCCCTGCAGGGAAGGCTTTAAAGACCTTGAAGAGTGTGAAGAAAACCAGGAGGGGGTCTTGGGCACGTACTGACAGATGCCTGGCGTTTCTTTTGACAGTTCTGCCGTCCACCCGCCCTGCCCTCCTCTCCTGTGTACCAAGGAAGACTCGCAGATTACGGCCTCCCCGCTCCGCATCCTGGCTGAATCACAGGACTCCTTCGAGAGACACGTCCAGAGCATCTTGTGTCGCAGCTCTGCCAACCCGCTGCTACTGAAGTACGGCATCTCTTTCTGCTGAATCAGTATACTAAGGAAAGGCATTTGTCGTCTTTTCCCCGTCACTCCTGGGCCCCTAGATGCCGAAGGCTGTACCCTTTTGTTGGACTCTGAGCCTTAAGAGCTACGTGGTGACCCGAAAGGGGAAGGTATTGGTGCTTCCCAAGTCCTTCCCTTTTCCAGGAAGGATCACTTGGAACAGCAAGAGAAGGAATTGGGGCTTTGTGTCCTATATGGGCAGTCCTTTACAAGACTGGCTTTGCTGGATCCCTGCCTGTGCCACCTTCTGTCATGTGAAATACCAAGGCTAGCCCCTTTCACAACAGCCTTGTGAGCTGTGGTCATTTCTCTCCCAGCTGATCCAAGCTCTTCCCTTCCCTTTCTTAGCTGCTTCTGTACCACCACCCTCAGTCTCCTGCTTCCGTGGCAAGCCCAGCGGAGACCCAAGAAACTCCAGATGTTGCTGTGTGGTTCCAGCGGGGCTAACTGAACACTGCCTTATGCCAGTCACAAGTGGAACAGTCATGGGGCAGAAGGCTTTGGGCAGCTCAGCTGTTGGCTAAGAGGAGGCCACAGCAGATGAGGAAAGACCAGATTTAGCACTTTTAAATATTGCTTTATAAATTGGGTAAATTAAATAGCTGGATTTGTCACCTGGTATCTTTTAAACTTGCCCTGTTCTGTGACTCCCCAGCTTAATTCAGATATTGGGCCTGAATCCTATGGGCAGTCCCAACAGGAGTGGGTCCTTTGAATCTGTGAACTTACATGGGGGTCAACTTATTATACATAATTTCTTTTGGTGGATGTAGTCCAGATTATCCATAAGGTTTAAGCCATTGACTTCTCTTCCTTTCCATTCCAAAAACATCACACTGGGGCAGGTTGGAACACAAATAACTGCACCTTGCTCCCATCGATGCCGGCAGCCTCAAGGGTGGCTCAGTGTGTTGTTTATGTGGAACATGAACCAGTCATACGTAGCACAGAATGGGATTTAATGGAGAACGAAGCACTGTTGAGTGGCGGTTTGTTTCGGCAGCCACCAGACCATTGAATTCCAGTAGGAATGGGTTGTCTCAGCCAGGTGTCGTGTGAAGTTTTTCTTCTCAGGGCATATCTTTGCATGCTAAGATGGTGATGTTTTTTGCCTCTCAGAACAGCAAATAAAGAGTCTTCCCCACCCCCTGAAGAATGCCTTCAGCTCCTCAGCAGAGCCACACAAGTGTTCAGGGAAGAATACATTCTGAAGCAGGACTTGGCCCGAGAAGAGATCCAGCGAAGGTAAAATCTTCTAAAACCTGTTGGTGGCTCTTTGGCTGTGTCCGCTGCAGCAGGCCATTTCAGATGCCCAAAGAGGAGGTCTTTGGAACGCTGGTTGGACGGCCACCTTTTGGGAACGTGTTACTTGCGTTGCACTAGATGGCCCTTGCAGTCCCTTCCAGCTCTTAGTTTCTGTGACTTGAACTGTTCAGGATGTATTGCAGCAAAAAATAGACACAAAGGAAAGAAGGAGAGCACAGGCATAGGCACTGCATCCAGTTCTAACACTTTGGTCTCTCTCCTCCTCCTCTCCCTTTGGCCCTCAGAGTGAAACTGCTGCGTGAACAGAAAAAGAAGCAGCTGGAAGATCTTGGCTACTGTCGAGAAGAAAGGTGAGGCCAACCCATTTCTGATAAGCCTGGCTGGTTTCTTTCTCTCTTTTTATTTAGTTCAAGTATTTTGGCTCACCTGTCAAAGCGTTTTTACAAACCAGTAATACGACAGTGCTTGCCTTGGGGCTTACAGTCCAGAAGTCAGTCCTTGCCTCGGGGCTTACAGTCCAGAAGTTCTTCCCCATCCCTTCCTTGGGGAAGAAAGGATGAGGAGGAAAGAGGAACGGCACAGCACATTCGGGGACCCGTTCTTAAAGGGCCAGTCCTTACCACCAGCAGCTGAAATGGAAACCTGGCGGAACACTGCCACTAGGTGAAAGTTAAAAGAGAGCCTTTGGCAGCTGGTCTCTTGGCAGAAACCACAGCGGAGACCTCCTTCTCTTCCCTTTCCTTCTGTGTCACTAAGTTTGCCCACCAGTCCCTGGAGCCTCAGATCCCTTGGAAGTTTCTCCTGCTGCTGCTCTGTTCCCTCTCTCTTGCTCTGCTGCCACTGAGAGGCCTGGAGGGAAAGGGGAGAACAAATGTCTTCCTGGACGTTTGCAAATATTCAATTGTGAGAAACGAATAAATTAGCCTTTATCTCATTTTTGATTTGTTGCACAATAAATACAAAAAAATAACATTTCCTTTCTGCTTAAAGGAAAAGCCTTCGGGAGATGGCGGAGCGCTTGGCTGACAAGTACGAAGAAGCCAAAGAAAAGCAGGAAGACATTGTGAACAGGTAAGGAGAGAGCGGTCGTTCCCGGAGGCTGAAGCCACTGTTAAAACGTCTCCGTCTGATGCTGATCTGGAATTAACGGCAGTACTCCTGATGAGGCCCAGCTAGCGCAGGACGTGGGATTATTACTTCCCTTGAATAGGGAATAAATTGTGGTTTGAGAGAGGATTATCAGTTAACACATTAGCAGTGACATTTGCCAGCATTCTGAAAATGGGGAGTGAATTTTTCCTCTTGCTATTGTGGCATTTCTTCCTTTGCTCAGCATTCCTGAGACTAATTCTCTATTTTGAACAGAACAGGCATTCACTCACCCGTTAGTTGAAAATAGCAAGATCTTCAGACAGAGCTGAATGGTGAAGGTGGGAGGCACCTTCCCTTGCCAACTAAAACCCTTGATTTTTATAGGTGCTGTTTTGGAGACTCCCTCCAGGAGTTGTACTGTAGCTCCCAGCATTCCTCATCACTGGCCATGCTGGCTGGGGCTGCTGGGAGTTGCAGAATAACAGCATTTGGAGGGCCACACAGTTCCCACCTTTGTATGTCATCAGGTCCTGGGTGTAGCAGGTGCCTCTGGCTCACTGCACAGCTTCTCGTGGGTATTTTGATACGGGTTTTGCACTTTTAAGGATGAAGAAGGTACTGCGCAGCTTTCACTCTCAGTTGCCTGTGTTGTCAGACAGTGAAAAGGACATGAAGAAAGAGCTGCAGACAGTCCAGGAACAATTGCGGCACCTGGGAAACGCCATCAAACAGGTAAGCCAGCCTTTATCGAAATGCACTCCAGCAACAGGGGTGGGGCATTCATGCTAAATGATTATAGCACTATTATTCTACTTTAGCTGCCGTGGCAACATTCTGTGGGATCCTGGGGTTTGCACTTTTGGGAGACACAAGATCTCTTTGGCTGGGAATTCTAAATGCCCCTCCCTAAACTTCAAATCCCGGGATTCCCACGGTAGTTAAAGTGGAATCCAGCACTATAATTGTCTAGTGTGTGTGTGGGCCCCATATAAAAATAACATGTGCACGCCCGCGCATCCAGCATAACCAGGAAGCAAGTTTAACTTTTTTGAGTCACCTTTCAAAGATGGGGGCTTTGGCCCCTCTAGATCCTGGACTGCAGCTCCCATCAGCCCTGGTCATCTAGCCAGTGCTGAGGCAGGAGGGGAAGTGCTGCCCAGCAGCACCCAGAGAGCCACCTCTTTGCTATTTGCGGCTTGAAAGGTTTTTTTTGAGGCCGTCCTTGTCCCTGTGTCTTGCCTGTAGGTGAAAATGAAGAAGGATTATCAGCAAAGGAAAATGGAGAAGGGGAGCAGCCCCCGGAAGTCCAGAATCACCCTCAGCGCCTATCAGAGGAAGTGCATCCAGGCCGTTCTGAAAGAGGAGTAAGTGGATGCTTCCCCTTCTGTCTTGGTAGGCTTGGTGAATGGCAAAGGATTTGGCACAGTTTGACTTGACTTCTGGGTTTAGGACTGCAGCGGTCTTCCTGTAAAATTGGCACTGGACTGCCCAGTTTCCTAAAACTAAAAGCTATTTTCTTCCTGTTTTCCTTGCTCTGGGTCTGAAATGGTGCTTTGTCCTTGTTGCAGGGGAGAACACATCCAGGAGATGGTAAAACAGATAAATGACATCAGAAATCATGTAGCCTTTTAGTTTCATCGTAAATCCCGTAAACTTGGTGGAACGTTAATGGGAAATGAGCTGCCTTTCTTCTAGTATGTAAGTTAAGTTGTTTGTATCATTTTCTACACTGTCTGCATTGTTTAATAAATATGGTTTTTTTTAAAGAAGCCCATCTGTTTCTCTAAAGCGCAAAGAGAAAACCCAAAGGAGTAATTAGAGCTTCCAGCTTGAGAGGATCTTTGGTACAGTCACCCAGAAGTGCCTTCATGCAGCTTTGGTTTGTGTTGGTGAGGGATGGAGAGGAAGGCTTTGTCTCTGCCTGTCGGATGCTCTTCTTTCCGTCTTGTCTTGGACTACCACCGATCGGCAGAGAATGGAGGAGGCGGCTTTCCGGTAATTTCTGGGTCTGTGATTCTGTGACCTGTCTGCGTCTGCTCCTCTCTCGCAGGAAAGCCCATTGGCGACCCCTTTGCTTGCAGGGGCTGTGTGCTTCGGTGATCGCACGCAAGCAGGTAGCTTTCACGATAAGACTCGGGGGCAAACCACTGCATTAGATCTTCCCCCGTAAGATGTTTTGAGGAAAGAATTATGAACCCTGTAGCTTAAGCAGAAAGGTCTGAGAAGAAATCACATAAGACTTTTATTTCCTCCTTTAATTTGGAACACTTCTTAAGGATACACCTTTCAATACAGTTAACAAATGGTTACATTTTTTTTTAATTCAGTAGACAGGAGAATTCTACATCCACAGTTTCACAGGACACCAGTGGCTTGATTTGTTGGAATACAGCATAATTCCCAAACACTCCTGCGTGGAATTCAAAGGCCAGCTTTTTGTTTTCAAAGGAAAAAAAAGGGGGTCTGGATAGACTTCCCTGTCTCCCACCCTTATCCTTGTCCAAACCATGCTCTGAGAGGTTGTCTAGCGACGCCACAGGGACCACCGAAGTAAAGGGGTTACGGTTAACTATTACACATGCTGTAAGAACCTGTGTTGCACATATTAAGACTGTACAAGTATACAGAACAGAGTTAAAAACCTGCCGGCTCCTCTTTTCTCCTACATTCTGCACACGGCCCCCGCTCTCCAAGTCAGTACAGCTTGACTGGCTTATTATACCCCATTTGTAATAGGTGAGGCTCAGCGCGAGAGACTGAAAGCCAAAGTTATAAATTACGCCGCCGTCCTTTCCGGCCAGAGAACCAGGAGCTCTAGAATGAGGTGGGCAGAATTTTCCCTTTAAGAACGAGAACAAAAGCTTAATTATGGAAGAAAATGCTACAAAGCCCCACATACTTCACGTGGAGGATTTCCTGCCATTACTAAATTATTTTCCCTTTTAAAAAGTATTCAGCTGAGTGGGTGGCCTCAAAGAAAAGTCATCCTGTGGGGTTCTAGGGCTTCTGAATTTATGCAAGACTCAAGACAATTTAGTTATGACTACAAAGCCTTTAAATCTAGCACTGCTGTTCTATCCAGTTCTTCCTACTCTCCCCCTCCCTCCACGGCAGTTGAAAACATTCTCCCCCAAATTGCCTTTGGAGTATTTCTAGGCTCCAGGGTAGACAAACAGATCAGAATGTGGTTCTGAGGACAGGCTAAGCACTCAGTCTCACAAAGTATTGTCCTTTTATACAAAATTTGGGCAAGGTGTGGAAGTGGCTTTATCACAGTTCGTTATGCCAAAGGGCTGACTGGTGCATTTTGTCAGAAATCCTTCACCAAAAGAGTCACCAAATCGAAATACTTCCTACAGTCTGAGCAAGGTTCAGATGTCATGAGCAAAAAAGGAGAGGAAATCCCCATCCGAAAGTCCCAAATTCCATATTAGGGGCTCAAAAGAAATTGCCAGCTGCAGCTTCGCTACATTCACACTACTAAGCAAGTGTTCCCCGCCACTCAAAGACTTCCCCGTGGTTGTGTCAATTGTTTCCTGACGCTTCCCTGGCCATTTCCGCATTAGACTGCATAGTGCTATTATTCCACTTTCAACATCCTATGGAATCCTGAGGCAAACCCCAGGATTCCACAGGATGTTGAAGGTGGAATAATAGCACTGTACCAGTCTAGTGTGGAAATGGCCCCTGTTAAGATATCCCATTCCAGCCAGAGTTTTCCCATTCTGTAGTCACTGGTTAGTGCGTGTGTAGGGGGAAGCCGCAGGGGACTAAGCTGCCCCAGAGAAAAGCGAGCTCCTTCCACCCAGCAGAAACCTTTTACAGAAGTGCTCAACTGACTGACTGTAAGCACAAACTGTGACATTAATGACTTTCTTTATACTGAGCTCCAGAATGGCATTTAAATCAATGGCTGCTTGGCCCAGAATCCACACTGAACATAATTTAGGGTTAATGGCTTGGCTCTGGGGAGCTGGAGAAATGAAGGAACACTTGCAACCCGCAACACGGCTTTAAAAAGGCCATCTGCGCTACCAGCGAAACGGGGACAGGATCAGAACGCCACAGAGATGGCAGTCATGGGCTAAGCACATCCTCAACTACTGCGCGCATGCATCTTCTTTCAAAAGGCATACTCGTCAGGAAGCTGTAAGCTCTTACGGATACAGAGAGAATCATAGCTGCGTGCTGGCAGAGGCCAGTCAAAAACAAATTTCGGTTGAGCAAAGGTGGACGGGTGTGATTACATTTTAATTGACGGTGCTTCATTCCAGCTTCTGCAAAGGTTATTTTGGTCTACTGCATTCATGCAACTGTTGTGCCTCTCAAAGGGGCAGATCCAGAGCAGGAAAAGTCTCATTCGAGTCCCGCGGGACTGATTACGGTGGGACCTGAGCGTGACTACCTGTCTCTGGATTCAACAAGTTCTGAACACAGCTTCTCCGTTCCACACCACCGCCTGGCAAGATCCCTGTTTAACTTTCGTAAGCACCGCATTGTTACCTTCACTTATATATTAGATCCAGAGGGCGATAAATGTTTAAACCAACAAAGACATCGAATTTTCACCAGAGCTTTTAAAATACCTGACAGTTGCAAAGCATGAACCAGATCCGGATGAGTCACCTCACTCAATGAAGTTTCTCTGATTTCAGTGGGACTAAAGGAGGACTCAGTGGTCCAGCTGGACACCAGTACTGCCTCAGAGTCAGCAGTTTTTTGTTCTCAGCCCAAGCCACTAGAAGAGCCTATTTCTATTCCCCCACTTCTTTCCGAACTAAAAACCCACACAACTTCCCGGGGGGGGGGGGGCACCTAAGATCTGCCCCATCACTAAAGAAACAAAGAAGAAACCCAATAAGGAAAGACTCCTTTCGCTCAGCTATGGCAGGAGATCACTGCCTCCCATTTCTGAAACAAGGGCACCGTCTGTTCCACCTGCAGGGTGTTTCTGGCGCTTCCCTGTTTCACTCCTGCCACAAGGATTCGGGTGGCTGGGAATCTCAGATCCCCCGTTCTAAGTGATCAGTGTTTTCCCTCAGTGGATCACACTCCCTTTGGACAAGCTGCCTCCCCGTGTCCTGTTTCCCAACTGTGGACCAGGCTCTTCTGGCCCTACAACACACAAAGAGACAAAAAGTGCACCAAACTAGAAACACTCCCCACCCAACCCAAATTCCAGCCTCCTGCAAAATAATCCATATTTTAATATAAAATATTGACCCAGCTTCCTATAACCCCTTCTGCCCTGCTTTGCTCGCTTCCTAAATACTGTTGGTAACCATTCCGTCACTGGTAGGGGGCAGGCCCACAGCTCTGCGTCAAAAGAACGGGGGGGGGAGGGGCGGAAGGAGGGAGAGACACGAATTTCCAGCAGCATCATTGATCATAGTATTTTTTTTTTAGCAGGGGAAAGAAGAGAGAGTGAGGGAGAGACAGCTGCTTTCTAGAGTTAAAGGGAAAATAAGGGAAAGGAGAGGGCAGTGACCCAGAAAAGTCTGAGCCCACCGCTGACAGGCACCCCGAAAACATCCCGCACCGCTTTCTCTCAACCTTGATACCTTCTCGCCCTCACGCAAAGCCTTCTCTCCCTCCTGGAAACACAGCCTGGACCACTGCTCCCTTGTGCCATCTTCTGCTCTTTCAGTTAGAGTTAAATAATTATTAAACGTTTTGCTATAAAGATGAGTTTTTCAGGAGAAAAAAAACCCAAAGAGGCAGCCTTAAGAGCCTTGCTGCCAAGGGTGTCATGTTTCAGGCAGCTGGTTAATGTCTGTCAGTTTCGTGTCGTTGAGGATCGCGCGGATTCTCTCCAGGGAATCGGCCTGCCGGATCCGTTCCAACTGGACCTAGGAGGCAGAAAAGCAAGTGTCAGAAAAGGGGAATCGATGAGAACAACCCACGAGGAAAAAACATCAAAGATGGGGAGCCAAAACCAGCTAGCTAATAGGTGGGCTATGTATGCCTTTAAGTCGTTACCTACTTAGGGCGGCCCCAAGGCAATCATACCATGAGCTTTTCTCATTAAGAATTATTCAGATTAGGTTTGCCCTTGGCTTCCTCTGAGACTGAGAGAGTGTGACTTGCTCAAGATCACCCGGTAGGTTTCTATGGCTGAGAGGGGACCTGAAACCCTGGTCTCCCAGAGTCTTAATCCAACACTCAAAGCTACTACAGCCCTCTTCCTCTCTTGTACTTCCAATTAATGGAAATCGATATTAATCAGAGAGGGTGAGATTGAAAGATTCTGGTTAAGTTTAAGCCTATTTTGGTTAGGAGGTACTGTGGTAAAATTGTTATGTGCTTTCCAGTGGACTCTGACTTACGGCCACCCTATCCTTGGGTTTTTGGCAAGACTTCTAAGACTGTTGAGGGAGTATGAATTGCCCAAGTGGGTTTCTAAGGCTGGGCTGGGATTTGAAAACTGGTCTCCTAGTCCAAACTCTCAAACCATTCCATCATGCTGGCTCACTGCTGAAGTAAAGCAGGTCCAAAAGAGGACCTTCCAGTATTCCACCTGATGTTTGTGGAATTGCAAGTTATTTCATACTTCCTTCAGCGTGATTATTTAAACCACTGGGCCCAACCTCTGGTCCTCAGCCCTAGGCTACGCACCTACAGCATGTAATTCCCTGCAGGACCAGTGTTACCATCACACACCTGGAATAAAACTCTTGTCTCTTTTAAGGTATGGGTGGGCAACTGGCAGCCAGATCGCTATGTGCGGCCCAAGGCCAAAAGCCTTTCCTGAGCCATCATTTCAGACCAGAGCTTTGGAAGCAACTAATTGCCCATAACAAGTTACATGTAATGAAATCCTTTTTCCAACAGCACTTGAGAAGTTAATTTATGAGTGTGACTTGGTGAGAGATAACTCCTGTTGTGGAGCAAACAGTGGTTTGTGCACATTACTAAATGATGGATGAGGACCACCTTGTCCTGCTAGAGGTGCTGAGGAGATGATAAGATAGATGGTATGAAAAGAAATTTCGTGATTCAAACTTTTTTGTTTAAAGGTTTACTACTAAGGGTAAGGAAACTGATTTCAGCATCTTGCAACTTTTTTTTAAAAAAGTGGCTTTGCAAGCTCAGGTTCAGGCTTCTAGCAAGAGCATAAAGTTCCTTCCCTCCCTTCCTTCTTTACCTGTCAGCCTGCTGGGTGAGGAGGAAAGGGGGGGCACAGAAGAAAAGGCACAGCCCCAGCCTCCCGTTAGGGACTTTGGCTCCTGACAGATTAGATAACAGAAGGAATGTCGTCGTGATGGAGACAAGGAAGTGTCTTCCCAGCCCCATTCTGAGGGCAACAGTCAGCCAAGGGCATTTCTCCTCATCACTGGAAAGAGCTGTGGATCTTTTGCCTTCCCTTCCCCAGAGGAATTGCCCCCTGGCACCCATACGGTTGCTCAACACTGATTTAGGAGTTACCTGTTTGACATCCCAGGTATGGAGAACTGCCCAGGCAGGCCAGCTGTGATTACGCTGGGCTTTCATGAAAGTTTAGTTGCCTGGTACTTTGAGACACAAGAGGCCCTTTCCTAGATGTCATATGGAAAATTCCTCCCGTGTTCTATCTGTTCAGGGTTCCCGAGGACAACCTTACCTGAAGGGTCTGAGAGAGCTTCACGAAATCTCTCTGCACTTGCTCGCTGACATCCAGTTCAGTCTGCAGCCGCTGCGCTTTGTTCTTCTCCTCAAACATCAGTTGCTCCAGATTAGCCTGGATCAAGAAACAGTTCTGATTTATTATCCAAGACACACAGACAGACAGACACGTACACCCCACACTCCTCTTAAACCATTACCTTTGCAGCCGCCTCCTTCTTCAACAGCTCTTCGAGGCTGTTTTTCCGCTCCTGAAAGCCCTCCAACTGATGCATTTTTTCCTTCAAGGTGGTTTCCAACTGAGGAAAAAGCAAAGAAGAAACATTAAACGGGGTAAAAGCAGTGTACAGCCACTAGTGACTCTGCCTAATTTGCTAAAACTAGGTGGAAAGAGTTTGCTGCTGGTGCCAGAGAGCCAGAAGACGACACCGCAGTTGGAGACCTTCCTTCTCATCTACTCTGCCCCTCTTATGTTAAGGATGTTACCTGATTCCTTTAACCGGTACACTATGGGGCTGAGAGTGCCCTACCCTGCCTCTCTGCCAGTGTGCTGTCGCGGGGTATAAGAACAGAGAGGGGTGCCAGCTACAGGGATCAGCCTGCAAAATGGCATCTGAGTGGCGACTTGCATTTTGGAGATGACCCTGGGAACAGGCAGGCTGGCATGGCCACAAAGGGAGAAACCGCAAAACAAGGAATCGCTTCGGTGTGGTCCTTCAAACCTAAACTTCCTGTTTCTCTCTCTCTCCTTGGATAAATAAATAAATATCGATAACCATATATTATGGGAAGGAAAGGGCTCTGATTTCTAGGAGCAGACAATGTCAACAAGAGAGGCTGTGTGGGTAAAAACACCCCCCACCCCAAGCTTTCCCTGGACCAACTGCAGGCCCTGGCCAAGTCTCCCACAGCAGTTACAACTCTGTAGGTCACCAAAACAAAGACAAAAAAAGGCACTGGAACTAGAAGATCCCTTTTCTTTCTTTGCAGGAGCACCATCCCCTTCAACCGTGTAACCCCTTCCCATGTGCAAGACTATAACTCCCATCTTCTCCCATCAGGGATGACCACTTCCACAGGATGCCAGCTGTGGGGAGGGAGAGAGGATGCTGTGGCATGCTCAGCATCTCTGGAGGGGCCCAGTGGAGCACTCACCTGCTCCTTCTCGGCTTTTATTCTCTCCAGTTCGGCTTTTAAACTGGAAGCAGCAGCTGCAAGAGAAGGGAAAGAGAACTTAAGCTCCTTAAGGATTTTAAAGCGAGTGCAGCCTTGGAAAGGCCTGCGGAATCTTGAGTAGCCCACATTTCCAAAGTGTTTTCCACTGTACGGAGAGGACTCGCAGACAGAGGAGGCGCCCTTGGAGAGATTGTAGGGAGTGAAAGGAAACAACAAGGGAGGAGGGGGTGAAGCTCCCCTTCCTTGCCTGTCTCCGTTTATAAAGGGCTGTGCATCCCGATCAGAGCCGATGAGAAGGAGGGTTCAAATAAATCAAATCCATGAATGTGAAACCTGCAAATGTATTTATATGATTCTGGGGTGGAAAAATCCCCCCCCCATGCCTCTAAAGAGTGCAATACCACCTTGTTTTGGGGCTTTCCAAGCCATTCTAGGTCCAGGAGAGGCCAGGAAGGAAAATGAAACTAACTCTTTGTGGGAGCTACAGTGCTCTGAGGTCTCCGGAAGGTGGGGAGCAATGCAGCCCCACAACTTCTGACAGTTGCCCACCTCAGTTAATGTGATATGACCCCCATTAAGGCCGCAATAATGACAGACTCTCTTTTGGGCTTGTTTTAGAGGGTGGCAGAGATAACAGGAGGTACTGAGCATGCAGAATGTGCTCTGTAAATGCAGTGAACACCGTCCGTTATTCCACGCAGCCAGATCAGGGGCTTCCTTCCACCTCAAGGTTACGTTCCCACCCTGGTGGCTGGCCCTGCCCAAATTCTTTCTAGCTCCAGGCTCCTCACCTATCTCCTCTTTGCAGTTCTCTATTTCCAGCTGGAGAGTCTCTTCTATATTCTCTTTTAAACACTGTTCAGCTTGAATCTGCTCTTTCAAGAACAAAATTTCCGCCTTCAGTTTTTCTTCCAGGTGATCCGCGGCTGTCCGTACGCTAATGATATCCTCACGGTACTTGAGGACCAGTTCGCGGAGTTCCTGAAGGAAAGGTTCACATATTCAAAAAACAAAGCAACATTGTCTTCCTTCCCTCCGTCTCTCTTACACACACACTATGCTTGGAGTCTTTACGTAATAGAACATAATTAAATCACTTTGGGTTAACTGAAAGTGATTTAAGAAATGACAGAAGGAGAAAAGAACACAGTCAAGATATAAAGGATCCCCTAAAAACAACTGCTGATACCCTACATCAGCTACCTATTTACATACGCAGAATTAAGTAACGGCCTGACCTCCGCAACCTACCTTAAAAGCCAGCAGCTGCCCCAAGCAATGGAGGTCTGTTCAGTTGCCAGGTTCAAGGAAAATTAAGTTTCCAACCCCCTCCCACCAGCAAGCGAGGCTGTGAACAGATACTACAACAGACGTCCACCTTCTGCTTGTCATGGCTTCACTTCCTGGTAGGAGGGGGTTGGAAATGTCATCCTCCTTTGGTCCCAGTCAGCAGCTGAACAGACCTCCTCTGCCCGATCCAGTAAGTTTGGGAGACCTTTACGTAGCCTTGCTGAATACAGATCAGTTGCGGTTCCATGACTCTAGGTTACAGATCTGTACCTGCAATATTGGATGCCAGCCAAAGTGCACAAGTCCAATGACTTTCAGAACCTTTTAAAACAGTGGAATATGCTGCTTGGGGTTGTGGTAGAATCTCTTTCAATGGAGGTTTTTAAACACAGGTTGGGTGGCCATCTGTTGGGAACACTCTGACGGTATCTTCCGGCATGGCAGAATGGGGTTGGACTCAATGGCCCCTCTGATCTCTTCCAACTTTATGATTCTGTGACTTCCCCGAGATCACCCAGGGTGTCGGGTAGCCCTCCATATTTCAGTTATGGGACATGTAGTAGGGGTTAATTAGCACCTTGCTTGTAACAAGGTATAAGAATCAGAGACCGTTAGATAAACAAAGCTAAGAATGTAGTGATAAGCGCTGCCAGGCTGAAACAAGAACCCCAAGGTCTCTTGTGGGTGGGATGAGAAACTCTTTGCTTTTAACATTTTGGATTTTGCTAATTGCCTCCAGTTCACTCACTGAAGTCCTGTACTATGTATCACACTCCTAATAAATAGTGTATTTGCACTGTTACATTTGTGTGTGTGAATTCGGTTCCTGACACAGGGAGCTTCCACAGCTGAGGGGGGATTTGAACTCTGGTCTTCCAGGCTCTTAGTCCAACACTCAAAACCAATACGCTGCACTGGTTCTCGTGGTCACACAACAAAATTATCCCATGTAAAATCAATCAAGAAGTGTCCTACCTCTCCAGATTCTGGTAGGATAAAGTTCTCAGCCTGTTGCAAAGAGACGTGGAGGCAGTGTTTCCCCTGAAGGCTTTCGTTGTCTTTCTGCAGCCTCGTCAGCTCCTCTGAGACATGTTCCCTCGACTGCGTCAGGACAGCCTCCAGTGAACAAACAAGCAAAGATTTAAAACTGCAACATCAAAATGACCTTTTCCTCAAGTCACATCTCATCCTCAGCGTTTTGAAAGTATGCAAAAAAGTACAGAAAACTGTCGTGGGAAAAAGCAAGGGAAAGACCGATGGGGAGAACACCTCTGACCTTGCCCTGACTTTTTGCTACCTCTTTACTTGGAGCAGGAAAACAAAGAACCTCCGAAGTCCTTTAGGAGCCAGAGTGAATCAAATATTATAACAGAGCCCCTTATAAATCACCCCCAAAGATCAGTAACGGTACAGGCTGCCTGTGCAACCATCAGCACGTTACTCCAAGTCACAAAGAAAAGCCTCTCAGGGACTTGTTCTCTCAGAAAAGTTGCCCTTGCTCCATTTCAAGGTCAAAGTTCTTGGTTTCCTCAAACCACATTGCCATTCAATAGGTTTAACAGGTTTAACACCGGACACAGAATCAACCACAACAGGCAGACTATAACAGTCTAGCCTGACACAATTCTAAACAAACCAAGGAATCTAATTACACAAAGTAAAAAAAAAAAAACCAACCTCATAAGTACACAGTCCAAGAAAGAGAGCAACTACAAAGTGCATTTAATTGGATATTTAAATAATGAGAAGCAGCCAGAAGATAAGTCCCCCAGAGGTTTCTGTCAGAGTTATTATGCCTGTCCCCCTAAGCAACAGAGAGACAGGGCCGCTGGTTATGAATTAGGCAGAAATATCCAAAGCCTCTTCCCACCACTCTGAATTTGTTAGCTTGCAGTCACCAGAAAACAAATCTGGGCTGGTGCGTGGGGGGATACAGGAAACCCACCCAACTGAAGCCTGGGCTCTGCATAGTCTCTACTCTACCTTCTTCACTATTCTCCTTGGACAAAGAGTGGCCAGGATGGATTAGAGAAGCCATACAGGCCAATACAGAGCATCACCTTAGACAAAACAAGCAACGGCCGAGAGGAGCCACTCTAGGGCTCCACTCGCTTGTGCTTTGCGAGTGCTGTTAGTTTAGCAAACAGGAGGGATGGGGCCTTCTCAATTGAGGTTCCACCACCTTGGAGTTCTCTGGTCTCCTCTACTCTCCACCAGCATCGAAACAGCTGTAGGGGCCAGAGGGTGCTATTGTGGTGAAATGTGAGTCCCAGAGAGGGGCTTTGGACACTTCAGAGGGTGGAAGGGAATACCAAACTTTTGCAATGATGTAAAAAAAAAGACATACACAGGCATAAGGTGGAGTTACACTTCTGTGCATTACTAACAGGACGCCAGCTCATGCAAATATAATAAAAACAGGGCACAAGTACAGTATCAGTCCCTGCTACGCAGGAGGTGGGGGAGTGCCAGTCCCCCACAGCAGACAGTTTGAGAAGAAGTGGCTTAACCCACACGCTGCGCAAAGTTAAGGACAGCACCTGGGCTTATTACTGTCCCAGAACCAACCATTCCTTTCCCTACAGGGCAGGCAAATGGCTAATTACAAGACGGAGTGGGGTGGATCGTGGGTGGGAGACAATGAGAATTTATGTTTTAAAATCTGAGATGGTTAAAGTCGACATTTCTTTACCATTTGGTCCTGGACATCTCTCTTTGCTTGACAAAAGGCCTGCTGCAGTTCGCCAAGTAAGGTCTCAGACTCCTGAACTCTCACAGTAAGCGATGAGATCTGTCAAAAAAAGGAGAAGAAAATCACCCTATCAACCACAACACAAATATAAAAGATACCAGGTACAAAGTTTCCTTGTAGGTGATATCCTGTCTCTGGAAGGCTTCGTCTCCTGTGTCCAGAGCATGATCAGTACTGTATGTGGGGGAGAAAACAGAGTGATTCATACTTTCCCTAACAATGTGGAAGGTCTGGGACATGGTTGTTGATTACTGCCAAATATCTCTCCCTGCCAGACTGCACGTAAAGCTATGCTTCTCCATCTCTTTGACCCTAACAACCCTGGAGCCCTATAGTAAGGCTTCCTTCAGAAATTCTGTACGATAATGAAATTGCGCACAGAATGTCACCGGAAGCCCCCCAATAAATCTTTTGGACACCAGTTTGGGACTATGCAGATTATAAGAGCAACAAACAAAGAGACCCCCCCCTCCTTTTACGGATGTTACAATGCCATGGTATCCATTACTTTCCAATCTTCTCATTGACCCCCGTCCACAATAGTGGTGGGTAAGATTCCCCAAGACCTAGAACGGGGTGGGAATCGTGTGGCCCTCCAGATGATGTTCAACTGCAGTGCCTAGCTTTCATCACCCTCTGGCTGTCTCACAACAACCGGCAAGTCACACATGGCTCCCAGACCTGGAACATGTCCTCTAATTATTTACAGTGTACAGAGGGTTCCACCACACCCACAGACAGAGGTGGAAAGACTTCTCAAGAAGGAACACCTTTAGATTGGGGATCTGATTCACAGGGCCCATGGACTTCATATAGCCCGGGAGGGGGGTACAGAGCACAGCTGAAGCCTTCCAGACCCACCCACGCCCTCTTCCAAAACCTTCTCAGAAACAGTTAAAACTCCAGTTTTGCACCTTGACACTCCTTTCCCAGTGACCAGGACCAAAAAGCTACTTCTGTCTGTCCAATATGGCGACCACAATGGAGTGTCCCAGTGGGGTTCTGGGGGCCCCAAGAATGACCCTCAGAGTCCCACTGCATTCCTGCTCTAGCCAAATCCTCCAGCCTACGACACTTGACCCTCACTCCTATTTTATTCCCCCCGCCATCCCCGCTTTCCATACCTGGTTTTCTGAGTCTTCAGTGGTTTGTTTCATGTAGTCTTCTAGTTCCTGCTTCTCCCGCATAGTTTTTTCAAGCTGGTCGTTGGCCTGCCTCAACATTACCTGAAGCTTCTTGACCTAGGTGGTTAGGGACAGAGCACATCATAAATATCCCTTCTTCTGAAAAGCAGTAAAGCTATCAAAAGGTAGGAAATGACAGCAGACAAAGCACTGCATGATGAGAAATTGGTGCCGGCTGATGCCATCTCTGACTCCGTGTTGACCTTTTTCTAATCCCATAGCCTCGAATTCTTGAGACCCAAGACAAGAACAGCAGCAAAGGATTGAGAATTCTTTCCCTAGAAAGTAGGGCAGGGGAGAGAAGTGCTCACATTTTCTCCTTTTAATGTCAAATTATGCCATCGCTTCATGCATCTTTAATGGGAATACTGTACCACTTGTTTTTAATTCTGCACACACCCCTACCAGTTTACTTTACAGAGCATGAAATCAAATATGCCAGACTTGCTAGCTGCACATGTACAAGGCAGTGGAAGCAAAATTAACACTTAAAAGTTTTATAAAAAAAAATTTGCCTACCAAAGGGCTTGTCTACACGATCAATTACCAAAAGATAACAACCCCAAAACTCTCTTCAGCCTCCAATTTTCTTGCCTCTCGAAAGGATGATTTGGAGGCTGAGGAGAGTTGAAAGAGAGGAAAGGAGCTCCTGCCCAAAAGCGGGGGCTCTTGACTCACCTCTCGTGTAAACAATAGCAGAGTTGTTATCACTGGTGTGCAGAGGTGGGTGGAGTGCAGAATCACCTGCAGCCACATTTCACCTGTGAATTACACAAGACAGTGAGCACAGTGGTGCAACCGGGCACAACACAGAATGTCTCTAGATCGCAAGAGGGCCAATTTCAAGATCCAACCCTGAGTTTTAAAACTGAAATTTCAACCTTAGCTACGCCCAATCTTGCAAATAAACCCCAGGCCTCTAAAAAAGGGAGAATGCAAGTAATTTAAGAATGTTGGCTGGAGGCTGAGGCTGAGTCAGGATTCAACTCTGCTCTGTCTGGGCTATCAGCACTTCTGTGCAAACAGCAAAAAGAGAAGGTTTTATGACAGTTACCTTGAGGGTGAAAATTTTGTAACTGGGAATGTGATTCTCCTTCTGCTACCCAGACCTGTAGTGTGCTTCTGGCGAAAGAGCAGAAGCAATGATGGCTCATGTGCCCAGAAAGAGTGAGAACAACCTGCGAGATCTTTTAATAAATACGTGCATCTCTTTATAAGTAAGAAGTTTTCAAACTAAGCAAGGACTAAACTGCAATGCTGACTCCATCCACCAATACACTCCTGCCTGAGTCTGCCTTACCACGACTAGGCAGAATGAACTCCTACGTTATGTTCAGCCATGCAGGACTGCAGCTGATGGATGTGATCCTACAGCAGGCATGCCGGGCGTGATGCTCTGCCAGCAAATTCCACATGACCGCCATGCCCACTCCTCTTCCGACTTCCAAGAATCTGAGCATGCTCCCATGGCCATTTTGCAGGAGGAAAGCCAATGGCTGTTCTCTTCTCCAGGCTGCAGAACTGGGGCTAAATGATGCCCAAGAAACCACCACCCTCCCCTCGACCATTAATGTGGGGAAACATTTCAGCGCTTGGAAGCTGGATTCTACAAGGGGTATAGGTGGAAGAGATGTTGTGCAAGTAGATACTGAATGCCTCCTTCTGCAACATCCCTAACACAACATTAGCCGGCATAAATAACCGTAACCGACAGGAGAAAACTGTGAGCCACGTGTCCTGACCTGAGCCCCCCTGAGTTGACTGCTGCCTGTGCTGTAGGTTGGCATCCCATCACTAGCAGTGAGAATGGGGTGCAAGTAGGAAATTTGCTGTTCTTGGCCTCAGGCAGCCAATGTCTTAGTCTAGCCCTGACCTTGCCAACCCTCCTTCCTGGCATTAAGAGCAATTCAGGAGCATAAAACTCAGTCGCTCTCATTTGCTTCTTGGTTTGGACACTGGTGTTAGTAGCTGAGTGCGTTAAAAGAAGACCTCTGCCCTCTGCTGTTCACTCAGAGAGGAGTTTAGGCTGCAAGGGAAGGAGCTCAGACAATGGAGGGCTTCACCAGGAGAGCACCAATGTTTCCAAAAAACAGCCAGGATTTTGACAATGGGACAGAACTAACAGTGTTGCTGTTGTGGGGATTTTTTTTTTGTTCCTTTTACAGTCTACCACAAGATTCCTTCACACTGAGTTACATCAACTCTACACTGGCGACCTTTTTTCACCCAGGGTGCCCCCCACCAGAGGGCTGGACCAAGGTTTTCTAGAGATAGGGAGTCGTACCACTTCCAGTTTCACTACTCTCCCCTCCAGCTCCTCCAGCAGATCTTCCATTTTAAAGAGACCAAATCCTCCTGAGAAACCTGTCCTCACCTGATCCCTCATCTCAGCCTCCTGGATCTGGATCCCCTGAAGTTGCTTCTCGTAATTAGAACACATGTCACAGCGCCGCCCCAGCTTGTTCCCGGCATTCTGCACCTGCAGGACATAAAAGCCACTTTGCATCTTTGTTGTTCTTGTATGACTTCCAACTCATTTCTGACCTAGGGCAACCCTGAGGCAATCCCATCACAGCAGTTTCTTGGCAAGATTTATTCAGGGAAGTTTGCCTTGATTCTCCTCTAAGGCTGAGAGAGTGTGCCTTGACCAAGATCACCCAGTGGGTTTCCATGGCTGAGCAAAGATTTGAGCCCTAGTCTCTCAGAACCCTGAATCCAGACTCAAATGAATACATCATGCTGAATCTATATCCTAGGGTTTTCTTGGCAGCATTTCTTCAGAGGTTTGCCTTTGCTTTTGTCTAAGCCTGAGAGAGTGTGACTTGCCCAGTGTCACCCAGTCAGCTTCCATGGCCAAGTGGAGATTCAAAACCTGGTCTCCCAGAGCCCTAGTCCAACATTCAAATCACTTACACCAAACTGGCTACCATAAAATCATTACCTATATGAGGAGCTGTAGAACTCTATGAAAGAATGCCGAAATGACATACAGATTTCACCCTGACAGTAAATGAAGCTACTACGGACTCAGGTTTAAGGATTCTGGGTAAGGGAAAAGCACCTTTAGAGTGTGCAGCGAACAAGCTCTACTCTGTCACAAGACTATTACTCCCCCTCGCACCTGACGGAAGGAAGATTGTGGATACTACGCTTACCTCTTTCTGGAGGAGATTCCACTCAATTTCACTAACCAAGCGGTAACCGCTGGGAGACACGTAAGCATTTTCTGCACTCTGCGTGATGCTGGAGAGGAGGGAGGCCGTCTCCTCCTGCTCCGGCGTCATGGCCGTGATGGCTTTTTCCTGGTCTTTGGTGAGCATAAATCCGCCGGGCATTTGCAAAGAGCCAAGAGAGGCCGTGTCAAAGTTCTCCGACATAGAGTCCGCCCCCACCAGCGGTCCAAAATCTGACTCGTCGAGATTCCCGGCCGATTTGGCTTTGTTGTTGTAGCCCAGAGTTTTGGCCTGTAAGGATCCCGATGTCCCCAAACTATCCGTCGACTGTGCTCTACGCAGCCCCTCTTTAAACAGGTCATTGTCCGATTTAAGAGATTCTCCTGAAGAAAGCAGCGCGTCTGTATCGAGGGAGTGGACTGAGCCGTGAGTGCTGTTTATATGTACCTAGAGTTTGAAGAGGAAAAAAAAATAGCTCAGGGAGAATGTCCATATCTGATCATTACAAGCTACTTTATACAAGGGGGGAATATTGATCCATTCAGTTCAATCCCGTCTGACCAACCACAAGCATTTGTGGAAGTTAACTAGTTAATTAATTGATTTGGAAGACACAGAAACAGTTGTTCATGTTGCCCACTTAAATTTGCAAGTGCTTGATTTCTAACTTTAGCTAGGTTTTTTTTGAAGGTTATTTTTTTAAAAAAAAACAGAAGTATAAGAGGCTGAAAATCAATCAAGTGGCTGCAGCAAAGACAACAAGCACAATCAAGCAGGGATGTTGATGCCAGTAAGAATACTACCATGCTAACCCGAACACATTTTACTTCTTCTGATTCCAGAATCTAAGCAGAGTCAGACCTGATGTAATACCTGGATGGGGGACCACCTGTAAATGCCGGGGAGTCTTCAAGTAAGGCTATGAAAGGAGCCTGCCTGGAGAAGTTGCAGCTCCTGGACAATACTGGGCTACATAAAGCAACGATCTGACTCAAATTGAGGCAGCTCTCTGTGCTCCTAAGAGTAAGAGGCAGTGTTTTTTTGCTGCCGAATTTCCAGGCTCTGGAAGATATGTGAGCAAATTAAGCTCTCTTTAATTTACAAGTTTATCTCAGCAGGGTTTTAGGATCAAAATGATTACATGGGTCTGAAACTTCACAGACTTAGTGTTAACCTCCTGAAGTTAATGCATACTATGTCATATTAAGATTCATATACCACTATATTTCTTTATCGCAACAAATGTGTTTCAGAAGCAGCAGCGTAGACATTAAAAGACGCTGGCTAGACCAGACCAAAAGTCCATTAAATCCAGCATCTGGTTTCCAAACAGATGCTTAGCCAGTCTTTTCCAGGATAACCAAAGCCCTGAAGCAGAAGCCCACCTCTGTTGCCTTTCTAAAATAACTAGTATTCAGACGTCTTCTTGTGGTGGTGGTTATTGTTGTGTGCCTTCAAGCTGTTTCCAACTTATGGAAGGCAAAACCGTTGTGGGGTTTTCTGGGGCTGAGAGGGTATGAAGTGCCCAAGGTACCACCCAGTGGGTTTCCATGACCAAATGGCACCCTAGACTCCAGGACTGTAGTACAACACTCAAACCATGCTGGCTCTTCAGAGTCTACAGCTTCCAAAGGCAAAGACTCTTTTTAGCTATCATGATCAACAGCCTGGCCCAGGAGTAGAAAACTTTTGACTGTCCAGAAGTTTTTGGCTACCACTCCCACAGTCCTTTACCAGTGGCCATGCTTACTGGGGCTGTTGGGTCCCCCACCCCTGCCATAGACTCACGGGCCCTGCAGAAGTGGGTGAAACCGAGAAGTATCTGTCCGCATGAAAGAAGTTAACAGTGGCCTGAAACCTCTAAGAATTTTATTAAATATTAATGAAGCATAAATTAAATATTAAATATTTCTTGTAATTCCCTGCCAGCTTAAACAGAACTACTGACTGAGGAAAACCAGTGATGAGGCAAACCCCAGAACAGGCCTCAGAACAGGGGGTAAGAGGGCTTGACCCCGCTCTGAAACGATCGGGGCATCAAGACTCCTGTGTAACTGAACCCCTTAAGGAACTACCAAACAGAAAGGTCCTGGTTTATAGCCACCTTCGCATTCACTTAATGAGGTCTCATTCATGGATGGATGGATGGATGGATGGATGGATGGATGGATGGATGGATGGATGGATGGATGGATGGACGGACGGACGGGCGGATGGGCGGACGGGTGGACGGACGGACGGACAGACGACTTGATCACATGAACAAGTTCACAAAGGCAGGTAGGAACAATCGTTTTAAACACGCCTGGAGCACACTTCTTTGCTTGCAGGGTAGTTTGTGCTGCTCCCTCCACACAATGCCACTTCCCTACTTTACTTTCGCTTTTGTAGGAAGCCATGGTACGACACACTGACTGAAGCACGGGGCAGGGAAAGAGACAAAATCTTAAAGGTTTTGGTGCCTGGAGCACAGTTCTCTTGTACAGAGTACAGGAATTTCATTAAGAGACAGAGAAGACAATTAGGCCAGCAGATGCCAATGAGAGTGTAGGATCTTGTGTAAAGAACCCATGAAAAGACGATCCTGTTAAAAAGTCCTTCGAGGAAAAACAGCTGACAGCCAACTCAAGTGAAATGATTTAAAAAAAAAAAGTTTTTGCAGCCACAGGAATTATCTTCTGCACTGAAGAACAGATGAAAGATGTACAGACTAGCCAATGGAGAAGGAAAAAGAGAGCTGCTGTGAAAACACACCCAGGCAAACTATCTTTTAAAAAATAATAATAATAAAGAGAAAGACTGCTGAACTTAAGCAGATGTGGCTCCAAGGAGGAGGAGGAGGAGGTGAAGGAAGGCAGAACTGGCAAAGTAAGCCTGTTCCAGGCAATAAAATTAGAACAATGGTTACATTCAAGCCAACTCCTTTGTCACCCTTTGTTTACCGGATCACCTATTTGAAAACACAAATGCCAGATACTTCTCTGGTACAACTTTAAAATTCAAAGCCCGTTCCTAACCTCCCTCCCAAAAAAAAAAAAAAAAGATTTATAGCTCATATACCCTCCAATGTTTCAGAGGTGAAAACTGGGAGGTATGTGGCCAAGCAACCTCAGAGGGTGGTTAAAAGCTGAAAAAGTTATGAATGAGAAGAACACACAAGCTAGGACAGGTTGCAGCAGTTTACTTTGGCCGGAGCCTCCTGACAAAATCAAGTCTCTGCCCTCTCCTCTCCTTCTGCTGACTTAATGGCGCTCAAACTGCTTCCACACTTGGAGCTCAGTTTGCAGCAACTGAAGTAAGCCAAGCCAAGGACAAAGGGGGAAAGTGGGAGGAAGAGAAAAAGAAACTGGGATATTTTATAAGCAGTTGAAAAAGCAGGGAAGGGAAGTACGGGCTGGGGCTGTTAGGAAGAAAAGAGAAGAGGAGGAGGACAACAACGCCTGAACTACTTAAGCGGCATCTACAAACTCACGAATAATCAACACCATTCGTGAAAAGAGGAATTCCAAATAAAACTCAGAAGTCTATAGCTTCCAGCCACCAGGGGAAAAAAAATGTTAGCAATTGCAACTAGTTCAAGTATTTTGGCTTCAGCAAGTCAACAATTTAAAACAAGCCCCAAAAGGTTAATTAATGCTGAAATATTTTTTAAAAAACACAGAGGGTCCTTGTGCATCGGATTTGGAGAACAATGCTAGAATGAGATGCTATTTTGAAGGGACAGGATCAGGGAAGAATAAGCATTGGGTGAAAGCTGATGCCATGGGGAGTTTAAAAAATCAGCTGGAAAGGGGCCGACATCCCAAAAGTCTATGGGGATGTATCCTAGGACGTCAGCTCTCCTTTGTTCCTTTACAATCACTTGCAGCCCTAGGTTACATTTAATTATCTATAGAGTTTAATCTGTAATGTGCATATGGACTAGATTTTAAAATGAGGTTTTCATTTTGTAATATTAAAGTTTTAGAAAGCTGCTGCATAAGTGATGTCTCAAGCTTTGCCATTGAAATGGAAAAGGGGGAGGAAAAATATTTTAAAAGGAAACCCACAAAACAAATAGTATCAATGGGAATTTACTGTGAAAGAACTAAAACATCTGTCTCCCATTTTAGGCTGACTTGGAACTGTTTGTTGAGTACGTACTTATCAACTATCAATTCTCAGCCTATTTCTAATAGTACCGAATTCTTGCCAAAACCTTACGCAAGGCTCAGGAAATACTTTCCTGATCATTTTAAGCCCTACTTCAGCTTCTGTGACACTGCAGCTTCACATTTAGCAGAACTATTCATTAATTAAATGCTAGCTATTATGCTGTTAATACTGTGTGCCTTCAAGTTGTTTCTGACTAATGGCAACCCTAAACCTGTCACAGGTTTTGTTGGCAAGATTTGTTCAGAGGGGGTTTGCTACTGCTGCCTCCCTCTGAGGCTGAGAGAGTGACACCTGACCAAGACTTCCCAGTGAGTTTCCAAGGCCGAGTGGGCATTCAAACCCTGGTGTCTTGGAGTCCCTGTCTAACACTCAGACACCACCCTGGCTCTCTCAAATTACAACATGGGTTATAATGGTCATATGCTGGCCTGATATCAGAACTATAATTCCGAGAATGGGTTCTGGTGTTTGGTTTTCTTCCTCTCGCTCCTTTTCCTTTTTGTCCTTTGTCTTGCGTCCTTTAGATTATAATCCTGAGGGTAGGAAAAGTCTTGATCTTTGGCCTAAATCAGGGGCAAGCAAATGAGGCCCCATGGGGAACATGACACTCCAAGAGCTCGCTTTTGGGCCCCAAAGACACCAATCCCCTGATTTTTTTAAAGTGAGATTTTTGAGCAATTTTTGCCCTAAACCCACACAGAAATGCCTGCAAAGGCATGAGAAACATGCAAAAAATTCCTCCATCCCACACTCACAAGCTCTCCAGAACCTTTTTCTATCCCAATGCCTCTGTTCTTCTCTGCAGTCCCTCTCAAAATGGTGACTGAAGTGAAGTGAAGAGAACATGTAAAGGAAAATGGAGGCGTTTAGGATTGCTGGCAAAGGTGTACCCCAAAGGGCCTGATATAAGGCATGGAGACTAAATCCAACTTTGTCCCAAACAGAACAGATCCACTCAATCAATGGTAACTTGTTAAGTCAACACTTAAGCTCCATTCATTCACTGGGTTGAGCCTAGTTGAGACAAAGACTCAGGTGCAAGGCCTTTGCATTTTATTCTGGAGATGTTCCTGGCTAAAGGTCCAGGGGAAAGTCCTTAAATTAAGCAATACACAATGAATAAATGAAGTACTGGCAACAGGAATGTTCTAAACACCAAGTAGCAGGAGAGCAGGAAAACTCACACAATGACCTACCAGCACACAGCAAACAGTCGAGGTGATATGGCAAGTGGAGGGAAGGACTACAGTCCACCCTCCACATATCCAAGGGCTAGGGGCGTAGGACTCTCATGAAAGTGGGGGAAAATGCAAATACTACAGACCCCACCCCAAACCCTGTATAACACACACACAAAAGTGTGATCTGTGGATTCAATCCACTGTGGATCCCAATGTACACTACACAACACGTTTGCATCCACAGTGAGGAGCATGTCAGTTTCCTGCTTCTCCTCTGAGGTAGAAGGGTTCCCTTCTGAATCAATGAACCAATGAATGTGAAGGGACAACTGTACTCTCAAGGGATACTCTTCAATGTGGTTGTTGCTGTTATGTACCTTCAAGTCATTTCTAACTTATGGAGACGCTATCATGGACTTTTCTTGGCAAGATCTATCCGGAGGGGTTTTCTTTGCCTTCCTCTGAGGCTGAGAAAGCATGACTTATTCAAGGTCACTCAGTGGGCTTAAGCCGCTATATCAACACTAGCTCTTTTTTGGTATAGCACTCAAAAGGGCACAACGCAACCTGTGTCCCATCCTCAGGACACTATCAAACCGATCATATGTTATTCTACGGGGAAAAAAATCATGCCAGAGCAATAATTGGTTGTCAGCCTTTTACAGCACATAAACCTAGTGACTATAATCTCTAATGATGATCTCAGGAGAAGAGAAATGCTTCATCAATCAGCAACGTGAATTCCCAACAGGAAGGAAATGCACTTCAAACAACTGGCATTACCTCTTCACCGGGGAACTGGGGGAGGGATTCGTCATGGCCTAAGGAGCAGGTCACTTTAGATTCCTCGTCAGCACCTTTCTGTTTGTCTTCCGTCCTTTTATGTAATCGTCGCTGTTCTTCATCTTCCTAAAACAAAAAGTAAATGAAAGCTTTTTTAAAATTTGCCTTGTTCTATTACAGCAAATCACGACCCAAAAGATGTTTCTCCACTAGGTAGATTTAATGGCGCTGCTTGTGGGAACTACTTCTCCCCAGCAGAGGACTCCAGCAGGAGCCCCATAGAGTGAGAGGGGCAAAATGAGAACACGGTCTCCCGAATGAGAATTCTGCCTCCTAATGACATTTTCCTTCCGTTCCAAAACTGCCAGCCTGCAGCGGGCGAGACACTGAAAACCGTTCGCACTTAGACCTCCCACATTTGCTGCCCCCGTACTCCCTTGGTCACAGCGCCTGTCCCTTTTCTTTAGATGCCTAAACTCTGTTTCTAAATGCTCAGCTGAAGCTTTTAAGTTACCGTCAGGCTAAAAATTTAGGACCTGAAGGAAAATTTCATGGGGGGAGGGAGAATTCTTATAGGCAGAGAATGCCTTCATTTTGCCACCCTTGTAGCTACACCCTGCTCTTGAAAAACAAGAACTGTGCATGTAGGATAAATCCCTCCTGTGGAAAGCCAGGGCAAGTCACACAATCAGGCAGAGTGAAAGACATTGCAGGCAGAAGATCTGAGGGCCAGGAACAAGCAAATGTTGTTTTTGTGTGCCTGCAGATCACTTCTGACTCACGATGACCCCATGGTAACTCTCTCACAGGGTCTTCTTGGCAAGATTTGTTCAGAGGGGGTTTCCGTTTGCCTTTCTTGCAAAAATGGTAAAATCACAAATACTAAAATATGCGTGTGTCTGTCTGTGGGAAGGGGGCCAAGGCACGGTGGGGACAACAGGCACCCAGGTCCAAACCAGGTCAGGGAAAGGAGAGGAAAAAAGGAAGGTTGCCATGGTTGCCCTATACTCTTCTCTCTCACACATCTCCTTCCTCGGGTGCGAGGGGGGCACTGGGAGAGGGTTTGTGGTGCTGAGAAATTGGGCTATGAGCCATGCTCAGCTAGCCAGGGAGCAGCTGATGGAGGAGGAGGAGGAGGATCAGAGGCAGGCTTTTAAAGGGCTGCGCAGCCTGATCGGAGCCACTGAGAGGGAAGGTTCTTGCAGAAAAGAAGTGACTGAATTGCAGGGGGCAGAGGTTGGAGAAACCTGTAAGCAGCCGAATATATGAAAGTCAAACCTACAGATGTGGAAGGGTGACTGTATGTACAGAAACACCTCCCATGCCCATATATTTTTGTACAGATTTTTATCCTACCCTCCACGGCCACATTTGCAGAAGGCAGCTATCACACACAACAGCCAAACCCAACAACAGGAAAATCCATCATTCAGCCACAACCCATGTAACACAGCGGCCTTGAACGCACATGCCTCTTTCATTCTCTCCCTTTTCAACACACAGCACGCAACCAATTTCTGTGGGCAGAGCGACACACATACGGAACAGCAAGGGGACGGTTACTTGCTTGCGCTGCTTTTCCCCTTAACAGGGTACCTCTCACAAGATATTAAGAGTCCTGGAGACAAATACTTCCCCCCACTGCTGCTCTCCAGCTCCAGTGCTCCCCTTTTCCAAAGCACTCTTACACTCCGTTCAACTCAAACTTCGGCTACCCCCTCACAAAGGGGCAGCAACGAACCTGATCTTTTTTCTTTAGCTCTTCGACTTGCCGCAGCTGCTCCGAGGTCAGCACCATTTCCATCCGCTGCATGTCCCTCATCAGCAAGCGCTGAGACTCCAAGAACTGGTCGTTGGCCTTCTGCCAGGTGTGTTTCAACTGGTTGTGCTGTTGTCTTTCTTGCTCTAGTAGATGGCAGACTGTGCAGAAATGGGCAAAGGTAAGGAAGTGGAATTTTGAAAATGGTTTTGAAACTGTAGATTTTGTTACAATGTTTGTGTTTGTTACATGAGATTTACTCCTTAAGATAGAATATGTTATGAGCAACAATAGACAGCTTAGATGGTAGTATTTTTAAAGGAATGTTAAGTATAATGAACATAGTCAGAGCTATTTGTAATAAGAGTGGGAAACACTTTTTTAAAAATTATCTGTCTGTTAATCTTTGTTACCTTAGTTTAGTAATGCGTGGTTGTTGTAACGTCTTTTTTATTGTCTTGGCCATATGCAAGATTTTGGTATTGTATGTTATTTTTATTTTTTTTCTTTTTGGTTGTCTGTGTTTTGCTTTAACGTTTAAGTAATAAAAATAGGGGCTTTGACTGTAAAGTCTGAGACCAGGCAAACACCAGCCTCCTGGACTGTATGATGCTAACATGTAGAATATAGACAGACCAGTGCTAGGCATCTTTGATAGACCTATGGACCAATTTTCTGCTCCAAAAAAATCCACCGCAAGCCACACCAGCCCTGAAACGTAAATCATATCTCTTTCTTTTCTTTTTTAATGACCAGAAATCCACTTCCAGTTATGTTCTGGAGGCCTGAGGGCTAACCCAAGGTATAGGGTTCCTTGTCTTAGTGCAAAATGCCAATTTTTGGAGAGAGGGCCTATCTGGAATGGAGTTCACACTACATGGCGGAAGGTCAGTGCAGACATACAGCTTAGCCAAAATGTACCGTTGCCACCCTCCATCTAGAGGCCCCAAGTAATGATGCCAACTGTATAGTTTTTAGCACACAGGGAAAATCCATACCTTCATGAAGTTCCTTCCGTAATTTCTCCGCATCTTCTTGCAGAACTGACTTCTGAGTGTTCAGAACAGCCACATACATTTCGAGATCTGTCCTACAGGATTTCTCAGCTTCCAGATAATGATTCAGTTCTTTCACCTGAAAAAGAGTACAGAGAAAGGCATTCACTTTCAATCGCTATGCTGTAGAGACACACTGTGGTTTGCATGTTGTTAACAAATTCAACTGCATTTCTAAGAGTGAGGAATTCCAGTACACGTCCTTGCTGAGGTTCTGTTCACGTTCTGATTCCGGGCACATGCTCCATGGCAATGCATATACCCCACCAGAGTGTTATGACTGTTGCCCATCCCAGTAGGGGAATTCTGGGAGTCTTGCATCTGAATTCTTGCCTGGAAGCTGTTGCCAAGCAGGAGTTTAGTGCTGCTGAGGCTAACAAAAGAAGAGTTAGCACTGTCCCTCACCCATGCCCAGAAGAGAAACCTGAGGAGTACTAGTTGTATGACCCCTTGGTTCCAAATGTCCTCCCAAAGGAAGCTGGCTTTGCCATCTCTCTAACAGTCAATGCGAAGCTGATTAAAAACCAACCAACCAACCAACAAACAAAAAAACCCTTTAAATTTAGGGAAAGATTTTGGTTGTGAATAATAATACGAAGGCTGGAATCCTGATGGGGCCCTTCCACAATACAAATTTATAGTGCTTTGTTTCCATTTTAACTGCCACGGCAACATTCTATGGAATCCTAAGACTTCCCTTTGCGGAGATATTAGAACTGTCTGGCAAAGAATTCTAAACATCAATTACAACCAGGAGGCATGTATTCAACTCATGGTCCACTCTTTCAACCACGCATTGACTGTATGGGTTCAGGTTGTAATGGAAAAGGGTCAAAAGTGCAGACTGTCAAAACGCGACCATGCATTCCTTTTTCTCCCAATCAACTTCAGCGCCATCTTTTTTGTTCAGTTTGAACACAGGCAGAACAAAAATAAAGCACAAACTCCATTCACCTCTGCATTTTGACAACTTCCATTTTCCGACAGTGCTCTGGACCCTAACTTATCAAATAAACAAGGGATGCCTGTATTCATTTACTTTTAAGCCTTTTTACCTTGCTTTTCTTCCCTGAAAACTCCTACAGAGGCTGACATCAAATAAGTAGGAACAATAATATATCAATGAAACTAGTTGACCAGTACGACCAAGGCTGTGGAGTCAGAGTCATAGAGTCTAGCAATCCTAAATGGAGTCAGAGTCTTGTAGAAATATACCAACTTTGAATTCAAAATAAAAACATTTTAAATAACATACAGTAAATATATCACATTATATTTATAATTCATACTTAAAAAATAAATACGTTTTATGTTCTAGCAACCTAAACAGCCTGTTGATTCATGTGTTAGTGATGAAATGCCTTCTTCTACCATGCTAATTCAGGAAATTTGATTTTACTACTTAATATACATTTGCCATTTATGAAGTTGGAATCAGTAGAAAAAGAGAAGAGCTGGAGTTGACAGTTTGGTGTACCAGCTCCACTGCCCTAAACGCCACAAAAATGGTGGTCCATGAACCACTGCCAGTGCCTCATAGCCCTGGCAAGTTTCCAGGAAAGAAAGAAAAGAGCTGTAGCCATGGTCAAAAATATGGTCCCACTCCCTGACACACTGGGGGGAAAACGGCTGGTCCCCCACTTCCGAGAGCCTGAGATGCACTGCAGTAAGCTATTTCAAGTGATGGCAATGAAGACAGCCTGCTTTTGCCTCTCATCCTGCTCAGGGGGCTCTTAGTTCTAATGGTCTCCGGGAGAGGAGGGGCTGCAAAGATAATTTCTCTACCATAAAGCTCAGTGGAAAGTGAAGGCTTCAAGCCTGTACTTTAGATAGTGCCTCGCAGCCTGCTTATCATTCAAGATCTGCCTGCTAGACAAGATTTTCTGCAATCTCCTGCTAAAAAATAACAGCAAACCCAGAACCTTTTACATTGGAGAGGGAGAGTGGTGTAATCAGATAACTTGAAGACTACACAGCAGAACTGGTATCTATTTTATCAAGGACAGATGGTATGAAGAATTTAAAGCTTCTGTGAAACATTGTGAGAAAACCCGTTTTGTTTAATAACAGAAGGTGGATGTGGTAGGGCATGGATGTTAACAAGTACTGCGGAGGGAAGGGGAATTGCATATAGTAACAGCTTTCCATGCATAGAGTGTGCTTTTCTTGAATACGTTTAGCAGCCTCTGAATGAGGAACAGTTCAAATCTCCTTAAAATTTTCCGAGGTGCTTTGGAGCTTTCAAATTTTTGCCCTGTTCTGTCATCTGTTGCTGATTCTTCTTTGATTGTAGCCTGTGTTGACCTATCTTTTTGTTTAATTGCATTTTGTATTTTATGATTTTAATCTATTCCTATACTACAGAGAGAACTGTGGTTACTGAGTAGTGTAAAAATATAATTAACATATGAATGAGAAATGAGCTCACCTTTCACAACCAATCTTTCAGACATTCAAAACAAAAGAGAAATTCACTGGCTGGGGAGCTACATGGAATGGATGGAAAAAGACAAAGGTATGTGGCTCACTGAGTCAATACCTTATAGTTAATCTCAGCATCAAGAGATCTTGCAGTTCCCACTTAGAATATAGTTTTTAAAAACACTACTATAAAATGAAAATGCCGTCTTATTTGCTCTAAGAGTTAGCACACAGTCAATTATCACAGGTAAGGCAAAAGATGACTCATGAATAAGACCCCAAGCTTGTTTTCTTGAAAAATAAAGGAACTGGAAAATTCTCAAACCCTCCTTTAAGAAGAACAGAAGAAAAACTCTATAAATGTACCAGTCTCCTATGCACAATTACGATGCCAATCCTCTGCTAACAAAATGAGGAACACTCTGTCATCACCCACCTTGGAAGCCTCCAGCTCCTTTATCCTGTCTTCGGCCTCTGTCAGTTTCTCTTTTAAAGTTGCAATCTCCTTCTCCATCGGCATCACAACAGAACGGAGCTTCTCTGCATCTTCTTGGGCCTGAATTCAAAATTAAGCCAACACTGACGCGTCCATTTCTTAGTTCACCACTTGAACTTTAACAGAAAAGCACGCTCAATGATTTAAACTACCTCCTACCAAGACACCAAGTGTGGATTCTGATTTGGATGGACCACATGGTCCAGTCATTTTCTCCAGGAGTGGAGATTACTTCTGCAACTGAAGGGGTGATCTGTTAGTGCTGCAACTGGACCAAAGGGTCTGGACCAAAGGCACAAGTGGGCCAGGCATAACTACGAGTGGGCCAGCCCTTCTCAGCAAGGTTCCCTCTGTCATTAGACTGAGGCAGCCACCTCAACCAGTGGATTCTGGGTCTCATGAAAAAGGGAGCAAACTGTTAGTTACTTGTTTCAGTCTTGCTGTATTGTTACTTCTTTTGGGAGTTAGATACTGCACAAACTTTTGCTTTGTCCATCAGAACAACCTGGCTGGTATTGGCTATGAGGGACCTTCAGTCAGTCAATCAATTAATCAGTCAATTAGCTACTTCATTCATTCGTTCATTGTTATTTTTTGCCTCCAAGTTATTTCCGACTGATGGCAGCCCTAAGGTGAACCCATTATGCGGTTTTCTGGGGCTGAGAGTGTGTGATGCGCCCAAGGTCTCCCAATGGGTTTCTGTGGCCGAGCAAGGGTTTGAATCCTGGTCTCCAGGGTCTTTAGTCCAACACTCAAACAACTACACCTCTTTTTCCCAAAGAATGGAACTCAGACCAGCTTACAGAATAGAAGTAAGAGTTAAAAATTCAAAAAATTAAGGCAACATGAAACTGTCTATAGAATTAAAACCATACACACCATTAGTTTAAATGCATGGATTTTTTTTTTTAAAAAATTCCACACTAAAACAGAAAACTCATTATATAAAGCAAACATCTGCCGGAATAGAAAGATCTTCTCAGCTGATGACGAAAGGACAGCAAGAAGTGAGACAGCCTCTCCTTTCTAGGAAGGGAGTTCTAGAATCTGGGAGCAGCCAGAGAAGGCTTTCTCCTGCCCTTCCCACAAAACTATGCCTCTAAAGGTGGTAGGATTGAGACAGGCATCTCCCCCAAAAGATCTCTGAGTCTGGACAGGTTCATATGAGAAAACACAGATAGCCAGGGCTTGGGGCAAATGGGGCTTTATAGGTCATAACCAGCACTCTGACTCTGGTGAGTGTGGGTATTTGCAGAGACCTTTCAAAATTAGGCTGAAAATTGCAGGCTGCCTACTCTTCTTCTAGTCTGTTACCATCACCTCTCCTTTGCTGCTGTGGCCATTCCAAAGAATTCTGGGAGGTATTCTGGTGTGTAGACTCAGCTGACATAGGACACTGGCCAGCCACTAGGCCTGGGCAGTCATTCCAATTGACCGAAAAGAGGACATACCTGAGGGAACCCATTCTCCTGCCATTGACCATTTCAGGTGGAGATAAGATGATGAGAGAGCTGCCTTTTGGAAGATCTTATCCAACCAACCATGCACGGACATGAAGAGTGGAATAAAATACAGACTTCGCGAAGACATTGTCTGGCATCCTCTTCAGCACTTACGAAATCGTAAGGTGGACTCAGAATCTTGTAACTGCTAGGGATTAACGTTTATGCATGTGGACTGAATGTAACTCCCAAAACCTACTATCTCAGCCTAGCAGCAAAGCACTTCTGAAGTGCTGGAGACTGCAGTACTGGGAAAGGGTGCCCGGTGTGGGACGCACTGAGACAAGCAGCTCCAACAGGAGCCTGAGAGGTGCCTCGAGCTGCCTGGTCTCAATGTGCCCTGCGACTGGGACACTGCTACAAATGTACTTTCCGAGCAACCCAATGTCCAAGGCCTTGGAAACACTTCAATGGGAGCACTGACAGGCTGCAAACATAAGTTTTTTGGGCACGGGGGGGTGGCATTGTTAAGCCTTGGTGTAGTGGTTTGAGTGCTGGACTTCAGTTCTGGAGAACAGGGTTCATATGCCCACTCAGCCATGGAAATCCACTAGGTGATCTTGAGCAAGTTACACTCTCTCAGCCTCAGAGGAATGCAAAGGCAAGCCCTTGTGAACAGATCTCACCAAGAAAACTCCATGTTAAGTTTGTCTTAGGGTCACCATAAGTTGGAAACAACTTGAAGGCACACAACAACAACAAATTGTTAGGCATTTCTACAGGATCTCAGAGTGTAATAAATGTCATTATTTGAATCAAGCATCCCTGGTGAAAAGTGCCTCTAGCATCCTAACCTCTGATTTGCTCCTGGAATCAATGCAACTTTTCAGCTGGTCTTATGTGCTGCTTACTTCAGAGCAAGTTTTACAGTGGCAATTACTCCCAAGCAGGTAAACAAAGATTTGGGGCTTTCAAGTTAAAATCTTCCATAAACATAGCCAGAGCTTGTTAAACCCAACAATTCACTAAAGAACGCTTAATTCCTTGAACTAGGTATACACAGAGAAGACTTCAGGGGTCACACACAAGGATGTTTTAGGTTGAAGAAACCTGCAACTAGAAACATTTCACCTTATTTACTTGGTATATATCTTAACTTTCTCCTTATTGCAGGGCCCAATTATTTCACATAGAGTCCAGTTTTCTTCCAGCTCAGAACTTAAGGCAATGTTCCCACATAACTAATTAAGGGACAGCACTTCCACAACTTAAGTAAAATTACTGTCAGGTGCGTTCACATTGCAGCTCTGGCGCAAGAGAAAGAAAACCCTTGTTTTTCTAAATCTTCACCTTGCCTTTCCGTAAAGCCTAAAGTAGCCACTGATGGTATCTGATATGTAGTACAGCTCTTCATACTCCCTGGTTTTCATATAGCCTAACTCATCTTTCCCAGTTTCCTGATTCAGCATTACAGCAAGCACGTGACATTCCCATGCTAACATCACCTAATTTGCTGGTTAACATCATCATGAACACACACATGGGCATATATCCTCCCTTGCCAGAGAATTTTCAACAGCCAAAGGAAAGCCAACTGATTCAGCCAATATCTACCCATATTTATGACATGTCAGGAACATGGCTGGGAGGCACACGGTAGCCAGAATTGCACAATTTTTTTTAAAAGGTCAGAATATATTTTTCACTAAGTGAAGTCAGAATTTTATTGCCTTTTAAGTAGATGATATATTCTGGGAAATTGCTTCCAGTTTCACAAAAAACAAACTCGCAGTCATTGTCAACACAGTCTGAGCAGTCTTGAGTACTAATCCCCTCTCATTCCATCCAAAAACTAACCATGTTTTACCACAGCCATGCTTTGTGTGTAAAATCAGAAAGCAGGCTTATTAAGTACAGATCTCAGAGGTAAATATTTTACATAGCATCAAGTCCTAGACAAGCACAGTCCCCACCTACCCTGAAGAAAAGAAACGCACGGGAAGAGGCAGCACACTAACCTTGCCAAAATTTGATACCTTCTATAATGTAGAAAGATGCCAACAGAGGATGCAAAGCTAGCACAGTCTTTCTCCTCACTTGTTTACCACTGGATGCCGGAATAATGGCCAATATATGTACTGGCTATTATGTATAAGTACTGTGTTATCACTTACAGTTGTATAAAACCGTTGCACTCATCTCAATAGAAGTTTGGGGGTTTTTTTAACAATGATGTAGTGGAGGAAATGTTATTACCTGGAAATGTGTAACTGCAAAACTTTAGAAGCCAGAGCATACAGATTTTACTACTCGGAATACAGCAGTGTCTCAGACATTTCTACTGTTATAAACACAAACAGTCTCACACTCCAATACCTGGACACAACAGCGATCTTTTACAATCAATCAGCCGAGGTTCAGAAGCTGGGCCAAGTATCCAAGAAGAGGTAATGTAAGGTTACACTTTTGCTAGAATTTTCCTTCCAGGTGCTCAAAACAACAAAGACAGTTACATGATTGACTGAGGATCTGAACTGAGGTTTTCCTAATCCTAGACTAATTCTGCAATCACTACAACATGCTAGAACCCCTATGAGATTTAAATAAGTGACTAATAAACTACAGTCCCTTCAAAGGATCACTCTACTTGGGACTAAAACTGGATTTAGCCACCGGATGGTTGGGAAAGGGAATAAAAGGGTTGTTTAAAAGAGCCCAATACCCAAGCCTAAATAATACAAGAGTAATTCAGCACACAAAAGAAAAATAAGAAAAAACTGGAGGTATTCTTCCACTTTGAAAGCTGAATCAATGGGTCAAACACAAAATACACTGTGCATCTGTCATGAGTGCAGCATACACACCTTATTAAATAATTAACATAACATGCAGTAACCAGGAAGAGTCACACCAATAGATTTCAAATCTGAAAATGGCAGATACATTTTAAATATGCATCTGTGATCTACCTTCTTCATTTCATTCTCCAGGTTCTCCTCTTCCTGGCCTTCTGAAAGCCGCCTCCTCAGCTCCACTATTTCCCGTTCCACATTCTCCCGGTATTGGTTCCACTGAGCCCGCTCTTGCTCCAGCCTGTGATGAAACTGGTGTTCATAGTCACGGACAGTTTCTGTTTAATAACAACAATGATAACAAGTTGCTAATCGCTTCTTTAAATTCCCCAACATCTTCTTTAGAGGACAAGTTTATTAAAAGGCTGCCAGACATCCCAGAAGGAGATTTTCAAACACACATACCTTACGTAGCACTGAAAATGAGTGGAACACTCAGAAAATGCAACTAGCGCAAAATGCAGCCGCAAGACTTCATTCAAATGCCATATAACACCAGTTTTGAAGGAATGACAGTGGCTGCCAATACCCTTCCAGTTGTAATTCAAAGTGCTGGTGATAACATTTAACCTCATAAACAGTTTAGGATCTCAACACTTGAAGGAGCAGTCCTCTCTCTATATATATATGCCTGCCCAAGAACAGAGATGTATCAGACAGGTCTTCCTTTTGTGTCCCACCAGTATAGGAAATACATTTGAGATGACATGGAAGACAGCCTTCTCTCATTTTATCTGTATTAAGATTCTTTTAACCAGTTTTAAATTGGTTTTTTTGTTTGTTTGTTTGTTTTTACTGAGAAGTTATTGAATACATACTTAAACTCTAAAAACTATTTTTATTCATTATTATTTTGAGCTGATTTCACTGCAAGCTGTCCTGGGATCTTCACACATAGGGCAGGACATAAATATTTTAATGAATAAAATAAACATGAAGGTGCTTCAAATCAAAGCAGATGACTGGTGCCTGTTGGGATCACGATTGTCTACCGGACCTGAGAGCAGCCCTGCAAAGCTCTGAGGCTGACGCCGGTCCTACCAGTCCCGTTTTATGCAGGGACTGACCTGTAGCCGTCCACAACTGAGCTATGAGGCTTCCACCTCTGGCACAAACGTTCCAAGCATGTGTGTAGGATTCAGGCATTACAGTTACACTGCAATGGTTCTGTGACAAACACTCAGTTTGGAGCTCTAAATTTGTATGCTGAATTTGTCATTTATTATGAAGCCTTCAAATCAAACCTGACTTAACGGCAATCCTATCACAAGGGTTTTTTTTGGCAAGATTTCACCAGAGGAAGATTCTCAGTGACTTCCTTCTGACAGTGAGAGAGACTGACTTGTCCAAGGCCACCCAGTGGACTTCCAGAACTGAATGAGGATTTGAACTCTCTTCTCCAACAGTCCTGATCCAACACTCAAACTACAGTATCACGTCTGCTCCAAAATAACACCACAGGATTGTCTTCGCAACATTTATTCAGAAGACGTTTACTACTGCCTTCCTCTGAGTCTGAAAACATGTGATTTGCCCAAGGACACCTAGTGGGTTTCCATGGCTGAGCAGAGATTTTAAACCTGGTCTCCCACCATGCAAACCAGTACACTGTGGCTCTGAACACTGTATTGTCCTTCCGAAATAAACAAGTAAGCAAGACATCACAAGATTCTAACAAATCTACCATAATCCTTAATGTGGAAACACAGGTATCGTTAAGAAGAATTCTTCATTATACGTGATGTTTTTTCCTAAGATCCAAAGCCCAATGCCTGAGAAACTTTTTTCACACCACAAGTGGGAAACTCACACTGCTAATTACTTCTATCTATACACAAGCAGACCCAAACCCCTATGCATAGAAAGCTAGTGTTTCAATGAGAATTATTCTATCATAAGCTCCTTGCTAACAAGTTAGTTTTTCATATAGATGGAATTTAGGGAGGGGAAAAGGAGGAAGGAAGTCATGAGATTTCTCAGTTGGGTTTAGTACAGTCAGATCCAAGTTTACTAACTTTGACAAAAACAGGGCCAAATTATTTACATAACAACCTGTATACATAAACTTGAGAGTGGGGACACACCCACACAATTTAATTGATCAGTAAATCCATACTGGGAGACTAGGAAATATGGAGGGCAAAATATTCAAATTAAGCTAGTAAACAAGGCATGGCATAGACAAATAACTTAAACGATCCCATTCTAAAGTTCAAAGACAGACAAACAGTGCTCAGTGTTTAACAGACAGCCAAAGGTACATAATTCCCTTGACAAGAATTTGCCTGAAATCAAGAAAAATTTTATTCTCCTGTCCATATGACAGAAATTTCCTAACCTTCATGAAAGTATTATCTGAGTATCATTTCTCCTTTGCTGTGCATCCCATACTGCCAGGTAAATCAAATCTTCAGCAAGTTACAGCCAGACACACATTTTTGCATTTTTCTTTGCATCCATCCTATTATTGTCATAAGCCACTATGATGCACCTTTAGTCTGAGGAGAACTCCAAATCCTTAAATAACATTTCTGAAAAATGAACTCTGGGACTGCAAAATTAAAGACAGCTAGAAAAGATACTGGCGAATGACTTCAAACATCAACGTGAACCTTCCATCTCTCCTCAATATGCTTTCCTTTTTGATAAGAGCTATTTGAAGAGTGTGGTTTCTGTGCTACCACGCACTGGACTCCAAACAGCTACCCACAAATTAATGACTGGAGGAGCCACTAAATCTAAAACTTGTGTGGCGGCGCATTCACCCATTTCTCCCAGACCTACCTTTCATTATAGCCTGCAGTGAAGCAACTTCTTCCTGCCATTGCCTCTTCACCTCATCAATTGCTTCCTGCTTTGTATTTTCAGATACCGTAGCAATGGCTTTGATATTCTCCATTTCAGCCTGGGCTTCCATGAGCTGTGTTCGCAGATGCTCCACATCATCCTGGGCTGCTTGTAATTCTGCATTTTGCCTCTTCAGATCCTCTGAAGAAGAAAAAGAATTAAGAAAAGAGATGAGTTCCATTCGAAAAACACAGCATATTTCGTCATGGTAATGCAGGAAATCCACTTGAACCAAAGGAAGAGAATTCTGTCTTGTTGCTAATGACGGCTTAGCCTTAAATGATGGCTTAAATGCCCAGCTTGGCAGGCAGCTCGATCATGCCTAGGCCCAGCAGCCTTTCCCTTCCTTCCTCTGGGGGCTGAGAGAATGTGACCTTCCCAAGGTCAGCCAGTGGGTTTCATGGCTGAGTGGGGATTTGAAACCTGCTCCCCAGAGTCTGAGTGCCTTGCTCAAACCACTACATCGTGCTGGTTCTCTGAAGTAAAACTACCATACTAAAAATCAGAAAGAAATTACCTTAACCATTTTAAAAAATGGTTATAAAAAGACCTATTTATGTCAAGAGAAGGGACAACCACAAAGTCACTCTCACTTGGGGTCACACTTTCATGACTGGAACAAGAGTCCTCCTCTAAGGCTGAGAGAGTGTGACTTGCTCAAGGTCACCCAGCGGGTTTCTGTGGCCAAGCACTGATTTGAACCCTGTGTCCTGGAGTTCTAGCCTGAGACACAAAATGTTATGCCATGTTGGCTCAAAAAAATATGGTTTTCTTGGTAAGATATGTTCAAAGGAGTTTTCCATGGCCTTCCTCTGAGGCTGAGACAGTGTGACTTCCCCAAGGTTACCCAGTGATTTTCCATGGCCGAGGGGGGATCTTAAATCTGTTCTTCTGGAGTCCTAGGCCAACATTCAAGCTACTACACCCTGTTAGCTTTCCATCACAATGGCAGGGTAATAAAATTTACCTTATGCCCCAGCAGTGACTCAAAAAAATAAATTATCAAACAGAGCTTCTCAATACAAGAATGCTTGTCCGTTACATCACTGCTATACAGGCCTCCTCGTTCTCCAAAAGGAAAAGATCCTGCCTCTCAAGAAAAGAGGAGCCGAATGTACTTTAGAAAAGGGAAGAACCTTTCCTCATCAACATAAATTTGATCATCATTAATGCTGTGATTCTGACCGGTTCAGAATTTTGCAAGGGCACATTTTAGAAGCTTTTAGGCATTTTGGTACAACTGTCTCTCTCTGTTGATTCCGGATCTCATTCAGACCTAGTTCTTTGGTCTGGTGTTCACTGATCCCCAATAGGAGTCGCACAGCAACCATATCCTGGATTGACATCCTTATTAGTAAAAACACAGGAGTCCTGCCCATCTCCCCTTCCGCTACAAGAAACTTCCAACTCCTGAGGACTTTGGTAGCACAGCGAACACAAAAACAGTGCAGACATCCCACACTGGCACAGGGCGTTTCTATCCACAAAAAAATGTTGGAATGGTCAGCCTTCAGCAGAAGCCTCAAGGTGACATCGCTACTGACAGTGCTGTTTCCAATCAGTTGTTGCTTCCCGAGATGTTTACTAAACTAATGCACAAAACAGCCAAGCTAAATATAGCTGAATGGGTAACTAGATATGCCAACCTAATCCGCAGGTGTTAGGTGGCCTACACGCATCGAGACCTAGAAAGAGTGAATACAAAGGCAATAAACTGTATTCCATTTTGAAACATCTTCTGCTTTGTCATTCAGCATTGCAGCAGTGACTCATTTAGGGGTCTGGTCTAAATGGGTGGTCCTCGTCATAACCACAAGACAGAAAGTTCACGTAACTGGAACCCTAAGCTTACAAATGTGAGAAAACCACCTTAGCAATTCTCTCTCCCTAGATTAAAATAGCTGATTACTCTCCATCAAACCATTTCAAAGACCAATAAAAAAAATTACAATTATTTCAGAAATGTTAAGCCTTACCTTCTTTGGCTAGGTACAGCTCTTTAAATTTTGCCCTCTTTTGATTAAATTCTTGCTCAAGATGCTGCTTCGTGCGTAGGAATTCAGCATTGACTTTTTCCAGTTCTGCCACTCGCTGAAGGAGAGCTAAATATGAGCCGATGGAGAGGGGGGGAAAAAAGAGAAAAAAAGATCTGTGAGCATGTCAAACAAGAGCACAGCTTCCCTTAACATCCTCTTACTTTCTCTGGAGGTGAGCATAGCATGCGTACGTTGTACAGATGACAGCTCTCCCCTCAGCTAGCTTTGGTAACACAAGAGACATCAATTTATTTGGGACTTTTAAGGGACAATTGCAGTTTTTGACTCTCCTATGAACACAAGCCCATTTTCATCATCTCCTATCTCAAGAGTGGGCAACCACATGGTGGCCAGTGACTAATTCAACCCCAAGGGCCACATCCTCATACATAATAGAGCAAGTACAAATACCTCTTGTTTTCCTCTGCAGTTCCTCTCAAAACGGCCACAGTAAGTGACATCCCATCACTTCCAGCTGCCATTTTGAGAGGGACTACATTGGGGGGGGGGAGAGGTATCCAGGAGTAGTACAGAGTTCTGAGGTGCTTGTAGAGGTGGGGGCGAGGGTATTTTCATATGTTTTCATGTGTTTGGGGGGCTTTCTGCATGGTTCTGGGACAAAACATGCCTGAAAATCAAGCTGAATTTTTTAAAAAAGTATTTGGAGAGTTGGAGGGCTTTGGAATACTGGGGTGGGGGTTCAGGGGCCAGAAAAGTCATGTCCAGGGGCTGCATATGGCCCAAGGTCACACTTTGCCCACCTTTGTTCTATCCCAACAGGAAAAGATGCAGAGATTAATACAGTCCTCCCTATGTGTAATAAGTGTCAAATCAGTATTAGCCAACACTCTTCACTCGGAAACACATAAATAGGGCCTGAAGGTGGAATTCCTCCCTCACACACATAAAATTCACACGGAACCTGCTTAATCCCAGCATCTCCATTTAAAAGGATTAAATATAATGTGACAGAGAAGACCCTTCTTTGCACAATATTCTACAGAGCTGTTGAAAGAGGAGACAGGAATGGTTCACAAGGATCTATGGTCCAACACCAAAGAACACAGGATTACATGTTTGTAAGCATGCACAAAAACGAATGTGAATATAGGCAGATCCATTGCCGCAAGAGTAGCACCGTGTTTTGAGATATCATAACACAATTTTTCAGCTGTGTCCAAATACTGCCGAATATGGTTCTTCCAATGAGAATGTCAGCACAGTCACAGGTCGGAAGTATTAGTGTAAAAGGCAAAATTAATGTGTGGACTGTCTCTCAGCTACTGAGGGAAGGCTACCATTTTCATATGCCTGTAGCTACAAGTGCCTCTGATCTGCAGTCAAAGACTCACTGCTCACAGAATCACAGACTTGGAAGGGATTTTAGCAATAATAATAATTCCAATCAGTTGGAATTAATTAAAATCCATTCCAATTAAACATTATTAAATTCATTAATATTTATCCCAATCATTATTAACAGATAATTGTAGTTAATTTCAGGTAAATGTAAAACTCTTTTATATGCTATTTTTAATGTGTTCTCACTATGCTCTCCCCTTGCCGAACAAAGCAACACAATGAAAAAAAAAAATTGGTCAACCTGAAAAGTGGTCACTGGTCCCAGGGCATTTGCCCACCCCAAACTCTATTCATAGAGAGAAACCCCCAAGGACATGTACAGGTGCAGATAGTGCATGAAAGTGCCTTCAGGCATGGATGCAACCTTTACCACTGAACCATGCTCGGAAGAAACCTGTCCTCTCAGCCTGCAGCCAGAACCAGATTGGCACAGCACTAACTGGCTGGCCCTTGTGTCAGCCACAAAGCAACCAACCTTCCAGACAAAAGTGACTTCGAGGTGTTTTTAAAAGATTAATAAAATCTCAATTCAATTTTTTTTAAATGCCAAACAGCCATTTCAACAAGTAAGCAGAAAAAGATGTGTGAATGCAAAAGCAAAGCATAAATCCACCTGAAAACACTAGGAGAAGGATGAACAAGAAGCAAAACTTGGAATTTATTCCAAAAATGGAGTGTTTACCAGCTGAGGAGTGAAGGCAAGGAAAAAGAGGTTGTTCTGGTCCTTCACCTTCCCTCTGCAAGTTACTGATCCTCATTTCCCTGAGTCTTTTACTAGTCTTCATGTGGCTTCAGGCTTTGAGTAATCTTTTGCCTTGATCATTCTAAACAAACCAGAGACTGAAGCAATGTAAAGGATCTCAAAAATCTGAAAGTGTAAGGAGTCCTTAAGCCTCTTCAGCCACAGAGCTTAAGTCAGCTTGAAAGTTAAGTGTCTTATTTTTAAAATATCATCTCCACAATCCACAAGACAAATATAAAAGGAAGACATTCTGTCACCTCCCTAACACTAGTTTCCTTGAAATCATTCTGGTTTCCAACACCCTGAAGACATACATAATCAACATAAGCGTAAACGTCTCTGAAATTTAGGCTAGGTTTTTTTTTCCCTCGGTGCAAAAGAGTCTGACACAACCTTAATATTTCAAGAATCCCAAAAAGAGGAAGCGGTACATATGGGGACTTTAAATAACTGTGCTCCAAATTACTGGTCTCTTTCTCTAGTATTCAGGTAAGATCCACTGGCACTTACACAATTGTTTTAATTTTTTCTAATAAACTTTTCTAATACACTTTTTTTCCAGGATACGAGAAGTCGAAGAACAGCTGTACAAGTTAATCAAAATGAAAGAAATTGATCTCTTGTCTTGCAATAGAAAAGGGAAGTCAGATAGAGTTAAACAAGAGTGGGAACTAGTGAAAACTTTTCTCAGACAAAAATGGGCATAAACCTGTATTACTTTATATATTACTGTTTTCATGAATATTAACATTAGAGATACCGTAATTGTGTTCTTATGCCTTTCTTTTATTTACTATATACTTAAAAATGAGGAATTGCATTTAGGGCAAAAATTCACTTTAAGTTACATATCCCATTATTTCTGGAATTTAAGGTTTTTGGTGTAAAGAAACATTCCAAGCTAGAGTAGGCAGGAAGGGAAGAGGTCATTACATTATTGTTAGGGATTTATAGATTTCTTTATTCTTTATATACATTGCAGATATATTTATAGTCATAGTTTCAATTTCAAGGTGTGAATCTTGTTAAATATATAATTTCCACATGCAGATTGTCAAAATTATCCGTATGGTCTATATATAATGAATCTATGATTTTTTTTTGTTTGTCTGTTTGTTTATCTTGCTTTGTTTTGTTGTATAAATATTGCAATTCTGTGTCCTATGACCCCTATAAGATAACAGTGACGTATATATTTATTTTATTATGCTCTGAGAAAAATATTTTTTTCATAAAAGCTTTCATGTTCCAAAAGGAATAAAATAAATCTTTAATTCGTATGAAAATAAGTATTGTATATGCTCATGCATAAGTTAAAAAAAAAAGTTATGCCAAAAAATTGACCCTAAAATCCTGGATTGACTTATACACAAGTCAGTGTGTTAACTCTGGGAAAACCTGAAAAAATACCCAATCCCCTTTACATTCCCCACTGTGATGGCGGCTCTCTGGCACTTCTCCACTGGGATGGGGAGATTAGAAGAAGTCAGGACAACCTAAAAAAAAGCCCCAGTTACTCTCCCCATTGGGTGGAAGCTCTTTGCCACATCCTTGCTGGGTTGGAAAAAAAGAGCAGACGGGTTGGATGCTTCTTTTATGGCAGGTTCTACCCACACGGACTAAGCTCTTGCTGTAGTTCATCCCAAAGGAGTCTTAAAAAAGCACTGGCCTCCTCTCTTTTTATATCTGCAAGCTTTGAATCATGCAATTTTATTGTCTATAAAGAAATCTGGATGAGCTAGGACAGGATATATGGACAAGGACTGGGAGTTACACCATTGATTCCAAATTAGTAGTGTTATATATGTAAAGATTTGTGACATTTTAATTTGTTTCTTGTCAATGCAAGAGATCAGGAGGCCAGCTACTCCTTAAGTCAGTTGCTACTTCTGAATGCACCCAATTAGTGGAGGAATTGTTTTTAATGACTTGGATTAAGTGACGTAACCGAAATGGAAAAAACAATAACAACAAAGTCTTAATATCTGGTATCACTAAACCTCTGGAGGATAAGAGGTTATGCTTGGTTGCCTTGACACATCTTTTTGCCATCAAAAATCAAATTATTAATAAGCTGCCATTTTATGAAGTACCATTGCAAGAGAGTAACAAGTATTGATTGCAGAAGACAGAATAACTGTGGGTCAAGAAACATTTTTATCCATGCTCTTTTCTTTCCCTAATAATGAGTAGCACAGGAGAGGAGTATCTAATTTTAGCAAGCATCCATTTGGTTTTTGCTTTGCTGTTCAGGGGACCTGCCAGAGTCTTAAGATTCTCAGAGGAAGGGCTTTCTCTCCATCCCATCACCATCACAGCCGTGTCTGATGACGACAGAGGAGACACAGCCTTCCAGGGGTGGTTCCCACCCTGACGAATCCCCTTCCACGGGAGGCTTGGTTGGCCCCCTCTCTGTTCTCCTTTCACCAGCAGGCCAAGACCTTTCTGTTCAAACATGCTTTTAACGATTAAGGACTTGTGGAGAGCGCTTTTATGGGTATGTGTGCTCTGTTTACAACTTATATTTTTGAGCACTTTTATATTTTTTTAAAAAATTAATGATTTTAATGTTACTATTTCTACATGTGTTTTAATTTTTATTGTCAGGTTTTTAGCTGCTCTTGTTGATGCTTTGTGAGTCACCTTGCGTCCCATAGCAAGAGAATGGAAGCATGTAAACAGAAACCAACTTTTTAGAGCTATAAGCTTAGAATCAACGAATTCTAACACCTGTGACTAATCTCTTTTGAGATATTTCTGCAAATCAGCTCTAAATCTCTCCAACAGATTCAGAAATCAGGAGAAGCATCCAGTGCACCTCCACATACACATGTGCATGCGCACACACACACACACACACACACACACACTTCCCTTGCCTCATTTACCTTACACAATACTGGAGACATAATTGAGTCTGGGAGAGGATATAGTTCAATAAACATCACCTTAAGTGCTTTGGAAATAAGCGCTCAGGAAATAACAGTTCTCTGGAAATAAGCTGACAGCTTTACTCTAGACATCAGATCTCTTAAGTTCACAATTGCAGGGTTTCTTAAATTCACTTTTGTAACATAAAATTAAAGAGGTTTTCCTTAGTGTTAGAATTACACATCCACCATCATGGATGGCTGCCATGTACCCCTCAAGAACTGCATATTTTTCGATCTCCTTCCAAACATCCATTATTTGGAAATGAGGGATTGGCCTCAAGATTTCCAGAAATCTTATTCACAATACAAATTTTAAAAAGGAGGGGTTTACTTTTCCAGGCTCTGTTCTCCACAATCTTACTTACCTTGGTGTCACCACAGATGTTTTACAGGCAAGGAAATCACACAGCTACATATACTAACTAAAATGTTCATATTTTGCTTGCTTAGAAAGGCAGTTTGAGGGGTCTAAAAGCCCAAAAGGCGCTAGATCCCATCTGATCTAGGAAGCTAAGCAGGGTCAGCTCTGGTTAGTACTTGGATGGGAGAACTGCCAGTGAACATCAGGTGCAGTGGGCTGTATTTCAGAGGAAGGAACTGGCAAAGTAATCCTTGCCTAAGAAAACTCTATGGAAATTCATCGAGAAAATGTGTGTGCATGTGTGAGCACACACACAACACTCATACAGAGTGATTCTTTTAATCGAGACTCTGAAAGTGCAGCCCAGTTTATTTCTAACACACTAAAAAAGAGACAACATGACAGGTTCACTATGAATAAAGCTATCCTTCAAACAACTATTTAAGCATAGAGACTATCTGATCATCTTTTAAGCAGCAGTATCTATCCAAAGTAAGAAAAAATCTTCCTTCTTCACACAATTTTACAGTTAAAAGTTTTTACATTTTTTAAAAAAATTCAAAATGTATATGACAAAGGACAAAGAAAATACATTCTTCAAAAGCCCAATTTAGTTCAGACACCTCTGGGCTAGGAAAGACTCCACTGTTTAAATATGCCCCCAAGATTTGTGATTATTGAGAAGGGCAAATTAAAAATCAACCGCAAATCTGAAATTTTCTCTGAAGACATTCTATCCTATTTGGTTTTCCCTATTCATGCTTCCTCGCCTAACCCCTTTCCAATACCTTAGTCTCAAAAGTTTCAGGAGTCTGCTTATTATAGACAAGTTAAAGACAGGCAAAATATCAGAATATATTCACATGGCTGATTTCCTTTTACCAGTGAACTTCCTTGCCATACTAAAATGCATACATTTCCTCTATGTTGTCATTTATATTTACAAAACCTGGGAAAATGATGTTCTAGACAGATAATGCCAGTCCTACTGCACAAACACACACACACACACACACGACTGTGTAACGGGTCAGATTTTAGGAATATCGATGCCAGAGTTTCCGGTGCTGTGAAGTACACAGTGACCGCTCCAGAACTAAGGCAAAGCTCATTATCAATAAGATTATTTTTGAGCACAGAGTCTATTTATAAATTAATAGCACAGAAGCTTTTCCTGAATGCTTTAAGTACAAAGCAAGCAAGCAACAAGTTTAGTCTTCAGAACATTCTGAAGATTTAGAACATTTGAAGATTGATTTTCAATTATCTCTTGGAACAAAATTCCGGGAGAGTAGCTGAAGGCACATACACACAAACAGTTGTGTTCTGCTGCATATCTGAAGGCCAATAAATGTGCCATGGCATAATATGTGCAGGTTGCCTCAATGAACGTCAGGGTGCATGGCTTTGTCACAAGATATCTGCTGGATGTATATTAAAATATACAATGTAGTCAGTGTAAGGAAATGTTAGAGCAGTTGGGATGCTACAAAGTATCAAATGTTAATTGTTGACTGAAACAATGCATCTACTTGAAACTTGTGCGTATTTGAAAATATCAAATGGCTAATTGTTTTTTTGCTCATTGCTTCAATGTATTCAGTGGAGGGGGAGAAGATCAGAGCAGGGAAAAACAGAAGCACCAAAAGGCATTGTGAGAACTTCCAATTACTTTGTACCTAACAAACTGCCTTTTTAGTATCCGGCTATGCTATTTTTTTCTACTGTTCCTCTTTGCTGCTTCACACCGTAGTTTATTTCGTTGTGTTTTAATTGTTTTATACCACTTGCCATTCTGAGGCTAGCCTGGTTTTGAACTTATATGAAGACAATGTTCAGATATCCATGTGTGAAAGTGCAGGTGTGTTTTTCTTCAGCAGACTTTGGGGAGGAAAGTATTTCACAAGAAAAAGGCTTTTCTTAGTGTGCTGTGTAACTCCAATATTTTGAATGGTTTCCCTCTACAGACAGTTTTACACTACTGTTATCATAACTTTATATATGTTCTTAGCTTAGTTCTTACTTGTTCTTTTTTAATTTTGACAACTGCCTTGAGTTCCAACTCTGGGCTTGGTATAAATAAAATAATAGGCTAGAGTAGAATGGAGGCTAAAGAACTCAAGAACCTTTCCTATATGTCTTTTCTAACCAAGGCCCACCAAAGGCATCACCATGTTTACATAATGATTTGTCCTAAGCAAGCCTGCATGTGCTGGACTCTGGTTTTGGACACACATTTGCCTATCTCTTGCAAACATGTTTTTTGCAACAAAAATATTTGAAGCATTCCTCTAAAATGTCTAAAGCCATCCTTCCAACTGACTTTGGAATGGGCTCTGAACTGCAAGGGTCAGAGAAAACCCAGCCATTTCTTCTTCACCCTACAAACGACCACGTCTGCAAAAATAGTGGCTGACTCAAGCTCTCAAACAGGGAATTTGAGGAACTGATTCACGATTTTGAACATCTGGGCTGGCAGAAAAAGGCTTTCAGTCACCCCTGATCAACTGGAAGACTTGAATGGCTGAGGCTGCTTGAGGTGCCAAATATCTTCTCTTGAAATATACCATATACGCTTCTCCAAATGCAAAGAGAAGTGGCAGCTGAATTTTCCATGAAGCAAGACGGTGGACATACAATTTACTCAGCTGTTACAGTGCTGAATCATGGTTATATCATCAGCTAAAAAAAAAAAAAGAGTCTGTTCACACCTCCAAGCAACAAATTTTGTGGAAGAAATTAAGAGAAATCCTGTATGACCGACAGCCTTTAAGCAAAGCTCATAGATACTGCCAAAACAATTGAACATGGAGTAAAATATGTTCAGACTCTTCAGATGTGTAAAGCAATACATAATACAGGACTATCACTTAAAAAAAACAAAAACACTTACAGCAAAATTCTCTGAATATCTACTCAGAAATAATCCCCTGATCAAAGATACAGTCAGCCCTCCACATTTGCTAGGTTTAGAGCTGCAGGATATCAAAACCTCTATGTGTGTGTGTCTGTGTGAAGCAGGCCAAGACACGGCGGGGAGACTGGGCACCCCGGGTTCAAAGCAGGTCAACAGAAGCGGCAGAGAATCATGTGTGAGATATCCTTGAACACTGGATCACAGAACCAGTCCATCTTGTGTTTTATTTTCTGCCGCTGCAGGTAGACAAAAATTAGGGATGGGCCAACCGAATCCTTGAATCCTGGGTAAGGATTCGAGACTCCCGAATCCGAATCCCTGTGCCAAAACAGGCAAACCGAATCTTTCGAATCCGCCAACCAAATAGATTGTTGGACGCCTGAAAACACAGGAGCCTAGACATACAAGGGAAGATAATAAGTAGGTAAGTTTTTCCCTTGGAATAATAATGGCCTTTACTAACAATTTCACAAATTACACCTGGACTAGTATTCTAAGATATTTAAACTGAACATTTCATATTTAAGCTCAGTACTTGACTGGAAGCTACAGGCTTGAGATTTCAAGGACAGCTGAAACATTCCTTTGCATAGTTCTCTTGCAAACCACTTTCATACACAATTCTGGGGTTTGTAGTTTACAAGGTGTCACAGCCTTCTCTGCCAACGTGTGCTGGTGCATCATCAAACTACAAACCCCAGGATGCCAGAAGGAGCTATGCAAAGAAAAGCCAGCTTTGACCTGGATTATCTCTCTACTGTAGTATGTGGCCCTGTTTACACAGGCAGGAAAATGTGGGATTAATCCACATTTTCCTACCTGTGTAGAAAGGGCCTTCATGTCATTTTCAATCTGGGGAGATCCTGAGGCAAACCTATGACAACTCTCCTGGCCAGATTTCTTCAGAGGGAGGTTTGCCTTTGCCTAGGGTTTTGCTAAGGCTGAGAGAGTGTGTCTTGCCCAAGATTATCCTTCTTTCTCTTGCTTTTAAAATGCTTTTTAAAAAAAGGATTTGAAAGATTCGAGATTCATGGATTCCTAGAACCTTCTAGGGGTTTGGATCCGAAAAATTCTGGATTCATCCTATTGCTACCAAAAACCTACAAATGTCCAGGTCCTCCAAAAGACTGATTTCCAATATCAAGACTGAGTACAAAGTTGCAGATATCCAATGGCTCAACAATATATAGGCCATACTGCAGCACATAACAGCTGTTTCAAGCAGCCATCTCAGCTCATGTGATCCAGTTTCATGCAGAAAAGTGCATTCATGTGAGCTATGAAAGAATGCGGTTCCCATCTGATTAAACAACAGATTTTATCACCCATTACTATTTTCTCCACACTGTCCTCTCTTTAAGGCCTCACCTATATTGCACATGAGATTGTATGGCTGCTATATGGCAACAGAAAATCAGTATTCTGGCTTTTGCCGTGAATCTAGATATCCTACCTAATGCTGAGTTGGACTACTGGTTGGCTCAGATTTCCAGTTTTTTTATTTTTTCTAAAAAAAGTCTCCAGCCTAAGTAGAAACAAAGACACAAGGTAAACTGCACTGGCAGTATTCTGCCTAATTGTTAAGTGAGAAAATTATCTCTCTTCTACATATTACTGTTGTAACAACAGAAGGAATGCTGACAAAGAGGAAGAGATGACAGCCACAGAAAATGTCCAGAAATGTCTGGAAAAGTAACTTCTAAGGCTCCTGAGTGCCAGCATGGTGTGTTACTTTGAGCACTGGACTGTGCCTCTGGAGACCAAGGTTCAAATACTCACTCAGCCATGGAAACCCACTGGGTGACCTTGGACAAGTCACACTCTCTCAGCTTCAGGGAAAGGTACAGACAAGTATTGCCAAGAAAATCCCATGACAGGCTAAACTTAGGGCCACTGTAAGCCAGAAACTTCTTGCAGGTACCCAACAACAACAAACCCCCCCCCCAAAGTAATAGGAAAACCCAAGAGCTTAGTATCATTATGACCCTTCCCATGAGCTAACAGACAGTATGCTAAGTTGTTCATGCTTTTTCTAACCTGGCTCCCATTGTATGGGAAAACAGGATCTTATCTGCTACTGGAGAGATTGCAGAGAAGTGTGGTTTATGATAACCCTGCAATACAATACACAGGTAAGAAACAGAGTTAAGGCTAGCAAAGATTGCCAGACAAATATTCCCTCAATAAACACACATTCTGCTGCAGCAAAGGTCAGCTTGCCAAACTACATTTCCAGAGACCTTTTCTCTAGTACCACCTCAAGAAAAAAAAAATCAGTTTTGAAGCATCCTCGAGTCTTAGCTTTCCAAGCAGTCTACATAAAAAAAGCATTAACTCCACTATCTGTGTCACCATCACACACCACAACCAAGAAGCTGAAGATGAGACAGCACATGATGCCAAGTCATGTATAGTTTCAGGTCCTGAGATAACAGTAACTGAAATTCTTTGGCCAAGGATGAGTTATTTCTGGGGACACAGAGATACTTAAAAGACACCTGAAGTTAGTGAGATACTGGAAAAATTACAATAAATATACACCCTTTTCTATGTATAGTCTTTAAGAAAGTTTAAAAGTTTGGCAGAGTTTTCCACATATGTGAAAAAGATGAACTGGATAACCACAAAGGCTGCATTAGCAGAAAACAGCATCACCTCCTCTCTAACCATATCTGTTACCTTTGACCATATAAAAGGAGAGTTCTGGAATCATGTAGGTTAAAGGACTGTTATCCTCACCTATCCATTCATATCAAACAATTATCCATTTTCTGTACTTTTATTTTGAAAATTCCAGTCTCCATAAATACAAAAGTATACCAAAGCTCAGAACATGAGAATAGTAAAAACTAAGAATTATAAGCTTTTGGCTTATAATTTTATGGAGCACACAGCACTTTTAACTGTATCTTCTGCTTTTGGTTAGACCCCACCTGGAATCCTGTGTCCAGTTCTGGGCATCACAGCTCAGGAAGCTGGAACATGTCCAGAGGAAGGTGACCAAAATGGTAGGACTGGAAACCATGCTCTAAGAGGACTAGCTTAGGCAGTGGGGTATGTTTAGCCTGGAGAAGAGAAGGTTAAGAGGGGACATGATGGTCATGTTTAAATATTTGAAGGGATATCATATGGAGGATGAAGCAAGACTGTTTCCTACCACTCCAGAGACTAGGACACAGAGCAATGGGTTCAACTTCAGGATAAGAGATTCCATCTAAACATTAGGAAGTAATTCCTCACAGTAAGAGCAGTTCAAAAGTGGAATGGACTGCCTGGGAGTGGGGTGGAGTCTCCTTCTTTGGAGGTTTTAAAGAGAGACTGATGGGCCATCTGTCGGGAATGTTTGACGGTGTATTCCTGCATGGAAGAATGAGGTTGGGCTGGATGATTCTATGATTCCAAGGAGATCACGGCACCTTACGCAATCTTCCACCTTCTAAAAATCTCCACTGTAAAGCAGAGAGCAAGGTCAGAGTTTCAGTGATTGTCTCAAATCAACTGCCCCTTTCCAATGCATTTCTGCCATTAACTCTAAATAACCAGGAAAGCCAGGAAATTGTTTCAGGCAAAGCTACACCAGGTTGCTGCACTCTGTCTGCACTGCCATAATCTGTGGTCAAACCACATGAAACAAGCATAACTCCCTCTGAAAAAAACTGATATAGGGGACAGGACAAAAGCTCTCCAGGACAAGGTTCACTCAACAACTAGAAATTACACAGTGTGTTACCCAGGTTATAATGCAATAACCTTCAGATATATAAAAACACCAGCTTACTTTAGGAACACAATTGTCTTCATCCTTTTCTGGACTCACAGGACTGGGTGGGGAAATAAATTGAAAACACAGTCATACAGAGGAAACAAGTGTTCAAGGGGACCACAGACTGCTTCCTAGCCAATTCTTCAAGTACAAGAATGCTTTGGTTCAAGCACGCCAGGACAAACTGTATTGCATTGTCCTGGGTCATTACACAAACTAATTATAGGTAAGCAAATGCAAGGCTTGTACAACCTTGTGGATTTATGAGCTCCATTGAAGAGAAATGTTCACAATACTGGCTTTCCAAGCTGAATTATTAGAAAACATATTTCTTAACTCAAGAATGGTATGGAAAGCAAACAAAATCAGCTCAGAAGTGATCCTTTTCTTTGAAGGAAAAACATGGCAGTTCCTCAACTACACAAGCTAAGGTCAGGGGTACTTTGTAATAATTTGCATATGAGAAAGTTTCAATACAACTCAGTAGGAACCTCCAAAGTGTCTCTACTAGTGGGGTGGGGTGGGGACAACGACTTGCTGAAGCAGCTTCCTGTTATGCTCCTCAATTAACAAAAATTATTCTCAGCAGTGCTAAACTCTCTGCATTATTTTGTCCAGCATACTTTCCTCATCATTGTGATACATGAACAATAACCCCACAGTACAAAGACCTAACCTATAAAGGTGTGCACCGCTAGCGAGAGGCTCTCTGTGTCATATCAGAACTCACAGCGATTTCTAGTTTCCAGCGCAACTCAGTGGAGTTGTTCTTCCACACAAAAAGCCCTACTGCACACACAGACCAACCCGTACTTCTCTCTGGGATGAAGCCATCCTAGCTGCATTCGACAAACATCTGCCATATGATGGCTCAGTATTAAACTACGCTGCCCCTACACAGCAATGGATAGATGCATGAGAGAGAACTGCACGAAATGAAAAAGGGCCACACTTTCACTTCCTCCATTTCTAAGAAAATGGGCAGAAATCCGGTGAACGCACCTCTTGGGCTGTGATTTTTGCCTAAAACTTTCTACGTCAAAAGGGAGTGCTTAAATGATTTCCTTGTTCAGTCGGCCCTCCACATTTGTGGGTTTCACCTTCATGGATCTGATCACAGATGGCCCTCCACATTTGTGGGTTTGACTTTCATGAATTTGATTATTTGCAAGTTTCTCCAAATCCTGCCCCCCTCCCGACTTCAGGTGCTCCTTTTTCAGGGGAACCTTTTCTCTCAGGGCTTGAATTAGACTGAACAGCCCTTTAAAAACCTGCTTCTGGTCCTCCTCCTCTACCAGCAGTTGCCTGGTCAGCTAAGGCCAGCTCACAGCCAGATTTCTCAGCACCGCACACCCTCTCCTGATGCCCTGACACACACCCAAGGAAGGAGATGGGTGAGAGAGAGGAGGTACAAGGCAACCATGCTGACCCAACCTTTCTGCTCTCCTTTCTCTGATTTGGTTTGGACCCTGCGTGTCAGTTCCCCCCACCGTGCCTGGGTCCCTTTCCCACAAGCACATACCTTTTGATATTTGCAATTTTTCCACTTTTATGGGGGTCCTGCACCCCTAATCCCAGCAAATGTAGAAGGCTGACTATATTTGCAAGTTTCCCCAACCCCTGCCACCCCACCTCAAGCGCTTCTTTTCTAGGGGAACCTTCCTTCTCAGCAGCTCCGTTCATGCTGTGCAGCCTTTTAAAAACCCACCTCTGGGTACTGCTCTCTTTTACATTAATTTTAAGATAGGAAGGGCTTTGCCCTTGGGAAATTTATGTTCTGGGCCCTGATTTAATTTGCCTTTGACTCTGCTACAGGTTTAGAGAAAGCTACTTACTAAGTCACCAGAAGTTAAGAATTACCTCCAGGCAACCTCTGGCTATACTTTATTTTGGGAGAGAAGGAATGAGACCATAGTAATTTGTCCAGAAATCCTTGTTTAGGTTAAGAAAATGGAGGGTGTACGTGTGCATAGAAAAGAAAGACGCCTACAATCACCAGTGTTATGGAAACCTTATTATCAGTATCCAGGCTTTGAACTCACAGCTCTTATTCTTACAGAAGTTCAGTGATACACAGTGCAATGCTTAGTTGATGTTATTTCTAATGGATCTCCCCCTGTTCTCAACACAGGGGAGAATTCACGAAGAAAGGGGAGGATGGGGGCAAAAATCTGATTCCTTATTTCTTCAAACATGTTACATTACAAACAACAAAACAGCAGGAGGAAGAAAACGGCTACAGAACTCCTGAACGTGGGTCTTTCTTTCAAAGAGAAGTCTTGGGAGATATCCTTTTGTTGTCAGCTCATAATACACAGAATGTTATTTCCACCTAGGGACTGATATACCTCTTGTGTATCATTGATGCTCTTGCACAACCCTACAAAGATACCCTGCATTAAGGAAAAAAAATATATACAAAACTAGTACTAGCAGGACAGATTTCTGAACCGGAAAAATGTTGCTGATAGCAAAAAATGTTGCTGATAGCAAAAGCAACCCAACTCCTGTCTTTAAAAACAAACACAAGTTTGGCTGCTGAAATTGCGGTTTCTTTATGACAGCAATTTTAGGCAAAGTTTTGCTGCTTATTATGGCACTTTTCAAATCCATCAGTTCTGAACACCTCTACGGAATGGGTCTTGAACATCACTGTTCAGTGGTGGTTTTGGTCCTTCTTGGAGTGGCAAGTTCAGAAAGGGGTGCCAGAAGATTCTGATTCAACGCTATGGCCATTGGCCTGTGGGGTCCCTGGAGATTTTATCCCGCTCTTCATGTTCATTAACATCTACAAGAAACCACTAGAAATAGTGGTGTGGAATCTGGGGGTTCAGTGCAACCAGCCTGCTATTGATACCTAACTCTATTTATCCTTTCCATCTAAATCCAAGAAAGCTAGTTTAGTTCAAAAACAGGATGTGATGCCAGTGATTGGATGAGGACAAATAAACTGAAACTTAATCCAGTGAAACAGAGGGGTTCTTGGTTAGAAAATAGGGGTGTGACCTACTGAATCCTAGTGTGATATAAAGATTATATTCTAGTTTTTAACTCAAAACACAGTAAGTAAAAAGTAAAGGATAGGAAAAGAAATCCAGCAGTTACACAGGCATGACTAAGTATTATAGTACAGAACAAGCATTCTGCAATGCACAGAAACACAGTACATTTTTTCAGTCTGATCCACTAGATTTCAACGTGAAAGCAACAAGCTTCGGCCTACCTTGCTTTGTCTTAGTCCTTTAAAGCGTTCAGAAACTTCAACAAAACTACAATGTATTTTGAAAATCCCTTCTCAGGTGCTCTCAGGTGCCTTTCCAGCCAAAAACTAACATCACAACTTTCTTTTAAAAAACTAAATTCTTACTCTGAATTAAAAACCTTTATGTTTTTCAGTATTACATTCTGGTTCAGAAACAACTGATACTTTCAATTAATAGTTGAAGTTCTGCTGCAATTTAAGAAAGACTCATGACTTTGAGCTATTTTTCAACTCAGTTTTTGTCTGACATTATGCTCAGAATATAATTCAACATGTATGAATATATCTTAAGTAAAGTAAAATCGATTTCCAAAAGGCCAACAGTCTGCTCCTCCAAAAAGATATCTGCTCTTCCAAACACACACACACATCCCCAAAAAGAATGCTGCAGTTCCATTCCTTTCTTCTCCAACATACATAATCAACCCTGAGTAGGGTTTTAGGCTAAAAGTTTATTCAAATACCATACACAGTAAACATCAACCTTCAAAGAACAGAGTTGTTGTTTTTACAGGGAAGCTTACCTAGAGAAATACCCCATTTCAATCCGAAAATAAGGCAAACTGTTATTTGACTTCATAGCACCATCTACCACGATAGAAACCCCTGCCCAACCACAGTACTAAATTTCTGTACCACTTACAACTGTGTTACACAAAATTTCCAACTATTCACCACAGAAGTCCTGTAACTCAAGCAGATTATCATCAAACATTTCTCCTATTTTTAAGAGTAAAAACTGGAAGTGATTCATCCACTGGAACCTCTGATCTAGTATCTCAGCTGATCTGATATCTTCTCCACTGGTCTACTCTGATCGTTGTTACCTGTTTTACTGCATCTGGTATGTTTTATTGCCTTATCTATTGCTTTACTATTGCTATTATTTTACCTACCTTTGGATTTTTAGGAAGGGCAGGATATAAATAGAAATTGAAAATACTTTTTCTTAAGCAAACATGTTTACTAATAATTTAGAGCAGCGCCAAACAACCACAATTATTTTTTTATGCTCCATCTGCATCCATGCCTTGTAAATGGTTCTACATCAATAAACTGATGTCCACGTGGCACTGGTGTAATCAAAGCACTTTCCCATATTCTTCTGTTCTATATTTCTTGCAGAGATGCAGGAGTTCCTTTTACTTCTGTTTGCTCTATTCATATCCAAGAAGTTCTGATCAGCTCTTATCAGTGGTCAATATTAAGCAAAGGATTACCTGAAACGTAGCCACGTTATTAGAACAAGATCATAGATAGTAAATAGAGTTGTTTTGAATCTATCATATCATACTCTGTTATGTTATAACTTATTAAATCCATCAATGCTGCATGAATGGAATGGATACGCCTTGTATTTCAGTTTAAATTTTATGCCTTATTCATCTGTTTTATGGACTGTGGGCTGGAACAAATTATTAATTCAGATAACAAGCTAGTGCAAATTTAAGCCGAGAATTAAATAACCACACAATTCTTTAAACTCAGTCCAGCTAATGATCTGGGAACATGAAGATGGGATGAGTGAACACTTACTACCAGGTGGTCAAGACAGAAATGACTTGTGAACTCACCTTTTATTACATCCTTCTATGCGCTTATACCTAAGACAATTCATGTTAGCCAGCTTTTAATGGAGTGATAAACTTGGTACATTTTGTTGTCCTCCTCAGTAAGATACTTCGCATTCTGCCATTCTTAGAAAATACAGTAAAACAAAATTATCTGAATGCTTTCTTTTTCCTCACTCCTTTACACTTGCTCACATTCATGCCTCTGGCATGACTATGTAAGAACTCCCCTGTTTGGTTTCTGTTTGGTAGTATGTATGGTAAATACTCCTCCGCTCCGGAACGCTGTATTTAGGTATTCACATAGTAGCCAGAGGCAACAAAGAATTCCATGCACTTGCCAGCACGCAGTTTTCTACAGGCATGTGAGCAGCCTGGCGAAGGTTGGACTCTTAATTTGTCCTCTGCATTCCATACAGAAACCAACCATGATGGCAGGAAAGAGACCCCGTCCTCCGTGCCAGTCCAGAAATACAGTGGGTTGCTGCAAGAGAGACAGAGCTCTTCTCTGCCAGGCCTCAGCAGGCTGGTATTTATTTATTTGTAGGCTAGTAAGCATTGTGAATTTATTTACAAGCCTGCCTGCTCTGAAAGAACCCATTTCTGCCTTCTCTTCCCCCCCCCCAAATATCCTGTATGGGCAAAATGAAGCCAGATGCCAGCAGCAAAGTCTGGTCTCTTCCTGGCTGAAGTAGTGTTTGCTCTGGCAAAGGTCTTAAAGATCTGTCTCCTTATTGCATACGTTTTGGCACAATGGGTATTGCCAGTTACATAATTCTAAACCCTGCATTGCTACTTGATTCTCAGATGGCTGAAGAGACAAGGTGCGTGCTCATTCCCAGGTCCGCATCATTTCCTTCATGCAACTTTTTCTGGGCAAGAGGTCTGGCCGCTGCAACTCAAGCCATGGTAATTCCTTGGCTGGATTATTGTCATGCACTCGGCCACAGGGGTCTCTAGAAAGACTGTCAAGAAGTTACAGCTGGTTTGGGATGCAGGAGCTGTATTGCATAGCCCAGTGTAGAAAGAAAAGCAGAATGCACCTACTCTTAAAGAAGTACATCAATGCCTGACAGACTCTCTAGTTCCAAAAGCTTCTGATTTTTGAAAGCCACAAAAGGTTTTGAACCAAATTATTTCAGAAGTGCTTTGTCCCACTTGTTCCCTTAAAACTACAGACAGGTACTTGTTCTATGTACTCTCACTGATGGAGGTTTTAGGTTGTCTTGTGTTTTACCTGACTGCCTTTTTTTTTCTTTTCAATTTCTACATTTCAGAATTCTACCTAACTCACTCTCAGCTTTTAGAGACATTCTAAGGCCCTCTGAGTTTTAGACAGGGTAGCAGGAATAACCTGGGTCTGAATTACTGGTTCTACAGTATAGCCTATTGTTTTAGATTTGTTTTCCTTCACCATAAGCTGCTCTGAGAATCCAACCAGGGTTGGTAAGCAGAACACTTATTTTTTAAATGTGTTGTGACCTATGAGTACAACAAATAAACTAGGATTTGCAGCAACATGCAACTCTTGAGGCCTAAAACTCATATTGTTAGTGCTGACCAAAGTAGAGCTGCTGAATCAGTTAGGTTCAACAACTGAGTTCATGGGTCTACTCTGGTTGGGACTGACTAAAAGCCTAAATGCATCACACAAAACATAACCTGCTGGGGTAAATTCCATTATATTAGTATTGCATATTTCAATACAACTGTTACATCCAGCTTAAGTAATTTCATTGAATGAGCATGTCCACAACTACATGAAACACCAATGCACAAGCATATCTGCAGCTCCCTTCCTCTTCACGCACATGTATACAGTTCCATTAAAGTCCAACTCTACCGCCTAACTCTACAGTACATCCTAAAGGAGTATCATACTTCACTACTCTCCAAGAAGACTTCTCCCACAAGGTATCTCCATTAATTTCCACCCAAGGCCTACAAGATTTAACCACGCTTCCAAAAGTAAACAGGGCTTCAGATAGGCAATTTAAAGAATTGGTGGCTGAAGGAACCAAGTCTACCAATGCTGAGGAAGAAGAAATGTTTGAAGAAGGATTTTGTGCTCTGTGGGCTCATCTTTACACAGGATTTGTAGGCTAAAGCAGTAGTTCTCAACCTTTGGCCCTCCAGTGGTTTTGGACTTCACCTCCCACAATCTCTCATCACTGGCCATGCTGGTGGAGCCTTCTGGGAGATGAAGTGCCAAATCACTGGAAGATCAAAAGCTGAGAACCTCTGGGCTAAAGGGAAAGGTAAGGTAAGCATGTGAGTGCAAGAAAAAAAAATATTTCCACAGCAATTATTTTTGGACAGTGGTTCTCTACCATTGCCCCTCTGATTGGTTTTGACTCCAATTCTCAGAATTCCTCACCACTAGCCATGCTGGCTGGGTCTTGTGAGAGCTGAAGTCCAAAACACATGGAGGACCAAAGGTCAAAAGTGATTGTTTTAGGATGTTTCAACAATGGTTGACAATGGTTAGTTAGTGCTGGGTTTGGGTTCTTCAAACGTCTTCTGAGTAACCGACTTTTTTTGCCTTTTAGGGATGAGGATGGCAATATCATTAAATACTTTTATACTCTATATGTACTTTATATTTTTCATATTCAATTTTTATCTGTTTGCACTTTTGTTATCAGATATGTCTTGCAACAGCCTTCAGCTACACGCAATAAACTGGTTATCACTTATCACACGCTTTTGTGACTTTTTGGTTTGTCTTATCAAAGGTATTGCCAAATAAAGGTTCAACAAGACTCAGAAAAACATTGCCATGGAGGGGAGAAAGCAGAAACAGAAGTCTGTGAGTGAAGGATCAAGAAGCGGGAAGGGGAGTCACAGGAGTGGAAGATCATAAAATTCTATGGAATGGAGTAAGAGTAAACAGCAAAAATTACCATTACTGGGGAATTATGAGCAGAGAATGAGAGAAGAGGGATGGAAGGAGGAAAACTGTGCTAAGAAGGAAGGAATAAAACACCAGGATAGGAAGAATAACTGGGATAGGCTATTAAAGAACACCATGGGAGTTGGGGGAGATAAGCAAGGAAGAAAATGGTGAGGTCAATGATGGGAAAGGGAGAACCTATTGGCATAAAGGGACTGAAGTAAACTAGAGGATTGAGATAAACAGATATAAAGGAACCCTGTAGCACCTTGGAAATACTCTGAAAGTAATTTGCAGCTGAAGTTTTTTGGGGGGGGCTCCAGTCCACTTCATCAGATGCTTTAGAAGCCCATGAAGTCACCTTATCCTAAACATTTCTTTTCCTCAGTGAGTTTCAAAGGTGGTAGGGGATTCCTTTATACCTTTTTAATGCTGAAACAGACTAACAGGACTATGGGCCTTTCTGCACTACACTGTTACAGTGCTATGATTTCCCTTTCAACACCTTATGGAGTCCTGAGGCTTACAGTTTAGAGAGGAGCATTTAGGATTCTCAACCAGAAGGCTCTTGGACCTCAGTAAACTACAAACCCCAGGATTCCATAGGAGGTTGAAAATGGAGTAAGAGCACTATAACAGTGTAGTACGAAAAGGCCCTATGTCTTCCAACAGTAGGCTTATAAAGGATTAGGAGAGGTTATAGGAGGGTTACGGGGGTGGGGGTGTATAAGCAAGGAAGAAATAACTTAGCCAATGGGGAAAGAATGGGAGAATGGGAGAAAGAAATACCCACCAGGTTTTTAGGATTAAAATACAGTGGGGAAGGAAAGGACAATGATAAGGTAAAGACCATTTCCGCACTAGCCTGTTACAGTGCTCTTATTCCACTTTCATCATCCTATGGAATCCTGGAGGGGCCTTTGAGGATGCCATAGGATGTTGAAAGTGGAATAAGAGCACTGTAACCGTCTAATGTGGAAATGGCCAAAGACTATGGGGTAAGGGAGGACTATGGGGTGGGAAGGGTGAAGAAAGGAATTTGAAGAAAATAATTTGAAATGTGAAGAATCTGAGGAAAGTGATTTGACGACAGCAATCCGAAGAAACCAATTCGAAGGGGCGGGAGGGCCAGAACCCCCTGGAACCTCGACTGGGAAGGAGGGAGGGGAAAGGTGGGGAAAGCGGTTCAAAAGGGAAAGTTTACACTTTCATGGGGGGAGAGAGAAAGATTAGAGATGACAAAAAGGGGGGGGGACCCTTGGGGGAACGATGATGAAGGATGATGCTTAAGGGGCGGAGGGGGAGGAAGGCAAACTACCGAGATGGAGGGGAGGGGGGATTAAAGAAAGAGCCCGACAAAGCCTAGCAAATGGCACTGAAACCGGGGGGCGAGAAAAGCTCCTGGGGGGTCGGTGGGTAAGAACCTGGCCGCGAGCATAATATTGGGGGAGCATAAGATAAAGCAGGAGGGAAGGCCGGGGGAGCGGCCGGGGGGGCGGGCCCCCTCAACTCGGCAGAACCCCCCCCTCCCAGCCTCCGCGGCCTGCATTTCCCCTCACGCCCCCTCCCTCAGCGCCCAGCTGGGCCTCGCCCCACGCCGCCGCCAGCCCTCTCCCCTCCCTCACCGTCCGTCGTCGCCGTCGCCGCCTCCGAAGCCGCCCCGGGCTGGGCCATGACGACCGAACCGGCTCGCCGCCGTCGCCTCACGCCGAGGCCGGCTCCGCGGCGACGTCAGGGCGGCGAACGCCGAGGCCGCCCGCGGGAGGAACAGCAGCAGCGCCGCCGCCGCCGCCACGGCCGCCTCATCCTGACAGGCGGCGGGCGATTGGCGGCCGCGGCGGCCGGGGCGGGCGGAGGGAGGGGAAGGGGCTCCGCGCATGCGCCCGGCTAGGCGAGGGGGGGGTTGGTCGTGTGAGGGGGGAAAAAAACGGTGGCCTTTCCTTTTTGCGGGGAGCGGGTTCTGAGGCGGCGCTTTCCCCCTAAAATATTGTTAGTGAGCGTCCCCGTTTCTCCCCCGCGTCCTCCGTGGTTCTTCCCTGTCGTCGAACGAGTCTGCTTGTTCGGACGGAGGTGAAAAGAACGTTGTTAAAATAAAAATATAGGCATAAGGAGAGTCGACACAGGTTTCCTCGCACTGACTTGTGCCTCAGACCCAACTGGAGTCGACCCCTTCAGGCACAATTGATTTTTTTTTATACAAAGTTTTACTGAACGTTCAAAATAAGCAGGCCTTTAGGTAATTTTATATAAAGTTGCATTGAACATTCAAAATAAACAGGCTTGTAGGTAATTTTATGTAAAGTTTTATTGAATATTCAAAATAAGCAGGCCTTTAGGTAATTTTATACAAAGTTTTACTGAACATTCAAAATAAACAGGCCTTCAGGTAATTTTATATAAAGTTGCATTGAACATTCAAAATAAACAGGTCTTCAGGTAATTTTATATAAAGTTGCATTGAACATTCAAAATAAGCAGGCCTGTAGGTAATTTTATATAAAGTTGCACTGAACATTCAAAACAAGCAGGCTTTTAGGTAATTTTATATAAAGTTGCACTGAATATTCAAAATAAACAGGCTTTTCAGTAATATATAAAGTTGCATTGAATATTGAAAATAAACAGGCTTTTAGGAAAGGCAGTGAGCTTTATTTATCAACTTGTTTTAAACTGAATAGTGTTTTAGGGTTTTTTTAATGATTTTATATGTTTTTAATGGTTTTAATTGTTTTAAATATTTTTTATATTTTTATTATTTATGTTTTTATATTATTGTTTTTTAATATTTGGTTAGTACATTTTTATAATTTATTGTTGGAAGATGCCTTGGGTCCCATTCCGGGGGAAAGGCAGCATACAAATATAATAAATAAATAAATAAAAATAAGAAAAAAGACCAACATGCAATACAGCCTACAATACATGCCTAAGAAGTGAAGAATCAATACAGATTTCCACACACTGACTTGTGCCTGGGACACAACTAGAGTAGACCTCTTTCAGCCGCAATTGATTTTTTTTTATATATAAAGTTTTGTTGAATATTCAAAATAAATAGGCTTTTAGGTAAGCCATGGAGCTTTCTTTATCAACATGTTTTATATTGAATATTTTTGGGGGGTAGTTTATGATTTTATATGTTTTTAATATTTTAAAATGTTTTTTTCTATTTTAATTTATTGTTGGAAGCCGCTTTGAGTCCCATTCTGGGAGAAAGGCGGCATACAAATATAATAAACAAACAAACAATATGTAATACAGAATATAAATAGACATCTAAAAACATTAACAATAAGCCAAAAAAGATACTAACATGCTAAACTAAACTGTCTAAGCTACTTAAATGATTAACAAATTAACCAGTTGACCACAAATCTAAACTAAAAAGAACAAGTACCAGTAATTAAAAAGACAAATACAGATACTTAAAAGGTGGTTCCCGCCCCAACTATCAACTATGCATAGTCCTCTATATAAAATACTCGTATAGTAAATTTAACACATAAAGTTAACATTTGTTGCATAATCTAAATTCTATGATTAAAGTATTTTAATATCTAATAGAATATATGTAATGTATATATGTAAAGAAGCAAAAAAGTATTAGAGTATAATAACAAACAAAAATCATCTATAATTTTCTTTAATACATTTGATTAATATCAAATTATAAATTCCTCTATTCAAAACATAGCAAAAGTAGCAACAGCAAGTTCAGAACCCCAAAATCATCATTTCACCCTCATTTTCTCTCAGATATTCAACCAATAATTGGCATTTTTTTTCCAAAATCCTTTTCACAGTTGAGAGCATACCCTCTAGCAAAGCAATCCTGACTAAAATCTTCTGTCCTTCAGTTATATTTAAAATGTCTCGGTTTCTCTAACCTCTCAATTCCCCCCTTAGTCCTGAGCTTATTTCTTTTTTTTTTTTTTTGCAATTTCCAGCATACAATAAAACATTCTCTTATCTATAAATTGTCCAACCAATACAGCTTTTATGTCCTTAACCTCCCTCCCCAAATCTGTAACCCTCATTTCTTGTTTTGCATTTTCACCATAATATATACCCCATAATATATACTACATACTGTACACACACACACACCCCATATACTGTTCTCCATAATATATACTATTTTCAAAATCGTTCAACGAAGCTAATTTATGTGCAATATCCTTTTCTTCTCATTATACATATATTTATATATAAATATTTTATAAATATATAAAAATAAAATCTCCAAGACTGTTATCAGCAGCCCTGCTCAGGTCTTGCAAACTCAAGGCTGAGGCTTCCTTGATTGAGTCTATCCACTTGTACTGCAATCGTCCTCTTTTCCTAGTGTCTTCTGCCTGACCAAGATTTATTGTATTTTCTAGTGAGTCAGGTCTTCTCATATGTCCAAAGCCTAACAGCCTCAGTTTATTTGTCTTCACTTCTAGAAATTGTTCGGGTGTAATTTGCTCTCAGATTCACTTTTTTGTCTTTTTGGCAGTCCACAGAATCTGTCATGGGTCAGAACTCAGCTTCCCCAAGTGAACAGTAGCTTCAAAGGAGATGCAAGCACATGATGAGAGCCAGCTGGCTCCAGCCTTCTTAAGGAAGGCAGAGGGCAGTGGCTTGACTCCAGAAACAACGTGTGTGTTTGCCGGCCCTTGCCATCGTATGTGCTACAGATTCCCTGCTCGCTGTCTGCCTGCCTTCTCTGACCTTTGGCCTGTCTGACTTTGCTGCCCATTGGATTCTTGACCTTTCAACCGACATGGGACTTCACTTCTGCTTCACCCTGACCAGGCAAGCTTTATTGGATTGCTAGGTTGTATCCATTTAGAATCATAGAATCATAGAAATGTAGAGTTGGAAGAGACCCCAGGGGCCATCCAGTCCAACCCCCTGCCATGCAGGAACACCCTCAAAGCACTCCCGACAGATGGCCATCCAGCCTCTGCTTAAAAACCTCCAAGCAAGGAGACTCCACTACACTCCGAGGCAGCATATTCTACTGCCGGACAGCCCTGACCGTCAGGAAGTTCTTCCTGAGGTTCAGGTGGAATCTCCTTTCCGGCAGCTTGAATCCATGGCTCCTTGTCCTGGTCTCTGGAGCAGCAGAAAACAAGCCCTCTCCCTCCTCTACATGGCATCCCTTCAAATATTTAAACATGGCTATCAAGTCCCCTCTTAACCTTCTCTTCTGCAGACTAAACATACCCAGCTCTCTAAGTCTATCCTCATAGGGCTTGGCTTCCAGGCCTCTCACCATTTTGGTTGCCCTCGTCTGGACTTGCTCTAGCCTGACCATGTCCTTCTTGAATTGGGGTGCCCAAAACTGGACACAGGATTCAAGATGAGATCTAACCAAAGCAGAGTAGAGTGGTACCAGTACCTCCCTCGATCTAGACACCATACTCCTATTGATGCAGCCGAGAATTGCGTTGGCTTTCTTGGCTGCCGCATCACACTGCTGACTCATCTTCAGCTTGTGGTCCACTAAGACTCCTAGATCCCTTTCACACGTACTGCCATCCAGCCATGTGTCCCCCATCCTATATTTCTGTATTCCATTTTTTTCTACCTAAGTGTAGGACCTTACACTTCTCTCTGCTGAATTTCATTTTGTTAGCTTTGGCCCAGCTCTCCAATCTGTCCAGGTCATTTTGAATTTTGATCCTGTCCTCTGGCGTATTAGCAACCCCTCCCAATTTGGTGTCATCTGCAAATTTGAGGAGCATGCCCTCGATTCCTTCATCCAAGTCGTTGATGAAGATATTGAACAGCACTGGGCCCAGGACAGAACCCTGTGGCACCCCGCTAGTAACTTCTCTCCAGGATGAAAAGCAGCTGCTTTTTGCCTGCTGAGTAACTTGGCACTCTGTTGTTTCACAACAGACAGACAGCCCCTATGAGAGAATCTGGAAAACTCTCCTCCAGCACTTACTTTGCACTTACTCCTGGGTAAAAAAGCCACCCCAAACTGATGTGCATAGACATCCACAGGATTTTCACTGTGATCAATCACATAAAACAAGTCCCAAGTAATTCAATGCATCCCCCCACCCAACACTTCACAGGTTAAAACTGGGCAAGATCTAAGTGTGGTCAAGATGGCAAGAGTTATTAATGAGGAATAATGCAAAAAGTAAGAAATGTGCAGTGGTTTGTTTTTGCCTGAACCTTCAGGGAAAGGCGTGATTCCACCCCTCCTTGCCTTTCCTTCATGCTGACTTAACAACAAGCACCAGCATGGTGTAGTGGTTCGAGCATTGCACTACAACCCTGGAGACCAGGGTTTGATTCCCTGCTTGGCCATGGAAACCCACTGGGTGGCCTTGAGCATGTCACATACTCTCAGCCTCAACAAAACCCATGATAGGTTTGCCATAAGTCGGGAACGACTTGAACACACACAAGCGCGACAAAAACTCCTTTTGTAGTTTGAACTCTGTCAGCAGCGGTTGAATTAAGCCAAGGACAAAAAGGGAAAGTGGGACGAAGGGAGAGAAAATGGGACATTTTAACAGCAGTTTAAAAAGTGGAAAGACAGAGGATTAATTGAGACTGTGCCTGCCAAGTCGGGAGAGTTGAAGGGATTGTCAATGGAGTTTACAATATGCAGGCTTTGTCAGGGAGAGAGAGCTGTGTTAGTCCTTTGCAGCAAAGAGAATAAGAGTCTTGTGCCACCAGCAAGTTTTATTTGGCATAAGCTTTTGTGGGCCATGGCATACATCAGACGCATAGGGATGCATTGCTGAACTGTGCACTTCCAAAGTGCTTCCACTCTTAAGCAATTCCCTGCTTTGTCTCTCAGGCCTTCATGCTTTATGTGATTATCAGGGCTGGTTCCACTATTAGTCAGTCAAATGCCTGCCTTAGGCATGAGATTTTCGGTGTCACCAAAAAAAGGCAGCAAATTCTTAATTTATTATGACTGGCATGGACTCACACTTGCTTCAAGTCAGTCCCATTTATTTTCTCTGGTCTGCTTTTAAGTATGTCAAAGCCAGGGGCCCTTTTGCACTACACAACTATCATTCCCCTTTAACTGCCATGGCTGCTGGATTTAATTGCAGGATTCCTGTGTAGAGAGCTGAGGCACGGTGGGGAGAGCGGGCACTCAGGCTCCAAACCAGGTCAGGGAAAGGAGAAGGAAAGAGGGTGGGTTGGCACGGTGTCCCTATACTTCCTCTCTCTTGCCCCTTGTGGTTGTGGGGGCATCAGGAGAGGGTTTTTGGTGCTGAGAAATCCGGCTGCGAGGCATCCTTAGCTGGCCAGGCAGAAGCTGGTGGAGGAAGACCAGAGGTGGGTTTTTAAAGGACTGTGCAGCCTGATTGGAGCCTCCGAGAAGGAACAGGGGCACATGGGTATGCGGCAGAGGTTGGAGAAACTCGCAGATAATCAAATCTGTGAGACAGACCTGCAAAGGTGAAGGGCCGACTGTCCTATATCACACTGGCTCTCCTCAGATGTGTCTTTATCTGTGAAATGTTGTGTCAAACAGGCCTAAAACTCCAGCACCATTTCAGCTGGGGGCAGGGAGAGATTTTTTCAAGGAGTTCTAACTTTTCATCTTGAACATGTTAAAAATTTGACAGTACACAAACAAAATCTGGGTGTTTGGAGAACACCTGATCTTATTCTTCACTCTGCATGCGTCACTATAATTAGAGCTGTGTTACCAACACAGAACTTCCATTCTTAATCTGTTTGAAAAGCAAAGGGATTAGTCACTTTGGCTATGCTCACTTCCTATACTAGCCCATTAGATTTGCTTATGACAACAATACCTTAGTTTGTAATAGGGATGGATTTCTTCCCTAATTTCAATCTTGAAGGAAGCAGTAAATAATTTTAACCATTTTCTTCTAGCTGAAAGAAAGTCTTTGAAAATGTGCTGTTTTCAAAGACTACTTTCAGTTTGGGGGTTGCTTTGTGCAAGATTCACAAGAGCGTCTTTTTGCACAGAAAACAGCATTTACAGCACAGAAAGGATGTTACTGGTTTTTGTTTTAAAAAAATGAGCAAATTTTGTTCAGAATAAGTCCTGAACAGCACAAATTCTCACCAGTTCAGGATTCTCCTCACCAGGGTTTCCTGAAACTCAAGAAACCCAGTTTTTTTTAATTTTTGGAATGTTTTGAATATTCTTGCCAGCTGCAGCTTATAATTCTGAGCAAGAGTGCTCAAATGAGAATTAGGGACTTCCCATGCCCGCTGGGGACTTCTGATGTGCATCGGGTGCTCCTCTTGTGTTTCAGCACTTCTTAGCTGGGGTCCAGATGCACATTTATTAAGACACAGAAATCTAGAAACTTCATAACATGTTTTCAAATAAAAATGCATTAATTTAGTGGTTTCCGACTTATGGTGACCCTATCATGGAATTTTCTTGGCAAGATTTGTTTAAAGGAGACTTTGCTTTTGCTTTCCTCTGAGGTTGAAGTTGAGAGAGTGTGATTTGCCTAAGGTCACCTGGCGGGTTTCCATGCCCAACTGGGGATTCGAACCCTGGTCTCTAGAGTTGTAGTCCAACACACAAATTGCTACACCATGCCCTCATTACCTATGAAAAACTTTTTTTGGTGCCAGTTGTCTCCCTACATGCCTGACTCCACCTACACACCCCTGACTCCCCCTCTTCCAGCCATTGTTCATTGCAGTCTTTCAACAAGACATCAGCTAAATCCATCCCATCTTTTGCAGTTTTGGGGCTGTCCTCCACAAACACTGAACGACAACGCTGACTCTTCTCAGCACACATGGTCCTAATGAAATTAGTGGGACCACACACTGGAGAATCAATGGTGCGTAACAGTTCCCCTCAACCAGAACAGATCTCCAGCATCATTCTGATGATTATCCTTCTGCTTTGGAAATGGAGGTGAGCTCCAGAATTTTCATAAAGTATGAATTCAAAAATACACAGAGAGAGGGAGAGAGGGAGAGAGAAGGATCTTCCCAGCAACAGGCTGATTCCAATAAAATTAGTTTGTATCACAGAACCATTCGTTTGCTTGCAATAATAACGTGTTCTCCGCCCCCCACCCCAGGCATTTTATGTAGTTGAAAATCCTCTCAAGAGCCATAGGGAAACTATGTCATCTCTCTCCTCTTGTCTAAGAGGTTCCATGTGGGTACATGGTTCTGAAGAGATGGAAAGCAGATGAGGTTTTCCATACCAACATATATATTGGGGACGGGGAGAAAGTTTAAAAGGCTGGCAAGGGCTTGCATTGGCTACAGGCTGAAAGAGAAATAAACCCATGAACTCCTTTGAAAGCTGCCTATATTCACATTCTATAAGTTCGTTTCCATATCCCAAGGGATGCATTTGTTGAAGACTATGAGATGCACCATGAAGCTAAACATTCCTTTTTTTCCGCTGAAAAAAAAGAAAACCAGTAGACTCCGAAATTCATTACCGACAAAGCATGCATTCAGATCAGTCCATTCCCCTACAACCCTCGATGTCTCAGATTAGAGGTCCTATCATCCCTATCCACCACACTGTTCTGGATGATGGGACTTGCAGTCCTACAACTCTGGAGGGTGCTACATTAAAGAAAAGTGATTCAGACATTGCTTTTGAGTTGAGCAGAGTTTCTGGTCAGACCGTAATGACATCCCAAAAAACAAACAAACAAACAAAAAAACCAAGGAGTTTTAAACAGGTACATCTGTAACTACTGGAAGAAGATAACATTGCCAACAATGAAATAACTGAATAACAATGAAATAATTATGTGCTGGTGATTTTCAGATACCCCATGGCTACCCTATGGCCACCCCATGGCCCTAGGCACTTTTGTACTTGATTCCCTGCCTTGCCTTGACATACGGCCAGGGATATTCTCAGAGGCCCTAAAATCCTGTTTTCAGAGGACCTAAGATTTTCGTAGGTCCTAGACACTGTGCCTATAGGGCCTAATGGATAAGGCAGCCTGAGGTTACTGGTTTAGAGTAAGCCTTCAAGCGAAAAAGTTCCCTGGAGCATCAAAAGATAGGGGCTTCCTGTATAAGAAGAAAGGAGGGATATAAATAAATAAACACACATTCCAACCATCTGGACCTTCCTTTAAGCTGTTAAGGGTTCCAGTTAATTCACTCTTCCTCCTTTATGACCCTCTTTTCCAACTTCTGCTGAACGTTATGGAACCACTGTTGAATCAATAGAACTTGTCCTTAATTTGGAAACGTCAAAAGAGCAACTCACCAGATAATGGGGTGTCAAAAGGTGAGTTTCCTGTAGTAGAAGATGTCTTATCGTCATTACAAATCTGACTAAATTAAACTGACTAGAATTACTAAAAACCATAACCACAGAGTGTTACACCAGTAGGTTTCTTATTACTCAAAAAATCCATAAATGGTTTCAGAAAATCTTCCATTGGTTTACCTTTTAAGAGTTCATGTCAATTTGATAACTTGGGCAAAGTGTGTAACATCCCATTCTTCTGTTGTTGGTCTGTTTCCAGGTTTGGGCAAATAGCATTCTTGCAGCTTTATCATATAACAGGAAGGCCCCATATGTAGAAATTGGGGTGGGCAAATTCTGAAGGCCCAGGGCTCAATTTTTATTCCTGGGGAACCATCCATGGGTCCTATTGGTCCCCACAAAACGCAGCCATAAATGGCTGGAAATCCACTTTCATAAAAACCCCTTTTAGGTGGGTGAAATGACCTGGGAGGGCTGAGGCTTGTTTTCAAAAAGAATTATCTCTCCTGCAGGTTCCCCAAACCAACAGTTCTTTTTTGCAGGGAAGAATGATGGGTAGGTGGTCTCTGTGGGCCACAAAAATGGGCCAGGGGCCACATGTAGCTTATCACAGAGTTGGAAGAGACCTCAAGGGCCATTGAGTCCAAATCCTTGCCATGCAGGAATGCATCATCAAAGCACTCCTGACAGATGGCCATCCAGCCTCTGTTTAAAAACCTCTAAAGAAGGAGACTCCACCACACTCCATTGAGGCAGTATGTCCCACTATTGAACTGCTCTTATCATCAGGAAGTTCTTCCTAAGGTTTAGGTAGAATCTCTTTTCCTGAAGTTTGAAGCCACTGCTCCACGTCAGAGCTTTTGGAGCAACAGAAAACAGGCTCACTCCATCCTCCATAAGACATCCTTTCGAATACTTATGCTTTATATCTGAGGCTTCATACCTCTCTGTACTGCATCTGAAGATTCAAGTGGGTTTATACCCACATAAGTTCATATGAAAATAAAAACCAGTTGTTGGGTGCTGCAACATTCCCACCTCTTCCCCCCTTTTTGGCTCTAAATAGCTGTCTTTAGGACAACCTCTCCCTTCCAAGATTTGCAGGTATGCTTGACTGGTTTAATGCCTCCTCAATAAAGAGAAATGCTGCTGGAAGAAGGAGCCATGCTAAGCCACACAGCTTTCCTGAGACTGTTCCTATGCACTTCCTCAGTTTGCAGCCACCTTCTCCTTCAATCAGACCATTCTTCTCCTTTGTTCCACCACAGAGCAGGATTCTGGGTGGCTCCTTCTTCGTGGATTGATCTGTTTTCTTAAATTCCATGGATTTATTACAGTAAATCAACCAGAAGTTTTCTTAATCTGCCCCAAAGGAGAACTGTTTGAAAAGCAATCAAGTTAAAACTCCATCTGCATGCTGATATAGCTGGGTCAAGCATATGGAAGAACGGAAAAGTGAAACCAGTAAACATTAGAGAGTTTTATATATATCACGTGATACTTTTATGGCCTAGCAGTTGTCCTATGCCTACAAGCAGTAAGTGCCCAGAGAGACAGGTTATTGTAGTGGAAGCTGCTACAGGAGAGTCAAGCCAAGTCCTGAGTGGAAATCCAGGAAGTTAATGGAAGATGAAGAGAAGTTAATGGAAGATGATGGAAGGCATAGAGGCAATGTCTCAGCTGGCCCAGAATCTGTTACAAGAAGCTAGTAGTCCAATCAGATAACTAAAGCCAAAAGGGTAAAACAAGGAAATATTAAACCTAGCCAGGAAATACACAAACACAGAAAATACTGGATGGTTGCAAACAACAAGAACTGCCGGCAACTGCTGGGAGATTCATAGGTAACTGACCCTGAGATCCAGGTAGTTGATTGCTCAGTGTTTTCTACTCAAGATGTGTTGACTCCTACAAAGCTGCTCCTTCTTTCTTTGTAGACTTCAAAGGATGGGAGCATCTCTTTGGTGTCCACCAAGTTCTGTTGGGGAGGGAACAGCCCAGCTGCTTCCCCTCCAGCTTCTCTGGCTCAGGGAGGGAGTTATCATCTGGAGCCAGAAAATCCTGGCAACCCAACTCCTCCTCCACACCAGATTCCTGAGATTCCAGAGGGTGAGATATGACTGTCGCCTTTGCTATGGGTAGCCCAAGTTGCACAGGAATGCACAATGAGATGACTTAAGTGTTCAATCTTGCCGCTACTTGGGGAAAGATTCTCATCAATGGCAGGCCTCACTTTTTGCGTTCATCCCCAAACCCATTCCATAAATGAAAACTTCATTTGCCAAACTGAAAAAAGTCATATTTTATTTACCCTTGCCAACAGACAAAAGGATACCCTCTTGCAAAGAGGCAAACACAAACTTCTCCCAGCTTCAATTTGCGGGACAGAGGAGCACCTGAACAAATTGAGTGGACAGTCCTTCAAAAAAGAGAATTGCCAGTGAAGTTGTCAAAACAGAAATCTGAAAACAAATTGTGAAAAAGGACTTTTCAAAGCGCAATCTATAATGCCTCAATACCTAGTGGTTGCAAGATCGCCTGAAACCATGTGAGGCCTTAGCCCTAAACCCACTTGTTAATACCAATGGGACTAGATCTATTTGATTAATGAAGCTTCCTTAATGATTTGACTGATCTGCTTGAGTTAGCAACTGGCCTTAGGCATCAGACCAGGGACAGGAACTATGTGCAGGCCTGCAACTCCAAGCAACCCTAGAAACACAGCTAATAACTAGGAACAGCAGGAAATGCAGTTCTACAACATCTGAAGGGCTGAAGGATTTCTACTTCTGACTCAGTCTATATATCGAGAGGGGCAACTGTGGGAGGCCATGGGACTGCATCAGTCCTCTAGGAGAACTTGGGGGAACCACCCCTCACAATAAAATGACCCACAATTTTTCCCCCTCAAAGCCACACTGGGCCATTTTAGACCCAGGAGAGGGTTTTTTTAAAAACAGGAAGTGAGTTCCATTTTACTTCTGGTTTTAAAAAAGATTTTCCCTGGTCCTAAAATGGTGAAAATGCTTCCTCATGTACCCTAGAAGGCACTTTGGGGCAAAACATTTTTTTTAAAACCCCGAAGGCTCTGTGAGCCACAAAAGTGGTCCTGGGTAGCTGCCAATGGCCCACAGAGGGACTACTTTACTTCTGCAAGAACACAGCAGAATATATGATATATATTCTACAGGGTTTGCAGAGCCAAACCATTTCTCTTATTCCTGCACTGCAAGAAAAATATTAGTAAAATTGCACACTTCAGCATGAGCGTGGTAAATTCACTGCAGAGGAGGAAAAGAGATTAGAGTTGGTTCCCCGCTCCATCCTGGTAGGTTTTCAATGTCTTTTTTCCTGCCACACTATTTCTCCTACTTTCAAGTGATGATGGACATCTCCTCTCGGTCTCGGTTCTCATTGACCAGGTTGGTGATGTTCTTGAGGTACTTTACAAACTCCATCCGGACATCCTCAGGGTCTTCTTCGAGGGAAGAGTGGATCAGCTGCAGCCTGTTCAGTGGAGAAGCTTTGAAGGCAAAGAAGGAAACCATTAAAATTGGTTCTTTGGGACAATGCACCAAATATGTTGTTGTTGTTGTTGTTGTTGTTACAATATTCATTGGTATATCCCACCTTCCTTCCAAAGCTAGGACTCAAGGCAGCTTACAGTTTAAAAGAGTAATACAGTTAAAAACATACAAAAAAAGGGAACATGAATGTAGAAAACAGAGAACATGTTGGGGACAAGCCAGGAAGCGAGGCTGGCGGCCTTACGCAGGTGAAGGCTCTCCGTATCTCCTGAGGAGCCAGGCTTGTGATGGGCAATGAGCAGACATTGGCTCTCCAACAACTGCTGCTGTTGGACGAAGCAGGAGTACCACATCTCAATCTCCTTCACGTGACTGGGCAGGTCGGGGTTGAAGATGATGACCACCCCATGGGAATCCTTCATCAGTGCAGGCCAGCAAGTCTCGAACCTGGAAGTGCAACGACAGAGGAACACTGAAATTTATGCTGCTCCTAGATTGTTTTTATGGCCCTGAGACACCCCAGGATTTAAATTTTCTTTTTTATTATTTTGCCCCATAGTTACTCCAAACTGTGAGGGCATTTTTGCCACATTTCCTGCCCCCAGCCATTTTAGACCTTGGCCTTTTCCTAAAACAAGAAGTGAACACAAAAGTGACTTCTAGTCATTTCCTGTTGGTAAAAAAGGCTTCATCTGAGCCTAAAATGGTGAAGGACCCCCACACACACACACATAGTGAAAATGTTTCCAAGCTCCCTAGGGTGCATTGTGGCAGTTCATCATATTAAACCATGGTTTGCTTTAACTGCAGCTAAGCACCCAAACCATAATTTCAATTTCCATACGGTTGGTCCTCCACATTTGTGGATTTTACTTTCACAGTTTTATTTGCGAGTTTTCCTACCCCTGCCCCCCAATGTGCTTCTTTTCCAGGGGAACCCTACCTCTTGGCAGCTCCAATCAAACTGCAGAGCCCTTTAGAAACCCGATTCTGGTTCTCCTCCTCCTCCACCAGTCACTTCCTGACCAGCTGAAGATGGCTGGCAGCCTCAGTGCCACAAATCTTCTCCCAATGTCCCTGCCACATCCAAGGAAGAAGATGGGGGAGAAAAAGGAAGAATAGGGCCACTATGCTGGCCCACACTATTTTCCTCTCCTTTCTCTGACCTGGTTTGGACTTTGGGTGGCCACTCTCCCCAACATGTCTACATGTCGCTAGCATACTATGGTCTAGAGCCCCTTGTCTTCTCAGCACCCAGTCTCATAAGTATACCTCTTCCTCCATGATGTAACAGCTTCTGAAAGCAAAATAGTAGCCATTACTCTAATTAATCTAATCTATAAGGCAGCCATCAAACCACATCATAGTACAAACCAGATTTGCAACCCAAACCCATCTTCAAACTGCAGCTTCTGTTTCTGGGCTTGCCAGTTAATTGCAAATCATGGTTTGTCAGTTCAGCCATCATGCCAAATCACTGTTAAGCTTCTTTAACCGTAAGTAGGCCTGGTGTTCAGATCTGAATCAATGCTGAGAGAGTCAGTGAGGCATGTAAAAGAGCTACTTACTTTTGATCGCCACCGCAGTCCCACAGCTCAAACCGACACCCCGCTCCTTTGCTGTTTCCATTGATAAGTGGCTTCTCATATTCAAGAATCCTAAAAATGTTTTTAAAATGTATATACATATATATGAATAAAGAAAGCTGGCCTACGTTTGGATACAAGAATAATATTATGCCCTCACAGGACTGGCCCTAGTTTTTCCCATATTTTGTTAGTTGCTACTGCCTACTCCCTTCACTGCAGTCAACATCTGGTGTGTAAATATCATAGTCCCAGATTTTAGTTTGTTCTATCTGTGGACGGACTTCCTCTGCAACAGAGTGAGCAGGCTCAGTTATGAGGCAAGCATGTTTTTTCACTCCATGTTTCAAGGGAAAAAGTTAATCAGAGGCTCATGCTCTAGCACTAACCTGCCAGCCTGAGGTGACTAAGAATGTATGCACATAAGTACATGGAGATCCACCCAGCATAGAAACCAAGGGGGCTTCTAAATGAAGGAATCCCACTATGCCACACACAGCATAGCGACGTAGCTCCCCATTCCTTCTCTGCCAGGCTGGTGCAATTTTTGCAGCCTAGAAATTCGGGAGGGAGCCACCTTTACCTAGAAGACTGTTTAATCACATCCCATTTTAAGACTTTACTAGTAGTCCATATGACTATACCTTTATATTTGTACTCCAAAGGTCAACAGTGCTGCATTTACATGCATGCTAAGTATAGTTTTGGGCATTAGATCATAATGTATTTCCAATATAAAACAAACAAACAAACAACCCTTACATTCGTAGTTTGACACAACTGGTTAAAAGGAAAGGAAACGGGGGGAATATTATTTCTATTTCCATTGTCCTATCCTTCAGAATAATACATTTTTTACAGTGTTAATGTGATGAAGTATCTTAGCCTTGACAAGGTTTAGGAACTGGGCAACGTTCCAAAGGTTGTCAAACTGCAACTCCTAGCATTCCTCAGCATCAGTTCAGCTGGCCATAGCCTGCTGGGAGTTGCAGTCCAATAATATATGAAGGATCGCACAATTATCACACTTGCCTTAGGAACTCAAGCTCATATAGTACAATATTTATTTACATAGCTGAAAATTCACAACACAAAAAAGTCAAGAATGTAAATACATTACACTCATATTCATTAAGGCCTATATTCATTAGTCCGGGAAAGTCAGGAACAGGTAGCTTTATAATAATAGTCATAGTAATATGATAATAATATTTATTTCCTATCTGCCTCTCTCTATCAATTGAGGTAGGGAACATCAGATTAAAATATAGCAAACAGATACATGACACAGTTAAAAACACAAATACCAATTTAAAAGAGCATAACATGAGTTAGAAAAAAGGGTACATATTAAAAATCATAACTTAAAACTCTTAATTTAAAAACCATCTGGATAGGCCTGCCAGAAGAGATTGGTTTTTAATGCTGCATATCCAGCTGTTGGATCTCTTCTGGCAGGTCATTCCACAATTTGGGGGCAGCTGATGAACACATCCTCTGGTTCACAGTTGTCGTCCTGGCCCTGGCCGATTGAAGTAAATGTCTTTGTCAAGAGAGGGAAAAAATTCAGAAAGCAATTTCAAGGAAAGATTTTGGACTTGGCAGCCGTGCCGGACTGCCTGAGGCTGTCGTCCACGTTTTGGCTCAGGCAGGATGGCTGCCCCGCCCCGCCCCGCCTCCTCAAGACTCACCGCACGCCTTGTGTTGGGATGTAACTGCCGATTCCTTCTGTGCTTTCTGACAAGAAGTTTGCCAAGACAGATTTTCCAGCCTAGCCGAAGAACCAGAGAAGCAAGATTTGGCATAAGTAAAAACAAACAGGACATTTTCCCTAGTACCCCACAGGCGTATTCCTGATCAGGCCTGTTCCAGTCAGCTGAGGACAGGTGCCCTTTAAATGGCATTGGAGGTGACAGATGGGATTTTCAGCTAAAACATCCCCCCAGTATCAGTAGCAGCCAATGGCTCCCATGTCAGTAGTGCAGGGGATTTGCTCCACATTTTAATCCAGGCTTTGAAGGAGCTCTCCCAGGTACTGCACCTTATTCTTAAACAGATTCAGCACCTTGGAAAGTTCCGTTAAAACTAGCCAAAACCTCATTCATTGCCCCCGTGACACGGGAGCCACCAGCAGCCACCGGCAACATCCTGGGTTGTCAGTCTTTGGTCCTCCAGATATTTTGGACCTACCAGAATCCCTGACCAACCCGGCTGAGGTTTCCAGGAGCTGCGCCCACAACACCTGGAAGACCCGACTTTAAGAACCACCGATCTATAATAGCACAACAGGGTTCAGGACACGGAGCAACGGCTTCAAACTTCGGGAACGAGATTCCACCTAAACATTAGGAAGAACTTCCTGGGGGTAAGAGCAGTTCGATAATGGAATGGAGTCCTGGGGTTTGTAGTTTGGTGAGGCACTGGAGCTCTCTGGCTGAGAAATCCCAGGATTCCACAGGACAGAAACACGGCAGTTAAAGTGGAATAATACCAGTATAATTCTGTAGTATGGATGGGCCCTAAGAGATCCTGGGGGTAGCTGCTGTTCACTTTTCCTGTGGTAAGAAAACTACGATATTATGGGCTAGAGTAGAATCTCACATTCCCAGCACAAGCTTTATTACCCTGTTTATTGCGGACATTATAGCGACCTGACACCCAACATCTCTGTCCTCCAGCCCTCCTTCATAATTCCCCTATGCTGATGCTGCCAAAAACTTCCAGCTAGACAGAGAATCAGGAGGAAGAGGGGCTGGGGGGGGTCCTAAAAAGACTCTGTAAGAAGGAGCATCTTTGTCAGAGACTTTGTTAACTGAGATATTCCCGCACCTTCCACCTGAAACTTCATTCGATATCGCAGCTCATTTCATTCTTCGGCCTCTGCAAAGGATAAGTAACTTGGGGTAGCCCCCGACACCCATTTGAACTGATGAAGACCCAGAAAAACAACTAAATCTCAGTCAGATTAAGAGGAGGGGAAGCCGGTGAAGCAGGAGACAAGGCCGTGAGGTTCTCTTCCCTTTCGGGAAGCGCACTCACCTCGCTGGGGCCCACGAAAAGGATCTTCACTTTCAGCATCCCCTTTCGGGCTAGGCCGCGCAGCCCCGGCCTCAAGTAAGCAGCCGCACCGAACCGAGGACCGAGAAGGCGGGCGAAACAGCCCCGACGGCTCCGCCCACAACCAGCGACGCGCCGTTGCTAGGGTCGGTTGCTAAGGGCGGAGAGAGTAACGAAGACTGGATGTGGGCAGGGAAACGGCAAGAACGGCTGAGACGGGGCCTTTTTTTTTTCTTCCTTTTTTTTTATGCCTCCAAATCAGGGGGAAATTCAACAGGAGAAGTCTCAGCCTCTCCCCCTTTGCAGGATGGGACAGATTTCCCGGTTGTTTGCTTAGGAGATGGATATTAAAAACCCAAGGAGAACAGGCAGTGTTTTGGGAATGCAAAAGGGGGCCGTTCACACACTACTGTCATCATCATCTTGATTTGTATCTTGCTTTTTGTGCAACGTTGGGCCTCAAAGTCGCTTCCATATTAATGCAATTAAAAAAAATATTAAAACAATTAAACTATCAAAGAATTAAAACAGCTTAAAGGAGCTTTACAAGAAGCAATTAAAGTTATAGCCCCTACGATTCCACCTTCACCTCCATGATTCCATCCTGTGGGGCCTTTCCACACTACACTGTTATAGTGCTATTATTCCACTTTCAACCTCCTTTGGAATTTTGGGATTTGAAGTTTACTGAGGCCAAAGAGCTCCCTGGCTGAGAATTCTAAAGGACCCTCCCTAAACTGGAAATCCCAGGATTCCATAGGAGGTTGAAAGTGGAATAACAGCACTATGAGAGTGTAGGGCAGAAAGGCCCATGGGGGCCTGGCGTTGATCGTTTGGAGAGGAGCTAGAACTGTCTCCAAGATTTCTAGGTGTCTCTCCTTAAACTACATATCCCAGGGTTCCATAGGACTGAAGCTGGGCATTTAAAGTAAAATAATAGTGCCATAATTGTGCGAGGTGAATGGCCCCAACCATTTTGTAAGGATAACATCCTCTGCACTAGAGCTGCTAGTTCAGGATCGTCCTAGACCCTCAGTTTTCAGAGCCCAAACCTAGACCTACAGATGGTCCCTGGAGACATCCTTTAAGCGTTATACATTAAGCACCAAGTACAGTTGACCACCTGCTTGGGGAGACAACGTAAAGTCTGTTTAATCTAGCCAAAAATTGGATACAGAGTGGAGTGGGAAGCCTGGCACCACAATTGCTGGAAGGGAAGGAGAACGCCAACTAAGTATATATACAGACCCCCCCTTTGGAGAGTCTTTGCAAACTGTGGCAACCCATCAATTAAACCTTACAAATTATAGGAAGCTGCTACCTTCCCAGTTGAGCTGGAGATTTGCACCCAGATTAACTGGGACTCTCCCTGCTGAATCAGGGCCGTTGGAGGGGATGGGCTTATAGGCAGGAGCTGGGGCCGATCCCATGTTACACAGCTGGGAAAGTAAAAATCTGTGAACTTAAAAGAAAGGTCTGTTTTCATGTTACATGGCCAGAAAATAGCTGGAGTAGGACTCTTCATGGGGAACCCTGTGTAGAATATGTCTTAATAATCCAAATGAGTTGTAACTAAGGCCCTATCACCTTATACTGTCAATAACACTATGATTCCACTTTAACTGCCATGGCAACATTCTGTAGAATTCTGGGATTTATAGTTTAGCAGTGCTGGAGCTTGGAGGGTGTGGAAGGGGGTGGGAGGGGACGGGACTACGGTGTGTGTGTGGGGGGTGGCCACTGTGCGTGGGGGCATGGCCGGGGTGTGTGGAGGTGTGGCCAGGGCGTACGAGGACATCACCAGGGCGCACGGGGGCATGACTAGGGGCCGGGATGCCCAAAAAACATTGCCGCCCAGGGCAAACCACTTCCATTGCCCCCCATCCCTACGCAACTGTAGTTTGGTGAAGCCCAAGGGCTCTCCGAGAATTCGAAGTGCCCCTCCCTAAACTGCAAATCCCAGGATTCCATACAATATTGCCGTGGCAGTTAAGGTGGAGTCATAGCACTCTGACAGTGTAGTAAGCCACATATCACCTAGAAACTTCCAGATAGCTCCCAACAGCACATTGGAATTAATTTTTCTCCTCATCCCGACTTCGTAAAGCAACCACCAGTGTCCGTTTCCATGGAGCAACAGTAGCATCTAGTGGCTAAATATCCCCAAAATTCCTTTCCTGGTTCTCTGTGCCTCCCTAACCTGAGCTGACTGACAGGTTTCCATTCAGTCCTCCCTGTGGATGGGTCAGCTTTCCCCTCCCAGCCCCCTGCCGTGTTCTGTTTTCTGTTAAAGATGGAAGCTGAAATCCGAAACGGCCATGCTCTCCCCGCTCCATTGAGTTTCTCTGGCTCAGGGTACGCGGGGATGTGGGAGGCCTCGCCCGCCCCAGACGGTGTGAGTGGGTGGGCCCGCGCGTTTCCTGACCAGGTTCCCTCTAAACGCCCAATGTTCCTTTTCTCTTAAAGGAACAGAGGGCAAATGTCTGGCGACAAACAGTGACCTCATCCCGGTCGGATAACCCCATGCGAAATGTCTGTGCAACCTGAGCCGGCCTGAGAAATAACCGTTGGTAAACTCTAGTGCCACAACAGTCTCTCTCATTATTTACTTGTGGGGCAGCCCATTCATCAACGGAGTTCCCTTGACACCCGAAAATCTGAGATATGAAACAGGGATGGTGGAAGAGGGGTCAAGAGTCTCCCCTTTGCGAGTATCTCCAACCTATGTCCTCCCATCTTAAGAGTTTCTTTTCTGGGGGAACCTTCCCCCTCGGCAGGATTGCAGGCACAGTTCACTTCATGGTGACCCGTCCCTCTAAAATCTGGTTGCATCAACTTGCGCTCCAAATAATTATCAGGATTGCACCAGATTCTGCATCGAAAGAAAACCTTTTGGGCTAGAATGGTGACTTGGATGTCTGGACTGCTAAACCTAATTCACTGAAGGGGAGTTGTAGTTTGTTGAGTCACCAAATTGTAGCAATAGGTTTCAGGGATGCACATCAGCAAAAGAAAATGTGGAACAAGATGCCAGATGGTATTTCAAAAGAAACAGGCTATGAATCAAGGAGGCAGCAGTTCTGAGCTCTAGGCTGGCAGTAAGATCACCGACAGCTCAAAACAGTTTCATTGTGGAGTGAATACCAATCTAAGAAAAGGTGGGACAGGGAAAGGAGATAAACCCAGGATAAGAGCCAGCGTAGTGTGGTGATTTGACTATAACTCTTGAGACCAGCGTTCAAATCTCCACTCAGCCATGGAAACCCTTTGGGCAAGTCACATTCTCTCAGTTTCTGAGGAAGGTAACGGCAAACCCTCTCTGAACAAACCTTGCCAAGAAAACACTGTGATACATTCACCTTAGGGCCACCATAAGTCGGAAACAACTTGAAGGCACCCAGCAACAACAAAGCACCAAGATCCCATCTGATCTTGAAAGCTGAGTTGAATCAGGCCTGGTTAGTGCTTGGAAGGGGGGCTGCAAAAGAATACAAGTGCTGTAGGGTATATTTCAGAGGAAAGCAATGGCAAATTACCTCTGAGTGTTGCCAATGGAAAAAAATTAGGGAAAACTAAAGTGACATTCATGGGGTCACCGTAAGTCGAGAGGCACACACACACACACACACACATACCTGCATACAAGGAATATCTGGATATATTTCAGCTGGAAGTTGAACAAGAAGAATGAGTGAATCTGGCAATTCCTTCAGTTTGCCCAACTATCATTGTGCCGCTGAGCCGAGATACTTCTTGGAGCGGTGAAGAGGATTAATCAAATTGTTTCGGACAAAGCCCATGAAAACAAGGAGAGACCCTGGGTAGTGAGGGAACGAGGACAAAAATGAAACGCAAAGGGGAGGGGAGGGGAGGGGAGGTGTGGAAGAAGGGAAGATCTGGCAAAACTCTTCTAGTCTCCATGTGGAATAAGTTACTGGAGGGGCGTCTGGAGAACCAAGCCAAGCTGGATGCCTGAAATGAAGTGATGGCAGATGAGGGGGAGTGGGGTGCTGGAAGGAAGAGTTGGCAGCTGAGTGGAATGGCTTTCAGGCACCCTGGAGATGTAACAGTGGGTGAGGCAGCAGCGAAAGTCCAGTGGCTGAAGAGAAAGGCCTGAATGAAATACCACCACCATCTCCAGTTTGTGGTATACTCACCGCGAGGCCCTAGGCTTACCTTACCCTATCTTGCAAAGATAGGCACCCCGCATTTATCTCACAGGTTAGGGACTGGAGCATTGTCATAAAATGATGTTGGTTGAAAAGTGGAAGCCATGTACTGTACCGTAGGGAGCATGAAAGACTTACGGAGGCTCACGCAGGACTGGTCTTGTGTGCGCTGCTTGCAAAGTCTTTCAGCTACCTTACACCTTTTTCTCCTCTCTTGGCTTGTTTTGCAAACAGCACGCACACACGCGAGTGATTCCAAGTGAGCCTCAATGAGCAAAAAGAACTTATGAAAGAGCGGAACCCCCGTCAAATTAATGGAACTTGTCCTTGATTTGGAAGCATCAAAAGAGCAAGTTGTCAGACAATGAGGCGTAGAAAGGTGGGGAATTCCTATATTTTGTTGTCATTGTTTTAACTGGTTTCACATTTTTGGTAGTTTCAACATGTTGGGATTAACTATTGTGAGCTGCCTTGAGTCCCAAACTGGGGAAAAAATGGGGTGATGATTATGAAGAAGAAGATGATGTTGATGATATTGTACCCTGCCTCAAGTCTTGGGGGAGAGGTGGGTAAGAAATAAAAATTGACGACGACGATGATGATGTCGATGGCGACAGTGACAACAACAACAGTACCAACAATGTCTGGCATTCTGTTTGTGACATACACAAGCACCATTCCACCCTGTGCTTGCTTATGTTGTTTTTTGATTGTAGAGGTTGGTATTTTCTCCCTCTTTCTGCAACAGCCAAAGCTCCCACTCCAGGACTCACTGTGTTGCTTTGGTAGCCCACCGACGTTCATTTCATTGCTGGTGGAGAGTGGAGGATGTTCTTGGTCTGTCTCTGGTTATGGGAACAAAGGCCAACCCTTCTGATTCTCCACCGGTCACAAAATGGCCACTGAGAAGGAGGCACTGAAGTGACATTCCAAGTCCTAGGGCTGGAAATAGGGGGGCATAATGAAATTTCACACATGAAACCTTTATGCTATGCACAACCATGTAGGATGTCAGCTGAGGTCTCTTATGGCACATCTGGGAACCATCTCAAAATAAAAGATGTAGGCTTGTTCCTTTAGAATTACTGGTTTCAATCATATGAAAATGGAAGCAATTTTTGCTGATAGTTAGTTGGGGAGAACCTTCGTTGAGTGCAATGGGTATTCCTTTGGAAATAAATATTCATAAATTGTCCAGTATGCCATGATTTTTTCAACCATTGTCTGGAAACCATGCCCTATAATGAGCAGCTTAGGGAGCTGGGTTTAGCCTGGGGAAGTGAGAGGCGGAGAGGTGAAGCAATAGGCATGTTTAAATTATTTGAAAGAGTGGAAGATGGAGCAAGCTTGTTTTCTGCTGCTACAGAGACTAGGGCACAGAGCAGTGGACTCAAACTCCAGGAGAAGAGATTCCACCTAAATATTAGGAATACATTCCTGATGATATGAGCAGTTTGGCAGTGGAACACCTGCCTTGGAGTATGGTGGAGGTTTTTAAACAGAGGCTGCATGGCCATCTGTCAGGAATTCTTTGATTGTGTATTTCTGCACAGCAGAGAGTTGGACTAGATGGCCCCTGGGGTCTCTTTCAGCTCTATGATTCTAGTATTTTGTTATTTTTAGTGAGTATGTGATTTGTTAAAATGTTCATAGCCATGACCCTTGGAGGAAACTTGGAAACTGCAGACTGTTTGGACTACAGCTCCTGTCATTTTCCTTGTGGCCATCTTGGCTGAAGGGTTCTAGGAGTAGTAGTCTGAAAAAAGTAATTTATATGAGCTCTGGGAGGAAGTAAAATCACTAAAATGGCGTGCAGAAAGTGACAGGAATTTGTCAGCATGTATCGGATTCATCCTGTCTAAATCACTTTCATATCCTCCTACCTTTTCTACGTCTCCTGTGATTCTCAGGCAAATAATCAATGTGTTTAAGGCTTTTTGAAAAATGTAGATTCTCCCCCTTCCACTGCCCAAAAAATCTTCTGTTGCAATATTAGTGAGCCTGGTTTCTAGGCACTGGACTGCTCATATTTCTGGGTTACTTTTCTTAAAAGAAAAGTAAAAAAGAATGCTGCCTGATAAATCGAATGCATGGATATTTTGGTTGGCTCTCTTTCCCTCCAGATTGCACTGCTTCCAATTTATCAACATAGTTTTGAGAAAAATTGTTCAGATAGGGAGTTCTGATAGGCAGTTTGGAGTGGGGGGAAGAGACAGTCTGTTTATGACCATTAATGGAGGCCATTACATGATATGTCTTCAAAGGAGCCTGAAAGGAATGTCATCTCTAATTTGGCCAAAATTCGGCACCAAACCTCTTCTGTCTTTCTCCCTCTCTTCTCTCCCCAAACATCCTTGATTTGCATCTTCAAACATCCTTGACTTGCATCTTGAGGCCAAAGCAGTCGTGATACAAGAGATTTGCAACTGGATCTCCCATTCATTTTTCCAGATCCCATTTTTGCAACTTAAAACGTCACCTGGGAAAGACCAACCGAGGCTGGATTGGAAGTTTTGGGAACTGGAATCCAAAAAAAGACGAACATTTCAAAGTTATGGCATGACCCAGGTATTTATATTCCTGTTTGTCCTGACAGTGGAACTAAGCAATTCTAAAGTGAGATAATATTTTCACTGGGAAGATGTTAGGTGGGATTGAGTGGAACATATGATGGAATAAAAACCCATCAACACAAAAGCCCGAGCCCACCAACTATCAGCCTGTTCACACTGCTAAAAAATAGTGCTATCATTCCAACTTTAACTGACATTCCAACATCCCGTGGAAATCTGGAATTGACAGTTTGAGGAGGGGTACAGGTATACCTCTATTAACAAAATAGACGAGTTCCTGAGCATTCCTTCTTTAAGCAAAAATTTGGTACCAGAAGTAGAAATGACATGAGAAGAATAGGGAAAAGTTCCACACAAAAAGAAGAGTAGTTCAACATGTTTCAGCAAATTTCTCCTCTGACATTAACAATATACCTGTGCGAAATGAAACAACCAGGTCAGGGAAAACTTACATAAGTGAACACAAACATTTTGAACCTTCTAGAGATTACTTGGAAGGTTATTCTGAAATGCATCCAGAGACCCTGTGACAGCTTTGCCTTAGGGTCACCATAAGTCGGAAACAGTTGGAAGGCACACATCAACAACAGCTGTTTTTAATCTTTGTTTTAAAGCAAGATTTTAACCCCCAAAGTGCTCCTCAATTATTCCTCCTCAGCCTGGAGTGTATCCGCATTGCACAATTACAGAAGTTTTGTACCACTTCAGTTGCCATGGCTTCAACCAATTGAATCTTAAGGTCTTGGGATAGAGGATTTTTTTTTAACTTGGAATTGCCATAAATTGGAAACAACTTGAAGGCATACAACTACACACACACACACACACACACACACACACCACACATGGATGGATAGCCAGACCAGCTATAAAACCAAAAATCAATACGTTTTGAAAGTGATGGCTGTTGCCTCCCATGTCAGTGGGACAATGAATCTACTCCAGGTTTTTAAGAAAGGATTTAGAATAAGCTCTCCAAGGTGCTGAACCTATCCTTCCAAATAGGTTCTGCACATTCTTTCAAAGTCTATCCAGAATCCTGGTGTGGATTCACTGTCCCACTGACATGAAAGTCACCAGCCACTACTGCTTTGTGATGATATCTTTATGGGAGCAATCCAGAGTAGCAAAATGCATCATGCTAACTTTTAAAGCTCACAGTTTTCTTTAGCCATAAAAGTAATTTTAAGTTTACAGTGGTGGCTGGTGGGTCCCATGTCAGTGGGGCAATGAATCCACTCCAATTTTTGCTGCAGGCTGCAAGGAACTATCCATGGTACTGAACGCTAGTCCTAAATAGATTCAGCACCTTGGAGACCTCCTTTAAGGCTAGCCAAACACTAGAGTGAATTAACTATCCCACTGAGATGGAAAAACCACCAGTTTTTTTCTTATCTGCCTCTTCCTACGCCTTAAGTTGGGGTAGCACAGGTTAAAATACAATATATAAAACGCATAACACAATTTAAGATATAAAACTAGATTAAAGCACAGCCATTAAAATACACCACTTTCATAGTTCATAGTTTAAAATCGACTGGGTAGGCCCTGCTGGAAGAGATAGGTCTTTAAGACTTTTTAAAATTCAGACAGTGTGTTTAGGTGTCAAATCTCTTCCGGCAGGTCATTCTGCAGTCTAGGGGTAGCCAACAAGAAGGTTGTCTGGGTGACCCTTGCCGGTCTAGTCCTGGCCGGCTTAAGTAAATGGCCCTCAGAGGACCTGAATATGCAGGGTAGATTGTATGGGAGGAGGCAATTTTGCGGGTAACTGAGACCCAAACCATGTAGGGCTTTATTTGTTTCTTTTTTGTAATGGGTACATTTTAAAATTACTACTAATTTTAATTCTAGTTTATTTGTATTTTTTTTTTCGTGATGTGAACTTTTATATCGTACATCCCAGCTTAAATATCTGAAGGGACTTCATGTAGAAGACACACCTCATAAATAAACAAAAACATTTTGAATCTTCTGGGGACCACATGAAAGCTTCTTCCCAAATATATTCAGCAATAACCTTTTCTTTCACCAGCGTCCACTTTTCTTATGATATGTATTTTAGTGGTCAAATGTATGTCTTTTTTTTTAGCATGTGAGGGGGTAACTGGCAGGGCAGGCTTATCTGTTCTCCCCCTTTCATTCTGTTTTCTGATGCTCAGTGAGGGATTCTGGAGGTAGCTGCTGTTTAAAATGCCTGTGACAGGCAAACACTCCCAGCTGCAATAGGAATGGCTAGAGCAAGACCCCATTATTTCCCAATTCAAGCTTTATTGCATTGTTTACTCAACTCATCACCAAATGTCTGTTTCTCCAGCCCTCCTTCACCATCCTTCCAGTCTTGAAGGCTGCTAAAAAACACTTCCAGCTAGACAGAGAATGAGGAAGAAAGAGGGCTAGTCAGTTGTAAAGAGACTTTTCAAAAAAGGAACTTTCCTGTTAGAAAGTCAAACACCAAGAGGGAAATTACTCCATTTGAAAAAAATCTCTTTGCAATACCCAAACAACTTTAAGGACTTTGTGGCTATGATGTTGTTGTCTGGAAACCCAGCCCTACGAAGAATGGCTTAGAGAACTGGGTATATTAAGAATAGACAAGAGAAGATTGAGAGGTGACCTGAAGAAACGCCTTTGAATACCTGGAGGGATGTCATGTAGAAGATGCAGTAAATGCCTTCTCTGCTGCTCCAGAAACTAGAACGTGAACCAATGGCTTCAAATTACAAGTCCCAAAATTCCATCTAAGCAAGAATGTAAGAACTGTTCAACAGTGCAATAGATTTCCTCAGAAGGAGGCAGTCTTTGGAGGTCCTTAAACAGAGGCTGAATAGGTATCTTTTGGGAATGCTTTGATTGAGCATTCCTGCAGGACAGGGGGTTGGACTACATGGCCTCCTCCAGCTCAGGATCAGACCTCATCTGGAGTACTCTGCATCCAGTTCTGGGCACCTCATTTCAAGAAGGATATTGACAAAGTGGAATGTGTCCAGAGGAGGGTGACCACAATGGTGAAGGGTCTGGAAACCATGAAGCCCCATGAAGTGTGGCCTAGGGAGTTGGATAGGTTTAGCCTGGAGAAGAGAAGATTAAGAGGTGACATTGCAGCTATGTTTAAATATTTGAAAGGATGTCATACTGAAGAGGGAACAGACTTGTTTTCTGCTGCTCCAAAGACTAGGACAAGGAGCAATGGATTCAAACTACAGGAAAAGAGATTCCACCTGAACCTCAGGAAGAAGAACTTCCTAATGGTCAGAACTGTTTCGCAGTGGAATCTGCTGCTCAGTGGAATGTGGTGGAGTCTCTTCTTTGGAAGTTTTTAAAGAGAGGCTGGGTGGTCATCTGTTGGGAGTGCTTTGATGTGGGTTCCTGTATGGTAGGGGGTTGGACTCAGCCCCTGTGGTCTCTTCCAACTCTATGATTCTACGAATTCTGAGATTCTACCGTCAAACCACTCAAGCAAAGGAAGACACAGACTCCAAAGAAGGTGCTGTTGTGATCTTGATGTTCTATTAAGTACAAATGTAGGAAGGAGCAGGAGACAAAATATTCTGTATTTAGTAAAAGTAATCTCAGTTTTCCGAAATTCCTCATTTTCATTGTTTGCAAAAAATGGATAGGACTGCCTGTATCCACAAATTTTAGAAAAATGTACCTCGATAAAATTTGGAAAGTACACAAATAAGCAGAAAACAACACATGCATTCTTTTTGAAATCCAAACAACAAAACAAAACAGAAACGTTGGGTTTAGGCGACTAAAAGTGGAAGGCTTATTCCCCTTCCGTCTTTCTTTCGACTAAGAAATTCAAAAGATCTGATACCATATTCCTCCTCTCTATTTTTATCCTCACAACAACCCTGAGAGGAAGGTCAGACTCAGAGTCAACGAGGAGCCCGAAATCTTCTCATAGTGGGATTCCTGGCTGAACAGTGAAGACGTGAACCGGCATTTCCCAATCCTCAACCCAAGAGACTTGAGACTTGAGACTTGAAAGGAGCCCTCTTTTCCCGGCCCCCAAACCTGTCAGCGTTTCAAGGAAGGGCTTACAGGCGGGCTCCTGATTCCTTCCAGTACCAGAGGCGAAACGCCTTCCTGTATCAGCGGCTGAAGAACGCCAGACGGAGGGTCTCCTTCAGCGAAGGATCTCCTTTCTGTTCCCACACTGCCGCCCCCACCGCTTACAGCAGCCAGCCAGCCAGCCAAACCCGCCCATAAAGAGTTAATCTGGCGCCCCCCACCCACCTCCCGCCCCCTTTCGGAGGGAGCTGCCCGAGCCAGCCTCGCTCCGGTTAGAAAAAGGCACCCACAAGCCAGCCGTGCGCCCAGGGCGCACGAAGCTTCGCCTCGGCCGCTTGGGGACGTTTGCGTTTTTGTCTGACGGTTCCTCCGGCGCTCGTTAAACCAACGGAGGTCTCAGCTGCCCCCCTCCCAGCCCGCTCCTCCGCCGCCGGGGCCCTCGGAAGTCTGGGAGAATGTGTCTGTGAGGCTGGGGGTCTGGATTCGTGGCAGCCCTCGGTCGCCAACCCCGCGCGTCCCGACCAGCGCCTCTCCAAGGCGCGGTGCGCGCTGCTGCGCCCAAGATGTCCCTGGTTTTCTTCTGGTGCTGTTGCTGCTTTTGGGGAGGGACTTTCGGAACGGGCTTTCTCTACCAGTTCCCGGCGTCCGCCTTGCAGCACAACTACCCCGAGCAGGCTTCGGCGGGAGGGCCCGCGGGCAACACCTTCTCCAACCGCCGGTGAGTGCTCGCCAAACTTCGCGCGCTGGCTCGCCGCGTAAAAAAGGCGACCCGGAGGCGCGGCGTGTTCTGGAAGGGTGGCTTGGAGGAGCTCGAGAATAGGGGTCGGCTGGGCGCGGGAGGGGGACTGCGGGAACGAACGGCTTTGTTGGGACAGTAACAGACAAAGGGAGGAAAAAAGCGTTAACTTTCGGGGCTTAATCTCGGAAGAGAGTAGGAACCGGTTACCGGGATGGAAACCTGCTTGCGAGCTGCACAGGAGGCTCGCCTGTGTATCTGTGTGAGTGGGGTGGTTGCGAATCCAAATACAACCACAACTTAAAACCCTCACATCTTCCCAGCCATGCCGTGCCTTTGCACGGCCGGGCGCCCCGACCCCCAAACGTTTTGGGCTGCACAACCAGCGCATAGAAATGTTACTTCGGGAGGACTTGTTTCGACGAGGGTGGACCCACTGAGTCGATGGGATTTACGTGGGTCTCTCCCAGTTAGGACGACCACGAGCCTTCTGGTCTTGGAGAACAATTCCCAGTATCTCCGTCGGATGGATGTGTCCTAATTAGTGCCATCAAGACCATTCAGGCTGGCTTGGGGATTCTGGGACTTCTGGCCAGCCTCAGAAATAGCTCTCGCAAATTCTGTCTGCCAAATCCCATCATTCCAAGGCAGTTGTGCTGATAGGGGAGGATGGGGTGTGTGCTGCGGCACACCTGGAAGGTGCCAGTGAGGGAAGGCTGCCCTAATTCAGGGTCTGACTGGAGGCTGGTGTGGGGGTGGCAGCACGGGCTGAGTATCCTTTATCTGAAAATGCAAAATGCTCCGAAATCTGAAGCCGTTGAAGAGTGGAGCCCAGTCTTCTTTCTGTAAGGAACATGAGGGAATTACACATGCGTGCTCCCAAGCAAGCCTCCATAATTCCCTCATGTTCCCGCATTTTTAAAATTCCCTCATGGCAAGAGGAGGAGAACTGACAAAAGAGCAGATCCCATGTCAAAAGAACAGTGTATAGTCTCACTAAATATATACATATACTACAAAATTTTAAAAAAACCCACCCCAAACCTGAAACACCTCTGGTCCTAAGCATTTCAGATAAGGGCTATTCAACCTACAGTGAAACAGTAAGATGGAGTTGGGTGTGTTCTTTCTCCCCTTTCCTGTCCGTGTCCCAGATGAACTGGACTCCCCCACTCTCTGTGTGAATGCCAGAGGCTCTGTTTGGGTGATCCTGGAAGACTGTGGGAAGAGCAGAGCCTCTCTGTGCTCAGATGTTCTCCCCCAGGAGGGTTGGAGTGATTTGTAGTGTCTTTTCACCATGCTGTGGGAGGGCACCTCCCCTTCTGTGGTTGTACGCCCCTGCATGTTGTGCCACTGGACAACACTGGGTTGCTTGGTCAGTCCAAATGATACCCATCCGTGGATGTCCATGGGGGCGTGAATTGGGCTTTGGAATCTGTGAAGATCTGTTTCCAAAAGTGGTGAATTCCACACTTCTGTGGAAGGGAAAGTTTGGAAGTTTTCTCTGTGTATGGAAGGGTGATCCATCTCTCTGTGCAACTTGATCGCTTAATCTTTGTGGCTCCCCCTGGGATCTGGAATTGCCTGCCTGGGGAGGCTAGGCTGGTCCCCTCCTTGATTGCCTTCCATCAGCAGGCAAAGCCTCCGCCCCCCGCCAGACTTTTAGAACTGAAGGATATTACAGAAGGTATGCTGTAGTATTCTAAGTGTGTGTGTGTGTGTGTGTGTGTGTGTGTGTGTGTGTGTTTATTTGCTTTCAAGTTGTCTATTGATTTATGGCAACCCCAAGAATTTCATAGGATTTTCTTACTCAAGGAATCCTCAGAGGAACTTTTGCCAGTTCCTTCCTCTAAAATATAGCTTACAGCACCTGGTATTCATGGGTGGTCTCCCATCCAAGTACTAACCAGGTCTGACCCTGATTAGCTTCCAAGATCAGATGAGATCTGGTGCTTTTAGGCCAATGTACCATTTATAGATGTTTTAAAAAACATTTTTTAAATTTTATGTTTTACATTGCTTTTAGTGCTGTTAACAGCTTGATTCCATTTTAACATTGATCTGGTGTATGTTTTAAGAGCCAGCATGGCACTTTGGCTGGATTAAGGCTGTGGGAGACCAGGGTTTGAATTCCAGCTCAGCCCTGGAAACCCGTGGGGTAACCTTGGGCAAGTCACACTCTCTCCACCTAAGAGGAAGGAAATGGCAAATCTCACTTGAATAATTCTTGCCAAGAAACCTTGTGACTTTTTCTTTTTTGACCCAGTGTAGTGGTTTGAGTGCCGGACAAGGACTCTGGGAGGCCATGGTTTGAATTCCTGCTCAGCCATTGGTGCTCATTGGGGAAGTTACATTCTCTCATCCTCAGAAGAAGACCACGGCAATCCCCGCTTGCCAAACAAAGCCTGCTGAGAAAAACCCACAAAAGTTTTCCCTTAAGGTCACAATAAGTTGGAAATGACAACCACATTGCGGATGGAAGGGAAATTCATGGATGTAGTAATTAGTATATGAGCTTAAATATCCTCAGTCCACCAATTCTGTCTGATTCCAGAAGCTAAGCAGGGTCAGACTTGGCTAGTATTTAAAAGAAAGTGAGAGAGCGAGGTAGGGAACACGTTCGGCTGTTTTCAAGGAAGAGGTAGGCAACTGTCTCTGAGTGTTCTGTGCCTAATGAAACCCTTTGCAATTCATGGGGTTGCCATATTCAGTGGGTGGTCCAATTGGCTCCCTCTCTTTTTTGTTGTTTTTGGCCCTGCTCTCCAGTCTATCAAGGCCATTTTCATTCTGATCCCGTGCTCTGGAGTATTCACTCCTCCCCATGTGGTATTATCTGCAAATTTAATATGCGTGCCTCCTATTCCATTCATAGTGGCTGGCCTGCAAGGTCCCCTGCCTTGGTCACTAGACATTAACACATACAGGTATCCATATGATTTATATGGATGGTTCTCATGAATTCTTTGAGATTTGCTTTTTACTTTTAAATCATTGAGTATTAGTATTATTATTTTGTTGATTGACTGTTGTTGTAAAATAATATTGTTTATTGGCTATCATTATAAGATAATATCATCTTAATGAAATCACTATAGAAAATAGAATAACTTAATAATGATTCAATCTGAAAGATTAAAGAGACTGATAATTAATTATGTAGGTAAGTAAATAGATAAATACAACGATAAGTGAGTAGTAACAATCAGTAGTCATGGTGTAAAGAAAAAAGTAATACTTAGGTGTAATTATTTGAGTAATATGGACTGTTTGCAACTGGACCAGAACCAATTATTTTCTAAAAATACTTCTGGTTATTTTAATTGTTCTGTGTTATGGTATGTATTGTGTGTTTTGTCAGTATTGTTAGTTTTGGTTTTAGTTATGTGTCAATTATATGTATTGTTAGTTTTTTGTTGTTCTTTGATATGTTTGTGTTAAAGTAAAAACTTGATTGTTGTGTGCTCAGTTGCACAGAACCAGAGTTCAGCGATGAAGTAACATTGTGCAACATGTTTGGCTCCTTGGGCATAATTTTCTTGGTCTTTCTCGGTCGCTTGTCAGCCTTTTGGCTAAGATCAAATGTAAGTTTCAATGTTTCCTCAGTGTAGTTGTTATTGCTGTGTGCCGTTAAGTTGTTTCTGACTTATGGTGACCCTAAGGCAAATCTATCATTAGGTTTTCTAGGGCCAAGAGTGTGTGACATGCCCAGTGGATTTCCCTGGCCGAGTGGGGAATCAAACTCCGTCTCCAGGGTGATAGTTCAACACTCAAATCATGACGCCACGCTGGCTTTCTCCTCAATATAAACCCACCCCAAAATCTCTCATCTAGTAGCCAAGTTGGCTGGTGGAGGGTGGAATTCTGAGGTTTCATAGTCATGTTAGCTGAGACGATTCTTGGACTCCAGGCTCCTGGGTTTGTTTAAGGAGAGAGGAGACCTTAGGTTGTTGGACGGCAGTCCAGGGAAAGGAATCAAATTTCCTTTCAAGAGGTTGAACAATTGCATTGCTGTGGCACCGGGTGTCCTTTGTGTCAGGCTGTGAGAAATGACAGCCACACTTACCCATAATGTATACACAGGGTATATCACGTGCGCCCTGTTTCACGTTTTTTTTTTTTGCCTTCAAAGCACATTTTGTATGCAGTACACAAAATTGCTTACATCTTCAGGAAGAGGACGGATTTTTAAAAAGCTCTCAACAGTGTTTTATTTCAGATTTTTGATCATTTTTGCAATGAGAAGCAGGCTTCTCTCCAAGTATCACTGCAGGACTAAAGATATATCTTGTTGTTATGTGCTGTGAAGTCAGCTTTGATTTATGGTAATATTATAAATGCGGGACTTCTAGGATCCCTGGTCTTTCACTGCTCTGCTTAGGTAGGTCCTACAAACACAGGGCAGCAGTGGCTTCATCAATGGCATCCATTCACCTGTAATAAGGTCTTCCTCTTTTCCTACTGTCTCCATATTTATCAAGTTTTGTCATTTTTTTCCAGTGAATCACATTATCTCCTGATGTGTCCAAAGTACAACAGCCTCAATTGAAGGCTTCTAGGGAGAGTTCAGGCTTGATTTGTTCTCGGACCCGTTAGTTTGTCCTTTTCGCAATGTATTTGCAAAACTTTCCTCCAGCACCGTATCTCAAATGAGTTCCTGTTCTTTCTGTCTGCTTTCTTCACGGGCCAGTTTTCACAACATATATTTATATCTATGTGTTGATGTGGTTGAGGTGCGCCTCCAAGCTGTTGCTGACTTATGGTGACCCGAAGGTGAGCCTGTCGTCCGGTTTTCCTGCCAAGACTGATTGCCTTCTTCTAAGGCTGAGAGAGTGTGACTTGCCTTCCTCTGATGGCAGCCTACAGTTTTTGGTATTCCCTAGCTCAGTGGTTCTTAACCTGTGATCCATGGGCCCCTAGGGAGACTGCAGTGTCTTCATAGAGGGTCTGTAAAAGCTTGGAGAAATGTTATGAGCTTTTACAGTCTGTAAAAGCTTGGAGAAATGCTATGAGCTTTTACAGTTAAACCATTTAAATGAATGAATGAAAGGAAGGAAGGACAGACAGACAGACAGACAGTCATACACTGATTTCGAAGAGCAGAAATCTTTTGCCCATGACAGACATCATTTCCACAAAATCTCATTCCAATATGTCAGATTGCTCAAGAGTGACAAAATTGTTTGATAGCAAAAAATGTACTCAACGCTTGCTACTTCTGCACGCGGTGAGAACATGTGACTAAATAATATGGAGTGGCTGAGATAAAACCGATGACATTTCCTGCTACCATGCATACAGCCAGAAGCTTGGTGGTCCACAGCAACAAAAGTTATTTGAAGGGGGTCCATGATAAAGAAAAGGGTAAGAACCACTGCCCTAGCTCTTTTCCTTCCAAATAATAACCAGGTCTGAACCTATTTAGCTTCCAGAGTTGGACAGAATGTGGCAGATTCAGGGTATTTAGTTTCATACACTATCTTGTATATCCATGTATATTCCTTCCATTCCCCAAATGTCGTTGTTGTTACTGTTGTGTGCCTTCAAGTCACATCTGACTTACGGTGTCTCTAAGGTAAACCTATTGCAGGGTTTTCTCAGCAAGATTTGTTCAGAGGGGGTTTGCCTTTGCCTTCCTCTGAGGATGAGATAGTGTGACTTGCCCAAGGTCACCCAGTAAGTTTCCCATGGCAGACTAAGGATTCAAACCCTGCTCTCCCAGGTTTCTACTCCAACACTCGAACCACTTGCTCTCCACATGCTGGCTCTCCACATATGCATCTATCGATCTATCTGTCTATGCAAATCTGAAGAAAATGTTCTGCAAGATTAAACATTAGATCCACAGTGTTGATAAGATGTGAAACTTTGCAGAGTAGTGTGTAAGCTTTGAGTTCAACAGAATTCTTCTTCAAGCTGGATGCTAGGTAAAAATCCTCATATTAGATGAAGATCTCTCTCTATTTATTGCTGGCTATGATTTCTTGAAAACCCTGCTCTAGGGCTTATAGTTCTGATGAAATGACAGCTATCTGTCAATTTCATGAAGTTTTCTGAACTTGGAAAAATTGTTTTTTTCAGACTATGATAGATGGCTGTGTGATTCAAGGAACTGTAATCCAAAAGGGTTGCAAAGTCTGCTTTTAGTTGGCTCTAATAATATTGTGCTCCAGTGTCTTTTTGCTTGTTTTCTAATAAACCAGGCTAGCTTCCTGTGTTTTTTTGTCAGATAGAAAATGCATTCAATGTGAAATATCCAGGTGTTAAAAGATATGCAAGTGAGCAAAATGGTGAAGACCTACTTAGCAGATGGCTGGAGGATTTGGTGTAGATCAGCAAGGGGCTCTTGCCAAGAAGAACAAAAGATTCCCATGCCCAGTCACTCTTAATTAGACCAATGGGGACAGGTAGTTCCCATGTCAGCGGGGCTGGGAATCCATTCCAGATTTTACTCTCGTCTGTCCCCATCCAGTTCAGCACCTTGGAGAGCTCCTTTAAATCTAACCAAAACCTGAAGGGGATTCACTGCTCCACTGACATGGAGCCAACGGGTCATCAAAGTGTGGGGGTTTGGGGAATCACTGACTGCACCTCCTTTGCATTTGACCCTTCCCACCATTTTGCCTTAGCCAAGTGTTACAGTTCTAGCAAAAAGGATTCCGTAGATCTCAGAAATCTGCAGTTTCTCCATGCCAGTTTAGAGCAGCAATAATGGAGTTCTGACTCATAGCAGGCTAACTTCTGTTGTTTGTCCTGAAAACAGAATCAAATGGATTTACCTCTGTGTTGATTAAACATTAATTCAGTGCAGCTACTCTAGTCTGGATTAATAAACAGGATGCCAGCCCTCCTTTGGCATTGACAAAACCTGCTCACAGGGGGCTGCACTTGAAGACTAGCTGGAAACGTATGAGTGGACCTGCTGTGGGATAAGCTATAAATGTTAATGTGTAAAATAATCAGAGTGACAGAATCATAGAGTTGGAAGAGACCACAGAGGCCATCCAGTCCAGCTTAATTCTGCCATGCAGGAACACACACTCAAAGCACCCCCAACAGATGGCCATCCAGCCTCTGTTTAAAAGCCTCCGAAGGAGACTCCACCATGCTCCCAGGCAGCATATTCCGCTGCCAAACAGCTCTGACCATCAGGAAGTTCTTCCTGAGGTTCAGGTGGAATCTCCTTTCCTGCAGCTTGAATCCATTGCTCCTTGTCCTACTCTCTGGAGCAGCAGAAAACAAGCCCACTCCCTCCTCGACATGACATCCTTTCAAATATTTAAACATGGCTGTCATGCCCCCTCTTAACCTCCTCTTCTGCAGACTAAACATCTCCAGCTCCCTCAGCCGCTCCTCATAGGGCTTCATGGCTTCCAAATCCTTCACCATTTTGGTCCCCTCCTCTGGACACGCTCCAGCTTGTTAATATCCTTCTTGAAATGAGATGCCCAGAACTGGACACAGTATTTCAAATGAAGTTTAACCAAAGCAGATAATGGCCTAAAACCAATTGCTAGTCTCAGCTAGAGCACACACACTGAATCAATGTGAACCTGGTAAGTTGACACCAATAGAAGCACCATTGATTCAACGGCGTTTCTCTACTTGGGACAAGAATGGCAAAATCATAGAGCTGGAAGAGACCTCAAGGGCCACTAGTCCAGCCCACGTGCCATGTTGGAATCTATAGCCTGAATGGTAGACATCCAAGCTCTGTTTCAAGAGCTCCCATGAAGGAGAATCAACAGCCTCCTGGGGTAGTCTGTGTTGGTGTTGAACAGCTGTTCTGCCATTTCTTTGCATTTCTATTATACTTATGCTTGTAAAGCAGAGTTGGCCATGGAGAACCAGAATGGTGTGGTGGTTTGAATGTGGGAACAGGACTCTGGGAGACCAGGGTTTGAATCCTTGCTTGGCTACTGAAACTCACTGGGTGGCATCGGGGCAAGTCCTACTCTCTTGGACTAAGAAGAAGAAGAAGAAGAATAGCTTTGGGCTTTCCTTCAGGTCTTAAGTCTACATACTTAAGTCTACATACTTAAGTGAAATCAGTGTTGGCACTAGTTGGGCCTCCGGGGGGAAAGCATTCCTCAATTGAGGTGCCACAGTTCAGAAGACCCTCTCCCAGTGCATTGACCTTTCTAGTGCTTCATCAACCCAAAGCTCTCCCTGTTTTTAAATGAGTGCAAGTTCAATAAATGAAGACCCTGGAACAGCCGTCTGCTAGCCAAGGGTCCTCTGGATCTGCTGTATTACAATTCCAGTTATCCCCAAACAGCATGGGCAGCAGCAATATTGTCAGGGGACAAGGGGCGCTATAGCCTAACAATAGGAGAAGGCTTGGGCAAACTAATTGGACAAACTGATCTGGCAAGAAAATATGCTCTAGACAGAACTTTGCAAACTAAGTTGAGAGGGAGAGAGATTAAGCAGTATATTTGATGACATGGTTATTTTGCTCTCTCCCATTTAAAATATTTCCGTCCTGCTTCTCAACTAAAGACTACAGGGGTCATACCTCTAACCCCCACAAATGTGGAGGCTTGCAGTATTTAATTAAATTTGTTTCATTTCATTTAATAAATTTAATTAATAATGGCTCCAAAGATAGGTTTTCCAGGCTCTTGGTCAAAAGATTCAGTGGCCTGGTGGGATCTTTGGGCCCAGAGCCCACTGATAAGGAATTATTTATATGGCAGGTCCCTATGGGGCCGTATAATTCCTTATCAGCGAAGGAATGCACATAAATACTTAAGGACATACCAAGGGCCCTCGCGGGTCAGGAAAAAGGCCTGTCTCACTCACTCACTCAGCAACTGCATCACCAAAAAAAACAAGGACCTAGGTTTACTTCACATAGAGGTATGGATGCAAATTTAGAAATAAATCGAAACATGGTGCATTCCTAAATGGAAGGGGATTGGACACAATGGCCCTTGTGGTCTCTTCCAGTTCTATGATTCTATGATTTTTTTCAAAAAAAATTCTATTAATTAAAAATTTTATTAAACAAACACAAAACGACAACACTACAAAACAATACAGAAAAGAAAAAAACTAAGAATACATAACAATGCAATGCTAAAGGAAGAAAAACAAAAAAATGCATAGGAAAACTACAAACAAAATTACAGCTAACTAACAAAATTACTAACAAAATTACAGCTGACTAAAAAAAAACTACAAATAGCTAAAAAAAACCAATTGGTTCCTACCCTTGTTGCAAACACCTCACAATAAATAAACAGCTATACCTATTATACCTTAAATTAATACCAGTTATACTTGCTGCTAATAAATCTTATCATCCTAATTATATACCTACTACATTAATTAATAGAATCATTTATAATCCATTATAGTCACTTATCAATTAGTTCTATATTCTATACTAGTTTAAACTAATGATTAATCTTCAAGAAATAATCATTCATAGGTGATTCTATGATTCTATGGAATGTGGCCAATGTGGAAAGAAAGGCCTGGTTAGTATAATTTCCCTTTTTTTTAATGTCCCGTGTCTCCCGTTAATCCCACAGTACAACGTGTCTGCTGATGGGCTTCCCTTGGGGGGCGCTGCTGGTATTGGAAGCAGTCTTGAGATTGCATAGCTGGGTGGCTGCCATTTGTTTCCCACAATGCACTGAGATACTCAATACGATGCCATATTCATGCACAGGTGAGCAAAGCACAGCTTGCAGGTGACCTGTGGACCCCATTTTATTTTATTGTTTTGATTTTTTTTTATGACAACAAGACATAGACAACAAAATTTAAGACAACAAAGCAAATATATATATATATATATATATATATATATATAGGACCCCATTTGGAATATTAGACCCCATCTTATGACCCCTGGAGAGTCCTATTAGTCCCTGAAAACTCTGCACAATTTTTTTAAATTAAAAATTCAGAGTAATTTCCAGACAATTTTTGCCCATAAGCATTGCAGAAGGTCCCCCGAATGCATGAAAGCACACAAAAATACCTCCACGCTGCTGCCACAGGTACCTCAAAACCCTGTGCTAGCCCGAAATATATCAATTTTTCTCTGCATTCCCTCTCAAAATGGCAACAGGAAGTGATGTGACATCACTTCCTGTTGCCATTTTGAGAGGGACTGCAGAGGAAAATAGAGATATTTGGGTTTCCTGAGGGCTGCAGCCTTTGAGTGGACCTGGGGGGCAATAGCTTCCTGACAGTTGCTCATTCCTGATATGTAGGGATATTTTTAAAAAATGGTGACCCCAATCCATCTCTCAGAACATTTTCAGACTTTTTGGATCTTTCTGATGCACAAGGATCCCCGAGACCTAAGTTTGGACTATCAATCCCACTCTGTAACTTTCAAAAGTTCTGCTCCCGCCTGAGGGGGAAAGTAATTTCAGAAGTAATTTTCAGAAACTTTGTCAAAGGGCTCTCATCTTCATGCAATATTGTTTCTGCCAGCAGAGGGAGGTCTTTTAATTCCTGGGAGAAAAAAATATGGATATTTCTTTGTGGATGCTCTGCGCTTGGATTCAAAAGAGCTGTCAGTTCCTTGTTCAACGGGTTTGAATTATTGCTTGCCCCCATTGCAATTTCAGAGGGAATGCATGCTTAAAGTCAACTTGCTGTGGACGGAAAAGAAATCGAAGTGAATCCATTTATTTGAAAGCCTTTTAGCTGCCATTAAGTTTTTTGCTCAGAGGGTTATAAAAAGTAATTTAAAAACTTAAAATATGACAACAGCAAGCAAAAGCACAACTGTGAACATAATGTAGCTTAGGTAAATTGCTGTTTCAGAATACCACTCCCTCCATGACCAGTGTTGGCTATGCTGGCTGGGGGATGCTGGGAGCAGAAATGCAGAAAAGTAACATTTTCCAGCTATTGGGTTGCTCTCGTCGACATTTAACTGCAGAATAAGAAAATGGATGCAGGAGGGAGGGTACAAAAATCAGAAGTCAACCTCCATAGCCTCAGAGCGATGGTGGCAGGTAGTGTCCGTTTCAGTGAAGCTATGAATCCGGTTTTAGTCGGAACTTTAAAGGAACTACCCAAGGTGCTGAAGCTTAACCTCAAATAGGTTTAGCAGCCCCCTCCCTTAAATAACCCTTCCGTAGCAACTAAAGCCTGCCTAAGAGTGACTGTGGGACAGGATCCCAAACCAGAGAGGCCTTGGGTCTGGTCCAGCACTTTCGTCGTGTTGTCTGTTTTTGTTGTTCTCTAATAGTGGTGGCTGGTTGCTCCCTTGTCAATAGGGTGTGCGTGTGGTGAATCTGTTCCTGGTTTTAGTCTGAACTTTAAAAGGAACTGTTGAAGGAGCATTTCCCAGCATTCCTTATTATGTTGGCTGGGGCTGGTGGAAGTTGTAGTTCAGCAACAGCCAGAGTACTATGTAGTTCTCACCCCTGTACTGTCAATAATTTTTCGGCACCCGGGCAAGTACAGGCCTTCTCTCATTATGCACCTCAAGCTTCACTTTGTCGCTTGGTATTTGCTTACCACCTGGAAAAGCTTTCCTTAAAATGGCTTTTTGGCTGTCTCTGGGGCATATAGATAGGCCAGGGCCTAAACCTAGTTACTAGTCTTCACTGCATTAGATTTACAGAATGAGTGGAAGAGGCATTTCCAGACCTTGAGTCCCGTTGCCCTCAAGTCAAGAGGGAGGAATCTCAAGATGAGCGCATTGCCTCAAAAATGAAATCTCTCTCTCTTTCTCTCCCTCTTCCACACACTTTCTCTCACACACATCATTAGCGTGTCTGTTTGTGTTTATGTTCTGGGTCCCCCCACTGCCACAAGCTGCTCTGAGCAGTTGTGTCCAACTATTTTCTGTTCAAACTATGTGTGTGTGTGTGCCTTCCAGTCATCTGTTGACTTATGGTGACTGATGAATTTCCTAGGATTTTCTTAGGCCAGGAATACTCAGAGGTGGTTTTGCCAATTCCTTCCTCTGATACTACCTGCAGCACCTGGTATTCATTGGCAGTCTCCCATCCAGGCAGGAACCAGGACTGACCTTGCTTGGCTTCCAAGATCAGACGGGATCTGGTGCTTTTTGAATATTTTGACCAATACCTGGTCAAAGTACAATTGGCTCTCGATGTCTGCGGATTTTGTATCCACAGATTGAACCAACCATGGCTTGAAAGTATTAAAAAAAATAATAATAATAAACCGTCCAAAAAGCAAACTTTGATTTTGCCATTTTATATGAGGAATTTTACTACACCGTGATCCATAATGGGACTTGAGCATCCATGAATTTTGATATCCATGTTGGGGTGGGGGAAGTCCTGGAGCCAAACTCTTGCAAATACTGAGGGCCCACTGTACAACCAAGAGGACTAGAAAGTTGGCGTGTGCTTGTTGCATATGAGGATGCGGGAATCCCTCTCTAGATCTGAAATTTTCTTTTTTACACTGGTGCAGCCCCGCTTGGCTCCTGTTCAGGTCTGCCTCCAGAATAAATAAACTTAAAGCTGCCCTCGTTTCCTTCCCTCCGTCTGTGCCTGGCAGACTCGACAACTCGGAGGGGGAACCTGCTGTTTCTTTTTTTGCTTTCCTTTTTGGTTTTTTGATGTGGTTTATCCTTCTGGGAGTTAGTCTTCACTGCTGACCTTTCCACAGAAGGCTTTAGTTAGGAGGTCAAGCAGAGCGTATAATGGGGATGGCGTTTGGAGAGGGGGAGCGAGGGCAGAGATGGAGAAGTTACTGGCCACGGCAATGTTGGCGGAAGGCTTTGTCTGCCTTCAGCTTGGGAAAAAAGTTGCTCCTATTTTGGACCAGAACTCCCAGAAGTTTTTAAACAGTTGCTTTTTTTTTTCCAGACTAGAATTTCTGGAACTTTGTGAAACCTCTAGAGGTGCCAGGAATTCATCACATCAGTGTTTCAAGATCTCTACTGGTTTCCTTGCTAGCTAGGGGATTCTGGTAGTTCTAGTCCCAAAAAGGAAAGGGATCTTTTTCAAACACAGAATCTCCAATAATTTAGATATTTATTTTAAGTTGCCTTTTACCAGCCATGAGATCCAAGCCAGCTTGTGTCAAAGTTTTATGATGTGCATATAGTCTTTTAATAAATTTAACATTTTTCACTTCGTAATTTTGTGTCTTTTAAATATCTTTGATGTTTATTGATGCTTTGTACCATTTTTAATTTGTATTTTTTAAAAAATGTTGTAAGCCACCTTGAGTCCCATTATTGGGAGAAAGGCCGGATATAGAGGAATAAAATAAGAAGAATAAGAAGAAAGCTAGAGCTCTGTCTGAAAACCAAATGATAAAAAAAAAGAAACCTGATTAAAGAAGCCATCGTGTTAAAACATCTTGAATTTAAAAAAAGTACAAAATCATCTGAAATCATAACCATAAAGGCAAAAAGACGCATGACCATTGGCTGTGCTGACTTGGGGATTTTGGGAGTCGTAGTCGAAAAAGAGATTTCTTCCAGCTCTGGGAGAAGATGGATGGCCAATGGGTGTTCCTGCTTCTGGGTTTTTGTGCCATATTCCCCAACTGTCTCAATCTGGCACTGCCAATCCCAGTGACTCCTCTGTCGTCTGTCTTTTCCAGCTCTTTTATAAATGTCCCGGTTTCCCTCGCTTCCTCCCACTTTCCTTCCTTGTCCTTGGCTCATTTCAGTTGCTGAAAAATGCAAATCTTGTTTGCACTCCATCAACTCAGAGGAGAGAGAACAGGGGACGGAGGCAGAAATCTTGCCCTTCCCTGCAGTCTCGGGCAAAAGCAACTTGCAACCGTCCCTCTGGCTTGTGTGTTCTTCCTCACTAATAACTTTTGCCGTCCGGCCCGCACTCTGATGTTGCTTGGCCCCACGTGTTCCAATTTTCATGTGTGAAACACTGGTCGGCATTCGGAAAGCCTGCTTTAATTTACGGTTGATATTGCTGATTCTGAATGATTTCTTGGTTTTAATTTGACTGCTTGATTTTGGAATTGTTTGTCCCTTACAAAGGGCCAAAATACCATTATTGTTAATAATAAGGGGCTATTGACTTGTGTCAAAATTGGGAAAAATGGCTTTGTTAGACTGCAGCTTTCAGCATCCCCTTGCTGGCAGAGGCACGAGTTGTGCTGACTGGGGAATTCTTGGAGCTGTAGTCGAAATAATTAACATAATAATAATAATGACAATAACAACAACAACAACAACAACATCATCATCATCATCATTCCCAAGCTCTGGGTCATGCATAACACAGCCTGTCTTGGAAAAGTTTTATTTTTAGACTCTAGGGCCCAGAATCCCACATCCTGATGGCCATGCTACCTGGAGATTAAGTTAACACACACACACACACACACACACACACACACAAAGTGGGATCCATGAAACAGAAGAAAAAAACCCAAAATAATTAATAGCATAGTGATCTTAACACCAAAAACACCCCACCAAAGGGAAATATAACACGGAAGATTATTTGTATAAACCACAATAAGAATATAAAAATCAAACCTCAGAGCAAGGGGAGAAATTTTAGGGTGAGAGCATTGACTTGAAAACACACACACACACACACACACACACACACACACACACACACACAGAGTTTTTACTGTGTGCTGCTGAGCCCTGCCGGCTGCTTCAGAGCTCACCGATGGTTTCACAGGGTGACCTCCTTATCTCCTTCCTTTCTTTCTCAAAGTTTCTCAAACTACAGCGGTGACCAAAAAAGTGAGTTGCAATGGCGTAAGCCCGACTTGCTCATTGCAACTACGCTCCCTGTGAAGACGTGGGTTCGTGGCCTGGGGGTGCTGCTGGATTCAGCTCTGAGCCCGGAAGCCCAGGTTTCAGCAGTAGCCGGAAGTGCGTTTGTACAGTTAGGGCTTGTGCCCCAGCTGTGCCTGTTCCTTGAGAGGTCAGATCTTGCCATGGTGAAACATGCCTTGTTTACATCCCAGTTGGATTACTGTAATGCACTCTCTGGGGGGCTGCCTTTGAAGAGCGTTTGGAAACTTCAGCTGGTTCAGAGAGCCGCAGTCAGATGGTTAACTGGGACTGACTACAGTGATCACACACACACCCCAGTTGCTGCAAGCGCCACTGGTTTTCATTCCATTTCTGGGTGCAATTCGAAGTGCTGATAATGACCTTGAAAGCCCTACGCGGCTCAACTCCAGATTATTTGAAGGATTGTATTCTTCCTTACAAGTGAGCCCCTGGCTCTGAGATCTGTTGGAGAGGCCCTTCTCTCCATTTCACCGCCCTCATAGATACCCCTGGTGGGAACGCAGGAGAGACGGGGCCTTCTCAGTGGCTGCCCTCAGGCTCTGAAATTCCCTCCCCAGGGAAGTCAGGCTGGCACCCTCCCTTTCTGCAGTCAAGGAAAGATGTTTTTATTCTGATAGGCATTTGATGTGTCTTTAACAATGTCTTTTTAATTGTGGTAAGCCTCTCTGAGTCCCAACCTGGGAAAAAAGCAGAATATAAGTAACAATAATGATGATGATGATGGTCTGGCTGATGAAAGGTGCTGGATATTGTTACTTACGTTGCTGATGTGTATGGCTGATAGAGTGCCAATTTGAATTTCCAATCAAGAAATCTATTCTCATTTGTTTGACTTTGTATTTTTATTTTCATGACATGCTCGGAGCAACTGTGGCTGATGTTTAATGTATCGTGCTTTATTAACGGTGGATTTTTAAATTTATTTTTATCAGATTAGTGCCTATAAATGAACATAGTAGATATTTAAATATTCTATAGAGACAAATAATAGAAAAGCATATTAACAAAGATGCATATTCAAATGTTGAGTTAGTCAAGTCACTTCCTTCTGTCCTTCCCCTTCCAGGATAATGCGTCATGCTTTATAACATCACCAGTTGCCACTCCATGATGTAATGAGGGCTACTCCCTGTGACATCATTCTGGCTTGCCCCTCTGTGACATGGTCTGTAAATTTGGCCTTGGAATCCCAGGGCCTAAGATGAGCCTCCTGACCTAGCAATCTTGATTAACTCCTCTGTGTGTGTGTGTGTGTGTGTGTGTGTGTGTGTGTGTGTTCAGATTTCTGTTTTTCTTTGTTGCAGTTTGCATTGGCTGGGAAGTCTGGGGTCTGAAGTGCCAAAACCAGGTACCTTTTTGTAGCTCTGAGCTGGAAGGATTCAGAAGCCAAGCTCCTTTGTACTCTGCCCTCCCACTAATTTGCTTCTTGGCCCAAGCAAAGCAATGGAGCCATTTAACTTGGCACGTGGTCCATTTAAAATGTTTCCAAACCAGGATTTCTTTTTTTTTTTTAAGCCCAGAGTGTTAGAGATAGTGCTGTATTTCTTCACAGAGTCTTTCCTCTGTTTCTTTGGCCAGCTTTGTATAAGTGGTCCCGTGCCCATATTCTGCTCTAGGTAATGGAGGCAGTTCCTGAAGGAAAGTTGCCGAGGGAAACCCCAGGGTTAAGGAGGGCTTGGAATTCGTGAACAATTTATCTCTGGTAAATGGAAGTTAGAGGTTCTGGTTTGTATAAACGAAACTCAAGTGCTGGATTTCCTCCACGGATGAGTTATGAGGTGACTTGGTTCACAAGTTCATGCCATGCATTGAGCATAAGTGCTTAAGATTTAAAAAGAAAAAAACACTCAGATCCTCTATGTTTAAAGGAAAATTCCATATTCAACGGCACTTTGCCCAAGAAATAGTGCTGTTCTTTCTTGGAGATGATGGTAATAATAACACTGAGGTCTTTGGAGAGTTCTCAATCTGATCTTGTTTCCACACTTACAACAATCCTGTGAGGTAGGTCAAGATTATTACATTGCAGATGCAGGGGCTAGGGCAGGGGTTGTCAACTGTCAGGCATTAAAAGGCTGCACAGCCTTCTCCCCACCCCACAGAAAACCTCAGAGAGTGGCACCCACACTCCACTCTTCTGCCAAAATGCAAGCTTCCCTACTTATCTTATAGGTTAGGGACTGGAGTACTGTCAGAAAACAGAATTGGTTGAAAAGCAGAACCGGGTACTGTACTGCAGGGAGCATGAAGGACTTGCAGAAGCTTACGTGGGACCGACTGCGCCTGTGCTGCTTGCAAAGTCTCTCAGCCAGCTTAGTGCCTTTCCTCCCCTCTTAGCTCACTTTGCAAGCAGTGTCTGAGCAGCTCCAAGTGAGCCTCCCTTGGCAAGAAGAGCTGGTGAAAGAGCAGAACCCCTGTCAAATTAATGGAACTTGTCCTTAATTTGGAAGCGTCAAAAGGGTAAATCATCAGATAAGAGGGCATCAAAGGTGTGTGTGTGAAATGTTCCTGTACCACATTTTTGGCTCTGTATGCCCTCTAAGGGAGTAGGACATCACTGCCAAGTTTTTTGACCTCTTTGGGCTGTTTTAGGCTCAGGAGACTTATTTTTTTTACAACAGGAAGTGTCCAGGGATTTATTTATTGGATTTATGCCCCCCTCATACTGCAAATCCCAGGATTCCATAGGACAGAACCAAAGTAGTTAAAATGGAATCATAGCACTATAATTGTGTAGTGTGAAAGAGCCTATTTTTTTTTTAAAGAAGAGCTCTCCAGGGTGCTGAACCTGTGTTGAGGATAGGATTCAGCACTCTGGAGAGCTTCCATGGCCTAAAATTAGGAGTGGATTCAGTGCCCTATTGATACCAGCCACTACTATTTCTCCATGCCTTCACCTTAGGGTTGCCGTCAGTCAGAAGTGACTTGAAGGCATAAAACAACAACAACAAAGTGCTGCTAACAGGAAGAGGTTCTTTCTGGCCATCATGTCTCTCCCCTTTGAAAAGTGAGTTATGACAACCCTAAGGTGAGCCTATCACGGGGTTTTTCATGGCATGATTTGCTGCCGTTGCCTTTCTCTGAGGCTGAGAGAATGTGACTTGCCTGAGGACACCCAGTGAGTTTGCATGGCTGAGTGGGGATTCAAAGCCTGGTCTTTAGAGTCATGTTTTGGGGGTGCTGCCATGTCCCTTTTGTCAGAGAGCAGTTTCATCACCTGCAGACACATCCAACTGCCGCGTCCTGTTTCTGCCACTGCTGATGTTCAGGAACAGGGCTTTGTGGACCCCCTGTGAGGGCTGCAGGGACCCCCAGGGGCCCCCAGACCCAAGGTTAAGAACCGCTGCACTAGGGTATCCACAGAACTCTCTTCCAGCACCACTTTTCAGATGAGTTGATTCTCTTTCTGTTGGCTTTCTTCACTGTCCAGATTTCACAACCACGTATCAAAATTGGAAATACGATAGCATGGGCAATCCTGACTTTGGTATTTAATTGTATATCTTTATACCTACATGGGCTCTTGTTTGACACTTTCCAAACCGAAGTACGAACCAGTAGGCAGCCATGATCCCAAATGTATGGAGTTTTTGTTTTTTTTTTGGAATGACACATTCAAGTTGTTATCATTTGTTTTAAAATAATGCGTCCATTAGGAGCATACGTCTGCACTGTTTTATCCCATGGGAAAGAACCACAGGCATTTCAGAAATGCAGCCCCTCAGAAATGTAGCAAAAAGGCCCAAGGCTTGGTTTCAGTTTTATCTGTAGATTTCTAAGTATCTTTTAAGCTACTTCCGTTGTTGTTGTTATGAATTCATTTCTATTCTGTCATTTCCCTCAAACTGGGAATTGAGGCACCTTACAAAAATTAAAACAAACGGATATGAATACACAGAAAGATACAGGCAAAAGGACACAAAAAGCTATTGTAAAAAATGCAATTAAACTGTAGCATCAAATTTTTTCTAAATCACTAAATCCACCAAAAAGATGAAAACTGAATGTCAGTAAAAAGCACTCTATTTAAAGACCTTCAGTCTGGTCCTAAAAGTCATTCAGAGCAGAAAAGCTTTCATAGCATCACAGAATCATAGAGTTGGAAGAGACCACAGTGGCCATCCAGTCCAAACCCCTGCCATGAGGGAACACACACCCAAAGCACCCCCAGCAAATGGTCATCCAGCCTCTGCTTAAAAACTTCCAAAGAAAGAGACTCCACCACATGCCACTGAGGCAGCAAATTCCACTGCCGGACAGCTCCTACCATCAGGGAGTTCTTCCTGATGTTTAGGTGAAAGCTCTCCTCCTGTAGTCTGAATCCATTGTTCTGTGTCCTAGTTCCTGGAGCAGCAGAAAACCTGCTTGCTCCGTCTTCAACAACCATGACATCCCTTCAGACATTTAAACATGGCTATCGTTTCACCCCTTAGCCTTCTTTTCATCAGGCTAAACATAGCTATCTCCCTAAGCATCATAGGGAATGGTTTCCAGGCTTTCTACCGTTTTGGTTGCCCTCCTCTGGACGCCTTCTAGCTTGTCAATATCCTTCTTGAATTGTGGTGCCCAGAACTGGACACAGGACTCCAAGTGAAGTTTAACCAAAGCAGAATAGAGTGATATTATTAATTCCCTTGATTGCAACACTATTATTAATGCAGCCTAGAATATCTTGGCTTTTTTTGACTTCCCACCCTCTTATCCTCCTTGTTTTTGGCCTTTACATGGATTTCAAGTGTTTTTTCCACTTTTTGAAGTCCTCCAGGTATTATACATATAAAGAAGTGCCTGTATTTTTCAGTGATATGGATCCTTTATCATAATTCAGAAATGGGGCAGGAGAGGACCCATTCACTGAGACTGCTAATAACCTCAAAAGCCCTTAATGCAGTTCATCCCATTGGAAGTACTCTTGAGTAAGTGGTTTGAATGTTGTGACTTTGGCTGTTTCTGCACGACACTGTTATAGTGCTATTATTCCACTTTCAACCTCCTATGGAATCCTGGGGTTTGCAATTTAGGGAGGGGCATTTAGAATTCTCAGCCAGAATTCTTTGGCCTCAGTAAACTACAAATCCTAGAATTCGTCAGGATGATGGAAGTGGAATAATAGCAGTATAACAGTGTAGTGCGGAAAGCCCCTTAGATAGGTTAATCTTCCAACTCTGAACGACTAACAAAAATAAAGACCGCCTCTCCTTTTTTTGAAAATGCAAGAGTGCCAGGCTTTGGGCAAAGAACCAGCCAGGAAATGTAAGGTCTGTTGGCTCTTTAACGCAGTCTCTCATTAAACTAATTAAAACTTAGTTAATCACTTAATTCTGAAATTAAGTTAATGGTGAATCTCCAACTTCGGGCATACAATCAAGTTTTAAAAAGTTAATTAAGTTGTGCCTCTGCATTGGGAAATTTCCAACTGAATTGATAACGTAGTTGCTTGTAACTAGTTATTTCTTTTAATTAGCTGCCTGAATTTCTGAGCTTAAATACTTTCATTTATATTTTATTATGTTTCCCCTTTCTGTTGGAACATTTATAACTGAAATGATAATTGAATTGGTTTCAATTAGCTAATTCCTATTGTTGATTTAGCTGTACCAAGGGAATCCTAGCTTTTTAAGATTATGCTGGAAGAGATACTTTTGTACCCTGCCCTGTCCTGCTGCTCCCAGAGGTAATAATATGATTGCACTGAATGGAAAGACTTCCCCACATGCCTTCGGACCCTCTCTCCCCACCGCGGAGAGGCATAATGGCTAGGAATTTTGCCAGCAACGCTTGCCAAAGTGGGGACGGATGGCAGAACTTGCAGAAAGATGGGACTGCAGTTATTTCTAGCAACATCTGAGCCACACCAGGGGACACAGAACTTGTACTGACAGCGAGTTTTTGTTATTTCCAACATCAGGTGCTGAGAGAACGTATGCGTGTATGTGGTTGGGGAGCCTGGAGGGGCTGGGAGGAAGTTGAAGCCTCTCCGAAATAGGGTTGCCAGATTTCTGGGCTTGGCCCTGAGTCTCTAGTTTTTGTGAGCTCTCTCCAGGCAGGAGACAGGGGTACAAAATCTCCAGTTTTAGAAGGGCTCAGCTTCAATCAAGAGGAAGTGTCTTTGTGGAAATATCCAGCTCGGATAGGATATCAGCCGCTTGCTACAATTGGTGGCGCTTTATTGATTTGCTGCCACAACTTACCAAGACTCTCTAGGGCAACAGTACTTAACCTGGGGCTTGGACCCCCAGGAGGCCTCAGGGTCCTCACAGGAGGTCTGCAAAGGCTTGAAGAAATGTTACAAGCTTTTACAGTTAAGAAAGAAAGAAAGAAAGAAAGAAAGAAAGAAAGAAAGAAAGAAAGATGAATGCTCATGCATTAATCTCAAAGAGCATCAGTCCTTTGCCAGTGATAGACATCATTTGTGCAAAGTTTCATTACAATATCTCAAACCATTCAAAAATTATGAAAATGACTCTGTGATAGCAAAACTTCTGTGCACGGTTGAGAATTTTGTCCCACAAACCCCCTCATTTACTTGAAATCATGCCTTCTTTTATGCCCTCTCTCAGTCTTAAAATTATAACTTTGTGCAGTCAAAGTTATGTCCCTCCTGTAGAGATTAGAGGGTGCATCCGACAGAAGGGGAAATGCTTTTAAATTAGGCTGTGTGTTTTATGGGAAGGAAACCATCTATCCAGGAATGCAAGCTTTTTGCCACAAAGGCTAAGGCAAACGAAAGCATAGGTTTTTTCTTCCCATGTGAAATCTTTGCTTGAGGGTATTTTTGCTTGGCTTTTTTCCCACCACCTCCTCTTTCTTTCTCAAGGTTTCCCAGCAAGTAATGGATAGTGTGAGTTTTGGGGGGCATGGGTCCCCCCCCCACCTTTTGCTCCTGCAGTGTCTTGCATTTTCTGAGATGCAGAGCTCTGTTAGCTGACATGAGATTTATTTGGAAGCTCTTCTGTTCTTTGAGGTGTAAATTGCAAGGCCTTGTCATAGTAGATTTGATGGATTTTCATTTTCTGTGTATTTGCTTTAATTGTTTTTTTAATTTTCTGTGGATAGCTTTATGCTGCAGAAGTTTATTACAAGTAAAGATCAGCCCAAATATGGATAGGTGAACTACATTTTTAGTAATACCTTTTTGTATCTGGAAGCCTTCCAGAGTTCCAGTTTTTGGAAAAAGGTGAGACATAAATGAATAAATGATGTTGCTCTTGGACTACACCAGCTATTGGTCCTGAGTGTTCAGAGGCTGATAGAATGTTGGAGTCCAACAAACAAAATAAATTTGTTTTCTCTCTGCCAGCTTCCTTCAATTTCCAGCTCCGACAAATATATTTGCATCTGTATGTTGTTGCCGTGTGCCTTCAAGTTGTTTCTGAGTTATGGTGATCGTAAGTTGAGCCCGTCATGCAGTTTTATCAACATTCCCTTTTGTTTCTTCCCTCAGGCACTGGTGTCACTACACAGTCACCCGGACGGTGTCCTGCCAGGTTCAGAATGGCTCGGAGACGGTGATCCAGAGGGTTTACCAGAGTTGTCGGTGGCCAGGACCTTGTGCAAACTTAGTGAGGTAATGGCCGTCTTTATCAGCACTTAGCATGACTTTGCTAAAAGTTCCATGGGCAGCTGGTGGCACTGATTGATTGATTGATTGATTGATTGACTTTATATGCCACCTTTTCTCCCAAGATGGAACCCAAGGCAGCTTCCAAAAAGTTAAAAAAAATTAAAAGCATAAAAACGATTGAAACATTAAAAGACATATAAAATTATAAAACTAATAATAGGGTTTTTTTTAAAAAAAAAACAACAACTAATAAATAAGTGAAAATGACTCCAGATCACCCATTAAAGGCCTGCTTAAAAAGAAATGTCTTTGGCTACCTATGAAAGGAAAGCAGGGAGGCGCCACCTGAGCATCTCATGGGAAAGCATTCCACAGAGTGGGAGCAGCCACTGAGAACAGCAGTGACTCTTCTCTGGCTTTTAGTCTGAACTCTGAAGGACCCTTTTTGGGGATGGAGCTCAGCACTCTGGATGGTTCCTTTAAAGTTCTAACTATGCACCACTCTGATGACATGGAAGCCACTGGCCACCACTTCCAGGTACAAATGGGAATGTAAAAATAACATAACATAACATAACATAACATAACATAACATAACAACATAACATAACATAACATAACTTAGTGCTTCCAGGTACAAATGGGAATGTTAAAATAAAATAAAATAAAATAAAATAAAATAAAATAAAATAAAATAAAATAAAATAAAATAGCAGGGTTTGAATCTCTGCTTGGCCATGGAAATCCACTGGTTGGCCTTGGGCAAGTCACACTTTCTCAGCGTCAGAGGAAGGCAAAGGCAAAACCCCTCTGAACAAATCTTAACAAGAAAACCTTGTGATAGATTCACTGTAGGGTCACTGTAAGTCAGAAATGATTTAAAGGCACAAAACAAGAGCAAGAACAATCCTGTGTGAGAAGGTAAAACAGTACTAAGTCTTAAGGGGCTCTTGTGTCTTTAATTGAACACTTCCTGTTTGCAAGTTCCGACCATTTTATGACCTTCTGTTAATCAAGTTGAAGGAATAGTGATGAAGAGCATCACAGCTGCTCCCTTGAATAGACTACCTCCATTGCCTCAGGGGCAATTTCTATTCCTGCTTTGCAGGCTGGGAGACTTTAAATTGGGGTGAGCAGCCCCCAAGACACAAAAAGCATTTTTTCCTTCAGTCAGCCCCCTCTACCATAGGAGAATCAGGCCTCTAGGGAGTTAGATTTTCCACCAAAACTGGCTGAAGGCCTTCTGTATGTTGTCTTAGCAGAAGGAATGAAAGCCCCCTGGACCCCAGAGGTGTGCTTTAAACCAGGGGTGGCCATAATGTGGCCCCATGCAGCCCTTGGACCCCACTGTTGTGGGCTCTGAAGCTCACACTGGTTCCCCAAAGGCCCCCATTGGGTTAAAGAAAAAGTCAACATGATTTTGGACAATTTTTACCTGAAAACCACACAGGAAACACTCCCAAATGCATGAGAATGTATGCAAACATGCCCTTTGCACCCAGCTACTACTTCAGAACCCTGTACCACTCTCAAATTCCTCTGCTGTCCCTCTCAAAATGGTGACAGGGGGTGATGCAACATCAGCTGCTGCCACCATTTTGAGAAGGGCTGTAGAGGAAAACACGTGTATTTGGGCTTGCTGTGGAGAAAGGGGGTGAACTAGTCCCCGGCCCCTCACAGTTGCCCACTCCTGTTTTAAATGAAGGATGGGGAACCTTTCTCAGTTCAAAGGCCAGATTCAGTGTTAAAGAAATTCTCAGGGACCCCCTTGCTGAGGTAGGTGTGGGCCAAAAGCAAAAGGGACATGGCCAAAATTTTGGTCTGTTTAAACATTATCCTCTCATTGCCAATAACTGAGCTTTAGGACTCTTTTTTTTTTTTTTTACTTTTTAGGGTGGGACAAAGCACGTACAAAAGATGTAAAACTCATAGCAAATGATAGTTTCTTGAGGAAGGGGCTTGTGGCTGTCTGGGGAGAGTCAGAGGGCCAGATCCTAGGAGGGCCAAATTTGGCCTCCCGTCCTGCTTTCCTCTCTGGTTTACTCTCATTTGCTTCCCCACCTTTAGCACAATAGTGGTATTTCTTGCCCTAGAAATCCCAAAGAGGATCAAATACAAGAAATGGCTGAGTCTTTCATTTTCTAAATACAGCCTGCTATTTATTATTTATGGAGACGTCAACAGGTCGCTAAAGGAAAATGGGAAAGTGATGTTCGTGTTCCTGTGTGCAGCCTCTAAAGATTAATAGCTGAACTGGATGCATCTCTCCTCGGGAGCAACGTACTCCCAGGTTAGATGCACGTAGGACTGGAAGATTAAGAAGGCCAATTTCATCTGGATCCAAGTCTTCCTTGGCAGCCACGTGCTAGCTAAAAGAAAGTCGAGACGCACAATTTCTACAATTCTAGCTATTCAGAGCGGGGTTAAGTCATTTCTTAGAATGTGGCTGTACACGAACATAAAACAGAAGCCCTGTTTAAAGATATTCCTTATACATTCCAAGAGCTTGAGAGAGAGGGAGAGAGCGCTTTTCAGTGAACATTTATGTTTCAAGCACTCTTTCCGCATGTCTCAACAATCTGAATGAGTCTTTAACTTTTTTTTTCTGTGTCCGATGTAAAACGATAAAAGGTATGTGTAGAAACTCCGCAAAGCAAAGTCCTAAAACAGAAATGCAAACCTTTTAATATCAGGAGGGAGAACATTTCAGGCGTGATGGATTTCAACTCCTGGCTTTCCTCCCTTTTGTCAATGTTGGCTAGGCTTGCTGGGAACTGAAGTTCGAAACCACCTGGAGGGCTGCACTCTATCCAAGCCCTGGTTTAAATCCAGTTGCTAATCCATGCCAGACTGAAAGTCCCACCGACTGAACTGTGGGTTTACCATTCCACAACAGAGACAGGATCCACTCAGATTCTGACTAAGATCTGCAAACAAATGTGGAAGTCAAAACAATGACCCATATATTGGAAACACTTGAGGTACATTCCAATTCCCAGGAAAGGGAGCACTAAGGATTGCAGTATCCACCAGACTGTTCATCTCCCATGCCAGCAAAGCGGTGCTCCAGATTTTCTAGCAAAGACTTTTACCATCTACGGAGCAAGAAATGCCAGATGTCCAAGATGGTTTCAGAAAATGCAGAATCACTAGAGATCATATTGCAGAGAATGAAACACACACAAAAAATTCAGAAGATCAGCTTGCGTTTTATAGATTATAGCAAGGCCTTTGATTGTGCAGGTCAGGAAATGCTATGGATTGTTCTTAAAGAAATGTGTGTGCCACAACATTTGATCGTTCTGATGCGTATAACCTGTACTCAGTGAAGACCATGGTTCTAGAAGCCAAACCTCTCCTATGTACACCATCTACATAGCCAGTTATTGAGTTTTGGTATCTTCCTGTTCTTGTGTAGTTTCCTATCCTTTACTGGCAAAATTGACTAGAATATTTTATCTATCTATTGAATTTATGTGCCGCCTTTTCTCCCAAAATGGGACCCGAGGCAGCTTCCACAGAGTTAAAAAAAATTATTAAAAACATTTAAACAATTAAAACATTAGAAAACATATAAAATTATAACTTACAGTAAATATTAAAAGTGGCTAATAAATAAATAAATAAAAGGCTCTCCTGCTCACCCATTAAAGGCCTGCTTAGAAAGAAATGTCTATGAAAGAAAAGCAGAGAGGGGGCCAGTTGAACCTCCCGCAGAAAAACGTTCCACAGGGTGGGAGCAGCCACTGAGAAGGCCCAATCCTGTCTTCTCACCAGGCGAGCCTGGGATGGTAGTGGGACCGAGGGAAAGCCTTCCCTTGCAGGTCTTAGGGCTCTACCAGGTTCATATGCCATCTGCGCTTCAAACCCCTTCAGCTTTCTGCCCAAAACTTCACAGCCAGAGATGATCAGTTCCAAGATGTTCTTAGGCATGTTGTTGGTACCTGCATGAATAAGGAGAAAGGGGTATTGAACTTTGGGTTAATACATTAGTTTTGTATTATATACACTTCTGCATCTGAGAATGCTACAGAAGGGTTATTTGAAATGCTTGAGTTCAGATGCAAGGGGGGTCTGCCGTAGCAGAAATTTTTAAAGGGCAGTAGTGTCCAATGGTGGGATTAGACTAACAAAGTCTTGCGCAAGAAACATGAGGGCATCTAGAAGGTCCCCACATTTGGTGCCACAGTGGTGGAACAAGAGAAGGACCGCACATAGGCTGGCAAGGGTGGAGGAGGTGGACAACCCTCACAGCATTCCCCATTAAGAGAGGCTAAACATTGTGGGTTACTTTAGTTGAGAATCAGTGGTGACTGGAGTCATGTGCTAATATTTGATAAAGCTATAGTGTGCAGAAATGAACATTCCTCTCCCTTTGTCGTCACCGAAGATGTGGCTTCCCCCAGTAGAAGGATTTGGCAGCAACTTTACGGGGCTGACAGAAGGAAGTACTTCTTCCTGCAACAGATAATTAAGTCAGAATTATTTCGCTGCTATAAGATGTAGTAGGGATCATGCTTGCCTTTGATGGTTACAAAAGACAGACTCGTAGCCCATGTTTACTTCTAGGTTTTCCTGGTTGCCGCAGTGTGAAATGACAAGGCAAAAGGTGAGCTTCAAGGAGAAAACACAGACAGTGTCCTGTGTTTTTGGGGAAGGCAAGAGTCCTGTGAGGGGTGGATCCTCAGCTTTGAAAAGTTCATTCTTTGGATGACAGCTCTAATCTCTTAGCTGGCGTTCTACAAACTGTTGTCCAAAAAAGCAACTTTGCACGCCTCTGCTTGGACTGTCGGAGTGTAAGGAAGGAAGCTCACAACATAGTTAAGGACTATGGGCGTAGCAGTCTAAAAGGAACTTTTCAAACCTGTGCTTGGATCGGAAGGTGAATATCTATCAAAATACAATGCTGCAATCTGACATCCACTCAGTCCAGTGTTAATATCTGTGTGCAGAGATAGACTGTTGGAGCACTACTCAACCTCCATGCAGAATACAACATTGCGTAGCACATCTCAATGACGGAGTGCTGTTGCCCAATACAGAGTACATGACACATACTGGCAATGCACGATATACAATGGACAATTGCAATGCACAAGCTCTATGTACATCAACATCATCATCATCTTTATTTATATCATGCTTTTTGCCAACAACTTTTGCTGATGGCCAAAAACTGCAATGCACAACACAGTGGGCCCTCCACATTCACAAGGGCTTGGGGCACAGAACCCTCGTGAAAGCGGAAAAATCATGAATTCATCCCCCCCTCATTCCCCTCCAGAGCTCCCACCTCCCATCCCCTTGCCTCTGGCCCCAGTGCTCCGAGGGTAAGAAAAATGACAAATTTTGTGACTGATCTGATTAGTAGTTGCTAAAACTACTAATCTGAAGAAGGAAGGGTGAAGCAGGGACAATGATCTACTAGGAACAGATGTCGCGGAGGGCTGATAAATAGAGAGAGACCCTAATAAATAGGGACAATTTGGGCATGTGCTTCCAACTCTCCGGTTCCCAGGAGGATGCTCCAAGCGTTCTGTTGGCAGGATCCAGGAAAGAGAGGAAGATAAACACTCGACTCTTATCAACGGTGGAAGGGAGCTCAATCCCAGTCTCCGAGCCGGTAGTGTGCACCCCTCAGCTTCGTTGCCAACATTCTTAACACTGTGGACCAAAAGTTTTAAGACACACAGGAAAGGCACAGTTCCTGTGTGGTCCAGATAGGCATCCCAGGAGGCTGCTTTTCCTTGGCCTGATCCGGACTGCCTCTCTGCAGCTCCTCGGCTGGTCCTCCACCCCGTCTGCTTCCCGTCTTGAGAGCCGGCTTGCTTGTGGATGTGAGTGAACCCTCGATGCAAACATGTGGAAATTTGCCGGGGTGCCTGGCAGCTCCCAAGTCAGCGGGGCAGTGAATCCATTCCGCATTTGAGCTCAAATGGAAAGTGCCAAACGTATCGAGAAACTAGGGCTCAGCACCTTGGACGCCTCCTTTTAGGTTTGGACTAAAACTCTGCAGGCAGCAAGGGCCAATTTCTCCACTATGCACCCAAGTTGGCAGGCCTCAGAGGTACGTTTTGCCCTCCCCCAAATGACACAACACCACTTCCAGCCAGCATTTTGTCTGGCTTTTGTCTTTTGGGGAGGTTTGGGGGGGGGGCTTTTGGGGGATCGGGGGAACCAAACTGCTGTGTTGTGGACCCATTTGGGGTAGTTTTTGAGCAACAAATTGCCTGAAAATTTGGCCCCCATTTTTGAAAGAAAAGATTTAGTCTGGGGGCTTTGGGGGTGGCTTCTGGGTTCCCAAGGGCTACATATGGCAGATGGGCTGCACTTTGCCCACCCCTGGTCTAAAATCCAGAGCCACCACTCATTTGTTTGCTGATGTGTTAATGTTTTATAAACACAACAAGCAGGAATATGTTCTGATCAACTTGCCACCCAAAAGCCAGTGTGGTGTGAGACCCAGCATTGTGAAGAGCTTTTGAGTATTGGAATTGGACTCCGTGAGGCCGGGGTTCAACTCCTCATTCGGTCAACCTACTGGGTAATCTCGAGAAGTCACATTCTCTCATCCCTCTGAGGAAGGCAATGGCAAATCTCTGGGCAAATCTTGCTAAGGAAACCCTAGGACAGAGAACCAGTGGTCCAAAATTTTGGACTACGATTCTGTCAGAGCAGGGTTCGAATTCCTGCTCAGCTGTGGAAGCCCTAATGGGTGATTCTGGGCAAGTCACACTCTCTCAGCCTTAGAAGAAGGCAATGGCAATCCCCCTCTGAACAAATCTTGCCAAGAAAACCCTTAGGAAAAAGTAACCATAATTTGGAGTTGACTTGAAGACACACAAAGCAGCACTACCAACATTTCGTTTGATCTCCCTAGGTCTTAGTATTATAATGTAATGACTAAGTTTGAAGGTGACCCAGAGCAAAGGTAAGCTGATGTGGCTGAAGGCCTCAAACCAATGGGTGACTTATGGACTAAACAAAAGGACTCCTTGACCCACCCACCCCAATATTATTTTGGGGAAAGTGCCCTCCTGCTCAGCACATGAGATGTTACTGTCAAAACCACTTAGGGCTTTTAAGTGGCCAAAGTATGGCCTACCCAGGCGGTGCTGCAGTTTTTCAAATTTTGTGATGCACTTCTCTGATTTAAAAAAAAAAGGCCCCATCCTATGTACACATTTGAGAATGGTCCATGCAGAAAAGCAAATCCCTGGAGAAATTATGTGCATCCCCACCCTGGAGACTTTGGCCCATGCCCTGTTGATTAGTCCCAGCTAGAGGAGACTTATTAATTCCACGATTAAATAGTGAGTCAGTATGTATACAAGTGAGCAACTATGTGTGGGGTCAGACCCAGACAGACTGCGCCTGCCCGACAAGAAGCCCAAATACCTCAGATTTACTCTTCAGCCCTTCTCAAAATGGTAACAGCTTGCTACCTGTCACCATTTTGAGAGGGACTGCCAAGGAAACCTGAGGTGTTTGGGTGTGGTGCAAGATTCCGGGGTGCTTGTTGGGTTTTTGTGTGTGTGTATTTTCACATGTTTGGGGGATTTCTACATGGTCTGGGGAAGTTCCCTGAGAATTGTGCTGATTTAAAGAAAATAGGTTGGGGGCTTTGGGGGACTGGTGGGGTCCAGGGTCCTCATTCAGCCTGCAGGCTTCATTTTGCTCACCCCAATGTAGGCAGATCGCATAGGGTTTCTTTAAAAATCACACATATAGTATGGACAGAAACTAGCTGGTGAGTTGTATTTTCTCTAGGGTCCAGGCAGTGGGACAGACAAAATCTGCCTCAGATTCCAAAAGCTTCGACAAACATCTACACCCATCAGGTCTCCAATGGGAGGGTATTCCATGAATGTGGTATCCCAGCAGAGAAGGTCTTTTCCTATGTTCTCCCACAATGTCCCCACTGGCGAGTCCCAAGAAAGGCGGATGAAATCTGAGCAGCCTGTTTCTCTATTGCTTGCCTTCCCCCTTCTGTACTATGCCTGCAACCTTTTTAGCAATGCCGGCCTAAGGTACCCACCCAGTTCTGGCTTGTGTGTGGGAGAGCAGATGCAATCCTAAACCCACTGAAGTGTGGGCCAGCTCCAATGGAGCTCTGGGTTGACCTGTGTGGGAATGTGCAGAGGTAACCCTCCTCCACAAAGCCATAACCTGGTGTTGTTTATGTGGGCGCAGCTCACACTTTGACAGTCTGTGTAGGTCAGGCAGCCTGTGTGACGTCTCCTTGTGTTAGTTACAGGACTCTCATCAGACCGACGTACAAGATCTCCTACAGAACAGTGACTGCTCTCGAATGGCGGTGCTGTCCCGGATTCACAGGGAGCAACTGTGAGGAGGGTAAGTCTCCTGGGACCTACTTGTGTTTCCTTTTTAAGAGACTTCCTCCCCTCCTGGGCGTGCTGGCTGGGGATGATGAGAACTGTAGGCCAATGCATCTGGAGTGTGCCTGCTTGGGACAATGCCTATTTGAAATTTTGGCCAACGTAGAGGGCCTGTGTACCTTTGTGTTAGATTGACTTAGAGCCACTGTCTTCCTAAGTTGACTTGTTTTCCTTTGTTTCTACGTTGTAACTTGTGTTAACATTTTCAGAGCATTGTGAGGATTCTAGTAGCTTGTTCCCTCATTGGTAACATGCTGCTATGGGTGAGTCCAAAGGTTTTAAGGAATTCCCCTTGACTGCCAACATGTCTCGGGACTGAATCGGAGGTGCTGATGGTGTCAGTGGAAGCCATAAATAGTTTGGGACCTTGATGCTAGAAAGAGTCCTTTTCCCTTTATAAAACAGCCAGAGGGTTGAGGTTTGCACAAGGGGCCCACTTTTGTGTCCCCCCGCTCATTTTTTTGGAAGGAGGAGTAGCTAAGGATCTTGCCCAAATGTGCTCATGTATTCAGATTGTTCAGATGGTCTCCTATATTTTCAGAATGCTCAAATCATGAAATGATGCTTTACTATTTTAAATGGATTTGAAAACTGGTTTTCTTTGCATGTCACTCTGAAGTCTTATGATATAGGGAAGGATACAAATATTTGAATAAATAAGGAGTGGGAACCTCTTTCAGCCTGAGGGTCGAATTCAGGTTTAGGAAAAAAAACCCATGTATATGTGGAGAAGGTTTGATTGTGATGTTTTATTTATCTTTTTAACTTTTGTGTGCTTTAAAATGATTTTGCATTGCATTGGAGGTTTTAATTGTTTTAAAAATTTCATCATCCAGGGGCTTTTCTCTTGTCTCTTTCTGGAAGCTGCCTTGGCTCTCATTCATGGAGCAAGGTGGCATATAAATTGAATGAATGAATGAATGAATGAATGAATGAATGATAAAAATTTAGAGGGAGGGGGACTGCTGTATTCTGATGGTGGGCTGAGCCAGAGGCAAAAGGAGTGGGGCTAAAATTTCTGCATATTTTAGATGAAAGCTCTCTCTCTCTCTCTCTCTCTCTCCTAGTAACTTAGCCTTAGGAGAGATACTTTTGCTTTAAACTGGGAAATATCCTGAGAAAAGCTGGGAAGCAACCAAATTGTAGTGTCCTGTGGAAGGGGTGTGATTATTTCAGCAACTGTGGAAGACCAGATTGGGTCGCAGGAGGGCTAGGTTCGTTTGCAAGGCTTGAGGCTCCTTGTCCCCCATTAGTTGTAAGTATGGAGAAATCCTTTTCTCCCCTCTCAGCTTCTTCAGTTCTTCAGACTGGAGGAGAACCGGAGAACCGAGGAGTGGCAGCAGTGGTTAAATACATTTGCCTCAATACATAGCCAGCAGACCATGTTCATTTCCCATGGGAAGGCCCTTGCAACCTGACCGGGGGATGCCTCTGCCCGATGCAGAGTTGCTCAGCCCTGGCGTAGAGCTTCCTTGTGTGTTTGTGCTTGTGTACCTTTATCAGATAGAGATTTCTGGTCCTTTGATGAACTTCTCAGCATTGCTGTGGCTGCGTATTCCTTTTGGGATAGCTGACTCTTTCCAGTTCCATGATAATGTTTCCCTCATTCCTCCATCTCGTAATTGTCCCGTTGCCGCTCCAAAATTTCTGTGATAAAACCACCAATGTCTCTAGCGGGGGGCTCCATTTCCACAGGGGTGCATGTGTGTTTCTGAATTCCCAACAGATCTTTCAAATCAACAAAGAAAACAGTGTGGCGAGAGGTTTCTTTTGCAATCTGGCTCTATTTGCCCGTTTGGTATGGGATTTTCTTTGCTGGCATTGAGGCTGATCTTGTTGGACACTGGATTCCTTGAGTATTGCCTTGCCATCCTTCTCTTTTGGCAGTCTCTGGAGTGTACTCACCTCTGTCGGAATTAGATTTGGGCAGTTTGGGACCGCTGCTATATTACAAAATAGGGGAGCTGGCAAAGTTTTTTTTAATAATTTGTTTTAAGAACAGTTACAACTTTTTCAATAATGTTACAATATTATTACAGTAATATTAATATATCTCCTAATATATTCATAAGTTCCTTAATATAATCAGTTATTTAATTTAGCATAACTCCTGAAATATTTTCCCCTTCTTCTTTTTTCTATAATTATAATTATTATCCCCTCCCTCCTTCCCCCAGCCCCATTCTCGCAGGGAGTGGTTTAATTATTTATTATTATTCTCATTTATCTTTCATGTGGGATATCGCCTTAATTGTCTTGTTTATATCATCGTACTCCTCTCTCTGTTTTATGCTCTCAATCCATATGCTCCAATTTCTGAGCCAAGACTCTTCCTTCAATTGCCCCGTAAAGATCCCTCTTTTTTCAAACAAATAATCAAACATCATATATACTGACACTGATACTGATAAATATTTCCATTTACTAAGGTTCCCTCTTTCTTGTTTCTCCCAACCATATGCAATGACAGCTTGCACCCCTTTTAATGATTGTTTTATTAAATACTCATTACTTTCTTTGGAGGTTTTTAAACAGAGATTGGATGGCCATTTGTTGAGGCTGCTTTGAGTGTGTGTATTCCCGCACTGCAGAATGGGATTGGACTCAGTGGTCCTTCTGGTCTCTTCCAACTTTATGATTCTATGATCCTTATTTAATTCTAAGTTTTTAACATTTAAGATTAAACATATTTCCTTATTCAATTCTACCCCCCCCCCCAATATTCTACTTGTTTCTTGATTTATTTCCTTGGCAGCTGGCAAAGTGACCAATGTGCATTGGACCAATGTACTATGGGACCCATGTGCATTGGGATTTTTGCACATCAGAACAACTAGGAAGTCCCAATGTGCATTGATAGAACCAGACATGCACTGGGATTCTCCTGCCGGTGTCTCATTGTGGATCTTCCCAATTCACCAACTGAGTTTCTTGACACCTCTGCTACCTCGCAAAGTATATGTAAAGTTACCTAACGTAGGTCATGTGAGAGGATTCCGCTCTCTGTCTCTTCCTTTCCATGGCAGCTTCTCACATCCTGATAGAGTTGAACCATTGTTGAAATACACTCCGGAGTGTAACTGAATGTCCTGACCCTTTGCTAATAGGTTTGGATTTTTGTTTTTCTCCCCCAAAGAAAAGTTACCATTTAACCAACACCAGCTGGTGGGCACCTCCTTAACCGCTGAAGGCACCAGATGGTTTAGATTATAATTATCTCTGGAATTTTAACTCTTAACCTGGCAGCTGACAAAGAGAAATCCAAGCCTGGAGGAAATCTTGCTGGCAGTGAAGCTAAGCTCCGTGTGGGCTTTTAAAGCTTCTCCGTCTGTTTCCCCTTTCGGAGTGGAGCTGCCTACTTCTTTTATGGGATGCCCTCGTTCCCACAGCACACGCCAGGCTGTGTTTGCCTGGGACATCGTGTTGGGGGGACTTCTGCTTGCCCCATGAGGTGTGGCTTCATTCTTTGTGTGAAAAGCAGAGGCCTCTCTGAACCTTCCCTTTGAATCATTACCTTTGTTCTGCTGCATCCAGTGGTACCCTGGGATCTGGAGTCGGATTAAAGGACTAGAGATGGGTTAAATAAAGCAAGAGGAGCTTGAAGACCTAGAGAAGAAAGATAAATACGACTTTATAGGCATAACAGAGACTGGGCGGGATGACTCCCATGGTTGGAATATTACCATGGAAGGGTACTCAAAAAGAATAGATCTGGCAGAAAAGGAAGGAGTGTAGCATTATATGTAAAGACAGTTTGACTTATACAGAAATCCATGAGGGTGATCAGAGCAAGAACATCTGGGTAAAAATAAATGGGGAAAGAAATACAGTCGGCCCTCCATATCCATGGATGCCGTATCCACAGACTCAACCAACCATGGCCTGGAAATTATATCCTCCCCACAAAAAATCCAAAACGCAAACTTTGATTTTGCCATTTTATACAAGGGATGGCATTTTGCCAGTTTGCCAGCTCAGTCAGCTTCTGAACATGCAATGAGAAAAAAATGAGATGTGTCGGCATGTTCTGTTTCATATCAGGCCTGTTGGTGGCTGGTGGTTGCTAGGTCAGTAGGGTTGTGCATCCACTCCTTGTTTTAATGCAGGCTTTTGAAGAGATTTCCAAGGTGCCAAGCCCTATTCCTAAACCAGCCCAGCACCTTGGAGAGCTCTGTGAGAACTAACCAAAATCTGGATTGACTGCCCCACTGACATGGGAGCCAACAGCCGCTGCTGTCTCGGGCACTGCTAAAGGGTAAAACACTTTTTAGTCCAAAATTTGTGTCCAGAATTAGAACAGGTCCAGTTGGTGGCTCCCTCTTCAAATCAACCCATACTGGGCTTTACTCTGACCTTCCCGATCCCAGGTGCTAACTCTGTTTGCGAGGATAGTGTTCAGCACTTTGGGTAGATCCTTTAGACTTTGGGCTGACACTGAAAGTGGATTCACTGCTCCAGTAACATGGAAACCTCCACCTGACAGTGATAATAATATTTTCTGGACATCTCAAGTTTCTGACATTTGCATTCTAAAGCACAGCCTAGAAGGAAAAAAGTTCCTTTTTGGGGCTACAGCTTTTGGAATTCTCCCAATAATTCCCAGTATCCCATGGATAGTTGCATCTTTGATCTTCTCCTCTAAATTTAAACTAGAAAAAAACAAGCATAGACTGAAATCTGACTAGTAGTCCCAACTAGAGTAGGCTGGTTGATTCAAATGCATTGGTTCAAGTCCAAGGTGGACTCTCCACCCCGTGACATGTGGGCTACCACCCCCCGCCGTGGGCTGAGTGCCCTTCAACTTTACCTATACAGTCAGGGTTGCCGGGTCAGGCCTTGGATTTTAGGACTGAAACATGAGACCTGTGTCATATCCCGAGAAGGGGGTCCTGATGATGTCCAGGGCTGATGGTATCAGGGCAGCTTCTGGTGACATCACAAGTGTCATTTCCCAGGACTCAGGCACAAACACAGACAAGGCCCTCTCCAACAGCTGCGACAGAGAGACATGAACAGGACAATACTTACTGCAGCCAGTGTAGATGAAGATGGGATAGCCCATGAGACTCAGAGAGTTTATATAGAGAAAATGCATGAATTAGGCAAACAGCTGAGGAAGGCTGTGAGCCCATAAATACAAGCGAGGGGATGGGGAGAAATCTGTTTCAGACAAGTGGTGTCTCCTGTGGAAGCAGTGCATTCGGATCCTTGACTTGTGTTCCTGGAAACCTTGACCCTCACTTTGTGTGCTGACTTTGCTGCTGGATATTCCTTTGGACTGACACTGGGAATTTAATAGTGACTCAAACTGCTAAAACAAATACGGTATGTTACCCTGATTTCTGGGGGTCCCGGGAGGGACACGTAAATGTGCTCAAACAATGGGGAGGGAATTAGCACAGAGCACAAGTTTGCAATGCGAGAGGCAGGGTAACGTAGCGAGATCTTTTACCCAATGTCTATGGGGTCAGGCTGAGTCAAGGAGCAAACAGATGTGAATAATAATTATTGTTTTTATTAAAATACAACCAAACAGTGTATGCAACACACTTACACAAGAAACTATAGAAATAAAGGTAGGAGCAGATAGCGGGATTTTGAGAGGAGGTTTGGTATGGGAAATACTATACCTGTCCTGAAGCCCAGTAAGAAGCAAAGAAGCTGGGGAGCGTGGATTCTCAGCCCATGGGGCTGAGGGGAAGGCTCGCTGGACAAAGCGACAGCAGGGCGGGATGGAAGCCGAGAGCGATCCGAGGAAGCGCTCAAAGTCAGGGGTTCTTATAGGGAAAATTGTGCCCGCAGGCTAGTCCGTACTTGGGGAAAACAATGAGTTTGGGGCTGGAGACAAAGCCTCCGAAAGGTCACTGCTTTGCATGATTGAATTATAGCCAAATTGTCAATAGAGTAGCCACTATGCAAACACGGAGTGCTTGAGCGTTGTATAGTTGGCTCATCAAGCCGCCTGCGCGGGGCAGGGGATCTTTTGTAAGTAGCGTGCATACATAATGTGGCACTTGCCTGGAGGTCTCCTGAAGCGGCGAGTCGGCTATTTCTGGCCTGCCTGTATTTGTTTTGGAATATTACAGCGATTATCGGCCGAGCCTGTGTGCATGTTTGTCCGGGGGCCTCGCAAGCATGTGGAGAGGAATGGATACAGAAGGCCAAATTATTGATATCAAAATGATATCTAATATCCCACAAGCTCGGGCTGGAAACAGCGGTAACAGGTAACTGGCAGACAAACCATTGTAAACTTTGTCTGTGGGTCTGTTGGAGAGCTGTGAACCTTGGCTAGCTGCCAGCACAGGTTGATGTCATCAGGTTGATGGGACAAAGCTAATGTTATTAGGGGCAACCTTTGATGATGCAGCAAGGCTGATGACATCAGGAGCAGCCTGGTGATGTCACAAGTCTGATGTCACACTGTTGAAGTTGAAAAGGTGATCTCACCAGACCCTAGTGACATCATTAAGCATTATATGTTAAGCATTAACTAGAGTTGCACAACATACACCATTAAAATTAAAAAGAAAACCACTGGTTTAAATGAGCAATACACACACACACACACACACACACACAAACATTTTTCAAGGTGGCACTCTTTCCCTGAGATTCCTCTTCTTTGCTGTGAAGAGCAGAGAAGAGTGAAGTAATGTGAAAAACTTACATTCATTGGTTCTCAGGCCTGGGAAGAGAATGCCACAGAATGTGTGGGGTACACCTGTGTTTTGGAAAAGGTGGTAGTTAATCCCTGGATTGTTTTGGCTGCTTGCAGTATCCGGCTAAGTTGATAAGATAACCAAGAACTGAACAGGAGTTGTTACTTCAGCTTTGGAGAGATTTTGCTCAAATCATTCCGCCGGTTAATAAGCCTGGCTTTGTCCTCCTACCTCCGCCCTTCTCTCTCTCTCTCTCCCTCTGGAGCAAGGGGGGGATTTTAGCTACAACAGGAAATGAGTCCTTTGAGCCACCCAGCCTGCCGAACGCTGATATAAAGACCATATGGAAGAGGGCAGTGCCGAGGTGATGTGGGCTCGTTATTGTAATCGTGCATCACTTTGATTGATTTGCATCCAAGATGATGCTGACACCCCAGCCTCACCAATTTCCCCCGCCTCCCCTCTTGCCTCTGAAGTTCAAAGCCCAGGCACCGTCTTTGGGGAGGCCTCCTGAAATGTCCCCCACCGGCTTGGAATGTTGGCACCAATTTGACGCCGGCCAGTTAATGACGACCTTGTTTTACTTTTGCTAAGATCCAACGTCAGCTGTTTCTTCTCTGGCCAGTCTGAGATGAAGGATTTCTTTCCCCTGCGAGGGAATAGTGCACTGTTAGCAAGAGGGGATGTGAGATGGCTCGTCCCACACAGCTGCTGTTCTGCTATTCTATGGGAGCTTAGAATTCAGTGCAGAATCTGGCTTCCTGAAAACTTTCTTTTTTAAAATTTTGTTTGTTTAGAACGAGTTTCTAGTCCATAAAGTCGGGAAGGTAGTCCCAAAAATGTGTTCCCAAGTGCCTGTGGATTTATCTGAACCCCAAGGGGAGTTCATCAGATCCTTCCAGTGGAATTTGAAAGCGGTGGATGGTACTCACTACTGCTCTTATGGATCCTAGATCTGTAACTGGTCTGTATTCAGTCAGACTATAGGCCTACTATAAACCTGCGTAAATGCCACACCAGTCCACCTTAAGAGCCAGGAGCTGGATTGGGTGAAGGACGCCTGTTTAGCTTCTTATCGGGATGCGTGGAGGATGACGTTTCACTGACGGGAGGAAGGTGGAAAGGTTGCGGTGGTGTCTCTAGTTTAATCATCTTGGCTTCTACGAGGGATCAGGCCCGATCTGGTCTGAGACCCGTTCGTTTATCTTTCTCGGCAGCACATGGTGGGCTTCTCTTCCAGCATCACGTTTCAAATGAATTGATTCTCTTTCTCTGAGCTTTATTCTAAGACCATGCATAAAAATGGCAAGATATACAGTTCTCCCTCCACGTTCGTGGATTTGACCTCGGTGAATTGGATTATTCGTGAGGTACACGCATGCCTCCCCCCTGCCATTCTCCTCCTCCCATTCCTTGTGTTTTGCCAGGTGCAGAGACGCCTTCTTTCGACGCCTTCTTCCTCCCGTCGAGATCTCCCCCCCCCATTCCCTTGCCTCTGGGCCCAGTGCTGAGAACTCGTGCTGAGGCAAAAGGCAAGGGAATCGGGGGGGGGGGAGCCCCAGAAGGGAAAGGGAGGGAGATTGCAGTGAGAGACTTGTTTGCAGTTTTTCTACTTCCACAAGAGTTCTGTGCCCTGAACCTTCATGAAAGTAGAGGGGCCGCTGCACATGCCACCAACAAATGAGTCTGGGGTATTCCTCCCGCCGTCAGCCACAGTGTGGGCTGCCTCAGAGAACCTTGATGTGCCTTAGGTGCTCTCCGGGAGGCGCTACTGTCCGTACGTCGGCATGCACTCTACCCTTCTAGGATACGTGAAGGAGCAACCACATCCAAACCCAATGTTCTCTGCCACCTTCCACCACAGAGGGATGATTAATCTGTTCTGGGTTTTAATATGAACTTTAGGTGCTCTCCAGTATGCTGAACCCTCTCTGCCAGATATCTAACACCCCACTGCTGCCTTGGAAGCTTCCCAACTGCCCCAAGTTCCCCTTGTGACTTAACGGGTCAAATTCACGCCACCCAGCTTATGCGTTAGAGCCAGCGGAGTGGAGTGCTTTGAACACTGACTACGACCTTGAAGGCCAGGGTTTGACTCCCTGCTCAACCATGGAAATCCACTGGGTGACCCAGGATGAGTCACACCTTCTCAGGCTCAGAGGAAGACAGCAGCAAACCTCCCATGAATGAATCTTGCCAAGGAAACCTCGTAAGAGGTTTGTCTTAGGGTCACCAGAAGTTGCGAGTGGCTTGGTGGGCACAGGGCAACGACAACCTTTGTGAGCGTGCTAGGGCGCAGAGGGCTGGTGACTAGTGAGTTAAGCTAAACCCTCATCTGTTCTCTGCCTGAGCTTTACATAAAAAGCATCCTGACAGCTGTCTGTTAATTTCTGTAGTTCCTGTGTCACCCTTGAACCAAATGGGGGTGAGAGTAAGATATGCGAACAAAACTATTCTCCACATTATTTTCTTTGGAATCCTGTGGACTGGACTCCTGCCTGTTTCCTTATTTTAATCAAGATTTTTGACTATGTTTTTAATTCCTTGCCTACTAAATATTCCCAGCGCAACCTCGCTCTCTTATCGTGCAGAAATCTGATTAGCATACTCCCCGTTCCATCCACCAACTCGGAAACGAGAGCTTTCAAGTGGCTTTGCTGGGTCCGAGGCGCGCACCGAGCTCTGCTCTTTCAGGATGTGCTGCAGACCGCAGGGCCCATCGTGCTCTGGCGGGGGGCTCTGCGGGAAAGGGAGGCGAGATCCAATCTTGTTTCCACACAGAGACAGCCACATTAGTTTGTCACCGTCAGAAGAGGGAAGCGGGGGTGGAAAGAAGAAGGAATTTAGTCGAAGCTTTCAGGCTAACTGCTTTGTTTCAGTACCAACTTTCAATCCACTTCTTTGGAGACCCCGGTGGAGTACAACATTAGGATATACAGTCCGCCCTCCATATTTGCGGGTTTGACTTTTGTGGATTTGATTATCTGCAAGTTTCTCCAACCCCTGTCCCCCCACCTCTGGTGCTTCTTTTCTGGGGAACCCTTCCCTCTTGGCGGCTCTGATCAGGCTGCACAGCCCTTTAAAAACCTTGCCTCTGGTCCTCTTTCTCCTCCACCAGCTGCTACCTGGCCAGCTAAATCATACCCCTAATTTCTCAGCACCACAACCCTCTCTCGGCATCCCCTCGTGCCCATGAAAGGAGGTGGGCGAGAGAGAGGAAATCTAGGGCCACCGTGCTGACCCCCACCTTCCTCTCTCCTTTCCCTGACCTGTTTTGGACCCGGGGTGCCTGTTCTCTCCACCATGCCGTGGCCCCCCTTCCCTTCGACACATTTTGATGTTTGCACTTTTTTCCCTTTTGTAAGGGTCCTGCACCTAAGGAATGCGGAGAGCCAACTCTGCTCATAAATTCCAATCCATTAACAAAGGTGGGAACAACGATAATGGTATCTTGGCACGCTGTGGCCTCAACCCGACATCCCCCCGTGTGCATGTGTGTACCTTAACGTTGCCCGTTGTTTCTGGGCAGTTTTTGACCTTTTAAGGCCTAAATGGTTGGATCCAGACCATCTGAATGACCGTATATCCGTATATAAGCCAAGATGAGTGTTGAGATGTGGAACTCCCTTCCGTGGGAGGTTTGGTTGGCGCCCCCCTTGCTCTCTTTCTACCAGCAGCTGAAGATGTTTTTCTTTAGGCAAGCTTTTGGTTCTTGAATTTTAATTATGGAGCTGCAGTGTGCCTGTAAAGTGGTATGCTGTTAATTTTTTAATCTGTGTTTTTAAAAATCTTTTTTGATATAGTGCTTGTAAATATGTTTTAGCTGTTTTTAAGTATGTTTTATTAAATGGAATATTTAGTTTCTTTTTAAACTTTTCTTGTAGCAGTATCTTTTTAGATTAGGGTAAGCCACCTTGGGGGAAAGGCAGGATATAAATTTAATAAATAAAATAAATGGCGACTCCATCAATTTCATAGGGTTTTCTTAGGCAAGGAGTACTCGGAGGTGGTTTGCCATTCAAATGGGTTGTGCCGTGTTGCCGTTCTGTGTCAGAGTTGCGTAGCAGTTGTACAGCGTATCTCCATGTGCAAGTATTTACACTGTGCTAAGGGAATGTTGTTCTTGTCGGATGCCTTCAAGTCATTTCTGACTTATGGTGATGGTAAATGGTTTTCTTGGCAAGATTTGTTCAGAGGGAGTTTGCCTTTGCCTTCCTCTAGTGCTGAGAAAGTGCGATTTGCCCAAGGTCAGAAAGTGTGATTGCCCAGTGGGTTTCCATGGCTGAGCGGGAATTCGAACCCTGCTCTCCAGAGTCGTAGTTCAGTGCTCAAACCTATACTCCATGCTGGGGATGTTAGCCTACCTAAATCCCCCAGAAGGCACAGTCTGATCTTGGAAGCTAAGCAGGATCAGCCCTGCCCAGCACGTGGATGCTAGCAAAATACCAGGTGTTGTGGGCTATATTTCAGAGGAAGAAATTGATAGGGTGCCATTGTGCAATGCAAAGTATTGAATGCACAACCACAACACATACTGTGCAGTGCTCAGTTTGCCCAGACAGAGGAACATGCTGTCTGTCTAACTCCATCCCAGCAGAATATGTTGGATGTGCAAGGGTCGCCTTTTGCTCCTGCGTGGCTATGTTCCCAAGATTTCTAGCTTATGCCTGGAATCTGGTTGTGAAATCTCAGCTATTAAATCAGTGATTGAAATGTGACTTGACACATGGGTACATCCAATTAATTTATTGGTCCTATTATAATCAGAGTGCCAGTAGGTTTTAGGCCTGTGTGCTTTTATATATGGCTTCTCACAACTGCAGTTTAAGGGAAGACTTCTCCTCAGAGGAGTCTCTGAGTCCAAGGAAATGATCTTTCGATAAGCAGGTTTACTGCTTTCCCAGCACTTTACCACCGACTCGCTCCTTGAAAGACCCGTATCATCTTACACGACTCTTTGAAGCTGTTTGCATCTTTCCATATCCAATTACATTCCGGTCCCACTCCCACAACTGTGGAACTGTACTTAAAATACGCAGGCTGTAACAATTAGTCCATCAGTGCATCTGAACTGTTTAATGTATCTGTGGATTAATATCCACAAAAGGTCATGCTGAAATGAACCACTTAAGCCATTTCCGCACGAGGCCGTTACAGCACTATGATTTCACTTTCAACCTCCTATGGAATCCTGGGGTTTGCAGTTTCGGGAGGGGCCACTCGGCCCCTCCCGAAACTGCAAACCCCAGGATTCCATAGGAGGTTGAAAGTGGAATCATAGCGCTGTAACGGCCTCGTGCGGAAATGGCCTTAGTGTTCTCATGAGTCAGAAACATCTTGAAGGCACACAGCAGCAGCAGCAGCAGCAGCAACAACAACGACAAACCCTAATTTAATATTTGAAAACATAGGGATCCAGACCCATTATTTTAAATACTAATCACTCCTAGACCCTGAACTTGGCTTCTCCAGAGGTGAGTGGTGGTTTCCATCTCAGCGGGCCAGCAGGTCTCCTCTGAGTTTCAGTCCCAACTTTAAAAGAGCTATCCAAGGTCCTGAACATGTTCTGGGGACAGATCTTGACCAACTCCTTTAAAGTTTGCACTGAAACCCAGGGCCAGTTCACAGCCCAGTGACACAAAAGCCTCTAGGAGCTTTTCCCAAATTCAGATTCTTTTCTTTTTTAAACTCAGGTTCTTCCCATCCCAAATATGACAACATCTACGAAATTTTGGAAGAGCCTCACCCAAAATGAACTGCAAGGAAATCGTTGCCCACCGGTTCTTATTTCACTTAAACGTACCAGATTGCTGGAATATTTGAATTTGGCAGCATGCGTATATTTATTCATTTCTGAAACCAAAAGGAAATGCTGGAAAGGATCCAGAATTCGAGTGCCTTGAGAATAATACATGTCAGGAGACTCTCTGTTTCTCATCTGGCTTTCCATCCACCTTGATCTGGAATAAAAATGGAGCCATCTTTGCGGCCGATCCTCGAGGCTTTCAGTTCCCTTTTTCTCGGAAGTAGTCCGCCAGTTTCTCCACCGCTTCCACGCAGACGCTGGGGTACATGCCGTGGCTGTAGGTCCCGACCAAGACAAAGACCCTGGTCTTGGCCAACACGAGGCCGTCGTCTTTCCCTTTCAGGTAGATCGCGTTGTCGTCCGCCCGGACGCATTTGTAATACCGGTCCTTGAAGTAGAGGCCTTCCCTTCGGACCTGGAGCAAGTTTTTGTAGAAAGCGTGGACGAACTCCGAGGCCTGGCTTTGGATGTTAAAGCCCGGCGTCGTGGCCAGCACGGTCCCGTCGGCTATTTTGATGAGGGCGGCGTTGGCCACGTTCTTGGTGCTGGTCAGGCCGTCGACCAACAGGCTCTGGGCCTGGTTCATCCTCCCTTGGCCACTTTCCCTGCCCCGAAGAGCGTCTGCCTTGGTTACCAAAACGGTGGAACCGCCGCGGGTTGTCCCAGAGCATTCTGGGAGCTGCAGTGGCTGGAAGGTGCTGGCAGAGGCTCCTAGCAACCGAGAGGAGTGCCGAGCTTTTCACGGATGTAAAAACAAACAGCGAGGGAAGGGTTTTCTTCGGTTGCCTTGGGGAGGAACAGGGAGGGGAGCTGCCGGTCCATCCCCGAACTCATTAACCCCTTTGTTCTCTCAGGCCGATTTCTTTCTTTCTCTCTCCTCTCTGCATTTTGACTTATCAAGTCAAAAGTGAATGACGTCCCATTTCAGACTGGCATCGGTCCCGGCTCTTCCATTATCTATAATGGAAGGGTTTGGTTTTCCTTCGGGCAAGCATCCCCGCCCCAATGCCCTCGTGGTATCGTAGGCTACGACTCCCATCATTCCTTTTTAAAAGGGATTTTTATTCAGATCTGAAATCTATTTACAAGCAGCAATACACCTCACTCCCCAGATTACAACTGACTAACACAATCGACTAACACAGGGCCAGCACGATGTATTGGTTTGAGGGTTAGATTATGCCCTGCAGACCAGAGTTCGATTTCCTGCTCAGCCATGGAAACCCACTGGATAACCTCGGGCATGTCACACACTCTCAGCCCCAGAAAACCCGGTGATAGGGTTGCCATAAGTCAGAAACAACTTGAAGGCACACAACAGCAACAACAAGAACTAATACATCTTTCATTTAACATGTGGCTCTCCTTTCCAAATATGAATCATTGTCAAAAAGTATTATTCCAGATGTGCGGTTGATTTATTGCTGGTCCGTATTTTGAAGTCATATCTGCATTTCAGAGGGGAAGTGGTGAGCAGAGTTCTTTGCAGCCCTCTTCCTTTATCTCTCCTCTGGCCAGTCAGAAATGGTAAGTTAGTTTTTCAGATAGGGTTGTAGACTAGACTTCACAAGTCCCATCATTCCTGATCAGTAGTTGTGCCGTCTGAGACCAATGGGATCTAGAGTCCAAAACATTGGAGAGGCACTCGTTTGGGGAAGGCCGAGCTCCTTTTTTCGCAAACATTTATTTGCGTGCATTTTTCAAACCGAGACATGATTCAACCAAAGTTTGCGTGACAACATTTTAGAAATGTCCATTTTGTGTTTTTTTAAAATTAAAAAAAAAAAAGGTACAGATGTGGATGAACACTTCTCTCCCTTTTGCTTTCATGGGATGCATCTCAAGCTCATAAGGCTCAGACTGGGGAAATCCACTAATGAAAATGCTTGACGAAGCAAATCCCTCATACGTCCTTGATTTCAGGCTTACACGCTCTCACATATCTTGGGAGAACTCTGATGCCTAAGTTAAACCCATACCGTTTGTAGTACCATCATAAGCAAGTCCTTTCATCTACCACAAATACAAGTTCTACAGATATGTGAGGTCTGTTTTGACCTTTGGGTAAATTCACGGACACGGGGAGAGAGGGAAGTGGGCATGGTCCCCTATTATGCTCAATCTGCATTTTTTCTGTGCTTGGATTATGGCTGCAGTACATCTTTTTGGTGTTGTCATTGTTGCTGTATGTCTTCATGCTGTTTTTGACTTACGGCATCCCTAAAGCAAGCCTATCATGGGGTTTTCTTGGCAGATTTGTTCAGAAGGGGGTTTGCCCTTGTCTCCCTCTGTGGCTGAGAGCGTATGCCTTGCCCAATATCAGCAAGTAGATTTCCATGGCCAAGTGAAGATTTGAATCCCGGTCTCCAGAATGGAAGTCCAACTCTCAAACCATTTACACCATGGCAGCTGTCTTGGCGTCCTCTTAGCATAATATAAATCGTTATTTTAGCATAAACATCCGAATGTGGAGATACGCTATGCCAGCAGAACACAACTCTGTGCAGGGTAGCAACGTTGCACAACAGGTCTCTGACTTTGTGCCCTTCTGCAGTGCACAGCACACAGCCGCAATGTGCAGTGTTGCTGTATGTTCAGCTGAGCTTCTGCTGTTCTGAGCAGATTGTCTATTTATTTATGAATTTGCACCTTTGCCTCAGCAATGGAACCCAAAGTGGCTTCCAACATATTTTAGAACAATTCAGAGTAAACAATCCGAACCTGAACTCTTTTTTGATGGGACCTGACTGACGAACAGACTGATAAGAACTTCAAGAATCCCCTTTAAGAAGAATCCCCTATATGTTGTTTTATGTATTAAATACATGTTAATAAAAATATTTTAAAAAAAAACAGCTGTTGCAGCAGAATGAAAGGCTTGCCCAAATAGGCACTAGTGGAAAAGCAGTGTTATTGGACCCAATAACAATGGGAATGGAATCCAACAACGGGAGAGTGAAAACGTCATGTGCTAAAGAGAGACCGATCACGGCGCTAAGCCAGTGCAATCGTGCAACAAACGGATGTGTGATAAAACCCTAAGGGCAGCCACCAAAAAGGCCCTCTCTCACGCCCTACCAGCCATACCGGTGAAGGTGGTGGGGCTGAGATGAGAGAAGACCCTTTGTTGAAGATCTCAGGGTCAAGGCAGACCCATACAAGGAGACATAGCCTATACTTATATTTGCTCTTAGTTATTCTTTAAATGGATCCTTAGCAGTCTTATCCACCAAACAAACCTTTCCCTGGATTTTTTCCCCCTATTTACATAAAAACATTTACATCTGCAAGCAACCCTGGCTTCCCACTTCCCTTCCCAAACCTGCACAGAGCAAAGCACTTGGGAAATGTTTGTTGAACAACACCAGATCTGTTTCCACAACGGGGCTGAACGCATTTAATAAGGCTGCTTCCCTGGGAGAGCCGGGCTGCCTTTGTCTGTGCGGCTTCCAAAAACAGGCCTGGAGTTTTCCCTTTACATCGGAGCGAGATCTGGTTTCTCATGCTGAAGGCTGTGCTTTTGCCAGAAACACACACAATTGCTCCTTGCTTTGGGAATACAAACGAATTGGTAGGTATGTTGGGGGGGGGGTGGAAATGGGGAGAAGGGATAACCATACATCAAGGGAGGACAGAATGCTACTTTTTTAAAAAAAAAAAAAAGAATTTTATTCTTTTTACTGGAATGCCGAGTTCCATGGTGCAAAAGATAAATTGGTTGTTGTTGTGTGCCTCCAAGTTGTTTTCAATTTATGGCGACCCTCTCGCAGGGTTTCTCAGCAAGGTTTGTTCAGAGGGGGTTTGCCATGGCATTCGTCTGAGGCTGAGAGAGTGTCACCTGTCCAAGGTCATCCAATGGGTTTCCATGGCTGAGTGGGGATCTGAACCCTGTCTCCAGAGTCGCAGCTCAGTGCTCAAACCATTATGCCACACTGGGTCTCATTGACAGAATTCCTTCAGAGAGCTTTCCCATTGCGTTCTTCTGTGGTTGAGAGAGTGCGACTTCACTCAGGCCACCCAGTGGGTTTCCATGGCCAAGCAGGGGTGTGAACCCTGGATTCCATCCCACTAGCTCTCAAAAGATAAATTAGGACTAAGTAATTCTGTGCTCTTTGTTTTCCCGTCTGGAGTCCCAGAAGATAATGACGCTCACAGCCCTTCCACACAAAAATCCTGAAGATGCTTTTCACTTTTCGTTGTGTCTTTGGGATGGCGTACTGTGGTTCTCAGTTGTTGGTTCTCCAAAGTTCTGCTTTGGACTTCATTTCCCAGAAACTCTAGCCAGCATGGCTGTTACCCCAAAACCTGGGTGACTCAGGGGTCCACCCATGATGCCAGTACCTCCGTGTGACAATGAGGAATTAATTTGCTCAATTAGGAGGCCTGTGGGAGGGGGGTAACCTAACAAGATCTTCTAAGGGAGTCCTCACAGGAAAGAACCAGCCAGAGATTCAAAAGTAAACTAAAATGTGTTTTATTGAAGGAAGTTCAGTCACAGAGAAGATTCAAACAGTCATGCACTCACACAAGGCTAACCAAAGGAAAAGGAAGGAAAGACTGATAGCAAAGTTTCAGGGAGTAGCCAGTATTTACCATTCGAGAAGAGCAATGAAGAAGCAGCATTGTGGCTTAGACTTGTGTCTAAGGGCAGTACACAACCGGGAATCAGAGCGACAGCATGGCTACCGGCAAGTGAAGTACTGCATCTGACTGCTTGAAATGAAGCTTTTTATCCCCAATATCCACCTGGAGGGCAAGGGCGTGAATGGCTCTCTGGCCGAGTGAACAATGGAGGTTGCAGCTTGGACAATGGGAGCCGGATGGAGTTATTAGGAGCCAAAGAGTTAATGGCTGCTGTAATAGTTCTGTAATGGTGGACAGGTAAAGGAACAATGAAGGGAAATGTGCAGGTGATAGGAAGAAGGGCTGAAAGAATCAATGGTTTGTTGAGAACTTCCCGTCGCTATTGTGTGGTAGCAGAGATGTTGAGTTTTACTTTAAGCCTGTTATCTCTGGAGTTACCTGGAGATTAGCCTGACGATGACCTTGGCTACGCCTCGAGGGGATCTCCTTACCTGCTTTGCAATCACATGTGTTCAGTCAGTAGTTTTCCTCTGCCCGACTCAACCTTACAGTCACTTCAGGGTCTATTTTATATCAATGTCAATTAGCGTATTTTGCCAATTAAATCATATTTCGCCAATTAAACCATATCAAATCTGGCGGGTGTGCAGGCTGGTAACATTGCCTGTTGTGAGGGATTCTGGGAGTTGAAGTCCAAAACATCTGGAAAGCTAAAGGTAAAGAACCCCTGGCACGGAGGGGTTTTCAGGCAGACACCAGAGCAGGACGGTGATCCAGATGAGAAACCCACTCTGGATCAAGGCTCCAACTTGGCTGCTTTTTCCAGCAAACAACAGTTGATGCCTGAAGCCTGCTTATTTGTTTCAGAGAGGGCTGTTTTATCTCATATAGAGTTTAGCCTTGAGTTGTCACTTGCAGAGACTCTGTGGGGTGGGCAGTGAGTCCCGAAGACTGACAGGTCTAGCAAGTCACGTGGAAATATTTTAAACCCCTAAAAGGGGAGGGGGGAAGATTAGGAGAGATGCTCAGGGTTTTCTTTTGGCAACAAAACAGTATTTGGCAAGAAAGCTCATCCCATTCATATTTCCCAGCCAATTACATGGACCACAGATCCTTTAGTTTTTCTACTTCTTCAAATTTAACAATATAGGCCTCCAAATTTGACCATATGGCCCTGAACCACCGCAACAAGAGTGCATTTAAAAGGTATATTTTAGGATAAAAATCCATCAGATGAAATGAATACTAAAGTGCATATTTTTGAGATACAATGCGAATGGGTATTTCAGGCTAAAATTAATGCAAAACACACATTTTAGGATCATGTGTAGAGAAATATGCATCCTACAATATAGGCATACCAAAATTAATGTTCCAGGAAAAAATGTGTATGAGAACTGTTTGTGTGGGGAGAAAAAAAGGAGGCTCAGAAGTAATGCAAATTTGCACACGCACAGATTGATGAGAAAATGGGACCAAATGGATTTATCAGTGAACACAAGAATCTTAAACAGGCTGGGAATAAATCCTTACTGTCATGCCCCAGTCCCAAAACTCAGGTGCAAACACAGACAAGAGCCTCCCCAACAGCCACTACAAAGAGACATGAACAGGCCCATACTTCTTGAAGCCCAGCGTAGATGATAAACGGAGAACCCAGGGGACTCAAAGTACTTATATAGGGAAGCCACATTAATCAGGCAAACAGCCAGAGGAGGCCGCTGGCCCATAAATACCAGAGGCAGGGCGGGGAGAAGTCCGTTGCAGACAACTGGCCTTTCCGGTGGAAGCAACCCGTTCTTCTGTTGATCCTTGGCTTGTGCCCCTGGGAAACCTTGACCCTCGCTTTGCATGTGCTGACTGCACTGCTAGGTACCCCCTTGAACTGACACCTTGACTTGGACTACTGAAACAAAAATGGTAAGTGACTGGTTACGCTTTTGTAAACTTTGTCTGCGGCTGCTGCCATAGACTCTGGCCATTTCCGCACTAGAGTGTTATAGTGCTATGATTCCACTTTCAACGTCCTATGGAATCCTGGGGTTTGCAGTTTCGGGAGGGGCCACTCGGCCCCTCCCGAAACTGCAAACCCCAGGATTCCATAGGACGTTGAAAGTGGAATCATAGCGCTATAACACTCTAGTGCGGAAATGGCCTCTGTTGGAGGACTGTGTGGTCATATGTGATTACTAGCAACTATTAGCTATTGTTTTAAGGACAGATTTAATAACTAGGTGTAAGTGTCTGAATATACTGGACTGTATGAAACAGCGCAGGAGTTGTATTGTAGGCATGTTATCTTTTCCTGTGTGGTTTGTTAGTACTGTTAGTATTGTTTGTGCTGTTACTTTGTGTTTTAATTTAGGCTTAATTTCTGTTTTAGTTTTGTCTTAAGTTTGTCTTGATTGCATGCATTGTTAGGTTGTTTTTTTTTTTACTATAGCTGTTTTGTTTTCTTGTTACGTTTGTGTTGAATAAAATAAAATTTTATTTTAAAAAGTAAACTGTAGAGCCTGCTGCACGACTAGTTGAAGCTCTGAGAGCCGTTGTGGCCAAAGAGCACAGCAGAAATACTCTAAATAAATAAATTTAGAAATAGAGAGGTTCTGTAACTGTAGTGTAACTATACCAGCATTGTTTTATGCTGTGCAGCTGTGAACAGGATCTTGGCTTTCTTCTTTTTTTCTCTCTCTCTTTTTTGAACTTTCACCAATAGCTGAAGCTTCAAAGTCTCTCCTTTTAGAAACCAGCCCTGAATCTCTGAGCAATCCCAGCTCGGCTTGTACCCATGCGGGTAGAAATTCTGTGCGATCCGTTGCTGGAATCCCCCCCCCCCTCTCTCCTGGCTTTAATAGGAACCATATGCAATGAAACCATTTGCGAATGGAAGATTATCTATGGTATTTGTCACTTTTCTCTCCCTCTTCTTTCTCTCCCCCCCTCCTCGCCATTTTCTTTTTCGCGAGGGATTCGATGCTGTGCGGATTTTAGCATTTTCTTCAGGCCTCCATCTCCTTGGCAGAAAGCAACAGACTATAAAAACCATTCCCCAGAACAGCTGCTGGGAGAGAAAGGCGCTTTTGATATGTCATCTCCTCCCTGCTCCCCAGCCCACTAATCACCCCTTTTGCTGACCTGAACGAGAGCAATTATACATCCTGGTTATTGTAAACGGACCACAAAACACCAGGCATACCTTCAGATGATGTCATGTCTAGACACGCCACTCAGGTATAAATTATCAAGAAAAAGTAGCTTGTTCAGTGGTAGAAGCTGTAAAAAAAAAAAAATTAACAAGATTTTTTTGGTGTCTCTCTTGTGCGCCGTCTCTCGAACACAGGCCTGTGGTGCTGCGGTTGGGTGAATTCTCTACCTCTGCGTGCTTTGGGGAAAGAGAGGGTTGGCCCGGGGAACTCTAATGCCTTCCTTCAGCTGTTTCATTTCCTACAAGGACAGAGTTTCTCAAAAAGGGAGAGCGTCTATGTGTGTGTGTGAATATGAGAGCATTATTTAAAAAAAAAAAAAGGAATTGGATGCCTTGTTCCTTTCAACATTACAGAAATCATAAGCCTAATGCCCGTCATTGCTCCCAAACAGAGCGGACCCACTGAATCAATGCAATTGGGTAAGTCCACACTTCCTGCGCTGTTATAGCACTACTATTCCACTTTAACCGCCTTGGGAAAATTCTTTGGAGTTCTGGGGTGCGTAGTTTACTTGGGCACAAAGCTCTCTCGTTGGGAATCCTCAGTGCCCCTCGTTAATCTGCAAATCTCAGGATGTCGCCGTGGCCGTTAAAGTGGAATAATAGCTGTATAGCAGTCCGGTGTGGTAAGTCCCTTAATGCCTGTGCCGTTGATTCGACAGTTCTGGATTCATTGGAGTAACTTTGGGTTTAGTCCTCGGTGGTCGTCACGTGGCTCTCCAGATATTGTTGGAGTGCAAGTCCCAGCAGCCTCACTAATGGTGATTTTAAAAAACAACAACAACACTTTTTCTTATGATTGTTTTTCATTTTTTTTAAATTCTTTTTATTCATCAAACAATAACATAAAAACAGCTAAGAATAAATAACTCAACATTAGAGTAATATGATACAATAAAAGAAAATATCCATACATCCCAGCATTTTCTTATTTCACATATTATTTCGTGCCTAAGTCTGCTTATAACTACATACGCATACACAACACACACTCCCTACCCAGCTTCATAAATGCAAAACAATGTTTCTAGAAATATTTAACATTTAATGTCTTACCTTATTCTCCTTTCCTGTCTTCCTCGGTGATTCTCTAGTTAGCGTTTACCGACAATTAAGCAATATAGACAATATTTTAAGAAACAAGAAAAAAAAAACCACCACCTTTATCTATCCTTATAATTTCTTAAATTTTAAACATTCACTTTCAACTCAAGGTTTTATTTTCTATCTTTCCTCTTTTCCTTTTCCATTTCCGAGTGGTTCATATTTGTATATAATTTTCCTACTCCTCTTGTTTTTCCTTCCATTCTCAGATTATCGTTATCAGCCTTAAATCTATAGAAGCTCTAACCTCACTTCTTGAAACTTCTTTATAGAGTGCTATCCATGATATCTTTAATTATCTATATCCATTGCTATTATTTCTTCAGGATTTTTAATTTTCCTCTATAGTTCTATGTACCTATGTGTATTTCCAATATCTCTACCTTTTAACTTCTATTTTCCCTTTGCCACAGAAAATTAATCCTTTCCACCGCTATTGCTATCGCACCCAATTTTTCCTCTAATGCCAATAACATGGGGTTCCAAACTTCTTTAAATCCTTTTAGCGAATTATCTGATAACATAATCATCAGCCTGTCCATTTCCATCAGATCATACAGCTTCATCCACCATTCCTCTATATTTGGTGCTGCTTTTTGTTTCCATTTTTTGGCATATATCATTCTAGCCGCTGTAATCATGAAAAGTAACAATTTTTTCTGTGTTTTCTTACGTTGTTAGATCTCGTCAGTCATATTTAGCAAATATATCTCTGGTGTCATTGAAAAATTTGTTTGCAATATTTTGACGACTCTTTTGTGGACTTTCTTCCAGAATTTTCATTTTAAGTCTGTGCTGAGAGGTGGATACCAGAGAGAGGAAAAGCGACATAGAAATTAAATAATTCTGCAAAATTAATTTCAATTTTAATTAAAATTATTAATTAAATAAATTAAGGAATGAATAAGCTGAGTCATGCCCACTTGCTTGAACCTGTAAAATGTGTGCTCGTTCTTTACCACTCATATTTCAGTGTTAAGATATTTTTAAGAAAATCACAAAAATGTACATTGTATGCACTTGTTAAAAAGAGGGAATGGGCTAGTATCCGCCTCGCAACCCCTTCATCCCTCTTTCAGCAGTATATTGGTTGCTTGCTTGCTGGAAGAAACTTTGGAGCAAGGCAGGAAATGGGGGAGGGTTTTATTTTATTTTTTTAAAGAAGGATTGTATTGCAAGATGCACCAAGAGCCCCTGAGAAGGAATTTAATACTTCTCTTCTTGATTTTTCTTTTAAAGAAAGAACTTTTATGCTCCAGGGGCTAATGCTTCTGTTTCCAGATGAGAAAGAGAGAATTGGTTGTGTCTCAAAACTGATTTACTAGCTACGTCAAAGAGAGAGTGGATCACAGTCCTTTGGTTCTCTTGTTTGCATCTATGTATAAAATTTGTCCTCGGATAAGGGTTCCCAAGCATCCCATTTTCTATGGGGCATCCTATATTTGGGGGCCTTGAAATCCAGCCCCCAGAAATCTCATGAGGAGCCCTCCTGAGGCCATTTTGCTATGCCCAAATGCTCCTGGGTCAGTTTGTTGTGAGCGCAATGGGCACCCGGCCTTTCCAGAAATGGACGCAAGCTGCACACATAAGAGACCAACTAGAATCATAGAGCTTGAAGACACTACAGCGGCCATCGAGTGCAAAGCCCTGCCGTGCAGGAAGACACCGTCAAAGCGTTCCTGACAGATGGCCGTCCAGCCTCTCTTTAAAAACCTCCGAAGAAGGAGACTCCACCACACTCCACTGAGGCAGCAGATTCCACTGTTGAATGGCTCTTAGGTGAAATCTCTTTTCCTGTAGTTTGAATCCATTGCTCCGTGTCCTAGTCTCCGGAGCCGTGGAAAACAAGCTTGCTCCATCTTCAACATGACATCCTTTCAAATATTTAAACATGGCTCTCATGTCCCCTCTTAACCTTCTTTTCATCAGGCTAAACATACCTGCATCCCTAAGTGCTCCTCATGGGGCTCTGTGGTTTCCAGACCCTTCCTCATTTTGGTCGCCCTCCTCTGGACACGCTCCAGCTTCTCAATATCCTTCTTTAAATGAGGTGCCCAGAACTGGACACAGTATTCCAGGCGAGGTCTAGCCAAAGCAACAGACCCAACCTGACAACTCTTATCGTCTTACCAAGCATCGTCAGACTTTCACTCTAGACTTTAAGAAATCTGATTCCAGTAAACTTAGGGAAATATTAGGTGCCATCTTGTGGTCAGGCATATCAAAAGAGCAAGGAGTTTATGATGGATGCAAGTTTCTTAAAAGTGAAATACTTAAGGCAGAGTTTCAAACAATCCCACTGAGGAAGAAGAATGGAAAGTGTGTGAGGAAATCAGGATGGATGTCAAAAGAACTTTCAGACGAACTAAGATTTAAAAGGGCCGTGGACGAGAAATGGAAAAGGGGGGAAATCACCAAAGAGGAATTCAAACAGGGACCGCGTGTAGGGAAAAAGTCAAAAAAGCTAAAGGTTTCTAGATATCCCTTTTCCTATGAGACGTCCTTTATTTGGGGAGTTGAAGCCCCGCCCTGTGTTGGAGCCATATTGGGACTTGATGAGAGTGGCTGACAACCCCGGAGTGACTGACAACCCCGGAGCATTTGGAACACAGCAAAATGGCCTTGCACACCCAATGGATGGGGTATGTTTGCCCGGATTGTGGCTGGCATGGCCTTGGTTTTCTGTGCATTCCATTTTTTTTTCTGCCTAGGTGTAGTACCTCTCAATTCTCCCTGTCAAAATGAATTTCAACAGGGAGAAAAGCAAGTTACTACTCTCAGACAGGAAAAATGAAATGCACAGGTGAAACCTCGCTTGACAACACTACACTACACCTGGTTTGATCCCAGTACGTGTGAAAGGGATCTAGTAGATCACAAGCTAAACACGAGTCAGCAGGGTGATGCAGCAGCTAAAAAAGCCAAACTATGAACCCTTATAAGGAGCAGCTTATGGAGCTGGGGCTGTTTAGCCTAGCCTTATGCTTCTCCTCTCTTGCCCATCTCCTTCCTTGGGTGTGGGGAGGCGTCAGGAGCGGGTTTGTGGTGCTGAGAAATTGGGCTGTGAGCTGTCCTTAGGAAGAGGACCGGGAAGAGGAGGACCAGAGGTGCTTTTTAAGGACTGTGTGGCCTGATTGGAATTCCCAAGAGGGAGGATTCCCTCAGAAAAGAATTGTGTGAGCTAGGAGGACAGGGATTAGAAAAACTTGCAAATGCAGTCCTCCCGCCACGTTTGTGGTTTGATTTTTGCAAATTTGATTATGCATGCGGCGTGTGTGTGCCTCCCACCAATTCCCTTCCTCCTATTCATTTGCTTTTGCTGGGTGCAGAGAAGGAAGGCAAACACGCCCGGGAAAAAGGCAAAGGAATTGCGGCGGGGGGGCCCACACACCTTCCTTCTCCCCTCCGGAGCTCCTCCCCGCCATTCCTTTCCATTTTGCCCAGCATGGAGAAGGAAGGCTTGCACGCCAGGGCAAAAGGCAAGGGAATGGGAGGGGGGAACCCGGGAAGGGAATGGGAGGGGGAGTTATTTGCAGCGTTTCCACTTTCAGGAGTGTTCTGGGCCCCAAACCCTCACAAAAGAGGAGGAGCCGCTGTAATCAAATCCACGAAAGCGAAACTTGCAAATGTTGAAGGGCCGATCATATTCCTTCCCACTCACTTGGCAAGATGAAACGAGGAACATGGGATCCAGCCTACTTGCTCTGACTGAGATGGTGGATGGAGAGCAGAGTGGAAGGTGAGTCCTGGTACCGTGAAGGCTGTGAAAGAAGAGGGAAGCTAACTAAGTAAATTTGTACGCCCCCCCCCCGACAGTCTTTGCAAATTGTAGCAGCAAATCGGTGAAGCCTTGCCAGTTGTTGCAAGCTGCTGGCTGTAATAGTTGAGTTGCGCACTGCCTTTTCCTCTTGCCTGGAGTGCAGCCCACCGAAAGCTGACAGTTTTCATCCTTGTCGGGAGATGACCTACCAAAACTGGCCCTGAGATCTGACATCCCAAGTCAGGGTTCCTTCAGTGCCCTTTTGCTGTTGCATTAGATGCGAAGCAGCTTTTCTCTTCATTTTTCTGAGCGAGGGATGAAGGAAACACATCATCTGGGTGACAGACAGGCGAAATGCCTCAGATGGCGATTTTAGACTTAATCGCTTTCCCCTCTCCCTAATTTCTCTGCCTGGTCTCCCTTGTGCTCAGTGAAGACCGAGCCGGAGTCACACCCGAGAGCACCATCCCTTTGTTAGAACATCTGAGAAGCGACTGGGGCCGGCACCCGATTCCAGAGCAACACGGCAGAAATCACATCCTGGAATCCATTAAGTCCCGCTCTGGTTCGACAGGAGGAAACACAGTCTATATAGTGAAATAAAAGACATCCTGGAACCTATTATGCTCTCGGAGAACAAGACAAAGGGAACACGAGGAAGGACGTTATAAGATCGACGGCTCTAATAAATGATGTGTTGGCATCTCTCTTCCCCCAAGTCGTGGATTAACAACAGATGTATTACACTAATGTCTATTTATACGTTAATCTAAAACAACTGCATTGCCGTCACGGGCAGGAATTCTATCGATGCAACCCCCTCCACCTTTATCTCCGCCCCCCTAGTAGGAGGTGGCTGCCAAGCTTGGGAAAATGAAGTAGGGATGGAAGAAAAGGGGGGCCGGGAAACGTGGGGGAGCAAAAGGAGCACAAGATTCAGCTGCATGGGAGAGGAATTTGCATCTCTAAGCCTCTCGCTTGAGGCTTATAAGCAAGCCAGAGCTACTCATCCTTCCACACTTCCTTGCATAACTGAGACTGATGTGATGTTTCCCCAGACGGCAACACTCGGCTGGTAACATATCCCATTAATAGCTTGCACAGCCTGCAGCCAATGCTGTGATCTATCTGGATTTTTTTTTTTTAAGAGGGGTCAAACCATTTTGGAAATGGCTACTGTGAGAGCGGGAAACTGCGCAGAGACCGGGGCCCAGTTTTGCTTTGCACCCTCTACTCCACAACAGCGTAGCAAAACAGCTTCTTTTTTCTCCATTTCCCAGCCCAAATGGTGGCTGGATGCGACATCGTGTCACTTCTGGTTGTCATTTGATCTGGGGTATGAGGGAAACAGAATTTATATTTATTTATTGTATTTATAGATCGCCTTTCTCCCTGTCATGTCCTGGATAACTTGCACTCACACACTTCATTCAGAATTTCAGACAGAATTGTTTATTTGAAGCAAAGCAAACAACATAGTAACTTTCCCAAAAGTTGCTGAGACTGTTGCATCTGGGATTGTTACAGATTTTAGACCTCATCATACAAATTTAGGTATGCATATCAATGACTGGTGAAAATCATAAATGTCACATCACCCCACTGGCACAGGCATTTTCCCAGACCCCTCTGTTTTTTATATATCTTTCATCCTGAGAGCCAGCACAAATTCCTTTATCCTTCTCTATGCATTGGTTGTTCCCATAACACCTTCCTGCTACTTTGCATTTCTGCTTCTGATTTTCTTCCCTCTTGCCTGGATACAAAGTGACATTGAATATTGCAGCAATTAGCCATTTGGTGCCTTGGGATACTTTTAGATTTCCAACCCGATACATAGTTGCTGGCAGTAATTTGCAATGGATACAGGATAGCGCTGCACTGAATGATCACTCTATTTGATAAAGCAAAGCTTTTCTATTGCAAATACTAGTACATTCAGCATACATATGACAAGAGCCATGCACCCTGACACTCCAAGAGTGGGACCCAAGGCAGCTTCCAGAAAAGTTAAAAACATATGCAATGTAATTTAAAACAATTAAAATAACCATATGAGGACATCATGAAGTCATTATAATACACAGAAAAGTTTAAAAAGAAATAGAACTTCCCAATAAAATTAAATAATGGAATAATTTTTTAAAAAAATGGAAGGTATCAGGTGAGGTGTGGCTTGGAAGTCTTTGGCTGCCTTCATACATTTGGTGGGCTTTGGGTGTGATTTGGGGGCGATTCTGGCCAAACAACTGTGCAAAAGAGGTACAAATTTACTGGATTAGTGAAAGACTCAAGAGCCACGAAGTTGTGTCTGTGGCCTGCGGGTTATGCTGTCCCCACCCAGCTGGTTCTGCTAAAATGGACTTTTTTGTGGCTTCTTCCAAAGGCTTCCTTTCAATCCCTGCTGTGCCCCAGTTTTGCAGAAGCCCACCTATTCCCATAAAGGCAGCCATCACCACAACATTAAATAACAATAAAGAAAACTCACGGGAGACTTGGCCTGTGTCTAAGGAACCGCCCTGAATGGCCCTTGCAGCAAGTCTAGTGTCCTCCAAGGTATGTTTGGACTGTAGTTCCCATCACTCCAGCCAATTGAGGAAGGCTCACCCAAAGTCTAAGCCAAAGAAACCTTCATCGTTGACCTCTGGATAAATCCAAAGTACTTGAACCCAAATAAAGCCAGAGGTCAATGATGAAGGTTTCTTTAAATTTGTTTAATTTATATCCCACTTTTCTCCCAAACAATACTGGATATGTTTTGAATCTGGATAAATCCAAAGTACTTGAACCCAAATAAAGCCAGATTCAAAACATTTCCAGTACCGTTTGGGAGAAAAGTGGGATATAAATTAAATAAATAATTCAGATATTTAAAGATACCTACCTATCATGTCACCTCTCAGTCATCTCTTCTCCAGGTTAACCATACGCAGCTCCGAAAGCTGTCCTTCCCAGGCCTTGGTTTCCAGACCTTTGCCGACCTTTGTTCCAGTTTGTCAACATCTTTCTTTAACCGTGATGCTTAAAACTGGATACAGCATTCCGGCTGAGATCTGATCACAGCGGAAGAGAGTGGGACTATGACTTCACTCAATATTAGTATTAATATTAGTATTCCTGTTAATACAGCCTAGAATTGCATTGGCCGTTTTAGCTGCTGCATTACTGTCTTGGCTCAGTTTGATAGGACTTGTTCTCGAAAGATGCTACACACGTTCAGCAGTCTTGCCTCTTCTCTTCTGAAACTGGCCTGCATTTCTTTCTTTAAAAAAAAACAACCTGAAACATAACTTTGGCCTGCCTTTCATCTTACGATGAGCTACACGGAAGAGAGGATGTAGCTTCATTTACCTCATGCTGTTCCCCTCCTTCTTCTACCTGCTGGGTGCATTATGGGATACCGAGGCATTGTGGGATATCAAGTAGGGGGACAACCGATGGAAAAACACACAGCCCTGGGTGTTGGCTGTATCTTCCCTCCTTTCTGGGGGTGCTTTTTAACCAGTTAATCAAACTTTAAAGTCTAGCGGCCTCGCTTTTCCCGCCCCTCCTCTTTCAAGTCCCCGGCTGAAAGCCGACAGTCCAGACCTTTTGCATTTGATCTCTTGACGGGAGTTCATGAACCGGTTGCTAACGGATACTGTGATGTTAGACATCTGGGAATAACCCTAATCAAATAAACCGCTGACTCAGTTAGGCTGGATAAACCCAGACTGGTGAATTATTAGGTTTGACATAATGTTATATTTATTTTTTCCTTGTGCTCGGCTGTCTCTGGCAGAACAGGCTCTTTCTGACAGAGGAACGTGGTTTTCAGCTGAGGCAGGCCATGGGGCCATTTTGCCGTCGCATCTGCCTTCCGCTCGAGCAGCCAGCAACCGAACAGCACAGGGTAGCAATTTGAGCCTTGGACTATGACTCTGGAGACCAGGGTGTTACCGGTCTGCACGCCCCCCCCCAGATTTGATATGGTTTAATTGGCGAAACATAACTTAATTGGCAATATGCATTAATTGGCATGGGTTTAAAATGGACCCTGATGTGGCTGTAAGGCAATCTGGGCAGAGGAAAAGCATTGGAGGAACGCATGTGCTTCAAAAGAGGTCAGAACATCCCCTCTAGGCCCAGCCTAGGCCGTTGTCAGGATGATCCCCGGAGATGATAGGCTTAAATTAAGCTGTAACGTCTCTGCCGTCATACAATTGCAAAGGAAAACTCCCAACAAACCGTTGATGGCTTTAGTCCTCCTTCCTAGCTCCTAAACATCTCCCACATTATCCCTCTTGCCTGTCCACTATTACAGAGCTGTTAGGATAGCCATTAAATCCCTTCTCCCCCAGCGCTAAGATTGTCGATGCAACCCGGACCTCGTTGTCCACTCTGCAACCTCCATTGTTCGCTCAACCAGAGAGCTATTTACACATATGTCCTCCGGGCAGATTCTGGGTATCAAAACCTTTCGTTTCAACCAGTTTGTTGCAGTAGCTCAAATGCTGAACACCACTGTCTCGCTCTGATGACATGTTGAGAGCATCCTCTTCTCCAAAACATCCAGTGGCAGCTGGAAGCTTCCATGCCGGGGCGGCAGGACACGGGGACACCCTCGTGGGCCTTGAGCTTACTGAGATGATGTTTAAGTCTCCAGGTAAAACAATGGTCTTTTTCCTGCCTTTTTAATCATTTTTAAACTAGCTGTTAATGGTTCATATGTTGGTTTTTCTGCCAAGAAGCTGGATTTTTTTTTTAAGAAAAATTCTACCTACGGTTTAATTTTTGCAGTTTTTAAAAAAGTGGTATTGTGTCTGTATGTGTGTGTGTGTGTGTGCATGTATGTTGTTGTGTGATTTCCAGTAGTTTCCGACTTATGGTGACCCTAAGGCAAACCTTAGGGTTTTCTGGGGCTGAGAGTGTGCGATGCATCTCGATTTCCGTGCCTGGTCACAGTGCAATGCTCAAACCACTACATCGTGCCGTCTCTAGATGCAGTGCGTCTACCTGAGCTAGGACTAAGCAGTAGGATTTGGGCCACTGCTGTTATATTCACAGTTTTTGTTGTTGTGTACCTTCGAGTCATTGCCAACTCAGGGCAGCTCTAAGGTGAATCTATTATGGGGTTTTCTGGGGCTGAGAGTGTGTGACACACCCAAGGTGACCCACTGGGCTTCGGCCCCTCCTGAAACTGCAAACCCCAGGATTCCATAGGATGTTGAAAGTGGAATCAAAGCGCTGTAACAGTCTCGTGCGGAAATGGCCCTGGTCTCCCGGGTCGTAGTCTGACGCTGAAGCCACTATACAACGTTGTCCCTCCCCATCTATGAACACAAAGGAGCTGCTTTGGAAATCTGGTATTGAATAAAAGTATTTTAAATAAATACAGAACTCAAAATCAATCTAGTCAAAGAACAAAGCAAAGTACTTCTTTTTTTTTTTTTTTTTTTTGATGATCCATTAAAAGGAAAAGGGTCAAACTGTTCACCTGGTTAAAGAAATAACAGTTGATGATTACTCAAATGTGGTTAAATGGATGAATTAACTCATTAAAGCTGTAACCCTTCAACCCATTAGACATACTTCTTTTCCTCAGGCATTTGGATATTACTTATGGTCCAACTGTTGTAGATTCCTTCTATGGCGTTCATCCTTGTTTGTGGGGTTGTGTGTCTCTGGAGCGTGTTGCTGGGTGAGCACTTTCGGTATTATTGCATTTTTATATTATGCCCCAAGCCCAATTGCTGGTAAAATTGTTGGTAAGTGGTGCTGTGGCTTGAGTGTTGCGCTAGGACATTGGGAGACTGAAGTTTGAATCCTCACTCTGACATGGAAACCCGCTGGGTGGCCTTGAGCAAGTCACACTCTCTCGGCCCTGGAGGAAAGCAACGGAAAACCCTCTCTTGCCAAGAAAAACTTCTGATAGGTTGCCATGAGGCTGCAATGACTTGAAGGGGCACACAATTACAGCAACGGCAACCGTTAGTTCGAACTGGAGTGGACTCACAGAATTAATGGGAACTTGGTCACAATGGTCATCCAACATTTATGTCTGCTCCAATGTTGTCATGGCCCCGCTTTAATGGATATAGACCTCTGCCTCTCCATTTCTCTGGGTTGTTTTTTTAATTTATTTTGTTCATTGGGTGAGGGAGAAACAACTGGTCTTGGCTCAGAAGGGGGAAGAAATGAGGGTGCACTCACTAATGGGGGGTAACCTTCTTTTCCTTCCCCACTGAGCTGAGACCAGCCACTTCATAATCATCTAAATTGCCTCCCCTTTCTCCCCTCCCTACCAGTAAGCGACAGCTTCCCCTCCCAGGGCTTGACTGCTGCTGGGGAAGGGGAAGGTTTGGGATGGAATGCACTCCATCCAAAAAGAGACGTATGCATGCAAGAACCGCTAAAATGATGCTGCCCATCACAAAACAAAAAAGGAACCTTCTCAAGCTTCAGCCTTCCCTTGATTGCAAAAGTGAGTATACTGTACCACTTCTCCTGTCTCCAGAGAGATCTGGGAAGTTTACTCCACATCAAGTTGTTCAAGTCGTTTCTGACTCATGGTGATCCTAAGGCAAACCTATCACAGGGTTATCTGGGGCTGAGACTGTGTGATGTGCCCAAGATCACCCAGTGGGTCTCCATGGCTGAGCAGGGAATCGAACCCTTGTCTTCGGGGTTGTAGCCCAACGTTCAAACCACTACGTCACACTGGATCTAAGCTAGCATAAGGTACATTTCACCTTTGGGTTGGCCTAGTAAAGATGGGGGTGGCTCTTGTGCGCTTGTGTGTGGTGCAATTGTCATGTGCTTTTGTCAGTGTTTAACGTGCCAGTTTAATTTGGAGATCCATAATTATAAAATCATAGAATCATAGAGTTGGAAGAGATCACAATGGCCATTGAGTCCAACTCCATTCTGCCATGCAGGAACAAACACTTAAAGTACCTCCACCAAATGGCCATCCAGCCCCTGTTTAAAAACCTCCTAAGAAGGAGACTCCACCACACTCCACTGAGGCAACAAATTCCACTGTCAAATGGCTCTTACTGTCATAAAGTTCTTCCTAACATTTAGGTGAAATCTCTTTTCCTGTAGTTTGAATCTAGTGCTCTGTGTCCTAGTCTCTGGAGCAGCAGAAGACAAGCTTGCTCCATCTTCAACATGACATCCCTTCAAATATTTAAACATGGCTCTCGTGTCCCCTCTTAACCTTCCTTTTCCTCAGGCTATACATACCCAGCTCCCTAAGCCGCTTCTTATAGGGCGTCATGGTTTCCAGACCCTTCACCATTTTGGTTACCCTCCTCTGGACACCTTCCAGTTTGTGAATATCCTTCTTGAGTTGTGGTGCTCAGATAATATTGTCTCTTTATTCATTTTGTGGTCTTGCTCACTGGAAGGATTTGCAGAGTTGTAGTCCCAAAAAGGAGGAACTTTTCCAAGCTCAGCAAGGGACACCTGCCATTCAGTCTGGAAACTCTACTAGATTATTTTTAAAAGTCAAGAAACCAATGGAAAGAGTAGTTCGATGATGCATTGTCTTGGCTTTGCGCTGTTATTGTGCTCAATAGTTTAGAAGTGATTTAATCGGTGTGCTTAATTGAATTGAAGGTGTCATGTTAAAAGATAACAGGATATGCACAACTTTGGCAACCGCTTACTCTGCAGTAACGGAAATGTTTATTTTAGGGAGGGTGCATTTGTGTGTGGTAGGGGACCCACTAGCATAATTAGATCATTGGCTAGTTTGATTTCTTGTTATCATATGCATGGAATCACTCAGGGCTGCTCTTTCTCCCCTCTTATCAAACGGGCTCTGCATGAAGGCTGTTTCTGGTATTTTATTTCCCTCTCTTTAAAAAAAAAATGTGAGGGGAATCGGGGAGCCAAACTGGGCAGTGCTGTAGATCAGTGGTAGAGCGCAAGGTAAGCTCAGGCTAAACTGGCTGGTGTGATGACCAAGGAATGTTATTGTTATTATTTGTTGTCATGTCCGTCTTGACTTAGGGTGACCTTATCAATGGAAGACCCTCAAAAGCCTCGGTCATCGACAGCCCTGCTCAGGTCTTGCAAAGTCAAGGCAGCCATGGCTTCCTCAATTGACTCCGTCCAACTGTGATGTCGGCTTCCTCTTTTTCCTACTGTCTTCCACATTTTGAAACCTTATTGTCTGTTCCAGTCAGTCATGCCATCTCATGATATGTCCAAGCTATGACAGCCACAGTTTCGTCATCTTCATTTCTAGGGAGAATTCAGTCTGGATTTCTCATAGGACATGGAATCCATAGACTTCTCCTCTTGCACCATATTTCAAATGAGTTAATGTTTAGTTACCCCGTTGTGGGAATGGAAACCGATTAATCGGAAGAGATTTGCGTTCTCCATAATGGTCTCTTTTATGCCTCACAATTATAATGTGTCAATGCCACTTTCACTCTCATGGCTGCATCCTATGGAGTCCTGGGATTTGTAGTTCTGTGGTGCAGTGGAGCTCTCTGGCCGACAATTCGAAACACCCGACGGAACTACAGACTTGAAGATTCCATAGGACAGAGCCGTGGCAGGGGGCCGTGTGGTGTGACGGAGACCATTTCCAGTCTGACTTGTAGCATAGGGCATCCAGTGATGCCAGGCTGAAGAAATCCCTCACCCCAGAAGGAGGAGATAAATTTGCATGTGCTGATTTTAACGGAGGGAATGCACGTTTTCAAAACGGATTTGCAGTTTAGGGAGGGGCATTTAGAATTCCCAGCCAGAGAGCTCTTGGGCCTCAATGTCCTCGTAGTGTATCTTCAAGTTGTTTCTGACTTACGGTGACCCTTAGGTGAACCATCACAGAGTTTTCTAGGGCTGAGAGTGTACGACGTGGCCGAGGTCACCCAGTGGGTTTCCATGAACAAGCAGGGCATCGAACCCTGGTCTCCGGGGTTATTGTCCAATGCTCAGACCACTAGACCACGCCAGCTCCTCTCTTCTCTTGAGCCTCATTAAACTACAGACCCCAGAATTCAACAGGATGTTGCCATGGCGGTTAAAGTGGAAGATGGCACTATAATAGTGTAGTACGGCAGGGGACTAAGGGAGAAGTCTTTCCCAAGACCTTTTAACCCAGGGGTTCTTTAACTTTTCATAGGTCATGGAGCCTGCTGAGTATCGGAGGGAGGCTTTGGGCCCCTCCTCTCCCTCCCAAAAATGTATATAAATGTATGCACTTTTACTTTGTGCAATTAAAGAAGGCAGAAGCTGAAATGATTTGCTAATATATTTATAAAATTTTATGTGTTAGTTATTTGATTAAATATCTGTTTGAAGTCATGTACTCCAGAACAAACTTGCTAGAAATGCTGTCTGGCTGTTTAAATCACATTATTATCATCATCATCATCATCATCATCATCATCATCATCATCATCTGGCATACAGTTTATTTTATTGCTTTGGAAATGGATTTTGTTCATATAGATTCATTTGCCTTTTTGCCTGTCTCTCTCTCTCTCTCATTCTCCACACACACACCATTTAAAAAAAAGCACAGTAATTTTTAACCTTAAAATTCACCATGGCAGTGAAATGGTGTGTGGAAGCAGAATATATTTTAAAAAATCATTTTACACCCAGGTTTTAAACCATGGCACAAAATGGAAGGTAAAAAAAAAATTGTTTTTAAATCCAGTTTTTAAACCATGGTAGGAAATGGAAGGCACACAGCAGCAATAAAGAAAAGGAAAGATTTGTTTTTTAATCACTTTTAAACCCAGTTTTTAACCATGGCGGGAAATGGAAGCTTAATGAATCATTTTTAAAACCAGTTTTTCAGCCATGGCAGGGAATGGAAGATAAAATGATCATTTTTTTAAAACTCAGTTCCTGGACCCACTGAAACCTTTTCTAGGACCCCCTGAAAGCTCTGTGTTAACCGGAGCCCCCCATTGCTGGGCTCCGAGACCTTCTCCGTGCAAACGCACGTGCTCTACCCGTCATGCGGTAACTCCTCCATCGCCTTCCTTTTCCTCAAAGGCATCGACCGCGCTCACGTATCCTTTGACCGCGTCAGTGTGCCTAAATGCCTTGTGATGCGGCAGAGTTAATTGGCTTAAACATTAACGTTTAGGTTTTTGGTATGTAACCTCTGGGCAGCTGCTGTTTGCTCTGAAAAGCATCAGATAATGGAAATCTCAAGAATATCCTTTAATTTCCACTTGACTCTCCGATGAGGAAAATATGTTTTGGGGAAATGAGGAAGAGAAATAGCTGGCACGGGCTTTCTTTCTTGTCTGCTTTCCCCCCTCCAATTAAAACATTTTCTGCAGGTTTGCTATTTATATACTATTGCCGATGGGAATGTCAGTTATTATGATGCGTAGAGATTGTACCTGGTCCTACAATCTGTATATATTGAATCTGCTTGCCTAACTTCTTCTCAAGAGGCCCCTTTGCACATCTTCTCCTTTCTGAGGCATGCCCAATGGTCATTCAAAAGAAGGCCTTTTTCTGCTGTGGGGCTTAGCATGTGGAATTCCCTGCCACTTGATGTTCTGATTAAATCACTTGCCTCCCGTTGTATCGGTGTTCCATCTCCATGTGGCAAAATTTCTTTCCCAGCAAGCATTTTATCCCTTTCACGCCGTAAAATATTTCCTGCTGTTTTGAATGTTAAGTCTTTTTTTTTTTAAAGTTGCCTTTTGTATTGGATTTTGACTTCCTTTGTAATTCTTTGGTTGTGTTGAGTGCACCTTTACTCAAGTGAAAGCCTTCGTTTCTTTTCACCTTTTTCCGGTTCATCATTGGAGTGAATCAGGCTTGTTGTGTGCCGAATGGCATCGCCGAATCCCCCAAAACATTGTAATGGACCAGTAGGAACAGCATCAGCTTCTCCCCAAAGCCTCTAACAGACAGGTGTCACCACAAATAATTGGGGAGCAGCTGGCAGAGCTCCCTCACCCGAGCAGACCTGCGGATAATATCTGGAATGTGCCAGCAGTCAAACCCTCAAAGCATTCACATTCGTCTGAATTCAGAAGCTGAGCAAGGTTGCAATAGGAATGTCATTTTTCATGAAGTTTCTTCTTGAAGTAATTTTTTGCAGTTTTTGAAGGTTTGCAATCTGGGACTGATTGTGCACAACAGTTGTTTGTGATTGTTTTGTGGAGAAAACGGCATTTTCTTTGCGGGAAACAGGATTTGTTGTGCAGGAAAGGATATTTCCGTGCAGAAATTTCCTCCGCAGAAAATGCTGTTCGGTATAGGGAAAACATTGCTTTGAATACAAATCCATCACATGCCAGTTTTGTGCAATATAGTCCCTCAACGACTTGCATGTTCTGCATAGGAAACACCATTTTCTTCACAGCTGTAGAGCAGAAACGGCTGTTTTCTGTACAAAACAACCTTGTGCGAATTTTGTGCAGAATCATTCTGAAACTGCAGAGACCCTCGTCAGTTCGGGATTAATCTCATGTAAGTTTCTCAATATTCACCTTTTTTTTTTTTGAAGCTCCTGGGAGCCATGACGTGTCCATCAGAGCTAACACAACCGGGCTGGGATGGACCAAGGCACCCTCTCTTCGCATTCACATCCCAGCGCACTCACGCCTCACATCGCATTAGCTTTCCAGTCCACACTCTTAATCCATCCCATGTGCATTTTTTCCCCTTTCTTACCTGCTGCTCCTAATTAAAAATCTGAGGCAGTTGTTATCTGGGAGATCTCCCCTTAATTTATCACTCCGCAGAATGCCTAAGCCTTCAACTCCATCCTGGCATGGATTCTTCCTTGCATTATTTATGCGGGGAACTTTCTCGCCAAAGCCAGCCTGCCTCTGCTTTGCTGATGCTTATCTTCCCTAACACTGGAGCAGCCGAATCTGGCAGCATCCTCGTCGCAGCAGCTCGAGTGTTGGCTGCCGTCTCGTCCTTGTTGCCGTTGTCCTCTAGTCCGAGATCGAGATAAGGTTCTGAATTCTCCCCCTCCTATCCTCGAGGACTTATATTCTCGGTAATTGGCAGGAGGCAAATGGACCCCAAAGCATCCTTATTGGGGAAGGGAATGAACAAAGGGAGGGGAGGGAAAGTTTAAAGTGGATATAAACAGAGTTTGGGGACGTGAATCTTGGCTTACCTGGTGGGACTGGCTTCTTCCCATCTGGCTTTTCCCACTGGTTGTGTCATTGTTATTTGTGTTGTTGACTTTGACTTAATGGTGACTGTGTGAACAAGCGGCCCCAGAGACACCCCATCATCCACAGCTCTGCTCAGGTTTTGCAGACCCAGGACAGCCGTGGGTACCCTGATGAATCCGTCCACGTCTTCGTAGGACCTTCTAGTGGGACACGCTCCCTTCCATAGACAGCCCAAATGCCTCCTTTTTATTTCCCTCTGCAGTCCTTCTCAAAATGGTGACATGAAGCAATGTTGTATCGCTTCCTGTTGCCATGTTGAGAAAGCCTGCAGAAGAAAACTGAGGTGTTTTGTGGGTGGAACAAGGCTCTATGGTGCTTTTATATGTTTTGACATGTTTGAGAAATTTTTGCTGTGATTTTGAGGCAAAGAATACCCCTGAATTTTGCGCTGAATTTTAAAAAATTGATAGGGGTGGGTGGAAGGCTTTGGGGGAATTATAGGGTCTTCAAGGGCCACAGAAATGAGACCTAGGAGTCGTATGTGCCCCATAGTCCTTACTCTGCCCAACCCTGATCCACGGTTCATGTATTTTATATATATGTATGCCTGATATATGATTGGGAATGTCCATGTGATTCTGCAGAGATAGAATTGATAACCACTGTTGTTGTGTAGTATACCTTTTATTGCTACATCCACAATTTTTTTAAAAAAAGACCCCTTAACATTTGCTGGAAAATCAGAACACCGTTTCTTTTTGTACTGATTTTGTACAGTTCAGTTCCACCAGAAACTAATGTTAACTGATTTCTAATCTTTGTCCGTCCGTCCGTCCGTCCGTCCGTCCATCCATCTATCCATCTATCCATCTATCCATCTATCCATCCATCCATCCATCCATCCATCCATCCATCCATCCATCCATCTATCTATCTATCTATCTATCTATCTATCTATCTATCTATCTATTTTCTGTACTTAACAATGTGCTAGACACTGTAGTTTGGCCACTAAGTTTGTTTTACTGGATTGTATGTATATGGATAACATATTCTTTACTTGAATGATAGACACCGAATTTAACCATGGAGATGGGCTGATTTGAGTGGATAGTATTTCATGTATCTGATGAACAATCCACAAGAGCTGACGGTATTAATAAGTATATTAGTCTCTCAGGTGTTGCAAGATTCTTTATTCTTTTTGCTGCTGTTAGGCTGTTCCTATTAGGCTAACAGGAATATTGCTTTGGAAATTATTCCTAGCTCTGTGAGAGTTAATTGGAGCAATGCTACTCAGAATGTCTTGAGGGACGTGTACACAGTCACTGAGATCCTACGACAGAGTAGTATAGTATAAATTTCTGTATGTGGAGTTGTATCTTGACTGTACTATGCAGCAATGGCTTATGGCTCCCATGTCAGTTGGGCACTGAATCTACTCCAGGTTTTGGCTGGCTTTAAAAGCGGCTCTCCAAGGTGCTGAACCTCATTAATCAATAATTTCAGCACCACAGCTTCTTTAAAACCTGGAAAAGAATCATAGAATCATAGAGTTGGGACAGGCCACAAGGCCATCAAGCCCAGTCTCCCCTCCTAGGGCAGGAATTCCAACTAGAACATCCCCAACGGATAGTTGCCCGATCTCTTTCTGAAAGGTCTGGAAGCCATGAAGCCCTATGAAAGTGGCTTAGGGAGCTAGGTATGTTTAGCCTAATGAAAAGAAGTTTAAGAGGTGACATGTTTAAATAACCATGTTTAATTATTTGAAGGGATGTCATATTGAAGCTGGAGCAAGCTTGTTTTCTTCTGCTCTAGAGACTAGGACACGGAGCAATGGATTCAAACTACAGGGAAAGAGATTTCACCTAAACATTAGGAAGAACTTCCTGACAGCAAAAGCCATTCAACAGTGGAACATGCTGCTTCAGTGGAGTATGGAGGAGCATTGTCATCTTTTTTCCAAAGTATGACAGCCTCAGTTTAGTCACCTTTGCTTCCGGTGAGAGTTGAGGCTTGATTTGCTCTCGGACCCATTGATTTGTAGAACTCTCCTCCAGCACCACGGTTAGGATCAGTCAATTCTCTTCCTGAATGCGTAAAAAGGCGGGGTGGCGGAGAAAAGAAAACGTAGCAGCACTTTTAAGACTACCTGTTTTTATTTTTGTATGCACTTTCATGGATATAAACCCACTACAATGAAAGAAATCTTCTCCGAGAAGGTTTTGAACCGAAAGAAGCTGACTTTTGGTGAGCTGGTTTGTTGCTTTTACACATCAACGCTGACTGATCACCGTAAAGATCTGAAAGACCTGTGTTGCCATATGTGGCCCTTGGAAAATTTCAGGCAGGGGTCATGATTTGCATCCTTTTGGATTCTGTTACATTGCGTCCCACTCCCACAACTGAGTAAATATGCTTTATATCTGAGAACGTTTACCATTCTGTACTGTATCCAAAGACATGCTTTATATCCATTAAAGCTCATACGAAAATAAAAACCAGTGAGTCTTAAGGGTGCTGCTACATTAATTCCCCCACTTTTTCCTTTTCGTGCTACAAGAGACGAACGTGGCTACCTCTTTGAAATCTTCCCGTATGTGTACAGTTAGCCCCCCACATTCTCTAGGGTGAGGGACACAGGACCCTCACAGCAGTGGAAAAATTGCAGCTACCAAACCGTGTGTGCCTATGGTAAGGGAGCTGAGGCACGGCGGGGAGAGGGGGCACCGAGGGTCCCAACCAGGTCAGGGAAAGGGGGGGGCGGCATGGTGGCCGAACGCTTCCTTTCTCTCCCCCGTCTCCTTCCTTGGGCGTGGGAGGGCATCAGGAGAGGGTTTGTGGTGCTGAGAAATCGGGCTGTGAGCCATCCTCTGCAGTGGCTGGTGGAGGAGGGCCAGAGGTGCATTTTTAAAGGGCTGCGTGGCCTCACTGGAGCCCCTGGAAAAGAAGCTCTTTGTACCACAGCGTCACAACATCTGCCATCTTCTTCTCTTATAAGCACTCTCCATTCCCGTTCTTACGCTTTTGGCCCCGGTTACCCCGTTAGCGGTGATCCCTCCCCGCTCCATGCCTCCGGTGGATCCCAGCACCTCGCCGGACATCAGTTGCCAACGTTGTGCGCTTCACCTCCTTTTTTGGTCTGCTCCTTTTCGGTTTGGAAGGGGCACCGCCGCACAGTTTTGAGGCCCGAACTATCGCGAACATATTGCAAGCATATGCTCTTGGCACGGGGGATTCTTTTTTAAAAATCCTGCATGCATAACAATAAACCTAATACTGAAAACCACATTTAAAAGAAAAAGAGGAAAAAAAGCGTACTTGCTAACAGCTCAGAACTATGTTTTTTAAGGAGTGGAAGAATGCATATTTCTTGCAAGACAGATAACTGGCGTGCTCTTAACCGCAGAAAGCCAAGAACCTACAAGGTATTGGTGGAGCGTAAAGTTTTGCCGGCCGTAGCAACGTGTCGTCTCCCCTGCCAAGGTGGGCATTCGGTTTACCTCTGGTCAGGCTGGGCACTGCCTCCCGTGGCCATTCAGTGGCCGAGCAACGACAAGAGGAACTATAATCCACAAGCTAAAGCAGAGAGGAGTCTCCACGTACTCACCGGTGGTCTATACTTTGTTCTTTACAAAATCTTGATGAGCACTTTATTTTGTAAAAAGCCCAACACATTTTGACCTATGCATTAAACTGAATGGCCTTCTCCAGGGGCTACACATTCAATATTATCAACAGCAGAAATTTCTGGAGTTGGCAAAAAAAAAAATCTATTTCCATAAACTAGACTGTTAATCAGTTAGTTGCTGCTGCTGCTGCTGTGTGCCTTCAAGTCATCTCTGACTTACGGAGAAGCTGTCACGGAATTTTGTGGTGACGGCCGCTAGTGTACATGCACCACCGTTTGTCTCGCGCAGCCATCGGCAATGACACAACATGGGCAACTTCACTTTTGCAACTTTGAATTGAATGCACTGTTACGCATCGGAGAACACCGTCCCACTGTTTCTGCAGGGGAACCTATAGCATCCACGTAGGTCACCGACAGGACGCCGGAGATGGATTCCCTCTGCTTTGGACTGGCTGCTGCCACCAGCCCAATGGACTTCAGCCTCAGGACTCAGAAGAAGCAGCAGGCAGGCCTTTCTTGTGAGATGCCTCCCAAACGCTTTCCTCCCTTCCCGAGAGAGAAGGAAGAAACAAGGAGGAAAAGGAACTCATTGACATCCCACTCTGTATCCCAAGGATCTCAAGGCAGCATACAATAAAACCAGTTTAAACAGTTTCAAACGGTTAAGTATAATTTAAGCAGACTAAAAGCACATTAAACAATTTGACAAGTTTTTAAAAAAGGACAGGTTCAAACCAGTTAAAACAGTTTGAGGCAATTTAAGACCATACAGATTTGGATGAGATTGGATTTCCCAGATGTTGAACTCAGCTGTAACCTCTCTCCCAACCACCCCCACAGGGTTCCCTTGTTAGTTTACCTTGGAGTCTTTGACTTAAACGTTTTATTAAAAGGAGAGAATGTACTTGGTACGCTCCTGCTTTGTTGTCGGGTATTAGAAGCTACTATTCGCTCTCAAAGTGCAAGAAATTGTTTCCTTGGGAATCGTCTTGGAGTTAACAAAGAACAGAATACATCTTCTGCGCAAAAGAGTCCTAGGAGAGTGAAATTAAGAAAAATAATTTGGCTAATTGTGCCTGGCTTGACCAATTCTGACCAATTCACATCTCTGCAACTCACAGCTCTTGGCTCACCCTTTTTGAAACAAGGTTGGCCTCGAGTTCTGATGCTGGCTTCATGCTCAGCTTCATACTTGTTAGCCCTGTGTCCTTCCTCTTCCACAGAGTGAGGAGGAGGAGGGAAGCCCCTGACTTCCCCTTAGAGCAGGGCTTCCCAAACATTCTTTTACTGGCATACGCCTTGGCAGCCCATTTCTGTAAATTGTACCCCTCTTCTGCTGCCACATCTTTTCTTTGGGGGGAAGAACAAGCCCCATCAGAAAGCTTCTGTGAGCTCTTATGAGACATCCCCACACCCACAGAAGGAAAGTCATGGTGTCAGGCCAGTCACCCTGTCCGAGCCTCTCTATCCCATCACGCCCCGTTACCCGCTCCAATGGTCTCCACTTGTCATGGGCCAGGAGTCAGCTTCTCCAGGTGAACAGCAGCCTCAAAGGAAGACAGACACAAGTGCACTGGGAGCTAGTCAGACTGGGATGAGAGCCAGCTGGCTCCAGTCTTTTTGAGGAAGGCAGAGGGCTGTAGCCTAACACCGGAAACAACTTGTGTGTTTGTTGCCCTTTGCCTTTGTGTGCTCTGGATTCCCTCCTCGCAGTCCGCCTGGTTTCTCTGACCCTCATACTGTCTGACCTTGCTGCCCACTGGATTCCTGAACTCTTGGACTGACTCTTGACTACGCTTCTGCTCAACCCTGAACAGGCAGGCTCTGCTGAACTGCTAAGCTGTCTCAGTTTGTCTGCCGAACGGCCTTCTGCTTTCTCTGCACTCCATTGCCTGGCAATGGACAGCCGGTGCCTACGACACCATTGTCTCAGGACCCAATTTGCTCCCAGCCAAAGGTGTGGAGAAGAACATTTAGTGTGTGTGTCCCTCCTTCAGATGGATTTGGGGTAGAAATGGATGTCTCCACCACACGTGCTCTCTCCTTATGGAGAGGGACACAAGGAAGACAGAGAGAAGAGCTCACGTGTGCCAGGTTTGAGAAACTGCCTAGTGTGGGTAGGGCTAGAGTTGCAGCAACTTGAATAGAAGGCTATGTGTGCATATGTGTGTGTAAGAAAGACACTTTTCTTCTCTACGTACAGAGTCACATCTATAGGTCAAGATCCTCTATCACTTCAGCACAGCATAAACATCTGCTGGAGTGCTTGCATTACACAACCTCTCTACTGAATACTAACATAGCACAGCATAAGTGGATCAATGGTAAATGCATGTGGCTGACAGCCCATTGTGCAGTTGCAGGGTACAGTATGCAAATGCAGCACACACATGCTGCTCTGTGCACTTTAATACAATACCAGCAGCTTTAGTGCCTTTTCACCATCATCAGCTGGATACACTTGGTGTGCATTGTCCCAAGCAAACACCAACAGAGCTTCTACATGAGTTGCATAGCTTAGGCCTGTGCATATCACCAACAACATACTGATCTGATGGTGGTTTAGACCCCTAGGGTTCAATGGCATCCTTGAGCAATCAAAGGTACATCTGCATGCGCAATGGGACTGCCTGTGCAACATCACTTCTGCAATCTTGAACGAAATGTGGACATTCCACAATAGGCAAAATGTCCTCTTCCATAAAGGAACTTACACATGAACAGGATCCCAGCCAAGGTGTCAAGCCCCAAATAGAAACAAACAAACAAACAAATATTTGCATGGTACCACTAGCAACATATCCCCAGGATTGTACACATTCCTTTGTGCGTGTGTTCCAGATACTCTGCCATTAGTCGATATCATTATCAGATGCACATCAAATAAACATTGGATGGAGTTGGAAGATGCGTATTTACTATGAACATCTTCTGCAGTTCCTCTGGTTAAGAACATACCTAGGGCTGCTTTGTGAAAGCATAGAGGTCTTTCCTAGGAGTGAAGAATTTTATATCTTGTGCCTCATAGACATTTCAAGGACAGAGGGATAATGACTTCTGTTCATAGGGGAATCTTGCTCAGTGGGATTGCCCGCATTTCCAAGATTCATGCCTTTGTCCCTCCTCCCCTTCCTGCACACTCTCCCTGCAAGACAGCAAGAACGCATTCCTAACCAATGTGTGAAATGTTGGAACCACTTAAGGATCCTGTTCCCGGCTTGAGCCTGTGTTTACCTTGGAGACCTGCAGCAACATCGCTCAGTTGCTTTGCCTACATTTGGGATCTCCTGTCCAAACAGACGTCGTCAGAGGCACCAAGTTTCAAAGCCGAGCCTTACTTACCTTTCGCCCTCTTCTCTGCAAGATCTGAACAGAATAATTGGTTCCTCATTCGCCCATGGGGAAGAAGAGCAGCTTGGGAAGCTGGGCATGTTTAGCCTGGAGAAGAGAAGGTTAAGAAGCAACATGATAGCCATGTTTAAATGTTTGAGGGGATGTCATACGGAGGACAGAGCAAGCCTGTTTTCTGCTGCTCCAGAGACTAGGACATGGAGCAATGGATTCAAACTACAGGAAAAGAGATTCCATCTAAAAATTAGGAAGATCTTCTTGACAGTAAGGGCAGTCTGACAGTGGAATACGCTGCTGCCTCTGTGGAGTGTGGTAGAGTCTCCTTCTTTGGAGGTTTTTAAACAAAGGCCGGGTGATCATCTGTCAGGAATGTTTTGAGGGTGTATTCCTGCCTGGCAGGGGGTTGGACTCCATGGCCTTTGTGGTCTCTTCCAGCTCTACGATTCTATGATTGTAAGATTAAAAAAAGAGGACATCAGTTTGCATACATGATGCATCCACATGCTCCTTTCTATCATTACACACAAAGGTAGAGATAATTACTATCGTTTGAATAGAAATATGGCAGCCAGAATTTCACGGGGTCTTAGGCATGTCTAAGTAGTAAGTTGGCTTCGTTGGAGCTCAGGATGCCCGCAAAAGTAGAAAAACTGCAAATGGCATTGGCCCCCCAAGCCATATTTAACGCACACAAAAAGTTGCTGTACTGGCGGGGTTGCTGGGCCCAGCCGCACCTACGACACTCCCTCCCTTGCTCACTCCCTTGCATGGGTCGGGGGGAAGGGACAGGATGGGAGAGCAGGAGGAGGGAGAAAGGGGGCTCCCATCCGGTCCCCCCTGCGCAAGTAAGTGGACGCCCATCCCATCCCATCCTCTTCCCCCCGCACACACACAAAAGAAGCTCATCCACCTTCATCTCACTCCATATCCTTCCCCCCAATAATCCACAAATAATCAAATCCATGAATATTTAACCTCCAAATGTAGTCGTAGTCCTAGTAGCAGCAGTTGTTGATGTTGCTGTTATTATGAAAACATTTGTACTGTATCCAAAAGCTAAGATTTCATACACCGAAATGGGAAATACGATGGCATGGACAATCCTCACTTTAATATTCAATGATATATCTTTACACTTCAGGATCTCGTCAGGTTCTTTGTAGCTACTTTCCCACGTCTGAGTCTTCTTCTGATTTCTTAACTGCAGTCTCCTTCCTGATTAATGAATGAGACGGGGGATTGGAACTCTTTGACTATTTAAATGCCTTCGCCGCCTGTTTTATAGCTGCATAAATCACCTGTGGTCATTATTTTTGTCTTCCTAAGATTCAACATATGTGTGGCCAAGCAACATGCCAGCACATACAAATGCCATTAACGAGGGGAAACACACAAGCTAGGAAAGGCTGCAACAGTTTGCTTTTGCCTGAGCCTGCAGGGGAGGGCAAGATCCTGCCCCTTTCTGAGTTAACTTAGCGCAAACTATTTTTGCACTTTGAACACACCTTGCAGCAATTCAAGTAAGCTGAGGATGAAGAGGGAAAGTGGGAAGAGGAGGAAGAAACCGGGACATTTCAAAAGGAACTGAAAAACTGGGGTGACAGAGGATTAACTGGGATAGTCCCTACCAAAGCAGAATATCTGGAGAATATGTCATCGTTGTCACCATCGTCCTCATCATCTTGAGTTGGCCATACGACCACTCTTTTAATTTGGTCTGTTACAACTCTGCGTGTCCATGATTTTAATGTTCAACCCTTTTTGGCCCGGCACAGCTTCAGCTTCAATATCAAAAAAGACTTGGGAAACTTCCAGCGGCCTCTCCGTTGCTATTTCTCACATTTGTTGCTGGTTTGAGTCAGGCTATTCCTTCAATTCCCTTGCCTCTTTATGCAACTGCCTGGGTTTCTCTCTCCTCCTCCTCCTCCTCCTCCTCTCTTGACTTGCTTCCAGATTGGAGGGTCCTGGATCCAGGTGTCTGAAATGAATACAGACTTTGTACGAACGGGAGGGTTACAGGGCTTCCCCCTCCCCTGCTGGTTTTCTTTTTCTTAATGCTTTCAAGACGAGGAGATCCCAAGGAGATGTCTGGACAGTATATCACCCCCAGGTTCCTGCTAGATATTGACTCAGGAGTGCTTGCGAGGAGAGCATCCTTGACCTTTGTCTGTTTCAGAAGGAAGGAGCAATAACTTTCCAATCACCGTTGCTTTGGGGCCGGTATTGGGGGGGGGGTCCCTTTCAATGGCCATCCCAGCTGTGGGTAAGGAGACATCTGCAACAGTGCCTCTCTGTTACCCTTTTCCTTCCTTCCTCTCTTTCCCTATTTACGTAAAAGTGCTGGAATTATATGGAGCATTTCATTTGCTTTTGATTCACGCGGGGCTCTCCAGCTGCCCACAATTTTCCAGGTGGGCAAAGGAAAGCAAAACCTCAGACCGAAACCGAGAGCTATGAAGGTTCCAGGGATATCCGATCACTGGAGTTTTGTTTCTGCTACATTTGCCTCCAGGACCAAAACAGAGCTTGGTCAAAGGCCTCCAAGAGGGAGAGCGAGCTTGTTTTTCGCAGCTCTGGAGACGGAGATGCAAAGCAAGGGAGTGAAATTGCAAGAAACAAAATTTCACCTAAAGGTCAGGAAGAATTTCCTGGTGGCAAAAAGCTGTTGATGAGGAAATGAAGTGCCTCAGAATGTGGGAAGTTTTCTTCATTGGAAGTTTCTAAACAGATTTATGGACATCTCTCTGGAGTGCGTTAGTTGTGTATTCTTGCACGGCAGGGGGTTAAACTAGCTGGTCTTTTCAATCTCTTCTTACTCTATGATTCTCCGATTCTGTGACATCTTTTTTGGTCTTCAACGATATGTCTTTACACTTGAGGATTTCATCTAGTTCCTTCATCATCGTCTTTCCAAGTCCAAGTCTTAGATTTCTGATTTCTAGATGAATCTCAATTTTGATTAGGGACTGAGCCAAAGTAGAGGAAATCTTAAACTGTGTCAGCATCTTTGTTACCCACTTTTAAGATTCTGTAAATCATCAGTCTATACACAGCGCTAATAAAATCCATTACAGCTATGCAAGATGAATTCACACGCAGTCACAAACCACACATTGCCCATTAAACTGAATATTTTTATATTTTATTGTCATATTTATAACTGGATCATGATCTGATAATGTCTTTGGTAATATCTCCATTCCTTTAATCCAGCTTGAGAAATCTGGAAGTCAAAAGCCTATCAAGTCTTGAAAAAGATTTGCGTCATTGCAGTCTCGCTTCTCTTGCGTCCCTATGATGGGAAGACACTGTCCTGCGGAAAGTGACTTTGTTGTCTGGGGGGGTGGGATGGGAGGGAGGACACAATAAAAGTAGAAATATATATATTGGGAAAATTAATTTGTTGGTTCTGGGTTGAGAGCAGTGGTCATTTTGTATTAATCACTGGAAATTTTTTTTGTATGCACATTAGTGTTGATAGGTATATCAGTGTTAAACTGTAAGCAGTTTTAATTACTCCAACAATAAAACTTAACTGAAAAATAAAAATTAAAAAACTGGGTGGAACCATCAGAAGGGGGTGACACCAAAATGACTGCCTGCCTCTTTTGTCATCCCCCTTCCACGGGGGCCCGGATAGCTTCACGTAGGATGAGCGCTCCCTTTTTACTTTTGACTGGATGAGATCCCCGATGCCTTTATGCACGCAGAGCCAGGCAGGAAGATCAGGATGCCCAGAGGGAGGCTCCACATGGTAATAGACCAGGATCCTTGCAATTTGGCCCCAGATAGAAAACGTTCCATGGGGATGATACCACGAGTTACCAACTGCAGTGATGCCACTGCCTGGAGGGACCAGACTTTTGGTCAACGTTGCTTCAGACGATACTTCCCATTTCCTCTCCCTGGTCTTTTGCACTTATCTTACATTTCGAACATTTAGGCACGAAAGGAGGAACCCTCCCTGAAACAAAACAGATGCAGACAGATAGTTCATAAGGTCTAGTTCACGGCCCAAGACGTAAACATCTGCTTAAAATAATGCTCTACCGTGGAGAAAATTAAAAGGGGGATTAAATGTTTTTTCTTTACTTCCTCTCTTATAGCTTACATGTTTGTCAGCTGGAAACGTGATATGTCAGGCAGATATTAAGCCGCATAACTGCAGTCTGGAATATGATGTTGTGTGTTTGGGGTCTGGGGACTGGAGATGAAAAACAACAGCAATCCTTTTTGTTTCTAAGTTTTGACAGGGATTTGGGTTTTGTTCGAAACAGAATCCAGGGTCCACTGGCTTCAATGGGACCATCGTGCATGGTCTTCCATCAGTCTTTCCCATTGAATTCAGGGAGATTTCAGGGTGCTGAATATTACCCAGAAGGTTAAACGCTTTTTGAATTTTTCATCTTTTCATAGGCATGTTGGAGAATAGACGTCAGAAGACTTGAGGAATGTTTTCCTAAAATGTGATGTCGTTGCTGTGTGCCTTCAAGTTGTTTCTGACCCTAAGGCGAACCTATCACAGGGTTTTCTGGGGCTGAGAGTGTGTGACGCCCCCAAGATCACCCAGTGAGTTTCCACAGCTGAGCAGGGAATCAGACTGTGGTTTCCAGGGTTGTAGCCAATGCTCAAACCACTATACCATGCTGGCTCTTTCCTAACATTACCCTCTGTATTTTATCTTCCACATTTTACTGGAAAAGGACATAATCCTTTGAAAATGCGGGCCAGCCAGTGTATTTAGCAACATGGGATGTTACCCTATACTGAATCACACTGCTGCTCCACGAGTAATGATTATTTATTACAGTATTTTGATTTTTTATATCTATTTTTCTTTATTTTTATCCTGTCTTTTGTTACCCCAAAACATGGGTGACTCAGGGGTCCACCCGCAATGCCAGTACCTCCACGCGACAGTGAGGAATTGATCCGCTCAATTAGGAAGACTGTAAGAAGGGGTCACCTAACAAGATCTTCCTCCAATGTTTACGGGGTCTCCGCAGCAAAGAACCAGCCAGAGATTCCAAAAGTAAACTCCAATGTGTAAAGAGAACTCAGTCACGCATGAACAAGGTCCAAGCACTCATACCCTCGCACAAGGCTAGCTGAAGGAAAAGGGAGGAAAATTTGATAGCGGAGTTAAGGGTTTGGGGTGATAATTACCTGTCTGGAAAGCAGAGCTGCCTAGAAAAGGCATAGCGCTTGGTAAGGTGGAAGGCAGTAAGGAGGGAGGAAGACTGCATTGCAGACCAATAGAATCAATGAAGGAAGACACGTCCCTGAATCTGCAAGACCTGAGCAGGGCGGTTGATGACAGGGTGACCTGGGTGTCTGTCATTCGTAGGGCTGAAGTGGACTCGACAGCAGTTAACAAGAACCCAAACTCAACCATTCAAAAGACACGAGCCCTCTCCACTTTTCACTTTGACAACCTGAGTGTGGTTGGCCCCGGATGCCTGCTCGGGATTGCACAGGGAAAGAAAGGAGAAAAAATCAATTAACATCTTAATGACATTCACAGAGCTTAGGAGGAATTTTGCCCAGCTCAACAAGGGTGTGGAAGAAAACAACAGTGTGCTGTGAATTCATTAGCTTGAAGGGGGCATTTTTTCAGTAACAGCCTTACAAAAGCTGATAGTTTCTTCCAGCACTGTTTAAAATGTTTTTTGGGGTGGGTGGGTTGGGTTTTATTTTATTTTTTGGACAAGGGAAGACTCCAGTAGACGTAATTGTTTCTGGACAACCTGAGACGTTTGAGTTAGAACAGTCCGGTCTCCTTTGGAATCTGATAAAGAGGGAGAGAAAAGGAACTCGGCCGGAGCAGCTGCGGTTGGAGAGTTTGGTCAAGGGGAAATCTGTTACTATTTGCTCCAGTTAAGGGATTACCAGTCTTCCAGAGACGGCCATGGGGAATTCGGGGGAGAGATGGGATCACCTTTCAGATGCAGTCTGAACGGCAGTGGGGGGGAAGAGGCTTGAGGGCAGAAAGAAGATTAACTTTACATATGTTTTGTCTTTGGGAAGTTCAGTTACTTCAGCTGCTCTCCCTGGGCCGGTATTTCCCACCCACCCCCTTAAATTCCCTGCTGTTAATCGTCAGTTATCCTTTGCTGCTCGGATCTGCTGTTCCTTGAGACCATCCTCAGCTGCATCTCAGAATTCTCCCCTGTCTTCCAAGAATTTTTCAGCATTGCTAGTGAATAGGGAAGCTAAGAATATTTGTAAATATCCCAATTGCAGATGAAAAGAGAGGTCTTTCTGAAGTTTGAGAAACCTGGGTGGGGGGAATTCTGAATGAACAAAAATGATAGTGGTTTAGGACCTATTGTGCACAAAATTGCACGGCAAAGCTTCTGTGTTGGCTCTGGCTGCTGGTGTGTATTTGCATTTGTTACCATTGTAGTGGTCGTGTGTCGTCATGTGCTTTCAAGTCGTTTTTGACTTATGGCAATCCTAAGGCAACCCTAGAGAGCCAGCATGGTATAGCGAGTTGAGAGTTAGACTATAACCCTGGAGACCAGGTTTTGATTCCTTGCTTGACCATGGAAAATTCATTGGGTTACCTTGTGCATCTCACACACTCTCAGCCGCAGAAAACCCCATGATAGGTTCACTGTTTGGATCGCCGTAAGGCACACAACAACAAATCATGGGTTTTCCTAGACAGAATTTGTTCAGAGGGGTGGTTTGCCCTTGCCTTCCTTTGAAGCTGAGAGAGTGTGAGTTGCCCAAGGTCACCCAGTAGTTTTCTGCGGCCAAGCAGGGATTCGAACCCTGGTCTCCTGGAGTCCTAGACCAACACTCAAACCACTACACCACACTGGCTCTCTTGCAATGGTCGCTAGCTTGATGCAAATACATTTTGGTGAGAATTCTCAGTTAGAAACTTCCAGAGCTGAATATTTGGAATATTTGGAATATTTTAGAAGTTTCAACCAAATAAATAGTTGCCAGTTGTAATTGCAGTCATTTTGGTCACCTTGGCATCTACATCAATACATAGACCTGCCTCCGCATGTGCACCAGTGAACCTTGTTTTTGCAACCTATGGATGTTTTGCATCAGATGAAAGTGTTCAGCTGCTTCCGTAGAGGAACATACCCATGGATAAAACACCAGCAAGATTCAGTCACACACCCAAATGCCATCTTTCCAACTCATTATAGTTGTGGGTATTGCTACCAGCTTTATCATTCCACTCACATGGAATTTTTTCCCCCCGATACCAGTACCCAAAGTTAACCAGAACATCCCACGTGTAGAGGCCAGCAAGCATGTTCCGGGAATCACTCCAAGACTTCAGCTCGCCCCACAGTATAGCTCAGTATAGTTCACACTCATGCTTACCTGAGCGTCATCTTTGCTTATGGGAGGAACAGCAAACCACATCACACTGACTGCCCGTAAGGCCATGCCAAGCTGCCTTATACAAGGGTGAGGATCTAGCTGAAGAAGAGTGTTACCCTCTCTGTTGATTGTCTCCAGTGGTATTTGTTAGGAGCAGAGTGGGGGAATGTTACTTTCTCGGTAGAAGATGGTGGAATGTCAAGTTCCACCTGCATACCTGTGGAGTAAACCCAGGACTACTGCCAACTACGTGATGACACAATCCCAGGTGACCTACCTTGGCCAATTGGGGCCATTTGGGTGAAGCAGATGAGCTGCATCCTGACACTATCTAGCCAGTTAGGGGGGAAATGTTGCACAAGGGGATACTGGATACCTCCTTGTGCAATGTCTGAAAAGTGGTTACACTACCTGCGGATGCTAGGAATTGACAAAAAGACGAATAAATGGATCCAAGAGCAAATCAAGCCTGCACTCCCACTAGAAGCCAGCCAGCCCCTCCCGAAACTGCAAACCCCAGGATTCCACAGGATGTTGAAAGTGGAATCATAGCGCTATAACAGTCTAGTGCGGAAATGGCCAATGTTTGGTAAAGCAGAAGGCAGGAGGAAAAGAGGGATGCCATTACAGGTGGATAGATTCAACCAAAGGAACCACGGCTGCCCTGACTTTGCAAGACCTGAGCAGGACTGGTGATGATGAGAGGTTTTAGAGGTCTCTCATCCATGGGGTCACCAAAATTTGAAGCAAATCACTGCACCTTTCTCCAAGATGCAGAAATTGCCTTTTGCTAAGAGATCTTTCTTTGGCATTGGGAAGCCTCTGGATCCGGCTTAAGGCTAAGCGTGGGTGGAAATACCATGGTTCAAGGAAAGAAAAAAAAATCACAGCAAGGGGAGGCGAGAACAGCGGGGTGGAATAGCACCCGGTGTAGATTATAAAGTCCATCTTGCATATGTTGTTCTTTCCTCGGGTTCACTGACTTTGGAGTTTCCTGTTTGACGGCTGAGGAATAACATGGAGATTGTAATTTATCTTAGTCACTCAACAGTTGGGGCTCCCCCCCCCCCACAGTTTGCTTACTTCAGATGTGCTTGCAATCCTGTTCCACTTGAGTACTCGTTTACCTTTTCTTTTTCTTTTCCTCAGCCTGCCTCTTCTTTGCTTCTCCCTCCCTCACTTTGTTTTTGCAAAGGGCAGGTTCCTCCCAAGAGAAGGTAGCAGGGTGTATTTTGAGCAAAGATTCGCCGGGGCCTTTCTGTGGCATGGTTAAGTGCAAAGCACTTAAGTAATTCTAGTTTAGCTGTTCAAAAGGAGAATTAAAATTACAGGCCTTGGGAAGGAAGATTGGTAGCTGAGACATCAGTAAAACTTTAAAGCAAACCACAGGTGGTTTTCTTCCTCCCTGTAGAAGTCCGAGACTATCTTTATTTTTATTTTTTTTTAAAGAGCTTTGCTAATCTCTAGAGAAATTCTGAAACCTAAGAGCTGTATGTATCAGGTATTTAAGCTTACTACTCATTGGACAATTATTAATGCGAATAAGTGGGAATCCTAGACACACATATCAGAAAGTAAGGCCAACTGAAGAGAGCCAGCATAGTGCAATGGGTTTGACTGCTGGGACTGATTCACACCTCTGCTTAGCTGTGAAAACTCAGGGGTTGACCTTGGGCAAGGTACACTCTCTCAGCCTCAGAGGAGGAAGAAAAACATAAGAAGGGGACAAAAGCAAATCTCTAAATAAACCATGCCAAAAAAATACAGTCAACTTTCCTGATTCACCAGGGTTAAGGGCACAGGACCCCTGCAAAAGTGATAAATCACAAATATCAAAATGTGTGTGTGTGTGTGTGTGTGTGTGTTTAATGCATTGTGTGTGTCTGTGGGAAGGGGGCCAACGCATGGTGGGGAGAGTGGACACCCAGGGTCCAAACCGAATCAGGGAAAGGGAAAGGGGGTGGGTCGGCATGGCAGCTCTGTCCTTCCTCCCTCTTGCCATCCTTGGGTATTTGTGGAGGGGGGCACAGGAAAGGATTTGTGGTGCTGAGAAATTGGGCTGTGAGCCATCCTTAGGTGGCCAAGCAGTGGCTGGTGGAAAAGAAGTCTGAGCGTTGGTTTGTCTACCTTAAGACTCGAGGCTACGATCCCTGTCGGCAGCAGGAACCTGTCCTCCGTAGAATCATAGTATCACAGAGTTGGACGAGGGCCCCCAGTCCGTTGGGTCCAGCCCCCTGCTCAGTGCTGGACCTCCGGCTAAGGCATCCCCAGCAGGGAGATGTCCAGCCTCTTGTTGAAAACTTCCAGAGAAGGAGACCCCCCCGCCATGCCTCTCAAGGGAGTTGGTTCCGTTGCTCAACCGCTCTTACTGTCGAGGCATTCCTTCTAACGTTCAGTGCAAATCTGCCCTCTTGTAACGTCAAGCCATTAGACCTGATCTAAAACCTTCAACGAATAACCAGCTGATAAAAATTATAGATATGCTGTAAATGGAGAAGTTGACAATGCATATTGTATATTGTTATGTGTGTTAGATGTTAAATAAAAAAGAAAAATTCAGTAGTAGTAGTATTAGTAGTAGTAATGCAACAACAACACTTCTCTGAACCTTCTGAACCTTCTGCAACTTGTCTATATCCTTTTTTAAAATGAGGCACCCGGAACAGAACACAGTTCTGCAGATGAAGCCTGACGGACGCAGACTATAGTGGGACAGTTACTTCCCTTGGCTTGGAAACTATGCTTCTACTGATGCTTCTGCTGATGCGTGGTGTCTACTAACACAGGGCCCCCTCCTTACCCCTCTCCCTGTGAGTCCCATCACCAGAGAGCGGTGACATGGAGTTCACAGGCTATAACCTCAGCCGTCCCTCTGTGTGTCCGTGCACCTGCCTCCAAGTCACCTGTTATGGCGACCTTGTGAATTTCAAAGGGTTTTCTTAGGTGAGAAATACTCAGAGGTGGTTTGGCCAGTTCCTTCCTCCAAAATATAGCCTACAGCACCTGGGATTCATTGGCGGTCTCTCATCCAAGTACTAGCCAGGACTGACTGTGCTTAGCTTCCAAAATCAGATGGAATCTGTTACAGTCCATCTCTACTGATAGGATATTCTCTGTATGCTGGGCTTTGTTTTGTCCCATAGATTTGCAATAATTAGACCTACAAAGATCACTTGCTTCTGAGTTTCGGGGAGGGGGGGACCTTGCAAGAAAATCTAGACATCTGAAAAAACAAACAGATAGATATTTGAAAAAGAGGACATGTCCAGGATGACGACTTATGGTAACCCTGTATTATATTGTCAACTGCCAGAAATAGGGGAGGAATTTATACAAGATGACTGAGTATCTTGTTTCTCCTCAGCTGTGATCTTAAGGCGTCACAGGTTTCTGCCCCAAGGAGAATGCCGATTTTGCTAGTGGGTAGGTTGGTTGGGAACAAAACTACACCACCAAGGGGAAAATCGTATTTCAGACCAAGATTAAAACACTCTCCTAACCAACCGCTTTTCTTTCCCGCACAAAGATAATTCCCCTTCCACCTTTTTTTTTTTTTAAAAAAAAGAACCCAACTGTACCATTTTACACTCTTGTAATTTTCTGCTTATGTGTTTTGGCTTCAGCCCAAAACCTGAGGCCGCACGCTCATATGGTTTTGATAAAAAGCCCCGAATGCAGACAATACGTCTTCTTGAACATGTCTTCCTGTAAGATTCGAGGACGATAGCGACCGGCTAAAAATTTTATCGGTAGCAGGAAGGTATCTGGAACAGATGCTGCCGGGATCCCTCTGTTGCCTAAAAGGCACCGGAGACACAACAGTTCACGGTCCGAGCCCACAGCTCTTTCCAACCCGCAAACAGAAACGTTGCTTTATGTTGGGAAGCCCTGATTCCACTTGTCCAAGGGAGAGATAATCTGGCAATGGAGGACCGAGTGGTGTTTTTTCAAAGCTTTCCTTCCACACGGGAGGGGCAGGAGGTCTCGTTTTAGTGCTTCCATGCTGAAACCTCTTGGCTAAAGCTTATCTGTCTGCGTTTTGTGAGCTTGTTAGCTGGCAAGCAAAGATACAAGCTGACAGTGGGATCTGGGTTGGCAGCTGCAGGAAAGTAAGGAGGAAAATAAATCAGCAGCCAGAGGGGTGGATGAGAAGCTTCTCCAGGGGATTAAAGGGGGGAAAAATAATAGAAGCATAGAACCTTAGAGTTGGAAAGGACAACTATCTAGACCATCCCTCTGCCATGCAGGAATACACAACTAACACACACATAGAAGATGGCCAGCCAACTTCTGTTTAGAGACCTACAAAGAAGGAGAAAGGGGGGAAGGATTGTTGTGAGCCTTCAAGTTGTTTCCGACTTACGGCAACCCTAAGGTGACCTTATCACAGGGTTTTCTGGGGCTGAGAGTGTGTGAAGCGCCAAAGGCTCTCTCCCGTGTCCTCCACCAGGCGAGCCTGGGATGGTGATGGGGCCGAGAGAAAGCCTTCCCCGTCAGATCTTAGGGCTGTAGCAGGTTCATCCCTAGAGCTCCCTTTTTGCCCCTGAAATCTCCCAGCCTGCAATAGTTCTAACTTGGCATCCCTAGATGCAGGACTAGTGGCATCATATTCCGCAGACAACCACCACAACAAGGGGGGATCAGTGGTTGGCAGTAGGCACCTGCCAAGGCCAAGGCCATTGGTAGGTATCCAGGGATGCCCACCTCCTGATCTCATTCAGTGTTGTTGTTGCTGCTGCTTGCTGTGAAGCCACCTGACATGTAAAACCAACTGTTTAATCGATGTGTGTCAAAAAGTTTTGGAGGTGTGTTTTTTTTTTGGTGTGTGCATGTATATATATAATCTCTTCGTCAGGTTATCTTCTCTTTGGCATCTTCCATGTTTAAGTCACTTCTCTTAACATAAGTTCCTGCAAACATTTGGTCCACAGTCTCGATCTAATATGTCATGGTCTGGCTTGTTTCTACTTTGGGAGGTTGGATGGCCCAGGAAGTTATTCACCATGGCTGGTTGGTGCTGATAGCTGCAAGTTGTCAGTTGAGAGGCGACACAAGATAATAAGGAGAAACTTTAGCAGGAGTAGCCAAACAGTAAGGAGCTGTTGAGCAGTAGAAAAGACTGTATCAAGAGATGGTGGACTCTCTCCTTTGCTGGAGATAAAGAAGTAGATGTTGGAAGGCCACCTGCCAGAGATGCTCTAGCTCTAAGATTCCTGTAATTACCATGGATTTGAGCCGTGGTGTCTTTCTTGCTGTAGTTATTTGCCATCAAGTTGGCTTTGACTCCAAGCTCCCTGGTCATCAGCTGTCCTCTGCAGGTCTTGCAAACTCAGGGAACCATGCCTTCTTTGAGGGAACCAACCCACCTGTAGTACCATCTCTCTCTTTTCCTCCTGCCTTCTACTTTGCCAAGCATTATGGTCTTTTCCAGCGAGTCATGTCATCTCACGATATGTCCAAAGTACAACACCCTCAGTTTAGTCATCTTTGCTTCTAAGGAGAATTCAGGTTTGATTTGCCCTCAGACACGTTCATTTGTCTCTTTAGAAGTTCATGGTATCCATAGAACTCTTCTCCAGCCCCACATTTCAAAGGAGCTGGTTTTCTTCATCTTGGCTTTCTTCATTGTCCAGCTTTCACATCAATACATAGAAACTGGAAAAACTACAGCCTTGGTGATTCTGACTTTGATATTGAAGGTAGCCCCTATATCAGTCTGGTGGCCTCTGTATGGAAGCGTGCCCTTGCAAACTATTGGATGTCCCTGTCAACTGCAAGTTGGTAGCTTCCACAATAGTTGGGTGGCAAATCCTTTCTGGGTTTTAGTCTGAATTGTAAGGGAACTACCTGAGGTTCTGAACCCTATCTACAAATAGATCCAGCCCTTGGATAGAAGCTTTAAAGTTGGTATTCACTGACCAACTAACATGGCAGCCACAACCACCACGGAGTATTAGGCTAGATCAGTGGTTCTCAAACTTTGGTCCTCCATGTGTTTTGGACTTCAGCTCCAAGAACTCTCAGCCAGCCTGGTCAGTGACAGGAATGCTGGGAATTGAAGTCCTACATTGTCTTGAGGATCGAACTTTGAGAACCACTGAACTATTGTGATGCCCAGAATATTAAGAATCAAGGATAGCAGCATGTGCATTATGTGGTTGGCACCAATGTGCTAACATGATGAGCTGTGAAGGGACACTTGGAAAATACTTCTTGGCCTGGTTTGAGATCTGTGCCAAGTTTTCTCAGAAGATTCTCAGATTGCTCCTCACTCCCTGAGCATCTTCCAAGAAAACTTGAGGCTGATCTTGAGGTGAGCGGAAAAGTGTTTGCCCATTGCTAGTTAGAATAGACGCAGGGACTCTCAAAGGCCACCTCCCGTAAAACAAGAACACAGTCTGGGATGAAATGAGAGAATCGTTCCACTCTGCAACCAGAGAGCAGGTGGGCCAAAGGCAGCCGACTCAAGAGGCGCTGGGAGGGCAGAGAGTAAGTTGGGAAATTACCAGGGGAAATAACAGATTATGCTTTTTAAAGACTTTTGGTACTAAGAAGGCATGGAGTTGGTGTGCGTGTGCGTGTGTCGTTATTGGGATTTTTTATCGTTCTCACCTGGTGGTTGGGGGTGGAGGTGAGAGGAAGCCAATTCATATGGCTTCACTTAAATATGACTTTTGCTAAACTTCAAAAACTCAACAGGATAAGTGAGGACAATTGTGCTTGGAGACCTTTCTTTTGCATCCCTGGATTGCATCCACACTCGTACAGCTTGAGCCCCATGGAAGTGCTGAATGAGGGGGACCTGGGCGAAAGAGACCTCCCCTCCCCGTTTTACCGTGGCTTGAAAAATCTGAAATCTGCAGTCTCAGCAGACTGATTTATTTGTTTGACCTGTTTACCTGTCATGCTTCCTTTCTCTAAATTTCAGGGCTGTTCTCAATTATGTATCAACACCTCTATGTCCAGAATCCTCCGGGCACCTTAGGCATACGTAAGTTTCCCTGCAGAAGCCTTTGGACTTGTTTGTCCAAGCAGAGCTGGAAACACAGCTGAGGAAGCAGACTTGTGCAAGTGGTACCCATGTGATGCCGATGTAGGTTGAGTTGTGCATTCAGTGACATGATGCTGCCTTTCAGCAGTAGGCCTGTGGAGCACAAAGGCCAAAACTTTGCATGTGGAAATTTGCACTATGCATCCATAATAAAGGATCTCACCCAGTATTCCTACCCCATCCCTATCCCTATCTCTAACTCTGTTCTTATTTTCCAACTCTGCCTCTGCCTCTCTTTAACTCTATTCTCTCTATAGCCCTAATCTTAATCCTAATCCTAACTGTAAATCTATCTGTACCCCTAACTCCATCCCCTCCCCCCGTGCTCTCTATCTCTGTCTGTAACCCTATCCCTATCTCTTTCTGTCTCTAATTTTACCCTATGGAGGGGAGAGCTAGTGTATCCATTATGTATAGGAAGGCCGAGAGTCTGTATCAGGCAGGAGGAGCTTAATGCCCAGCCCACTCAGTTCTGGGTCCTCCCCTTGCCCCAACAACTGCCAAGTGCTGGAAAGGGGCCACTAATGGAACAGAAACAGTGGGGCAATTCAGACAACAAAGAAGTGGCTGGTCTTGGCTTGGAGGGGAAAGAAACAAGAGTACACTCACAAATGGAGCGTGTCTTTCCCTCTGAGCCCAGACCAGCTGCATCTTCATTTTGGAAGTACCTTCTACCTACCCTTCCCAGTGGTAAGGAGATGTAGTGGCCCTTCCCAAGGCTTGACAGCTTAGGGAGAGGACAGAGGTTTTGGACAGGGTATACAGGGCCAGAGAATAGCTCTCCGCAACTTGTCCAGAAAGATAGAGACACATGTGGAAGCGACACTTATACTAACAAGAAGATGGCCTAGATGTCCCGAGAGTTATTTTTCATGGGGAGGGGTTGCGTGCAAAAAGGAGCCTCGTATCATGCAGAGGAGCAGAGGAACTAGACTGCTAGAAAAATCGGGCTGGAAGGCTGGAGAGAAGAGAGTTCTAGCCAGCAATGCCATCTGCAACAGGAGCATCTCTTGCCTCGTTTACACCTGCATTTTAGTCTGATTTTGACCAACATCTAGCTATCTTCCCAGGGGTCAAAAAACCCCAAATGCACTCTTAGAGGGTGTGGAGGCATTTCCACCATGTTTTGGGGGATCTCCGGGCCAGAAACCTTTGTTAAAAAACAGGAAATGAACAGTAAGTGACTTCTCCTCATTCCCTGTTGTTTAAAAAAAGGCCTCTCCTGGGCCTAAAATGATATTTGGGGACAAATATATACACATATATATATATTGCATATTTGTATTTGTATATATATTGCAGAGGTAGAGGTGGTGGGAGAATGCAGGCCTCCAAAGTCTCACGCGGGACTAGTGTAGCCCCCTTGCCTTCCCCAGTTGCCCATCCCTGTCCTAATACCTCCCTCTTACAATGTGTAACCTAATAGTGCTGTTAATGAACAACACAGCACAATGCCCTGAGGGCTTTCGGGCCACCGAAGGGGATGAGTTGTTTTGTGTAGTGGCGGTGGGCTTTAATGTGGACGGAAAGTAAGATTCTAAGTTCTGGATCTGGACCCAGTTTGTGTCTCCCGCTCAACGCCTCGTCCTGGGCTTTCTCTTCAGCCTCACTGAGCTCCTAGGAGTCACCATGAGGTTAAAAATGGGGGCCACCCTCCTTTCACCCCTAGATTGCTTTCAGCTCCGTGAGCAAAGGGTGGGTCACAAACACGACAAACGAATGTTTTATAGCAACCCACTTCCTCCTTTCCCCTCCCGTCTCCCCACCCCACCCCAGACGTGCTCTCTGGAAGCATCCCCGCCGCACGAATCATTCAGGTTGAATTAAATCAACTCGCATTAATTGTCAGCCTCTAAAATATTGAGCTTGGCCCAAGAAACTCGTATAAATCAAGGATTAAAATAGTAGTTGTCACGAGCAGGTGGAAACTCCGTTTCCAAGTGAAAGCATATCGCTACTTTGGCAGGGGTTCCATGGGACTCTCTCATAATCCAGGAGATATTTTCTCTCTTTCGTTCCTCCTCTCTCTTTCTCTCTCTCTCTCTCTTTTTTGAGAGAAATATTTATGAAACACGTAAAACACAAGACCTGCTTTCCAACTTGTTTTCTCAGTTGCTTGCCAGGTGTAATATTCAGTGAGCTATAAAAAAAGTTGGATGCAGAAAGAGGGGGCACAAGGCCCTTTGGGGCCATTTTTGGTGAAAAAATTCTCTGAAATGCCCCCAAAATGGTCTACGAGGGGATATGGAGGGTATTTCTATCATGTTTGAAGCCCCAACATTTTTCAAAACAAAAAAAATTATTCCTCTCAAAATGCACTCTAGGAGTCCAGGAAGGCCCGAGCATGACGCCGTGTCCCCTAGAGGGCATTTGGGGGGGGATGGGTATTTGGGGGGCAGGAACAGGTGGGGGCTGTCTTCCTGAAGGGCTAGTGCAGCATCCCGGCCCATCCTGACGTAGGAATTGTTGCTGTGTGCCCTCACACCGTTTCCGACTCACGGCAACCCCGAGGCAATCCTATCAGGGGTTTTCTGGGGCGCAGAGTGCGTGACCTGCCCAAGGTCGCCCGGCGGGCTTCTGTGATGTGGGGGGGGGGGAGAAATCAAACCCCGGTCTCTAGGGTTGCAGTCCAATGTTGAAACCGCTCCACCGTGCTGAAAGAGGGTCACCGTATTTTGGAAAGCAAAAAAGAAGATACATTTGCCGACTGACTCCTTCAAACCGCCGAGGACTCTGACGACTCTCACATTCACTATCCCCGCTGTGTAAACCGCGATAGTCACTGCTAGAACTATTCCTAACCTTCACGGTGTTTAGACGACAACGATTTTAATTGTTCGCTTAGTGATGCTTAATAACAACAACAATCAATCTGAGTACCTCAGCCATATCCCGATGGAACCCGGGAGGAGAGCCCTGTCCCTCTCTCGTCCCTGCGCCTCCGCTATTCCAGCAGTTCCCGTAAGAACCCCGCGAGGTAGGACGGCAGCGGGGAAAACCGCGAAGGGGACGAAGGGAAGAGCAACGGACGGTGAAAAGGACAATGGGTGGAGGGTCTTAAGAGGGGGAAAGGGAGGAGGCAAACCTCCAGGTATTCCGGACGAGAGGGAAGAAGCTTACAGCCGCTCCGTACCACGCAGTGACTCCTTTCTCGCCCGAGCAGCCGCTGCCACCGTTCTCCTTAACCCCTCCCGCCTCTGTCTGTGGGTCCCATCTGGGCAGGACAGTGACCTTAAAACCCACGAGCTGTAATCTTGGGCGTCCCCATGTTCTTGTTAATTGCTGTCAAGTCAACTTTGGTTTATGGTGAACCTATGGACGAGACACCTCTCAGTAACCCTATCCGCAACAGCCCTGGTCAGGTCCTGCGGAGGTGTCTTCCTTGACGGAGTCGATCCACCTGCCGTGTGGCCTTCGTCTTTTCTTGCCGCCTTCCACTTTGCCGAGCGCTGTTGCCTTTTCTAGGGAGCGATGCGTCCTCGTGATATGGCCGAAGCGTGACAGCCTCAGTTTAGTCATCTTGGCTTCTGGGGAGAGGGCAGGCTTGGTTTGCTCTCAGACCCATTGTCTTGTTTGCAGTCCGGGTATCTGCAGAACTCTTCTCTAGCCCCACATTTTGAAGGAGCTGATTTTCTTCATCCCAGCTTTCTTCATTGTCCAGCTCTCACCAGTGATGTATTTAAGTCTTTTACTCCGAGTCTCCAGTCTCTACCTTCAAATCTCAAGTTGAGTCTCAACTGAAGTCTCAAATGTGGGCACCAACTTTAACAGAAAAAAAAAAAGAGGTGAGAGGATATCTGATGGGGTCAGTGGGCTTACAAAGGTCTGCAACTTCGGAAGCGGGGAATAGGATCCTTCTCCCGTTCCCCAAGCTGGAGGTTTTTGTGTCCACGGGCATAAAAGAATCCGCAGCTTTGGAAGTGGGAAATGGGTTCCGTCTTACTCCCCATTACTGAAGCTTCGAAAGCTTTAGAAGGCAGGATCCTTCCTCCTCAAACCTGCCTAAAACAAACAGCCACAACAGTTTAAAGTGGCATCTTCATGCTATAATTGTCTCTGCCCTAAACCAAATTGCTGTTGTGTCCTCGTTCCAGACAGATGGCTTGGGCCACGGTTTTCTGAGAATGATGCGTATCAGGAATACAAATCCAGCTTCCCGCATAGCAGCCAAACAATTATATTTAGTTGTGCTGAGACATGCATTTAGGGGAAATGCAAGAATTTAAAAAATGGAACTTGGAGCTGACCTTCCGCCCTCTCTCTCTCTCTCTCTCTCTCTCCCTCCCCCCATGTGTAATGGCTGGCTTTTTCTTTCAAACTATAAATTAAATGAGAAAGATAGGAGACGGTGGAATACCGTGGGTGGATATGAGTTGTTCAGATCTTGGGCAGTGGGAATGCAGGTTGTGCAGCGCCCACACTGTTATTGCGGCCCCCAAGTCCCAACGAGGTGGGAAAAAAATGACCCGAGAAACAGGCCAAAATGTTGCCTGGTCCGAAACCACTTTCCCCTCACAACCCTACCCCTCCAAAATCTGTTACAATTTTATTTATATTGTGCCTTTTCCCCAAGAAAGGCTTGCAAAGGATTAACACACGTATGGCTTAAAATACATACAGAAATGTCAGTGTATAGCTCTGTATTTAGATAGTTCTTTGAAAACAAACAGTTTGTAGAGTTAAAGCCATTTAAAACTCATTAAGAGACGCTACATTTAAAAAAGACACTACAGTTAAAAGAAAAACGCCCACAGAGCGAAGGGCCTTTCCAAAAGGTCAGAGCTCAAAGAGGGGCGTTTATGGTCCTTCAGATACAGAAGTACAAACTAGAAGTGACTTCTCTTCATTCTGAGTTACATTTTGGGTTTGTTTTGCTCAAAAATATGTAACTGTAACCAGCGTGGTCCAACCCTGGAGGTGAGGATTCGATTCCTCGTGTGGCCATGGAAACCCAGTGGGTGACCTTGGGCACATCACACACTCTCAGCCCCAGAAAACTCAGTGATAGATTTGCCTTGGGGTTGCCATAAGTTGGAAACAACTCGAAGGCAGCCAACCACAGCAGCAAGCACACGACGGGATGTGACGGGAGAACTGTGTAGTTGCAGCCTACTATGAGGGTAGCAATTGCCCGCCCCCAGTTGAGATTAATCGTATATCTCTCAATCCATATAACCTGACAAAACCCCAAAGATAACAAGCAACTACTTTCAATTCCGGGGGGGGGGGGGGGCTAAAATACCTTAAAGGCACCAAATCCTATCTGATCTTGGATGCTAAGCAGGGTCACCCCGGATAGTCCTTGGATGGGAGACTGCCAACAGATACCAGGTGCTGCAGGCTCTATTTCCGAGGAAGGAACTGGCTTCTGAGTATTCCTTGCCTGAGAAAACCCTGCAAAATTCAGGGTGACTTTAAGGCACACACACACACTTTCTTTCCATTCCCAAATTCTTATCTCAAGGATGAATGTTCTTATCTAGTACATTACTGAAGATAATGCCATAATTTCTCCATGCATCTTTTGGACTGCAGTTCTCAGAATCTCCCAGAGCCAGCAGTTCAAAAAGAGAGAGAGTGAGAGAGAGCAGGGGAGAGAGGGAGGGAAGGAGGGAGGGAGGGAGGGAGGGAAGGGAAGGAAGGAAGGAAGGAGGGAAGGAAGGAAGGAGGGAGGGAAGGAAGGAAGGAAGGAAGGAAGGAAGGAAGGAAGGAAGGAAATTTAGCCAAGCTCTGAGCAGGATGAAACTTCAAGGTTCTGCTGAGGCACCCCTTTTACAGAATGCTCTTCCCTTGGACACCCAACTAGTACCAACACTGATGCCGTTTAGGCATCAAGTGGGAAAATGGCTTTTTATTTAAAAACCTTTGGGCTTCCTCCATTCTCCATATGACATTCCTTCAAATATTTAAACATAGTTATCATGTCACCTTCTTTCCACCTTCTCTTCTCCAGGCTAAGCATACCCGTTCCTTAAGCCTCTCCTCACAGGGTTTCGTGGCGTCCAGGCCTTCCACCATCTTCTGGACGCCTTCCAGCTTGTCGACATCCTTCCTGAAGTGCAGTGTTCAGAACTAGACACAGGATTCCAGGTGGGGCCTGGTCAAAACAGAATAGAGTGGTGGAAGATGACAGGAAAGCCCTAGGAGAAAAACAACTTGTAATCCAAGCGCAGATATGGCAATATATTTTGGGTCTTAACCAAGGGATAATCAGGGAACACAGGGGATTTCCAAGGGAGGTAGAAAGGAGTTGCTGAGAAAGATTTTTTTTTTTTTAAGAAATTTTTTGGTACTTCAATTAACATCTGTGGATTTGTTGTAAGCGAAAACCTTGGGAGCTCTGGAAGCCGCACATCTGCTGAGCAGATGAGCTACCCAAAAAATACAGAGGGGTTTTTGTGAAGGAAGCCACGGCAGCATCTGGGGCCCGAGAGACTCACGCTTGGATGTCTGTCTTTTGCCACCCTGGCTGAAAAGAGCAAGCGCAGCAGAAACCTAACGCCGTCTTTGCTGTGCGTGACCGAGACGCTGGTTCTAGAGCGGCCCACTGAAATGGCTGCAGCTTAACGTTTCAGGAAGGCAGAGGCAGCGGTAGGGTTGGAGCCCCAGAGGAATTAATTTGGGGGTGCAACAAAGATGCCCATCCCTTTCTCTTTCTCAAAAAGCTGTGCATCCTGCAAAAAGCGAGACACACAGGGGAATGTGTGAAAGCAGCAAGGATCAGCTGTGCAAACGAATGGATGAGCAGAAAGGAAGGGAGGGAGATCCTCTAATCAGATTTCAACAAGGGGCTTCTTGAAATGGAATTTCGGGGACAGGGGGTTCTGGGTTTTTTGTCACCACAAAGAAGGATCTCGGGGCCGTGTGCAAGTTTACCACTCCTGTCCTGGCTGGAGGACCCTCTTTTGGCTCCTCCTGCTTGAGGCTTGGCAAGGGCTATTGACTGATGTTGGCTACAGGGACCACACAGCTCCCTTGTTGAAAATGCCTCACCGGCTGCAGATCCAAAGTGCTGATCGTGACCTATAAAGCTCTAGACAGCTCACATCCAGGTTATCTGAAGGACTGTGTCTCCCTGTATGAGCTTGCCCATGTCTTATAGTCTTCTAGAATGTGCTTTTTCCTTGGGCCTTTCCGCACCCATTGTGATAGCGCTATTGTTCCACTTTCAACCTCCTGTGGAATTCTGGGGTTTGTAGTTTCCTGAGACCAAAGAGCTCTCTGGCTGAGAAGTCTAAATTCCCCTCCCTAAACTGCAAACCTCAGGATTCCATAGGAGGTTGAAAGTGGAATAACAGCACTGTAACAGTCTAGTGTGGAAAGGCCCTCTGTCCCCTCAGCCTTGCTGGGACATCTAAGCTGGTCCTAAACCGGTGCTTGTCATGAGTAATGGATAGGATGACGGCGAACAAACTGAAATGTAACCCAGACAAGACAGAGGCGCTCCTCATCAACTGGCAGGCAGAGCAGGGAACAGGGATTCAGTCTGTGCTGGACGGGGGGGTCATAGTCCAGCTGGAGATGCAGGTTCGGGGTGCGCCGGGAAGCTCAGCTTTCGGTGGTGGCTAGGAATACATTTGCCAGAAAAACTAGATGCCTTGGTTAATATGGTTACGTGCGCTTGCTGTTGAGATGGCTGGACGATGTAAGTAATTCTGTAAGACTGACTTAGAGGATCTAAAATATTTGGCTTCATTGAGGACACTGAATTTAACATGGGTTTGTATTTGGTTTCACTGAGTGCACTGAATTATTTTAATTATTAAGTAATTGGATCTAATCTTAATTGTATCTAAATAGTCTTTTTGGTACTATGTTGTCCATTAATTGCCTGTTATCAATAATAGATTTTTGTATAACACCGTGGTCTCAGAGCCTTATACGTAAGTTCCTTTTGTACATGAACATGAATGTTAGGTTTGATATGTAATTATCAAGAATTATTGTAATATATATATATATATAGAGAGAGAGAGAGAGAGAGAGAGAGAGGATAGATAGATAGATAGATAGATAGATAGATAGATAGATAGATAGATATAATTGTCAAGAATAGATTGTAGGATTGGATAAAGGTTAAAAATACTTACAGCATTCAGTTACATTGTAAATGGCACGTTCTGATGTCAATATCTTTTGACATGTGATCAAAGTACAAATAGTAATATTTGATCATTGCTTTATGTTTCTTTTTTATTTCTCCAGTGGGAAGGAGTACATTTGCCCCCTGAATTCTTGTGCATCAGCTACACCCATTCCTTGAGATGTAGACCTGGCCATAGAAACACATCCCTTAGTTACATCCCATTGGGTTTATTGTAATGTGCTCTACGCAGCATTGCCTTTGAAGAGTGTTTGGAAACTTCAGCTGGTCAAAAGTGCTAAAGCCATAAATGGCTCAAGCTCAGTTTAGTTCAAGGACCGTATTCCCTCTTGCAAATTTTCCCATTTTAAATTTTTGTTAGATTGAATAAGAACATAAAACACAAAGGAAAAAAAGGACACATTTAAAAAAAGAAAGCATATGTAAAAAAGACAAACTAATTTTAACCCACTTTCATTAGAATAAACTTACTTATTCATTATATATGTATTACATTACATATGTATTACATTACAATAAACCCAGTGGGATGTAACTAAGGCATATGTATGTATGTATGTATGTATGTACACACACACACACACACACACACACACACACACAAAAGTTAGTTAGTATACCAACAAATTAAAGTCATCGATTATTTTCATATTACTGTATGCATGATAACAGAAAAAATAAACATCTAAACATAAACATAAAAAAATAAGCTGCAAGCTAAAGAAATCATCATGTTAAAAGCATTTTGTTTCAAAAAGAATAAAATCATTTAAAAGTGTGACAGGGTTAAAAACAGATCGCAGTCACGCTCTAGGAAAAGACTTCCTGCGAGCAGATGCAGGTCCCGTCCCCCCTTCCCCACCTGACGGAGGTGTGGAGCAGAGCAGAGTCCCTGGAGATGGTCCAACTCTGTCTCCAGGAGAAGATGGCCCTTTGCGCATCCTGTTTCCAAAGCTTTTCTGCTTGTGGGTGGAACTCTTTGCTTCTTTCACTCTCACATACAAGAACGGTTTGAAAAGTTTTCTCTTCATTCGGCAAGATGATGAGAACTTTGAGCATTTTCATCGATTTCTTTTTTCACAGTTTGGAAATTTTCAGTGGAAAATGTGTTCATGCAAAAAACAAAATAAAACCAGCTGCTGGCCTTCTGGTCATGAAATCCAGTGGTATAAGCCTGCCTGATACCATCACAATTCGCTTTTATAGTCATTGTGCCAGTCTGAAATTTTGTTCCAAAAAAAGGTCAATATTTTCTCACAATTGCATCATTTGCACAAAGGTCCCAAAATGTGAAGAAGTTCACAGTGGTTGGCCTTTATATTTGCCAGTCTGTCTCAGTGAATCAGTCTTGTTGAGGGTTAGAAAAAGTGTGAGTCTTTGTTACATCCCTGTTTCCCATTCACAGTTATTCTGCTTGTTCATTTCTGGCCGGTCTTACATCTCTCTTTAAGACTTGATTTTATTTCCCACCCAAACTGCTGTGCTGTATGATCTTGGCATTGATCCCTAACTTGAAAATTACTCTGGGCTCCATTGCTGCCACTGAAAATGTCCTTTTAATGAGACATGGTTGTATTGGAGAAGGTTCCACAATTCCCCCACCCAACAGCTAAACAGAGTTGCCACAGCAATGCCTTGTGAAGGCTACCATCTAGTGGCTTGTTCGGTATGGAGCAGTTTGCTGACATCTTGGTCCTGTGGCTAACCATATAAAACCATATGAAACAAAGATTCACCTACTTCAGTTCTCCTTCTTAATAAGCAGACAGTAAGAGGCACAGCTTGGAAAGGTTTTGGGACAGGATCAGAATTCAAAATGACTTAAACAGATTAGAAAGCTGGGCCAAAATGAGCAAAATGAATTTCAACAGAGAGAAGCATAAGATACTATACTTGGACGGAAAAAAATTAAATGCACAAATATAAGAGGGGTGACACCTGTCTTGGCTGCAGTACGTGTGAAAAGGATCTAGGAGTCTTAGTGGACCACAAGCTGAGCATGAGTCAGCAGTGTGATCCAGTAGCTAAAAAGGCCAATGTGATTCTGGGCTGCATCAATAGGAGTATAGTGTCAAGGTCAAGGGAAGTGACAGTGCCACTCAATTCTGCTTTGGTCAGACTCCATCCGGAATATTGCGTCCAGTTCTAAGTTCCTAACTTCAAGAAGAAAATTGATGAGCTGCAAAGTGTCCAGAGGAGAGCAACCAAAATGGTAGAAGGCTTGGAAACTGTGAAGCCCTGTGAAGAGAAGCTTAGGGCACTGGCTATGTTTAGCCGGGAGAAGAGAAGATTAAGAGAAGGTGACATGATAGCTGTGTTTAAATATTGGAAGGGATGTCATATGGAGGATGGAGCAGGCCTGTCGGTCAATGTTATGCAAGGAGTTTGGGACACTATACCGTGACCAGAAGAATACTTAAGGCTGGTGTAACTCCTAGTTCTTGTTGTTGTGTGCCTTCAAGTTGTTTCCAACTTAAGGCAACCCTACGGTGAATCTATCATGGGGTTTTCTGGGGCTGAGAGTGTGTGACACATCCAAGTTCACCCAGTGGGTTTCCACGGCTGAGCGGGGAATAGAATCCTGGTCTCCAGGGTTGTACTCCAGTGCTCAAACACTATGCTGGCTCCCGATTACACGGTGTAAGTCACCAAGAGGATTCTATTCATGATAAATACTCTGGAGTGTTATTTGCTTGATGGGCGGTAACACAGCTGCTTCCTGGGTTTCTTTTTCTCTTTTAGAATGTATGAACTGCACACGACTCACGGATATGACCGAGCGGCTGAACACCCTTGAAGCAAAGGTAAGGAATTTTTTCTGGTATATCAGTATATGCATGGGAAGCCTTGTCATGCTGCCGATGAACCAGAGCCTATCAAGTTAATCTTTAAGGGTCACTAGTTACCACTGGAGTTCCGAGCGTAGTTGTTACTACTGTTTTCAAAGTGACTTTTACTGTTCCTGTTTCTCAAAAGTAACTAAATCACAAATTTATTTATTTTTTAATTGTCATGTGCCAAGATTTATTTTAAAAAAACCCAACAACTTTGCATTGCATGGGTTGCGGGTTATTTTCTGGACCCAATAAGAATTCTGTTGGAGATAAGGGATGGAGGGAAGATTTGAAATTTTTCCGAAAATATTGTCAAAAACCATGCTTTTCAACTGTTGAAAAACTCTGGTGAGAAGATTCTTGGACTGACAATAATCTTTGCAGTTTAGGAGTTCTTCTGCATAAAATTCACACATAGTTGTTCTGCACGGGAAACATCATTTTCTGTATAGCAAACAGCATTTTCTACATAGAAATATTATTTCATGTGCAGAAGTATTATTTCATGCACAGAAAATGCAGTAACGGGGACATTCTGTGCAGATGGGCGATATGCATAGAAAACAGCATTTTCTGTGCAGAAAATGGTATCATTTTTCTATGCGAAAATGCTGTTTTCTCGCAAGAAGACCACATGCGATTTTTTCTGAGAGTAAGTCCTGAATTGTGAATAGGCTTCGTAAACTTTCTTGCAGTGGGAGGAAAATTGGTCACATCACTCATTGCTTCCTTTGAGGAAAAAAAAACTTAGCAAAGAATTACATTAGTGTTGCAGACTGACCAAGACCCTACGTCAGGGGTAAATAGGGTTGATTTTTGCATGTGGTGTCCTGCACTGATTGTGCCCTGCTGCCTTCCCGTTAAGTGGCATGATATCTCTGAAGAGGGAATTCCAAGAAACTAATAAAGGCAGAATCTCACTTTGCTGGTGGAGGATCCTGGGAGCTTTAGCCCAAAGAAAGCAACTTTCTGAACCTCTGACAACATTAATCCGGCAAGGAGGGTGACCCAGCCCAGCTGATGAACTAGACTGCCTGTGGTGTCGTCCAGCCATGATCATAAAGCTTTGTTAAGCTCCCTCTGGGTCTAGTTTCCACTCTTTGATGATGCTATCCACCCACATCTTTTAATAAAACCCACTGGAGGGTTATGAATAGTCTGCCTATAAATCCAAGTTTTGGATCATTCCTTCTAACCTTCCAGTATTTGACCTGAACTGATATCACCCATCTCAGCGGAGGAAGTAGGCCAAGATTGAAGGCGAGCGCGAGCAAATGCCATGACTCAGATGCAAGATGTGATTGATACACGACCCACATAGTTTTTGCCTGACTACAGTTTTTTCGTAACACGATCCTGTCTCTCCAATGTGCGATTATTTTTTTTTAAAGAATATGGACATTATAAGATTTGGATTAACTATGTATGAAAATGACAGTTTCTTGTGTAGTTACAAGGCTCAAGATTGTTTATTTTAACTATTAAAGAGTGTTTCACCACTTAATTTAAACCTGGCTTTCTTAATAAATGAGAGTAAGGCACGCAGCAATACCCTGGACGTGTCTTATTCAGAGGTAAATAAGTCCCATTGAATTCAATGAGCTTTTTTGACCATGAGTGCACATAAGATTCTAAGTTTAATTGGCCGAAGGACACAATCCAGGAGGGAATATTTGCCCCTCCAGATTTTTTGGAGTACAATCCCCACATTCCTTTACCATTAGCTAGGGTTTATGGGAGCTGAAGTCCAAGAAATTTGGAGTGCCAAAGATTTTCCCCACCCCTGCTCTACAGAATATGTGGAATGTAGAAATAGGTGTTCTGACCATGAGGAAAATCCCTAAATGTCAATTAACGTGATGTCTGTGATTCTACATTGGGGTTGTGTAGGATAAACCTTTGTGTGTACAATTACACATCAAGTGTCCTGTCGCTCCCCAAGATTTCTTTTTCTTCTGAGGAAGGAGAACGCTCACGGCCCTGATTTCTCCTGGTTGCAACTTATCCCTCCCTTGCTTGAGTTAGAATCATAGAATCATAGAATCATAGAAATGTAGAGTTGGAAGAGACCCCCGGGGCCATCCAGTCCAACCCCCTGCTAGGCAGGAACACCCTCAAAGCACTCCCCACAGATGGCCATCCAGCCTCTGCTTAAAAACCTCCAAGGAAGGAGACTCCACCACACTCCATGGAGGCAGCACATTCCACCGCCGGACAGCCCTGACCGTCAGGAAGTTGACGTGACCACGTGATATGTTCTCAGTCCTCTGCTGAGACAGCATCCCTCTGTAGCTGCACTCAGCAAAACCCACCGGGAGGAGAGATCCAGCCCACTGAGAGCTGTTCATGGTGCTGACTTCTGCTGGTTACAGCTTGATCTGCTTTTACTTGGCCCAAGCTGGCCTTCTGGTCTGATCAAGTCAGAGAATGGCTAGATCTGTCCAGAAGACGTGACCCTGAGCGCGTGCCTGAGGAATGCCTGCTGTCCTTCGTACGTTCTACTTTGGTGGTTATGTCTTGCATCCAGATCCTCTTGCTTGAGGCTGCAGAGAGAGTTCCACCGTCAGAGAATGACCTTCCCATGGCAAGAACGACAGCTACGTGGTATGACGACTTGGTCCCGGATGCCATTCCTCTAGCCAACCCTGGGACTGTGCTGAGGAAACCTGTGGGACCTGTTGGTGAGCACGCTGCATAATGTTCCTTAGCACAATGGAGCAAGAGAAATGTATCTTGTCTGTGTCACTTCTGCCTGTGTAGGCTCACAAATCTATTCTAGTTTCTGCCTACATTAACCACACATTTTGAACTGTAATTTTGACACTTACCAGCTGGGAACTTCATCACCATGTTTAAAAAGTGCGAGAACGAGTAGATGCGTGAGCTTTTGCTGCTTGTTAGATGTTTTTTTCTTTAGTTTTGCTAGGGCTGCAATCCAACTAAAACTGTTGGCCAACAAAAAATGGGACCTGTCCAGTCAATCCGTGCTGGGTCACTGGTTTAAAAGGTTAATTTTTTTTTGTGGCCTAAAGTCGTTTCTGACTTATAGTGACCTTAAAGTGAACCCATCATGGGGTTTTCTGGGCCTCAGAGTACATGATGTGCCCAAGGTCCCCCAGTGGGTTTCAATGGCCAAGCGGGGAATGTGGCTTCTGTTTTGGTGGAACAGTGAATCCGCTCTCCAAGGTGCTGGGCCTCTTTTGGGGGCAGTTGGATTCAGCACCTTGGAGAGTTCGTGTAAAGCTTAGTTTAAAACCCGTAGCGCATTCACTGCCCCACTGACCTGGGAACCACTACTTCATGGATTGTCAGGAACGGCCCTGTGCAAGTGCTGAATCCACATATTCCCAAAATCTGGAAAGTTACTTTTTTGTGGACGACAACTCCCAGTGGCTATGTTGGCTGGGTGATCCTGGTAATTAATCCAAAAAGTTATTTTTCCAATTTGTTCATGTTCTCCTCTGTGTTACAGCCATGACTGAACATTGTGCATGAATATTTGCAGGGTTGCCGGGACCAGCTGGGAAACCGGGGCCGCAAGGGCCAAAAGGTGAAAAAGGAGAGACTGGTGAGAGGGGGCTGCCGGGACCACCAGGTAAGTCTTAGGCAGAAATACACACCTTCCAACATTTCAGACAGGAAAATTGGGACACATGTGGCCACACAACATCAGAGTGTGGTTAAGATGGCAAAAGTTGTTAATGAAGAACAGACAAGATAGGAGAGGCTACAACAGTTGCTTTTGCCTAATCCTACCAGGATGGGCAAGATTCCTCCCTTCTTCTCTCCTTTCCCCTCGCTGAGACCAGGCCTTCCTACAATCCTGATTTGTCAGGGACCATCAGGAACAATCTTCTGCCATCCCACTTTTTCAGCTGATTTTAAAATGTCTCACTTTCTCTCTCCTCCTGCCACTTTCCTCCGTTATCCTCAGCTTACTTCCATTGCTGCAAACTGGGTTCAGAGAGCAAAAGTAGTTTGTAATAATTTAACTCCACAAGGGGGAGAGGAGAGGAGAGGAGAGGAGAGGAGAGGAGAGGAGAGGAGAGGAGAGGAGAGGAGAGGAGAGGAGAGGAGAGGAGAAGTAAAATCCTGCCCTTCCCAGCAGGATCATTGCCTCTCCTAGCTTGTGTGTTCTTCCTCGTTAACAACTTCTGCCATCTTGACCCCACTCTGATGTTGGCCACCCAGTCCCAGTTTTCACTGATGCAGTGTTGGAGGGCATGACATACTCGTGTGTGCTTCCAGGAAGTACAAAATGTCCTAATGTCTCTAATGTTCTGAATTCCAGGATCGCTTGGACCTCCAGGACCGAGGGGATATCCGGGTGAAACTGGGATGCCAGGACCTCCAGGGCCTCCAGGCCCCCCGGGACTACCGGCATCTCCGGGTCTGCCTTTGACATTTCAGCAAGGAGTTCTGTACTCACTCCAGCCCAACGTGGAGAAAGAAAGTAGGTCTGCTCCTTATATTCTGAACAGGAGCCCTGGAAGAAAGCTATCTGCTCTTGGATTCCACTTTGAACTGCTCTGGCTCTCTCCTAAGGAATCAGAGTGACGAGGGACTTAGAATTAGCTGCTGGCAAGTTCTAGTCTGCCCTCCCGAACGGCACCTGTACAGCTCTCTAGCAGAGAATGTTAAGCCCCTCACCAAACTAAAAGTGCCAAGATTTCATAGGGTGGAGCCAGGCCAGGGAAAGTGTTACGGAAGCAATATAATGGTGCATAGGGTGTTTTGTTTTGTTTGTATTCCACTTTTCAGCCATATAGGATCCAAAGCTGCATACACAATACATTATAACAAACTAGCTAAAGCAATCTGAATACAAAAATTTAAAAAGCATTAAACAGCAATCCACTTTCAATGTTAATTGAGAACAGTTAGGAGAAACCCATTAAAACCACTTACCTGTTAAAAAACAGCACACCCATTGCACCGCCCCAGCCAGTTAACAACTGAAGGTCTCTATAAATAGAAGTGCTTTGCCTGATGGTAAAAAGAGAGCAGAAGGGGGCCTCCCAGAAGAGAGTTCAATCGTCGAGGAGCGGCCACCAAGAAGGCCTTCTCTTTTTTTTCCGGTCGGAAATCACTTCAGAGGAGCTCTCCAAGGTGCTGAACCTATTTGAGAGCGAATACCAAAATTTAGAAGTTGACAGAAAAGAACTGTAGATTAATAAGTGGGTTTTCTGTGTGCAGTCAGCCCTCCCCATTTGCTCGGGTCGGGAGTGCAGGACCCCCGCAAAAGTGGAAAAACGGCAAATATCAAAATGTGTGCATGTGTATTTGTGGGAAGGGGACTGAGGCATGGTGGGGAGAACAGATACCCAGGGTCCAAACCAGTCAGGGAAAGGAGAAGGAAAGGAGGTGGGTTGGCACGGTGACCCTGGACTTCCTCACTCTCGCCCATCTCCTTCCTTGGGTGTGGGGGGACATCGGGAGAGGGTTCGTGCTGCTGAGAAATCTTCAGCTGGCCAGGCAGAGGCTGGTGGAGGAGGAGGCCCAGAGGTGGGCTTTTAAAGGGCTGTGCAGCCTGATCGGGAAGGCTTCCCCAGAAATGGAGCGCCCGAGGTAGGGCAGCAGGGGTTAGAGAAACTTGCAAATAATCAAATCCATGGAAGTCAAACCCACCTATATGGAGGGCCAACTGTATATGAATAAAAAAGAGCTCCATTGATGGCATATTGAATGCACCGTAATTCAATCTGAACAGAAAGGGATATTTTTTCCTGTAACCTCATTGCAAACACAAGCAATACAGCTGAGATCAAACTCAGTGTGCACTAAACAGTTTTGAATTCTCATATATCAACACGTGAGAGAGTGTGAAATGTTGGTGATGCAATGGTGCTTGATTTTTTTTCATATCCACGAGAACTCTTATCCAACGTGCAATCACAATACACACTATATGATGCACAACTGTAATGCACAACATACAATGCATGGCAGCAGCCCACAATGTACAACACACAACCATAATGCACAATACATGACGCAGAACCGCAGTGCACAATATATAATGCACGACTGCAGTACACAACCACAGTGCACAATATACAGCACACAACCGTAATACACAATACGTGATACACAACCGCAGTGGACATATAGGATGCACAGTGCACAATATGCAACACATAACTGCAATGCACAACTTATGATGTGCAACTGTATCCTTAAAACAGGAGGCACAGAGGTGCGTGCTGTCTCCGCAACTCTGCTTCTGCTGCTATCCCCAGAACAGATCCATTGCTCAGTGGGAGACTTCTTGGCCCAGCTTGCGTAGCATGACTTCCATGTGCCCAAGTCCCTAACTGGAGGCCAGCCAAAGTAAGCAAAATGTTTCCGTTGTGTCACAGAAGGAGGGGCAGTATCCATGATCCATTAGGTAGTGTAGTTGCACCTTGTTTATTGGGGAAAGGACTACATTACAGGTAACTCACTATTTGTAACCTCTGAGCTCTGGCTACTAAAAGCATGCTGAATTTTAGTCTGTCAGCTATTGGTTTAGCAAAGTCCAGTGGAGTGTTCCCACATCTGCCTCATCTTTTGATTGACCCTCTTGAAGTGCAGTAATAACCATGGGTGCATTCGTTAAATGTAAGGTAGTTCTTGTTAATTAATCATCTCTCTCTCTCTCTCTCTCTCTCTCTCTCTCTCTCGGAGGTGGAAGGACTGGATGTATTTTTAATCAACTGAAGACATCAACTGCCAGGCTCTGTGATAAATTATTTAGACAGAAGTGAATTAATTGTGGTTCAGTAACCAGATTTTCTGGCAAAAATGGAGAGGAGGAAGGTGTGGCTCTTGTGGCCGTTTTGCATGGTGGATTGGTGTACGCTGTCATGTGCAAATCCTTTTGGCTTCACAACAGGCAATATTTATCCAACTTTCTCCAGGCGTGCTTGCTTATGGAGTCTAAAATAACACCACCCCCACACAAAAAGAAAACCTCAAACTGAGAAGTAAAATAATATTCTATAAAAAGAAAACTAGGGAGGGGAATAGCCTCCCTCTCCAAAATTCCCAAAGAGGACAAAACATGTTACGTGGCCATGAACTACAATCTGATTGTCTGAAAGCAGAATGCAAAAATAGGGAAATGAGATGGAGTAGCTCAGAAAAGGGCATGGCTGGCAGGTTGCCCCGCTCTGCCCACATTGCACTTTTTTTAAAAAAAAATAGTTCCTGCTCATAACAGGTAAGTGCCCAACGTTATGGCAGCCCACGAGGAGGCAAGCTCAGTCCAGGGTGGAAGAGATTTCATGACAGAACCCAGTTTTCAGTGATGATTTGGAAGGCCTGAGCTTTCCCATGGAATTGACAAAGGAGTCCAGTACTGGCTGATTGCCTTAATGCTAGGTGACAAAACATTGATGGGAGTCACGACAGTCTCTTAATGTTTGGGCCGGTAAGGGGTATAGAGAAGATTTCCATAGTGCAGGATCAAGGAATGGTCATGGATTGCTTCATCTGGGCAGTTCACCCTCCGTCGTATTTGGAAGTGCACAGAACCTGAGGTGTTGAAGGGATTAGCATGAACCCAGCAGCTTCAGGGTTTCCTCCCGAATCCTCTTTGAATTCCACGTCTTAGGTCAGCTTGAGCTGGCAACATGCTTTCTGGTCATCATCCATCATGTTTTGCAGCCCTCACTTTGGCTGCCCATTTTCCTGGGATGCCTGAACTGCATTTCTAAATGCTCCAGTGAAAATTTTAAGTAGCGGTAAATGCTAGAAGTGTGGAGAAAGAATGAAAGTTTTACTTGGAGAGCCAGTATTCGTATGAGTGGGGCAACACCCTCATTTTGCCTCCCACCAGTAGCTGGATGGGGGATGCTGGGAGTTGTAGTCCAAAAGGTAGCATTTCCAAGTCTTGCGGATTCTTGAGCCTGGCCCACTGAGAGATAACAAGATGGTTGAGCAAATGATCATCATGTAGGATCTGGCAGGGCATGCATTACAGGAAGCCCCCAACTTTTGACACCACTTTATCTGACAACTTGCTTTTTTGATGCTTCCAAATTACAGACAGATTCCATTAATTTGATGGGGGTTCCACTCTTTCATCAATTCTTCTTGCCTAGGGAGGCAGACCTGGAGGCTCACGCATGTGTGTGCTGCTTGCAAAGTGAGCTGAGAGGAAGGAAAAAGGCACCAAGCTGGTTGAGAGACTTTGCAAGCAATGTGCGGATGGTCAGTCCCAGGTGAGCCTCCATAAGTTCCTCATGGTTCCTGTAGCACAGTCCATGAGTTCCACTTTTCAACCAATTCCATTTTCTGATAGTGCTCCGGTCCCTGGGCTTTCGGATAAGTGGGAGAAGCCCGTAGTGGCCTTTTCTCAGACTTTGCTGAATCTTGGTCATTTCACTTGTTGTCTTCTGCACTAGTTTGTTTTGCCCAGGGCTGACAGGAGAAGCAAATTCTACAGGACCTAATTAACATTAATGCTGCAAAGCATGCTTCTGCTTCATGGAGCACATCAAGAAAAAGGGGAGAGGGGAGAGAGGGACAGAGAGGGATGGTGATGGGATGGAATGTCAATCTTCTGTCAGCAGAGGGAAGCAGACGTCCAGCAAAAGGGCGACGCCTTCTCCTGAGGAGCCCAGAGGAACAGAGCTGACCTGTTTTTCAGTTTTGCTCAGTTGCGATTTTCTCTTCAGCAATGGCCTCCTGTTCGCAGCGTTTGCCTAGGAAAAACAAACGTCATATTTTCCCCAGTCATCTCTATTCCAGATTACACAGTGGAAAAGTTCCTGTTTGGACTGCAGTACCCAGAATCCTCCCTGTGGCTTGGGGATCCTGAGAGCTACAGTCCAAAACTTAACATTGCCCACTTTGGGCTCAAGGGATGGCATGAAAGGCCGTGAGCCATGGACAGGTTTGAACTATAGAACTCTGACCTTGGCTGGAGTCTTCTTCCTTAAGCAACTCTCTCAGTCACTCTTGCTCAAAAAATTGTGATCTTTCAAGCAGTTTCCCTTTTTCCTTGCTTTACTCCAACCTCCTGGTGGTGTGAATGGACCCTGGGATTTTATTGACTCTTTTTACTCTATTCCTTAGTGAGATGACCCTGCAATTTAATTGGTTCTTTCATTCTTCCATATTTCTGGTGGTAGAAATAAGCCGTGTGATTTCATTGGGTTTTTTCCCCTCTTTGTTCCACCTTCCTGGTAGTGAAAACAGGTCCAGTGATTTTATTGGCTCTTTCTTTGTTCCGTCTTTCCGGTATTCACTGCTGCTTTGCTCTGATGTGACCCCTGGTGGTGCGAATGGGTGCTGCAATTTAGTTGGCTCTTTGCTTTGCTCCATTCTGGGGGAGTCAGCGAGCCCTGTCTTTCCGGGCTTGCGTAGATTTCACGTTCCTGTCCGGTAGCGTTCCCGGGTGAATTGTCTGTCTTCGCAATTCACTAACAGGCGTTTGTTCCATCTCTGCAGCGTAGCTGTGGATTCATAGGTTTATGTAGTGTAGATTGTGATGCAGGATCTTTCCCTTTTTTTAAAAAAAAGGGGGGCTGTTGAGTTTGTAGTGGTCATCCGACTGAACTGCGCTTTTAATATACCAAACATGATAATTCTGTGCCAAGCAAAATTGTATATTTGTACCATATTATGTACGTAATGCGTTTTGTTCTCTTGAATTAACAAAATGATTTTCAATCTATAAAGGATTTTACTATCATATTCTCTTCCAACTTTTCCGTACTTTTTCTGCAAAAAATAGGAGAAATGGCTTCCCCCCATGTATTCAAAATTTCTGGAAATTTTATATCTCTATACCATGTTACTTTGTTGCTGGAGAAATATTCCTTTTAAAAAAATGTTTCCCCACATCATAAAATTACTGGCAAGTGGTAAAGCAGTGCCCAATAAATACTGAGCTGGTATAACGCTTTCCTTTTCAATGTAACAATTGTCTTCACACTGTCCAAAAATAATGGAAAAAAAATCAGTAATAACATTCCACCGGTTCCTCCAACTGGAAGGATTTGGGGTTCTGGAGTGTTTGTGAGGGTGGGACGGGGGTGCAGTTGGCCCTCCATATTTGCAGGTTTAACCTTCACGGATTTGATTATTTGCACGTTTCTCCAACCCTGTCCTTGCCCAGGTGTTTCTTTTCCAGGGGAACCTTCCCTCTCACTGGATCCGATCAGGTTGGGAAGCTCTCTAGAAACCAACCTCTGGTTCTCCTTCTGGCCAGCTAAGGATGTCTTGCAGCCCAGTGTCTCAGCTCCAAAAACCCTCTCCTGATGCCCGCCCACACACACACACACACACACACACACACACACACACACACTTGAGGAAGGAGATGGATGAGAAAGAGGAAGTATAGGGCCAACCATGCCCACCCACCCCCTTTTCTACTCCTTTACCTAACCTGGTTTGGACCCCGAATGCCTGCTCTCCCCACCCTTTCCCCACAGACACACACACATTATGATATTTGCAATTTCCCCACTTTTGTAGGGTTCTGTGCCCCTAACCCTAGCAAATGACTGCATTCTCATATCTGGGGCTTTCTGCATGGTTGTGGGGCAAAATTTGTCCCAAAATATTCCTTTTTTTTTTTAATGGAGGGCACTGGAGAGGTGGTGGAGTACTCCAGGGACCACCAAAGTGAGTTCCAGAGGTTGTATGCCCACCCCTGCTTTAAACGATCTTTACACTGAATGCAATTCCTGGTGATTTTGAGGGCAATGAAACACCAAACGACTTGGGACCAGAGTACACTTAATGGCGGCAACAGTTTCCTTTTCGATTTGGCTCGCTCCTTTTCTATAATGCTTGGGCTAGGGTGCCCAGTACCTGTTGGGGAGCCCCAGCTCCCGATGAGTGCACAAGTGATTTCAGAGTTTTTCAGTTCTGTTGATCCCCTTCTCCCTTTTCTCCCGCTCCTTGGATACAGACGGAGAGCCTCAGCTGGCATCCACAGTCATCGACACCATCCTGGCTGGTTTGCCAGGGCCTCGTGGGGCACCTGGCCCTGTTGGACTCCCAGGTAAGAGGGCAGGTTGAAGAACCTGGGGTGGGAAGCAGCGACAACCTATTTGGATTAATGTATCCTGCTCTACATGGGCCCACCTTTGAGGAAAGTTCAGAAACTTCAGCTGGTCCGAAGAGCTGCAGCCGGGGAGGGCGCAACTCACTTCTTGTAACGGCCCCGGCCTATTTCTGGGCACAATTCAGTGCTGTTAGGACCTACAAAGCCCTATATGCCTCGTGTCCATATTGTTCAAAGGACTGTCCTTGGGTCTCCTTTCATCAGCGAGTTAAAAGATTTTTATGCCATCAGGCTTTTAGAATCTGACCGCAGTGGACTTTTAATGCTGTCCCGTGCTGTTTTTTAAGGTTTGCATGTAGTCTCTTAATGAATTGTCGCCTCCCTGAGGAGAGGATTCTACAGTCTGGGAACAGCCACCAAGAAGGCCCTCTCCTTGTTCCCACCAAAAGAAGCTGAGAAGCTGGTGAGGAAAAGAGAGGAAGACCTCTCTCTGTAGAAGATCCTCGAGCTCTGAGGGGCTCGTAAAGGGAGATCCAGTCCTTCAAATAGCCCAGAGCCCAGCGGTACAGCTGTTGTGCCTGGAAGCTGTTTTGGCTAGAATAACGTCAGTCTTGGGGTCGTGATGATGTTGAGGGTCATGAAGGCATCCCAAGAAGAGCACTCAGAGCCCTGAGATCAGAGACTTGAATTCTGTTAGTTAAAAGAAACCCCTTCCATTAGTCTTGTACGTAATTCCAATTTTTAACGTTGATTTTCTCTTCCTTTGTTTAGCACTTTAAGTGTTGTGCACTCAGCAATGAGCTCTTATCAAGAGCGGGGGAGCCTCTCTGCTCTTCTGGCTGCATTCCTCCACTTAGCCTTCAGTTCTCTTCCCCCCTGACTTTGACATCCAAGGGGCACATTAATTATTGAGGCCTGCTTGGTTGCCCCGGCGGCCGGCGTCTGATGCTCGGGGAGGGGGGGGATTTATCGGAAACAACCAAAGCTAAGTTCGGACGGAGCCCGCATCTGCCCCTTCCTGTCTCCCCAAAGAAAGGCAAATGTAATTAATAGTCGGCGTCTGGAAGAAATTATATCTCTCCCCCTCACCACCCCGACTCCCTAAGTGGAAGGAAGCCATTAGAAGACGACTCCTTAACAATGCAGAATAACAAGTGGATCTGTTCAACTGAGCGTTCCCGTTCTGCCAAGCATGGAGCATGCCAACGCAAACTCTTAAAAAGGAACACGTGCTTGTGAAGAAGCAGACCCCAAAAGCCTATAATCCAGAGTTGCCGATTTCCAGTTCCAGTAATGATCCGGGGCAGAGCTGGGAAAGTCAAGCAAAGTGATATTGGCTGGGTGGGGCTAGGAGCAAGCTAGCACCCAAAGCCCAGGGGTTAGGGCGCACGGTTTGTATCGGGGTGGAGATAGCGTGGCCCACCAGCTGTTGTTGGGCTCCCACTTTAGTGGCCCTAGAAGCCTTCCCATTAGACCTCCATAGCTCCCCAATCCCCATTTAAAAAAGATTAACGGGATTTGGGGACAATTTTTTGCCCCCAAACCATGCAAAAAGCCCTTCCAATTGTGTGAAACCATGTGAAAATACCCATAACTCCAAAAACATCCCAGAAACCCCTACTGCCTCTCAATATCTGCAATCTCAAAATGGTGACAGGAAGTTATGGGTTGGCACTTCCCGCTGCCATTTTGAGAGGGGCTGCAGAGAAAATGGAGATATTTAGAGGGACAGTAGGGGGTTCGGGGATGCTTATGAAGGGACTTCACTTTCTGTCACCATTTTGAGAGGGACTGAAGAGGAAAACAGAGATATTTGGACTTGCTGTTTGGGGCTGCAGCCCTTGGGGGACTCTCGGGGTGGAATCCCTTGTGGAGGGATGTCACTTTGTGTCACCATTTTGGAAAGTGGAAGTACAGTGGGTCCTCGGTTTCTGCTAGCGTTTGGTTCCAGAACTCCCTGTAGGTATCAAAGTTTGTGGATGCTCAATTCCCATTATGTATAATGGTGTAGTAAAATGGTGTCCCTTATATAACAGGGCAAAATCAAAATGTGCTTTCTGGAATTTGTTCTTTTTAATATTTTCAAACCATGGTTTGTTGAATCCATGATATGTGGATATGGATGAGCCAACTGTATCTGGGCTTGCTGAGTGGGATTGCAGCCCATGGAAGACTTAGACGGGGAAGGAACTGGACACACAGTTGCCCACCCCTGGTGTAGCAGGAAGAGGAAGAGAAGAGAAAGCGGGTCAACTCTATCAGCTCCAGCTGAAAGAAGATCAACTTTTAGTTTTCCAGAGTGCACCCTGAACTCTTGTCCATGCGCTCCATTCCTATCATATGCCTTTAAACAGGGCTAAGTTTTCTCACTTGTGCTATGTGATTTTTTTCCCCCCACCAGGTCCCCCTGGATCTTCTGGCCCCAAAGGGGCGCCAGGACCTATAGGAGCACCTGGGCTGCAGGTAAGCAAACCAAGCGACCTCTGTCTTCCAACATTTCTCAGTGAAGGAGAGGGACAGGGTTGTGGCATGCCTGTTTTCACTGCCTCTCCACACTAGCCACACCCTATATAGCTCAAGGTTCTCTGTTGCCTGCAATTGATTGATTGATTGATGGTAAAAACTGTTTTGAAAACACCACTCAGCAATCCTGGATCCCACCAAGCAAAGCATTACCTGTATCTATTTGTTTAATCAAAACATCAGCCGCTGGTCTGCAGTCTTATTTATGGGATGAAATGCAGACGTACAAGATGCCATCCGCAGTACACGGGGAAAACACCAGAGACCTGCTTGAACTCCCAGTGGCTGGACATTTGAACTCACATCCCCTCAGCCTCTCTGGTTTGTCTGTGTCTGGAACTGAGGCGCCTTTGCTTTCACGTACTTTGCAGGGATCTTACTATTGCCCATTTACGTGTGCCCCATTGAACACCTTAGTTGCATGTGAGTGGGCCTACCCTAACTGAGAATAGAAAATGATTGAGTTCAGACTATTCTGTAGGAAAGTTCCTTTCTGATGTGTCCTATATCTTCCCCTTCCATCCCCTTCCCCAGGGCATACCTGGTTCTCCTGGACAGCCCGGCTCAAAAGGATCCAAAGGAGACCGAGGAGAAAGGGTAAGCTAACGTGGGGGCTCAGAGCATTGGATTTTTAGTAACCACTACAGAGGACTAGTTTAAATTCTTTCATAATTAAACGCATGCACGAGGGGGTTGTAGAGTTAGGCTGGTCAGTGGTCTACTACATGCCAATCCATGCCCCCTTCTTTTCATCCAGTAAAAATATCCTGCCCCCCAACTTTGCTATTTGCATTGGGAGGTTAGCTTGTCTTTCTTACATGTAAATACCTGTAAATGTTTTTGGTAGGGGCCACCATACCTCAGATGCAGTGATTATCCCTAAAAAGGTTGCGTGACCCAAATGTTATGCGTTAGGAAAAGAAGCCTAGCCTGACTGAAACTGCAGCCACGTCTATGGTGTTTTTTGGGGGTTTTTTGGTACAACTTTGCTGATTTTCTGTAACATTTTTGTTGTGCAACATTGCTGTCTTCTATGTAAAAAGCAGCAAAGTTGCACAACAAAAGTGTGGCACAAAAATCTGCAACATTGCTGATTTTTCCATGAAATATCTGTTGTGTACCATTTTTGAGTATATTCTCTGGGAGCTGGAATAAAGTAAAGTAGCCTTTTTAAGCTCTGTGTCAATCTGCAGGTGGAGATTCAAAGATTCTCTTTTACAGATGGAATTTCCTTGCATATAGAAAGCTAGCTCTTCAGTGAGAAGGGTTCTAGGCGAGGCCTGCTTTCTCCCTGGGATGCTAGTTGTCTGCGTGAAGGGTTCTGAAAATTGTTTCTTTATTTTGGTGTGGAGGAAACAACCATATTCCCAATAATGAATGAATCTTACTTTCTTCTTGACAGGGACCAGTGGGTCCAACTGGTGAAAGAGGCCTTAAGGGACTTCCTGTAAGTGACACATTTGTGTTCTTGTGTGTGTGTGTGTGTGTGTGTGTGTGTGAACTTCCTAGAGGGGAAGGATATACTATACCTATATGGTAGTCTATACCACAATAACATCTAGTGTATTTCAGAATGGCCAGCTTTTTTAAAAAAAATGATTAAAAAACCCTCTGTCTTAAATACACACACAAATACACACACACACAAACACAGTAGGCTTAACCAGGACCCGTGGCTGGATCAAGGAGGCAAGCAAGAGCTTGGAAAGTTATTTCTTAAAAAGCAATTTGATCCATTATTTACGACAGTGTTTTGTGAATAATTAATTGCTGTTACTCAAAGTGATTTTAGAAAAGTAACTCATTAAGTTCTGTATAGTGTTACTTATGACTTTCCCATTGCTTTCTGCAACTTCGAAGAAAAAAATAGGATTGATAAGAGAATGATGTAAAATTTGGAAAAGGTCTTGTCAAATTGCTTGTAACAAGTTTGCAGCTGCTTCACACAGTGGGATCCTGGGATTTGTAGTTTTGTGAAGCACTCTCTCTGGCTGAGAATTCTAAACACCACCGCCACCACCCCACTGGAAATGGCAAATCTCAGGACTCCATAGGATGGAACCACAGAAGTTAAATGGAAATCATAATGCTGCATTTGTGTTGGGTGAAACAGTCCTGCGTGTGTCACTGAAATTCCTTTGGGATCTTCCATCCCGTCCCTTTTGGTATGAAATCTGGTTTTTGACGAATGCTGGGAAAGCAAGCTGGACGTGCTTTTCACTCCATTTTGTTTCTCTCCTGTTTAGGGTGAGCCTGGCAAGAAAGGTGAAGAAGGGGACAAAGGCGCAGATGTAAGGATAGGACGGGCCCTTCTTTCCACTGACTCCATTCTCCACTTACTTCCACCTAAAGTATCCAGGAGACCACCTTTGCTCTTATGTAACTCTTCAGTCCCTGAGCTTGTCTGGAGAGGCCCTCCTAGTGGTGCCACATTCGACCCAGCAGGGCCGTTAACGTGGTAGCGTCCGCTGTATCAGATCCTCTTCCCTGTGAAATTTGACATCTTCTGATCATTTCTATTTTTAGATTCATGCTGAGAGCTTTAGAAGTCTTCAGCGTATGGTCTAACCCACCATCTATTAATACTCTATTTTGATTTTGCATGTGATGTATTTTGCCAGTTTTTTCCAATGCTGTACACTGCTTTTAAATCCTTCGTTCTAGACAGTTTAGAGCCAGTGTGATTATAGTGGTTTGAATGCTGGATTCTAGAAGACAATGGTTCAGATCCCCACTCTTGGGCAAGTCAATCTCTCAGCCTCAATAGAAGGAAATGGCACACTTCCTCCAAATAAATCTTGCCAGAAAAACCCTCCAATATAACCCTACAAGAAAACTCTCCATCCAAAAACGGATATCTTTGCGTGAAAGCCACACTGACTTGCCTGTATATTGCCGACAAGATTCTGACCATAGGCACCAACACGAAGACCTTAGGAATCGTCTTTCTCCGTCACAACATGACTGTCTGGTGGTCCAAAAAGAGAACCTTTCCAAGTGCTAGATGCACGTGCACACATACATACGGGCTCTCTACCGAGAAAGCTGGCTTCCCAAGACATTTTGCTGGCTGAGACAGAAGAGCGAATTGTTCTCCCACCATCCACTAAAGTTAAGATGCATCGTACCCAAATCTAGCCGAGTTTTGTATTTTGCCATATGAAACTTGTACCCACAACTCTCCCTATCCCTGGCAGCAGCGATCCAATAATAAGAAAGTAGATTATGACCCGTTTGCTTCCTGCTCACATGACGCTGCTGGCTGGAGTGCCCTCTTACCTAACAGTATGACCGGAGCTCAAGCCAGCATGTTGGAGAAGGCTTCCTTAGTCAGACTCTCTTCTTATCCATTTTTTCAGCAAGGGATTTTGTATCAAGGTGGCCATGTGAAAAGGAAGGCAGGGCTCCTGTGCCTTTAATAGTTCTCTAGAAGAGGGAATTTTGACGTACATGGCTCATCCTGCCAGGACCCCCTCCTCTTTTGCAGGTGATGTGTATCCACACTGCACAGTTATCACACTTTGATACCCCTCTGATACAAGCCAGTGAATCAGAGGTGTAAGTGCATGGGGCTTTGGACATTGCATTTTGCTTATATGAAGGATGTATGTCTGGAATCATAGAATCATAGAGTTCAAAGTTGCAATTTGAATCCATTGATAGATGTCTTAGTGTCTGGAACAGCAGAAAACAAGTTTGCTCCGTCTTCTACATGAGATCCTTTCAGATGTTTAAAGGTGGCTATCATCTCGCCTCTCAGTCTTCTCTAAACCAAACATACCCAGCTCCCCAAAATGTTCCTCGTAAGGCTTGATTTCCAGGTATTTTCTCCTCCTCTGAACACATTCCAGCCTGTCAATATCTTCCCAGAACTGGACACAATATTCTCTATGAGGTCTGTCCAAAGTAGAATAGATTAGCACTACTACTTCCCTTGATGTGGATACTGTACCCCTCTTGACTTAGCCTAGGATTGCATTGGCTTTTTTAGCTGCTGCATCACCCTGTTGGCTCATGACCTTCTGGCCTTATTTTTCTCCTTTTCTTTCCATTGTAGGGAGAAGGCGTCCAGCAGCTTCGAGAGGCCCTGAAGATTTTAGCTGAGAGAGTGTTAATTTTAGAGCATATGATTGGCATCCATGGTGAGTACCGGACAAAACTTTGATTGAGCTTTCCTTGTATGGAGAATTGTGAGATGGCTGGGGTGGGGAACTTGTCATCAATGAGCTCCTGAACAATTTTAGACTCATGGATTTCTTCATTCATTTACTTGAAGCATTTCATTTATTTGAAGCCCATCTCTCAGAACAACAGAGGCTTTAAAGAAATAATGGAAACCACACAACGACCATTACAGTACAAGTCACACCACCACCTTGAGCACATGCTATCTCATCTGATTTTGCAAGCTAGGAAGGGTCCAGGTCTGGTTGGTATTTGGATGGGAGACCACTTCATCTCCATGGAAGGCTGCAGAAAATGCTGCTTCTTATACAAAAAGTTCTGCTTTCTGCACAAAAAACAACATATGCAAATTTTGTGCAGGGTAACTCCCAAATGGCAAGCAGTCTCCCAGAGCTGCACAGTTTTCTAAGACTTTCATGTGGCAGGAAGAAAATTGCTAAACTTATTCATTGGTTCCCCAAGAATGACAGTAGCAAAGAATTAGGTCTGTAGGAATTAGGGATGTAATGTCATCCCTTTTGTGAGATAACACACCAGCTGCAAATTTGGTTATGGATCTTTTTTGTTCATAATAGGTAACACTTATTTGTTTGTAGGCTATTTTGAGTAATTCTTTTCTCGTTCTTCTTTTTTGGATTTCGATTTTCTATTTCTATTTTTAAATATATTCTTCTAAAACAACAACAAGAACAATATCAGTGTTGTAACTAAAATATAATGTAGATTGGGTGATAATTACCGGTCCTGAAGTAGAGAATTGAGGAGGGATGGCTTAAACACAGGAGTCTGAGGGCAGCACAAAGGAACAAGAATCTGGGGTGCAGCATGACACCCGAAGTGCTAGCAAAGAACCAGGGTCTGAGCCAGGGTTTAAATACCCTTTTTCTGCCCTGAAGGGGAATATTTTGATTGTTCTCTGGCAGAGCAGGTAAAAGTATCCGGAATGGGCTGATGGTCTTAGAGTTAGGTGACGAAGCATTGATGGAGGTTGTGATAGCCCCTTCATCTCTGGACAGGTGAGGAAGGGTTACAAGACTACGATCCTTTGGCTTCTTCCTCTTGCTGCTGCATTAGCAATTGTTTTCTGAGTGTGGGCAATTGATAGGATTATCTCAAACCCATTAAGTCAAGTTTTCTGACAAATCCTCAGTAGACTTATGACCGGGCTGTGCCTGAGGTCACTTCTGATCTGATTCTACACGTGTACAGCCAGTCCTCTTGCCAGCATGGCTTTCCAGCCATAAATATACGTGATTTATAACCATTAAATAATATTTATACTGTATCACAGATAGAGGTGTACAGCAGGATGACTTTGCCAGCCTTCTCTCACCAGCATGTGAGGATGTCCTCTTTCTGGGGACCCCTGGTGAAATTTCTCATCCCAGCCTCACGTGCTGGTGGAAGACGGCTGCAAACGTCATTCTCGTGTGCCCCGATCACCAGCTGAACAGACCACTGCTGCTCAGTGCAGCTGCTGGCTGCTAAGATAGGTTTGGAGAGTTGGGCCAGGAGAGGATGTTGAGTTATACTTGTGTACCTAAATAGCCGACGTAGGATATCAGCAAACATTCCAAGCTTTGTATGTGTAAGTGAATGTTCTTGTCTTCCATAACACGTGGCCTCAGTGACACACATCCACTACATGGTTGAACTTCCTCCATGTTACCCAACACTGATTTCTTTCCAAGTGGCAACTCGTGCATAGATTCATCATTCCAGGAAGAGGCGTTGCAAAAATTGTCTGTTAAAGGTGGCAGAGCTGAGCTACTCCATTTAGTCACCTTCTTCACATTGGAAAGGGATTGCCACTGATAGGGTAGCTTTCTGAAGAGTGACTGTGTGTCCTATTTTACAGAGGACAGTCTTCTCCTTACAAGCAGCCTCTGAAGGGTTCTCTGGTCCGCACCAGTTGACAGAGAAATAGCCAAGTAAATATTAAACTGTTACTTTATATGATAGCTATAGCGAGAGTCCAAAAGAACCAGTGATACCCCAACTTAAAGACTGGATGTTAATATTAGATGATTCCACTGCTGATGGTTGTCTTCCTCAGGCATCACAAAGTTTGGGGACACCTCCGTGTATGCTGTGGCCTCATGGCCGTCATGCCCCGTTCTTCTCCCCTCCCCTCCCTCTCTTGGAAACAACACACCTGTCCCTGCTTTCCCTTTGCTTTCAGATTCTTTGTCTTCCGTTGAACCAGGCTCAGGACAAGACGTGCTCCTGGGCGCCCCGCTTCGAGCGAATGTAAAAATCAAGCGGCACCACTTGAACCAGATCCTCTCTTCACTGCTGGACGACAGCGAAACCAAAGGGAAAAGCCACGGAAGGAAGTAGGACGCCCCAGTAAGGTCACGAGTCCCTATTTGCCCTTAGCAGGGGGTAGAATTGCATTGGAGGGGATGTTGAGGAAGGAGACTCTTTTCTCTGGTTTCTGTTACCCAGAAGCCCTGGGGCCTTGTCTAGAGGACAATGTGACCCTCATTTCATACTGATTTAGCTGTGATGGCTTTTTGATAAGAACCCTGAGAACTGTTGCTAGGTGAGGTTGGCAGTGGATTGTGGTGAAGGGGAATTTCCTTCTTCAGTTACCCTGGGAGAAATTAGAAGACCAGGCTTCGTGAATCCAATTCCCATGTCAATGGGATGGTAAATCCTCTCCAGGATTTCATTAGCTGTAAAGGAACTATCCATGGTGCTGAAACTAGGTAGACCCATGGTTCTGTACCTTGGAGAGCTCCTTTAGAACTTTCAACAAAGCATGAAGTGGATTCAGTTCCGGGCACCTCAGTTCAAGAAGGATATCAACAAGCTGGAGTGTGTTGAGAGGAAGGCGACCAAAATGGTGAAGAGTCTGGAAGCCATGCCCTATGAGGAAAGGCTTAGGAAGCTGGGGATGTTTAGTCTGCAGAAGAGAAGGTTAAGGGGGACGTGATAGCATGTTTAAATATTTAAAGGGATGCCATGTTGAGGAGGGAGCGGGCTTGTTTTCCACTGCTCCAGAGACTAGGACAAGGAGCAATGGAGTCAAGATGCAGGAAAAGAGATTCCACCTGAACCTCAGGAAGAACTTCCTGATGGTCAGAGCTGTCCGCCAGTGGAATATGCTGCCTCCATGGAGTGTGGTGGAATCTCTTCCTTCTTTGGAGGTTTTTAAGCAGAGGCTGGATGGCCATCTGTTGGGAATGCTTTGATGGGTGTTCCTGCATGGCAGAAGGGGGTTGGACTGGATGGCCCCTGGGGTCTCCTCCAACTCTGTGATTCTATGATTCACCGCCCCACCTACATGGAAGAAGTGCTCTGGTTATCAAAAGTCCTCAATGAATCCCATTTTCCTATAGTGTGTTGGATGTAAGAGAGGGAAAGAAAGGGAAAGGACATCAACTCTTAAACCCACAGAAATTTGTAGTGCAGATTGGTACCTGTTGCGGTGAATGCCCTAGATCTGGCAAATATGTATTTTGAATGAAACAGACCAAGTGTATGCTCCATTTTTTATGGCATACCTTTGGAAAATATAGTTAAAAATATAAGCCTTGAGGCATTGTGGGTAAAAAAAAAAATCTTAGCAGCCCCTATTTGCCAATGGAGCAATGGCTTAGATCAAACAGCTCTGTTGATTTTTAACAAAAAAACACTATGATCTCTCAAGTAGTTTTTCTGTGGAAAGTCTATTTTTAATAACCATTTCTTAAAAACAACCCATTTTTAATTTTAAAAAACTGATTGGTTTTTACAAAATGGTTATTTAAGAATAAACTAGACTAACAACAGGAAAACTGCTTCCACAGTTACCCACCTGTGGTCTAAGGAGAGATGTGGTTGGAGGGAAGGGGAAACCTAGAAAACCACCTTGTATTTAGACCCATTATTGTCCCTTATTTCCAAGGTCTGAGGAAAGATGCTTCGTTAGCCCTAACTGGAGTTCCCTGAGATACCCTCCTGGTGGTCTTCCATCCAAGGACTAACCAGGCCTGACTCTGTTTAACTTCCAAACTCAAACAAGATTCGATGTGTTTACAGTTTAGAGCAGGGGTTGAGAAAGGAGTGACCGCTTGGCTGACATTCTTAGGATCATACAGGGTCCACCCTCAAGATTTTAGGAATCATTTCTCTTTCACCTCCAAACAGCCAGTACAGTTTTCAAAGCTTCTGGGCAGTGCTACTAGGCATTTCACTTTGGTGGGGGGTCTTCTTGCCTTTTGAAAAAAATCTCTGGGCAAGTTCTCTCTCCCTCCCACACCCACCAGTATTTCACAGAAGTCTCCTCTACCAACAACAGGGCTTCTAAGACCATCAGCCTCTTCCGAGCTGCTCTGGCCATTATCCCTCAGAGCGCATGCCATCTAAGACTGAATTCTAGAATGGCTCTTGAGAGGTGCTCTTGCCCACCGGTATGTAATCTTTGGTCCTCCAGATCTTCTGGATCTCCAACTTCTAGGATTTCTGATCATTAGCTATGCCAGCTGGCACTTCTGTGATTCGAAGTCTAGAATGTCTGGAGGGTTAACAACTGGGAAACTCTGTTCCAGCCCTCCGAGACTGGATCTGAAAGTGTGCTAGGTTGGAAATAAACCTTCAGATTTTAGTCCGAACCTTAAAAGAGCTGCCCAAGGTACTGAAGGTATTTGAGGAATATTATTTCATCAGCTTGTGGACGCCTTTTAAAGTTCAGATTAAAAGCCAAACAGATTTGGCTGACGTTCAAACCGGCCACCTCCCCTGCCTATAGCTTTTTACTTCCAAATTCTGTAGTTAAGCTCAGCCTTTTCTGTGCAGCATGCATGCTAGAAATTTCCATGAAAAATAGTGGGTTTTGCCCAGCGCCCCTCTTTCTCTATCTGAGAGCATTTCTGAAGCAAAAGAGAGAAAGAAAAAGAAAGAAAGGAATTAGCTGGACTTTCTGATTCAACTTTAGCATTCCGAATGTTCACAAGACCCTGACTAGTTGCCAGGAATGATGGGAACTATAATCCAAAAGAGCTAGATGGCACGAGGCAGCCCGGTCCTGATACAGTCTCACATTTGTCAGGGACAGGAAAATAAATTCAAGGTGGTGAGTGTGGGGAGAGAATGGACTGGTACCTGATATGTAGGAAATGCTGCAATATTTTGTTACAGTCCCCTTTGGCAATTTGCATGTTTTTGCCCAGCTGAAGACTCAGTGCTCTGACGGGGCCCTTTTGTTTCCAGGTCCAACAGTGAAGGCTGAAGAGACTTAAAACACTGCTTAGCCCTGTCAGAGGTCCCTGCCGGTCAGGAGGATGGAATGCATGTCGAAACGGGAATACCTTCCTTAAACTCTCCACGATCTTTCCAGCGCCGAGTTACGCTTAGTACTGTCTCTGTGTCTCTGTTTTGTCCATCTCGGGTGGTCACGATCCAGGTCCAACAAGCAAGAGATTTTTAGCATCATTAAGGTACCAACATCCTTGGCGGTGTCTTGAACACCACTGTTGTAAGAGTTACCCGAATGTCTTTTCCTCCAGAAAACTTTTTCCACCCCTCTCCCAGTTGTCTACTGAGGAACTCCCTCCCCCGGGGTCTCTGCTCTAGAACCCGTTTTGTATTCTAGAATATTCTGAGGGACGGCAGGAGGAGGCACACAGCCACGCCACGCCGAGCCTCGGATGCAACTGTCGAGTCCGCAGTTGCTCCGCGTGGATTGAGAACGTGGCGTTGAAAGAATCCAGTGCTTATTGTAAGACCTAAATATTTTTGCCCCCAAATGTGCCTACATTCATTTTAGGAAATGTGGCAGCGTATCCCCTGCAGTCATTTCTCTAAAACAGGAAGTGACTGCCTGAGGCATTATGGATTAATTTTTAATTTTTTTTTACAGGGGTGCCAGTTGGGGGTGCGTTCCTCCCACAGTGGGGTTAATGTAGCCTGCTAGCTTTCCACAGTCACCCGTTTTTGCTATAGGTGCATGCTGTGGGGCTTGCAGGGGAGGTAAATGACATGATCCACCTGTCATCCCAACACCTAGCTACCTCCACCTGCATTACTCTCATCCTCCTCACTGAAGAGCCCACGATAAACATACAAGGAAACTCAAGATGTCTACCAAATGAAGTCCAAATACCATTGCTCTGTCTCTCAGGAAGACACAGCAGTCAAGCAAACATGACAGCTCCATACTTTCCAAATTTCCTGATTTGGCAGTCCCAGTTAATCCTCTGTTGTCCCACTTTTTGGACTTCTTTATAATGCCCTGGTTTCTCTCTCCTCGTTCAACTCTCTCCTTTGTTCTCAGCTTACCTTAGGTGCTGCAAACTGAGTTCAAAGTGCAGAAGTAGTTTCCACAAGTAAATGTAGTCTTCCAGCACTTCCTTGCTAAAATTTAGACAGAGTTGATCAGAATTGGTCTCAGTTCTTCCAGCACTTCCTTGCTAAAGTTTAGCCAGAGTTGACCGGAGTTTGGAAAAGTGATTTTTCTGGGTTGAGGGGGAACAGTTTCCAGAACCCCTCAGCCAGTGTCGTAGCCATACTGCCTGGGTGCTTTAGTGAGTTGCGGTCCAAAGCTTCGTTTTTCCAGACTTTGATCCTGATTGACAAGATTATTTCCGCTTCTCCAGAGGAGCGGCCAGCTTTCACCGCCATTTTCTGCTTCACTCTGAAAAACCACAAATCAAAGTGGGTGATGTGAGGTGTCAGTGATGTGGTTCCAGTTTGATAGATTCCGATGATGCTCTTTGGTCTTCAGGACATGAATGAATGGAGAGAAATTCATCCGGCAAGGCTTTCCTCATCCTCCCCAGTTCCATGCTGGAGGGACCTTTACATCCTGAATTTTCACTCAGCACAGCAGCTCTGAAAGGGACAGGTGCCTTAGAGAAACACGTCAGCAGACACTTCTTCTTATCTACCTGTTTGTGTTATGCAAAGCTGACTCCCCTGCGTTATTCCAGCTTTCTTGCTCATATCTTTCAGACTCCCTCTCCTCAGCAGTAAGAAACAGTTCACGAACAGTTGCATTTCTTGGAAAGGTGTATTCTTTCCAGGGGTCTGCAGCCACTTTGGACAAATCCCAAACTCCCCAAACAAATCAGGCCAATTTGGACTCATTGGGATCAAGGCAGAAGTGGGTCACATCAGCCCTATGCTGATCCAGAATAGATCCTATCCGGTCTGGAGCAATTCAGATGGATTCAGACCAATCAGTCAGGCCGGGCAGACAGTGTGGCTGGCATCTTGTTGTATGTACCTGCGTACGTTCCCTTACAAGCGTGTATAACTTTTTGGGCGCTGCTGGGTTTCATATTCCCTCCCTCCGTCCACAGTGCCTACCCCCCCCCCTCAATGTACCGACCAGCCTCTGAATCCCCCACCCCCAGCAGCCATTCCCTCCTTTATGGGGAGGAGGCAGGATTGCAGAATCATCTCCCCATAGCCAAATGCAAAATGATGACCACAGTGTTGAAGTCATCATTTTACACCTGGCTGCAGGGACGCAGCCAGACACTTCTGCGATCCTGCCTGCTTCTCCCAGAGCAGGGCATGGCCATATATATGGGGGAGGCAGAGGTTCGCAGCCCGTTCGGTAAGTCAGGGGTAGTACGTGGCTCAGCCTTGCAGAGGTACGCACCGCTCTGGGCCACGCAGGATTGCAACCTGTGTCTCAAACTATCCATTTTACACAGTGATGGCTGGAGCTTTTGGTCTCACCGGGAATCTCCAATCACAGTGCTGGGGAGAGGCGAAGACAGTGTGAGGTCGCTGGCAGGGATGGAAAGCATCTCTCCCCTCCCTGCCCACTTCCCAGCTAGAGAATTGGTTTCCTGACACTGTGTTAGGAAGAATAACACCAAAGTGAGAACTTTGCCAATTTTTTTACTCAGGATTCAAGGTGGTAGTTATTCTGCTCAAAAATGCACATGCTTTTTTTTTTCCCCAGAAGAAACAAAATTTCTGTGCAAAAGAGTAGTTTCCAAAAACATGTGTTTTTATGCAGGAAAAAAAAGATGGGTTTGCAAACTCAACTAAGCAACGTCTCCTGATAAATAAGTTGTGGGGCGGGGGGAGTTATGATCAAGTCACAATTGTGACTTAAGTGGCAATGATGATTGTGGAACTGTTATGGGAGAGTACATCTAGGGAATTGTTCCATATTCACAATTGCTGCTTAGTCACAATAGTTGCCACAGTTGTTAATGCCTTCCTCCACCTACCTTCCTGAGCATCAGCCGTGTGGAGAGAAGGAGTTCTGTTCTGCTGGTGATCAGAGCACACGTAAATGATATTTCCGTCAGGTTGAGGGGAGAAGGATGGGGCCAGATGAGTTATGTTCCTTAACCTAATACACTTAACTGAGAAAACATATTCAGGGGTAGCTGTATTAGCCGTCCAGCCAAATGCCACAGAGTTTCAACATCCACAACAATCCAAAAAGTGGGTTATGATAGCATAAGTTGGATTCACTCAGTTATAAGTCACTAACAAGATGCCAACCAGCATTAGAAGACAAACGAGTCTGGAGGAAAGTTTCCAGGCTAGCATTTCCGTAGTCATGCTCGCTGAACTCTTTGTTTAGTAAACAGGACATTATAAACATTGACACTTCTTTCACTATCTCCCTAAGACACTAGCCTTGAGGTTTTGGAACTGTGCAAGCTGATTTCACCTGAATCCGTTATTCATCCATTAATCTGCCAGGAAGCAAGAAGTTAAAATCATTAAACAGCTTTAGTAGACAGATGTGCACCCATGAGTCATTTCAGAAGGCCAACACCACCCTAAGAAAGTCAAACGTTTGAGAGGATGTTTCTGAAGGCTGAAGGGCTGATCGACACACAGACACACTCTTCACTGCTCTGCCACTGCAAAGTGAGGCGAGGTTACAGATTTGGCTTGCAAGGGAGAAAGTTGTTGGGAGAAATTGACTAGGGATAATTTTCAGGAGGTGTGATGATTTGTAGGAAAAAACAGTTGTCATTTTTCTGGGGAGAAATGGGAGCCAGGAATTCTCTGACATAATTCTTCTCGCACCCACACTCTTTTCCTATATTTTTTCCTGTTATTTTCTTTTCTCACCCACCTCTGCACTACAGCTGGGATCCCCACTGGAGGGCTGAGGGGTATTGAAAGGGAGAAGAATTGTAGTGACTTATCAACCACCTTTTTCTCCTTACAATTCATGTATGTCTTCTCTCCCTTCCCGACTGTGTGACAGAGAAGCAGTCGCTGACATTCCCAGTCCTTTGCTTGCTGTCCAAAGTGCAGAATGCCCTTAAGTTTGCTTCAAGCCGGCATGGATCATCCCCACCCTCCCGCTTTCCTCTTTACAGAACTACAAAATACCTGCAGTTTGCATCAAAGAATGCAAAAGGTGCTGTTAATGTCTGCAAAGCACATTTTGAGCAGACGTTTGAGTTAAGTACATTAGTTAGTCAAAACAATATAGATATATAAATATATATAAATATTAAATATATATATATATATATTTAATTTATACCCATCTCTTCTGAACATTTGCAAATATCCCAGCTTCTCTGAATTGTTATAGGCACCTTGTCCTTACACCTGCTCGGGCAATCGCTTCCAAATCAGCATCATTTGTAAGCTGCTCTGGGAGCCTTTTGGGCTGAAGGGAAAGGTATGAATATTCTAAATAAATAAATCACCCCTGCTGTTTCAACTACCATTGGCCAGAATCCTGCATGGGAGATATGTATGCGTAAATACCATATTTACGGTGCTACGCAGTGACTCCCGACCAAAGCTCCATTTACTAGGAAATAGCTATCGCGATAGCGGAGGCCTGTTCCCCTCTCTCTTGGGCGTAGCGGACGGCCATTTCCACCCACTCCCAAGAGTGACTTCGGGTGCAACAGGGAGAAGTGGGACCCCTCTTGCAATTCCCCCTCGTGCCGGAGATCGCTCACGTGATAGGTGGGGGGGAACATCAGTCAGCTGCCTCCTGATTGACAGTGAAAGAGACCCTCCCCGTTGATCGCAGCATCTGCTGCCTGGTAAGTAAGGATTAGGGGATTCTCATGGTCTCTACATGGCCCCTAAATTGGGGGCTAGAGACGGATCGTGGACATTCAACTGTCACGAGCACGTGATTCTAGGTTATACATTTGTAACCGCCTTAGAGGATTCTGGCCATTGTGAATAAAACTTTTGTTCAAACAGTTGAGATCTGTTGATTAATCAAGAGTGTATCCTCACCCGCCACTAGATTTCAAGCCGGCCTCTCTGTAAACAGGTGCTGGGCCCAGGTATCCAATGCAGCCTCTTCCTCCCTGCTCAAAGTAGTCATTCTCAAAGTCCTTTTGCCCTGAGTCCTGCTTGCCACTGCGGACCTCTCTGTGTGGCCTGGATAGGGAGAAGGGGGTAGCTTTTTTAAAAAAAAAAATCCTGATGCTAATCCCTAATTACAATGGGGAAAAGTACCCACATTTATTTTGCGTACAGGTTGTGCGTTGTTACTGTTCAGGGCCACAAGCTGTTACTGTTTGTTGTATCTCTCCCCTCCCACTGTCATTTGCTATGGAGTTTGTTACTGTATATGGAATGTTTTGTACTCTTTTTTGGGTGGTTGTTGTTGTTGTTTTTCCTTCTACAAAACAGAGTGGGGACAATATTAAAGGGCCCACTGATACCAAAGTCCTGCTTATTTAATGCACTGAGAAATAAAACATACTGTATGTGAAAACAGAGTCTGGTGCCTGCCTTCTGTATTTATTGATCTGCGACATTCCTACTCGGCTCCTGAGCCAAGTTTGGCTCCCAAAGTATAAATAGGAATGCGTGTTGTTGGGGAGGTGGGAAGATAGTTTATTCTGCCCTTGACAGTTTTCATAGTTCACATTCCAAGCTGTTCCTTCCAGAAAGAGTGGGCACGAAGAGCTGCGAAGAAAACTCAAGCTGCTTGATGGTAGGAATGCCAGCCCACACTGGAGGACTCAAATCTTCCAATGTGGTGATGAAAATAATCACAATAAATAGATTTTAAAGAGCAGTTTTTACCTGCCTCTCTCTCCATGACATGCCCTTATTTCTCACTAGATTGGTTTTGCAGTTCTAATAAGCTGCCCTGACACTAACACTTAGCCCTAAATCCATTGTTTAAACATAACCTTCATGTCAAAGGGCGGGCGTCTAAGTGTTCCCTCAGAGCCAATTAATTTATTTAAGGTAGTGTGTTCTTCTTTGTTACTTTACGTAACTCAGACCGACTCGGTAGTTATTAAAACAAACTGTATCCCCTCGAAATAACATTAGAAATATTTTGTCAAAGTTCATCTAAAGTACAGTGTTGCTACCTTAAACAGTTCAAACTTCTGACAGTCCATGCCATTAACGTCCAACCTCAGACACCAGTTCTCTGTGTTGTTTGCTCATCGGCTGAAACACAACCCAGCCACCCTCTTTGGCCAAGATCTCACTGGAGGCTCGCCTTTCAAATGGCATCTCTTATATATAATTCCTCTCATCCATAATCCCCTCCCACGCACACCTGTGTTCTGGGTTTCACTCTTCCCGTACTACTCCTGTTGGCTAGCAAGTTGCAATTGCCACCATCAAGTTGCATTTCCATTCCAAATAGCTGACCCCCAAAGCAACTTCATCATGACCACCAACATACTTTTTGCTCTTATTCCTAGAATCAATGAGTCTTACAGCTGGAAGTGACCACAAGGACCTTCTAGGGCCATTTCTGCACTAGCCTGTCATAGCACGATGATTCCACTTTCAACATCCTCTGGGATCCTGGGGTTTGCAGTTTTGGGAGGGGAGCTTTTGTCACTAATGTTTTTTTTCTCTAAGTTCAGTCAATCTTCTTTAGTTGGAATTTCCTTGCTCTTCCATTTCTGCGCATATAATAATATTGCTACAGTCATCATGTGTTGTACACTTTCGCCATGTTTCTTGTGCAATGAGCTCTCCATCGGACCTAACAAATACAATTCTGGTACTTTCCAGAGATTTAATTTAAAAATTTTATTCACCTTGAGATGTACTTGGTTGCAGAATTTTTGGCCTTATCACATGTCCACTATATATGGTAAAAAGTTCCCACATATTGCTCACACATCCAACGTTTGTTTGAAACGCCTTTATGCATCTTGGCCAAATTGTTTGTATGTGTCGAATACCATCTGTACATCATCTTATAAAAATTCTCTTTAAAATCATAATGTGAATTTAATTCCTGCTGACTACATTTTCCCCATTGTTCCAGGATGTTGAAAGTGGAATAATAGCACTATAACAGCGTAGTGTGGAATAACAGTGGAAATGGCCAGTTTGAATGGGCATCTTTCAGGAGTGCTTTAGCTGTATATCCTACATGACTGAGGCCATTTCCGCACTACACTCTTATAGCGCGATTATTCCCCTTTCGACATCCTATGGAATCCTGGGGTTTGCAGTTTGGGGAGGGGCCGGCTGGCCCCTCCCCAAACTGCAAACCCCAGGATTCCATAGGATGTCGAAAGGGGAATAATCGCGCTATAAGACTGTACTGCGGAAATGGCCTGAGGATAGGATTAGAGGGCCCTTGTGATCTCTTCCAGCTTTAAGATTCAAAGGTTGTATGATTCTGTCCCAAAACGGAGATCCAACTGCTTTCCAAAGGCAGTCCATTCCTTCGTTGAACAGCACTTGCTGTCAGGAGGTTTTGCTAACATTCAGGTGGAATCTCTTTCCTTGTAATTTGAGGAGACAGTGAATTTCTGGAACTTGGCAGAATCTGATGGGCCGTGAATGGAGAGAGATTTGGCAGAATTGGGCCTGGCAGAAACTGATGAGTCATGAACAGCAGAAGACTTGGGGGAAAAAAATCTAAGGAATCATGAATGGAGTTGAACTTGGCAGGATCTGGTGAATCATGAATAGAGCAGGAAATGGAGTTTCTTGGCTTCTCAGATCCCAGTTCTCCTGACGGAACAGCTTTACTGGCCAAAACAATAAACACACTGGCTGGTTGACATCTGCAGTAGTTTGGAAAAAGATATGTAGTTGAATGTTGCCAAGCAGAGCTTAATTCAAGACAGATCTTCAACCCCAAAGTGTCCTTTCTTTGTTAAAATCCTCCACCTAGCTTGGTTCTTGTGATTATCCTCCCATCCATTTGTTTTCCATTTCTCCTTTCAACATGGGGATCTAACACAGACAATGGCCGGCTTTCTGTTAGTAAGATATGCACATGTACGCTGCATTAGTCTTTCAGGGTGAATTATATGCCATAAAGTTAGGGGTGTATTCTGATGATGGTGATGGAGGCAGTGTTGTTAATACAGCAACATTATGGTTGCTCATGGCGGCTGTGCATTGCACATTATGGTTGCGCATAGTCCAGGAGTCTAGGGGTCATTTAATGGCCAACTGTAGAAGAGTCCCAAATGTGGAACTACCATGTTATTTCTAGCCTTACAGGACACTGGCCATTAAAATCCTAAACTGTGAATAGCCCTTGAAAAATGCACCGTTTTCAATTACTTTCTCACCGCAAGGAGAGAAAAAGAAATGGTCGAATTATTCATTCTTGTCTGCCTGGATGAATTTTACATAGATGTACAGTCCTAAACAGGGGTGGGGAAAGTGGCGGAATCTCAGCATCCGATGATAATAGGAAACATCTCTGTCAGCCTCAGTTGCAAAGAGATTGCTCCGGCTGAGATGCCTTTTGACAACGCCGCTCCGCTCTCATTAGCCTTCTGTGGACAGTAATTGTTGTGAAAACCAAATCATGTCAGACTGTGTTGCATGGTAACAACAGCAAAGTTCAGAGGGCTGACATTAAAATCATGAAGAACTGGTGGGGTCCCAGGAGAAGGACTGAGTCACAGAATCATAAAATCGTAGGTTCTAGTGGCCTCATGGATCCTCAAGTCTAACCCTGTGCTCAGTGCCGGATTACCAGCTAAAACATCCCCAGCAGGTAGATGTCCAACCTCTTCTTGAAGACTTCCAGAGAAGGAGGCCTGGCCATCATCCCAGATGATTGTTTCCATTGCACAACCGCTCTCACTGTCAAGAACTTCCTTCTAAAGTCTAATGTTTGAAATCCACCATCTTGCAACTTCAAATCATTAGACCTGGTCCTACCTTCTGGAGCGGCAGAGAAGAGGCCTGTCCCCTCCTTTTGTCAGCCCTGGAGGTGTCTAAAGAGTGCCACCATGTCGCTTTGAATCTTGCCTCACCAAGCTGAACACGCCCAATAGCTCCTGCAACCTTTCCTCATGCATTTTGTTCTCCTTAACCTCTCATCATCCTCATTGTCCTTCTCTGAACCCCCTCCAACTTGTGCATGTTCTCTTAAAACGAGGCACCCAGAACTGAATGCAACACTCCACAGATTCCAGTGGGACGATTAGTTCATAAAGTGTTCTACAGTTGTCTCTGTCTCTTCGCCACAGGGGCCAACCCAAGAAATTTTGCTGCCTGAGAAAGAGACAAATTTTGCTGCCTGAGAAGGACACAAACACACTCCCTACCCTCACAACTGAGGTCAGGGTGCACAGAAACCCAAAGGAAAGTGGCATATTTTTGTACATAAGGCAGAAAAATCCAAACACCTTTTTCTATCTCTGGAAGTAAAGGAACACTCAGTTGACCATTTGCCATTCATTCACGACCAGGAATTAACCTCTATCTTGTAATCAATTCAGTTAATTCCCTGGTGGGAAGCTGGTAGGTGCAGCTATTTCTGTTGTTGGAGAGCAGAGGGATGAGCAGGGGCGCATCCAGCAATTTTTCTATGGAAACAATTTATTTTTAATGTGAGGATGAAACACATGAAGATTGATAACTTCTTGACTCCTCAAATAGGTCCAAGATAGCTGCCTCCCTCTACATAATGGTAGAACTGACCGTTCTTCACAATTCTGCCTGTTTATTAAGATTCTAATGATGGGAATTTTCCTTTGGCAATATTGGGTTTTTTTGGCTCCTCTCTCCCTGGCGCATGCTACCATTCATTTCCCAGCCATGACAATCTTCAGACAGTTCGGGGCCTCCAGCAACGCTGGAGACGTCTCTCTCTCTTTGGAATATCCCTCATAAATCATGATAAACACATTTATTCCTCCAAAAAAGAAACAAACACCTTCTCAGAATGGCCCCAGTCTGTTTGTGAACAGGAAGAGATGTGAAATCTAGTTGTGCTCCACGGCTCAAATCATTGCAGCTTGCGCATTTGGACTGTGTTGAATAGTTTTATCCTGCTAACTCCTTCTCGTTGTCATCAGTGGAAATGGGAGGCGGTTTTCTACCAGGCTGATAGAAAAGGGAGATGAGAACATACACTCCTGGAACTTCACCTCTCCTCAGTCTAGTGTAAACATCCTCACATGATCTTGGGCTAGACCGATCTATATAACTTCTGCCTGGCTAACTTATAATCCCTGAAGCTGCGTCACACGGCCATTACATACTTCACAGTAAGCACTGAGGATCGGAGAAGCATTGGGCTACCTCCGCGTACCTAGACCTGTTAGACTGGAGTAGGTTCCTGGAGGTGTTAGCCCTTTTTCTGGAGAAGAGGAAAACTGGCGACGCTTCCGCACGAGACTGCTATAGCGCTATGATTCCACTTGCAACATCCTATGCAATCCTGGGGTTTGCAGTTTCAGGAGGGGCCGGCTGGCCCTCCCGAAACTGCAAACCCCAGGATTGCATAGGATGTTGCAAGTGGAATCAAAGCGCTGTAACAGTCTAGTGTGGAAATGGCTTGGTTCAGCTCAAGAGTCAGTTTCCCACAGCAGAGTAAGCGAGCAAAAGCACTGAATCTCTTGGGTCTCTTTAGGACCAGTTTCAGCAAAATAAAGCAAATGGGCAGCGTGCAAAGTACTTACCTAAAATCACTTTACTGGTTACATTGAAATGTACAGTCAAAACATATACAGTAAACCCGCCCTATATGCGGGGTTCTGTTCCTGGAACCCAACCTGTGTAAAACAAAAAAAACAAGCCCCACATCCCAACGTAGTCAAAGGATGCAGCATGCTCACACCCGCAGCATCCACTGGCTATAACAGGACATGATGTTTCACGTGAGTTTGTATCCATGCATGTGGAGGTTGCGCCAGAAGAAGGCACAGATCGCCCACGCCTTGACTAACCAGAGGAAAATTCTGAGTAAAAGAGCAACTCAATAGAGCTGGCAATCACCATTCTTGAGGGAGGAAGAAAAGAAAGAGAGAGAGAAGGGAGGGGGAGGCCTTTAGGTGTCCACAGCACACCTGGAAGGTTTTCTGGTCACATGGTCTCATTGCTAAGATGCATGGGCGCACTGAGGACCATGCGTTGCAATGGGTGAGTGAGAAACAGGGGGAAATTCTAGAGGCAGGATGTAGAGGGTAAAGGCATTACTGTCTAATGCTCTGTTCCTCTCATAGCAAGTGGGAGAAGAGGATATAAAGAGAATGCTTGAATGTTTCGTTGAGCAGATTTCCAACAAGACGCACAGTATGATGACATCACAGATCTCAGCCCCGATATCACCACTGTGCACCTGGTGATGGAGACATAGCCAGGCATTTCTCTGCTCTTGCCTTTTCATGAAGCCATGGCATGGGCATGCAGAGCAGCTTCAAGGACTTCACAGTAAGTCGGCAGGTGTGCTTTGGGGGCTGGGGTGGGGAAGGAAGGAATACCAGCCCCTGCAACAATGAAAAAGGTCCCCCACGTGCATAAGGGGCAGCTATGTGTCCGGGTGTCCCTAAGAGAATTTTGACCATCGATTGCCAGGACTGGACTAATATTAGTGAGTTATGATTACATGAGTCCAACTTTTGCTATTCTAGCACACCTTTTTGGTCATTGTGCAGGTCAGAACTCTCTACTGAATGTGAAACGACCAAAATGCCCCCCTCTTTCCCCCATGCAGTCATTTCTGTGTCATTGGATAACAGGGGATCAGTGGAGATAATACCCAGCTGTTTTCCTGTCCCTAGATGTGCTGCAACAACATTAGTGTCTGCAAGAAGATCCCCGAGGGGCTCCTGGGGACGCCTCGTGCAACGAGCCCAGCAACAGGGAAACGGCTGGATGCCACTCTCCCCTTCCCTCTGCTCTCCAGCAACACAGAAATGGCTGCAGCGGGAGGGCCACATGTGGTGAGTTTGGTGTTTAGCGCCTAGATACTTAACAAGGGAGACAAAGCTGCATGCCAGACAAACATCTGCCACCCACGGGATTTTGTTTTTTTGACATTTTCCAGCTTTGGGGTGTCACCTCTCCAAAGGCCCACTAGGTGGCGGAACAAGCCTATCTGAACCGTAGCTGAGGCTATACCGTCCTGAGCTTCAAGGAACGAAGACAAGGCTGTGCTTGTAACACCACCACAACTCCCCCATAGATATAGTAAGAAATAATAAATAACGAGAAGAAATCAGAGAGAAAAAAAGTTATATCCCTGAGTTTAAGAAAAGAAATCGACAGGAGAATTTGGAGAGTTTATTTAAAGGGCGATTTGGTGTTTGCTGTTGATGGACCATCAACCATTGGTGTTTCTGCCACAACAGTAGAGCAACGCTACTCCTGCTTACTCAGAAGTAAGCCTCATTATGCTCAATGGGAAGGTACGCAGAGTGGGACGGGGCACACTCAGCTGTCCAGAAGTTTCAGACTGTGGCCTAAATCCTGCTGTTAGTCCTGTGTACAGCAGAGCCATGGAATCAGCTTGAGGTATCTGTGAGCCTTTCCGCACTACACTGTTGTAGTGCTCTTATTTCACTTTCTACCTCCCGGGGAATCTTGGGATTTTCAGTTTATGGAGGGGCATTGAGAATTCTCAGCCAGGGAGCTCTTTGGCCTCAGTAACTACAAACCCCAGAATTCCACAGGAGGTTGAAAGTGGAATAATAGCACTCTCTACAACCCTAGTGTAGGATTTGGCTAACTCAGTGATTCTCAGACTTTTTACCCCTGTGATCCCCCCCCCTTTAAATCTATATGGGGACTTGGTTCCCACCCCCCTTGTTCCATGTCATGCCCTGCCTCGTCCTAATCCTCAGCAGCACATCCACGAACTTGCCCTTCTTTTTCACATTTGCAAACTGACTTTCACTGGCCCCCTGCCCTTGAGCAACTATTGCACCCCCTTCTTAGGGTCCTGCCCCATACTTTGTGAAACACTGGGCTAATTTCTTAGGCTTAGGGTACCACAAGATGATGGTTTGTAATTTAAAAGGCAAGTCTAGCAAATTGCCTGGGATCCTCCAACAGTTCCCCCTGTCCTTTCTCCCTAGCACTCGCCTTTCCTTCTGCATCTCCTCTCCACGCTTGTTCACTGGAAGGCATGGCGTGAGCCTTTTGTTTTCCATACAGCTCCAGAAATAATTCACGATCGTAATAGCCAGGACAGCCACTTCCATGTTCAAATTCTGGGCCAAGCAATACGGGATGGTTTATGAGCTCCACCCCACACCCAGAGAACACGATTGCTGATGTGCTAAGCTAGATCTCCAAATGGGGGGAGGTGACCCATCCCGCTTGTCAATTCCTACATTCTTTTGTCCCTCCTCTGGTTCTACAAGAAGGTGTTTTAAAAAATGCTGCTGGTGTTTTAAGATTTCCTGCTAGATATTTGATTTCTATCTGATTAATGCCATCTTTACACTTGGCAATGCCTTAATTCCCTTGCTAGAAAGAGTTCACATCCTGTTCTCCTTCCAGGGTCCCAACCCAGTTATGTAACATGCTAAAAGGAGAGAGGGGGAAGAGCCTTTGTATGTAATTATTCAACTGAAAGATTCAGCAGGTATAATGGCTTCACCCCCAGCCCCCAGGGGCTCCATTGTATAATTGGATTTCATCCATACAAATTAAATCCAATCTCTACCCCTTAGTTAAGCCAAGCAGCAAGTATTTAATGTTAATATCCCTGACAACAAGAGCAGGTAAGAAATGCGGAGAAGACAAGGGAGCTCCGTTCACTAAAGGAGCAATAGGGTTTTGTGTTTGTTATTGGCCAGGAGCCTGCAAAAGAGGCAGAGCTACAATATCATAACTGTCCTCCATCTCAGAGTGTGGTGGAGCTTCCTTCTTGGAGGTTTTTAAATAGCGGCTAGGTGACCCTCTGTTGGGATTGCTCTGAGTGTGCGTTCCTGCATGGCAGAATGGGGTTGGACTGGATGGCCGTTGTGGTCTCTTCCAACTCTATGATTCTGTGATTCTCTGATGCTATGACTCCTGATCCAACCCCTGGAACCCACCTTGAAAGCCAGTCCACTGCCTCTCTCCCAGGACCCTGGTGCAGATGCCGACACAGACAGGGACCTTTCACAACAGCCACAACACAGAGACTGAACTTGACAATACTTACTGCAGCCAAGCATAGACTAGAAAGTGAGGCTCCACCATGCTCAGAGCACTTATATAGAAAGATTCATTAATCAGGCAACAGCTGAGGGAGGCTGCTGACCCATAAATATCACAGGCCAACTTTGAGATGTCCATTGCTGACAACTAACCTTTCTGGTGGAAGCAACGCTTTCATCTTTTGGCTCATGTTTCCTTGAAGCTTGCTTTGTTCGCTGACCACACTACAGGACACTCCCTTGAACTGATGCCCTGGATTTATTGCTGACCTGGATTGCTGGAATGAGAGAAGAGTAATTGCCTGACTGATAAGCTTCTGTAAACCCGACCAGAGCTGCTACTGTCTCTTCAGCCTCTGTAGACTCTGTTTAAGGATGGTGAAACCTTGTCTGGCTTCCTGAACAGGAACACTGGCGAGCAGGGTGCTGAAGGATGATGTGACCAGCTTCCTCCCACCAGCAAGCAAGAGTGTGAAAATCAGTAGTGACTGGACCCCACAAGTCCTGTTGCTTGCTGATGGAAGGAGGCTGGTTGTGTCATCCCATAGTGCCCCACTTGTCAGAACTGCAGAACTCCATCCCTATATGAACCTGCTAGAGCCATAAGACCTGCAGGGAAAAGCTTTCTCTCACTCCCACCACCATCCCAGGCTCACCTGGTCCTCACCGGAAGAGAGTCTTCTCAGTGGCTGCTGCCACCCTGTGGAACTCCCTTCCACAGGAGGTTCAGCTGGCCCCCTCCCTGCTTTCCTTTCATGGGCACGCAAAGACATTTCTTTTACAGCAGGAATTTAATGGGTGAACTGGAGACTTTTTACTTATTTACCAGCTATTTTTAAAAATCTATTGTAAGCTTTATAATTTTGTATGTCTTTTAATATTTTAATTATTTATATGCGTTTAATGTTGTTGTTGTTTTACTTATTGGAAGCCATCTTGGGAGAAAAGGTGGCATATAACTTCAATAAATAAAAAAATAAATGCTAACTTTGCAAATCCACAGCTTTGTTGCCAAAATGCAACAAAACCCTGTTAGTGCACCTCTGGGCACTGGCAAGAATGATTGGATCGGGTGCATATGATACACATTGGATGTTCTTGACACACACTGGGCACTTTGTGAGTTGGATCTGGCACTTCTCATGTTCATTGGACCGTGGCGATGGGCATTGGGTACTTGTGCTGAGCAGTGGGCACTTCTGATGCACGCTGAACAATTCTGGTGGATTTGGACCATAGAATCATGCTGGAGGACCTCAAGATTCTTAGAGAGAACATTTTTTCCCATGGCAGGGGCAAACAGTAAGAATTTTTTAATAAATAAAATAAAACAACCCACGAATAATCAAATCCACGAGTGCTGAACCTGCAAAGGTGGAAGGCCAGCTGTACTCCCACATGGAAGGGAGCTGGACCAGATGGCCCTTCCAGCTTTAAGTCTCTATGATTCTTTGAATAAAATCTGGCCAAAACCCCGCTAAGCTAAGATCATCCATAAACCAGAGTCGACTTCAAGGTACATAATAGCAGAAACTCTCAGCAGAGTTCTACTGTCTCAGCAACATGTGGAATATAAGTCCATTTTTCACATCTCTGCTTTATTGTGCAGATGGCTTACAAATACAACTTGCTTGCCAAAGTAAAGAATCATGAAATTGTACAGTCGGAAGAGACCCCAAGGAACACTGAGTTCAACCTCATTCTGCCATTCACAATCAATGCATTCCCAACAGACAGGCATCCAACCTCTGCTTAAAAACCTCCAAAAAAAAAAAAAGACTCCACCACCCTCCATTCAGGCAGTGTATTCCACTGTTAAACTGCTCTCACCATCAGAAAGTTCTTCCTAATGTTTAGGTGGAATCTCTTTTCCCGAAGTCTAAAGCCATTGCTCCATAGTCTTCTAGTCTCTGGAGCAGCAGAAAACAAGCTTCAAGAAAAGTCTGATATTCCCATATCTTTACAAGACAAGACACTCATGGTTTCCTTACAGTTTCTCCACTAAATACCATGATTAAATTTGCCAGAAAATGTCCTGCTAATAATTTACAGGGTTTTAAAAAATGTGATATAGAAATAAAAATGCACATTTATTGTGATGCGATTTTTCAGGTAGTTGAATTCCAACGAGATTTATCACCTGAATTATTATGAAATCTTAATATGGGCTATAATGTTCAATTGGTGTTTAATTAACCTGAAGGAACTGCCTTTTGAAAGGGACAAGTACATGCCTTCTTCTATCCTGCCAAAAAGTACCCTAGTTGGGTAAAAGTGTACAAACAATGCAACGTTATACGCCAAAGCAAAATGGAAACCAAGAATTTAGTAAACATTCTAGCAGACGAACACTGGCCCTCCACCTTTGCTAAGGTTAGGGTTACAGGACCCCTGCAAAAGCGGAAAAATTGCAGCTATCAAAATGTGTGTGTGTGCGCGCATGTCTGTGGGAAGAAGGCTGAGGCATGGTGGGGAGAGCAGGCATCCAGGGTCCAAACCAGGTCAGGGAAAGGAGGTGGGTTGGCATGTTGGCCCTAGACTTTCTCCCTCTTGCTCCATCTCCTTCCTTGGGTACGGGGGGCATCATGAGAGCCTTTGTGGTGCTGAGAAATACGGCTGCAACCCATCCTTAGCTGGCCAGCAACTGCTGGTGGAGGAGGAAGACCAGAGGCGGGTTTCTAAGAGGCTGTGTGGCCTGATCGGAGCTGCCGAAAGGGAAGGTCATAAAAATGACTCTGGGCTGTAGGCTGAACTTTGTCGATCCCTGCATTAAGTTCAGGAAGGCCAAAGGGGCAGCGGCGGGGGGGGGGAATTACCCCATGCCTCCCTCCCGTTTTGCCCACCCCTTCCCAACATGTGATGATACACAGGGAAACTACTGACCAACACTTGAACAGGAGTTGACCACTGTTTAGAGTTAGTAGACGACATTGGCCCCAAAGGAGATTGTGGGGGATGAAAAATGAGCCCCAGGGTCCTAAAAAATAAGGTGCTTTGCACATAACAAACCTAGAAGACATGGGGAGGGGTCAATTTCACCCTGTTTTAGGCTCACTCTGGGTCATTGTAGGTTCAGGGAAGGCCTTTTTTCCAACAGGAAGTGACCAAGAATCCAACTTTTGGAGACCCTGGACGGACAGGCACAGCCCATAGGCTGCTCTCTTTGTTGTTGTCGTCATCATCCTGTGCCTTCACATTTACAACTTGCAGCAACCCTAAGGCAAACCTATCATGGGGCTTACCTGGGAAGATCTATTCAGAAGAGGGTTTTGGGATTGTGACTTGCCCAATGTTGTCAGTTTCCATGGCTGGTCTCCCACAGTCCTAGTTCAATGCTCAAACCAATGCTCTTTTGCCACCCTCCACAGCAAGTAATATATGACCATCACATCTAGTGGTTGTAGGTAGGCTTATTGTCCATGAGGATAAAGCCTTCCAGACCGGTAAAGTGAAATCACATGCACGAGCAGTTTAAATCTCTCCCCAACTCAGCTCATTAAGATATTAAGCCTGGAGTCTAAAATGATCAAAACTTGCGCCACCAAACACGAGCAAATGATCCTGAAGCTCAGGCGGTTAGCACGACCTCTTGCAAACCAGAACACATCTGAGAGTTGATTTTTGCTGGTGTGCCATGATCGAAACAAAATATTTCTGCTCTGGGAAGCGACGCCCGAGTCCTTGTTCTTCATCGGGATATATTATGCTATCTAGCAGGGCTGTAAATGAACATTTAGAAAATTTATGTGTGGCATAGATTTTTAAAGACATCTGAAAAGTAGTAGCAATGGAATAGAGAGAAAACAGAGCGAGGAAAGAAATACGTGCAAATTGATGCACAGCTTATCTCCTCACTTATGGGGCATTTCACACCATTCATAAGGTGTGTGATGATGTCATATTTATTACACTTTTTAAAGTGATGTATCTGTACTTTGCTTAACTGAAAAAAAACAGGCAGATGATATAAGCACATAAGAAGAGTCGCAGAGGATCAAATGAAAGAAAGGTCCCTCTACTTCAGGGCTGCCACAACTCAGAAAAGTTACTTTTTATGACAGCTACAGTCATCCCTCCACATTTGCTAGGGTTAGGGGCACAGGACCCCCGTGAAAGTGGAAAAAACATGAATAACTCTAGGCCCTTCCAAACCATAGTTAACACAGACACAAAAAAGTATGATTGCCATATTTAACCCACCGTGGATGCCTTTGGGGCATCAGGGTTCCTTCCCAAGGCAGAAGTGGGGGGGCTGGTGGGGCTTACTGCCCCCTCCACTGCTACCCCACACCATTTTTAAGAGGGACTTACAAGCTCCATCTGCAGTTTCTCAGTCTCATAAGGCTTGCAGTTCCTATTGAATATGGCACAGGGAGGCAGCAGAGGGGACAGCAAATAATCCGTGAATAATCAAATCTGCAAAAGTGAAACCCCCAAATGCAGAGGGCCGACTGTACTACCAGAATCTCCCAGTCTCTAGGGATTCTGGGAGAGGCAGTCAAAAAATTATTAAGAGCCAGCATAGCTTAGCGGTTTGCGTATGGGGCTAGGACTCCGGGAGAGGAGGGCTTGGATCCCCGCTCAACCATAGAAACTCACTGGGGACTTCAGGACTTTAAAGGTCAAAACCGGCACTTTGAATCCTGCCCGGAAACAGATCAGCAGCCAGTGGATCTGTGTCTACAAGGGGGTTATAGGATCCCTATAACTTGCCCCAGTCAGGAACCTGGCAGCAGCATTTTGGACCCACTGAAGTTTCTGAACAGATTCCAAAGGCATCCCCACGTTGAGTGCTTTACAGTAATCCAAACAGGATGTAATCCAGGCATGTGTCACCACGGCTAGATCTAATGTCTCAAGGAATGCGTGCAGCTGACGCACCTATTTTACTTGTGGAAATGCCCTCCTAGCCACAGCTAGGAGGCCATCAAGCTCAGACCTCAATCCAGGAGTACACCCAAGTTGCAAATACGAGATTTCAGAGGAAGTCTAATCCTATCAACTCAGGCTGAATTTCTCTTCCCTGATCTGCCTTTTCAAGCAAGCTGGAACACTTCTATCTCGTCTGGATTATGTTTCAATTTGTTTGTTCTCACCCAGTCCATTACCACCAGCAGACATGGGGTTAGTACAGTAACAGCTTCCTCGGACTCAGATGAAAAGGAGACATAGGGCTGGAAGTCATCAGCATACTGGAGATGTCCAGCCCCAAAACTATGGATAACCTCTCTCGATGGTTTTGTGTAAATGTTAAATAGCATGGGGGGCCCTGGTATGGGAACAGGAATTCCCCAGTGATACCTTCTGAGTTTTCCCACCTGGAAAGGACTGGAAATACTGTGGAACAGTGCCCCTAAATCCCATCCCGGAGAGGCGGTGGCTCAGAAGGATAGCGTGGTTATCAAAAGCTGCTGAAAGATCCAGCAGAACCAACAGAGACACGCTATCCTGTTTAGTTCCTTGCACAGGTCATCCACCAAGGTGACTAAAACTCTCTCTCTCCCATGTTGTTGCAATGTGCCTTCAAGTCATTTCCAACCTATGGTGACCCTAGGTTTGTCAGTCATGCGGTTCTCTGGAGCTGAGAGGATGCGATGTGCCCAAAGTCACCCTGTGGGTTTCCATGGATGAGCAGGGAATTGAACCCTAGTCTCTGAGTCGTAGTCCAACACTCAAACCACAACAATACGCTGGTTCTCCTCTCTCCCATAGTCAGGTTGAAATAGATCTAGATAATCAATTTCATCCAAGAATCCCTGGAGCTGGGAGTTGTTGCAGTCCTGCTCCTCTTGTGTCTCCATGCCAGGACACGACCGTTATGTGAGAAGGGCCATTGTATCTATTTGGAACCTGCCTGTGTTACTACAAAATATCCTGCCTAAAAAGGGAATATTGGAGACTGGCTGGTAGTTATACAGTGGAGTCAGGTTTAGAGAGGGCTTTTTATTTTATTTTTTTAAGTAGGGGTCTGTCTGATAGACCACGGCTGAGGTTCTAGACCAGCTACTTCATTACGTACATGTAACTATCATCTCTCAGCCCAACCTCCCCTGCCTCTTATCTTAGAAACCCCAAGTTTTCAAAACACCAGCCTTTGCACTTCCATTTTTGCCTGCTCTGATCTTCCCCACTCACTGGATACATTGTAAAATAAAGCAATTAACCAAGTTATATTTTGTAGTAACACAAGCAGGTTGCAAATAGATACAATGGCCCTTCCCACATAACGGTGGTGTCCTGGCATGGGGACACAAGAGGAGCAGGACTGCAACAATGCTTCTGCATGACATCGTCACGGTCCCAGCCTTCTCACGTCACCAGCCAGGGCAATTACGGGCTATATAATTGATGGAGAAACTCTGTTGATGGCCCCTGATCGCATGAGCCTTCCATTGCAGCCAGCCATGCAGAAGGGCCAGAAGTGCAATCTATGTGCTTCCTCCCCTCCTGTAGCACGGGAAGGAGGCTGGCTGCAGTCTGAAGGGATGGAGCTTGTCCCTCATGGTCTGGTTGTGTACAGAGAGAAGCGCTTGGACATGCTCTGTCCCGACAGAAGTGCTGCCGGAATTGTGACGGGACAACATGGGACAGCACTGTCATGCAGAAAAGGCCATTGTTACAACCACCAATTAGCACTAGATACTTTGTAGCATTACAATTAAGCTTAAGGGAGTTCTACGGCAGACTTTTACATTGACTACAATACACTATTTCAGTACACATCGAGCACGCCAACATATGGTATAGAAGCTATGCCTCCTGACAAATGTGCAGTATCAACCACAATGAGCAACATTCCTGTATGTGCAACTCCACTTCTGCTGCTGTCAGCAGAATTCATTTGTTGCACCATGGCAAATAATTCACCCCACATGCCTAGTGTGACTTTCACTCGCATTTGTCGCTAACAGGACACAAGCCATAGTGAGTCAACACATTGGTTAATTCTAGTGATGCAATGGGTCTAGTTTAGTGGGGGATTAACAATAGATTTAGGTTCTTAGCTTAAAGTTCTTAGTGCCAACAGGCAAGACTTCAAAGAGGCATTTCAACCTTTTTGGATGGAAGGAAAGCACCATTATTAGAAAACTACCAAACAATGGTGTCATGGGAAACAGGGTGTGACCAGTTGGGGAAGGCCAGGGGGCCAATTTGGCTGCAGGATGTGAGATTTGCCAAGAAATCTTCTATTAAAGAGAAGAAATAAGGCATTGATTTACCCGAGAGAAATCCCAGACAATAACAGGCCGATCCCCTGTGAATCAGATGCCCACCAAAGCACATTGGCTGAAGTATGCATGTACATGAGAAGATATTAATAAGTTAAGTAAAGAAGCTTGCCATGGTTGCTAAGATGAATTAGTAGTTGGTGGCAGATTAGCAGCAGTGATGGCTTTAGAGAAAGGTTCAAAGAAGAAGATTTGGAAAGAGCACTCTCATCGCAACCCTTCCACAACTGGGCATTTCAAAAACATCTTCTTGGTTGACAGTGATCCACAGAACAAAGGCACTTATGTGTTGTCATTTGTTGAACACAAGGAGCAAATATTTGAAAATGGCATTGCCTGGGTTGAGCTTCAACCAAATGTGAGAGATCACAAGAGGGTTCTTTTTAAGTGGGACCCACTGTTTCAAAGTGTTGATCCTTAGGCTCAAGGAGAAGCATCCCCATTCACAGCTTCAAGCAGTGTAGCACAGGAACCTTGTAAGCTTGCACCCTGATGGAGGGATTTCCATAAAGCAGGGAAGGGGAAACCTCCATACCTCTCCTTTTCTGTTGTTGTACTATAAGGGTGTAGCAAGACAAATTTTCACCACTGGGCTGGAGGCAAAATTGGTCTACAGCAGACATGTAGCCACAGTGTTTGTCCCAAGAACAAAGGAAAAAACAAAGCCAGCCAAGAAAAACTCTATATAGATAAGCAGAGATAGCTCCACACAGGTATCAAAGCATGCCAAGCAGCTGAGAACACCTTTAGCAGCAAATGCACTAAGCCAGTAACACTCACCCACTCAGCTTGTAATCTGCCAATATGGAGACTCTTTATTCTTTGTTACAAAATATATACAATATTTACAAAGTCCAGATGGCGATCCAGCATATCTAGCTTGCTCTTTCCAGCAGAGCCTCCGGCAATATGCTTCAGGCAACATGTGCAGTTGTCAGCTGGGATTGCTCTACCTTTATACAGACACCTAGCCAATCCTGGCCCACCCTTGCATTGTCTGCACCTGGTGCTCATCAGCATGACTCAGCTCAAACTAGCTCAAGTCACATTCCTTTCCACAGGTGCACTTAACAATTAAAGCAATTAAAGCAACATGACATTTACACTTACATCACAAAGTATTTTCTTGAGGTTTGGTCTAACCTTTTCTGACAGTGTTGTGGTTATGGTCCATCTCTTGATATGACCCCCGAAATCCACCTTAAAATCCAACCAGCTGCACCAAAAGACAGAGTTCTTTAGACTTGATGAGAAGAACATTTGAGGATGACTCTTCCAACCCCCTTCTGTCAGCAAAGTGGCAGTGTGCCAATCGGAAGCAGGCACACTGGTAGCACCCAGCTACTTACTAGTGGGAAGGAGGGTTAGCCCAAAATATGAGTGACTCAGGGATCCACCCACAATGCCAGCACCTCTGTGCAAAGGTGGGAAATTATTAGCTCAACCGAGTTCGTTTCTGATTTTGGAAGAGCGTGGAATTCCACCAGTACATGTACATTCTGTGAGCTGGAATCTGTGTATACTCTCCATACATCACTGAAAAGTCAAACATCATCATCATCATCAGTTTATTGCAATCCACAGATCCGAAAGGAAAAAACCTCAAGCATAAGACCAAAAGGGGACAAAACATCCAAGGGGAAAAATCAAAACAGTAAAACAGTTACAGATGACTTTTATCTGGTACACAGTGAGCTCTAATCCTGGCTGCCTCTGCGAGAAATTTAGCAACAGCCAGGGTCACCTTTAGGGAAAACTCAAACATGATACATCGGGGGGGGGGCAGAGGACAACCCATGAAAACTCTGGCTAAAGGACACCCCCTTCCCATCTTAGAGCTGCAGCAGGACTCTTTGTTGTTACAGTAGCTGCAGTTAAAGGAGGAGAGCCTTTCTAATTAGAGGGAGCTGCCTTTTTGACCGAGTTGGAGCCTGTCTGGGTGGGGAGGCAGTACGTAGCATCATTTAATGCAGGAACAAATCTGGTTCCCGGAGATGAGAGCCTGCGCTTCCTGTACCACCCATCTCGAAAAATTAGCAAGCGGGCAAGTGGTGTGTTGTTTTGAGATGAATCAATGGGGTACAACTCACAGCAAGCCATCCTTTCTTCTCTTGTTTTGTTTGTGGGATTGGAATAAAGAAACAGCTACCTGCAAGGAGACATTGTTCCGTACTTCATGGTTGAAAACTGGGACACATGTACCCCAGCAGCATCAGCTCTTGCGAGCTGCGTGGAGCATTGCCGTGGTAACCTGCGGCAATGCTCTGATGGCAAGACTTGGACAGAGGAGCAGTCAGAAGTAGAAGCAGATCGTGAGTGCTGGCTGCTGAGCCTCCCTTCAGAATATCAGCAGCCGGGAGTCCGCAATGTGGGGAGTGGGTTCACCAGGTAGGGGGGTGCCACAGCTGCAGGAGAGGTGTGAGGGCCACAAGAAATGGTCTGGTGGGCCAGATTCGGCCTGCAGGCCTTGTGCATGATATATGTGATCTATACTATCCTGGTGCTACAATCGAGGAAGACCTTCTGACCACCCTTCACCTTCCTTCAGATAATGTTTCCTCTTCTGATCATACTTGCACATCAGAAGGGCAATACTGATGGTTTTTGGTGGCTGTGATGCCTTCCTCATTCATTTCAGGTAAGAAAAAAACATCCACAGAATCCCTCTACTATGCAGGAATACACACTCAAAGCACCCCCGGCAAATGGCCATCTAGCCTCTTGTTTAAAAACCCCCAAAGGAAACTCCACCACATATTCCACTGTCAAACAGCTCTTACCATCAGGAAATTCTTCCTGATATTTAGATGAAATCTCTTTTTCTGAAGTTTGAATCTATTGCTCTGTGTCCTAGTCTCTGGAGCAGCGGAAAACAAGCTTGCTCCATCCTCAACATGACATCCCTTCAAATATTTAAACATGGTTGTCATGTCACCTCTTGACCTTCTTTTCATCAGGCTAAACATACATGGAAATTGTATAACAAGAAGGATCCTGGAATGGATCTCTCAAGTTATCTACAGAGGCTGTGTATTATTATTCAAGGCAAATGTGGAAGTTTCAACTTGAGGAAAGTTAAAAGGCATTGTAAGCCTTCTCATCATCTTAACAGGCCCAGCTGGCCATGGAAGTGATTTGCTTTGGAAGGTTTTGCCCCAAAAGTTGTCATGAATTGATATGCATCCTCCAAACATCCTAATTCGGCAGGGATAATCTCAGTTAATAATGCTATCATCCCACTTTTTCAGTTGCTTTAAAAATGTCCCAGTTTCTTTCTCCTCTTCCCACTTTCCCCCTTTCTTCTCAGCTTACATCAAAGGCTGTAAAATAGTTAAAAATGCAAAAAACAGAGGAGTGGGGGAAGAATCTTGCCCTTCCCTGAAGTCTCAGGCAAAAGAAAACTGCAGTAGACCTCTCCAGGCTTGTGTGTTATTGTTCATTAATAACGTTTGCCATCTTGACCACTTTCTGATGTTGCTTGGTTGTCTCCTTGGTTGAAAAGTTGCAGGGGGTGTTGTTATGGCTGCTCCTTCCACGTCTTCCCCATCAAAGAATGGCATCAGCCATTCCCGTTTTAATGGGCAGGAGTTTTCGTCACAGCTCTTCACCCTCGGGCTGTGTGTTCCTTGTTAATATTCTGGACGATTAACAGGTCATCAAGCAGAGAGCTCTTGGAGTGACCGTAATACCAACTAATGACAAGGTGATGTTATTACATATTTTTAAAAGGCAGCTGCTAATTGCTGTCCCCAATCAAGTCAGACTTTCCAGCGTGAGCCAGTAACTCTTTGACCAGAGGGACTGGGCCCCTTTTGTGCAGAAGGAAAATGGAGGCCTGTTCATATTTTCCGTGTTTACAAAGCAGGCTTAACGGGAGTGAAATTCGGCTCTTGGGTGGAGGGAGGGCTGCTGGTGTTAATCTCTGAGTCCAGGGCCAGGGGGAAGCGGAATGGAGGAAAGCTTATTTGAACATTTGAGACAAATGATTTCACATGACTGTTATGGATAATAGATTAATCCTGCTGGATCAGTCCAAGGACCTAACCAGTCCAATATTCTATTCTCTCCCAGTGGCCAACCAGTTGACCTTGTGAGGATCCTCAAGCATGACCTAGGGCTTTCCAATTGCCTATCAACTTGTGGTGGCCTCATGAATTTCATAAGAGTTTCTTAGGCAAAGAATTCTCAGAAGATGGTTTGCCATTGCCTTCCTCTGAAATATAGCTTACAACACCTATTCTTCCATAGTGGTCTCCCATTCAAGTCTAACCAGGGCTGGCTCTCCTTGGCTTCCCAGATCAAGCAGGATATGATGTCTTCAGGGTATTTAGGCAGTGGTGGGTACATACAGGCTCTCAGCCCAATTCCACCTCGCTCCAAGTCCCTTTTAAAACTCACCCTATCTTCTTTTTCTAGTTGTCGTTGTGTGCCTTCAAGTTAGCTTTGTTTTATGGTGACTCTATTGCTAATTATAGAATCACAGAAACATAGAGTTGGAAGAGACCATAACAGCCATTGAGTCCAACTCCCCTAATTGCTCATTACAACAATGTTTCCGGTGAGAGAGGAAGAACAGAGAAGGATGAAAATGAAAGAGTAAACTGGAGAGGCATGTTGTTTTGAGAGCCCCGTATCTGCAAGATATAAGGGTCAGGAAATTTTGCAATTGGGTCAAACTGGTCAAGGACGGAGGGAAGCATGTAGCATGGGCCTAGGAATTGTTGGGGAAGTGGGGTGATGGATGGATTTATGACCCTCACCAATCACGACTTTGTGCACCTTAATTTGGAATGTAACCTACAAAAGTTGTAAGCAGCATGGATACTTTAGTCTCAGTAAATTCCCTGGAAGGCTACTATATTGCTCTTGTTCATCTCATACAAATAAAATACTGTCCACCTCAGGGTGGATTTTGTAGAATGTGGATTATCCAGTACATGACAGATAATGAGCAAATGTTTAGCACTAGATATACTGGTTCTTATTGGGCCATCCTGCCAGTGTTACTACAAGTTACAGCAGTGGTCCTACTTCTACATGCTTGTGTAAGGAGGTATCCGCTACCACCTTACGTAAGTAGTTCTCTGCCTTTGCAGTGCTGAACTGGTGCTGTGTGACTCCTGTTTATCTTGCACAAATAAACTACTATCTACCTCAGACAAAACTGTGTGGAGTGTGGGTTATCCAGTGCATGACAACACCCTAGCTTTCTCCCAAAACTAAAGCCATTTCCGCACTGGACTGTTATAGTGCTACTATTCCACTTTCAACATACCATGGAATCCTGGAGTTTGCAGTTTAAACTGCAAACCCCCGGATTCCATAGGATGTTGAAAGTGGAATAATAGCATTATAACAGTCTAGTGCGGAAATGGCCAAAGATTTGACCAGCCATAGACTGGATGTAGAGACGGAAATGGAGGACGCCCACGGACATAAACTTTGTAGATGTGCACATCCCCTGGAGGAGTGTTGAGCTGGAAATGTTCAATGCAGCCCTTTCAAGAAGAAATGCTGTGGGCATCAGGGAGAGAGTGAACTTTTCTACAGCTGTTCTTCCATCCATCTCCTCAGTCGGTAACCTGATTAACTGGAACTCATATTGAAAAGTGTATAGCTGATCTAAACTCCTTCACTCAGTCAATTGGTTGTTTCAATTATAAGGAGGCTCAGAGCAGGGTGTCTCAGCTCCCATAAGATTTCTTGCATCGCGTTACTATAAAAGTCCATTTATTCAATATTTGCTAGAACACAGGCGGCTAATAGATTGCGTGGTCCCTTCCTACCCCCCTTCTCCCCTGCCTGCCCTGTGCCATTCGTGAGTGGATCCATTAACCAATTTACAAGTTGTAATAGCACTTTTGGCTTCTCTGGGGTGGACGGGTAACAAATCCAGCCCCAGTTGCCCTCATGGAACCGCCATAATTGGTGATGAATAATTTGTGGCGTGTCTCTCAAGCTCATTCTGAGCAACTCTCTGATCCACCAGGGCTCATTCTGAGCACTCCTCTGATTTGCCAAGGTGCTGTACCCTGCGTGCCAGGAAAGGTTTACATCCAGAAGGCTTTTAAACAGCAAGATAATAATTTAAAGCATGTCACACCTGCTTAGGGTAGCAATTATATTGGACAAAAAGCTCTTCCCCCATGTACCTGGGAGACAGCGTAAAATGTAGAGTGTATGGGTAACTTCTGAAAGCTTGTTATAGAAACTAGAGCAAAAGGTGCATGGACACACACGCACGCGCGTGCATGCGCGCACCCCAGAACTTGGGTGAAACAGGTCTGCTTGGGGCCTCACATGTCAGTGGAGCAGTGAAAGCACTCCAGGCTTTAAGTCAGGCTTTAAATGAGCTCTCCAAGGTGCTAAGCCTTGTTCCTAAACAGGTTCAGCACCTTGGATAACTCCTATTAAAAGGTAGCCCAAACCTGGAGTGGATTCACTGCTTCAAAGACATAGACATCACTAGCCATCACTGGCTGCAACTTGTTACAAACAGCAAATTTCGTGACGTTCAGAGATGGCCGAAGTTTGGCCTTAAACCCACACCCCAAGGCTCTTTTAGGGGCGCTTGAACCCTCCAGACTCTCCAGATCATTTTCTTCCCTTCCCAAAGGTTAATGTGTCTCTCCTTGAAGGGAAGGAGGATGTGAGTCTAACCTGTCTCGGAAGGGAGTTCCTAAGCCTGGGAGCAGCCCATCAAGAAGGCCATTTCCTGTGTTCCCACCAGAAATTCCCATGAAGGTGATGGGGCAGAGCAAAGTGCCTCCCTAGAAGATCCCAAAACAAAGGCAGGTTCATATGGGTGAACACAGTCCTTCAGACAACCTGGACCTGAGCCTTATAGGGCTTCATAACCAGCACTTTGAATTGTGGCTGGAAACAGACGGGCAGTTGGTGGAGATGTCACATCAAGGAAGTGGTGTTCAGTCTGTAGTTCTCCGAGTAGGCTGCCTAACAGAGAATTCTGGGCACCCTCAGCCAACTACAGCTCCCAGGATTCTTTGGGGGACAGCACTGAGAGAGAAAGTGGACTCGTAATTTATAGGGTAATGCACCAGATCCTGACTGATTTTGGAAGCTAAGCAGGGTCAGCCCCAGTTAGTACTTGGCTGGGAGACAGCCACAAAATTGTGGCTGTATTTCAGAGAAAGGAACTGGCAAAACCACCTCTGAGTATTCCTGACCTAAGAAAACCCTATGGAATCCATGCGGTTGCCATAAGTTGACAGACACCTTAAAGGCACGTGAGCACACAACACACATAAAGCTTGTTGACATGCTAAAATGCTAAATAAATGCTAATAAAAATCATGATCCTGCTGCATAAGCATCAGCAAACATCCTCCTTCCTGACTTCCTTTCTTACTGTGAAAAACCACACACTGGGTTGCGTTGGGGAAAGATGGTATTCTGATCTTCCTTTAAAGAAAAGAAATCGAGAGAAGAGTTTTCCTCTGTCTTGATGTAGCAAACCTGTCTTTCTAACTAGGTTAGCTGTAAATCATTTGCGCTGTGTAGAAAGAGGTGTCGTTTGGTCTATTGTGTCTTCAATTAAATCGGCATTAAGAAAGAAACAAAGCATTAGAACTCCGAGATGGGCTGCCCTGTATCCCTGGGGTATTATCCACTATTTATTAATAAAAGCACAAATGTATCGCCTGCCTCCCATCCCTCAGTAGGTGTTAACCCATCATATATGTCTCACAACCCATCAGCCTGGTGAATAATACATTTTGAGAACACTCTGTTGGCATAAGACATCTAAAATAAGCCATTAATTAAAAAAAAGACACCCAGCGAGTGAAAATGGCCCCTTAATTATGGAAAGCGTTAAAAGGCTGAGCATCATGTCTTGCTGCTATACCTGTTTTGTGGGGATTAATGTTTTAAAAGTGGAAACATTTGGCTTAGTAACAGAAAGAACTTCATGATCCTAAATACTATACTGTGCACATAAATGGCCGGCATCAGGTTAGCAACCTTTGTAGGTTTATGTGCAGCTTACCTGTGTGTAAGTCCCTTTTTGGATGGTGCAGAGGGGTTATCCATTTGCCCTTGCACTCTGTCCAAATAATTCCCATTGCCCAGCAGTTGTCCAACCACAGGAAGAGGGACACGTGGCTGGATAACAGTACGTGTGAAAGGGATCTAGGAGTCTTAGGGGACCACAGGCTGAACATGAGTCAGCAGTGTGGTATGGCAGCCAAGAAAGCCAATGCGATTCTTGGTTGCATCAATAGAAGTATGGTGGTATGGTTCAAGGGAGGTAATGGTACCACTCTATTCTGCTTTGGTTAGACCTCATTTGGAATCCCGTATCCAGTTCTGGGCATCTCATTTCAAGAAGGATATTGGCAAGCTGGAGCGTGTCCAGAGGAGGGCGACCAAAATGATGAAGGGTCTGGAGGCCATGAAGCCCTATGAGGAGTGGCTGAGGGACCTGGGGATGTTTAGTCTGCAGAAGAGAAGGTTGAGAGGGGACATGATAACCATGTTTAAATATTTGAAGGGATGTCATGTCAAGGAGGGAGCGGGCTTGTTTTCTGCCGCTCCAGAGACTAGGACAAGGAGCAATGGATTCAAGCTGCAGGAAAGGAGATTCCACCTGAACCTCGGGAAGAACTTCCTGATGGTCAGAGCTGTCCAGCAGTGGAATCTGCTTCTGCCTCCATGGAATGTGGTGGAGTCTCCTTCTTTGGAGGTTTTTAAGCAGAGGCTGGATGGCCATCTGTCGGGAGTGCTTTGAGTGTGTGTTCCTGCATGGCAGAAGGGGGTTGGACTGGATGGCTCCTGGGCTCTCTTCCAACTCTAGGATTCTATGACTCTATTCCCTGATGTTGTCACTTACTGGTGGAGAAGGGAGGGTGAGAAGAAGTGACGCAGACTATGGAAATCTGGTCATTCTAGGCTCCTAGGGGAAGGAAAAGGAGTATACAGTCCATCTGAGAGCACATTTTCATTTCTTCCCCAACATTTCAACAATGAAATGTTAGAAGATAATGCCTTTTCCCCTTTGTTGGGAGAAGTCCTTGCAAGAAACTGTGGTCAAGAAATCAGAGGAAGTCTAAGAGCTAGGAAGGCAGCTGTGAGAGAACTTTCCTCAAGCGGTGAAAATTGGAGGAAGGAACATCAACCATTTAGGATACGCAGGTGACACCATACTACAAGCAGAAAACAGCAAAGATTTGGAATGATTACTGGAGAAAGTCAAAGAAGAAAGTGCAAAGGCAGGTTGACAGCTGAACCTTAAGAAAACAAAAGTAGTGACCACAGATGATTTATGTAACCTTAAAGGAGATGATGGAGGCATTGAAATGGTTCAAAACTTTCCATACTTAGGTTCAGTCATTGATCAGAATAGAGACTGAGGTCAAGAAATCAAAAGGAGATTAGAAGTTAGAAGGGCAGCTATGAAGGAATTAAACAAGATCCTGCAGTGCCAAGATGGATCATTGAATACTAAAGTTAGGACTGTTCATACCATTGTACTTCCAATTTCTATGTAGGGTAGTGAAAGCTGGTCAGTGAAGAAAGCTGATAGGAAGAAAACCAATTCCATTGAAATGTGGTGCTAGAGAAGATGTCAATGGTTACTCTGGACTGCTAAAAAGACAAATGAATGGGTCCTGGAGCAAGTCAAGCCTGGATTCTCCCTAGAAACCAAGATGACTAAACTAAGGCCATTGTACTTTCGCTGTATCATGAAAAGACCTGACTCACTAGAACGGGCAATAATGCTTAGTAAGGTAGAAGGCAGCAGGAAAAGCAGAAGTCTGCATCCCAGATGGATAGACTTCATCAAGGGAGACACCTCCGTGAATCTGCAAAAGCTGAGCAAAAGAGCTGATGAGGTTTCTCCTCCATAGGGTCACCATAACTCAAAGTTGACTTGATGGCAGTTTTAACAACAATAAAAAGATGTGTAATCGAATACCAAAGTTAGACGCATTCATGCCGTATTTCTGCGTAAGGTTGTGAAAGCTGGACGGTGAAAAAAGTTGACAGGAAGAGAACTAACTCATCTTGGAATGTGGACTGCTGTGGACTGTCAGAAAGACAAATAAGTTTGTCTGGGAGCAGATGCAACCTATACTCTCACTGGAAGCCAAAATGACTCAGCTTGAGGCTGTTGTACTTTGGGCAGATCACAAGAGTACATGGCCCAATTGAAAAGACAACAATGCTGGGAAAGCCAATAGGAAAAGACCAAGACCACATTATAGGTGGATTGACTTGACCAAGGAAGTCACGACTGCCCTGAGTCTGCAAGACCCGAGCCAGGTGAGCTGATAACCAGGGCTCTTTGAGGTCTCTCATAGGGTTCCTGTTAAATTAAAGCTGACTTGACAGTAACTAACAAAACCTGAGGATCTAGGTTTGATTCCTGCTCAGCCATGGAAACCCCCTGCGTGACCTTGGGCATGCCACACACTCTCAGCCTCAGAAAATAATAATAATAATAATAAATAATAAAATTTATTTTTATCCCGCCTCTCCACATGGATCGAGGCGGCGAACAACATTAAATACATTAATACGTTAAAAACATCAAAAAACATACCCAATCCTCCCCACCCACCAATCCACCTAAGACCAACCCCCTAAAACATACTACAATCAATCAACCATTAAAGGAACAGAAAACTCCATGATAGGTTCGCCTCAGGGTCACCATCAGTTGGAAATGACTTGCAGGCATGCAACAACAACAGCATAGCAGTAAAGAGAATGCAGACGACATACTTTAATGGATTAGGTCCCCAAGTATATCCTGGTTGTCATCTGAAATGCGTTTTGAGCATACTGGGTGTGGGTGTTTAATCCACAGGTCAGATTCAGGTTTCAGAGCAAAAGGAGATACACGAGGGCCTACTCCTGAGCAGCAACCGAAATGAGCAACCCCTACGGAAATCTCAATTTCTTTCCCAGTAAATGCTGACATGAGCAAAGCACCAAAAAAAAGCTGACAGCATGCCAGATGATCAAGATAGAAGGAGTCATTTTGGGAACCCCCCGAAGTGTTTGGCAACAGAGAGAAACTTAAGGATTGGCCACTTGGCCCTTCAGGCGTCAAGGGAATGGGATTAATCTACAGCATTTGTTTAATGACGGTTAATAGTGACATCAAAAAGAGACAGAGAGAGAGAGAGAGAGTCGTATGAGTCTTGAGCTGAGAGAAACACAGCTCAGTTTAAACCAGTTGCAAAAAATCCAGTGACCGCAATCCTGTTGGTGTCTCACTCATGGGTAAATCTGCCTACCAAAGTGACTGGACATTTTTGTCTCATGCACAAGATCTCCATCCAGTTCAAAGTTTCGGAAGCAGGACTGCAAATGCTGTGCCATTGAGCAGGAGCATGGTCCATTCAGATGAGCATTGAACATTGTGCATGTAGGTGTGTGTCACACTCACCAAATACAGGAGAAGTGCATTGCATTTTGAAAGTGTGCAGTGTGTGCAATTGCACAACCTCCATGTAGTTCTACAAGCCTAAAGTTATGTTCCGTTTCTTTAATGCAGTTTCTGGGTCAGTGTCCAGAAGAGTCTGGCAAAAGTTAAGCATCATTACATTCTACTAAGAGGAGTGGAATGCGACACACAGGTGCCTTCTTTTTTCCTTGAAAAATAATCTGATGTGAGAGTGTTTCATGTTCTGTGATGTTGTTTTTTTTGTCAAGCACAAGGCTAGTTTATCTAATTTTTGTATCACTTCACGAATGTTTCTTCTGAGCCTGCACACAAGGCTATGGGCCTTTTCACACATGCAAACACCGGTACACATTTCAATGCCCCTTCCCCAATTCTCTCAGAATGTATGCATTTTTGTACACAGTCTTCACAAGCACATGCATGATGCTATGTGCTTTGCAAAAGAATCGGAGGACTGCCTTGCAAATTTTACTTTAACTTTTAAAATGGTTCCATTGCTTAAAATGGAATGCTTTGAGGCACACATGGGGTGGAAGTATTTTCACATGTTTTCAAAAGTATGGGAGCTTTCTGAAGACTTGGGGTAAACATTGTCTGAAAATTGCACCTTTTTAAAAAAAAAAATGGGGGTGGGGGTCATTTGAGGACAGGTGCCACAGAAGTCGCACACCACACTATGCTCATTGCTGCTCTAGATGTTCTCCATTCATTATCCATGATATTTACTTTTGGCTCTGGCCTTGGTTCACAGCACCTTGGGACCCATTCATACTGCACAATTATAGCATTATCATTCCACTTTAACTGCTGTGGCAATGTCCTGTACAATTCTGGCACTGGCAATTTAAGGAGAGGTATTTAGGATTCTCAATTGGAGCACTCCAATTCCTCACCAATCCCAGGTTTCCAAAGTATAGAATTATGACAGTTAAAATGGAATCATAGCACTATAATTTTGTACAGACCTTCCTCCACATTCGTGGGTTTGACCCTCGCAAATTCGATTATTCATGAGGCACATGCTTGCCTCCACCCCCATTGTCCTCCTCCCATTCCCTTGCCTTCCTCATCCTAGGCTTGCAAGGCTTGTGTTTAAAATGGACATTTTTTTTCCCTCTGGGTGAGTAAAGCCCCACCACCACTATCGCAGTCCTCTCTGCACATTCTGCTGTGTCATGGCCACTGTTTGGTCAGATGCTCTCTTTCCTCCTACGCATCCCCTCTGGGAAGAATCTCCTTTCTCAAGGTGGCAACTGGAAGTAGCTAGAATGCCAGAAGTCAGCACTTTGCTCTTCTCTGTTTGAGGGGAAAGTACCAGTGAGCTCTTTACCTTGTCTTTTTTTCTCCTCCCACCCGGAGTGTGAGGCCAGAGGCAACGGGATGACAGGGGGAGCTCTGGAGGGTAATGGGAGAGCGATTGCAGGGGAGAGTTATTCTCAGTTTTTCCACTTCGATGAGGGTTCTACACCCCAAACTGTCATGGATGTGGAGGGGCCACTATAGCGTGGCTGGACCTTAGCTCTATTTTCATCTATTATTTTAGTCCCGCCCCTTCCTCTAAGTTCTTCCTGGCGCCTTTCCCTTGGCTCCACCCACCAATGAGACCAGAAGCCTTGGAATCCAAACATGGCTGCCCTATCATAGGTTGAAAACAAAGAAAGCCATTCAGTAAGTTTTGCGGAGGGGAGCAGGAAGGGGAAATGAGGCCATAATTCACCCTTCTCTTTGGCTTAAACTTTTCGTACTTCATTCTCTGTTGCTGAAGCTTTTCTTCTTTTTTTTTTAATGCTGGCTACTGCGCCGAGGCACCTCTGAGCTAATCCCCCTTGACTCCCTGCCATTCCTGGCAGTTACGCCAAAGGCCCCGGGGCGTTAAGTGAAGCATCAAAAGGAAAATTAACATCTTCTATCAGCAATTAGAGGAAATTATGTAGATATAAATCTTGTTTTATACCTTCTCATATGTGTTTTTCGATCTTTAGCCTTTGATTTCTCCCTTTCTGCTTTCCCTCTCTCTTCCCCCCCCCTCCTAAAAAAACATTAAAAATCCCTGCTGTAAAAACCGGTGGTGTAATTAGCTGGATGTTACACCTGGTATTTTATTCAGCTGTCGAATCACAATTTCTCCAGCTTTCTTCTCCTTTGTACTTCCTAAATGAAGCCCCGGAGGAATCCGACCTGAAAATGTATCTGCTTTCTACTTCTCCCTCTTATCTAACTGCTAGTAATTTGGCGGGGGGGGGGCAGTAAGGATGCCTAATAAATGTTTATTATGCACAAGGTTTAGCTCTCTCACTGTCTATTCTAAACAACTTGCCTTGGCCTCTGTCCTTGGGGAATGCGGTGTCCTCCAGCATTTCAGAGACAAATACAGCAACACCTCTGGAACACTCTTGTTTTGAAAACAAGGGTCCCTGTCTTGGCTAAGGTGTCCTGCTTTACAGAGAACAGCCCTTTGTGGGAAGAGGTCCGCCATTTGAAAGAGTGGCCATGCAACTGCAGCTTAAAGATGGAGAATCACCAGGAAGGAGAGACGGTTGTAAACCTTCCACAGTTAGCAACAAGATTGGTCAGGTCAACTGGGTTCTTGGCTTCCTTTCACACTGCACAATTATGGCACTATGATTCCAGTTTAAATGTTGTGGCCACATCCTATCGAATCACATACACATTCACAACAGCACAAAGATGGGACTTCTTCTTCTGTCACCTTGGACAAGGCGTGGACATTCTTTCCCAGACAAAAATGTCCAATCATCTGCATGCATGATTCATTTATGGAAGGGACCCTCACGTCTGACCCCATTTCCAGAACGTTGAATGGAATGCAAACTTCTGCATCAGCCAACAACAGATTATGAAATAGAACCGTTAGATATATGGGACACCAGCAAGATTCCAGACCGTATGTATTTCACATCGTACTTCTATTTCTAAATGTCTCAAGGCTTGTGCATAGAATCATATATTAGAAGGAATTCTGAGTCCAACCCTCCACTTGATGGAGGAAGTCCAGCTAGAGCATCCCTGGCAGGTAGCCATCCAGCCTCTTTTTGAAGACCTCCAGAGAAGGAGACCTCACTACCTCTCTAGGTCATTGGCTCCATAGCCAAGCTGCTCTTACTATCAAGAAGTTCCTTCTAAAGTTCAGTCAAAATGTACTTTCCTGTAACTTCAAATCACTAGACCTGCTCCCACCCTCTGGAGCAGCTGAGAACAGACCAGCACCTTCTCCTGATGAATAGGAGAACCTCCATAAAAACTCTCCTGCATGGCTCACCACCCTGAGAAGCTGGGTAGTTGAGTCCTAGAAACAGGGCTTTTTCGGTGGTGACACCCCAACTGTGGAACTCCCTCAAGCTGGCTCCTCTTTGTTGAGCTTCATGCCAGCAGCCAAAATCCTACTATTCAGTATTCCTTCCAGTTTTAGAGGTGGCTTTTAAAACTTTTTTTTCTAAACCTAGTTCTTGATTGCTTTTTAAAGAATGTTTTTGTTTGAAATCAATGCTATTGTGCATCCATTCGTTACACAGATTTCTGGTGGGATGAAATATGGCGAACAAATATTTTTTATAAATAAATAATAAAATATTTTTACTATTTTTTTTACCATTGCTGTCGTTTAAATAGTTTATTATGTATTAAAATAATATGTACAATAATTAAATGCATTAAAATTATATGTAATAACATTTATTATGCATTAATAAAAGAATTAATAAAAATATATAGATGACAGCAATTGCAAAAATGTCAGTGAGATCTATGTCCTCTTTTGTCCTCCCCCCACACGTTTCAAGGCTCTAGGCCTTCCTCACCTAGAGCACTTTCACACTACCTGGTTATAGCACTCCGATTCCACTTTACTACGGCTGCTTTCCTTTGGAATTGTCTGGTGAGACAGTAGAGTTCTTGGGCTGAGATTTCCAAATACTCCTCCCTAAAACAACACGGAGTAGAAAATGTTAAAAAAAACCTTTGAGACGTTAATAATTGAAACAATTAAAACACATTAAAATGAACATTACCTACTAAAAAAGAGCACACCCAACTGCACATCTCTCCACTCTTGACCACACCCTGAAGTTCCTTGGTGGCACACGTCCCAGTTTTTGTCTGTGTAACGCTGGAGAGTCATGGCATCTTAGGATCTTTCCACGCTACACTGTTATAGTGCTCTTATTCCACTTTCAACCTTCTGTGGAATCCCGGGACTTGCAGTTTAGGGAGGGGCACTGATAATTCTCAGCCACAGAGCTCCTTGGACATAGTAAGTACAAACCCCAGAATTCCACAAAAGGTTGAAAGCGGAATAATAGCACTATAAGTCCAGAAAAGCCCTTAGTTAATAGAATTTTATACCATTTCTGATCATGAAGGAACCCTCACAGACTGGTTTAGCTCCTGCTCCCTGCAGGATCTGTAGTGCAAGATACCAAGTACAGCATCCCTGACTTTCTCTCGGTTCTGCCACCATCCATGGCTCGCCTGGTAAGGACACGGGAAAGAGCCCACTCCCTCTTTGTGGAACTCTCTTCCACGGGAGGCCCAACTGGCCCCCTCTCTGCTCTCCTTTCATAGGAAAACAAAGACATTTCTTTTTAAACAGGCCTTTCATGGGTGAGCAGGAGATCTTTTTATTTATTTATTGGCTGTTTTTAAAATTTGTGATAAGTTTATCATTTTGTATGTGAGTTGCTGTTTTTAATTGTATAACTGTTTCTATTTTTTTTTAAATTTGTGCAAGCTGCCTTGGATCCCACTTTGGGAGAAAAGACAGCATATAAATTCAATAAATGAATAAAATAAATAAATAGATTGTTGTTGTTGTTACTTCTTACTCACTTCTCCCAATAAGTAACACAGCACATGGCATCAGTTAGAAGAGCGTATAAAACCAGTACGTATTAAAATAAATCAGTAAACACTTTATAAATCATATTTTAAAAACTCATCTGGGTAGGTGGGCTGAAAGAGACTGGGCTTTGTTGTTGTCAGGTGCTTTCAAGTTGGTCCTGACTTATGGTGACCCTAAGGGCCCTATCACACTACTCTGTTATAGTGCTATTATTCCACTTTAACTGCCATGTCAATATTGCACGGAATCATGGGATTTGCAGTTTAGGGAGAGGCATTTAGAATTCTCAGCCAGAGTGCCTCCCCAAACTACAAAGCTCAGAATTCCACAGAATAATGTCCTGGCAGTTACAGTGGGATAATTGTGCTATAACAGTGTGGTGTGATCGGGATCTAAGTCATAGGGTTTTCATAGAGACGTGCCCAAGGCCACTCAGTAGGTTTCCATGGCTGAAACAAACTCTGGTCTCCATGGTCGTAGTCCAGTTCTCAACACCACGCTGGTCTTTACTGGTGCTTTAAATACAGGCAGCATCTTCAGCCAACAAACCTCTCCCAGCGGGTCATTCTACAAATCTGGGGGTGGCCGAAGAAAACGCCCTCTGCATAACAGGCAGGCGCATTAACTGAAACAGACGTCTCCCAGAGGACCTCAGTATCGTGAGCTTGGCCTTGGCCACATGTGCCTGTTTTCTTCTGTGACGTTCTACAGGGCCACTGGGTAGAAGAATCATGCTTTGAGAGGGATGTCTTTTTTTTTTTTAATTCACCCCTTGAAACCCAGGAGAATATCTCAGATCAGACAAATTCCTCAACAGACAAAATCGGGGCACATCTAAGAGGAAGCAGGGCCTGTCGCTCCCAAAATGGGACAGCCGGGGAGCTTGCGTTGCCGATCAGGCCAACGCTGGATGATCCACCCAGGAAGGTTTTTTGCTCATAAATGTCTGCTCTTGGCCTACATCGGGGAAACAACGCATGTAACCTAATTGCGCTGCGATAACATCAAACAGCCGTCCCAGCTCCAGTAGCTGGCAGCCCGCCCGCCATATCTAAGAACAGATCTTGACAGGCCTAATGATTGATCAGATCATTAGCTGGTAATATAGGTGTGTTCTTCAGTCTGTGCCAAAACAGCTTTGAGTAACTCCTGCTTCCTTGAACAAGAGCCTGGGGTTTCAAGAAACACTGGAGAGGAACAGGGCGGGAGAAGCCCCCGGTGGGGAGGAAGAGCGTCTAATAGTTCCACGCCGATTTGGAAGAACCGTGTCTCCGATTTGTTCAGACGCCATTAAACTTGTGCTAAGGTTTTGAAACAAAAGGCAACAAAATCTCTGTTTGTGCATTGTGGCAGCTGGGGAGGGGGTGTTATTTCCTCACCACAATGAGAATTCTTATTAGGGTTCCCAGATTTCAGGGCCCGGAACGTCTCCAGTCCTCACTGGGAAGGAGAGGAATCTCAGGGCAACAGTGCTGCCCTCAAAAGAATGTGCGTTTGTGTGCATTCTGCAAAAGTGTGTGTGTGTGTGTGTGTGTGTGTGTGTGTGTGATTTAAAAGCAAGCAAACAACAGTTCTGACAGTTTTGCAGAGAATTCCAGAAGGAGGCAGTAAATCTCAATCTTTCTCTCTCTCTTTCTCACTCACACACACACACACACACATATGTTTTTACTGGAGTGATTAATAAACAGTATGAATATATTAGCAAAACATTTTGGCTCTCCCATCCCTTCCCCCCAGAGAGAGAGATCGATTGATAACGAGACTGGGAGAAGAAAAGAAGGATTCTCTAATGGGGTTTGTGTGCTGTATTTTTATTCACATTATTACTGGCCAGAATCCTCTATCACAGTCTACGTTACATAACTTTATGCATACTTAGCAACAGAGCAGAGGTGCTAAAAATCCCTGCTAGTGAATTGCAAAGGTGTGTAACAGGGCATTAGCAAAAGCATCCCAATGAGCATTGGGATCCATCAATGCCCATTGGTGCACCCTAACCTGTGCCCTGAGGAGCATCAAGACGCGCATGAGGATCAATGTTCAATGGGAACGACGCATGGTGGGACCAATGCCTCCGTCCTGTTGTGGATCAGTCCCTCTGCCAGCTCCTCTACATAATAATGTAAGAACAGCCCTGTGCCTAGTTCTAATTCCTGCATGCATTAAGCCCACCTACAAAGATGTATAGGATTCCAGCCAGTTTCTTTACAATTATTTTAAACCGATTTAGATTGTTGCCATTTTAATATAACTAATTTAGAGAGAGAGAGAGAGAGAGAGAGAGAGAGAGATCTATCATCAGCTTTTTCACTCTATGCCATTTTAATATTGTTGTAAACCTCCTTCTGGCCTATGTAGGGGAAAAGGTAGATTAGAAATCAAATCAGTAAGGAAGGAAGTAAATAAATAAATAAATTGATGACATACAACTATGTTTGGTTCTTGACATATCCTTCTTAATGACATCAGCAGGGTCTGTATTGTGACATCACCAAGAAGTCGGGGGGGGGCATCCCTTGGTCTCAGGTTTTTGGCCTTCAGATCTCAGATCCCGGGGTGGTACAATCCTACAACGCTCATTCTAATGTCCCTTCTCTCCCCCAGCCACGGAAGAAATGTCAGTTTCCACGCTGGCTCTCACCTATCAAATTGTATGGGACTATACCTGTATGAGAGTATACTTGTATGGAAAGCCAGGATGGCATAGTAGTTTGAGTGTTGTTCTATGACCCTGGAGAGCAGAGTTTGATTCCCCACGTGGCCACGGAAACCCGCTAGGTGATCTTGGGTGCATCACACACTCTCGGCCCCAGAAAACCTTGTGATAGGTTCGCTTTAGAGTTGCCGTAAGTTGGAAACGACTTGAAGGCACACAACACACACACACACACTACTCTGGGAGTAGTGTATAATTTTAGTGGGGTATGGGGTAGGTGGGTGAATGGATGGAAGCATCCTGCCACAGAGACAGATGCCCAAATACCGAGTTTAACTCGGAAAGTTAAAATGGCATCCACCATCCACAAAGGAGTGCACTTTTTTCTACTCTTCCTTTTGCTTGGAAGCTGAAAACACACCTGCTCATATATACCCTTTTGACAAATGGAATAATTGGAAATGGGTCTTTTTTGGGGACTCAAGCCTCATTTCCAGGGGCCCCATTATTAATTTCTTACCCCCTCTATGCCCTGGCCAGGATCCGATGGTGTAGAGCTGGCATGCAAAAAAATATTTGCCAATTTTCTCATTCTTGGCAAGAAAGGATGTTTCTCAACACTCTGAGACAGCCTGTTGAGAAATTCCCAGCTAGCCCAAGAGCTCTTGCCTACAGCACAAGAATGAAACAAAAGAAAACTTTTGCTTTCCACTGAGGTGTTTGCAATTTGCTTGGGGCGGCTGTCTTTTTCCTTTGTGAAGCAAAGTAGTCTCGCGCACACACACGCACACACGCACACACACACACACCCAAGACAGAGAGAGAGAAAAAGAGAGAAAATGAGAACAAGCACAGAAGATTAAAACAACCTAGCCTCAGTTCTGAGTTTTTAAAGCTCCATCCAACATACCATCTCCACAATCAATACCAACAGCAAACTTAAACTTCAGACCAAAACCCAGAATGGACTCACTGCCCCAAAGACATGGAAGCCACAATTTTAACCATCTGGAGTCTTGGGATACTTTGAGAGTATCAACTAGATACACAAGTGCAGGTAGCAATAAGCAGTGAGTACATAATATCACTTCAGCCAGCAATCTATCAATGCATACCTATGACAGGAGCCCCTCATCCTGTGTGCACTGAAATAATAGATTCACCACATCACTGGCATAGAAGGTGCCAGCTGCCACTGACTCCGACAATTCACTGAAAGCCACTGCTCCCTCTGTTAGATGTCCATCCTAACCATGGCTGGTAGAGCCACGCAAACCAACAAAGAAACCATGCTTTCTTTTTATCCAGGACCCAGCTTCTAAAAGCAGATGCAGACCACCCAAACCACCTGAAGGCAACCTGGAGCTGCACAGGGGAGAGTCATTTCGGTAAAAAAAAGGAGAGAGTCATCTGAGCAGACAGCTTCATGCCGATCATCCTTGTTCCAGGCAGTGAGCAAGAATGAATGATCTTGGTTTCAGGCCAGCAAGCGTCAGAACTGGCGTAGGATCCTCTCTTAATCAGCTGCCATGGTCTCTCCCTGACCCATTTTAATCTCTTTCGATGCATTGCTCGCTCCACACCCTACCCCGATCCTCATTAAACAAACAAACAAACAAACATGTGTGCCATTTGTAGACACCATAAAGTTTGGCTGGGGGATTCTGGGACTTGCAGTGCAAAAAAGGAACCTCCTTATGCTTGGTGCTTGCTCCATGCTCAGACCCCTAAACCTTGCCCTGAGCTCAGAGCCTGAAAAATGAACCACACGCCAGGTTCAGAACCTTACATGCTTTTCGGGGGGGAGGGGGGGTGCAATTCCATGCTGTCTGAGGGATGCTGGGAGCTGTAGTCCAAAAAGTGGTCATTCCAAGCCCTGTGTCTTCCTTGATGCCCCATCCTTCCATAGAAGTTACTCGGGAGTGCAAGAATGAGGGTTGTTATTGTTGTTTTGTGCCTTCAATTCATTTCTGAATTATGGTGACCCTTAGGCGACCCTATCATGGGGTTTTCTGGGGCTGAGAGTGTGTAACACATCCAAGGTCACCCAGTGGGTTTCCACGGCTGAGCAGATGGAAATTGAACCCCGGAATGCAGGGTTGTAGTCCAATGCTCAAAGCACTACAGCATGCCGGCTCTCAAGAAGGAGGGTGCAACTGCGTTTACGGTGGACCTCCCACAAGCAACTAGTCGGTCGTTGTGGGAACAGAGTGGTGGGCCAAGGGGCCTTTGGTCTGATCCAAGCAGGGCTCCGCTGAACGTCCTTACGGTGCGGTTCAGGTTCCTTCCAGCAGGAGGAGCTGGCGATTCATCCTTCGGAGCCAAGAAAGCCATTAAGTTGGTTTTCTTCTTACCCGCCCTAGGCTGGCCTTGCCTTTTGACCTTTCCCTCAGAGAGGGTTGCCATTTCCCCACACTGCTGCACCCAGGGGCCACCAGCCTGTGATCCAGCGCGGGTGGAAACGGGCTTGGACATGTTTGAAACATGGCTGTTTAAATGAGCAAGGCTGTTTTCATTAAGTCACCAGCGTCTCATGGCACAGTGTGCAGCCCGAAGGCTGAAATCCTAGGGGCACACTGGGCTAGGAGATGCGCTCTTTCCAGGTCTCACGGCAGGAAGGCAGCCCTTCGACCTTTCACAGACAAAAACACAGGCTGGAATTGTAGCCAGACTACAGATCTCCATCAAAACTCTGGCTAAATACCTCCGGTGAAGAAGAACCCACTGTTTCTTGTCGCGGTCAGTTCCACCGTCAAACATCCTGTGTCATCCACATGTTTCTTGTAATGTTTGGTCCTTCTTTGAAGCTTCTGGTCCTCCCCATTGGTTCTACTCCTGCCCTATAGAATAACCAGGACCAAGTGGACTTCATTTTTTTCTCCAAGACTCCCTCAAGGTATTTAAAGACAGTGTCGTGGCTAAATACCCTAAAGGCACTGGATCTTGTCTGATCTTGGAAGCTAAGCAGGATCATCCCTGATTAATACTTGAATGGGAGACCACCGACAAAGACCAGGTGCTGTAGGGTCTATTTCAGAGGAAGGTACTGGCAAAGTCCACCTCTGAGTCTTCCTTGCTTAAGAAAATCCTATGAAATTCATGATGACAAGCAACTTAAGGGCATGCCCATCAAGAGTCCACATTTATCACATAAAAAAGTACATTTGAATCCACGGAAGGGAGCATGCCAGCTGCCCCAGTTCTGCCTTCAAGACAGCGGGGTTCCTTGGCAGGGCAGAATAGGGGCTTAAAAGCCCCACCTTGCTTCCCTGCCTCTCCCAGTTTCTCAGCCTTGCGAGGCTCGCAGAGAGACGGCAAATGCGAAGCGAAGCTTATAAGTCCCTATTAAATATGGAGTAGCGGAGGCGGGAGCAAAGAATTTGCAAATGTTAGATCTGTGGATGGCCAACTGCACTTTGAATTTTCTGTAGAACCGACTGAGAATGAGTGCAGCTGTTGGTCAGTCCCAGCTGAAGCAGACCCATCAGATCAATGGCTGAATCAGAAATCCACACATTGGATTCAACAGGTCTGCTCTAATCAGGAAGCACAATAGGATTTAGGCCAAGGTTTGGTGGGTGGGCGGACAGGCACTGAGACGGACGTAAAAAGCCAACAAAAATGTATTCCTTTCCCCCGAATGTGCCATTTTGAGAATCTGGTAGGCGGATCACTCCGTGCCTCAGATGTCCTGTTTTGTTTTTGTGTTTTTTACAGTTGTCGCTGCTGCGGCTTTCCACTTACCATGACGTTTCTCCAGAGGCTTGGGAGAACAAGGGTGCCTATTCAAGGACTGGGCCATGCCCGGAGAAATCTTTTCCAGACGCTGCCCACTCAGAAAAACAGGGCTGCTGCCAATGCCTGTAAAAAAATCCTTTGATGGGTAGATGTTTGGATAAGTGCAAATCACGCCCTGCGATGCTTTCATCCAACATCTGCTGGAAATAGCAAGAATGCCTATCTCCTCCTGTTGATCGATCGATCTAATTGAGCCTCAACTTTATAAAAACATAAGCAAAAACTTTCTGAACCAGCCCAAAGATCTACCGCACATTTTAGCAATGCAATTCTTCACTAGGTTTCTTCTCAAAGTAATTTCAGCAATGTCCTTCCTGCTATGAGAAAGTCTTCGAAAGCCATGCAGTTTTTGAAGGCTATTCAGAATTTGAGACTTATTCTGTGAAAAAAAAAATCCTACATGGTTGTTTTGAATAGAAACCAGTATTTTCTGTATAGCAAACAGCCATTTCTGCATGTAAAATAATATTTCGATGCAGAAATATTGATTCCTGTGCAGAAAAGGTTGTTTTCTGCGCAGAAAATGCTGCAATTTGGAATTTATTCTGCGTAAAATTGGTACAAGACAGCCAGCATGGTGTAGCGATTTGAGCTTTGGACGTAGAGATCAGGGTTCAAATCCCTGCTTTATCATGGAAACCCATCAGGTGATTTTGGGCAAGTCACACTCTCTCAGCCCTAGAGAAAAGCAGTGGGAAACCCTCTCAGAACAAGTCTTGCCACAGAAACCCCTTGACAGGTTTCCGTTAGGATTACCATAGTCAACCAGAAATGATTTGGAGACACACAACAAAAACATTCCTCAGTTAGTGAAGTCAATGGGCAGCATTTCTTTAACAGAAAATTTGACATCTGGCCCAGGAAAATTTGTACAAGGTTGATTTGCACAGAAAACAGTTTTTTAACTGTGTTATGCTTTTTAAAATGTTTTACAGTGCCTTGTTGGAAGAAAAATGGAATATCAATCAATCAAATACATAAATAAAGGCCTGCCGGAGGTTCCTTCACTGTTTCCCACTAGAGGAACTAATATACTCCGTGATGAGCTGGGAAAGGGAATTTTCCGTGGTGGCATCCCAATTATTTAATGCTCTCTCCTTAGAAGCCCGATTGGCACCCATGCTGGTTCTGTTTAGGTACCAAGAAAAAACATGGCTATTTATTAACACCTTTGGGCCTCTCTGGTTTACTTCAAAGGCTGAAAATGGGGTTTTAAAACCGTTTTAGTATTTAAAGTCTCCTTTAACTGGCAAATGTGTTTGATATATTTTTGGGCTATTCGAATCATTTCTTTATTGTTTCAAATTGTTTTAACCTGTTAGGATGGATGTTGCCTGCCGGCGGCTTTGGGGTTATTTGATACAGGAAGGGTTTGAAATATTTTGAGGGCTGGCGTGATATGGAGATTGAGTGTCGGAGCAGGTCTCTGGGAGAGCAGGGTTCAGATCCCCATTCTGTCATGAAAACTCACTGGGTGACCTTGGGCCTGTTACATTCTCTCAGCCTCAGAGGAAGGCAAGGGCAAACCTCGTTTGAAGACATCTTGCTAAGAAAACCCTCCAATGGGGTCACCAATGGAAACAAGGCATACAAGAAGGACAGCAAAGAAATATTTTGGTGGTTGTGGGGATAATGATGATGAGGAGGAGGAGGAGGAGGAGGAGGAGGAGGAGCTCAGATCCTATTTTGTGCTTGTGTAGTGTATAGTGTAAATCTACACTCATGTAGTTACACAATGGTTGTGCTGCCCTTCTTCTGAATTACTGTCGGCTGTCCACATTTGCGACTTTGACTCTCTTGGATTTGATTATTTGCGAATTTTTCAAAACCCTGCCGCTGCCTGGCTGGTTAAGGTCAGCTCCAAGCCCAGTTTCTCAGCATCACAAACTACTACACCACGCTGGGTCCGTACAGTGTATTAACTACTGGCTTTAATCATGAGTATATTATACAAATAGCAAAGGAAGTTATTTCTCCAGAAGATATCTAATTTACAGAAGTGTTTATATTGATTATGACTTATAATCTGCATTGGAAACCATTTTTATGGCCATTTCCACACTAGACTGTTATAGTGCGATTATTCCACTTTCAACATCCTATGGAATCCTGAAGCTAAGTGTTACCCCGATTTCTGGGGGTCCTGGGAGGGACACCAAATTGCTCTCAGAATACGAGTTGGGGGAAATTAGTCAAGAGCACAAGTTAGCACTGCGAGAGGCAGGGTAACATAACGAGATCTTGAACCCAATGTCTACGGGGTCAGGCCGAGTCAAGGAGCACACCGGAGTGAAATAACAAATGTGAATTTTATTTAAAAAATACAATCAATCAGTGTATGCAACACAAACACACAGAGAAACTATAGAAATAAAGGTTGGAGTGGTATAGAGGGATTTTTCGAGGAGTTGTTGGTTTGGGTAACACTACACCTGTCCTGAAGCCCGGTCGGAAACAGACAAGCTGGGGAGCGTGGATCTCAGCACGTGGAGCTGAGGGGAAGGCTCGCTGGAGAAGCGAGAGCAAGGCGGGATGGAAGCCAAGAGCGATCTGAAGAAGCGCTCAAAATCAGGGGTTTTTATAAGGAGAATTGTGACCAAAGGCTAGGTCGGACTTGGGGGAAACAATGGATTTGGGGCTGGAGACAAAGCCTCTGAAAGGTCATAATTTGAATGATTAAATTATCGCCAAATTGTCAATAGAGTAGCCAGTATGCAAATGCAGAGTGCTTGGACGTTGTATAGTCAGATCCTCAAGCTGCCAGCTCGGGGCAGAGGATCTTTTGAAAGTTGCGTGCATACATCATTGAGTACTTGCCTTGAGGTCTCCTGAAGCCGCGAGTCGGCTATTTTCTGGCCTGCCTGTATTGTGTTGTAATATTACGGCGATTATCGGCCGAGCCTGTGTGCGTGCTTGTCCGGGGGCCTCGCAAGCACGTGGAGGGGATAGAAGGCCAAATTATTGATATCAAAAGATATCTTTTTAATATCCCCCAAGCTCGGGCTAGCCAGGGCAGTAACATAAGCATTTTTGTTGTAATTGTGTTTGGTTTAGGTTTGATATAGTCTAGTGTTTTCTGTATTTTTTATGGTGATGTTTGGTTGAAGTTATATAGTTTGGGTTTGTAGTGTTGTTATGTCCTGTAGTGTTGTAATCAAAATAAATAAAATTAACGATTTTAAAAAATAGCCAGCGTAGCGTAGTGGTTTGAGCACTGGATTATGACCCTGGAAACCACGGAACCCGTGCTCAGCCACGGAAACCCACTCGGTGACTTTGGGTGAGTCACACGCTCTCAGCCTGAGAAAATCCCATGATAGGTTTGCCTTAGGGTTGCTATAAATTGGAAACTACTTGAAGGCAAACAACAACAACCTATGATTCGTAGACTTCTAAAACCCTGGCTGGTTGAGCCCGGCTGACCGAAGTAAAGAGCGAGCAAGAGCGAGAAAAATTCAGAAAAAGATTTCAAGAAAAGAGTTTGGATGTGTCAACCACGGCAAGCCTGAATGATGTAGCGGTTTGAGTATTGGACTATGACTCCAGAGGACAGGGATTGATTCCCCACGCAGCCACGGAAGCCCGCTTGTCGTGTGCCTTAAATTATTTCTGACGTACGGCAACCCTAAGGTGAAGGCGAACCTGTCCCGGGGTTTTCTGAGGCTGAGAGTGTGTGACCCGCCCAAGGTCACCTAGTGGGTTTCCATGGCCTAGCGGGGAATCGAACCCTGGTCTCCAGGGTCCCTAGTCCAACATTCAAACCACGATATCATGCTGGCTGTTTTAGCTTGTGCTGTATTCCACCCTTGCCCACGGTGGCCGACCAGACGCCTCTAGGAAGCCCACAAGAAAGATGTGAGCGGGCCAGCTGTCTCTTCTTCTTCCGTAGCCACCGGGATTCAAGGGCGTGCCACAGCCAGCCTCCGGGCCTGTGGGAAGAAGGGCACCGCCAGGGGCAGAGGGGAATGCAAGGATAAATGGGAAGCCGGTGAGCTTGCCCCAAGAAGTAAACAGGTTTCTCCCGACCGGAGTTTGGGAAGTTGGTGGGCCTGCCTGGTGCTTAAAAGTTATTAAAGCCTCCCTTCCCTCGACGCCCATTCGCTAGCAGGCAGGTAACGTCAGGGCGGAACGGGGAGCTTCAGCGTCTCCCGTCTCCTGGCAAGAGACAGACAGGTTTTTTCAGGTTCCCTGGCGTCACTGGAGACGGTGCCACGAGATAAGGCGGCATTTATGTCTGCAGGCTTAGCAGGGTGGATGTGCGGGGGGGGACGAGCAGGGGGGAGTAACCGTGCGGCTTTTGAGATGCGATGGAGAGGAGAGGAGAGGCCTTCCTCTAAGCAGGTTTCTCAACAGCCTTCCAAAGGCATCCACCACTGAAGTTAATTATGTAAGAAAACACAGAGGGAGAGGAGAGGAGGAAGCGAGAGAGAGAAAACTCAGAAAAGTTCCTCTTTGGATGACGCCTCTCAGATCCCTCCTGCCAGCATGCACTTGGGGGATGCTGGGAACTGGAGCCCAAAGAAGAAATTTTTTCAGACTCTCCACACAGAGGTGTACACAGCCTGCCCGAGATCCTACTTGGAGGAGATGAAGTGGAACTTTAGGCTTGTGGAGTTATGAGCTGTGCAACCACATACGCCGTATGCACGCCCCCCTGCCCGTGCACTGTGCGCAAGCATAGGCAACGGCCCCTTGTGTGCAACTCTGTTTCTGCAGCCTTGGACTGAACACAAGATGTTCTGCATCCAGCAAAACTGTCCAATTGCTTTTGTAAGGTATTTATGGCTGCAGTCCATCACAGAAGCTCTGCATGTTGACCATTGCTAGGCTGCATCATATATCCCCCTCCTGAGTTACTGAACAGCATTGGAAGCGCATACCCCTGCACGGATATTCCCTGCTTCATGAGGAGCAGGCAAGATTACAGAAGCATCTCAATGTGTGCCCACAACCAGACCAAAAAAAAAAAAATTAAAAATGATTACAGTCATGCTGAGACCTCCGGAGGAGACGAATCCAGTGGAATGTCATCATTTTGCATCTGGATACATAAACATGGCCAGATGCTTCTGTAATCCGGCCATTCCCCACAAAGCAAGGAATGGCCCAAAGTGGTTCGCCCCCAGAAACGATGCAGTGTGATGCAGCAGCTAAAACGGCCAATGCAATTGTGGGCTGCATCAATAGTACTATAGAGTCTAGGTCAAGCGAAGTGATAGTACCACTCTATTCTGCTTTGGTCAGACCCCACCTGGAATACTGCATCCAGTTCTGGGCACCACAGTTCATGAAGGATATTGATATGCTGGGATGTGTCCAGAGGAGGGCAACCAAAATGGCCTGGAAACCATGAAGCCTCATGAGGAGTGACTTTGAGAGCTGGGGATATTTAGCTTGGAGAACAGAAGGTTAAGGGGGACATGTTTAAATATTTAAAGAGATGGAGGATGGAGCAAGCCTGTTTTCTGCTGCTCTAGAAACTAGGTCATGGAACAACGGATTCAAACTACAGGAAAGGAGATTCCATTTAAACATTAGGAAGAACTTCCTGACGGCAAGAGCAGTTTGACAGTGAAATGCACTGCTTGGAGTGTGGTGGAGTCTCTTTCTCTGGAGGTTTTTAACCAGAGGCTGGATAGCCATCTGTCAGGAATGCTTGATAGTGTATTCCTGCATGGCTGAATGGGGTTGGATTCAGTGGTCCGTCTGGTCTCTTCCAAGTCTATAATTCTATGTTTCTAAGGGAAACTTATGTGTGTATGACCCAAGCAAGATGCCAACCTGTGTATAGGTACGACACGAACAGGATTCTGGCACTTGTATTTTAAATATGTAGTGCTAGTGGGATGCATGCATTAATAGTGGATTTCTAGGAACTACTATGACACTCAAATGCCTCCATGCTAAGATTTAAGCCAGAAGCAAATGCAAAGTGGAACGAAAAAGTAACCATGTGATTCTTCAGCTGGGACAAATTCACATCTCAGTAATACCTTTATTGGATCACTAAAATATTAGAGATACAATAAACATTAAAGTTCCTCAGACCTCTTTTTTGTGACTTCAGTGGCATGCAATTTAGGGGATGGCATAAGGAGTTATAAATCCAAACATTTGGCCAGAAGATCTGTGTGAGCAAGCTCTGACTTGCCAGAGGGAGATGGCTGATTCAGTGAAGAAGAGGGGAATTACTGTAACACAGCCTATGTTGGGCTCCCTTTGACATGTGTTCAGTGCAGATCTAATTCTTCTCTATATTTCTTCTCAAAGGCGGAAATGAGAAATTTCTGCAATTTTTTTTTCCTGCTGCGAGGAAGTCTTAGAAAACCACGCGTTTTTGAAGGCTGTTTCTAGTTCAGGATTTAGCATGCTCAAAATTCACATGTGGTTGTTTTGTGCAGAAATCAGCATTTTCCGCATGGAAAATAATAATACAATGCAGAAATGTCAACTCCTGTGCACAAAATGCGGTTTCCTGTGCAGAAGATACTGTTTTCTATGCAAATCAACCATGTGAGAATTTTACACAGAATAAATCCCAAAGTATAACATTCGTGTGTGTGTGTGTGCGCCCGCGCAAAAACCAGCATTTTCTCTGCAGGGACTGATATTTCTGTGTCAAAATATTATTTCCATGCATAAAATGTTGTTTCCAATACAGAGAATTCTCTTTTCTATATAAAACAACCATGGGTGATTTTGTGCTGAATAAGACCTGAATTGCGAAAATTCTCATCAGAGCAGGATTAGTTTTGGCAAAGTTTCTCAGTGCTCAAGAAACAGGCCTTTCAACCATTTTTGAACTAAAAATATTCTTTCCATCTCTAGTGTTTGGAAACTTCAGCTAGTCCAAAGAACCGCTAGTAGCCATACACCTCCACATTTGATATGGCTTATATATTCCCCATTTTTGCAGGGAGGTGCAGGTACTGCTGGAGGACCTCAAGGGGTACCCCACCTTTTGGGGTAACAGAACTGCAGTAAGATTATTATGTGGGCCTGGTGGATACAGGGAGCACACAATTCCCTTCTTGCAACAACTCCTCTGCCTGCTAGTTTGTTTCTGTGCAAAATTCAAAGTGCTGATCATGACCTACGAATTCCTGTGTGGCTCAGGTCCAGGTTGTCTGAAGGACCATATTTTCCCATGTGAGCCTCCCCACGTTTTGAGATCTTGTAGGGAGAACCTTCTCTCTGTCCTATCACTCTCACAGGTCTATCTGGTGGGAATAAGGGACAGGGCCTCCTCAGTGGCTGCCCCCAGGCTCTGGAATGCTCTTCCCAGCAAGGTTAAACCGGCACTGCCCTTGCTATCTTTCTGCAAGCAGGTGGAAACTTTTTTGTTTCAGCAGGTCTTTGAGGATTGACCGCTTAAAGGGAATGGGCTTTCTATAATGTGCCAGAATTTCCCACACACACACACACACTTTTTTTCCTTTGAATGGCTGATCATCTTTAACTAGTTTTAATTTTTTTCAAATCAGTTAATTTTTTTAACTTTTGTGTGCTGTGAATTTTTAAACTACAGGTGTCCTCTGTTTATTCAACAGGTCAGGGACTAAAGCCCTGTGGAAAAGCAGAAACCGTCGGCATGCAGACGCAAAGTGACCGGGTGCCATCTTTTTTGTTCAACCATGTGAGAATTTTGCACAGAATAAATTCCCAACTACCACATTTTTTTGGTGCAGAGAACAGCAGAAATAGATGTTTCTGTGTCAAAATATTACTTTCCATGCATGAAATATTGCTTCTTATACAGAGAATGCTCAGCCTGTGTGGTCCTTCGGGCTGCTCTCCTTTCCCTCCCAGCTGGGAGCTCCATTCACGCTCATGCTGCAGTCCACTCCTCCAGCCCCACCAGAAAGACAGATGGACAGAAAATCCTGAGTGGAGCCTTTCTGTTTTAAACCTCACCTTCTCAGCCTGCAATTCTCCCCTTTTGACTGTGCTAAATTATAGGTGTGTACCATTCTTTCAATGCAGGGTCTGCCCTTTCAACCATGCCTACTAGTTGAAAAGAGCTGAAAGAGCAGAGCCCACACTGAAAGAGAAGCACAAGTTGATCTTCTAGCACAGTCAAAAGAACAGAATGCCAAAAAGTGAGTCATCAAAAAGTTTTCTGGGGCTGAGAGTGTGTGACATGCCCAAGGTCACTCACTGGGTTTCCATGGCCAAGCGCAGAATCGAACCCTGGTCTCCACGTCCATAATCCAACATTCAAACTAACTACTGGATCTCCACGCTTTAGTACAGCGGGAGCCAAAGATGGTGTTCAGTCCAACTAGAGTAAATCTACTGTAGCAGCAAAACTTACTTACTAAGTTCCTATCAATTCAGTGGTCTACTGTAGCTGGGGCTGATAATTGGACTTATCCCCTTACCTCTATGTTATTGAAATGCTATGTCTAAAAAAGAAAAAAACCTGCCCAAGCCATTGAATGATTTGCTAACCAGATGAAAGCTTCATACCCTTCCTTCTTCTGGCACGGTGTTTCTAATGAGAGACGTTCCATTTTGCACTTTCATAGCCACTGAGGGGTATATTTTCCATTGATGGGTCTAACCCAGACTTTTTCAACCTGGTGTCCTTCAGATGGAATACAGCTCCCAGAATCTAGTTGGCTGGGGGATCTTGGGAGTTGGAATCCAACAGATCTGGTGAAAGCGGATTCATGGGAATTGCCATTGGTGACGGCAGTAAATTCCAGAAATAACCCACATGTTGCGTAAAATGAATCCTCTACACACACACACACACACACACACACACACATTTCTACCTTCTTCACTTCAACTGTTATGCATACTACAAACATTCATTTAGCTTTTTATTCTTTTTTTTTTCCCCTGCCCACGTGCCTCTCTGGATCAGGATGAATCCCTAGCAGCAATCTTAATTAAAAATCAAAAGCAAGCAAAGTCCTGCAAACAGAACTGGTTATCGCCTCTGAGAAGAGTTAACTAGAAAGAGAGATCTCATCTGTGGGTATTCACACCTTCTTAACGTGTCCTCTTAATTGCTTGCGCATAATTGCAGCAATGTTGTTGGCATCTGCCGGATGGAAATAAAACTGCAGGATCAAGGCAGTCAGAAGAACTGAAATTTTGCAACAAGCCTGGGATTGTCTGCTCATCTGGGGAAATGGTTTGTTTGTAAAGGCCATCTTCATTTGTTTATTGCTTTGGAACACTAATTCAGAGATTGGAGTACTGGAGTATTAGTAGAAACGACTTAACTTGCTGACCAGAATCTACTGGTTAGTCCTAACTGTTGAATCTATTACTGAGTGGTGAGCCAATGCATAGGTAAATCCAATGGAAAATAGCCATGTGTCAATTTTGCACAGAATAAATCCCGGATTGCACATAGGTATCAAAAATTGTGTGATGTTTGAAGACGTTCTCTCAGTAGATTGCTGGACGCTAGCCCCTCAAATAGATTCAGCACCTCGGACAGTCCCTTTAAATTTAGACTAGAACCCCCTAGTTTTATTCCAAACTTTAAAAGGCGTCACCAAAGTGCCGAATCTTTTTTTTTTAAAAAACTAGGGTTCAGCACATTGGATAGCTCATCTAAAGTCTGGAGGAAAACTTGAAGGAGAATCACTTGCACCCTTGCTTTGACTCTCCTCGCCTGGGAGAAAAAACAGGAGGAGATGTGGATGTTAAAGAATACAGAAGCAGCCCTTGTACTGCTCAGGCCAGAATCAGTTCCTCAGGTAAAGATACAGGCCAAAATCACACTGAGGCTTTGCACGAGTGTAAAGCTGAGGACGATGACATTGGAAGCCTTGAAGGTTTTCTTTAGCCTGGCTCAATTTTGGATCACAATGAAGGTGGCAGTCAGGAAATCAGACGATAAAGACTTGGAAGGACAGCCGTGAAGGAAATAGAGAAGATCCTCAAGTACAGAGATAATGGCATTAAATACCAAAGTCAGGATTATACATCTTATCTTTTCTATGTATGGATGTGAAAGCTGGGCCGTGAACAAAGCTAACAGGGGGAAAATCAACATATTTGAAATATTGTGTTGGAGCAAAGTTCTACAGATACCACAGACCACCAAAACAATTGGGCCCCAGAGCAGGTCAAGGCTGAATCCTTACTAGAAGCCAAAATGACTAAAGTGAGGTTATTCTGTTTTGCATATTTTATGAAAAAAAATGACTCACTGGAAAAGAACTAATGCTGGGAAAATTTGAAGGCAGTAGGAAAAAGGGAAGGTTACAGGTAAATTCGCTCAGTCAAGGAAATCACAGCTGCCCAAGTTTGCAAGACCTCAGCAGACCTGTTAATAACCAGAGGGTGTTTCACACTATGCAATTATAGTGCTATGATTCCACTTCTTAAATCTTCATCTTTATCATCACCATCATCATTCATATAGCAATGTTTGGCACTTTACAAGTAAAACAACCCAAAAGGGTGAGCCCTACCAAAGGCATGAAAACTAGAATTACATACATACAAACATAAGGAGAAGAAAGGAATAATAAAACTATACCGTACAAGTGCTGTTATTCCTTCCTATGGAATCCTGGGATTTGTTGTTTGTTATTGTGTGCCTTCATGTCATTTCTGACTTATGGCAGGGTTCTCTTGGCAAGATTTATTTAGAGAAGGGTTTGCCTTTGCCTCCCTCTGAGACTGAGAGCTCTAGTGCCAAAGTCACCCAGGGGATTTCCATGACCAAGTGAGGACTCAAACCCTAGCCTCTCAATGTCTTAGTCCAACGTTCAAGCCACACTGGCTCTATTTGAGGTTCAGGGAAAGGCATTTAGAATTCTCAGCCAGAGAGCTCTAGTGCCTCTCCAAAGTACAAATTACAAGGAGGCACCGGCATCGCAGGTTGTACCTCTGAGTCACCCAAGTTTTGGGGTAAGAGTATGATGCAGCAGTAGAAAAAAAAAGCCAGTGCAATTCTAGGCTGCATCCATAGGAGTAATAGTATCCAGAAGTACTAGTAAATCTGTAGTATGCTTTACCCAGACTTCCCTTGGAATCCTGTGTCCAGTTTGGGGACATCACAGTTCAAACAGATTGTGGACAAACTGGAAGGCGTCCAAGAAGGATGACCTGGATGGCAAACATTCTAGAAAACAAGGCTTATGAGGCATGACTCAGGGAGCTGGGTATCCAGAGACTCCAGCGACCAGGTTTTGCTCAGCAACAGTTCAAGAAAGATACGGTTAAGGCGGAACACGTACAGAGACGGGCAACCAAGATGGTGAAAGACCTAGAAACCAAACCCTGTGAGGAATGACTTAGGGATCTGGGTATGTGTAGCCTGGGAAAGAGAGGACCAAGGGGTGATATGATAAGGGGGAGCTGGTTTGCTTGGCCCATGGGACCCCATCCAACTCTCAAGCCATTTCTGCACGAGACTGTTATAGCGCTATGATTCCACTTTCAACATCCTATGGAATCCTGGGGTTTGCAGTTTCGGGAGAGGCCGCCTGGCCCCTCCCGAAACTGCAAACCCCAGGATTCCATAGGATGTTGCAAGTGGAATCATAGAGCTATAACAGTCTCGTGCGGAAATGGCCTCAGACTCTATGATTCTAAGAAAGAGGATCTATCCCAGGTTCTGAACTCTTTTGTTTTTCTTTTTGATAATTTATGCCATTTTATTGAAATAGTACATACAGGAGACTAGACAACATGACTTCTAAGGACATTAAGGAAAAAAAATGCAGATTTAAAGTTTTATCAACACTGATCTCGGAGTGGTAAGTAAAACCTACAAACTATTTCCTGGAATGCATTCAGCACCAGAAGATCAGCTTCTGAAACCAAAGGAAAAAGGAGAATACAAGATGTTCTGAATCCAACACGCAAAACTCCAAGCGCTTAACTATATTTGATGAGAAGAATCTTTAATTTATAAATCAATTTTCTTCTGGGAGAGACTGATTTTGTCACCAAGACTTAATGCCATTCCCTGACTTTTTGCAAAAATTCTTATGCGTCCTGTAACTAGTGCACCAAGAGGAACGGGCTTTTCAGTGTTGACATTTGCAAGGGCCTTTTCTCCAGAGGTGCTGAACCTCTTTTGACAGGTAGGGTTCAGATCTTAGCACCTTTCAAGTTCAGACTAAAACCCACAGCAGAGATATCATCACTCCCCTGGCTTGGGAGCCACCAGCTGCCACAACCCCTCCCTTATCAGGTAGCAGCATTCGGAAATAGCATGCAGCCAGGTGGTACACTTTTCTCTAGAACCACTGGACGTATAAGTGCTCTCTACGCCTGCTGGTGGGTGGCTTAAAATGAGAGCTTGGAAAAGTTTCTCTTAGGGACTGCAAGTGCTCATGTTGGTTGGGGATTCTGGGATTTACACTCCTCCCCCAGACACATGCACATGCCTAAAAAACCTTCCACGGGACTCTCTTGTCTTCAAGTTAAACCCATCCCTTCCTGGGATTGATCAAGCTCCCACAAGCCTCAGTAATTCCCCCTAATTTTTTCGCAAGCTTATTCATGTTTGCCATCAAACACATGAGTTAGTTTTTCTGGAAGCCGTTCTAAGAGACAACTCTTTAATTACAGGAGGAGCAAGAGCACCAAATGCCTCTTTGTGAGAGACGCATTTCCAAATGCTTTCAACGATTCCAAGGCGGTAGCGGCAGACCCGAGAGAAGCTGCTTGCCCGTCCAATACCCTTGAGATGGTGGCAGGAGGCCGGGTGGGCCTGGAGGTGGGAGTGGAGAGATTGGCATGGCAAGATGGTAAACCAACAGCAGAAGTCAAAGGTGTGCCGTTCACATACCTCCAAACATTTTCCAAATAGACACAGGAACCCCAAAGTGCTTTGTAAACATGGCAATTCCCACACCAAAGTTGATAACATAAACCCCATCACCACCACTATCTCATTGCTAAATATCTCTTTGGTCTCTTCTCTACCTGCTCTGGAGAAGAGCAGCTGCTCCAAGAGCAGGGACAGGCTCTGGCCCTGATACACTTCCGGAATATCTGTCATGTACTAGACAACCAGCAATCCACAAACTTCACTCTGAGGCCATTTCCACACTACACTGTTATAGTGCTATTATTCCACTTTCAACATCCTGTGGAATTCCAGGGTTTGTAGTTTACTGTGTAGGGCGTACACAGTGTAGGGTGGAGAGGTCCTTAGTTTGGAATAACAGAGGTTAAGCTGAATGCAAAGGGGAAAACTGGGACAAGGAGAGAGTAACTGGGACATTTGAAAAGCAACAGAAAAGTGGAATGAGAGAGGGTTAATTGGTACAGTCACTGCCAAATTGGGACAGATGGGAGTTATGCTCGTATTGTCTGATTGGATTTCATCCTGGTGAAGGAATTCTCTGTCATCTCTTTGCACTCTGCTTGGCCCCTCCCTCCGGCAAACACAGACTTCTCTTTCCTCCAGATTGTTAATAAATATGTTGCAAACGAACTGTTCCTGCGCCAAGCTCTTGGGGCCCAGCACTGCTAGATGGACCCTGGCACCTGGATGAATTAATAAATAGCATTTGCAGCAGAACACGGCGTTGCCATTTTGCCAAATCAATAATGTACACACCTTTAAAAGCCTTGAACCTGTCCTCGCTGCAGGACACATGCATTTATGTGTATCGAGGTGTGCAACTCCCTGGGGATAAAGCGCTGTCTTAATGCACATCTTCCCAACATTTTACCTGTGTGTGTGTGTGTGTGTATGTGTGTGTGTGTTGAAAATGGGATGCTTTGTACTTTAACATGCCTGATCATCCATACCAAGCAGGGCTCAGTCCCTCTCTATCATGGAAACTTTCTAAAGACTTGGCTTGCTGTATTCCAGACAACTCTACACTGATTTCAAAAGCCAAGAGGACATGCATTCTTTTGGCTAACCCCCATCCAGCACAGACGAATTTGTAAAATGTGCATTGTATAAGTAATTAGACATTTTCTGGCTGGAATCCAGCTTGTTATGTTGCTGCTGCTGTTGTTGCTGTTGTTGTTGTGTGCCTTCAAGTTGCTTCCGACTTAAAGCAACCCTAAGGCAAACCTGACATGGAGTTTCCTTGGCAAGATTTCTTCAGTACTTAGTTGAAGGATCATATACATCTCTCTATATAGAATCACTGAATCATAGCATCATAGAAACAAAGAGTTGGAAGAGACCACTGTGGGCATCTAGTCCAACCCCCTTCTGCCACGCAGGAACAAATACTCAAATGACCATCCAGCCTCTGCTTAAAAACTTCCAGAGAAGGAGACTCCACCACACTCCATTGAGGCAGCGGCAGATTCCACTGCTGGACAGCTCTGACCATCAGGAAGTTCTTCCTGATATTTAGATGAAATCTCTTTTCCTGTAGTTTGAATCCATTGTTCCATGTCCTTGTTTCAGGAGCAGCAGAAAACAAGTTTGCCCCACCTTCCACATGACATCCCTTCTAAAATTTAAATATGGCTATCACGTCTCCTCTTAACCTTCTTTTTGTCAAGCTAAACATACCTAGCTCTCACTCCTCATAGGGGGTGTCTTCCAGACCCTTCACCATTTTGGTCACCCTCCTCTAGACACGTTTCAGCTTGTCAGTATCCTTCCTGAACTGTGCTGGTCTATGACCGTAATAATAAAGATTCAAAGATTCCTGAACTGTGGTGTCCAGAACTGGACACTGGATAGGAACCCATTAGAGCCCTGAGATTGTCTGGAGGGACCCTTGTCTCTGTCCCACCATCCTCTCAGGCGTGATTGGCGGGAACAAGGGAGAGGGCCTTACCAACGGCTGCTCCCAGACTCTGGAACTCCCTCCCTGGAGAGACCCCAAGGGTCCTGTCCCTGCTTCCCTTTCAAAGGCAGGTGGAGACATTTTTGTGCTGGCGAGCTTTTCAAATTGACTGGCTGTGGGCTTGTGATGCTGTGCAGTTTTTAAACTGGCCTAGTTTTAATGCTTTTAATGCATTTAATATTTCTAACATTAATATTTTTAACGAGTAACTGTTTCAACTTTATAAATTGTTTAATTCTCTTTTTAAATTTTATACTTGCATGGATATTTTAATTTGTTCTATTTTAATCTTGAGTCCTACTGTCGGGAGAAAAACAGGATATAAATACACCACACTGTATCTTTAAAAAAATAAAGTTTCCTTGGAAAAATTTCTTCATAGGTTTGCCATTGCCTTCTGGTAAGGCTGAGCATGTAAGATACGCCCAAGGCCACCCAGCGGGTTTCCAGGGCTGAACAGGAACTGGAGTCCTCCTCTCCCAGGGTCCTAGTTCAAGATTCAAACCACTACAGTGTGCTGTCTTCAAAGAGCAAATACCACAGGGTGATGTTTTTGGCAAGATTCATTCAGGGGAGGTTTACCATTAAAGCCTTCCTCCGAGGCTGAGAGAGTGTGACTCACCCGAAGGCAGCTAATGGGCTCCTATGGCCGAGCAGGGATTCAAACTCTGGTCTTCCCCATGGTCCACAAATTAATTCATTCTACCACGGTGGCTCTCACACTGGTATTTTACACATAAATAAGTTCCCCACTTGGAAGTTGCTGAGCATTTTTTTTTCTTGGTCTAACAGGCAATATCTACCCCCTGTTCATGGGTCACGGAAGTGGGGTTGCCTAGGCTGTGCCATGGCACTTACGGGAGCGCATTCTGCAACCATGGGTCTCCATCCGCCCCCGGTGAATCTGGCAGCGATACTTGTTCAGCTGTGCCCTCCGTTGCGCATTCAGTCACACCATTTTCTTGCCTTCTTGCAGTCACCCTCTCCTCCCCATCACAAGATCTGAGAGTGACGCAAAGTCCAGCCAACTGAGGAGGGTGGAAGACAGTGGAGGTTGCAAGTCCCCAGCAAAAAGGATGAGGCTGTGCTGTTCTTGCTGCGGCTGTTGATTTATATCCTGCATTTCCCCTCAATCTTAGGACTCAAGTCAGCTTACAAAATATTAAAACCAGAACAAATTCGAAGCATGCAAAAAGCATCAGTGAGATCATAGATTAGCTAGACAGACAGACAGAGAAACCCACAAACAAACACAATTAAACAACCTATAGTATTAAAACCATTAAAACTTTCAATTTTTTTTCTTTTTTTCCCTTCTTTTCCTTTTCTCAAAAACTTTTTTTCTCCTCTTTCTTATCTATTTTACTCTTATTCCCTATTTTGTTACTTTACCTTTTTTTTTCTCTTTTCCTTTTTCTTATTTTCTCTCTTTTCCTCTTCTTTAGGCTCAGCTCCTATTATCCTGCTATTATCTTTCTTTTTCTTTATTCTCTGCCTCTTTTTTACTTCTACCATATCTTTTTTCTTTTTTCTCTATCTTCTTTAATTTCTAATATTGCTTTCCCTGTTCCACTGATGATGTAACATTTCAATAAGACATATGTGATGGGTTTTTGTATGTTTGTATGTAAATTTTATGCTATTGAATACTTTGTTAAATTTCTCAATAAAAATATTTTTTTAAAAAAACCATTTAGACAGGAGGAATATGGAGGAAGTATACCTAGGAAGGAATAGTAACCTTTCCACTGGTGAGCTAGAAATCAGATGTGTATTCCTCACTTTTTAATCCATAATTGTGTAGCTAGTTTTCTTTTTAGTTCTCTTGTTTAGTAGATTCATTAGCTTAGTTTAAGTGTGTCTGTAGGTATATATATGTATGTTTGTTTTTCTCTTTTTATATGTGTACAGGGCAGATTGTACAATCTAAGGTCTGGAAAGTAAGCCTTATGAGGGGTGACCAAGCGAACTGGGCATGTTTAACTTGGCGAAGAAAAGAGGACATGATAGCTATCTGCAAATACCTGAAGGAGTGTCATGTAGAGGATGGAGCCAGCTTGTTTTCTGATCCTTCAGAGGCTAGGACACGAAGCAATGGATTCAAATGGCAAGAAAACAGGTTCCAGATGGACATTAAAGAAGAACTTTTTTTTTTTTTACTGTAAGATCAATAGACTAAACAAAAGGAGTAGAACCCTCCATCTTGGGGGTCTTTAGGCAAAGGTTGGATCGGCAGGAGTGCTTTGGTTGTGTTTTCCTGCATGGCAGAAGGGCGTTGGGCTTGATAGCCCTTCCAGCTCTATGATTCTATTTTTCTATGGTTCTATGATCACTGAACAATTATTAAGTGAGTCTCCTCTTGTTGGAACTAATAGTAGGATCCTGGCCTTTACTTTTATTTGAGCACAAGGAGGCAGACTATTGGAAGTTCAGCCAGAACCTGCGGGACATACAACCTCATTATATACACGCCAAACATACTTTCCCGAAAGGTCACCTTCCACCCTGCCACCTGCACAGCAGGACTGCCACTGAAAGGTCACAGGCAATCACTTGTCGGATCATATCAAGAAAGTAAATGGCCTGTGATGAAGATGACAGGGATATCCCAACAGCGACTGAACAGGGTTTGAGAAGATAGCAATCTCAGCCAAGTAGCTTGCAGTTGGCTCACTTTGTGGGAGTTGCTGTTTCATATTTTTGCATCCTTAGGCTGGCATTTTGCTGGTGGCATAAGGAGGTATAACGTCACACCTGTGTTTCTGTCATGCCCCTGTCCCAGAACTTAGTCCGTTTCCGCACTAGACTGTTATATTGCTGTGATTCCACTTTCAACATCCGATGGAATCCTGGGGTTTGCAGTTTCCGGAGGGGCCAGCTGGCCCCTCCCGAAATTGCAAACCCCAGGATTCCATCGGATGTTGAAAGTGGAATCACAGCAGTATAACAGTCTAGTGCGGAAATGGCGTTAGACAGAACACGTCCCAACAGCCATGCCCTAGAGACATGAGAGGGACAGTACTTAATGGCAGCCAGTGTAGGTGGAAAAGAAAAAGTCCAGAAGTCTGGCAGTGTTTATATAGTAAAGACCCACTGATTAGGCCTGCAGCTGGGGAAGACTCTGAGCCTGTATAACAAGGGACCAGAATGGGAGGAAGCTGTTGGAGTCAAGAAAACAATGGAGTTCACAGAATGGACAGTGAGGTCTGGGACAGAATAATGGTCTTAGCATTAGGTGGCAAAGGGCTAATGGTCGCCCCGATAGCCCAGTGCTTCTCAGATGGGTTTTAGCACAAAGGAGAGCCATGCATGGTTAGGGGAAGAGGAGTTAAGACAATCGGCAGTTTGGTGGGAATCTCCAAGTCACTATCGTCCAAAAGGTAAAGTCATTAAGGCTAACTGCAAGCCTATTACTTCTGCAGTTTCCTGGTTATTTCCTGACCATGACCTGGCTATACCTAGAGGTGTTTTCTGGCCTAATTTGCAGTGCATATATTCAGCCACTCATTTCCTCTTGTCCAGCCTGGCTATACAGCCATAGCAGGGGATGTTGCATATCAAAGCCAATTAATATATTTTGCCAATTAAATCATATTTCACCAACTAAACCATATCAAGGTGTGCGGATGTACAGTAACATGATGTGCGTCTGCGTCTCTGCCTTCAAGTTGCCTGTCCACTTCTGGCGACTCCATGAATTTCATAGGATTACCTTAGGCAAGGAATACTCAGAGGTAAGATGGGGGATTAGATAGATAGCCATGTGATAGAAGAGAAAGGGGCGGTGATTGATTGATAGATAGATGGATGGATGGACGGACGGACGGACAGAAAGACAGATGATAGGAATGACAGAAATAAGTGATGGATGGACAGATAGCTTGCGATAGCAGAGAAAACGGATAGATAGATAGATAGATAGATAGATAGATAGATAGATAGATAGACAGACAGACAGACAGACAGACAGACAGACAGATCATAGAGACGAGAGAGAGAGAGCTACAAGTACAATTAATTTTCAAAAACTGCAATCTATTTTTAAAAAGGCAGGTAGCCTTTCTTTAATTTTTAACCTTCCCACCCTGAACACACCACAAAGTAAGGCCCATAGAATACAACGGGACATATTTTAGTCACTTTCATGCCAGCGAATCCACAACAAGGCGGGACCTGCAGTAAAATATGGCAGTGTTATCCACCCCCTCTAATAGCAATGCTCTTGTCAGGATGCCGGCCAGCCAGCCACATCCTCACCCAGAAGACCATTCTGTCATCGTGCCCATCCAAATTCTCTCCCTGCCTCTCACCCAACTCTAGCTTCACAGTCTGTGGCTGCTAAGCAAACCACTTTTGGAGTCAGGCTGAATTTTGAATTCTGAAGTTTAGAATGTTCAAGTTGTTGTCTTTTGGCACGTCAGTAATTCAGCTTCCCTCTTGTTTCTGCTAGTAGAAGGATTGGTTAAAATTGCAAATGGCAATGGAGTTGCCACTTTTCTCGGCCTCTCTTTCCTCTGGCCTGACACAATACTTACAGTGAACCAGTGTTTGGCAAAGTTGCAACCATGCACAACCCAAAGGTCCGTCAGGCACATAAATGCACCACACAAATGCTCGGCCATGCAACGCACACAACTTTGCAATGGCACTTCAGGCACAACTCCGCTCCTGCAATTTTGGACTGAATACAGAGCGGTTGAGCATTGAAGCTAATGTGTGGGAATTTCCATTAAGGCACGCACAGGATTCTGACTGAATTTCCCAATGCAGGAGGGAGACCACAAAGGAAAAAGACCAGTGAAGAAGGGAGGGAGGGGACAGGAGTAAAAATACTCCCTTCCCTTCTTCTCACAGACATGGCCAACACAAGGAGCTTAAAAGGGTTGAGGGGTGGGAGATTGTGTGCAGCCACCACACTTCCGGTGATGCAGATGGGAGCAAAATAGGGGACTGAACAGATTCATAAATCCACTGCAATTGCCTCTAATCTGGGAGTGCGGAAGGGAAATAACTCTGTATCCTGAGCCAATTCCAAACTGAACACCAGGGATCCAAATCAGTCATTGCAGGCCACCAGGGCGACACGTGCTTGCCAGCAGCGTCACCCTCATGTGGTCCCAGTGGTCACGGGTGGTCCAGGAGCAATGCCAAAAGCAGCTGGACTCCAGTGAGAGCAGCCCCAGGAGGCAGCTTCCCAGCCTCTTTTTTGAAGATGTCCAGAGAAGGAGACCCTACCAGCTCTCTAGGTCATTGGTTCCACCTGTCAAGAAGTTCCCTCTAACGTTCAATCAGAATTGGCCCTCTTGTAACTTAAAACCACTAGATCTTGTCCTACCCTTCGGGGCAGCAGAGAATCAACCTGCCCCTTCCTTTCTGTGACAGCATTTGAAGTATTTAAAGAGTACAGTCATGTCCCCCCTCAGTCTTCACTGCACCAGACGAACATGTCCACTTCCCTCATCCTTTCCTTATATGTTTTATTCTCCACACCTCTTATCCACGTTGGCCTTCTCTGAAACTGTTCCAGCTTGATTATATCCTTCCTAAATGAGGTGCCCAGAACTAGACACAGTTCTCCAGGTGAGGCCTGACTGGTTCAGAATATACTGACTTTTACTTCCCTTGTCATGGAAACTCTAGTTCTATTAACGCCAACTAAAATTTTATTTGACTTCTTTGCTGCAGCGTCACATTGCGGGTTTCTGTTCAGTTTATTGTTAACAACTATCCCAAGGTCCTTTTCATATGTGCTACTGCTAAGCCAAGCATGCCCCATCCTATCAGTATTTTTTTTTTTTTTTGCAGCCTAAAAGTAGGATTTTGTATTTCTCTGTTGAATTTCATTTCATTTAATTTCAGCCAAACTTTCTAGTTTATCATGGTCCTTTGAATTCTGTTCCTATCTTCCAATGTGTCCGGTTTTATATCATCCACAAAACTTGACAAGGATTCTCTCTGACTTGCCATCTAAGTCATTATACTGCAGATTGTCAGCCCCAGGACAGAATCCTGTGGCAATCTGTTTGATACTTCCCTCCAGTTTGAAATGCTGCCATTGATGATGAACATGTTTTTCCAACCAAATACAGAGCTATCCGATAGCCTTCCCCTCTATTCCATATTTATCAATCTGGTAATTGAAAATATCATGGATGAGTTTACCAAATGCTTTGCTGAAATCTAGATAAAGAACATCTACAGCATACCCACTATCTACTAAAACTAGTGATCTGATTTTAAAAAATGGTTGAGCAATGTTTGTTCTTCACAAATGACTCCTACTAACCACTGCATTGTCATCTAGATACTTGCAAACAGATGCCTTTATAATCTGTTCCCATATTTTTCTTGATTTTGGGGTTAGGGTAACTGGTCTGCAGTTCCCAGGATCTTCTTTTTTTGCCCATTTTTAAGAGAAAGAGAATGTCTGCCCTTTTCCAGTCCTTTGACACCTTACTTGTTCTCCAAGATTTCTTTTGTTAAAAATCCCTCCAACTGCCCTGATTTGGCAGGACAGTCCCAAGTAATATTCTGTTATCCTACTTTTTCGGCAGCTTTTAAAATGTCACAGTTTCTCTCTCCTCCTCCCACTTTCCCCTTTATCCTTGGCTTGCTTCCATTGCTGCAAAGTGAGTTCAAAGTGCAGAAGTAGTTTGCACTCCATTCATTCAGCATTGGCCCAAGATAGGTTCACCTTAGGATCATCATAAGCCAGAAATGACTTGAAGCTACACGACAACAACAACAAGGGCCCATCGACAGGATCCCGGAGGGGTGTGTGATCTGAGCCTTACATCATTTTCCATGAGGCATGAGATCACAAAAAGACAGAGAAGCATAATACTGTTGTCTCTTTGGTTTTCTCTCCTTTTCTTCTAAAACTTCCTAACCGTGGCTATGAATTTTATGGTTCCCTTTAATTCTGAGGGTGGGGTGAGAGAGACTTAAATGTATGGGACGAGCCGTCTGGACCTGTTGTCTGTCTCCTACCGAAAGTGCAGCCATTCCGATAGCCTTCTTAAGGAAAATATAAAGAAAGAACCGATCTTTAAAAGCACAGCCACAAAGTGATGAGAAGGAATGAGGAGACACAAAGAAAGGAGACGCACTCCTTTTAGGCTAATGAGTCTGGTTGCGCTGAGAATTCATGTCGGCCCCACCTCTGTCCTTGGTTGTTCTCTCCTCCTTGCCCGCTTAATGTCTCCTTGCATTTATTAATACCATTTGCTTTGATGGTTTTTAAACACTTGGCAACCAGTTCCAGATGTGCACGATGCTTTGATTGCAAAAAAAAAAAGCAGCTCTCTGGAAATTTCCTGCTTCACTTTTAATTGGAGCACTGGACATTTGAGTAGACTTGTTCTCTCTCTCTCTCTCTTTTTCCCCCCAACCTCCCTTCACGCAGAGAGACACAAATGCACAGACTTATTTTGTAAGAAGATGTACCCTTCTTTTGCATTCAAGTTTTTGTCTGTAGCTCGAAGAAGATTGTTTAACCTTCAGTATAATTTCTTTTTTGGTATTCGTCCTTCAGACAGCCCATACGGTGTGAGTGCGGGACTGTGACTCTAGAGACCAGGATTCAAAGCCCTGCTTGGCCATGGAAAAGAAATGGGTGTATGTGGGCAAGTCACACTCTCTCAGCCTCTGAGGAAAACAAATGCAAATCCCTTCTGAACAAATCTTGCCATGAAAACCATGTGATAGGTTTTCCTTAGGGTTGCCAGAAGTCAGAAGCACCTTGAAGGCACGCAACAACAAATCCTTCCTTCTCATATATCTGTTGATGATGCAGTGATCAGTTACTGGAAGGGAGAATACAGAACTCACTGTCCCCCCCCGGTCTAGGACTGAGGTCCTACCTCTATATACCTTCCAATTGTCCCAATTTGGCAGGGACAGTCCCTATTAATCCTCTGCCATTTCACTTTTTCAGCTGCTTTCAAAATGTCCCAGTTTCTCTGTCCTCCTCCCACTCTCCCCCTTTGTCCTCAGCTTTCTTCACTTGCCGCAAACTGAGTTCAAAGTCCAAAAGCAGTTACAGTTCAATAAACTCTGCAGGGAGGAGAAGAGAGGACGGGGTGGACTCTTGCCCTTCCCAGTAGACTCAGGCAAAAGCAAACTGCTTGAGCCTCCCCTAGCTCATGTGTTCTTCCTCCTGAATAACATCTACCACCTTGAGCACACTCTGATGTCGCTTGGCCACACCATGCCCTGCTTTTCACACGTGAAGCATTGTGTGAGAAGGAGAACAACCAGACGCTCATGGTGTTATGTGGTATCTGTATGACAATGCCGTCCCCTTAGCGAATTGCAGTGGTGCACAACCAAAAGTGCATGCACACCTGCATGTGCAAGGTGCAATGCAAAGAGAAAAATGTCAGCAAAGGTCCTTGGCTTGCAGTGAGGGCAGTCATCTTGTCCCTTCTTGAATTTGTCTGAAACAGTGCAGAAGTCCCGTTTCAACCAGGATGTTTGGATGTACAGTTTAACAGCTGGATACGAACCATACAACCACCCTTAGCCCCCTCCAATACCTCTGTACTTGACAATCCTGCCTGAAATGCTGAAGCCTGGCAGGTGAATACTTCAGGAGCAATTAAAATTACCTCTTTAAAGAACAGAGGCTCATGAGACTCCACTCTTCCAAAGAAAGCTGTTTGGAATGTTGCAATGAACAATGTGGGTTTTGTTTCTAACTGTTACAGCACAGTTTTATGTCCATGCATTTTTTTTTTAATTAAAGGAGGTTTATTTATTTCCCACACACCCAGTCACTGCTTACGACCAACTGGTAGGAGCATTTATATACATACTCTGGACAAAATGTAGGAAAAGATGACTCCCCGCAGAGGAAAGATACAATGAGGAAAGATAGGTAGTTCAGCATTTTGTCAACTGAACACCCTAAAGCCTTGGTACACGGTGGCTGTGGAATCAGTGGGATACTTTTACCTGACATGGAATGTCCGCACTCAGTTTGACGTTGTGGAAGGTGAACTCTGGGCTACACGGTGCTCGGTAGATTCATTATAGTTGACCATCCAAACCCAGAGAGTACTCACCAACAGTTACCCTTCATCCTGGAAAGATGGGACTAGTGAGGTGTCTCGAGATTCTGTCCTAGACCCAGTGTTGGTCAACATCTTTATGAATAACTTAGGGTCTTTCCACACTACACTGTTATAGTGCTATTATTCCACTTTCAACCTCCTATGGAATCCTGGGTTTTGCAGTTTAGGGAGGGGCCTTTCGAATTCTCAGACAGAGAGCTCTTTGGCATCATTAAACTACAAACCCCAGAATTCCACAGGATGTTGAAAGTGGAATAATAGCACTATAACAGTGTAGTACGGAAAGGTCCTTAGATGATGGAATAGAAGGTGTGCTTATTTAATTTGTGGGGAATTAACAAACACCCTAAAGCAAAGATTCTTAACCCTGGATCCAGTGACCCTGGGGGGTCCACAGAGCCCTCCAACTGGATACCAACAGCTATGGCAGCAACAGGGATTTGGCTGAGGTCACCCAGTGTCTGAGTGGGGATTTGAATCCTAGTCTCCAGAACCATTTAATAAATAAACAAATTTCTGAACATTTGAATACATATTTGAATATTTAAATCTAAATTTAAATATTTAAATCTTGAGTTACATCTTGGGGGTCCCTGGCGGCAAATTCTATTAACAGGAGGTTCCCCGTAAAGAAAAGGTTAAGAACCACTGCCCCAGAAGATGGGATGAACATTCAAAATGACCATGACAGATTGGAGAGCTGGGCCAAAACTAACAAAATGAAATTTCAAATAGGCTAAATGAAAGTTACCACATCTAGGCAGAAAAAAGAAAATGCAGAAATATAACCTAATGTAGTTCAAGATCCTGTTGGATCGTCACAACTAGAGGGACCTCATTGCATCAATTGCTGAATGGTGAGTTAACACATAGCTAAATCCAAGTGATTCAGTGGATTTATTCTGGTCTGGACTAACACCAGGGTCTATGACATACTACAGATCACAGAACCTATAATATTCAATGAACACAGCCAGGCATTTACTGGTAGCCTCTACTTATATGTAAAGCTAATGGACCATTTATTTCTAGCTTACACCAACAATATTTCCAGTAATGGTTGAGAAATACCATAAATAATCAAGCCAGTAAAACGAGTTTTGGAATAATATTTTAGTTGGCCAAGACTTTCAACTCCTGCAAGAGTAGCAATTGGCAATTATTGAGCAATGGTTTCCCTCTTTTCATATTATTTTTAAGTCTTTTTTTTTTAATCTACATTTCATGTTGCCATCGGGAATGGCATTTGTTACATGTTGTTGCATGCCTTCAAGTTATTTCCAACTTATGGCGAGCAAGACGAGCCTATCACAGGGTTTCCTGGGGGCTGAGCGTGTGTGCCCAAAGTCACTCGGTGCGTTTCCATGGTCAAGCGGGGAATCAAACCCTGGTCTCAACGCTCAAACACCACACCATGCTAGGTCATAAGAAGCCACTAAATGTACAGAGTATAATTCTAGATTCCAGCTTGCTGCCTTGGGTGTGTAGATAGATCTCTGCAAGTTTGGTTCACTGATAGGGGTGGCAATTTTTTGGCTACAAATATAGGAATGCATGCACACACACACACACACACACACAGAGGAGGAAGATGAGGTGGAGCAAAAGCAGAATTTGACTGTAAGATTTTGATTGGTGAAGAGAGAAGCCAACACAGCTTTTATTTAGATGGTCCAGAATCTGGCCCTCTACATGCTGATGGATTTGTGGCCATGACTCATGTAGAAGATGAAGTTACATGGAGGATGGAGCAAGCTTGTTTTTTGCTGCTCCAGCAACTAGGACACAGTGCAATGGTTTCAAACTTCAGGAAAACAGATTCTATTTAAACATTAGGAAGAACTTCCTGACAGTGAGAGCAGTTCAACAGTGGAATATGTTGCCTGAGAGTGTGGTGGAGTCTCCTTCTTTGGAGGTTTTTAAAGAGAGGCTGGATGGCCATCTGTCAGGAGTGCTTTGATGGCGTCTTCCTGCATGGCAGAACGGAATTGGACTCAGTGGCCCTTGTGGTCTCTTACAACTCTACAATTATACAATTCTATGATTCATAGTCGTGCTGACAGCTCCAAATTCTGTGGGATGATCAATCTGGTCTGCATTTTAGTTTGAATGTTCAACAATCTCTCCAAGATGCTAAATCTATTTGGAGTGTGGGACACAGCACCTTTAAAGTTCAGACTAAACCCTGGGACAGATCCACACAGTCACTGGAAGTGCTTTGAGTAGACAAAATGAGCCCTTTGTCCTTCCTAGTAATAAGCCCCTCAATGAAGTCTTGCTTCTGTCCCCTATCATAAAACGCAATTGCAGGGAGAATTCCTTTTCCCTCTCGCCGCTTTATAGGTTCTTGCTCAACTCAGAAGAACAAGGAAGTCCAATAGAGGGTGTGACAGAAGATGTCTTAACCTGCTTGTATAAAACCCTAGGGCTGTGACCCAGCAAGCCCTTGATATACTACACAACTGACATTGACATTCCTCTGCATTTTCAACAAAATTATCCTAATGTGCACACTTATTTATTAATTAAATTGACCTATCCAAAAATTCCCCCCTCCCACTAAAGATTGGTTGCACATGCCGTTTTTCCCCCCAGTTGGTTGTATTGTATGTTTAACTCTTCACATTTCTAAATGTATATCTTGTTTTAAATGTATACCTTGTTTTTCATCTGTGAACTGTGGCGCTTATGTCATGGAAAGGAAGGCATCAGTATTACGCCAATACATGGTTTTTGCAGCCAGGCCTTCAAATTTCAAACAAGACCTGGGGCTCAGCTTTGTACTCACATTAAGCCCAGATAAAGCTGGATAGATAGAGTTCTTTTCCATTTCATGATGGCTTTTGTCCAGCAAGGGGAAAGAGAGAGCTCCCAGCATTTTAGAAAGAAATGGGAGTAAGGATCTCCAGTAAACCATCTGGTGAACATTAGAAGCATCAACAAGTCCTAAAAGAGCGAGTTCATCGAGAGCATTCCATGTATATATTGCCGACAAGAACAACAAGATAAAATTAGAGCATGGGGAAGCATGCAGGGAACGGACAAAATGGTAACTTCAGCTCACATACATGTATGAAAACCCAGAAGGTTGCATAATGGTTTTAATCTCATGCAGACTGCTTTACAGACTTCGGCTGCATGGCTCACGAAGGGAAGGGGTTTGGATGCCCTGAAGACACAACAGAGAAAGATGCTCTCTAGATAGAAGTTCTCGAGTCCGCTTAGTCCTTTTCCTCTCCATGAGTGATAACGTAAACAAGATTCTTGTAGTCAAGGTTGCCAGCAGGATCTGGTGGGAAAGCGCTAAAAGTCTGCTTGATCTGGGAAAGAGAAGTAGGGAGGAAATATTAGAAAACATGGGACAGCAGTCGATACAACCTGAGTCTCTTTTGGATCTAAGATGTTTGAGAGAGGCCCTTCTCTGTGTACCTTCCGAGGCTCACTTAGTGGAAACAAGCGAAACGGGGCCTTTTGAGTGGTCGCTCCAAGACTTTGGCATGCCTTTCCTAGGAGGAGCTAACATGGCTCCTCCCCTCTCCTTCTTCTGACAAGCGAAAACTTTCCTCTTCCACAGAGCTTTTAGGTATTGACTGTGATGGGCTTTTTTTTTTTTTTTTTGAGATCTGGAAATTTTTATTTTACAGTTTATAATATAGTTAATATCAATTGCATATGGTTTTTGCTTCAGTCTGGTTTGAAAGTCGGCATAAAAACACATTATGAATCATGCTTTAAAAAAATAGTCACTAGTTTCTGTTCTCCTTTACTTTCCATCATCTTAGAAAGGTGAAGGTGTTCAAGTGGAACAGTACATTTATATGTGAAGGAGAGAGGAAAGAGAGCAGGTAACCAGGGAGCTGTTCCAAAACCAATCATGCAACAAACTTCTCGAAAGGAAGGCTGGGTCCTCAAGCTGAGGTTTAAGACAGTATGTTTAATCTACTAGCTAAACAGCGCCTCTGCAAATAGCTTCAATAGAGGTTCATCTGCCCTCTGTCTAGATATTCCTTGCTAATGTATCTGCATAGCAAGGAGAACACAATGTATGCAAGGAAAGATAATCAGGCAATGATCAAAGGCATTGACTGTGATGGGCTTTTAGTGCTGTGCTGCTTTGTTGATTTTTTAAAATATATTCTTTGTTTTAATGGATTTTAAATGATTTTAACTCCATGGATTCTTTAATTGTTTTCTAAATAACACACACTAAAGCTTTGGTAACAAGGAAGGAATTATTTATTGCTTAGTCCAAAGACCATTCCAAATTCTGATGTTTTTGTTGTTTTTAATAGATACTGCTTGAGATTTTATGTCTTCGTAAATGGTCTTATGCATGTAGAAAACTGAACTGGCCAGTTTAGCAACATCTCTATTCATCCGGGGCTGCTGTGATGTTACAATATATAGGCATCCATTGTGCCACTGCACTCCCCAATCCACATCTGCACACCAGCTAGGAAGTGTTGGACCACAACAAGAGTGCCTGAGGTACATCAGAAGCAAAAAAGGCACATCAACAGTGCCCAGTGTGCATTGGAGCAGTGTACAGATGTGCAACTTCACATTGCACTAACAGTTTTTCGTTCCCTTTCTGCAACATAGCTACAAATTTGTAAAATTACAAAACATAGACTGAGATGTAGGTTATCAGCCGTACTTTGTAAGCCACTTTGTGTTCCATTATTGGGAAAATGCAGAATATACATTTTAATATTGTTGTTGTTGTTCTTGTTGTTTGCACATAGACACCCAAACTCTCTGCCAAGTCCACTGAGACGTTCTCTTTCTTTCCAAACTCATTCTAGCTCATCCCAAACTTTCAGAATTTGAGGGTTTTAGAAACATTTGCATGATAACTTGTGCACATTCTTGTGTGCATTTCTCCCAGATAAGTGCATTTCTATCCATTCTACCCAGAGGTAACTTCCACTTATGCAACGGATTTCCTCTAGCTGGGTAGTGAAAATGTTTAAATTGTTCAAGGTTTTCTATTCTGTGGTTCCATCATTGTTCAGAAGGGAGACTGTAGTCAAGAAATGAGGGTCAGCCCCTCCCGAAACTGCAAACCCTGGGATTCCACAGAATGTTGAAAGTGGAATCATAGTGTTGTAACAGTCCAGTGCAGAAATGGCCTAAGACTTGGAAGAGCAGCCATGTTAAGATCCCCAGGCCATAGTTTTTCTGATTTCTATGCATGGCTGTAAAAGTAGAAAGGGTAAACAATAAACTCATTTGCAATGTGGAGCTGGAAGACAGTTCTACAATAAGCACGGTCTGCCAGAAAGACAAATGAATGGACCCTAGAGCAAACCAAACCTGAACTCCCACGAGAAGCCAAAAATGGCTAAACCAAGGCTATCGTGCTTTGGACATATCATGAAATGCATGAAATGCAGATGGGCTCAGCAGAAAAGACAATAATGTTGGGGAGATGGAAGGCCATAGCAAAAAGAGAAAGACCATAAAGAGCTCAGTCAAGGAAGCCACGACCTGGAATCTGCACAACTTAAACATGGCAGTGAATAACCAGCTTTCACAGAAGGTAGGAGCTTTCATAGGTGGGAGCATTTATAGGTAGAAGGTTACGTGATGGCATGTAACAACAAATTGAAGGCATAAATGGGACAAAAAGACAATTTTCTGTGTTTTTTTTACAAGTCTCTCATTCACAGGTCATTCATTTGTATGTTGTTGCTGAATTGGTGGCATGTAACAAGAACAACTCTAGTTGGCACAATCAACAGTAGGGATAGAGAAAAGTGTGACCCTCTACAAGTTACTCAACTGCAAGTCCCACCAGCCCTGGCTGGTATAGCTGGTGGTGAGGAATGTTGGAGTTGCAGCTTAAGAATATCTAAAAAGCTACACATCTATCTCCACTCTGACCAAGACGAGGTGGGCCTTTGTTTGCCTTCAGTTGCCACTGTTGAGCCATGTTCGGAAAAGTAAATACCCTCCAAGTGTCCCAGTTTGGCTGAAACAGTCACATTTCTTCCTTTGCCATTCCACTTTCTCAGCTTCTTTTGAAATGTGCTGGTTTCTCTCTCCTCTTCCCACTTTCTCCCATCATCCTGCCTTACTTCCATGGCTGCAAACTGAGTTCAACGTGCAAAAGAAGTTTGGACTTGGTTAGCTCATCAGAGGGGAGAAGAGAACGTGAGGCAGTATCTTAAATGAAATAATAGATTTAGACCACAATGTGGTGGAATGAAATACTAGAATTAGACCACAATGTGGTGGAATCTTGCCTTTCCCTGTAGGCTCAGGCAAAAGCAAACAACAGGAGCCTTTCCTAGCTTGTGTGCTCTTCCTCATTAGTAACTTTGCCCATCTTGATCGCTCTCTGATACCACTTGGCCTCGCACGACCCTGTCTTCACCTGGAAAATGCTAGAGAGTACAAAAATGCAACTACCAATGTAGTGTGGCAACAGGATTTGAGTCAATATTTCCTTTGTTCATTAAACTGGTGGTAGGCTAGGCGTCACAAGGATGATTTTTCAAAATAGATAGGTTCTCAGTATACATTTAAATATATATAAATTCTCAAGGCACGCTTAATGTGAGAGGGAAGAGTAGTCCACACAGTTGCCTTCCTAGTTTACCTGCCTGCTGTGTGGCTCTTAAGAGCCAGTGTGGGGTAGCAGCGTGGATGTTAGACTAGGACTCCAGGAGACCAAGGTTTGAATCCCTGCTTAGCTATAGAAAACCACAGGGCAAGTCGTGGGCAATGGCAAACCTCTGAATAAATCTTGCCAAGAAAACACTATGGGAGGCAGCGTGGTTTGGATTTTGGACAAAGATTCCAAGGATACCAGGTTTCACATCTCCACTCAGCCATGGAAGCCCATTGGGTGATCTTGGGAAAATCCCACTCTCTCAGCCTTAAAAGAAATCAATGGCAAACCTTCTCTGAATAAACCTTGTCAAGAAAAGCCTAAGAGAGGTTCACTGTACAGAGAAGTGGATGTGAAGACACATAACAACAAACAACATGTAAAAATGAGGAGCTCCTCTGGGGAAAAAAAAAGAGGTGGAAACTCTGACAGGTTACAACTACAGTGATTATAACCATCTTGCTTCCAAGTTCTAGTGATTTTTTTTTAAAGGTAATCATTAAAATGAAAACTAGTCATGCTGACAATCAGTCCTACCTCCTCTTGAGTGAACCGGTCTGCTTGGGTCATGAGCATTTCTTTCATGCTGGAAAAACAAAAAAATAAAAGACAGGTAATGAAGTTGATGTATTCCTGGGCATTTCTTCTGCAAAACAGAAAATTTGCTAGCAAAGGCCAGAATAAGATAGAAAGAATGGGGAGCTTTTCTTGCCCGACGAAAAAGTAGCAGTACTTCCCCCATTTTCAGCAAGCTGGATTTATCCAAAGCTAACAGTTTGCCCATGGGAAATAAAACAACCACAGGGCTCTCCTCATCAGAGTTTCCTGACACTCAAGAAACATGTCTGACCATTTTTTCCAAATATTGTCAAATATTTTTGTCATACCTCCTTTCTATCTGAAAAGGGCCCTATATATGTGTATTTATGTGTGTATTATGCACGTGTGTGTGTGTGTGTGTGTATACCTATATACAACATATAAGTGTGTGTGTGTGTGTGTGTGTGTGTGTGTGCTCTCTCAAATATATGCTCTCTGAAGTATAGGACAACATGCTGACTCTTTCACTTCATCCCAAAAGATTAAGAAGATGACTGGACTGGCTATGGAATAAAACTCAACCACCGCCATCTCCAAGAGCAGAGGGCTCAGTGAGGGTACACAATTGGCTATGTGCGACGTACATCTCCATCCATCAAGAGATGGGGGCTCAGGAAAGAATGGATAATTGAACTGGAATTTAATTATTCAGGAAGGAATAATTAGATAGTTAATACTCATCTTTCACTGTAGGCAACTGTCTCCTTCGGGCTAACGGTAGGACCGGCTTGGTCAGTGAGTCTAATAGTAGGACCAGCTTGGTCATTTTAATTGTTATTTAATTGATATTTTAATGCTGTTTTATATGTATTTTAACATGTTTTAATTAATATTGTAGTTTAATCTTTGTTTTAACTTTTGTATATGACAGTTTTTAATTATGCTTCTTTTAATGGCTGTAAGCCGCTTTGAGTATCTCAGGGAGAAAAGCGGGATAACAATAAAGATGATAATAATAACAGCAACAAAAACAACAACTACGCTCCGCAAATGTAATGAAACTGACTCTCAATTCATGGCTACCATCCGTCTCATCATTCTTTGAGCTGCCACAAGACTCTGTGATGATCTGGGCCAAAATCTTACCGAGAGTCCCAATGAAGTCTGCCGAATCAACTCCTGCACGCAGAGTCAATTCCATTGATTCAATGGGTCTCTGGTACCCAAAACTGCCAATAGGATCCTGAGCTTGTTTTCCAAAGAGGCTGATTTTTCCAGACCTTCTTTCCTTGCCTTTGATTCTCTTTTTGGAAGTGCCTGGTGTTCTTTGGCATCCTCCATTCACGTGCATCCAATGGGGGTGTTTTTTGGAAAGAATTTGACACAAGGTTTGGAAAGGAAGGGTGAGGGTGGTAAATAAGGGAGGATCAAACGTAATTATAAGCTTCTAAAGCTGAGCACATCAGCCTCTGGCATCGTCAGGCAAAAGGAGGATGAGGGAAAGAACCCAGCACAGTTTCCATTATTTATTTTATAGAGAAACAGGGATTCAGATTTTCCAAACGAAGAAGCGCTGAGCTCGCGGTGGTTGTTGTTTTGTTATTTGTTTCTCCAGTGGGTGGGTGGGATAAAAAAAAAAGGAAAACCATAGATTTTCCAAGCTAGATTTTTAGTATAATTGTTATAAATTTTCTACAATCCAGGACCCGTCCATCCACCTTGATGTGGAACATGAGATTGCATCTGTTGGGACCAGCTTCAGTTAGTTCTAATATTTTTTAAAAAATAAATTATATATATTTAAGTCCATTCTTTGGTTTCCTAGTAAATCCACAGAAGGCTACTTTAGCCAAAGAAAAAGTAGGACAGATTGTTTTGTTAATTGGGATGATCTGATACGTAACGTAGCCTCAGGAGAACATTGCGGAATTGTAGGCACTGTCAGGGATGCGTGTCCAAGACGGCTTTGATCTTTGTATGTTTTCCATCAGATGTCTCTCACGCTCTTGGGGCCAAAAATGATGAGACATTGTGAGGTCCATAGTTGGATCTCCCATCTCCTTCTGTGTCTTTTAACAGCACCTTTGGGTAAGCATGGGTTGGATTGGGACCTTGGCATTGGATAAAGAAGGGCTGAACATCCCTCTCTGAGCTTCTCCTGATGGCTCCCCAACTTCCTTACCAACCCCTCCCACCGCTGCAAAAAAAGCTGATCTTTGCCCTTTTCTGGAAAACACACCAGTGCTGGGTTTACATGCAAGCAAAATAAGCTACAGTTCAAAACAGCCACAACGAGTTCAAGGCTGTGGAAACAGAACAATGCACGTTGCACATGCAAAGTTACATTTTCTGGACTGCACATTATACATTTCATGTGCAGAAGTGCACAAGCATTTGGTTGTGCAACACTGGAATTCACTAACAGGACAGTGTAGTGCTACCACCACATAATTTTGTATGTTGTTGTGTGCCTTCAAGTCATGTCGGACTTATGGTGACTGTAAGGCAAGCTTATCACAGGGTTTCCTTGGTAAGATTTCTCCAGAGGGGGTTCACCAGTGATTTCCTCTGAGGCTGAGAGAGTGGGACTTGCCCAAGGTTACCCAGTGGGTTTTTATGGTCCAATTGGGATTCAAATCCTGGACTCCAACAGCCCACTTACACTCAAGCATAATGTTAGTTTAGAACAATACATGTTTTGGATAATTAAGAGATTCTCTGAGTTGTTTTCACTTAGTGTTGGATTTACCCGAAACTTAGGCAAGCTACAGTTTAAGGCGAGGGCGGGGAGGGTGTCATGCAACCCCTCCAGATATTGCTGGATAGTATATCCCATCATCCTTAGCCATCATAGCAAATGCTGGCAGCTGAAGTCCAACATCACCTCAGAGGTTGCATGATTGCCACTCCTAGTTTAGGGTAAATAAATAAATAGAGACTGGGTGTGATGTAGTTGTTTGAGCATTAGACCACGACCCTGGAGACCACAGTTCAATTCTCTGTTTGGTTATGTCAATACACTGGGTGGCCTTGGGCGTGTCACATGCTCTCAGCCCCCAAAAAGCCCCTGAGAAAGAACAGAGAGTACAGACAATAGAAGGGATCAATGTTTCTTTTAAGTTCTCCTGGGATGGCCTTAGGGGTACCATAATTTGGAAATCATTTGAAGGCACACGACAACAATGAGAACAAATAAATAAATAAATAAATAGTAAAATCCCTTCAGTTAAAAAACAGCATACGTGTTTTGGACGTTGCTATAGGGAGAGGCTAAGAGTTAGAGTAGCTTGGGAAAGACAGTTCAGGGAAAGAACACTAACCATTTCACCCAGCTACAAATCCCAAGAGTCCTTAGGAAGGAACCTTGATATTTAAAGTGGTATGAAACTGATAAAACTGGTAGTACAGATACACCCTAACTGATCCGAAGGGCTGGGGAGCAGATTAAATTCCCAGTCCTTAAAGAGTGTGTAAATCCAAATAGCATCCCTGTGTGCTAAGACACAAGCTCTTCTGTGAACACGAGGCTGGAAGCACATTGCTCTCCTATGCTAGACAAGAAACTGCACGTCACAGTAGTTAATAGGGTACCAAGGATGGGGAAGGCAGGGAAATGTAGCTCTTGCTTCCAAGTACACCCGCCTACCTCCATTTCAAATGCTTCGCAGGTGCCAGAAGGGCTTTGGCAAGTTAGTTTACTAAATGTTAAGTACTGCTAACTCCAGGTGACGGCACTCTGTTGGCAATATCAAGAATGTTAGGAGACAACTGCAAGAAACAGAGCCTGGGATCTTGTTTGGTGCATTATGCTAGTGTAAACAACAGTGTCAAGAAGGAAAAAGCCAGAGGTGTAGAGGACACTAAGGAAGTGGCACTGAAGAAATTGGACTTCCAGAGCTCCCCGGAATGCAAAACACAGTTCAGTTCCATGCAAAATATTCATGAACTGAAAAGCACAGTTCAGTTCCATGCAAGATCTTCCTGGGCTACAATGCACAGCTCAGTTTCATTGCCCTGGCAAAAGTGGAAATGGTAGCATAGTGCACCAACAAATTGCTAAACACACTGGCCAGAAACCTAAAGTATCTTACTCATCTCTTAAGTTCCCTTATGAAAGCAGTTTGACATCTTTGATGCAGAAGATCTGCAATCAGTTCAAGGTCACTGAAGGAAAACTGTGCATGCCACGCCCTTGGGTGTGTGCATGCAGGTGTGTGCTCCATATTGTGCCTGGAGGTGCACTTTGTGCATTGCATGTGTAGAAGTGCACAAGCATTTGGTTGCACAATTCTGCAATTCACTAACAAGGCAGTGTAGTGCAACCGCCATTTAACTCTGTAACCATAATGCTAATTTCCATGCCATTGATGTGCAGTCTGGGCTCCTTATTTGCAAGTGAGCCTCATAAGCACCAGTGGACCATTGCAGTCTGAATGGTCAAACTCTTCTGTGAGTGGGGCTGAAATCTCGGGTTGGATGTGGAGCTGAGAGGAGCCCTGAAACCAGCATACCAGCTTCTCCCTTCACTGGTACTCGCAAGTAATAATGCTGGCCAAGATCCTACATCACAGACATAGTTACAAATGTATAACTGTGTATCGTCTCCTGACTCAACTCCCCAAACCCACCTTAAGCGTTAGCAGCCAAACCAACAAGCCCAACTTCTTTTGGCCTATACATATATATTTCAATGGCCTTCTTCAGTGGCAATACCTAGCAGAAGAAAATTCGGGAACTCAAAATCTTATTCCATTTGCTGGACTGACAACAACAACAACAATAATAATTAGATTATAATTATTGTCAGTCCATAATGCTCCTCTCCATGTCTTTGATGTGTAAATGGAATGTGATTTTCAGTTCCAAAAGTTTTTTACTGCTAGCCAGCACTTTGCCCCTGAAGAAGGCAATTGAAATATATACGTAGGCCAAAAACGCTTTGGACTTATTCTAATTTTTTTAAAAAAAATGTTTCTCCCCTTTTTGCCTTAGATTTCATTGGGTGCTCTCCAACATTTGCCTCTGTTGTATCTCCTGATCACCATCAACATCATAGAAGTACGTGTGTGTGTATGTGTGGAAGAAAAAATCTTTGCCATCCTACTTAAAATCAGTTCCAAGACACCCAAATGAGTCACAGCTTTCCAAGCTAGAAGTGAAAACACACAATGGAAAAAATGAAGTGCCCCCTAAGGATGTTAATGAGATGAAGTTTCTTATTAAAAGGTCACGAATGGCCAATTTGGAGGGGGGGGGGGAGTTATTCGACTATTGCCTTTCTCCCCATACAATTTTTCCATTATGAAAAAAAAAGTTTATTAATTAATACCAACCCATCAGCTTGAAAGGGGCAAGATTTTCAAAGAGATGGGCAAGCCGCTTTTAAAAAAAAATAATATTAGAGGCAAATGTCTAAATGTTGGAAGTATATAAAGCGAAACTGAGTTTCAAAATACAGTCACGGAATTGATTTAATGGTTGGTTTCATAACGATCAACATTACCCATGGGTCTTATAAGCAAACATTATGTTCCACTGTGGTGATGAGAATCAAACTGTCTCATGTGTTTAGCTGAGTTTGCGGAGAGGGGATGTTTGGTGAGGTGAAAGGCTGACTTCCCCAAGCAAAGAAAACCCTGCATTTGGAGATCGCACATCAGTCTTCTCCTTTAATGTTGTCCAAATGTTCTGTTGATAAGGAGATGTGAAACCTCCGGCCTTTAAGCTTCTTCTCTTCTTATCTCCAGTCGGTAACTGGAAATCGAAGATAAAAACCTGAGAAGCTTGTTGCATGCAACTGAGCTGTGCTTTGCAGTCCAGCCGGTTTCCATACAGAACTGGGCTGTGCTTTGCAGAAGCTCTTAAATGAAACTGGGCTGTGCATTGCAGCCCAGGAAGCTCTTGCCTGGAACTGAGCTGTGATTTGCAGTCCCGGAAAATACTGCATGGAACTGAGCTGTGCTGTGAACCCTGGGAAGCCTGTGTCTGGAACTGAGCTTTGTTTTGAGTTGTGGGAAGTTCTTGCCTGGAACTGAGTTGTGCTTTGCTCCCCAGGAATCTCTTGCCTGAATCTGAGCTGTGCTCTGCATCCTGGGAAGTTCTTGGCATTGAGCTGTGCTTTGCAGCCATAGAAGCTGCAGCATGTTAAATGAAGAGGTAAAGGGGAGAGCATGAATAAGCATGATCTCCCTCATCATCCTTGACAGCTCTTACATTTTGAGAATGAAATTCTGCAACTAGGAGCCTTTCTGCCCTCATGCAGGGAATTCATAAATCTTGACACAAATTCGGTAATTAGTGTAACATTTGTGTATATTAATATAAGATACGTGTGTGTGTGTGTGTGTGTGTGTATGCGTGCACACACATATACACATATACATATATATACATACACACACATATATTTCATATGATGGCATTTAATGCATGACATATCACATCGTTTGCATGTAACTCTTCACACAGCATCAAATTCTGAAAAATTAGGGTTGTGTGTTTTGGAGAAATGCAACACGTGGAGGACAATGGTGGAGAAGATGCAGTTGGTGTGCTGTTTGTCTGTGAACACAAGCTTGTCATTCAACACAACTCACTAAACACAGGTAACGAACACCTTCACAGAACGCTTACGTTCTGCAAGTGTGCTCTCAGAACCAGCTATCCCAGGACCAAGGCAGACTCCTGATCATTTGTGTGAATGCAATTAATACCTGCACTTTTTGTTAGGCAAATGGCAGCCATCAAAACATCTGAGAAGGCTTAGGTCAAGCCATTGGAGGATGTGGGGTGGAATTTAACACTTAATCTCCCAGTGGTGTTCCTAAATATCCATCTATGTATCTATCTATCTATCTATCTATCTATCTATCTATCTATCTATCTATCTATCCATCCCCAGAGCTACTATTTGCAATTCAGGGGTTACCTCTAATGGATGCTTCCCATGAAATGAAACAAGTGACTCTAGAGGTGGTTTTTTTTCCCTCAGGTCCAGGATATTCATCTTTTGCCCTTTTCCTTCCTACATCCACCATTACCATTACCAGATTTTCCTTGTATTGACACCTCAATATTTTGTCTCAATAGAATCTGTGGTCAGGTGGGAAGCCTTGACTGCCTTCAATATTTATGGACACATTTATGACCAAGCCTCTGGAAAATACGGTACATTAGAAAGGAAGAAGTGATGAAATGCAAACGAAAGAGAAGGCAGAAGAAAGAACACTTTTGTATATACAAAGGCATACAAGTGGCTGTGTATTAGTACACCTTGTAGGGAAATTGCAAATTATTTTCTGTCCAAAATTCGCTAATCGTCTGGTGAGGGGAAAGAACTGGAAAGAGCGCTTTGCAAACAGCAACAATGTGGATAGAAATACCTGACCTTCTGAAACACACTGTGTGCATTTCTTTCATTTGTGTACCACTAGTCAAAGGTTTACAACCAGTCATAAAATCACAAGAGTTGGAAGAGACGGCAAGGGCCATCTAATCTAGCTCTATGTCATGCAGCTAAACAATTAAAACACCCCCAAACATGGGCATCCAACCCCTGTTCAGAGACCTCCAAAAGACAGTGTCGATCACTCTCCAGGATGCAATGCCAGCCTTCATTTCCATAATGCAATTGATTGGTGATGAAATGCAAACTTGAGTATGGCCAAGTGAAAAGAGAAGGAAAGGGATATTTAAAAAAAACCAGCAACAACAAAAACAACTTACTAATCTGCTTTCACGTAACCTTTTCCTTCTTGGTCAAAAACCCGAAAAGCGTTCAAAATGATCTCTTCTGGATCTGTGCCTAAAAAAAAAGGAACAAGCAGATATGTTAATATTGTTAAATATCTCTTTTGTAGACAGTGAAAATAAAGTTCAAATTTTACTTTACAGTCCATAGACCCAACATAGCGAACCATCCAATTGTACAATATAGAAAAAGTGCGCCTACAAAAAATAGGATATAAATATATAAATAGGACAGACTATGACTATGATAGAAAAGCATAAAATAGTACATGGTCAGCTGCTCTACATGGGTCAGCTGCTCCAGACATGTATCACACCATGTTCTGGAGGATTGGCAGCCAAATGTATGAATAGCATCACAGAGCTGGAGGAGACCCCAAGGGTCATTGAGCCCAACCCCATTCTGGCATCCCAACTAAAGCACTTCTGAAAGATGTCCATCCAACCTATGTTTAAAGATGGAGAACCAACCACCTTCTAGCAATGTAGACTCTTCTGAACTGACTTGGACTTAAGTCGGACTCAAGCCACTTCAGTGACCCAACTTGGACTTGACTTGGCAATAAATGAAAAACTGACTCCACTTGACTCTTGACTTTTATTGCTGACTGACTTGATGCCTTTGGTTCAGTAATGTAACCCATTCATCCAGAAAGTATATGACTTTGAACCAACAATCTGTCTCAAGCCCAAAGTGTGGGTGCCTTTCTCAGAGGGGAACAGCAAATAGGTTAGGCAATGGGCTTGAGGTGGGACTGAAGTCTGCTCAGCAGCCTTTCCCCGCTGCATATTGGAGGAACCTTTTCCTAAGGGCAGAAGCCAAGACTCGCCCCCAGAGTGGAGGCTGCATTTCTCAGAGGGGAACAGCAAATGTGTTAGGTAACAGGCTTGAGAAGGAAGGATCCTGTCTTCTAAAGCTTTTGACGCTTCAGTCATGGGAAGTAAGAAGGAATGCTATTCCCCACTTCCAAAAAAGCCTCCAGCTTTGGAAATGGGGAGTAAGAAGAATCCTATTCCCCACTCCGGAAGCTGCAAACTCTTTTGTGCCCCTTGACTCAAAAGCCAAAATGTGAAGGGTCTCTAGTTCTGCAATGCTTTTGGAGGCAGCACAGGAATGAATGATGAGCAGTAGTCCTTTCGACACACACTTTTGCTCTACCTGAGACATGTATTGGATTGACACACCACTACACAACTATTCCACCATGTCTAGTTCCTTAAGAAGCAGCTTCTCCTGTATCAAAGCTGAGGAACCTTGTTTACTCTGAGAACTGAATTTAGTTCCAAAGCGGTTCTGAGGTCCACATTCCAGGGGTGGCTGGCCAAAGGCAAAATGGGTAGGACCAAAAAGCATGCACATATATTTGCCTGAGAGCCAATATGGTGTAGTGGTTTTGAGCACTGGACTAGCACTCTGAGAGATCAAAGTTCGAATTCCCACTCGGCCATGGAAACCCACTGCATGACTTTGGGCAAGTCATACTGTCTTAGTCTCAGAGGAAGGCAACGGTAAACCTTCTCTGAATAAATCATGCCAAGAAAACCCTGTGATATAGTCTCCTTAGGATCACTGTAAGTTGGAAACGACTCAAAGGCCCACAACGACAAATATTTTTGCTTAAAGCTCTCACTGATAGTGACTAAGCCTGAGCAGAGGTGTTCCAATCTTTCCAGTGGGGAAACAAACAAGACAAAACTTGACACTAACATGGTGGGGCCATGGAGAAGACCTGTATATGAAAAGTCAATTGAAAGTGTTTTAATGTTTCAAATTTAAGAACTTGGAGGTATAAATAAGAAAAAAGAGCACCAAAGGCATGAGCTCACAAAGATTCCAGCGGGTCCCCAAGAAGTTCCAACAAACTAATATAAGGAGAGCTAGTATTGTGTAGTGATTTGAACGTTGGACTACGACCCTGGGGAGAAGGTTCAATTCCCTGTTTGGCCGTGGAAGCCCACACACTCTCAGCCCCCCAAAAAACCCTGTGATAGGTTCACTTTAGGGTCACCACAAGTCATAAACAACTTGAGAGCATACCGCAACACAACTAATATAAAGAATTAACTGAATTAACTGATCTGGCCAACCTCCAAGAAAGAATGATATGTTAATGCCCATCCCTCAAGGTGAGGAATGCAGAGTTATAAAAGGTACTATTTGGTGTCAAAGGTTATCAGAAGAATGTTGAGTTGCTAAACATTATTTTACTTCCCAAGGTTAAAGGTGTAGTCAGAGTATTGCTTATCAATTTATGGGCATAATTAAATGGGCAATAAACATTACTTAAGCAGAGACAATAACAATCTCATCCATAGATGTCACCATGGCAAGTATGTTTCCAGTGCTAGGGACATCACAAATCAATTTAGCTATCTTCCTACATCTATCTGGTTGACACCTTGGTTAAGCCTCAACTTTAGGCAGTAGGGGAGAAAGATCCTTGGATCGTGAACTCAGAGACCTTGTCTTGTATCTCAAAAATAGCTGAATACACTGCCCAAATTTAAAACAGCATTGAAGACCAGCCTCTTCCAGCAAGTAAGAACGAGAAAACGTAGCAAGGTTTCCTCCATTGGGCTTCTTTTAATCTTGTACAACACATTCCCTAAGCCACCCATCCACCTGCTCCTTGTTCTTTGATGCTCAGGGGCACAACTACCATTACTGCTCCTCAAGCCAAAGGGGGCTTCTTCCAGCTGCTTCCTCCATCACCTGACAGACAAAATGGCTGCAACAGCTTCTACTTCCTCCTTACAGACACTCAGCTATGCCCTGTCTGTCATTCTTGCTCTTTGCTATAAGGCAGGTGGAGGTTCTTTCTGCATCTACTACCATGGGAAATAGACATTCGTCTTCCTGGAGTTCAGGGCCCAGCCCCTTTTCTCTGTTCCTGAGGGCCAAGGTGATTAATCTCAGGGTGAGAGTACTGCCTTTAAAAATCTATGCATCTCTTCCTCATTTGTTAGGCTCAATGGCAGTAATGTAGACTTGTGTCAATTGAATCGGACTCAAGTCAGACTTAAGTCACTTCAGTGACTCAACTCAGACTTGACTTGGTAAAAATTGCACACTGACTTGACTCGACTTGAGACTTGCATATTTTTAGTGAGTGGTTTGCTGCTAGTGGTTCAGTAACATAACACATTCCTGCAGAAAGCTTGCAATTTACTGGTCACACGACCATCTGGTCTGGAAACCATGAAGCCCTAAGAAGAGTGGCTTGGGGAGCTGGGTGTATTTAGCCTGATGAAAAGAAGGTTAAGAGGTGGAATGATAGCTATGTTAAAAAATTTGAAAGGATGTCATGTTGAAGATGGAACAAGCGTGTTTTCTGGTTCTTTGGAGACTAGGACAAGGAGCAATGGCTTCAAACTTCAGGTAAAGAAATTTCACCTAAACATCAGGAAGAACTTCCTGATGGTAAGAACAGTTTGACAGTGGAATGTGCTACCTAAAAGTGTGGAGGATTCGCCTTCTTTGGGGGTTTTAAAACAGAGGCTGGATGGCCATTTGACTGGAATGCTTTGGTTGTGCATTCCTGCCTGGAGGAAAGGGGCTCAACTGGATGGCCCTCGGGATCTCTTCCACCTCTACGATTCCCGCTTTGGAAGACAGTTGAACAATGAAGAATACAGCAAAAATGCAAAAGCAACTTTGGGATCTTTTTCGGGGCCTTTGGTGTGAATGTGGCAATTTCTCTCTCCCCTCCCTTCCCAATTAAGTTGGGCTAGAAATTGATTTAAAGCCATCCAAAAGTCGGTCAGGGCAAGAACAGAGGGAGAGGGAGGCTGGGATTCAGGGAGCAAGCTGGCAACATCGAACAGCAATCCGTATTCCAATGCCAGATGAGCAGTTAAGCAGAAGGAAAAGAAAACAACCTCCCCTCACCCCAAAAAATGCCCCACACTCCACAAAACAAAAAAAAGCATTCTGTGTTAATGCCAACCACATGGGTCTCTCCAATCTACAAAGAGTCGGAAGAAATGCAATTTGTATCCCACACAGAGATGCCGCCCATCTTCAAAGAGACCACTTTATGCATCAGCTAATCAAGAGGGAATGGTTGCCGCTTCAAAGCTGGAAGTCCAGTAGGAAGGAAAACAGATTGCGACCCCCTCCTTCTCTCCCCCCTCCCCGCAAATTAGTGAGGGTGCAAGGGTATGGAAGAAATCCTCCAATGCAGATCTCTTTTTATAATATTGTTTAGGGATACAAACTGGTTAGGAAGAGAGCTGAAGGTGTTATGGGAGCTGATTAGGGTTACCAGTTCAGGATCGTCCCAGGTTTCCAAGCCAGAACCTGGGATCTAGGGACGGCCTCTAACAATGTCATTAAGTGTTATGAATTAAGTCCTAACCGCCAGTTGCTTACAGCTTGTCACCCAAACAAACGCAAAGAAAGAGAATGTATTTTCCTGTTTCAAAATTAAGGCAGGAATCTCAGCTAAAGAGGCTGTTCTCAGACCAAGGTGAAGTAAAGAGATGATTCCTTCTCAATTACTAGGGGAATGGGATAAGGAATCTTTAATCTAGCTTACTTGGTTTTATCCTGAAGGTGGGCATAGAGTGGAATAGAGGGTGAGCTCTGGCACAACAACAACTTTGGGGGGGTGGAAGCTAAGTAAATATATAGACACGCCCCCTCCAAAAGTCCTGGTAAGTTGCAGCAACAAGTCAATGAAACCCTACTAGCTATAGCAAGCTCTTGCTCTACTAGCTGAGGTGGACGTTTAGACAAAGCCCCTTCCTCTTGCCTGGAGTTGAGTCCCCCAGAACTGGAGAATTTGCACCCTCATTTCCTGCCCGGAAATGACCCACCAAAACTGAAAACTCAGGTCCAAGCCCTGGTATCTGGCAACCGTAGAGCTCATGGGACCAGTCTGCTCAAGGTGGTTGCCTCACTGTGTCTCTTGTTAGGGCTTGCGCAGAACTGTCCTCCAGAGTGGTCTGTGATGGAGTTTTCCACCCTGCTTTCTCCATCATTCATTCTATGCATAGAGGCTGTCTAGACCTTGGTACTTGGATCTTCTTTCAACATGGTGGATGGGCAAGGTTTTCCATTAAGTCTGAAGGCAGAACGCTAGGTAGAGGGTGCAGAGTACGGCTCCCTGAACCTACTGTGCCAGAATTCTGGCTGGGTGGGTTCTGGGAGCTATAGTCCAATGTCAGAATCCTGTTGGAGCCTTATGTTTTCATGAGTGGATTTGCATCTACAAGAATTGGATTTGGACAGTTGAATAACATCAATATCCAGTAAAGGGGTGCTGTTACATTAATATTCAGCAAAGCACCAAAGTGTGTGATGTGCATCAGTATGCAGGGCACATCAGTGCATAATGGTCAACAATGCACATTGTGCACCAATGTGCATTGCACATTGATCCCAAGATGTGCACTCTTTCTGGTGTCTCATTACACAACTGTGCAATTCAATATAGGGGTTTCTTAGCACCTCTGCTATGTAGCTGTTATTGTGTGCCTTGTTTCGGACTTATGGCGACCCTAAGATGAACCTATCATAGGGTTTTCTGGGGGCTGGGAGTGTGTGACACACCCAAGGTCACCCAGTTGGTTTCCAGGGCTGAGCAGGAAATTGAACGCTGGTCTCCAGAGTCATAGTCCAATGCTCAAAGCACTACACTACCCTGGCTCTCTGCTATGTAGCTGGGGATACCCAAAGTTATGTAATATAACAGGTCATATAGGATTCAAGTGCAAAAAAGACCTTTCCCTAATGGCTGGTTTGGTTCTCCAATAAAGGCCATCACTCAGCACTCTGCCTGCAGCCGACTCACTATTCACTCAAATAAATGGCACAGCAGAGCGCTGTGAGTGTACCTGCATGCATCATGTGAACAGGGCAAAGTGAATACATGTGTGTTTGCTTTAAAGGAACAAGAAAGGTTTTCCATACTGGGAGACCAGCTCTGGAGGAAAGGAAAATGTGATCAAAGAAAACAGCTATGGAGTTGCCATTACCACCCTCAGCATCTGCTGCCTGAGTTTGCTTCAGCCCTCTGCCTCATGTTAAGGTCGGCCTCTGGTTTATCCTCCCTGTTGGGCTCATGAGGAGAGACTCTCTGCTCTTGGGATCCTAGCCTCAAGGAGACTGATATTGCTCTATTTCTCATTGGATTGGTTTTAATCCAACTAAATAAGAAGGCACTAGGAGGTTTTTTTCATTAGTCAAAAGTAATCACTCTAATGCATTTTGGACCTTTCTAGCTTCAGTGGATCTTCACCAAGGAAATCAGCAAATAAGCAAATAACTTCTGTTATAGATTTTACATAGGTTTCCATAATCAATCTATTATCAATATCATAAAGCAATGCTATAACCAATACCTACAACCAATCGTTCACACACAGGGTGCATCTAGACTTATTAAAAAGACAAGAAAATCCCAGATTTATTTCCTGTTCTTCCCAATTTTATTTTGGAGATCCCTATATGGTTTTGTTTATCCCAGAATATTTTCTGTCAGCCCCTGATATGACCAGAGACTCTTTGTGCCAGGTCCACAGGTTGGTATATTTTAACCCAGTATAAAACTGGAAAGAATAGAAACAGTATCTGGGAGTCTTCAGTCATCTGGATGTGTCTGCACAAGCTCGAGAAAGTTATCGTTTTTGACTACAGCCCCCAGAACTTCTCAGCCAACTGGCCATATTGGCTGGTGATTCTGGAAATTGCAATCCAGAAAAGTAACTTTCTCAAGAGCTCTCTCTCACTCTCTCGCTTTCTCTCGCTGTCTCTCTCTCTCACACACACACAATATTCCTTAAAAAATACAGCTTCCCCTCACTAATCAATGCCATCATTATCTGATCTTTAAGACATATGTTTACAGAACAAAATATCTAACCCGTATAATATCCCTGAAGAGAGAAATTTTAGTTTTCAAACACAAAGAAATCTCCATGTAAATGATGAATTGGCATGGATAAATGCACACATGTACTCTCTCGCACACCATTATTCCCCAGGGTTAAATAAACTCACTCAGAATGAAGATGTTATCTGATCCAATTGTCCTTGCTCTTCAATCTCCTCTCCAGTGCTACCATGAGCAAAGGAGAAGAAAGCCAAGTTTAAATATCTTCCAGTCCCAACAAGAAACAGATGAATCTTAAAGCAAGAGTTGCAAGGTCAAAACCCATTAAGACTAACAGAAGCCATCTTTTTAACCTTAGAATTCACCTAGCTTCCCTTTCCAAAGAAGGACATCAGTCTGTTTATAACATTTCTTTGTTGTCTGCGTTCAGGTTGCTTCTGATGTATGGTGACCCTAAGACAAACTTATCACGGAGTTTTCTGGGGCTGAGAGTATGTGATGTGCCCAAGGTCAGCAGTGGATTTCCATGGCCAAGCAGGGAATTGAACTCTGGTCTCCAGGGTTATAGTTCGTCACACTGGCTCTTTTCTTTACTACCCTCCAACAAATCATCTTTTACCCTTATGGGACTGGTCTTTGCTCTACTGTATGAACGGAGACATTTTGATGTCTGCCATTTTCAATCTGTTCGCCAATTCCAGTTTTAAGGTGTCTGATAGTTTGCCTGTTATATCTACAATATCCCATAAATTGACCCACACACATAATAGAACTTTCTGAACATATATTCCTTTCTATTAGAGAAATTTACCAACCATTTCAGGGCCTTTCGAGATGAGAAGAATAATCTCTGGAAAACCCAGGTTTTATTATTGTACAAACTGATTTTATTGTAGAGACCCAAATGATGTTTTCTTCATCCAGAAGAATTTCCCGGGGACCTCCAAAGACTTTTCATTCCTGCTCCCCAGATCAGTTTCAATTAACTTTTCACAGTGAAATGTATCTGTACTTGCTCATGTGTTTCTGTTAAGTGGGCCCAAAGCATCTGCTAGGTTTTGGATCCAGGATCCCCTGGATACCAAAATTCATAGATGTTCAAGCCCCATTATGTCCAATGATGTAGTAAAATGGCATCCCTTCTATAAATGGATACGAAAATTCATAGATGTTCAAGCTCCATTATGTCCAGTGATGTAGTAAAATGGCATCTCTTCTATAAATGGATACCAAAATTCATAGATGTTCAAGCCCCATTATGTCCAATGGTATAGTAAAATGGCATCCCTTCTACAAAATAGCAAAATCAGAGTTTGCTTTTTGGATTTTTTTGTGGGGAAGGGTGGATATTTTAAGCCATGGTTGGTTGAATCCATGGATATAAAATCCATAGATATGGAAGGCTGACCGTGGCCATTTCTGCACTACACTGTTATAGTGTTATAATTCCATTGTCAACCTCCCGGGGAATTCTGGGTTTTTTAGTTTACTGAGGCCAAATTGCTCTCTGGCTGAGAATTCTAATTGTCCCTCCCTAAACTGCAAACCACAGGATGTCATAGGATGTTGGAAATGGAATAATAGCACTATAGCAGTATAGTGCAGAACTGGTCTGTATCTTGGAACTAGCTAAGATGGCCGCCACCAGTAAAAACAGTTACTGTTTCCAGGATACAAATTTGACACAAATCAGGCGAGGAAAATAGGAAAGTTATCACTAAAACAAAAGGAACTCAATACTTAACTAGCTTAACATTGCTATAGAAGTTCAGCACTTCTCCTAGAATTCCTGAATAATAAAAAAGGCTCAGTGAAAATGGGTGAAAATCCATTTCTGAAATGTTGCATGAGACCAGATTTGACACACGATCAGGAGGAGGAAGAAGAGGAAGGACACAAGAGAGAAGGGACATGAAGAAACCTGGCATGCAATTAGTGAATACGTGGATATATACAAAACAAAACTGGAAACTTGATGCTTCCAGAGACCCCATCTGGAGTCACCCTCAGTCTCTAAACAATGACTCAGCCTCTCTATTGAGTCCCATTGAGAGTAAACCTAAATTCTAAAGGCCCCTCCCTAAACTGCAAACCCCAGGAGTCCATAGGGTTTTGAAAGTAGAATAATAGCACTATAAGAGTGTAGTGTAGAAATGACCCTAGTCTCTGGAGCAGCAGAAGACAAGCTTGCTCCATCTTCAACATGACATTCCTTCAAACATTTAAAGATGGCTATCATGTCACCTCTTAACCTTCTTTTTGTCAGGCTAAACATACCTAGCTCCCTCAGCCTCTCCTCGTAGGGCTTCATGGTTTCGAAACCCCTGAGTGCAAACTGCTCTGGTACTTTGAACCCACTTTGCAGCAATTGAAGTAAACTGAGGACAACATTTAAAAGCAACTGAAAACATGGAATGATAGAGAATTGTGTGGGACTGTTCCTGCCAAACTGAGACAGAAGGAAGGTATGCAGTGAACACATGCACATACACACACACACAAGATTTGCAGCCAGGGCCTTTGTGCAATAACATCATTGCACTAGCCCGTTGTGTTTAGCACTTGTGCATTGGTGCAAGAACATGGCATGCGACACACTATTTGCTATAGGAATGATTGCACAGGCTGTTTCATCTGCCTGCAGAAAGATAATGAGGAGATGCCAGTCTAACCTCTCTGCAAAGGGAGTCCCAGAGTCTAGGAACAGCACCAAGAAGGTCTTGATTCCTTTATTCCCAGCAGACAGGCCCGTGAGGGCGGTGGGCCAGAGAGAAGAGCCTCTCCAAAAGACCTCAAAACACGAGCAGATTCATAAGGGGGAATATGATTCTTCAGATCACCTGGATCAGAGCCATCTAGGAGATGGATGCTCCAGACAGACCACTCTGTTTCTGGGTGTCCCTTACCTTTCAGTTTCTCCCCAAACATTGTGAGGAAGACGGTGAAGTTAATGGCACCCGGGGCTTCCTTGATCATTGCTTCCAACTCTTCATTCTTGACGTTCAGGCGACCTGGGATATAACAGTATCAATTTGTCTTATGTAACATCAAGAAACCATTGCCTGTTAAAACCCTGTCAAAAGTTCTTCCTTGTTGGTCAGGATTAAAACAGAGAGTAACAAATACCCTTGTTGGTCTTTTTATTCATTATGAAAGATGGAGTTGCAGCCACTTCAGGCTTAGTTGCAGGCTTAGGCTATTTCTGCACTACACTGTTATAGTGCTATTATTCTACTTTCAACATCGTATGGTATCCTGGGATTTGCAGTTTAGGGTGGGGCCTTGAGAATCCTCAGTCAGAGAGCTCTTTGGCCTCAATAAACTAGAAACTCCAGAATGACACAGGATGTTGAAAGTGGAATAAGAGCACTGTAATAGTGTAGGGTGGAAATGGCTCTAGACTGCCAGTAGCTGTTGGGAGAATTGAAACTCTCCAGTACTATAGTGGATCACTGCTGTGGAAGTTTTGTTTTCTCTTTCAGAGAAGCACCCATCCATGTCTTCTGCTTGGCTGGCTGGAATGCAGTACATTGCCGCAGCAATGTCATGTTTGCTTTTCTCTCCTCTACCTTTGTCTAGATGCTTTCAAAGAAAATCTATATGGGGAATCCTTTAGAGCCCTTTTCACACTCAAACACGCACACACGTCTTTGCCACAAAGGAGCAGCCCTGTGATACTTTGGTTTAGCCCTGATGCTCCCACAATTGAAGGAGAAAATATTTTTACCACCCTGAAATCATTTCTTTTTCACCTGAAATGCAAAAAGTGGCAAATATTCAGTTCTGTTCCTATGCAGTTAGGGAACTTTTGGCCAAACTTTGAATTTTGACTTTCCTGATCTCATTATTCCCCCCAAAGAGGAGCAATACACATACACACACACACTACTTCTAAAAACCTGTTATGTCAATATGTGATGCAGTCTTGCTTTTTACCTAGTGCAGCGAACGTATCTCTTAGGTCAGCCTTGTCAATGAAGCCGTCTCGGTTCTGATCCATAATGGTGAATGCCTATGGAGAAACAAAAGAGGAGGGCATTGCTTATAACCAAGAGGACAATAGACCTTCCACTATATCCAACATCCCATAAATAAGAACCGGAACATCCTTGTAGCACCCAGTTTCCAAAACAGGCCTCGTAACACTTATTCCATGCTGCTGAAATTGTTACTGTTCTGTGCTGAATTTATTTAATCTCTCTTCCATCCACTCAGAGAAGGACCAGAGGGTATTTCTTCCAGCTAAAGTCTGATTTCTGTTGGTTAATCTCAATTAGAGCAGACCCACTGAACCAACAGCTGAGTGGTGTGTAAACACACAGGTAAACCCACTGATGCAACAGGTCTACATCTCAGGTCCAGGTTATCTGAAGGACTGTATCTTCCTATTTCCAACTCTATGATTCTATGATATGTACCTGCTCATGTCCTGAGATCTAATCTTTGGGCCTTTCCACACTACATTGTTATAGTGATATTATTCCACTTTCACCATCCTATGGAATCCTGGGATTTGCAGTTTAGGGAGGGGTATTTAGAATTTTCAGCCAGAGAGCTCTTTGGATTCAGTAAACTACAAACCCCAGAATTCCCCAGGAGGTTGAAAGTGGAATAATAGCACTATAACAGCGTAGCGCAGAAAGACCCTCTGTCTTGCCACCTCACTAGTATACCTCGTAGGAAGATGGGACACAGGGACTTCTCAGTGGCTGCTCCCAGGCTCCCATGGACAGGGACAGCTTAGCCGTGGTAGTCCATGAACTTAGAACTTCCCTGTTAGACTACTGCAATGTACTTTATGTGGGGCTGCCCTTCAAGCAAGTGTGGTATAGCGGTTTGAGTACAACTCTGGAGGCCACAGTTCATTTCCCCGTTCAGCCATGGAAACCCACTGAGGAACCTTGGGCACTCTCAGCCCCAGAAAACCCCATGATAGGTTCATCTTAAGGTCCCCATAAGTCAGAAACAACTTGAACGCACACAACAACAACAACCTTTCAAGATGACCCAGAAACTGCAGCTAGTGCAAAATGCAGCAGCTAGACTGCTCAGGAGAACTCCATTCAGAAACTAGATAACACCAGTTCTGAAAGAACTGCACTGGCTGCAAATTCCTTTCCAATCTGGCAGCATTCAAAGCTGTAAATGGCATGGACCTCATTGCTTGAGGTTGTGCTTTTCTACACACACACAGACACACACACACAGACACACACACACATACATACATCTCTCTCTCTCTCTCTCTCTCTCTCTCTCTCTCTCTCTCTCTCTCTGTCTGCCTGCCTGCCTGCCTGCCTGCCTGCCTGAGAAATGAGAGGGGGCCCTCCTCTTTGTCCCATGGGGGAAATATATTATGGGAGGACATGGGGCAGGTCCTCCTTTGCTGTGGCCCCCCGGTTAGGAATACACTCATCTCAAAGGCTCAAATGGCACCAACTTCTGATGTCATTCTGGTACCCAGTCAAAACATGGCTTTGCCAGAAAGCCTTCAGAGCTTAAACGGTTTTATCCCATGTCCACATGTGGTACGGTTGGCATGACATTAAATTCTTTTACCTGGTTTTAATTGACTGGTTTCAAGTGATAAAGGAGTTAATGTATTTTTTTAATCTTTTAAAATGGTTGCTGTTGTTATTTATTGTCTTACACTGATCTTCTTGTATACTGCCCTGAGATCCTTGGGTATAGCATGGGATATTAAATACCTGAAAACCACCCGTGTCTGTCTGATCTTGGAAACTAAGCAGAGTCAGCCCTGATTAGTATTTGGATGGGAGACCACCAGTGAATAGCAGGTAGTGGAGCTCTATTTCAGAGGAAGGAACTAGCAAAACCACCTCCAAGTATTCCTTTCTTAAGAAAACCCTATGAAACTCATAGGATCAACATAGGTTGGCAGGCAACTTGGAGGCACACACATGCATAAATATTTACAGAAATAAATAAATAGGTTTGTAAATCTTCCTAAGTCAAGAGCTGCCCTGACAAACCAACCCAAGAAAAGCAGGGAGAACCCTGTAACTGAGATTAACTGGTCATACAGTTCACCAATAATAGCACTTGGGCAATTAGCAGAATTAAAGAAAATGTACCTCTTTAAATTCCTGAATCTGGCTTTGGTCAAACATGGAGAACACATTGGAACCTCCACCCTCTTGCGCCTTCTTGCGCCGTGCCATTTTGGGGGCCTGTAAATTAAAAAAAAATTAAGAACAATCCTAATAAGAGGACCACTGACACATAGGCAACACCATTGTTAAACTCTGTCCCCAAAGAGAAGTAGTGGTTGGAGTGCTGGACTAAGACTCTAGGAGCCCAGGGTTTGGATCCCTGCTCAGCATTGGAAACCCACTGGGTAGTCTTGAAAAGGTCACACTGTCTCATCCTAAGAGGAAGGCAATGGCAAACATTTTGCCAAAAAAAGGATGGATAGGTAGGTTGGTGGATAGGTAGGTAGGTAGGTAGGTAGATAGATAGATAGATAGATAGATAGATAGATAGATAGATAGATAGAAGGAGTGTTGTATGATGGCCTAGGACTCTGGGAGAACAGGGTTCGAATCCCTGCTTGGTAATGGAAACCAATAGGGTGACCTTGGAAAGTCACATGTTCTTGGACCAAGGCAACGGCAAACCTACTCTCAACAAATCTTGCCAAGAAAACCTTAGAATTACCGTAAGTTGGAAACAACCTGAGGGCGCACAACGAGAAGAAAGTAAATTAAAACTTCAACGGAAAGAGAGCTTTCTCGACGATTGTTCCCAGACTGTAGAAGTCCCTTCCACGTGATCTGTTTGGCCTCCACCCTGTTTTATTTTCATCAACAGCTGAAAACCGTCGTATTCAGGCAGACCTTTGAAATTTAATTATGCGGAGAGCCAGCATGGTGTAATGGTTTGAACATTGTACTATGACCCTGGAGATCAAGGTTGAATCCCCCACTCAGCCGTGGAAACCCACTGGGCCTTGGGTGTGTCACACAGTCTCAGCTCCAGAAACTCCTCTGACCAGTGCTCCTTAGGGATGCCATAAGTCAGAAACAAGTTGCAGGCACACAGCAATGACGAAGTGTGCACATAGAGAGCCAGTGTGAGCACTGGACTATGGCTTAGGAGACCAGGGTTTGTATCTGCAGTCAGCTGCAGAAACCTGCCGGGCGACCTTAGGCTGGTCACACTCTCTCAGCCTCTAAGGAATGAAATTATGGCAAACGATTTCTGTATAAATCTTTCAAAAAAAATCCTTTGGGGGAGCAGAATAGTATAGTGGTTTGAATGTTGGATTAAGACCCTGGAGTCCAAGTCTCTCTTCAGCCATGGAATCCCACCGGGTGAGCTTGGACAGGTCACACTCTCTCAGCCTCAGAGGAAGGCACTGGAAACCCTTGTCAGAAAACCCTATGGTAGATTCATCATAATCCAGAGTCAACTTGAAGACACAGAAGAACACCACCACCAAAATAGATTCAGCACCTTGGACATTTCCTTCAAAGTTCAGACATGCCACTCCCATAGAAGCCACCAGGAAAAGGACTCCAGAACTCTTTCCTTGGACCCCAACTGCATTCAACCTATGTTTTAAAAAGATTCTTCATGCATCTTTCCAAAAGGGGGGTAGCCATGCTAGTCTGCTTTGCTAAAACATCCAAGAATCAAGGACACCTTTGAGGCTAACAGATTTATTGTGGTATGATCTTTCATGGGTTGCCATTTTCAGATTATGAATCTCATTCATAAAAGCCAGTTTCTATTTCTATGCACAAAAAGAATAAATTGGCAAAATTAAAGGTTCACCAGCAGATGCATTGTACCAGAGACTGGCATGGTCGTGGAAAGAATATCCTATATTATAGAATCTTAAGAGCTGGAAGAGACCACAATGGCCATCAAGTCCAACCCATTTTACCATGCAGGAAGACACGCTCAAAGCACCCCCACCAAATGGCCATCCAGCCTCTGCTTAAAAACCTCCAAAGAAGGAGACTCCACCACAGTCCATTGAGGCAGCATATTCCACTGCCGGACAGCTCTGACTGTCAGGAAGTTCCTCCTCAAGTTTAGGTGGAATCTCTTTTCCTGTAGTCTGAATCCATTGCTCTGTGTCCTAGTCTCTGGAGCAGCTGAAAATAGCTTGCTCCATCTTCAACATGACATCCCTTCAAGTATTAAAACATGGCTATAATGTCACCTCTGAACCTTCTTATTTTCACCACACTCGGAGGCAATCTATTCCACTTTCAAACCGTTCTTCCAATAAATTATTCTTTACATTTTTCTGGAATCTCTTTTCTTGTAATTTGAACCCATTGGTTTATATTCTAGTGTCTGGAAAAGTGGAAAACAAGCTGGCTTCATCTTCTACATGATTATTCATTTCCTAGTCCAAAAAAAAAAAAAAAGTGAGAGGGTCCTGACAGTTGGAAACCCCTGAGGAAGAATAATAGACCAGTGAGACTTTCTTGCCATTTTCACCCTTTATTCAAATGTCTCAAAGGATTCTGGAGAAGGCTTATGGAAAAAGAAAAAAAGATGTTTCCATGCAGAAAAATTGTGTTTTGCATACACACACACACACACTTTTTTTTTCTGCAGAGAAAAATCCTCAACAACACTTTGGATACAAGATGAAAATTGCACAGTAGGGAGGAACCTACACTAATTACTTGTCTTGCATGCCAGGATGAAAGAAATAGCTGGGGATTTATATCCAATATATACACATATATAAGTGTTTGAACTAAGTTTCCTGTGCTGGATAATGTCAGGAAGTTGGAGCGAAGGAGGACAGCCGACCAAGGTAAAGAGGCAGAGAAAATCAGTCAGTACCAGGACACAGGACATGGGAAGATCAGAGACTGGGTGTCTCTTTCTCTCCAGTCGTGAGTGGGAGTGGATGATTAAAAGGAAAGGAGGCAGTTCGTGAGCAGAGATGCTCTAAGGCCCTAGCCCACCTTGGAATATACGGGCAGGGGGGCAATACTTCACATAGTTGTCATCTTTGACCTAAATTGGAAAAGATACAGGAAACGTTGCTTTCATGTGCCTTCAAGTCTTCTCCAACTTATGGTGACCCTAAGGTGAACCTATCAGGAGGTTTTCTGGGGCTGAGAGTGTGTGACACACTCAAGGTCACCCAACGGGTTTCTGTGGCTGAGCAACGAATTGAACCCTGGCCTCCAAGGTGATAGTCCAATGCTCAGAACGCTACATCGTGTTGGCTTCCTAAAATGCCTATTCAAGGACTGGGATTCGCTGAAAAGGCCCCCCTCCATCTCCCTCCAGTGGGAGCCACATGCTGTGGGAGGATGTGGGAGAGGACCTTCTCTAATGTGGCACGCTGGTTGGAAAATGCTTTTCAGTTTGAGGCTCTGCTGATGCTGGCATTGGTTTCATTCTGCCGCCACAGTTAAAATATGGCTTTAGGTATCTTGATTTCTTCTGAAATGTACACGCACAAAGCTTAATAACCCTTCAACCTGCTTCAAAGTGGGGAATTGTTCAGATGCATAGAGTTGGAAGAGACCAAGCCCCTGCCATGCAGGAATACGCAGCTACGGTGTAAGATGCGGCCAGATTTCACAATCGCAGTTATGAATGGGTAAGAGGAAGATGGCACCTGTAATGGCCCAAGACCTTTTAATGCCAGAGTGTTGGACCATTGGCCTTTCCACACTACACTGTTATAGTGCTATTATTCCACTTTCAACATCCTGTAGAATTCTGGTGTTTGTAGTTTACTGAGGCCAAAGAACTCCCTGGCTGAGAATTCTCAATGCCCCTCCCTAAACTGCAAACCCCAAGATTCCGCAGGATGTTGAACGTGGAATAATAGCACTATAACAGTATAGTGTGGAAAGGCCCTATGACTCTGGAGACCAAAGTTCAAATCTCCACTCAGTCACAGAAACCCACTGGGTGACACTGGGCAAGTCACATTCTCTCAGCCTCAGAAGGAGGTGAAGGCAACCCACTCCGAACAAATCCTGCCAAGAAAACTCTGTGATAGGTTTGCCTTAGGGTTGCCATAAGTCAGAAATGACGTGAAGACATACAACGACAACAATAACAATAACAACCCAATACTTTAAATTCTTTTAAAAAAATAGTAGCTGGCCTAGATAAAAGGCCAGACTCTCTCTAGCATCCTATAATATGAAAAATGAGACCAAGGCAGGGCCCCTAAAGCAATTCTGTCCCGGCAGGCAGCCATGCAGACAGCCCTAGGGGCCTACCATCGCTGCTCTTCTTCCCCACCAGGATTCCTTTTCAATCTTGCCAGGCTGCAATCATTCGATCCTCTCCTTTTATGGGCAGCATTCCATACCTCTGATCATATTTTTTTTTATTCTCCCTTTTGCAGTCCTGCTATAATTAGATGATAACTCTAATCCAAGTGTCTCAGTTTATGATGTCACGAGAGATGCCAATGAAATGACGTCTGGGTATTCAGGAATGGGGACGAAAAAGGGTTTTGTTTTCAGATTCTTTTGCAGCACGGAGCAGTTTGATTCATTAGGGCACGGTGGGGGAAGGGGTGGTCTTTTCCCATAGACAAAAAATAGGCTTTTTATTAGGGGAGCAGGCAACTGGAGAGAAGTACTTTATTCACTCTAGAAAAGGGGATGGAGAGGCAGTTTAGGACCCATAAGAACAACCCTAAACAGATCATTCAGGTCTAGCATTCTGCTTCCAGAGCTTGGGGCAGGGAAAATGGCTTTTTGCACTACACTTTCCAGAATCCCCAGTGATGCTGCTGCCTTGGGAATTCTGAGAATTGTAGTCTAAATGTAACTTTATCAAGCTATGCCTGTCTCCTGCAGTGGACAAGCAGATGGATTTGGGAATAGGGATGTGTGAGAATGAAGTTGTTGGTTTTACACACACACACACACACACACACACACACACAGGTGCCAGTGTGGTGCAGCTGGACGAGGAAGCTGGGACACCAGGGTATAGATCATAGATCCTTGCTCATACCTGAAAACTCACCAGGTGATCTTGGGCAAACCATATTCTTGCCGCTTTAGAAGGCAATGGCTAGCCGTTCAGAGTACACGTTGGCAAGAAAACCCTAGGATATTTTGTGGAACCAACACAGTCTAGTGGTTTGTATATTGCCTTTAGATGTTCCTAGTAATCTGAAGAACTAAACAGTTGCATACTTGGCCTGGGTCCAAGTCTGATTCTGTTTACACACTGCCACGGAAGAAAAATATTTTAAGGGTTTCCCATTCCCTATCCACACCGACCACTATATGTCATCTAGGAGCATGGAGATACGTGTTGCTGAATCCACCACCTGGCTTGCGTCCAGGTATCTTCTAATGCAAACCTTCCAAGGCTCTAAAATCTTTGGTGGAAAGCCTTCTCAAAATACCTTCACAGGTACATCTGACTGGAACATGAAAGAAGGCCTTCTTGGTGGCTGCTCCCAGCTCTGGAATGCCTTTCCGTTGAATCATAGAATCGTAGAAATGTAGAGTTGGAAGAGACCACACCGGCCATCCAGTCCAACCCCCTGCCATGCAGGAACACCCTCAAAGCACTCCCGACAGATGGCCATCCAGCCTCTGCTTAAAAACCTCCAAAGAAGGAGACTCCACCACACTCCAAGGCAGCAGATTCCACTGCCGGACAGCCCTGACCGTCAGGAAGTTCTTCCTGAGATTCAGGTGGAATCTCCTCTCCTCCGGCTTGGATCCATTGCTCCTTGTCCTGGTCTCTGGAGCAGCAGAAAACAAGCCCTCTCCCTCCTCTACATGGCACCCCTTCAAATATTTAAACATGGCTATCATGTCCCCTCTTAACCACCTCTTCTGCAGACGAAACATACCCAGCTCTCTAAGTCTATCCTCATAGGGCATGGCTTCCAGGCCTCTCACCATTTTGGTCGCCCTCCTCTGGACCTGCTCCAGCCTGACCATGTCCTTCTTGAATTGGGGTGCCCAGAACTGGACACAGTATTCAAGATGAGGTCTAACCAAAGCAGAGTAGAGTGGTACCAGCACCTCCCTCGATCTAGACACCATACTCCTATTGATGCAGCCAAGAATTGCATTGGCTTTCTTGGCTGCCGCATCACACTGCTGACTCATGTTCAGCTTGTGGTCTATTAAGACTCCTAGATCCCTTTCACACGTACTGCCATCCAGCCATGTGTCCCCCATCCTATATTTCTGCATTCCATTTCTTCTACCTAAGTGTAGGACCTTACACTTCTCTCTGTTGAATTTCATTTTGTTAGCTTTGGCCAAGCTCTCCAATCTATCCAGGTCATTTTGAATTTTGATCCTGTCCTCTGGCGTATTAGCAACCCCTCCCAATTTGAGGGTTAGGAGAGCTGCCATCTTGCTGTCCTTCTGTTGGATGGTTCCCACCTTACAGTCCTTCTGTTTCCCTTCTCCTCCAACAGAGTATTCAAAGAGCTCCTAATAGTATGTTGTTCTATTTGTTTTCCATCTTTTGCCTTACTAAATGGGTTTGATTTTAACAGTTTTATATCTATAGCTAGTTTAACTGCATTTTGAATGTAACAACGTTTTTACCAATGTCTCTGTATGTGCTTTTATCTGTACTAATATGGGTAAGGCCTCTTGAGTCCCAACTTTTAGGAAAAAGAAGAAAGTACAAAGTTAAGGTTACAACAGAGCATTAAATGGTTTAGATAACATCAAAGTACACAATAAGGACACTGAAACTGTTAAAGATTTTTCACACTTTGGCTCATTCATTAATCAGAATGGAGAGTGCAGTCAAGAAGTCTGAAGAAGGCTAGGACTTGGAAGGGCAGCTATGAAAGAACTAGACAAGATGCTGAAGTCTAAAGATATATAATTGAATACTAAAGTAAGGATGGGTCACACCATTGTATTTCCAATTTCTATGCATGGTTGTGAAAGCTGGACAATGAAGTAAATCCGACAGGAAGAAAGTCAGCTCCTTTGAAATGTGGTGCAGAGAAGAGTTCTATGGATACTCTGGACTGGTAAAAAAAAACCAAATGAATTGCGTTCTAGGGTAAATCAAGACCAAACTCCCCCTAGAAGCCAAGATGACTAAACTGAGGCTGTTGTACTTTGGCCACATCATGAGAATGTGTGACGCAGTAGAAAAGACAATAATGCTGGCTAAGATAGAAGACAGTAGGAAAAGAGGAAGACTACATTCCAGATGGACAGACTCAATCAAGGAAGCCATGGTTCTTAATCTCCAAGACCTCAGCAAGGCGGCTGATCACAGGATGACTTAGAGATTTCTCATTCATAAGGTCAGGAGAGATAGAAGCTTAGTTGACGGCACATAACAATAACAAGTGAATGAGTCATCATCACTGTCATCATCATCATCATCATCATCATCATCATCATCATCATCATCATCTCCTCCTTCTCCTCCTCCACCACCACCCACACATTTGTGGTAGGATAGATTCTTTCTGAGTTCCAGGGCCAACACAAGGTAGTTTGCCATCTCACGCAAAGACAAGGCCTGCTGGTTGCTCCCATATCAATGAAGCAGTGAATCCACTCCCAAGTTTTCATCACAGGCTTAAAGGAGCTCTCCAAGGTGCTGGACTGTATCTCTAAATAACACCAGGACAATGGAGAGGTCCTTTAAAGCTAGTGAAAATCTGGAAAGGATTTGCCATCCCACTAGACAAAGATGAGACCTGTCCCCATTTCTCTGGTCCTCAGGGTGTTGGGGTAGAATCTCAGGGCAAGAGGATTGCCTTGAAAATTTTGTGTGTGTGTGTGTGTGTAGGTGTCACCTGTCAATTTACAGCATCCCCATGAACTTACATATTATGTACTTACATCCCCATGACTCCTCTACCACGATATGTGTTACGTAATTTCACATACACTTAGCTACACAGCAGAGATGCTAAGAAACTCTCTCAGTGAATTGAAAGGGGCATAACAGTGGCAAGTGTGTCCCGATGCACATCAGCACACCCTAGGTGGTATCTCACTGTGCAACTGGACCAATGCAGAATGGTCCAACTGTACATCATTTACTTTGTCACATAGCAACATTAACAGCGGCTGCCCAACTCCAGTTCCCACAGACGGCTACTTATAAAATCCAGTTATAAAGATGTTAAGTCCTCAACAGGATTCCAGCCATAATTTACATCCTTTCCCCTCCCCAGTCTTGCTTTTTATAGCATTTTGTTTGTTCTTTCTGGTTTTTGACTGCTGCCTCCTTTTCAGAACTGTATTGTAACTCCTGCCACCTGAAGCAGTTTGCCCAACTCTGCCTAACAGTAGGGCCGGCTCTCCCAAATTTTCTAGAACTTCCCAAAGCCAAAAGATCCTACTCAACCTTTGGCCGGCCTTTTGGAAATATCTGCTTTTATGTAAAATGCCTTTATGTGTGGGTCTGTCCATTTCTGCTCGCTTCCTTCCTCTCCTTGCATTACAGAACAGCTACAACTTGTAACTATTGTTGTACAGTTTCAGACAACTGTGTTTTGTCTTGAATAATCCTTTGAAAGTGGCATTGCAGAGGAGCTGAAACATTACAATGCCATAAAACCTCAGTCATATTTATAAACCCTTTAAGACATTATAAAAGGTGAGGGGAGGTGGTAGAGGTGGGGTGGGGTGGGGTGGGCACTCAGGGAATGGAGAGCCACCCCGCAGAGTTCATTTAGCATAATTACATGTGCATTTCTCTCTGATTAATAAAGAGCAATCATTTCCTTATGTATCAACATCCTCAGGTTGCTTTCATTAAAAAATATTACAATCATTATTCAGGTCTGGAGCCACGTCCTTTCCTTTCCCCATCAGCCGCCTTCCACCATTTTAGAAATATCAGATGCTTCCCTGGGACTCAGGGTGCCTTAGGAAAACACTTTTTTTTAATACACAAAGGAACTCTAGTTGTACTAGCAGCAGCAGCAATGGGTGGGCCTCTCAATTAGAGTGTAACTCCACACTACACAAATATAACAGTCTGACAGAATCACATACACGCAAACTGCCCCAATTTGTCAGACATGGTCCCTCTGCCATCCCACTTTTCCAGCTGCTTTTAAAATGCCCTGGTTTCTCTCTCCTCCTCCCACTTTCCCTCTTTGTCCTCAACTCCTTCAATTGTTGCAAACTAAATTCCCATCGCAAAAGCAGTTTGCAGCTAATTAACACAGCATGGGTGGGGGGAAGGGGAGGAGAGGCAGAATCTTGCCCTCCCAGTCGGCTAAGGCAAAAGCAAACTCCTGCAGCCTCTCTCAGCTTTTGTGTTCTTCTTCATCAATAAGTTTTGCCATCTTGGCCACACTCATGTATATCCCTTCTTTTTTTCCTGCAAAACGTTGCAAGGTCTGGAATCATGGGATCATAGAATCATAGCTTGGTGAGGGATTTGAGAGCTAGGGAATTTTAGTTCAGTGGATCTCAAACTTTGGCCCTAGAAACTTCAGCTCTCCAAATTCCTGATTGTTGGCCATGCTGGTCGGGGCTTCTCAGAGCTGAATCACAAAAGATCTGACAGGCCAAAGCTTGAAAAACACTGTAAATCTAATGCATCTAGAGAGCACTAGAGCTTTCTAGAAAAGACTTTTTAAAGATGTCCCCAAACTATAAAATCCTGGGATTCTGCAGACGGTGGCTCCATGACACTTGAAAGCAGATAATTTTATGGGATTGTTGGAGACATTCTGAAGCATTATATTTTCTCAGCTTTTAGGTCATTCTCTCATGCCAGAGGTGGACAACTGCAGAAGACTGGGGGCTGTGTTAGCCCTCAAGGAGACCTTGGAGGGCCACACGCCCCACTGAATCTTCAAAAACAAATCATTTTGCCCCCAAATGTGCCCAAACACTCTTGAGGGGAGATGGGAGTGCTTTGGGAACTTTCTGGTCTCCTAGAGGGCATTTTGAACCAACAATTTAAAAAAAAAAATCAGAAACATTCATTCTGATTCCTAGGGGGTCTAGGCAAGCTACAGAGATGGTGGGAATGCCCTCCACATTTCCCTAGAGATCATTTAGGGGCATTTCTGGGAAGGCCCGGGGGGGCACATTTCCTGCATGGCAGGGGTTGGACTGGATGGCCTTTATGGTCTCTTCCAGCTCTCTGATCCTATTACTTTCCATGCTGTAAAGACCAGTTCAGCTGTGGAATCATCTACCAGGCTGAGAGCGTGTCATCCTCTTTGGAAGTGCTCAAACAGCGCTTGGGAATCCATCTATTGGGGAAAAATAGAGCTCTGTGTCTGATATTGAGCAGAGGTTGGAATAGATGCCCGCAGAGGACATTTTTCCAATCTAAGAAGCTCTCTTTTGTTTCCTTTTTTTTTTTTTCTTTTAAGGCAGGAAAAGTGGTTCGGAAAGCAAAACAAGTTGTTGTTTTTTTAAAGAAAAGAACTATACAAATTTAAAACAGTCTGAGACAGTAAAACTTTTTTAAAGCCAGAGCTGATTCACCAATTTAAAAATAACAACAATAAATCTGTTGAAAGCAGCTGCTCCTAATCAGTCTTTAGGAACAGCGGCTCACATATTGCAAGCAAGTTGGAATTAAAAGCAGCATTTCCACCAGTTGCCTGTCCGATCTGGCCTCATGTAGTGGTTGGGAACATTGCCGTTCAAATCCCCCTCGCATCAGCTGTGAAAACTGCTTTGGGCCAAGTCTGATCTACCTCACAGGGTTGTTGTGAGGATAAAATACAAGGAGAGAAAACCATGCATGATCCCTTCTACTGCTAGTTGGAAGAGTAAGATATACGAACAATTTTTAAAAAAGGGAACTAAGAGGAAGTTTGGTCTCTGGAGGAAAGGTCTTGCACAATTTTGTGCACTGCTGAATTGACCCTCTCTGGTTTTCATCCCCACTTATCTAATCTTGCATGATGATGGAAGAGAGAGCAGAGCCTCAGTCTCATGGGCCTGGCATGTTCATCCAATTGCTAGAAGGATACACACGCACGCACACACACACACACACATATATATATATACACATACATATTGTTCCTACCATCCTAACAACAACCTTGGAAGACAGTCCAGCATATTCCCACCCCCACCCAGATTTCACTGGCAAAGAAAATAGGAAAATTTTGTGTAACATTTAAATTCACATAGGAGCAATTCTGCCTAATACCTAGCATTGTTTCATACTACAGAAGGTTTTTGTCTGCCTTCTACACATTCCTTTCAACTATTTCTGCAAACAACTTTTTTTCCAGTCAGGAGTTTGATTGTTCTTTTGATCAAAGGTATGCTTGAAAAAAAAGTTGTCTGTCAAATCTTCAGATCTTATTTCTGTCGCTACTGTATGCATGAAACAGCAGGCTAGGTACTGCATGGTGCCTTAATGTTCATACCTGTGCATTTACCCGCATGCACAGTAGAGAACAGAGCTTCAAAGATACTAATTGAAATGTAAAGTTTCAGTAACTAAAGCAGAACTGAGTCACCTTACGTTTGTAAATATAACTATGTGTTTATAGAATAATGAAAGATAATAACACTCTGTGGGGTGACACAATTGTAATTGTAATTATTTAGTTACTTTTATAGTTACAGGGTAGCCTACTTGCTAAGCTCGCTACTGTCACAAGCCAGTGACAGGTAGCTTTCCAGTTTGTTAAAAAGTAATCAAAAGCAACTGTTTGAGTTACTGGGGAGGATAAGAAAGGAAAGAGTTGTTTTTAAGGAATTGCAGGCATAATTTGGGGGTTAAGAAGTGGAAATGCAGTAAATATTTTTAAAAGTAACTTTCCAAGACACACAGTCTCCAAAACAACCACAACTTTTGCAACCTTCCCTCCAGTCCTTTCATCTTCTCTGCCTGCTTTTCAGTTATCCTGCAATAGGTTCTGGCTCACATTTCTTTAGCAAACTAATAATATTTCTTTTCTTTTATGTGTGTGTGTGTGTGTGTGTCTTGTCATCAAGTCACCACTTTCCTTTTCAGGCTTCTATACAGTATCCAGTAATTCAAGAAGAATACTGAAAATCTGGAATGTGTCCTGAGGTGGAAATCCAAAATGGTAAAAGCCTGGAAACCATGAATCCCTATAGAAGCAGCTTAGAGAGCTAGGCATGTTTAGCCTGGAGGAGAGAAGGTTAAGAGGAGACACAATAGCAATGTTTAAATATCTGGTGGGATGGAGCAGGCTTGTTTTCTGCTGCTCCACAGGACTAGAATTCCTTAGTTCTCAACCCTTACTATGCTACAAATTCCACAATTTCAATACTGAACCATGCTTACTAAGGAACAAGACCCAAGTGAGGCCAAGTCCTGAGATATAGCAACCCTAGTCTGCACTGACATCTTTTAGGGGAATTTTGAAATCCATTCTGAATGAAGGCACAAGCTAGAAAGCTTAGTCTTTTTACTGTAACTTCCAGGCATCCTTCTAGAATGGCCAAAACACCTGTTCCCAGGTACCATGGGGTTCTGGGAGTTGTAGTCTCAAGTGCCACGTTTCCAAGTTCTGGCTGAGCAATCACTGTGGCTCAAGGACCACAGGTTGCCCAGCTCTGTTTTCAAGAATACCAGAAGACACACAGGAACATTTTCTATCCGAATGGCCAGGTCTAAGGGCCAGGGCAGGCAGCAGACTTTGTTCTGTTGACATCAAAACAACTCTTTTATAAATGAGAAAAGATGACATGGGGTGTATATAGGCTACAGACAAATTTAATTTCTCTTTCTTGGATGTTAAATAAGATGCAAAATGTATTATAGGGGGCTTATCTATCTGCAAGCATTACTAGGAAGAAACCAAAAGGGTCACAGGCTGGAATCTTTTGCTTAGTCCCCACTAGAGCAGACCTATTGAATGAACTGTTGAATGGTGAATCAACACCTAAGTAAATCCCATTAACCCCATAGGCTTCCTGTAATCAGGACTAAGAAAAGGATTTAGGTTAAAGTTTGTATGATTTTTTTTTAAAAAAAAACTAAACATTGACAGGCCCATATCTTTGTGATAAGTCATGAATTAGAAGAGCTCACAGGCTAGAAGAGATCCAATGATGATAACATACACTAGAATGAAGAAGAAAAGCTGCTGCCAGATATATGTGAACACAAAAATAGGAAAATTGTTATCACCTGAAAGGCCAAAGGAGGACAAACAAGGATTATTATTAATATCCAAATAAACAGCATCCATTTGTGGTTTAAAAGAAAAAGGGCATAGTTAGCACCTATGAAGAAACACTGCATACCTTCACTGTCCCAATTAATCTTCTGCCATCCCACTTTTCCAGCCGTTTTCAAAATGCCCCAGTTTCTCTCTCCTCCTCTCGCTTTCCCCCTTTGTCCTCAGCTTACTTCAGTTGCTGCAAACTGAGTTCCAAATGCAAAAGTAACTTGCCCTCAATTCATTCAGTAGTGGGGAGAGGAAAAGAAGCAGTCTTTCCCTTCCCAGGCAAACTCCCGCATTCCCTTCTAGCTTGTGTGTTCTTCCTCATCAATAACTTTTGCCACCTTGACCATACTCCAATAGTTTGGTCACGCATGTCCCCGTTTTCATCTGTGAAATGCTGGAGGTGTGACATTGGCTCATATGAAGCCAAAGAAGAGAGTCTGTGCTGGCTGCACCAAGGCAACCAATACACTAATCAGTTGAGTGGAAAGATTTTGGGGGCGTGAGGAACACAATGCACTTACATCTACATACAGCTCTAAATCTGGGACTTCTTAAGTCTAGTTTCTCACAGACAACAGATGGGGCATCTTCTTCCCGTCCTTCAAATCCCTCCTAAATACCCACTTTTCCCCCCACACCAGGCCTTTGGCTGATCTCCTTTAAGCCTCCTTCCCAGGTAGGGCAGACATGGGCTTGGCAGGAGCTTGCAATTTACCAAATTTGGATCGTCTGCCTCTCGAAGAGGGAAACTCAGGCCAAGCGATCTAGAGAGAACCAAGCAGAGGGAGACAGAAGGCAGAAGTCACAAATAGGTTGCTGAATCCTCTGCAGAGCTGACCACAAAAGGACTCTGGGGGTGTGTTCACAATTGGTAGAGAGCCTAGCCAGTTGACAAGAGTTAAGATCTAAACTGACACCATTGTTATTGATGGGCACTTTCTTGGGTCTCATACCTAGGTGCCGGCTAATCTTAGCAAACATTTTGGTCCCACCATCTGTGAAGGAAGGCTGTTTCATCATAATGGAGCCTCAGACCTTGGAAGGAACATGTTATTAATTATATCAACACAAACCTAGAGCTCGGAGGAATAACGTTCTTTCTTTCCCCCTTTCAACATGAATGGGCAATCATTCTATTTGGCTCACAACAAATAATGGATATTCATTATTCCACAAATGGCATCCTTTCCCCTCCTCTGAAGCTGACAGATGCTGTAGCCATACCCACTGCCACTGAAAATGATCTTAGTTTCTTCCTTTAAACCAAACCTGTATAAGACACACACATTTCTTCTCCAAAATCTTTCCTTCCACCTCTGAAAACTGAAGAGCTGGAGATTTCCCTTTTCCCAAAACATCCTTGTTGTGGATCTCCCCTGCTCCCCACTACTCTTGGGTAGGACAGAAGGACCCCAAGTTTCTACTACCACCCACTGAGATAGGGTTCCCCAAGATTCAGTGATTTGGCACCATTATCACACATCCCACTATTGCAAATAGGGAGCTGATAATTCAGGGATGGAGAGTGGTATATTTGGGGAGGGTTAGAGATTTGTAAGCCTTGTTGTGGCTACAGCCAAAGAAAGGAGGAAGAAGGTGGCTATTCTAAATGAGAAGACAGTAGGAAGTTGGTGCAAAAGTAAGCTGATCTGAATTTAATTCGGGCTGACTTAGAAGCAAAGATGACTGAATTGAGGCTGTCATACTTTGGACATGAGATGACGTGGCTCATTGAAAAAGACCCTGCTTGATAAAATGGAGGGCAGGAGGAAAAGAAGGAGACCATGCATGTTTGCAAGATTGAGTTTCCAAGACTTCAGCAGGGCTGCTGGTGATTTAGAGACCTCTTATTCATGGGGTCACCAGAACTTAAAATCAACTTGATGACCAATAGCAACAAATCCAAATGATAGTCCTGACTAGAATAGATTTATTGGACCAGTGGACCTTATATAAGTGTTGATTACAACATTTTCATTGGCCTGAACCTAACTAGTTCATCCTAACTGGAACAGACCCATTGAATCCACCGCTCACCATTGTGTAAGCAAGTCACATCAATCCCACCAACAGCATGCAACAGGATTACTTTAGTTAGGACTACCAAGTGGATTTAGCCCATTGTCCTCTAGAATTGTCTCATCACAGGGCTGTCAAGGTAAAAGCTTCAAGATTGGTATACCATTGCCTTCTTCCGAGCAGTACTAGCTCCTTTAGAGGTAGTTATGGTCCCGCTGCTGTTGTTTCTGACCGACCCTTCATCCTCTTCGCCATCGCTGATGCTGTCCAGTACCTGTGTGGCACATTGAATCTGGCTCCTCAGCAAAAGCCTGTCTGATTTGGGAGACCCTACCAGACGTACTACTACCAACAACGTAGCCTTTTGCCTCTCAGGAGCATGCAATCCCACCACCACAGAAAGGTCATGCCAAGAAATAACAGCTCCTTCGAAATGTGGTGCTGGGTAAAAGTTCTACAGATACCCCGGACTGCTAAAAAGACAAACAAATGGATCTGAGAGCAAATCAAGCATGAATTTTCACTAAAAGTGATGATGACTCAAATGAGGTATCATATTTTTGACACATCGTGAGATGACAGGACTCATTGGAAAAGACGATAATGTATGACAAAGTGGAAGCCAGTACGAAAAATGGAAGATGCATTACGAGTGGATGTGTTCAATCAAGGAAGCCACAGCCCTGAGTTTACAAGACCTAAGCAGGGTTTTGGAGGATGAAATCTTAGAGAACTCTTATTCATGGGGTCACTATAAGTCAAACAACAACTTGTAGAATTTCAAGAAAGACAGAGAGAGATATAAAGTGAGAGAAGAAAAAGAAAGGATGAAAGAAAAAGAAAGAAAAGCCTTACCATGCTGAAGTTCTTCACCTTCTCTGCCCACCTACCCAGACAATGAGCATTGTCTCTCTATATATAGGCTCATTCAGGAGGGACAGTATGCTCACTCCAAGTTTAGATGTAAGATCAGAGAAGTGCAGCAACTGGACCTCCATGCCATTCCAGGCATTTCCAAAGCTTCACTGGGTTTGCTTCCATAGTATTAACACCACATATAAGTAGAACAGCAAAGCCGAAACCACACGGGGTGCGGGTGAAATGCCTTCCTGGGTGCACAAATATTTTTTCAGAGCTCTTGTAAAATGGGAGCAAAATCTTCACAGAACAGGATGGGGGAATTTTCACACATGGCATTAAAAAGAGAAAGAGAAAGGGAGTATCTAAACTGCGTAATTATGACACCACTTTAATAGCTAACCCTCCATCCTATCAGATCCTGGGATTTGTAGTTCATGGCGGTACTGAAAATTTCTTAGTACTCTTTCCTGAACAGCAAGCAGATCATTCAAAAGACCTCTTCAAACTACCAGTCCAGACTGCACTCTGATGTTGCTTGGCCACATGCATCCCAGTGCAAGAAATACCTCTCTTCTTTCTCTCTGGTTTAGCATTAAAACAGGGATGAGAATCATGTGACTTTGCACCCCCTAGCTCACCATAGAAACCTCCCATGAAAGGAAAAAAACCCCCATAAAAATACAAATTCTACTCCTGGAAATGTCCATGAGTGGCAATCTTCTGTTTAGACAAAGTGCAGCTTCTAAGCTCCTTTCAAAAGTATTTTTAAGAGTGACTTTCCTCCAGTTTCTTCCTTCCATTTCCCTCCATGATTTTTGACTTTTTTTTTTCATAGCACAGTTAGCAAAGCCCCTAACAAAGAAACTTCTTTTTACAATGTCTTTTTATGGGAGTCTGGCTCAGCCCTCACTTTCTTGTCCTCTGTCTAGCTAGAAGTTTTGTTGGCTGCATTGGCACTGGACAGACAATGAAGGAGGGCTGGAGAAAGACAGACTTTTCAGTACTGGGTTGCAGCAGCTTGCCTGCAGTAAGCAATGCAAGAAGGCTTGACCTGAGAAAGAAAGGCATTCTACTTTGGATGACCCTACTCTAGTCATGGGTGCTTATTTACAACAGGCAAGATAAACAGCGGCAGTCTCCTGAATTCCATTTGAGCACGTGTGAAGACTGAGGCCATTTCTTCACTACACTGTTACAGTGCTATTATTCCACTTTCAGCCTCCTATGGAATCTTGCGGTTTGCAGTTTAAAGAGGCCCATTTAGAATTCCCAGCCAGAGAGCTCTCTGGCCTCAGTAAACTACAAACCCCAGAATTGTATAGGATGTTGAAAATGGGATAATACCACTATAACAGTGTAGTGTGGAAAGGTCCTGAAACAGAAAGAACGGGAAAAGAAGATTAGCCTGCCTCAGCAGCTACCCTGGCATGTTGAAAAAACACAGATTTATAAGTTTCGCCATCAAAATGGAAAGCATAAGAAACGTGGAGGCTTTTGGAAGTGGAAAAAAATCATTCCAGAATGCATTTTGAAAGAAACTTTCAAGTGCTCTCTCAAAGATTCAAAAATATTTTTGGTTACTTATGCAAGCCTTATCTAGCCTTGTTATTTCATTTCACATGTGGATAATGTTTGTTTTGACTAAAACATTTGCTCAAACGCATTGAACCACTCTTCCTTTTTTGTAGTGTAGGAACCTATCCCTATTCTTTCCACATTATTTCTACCTGTGGCCCCAAAGTTTCTGTGAAAGAAGCAAAGCCCAGGAACACATCTACTTTGTTAATTGGGCTATACCTGTAGCAAACACGGTTTAGCCTCCCAGTGGGTTGGAAACTGGTCTGCAGATTGTATTGGTTTCTAAAGCGTAGCCACGATGGAATTCTGGGTGATAAAACCAACTTGCCTTTCAAAGTCTGTTTTCTTTGACAGCTGTTTCTACGCTACGGATGGGGATGCCCCAGACAAGAAAGGAATAAAAGGTGGATAAAAGAAAAGCCTTAAAGAGGGGGGAATGTGGGGAGGAAGGACAAGGGTTTATTTAATTGCCCTTTTAAAAATTCCTTTGCTCAGCCTGGTAATTAGAGAGTGAACAGAATCAAGCAGCCATTTCCTTATAATATTGATGTCTTTGGGGAAGACAGGGGGTTGGGTGGGGACAAAGATAATGGATGCTGAGTGTTTCCCTTGAAATATTAAATACCAGATTTATGTCTGGCTCCAGGGCCCTCTCTGTTACCTTTCTCCAGTCTGTGTTCTCCTCGCCTGGGTGACTGATTTGCATTTTTTTTCCCCTTTGGAAAGAAAATAGGTCTGAAAGCATTAATTGATTAATGATGAACTGATGTTCTCTGCACAAACACACACGCAGAGAGAGACTTTTATTCCTTGGGAAAGAAAAAAAGAGGGGGGTTCACAACTCTTACTGCTTTTATTCTTTTTAAAAAATGGATGATGGAGTGAGTGTTGATGCCCCTTTTCAGAACCAACCTACTACTGGGGAACAGGGGGTAGGAAGGGCATCATTCCTACAGCACAATTGGAAAGAGCACGGGCTCAGGAAGACAAATTTCCAACCCTTCTGGTGGCCACATTCCACCTGAGGCATGCCACAATACCTTCTTTTTTTGCTGCTTCTCCTCCAAAAGGGCAAGCTGAAGAGACAGTGAGATACCTTTAACAGCCATTTTGGAGGGAAACTGGAGGGAATACCACGCAGGAATACACTGCCATGTGGGAATACAACATTCCTGAAAGATGTCCATCCAACATCTGTGTAGAAATCTCCTAGAGGAGGGAGGGAGCTCCCAGGCCAAAGTCATCCCAGGCCAGTGCGTGAGAATGTGAGTGAGAAAGAGTTGGGACGGGCTAGAGGTCTTCGAAAAAGTGAAACTATTTGTGCATCCTCAGTTCTGACAAGGATGTTGGCTGTGTTCTGAACTTTAATAAATGTTTCTGGACCTAGCCTTGAAGACTGCTCATTGAGATAGGTTAAGACAAGACTTTACAACTAAGGCTAAAACTAAATGAAATCAAACTAAACTAAAACTAAGGCCATTTCCACACTGCACTGTTCTAGTGCTATTACTCCACTTTCAACCTCCTATGGAATCCTGTGGTTTGAAGCTTAGGGAAGGGCCTTTAGAATTCTCATCCAGAGAGCTCTTTGGCCTCAGTGAACTACAAACCCCAGAATTCCACAGGAGGTTGAAAGTGGAATGATAGCACTATAACAGTGTAGTGTGGAAATGGCCTAAGACAGAAGACTAAAAAACAATTACTAAAACACTGATCTATTGCTGTAAACACAGCCTAACTGACTAAAGCACACAAGAACTCCACCACACACACACACATGAACACAGACTGTGATAAAAAACAAAAACCAATGAATAGAAAGTAGCTTTTTCTAGCATTATGTCTGACTAAATTCAACTCACTGGAATTATTAATAATAATAAGTGCAGATTGTTACACTGTTAAATTTCTTATTGCTCAAAAATTCCATAAACAGGTTCCAGTCCTTCAGAAAATCTCCAATTGGTTTATCTTTTAAAATGTGTGTCAGTTTGGCAACTTGGGCAAAGTCCACAGCTTTAACAACCTTCTCTTCCATTCCAGCCAGAATCTCTACAGATTTTGACCATTTGTAAACTGCCTGGAGTCCCATTATTGGGAAAAAAGGCAGAATACAAATGTGATGATGATGATGATGATGGTGATGATGATGATGATGATGAAGGAGGAGGCAGAGGAGGAAAATCTGGTGCTCCCTTCCAGCCTCCAAGGTCACTTTTTGTTACTTCTAGCTTGTCGCACTGTGTCAGGAGTGATCTGTCGTGAATGAAAAGCGGACTAATCGAAACAAACACAGGGGGTTTGATATAATCTGATGTGGCTGTGGAAGACCGCCTTATTGTGTCAACATTGTGCATTTTCCTTTGATACCCATTCACTGTGAAAAACACAGGAGTGTTAACTACTGTTATGTCTAAGCAGCACGTCCAGCTGTAGCTGCAATCCTGTACAGTGCAACATAGCATAGGTCCATTTGCAGACCTATGCTAGAATAACACATGCGTGCTTCCCCTATGTCTTTGTAAAGGTGAAGTTGTCTATGTCTTCTTTCCTTTGGCATCTCTCCCTCAGCTTGAACATTATTCATGCCCTGATTAGGGTTGCCAGGTTGAATGTAGGACAGGGATCCTGTAGCATGAAGTTCCATCATCATCATGACGGGAATCCTGTTGGGACTTGTATCTTCATCAGTGGAGACATATGTCTTAGAACTGGACCGTTCCATAGCATCCATATCCCGCACAGGGCTGCTCTTATGTTACTACATAGTGAGGCCAGCAAAGCCATCAATGTGCAATGGGACCAACACACATCAGTTGTGAAGCGCATTGGGATAGTTGTGCATTTGTCTTGTTTTGCACTGGGATACTGGCTAGGGAGTGCCAGTGTACCTTGGCAGAGCCCAATGTGCACCAGAACTTTCTTGTCGGTATCCCATTACACATCTTTGCAATTCAGTAACAGGGTTTCTTAGCGCCTCTGCTAGCTGCCTACATATATATAAAGTTAGGTAACCTACACCATGAGCGAGGACTCGGGTTGATAAGAATAACACAAGAGCCCGGTCCTGTATTCAAACTCAGTTCTGATGGACAAAGACTTAGTGCTTGCTCTGAGCTTTCCAATAAGGTTTTTCTAGAGAAGATTCATGCATACTGCTCTGTTAAATTCAGGGAGTAAATAATTTCTTAATCCTGTCTCTCTTTAGAAGCAAAGATGACTAAACTGAGGCCTTCATAGTTTGACATAAAACTCATTGGAAAGGGAAGGCAGTAAGAACAGTAAGAGATTGTGTTAGAGGTAGGCTAACCAGTGGCAGAGCTTGGAGTGTGTGGAGGGGTGTGCGGGAGGGAGGCGTGGCTATGGAGCATGGGGGCGTGGCCTCAGCGTGTGAGGCATGGTCGTGGTATGTGGGGGCGTGGCCAGGGTATGCAGGGGTGTGGCCGTGAGGTGTGGCTAGGACGAACCCATCACAGGGTTTTCTGGCGCTAAGAGTGTGTGACGCGCCCAAGGTCACCCAATGCATTTCCATGGTTGAGCAGGAAACCGAACTCTAGTCTCCGAAATCATAGTCCACCACTCAAATCGTTACTGCATGATGCTGGCTCTGTAGGTTCACCTTAGGGTTGCCATAAGTCAGAAATGACTTGGAGGCACCCAACAACAAGGTGTTCCCAGAGGTACGTATATACGTTCAGCATATAGTTAAAGACTGCCTTGTCTACAGATTACAGAATTTCAAGGCTTGGTTGCTATTGTTACTTATTTAACTCTTTTAAATCACAGCTGCCATCGCGTTTCCAGTTTCTATGCCTGGGTGTAAAAGCTGGGCAGTGAAGAAAGCAGATAAGAAGAGAATCAACTCATTTGAAATGTGACACTGGATGAGAGTTCTGTGGATACCAAAGAATTGCAAAAAGAAAATGGGTCCTAGAACAAATCAGGCTTGAACTCCCCTTGGAAGCAAAGATGACTAAGTTGAGGCTGTTGTCCTTTGGACATACCATGAGAAGACTCAATAGAAAAGGCAATAAAGCTTGTTAAAGTTGGGACAGTAAGAAAAAAGAGCCACACTCTTGATGGAGAGACTCCATCAAGGAAACCATAGTCTTGTGTTTACAAAAACTGAGCAGTGCTGTGGATGAACGGGGGGGTCTCTTGGTGGTCACCCATTCACAGGTTGGAACTGACTTGTCAGCAACTAACAACAATAACTACAATTGTTTCTTACTAAATGCACATATCTCTTTGTTTGTGCTTATACTGCACCACACCAGGTGGTAAATGATGAGATGAGAATAGTGTCCTCAAGAATTTCTAGACTAAACAATTTAATCTGGGAGCGGAAGCGGAATGAAGATTCCAAAATTACATTCTGTAGACACAATAAAGAAGGAACAAAACAGGCTTGATTGGCATTTCTGGTTGCTCCTAGATTGGGGATGACAACTGCTGGGGCTATAGGGTTCTCAGTTCAGGATCATTCCTGGGCCTGAGATTTCCAGACCAAAACTTAAGACCTACAGATGGCCCTGGGGTGATGTCTGTAAGTGTTAGGTATTAAGTACCAACCATACACAGCTTGCAGTTCAAACACACGCAGGCATAGAACAAATTTTCTGATTGGAAATCATGAAGAAACATTAACTAAAGGAAATGTTCCCAGATCAAGGTGAAGTGAGCAGTTTATTCCTTCTTATTTATTCAGGGAGACAGAATAAGGAACTTTTAATCTTGCCTCTTTGCTTCTAGCCAGAAGGCCGATGCAAAGCAAAGTGGAGGGTGAGCCCTGACACCACAATAACTGGGAGAGAAGAAGCAAGCTTATTAAATAAATATATTTAGAGAGTCTTTGTGAGTTTCATCAACAGATCAGTTAAGCTTTGCCAATGGTAGCAAGCTGCTGTTCTACCAGCTGAACTGGGAATTTGAACAGTTCTCTCCTCTTGCCTGGAGCTGAGTCAACCAAAATTTACACACCCATCTCCCACCTGGAGATGATCCATGGATACTAGAGACTCAGGGCCAGACCCTGAGATCTGGCAATCTTATGGGGCTAGGTGACTACGTTGGCTCCTAAGGGGATCTTGAAAAGCTGCTCCTCAACCCCCTTGAAAATGTTGGAAAATAATTCCCCATCAGGAGCTGAATGGGGTAATTTTGCCACATTCTGGGCTTCCCTGAGCTATTTTAGGACTGAGAGAGGATTTTTTCAAAAAACCCACAGTAAAATCACCCCATCTACAGCCCCAGGGGGACATAGGAGACAAAAAAAATTGAAAAAAACTGGGAGGGCTTTGGGGGGCACATAAACTGTCCCTTCCCCACCTCCCTGCCAGATGGAAGGATGTCAGAAGCACCACACAGATTTACCTGGGGCTCAAACTCTTGTCTCAGACAACTGAAGGGGAGGAGAGGTGGGATGGGTTTGAACCCTATCCTCCAAGCCAAATCTCACTGCCTTGCCATGCCAGAATGGAGTTGGACTCGATGGCCATTGTGGTCTCTTCCAACTCTGTGATTCTGTGATTCTATGATCTTCCTCATTAATAACTTTTGTCATCTTGACCACATTCTGATTCTTCTTGCCCTCATGTGTCCTGTGAAATGTTGGAGAGTTTGAAATTGGTAAGAGTCTCTTAGATTTACTCATCCTTAACTGGTTTGTATTCATGATTGCTATTTGGTCAAACTGTGGCACAGTTGCCACCATCGTAACCTACTTTACTAAACATCAGCCGCATGGAGAGAAGGGAATCCATTCTACTGGCAATTGTAGAACGGGTGAATGACATTTTCATCAGGCTTGGGGGGATCTGGCCAGGAAAGGTTACTTATTTAAGAACACTTAACTTAGTAACTGATGTGGAGTGTTGGCCTATTTCTCCCGTGCTTATGTACAAACCCTGAACCTTATCTTGTTCAGGAAAAGGAGACCCCCCAGACTCCCATAAATGTCAGGGGCTTGTATCTCCTGTATTTTGAGATGGCACAGAGCATGCTTTGGCAGGGGCTGGGTGTGAGCATGCCCTTGCCAAGACTGGCATGGTGCCTCTTTTGCCCCTTCTGATTTTCCACGCAGATGTTGCATGTCTACTTTGATCCTGGGGGGGGGAGAAAAATGTTCCAGGCAGCCGCTAGCAATAAGATGCCAATCTTTAATATGGCTGAAATAGCTACCAGCTCTGCTTTAAATACGTAGGAGGATCCCATGAAATCGGATCACTTCCCCTCCCCTACCAGACCACCATCTGAGAGAGGAAAGCCGCTGTTTGGCAGCTGGTTGGTCTCTATTGTTTGCCGATATAAAGCCCCTTAGTCTTTTTGACCTTAAAAACAGCTGCACATTTCTGAGGGAACCTTCCAAGGATAGCTAACAGGCCGTTTTGTCTCTGGCGTGAGGTCACCCTCCCTCTTATAACCCACTTGCAAACTGGGGACATATTTTGGAATAAAAAGGCCATTTACTGTTTTTTTAGAGGTTTTTCTTTTAAAAGAAAAATCAGGTCCTAAATGAGAATTAAGACCGAGTATCATAGAATCACAGAATTAAGGGAGCAAGAAATAGGAATGTCATTGTGGGGGTCTATGCAGACCCCCAAGTCAGACTGAGGATTTGGATGATGTTTTCCTGGAGCAGATGACCACACATTCAAAAAGGAGAGATGCAGTAGCAATGGGAGATTTCAACTATCCTGATATATGTTGGCAGTCAAACTATGCCAAGATGAAAAGGTCCAACAAGTTCCTTGCTTGCCTTGCAGACAATTTCATTGTCCAGATGGTGGAAGAGGCAGCAAGGGGTTAGCAAAATCTAACTATTTTAGATCTGATCCTGACCAACAGGGATGACCTTGTTAATGAGGTAGACATGCTGGATCCTAGGTGGGAGTGACCATGCTCTATTGGAATTTGTTATTCAGTGGGAAGGAGAAGCCAAGTGTAGCCAGACACACATTCTAGACTTTTAGAAAACTGATTTCTGTACCTGGCCAATACATTAGCTTTTTGGAGCCCAGTTCCCTTTGGTTTTAATCCTCTTGTTAGTCCCAACCAGACTAGACCCATTGACCCAGTGGGATTGACCTAAGTATTGATTCACAGTTCAAAAACTGATTTAATGGATTTAGTGCTTCAGAGACTAGAACATAAACCAATGTATTCTAATTGCAAGAAATGAGGTTCCACCAAAACATTAGGAAGAACTTCTTTACTGTAAGAGCTGTTCAACTACAGAATGGACAGCCTTGCAGGGTTATCAAATTCTCCTTCTCTGGAGGTCCTTAAATAGGAGTTGGTCAGGTATCTTTTAGGACTGCTTTAGTTGTGTCTTCCTGCATGGCAAAAGGTTGGTCTATATGATCCTTGTGGTTCTTTCAGCTCTAAGATTCTATGATTCCATTATAGTTGGGACTTTTCAGCCTTACAGATTCTTCTAAGCTCTGTAATAATTCCTAGATTTGTCAAGAGCATCCTTTCCAATGCATTGTCAAAGGTCAGAAATGACTTGAAGGCCCACAACAACAATGACAACCACAGCAACATTCTAGATCCCTGTTTCCCCTAAAAGAATTATTCTCAAAAGCCTGCTAAAATAGAAAAGTCTTCAGTTGCCTACGAAAGATGGTAAAGAGGGTTCCAATCTAGCCTTTCTGGGGAAAGGGGATAAGCCTTATTACTTTTGAACTGCTGGTTCATTTGCTACTGCACATCTGCTGGACACCTGATCTTCTTGCTAAATGCTGGTGGGTTATGGGAGTTGTAGTACCACACCCAGAAAAGGCATCAGATCTGGAGCAAGCTGCTCCAGTCTTTTTCGCTTCCTCTTTGCATCTTGCCCAAAAGAAAACACATATGTTGCATCCCAAATATCTTTACACCTGCCAGGAAGCCAAACAGTTCAGCCTCTTTGTTTGGGGGGAAAAAAACTAATCCAAAACAATTGATTTCCAATAAAAATATCCGTCCTTAGTTTCTTTTGTGGAAGAATAAAGTCCTTTGCTTTGCAGCCATTCCACAAAACTTAGGAATATGTGAATTTTTGATAGGGTTTTGTCAACGTAGCAGCCAATAACTTTATAATGAAGCTTTTATCTGTGGACATGAGAGGGGAAGCGAAATGCTGGCCAGATCAAATCCCCTTGTTTCCTGTTATTTTGCAAATGAAACATTGTTTAATGGCAACCCCAGATTCTCACAACCGCTAAATGTGGAGGAAACCTCACCTCCGCTCTCCCTCTTTTTACTTCTAATGCCTTTGTTCCACACTTGGGAGGCCCCTCTGCCTGAGAATACAGTGTTCCATTTTTCCACTGTTCAAATTTCTTTGGTCAAGGGTTCAGTTTTCTCCTGCCATTTGTTTCGGGACAGAAAGACTGGCATTAGCCAAGACTGTCATCCTGTTGGGAGCGGAGCTGCCAAAATCCATGGGAGATGCATGGAGTGTGTGTGTGTGCATGTGTGTGTGTGTGTGTGTAAACTCATACCATCATGTCATACTCTTAAGCCTACAACCTAAAGACAGAAGGTTGCAGCTGTCACTGAGAAAACCAAGGGGCCAGCCCAGAAAGATAAATTTGCCCCAGTGACAAATAAAGAATCCTCACACATTAAAACGATTGACAGCCGAACGCCTGGCTTGTGGTTCCCTTAAATATTGATCTAACACACTGACCTTTTGCATGAAGATCTCTCCTGGTGTCAAATGGAAGCAACTGTTCCCCCCCAGGCCTTAGCAAGGAGGCTATTTGAGAGTCCTGACACGATACACGGAAATGGATCAACAAGTATTGTTACTTTGGTGAGCCAAAGGCTCCAGAACAAAAGCCTCTCTATTTCTAGCATTGCTGAGAGTGAGACGTTGAAAATCAGTCACGCCAAGGAGTCGTAGCTGCTGTGTTTGCCTCCCTTGGTCACTTTGGTTGCCCCTTTTCTTTGCATGTGTAAGCCCTATTTCAAAGTCTCCACCAAACTTTTACGTTACTGCAATGCTAGAAATTTGGGGGATGCAGGACGATTTCATGGGGGGAGGCAGAATTTTTATTTGGGGACAGTGTCCTTATTCTGCCCCTTGTAACTACAACCATTACCTGCACGTTAACTTATCATGCAACAAATGATTCAATGGGTCTAATCTAGTACAGAATCGCCAACAAGATTCCAGTCATGGCATGTCCCATTCTTGGATGGCGCATAACTGTTCATCAGGGTCTTGAATTTATCAGCTGATACACTGGGATTAAGGGTCAATGAGATGTAGTGGATCAAGTGTTGGGCTATGATCCTCGAGACCAGGGTTCAATCGCCTGCTGGAACACAGGTCACCCTTGGGCACATTACACACAGCCCCAGAAAACCCTGTGATAGGTTTGCCTTAGAGTTGCCATAGGCTGGAAATGACATGAAGGCACACAGCAAATCTAGGTAACTGCTCCATATTCAGTATCACTCCTTAGTTCTGATTGTGACACCTGGAAGTCAAGAAGGATATTGACAAGCTGGAGTGTGTCCAGAGGAGGGTGACCAAGATGGTGAAGAGTCTGGAAGCCATGAAGCCCTATGAGGAGCGGGTTAGAGAGCTGGGGATGTTTAGTCTGCAGAAGAGAAGGTGAAGAGGGGACAGGATAGCCATGTTTACATATTTGAAGGGATGTCATGTCGAGGAGGGAACAGGCTTGTTTTCCACTGCTCCAGATACCAGGACAAAGAGCAATGGATTCAAACTACAGGAAGTATAGATAAGCAGTATAGAAATACACATGCTAAAAGAGATTCCACCTGAAACTCAGGAAGAACTTCCTGACAGTCAGAGCTGTCTGGCAGTGGAATATGCTGCCTAGGAGTGTGGTGGAGTCTCCTTCTTTGAAGTGTTTTTTAAGCAGAGGCTGGATGGCAATCGTTTGGGAGTGCTTTGACATGTCTTCCTGCATGGCAGAAGGGGGTTGGCCTGGATGGCCCCTGGGGTCTCTTCCAACTCTATGATTCTGCGATTCTATGATTCTAAGACCCTTTCCACATGGCATTTGCCATGCAAAAGGGCGCCTGGAGCATCGCGCGATTGTGAGGAGCGATCTGCATGATGCACTCACAATCGTGAGACGCTCCAGGGGCCGGCAGGGGCCAATCGCGCACCTCTTCATTCTTGGCTGGAAGCCAAAAACGGTGCACGATGGCGCATTGCTCCCGGGCCCTGCACGCACTTACCTGGCGTGCGGAGCCTCCGGAGCTGCGCCGGTCGCGCTTCCTGCCCCAGTGCAGCCTGGGAAACTCCCAGGCTTTGCTGCAGAAGGAAGAGGCGCAGTTCTCACACAAGCAGGCAGCTCGTGCAGAGCTGAAGCAGCAGGGACGCAAGAGCCTCTCGCCAAGGCTGCTCGCGCAATCTCCGCACCCCAGTGCTGGAAAAAGGTAAGGTGCGGAAAGGGCCACAGTCTTTAACTGTATATTGGACTTTCGTTCAATAAATTATTCTTGCAATATACATATGTGCCTCTGGGAATACTTTGTGGCTCTTGTTTTGTGCCTTCATGTCATTTCTGACTCATGGCTACCCTAAGGTGAACCTACAGAGCCGAGGTGGTGCAGTGGTTTGAACATTGGGCTATGACCCTGGAGACCAGGATTCAATTCCCTGCTCGGCCATGGAAACCCACTGGGTGAGCTTGGGTGTGTCACATACTCTCAACCCCAGAAAACCCCATGATAGGGTCACCTTCGGGTCGTCAGAGGTCAGAAATGAGTTGAAGGCACACAACAAATTGTGGTGCTCCACAATCAAGTTCACAATCAGTGAGAGGCGCAATGTACATGTGCTTCCATGTGCAGTTGTGCAACATGGAAAATTCTACACTCTCAACCTTGAACTGAACATGGCTACTAGACAACAATGTTCAGCACCTCTCATAGGGGAATTTATGCAGGCCTCAGATATCAGCAGGATTCTGAGCCAAATGTGAAGCCAAATGTGCAGCCGAATATGCATACATACCCATGTGCAATACATCCATGCCCAATGAAATCAGGTGTGCAACTCGCCTTCTACAACCTACACCTGAATGCAGGCGTTTTGCATCAGACAAAAAGCCAACCTCTTGTGTAGAGGACCTTATCCAGGCATACGACACCAACGGGATTCCAGACTACATGATGGAATCCTCTTCAGGGTAACTCTGGACAGCTGACGACATCCTTCCCCCGAAGGAAAGTCAGTTACTCCAGCAAGTGACTCATAAGCTCTACTGCTAGTTATTACTACACAGATGATTACACACATAAATTTAACTTTGTCTGAGTGGCATAACAACCAGAGGGAAGCAGCACAGAGTTCCTGATGAAGAGGAATTGCGGAGAACCAATAATTTCTCCCAGAAGACCACCGACTGGACTCTCTTCTTTTAACAACAAAAATCAAGTAGCATCGCTGCATTTTGCTTTTACAAACTTGGTTGGTTATGTCACACAGTCCAGGTTTAAGATCTTGTGTTTTCAACCTTGTTTTTTCAAACAATTTCAATGTGCCTCTGAGCACGTCTAGAGTTCCCTTCCTTCAGTAGGAGCTATCTTTACCTTCCCTTGAAGCAAATCAAACACAGAACTGCTTGGTATCTGGAAGCACACAATGCTGAGCATGTGCAAGGTTTTTGTTTTTATTGCTTTGTGCTTTTTGTTTGTTTGTTTTTGCAGTGGTCAAAAATGTCTGACAGCTTCCATAAGGGAACTTAGCTGGGTGCAAGACACCAGCAAGGTTTTAGCCTGTATTGTTATGGCAGGTGTCTCTGGGCTTTATCACACAAGGCAGGTAAATCGCAATTGCAGCAGGAGAACAGTGCCTTTGGCTCAGACACGACATCCTTTTCAGTTGATCTCCCAGTAGAAGACCATTTGAAAAGTATTTCTTTAACACAAAAGATGTGTTTCCTTTGTAAAAGGAACACTTTTCCAAGTGGTCTCCCACCAGGAAAACAACAGAGAAAGAAGCAGGTAATGTGATAAGTCCCAGCCAAAGATGCTATTATCCTGCTGTAATTGTGATTGACTTGCCTTGTGTGATAAAGCCCTCTGTTTCTCACAAACAATGCTTACTGATCTTACAAGGGCAAGGTGGAAAACAAAACTGCATCACACAATTGATAATGCTACTCTGATTTCTGAATGTGGGATACAACATTGTGGCTCTGAAACTGTCTTGTTTTTTTAAAAAATAGGAGCCAGAATGAAGAGTGGCTAGAGTTCTACAATACCAACTTAATTACAAATGCATAACTAAGTACAGTCCATCCACCATATTCACGGGTTGATCTTTGCAAATTTGATTATTCACAAGGTGTCCGCCTGCCTCTCTCCCATTCTCCTCTTTCCATTCTCCTCCCTTTTGCCTGGGTGTGTGTCCCTTCCTTCCACAAACCTGGGCAAATGGCAAGTGAACAGCAGGGGACAGTCCCGTGCGCACACCTTCTCTGGTCGTGTCACTACCTCTTCCCATTCACTTGTGTACCGCCTGGGTACCTGGAAGGAAGGTAGCATGCCCAGGCAAAATGCAAGCAAATGGAGGGAGAGCCCTGGAAGGGAATGGGAGAGGGAGTGCTCCCTTGGGCAGAAGGGAGTTATCCACATGTTACCCTGTGAGCTGGGGGTCCCGGGAGGGACACCAAATTGTGCTCAACTAAAGGTGGGGAAAATTAGCTCAGAGCACTGCTTAACGTTACGAGAGGCAGGGTAACTTAGCGAGATCTTGAACCCTATGTCTACGGGGTCAGGTCGAGTCAAGGAGTACACAGAAGTTGAAATAATAAATGATGTTTATTAAATACAAGCAAAACAGTGTATGCGACACACTCATACAAGATAACTAAAGAGAATAAAGGTTGGAGTGGTATAGAGGGATTTTTAGAGGGATTGTTGGTTTGGGTGATACTTCACCTGCCCTGAAGCCCAGAAAAATAGAGAGCGGAGCTGGGGTGCGACGTAGTTCAGCACATGGTGCTGAGGGGAGGCTCGCCAAGCACAGCGGCAGCAAGGCGGGATGAAACTCGGGAGCGATCCGAGGAAGGTCTCGGAATCAAGGGTTTTTATAAGGAGAATTGTGACTGCAGGCTATGCCGTACTTGGGGGAAAACAATAGATTTGGAGTTGGAGACAAAGTCTCCGAAAGGTCAGAATCTGAACAATTGAGTTATCGTAGCAGTTCTCAATAGAGTAGCCAGTATGCAGACGCAGAGTACTTGGGTATTGTATAGTTTACCCATCAAGCTGCCATCGCGGGGCAGAGGCTCTTTTGTAAGTGGCGTGCATACCTAATTAGAGTACTTGCCTGGAGGTCTCCTAAAGCAGTGTGTCAACTATTTCTGGCCTGCCTGTATTGTAGTTTGAATATTACGGCTATTGACGACCGAGCTTGTTTACATGCTTGTCCGGTGGCCTCGCAAGCACGTGGAAAGGAATAGAGAAGTGCAGCCGAATTGTGATATCAAGGGATATCTTTTAATATCCCCAAAGCTCTGACTAGCCAGGGCAGTAACAATCCAGCTGGGTATGTTTAGTCTGCAGAAGAGAAGGTTAAGAGGGGACATGAGAACCATGTTTAAATATTTGAAGGGATGTCATGTTGAGGAGGGAGCAGGCTTGTTCTCTACCACTCCAGAGACTAGGACAAGGAGCAATGGATTCAAGCTGCAGGAAAGGAGATTCCACTTGAACCTCAGAAAGAACTTCCTGACGGTCAGGGCTGTCTGGCAGTGGAATAGGCTGCCTCGGAGTGTGGTGGAGTCTCCTTCTTTGGAGGTTTTTAAGCAGAGGCTGGATGGCCATCTGTTGGGAGTGCTTTGATGGGTGTTCCTGCATGGCAGGGGGTTGGACTGGATGGCCCCTGGGGTCTCTTCCAACTCTATGATTCTACGATTTACTTTTCCAAGTGACCTCTCGTGAAGGTTGAGGGGTCATGTATCACCTCATGCCCCCCCAAATCCATCTTAATAGCCAGCAGCTGCTGCAGCCAATGGAGTTGTATTCTGCTCAGGAAACAGCAGGATGACCCCTCCAGCCCCTTTCTGGCAGAAATCTATGGTGCCACAAGGAATTGTGACAAGGGTCCTGCTTCTGATTGTTGCAGTCTCGCTGGCAGGTGGGAAGCTGCTTGAAACCTCATCCTGCTGTTCCCCAACTGCCAGCAGAACAGACCTCTGTCACTCAAAGTGCCTTACTGGGTGGGATCTAAGGGGCATTTACATCCGTCACAATCATGAACGTATAGGAGAACTCAATATGGAGTGGTTATGGATCCATAACTGTAACACAGGACACCAGCCAGTGTGACTTAAAGAAGAAAACCTCACACATATAAAAACTACAACATTATATACGGAATAAACATTTATTAAAGGTGTAAAAATGTAGAAAAGCAAAAGTAAGTGAGCTAATAAAATTGGGAGAAGGAAGCAATATAAATGGCATGAGAAATGTTATGATAGATTTGGGCATATTTTCCCCTTGGTGATTTGATTCAGCTTGCCTCCTGATAAGCCCCGAAGAACACATTTGTTCCTTTGATTTATTTCAGCAAATCCTTAGTCATCTTTCAGTGCTGTTAGAGGCACTGATACAGGCTGCAATCCAACATCATTCAGTGTAGCGTAATTTTCCACAAATGGGATATGCTATACGAGCACTAGGCAACCCCCATGCAGAACAGCAACAGTACGCAACACATGATGGTGATTGGGTGTCAGTGTGCAATGTGCAAAACACAATGAGAAACCACAATATACAAGGTACAACCACAATGCACAATATATGAGGTGCAGCAACAAAGCACAATAAGCAACGTATAAACGCAAACACTCAATATAGAAGAAAAATGCATGATTAGCAAGTGCAATTCACAATATATGATGTGAAACCACAATGCAAAGTGTGCAATTGCAACACAGAACACGAAACATGCAACTGCAACACATGACACACAATGCACAATGAGCAAAGACAAGGCACAGGGGAGCATGATGTCTGCACAACTCCACTGCCACCACTCTCAGCAGTATACATCCATTATGCAAAAGTGAGTTTTTGGACCTACATGCACAGTATGACTTACACATGGATATGTTCCTAATTGGGTGCCAGCCATTATGTACAAAGTGATTAAACGTGGACCAAACATGAACCTGGAATCCTAAAATTAGGATTGTCCATTCCATGGTGTTTCCAATTTCTAGATATGGTTGTGAAAGCTGGACAGTGAAAGGAGCTGACAGGAAGAAAATTAACTCATTTGAAATGCAGTGGTACAGACACCCTGGACAGCCAAAAAGACAAATGAATAGGTCCTAGAGAAAATCAAGCCTAAACTCTCTCTAGAAGCCAAGATGACTAAAATGAGCCTGTTGTACTTTGGCCATATCATGAAAAGACACAGTTCACTAGAAAATACAGTAATGCTTGGGAATGGAGAAAGCAGTCGCCTTCTTTGGAGGTTTTTAAATAGAGGCTGGATGGCCATTTGCTGGGGTGCTTTAAGTGTGTGTTCCTGCATGGCAGAAGGGGGCTGGACTCGATGGCCCTTGTGGTCTCCTCCAGATCTGTAATTCTATGAAAAAAGTCTCAGTTAGAATCCTCTATTGCAATCTACATTGCGTAATTTTATGTGTGCTTTGCTATGTAGCGGAGGTGGTAAGGAACCCTGTGAGGGAACTTCGAAGACGTGTATTGGAGAAACAGCCAGCATGTCCCAATGTACATCAAGACTCCATAGCCAGAGTCCCATTGTGTATCCGTCCCATTGTGCATCAGTTCCCCTTCTCCATCAGGTCCCTTGTTCATGAGTCGTCTGTGTAGTAACTTTTCTGGTGCCATTATGCAGTAACATCACAGCATCCTCTTGCTGAGTACAGGTGTCACAAACTGCTCAGCTCTATTTCCCATAATTCCACTTACAAGGATGTCTCCAAGGGAATGCTGGCCAACATTTCCAGATTCAATTTATGACCCTTCATTCTAAACTCACCTCCCTCAACACTTTGATATGACAGTGAGGCAGCAGTGTAGTATAGTAGCTAGAATGTTTGACTGAAACTTTGTAGGATCCATATTCAACTTTCCATTGACTCATGAAACTCATTGGATGACCTTGGACCAGTCACTCTCTCTCCACTTAACCCACCTCAGAAGGTTGTTGTGAAGGAATAGTAGGGATGGGGAGAGACATCTATGCCACCTTGAGCTCGTGGGAGGAAAGGAAGCAAATAAATAAATGTGTCACAGTCTTGGGGAACACCATCTGAAAATGACTGTCTGGGGAGGACGGGGAACCCCTGTGAGAAAGCATCTCTGATTTCCACGGAAGACACTTGAGGCGGATACTGTCTCTGGGATTATCCAAACTGACTCAGCAGTCCCAGGGAATTACCTGAGCTGTAGTCCCTCTGTCTTTGTGCATCAGCTTGCAAAAGTCAAAACGTGTCATTGGGAAAGTGAAGGGAAAATCTGAATTAGGAGGGTGTTACTACGCTCACTTGCTGCTATCTGATGGGAGATCTGATATGCCTGCGAGACACACATTTCATTCTGACATGGAAGACTCGGAGAACGCACCAGCCGGGAAGTGAAGCAAGAAGAGGATTGACTCTCTTGGACAAGAACAAAACACACAGCTGGGTAACACTTTTTTTGGAACCAGTCAAAAACCACTCAAGTTGTTCCCTTTTCTGACATTTTGATTGGACTGAAACATGTTGCCCAACTATGGATTTTATTTTGGTTTTTCTCACAGAGCAGCCTGACTTTATTTTTTAAAGAACAGAAGAGAGAGAGAACTTCACCTAACTCCAGTACCACCTGGCAATTAAACCATATAATGACATTATCCACACACCATGTGGATTCTGGGACAAGCAGCCCTATAAAAGAATGATTTAAAGGTCCAGTTCTCGATCTTAGAAGTTACAAAGTCATTAGAAAAATCTTAGATGCTCAGGAAAAGTTCTTGGTAAACTATTTTGGTTTATTTTTTAATCTGGAGAGTAGCTTGTATCTAAACCAGAAGGAGCCACAGAGAAACTTGTATTAAAGAGAGAGACTTTCTTAAAGCACATGCTAATCTGTTAAGAGAAAAACCCATTCCAAGCACTACTTCTAAGAAAAGTATTAAAGCTGTCCATATTTGAGTTTAAAAGGCACAAGCGTATTATTAAGATAGCTCTAGAAACATTAAGAAACCTTCTGAATGAAACACTTTAATCAACTTTATTTGTATTTGATTAATTAATAAATTAATTACCCGCTTATAATCAATTTATAACCCAGTAGAAAGGCAGCTTAAAATTTTCCTGAGTGTCTCAGGAAACTGTCTCAGGCAAAAACCTCTTTTTAGTACCTGATGGGATCATTTTTGCTATCAGTTGTGATTCCCCTATTCACAAGGTATCCTCTGTGGGTCAATTACAACTTTTCTCCCCCTTTTATAGGTTCCTAAGAAAAATAGTGTTTTCCCTGGTTGTCAATAAAATTGCATCCCATCACAGTATCCCAGTCCAACACTAGGTGGAGCCTCTCTGACAAAGAAACCGCTTTGGGAAACAGCACAAGTGGACTTTGGAAGGGCTTTTGCTATTGGAATAACTCTGGCCCTTTAATCACATATCGTTGACCAATTAAAGCCAATAGTTTTCCCTCAGGCCAGCACGGGACATCGCTGATACTATAAGCAAGGACAGCTTGTACTGCAAAATGTTAGAGGGAACAGTTCCTGCTCTTCTTATCTGCTGAACATTACTGGATGTTCTTATTCACATTACTAATGTTTCTTTTAATACTCCCTTACTCTCTCTTGGTTTCCCCCCAGCCACGGGATCTATAGCTGAGACCAGGAGAGGCTCAGAAGAGGACTCAAGAAAGGAGCCCGGATTCAATTTTTTTTCAAAGAAGGAGGAAGACAAGATCTTTTAACACAAGCCATTTCCGCACTAGACTGTTATAGCACTATGATTCCACTTTCAACATCCTGCGGAATCCTGGGGTTTGCAGTTTCGGGAGGGGCCGGCCGGCCTCTCCCGAAACTGCAAACCCCAAGATTCCATAGGATGTTGAAAGTGGAATCATAGTGCTATAAAAGTCTAGTGCGGAAATGGCGACAGAGAACAAAGGCCCAATATCCCACACTGGGGATGGGTACCCTCCTCCTCTCAGCATGTAGTCATTTTTTGACTACAACTCCCAGATTCCTCCTGGCTGGGAGGAGGTATAGTCCAAACAGGTGTTGTTTCCAAACTCAGAAACCCTCAGGATTCTGTTTAATCTGCACAAAAAAGAGGGGAGAGTGAGGGAAAAGAAAAATGGAATTTAGCACCAGCTTTAAGACTAACTGGCTTCTATTTTTTCATGATATTTTGTGGATATAAACCCATTTTTTCAAATGCAGTACATACAGAATGATTTTAAGGCCTCACAAATGTCCCACATGTATATGGGGTCGGGTGAAATTAAGGCCTGTATTGTAGACGTAGGTTTATATCCATAAGAAAGCTCATGCTAAAATTAAAACTAGTTAGTCTTAAAGGTGCTGCTACATTCCTCCGCCCACCCTTCTCCTCTTCTTTTTTATGCTGCAAGAGATTAATAGGGCTACATCACAATTTACTGCAATGTTTAATCTGGACACCAGCGTTGAATCAACTTTCAGTTCCTTGAAAGATATTTTACAAGTTAGACCCAAGCTGTCTTTCTATGGTGTTGGATTACAATACCTGTCGTCACAGCTGGAACTGCCAATGGTCGGGGACAATAGGGATAGCAGTCTAAAAATATCTGGGGGGCCTGAATTAGGAAAGGTGATAAATTCACTGGTGGGCCTGCCGATGTTCATAGAATCATAGAATCATAGAATTGGAAGAGACCCCAGGGGCCATCGAGTCCAACCCCCTGCTATGCAGGAACACCTTGTCGTTTGGTGTGCAGCTTCTATCAGCCCCAGCCAGCATACTCAGTGATGGGAATTGGAGTTCAAGGTTAAGAGTGTGGAATTTTCCATGCTGCGCAACTGCACATGGAAGCACACGTGCATATCACTGAAGGTGCATTTGATTGTGAAACACCAAAATTTCTTCTGTGTCTTCAAGTCATTTCTGACATATGGCGACCCTAAAGTGACACTATCATGGGGTTTTCTAGGGCTGACAGTGTGTGATGTGCCCAAGGTCACCCAGTGGGTTTCCATGGCCAAGCAGGGAATTGAATCCCGGTCTCCAGTGTCATAGGCAATTTCCGCACTAGACTGTTATAGTGCTATTATTCCACTTGCAACATCCTATGGAATCCTGGGGTTTGCAGTTTCGGGAGGGGCTGGCCGGCCCCTCCCGAAACTGCAAACCCCAGGATTCCATAGGATGTTGCAAGTGGAATAATACCACTATAACAGTCTAGTGCAGAGATGGCCATAGTCCAAGGCTCAAACCATTACCCCTCATTGACTCCCTATTCATAGAGTTACTATAAGTTAAAGCTGATTCAACAACCAACTGTAACAACAGCAACAAATTGAGAGGGTGATGAGTGCACTCTTTGTTTCATTTCAAACCTTAATGCCCTTTGGATTTTAATCCAAACTTTAATGGAGACCCTGTGTTTGGGAAAGGGTTCAGCACCACCTTGGATCATGGGTTGAAAATTCCTCCTCAAACCCAGGGGAAATTCACTGTTCCACTGACATGGAAGCCACCAACTTTACCATTGTTTTCACTTTCCTGAGTAACCGGAAGGGCAGAATCCTAATATTCTCTTAGTTTATCTCCAGGGAACTCCTGGGTCATTTTCTAAGGCAAAAGACATAGGAAAGTCATCAGAAAATTCTAATGAGTTAAAACATTGTCTGGTAGAGTAGGAGAGGCGGCAGGGAAATCTCATTAATTTCTTTCACCTTATTTCACATCAGAGGAAATCAGAAAAGCTTACTCACTCAATACGGGAAGGCCTTTCTCCGCCTGGGGTGTTTGGCTCCTTTCTTCTCTCTTTCTCTCAGAGCTTTCAAGATTGCCACAGTCAGTTCTCCTTCCGGGCTAAAATCGAGGAAAAATTGGTCAGAAGTGGCATCAGAAGTGCCCATTGCCCAAAGAGAGTCCCATGTGGTCCCTTCTAGCTCTATGATCCCACAAAGCTCAGGTTTTTCAAATCTCACTTGGCCAGGCTCCATTGTTCAGACTGTGGCTTGCTTCATTTGTCTCATACTAGTGGTGGCAGGTGATTTTTCACATCAGTGGGCTGGTGAATCTGTTCTGTAACTATCCACATTATCCAGTTCTCTTCCAAAAACAGAATTAGCATCTTGGATAGTTTCCTTGAACTTTGGACTAATTGCTTTTGTGTGCCTTCAAGTTGTTTCCGAGCTATGGCGACCCTAAGGTGAAATTATCACAGCATTTTCTTTTTGGGGGGAGTGTCTTTATCTTCCTCTGAGGCTGAGAGAATGTGACTTACCGAAGGTCATCCCACTGGCTAATACGCAGAGTGGATAAATCGCCTCACTGATATGGATAAATGGGCAATAGAGAGATAGATGATGGGATCGGTGGGTGGATGGATGGATGGATGGACGGATGGATGGATCAATAGAAGTGGATGGATGGATGGATGTGAGATGTGGATGGATGGATAGACACATAGATATAATAGATGAGAAAAGTTATTTTGGAGGGACTGAACCTCCTAGAACCTGCTGGAAGGGTAGATGGGTAGGTAAGCAGGCAGGTGATAGATATAAATCAAAGGTGTACAAATGTTGCTGGCTAAGGGTTGCATTAGCCCCACAGGACATCTTAGAGAACCATTGTTGTGCGCCTTCAAGTTGTTTCCAATTTACAGCAGCCCTAAGGTGAACCTATCACAGGCTTTTCTGGGGCTGAGAGTGAGTGATGTACCTAATGTCATCCGGTGGGTGTCCACGGCCAAGCAGGGAATCGAATCTTCAGTCTCCATAGGCTGTAGTTCAGTACTCAAAACACTACACCATGCTGGCTCATAGAGGACCATAACTCCTGCAAATAAACAAATAAATATAGAAATAAAAATTTAATTACCTCCAAATGCTGCCAAACACATCCTGTGGGGCATGGGGCATTTTTACCATGTTTTTTGGTCCCCCTGGAGAATTTAGGCCCAGGAGAGTCCTTTTTTATAACAGAAGTGACTAGAAGTAACTTCTTGTTTGAAAAAAGAGCTTCTCCCACCCCTAAAATGACCTGATGTGAGGGAACTTCTTGTAAATGCCTCCTGTGCCCCCCTCACAGGGATATTTGTGGACATTTGGGTGGAAAAAAGATTTTTTAAGAAATCATGAAGTCCATGAGCCAAATTGATCGATTGATCGATCAATCAATCAGAGCTCAGAAACATTACAAAGCTAGGGAAAGTTGTTCTAGTTGACAGAATCTCCCCACCAACCAGTATTAATTTACTTTGATCACCATAAGAAGTGTGACCCTATTGCACTCTTGTGCAACTATTACATGTAACTAGTTTTCTTTAATCTGATGCTCTCTGTTCTGAATAAAGTGAATAACTATTTCACTGTGAAATTACTTTGATCATCAGGGAAATATAATTCAGTTGCATTTTCACTAGTTACACATAACTATTACATGCAATTTTTTACTTCTAAAAATTAGTATTTCATTGAATTAGAATTTCATGGATTATTGCTTCACTGAACATTTTACTTCGATCACAGAGGAAAGTGTAACTCCAAATATTTTTCACGACTAGATATTTGTGACTCCAAATATCTAGTGGCATGTAACCAGTTACTTATAATTTGGTATTTCTGTGCCTCCAGATAAATTAATAAAATAAGCATTTCACAGTGAACATACTTAGGTCATAGGAGCAATGGATTCAAGCTGCAGGAAAGGAGATTCCACCTGAACCTCAGGAAGAACTTCCTCATGGTCAGGGCTGTCCGGCAGTGGAATCTGCTGCCTCCGTGGAGTGTGGTGGAGTCTCCTTCTTTGGAGGTTTTTAAGCAGAGGCCGGATGGCCATCTGTCGGGAGTGCTTTGAGGGTGTTCCTGCATGGCAGGAGGTTGGACTGGATGGCCCCTGGGGTCTCTTCCAACTCTACATTTCTATGATTCTATGATTCTAGGTCATTTTCGCCCTACACTGTTATGGTGCTATTATTCCCACTTTCAACCTCCTGTGGAGTTCTGGGGTTTGTAGTTCACTGAGGCCCAAGAGCTCTCTGGCTGAGAATTCCAAATGCCGCTCCCTAAACTGCAAACCCCAGGATTCCACAGGAGGTTGAAAGTGGAATAATGGCACTATAACACTGTAGTGCGGAAGTGGCCTTAGATCAGTAAGGGAGGTGTAACTCCGTGGCACCCTTGTGACCCTGAATGTGGTAGTTACGTGTAACTAGTTACTTGTAATTTGCTCTGAATAAAATGAATAAATAAGTGCTTCATCGCAATTTTTACTCCAAGGGAAAGCTGGCTGACATGCAGTCGGCTCAAGCTCCCCACCCTCCCAGTTTTCCCTCGGCCGGTCCCTCCCTCCTGGCATCTCCCAGCTGGTGCCACCATCACCCTCCCCACCCCTGGGCAGCATATGATTTCTCCCAGGTATTTAAAGAGATCCACGCCTAGCTTTGCCCTTTTCCCAAACAGTTGCACCTATACTATTAATCAAATTCATCCAGAGGCTGTAAACCTTTTCAGAGGAACGCTACATCATCCCCAGGGCAAAATGTCACCCGGCTTGAAGCAGCCAAAAAAGTTACCTTATGAAGGAAGAATTTTTTTAAAAAAATCCACCCTAGCATTGTTCCAGCCCATGACTAAGAAATAAAAAAGACAATGGGAGACCAGAGGTGGAGCGCAGGCAGGCAGGCTGCATGCGAACAGCAAGTAGTTTTTATGAATATGAAAAAGTTACCTAGATTTACTCATCCATAATTGTTTCATATTCACGATCACTCCTTAGCCACAATTTTAACACTATTTTTATTTTTGTAACCTCCAAAAAATCCCTACTTTCTTGGGGATCAGCTACTTGGGAAGAAGGAGTCCATTTTGCTGATGATTTGAGCATGGGTGAATGATGTGTCCAAGTTTAGGGCAGGTCAAGCTAGGAGAAGTTACTTCATTAAGTACACTTAACTAAGGCCATTTCCACACTGGACCGTTAAAGTGTTATTATTCCACTTTCAACATCCTATGGAATTCTGGGATTTGCCATTTAGGGAGGGGCCTCAGAGGCCCCAGGATTCCATTGGACGTTGAAAGTGGAATAACAGCGCTGTAACAGTCTAGTGTAGAAATGGCCTAAGTTTTGTGTACTTTACGAAGCACATTTAACGGAGTAGTCTACAGCTTACCTTCCTAGGTATTGCTGCCTTTTTTCCACGTGCCCAGGCCAAAAGGCAAGCAAATGGGAGGGGGAGAACGGGGAGAAGGCTTGCATGCCCCTTCCTTCTCCGTTTGCTCGCCTTTTGCCCGGATGCATGGAAGAAAGGCACGCCGCGGAAGTTCAAGGGTTGACGTGTTGTTTTCTGCATCTTAAAAACCTTATAGAACCATAGAGTGTGAAGAGAGCACAACAATCATTGAGTCCAACCCCATTCCGCCATGCAGGAACATGCACTCAAAGCACCCCCCTGGCCTCTGCTTAAAAACCTCCAAAGAAAGTGATTCTACTATACTCCAAGGCAGCATATTCTGCTGTTGAACTGCTCTTACTGGCAGGAAGTTCTTCCTGAGGTTTAGGTGAAATCTCTTTTCCTGTAGTTTGAACCCATTGCTCCATGTCCTAGTTTCTGCAGCAGCAGAAAACACGCTTGCTCCATCTCCAACATGGTATCCCTCCAAATATTTCAACAAGGCTATCATGTCAACTCTTAATCTTCTTTTTGTCAGGCTAAACATACCCAGCTTCCTAAGCCTCTCCTCCTAAGGCATATTTCCATCCCCTTCACCATTTTGGTCACCCTCCTTTGGATACTTTCCAGCTTGTCAATATCCTTCCTCAACTGTGGTGCCGAGAACCGGGCATAGGATTCCAGATGAGGTCTCACCAAAGCACAATAGTGGTATTATTACTTTCTTCAGTGTAGACACCACATTCTTACTGATGCAGCCTAGAATCGCATTGGCTTTTTTAGCTGCTGCATCACACTGCTGACTCATGTTCGGTTTACGGTTGACTAAGACTCCTCAATCCTTTTCGCACGTACTGTTTTCAAGCCAGGTACCCCCCCCCCATCCTATACCCGTGCATTTCATTCTTTCTTCCTAAGTGTAGCACCCTACTCCACCTTTAGTACCCTTCCACTAGTTATTCTTTGTTTAAACTGTCTGATAAAGAGTCAGGTCACACTTACCACAATGAGCCCGCAAAACAACACAGCCACCGGTCCACAATGGGGGAGGAGGTCACCTCGAAGACCGAGTACCCAAATAAAGGAAGGGATTAAGGGGAGAAAGGGGGCAAGGTGAGTGCCAAGGACCCAGACTTGGAAGGGCTGGCCCGCCTAGCAAGGGGGTCAGGCACCTATATTTGGTGGTGTTAGCCCCAAGGGGGACTTGAACCCACGGTTGGAAAAGACGTTAGGGCACCCACAAAACTGCCAGGACACCGACCAAGAAAACTGTTAGAAAAAAACACACAGGGCCAGAGCTAAAGTATTAGGGCCACATGGACTACCTTGGGTAATCCATGCAATGGTGGGGGAGCTCTGAATCAGCCTGGAAGGATCCCCAACTTTGGACCAAGGGAGTCCCCCGCCCTCGGCAAGAAAGCAGCTCAAACCACCTCCCACGCGAGCAAAGGGAAGAGCAGGGCAGATCCGGGACGACGTGCTCTCACAGCGCACACAGCCCACGTGCAAGAACGTTAAGCATATTTGCTTTCCCAGGACTAGAATCCTGATTCATGGCTGACCGTAAAGTAACTCCTGGTCAGCAATGAACAATGAGCCCTGATCCACACATATATTTGCTCCGCAGCAGAGTGTAAGAAATATTGTCTGGAGCCCAGGCCTTGAGCTTTGCCGATGAATGTCAGCATAATTTTAGGCAGGGCGAGGGATGAACAACCAGAACCGTCTTCAGAGTCGACCGGAATTCAAAACAGAGGACTTTAGCGAAGCCAGCGCAAAATGACAAAGAGAGCGTTTCTTTGCAGCGTAGACATTTTAAGCGGGCAAGACCCTCCGCGAATTAAAGTGTCCGAATCTCCTAACAGCCCTGCAGAGTAGGCCAGGGAAACAGAGGGGAAAGGCCAGCCATTTTGTCTGCTGACGGTGGCAAAGGGGGAGTCCCGCGAGGAGACCCGCTTGGCTAAAGGAAGGCCAAAGAGGGGTCTGGAGTGGACAGCGGGCAGAGTTTTGCCAAAAGGGGGCATTTTGAGGGGAAATGGACTGAAAAACAAAACAAAACAACACACAGTTGAAGTACCTGAAGGCTGTAAAAGTGTAGAGGAAAGTGTAATGCCTCAGGTAAAAAGCGCAGGTAAAATAGAGTCTTGCAAAAGGGAGGCAGTGAAACTCCACCAGGTGACAGGAGCCCTTATTAAGGTGATTTCTGAGGTAAAAGTTTGAAATAAAGCAAGAAATCCCCAAAATAGCAGGGAAACAGACATACACTAAGGAAAAAAGAAGCCACTTGGAGGGCAACAAAAGTATTTCCTGTGGTAAATGTTATTTGTAAACGTAAGGAGATACAAATCTTATGGCTCCCCCAAACAATTTAAAAAAAAAGTTGGAACACTCTGTTCTATGAAGGGAAGGAGGAGGCCATGGGGACGGCGGCCACAATCACAACCGGAGCTTTAGTCCGTGCGGAAAATAAAAGAGAATAAAAGAAAGACTCCAACTGGCCAGCCTTAAAACACGAAAAGAGGTTCAAGGAAATAAGCAGGAAAGCGATGCAACAGGATAAAGAACGAAGAGGGGGGAAAAATGCAGCAGGAAAGAAGGTTAAGAGAGAGACCAAACATAAACAAAGTAAAAAGAAGCCACTCGGATGGCAACAAAAGTATTTCCTGTGGTAAATGTTGTTGGTAAACACAAGGAAATATGAATTGTGTGGCTCCCCTGCAAAAGAAAACCGATTTTGGAACCCCTTTTTCTAGCAAGGGAAGAAGTGAGTTGTGGCCACAACCACAAGGGGAGCTTTAGTCATTGTGGAAATAAAGGAGATAAAAGAAAGAAGCAAATTGGTGAAGGAAACTAAACAAGGAAGCTATGCAACGTGATAAAAAATGAAGAGAAAAGAACTGCAGCATGAGAGGGAGTTAAGAGAGACAGAACACACACACACACACACACACACACACACACCCCACACACACACATCTATATCTATATCTATATCTATATATATATTATATGGCTCCCCTGCAAAATAATATACACACACACACACACACACACACACATATATGAATTATATTTTTCCTTCCCTTTGTGTTTGTGTGTGTGTGTGTGTGTGAAAACCACAATAAATATAGTTATTTAAAAAAGAGACAGAACTGAAAGAAAGAGAAAGAAGGCTCATGAATTAGAGACAAATAACTGGAAACTGATGGAGGTGATGGCGAATTTAATTTCTGAAGACACCAGCGTCCAATGTTTCCCTCTCACCCTAACGGAAGGAGATTCTCTAAATATTATAAAGAGAAACAACTGCTAGAAACAATCTTGGAAGAGAATAAAAATGACATGCAATAAAGGTGACAAAAATGACACGCAATAAAACTGAATCTGGACCAGCTGGAGCAAGCCGGATTAATTCCCTCAGAAGTAAGAAAAGCTCACCTAGAAATATTACCGAACGAAGGGGATCCACCAGGTCCCATCGAGTATTTCCTGAGGTAAAAGTTGTTGGTAAACATAAATAAACACAGATATTATCCATTTTCTATTTGGTTTTGTTTTTTCTGTTTGCCTGTGCTGAGTAAGGGGATTTTGGATGCAGCTGCTTTTTTCCCCCCAAAATATTTTTGTCTACACATATATATATATGTACATATATATGCGCGCGCGCACACACACACACACACACACACACACATATATATAAAAATGACATGGCATAATGAAAAGAACATAATATTATATCGTACGTTATGGCTACAAATGTGTTAACATTGATAATTGACCCGAGTTTCAATATTTTATCCAGTTTTTCTTCCTACCAACTTCCTGCCCTCCAAATGTTTGTTGTTTAATGATACATTATATTTCTTCAGCTTTGTAAACATATACATATGTATACATGCACACACACACACACACACACACACACATATATATATATAAAATCACAAATGTATCTCTATTGCTTAATTTAATTTATTGTTAATTGAGGCACAATTCCACTTTCAAGTCATTTTTACTTTAATACATTCTGTCAATTGAACTGTTGTTCTTCCTATTTGATTTCCTCCTCCAAATAAATTGGTATATTAAGTTATTTCTATGTTATTTCTATATTCCTATTTCTATATTCCTAGGAATATATATATATATATATATATATATATATAGGAATATTTATATTTATTTATAAAGAAATATTTATTTATTTATCTATTTTTCTAGAAAGAAATATAGAACCTTAATGTAATGTGTATCCATATGCATGTGTGTATGTGTGCATATGTGTATGTGTGTCTATATCTATATTTATATCTATATTCAAGGTATATATAACTTTGTAAGATATTTCTCTCTTAGCCTTTTTCTTTCAAAAATTAGAGAAATTAGAGAAAAAAAGGAAGGAAGAATAGAGCAACCTTATTTTATCGCTCCAAAGGTTGCTAATTTCCCCCAGTTCCTTTCCCACAACAGGCAAATGCTTTTCCATCTCTCTTTAAGATGATTTACTCATAATAGTGTTTTCAGTTTATTTAGTTCTGTCACGTCGTACAGTTTCATGAGCCACAGAGGCAGCTGCTTTTTCCCTTGCCTGTTGTAGGCAGAACTACACAACTACGGTAGGGCTGGATACGATAAAATTGCATCCTAGCTTTATTTCAGGGTCTACTGTGGACACACTGCTCCAACCTGATAGCAAAAGTCAGTATTTTTACAGCCTTCCTTCACATCCTCCTAGTGCTGATGTTGCTAAAAAATAGTGCACCTAAACAGAGGATGAGGAGGCAGAGGCGAGGGCTGAGCAGGTATAAAAAGACTTTGGGAAAGCATCCAGCCTCTGTTTAAAAAACTCTAAAAAAGAAGATTCCACCTCACTCCCAGGCAGAGTATTCCACTGTCAAACTGCTCTTTCCATCAGGAAGTTCTTCCTAATGTTTAGATGGAATCCCTTTTCCTGAAGTTTGGAGCTGTTGCTCCATGTCCCAGTCTCTGGAGCAGCAGAAAACAAGCTTTCTCCATCCTCCATATGATGGGCCATTATCAAACTATTCATAAAACTAAAACTAATTTTAAAAAACCATTCTTAAAAACAACAAATAAACAAAATACAAATAGACAGTACAGTATAATTTTGGAAGATCCAGTTCCTTTAAACAGTCAATCTTCAAAAGCCTGTTGAATTCTTTTTTGTTTTAAGTGGCAGGGAAGGTACCAGTCAAACTTCTCACAGAAGGGAATTCCAAAGCCATGTCTTATTTAGCTCTTTTATTTTATTTAACTAGCTTGTATACTCTGCTCTTCTCTCATATGGGACCCAAAGGGGCTCACACCATATATTAAAACAATATAGTTAAAACAGTCTGAAATACAAAAATTATAAATCATTAAACACAATCTGCAGCAAAATATGAATTTAAACAATTAAAAGAACATAAAAATCTACCCACTGCGCTGCCCCAACCAGTTAAAAGCCGAAGGCCTGTTCAAATAAGAAGGTCTTGCCTGCTAGTGAAAGGAGAGCAGGAAGACGATCAACTGAGGTTCCTTTGGCAGAGAGTTCCACAGGCTCCACATCTTCCTAAACTTTCCCCCAAAGTCACTTGCTTCCATCTGTTCTTGTATCACGACACATTCCTGTCTCCAGTCTTTCAGAGTTTCATATGGTGGCTCTTTGGGGTCAGGGACCTTTTTCTTTATAGAACCAAGGTCAGACTTTTCCAGCTCTCAAGATGCTGCTGAACTGCCACTCCCAAATTTCCACACAAATCTGTTATAGTGAGATGATTCCACTTTCAACCTCCTGTGGAATCCTGGGGTTTGCAGTTTTGGGAGGGGCAGCACTTTGGCCAGAGAGCTCTTTGGCCTAAGCGAACTACAAATCCCAAAGGTCCATAGGATGTTGAAAGTGGAATAATAGCACTATAACAGTGTAGGGTGGAAATGGCCCAGGGTTCAAATCCATGCTCAGACGTGGCAACCATTGGGTGAGCCTGGGCAAATCACACTCTCTCAGCCTCAGAGGAAGGCAAAGGCAACCCCCTATGAACAAATCTTGCCAAGAAAACCCAATGATAGTGTCAAATTAGGGTTGCCATACATTGGAAACAAAACTCCCGCCAATAATAATAATAATGGAAGAACTCACAAGGTAGGTGAGGCTGTGTCAGTTTCGTTTGATCTGAGCCTGCGGACAAATACAAGACTTCTCCCCTTCTTGCCTTCTCTCTCCTGCTGAGTTAATGGAGTGCAAAATACTTTTTGCACTTTGAGTTCAGTTTGCCACAACTGAAGTAAGTGGAGGACAAAAGGGGAAAGTAGGCGGAAGAGAGAGAAGCTGGAACATTTTAAAAGTTGCTGAAGAAGTGGGATGGCAGAGGACTGATTGGGACTGTCCCTACCCTATCAGGACAGTTGGAGGGTAATGCTGTTCTCTTCACACAACAATCCATCTCTGGACCCAGCGGGAGAAGTAGGTGAACCCATTTTCAGGTAAGCAGTTTTCCCCTACTGCAGCCCCTGTGTGCTTTTGAGTCTTGCTTACAGGCCTGTTCTATCAAGAACCTCCTCAAAGTCCAAGCCTATCACTTCCACTGCTTTAGAGCTGCCAGCTCGCATTTGCACGTCCTTGATGGAATTAATCAGATCTGTTAAACTTGTTTGTCCTATTGGGCAGAGATTGCCCTTGAAGAGCCCGTGTCCTCCCCAACATACAACCACTCTAGGAATTTTTCCCTCCTTCCACTCATATTTTAAGCTTCCAGGAGTAACCTGGTCTAAGAACAGAGAATCTGATGATAACCTGTCATTATATTCCTCTATACATGTAAGTTCAGTGTGCAAGAGTGGTTTGCACTGAATTAATTCAGCAAATGGAGAGGAGAGAAGGGGATGAATCCAGTAGCTGAGGTAAAGCAAATGACTACAGCCTCTCCTAGATTACCTGTTCGTCCTTGTTAATAACTTTTACCTTCTTGAATGCATATTGCCGGTATCACTTGACCCCATTCATCTATCTTGGTTTTCATTTGTGAAATGTTGTAAAATATGACTCACCACATACCCTCCAACTGTCCCAGTTTGGTAGGAACAGTCCCAATTAATCCTTTGCCATCCCACTTTTTCAGCTGCTTTTGAAATATCCCAGTTTCTCTCTCCCCTTCTCACTTCTCCCCTTTCTCCTCAGCTTACTTCAATTGCTGCAAATTGGGTTCCAAGTGCGAAAGGAGTTTGGACCGAATTAACTCAGCAATGGGGAGATAGAGGAGGGGGCAGAATCTTCCCCTTCCCAGTAAAATTGGGCAAAAGCCAACTACTGGAGCCTTTTCTTGCTTGTGCGTTCTTCTTCATTAATAACTTTTTCTGTCTGGACCACACTCCAATGTTATGTGGCCACACATATCTTGGTTCTTATCTCCGAAAATGTTGGAGAACGTGTAGTCAGGGGGAGCAAAGGGCCGTGTGCTCACTGAGGGATTCCTTTCATCTTTCCACGGGGCCTTTTGGCTGTGTGTTCTATGGAGAATTTGCCTGAAGAAGGTAAACCTCCCATATCAAATCTAAATCCCTCTCTTGGGCAGCACAGTCCAAAATAAGATGCTGGGGGGAAGATGTGAGAGGGGTCCTGTTCCCTTCCATGCCTGCAGATGGCTCCGAGGCCTCGGTCAGCTCAGCCAGTCACTTTGCAAGCTTTTACCTTTCCAGCCTGTAACCATGCCAGTGACTTTAACAACATCACTTTTCTTCTCCTGTATGGTCTTTTAAAAACACCTTTTGCCCAATGAAGAAACCAGTAGAGCTTCAAAAGCTCACATGACATATGTCATGCATTTCAGTTGGCCAATAAAGGTATTGCTCTTTTGTGGATTTTGGATTTCTAGCCTGAGCCACTAAAAGTCTTGTGCTTCTGCTGGATCGGGATGTTTCTTTCACCCCTCACCTCTCAAAAAAGACCCTTGCCCTATATTCCCTTTGAGCCTTATCAAATAAATAAAAGCCCCCTCTGGTCTCCTTATTTTTTTTAAAAAAAACAGCACATGCCAAATGTTCATTGCCACACTAGACCTCTTTGTTTGTCAAAACCTCACCCAAGTGCATCCACACACCCACAAAGGTCTATAATTTGGATCCATGAATCATTCATACCCAAGAGTCACGCCTGAGAGCTTCTCAGGAACTGGCAAACCAGTTTACTCTATTATTATCACTATTATTATTATCACTATTATTATTATATTATTATTATTTTATAAAGTGTGAAGGCTGCAACGAGATGTTGTAGGATGAAGCACTTTTGTTGATTATATTAGTCAACCGGCCAGGCGTGTCCTCTTTTCCAGCAATCCATTACATTCTCCATCCTGAGGATTTGTGTACTTTTTATTCCCCAGCAGTCTGTCAACATTTGGTTGAGGGGGCTATCCCCATGTTTGTTTGTTTTTTCAGTGCTCCTTAAAAATTGTGATATCATTCCCTCCTACTGATGTCTCTCCCTCTCTCTCTCTATCTCCTGCACTGTTTTAGCTCCCCCAGAACTGGGATTCACCTAGCCTGAGTGTTGGAAGCAGGGAGAAAAGACCAAAGCAACCAAGGTAATGCAGATATTTTATTTTTTAAAAAAATAATTTTTATTAAAAACAAAATGTTTACATATATAAAGCAACACATAAGGGTTTTTATAGAAAGAAGTACATCAATAAGCAAACATTTAACAACAAAACAACATATCACACACACACACACACACACACACACAACCCCACACAGAATCAACTATGAAATTACAAAACTAAACTATAACTGAAACAAAACTGGGATAAGAATAATTGTAACTTCCAACCCCTCAGTTGATGGTTGAAATTTAAAATGTAAAACCAATAACTTTTAAGTTAAAAAAATGATCATTATTATTAAAGATAAGGAAAAGACTATCTAGTAGCTACTTTAAACTGTTAAGATATGTGCTTCTGCTACTCATGACTAAGATTTTACTGTTACTGTCAGCTAATACGGCTTATTTCTATTTCTGTTTAAACGGTAATTCTGAAAGAACCTCTCCAAACTTTTTGAGCAAAATTTAAATTTTTCCCCAGTTCTTTCTATATTCAGACATCAGACCATCTTTTAACGTTATAGTGAGCTTATCCATTTACAATAAATCCAAGAACTTCATCACTTAAGCCATTTCTACACTGGGCTGTTATAGCGCTATGATTCCACTTTCAACATCCTACGGAATCCTGGGGTTTGCAGTTTCGGGAGGGGCCGGAAACAGCAAACCCCAGGATTCCATAGGATGTTGAAAGTGGAATCATAGCGCTATAACAGCCTAGTGAGGAAATGGCCTCAGTCTTCTTGTGCTGGAATATCTATATCCTTCCCGTAATGCAGATACTTTAAATGACCTATATGCTGACGTTCCACACAGATTTATTGGCTCATAGCCTCTATGTTTTGCTTTTCTGAAAAAAACAGAATATATCCAATACTATACAAGACAGAACACGGGAATGTTGTGGTTCTGAACAGCAGATCCAAGAATCCCAGCAGCCATGCTGACTGGGGGATTTTGGGACTTTTATTCCAAAAACATAATGGCTGCCGTTCTCTTAGGGAGAGACACATGCCTAATTAGCACTATACCAGCAGGGCAAATTATCTACAATAATGCAGCTGATGTATTCTGCTGACAGCAGAGGAAGCCAGGTTACGCATATAGCACCACTGAGCATCGCAGTTGTGCGTTGTGCCTTACATCCAGCCACTGACATGTATTGTTGCAATGCTGTTGTTTTACTTATGGGCTCCATAGTGCTGACACAGTGTATCTGCGCATATGGATTATGCTGCACTGAGTGGATGGGGGATTGCAGCTAATGTTCCCAAGCTAAAAGATGTCCGCTCCTTTAACATTTAGAGGAGGAGAGGACTAAACCGTGTTTGGCACAGTGGTCATTTTGACTGCCACACTCAAAACAGAGAAGTGGGACTCTCTGTACCTAACAAAACTATGTTGGAGATAAATTTCTAGCAGGGCTAAGCAAAAGATTTAGGAAGGAGGTTTTCTTCCAAAGTACATGCCCTCAAATAAAAGCAGGAGCAGGTGGCCAAGCAACACCACTGTGTGGTCAAGATGGCAAAAGTTATTGAGGGAGAACTCAAAAGACTAGGACAGGCTGCAGCAGTTTCCTTTTCCTGGCTCTTCTGGGAAGACGCTTTCCCCCTCTTCTCCTCTCCCCTTCTGAGTTCACGTTGAACTCAGTTGCAGTGACTGAAGTAAGGTGAGGACAAAGGGGTAGTTGGGAGGATGGGAGAGAAGCCGGGATGTTTTAAAAGCAGCTGTAAAAGTGGGATGATGGAGCATTAATCCAGACTCTTTCTGACAAATCGCTACAGTTGGAGGGTACAAAACCGTCCTCTTCCTATGTGGGTAGGGCCCTTCCATCTGTCCTGAAAGAAGCAGTACTGTTTGTTAGCAGGTCCAAGAGGTACCATTTCAATTACCGATCACACCTAGCAGCATTGCCACTTCCACCTGGCGAGGAAAAGAGGAAACACATCAGCAACAAAGAGATCAAAAGAGGGTGCCAATTTGTCTAAAATGTGCAGAAGTTGATATATTTGTACAGATATAAACATAAGGAGAAACCCTGTAATTTAAATACAAAAATTATACAGCTCATCACAGTGGTTTGTGACCAGGTGAGTTGTATCCTTTGTGCTCAGTTGCTTGTCCAGGTTCTCTGAACAGACAACTTCCCCCTCCCTGTTCTTCCTTTTTATAGCTCTTTTTCTTTAAACAAATATAGACCAGATAGCCTTTTAAATAGAAGATACTCTTGTTCTTTGACAGTTCGTGAAACACAAGGTTGCCCTTTATAAAGCAAGATACTTGGCCACCTTAACATGCTTGTGGCGTAAGGTCAATACAGGACATTGTTAAAAATTTATTTTGCAGCCACTCTCACAGAGAATGAGAAGGCAGACTCAGTCCATTTGCACACTACAGCCTTATAGTGCTATTATACACTTTCAACATCCTATAGAATCTAGGGGTTTGCAGTTTAGGATGTTGTAAGTGGAATAGCACTATAAGAGTGTAGCATGCAAATGGCCTCAGATGCTCTTTTAAAATAGGGGACTAGAATGGTGTCAGTGGTAGGCTTTTTGGGAGCACCAGAATATTCAGCAGCAGATTGAATTAGCTGATGCTGGGCCTATGTTCTATTACTTTTGATAGTGACAATCCCTGGTACAGGGGAGGTTTCTGGTCTTCCTTGGGAGGAAGACTAACATAAGTTCCCAACATACAAATCAGAGATAAAGGACAAAGTATCAAGAAACAAAACTGAAGGTAGGAACAGAGGCTACATTTATTTGGGTTTCATTTTTATGCACACCAGCCTAATCTGCACTTTCCAAACCAGTTGCACAATGAACTGGTTTGCAATTGTCCTTCAGTTTTCACACTAGTCTGAGTTTCATGATGTAGTTCTTTGATCAGAGAATACATTTTAAAATGTATATATTAGGAAACGGTGCAGGCAAAAATCCATAGGGAAAATTCCTTTCAGACAAGAAAAGTCTTTGCCATCCCATGTTGCTGCTGTTGTGTGCCTTGAAGTCATTCTGACTTACAGTGACGATCTCAGGGGGTTTTCTCGGGCTGAGCGTGTGTGAAACGCCCAAGGATTTCCATGGCTGAGTGGGGAATCAAACCCCGGCCATTCCATACCCTCCAACATCTCACAGATGGAACCCAGGACACATGGTCAAGCCACACCAGAGTGTGGTCAAGAGGGTAAAAGTTATTAATAAAGAAGAACAGACAACCTAGGAGAGGCTGCAGCAGTTTGGTTTTGCCTGAGCTTGCAGAGAAGGACAAGACTGTGCCTCCTTTCCTCTCCCCTCTTCTGAGTTAACTGAGTGCTAACTACTTTTGCACTTTGAGCTCAATTCGCAGCAACTGCCTGAGCGCAAATTACTTTTTCACTTTGACCTCAGTTTGCAATAACTGAAGGAAGCTGAGGCTAAAGGGGAAGTGGGAGGAGGAGGGGAAAATTGGGGGATTTTGCGAGCAGCTAAAAAAGGCGGGATGGCAGAAAGTTGGGGGCTATGTCTCTTTGGTCACACACCCGATTCTGCTCTAGTTTTGTCTTCTAATTCCGGCCAGGATGGGGGGTAACGGGTGGAGGAAAATGTTTTGAAAATCCTGAGTTAGTCACCCAAAGAAGTAGCTGGGTGAGACCCAGTTCTTCCTCCTCTTGTCTCTCATTCCATCCTTGTCCTGCCCTTATGATAAATACAGAGATTTACTCACCATTTGTCAGATAGATAATATATTATGGGTTTCAATCTCAGGCGTCCCAGGGCTTGCCTGTCTGAAACAGGGAAGATTGCTTGTCCCCTCCACCACCACTACCCCCCCAAAAAAACCAAAAAAACCCAAACAAGTTCCGTCATCCTTTCAGCCAAAGAATGCAGAGAGAGCCAGGTTGGGTACAGGCCATCAATTAAGCTGTGACAGACAGGAGTTCCTCTCCCAAACAAGAGAAGGCAAAACTTTGAAAACTGGACAGGGAGAGAAGCTCTGAAAATGATTTGAGGGCGCAGGGGACAGAAAGGGAGCAGGGAGGGAGAGTTTAAACAGAGCTTAAGAAAGTTCTCGACTGCAGCTCCCAGAATCCCCCACTCATTTTCATGCTCTTTGTAGATTCTGAAAGCTGTAGTCCAAGAAGTAAGGTTTTTAAACTCTTCATTCTGTTTAGGTATTCTTATTATTTGGTTAAACACCAGGGGGAGGAAGAGTGGCCCATGTTGAGGGCCTTAGAACTCCCCCAGTACCCCCAAATTTTTTGAAAAAAAAAATACTCTGAGTAGTTCTTGTTGTTGCAGAAAGGTGGTGGCAAAATCTTGCCCTTTCCAGTTGTTTCAGGCAAAATCAAACCGGTGCAGCCTCTCCTGGCTTGCGTGTTCTTCCTCAAAACAACCCGTATTGCCAGCGGCACAGGCAGCTATCCACTTCCGTGTAATTGTTCTTCTCAGGCATCTGCCAACTCCAGCCTTGTAGCTAACTGGCTTCCTTGCAATGCCAGGGATGATAAGCCATCACAAGATAATATATATGATGTGGAATATAAAAGGATACAGAAAAGGGTAAGCAAGATAATCAAAGCTACAACACTGGGGCTTAGAATAAAGGACAGGTTGGGGGCATACAAATGCATAATAAAATCAGAGCCTGAAAAGTCATTTTTAAGCAATTCATTAGAGTTACAGATCCAAGCTATTCCAAACATGACACCACCATTTTAGTTGCTTTTTTTAAAAAAAATGACCAGAATCCTGTTGGGGACCTAACGGCTTTGTAAGTGCGGTTACATCTGCAAGAATGAGAATTGGGCAGTTCCGTAACATCCGTATTCTGCTGCAACTATAGCCCTTGCCACACTAGCCTGTTATAGTGCTACTATTCCTCTTTCAACATCCTATGGAATCCTGGGGATTGCAGTTTAGGGAGGGGCCTCAGGCAGAAATGGTCTATGTAGGGGAGCTGGCAAAGTGACGGGTACACATTGGGATCAATGAACAACAAGAGTTGATGCAGAACAGACGTGAGGTCCCATTGTAATTTGGAATTCTCTTGCCATGTCCCACTATACCTCTTCTCAATTCAGTAACAAGTTTTCTCAGCACCTCTAACAATACATAAAGTTACATAATATACAATGTGATGGAGGATTCCAGCTACCAGATGTTTACTTGCTCAGCAGTCAAAACTTTTTGCTACTTTTTACCCCACCAAAATACTACAAATGGTTCGCCTATGGTACAGAAGACACCTCAATAGTGAAGTGAGGTCACACACCACTCAGAATACATCCAGTGCTGTTTGATTTTGGAAGCTGAGCAGGGTAAGGTCTGATGGGAGACCGCCACCACCACCTGAGAACACTGGAGATCTCTGCCTGAACCAGTCAGGGTTGATAATACTGGCTGGGTTGTCTGACTTGTTATTTTCATTGACATCTTGCCTTTCTCCCAACAACGGGACTCAAGATGATTAGCAACATATTTAAAAACAATGCAGATTAAAAATTATCCAAACACTTTGATAAAAGTATCAATGTAAAAGTTATTTTAAAACCCATTAAAGAATTTATAAAGATAAATTATTATATATCAAAAACATTAAAATTAATTAAAAGACTATGTAAAACATAGAAGCATTGCATATCATTAAAAACCCATAGCTTTCAGTGTCTAAAAGCTTGGTAGCCCAAGAATGTTTTCAGTTGCCAACAGAAAGAGATCGAGGAGGGAGCCATCTTAGCCTCCTGTGGAGTTCCAAAGTCTGTGAGCAACCACCAAGAAGGCCTTCTCTCTTGTACCCACAAAATGAGGTGGTGGGACAGAGAAGCGCCTCTCTAGAAGATCGTAGCATTCTGATGGACTCATAAACCCACGCCGTATAGGACTAAAGCCATATAGGGCTTCAAAGGCCATCATCAGCATTTTGAAATGTGCTTGGAAATGGATCAGCAACATCTTGTTTGTTTGTTTGCTTGTTTGATTTCTACCCCACTTTTCTCCTGAATGGAACTCGCCATTGTGTATGTACCTTGTAAGTACAGAAATAACCAAAATCTGTACATTGGCACTGAGAAAGAGTGATGGTTTATTTATTTATTTTGCATTGCTTTGCAGAAAAGCTTTGCAGATTGATTGATTGATTGATTGATTGATTGATTTGAAGTGTAACAACAGGGAGGGCCAAATAAGGGCATTGCCATCCCAAAACAAATTCTGCCCCTCCCCATGAAATTTTCCATCAGCCCCAGAATTTCTAGCATTGCAGAGAATAAGATACTGAAAACCATTTAGTCCTAGAACTATTGCTATTTGCTATGTTCACATTTGCTTCATCACTCTACCTGCCCTTTCTCTTTGGATGCTCAAACTGTACCTCCAAATGTTTAACTGAGGTTTTAAGTTATTGCAATACTATAAATTTGGGATGGAAAAAAAAAACTTGAGAGAGCAGAATTCTTAGGAGGGGTCAATGCCTTCTATTTGCCCCATCCCATTTGTAGAGGTAGCAGTCGCTCATTAAGTTACAGCTGTAAGGTAACACAATGATGTCTTACTTGTTCTGACATGAAGAACAAATTGGCAGCTATAAGTTAACTACAGGTTTGATCTTGACACCATTGCTGTGACCACAAATGCCCCTAAAACCCACCTTAAAAGACAGGGAGCCCTACTGAGTTAAGGTGTTCTGCGGGTGCTGGTGGGTGGGGTGCTGAAGGATGATACATCTTCTCGCCTCCCACCAGGAAGCCATGAGAAGCTGTGACAGAACTCCGCAGGGGTCTCTGCTTTTGCTCATTGCCCCAAAGCTCCCTGGATGTGTCATCTTTCAGTGGCCCCCTTGCAAGCACCACTCACTGGTGCCTTCGCTCAGTACAGCTGCCTGGCTTTTAAGGTGGGTTTTAGGGGGTTGGAGCGTAGCTACAGCACTGTGGGTATTTTCCAGCACAGGATCTCAGGATTTATTTATATCTACCCTTTCAATACCAGTCACTGGGAACATAAGTACAGTGTCGAGATCAAGGGAGGTAATGGTACCACTCTATTCTGCATTGGTTAGACCTCACCTGGAATCCTGTGTCCAGTTCTGGGCACCACAATTCAAGAAGGATATGGACAAGCTGGGGCGTGTCCAGAGGAGGGCGACCAAAATGGTGAAGGGTCTGGAAGCCACGAAGCCCCTTGAGAAGCATCTTAGGGAGCTGGGTATATTTAGTCTGCAAAAGAGAAGGTTAAGAGGGGACATGATAGCCATGTTTAAATATCTGAAGGGATATCATGTTAAAGATGGAGCAAACTTTTTTTCTGCTAATCCAGAGACTAGGACATGGAGCAATGGAGTCAGACTGCAGGAAAAGAGATTTCACCTAAACATATGGAAGCACTTCCTGAAGGTAAGAGCCATTCAACAGTGGGATATGCTGCCTCAGTGGAGTGCGGTGGAATCTCCTTCTTTGGAGGTTTTTAAACAGATGCTGGATGGCCATTTGCTGGGGGTGTTTTGAGTGTGTGTTCCTGCATGTCAGAATGCAGTAGGACTCAATGGCCCTTGTGATCTCTTCCAACTTTATGATTCTATAAACAGGAAGATGTTGCTTTCATCACTGCCTCATTTCATCACTGCCCTACAGGAGGCCTCTGTGTGCAGAGAACGATGGACTAGATTGATTACAGGCCTGGTCCAACAGGGCTTCTCTCATGTTACTTTTGACATGGTGAGGAGTGTTTAACAATAGAGATCTTAGGTCCACTGCACAATTACATCAGTCTGATTCCATTTTAAATGCCATAGCTCCTTGCAATGGAATTCTGGGATTCGTAGTTTGGGGAGGTACATGGGACTAGAACTCTCCAGGAGAGAATTCTAAATACTTTCATAAGCTACAAATCCCCAGACTCTGTGGGATGCAACCAGAGCAGTTTAAAGTGGTATCAAAGTGCTGTAAGAAGTGCAGTGGAGATATGCCTCTAGAAACTCTTAAAGAGGATGGAATGAGATAGACAGAATGGTGCTTTTATTCTTGGCAAGTGTTTCCATGTCTTTATATTTTGAAGTCTGCAATGTTTTTGGGCATGTGGCCAACTTTCTACCTGGTGCCTCTGCTGGGACATGAGTGGGTGTGTATGTGTGTGGTTCTCCTTGACTGTACTTGCAAAAAGGAAAAAAAAAACCACAATGAAATTGAATCTCTCACTCTGCGGAAGATTGGGCCGACAAAACTACCGTCACCAAAATACCCGGAAAGGTGTAATCCAGGTTGTATACTGCTAGAGGAAGGTGGGCAGCTACTATAGGTCCAGAGCCTAATTTTTCTGCCTCTGGGATCCTTTGTGGTCCCCACAGACTGCCAAAAAGGGCAAGAACCCTAAATATGTGGGAATTTCCATTTGTCCTAAAACTGCCATTAAATGTGGGGACCTTGTAAATGTCCTCATGGTTCCTGTGTAAGACACCACTCTTGAACCACTTCTGCCACCACAGACACTGTGGGTCTGATCTCCACCACTGCAATAGTACTACTGAAGCACATATGTATACTACAAGAATAATTTATTGAAGAGAAATTTCAACATACAGTTAAAGAGTGACTGGTATACAGAAGCTTAAGATTACAGAATTTCAAGGCTTGGTTGTTCTTGTCCCTTATTTAACTCACCTACATCCTAACTGCCACCGTATTTCTGAATTCTATGGATGGATGGGAAAGCTGGAAAGTGAAGAAAACAGATAGGAAGGCAGTCAACTTATTTGAAATGTGATGCTGGAGGTGAGTTTTATGGATCCCACGGACTGCCCAAAAGAGAAATAAATAGATCCAAGAGCAATTAGGAGAACACACAAGCTAGGAGAGGCTGCAGCTGTTTGCTTCTGCCTGAGCCTTCTGGGAAGGTCAACACTCTCCTTCCTCTTGTGGTCTCTGCTGAACTGAGTGCAAAGTGCTTTGCATTTTGAACTCTGTTTATAGCAGTTGAAGCAGGCAATTCAAGGGGGTAAATGGGAGGAGGAGAAAGAAAGTGGAACATATGAAAAGGACTGAAAATGTGAGATGGCACAGGATGAATTGGGACTGTCCCTGCCTGGAGGATATGCGGTGCAGGGACTCAAGGGAGGAGTTGAGGGCTTCTTCACCCCCCAAAAAACTTAGGGGGGCTGCTTGTGGCCCCAAGGGTTGCTGTGTGCCCCTTCTAGAGCCACCAATGCTCTCAGTGGCTGCCAAGAAACAAGAGAGAGAGAGAGATGAGACTTGGGGAAGAAGCAATCTATTTTTGCAGGGACAAGTTTGAGAAAGCCGCAGGAGGAGAATGGGCAGGCCTGACGAAAGGAGTCCTCTGCACACATCCCTAGGCAGTTGGAAGACTGGAGACAGATTGTCTGTCCTTCGACAATTAACTTGTCTTCTGTGATAACCTGGGAAAATGCTATCATCGGGCACCGTTGCCAACGCACCAACGTCTGTAAATCCAAAGAAAATAGATTGAGGCTCCTCCTCTCCCCACCCCTACCCCCAACCCAGCCTTAAAGGGAAACCAGGCAAATGGAATAATAATTGCAAGCCATAAATTTCGGGAAGGTTTTAATTCATTGGAATGGTCTCTTTGCCGTTGCTCCCATTTTATTCCTCTCTTTCTGTGGTTTGGATGGATATTCTATATTTTGTAGGCTTTCCTTATCTTGGGGAAAGAGGGAGGAATTTTATGGGATTTAAGCATTAAGAGGACAAATTTGGATGGCAATCCTAAAATAGAAAGTGGGAGGAACAGCCCACTCCCCTCAACTATTTCTCTTAGTTGTGCATTGGTCACTGTGAGAAGCAAAAAGAATGGTCCATTTATTTCGACGTTCCCTCTTACCCAGAATGCCCTCTGGGAGGGGGGCACACACTGATACCCTCCAACATTTCACAGATAAAAACAGAGACATGTGTGGCCAAGCATGGTGAAGATGGGGGAAGTCATTAATGAGGAAGAAAAGAAAGAGAAAAAACTGCAGTAGTTTGCTTTTGCCTGAGCTAATTGGGAAGGACAAGATTCTGCCCCCTCCTTTCCCACCCCTACTGAATTAATTGAGTGCAAACTACTTTTGGCACTTTGAACTCAGTTTGCACACATTGAAGTAAGCAAAGGGAGAAAGTGAGAGGAGAGAGAAATCAAGCTGTTGTAAAAGCAGCCAAAAAAAAGTGGGAGGGCAGAGGATTAATCTGGAGTGTCCCTGCCAAATGGGGACATTTGGAGAATACACATCTTATGATATGTCCAAGTACGACAGCCTCAGTTTCGTCACCGTCACTTCTAGTGAGACAAATGTTGAGATCTGATCCCCCAGATCACTCAGCCCAAAGCCATGTAGGAATGCAGACCCAGTTGTAAGATATGGAATGCCAGGGAAAGGAGGGGAGAAAAGTTACTGAACTGATTCAAAACAATTAGGTGCAACTCCATTATACAAACTTCCCCTACTTGTCTGACAGGTTAAGGACCGGAGCACTGTCAGAAAGTAGAATTGGTTGAAAAATGGAAGCCATGAACTGTCCTGTAGGGAGCATGAAGGCCCTACAGAGGCTCCCTTGGTAGTCTATTTGGTCTCTGCAGAAGAAAGTTATTAAAAATGGGGAGGGATGACGTGGTCCCTTTCTCTTCCTCTGTCATCTCATGTGATAAGAGAGCTATGCAGTCACAGTGGTCTTTGCAACACTGTCGTTCTGTTACGGAGTCATGCTCTCATTGTATTATTACAGCTTAAAAAATTAAGTGAAGCAAGGGGCAGGGTAAAGGGGCCGGTAATGATGTGGTGGTGGTCGTGTGCTTTCAAGTTGTTTCCAACTTATGGTGACCCTAAGGTGACCCTATCACGGTGTTTTCTGGGAGCTGAGAGTGTGTGACATCCCCGGTGGGCTTCCATGGCTGAGCAGAGAATCAAACCCTGCTCTCAAGGGCTGTAGTCCAACATTCAAATCACTACCCTACCCTGGCTCTCAACATACCCCATTAAGATCCTTCTTGTTATTGTTGTGTGCCTCCAAGTCATTTCTGACTTCTAAGGACCCTAAGGTGAACCTATCACAGGGTTTTTCTGGGGCTGAGAGTGTGTGACATGCCCAAGGTCACCCAGTGGGCTTCCATTCCCGATGGAGTGGGGAGATCAAACCCTGGTCTCCAGGGTTATAGTACAATGCTCAAACCACTGTACCATGCCATTAATGCATATGAAGAAGGCATGTAAGTGATGTTATTAATAAATTATAATGCAGTCATCTCGCTAGGGTTAGGTGCACAGCACCCCCGTGAAAGTGGAAAAATATGAATAACTCTAGGCCCTCCCAAACTATATTTAACAAACACAGAAAAGTATGACCACTATATTCAACCCACCCTGGATTCCTTTGAGGCATCAGGGTTCCCTCCCAAGGCACAAGTGGGGGGCTGGGGGGGCTTCCGGCCCCCTCCGCTGCTGCCCCACACCATTTTAAAGAGGGACTTACAAGCCTCCTTTGCAGTGTCTCAGTCTCACGAGGCTTGCAGTCTCTGTTAAAAATGGCACAGGGAGGCAGCAGCGGGGACAGCAAATAATTTGTGAATAATCAAATCCTCAAAAGCGAAACCTGCAGATGTGGAGGGATGACTGTATACTATTAAAGCACAAATGTAACAAGGCTACAATATACAGCATCAACAATCAGCTACCCTCATGAGTACGGCTGGAGCCGATTTCAAATGAAATAACCTGGCATAAGGGTGTGCTGAGATAAAGCCCCAAGTCCAAGCCCTGATCTAGTTGCTCCAGTTTCTTTTTTGGAAATACAGGTAGGCGCAAACCTACAATCTCCCAGGAAGAGGAAGGCACACCTAGACATTCCCCTTCTTGATAAAGAAATCTGGAACTTTCCCAATGTGTTTTTTTTTATTTGATTTAAAAAAAAAAGCCACCCCATTTGTTGCTTAAAGTGAGAGATGTGATTGATGGAAGCTTTCAAAACTTTTTTTCCCATCAGTGTGGTTCAAGATAGCAGGGGTGGGAACCAAGGTGTGTTGAGGGGGACAACGGGGGAGGCTCCTCTATATCTCCCAGGGAAACAATGCAAACTGGTTTTTCCTACCTTCCAGGGATGTTGGGAGACAGTCTGGTTGCAAAGTACATTCTGATCCGTGGGTGCCAGCTTTGGAAAAAGGCAGATTCCTATTATTAAGTTGGGAGGAGTGAGCCCATTTAGATAAAAGGAAGATTCTGATCATAATAAACAGCAATTAAAAGCAATAATTAAGGTGTGCTGTGCTTTCACCGTCTATTATCGGATTCTTGAGAAGAAAAGGAGATGTGCATTCGATATTCCAAAAAGAAAAGAAAAATAATAATAAGGGGAAAAAAAGAGTTCCAGGAAATTCATACACTCACTTCATGCAATAGGGAGCTATTTGAACAGTGTGAGATCTTGACTTGTAAAGGAGTGTTACTCGTGTGTGTGTGTGTTTATGTGTGGTGGTGGTTGTGTGCCTTCAACTCATTCATGATTTATGGCAAGCCTAAGGGGTACCTAAGGGCTCAAATACTCTAAAGGCACCAGATCCCATCTGATCTTGGAAGCTCAGTAGGGTCAGCCCTGGTTAGTACTTGGATGGGAAACTGCCAGTGGATACCAGGCACTATAGGACATATTTCAGAGGAAGGAATTGGCAAAACCACTTCTGAGTACTCCTTGCCGAAGAAAATCCTATGGAACTCATGATATCACCATAAGTTAACTGGTGACTTGAAAGCACAAACATACATACGGGCGCGCGCGCACACACACACACATACAAGGTGCACCTCACATGGGGTTTTCCTGGCAAGATTTGTTCAGAGGGGGGGCTTGCCTTTGCCTTCCTCTGAGCGTGAGAGAGAGTAACTTGCCCAAGGTCACCCGCTGGGTTTCCATAGCTGAGTGGGAATTCAAACCCCTGTCATCCCAAGTCCTAGCCCAATACTCAAACCACTACCTTTTGTTGACTTCTGTAATACATCTCTGGAACCATGGAAATTCGCTGGAGAGACCCTCCACTGTGCCTTATCTAGGGCTGCCAGGTCAGGACTATCCTTGGGGACCCTTCTGGTGTCTTGGACTACAACTCCCATCAACCATAGCAGGTAGGATGGCCACCGATGCAGTCCAGCATATCAGGAGGGGGAAAGACTTGTTCTTGTTATTTGCCATTGTCCACTTCTATTTATGGGTGAGAGACCTCATCTAAGAGCCCTGCTCATCAACTGCATTACTCAGGTCTTACAAATTCAGCTAGCTTTAATTTCCTTAATTGAATCTTTCCATCTGTACTGCCATCTCCCTGTTTTCTCACCACATGCCATTTTGCCAAGGATTTTTATCTTTTCCAGTGAGTCAGGCCATTCATGATACATCTATGGAAAAGACTGGAGGGGAGCAATTCACAAAGGCCATTTCTACTCTACACGGTTATAGTGCTATTATTCCACTTTCAACATCCTATGGAATCCTGTGATTTGCAGTTTAGGGAGGAACATTTAAAATTCTCAGCCAGTGAGCTCTTGGGGCCTCAGTAAACTACAAACCCCAGACGTCCAAAGTCTGCATGCAGTATTGAGAAGAAAACAGATGTCCAGGGGTTGAATGAAGCAACCACTATGTCACCATCAATATTTTCTGGAGACAATATTTTGAGCAAGAAGGTGACTCCACCACACTCCAAGGCAGCGTATTCTACTGTCAAATAGCTCTTATCATCAGGATGTTCTTCCTGATGTTTAGGTGAAATCTCTTTTCCTAGATTTTGAATCAAAGTGTGGGGGCGTACAGCTGCTAACAACACAGCTATGTGCAATGCAAGGGGTACGGGTGTTATGGCACCCAATATGCCACCCAGCTCCCACAACCTTGAACTGAAGGCAAATATTCCCCATTAGAGAAACATGTCCGTCTGCTTCCATAGAGAAACTTAGGCATTCCTAAAACACCAACAGGATTCCAATCTAAGATTGATAGGCCAGCTGCCACTCTTGAGAAGTTTTTGCCCTGAGTATCCACAAATCATACTCATTGTGGTATTGGGCCAGAAAAAAAAGCCTCTCAGGTTGGTCCTAAAACACAGGGAGGCATGCAGCCTTACTTATTTTAATTATTAAGTACAGAGTTGTACTTATTAAGGCTTTGAGAAGATGGCGCCTCTCACATACAGAAAGAAATTAGAAGCAAAACTGAATTGGAAAGAGAGCTCGGATGAAAATGAGGATGCAAAAAAAAATCCCAGATACCGTGTGCAGATTTCACGACTTGCTGTATAAATCAAAAGATGCACTTTTAAAGCCAAATATAATTTACATTTCCAGTGCCTTTGAATTATTGTATTTTCACTGGATTTCAACACTATCCTTTTGAGGAATGTGGAGGAGAATGGTATGGTGGTTTGAGCGTTGGACTATGACGCAAGAGACCAGGGTTCAGTTTCCCAGTTGGCCATGGAAACTCACTGAGTGACCTTGGGAGCATCACATACTCTCAGCCTCCAGAAAACCCTGCGACAGGTTCTCCTTAGGGTCACCATAAATGGGAAACAACTTGAAGGCACACAGCAAGAACAACAATATACCAGAAATGTTGTGGGTTGTGTTCATAAAATTTTAATATCTTAGCTTTGGACTTTTCTTTTACTGTCAGCCTTCCACATTTGCAGGCTTAACTTATGGATCTGATTATTTGAGAATTTCTCCACTCCCCCACCCCTTCTTTTTGGGTGGAAGTTTCTCTCTCGGCAGCTCCAATCATGCCTCAAAGCCCTTTAAAAATCCATCTTTGGTCCTCCTCCTCCTCCTCCTTCACCAGCCACTATCCTAAGGATGGATCGCAGCCTGATTTCTCAGCACCACAAATCTGTTCCCAGTGCCTCCACATACCCAAGGAAGGACATGGATGAGAGAAAGAAAGTATACGGCCATCATGCTGACCCACCCAGTTTCCCTGACCTGGGCCATTTCTGCACTATATTGTTAAAGTGCTATTATTCCACTTTCAACCTCCTGTGGAATTCTGGGGTTTGTAGTTGCTGAGGCCAAAGATGCCCCTCCGTAAACTGCAAACCCCAGGATTCCATAGGATATTGGAAGTGAAATAATAGTTCTGTAACAACGTAGTGCGGAAATGGTCCTGGTTTGGACTCTTAGTGCTCATTCCCCCAACTATGCCTTGACCTTCTTCCCACAGACACACACATATACATTTTGATATTTGCAGTCTTCCCACTTTTGCAGGAGTTCTGTGCCCCTAACCCTAGCAAATGTGGGGGCCAACTATACTTTCCTTTTTTAAAAAAATAACTAGTCTCTTCTTCTCAACTTTATTTATATCCCACCTTTCTTTCTAAAATTACAGATTACAAATTTACAAAGATTACAAATAAAGATTACAAATAAAAGCATACAAAAGGTCAGTATTAAGTCCAATTAAACTATTAACCATATTCAAAATATATACTGTAAAAAAGATTTTTAAAAGTTAAACAATACAATCTGAAACAATACAGCACTCACAGCTCTTGGTTAAAAACCTTCAGTTCCAAAAACGTGTCTGAATAAAAATGTCTTTGCCTGCCAACTGAAGGACAGCAAGAAGGGGGCCCATTCTAGCCTCCTGAGGGAGGGATGTCCAAAGTCTAAGGGCAGCCACCGAAAAGCCCCTGACACTCATGTTCTCACCAAAAGTACTGTGAGGGTGATGGGACTGAGAGAAGGGCCTTTACTGAGAATCTCAGAAACCAGGCAAGATCATCCTGGGGGATGCAATCTGTCAGATCCATTGGCAAGCCCCAGCTGTCCCTGCCAAATTGGTACAGTAGGAGGATGCGATCCTTGCCACGGGAAGTGTGTGATCCAGAGCTGCCTGCTCAGCTTTGTGAGACATGCATCTGTTAAGGACAGGTCCTTTCTCCCTGCTCCCAAACAAAGGAGGAGGCAAAGATTGTCACGGACAAGGTCCCTTGTATTTGCTTCCTGTGGCTCTGCAATGCACGGCTCAGCTCTTCCTAAGCAGAGTAATCCTTCCCCGGAGGCACCTCCCAGGAGCCTGGGGTGGCCCTGCGCCTACCCTGCCGCACCCAGCCTCCTCCTCCTCCTCACAATGGCCATGAATCATTTTCCAGGGTTGCTTCCTTTTCTTTCCTTCCAACCCAGGATCTTGCAGACTGCTGTCTCTTTGTGTAGCCAAAACTAAAAACCATTTCATTTACAGGAAAAGTCTACTTTTGTTGAGCTCAGTTTTGAACTACAATGCCCAGAATCCCCCATCCAGCATAGCCAGAGGGGAATTTCTAGAAAAAGTCACTTAAAAAAGAGAATTTTTTCCAAGCCCTCTAATTTTTTGGCTTACTTTCTGGCCATTTCCTCACTATACTGTTAAAGTGCTATTATTCCACTTTCAACCTCATATGGAATCCTGGGGTTTGCAGTTTAGGGAGGAGCATTCAGACTTCTCAGCCAGAGAGCTCTTTGGCCTGAGTGAACTACAAACCCCAGAATTCCACAGGAGGTTGAAAGTGGAATAATAGCACTATAAGAGTGTAGCGTGGCAATGGCCAGCTCTCATCTCCTACCCACCTTCCCTAAAAAAACAAAACAGTTGTCTAGGATTTCTTTTTACATTTAAGTTTTTAAAAAAGTAATTTGAAGAATCTGCCAGTAACAGGCATACCCTCTAAGTGTCCCAGTTCAGCAGGGCAGGGCCCAATTATTCCTCTGCCATTGTACTTTTTCCACTGCTTTGAAAATGTCCCTTTTTCTCTCTCCTCGTCACACTTTCCCCCTTTGTTCTCCGTTGACTATAATCACCAACAGAGTTCAACTCAGTGGAGGGGGGAGTGGAGAAAAAGGGTCAGAATCTTGCCCTTCCCAGTTGACTCAGGCAAAACCAAACTGCTGCAGCCTCTCCTAGCTTATATGTTCTTCCTCATTGATAACTTTACCGTCTTGACCATACTCTGATGTTGCTTGGCCACACGTGTTACGGTTTCCATCCACGTTGGAAGGTATTGGCAGGGAGCTGTAACAACTCCCTTGTTACAGCTCCACTTGCTGCCTATTTTCCAGAATAATTAAATTCTGGTTATGACCTATAAAGCCCTACATGGCTTGGGTCCAGGTTATATGAAAGACTGTATTCTCTCTTATGAGAGACTGTATTCTTGCTCTTATTCTCTCTGTATTTTCTCATTGTATTGAGATCTTCCAAAAAGGCCTTCTCTTCTTTCCACCATCTCACAAGTACATCTGGTGGGATTAGATGGCCCTGTAGATCTCTTCTGTTTCTACCATTCTGTGATCCTATGAGACTATCATCCTATAAAAAGTCATTCATCCATGACAAAGGACCTTGGGATTATTTTTGATCATAAGCAGAACCAGCAGTGTGATGCTGCAGCAAAGAAGGCAAATGCTACTTTAGCCTGCATTAATAGAAGCATAGTTTCCCAGTTGAGGCACATAATAACCCTACTATATTTTGCACTGGTCAGGCCCCATCTTGAGTACTGTATCCAGTTCTGGGCATCTCATTTTAAGAAGGATATAGACAGGTTGGAGCAGGTTCAGAGAAGGACAACAAAGGTGAGAAGAGGTATGGAGAATAAACATTTGAGGAGAGGTTGAAGTAGCTGGGCTTGTTCAGCTTGGTAAAGAATACTGAGCGGGTGACATGACTGCACCCTTGAAGAACCTGAAGGGCTGTCACAGAGAGGAGAGGGCAGGCCTGTTCTTTGTTGCACCAGAAGGTACGATCAGGTCTAATTTTTTGAAGCTGTAGGACAGCAAATTTCAATTGAACATTAGAAAAGACTTTCTTAACAGTAAGCGAGGTTCAGCAGTGGAACCAGTCGCTTAGAGAGGTGGTGGGGTCTCCTTCTTTGTGCATCTTCCAAAAAGAGGCTGGACAGCTACCTGCTGGGAATGGTTTGGCCGGAGATCCGGCACTGAGCAGAGTGTTGGATTCTTCTCTCTCTCCTGCTGAATGAACTGAGTGCAAACTACTTTTGTACTTTGAACTCAGTTTGAAGCCATTGAAATAAGTTGAGGACAAAGGAGGAGAGTGGAAGAAGGAAAGGGAGACTGGGACTTTTTAAAGGCAGTTAAGAAAGTGGGACAGGAAAGGATTAATCACTAAATAAGGACAACTGGAGAATACAGTCCCATTAGTTCATTGTCTCTGGGCTGCTAGGATTTCTCTGCTGTGGCACCGCACTTAGGGAATACCTTCCTCTTAGAGGCCCAATTGGCACCTACACTGATGGCATTCTGACACCAAATGAAAACATGGTCATTTACAAAATCCTTTGGGACTTGACTAGTTTCATACAGATTCACACCTGTGCGCGGCTTTGAACTGTATTAAAGTATTTTAGCTGGTTTAATCTCTCTTCTTTGAACTTGTTAATTTGATTAATAGGTTTTTAGCCTTTTAAAATTATTGTATTGTTTACATTGTTTTAAGCAGACTGTTTCAATTTTATGGTACATCACCCTGAGATCTTTAGACAGAGGGCAGAGAACAAATAGTTTAAGAAAGAAAGAAATAGCTCAAACCAGCAGGAGAAACACGGAAACTGGTAGACAGGAGACACATTGGTGATTTACATTGGCACGAATACCATTATGCAAGTGTTGGCACTTTCTAGGAGACTGCATGAAGGTGGTATTCCTACTCAGGCTTGCTCGAGCAGAGCAATAATTGCATAATAGGTAAGCATGAAGCACAGTTGCCTGTGGCAGGATGGGTTGTGCAATGGTGATCCATTATCACTCGAGCATAGCAGAGCCCTGTTATACTTACCTTGGCATTCAGTTAAGGAGCTGCTCCTTTAGGGAGTAATACCGTAGCTCAGAGATGGGCAAAGGACAACCCTGGAGATGCATGTGGCCCACGGACACTCCTTTTGTGGCCCTTAGTTCCTCCAGACTCCCCGAATTGCCCCTTTTCTAGCCTCTAAAAGGGGTGAACTTCATTCTTATTGTTTTTCTTGTGTGCCTTCAAGTAGTTTCCAATTCATAGAGATCCTAAGGCAAACCTATCATGGGGTTTTATCATGGGCTGAGAATATACAATGCACTTGCAGTCACCCAGTGAGTACCCATGGCCAAGCAGAAATCAAACCCTGGTCTCCAGGGTCATCCTCCAATGCTCAGATCTCTACACTACACTGACTTTGGGCCTTTCAGTACTACACTGTTATCATGCTATTATTCTGTTTCCAACATCATGTGGAATTCTGGGATTTGTAGTTTCCTGAGACCAAAGAGCTCTCCGGCTGAGAATTCTAAATGCCCCTCCCTAAACTGCAAACCCCAGGATTCCATGGGGTGCTAAAAGTGGAATGATAGCACTATAACAGGGTAGTGTGGAAAGGCCCTTTCAGTGAACACCCTCAAACATCTCACAGACAAAAACTGGGACCCCCTGTGGCCCAGCGACATCAAAATGTGTTCAAGATGTCAGCAGTTATTAATGGGGAAGAACAGACAGGCTAGGAGAGGCTGTAGCAGTTTGCCTTTTCCTGAGCCAACTGGAAAGCGGGAGATATGCCCCTTCCTCTCCTCTCCTGGCTGCTGAGTTAACAGAGTCCAAACTACTTTTGTACTTTGAACTTAACTTTGCAGCAATCAAAGTAAACCAAGGAGAAATGGGGAAAGTGGGAATAACAGCGAGAAACCAGGACATTTTAAAAGCAGGTGAAAAAATGGGATGACAGAGGATTACTCTGAGATGTATCTGCCAAACTAGGGCAGTTGGAGAGTACAGAACTGAGAAGGAATTGACCTTCGCAACAGGTTGCTGGGCCTTCCCATAAATTTTACAGAGTAAATAATACCCATTTTTCAAAATCAGATGTGGACTTCTAGTCACTTGTTTTGCTCTTGTTGTTATTTTTGTGTGCTGTCAAGTGGTTCCTGGCAGCCTTAAGGTGAACCCATGATGGGGTTTTCTTGGGAAGGATTGTTCAGAGGAGTTTGCCTTTGCCTTCCTCTGAGGCTGAGAGAATGTGACATCCAGTGGGTTTCCAGGGCTGAGCAGGGAATTGAACCCTGGTCTTCAGAGTCATAGTTCGACACTCAAACCAACACACCATGCTGGGCTCTCTGATTTGCTCTAGAACCCGTTTATTTTATTTGTCTTTTTGGCACCTACAATGTGTTCTCCCTCTTTTCCTCCTGTCTTCCATTTTACCAAGCATTATCATATTTTCCAGTGTCTCATGATTGTCTCATGATATGCCCAAAATCACCAGCTTAGTCATCTTGGTTTGATTTCAAAGATAATTTCCTCTAGGATCCATTTATTTGTCTTTTTAGCAGTCCAGGGTGTCTGTAGAAGTTTTCTTCCTATCGGCTTTCTTCCCTGTCCAGCTTTCACAGTTGTACACAGAAATGGGAAATATGATGGCAAAGACTATCCTAACTTTAGTATTGAATGATATGTGTGGAACTTGGGGACCCTGTTTAGCTCCTTAATAGCTGCCCTCCCAAATCCTAGTCTTCTTCTGATTTCTTGACTGCACTCTCCTTTCTGATTAATGAATGAGCCAAAGTATGGAAACTCTTTAACTATTTCAATTTCTTCATTCTCTGCTTTAATGTTATGTAAATCAGCTGTGGTCATTATTCTTGCTTTCTACTTTTCCAAGCATGATTGTCTTTTCCAATGAGCTGCTTTGTCTTGTGATATGTCCAAATTATGAAAGCCTCAGTTTAGCCATCTTTAGTTTTAGTTTTAAAAACGAATATTTTGCAGTAAGAAATGTTGTGTCTGGGATTATTAAAATAATTATCACCTCTCCAACACTGACTTTCAGAATTAATCCTCTCCAGAAGACTGATATATACCATTAAAAGCACAGTGACAGTACATTTATCCCACTTCATCTCCCATGACCCAGTTCTATAGAATCCTGGGATTTGTAGTTTGAGTGAGACACTGGAGCTCTCTGGCAGAGAATTCTAAATGCATCACCCAGCTTCAAGTCCCAGGCTCCTGTAGGACAGAGCCATGGTAGTTTAAAGCAGATGGTTTCAGAGGACTGTAACTGTGCAGTTGGAAAAGACCGTAGACCTATCATGGGGTTTTCTTGGCAGGATTTGTTCAGAGAAGGTTTCCCTTTGCTTTTTTCTATGGCTGAAAGAGTGTGATTTGTCCAAGGTCACCCAGTGGGTCTCCATGGGCCAAGCAAGGATTCAAACCCTGATCTCCAGAGTTGTAGTCCAACACTTCAACCAACTATTCCACACTGCCTTTTGTAAAAATTATACCTACATCCATATAAGACATTTTTATCCCAGCACCTCTTTTAATATCCTTCCAAAACAAAGCATAAACAAAACTGGGCAGGAGCAGAGAAGACTAGGGCCATTACCGTGCTAGAGTGTTATAGGGCTATGATTCCACTTTCAACATCCTATGGAATCCTTAGAGAGCTGGGTATGTTTAGTCTGCAGAAGAGAAGGTTAAGAGGGGACATGATAGCCATGTTTAAATATTTGAAGGGATGCCATGGAGAGGAAGGAGAGGGCTTGTTTTCTGCCGCTCCAGAGACCAGGACAAGGAGCAATGGATTCAAGCTGCAGGAAAGGAGATTCCACCTGAACCTCAGGAAGAACTTCCTGACGGTCAGAGCTGTCCGGCAGTGGAATAGGCTGCCTCGGAGTGTGGTGGAGTCTCCTTCTTTGGAGGTTTTTAAGCAGAGGCTGGATGCCCATCTGTCGGGAGTGCTTTGAGGGTGCTGCTGCTTGGCAGGGGGTTGGCCTGGATGGCCCGTGTGGTCTCTTCCAACTCTACATTTCTATGATTCTATGATTCTATGAATCCTGGGGTTTGCAGTTTCGGGAGGAGCTGCCTGGCCCCTCCTGAAACTGCAAACCCCAGGATTCCATAGGATGTTGAAAGTGGAATCATAGCGCTATAACACTCTAGCACGGAAATGGCTTAGGTCTGCCCCCCTTGTAAACAAGGACTTCTGGCGCATCTGTGAGCTTACCAACCTCCAGCAGTAACACATCAAGAAGACAACCCATGCAGGAATCTGTCTTTGACCGGTCAATAGTTTATATCTAATTTTCCATTGCCATAAATTAAAAGGGAGGAGGCACACAGGGTTATCTTGGGCGCATATGTGTGCGCCCATGCGTCTGGAAGGTGGGAATCCCTTTTGCAAGCTGGGCAGCCTGCATGCCTCTGGTGATAGCGCGTGGGACTTCCTTGATTTATTCCCCTGTTAAAATCAATAAGGCTGACTTCCTTTCTTCATGCAGGCCTTTCATCTAAGCAAAGGGAGAGAGATTGCATATCAAAGGCCCAAGCAATGGGCCACTTTAGATTTATTAGTAAATCCATTGAAAAAACATTTCCAGGGAAATAAATCTTAGCCGCCTGACTTCCTCCTATTCTTTACTTATCCCCCATATTGATTTTTGTCTCGGAGATTTAAACCTCTCAATTTGTTTTATGAGACACACGTTGGACAGATGACAAGCGAACGGGGAGGGAGGGGGCCACAAACGGCAACTTTGTCTGTTTCCCTTTGCTGTGTTAAAACCAGTATGAAAGAGCTTCACTTGCTTTGCTTAAAAAAAAAAATCAGCCTTGCTCTCTCATGGCATGTGAAGGAGGGATCTGGCATGGCGTCTTAGATCAATAGAGGGGAGAAGGCCCGATGGATGCCTCTGACATGACAGCCCGCCCCACAAGGACGTTGCTGCCTTGGCTCCCACCGACAGCCCTGACATTTGAGGAAGTTATTGCTGGGAAAACGTACCCTTGTTATTACACACACACAGAAAGGGAGAGATCATACTGCTTCCAATTGTCACCGGATGTGGGAATCAGGTGTAGCAATGGAGGAGGGAGGGGAAGAAGTGGAGGGGGAGAGAGAAGAGAGGACGAGAAGAGGAGGATGAGGAGGGAAGAGTGGAGGGGGGAGAAGAGGAGGAGGAGAGGGGGAAGAAGGGGAGGAGCGCAAGGCAGAGGAGGAGGAAGAAAAAGAGGATGAAGGTGGGAGAGGAGGGGGAGGAAGAGGAAGAAGAAGAGGAGGATAATGAAGAGAAGGAGGAGAGGAGGAGGAGAAGGAGGAAGAGGAGCAGAACGAGGAGGGGAGAAAGAGGAGAAAGAAGAGGAGAGGGAGAAGGAGGAAGAAGAAGAGAAGAGGAGGAGAGTGAACAGAAGGAGGAAGGGGGAGAAGGAGGAAGAAGAAAAGAAGAGGAGGAAGAAGAGAAAAGGAGGAGAGGAAGAGGAAGAAGAAGAGGAGGATAATGAAGAGAAGGAGGGGAGGAGAAGGAGGAAGAGGAGCAGAACGAGGAGGGGAGAAAGAGGAGAAAGAAGAGGAGAGGGAGAAGGAGGAAGAAGAAGAGAAGAGGAGGAGAGTGAACAGAAGGGGAGAAGGAGGAAGAAGAAGAGAAGAGGAGGAGGTGGGAAGGAGGAAGGGGGAGAAGGAGGAGGAAGAAGAGAAGAGGAGGAAGAAAAGGAGGAGAGGAAGACGAAAAAGAAGAAGAGGAAGAGGAGAGGAAGAGGAGGAGGAGAAAGAAGAAAAAGAGGAAGAGCAAGTTGTTAACCTCTAAGTGTTGGTGGTGCATAATAAAGTTTTATAAAACAGAGCATGACATGAAAAAACTGGTCAGAAGTAACCTTTTTTTCCCTCTCTTCATATCAGAACACTTTCTAGACAAATAAAAGGAATTGCTTCTCCACCACACAGTGCATAGTTGAACTGTGCAACTCACTGCCACAAGAGGTGATGACCACCTAGTTAGATGTTTTCAAAAAAGGCTTAGGCTAACCATCAAAGAGGAGGAGGAGGAGGAGCCTGCCAATCAGTACCAACCATGATGCCTCTCTAGAACATGAAAACACAACAGCCACTGGCATTTCTAGCTTTCCAGTTGGCCCCTGCAGCTGTTCCCTGCGACTTCAGCAAAGCTTGGGCAAGCCGCTTTCTTTATTAGTGCTCCCAGAATCATGGCTGGGGGATTCTGGGAGGTGTAGTCCAATGAAGGGATTTTTTTTTCAAGCTCTGCTTTGGCAGTCGACCCCATTTATTCCCATGCCATGAGGAAGTTTCATCTCCTGATTTCTGGTATTGCCTGCAGATCAACAGCAGGCCCAGATTCCTTCCTTCCTGTCGTGTGAGCAGCCCAGCAGCACCTCTCTCCAGCCTAAATACAGCCAGCCTCCCTCTCCATCTTATGGACTGTGACAACAGGTCAGACACCTCAAAATTCTCTGTTTGCCCAGTTTTCTTTGTCAGGTTCTCCAGAGACCTTCCTGGCTGCTCAAACCTAAACTTGCAAGGAATTGAGGCTGCTAAGTTCCTGACAGGAATTGCCAGAAATCGAGGGAGAGGGAAACACAACCGGCTGCCTGGCAAATTAGCACCACCTCGGCAGGGCAGCTGAGAAAATAAACACTGCTCTGAGCAAAGAAGGGTTCTATTCAAGAAAAGACACTCCCACCCTCAAACTAATGGCCATTTATTTATCTTCTCAAGAGCTTTGGTTACCGACATCGCAAACCAGTTCACGTCTAAAACTGAGTCGCAATGCTTGTATACTCTCCAAGTGTCCCAATTTGGCAGGGACAGTCCTGATAAGTTCTTTGTTATCCCACCTTTTCAGGTGCTTTAAAAATACACCCATTTGTCTCTCTTCCTCCCAGTTTTCCTCTTTGTCCTCGAATTACTTCAAAGGCTGCAAACTAAGGGCTTTTCTGCTCTACTGCTATAGTGCTATTATTCCACTTTCAACATCCTGTGGAATTCTGGGGTTTGTAGTTTACGGAGGCCCAAGAGCTCTCTGGCTGAGAATTCTCAATGCCCCTCCCTAAACTGCAAACCCAAGGATTCCATAGTGTGTTGAAAGTGGAATAATAGCACTATAACAGAAGAGCCCTAAGTTCAAAGCCCAAGAGTAGGTTGCACTCAATTTACACAGCAGGAGGAAAGAAGAGGAGAGGACGGAGAGGGCAGAGTCTTGCCCTTCCCAGTAGTTTCAAGCAGTCAAAAGCTTTGTTTTAATGTATAAAACAGAGATATCTACACAGTTAAAAGCCGTGTTTCAGTGTGTAAAACAAAAGTTGATTTTCTTTAGAAATTCTTTGGTGCATTCCATTATCCAACATATGTTTGTAATGTGATCTCTAGTGCCACTTCCTCTTTTGACCCCTCTTGGACGTCCAATATTTCTTGCTCCATATGTGGTAAAAGCCATTCTTGTAAAATTGTATCACTTTGCTTGCATGGGAGATCAGTTTAATACTTTGATATGTTCCTGTAACATAATGGGTTTCCCTGTTGGTCATATAGCATCCTTATTCTTGGTTTGAATTTCCTTTAATTTCTCAGAACTTGTGGAAGACGTCTCTTGTTCTGCCCTTTCTGTTGTCTTCTATTTCTTTGCATTGATTATTATAATGGCTCTCTTTGTTCCTACTCACAAGTCACTGAAAAGTTGCACTGAGGATTCTGAGCCTGTTTCTGTCACCTTTGCTATTGCTTTTCATCTGTCCTTAACTATTTTAAAAGTTTCATCTATCATTCAATAAGACTTCTCTTTCTTCCTGGCTATACATAGCATCCTTTTGCCTTCTTTCATGACAACATCCCTGGTTTTAGTCCAGAATTCTTCTAGATCCTTTTCCATTAGGATTGGTAGTACAAATCTATTCCTTAAATGATCTTTAAATTCTGCAGGGATTTTCATCGGGTTGTACTGTGGAATCTTTACTCTAATTTTTGAAATTTGATAATTTTTCATTTTAGCAGTTCATAGTATATGCCACTGTCTGCTCCTGGTCTTGTTTTTGCAAAGAGAATGGAGCTTTTCCATATTTTGCTTTCAATTACATAGCCTATTTGATTTGATCCATGTATACAATTGTCTCTTTGGTAGCCTGGAGAATGCATTTGCAGTGAACAAACTGTAAATTTTATACAATTCAAGAAATTAACCTCCTACTTCATTTCTAGATCCTAAGCCAAATTCTCCTACAATGTTTGATTCTGCTCTGTTTCCTACTTTTACATTCCAACCACTGTGATTACCAATATGTATTTTTTTGGTGTTATCCATTTCTTCCTGGATGCCTGTGCAGAATCTCAGTTTCTCTCTGCCTCTGTGATGGGAGAATAAACTTGAATTACAGCTATATTGATAGGTTTTCCCTGGAGTCTTAATGATATTATTCCATCAGATTTCACATTATATACCCTGACTACTTTTACTACTTTTCTGGTCATTATTAATGCCACTCCATTTCTTCTTAGATTATCATTTCTGAAGTAAAACACTGTGTAATTATCTCACTGAAAATTGTCCTATTCTTGTCCCTTTTAGCTTGTTAATCCCAAATATTGCAATTTTTACAAGTTCCATTTCTTGTTTCAAAAGAGCTTTGCTAAGCTCCCTCCCTAACCTCAAGGCATCCTGGTTTCCCACATAACATATTCTTCTGGTGTGCTTCTGGGTTGGAAAAAGACAAAAAAGAGATGGACATTGAGTCATACAAAGTCGTAACGTACAAAGTAACCTCCTAGACGAAAGATGACCATGATGCAACCCTCTTGGATGTCACTGGGCCATTGGAGCTGGTGGCTCCCATGTCAGTGGGGCAGTGAATCCATGCCAGGTTTTTGCTTGTTTTAAAGGAGCTCTCCAAGATGGTGGGTCTATTTGCTTCAGCACCTTGGAGAACCCCTTTAAATACAGGATGAAAACCAGGAATGGATTTGTCGCTCCACTGACATGGGAGCCACCAGCAGTCTTTGCATTGGCCTTCAACACCTATGATCCCTCACTCTTGGCTATCCTAGCTTGGGATGATGGGAGTTGGAGTGCAATCACATCTAGAGAGCTGCATCTTCCCTCCCCCTTCCATTCCAGTTATGTGCATTGAAGTTGACCGCAATGTTTGGTGACCTACAGTGGTTTTCTTGTCAAGCTTTCTTCAGAAGAGGTTTCCCACTGCCTCCCTCTAAGACTGAAAGAGTGTGACCTGCCCAATGGGATTCCACACCCGAGCAGGAGTTGCTCAGAACTGTAGTCTAACACATAAACCACTACTTCATAGTAGCTCCCTGATAAATACCTTAGAGTTTTCTTGGCAAGATTTATTCAAAGGGGGTTTGCCATTGGTTCCTCTTAGGCCGAGAGAGAATGACTTGCTCAGCCTTCAGTTAATGTCTTCATTACAAGATGTAAACTTTTCTGTCTCAAAACAGCCATTCTGGAGTTTGCTGTGAAATATGCAGACCAACCCATTCACTGACGCACAAACACACACACAGGATTTGTAGGAGTGGAATGACACATCTGCCCCTTGTGGTGAAAACCACACTGCTTCAGGAGAAACTGGGCAAAAGATGAATGATTGTCTTCGTTTCCCCATCGCTCACAGATCTATACCTATTACTTTGCAATGTAAAATAGGCCACTTACAGCGAGTGTGCTCGCATTTTCTTTGTGCAAACAATAAGTACACATGAGTCAGCGATTCCTTCAGGGAACCAGTTGTGCAAAGAACACAATTACATAACATTAGCATGATATTAAAATTACCCCCTTCTAACCCTTTGTCCCTCTCTCTTTCTCTTCTACCAAAAAAACAAAAACAAAACAATAGTATATACATTTTGTTGGGGGAAAAGTGCTGTTTTTTTTAACACAATAAGAGCACAGGAGGTGTGAGCCAGCATGGAGCTTGGATTACAATTGTAGAGATCAGGGTTGGTATCCCTGCTCAGCCATGCAGACCCACTGGATGACCTTAGGCAAGTCACACTCTCTCAGCCTCATAGGAGGGCAAAGGCAAATCCCCCTCTGAACAAATCTTGCCAAGAAAAGCCCATGATAGGTTCACCCCATGACAGGTTAAAGTTGGAAAAATTTGAAATCACACAACAACGACAACATTATAATGATAACAATATTAATAATAAGAAATGTCATGGTGAAAACATCATCCTGCTCAATGCTGTTCACCAAGAAACGTCTGTTGCTTGGCACAGCTGCTAGCTGTTAAAATAGGTTTGGGGAATCAGGTCAGGTCAGGTCATGACACATTTGCTACTACGTCTGTGACGCAGGGTGTCAGCCAGTAGTAGCAGCAGTAATAGTACTACTACTAGTAGTAGGAAGAATCCCCTTCCACAATCAGACAAAAATGTCCAACCATTTCGGAGGGGAGCTGACACATGTGTAAGACATCAAGGGGATCACACCCATGAAATTGGTAGTCAGAGGTTAAAACCATGCTAAAATCCTGTCCATGGAAGCTTGTTATCAGCCTATGAACTCTGATTCACTTTCGCCTGGCAAGAGGATCACTTTCCAGCTTTGCCCTGTTGTCACAGATTTCCCTCACACTTCAGCTCATAATGGAGCCATTTCCCTTTTTGGAAGCTCTAAGCTCAGCCAGCTGATCTATTGGTGTTCAAAAGTTCATAGGCTGACCTGACAAAGGCACACAAGGGCAACCCAGTGTCCAAAATGGCCTTGATGCCCTTGGATTTATGGGTCATTGGAATGCTGTCCCTTCCTCCCCTGTCCTAGGCAGAGGAGTGTGAAATTATAAAAGAGTGGAAAGAGATTTCTGACTTACCAAACTCTCCCCCCCCCCACTTTTATTCTTGGCTACAGGATAACTTTGGTGTCTCTTTATACAAAACCTCTTTTCTATCATCTGTATTCCAGAATTCCAAGCACAGGGAAAAACTAAGACTCCGCAGAATATATAGAATGCATATAGAATAGAATATATTTTCCTCTTCCATGGCCAAATTCTAATGGAAAGAGTCAACCTGGGCTAAAGAGCTGAGCAAAAATATTTCAGTATTTGCAGCAAAGAGGGCAAATAATATTTTAGCCTGTATTAAGAGAACCATAGTTTCCAAGATAAGGTCCATTTTTCATCAGACAAAAAAGGTCCAGCTGCTTCCATAAGGGAACTTAGGCACATGTAAGACCCCCATGACTGCAGCCAATATTGTCACTCTTGAAATTGACATGGTTGACTCTTACACTCTTTAACTGTTGTTGTCCAGAGAGAAGGGTGAGGTTTGTTCTCTGCTGCCCCAGAGGGTAGGACCAGGACTAATGATTTGAAGTTACTGGAGGGTAGATTTTGATTGAACCTTAGAAAGAACTTCTTGACAGTAATGGTGGCAATTTGACAGACAGTAACAATTTTTCAATGAAACAATCTGCATAGAGAGATGGTGGAGTATCCTCTTGACATCATCCAAAAGAGGCTGGACAGCTGCCTGCTGGAGATGCTCTAGCTAGACCTGCTGCGCTAAGCAGGAGGTTGGACTAGATGGCCCCTGAATCCTTCCCAACTCTATGCTTCTGTGCCATCTTTGGGTTTCACGGTTTTGGCAGAGGGGCGTCAGATAGCTCTGTACAGACCCAGAGGTCATGAAACAACCTTGGGACTGCATCCAGTCCATGGGCCACACTTTCTCAACCACTGTTCTAGACCTCCTTGATGGTTGCCCAAAGCCTTCTTGCTTCAGGGTGACCAAGGGAATGGGACCAATGCTCATGAATGGAGCACATCAGGAGAAATGGTGGTCCTTCAGGAACCCAAGAGCCCTTAAAGCAGAGCGTGGAAGGAACTGTCCAAGGTGCTGAACTCTATCCCCCAAAGGGCTTAGCCCCTTGGCGGGCTCATTTCAAGTTGAGAGTAAACCTCAGAGCAGATTCCCTTTCCCTTGACATGAGAGGCACCAGCTGATACTGGCTAGGAAGAAAAGGGGTCTTCCCAGCAATAGCATATGGCTGTGTAATCTGGCAATTCCAAATGACCACCAAAAGAAAAAGAAAAAGAATCTGGCAGTCCCAGGTTTTATTCTTGTACAAACTGATTTTATTTCGGAGTCCCATGTGACATTTTCCTCATCCTGAAATATTTCCTGGGAGCACACAGAATTATCAGGCACATTTTATTCCCACTCCCCAGATTGGCTTAAATTAGCCCAGTACATTCCAAAATGGAATGCATTTTTGCTTACCTGTGGGTATTTACTGTCTCAGAACTAGCTCGGATGTCCACCACCACCTACTGTTTTCCAGGACACAAATTCAATAGAGATCAAGTGAAGGAGGGTTTGCACTGAAACGAAAGGATCCTGATATTTAACTAGGATAATACGAATATATATCACTTAATGCAGTAGATGTGTTCCTGGACATTACTTCTTTAACAGAAAATTTAGTGCCGGAGTAGTGGAAAGAAAAGGGAAAGGTCTCAGTTTTACAGAAAAGGAAGGGCAGTTCAAAATGTTTCACTGAAGCTTTTATTCAAAACTAAGAATATGCACATGTGAAATGAAACAATCAGGTCAGGTTGTTAGAAGCCATGCTAGCTCCACTGTCAACCCACACAAGAGGCAAAGAAAGATTTCCCCACAAATTGTTAAAAAAAGCAGGGAAAGTATTTAAGTGTGACACACGTTTCTCCAGCAATTTTTTTTATAAAAGCCCATTCCTCCAGGCTGAGTTTTCATAATTTGACAACTCCTCAGTTCATAAATCAAGGTGAAAGGGAGGCCCGATAACAGGGCTGACCAAGGAAGGCTGGATCTATGAGGTGTGGCTGAAGCACAAATGAAATGATGGGGCTGGTGACCCCAATTTTACGCAGGGGGGTGGGTGGCACTCATGGGGGATGGAGGGAAGGTTCTCCATTCTCTGGTATATTGCTGGGTCTTCTCAGTGAAAAGGACAGGGCTGAGCCTTTTGCCCTTAAGTTCTTCTAATGGGTGTTTTAGTTTTGCCCCTTTGTTCTCTCCACTTTTAAGTAAAAGTTGGAGGTCAAAGAAACAAATTCAGCAAGCTGTTGGAGGCCCGGCCAGCAGGAAGGTTTTCTCAGGAGGTTTAAGGTGGCAAGATCAGAGGCTGGAAAAGTTCCTTGTTCCGACTATAGCATCCAGAATACCCCAGCCAGCATTGCCATGGCAATCCAAAGAGGTTTGGTCCAAAAAAGTGATTTTTTTTCAAGCAAGATAGAAATGACTTTTCCTGCACTATAGCACACCCTCCAAAATTTCACAGATGAAAGCAGGGACACATGTGGCCAAGCAACATCAGAGTGCGGTCAAGATGGCAAAAGTTATTAATGAGGAAGAACAACTAGGAGAGAATGCAGCTGTTTGCTTTTCCTTGAGCCAACTGAGACGAGCACGATTTTACATCTTCTCTCCTCCTGTTGAGTGAATGGAATGCAAACTCCTTTTCCACTTTGAACTCCATTTGCAGCAAATGAAGTAGGCTGAGGACAAAGGGGGAGGCACCAGAAGAGAAATCAGGATCTTTTAAAAGCATCTTAAAAAGTAGTACTTGTGACTGTCCCTGCCAAATCAGGACAGTTGGAGGGTATGCTAGAGCATTTTCTTTCTTTTTGTTCTCATGTGTCATCTCTGGTCACGCAAAACAAGAAAAGTCTTTTAAAGCAGAATACACTATTTTATTCATTTATTTCATGTATCGTGCATCCTTTTCTGTACTTTCAGAACCAGAACGTTTTGTTGTACATGTTTTAGTTATTGCATATGTTCCACTTTTCCCACAACAAGCTCACAGCAGCGTATGTGGCTCCCCTCCTTCCTATTTTTATCCTCACAAAAACCTTGTGAGGTAGGGGAGGCTGAGAGAGCGTCACTCAAGATCACCCAGTGAATTTAATGCCTAAGTGGGCACTGAGACCTGCTTTGCCCCAGTCTCGGTACAATACTACAACAGCCAGGTGATCCCACTGTAGCTCTGTGTGCTTATGTACAACAGGCAAGGTAAACAGCAGCTGCCTCCAGAATCCCCTACAGAGCATGTGCGAGGAGCAAAGCAGAAAGAAAGGGGGAAGAAAGGGGAAGAAGCTTGAGAGATGCCTCTATAAGATTCCAAATATGTTTGCTTACTTATACAAGGCTTACCTGGCTTGGTTGTTTCATTTCATACTCTTTCCATGTTTCTTCCTCTGGTATCAACATTTCTGTTAAAGAAGCAAAGCCTGGGAACATATCTTCATTAGCCACGATATAACTGTATTTGGAGGAAAGCAATGGCAAAACTCCTCTGACTAAATCTTGCCAAGAAAACCCTATGAAAGGGTTGCCATAAATCAGGGGTCAGCTGGATGGCACTTCATAGCAAAAGAATTCAAAGGATTGTTATTCTCCTTCTACTTCTGTTGCAGCTAGCATTCATGGAAGTATCTCCCAAATCCACAGACAAGACACAGAGCTCCTTTGCAAAAGTTTCCCCCAGATAATGGCTGGAATGCTACTGGTGAGTCCCAACCAGAATCATGGAATTGCAGAATTGGAAGACACCACAATGGCCACCAAGTCCAACCCCATTCTGCCATGCAGGAACACACACTCAAGGCACCCCCAGCAAATGGTCATCCAGCCTCTGTTTAAAAATCTCCAAAGAACGAGACTCCACCACACTCCATTGAGGCAGCAAATTCTACCGTTGAATGGCTCTTACCATCAGGAAGTTCTTCCTGATGTTTAGGTGAAATCTCCTTTCCTAAACATACCCAGCTCCCTAAGCCGCTCCTCATACGGCATGGCTTCCAAACTCTTCACCATTTTGGTTGCCCTCCTTTACTAAAGTAGACCTGTTGAATTAATGGTTGAAAGATGAATCCATACATTGGTCAATCTCATTTATTCAGTAAGTCTATTCTAGTGGAGCAGGACTAACAGGGAATTAGTTAAATGCTTGGGTTAACCATTTGGTTAACCAGTAGGTTAAATGTAGAAAAGGAAGGAGGGAAGGAAGGAAGGACAATACAATAATACAGAAATGGCATAAAATATAAGTTTTCAGAGAACTGAAGTATAATCCACAGCAGGCCATGCCGCAATGTCTCATACGTGCCATACAACTCTACTGGAAAACCTATTGGTTGGAATCCTGTATCAGCTACTTAATGAAGTATGCTTAACTGAGTAACCTCTTCTGGCCTGATCCCCTCAAAGCTCATGAAAATATCATTGACCAACAGAATGGGTGTCCTTCCCCCCAGCTGATGCCTAGTAAAGTAGGCTGGGAGGGGTTAAGATCATGGCAATAGTGTGACAATTCAGGGCTAAGCAGGAACTGTGAATACAAAATAGTTACAGAGATTTATTTGTATTTGCAATTGCTAGTTACCCACAATTGTAATATTATTGCCACAATCATAACTCCTCCTGCCCATGTTCTTTACCCGGAATCTTCTGCAAGGGGAGAAGGGGAGAAGGAGGTCCATTCTGCCGGTAATCGAGTCGTGGATGAATGACATTTTCACCAGGACTGGGTGGGATTGGGGCAGAAGAAGTTAATTAACTAAGTAGCTGATACAGTAATCCAGCCATCTGTTTTTACTATCTTCTAAGTGGAATATAGCAGTCACAGAGCAGACATTCAAATCAGGGTAAAATTCATCCTTGTGCAACAATGGAAAGTACTACTTAGAATGCCACTCTGATGACATTTTTAGAGGGTTTTCCCACTGCATTCCCTAGGAATATGGATTAAAAGCAGATACAAATGGTGATGTCTTGTGGTATTTTTGCAGTGTACTTACACAGAGGCAGAGTGGGCACAGGCCAGCAGCCCCCTCCCCATTCACTGTGCTACTTTTTGTCAAAACTGCACCAGTTCCCACCTCACAGCCTAGCTGAGCTCCCAGCAAGCTGGAGAGCCATCTCCTTCACTGACCACATTAACACCTCCTTGCTGTTTCCCTCTGACCTTGGCAAAGCTTGTGTGCTACCTAGTAGCCATCAGCCAACAATGCCCATTAAAGCATCCCTCTGCTAACCTGCAATGGAGCCTGCTGAAGAAACTTATTTTGCTGTTTGTGAACCAAAAGCCTACAGAGAGGCAGGAGGGGATCCTTCTATTTAACCTGACATATCAGCATTCCCTTCATTCCAAAATAGAAAGAAAGTGTTCCCTCCCTTGTTTTCAGATGCTTTGTCCTTGATCATCCCCTGTGACTGGTTTTTGACCCCCTCCCCATTCTGGAGTGACAAACATTGTTATGAGGTATGCTGCTCTGGAATGAAGGGGAACTTGTAGTTCATGAACTGTTGGGGGGGGGGGAGCCAGCCTGACATGTTATTTATCATTGCAATGGCTCTCGTGGGGCACGCCACCTTCCACTGCCCCCTCCTTGTCAGAATCTCTCTGCCAGCCTGAGTCTAAATAGTCCATGGCAGGAGTCATCCCCTTGCATTTAGATCAAAGAAGGGCTTACAGGTAGGCGTCAGCCTGCCGGGGAGAAAGACATTTGCCCAACCTTGGCAATGCATTGCCCACCTTCCTCTGCTGCTTTCTGCTCTCTGAAGTATTGTGTGCTTTGACGTCGAGGGTGGGCAACTCTGGTGAGTTGGGGGGGCGGTCTTCAGAACCTGAGACCCTCCATGGACTTCACAGACTGCCAAAATTGCAAAAAGATATATTGTCCACTCCTGCTTTTTGAAAAAGGGTGGCGTTTTTTTGTTTTGTTTTGTTTTTTGATGTTAACACACCGCAGATTCATTATGGCATGACCTTCTGTGGATTATAATCCGCTTCTCTGAAAACCTGTATTTGATGTCATTTCTGTATTATTGTATTATCCATCCTTCCTTCCTTCCAACCTCTTTTATAGGCACACTGCTGCGGCTGGAGACTTCTGGGAAAGAAAATGCACACTCTTTTTTTTCCTTTTTGGCCAGAAAAGGCAGTCTGGGACCTCTGGAAGAATGAAGGACCACAAAAATATCCTTGAGGCCACATATGGCCCCAGGACTGGATTTGGCCCAGCCCTGAATTGCACAAGCTGAGATCCTACATGGGGGTTGTTTAGCATAAATCTCATCACACCAATTTGTCTGTTCGTCCAGTTGTGCCAACATCAGCAACACGATGCAAGTGAACACGCAACCCAGTGCTTACCTGCACACGCAACTGAATATTCAGATATATGCCCAATGCCGTCACATGTGTGACCTCACTTCTGAGATACCAGATGGAACTTGGACATTTTGCACTGGCCACAATAGCCATCTTGCTGTCCGTATGCGAACTTGCACATGTGTTGAATCAGGTCCTGATTCAGGGAGGCATTCCTTCGAAACTGTGAAGGTGGCTCTCATGTCACCTCTCAGGCTTCTCTTCTTCAAGCTAAACACACTCGGCTCCCTCAGTCATTCCTCATAAGGCTTAGTTTCTAGACCTTTAACAAAGGTCTTGGTTACTCTTCCGAGACAGATGGACCAATGGCAGCATCATCTGTTCCTACAGATAGGTGCCTAGTTACCTTAATGGACAACCCAACCAGATGTTATTGCTTTTTCCTTTGTTTGTTCGTTCTATTCATGTCCCTCATTTCTCCCAACATGGCTCACAAACTGAAGTCAAATCAAAAGACAATTAAAAACTACAGCTAGTACAAGTTTTAAAAAATAAAACAGATGACCACATGGGGAATTTAATTTAAAACAGTTTTTCATAAAGCAGTTAAAAAGTTTGTTTGTTTGTTTGTAGTATTTATACTCTGCCCTTCATACTACGACCCTGGAGACCAGGGTTTGATTGTCCACCGGACCATGAACAACCACTGTGTGACCTTGGGTGTATCACAAACTCTCAGCCCCAGAAAATCCCATGATAGGGTCACTTTACGGTGTCCATAAGTCAGAAAAGACTTGAAGGCACATGACAATAACAACTTCAACCAACAAAGCTCCCAGAGTGGGGGAGTATGTGTGTGTGTGCCTTCTAGTTGCCTGTTGACTTATGATGACCCCATGAATTTCTTAGGCAAGGAATTCTCAGTGGTGGTTTTGCCAGTTCCTTCCTCTGAAATACAGCCTACAGCACCTGGTATTCATTGGCTGTCTCCCAACCAAGTACTAACCAGGGCTGACCCTACTTAGCCTCCAAGATCAGACAAAATCTGGTGCCTTTAGGGTATTTAGGCAGCCCTAGTGACTTACAAATTGTTAATCTGACAGTTCTCTACCCTCAGGCTTACCATCTAGAAAGACAAGACACACAAGGAAAAGGTGATAGTAGTGGAGGAAAAGATTAAGCCTGGCAGGTGCCAGCTGTTCTTCTCCCCCTCCCCAGCTGTGGTGCTTGGTATGGAGGGAGGGCCTCTCATTAATTGCTGGGACCCAGGCACAAAGGAGCTGTGCCGGGCTGTTCTTCTCTCCCTCAGAAGCCACAGCAGTGGCAATTGTTACAGAAGAAGGACTTTTCCATATTACAATATAGTAATAATTATTATTTAAAAAATTAAAAATCTGTTTCAAGAGGTCCCCGTTCTTCCTTTGCCTCACCAAAAAAGTAATTTGTCCTCTGTAATGACCAGCATGGTAAAGTGGTTTGAGCACTGGATTGCAACTCTGGAGACCAGCATCCAGTTCCCCACTGGGCCATGGAAACCCAGTGGATGACCTTGGATGAATCACACACTCTCAGCCCCAGAAAACCCCATGATAGGGTCTTCTTAGGGTCACCACAAGTCGGAGACAACTTGAAGGCACACAACAACAACGGCCAGATTCTTTATTTCCAAAGCAGAGAGCATCAGCTCTTAAGAGATCTGACAGAACAATGGCCAGACTCTATTTTCAAAGCTGAGATCATCATCTCCCAAGATACCTGGCATGAAGAACAGTTGGGCAAAAAAGAAGATAAACCAACATGATTGAAGAGGCTCTGTCTGTACCCTCCAGGTGACCTGGACATCTTTTGTATGCTAAAAAAGGAAACGGGCGCTCTGGTTAAAATTCTTCAGGATTTGGGCGCAAAGAAACAGGGGGAAAAACAAACTTTCAACAAGGCAGGAAGAACGATACCAAGAAAAGGATTAATTGAAATTGAGGAGAAGCCATGCACAACAAGGTAACTCACGGGAAGCTAAGAAAACAGCGGATGGAAATTTTTAATGGTACATTACCGCCGAGGAAATGAAGTCACTTCCTCAGGTACTGAGCGATTATACCACTCATTAACCCAAATTACAGCAGGCAGGAGAAAAGAGGAATGCCCATTTTGGTCTCTACTATGGCAAAGTTTAAAGGGGTGCCATTTCATGGAGTAACTATCGGGCGGACAGAATGAGAAAATTGCCATACTAAGTAAGAATGCTGCCCCTCCCAATGAAATTTTCCATTCGTCCTCACTTTCTAGCCTGGCAGTAATTTATTTATTTTTTATTTGTTTTAAAACTATAACGGGACACGACATTTCATATTTTTTGTTTGATGCAGGGGTTCCTGTAACGGAACCCCCACGTATATAGCAGGCACATTATACTTCTTCAAAGAGGAATACGGATTTTGATTTTCCTTCCCTGTTACACTCACACACCAGAACCAGAAAATGAACAGGGCTCAGACTTGCACTGAGCTTTGAGTTCGCCTGCTGAAACTGGGCACCACTGTCCAGTGGGCCCTGTTTCTGCAGACAAACAACCTAACACTCTCTATTCCGCGTTCCTTCCAATATTTCACAGATGAAAATGGGGACATGTGCGGCCAGTGAACATCCAAGTGTGGTCAAGATGATAAAAATTACAAATGAAGAAGACGACACAGGCCAGGAGAGGCTGCAGCAGCTTCCTTCTGCCTGAACAGACAGGGAAGGGCAAGCTTCCATCTCCATGTTCCTGAGTTAACTGAGTGCAAACTTCTTTTACACGTTGAACTCAGGGCCTTTCCGCCCTATGCTTCCATAGGATGTTGAAAGTGGGATAATAGCACTATGACAGTGTAGTGTGGAAAGGCCCTCAGTTTGCAGCACTTGAAGTAAGCCAAGGGCAAAGGGGAAAAGTGAGAGGCAGAGAGACAAAGAAACTGGGACATTTTAAAGGCAGCTGAGAAAGCAGGACAGCAAAGAATTAATCAAGACTCTTCCCACCAATTCAGGACAGTTGTTGGGCATGCTCTCATTTGTACTAAATTACCTCTTCTATTTTCCTTAAACCATTTTCGTCCTGCTTTACCTCAAAGCAACTCATTCCATGTCAATGAGCCCCCTGGTTTGCAACCACCCCCTGGTTCTCCTACTGCTGATTTTTATCTTCACAACAACTCTGTGACGTAGATTAAGATGAGAGAGATTATCAGAGCCAGCACCACAAGGTCAGCTTCATGACCAAGTAGAAATCTGAACCCATGTCACTCTTCTCTCAGAAGGGCCCTACTGTTGGGGAATTAGAGTCATGACTTTAGGAATATGACTAGAAAATGAATGGAGTCGTAGGTTCCTAAGAACATAAGTTATCTCTCCAGAAGTTACTTTAAGCACTTATAGGAATTAAAGAGAAATGACAGAGTTATCTTTGGAACCTGTCAGAGAATACCTTTTTCACCCAGCTTTTAGGAACTGCTGTGGTTGGACTTTAATCGCATGCTGTCTTATATTCTGCCTTTTAATGAATTTTATATGGCTTTATAGATGGTTTAATAACTTACGCTCACACAAACATATACACACAAAAAAATATTACCAATGTTTTTGTAAGTTTTTCATCTGTACGGGTTTAAATAATTTGTAATTCACCTTGAAGGCACATACACATAAGTTGCCTTGAGTCCCATTATAGGGAGAAATGTGGGATATAAATGGATAAAATATATATACATAGGCAACAGTCTGATTGTATTCCCTAGAAGTAAGTTTTCCAAGTTCTAATCCATGTTGTTATTGCTGTTGCCACTGCTGCTGTCACGCTAGCACTGCTGCTGCAGCTATGTGGCTTCAAGTTTACTCTAACTTGTGGCAACCTAATCCTACAGCTTTCTTGGAATTTTTTTTTTAATTCAGGTTTTGTCTTGCCGCTGCCTTCCTCTGAGGCTGAGAGAGTGTGAAGTCAGCCAGTCAGTTTCCACGATTTCACATTCAAACTACTACACTTCACCAGCTCTCTGATTCGTATTATTGTTATGTTATTGGATGTTTGTTCAGTACATCCCTTTGCTGGGAGGAACCATGTTTAATGGTGGCTAATTGGGGCTGTATTGCCATTTCCTTGGAATGTTTGGGTGGCCTGGTATTTGTTGCCCATGAGGTCTGAACATGCTGCTTTCACTTTTTCTTTCTGTCTGCATCTGAGGATGGCTGTCTTGGGTCTCCATGCTAAACCATACAGGACAATTCAGAGTCTTTTCAAGACATCAGGAGCCACACAAAATGTACACGCAACTGGACATCAGTCAAGCTCCTGTGAGCACAGCAGCTTGGCAACAAGGACTGGGGCACAGTTAAGCATTAACAGCGGTGTGTGACAGGACGGTTGTGTAAACAGACTGAGGAAGCTCATGGTGTCAGTGTGACCCTGGCCCCAGCTAATCCAAGGGTATATTTACAAGATGTAGTTACAGCTGTTTGACGCCCGGATCGAACTGTGATGGCTCTAGCATATAGAATCCTGGGATTTGTAGTTTGGCAAAAGACTTCGAATTCTCTGCCAGAGAGCTCCACTCTGTTTAATCACAGCAGAGTATTCTAAGCCCCTCTTCAAACTAAAACCCCCAGGTCTCCACAGGGAGGAGCCATGGCAGTTAATGTGGTACAAGTGATACAACTCTGCAGTGTAGAAACAGACACGGGAAAGCACACGTGAATCTCTCCTGGCAATTGAATCAATAAGTTAATAGCTATGTGGCACCAAACCCTGCAAAGGAACTCTCCACCCCCTCGCCCCACTTTCCTTGAGAAATGGTTAATCCTTGTGTTCATATTAAACTCAACACAAGCTGTTGTGACTTATAAATGCCAAAGCTTTCCCAAGGCATTCCCAACACTTTGATAATCATTGCCATATAAAACCTTGGCAATGAATGGAGCACAGAGGCCTTTAATCTTCCAAGTATTTTACGAGCCTGAGATAGCTATGCCATCCTCAAGATTTCGCAGTCGTGGGCAAAGGGTTACCACCCACCCATGTCGATTGGGAAACAGAAACTTGGGAAACTCACATTTGGTTTGTTCCTGGCAAGTAGGCAGAGATTTTAAGATTTCCCACTCCGGTGTGGCCAAGTAATGACCCCTCCAAATGGATACCTGTCTCCAGAACCACTGCTTTTATTTTTATTAGTATCTATTGCTTTTACAAAGCCAAGTTGCTAGTCCATATCATTGGGGACCATTTTTAAAAGCACTGAGAACAGTAGTGGTATTCAGATCTGAACTTGGAGAATTACTTTTTAAGGTACTGAGTTGTGTTCAGATCTAAGCACAGAATGGAATTTTTTAAAAGTGATGCATTACATAACTAATCATGGAGGTCCCTCCCCCCAAAAAGTAGTTACTAAGAACAGTTCCTAAGAATTATGGATCATTATTGCTCATTATGTTGCCTATTAATTTATCATTACTTTTATTTTTACCGGGGGGGGTAAAATTACATATTTATTGAATATAAAATCGATCAACAAATCAATTAAACTTCCCTAGAAATGCCTAAAAGTGTCCTTCAAATGGAACTTTAAAAGTAACTAGAAACTGTTACTCCATAGAGGCCCCTAGAAAGGAGATAGCATTTGTTACTTGCCTTTTAAAATGTGACTTTGTTGTGTTCTTGTTGTATCCCTCCTTCCAAGGCAAAATTTCATAGCTAACTGTGTTATTTATAACAGTTTGACTCAGAGGAAGGGGACCAACCAGTTTTGGGAGCTAGAATTAATTTTTCACCCTCAAAGCAGTGAGAGGATGCCCTGGATTTGGCTCTGAGCAGACCTTTGCTTCTGTAGGCAGAGAAGGAAATGGGAAGGATGCTTTAGAACTTCTCTGGATGAGAAAAAAAGTTTCTAAAAGTCCCGGATTTTGTTGTCTAGAAACCAATTTTGTTTTGGAGATTGACCTGATGTTATCTTCACCCCCAATTATTTCTTGGGAACTACCAGCATTGGTAAGGGATTTTAATTCCTACTTCCCAAATCAATTTAAATTAACTCAGTATTTTTCGAAATGAAAAAGTGTCTCTACTTGGTTTTCTGTTTGCATTATTCTGGAACTAGCTAAGATAGCCACCACATGTAGAGGCAGCTATTGTTTCCAAGACAAAGGTTCAAAGGATATCAAGTGAGGGAGAGATGAACGTTTGCACCCAAACCAAACAATCCCAATGTTTAACTAGTTCAATATTGCTGAAATGCTTTAGCACTTTGACTGTTAACTCCTGAATAACAACAATAGAATTAAGGAGTTGGAAGAGACCATAGGGGGGCCATCCAATCTAACCCCTGCTATGCAAGAACACATCAAAGCATTCCCGACAGACGTCCATCCAGCCTCTGCTTAATAACTTCCAAAGAAGGTGACTCCACCACACTCCACGGAGGCAGCAGCAGATTCCACTGCCGGACAGCTCTGACCATCAGGAAGTTCTTCCTGAGGTTCAGGTGGAATCTCCTTTTCTGCAGCTTGAATCCATTGCTCCTTGTCCTAATCTCTGGAGCGGTAGAGAACAAGCTCCCTCCCTCCTCGACATAACATCCCTTCAAATATTTAAACATGGCTATCCTGTCGCCTCTTAACCTTCTCTTCTGCAGACTAAACATCCCCAGCTCCCTAAGCCCCTCCTCACAGGGCTTCATGGCTTCGAGACCCTTCACCATTTTGATCACCCTCCTCTGGACGTGTCTCAGCTTGTCCATATCCTTCTTGAAATGAAGTGCCCAGAACTGGATGCAGTACTCCAGATGAGGTCTAACCAAAGCAGAATAGAGTGATACCATTACCTCTCCTGATCTAGACACCAGACTCCTATTGATGCAAGCAAGAATCACGTTGGCTTTCTTGGCTGCCAACACGATTCTTGGTTGTATCAATAGGAGTATGGTGTCTAGATCGAGGGATAAAGATAGGGCAGTGGAAAACTGTGGAAAAAAAGTTTCTGAAATGTTGCACAAGTCTAGATGTGACACCTGGACAATAAGAAGGTGAAGAAGAAAAAACACAAGGGAGTGGAGAAGAAAGAAAACCTGGGAAATTTCAGGAATTTGCATGCAAACCTGGGAATAAGCTGGTAAAATCAAAACAAGAAGAACTGGAAACTCCTGGTGCTTCCAGAGATCTCTTTTGTCCCATTCTGCATGAGCTCTTATTTGATAGGAGGCTCCCAAGCCAGTATGACCTAGAGGCCTAAGCTGTAAGGTTTTGCCCAAGGTCAAGAGCTGCTGGTGCCAAGAGTAAAGGCTACAGGTACTGGGCTCCATGCGAGAGACTCCAGGTTGTTAGGCCACACCTAACCATTATAGCATCACTGTCATCTGGACGATTCTGTTTGAGATCAAAGCTCCTGACAGACACAGAGCCATGTAGGCACACAGGAAGAAAGAAACCCTATACAGTCAGCCTTCCACGTTTGCAGGTTTGACTTTCATGGATTGATACTTTGTAAGTTTCTCCAACCCCTGCCCAACCCACCTCAAGCATTTCTTTTCCAGGGGAACTTTCCCTCTCAGTCGCTCCAATCAAACCACACAGCCCTTTAAAACCCACCTCTGATCATCCTCCTCCCTCTTGTCCACCAGCTGCTGCCTAACCAGCTAAGGACCGCTTGCAGTCAAATAAGTCAGCAACATAAAAGCCCTTCCAATTATCCCCCGCCACCCCAAAAAAGAGATGAGTGAGAGAGGGGAAGTATAGGGCCACCATGCCAGCCCATCCCTTTCCTTGTTCTGGTTTGGACTCTGTGCCCATTCTCCCCACCATGCCTTGGTTCCCTTCTCGCAGGCACACACATTTTGATATTTGCAATATTTCCACTTTCCAGGGTCCTGCACCTCTAACTGAAGAGAATGTGGAGGACCAACTATATTTGGCAGTAACACTAGTAATGCCTTAGTCGGTGCCAGCTTTAGAGGGCATGCAACCCGGGTGTGAGGTGGGTGAAACTTCTACATAGTTTATGAAATGTTTGCAGCAACATCTAGTACTGCAAACTTGCGCCTTCAATGGCGGTGTAGGAGGAGGAATTTCTGCAGGTGTCACCTGTTTGCATGACAAAGAGCACCTACTGAATCTTTACCTTTTACAGAACCATCTAAGGTACAGGAACCCTCTCTGATTTTAAACCTGACAACCCCAATTTCATGACTGACATGTGGCCATCCTGGAGATGTCAGACTAGCCATGGTGACACATGTCTTAGTTATATCTCATTTGGATTACAGATATACTTCAATTAACAAAGCAGATGTCTTCCTGGACATTACTTCTTTAACAGAAAATTTGGTACCAGAGGCTGAAATAATACAGAAAGATAGGGATAGGTTCCTACACCACCCACCCACCCGCAAACATTTTACCCAAAACTAAAAACATACACATGTGAAATAAAACAGCTAGGTCAGGTATGCCTTGCATAAGTAAACACAGAGAATTGAGCTTTCTAGAAATCACTTGAAAACATGCAGGGATGAGTTTTTTCTTTCAACAGCTTCCACTTTTCTTATGACATCCAATTTAGTGGCCAGATCTATGCTTTTGTAACATGCTGATGTTATCTGGTGAGGCAAGCTTATCTGCTTTCTGCTCTTCCCTCTGTTTTGGGGTTCATACATGCTGGTTGAGAGATTCTGGAGGCAGCTGCTGTTTACCTTGCCTGTTATAGGAAGGCACGCAGAGCTACAGTAGGGTCAGCTACAGTGGAATCCAACTCTCTCCCAACTCAGGTTTCATGTACTGTTTATTACAGACAAGATGTTGCAGCCTGATACTAAAAAAAACCTGTTTCTCCCACCCTCCTTCACCATGTCCCCAATATTGCTGCTGCTTTAAAAAAGTCCAGCTGTACAAAGGATGAGTAGGAAAAGGGGGTGTAGGGGCATAAAAAGACTTTGTGAAAAAGGAGTGTCTTTGTCAGGGGCTTTGTTAACTGAGGCTTCCAGCTGTCTAATTAACCTGTTATCAGAAGCTGGCAAGCAAAGTTTCTCTTAGTTTTTTTGCAGTCCAAGTTCTCAGTAGGTTTAAAGAGCCAGAGTCTGAGTTGACCATAAGTTGAGAGAGAGAGAGAGAGCGAGAGAGAGAGAGAGAGAGCAAAGTCCACAGTTGAGACAAAAGTCTAGGAGCACACACAAGGAATTCAAGAGTAAACTGGCTACTACCACCAATAGGATAGGTTGACTCTAACAATGTCCTCCCATTCTGGCCACTTGTTATATAGGCTCAGAGTCTTACCCAGCTGTTGGCCTAATTAATGGCTCCTTCTTATATAAATGTTGCCAGAAGCCTGGGTTCTCCTTTTTCTGCCGACACTGGCTGTCATTAAGTACGGTCCCTCTCACGTCTTTATGGTACAGCTATTGGAAAGGGCCCTGTCTGGGTCCTGGGATGGGGGCATGACATATGACCTATAAAGCTCCACACAGGTCAGGTTGAGATTGTTGAAGGCCCATATTCTCCCATAGGAACCTGCTCATGTTTTGAGATCTGGTGAGGCTCATCTGTGTGTCCCACCACCTTCATAGGTACATCTGGTGGCAACACAGGAAACGGGGTCTTCTCCACAGTTACTCGCAGACTCAAGAACTCATCTCCCAGAGAGGTTAGACTGGCAGCTCCACAACTGTCTTTCCACAGCCAGGTAAGAATTGATTCTTGTGTAAAGTGCTGGGTTTTTTAGTTGCTGTTTTTAATGGTTTTTGTTCTAAATGGTCTTAATTACAATTTTGTTAAATAATTTAATTTATTTTTAATTTTTGTATGCTATGAATTGTAGCTGCATTTGTTTTAACTGTGGTAAGCCACCTTGAGTTCCAAATGGAGAAAAAAGAGAGAGGAGGAGGAGGAACCAAATAATCTATTTAAGGTTGATATATTGCCCAGTTAACTGGACTTTACCCAGATTTCATAAACGCAGTCTGGTACTTGTGTATACCATTAGCAGGACCAGACTCCCAGTTTTCATTAAAGAAAAAAAAAATCCTCTCTCCCCACAGAACCCAAAGACGATTTTATATATATATTTGTTATGCTAAAATCATAGTAATAGGATAAAAACAGGAAATGAAGAAGCAGGTTTCTGTTTTTCTTGTATTCAGTGAGTTGTCCCAAAAATCAGGAGACTCAGGGTTGTAGCATTGCAGGAGGGCAAAATGAGAGCATTGACCTCTGAATAAGAATTCACCCTCCCCCATAAAATTTTCATTCATTCCTCAAATTTCGATCATGGCAGTGGCTTAAAGCTTCAGTCGAGCATTTGGAAATAGAGTTTAGCCAGCGAAAGGCATCCTGGTGGGAAGGAACGAGAGGCGTCATCCTTCAGCAGCCCACCCACCAGCACCCGCAGAACGCCTTAACTCAGTAGGGCTGCCTTAAGGTGGGTTTGGGGACCATTTGCAGTCACAGCAATGGTGTCATGCTCAAAATTGTAGTTGCAAATACATGCCAATCTGTTCTTCATGTCAGAACAAGTAAGGCATCACTGTGTTACCTTACAGCTGTACCTTAATGAGGGACGACTACTACTGCTACTACTGCTAGGGTATAGGTTGGGGTGGGACAAAACTACTAGGGTGTAGGTTGGGGTGGCACTGACCTCCCCAGTAAGAATTCTACTCCCTTAAGTTTTCTTTCAGTCCCACATTTTTAGCGTTGCAGCAACTTAAAGCTTCAGTCGAGCATTTTGAAACAGAGTTTAGGCAAAAGGACCTGGGGAATATGGACACAAGAAATATTGAGGGTTCTAGATGAAAAGAACTTTCAATATCTCATTCTGCAGTGCTAGAAATTTTGGAACTGAATGAAAATATTGTGGGGACAGGTTCCTTATTTGGCAACACCTTAATTTTGCTTCCTCAGTAGCTTCACCCCTGCCCTTGTGAATTAATGCTGCAGGGCCATACATCGTTACCAATGTATGGTATAATTAAAGATACTGCCATTCTGCAAAAGCAGAGGTGATTATACCCCATGCTTATCCTAGGAAATGGATTAAAGCCAGTCAATTGTTTTCGAGAAAGAACCACTCTAGCAGTCCAAACTTTCCACGTAAAAATCTTCTTTTCCAACTGGGATTACCCCATCAATTCATTAGTATTAGAAGTTAAAGCAAAGTATTGCTGTTGTGACACAGAGTTGGCAAACACTGCACACCAAAATCCCCCAGCTGCTAAAACAGCAAGGGGAGAAAGAGCTGTTCTTAACACTGATGACCTGGAAGATGATCCCAACACAGCCCAAGATGGAGGCGTCAGTGACTAGTACCTCTCAATGAATCAGTCTGAGGGTAGAATTTATGGAAGCATAAGTCCAATTTTGTTTAGTCCCAATTAAAGTAAACCCATTCAATCAGCCGTTGGACAAGAAATCAGCATATAAGTAAATCCCATTGTTTCAATGGGACTAATCTAGTGAAGAGTAACAATAAGGCCATTCCTGCACTACACTGTTATAGTGCTATTATTCCACTTTCAACCTCCTGTGGAATTCTGGGGTTTGTAGTTTACTGAGGCCAAAGAGCTCTCTGGCTGAGAATTCTAAAGGCCCCTCCCTAAACTGCAAATCCCAGGATTCCATAGGAGGTTGAAAGTGGAATGGTAGCACTTATAACAGTGTAGTGCAGAAATGGCCAAAGAGTCAAGCTAGAGGCTGCGTCCAGCTCAACAACTTCATGGTTGTGAGAAACCTTGTAAAATATGGGACGCTGTGCTGCTGCAACTGGTGGTTTTTAACAGGATTGCCTAAAGAGGTCTCCTTGGAGAACTAGTTTCCTCCAGTTCTCCACCAGCACAAGAGTCTGCAGTGCTCCCAGTAGGAGGCTCGGGTACCATGGGATTTTGACAAGCTGGAATATGTCCACAGAAGGATGGTCAAGATAGTTAATGGTCTGGAAACCACCAAGTCTTATAAGGATTGACTCTTAGAGCATCTCAGGGAGAAGAGGCTGTTTTGCTTGGAAAAGAGAAGAGTAAGAGGTGATATGACAACCATATTTGAATGTAGAAGATGGTGGGAACTTGTTTTCTGCTGCTCCAGAAACCGGGATGCAAATCAAAAGATTTAAATTGGAAGAAAAAAAGATTCCACCTATATGTTAGGAATACATTAGGGATGTTGCAGGTAAAAAAGCCAATGTAATTCTTGGCTGCATCAATAGGAGCATAATGTTGAGATCAAGGGAAGTGGTAATTCCACTCCATTCTTCTTTGGTTAGACCTCACTTGTGTCATCCAGTTCTGAGCACCACAATTCAAAAAGGATATTGACAAGCTGGAGCATGTCCAGAGGAGGGCGACCAAAATTGTGAAGGGTCTGGAAACCATGAAGCCCTATAGAGGAGCGGCTTAGGGAGCTGGGGATTTTTATCCTGACAAGAAGAAGGCTAAGAGGTGACATGATAGCCATGTTTAAATATTTGAAGGGATGTCATGTCGAAGATGGAGCAAGCTTGTTTTCTGCTGCTCCAGAGACTAGGACACAGAGCAATGGATTTCACTAAACATCAGGCAGAACTTCCTAATGGTAAGAGCCGTTTGACAGTGGAATATGCTGCGTTGGAGTGTGGTGGAGTCACCTTCTCTGGAGGTTTTTAAACAGAGGCTGGAGGTGCTCTGAGTGTATGTTCCTACATGGCAGAAAGGGATTGGACTCAATAGCGGTTGTGATCTCTTCCAACTCTATGAGTCTATGATTTTATGAAAGCTTCCTGATGGCACAGGACATCCAACAGTAGTATAGGCTGCCTCAGAGAATAGTGGACCTCCATCTTTGGAGGGGTTTAAAGAGAGGTCATGTGGTCAGCTCTTGGGAGTGCTTTGGTTGTCAATTCCTGCATGGGAGGTGCTTGTGCGAGTTGTAGTGAAAGGCATCTTTCGGGGGCAGCTGCTGATTCCCAGTCACACTGCGCCTGGAATACTGAGGTTTTTGATCAGGATTCAGAGATTATCGAGCAAACAAGGCCTTTTATTATAAGCGGCTCTGTTTATGGGGATGTTGATCTGGAGAGTGACAGGAAAGCAGTTTGCAAGCAAACTCCAGCCCTAAAGACAGGATTCGGCACACCTCTGCTCTCTCACTCTTAGAATAGTCCATTTAATAATTCCTTAAGAAACTGCAGCAGAGCATCTTTATGCTGGCCAAATGCTAATCATGGCCTGTTATGCATTCATTGCATCCCTCTCTTTCTTTCTCTCCTTCCCTCTCTCTGTCGTTTGCTCTCTGCGCCTCCCCCCTTCCCCCCCCTTTGATCTTCCCTGTAGTCAAATTTAAGATTGAGAACTTAACAACAGCAACAGCAATCTGTCATTTGGGCCCTGTGTGTTTTGAAACATCTTCATTTCCTCTTTGCAGAGCTTGGAAAAATAACACTCCGGGACTGAAACTCCCAGAATTCCCCAGCAGCTAGCAGGAGTGTGCTGCCTGGGGGATTCTGGAAGCGTGAGTCCCCAAAACATGCCTTTTTCCAGGGCTGAATGTTTTGTAAACCCAAGTGGATTGTGCAATGTTTCAGGATCCTGCATAAGGTCATCAGGAGAAGAAAGACAGTTCAAATTGCTGCATAAAACATTTAACTTTGCTGATTGTTAAAATTAACATTTTAATTTTTTTTCAGTAATTATATTTTTAAAAAATTGTGCTATATTTTGCGCATGTGTTACATTTCTACATAAAAATGTTGTCTGGGCAGCTTAGAGAGGAAGACAAACCAAATAGGTAAAATACAAAATGTCATATTTAATATATGATGATGCCACTTTTAAACAATATACAACATACAATGATACCGGTTTTATCAATCGGTCCCCCCGCCATCCCATATGTGCCTGGTGGGGACTTAGGAGAGAACCTTCTCAGTGGCTGCTCCCAAGTGGGGAACACTGTTCCTTGAGAGGTCTGGCTGTCCCTCTCCCTGCTATCTTCCCACAGGCAGATGCAACATTTTATTTAAGGAGGAATTTGGCTTTTAATATGTCGTAGCAGGCAGACCTTTTAATGGGGGGGGGGGTGTTGTTTCTATTTTTAATCATGCTTTTGTGTGTGTGTTTAGAACTGTTTTTAACTTGCGTTTTTAACTTGTGCTTTTTAGTTGTGTACTAACTTGCGTAGCAAGGGCTTTTTCAGTTGCATTGTGGTTTTAAAAGGTTGTACCGCCAGTGTAACGTAGTGGTTTGAGCATTGTTCTATGACCCTGGAGACCAGAGTTCAATTCCCTGCTGGGCCATGGAAACCCACTGGCTGACCTGAGGTGTATCACACACTCTCAGCCCCAGAAAACCCCATGATAGGTTCACCTTAGGGTCTCTATAAGCGGGAGATGATTTGAAAGCACACAACACCAATGCTGCTTTGGATCCCATGTTGGGAGAAAGGTGGGATATAAATAAGTACATAAATACATTTAAAAAAACAACAACTTGGTTTTCCTCCAACTTAGGAGAAATAGAATGAAAAGGCAATTAATTTTTAAAAAAACAGCAACAGCCCAAAGAATGGTTAAGCATGGATGAAGAAAAATATTCTCCAAAACAGCATAGAGAAGGTTCTAGGTGAGCATCTTTGGGAAAGGTGGTCCACAGGTAAGATGCCTGGTGAGATGCCACCAGGGAGATTCTCTCCTTAAGAGTAATTCACCTCACTCTAGTAAATTCAGCAAAGCAAGGCTAAATTTGCTTTTTTAACAAGCGGTGACTAGTGGCTTCCATGCTAGTGGGTCACTGGCTCCACTCTGGATTTTAGTCTGAACTTTAAAGGAGCTTTCCAAGATGATCATGATGATCAAAGTTTTGGAAACCAAGCCTTATGAGGGAGCTTGGTTTGTTTAGCTTGCAGATGAGAAGACTGAAAGGCAACATGATAGCAATTTTTAAATATCTAAAGGTTCGTCAAGTAGAAGATGGAGCAAGCTTTGTTTTCTGTTGCTCTAGAAACTAGAAGACAAACCAATGGATCCAGATTACAAGAAAAGAGATTCCACCTAAATATTAGCAAGAACTGTTACTGAAGCCTTAGATTTGATGACCTGGAATGCATTCCATCACTTAGATGCCTGTTGACTTTGTTTATCTGAGCTGCTGTGTCTAAAACTGTGATTCCCACATCCCCTATGCCTGGCCATGAAACTCTTCTGCCAGAGCTTGGAAAAGTGCTTGAATTACAACTCCCAGCATCCCCCAACTAGCTAGCTGGGGTTGCTGGGGGCTCTAGTCCAAAGAAATAAGACAATGACTCTGTATGAAAAGTAGGTTTCAGTGTGACCAGCCACCCCAAAACCTAGATCGTTCCAGGTGTTTCAGAAAACAGTTCCTATTATGACTGATCTTTGGCCATGCTGGCTGGGGCCGATAAGAGCTAGAGTCCAACAATATCTTGAGGAAACCAGTAAGGCGGATGGATGAAAAAGCAAGATGCACAGAGCAGGTCACTAAACATTTCCAGCTTCCCAACTGGCAGTTGTTACTACCCTAATGAATGCTTCTCCCCTTTAAGTGATTCCCTCATTTTATCTTTCCTGCCTTTGATTTATCTTTTCTGGATGTTGCCACCTCAGCTTTATCTTGGTTGAATTTCACCTCCTCCTTATCTTCCCCAACTCTTCTATTTATCAAGGCAAAGCTGAATTTAAAAGAGAGATGCTATCCCTCCATTTTGTAACCCTTGGCATGAAGCAAACCTTTGGAAAATGTATGATCTGTCTCAGCACAAAATTACTGCCCCACCCTGTTAAGCACAGTGATTAAAGGTAATTTTAAATACCTCATCAAACCTTATTCATTAATTGAAGGCCTAACCGTTTGGGTTCTGTGGGACTTCTTGGTGTGTGCAAGAGAGAACATTGGATTGAAAAATGCACGTGCAGGCAGCAGTGCCCCCAAGTAATTTTAAAATGAAATTTTGCTACCATCCAAGACTTGGCACATTTACAAATCTTTGATGTGAGCATCATTACGCTTCAGCCTTACCTAGATGTATTGGACTAGCAGACAGATGGATAAGGACAGGGAAGTTATAGAAGCCACATTCCAACATCCTCTGGAGGTCTGTGCCCATTCCCCTATGTTGAAGGAGAGAGAGAGAAAGAGAGTACTTAGCAATATTATTTTGGACTACAACTCCCAGAATGCCCTAGCCAGCAGGGAGTTGTGAGAGCTGTAGTCCAAAAAATGAGTTTTACAGCTCTGATGAGAGGTACCTGCAAGTCCCATACTAGTCTCAGCTGTCCCATTCCAACTATCAAGGCTACCCTCCAGCATTTCACGGATGGAAACCAGGACACAAGTGGCCACACCACATCAGACTTTGGTCAAGAAGACAAAAGTTGCTAATGACAAAGAACAGACAAGCTAGGAGAGGCTGCAACAGGCTGCTTTTGCCGCAGCCTGCAAAGAAGGGCAAGATTCCTTCCCCTCTTATCCTCTTTCCTCCACTAAGTTATTTGAATGCAACTTTTTCACTATGAACTCAGTTTGCAGCAACAGAAGTAAGCTGAGGACAAAAAGGGAAACTGGGAGGCGGAGAGAGAAACTGGGACATTCCAAAGGCAGCTGAAAAAGCAGGATGATAGATGATTAATGAGGACTGTCTCTGAAAAATCAGGACAAATTAGAGGGCATGGAAGTACAAACATATTAAATCAGATCTTTGGTCCTTCTAGCCCAGTATTGTTGACTCTGACAGGTAGTAGTTCTCCAGAGCTTCAGGCTGGGTTCTTGCCGGATCCTTTTCCAATCTGTTTTTTGTTTTGAATGAATCGGACTGAATGTTCTCTTTGTGGGATCACGTGAATGTGGGAAGCCACCTCACAATGAACCAGACCACCTGTTCATCTAGTCCAGCTTTTGACACAGGCAGGAAACTGTTCTCCAAGGTTTCAGGAAGGATTCTTCTGTAGGCCTACCCAGAACAACCCTCATGTTCCTTGGTTTTTCCCGATCCAAGTACTAACCAGCCCTGATCCTGATTAGCTTTCAAAATTAGAGAAGATCAGGTTTATTCAGCAACATATCATAGAATCATAGAAATGTAGAGTTGGAAGAGACCCCAGGGGCCATCCAGTCCAACTCCCTGCCATGCAGGAACACCCTGAAAGCACTCCCGACAGATGGCCATCCAGCCTCTGCTTAAAAACCTCCAAAGAAGGAGACTCCACCACACTCCATGGAGGCAGCAGATTCCACTGCTGGACAGCCCTGACCATCAGGCAGTTCTTCCTGAGGTTCAGGTGGAATCTCCTTTCCTGCAGCTTGAATCCATTGCTCCTTGTTCTGATCTCTGGAGCAGCAGAAAACAAGCCCACTTCCTCTTCTACATGGCATCCCTTCAAATATTTAAACATGGCTATCATGTCCCCTCTTAACCTTCTCTTCTGCAGACTAAACATACCCAGCTCTCTAAGTCTGTCCTCATAGGGCATGGCTTCCAGGCCCCTCACCATTTTGGTCACCCTCCTCTGGACACGAAAAGAGCCTATTGAAGGAAGGATCTACATGGAACCCAGGAATTAAGATTAAGATTCAGAATAGGTTTTATTCAAATGGCATACATCTTAAGAATCAACTGAAATGTAAGCGTAAATGTTTAGATTATTAGCCATCTGGGTACTGGATTCTTTAAATTCACATTAATCACTTGGCATATAGATTCAGATAAATGTGTTGGTAACAAGGGTCATATGCTTGCTAGTTAATCTGTCTGTATTTATCAACAGATGAATAAATGCTTCACAGTTTTTATAGCAAATGTCAGATGTTGTTCCACAGAATGACAGAGTTGGATAGGACATTTGAGGTCATCTACTCCAACCCAGTTTTCGGGGGGGAGGATAAATACCTACTGCATTTCTGACAGATGGTCACCTACTGTCTGCTTATACATTCAAGAAGAGTCTTCCTCCTTCTTGGGAAGGCTGTTCCACTCTCAAACATCCTATTCCATTAGGAAGTTTCTCCTTGTCTGAAACCAAAATCTGTTTTCCTGAAGTGTCCACTGGTTTTCCTTTTAAGAGGATACCAAAAGCTTACCCAGTCCCGTATTCTGTTTTTACAATGGCCAGTCTTGTTGCTTCTGGAAAGGCCATCAGCAAGATCTGAGTACAACTGTGCCTTCATCTCACATTCCATCACAGCAAAGCTTCAGAGTCCTCTGATACTGAAGATGACACATAATCAACCTAACGTCCATGAACTTCATATCTCCCAAGCGTCCCAATATAGCAAGAATAGTCCTTAGTACGCCTCTGTCATCCCACTTTCTCAACAGTTTTTAAAATATCACAGTTTCTTTCTCTGCCTCCCACTTTCCTCCTTCGTTCTGAGCTGATTCAGCTGCTGAAAACTGAATTCAAAGTGCAAAACTAGTTTGTACTCCAGTAACATAGTGGGGTACAAGGAGAGGAGGGGGCAGAATCTTGCCTTTTCTCTGTTGTTAACTGCTGTCAAGTTGACTTCAATTTATGACAACCCTATGAATGAGAGATTTCCAAGCCACCCTGTCCTCAACTGCCCTGCTCAGGTCTATCAGGGACGTGTCTTCCTTGATTGAGTCTATCCATCTGTAATGCGGTCTTCCCCTTTTCCGACTGCTTGCTACCATGCCCAACATCTTTGAATTTTTGACTGAGTCAAGTGTTCTCATGACCAAAGTACGACAGCATCTGGTTAGTGATCTTGGCTTCTGGAGAGAGTTCAGGCTTGATTTGCTCCAGGACCCATTTGTTTGTGGTTTGTTTGTTTTAGCAGTCCAGGGTATCCATAGAACTCTCCTCCAGCAACACATTTCAAAAGAGCTGACTTTCTTCCTGTCAGATTTGCTTCACTGTCCAGCTTTCACAACCATGCATAGAAATGGGAAACACAATGTCATGGACCATCCTAACTTTAGTATTCAGTGATCTATCTTGACACTTGAGCTTCTTGTCTAGTTCTTTCCTAGCTGCCCTTCCACGTCCTAGTCTTCTTCTGTTTTCTTGACTGCAGTCTCCATTCTGATTAATGATTGAGCCAAGGTATGGAAAACCTTGAACTATTTCAATGCCTTCATCATCTGCTTTAAGGTTATATAAATCACCTGTGGTTTCAGGTAAAAGCAAACTGCTGCAACCTCTGCGGGCATTCATGGTCACTAAAGCTCTTTGCCACTTTAAGCATATTCTGATGTTTCAGTTTTCATCCATGAGGTGCAGGGAAAGATACATGTATCAGTCCTATTAAGTTCAATGTGGCTTCCTCCCAGATACATGGGTGCTGGACTGCAAATACCCTCTTACTTCCGAGTGAACTCAGCAGGGCCTCCTCTGGAGTAGGCAATCCTCTGAGTACCCTGTTAATCCTTCCTAGATCTGGAGCAACCCAACCTTTCTCACCCTCCAGCTTAAGTCTGAAAAGACACATTTGGAAAACTCTCTGTCCTTATAGAATTATCCTGTCTTGAGGCTCAGATGGACTTGGGCTGTATCTCCACAGAATCCTGATGGGGAAATTTATCTCACCTTATATGACCTGCCATGATTTCTCCCCCACTCCCACCCTTCCTTTTTTTCTTCCCAGTGTTCCATCCTGGCTGGGAAGATCAGTGTGACATCAGAAAAAAATGTAATTGCATTTTCTTTTTTTCTTTTTAAATAGCTTATGATACAGGTTGCACCCTTCCTCACTGCCAGCTTGCCCAGTCTTCCACAAATGATATACATTCTGTGAATTATATAATTATCAGCCTATAATTATAGACAATAATTACACAGAGGAAAGAAGGGAGGGAAGGGAGGAAGGAGCAGGGGGAGAAAGAGAGAGAGAGAGAGAAATATCCTAGAAAAAATCAGATACTTGGGACGGATATCTATGAGCAGCCTTCTTCTCAAGGGAGCATGGGTTCCTCTGGAAGAGAAGACCATTTTTTTCCTAAAATACCTGTTACCTGTTTCATAGTCTACTGGGTTTTACAGACTGGATTGACAGATATTGGACCCTTCATACTATACATTTATAGTATTACTAGTGTATATACTCAGCATTGCCTGGAATTTTATTTTCTCATAGGTAATACTTGTTAGAAAGATTTGGGATGCTGCGTCTCTAATTCCCCAAACTGTCCTGTCCAGTACCTGTAACTTTTCCCCATATTCCCCAATCCAATCTGTATTCAGAGTTAACATATAGAGGTTGGGTTCCTGAGGGAATACACTGCCCTCCTCCTTGCTGTTAGGCATCATCTCCATAGCAACCAGCCAGGCACAAAGAGCTCTTTGGCTGAGAATTCTAAAGGCCCCTCCTTGAACTGCAAATCCCAGCGTTCCATAAGATGCAGCCGTTGAAGATAAAGTGGGATTGTCATGCTATAACCGAGGAGTGTGAATGGGCCCATTGTTAGACACTGTGGGACATTCCAAGCAGGGTCACTTTTTGTAATGGTGCTCTTGGGATCCTATCCGTGATGGTGGTTTCATTCAGAAGTTTTGGTCCATCCATTTGGATTTGCTCTTAGAGTACCTCTCACTAACTGGAACCACAGTTTTTTCTTTTCCAATCTCACTGTTGTGGTTACTATTATTGAACAAAAGCTTCCTTTTTATTTTTATTTTCCTTTAAAACAGAATTTGCCCAGAAGGCAAGGCGAACAGATTCAGGCATGTAGAATGACACACACACACACACACACACACACACACACACACATACACTGTGCTATTTAGAAACACAAGCCATTTCTCAATGCTACTGAAATTACCAGGATCACATCTCTCTGCTTTCCAGGAAGGCTCTGCCAAAAGGAATGGGCTTGGTCAAGGAGGGACGAGAAAATCTGATGCTGGCGCTGAAAATAACAAGAATCATTAATTATGTTTTTTTAAAAAATTTCTGTGAAGACAGTCATCTTCACCAGTGACAGACATCTTAGCTTTCCAATGATCTACATTGAACCATTAACCAGTTTGACAGCTAAGTGCATTCCAGGGCTGTGGTACACCCCAGCCAGCAAAATGTCCCAGACATATATTATGTCTTGCTTGGTGCTTCATGGTTGTCTTGACTGTTAAACTCCAAGAAGGCAGCCTGTCAATTTTCTGACAGGCCCCCACAAGTCTTTAGTGAAAAGTTGGCCAGTTCTGCTCCCAAAAAAGCTAACACATCTGGGGTGCCATAGTCTTACATTTTGGACAGATCATGAAACAACCAGTTGTTCTTATGTGTCTTCCAGTTGCTTCTGACTTATAGCAACCCTAAGGCAAACATATCACAGACTTTTCTTTACAAGATTTGTGAAGAGGGGAGTTGCCCTTGCCTTGAGGCTGACAGAGTGTGTGACTTGCCCATGGTCACCCAGTGGTTTTCCATGGCCGAGTGAGGATTTGAACTCTGGTCTTCCACACTACAGCACACTGGCTCTCACTTTGGGCATACCATGAAACAATATGACTAATTGAATAATACTCCATTAGGCAGAGAGGAAAAGAGGAAGACCACCCCATGGGCAGAATGATTCAGTCAAGGAAGCCAGTTTATGATCAGGGTTCTTGGGGACCTCTCATTCATAGGAACGGCATGACTTGAAGTCAACTTGACAGTAATTAACAAAGCAACAGCAGTGTCCAGGTCTAAGGTGAGCTGCTCAGCAACTTTGCACTCCCTGAGGTATCAGGGCCTAAACCTGAGACCAGGACATGGGCTCTTCTGACATCACAAGGTGAGCCCTGTGTACCAATTGGAGAAAAATAGCAGCCGAGACCCAGCATCCAGCTTACATAGCATAAATTGCTACTTAGGGAGTTTGCTGCTGATTGTGCTACTCAACCCTTGTGTTGAATGGCAATGATGCACAACCAAAGGTGTGGCAGGATAGGAAGAACACAATCTAAGACAGGCTGCAGCAGTTTGCTCTTGCCTGAGCCTACTGGGAGGAAGGGCACGTTTCTGCCCCCTCCTTTCCTCTACCCATGCTGAGTTAATTGAATGCAAACTACTTTTGCACTTTGAGTTCAGTTTGGCAGCAATGGAGGTAAGCTGAAGGCAAAGGGGGAAAGTGGGAGGAAGAAAGAGAAACTGGGACATTTTAAAAGCAGCTGAAAAAATGGGATAGCAGAGGATCAATTGGGACTGCTACTGTCAAATCAGGACAAAGAAGAAGAAATTTTCCAAGATCTGCATCTATCTCAATATCACTGAGGTGGAACTAAACACTGGCTGTGTCCTCTGAGAGGCTTGGCCAGATTAGATCAAAACACCAAACGCACGCCAGTAGTTTGGCAACTGGTTCCATCTCTAGGAATGCGAAGTTTTTCTCCTCTCCTGTCCCAGCTCATAAACAATGCACTTCCCATCATCGAGCAACCTTTGAGCCAGTTTCATCACTGGCTGTCAGGATGTGAGCCAACAGGTTGCAACTCAGTTGGACCTAGGCCTGACATTAGCTGTCATCTTGTGCCAACAGAGATTCACCCTGTAAATCGGTCAAGGGGAAAGGCAGTTACTGGATCATCTGTGGTTAATGCCCACAAGCCCTTCTCTCTGTCCCTAGCAAACCAATGAAATAACTAACCATTTGCTCTCCTTTTGTGGCATCTCAGATCTGTTTGCTCAATCGCCTCAACTCGCCTAATGGCAGGACTTGCCCTGCTTCTGAAATTTTGGACCCTTTTCATGCAGAACATAGATCCCCTTGCACAAAATTTGCTCACTCCTTCGATCTTGGCTGGGGCTGGTTGGAGGGAAAATACAACTCTCTTGTTGCAATAGTTCCACTGGCTACCAGTCTGTTTCTAGACACAAATGAAAATCCTACTTATGACCTATAGAGCCCTACATGGCTCAGGTCCACCCTATCTGACAGGAAGTACTGTATGTACTCATATATAAGTCTGGAAATTTGAGTCAAAAATTCAACCCAAAATACCTGGGTCAGCTTATCCATGGGTCAAGGTAAGTACTGTACCTTAACTCTTATCACAAAAGGAACCATCCATTTGTCTGAGTAGAGTGGCAAAAGGCAAAAGTTTTGTCCATCCTGGGAGAACCTAAAAGAAGCACTGCCTCTCTCTCCTATCTCCACTTTGATGCTGCTTCTGGCCTTTTTGAATGGCTAGGTGGGAAAATGGTGGTGGTGGTGGTCAGGGACAGATGCCCCTCTAAGGCAGTCCTGGTGCTTTTCCCTTCTGTGGAATGACCCCTGACTTATCCACAGGTCATATCAAAATCCATAATTTTGGCCCCAAAACCTGTCCTTGATGTATACATGAGGTCCGCTTGTACATGAGGATATACAGTATCTCCCAATATGAGCCTGCCCATTTCATCTGTGAAATGCTGGAGGGTACAAGAGTGTTCCCTGCAAGCTGTGGATTCTGCAGGATGTGATCCCAAATTATCTATCCAGTGACAAGACATCTTCCCTCTGAAATAATGGATTCCTCTTCATCCCTTGCCTGCTCCCCTCTACAACAACGCCCATCACCACATGGGCTGGGGCTGATGCAACTAGTGTTGTCATATATGAAAGAAATAGTTCTAAACTTTAAATCACCTATATGTGTGACACACACACACACACACATACATGCATACACCTATATAACCAGTTTTTAACAACAGCCGAACTTGCATACTTCCACAGGTGATAATGAAGCTGTTTATCTTGACGCCATGAAATGCCTCCTTTCCAGATTTCTGCAGGAGATGTTGTAACTGAAACAAACCCTTCAGTATTTCACAGAGGAAAACTGGGACATGGGTGGCCGAGCCATGGCCATCTGTTGGGAGTGCTTTGGTGTAGCAGGTGCCTGCGTAGCAGGGTTTTGGACGGGATGGCCCCTGAGATCTCTACAGCTCTATTATTCTATGATTCTAAGCACAGAATCCTGGGGTTGGAAGAGACCACAATGGCCATTGAATCCAACCCCCTTCTGCCATGCAGGAACACACATTCAAAGCACTCCCGACAAATAGCCATCCAGCCTCTGCTTAAAAACCTCCAAAGAAGGAGACTCCACCACACTCCCAGGCAGCAGATTCCACTGCCAGACAGCTCTGACTGTCAGGAAGTTCTTCCTGAGGTTCAGGTGGAATCTCCTTTCCTGCAGCTTGAATCCATTGCTCCTTGTCCTAGTCTCTGGAGCGGTAGAGAACAAGCCCACTCCCTCCTCAACATGACATCCCTTCAAATATTTAAACATGGCTGTCATGTCCCCTCTTAACCTCCTCTTCTGCAGACTAAACATACCCAGCTCCCTGAGACAGTCTTCATAGGGTGCGCATACACATAGAATCATAGAACCAAAGAGTTGGATGAGACCACAAGGGCCACTGAGTCCAACCCCCTTCTGCCATGCAGGAACACACACTCAAAGCACCCCCAGCAAGTGGCCATCCAGCCTCTGCTTAAAAACCTCCAAAGAACGAGACTCCACCACACTCCCAGGCAGCATGTTCCACTATTGAACAGCTCTTACTGTCAGGAAGTTCTTCCTGATGTTTAGGTAAAATCTCTTTTCCTGAAGTTTGATTCCATTGCCCAGTTCCTCTGCTTCTTCTCCTCCCCTCCTAAGTTCATTGACTGCAAACTTCTTCTGGATTTTGAATTCTGCTTGCAGCAAGTGAAGCAAGCAGAAGTCAAAGGGGGAAAGTGGGAGGAAGAGAGAGAAACTGGGACATTTTCTAAGCAGAGGAAGAATGGGACGACAGAGAATTAATTAGGACTCTCTCTGCCAAAACAGGACAGTTGGAGAGTGTACCGAAGGCACAGGAAGAGGCCACTTACAGATCAGTTGGCATCCCTAGATAGTATCTGGATCTCAGTGACATCTGGAGGAATCCTTGCAGGGAAATGCCGACCTCAGGAGAAGTGGAGGGATGGCACCACAGTGAGGTTGGGCACCTCACTGGGGCCTGTAAGGGGCCTGCTGCCCATCTCTGAAGCCTTCTGGCCCTTCAGACTGTCCATCCCCCGTGCTTCCTTCTCTCTGAGCAAAAAGGTACAGAGAGACCCAGCAGCCAGTCCCTCTCCAGGCTACCCTTCCAGTGGTAAAGGAAAACAATTTTTTTGTTTGTTTGTTTCACTAGGCCTGTGGGAAGTGACTGTTTATAGTGACGTGCTGTATCTCTATTGCCCGTGTTTCCAGCTTTTTTAAAGAGTATGTTTCTAAACTTCTTCTTCTTCTAACTCAATTGATGGTTTCCTTGGATTTTAGCTTATATGAGAGGCAACCTTTCATCTGTATCTGGTTTAAATTTTGAAAGATGCCTTGAGAACCAGGGCTGGGAGGAACAGTACAAAACAATGCAGTTGGCCATCCACATTCACTAAGGTTAGGGGTACAGAACCCCACAAAAGTGGGAAAATTGCAAATATCAAAATATGGAAAGGGGACCAGGACATGCTGGGAAGAGAAGGCACCCAGGGTCCAACCAAGATTAGGGAAAGGAAAGGAAAGGGGTTTGGCATGGTGGCCCTCTACTTCCTCTCTCTTGCCCATCTCCTTCCGTGGGTGTGGAGGGCAGTGGAATGGAGTTTGTGGTGCTGAGAAATCAGGCTGAGATCCGTCCTTAGCTGGCCAAGCAGTGGCTGGTGGAGAAGGAGGAGGACCAGAGGAGGATTTTTAAAGGGCTGTGTAGCCTGATCAGCCAGAAAGGAAGGTTTCCCTGAAAAAAGAGGCACCTGAGCTGAGTGGGGGCAGGGGTTGGAGAAACTGGGGAAATTGGAAGACAATTAAATCCGTGAAAGTTAAACCCGCAAATGTGGACGGCTGTCTGTACTGTGGAACCTAGTGTGGCAAGCAAGGGAATGATGTCAGCTAAGGTTGCTAAGGGAAATTCAAGACAGAGCTTTTGTACTTTTAGTACCTTGCCATGCAAGCTCCACCGGCTGACATTCCCTCTTCTGCACAACTATTAACGATACAGGAGGCCCACCTTATTTTTCACCTGCAAGTCTTGGTGGCATCAGGGGCAAGGAAATGGAGGTCTGCCCACAACTCCAGGGACAATTGAAAGTGCTGATTGTGACCTGTAAAGCTGTAGATGGCTGGGCCAGATTATCAGAAAGACGGTGCAGTGGACTCTCCAGAGCTGCAAATTCCAGCAGCTGTGGAGCCAAGAGTCCTCCACCTGCAACGGCAGTGATGTGAACACAGATGTGCTGAAGCGTCTGCGAGCACATTGCCACCGTTTAATATGGGACACGAGCATTTGCGTTTTTTTGGCTTTCGCTGAGGATCCTGAAAGGAACCCTTGCAGAAATACTGTAACATCCCTATATGAGCCTGCCTAACTTTTAAGAACTTCGTGGGGAGGGGGCTTTCTCTTGGTCCCACCACCATTACTGGCATGTTTGGTAAGGACCCATGGGAGGGCTTTGCTTGGTGGCTGCTCCCAGACTGTGGAATTCCCTCTTACAGGAGGTTTGATTGTCCCTCTCTCTGCTCTCCTCCTCCTCGCAGGAAAGACCTTTTCATTTAGACAGGCCTTTTGACTGCAGTTTGCTGTGGAAGGATCCTTTAATGGCAGTGGTGTACATTTATCTTGGCTGTCATAGTTTAAGGGCTGTTAAAACTGTTTGAACTGAGCCTTTTTCATAGGACTGCTCATTGCTCCCCCCCCCAACTTTGGCACCATAAATTGTTTGAGTGGCATTTTGATTTAATCTGTGTTGTAAACTGCCACAGATTCCATATCAAGAAAAAAGGATATTGATAAACTTAAATATGTAAATAAATAACAGCATTCCCTCCAATATTTCACAGATGAAAACAGTGACACACGTGGCTAAGCAACACCAGAGTGTTGTCAAGGTGGCAAAAGTTATAAATGAGGAAAGCCACACACGCTAGGAGAGGCAGCAGCAGTTTGCTTCTGCCTGAGTCTGCAGGGAAGGGCAGGATTCTGTCTCCTGCTTTCTTCTTCCTCCTGCTGAGTCAATTGACTGCAAACCCCCTTTGGCATTTTGAGCTCAGTTTGCAGCAACTTAATAGTCTGAGGACAAAGGAGGAAAGTGAGAGAAGAGAGAGAAACCAGGACATTTTGAAAGAAATAAAAACGTATGACGACAAAGGATTCATTAACTTTGTCCCTGCCAAAGCTGGGCAGCTGGGGGATATGGGACAGAGTCCTGGAGAATGCATATTTCCTAAGGGCATTCCAACCAGCCTTGCACTAACCTAGCATGGGCTGCATGCCAAAACAAACATCATTGCCAAACATCATCCTTTTATAGGTTTCTGGAGGGGATGCTGGGATAGTGGGGTGTTTTCGATGCCAGCTCATAAAGTTCTGCAAACGAACCAAATCATCTTTTTCTTTCATTCTGTTCTTTTCTCCCTTTCTGCTTGCTGGGTGACATCATTCCCGAGGGTTTTTGTTGCGATATGCCAAATAGGAACATTTGAGGTGGGGATGAAGCTGAAAATCCTGGTTACACCTTTTCTCTGGGCGGTTTGCCTCGCTGTCATTTTACAACATCACACGGAGTCCCAGACAGCTTGTCTCCAGTGTCTCTGGTTGGTTCAGGGCCCAAGCTGCTAAATGCTAACCCATTAATAACAATCAATAGGATATTTTGCCTTCAAGTGACAGGGGCCCCACTCAGAGACAGATTTTGGCTCCCTGGTAGTGTGCTTTCAAATCTGCAAGCATGGCTGAAAGCAAAGCAAAGCTAGTAGTAAATAAATTCTGATTTCTATTACTGTCGGGCAAGGGGGGTGTCTGTTCTGAACATGTTATATAAGCAGAGTCATTGTTTGCAATTTGATTTATGGGTCAGGAATGGGTGCTAGTATGTATCTTGAAACAGACACTCAAACACAAAGGGAGGGAAAGCTAGGAGCACAGATGTGTGTTTGCTGCTGTCTGTTGGAAGCACAGATAGTCAGCACTTGTGAGAACCACTGTTTTCATTTTGGCCGTAAGTCCAAGTTTCTAGTCCTAAGGATTTCTGAAACCTTAAAAGCCACAAGAGTGGATGAATAAGCTATCCATGTCTTCCAACATTTCACAGACGAAAACTGAGATACGTGTGGCCAAACAACATCAGAATGCAGTCAAGACCGCAAAAGTTATTAATGAGGAAGAACGCACAAGCTAAGAGAGGTTGCCGGAGTTTGCTTTTGCCAGATCTCACAAAGGAAGGCATGCTCACCTCCTTTCCTCTCCCTCTTCCTGCTTTAATGGAATGCAAACTACTTTTGCTCTTCCAACTTGGACCATTTCAAACCCCAGGATTCTATAGAATGTTGAGAGTGGAATAATAGCACTATAACATTCCAGTGCGGAAATGGCCTCAGTCTGTAGCAACTGTAGCAAGCAAGGAGAAAGAGAGAAAGTGGGAGGAGAAGAGAGAAACTGAGACATTTTAAAAACAGCTGAAAGAGTGGGATTAATCCTGGTTGTCCTGCCAAAGTGGGGCAATCGGAGGATATGGATATCTAGGACTATTTCCATACTACACTATTATAGTGCTATTATTCCACTTTCAACCTCCTGTGGAATTCTGGAGTTTGTAGTTTCCTGAGGCCAAAGAGCTCTCTGGCTGAGGATTCAAAAGGCCCCTCCCTAAACTGCAAACCCCAGGAGTCCATAGGGTGTTGAAAGTGAAATAATAGCACTATAAGAGTGTAGTGTGGAAATGGCCTAGGAGGCACGTTACTTCTGATTCCACCATGTCATGATCGCACTCACATTAAGCCTTGTAAAACTGTGTAAAGCTCATAAGGCTGTCTGCAAAATCCAGAGTTGGAATTTTCCCTCTTCTAGAAACTGACTCTTCCCCTGCCAGTGTAGACACTAATTCTGCTGGTTAGAGGATTCTGGGACTTGCAGTCCAAAAAAAGATCTTTTCAGAAAGTCTGTGCAAATAATAAAAAGCATCTCAAAATTTCTATAATGCCAGCAAGTCACCAGATCCAGCTTTTCTTGACCTCAGAGATGGATCAGCTAGAATAAGGGGCAGGGCTTTGACAGTTCTGGATGTCCTAAACCAGGAAACCAGCTTAGCTAGATGCCTGTTTGCTGATATTGCACTATGATTTAAAAATCTCACCTGCCAGCCAGTCCCCACCGGATCCTTAGCTTGACTTGGATTTGCCTCCACCTTTTCTGTTGCAGTGACCTATTATCATTCTATTTTCTCATTTGAATTTACTAACTTTTTGTTGCAGGGTCAAGAAATAGTGAACTCAAGTAGTATGTTATGACTACTGTGTTGCCCAAACAGGGGTTATTGTGAAACAGGGAAGAGGTAACTGCATGTTTTGGGAAAAACCCAAGATTTGCAGAAGTAAACAAAACATGGGGGAGACTTAAAAGGGACACAACCATACCCCCCTCAATAGATTGATGAACATATGGAGCATCTGTTTCAGATAAGGAAGTGACTCAGAAAATCAAGAGGGAAGATACAGTGTCATTGCATCTCCTGGCAGACAGCCCAGCTATACTGGCTGGCCAGAACACAAGCACGTCATGCTGCAACGTTTGGTTGCAGTTCCACATGGAACTGACTGAAAGCTTGACCCCAGGGGGCCCTAACACCACAAAAACAACCCTTGGGGGCTGCATTCAGTCCATGGAAAGCACTCTGCCAACCCTTGCCTTGAAGGTAGATGGCATTTTGTCTGTGGGACGTTGTGAGGAAATGTGGGGAGAAGCCGTAAATTGCAAAGGCATGACAGCCAAATCACCAGATGAGAGATTTATGGGTAAGGCGCAGGTACCATTCTTCAATCAGGAAGCAAAATTCATGATTGCTGGGTGAACCATCAGAAGAATGTTGACATCATTGGTTTGGGCCAAGCAGCCAATCAGTTCTTAGTCAGTTCTTCATGTAAATTTAATCCTAATCAATCACTTTATTTATACCCTGTCTTTTCCCCAAAAAGGGACTCTAGGCAGCTAAGGGAACAAAAGAAACAGAAGTAAAACTACATACAGTGTAGCTGAAAAGGAAAAAAATTAAGATTAAGACAATGAGAAAATTAAGGTAAAAATAATATTAAAGTGTCTATACAATTTGCCTTAGGGTCGCCATCACTTGGAAATGAAATGAAGGCACACAACAACAATTGACTTATAAAACATCAGTAGATTTTTATGCATCCTCCTTGAGTTCTTTACAACATGGAACTTGTGTTGGGCAAATCGCTAATATTGTTATTATTATTATTACATCAGCTTTGTATTCAGTTCAATTAGTTTATTGTTCCAGCCCAAGGCCAGGACAGAGAGCCAGAATGGCATAGTGGTTTGAACTTCAGACTACCATTCTGGAAGGTAAGGTTCAAATTTCAACTCACTGGGGCAAGTCACACTCTCTCAGCCTCAGATAAAGGCAAAGGCAAACACCCCCCCCCCCCATGAATGACTCTTGCCAAGATAATGCTGTGATAGGGTTTAGGGTCTTAGGGTCTCCAGAAGAGAGATGGCTTGAAGGCACAGGACAAACGCAACAACCAGACCAGGAGAGGTACACTGAAAGGACAGGACAGTGTTCAAAATGGATAAAATGTTTCTGTTGTTGTGTGCCTTCAAGTCGTTTCTGACTTACAGAGATCCTAACACAGGCTTTTCTGGGGCTGAGAGCATGTGACACGCCCAAGGTCACTGAGTAGATTTCTATGGTCAAGCGAGGCTTCGAACCCCAGTCTCTGGGGTTGTAGTCCAATGCTCAAACCACTTACAGATGATAATCTAAAAGACCTTCAGAACTCTTTTATATGACCAGATTGCCTCTCTGGGACTGCAGCTCCCACAACCCCCACTTGGCCAGGCGGGATGAGCAATCCCGTGAGCTACGACATGCCCACAAAAAGAAAGGGAAATAACAGCAAGGAGCAGAAAGGCAAGGTTTTATGACCAACGTTTGGTAGTGCTTCTATTTAAGAAAAGGTTTCATATATGGAACCTTCAGGCACAGCTTGTGGCCTGTTACAGGTTCTCTCCCATTCTACCACTGGGGCTCTTTCACCCTGCACAACTATAGCACTATAATTCCCTTTAATTGCCATGGCAACATCCTCTGGAATCCTGGGATGTGTAGTTTATGCGGGGAGGTATTTAGAATTTTCAGCCATGGACATCTAGTGCCTTGCCAAATACAAATCCTACGACTCCTTAGGATGCAACATTTCACAGATGAAAAGTGGGACATGTCAGGCCAAGCAGGACCAGATTGGGGTCAAAATGACAACAGTTATTAATGATATAAATGGAGTGCAAACTGTTTTCGCACATTGAACTCTGTTTGCAGCAATGGAAGTAAGCCGAGGAGAAAGAGGGAAAGTGGGAGGAGGAAAGAGACAGTGGGAGATTCTAAAAGCAGCAAAAAAAGTGGAACAGCAGAGTACTGATGAAGGCTGTCCCTTCCAAATCGAGACAGTTGTTGGGTATATTAGTACATACTATGAAATGTCTCTTGGTGGGAAAATGTGGTTTGCAATTTAAAGAGGAAATGGATTTCAAAACATACTTGCCTCCCAGTACCGTAATGCTTCAACTAAAAGGCAGAAACAGGAAGGAAGGAAAGACTCCTCTGCAGTACAGAATTAAATTGGTTTTATATTGATAACCACTTTTAGCTCCCTTGGCTATCCTTCCCACTCCCACCCCAAATTCAGAGACCTGGGAATTGCATTTTGATGACAGGGCTGGGAATTGCCTCCAAGAATTATCATTCCCAGGGCACCCTGAGAAGAGGGAGTAACTATTAAATCTGTTTGGATTCCCAGTGTGGATATGGGGGGGAAAATAAACAGCAGCAGCTTAGGGGAACTGGGTGTTTGGATCAATGGGTTGATTTTAATGGGGTAGCAAAGAACAGTTAAGTGGGGTCCCTCACAGCTACTTCTCAATTAATACAGCTATATCCACTTTTAAATGCCCACACACACATACGCAAAAGAAAAGAAAGGGAAATAACAGCAAGGAGCGGAAAGGCAAGGTTTTATGATCAATGTTTTAATGTGCTCCTATAAAAAAAAAGGAAACTCATTTCACATATTTCATTAAAAAATAGGTGTGTGAATTTAATATGAAGCCTTTCTTGTTAAACACCTGCGTAATCCTTCTGTTTGACTATATAAAACAGGGTGCAAAGCAGCCACGAACAAGGTTTTTTTCTAACTCCACTTTGGCTCTTATTGCCGTCGGTAAACCTACAACCTAGTTCTCTCACTTGACACAGACCTTTTGGGGGTGGAATGCTGCCTCATACCCTCCAATTGTCTCAATAAGGCAGGGACATTCCTGATTCATCTTCCCATCTTTTTCAGCTGCTTTTAAATGTCCCAATTTCTTGATCTTCCCCCCACTTTCCCTCTTTTCATTAGCTGCGAACTGTGCTTTGTCATCACATATCCCCACTCTGCAGGATGTGCTATTTTCATAATTAAACATATTCATGGCTGGAAAACATATTTAAAAGCGCCCTGGCTGGACGCATGTTCCAGGTCAGGATGACCACAGACATGGGTGGGGCATAATTTCGGAGAAGATTAGGCAGTAAAACCTGACACTAATGAGTTTGTGATAATCCTTTCCAACACTTCCGGTTCCATGCACATCCAAGTACAAGGGAAGGCAAAACTGCCTAGGTGATGCAATCAGGGACCATACTATGATCCTGCCCTATGGAAATCCTCCCTAGACCCCCTGCCCCATCAGACATTAACTCCCATTAATGTCATGACTCCCATTAACATTTGTTACTAGAGCTAAGACAATCAGCCCGTTCCATACTGCTTTGTCAATCCTGTGAGAAAGCAATGGCCTCTTTGTCCGTGCATCCTCCTTCAGGGTAGGAAATAGGGTATGTAAAGCCCAGCTTTGGCCCCAGCAAATTGTAGTAATTGGACGTAATACATGGTACCCAGACCTCTGTTTGTTCTTGCTACCCTCAGACACTGTCTCAGCCCCCCTGCTTCAAATTTCTGCTTCAGAACTGGTCACTATCACCCTTTCCACCCAATCTCTCTCTATCCAACCTTTCTTGCCTCACTTTCTGATAGCCTTGTATGGTTCGTAAGAGTGTGTGATTTCTTGTGTATTTGTTAATCCCAAATAAAATACTCTGTTTAACTTTTTAACTGCAGTCCTCTCTACAGTTAGTACTGGTATACACAGGCGGAAATATCCTGCCATTACCCTCCTCTCGCAGGCCTCCTTGGAGCTATAATTCCCCAAATTCTAAGGAAGAAGCTGGCATTGCAGGTGGACCTCAAAGTCCCCCACTTCTTAGGGCAGCAGTTTGCATTGGTCACAATCACACAGAGTATGCGGTTTAATTTACATCAGACGTGAGCCTAACAAGGAAAGCACACACACTGTTCAAGGCAGTGCTCTCACTGTGAAATTCTTCCCCCTCACCCTGGTTGTGACAGTCGGATGGGACTCAATTGCAGATATGTCACCAACAGCATAGCAAGACATACAGCCAATTGGTTACTAGTTGACATCAATTGGGAAGAAGTTACTTTTCTTCCCAAATTGCCTAGCTGGTTGATGCCAGGGGTTGTAACTTTGCCATACTTTCTAACTGGGATTGGGAGGTTGGGATTCCTCATTCATCCGCATCTTAGGAGCTGCATAGACTTCCAGTCCCCCCCCCCCCAAGCATAATACAATCTCCGTGCACATTTCGAAGCAAGACAAGTAGCAACTGAGACTGGAACTCTTTCTTGTGGGATTTTAGCTACGGGGAGCTTGTGCCAGCAGTTGGCTATTATCAGCATGAGTAAACTTATCTTTATTCATTCATTCAATTATATCCTACCTACCTTCCATCACAGGATCCATGGCAGCTTAAAGCAATGATAAAACAAGATACAGATAAAAACTTGATGGTACAAAAGTTAACCTGATAATAAAAAAGTTAAATGTTAAAGCTTCTTTAAAAGTTTCCCTGAACTTCTCAGCCAGACCTTGGCAGCATTATTTACAGACTCCAGTTCTCCGAATACCCCAGTGGCCACGCTGGCCAAGGGATTTTGGACATTGCAGCGCCCCACCCCCATCCCCATGCCTTGCTAGCAGCCTAATGGGATATGCTGGTTTTATTACTCACATGCTGGTGTTATTGGAGAATCTTATATATAAATTATGTTTTTGAAAACCGGTTGCTTTTTAATTAACTTTTATCATTTTATATCTTTTTAATGTAAACCACTGTATCATTGGACTTTGTTCAACAATGCCGTTAGGTATGTTGAGAATAAGATTTGTTCAACAGCAGAACAGTTGCCCGCAGGTGGCAACAGGCTCTCCACCACTGGACATTTATAGGTGGCAATTTGTCAGGTGTGGTGGAGTTACATATAAATGAACTGGCAGAAGGCAGGTCTAGATGCCCCTTGATGTCCTCTCCAACCTACAATTCCATTATTCTAGAGTCATACAGCTGGAAAGAACCACAAAGGCCCTCTAGCCCAGCCCCATGCCATATGGTGATTCACAACTAAAACAGTCCTGAGAGATGTAAGCAAGTGGGCTTTTAATTTATCAAGCTGTTTTGAACATTTTTGTAGGTTTTTATAATTCAATATGTTTTTTATTGTTTTGAAATGTTTTATAACCATTTTTAACTTTTTCAAAGTTGCTTTGGGTCCCACTATGGAAGAAAGGAGGCATATAAATGTAATAAGAAAATAAATGAAATAAAATAAATTAGGTGTCCATCTACCATCTTCTAATGGTGGGTCTATTACTCTCAAACAGCTCAAACTGTCAGAAAGTTCTTCTTACACCTTGAACTGAGCTCAGAAACAAATCAGATGCCAGTGCAATTGGTTCAGGACTGGTGATACATGCCCTGTGACACACACACACACACACACACACACACACACACATCAGACAATAAGCCAGCTATCACAATGTGCAAAAGTTGTAATTTCGAGAGACTCTTCAAGGGTAGCCCCATGTAAGTGCATTGCAGCAGCCTAATCAAGAGATAAGTTAAAGCATAAATCACTGCAACCAAATGCATCCTCCCTTTAAAGGAGCACAGCTGACACAGGAGCTAAAGCTAGACAAAGTTAGAGTGCCCACTCTGTTACCACACCTTAACCTCCCCCCCATCCTGAGGGATAGCATAATTGGCATGTAATATCATTTTCATATAGAAACTGGACACTTAGCAATGTAAAAGCATGTGGCAAGCAGGACACTGGCTGTAAGCAGGGGCTAGGTCAGGATGGCCTCAGCATGGCCAGGTCATAAGTTCAAGAAGATTAGGCAGGAAAGACTGCTGTTAATGGGATTCCAATAATCTTTTCAATAGTACATGCAACCAAGACAATTGTAAATGAAACTGCCCAGGTACAGCAGGCAAGCCCCCTGCTGTGTGTGTTTCCTACAGAGACCTTCCCCATTCACCTTACCCAAACAAGACATTAAGAGGCTGTCAGGACTCCCATCGATGTTTTGTCACCCAAAGTAAGACAACCAGTCTGTTCTGGAACCCCTTTGTTTACTCGGCCAGAGAGGCATTAACAATCACCCCTTCAGGTTAGGAAAAAGGATATTTAAACCCTAGCACTGACCCTGACATTTTGTACTACTTTGGCCATAGTATGTTGGGCATTACTCTGTACATTGGCTCCCAGATTCCCATGCTTTGTGCTACCCTCGGACTGCAGTCTGTGCCGCCCTGTTTTGACCTTCTTCTAGACTGCTAAATATCACCCTTTACACCCAAAATCTCCCTCTATCCAGCCTTTTTTACTTCTCCTTTCACTAGTCTTGTATAATTGATGAGACGGCTTGACTCTTTGTGTGTGTGTCTGTTAATTTCTAATAAAAACACCCTGTTTAAACCTTCAATTCAAGTCCTATAGTTAGTACTAATATACACAGGTGAAAAGATCCTGCCATTGCCCCCTTGGAGCTGTAATCCGCCCAATTTCTAAGAAGACGCTGGCACTGCTGGTGGAGGTCAAGGTCCCCCAACTTTTGGGGCAACAAGCCTGAAAAAAACAAGCTGCCCTTTAAAATCTAAACCCCATATTTGTGGCCACCAACAGCTACTGTGGAGAGGGTACAGGTCATAACTATGGAAACTCCAATGAAACTGTAGCATAAAATAAGGCAGCATGCCTATGCATGATGCTGATGATGAGCAGAGGATGTGCAAACAATACAAAAGCAGGGTCATCAGGAAAATACACTGTTTTTTGTCTCTCAGCAAGGAATAAAGTGTATTATTCGTGACACCAAAGAGCTTCCCTTCGACAGAGCAGATGGTATTTGACCTTAGGTTCAAGTTCAAGCCAAAACCAAGATGAAGCATTGCAAAGTAATGAATGAACCATAGTCAATAAACAAAAGAGATTTGTCAATATATTAACTCCGGACAGCTTTACAAGGGGGAGGAAAGATGTAGGAGATGGCAAAGTAATTATAGCAGGAATTTCTTCTTAAGATATCTGTGGGGGAGGGACGGAGAGAGAGACAGAGAGAGAGAGAGGGTGGGAGGCTTTCTTTTTAAACTATTAAAGATGTCTGCTGTGGCATTTCTGTGCAGGACCCTGGAGGGAACTGAGGTTCTTAAGACTGAAATTGCCACTTAAAACCGCCTTGCAAATTAACACTGCTTAGTATACAGCTTGGTTGCATTATTAATTAATAACCCCATTTGAGGGCAGTTATGTGAGGTCAGCATGATAGCAATATACCAGGACTAATATTAATTGCAGTTGCAGGCTTTATAGTGTTATGCTTATAAGAGTTTACTCATAAGTAAGGCACACTGGATTTAATGGGAATTACCTCCGGATAAATGCACGTGTTGCCCTCTTTATTCGTAACAGTTACATCCCACTTTTCTTTCCATGAACTCCAGGTGGCATACAAGGGTTTCTTCTGCCCCGTTGTATGCTCACAACAATCTGTGAGATAAGTCAGCTTGAACTGCTGACCCGAACTCTGGGGGAACTGAAAACTAGGGTCTTCAAAGTCCTAGTCCAACTCTAACCACTACAGAAGACTCTCAGGGTCCATGTTTTTAATGAGAATATTGGTGTCCAACAACCAGACCTTTGTGCAAAATAGTGATTCAGTTGGCTGGCCACAAAAAATGAGACCAATAGCACCCATGTCATCAGAGGTACATGTACTGGTTCTTCCTCCAGTGTGATGCATGTTGTCTTGTGCCAACAATGCCCCTCTAAACTCTACATTGGACAAGCAGGATAGTCTCTGTGCAAGAGGATCAATGAACATAAATCTGACATTAAAAATGGCAGTACCTAAAAACCCACATTTCAACCTTCCTGGACATACAGTATGGGATTTAAAGGTTGTACTTGCTGCACAAGGAAATTGCAAAGAAAGACTGGAAAGAGAAACAGCTGGATTGAATTATATTTACAAATTTCAATAGACTGGAGACCAGGGTTTCAAATTCCCACTCAGCCATGGAAAACCCTCTAGGTGACCTTGAGTAAGTCACATACTCTCAGCCTCAGAAGCAAGGCAAAGGCACCCTACCCCAAACACATCGTGCCAAGAAAACCCTGTCATAGGTTCACCTTTGGGTCACCATAAGATCGAAACGATTTGAAGACAAACACAGCACAAAAGCACAACCTAGAAAATTGTGCCCCCAACGCACCTTTTTTATTTATATGATAACTTCCAGCATGGACCACTCATTCTGGAGAGAAGATGAGCCACTGCACATTCCTAGAGGATGGATCCATGCCATGGCTCAGAAAAGTGACTTTGGGGATAACAACACCCAGAATTCTCTGATGCTGTTGCCATGCTGGCTGGGAGATTTTGGCAGTTACACTCCAAAAAAGGAACTTTTCCAAGTTCTAGGTAGAAGAGACTGCCTCTTTGCCACCATTCAAATAACAGTCCAATCTCCTCCTTGCCCTCCATCTTGTGCTCTACCTCAGGCAGGGCAAACTGTAGTCATGAACCAGGCCTCTTCAGAGAAACAAAATAGAGGGTCCATCCACAGCCTGGGAAGCACCTTGTTTTGTGTAGCAACTCCCAGCATGGCGGGGAGTTGTTTTCCAAGTTTCTATCTAAGGGCCCTTTTACACCACACAATTTCAGCGCTGTGATTCCAATTTTTCACTACCATGGCAATCCTGGGACTGACTGTTTAGCGGGAGGCACTTAGAATTCTCAGCCAGAGAGTTCTAGGGCCACCCCAAACTACAGATCCCAAGGATTCCATAGGATGTTGCCATGACAGTTAAAGTAGAATCGTAGTGCTATAATTGTATAGTGTAGGGGTGGGCCATTTTTTTAAAATCCCTGCAGGCCTCCAGTGGGCCATCCTGGTGTACTCAACACAACTGGAAATCGTGTTGTCACATCATTTCTGCAGTCACGTAAGGACAAGGGGGCAAGATGGGGGCAGTTTGCCCCAGGTGGCAATGTTTTTGGGGTGTCCTGGCTCGTAGCCATGCCCCCATGCACCGTGGCCACGCTCCCCTCCCACCCACCCCTCCATGTACTCCAGGCTCCGCTGCTGCATTTCTGGTTTCATTTTTGGTCCTTTTTTGCATTTTGAAAAAGCCTGGGAGCAGAGGCAGCCTTGGGGATTGTGGCAGCTAAAACACTGTATTTTATAGCAGTTTTGATCCCTTTTGAGCTTGGCATAGTATTCAGGGGCTATGCTTTGAGAGCCAGAGGGCCACATGTGGCTCACAGGCCGCACTTGGTGCAGTTGCTCGTCCTCTCCCAGAATGCGTGATCCACCTTCCACTCGGGTTGAAATTTGCCTGGTATTTACCACAATGAGAACTTCTGTTTTGTTCCCATGCTAAAGGTGGCACTTCAGGCTGCTGTACAGTGGCATATTAAAAACACACACACACACCACCTTTTATTTTTTAACAGGCAACAACTTGACAAAGACACAGCTCTTTTGAACAAGATTACAATAAAGTGTTTCTTTTTTTAAAAAAAATACAATAAAACTTAATTTATATCCTCGCCCCATTTGTTAGGCCATATGACAATCATTCCTTTCTTCTGACAGTTCTAAACCTCTGCTTAACACATTGCGATCATAAATATTACCAGCTACAACATAGCAATTTAATACTTACCAAATGTATTTCTAAAATATTACTGCAGATTTAAAGCCTTGAATTTTAACCAGATGTGTTTTCAGCAAGTTGGCTCAGGTTAAGCAGATATCTTACTCTTATTCAGCCCCCCCTCCCCAATTCTCTTGCTGTTAAAACTGGAATGTTGCCCATTAAAGTATTGAATAAGATGAGATGATCCAGATCTTAACAACTCAGAGCCTTCAGGGTCAAAAGCCGTCCTGACTGAGGAATTTAGGAAACTGTCATCCAAAAAAGGAACTCTTCCAAGCTGTAAGATGAACTATATACCCTCCAACCATCACTGTTTTGCAGTGATAATCCTGATTATCATCTGTCTTCCTTTTTAAAAGGCCTCAGTTTTTCTCCCCTCCTCCCACTTTCCCCCTTTGTCTTCATCTTACTTTGAGTTGCTGCAAATTGAGGTCATTTCCCCACTAGACTGTTATAGTGCTATCATTCCACTTTCAACATCCTGTGTAATTCTGGGGCTTGCAATTTAGGCAGGGTCATTTAGGGCTCAGTAAACTACGAACCCCAGGATTCCACAGGATGTTGAAAGTGGAATAATAGCACTATAACGGTGTAGTGCAGAAATGCCTTGAGTTCAAAGTGCAAAAATAGTTTCCACTCAATGAATTCTGCTGAGTTGAGGAGGAGAGAGAAGAGAGGGCAAAGTCTTGCCCTTCCCAGTAGAGCCAGGAAAAGGAAACTGCTGTGGTCTCTCTTAGTTTGTCTGTTCCTCCTCATCAATAACTTTTGCCATCTTGACCACACTCTGATGTTGCTTGACCAGACATTTTCCTCTGTGAAATGTTAAGGGTTATGGAACTGCTATACAGAACTATTGCATTGTAGCCCCGTTATTTTGAATATTTCTGGTCACGGGTTTACCAACAGGTGCCTCACTTTCTGGTTAGACAACCTTATTGAAAGAGGCCATGCTGGCTTAGAGGACTCCTGCAACAGTAATCCAAAAATGCTACATTTCCAAGCTATGTACTGTACTGTTGTACAGGACTGTAGCACAACAGCCCGAGTCTTGCAAAGCCTTTTTTAAAAAATCATTGTTTCCCAGCCTGGCAATTCACCTCTGGTTACCTATCTGGGTTCTTTGATCAACTCAGAGTAGGTGCAGAAGGCTCAGTGATTTACAAGGGACAATTACCAGAAATAGTGTAGCTAAATGTAGAAACATCTACACAAATATAACCTGCCAGTTGTTGCCCTTATGTGCCTTCAGGTCAATTTTGACTCATGGAAATCTTGCCTTTTTCTGAATGTGAATTGCCCAGGGTCACCCAGACAGTTTCCATGGCTGAGTGAGAATTCAAACCCTGGTCTCTCAGAGTCCTAGTCAAGCATTCAAACTCTGCACCATACTGGCTCCAAAACATACATACATACATACATACATACATACATACATACATACATAAAAACTTGGGGGGTGGTATTGGCAAGATTTATTCCGAGGAGGCTTAACATTGCCTTCCTCTGAGTGTGAGAGAGTGTGACTTGCCAAGGTCAGCCAGCAGATTTCCAGGGCAGAGGAGGGATTTGAACCCTCCCAGAGTCATAGTCCAACACTCATATCATTAACGCCACATTCCCTTGTTAAGAATACTGTTACTTTAGTTGAAATGCACCAAGCAAATGCAGCAGGAATGAAGCCATATCCAAAACAGGGCGTCCCACTAATAGAGCTTGAAATACAACCATGGAAACCTTTGCTGTGGTTTGAAACGCACCGATTCAGTGGAAAGGCTCTTATTGATTTCACAAGCAAAGGGTATGAATAATCCCTCTTTGAAAGTTACATAAATAAGACATAGAGGGCTGAATTGGTTGAAATGCCTATTTACACAAGATCTTTGAGGCGTGACTTAAAGTAAGAGACTGGATAGGGCTGGGTTGTGAGTGGCTTTTTAATAAAACTGGCATGACTCGTCAGCACTTCACAAATCACTGATCAATTGCTCTGAATACACTTCTCAGAATAAAATATGCCCTACTGACCTCAACCATATTTATTTGTTTGATATATACCCCTAACTCCAGAGGGGTTTCCAGATGTAATAGGGCGCGCATATATATATATATATATATATATATATATATATATATATATATATATAGAAAATTAATTAGTTAATGCATTTAGAAAACCACCATCCCTGCAAATGGTGCTTTACAATGAATAAAACTGGCAGTGGCAGGCTGGGGAGTGGGTGTCATTTCAGTTTTTTCTCTATATTAATTCTCCAGAATTCACAGATTTCTTTATATTGAGATTGAAAAGAAATTGATAGTTCTAAAAAATATTGAACATGGAAATAAAAACAGACCTGATAGATTGAGTCATCCAGGCCCAAAGTCTTTGAGCGAATGATATTCAAAAGTCTGGGTTTGAATCCGTGGGGGCAGGTGGCCTCCCTGTCAATGGAGCAATGAATTTACTACAGTTTTTAATTAATGCCTTAAGAAGCTCTCCGTGGTGCTGAGGCCGGTTCCTAAACAGGTTCAGCACTTTGGAGAGCTCCTTCAAAGGCAAACTTGGCATAGATTCACCATTCTCTTGAGATGGGAACCACCGGACCCCCACTGATTTGAGTCCCTCTTTTCAATCTATCTATCATCTCTCCGTGTTTATTTGAAAGTTCTCCTTTGAGTTGAAACTTTTTGATTTATTTTTTTAAATACATTTTTAGGCATGATAGCATGAAAAGGCAGTAGTGTACTGCCGTGTTTAGTACAGCTTCCAGAGAAAAACAACCCCCCAACCAATCAGGGGTGGTGGGGTGGGCTGAATGTGGGGACAGAGAGTGGCCAAGAATGCTGTGGTTGAGAAGGAACGTGGGTGGCAATACCGCTACTCACCCACAAGGCGGAAGGGTGCGGGAAACAGCGTTCTTAACCCAATGGCATTGTGCAAATGGCAGTGCTGGAATTATAACGGTATGTCGCACGAACAGCCTGTAGTGTGGAAATGGCCTTGGAGCATTTATATAGTAAGGACTGTAGTTGGAGGTTTTTAAGCAGAGGCTGGGATCTGTGGGGAGTGCTTTGATGTGTGTGCTCCTGCACTGCGGAAGGGGGTTGGACTGGATGGCCCGTGGGATCTCTTCCAACTCCTGGATTCATTAATTGAACAAACAGGCCAGGGAGGATGAATGGGGGAAATGGGAAGAAGAAGAGAGAGACAACGGGACATTATAAAAGTGGCTGAAAAAGTGAAATGACAGTTGAGTGGAGGGTACATAGCATGATGTAACATGATGATTCCAGTTCAGCTGTCTTGGCTGTATCCTGTGGAGTTTGCAGGTTAGTAGAGCATTCTGGACAGGAATTCTAAAATCCCCTCCTTAAATCTGCAAATCTGAGGGTTCCGTAGGATGAGATGATGGTGGTTAAAGTGGAATCATAGCGCTATAACCGTGTGTTGCGGAAGACTCTCTTGTACGTCTTCCTTGTACTCACTGCTCTTGTTGGAGGCCTCTTAGGGACTGGAACATTGCTGCCTCCCCCTCTGCTGAAGGTGAACAAAATGATGCATCTTGGTCTTGTAACAGTTACAGTACTCCAGTATCTTCCTCTCTTCAAGCATCTTCCCGTCTAAATAACTCAAGAGGGCTGATTCTCAGATGGCACTATGTCTTGATAAACAACAGTCCTGTCTCCTTTTAAAAATGTCAGGAGGAACTATCACTCCTTCCTCTTCTTGCATTTTAAAATAGCCAGCAATTTTTTTAAAATTATTTTTATTTTAATTATTTTATCATTATTATTTTTAAAATAATTATGAGAAGTAGTTGTGCAAATTCTTGGAGACTGCTTGGTAGAAAGCAAAACCGCCCACCTAAACAGCCTGACCAGGATGCACTGAGCCAGTGCGGATTACCTGTGAGGAACCATGCACGTGCTTCGGTTGTGTGCCTTAGGGAATTCAGTAGCAGGTCCATAAACATGCCACAACACTGGACTTTTGGGCTACAATTAAAGTTGTAAACCTGAGCCATTAACTCAGGGAGAGTAACCCTACTGAGTCTGCAGTGTCTATGAATGAGGAAAGGTGGAGAAAGGAGTTGGCAGGACTTGTTCCAGTGAGGAGCAAAGCTACATAGAGGTTATAGTTCTGACATGCTGCTACAACATACCTGCATATTTTACTTCTATGGTACACAGATGCTGTGGTTATTAACATCACATTGAGAGCCATATGGAAGCATACCAACAATGGGAGGAAAATCCTCAGAAGCTGGTATCTGACAACACTAATGCAGAACGCTGGAAGCCAGCATAGAGTAGCGCTTTGAGCGTTGGACTATGATTCTGGAGACCAGGGTTTGAATCCTTGCTCAGCCATGGAAACCACTGGATGACTCTGAGCAAGTCACGCTATCTCAGCCTTAGAGGAAGGCAAAGGCAAACTCCCTCTGAACAAATCTTGGCAAGAAAACACCATGATAGGGTTGGAAAAAACTTGCTGTGTGTCTTCGAGTCCTTTATGGAAACCTATCATGGGGTTTTCTGGGGCTGAGAGTGTATGACACGCCCAAGGACACCCAGTGGGTTTCCAAGGCCAAGCAGGAAGTGAAGAAAGTGGATGCTTTTGAAACATGGTGCTGGAGGAGGGTTCTATGGACAGCAGGGGCTGTCAAACAGACTTGTCCGGGCCCAAACGAGTCCTCAACTCTCTCTAGTAGCCGAAGTGACTAAACCGAAATTATTGTACTTTGGACATATCATGAGATGGCATGACTTCTTAGGAGAGGCGATAATGCTGTAAAAAGCAGAAGGCAGCAAGAAAAGAGGAGGACTGTATTGCAGATGTAGTGACTCAATCCAGGAAGCCACAGCCCTAAGCTTCGAAAGCCCCAAGCAGAGCTGTTGATGACTGTGGCTCTTATTCACAGGGTTGTTATATGCTGAAGCCCACAGTAAGTAACAGCAGCAGCAAACAACACAACCAAGAGTCATCATAAAATCTGATAAAAGTTTCGGCGGGGGGAGGGGGGGTCCTGAAGGATATTATTTTCTAAAGTTAAAAAGGAGGCACTGAAATGAACAAGCACAGTATTTAAGAACATATTGACTATTTCCTGGCATCACTATCTCCTCCATCTGTCTCAGTTTGGGAGCCACACTCCTGATTAACTCTCTGTTATCCCACCTTTTCAGATGTCCCAGTTTTTCTCTCCTCAATCCACCATTCTCAGCTTGCTTCAATTGCCTCAAACTGAGTCCAAAGTGCAAAAGTAGTTCACACTCCATTAACTCCGTAGTAGGGAGAGGAGAGGAGAAGAGGGACAAATCTTCCCCTTCCCAGTAAGCTCAGGCTGCAGAAACTCCTGCAGCCTCTCCTGGCTTGTGTGTTCCTCCTCATGAATGCTTTTTGCCATCTTGAACATGGGCACATATGTCCCGGTTTTCACCTGGGAAACGTTGGAGGGTTTGCCTCACCCTCCTTACCACAACACTGACAATTTTGTGTAACTTGCCATGAGAGGAGTTGCAACAGTTTGGAATTATGGTAGGTCCCCCATATCTTGGGGGTACATTCCTGGACTTAACGTGAATGGTGAAAACCACAGAGCGTACCAAATGCTATATTTTGACCTTCAAGTCAAGTAAGTTAGTGAGGGAGGCAAGCAGTTTCACTACTTGGCCTCTCTGTCTGTCTGTCTTTCTCTTTCTTCTGTCCTTCCGTCCTTCCCTCCCTCCCTCCCTCCCAGCTTGGTGAGCAGCTCCCTTCCCAGGTGCCAAATCCAGTGGATGTTCATAGCCGGTGGCTACGACCGGGGACCCTTCTCCCACTGGTGTCCTTGTTGTCCCTCCTCCATAACAGGCTTACCTAGTGGTGGAAGTCATGTCTGAGAAACAGCTCATCCTGTGAATATCCCCACAGCGCCTTGGATTAAAATCTGGCATATCAGTGCCTCTGATGGGGATGGAGGGAGATTCCTTCCTCAGATGAGAGAGGCATGCGGAGAGGGGGAGTTCACTCCACCTTGCCATGAGCCTCTCTCGGCCGGGGGGGGGGGGGGAGAGAGAGAGAGAGAGAGAGAGAGAGAGAGACCTTGCACGGGCCCCGGCTGCACAGAGTAAGGACCCTGGCTGACAGTGGCAGCCAAGGCTCTGGAGCAGATTGTGGGTAGATGAAGCCGTGGATGCTGGTCTAGCAGATACGGGGGAGTGACTGTTATTTCCTTCATCTTGGAAGGATTAGAGTGCAATGGGGTCTACTAGGGGAACCTGCAGGGATCAGCTGCAGGAGGCAGAAGAGAAATTGCCATGTTTAATCAGAACTGGAGGCTTCTAAAGGACTGTTTTGTACACTTTCCAGATTGATTATCAGCCACTTTTTCTATCAGGTGTCATAAAATAACTTTCACACTAGGCAAAAAGAAGAAAGAGAGGAGGAGAAGGGAAAAAAAAGAAAAAAATATGGTGGCACCTTTAAGACTAACTGGTTTTTATTATGGCATGAGTTTTCGTGGATATAAACCCACTTTTTCGGATGCAGTACCAAGTGGTATTAAGGCCTCAGGTATTAAGCATATTTATGCTTACTGTATCCAAAAGAGAGGGTTTATATCTACAAAAGCCCATGCTAAAATAAAAACAAGTTGGTCGTAAGAGTGCTGACACATTTTTTTCTTCCCCTTCCTTCTTTGTTTTTATGCTGCAAGAGACCAACATGGCTTTTTCTTTGGAAACTTTCACAATATGTGAATTCAGAAGTGTACAAGTGTTCTTTTGGAAACTGTGCATTTAATGTATGGCAGGGGAGAGCCTACAGGTTTTGGTTCTTTCATGCAACACAATTATAGCAGTTGGATGCCCACTTTAACTGGCATGGCTGCATCCTCCAGAATCCTGTGAGTTGTACCTTGGTGAAGCACAAAGCAGTCTCTTTGGTAGAGACTTCTTAAGAAACTACAAATCCCAGGGTTCTACAGGGTAGAGGCATGGTGGTTGAAGTGCTCTAACTGTGTGCAATAGTGTGAGAAAGAGCCAGGTCTAACATTTGGGGTAGATCTGGAAGTCCAGGCATCACAGTTTATCAAGATAGGTAGGCCTGGTTTATGAGAAACCTGTCCTAGGTTTCCTTCTCCACCTGAAACTGTCCCCTCCAACTCTTCCTCAGATTCTCTTCACTCCATGTAATAGCTGCCTCTCGACAGCAGGGGTGGGAATTTTGAGGTCCTCCAGAGGGTGCTTGCCATAACTTACCCCAGCTCTACCCGGCGCAGCTAATGGCGAGAAATGTTGGGAAATCCAGTTCAGCAATACAGGGGAAGGAGACACAATTCCTACCCCTGATATATGAGAAAAGAGAGTATTGGTGTGTCTATGGTAGCTGTACGTCATTGGGACATCATGCCAAGCACCTGAAAATCTGACAGAGTGTTTCCAGTTGTTGTCTTAGTTGCAACTGCCAGTTTAAAGTCAAAATTCCATAACAGCTCTGCCTCTGAAGGAAAAAAACAAAGTGAGGGGGCTGCCACAGCTCATCGGAACATCATAATGCGTGCTTCCAAATACAGTCGGCCCTCCACATTTGTGGGTTTGACTTTCAGGGATTTGATTATTTGCAAGCTTCTCCAACCCCTGCCACCCCACCTCAGACTCTTTTTTTCTGGGAAACCTTCCCTCTTGGCTGCTGCATTCAGGCCACACACCCCTTTAGAAACCTGATTCTGGTTCTCCTCCTCCTCCTCCACCAGCCACTGCTAAGGAGGGCTCACAGCCCAATTTCTCAGCACCACAAACCTTCTTTCAATGCCCCTCCGCACGCAAGAAGGGAGATGGGCAACCATGCTGACCTGCCCCCTTTCCCGCTCCTTTCTCTGACCTAGGCCATTTCCGCACTAGCCTGTCATAGCGCGATGATTCCACTTTCAACATCCTCTGGAATCCTGGGGTTTGCAGTTTCGGGAGGGGCCAGCAAACCCCAGGATTCCAGAGGATGTTGAAAGTGGAATCATTGCGCTATAACAGGCTAGTGCGGAAATGGCCCTGGTTTGGACCCTCCATGCCCACTTTTATCACCATGTCTCAGTCTATTCCCCACTATTTTAATACGTGCAATTTTTCTTTTTTCTTTTTTCTGTGTGAGGGTCCTGTGCCACTATTCCCAGTGAATGTGGAGGGCCAACTGTAGTGTTTTTTGGCCTTTTCATGCAAGTTGCATTGGGCAGTTTCAAGTCAAAACTCCGTATGAGAGGCTTCCTGGAGGGGAAAAGTGAAGGAGGGCTGCTATACCAAATCAGGAAATAATTTTTGAAAAGAGTTAGAAAAGAGAGGAAGGCTCTCTGAGTCATTGTTGGGTGTCCACCGAGAGGGCTAAGGCACAGGTGCTAAGATTCCTGAGGTCAAAAATGACATGAAAAGAGAGGGAGAGTTCTCTGAGGTGCTGCTAGTAATCATTAGGATGTTTATATATCTGTATATCTACATAGATAGATCGATATCATTTTTGTACTTTTTAACAATGACTTGATACTGTTTTTACATGGTTCATTTTTATCGTTTTTAGATTGTATTGCAAATGTTTTTAATGGGCTGTTCTGGAAACAGCTTTGGGTCCCATTCTGGGAGCAAGGCAGCATATAAATACAATAAATAAATAAAGTTCCTAAGGTTTTTTTTTTAAGGGGGGAAGTAGAAAGGAGGAGCTCTACAGGCCCTTCTTTTGGGGAATAGACCTGGGAGGCCTGGGTAGATATCAGCTAGTTCATTAATAAACTGTGCTTGCTGCAACCAAGGCCATTTCCACACTACACTGTTATAGTGGTATTATTCCACTTTCAACCTCCTGCGGAATTCGGGGTTTGTAGTTTCCTGAGGCCCAAGAGCTCTCTGGCTGAGAATTCTAAAGGCCCCTCCCTCAACTACAAACCCCAGGATTCCACAGGAGGTTGAAAGTGGAATAATAGCACTATGGACAGTGTAGTGCGGAAATGACCCAATTGTACAGGTTCATCCACGCATTTCCTCATAACAGCCAAAGGAACTGTATCACTGGAGAACTCTATAGAATTGTTACTAGGTTTGAACATTTTGGACAACAATAAATAATTTAGATTTTAGTTATGGAGTTTAAAAGAAAAGTTAAGTACATTTATTTTAGTAGGAGTTGTTTGCAATAAGGACGGGAATCATCTTTTTAAATTATTTGTGTTTTGGTGTACTAATAGTGTAACTGTAAGGTGTTGTTCTCTTATGTATCTATTGTGTTTCCTTTGTTATTGTATGGTATTCCTATTTGTTTTTTCTGTTTCTGTTTTTCCTTTAATGTGTAATCAAAAGAAAAGAATTGTCACTCTGACTTGCTACAACAAAATGAATGTAGCAACACTGGACTACTTTGCCTGCCTGGCATAACCCCCAGTCTGTCTGCCACATCTCAGCCTCCTACAATACGAGTCTTGTAATAATGGAATTTACACCAAAATAAATTTTACTTGTAGCTGTTCAGTACCTTGAGGTTGACTTTGACTTATAGCACCGCATTCTAGAGTATTCTTAGACAGATTTCTCCAGAAGTGATTTCTCTTGCCTTCCTTTGAGGCTGAGACTGCGACTTCCTACAGTAGTCTTCCGTGGCTGAGTAGATATCTAAACCTCTTCTCCTGGATGTCCAACATCCAAACTACCAAACCACATTGACTCTCAATATGTTACCTAGGCAAGTTTGTATTTCACCAGCTTTATGTTATCGTAGCATCTCTAGGCTGTTTTGTAAAAATATGCAGGTGAGTCATCCCTAGATCAAAAGAAGCAGAATGAAATTGGGTTCTTGCTGGCCCAAGAAGCTTCTGCAGAATGGCACAGAGTTTGGTAGCTGGACTTTCAATGGAAGGTGTCTCAGATGCACTCTAAAACTTTCCATAACCAGTTAGCTGGGCATGCTGCAGTGAATAAACAAAATCAAGAAGAGGGAAGCCAGCATAGTCTCTTGTGAACACTGCTGAAGATGGGATTACAGTTGAAAAGAAGTCAGAACTGGGGTTCCAGTTGGGCATGTAAACTTGTGTGTGCTTTGTTCACAGCCTGAAAAAGTAATGTTTCCACACGCTGGCACTGGATGCGTTTGTGTCCGAGACTGACGACAGCACACCACCAACTGGGATGGGGTTTACCTTGTTTTTAACAAACTGCTTTAACACTGCACCAGGGCTGGGCCAACATAGGGCTCTCTAGGCACTGTTGGACTGCAGCATCCATCCACCCCAGCCCAGATAGCCAACGGGAGTTGCAGTCCAACAAACCACAACTACTCCACACAAAGGTCCCAGCACTGCTGAATCTCCAGGCTGCCTTTAAAAGGCGATCCTAGGCATGTTTATTCTGAAGGAAGGCATGCTGCTTTTAATAGGAGAACTGTACTCATGACTGCAGCATTTAAAATAGGGAAGTGGGGGTACCTCCCACGGGGACTCCTGCACCGTTTGCTGTCTCTCCAGCTCAACCCTGGATCATGCCCCCCTTTCAGCCTAGGGAGCCAAGAGAGAGGATTTCCAACTTTCGTTTCCATTCTGTGATAATGTCGGGGATTTCCCCATGTCATGATCTCTCCCGAGCTGGTGGTTGGATCTTGTAAGCAATATGCAAAGAGAACATGTTGATCTGGATCTATGTAGAAATTTGGAATTAAAACGGTATGCTGTTCTATTCTCCCTTTTCCCCAAAGCAAGGCCATTAAAATATGTAATCTGTTATTGGAAAAATAACCATATTGCTGTTTTTCTTATTGTAAAATGCTTTTTAGCCCCCCGCCCCGTTATTTCTGTGTTATGTGCCATATCTGTCTACCTGTCTGTGGAGAGGGAGGCTCCCACCCTTAAAGCTAGACTGCAAAATAATTAACACATGCAAAATCTATCACTGCATGTTTTATATAGACACACATTAAGCATTATGCATGTAACAGAAAAATAGAAAAATTTTTGTCAGTACTGAAAATTCCAAGCACATAAAGAGTATTTTTTTTTCCTTTGGTTTGTATGACAAAAGAGATGTGAATTCTGTTTTTATGAGGGTTATGTTTATTTTAGCTGCTTTCAAGGTTTTCACTTTAAACATGTTATTTATATATGATTATATATACTTAGTGACTGCTTAATAAGATTACATAACATGACCATGAACACATACAGGTGGCATAGCTGCCCAATATGAGTTTGTATGTAATATATATATATATATATATATATATATATATATATATATTACACACTTACATAACTAACACATATGTAAAACCTAACCATAGTGTGTAATATATATGTATTGCTATACATCTTGGAATATACAGTAATGCATACAATTTTTATTGTAGCGTGCTTTCAAGTCAGTTCTGACCTACAGTGATGCTACAGCCCATTTACTTATTTCTTGGAAAGATTTGTTCAGAAGAGACTTGCTGGCATTACCTTCTAGAGGCTGAGAGAGTGTGACCTGCCTCAGGACACCCAGTGCGTTTCTATGGCTGAGTGGGGATTTGCACTCTGGTCTCTGAGAATCCTAGTGCAGCACTCAACTAGGTGCACCTCCCTGGTTTAATGCACAGAATATATACAATACATATGCATATATTTATGACTGTATGCATAGACTGCATGGATAAACATGTATCTCCATACACCCAGATGATTAAGGAGCATAGCAAAAGTACTTCTGACAAGCATGTCCTAGATCCCAGAAGAGTGTGCATTTAATCACTAGTGTATGTGCATATGTATATTATCTGTATCTCTATCTATAAATATATAAAAATGATTAAGATTCATCTTTACCAACTGAAGAAGGCAGAAGCCAAAATGTTGCGCTCAGATTACATTTTCCAGCTCTGTTAGTTAATCACTTCAACGAATATGCATATATATTTACATATGTACATGCATATTGATGAATATGTTATACTATATCTAGCAAGGTGCAAGTGGGCATTGCAAGCAGGGAGATAATAATAATTTTTATTTGTTATCCACCGCTCCGCAGGGCTGGAGGTGGAGTACAGCACAGATACAACTAAAAGCAATTCATAGTTAAGATACACTAAAACACAGACTATTTAAAATACAAATCTAATTTTATAAAAGTCAGTTTGTTTTTCTGTGTCAGGAGAAGACCTCATATGATTGGCTGTGACCGGGGAAGGTCTCATACGATTGGCTGTGTCAGGTGAAGACCTCATACGATTGGCTGGCTGTGAAGATTCTATGGAATCCTGGGGTCGGCAGTTTAGGGAGGGGCCTGTGGAATTCTCAGCCAGAGAGCCCTTGGGCCTGGCTGGTGGCTATGGAGATGAGGCCTGACAGCAAGGAGGAGGGCAGTGTGTTCCCTCAGGAACCCAACCTCTGAATACAGATTGGATTGGGGAACATGGGGGAAAGTTACAAGGACTGGACAAGACAGTTTGGGGAATTAGAGACACAGGATCTCAAATCTTTCTAACAAGTATTAGGTATGAGAAAATAAAATCCTGGGCAATGCTGTGTATATATGCTGGTAGTAATAGTAGTAGTAGTAGTAGTAATAATAATAATAATAGTAGTAGTAGTAGTTTTTATTTGTCACCCGCCTCTCCCCAAGGCTGGAGGCAGACCACAGCATAGATAGAACTAAAACCAAATCATAGTTAAAATATGCTAAAACACAAGTTTGCGCTAAATACACTAAAACACAAATACGCCAAAACAAACATTTTAAACAGAAATGTCCTATAATTGAGATAGATCCTACCCTATCCTAAATCCCTGCGAGTAGGAACAAAAGTCCATTTAAAAAAAAGACGGGCCGAGTGGCCCTTGGGCTACCTTCCAAGTCTTCCAGACCGCACGAAACCGTGCCATTAAAATAAGTCCGAGGGAGGGGGAGCGGGCACTGTGCGCTCTCCGCCCAGGCGAAAGCGCGAGCGGGCGCTAAAGGGCCGTGTGGCAGCCCGGCGCCCCCCCCCTCCTCCTCCGCCTCCTCCGGTGCCAGCCCAGGGCGCCATTCCGGGGGCCCGCGTGCCGCCAGGCGCTTGTCCGGGTTTTCCGCCCGCCCGCCCTCGGCTCGCCTTTCGCTTTGCGCTGCGGCCGGCCCCCGTCTCTCTCTCTCTCTCTCTCTCTCTCTCCAATTTTTCTGTCTGTGTGTCTCGCTCCCTCCCTCCCTCCCTCTCCCCTCCTCCCTCCCTCCCTCCTCCTCCTCCTCCTCCTCGTGCACTCTCCGGCCCCCCCCCTCCCTCGCTCGCTCGCTCGCTCGCTCCGCCGCTCACTTCTGTCTCAATATGTCTCAAGATGGCGGCCAATGTGGGATCGATGTTTCAATATTGGAAGCGCTTTGATTTACAGCAGCTGCAGGTCAGGCTCGCGGGGCGCCGGAGGGCGGGCAAGGCGGGCGGGCCCCCCTCCCCCTCCCCCGGCCCGGATCCCCCCTCCCCCCCGGACCCCCTTTTCCCCCCCGCGCTCCTTTCAAACCTGGGGATGCTGCCGCCGCCGCCGCCGCCGCCGCCGGAGCCGGTTGGTGCGTGCGTGTGTGATCGCAAACACGCTCCCCTCCGAGGGGCAGGGGCGGCAAGAGGGGGGTGGGAAGGTCTCCTTCGGGGAGAAGCAGCGCCCCCCGGGTCCCCTCCGCGGCTTCCCGGTCCCAGGCGGCGGCGGCGGCCCTCCCTGCCCGCCCGCTCGCCCGCCCGCCCGCGCTCCGGCTCCCCTTCCCGCTCTCCCCTCCTCCCATCGATAACCCGCCGCCGCCGCCGCGCGATCGGAAATTGATCCTCTTTGTTCAATTCATCGATCCCGACAAAATGGCGCCGCGGAGGTGGCAGGCTTGTCCCGGGATGGAGGGGAGCCCGCCGGGGCGAGGAAACCGGGACCCCCAGCCCCTCTGGAGCCCCCCCTTCCTCCTCCCCGCGGGGATCCTAGGGACCCCCCTCCCTCCGAGGAAGAAGAAAGCCTCCACGATCCCCCCCTCGCCTCTCCTCCCGGCCACCCACTCCTCGCCTCTTTCTCAGTTTTACCAAGAGGGGAAAGTGCGAGGGGCAGCAGCGGCAGCAGCAGCAGCAATAATAATAATAATAATAGTAATAATAATAATAATAATAATAATAGGGGAGAAGGGAGGGGTGGCCCTCTTTTAATGATTTTGGCAACCCCACTTCTTTACTCCCCCCTCCCCAAGCCTTTGCTGATCGTCTTCCCCCAGTCTGTCCCGGGATGGAGGTGCCCGCTTGGCAAGCCGGGCTCCCGAGTAGCACCCCAAAGCCCCCTTGCAAAAAGGCCCTCCGCTTCGTTTAGCTTCTCCTCAGTTTTGCAAAGAGGGGAAAGTGTAATAAGGGAGGGGGAGGTACAGTAATAATAATGATAATAATAATAATAATAGTAATAGTAATAATGGTGAGAAAAGGGTTGTCCCTCTTAATTATTTTGGTAAGGTCACTTCTCCTTTATCACGCCCCGCTCCAAGAATCTCTTCTGACAATCTGACCCCGGTTTGTCCCGGGATGGAAGTGCCCACTTGGCAAACGGGGCTACTAACCAGGCCCTCTGTGCCACAAGCAACCCCCCCTTATATGCCCGAAAGCCCCCACGGTTGCAACCTACTCCTTCACTTCGCTTACCTTCTCCTCAGTTTTACAAAGGGGGGAAAGTGTAATGGAGGGGGAGGCACGGTAATAATAGTAATAGTAATAATAGTGATGGTAGTGGTGGTGGTGATAGTGGAAAAAGGGGGGTGTTTTTACCTCTCCTAATTATTTTGGTCGCCTCACTTCTCCTTTATCACCCTGCCAGAGTCTCGTCTAATAATCCGACCCCAGTTTGTCCCGGGATGGAAGCGCCCTCTTAGTAAACCGGGCTATAATCAACACCCCCATATCCCAAAGCCCCCCCATCTTAAAAAGCTGCACTCCCCCAACCTATTCCTCTACCTAGTTTGGGGTTTCTCGCCCCTTCTCCAGTTTTTTAAACGGGGCGGAAAAGAGTACAGGAGGGGAGGGAATAATAACAGAAAAGAAGGTATTGCTTCCTTCTCTTCATTTAATAATTTTTGTAGCCCACCCCCCCCGAAAACAGTCTTGAACAGTCCCCCCTCTCAGCTGGTTGTCTCTGAGTAGTTCCCCCGTTTAAGAAAGAACAAAGTCTTAGAAAAGGTAACCTATAAAAAGGGCCGGGGGTCTCTCTTGTTTTCCCTTGGCTCTCCCCCTTTTACTTTTTCCAGACCCCCCCCTCAAAACAACATTTTTGAACAAACCTTTAGTTTAAAAAAAGAGTAAGGAAGAAAGCAACATAGAGAGCTAAGGGAAACTCTTTTATTTGCTTGTGGAAACCCCCCCCCCAATTTTTTCCCTTCTGCCTTCAGTAACACCCCCATTTTAATAGCTGCCTAGTTTTCAGAATCAGAAGAGTACAAAGAAAATACGATAAAATGAAGAAATCACTGGAGGAAGTATGTGTGCCGGCAAAGGGGAGGGTCCTTTCCTGAGTTTTCCTTTCTTAGAAACCACCCCCCCGTCAGAGCCCGGCAACCACACAACAAAGCCCCCCCCTCCAAACAGTGCTGCTTTATAAGGTGGGAGGGATGTTAAAATAACCCCTAATAAGTGCAGAGTCCCTTTTAACGTTTCTGGCTACCATTGTGCCCCCACAACAATCTTTCCCTTTATTCTTCTCCCCCCCCCCCCGCACAGCAGTCCCCCTCCCTTCTTAACAGTTGTCCAATGGTGGCGGGGGGAGCGGAGAGGAGGGAGAAATGCTAACAGGAAACCGGGTCTGTGTGTCTGCTGGGCTGTGTGTTTCTCTTTTGTCTTCCCCTCTCAGCAAAAATATTTCTGCTCCAGCTCTTCGTTTCTTTTCTTCTCTGCATGTCCCCCCCCCCCGATCCCAAATGGGCGCACACGCCAGATTGGAAGCTCATGGGAAACTTTGCGGGACTTTGTGTGCTCACATGGAGAAAAGAGGAAGAGGGTCTTGCATTCATGGTTCCAGTACTTCTTGTTTGGGGCAGGGGGGATCTCTCATTATTGAGTCTCTGACCAAAAGAACCCCCTCCTCTGATTATAGGGGTGTGTGTGCCTGGAAAGTGTGAAGGTTGTCCTAAGAGTGGATCCCGTCTCCTTAAGCTTCTGCCTTTCATCTTGGGGAAGGGGTTGCTCTTGGAAGGAGACCTGACAGCTTGTTTCCCTTTTCGGCATCCCCCTTCCAGCTTTTTTATTTAATGAGACTTCCACATTTCCTGTTTCTCTTCCCTCCAGTCTTTACGGGGAGGGGGGAATGTAGCTTGTCAGCTCCCCTCCACACATAAGAAGCTACGTTTGCTCCGTATAAATTGTATGGAATGGGTACAAATAGCTGCGTGCATGTTTTGTGTCATTCCTAACCCCTGTGGCCCTTCCTTCAATTCCCCTGCGATCATTTTTCTAACAGAGGGGAGGGAACCAAAATCCAATCAGGGAAACGCCTGCTGCCTGCCCTCATTGCTATCCCAATATTTTGCGGAAGTGTCCCTCCTCCCTCCCTTTTCATCTTGTCCCAGTCAAATTTCCCCTGAAGCAGAGTTTTGAGTGTGTGTCTGTGTATAGGAGGGAGAGTTTAAAATTGTTGGTAGTCTTATCACATGTTTGGGGAGGAGAGCATACAAGGTCAAGGAAGTATTCCTGATCTTGTCACTTGATTATTGGGATGTGTGTGTGTGTGTGTGTGTGTGAATTACTTCCCTGCTCTTTTCTGTACTTGAGGAGGCAGCTTGTAGTGGTCAGAAGGTGTTTCTTTCACTGTTGTGCCCTCTCCAGCAAAGACCCTCAGGTTCTTTAGGAAGCAGGTCGAAATCAGGCCTGGAGAGAATCCATCTCCCCATCCTGAGTTTTGTTTCCAAGTTAGTCTCATGGAATCCCCTGAGACTCGCTTCCGAGTCAGTCCGCTCAGGAGCTCAGCCTCCTTTTCCTTAGTGGGATCCAGTCCCATGGGCTGATAGCAATGTGGGGATTGAGATTTGAATTTGGCCTGGTGGACTGGGGTGTGAAAATAGCCTCCACAGCAAACTTGAAGGAGAAGATCTGGTGAACTCTTGAATGAACCTCTTTCTTTTGTTTCGTCTGCAGCCAGTTTTACTTCCATGATTCTTGTGCCATGTACAGTTTTCTGGAGATAAGCTCTCCATTGTCAGGGAGATGATTTCAGAGGCCCCCTGCTGAATCCTTAGAGACTGTTTTTGGTGTTGGCGGGGAAGGGGTGCCCAATTGCAGGAGCTCTCTTCCTCCACTTTCTTTTTGCTTTTATGTTTTGCTCAAAACCAGGTTTATGTGTGTTTTGACTCCTCTAGTCTCATGCAGCTGGGCTCTTTCCACTTTCCATGGGGGACTTGCATCTCTTTGGTGGTATTTTTCACAACTTGGTGGGAGTTCTGTGTTACTTTGTATCCGGGTGGATGGCAACTACTTTTTTCCCTTCTCTCTCACTCCTCCTTCACACATTTCAAAATTGAAAATTTGGGCATATGCGTGTGTTTTCCTTGCCCATTTGTGTCTTTTCCCATTACTGAGGATTTGAGTGCAATTTTTCGTGATCAGACAGACATAGGGTGGCAAACATAGCTTCTATAAGGCTTTGTTAGGGACAGAGATGAGGTCTTGCTTTGGTTGTCTGTGGCTTCTTTTTTCCCCAACGTCTGGTACTTACCTTTCAGGGGGATCAATTTAGCATTGGGAGGCGGATGTTTGGGAAGTGGGTATTACAGTCTCTTTGACTTTAGCTTTCTGTTTGCTTGTGGACTTGACTTTTGTTGTCTAAATGGGGTGGGAATAGTTTTGTGTGAATCCCTGGCCACCTGCATGGACTCTGAGCAGGAGCCAGGACGTTGGAGTTATTTTGCTGTCATCACACTGAGGAGTTGGTTGATGGGTAGGCCTTCCTTGTTGCCTTCCTCCTTGTGGTTTGGGGGCCCAAGGACAGGGCCTCTGGAGGGAGGAAGTGATTCCCACAACAGTGCCTCCACTCTGGCTCGGTTTCCCACCAAGAGGCAATGCCTTCTTTCCGTTCCTTTCCGTTCCTTTCCGTTCCTTTCCGTTCCGTTCCGTTCCGTTCCGTTCCTTTCCTTTCCTGAAGATACATTTCAAGTTTAGAAACCATATTGAGGAGTTGGAGTAGGGTAGATGCGTGGGAAGAAATGGAGCAACCGGGTTAAATTTCGCCCTGCTTGGGGATAGATTTCCCCCAGGAAATTGCAGATGTACTCTTAAACAAAGCCTAGGTGTGTGTAAAAATAAGTAAATATGAACAGCAAAGGAGGAAAACACCAAAGTAATGGGAGCTTTCCTCCTCGATCAATGTTTTTGCGGTGTGGATTGGTTGATCTAGGGCAGAGAAATTGTGTGCAGCCTCTTTAAGTGCCTGACATGTAAATTAATTTGGCGAGAAAGCTGGTTTTCCCCCTCCCTTCCCTTCCTCTCACCCCTGCTGAGTCGCCTGTTCAGCCAATGCCCATGTTGGAGCTGAGAGCAGTTCAGCTTGGAAGGAGCCGGAAGTGATTCTTACATAGATGTTTAGCATAGCTGAAGTAGAATTAAAGGTGAGGAGTGTGTGTGTGTGTACACACGTGTATTTATTGTCTGTCTCTGTGTGTGTGTTAGCCCTAAGGACGAGGTGCTGAATTGGTGTGTGCATTCCACTGAGAAGTATGTATGTTTGTGTGTGTGGGATGATAGTAAAACTTCCCTTGGGGACATTCGGGAATGTTGCTTCTGTTGTTCTATAATAATGAAAGCTTGGGCTCTTAAAAGGCTGACAAATACACAGTGCTGTTTAAGTGCTATCCATTATCAAAGGGAATAAGTTTGTGTTCCTTTATTTCAAGAAAGATTAAGACATAAAACAGCTTATTTCCTTGCTCTGCGCTTTTTCCCCCCTTTTAAAAGAGAAAATATCCTTGAAATAGGTTTTAGATTAAGGTAGACTCAATTGAACTTTCTTTATTTGAAAGCGTTCTTAAAACTGTCCCAGAATACCTACAGGAATTCAGGAAATGAGATCCAAATGCAGAATTGTATAAAATAGAATGGATTAGATTAAGATGTAGTTAAACATGGTCTGACAACTTTAATTGTAGCTGAGTTCACTTTTGCCTGCGTGTTGTAATTGCTCTGAATGGAAAAGTTTGCACATCCCAGGAGAATTAGCCCAAAATGTTTTGTTTGCTACTGCAGAGGTACTTACAGAAATATGGCTTTTATGAAAATAAAGTTTCAACCACTGTTTATTGATTAAAAATGATCATTCCAAAGTGTAAACTTGTGTAAATAAAATTCTAGAATAGAAAAGAATGCAGCCAAGTGGCAGTTTAATAAATTGTTTTTGTTCTTGCCTTGTAAAAATAGCTCAAGTTAATTCCTGTGCCTACTGTAAAACTTGGTTTGGCACATTTGTGTAAACTTCAATCTTGTTTTTGTCAAACTAAATGTGACCCTGTTCTCAGTAGTGCTGGATTTCTTGTTGAAACCTTCTGGCAATACTGGCAGAGAGTTCTGCTTGATTATTAAATTTTTAAAGCAGAGTGGTTAGTATTTCTTTGTGCTTTGTATGTCAAGGCATTAATTGGCTGCCTGTACTGAGAAGATGGTATATAACCGTTCTACCAGTAGAAAAGACAAATAGATGCAGAAAACAAGACAGCACAGGTGCCGTTGCCAACCACTGCACAAGGCAGAGCATACACAAAAGCCCCTGTGATAGTGTAGTGGCTATTTGCTCCTGAACTCTAAAGGCTGTGTGTGTGGCAAGCTAACTTTCAGTCCTCTTCTTGAACTGTACCCTTAGAATGGAGGAGCTGCTGTTGTCCTCTGTACCTCCTTTTGAAGTACCTTACTTTTTCCTTGACTGGTCAGAGAGCAAAAGTAAAAAAAAAAAAAAAGCCCAGCGCTGCCAGACATCTTCATTTGGCTTGTGAAATTGCCTTGATCTCCTCCCTGCACCCTGTCTTTTACCCTCCTCCTCCTTCCTTCATCCTTCCTTGCTGTGGGGGAGATTTCTACTTGGAGTGTAAGGCTGAAAAGAGGAAGGGACAGGGGGGTTGAAGGCATACTTGCAGTGGTGGTTTGTTTTAGTAGCCACTGTAGGCGTACAGAGGCCTTTGTACGCACAGTGCCTCGTTCAAACACAACTGTAGGGTATGCTTCTTGGTTTGCAGTTGCCACTGTGGATAATGGGGGCCGGGGTAAGGGAATGCTCTTAGTTAAGTGGCTTGACTTGTTAAATCCTCTCAATCTGCACCATGTTGCCTTTTATGGGCTCAGACAACTAAAGGGGAAAAACAATATCCGGTTGGGACTGGTTATTGGAGAATCTGATTCACATTTAAGTTTATGTGGCTGGAGTTCTGTTAGGAGTAGATCTGCAGTAATCTGGTATTGTCTCTCCACTTCTCTGCCTGAATTGTGTAAGACTGTGCCATTTATAAGTAACTGGCTGCCACTTGTGCTCTCTCAGGTAGAAATCTTCTGGAGGCTCTAGCAGTAGTTTGGAACTAACTATGAGACCATATCAGTTCTGGGCTGCTGCTCCACCTCTTTTCTTCTCTGGGAAAGCCTGTAAGGAGTTCAGATGAAACTTTGCTGCTTCTGGGAAATAGCAATAACACAGATATGCAAGCTGAGTCCTGGTAACTGCCCCTTCAGATGCCTGACAGCAAGAGGCAGAAGTGCAGTGCTTGAACCTCTACTGCATCGTAATATACAGCTTCAGGCAGCTCAGTTCTACGCCCGAGATCATATCAGCATGAATTTTTAAGAAGCCAAAAACATAGTGTGGGGCTGACACATCCTTGTTTGCTCTCCGTTTCATGAGCTCACTGTCGTTACAGGAGAACCTGCCAGGCCAAGCCTAGAAAACTGCAAAGCGTTTTATCCACAAGACAACTATTCCAGGGTAGTGTGTCTCATAGATTTTAGGCTGTTATCAAATACTGTCACTGTGGAGCTGAAGTGTAAGCTCTTTCAGTGCAGGGGCAGACGCCCTAGACAACATAGCGAGGTTTCGCTGGTTGGCTCATGTTCTTTTCGGTTCTATGATCTTCTGAATAAGGTTAGCTGGACCAGTATCTGTTCTGTTGCAAAAAAACCAAATGGATATTATAAGTTGTGCTTTTCCTCATGTATTTCTCTCTTTCTTTCTTTCTTTCTTTCTTTCTTTCTTTCTTTCTTTCTTTCTTTCTTTCTCTCTTTCTCTCTTTCTTTCTCTCTCTCTTTCTTTCTTTCTTTCTTTCTTGGCTCATCCAGGAAGCCAAAGAAACCAGCAGCCTTACTCATTTCCTTGTTGCCAGTCCTAGGATGATGGATGGGTTGGCATAAGTTAATCCCCAGGCTTGATTGCTGCCTGAGTGACCTCTTGCCAAATTTAGGATTATTTTCCTGCTTTTTCTAATGCCTTTTAGAATCAGACGCCCTGCTCCACTTTTCACCTCCACCTTAACTTCTCCAGTTTACCTTTGCTACAGAATTCTCCCCTGGATGTTGATCCCCACCTTTCACTTGGCAGTATCAGTTTTCTCAGAAACTGAGTTCAAGTGGATTCCTTGAAATGTGTTTCAGCTATGTCACCAAAATTTAGGAAGGTAGTGGGCCAGGATACTTTACCCTATTTGCTGAGATTATTATCTAAAATGTACACTAAACATCTCTCAGTGCACCTATACCTCCTTCGCTTTCAACCAAAGTTATCTGTGGATTTGCTCAGTGGCAATTCCAGGCGGCCTCTGCACGGTCCCTGTATCTTACTCTGAGGCAGTTTTCTTCCTCACCAGATTGGGAGATGCTGCTTCATAGTATCTGTTTCTTAACCTAATTGTGGGAAAATGAACTCTTTTATCTGGGGTCTGTTGTGCTACTTAGAATTTGAATTGTGTCCTGGGTTTGGAACAGAACCATGGGTTCTGTGAGAGCTTTGTCATCAGTGGAACAGTACAGTGCACCTGCAATATATGCGGGGGTTCTGTTCCAGGAGCCCCCACATAAAACAAAAAATTAAAGTATTTGTCCCACTGTCATGGGGCATGATGCTTCGCATGACTTTGCTGTACTTTGCTGCTATTGCATGCCTTCAGGTTCCCTGTGATAATCCTAAGTTGATCGTATCATGGGGGTTTTCTGGGGCTGAGAGTGTGTGACACGCTCAAGGTCACCCACCAGGGCTCAAGTTACAGCAGATGCTGGGTCTCCTGCTGTTTGTACCTACACAGCTTTAAAGCTTTTATGTTGTTCTAGGGCCCTGTAAAAGCAGGCTAGTCTGAAGGATGTCAACCTGCCCAAAGCATGTCCGGTGAGATTCCAGCTGGTATATGAATCTGGGTCTCCATATGGTCAGTCAAACCGTGCTAACAGATTCTAAGCAGTCAAGCTGCTTTACAGTCAAGTGGTCGGAGTACAAATTTAGCCCATTTTACTTTTAAGATGGGAGGTACAGATTTTGTTGTAGAAAGAGTGAATTGTTTCCGACTTGTCTATCTTATCTGGAATTCTTGGTGCTGGAGGGAAGTTGGTGTGAAGATGGCTGAATGCTGAGCTCACAGTTTTGCTTGGTGAGCGTGCTCTAGCTGGCAGGCTCAAAGCCCTGTTGGACCATGTACAGTTGGCCCTCCACGTTTGCAGGTTTGGCTTTCATGTGTCACATTATTTGAGAGTTTCTCCAACCCCACCCCCCTGCCTCAGGCATTTCTTTTTCCAGGGAGGCTTCCTTCTCAGCAGCTCTGCAGCCTGATCAGTCCACCTGCTGCCACTTGGCCAGCTAAGGACGGCTTGCAGCCTGATTTCTCAGCACCACAAACCGTCTCCTGATGCCCCCCGCACACCCAAGGAAGGAGATGCATGTGTGAGAGGAAGTATGGGGCCACCCTGCCAACCCACCTCTTTCCCTCTCCTCGCTCTGACGTAGTTTGGACCGTGGGTGCCTGTTCTCCCCACAGTGCTTTGGTCTCCTTCCCACACAGCACCCCTACCCTTAGTGAATGTGGAGGGCTGACTGTACTTTCAAAATTTGTTCAATATATTCCCCCGGATTTTTCTTCCGGGTTGTGCATTGGAAACCTTTTCTTGTAGAAGCAAGGGAAGTGAGGATAGTGCCTGTATCTCACTAGAGAAATTCATGGGAATGGGCTTTGAAGAGACAAACAGATGGCGCAATTCTAAGGTATATGTTAGAAGCCATTAACTTAGAGGTCAGGGGAAGGGTGGCCTTGTTTTACACGTGCAGGCTATTATCGCATAGAATATGGGACTCCATTCTCTTGGAAACAAGAGCTGATTGCTGAACAGTGGTCGGCTCTGCTATAGGACAATGGCACTTTCTAAATTAGGTATCTAAAGCTGCTGACATGGTAACTCGTTGCCAAATCATATTTAACAATGGCTGAAGGGGCTACTCATTGGATTAATAATAAACTTTGTAGTGCAAGCAGAACCCTGGAGGCCCTTGAATGCCATGGTGATGAGCTTGGCTTTTCAATGCTGAAGTGGACAGTTAAAGTGCTGTGCTTTGGGACCAAAGAGTGTCTCCAGCTCCTGATGTTGCTGCAGAGAGGGCTGAATTATATGTTATACTAGTTGCTTGGGGAGCAAAAAGGAACCAATTCCAGCTAGTGGTAGCAATGGAATGTGCAGAAATATTCTTCTCAGTGTCCAGGTCCCATGGAAATACTTCCTGCTGGTGCTGGCTTTGAGAGGATATAGGTCATCTATGGCAGGGCTAGAGAGCCAGCACGTTGTAGTGATTTGAGTGTTGGACTAGCACGGCGCTCGCTTGAATGCCCACTTGGCCATGGAAAACTTCAGGTTGACCTTGGGCCTTTCGCACACTCTCAGCTTCAGAAGAGGGCAAGAGCAAACCCCCTCTGAAGAAATTTGGTCAAGAAAACCCCATGATAGGTTCGCCTTAGGGTTGCCATAAGTCAGAATGGACTCGAAGGCACACAGTCATGACAGTACTACTTAAAGTGGTGGTCCATGGACCAGTGTTGGCCCATAAGCACTGGCTGCCAGTCCCTGGCGAGTTTCCAAGAGAGAAAGAAACAATTCGAGCCAGTAGATGCAAATATGGTACGTGGGGTGGGGAGAAATTGCCAGTTCCTCACATCAGATAGCTTGAGATACACTAATCTATTAAAAACAGTTGTAGATTTTGTTCCCAGTCTGAACTGCCACCAGCTGGCATAATTTCTTAGTAGTTTTCATGTGGCTGATACAGTGGGCAAGTCATCCAGCCTTTTTGGTTTTCCTGCTGTAGAGATATGAGCCCCTAACTGAAGCTTTTAAAAATGGGTATTGGTTGATTTAAGATTTTAGTAGATTTTCCAATAAGTAAATACCTTTGGAGTGATTTACAAGTAGAAAGACACAAGATAGCCAATAAAAATACAAACAAATGTATCAGTTGAAACTGTGTGAAAAATATTTATATATTAGAAAGTTCAAAATGTAAATAGTAAAATAGAAGTAAAAGGTATGACAGAATGCCTGCCGGAAGAGGGTGTTCTTAGCCTGTCACCTAAATGGTATAATGAGGATACCAGGTGGACCCGCCCCCCCCTTGGGTGGGACGCAGAGTCCCCTGGGTAGTGGGGAGGCTATTCTCTCTTTTAGCCATCAGTCCCTGTATTGTTGCAATTTTTTTCCTCCTTGTTTCATTGTGTCCCAGAAGTATCAACTGTTAAGCCTAGCTTGTGCAGGCCAGCCATCAGCACTAAATCAGAGAAGCCTGCTAAATCTTTTATTCATTTGTAGGGTTTTCCAAATTTGTTGCGGGTCTGTAAAGTGGCACTCAGGCCCTTGGACTTAGTTTGGACATTGGACAGGCCGGTTTCCAACAGGGATTCCTCTTCTTGCCCAGGAACTAGTTTCTTTTCAGTGCGAATGCCAGAGACCAAATCTCACACTATCTGCATGCAAAATACATGCTCTGCCAAGAAGTGATGGGCTTTTCCCTGTGAGTATTTTAGTGTTGGGGTAGGTTATATTAGCTGCCCAGTCTCTAAATCCCCCTCCATTCTACATTTGTTAAAAATAGAGATGAAGAACTGTGGACAAGTTTTCAGCTGGCAAACAGCAAAAGTTTTAAGTTTGTTTTTAGCCTCTTATTGGAAGCAGGTGGGTCTTGAAGGTTTTTTGGAAATAATTTCAAGTAATTTTGGAAAGGTTATGTTTCAGATATTTTAAATGTGGTCTGCTTGTGGAGTGTATGTGTCCAGAGTGATGACTTTACTAAGAAGCAAAAGTCAGTTTCCATATGATGGCTACTCTTCTTAACTCTTTCAACATGTGAACATTCTCATAATATCTGACGGAGAAGCTGATGTTTGTGAGAGGTGGCTCAGAAGGAGACTGGGCCTATTCTCTTAAATTACTGTTAATGGAGATTATGAGGAAGAAAAGTGCCATGAAGTCCATATATTCTGATTGTTCCTTTGAAATGATAAAAGCAGCCTTGTTCTTAGGCTGAGCAATGCGGGATGCATTTGTTTGGATTTGAGGTCACTTTGCCCACAAGTGGATATTAAACTGCTTAGCATTTATACCATGCTTTCCCCAAGTGTTCAAAGTGTGTGTGTGCGCGCGCGCACGCACGCATGCCTTCACGTTTCCTGTCAATTTATGGTGACCCCGTGAATTTCCTAGGGTTTTCTTAGGCAAGAAATACTCAGAGGTGGTTTTGGCAGTTGAAATAGAGCCTACATCAAGCTGGTGTTTGTTGGTGCCTTTAGGCTGCACTCCATATTATTTTTCCATATCGCAGTGAGAGGCTGAGCTTCAGAAAACGGGGGGTATAGTGCTGTTGTTCTGTAGGCTCTCGGTATAAGGTGAGAGTCATATCAGGGACTCCCCAGTTCGTAGGCAGGGTGGCCAGATACCTTGTCTCACCCAGCCTCTGGCCACCTTACTCTTGATTGCTACAGGAAATTCAAGTCAGTTTTCCTGAAGAAAACCAGTGAAGTGAGGATATTTACTATTACTTTGTATGTGTGTCTGCACAGCCTCATTGGCACAGGTTTAATTGCAATGTATGCATAGGTGTTTAAATTTGAATGCACATAGATATGTAAGATGCTTCCTACAGGAAACAGGTAATACAAAGGTGTTGATGTTACTCCAATGTTTCCCACAGAAACCATAATTTGTGATACCGCCCTACGTGATTACAGCTCTCTTATACATAGATGTACTGCTTCTTTTCTTATAGGGTGCTCACTGACTTAAAAAAAAGATAGTTGTTTAAATCTCTGATTGATTATCGAATGCCAGGTTTAGATATTTGAAAACAGTAGTGTTTCTTCTGGTGAGCTTGCTTTCTAAAACAGGCAGTGCTGATCTCCTTATAGGAGGTCAATCATTAACAACGTGTGATGTATCTTTTTTGTTCTTCTGTGTTCCACTTATAATGAATTAATACATTCAGTAGTGAAATCATTAACACGCTTAATGAGCGACCTTTGTGGGAATGACTGTGGAATGGAGGACGCTGGCTTTTAAGATTGTTGGCCCTTGTTCACACAAACATTTCTACCTTTACATTAGTGTACTTACTGATCGGCTGGGATATCTGCTTGAAGTGGTACTTACTTTATTTACTAGTGTACAATAAAGGAATTTGGGAAACAAGACTACATCTAGCAAAGTGAGTTGGTTGGAAAACAGGTCCAAAAGAGAAACATATTGAAAGAGAGAGGCTCATCTGAGGAGTTGTGAAAAAAATGGGATTGTAGATATGGGATACTGCCAAAACCTAAAACAGATATTTGAAGATGACAAGAAGGCAGAAAAACAGGCTGACAACTTTGCTTGTGCAGTAGAAAACATCGTAACTTATTAAAATGCATAATGAATATTTATTAGGCGGAAAAAGTCTCTTCTCATTTGCCCAATTTATGCTGTTTGACTACTTCTTCAAGGCAAACAATGAATCTACAGTGTAGATAATCTATAGTGTAGGAAAAACAGTTTTAGTGAAGTGTGGGCTTAAACTGGTATAACTCAGGCCTCTGAGGAAACACTGGACTCTAATTTTAAGAATGGCTTAAGAATTGTCCGTGGAATTTTTTTGTACCCTTGTGAAAGTACAATTCACAGAATGCTCTGGGAAAAGATAGTTTTATGTTCAATTTAAAAAACAAAGTAGGTTTGTAAATGTACTCTGAGAACATATTGTGCACCCAGACTCTCACCCAGACAATCAAGGATGTATAGCTGGCTTATTTGGCAGGTTATTGTAGTTTGTCTGAAGCCGTTATTGCTGTTACATATGTAAGGACAAGCCAGGAATTGTAGAAACTGGAGTCAAATCATGGTTGAGTCTTCTTCTGGCCACATGTAACAAGAGGGGAGAGGCGAGAGTGCACAAGGCCAGGGCTTTGCTGGGGCTTGTAGAGATTATGTCTGAACTGCGAAGGGCCAGCCCATGGAGACAGCCTCTGGCGACTTTGCCGTACTGTCCTTTCTAGTAGGTACAGTCTCAGAAGTTACTGCTAGCTGTGTTACCAATTCTGTGTTATCCTGATCTTCCATTAGAATGATTTAGTTGGTGTTCAGGGCAAAAAAACAACGATGTGACCTAGTGTGAAGGGATGCAAAAATAAAGGTGTGGTTTCACTGTGAAATGATCTTGTGCTTGGCAGTCTTCCTGCATGTTGTTGAGTAACTACTTCCAGAGAAAAAGAATATGGGTACAGCTCTATATGTTTCTGTAGTTTTTTGTTTTAATTTTAAAGGTCCCCATGTACTACTTCTGGGCTTCCCTGGAGCATCTGTGAGGCACTATGAGGGATAGGATGCTGGACTAGACTGTCCCATTATTCTCATCTTAAAGGGATCTGATTACTTTCTTGTTTGTACTTCAGCTGATCACGTTTGTGTCTTTGTCTTCCCTCAGGGAGCTCAAGACTTTATGTGCATGAAGTTCTCTCATTTTGTTCTCATTTCTGAATTCTGGCAAGCCTAAGGTTCCACGTGAGTGTTGGTGCTGAATGTGGGAACGGCCATGGCCTGTATATGGGACACTTTTGCCCCTGTGTGCTGTGCTGTATATAGTCTGAGGACAAAATACTGTTACGGTGTTCTGAGTTTTCTGCTTGGTAGAAAAAAGGTGCATTCAAATAAGATAACCACTTTGGATTTGTTAATAACAATCTGTCTGTATAATGTTTTATTTATACATGTTGTAAGATATATTTTTGATCTTTGTTCTTAAGACTAGTTTTTAGGAATAATTATACTAGGAATGATGCAAAATGAAAAGTGCCATGCCTACCTGACTAGTAGCCTGCTGAAAAAGACACTGAGCCTGCGGAAGAGGCGTATCAGTTGGGGTCCCAAGGAACAGATTGCTTTTGTGCTACCTTAGGTCCAGGTTCCACAGCTGGCCTGTAGTTGTGTTTGGCCACCTCCAGAGCTTCAGAGGAAGCGTGGGAAGGGGGAACGCTTTAGAGAGAAAAAGACTTTCTTTGTATTTTCTGCCAATAGCTTCTGCCATGTTGCTAACAAATAACGGTTAGAAGATGTTGCAAGCAACTTGTTGTTATCAATGTTGACACTGAGGCATTGTGACTAAAAATCAGGTGATGGTGGAGCTTCAGCTGCTTCAGAAACCAGTGTGAAACTTTTTCTTTATTCCTTCCAGTGCCTCCCTTCCCCACTATCTATCCAGTTTTGTAATATGCGGCAAGTACAATGATTTAAATCAAGATTAATACTTAAGGGCACAACTTCTAATGGCTCAAATAAATCATTTTATTATCAAAACATCCTGTCATGTGTAGATATGAGTAATATGAATATGGCAGCTTCTGAGGGTCACGTGAGCTCTATGGATGATCTTGGATTAGAGTCTTCTCTCATGTGTGAGTTTGAATTTAAATAATAGCAGCCCCTTTCCATCAGATCAAGATGGGAGCACTGGAGGAGGGGGATTTCTCTCTGCATCACATCCCTCTCCTTTATAAGTTGATGTTTCCCCATCTTAGTCAAGTGTGCAAAACTCATATAATATTGAATGTAGAGTCGAAGGTTTTCATGGCCAGAGTCCATTGGTTCTTGTGGGTTTTTCGGGCTTTGAGACCGTGTTCTGGTTGTATTTTCTCCTGACGTTTCGCCTGCATCTGTGGCTGGCGTCTTTAGAGGAGTTCCTCTGAAGATGCCAGCCACAGATGCAGGCGAAACGTCAGGAGAAAATAGAACCAAAACACAGTCTCAAAGCCCGAAAAACCCACAAGAATCATATAATATTACCTGGGAAAATTTGTATCCTCCTTCTAGCACCAAAGTAATGATTTTGATTCATGATGGGGAATGATAACTGTCTTTTAAAAACAGGAGATCCTAATTCTGAATCCTTTGTGCCTCATCTAGTTGTACTTTAAACTGAGCATCTTGCCTGTAGCACAGGGTGGGAACTGTGGGACCTTCCTGGTGTCGTTCAATGGCAACTCCCATCAGCTGCCATAGTCAATGGTGAGGAATGTTGGGAGTTTCAGTCCAAAAGCAGCTGGTGAGCTGGATGATTGCCACCCTTAGTGTAGTAGAGGGGTAGCCTAAACTCTATAATTAATATTTAGTATCAACTAGATTTCTGACCAGAGTGTACACTTCTACAGTTAATATGCCTGGCTTTGAATGTCTCCTGTCTTGGTAATTACACCAAACTGAATCTCTTTGGGTGGGTGTGTTTGTTTCTGTGTGTGTGCATGTGTGTGGCTGAATCCAGTGAGTGGGTTCTGAAGATGCTAGCTACAGTGTGTATGTACGTTAAATTTTGTAGCATTGCAATGTGAACATTGGGTCAAACTGAATCCTGACTTCAGGGTCTGTCTCACTCATTCCTGATCGTAGCTCTACAGAAGACAGTGCATATGGTGCTCCGCAGGACAGCATAAAAAGACCTCAGAGAGATCTGTGCCCAAAGAAATTTGATTACCAGCCTTGGTTTCCCAGATGTTGAGGAATGAGAATTCCCATTCTCACTGGGAATTAAGAATGATGGGAGTTGTAGTCCAACAGTATTTGGAGACCTAAGGTTGGAACCTAAGGTTAACTTCCTGTCTCTGACTTAAAGTATTCGTTTAATTTTAAAAATCATGTATTTCACAAAGGTTCAAGGCATCGTATATTGGAAGCATCACAATAAAATATTAATTTCATTATGCATATATTTGTTGTGCTTGGATTTAAGGTACTTGAGATAATAAGATACATGGGATTTTCTCTGCTGTAAGAACTTTTACAAGCCAGTGCTTGTGGTAAAGGTCCTAATTTTGTACACATTTACCATAGCAAGCTGGTGAGTTGTCTTTCCTGCTACATTAGGTGCAATGGTTTAGAATTTTTTAATAACTTCTTGTGGTCAGGGGAAAAATGATAATCACTTGGAACCAGCATTGTGTTAATTCAGGAAAGTGACACCTATGAAGCTTCTGCGTAAGAAAGTTAAGTGCTTGTTGGTCTTGCAAACATTTCCCTGTGCTGGATTGAATTTTCAGTTTGTACTAGTTTACAGAAATCTTGCCCCATGCGTGAGATGTTTTGCAGATATTTTGTATAGCAGTGGTTTTCAAACAATGGTCTGCAGAGGTTTGGGACTTCAGCTCCAAGGATTCTTGAGCATTGGCCATATTGGCTGAGATTTATGGGAATTCAAGTCCCACAAATCCCAGGCAAACTCTGGAGGGCCAGAGTTTGAGAACCTTTGCTGTATAGTTGTATAGTGTAGAGTGCATGGATATGTATTGGGAGCCTGCAGCTTTTTTTTGAGTGAATACACATGTAGGGCAAAGTTCTTGAAGAATTATTAGAATTCTGTTTTGTCATCTAAATGGTTGCTTCTTAAGCCATTTGATGTGGAGGATTGGCAAACTTGCTTTCTCAGTGTAACAGGGACTGGCAAAATATTTATGCCCATCGGCTAAAACTGTTTCTAGCTTGCCTGGAAACTTTCTGCAAACCAGCAGTCAGTGGCTTGCAGGTGAATGCCAGTCCATAGATCACCACTTTGAGTAGCACTCAGTGATGCCAGAATATTTTTTAAAAAATGGTTGTGCAGTCAGTGCCAGTTCTCATGAACTTTCCTGTGTGTGTGATTTTAGGGTGGAAAAGGGAGTCAGTTGCAACAAAATGCAGCTCGGAAACAACTCAAAAGTCAAATGCTGTACAAGTTCGTTCATTCTTTTTCTTTTCCTGACAGCTGACAGTGCTCTGGTAACAACAGAGTGTCTCTTAAAATCCATTTACCATGCTTGATGCATTTTCTTACTTGCTGAAGTGAGCATTTTTTACACATTCAACATAGCTAACCAGAAAATCTAACTGGATTCAATCTGTATTTGAAAATGGAATGGAGCTATTCTATGGAAATACTGCCTTGTCTACATTTTCTGTCACGGGAGCCAAGTGTTAGGCTACTTGGAATGCTGTGGGAGGGTATTTCACAAACAGACTGCAGAAGACTAGAAAGATACTGAAGAGGTTGTGCTTCTGACACCCTGAACCAGTAAAAGGAGCCATCCATACAAATTTCAGAAGAATAGCTATGCTAGTGGGTTGCAGTAAGAAGAACCATGTTGTGGCACTTTGTAGTATGGGTTTTCTTTGCCTCTGACACCAAGACACATGAAACACATTTAGATGACACAAAAATTTGCCCTCCTCTTCTACTCAAACTATTCTTGGTTTAATGAAACCTTTGACAGCATGCTTTTTTGAATATGCTGTCCAATTTTAAAACAGCATCAAAGACAACCTCTTCCGGCAAACCTGTCCTGATGATTTTGAATTGCAAATGTTAACAGTGAATTTCAAATATGTATTGCCTGTTTTTAGGTATTATTTAGGTATTTTATTATTGTTGTTGTTGTTCTTGTTATTTGCTTTTCAGATGATATGCAATCTAACTACCATTTTAATTAATTGATGTTCTATTTTTAACTGTTATATGTTAATCTATTGTTGTCCCCCGCCTGTATCCATGGGGAAGGGTGGGTGAGAAATAAATATTGTCGTCATTATCGTTATTATTATTGGCAGCCAGATAGTAGGTCAGTTATTTTTGAAGCGTTTTCTTGCTACTGTGACCTTTATGGAGTCTGTCCCAGTGACCATTTTGTTGTGTTCTGGTCCAGAGAATGACTCTTTGGGTTACTACACGCATGCCAATCTTGGTTGTATTAGAAGTCTAGATTGTGCTTTAGTGAGTTTTGTAATTAGGAGTAACTGTGACATCAAGTTTCCAGACTCCTCTTCCTTAATTGGCTTGAAATTAATCTGAGTCTAGTAACCTTTCTGTAGAACACACACCCCTTTTGTGTATGCCTGCAGTATAAAGTATTTTTTAAAGCCAGTGTTTTGTCTCTGTTTTTTTTTTAAATGGGGAAATAAATTAAGGAAGTAGATTGTATATTCTATTTAAGAATTAATGCTTTGGGACAGTTGGCATTGGGTGAGGTAGAATCATGAAAGTAACGTAATATCCATTCCCTATAAGATCAGTTCTAGCTTTTTGTCCTGTAATACGTCTTTGAACAGGTTGACCAGACTTTTACAGGTTTGTGCCATCCTTCTTTCCCTCCTGTATTGCACCTTTTTGAAAATAAGAAGAATCCTAAAAGAATCTAGGTCTCACAGTTAAAATATAATCGCAGACTACTGTGAAAGCACAGAATTAGCTGCCTATCAGTTAAAACAAGAGCAGCATTTGAGGTGTGTGTTTGTATAGGAGTAATTACTATCTTCAGGAGGAACTTGTACATCCCACAGATTCTGTGCCAGATCTGGTCCATTTGTTTGCTTTCTTGCTCTTCGAAAAAAAGTTGAGGAGAGTTTGAGGGGGGTTGAGTAAACTTAGAGGATTTGGGTGGCAATTTGTTATTGAGGAAGCCATTAAGCAGAGAAGGAGCTTAGGAGCCAGGGATCCCCTGGTCGGCCACGAACTTAAATAGCCTTGAGCAAGCTGTTACCTCTGTCTGCAGTAAGGGCGTAATGATCCCGATAGGTATCTCAGCTGGTCACTGTGTGGGGTGAGAATACCACAGGCTTTTAGCATGAGGACTGTGGTGCAAAGGATGTTGCTTCCGTGTTTGTGCGCCTGAGCCTTCAAGTTGCCTGTCAACTTAGGACGACCCAGTGAATTTCGTAGGCTTTTCTTAGGCAAGGAAAACTCAAGAGTGGTTTTGCCAGTTCCTTCCCATTTTTAGAAAGGGAAGTGCTGTATCTTCACATGCAGAAAGTCCTAATTTGACCCCAGCATCTCTGCGCAGTGCCAAGAAATGTCACCATCCAGTAGCACGGAGTCACCACCCATGATGACAATTCTGAGCTAGGCTGACCACCATTTTAGCTCATCCTATGGATTACTACTTCACAGCGTCCTCACTTGAACCTCATAAAGTATTATAGAAAGATGAACTATTAAGTTCCTGCCCCTGCTGTCCTTTATGTTCCTTGAGCAGCAGCACTGCAGTCAGAATTCTGCACCTAATGGGGAATCTACTGGAGTGAGAAATAGCCCAAGAGCCTCTTTGAGTATACATCTCTTTGGGATGTGCTCGTAAGCAACTATTTATTATGCTCGTTTTTCACTGCATATGTGAGCAGTGCTTATTTTATGACTATATTAAGCTGAGGCTGGTGAGATAGCAAGCATATCTCAAAAGAAAATTGCTTCTCTTGTTTTAGAGCATTTACTCATTGCATTTATTCGCTCATAGATTTTGCGTGGCAAAATGGACTCCTGCTTTAGTGGATGTGGGTAATGCTTCGGTTTGTTACCATGCTGTCTGATACGGTTTGAGACATGTATATGTTTTCACCAGATTTGTGAGTACTTGTTCACCTCTCTACCATTGTGAAGCTTTTCTGGGATGGGATCAGTAGCCTTGAGCCTTGGATTTCAGATCCATGTGCATTCTTGTCAAGGTAGTTTTTCAGAGACTATATGTGAGACCCTTCTTTTTCTGTTCTGGTCTTGCAGCTTTGCAGGCTGAAGGACAGAGAAGTAGTTTTTGTCGAACATGTCTTGTAACACTAGTGATGGGTGCTCTGTAGAGAACTGAGGGGCACTGTGGGAGTTCCTCGATGATGTTGCTCAGTGTTTGGCTTCTTTTTGGGGACCTGTGTATGGCAGGGAGTAGGGGGAGGCTCTGAGGAGCCTTTGCGTTTGTGCCCTCTTGTTTGCTGCCACGACAGCCTATTTCTTCAGGATTGTCTTTCAGTTGCATCTCATCTGATGCAAACATCTGGTTCCTTCCCCTTTGTGTCGGGGGAATGTTGTGTCAGAGCCTGTGCTCCGTTCAGCAGAGTGACGTGCTCCCAGGAGCGGCCAACCTTCACTTTGCTTTAAAGGATCTGCTTTGTTTACATGGGAAGTTGATGCTAAAGGAGATGGAGATCCTTGGTCAGCCAGGAGTTTCATAAGATAATTTGTCAATGGAAGACAGAAGACCCCATTCCTTGTTCCCCAGGTGGCCAATTGACTCGGCAGGCGTGGGGGCTGTGTTGCTGTCCAGATGTTGTGATGGGAGTTGGAGTCCCTCTCCTTACCTTAGATGCTGCTTATCTGTTCTCTTCTCCTGCCTCTGATTGGCGGTTGTGGGATCAGATAGCATTATGCTGGGGGACTGATTTGACATGAGGGACACACCAAATCCATTGGAGACACTTAAGCAGTTTGTGCAAGCAAGTTATATTCCCCAAACCAGCTATTACTGTGATCTTCTGAAAGTACAATAAGGTCTTTCTGTTGCTGGTTGAAACATTTTCCCTGAGATTTAAGGGAAGCCTGTGCAGTGAAGGGATTGCTCTTTGACAACCCTCTATTAAATAATAATATCAGCAGTGTTTACCATTTATATAACACACATTTAAAAGTTTTAAAGTGGTTCACATACATCATCTCAGAAATCCATATGACAGTGCAGTAAAGTAGGGCAGTATTGTCTTCTCTACCATGCAGCTGAGAGACAGTAGCTTCTCAAAGTCCATCTAGGCTTAGAGGGGCATGATGGTGTCCATGTTGCCCCTGTTGGGTATCAAGAATGCCGGTGATCTTCCTCACTCCGCATGCCAGCGTTCCTCTCCCCCTACCCTGAACTAGCTTTGGTTATTGTGATAATGGCAATGGTGCTTTTGCCTACCACAGCACTGAATCAAATCTTGCAAACCTGGCCCTAGTCGCAAACTGGCCAGTACCGTGGTTTGTGAAACTGTTATTGCAGGTGTAACTGTTCATCGGCATTAATTGTTAATTGGCATTGTTAAAGTACATATAATAGATTGCATGTAAGAGGCAATCTAATACTCAGAATGTCTGTTTGCCTGTTCTGTGTTTTCCTTTATTTATACTGTATAGCATTTACATTGTGTTTCTTTTGGGCTGTGTTTTCCCTTTTATTTGCGTTATGTTCTCCTATTACAAGCCTTTCTGCTGTTTGTTTTGTGCCAGATTGGTAGATCTTCTGCGTTTTAGATTGTCTGTTTTATGCATTCAATCATACTATATGTACTTAACTTGGTAATGTCTGCTGATTAGCATTGTATGGCATGTCCTGTTACTCGGCAGGTATAAATGTAAGCATAGCTAGCTCAGAATGAGGAAGGGAAAATACCTTGGTGAAAAAGGAGAGCCATGTGACTCTGCCATGAGTGAGTGTAGATTTAACACTAAGCTTTGCTTTGACAGTTTCTGAAGAAGCTCACATACTTCCTGTCTCCTCTACAATTTAGCAGCAAACCCTAGTTTGTCTGGCTCAGCTACAATGGCAAACTGTGGTTTGTCCCCAAACAGAATTAAGTAGGGAAATCAGATTGAGCAGTTGTACAGTCACATTGGTGTTGACCCAGAATGCACACAGTCAGGCAGTTGTGGCTTGTTGATTAGTGGTATTATGTTTTTTCAGGAGCAAGAGAGTTTGTGATGCAGGTGAGATTTGAACTGGGCAGGGGGAGTGAATTTCACATTCTCTGCTGCTAAAATAACTTATGTGAAGATAATTTGTCATCAATCTCAGCGGGTCATTTTTCCTGACTTCCATCTGTCTGTGCACCAAAAGTGGAGATCGATGAAAAACAAGTCCTTAAGTTTTACAGGGAAAACACCAGTCCTTTTCCCTGTGTGTGAGATTTTTTAGAACTGTGGATGCTGAGCAGCCCCGTCACTAGGAACAATCTATTGTGGTTTCAAGGCAGAGAGATCGAAGTTGGCTCTGGTCTCTGTAGCGTGCGTCACCGTAGCAGGTTCTTGAGTTTCAGGCACCTTCCTTTTTTGTACAGCCCTCAGGATGGAGAACGATTATATCATCCTGGCAGATGGCCAAGCCCAAGGCAAAGACTTTCTGACCAGGCGTTGCTCTTCTGACTGCAAGTATTTGAATGAGGTGGCTGTTCTTTGTAGGGGGGGAAAATGGCCATCGGGGTTCCTTTGGATCATTGGGGCAGGGGAGAGAATGGTTCTTCTTTGTGGAACCTTAGTGCTCTGTGGTGGAATGACTTTGTAATCACATCTGGCTTGGAGCCAAATAGTTCGACCTAGGAAGGCTTTGGAAATTCTTATCAGGAGCTGAGCATTATCACCAGGCTGTTCAGCTCTAATTAGCCAATACAGCCTCAAGCAAACAATAAGACAGCTTTTAGTAAGGTGTTTTAAATGGGTGTTGGAGGTGGTGGTTTCTGTTTGGAAAGGGAGCTTGGAGGCTTATATATCGTGAGCATCCGTGGTGCCCCATCTTCTCTGGGGTGTGTGTGTTTACTCATGGCGATCATTAGAGACTGGGTTATGAGCATGTGACCTTGTAAGTTGGTACCAGAGCAGTCTTGCATAGGCTTCATTGATTTCAGCAAATCTTTTGTAGGAAATAGCCTGCTGGGTTGTGCCATTCCATGCGGTGTTATGATATGGCTTTTTTATGGTTGAGATTTCCAATTTAACAGGCTCAGTCAGAATAACAAGTTTTCTTTCAGAACACAAACTGGATCAAATCACTTTCGTTTTCTTTTTCGGCCTACAGTGGAGTGGATTGAAATCTACAGTCCTTTAGGTTTGCTACCAGTGAGAACCTTGGGGGAAGAAATTGTGGTGTTTTTTCAGAGCACCTCTGTTGTGGCTCAGTGACAGAGTTGTGAACCTTGACATTTGCGGCATTCAAATCTTAGCCTTGCTGCCTGTTTGTAGCCTTTTTCCCCTGTGCACATGGCCAAGTATTCAGGTAAAGCCTGGAATAATTGTCTGAGTTTCCCAGCCCCTTGAAGTAAAGTATAATAGAGGCTTGCCTTGTGTTAGCTTTGCCAAGTGATCACACTTTTTATTTTCCAGACCTTATACAGATTTCCACCACTTACCTGACAGGATAAGGATTGGGGGTTGCTGGAGCCTTCCGGACAGGGATCCTAAACACCCCTCCTTAAACTGCAAAATCTGAGGATTCCATAGGATAGGATGATGGTAGTTAAAGTGGAATGACAGCGCTATATCCATGTGTTTTGGAAGACTCCCTTGTAAAACACTGATATTGTTGGAGGCCTTTTAGGGACTGGAAAATTGCTGCCTCACCCTCCGCTGAAGATGAACAAAATTATCCGCACTTGTCTTGCAAAAGTTATTATAAAGGCTTCCCCTGTTTATCCGACAGGTTAGGGGCCAGAGCACTGTCAGAAAATGGAATTGATTGAAAACTGGAAGCCATGTACTGTACTGTAGGGAGCATGAAGGAACTTACAGAGGCTCACTCTGGACTGGCCGCATGTGTGCTGCTTGCAAAGTCTCTCAGCTGGCTTAGCACCTCCCCACCCCAGCTTGCTTTGCAAGCAGTACACGCATGCGAACAATTCCAAGTGAGCCTCCATGCACAAAAAGAACTGATGAAAGAGTGGAACCCTCATCAAATGAATGGAACTTGTCCTTAACTTGGAAGCATCAAAAGAGCGAGTTGTCAGGTAACAGGGCATCAAAAGGTGGGGTCTTTCTGTATTGGTCTCATGTTAGCCTAGAATTTTTCTGTGTCTTTTTGCTTTGAAGTTGCTGCTGCTTCTCCTTTTACAATGAGGTTAATTTTTTATTTTTATTTTAACTGTTGAGTTGTTCAGAGGGTCTTAAACTGATAATAATATGTGATAAAATAAACATAGACTAAAAGCCCTTATGTTTCACAGTTGTGTTAATCCTGACTTCTGTGAACATCTAAAAGCTTCTGCAGAAAGATGTGGTATTATTTAAAAACTAGTTGTATCATATAATAATGTTTAAAAAAATTGTAATGAGATGAATCAAGATGATATTACTTGATCAAAATGATTTAAAAATTGATCAAGATAAGAGAGAGATGAAAGATTGCATTATAAATTGCCATGCTGATGCTGACAGAGATGCTAATTTTGAAATTAGGCAGCATCAAACATAGTGTTATATTCCATTTGATATTGATAGGAAATTATCAGGTGCACAACCACCATAGAGCTTAGATACTTGATCCTGTGCATTGTTCTTAACACTGTTGCTGTTAGCCTGTGTCATGACTGGCCTTGAAAACAGCCCTGTTAAGTACTTTCAACTGTTTTAAAAACCAGTTCACTGCCTGTACAGATTTGTATTTAATCATATGTGACCCGAATGAATCATTTTTTAAAAGCTTCCTTCTCCGGCTGTCAGAAGGTGATTTTTAATCACCACAAGCAGTCTGACAAGTGGTTGTTCATAAGTTGATATTACTTTGTCCCTGTTTTGAAAGCATTAGAATTAGCCTGTAGTGGAAAGGCCTTGGGTTACAGTGGAACAGAGAAGACTAAACCCAGCTGCTAATTCAAGCTAGAATAGAACCATGGAATCAACGGCTCTTGTTAAGTCAACGCTTAACATAGAGTCCCACTGAATCAGTGGGGTCTATTCTAGTTGGAACTAATAATTGGATTTAGTCCAGAATCTTAATTGAGGAAGATGAGAAGCAGGTTGGAAGCTGCTGAACAGAAGATGGTTTTAAAGCAGTCTGGTTAGACAGAACTCTGACTGCATGTGCATATTTTATTTCACAAGTTCCTTTGCCAATTGCCAAACCAGATGTCTTTAGTAGTTCGTGCTATAAGACAGTAAGTAATTAGATTATTCATGTTCTAGTTAAATATATAATTAAGAGGCCTGTGTAAACTGAGCAAAGCTGACAGGTGTTATAGGTTGGTCATAACCATAAACTTCTGTAGCTTTGTGGTAATGCAGCAGACTTTAAAAAAAAACATTAAGGCTGTGTTCAGAGTCAGTTTGAACTGCTAATAATCAGACATGGATAATGCTTAAAATAAAAATGGCTGCCTTAAATGGTGCCCTCCTTCCCTCTTGTGCTTGAACCAAAGCAGAAAATAAAAGTTTTCACTGCCTTACTTGCAAACAGCAAGTAGAAAAGGTGGTTTGTTTGCCTGACGGTGCTTTTCCCAGCACTCAGGGTTACTATTCGTCTGTTCCTTATCATTTCCAAAGCTGCTTCCATGTTGCTGTTCCAACTACCCCACCTCTTTAAGGGGCACACTTAACTACTCACTAGGACCCCCTCCAGTTTAATGGAGTACACACAGACATGCCAGAAATTTTGGAGAGCCGGTTTATAGAGCTTTTTTATGTTTTTGTTTTTTTGTGAGGGAGTGTGTTGTTCTAGATATGGAAACAATATCTTTTGCAATTTTATCACTGCTGTTTTTATTGGGGCACTAAGGAATACTTAATTCATCCGCTTAAGAATAAATTCTTTCCAGGCTGATCCAAGATTTTATTGTCAGTTGTTTTGGACTGCACAAATGTTTTTTATTTACTGAGCAAGTTGCAAAATTTATGAATATTGCTGTATCCCAAAGATCCCAGGTAACCAATTGTTAGCTTTGGACCAATTTAGGGGATGTTGATTATAACTTCTAGTCTTCATGCCCCCCCTCTGTTATACAGGGCAGTGTTCCATTCTGTTTCCCTTTGTATTTTTGTTTTTAAAAAGGATTTATTCCTTCTGTGGTTGATCAACTTCAGATTAAATTTATCTAGACACTTCTGCATGTGTGTATTTCATGCAGTCTTCTAAGATTTTAGGCAAAAAGGCTGTCATGGGTTTGCATTTCGTGTTGGAAGAGTGTTTGGTTTTCTCTTCCAAGTTACAAACTAGGTGACTAACAGAGGTATATGTGGATAAATACAGATTTGGTGGCCAGTAAGTTTTGTATGCAAGCCAGGATTGCCTTTCCCAGGGTTACCAGTTGGGAAAAGGAGTGTGTTGTTTGCAGCAGAGAATTGCTTTGCTGGACATGCTTAAGAGCTTGCTGTCAGGTATGTTGAGCTGACTAATAATCTGACTGTCAGGAGTGGCCAAATGGATGGGTCTGAAGTGAAAGTGGTTTAGAAATCTAGATAGAAATATCTGGCTACCAAAGCAGCTTTTTTCCTTAAAGTCAATCTGTGTAAGAGTCCATTTGCTGAAGACACTCAAATATGCAATCAGCAACAATCCCACATTGCATCCCAAATAAAGTGTTGCATTTCTTACTGTGTGTCAGTTCAGGGTAGCCCATTTTACCCTCGCTGGGCTTCGCAGGCCAGTCCATTGAAGATGGGACGTGCTTTGTTTGAGCATGGCTGCTTCGTCATGTGCCTTCACCTATCAGCTCTGGTAGGCGGTAAGTGAGAAATGGTGGTGGGGATAAGATGTTGCTGTCAGAGGAAAAAAAAACTTGCTATCAGAGGAAAGGAAAAATAACCTGCTTCAGCTCCCCCAGACCATTATGTGCTCCCGTCAGTTCCTAAAAGAGTAATTTCTCCTGAGAACAAAGTTGAGCAAATGAGGGTTTGCAGATGAGAGGGAGGTGGGGAGGCAGATTAAGTGAGGAACAGGAAGACGGAGATTTGGCTCCCTGTTGGCAAAACATGGGTGTAAGGAAAAGAGCAGAGGCGTCTTGCAGGCAAAGAGAATTTACTCCAGAGACAGAGCTGGGGGAAAAAACACAAAGAAGGAGACAGTAAAAGGTGAGCCGAGGGGGAGGCGTGGTAAGGAGAGAACATGTACGCTGAGGTTAGTACATGTTCGTGCTCTTCTGGTTTCTTGTTTCTCTGGCTGAGCTCCCATAGCTCCAAGGCCTTTGTCTGAGAGATTACGAAGGATACTTTTGGGGTTGTGTGCTGGAGGAGGAGGAGCAGGCAGTTGTATTTCTGGTTGCTGTTGCTTGTTGGCGTAGAACGATGATAAGAGGCAAGTATTTGGAAACATTACGTGCTGTCCTGGCGGGCATGCTACCCCCTCAATCGTAACCTCTTCTCGATGGAGAACCGAAGATGCTTGACTATAAATTGAAAGAGCCGAGTCAGAAAAGCAAGCCTCCAAACCTGGGGCTGGTTTATCCACGAGTCGGCGCTGTTCCGTAGGAGCCGAACTTGCCAAAAAATAGGAGTTTCAGAAGGTACCTAGAAAGGAGAAAATCCAGATCCCCAGAGAGCCCATGCTGCTTGGGGGGAGGTTGAGGGGGAGTGGTTTGTGATGGTCTGCTCCCTTGACCCCCCATCCCCAAGCAGCATGGGCCCCTGGAGGTCCACGTTGCTTGTGGGAGGATATTGGCCAAGAAGATTGCCGGAAGCTCCTTCCAGCACGAGGCGTGCAGAGACCAGCCGCCCGGCTCGGGGAGAGGCGAAAGAGCCCTAGAGCTCCTCAAGTTGGGAGGCGTTTGCAACAGTCTGCTCCATCAACCCACCCACCCCCAGCGGCATAGGCCCTCCTGGAGGTCCGAATGGGACTGGCTTATCCGCAGGTCATAAAAACCCTCTAATTTTAGGCCCCAGACCTCCCCAAGACGTATCTGTGGGATCAACTTACATTTGAGTATATACAGTGGGAGAGCCAACGAGGTGCGGTGCTTTGAGCATTTGACTACAACCGTAGAGACCAGAATTCGATTTCCTGCTCGGCCATGGAAACCCGCTGGACGACCTTGGGTGCATCCCACGCTGGCAGCCCCAGAAAACCCTGCAGTAGGTTCTCCTTAGGGTTGCCATAAGTTGGAAATGACTCAAAGACGTGCAACAACACATCAACATAGATGGTAAATAAACCTTATGGGAGTTGAGCTCTGGAGTCTTTAATCCTTCCTTCCTTACATTTCCTGTTGGATCATTTCTGGGACAGGAGGAAGGGGAAAATTTGGTCATCGTGGCTTCTGGGAGGCAGGCCTGATTTGCTTTAGGACCCATTTGTATTCTTGCTCTGTCACAAAGTCTCAAATTTTGAATGTGTGGTTTATTTTTGCTTTGTGAAAATAGCTTTTGCTTTGGTTTGGCTACAAACTAGCTGTCTTGCATCCTGTGTTGGGAGAAAGGTGGAAATAACCAACAAACAAGTGTGTCCAGCATAGTTATAAACATATTTACCCAGAATTAAGGCCTGCTGCATTCAGCAGCACTTAATCTGTAGAAATTCTGTATAGTCTAGTTGCTGAAATTCTGAGCGTTGTTGGGGAGGGAGAAGCATTTTTTTTATAAAAGTAATTAAAAATTACATTCATTTAGGCTGAGAAATGGGGCACTTAAGTTCTGTTGAGTATTTTCTATTCATTTGGTGTTTTTAAGGTACCTTTTGAAAACACGTCGCTTTCTTTATAATCCTTACGATCTTGTAAGGTAGAACATAATATTATTATCTCCATATTGCAGAGGAGGGTCTGAGGTTGAAAGATAATGGCTTGACTGAGACCGTACCCGGCCTGTATAAGATATGAACGTGAGGCATCACTACTGCTTGCTCAAAGCACACAAAAATGTACCCTGACCATTTCCCAGAAGAAAACAAAAGCATTTGGTAGCCATAATCTGTCCTGCATTAAGGCACATGACTGGGAAATCGTGGTGGTGGTATGGATAATTTGTCTGTTGTGTTACTCTGGGAACAGTTGAGTAACGCTAATGAGAGGTGCAGCGTTAACAGATGTTTGCGTGCAGACAGAAAAATAACATTTTGTGCCAAACCTTGTCTGGATTCAGTTTTTCACGAAGACTTGGTAACGAAAGATACCTAAGATTTTAGAGGAATTAACTGTCTGTCTTTGCCTGTGCTGATAAATCTGCAGTTGAGAGTGTCTGCTCATGTATAGGAGACATTTGGCCTCTACACTTCGGATGGGGCCTGCCTCTTTCTTAAAATATCAAGCTGCCTGCCATTAAGTGAGCATTGGTTCATCCATCGAGACCAGAAACTGCTTGTGCCTCTCCAGAGTCTCAGGCAGCAAAAATCCTTTTTATCATTGGCTGTCTTGGCAAAAAAACTCCAGCCTGGCTTCATTCATCAGCCGAAGAAGGAGAAGCGATGGGGAATTTGTTTCCCACCTCCTTTACCATAAAGAACTTTTGCAGGAAAAAGTCTAGTGACGAAGTTCCTTTTTTCTCCTCCCTTCCAATTCCCTTTTCTTTTGTGTCTTGTCTTTATGACTATAAGAAGTCGTAAGACAGGGACTGTCTTCTTAACTGATATTTTTTGTAAGTTTCTCTGAGAGCCTTTTTCTTTTGATATTGTTGTTTTGTGCCTTCTTGCTGAATGCTCCTTGTGAGAACCCTACTTTGGCATTTTCTCAGTAAGATTTGTTTGGAGCGAGTTTACCATTGCCTTCTACTGAGGCTGGAAGACTTTCCATGGCTAAATCCTAGTCCAGGATTCAACCTGCTACATCACACTGGCTCTTCTATTGTTGCCACTGTTTAATTGTGTTCTTCTGTTAAAACTAATTGTGTTTTAATCTCTTCCGCTGCTGTTTTGGGTAAATCTTGTTTTGAGTCTCCTTTTTGCAAGAAAGGTATGATTTTATAAATCAAATAATAAAAGAAAAATAACTGAAGAGCAGGAAAATGCAACAGTGACAGAATTTGTCTGTTTTTTTTGGACTGTTGATGCTGAAGCATTCAAGCTGGTATCTTTTTGCATGTGGCTGTGTCCTCTTCTCCTGACCTATGTATCATCCGCTTTTCTGAGTTCCTTATTTTTCTCTTCAGTGTATGAAAAAGTGCCTTAAAACATGGAGCCTTGGGATGCACCCCTGAAAAATTACCTTTTTAGCAGCTCCATGTCTTCCCCCTTGAGACTGTGCAGTTTTAGTGTGCTGATCATCTGGGGTTTTAGATTTGATTACCTTTTGCAGTTTTATTATAATCGTTTTATGAACATAAAACACCTTGTAAAAATAAGACTACAAAATTTATTAATCTGCAAGAATTTTGCACGCACACGCACACACGCACACACACGCACACGCACTGCCTGGCTTTTTCCATGTTGACTGTGGCAGGAGGGATTCCTTCTTCACTGCGTCACCCTAGGAGAGTATTCTAGCCTTTTGACAGACGCTCACTGCCTAATTTAGTAAGTTTATTTATTTTTTTAAAAAGCTTTCCTCTGATGGGTTTCTCTTCCACTAAGCTACTCATTCACTTTCATGGAAGTCCTTGTCACCTGTGGTTGCCAGGCGAGTTATTCATTACAAAGTTGCTCCCATTTTTAGGAGGAATAATGCAGGAATTTTATAGCGGGCCCTAACATCTTTCTCATTTATTGTCAGAGTGCACTTCTCAGTGATTCTGGTTTAGGGTTTTGTGTAAACATGACCAATATCTAATTCTGTATGTGAGCTAACGGGCTGTGACATAGAATTGTATTTGGAAGAGCCCAGCTGGATCAAACAGTGGGCCTATCTAGTCTAACCTTTTGTTCACACAGCGATCAGCACATTGTCAATGGGAAGGTCATCAGCGGGGCATGAGTTCAATTGCACCCTTTGCTTCACATTCCCTAGCAGCTGATAGATATAGAGACACTGGTGGTGTGCCTTCAAGTTGTTTCTGACTGATGGAAACGCTAAGGTGAACCTATTGAGGGGTTTTCTCGGCAAGATTTGTGCAGACTGGGTTTTGCTTTTGCCTTCCTCTGAGGCTGAGAGTATGTGACTTGCCTAAGATCACCTGGTGAGTTTCCATGGCCAAACAGAGATTTGAACCCTGGTCTTCAGTGTCATAGTCCAGTGTTCAAGCCACTACTGCCTCCGATACTGGAGGTGATATACAGACATCCTGACTAGTATCTGCTGGTGACCTCAAACTGTATGAATTTATCTGTTCCCTCTTTAAAGCCATCCAAACTGGTGACCGTCTCTATATGACAGTGAATCTCGCAGAACAACTATTTCTTGTTAGAAGACGTCCTTCCTTTTATCTGCTCTGAATTTCTTGCCAGTCAAATCCAGTGTGTGACTTTGGTTTCTGGTGTTATAAGACATGGAAAAGATTCTCCTACTGTATTTTCTCTGTACCATGCATAATTGTATGTAACTTTAGCAAGTCTGCTTTTACGCGCAGTTGGTATAACTTAAATAGCATGCCCAGATTACAAGTAGGGGACTGGCTCCCCACCCCCTGATAATGTTGGCTTCTCCTTTCTTTACTTTTTCTAGCTCCTGTTTGAGTAAGGTGGCCAAAATTGTAAACAGTATTCCAAGTGTGGCTGTGCTATAGATTCCTGTGGAGATTTTTCTCTGTGATGATTTCTAACATGATTTTTTTCCCAAAGCAGCTTTACATTGGGTCAGTGGTCCCATTTTGCTTTTTGAGGTGAAGAGTGAGTCCTAGGACTGAAGGGGCTGGAGGTCATTGCCTTTGGAAGTACACAAACTCCTCTATCAATCCAAATATTACAGAGGTTATTGATACTGAACTCCCAGCGCACAGTTAATCATATTGAATTCCTCCTGAAAGCAGCTGCACCGGATTGCACCCTTGGGCTGGAACTGTAATGGCCACTGCAGCTGTCAGTAATAGAACCCTGTTTGAAATAGCTTTCTTTCTCATCACAAAGGATCTAGTGACTGCTTTACTTTGGGGCAGGAAACGCCTTGGCTGCTGGCCAGGTACCTTGTGCAGCATTCATCACAGCCTGTTGATTTGTTGCCATGAAATTCATAGGTGGCAGATTTATTTCTTCTGTTGCATTCAGGCTGTGAGATCAGTTGCTTGTTAGCGGTTCAGAAAGGAACAAATGTGGAGTGGTTTGCATTCTGTGTATCTAGTGCAGGGCGTAGTGTCCAGTGAGTCTTAAGATTGCAAATCGGCTAAGCCACACTTCAGACCATGAGGGCTTTATGGAGGAAATGTGTGGGCAGGCTGTACTGAAGATTCAAATATGCCCCTCGACTCCGTTTTCACCTAGGCACAGCTTCGGATAACTGAGGGTAAGGCCTATATATCACCAGACGTGTCTGTTGTCCCCCACTCTTTCTCCTCTCTCTTACACAAGGGCAGCGCTGAGCTCAACATGACCAATGGCTGAGCTAAAGATTCAGCAAGATTGCATGATAGAATTATTTAAGGCTTGTAGCACTTCAAAGACTTTGATAGACAGTGTGGGGAGGGTGTTTCATTTTGGAGAGTTCTTTCCTATAAACCTCAGCCCCTAGCTTTAACATATCCCTGTGAGCTAAGTCTTTTATGAGCAGGAAAGTTTTCTGTGTGAAGCAGTAAAAATGGGATACCTCATCCTCCAGTTTCAAACAGTGAAGTTCGAGAAGGACTGTACCAAGTGTTTATTCTAAAGAGGGTAGGTGGCTCTCTTATTATTTATTCTAGTTGTATCTTGCACTTCCTCCAGGGAGTTCAGGGCTACTGCAAGTCTTTGGACTGTCCTCACAAGAACCCAGCATGGTCTGCGAGGGTGATAGTGATATTTACAGGTTGAATAGAAATGTTAAAGTGCTTTTTTTCTTTTTCTTTTGGTTATGTACTGTCAGGTCAATTATGATCGATGGCATTCCAATTCTGTGGTTCTGTTAGTAGGCTGTACACCCCCACACTTTGATCTGATTTAGTTGGCAAAACATATTAATTAACATAAATATAAACTATATCCCAGCCATGGCCATGCTGTCTGGGAGGAAAAGCTGGCCTCACAGGTGGATTCCAAAAGCAGGTCAGAAGAGTCCTCAGGGTATTATAGCCAGGCCATAGTCAGGAAATCACCAGGAAACTCCAGCAATAATGGACTTATGGTTAGCCACCGATGACTCAACCTTTAGAGAGACAAAAGCATCTGATATGTTCCCACAAGATGGCTGATTGTCTTAACTCCTCTCCCTCTGACCAAGCAAACTTCCCTTTTGTCTCCACACCTGTCTGACAATTAAGGAGCTATCGAGGCTACCATTAGCTCTCTGTCACTAATGCTAAGACCATTAGCTCATTCTGGACCTTATTGTGCACTCTCCAGACTCCATTGTTTACTCTGCCAGAGAGCTATTAACATATTTACCCTCTAGGCAGAAAAAGAGTATTTAAACCCCAGTTTTTGGCCAGTCAGCTCGCAGTATGCTGGCTGCTGGTTGTCTCTCTGCTGCTTCAATTCTCATATCCTTTGACTCCTAGTCTAAGCCACATTGCTCTTCACTTCTCTACTGGATTGATGTATATCACCCACTTCGCCCTGAAAATCTCACTATCCAAAACCTTCCTCCCTTTTCCTTTTGTTAGCATGATTGTGTGACTGCTTGGATCTTGTGTGTGTGATTGCAATTTCCCCAATAATAGACAATTCAGCTTACTTTTGGCTCTCTGGCTGGTTCTTCCCTGCACTAGTACTGGTAGGCATAGGTGTAAAATATCTTGTAAGGTTACCCCCCTCTCACAGGTTTCCTCTTTGAACTAATATTCCCCGGTATTTCATGGAGGTGCTGGCATTGTGAGTGGACCCTGCGTCACCCACATTTTGGAGTAACAGTTTTCTTCGGAAGATTTCATTGGAGGAGATTTGCCATTTTGCTTCTCTAAGGAGCGTGCCTGACTTGCCCAAGGTCACACAGTTGGTTTCCGTGCCTGAGTGGCAATGGAAACCCTGATTTCATGGAGTCCCAGTCCCAGCAATCAAATCACTACACCACAGTGGCTCTAAAAATCGGTTTTCATGGCAACATTTATTCACGGGAGGTTTGCCATTGCCTTCAGGTGAGAGCAACCCAGCCAAGGTCACCCAGTGAGTTTCCGTGGCTGAGTGGGGATTTGAACCCTGGTCTTCCAGAATCCTCAAACCACTATGTCATGCCAGCACTCCCTTTTGACATACTGAGTTTTTAAAACTGTAGCCATGTGATTGATTGTGGTTGTGACTGATTGTGATTCTAATTCAGCTTGACAAGATTGACATGGAGGATAGTATCCGGTACTGAGCTTCTGGAAGGGTGGAATCCAGTGGATGCAGAGTTGTGGTCTCCTTCCGTATTGTAGCCCACTTTATCCCTTCAAACCGGACTTGGGAGTGCTAAGTTTTGGAGAACAACAAGAAATTCCCATCTATACAAGGTTTAATTTAGGGTAAAGTTAGTGGAAAACAAGCAATGTTATGTGTGTGATTTTTTTAAATTAATAAAAAATGCTAACCTTATTTTTATCAAAATAGTGTATCCTCTGTGATTGCATAAAGCTATTATTAAATTTTAAACCTTATGTGTTCTTACAGCAACTATTACTTACGCACTTCTATTTGTGAAGTATCTGAAAGGTTAATGGACTTCTATAAATTTAAATCAGTGTGTTAAATTGTCCTTTTCGTTGGTGATTAAATCATGATTGTAAGTGCTGTTTTAAACTGCGTTGACTTAAATCGGTCCATTGTGGCATAGTCTGTGTACATTGCAGAACTTTACCTTTATGGATGCACAATGTGAGAAAAAAAAGGGGAAAGAAAAGAAAGTGAAGACTATGTCTCTGGCTAGATAGAAAATGCTCCAGTAGAACTTTGTAGGCAGGGTCACTTCACTGGATTTAATGAAGTGAAAGAAGTTTCAGAATGCAATGCAATTAATGGCGGCAGCAGAGGGAACAATTCAGTGCCCTACTGGATCTTGTCAATCACATTTTGAATGCTGATGTGGATTGAACATTTTTGCATAGCTACAGGAAACTCAGCTGGAAACTGAGGGTGAGGGGAAATCTCTCCTTAACATAGTCCTGTTTGTTTTTCCTGGTATGTCAGTAGAATTGGAGCTGTTTCAAAGGCCCAGTGTTCTAACTGACAATCTGGGTACTCAGGCAAATGTTTGATCTCTTGTCGTTTGTAAGGTCCCACGCCACAAATCTCTTAGTGTTTGCCCATCACCCCAGTCACATTTTTATGCAGTTCATGGACTTTTGTTAGAATCTCAAATCCTTGGTTTGCTTGTTTGTTTTCCGGAGAATCATAACAAGCTTGTGATCCCCATGTTTGTTCTATTAGAGAAAGCAGGTTAGCCATGCTGACTGTAAGATAAACTCCAAAATTTACATTAGGGATTATACATTTATTAGGCTAACCAAAGGGGCTCAAAAATAGGTGAGACTTCTAGTCTAGTCTTTGTGTGATTTTTTTTAAAAAAGCAGCAGGTGATAGTTGGCAAGGTTTTTTTCTTCAAGTATTGTGTGCAGAATGTCTTGAGATGTAAGGGAGGAGAGATGTTTGCAGATACTCAAATGACATTCTATCTGGTGACGCCAAGGGGATTAGATTTCACTTAGAGTAGCTCCTAAGCATTCTGGGAGCAGGAAAGGAAGAACTGGCTTGTGTGTTTTGAAAAATGTGAAAGACTTTAAAGATATACGTTGGAAAAGGTAATGCAGACAAGCAAACAAAAATTAGAACTGGGCCTGGAGAAAAATAGTAGTATTTTTATGTGCTCCCACTTCTGGTCTGCCTTAGATAATTATTCCAACTGAATGTTAAAAAAAACATCTGGCAGATATAGAATGAGAATGTTACATTCCGAGCATGAAGGATATAAATATTATGTAGTCAGTAATGCTTTGTGCTCTGTAGTTTGGTATGAACCAGATTCTTGGAATGATAGGCAAATTGTAATTGTTGGGCCAAGGGTGAGGTGTCACTGCAAGTGGCTAGACTGATGAAAACTGAGATTATCCCTGCTTTTGGCAGGTCTCTTTTATACGGTTCCTGGGTGGTACGGTTGCATTGTGAGCTGTGAGAGGTGCTGGCTGTATCTCTCTTGCTACAACTGTTGGTCTGTTGCCTGCCTCTGGACCACCTCTTTCGCAGTCTCGTCTGTTCACTTCTGTATAAGAGACAGTGTCTTGGATCTATGAACAGGGCTTTGGTATGACTCATTCTGTAAAAGTGGATAATTTGGCATCACATGCAGAACTTAAGAACTTTCGGTTTACATGGAAAACAGGTTTCTAGTTGCTGTGGGTATAAAGATAGGTGGTTATCAGTATCAGGCTTTAGGGTAGGGCTGAGTAACTTGTAGATAATACAAAACAAGCAGGATTCTCAACCAGTTAAAGAAACCATAGTCAATCATAAGTGTGGAGTCTGTTAATTATGGGATGAAATCTATGTTTATTTGCTTGTAAGTATATATTTAAAAAAACCTCTACGGCAAAGTTTTTTTTTCTTAAAAAAATGCTGCCACCAACATTTCATTTAGTGTTCCATTTGGTGTCATCTTAAAAGAGACTTTCTCGCCAAGTGGTGAGAAAAGAGGGAACACTTCTTCTAAGACAGAATCTACCCCCTTCAGCTCTATAAGTATTTTTGTTGAACATACATGGATAAAATCTGTCCACTTTCTGTGGAATACTCTTTTTGTTGTTGATCAGGAATTTTACTGCAGGTCACCCAAGTGAATGTTGGAGCTCTGAAAATAAGTAGACAGAGATGAATCTCATTTTTTCTCAGGTTGCAGGTATACACAAAAGTTTTGATTTTTCTGTGCTTATTCTGTACATTTCTGAATCTTGGCTGAGAGAAGATTTTAGCCCCAATTGCTCTTTAGATGAGGGGAGAAAAATTATAGAAGAGGAAAGTTTAACAGTCTTCCTTCTTGCTGTACTCAAGGCCTGTTCTTTTGTAATTAATTATTCATCCTGTTCAGTCAGGCTGATACGTTGCTATAAAACAGCCACACTCAGCCTTAGGGTTAGGGTGGAGGACACATTCGGAGATTAAACACATAATTCATAGTTCTGGAAAATGTGTTTTTTTCCCTGTGTTAATGGCAAACAGAGGCATAAGAGTCAATTATCTGTAATCAGCGCATTATGTCTTGTAAATACAAGTATAAAACATGGATGCATGTATTGTAGATAGTGATAAAATATGGATGGGATGGCTGTATTTTCACACTGGAGTTGTAGAAACCTGTTAGGTGCAGCTATTTTTTTTTCTTTTTTGGCAAGATCTGTCATGCTTACCAAGACACAGAACCAGAGGTGGAGGTGTACATATCGGAGCAGGCTCACTGTTTCAGTTCTGATTTGGAGGCCTTGCTGAAACTGCTATTTGCTAGTTTAGATGCCATACCTTTCTTAAACCAGAAAGTAATATGTTAAGCTGTGTGTATGCAAGGAGAGAAGGAGAATGCACCGGACTCCAGATGCAGCTGTCTGTGAAAAGGCATTTGGCTTGATGGCACAGCAGTTTCAGCAAAAGTTGAAAATGAATCTGCCAACACTGGAAGATACCAGTAGGCTTAAAAATGTTTATTTGGAGGTTTCTTATCTAGTTTTCAGTTGTCACATCTTCTGAAATAATGCACACCATTCTTCATTACTTCATTTATCAGAACAGTCAACGACCATCTTCTGGGCATCTGACTGCAGTACGGAAACTGGAGGTCAGATGTATACCCGCCCAATTTTAATTGTGTTTATTAACTTCTTAGACTTTTTCTCTTTGAATAGAGAGAATATGATTATATTAAGTCTGGAGCATATGAATGAGTTTTTCGCTCACCATTTTTCAGTATTGCTCCTGGACCTGGCTTGCAGCGTTTGCTGCCCAGCCTGCTAAACTGTAAAGGAAGAGGTCTAGGGATGGCCTTTATGAGCTTGCTCCTGCATTTTCGGGATCTGCCCAGTATAAGGAAAACAGTGCTGTCGAACTGTCTTCCTTTTGGCCCAGGAATAGCTGTCCTTTGGTTCCCATCTTCAGCAAGCATGAACAACATTCCACACGTAGACTGTCACTAGTGGCTACTGCCACAATTTTGATATGTGTAAGGCTTTGAATAGTAGCTCTTAAGTAATGCTTCAGATTTGTTTCAGATATATAAATACATAATTTCCTAAGCTGTTTTGGATTCAGTGTTAATAAGATAAATTATTAAATTGCTCCCAGTTGTTTTTCTTCTTGCTGATAATGAACTTAACTGAGCTGTTCTCTTTAAACCAGTTGTAGTCAACTGCGAACAATGGGGAAGAGCATACTTGGGCTATTATTGTTATTAAATGTCTAGCCTGACCTGAACCCTTTCAGTAGGTAGATGATAACAAAAACTGACAGTCTTTTGAATTCCAATCCATCTTAAATGGTAGAAGTACTAAAAACCCTGAACCTACTTTAATATGAGGCTCCTGAGAAATCTTTTAACCGTTTTCCAAAGATACTTGCATTTCCTGTAACTGTGCATGCTTATAACACCTTTTTTATTTTAAAGGGACTTTCAAAGAAAGTATTTTTAAAAACGTGTACAGAAAATAGTGGTCATTTGTTTTTAAATGGTAAAAGTATTGATACAGCTTTTGGGATGTTGACGTAACAGTGTTAGAAATGTCTAATAGGTGGTACTTGACAATAACTTTCATACTGCTTTTGTCCTGTGGAAAAGATCTTATTGGAAGAAGGCTCCTAATAGCCTTTTGCGACTCTTTAAGTGAGAATGGGTTGGCTATTTCTGTAGGCTGGGATGAGTTCTTTTTCTGGCACCGAGAACTGTCTTGTGGGTGGTGGGTGCAGTGTGGCCGTGGAGCTGTCTTGATATGACTGCTTGTTTGTCGTTTGGTGTTCTTGTGATTCATCAGAAACAAAATGGGAGGAGAGGCAGCATTGCTCTCCAAGGTTCTACCGTGCGTTACCTGCCCCACATAGCCCGTTGGATGGATGAGGCTGGGAGTGGGTTTGTCCACAGGAGTTCTCTGCGGAGCAGCAGGCAAAGCCTGGAGCGGGCAGGGAGCTGGAGAATGAGTGGTCTGTGGGGGTCTCACCTGCCCTATCAAGTCCCCTGCCCCTCAGTCCATTGGGTTTGAGTCTGTTTGTTTAAAAGCGGGGGGGTGGAACAGAACAGGGATTCTCTGGGTGTCCTTCCCACCCCACTGCTCAAACAGTCTCTTTTCCTGATCTGGCTGAGTTGGTCTCAGCACTGGTGTTGGAGTCCCCCTGGCTTGTTGCGCTGAAAGACTTCAGCATCCACTTTGTGACCCTCTGTGTTAGGAGAGGTTCAGGACTCCAAGTCCCCTATATGACAACCGTGAGGCCAGTTAGAGGGAACATACAGTTCCATTATTGAAAGTGGTTCACCAGCCGCTGGTTCCTTTCTGGGCGGTGAAGTGCTGTTTATGACCCATAAAATCCTGTATGGCTTAGGTCAAGACCATCTGACAGACTGTACCTCTCTGCATGAACATTGCTGTTGTTGTATGCCTTCAGGTCATTTCTTATCAAATATTCTAGATCTGATCCTGACCAACAGGGATGACCTTGTTAATGAGGTAGAAGCGGTTGGATCTTTAGGGGGGAGTGACCATGCCCTATTGGAATTTGGCATTCAGTGGGAAGGAGAAGATAAGTGTAGCCAGACACTCGTCTTAGATTTTAAAAAAGCGGACTTCTGTAAACTTAGGGAGCTGCTGGCTGGAATTCAGTGGTCAAGAATAGTGAAAGGGAAAGGAGTTCAGGAGGCAAGGGAGTTCCTTAAAAGGGAGATACTGAGGGCACAGTCTAAAACTGTGCCAATAAGGAGGAAAAATGGAAGGCATCTGAAGAAACCAGAATGGTTGACTAAAGAACTCTCAGTTGAGCTAAGTGTTAAGAGAAACATGTACAGGAAATGGAAGAAGGGGGAAACCACCAAAGAAGAATTTAAGCAAGTAACCAGGAGATGTAGGGAGGAGGTCAGAAAGGCTAAAGCACGGAACGAACTTAGGCTGGCCAGAGACATCAAAAACAATAAAAAGGGCTTTTTAAAATATGTCCGTAGCAAAAGGAAAAAGAAGGAGACGATAGGGTTGCTGCGCAGAGAAGATGGCGAATTACTAACAGGGGGAAGAGAAGGCAGAACTACTTAACACCTTCTTTGCCTCAGTTTTTTCCCAGAAGGATACAAGCACTCAACCTGGCGGTTGGGGAGCAAGTGAGGAAGCAGGGGAAATGTGGCACATAATAGGTAGAGAGGTGGTACAGGAATACCTGGCCACACTGGATGAATTCAAGTCTCCAGCGCCAGATGAATTGCATCCTAGGATATTAGAAGAACTGGCAGAGGTCATTTCGGAACCGCTTGCTATAATCTTTGAGAAATCTTGGAGGACAGGAGAAGTTCCAGCAGACTGGAAGAGGGCAAATGTTGTCCCCATCTTCAAGAAGGGAAAAAAAGAGGACCCAAATAATTATCGCCCAGTCAGCCTGACGTCAGTACCCGGAAAGATTCTGGAGCAGATCATTAAGGAGTCAGTTCTAATCACTTAGAAAGCAATGCGGTAATCACGAGAAGTCAACATGGATTTCTCAAAAATAAGTCATACCAGACTAATCTTATTTCTTTTTATGACAGAGTTACTAGCTTGATAGATGAAGGGAATGCTGTGGATGTAGCATTTCTCGATTTCAGTAAGGCCTTTGACAAAGTTCCCCATGACATTCTTGCAAAGAAGCTAGTAAAATGCAGGCTGGACAGGGCTACGGTCAGGTGGATCTGTAACTGGTTGACCGACCGAACCCAAAGGGTGATCACGAATGGCTGCTTTTCATCCTGGAGAGAAGTGACTGGCAGGGTGCCACAGGGTTCTGTCCTGGGCCCAGTGCTGTTCAATATCTTCATCAACGACTTGGATGAAGGAATAAAGGGCATGCTCATCAAATTTGCAGATGACACCAAATGGGAGGGGTTGCTAATACGCCAGAGGACAGGATCAAAATTGAAAATGACCTGGACAGATTGGAGAGCTGGGCCAAGGCTAACAAAATGAAATTCAACAGAGAGAAGTGTAAGGTCCTACACTTAGGTAGAAAAAATGGAATACAGAAATATAGGATGGGGGACACGTGGCTGGATAGCAGTACATGTGAAAGGGATCTAGGAGTTTTAATAGACCACAAGTGAACATGAGTCAGCAGTGTGATGCGGCAGCCAAGAAAGCCAATGCAGTTCTCGGCTGCATCGATAGGAGTATGGTGTCTAGATCGAGGGAGGTACTGGTACCACTCTACTCTGCTTTGGTTAGACCTCATCTTGAATACCGTGTCCAGTTCTGGGCACCCCAATTCAAGAAGGACATGGTCAGGCTGGAGCAGGTCCAGAGGAGGGCGACCAAAATGGTGAGGGGCCTGGAAGCCATGCCCTATGAGGATAGACTTAGAGAGCTGGGTATGTTCAGTCTGCAGAAGAGAAGGTTAAGAGGGGACTTGATAACCATGTTTAAATATTTGAAGGGATACCATGTAGAGGAAGGAGAGGGCTTGTTTTCTGCTGCTCCAGAGACCGGAACAGGGAGCAATGGATTCAAGCTGCAGGAAAGGAGATTCCACCTGAACCTCAGGAAGAACTTCCTGACGGTCAGGGCCGTCCGACAGTGGAATCTGCTGCCTCGGGGTGTGGTGGAGTCTCCTTCCTTGGAGGTTTTTAAGCAGAGGCTGGATGGCCATCTGTCGGGAGAGCTTTGAGGGTATTCCTGCATGGCAGGGGGTTGGACTGGGTGGCCCGTGTGGTCTCTTCCAACTCTACATTTCTATGATTCTATGATTATAGCAAACCTAAGGTCAGCCTGTCATGGATTTTTTCAGGGGCCAAGAGTGTGTGACACATCTAAGGTCACCCAGTGAGTTTCTGTGGCCGAGCTGGGAATCAGACCTTGGTTTCTAGGGTTGTAGCCCATTGCTCAAACCGTGCTGGCTCTCCTACATGAACGTACCTGAGTCTGAAGATCCTTAATACAAGACTTTCAGTCCCTCCATGGTTGTAGAATTCCCTTCTGTGGCAAGCTAGGCCAGACCCCTCTCTGCTCTCCTCTCCCCAGTAGATAAAGACCTTCTTATTTACACAGTCATCGGGTGATTAATTGGTTTCAGAAGGGTCTTTTTTTTATTAGCGTGTGTGTGCTGTAATTTCATCTTTATTATGTTCCAAACTAATTTTATAGTTTTGAAAATCTATTTTAACAGGATAGCTTGTTAATTGTGTTTCAGCTGTTTGAATTGGGTTTATAGCTCTATCTTGTTTTTACTTGTTGTTGTAAGCCACTTTGAGTCTTATGTTAGGATAAAGGTTGGATATAAACAAAACAAAGTAAGTTGCTTCTTGACAAATGCTTCTAAGTCAAGTAAGACTGAGGGCAATGCTTTGACAGCAGAGATGCTCTGGCTGTACTTATGGCTTGCCTACTGCCCCTTTTTTGGTCCCTTAGTTGGTCCATCAGCTTTCTTAGTTACTTGTCAGTTCTGACATCTCCTTATTTCTCATTCCTGTATATCCGATATCCTTGTACCAAATCCAAGCAGAGTCCTGTCTTTTCTCTTTTTTTTTGTAATAAATATTTTTATTAAAATTTCTAAAAGAAAGTATAAAATGGGAACATTTATTCTAAATGTTCTCCCCCAACTCCCATAACAAGTTTTCTTCTCCAGTTTTGCCCAGCTGAATCAGACAAAAGATACAATATAATACAATACAATACGACTCCAATCCACTATACATAGAATCTTTAGCATAACAGTCATAATTTATCTTTTAACCAGTCAATACATTTTTACCTTTTTTATCAAATTATATCATTATAATCATTAGCTTTACAATTGTAGCCACTCTTTTATTTTGCTCCATTCTCCATCAAATTGTTGAATGGTCTTGTTCTTTAATGCAGTTGTCAATTTTTCCATCTCCATCATACCCATAACCTTTAATTTCCACAGAACCCTGTCTTTTCTCATTGGTAGTATCTCTCCAGGTATTTTTCCAACCTTATTTCCTGTGGTCCTTTTAGGCAAAGATGCAGGGAACTGAATTTTTCTATGCAAATTAAGTAATCTGCTGTCTTCATGTGCGCTGGACTGACTTCATGGTTGAAGCCTTGTGTTGGAAACAACTTTCCATCCATATTTATCCTCTGTGAATCTCTCACAATGCTTCCTTTGACTCATGTTGCGTCTTGACAGTGCATTTTCACCCTTGGCCTGTGATAACTTCCCTGTACAAGACTTCATGAACTGTGTATGTATGGTCATACAAACAGCACATGAAAAGGTTTGTACATGATAGTTGCTGTGCTTAGGACTTCCAGTTTGCTGGCTGAGAATGGGCTTTTGCTGTTCCTTCCGCCAGAGGAAGGGAGATATATGGAAAGCTCTCTGCTTTGGTTTCTGCAGAGGAGGAGTTCCTAGGCAAGTCAGGAACTAGCACCCAGTTCCAAATGCTTGGAAAACATCCATAGGTTTCCCCTCCAGCATGCACTATGCGTGAAATTTCTAGCCTTGAGTTCTGTGTCCAGCTGGTTTGCATCATTAGCAAGGTCCAGCTCTGTATTTTGTATAACAGTTTCCTCCTGTCTGTGGTGGCATAGCATCCAAACTGTGGCCTGCTGACTCACTCCACATCATGGGTAGCATGACGTTTGACAACATAGTACATATTTTATTCTGGTTTCCCACTCCGCTTTTTAAAAACATGTCCTTTTTAGCTACTCCAGTGTTAACTGTGATAGCTGTATGCCATCCTGTTTCAAACGCTGATGGGAAGGATGTGAACACCAGGTGGAGCAGGTGGTGGAGAATTACTCACAAAGCTTCTTTGAATAAATGTGTTGCTTTCTGTGCATTTGATTAGCGGCAACATGTTAAAGACCTCAGAAGCGTCACTTTTTTGGAAAGTTAATGTGTTGCTTATGTAATCGAAGTTTTAAAACTCAAAGAAACCCCAGGGTGTAAGAACCATCAGGCTAGATAAAGTCTGCTTAGACCATCCAGCCCTCTGTCTTGAGCGGTCTCCAGGCTGCCGTATCGGAAATAGCCATCCCTTACAGCCTCTCCCCTTGAAGTCTGGCATTTAAGTCTGCACGGCTGCTTGCTGTAGAAGTGTTGTGGCTGCTACTGGTTAACAGACAGGCTCATGGGAAAATTGGTCTAAAGGCCTTTTAGGCCTACTGTTCTTGTGGCAATGAGTACCGTGAGCTTATTTGTTGTGTAAAAAAATAGTCCTGCTTGTGCTTATTGTGAACCTACCACCTAGGGCTTGCTAGATGAGCTTGAGCTTCAGAAATTGAAAAGAAAAATACGATTTCAAAGCACTGTTGTTCCCTTTTTTATTACCTTCCCCCCCCTTTTTCCCTCCCCTTCTTCTTGCAGTCACCCCTTTTCTGAGGTAGAAATGCCAGCCTGTCAGGATTTGGTTGCATCACAAGACTGTCCGTTTTGCATTTTTAGGCCTAACAGTTCCTGGTATGAAAACGCAAACTATTAATTACCTATCACCGTGTTGATATTTGCATTGCTTGTGCTATTAAAACTTAAATTATATCAAGCCCTCTTGATAACTTTATTCACAGTCAGATTGGTCTGCATCAATATAGATTCATCTCCCTTCCATTTGAAGCCAGGATTTTAAAAACAAATTCCAGTTTTAAGAACAAGTCCCAGTTATCTTTACTGCTGTTGCCTTGCCCACCTTGGAGAGGTGAATAACATACAGAACCACCCTTGGCCTATCTTGCCTGTCTTATACTGACCGGTAGCCACTATCTAGACCTCCAGCAGAGGTCTTCTCCATCACCTGCCACTTGCCCTCCACTTTCTAACAGGGTACTGACTTGAACCTGAACCTCTCTGCACATAAAACCATGAGTTGTGCCATTTGGCTGTGAACTCTCTTTGGCATTTGCAGCTTGTTTTGCATCTCTCTCTCTCAAGAGAGAGGGGAGAATATATATATGTGTATTGTATATCTCTTGTGCTACCAGACTCCCTGAGGGAGCAAGCAGAAGGAGCTGCATATGTACTGGCAGATGTGAAGAGCACCTCTTTGCTGAAGAAAAGTTGGTTGTAATTAGGACCTTATTCCAGTTAAAGTTGTGGGCAAGTGAAGCAACCCTATGCACTTCCCGGGGAGTGGGCCCCACTACTTATTTCTTCTTCCTTTGTGAAAGTTCCCTGTTTTAATTTTGACTGTGGGCTTCCTGCTACCTGTGTCTTCTTCCCCGCTTCATTGGAACCATGGGAGACTTTTAGCCTATGCTGTCTGACTGGTTAGTTTAGGAGTCTCTTCTGGCGGAGGGACTTTGTGTATTGCTGATGGAGCCCTGTTGGAACTTGGAGTTGTGATTTGCAAGGACTTGAGTTTCTCACTTAGGTGACAAGTTGCGGTTGGTATTGGTTAAGAAGAATCCAGTGGATTGAATAGCTTTTGCTGAGCAAGCCAGCTTGAAAGCCCTAAATTTCTGAAATGGGAGAGACTTATGTACTCACCTTCTGGCTACCTTGGTATTTCTCCAGCTGGATCCTGTTGCTGAATTCTTCCTGTGTGCTAGAAGAAGCCGAACGAATCAAATAAAGGCTCCGATGAGCCCAAAGTGTGGAAGAGGTTGCCCACTGTGTTGCTGCTGAACTGGTTGCTCAGTATATGGCCCCCTTCTGCTGGAGGGCAAAAGCCTTTAAAAAAAATTCCAACAGGCTTTTGAGAAGTGAAGATTTTCAAAGAAAGGGCTTTTAGGAAGGTGCTGTATTAATATTTATTGTTTAAATGGTACTGTTCTCTTAAAACTGCTTTCTGTCGTATTAACTGTATGTTTTAAATTGTTTTCAAATGTTGTTAGTTTAATTCCACTTTTTGGTTGATCTTTTGGCTGTTTCAACTGTATTGCATTTTAGTATGTAAGCCACTTTGAGTCCCAGTTTTGGGGAAAAGGCAGGGTATAAATAAAGAGGTGGCACCTGTTGCTGATTGATACCTAAGAATTGCACTCATTTATAAGTGGGTACTTCTTACTGTTCACACATTTGAATGGAAGAATGAAATACGTACCACAGTTGTCATAAACAAAATAGCCAGCTATCAGAAGTTTCAGAAGCTCTTAACCAAGTCATTGTACATCTGGTTCCAGCTGGACCGAGACACATGCAAAGCAATTTGTTTAGCATTTTACTGGCAACTGCTTGGCCTACAAGTTTGGGCCATGCCTAGTCTTGTCCCCATGGTATGATGGCTCATCCCCATGGATTAACTGGGGAGAGGGTTGCTGTAGGGAGACAGCTGTACTCCTGTTCGTAGATGGTGTTTTGGGGAAGTTATACTGAAAGATGTATTGTTGGTGAGTATCAGGCTTTTCAATAAATAACATAGCTTATTGATCCACTCTGACTGGTCAAAATGGATAGTGTTGGGCTAGATCTTAGGTAAATAGAACGTAAATTGTGATCTACTGGAACTACAGGGGTGACCTGGCCTAAATACCCTAAAGGTACCAGATCGCATCTGATCATGAAGCTAAGCATTATCAGTCCTGGTTACTACATGGATGGGAGACTGCTGGTGAGTGTTGGGTGTTGTAGGCTACATTTCAAAGGAAAAAACCGGCAAAATTACCCCTGAGTACTCCTTGCCCAAGAAAACCCTGTGCAATCCATTAGATTGCCATAGGTCCACAGGTGACTTGATATGTGCACACAGAGTACAGGGGTGGGCTATTGTGGAAGATGAGGGGACTGCATTAGTCCTCCAGGAGACTTTGAAGGGCTGAACCCCCCATTTTACCAACCCCTTTCCCCCCCCAAGACAGTATTTTTTGATCCCTTGGGGACCCAAATATGGCTGCACTTTTCCACCCCTGTACTGTTATGTCCCTGGCTGATTATCAGTAGATGAACAACAACTTTCTGATTCACCCATTGCTGTAAGAATCCCATGTGATTCAAGGGCGCATTTATACTTGCAGAGGCTGGGTATCCCAGCTCACGGGGCTCAGAATGTACTGGGACGTTGCACTGTGAACTACCATTTTCCATCTCTTTCTGCCCCAAGCCACTCTGTGTGCTTGTTTTCATTCTTGACAAATGCTTCTAAGTCTTTGGCTTTGGGTTTTTGAAAATAAAATGATATTTAAATTCTGCAAGCCAGCATTCTGCTCATTGTAGCAAGAGCAGACCCAGTAAACCAGTTGCTCAGCAGTGAGTCAGCAGCTAGATAAATTCCGTTGATTCAGTGGATCTACTCTAACTGTGAGTAGTAATAGGATTGGGGACAGTGTGTTTTAATTTCTGTTACAAATGACTTTCCATACTCAAGTTTAGTTATACCAAGTCTTGGTATAACTTGTATACCCAAGTAACTAACAAAATATTAATGACAGACTTTGCTTATCTGCTCCCCTGGAAGCAGTTTTTAACTTGCCACAAGTGACTGGGGAGGGCTTTGTTTTTTACAAGCTTTGTATGTACATCTGTTCCTTTGCAAGGGCCAAGAACCGTGCCTGAAGCTGTTCTGAATGGTTGGATCATCTATTAGGTTTGATGGGGAAAATACTGAGATCCTTCAGCAAGCATGCCTGCTCTGTTTCCTAAACAAACACACACAGTTTTTCATTAGATGCTGGAGATTTACCCTCTCCTTCCTAAATTTTCCCCACTTTTCGCAGACTACACTCACTTCTCTTGGCTGTTGCCTGTAAATGTTTATTCATTTATGGTAAAGGGGAAATGGCACAACATTTAAGGCAAAGGTGAAGTTGATAGAGATGCACAAAGTGGGTAATAATAGTACAACCTGGCTAGAGATGGCAAGGGTGAAAAGCCGAAGCAAGCCCTCCGACGGCCGGTGTCCTTTTCCTGGCAGCTGAACACGATTTGAAATTCTGGAGCCAGTTGGCAACATCCTTTTATCCTGTGGGTTAGCTGAACCTGATTATGATGCAGTTGCTGTGGGGTTTTCCTTTAGTGGTGCAGATGTATTGGGTTCTGCCTTTACCGTTTTCTTTTTGTTGTTGTTGTTGTGGTTACACTCTGGGCCTAACCTAATGGATGAGTCGTTTAACTATGCTGTGTCAGCGAGCAAGTCTGCTTGCTGACGGCTGATCCCAAGTGGAGGCTGCTGGCACTGTGCAAATGTCTTCTCTTTGTTGCACTGGGTATAAGTGGTTCGGCTATGTGATACTGCAGCATCAAGGAGCACTCTCTGCTGCTATTGTCCATTTGCTAGTGCAAATTTAATTACAAGACAAAGTCCCTAGCCTGTTGTACAGAGTGTATCCCCAGCACTTGGAGTTTCCTCATGATTTCTTCCTGTGACATGGTAGCGCCAAAGAAGACTCCTACATGAAGATAACCCCAAGGAATGCTAATTCCTAACACAATGCAGGAGCCTATTTATTTAAGGTGTGGCATGAATCTCTGCATTGCTTTGAATGATGGGCTGAGCAAAACATTTGCTCTCTGAAATACTGAGCAGACTTGTAGCTGGTTCTTGTGACTCTCAGTGACTATCATTCCTTGGTATAGTATTTTATTTACTTGAAATATTATAAACTACTACCTTTCCATTGTAGAGTTTTACAGCAGCTTAAGAACCTTACTAAGCTATTCCAAGGGAGCATCTTTGACAGGTCCAGGCTGCCTAAATATCCTAAAGGTACCAGATCCTGTTTGATCTTGGGAGCTAAGAAGGGTCAGCCCTGGTTAGTACCTGGATGGGAGACCGCCAACAAATACAGGGGCTGTGGCTATATTCCCAAGGAAGGAACTGACAAAACGACCACTCAGTATTCCTTGCCTAAGAAAACCCTAGGAAGTTCATGGGGTCACCATAGGTTAACAGGTGACTTGAGGGTGTTTTTAAACACACACATACACACACTTACTTTCCCACACTAGTTGCATAGCCGGAGCTTTGTTCTGGATTCTAGTCATCTAAAGGTGTTGAAAATTCTCAGAGATCATTAGTTCTCTTCATAGAGCTGCTGTTCCTGAGAAGTGCCAAGATGCCTCTCAGCATTCTGCTGTGGCTTCTTGCGGCCAACATAACCACAGTTGTCCCTCCACGTTTGCAGGTCTTAGGGACAGAGGGCCCTGCAAAAGTGGAAGAAGCATGAATATCTATAGAACCCCAAAAGTACAATCTGTGGATTCAACCCACCATGGATTCCACAGTAAACAGTACATTTGAATCTGTGGTGGGGAGAATGCCAACCACCTTGTTCTGTCTTCAAGGTGGCGAGGTTCCTTCGCAAGTCAGAAGCGGGTAGTTGGCATGGTTTGTCACTGCCTGTGCTGCTGGCCTAAGCAATTTTTAAAGAAGAATTTACAAGGCTCAGCTTGTGTTTGCAGTCTCTCTCAGTCTCACAAGGCTTGCAGAGAAAATACGAATGTGAGGTGAGATGTCTAAGTCCTTATCAAAAATGGTATAGGGCAGCAGCAAAGGTGGCAGCAAATAATCCACTAATCTGTGAAAGCTAAATGAATTAGATTGTCTTGCATAAAAGTACAGTACAGGGGGATGACTGTACTTTTATGCAAGCAGGTCTAATTTGGAAGTTTTAGTGAATTCACTCTTCTTTTCTGCTTTGGCTGAGGCAATGGAGACATTCTTTTGTTTTCAGAAAAATAGAGCAACTTCTTTTTTCCCCCTGTCCTTCTGTGCAGGGGTGTAACCTGAAACCCGCACACCTACCGGTGATTCATTCATTTTCATTGAGACTGAGTGCAGCTACAGACTTTTTGGCTACTGCAAGAAGACCATTTTTTAAAAAAGCCATCCCCTGATCTTTTTCTTTCTGCACTGTTTAGCCCGATGGAGAGTTCTAGGGGACCCAAAAGCTCACTCACGCACTTGTGACATTTTGTTCAGGCCCGATCAAAGTATTGCAGAGCTGTGGCTTTTGTTAAGTAACATGTTGTCTTTCAGCCCAGATTTCTATGAGAGTGAAGGATTGAGGAGAATGTTCTGCAGTGGTATTCCAGGTGTTTTGGACTTCAGCGCTCAGAAGTCCCACCAGTTTGGGCAATGGTCAAAGATTGTGGGAGCTGAAGTCCAAAACACTGGGAAGATCAAAGTTTGAGAACCTCTGGTGGTGTACCTGCTTTTACTTTTGGCTTTTTGAGAAAATTACCAGAGGAAAATCCTCTCCTGTTCTTCCATCTGTGCCGGTCATAGAAATCATGACTTCCTTCTTCCCATATATATATTGGTTTCCTCTGGCGTTTTGTACTGTAAGAGTGGTGTTAGGTCATTCAGGCTTTTCAGGATACTTACAGTGGCAGGAAGCAGCAGTGTGGACTCTGATTTATAACTTTCCTTGTTAGGAGGGTACTCTAATATTTGGCTACGGGAAGTGGTGAAGACAAGAGACAGGCAGGCAAGATTTCACTCTGGGCAGTTATCCCTGTGTTCAGAGCAGTGACCAGGTCGGCTGCTTTGCTGAGCTGACAGCTTTCCTAATAATTCCTTCCTTCAGCCACAGCATGGAGGCATTGACTATGCTGAATCCCCAACAGATGGACTTTAGTTTTCTGGTTCAAGAGCCATTGCACACTTGGGGTATGCTGGATAATAGGTATTCATTTTTTGCCTGGTCTTGCTAGCCAAACTAGAAATTGTAGTTGCTACTCTGACTCATACCCTCTCCTCACTGGCATTCCGTGACAGAACAACCAAAACAGGCATGCCCCACTGAGTGATGATGGCTGGAGCGCCTGCAACTGTTTACCCAGCTCTTTCCCACTGCTAGCGGAAAAACCAAGAGAGGGGCGGAAGGAGAGCATACGGAGTTGGGTGATGTTGCCAGAAGTGCCCCAAGTGCTTGTGAGCAGCCCGGCCCAACCTCACCTTGTTGGGCCTTCCTGTTGGGAAGGGAGGGTGGCTGGTTGCGTGCCATTGCCTGGAGATGTTCTGAGCTGCTTCAGGCAGCTGTCAGTCTTCCCTCCTTTTTCCTTCTCCCGAGGAGGAAAAGAATACGTATGTCCCAGTCAGGGCCTATGTGGCTGGCTGGCTGGCTGGCTGGCTTATACATTTGCCACAAATCAGCAGCATGGATGCTGTGCTCAGTTTTTGTCAAAGCCTGGTACTTGCTTGAGGAGTAAATGGATTAACTACCCCACCACTGCAGTGTTCTTTCGCTGTTTGCATTCATGTGGACGTAGTGCAAGGGAACCTTGTGAGTTCTTACTGGATTCATCTTTAATGCTGTGTAGCAGTGTGAGCAATTAGTGAATCACCTGTATTGGTATTGGCTGCTGAAAAAACCTGCATCTCAGTCATACTTAATGAGTCAGTCAGTGAATCATTGCCTGGTTCATGGGGCAAAGCCAGTTCTTTTGAATAGGCATCCGCTCCTAACCATTTCCTGGTTCTGCCTTAATTTAAACAGGGATATGATACAAAGATGGCACTGAAAGTCAAAGCTTTTGTCTATTCCCTGCTCAGCACCTTAAATTCTAATAGTACTTGGAATGTAAAAAGCTTCGTGTACTAACCAGTGCAGTGTATTGGTTTGAACATTGAGTTACGATGCTGGAGAACAGGGTCTGATTCCCTGTTTGGCCATGGAACCCCTCTGGGTAGTGTCACACACTCTCAGACCCAGAAAACCCCATGGTAGGTTCACCTTTGGGCCACCGTAAGTTGGAAATGACTTGAAGGCACACAACAACAAGGAGGATCTTAAGAAAGCCAGCATGATGGAGTGGTTTGAACATTGAACTACGATCCTGGAGACCAGAGTTCAAATTCCCCACCCAACCGTGGAAACCCACTGGGTGATCTTAGGCACATCACATACCCTCAGCCTCCAGAAAATACCCACGATATGTTTAATTTGGGGACACCACAAGTCAAAAACAACTTGAAGGCACGTAGTAACAACAGTTAGATCCTGGAATGTATTTTACTCCCAACCATGTGGATAGGCAGACTGTGTATCTCTTATGCCTTCCCAAAGGGACATGCTTACTAAAGATGCTTTGTTTTTTGGGGGGGTTTGTAAGCCTTTTGTAATAATATTTCGGTATTTGCAACGTACCTGCGCAAGCCTTTGATAAGAATAACATTTTCCTGCACTTTAAAAAATGAAATAAAGGCAGTGGGGAAGGGAAAGGAAGAACATAGCCTTATCCTGGGTGTCTTGTTATTGAACTTCTGGTTGGCTTTGTAAAGGAAATGATCTCAAATGATACTGGCCCTGTTTTACATTCTGCAGATATTTTGGGGGGAGTGATTAAGAATGGAAGGGGCAAACTAGCAGCTAAAGAAAACATTCCAGGCTGCTAACCAGCGCTTTAGGCACTTATTCATATTATCTTTGTGTTAGACTTTAAATCTAGTTTAGCTAGAAATTCCTCCTGGGCTCCAGGCGTTCTTCTTTCCTCTTTACAGTGTCCTCTTAGAAGCCGAATGTTTCCATCAGAAACACTTGCTAAACAAAGGATTGCTTGACTAGATGAGATCAAATGTCTATCCAGTTCAGCATCAGGCTTTCTGGAACATCTTCAAACTGGGCATGAAAGCAACAGCCTATCTCGGAGGTATTCAGATGTAGCTGCTTCCTCACATGGAGGTTTTGTTCCTGACAGCCGTGGCCAGCAGCGGTTGAGTTGATTATTGTGGGCTAATTTCTTAAAAAAGAAAAGGGCCATGTAGACCAAAAGCCACTTGCCCATCTGGTGACAGTGAGTTCCACAGTCTGTATGTGGTGTTAATAGTGTACATCCTCTCTTATACACTGGAATGAAAGGGCAATGGAAGCAGCCTTTGCAAATTTTGAAATCAACCCTGTTGGGTCCCAGACTTTTGCAGGGAGTACCTGGAGATGACAGAGTTATCCAAACACAACAATGTGAAATGCCACTAGACAGATCTTTGGGAGATATTTTATCTGCCTCTGAAGGGACTGGCTTTATCAGATTTGTTTACACAAGGGAAGGGTTGAAGGATCCTTCTTTAACTGTCATTATTCCATCAGAGTTGCATAAAGAGATTGGGCTGAGATTTGGGACAGCCTAAGGTTGGGGAGGGGAAAATGCCTGTATCTGCTTGTAGAAATAACAACTACAACAATTAGGGAGGGGGCCAGGATGTTGGGAGCTCTCATGGAAAAGGAAGTGTAAAGTTAAGTTGCCCAAGTCCTCCTTTGCTGCCTGTTTAGCTAACCATAATTAAAAAATGCCTGGATGATCTTAATAACACATGATTCAACTGACGAGCACTAATTGCTCTGTATCGGGCCAAGAGATGATGAATGTTGTCAAGAAAACCACAAGTCAGACAAGCTGATTCTCTTTTAGTCTGACACCATGTTCCCATGTTCAAACCAGTTTTTACTGGAGCTTTTCCAGCATCAAAAGTGAATCCTTGGCTTCATATCTGTGTTTTTTTTTCTTCCTTTCTTGTTCCTGGCAGTTCTATTGCACTGAATAGTTTTGATTGCTGTTGCTGGCTTGCTAATTTGCCTGCTTTCATAAAAACAAAAACGTCAGTATGTTTAATGTAGATTTTCTTTCTTTTTAAAATTTTTTACCTATACTAAGTACAGGCCTGTGTAGAGTTGTGTGGTCATGAGCTATTTGCTTTGTTTTGTCTGTTTTAAATTTTGCAAGCTGCCTAGAGTCCTAGACTAGGGAAAAGTTGGGAAATCATCACCAGCATTGTCATGGCACCATACGAATTTTGATTATGGAGACTTTAAGCAGCCACGCTTAATACCTTGTTCTTGTTATAGTCGCTAAAGGAACCCAGTTGAAGAATGAAGAAGATGTGGAAAGGCATTATGGGACTGTGGTAGATAGTAGGTTCCCAGTATCTGTGGTTTGACTCACCCATGATCTGTTCCAGGGCCATGGCTGCTGCCACCAGCGAGGTCATGGCTGTCCACAGCCAGGCTCCATACATGTCTCTTGGCTGAGGAAGGAGTCTCCCTCCCCGGCCAGGGTAAGGCACAGCCGGACTTCCTGTGCTTCTCTCAGCTGAGGAAGGAGTCTGTCTCCATCCCCGGCTGAGAGTGGTGCATGGTGAGCCACAGCTGGACTTCCTGTGGCTTTCTTGGCCGAGGAAGGATTCTCCCTCTCTCCGCAGGCACACGGCAAGGCTCAGCTGGGCTTCCTGTGCCTCTTTTGGCTGAGAAAGGAGTCTTCCTTCATCCCCAACAGAGAGAGGCACACAGTTCCCCCTGTACCTCCCTTGATAAAGGAAGGAGACAGACCTTCCTTGGCTGAGAGAGGCACAGGAAGCCCAGCTCCACAAAGCCATGAGTTTGTCTCAGCTGAGGAAGGAAGCAGATACTCCTTCCTCCTCCGAGAGAGGCACACTCGGGTCTGAGCAGCCAGGCCTCCCACTGGATTTGTCTCCCAGGGAGGCGGAGGGCTGCTAGCCAAGCCTCACCAGGAAGGAAGGAGGAGCCAGGTGGTGGAGCTGCCTGCCTTCCTCACCCCCTTGCCCAGCATGGGAGTCAACATATAGCATTTGGTATTATCCACATTTTTTGCCATCCGTGGCTATGGGGCCCCACCTGATTTGTTTCAATCTGTTTTTCATCCTTCTCCAGTAGTGTATTCACAAGAATAATTTAAAGAACGGTTCCAAAACGTGCAGAAACCTGCATAGGTCTCAACATTCCATTGATAAAGTAGTATGAATCACTTTTATTTCTCAGGTAGAAAAGGCAGTTTTGGAGTCTCATGTAGATACTTTCTTACAGGCTTGGAGGTCAGAGCTGGGGATATAGGTAAAATAATGGCTTTCTGTGAACTAAGATGAGGAGATCAGAAGCTGGTTTTGGAATGCACACACCTTCCCTGTGTCACTCCTCTGTCTACACTGATGAAGTATCCATGGGCCCCAGCATCAGTCAGTATTGACCTTAAATCTGAAGTCCTTATAACAATATAATAATTTTACACTTTTTAAAAAAGGAATAGTTTTTTTTTTGAAGTACAGTGTTTAATTATTTTCTGACTTCTTTATCATTCTGTTTTCAGGTGTGTGTGCGCGTGTGTGTTTTTACATGCATTCAGGTCACCTATCAAGTTATGGTGACCCTATGAATTTCATAGGATTTTTTTTAGACAGGGAGAACTCAGAGGTGGTTTTGTGAGTTCCTTCCTTGGAAATATAGTCTATAGCATCTGATATTATTTGGTGGTCTCCTGTCCAAGTACAAACCAAGACTGAACCTGCTTAGCTTCCAAGATCAGACAGAATCTGGTGCCTTCAGGTGTACCTTTTTATAATTCCCATTGCAAACTGACTTAGATTGCATGTCAAGGGTGTAAATTAGGTGGATGGATGGGTGCATGGGTGGATGGATGGATATATAGATGCTGTGTAGCTTTGTAACCTAACATTTAACATTCTCTGCCTTTGAAAACTTCCTGATCATTGCCACTGCCCACAGAAAGGAGGAAGACTATGCAAGAAGATCATATTGACAAGGGAGAGTTTTTTTAAAAAAAAAATCTGTATAGCCACTCTTGTCAGAGAGCAAATGGAGATGGCACCTGGACATGACTTCAGGTCAAAAGATGCCAGTTGGAGGGATTCATCTAAGAGCCCCAAGCACAGGGCTAGAGTCGAGAGAGGAGGCCTGGGTGGTTGTGTACATACCAAAGCAGTTTTTTTTAAAAAAAGTGTTCCAAAGAAGTCAAAGGCACACAAAGGATGTACTTTTAATTTGACAGGATTCTGATTCCTACAGATAAAAACAGGGAACACTGTAGTTCTCTTACTCCTATCACTTCAAGCCAATTAAGCTGAAAAAATTAATGATGAGCTGTAGTGCCATCTAGGGTAAAAGTTGTACTCGGTTTCCCACAAAATGAAGCCATTTAAACCATGGCTAATAGCCATCCACCATCATCTTAAGATCCTTCCATGGAGAACTTTCATTTACAGAAGTGCAGGACCAACAAAGGAGCAAGAGACAAGGATTAATCCCATACTGGTGGTGTCATGCAATTGCTTATAGGACAGCTTTTGCAAACCTGGTCAGATTACTATCCAAAATGACCAAGACAGTGTCAGTAGTGAACTCTTTGCTTGCACCACATAAAGCCGATCATGTTGTGTGGTGTATTTTGAAGGTACTTTGTAGGCCCTGGTTTTGCAAGCAGTGAAATTAATTACTCAGCTGCTTGTCATACCTCCTTGGATTTCCCTGTCCACATTTAAGGCTGTGACAAGGAGCATATTTGGATTTTCTGCTTCCATACATGGAGCAGTGTGGTGCCTTGATTGCACCCAAAATTTGGAATTTGTTTGCTTATAAATTTGGACATTTATGAACAAAAAGTGTTTGTACTGATCAAATAATCATAATAATCAACATCCACACACACAAGCATCACTGTGAGGGGCTAGAGAGGGCAATGGTGTACGTGTGTGTGTGTGTGTTTGGAAGTGGAAATCTGAATAGATCTGTCCACAATGTTAGTAGCCAGAAAGACAATAGCCAATTGTGTTCTTAGCTTTAGACAAGCTAATCCATGTGTAGGAGTTGGAGGCTGTCAACATAAATGGATTCTTAATGAGCTTGACCAACCTTACAGTGTCTGGAGTTTGCTTTTGGGCAGCTTTTAATGTCAATACAGGCCCACCTTGCCTGTATTGCATCATTTCATTCTGTTGTAGGTGGGATTGTTGTTTGTCCTCAGCTTCCCCTTAGCTTTCCTCTTCCTTCTGAAAACACTGTGCTGGCTTTGACCTGTTAAAGCCCACAGCCTGGGATCTTTGTACAACAGAGCAGAAGTGGGCTGTTATGGCTCTCTGGATGTTACTAGACTGCAACTCCCATAGCTCCTCTCTGTTAGTTATAATGGTTAAGGCTGATGGGAATTAATTGGCTGAAAATATCTCAAGGGCAACATTTGCCCACATCTGTCAGAGATTGCTTTGCCTCATTTCAGTCCCCTGATACCTTTGTTCCTCCAACCAGGTTCCACTATGTTTCATTTCACGTACAGTCGGTCCTCCACTTTTGCATGTTTAACTTCCATGAAATGATTATCTGTGAGTTTCAGCAACTCACACACCCAAGGAAGGAGATGGACAAGAGAGATGCAGTGTAGAGTCCCATGCCAACCGACCCTCTTTCATTCTACTTCCTTTGACTTGGTTTGGACCATGGGTGCCCGCTCTCCCCACCATATCTAGGCCTCCTTCCGACAGACACACACACACGCGTTTTGATATTTGCAATTTTTCCACTTTTTTGAGGGGGGTCGCTGTGCCCCACACACTAGCAAATGTGGAGCTCTGACTCTATTTGTTTCTTTAAGCTGGTGGCAGAAGCAGGGCCTTAGAGTTGTTGGCCCCCAAGGTGGCAAAGTGGTTTCTCGGTGGAACTGAGGGATTTCTCTTCTGTACTTTGATTTAAAGAGGCTTGTAAAGCCTTGCTTTGCTGTTTCTCAGATGGATTTTTGTGGCTAGGTTGTTCTATATTTTAAGCTTTATTTTATTTTACACATTTCAGATATATTCTGGAAGGCAGCATATGCGGGCTTAAAATAAATAAAAGGAATGCACTGTATCTGTCAGGATAGCTGCTGATCTGGGAGCACTGCTAGCCATTCACTGTTGCAATCTGTTTATTCATAGAAATGCATTGTAAGAAAATGCATGGCTGACCTTTTCTGACTGGAGGGTTTAATACTTGTTAGAGTCTTGTCCTGAGAAACAGCAACAGTATTTTCTCTCGGCTTGTTAGGTAGCTCATTGTAAAATTTGGCAACAAAAAACTTCGCACATACTTCTCTCTATCATTCTCTTCCTTTGATGTATCTTATATTCAGCAGATTCTTGCTTGGTGAGTTGAATGAGATCATCTTTGTCAAGCTGTGATGCCCTGAAGTAACTGGAATTAATTTATTTGGGGAACAGCAATTGTGCACGACTTTCTCCCCTTTCTACTCTCAGTGCCTTTCAGGTGTTCAGTGGAGGGAAAAAATAGTATTTATGGAGAAATGCGTTGGATGGGAAGTGTGAATACCAGATTGTAGATCCAAGAATGTGAACCTTCAAATACAGGATATTTTTGTTACCAGACTCAACAATTAATGGAACCAGTTACATAATCTGAGATGGGACAGTGCAAGAAAATATGTAGATTCCTCTCATTATCCTCACTTCATAAAGCCTTCTATGTTTTTATGATTAGTTAGGATAATGTTAGGTATTATTATTGTTTTTGTAAGAACCCTAAAGGCGTCAGATCTGATCTAAGAAGCTCTGGTTAGTACCTGGATGGGAGACCACCGGTGCTGTAGATTTTATCTGAGAGGAAGGAACTGGAAAAACTACCTCTGAGTATTCCTTCACTAAGAAAACACTATGAAATTCATGGGGTCGCCAGAAGTCAACAGCTAACTTGAAGACACACACACACGCATCTGAAAACAAAATGATAAAGAAGACGGAAAATAATTGAATATTATTTTTTTAAAGAAAGCTGCGCCATTAAAACAGTGTAAACTAATTGTACTGTGGCTTGGAAACGGGATTTCAGATTTAAGGGCAATACTGATTAATGCTGGGGCCAATGGATGCGCGCACACACACGCACACACACACACGGGAATTATTTTAGCATTATCAGATAGCTCACAATGTAGAAGTCACTGTCTTGACCAAGTATACCGCTTGCCCCCCTTTCTTATTCTAGCCTATTTTAGTGCATTGCTCTGAAGCAAAAAGTGAAGCAGTCCTGCTATTTGTTTCTTTCAATAAGACATATCCCACCTTAAAAAAAATGGAAGAATTCCCAAGATCATCAGTCACATGGGACATCTCTATGTGACTAAGGCGGCGTAAAATTGATCATAACAGGTTCGTCATGGTTACTCTAAAAACTAAAAGGAATAATATTTCAAAAGGGCATTTTTCTGGGAAGAAAATTTAATAGCTCTCCCTCTGATAGATGCCAATCTGATATTTGGCAGCGATGGGCCAGAGAGCAGGACCTCTGGTGCCAGTCTTAAGGCTCTGAGTGAGTTCATGTGTGCAAATTAAATAAAATGTGTGAGAATCATGTGACCTCCAGGATATTGTTGGATCCCATCTTTCAGAGGGCTGCATGACTCCTACCCCTTGGTTACAGGAAAGGGGTAGGTTTTGCTGCCATTTTCCTGACATGCATTTTGTAGAATCATAGAATTGAAAGATACCTCAGGGGCCATCCAGTCCAACTCTCTGCTATGCAGGAACACCCATCAAAGCACTCCCAACAGATAGCCATCGAGCCTCTGCTTAAAAACCTCCAAAGAAGGAGACTCCACCACACTCCGAGGCAGCAGATTCCACTGCCGGACAGCCCTGACCGTCAGGAAGTTCTTCCTGAGGTTCAGGCGGAATCTCCTTTCCTGCAGCTTGAATCCATTGCTCCTTGTCCTAGTCTCTGAGCAACAGAAAGCAAGCCCACTCCCTCCTTGACATGACATCCCTTCAAATATTGAAACATGGCTCTCATTTCCCCTCTTAATCTTTTCTTCTGCAGACTAAACATCCCCAGCTCCCTAAGCTGTTCCTCATAGGGCTTCATGGCTTCCAGACCCTTTACCATTTTGGGTCCTTAGACTCATTTCTTCTTCGTTTGGTAAAAGAGGACTGGGTTCTTTTGTGGGATGGAGTGAGAACTTTTGAGCACCTCTGCTTCATGGGCATAAATGAGCCTCGTGTACATTCCTTCTTCCCACAGAACTCTAGGAATGGGTGGATTGACTAGAGAGATTTGTGAAAATTCTTTGTGCCTTCATGAAAAGATAGTTTTTGCCAGGATGCTTTCGGAGAAAGGCTTGACAGTTAAATTGGTATAAAACTGATGTGTATTTTTTTTTTTTGAAGTATAGGTGTTGCCTTCAGCCAGTGGTAATTTTGAATTGTTTGAGAGCAGTGATGCTTCCCAGTTGCAGCTTACTCTCTCATCATGCCTAATGCATATATCTGCATAGATTTTAATCAGTCTTAAGTAGCACTTACTCCCTCGCCTCCTCAGCCTCTTTAAAACATTTCTTGGCACTGTGATAATTTGTACTCTTAATGTTTGAGTAATTAATGCCCATAATAATTGTATCTGAAGACCAACTGAGGACAAAGCTTGGTATTCTAATGTAAAAAAGAAAGATTGTGCCTGAAGATTTACAGGGTTATTTGTGACAAGTAAATATTCAGCTTCAAAAAATATATTTACTGTATTTCTTACATTTTACTGCTTCCTTGGATGGTGTACAAAATAGTTGCATAATTTTTTGTTTATATTGCACCTAATCTTGCTCTTATATGCAGGCTTCGAAGCAATGGCTCCAACCAGTTTTGAGGAAAGTTTATTTCCCGCTGCCTTTACTATTTCAGGAGAGACCTGGTATCTCTCTCTCTGGTTTAGTGGTAAACCATATTCTTCCATCTTGATGAGGTAGACTCCGGGCTGACACAAAACTTCAATTTGCCCTCTAATCAGAAATCCGTTCTGGGATTATGCTGTGGCTGGGGATGGGAAAGTTGGGATTCCTTAAATCAGTTTTCTCGATGGATAAGTAAGTTGGGAATGATGGAAGCGGTAGTCCTACAGCCCTGGAGGGCACCAGTTTGGGGAAAGCTAGTGTAAACCACAGTTAGCCATAGTTAGATGCATGCATGGGGCAGAAGAGAAGGGAGTGGGGGACAATGGGTTTGTCTGAATGTGGGCCCAGGGTCTTCCAACTCAGGGGTCAGAGGGGACTTCTAGGTAGTGGTGAACTTGTCTCAGAACTTGTTTTAGAACTTCAGAGGTGATAGTGGCAAGCCCCCAAATATACCATTTAATTGAGTTGCATGGGAATCCACATGTTTCTTAGCTTAGGTTCAGCAATATTTTCTCCCACTGAGGGAAATATTCCCTAGCATTGAAACAAACAAACAAAAACAAAACTGGCTTTTCTTCCGCAGAAAACCATTTCATTAGCTTACAATGAACAGTTTCATGGAAAAGCCTCCCTGGATCCTCCCCCAGGAGAAAAATGGGGTATAAATTCAATAAATAAATGAATAAGAATGTGATATAAATTAAGGGGCACACTCTTGGGACTAGCCGTGGAGCCTGAGAGGGAAACAGAACTAGTATAACCTTTTAAAAGAGTATCGCTACCTCCTTCAGTTTCAGTGAGACCTCTGAGGATGTCAAGCAAATATTAAAGGGCCAAAATTCTGAAATGGATAGAGCTAGAACAGTGGTTAAGATAGCCAGTTTCTAGCCAGGGAGAGAACAATTCAGTTTAAAGTTAACCAGAGTGTTGATGTCCTTGATTTGGATTGAAGCTGGTAACTGTGCAAAGATTGGTAGTGTTATGGAAATGAGACATGGGTACTAAAAAGTGCATGTTGGACAGATAATTTCTATGCAGATAATTTGCCATAAAATTTATATTGCAGTCCTTAAAACTGTCAGAGGTTTATTCTGTCTGGGGAAAGGTGATTTATGCAGTATTAAAACACTTTTTACATTCCAGTCCTTTAGATTTAATGTTTATTGCCTATAAAAACGAAATCTTACTGTGGATATTCAAAAGTTTTGGCGTTGTGTGAATTATATTCTCGATGTAGAAGCTTGAAATGTTTTGAAGAATGCTGTAAATAATTGGCAGAATGTTGCTAACTTGTATTTCTTCTGCCTGGAAAATCTTGACTTTAGTCTCAAACTGATTTGGCTGGCAGGATGTGGCTATCTTTGGGATGAGTGATAGTGATTAGGGGAGAGCAAATGGTGTGGAGTTCTTTTAAATGTACAGAATGAATCTGATATCCTTTGTGGTAAGCAAGATTGAGGCCATTACATACAAGAAGCTACAGCTGTAAATTTATAAGAAACCTGTAGCTTTTCCAGTTGATTGTAAGGGTTCTATAGGTTCATTGTAGAGCTGGGTATTTTGTGGTGTGATGCTAGTTCTCATGATGACTGTTGCTGGGTTGTGGGATATATTCTGTGCCATTTTCAGAGATATGAGGTGTTTGCAACGCATCTCTCTACTGGCACAACTTGTACACCTGTGAGACTTAATGGTTTTTCTTTCACTGTGGTATTTCACCCAAATGCATGACTTCTTTCTCCCCTGATAGCACTGACAGGGGGAAGAAAAGAGATACATGGTGGGCCCATTAGGATCACAACGAAATCAACCTCCCGCCTCTGGTGTGGTCACACTAGAATACAGCAATGGGCAGGTTGTGATCCTTCAAAGCTTAGACTGCAATGCCAGTTGACTGTGTTGGCTGTGGCCAATGGGAATTGCAGTCTAACAACATTTGGAAGACCACAAGGAGTGTGGATGTATTAACTAAATGTTATAATTTGCTTGGCTGTATTTCAGAGTGTAGGATATTTTTTGAGATGTAATAGGTGATGGAAGTAGCATTGAGCTATGTCTATTAGATAGTCCCATTCTGGCACTAGGTTGAAGTGAGTCCAAATGTGGACTCATTTGGACTTGTCAGGCCTAATTCTGGGACTTAGAAAACATTGCTTGCTTTGATGGACAGCTGGTGCCAAGAACCAGTCAAGGAAATTAGGTTCCTGTTGCTTTTGATAGACCTTCTCTGTGGCACCTGATGCCACAGATCAAGGTATCTTTATGGGTTGTGTGGTTGTCATGGGCTTTGGAAGCAGAGTTTTATGTGGGTTGGTTTATGGGGGACTTGTGTTCTGCACTTGGGTATTGGATGAATGATATTACTCAGGAATCATTTTGGTCCTCTGTGGTGATTAATATCTATTTGGAACTGCCAGGAGAAATCCTCTAGATGACTGGGTTATGTTTCTACCATCATGTTGATTACCTCTTTAAGGACAGCAAGAATTGAACTCTTGTGCGGGCGAAGGCAGTTATTAAGTCTTTCATCCTACTTTGGATGCTTTTACCAATCATGACAGGTGAGGACCCAGAAAACAGGTGGTAGGGATCAGACTTTCCAAGAACAAGCTGAGGTATCCATCACAACTTGACATGCAGGTATGCATCCTGCAGTGGGACCCTGTATTGATGGTGACATTCCAGTCATTGTAGATACTGCCTCCGGTTTTTCTAGATTTCACCTGTAGTGTGGATGGCAAATTATTAACAGTAAGCCCATGAGAACTTTCCCCACAAGATCCACTGGGTTTATGTAGAGAGGGTCTTTCATTACCCAGAATAGCTCTGTTGGCTGGAATTGCTTTAATCTCTGCGTACTCAGCTGTAGACAAAATTGTTGATGCTGGGCAGGATGGGAACATGAGGGAGTTCAGATGTGGTGCCTATAAAATAATAAACTGTCAGTTACAGTGTCCTAGCTTGACCATTTTGAAGTCTTTGGAGCAAGGTTGGGCTGGGCAACCAATTTGAAAGGAACCAAAATTACAAGATTTTCTTTCGGCGGGGGGAGGATGTGTTATCCCAGAACTGCACACAATTCAATTTGTTGATCAAGCAAGACAGGGCTGTTCTTGTTTGAAAACCAGGTATATGTAACCTGAGATTATGTTGCAGTGTGTTCCTGTTCTGTATCGTTGCAGCCAGTGGCAGGCTTCCAGCTGTACCTGAAATGTTTTTTTTTAAAAGCAGCTCTCTTTCTTTTGAAATACTGACTTTCCTATTGCTGTGGTATAGTGGTTAGGGCGTGGGATCACGACCTTGGAGACCAGGGTTTGTTGATTCCCCTCTTGGTCATAGAAACTGATTCAGTGGCCTTGAGCACATCATGCACTCTCAACCTCAGAAAATCCTGTGCTAGGGTCACCGTAAGTCGGAAACAACTTGAAGGCCAACGACAAGAACAACATTTCCATCACCTTTTCTTCAATTTTTTTTAAAAAAATGCTTTATAATTGCTTGCTCTCACTACAAATCCAGTGAGGTGGACATATTGTGCCCCCATTTGTTAGGTGGCATGTCAGCTAAGGGATTATTAGGAGCTTTTGAATATGTAATATCAAACCTTGGCTTGATGCTGGGAGAACATTTTTCATGGAATCTCACACTCATGTGCTCCCTCCCCTCCCTCAGGGTGCCCAGCAAAAGGCAAAGAAGTAAGAACAGGAGAAAACAAATTGCTCTGTGAGAGATGAGAGAGGAATGTGCATTTTGCATGAGGAAATCTGTGCTTCTTGAATCCTCTTTCTCATTAAATCTCAACTACCCCTCTGAGGCTGTGGTGGAGGTCAAACTTGAATTAGGTTTGTAGTGACTGAGAAGGTGCTTCTGATCAGTCAGATAGCAGATTAATTAAAAAAAATAGTTTTCGTACGAATAGTTGAAATAAACAAAAGAAGGAGGAGGCATCCTAAAGGAGACATTGCATCTTAGAAGAAGCATTCTTTCCTGTGTGGCAGAGAAGGTGAAATCTCTTCTAAGGTCATACATTCTGTGACATACGCACATGTTAGCTTATGCCAAATTCATGCTAAATTTCTGCTTTAGAACTGTCGCGTTATTCCCATGTGTAAATATATACCATGCATATATTTACTCAAGACTTCTTTGTATAATTCAGTGTACCATCTATTTCATTAACATTTCATGCTAATTTGTGTATTATGTGTGTTAGGTTCAATTGTTGGTCTCACCTATAGTAGACATTCACTGGCTAAGTCAGCACTTATGGGAAGTTCCGTTGACTTCATGGATCTACTCTAGTTGAGAGTTACCATGAGATTTAAGGCTACATGTTGGATGATGTGAAATTTTCAGATCAAGTGGTTTATAAATACTCATAAGGAATAAAGATATAGCTGTAAAACAGCAGTAATTGATGAATCAACTAAAACTTTATCAGGTTAATCAACTTGTAATTTAATTTGTTACTGCTAAGCAAATTGGTAGTGTAGTAACAGGTTGTTGTTGTAGCTGAAATGGAACTTCCTACAGGCTTACTGAGCAGTTGTAAATGCACTGGGGACTAGCTGAGATGGGTTGGATTGGCTTCTTCTCTGTTGGTGGAGAGGAGGTCTATTAGTGGAAGGTTCCTTTACCTTGGAGAGCACTGGTATTCCACAGAGTGTTCATACCCACTGGGGGCTTGCATGAGAATTCCAAAGTGTGTTTTGACAGGCTTGAATCTGCCATATCCAAGCCCCTGTTTGCTTCCCAGAAAGTGTCTTGGATTGGGCCCAGGATCTAGCTATTTTTCCTTGTACTGATACCAACTGGAAAGAAAAATTAAAAACCGAGAGCTCCTAGTGCTCAGAGAACCGAAGACAGCACCCATCTATCTCTAAAAACTCTAAACAGTTTGGGATGTTTATAGTTGCCGGACGGTCTTCTCCTACATCATTCTGCCCAGTTGCTGAGGCCATCATCCTCCTGGCAGTCAGAGCTGTCCGGCAGTGGAATCTGCTGCCGCCTCCATGGAGTGTGGTGGAGTCTCCTTCTTTGGAGGTTTTTAAACAGAGGCTGGATGGTCGTCTGTCAAAGGGAGTGCTTTGATGGGTGTTCCTGCATGGCGGAAGGGGGTTGGACTGGATGGGGACTCTTCCAACTCTAGGATTCTATCATTGGATGCTCTTTTATCAGTAGGTTCACTTGTGCTATGAGAGGTGGCCATTAAAGAGAGAACTTCTTTCAGCACTGGCTGAACACCTGCTGAACGCTGTTCAGGAAACTCAGAGGTGTCCTGTAGGTGTCAGACAAGAAAAATACATATTTTTTTAATTTGATGAGGCATTTTAATCTTTTCAATGCAAGAGTAGGAATCTCTGAGGGCTTCCTTTAGCCTGAGCAGGTGGACCCTTAGTCCCAATCCCTGTCAAAGGCAATTTTAAAAAGCCTCCCCAGGGAGCCGCATCACGAGGAGGTTGTCACTGTTTCAAGCCCCAGCACACTCCCCCAGCCTCACTTCCATTTTTGTCATAATGTGTGACCTGCCTGGAGGGGGGGGGATAAAGGCCCCCAAAATGACCCGTTTATGCTCTGTTGCTACTCATCCTTATAAAGGTGCCTTGATAATCTTTGGACCTCTGCTGTGCAAGCAATGAGACGGAGCCTGCCAGTCCTGCTGTGATTTATTCTTTGTGTGTGTATGTGTGTTTGGTCTTAAGTGTTTATTATATGTTTTTCGGTTTCCCTAGTATGTCTTGCTGTGGGTTAGTTTGCTGTCCTGGGAATTACAATCACAGTGGTTATTCTGTATTTATTGCCTAATAATTCAGATATTCTCCATGGCTGTGCACTTTGAGCAACAGTCTTTGAATACAGTTGTGCTAAACACGCCTTCTTCCACTTTCTCTTCTTCTGCCATCGATGTTGCAGTCCTAGGCATGTTTACTTGAAAATGACTGAGATTGGGCGGAGGGAAAACCCTGAACCTTTTAGAACTTGATCAGCGTTGGATGTGATGGTTACATTTCAATGATTCTTTGTTGGTTGCACGTAAGAGAATACACACTTTGAATGAGACAACAACACCACATCTTTTGGTTCTCTGTGCTTCATTCTTTCTTGTGGAAATAAAAAATAGAAATGCTTCTCTGTAAGGAAACCAATTCTGCTTTAAGTTTGTTGGCTATGTTGAAATTATTCAAGTCTCCTTGGCTTTTTTAAAAAAAATGTTGCTGCAACCTTTCTCTATTCTAGGATGGGCTTTGTTCAGAGACCCACAGGAAATTGTGTAAATAAGCTCTGTTGATTGGGGAAGGCTGTGAAATCAGAGCAGTTTTTACTGTAGGAGAGATATTGTGTGTGTGTGTGTGTGTGTGTGTGTGTGAAAGAGAGAGAGAGAGAGAATACAGCATGAAATAAGAATGGAAGCAGTTTGATTCTTTCTCTGTCTTGGACCCAGCAGACAAGAAAACCTTGGCAGGATTGACTGCAGATGGTTTGAATGAGTTCGGCAAATGTGAACGTGAAGGAGCATGATTTCGCTCTCGCACTCATTGAAGCACCAGTGTGATGTGGCATTGGCCTAGCACAAAGCATAATGTGATGTGGTGGTCAAAAATGATTGGCTTTGATTCACAGCAAATGTTTTATTTTTCAGGTGCTCTTCTTTGGCAGGGTACACACTTCTTTTGTATGAAGCTTGTTTACACCTTCCCAGTGAATACTGCCCATGCCACTTTAGGTAGTTTTCATCTGGGCTGGCAACCTGAAAATCTGAGATTTATGCAGCTATTATATGTGCCTGAACAGCTTCAGAATCAAAGGCAGATAGGTCCTTCACCTAAAAGTCAGTCAGTTTACGGTATTTTAGCAACCAGCCGTTATACACAGATGTAGAAAAAGTAATGGGAAAAAGTCAGATAAATTAATTTACATAAAATAATAAGTCTACAATAGATGAATCACTTTCCGTACCCCCCTTAAACTTTATAGCACGTAATTGTAAGGCCTTAACAAGAAATTTGGATGTTCTAGAGGATGCATATTTCACAGCATCAGAAAGCAGAAAACAGATCTTCACAGAAGAGGAACTTCCCTTAAGAGATTCCAGTAAAGGAGAAATATAATTATTCCTAAGATCATTTAAATAGGGCATTCAAGGAATACATGAGTTAAATCTTTTATTAAGACAGAATTACAACCACATATTCCGTCTTTCATAAGATCACTCTCATATCAGCCCATCCGAGCTGCCAATGGAATAACATTTAATCCCACCAGGTAGAAAGGCTAACCTCATTTTAACATTTGGAAGGTCCACCAGGTAACTTGGAAGAGATAGTTACAGTGGAGTGAAAGAAACAAAAAATGTATTGGATTGGCAGGACTTAATCTCAGTCATCTGAGACTGGATCTCAGTATCCTTAAGCCTTTGGCGTATTAATACGTTAGTTCTATCACACCCTTGAGTCCCCTAAAAGAGAAACAGTGCATTACAGGTGAAATTTAAAGAATGTCAAAATAATCATGGCTTGTGGTGTCCACATGGTCTGTATGCTTTCCTTGGCTTCTGTTAATACTGTGTATCTCTTCTGAATGACTTTTTCAAAAGATCCAGAATGTGACGGACGGGCTCGACTTCTTCCTGAAATTGATCTCTGACCCACAATTTTATTAGCTGTAGAATCTGGGGGGGGGACCCTATATGTTTATATGTACATTTCCAGTGAAATCAAGAGGTTTATTTATAATTTGTGAGATTTTTGGCACGGAGTTTGTCTTCAGAGGCTTCTGGCCAAACATTTTCTAAAAACAATATGGCTAGAAAATTTGTACACCCGTCTGACAGAGAGTTGATCATCCCCTCATATATGAAATACTCATGGTAAATGGATTGTCAGATTTTATTTCAGCATGTTTCTAAAACAAGCTTCGCATTTAAATAGTCTGATGTTCAATTCATTGTTTTTCCTCACCCCCTCCTATTCTTCCTCACGGACCCATTTTTCATAGTTTTTTTTTTAAATGGAATGGTTGTACTGTATAAAACATATGATTCTGGTGAAAAAGTAGGATCAGTTTTGACCCATCATAGGAAGCTTGTTAGAAAATCAGTGGATCAGTTTTTTTAAAAAAATTGTGGTTTCCGTATAAGTAGAACTAAATGAACTCTGATTTCCAGCCTCAAATATTTGGGAAGGGGGCTCACAAACAAACAAAAAAAGTTTAACTTTAATTTTAAAAAACCAGCATTGTTGTTGTTGTTTGTCATAAAGTCACCTTCAGGAGTCCTGCTCAGATTGTCCAAACTCAGGGCTGTGGCTTCCTTGGTTGAATCAATTTCTCTACAGTTTGATCTCCCTCTTTTCCTACTGCCTTCCACTTTGCCAAGCATTATTGTCTTTTCTAGTGAGCCTTGATATGTGATATTATGTCCAAAGTATAACAGTCTCAGTTTAGCCATCTTTGCTTTTGCGAAGAGTTCAGGATGGATTTCCGCTGAGACCCACTCATCTGTCGTTTTTAACAGACCGTGGAATCCATAGATCTGTCCTCCAGTTCCATAACCAGTGTTAATTCCACTAATTATCCTAGGGCTCGTTGATTTTTCTCTGTTCTCATTTGCAACATGAATTGCAATAATATTAAAAAAGCGGGACGGGTCTAGCAGATGAATAAATATTTGAGATGTGTTTTCCTGGAAATCATAGAATCATTCTGTGATTCTGTGATTTCCAGGAAAGCACACCTCAGTAGTGAGATGTACAGTCCCCTTGTTGTGAAGAACATATAGACTGGTCTGTGCAAAGTCAGGTGGTGACTCTCATAGGGCCTTTCCGCACTACACTGTTGTGGTGCTATTATTCCACTTTCAACTTCCTAAGGAATTGGGGGGTTTGCAGTTTAGGGAGGGGCATTTAAAATTCTCAGCCAGAGAGCTCTTGGGCCTCAGTAAACTACAAACCCCAGAATTCCACAGGATGGTGAAAATGGAATAATAGCACTATAACAATGTGGTGTGGAAAAGGCCCATAGAAATGTATAGGACAGCTTTCAATGCAGGTTGTTCTTCCTTTTGCATGCTATAAATGCAGAAGTTTTGGGGGGCAGGTACGATGAGGTGCCCTGAATACTACTGAGCTTGGATTCTTCTAGCAATAGCCACAGATCTGCTGCTAGAAGCTAAAACTGATGTGAATGCTTCGCGATATGCATATGCATGCCTATATTATTTTTTTTTAAAAAAAAGAGATTAATCCGGTAAAATAAAGACATGGCTTAATGATGGCCACACAGAGTTGTTCACACAACCTTTAACCTCGGGACGTAGGAACATGTGTGAGTCTTTCATGGCAGAGCGGCCCTTGGGAGCTGCAGCATTTTCTGAGAACTTGACCTCCTGGCGCCCCGGAGGGGCTGTGGCGAAAAAGGGCCCTTTGTTGAGAGACGGTTTTGCCCCTGCTGCTCCTGCCACGGCCCAGCCTTCCGCATATGGTAGGTGATTGCATCTGGAAGGAGGAATTATTCCACCAGGGAGGAGAGGGGGGATGAAGTCATCTGTTCCATCAGCCTGTAAAACTGAACTAATTAACAGACAATCAGCATTGATTGAGACAGCTGCATACTCCGGGGAGCGATTGGGAACACACACACACACACACACACACACGCACACACACGCTTTGCTTTTGCAGCACCGTTGTTTATTGCTCTTGAGACCAGGCCCTGAATTCTGGCCTTTTTGGTGGTCTGGATGGGGGACTTCTGTGGAATCTCACAGAGTCAGTAGTTATATCTGGTGCTCGACTGTGTCTGGGCAGGGGGAGGTTTCGTTTCGGTCAGTGTACAGGCACACAGTCTCACTGGCCGGGTTTTACACGACAGTCCTGTGTGGATAGGGCTGGATCTAGAACAGGAAATTTAGTCCAGGGAGCCCTCACGTCTTCCATTTCAAGTGAAATGCAAGAGCACTGTAAACAGGTCCTAGAAAGTCCCCCTGGAGCACTAAGAACTCATTGCTGATTGTCCTGCAAGATGGGTTAATTAATTTGACCCATCAGGATGGAAATTCCTGCTATATGTCAGTGAGCACATTAGTAACCTTTTTCAGAAAGTGCATCTAATATGTAAAAGTGTTTCCTGGGAATGGATCTTCATCCTCAGTGATTCATTTTATTTGTTATAATCTGTTCTTCAGATGATGGCTCCATTTTAAGAGACTTGATGAGAGTCTTTAGTGACATCAGACTGACTCAGGACTTCGGTCATTTTAAATTCTTTTTTTCTTTTTTTTTACTCTGATGGGCAGCAGCTACTTAAGGTCTCGGGCAGAGATGAGGCTTGAAATCAAGACCATCTGGCGTATCAACTTTGTAAATAGGCCCCTACTAGTCTGTTAAAAAAAAAATTACTAGCTTGCAGATTGTTAGTAGTCTGTGTTTCCGTGCCAGTCCTTCTCTATGGCCTGGGAAGCCCCCTTGACTGTGATCTACACAAAGCACATGCTACGCACACACCTTTTTGCCTGCTGGTGACATTTGCCAAGTGAACTAACATGGTAGGGGTGGATCACCATCTCCTGTTTCATATCTGTGCCAGTTTGGGGAGGAACGGAGTTTTCTTCCTTTGCTTTTAGGCAAGGAAACTGATGGAGATGCAGTGGAGCAAGGTGTCCCTCCTGTGCCATTTTGCGTGGACTTCTTGGTCACCAAGGATGGTGAATGTGCTTGTTGCTATATTAACATATCTTCTTTTCTTTTATATACAGTCAGCCCTCCATATTTGGGGGTTTCACTTTTGCAGATTTGATTATTCATGGATTCTTTGCTGTCCCTTCTGCTGCCTCCCTGAGCGATTTTTAATAGGGACTGCAAAAACCTCATGAGACTTGGAAACTGCGAACGAGGCTTCTGAGTCCCTATTAAAAATGTTGTGGGGCAGCAGTGGAGGTGGCCGTAAGCCCCACCGGCCCCCCATTTCTGCCTTGTGAAGGAACCCTGTTGCCCCAAAGGAATCCATGGTGGATTGAATATGGTGATCTTGCTGTGTGTGTGTGTGTGTGTGTGAGAGAGAGAGAGACAGAGAGAGAGAGAGAGAGAGAGAAAATATGGTTTGGGAGGGCCTAGAATTATTCACGGTTTTTCCACTTTCATGGGGGTCCTGTGTCCCTAACCCTAGCGAATGGGGAGGGATGACTGTACAGCTATCGATCGATCGATCGATCATCTATCTATCTATCTATCTATCTATCTATCTATCTATCTATCTAATGAATCAATAAGATTATGTTAAGGAAATTAGAATTAATTAACTAAGAAGAGGAATGATTTTAATATGAATGTTATAAATACTTCATTTTGATATTTAAGAATTATTAATTTTCAGTTTTTCCGATTAATTAAATAGTATCTAAATTTGAGGGAAAAGACATTAAAAAAAGATAAAGAAGGTGCAGGTATAGACTAACTTACTAAGTTCATTATTTTTTTATCATTTTTTTATTATTTATTTTGTGATTTGCTAGGTTAATGTTTCTGCAGGATTACTATTTGTCGTTGGCAGCAGGGGCAAGAGCCAGCTTTTCAATTGCGTACAGTTATTTGTATACTACCTTAGATTGATGTTTGTGCTTTTGTTACATACGTATCTTCTATTTGCTTAGTTTGTGTTTTGTGTTTTATTTAAGAGAATAAGTTTTAAAAAAGACTGGAATGTGTGAACATGGTATATTGGTTAAAGATTGGAATTAGGGCTGTGCATACCAGGTTAAAAAATCTGTTCTACTTCACAGCATAGTTGTGGGTATAAAATGAAGGCAGAACTGTGCACATTGCCAAAAAGTTTTGTAAAAGGAAGATTGGGTGTAAAAACAACATGGATTAGCTGTGCTTACATTGTATTGAGAAGCCTGTTAAAAATGTTGCCTGATGCGTCAGTAATAAGAGCACTTATTTTGCACTCCGAAGGCCCAGGTTCAGTTCTCAGCATCTTCCCAGGAAGAGATCTTGGCTGGGGAAGTGTCTTTCCTGGAAAATGTGGACACTGGTCAGATAGATGGACCACTTGCCTTACTCCCTTTTTGGGGGTGGGGTGACCAGTGTAACTGGACGTTCTTGTTCACCCCTATCCCCCGCCCCAGTTCTGACACACTCTGTATTTATATTTTTGAGCTCCTGCTCAGAAAATGGAATAAGAATGTAACAGGTATACTGAGAAAAAGGATCAGCACCTGACAACAGACAGTGTGTCTTATTGTGTACAGATGAAGTAAGATTAAGTTCCCAATGCCCTTCTCTTCCACCCCATGTCCCCAAGTTACAAATAAAAGTTTACATGAATATGGCAGCCTCTGGAACATCAGGGTGAGGAACCCAAGTTTTTCTGCATTTTGCAGTGGCAAGTGAATGTCAATCTAATTTTCAATGTGATTCCAGCAGAAAGAGAGATCTTAATCGAATTTATAACTTAGCTTCATGTCGATGTTCCTGTAGCAAACAGCAAGTTAACTGTATGTAGTTCCTACAGTGTTTTTTTGTTACATGATTAAAGTAATACCAGGTGACTTTTATTGATGAAAATGCCATATTGTTCCCCTATTTGTTGCTGGTTTAGGAACAGTTGCTTTACAGTTTGAAACTCCGCTAAAGTGGTCTGAAGGTTCCATCTTTCCATTTTTCTGCCCTTTTTTTGCAGCAGATTCATTGAAGGACTTGCAAACTTGCGTAGGACAAAAATGCACATGCTAAGAGAAACCGTTAGTATATTATCTTATTCTCTTCACTGGCTTAATTGTTCTTGTCAAGGCAAGCTTCCCCCCAAATAATTCTGGAAGGCTGGCCTGGAGTTTTCTGCATCTGCTATATTACAGTCCTGCCCTTCTGTAATTACGGAACTCAGGGCAGTTGTCAATGCATGGACCAAGCAGATCCAGACCTGCTTACCTGCAGCAGTGTGACTTCACCTTGTGCCCTCACACGGCTCCCTCAGTCTCTAGTAGGGGAGACAGCTTAATCCAGCAGAGATGTTTGTAGTTTGTGGCAAGTCAGCATGTAGGAATCAGTGGGTCATTGCTGTCAGCTGGATGGCGCCTCCTTTTCTTGACCAATAACCTAGTTGAGATTAATCTTTCTTGCAGTACGCAGTTAGGCAAGTGGCTTCTTACAAGCCTCATCCAGCTTGTATGGATCGCCTGTAAACATCTCGACTCTCTCCTGCTAGAGATTGTGGCGCACATAACGTCGTAATATACTATACGCTAAAAGGGAAATCAGAGCAAGCAGGGTGTAGCGATGTAACTGTTGGGCTAGGACTCTGGGATACCAGGGTTCCAGTCTTCACCCAGCCATGGAAACCCACTGGGTGGTCTTGGGCAAGTCACTTAACTCTCAGCCTCAAAGGGAGACAATGGCAAACCTCATCTGAATAAGTCTTGCCAAGAAGACCCTATGATATTTTTTGGGGACCAACTTGGTATAGTAGTTTAAGTGTTAGATTAGGACCCCAGGAGAACAGGGTGGAAATCTTCACTCAGCGCTCACTGGGTGGCCTTGGGCAGGTCACACTATCTCAGCCTCACAGAAAGGCAACAACAAAACTGCTCTGAACAGATCTTCCCAAGAAGGCCCTGTGAGTACATTGCCATAAGTCAGAGTTGATTTAAAAGCACACAACAACCAAGAGGGAAGTCATTCTATGAGAATGGATTCTTATAGGGCCAAGGCAATGCCACTTGTGCACAAGAAGAAGGTGCCAGCAGGTTGGGGAAATCACTAGGTCTGTAGATGTACAAAAACATTATGGACAAGCAAAGCCTAGAATGGGGAGAGAACCCCAGTGAAGACTAGGCTTGCTCAGAGGCTGTGGGATTCTGTTTCTTTTCATTTCATTTCTGTTTGCCTTTCTCCTGGAGTGGAGAAGTCTAGATATTGGAACAGGAACCCTGAGTAGAAAGGGAATGACATGGACATCCTGGAAGAAGACATGTCTATCTGGTGGGGGCTTCACTGCAAAATTTTGCTGCAGATCTCACTTCCCACTATAAAAATGGGCAAGTAGAATGATCTTCATCTAGCTTTGGAAAGATACCAAATTTTCTTCTTGGATATATTTGTATTGCTTGTGGCCTTCCTCAGAGGCGTGTTTTCTTTTGAATAATCCTCCTTTCTGAAGTGCTGTGGAGGCGTATATTTTGGTACCTTGCTATTTAACAGATTGTTTGTTAAATTTTTTTAAAGGCCTTCTGCTTAGCAATTAGCCACATGGGGTTTCTGTTCTGTGCATGTTCTTTCTCTCCCTCTCCCAGTTCTTGACTCTGGGATGAATTTCAAGACGGGCTTGTCCAACTGTTAAGGATTTCTTTCTTTTTATAGCAGTTTTCCCATATGTTGTAGAATTCCAGATCAAAATCTGTTGACATGCTGTTTTACTTCCCCCTTTGTATTCAGCAGGACTGAACAGGCCAGTTTTCCTTACACTTGGCATTTATTTTAATGAATGTGCAGCCTGATTCTTTGTGTACTGAGAAGTAAACATTGCCAAGCCTAATGGCACTTACTTTCAAGTGCCTATACACAGAATTGAAACTTAGGCTAGTAGTGTACATTCAGTTGAAAATATGGGTACATTTTTTAATGTTGTGAAAAATATTTAAGGTTTAAGTTGCTGTGATCCTGGGATAGAGAACATATAGTCTCCCCCCAACACTTATTTAAACAGCCTGCAGGTTCTGGTTAGATTTTCAACAACAACAACAACGTCAACAACAACAACTTCTTCTTCTTCTTCCTCCTCCTCGTCCTCGAGGATCCTAGCCTTTATGTGCCAGCTTTTGTACTGGTTAAAAAGATGAAATACTGAAAAACAAGCTACACAATGAGATTTGGTATATAGTGAAAAAATATACAGACGTGCTGGGGCAGATTTGAATGAAGTTGCTATAATTAGGAATGAGATTATAGAATACATGCTATATGTTTACAGGTTTTCTTCTGGTACTTGTGAAGTTAATAAAATGATACAGAAATTATGCTATTTACAGATACCTAAAGTAGCATGTGTTATGCATTCTTTATATTCTATGTGTGCCCCCCCCAATTGATTGACTTGGAGCTGAACCCAACCGCCTCCTATTCTAGATATGCAACATTGGGGTGTCCGAAGACCAAAAGCACATGAAATACTTCCAACAAAACAATTTAAAACCAGTTAAAACCATTTAGTATAATGTAAACCATAACACATGAGCAGACCAGATACAACCAGTTTAGGTACTGAAGGCTTTGATTAAACAAACAAACAAAAAATCCATATTTGGATTTGTTGGCAGAATGATGTTGATGTCAGTTGGACCTCTAATGGGGAGAGTATTCCATAACTAGGGTGCCACAGCAGCAAAGACTGTTTCCCACATTTCCCCATAGGATATTTGACCCAGAGGAGCAGAGGAGTCCCCCCCAACATATATCAGATCTTGGGCAGACTGTGGGATCATGTGTTCATTCCTGGAATAAATTTCTGCCTCCTTTTCTGAATGCGCTTTAGGGACAAGCCAGCACCTCTGTTAACTGTGGTGAAGCTTACCATGTTATCTAGGATTCTTAATAAGAGTTTGAAGCTGGTTAAGTATCTTGGTGGGGAGCCAACCTGGCTGGCCTGGAATATACTTCATGTTGGTCAGGATTTATCACTCAGATTCAGAGTGGAGTGTCTCCAGCTGTTTTGAACTATAGCTCCCATCAGCCCCATGTAGTACAGCTGGTGATGAGGGATTATGGGGATTTTAGTCTCAAATACCATGGGGGCCAAAGGATGCCCACCACTGCCATAGTTACCTAGGAGAAGGAAGGAGTTTCCCCTGAGGAAGGGAAGAGAGCATGTGGCTTTGCACAATAAGTCAGTTCCTCTCCTCTGTTTCCTCACTTTTGTTCAATTTCTTAAGAAAGCATCTTAGCTGTAGGATGGGTGAGTATTTGGTGAGCTGCTCAACTGTATGCAGAGAAAGCAACCCATCTCAGAAATCTGAAACATGCTCTCCTATCATCTAGAAATACATCTTCTTGGCTTCATCAGTTTGGGAGCACTTTATTTTCTATTGTCTCTTCTGCCATGGGAAGTTGACTTTGGATTTTGCAGGCCAGAAATGAGCTGTAATGCCAGAGTTATTAGAGAAGATGGGCCCAGCCCCTCACTTGTATCTTGCCTCACTAGTGAGTTGTTTTTCTCACTTCTCATGAACATCAGATTTATTCTCAATGAAAGGAAATCGATTAGGAGTAAAGAAAAATCTAGAGGCAAATCCTCCCCAAAGGTACATAACATAACTTCTATTGACTTTGTGGGATGTGGAACACGTACTTGAATTTAGTGCTTAAATACAGGGAGGAGAGAGAGATGAGGAAAACGTTGTAGGGTGGTTCAGAAATAGATTGCAGCAGAACTGGAGCACTTATGACAGGGCTTGTTTCATACCATTCAGTGTGCTTAAAAAGTAACCTACTGGGTACAGATGGAAGATCTGATGGCTGGTGAATGATGACATTCCAGAGCAAGGCTTCCTAGACTCATTTTTTTGTGCATAGGACTGGCAAATGTGGAATAAGACGTGGTGTGTGTGTGTAAGTGAGTTGATCAGATTGTTCCGTCATCTGCCATATCCTTATGAATTAAGAAACATGCAAATTTGTGGCTTAACCTGAGAAGCCCTTTGTATGGTTTTAACGTCTTGGACCTTTGAGGACTGGCTGTTGTTTGGCCATATGGAAAATGAATATCAGGGAAGAGTTCTCACGTCCGTGCCCTTGCAGCAATCTTTCTATTTGACGGCTCTTCTGGCTCACTGTGAGTCACTGGACGTCTTAGCACACAGTGCTGGTCAAAACATGGGACTAGCTCAGTACAAGGCAGCATCTAGAGATGTCATTTTGAAGCTACAGTCGAAAAAACAACTTTTCCCACCTGCCGTTTTCAAGAAAAAGAATGGAAATTTGGAAAAAATTAAAATATATGCAGTACTTACTCATACTTAAATTTATATTTTAATGGTACCAGTTCAGTTACTAGTCCCAACTAGAGCCAGACTCATGGAATCACTTAGATTTATGTAAGTGTTGATCTAACACTCAGCAACTGATTCATTCAAACTGAGACTAGCAATTGTATTTAGGCCATCATTTCTAATCCCGTTGTAACTGTGATTGTAATAAAATTGTCCTATTTGGCACAGAGACCCTATGTGAGATAGTGGGTTTTAACGTTGGATTGCGACCAGGTTTGAATCCCTGCTTGGCCATGGAAACCACTGGGTAACTTGGACAAATCACACTCTCTCAGCCTCAGAGGAAAGGCAGATCCCCTCTGGAAAAAATGATAGACTTGTCGTAGGGTTGCCACAAGTCAGAAACGACTTGAAGGCATGTAGCAACAATTTGGCATTATTAATGAAATGTTCCAAGCGGTCTCTCTGCGTGTTTCCTCATAAGCTTGACCCACTTTATTGGTTACTCCCAAATAAGCATTCCTTGGATTTCAGCCTTGAAGATACAAGTTCCTTGCAATCCTGTCCATCAAGGATAGTAATCTTTGATGTTCCAGGAGTTTTGCAACTTTAGTTCCCACAGTTCCTTGCCGCTGGTTATGCCTGATAGGAATAGTATGCCGCAACACCTGGGGAAGCCAACACATCCTGCTTCTGCCAGACATTGTGTTCTGCAGAGTTCAGTGGAATTTGTTGTTGTGTGCCTTCGAATTGTCTGACTTTCTGGGGCTGAGAGTGTGTGATATGCCCAAGGTCACCCAGTGGGTTTCCATACTCCCTATGTGAGACGGTGTAGCATTGCAGCCTTCATTTTGTAGAAGCCAAAGGGCACTGTACGCAGGATACTTGCCTCTAGGACTTGCAAATGAAGTCAAACGTCAGCAGCAGAAGGCAAGCAACACTTTACGAGAAACCTGTGTGGCCCTTTTGTGAACATGGTGGTAACTCCAGGAACGGCAATGCATCTTGGGCCTGTTAGGTATTTCTGCACATGCACAGAAATTACTCTGTAATGCTGTGGATCACCCTTCCATAACATGATGACCTTCCAGGTGTTTTGGCCTTCAGTTCCTATCCATCCCATCTATCAGAGTCAGTGTGAGTAGTTGCAATCCAGAGGGAGGGCTCCAACGTGCTCCAGATTGCTTTGCATAAAAATATTCACACATTTGGAATAAATGGTTCCCTTAAAAACCTTTGCACTCTTTATTTGCAGAAAGAAAAAGAATACCTTATATATTTTATCCCAGTATTTCATCCAAATGCCATTTTTTTTTCTGTTAGAGAAAAATGGAAAGCTGTGAGGAGGACTCTGCCCTCCATTTCCCTGCTTCACCACCCCAGGTCTACATATCTGTAGCAGCTGCATATGTACATGTGAATTGTGAAGTATTTCGAACAGGGGGCTCAAGTCTGTCCAAAAGTGACTCAAAATGCTCTTGGAAGATGAAGGACAAGTATATTTCTTCTTTTCTGGTGGAGCTAATCTATTAACTAGATTGCTCTGTGTTACCCCCATTTCAGTGTTTAACAGCAATTTCTAGAGAAAGAAGGTAGTAAAACTAGATAACTGATACCCTCTAGCTCAAAAGGCTTGTGAGTAGCTCTGATGCAGACCTCACTGAAACTGTTCCTCAGCAAGGGAAAACAGACATGTCTTTTGATGAACTGGAAGCAAGGCATGGCCAAGGGGATGGCTGCTCCTAAGGGAGCAAATTCCTGTAGGTGGAAAAGCTGAGAGAAATAAAATCACTTCTCTTACTGAATCTCATTTCCTGAACCTGAAAATCTTTTAAAGTAAAAGAATAAAACAAAAACCACTCTACAACTCAATAGTGGGGCTCAGTAGTTGCTTATAATGTCAATTGTCATGTGAAAAAAAAGGAAGGAAATGGTATGTTTTTGATAACAAAGTTTGGGTACATTCATGACCAGGTTTACATGAATTAACTTTCTAAAAGGATGCATAGTTAAAATTATTCTCTCTCTGTTTGTTGACAGAGGGAGCTTGATGCCACAGCGACAGTCTTGGCTAACCGACAAGATGAAAGTGAACAATCAAGAAAGAAACTTATTGAACAAAGCCGCGAGTTCAAGAAAAACACTCCAGAGGTGAGCAGTGTTACTAATTCTACAAGATTCAGATTTTCTTGTGTAGCAGCAGGCATGCTGGAGTTTTTATTGAAACCAATTTGAGTGTCCTGTTCCGTAAGGTTGTACCTTGGACTCATAACTTGCCAGTCATGCGTATATCACTTTTGGGTTGTAGGTGTGGCTGTCTTCACTTCAATCTAAATTGTAGAACTGGATTTGCCCAGATTTTTCCAGTTTTGTATTTTTTTTCACAAAACGTATTATATTTCGAAAAATGTATAATTTTGTATCAAGTAGTTAACACAATAAGAAGGACGAAAAACCTTCCTAGATGGGTATCCTCAGCTGTTTAATGAACTTTTTCAGATTATATTAGCTAAGAAATATCTTTACATCAAATGCATAGGTTTTGGGTCTTGCTGACATGGATGTCTTCACAGTAGCCATGTTAGCCTTCATTCTTTTCTTTTAAGGTTTAAATAATGTTGCAGGGAAAATGAAATGCATTTTACTGAGCTGTCATATTTCAAAATACTTAAAAGGATTCAATAAGAATTATTTTCAGGCAAAGTTTCAAATTAGTTTGAAAGAAATGTTTTAACTATATTTAACTGTGCTTTATTTTCTCTTTCCTAAAACCAGTAATTTTAGTTCATATGCTTTGGTACTGAATTTTTATGATGTTTTTAGAGGATGTGAAAGTAACATGTTGTACTTTTTAAATTTTGTTTTCTAAATATCACTTAAATAAACAGTCCTCTCCTCCTTGTTGCCCTTCAGATGTGTTGAACTTCAGCGGCTCTGAAGAGCATCATGTATAAAAAGTTGTGTATCCCAACCAATTTTGGATATCAGAAAACAATTCCAGAAAATTTTCCAGTTCAGATTTTTTTTCTGGAAGTAGCATGTGACTGAGATTGCCTTCGCTATTGCCTTCATCATATGCAGTTTGTTTCTGCATCCATTTGAATTCAAATGTTCAAACTGTTCAAACTGGTCCTGAATACTTGATATTTCACTTTAAGGATGTGTAGAATAGCGGGCTATATGAATTATGAGTCTTCTGTGGCAGCCAGGCCATTTTGCAACAGGAATCCTGCTGAAGTGCATTTGCTTAGCTCTTGTGACCAATTTGGAATGTGAGAGATCAACAGCATGGTAAAATTACCTCATTGCGTTATCTTTATGCATTATCTTGATTGCAGGAGGTAGGATTACAGTCTTTGTGGCTGGAAGCTACAGTTGATAGGCTTTCCCACGTGGAGGTGTTGCAGTTAAACAGAACCAACAAGTTCAGGATTGGAACGGTTTTGCCATCATGGGTGCAAAAGTGAGCATGCAGTCTTCCTGTGCTCCTGCTTGTTTGTCTAATGTCATTATACCTTTCGGAATGGAGGAGCTGCAGCTGTATGGCAGAACATGTGTTTTTCTTAGAAGGTTCCTGGTTCGCTTTTCCATATTTCTCCTTAAAAAAAAAATCACAGATAGTGGGGCTGGAAATGGTCATGCCTGAATCAGAGGTGCTGATGGCTGACCTTGTCAGGGTTTGGCTGGATAGACCACGGTGCAGACCGGGCAGCCACCTGCGTTCAGAAATCTGTTTGCCTATCAAGGTTTCCAATGAGCACTTTAGATTCTGATAAAGAATCTGGAAGTGCTTGCCTTCAGAAAATGCCTTCTGTTTGTGGTGTGGTCAGCAGATTCCTTTGTTTGGCTCTCCTGCTTGCGAAAAGTGCATACTTGAAAGAAGGGGGAAAAGAGCTGTTGGAAGTGTTGAAATCTTTTGTCTTTCCAAGAGCACAGAGGGAAATAGATTTGTGGAAGAGGGGGATTAGGAAGAAAAGCACGGGTCACCTTTCCCTAACCTGGCTTCCTCCAAGTTTTGTCCTACAATTTCCTTCAGCCTTGACTATTGATGAAGGTTATGGGTTTTTTGTCTGAGGCATATGGATGGACCCAGGTTGGGAAGCTTTGTAGTACCGCCTTTAGTATTGGGAACAGGAAGCTGGTAAAAGAAATTTTCCTCTGACATAAGAACCACTGCAAACCCATGCCAGCTGCTTTGATAACATTGTTCACAGCTAATGAGTTCGTGATATTTACACGCAGGAAAGGAGAAGAGGTGACATCCAGAGAATTCTAGAAGCAATAAGGTGGAAGATTTTATCACTCTTTAGCTTACTGCAAGTTGAATATGTGATTGGCCTGGAGTTGAGAGTTTTCTTTTATGGACGACTGGCCCTGCCATCTGGACAGTTCTGGAAATTGTAGTTCGAAAAGGAACCTTCCCAAGATCTGAGTTAGCTGTATTTTCTTTTTTTGTTTCTGTCTTTGTTGATTTGAATAACCATATTTATTTTTCACACACCCCATGCCTTTCCTTTGAATTATGCCCTAGTTACACAGTGTTGGACCTTCTTCTGAAAGCTGAAGTTTAACATGTCTTAAAATGTGCTACCACCATGCTGTCCTGGGAGGAAGTTGTTAAGTTGTATAGAATGAGCTTGCAGAATATGTACAGAGTCGAGCTGGCTTACCCCTTCGACAGAAACTGTTTTGTAATTTGTTAGTTTACTCGTCTTCCCCTTTCACAATGGTGAGAATTTCCAGTTATCATTAAAACTGTTGTGAACCAGAAACTGCCAGAGGAGGGGCACACACAGTTGCGGACGTGTGTGTTCTCCTGTCCTTCTGGGGCTAGAGAGCCTGCTGGTCTGATCCGTGTCATTTTAGGAGGTTTGAGTGAGTGTGACCCCACACACACATTCCAAACAAGAGTGGTTTTCTAACCCTTTTGGCAAAAGTGGCCTTTATTCCCTTTAGCCCAGCAGTCATGGATACCAAGAATGGAAGGAAAACCCCAGGTAGTATCTGGTAATCAGTTCTTTTTAAATAAAATAAAATAAAATAAAAGTGATCCTGGTGTCCAAATGTGTTCTTGGTTCTTAACTATTCTTTGGGAATGGCAGTATAAATTCACCCCTGGCTTTGTTGGGATCATTAACCCCTGAGATTTGACTCTGTAAGCCTCTAAGTTACACAGGACTTTTGTTAAATAATATAAAAGTATGTAATATATCCACATACATTTTTCAGATGTGTATATGAATGTGTGTACGATTGGGTGGCTTTTATATCTTTGCATCACTCTGGTCAATGATTCTCTGGACGAGCTGGCGGGGTGTTAAGATTTGGATAGCCTCAGATAATGAACTAGTGCATTTGTTCATGTTGGTGTGTTTGGCTGAAGTTATCTGCAGTTCAACTCACAGAGAACTTTTCTCTGTTTCCCATTGAGCAACTCTTGACAACTTGAGCTATGTCTTCTTACTGTAGGCACTTCCCTTAAGAACTAAGCTTTAAAATGGGACCAGCTAAATAGAGAGGGGAGAGACTCCTCTGGCGAAACAGCCGCCCTGTACTTGAGGATTACAGTCACTGCTTCGGAAGACGGAGGAGGTGACTCAGGCAGCGAGAACCGACAGGGCCATCTTGTGCTCTCTTAGGTGATTACAAGATTGATAGCAACTCTCATCACCATATCTAAGGGAGAAACTATAGAGAAAGATGGAACAGTTTACAAGATATTTTTTTGTCAGCTGTAAAGGGTGCAAGGGACTTTAGTATTCCAAGCCAAGGATGACATTCATTTAAAACCAATTCATCTGTTCGGTAACCTATCAAGGGAAATTATATTTGTTTAATAGATGTTTATCCTGTCCCTGTCCGGAAGCATTCTTTTAAAAAGATATGCCCAACTTTTCAAACAGTAAAACCACAATGCCAAAATAAAAAAAAAAATACTGCAAAGCCTGTGAAAACAGAATTGGCATGGCATTAAATTGATTTGAGCATTAAAAAAAATCATCAGTCAAGTGTTGGTCAGGCTTCTCAAGTTTGAAGTTCTTAACAGTTGCTCTCATAAGGCCTGCTGAATCCAGTCTGATAGAACTGCACTGTAAAAGCACTTGGTTCTATATGAATTCAATATTTTAATAATCAGCAGGCTTGATATTGCTAATTGCTGGCACAAGTTAATTTTAAGAGTAAAACAACAAAATCAGCTTTTGGGGGCTGGGGGAGTCATTGTTAGAACTCCTAACAGAGGAACGCAGTGAGCTGCCTTGTGCTGTCTTACGAGTCCCGGCCCACCTGGCTCTTTACTGTCTACCCTCCCTGCCAGAGACTCTCCAGTCCTTCCTAGTTCTGTCATGAGATGCTGGGTGTTAAATTTGAGACCTTCTCCATGCAAATGTTACGTTTGCTAATATCAAACAAGGAAAGCAGTTGCATTGTTTTCTTTTCTGACTTTTGGTGCCCCAAAGTGCCTCTGTCGTAGTGTTTTCTTGGCAATATTTATTCAGAAGGAGGTTGTTGCTGCTTTCCTCCGAGGCTGAGTGTGACTTGCTCAGGGTCATCCGCTAGGTTTCCATAACTGACCAAGGATTTGATCCTCAGTCTCCTGGGGTTTTTGTCCAACACGCAAACCAGGACACAACATATAGGGTAATAATGACAAATGTAATGGTTTTATAAATGTAAACCATTTACAGAAAGAGTGTTGTTCACTTTAGTTTTTACTTACCTGGGCACTGCTGGGTTTGCCCCTGAGGTCTGCCGTGGTAGATTGGCCTGTTGCTGGTATTTAACCATTTGGCTGACTGGCATCCCAAATGTAAAATGAACAGTTAAAAACATTTCAAAAACAGTTGCAGTCTGTGGGTCAAAGGTGTAGCAAAAGGAACAAAAAATCTTTGATACCCATTTATAAGAAAGGAGATTTCTGCAGGAAGAGTGCTCTTCTTCTTGGCACGACCGTTGAGAAGGCTCTTATCTCATGCCTGCCAGCTGTAGTTTTGAAGAGTCTCCAAGTCTAACATAAAAATCTTGGAAAGTCTTTGAGAGGAGCAGATTGTTTTCAAAGTACCCAGGTCCTCGGCTTGTGAAGGTTGGCCTCAGACCCTGGATTGAGTCACGGGCCCAATAGATAACGTGGAAGTAATTGGGCCAGAACTTCCTGCCTCCTCTGGCTGTCCCAGTCTCATCTGGATGTCTGCATGTGAGAAGCAACAGTCTAATTATAGGATGTTCTCAGTTATGTTAGCTTCTGGGGCACCAGTCATTAAACATTTTTGTCTTTAAAAAGGATGTGACAAAAGCATAGTCCTAGCAGCAGTTTTTGCCTTAAAGCTATTGCATAGAATTTGTTTGTCCTGCATGTTCCTGTGGTGGTGGTGGTGATAGTGGTGGTGAGGCAGTACGTCGAGGCCTTTTAATGCCATTGGGCAGCGGGCAGCCAGTGTCCCTGTGAACTCCTTGGGACGTTTTCCTTTCCCATTTTTTCTATGGCAGGGTCTTGCCCCAGGTTATAGCTAAGTGTCTCTTGGCTCCCAGCTTCCTCTGTGCCGCTGCTGCCCAAGCTGCCCAAAGAGCCTTCTCAAAATTTCTTGCAAGTAAATTGGTATTTAGAAGAGCCCTGAAGCAGAGCCCCTCCTCTGCTCAACTGTCAGTGGCCCCGAGATGGCTGCTAGGGAGCTCGGGAGATGAAAAAGGAAGGACTGGGTTTGGCAAGTGCTCTTTGTCACACCTTTAGCAGATGCCCATTGTCTGTTCTGGGCTGTCGTGTTCCCAGCTGCACAAAGGAGTGAGGTGCCTTCAGGAACCGAAGGGATGTCACTGACCGGCCACCTCTGAGACTTGACAGTGGGACCAGCTGCTTCAGCAACAGGGGCAGAGCGACTCTTAGGACAAAGCTCTTGCTGGAAGATGATGGACTTTCTGTAGTGACCACTAATTTCTGATTTTTGGCCTTTTGGGGGGCCGTTTTGAAGGCAGACACGTTCAGAACAGAGCAAGCAAACATTGTTGGCACAGAGGCCAGAAAACAGAGATTTCACCAGCTGATCCTCCTCTCCCTCTGGGTCCGATTGCCTTATCTTGCAAAGCATCTGATGCTGGATATCTGTTTTGGGGTAGTGTTTCATAGGGTTGGTAGCAGCTGCCGAAGGCCACATCTCTCAGCAACTTGAAGCAGAAGCTTGATAGTGATTGCTACCAGAACTGTGTCTTGGCTGAATTAACCCAGCCAAAGGCACTTTTCAGTCAGTTGGAACCCTAGTTTTGTTAGTCTTTTTGGCAAGTTATATCTGAGCCCTGTTCAGGTTGTTACTTCATTAGGCACTCGAAATATTTAAATCAGCCTGTTTTGAAATGTCTCATGTGTAAATTGCCTCAGCTGATGGGAAATGCATTTCACTTCCCATTTGGACTGCTTGTGGCCCTGCATGGTATTTACAAAACTTCCTTCCCATTTTTGTAATAACTGGTCCCGTATATTTTTTCACAAATCAAGACCTCAGCCCGCCTAGAGACTTCAGTCAGTTTTTCTTGTGCACTCCACTAGGATGAATGGAAACACAAGTGGGTGAAAGAGCTCAGGATCAGACATAACGGCTCAAACGCGCTCCGTTCCTTGTTGATGGCAAATGCACGCATGCGTGCGGTGCCCACAGGGAAAAGCTCTAGCTAGTTGCTTCTAAGCTTGATGATGATAGCGGAAGTGTTCCAAATCTAGCTTTTGGAACCCAGGCCCCAGACTTCAAGATAACATGTATTAACATGAGTCAGATGTATCACTGTGCCAGGGAGTAAGAAAACCCTTAGCTGTTCCTGGTTTTTAAACCTGAACTAAACGCTGTATTTGGACTGGCGGAGCACTGGTGCGCTTTCTAGAGAAGCTGGCCATACATGTGCATCCTTCATGATTTCTTTTTTAAGTCTGTGATGTGGAAGAGTAGCTAGATTGTTGTTGTAATATTTATTGCGTTGTTAAAGAACGAGCCTTCTGGGGAGTTCTTACCCTGGTGTAAATAAACAGTCAGTGCAGGGTGGTTGTGGTGATGGCTGTGAGTTAACCTTGCTGTGAGAGCTTGAGCGCAAGTAGCAGAAGGTGGTATTCCTGACAAGACCTTCTCTCAGACTGTACGTTAGGTTCTGTTACATAATGGTGATATCATGTGTTTGATTTTTCTGCAGTTAGTCACTTTTATATAATAGTTAATTACAGGGTGTTCTGGCCATTTCAGGATTAAGGCTGCCTGAAATGTATACCGTGTTAAAATCTGGGGGGAAAAGAGCTTTAATTAAAAACAGCCATTTTGTTTTGCCAGCTGTGCGACTTCTTAGAGGTCCCGTAGATCTGCATCTAAGCGTTCCTTATTAATTTTGAAAACGTGGTTGATCTTGATAATTTAGAATCTCTGCAGTCCCTCCTAGGAGCTCAGATCAGCCACAGTGATGCTGGTGGAAATACTTCTTCTACAAATGGCTGTAAGCTGCTTTGTTCTGTTTGCCAGGGAAAACATCTGAAGTGGGAGTTTGGAGAGTTAATGTGGACCAAAAAGCTAGAGCCTTAAAAAAAAAAAACCCTTCAGGCCTAGAACTGTGATATCAAAGGTGGAAACTAAATTGGCTCTTGCCCAGTTTAGTACTTTAGATTCAAAGTGGAATTAAGTTGTAGCCACAAACAGTGATGAAGTTGTTTTTTTTAAATACCAGCATCTACAGCTGTGCATGGTTTAAAGGGCTGATCTAGATGTGGCAGTCATGTATCGGGCAGATCCCACACGATGACCTCTGAAAGAAAAGCCTGGACAGTAGGGGAAAAATTGCTTTGTGGCACCTTTAAAAACGAGCAAATTTATTACAACGTGAGCTGTTGGTGAACTAAGCTCATGCTATAATAAATTTGTAAGTATTTAAGGTGCTGCAGGAGTCTTTTTGTTTGCAACAAACTATCCCTGACTTCTGGAAATTGCTCTGAGGATCAAGGGATGCTGTGATTTCCAAAAGACCAGAGGAAGCTAACCCTTGTGTCTCTATGTGAGTGGCTGCTCTCAAACTCTCGGGAGCCTTTTGTTCTGCTGCCCCTCTGGCAGGTAATTCTGGCTGCCTTTTTGCAAAGAGGGTGAGTTGAATGAGACAGTTGCATCTGCTGTTGGGACGTGGCAGAATTTCTCACCCCTGGAGACAGGCAGCTGTCTGTTGGGGCTCTCCTTGAGTCACTGCTGTGAGCCTACCATCTTCAACGACAAGTACTAGGTATTACGACGTATGCCAAACCGTTTAAGCAATATAAGTGTACAGTGTCTCCGTTCCAGAATCAAACTATTGGCTCAACTATTGGAGGTTTGGTGATGCAGAGTCACTGTTAGAAGCATGACATCGGTAGTATTCACCTGTTGATATTTCCTGCCGTGCGATCTTTACCTTAAAATTAGTTGAGCCTAGCAATGTACAGTCAACCCTCCATCGTCGCGGATTCTGTGTCCACCATCCATGGCTTGAAAATATTCGAAATAAATAAACAAATCCAAAAGGCAAACTATGATTTTGCCATTTTATATAAAGGACACCATTTTATTACACCATTGCACATAATGAAGCTTGAGCACCCACGAATTTTGATACCCACAGGGGCACAACCCTTAGTGGACATGGAGGGCTCACTGTATTGCAAGTTATAGCGTGCGACGGATTCAAATGCTAGCATTTCCCCACCAACACAGAAGCCTGGGTGATAATCCGAGGTCATGACTGATGGTGTTTGTGCCACCCAGCCTGAAAGGTCATGGTGGAGCACTTTCTGCCTCCCTCTTTGAGTAGTTTCCTGTGGTTTGGAGAGGCCCAGTAATTCCCCTGTCTATGGGCTTGGAAGTTCAATAGCTGGTATTCTCATTTCCTTTCTCTGGCCTGAAAATGTGACAATGACCAAATGGCCTTTGAATGTTCAGCTGGCATCTGTTTTCTTGGTGCTGGTGGTCATATCCAGCTGGAACCCAACGGCATACAGGGGAGCCTTTGAGCATAACCAGGCAGTAGGTGCATTTTGAGCATAAACAACTCCTAACTGGTCTGGAAAAAGAGAATCTTGCAAGTTGACAGGAGAAGGAATAAATGAGCTTTCAAACAGAGCACCTTAACACTTACAGAATGGTGATGGCCCCCAGCTGACCCCCAGACTCTCTCCTAAGTAAATGGAAATTTTGAACCACGGGGAAGTCCCCCCCCCCCTTTGGCCCGGAAAATGTATGATCTCACCCTCTTGGTCTTAGAACTACCTAAGAGGCGTCTGGTTAATTTACATGATGGATTTTAAAAAAAAAAACAACCAACAACATATTTTTGCATGTTGAGTCCTTCCTAAAATATATTTTTTTCTTTTGCCATGGCAAGACTTTATTTCGATTGCTGTATTTATTTAATAGACAAAATCTCTTTTTCCCCCCATGTTGATTGATAGCCATAGTGGACTTTTCATGCCCTGATACAAAATACAACATTTGAGAAAAAAAATATAAAAAGGTGCACTGTGGATATAGTCAGTGTTTTCCCTTTTTTATTTCTGCACTATGGAGATGAAAGTAGCTGTTGGGCTTGGAATTCATGTTATCTGGCTTCCAGTTTTTTAAGACAGAAAAATGGTCAGCGGTGTAATTAATGTGTGGAACTGGTAGTGTTCTTCCCTGTACTGCTAGAAAATGGGGAAAGGAGAATGGACTGTATGTTTAGGGTGGAGAAACGTTCAGATATCTTGGTGCCCGCCCGCACTATGGCATGGTATGGCACGGCATGGTACATAGATGTACTTCACTTTAAGACACTTTGCTTTAGAGCACTTTGCTAATACGGTACGGTATTGCTGGCTGGAATCCTCTATGGCAGTTAAAAATGTGTAGCATTTTTTGTTTATTGTTTTGGCTTCATCTTTTTTGAGGTCTAGTGGTATTGCACTCTCAGTAAAAGATAGCGTACACATGTTTTTAAGCTTTTATATGCAATGGCAAGTAAAAAATGCTGTGTTTTGCTTAAAGTGATATCCACTTTCAGCAGTGCTCTGGAGCCTAACCTACCGTCTTAGCAAAGTACGCCTGCAGTATATTGTACTATGCTATATAGTATATGAGACAGTATAGTGTGGTAGTGTGTGTGTGTGTGTGTGTGTGTGTATTGCATACTATATGAGTATAGAGTGTGCATGTATGTGTATTTAGGATACTATAGGCAATAAAAGATATGAGCCAGTGTGGTGTAGTGGGTTTGAATGCTAGAGTAGGATTCTAAGAGACCAGAATTCAGATCCCTACTCAGCCCTGGAAATCCACTGGGCAGTCTTGGGTAGATCACACTCTCTCAGCCTCAGAGAAAGACAGTGGCAAATTGTTCTGAACAAATCTTGCCAGGAAAGGTACACAACAATTAAAATAACCAAAGTTGCATATGTATACATATTTCAAATTCCTAAATTCTAACAGCGTTTCCTTAGCACCTTGGGGCCAACCATTATTCTGATTTGCATATATCCCACTTAGTATTGACTGCAGAGTACCTGCTCAGATAAGCATGTTTTATAGATGCTTCAGTTTTACACTACAAAATGTATATTTGAAGTTCAGGTTCACCCATATATTTTTTGGAGTGAGGGACTTGCTGGAATATTTCTGTGTAGTGGTTGCTTGCCTTGCTTCTGCGTCCAGTGAAGCTGGGAGTCGATATTAAGTTCATGAATTTCTCCTCTCCCCTTGTCTGACCCATGCAAAAAAGGTCAAGTATGATTCCCCGCCTCATAAACACAGGATATCCCCAATTTCTTTGGGAGAGGAACAGCCATGTGGTATGAAATTTCCACCCTTCTGTGCTTAGATTTCTTTCTAACCAAGGAGTTTACTGTAGGTACACTGTGGAATTATGCAAATTCTGTATATATGTGGCCACTCACCAATGTCTTATCTAGCTAAACTGTTTAAAATTTGGTTTATAGGAGACTAAGTTGGACTATATATTAGCGTTCAGGAAAAATTAACCCGAAACCCAGCTCTTAAATTGTACCTATCTGTAGTGAAATAGTCAGCAAATGAGTGGGCCTTCTTTCTAAAGAGGAGTAAATTTCCATGGGAAACAAGCTTTTATCCATCATCCTCTCCCAGGTACTAAGTGATTGGGGGCAGCCGGAGAATTACAGCCTTATTGGAAGAGGCAATCATTTAGAGGAGGCTGGGGCCATTTTTAAAGAGTGAATGTGGTGAAAATGAATATAAATGCATATACATAAGCAGATATCAACGTGGTATTTAAGATAAAATTGATCTGATTAATTTCTTTGGATAGTAGATATGCAAGTGAAACCCCAAGACCTTCCAACACATTATGTACCTCATTTAGAAAGGAGGGGGGAATATATTAAGTATACATGAATGCATGTGGACTAACCGGTTTAGAGACCATCCATCACATCCAGTAATGGCTTCTGGCCAGAGGAAGCCTGTGGTTCCTCTTGATAAATAGACGTGTAATAGTGCTTCCCCTCGAGGTAAAAATTGTGGCTTATAAGCAAAGGAAGAGATGCCTAGTTGGTAAGAAGTCTTTGGTCAAATTAAAAGTAACTTCTCTGTCATTAGAATTCTGCTGTGATCTTCAGATTGGGAGAAGAGGAAAAAAATTATGTCTTTCTAGTGCGTTCTTGCAGTGAAGAGTCCGCATTGAGCAGGTAGCTGCAGGTTTAGGAGATTTTGGCCTGCCTTTCCTGGTTCAAGGGAAAGAACTGCTTAAAGCAGCTAACAAGGACAACCAGATTGTGAAGAAGGATAATCAAACCACGAAAGAGCGCATCTGACAGTCAAAACTAGAGAGAGTGAGCAGAAACAAAAGTTCAAACAGCAAACTAGATGAAAGCTTGCATAAAGAGGGTTCTTCAACCGGGGTCAAGTGAGTGAAGAGAGGTAGGAGGGAGAACGAAAGAGAGGGGAAAAGTGTGTTATTTTTTAGCCAGGGAGTTCAGCATTCTTGGTGCCACAGCTGGAGAGGAGAAAGACATCGCTCACTGGACCTCTGTGAATTCATAGGTTTTTGTGGGACAAAGAGGGCCATCTTTGACATGTCTTGGTCTTAGGTTGCTCCGGCAGAAGATAAAAGGTTGGGCATTCGTGTACCATGCCTGGCTGCCCACCCGTCTGAAGCAGCTGTGGAAGGAAGGAAGGGGGTTTGGAGCTGGCCAGCTCTGCCTCCTTCTGGGTTGTTGGGTGAGGAGATGCCGGGCATTTGCTTACTTCACGTTTTAATCCATCCTTTCTATCAGAGCTTGGAAGTAATAATGAGGTGCTTGTAGTTAATTAATTTCCCCATGAGGCATTGCTGTTGTAATTTAGTGAGGGAGAGCTCCATGCCCTTTGTGCTGTAACTGCAACTTTATACTTACAGGAATATGGCCTTACTAAGTGGAGGAAGGATTTCAAGTCAAGAGCCGACTTGTCTTGTCCCCTGCACGGCTTGCTGGTGCTCAGCTGTGGGTGCGGAGGAGAGTCTTTTGTACCACATGCTTGCAGCATAATTGTGTTACTTTTGAGAAATGGGCGTGTTAAAAATTAAACATAATAGTTTAATTTATAATGATGATGATGATGATGATGATGTGTAAGTATAGAGGCAGTCAACTACATTTGGGCCACAGAAGTATAACTGTAACTTATTTTTGTAAGTGATACAAGTAATGATCCAAGCTCTGCTTTCTCTGAGACTTCAAGCCCTTTCTCCTTTAGTCCCACAAACCTGTGATGTAGGTAACACTGTCTGATATCTGGAGCCTGGTTTGTCTGGTCCTGTGTAACATGCATATGCAGTTGTATCACAGTCAAGGTTGGCTCTGTTCGGATGCTATTAACCCTGGGAAAAGATAGCGGACAGGCCGGGGGGTCACCCCCCCCATTCGCTTTGCAGAAGGCAGAGATATTTGTAATGAAACTAGAAATATCACAATTATTTGAATTCCGAATCTGAGCACTTAAAATTTGTTTCAGGACCTTGGAGAAAATGGGCTTCTTTCCTCAGTCTTTGCAGAGGAATAATAGTGCCGAATCAACCGGTGCCGGATCAACGGGTTGTATCGTGGTAGCTAGGTGCCCACGCCGTGTTCCGGGTGTATCGTGGGAGGCAAAGAGCACCTCATTCCTGTTAGCCATCCAGCCACCAGGACCACTTTTTCAGGTGCCTGGGTTTTTTCTCGGTTTTGGTACCCCTGAGTTTTTGCCAATCTCTTTTATCTTGAAATGTTAGTGCAAACGTTTTCTTTGCTGAGCAACTAGACGTTGGCCAAACCCAGAGCTTCCATCTCGAGCCCCCCTTGCCATCCGCCCCATGCCTGTGTATGCCTACCTTGTGTGGAATTTGCCCCTTGACAACCGTTTGCAAGCAAATTAAAGGGTATGTGAGAACGAGAGAAATGGAAAGTGGTTTTTATTGTTGGATTCTTTTTGAATTAACACACTTTCAGTGTTGATGAATATATGGAAAAATGAAATTATGCTGCTATCCTGTCGTGTCTCCAGCGTGACAATAAATCATTTTTTTTCCCTTTTAAAATGTCTGGCCCTGTAATTTATGTTTGCTTAGGCCATTACTAAATTCGTAGTAGGTGTTTTAGTTGGCAAGCATCGTTCCAGGGACTCTGAGGGCTTTTTAGAAATACTATGCTTTTGTTCTTGGCCAAAATTAAGTGTGGAAAAACACATATGTATTTTTTGCTAATTGTAAAAACTAGTTCGTTTCTTTTTTTTTTCTGTGCAACATTTGTATCCAGTCCATTTTAAGAAATCTTGGAGGCTACAATTAAGTAGAATTCTGACTGTATTGTTTTGTTAACTGGCAAGGGTTTTGAAGCAAGACCCGCTTTTTGTGGCAGTGAGGAATTTGTGCAGCTGTGGTTCAGACTGATTTTTTTTAATTGTCGGGCATGAACATCTGGATTCTGTTCCCAAAACATGCAGATGATTTGTGCCGTGTACCTCGAAAAGGACTGTGTAGCCGCATTGAAAAAATAAACACATCTGAATGGTGCATCTGAATTTTCTATTCATGGCCTGGAGCAAATTTGCAACTCTTTGTTGGTAGTAGCTTCCATAAATCATAAGTCATTTGCAATCCTAGCAGACGCTGAGCTGTTATTGACAGACGTGTTTGACAGACTCCGGAGCCTACTGCCTGCCGAGTTCCAGTCTTACCACCTTGGGTGCTGGTATTGTGGACAGGGTGGGGGATGAATCAAGTTATTGATTGATTGATTGATTGATTGATTGATTGATTGATAGATGGAAAGACTGAGCCACAAGCTTCTTCTGCTGTTGTTTCTGATTAGCGACTCAGGATATAAGAGACTATAGCCTGAGCCGTTGTTTGTGTAGAGCTGAGCTGTGCTTTTCAGCCCAGACTGCTGTATTGCCAAGACTTCTTCCTGAATAGATCTGCATATGGAACAGAGTTGTGCTTTGCAGCCTTGACGGGCGAATGAGTAGATCATTTTGAATTGTATATGATCTCATCCATAACGATATGAAGGTGGAAGGGAGTTAATGGAGGGGGGAAACGGAACCATTTTGCCCACTTTTGTTACATCAAGATGAATTTTTCACATTTTCCAGTGGGAAACTTAGGGGAACATGGAAGTCAAAATTGAAGTCAGCTTCGTGGCTGTTAGCAACCAATGATAATTTTATTCCCAACTAAGTTATAAATAATGCATTTCACAGTCCTAAAGTACCAAAGAGACTTTTCATCCTATAAAACTTACTAATACTGCATTTTTCATTTTTTTTTAAATGTTTCTGAGTTAAAGAAAACAACAGAATTCTCCCCTCCTCCAGGCTTTCAGACTTCTGGAAATTTTATATCTTTAATTAGTAGTAAATAAAATGGCTGTAATCTTCCTTTTAAATCTCTGACATAGTGTGAAGCCCTCAGACTGCTGAATTAATTCTCACAAACAGTGTAACCCTCCTCTGCCATAAATGCATTGCCTTCCAATCAGCCAGTAGTATAATATTGCAGTATATTGTTGTTTTGTGAATTCAAGTCATTTCTGATTTATGGCAGCCCTGAGGCCAAACTTATTACATGGTTTCCTTGGCCATGTTTGTTCAGATGGGGTTTGCTGTTGCCTCCCTCTAAGGCTGAGAGAGTGTGGCTTGCCCAGAGTCCCCCAGTGGGCTTCTATGACTGAGCAGGGATTAGAATCCTGGTCTATCAGAGTCCTAGTTCAGCACTGAAACTATGCTGGCTCCGTTTAGTGTTTAATTAGTCTTTCATTTTATCATTAAAGTCTAGAGCATCTTGGAAGTTCCTTGGAAGCTCATCCAATGAGCTGACCGGTGAGAGTGGACGCACAACAAAGTTGCTTTGCTTTTAAGCCACCTTTGCCTGCAGGGGGCTTCTATGGGGCAGTGATAATGCTTGAGGAGCCTGATGGTGCTCTGCGTGGGTCACGTATCATGCGGTGGGGATCTGGAAAGATCAGCAGCACTCAGTAGTTCCTTGGTGAACCCGTCAGGATGCGAAGTGTTCCTGCAGGGCAGGGCCTTGGGTAGCCAGTGCTCTAGGTCTCATTCTGAGCAGGATGTACTTGTGTGGATATAATGCTCCTCACTGGTTAATCGTTTGGGAGCAGGCTGCAAGACTCTCTCCCATGCCCTCCAGCCTGGAATTGGGATTTCCTTTTTCAGGTTCTGGGCAGTCATTAAGCATGGCCAGGTATGAGGTTAATGCCAGTATTAATTAACAATGGTTAAGGCTTGCTGAGGTTCCTGATTAGGATTTTTTAAAATGGAAGGGTGTTTCTGCATCTTGACCAAACAGATGACCATCAGTTTCAAATGTGCAGTTGACCCTCCATGGTTGCTGGGATTAGAGGAGCAAGATGCCAGTGAAAGGTGGAAAAAACACAAATATCTTCTGCTGAGTGGTGACCATAGAATCCGTGGTGGAGGACCTAGTGATTTCCTAGAGAGAACGTATTCATCAAATCTGTGAAAGGGAAACCAGCGACTGTGGAGGGCCGGTACAGCACAGGGAAGCCATGTGGCATGTGAACAGAGGAACACGTATTTTAAGGCTCAGTTCTAATGAGTAGATCTATTGAAGAAGTGGTAACTTGGAAAGTCAGCTCTTCTGTAAGTTTCATTGACACACTGGGCTTACCTTAATAAAGACTAACAGATTTAGGACTAGGAAGAAACCTGAGCAGGGATATCTTTAATGTCAAGAAGCATTCTTTTTTTCCTTAGGAAATCCATATTGAAGGATGGGCTTTAAATTTTTTACTTACTGAGAAAAGCTTTTAAAAATGTTTCTAATATTTTTGGTTCTGCTTCTAATTTTTTAGAATGCCTTCCTTACCAGGCAGTTTTCTGCAGAGCATTTGGGGTGAAACATAGAAAGAATTTACTTCTTGAGATCTTCTCAGAGACCCGGAGGGTGTCCTTCCATGCTATCCTGGGGCACCATGACCTTGGTACTTTTTTCTCCATAGCTGCTAAACTGTGCAATAACATCAGTGGAGGCATAGCTGGCAGTCCCCCCCCCCACGTGTGTGTGTATGTGTGTGTGTTTGTGTGTGGTGCTTGACCTACAGTGATGCATAATTATAGGCTTTGAGCATGTTCTCATCTCCCTCCTTCCCCACCCCTCAACCTCCAAGCTATCTGTGTCCTTTCTAACCAAAATAAATTGTTCCTCTACCAGGAATTACTCAGCGCTGCTTCCTTCCCCTTGTTAAAAAAAAAGAATAATTTCTAAAATACATACTTCATCTGACTTCTATCTTAAAATATTTTTTCAGCTGCTCTCCCCTCAGTGGTAAGAATCCTCCGCTCTGTTCCTCCTGGACACCTAATACAGGAAACCGCTGCCTTTTGACGCCCTGTTATCTGATGACTCACTCATTTGATGCTTCCAAATTAAGGAAAAGTTCTGTTAATTCAGTGGGGGACGGGGTTCCATTCTTTCATCAGTTCTTCTTGCCTATGGGCTTGCTTGGAACAGCTGGTGTGTGCACGCTGCTTGCAAAGTGAGCTGAAAAAGCGCCAAGCCTGCTGAGAGACTTTGCAAGCAGCATGCATGTGGTTGGTTCCAAGTGAACCTCCATAACTCCTTTGTGCTCCCTACAGGATGGCACATGGGCTCTGGTTTCCAACGGATTTCATTTTCTGACAGTGCTTCAGTCGCTAACATGTCAGATAAGTGGGAGAAGCCTGTATCCCGTTTCAAAAGCAAACCAAAACTTCTGTTAAAGGTCATTGTGCCCTCACCATGGTCTGGTGTTACCATGTGGAAAAGGGAACTGCAAGTTCAGGTTCCTCCACAGCTTGAAGCTGTGATGAAGGTGAAGGTGTTTTCTTATTTGTCCATCTGTGAAGGAACCCCTCAGAGTTTGCCACAGGAGTCCGCTATAGGAACATGACCTTTTCCTAAGCCAGACCATTGGCCTGTCTAGTTCCTGATTATCTGCTCCATACCAAGCGGAAGTGATTCCCTGGGGCTATCAGGCAGGAAGAACTGGCGTGACAGAAGATTGAGTCTTCAAGTAGGACCTTAGGAGACCAGGGCCATTTCCACACTACACTGTGATAGTGCAATCATTCCACTTTCAACATCCCATGGAATCCTGAGGTTTCCAGTTTAGGGAGGAGCATTTAGGATTCTCAACTAGAGAGCTCTTTGGCCTCAGGAAACTACTAACCCCAGAATTCCACAGGAGGTTGAAGGTGGAATAATAGCACCATAACAGTGTAGTGCAGAAATGGCCAAGGACTCGAATCCCTCCTCAGGCTGAAAATCCAAGAAGGATATTGACAAGTTGGAGCATGTCCAGAGGAGGGTGACCAAAATGTTGAAGGGTCTGGAAGCCATGAAGCCCTATGAGGAACGACTTAGGGAGCTGGGGATGTTTAGTCTGCAGAAGAGAAGGTTAAGAGGGGACATGAGAGCCATGTTTAAATATTTGAAGGGATGTCATATCGAGGCGGGAGCAGGCCTATTTTCTGCTGCTCCAGAGACTAGGACAAGGAGCAATGGATTCAAGTTGCAGGAAAGGAAATTCCACCAGAACCTCAGGAAGAACTTCCTGACAGTCAGAGCTGTCTGGCATGGAATATGCTGCCTCCATGGAGTATGTTGGAGTCTCCTTCTTTGGAGGTTTTTAAGCAGAGGCTGGATGGCCATCTGTCGGGAGTGCTTTGATGTGTATTCCTGCAGGGCAGGGGGTTGGACTTGATGGCCCCTGGAGTCTCTTCCAATTCTGTGATTCTGTGGTTCTGTGGGTTGCATGAGTCACACTCAGCCTCAAAGGAAGAGAATGGCAAATCCATTCGGAACAAATTTTACCAAGAAAACCCCACAATAGGTTTACTGTAAGTCAGAAACAACTTGAAGTCACACAACAACAGCAACAACAGACAAGATTCTTTTCCAACTCTACCTGGAAGCTTGGAGCAAAACATGGGCTCTGTCATAGAGCTGTGTCTCTTTCCTGACTGACCTATATGCCCACAGTCCTCCTCCAAGCCATAGCCAGATGTACTGAAATGGATTCGAGCTGAGTTCATAAAAGACAGAGATAAAGATTTGTTGGCTTGCATGAATGGAGTGTGTCTCCTAGTACACGGCCAGGGTTCTTCCCATTTCTGAAGGTTGCGGAAGAAGAGCACTCGTGGAGAGGCCAAGCTGGCTCCCATAGGGATGGCGTAGGCAGGCTGGCCTTCTCATCGAAAATCTTCTGGTATGTTTTGAGGAGTTTCTTGGAAGTTCTGTGAATGCTCTCCTCTTAACTGTGTGGCAAATGAATAATCTGCATGGGACATTTAATTAGGTGGTGCAAAAGCATATCATGGTCGTGTGGCATACAGTCTCATCCCACCCACCCCCACCCTCCGACACATTTGCTTGGAAAATTCAGTCTTCCTGCAGTGAGAATAATCATGCTTTTTTTTTTTTTTTGAAGGAAGGCTTAAGGCTTTATTTAGTTGATTTTTGAAACCAATTAAAGGAAGATTGGCTGTGCTTCCTCTTGTAAACACACGTTTAGTTTGCTTAAAATAGATGGAACTTAGTCAACTGAGTGGAAGGATGTTGTCTGCTTCCCGTGAATGTGTGTTGAGATAGTTTACAATGCTCCCAGGAGCTTTCAGCCTGGCCTGGGGGTTGAAAAAAAATTTGCATGCTTAAGGGCCAGCATCACGTTTTTGAAGTTCTGTGGCAAGCTCTGTGTTGTTTAGCAATGCAATTATTTAACTGATTGGGACTGTACTTAGCCCCTGTTCCACAACACCTCCTAGGTTCACAGATGCCCTTTCATTGTTTTACAGTAGAGAGCATGAGTATGAGCACATGTGGGACTCCATATTCTAAAACCACACCTTTTCTTTGGATTCAGCTCCTGCAGGAGGTATGGCGGTGGCAGCAGTGGTAGGCATTTAAACAGGAAGTTCCCAATTACTTCCATCACGAGTGCTATCTCATTAACCTTTATAAATATATTGCTTTTTAACTTTTTAAAAATTCAGGCTGCTTTAGCTATATTGTTTTCACATATAGTTTAAGGCACTTTGGGTCCTATATGGGAGAAAATCTGGAAATCAATCAATCAATTAATTAATTAAATTGATCCATGGCCCTGTAGGCCTGTTTCGTTGTCCTCATGCTGAAGGTGTAATGAAGGCTAAGATCCAACAGTGTACAGGCATACCTCAGTTAACAAAGCCTCTGACAGTGAACCTCATTTTAGCAAAGTTGTTATGCTTGCCAAGTTCCCCTTTTCTTCCTCATCCTCTGTCTAACTGGAACATTTAAGCAGCAGGGCCATTGGAGGATGGTGGAATCTAGCTGGAGAAATAGAAGCTTTCAATGGCCTGACTGCTCTAAAGTCCCTGGATCTCTTCTGACAGAGACCAAGCAGGGTCAGCCCTAGCTAGTACTTGAATGGCAGACCACCACCAAACACAAGGTGCTGTAGGTTATATTTCCCAGGAAGGAGCTGGCAAAACTGCCACTGAGTATTCCTTGCCTAAGGAAAACCCTGTGGAAAATTCATGAGGTTGCCATAAGTTGACAGGCGACTTGAAAGTACACACACACACACACACATACACGCACACACCTTGGGGAAAGCCTGTTTGTTCCCTTCGCATTGTCTTTTGGGCACCAGGCAAGACATTTTGCTTTCCCCCAGGTTTTAACGAACCAGGGATGTTTGTATTTCTAGCTTAGAGCAGGTATAGTTTTAGACTCAATTTTAATTGACTTTTTCTGTTTTAATTTGGTGAGTTAGTTCGTATGCCTTTTTTATAAAAATGAAATATTGTCTACTTTGTGGACGTACATTCAGGGAAAAGCATGACCCACGGACAACATGCAGCCTTCATGTTTGGAAACTGAGCCCTAATTGAAAACCTCCCTGGTGGGGGCACTTTTGCTATATATTTGGGTCCCTGGGGTCTTTTAGCCCCAGCAGAAGCATTTTTAAACAAGCAATAAAATGAATTCCAGGTACTTTCTGGTAGAATAGAGACAACAGTGTGGTGTAGTGGTTTGAGTGTCAGACTCTGGGAGAGAAGGGCTTGAATTCCTGCTCAGCCATGGAGTGCTCAGCCAGGGTGACCTGAGGCAAGTCACACTCTCTCAGCCTTAGAGGGAAGCAATGGCATACCTCCTCCGAAGAATTCATGCCAAGAAAACCCTATAAGAGAGAGTCACCTGACTCAAACATATAACCCAATGAAAAATGAATGGACAGTCAAACAGAAGATTAAAAATACGCCATTTTCATTCATCCAGCTAATTTGAGAAAACCGGGTTGGTCGTTCTACACCACAGTCTTCAACAAACAAACAAAACCTGCCTACCTACTCTTGACATCAGGACGTGGGGGAAAGTCAAGAGGGAGAGGCTAAAACATTATGATGAATTAGTAACTATATCAGGTATGTGAAGACTTGGCCTAGTTGACAGCGCGCGAGGCACACGTTCGTACACGGCACCCTCCAGCGAATCCCTTTCTGGACGCAGTAAACCTCCACAGCTTCCCACCCTACTGTAAACAGGAGAGAGGTGCCTGGAGCACCCTGGATTTATCCGTGCTATTAAAAGAAAGAACTCGGCGCTGCAAATGTAAGGACACGTGCTTAACAGATCTCCTCTTGACGAGCGGTCTTAAAACAGCCGACTCCCAAGCAGGGATACATGAAGTTAATGGTTTCTTTCTCTCATTAAGTATTTCATACTGAAGATGGTTCTACAGGAAACAAAATGCTAAGTTTGTAAAATGCAAGGGTGTATTATACATAAAGAAAAACATAAGATGATATTCCTGGGTACAGACATCTCCTGCTTTTTGATGACCTGTTTTTCGACATTCTGCTCTTTTGACCATTGTAAATTATGGACATGTGCCATTCTTTAAACATGGGATCTACTCTTATGTCAGCTTTTCTCCTCTTGTCTTCTTCCTGTAAGCTTGCCAAGCAAGCCTCCATAATTCCTTCACGTTCCCTGCAGGAAGAAGGCAAGAGGAGAAGAAATGAGGGAAGGCTGCCTTTTGCTTTTTGACAGATTCTACTTTTTGAGAACGCTCTGGTCCCTAACCTTTCGGATAAATGGGAAGTGCCTGTACTGATATTTAAAAGGCATCTGCCCTCCTCTTTTGTTCCAGGTTGGTTCCCCAGCTCTGTTCAATGTTTTGGGACTCTTGTTCCGATCAAACTGAGCAATTGTTTTAGCTCTTCATGGCTGCATGGCGAGCAGACCTTTCTGATGACGTTACCGGTGGTAATAGGGAGAGGTACAGCTCCCGTAAACGTGAATGTGCACCGTAACTGCTAGGCATGAACACAAGGGATGATGGCATAGGGCTCTTCTAAATACTTTTTGCAAGAGTGTCAGGTTTCTTTTCTTCTTCTCCTCTCTTCTGAGCTTGGAGACCATTAAAGAGCATAAGGGACAATGGAACAGAAAAAGCAGCTTTGCTTTGGTCTTTCTTGTACTCTGAGCCTGCTGGGATACCAGTGCAAGTTGTGGAGCTTGGCAGAACACGCGGCCCTGTTCTACTTGCGGACTTTTTGTTGTTGATCCGTGGCTCTGCCCATGTCTTTCTGATTTGTTTTGTCATCTTCCCAGCCCAATCTCTAGTAGTAGCAGTAACATTAAAGAGTACTGTCACGGTTGATGTGTTTCTTGCAGGACGGAATGTCAGAGCACTAACATTTTGACTATGTTCATGAACACACTCCTCTTCTTCTGAGCTTGCTAAGGATGCAAATCATCAAATTATTATTCGGATAATCCAATCTTCAGGGTGGATTTTCCTTAATTCGCCCATTGTTCAAACTGAAGTATTTATGCATCTGTCTTTGATATTCTAGAACCTGGTCTTTCTAATTTCATGCCAGGGATCAGAGTTTAACAACATAATGCATTAAAAACCAGAAGACTTCAAAGCCTAGATCTATTGACTCATTATGAAATGATAACATTGGGAATTGCATTATCTTAACCAGGCAACAAGCTCAGCCTTTTGAAATATTTTGATTCTTAATTCAATTCATTCACTTTAAATTTTTGGACACAGGAAACGCAAAGTGCCAACCCATTGCGCGTCTCATGTTTTAAGTGACAAATCCCGTAACTTGAAAGGCAAACTTGGAAGTTGTTTGAAAATGGTAACGGTTGCTCAACATGTATCTCTAGAACTTCCTTCATACTTTTTTCTTACTAAAGGCCATACCAAGGACTGGGGATGTCTTAATTCTGTTCAGAATTTTTTCTTAAGCTGATATTCCAGAGAACTGCATTGATTGTTAAGTCAAAAATAAAAGAATTTCTGGATCTGGATTTTTCTAATGAGAATTAACTCTTTTTGTTAATGTTCTCCTAAACTTCCATCACATGAATGAAGTTTTATGTCTTGGAATTGCCGCTGTTTGATCCTTATGGGAAGGAAAATTCTCACCAGTATTAGAAGCAGGGAGACTGATAATCAGAATGTTCCCCTCCCACAGGGTACTGTCTTCTTCAAAGGACCCTGTCTAGTAGCCCTGGACATTTGGCTGGAATTTATCCAAATTATCTTGACTAAAAGAAGGAAAATCAGCAGGGTGGAGCACTCAGAGAAGGCCATCAAATACCCCAAAATAAAAATGATTTGGTCTGTATTTCTGGTTCCTGTGATGATTTGGGTTTGAACAAATTAATACTAATAACACAGTTGTAATTGTGATTGTCACTTTGGATTGCTTTTAAGACTGGCTTTTGAGAGGAGGAAGGTGCCTAAAAAAGCAGAAAGAAGGTCAAGGCTGGCGGATGACTCCCTGGTCTAGTTTTTGTGCTGTCTTCGTGACTGGGTGCCTCCTTGGCCCGTTAGGAGCTTCTGACGTCCTCCAGCTAGTTGTCAGAAAGAAAAAGCAAGAACAGTTGGATGTATCTGTCCAGTCCATCCATTTGAGTTTTACAGGTAACTATTCTGCACTCTCTGCAGGGTGGTCAGTGCTGAGTGGAAAATAACGCAGCTAAAACCAATGGAACCACAGGCGACCCATCACCAACCAATTAGTTGTCATATGGATAATGGCTAAAGGGACAGTAGTCAACCTATCCCATCTCAACAGGACTTTCAGTTGCCAAAATTTGGCCCAGGCACATTGGGAGCCCAGTCCACCATGAAAAATTGCCAACAGCATGCTACTTTTCATGTTTGACTGAAACGTATCGAGACGAAACAATGAATCTGTCCTGAAAATCCCCCTACCCTGGAAATCATAAGTTAGAAAGTGTGGGAAAGTAGCTCTATCTGAATACCTGTGTTTCTGATGGATATTGATTAATTTATTGCCTATCCAGCCCTTTTTTTCCTGCTGACAAGGTTCTTGGAGTAAGTTATGTACAAGTAAATGCAAAACAGTGTACCTGTCCATGACTCTACGGTCTGAAAAGAGACAGTGAAAATGGATGAAGTGATTGGGAGGGATTGTAAACACATGAAGGACAGTACTGGGTGTCACAGAAGCCCACAGACCAATGATAATGGAGCTAAATGCTAGCGCCACTTTCTGGGGGATGTTCAGCCTTGTAGGACCACAACTACTATAGAACAGTGCCCCAGAGGTTCATATCATCCAAAATGGATGCCATGATCAGTGGTACTGGATGTGCTGGGAGATCCAGTAGAAGTGACAGGGACTCCCTGTCCCCAGTAGAGCTTCTGGTTATCCAGGAAGGTGACCAAGGCTGCCTCTTGTCTCCAGAGTAGACTTTGAACCCAGATTGGAGTGGATCTCAGTAATCTGTTTTAACCAAGAAAGCCTAGAGTTCTGCTGTCACCATTCTCAGCTTTTAAATAATCATCCAATGTTTAAGGGATGATGAGAAAACTAGTTGATAGTTCTCTGGGGTGGTGGGGATCCAGTGAACTTCTTTTTTCTTCCCAACAGAGCTCTCATAATTGGTTCTTTTAAAGAAGCTGGGACAGAAATCTCTTTCAAAGAAGCATTCACAGCTCTCAGTTGGTCAGGTTTCCTCTGGTTTCCCTCATCAGCCAGGATGGGCATAGGTCTAATGAACAAGTAGTTGGCATTATTGCTCCAAGTTCACATTGTCAGGATGAACAGATTGAAATTCACCCGTCAAAATGAGGCATGTGCTTGCCTCAGTTTCTTTTCCAAAATCTACTTTCAGTGTGGAGCCCAATGCAACCTAATCCCCTCTCCTTTTCTCAGAAGCAAATCTCATCAATCAACTTACTTGACACTGAGTCTCACTGAAACCAGTGGGACTTACTTCTGAGTAAGTAAATGTACATCGGTTGGCAATTCTACGTAAAATAGGCAGTGAATCCAATCAGATAAACAATAATTGTATGGGGAGGCAACTGAAGTTGTATTCAGCCTGTGGAAAAGCTTCTCACTTCTTAGACTTCGTAATGATCTATGCAGAGGTGTTGCTGTGCTCAGCTAAAGTAGGAGCTAAATATGGGGCATCCATTACTAGCCCTGGGTGTTTAAAGAGAGATAATCTGTGCTGGATTAGAAACCTTGAAAAACTGGATCATGTCATGCCTGCCTCACAGATTACCTTGATTAGCATTTGGACAGAGACAATGACTTGGGATGTGGACAGTGTCAGAAATCAGTAATTTACCACAGAACGATGTCCTGCCTTGTGAACCACAAGTGTCATAAAAGAGAGTCCGGTATGGGGTTTGCATTCTCAAAGAGACATTTGCAAACAATTTAGCGCACTTGAAGGTGCTTCCCCGTTAATGATAATTGATTTGTTCTGGAGCAATACCAAGTATTTTTGTTGTGGCCTGTTGAATTAAACCCACGCGAACAGCTACTCCCGAGTGAAGTGGTTCGTTCTCAGTTTAATGGCTTTGTTTTTGTTGATTGTGTCGAACGGCGTTGGAGAGAGCAGCCACCGCTTGCTGATCCGTGCAGCACGGAAACTGGCAGCCTGCGTCAAGTGTGCAGTTCTTCTTTTTTCAGACGTTTGAACAAAATGAGCAGCAATTACACACGCACACATATGTATTAATACAGCTCTTCCTCCTCGCACACACCAAGGTTGCTTTGTTAGAGGCCTTTGCTGCTCAATTATGTCTCTGCTTCACTGCAAAATGTCCCGCTCCGTTACGAGACCTATAATTAACTCGCCGAGGCGCTAGTCAGCCAGATTTGGCCGGGTGCCATGAAATCAACCCCAATTACTATATTCACATTGTCAGTAATGCCCACTTCACAGTTCCTGCTAATTTGAAATGGCAAGTCCCAACATCCCATAAGTAAAATTACCATTTGTGCCCTATTCTATTTGTGATATTTGCTCCCATTATTTTGGCTACATGAAATTGGTTGATGAGAATTTTCTGAAAATGGCTGGTAATTGTAATGATTCAGAGGGATGCGTAAGAGACCCCAAGGTTATGCTGTTCGTTTTTCCTCTCTAATTTTGAGATTGACACACATACCTCTCCCTCCTTCCCTCTCGGTCTCCATCCCTTTCTCTCCCTCCTCCCTCGTATTACTGCTTCTATTATCAGAATTGCTGAAAGTATTTAGATTTAGGTCAGTGCAGTTGTTTTATTCATATAGGATCATCACCGTACATGATGCTTTGTGAAGTAGCATGGGCAAAAAATGGGTTACAGCCCCGAGAAGCTTGCAGTCTAAATCTTAACAGTCATAGAGATGTTAAGGAAGCGGGGGGAAGCAAGAGAGTAATATGGGATAGGCTTCAGCCTTCCCATACATACTTTTAAGCTTTGATTCAGCTGGACATAAGCTGAAGACATGTTAGGAAGAGTTTATGTAAAACTGTAAACCTTTTGGAGAATGTGGGTTTTGAGAAAAGCCACTATTTTATATGCACTAGGAGAAGTTCCTGGAATAAGTGGAAGAAAGAGAGACTAGGCAGAGTAATTGTAGGAAAAAGGAGAATTTAGTGCCTGTGGTTGAGGCTGGTAGTATTGGGAATATGAAGATCATGGGCAAGGGAATGGTTGGAAGGATGGGAGGGTAGGGCCAAGGTTGTGAGTTGCTTTGGTAAGGATGTGGATCTCAGGTTTGACATTCAATGGGATTGGAAAGAGATGGAGGCTTTTGAGAGGTTATGCCATCTGTGATGAAGATTGATGACTGTGATCTGGAAGGTTTTGAATGAATGGAATGAGAATTTGTATTGGATGGGGGCTTTGAACTGAGCCAGCATTGCATAGGGGTTTAGGATTCCAAGAGAACATTTCCCTGTTCAGTACTGGAAGCCCACTAAATGATCTCAGGCATGTCCCATTCTCCCAGTCTTGAAGGAAAGTGATGAGCAACTTCCTTGGAATAAATCCTGCCAAGAAAACGCCATGAGGGAGCAACCATATTTTATGAGAGTCAGTGTACTATACAACAAAATCCAAAATCATAAAAGACTGATACCTTTATTGGCCAACCAAAATGTACAAAATACATCATGCAGGCTTTCAGAGCTCTGCTGGCTTCTTCATTGGACAAAAGTTGTTAAAAAATATCATACAAGAGAAGAAGGGTGATGATGGTGGTCACAGGACTGCATTTTGTCTCAGATGTTCTTTGTACTGTAGTTCAGTGATTCTGTAGGGATCTCAGTGCAGGTAGAGCCACTCGCTTTTTTTGGCCATGTAAGGACAAAGGATGAAGGGCAAGCCAGGTAATAAAATTTCCACTCCATTAGCAACAGAAGAGTAACTTTCCTTGAGGTCGAGGTCATCCCGTTCTGTCCAAAGCTAACTGTTTCTTTCTTAGGTGGAAGCTACTTGCCTTTGGACTAGGATTCCAAGAGACCAAGGTTTGAATCCCCACTGGCTGTGCAAAGCCAGTAAGCGATCTTGGCTGTGTCATACTCTCTCAGCCTCAGAGCAAGGCAAAGGCAAATCTCATCTGAATCAGTCTTCCCAAGGAAATCCCATGATAGCTTTGCCTTGGGATTGCTGTGATTTGGAAATGACTTGAAGGCACACAACAACGAGGGCTTTGATTTTGTTTATTAAAGACTGTATAAATCTTAATTCACAAAGGAATTAGTTGTCGCTGACAGAAGCAAGAACGCTGCGCAATAATTAAAAACAATATAATTTTTGTTTGTCCTGTGATAGATGAAAAGCAATTAAAATATAGGAATTCTGTGTTTGGGTTTTGTTTGTTTTTTTGCCCTTGCAGATTGTGATAACACTTACTTCATATGTAGAAGTGTTTTCATATTTTAAACCTCATGGGACAATTTAGGTCTACTTTGAACAGTTCCTTCTGGCTATGGTAGGGAGAAGTGAATTCTCCTCCCTAATTAACTTTCTCCAGTTTTATTTATGCAGTGCATCTATGTAAGCTGTAATGCATAAAAAGAGAAAGAACAGATATTCCTCAATCACTCTTGCTTGAGCTTCAGCATTATTGGTATCATTATACCACCACCACCATCATCATCATCAGTTCATTTGTATACTGCTTTTTTCTGGAGTCAAACCCAAGGCGGTTTACAAAAAGAATCAAATAAAACTCAGCAATAGCATTTGCTTAAAATAATCTTCATTATTTTCTAAACTGCATTAAAAAGCAAGAACAATGTTACAGCAAATAGGACAGCAACACCAAGTAACAAAACAAGGCAATGCAAAACAGTAACACTAAAATGGCAACTTTTTACACACTTCCCAACTCTCTTAAACTGCAGTTCCAGCTGTATAAAGTTTCGCTTCTCTAAATTATTTCTCCTATATAACTCTTCTCATGTTACTCTAACCTGTTCTATTTCTATTCTCTTCTGTTTCTTTTCTTCTTAAATATCAGAGCTTGTAATTGCTATATCTCCTCTTTGCAACTTAATGCATTCCATAAAAGGCTTCCAAAAAAAAAAATTCTATAGATTTTTCTCTAATTAAATTTGTCAATTTATCTGACTTACCTGACTCAGCCTGATCTAACGTGTTTTCTAGCCATTCTACAATATTTGAGGATTTGCTGTTTTTCCAGTTCTTTGCATACACCAATCTTGCCACTGTTACCATATTACAAATTAAAGTTCTATATTCTCTCTTATTCTTATCTTCCATATGTTTAGCAGAAACGATTCAAGCCTAAATGTAATTTGAAATTTCAAAATCTTTTGCACCAATAACATTTTAAAGTCAGTTATAAAATCATTAAAAAAGGATATAAAAGTTTGTAATAAAGTAACCTGCCCCAGAAGCCCTCCTCTGAGCAATTACACATTAGAAGCCTGCTTAAACAAAGAGGTTGGCAAAAAGAGGGCAGGAAGGGGTCAGTCTAACCCCCCCATGCAGAGGAATTCCAGAGGGCCGGAGCAGCCTCTGTGAAGGCTCTCTCCCGTGTCCCGTCGTGGTGGAGGGACCAGGGAAAGCCCTCCCTGGGGATCTGTCAGGTTCCTATAGGGAGATGCAGTCTATCAAATAGTGGCAAATCCATCCATCTTTGTTGTGTCCATCTTTCTAAATAATGTCCCTGCTCTCTCCATCCCAAAATTCCACATCACAAAAGCCAAGAGTGGAAATAGGTGAGCAGCTTCTCTGGCAAAGCGGTTTGGCATAGGACAAGGGGACCCAGAATTTGATGGCTGTCTTTTCCCACCCCTTTGACTAGCGGTCACTTATAAAGGCTAGCTACTGGCAGACATGAACAGAAATGACAGATTACTCTCAAACCAAATTTTGTACATTTGGGTACCGATAGTACCTAATAGTGAGGTATTTTTTGTGTGTGCTTTTACAAACAAGACATGATCCAGGCAGGGATAAGTTCTTCCAAGTCTTGTGAACCTGACCGGAATCGGACTGATGCTATTATGCCCGTGCTGTTTTAGTTGCTCCTTATAATGGCAATGTAAGCTACTCATGTTTTAGATAGGGATGGGAGTTTCTGTGGCCAAAAGTAAGTGTAACTTGGCCATGATAGACCAGTAAATTCTTACCAGAATGGAGGGTGGAACTGGGAACAGTGTGTGCTTTCTAGAGAAGTGTGTCCGAACCGTGGCATGTCAGGAAGTGTATTCATTTTGGGAACTTCTGAGAAAGTGAATTCTCAATACTGATTATCGTTACACAAAAGTTGAAACATTCAAGGAGCAGGATGTGAATCACTTTTGTGAAAGAGGACTGGCTTATGACTGTGCTTTAATATCCTTTGACACAAGAAGAAGGCGGAAAATGTATAAACCAGATTGGATTATGGAATCAGATCTTGCTCTCAGTTCAACTTTTTAAATTTCCACATTTTAGGCTTTGCTCATGAACCCCACTTCTCCTGAGGAACTTCAGTATACCTTAACTGGTTTGAAAAATAAACCCTGCCCTCTTTTCTGGTATTTTTGATCAGAAAACTATTCTGCTTGTCCATGAAAATAAGCAGGCAAGTTAATTTTGTCATCAAGGACCTTTAAGATCCTGCCAAACTGTGTCAAGATTAACTTTTGCCCTTCGCTATTCAAGAAGCAGCTGGACAACCTCAGTTTAGATTTTCTTCATTTCTGTATTCTGAGCTTCTGATGGTCTCACCCGACAGTAATAATAGCCTGGCTAGTTTTAAGCACACTTTATTAATACAATTAAAGTTCAGTGTTCCATCACACTCTTATCCTGACTAGACCAGCTTGCTAAATTGCTTGGACAAGAAGCATTATAGCTCACCATTTACTGCACAGTAGTAGACCAGGCTCATTAGTGGTTATTATGCTCCTCCGTCTCCCTGTTAAGAGAGCCCTTTTTAAAAAATATACGTTCGGAATAAGTCAAGTACATTTGCATAGATTTAATCTCCAGTATTTGCGTTTTCAAGTAATTTTGCAGATCTAAGCGAGCATTACAAAAATTATTAATGCTAATCTTTCCCCTTTTCTAGAGGAGGGGTAGTTGTGAGTTTTCAACAATCGGCACTAGACAGAACTATAATGGAGACCCTCCCTTTTGGGAACGTTTGGATACCCATGTTACAAATATGACTGAATTTAAAGTTGTCCAGGATTTGGCTTGATCAGGTCAATGAGAAGGTTTCTTCTACTCACTCTCAGTTCCAGCATTACATTCCAGCTTTACCCATCCACCAGTATTCACCTTGTTATACAGTCACCCCTTTTCTGCCCATGTAGTTTGCCTTAAACCTTCGCATGGAAGGGTCAGCATCAAAGCTGGCTTGTTGTTTGTCCCTAAATCTGCAAATGGCACTAAGTCCTTCCTCAGGGCTGTTCTGCCTGTGAACATATTATGTCTCTTAGCCTAACAATTACATCTTAGAGCTGCTGGTTCTGAAAGACTACCATCAATGCAATGCCATGGACAGAGGGGATGTTCTTTGCTTCTGTTTTTCTTTCCTGAATTGCTTGTTCTCTTGATACGTTTGTGTTTCTCTGTTGGACCTCTGTCTCTGTCTGTCTGTCTGCCTGTCTGTCTCTCTGTCTGTCTGTCTCTCTCTCTCTCTCTCTCTCTCTTTCTCTCTCTCTCTCTCTCTCTCACACACACACACACACACACACACACACACACACACCTACCTTTCTGGTTAAATACAGTATATTAGAGTAATACAGATTGGAGCAATACAAATTGACTTAACTACTGGGACATCATCCCACCACAGCCCAGTTGCAGATGAATTCAGTATTCATTCTTTGTAAAAGTAACTTCTTGGGCTCTGGCATTTTTTTTGAAGAGGGAGGAATTTGGTCCCTGGCATTCCTTTCAGATAAGCCATGTGAATGGCAAGGCTGCCTCAATATTTCTTGCGTCAGAGTCTATAAGGAAAGGTGGAGTCTAGGGCAGTCAAATTCATTGTTTTCGCTTGTTCACTTCCATATTGCTGTTCTCCCTCCCTCTCCCTCTCCCTCCTTCTTTGTTTCTGCTTGATTCCCCTCCCCTTTTTTTGGGAGGCTCCCATTTCTGCTGTTTAATAGTAGAGGAGAAGTTGTCATCCTTGGCGTTTCATCACACACAAACAAGGTGAAACTTGTGGACCATTCTTACTGTAACTACAGCCTTGAGTGTTTATAAGGCAATAACCCGATTAGCCAAATGATGTAGCACCAGTTCCTGGATCTGCTGTTGGCATGGCAGGGCTTTTTCCTCCTTTAAAAAGGCAAGTTTTGCAGATTGGCCTCAGAATGAGTGTGATCTTTGAACCAAGGTCGACATGCAGTCAACCATTACTTTTTCAGAAGCAGTTGGTTTGACTTTCTGCTTTATAACAATAGAGTTGGAAGGAAGGGAGTTTATCTGGAAAGCTGGCTTTGTGTGGATGTACCACTTGCAAGAGAATAATTTATTGTCGTGGAGGGATATAAGGAATTAATTGTTGTTTTTTTAAGAACTGGAGTCCCTTCCCCCCCACCAATATGGTACTGAAGATGTCTCACAGTAATACTGAGTAAAAGCTACCATGAGAACACAAAACAGGATCAAATATTAAGAAAGAATTAAATGAAAGGCAGAATTAAAAACAATGAAAGCATCATTAAGGCAAATACAGCTGGCAACAAACCTTTCCTCAGTAACCAGTAAGTTGCTAGAAGCTTGCCTGATTAAAAATTTTTTTTTTTTTTGTCCTACACATATAGGGCGAAGAAAGACTTTTTCATACGAAGCTACATTATATATTGAATCTGATCATTGGTCTCTGTAGGCCAGCATTGTCTGCCCTATCCTTTCCCAGTTTCTAGATGTTGTTGAATTACAATCCCTATAATCTGTAACTACAGTGTCCATGTTGAGTAGGAATGGTGGGAGTTGCAATCCAGAAGTATCTGGGGGCTGGAGTTTTTGGGGTCTTTTCTTGCTACAACTACCCAAGCTGCTTTACTCTTCGATGCTGAGAGAGAACCTGGAATATTGTATGCATACAAACCAAGCATTTGCTTGTCTCCATTTCTGTGGAGTTGTCTGGGATATGAAATAGGAGCCATCTCCCTGAGCTAGCAAGCTTTTCCATGAGGGGCGTATTTGACTAACCTTTCCCAAAATATCCTAATAAAGTGTTAATAATGAGTTGCCCAGGGCTACAGGGTTGGTGTGGCTCTTCTAATCATAGGGACTGGAATTTGCAGTTACAATGTTTAGAAATTAATAACTGTAAAGTGTAATAGCTTTTTCAAGATCAAGAGGTTTTCACAAACCATGTGAATGGGTTGCTGCATTGCTAACGTTAAAAATAATTAGTCAACAACCATCTGTTTTGGTTTTAGCTTGTAAAAGTGGTATTATTTAAACGTGGTCGTACAGCATGAATCATCTCTATGAATTTTATAATTCTGTTTTACTTCTGGTCTCTTCACCAGAGAAATGGCACAAATGTTCTTTAAACAAAGAAACAAACAAAAAAATTAGTATTTGTAGTCCAAACTCCCACCAGTGGTGATACCTTTCCATAGTTTTTGGTTTACATGCTCCTGTGACACAAGACACTGTGCTGACAATAGCGGTGCGCATCAGACAGGCTTTGCTAAATGTGCCAAAAAAAAAAAAAGTTACTGGGCAGCAGCAAGTAGTGGGTGGTGACACTGATGGAGGATCTCTCAGAGGCAACAGCAGCAATGCCATAGCTAACACTTGTTAGAAGGAGGCACGGTAAACCCCGTTTAGAGGTTGTTTACCATGAGAACCCTGTGGTAAGACAATCCCCCCTCCCCAAAAAAAAACCCTGAAGGAAACAAGAGATGGTGCCAGTGGGCGAAACTCCCAGGTCAGATGGCCCTCGGCAAGCTACTGGGGTCCGCAGAGGACAACTACAAGTAGCACTGTGGCTAATGATGCAACTGGACTCAAGCCAGGAGGGTGCTAAGCTGTTGATGTGCTCAGAGGCAAAAGGAAGGTCCAAAGTTCCACAGCACATAGTACAGCAACATGGAATGAGAGAAGCATGAATCAGGGGAAGCTAGGCGATGTGAAACAAGAAAGAGAACAATATAAACATTACAATACTTGGAGAGAGTGAGGGAAAGCAAACAGGACTGGGACGTTTTGAGCCAGATAATTATGCCGTGTTTTACTCCGGAAATGAAAATCGTAAGAAGGAAGCCACGTTGCTGAACGAGCAAGACCAGTTGAGGACAAGGTGACTTGGAGATCTTTCATTTGTAGGTTTGTCACGAGTGGAAACTGACTTGATGGCAGCTAATAACACAAAAAAATCTTCACGTGGGCAGCTAAAGTTGTTGGAGTTCCCTTTCGCGGTATCCTTTCTCCCAGTCTTGCAGAGGAAGGGACACCTTTCACATAGCCACCCTGAGTTGCCTTGAACAAACTTATAGAACAACACGGTGTTTTCATTTCATTTACTTCATTGTGCCCTGGTAACAGAAAACAATACCCACTTGCTTCAGTATGAAACGCAGAATACAAATACGGAATACAGTGTGTTGATGCTTTTTGAATACAGATCAAACTGCTACAGATGATGCAACATTTTCAATAGACTTTCACAGCTGTGATGTCAAACAGTACAATGCTTATAAAGGAAAGTTGCTTAATATATAATGGAACGTGGCAATTACCAGAAAAATTGAAAAAAGTTTCAGTTTTAAGTTGCTGTTTGGCATGCAGTAGAGATGATAAGAGCAGAGACTCAAGGCCTGGCCAGTCCAGCATCTTGTTTTCAAGCAGATCTTTATTTATTTGTTTCTTTGTCCAAAGATAGTTTCTGGAGGCATGCAGTCTCACAGATCCCTGTGAGAAGACTATGGGAGGACATGTTGTTTCCCAGCAGCTCGTATGGAGAGGCATGATACTTCTAATTTTGGACGTAGCACATCGCTGTCATGGTTACTACTGTTGATTGACTTCTGTTTCGTGCATTTGTCTGCTAGTAGCCATTGAATTTGTTGAGTGTTTCAAAACTGACAATGCAACAACTCACACACCTGGGTTTTGAGAACCTCTTCATCGTTAAATTTGACTAGTAGCTCTTGATAGCTTTCTCTTTCATGAATTTTTCTAATCCTTTTTAAAGCCAAGTTAAAATCATTGCCAAATCTTGTGGCACTTAATTGCATAGACAAACTGTGGGTGGTATGAAAAAAAATGCTTCCTTTTGTCCGATATTTTCCACCATTTGACTTAATCAGACGCCCCTGGCTTCTAGTATGACAGAGGGAGAAGACTGTCTTTCTTTTTCCAACGTGCATTGTTTTATGAACTCATGTCTACACCTTTTCCCTAAATATGAGTGCTTCAGACCTTGTGAGCTTTCTTTAGAAGGGAGTTGGTCCTGTTTTGAGTATTTCACTTTTCTTTACCTTTGCAGTTTTACAGTATTGCTTTTGAAATAGGCATTTCCTTTTTGGATTTGCCACTTCCAGAAATAGTATTGTTTGGAAAGTATCAGATGCGTTGCTAGTCATTCCTAATTCTTTCATTTATGAACAAGTTAAAAGACTCTCTGGTATGTATCCATATTCCTGGGAATACCCTGGCCTACTTCGTAACATTCCTCATTCATGAGACCTATCCATCATTCCTGCTCATTGCTTTCGGACCTTTAACAACTTGCCAATCCATAAGAGAATATGTTCTCTTCTCCTGTGACTACTGAGTTTGCTTAGGAGAGGGGCCTTACCTTGGCTGAAACCATATTGATTCTTCTTCAGCAAGACTTGTTCTTCAATAGCTGAATAGTGTCACATTTAATAGGGCTTTCCACCTGTTTGCCCAGACAGATGCTAAACTAATTGACCTGTAATTTTCTGCAGACACCCCAACTGTCTTTAAAAAAAAATCCACTCTTCTGACTGAGGCTGATCTTAGGGAGAACTTACTTATTTTATTAGAAAAGCAGCAATTTCACGTTTGATTTTGTCAAGAATTCTTGATTGGATACCTTCTGAACCAAGGGATTCATTAATTTTTAAGTTGTCAATAAGGCCTCTATAGTTTGTTGTACAATTGCAGGAGCCAACAATTACATACATCTGGACATGGTTTTTCAGAGAGCCCCTCTCTGGGCATCTTGGCGAATTATTCATTCCTCTGTGCACATGAATTCAAATGTGGCTCCACTGGGATTTAAACAAACATGGTTCTTGGTTTTCCCAGGACGCTGCGCAAGTTGAAGTTTGAAGCATTTGAGGTCAGGCTGCATTTTAGGGAGAGAAAAGCAGAGAGGCATACCTTGAATAAACAGACACACTGCCTGTCATTGCACCCACGAGACACGCAGTGCACTCTGCGAAGGAAAGCTCTAGAATTGTGAAGGCAGAAGTAATAAGGTTCAGTTAGCAAATTTGTCTGACATTAAGAATGTGTTAGGGGATTCTTCATGTTCCCCAACGATGCTTTTGCAACCCAAACATGTTAAAGATTATCATTATTTATTTATAGGTTTACTTGTGTGCACATTAGGAGAAAGTGTCTTGTTTCAACTTCCAGGTTCTCTTCTTTGTACTGACATCAGGGTGCACTCTTTGCAAAATACTGTATTACTTTCAATGTTGACTTTCCATCTTGGGCGTGGCCTTAGTAGCCAATATTTGTCTCTGTCTTTACTTTGGGCAAATTGTCAGCTCCCTTCCCAGTGAAATGAAAGGGAGCTGTGAATCTTTGTTGGTGTTGCACTTTGGTACCTCTAAAGTCAAGCAGCAGAAGTGAACTCACACTAACCTAGTTATCCAGGACAAGAACAATAATAGTCCCACTATATTCTGTGCTAGTCAGGCCTTGTCTGGGAGTCCTGCGTTCAAATCTGGGTGCCTCATTTTAAGACGAATTTAGACAAATCAAAGCAGGTTCAGAGAAGGGCAACAAGAACAAAACATTTGAGGACAGGTTGAAGGAGCTGGTCGCTTCTGCCTGATGAAGAGAAAACCGAGGGGTGACATGATAGCACTCTTTAAATATAAATATCTGAAGAGCTGTCACAGAGAGAGGGTGCGGGTTTGTTCTCTGCAGCCCCAGAAGGTAAGACTAGGGGCCTTTCCGCATGGTGCTGTTATAGTGCAATTATTCCACTTTCAACATCCTGTCAAATTCTGGGCTTTGTAGTTTGCGGAGGCCAAAGAGCGCTCTGGCGGAGAAGTCTAAATGCTCCTCCCTAAACTGCAAAGTCCAGGATTCCACAGGACATTGAAAGGGAAATAATAGGACTATAAACAGTGTAGGGTGGAAAGGCCCTAGGTCTAATGGTTTTAAGTTACAGAAAGATGGATTTCAAGAATTTCTTGACAGTGAGAGCAGTTTGACAATGGAACCAATTACGTAGCTCGGTGGAGGGGTTTTCGCTGGCCATCTTCAAAAAGAGGCTAGTCAGCCCCCTGCTTGGGGATGATCTAGCTGGACTTCTTGCACCGAGTAGGGGGTTGGATTGATGACCTTAGGGGTCCCGTTCAGCTCTGTCATTCTGTCCCACTTCCCATGACGATGCTGGCAGCTGGTTACCTCTGGGCAAGGCAGATTTTGAGTAGCTAATTTGGTCAAAAGAGTCCCAACCTTGGTGATCGCTTTGGGTGCCTTGGCTGCGGTTGTATTGTTCTTGGCCAATGGCAGGCTGATTATAAAATCATTATTCATCTCCTCTATGCCTGCAGGAAAAGGTGCAGACAGTAAGGCGCGCGATAAGGAACCTGATAGGCAGCGTTAGAGAGATTTCCAAGCCACAAGCCGTGAGCAAGCAGCAGGAGGATCCTCCTTTTTCCCACTGAATGCAGATTTGATTCTCTCGCTCCCCAGCTTTCAGAGAGATGGTCTCAGACTTGTTATCTCTGAGCTTGGATGATGGTATCAAAAGGATGCAAGTCCCTTCAGGGGCAGTTGTCAACCTCAAGGAGTGTACCAAAGAAACAAGTCAGCTCGATACTTCAGGAGCTTCTCCTCCTCTCCCAGCCTGCCTTACTACATGAAGTAATGGCATGGTTGTTTGCCTTCCACGATAATTGCAATGTGCGTTTCTGAGACGTTCAAGGTGAGCCAGTTCTGGATTCCTGTGAATCTTTCATTTCATGTTTTTGGTTAATTCTCCCAAGGGTCTAGAACAACAAAAGAAAATAGGAAGAGTTTTGCTCTTAAGTATGTAGTGTTCAGAATGAGGGAGTTAGTGGTGTAGATGAGTATTTGTTACTTCCTTCTACCCTGTAGCCATGTTCTGGTATCTGCTGTGACTGTCACACGGCCACATTTCTTTCGATTTTTTCTTTGTCGATTCCTCAGAAACTCAAACAGTCACACTGACTGTCAGGAAAGCTCAAAATGAAATTTAAATAAAGTCACTGTGGAAACACGTAATTGATAGTCAACCTTGTAAGCAAGCAGTATATTTTATATCAATATATCAATTAAAACAGCGGTGTCATTTCACTAGTGGCATTAAATAAGATCTGTATCTCCTTCTGTGCTGGGAATCTAGCTGAAGTGATGCTTTTAAAGCACAGCTTGAATAGATGTAAGAAATAATGCTTCACAATAAGAATGATAATAGAAGAAACGTGGAAAGGAAAATTGAGGGTGTCCTGGAGGGTTTTCTGCGTGGCATAATATTCTAAGAGTTCTCATGCCTTGGAACGCTGGGAATAGGTTGGCTTGGCTAAGCTTGAACAGTGGCTTTCACGTCTTCTCAGGAGCCATGTTCCTTGTCAATTTATATGTCAAGGAACCCCTTCGTGCCGCAGAACCTCCTGCACATTGGAGATGTTTCTTGCACATGTTCAACAGCATTGTTAAGCAACGTGATCCCATCAAGATGTTTTGGACCGCAGCTTCCAAAAGCTCCAGTAAACACGGTGTGATGGGTATGGTTATAGGAGTATAATAGGCCAAAATGTTTGGGGCAGCACATTGCCTGTTCTTGTGCTAGGGCTGGGGTGTACACACACTGGAGCCCAGTGGATTGTACCACCTCATTTCCGACTCTTACCAAATACCAGAAAGCTGCTAGGCTTTGTTGTAGCCACACCAGAGGTGAAACACCTTCACTTCCAGTTGCCTTTCAGGCTGTTCTTAGGGTGGTTTTCTTTGGCTATATCAGATAGAGGACGCCCCTGAACAAAATTCTGCTGCCCCAAAGGTATATTTTAAGCATTTAATTGTGTGTTTTTAGCTTAAAAAAAAAGTGTTCTTCCAGGTGAACATTTTTGTGCAGTGTTAGGGCCTTTGGAGGTGTTGGTGAGAGTTCCAGAATTCCAGCAGCATGTTTCATACTCTATTCTAGGGTGTAAGTTTGGATCTGCAGAGTGCTGATTGCATATGTCTTTGGAGTCTCCCATATAGAAAGTGTACTCAACTAGTGTGGCAGCGGGTAGTGATGGTGATCATTCAGCAAAGCTGGCCTGCCATTACTGATTGTATCACTGAGGAAGGACCAGTCTAAGAAATCTTTTGTTTTCCTGGATTGCTACTTGACAACTTAGTGCAGTAGTTGGTCCCATTGGAACCAGCCTGGGTTGGGTACCCCCTGTTGTGAAATAAATTCAATTCTTAGTATGTCTAATTTTTCTTTGGAATTGCAAAGTAAAGGTTGCCACAACTCTAGGTTTGTACTCCGTCGAACTTGGATGGGAACCATTCAAGACTGAGGTTAGTGGAGGTGGAAGAGTAAGTGAGTTTGCCAAGAGTAGGCCAGGGGCCGTAGAAGCACACTCATGTGTGGCCCGCATGTGAGGAAGTGTATATTCACTTCTAGGACGTGTGGATAAGAGTGGAATTCAACGGGAGGACTGCATTCAGCACCTCTTATGCAGCTGGTTACCCTTCAGAGACTTGAAAACGTTGTGACAGAGTATATGTGGTACAAACATTCATTTTCCCCCCAGAAGATTGTGAAACCATTTTGGCCAGAGGTGGTAGCACAACTGAGCACCCACAGCAGCGACAGCTCTATCAGACCATTTCTAGACTTGACAACGATACTGTCAAGAGCTCTGGAAAGCCAGCTGCTTTTCAAAATCATAAGGAAAAGAGGACCATGTGAAGGTTCCAGCTTGCTTTTCCCTTCTCAAGTTGTTCTTACCCATGGCCGCGATGCCCTGAGAAAGATGGATTCCCTGAGAATGATGACTCTTATGGGGGCAGGATGGCTGGTGGAGACATGACCTTAGAAGAGCTGGAGTAGAAGATTGTATCTTGCCCACACCTCAAAGCGCCCAGGACTCCCTGAGGTGCTGGGATGCGTGGGAACAAAGAAACACGCAAGCCTTTTTGATGCTTGAATGTTTCCTTTGTAAGCTACATTATTAGATTAAGAGCGGTGGAATTTGACAGATGTTTCAATACGCCTCTTGCCCTTTTTGTCGTTCTTTGCTGAAGTTCATAATTTTTGAGACTGGATGCCTCTTATAGACCAGTGCAGATTATGATGTATTGAGACAAATCTGGAAGCGGTGCATAATAGAGATTATAGTGTGCTAAATATTGCTTCTTAAAAGTTAGGGGACATGGAGGTAGCTAGTATGTGAGGTGTGTTTTCCTTTTCATGCTAGATATATTCTGTGTCCATCGTGTCTCCCGAAGAATATTTTCTCTTCCACTGAAATGTTCCAGCATGGGGTCTTTTAAGAACGTTGTTATGGGCGGAAGAAAGTGCATTCATAATCAAAACAATGATTACTGATGCATTAATTGAAACGTGGAAAGCCATTTGGAATGCCTGCTCCCTCCCGTGGGGTGGGGGGTGGAGGTTAGTGTATAAATTCTCCTGTAATTCTAGTGTTAGATGCTGTGGGTTTTTTTAATCTCCACAGGGAAGATTAATTTTGTACTTCTGCTTTACAGTGATATTCTTAAATTCAATTCTCTTTCTGTGATTAAAGGGATATGACGGAAATGGGGGGTGGGTGGGCGGGCTTATTTCATACTGATGATCTTAAAGACCCCATGCTGGCAAATTTAAAGGCAATGAAATGGTGGTGGAATTATTATTACGGTTTTGCTGGGAACAGACTGTTGCAAAAGAGTAACAGTATTAGATTGCAGCAGCAGAGTGCAAAGTCTGATGGAGTGTTAGCTTGTGAATTGCACATATGAGTTTGTGAGTCTTATTTATGGATTTAGGTGTGGGCTTACATCATCACGTGAGCCCTTGCTTTGTGTTTCCGCTGCTCTCTGAATCTGACCAGCTTGAGGCATGGTGAGTAGATTCACAAGGCAGGGCCTTTTGGGTGGTGGTGCTGGATTTGTTTAACTCCCTGCACAAGTCCGTCTTTAACAGGGTTTGGATAACTCAGACTGTGACTCAGTTGTTTTAGAAGTATATATTTTAGGAATATCTTTTTGCAGGTTAGTGTTTTGAGAACTGTAGGATAATTTAGAATAACGGAAAACATATGTTTGTGGAGTAGTAGAATAGCGAAGATCACAAGATGGGAAATTCCAGAGTCAAATCCTTCTTTAACTATGAATAAGGTCTGCCTTTGTTAAGATTCATTGGGCTAAGCATTGTTTGGCCACAGGAACATTGCATTAATTTCCCATGCAAGCAAAATGATGCTCAAAATTCTGTAACAAAGAATTTTACCATATATGGAGGGTGTAATGTCAGATGACCAAACTGGATTCAGGAAAGGAAGAGCCACTAGGCATCATATTGCAAACATATGTTGGATAATGGAAGAATCAGCCTGTGCTTTATGAATTACAGTAAAGCCTTTGATTACGTAGATCATGAAAAGCTCTGGATCTCTCTTAAAGAAATGGCTGTGGCACAACATTTAATTATCCGGATCCATAACCTGTACTTAGGATAAGAGGCAACTGTCAGGACAGAATACAGAAGACCAGAATGGTTTCCAATTGGCAATGGGATCAAGCAAAGCTGCATTTTATTATTTTATCTGTTTGACTTGTATGCTGAAGATATCATATGTAAAGTAGGATTAGACTCAAAGGAAGGAGACATGAAAATTGGAGAAGAGAAATCAACAGTTTAAAAGAGGAAGATGACACCATGTTACCAGCAAAAATAGCAAAGATTTGGATTACTGACAAAAATGGAGGGTGAAGGTAACAGGCTTACAGCTGAATATTAAGAAAACAAAAATGATGACCACAGATGATTTATATAAGGTTGAAGTGGATGAAGAAACATTGAAACAGTTCAAGATTTTCCATACCACAGCTCAGTCATTAATCAGAATGGAATCTGGAACCAAGAAATCAGAAGAAGACTAGGACTTGGAAGGGACTTGACAAAATTTTGAAGTGTAAACTACTTAATTGAATACTAAAGTTAAGATTGTCCATGCCATAGTGTTTCCAATTTCTATGTTATGGTTGTGAAAGCTGGACAGTGAAATAAGCTGAGAGGAAGAAAATGAACTCTTTTGAAGTATGGTGCTGGAAAAGAGTTTCACGGATTCCCTAGACTGCTAAAAAGACAAATGAATGGGTCCAAGAGCCAAATCAACTCTGACCTCTCCCTGGAAGCCAAGATGACTAAACTGAAGATGTCGTACTTCGGACGTATGATGACATGACTCACTGGAAAAGACAATAATAACGCTTGGTACAGTAGAAGGAGGGAAGAAAAGAGGAAAACCCCATTACAGATGGGTAGACTTAATCAAAGAAGTAACATCCCCAACTCTGCAAGACCTGATGATAGGGTAGCTTGAAGATCTGTCATTCATAGGATTGCCGTAAGTTGAAGTCAACTTGATGGCAGTAAACAGGCCAAAAAATCTTTACATAGGCGCCAAGGTAGAAGCACATTTGTGGTGGAACCAGTGATAGTCCCCAGCTGTTTACACGCTTCATAACATATACAAGTGCAAGTACCTTTCTTATTCATTGTTTTCAAAGAAGGGGCCTTTAGTTGGGCCACCACTGGGAGGAAGGCCATTTACCCATTTGGTTTCCCCTTTCCTTCCCTTTGTGAGTGACCACCAGGCACTTTAGACAGAGACCGTGTTGCAAATAAGTGGACAGGACAAATAATGCGTGTACAGTCGTTTGAGACAGTGGTACTCAAAACTGGTAGTCCACGGGCCAGTGCCAGTTCGCAAGCCATTGGGTGCTGGACCCCAGCGAGATTCCAAGAGGGAAAGAAAGACTTGTAGCCAATGGGCATAAATGTGATACCAGTCCCTGGGACACTGGAGAGAAAAAAATGCCAGTCCTCCACGTCAGATGGTTTGAGAGGCACTGTTCTAAGAAACAAAGGTGCCACGGAGTGTCCCACTGCAGCCGGCGAACGTATGAACCTGTGGAAAGCTCCAGGGTGGCAGGTCAGCCAGGGGTTCAGCTGGCCGGTTCCTCAGCTTCCGTTTAGCCCAGGCGTTAGCGTCTTCGTATGTTACATAGCTGAGGCAGTGGTTGGATAATGGAAGTTTTGCTGTGAAGTAACTTGTTTGTATATAATATCTAATAACGTATATATATTTACTCAACACCGAGCTTGGTAAAATGCTAAGTTGTTGAAGTACCGTAGAAGTCACAAATAATCTATAAATATTTAAAATGCTTTCAGCCAGAGTATTATTTTTCTTCTTCTACAGTAGTTTTCATAAAGAAAATAATGCATTTTTAGTTAGATGGCGGGAGAGGGGGAAGTTGAGAAATTGCTGTGCTGTTTGGGGTGGTTGTCAGTGCAGAGGGTAATGCTATTTATTAGGGTCCTGGTTTTATTTAATAGCCAGATGAATGGAACAGTTAATAAAAGAAATATTGCTTTATTCCCTGACATTTATGTCCTTGGTTTCCAATAAAGAATTGAAATTATGAATAGTTGATGGTTTAAATTGATGTTTTATGTTGAACGCTAGCTATAATTTGCCCTCTGAGGATTGTAATACCGAGAAACAGATGGTTTTTCACAGTAACAAATTGCCGTGTGTGTACTGTGTGTATAGAGCTGGCTTTCAGAGCTTTTTGCCTTCCATGTGGAGCAGTACTGAATTAAACTGCAGAGAAAAGCAAGGAAGGATAAAAAAAAATGTCTTAGCTGCAGGAGGGCGAGACAAGCCTGAATCATCACAAGATAAATTGATGAAGAAAGAAGCACCACTTTCCCTTTTTGGTGTTTTAATTTAAGGTGTGGCAAAGGAGATTGCTGCTGTGTCGAGCTGAAATGTTCTGTTGCAACTTAGAACAGTGTGTTCTGCTTGCAACATGCGACCTGGGAAGAAGAGAAGCCCTCCAGGCATTGGTAAGGGTGTGCTTGTCCTCAGCAGACTTCTGCCACCCCCCTCCCAAACCGTTCCCCCTCCTCCAACTTCATTTCAACTCGCTTCTGCTACTCTTTGCCTCAGAACCGGTTCACTACTTTGATAGGAGTGGAAGTCAGCAACGTAAACGGTGTGGAAGACTTTGGGCCCCTGCCCCATGGTTTTGGTAGAAGGGCTCTTTGGCTTCTATCCTGTGTACATGTGTGTGTGTGTGTGTGTGCTTATACTGCATATGTACTCACATTCCTTTTGTCCATTTTTTTTTTAAAGAGAGCTGCTTCTTTGTGATGTCTTTGCCTCACACGTATGGAGATCTGCGCATGTGCAGAGGTCCCGTTTGGAAATTTCCAAATCAAACGGGACTTGCTTTATTGGAGGATGGAAAGAAATAGAGGGAGAGAGGCATGTGGAACAGGCACGTGTGCGATGGTGCTGAGGGGACAGGGATACCCACCGTACTACCCGGCTCTGGAAATTTCGCAACGGGACGTCTGCATGCATGAAACTCCGTATGAACCACAGTTACGGATAAGCAACCTGTTCTTCTGGTGTTTGTTTGTTTTTCTCACATACGATACAGAGCTTTAACTGGCAGAGTTGATGCATAAAGGGAGGTTTAGTCAAGGACCAGGGATGTCTTTTGGGGAGAGAGTGTGGCCTCTTTTGAATGAAGCAGTATAGCTCACTTACTGGCATCTCCAGCTACTAGTAGCATCTAAGTATTTGGTGCATGGTTCATGTGTTTTCACAGCTTTTTCATCAAACTTGGAAGCCACATGCCATCCATGCCAACCCTGTACTCCTGGTTGATAGCACAACCTCTGAGAAATGGCACCAGCCTGCACAGCTAGTGATGGTAGCTCCAAGACGGGTTGGCATCTTTTCTCGAAGTTATTGCCTGATGGACATTTGAGAAAAACTGAAACAAAACCAACCACTCCTCTGCAATTTTCTGTGGGCTGGTATTTTGTACTAATGGCAGAGATGAGTCTGCTTTCTGGTGGCAGAAGGCGGGGTACGCTCCATGACTCTGGAATGTTCTTGTCAGGAAATCTTCCAAACCTCACTGTGTTGTTCAGGCTTAAGTGCAAAGCCGAAACAAAATAAAACAAGGGAAAGAAAAGCATTTAAACTTTCTTCTGCCTGCTATACTCTGCTGATTTTATTCTGTTGCTTCCCATCATGTGTTGATGCTCTTGTTTTGTTAGAAACACTTTTAGAAAAAAAATATGCATACACAACAGAGCACATAATCTCAAAGCTCCATACCGGTCGATGCATTTGATGTGTGTCGTACGCACGTAACAGACCTAAGGAAGAGAATTCTTTGGATGTAGATAAGTGCATGTCTGAATCTGTTTTTTGAAACTGTTGGACATGGAACCATGAAAACTGTTGGGCTTTTTAAAACCTTCATGGCTATTAGTGTTGCTTCACTTGGCTCATTTTTTTTTTAAAAAAAATCTACTCCCCTTTCCTTAGTTACTTTCATGTATTAATGAGTCTGATCACTGCTGAGTAGAAATGAAACATAATCTGGAGGTGTCAACATTAACTTGTGCTTTGAACATATGCTAAGTGACTTTACTGGAATGTCCCTTTAAAGTTAAGTCTGTGTGTAATCCTCCTTCTCAGAGCTTCGCAGAACAGTTTACGCTGGAAGAATGTTGGGCTGTGAAAAACTAGAACAGGACCAAAACAAGTCTGTGAACAGTTTTCTTTTGGAATGGTTTACTGAAAATCTGAGAATTTTTACTAGGGGATGGGACGAATCCAGAATTTTCCGGATCCAAATCCCTGGAAGGTTCTGGGGATCTATGAATCTTGTATCTTTCAAATCCTTTTTTAAAAAAGAATTTAAAAAGCAAAGCAAAGAAGGATAATCTTGGGCAAGACACACTCTCTCAGCCTTAGCAAAACCCTAGGCAAAGGCAAACCTCCCTCTGAAGAAATCTGGTCAAGACAATTGTTATAGTTTTGCCTCAGGATCTCCCCAGATTGAAAATGACATGAAGGCCCTTTCTACAGAGTCAGGAAAATGTGGATTATTAATCCCACATTTTCCTGCCTGTGTAAACAGGGCCACATCCTACAGTAGACAGATAATCCAGGTCAAAACTGGCTTTTCTTTGCATAGCTCCTTCTGGCATCCTGGAATTTGTAGTTTGATGGTGCACCAGCACACGTTGGCAGAGAAGGCTGTGACACCTGGTAAAACTACAAACCCTCAAATTGTGTATGAAAGAGCTTTGCAAGGGAGCTATGCAAAGGAATGTTTCAGCTGTCCTTGAAATCTCAAGCCTGTAGCTTCCAGTTGAGTACTGAACTTAAATATGAAAGGTTCAATTTAAATATCTTAGAATACTAGCCCAGGTGTAATTTGTGAAATTGTTAGCAAACGCCATTATTACTCCAAGGGAAAACCTCACCTACTTGCTATTTTCCCTTGTATGTCTGGTCTCCCTGGTTCTCAGGCGTCCTGGTCTCCAACAATCTATTTAGTTGGCAGATTCGAAAGATTCGGTTTTCCTATTTTGGTACAGGGATTCGGATTCAGGAATCTCGAATCCTTACCCGGATTTGAGGATTCGGTTGGCCCATCGCTAATTTTTACAATGAAAGAATAAATCTAAAATTACTTTGAGGTATTTTTTTGTTTGTTTGTTTCCAACAATTTAACAGGGTTTGTCTGTCTCTGCTATTAATAACAATTGAAACACACATAGAAAGACATTCTGACTTAAAAGTTGGGGAAGGAGGGAAGCGGCATCACAAAAAGCCAAGCCATAACTGTCCGTCTGTCTGTGCGTCCATCCGTCTCTCTATCTCTCCCTCCCTCTCTCCATCCCTCCCATTCACCAGTTGCTTTTCCTGCAATAAAGTGGGCAACACTAAACTTAAACGCCTAGCCAAAGTAAGAATAAACGCTTTGCAATAAAGTGGATATTGATTAGCCAGTGACAATTGGTGTTTCAAATGAAACCTAAGAAGAGGAAACCTCCTCGCTTTTTTCCTGGCAAGATATTTTTAGGTGTCATGCGCAATATGCCACCTGTTTTCCCCCTCTTTCCATCACTTTTCCTTATACACACACACAACTGGTCTTTAGTTGGCACTGTTTGGAGCTTTTCCTGCACATGGTGATCTTTCTGTGAGAAAGAGAGAGAGGGGGGGAGAGAGAGACTGCTGCAAATGTGATGACTATTAGCAATTCTTTGGTTAATCTTTCAGTATATATTGTATTCATTTCTTCTTTTTGACATTATTAGGCATTCTCATTTTTTAAAAATAGTTAGCAGGAAGTACTTGTGATTGGATCTTGCCTTGGTTTTTGTTGTTGTTCACTGTGCCTTTGCTTTGCCAAAAACATCCCCCATGATGTGCACCAGTAAAATCAATACAGAGTGATGATGAACAAGAATTGAGCATTCTCTTTTGCCTATCACATCTCATTTCATGAGTTTATCAGATGATCAGGAGTGTACTACCCAAGTCAATGTGTCAGGAACGTGTCTTGCAAGTAAAAATGCTGGTTATTCCAGGTTGTTGCAGGCAAGGGCCATGGCTGAGTAGGAGAGAAATTGCTTTGCTTGCAAAAGGCCCCCATCCCCAAGAAGAAGGATCTCAGGTAACAACTGAAGGGAAAGACTTCTGCCTGAGAACGAGAAGAAGCACTGTCAGTATGTAGATGGAGAAATAATATAGCTCCCTGGGGAGCAGGGTTTGCATTCTCAAAGAACTCTTTAAAATATAAATAAATGATGATAAAGCTGTTGAGAGCCAGCATGGTGCAGGAGTGTGTGAGTGTCGACTGTGACTCTGGAGACCAGGATTTGAATCCCCACTTGGCCAGGGAAAGCCACTGCATGACCTTGGACAAGTCACACTCTCTCAACCTCAGAGGAAAGCAAAGGTTAAACCCACATTAAATAGATCTGGCCAAGAAAACCCTGTGATAGGTTTGCCTAAGGGTTGCCGTAAGTTGGGACCGACTTGAAGGCACACAAAAAGAAAGGCTATTATAATACTATGTGCTGCATAGAGTGATTTTTTATTTGTTCATATTGGAAAAAGTAAAATGCCAATGAGTACATAGCTAAAAGTGGAAAATCTGTGTTGCTCCAAGTAGTGTAGCTTGAGCACTTTAAGACAGCGATGTTGCTGCAAGGGTTCTCAGCCAGCAGGAACTCTTCTTTTCTTTGGCGTTTCAGCTGATAATAGCCTCTTGCTGAATTGGTTTTTGCAATTACTTAACTCATTGTCCCAAATAATGAACTCTGCCTGTTCCCTGTGCCTAAAAAGGCACTTACGCACAAGCAGATCTGTGCCTGCAGTGCATTTTTCCGGTTGCCTTGATGAGAACAGGAAATTGAGTTTTCAGTACAGACTTCCAGAGTGCCAAAGGCACATTCTTCAAAAAGATAATGTGCAGAGTCCAAGGCCTCCAAGTGTCAGTTCTGTTTTGAGCCAGGCGCAGTTTGTTCCTGGTCTTCCAAAATTTTCTTTACTCAGCAAATTAATTAATAATTTTTGAAGACTTTCTCTCTTTCTCTCCCTCTGTCTCTGTCTGTCTCCCCCCCCCCCACATTCTCGCTCTCTGTGTTTTAAAAAAACCTCCAGCCCTTTATTTCTAGAAAAATAAAAATAATCAGTGTCTTGCCCTGGAGTCTTGACAACCTAGTGACTTTATTTATTTAGTCTCACTGAGAAATTCCTGAATAGTAGCCACGTTTGTCTGCAGTAAGAACAAGAAAATGCCACAGCTTGCATTCCTTATCTCTCTTTTAAATTGGCACTTCTGTAAAAAGCCACATAGGGAACGGCAGAGGAATAATACAAGAGAATGAACAAGAGAAAGAATGCAATTTGTGCCTTTTCATCAGCACGGTATTGCTTGGGAGAGGAAAGATAAATCCAGGTTTTCACGAGCTCCAAGAGAGCCATTCCAAAGGCGGCAAAGTTTGCCTGCCTTCTCGAAAACTGCTCCGATCCCAGTTGACCTTCCCACATGTCAGCAAGATCTGCCCACTTATTTGAACACCCCCAAACCTTTACGTACACCAACCATTCACAGATGGAAGTTTTGAGGTTTCCGATAACTTTGATTTATATTTTAGTTAAGGCTTGAGTATATTGCTGATTTTATCTGTCAGGGTCATTGTGAAATCTTAGAGATGCTTGTCTGCTGCCTGGCCGTAAGTTGGAGAATGTATGGCTGCCTTCCTCTTATCCGTTTCTTTGTTGTTGTGCCCTTCCGAATTTAGCTGCGCTTCCTCTTCGATGTTGTAGAGTTTTCACAGCAGAATTCTGCAGATGTACTGTTTTTGAGGGGGAGCATTCCTGCTCCAAAGAAACCAAGTTCATTGCTGATTGTTTGCTACCTGATAAAAGACACCTTAAAGCCCAGATTTCAGAGGTCTTACACGTAGGAAGTTCGCTGACAGCCGACTAACTCCGTTAGCTCCCCAACCCTGTATTCAAAATGCTTCCTGGTACTTAAAGAACCCCAAAGCAGGGGCATCTGTTTGATGTACCAGGAGAACACATTCCTTGTATTGTGGAAACAACCTCTTCTCTTGTCGTGTCTCCTGCAATGGTCTGTGGTCCTTCTCCAAAACTTGCTAACAAAAGGAAAAAAATGACTAGAGGTAGCATCTACTGTTGATGTTACCAGGGTCAGTGAGTCCACATTCTGCTCTAGTCTTTCATACAATTTGCTTTAGCTTTTGGAGAGGTGCAAAAAGCTTGTGCTATTTGGAGCTCTGCAAGGTTTCTTCTCGCCGTTCTCACCTATAGGTAAAGAAGAGGAAACTATGAATTTGGTTAGAGGAAAAATGAGGTGAAGATCCCCAAATTTATTAAGCTTATTAAACATTAGCAAAGGAGGAGATTACAACTCTATATGAGAGCCAAAGAGATACAGTGGTTTGAGTACTGGATTAGTGCTCTGGTGGCCAGGGTCAGGATCCTCGCTCAGCCATTGAAACTGACAGGGTGACCTTGGGCAAGTACTCTCTTGGTTCTCCTTTGCAAAAACAGCATTTCTTTTGCCCTTTCTTTCCCCCAAAGCAGCCTGGAAAATAAGTAAGGTTCTTGGTGTTGCTTTGGGGGAAGCTCCAAAAAAATGTTGTTACCCTTCAAAGGATCACCAAGAGAGTCGAGAGGGTAGGTGCTTTGTTTGGAATGGCATTTCTTTTGGCATTTCTTTTGCACTTTCCCCCAAAGGAGCACTGAGACCCTCACTGCTTTGTTTTCAAGCAGCTACAAGAGTAAAGGGACCGCCTTGTATTCTCACAGCTGCTTGGAAGCAAAGCTCTGCTGCACTGCCTGGCCCTGGGGTCAAGGAGCATTGCCACACTCACCATGGAAAGCCTGGCCTGGGCATCTCCCCTCATCCTTTGGGCTCTTCTCTTGCTGTCCTGGTTTCTCGCTCTCCGGCGCACCTGCACATTAGCCCCCAGAGCCTCCAGCGCAGGATGAGTTATCTGCCAGCACGTCATTGCCGCTGTCACCATCATCACTACCGCCTTTGAGGAATCTGGGACGTGCTGCCTCAACTGGCCACAACCGGCTGGGACATTTCTTAGTCCCTTAAATCCAAGATTTCCCCCATTTTCTGTGATGAATGGCAACCCTACCCCAGGTTAAGAACCACTGACTTAGACCATCACCAAACATTCCACAGTGCATAAAATCAGGGAACTACTACTTACAGTGCAGTTAATACAGAGCTTCCCTTGCAGTATCCAGTGTATGCTCATTACATTATACAGCAGTTAAAAGGTGTAGCACATTTTGAGGAGAGCTAATAGCAGTCAGACCAAGCCACAGAATAATTGAAAGAGAAGTGCAAGTATTTCCAACAACTCGTATGATCATAAATAGCTCTGATGTCAGATGTGCTAGCAAAAAAGTTCTGCTTGCTTGTGATCGGTAGTCCCCTAGTGTTAACATCCTCTGTCCTCCTTCATTGTTCTAAATCATACTGGCAGGCAATCATATGAAATTCAGCACTCCTTTGTAGAGAGAACTGCTGCTAAAAAACTAGCCAAGCCAAAAAGCATCTTTTGAGTTTGTTTGTCTGCAAGATGTCAGTTCCTCTTTGCCATCTCTGCCTTTATTTATTTAGTTATTCGATTTCCTGCCTTTTTCCTGGTAAAGGTTTCAGAGCTGCTCACCAGATAGTTTTTAAAACTAAGTCCATCTAAAATCTTACTGTAAAAGGTTAAAAAAATACACAGTTCTGTTAAAAAGCATATAGATACTATTTAAAATATGTTTAAAATCTAATTAAAGGGTTAAATGATACAAGTGTATCATGCCACATTCAAAACTGTCTTCTGCCTCATAATTTAAGCACCAAAGTCCTGCTGAAATAGAAAGTTCTTTGCTTGATGATGGAAAAAGAGCAGCGAGGGGGCCTTCCAATTTTCATGTTGAAGGGAGTTCCTTGAGAGAAGCCACTGAGAAGATTCTCCACTCTGTCTTCACCCTTTGATAGTAGTGAGGCTCAGAGAAAGCTCTCTTTCCAAGATCATAAATTTTGGGCTGGCTCATACAAAGCGATAGGTTTTTTTACAGATGGCATAGATCTTCTATTATTATTATTGTTGTTGTTGTTGTCATTAATCTTTATGGTCCTCTTTTTTCCTCGGAAGGACTCAAAATGGCTTACAATACTCAATTTAACTTTGTTTGAAAGTTAAAACACGTATTAAAAACTTACAGCTCACAATTAAAACCAGCACCTTTCTTCAGCCCGGCAATGATCGCATATTAAATGCCTGCCGAAACAAAAATGTCCAGAATTGTCTCCAGAATGAAGGCAGGGAGGGTACCAGTCTGACCTCTCTGGGAAGGGAACCTTTCAGGGTGTGGGGTCACCCATCGAGAAGGCCTTCTCCCATGTTCCCACCAAATGTCAAGGTGGTGGGACAAAGAGAAGGGCCTCTCCGGCAGAGTCATAACCAGTACTTGGAAACAGGAATTTCTCCCATGTGAGGTAGCCGTGGGTGGGGGCCTCCTGGCTCTCTGCAGTTAGATGCCTCTAGCATCTTCCAGGTACCAGCATCCCCCTTTGGGATGGCAATGTAAGCAGGTCATTTTAGGAGCAGACGTGCAGCCAGGTAGGTTTGTAGGTGAGCCGGCAACTCAGTGGAACCCACGTGTTCTGAAGAGCGTCTTTTGTGCCTCTGGCCTATTTTCACATTGAGATGCAGCCTTGCTTGCTGCCTCTGTGCACGGTCGCAACATTGCCTCTGGCAGCTTTACTCATCCTTGTCCAAAGCACTTGTGAACTTTATTGACTCTTTGTTACAGAAGATTACTTATAATCCCAATACTCTGGGACTGAGCAGACTTCATAATAGTGACGGTTTCTCCCTTTTGATTTATGTGTGCGATATCCAGAAAGCAGGACTCGGATCAGCCACCAGACAGAGACTTGCACAAAGGAGGCTGGTTCTGCATCCTCGCTGGGTGACAAATGGTGCTCAAAGCCGGGGTGACAGTTTATGATGTATTCATCAGGAGCACTGGCTGGTTGCTGCAGTCCCTTTAGAAATCAGGCTTTTTCTCGGCCGAAGCTATTTTCAGTTTGCTGTGGTATGCTTCTCTGCAAAGATCCAGGGTGTCCCTGGCTTTATCACATCAGGGTTTAGTGGGATAGCCTATTGTCTCATGTTGCTTGGCTTCCGTTGAAAGCAAAATTCCTCTCTGTGTGTAAATAGGCCTAGGCTGGGAGTGAGAATAATGTAAGTACAGAAAACTCTTGTGGAATTTATGTGGGAGTTTGACAGGAATGGTGTAAGTATCAACATCTCGTTTTATTTGGAATCTAGACTGTGGCATGGATGTCTTTGTGACCTGCAGAGCAAGTCTACTTCATTTTAAAGTTTAGGGCAAGTATGAGTTCTACCATCTTTGTAGAAATGTTTCCAGAAAAGTGTTACCCATTCATTAGGATAAAACTGAGAACTGTAGGCACTGCCAGTTAGCCCAAAATAACTAAGCAGCATGAGATTTTGACAGCCTGAGGAGGAAGAGGAGGAGATGGAGAAGAGCTGAAAACTGAGTGGAAGAATAGTGGGATGAGAGTAGCTAGAAGGAGTAGAGATGAAAAGAGTGTATGCGTTTGTCTCATGGTCTTAGTATATCATTTCTTTGTTTGTAAGAATATACTTAAACATTTCTCCATGAAGAGTAGTCTAAACTCTCCATAGGTATTAACGGAGGAAGCAGAATTTTTAATATTATTTGAAGTGGGTATATGTCCATTGACTCCTGCCAGGGAACTCCACATTGACTATGTAAGGGCTCTGGTACGTGACTAAGTCCTTGCAGGATTCTGCCTGCAAGGATCCTGGCCTTGACCCTGTGCTTTGCAGAATCTGGCCCAGTACTTCAGACCTAGCTGACTGCTCTGATGCAGGGCAGCTGGAGCGGTTAGGAGCCAGCTATATAAGGGCGGGGGGTTTCTCTGCAGCCTTGGTCATAGTTGGATAGTTTTCCTGTGTGGTGTCCCCCGATTCTCTAGTGGTCTTGACCCTGCTGGCCCCTGGACTTGGACCTCTGCCTGTTTTCTGGACCTGCCTCTGGCCTTATGGACTCTTGTTAACTAGTAGGCTTCTACTGCCTTGAATCCTTGTTGTGCCTTGACGTTCTGCCTATCTCTTGAACCTGCCTGTTGCCCTGTTTATACCTGTTGCCTGGAAGGCCCCTGCTGCCTTGGATTCCTGTTTTGCTCTGACCCTTGGCTTCTTGACCTGTCCCTAGGCCCAGCCCTGGTGCCTGTACTGCTCGGCCCTTGCTACCCATGTCTTGGACCCTGACGGACTGAATTCTGTGCAGAGATTGAAATTAGCACAGCCTCTGCCTGCAAACATAATATCTGATAGAGGATCTGGCAACCCATTGCCCTCCCAATGTTTTGGACTGTCCTAATTCCTAACCAGCTGCCGTGCTGGTGTGGGCTTGTGGGTGTTGTCGTCAGGTCACCCAGTCCCTGAGACTAATAGATTCAGCACAGCAGGGGAAACAGGCAAACTCAGAAGTTCTGAAAGTTACATAGCAGTTAATAGCACACGGTGCCAGGAGAGGAGGAGATTAGGTGGTCAGTGGCCCCAGAGAAGAGCTTTGCTGGATCAGACCAAAGATTTGGCATCATGTTTCTCCCAGTGGGCAGTCAGATGCTTTTCAGAAGGCCCACAAGTAGATCATGAAGGCAGCAACACCCTCCCAGTGTGGTTAACCCAACCTTCCCTGTCCCAGCTGATATCTGCTATTCAGTGACATTCTGCCATCTGTACACGCAGGCCCTGTTAAATTGTCATGGCTATCTTACTATTTTGTTTCTGAAGATGCGCCTGACCTGGCAAGAGACATTGACGTTTTTTCAGAACCAATGACATGGAAACAGGCCATTGATAATTCATAGATCTTTTTAAAAATTAAAATTTTATCTGAAATTTGAGTAAAAGATGAAATATTTTTAGTGTTCCTAGTGCATTAAGGGCAAAATAAGTGCCTGTCCTTTTTCTCTCTGAGGAACACTGAATATTTTAGGAGGAGAAAAAGGCCACATAACTTGAAATTCTGGCACTGTGCTGCTCTCCAATCTTAGCCAGATGCCAGTGTTTGCACACACATGGAATATGCATAGATTTGGGGCATCAGTGAACTCACTGATTATCTTTCTTAAACTCCCAGTGGTTTTGAGATACCATGAATAGGAGAATACATACTCTGAGCATCTTGCCTGAGGTTCCATCAGCTTGTCAACTTCAGGAAATGCACTGTTCAACATGTCGAAGGCCCCTTTGCTTTATGCCAATAGTTTTGAAGTGGGTATTCATCAAAGGTATGCATGTCATATTCCATACCAACATCCCAAATGTGCATTATTGGTGCAAACCATGATCGAATGGTAGACTCATAGAGTTGGTAGAGACTCCACAGCCCAACCGGTCTAGCGCCCTGCCATGCAAGGATAGGCAATGAACACATTCCTGATAGATGGCCACCCAGCCTCTGTTTAAAAACCTCCAAAGAAGGAGACTCCACCATACTCCAAGGCAGCCTATTCCACTGCCAAACAGTTCTCGCCATCAGGAAGTTCTTGCTAATGTTTAGGATCATCATCTGTTTTTCATTTGTGGATTGCCAACTGTAAAGGGGTAGACAGTATGACAGGCATGCTCTTTGTGCTCTTCACTGTGACCATAGCACGGCCATATTCTCTGCACTGTTGGATGGTAATCTGTGCTACATTCTTGAGGTGGAGTGCAGGCATCATTATACAGTGTTAACTGGCAACCCTGGGCTTCCAGAATGCAAGACCTACAACAAATGTACACAAGTAATTATCAATGCTCTGATTTCCTATTTTCTCTGAATATGTTATTGCTAGTATAGTTTTGTTTTTATTCAGTCTCTTCTGTGTATGTTATTATTATTTTCATTATGCTATTGAACTTCATTATTAGCATTTCTGTTTTATGCCAGGTGGCAGTCAGATAGATATGATTTGGATGATAAGGGAAGCACTGATATCTGAATGTACATCGTTAATAGCTTGCTTTGCTAGGCTTCAGTTCATAGTTCAAGTCTGGACACCATATTGAAGATATTTTTTGAGGGAGTTAATCTGATTGTTGGCTGTACAATAAGTCTTGGTGCTTTCGTGATAGATATATGTTTGCAGTAAGAGAGAAGGTAGTGGGAGCCAAAGTAATCTAAACATTGAGATGAAGTAAATACATCTGTGACATATGGTACCTACTGAAATTTGAGCTCAACCCACATTGAGTTCATGCTAACTCTAATTTGGAATCCAAACCATGATTTGTACTTCGGCTTGTCTTTTTAGTGTTTCTGTCCCCATGGCTATGAACATCCAGAGAGGGAGCTTTGATTGCCATGATGATTTGTCACTTCAGACTTTGCACCAAACTAATCATCATAAACAATGGCTTACAGCTTCATTCAAACCATGGTTCCTGAATCTGTTTCACTGACTGCTTGCAAACCACTGTTTGTTCTAGCTATTACTCCAAACCGTATTTAAATTTTGCAAGAGAAAGTATTTCAGCTGTTTTATTAAGCCATCAAACATGATGCCTGAATGAAGCCTTCGAATCTCTTGGCTATCCAATGCATATTATTTTAGAGAATTGATATCCCCTTAGCTGATCCTACTCCTGTCAACCTTATCTGAGTCTCTAACTGGCCTGCTATATTAGGTGTTTTCTGAGAAAAAGAGTGAGTAGCAAGCCTTCTTTGGTGAAGCTTTGCCATTTTATATGAGAGCAGCTTCTTAGCTTGGAAGAGAATCTATTTCTGAGTTTGGTTTTCAGAGCTCCTTTTTCGTGCAGAAATATATTGTTGGAGAATATGCACATGAAGTGTTTAAAGTCAAGCTTTGAATGAATAGTCCTTTGAAAATGTAAGCAATAGTTTACACAGTTGTTTATTTCATCAGTCATTCCCATTCTGCCACTTCTGAATGGTTTGGTCTCTAGATTCAAATAAATAGTAGCAGGGGAGGGGGGTTAGCACATGCGGGAAGCTCTTTCTGCTCTTCTTTTACCCGTTCAGAAGAAAATGTATTGCCTTTTGGTTATTGTAAACTGAAATATTGATTTCTGTAATGGGATGCAATAATCTGCATGAAAAAAAAATGAGCTGGAATGTTGAAGCCATTGATTCTTTTGGTGTACTTATCGCTCCCTTCCCACATAAGGCCTGCGTATTGAAGCAGACACCCACAAAGATATTTAAAACAAGTAGTCAGCTTTGTAAGTTTTCCAGACTTACTGGGGAAGCATGCTGGCTGTAACTAAATTGGTATTTTATCCATTCAGATTGCAGTTGGCGCTTGTTTATGAAGCAACTCTGAATCATGTTTTCCATTTATCTTTTTTATCCGTGCGCGCTTTTCAGGGGAAGGGATGGCAGCATTTCAAGTCTGGCTGCTGAAAAAGGTAGTGCCGCATCTCTAGCCAGGTCGGCCGCTTTGTTTGCTCTGCTGGGCTGTTAAATGACTCCAGTTGCTCTTAGATCTCAGGGGCTTTTGCTTATACACAGGAGATGGTGCTTTCGTCCAGGTGAAAAGCATCCATTGGTAGAATTTTGTACTTGAAAAGGGCCGCCATCTTGCGCTTCACAGTAGGGCTATCATGATGGGGAAGCTCTTGTCTCTACTGTCTCAGCGCAGTTCCCGTTTCCTGCTACCTGTTTCCCTTTTATCCCCATTTTTATCCCTTGAGAGGGTATGTTGCTCACCTGCATCATTAATATGGCCTTGCTTAAGGTTTGAGGTTTACCTCTCCTGAACATCTAGGAGCTGAACCTTGTAGTGGAAGGTGGGTGTTTCATGTCCGCAACGTGTACACATCTCACTGCAGTGGGCATGAAAGCGAAAATACCGGGCAGGGCATGGTTGAACGTATGCATGTGTGTGCACACATGGTGCGTCTGCATGCATTTTAATGCTACAGCTGATGAGGCTCAGATAACACGTTGTGGGGCAATTATTGTCTCCTGTTAAATTTGTGCCCCAAACAACACACTTTTTAAATCAACAGCTATTGAATTAAGAGTAAGTGAGGGGAACCCTGTTAGGGTTGGCACCCTGCTCACTTGACCAGTCATTTTCTCAGTTGATCACGGATTTGGCTCCAGTTCCGTGTTGCTGGGATGTTTCATGAATCCCGGAATGCCACTGGGTAGGTGGCAACTTATCCTTAGATTTCATGATACGGTAACTGGTTGGCAAGTAGGAGCTGTTTTTCCATGTTAGACCAAGCAGCCTAGCAGCCCTTCTCCTGCCAATCGCCAGTGTGAAAGGAAGCATTTTCCGTTTTAGAGAGGGAAGAAAGAAGAGCTGGCCCCAAGCAAGAGTCACAGCCTGGTATCAGCTAAAGCACTTTCTTACTTGCAGCAAGAACCAGAGAGAAGAACCCTGTAATCTGGATAGTTCTTTAAAATGGTAGCTTTAATTTTATTGCTGTTTTTTTATCTTCAATTTCATCTGTTAAAAAAAGCACACACCTAAAGTCTGACTCTCACAAGCAAGGATAAAAGCCAAGCAGACCAGCACCCTGGAGAATCAGTCAAAACTGGAGGAGAGATTCCTAAAGGAGTGTTCTCAGGGAAGAAAAATAGCATTTATGATTTTATTTTTATTTTTTTTTCTTTACATTTTCCCCATTTTTTGCAGGGGCCTTGTGCCCCTAGCCTTAGTGAAAGTAGAAGGCTCACTGTATAGCACACAGTATATATGCAAACATAATACATAATGCAATAATATGTATGATTCGAAGGCTCCCTACTGCTGGGATTTGTTCCTCAGGAAAGTACCTGTGAGCACTTAGAGACGAGGTGGCCCTGCTGTGGACAGAGCATAGAGCAACATACTTCTGCAAGCCTGGTCACCAGTTTGTTGGACCGAGAAGTTTTGTATACTCAGGATTGCAGATATTGCTATCTCTGCTCTCCATATATGGCTGCTTCAGGAACGCTTGTCCAAGTTGGCTAGATATTTATGGACTTTGCTGATTCATCTGCTTGAGCCAAGAGCTGTGGCTGGAGTGTTTGGAGTGGAGTCAGGATGGAGTGTTAAGTTTCTGAATTGCTGTGGAGCCAAGAAAAAAAGGAGGGTTTTTTTGAAATTGTGCTCACAGAAAGCAGTTCATTGAAATTTGAAAACTGAGCTGGCTCCTAAGAGCTTGGAGTACATGAATGTCATTGTAGCTGAAAGGACCAAGCTCCATCAACATTTATTCCTAAATGGCATTGATGACTATTAAGAACAGAATGTGCGTTAGTAACAACAAACTCATTCTGACGTGTGTGCACACACACATACGTAGACCCTGCACACAGCTTTTTTGAAAAATGGGCTCTGTTAGCATAGGTTATCACAACTCATTTAATTTACACTAGATTGATTTTTCAACCTGCACGTGTTGAAGTGAGGCCCGTGTCCTGCAGTGTACTTGGAACACTTGTGAATCTTTCAATTAAGAGAACTCTAGATGACTTGTCTGGGTTATTTTGTGGAAGTCCACCCATCCGTTATAGTGCTTAGGATGAATGCCTGCTTTCACTACCTGTGTTGGACAGAGAGTGCTAGTTAAATTTTCTAGTTAATTTTCTAAACACCCATTTAACTATGTCTTGTCCAGAGATCATACAGTGACCAATCCAGATAAACTCTCAGTTGTGACTCCTTAATGTGAATGTATGAGCCAGTGCAGTTTGAAATGTTGGACTGCGACTCTGGTGACCAGCGTTCGATTCCCCACTAGGACATAGAAACCCACTGGGTGACCTTGGGGTTGTCACACACGTTCAGCCTCCAGAAAACCCTGTGGTAGGGTCTTCATAAGTCAGAAACGACTTGAAGGGACACAGCAACGATATGGATGTGTCTGTGGAATATACATGAGAGAGTTAGTTGCCATGTATTAGGCAAATCATCCCTTCATATAGAGAAAATTGGGCATCATAATTTCTTCTTAAGAAGTACATACAACACAACTTGAAGGACTGAACCCCTGTTAGTAGCCGAGCTGCAAAATTTTTGACATGCTCACTGAAGAGGACATGGGAGGCAATAGCACTTTTTGGCTGCATTTGAAAATGGCAAATTCTTTGCCAGACCATGACACTCCTGTTTTTCAGAGCCACATGGTCACTTGGGGACTTTTAAAGTGCCCCCTTGAATCTGCCATGTGGACAGAAAGAGATCTTGGTTGAAGCATTCTGTTGAACTGTTACAATTCTTCAAAGAGCATAATTGGCAGAAAAGTGGCTTGACGTGAAAGTTGTTCCTGAGACTGAGTGTCCTGGAATCACTTGCAGTCCTCACTGGGTGAGGTTGTTTGGAGCAAGGTAGCGAAGTTATCTTTGAGACACTTTTAAAAAAAATGGCCAAAGTATGGTGACCCTCTTAGAGTAACGGATACATTGTGGGGAAATCCTTTTCTGAACCAGAGCTGTCCCTCAGATGCGCAGAGTGTAAAGCATGCAGTTTGAAGATAAGTGTTACAAGAGGGTAGGAGGGGGAGCATCAAGTGGAACCCGAAAACATAACTTGCCAAAGATGTTCCTCTGCCTCACTTGGTTGGCCAGCTTGGCTCCATGGCTGATTTCCCCATCAATCTCCCTGTCCTCTTGCACTGCTTGTTTCTTGTTCCCTAACTCCACGTTCGGTGTGACCCTGCTTATGCCATAGCAGTTGAGAAGAGGGAGGGAAAAAAGCCCACCTGCTCTGAGGAGGGGTGTGTGTGCGTCTTCATGTGCTTGCGTGATGTGACTTGAAAAGCAAGAGTCATTCTGTTGTTCAACAGGTCTTCTCTGCTTAGCTGCAGGAAGACTCTACTAAAAGTAGTGAGGTTGGCCTGGGACTGTAGGGGGGTCGTTGGGCTTCCAAGATAGGAAGCGAAGAGATACGAAGCCAGACCCCCAACCATACTGACACCTTGCTCCAGCTTCACAAGTAGTCCAAGCACCTTCTAGGAAGAGTCTATCTCAGTGATCGTGGAAGAGACCCCATAGTCACTCTGAGCACTGCTGGAATTGATGACGACAGGAGCAAGAGGGAGACAGATAGTGGGGGCAGGTCAGGACCTAGACATAAGTGTCCTAGTGACAGGCAGACATTCTAGATGCCTAACAATGTTCTTTATGTATTATCAAAAGTTCACCAGTTGAGCTCATTACACACGTGAAAGTACTCTATGGGAATATGTCTTCATGGTTTCCAAATCTACTGTATTTTTTCCATTAACTGGTACTACAGTGTAATTGATGTAATCAAACTTGCCACCTCCAGATTTGCTTCTTTTGTTACTACTTCATTGTCAGTAAATTTGCCGCCACCAAAGAATGACCCAGAAGCGTGTGAGCACCAAATGTAATCATGTGGACTATGAGGATGCAAGAGTGTATCACAAGGTACCCATAGGTTAGGGATGGGAAGTCCCCAGCCCACCACACCCAAGCATGCGTGCATATTTTGCTTTGGCCCTACCTGCTGCTTGAATGTGGCTCTCAAGACTTCTTACAAAGTGGAATTCAGCCTGTGGGTTGGAAGAGGGTCCCCATCCCATGTCATTGTCACATCTACCAGTCTGGTTACATCTAAGTATGGCTACTTGTTTGTACTGGACTTGGAAGATACACACTGGTTTGGCAAAACTTTCCAAAACAGCAAATTGGAATATTCTATGAAAATATAAGCTTAAATACAAAGCTCTCTCACTTTTCTTTAAAATGGCAGTTGTAAGAAGTGGAAAAGCAGAGGAGTACGCTTAACCCTTCCCCATTCTATTAGCTCTCCGCATTTTCAGCTGTTTTTGCAGGACTTAAACAGATACCTGGAGCCAAGCAGGCAGAGAAGCGGCCGATGGCAGGAAAGGGGTTAAATATCCACATATGACTTTTCCATTCAAAATTACAGCACCCTCCTGTGGTTGCTTTTCCCTGAAAAGAACAATGGGCCTTGTTAAGCATGTCTGGGTGTGATGTGTGGTGTGCCCCATTCAAGATAAAAATAGATTCAGAAGAAGGGCGCGGTGTGAGGATGGCTGAAATAAAGAACTCTGACTTCCTCTATAGAAGAAAGTGTATTTATTGATCAGGTTTGAGTAGACTGTCTTAAAAGCAACCTGTCCCCTGACATTTTCAATAAATGATTGAGAGCGAAAATTGTTTCCCATTCTGTCATTTCTGAACAGAGTTAACTTACTCTTTCATAACGGATGGCACAATATTAATGCATTCTGAAAAATGTGCAGTTTGAGAAATTGACACGTAAAGTTATATGAAAAGAATTGATTCTGACGTTTGTGGATACAGCAACATTTTCCACGCGCAGCTTGTCCTGTAAACAATTTTGAAGGCAGTCTATCAGCATTTGCACACTGCTGGGTAGATTTTAAAAAAACAGACAAAACACAGCAAAGTACTTCAAAAGATGTTAGTGGATTTTGCCATCTTACTAGAAGACGCTTAAAAGTATAGAGGGGGGAATTTTGGCAAGTAGAGCTAGATTCCCCCTCTGCTCTCCTCTTCTATAAAATTATCCATGACCCACAGGCTGTAAGGTTTCCTAAGAAAACTGCAAATCTATCCAGACAGGGAGAGCCTCATCCTGCAACGTCTTTAACCCTGTTTTGTTTTTATGCCTCCCAAAGATATTTTCTTCAGATTCTAAGAGTAGCTGATTCTTCTGGTGCCCAGCATTTCTTTCAGGTAGCCTGTATTGTGGGAGAGGCTTCGTAGATGTGGCACCAACTTTTTAAAAGTGTGTTTTGAATGAACTCTTATATTTTGCAAGCCTCTCCATGGGGGGCCTTTTTGAGCCGGCGGTCCTGTTAAAACTTCTTACTAGCAAATGGAGCAACCCAGGGAGGCTGAGGTCAAGGCCGTTTCTGCACTAGACTGTTACAGCGCTACTATTCTACTTTCTAGGCTGCTCCCTAAACTGCAAACTGCAGGATTCCATAGGATGTTGAAAGTGGAATAATGGTGCTAGAACAGTCTAGTGGGGAAATGGCCCAAGACATCAATGCCTTTAGTGGTCCAGAAGTGGAAGGAGTTCATCCTGCACTCATTCTTTATTGTGTCTTTTGCACTCTTCAAAGGACTCATCACAAACTTTTATATTGAAAATATTCAAAGTTTTTCTCACTTTTGGGGAAGTATCCATCGTAGTGGTTCTTCTCTCTTACATCCCATACCCTTGAACTGTCCTGATTTGGAAGGGAGTGTCCTCCTCTGCCATCCCACCTTTTTAGCTTTTATAAAATGTCCCAGTTTTTCTCTGCTCCCACTTTCACTCTGCTTTCAGCCTACTCCTGTTGCCACGTCCTGAGTTCAAAGTATAAAAATAATGTGGACACTCAGTTAACTCAGTGGAGGGAGCAAAGGGGAGAAGGCAAAATCTTTCCCTTCCCAGTAGATTCAAGCAAAAGCAGACTGTTTCAGTCTCTCCTAGTTGTGTGTTCTTCCTCATTTATATCTTTTGCTATCTTGGCCATGGTTTGATGTTAGTTAGCTATATGTGTCCCGGTTTTTATCTGTGAAATGTTGCATATTATGACATTTGCACAATAGCCCTGGACAGGTTGGACTGTGATCAAGAGCTGTTAAGATTGGACTCTGTGGTCTCTCGTCAGGGTTAAGAAGATGTCATGCTCCTGTCGCAGGACCCAGAAAGGACTCTTCCCAACAGCCACACCCTGGAGAAATGAGAGGGACAATACTTAGGGCAGCCAGTGCAGGTGGAAAAGGGAGAGCCCAAGAGTCTGGCAGCATTTATATAAGAAGGACTTGTTAAGTAGGCCCACATCTGGAGAAGACTCTGAGCCTATATAACAAGAGACGAGAATGGGAGAACCCGTTCTAGCCAACTGATTCTGTCAGTGGACACAGCCCAGGTTACTACTGAATTCCTTGCTTGTGTTCCTAGAAACCTTGACCCTTGCCTGGGCTACAGATTTTGACCTTGGACACTCTCCCTCGGACTTACAGTAAATTCAGACTCTGTTTCTCTAAACCTGCTGAGAACTAGAACTGACTAAGACAAACTTCTGCCTGTTAGCTCCTGTTAACAGCCTGTTTAGGCAGATGGAAGTGCCTTGGTGGGCTGCCAGCGCAGGACAAAAGGGGGGCAGAGAGGCCAACATTAGCTGTGATCTTTCAGACATGCCAGGTGCCAATACAGGTCTAAAGGTCCTTGATATTTTGGAAAATCTCCTTGTAATATTTCTTGATGAAGTTATAATGCCAGACTTCTGTGGTTGAGGAAAACCCAGAGGTTTCACAGTGCCAGCAGAGATCTTGAACATTCTCATTCAGATGCCTGAAACTGGACCCTCAGTACATGGTAGAGGAACATTCAGGGTAAACTGAACAGTGTGTCGATGTGAGGGTGGGATTCTTAACACCACACAGGTCTCTCAGAGGCAGCCATGCATAGAGCTCTGACACATGTCCCTTGTTTGATTTGTACTTATGAAACCAGATTTGTCCAACCTCAGTAAGTCATCCTTCCCTGCAAATGCCTTTCTCCCTCATTTCCTTATTGGGTGGTTCTATGTGCTGGGGAAAAAAAATAGGTCACGAACAGTAATCTAAATCTACTTCTGATAAATAATTAAAGCTAATGGAATTTTCACAAGATCCATGAGCTAAAATCATTCTTAAAGCACTCGCGTGTTCTTTTCCTGTGACGGTAAAGTTGAGATTATTATTTTTTTATTTAGCAGAATGCGTAGATAACAACATTCTCAAAAATGTAATTGAAAAGCAGTGTATTTTATTTTGGGGAGAAGAAACAACACGCAGTTTCTCAGTAAATGAATCGATCGTGAACGGCTGGCCACTTAATGAGCAGCCCAGGAATGTCATTCGGCCCTGGAGGGAACACAGACTGCTGCTTTTCTTTCTGTTTCTACTTAACCTGTAAATATGCACATGTCCAAAAAAGACCTGAAAATCCTTCCAGGCCACCCTCTTCTTTGAGCAGCAAAACAGTATCTTAAGCAGTCAGATCGTTTTAGCATGCGATCTAATATTAATAGGTGCCTGCCATTAAGTATTTAGCTACGCATACTTGGATTTCATTTAGTTGCTGCCTGTAAAGAAAAGGAAATATTTTGCTTTGGCTCTGGGTGGGGGTGGTTCAGGATTTCCTTCTCTCTGTTCTGTGCATTCATTTTTGTCCACTCCCTCCCTTCCAACACGTTGGGCCACCCTGTTGGGTCTCTGCAGGGTTTCTTAGTGGAAAAGGGGGTCCTTTGAGAAACGCATGTGCTCCATTTGTTTTTACTTTAAATTAGAAGCTGGAGTTGGTAGGGATTAAGAGGACCGTCTGCATCAACCCCCTGTGATGTAAATATACCCAGCTGAAGTACTCCTGAGAAATGACCACCCAAAAACCCTCCAAATTTTATAAAAACCTCCACTTTATAACTTTTATAATAAAACTCCATTTTATAAAAACCTCCAAAGAGGAAGAGTCCACCATCTTCTATGTCAGCCTCTTCCACTCTCAAACAGCTCTTAACAATTAAGAAGTTCTCCCTAACGTTTAGGAGGAGTGTTTTTTTGTGTGTAACTTGAATCCGCTGGCTTGTGTTCCAGCCTCCGGAGCAGCAGAAAACAAGTTCACCCCCCCAGCTTCCACGTGCCATCCCTTTAAAGATGGCTTCCTCAGTCATCTTTCATCCAAGCTAAACACGCCCAGCGTTTTTAACCTGAACTCATAGGACTTGGTTTCCAGAGCTGTGATTGTCTTGATTTCGCTCCTCTATGCATGTACGGCAGCCTGTTAATATCCTCCTTGAACTGTGGTGCCCAGAGCTGGGCATAATACCCCAGATGATGTCTGCCCCAGAGGAAAATAGAGTGGAACTGTTAATAGTTCCCTTGATTTGGGCTCTGTGCTCCTGTTGATGCAACTTAGATTTGCATTTTTGGCTGCTACATCACAGTGTTGACTCGTGTTTAGCCCACGATCTACCTAGACCCCTAGATCTTTTCCATGTGTACTCCTGTCAAGCAAGGGAGCAGATCCTCCTTGCTGGGATGTGTGAGTCCTGCAGGTTGCGTGTGACTATGAGGCACTGACTTTGGCTTCTCAGACCAGGGTTGTTGGTGACCTTGGCTCTAGTAGCATCCTTCCTTCACTCCAGGTCCGTTCCAGAGCAACAGAGGCTGTAAAGCCCCTAGAAAACTCATTCCCCACTCTGAGCAAGCTGCCTCTCTGGTGAAGATGTTACTTAACTCCTGCAGCTGTCTCTGTCCTGGTTGCCTTCCTGGATCTTGACCTCTGCCTGATTCTCAGCCTGCTGAAGCCCGTCACTGATGCACTGTTAGGCCATTGTTCTTTTTTTGTGATTTTAAATATACAGGAAATATTTTCCTCTTCTCCACTTAACCTGTACCAGTCTTAGACAGTTTGGGTGTCCCATGTTAGAAGTGCAGGTGTGTCAGAAGGGAGAAAAACACTTTAAGAAGCAAAGGGCTCTGGACTGCTCAGACTAGCTATCCAAACAGAGATTGCCTACTCTCTGCCCCAGCTCCTTCCTTCCATTCAGCCGCCTGTGATGTTCTTCTTGATGAAGGACGCAGCAGCATCCCTGCTCTGGGAGATGAGGTGGTCCGTTGCCTCTCTGCACAAGTCACTTTTCTGGCATCCTTTGTTTCACTGTGACCTTGCCAGAACAGTGACTCATGCAGAAACTCCCAAAGTGAGTGCTTTCCCCATTGCGCAGTTACTCCTTGTCCATGCTCCATGCACAAAGTAGGTTGGATATATTCTAAAAGTAAAGTGTGTTTCTGTTTCTGCTGCCAGTATCATGGGAAACTGAGATGTGTAGTGTTTGCAGGGATTTTGTTTGCCTTTGTTTGCCTCTTTTTAAAAAACGGGATATGGAGAACCAGTTTGAGCATTGAAACAAGTTTCCTAGAGACTGGGGTTCAGTTCCCTGCTGTGCCATGGAAGCCCACTGAGTGATCTTAAGGGCATCACACTCAGCCCCGGAAAACTTGTGATAGCTTTGCCTTAGGGTCGCCATAAGTCGGAAGCAACTTGAGGGCATGCAACAACAATAACAATGCTTGAATAAAAGCACTAGATCCTGCCTGATCTTGGAAGCTAAACAGGGTCAATCCTGGTTAATATTTGGGTAGGAGACTGCAGATGAATACCAAATACTGTCAGCTATATTTCAGTGGAAGGAACTGGCCAAACCACCTCTGAGTATTCCTGGCATAGGAAATTCATGGAGTCACCATAGGTCAATAGGTGACTTAAAGACATGCACTCACATAAATACAATGCCTGTTGAGGACATGTTGGTCCTATTTTGTTTGTAAAGCATGACTGCCGGCTGAGAACATATCGCTGCTTCTTTTCACATGGCTCAAGCCAGCAACCTTCGTCAATAAGTTACTCCCAGGTTCTTGTCAGAAAGCATCTGGAGTCATAGCGTTCAACCTTGGCCAATTTTCGGTGTAGGGTCACTTGCTAGTTCTTTATTAAATGTCTCCTAACAAGGGAGGAAATGCAAAAGAGGTAGACAGTCGGAAAGTCAGAGCGTCTCTCCCGCGTGATGAGCCAGCTCCACGATCGGAGGCGACAGCTGAACTAATGATGTCACTGACGCTGATAGGACTGGGCTGCTGGTCCCCCCCCACCTTCCATTTAGTGTGCAGGAAGTTTACAGGGCAGAGAGAGAGAGAGAGAGAGAGCGCACACCACAGCAGAGTCAGGGAGTGGAGGAGCTTTCCCTTCCAAATTCATTTTGCTTACAGATACAGTACTTCACGGATGAGAACTCTGTCTAGGTCATAGGATCCCCGGCGGGTCATTTTGTCAAACCAGGGCTGCAAATAGCTAAGGATTCCGGTAGACAAAGTGTGTGCAGGACAGCTGCAGAGAAGAGCGAGGCCATTTGGGAGGCAGAAGGTGCTCAAAGGTGGTGGTGGTGATGGTGGAAGAAGGAGAAGAAAAAGAAGAAATAATAAATGATTGAAGTTGCTGGCCTGACCCTTGACTGATAGTGAAAAGATGTTAATTCAATATTGTCTCTGTGCTTTTGAATATTTCTTTTCATTCCGTCAGCTCTAATGAATCATGTTAGCACAGAGGAGGGCAAAGGCAAAGGGGGCATTTTTCCACCTTGTGTCTTCCCAACAGTGTCACTTCCAGCTTCCATTTTGGTTGATTTTTGGACTTCTTAAAATTTCTTTGGTGTTTTGGGGAGGCTCAAAGGGGCTTTGGGGGAGCAGGGGAAGCAAACTCATTATGGTTTGGGCATATTTTGGGCAAGTTTGGAGGGGGTAAAAAACCACCCAAAATTCATCCCTCAATGTTAAAATAAGTTTTGTTAATCTTGGAGTTTGGAGGGTTTCATGGCGGACTCCGGCAGCCACACTGAGGGGTCTCAAGGCCACATACAGATCATGGGCTGTGCTTTGCCCACCCCTGAGTTAGCAGATCGCTTTGCCTGTTCCCCCAATCCTGGCAGGGCTTTGTTGGAGCTGAACTGTTCTTTTGAAAGCAAGGGGACCTCTCTGGATTGAGTAGTTTGACTCAGATGGCCCAGTTTAGAAATAATCAGAGTTCGGCATGACATTCCCAGTCACCAAGTTATGGATATTGCTTATCTTCAGAGTCAGTACTGGAAATCACAACTGACATGGCTTTTGAGTTGTTGAAAGGCAAGTGCTAACCTTCATTTTAATCCAGAAACCTGAGTCCAGGCTTCTTTCCAGGAGGTGGAGGAACAATATTTTACCTCTTTTTTTTCCTATAGTCCATTCAGCTCAGTGGATCCAATCCTGATAAGACACCTGGAACACTAGCAACCATTCCCTACTGGGTTAAATTTGGACATCTTTTCTCTCTGAAAAAGATGTTTCCTCAGTTAACCCCGGCAACCATGCAACTATCTGTTTTGCAACCACTGGTTAACCCAGTTCCCCTTGCTTCCCAGAATACCATTTTTGGACTGAAGGCTTCTAGTTATATTTTAGTTTTCCTTGTACACCTTCTTCCTATAACTTACTTTGTGAGAAGAAAGGGAGGGAGGAAAGAAGAGAAGAGAAAGAATTTAGAGACTTTAGTGCCCTCTTAGTAAGCCTTCCCCTTCCTTAGACCTTGATCTGTTCCTTGCTTCTTTCTGGCATCCAGTAACAGATTTTTTTTGTTTCAGGAATGATATTATTAATTCAATTTGTGAAGAAGTGCTTGGAAAGTTCCAGTCACCTGTTTTAACCAATACTTGTTTGTTCAAGTGTGCAGTGCCACACATTGCACTTTTGGACTGAGCTCTAACATATGATCAGTGATTTGCTACAGTGCGCAAGGTGAAGGCTGGCTTTCTACTCCTCTAAATTCGGATTGTGGCCCAGGTGGCCAGAGGCCAGTAAGTCAACAGATACCCTTGGTCCCCCGCATTCCAACATCCATCAGGCCACTTGTGCATGTAGCTAAAACTGTGCAAAGATATTATTATCTGGTGCTAGTATAACACTGAAGGATATTGTTGAAAGAAGTTTTCTGAATATAGCAGGATCGAGGACATCAGTAGCAGAGAGCAGTGCTGGGAATTGTGTGTGAGGTCTTCCCTGGCTGCCTCCCTCCGCACAGTCTTTGTGGTATCCTTTAGAAGTGCATTATTTCTAAAATGAGAGGTGCAGGAACTCCTGCTCATTGGAAGGTATTTGAGGCTGCAGCATGGCTAACCATATCAGATGTGGATCTCATTGCGGGAAAAACCAACACATCCTCTATTTCCTCCCACCACTACCACCCTTTTTTAAAAAAGAAGGCGGCATTTGTTTATTTGCATGAGCCACGTGTTTGAGGTTGCTGTTGCCAATTTCAAATTCAGATTGCAGGATTGTAAATCAAGCGAGAGGAAGAGGAGGAGCTGTCTCTGCTGTGCAAATTGAGAAGGTGGTGGTTTGGTGTGTCAGCAGCTGGGAGGCGTGATTGTTGAACAGATCCTTCAGCTTCTGAGGCAGTTTATCTTCCTGGGTAACGGCTGCTGGGGGGCTTGTGGTGTGAGAGGCTTTGTGGCCATCAGCTTGTGTTGATGTGGCACGGGTTGGGGACATCTAACTGGAAAAGGGTTTTGAGGCTAAGAGGACTCGCCTGGTCAACTTGAAATGGACCTTTTTTTGTTGTTTTTAAGGGAGGATGGGACATGTAAATAGAGGGCAGAGCTGCTAGTGATACACCATGCTAGGGAAGCAGAACTTCTGTGTCTGGAGGTGACATCTTGACTGGTCAGGTTGCCCATTTGTGGATGTTGTGACACATGGTTGGTAGCAAGAGTGTGGAGTGTCATTCTTGGCAGAGGTGACGAGCAAGGTGGATGCTTACAAGCCTACATTATATTGTAGTTGTGGTAGTAGTAAATTATGTAGTAGTGATGGTAGTAGTAGTAGTAGTAGAAGTAATGTTGTTTATATCTTTCCTTTTTCCCAGTTTGGAACTGAAGGTGGCTTACAACAGTTAAAAGGGACATATTGAATATACTCAACTATAAGTCTAGAAATTTTAGTGTTAACATTTACTATGGAAACCTGGGTTGGCTTATCCATGGTTTGGTGCTGGATTCCATAGGAACCAAGGCTGCTGAAAAGGCCTTAGGGCCCATCTCTGTACACCTCAAGCCAAAGAACTTGAAAATCTATCAGGTGTAACTGTTTGTGTTCATTCTAAAGGCTGGATGGATGAGGAGGGAACTAAATCGTGGATGTGCAATGTGTGGAGTAGGTGACCAGGGACAGGAGTAAGAACACAGCCATCATTATTGGTGTAGGGTATGATTTACCTTTGATTTATCCACAGGTCGTAGCAAGTTCTGTAATTCTGAGTTCTAAACCTGCCCTTGACTTATCCATTGGATGAGTTTGTAGTTGAGTATAAATGGTAGTTAAAAAATCAAATACAGAATTTAAAAATATAATTAAACTATCCATAAAGTTAAAACTAGTTAAAAATCATAACTATTAAAAATAGGGAATAAGCAAAACACGGACCGTAAAGCACGTTCTGCCAGGTCAAGTCTCCTTGAGCAGTCAATCTTCAAAGTCTTGCTGAAGTAGGCAAGTGTTAACCTGCCTGCAGAAAGAGAGCAGGCCGGATGCTAATCTAACCTCTCTGGGAATAGAATTCTAGAGCCTGGGAACAGCTACCAAGAAGACCCCTTCTCCCTTTTCCCCAGCAGATGTACCTGTGAGTGTGGTGGAGACAGAAAGAAGGGCCTCTGCGGATGATCTCAAACCACACGCACGGCCGTATGGGAGAACGTGGTTCTTCGGATAACCTGCCCTATTGACTACATGGGCAACCTAGTTGGCCTATTTTGTTCTTTTAAGAAGACATACATTAACCTTTTTGTTGTGTAATTATTTTGGTCTTAATTACTGTTGTCAGCTTCCTTTGAGTCCTATCTGTATCAGACAGAAAGTCAGGCTATAGCGGTTTTTTAAAAAATATTTTTGCCTGGTCTTAGTGACTGTGGGGAGAAGCCACCAGCCTCTGCCCCACTCCTTACCTCTTTACACTTTCTCTCCAGCGTGGAGTGAACTTAGTTGTACTTGGATGCCAGTTCCCACAGATGATAACCCTTTCAGATACGGTGCAGAGAACTTCTTCCTGATCCTGTTATTAAACTGGGGGCTGCTGCGGACAGGGCATTGTCAAGTGTGGCTCCATATTGCAGAACCCGGTTATCTGATGCATTCAGCTAAACTATGTCTGAGCTTTCCCGTTCCTTAAACCTTGATCTGATTCTTGATTCTGTCTGACATGTGGCAAAAAAATATATATATTTTTGAGGAGTGAAGTTATTTATTCAATTTTTAAAAATGGGCTTTAAAGACAAGGCCAATTAAACTGGCTTCTGATTTTTTTAAAAAATGTGTTGTTGCTGAAATTTTCACCCCATTTTTCTGCATGCAATCCGTACAAGGTGCCTGTTTCTTACGTATTTATTCAGTTTTACTGATTCAGTTTTAGTCTCTCCGCTATTTAGTATTCCTTTTGATGGCTTGATCCTTTTGTGTTTTCTTCTTCTTTTGTTCTCTGCTGTGAGAATTTTCTATAGGTGGATATTAAATCCTGACACATGAGTACTCTTACAACAGCCACTGCTACAGTAATTAACAAATATCCCAAGTTCGGGGCCCGGCTACAGGAGCTTTGCTCAGTGGTTGATGCATGATTTCTCTTTTGGGTGATGAAGAATTTGGAGGGAGGCGAATGGCGCTACTCAGGATGTGTACTCGCTCTCTGTGAGCAGGCTGACTGGAAATCCTATGGAACCAGCAGGGCTGTAAATCTAAATAAATGATGCTCAATTCCTGGCGCATCGGGAAGAGACTGTGCTTCAAACAGGGGTCTGGCTTGATCCCTTTCCATGTGGCTACACATGTTTTACATCCCATTAGTCATTCATTGCACTGTTTCAGTTGAGTTGTTAGACTGAAGGAGTTCACTGATTATCCAACATTACTACAGGCTTTTGTTAACTAATTCTCCTCCCTTGGGACAATCGTAATTGTGTATCAGGCTGGATTCATAAGCCAGTTAAAAATGGATTTTTTTGCTCCGCTCCATGCTCATAGCAGTGTTTCGATTAAAAATGTAATCAGCCTTCAGCTAATGTGATAAAATTGGTGGAAAGAAGAAGTGCTGCGAGAGGAACGGATGGAAGTACTTTATTCAGATAATTTTTTCATGGCTTGTTTCCCTGATGTCTGTTTGTGTTGCTTTTATCTTCCAGGACCTGCGCAAACAGGTAGCTCCACTACTGAAGAGTTTCCAGGGAGAGGTAAGCCCGTGTGGGTTGCATTCCATTTTTTCATTTCAAGATAATTCAACAGAGTTCTTCAAGGGTGGGGATTCCCTGGGTTGAGAACATTTTTTTAATGGTATTACATTCCTTACTGTACAAGCATGCTGTTTCTCTTTGTTTTAATTATTATTTTTTATTTCTTTCAACACTGATATGTATACAAAAAAAATATTTGAACAATTAATACAAAATAATCAGTGCTCCACTCACAACCAACCAATTAATTTTCCCAATAAATATCATACTGCTTTAACCCTCCCATCCTCATTCCTCCAGGGGGAAAAGTCAATGTTTATTTAAAAACCCCTTTCCTTTAATGTGAAGAATCGTATTAATTATATCGTTTAAAATTTTATACACCTTCCTTTCTTTAATTGTTTCTATTAGTTTGTTCCACTTCCTTAGCCAATGACCCATGTACCCTATTCTTCTTTCCAATATAAAGTCAAATATTATATATTCCAAAATATAGTAATGCCATCTATCCACCTTCCATTTTCCTTCATCTTTCCAACCATGTGCAGTAACTGCCTGAGCTGCCCTCAACGTTTGTTTCAGCAAGTATTCCTCATTTCTATCCAAACCCAAATCCTTTACATTTAAAGTCATGCATTTTGCTTTCTTTAATTTCAACTTTTCCTCTGTTATTCTGTTGATTTTGTTAATTATTTCCTGCCAGAATGTCTTTACCTTCTAACATTCCCACCACATATGTGTATACGTACCTTTACTTCCACTACCACATCCACGCCAACAATCAGATGGTGTGTTTTTAATTATATATGATAACTGCTGTATTGTTTTGTACCATCTTCCAATTAATTTTAACTGTTGCTCCCTTATTTTAGTATTTTTAATCCTGATGACTTCGTTTTGCCACTCTTGAATTTGTTTACTACTTATTTTAATATCTCTTCCCCGTAATTCTAATAAACTCTCTTCTGGTTTAAATTGGCTTTCCAATAAAATTTTATATATACCCCCCCATTCCTTATTCCCCCTCCAACCTTTCTTCTCATTAAATCTTCTAGGGTATATTGAGTTTCTCCATGCACCCTTAATTCTAGCAACCTCTTATAAATCCCTGCTAACTGAAGCCAAAATTGTTTCCCAATTATATCAAATAACTTTTCAATCTTAAATAGTTTCCCTGAGTTCTCATATAACTGCCCTATGACTTGGTAACCTTTATCCTTTAATTTTTTAAATAACTGCTTAATCTTTGATCTCCTTCCGTATTCAAATATTCTATTGGGTGCCATTTATAATTTCTTCTTCCATTTCTTCCATGCCACCCAAGTAGACCTGAACGGGCCCTCTATTATAGTATTAAACTTTCCTCCTAATTTCCTTTCCTTTCTTTTTGTGTTGGTTGAAAAAAATGATTTTTTTTTTTTAAATGAAGGGTTCTCTGAGCCCATAATCCACCACGTGGTCCAGTTGGAGGCAGCCCAGGGGTGCTCCCCATTCCCAGTCCCTCTCCCTTCCGTCTTTTACATCATTTTGAAGGAGTAAACAGCAACCTTGCAATCTCATCAGGCAAACCAGTAGCCTGAAGGGGTCCCTATATGGAGCTGTGAGATCCTGAGTGAAAGCTGAAAGAGAGAGAAAGAGTGTCTGCACACCAATGGAAAGCAGAAAAATTGCATGCAAGATCTAATATATAAAAGTCAAATTTTGTTTGTCTGTGTCAGGCAAAGACCTCATATGGTTGGCTGCCTAAGAAGATTCTGTGGAATCCTGGGATTTGCGGTTTAGGGAGAGGCCTTTAGAATTCTCAGCCAGGGAGCTCTTGGGCCTCAGTCAACTCAGTCTTTCTTGAATAGGCTGGTTGCTATGGAGAGGAGGTCTAGCAGCAAGGAGGAGGGCAGTGTATTCCCTCAGGAACCCAACCTCTGCATGTTTACCTCTGAATACAGATTGGTTTGGGGAATATGGAGAAAAGTTAAAGGTACTGGGCAAGACAGTTTGGGGAATTAGAGACACAGGATCTCAAATCTTTCTAAAAAGTAGTACCTGTGAGAAAACAAAATTCTGGACAATGTTGGGTATATACGCTACTGGAACATATACTTGTATTCTTGGCCCCACCTCACAGTTTTTTCATAGCATTGTCCAGGATACTCTTCCACAATTCCAGTCGGATCCCCAGGATCAAGCAGCCTGGCATCTTTTCCCCTACGTGTTGGTCAAGAAACAAAAGACCCACACAGCCAGTCTTCAGCCTGCTTGGAAGTCAGTTGTCTCAAGCTGTAGCCCTCACCCAGTCTGTATAGCTCCAGCTCTGACTATATGACTTTATAAATCCTCCCCCTGCATTCCTTTTTCCCTCTCTAAACTTTCTTCTCATTAAATCTTCTAGGATATATTGAGTTTCTCCATGCACCCTTAATTCTAGCAACCTCTTACAAGTCCCTGCTAATTGAAGCCAAAATTATTACTCAGTTATCAAATAACTTTTCAATCTTAAGTGGTTTCCCTGAGTTCTCATATAACTGCCCTGTAACTTGGTAACCTTTATCCTTTAATTTAATGCAATCTTACATTAAGATTGCTGGTCCAGGATCCAGGGAGAACAATGCGTTTCTTCTATTACCCCATCTTTTTTAAACTGGAAGTGCCAGGAATTAAATCTGCGACCTTCTTTCCCACTGTGGAGCTACGGACTGGCACTTAGATTTAGTGCATATTACAAACAGTGCCCCCACCACCGTTATTTCTTAGTTATGTGTTTACCTTACTCCTTTTGCAAGGGTAGCATCTTCCTATCCGTTACTCACAGTATGCTTACAACAGTCCTTTGTGGTAGAAGAGCCTTCAATACAGTAATTAGCCCAAAGTTTCGTGGGGATTCTCATGGTTGAGGGAGAATTTCATCCTGGATTTGTTTAGTCCTGGTCCATCACACAAACCACTACCCCACCCTTGGCAGAAGTCCTGTGGTGCAATGAAGGTCCCTTTTCAATCTTATTACCATTCCATCCTGTGTGGTTAGATCCTTAATCTCTCATGCTCTGCTCCCTTCGCTTTCTGAGTTAGCTGAAAACCAGTAGGAGGAAAGCGTCGATTTCCTTACTGTGTTTGCACAGCTGTTGCTACAACACACCTGAAGTTCCCTGAGTTACTCACCAAACAGATACAGTATTAAAATAATGATAATAAGAACAGCAACAACGATTAGGAATGAAATAATAAGGACAGATTGAAAAACTACGGTAAGCTAAAGCACAGTTAAAATGCACATAACTGAAAAGCCTAAGCTAGAATGATGACAAGACCAAGGTGAATTTTCAAAATAAGAACATAGATGAACTTCTCTGAAAAGACTGTCCCATAAGCAGGATACCACTGCTAGGAAAGCTTTTGTGGTCACTCGTTTCACTTCACATGGCATCTTAAAATGTCTTCTTCTTTTTTTTTTTGTCTTTATTAATTTGATTATTTTTTATTCAACTATCTTCCTTTGTATATATGCATACACACGGACACGTAGAACGTATTTATACTTTTCTTTTTTTTCTGCTTTTTAAATCACAAATTTCTTCTTTGCAATGAGTATGTGCGGTTTCTATGCAATGAATTTTCATTTCATAAAAATAAATGTCTTTCAGGAAGTCTGCTCACCAAACCTTTTGGGGCTTTGGAAGTTAAAACCAGTATTTTAAATTGGGCCCTGAAACATACTGTGTCGTGTCGTGTTGCAGTTGTATTCCACCTTTCTCCCAGAATGGGACCTAAGGTGGGATCCCTTCGGTGTGCCACTGAATTTAATCTTTCAGAAGGAATGCAGTCTTTTTCACCTCTAGACAGCACAGAAACTGAGTTTGAAAAGATTTCCAGCAAGGTGGCCATTGTTGACAGCGGGTGGTAACATCTTTCTGGGGCTTTGTGTGCTGAAATAACTGTTGTGAAAGAGAAATGTGAATGTTAGGAAATGGAGTGTCTGAACCTGCCGTTGTGATGTCATTAGGCGGCTATTTATAAGAGTGGGTAAGGATTTCCTGAGGTCATCAGTAGTCTTTTCATGTGGCGTAGGAGAACGGTCCAAGAGCAACAGAGGAGTTCCTAATCCAGAGCTGCCCAGAGGGCAGATGCTCTGGAAGAACATGACCGGCTGCGTGACTTCTGTGCCTTCTGTTCTTACCGGACTAGGCAAGGAGACTTTAAGGGTGAACTTGTTCAGTTATTTTAAATGTGGAGAACCCTCTGTGAAACCTTAAGACATAGATGGGCTGCACTCGTTAATTAATTTGGCAGGGAGGGGAGTTTGGCTAGGATTATTTATACCATGTGGAGAGGAAACGGCACACCTTTCCCTTGTCTGGGTTCCACGCTAATAGTGAGGCATGCCACATTGCTCATAGATGCACAAACGCCGAGTCTAAAATCTCACGAGGTGCATTGGACCTTACCTATATGCCAATTCGAATTCAATTCATTCGTTTATATGTTAGACATCCTTGTGGTCAGAGCTGAAGTCCCACAATCTAGCCATTCCCTCAGGGCCTTATCAGTGGTTGTGACTTAAGAGGGCATGTGTGTGTGTGCGCTCTCTGCACTCCACCGTCCATCCTTGTCCACATTCTCTCTCAGTTTCTGACCTCCTCACCTAGAAGAGGGTAGTCGACAATTGCATTTCTGTTTGACATTCAGTTGAATATGAGCACACAGAATTTTTGCACAAATAGGACCCATGGTAAAGCCGGGTTTATGGCTGCATGAAGGTTTCTACTTGTATGCACACACACACACACACACGGAATAAATCCATCCAGACCTCCCTCTTCAAGCTGAAGAGGATGAATTTTGGGCTGCCATCTCCCTTGTATTCATATGTTGTTGTTCGTGTTCAAGTCATTTCCAATTTATGGCACCCTAAGGCAAGCCTGTCACAGGGTTTTCTGGGGCTGAGACTCTGTGATGTGCCCAAGGTCACCCAGTGAGTTTCTGTGGCCGAGCAGGGAATCAGACCCTGGTCTGCAAGGTTGTGGTCCAAATCACTACACCACAGTGACTTTCAGCTCACGTACATATTCTTTAATACGTGTAGTGGTCAGTTAAATTCCATTTACTAAGAATTAACAAACATGATGCTGTGTTTCATCCTACCTCTTGTGTAATGGAGAACATGTTGTTTTTCCTGCTTAAAATTAGGCAGCACTGGCTTGTTTTTCCTGAAAACTGGCAAATGTCAATCAGGGTTTCATATTAGATTGTAGCCCCTGAAGAAAACTTCTGTGTAGGCTGGAAGCTTGCAAAGAATCACCTCTCTTGCTGTCTTCCATAGCACAATTTCCTTTAGTAAGTACTAGTTCCTCACCCATCCACTCCATTGCCAAAATTCCTTACGTTGAACTTTAAAAACCTAATTAATCCAATTTCTTTACTTTAGACTTGCTCCATGATGGCTCAATTAGAACAGCATCTGAACTGTGGTTCAATATCCAGGCCAGTTTTTGTAATTGGAACCACATTTTCCTTCTGAGGAGCTGCAGCTGGTTTGGTTCTGCTCATGCAGAAAAAGGATATAACCTTGCATAACATAGGAAATGAACGGTTGAGAGAGAAGCCAAATTCAATTTCAGTCAGATATTTTGAGGATAAGCCCATGATCTATGGAAGCAGGGGAATGAAAAGTGTGTGTTCTGTGGAAAGCAGTGTCTTCGGCAGTATATTAATCATGGCCAGTCCGGGCGCTTCTTGGGCTGTTGCATTAGCAGCTGATTTCAAGTCGAGAGGCTGGAAGGCGGCCAACCGCTCCAGAAGTTAACCTCTTCAAGACCCAGAGCTTCTCCGCTGTTGAATAAAAGCAATGTTGTGATCAGGCATGGGTGTGTGTGTGTGTGTGTGGAGAGAGAGAGAGAAACTGCAAGAAACAACAGTTGAACGAAGCTATTACAAATTGCTCCAGACTGTGGAAGTCAGTGGCACATGGCGGAATCCAGAGCTTGTTGTTTCATTGATTTAGGCTCTGAGCTTTATGGCCTTTTGATTAAAAGCTCCTGTTCAACCATTGTGATAAAGCCCAAACAATCTGGAGCAAATCTAATATGTCCACAGGATAATTGATATCTCAGCAGCAGGAACAGCTGTAGCTGTGTGTTGTGGGGTTAGTTTCCTTGCAGCTGGGAGAAGGACAGTGGCGTCTGAGCTGTTGGTTTTACCCCAGCGTGCAAGTCCTCCACGGAAAGGAGGAGAGAGGTGGCATAAAATGGAAGAAAGGGCAGTGGAGGAGGATGTCTGGGCTGGCAGGAGTGATGAACTTGGTTGCAGAGAATTTCAAATTAAGGGAAGGAAGAAGAACATTATGTTGGCGGGGAAAAGGATAGGCTATTCCTTCTGCTTTCAAGGCAGGACACTTATGCAGGAAATGTCCATTAACATATCAAGGAGGTGCACCAACTTGCTATTCCATGTCTCCTCATTAAAAAACAGCTCATATCAAATTGCCGGATGCAGTGGTGCTCTTCTGCTAAATCCTACTTGCTCCTCCAGAACCGGCAGTCTCCCCTTCCTCTTGCAGTCCCCATGCACCCTAAAACTTATTCTGGAGGTCTGGGAAACCTTTTTGGAACATGCATTTGGGGCCATAGAGGGCAGACATCAGAGAGAAAGGGGAATTGGGAAGAGGTTCCCAATTCTGCTGGTGTATACCAATTCTGCTGGTATATACCAAAGTACACTCTTGGCTCTTGGCCCAGTTTTGAAAACACCCTAGTACAGGAGTGGGAATCAGTTGCTGAATGCTAAGTCAGCACTCAGGTTAAATCCTATTGCTTCAATAGGCTTGCTCTAGTTGCAACTAGCAGTTGCATTGGGCCAGCGTGTTGTAGTGGTTAAAGTGCTGATCCAGGTTCTACATCCGGCTGAACCATGGAACTTAACTGGGTGTTCTGAAACAGCCACTTTCTCTTTGCCCACCCTACCTCACTGGGTTGTTGGGGGATTTGGTGCATTGGAAAGGAGCAGCGATACTACCTTGAGCTCTGTAGAAGAAAGGTGGACGATCAGTGTAAGTAATGAATAAGTAATTTCCATTTTTACAACGTTAGGGCATTTAATAAAATCACCTTTTGATCTAAGGGTGAGGGAAATCATGAATCTGTTTCCCACAACAACAAAAAGAAAGAAAAAGAAGCTCTCTAAGTTGAACCCAAGGAAAATAGAGAAGGATGAGAGGCATCCAGTGGAAATAAAATTCTCTCTCCTGCCTCTGTAGGTGGCTCATGCTACCTAGAAGGTGCAGGTGAAGCTCCCATTTCTGCATTCTGCACCTTTGTTGTCGAATTGACCCGTCACGAGTGGAGAATGCCAGAAAGCCAGTTTGCTCCCACAAGGGCTTGTGTAGGACTGACATTGGCAGCTTGTGTGGTGCCAACCTAAGCACAGCAGGCCTCCCGGTTCCCCTTTGAAGGCTTTTGAGTAACTCCCAAGTTGAATCTGGTGGAAGTTACTCATATCCTGAAGCAGGAGGGCAAGCTGGACAGTGGTAGAATCGGCAAGTGTGAAAACCTTGAAGTTTGACAGAAGAGTGCCAAAGAGGCTTGGCTGTTCTAATGGGAGAAGAAGGTGTGTCTCCCCGTCCCAGGCTAGAGAAGAGGCACCCTGGCCCTGCCTTCCCGTCCGTCCTCTGGTACACAGTATTTAGGACCAGGTGCTGACATATGAGGTTGTTCTGACAGCCTTTTAGTATTGGGACTGTTGCTGTCTTGGCTGTGAAATGAAAAACAGAATGCTGGCGGCGGCGGGAGAGGCAAATAAGGCCTAAAAATGCCTCGCCTTTATAGCTTCTGCTTTAAACTCTTCATGGTCCCTTCCAAAGAGTCTTTAGAAAACTGGGACTCTTGAACAGCTGCCCGGTAAGTGGAAGAGTTGAAAGCTTCAGCTGGAACAAAATGACATAGTTAAACCGTTTTGATTGGAGTCAAGATTGGAGCTTCACAGGTTTCTTATCCACGTCCAAGCCAAGTTGGTGATACCTAGCTTTGAAGTCCTAAATCAGTCTCTCTAAGGTGATTCTCTCTAGAGGTTGGAGTCCCCATCTTCCTCAGCACTAGCCATATTGTGGCTCCCAGAACTGGTTTAGAGCCAGGATACGCTGCTGTCCTTGTTCCTCAGGTCAAAACCCCTTTCCCGTGTAATGCCATCACCAGAGTTTGGTTGTGGCTTCTCAGGTGAGAGCCTTCTCAGTATTGGTGCCCAACGTGTAGCTGGACTCCCTGTTCTTGTAATAAGAAAACAACTTGAAAATGAGGTCTGCTCTTTGAGTGTTAATTTTTAATTATTTCCAACAAGGAGACTCAGCAGCAAGCCACTGTCTTTTTTTCTTTTTTGTGGAAATAAATAAAACCAGCGCTCTGGCCTATTAGTCCATGATATAGGTTTCGCTGCTGGCATTAAAAGCGAAAAGGTGCATGTATTGATCTCTGTGCCGCCGATATTGTACCTGTCCAGTAAGTGCTACATAATCGCTTAGAGCATGCATTGTTTATCATGGCTGCTGCTAGGATGTATCGCTTCCCAAGCGGACAGGTTAATGGCTTGAATGAGAGACAGAACGGACTCTAAAGCATCAGTCCTGACTCTGAAGCTCCAGTTCTGTCCTTGCTCTTTGTAAATACAGTTTCCTGGACCGTGGCGCTCTGCTGCTTGTTGGGTATTTTCAGTGCATAGTTGGGGTAGTTTGAAAAACAAGGAAAGGGCAGGTTTATGTGCTAGTCTTCAAAGCTCTTTTCCAGTAGAATGAGATTTAACACAGAGGATATAGTTATCCGTTTTACTGATTTTGAGACTCAGAGCTTACCTTCATCCCAAGGCTTGGGCATGTAAGTTATTGATAATGGTTAAATAACTAAACTCTCATCTTAGCCTCTCACCAGCAACCTGATTTGATTTTTAAGAAACTCCTTGCATTGCTTTTGGAAGATGGCCAGGCTCTTACTAGAGCCAGTCTCCAAGGAAAGGGAATCTTCTTCGACTGGAGCACCAGCTGCCACAAGTGCCTCTCCAAATGCCCTTACGAATCTGACAAAGCATCTAGAGATTAGAAGTAGAGGAGGGACTATAGCTCAGTAGTGGAGCACAAGTGTTGCCCAAAGGAGTAACTGGCATTTCCAGGATAAGAGGATCTGTAGTAGACCATGAAAATTCTCTTCTCTGGATAACTCACATATTGGGCTAGACAGACAGAGTCTGACTTAGAACAGGGCCTCTTCATATATTCACTTTTCTCTGTCATGTCAACACTGGAGGTTGTAGAGTTGGTCCTTTTAAGGTGTGCTGAGCTTGAAGTCAGTTTAGGTTTCCTAGGGCAAGACCAATAGAGTTTAAGGTTTTGCCACTGGAGTTGCTGACTAAGGCTCAGGGCAGACGGCAAGTGCCTGGGTCAGTCGGGAGAAGGCCGGTTTATAGCTTTGCAGAGTACAGCTTGCTTTCTGCAACTTCTTCTTGAGCAACTTCTCAGCATGCTTTTCAGACCACATATGGTTATTTCTTAGGAGGAAGCCATCCCTCAATTCAGTGAAGGCTTTTTCGAGCACGCTTAGGCAGAATAGCTTGAGACTTTGCCCACCCGACTCTCATGACTGAAAGGTTATTGTTGAGAGGCAGGAGTTGTGAGGAGCATCTTGGAAAGACTAAACATTCTTTTATATTGAGAACAGCCATTCTGAGCATAGAAGAAAAGACACTGAGCAAAGGACAAGACCAACAAACATATAACAATACATATAAGAATTCTATTGTGATAGCTTTCAGGTGGGAATTGATATCTCGTGCTTTGTGTGGGCATTATGGGCATGTTGGCCTTCAAGTTCCTTTTAATGCCAGAAAAAAAAAATCCAGCCCCAATGGTGTTTAGAAGAACAGAGGAGATGTTTGGTTTCTTTGGAGAAAGCGAGAAGAATCAAACTACTAATCTGCCCCATGCCAAGGTAAAGTGGAAATGGTTAGTACAGTCTCTAGCATTTTTATGTAGAATTTTCAGATATTCAAAGCATCTCACACAGTGAACAACCTACTATTAATATCCTTTGTATTGCAAATGGAGACACTGAGGCAGAAGGAAGTGACTTGCTTAAGGCCACATAGTCCCTGATTGGGTTGGCGTTAAATCCAGGGACTTCTTGGTTCACAGCCCAGTCTCTGGGCCCTAGCACAATGCTGTCTGCCTGTGGTTCAGCAGCTGGCTTTCTTAAGCAGTACATGAAAGATTAGTCAGTTCTTGTGATGGCAGGTCCTATAGAAAATGATGACAAAATAGAGGTGGGGCCACCATAAATTAACTTCCAAGTTTCAGAGTTCATTGAGGGGGAAGAAGTGCATAATAAACTTACAGGTAGTGGTTGAGGAAGAAGTTGGGATTTATATCTCCACCCCACTTCAACCCATGAATTCATCCCCTGAGTGAGGTTGCTTTACCTACTTCTGCATTGGTATTCTTAATACTTTAGTTAAGGATGTGGAAATGATCCGTTTTGAGGAAGGATTTTGCTGTTTGACTGTTTCAAGAGTGGTGAATTGGTGTGGACCGTTTCAGAAGCTGTGATTGCGTGAGAGGGGAGGGTATGGAGGTGTGTTGGGAGATGTTGGGAGGCAGCTGAGGAATTTGGACTTTTCTCTTACAAGTTTGGCAAGACATGGCCATGAGTCACCTGGGGGCACGTGGTGGCCAGAAATTTTGGGATGGTGCTGCTGTTGGTGTTCCCCCATCCGTCTACCTGGTGCTGTACTATCTTGTGAACACCCCCATGAGATAGTTGATTTTGTGACGGTGAGTGCAAGACTTCTGGCTTCCTGGTGCCATATCATAAACTATTCATCAGCTGAAATGCAGGCAGGTGTTTAAAGTATGAAAACAAGATAGGCAGCCAAAAACCCCAACATTTCTGGGAAAGGAGGTCTCTACGCCAGCAGTCTTGCAATCTGAAATTCAATAGAGAGGAGGCAGTATGGAAAATGAATGTAAATAGGGGAAGAACAGTGTGGCTTGGACACCTTAGGAGATGACATGACTCATTGGAAAAGACGGTAGCGCTCCATAAAGTTGAATGAAGGCAATGGGATAAAAGGAGGACCTCACTGCAGGCTTGTTGACTCAGCCTCAAGGAAGCCACGGCTGCCCTGAGTTTGTAAGACCTGAGCAGAACTGCTGATGACCAGGGCACTCGGAGGTCTTGCTGCTAAAGGAGCGAGGAGTCATAGAATCACAGAGTTGGAAGAGACCCCAGGGACCATCAAGTCCAACCCCCTTCTGCCATGCAGGAACCCACATCAATGCACTCCTGACAGATGGCCATCCAGCCTCTACTTAAAAACCTCCAAAGAAGGAGGCTCCTCCACACTTCATGGAGGCAGCAGCATATTCCACTGCCAAACAGCTCTGACCATCAGGAATTTCTTCCTGAGGTTCAGGTGGAATCTCTTTTCCTGCAGCTTGAATCCACTGCTCCTTGTCCTAGTCTCTGGAGCAGGGGAAACCAAGCCCGCTCCCTCCTTGACATGACATCCCTTCAAATATTTAAACATGGCTGTCATGTCCCCTCTTCACCTTCTCTTCTGCAGATTAAACATGCCCGGCTCCCTAAGCTGCTCCTCGTAGGGCTTCATGGCTTCCAGACCCTTCACGATTTTGGTAGCCCTCCTCCAGACATGCTCCAGATGTTCCATGTCCTTCTTGAAATGAGGTGCCCAGAGCTGGACACAGTATTCCAGTTGAGGTCTGACCAAAACATAATCGAGTAGTACTGTCACTTTCCTTGACCTAGACATTATACTCCTATTGATGCAGCCCAGAATCACACTGGCTTTTTTAGCTGCCGCATCACACTGCTGACTCATGTTCAGCTTATGGTCTACCAAGACTCCTAGATCCCTTTCACATGTACTGTTACCCAGTGATATGTCTCCCATCCTCAGGAAACTGAGGAAGTCTCAACAGTGTTAAGAGAATATCAGGCGACACACTAGTTGCTTTAAAGGCTTTTGTGTCAGACTTCCTAGCTGGTCTGAGCACAATGAGCTTCAACTTCTTGCTACCTGTCACCTCTCTGCTTTTCCCTGCCATCCTCTTATCGGGGCCTGATCTGACCATGAAAGGCTGGTACCCAAAAATCTATTGCCCACACCAAGAAACTGGGAACATTCTTTTCAGCCCTGTCGTTAGCTGAGCTCCCCTCTTTAAACAAGAAATGAACTCTCTTGGCGTCTCCAGTAATGTTTATGGAGTCATAAATTCAGCCCCACCGTTGTGCGTGCAGATATTTTTTCTCTAGACCTGATCCAAAACTCTTCCATCCCTCTCCCTTTTTCTTTTGTAGATTGATGCATTGGGCAAAAGAAGCAAAGAAGCAGAGGCGGCGTTCCTGAATGTCTACAAGAGATTAATTGATGTTCCAGGTATGCAGACTATTGTCCTGTCCAGAAAAGGAATGCAAATTATGTCTCTGGTCTCGTGTCCTGGCAGGCCTTTTCTCCTTTGCCTGGCAGTCGGCTGCATGTTTGAGAGACGTTTCGGCTAGCCAATCCTGCTCTGCTGCAGCATTTGGTAATGGGGAAAAATGATACATGGGGCATGCTGACTGGAATACAGGGGTGATTAATTCCACCAGAATTGTTGTTCGTGCTTGTTGGTGTTGAGGACAGCCTCGGAAAGGAAACTGCTCAGAATGTGGATATCCTTCTCGGTTAGTACTGTAGGTTCCTGAGCTAAATGCACATGGGAAACTTTGGCAGGCCCACCAAAACTTTGGCAGGCTCACCGTGTGTCCTGCAGCCGGCTGCTCGGTGCCTCCTTCCAGTGTGCTCCCCAGGCCTAGAAACTGATCTGATCAGGAAATGGATTTTGAATGATGGTAGTTGATTCCTGTATGAGATTGTCTGTAGCTGTACCATCGGGGTGGGCAGTTGTGGACCTCCAGATATTGTTGCCCTTCACTTCCCATCAGTCCTTTCCAGCCTGGCTTGTACAGAGAGATCATCAGTCACCATTAAAAAAAAAATCTGGAGGGTCACAGTTAACAACCCTTGCAGCGTAAAGCATTTTTATTCTCTTCATTCCCTGTTGTCCAATTTCCAGTTTTTTGGTCTTTGCTTTGGCTCTCTTCCGCTGACACGTCTTCTGTACAAAGACCAGCTCCCAAGTGACCATCTCTCCTCCACTGTCCTAAAAGAAGACGCTGCAGCTGCCTGTATTCTGGCCGGGACCCAAGTGTTGGCATATAGGGAGAAGGGGTTGTTAAGCTGGTCGTCTTGGTACTATTTTCCCATTGGAATCCCCTCTTAAGCTTCTGTTTGCACAAAAAGAAACAATGTAGTGGATGACACCTTTGGATGCTTCTAGCTTTTGTGAGGGGGGATGAATGAGAGTACAGTTGGCCTCCACATTTGTGGGCTTGACTTCCATGGATTTGATTATTTGTTTCTTCAGCCCCTGGCCCCACTCCAGCACTTCTTTTCCGGAGGAACCTTCCCTCCTGGCGGCTCCAATCAGGCCATGCAGCCCTTTAAAAACCCGCCTCTGGCCCTCTTCCTCCTCCTCCTTCACCAGCTAAGGACAGCTGGCAGCCCAATTTCTCAGCACCAGAAACCCTCTCCCAGTGCCCTCCTCACATCCAAAGAAGGAGATGGATGAGAGAGAGGAAGTATGAGGCCACTGTGCCAACCCACCCCCCTTCCCTCTCCTTTCCCTGACCTGGTTTGGACCCTGGGTGCCTGTAATTACCACCATGCCTCAGCCCCCTTTCCATAGACACACACACACACACACACATTTTGATATTTGTGGTTTTTTTCCACTTTTGCAGGGCTCCTGCACCCCTCACCTTAGTGAATGTGGAGGGCTGACTGTACAGCACCAGAATGAAAGGGTTAGCCCCCTTCCAACTAGTGCTACAATGGCAACCTAGATCCTCTCCCTTCAGCTAGAAAGGCTTTTTTAAAACAATCCCAGGAAAGACTAATGCTGAACGTACTGTCTAGTGTAAGTCTCTGTTGAAAACAGAAACCAACATGATGGCAGTTCTTGGACTGACTTAACAGGGGGCCTGCTGCAGTCAGCGTTCGAGGTGTTCAAAGTCCGCCCTACCTGGATTTCCTTGGCCCGAGTGGCACAGGGCAGGGATGAGCTTTCTGTTAAAAGGGTGCTGGGGCCATAACTCTCTCGTCACTGGGTTGGCAGCATCCACAGGTGAGGTGAAAAGCTCCTTCTGCATGAAACCCTCCAGGCAATGTGGGTTTATTAATTTTCTGGGGAATAATTAATGAATTAATTATACCGGAAGGCATTTGAATATTCAGAAGCCATGGTGTAATTATTCTTGTTCAGTTTGAGGTAGCTCTCTCTGTGTGTGTGTGTGTGTGTGTGTGTGTGTGTGTGTGTGTGTTAGTGTTAATTCATGGAAGGATATGCAAGGAATTTTTTTCCCGCCTGTTTTTGCATATTTCCTTTCGTTTGCATGTTGCTGTTTGTTTTATTCTGCAAGACTCTTGTGGCAGTCTAGCAAGCTTGGTGAAGCTGGGGAATACGGGCTTGAGTGAAATCCAGAGCCAGTAGCTCTCATCTAAGGCCAGTGGTCTATCCTCTGCCCTGTGTTGACCTTCAGAAGATAGTTTCTCCAAATCTGGCCTGCTTGAGGGTTGCCTGGCTCAGCACTGGCATATAAGGCGTGAGAGAGAAGGAGGTAGAGAAAGTGTGTGTGTGTTCTTTAGGTCTTCCTTGTTCTGAACATTGCTCAGAACTCCTAGGGGCAGAATAAAGGGACGCTTAAAAACTCGTTTTGCTTTTTGGTAGTGCTGATGGTGTGCGGCAGCCTTTCAAAACCCAACAGTACATTTTAAAGGTCTTGCCGCAGGATACATTCTCTTTCCTGACTCCCACTCCTTGTTTGTTCTGTATGGGAGTTTTCTCGAAAGAAAGCAGCCCCCAGTTCCTTTTGCTTGAAGACCTGGTTTTGGAAAAGTGGCTACGCAACTCAGCTGAAAGGAGTCGAAGCGTTGGGAATGAATTATTTTTAGAGCCAACCCTTCGGAAGCACATTACCAGCTGTATAAAATATTAATTGCCGTTGTGGTTCTGCTCATGTTTCATAACGGGCTGTCTAGCTGTTGTCAGTGTTACATGGACCTGTAATGAAGTCCTTTTGTTGTAGTTGTCCTCGCCCACCAACCCACCCCAGCCCTCTCCCACCTCCAAGAGATGAAGGAGTTACTGTTTGGCAAACTGGAATTTAGCAGGATAAAGAAAGATCACTGGCACTGTTGCATTAGGGCTGTGTGCTTGTAGCATGTGTTGTAGTTCCACACAGGCACAGTCGATATCAGGATTGCTGAAATGCTGAAATGTAGAGATGTGTGTGTGTGTGTGTGCGTGTGTGCATTTAAAGTGTGTGTGTTTAAAGCATCTGTGCTTTAATGAAAAATCCCCACGAAAGAAGACTTAGCAGCAGTTCTTCCTGGGCCTTGTGGGCAAATTCCACTCCTTAGCCAGCAGCTTGTTTGGTTGTATCTTGCTGTCGGTGTTGGCAAAATAGGAGGTGGTCCCCTCAGTCAAGGCCAGGGAGCACTCTTTTGTCCCTGGCATTTGTGTTTTCTCAAATTAAAGCCAGCCCCTGCAAAGCTTCCCCAGTAAGGAAATTGCTGCCCCACCGAAAGAGCTCTCTTTCAGGAGAGGTTCTGCTCTGCTCTTAAGTTTGCTATGCATGACAGGTTTGAGGTATCATCCCATGCTCAGAAAGTGCTTATCCCATAAGGAGGCTTCATGTTCTGCAGAGTTCTAGATTTAAAAAAAAATGTCAGGAAGGCCTCTTGCCATTTTCCACTCAGGGGGCTGAGTGTAAAGCATTAGTTTTCCTGCTAATACTCTCTGGGTCTAGCCTGGATTGCTCTCTAGATACTGAGAAAAAAGAAGTAGCACAGCTAAACAGCTCCAAAGAGAGGATGGCCAAGGGTCCGAAGGAAACTGGCCCTAAGGACTGGTAACAGTTCTCTTGGGACATTTAGTTGGCCATATCCAGCTCTCAAACTAGCTAGGGAAGCACACCCCACAAGGGCTTGGCTTAATAACAGTTCGACTGAAGTACTTCTCCAAGGCATGGTTATGGAAGATAAGGAGCTGAGCTGCCTGTGCCAGTGGCTGTCTTTGCAAAGCTGTGGGTCTTCTTGGGTTTAAAGGGTACCGTCTCTTGCTCCTACTGTGATAGGTTCCCAAGACCTTCCTTTGAGAAGAATCTGTACTCTACAAAACCAGAGATGTTGCACCATTTCAGCTTGGAAATAGGGTCTCACACTCTTCCATGAAAACTTCGGCCCGTCCTTCTGAGTGCAGGAAATTCTTTGGAAGGAGAGGCATTAATTCATGGCCCACACACAAGTGGTATGGCCCAGACACAGGTAGACATCTCCCACCCCAGGAAAAACAGTATAGTTCAGTGATACGGCCTGTGCTTTTCATGCTGGAGACACCGTGTCACATACATGGTGGTGAGATTTTTGCATCATCAGTGGTGACCAGAAGGCCAGTGACCTGACTCAGTACAAAGCAGCTTCCTGTGTGCAGTGGATGAAACAGACTGTGGTCTGAACACCACCTTGTGAAACTTAGGGGCCTTTCTCTTCTTTCTGCATTGGCTTATTCTTGCTATCCTTCTCCATCCCTTACTTCACTTAATGGGACTTGACCTTTTCCCTGCCTCTGTGGCCATGGTTTTGGTTCTCTCCTCCAGCCCTCCACCTCTGGAGAAGATGAGGAACTCCTCCGGCTCACAACACATTCTCCTTCCCTGCATTTTCCCTGTGGTTACAGATTATTTAGCCACATAGTGTGCATTCTTATTCCTGCTTTTTCAAGAAAATTAGGTATCTGTAGGACATGCTGTGGAGGTTTGGCTGAAGACTTTGGCCTCCCAGGTTTTCCATGCTTTGTATGATTCCTTTTGACATTGAACTGGGGAGGTGTCTCTTTTTTGTATTTCTTAATGCCACCTCCCTGTTGATTCTCATGCTAGAGGTTAGGCCCCTCTTCTTCCTCTTTGCAGTTTTAGAGCTATCTTCCGAAGAGAAGTGACGCTGTGCAGGTCTGCCCCCTCCCCTTTCAGCTGCAGTGGGCTGTATGCATTTTTTGGAGATGAGATGGGTGGTCCCGGCACACTCTCCCATCGAGACAGATTGCCATCCTTTTTGCTCATCAGCATGCTAATTGCCGTATGACTAATTATGCCCTGAATTCCAGTTGATTTTCTTAATGAGACAGCTGGGTTAATTATGTAATCATATGATTACATTAGCCTAGAGTGTCCCAGCACAAAGCAGTCTGCGCAGGCGTTATGGTGTCATTGTGGAAGCTGGGCTCACAAGGGGCGCATCGAGGGCACAAAGGGGGAGACGGAAGACGAGGACCAAGAGAGAGACTGACTTCTGTTGTCTCTTTGTAACCAGTTACATTTGGGCATCTAGGGTATGGGCTGGGGTGGAGGACATTTTTCCCTAATTCGACTCTCAGTTCATTGGAGTTCTCTTACCTTTAAGGAAGTAAGCCTTGAATTGATGGCCTTCCCCTAACTTGGTGCGTATGGTGATATCCCTCCCACTTGGTTAAAATGAATAACATGTTTTGGGTATTACAGTTGGCCCTCCACTTTTGCAAGTTTGACTTTCATGGATTTGATTATTTGCAAGTTTCTCCAACCCCTGCCCCTCCTACCTCAGGCATTTCTTTTCCGAGGGAGCCTTCCCTCTCGGCAGCTCTGATCGGGCCACGCGGCCCTTTAAAAACCCACCTCCGGTCCTCCTCCTCCGCCAGCTGCTGCCTGGCCGGCAAAGGATGCCTTGCGGCCTCATTTCTTAGCACCAAAAACCTTCTGCCGATGCCCCTGACACGCAAGGAAGGAGACGGTCAAGAGAAGTGGTATAGAGCCACCGTGCCGAGCCACCCCCTTTCTCTCTCCTTTCCCTGACCTGGGTGGGACCCTGGGTGCCCACTCTCCCCATCATGCTTTGGCCCCCTTCCCACAGACACACACATTTTGATATTGGTGATTTTTCCACCTTTGTGGAGGTCCTGCAGCCCTAACCCTATTGAACATGAAGGGCTTTCTGTACATCACTGTCATGTTTCCCCTTATCTGCCATGTCTTGTGAGATAAGTAACCCCAGATGTTGGAACCTTTCCTCACAGAGCAGTTGCTTCGGTCTCTTGATCGTGTGGGTTGCCCTTTCATGGACCTTTCCCAACTCCACCTTACTTTTGGGTCCGTGACCACAGCTGTACCCAGCGCTGGAGGTATGGTCCCACCAGCAATACGTATGATACTAGTTTTATCTTCAGTTCCTTTTCCAATTATTATGCCCGACAGAGAATTTGCCTTTTTTCCCCCAGTGCTTTTTTTTAAGCATCAGCCTCACACTGGGTTAGCATTTTCATCCGAGATCCCTTCCTTGATCTGTTGCTGCCAGCTCAGATCCCATCTGCGTTACGTGTGACGTTTGCCTCAATGTACATCACTTTACACTTGCAAGCAACACACAGTGATCCAGCGACAATAAAAAAAACCAGCCATAGAACAGTTTTCAAAGAGCTGGAGTAGGAGCATCATAATCCATGATGACAGGTCAGAGTCAAAGAGACAGAACTGCTTCCAGCATAATGAGCAGATGTCTTCCTTCTGGTGACAGGAAGCCAAATGGCACCTCAGCCTCCATTTTAGCCAGTCCGTCAAGGTTTGAATTTGTGTCTCTGTGCTTTCTGGAGATCCTCTGTCATGGCACCTGTAACATAGGCTGCGTCAGGGAATCCCCCTTCATCCTTACTTATTCCCTCCAAGGGATTGCTAGGGCAAGAAGGTAGATCTGGCTCTGCTTCTACTTCTTTGTGTGAATAGCAAAGACTTCAGCAAAGATTTCTGACTCTCAGTGAATTAACAATAGCAGTGGCACAATCTTCCTTTCCCAGGCATCATTGTGATGTAACAACTGTGTAAAACAAAGCAATCTTTATTAGTATTAGTGATGGCCGACAGGTGACATAAACAGTCCTCCTTGGTAAGATTGAAGACCGACGTGAAAAGAAAATCAATAGAAACTCCATTGAGATGATTGCTTGAGCCCTTGATGTTATTAGATGGTTGGTGTTATGTGACTGACATGTTGGTCTTATTTGCCACAGGAGACAGAAAATTATGTCCACAGTTTTTTAGGAATTTTGGTAGTGGGGTTGAGTTTTATGTGCAGCAAAAATGGTGGAGACGGATAGGTTCTGCTCAGGTAGCTCAGGGATAACTGGGAGTGGATTTTTGAGTGGAAGGACTGTAAGCTACAATCAGTTTTTTCACCTCCTGTAACAGTTCAAGGGCAAAGAAAGTGCAGCTGCAAGTGGGAGCCCCTGGACCAGCATTGGTCCCTGAACCATTGGCTACCAGTCCATTCCATGTTTCCAAGAAGCACAAAAGCAGTTCTAACCAATGGGTGAAAAAATTGCGCCACAGTGAAAAGCCAAACAATTGCTGATTCCCCAAGTCCTGGCTTAAAATGTTTTCATTCTGAGGGGATGGTTTTTACACCAACTTTGGCTGGTAGCAATCAAAATTCTAGTAAAATAGCAGACAGACCTCAAGTCTGTGGTCCTGGGATTCTCCATTTTTGCTCCAGATGCAGATGGTGGATGTACTCATTGTGGCAGTTTGTTTTCGGAGTGCATGAGAGTATGAAGGAGTGCATGTGGTTGTGTGTGATAAAGCACAGAGGTCTTTGCTCTAAAGTGTCCTCTCTGAAATGTTTCATGAAAGTCAGAACACAGGAAACCATTTGGGCTGGTCCTTGATGCTTACTGAGACAGTTTGCCTTCTGAAGTTGAACAGAAAGATCCCAATTAGCAAACTCTGCGTTCAAGTGGTCCCAGAGGAGGAGAATGGGAGGAAAAGCCCTTTCATTGGCATAAATAGAGCTGAGATTGTTCACTCGACACCTAGATATTCCACACCTAAAGCACCCCAGCTCGGTACTTGCCTTGCTTTGGCCTTTCATAATCAGTCCAAGGTCTTATTTTCACGGATGTGGTCAAGCTATTTCTAGGATGTGCCACTGGGCTCGGCAGGTTGGGCAGAAGGGAGAGAGGGCTTTCAACATTCAAAACTGTCCCATACAAGCAAATAAGGAACGTTTCTCTGCACATAGAAAGCTTGCATGTCAACAAAAGTGCTCTGTATCAGCTTTTAAAATTATTATTTTTCTGTACGGAAGAGCAGTCCACAACACGAGGGCCCCCACATTTCTGTCCCAATTGGAAAAGGCCAGTGGCCATTTTCCCACCTCCAAAAGAACGAAACCTCCTATTCTTGACATGGACTTGGGTGTTAATTCAGTGTCTTTATTCCCACATTTAATTTTATCTGCCTGTTATGTTTAAAAACCATTGTCTTTTGATACATTTTATTATGACTGTAGAAATGTTTGTTGAATAATGCATGGGAGAATGTGTAATAATTTTAAGGACCTTTCCTGCACTAACAATTCCATCAGCTGGTTGTCCTCGTCCCAAATGCATCTAAATGCATATACCTCTGTAGATATTCAAACACACCATGAGCTATTGTTCTCCTCCTTCCTTATTCTTTCTGCTCCCCTCAAAGTTTTCATGGATCTTCTTCCGCACGCTTGCTTAGCAGGTTTGCCATTCTACTCTGACAGTAGTTGAAGGTTTCATCCCTCCTCCAATAAATTTGGAGCATTTTGATTGCCTCCTGGGTATCTTATTTGAAATGCTGGTACCACGGAGAATGTTTCCACAAGTTTTGCTCCAAAACTAGCTGTGCACTTAGCACGTGATACATTTTTACGTACTACTACTACTACTACTACTACTACTACTACTACTACTAATAATAATAATAATAATAATAATACCACAGTACTTAAAATACTTCGGGAATAATCATGAGGACACCAGTGTACCCCTTCTAAAACCTTGTCTTTTATGGTTTGAAAAATAGAAATCATTGGAGTCCCACATGGTTGAATCATGCCTCGGTCGCTTTAACCAGGAAGCAGCCATGGTTTCCTTAACAGAAGGAAAAGTACTGAAGACTATTTCAGCCTGCCCTCTTTAACATATCCCAAAACAATATTCCAAAGCGGCTGACATTTTAATCATTCATCTCAGCTTAAGCAAAGTTTGGAGTTTAATGCAAGGAGATGGTTTTAACATTCTGTTCATACTTTATTCTGTGACTGTTTTGCTTCTTTGACATTAACCTTTAATAGAGCTAAATTAAATATACATATCCTGATGAATAATTATGAGAGTGCCAACATTTTCATTTACGATATAATGCTTTCCAGGGATTTGGGAATTTATTGACTAAAGGTTTAGTCATTATTCATCTTATAATGTAGATGCTGGTAATGCCGAGGGAGGGTGGGAAATTATGGTTAATATAAATTCCTGGCTAATTTTAGTCTAGGAAAGCCTTGCTAATTTGCATATCTTGTGGGCCCTTCAAAATGAACATCCTGAATAATAATTTTTTTTAAAAGCAGTGTATACTGTACTCAGCATGTGCACTTTGCTCCTGTGTGCTGGTTGTGATATAGCCATTGATTCATCACCAGAAAAGAAGTTGTTAGTATAAAATCCACGTGTATAGCTGCAAATTTGAAAATAGTTCCTGTAATTGAAAAGAAATGATGGTCTCTCCATAGAGGGCAACACTATGCCTGCTTCTCAGTCTATTCTCCAGCTTCTGCTAAGTATGGACCGGCAACTTTCAGGACATCTGTTCTCCTTTCCTATAGTTCTTGACCTTGACTCAGCTGAGTTGCCCTTGAAATGGAGAGTGCTTTCAAACAGTGCAACCTTCCGCAGCCTGGTGGCCTCTAAATATTTTGAAATATATCTACCATCAGCCCCATCCAGGATGACTATGAGTTCAGGAATGTTGGAAGATGAGATCCAAAACATTGGTTGGGCAGCCTGAAAGCAGGACTGTCCTCTGCGAAGCGGGACACATGGCCACATCCTAATGCATCAAGGATGGTTCAGTAAAAGCTTCTCGTCCATATCTTCCTGATTTGAAAGCAGGTTACATCGGTTTAGGATCATTGGTTTCACACTAGAGTGCCTGGACTTGGATGGAAACCTCCTTCCAGCAGCTTGTCCAAGGAGGGGTACTTGAACCCACCTAGTAGTAATGGCAGTCCCCAAGGTCCAAGAAGGGCTTCTCCAGAAACAATCTTACAGTTACAGTCTGGATTGCTCCCTATGGAAAAGCTGGATTTATTACTTCTGTTGGCTAGTGGCAAGGGAGCAAAGGTCAAGCAGGGCTCACCATGTTCTCATGCCACCATTTCAGAAATTCATGAATACCTCACTGCTACTTGGTCCTCTAGACCAGCAGTTTTCAACCTTTGGTCCTCCAGATATTTTAGAGATTGCAGCTCTCAGAATGTGACCACGGCCAGTGGCTGCGGATTGTGGAAGCTGAAATTAACAACATCTGAAGGGTCAAAAGTTGAGAACCAGTGCTCTAGATCAGCATTTCCCAACCTGATGCTTTCCAGATGGTTTGGACTCCCAATCCCACAGTGCTCAAACATTGCCCATGCTAGCTTGAGCTCTAAGATGCTCAGAGAAATAAGAGTTCAAGACCAGTCATAGAGACCAGATCAGGGTCAGTGTGGCTCTCTTGACTGCCTTTCTGCCTTGCTGTTGTTGGCTGGCTGAGGTGACCTACCATCCATCTGAGTCCACAGCAGGGACTCTGACCTGACGGTGTTCCCAGGTTTAAGCCTTGCGCTCTGTGGATGGGCAGCAGGAAGCCAGGCTTGGGGAATCCACTCCACATCTCATTCTGGGTGCTTCCACCTTGACTTTGGGCTGATCCAGGCAGCGGGTGGAAGGTGACAGCCCTTTGGCTCATATTAGCCAACCGGGTCAGTGGCTGTGTGATCCTTCATTGGGCAGTCCTTCAGGGGCTTTGCCTCTGCCACTTCAGCATCGTAATTGCTCCCAAATCCTCCCAGTGTTAAATAATGTGTGATGAATATTTTAACAGTGCTAATAATGAAGAGAAACAACAACAGCCCTCCTCTAAAAACCACAAATGAGAAAGCGATGTAGTTATAAACTATACATGTGCCGTGAGGGCGAGCAGTCAGGAGCCCGCCCCGCTCGCTGCCACCTTGTATTACCATGGCGGTAACGCAGGAAGCCCTCTCCGAGCAGAGTAACACAACACAGCACACCTTACCGCTCTCTTTGCAACATAACCCAGTGCTGTTCTTTTGTAAACTCTGGCACCGGCCTGACAAGTTGCAAAGTGCCCTGGCTTGCGCTTAGTGCATTACGAGAGGTACAATGGGCTTATTATGCCTTTCCAGAGACTGAGGGTGGTCTTTAAAATTAATGATTGTGGCGGCTGCAAATTAAGCGAGCTCCCTAATATGTACTGTTGTTGATCCTCCGAGATCGGTGTGTTTAACATTCCTCGACGGGAGACTAAATCTTTGTAGCCATTTCACAAGTGATGCTGGCGCCCACCGCCGAAATGTATGCAGCCTTTATTTTATGAGACCTCTCCGGAATCCAGGATTCTCCAGCTCTGGCTGGCAAGCGCACGATCAATCCCACAGAGGGGTGGCATGCCCTTGGGCAGCCCAGAATGGCAGGTGCACTGCGGTCCCTTGACTCTGGGCATGCTGGTAAGGAAGGACGGGGGATCCCCTCCACAATCAGAGCGGAAATGAACCAGGCTGCTTGAGTGTTTCAGTCCATTTCTGGGGGGAAGCCAGTAGGTCCAGAGGGTAAGAGCTGAAGCAGTGGGTTCAAATTACAAGAAAAGAGATTCTGACGAAACATTAGGAGGAACTTTCCAATGATAATAGCTTACTTCAGAAGGTGGCGGACCCTCTCTCCTTGGAGATTTTTAAGCAGAGATAAAGCAGCCATCTCCAAAGGGGACTTTGGCAATGGATTCTTGCATACCAGGGCGTGGGATGTCCCCTGAGAGCTTCCTCCCTTTCCAGTGTTGTGTCTCCGTTACCCATAAACTCATATGGCTTTCCACTGGACTCATTGGCCTGCCGGTGTGTTGCAGCTCACCAACTTAACCATTAATATCTTCAGAAGAAATGTATGCAAGCATGTATTATACCATGACCTTCCTCCAAAGCGCTCGGGGCCATCGCTATGATTTCTCGGCCATGCGTTGTCCATACAACCATCCGGTGAGTTAGTTGAGGCTGAGAAATAAATGACTGGCTGGAGGTCATACAGTGAGCCCTCTGACTGAATAGAGATTTAAATCTCTTCTTTCCATTTCTGGCTCGATAATCCAGAGTTGTGTGTGTGTTGGCACTCCCCTGTGTGCGTGCCAAAAGAATGAAAGATTTGAAGATATAAAATTGTATCCAAAACTGTGTGGAGAAATATATCTAAGAGAATTGGATTTGTTAGAAGGAACATGATCTGACTTCAGATTTAGGAGTTTTTATGTTTGCACCCATGCATGCACACAGGCAGGGATGTTTGCCAAGTAGGCTTTTAATTGTTTTGCCTTTGATAACACGCTTGCTTTCCTTGAAATCAAGATCAATCCCATCCTTGCTTTTGTATTGTTCAGATCCCGTTCCAGCTCTGGATCTGGGGCAGCAGCTCCAGCTGAAAGTCCAGCGTATGCACGATATTGAAACAGAGAACCAGAAACTTAGGGAAACTCTTGAGGAGTACAACAAAGAATTTGCAGAAGTAAAAAATCAAGGTAAGCAGGCAAATGAGGCGTTGGAATTACTGTTCTTACTTATAGATAAACAAAAGTTTTGACTCATTTTCAGTGATATTTAAGAGGAGGAAATAGACTGATAGTCGATGGAGAAAGAACCTCTTCACTGAATCCACTTCTCCCAGATGTCAGCCTCCCCATCAGATGAGAGGTGAAACAGAATAGCTGGGAGCCGGTTTGCATCTCAGTCTGTGCGGTCAACAGGGGCAGGATTTTTTAAAAATTGAATAAAAATACAGAAGACAAAAAGAACATGAAAAGAAAGCAAACATATAAAAAAGACAAAATAACAATCCACAGAACAAAGTTACACATAGTAATAAACTATAAAAATAAACTAAGTAACAGTACTAAAAAAGAATAAAACACAGACATCAAGCTAAACTACCGAGCATCAAGCTGTAAGCAACTATAAAATTGGTTCCCGCCCTTGCTTTGAACAGCAGGTAGTAATCCAACAATAGCTACTAACCATAAAATCCCAAATCATAATTAAATTTAGTATTTGTTGCCTATTTATACGATAGATCGTAGCAAACTTACTAAGTGGTCTATATTTTGTAGTCCTAAGTGGGTTATAAATATTAATTCTAACTTAGTACCTTTTTTCCCCAAAAGTTAATTATTACTTAATTGATTATTACATAACAATTCTGGTCAATAATGACATATTCTTACTGTATTGTAAATCAAGATCAAAATGAATAATTCTTACATATGCAAATAATACATTTATATCATTAGTAATAAAATCGTACTATTTACTAACTACTTAATTCTGTGAATTGCTTAATTTTAACCCACTGTCTTTAAAGTAACCTTGCTTACTCATAATCATAAAAAAAATTAAAATGGTAACAAATCAAAGTCATTTACTATTTTCATAGTACCATTCACGTGGTAACAGAAAAAATAGACATCTAAACATAAAAAATAATCTGCAAGTTCAGAACCCCAAGGTCATCAATTCACCTTCATTTTTTCGTAAATAATGAATTAAAAATTTCCATTCCATAACAAAATCTTCTTCAGTACAACTCTTTACTAACAGGAGCAGAATTCTGTCCCAGTGGCATCTCCACCTTATACACCATCAGGTTTGGGTTGTGTTCTCAAGTAGAATCCTCTAGACAGTCTCATACCTGTTTTAATTAAATCTGTTGTTTTCATCTTTGTGTTTAATTATACAACTGGCTTTCTTTTATCTTTCCACTGTTGGGAATTTTTATGTATTTCAGTCTTAAGGCCAACTGCGCGCATTCAAAACATGTGTGACTCCGTCCCAGTGATTGCCTGTGCTGTATTTGCCATAATGCTTCGCCATGCACCATTTTCTCTCCAGATTAATGTGCGATGCTGCCTAGGTTTTTGCAGCCTCTACTGTACTTACAGTTTGTTTATCCCTAGGGCAGAATGCAGATACTGAAGTAATGTAGGTTAGTTATTTAAGCAAATGGGCAAACTGTTAAAGGTGTCCATTGTACATGAAAATGCCATTATCATGAGGAGCAAGTGCTCACGTCTCAAAAATCTTCTGGGTTTTTTGGTGAGTGGTGTTAGACTTTGCAGCAAAGCACATCCTGAACTAGGGAAAAAGAAGATAATTTGTTCAGTCTAAAGCAGTTTTCCTTTTACCCAAGGTTTGCAATTGCCCTGAAAACATCCAAATCCATTCCTTCCAGCCACTGCCAAATGGCTCCAGCATTTGCAAGATTGAGACCTGTCAGTTACAAAGATTCCTAACAATTTTTAACCCTCAGCTCTGCAAATTACCCTGAGGTCTCTCAGATATTAATCATTTTGTATTGCATTGTTGTCTCCTGATGAAGGCCCAGTGGAATTCACAACAGTAAGATGCAGGAAGACCCCTCACCCAATTAAATTGGAACTGTCAGTGCAGAAGACAAATAAAAACTTGGGAACATTTAAAAGCCTCCCATAGTTCAGGCAAGGGTTAGTCTGCAAATAACTGCAAACAACGGTCTTCAGCTGTTGATGGCAAAACAATATATATATGGATAGTGACAACAAGAGGGGTACCAGAAACTGTTTCAGCATGAAATCAGTGTCTGTTGTCAGTAATGGACTGGATGTGTGCAAACAAATTGAAACTTAATCTAGACAAGACAGAGATGCTCCTTGTCCATCACCAGACAGGTTGGGGAACAGGGATCGAGTCTGGATAGGGGTTACATTCCTCTTGAAATCTCTGGTGAACAGTTTGGGCATTCACTCAAGAGGCTTTAGAGTTTAAGTTATTGTGGCAGAAAGATTTTTTCAGTGGGGGTGTATTACATTTTTATCTTGTTTTAATGTGCTTGTAATTGTTGTAATGTAGTGCTTTCTAATAGAACTGTTTGCATCAGATAGGTTTAGAGTGTACTTAAGAACATACTTGGCGGTGAGCCACCTTGGGTCTCATCCCAGGAGAAAGGCAAGAGATTAAACACACACACAAACAAACAAACAAACAAAATACTCCTTAGGAAGAGAAGGTCACAAAGCATCTGCCACCACTAAGGAGACTCTACCTTGACAGATTTCACCACACGAGGGGGGACTCAAGGGTGCTTGCCCACTTTTCATAATAACCTGTAAAGGTACGTGCCAGAGAGAGCAGTTGCTCAGGTTCCACATTCCTGCTGATTGCGATCCATGGCACTGTTGAGTAAAAGCAAACTTTATTTTATGGTCCATACACCCAACATAATGAGCCATCCAAACTGTACAATATTAAGTACCATATTTGCCAGCTTATTAGACACACCAGTGTATAAGACACACCCTATTTTTCAAAGAGTATTTTTTGGGAACATTTTTTTTTAGTACCTTGATGAGGCAAAATGCAGAGGAGAGGAAGGGAAAGAAAAGACTGCTGCACCGGGCTTCCCCCACCTCTTCTCCTCCTGTTTTGCTTCGGCAGGGAGAACTCCCAGCAGAGTCAAAATGCACAAGAGAGGAGGGGAAGGTAAGGAGTGCTACACCAGGCTTCCCCCACCTCCTATTTTGCCTCAGGGAGAACTCCTTTCGCTTCCCTTCCCTTCCGTATGCATTTAGTGTATTTAGTGGTGTGTAAGATACACCCCATTTTCAGAGGGTATTTTTTAGGAAAAAAGTACATCTTATGTGCCAGCAAATAAGGTATAAGAAAGCTACACCTACTAAAAATAGGACATAAATGCATAAAATAAAATAAAAATTATAAACAATATGGATTATTAGGTAAAATATAGATAGGCATTCCTTAATTCTGTCTCATTAACACAATACCATCAGATTGATCTTACAATGTGTTACCAGTATCCCAGCATAATTGAGTGTAAGCAGTTGGCACAGTCCAGTTAGGACTGAGGAAGGGCTTGTGCCGTCCGCCCAAACCATCCTAGGGAATCAGCCCTTGTGTTGTTGAAGGCAGATTTCTGCTCACATTTCCTCCCCAAATGTGCACGTTTTCCTCATTGGCTCTTTGCCAGTAATGCGAGGATATCGCTTGGTTTCCTCCCGATCCATATGCTCCAGGAGGCCCACTCTGTAATAGGCAGGGTGAGAACTTGGGCTGCTGGCATTTGGGAGGACTTTAGATCAGCAACAGAGCCCCTGCGTTGTGTGCAGAAATCCCCAGGTTCAGTCCCCAGCTTTTCCAGCTATGGCTAGAAGAAAGCCCAACCTCAAACTCAGGTGAGTCACTGCCAAAGAGAATGCAGGCATTAACCATGTGAGATGAACCAGTGACATGCCTCGATTTGAGGGAGCTCTTTCCTATTCGTCTTTACTCAGAGTAGGACCTGGGTCGGGCCACTCGAACAAGCAACTGTGTCGCCGATGTTCCTTTCTGTTCCGCAGTCAGCTTAGGAAAACATTAGCTCTGCTTCCTGGCAAAGCCCATTGATCCTTCTCAACCTTAAACATTTAAAGTTCAATTTAGCATTTAGGGAGTAAAAGGTCTCCAAAGAGACTCGTAGCCATTGATTTTGTGTCAGAGTTGAAGAGCTAAAGTTTAAGCCGTGCTGCTGGTGCTGCTGCTGCACCGCTTTCTGAGGCAGGAAAAACCTGGGTGCTGTGCAGCCATGTGCAGTTGTTTACCACTTTTCTTCTTCCTCTCTTCTTCCTCATTTCTCCCTGCAGAGGTGACAATAAAAGCACTTAAAGAGAAAATTCGGGAATACGAGCAAACCCTGAAGAACCAAGCAGAGAACATTGCTCTTGAGAAGGAACAAAAGTTGCAAAATGACTTTGCCGAGAAAGAAAGGTAAGCTGGTGCATGTGGGGAAACAATGATGGGTTGGAGCGTGATTTAGCTTGAGTAGACCCATTGGAAGCAACAGGGTTTAAGAAGGCCATGGCTGTATTCAAATCTCATTGATTTCAGTGGACTTCTCTGGATACGGCTAAATCTTCCTCCAACTAGCGTGCAAACGTGCAACCTCAGTAGCTGTTGGATGGAAATTTTCCTCTGGTTGACGGTGCAATGAGAACATCTCTCTTTTCCTAGTTCAAATTTAATTAAAATTTGGGTTCTGATCTTAGCACCTCAACCACTCAGCTGAGGACGAGGAAGTCCTGAATTCACCTCATTCCCCACCAGCCTTAGGCAAAGTGTGGTTGTTGCTTATTGTAGTGGGAGTGAGCCAGTGTTATTGGTAACGGTGTTGAAATCATTATAATTTTTTAAAAGACATTTTGAACCTCCCGTCAGCCAAATTCCCAGGGCAATTGACACCAGAAATGCAATAAATTACATACATGAATAAAGCATAAAACTTAACAGGGTGGCAAGATCTCTAGGGGCATGAAACCACTCAACAAAACTGTGAACACCTTGGGAAAATCACAAGGTTGCTAAGATGATGACCAGGATCCAGCAGTATACTTTGGTATGCAACACCATGAGAATTGGACTTTTTGAGAGGTATAAATGCAGGGACAGCCCAGTTGTTCAGAAGTCCATGTTGTGATAATACTTTTATTAGATCCAGCTAAAAGGCACCGAAATTTCCGTGCAAGCTTTCAAAATGAACAGTTTCCTCATCAAGGGAAGAGGTTTTGAAACAGCAGACGAGACGGGTGGAGGACAGTATTAGAGTCCGATAGTCGTCTGCGTGTTGACTTCAGATGGTATGAGTGGAAGGGTTTGCAAACTATCAATTTGGGCTTGTCTGGCCACACACAGATCCACAGTGGCCCCAGGGCCCTCTGGGAAGAAGAAAGGCAGTCAAAGCAAAGCAGTAGAATTTACTTCTCTGAAAATACAAAATTGAAACTTGGAGGGGCTGTAGAGGAAAAGGAGGAGTCATAGATTTTGGCTGAACCTGCAGAAGTACACCAATGATTCCTGGCCCATGTATATAAAACACATTGAACTCTTGAATGTGTGTTCACTGTCAGGGCCAAGCACACTTAACTGTTTGTGTACCAAACAAGTCTAGTGATTAGTCTTTCTAGACCAAGCCTGGCTGTTTACCCTGAAGTCCAAAGATAATTTAGGAGAGCACATGTTTGAAAACAAAAAGAGGTAACTACAGCTAAGAAGACACCCCTCTCGTTCATCTTCCCTAGACAAAATGAGTTTCTAGGATACTTGCTGTTTCAGCCTCACCAATGTGTAATGGTGCTAATTCTTTGCAAAACTATCTTCCACGTGCTCCGGATTGAAGACACAGAGCCATTGGTGCTCTGGTTGCAATCTCTGTAGCACCCTCTTTACATGTTTCTGCAACCAGATTCTGCATTGCATTTTTGGAAAGTATCAGGTGCACCACTAAGATAATTCCATAAATACAAAAAAGCTGAGCTTTTCCCGTACCTTAAATAGTTAGTATACAGTGTTTTCAAGATTTCAGTTAGTGTGAATGCCACAAATCCACAAATGTGTAAGCACCAAAATGAAAGGCCTTGGGGAAGGGGGAAGAATCCCCTCCCTTCCATACAAACACACACATTACTCACGCTGCCATAGGTTCTGTTGCAACAGTTCTCAAACTTTCTCTTAATACAAATTTTCTACACAGACTTTTCTACTGTGACTTTCCTTGCACGTTACAAATAATTCTGCGAGCATCCCCTTAGAGCAACCTGAAACCCTCCGGATGTTTTGGACTCCAGCTCCTATAAACCCTGCTGGTTGAGGATTACAGGAGTTTAGCAAAAAACTTCTGGTGGGTTGCTTAGCCCTGTTGTACAGAGGATGCTCCAAAGATCTTCATTCTAAAGGGGATGAAGAAATCCCAACCTCTTCTCACAGTGAATTCTCTACAGATTCAGCCCAAAGGTCCCTTTTGTCCAGTGGAGGGACTCCTTTGGATCCAACCCATTGTGTGTGGAATTTGATGTTGATTTATTTTAATATCCTCGTTTGGTGTTACAGAGAGGTGAATGCCTTTTAAGTTGCCTTGTACCAACTTTTGTTCTCTTCTTACAGAATGTTGCAAGAGACGCAGATATCAACGGCCTCGAAACTGGAGGAGGCTGAGCACAAAGTGCAGGCATTGCAAACAGGTTTGTGATCTCTCCCTTCTGTGATGGAGACAAAGAGTGAAAAGAAAGCGGAGGTGGGCTTTGCATAAAGCAGGTGCTGCCCTTGCTCTTTGGCCAAGAGCTGATTTGGACACCAGCAGTTTCCCAGTTGTTATTAAGAAGGTGATTGTGTGCCACGGCTGAGTTCATGCTCATCCACCAGAAAAATGTGTGTGAACTCCTGGCTCTCTATGCCAGGCCTAGGAAGAACGTGGCCTTCCTAGAGATGCACAATTTCTAGAAATTTTGAAGCCACGAAAATATGTCCCCCCACCTGGAGAAAATACAGAAATTTTCAGAAAAACTGAAAAAGCATGCTTTACAGAGTGATAACCACATAGTTTAGGAAGACAAAGTGTGTTTAACTTGGTTTGACACAAAATTGGCATGATTGGTATATTAAAAGTATGGTTTATTCAGAAGATAATTAGAAATTAAGTTTACTTTTTAAAATTTTATTTAAAAAAATTAATTTTTTTAAATAAAAAATATTTTTTTAAAAAAAATGAACCCACAAAATCCTGAACTGTAAGGAATCTCTGAAGTACCCCCCCCCAAAAAAAACCTGCTTTGTTTTTGCCAGTTTATGAGAATTTAGCAACAGTAAAAACATGAGAAACCCATCAACCTTGGTAAAACAAAATGATTTTGTCTCCTCTAGTCCTCTGTAGTTTTAAACAAAAAGCACTCATTCTGAGTCTGAGGGAATATGTAGGCCCACAATACGCTCTTCATCTCCAGACCATAGTCTAGAGATTGCTAGTGTTATGTACACACCAGCCTGCTGCTCACAAAAAGTCTCAGCATCTTGGGTACTCTTGTTTCATTGGTAGAAAGAACCTTGTGCCATCTGGAAGGGGGAGTAAATCGCTGCTGTAGAAATGCATGAAAGGGAGTGCAGGATGAGTGCTTTTGCTGCATTTGTACAGATGTGGGGGTCATTCTCTACCTGCAAGCTCGAGACTTACTGGGAAGTGTGAAGTTAGAGGTCCTTAGATCTGTGATGGCTTCGGGGTCAAAACATGAATCAGTCTGCAGAAAGAATGGGCGGCTTCCTTCTTCTCTCATATATACGTATATATAAAATTTCTCATATGTATGTAATATGCATGTAATATAATAGAAAGCAAAGAGATACATACATATAATTTCAAGGTGGGCAATTTTGGGAGTCTAGGGGGCTGCATTAGCTCCAAAAGAAACCTTAGGGGTGCACCACCCCAACACGAAAAGGCCTTTTTTGTTCCCAAATGTCCCCACCAGCACCCTCTAGAGTGTGTTGGCAACATTTTTGCCATGTTTTGAGGACTCCCTGCTCTATTTTAGACCCAAGAGAGGCCTTTTTTTCTCAAATCATGAAGTGAATAGAAGTCACTCTCTGTTTCAAAAAAAGGGGGTGGGTGAGGCTTTCCTGTGTCTAAAATGGTCCAAGGAGGCCAAAACATAGCAAACATGCACCCAGTAACCCCTAAAAGGCATTTGGGAGCAATAAATAAATAAATAGGCCCTTGGGAAGGGGCTACATGTGGCATACCATCCGCACTTGTCTACCCCTGACATAGAACAACACACTATGAGGAGACGACTCTTAGCCTTTGCAAAAACTCGAGATGTGCATGAACCCCATTCAGTAGCAAAGCGTTTGACCCTCTTTGTTAAGTGATGGTGGCCAGGACTACCAGCTGAGAACTGAAGCCCCGACTAGACAGCTGGAAGTCTGAGATGCCCAACACCCTCCGCGAATGTCGATGCCGTTGTATGTTCACCTGACCCTGTCCCCCCGATCTCCATTTTCTGGTCCTCTCCCGTCAGCAGTCTGTTTTTGACTCGCATGCTCACCCTTTCCTATCAGAGCTGTGGCTGGCCTGACCGCTGAGGCTGAAGCAGAGCTCAGTGACTTGTGTGAAGAACGCTGAGATCTGTAAAGGGAACATAGCTTGCTTAGCTCAACCTGATGGAGCAAGGCAGGATCTGGAAACTTTCACCATTCTGGAAAGAGATGGCACTCGGGGTTGGAATTGTGTTTGGGTGTTTCTGCATGTTTGCTAGAGGAAAGAATTTTGAAAAGCTTTTAAGCGTTGTTTTTCTACAGTGTTGGTTTGGTTTGGTCAGGGAGAAGGCTTAATGCAAGATGACTGTGCAGACAGAGAACAGTTTATAGTTCAATAGTAATTGAGTAGTCATTTTTAACATGCAGCTCTTACCATGTCAGTAATGCTTCGGCATGTTGCTTTTCTATCCTCTTTACCCTTCAGCCTTGGAAAAGACGCGGACAGAGTTATTTGACCTGAAGACAAAATACGACGAAGAGACGACGGCAAAGTAAGCCCTTTTTTTAACCACGTGGTTCAGGTGTTTAAGACTCTGCTGTCATCATCGCATTGAACAGGAGAAGGCGGAGACAGCTAGGAAAACAGAGGGTGGATTGATGCTCAGGCCCACTATGTGTGTGATAAGGTCCCACAACCATGCTTTGTTCCCTGCTGGAAGCTGCTGTGCTTCCTGAGGGGTCAGGTTTCTCTTTCTTGTGGCAATAAACACAAGATGGATAAACCTTTGAATATGCTTAGGGTAGCGTGGCAAGAAGACCCCTGTGTATGTGTCTCTGTGCTCATGGGTGCACTAGAAATACACAAAGTGTGGTCTCAGCATTATGAGAATGTGGAACCTGTCTCTGCCTGGGTCTCCAACCTGGGTCGCTGAGGGAAATAATCATGCTGCTAATCCTCACGATATTACCTTGATAATAACTTACAAATACTTTTGCTGGAATCAACCTGTAATGTCTACTCTGACTGACAGAGGGCCTCAAGTAAAATCCTTTCACTGTTACTGATTTTTTTTTCAAATTGGAGAAATTAGAGCTTGAACCTGGAACATTATTCCTACAGAGCATGTGTTCTAACACTGAATAATGATGGCTATTACCCAACATTTAGTCACTATCTCTGATCAAAATGGTGCTTAATACCATGTCACAGAGAGTCACAGAGAGAAAACACTTCGCTGTTGTGATGTAGATGTTGGCTTTGAACGGAGTCAGAATGTGCGTTCTTCTCTTGCATGATGATTTACTGACACCCTTTTCAATTGTCCTCTTTTGGCTGCTTCCTTGCAGCTTTTATCTTTAGCTCTGCTAGGCACTGCAGCGAGCACCTCCTCTGCACATTGCCAGCGTTTTGTTCCAGCTCATTTACACAGTGAAGATGTCGTGGATGTGTATCAGGGTGCTTGTCCCAGAATTGTTATCGAGTCAGTAGCAGCCCATGTACATTAAAGATGTTTTCCTTTTTTTTTTTAATTCCCAACTCACTGTCCAAGTTGCTAAAATGACTGAAAACATGGAAGAGACACTGCATGGGAAGCGTTTGGCGGGGGGGGGAAAGTGACAGACAATGGGTGAAGCATTGCTTCCACAGAAGAGACCACAACAAAAACAGTTTTATTCATTGGGCTGTTTTCAGTCCCTGAGTAGCTCACATACTTATTGGTTGTCTCAAGTCTATTTTCTCCAACCCAGTGCCCTAGTGATGTATGGGAGTGTGGCTCCCCTAATCCCTGACTAACACACGCCTGTTTGTTGGGGAAGACACACCCAGAGAGCTGAGGAACGCTCTTTTAGATGGTTGAGTAGACACTGGGTCTCTTCAGCTGCCAGCATTGCATGAGAAGAAGAGATGATCTTTGGATCTTATGCTTTGGATTCAACCCTTTAGTCTTGGGGCTGGAGTGTGGTCAGCAACATTATTCATAGAAAGTGTAGAAGAAGCATGGCCTACTTGCCACGGTGACCCTCTCCTAAAGTTCTCTTAGCCAGATTTATTCAGAGGAGGGTGGCCATTGCCACCTTCTAAGCCTGAGAGAGTGTGACTTGGCCAAGATCACCCAGTGGATCTACATGGCTGAAAGGAGATTTAAACCCTGGTCTCATAGAGCCCCAGTCCAGCATTCAGTCCATTTTTCAGTGAGCTGTTCAATAGTGGAAGATGAGTAGCCCTTCAGAGGTGGCTGACCCACCCCTGCTACCAATATTCCTCTGCAAAGCTTAGCTGTAGTAGTTGCTTAACAGTTGCATGACAGATCACACAGCAAATGCGTAGGGCCCTGGGGTTTTCTTTTCTACAACTACTGCCCCTGGTTAGATTGTACATTAATATCAATAAACACTATGAGGTACGAAACAAAGTGAAAACTCTGCATTTGTCCAGTTTCTAGCAATGCTGTTGAAGACAGATTTTGCTAAAATAATGGTGCTAATAGTAATGATGATAATATTGCCCCTCCCAGCTACCTGCTGATTAGTTATTTCATCGTTTTGTGGTGCTTTACAACTTTTCAGCAAGCAAGCAAAAGGTCCCTGGCCACACTCTTAATCTGAGGGGAAGGAGGAAATCTCCCAGTGCCATTCCACGGGCTGCCTCTCAGTGGTCTATGCTTCTCTGTTGAGTAAAATCCCACCTAAAGAAGAGTCCTGCTCAGCCCCAAAACCTTCTTATTGTTTGCTGTATTCTAGTTGGTCTTGGTTTGTTTGGATTTTTCCCCCCCTTCCATTTGTGCCAAGGGGCCAAGAAAGCCTTGTTTGGAGTGGGAGCATCGTATGATTGATATATATGTATATATTTGTGTGTGTGTGTGTGTGTGTGTGTGTAAAAATGATGAATATTACCCACTTTCCTAATGGACTGACACTGTTTTATAATCCTGCCTCTTGATTATGACCGAGCTTTCAGGGGATATACCGGCAGTTGACTACATTTTTCTCTCCCTGATGTGTTGCATAGATTGTAAACCCCTTGAGGGCTGTGTTGTTCAAGTAACTTTTTATGGCACACTAATGGCAGTATATAAAATAATACAAACAGATAACAATAACAATAGTTGTTGCAATCTCCCTGCGGCACTGAATCTGGGAAAAGGAAAACCACTGTGGTTCTATTGGCCATAGAGGCTCTGAGAGCGGTCTCTCAGATGGACGGACAAATCACCTGAATAACCACTACACCATTACCATGCGGTAATGGAACACAGAGAAGTTCCTTTGATGAAGATCTCAAATTCTAGGGGGTAGGTCTTTCAGATATATTGGGCCCTTGTTTCTGCTGCTGAAGATGATATGGATCTTTCATTGATGCCTTTCAGGCAAGTGGTTACAATTTCCTGTTCTACCTGGACTTTGACATATTTACATACTTATAGATTTGTTTTTGTTTGTTTCTTTTGCAAACTGCTTTGGGGTTCTATAAAAGATCATGTGTGCATTATGTGCATGCCTCTGTTGTAACTCCAAGACATGGTGACAGTTGAAGCTTGGCATAACTTCTGATGGAATCTGGAAGTGTTCACTTTGGGGTTATATTGTTTTTAAAATGAATTAAGTTAACTTTTAGTTGATTGAAATTGGGCAGTAGCTGGCAGTACCATCTTCAGTCACTAGATGGCATTAAGGCCCTGATCTTCCTTATAAACAAAAGTACAGCCAGACTGGGATATTCATTTCTGCCAAAGGCCTCTAGCTGCCTCCAGTGATGTTTCCCTCTACCAGTTCCCCAAACAGTTGAGGGAGAGGGGTTGCCTGATAAAGGGCTGAAGGAGAAGGGTGAGTGGATAGAAAGACTGAAAGAGTTCTGAACTGGAGAGAGAAAAAGTCCAGTGTGTAAGCTATCAGGAAGAGAGACCATGGTTGGGAGAGTAAGGTTTTGAATCCTTGGAAGCTGGGTAAGTCGGTTAGCTTTAGAAATAAGTAACCACAACGGCAACTAGAATTTGCTACAAAATATGCAGTGAATCTTGATCAATCCACTTCACCCTACTTTTTCTGATTTCCATTTCCAACTGAAACTCAACAGCCTGTGGGTATTGAGCAGCCTTGATTATGGTTGATGAGTCATTTTGTTGTTGTTCCTTTTGTTCTTGTTTGCTTTTTTTATAAAATACCTGTTATACTCATGCAAAACTCCCAAGGATTGTGGTACATCTTTCTTCCTTTGCAGTGGCCTTGCCATTTTGGCTCCATTCTGGGTTACTACCTGCGCCTGCTTTTAGAGGGTGTGATTACGATGATCTTAATTTTTTACAGGAAGTGAATAGTTGCTGCCGGTAAGTTAGAAGTGTTTGTACCGTTTGGCCAAAAAGGAAGCATGGTCCCCAAAAGGTCCTTCATTGGTCATCTGTGGGGCAGTGAAGGCGTTAACAGCGATACGAAATATGCTTTTGCAGTGTGTTAGTTGGGATACCAGAATCTGAAATTGACAAGACACCATCAGTAAAGTTTTCCATGTGTAGGCTTGAAATAAAATGCAATTAGGCCTTTATGTGCAGAACAAGGATCCATTGATGACTACAGCTGGCCTTTGTTTTCTTCTGTCACTGAGTGTGGGAGGTAAAAAGTGCTCCTCTTCATGTTTATTAATGCAGGATTCCTGAGACAAATGGCAAGCACAGTTTAATGTTTGTTGGGACATGGAGGGTCTGGCCAAAACAGTTGTGTAAGAGGATTTCAAGGTTTTCGGTTTGTGGCTGTTCCCAGGTTAAATAAATGGATGGCGACACTGCCCGGTTCTCTACAAGCGGCAGGCCATGCCTGCAAGGGCCGTCAGGAGATGCATCTGGGGGGTCTGGGGGTGATTGTTTTTAACAAGATGATTGAGGGAGAGGAAGTCCATAGGTCAGTAACAGAGCCCCAGCTTTTCGTGCAAAATATTCCCGTCTTCAGCATTTCAAGTTAGAACAGTGAGGTTGTGGGCAATGGGAAGGACCCTGCAGAGACACTGCCGTTCAGATTAGGCAGTTTCAGGTAGACAAAAGAGTCTGACCAACAGGAGGCAATTTTCTGTTGTTCTGCAGTGGCTGGTTCAGGTATCCAAGTTAGGAATGTTCTCCTTGACGTGGCGGAGTTCAGTACTTGAGGGGATGGCCATTTGCCGAATGCGAGCCGCTATCTGAGCGCCCCGATGTAACTCTCTAGTGATAGTGGGCAGGGCCGTTTGTGCCGTTGGCATTCAGATGTGGGCAGAACATACTGCCATAATGGGTGTTCAAAACGTTTTTGGTGGAAGAACAAGAAACTGTGGAGCCGTGGTGCGGTGAAGCGTGTTTTGGTTGTGACTGGAGGAAGCTTTTCCAAAGCATGAGACCATTTCCAGGGATGAGCCTAAAGATCTTTCATATACAAAGCTTAAAGGGTCCCTTCATGTTTGTGGGCATTTGACTTACTCCAGAGTAGAATGAATCCGGTGATCTCTTTGTTTTAAACACTCATCCATACCTCACCCACCTTTCTGTAGGTAAATGTCAACCAGAAGGTAGGTAAATCGTTGCCTATTAGTGAACTACCGGCTGGGTTCTGGAGGGACTACTTAGCGCTTCTTCTTGCTGGGTTTTCTTGTGGAGAGTGCAAACAGACACAGGCTCATGTAACCCAGATGAATTACACTCTAATATGTGGAAACTGGCACTGCCCATTTATTTTGCCAATTGAAAATGCATTTGGTGGTCCAGAGGAATAAATATGGAGCGGACTATGAAAGACTGAAGTCAGCTTCCCCAGTTCTAATAGACTATTTTGTCTCTTGCGTGAGGGCTTCAGGCTGTCCTGCAAGACATCCCACTTTGTGGTTGATTTGGGACTGAGGAGAGGTTTTCAGTGACATTCAGGGCAGGAAAATTTAACTTGGGTTGTGAGATGAGGAAGAATTACTAAAGGTTTACAAGGATAGGAAACCATTTCAACTCCATAGTTCTAGCAATGGCTTTCTCTGAAGCTGCTGAAGAAGTACCAGCTGGGAGTGGAAGTGCTTTCTCAGGTATCATAGTATAGATCTAGAGCCTTCCTTTTTATAGTCTCTTTCTCCTGCTTTTGATGAATGGCGAATCCAGTAATAGACAGAGTGTAATTGTCTAAAGACAAGGTTGCAGCCTGGGTTACCTTTGCCGATTTCCTGGCTTTTTACATCTGTGGCCATACAAACCAGGAGAAGCTAACAAGTAAATTCCTTTTTTTTTTTGGGGGGGGGGGTCTTTAAATGGGTACTCTCCATCAACTGAAGCCTAAAGCCAACTTCAGTCCTGGAGTACAATGTCTCAGGAACATCCAGAACGTTCTTAGCATCTTTCTCTAGGATTTTGTGTAGATTTGGTCCTTCTTTTGATGGGCCAGCTTTTATTAAAGCATTTCATCATCCAGCCAGGTTCAAACATCACACCCAAACTGCTTCTTGTTGGTTAGGCTGTTAAACTCATTTACATTTTTTTTTCCTTACAAGTGATTTTGTGGGTTGAGGTGAGCAAAGTGTTTCCCCAGGGCCACAGGCAGCCCTCCCCCAGGCTGTTTTTGGAACCCCCAACCCTACCACACACCCCAGACTGTTCTTCTTTTTGGCCACATAAAGATGAATTGCTCTTCCTGGAAGTTAGCTGGAGCAGCAGTTCGTCTTTAAAATAGGTCTCAAGGATCCTCTGCCCTGTTGAACATTTTTTAAATAACTGCTTTTCAAAAGTAGAATTGGGCTTTTGTCCATTTCTGGTGTTCTTTTGCCATTTTTGGCAGTCTGGGTGGCCCATGCAAAGTCCCAGGGCAGAAAGGAGCCTCCGGACCTGCTGTAATTTCCCACCCTATTATAAACAACCATTTTATCATCCAGCCAGGTTCAGATGTCACACCCAAACTGCTGCTTGGCTAGCCTGAGAAGACTTCCAGCTTGTGCACTCCGGAATGGACAAATACAGTTTGAATAGGTTTTTCCCATCTGGTTGGAGAAAGATCAGTTTGCCACGCACAAAATTCACCTCATTTATACATCCCAGAAAAGTAGCTGACTTGTGAACCAGAAAGGGGAATCTCTTGTAGTAAGTGGGGTCTGTGGGGTGTGGCAAGGGAACCTAAAACCAAATTGTGGTTTGGACACACTTTCTGAACTGGGCACTCTGGTTGCCTGAGCTTGGAGAGACACTCAGAAGCACAATCTTTCCATTCGGCGTCCTCCCTTCTTCCCTTTTTTATGCTACTCTGTGATGGCACCATCTGTGTTTGTGCCCATTGTTGTTTGTGAGGTAGTCAGTCACCAAAATGGTGATGAGTTCATTGATTTTTGTCCTGGTGATTTCTGCCTTTCTATCAGAATTGGGCCGACAAAGTGGCTTCTTGTAAAAGCCACTGCATCTAAAGCAATGTCACCAATGTAAGTCTCCAAAAACCTTCAAGAAAAATAACAAGAACTGATACCACAAGGAGAGAAAATGAAAGAGGGGAAAGTTTGCAGAAGGCGTCTCTAGCTTTACTGACTGCTCTGGTTGGTGAGAGTGCAACGCTGACAGGGCAAGTCTTGTGGCACGTGTGAATGTTCCTAAAAGAGGAGAGGTTGCAGCCTTGAGCCTGCATTCACTCAGATTTCATATGCATTCTGCCCCAAGATGGAATCTGCCTCTATTTCTTCCCTGTGTGTTACCTCCATGGCTTTGAGCTCTTCGTGAAGTGACTGTTCAAATATATAAGCAGCACACCATTTTGACAGCCTGGGTATGCGCTTTCTGCCCAGTTTACCACAGCTTCCTCTGGAGGGTTTAATTGGAAGAGACCTCAGAGATCGTCACCTCCCTCTTCCACAAGCGAGGGAAATAACACTGCTGCATTGTCGCTAATAGATAGTCATCTGTGCTGCACCTGAAGACATTGAATAGAGAAGAGTCCACTGCAGTCCACTGTCAACAGCTTGTAGACAAGGAAGTTCTTCCTCATGTTTAGTCAAAACCCTCTTCCTTTTAACTTGAGCCCTTTGGTTCAGATTCTAGTTTGGGATTATCTGGTTTGGTCCATCATCTCAGTAATAGCGCTTTCACCCTCTGAAGATGCCAATCAAATAATCTCTTCTGTAGACTAAAGGCAACTAACAATTTTAACCATTCCTCACTAAAGGATTCATGTTCTGCCCAGGCTTCTTTTTCATATAAAATTCGACTTTTATTATATAGTTCAGTTATGAACTTTCCATCCTATATATATGTGTGTGTGTGTGTGTATGTGGAATAAGAGGGAGAGAATGGATGGAAAGTTCTTAGCTGAGTTGGAGAGGTTTTCTGTTTCTCTGATCATTTGAATTTATTTGACTGGGGCATGTTAGCAGGGTTTTTTTAAAAAAACCACTTTATTTATTAATATTGTAATGCAAAACATTCAGCACATAAACAGATAAAACAACATATAAAATACATAATCCAAATCAAGCAGCTAAACTGATAGGATCCTCTCAATATACTCTTGGTCTCCCCAAATGCATCTCTCCGAAACCTATCCATTTGTGATGGGATGTTCCAGTCGGTGAAGAGACTGACAGTCAGATTCTTTAGCCCGTTCCCGAATGAATCTTTCCACCTTTGGAAGGTGTGGCTGCCCATAGTGTATCTTCTTAGCTGTTGCCATCTTCTTCCTTTGTCAGCACAGAGGCTTCAAGTCATCAGCCTATTGGATTAAATATTACTTTCTGCGGTTTGTTTTAATACTGGCCTTGGTATCTGGGAAGTTATAAGCTTACAAAGGTTTAGGAGCACATGTTAGAAGTTGTGGTGGGAGGATGTAAGAATGCTGCATTTTTGAGGTGTGGATTTCATCTTTTAATTGCTGGGTCACTTACCAGAAGTTTCAGTGTTTCGGTATGGGGCTCTTAAAGCTATTGCTCACAAAGGATATCTTCCATTGTTTTGGTGCGGCTACTGAGCAGTGGCCTGTTTGGAGGCCCTGGCCACATGAAATCCCCCTGGATTCTGTCAGAACACCGTGGCAGGTTGCAATAAGTCTTCCGCAGAATTCAGCCCCAAGCTAACTTCTGTCCAGGTTGGCAAGGAAAGGGCCATGTGGAGGCTAGACTTGAGAGCAGTCTTGTCATTTCTCCTGTTTGGATTGTACTGAGATTTTCTTCTCAGATGTGTATCCCTCTCCCCATCTCTATCTTCCTCTGAATATGTGGAACACTTTGCCAGTATTGGTCTTTCTTTATAGCAGGGCTGTTTTTGTAGGAGTCCCCCAGAGTCCCCAAAAATGCCCTTTTTCTAGTGCCAAAAAAAAAAAAGTGAATTGTATTGATTAACATAAAAAATACCAGTTTTTTAACACTAGAAGTGGACTCCTACCCACTTCCAGTTTTGCCTTGTTTTCATGTTTTGTGGGGGAGAATTTTGGCCAACTGAGCAGCCCCCAGAAAGTCCCAGGAACAGAAAAATGGCTCGTGTGCTGATCAGAGTTGCCCACCCCTACTTTAAGTTCTTGAAACACAGGTTTTTTAAGGGCCAGGGTCAACTGCGTGTGCAGATTTGTGTTGTTGTTATATTTACTACACTTTTAAAAGATTTTGCCATTCCACTGTTTGTTATAGAAAGCATCCCATAAAAGCCATGCCTGAACTCCCAGGTTCTCGCTATTTTTTGCACACTGAATGTGCATCATTCACTGCCATGTCAATAATACACCTTAATTATACCCTACCCAGTCTTGTGAGTGGTGTTTCTTAAAGCACCTCCCAGTGTGTCATCTGCTGTTTCTTTGTTGTCCCCATAAAACTGGAGACAGGTGGGTGTGCAGCTGTGACAGCAGGCAACCCTTCAACCAGCAGTGGCTGTTGGTCTCTAGATGCTGTTCACCTGTGCAGTCATAGGATGACAAAGTTGTGAATCTGAAATTTGGGCCCTTGTCCGGAGCTGGGGAGCAGGGGAAGTCGCGCAGGTGGGGAACACAGTTGCTCCACAGAAGCGTCCTTGGCCAAATTGCTCCTCCACGCGCACACGCTCGCAGCCTCCCATAGAACGAACGGGTTGCTGCACCCAACAGCGGGCTGCCTCGGCAGCCGGAGCATCCCTGCACACCAGCCTTGCAAACGAGGAAAGTCTCCTTTCCGAGAAGAAAGGAGGGAGATAATTGAACCCTTTGATTTCTTTCACGGTTTGTTTGCCCTTTCATTTCTTTCCCGAGGTGCTGTTTGTTGAGGAATGTTTCCAATTGCCAGGGAGAGGGTGCGTGGGGGGTGTCTAATACTTCCCCGCCAGCGCTCCTTTCAGCCTGAGTGGAGGACCGTGGCAGGCCAGCGACATGCATTTTTAATGCAGAACTTTATACCCCGGCCCTTGCAGCACGACTGCGCGGCCCTCTCTGGAGCTTTCAGATTTAATGCTCCGGTGAACAAAGCACAGACGCAGGGCAGTCGACATCAGCCGGCATTAACCCCTGCTCTGCCCAGCACGGAGCAGTTAATTTCCCCACAGAGTCAGGCAAGGAGCAGCTTTCTGTTTGGTTTGCGTTGCTCTAATTATTATTTTCCACAATGGAAAATTGCGCAGCCTTGATGCCTTCATCAGTTGATGCCCTCAGATACAAATTCTGTTCAAATTCTGTTTCTTTGCATTTCGAGGGCTTCTTTCCTTCCTTCTGGCCTTTTCTTCACAGGAGCTCATTTAATGCCCTTTCACCTCCGTCTGTTTTTTTTTTTTTTCCCAAGGGCTGGTGCGTGGAGGAACATATGCAGCTGCCTTAAAACGAATCAGAGCATCGCTCTGTCCGGCTCAGCTCCCCAGGCTTGCAGACAAAGAGGAATCTAGTGTTACCTTGGCTTATTTCTGTCCCACCATTTTGCCAGAGTGGGGAGTCTTTCCCAGCCCTACCATTTCCTGCATTGCAAAGCATGGACTCTCAGCATTGAGTTCCAGCTCCTTTCCTGTAATGGCATGGCCAGGGATTAAGCTGTGGCTCATGTAGGCCAGTGACCTTTTTCTGACAAGACTGGGTAACTTTATTAGATGGATTCAGAAGCCTCCTCATAGAGACTGGATAAGTAACATCCCTCTCAGGCTCTTCGCTCCCCGCCTTTTTTTTCTCTTCTTTTTCTGTTCGTTTATCAGTTCGTCTGATGAAGCATGAGAACCTCTAACCCTAACAATTTCCAGAGGGGTGGCATCTGTGTGAGTCTGTTGCAGGAGAAACAGCTGCCTTTTGGCATCTTAAAAACCGATAGATCAGGTACCATGAGATTTTTTGTTGTTGTGGCCTCAACACCTCCAGGACATCTCTGCCTTATCTGCATTAAAAAAAAAACACCAAACTTTTAAACCTTTTGGCTTAAATCTGATCTCTTGCCCTAGGTAGACTGGGCCTGTTGAATCAGTGTGCTGAATTGGAAGTTCACACTTCGTTGTGGAACGTCTCTTACAGTGACTGGGTTAAGTTTATATTTCAGCCACTCATTTCCCAACCTTCTAATACCTGGAGCCCATTTGCGATCTTTTTCTCTTCCCCTGTTTGTAATGAAAGTGTCAAACAACCATTCAGAGAACCTGAAAGGATTTTCTGCCGCCACTTAAGAGCATATATTTATTAGAGTGACTAACAAGACAGAAATACTAAAGTATCAAACCAAAATGTTTCATCTTCTCTATTACGCTCAGAGCTAAACTATTCTGTGCATCCATACACAGGGCGACACATGGACACGTTTTATAAAGTGTGTAAGTTTAGATACAAGTATGGGTGCATGTACACACATAAGCAGGTGGCATGTGACCGTACGGCCACTGAGAACATGAAGCAGGTACATGGGGCCCAGGTGACCTTGATCCACATGGGGAGCATTTCCAGACTTCATGCTGGGGAAGCAAAGTCGATTGCCAGGAGGAGGAGCTTTGGGTGGCATTCTTGTGACGTGACCTTGCCCGGAATGTGTGTTTCAGTTGCTAGAGTTCTTCCCATGTCCCATAGCATGGAGGGCTTTTTAAGAGATCAGCGACTGCAGTAAGGCAGGTTTTGTAGTACGGCAGCACAGAACAGGTGGCCCTCGAGATGTCCAGCTACACCTCTTGTCCAGCCTATTCAGCAAAGGGCAAGAAATGATGGGAGCTGCAGTCCCGCCACATGTCGAGAGCTACACATTCTCTGTCAGCAATGCTTACAGCATCCATCCCTGGCCTATCCTGGCCTGTTGCCTTCCCAACACCTTGGAGCCAATGTGGCATAGTGGTTTGTTTCTTGGAGTAGGACTCCAGACACCAGAGTTTGAATCCCTATTCGGCCTTGCAGACCCATGGGCGGCCTTGGACAAGTCATACTCTCTCAACCTCAGAAGAGGGAGAAGGCAAACCCGCTCTCAACAAATCTTGCCAATTAAGTCCTGTGACAGGTTTGCCATGGGGTTGCCATAAGTCAGAAATGGCACAAAGGCACACAACAACAAACCATTCCCATCATACCAGCCATCATCGTGGCCAACTGGGAGCCGTAGCTAGTGCTTTCTCCCATTACTGCCCTAATTTGCCTCATAGGGTTGTCCCACCTACCAGTCTGCACTTAGTTCCTGGGGAAGGAGCAGGACTGTGCCAGATTCTTTCCCCTTGTTGTCAAATGGTTACAAACTGTGGGGTTTTCCCCCCAGGTGAGTCATGGTTTCCCGTTGAGGATTAGTATGTCTTGATTTTGAAAGCAACCAGTCATTGGCGTACAGCATTGCCCCCTTTCCGACCGTCCTGTTATGCATTGCACTTTGCCACGTGCCCGCGGATATTGTCGTAGGTGCAGTTTTTACTCTAAACTCTGCCATTTGTGTCTGCTGGCACAGGTAGGGAATGCTTTGGGTCTACTTTAGGGTTTCTTCAGAAGTAATCATGGGTGTTTTCTCTCCTGCCACCCAGCTAATGTGCTAACAACTATGTTAGGAGAAAAAGAGAGAATGAGAGAGAGAGAGAGAGAGAGAGAGAGAGAGAGAGAGCACATTTACATCCATCAAGATCCCATCCAAGATGGGAAAAGGAGTCTTGTGCGTTTAAAATGTGACGAAGGGAGATGTTTGCTATGGAGAGTCAGACTGGATACAAAACAGGCAGAAGTGTTAATGGCACTCAGAGAGTAGGATTTATACTTGAAGAGTGTTTAAAGTGTTTGCTTTAAGCCCTCCAGAATCACACGCACAACTTGACTTTAAAGTGACAGCACAGAGATACATTTACACTTTTTTTTTTAAATCATGAAGAGGGTCCCACTTCTCAGACAAAAAAGCTTTCCCCTTGGCATCGAGAGGGTGGAGAGGAAATATCAGTGGGGCAGAAGAATCGTAACAAAAGGCCATCAGTTCTGAAAACTGGAGAAAAGTTTCTCTGTAAGCTCAGCTAAGGCCTGTGTCCCAACTCTTCGAGAAGGCCGTATGAATGGGGAAGTTTTCCCCTTGAAGGAATTGGTTAGAGATTAGATAGACCTCCTTCTGCAGTCGTTTCAAACTTGAGCTACAGATTTCTTTCTGACTCCATTGAGGATGGGAATTAGTGGATTTTTTTAAAAACAAGTCCTTTCTTTTGGGTTTCCCTTTCAAACGCCAGGTCTTCTTCATGGCACCCCTTACGCATAAACTGTTTCATTTCGGGCAGAAATGGAGGTGGCTCTGGAAGTTTATGATCAGATCCTCTAGAAATTTTTGCAGAACTTAAAAACCAGTGGGGTATCAGAAGGTGTTTTGATTTCTATTGGAGGCATGGCATTGTGTGTTTTCATGTGTGTGTGTGTTCATGTGTGGGCATGCGCACATACGTACATCTTGCCTGCTGTACCATTTCGCTGCGCAGAATCTTCCCCATCCAGTATTGGCCCAACTGCCAGGAACATTTTATCTTTTGCTAACCCATCTGGGTTAATAGTGGTTTTGGGGGCAGGACGGATGTGATCTAGATTGGAGAAATCAAAGGAGATGAAGGGGAAGGGGTGATAGGTAGATAGATAGACAGACAGACAGACAGACAGACAGACAGACAGATAGATACACACACACACACACACACACACACAAACACACACACAGCCCCCCTCCCCCATATACACAGACTTTATGAAAGTTGAGAGCATCCACTGCCAGGGATCGGTGATACTTCCTCCCCTCTGCCCCAGTGGCCAGTGGTAGCTTTTCATCAACATGGGGAAAGGAAGTAGGGGCAGAGGTGTATTTGGAGATGCAGCAGGACTAAGGCCTAATTCTACACCCTGCCCAGCTATTGACTTTCTCTCATCTCTGTAACCATAGCCCCTCATCTCCACAGTTCCAAGCCTGGATTTGCCCTTAGGTCACACCAGAGTGAGATGGGGTATTGAAAGGATGTGATGGGAATGTTGGAAAGGTTATCAGTTTTGATAGAGGGTATGTATGCATGCAGACTCCCCATCTGACTTTCCCCTAGTGCTTACTTGGCGGCATCCTAACATAGTTGTGCAAAGGAAAGCAAGGCAGGCAGAAGCAGGTGGGGTCTGGATGTGGGGAGAATTGCCCACCCCATCTCCACCGCTTTCATAAACTTCACAAGGGACAAGAGAAATGGTTCAACTGGCCAGTTTATGACTTGACTCCACGGGAGGAGGCTAGCAAGGAAGGATACCCTGCCCTTGGCATCTTGAAGAATTGCACTAATTCTCCTACAAGCCCAGGCTTTGCTTCTTGAGAATGATCTCTTACAGCAAAAGCAGGAGGAAGGTAGAGCCACTTTGTAAATCCTGCCTGCGTGCTGGTGCAGCTGTGGATAAGTAGTGCCTCTTAGAACAGTATTGTACTCTGGGGAGAAGTAACCCCTCCTTTTACTGCTTGCACGGAGTATGGAAATGACCAGGCCTTCATATTCCAGCATTACAATTAGGCCCAGTTACATTTGAGCACTAGGACCATTGTTATTAATGTTTTCCTTCAAGTCTTGCTTGCCCATCCTAGAAGCCTCTGCTCACTCTGGAAGCGACGGAGGCTTCATATCACGCTCGCACAAAAGATCCTTATTCCTCACAGTTGGGTCAAATTAAAACAAACAGTGGTTGGATGGGTAATTTGATTGCAAATGTGTAATTTAATTGCAAGGGAGGTGAAATTTGTTGGGTTTTTTCGCAGCCTGTCGTAGCCTCCTGTTTACTTTGTGTTCTTAAATCAGGAACACTGCTGAATCAGACCAAAAACCTTTCTAGTTGGGATCTTATTTCCATCCCTGGCAAACCAGGTGCCTTCAGCTCTGACAGCCTATCTTGAACATACAAAAAAACAACCTTGGTTTCATTGGTGTTCCCATCAATTAAGCCTATCAGATTTTTCATACTGCTAGGCACACAGTTGGGTTGACACAAATACTCCCCTTTCAGAGATTTTGCCAGCTGCTGCCATGCTGTTTGTATTTGTCAAAAGGGGCAGGTGGGTCAGAGCCTTGTCCAGCCCAAAAATGTTCCAGCAATTCAGAGGATTTGTGGCAGAATTTGACTCCAGCAAAAAGAAACAGTCCAAAACCAGAATATTTATAGAAGTTTTTTTCCCCCTGAAGTGGTTTGCCAAGAATGGCCTGTTTGCTGCTGATGTGTTGAAAGTTCATGCAAGTTACAAATGTCTCTTGTTTCTGCAGACGTTAGCAAGGAGGCAGATCTCTGCTTTCCTCTTTAGGTGGGAGGCAGCCGTCCCTTTGCAGAGCTGAGCCGTGTGTGCCACAGGTGAACTGGAATCAGAAAAGGGAAGGCTTAAGGAGGCCTTTCCAAAGAAAAGTCAGGTCTTGGGTTAAGAAGAAGTATTAGATCAGCTTCTTAATTTTGCACAAAAATGATGTACGTTGTTTCAGTAGGTTTATAGGGAATTATAGAAAAACAGCAAACGTGCCTCTGATAGGCCGGTTGTTAGTAAGGCTTGGACATAAAATGGAGCTGTTCTCTTGGGTCTGATAATGGGGGAAGAGGAGTCTTCCTATCTTCTTCCTATCTTCTCCTCACCTCCAGCTTCCCACCCCTGGCTCAGTCATGGTGTTGGCACAGACCTCAACGTCTATGAAGGCTCTGCATTTGTCCAGAAAATATGCAAAGCTGCTTAGGACTGTGTGTCTGTGGTTTTGTTCCACACAGCTCTTGTATGTGTGTACAGGTTGCAACTCCTTGGTGCAGAAGTGGTCTCTCCTGTGTAGTGAAGGTTGCCGTGGAAGGTAGATCTGTTGAGAGAGACACGCCCGAAGATCTGTTCTGCCGGCATGGTTGGAAATTCCATGCACATAAGGCCTGAAACGGCACGTGAAAGAATCCTCCCATGTAACCTGCTGATTTTGTGAAGGGAGGCACCCCTCCCTGCTTATGTTTCCTGCCAAACCAGGATGCTTAGCCAGCTTTGAACCTCAGTTGGCCTACGTCCACTTGATAGCCCCTACTAGAGTAGACCCACTGAACCAGTGGCTGAATGGTAAGTCAAAACTTGTGTAAATCCCATCGATTCACTGGGCCTACCCTAGTTGAGACTAGCAGTGGAATAGATGCTCGGGTTCATATCAGTGGTGACGTATCCCATGGGAGAATTTTTGCTTTGGAGAAACATGTAGCATGCTACCTCTTACCACCTCTTGTGTGACTTCTCTTTGTTTCATTTCCAAAGAAGTAGCCCATCAGTGTTTTGGAATTCATTTTATTGGGTGGATAAGGAGAATTCTTCCATGGGCTATAGTCCATTAAAGTCTGTTTGAAAGAAGTGTGTCACTCCAAGAGCAGTCCTCTTGAATGTAATATTATCATAAAATTATAGTAACGTTGTTTCATCGGTCTGGTTGGTCGATTAATCTGTTTTTAAATGTTGATAAACTGAAATATTAACATTGATTAACTGCCTAGCATTTCAGAAAAAAATAATTTGTATCGACTAGTTATTGAAAATGGGAGAGGTAAACACCATCTTTAAATAAGCATTTCTCCTTCTTCTCCTTCTCACATACAGGAAAGAATGGCTCTTCCGAAACAGGCATAGAACATGACTTTATTTTGGGGTACAATTAATTACCAGGCACTACAAATAATGCAAAACACTGTAAGCGTTGCCGTGTATTAGTAATGAAATAAAGCTGTCACCCGAGACGGTGGGACCAAAGTTCCTTTTGACCTAGTGCTTTTTGTCCTAGTGCCAACCCTTTCGATGGAAAGTTACTTAATTCAGTGATCAGTTAATTGGCTCGATTGAGTTATCAAGCAAGATTTCTTTCTTCGGGTGACTGCCTGCCTTTGCATAATATCTCCTATGACTGTATCTCAGCCATTCTTTGAGGCAACCAGTTGGCTTCATAGGTAGAATCTCTTTTCTTGGAATTTGCATCCCTTGGTTTGTGTTCCAGTCTCTCGAACAGCAAGAATCACGCTGGGTTCATCTTCTTCCACCAGACATCCCTTCAGATATCTAAACAGAGCTATCCCATCACCTCTCAGTCTTTTCTTCTCCCTGGTAGATATACCTACATCACAACCTGTTTCTTAACCCATTTAAGCAGATGGTTACCAGGACCCCGCCCCCACAACTGGTCATTCCTGGGGAATTTGGAAACCTCTTTTGTTTAAAATTGCAGATTGTGTATCAGGCATTCAGATAAATAGTAAAATGTATTTTATTTTTCACCTTAAAATGGGAGCTACCAGATAATTTTGCAGTCCGTGGCTTAATTTTTTTTTTAACCCGCAGCGCTTGAGATGAGAGTGTGGGGGGTCACTCTGCTCCCCTTGGAACACCAATTTTGTTTGTAAAGAGTTTGATGACTCTTTAGGTCACACAGTTGGGCTGCTGTGCGATTTATTGCACACAGAAAATTAACATTGTGCTGGGCCGCCCAAGACCAAAAGGAAGGTAGCTTTGTTGGTGTCCGTTTTGCTTTCCTCTGACTTGCTCTATGTTGATTGAAGGAGAGGAGAGGTTCCTGCGGGTGTCACAACAGCAGCAGCAAAGAGCAGGGGAGAGAATGTTCTGAAATCAGTGCGGCAGATTTGAATGAAAAGCGGTTTCGGTTTTTGTTGTTGCACTGTTTGCTAAAAGTTAATGGAAGGGTGAGGAGTCACTCTGCCGTTTGGGAAAAAAGATGTAGGATAGTGATCATATTATTTTTTCTGTCTTCTGGGACTTGCTTGCTGAGGAATTTCTGTCCCCATCCCAAAGAATGCTGACTTCTGACTATCAGGCATGCTACGTTCACACAGGATCCCGCTTTTAGACTATCCAGGCACCCCATCCAAATAAAGAGTGTGCCTGTGGCTTGGGAGAAGTTGGCTAGCAGCACATAAAAGACAGCTTAAGGAATATCTGACCCCCATTTTTTCCATTTCGAAAGCTGGTGCTCTTGCTCCAGATTGGCCAACTCCTGTGTCCTTTAGACAGGACAGACTTGGAAACGTTCAGTTTCCGTAATAAAACTGATGCCACCCGAGCCTACCAAGAGAGGTCTATTGACTGTGGTGAACTCATGAATGCCATCCCTCTTTTGTTTTTAAAATTCTTTCCAGCCGTTTTTTAAAAAGCTGGTTCTGGAGTTCCCTATTTTTGCACATCTAGCTTGGTCAGGCAAGCATTATGGGTAGTTTGAGAAATCTGCATTTAGGGAACCAGTACTATTGGCTGGGCATGCAACTGTTTAAATAACCTGCTGCTAGTTATTTAAACATTTGTTCTTGGGAGCGCCGAGCTGAACCTTTGCTTGGGTCCTTCTGGCCTTTATGTCTCAAATGTATACCTGGAGTTTATTTAAAAAAACAGAACAAAAACCTGCTCATCCCCTTTTCTGTCTTCTCTATCCCTTTTGTTATAATCACTGTGAAAGTCCATGATGCAATGATGGGCTTTTATTTAACCAAATTGTGTAGCTCCCCAATTTCAATGGCAGGTAGGTTTTATTTGCAAAAACCTACTAATAAAGTTTTAGTACTACATTTTTACAAGCCCTTGTGGCTTAATATTAACAGTCATTCAGAGCAATAAAAAGAACAAAACAGCAATGGGAAAATATTGCATGGGTCTTTTTTTCTCTTACCAAAATGTTACCCTGTCCAACTAATAAAACATAAATGTTGGCTCCATGGTACATTTCACATAGATTCACTGTTAGGTTTTTTGATTCTCCCACATGTAAAGAATGCAGTGGCCTTATCCTTGAAAGTACCAGAAACCTTTTACGCCTCGGAAGTGCCGTCGGCAAGAACTGGCAAGGCACTGACATGTCAAGTTTCGACTACATGGGACTACCTTAAGTGAGCTCTTTGTACTTTGGTTGACAGGAGGTTCTGGGCAGAGAAAAAGATGCATAGCGTTAACTTAGGGAACTCACTGCCCCAAGATGTGGTGCTAGCCACTGACATAGATGGCTGTAAAATAGAGACCTTATCACACTACGCTGCTATAATGCTATTATTCCACTTTAACTGCCGTGGAAACATCGTATGGAATCCTGGGATATGTAGTTTAGGAGAAGACATTTGGAATTCTCAGCCAGAGAGCTCTTGGACCTCACAAAGCATTACCTTCCACTGAGTTTGAGAGAGTATGACTTGCCCAAGGTCACCCAGTGGGTTTCTGTGGGTTCTGTGGAACCCTGGACTTCTGGATCCTTGGCCAACACCATTCTGGCTCTCTAATGTTAGCCTGCTGACGCTTGTATATAAATGTAGTCACAATACCAATAGATTTTATTTTAGTAGACTGTACTGACAATGCATAGCAAATCTAGAAAGAATCCTGCCGGTAAGGGGCAGCATTAAACAAACAATGCTTTGGCACATTTGAGTGATTATAACCAGGAGAATTTATTCAGTAACATGTTTGACACCCACTACGTCTCCTTCTGATGAAGGAGAAGTCTGGATTCATGTATGGATACAGAATCGCTACCAAGAACTCCTTGGAAGAAATGTGATACGTCTCTGTCTCATTTAACAGGACAGACACTGGTGAAGATCAGCCAAAATTTATTGGATATGTACTTACTAAGAAACAGTCCACCTTATGAGAGTTGTCTTGCTTTGTGCTGTCAACTCCTTCCCACCCAACCGACCAACAATTTTAACTGGTCATGCTATAGTATATAAATGAACACGTTACAGAATAATTGCAGCATCATTCGGCTTTATTGAATATGCCACAAAAGACCCGAAGATTCTCAAAACCACCAAGAGAACAAATGCACTTGATGTTCTACCATCGCTTCTCCATCTGGATGAAGTTATGTCTCATTTATGGTAAGAATTTCACCCTCCTGTGGCCTAGGATGTGCAGAGAGGACGTAACTTGTGTACAGGAAAAGTTGAGAGGCTCAAGAACAACAAAAACTCTGTAGTCATACCTCTGACAAAAGAAGCTCCTTTTTACAAAGTCTTTTTACACCTGCCCAGCCCTCAATTTTCTTCCTTGTCCTCTATTTAGTTGGAGACATTTAGCTGCATTGGCATTGGAAGGGAGATGAAGGAGGGTTGGAGAAACACAACTTTCAGACTCAAGCAGCATGTCTGCAGTAAACAGTGCAATAAAGCAGTGGTTCTTGGGGTCTATAGACCCTGGGGGTTCACAGAGCCCTCAAAGGGGGTCTGCGTAGAATTGCCATTCATCCCAGAATTGACCATTGCCACTCACCCCAAAAGCAGAATCAAGGCCCTTACTTCCCAGGCACTCCTTTGAGGGAAGGGACAAAGGAAATGCTGTTCCCCCAAAAGAGTATTGAAAGAGTACGGAAAGAGTCGGTGCTTTTCTACTTTCTCAGTGCTCGATGGCATTTCTTTCACGCTTCTCCCCAGGGCAGCACCAAGACCCTTACTTTCCAAGCACTGCTTTGGGGGAAAGGGGAAAAGAAATTATTCTTTAGGCCTACCTCCCGTTCATAAGCTTCCTTTGGGAAATTCCAGTTTATTTTTGTCTCCTGGCACTGGAAGAATCTCAGCATGCTACTCCACAGACCATTAACAAGCCTCCTTTCCTTTGCCTTGTCTACTGGAAGAATCAGGGATAAGACTGAGCAACTGATGAGCTACTTTAAATATTTGAATAGCTCTAATTTTACAAAAATTTCCAGGGAGATCAGAAAGATTTAATCTGTCTCTCCTGCTTGCACATTCGGTTTCACAAATTACAGAGAAGGTGGCTAGGTTTTGTGCCTCTGCCATTATGACCCATAGACAAATGAATAAAGAGGCATATAAAATTTAGGAATTTTAGATACTTTTGATTTATTTAATCCCTAAAATTTTACCTATCTTCAATTTGTGGACTTTTGATATAAAGGTACTTAGGACTTAGTGCACTTTTATCCAATATATGCATGTACGATGTGAATTTTAGCTATAAAGGTAATTGTGTGTTAGTATTATTTTATTATTTTATTTTTTATAGTAACTTTTTAACCTTTTTATTTGGTCTATGACCGTAAAAAAACGAACATTGTTAGAATTGTTAGAAAAGTTGGCTGAAACATGTTGGACTGCTCTCCTTTTGTGTGATGCAGGAAACGCTCCTATTCTTTCCATGTTATTTATGCCTTTGGTACCAAATTTTCTGTCAAAGGAGCAAAGCCCAGGAACACCTCTACTTTTTAAACTGAGCTATGCCTGCACATACCTTCAACAGCGATGCTAATGATTTTGCGTTAATGTTAATTATGGCTCTACTCTCCTTTATATTTGTTCTATCTTCCCCTTCCCCTCTGCGATGTTGAGTTTCTTATCTCCTCTTCTAGTTGTGTGATTCCTATAGTACTTTGTGTGTATTATATTATAATCTTCCCAAATAAAAAACTCGTTCAAGAAAATGAAAAGAACGAAGAGTCCCTCTTTCAGCTCTGAAGGCAGCAGGAAACCATTGCTTTCCCTTTGTAACCTTGTGTTTCTAGGAGCCCTGAGCAGCTCCCTCAAACCAGATGCTCTCCAGATGTTGTATGTTACAGCTCCCATCCTCCCCACCCAACATAAGTGGTGCCTGCAGAAGGATGGGAGTTGTAGTGAACATCTAGGGGGCACCTGGTTGGGAAATCTCATCTACAGTTTCTAAATGCGTATCACCAATATATGGATGAAGATTGACCCCACTTGACTTCCACCTCATTTCTAAGTAGGGTGGGAGCAATTTGAAAGTCCTCTGGGCGGCAGAATGAAGACAGCTTATATAAATCCATCCAGGTGCATGTCTGCTGCCATGTAAAAAAAAAATTGGCACTGCCAGGCACCAAGTAGTTGCAAGTGGGCATCTTTTTTTTAACTTTTTAGATGTCAGAACTGGACCCCACCATGTTGAAATCCCCGATCTTCATTGGGCTGGAATTCTGTTGAAGTTTTGAAGCCTGAGAAAAGCCAGCTGACCTTGTCTGTTAATCTCTATGACATATTGAGAACCGGGGTGTTACAGCTCATAAAAAGATGAACCGGCACTGGTTTTATAACCAACTCTTGCGCACAAGCAAACGTGGCTATTAGAGCCTTTGCGAAACAACTGATTTCAGGCTTCCGAGTGCCAGCTCCTGATGCAGCATTTCGGCCTTGGAAAAGAAAAGAATGAATCCTTTTGAAGATCCACCGGAATTCTGTTCCAGCCTGCCCGGGGACAGAACATTACAGCAATTTAATTCATTACTCTACTTAAAGTACTTTTTTAAAAAAGAAAAGAAAAAGTAAAAAAGAATACAGCTGAAACATTTATAACCGTGTTCGGCTCGCTAAATGGAGAGGTTCTCTTTGAAGCTCCTGAGGAGTTTGCATTGCTTTATGAGGTGCGGTGGGATGGTTTACAGGAGAGATGGCGTATCTGGATGAGAAGGAAGAGGAATTAGTCTGGCCCCAAATGAACTGGATGATCAGAGAACTGGTAGGGGTGGTGTTCCTTGGCCTCGGGGCCTCGGCTGACAGGGAAGGTGGCCGCGGGCACTAAAGCAGGACTGGCGGCTGAGACCAGGGGTTCGAACTGGTGATGAAAATGCCTCTCGACCTCAGTTTGCCACCTGTAGGGCTGCATCTGCCATCGCCAACGCTTGAGAAAATTGTTTTTTTCCGAACTAATTTAGTCCTGTTACTGTTTGAAAAGCATCGGATCACCATTGGTTTTCGACGTTGACATTGCTACCAGTTGCACCACTTGCTTTTTTTTGGAAAGGAAACAAACCCCTTAGGATTGGGAAGAGAATGGCCTCGAGCTGGGAGCATTTCTATGAAAACCCCTCTAAAAATTTAGAGCTTACTGGGTACTCACATGGCGATTCATTCCAGCAGTATAGTAAGTTTGTTGCTGCCACTGCCCTTGTTGCTACTCATACCGCCCCAGCCCGCGGAGGCCCCCATTACTCTGCTTCCCAGCCGTGAGAGTGTGGCTCCCCCTGCAGAAAAGCCAGTGGTCTGGACTCCAGAGGGTCCTGTCCCTGGTTTCGAGAAAACGTTGTTCCTCAGAAGGAAGGATCGTAGTTGAGGTGCCATGTTGAGGGCTGGTGGTGCCAGCGCTTGGCCCCAGGGACAGCAAGCACTCAGGGTGGCTCTCAGAGCGGCGTGCAAGTGAAACTGGTTTGAGCAATGGGCTTATAAAACAGTTGTTGTTGTGTTGTGTGCCTTCAAGCCATTTCTGACTTAGGATGACCCTAAAGCAACCGTGTCCCGAGGTTTCTTTTGCAAGACTTGTTCGGGGAGGGCTGTGTGCCATGGCCTTCCTCTGAGGCTGAGGAAGTGTGACTTTCCCAAAGTTCCCCTGGGACTCTCCATGCCCTCGGAGAATTTGAATCCTCATCTCCACTCATACTCCAATGATCAAACGGCAAGACTACTGTGGCTCTCTTTAAAACAGTAGGAAATGTAAACAAGCTAAAAGCATTTTTGACAAATTAAAAACAGATTGAAAGGTTGAAATGGGTTAAAACCATGTACAGCTTGAAAATACTCAGTTTGGCTGCAAATTCTTCTTTAAGAAAAACACTTGGTGCCAAAATGAAGCCAACAACCATGCCGATTGAGACTCCAAGGCATTCCAAGAATAGGGTGCCAAGGCAGAAAAGTCCCTCTCACATGACCTCCCATTGTGCACTGTTTCCACTGGCCTCAAATTTAAATTCTGAGTGTTTTAAAGCAGCTAACCTGCGCCTCCCGCCCTCAAGGAAAGGCCCTCCTGGCTGGCCATATTTTGGCTGATTTTGGTGTGGGCACATTGGGGTCTGGAGGGTCTTGGCAGACTGCACAGTTCCTCCCTCTGCTGTTGCTACTGGAAATGTCATCATCTGAAAAATCAGGAGAGTGGAATTAATATTATGCCCTGCAGATGTTTTTGGATGACCCAGGAGTTCTCGTGAGGACGCTGTGAACTCCTACCTTATTGTCTTTATTTCTTAAGTTGAAATGTGAAATCAGATTATCTTTCCTGGATCCTCTTTTGCAGTTTGCAAAGGGATCTTGGAGCACCTTTGAGACAGAGGCCATTTCCACGCTAGACTGTTAAAGTGCTGTTATTCCACTTTCAATGTCCTGTGGAATCCTAGGGTTTGCAGTTTAGGGAGGAGCCTTTGAGGATGTCGAAAGTGGAATAATAGCACTGTAACAGTCTAGTGTGGAAATGGTCCGAGTACAGGAAAGAAGTTTTCATAGATTTCATGGATTTATGCCTACTTCATCAGGTGCAGACAAATCTACGAAAGCTTATGCTGCCACCTTCTTTCCCGGTTAGTCTCAAAGGTGCTACAAGATCCTTTTGCATACTGATCCGGGCTGACACAGCTGTGTGTTTGAATTCTTCTTTTGCAGTGTCACCATGTATCAATATGGTTACATCGTGAGATTAAACATCAGGTCTCTGTGACTCTCTGATTATTGGACTCAGTCATAGGCTAATGGTCTCTACTTCTGTTTTCTCACAGGTCAGATGAAATCGAGATGATTATGACAGACCTTGAAAGAGCAAATCAGGTAGGATTTTAAAGCCCAGTCGTCATAACGCAGCCTTGGTGTGTTGCCTGCTTAGGGAGGCGGAGGAAATTTTGGGCCTTGCTGCACTGCACTGTTCTAGTGCTGCTATTCCTATGAAATCCTGGGGTTTGCTGTTTAGGGAGGGACCTTTACAATCCCCAGCCAGAGAGCTCTTTGGCCTCAGGAAACTACAAACCCCAGAATTCGACGAGATGTTGAAAGTGGAATAATAGCATTATAACAGTGTGATGTGGAAAGGCCCTTGGTTCTGGTTTTATTTACAATACATTGTCTCATCTCTGCAAAAACATCCACCGGTCAGTGTTGTCATTTGGAGAGGGAGCAGATATCAACCCCTCTGGCAGAATTGTCTTTGAGCGTCTGCAAGCAAGCTGCAGACTCAAGCCCACCTTCCCTCTCTGCTTTCTTCTGGAGCATCAATTCCTGCCGTGGGCCTTTGGGATCCTTATTTCAGATCCCGGTTAAGAGGGATAACTAATTTGTCTTGTCTGGAATAATATCAGTGGTGGAGTAACACATACAAAGTCAGACCTTTGGTCCTTCCAGCACTTTGCTCTCTGCTCTTGACTGGTGACAGCTCTCTTCTTAACCACAGTTAAAACCGGTGGCAGCAATGGAGGCCCTGGAAGGAATGTACGTTGGGCTAGGATAGGTCATCTTTTGGAAGTTTCTTATTCTTTGCACTATACCAAAATATCCAAGGCCATTTTCGTCTCCATTGCCCTGATTTCCCTATCAAAGTTCTCTGCAAAAATGAAAATAGAAATCCTAGCAGGGAAGGGTTGAAAAGAATCAAGGGAACCTTCAGACCAGGTTTTTTGAGTGAATTTGTTTCAATAGGCCTTTTGTGTATTCAAATAGAAAGAGTCACTGAAATGAAGTCGCTGAAAACTGGATATGGAAGAAAGCATGACCTGGTCAGGACTGTGGAGTCCACCTGTGGCTGATCAGTGATTTAAATGCCAATCCTGAAGAGGTGCAGGGCTCAGGATTTTGATAGGAATCATCCACGTTGTATGAACAGGAGGAAGACCAGGACCCAGAGATGTCGGAGGGAACCCATGGCCTGCTGGGTAATGTTGGACTACAACTCCCATCACCCACAGCCATCTAGGATGCAGTTGACAGGAAGAAGTCCTAGTCAGCAACATTTTGAGGGCCACAGTCCCAGGTAATAGACATAGCCATGAAGAATAACCATGTTTCACAAACTCAGGGCTTATGAGTTGCCCTGTTTTGCATACTTTTGTGTGTTTGTATGCGCACAAAAGAAAGAAGTATGGAAAGCAGCAACGAGGAGACAGAACAAAGCAGGTGCATTGTGTTTCTTTCAGGCAAAATGGGCCGAGGATCTCTTAATTCAGCATTTACTCGTGAGAATTATTCCCACGAGGAATGTCGCAGCTCAGTCTGCTTTGGCTGGGAGTACAGAAGGCAATTGAATCAAAGGATTCCATTTCCACTTGCATTCATTCAGCCTGGGAAATTCAGTGGGCCGCAGCATTTGTGTCAGCAGGGGATTCCTTGCTCTTAGCGTTAAATTACTGTCATAATCGCTCAATTATTTCTTCCTTGTACTGTTTAAAATAAAAATCCATCACATTCTGAGATTCCCCCCCCAAACATTTATTAGGTTGAGTGTTTAGGAAAATCAATTATACTCAGTCGGGCATGAATTGATGAATGTTCGTGCAATAATTGCCAGTTGTTATATCAAATGTACACTCTCTCTCACCCCCACCCCGCCAAACAACTTCCCCTCCTCCAAAAATTTTATTTTCCCCTTTTGCTTTCTTTCAGAGGGCAGAGGTAGCTCAAAGAGAAGCCGAGTCCTTGAGGGAGCAGCTCTCATCCGCTAACAAATCTCTCCAGCTGGCTACCCAAATCCAGAAAGCGCCGGACGTGGTAAGAGAAAGAGCACATACATACACACGTACACACACACACACACCACATTGTGCCTTTTCCTGAAATATACCAAGTTGTGCTCTGCTCTGCAGCAGAGTTGCTGTTTTCGGATGTATCTAGAACTGGGTTCCCTGGGAATTGCCCTTCGGCATGCTGTGGCTGTTGATTTGGTTGAACTTCGGGCGGGATTTTGTGGGGGGTGGCAGAGAAAGACAGCAGGCTTTCACTCTCCAACTTCTTTTCTTGGGGAATCATAATGAATGAACTCTCTTCCTGCTTTGTCTTGCCAGTTGATGGTGGGATCAGAGGGAAGGGGGACAGAACCTAAGCGTGTGTTGCCCCTTGTTCTGATGCTATATCTCTAATTTATTACCGTATGGCAACAATATGCCAGGTGGTTTCAGCATGGTGGCGTGTCCTTTTCCTTAGTCTGCCCTTGCTTCCTGTAGCTATGAGAATTTCATTTAAAATCTGGTCCATGGAACAGACTCTGTATACTTGCGCTTTTTTTGTTTAAGGGAAGTGCCTAGACCTCATAGTTGTGGAGTTCTTGTTCTTTCTATGTCTTTGAACATTGGTCCTGAAAGGCAAGAGCTGGCTTACTTCCTACCAGCTAAAACATTGCCTACCCGTTTTCCCCGTACATCCCCATTAAATACCGATGGTAGGAAATAAGATCTTTGACATGTGCTTTAAAGTGAGCTGAAGAGTCAAGGGCAAGGCTGGCAATGCCCTAGAGGAGTCCAGTTTCAGCTGCCCTTACCCTCTAGTTATGCTGTTCTTTTGTTACGGGGCAGGTGGCCTTCAGCCCAAAAATGGTTTCTGAGCGTTGGATAAATTGATAGGGTTGAAGATCAGAAGTTTCTGCTGGCCATTGGCAGTCTGGACAAAGGGGCCTTTGGGTACCTTTTTGCTTTCTGAACCCAAGCGTGAAGGGTGGGCAGATCTTTTATATAAACATTTTGTTAACATTAAAACATTAACGTAAAAAAACCCGAAACACATACATGCATAAACCATACAAACACATACATCAAAATTTTAAAAAATGCAAAACAATACCAAACATTACATAATTAAACTATAATCAAAACTTAACTGAAGTGAACTAACAAAGGAGAAATGACAACAATTTAAAAATTCGTTCAGGGTAGGCAGATCTCGAGGCGTTGTGCTTTCTGCGTCCCTGCACAACTTCTTGCATCCAACTTTGGAGGAAGAGGCGGGAGAGAGATTAAATAAATGAAGGGAGAAAATCTCTCTGGGTAGAAGCGTGAGAGAAGGTCCGGGTAGCCTTTGCAGCTTTTCCCAAAGATGCCCTGGCTACAGGAAGCTGAGATGAAGAATCCCCGCCACCAACTGGGTGCTTTGAGCGTGGGAGCGTTAAATACTTCCGTGCCCTTTGTCGGGCTGTGACCAGACACTCTGGGTGCTGGGGGAGCCTCAAGGGGAAATATGTAAGGGGGCAGCTCCAACCTTGCATCTCTCCCCCCGCTTTGCCCCCAAATAGCATCTGTGGCCTCATGCCATGCAGCCTGCTGGATCTACTTGGAAGCAGCTTTCTCTGGAGGTTTCCCAGTCAGACAACTGATCTGCTCGCCTCTGCAACGCAAAATGTGGCTGACTATTGGGCAGATAATCTACCCCTGGTCTGAAATGCCTTCCCCTTGCCCTGTGAGTTTCTCAGTGCCTGCCAACAGTTTCCACCCTCCTGCCAAACTGCGCAGCCCATCCTCCCCGTCGGCTCCTTGACTTCCTGTGTCTGATTTAGTAACCCATAGCTTCCGGGGCTTCTCTTCCCGTCTCACCTCCCGTTATCTTCCACCCCATCCTGCATCCAGGCCGTGGGCTGGGGCTTTGTGCAACATCAGCATTCGAGAAATATTGCTCCAGTCGTCCCTCGTCCTCGGCCAGCCTGGGTGATGGAGGCTGATGGGAAATGGAGTCTGGATGGATGTCGGGTTCCCCAGCTCTGCTTTAGGCCCTGAGTGCGAGGTCTTCTTCATTTTCTTCCTGTCTCCAGCTGCGTGAACTTCGGCTGTCCTCACCTCTTCCCCTTGCATCTCACAGCCTTCCTGTGTTCAGGACCGTCTGTGACTATTTTTCTTCCAGCTGGGTCAGAGCATTTCAGGACTGCTTTTTCCTCCCCTGCTGTTTGAAAGCTCATCAGAATGCCACAGTGTGGGAGATGGAAGGACCGGCTTTTCTGATGTGTTCAGTAGCTCTGTATGTTTTCCTTCCCCTGAAGCTGTGAAATGAACTCTTCCCCAGAGCGCTCGTGACAATTTTTGGCCTCCCTGGGAGGTTTTCCTTTTCTTACAGGAGGTGTACCAGCTTCCTACGGGGAATGCATACACGTGAGAAATGTTACATTGACACAGTACACACAGTCAGTTCTTTTAAAATCTTCTAATTAATGCCAGAGGGATGTGTGTGTGTGTGTGTGTACATACAGTATTTGCCAGCATATAAGATGCACTGGTGTGTAAGATGCACCTCATTTATACTCCAGAAAGTATTTGCTGGCGTATAAGACACATTCCCTCTTGGCACCTCCAGTCGGTGTTTTAAAAACCTGCCTCTGATATTCCTCCACCACCTGCTGCGTGGCCAGCTAAGGATGGCTCACAGCCCAATTTCTCAACCCCACCGTCCCTCTCCTCAGGCCCCCCTACATCAAGGAAGGAGGCGGACAAGAGAGGAAGTATAGTGTTGGGCCATCCCTTTCTCTCTCCTTTCCCTGACCTGGTTTGGATCCTGGGTGCCTGCCCTCCCCGCCTTGCCTCGGCCCCCTTCCCACAGACAGACACACACACATTTTTATATTTATGGTTTTCCCACTTTTGCGAACGGTCTTGTGGCCCCCTAAGCCTAGCAAAGGTGGAGGGCCAACTGTGTGTGTGCGTATCTATATATATAGTAACGTTATATATGTAATGTTATACGTATGTATACACACACACACGTACATACATATAATGCAGATAGCAAGCACTTCTTTTAAAAAGGCATGCTCCCTTATTTCTCAGAGAGAAGGGAAGGAATATCTCTTCTCAAAATGAAAACCACTAGGAGACAGAGCTGCATGATTTATCAACAAAGAAAAAGCGGGTCTTGCTTCACATTTTTATCCCCATATACACATTTGAGTTGCTTTCTCATCTGTCTTGAATTGTACAATACCTCTGCAGATTAAGCCATAGAGATTACCTGTTGGAATAATGTTGTCTTGCCTGGAAATGTAGATAAAGAGGGGTGCTCTACTGAGCAGGTGACTTGTGGTCTAGGGACTACCACAGAAAAGGCTTGGTCTTTCAGGTTCCTCTCTCCAACCCTGACCTATAGAATATGGAAACAAACTAAAAAAATCAATCTTAAAGCTCAGGAAGATTCACATCAAAGAGGACAGTTCATGAAGCATGCTAGCTCTAAGAGATTTCGGGCTTGAAAGGTTACCAGCATCTCTTGAATAAAACCTAGAAGTAAATGCAGTGGTTAAATGCCTGTACTGCAGGCACAATATTGTGAGTTCAATCCTGCTGGGCTCCAGGTTGACTGAGCCTTCCATCCGTCCATAGGTCGGTAAAATGAGTACCCAGCTTGTTGGGAGCAATTAGCTAAAAAACATTGTAAACTGCTTAGAGAGTGCTTAGCACTGGTAAGTGGTATAGAAATGTAATTGCTATTGATATTGCTAAATAGATTGTAATTATGTATAGTCAGTTTTCCAAGTTTTGGTCAAAATCATGGCAGTGGTGTTTTGGATCTGGGCCTGTTTTTAAGGACAGTTCCATGTAGAAAGCATTTTAATAATCTTAGTCCTAAACCCAACTGGGATTTAGACCCTTTAATTGGTCTAATGGATCGATATGGGCCTAAATTTTTGAGTTAAGGCCTGTGTTTGCCACTGTGTTCAGTAGGAACAGTCTCATACCTTTCAAAAATGATCGAAGTAAAGGGGCTAGAATTCTGCAAGGTTTCCTGCCACTAACATACACAGTTTAGTCTTTGGGTCCTACTATAATGTTGAATTGCTGCACAGCCAGTCTCTGGGGTACCGTGTTGCAGGAGCAGCCTATGGTTTGGGAAGGAGCACCCTGAAACAAGAGGATAAACTCCCCCAGACTGTGAGCTGCTCGTGCCCCGTTGCCAACATGGAACCTCACAGTTGCCATCTTTTGTAATCTTTAGGAGCAAGCTATCGAGGTGCTCACGCGATCCAGCTTGGAAGCCGAACTGGCTGCGAAAGAGCGTGAAATTGCTCAACTGGTTGAAGACGTGCAGAGACTCCAAGGCAACCTCACCAAACTCCGGGAGAACACCACCAGCCAGATCTCCCAGCTCGAGCAGCAGCTGACTGCCAAGAACAGCACACTGAAAGTAAGGTCACTCGGGGCACCCCGTTCGCTTGCTTCATGTTCCTTTTGGGGTGGGATCGTGGCACGGGGAGGTTGCAGATTTCACGCCTGTGGGGCTGCTCCGAGGGGCAGGCGTTGTTCTTGGCACGGGGTCATGGAGTTCTTCCGACTCCACTGTTGTTGCTGCTGTTGTTGTTTTGTCCTGGTATCCTTCTGTGTCAGTAGTGTTTTCATACAGGATTTCACACTGGTTCACAGAGTTAATCACATTTACATTTCAAATCCCTTCTGTTGGGAAAATCACTAGAGTAGGAAAGAGTGGCGTCTGGCAGAGAAAGGGCCTGGATGCCCTTCTCTCCCCTATCTAGGAATTTGAGTACTGCCCACAGATCAGAAACCTGAGCATCTCTCCTTTGCTCACCAAACTAGTTTCCCAGTCCTCAAGGGAAACATTTTGGGTTGTTTTGATGATTAAGATCAGGTTATGCTAACTATGCTTTGTGAAGCCCCCCTCTCAGATCTCAAGTTGGCTGTATTCACAGCCAAGTGTAAACAAAGCACTCATTGGGGCTGCTGCTACATGTGATCGGCAAAATTATTATTACTCTAACACTAGGGTCCCACCCTAGGAGTCTGTCTTGAATCAGACCGTTGTTCCATTTTGCCCAGATTGCTGCCTGGGAGAGACATAGCATTCTCAGTACGTACTTAGAATGGAAGTGCTGGTTTGGTAGCGGGAATCAAAGCGAGCGTATTTATTCTAGAGGGTGAAGGTTAAACATGAATGGGCATACAATATTTGTGTGTGTGTGTCTCCGCGTTGTGCGCACGTGCATGCAGGTGAGATGAGAGGATTGTAAAAGATTTCATGCAGGTCTTAAGGCTGGAACCTGAGAAAACAAACAGTGTTGGTAGTTCTTTCTCGTTTGTTCTTTCCTACCAAATGCAGAGGTTAATGAATGTGGGTCAGCTTCTTGATAAGATTACTTTTCCTGGGCTGCTGCATACAGCGTGGGACACTCCCCCGGCCCCCATGCATGGTCCTCTTAGTGCAGCATTTGGAAGCTCCCAGAGGGTATATTTTTAGACCTTGCGTGACATTAAAAACATGCCTTTTATTTTGTCTGAAAATGAACCGAGTCGCTCATTGGAGCCAGCTATTAGTTCCTCCAGATTGTCTTCCAGCTTGAAACTTTTGTTCCTCTTTGCATCTTGTGGGGTTTTCCCGGATAACAACTATGTTAATCTTTTACCACAAATGTTGCAGTCTGTGGAATGGCCAGATCGCACCCGGCAGAAAATTACCTTTTAATGTGTCAGAGGCCTTTCTGGGGCAGGAGCCTTCCTCTGCTACAGGGTGTAGGTTTCCCTCTTCCTGTGCGTGTGGACATCTGGTATGTTCACTGGAGGAAAGAAGCATCGGTCTTGGAAACGGTCAGAAGCTTGGGTGATTCGGGGATGTGATCTGTGAGGCATGGCAGTGGGGACTGGGAGCAGAGAGGCGGGGGAACTGCAAATGAAAGAAATGTGAAAAGCCCCCTTTTTTTTTAACTGGCCACTGTAAGTGCTTTTTCACATTCTGTTCTAACCTGTTGTCAGGTCTAAAAGTGTTTCTCAGGTCCCTGACATATCTGTAGAATATCTCACCAAAGAGCAAGTCCTGCTATTTAGCCAAAGAAACTCCCATCCTGTGGAATTCTGGGGTTTGTAGTTTCCTGAGGCCAAAGAGGTCTCTGGCTGAGAATCCTAAATGCCCCTCCCTAAACTGCAAACCCCAGGATGCCGTAGGATGTTGGAAGTGGAACAATAGCCCTATAACAGTGTGGTGCGGAAATGGCCAGTGACTGTTGAGTTTGGTGATCGGCAAGAGCCGGTTGCCCTTGTTAAGGGCAGCAGCTGTTCAGGTGTTTCAAAGGACAAGGTTACAGATTTGCATAAAACTGGTTTCTGCTGATTTAGATAGAGACAAATTTACAAAGAGTTGTTATAATTTACATTTTACATAATTTACAAAAAAAAGAAAGAAAGAAATATAATGTGTCTCACCAAAGTAGGGAAGAGTGTGGCCAGTGACTTGTGTCTGGGTGCTAACTTAGCCATTTCTGGACAGCTTCCTGGTCTCTGCTGTTCCTTTTTGTCACACCTTCTCTTGAACGTGGTCATGATGCCAGCCCTTCAGTTGAGAACTGTCGTCTGTAAATTGGGACACGTGGAGCCCTTGTTAAGCAGCAGAGCCTCGTGAGAGAGGAATATGCTGACCTCAGATGCTGTACAGCAGTGGCTCTTAACTCAGGGTCCGGGGACCCCTGGGGGTCTGCAGAACCCTCACAGGGGGTCCACAAAGCCTTGCTGCTGGACTCCGGCAGCAACTGGCATGCAGCAGTAGGGGCAGTTTGGGCACGCACACACACCTGCTGCCATGTCGCTTTCATCAGGGACGTGGCAGCAGGGGGTGTGGGCACTAGGCATGTGTGCACGCCCAAACTATGACTCTGCAACCCAGGGGCTGAATCTCCACTCAGCTGTGGAAACCCACTGGGTGATGTCAGGCAAGTCGCATCCTCTCAGCCTCAGAGAACAGCAGAAGCAACAAATCTTCCCAAGAAAAACCCCATCATAGGTTCACTGTAGGGTCTTCGTAAGTCGCTTTTCAAAGGAGAGAGACATGATGGCTAGTGCCTCCCCCCATCAACCGCGCTTTGTTGTTGTGTGACTTTAAGTCACTTCTGATTTATGGAAACCCTGAGGTGAACCTATCACAGGGGGTTTTTGGGAAGATTTGCTCAGAGGGAGTTTGCCTTTGCCTTCCTCTGAGGCTGAGAGAATGTGACTTGTCTGAGCAGGGATGTGAATCCTACTCTTCGAGAGTCTAATAAATAAATAAGTATTTGAATATTTAAGTCTAAATTTCAATATTTAAATCTTAAGTCTTGGGGCCCCCAGGAACAAATTTATGGGGGTCCTCGGGAAGAAGAGGTAAGAACCACTGCTGTACAAGACATGTGATGGGGCAGTCACCTTAAAAAATGGTTTTCTCTTTGTCAGGAGGTCTGTGAAATGGGCATTTTCAAGAAACCTTTCTGAGCTGGGACTTGCTGGCTGGCAATTGAGTTGAGAAATATCCTGTACCATTTTTTCTTTCTATTTTTGTCCACAGGCAGGGCAGATAAAGATGTAAATCAATAAAGCTCTATACTTGCTGTCTTGTTTAGTGAACATTGCATCTGAAACTCTGAGACTGAGGCGGGGGAGGCATGTGAAAGCCAGATCATTGAGTATTAATCTGATCAAAATCATTTTTTTTTCATCTTTTGTTTTGCTTTTAAGCAACTGGAAGAAAAACTGAAGGTGCAAGCAGATTATGACGAGGTCAAGAAAGAATTAAAGTAAGTGTATTTACAGTGAAGATCAACAATAGCTTCCCCTCATCCTGCCCCCGGAAGATCTGAGTACTTTTATAGAAGAACCACCTTGCAGCAGTTAAGTGGGGAAAAAAATGAATCTAATAAATAAGTTACCTTTGGCCACACGAGCAAGGTAGTATTCCGGGGAATCCTGCCATGTTGTTAGCATGTTGATATGCCCTGTTTGATCATTCCCCAGTTGGTTCATCTTGCAAACGGAGCAACTAAGTAAGGTGTAAAGAGACAGAATCACAGTTTGTCACCAAAAATCCAGGGCCCTCTGGAGTCCTGACTTATTACTGTGTCTCAACATGGTCATTGTGAGTTAAAGATATGCAGCAATGGCTGACGCCCACCTGGGCTAATTGAGTAGAGGGGGACTTATGCAGCGGTGAAGCCAAGGGGTCACATCAGAGTAAATCTAGCTGCTTATAGTTTTCTACCCACCCTCTCTTCTTGCAAGGGTTCTCTTCACACCTCCCTGCCTCTTGAGGAGGGGGTTGGCTGGGTGGTATGCCTTGTGAGTATGCTTGTAATTTTAAAGAAATTTAGCTGTCGCTGTTCTTCCCACCCCCTGGTCAAAGCTATCTGGGGACTGTGAATGCCTTCATTTTGCCCAAAATTGTCAACCCTTTCATGGAACAATCATTTCCCTAAGAATTTTAAGATATGAGTTCTGTATAAATGCCAGACTTCTTCTCTCGATGTTGATCCTTATGTACGGTGCCCGGACAAGAAGTGGGGAAAAGCCCAATAAGGACTATGATCCATGGAATTCTGACTGCTGAGGGAAGGGAGGGTGGGATGGAATGGTATACTTTAGTAAAGGGCGTGATTTGCAGGCTGAAACCCTGAGTGGGAGCACTCTCCACTGCAACATTTTGTTGTATGTTCCTCCAGTACATCTTATCTTTGCAAGCTGTCTTGTGGATCAGATGACAGTTTGCAGCTGTCCCACCTACTGTGGAGATGGGCGGAAGTGTGACATGTAGAAATAGGTGGACATTTCTCACTCTCTAGTAGGTGAAGCTTCCCCTGATACAGATCTGCAGGGTAGGTGGCCGTCCAGAGCCCAGAACCAGTGACACCCAGTGGCAGCAGAACTGTCCTTGGCTGTCACAATCAAGATTGATGGATAGATGGAAGAATGGCTGGCATTTTGGGTTTGCCAGCATGCCTTAGTGAGGCTTCCTGACACCTGAAAGGGCATCCTAAACATGTCCACAGGACCCCCTAAACATGTGAGGCTCCTCCCCTGCAAGGCAAATGGGTGCCACAAGAGTTTTCTGAGGGAGGACATGGGGAACTGGTTGCCTATCCTCAAATGTTACAGTAGCCCATGTTCAGCACTCTCTCCATGTGCCCTTGCTGAGTTGCTTAACGGGCACGTGGAAAGTAGAATGCAAAATGGATGCCTTTAATGCATTTGTGATTTCCAGGCGCTTCATAGATCTTAGGAAACACCAAACAATTTGTTGGCCTTGTCACTGTGGAGCAGTCGATTATTAAAATGAAAAACGGCAGTGCTTCGTTTTCTTAAGCCCACAGCGCGTTGGGTCACACAAATAATTTGTTGCATATTTTCCTTGATATGCGAGCTGGTCCATTTTGCATGTATTTATATTTCCCATTTCATGGGCATTATTATGAGTGTGATGGCGGTTCCCTTTTTTCGCTGCTTTGTTATAACTATACCCCCCCACCTCTCCCTTCAAGCATCGCATGTATAAATTTATATTGTTTCTGACAGTTTAAAATGTTATATCCTTATTAACCTTTAAATTTATGCTCCAAACGGCCTTGGTGGGACTGCATTACGCCTTGATTTAGAGGACATTGGAGAGAGTGTTCCTCTCTGATAACTAGTGTGAATAGTTATTCTATATTCATTATCAGATTATATTACTCCAAAGAAAAGTTGTTAAAGTTATCACTTAGGGTGTTCCTGGAGAGCCGAAAATTACAATGTTAATGCTCATTAGTGGAACTGTTATGAAAGGAAGAAGCAGAAAATAACTCTTCTTTTTCTACTTTGCAGCATCTTGAAGTCAATGGAGTTTGCACCATCAGATGGGTCCAGCGCACAGGTAAGGGATTTTACTTCTGATTTTTCGATGAGAGATCATCTCTGAATGGAACATGCAGTATTGAGAGCCTATGAGTGACACTTCTCTCATGAAGGAGTTTGACTTAGAAGCATTGGATACAAATCCTTGCTCCATGAGCTAGTTAACTATATATGGTCTTGAGTACGCTCGTCCATGTGTAAGATATAAATGCACGTTACTGCAACCTGGCATGATTGCAATGAGGGAAAATTTATAAGCTAGATCAAGGCAAGAGAACCGGTATAGAAATTCAGCAGCAGTGCGTTTATCATACAGGAAACAAGTTAAGGCTTCTTTGTTCTTCCAGTGATTTAAGGGGTATTTCATGGCTGCCATTTTGATATTGTAATGTTATAAAATTTTTACCAATCTTTTTCCGTCCCCGATGTGGCTGCTCTTTAATTTCTTCTGGTGGTTCTTTATTATTTATTTTTCCCCTTGTTTAAGCCACATTTGATACAGTGATGGGAAGGCAGCATGAAAATCATCACTGAAATCAGGAACTCAGGACCTCTTTCAAGCTGCAGGCTTCCCAGGTGGCCTTTGGTTAAGCTGCTACCTTTTGAGGTCAGAAAGAGTAACCAGTGGTGTGTGGCAGCAAGCCATGCTACAAATGTTTAACCTTTTATAAAGCAGATATGGACGCAAGATGATTCTGTTTGGGCAGGACAGCTGATACCCCGAGAGTTTAACTGCTGAGTGGGAATTCGAACCCATCTCTACTTTGGTCCCAAACCAGAACTTTCCTCCTGAGCCCAATGAAGATGTGCTGAGGACCTAAAACATGTCAGGTTTAAAAGGCTTGACATTGCCTTGGTATCATTACCAAGAAGAACTCCACTGTATTTGCTGAACTTGCATGTACATGTGGCCGTGCTTTCTCCCATTGCACCTTACTGGCTTTTTGCACGCGTCAGTTGCTAAGATGGAGGCACAGGTCTTACAATTCAAAGTGCCTTACATGCACAATTGAACTAAAATTAAACAAAGAAAGCTTGAGGAAGGGGGAGTTGCACCCACAACTTCTGGTCTCGTCGCATATTAATCTTGTCAGATCAAAGGTTACAAATTGGATTCTGGCACCTTTTGGCGCAAACCCGGGGTTGCCTCTCCTCCGTAGACCAGGCGTTTTTTATTATTTCCAGTGGGTTTTGATGATTGAGAGCCATGTGTACAGAAAGGGGAAGGGTCGGCTTTGGTGACTGATTTAATTTATCCACTCTTTCCTTAGCACTGAAACACCATGTTTCAGGAAAGATACGCCACGATAGCACTGTGTCTAAAGGCAAACAGGTGTAAAAAAATGATTAATGGAGCACTTAGAAATACATCTCGAGAGCCGATAAACCGTCTGCACAGGAAAACAAAAGACGTTCTGCCACAGACTAGAGAGAGTTGCGGCAGTTATGCTGAAATAGGGGTGAAAAAATTCAGAATTTGGTTTGCGCGGTATGCGGCCCGTCCTGACTTCTGACCTTCCCTTTCTACCTGACGCTTCTCGGAGCATTGTGGATTTTGTGGTTAGCCGTGGACTAACCCTCTCATTGTGTCCCCCATAGGATGCTGCATCCAAACCGTTGGAGGTTCTGCTGCTGGAGAAGAACCGTCTGCTGCAGTCAGAGAACACCACGCTGCGGATCACAAACAGCGACCTGAGCGGTAAGTGGATGGAAAAAGACAAAAGACCATTGTTGTTACGCCTGTGTCTGCTGTTGGGATGGAGAGAGGAAAGGGGGTCTAAGCCCTAACCAGCCGTGTGAGAGAAAAGAGTTATAGCAAGCAAGGACCTTGAATTATGGCTGATTCCTCCCATCTTCCTCCTCCCCTTTATACCATAGGGAGATCTCGGAGCTATTGGAAAGATTAGGAAGGAAAAACGTTTCCAGGTGTTGAGACGAGCAGACTTCAGTCATGATCTAACCGTGGCGCTAATTTTCTGTTCCATGTTTTCCAAAACACGAGATTGAAGTGGATTTCAGAAGGGACCCTCTCATATACTTTGCTAGTGTTTCAGCCTGAATCCCAATTACCTTACTTGTCATGGTGGTGCATTTCAGTTTGTTTGGTTCCTTATTTGCGGTGGATTTTTATATTCTTATTCTTATTATTCTTATTATTTTAAAAAGCACAGGATGTGGAGCTGTTGTTGGTTTTCATTTGACAAACAATCAGTGCATTGGGTTTGGTGGAATTGGTGGCGTTTCCTGGAGCTTTTCTGGTTAGGGTTTCTGCAGCTGATGGCAAGGGTATAAATGGACATTCAGTTGGTTACGGCATTTCATATAGCGTTGGAGCTATTCTGTGGCATCCTTCGAGCAATGCTTTCTCTTATCCGAATTGAGTTTCCTCTAATGTTGTTAAAATGTTTGCTGCATTTGGGTTCAGCCAAGGTCTGTTACATACGGGGCGGGGAGAATGACTCGAATGAGCCAAAGGGGGCAGTAACCAAGAGTTTTTCCTCTGTCGATGCGTTTTAAAAAGTAAAACCAAACCATTGTATAAACTGCACTCCATGTCAATTTTTCGACTGTTAATGTATGAAAGGGGGATTCTCCAGGCTGCAACATACAAGAAAGGTGCAAACATGAAATGCATGTTGTTTGTCTTGGGGGCCTTGTTTGGCTTACTAAAATTTAAAGAAACAAACAAGCAAAAACAAAACCCAAACCACCTTCTTCATTGGCCCTTATTTAAAAAAACGAAACAAACAAACAAAAATAAAATGAGCAAAACGCAACCTGCACTTTTTTTCCCTTTTGTGGGGCAAACTCTGCATTTTGGTCTTGGTTTTTTCCCCCCCCTTTTTGATCCCCCATAATGCATTATGTTTGACCTTCCTTGTAGGGTCAGCCAGGAGAAAAGGGAAGGACCAGTCTGAGAGTCAGCGTCCTGCAACTTTGCCGGCCTCCCCTCCTCCTCCTCAGTTGCCCCGCAATGCAGGGGAGCAGGCTTCCAATACTAATGGTACACACCAGTTCTCACCAACGGGTTTAAGTCAAGACTTTTTCAGCTCATCCTTGGCAAGCTCCGGCTTACCCCTGGCTTCTACGGGAAAATTTGCACTAAACTCTCTCCTCCAGCGCCAGCTTATGCAGTCCTTCTACTCCAAGGCAATGCAGGAAGCGGGAAGCACAAGCATGATTTTTTCAGCAGGTCCCTACAGCACAAACTCCATATCTTCCCAAAGCCCCTTGCAACAAAGCCCGGACGTCAACGGCATGGCCCCCTCCCCCAGCCAGTCCGAAAGCACCGGCAGCGCCTCGGAAGGCGAGGAGATTGACACGGCGGAGATTGCACGGCAGGTCAAGGAGCAGTTGATCAAGCACAATATTGGACAGCGGATCTTTGGACACTACGTCTTGGGGCTCTCGCAGGGCTCCGTGAGCGAGATCCTGGCGCGGCCAAAGCCATGGAACAAGCTGACCGTGAGGGGCAAGGAGCCGTTCCATAAGATGAAGCAGTTCCTCTCCGACGAGCAGAATATCTTGGCCTTGCGCAGCATCCAGGGCCGGCAAAGAGGTAAGTGAGGCGCTGGCTGGCGTCTTTCGTGTTTGCTCGCTTGTTTTCCTTTTTTCTCCTTTCAGCATCCGTCCTTGGTAGATGGGAGGCCCGGTTGCAAGGGCTTTTCTTGCCACCCCCTGTTGAAGGGGCTTGCTTTCGGTTTCACCTGGTGCAAGTAATTCTTGGCCTGCACAGAGGGGACCTTGGCTGGGAGTCAGGGTGAAACAGAAGAATAAAAGAGTACAATCGGGTGCCCCCTGTGAGAGTGAATGAGAGCTGTAGAAGAGAAGGCCTTCTGCACACCTCGCTTTCAGTCCCCCGGGACTGCTGGTGGTGGTGGTTGCAACGAGAGCGTGATGCCCTGCATTTTGCGGGGTGGGGGGTTGAAAGAGGAGATTGGAGGTACCATTTTGAGGTTCTCAGTGAGGCATCTGACAGCTTGGACCAGCCCTGATGCGTTGGGTAGCAATGAGGAAAGAAGTGTGTGTGAATTTGTTTGTTTTTTTAATGGTTTCATTGTGTAGCAAATGTGGTGTTCCTTGCATGGTGAAAACCACTAGTGGTTTTGTTGCCCCACCATTCTTGCCTATTTATTCATCCAAGTAGCTCCCTTTTGCTTCTGTTAGGCAAGAGTTTTGAGGATGTGGAACTAACCACCACCCCACACTCTGCATTCAGTCTGCATTCCTCCAGCTGAAGGCAAGTAAGAAGTGTGGTAATTCTTGAAATCTGAAATTTTAATCAGGACTTACCACCTGTTTCAGCCCCTTCCTCCGTGTTCAGTTGACGTCAGCCGAGGTTTGGAGGCTCCTTATGGTGTCCCTCTACACACACGTGTACACAAACATGCACACACGGCATCAAGCACACAATTATCCATTCCACTTCCCTCAGATCCCCCCCCACGCACACACACACAAAATACAAGCCTAACAAGGCAGTCAGCTTGCAACAATCAATTCTCGTCCTCTGCCTCAGGGTAAAGTAGATTCATCGAAGGAAAAAGCATGGGGTTATATAACGTACTTTTAAGATGTTAGAGTACAAAGGGAGAAGCTGGAGGGCAGATGCAGGGAGGGAGGATTGTCCCATTGATCTTAATTAAGGGACGGGCTGGGGCGTGCTCACAAGCGGCCCAGACAATGCGGGGATGGCGGCTGGCACCCATCCCTGTTCCCTGCAGAATCAAAACTCTAAGAAGCATCTTTCTGTTCCACCTTCCAGATGTTTTGTGCTACACTTCCCATAATCCCCAGCCAACCAACCTCTGCTGTGCATGATGGGAGTTCCAATCCACCATATTGGAAGAATGCCAGATTGATTGTATTTACTGTATGTTATTGAAATCAACAACAGATACCCTTTTGCAAGTTTTTTTTTTTTTCCTGTCTTGTCTATTAATACCGGATATTCTCCAGCAGCCTTCTCCAACTTTTTGGTGGACCCACAGCCCACATCAATTCCCAGCCAGTGGTCATGCTGGTTGCGGATAATGGGAATTGCAGTCTAACACATTAGGAGTACAACTGTTTGTATTACAGTTGCCCATTGGAAGACATTGCCTGAGCATTTTCCCGACTCCGTCCACTTTAACGTCACTCAGGAGAAAGGACGTAGATTTAGGTACTGGGTAGAAAGGGATAGCTCTGTGGCATGGAAAAAGCTTGAAGCTGAGTCCTCAGCTCCTGTAGAGAACAAACCTCCCTTGGCCTGAAACTCCGGGGAGGGGCTGCCTGTCAAGGTAGACCACATTGGGTTAGACTGGAGGTAAAGAAAGTTCCAAGATCTCTGGTGAAAAAACTCTCAGCGGGAAAAACCCTAGAGAGCAGCTATTAAGGGAAGTCAACCAGGACTCTTCGCATTTCCAGAATGTGGTTTTTTGGCCTTGATTTTCTTGACCAAAGATGTGAATATTGTTTATGTATAATTTTCAGTATCTCTATATACTTATCCTATGACCAAGGCTCAGCAAGTGGTTTACAGAGGGGAAAAAAGTGTAAAGATGAAGTTTAAAACAAAATAAAACCACCGATACCGTAAAGCCAAAATTAAAACCAACAGCTGAAGAATAGTGTCAGTGCAAAGAGTTTTAAAAGCACTAGAAGACTGCCAAAAGACCACAGGGGTGAGCACCAGTTTAGCACTGCCAGTTGTGGGTCCTGATCCACTACTGGTGTAAAATAGACTACTCTAGAGGGACTATGGATCTGACATGGTATAAAACAAATCCATGTTTTTACTTGGCATTACTAAGCATAGTGTGGGAGCAAGAATCACAGTGAGGTTGCAGCTTTATACCTCTTGCAATATCTGATCTTCCCTTTGTTATGGAAGAATTCCCTGATCATCCCTTTTTGTAAAAAATGACACACCTGGCTGGAAGTTCTTCCTACTGGAAGTCAAATGAGGAGACAGGAGAGTCCAGGCCTCCTATTGTGTTGCTTCTTTTTTTGCTTCTTTGGCTTTATCTGTTTCGTTCAGACTTTGGGATCCCTTCCCACTTTTTTTTCCCAGGGGATTTTTTAATAGGCTGAATGTCATCCCATTACGTTAGAGGCCAAAATAATCCTGGGAAACAATCCCATCTTCCGGGACCCTGTGCACGAGCAGTGATCATTTCATTGTGTGAAGGTGTGCATGGTTGCTGTATGTGACAGTCATTGGGTTGTTTTGTTTTGTTCCCGAACAATGCATGCAAATGCTAATTCTGCAATCCCAGGAAGAAGTCAGAGTTTCCCTTAAGCAAGAAGTGTGCATACGTTTTTGAAATTGAAAGTGAAATTTAAGGGTGGTGCTGGTTTTGGATGTTCCCTATGCCAGCTGTGGGAATAAGCATGATAAAGTAGCCCATTGTTCTGTCTGAGCTCAAAGCCATACTGGATAGGAGGAGCCTCCCTGTCCTCCTCCTGATTCCCAGGTCCAAGAAAGAGGGAGTATTAGAAAACCCTTGCATCCAAGGAGATAATTTCTGGAGGCGGCCAGTGCTGCAGCGGGGCGTGAGGGGGGATCCCCTGTTATTGATGGCTAAGGGATAGCCATATGTGGGTGGCGGATGTGTGGAGGTTGCAAAAACTCAGTGCTTTGCTTCTGCACAAAGCCCTGAGATGTGGAAAGGAGAGCTTTTCTGCACTGAAGCTTTACAGATATATACACAGTCATGTTTAAAGGCAGGAACAGAGTCCAGTTGCTCAGGTGCAGCCAGCAATAAGGAAGCGTTTCACACACAGCCCATCACATTCAATAGGCCAAACCATTGGTGCATATTCGCAGCCTGTGATGGGGCTCGGCAGATATCAGGCTGGGCAGGTGTCCCTGGGATTTAAAGATCACTTGGGAACGGAGCTGTCCACTGAACATATGTAGAAAACTCACACAAGGCCTTTCCTTGAGTCCTACGCATATCAGGCCCAAAAGGCAGACAAGAGAAAAGTGAGCACCATTGTGGAGTGAACCTGTCCTCGTAATCCCAGAAGGTGGAGCATGAAGCCAAATTTCTTCTCCTTAGTCCCCTTTCTCAGGGGGCATAATATGTTCCATCATGCCAGCCATTCATGGCTGGAAACGGGACATAATTGCTGGTTGTGCCTAGCATTCAGACAATCCCTCCGGCAAATGCTCGGTTGCCGTTGGGCCATTCTTCTAGCCAGTCTGGTGCTACGGGTGCAGCTGGTTTGCCCTTTATTAGCATTATGTGCGAGCACCTTGCCAATGCTCCTGTTTTCCTCCTCCATCCCCCCACCCCCCACCATAAATCTGAGTGCTTCGCTGATCAGTGTGATTCCATTTGGCAGAGCAGCTTTAAAGGAAAAGGGGGAAACCGGGGTGAGTCGATAGGGATGGAGATACACTGGGCTCTCAGACAGACCACCCCATTGAGAGACCACCCCCAATCAACTTGTGCCGTGGTCACCAAGGAGTGGTGTGGCATCTTGTGGCATACCCTCACTCCTTGGGGCCCGTGGCTCTTGCCAGGATTACAGACCCGCGTCCCTTTTTTGGTACCTTTTAGACATTTATTTATATCTTTCTAATCTCCTTTCTGAGCGTAGCTGTAATCTTTATTAACCATCCAGCCTGTCTTGCTTCCTTTCCCGAGTAACCAGCTGCTCCGACCAGACCCGGAAGGTTTATGAGCCGCTCGATTTCATTGCCGCCCGCCCTCGCCGTTCCCTCCCAAGCCCTCTGCCTCCCCCACCTGCCGCCGTCCCCAGTTAATGCCACCAGGCCGTTCTTGTCTCATCTCACAGCCCACAATTGTCAGAACCGCCGTCCCCTGATTGTTTTGTTCTTACCCAACTTGTTTTTCAACAGAGAATCCAGGCCAGAACCTGAACAGGCTATTTCAGGAAGTACCGAAACGAAGAAATGGGTCGGAAGGTACGTCACAGGCAGGTGTTTCTCTTTGCCGTCCATCTCTGGGAAGTGAAGTGTGCTTAGCTGTGTGTCGTCTTTGTTTGTGATTGCTAAAAACACAAAAAAGGGGCAGTTTGATTCTGGCCTGGAATCTGAGAGAAAAACAGACAGGGGCCCTGTGCAGGCATAACACTGGCTCCCTGCAAACCGTGGTTTGCAGCTCTGAAACCAGCCCTCGAAATGCTCCTTCCCTTCCCGCCTCTCTCGAGAGCAATGCCTCCCCTCCCCACAATTTGCTTTCCCAGCATTAATGTGATTTTCTGTTTCGTGTGAACCAAAGTGCAGTTGAACTTAACCAGGGATGTCCTGCTGATCAGGACTCAAAACCACTGTATGCAGAACAGATTTGCAAACCCTCATTATCAGGCCAACCCTGCTTAGCAGTCAACGCAGTTAAGCACTGGTACATAAGTAACGTTAACATCTGCTAATGCTGGGCAGGAAAGGAAAGGAGAAATTTTTCACATGAGAGTTGGGGTAGCCAGGCAGAGGGCCTGCATCCCTGGGCTGACTCAACCATTGGTAAACCATGATTCTCAGAGAGCCAGTGTTGCATCTGTACTGGACCAGTAAGTATAAAACAAACCATGGGTTAGCATTAAAAAAAAAACTCTTGCTTTTCTTCTACTTCTATTTCTATACTAACCTGACTGTCAAGTAAACCTCTTACCTCACCCTGACACAGCTAAACCTGACTGTCTTTAACCTTGATCACGCTGGTGTCCAAGCCCCTCTTTTTCTCCAACGAGGCCAGACCAACAGCCACAGGAATGAGCACCCATCCCCTTTTCTTTCTGTAAAGCTTACAAGTCAGGAAGCAGCCAATTTCTCGCTCGCTGTGAGTTTCATAAACTGAGCAGAGGTTTGAACCCGAGTCTCACTGGCCCAAGTCTGGGAACTGACCTGCTCTGCCACACTGGTTGTTACGGCCACACAGCTAGGCATTTGGGGGCTCTTGCATCCTGATTTTCAACACCCATAAGCTATTTGAAAATGAAAAGTAAAGTTAAAAGTGTGTATGTGTATGAGAGAGAGAGGCCTCTCAGAAACAAGCCACGTTTCCTCTTCCTTGTTAGACCACCAATGTGTGTGTTGTGAACTGTCATCGTAAGTGTCAATGTGGAGCACACATACGCACAATCTGGCGGATGGCACAGATCCTTCCGTCAACTAAGGAAAGTTTTGGAAGGCATTGACATGTTGCTCCCTTCTGAAAGGCTCCCTTCCTGAAAGCGAACACGACGCTGAGATGCTGCCGAAAGTGTTGGGTGCCAAGCAAGATGGGGGCTTCTTAAGAATGACGTAGGAACAGCCCTATGGAGCCCTGTGTCCAGACTCAGTTTCCTGATGCAAAACTCTGTTTTCCACACACGCACAAATGCACGCAGATAATCTCTCCAAGCATCCTCAATGTAGAGCAAGTAGAGGAATTTGAGGGAGGGGATCATTTTCAAATCAAGCAGTCCTGGATTCAGGGGTCATTGAAGCAAGGATGGGTGGGTGGGTGGGTGGGTGGGTGGGTGGGTGGATGGATGGATGGATGGATGGATGGATGGACGGACTGCCTTTAACCCAAGTTTATTGATTCATTTATTATATTTATATGTACTCAAGATAGCTTATAACACAGTGTCAGGTACGTGAGATCACCCTCCTAACATATTTGGTGCATTTATTTACTTAGTTGGCTGCAGAGCTTAGAAGTTTGTAACTTGATAACAAACTGTAACTTGTAAAAAAGTTAGCTCATGACTGCAGCATGGTTTAACTTCACTGCTTTGAACTCTTAACGTTCTTAGTTACTTTTTCAAAGCGAGGTCTGTGGCCTCATGGCTTTAGGTGTGTTTTGTACCACAGATCAGTGACTTCTAGCATGTTTAAAAATTAAAAATAAAAAAGTAATTTTAAAGCAGCAGTTTAACTACTTGTAAGAAAGTTGCAACCAGACCTCTAATACCAATTGGAGATATTGGAACTCTAAGTAATCACTGCTCCAACTTAACTTGCCAACCCATGAAACATGGTGGTGTTTTTAAAAGAAGTGGAACTAAAGCTGTGATTATAAGCATGCCTACATCATGAGCTTGGTGGAGCTTGCTTCTGAATAGACCTGCCTGAGGTCACACTGTAAATGCCAGTGGCAGAGACTGCTGGAACAGAATAATGGCAGCATTAGTCATTAAGACCATTCTAAAGAGTTTAACTCAGTTGCACTCTTCAGGAACAGTCTTGCTACCTCTGGGCTTTTTCCAGTGTGCCTCCACCATCTTCTGCCCAAAACATACTTGTCTTCTGTAGAAGGAACTCATATACAAGTTCTCTCCTCCAACAATGGCCAGCTGATTTAGATCCAGCTGGAGAGACCCTGCTCCCCTCCCCAAATCTTTGGATGAGACAATGCCTTTTTGTTGACGGTACCAACACTTTGGAATGCCATCTTTGGAAAGACTTGATAAGCCCCTTTCCTTGTTTTTGATGAAAACTGAGGCTCTTTTTATTATTAACATCAAATATCCAATATTTTTGAGCTTTGTTTTGACAGTATAGTGATATCAGCGTCTTTGTATTATGTCCTGCTTTGATTTTGTTTTAGATACTTTTGTTTGTTTTACTTTAGATACTTTTGTTTGTTTTGCTTTGCTTTTTGTCTTAACTTTTGAATTTTTAATGTTCCATTATAGCGCTGAATGTCTTAATTTTTTCTAAGCTGTTTCAGATTTATGTTTCAGAAGAGTAGGGTGTGTATAATAATAGGTTTTCAGAGTGGGCAGGTGACTCCAAGGAAGGCTGCTGTTGCCTTTCTTTTAGACTGAGAGAGTCTGACTTGCCCAAAGTCACCTAGTGAGTTTCCATGCCTGAGCAGCGATTCGAACTCTTGTCTCCTGGAGTCCCAATCCAACATTCAAACCACTACACTACCCTGGCTCTCTTTAGGTTAGATGGTAACCTGCAACATAAGGACTGTTTCAGATAAAGCATCTGATGTTCTTTGGGTACCAAGAGAAAGTGTTAACCAAAATTAAAAATCATTATTAATTCCATCATCCTCTCCCATCATCATCATCATCTTAGCCAACTAGATCAAGATCCAGTTGGGCACTTCCAGCACCCATGAAACAACAACTTAGTTCCATTCTTTCTCCTACTACAGCTTTCCATAGCACCCCAAAATATGTTTCAGAGTGTTCCCCAGCCTCTGGAGCAGTTTTTTAGTGTATGCAGGGAACTCTAAGGGGAAGAAGTATCAATTTCCTCAGAAGCAGTGGGATTCAGCGGAGGTACCCCATAGAATTCTGGCTATAGGCATAGCCTAAGAAGCTGGGTTAGGCTAAGGCTTGTATTTAAAAAAAGGGATGGAGAGCAGCCAGGAATTGGGAACTGTTCTGATAAAAAACTGCATCCAATTTTTAATGTCTAGGCAAGAGCTTTAAGCAGTATGAACACATGCAGTTGTGCAGGTCCTGGATGAAAATCTGCTGCCTCCGTTGAGTGCAAGTGATGGGAGCGATTCCTTCATTTGTTGTCACAATTGGGGTCCTAAACTGTGAGACAGTGTTAGGGTTGTGCCCTTCCTCCTACCTCAGAGGGACCTGTGGATGCTCAGGGAGGGGAGAAATGGCATTGGCAGAGCTTCTCCAAAGGCAGCCCTTAGGGAGAGGAGCTATCCAAAGAAGATATCTGCAGTCTCCACATTGTGGAAGTTGAAAGCAGTCTTCCCTGTGTTCCACATTTGAAAAATATGCAAAACTTTCTCAAAATTTTGTTCACCCAGTCCAATGCTAGACTAAAATAACAGACTTGGATGCTCCATAGTCCGAAAAATGTTATCCCAGGCACCATGCTGCCATGGATCCTTTGTGTTTTCATGCCAGAGCAGGAGAGAATCACAATGGGGAGGGGGTTGGGGCTCTGGTTCTCACACACTGCTGTAGCCAAGTGGCCACTAGATTCCTAGATCGCCTGCCCATCCATCTCTCAACAGTATGGTATGGTGAGATGCAGGTTGAAGACTGGGATCCCTTGTCTGATAGGACACACCATGTGTCTTGCGCAGCCCAGGGTCGCTGTGGGCCCCGCAAAGCAGAAAGCAAAGCACTCAGCAGTGCACAAATTGAACAAGCCGGATGTCATGCTTATGTCTGATGTTAGAGCTGGTCAGCCTGAACAAAAGGTGTCCGTGGGCTTCTCTTGGAGGAGTTCTGCAGTTTTAGTTTTGGTTAGTTGATTGTGTTGCACTTTTCTGGGCGAGTGCTCAAATGGCCATACAGAACGTGAAAAGTAGCATGTTTCGACAGAGTAAGTGTAGATCAGTAGCTGTGGTGGAACCGACAGTGGTTCCAACAGAAGGCAAAAAGAAGGTTGCTGATGGGTACCCTGGAAAGGAAATGAAGAGAAAACAATCAGCTCTGGTCCTGAGGCACTTGGCCACCGTTCCCCCTCATGTGTTGAGGCATGTCCTGAGGCACCCAGGGTAAATTAAGAGGGGAATATCAGCATTTTACCACTTCCAAGCAGATGATCATCACCCCATCTATCCTGTCCTGGAGCAAGAAGGGACGATCGATTCCCCTTTGGGTACCTCTTCCATGTCCATAAGCCCCTGAGACACAGGCAAGGGGGTTCCTGTATCTCCTTATATAGGAACACAACGGCCATTTCCACACTACGCTGCAGTGCTATTATTCCACTTTCTGCATCCTGTAGAATTCTGGAGTTTGTAGTTTCCAGAGGCCGAAGAGCTCTCTAGCTGAGAATTCTAAAGGCCCCTCCCTAAACTGCAAACCCCAGGATTCCATAGGAGGTTGAAAGTGGAATGATAGCACTATAACAGTGTAGTGAGGAAATGGCCAATGAAAAACTTGAGTGTGATGATGCAAAAGACCTTTCAAAATTTTTAAGAATCTTCTTTTCTCTCCCCATGCACTCTCTCTCTCTCTCTCTCTTGCTCTCTCGCTTTCTTCTTTGAAGTAAGAATTCAGCTCTGTCTCACTTAAGGGAAGATTTGAATGATATTTTGTCAACTGGCCAAATTGGAGTATCACCAAAATAATTCAGATGTTGTCTCCTCCCTTCTCCTCCCTCCTCTCGCACCTTCCTTCTGTCCATTTCCTATTCCAGTCTTCGACGCGGTGCTATATTCAGAATGATATTTTGTTTTTGAAAATCTAGCAGATGCTCTTTTTAAAAAAGTGAAAAGGAAGGAAGCTTGAAATTTGTGCTTTTTGAGAATTCCTCATGTTGGTTGTGGGTGGAACTGGATCACTTATTTTTCTGGCAGGCTGTAGAAAAATATTGTTCGAAACCCTTGCTGTAAGACTGGAGTCCCAGCAAGCTTGCCATGTTATGACAGATGGTTTGAGTCTGAGAGGCCCAAGCTCAGTTGCAGAGCCCTGGCTTTGCATTCATCAGCTTCCAGGTTCCATCCTTGCCGTCCCCAGGTGACATGGTCACAGATGTCGGGTGAGAAAGTAAGAATCTTTTAGCCTGAGCTCCTAGAGTGCTGGTACTGCCGTTTGAAAGAAATGGCCCAACTCAAGATGCCCTAGCCATCTGATAACCTCCTCATGGCAGTCCCAACTGGGAGATGCAGGGTTCCCAAGAGGTCACTTTTCCTAGCTCGGCTCCCACTTTTTGACCAAAGTCCACAGAGAAACTCACAACATACTCATATACTTTCTAAATTAAGACCATGAGAAGTTGGCAAAGAAGCATAGCCAGTTTTTTTAAAAAGCAGAATTTTAAAGAAAGTATGAAATGCAAGATGTGGCTGCTGATTATTTATTTATTTATTTATTTATTTATTCTCGTTGTTTGCTCTCAGTGATTCAGTGATGCTGCTTTTGGGTAAAAATACCAGTCTTCAAAAAAGTCGTTTAACAGTCGGTGCTCTCTTCCACTTTTCAGGTAACATCACCACAAGAATCAGAGCCACTGAGGCGGGCTCTGATGAAGCTATCAAGTCCATCCTAGAGCAAGCGAAAAGGGAGCTGCAGGTACAGAAAACAGGTAGGAGATCCTTGCTGTGGTGGCCTTTGAAGTCTGAGGTCATGTACAAACACTGGGTGAGAACAGAAAGCTTGTAGTGCCGTTTTGATCAGTAGCCTGTGACTTGAAAACACAGTAGCCTGCCTTCTTTCATCATTTCATTAAGCCCCGTTCGCAGAAAGTACGACACACTATGTGATTTTTACTGGTTGTAGCTCCATCTAGCCATAGGCATTGCCTTTTTCTGGATGTGCATCTACACCAGAAGCATAAATAGGCATCCGTTTTCTTTGAGGAAGCCCTGGGTATTGTTATTCTGCGAGGAAGGGTGATGGATCTTGAACAGAGAGTTCTCTCGTGCTTTCTCACCAGACAAGAATTCTTAAAATCGTTTGGGGGAAAACTTCAGAAGTTTAATTGCGGTGCATACATGTGAATACGCACGTATTTAAATGAAGTTAAAAAAAAAACCGGAATACATTTTCCCACTTTTTTCATTGCGCCTGCAGCATGTTTGATTTTGTCTCCTCCCCACTGTGGTCACAGAGAACTTGGAAAAAAAGAGAGGGTGGGAGGATTGTTACATCATTTAGAAAGAAGAATGTTGAAGTAACTGACTGAAGGAAGCCTAGGAGCACCATATGAAGTATAATGGGACAGAGAGCACAGGCAGAGCAGATGGAGTAGAAAAGTTGGAGTCTAACTGCATGAAAGGGCGGATAAGAGGAGAGGTGATGGTGCTAGGAGAAAGGAAGGACGTCGATACTGGTGGGCAGAAAGCAGTAAAATATGAGTGAATGTACTGGGAAAGCAAATGAGCATAACCTCATGTCTCAACTTTTGTCCTTTCCTTGTCATTGTGTACATTAAAGTAATTTCCAACATATGGTCATGGAATTGTAAGATTTGGCAAGGTTTGTTCAGAAGGGGTTTGCCTTTGCTTTCCTCTGAGGCTAAGAGAGTGTGACTTGCCCAAGGTCACCCAGTACATTTCCATGACTGAGTGAAGATTTTGAACTCTGGTCTCTAGAGTCCTAGTTCAGCGCTTAAGACCACTACACCACTCTGGTGCTGTCCTTTCCCTGCTTGGTCACAAATTGTTCTAGCCTTTCAGATTTCTTGGTTCACTGCAAAGTGTGCTACAACAGTCCCCAAATGCCCTTTCATCTTTGGATCTGGCTTGTGAAGTCAGGACATCACCATAAGTGCCCAGGAATAAACCTGAGGTTTACCTATCAGTGCGAATCGATAGTCAGTGTCACTTCTATTTTTTTTTAATTAGAACTTAAAATGATTAAAGTGCTCCACACTAAGATAGTTATAGATTTGTAGACACATGAGTAATGCATTAACTATATTCCATACTGCTTGATTACAGAAATATTTTGAATGTGGCATGTGCATTTTTCCTGCTGTAGTGCTTTTTGCATTAAGTTGCATCTGTGGTAGTTTTTTTTTTAGTGAAAGTCAATAAATATTGATATTCCCCAATAATTCGTAGTGTTTTGGAGGCATGGTGGAAAACTCATACACATGACTGCTAAGCCTCGTAGGATATTGCAGGGGTCACAGGATTTACTTTCTGATCTCCATCTTTTTCTCAGCAAACGAAGTCTTGGTGTTAGAAGGAGAGGAGGAGGAGAGGTAGGGACTGCAGTCAGAGTTTAAAGGTGATGTGTGGAGGAATGAGTGGCATTATCTACCAGATCTGATTTGGACTTTGCTCCCTTCTCTCCACAGCTGAACCGTCTCAACCGCCGTCCACGTCGAGCAGCAGTGGTTCTGACGATGCCATTCGGTCCATCCTGCAGCAGGCCCGGCGAGAGATGGAAGCCCAGCAGGCCGCCCTCGAACCTGCCTTAAAAGGAACTCCGCTGTCCCAAGCCGAAATGTCCATCTTGTCCCCAAAGCTGATCCCCGCCCCTGCCCTTTCTTCGGTCTCCAGTTACAGTCCCCTGGCCATGTCCTTGAAAAAGCACTCGTCCTCGTCTGCGGATTCCAGCGTCTCCTCCCTGCAGACTCTCCCCGGTCTCAAGAAGGAGGCCCCCGAGGCCCTTGCCACGGACCTCCATGGGATGTCCGACTCGGCGCAAGGCGTGCTGAGGCACGTTAAAAACGAACTGGGGCGCAGCGGGGTGTGGAAGGACCACTGGTGGAACACTGTGCAGCCCGACAGAAGGAGCGCGGCGCCTCCCGATGACCCCAAAGCGGAGGAGGCCGCCAGCGGGAAGGAGAAAGCCTGCAACCAGTCCCGTTCCGACCGCAGCCAGCAGCTCCAGGGGCCCTCCTCGTCGGAGTACTGGAAAGAGTGGCCCAACGCCGAGTCCCCCTACTCCCAGAGCTCCGAACTGAGTGTGACTGGGGCGAGTCGCAGCGAAACCCCACAAAACAGTCCCCTCCCTTCCTCCCCCATCATCCCTTTGTCAAAGCCATCGAAACCTTCCGTTCCGCCGTTGACTCCCGAGCAGTACGAGATTTATATGTACCAGGAAGTGGATACGATCGAGCTCACCCGCCAGGTCAAAGAGAAGCTAGCCAAGAACGGCATCTGCCAAAGGATATTTGGGGAAAAGGTAATATTCCCACCTTGGGGAGGGGGGTGGTACGGTTGCGGGCAGAGAAAGGGAACAGTGGAGACGGAAGGAGCCAGCCTGCGGGGTAGATCTTGCATAAGAAGATAGGAAAATGGCAAATCAGCCTCGATTGCAAGAAGAGTAGAACAACAGTAGCTAATTTTTAATATAGCAATGTTTTGTAACTAATATAGAATGTCCTGCTTGAATGATAAACTGCCAATGCTTGGAATACATGACACGTATTGACAGGACTAAATGAAGTTGCCCCTTTGTTTAGAACAATTGAGTAATGCCTGTTTCTACCATTTCTGGCACTAGAGGCAGGGGTGTAGTAAAACCACGTGTGTGACTTCTCAGTCTGAGACATTGGTGTTGTTTAACTGCAAAGTGCGCTAGAAGGATGGGTTACTGTGGGACCAGAACCTGATTCCGTTCTCCAGTATCCTCTGCTCTACTGTTTTGCAGTTGATATTTCTTGCCCCCTTTGGGCACATTGCCCCACATATCTATGGAAAGATGCCAAGCGGGAGAGATGTGCATTGTGAAGATAAGTCTTGGCATTATAACAAGACCCATATATCCCAGGCTGCATTCTTACCAGAGTCAGAAGTGGTTGCTTTTAGAATTGAATCAAGTGGGGATATACAACAAAATGTTGCAGTATGCGCCCACTGCTGCAAGAAAGAGAATTGGTGCCATTTCTTCTTCCTTTCCCACTGTCCTGAGGCCTTCCCTACCATGTTATACAGAGCTAACATAGGAGTAAGCAGAAGTAGTCTGAGACCTAATGACAGATCTGTGTAATTTGCAGTATGCTGACAAGGGTTTCAGGGTCCTACTTGGAAATAGCAAAAACTCCTTTCCAAATTAAGGACATTGAAAAAGAATGCTTGGGGGAAAAAAACCAGAGTTGGATTTGGGGGTGAAAGAACTGGTTTCTGAGTTTGATTCGCTTCCAGTGCTCAGAGGTGCCTTTACCTCTTAAAGTGTATCTTTCTGCCTGATCCACTGTTCTCACTTCAGCCAGAACAGTGGATCTGACGTGAGAAGAACAGAAATCCCGCAAACCTGATGTCTGCCCATCTAATTCCTCTTGGGCAATGAGGCTGTATGGGGGCTGGATGTGGCCTGCAGGCCTGACCTACCCTGTTCCAGTTAAACCAGGGGCTAACTCCATGCCTTTCCTTCTTTCCAGGTGCTGGGCCTCTCCCAGGGGAGCGTCAGTGACATGCTGTCCAGGCCGAAGCCGTGGAGCAAGTTGACACAGAAAGGCCGGGAGCCCTTCATCCGCATGCAGCTCTGGCTCAACGGTGAACTGGGACAAGGAGTCCTGCCATCCCAAGGGCAGCCTCCAGGCCAAGGTAAAGGCGCAGCTGGCGTGATTGCGTTGCCCAGTTGGCCTTGTCTCTTAAAAAGTTCTGTCTGTGGCCTCGGATCGCACAACCCTCTCCTTGGCTTATGCAAAATTAAGTTTGAAGAAGAGGTCCCGGTATGATGATGCCCCACTCCCTGGTGCTGAGAAGGCAGCTCCTGTTCGGGGGATCACAGAGTCGTGGGCAGCATCTGCAAGGGGAAACACCCTGGGGGAGGAAAATGCAACCAGGTGGTGATGACAGATGTTCTTTTGGCAGGAACAGCCCTCCACGTGTTGCGTTAGGCCAGAAGATGAGGAGTACAGCCCCCTGCAGATTCTCAGCCCCCCATGACCACTGGTTGATTTAAGAGCCGATAGGGTCTTTTTTTCTCTATGGGATGGGACTGGAAAGTTGACTCCCAGGCCGCTTCTGGTTGGAACAAAGTCCTTTCCAGGTGCCAAAATGGCCCAAAGCAGGCCAAAAATGTGACAAAATCGCGTCTCCCATACCTGCTGGTTGGCAGCGAGGGACTTGGGGCAAAAAAAAAAAAATTCAAAATCTTTTATTTGTGGAGGAATGAAGCCCTCCAAGGTCTCCTTAGCAGGCAGTGAGTTCCCTAAATCCAACAATTGCCCACTTCTGCAGGTAGACCTTTGGGTGGCTGCAGGTATGACTGATTCCCTTGCTTGGAAACCAGTACTTGCCCCAGTGGGCAAGGGGTTGCCCTCCTTTTGGAAATCATACTAAGGCAAATCCCCTCCCCGTCCCATGCAAGGTGGGCACGTGAGATTCCGGGAAAGGGGGAGGGGTGTTCTCTCTCTCTCAAAACACTTGTGTGCACACAAGCCTTCTTTCTCAAGATACGCGTTGGAGGCAGGGTTCCTGCATGCTCTCCCTTGGTGTTTCTCAGTTCTGGGGCTTCTCAGGGTCCTTCCAGATTGCAGAATGGATTCAGGCTGCATCTGTTTGGTTTTTTTCCCCTCTCCCTTCCTTTCAGCCTGCTTGCTCCCAGACTGAAGCAAGCAAGCCTAGCAAAGCGCCCCTTTGCCCTTTGTTAGCCCCCCTGAACTATGCTTGTGGGAGGTGTGAGCCGTTCCCTTCCCTGTGTAGAATGCCTTGGTTTTTACAATAAAAAGGCAATACAATAAAAAGCCCTTAATCCTCCGTCATGCTCTCAGTGACATCATCAAGGGTGTAATGGAACCCAGAGACCATCGTACAGCCTGCAAGCGGTGGCAAGAAATCTCATATTTCCCACTTGGATGGCCTTTCAGGGCCCATTACCTATCAGTTCAAACTCAGGAGAGGTCTTAATCCAGTATGAAATGAATCCAGTGTATGGACCTCGAAATCCATTATCCAACTCCTCTGTTTTCAAAATCCCATCCCATTACTAAAACATTCCATGCCCAAACTAACAGAGGCAATTACCAGGCCTTATTTCTGTGCCGGGGGAACTTGTAGACTTCTGGACAGTGTTGATCTATAGCTCCCATCCACTGACGAGTCTGGATGGAGCTGATAAATTCTGGGTTCCTTTTCTAGGCTACGTACAGTCGGTAGTTTTGAAGGGGCTTGAAATCACCCAGTGGACCACCACCAGATTCTGCACCACTGGTACAAAGGAATGGGGAGAGGAGCTGGGTTTGCTGTGCTGATTTCCGTGGTGAGGGCTGGCTGTTGCTTCGCTGTGGAATTGTAGGCTGTGTTCCTCTCATTCCTCCTCCTCACAGACCTCCTTTTCTTCCTCCAGTCCTTCACTCTGTGTCATCACTGCAAGATTCCCTTCAGCAGGGATGCGCGAGCTCAGGTAATCTGCCGCTTTGTTATTACATTTTGCTTTGGCTTGGTTGAGTTGCTTTTTCTGCTTCTGTGTTGGGGACGGCAGGTTTTCCTTCAGGAGTGTGGGAGACGCGCCTTCCACTTCCCAGATCTATGGTTTTAAAGTAGGTTTATTTAATTCTTCATCTTCTTCCAGTTGTTGTGGGTTTGGAGGAAGGTGAATATTTGTTAATACTCAAATAGCCTGTCTTCTGATTCAGGAATCACCGCATGATCCTTGCAGTCTAAGAACAGCCCCTGGGCCACTGTACTTAAAACTGTGCCAGACATCTGTCACTCGTGAATGGAGCCAAATGTTGATTGTCCCCCAAGGCTCATATAAAAGATCTAAAGGGAGTGTATTAGAAATCTTTGGGGCTGCCCCTGGAAAGGCCCTGTCCCAAGTTGCCTGCCACTGAATTTCTCATAGTAAGATCACACAGAAGAGAGCTTCTCGGATGTAAGGGCAAGGAACACTTCCCAACCCAAAGGCTAATTTCGGTTTCATAGAGGTTCCTGGCAGCTGCACTAGAAGCTCTTATTACCAATAGCTAAACCTTAGGAGAGGCATTCAGACTTCTAGACTTGTGAAAAAAATGTACAAAAGCTAGAAAACCATGAAATGCTGATGTCCTGGGGTAGGGGCATGGACGTCTGAGGAAGGCCAAATGGCTAGAGGTTCCCCTCCCGTGATTTAACATGTGTTGGTTGGCATAATGGAAACGTTTAGCAGCATGTCCTCATTTTGCTAGAGATGGACACTGTCATTTTGCATTGTCACACCGTTAAGGCAATTGCATCTAAGACTGGCTTCAAAGGTAGGAAGCGCATAAACTAGACGACTCAGATTGACGCTAGCTGTAAATATCTGTTAAAGTTGGTTTTGACGTGAAAATAATGCAGTGCATGAGATTGATTTGGCTGAAGGTTTGGTTCTTCTTTAATATCATATATTACCTGGTTAATAGTTTGAAAATTCATATTAGGAAGTTGCCTGTATTGTAGCCCAGCGGCACTTGAACGTGGCAAAATTTCTGGGACTTTGCCTGGCATCTAACACTCTCTCAAGCTGGTCCAGACCTCTGCGAAGACACTGAACTTCCAACACACCAGCGGGAAATTGAACCGACTTCTGAATTTTCTTTCTGGATTTGTTATTTCTGAAGTAGACCTGTGTGTGCGTGGGGACATCTCCTTGGAATGCGTGTTACTTAGGGCCCCTGGTGTTGTGAAGCACGAAACTCTTCATTCTGCGGATACAGCCCTGGGCAATCCTGGGAGAGTTGCAAATTTCTTTTTTTATTTGTCTTTCTTCTTGAATTATCGTTCGTTGTTCCGATCTGCAGGCTGCTTAGGAGAGTGTAATTGTCATGGGACGGGGGAAGGAGTTGGGGAACCTAATTAAAATTAAAGAGTTTTAAAAATTAAAATCAAGCCTGAGATCGTTTGCATTGTGATCGGCACAACAGCCATTTGGGGGGTGGTTGCGGAAACCTCTCGTGTTGATCCGCTGAGCTCCTCTAATGCTGCAGGGAGGTAGAGCAACGGCACAGGATGGTTAGAGAAGCAGGAACCCAAGAAAGCTGTAGGAAAGAGTGAGGGGCTTTGGGGAGAGAGGAGACCAGAGAGTGGAGGCCGAACTAGATGTAACTCTAGGCAAAGAAAAGGGAGGGCCCGTGGTTAGGAGATCCAAAGTTGGGAAACCACAGATACAGTTTAAATTAGCGAAATTATCAGCTGTAGACATTAGATCACTTTATGTAGTGCGAGGGCAAGCGACCATGTGTTTCCCGGTGGTTTCAGCTATGGCCCCAGGCCAGCGTAGCCAGTACTTGGGGATCTGGAGGTTTGCTGTCCAAACAATCAGAGGGGCACCAGGTTCGTTATCTCTGATAGGGTGTGTTAAGCCCCCATGTCTTGTGAGGGAGAATTCTTCTTCCAAACTTTCCATGACATTCAGGTTGAACTTGATAATGTGTGAGACGCTGTAGTTCAGCTGCAGTCCTGGTTAGGTTTTGGCAATGGTGATCGTGCTGTCCCCTGAGTTAACCTGCCAGCATAACATGGTGTATGTGCACACATGTAACTAACAATTCCAGGGCCCTGATCCACTCAGTTCCCAGGCCAGCTAAGGCTCAAGGATCTGCCAAAATGAAACAGAGTCACAAATGCACCCAAAACAATGACTTATGGATTACATGAAGGTGTTAAACTGGAAGGACAATAAAACCTAAGTAGGCAAAGTTTCCTTGTGTCTCTTTAGTTGATCAGAACAGCCCTTTGTCATAGCTGCTGCTCACCAGGGTCCCTTCCGGATTTAGATGACGCCCCAATGGCCGAGGTTCCCGGGCTGGATGATGGCTGATTTTGTACCCCCTCGGAATGAAACCAATCAATATGATTTTCCTGGTCTTTAAATATTCTTTCTTCCTTACACTGTGCTGACGCTTTCCCAAGCAAAGTGGGGTGGGGATTACTCCGTTCTAACAATGGAACAGTTTTCCAGGCATTCTTGGATGGAAACATTCCTATCTGTCCCTGCAGCTTGAGCTGACCTAGAGAAACTGCAACTACTGAAAGCTTTTATTGTTATTATTCATTTACTACAGATCTGCTTGATTAGCTAGTAAATGCCCAGTTACTGTGTTACACACTCCTTAAGCATATAAAGCACATGCATAGGGTGAATGTCAGAACTGGCAGTCCTTACCAACTCTTCTGGAAACTCCAGGCCCCTACGGGGGAGAAGAAGGGACAGCGTGAAGGAGAACTGAGACACCATATTGTATAGCATTACACCAGGGAAAGGGTTGCTTTTGTTACCCACCTCAAATCTTCTGGATTGGGTGAGTCAGAAATCCGTGGTTGCTGTTTGTGGCTTACAGACTGATTCTGCCCCTTAAAAAAACCTGGCTGTGGCTGTTGTTGCTGCTGTCAGGTTGTTTTTACAGGCCCTTCCGCTTGCCATTTTAGGATAGCCAATGTACCTCTTGCTTTAATTGATAAGGCATTTATAGTACATACCACTCCCTTCAGGCAATAACCTCCCAACACTGCTAACAAAAAAGGAAACTATTTAAAATAACAAAACACAGTGGTATCATCTCAGAGCAGCAGCAGCAACAACAATAAGAAAATAAGAGCAGGAGAAAATCTGATGGCTAGATTTTTTTTTAAGAAATGACAGATCTAAGGCGAAAAATCTGTGAGACCCAGACCAATAAAAAGGTGCTCAAACGAGATCACAGTTTGAACCCACTGTGACTCCATGGGAAAGGCATTCCAGGATCATGCTGCCAGAGCTGAGAAGCCCACAAAACAAGTCTCCTCTGAAGACAAGGTTGAGAGAGGGTCTCAGAGGCAGAACTTTCTAAGAGCTGGTTCCCTGTAAACCGAAGTCTGGTCTTCCCAGCCCCAAGCCAGTGAGAATTTTAAACTAGCTTGCTGCCGAGCTTCTTCTCCCTAGCAAACTTTCCTCTCCATTTTGTACATCTTCTGCCCTCGCTTTCGTTTCCTGCAGCAACTCTGCAGTCATTTCTGTCTGTTCTTTCGAGACCAGTAACTTTGACAAGGGAGCTTATAAAGCATCTGGAGCATTTCTGTGGAATTGGGCTTCCAGTCCATCCTTGGTTTGCTGGATGTTCTGCAAGTTTGCAGCACACTGAGGATCAGCGGCGGGGTCAGAGTGAGGAGGGTGGCACCACCGGTATGCCAGACTTAACAGCCAGCTGCTAGAAGAAGCCCGAGTGGCTACTGGCATGTTTCTCTTGGTGTCCAGAGGACTGGCAGAGGGTCACAGTGACTTAAGGAGCCTCTCTTGCTTAGAGAGCTGCAGGGTCTGTGTGTGTGACGAAGGAGTTGTGTCAGGGGCACACGCGGGGAAGGGTGCATGCCAGACGGTGAACTCTTGCAACTCCCTAGATTGTGCCCTTGAGTATATCCAAGCTACGCTCTAGACAGCTAGAACACAGGGGCATGCCTTCATTAAAATCCGTCACACAAAGGAGTTGGTTTCTTTGCAGTTGTCAAGAAACTGTGTATCTTTTCAGCAGGACTTTTAATTGCTTGTGACAGCAAACCTGGTTTGACAGTGGTGTCTCGGTTCCCAGTTACTGTTCCATGCACCCTGCTTTGTGAGGGCATGGCCCCAAGAAGCAGCTTAAAAACTCCCTTAATTAAATAAATGTAAGTGTTAATTTTGAGGGGTTTTTTTCCCCCAAATTGGAATCTCAAAATAAAAATGTATATCTAGCACCCATGAACATGTACACCTGCTTTAGGCTGGGTCAGGATGCTTGTCTCTAGCCCAATAGGAGCTGCTCTGAACGGCAGCAGCACAGCAAGGCAATTGCAACAAAACGGTGAGTTTTGGGGAGGCTTTAGTTGCTGTGGAGGGTGGAAGAGAACACCAACCTCCACAGCAACCAAAAAAAAAAACAAGGACATGCAGAGGCATAAGATAGACTTCCATGTGTCACTAACAGGAAGACAAACTAAGTCTTTCTAAGGAGTTTTCCCTGAAGTGTTTGGCCTGAGTCTGGGCTTACCACTTCAACCTAAATGGAGAGACTCCTGCATCCCAGCTCTTTCTACATGGAAAGCTCAAGAAAAGAAGTCTGACCTGACCTGGCCTGACTGCCTTCTCTTCTGCTCTTAAACGCATGGGCCAAACCCTCCAATGTGAAGTCGTACAGCTGAAACACAAGTGAGGCATCTCAGTGCAAGCCTTGGTCCTTTAACCTGGCATTTCCCTAGGATAAAGCTCCGTTCTCTTCAGGGTAACAGCTGGTTTTCCTTTTGAGAAATCACTTTTTCCAGTCTTGGGAAAAAAGGGAAGTAAAGGGAGATGTGATAGAAGCCCATAAGCATGGTGCAGTGAAAGTAAATATGCATTGTCTTCCCCGTCCCTCAAAACCAGCAGCCCTACACTAACAAACAAAAGCAAGCCCTACTTCACAGAGCACACAGTTAAGTGGTGGAATTCACTGCCACAAGATGGATGGCTGCCAACTCAGTTAGCTTTAAAAGAGATCTAGATAAGTTCATGGAGGAGGGAGCCATCACTCCATCAGATGGCTACATCTGGTATCTGGGACAGTGTGCCTCTATTATACCAGTTGCCAGGAGTGTGAGAAAGAGCAGCCACGTGCCCTCCTGCGTGGCTGGTGGGCTGCCCATTGGAGCAACTGGCCGACCTTTGGGAGAATATCAAGTGGGCTACCAAGACCTTCAGTCTGACCCAGCATGACTCTTCTTAAGTTCTTACATTGCACTAAGAGCAGTTGGCAAATGTCGCCTCTCTTCTCCCTCACTGTCTCTGTCCGTCTCTTTCCCCTTCGCGAATACATTTAACGTGTGCTTTTGTTCCATATTTTAAGGCTTTTCCCTTTCTCTCTGCCACCCCAATATCCCATTTGGAGCTTGAGTCCTAAAAATAGTGCGAATTTCAACTGGCAGATGTTCCATTTGCCCTTTTGCAGAAGGGACCAGAATTAGCCTGTCAGTTGGTGCCTAAATAAAGCAGTTAAAACTGCATTTGTACAGAAAACTTTGCAATTACTATACTCAGAGGCGGCAGTGTTTGATTTGAGTTGATGTGGGGGTGAGGACAGGAGAGTGGGATGGAAGCGGTAGCACAGAAGTGTAAGAAGAAGTGGCAGCCATGTACAAAACCCTAAGGCTCTAACCAGCACCAAGTCCTCCCATTTTGTAAGTCCCACTTATTTCTATGGGTACAGCGGAGGAGAACTTCCTCCTGGATCATGTCTTCCTGCATTAACTACTGGACAAGCTGTAAGGAACTCTTAGTGGCGCAGCCACAGTTGGGAGTTCTGAACCCCAGCCTGGTCAACCCATCTCTAAAACCAATGATGTATTTAAATCTTTTACTCCCAGGGCCCAGGTCAAGTCTTAAGCCTTAACCTTTAAGTCTCAAGTCAAGTCTGAAGTCCTTGCGAGATACTTTCAAGTCAAGTCTTAAGCTCACTTTATACCCCAAGCCATATTCCGAAATTTCTGGGCAGAGTCGAATAAAGTCACTTAAGTAGAATCAACCCTCCGTATTTGTGATTTTGCCCTCTGCAGCTTCAGAAGTGGGGAATAGGATCCTTCTTACTTCCCCTTCCCCAAGCGTCAATAGGCATAAAAGAATCTGTAGCTTTTGAAGTGGGGAATGAGATCCTTCTTATCTTCTATTTCCAAAGCTGGACGCTTTTCCTGAAGTGGGGAATGGAGTTCTTCTTACTCCCCATTATGGAAGGCTTTGAAAGCTTTAGAAGGAAAGATCCTTTGTCGTCAAGCCCATCGCTTAACACATTTGCTGTTCCCCTCTTAGAAACACATCCTGCTCACTGGGGGTGAGTCTTGCCTTCTGCTCTTAGGAAAAATTTTGGAAGGCTCCTCCAGCATGCAGCGGGGACAGGCTGCTGAGCTGATCTCAAGCCCGGCTCAAGCCCATTGACTAACCTATTTGCTGTTCTCCTCTGAGAAATGCACCCGCACTTTGGACTTGAGACAGATCATCACATGACCAGTAGGCAAAAAGAGATGGAAGCGTTGTTCAAAGTGATAGGATTTCTGGATGAATGTGTTACGTTACTGAACCAAGGGCAGCAAGTCAGTCACTAAAAATATGCAAGTCTCGAGTGGAGTCAGTGCATCATTTATTGCCAAGTTGAGTCCAAGTTGAATCACTGAAGTGACCTTAGTCCAACCCTGAATCCAAGTCTATCGATTCGAGTCTACATCACTGTCTAAAAGACTATTGACCTTGTGGCTATAGTGCCTTCCCCATAAGGCATGAAATATGAGTTTGAGACTTTTAAATTTCTATTTATATAAAGATGTTGTAGATGGGACATAGCAGAAGTTTATTTTCAAGATACAGAGCAGAGATAAGAAACAAGTCACCCTCCAAGATGCCATTGGAGCCTTAGACATCATATAGCTGATAGTGCAGGATGATAGGAGCTGCAGTCCAACAGCATCTGGAACGCCACAGGTTCATAGGAGTAATCTGACCACAAGTTGTCATTTTTTTCATTCAAGGTGACAGAAAGAAGTAGTGCATCACCCAACAATTTTTTTTTCTTCCACCGTAGTAGAAGGCAGGGTCTTCCAGTAAAATGGAGGTTGCAGGCAGACAAAAAGAAGTCACGTCTTCACACAGAACAAAGTTAAGTTGTCAGATTTGTTGCCATGAGGTGTGTTGAGGACTTCCAATTCAGAAAGCTTTAAAGGGAGGCTTAGGGAGACCAATAGAAGACAAGCTTTCATGGCTGCCAGTCACCTTGGCTGCGTTCGTATGCTGTTCGCTGCAGAGTTGTACAGGAGAGACGCCTAGAGGTTGCTGTCACACTGTTGTTGTGTTTGTGGGCTTCAGACTGGGGAATCTTGTTGGTCATGGTAAAAAACGAATTCTGGACTAGGAGAGCTATTGGTCTGACTTAATGTGACTCTTTCTAGATTGTCATTAACACATGATTTCTTTATGGAACTTAGAGGATACGGTGACAGCTACCAGCTTTAAAAGGAGACTAGATGAAATTGCGGAAGAGAAGGGTTATAGGTTTGCTGATACTTGCTCTATGGCTAAGTGGAACCTCCAGGTTCGGTGGCGGTGTAGCCCTCAGAGCTCCAGGGGCCTTTATTCCTGCTTGTGGGTTTCCGCAAGATAATCTAGCCAGCTGCTGTCAGAAAAAGTGCGGGGTGGAGGTTGTCTGTACTCTCTCTTTCTTGGCCACCAAATACTAAAGGGCTCTTGTTCTGTTCTATGAGGTTGCCCTTCTCCTTTCGTATCGTGTCTTTAATTAGAACGTAACGTTGCAGGCAGGGACTGTTTGATTTTTATTTTTTATGCAGCACTAAGAAAATATTAGTCATTTTATAAATAAATTGAAAAACAACTGCAAGAACAATTCGCTGGAATGTTCTCCTGGGTAAAACCTCTTGCATAGCCTCCCTTTCGTTTCCACAAGATTTGTGCAAGAGAACTTCCCCTGGGCGTTTCTCACTGTATTTCTTTTTTTAAATAATCTGTTCCAAGAGAATTGATTTTCCTGCCCCCCCTCCAACTTGTGATTATTTAAAATGGGGGTTGGGAAACAAAGCAGAAAGCAGACTAGTTGCAGTCTTGGACCGGGGTAGGGGGGAAGGACGGCAAAGAAAGCAAAATGGTGAACCAGAGAAGAGCCATAAGAACCAGAGCGCCATTGGTTTTCAGGGAGAGGGAGAATCTATGTGGAAATTTGGGCCCGGAGCTGGGTTAGCACTGGGACTCCCCAGGGGCAAGAGAAAGATGTTATAATCAATTACCACATCATAACACTGATGTATGATAATTACTGAGTCTTCCTCCTGAGAGAGTGCAGCATTTGGCTGGGATGCGGCTCGTTCACGGTCCACTGCCTGATTAATATGCAAATAATAGGCTGATTGCATGATGAATGCAGAAAATGAGTTGGCTGATAGCGCGCCCACCGAAGCGGGAAGATGATAAATTACTTTCCACTGGCTGTCCTACATTTAAGTACCCTCTCTCAACAGTGGTGTTTTTTTTTAATCACAAATTAAGGAAAAGCAGGATCGCACAAATGTGAGGATGTGTAAAATAACGTACCTTAATTGCTTTTATTGGAACACTGGGTCAGGTAGCAGAAAGGATATGCTGTTTTTTGGAAGCAGGGATGCAGGCTCCCGTCGCCTGTGGTAAAGAGCAAACTGCCCAAGACAAATGGAAGACAGGAGATACAATAGCTGGCTGACTGAGGACATGCTTTGTAACCCCAGTCCATCCCCACTATCTCCAGTTACAGGATTTTGGCTGCAGGACTAGCGAAGAGCCCTTGGAGAGCCTCTGTCAGTCAGTGGAGGCAATGCAAGATTGGGTGGACCAGTCGTTTAGCTTCACAGATGAGTTTTGTTAAGGGAAAGTCCCCAGAAGTGGTAGGTCCCATTCTTTAGGCACTTCCAGAGGTGTGTAGGCAAATTGGAACAGGTTTAGAGGAGAACAGTGAGGATGATCAGATTGTGTGGAAAATGTGTCCTAGGAATATCGCCTATTGTTTAACCTGGAGACAACCAGACTGAAGAGCCGTTCCAGGCAAGAGGGCTGAGATTTGTCTTCTGCCTCCCTAGAGGTCACAATCGGATCTCACAGGTGTCAGTTCCACAGGTATAGATCTCACTTGGACATTCTCCGTGTTTAGAACAGTTCAGCGATGCTGATGCTTACCTAGAAAGGGGGTAATAGGCAGTCCCTTACTGGAGGCCTCTAGGCAAAGGCCAAACAACTGTATTTCTTTCATCAAGCAAAGATTTGGACTGATGACCTTTAGGGTCCCTCCACCTCTGATTCTTTAGTCTCGCTAAGAAGCTTCTCCCTAGTGAAAGAGGCAGCATCTGCTTTGCTGTAGTGGACATCATAACAAAATCTATGTGTGGCGGCTGCTTTAAAGTGGGCGTACAGAAGAAACTATACTGGAATCTCACCCAGTGAGATCAACCAGAGTCAGGACACGTGGAGATAAAAAACCTTTATTATTGTGTTTTTTAAAAGCTATTTTTTTCCTTCTAAGGAACACTGGGCAGTTTATGTGGCGACTCCCATTGTTCTCAAACAGCTACCCTCTAAAGTAAGATAAGTTAAGAGGTAGTGACAAACTCGATGTCACCCAATATGTTCCTTGCTAATGGGGGATTTGAACTTTGCTTCTCACCAACATGCACCTGCTTACATTACACAAAACAGAATTAATCCAGAGAGATCCACACTGCAGGATGTGGCAGTGGGCACCAGCTAAGATGGTTTGCACAGGCTCTAGACAAGATCATGGATGCGGGCAGGTCTCTTGGTAGCTATTGCCTGTGACGGCTGTATGGAACCTCCCTGTTCCAAAGCAATAGATAATCTGGATGCAGCACGTTGAGGGCAAGTGGGAGAGTGTCTGTGCTGTGATGATGGGTTCTGCAAAGGCTTCTTCTGGTTGACCATTTTGGGAGGTACGGTTTGATTCAGTGGGCTGCTCTTAGGATGTGGAATGCCCTCCCAAGGTTGGCTAGGCTGGCCTTTTCCCTGTGGTCCTGCTTTTGGCAGAAGACCAGGTGATGAGAAAGAGGCTTTCTGTAAGCAGCTACTGTTACTTCCTTTTTGATGTGCCTTTAACTGTCTTTACTTCAGTTGTTTTTTAATATTATAATTTATGTAATTATATTTCATATTTTCTTCATCTTAATCTTTTTTGTGAGACACCTTGAATTCCAGTTTCAAGAGAAAGGCAAGAAATAAATTAAGGAGTAAATGGATTCCTGTGAATGAAGTAAGACTTAAAATCAAGTAGCAAAATAACTGTTTAGTCCCAGCAGTCTTTCCTACAAATTACAATTCATAAATATAAAGGTTGTGTGTGTATGTGCATGCTTAATCCTAATTCCATTTATGCCAAGCCACAATAGATGCATTCTTCATCATATCCCACTTTCTCCCCAAAGCTGGGACTCAAGGAGTCTTGGTTTTGGTAGTAGTTTGGTTACCGGTTACCCCTTCTATCTGCACTCAGTGTATCAGGAAAGTATGATTTCTGGGGAAGGCAAAATCTCTGTCTTGGATGCTGCAACTACATCTAGCAGACTGTCCCATCCCGAGCAGCACGTAACCCTGTCAATGAATTTCATACTGTTTCCTGGGGAACCCCAGAACTTCTTCATTTTGAAGATCTGTAATAGCACGGGAGGTTCCCTGAGCGACATGGTACCATCCACTCGAGATCTCCCCTGCCACAAGTGGTCAGAAGAGAACCAGTTGTGTTTTGAAGTGCAGTCTCCATTCACACCAGACCGTAGTGGATCTGGCCTTTGGCTTGGGATGTCTCCCCAGAATCCTTTGCTGCGTGCAGGGGCTCTGGAGTAACCATGCAGGGATTGCTTCTCCCATTAGCCAGCACCGAAAGGGTTTCTTCGGGGGAGAAACTTGGAAAGCTACAGCTGCGGTGCTTGACTCTCCTCAGACATCTCCCCCACCCCTGGGGACAGGAGGTAGGTGGAGGCTCTGTTATGCCCTTGGAGCTTGAGAAAGACTCCCCATCCGTGTCTCTGGTTTCTTTTTGAAGTCACAACCAGAGTGTGGAGCCCTTCTCAGTGAAGCTCTGAACAGCTGCTTGCCCTCTCCGGTTGATCCTTTTCCACACACACACCCCAAACCAGCCCCCGGTGTTAATCTATACATAACTTTTGGATTTGACTAGTTTGGCATGAACCTGAAGCCCAGGCCCTGGATTTAATGAGAAGTGGTACATCAAACCCAACCGCCAGGAAAATCATGTCTGGGCTTTGCTGGAATGTCACGGCGTGGCCTGTCATTTTGCTTCAGCGACTTGTCCTTCCAAATGCACGGCTCGCCTTATGGCATGCCAGCAGTAAAAATGTCACTCCTGATAATTACTTTTTGGTGAAAATGCTTGCTGACTTCCTACCTTCAAGCTGTTTTTTACACAGTGGGGAGATAATAAGAAATGACTTTATCCTGACTGCTCAAATGAACACTAAATGGAATTTGGGTTATTATTACTGGAGATCGAGGGCTGTGCGCTGGAATTTAAATAGTGGATCAGATCAGCCATAGACATTTCTTTGGCAAATCACAGCAGATCTGTTTTGCGTGTAGGATTGAACAACGCAGTTGTCTGCTTGCAGGCTTGAGAATATAACAGCAGACGTAAAATCTTTTTGCTGTGTTATAGACATAAAGAGAATCTTTCAGGCCCCATCTCTCTAAGTTTCCCTTATTTTCTAGGGAGAAAGCTGCCCTGTCAGAGCAAAGCCACCATTGTGGGTGTCTCTTCCAGAAACTGGGCCTGAAAGAGTGTGTTCTCCCATTCCAAATCCCCAAGGATAAGGATTTGAACAAAAATTGCTGCGTATTGACTGGGCCAAGGGAGAAAACTGTGCCCAGAGTAGAAACTTTGTACTGCCAGCCTAGCCTGGAGATTTTGCACTGCCAGTCAGTCTTGAAGGGTGGTTTGCACATTCCCTTCTGGCACAGAGGCAAATGGACTTTCCTGAGTTTGACTCATCTAGAGATCCCAAGGGCTGGGCAGATATCTCTCATGAGGCTTCTGTTATGGCTGGGCACAAGGTGATCAGCCTTGCTGTAAAGCATTCTCTGTTTTATGAATAGCTGTCAGTTTTGGATCTTGAAATTTGGACAAGGTTTTGTGGTAGCTCTACAATTTGCATCCACATGGGATCTACTTCATATTTCTCTTTCATGTGTTACTTCACACCCTCTTTTTCCACACAGTAGGAAATTTGGCTCTCTCTAGGATCACTCGCTTTTGGATAAACAGCTGCTGGAGGCATAAGGTCTCTTCCTTGTATTTGGCTGACAAAGGTATAGAGATGAGCAGTTATTTCAAGGATTTAGTGGCAAGCGTGAAGATAGTGCTAACCTGAGGAAGTTAGCTGGGCCTTCTGGAATGGAAACGGTTCCAAGCCTAGTGTGGTGCAAATAGTTTACAAGAGCTTGAATGACTTCCAACCAGGCAGGCAAGCTAGTTTTAGCCCATCCTTGGGAGATTCCATGGTCTATTTTAGAAGAGAAATGATCTCTTAGATCTGTATTTATTGAAGGTTAAACCATTGTCTGCTGGCAGCTCAGTCAATGCTTTGGAAAATTGGCTATGTCTTCAGATGAAGGTTGAAGATTTCTCCTGATTTCCAGCCATGAGGCTTAAAGGAACATACTTGGTTGGATGGAACTTACTAAGCTGTAGACACTTTTCTCTATAAATGTGGAAGGTTTCCCCTTCATATAGCTTGTCTAGAAAATGCCCTGATCATCATGTAAATAAAAGTCGTTATTTAATAAACACTGAGGGGAAGAATGGATCACTGAGTGTTTGTACTCCAATAAATTAGGGAATCTTGCTCTAAAATGCTCAAGAGCCCAAGTTGCTGCCTCTCTGTCCACCTGTAGAGTCCTCGTGTGACCTTAGAAGGCCGAGAAAGCTTGGGAAGTGATTGGAAAGAGAAAATGAATTTGGCTTGGAGAAGGGAGTGTGGAAGAGTACAAATGGGCAAGAGTCTCTTGCTTCAGGAGGTGGGGGAAGCATGAGCCAGGAAGCCAAGGTGACAAAACAGAGATTGTTTGGAGAAATGTCTAAGATGGCCTACTGTCAGGAAAGTTTGTGTGTTCAGAGGACAATTTCACACGGGTAATGAAGGCAAAATTTCCCCTTCTGAATCAAGTTATCCAGTAACATCTTTAATTTGCACATTTTTACAAATCTTTTGTGGTTCATTGCTTCATCTGGTCAAAGTTTGTCTTTTCATGTACTGTCTTCTTTGGCACAGCTTTTAACCTAAACAAATAACTATCGATTGATCGTTTTATTAAGCAGTCTTATTTGTGAGCCAGAGAAGGGCACAGCTAGCTGATCCAGGTTTTCCCATTCAGAGGTCCTGGTTTTTCTGCAACAAAGAGCAGCAAAGAGTTCTGTACAAGGCATATTTGTACAGATCACTTTGATTGAAACAGTGCCAACATGCCCTCTGCTCTGTTCATGGATGGGGTGGGGGCTATGTGGACCCTTTGTGGAAATGAAATGCTTTGCCTTGTTTTCAAGTAGGGAGAAGAGGGCCCTTTCAGGCCTTACCTTAGCCATGTAGCTTTCCTTTACCCTCTGAAAATACCATGTGTAACAGTGTGACAGCTCTTTAAAGTCGTACCTTAAAGGACTGGGACATTTGGGGCAAACGAATGCCCGTTAGAGACTGCGTTTAGCAGCAGCAGCAGCAAGTGGTCTGCCATATTACAAGTACCATTTCTGGAAGGAAAGCAGGAGAAAGGCCACCCTTTACAATTCCCAACCGTGAGAGAGCCATTCCACTGCAGCCCTCCCTAGCTCTGTTTGCCCCCGCAGTTTGGACAGAGCAGTGCTTCAGTGAACATTCGTGGCAGTCCTGGATTTGATCTACCATTTGAGCATTTCCAAGAAGGTGAGGAAACGGATCTCCTGAGACAAAGCATTCCACAATATGGGAATCACTGCTGAAAAGGCTCTGCCCTAGGTCCCACTGCTTTGTACCTCAACAAGCAGCAAAATGTGGGTCAACCCTCATCTCCTCCCGTGACTACAGCCTGTTGGTGGGGGTTCACGTGGAAGAGATTGCAGTTCCGGACATTTTTTCCATTCTGACTTGACTCTGTATTCAAGCGTTTGTGCTGCAGGTTCCAGCCATTTCTGAGAACCTTTTTTTTTTTGGTCTAGATGGATTACAGGAGATAGAAATTTTTCGAACACACAAGAACAAGCCTTGGTTGTCGTTTATGCTACGGGTAGCAGTCCAGCCCTAAGAAGCTCAGTGTCACTTAGAAGGAAAAGATTTTCAAGCTTTGAGACCAAATGTGGCATCTGCTTTTGTTCTTTGTTTGAAATGTGCGCGCAGTGACTATGCCGTGCCTGAAACTTGCTGCTGCGTAGTTGTGGAATATCCGTGCCGTCGGAGATCTGCCTTGCCTCCAAATAAAGGAAAGGAACGTGGCCCTTAAAAAACAGAAGTCCTTTTTGAAAATGCTTATGCCAAATTGGGTAGTGTTGGCCATTCTGTCGTAGAGTTATCTGGGCAGGGTATCTTCAGAGGAGATTTGCCATTGCCTTTCCCCTGAGACCGAGAGAATATGACCTGGCCGAGGTTGCCCTTTGGGTTTCCGTAGCTGTGGGTCCCAGAATCATGGTTCAGCATTCAAACCCATATCCGCACACTGGCTCTGTGCAAAATTGTGCAACCAACTCATCTGTTAATCATCACAGCTGTATGGGAAAGTTGGCAATAACTGATTAATCACTGAATATTTTGTTGTTGTTATTGTTAATGTTAACATCTCCGCTTTTTCCCAATATGGGACTCAAGGCGGTTTAAAATGGTGAACACAATCGTGGTTAAAAATTCGCAGCATACAGAAGTTAAAAAGCAATTAAATCATCATAGAATTAAAACTGAAAGAGCCAAAGGGGTGTAGTGGTTTCAACTGTGGATTACAGTGCTGGAGACCAGGGTTTGAATCCCTGCTCAGCCCAGGAAACCCACTGGGTGACCTTGAGCGAGTCACACTCTCTCAGCCTTAGAAGAAGGCAAAAGCAAACCCTCTCCGAACAAGCCTTGCAAAGAAAACCTTGTGATAGGTTTGCCTTAGGGTCCCTGTAGGTGGAAAATGACTTGAAGGCACACAACAACAACGTGAGTTTGTTTAAAAACAAACTTTTCATCAACGACAACAACAACAAGGCCTGTTTCTCCTTCAAAATATCAATTCTCAAAGGGGCTGATGGAATAAAAAGGATTTTACCTGCTTGCGGAGTCTCCTTCATGCCCACCAAATCTACCTGTGAGGGTGGTAGGACAGAGAGAAGGACCGCACTAGAAGATCTCAAAATACAAGCAAGTTCTTCATATAAGGAGATACAACCCAGACATGAGCCTCCATCTCCTCCGAGTACCAATTTTGTGGAATGTAATTGGCAGCCTTTTCACCTCAATGGTGTTTGACTATTGCTGGCAAGAGAATGCCCAGTTTAATGAATTGTTGGTTCAGTCAGTCCAGCCTAGGTGAAACTTAAAGCTGTCATCTTCTTTCTGTCCTAGAAAAGATCCTATTCTCAGAGTGTGCCTCTGGTTTGTTGTTGTTCCAGCATCATTGCAAGATGCAGATTTAAAAATATGGCAGGTTTTTCACCTGGCTAGGATCTGGTTGTGGCGTGTCAGTCTCCTTGTTGGTACTTTTCCTGTCTTGTTCCTGTGTGTTTTTCATTTGTTCATATTTTTTTAATCATAATTATGCATGTTAGCTACCTCAGGCAAACATGCCCATGGCTACTTGGAAGGAAGCCACACTGTGTTCAGTGAGGCTTGTTCCCAAGAAAGTGACTTTTGAGTTTGGGGCTTTAAACTGAATAAGTTGGAAGTCCTTAAGTGCTTAATTGACACGTGGACCACAACTGCCGTAAAGGCTCTGTTTTGTTAAGCAAATTAATATTTCCACGAGCTCTCTGAATATTTTAGATTCCAGCTGTAGGAAGCCCGATCCAGCAGGGACAAAGATCAGAAACTGTGGGTTTTATACTCCAAAACATCTGGAGGCTGAACAGTTCCCCACCCTGGTCTAAAGATTGCCCTTCTCCCCTGTCTTTCTATTTGCAAACAAGGGGTCGCATACATCTCTTTCAGGATACATGAAACATTTCACCAGGGTTTTGTTTTTAAATGAAACCTCTCACTTAGCTTCTGTACATGAAAATTATGGAATTAAGGCAAGCAGTTTAAAGAAGAAATTCTAAGTGTCATCGAGTCACAAGATTCTATTATTTGCAAACAACGGGTCATATACATCTCTTTCAGGAGATGGGAAACATTTCAGCAAGGTTTAGCTTTTAAATAAAACCTCTCAGCTGGTTCCGTCATAAAATTAAGGCAAGGAATTTAAAAAAAAATTCTCTAGTATCCAAGTTGTTCAATTGACTGCAGAATTTAGTAGTTGCATGCTGGAAATGTGGTTACTATAATGAATACTTCATTATCTTTCAACCTCCCTTTGCCTTTCCATCCACTGGCTTTTCCCCTTTTCTCTTCCTTTTTTATTTCACCACCAGTCACATTGCGATACCGTGTTCAGCACAGTCGGAGAGGCGCATGGAAATTTGCAGCTGGACTGGCCTGACATTTCTTTCAGCTGGCACAGGAGTTGAAATTAGGTGGAGTACTGGAACCAGCCCGGTGCCATTTTATTAACCAGGCAGTCGTCATTTTGACCTTGCTGTGGGTTAAAGGACACACATCTGAGGAGAAATCTGTTTATCATGTGCGGAATTCATGCTGTCCCTGACAGTGCGCAGTGAACAAGATGGATGATCTGCCAGACTGGTCCCTCGCTTGGGTGAATCAGGGCAAATTTACAGTACCGTTCGTTTGCTGCTTCCAATACAAAAATAACATTTTGTTGGGCTTGGGATGCAGCTGCAGAGCGACCTGAGGCTAACCGGAGAAGAGAAATCAGATGCATAGCACTCTTGTTGCCTTAAAGATTATGTGTGGATGCTGTTGGCTTAGAGAATGAGAGGAGAGACCACTCCTTTGCATCTCTTGGGAGCCGTTTCGGGGCTGGGGGAAGGAGAACGGGGCAAATCCAATCACTTGGGTTGAGAAGGACCTTTATGGTAATGTCAAGACACGTTTCCTAAATACAATTTGAATTTTTTAAACAGCAGCCCCATAATTTTTATTAAATAGGTTTGATTTATTGCAGGACTACTCCGTCACTTAACCTACCACAGTCTGTGTTACAGTGTTTGGAGAGGACTTTTCTGCCTCCTAGGAACGAAAATATACAGAAGGGCTCGTGCCAGATTTCTACATGCAGGAGAAAGGGGGTGGAGGGAAACCGTCCGCCCTTCGCTGAACGCAAGAAATAGGGAGTCATTGACTGAACCTGAAGCGCAGGGCGTTGGGGGCAGACAAAAGATGATTGTACAATCCCATTTGTGGGACCCTCGGCCACAAGGTACGATGGTAGCCCCTTTCTTAAGTGCCTTTAACAGGTTATTTATAGGGGACAAGGCTCTCAGTGGTTGCCAAAACTTGGGAAAGTTGCTTGTTTTTTGGAAAGCAGCTCTCACAGTTCATCCACCCCTTCCAGCATGATTAAGAGTGTTGTAGTCCAGAATTACTATTTTTTTAAAAGTCTCTGCTCTGTATACAGTTTCTAAGGCCAGTGTGCCTTCAGATGCCAGCGTCCAGGAAACAACTGCGAGAGAACCACTTCCTTTGGTCCTTCCACGTGGGTTGCCCAGAAGCATCCAGCCCGGCCCCTCTGGGAACAGAAATGCTAGACGGGCTAGGCTAGATCCAGTAGAGCTCTTTTCGTGCCCTGCTGTTTCTGCCAAAAAGGCATCTCTTTGTCTTCCAGCCCCCCCCCCCCCATCTAGCGGTCTAAATCAAACGGGGCAGCTCCCAATATACCCTCGCGGTTGTAATCGTGTAGCGGTCAGGTTATGGAAGGAGGTTATAGAAGGAGCGTTAGCAGATTATGAAGTTTGGCTGTTTGAGTTATACCCTAGGCTTGTCCGTAACAGAAAAGATAATAAACAGAAGTCGTGAACTTTGGCTCTCAATTTTCGGAACGGGGGGAGGGAACCCTTGACAATTTGAATCGCTCTCTCCAGTGCCAAAAGACTTCACTGTGTTTAGAGCAGAGAGAGACTCCTGAGCAGTCTTTGCGTTGTCAGGGTTAGAGGTATATCAGGCAGAGCATGTCAGTGGAAGACAGATCAGGTAGGCAGAACTTATGGTTGGAGTGGAGGATCTCTTGGAAGATAAAGCCCTATTTTAAGGTGGTAAAGAGGCTTGATTTGACACGTTCGTCCTGCAGATGGAGTTGCAGGTAGGTGTTCCAGCAGCTGGAATGACAACACACGATTTGCTGAGCCCCACGCACAGCAAGAACAGAATCTGCCATTAACAGGCTGGAGGCCCCAAAGCAAAAACGTGGGTGTGTGCGTGGGTGTGTACCATTTTGAGGTTACGTATCCATGAGTCTCAAAAATAGAACGTGAAGATGGTTGTTTTCCTTTCTAAATCTATCAGCTAATGCAAAGTAAGCGTGTCAGTGCTTAGTTGCCAACAGTTTGTTTGGCACGTGCAGCAATTTCCTGGTAGCTTCTGCGCCATTCTTCAGGTTTCTTTTCCCCAAAGCAAATATTAGCACTCGTGTTGGAAAAAGAAACCTGCAAAGTGACCCCTCCAAGTCTTTTGGCAGTGTTGTGAAAAGTTCTTATTTGAGCAAACATTTGGCTGAAGTAAGAGAGAGTCTAATTTTAGTCACCCATTTTGGTATATTACATATTTTGTTACTTCCCCCAGAGCTCATCACGTGTGGTTGGGAAGAGACAGACCATAGCAACTTCTCCACTGATAAGAGTTCATTCATTCATTCCTTTCCGGAGACAAGGCAAAGCAAAAATATGGTTGTGGTGCTGGAAAGGGGTCAGAGGCCCTCTCCCCACAACCCTAGACCCCATGGTCTTTTGTTACAGTCTCTAGCCCAGAGAAAGCAAACATAATGTTCTTTTTTTTCCCCTCTCCTTTTTCTTTCTCGTCTGTTTTCTTCAAATGTGTGTGCAATTTTGATTTGTATACTTTTGTATAGGTAGATGCGATTATCCTAGTTTAGTGTAGTGTATAATGTAAGTCCTGTTCCTGTTATTATATACCAATAAATATTCCTTGTCCCAATACCAGCTCCTTCCCATTTCTCTTTCCCTGCCTGACCCTTCTATTTGATAATAAAAATAAATTTTAAAAAAGCAAATATAGTTCAGTAGGTAACATGGTTCAGTTCCAGCAGGGCAGTTTCTGGCGTGGGAGTGGAAAGTTACTTCCTCGTCCCATAAAGAGGCAGCCAGAACTTTACCGGGAAGACTTTGTGTACCCTTCCTGTCATCTGCCCATCCTTCTTTCCCACCATCCCCATTATCTGACCTGGGTTCTAATGTGAGCAGAGTTGCATTCTGCTACCCAAAATACAGTACTGCTTACCAAATACCATAGGGCCGCTACTTGTACATTTCCCCCGTTCTTTCTCCATACCATCAGAGGATGCTCAGAGAAGTGGCTTGACACAGTTGACACTTTTGTAACATGGACTCTCTGTGAGGAGTTCCACTGGAACGCTACTCTTTCCTTGGTGGACTTGTTTCAAATGGTGTTTTTCGGGGAGGCAGGGTTATTCACTGTACGGTTGGATGAATGTTGAATTACCTAATGCAATTAAATCGAATAAAATTGACCTGTGGGGTCAGTGAATGAACTAGCACCTATTCAGCACAATGTTTATCCACAGTTTCTCACTGTTTGTAAACAGAGTAAACAGAGAAACAAGAGGCCTCCGAGACTAGTGCATTTTCTAGTTAAAACACGGACTCTGTAGAAATTGTAAAGATGAACTAGATTTGTAACCTTAAGAGAAGATGAGGAAGGTGGAAGAAGCAGCATGTGGAGGCAGGGGGATGCTCAGTCTCTTTCCATAAGATAAAGTAGGCTGAATTTGTGTAAATTGTTTGCATTAGTACAAGATTTTAAAAAGGCGGGCGGACAGTCCTATTCTTTCCACAGGTGTATTTAGGATTTTGTAAATACCTCAGTTAAGGAGGTTGATGTCTTCCAGACATTACCAGAAAATGTAAGAGTGGAGACTGAAATAACATGGAAGGAATAGAGGTAGATCCCTACAGCACACAAAAAAAAAGAAGAAGAAAGGCAATTCAACATATTTAGTTCAGCAGACTTCTTATGCAAGGTTTCTTTTTATGCAATACTGTATACCATATTCAGGAAAAAAAAAATTTTATTCTGAATACACAGGTGAAATGAAACAACCTTAAGCAAAAACATTTTGAACCTTATAGAGACCGTTTGAAAGTTTCTTCGCAAATGCAAGGATGTCTGCCTTGTTGTCCCACTTTTTTTTCCCCAGTCCCACAGCATCTCACTCATATAGTGGCTAATACCCCAAAGGTACCAGGTCCTGTCTGATCTTGGAAGATAAGCAGGGTCTGCCCTAATTAGTACTTGGATGGGAGACCACCAGTGAATACCAAGGGCTGCAGGGTGCATTTCAGAGTTATTTCAGAGGAATGGCAACATCACCTCTGAGTATTCCTTGTGTAAGAAAACCCTGTGAAATTCATGCGATTGCCATATGTCAAGAGATGACTTGAAGGCACCATACACACAAATCTTACTGCATAGTTTTGTGGGGCTTTGGCTGAGGTTCCCTGAAAGCCTGAACACAAAGGGTTCAACCTTATCCTACAGGTGTGGGAAAGAGCTTTGGGAATCTCCTGTAACTACTTCTCATCTCTCTCTCCTCCATCTCCTCCCCCCATTAATCAGCTCTGTGTTGTAAAAATTTAACACTTTAATTCCAGTAGACCTTTGGGAAGCAACCTAGAGTTAAAGTCTTCTGTCCAACCCATAGCCATATATCCCCTAAAGCCTTCTTAAGAAGAGAATTTTATTCCCAGAGGTTTAATTAACTAACGTATGCCTGCATTTCAGTTAAATAAAACTGGTTGAATTGTTTGGACCCAGGTGGTGTATAGAAATTATGAAATCTGCGAGGGGTGGGATATGTTTTTCTTGGTCTGGGCTTACTGGCGTATTTTGTAGACCCTCTTGCTCACAATGTGAAGAAGTCACTGAGAATGTTCTCATGGAAATCTTACGGAAGAAAGCCCGTTGCTCAGTAGCGGCCACTTGGTTTTCCTTGCGAAACGACCCAGCTCAGTCCCTGCCAGAGTCCTTGGAGGCCTGCTGCCGGTCAAAGTTAGGGATCACTTAGACAAACCTCAGAAGGATGCGGCTTTGTGTGTCTTTCACTGAAACACTGGTTCATTCATTAGTTGCATTCCTTGTACGTGGAAGAATGGGTTCATACATTTCGTTATAAAGTACAGGCCACGTGGGGAGATTAATGGGTACAAATCTGTGAGAAACTTTCTTCTGAAATGGGAAAAGAGAAGGTTTAAGGGAGTGTGTTGATCGTAGCAAATATTATAAATAAGGGGATGAGAAGTGGATCAGTCAGATCAGAGAGTAGGGACTTTGCCTGTGCTGGATGGGGGTTACACTCCCCCTGAAATCTCAGGCTAGCAGCCTTGGTATTCTCCTGGATTCAACTCTGAGCCTTGATGCCCAGGTCTGAACAGTGGCCAGGAGTGCATTTGCACAGTTAAAACTTCTGTGCCAACTGCACCTATTCCTTGAGATGTCATATCTGGCTTCAGGGACACGTGCCTTGATTACATCTCAGTTGGACTACTGTAATGCACTCTACATGGGGCTACCTTTGGAAACTGTTCGGATACTTCAGGTTCAAAACATGGCAGCCAGAACACTGACCAGGGCCAGTTACAGGGAGCACATAACTCCCTTGTTAAAAACAGCTTTACTGGCTATCTATCTGGGCACAGTTCAAAAGCTGGTTATGACCTATACAGCTTAGGTCCAGGCTATTTGAAAGACTGTATCTCCCTGTATAAACTTGCTTAAGCCCTAAGATCTGCAGGGGAAGGCTTTCTCTCAGTCCGGCCACCGTCCCAGGTTCACCTGGTGAGAACACAGGAGACGGGGCCTTCTCAGTGGCTGCTCCCACCCTGTAGAACACTCTTCCACGGGAGGCTAGGCTGGGCCCCTCCCTGCTCTCCTTTTGGCAGCAGACTATAACATTTCTTTTTAAGCAGGCTTTTGTGTGAGCTGGGGAGCTTTATTTATTTATTAACTTGTTTTAAAATTGAATTTTTAAAAATGATTTTCTATGTTCTTAATGTGTTTAACTGATTTAAATTTTTTTTTTAATGTTTTTAATTTATTGGTGGAAGCCTCCTTGGGTCCCATTCCGGGAGAAAAGTGGCACACAAATATAATAAATAAATGTAAAGCTTTGAAGAAAAGTTTTAGTAAAACCATCTTTCCCTCTCCCCTCCCCCCCCCGGCTGTCTTACAGAAAGCACCCCAAAGACCTCGGCCAGCTGCAGCCCTGCCCCAGAGTCTCCTATGAGCTCCAGTGAATCAGTGAAGAGCCTGACCGAGCTGGTCCAGCAGCCCTGCCCCACTATAGAGACGAGCAAGGAAGGCAAGCTGCAGGAGTCCAGTGAGCCGTCTGCAGCCGATTCCCAGTCGACAACCCCGTTGCCCCTTTCCGGTCATTCATCACTCAGCATCCAAGAGCTCGTGGCTATGTCCCCAGAACTGGATACCTACGGCATCACCAAGCGGGTCAAAGAAGTGCTCACGGACAACAACCTTGGTAAATTTCTTCTTAATTATTTCTAGTTATTCTGGGAGACCAGATTTTAAAGGGGAGGGGCATTTTGCACTGTGTTGGGAAGAGGAACGCGTTTAAAGTTGGCTCTGGCAACTGGCTCTGGACAAAGTCACATTGAAACCTGCTTTCTGAACCACACGAGAGATACTTTGCATACAGATAATTAACAGGGTCCATGCAAAATTGGCTGCCTATCCCAGCTCACTGTGCAAATTACCAGTATCTCAGCATTCTTCATCTGATGAATGACAGTTGCTGTGGTAATTAATCTCAAGATTATGAAAAAGCAAATCAAAAGCCCCCAATTATCTGGGGGCTCTTGTTTTTTTTAAAAAAAAAATCAGTTGCTTTATATTGTTTATTGTTGTCTGATGGGCTGTTTTACCACAATTTGGCCATGTTCCAGCCTCATATGGGTTGCGCCAGTAGCACCGTTACCACATTCCTAACAAAAAGTAGGAAAATAGGGTTAAGATGTAAGCGTGCCATACACATTGAAAAGCGATCTCCTTGCAGTTTATGGTAAAACAGGGTCCTTTAAGGTCTGAAAAGATAAGAAGCTGTTGTTGGAAGGATCCCATTGGTCATGTATTCAGATAGGATAGTAGCAGGACCTAGAGGAGAGAAGTTTCGTAATAGTTGATTCTTTATGTAAGCTCTGCCAAGATGGAATTGCCAAAGAGCTGCTCCAGTAAAGGAGGAATGCTTGGAAGCGGAAGGAGGTAGAAGTCAAGACAGTATTGATGTTCCCTCAGTGGAAGAACGTATGTGTGGACTGCTGCTCTCCTCCTCTCTGATTGACCTCACCCTGATGAGCAGAGTTGTACTTACACCATTTGTAGGCCCAAGTTGCTCCATGTTCAGACTGGGCATCTATAGATCCACATCACGCATGAGAACCCTACCCAAAGCAAGCAAAAAGCAAGTGATAAGCCCAGAAAGCAAGTGATAAGAAGGTCCAGATCAACAAAAAAATGGCCATTTGTGGTGCCTCTCATCTGAACAGAGTGTGTGGTAGCTGGAGTCAGCTGGGCATGACAAACAGATGTGGCATTGACTTCTTGCACTCCTCATAGAGCAGGAGGAAAGACCGCAACGGAGACCACTCATTTCCACAAGGCTGTGTTTGCGCCTCAGCCCTTTGACAGTGGAATCTGCTGCCTGGGAGTGTGATGGAGTCTCCGTCTTTGGAGATTTTTAAACAGAGGCTGGATGACCACTTGCTGGGGCTGCCTTGAGTGTGTGTGGCTTCATGGCAGAAGGGGATTGGATTCAGTGGCCCTTTGCGGTCTCATCCAACTCTACGGTTCTATGATTCTATGTGTATGCGCACCCTAGAACAGTGATGCCCACTCAGGCCTAGTGTCATTTAAATAACCAAAGTTGCAGGGACCACAGAAAATCAGTTAAGTTTCCCCAACCCAAATAACCACATGCCAATTTGCAGGTGACTGGGTTGCAGGCAGGCAGCCTTCAAAGCATAAACCACACTGAAATATCCCGTAATTGTGACAAACATGGATTTAGGATGAGATAACATGTCAGTAGACTTGTATCAAGAGACAAGACCAGCAGCTTCATAAAGATTAGATGTCAGAGACCTGCAGCTAGTTCTTTTTATGGTACGTGGCAGAAATGAAATGAAAAAACAACTCTTTCATTTATACATCTGACTGTGTTAGCCTCCCACTTTGATGGGTACACGTGTACAGTAATGCCTGTGTAAATGCGGGGACCAGGGGGGCAAGCTGTCTTCCATGTGTTCCTTGTTTCTGAAAACCAGGGAATAGCAAGCAGGTATTGACTCCTAAATACATTTTTCTGTAATGTCCCAGAAATTAAATGTAGCAGTCTTGGCTCATCCAAGCTATATTGCTCATGGAGCATAGTTGTTTTGACAGTACCAAATGCAAACATAAATGACAGGACACACTGTCGATGTAGCAGCAGACTTGTCTTTTAGTTCAAAGCTGGGGAATCTGCCTGTGTTCTGGCCTACAGCTCCCAACATACCTACCCAGCATTGGCCAATGAGAAGGGATGATGGGAGCTGTGGTCCAGAGCATCTGGAGGACCAGTGGTTCTCAACCTGTGCTTTAGGCGTCCCCTTCCCTGTATTAAATTTGCATCTGTCTTACTGAATCTTCTCTTTTTACTGAATAACAGACTTCTGTATTTGGCTCCCACTGTCTTAAAGTGTGATATAGATAGATGGATGGATAGATAGATACACACACACACAGAGACTGCCTGGGTGCTGCTCTTAAAATTGTAGGACTTTACCCTGTACACGCCTATAGCTTAAGCCATCCAGTTGGGTAGAATTGCTTACTTCTGTTTTGTGATTGGGCCTCCCATTTTGTTGGGACAGAGTTATGTCGTGCTAGTCCAAAGGGGTGGTGTGGCCAGGCAGGGGCCCTCTAGGTTTTTGTATGCGTTGTCGTTGCATGCTGTATGCAGGGACACTGGTTTACTGTAAGTCATTCTGCAACCAGGAAAGCCAAAACCAAATCAGCAACAAACCAACCAAAAAACAAACAAACAAACAAACAAAAAATGCAGCGGGTTCATTGCAAGCAGAATAAGTTACGCAAATGTACTTGTTTCATTGAGGAAGTACAGAATATGATTGCAGACTCAGTAAAACACTAGGTGGAGCATTTGCAAAGTTCAGACAGTGTACCTGCACTAGAAAAGGTGCTCCAAACTGAACTCTTGTATAGCAGTGAATTTTCTAAAGGGGAAGGTGCTGGGGTCTCGGGGGTCAGCTGGCGGGTGACAAGTAGGCCAGGGAAACTGTAAAACTAGCCTGTCCTTCCCCTTTTCACTCACCCAGGCCATCTTGTAAGTCTCAGGAACTTCTGCAGAGGCTACCTTGATTTTCTTTTCTCCTATTTCTAACCACCACCACCCATTCTTGTGGGATAAATACTCATTTTTTCAAACTAAACCTAGGCTTCCCAGAGTCTCTCAATGACTACTCTGGATTCCACACTGAAAGTCTAATGTCTCAGCGTGTTTCAGAGTGTGCAGAAAACCAGGGTCCCTGATTTCCATGTCTTCTTGGGCTCCAGGAGGAACATGGAAAAAAAGTGCTATTATTGACTCTTGTTCTGATGTCACTTTTTACATAAATCTTTTTTTCCTCCCCTCCATGGTTTTTGTTTTTCTACAGCATGGCTGACAAGCCTAAAAGGCAGCAGAAGAGGCAAGAAATGTACCCCAAACTTTGCATTAGGTGTGGAACAAAATTTCAATGTTTCCTTTTGCCCTCTGTTTGCTAAAAAAAAAAAAAATATAGATTTTCCAGGGGGCGGAGGTACCTTTGTTTTGGGGCCCCTGGTTGTCTGTAACAGTCTTAGCCAATATCACTAGCTCCTTACCCTTTTTCTGATTTTAATGGAAAATCACATGGCTTGATAAGCAAAGCTAGTTAGAAGAGATCACCTCTCCTCTTGCACTACCCTCCTTTTGTCTGACATGTGGAAATGGATGTTTTTCCTCCTGGAAGTTCCCTTGATTGCAAAATAATCTTATATATTTATTTATTTAGAGTATTTATTCTCAGCCATTTGGCTATCTGGAATAAGGAGTCTGACAGTCCCTGCCCTCAGAGCTACACTCTCAAATTTAAGGAATGGCACACAAGGAATAGGGAACATGGAGAGAGGAGAAAAAAGTGAAGTTCACGCTTATAATGAGAAACTGGACAGAAAAGATTTAGTGCCACACACACAATTGTGCCACAACCCACACAGACACACACAGTGAAGTCCCTCCTGCATGAAGATCTTCTCCACAAAAATGCTGGACCATGATGATTAGAGGCCTTTTGCTAGCAATAATAAGGGATTAGGTGGGGTTCCTTTCCAGTCTCATGTCTTCCTCCAATTCCTGCCAATTCACCATCACCTACAAACCTGCGTAGCATAATGACTGCTAGAAAAACCTCGTCTGCATGTGTTCCTGTTGACGTGGAGCCTTAGAAGGGAACACACAAGAACTCCTAGATCTGGAGGACTGAAAGCGTCTTCTCTCCTCTGCCCTCTCTCTGGTGCTCTTGTGAGAAGCCCTTTGTGTGTGTGAGAGAGTGCCTTCAGATCACCTGTCAATTTAGGATGACCCCATGAATTTCTTGGGATTTTCTCAGGCAGTTGGGAGTGCATATTTTTATCCAATTTTTAAAACAGATTTGGAGGGCTTCCGGGGGCTTTGGGGAGTCGTCCTGGAGATTTGGGGGACACAGAATAGAGGTTGGGAGCAGCATGTGGCCCACCTCTGCTTGATAGGGAGAGCTTGTGAAAGCCATCGCTGAAAAGGCCCTCTCCCTGGTAGCTGTCTGTTGTACCTCAGCTTGCAGGAAAACCCAGTGAAGTGTCTCTGGTGATGATCACCCCAAAGGGAGAGGCTCAGGCTGCCAAAGTAGTCTTTAAAGATTAAGATTTTATCCTTGAATTGGACCTATAAGTAGAATCGGAACCAGTAAAGTTTGAGAATTCAGCCTGGGTGAACCGAAGGTAGAAGTTGATCTACGAGGGGTCTCTGTGCGATTTGCAGAGTATTGTGGCCGACTTCTGGTTGTTTTGTTCTTTGCTCAGAGACTCACTTGAAGAGTTATTTGCTCCTTTATTGCCATCTCATCCAAGGTATCCAACCAATTATTATGTAAATCTCCTCCTTGAGGATTGTGATACAATGGTCACATTGAAAAGGATGAGATTTTTTAGCAATTGCTGTTAAAATAAGCGCTTTATCTTGAGTTTTAAATTGCACTATGTTAGGTTAGGTAAAGTAAGATCAGTTTAGATTAGGTTAGATTAGATAGAGAACTCAGCAATCTCTGTGCACGTCAGGGCCCTTTAGCTTTACTGTTTACATCGGTTTTAGTGCCAGTGAGATATTTTAGAAATAAGATTGGTTTAGTAGTAGTGCTAGTAAGCTTTTATATTGTCCACGTCTGCTGGTGTGTACTGTATTTTTAATTGCAATGGCCATTGGCTTGATGCAAACAAAATTTGGTTTGGTTTGATTCGATTTGATGAAGATTTCTGGTGCCCAGTTCTTTAACAAAATACAACCCACCCTCCAAAAATGTACAAAACAGAAATGAAGAAACCCCGGGGGGATTCAAGCACAGATTTTTATGTGGGAGGACTGGGAGTTCAGCTGAGTTGCAGCTCACTTCAGGCAATTGAAACAAATTCCTGGGCTCAGGATTCTTGAATTCCAAACGTCTCTTTTCCACAAGATTCCAGCAGGTGAATCTCAGGCTTCTAGTTTGAAAACCTTCCTTTAAGGGGGTAGAAAAACTTACCTGACATTTCTCAGCAATTCCCCCTCAGCAATAGCAAGAGCCCACTTCTGCTTGCAGTTTCCAAGCCTTTCGCAGCGGAGAGATGATGAGTGAGCTCTCCGGAAGGCTCCGTCGTCAGTCAGGAGGAGCTGGTGGGGGGGCAGGCAGAGTGCCGGGGTCATTGATTGAATGGTTTCGATTAGCTTAATGGAATGGAGCTGTTATGGAGCCCAACCACAGTACGGTTTGAGCATCTGCTGCGCTCCGAGTGGTGGGAGCTGGCCATGGAAACACAGGTTGGAAATCGTTTCAATCTGCTGCTAGTCTTCGTTTCCATTAACTCCGTTGTAAGGTCTTCACCTTGTACGGCAGGAAGGGCTCTTGGCTGGGGAATCAATCCCATAATTTTCCCAGGGAAGACAGAAGCTCAGTGGCTTGGAAAACACTGAAGGGAAGCCCCATGCTAGAAGTTTGTAGAAATGCAGACTTTGTGCCTCTGCTCCTGAATTTGCCCCAAGGAGGGTTAGATGTGGGTGTAGTTCATTTGGATTGAATTTTTTTTTGCAGGGAGGGGGGCAGGGTTTCTTGAGGACTTCATGGCGTGATTAGTTGAGCCTCGAGGCATGCAGGAGTGGCTGGTATGAAGTGGGATTTGCTCTGAGTTCACACTGAGGCCCAGAAAGGAATACAGCGTAGGGGGCTGGCTACTGCAGTTGGCTTGCAGTATAAAGCCTCCAGGTTGGCCAGACTGGTACATAGGTTGAGCCTTCCTTGTCTGGAAATCAGAAAACCTCCAAAAACCAAAACTGTTTGCCACCAGCTGCCCGCTTTCACCTTTGAGGCGGTGGTGCCGCTCCTGTTCATTTGTCTCACAGATCTGAGGAATGTTGCAGCCATCACCTTGAAGGTGGAAGAAGGCAACTGGCGGCAAAAAGAGAGAGACTGAGGATCTGTGAATTGATGGGAGGCGTGGATTTGCGCTGAACATTATATTTGGATTCCTGCCGTTTCACAGATCCTCAGTCTTTCTCCAGCATCACATCTCGCACACAACACAAATAGCAAATGACCATGATCCCAGGCATTTCAGATATGAGAGACTCAACCTGTGTATACTCTGCCAGGCTGCCTGCTCTTGTTTTGTCAGTAAAACTTGTCAGTTTCACCTGCTGCAAGAGGCCTCACAAGTCCCAAGGGAGAATGCTATCCATTTATTTAACTAACTTATTTGGAAGATTTGCATTCCACTTTTCAGTCAAAGCTTGTGAAGCAAGTCACAACATAAATTCTAATTTTTTACACCCGCCATGCCTTGGACTTTAGTACAGTAACATTCTGGCCTTTTCTACATGTGGGTTCATGCAGTGAATTCACCAAGTCTTATGAGTTAAAAACAAGGTAGTCGTTGAACTGCTGCAGCTCCAGAAGACACAAGGAAGGAGAGAGGCATTCTTGTAATCTGTGTTACATTTTGTGTGTGTGTTGATGACACTATAACAAAAAAATAATAAGGAGAAGAAACAAGTGGATCTATACACTGGGCCATAAATCAGAGATTTGTGTGATGTTAGATCAGAAATTCACACCAACCCCAATTAAGAATTCTATAAATTTCAGGCACTGTCCAAACACATTCAGTCATCACCCAGTCCAGGCAATACCAGACGGAGCTGTAGCTGACTGCAACATCATTGCTTATCCCAAGATACCCACAATTTGAGGGTGGGTGGGTAACAACACCCAACACGCAGAGTTCACTAGGTAGTGTGCAGTACATTAAAAATATAAACTGTAGATAGTGAAGCAATAAAAACAGCAGATCGTAAAACCATGATCAAACCAGCAACATAAGATGAATACACCAGAGAACATAGAAGCAAAGTAAAAGCAGCAGCAAAATTCTGAGGACTTAACACACTGCTGACACCTAAAAGCACTAACACCCATTCTTAAAATGCCAGAGAGAATGGAGAGGGCATTTGACAGAAGGGGTGTCACGGCTAGAAGAGCCAGTTGTTGTAATACCCAAACATCTCCCCACAGTGGGTGAGGGCGCTTAACGATAACCATAGGCTCTGAGTAGTAGGTTGATATGGGAGGAAACACTGGCCGAATCCCGAGCTGATAAGATGTTCAAGAAAGGGAATCGGAGCCCAAAGTGAATCAAAGCAGAATCACAGCATCCAGTCAAAAGTCAGGGGCTCTTGACTCACTTCTCTGTATTCCAGATCATGACTTGGGAGGCACGCGCATATCCACATACACACATACACCCATTCTGCACACAAACGATAAGAAGTGTTTCTTGTAGCCCTCTGCCTGGTGAGCTAATTGGCCAAACTTTATGTGGGAGAGCATTGAAAGATAGGGTTGCCCTGCACCTTCAGTATGATGTAGTGCACTTTGAAAATTTTCCACCTTTTATTTTTGTTTTTGTTGAAGCTTTTAGAACAGCTACCAGTGGGCTTGAAGGAGTTGCTCACCTCTTTTGGGGAACGGTTGCCACCTCCCTAGGGTGGGTCCATGTCACTCTTTCCAGGCAAAACACAAAATAGGAGCTTCCTGTTCTTCAAGGACATTTTGCCCTTCTCACCTTTGGTATGTTACTTGTCCCCCTTTCTTTCTTGGCCTTGCCTTTCCTAGGCGCACACTCAACTTGCAATGTGTGTTTCTTTTGCAGGTCAGCGTCTGTTTGGGGAGACGATCCTGGGACTGACACAAGGCTCCGTCTCGGACCTCCTCGCTCGCCCCAAGCCCTGGCACAAGCTCAGCCTGAAGGGCCGAGAACCGTTTGTCCGCATGCAGCTCTGGCTCAACGACCCCAACAACGTGGAGAAGCTGATGGACATGAAACGTATGGAGAAAAAAGGTAACATCCGTCACATCTACAGCCTTGAGAAGGCTTTGCTCTTAAACTCCACACCACCTCTCCCTTGTCTTAGAATCATAGAATCATAAAGTTAGAAGGGGCCCCATAGGCCGTTAAATTCAACTCCCTTCTCAATGCGGGATCTCCAGCTAAAGCAACCCCAGTGGGCAACCGTCCAGCCTCTTTCTGAAGAAGTCCAGAGAAAGAGAGCCCCACAAACACCTCTCTAAGTAAATGGTTTTATTACCAAACCATTTTTGCCATCAAGAACCTCCTCTACGATTCAATCAAAATCTGCCCCCCAGTAACTTAAATCCATTAGACTGGTCCTACCATCTGGGGCAGCAGAGAAGAAACATACATCCTCCTCTGTGTGACAGTCCTTTAGATGTTTAAAGAGTTCAGCCATGTCATCCATCTTGTTGGAAGGGGTTTCAGAGAGATAGCCACGTTAGTCTGTCGCAGCATTCAGAAGAAAAGGGAAGAGGGGAATAAAGAATCCAGCAGCTCCTTTAAGACTGATTTATTCTGGCGTGTGCTTTCATGGATTTCAGTCCACTGCTTCAAAATGGACTGAAGTCCATAGAAGCTCATGCTAAAATAAATCAGATTGTCTTAAAAGTGCGGCTGTATTCCTCCCCCATCTATTTTTTCCTCTCCCCCACCCCTGTTTGGTATTGTATTGGAAGGGGCTTCCAACAATGAGAGGTTTACCTCTACACAGACCAGATCCAGAACATACCAACACCATGCTGCTCTTCATTCAGTTTCACTATTCCTGATTTTTTTTAAAAAAACTTGGTTAACCTGCATGGGCCAGGATATTTAAAAAAAACAACAACTTGCATTTGGGTGAGTGGTGGGATATTTTACGCTCTTAATGAAAATTCCAACTTACTGAGAGTAAGCATTATAGTTAGGGTTGGACCTAGAATAAGATACACAGTTTAGGACACACTTGCATTTCCTAAAGCGAGAGTTCCTCCATGCGCATATTCTCATTCAGGTCAGCTTGCCGAAACCCAGAATACGTTGCTGCTGCCTCTCAGCATCATGGTTTGTTCTCTCTCTCTGTCTCTCTCTCTTTCACACAAACACACACACACACACACACTGAGAAGAAGAGAAGAAGAAAACAAAATGGTATACAGCTTTTTGTGTGTGCCAGTACCCTGCCTGGGACAAAAAGTATCCAAGTGGCAAAAATCACAGAAAAATTGCTGGGTCAGTGTTGGTGTCAAACAATTTTTTTTACGATATGCAGGGCAAGTGCTGAAACAGGAGGACGTTGGCCATAATCCTATGAGTGGCATGCAGTCAAGTCACCTGAAGTTCCATGAGCAGATATATTTTAAAGTTAATTGTGCAAGGAGGTGTTCTATACCTCCTTGGACGTTGCCCCGTCCTTCCACCAACCCAACCAAGGCAGCTTCATAGAACTAGTGGGCATCCCCAGTGTTATTTAGTGAGCAGGTTTAGATGCAGGTCACCATTTTGTTGCTGGGTGAGAGCAGGGAATGCCCAGACAGTATCCAGCTGCAGTTCTGCAGCCAGGAGAAGAAGCTAACTCTTACCCTCCCAGACCTCTAGCATACTCACAAGAGGTCAGAAGAACAACAGCTGCTCTTTTCTTCTGGCGGCAGAATTTCTGCCAGCTGCTGCCTGGGCACTCCCTGCCCTCTGCCATCACTAAATGGCCCCAGAGATACCCTCAGGTGCAGAGAAGCTGCCTTGCTTGTGTCAAGAGGCTTTTTCAGATGCAGGCTACATGATTTGTATAGTATAAATAAATAAGAATTCTAAGAAGCTAAACCACAGCAAACCACAACCAGTGACAAGACACAAAGGAATCTAGTAGCACTACTGAGACAGAAAGGGGAAAAGACATTTCTAGAATTTAAGCCTTTGTGGACTCTGGTCCAGTTCATGGAATAAAGCTATTTTGGCCAGGCACCTACAGACAGAGGTAGTGGGGAGTGTGAAATGTAATGGAAATGCAGACCATGTTGTTGTCTTTCTAAGTGCGGATTCAATGACAGTCGTAAAGAGTAGCTAAAAGGACCCCAGAGGGACTCGGGTTCAACATAAAAGCATAGATAAGATATAGACCAGCACCCATGATCCGTGACTTAGCTTGGTGGCATTGCTCCTGCTTTGGCACACAGAAGGTTCCCAGTTTCCATCAGCCCCATTTGTGCATTACAGCCAAGAGGAGAGCAGGTTACACATTGACCCAAATGGTGTGCCCTCTAGGAGGAGGAAAGCCTGTCTTCTCCCCCTTTGTCCCTGGGAGGCCGCCACGGCTGGTGTCTCACACACAGGTTTCAGGGTACAGAGGCTGATATTCCCCAGGCTCCAGGTGCCCTCTTGTGATCAAAACCATGAACTGCTCATTCCAAATATATCTAGTGGAAGGAGCAACCTAGCAAAAAAATAATGGGCAGAAATAGTGTATTGGCATAGAGACTTAGTGACAGATCACAAAGTCCAGACTTCCTGTTTGCCCTGAGGATCAAGACGTGGGAAGTCCAGGCATGAGGGGAGGAAGACTCAACACCAGCTGCCCACATCCTTTCTACTTTGTTGTCCTGCCTTCCTTGATGGGCTGCCCAAGCTCTCCAGGTTTGCTCTTTTTTTCAACCTTTCTGTCCTTGGTCTGCTTCCATTTTATCCCTCTGCCTGGCTTATCCCCATCTTTCAAATGGACAGAGAACTAAAACTAAACAGATGCCAGCCACAGATGCAGGCGAAACATCAAGAGAAAATACTAATAGAACACGGCCTCAAAGCCCAGAAAACCCACAACAACCAACTGAAGCTAAGTCAAACCATTTGTCTGTCAACACACTGCTGCTGGCTAACCCTGCTTGGTAGCAGCTCTTGCCTAGACCTTGTTGTCTGAGAGTCTCTAAATGGGAGACACCCAAGAATAGATGCAGAGAAGGGGTTTAGACCAGAGGTCTCCATTTCAAATTAGCCTTCTGCCAAGAACTGGCCAGGTCACCTACCAAAAAGCGTTGTCCATCATCCCCGTTCCAGATATAGCTTTTGTTGTTGGGTGCGTTCAAGTTAACTCCGACTTACAGTGACCCCATCGTAAAGTTTTCTTAGGACACTTTATTCAGATCATAATAAGACTTACAGCCTTGCAGAAAAGTCTCCAGTTACTCTAGCTGTTTGATTATCTGTCCATCTGCCTTTTTCTTTCTTTATTACATTTCTCCCTCCTTTTCTCCAGTGAGCTTAAAGAAACCTGCTTACCTCTTGTGGCTGGCCCAAGGTCATCCAGTGAGTTTCATGGCTCAGCAGAAACTGAAATCTGGGTCTCCCAAATCCCTACCCAACACTTTAACTACCCTTGTTGCTCTTTCAGTACTCTTAAAATACTACATATATGAGGGGTGTTTTTTTAAAAAAACATGGTAAGACCCATGACTGATTGGTAGAACTAGTGTGGTACTGATCAATGGAAACCCACTGGGTTACCTTGGGCAAGTCACACCCTCTCAACCCCAGCTGGAAGGCAAAGACAAATCTCTGGACAAATCTTGCCAGGAAAACCCCATGATAGGTTTGCCTTAGGAAAGCAGGAAATGACTTGAAGGCACATAAGAAGTAATTACTAATTGGCAGAAAATGCTGGCCCCTGCAGTTTTTTTTCCTTTTTGTTCCCCATTAACAGTAACAGTGGAACTGAAGCAGCCTAAGATGCTAAGCCACCTTCTTGTTTAAAATCCATTGCTTTATATATTAATTAACTGAACTCGTAGGACACCCATGCTTAAAAGGATGGAGACCCTGATTTGCTTGCAGAAAGTTGCAGCTTTGGTCCCCTGCAGCTCCACTGAAAGGATCTCAGGTAGACCTGGAGAGGCTTTGGCCTCACTCGGGGCAGCGTCTGCTGCAGATGCAGGCAAGTAAGGATCCAGAGGGCAAGAGGTATGGTCGTGGACAGGCTGGAGGCCACATAAATTGCTGGAAGGCAGGGCCCGTTCAGGGCCTGGCAGAAGGCTGAGAGTTCCGAGGCTGAATGTGCCAGAAGACAGGCCCCCATCGGAGGCATCCATGGGGGAAAAAAACTGAAAGGTAAGCAGAGACAGTGCAGCTGCAAGGGATTTTGAGGCACTGGTGTGTTCTGATTGGCAGAGAGAGTCAGCTGGCAGAACTGTGTAAGATCAGGTAGTGATATTCAAGCTAGGAGATCGTGTGGCTTTCCTCCGGCTGGAGTTGCCACCCAGTGAGCACCCTATTCCTTAAGTTTTCATCTCCCTGGTATCTTGGGGATCCTGTGCAGAGGCAGACAAACTTCTAATTTGCAGGACAAAGTTGCTTGTCCACTAGAAGCTCAAGTACAACCAACCAGAGTCTGGGGCAAAAGAAAGACACACTGGGAAAATAAAATTAATGAAAGTTATCTTGAATACCGTATTGAACACAGAACACAGTCCTTCCAGGTAAAAAGCCACTCCTGGATACCCCAGGCTTTCTCTTATTTCAGTTGCTTAATAGAGGGTAACAAAGAAGTCTTGGTTACTGCTGTTGGTAGTCAACTGGCAGCAAGAATTCCTTGCAAGTGACTCGGAGCTTTACAATCAGTTTAGCTTTTTGCCCACCTACATCTAGAATGTCAGTGGCATTGTTGTGGCCTTTGTTCAAGACCACGTCAACATTTGACCAGTGGCTGAGAAAGATGCCTTTGCAGGGCTTAGTGGACCAACAGTCTTACTTTGGATGTGCAGACAGCTTTATACAGCCTTTGGCTTACAAGGCCTTCCTTTCACACCTTCCAACTTTCCCTGTTGGCTGGTTTTGCCTCTCTGATGACACGTGCCCCCCTACTTTTTTTGTCTTTTAGCATACATGAAACGGCGGCACAGCTCAGTCAGTGACAGCCAGCCTCCAGAGTCGACTTCGGCTGGGATAGATTACAGCCAGGGGGCCAGTCCGCAGGCGCAGCATCAGCTGAAGAAGCCCCGCGTTGTCTTGGCCCCGGAAGAGAAAGAAGCTCTGAAGCGAGCCTATCAGCAGAAGCCATACCCGTCACCAAAAACCATTGAGGAACTCGCCACGCAGCTCAACTTGAAGACAAGCACTGTCATTAACTGGTTCCACAATTACCGGTGGGTGTCAGCCACGGGTCAGTGAGGTGTGCCCTCGGGCCTGTCTTGTTTCTGCCTGCAAAGCCAGCCTTGGGCGAGCAGGAAGAAGGTTCAAGACAGGAGTTCAAGGCACTGCTGGGGAATGAAACTGCCCCAAACACCCTCGTGCTGGATCAGAAAGGATGTTGTAGAGTTCGGAGCGGTGCTGTAGAAAACACAGCCCAAAGGATCAAGATGGTTGATAGCAGGTCTGAAGCTTCTCAGTTTAGAAGGAAGGAGGATGATGGAGGATGTGACACAGGCTGATGGATTTATACTTAGAGGGGAGAAAGTAGCCAGAGAGAAAGTTCTTTTACCCCTCTTATCAACTAGGACTGGTGGTTAGTTGCCAAAATCAGTGGTTTAGAGAGTCAAGACAAGTTGTGGGTTGCTTTTTCATAGAATCATAGAGTTGGAAGACACCCCAGGGGCCATCCAGTCCAACCCTCTGTCATGCAGGAACACGCATCAAAGCACCTCCAACAGATGGCCGGCCAGCCTCTGTTTAAAAACAGTCAAAAAAGGAGGCTCCGCCACATCCATGGAGACAGCATCTTCCACTGCCAGACAGCTTTAACTGTCAGGAAGTTCCTCCCGAGGTTCAAGTGGAATCTCTTTTCCTGTGGCTTGAATCCATTGCTCCTTGTCTCAGTCTCTGGAGCAGCCAAAAACAAGCCCGCTCGCTCCTCGACATGACACCCCTTCAAATATTTCAACATGGCTCTCATGTCCCCTCTTAACCTTCTCTTCTGCAGACTTTTCATGCCATGCAAAATTGATATGGATGGTTTATTGCCACAAGACAGGGTGACAATGGCTGTCTTAGGTGACTTTGAGAATGGATTTTCAGGCCAATTTATAGAGCCATGCAGCACTTACTAACTATAACAGCTGAACAGAATTCCAGGTTCAGGTTTATCAGGCTGTTGGCCATCAGCTGCAGGACCAGAGGAGGGCCTGTTGCCTTGCCCTCTTCTCCAGAAACCTTTCTTGTGTTGGAAACAGGGTGCTGGGCCTGATCTGGCAGGACTCTTCAGAGGAAAGGTCCAGTTGGCTGCATTACCTCCCTCCCCAGCAGACCTTGGAGGGCTGCAGCCCCCACACTGGACTCATTACAAAAATATTTCTAAAGTTTGGTTGGTTGGTAGGGTTCCCCCACCCCCAGATGCCCTTTGGGGCTGCGAGAGGAATTTTTGCCAAGTTGCGAAGCCCTAAGCCATTTGAGGCTTGGAATGGCCTGTTTAACAAAAAGAAGTGACCAGAAATCACATAAATTGGCTGGTGAGTGGTGCAAAATGTAGAGAAATTCCTCTTTCTGCCCCTTCAGCTCAGCTCATCCCATTCATCAAGGGGCCCTGACCTTCTGTGTAGTGTGATGGGAGGTTGGGGGACACCCGAAGGGAAGAAGAGAACAGGGATGTCCGTTTCAGCTGGTTGTGTCCATTTCGATTGTGTAGGGGACCATCCGGGTCCAACCACGCGCTGCCTTCTTACTGCCTTTCTCTCGTCTCTAGGTCTCGCATTCGCCGAGAGCTGTTTATTGAGGAAATCCAAGCCGGAGGCCAGGGCCAGGCCGGGGCAAGCGACTCTCCTTCAGCCAGAAGCAGCCGGGCGGTTCACAGCTCTGAAGGAGACAGTTGTGATGGGGTGGACGCAGAAGGCCCGCCCGACGCAAAGCAAGGAGGCCTGGAAGGCGACGAGTACAGCAATGCAACCACAAAGTCTCAGGGAGGGCGAGCGGCGCTGCCGGCCTTCGAAGCAGGGGAAGAGGCACTGCGAGACGCTGGGCCTTCAGAGAAAACGGAGACATTCCAGTTGGGAATGGAGCGCCGGGAAGACACGGACGACGAGGGCAGGCTTAAAGCACCGCGTCAGAGTTCTCCACCGGGCTGCCAGCATTCAGGAGAAACTCTGGAGGCCACGCCAAACTGTGCTTCGGAAGCGGATGCCTCTACCTCAACCGCCTCCACCTCCGTCCTTCCGGGGGAGAGCTCCTGCAAGTCCAAGGAGGAGAGCGTGGAGAGGATTCCCATTGTGCCAAGTACCAGTTCCACGCCGGCCGCCGGCTCTCAGAAAACCAACTCCCTGGAGAGTTTGTTTGGTTTCTCGGAGGCGGCGTGCTCCAAGAACACCCGGGACAACACTCTGAGGAAAAAGAAAGCCGCAAACTTGAACAGCATAATCCACCGCTTAGAGAAGGCTGCGAGTCGAGAGGAGCCCGTCGAATGGGAGTTTTGAGATTAAGCTCACCCAACTCCTTTGGGAGCTTGGGGAAGTTAGAAACTTGGACCTCTACTGGTTTGAATTTATGTCCCGCACTTAACCGCCCTGCAGGCCACGGGGCAAAAACGCCATAGGCCAAGGTGCATATAGAGAACGAAAGGAGCGTTTCAGCCCAGTTTTATGTTTGTGTTTTCGAGGAAGAAAACTGAAAAAAAAAAGTGTAGTCCAGCTTTTTGTACCCTGAAGTGTTTCTATTAATTGCCCTAAAGTGATTTCCACAGTTTCTGGGGAAGAAAAAAAAAACTCATACAGCTTTTGCCTTCTGCCCTCCTCTTTGGTGTGGGCCTTAAAACAGATATATACAAACAAGAAAAAAAAAGATGAAACCCACATATTTAAAAGGGGGCTTTTTAATCCGCCATCTAATGGCTAAACAGAGCGATAATTCACTGTTATCTTCTGTAACCAGGAAAACAAAAACAAAAAAAAAGTGGGAGGGGAATTTTTTTGAGAAAAAGAAAAAAAGGTGTTTTTTGTAGCTGTTCAGTTGCCACTAAGAGATTGCACAGTCAACCCGACTCTAAACACACTAGTTTGAATTCCTAAATATTTTCAAGAAAAGAATATTGTTTGAAACTTGGGATTTAAAAAAAAAGAAACCACATTTACTCCACGTATTTTTTAAAGAAAACAAAAAAAAAGTCACATCAGGAAAAATATCTTAATTTGTGGTAGCTGATTTCAGTGTTTTTCTTGTAAAGTGGAATAGAGAATTGACTTGTAGTGCACACTGTTTCATAGCTTTAACCGATTCTGGTCTCTTTATGGGCTGGGATTTGTTTAATACACTCCATTTTAGGCCAAATCAGGACAGAAAAAGAAGAAAAAAAAGGTTCTGAAATCTAGGTATTTTGTAATCTGCTTTTTAACCTCTAACCACAGAGCACGCGGATCAGACCTCATTTCTAGGAGGTGTGGGAGACAGCTTGGAACGGGGGCGTACTTGATCGGTTCAATTTGACTATCCGTTCGCCAGCCTTGCAAACTAAAGTCCTTACAAAGTCCTTAGCCCACGTAACCACACACGCCTGCGTTAATCCTACACGCCCCATAAGAAAAGGAACCACTGGCTTTTTGAAAGACAGAAAAGAAAAACCTCTGCCTGTTTGCCTGGAGACGGTGCTGGTCACGGGCAATCTAGCGGGTGGCGTAAGAAGCCCGTAATTACGCACACCGTTGTGTGTCTTGGTTGACAAGAAAGATGGAAGGATTCAGCTAATATCATTTTTTGGAAAGAGGGAGGGTGGAGATGCGTGTTGTAACGAAAAGCACTTAGAACCCTCTTCCCCAGCTGGGTTCCCTCAGATGTTTTGGATTGCAGTGCCCATCATCCCCAGCCAGCATGCCCAGCGCTCATAGTCTAACATATCCGGAGGGCACAAAGTAGGGATGCCCGCCTTGCCCTCTTTTGCTCTCACTTGCCACTGAGATAGGATTGGGCCCATTTTAGCCAATCATTCCTCGATACTCTTAATTTGTTAGTTACTGACTGTGGTCCCACAGCAAGCACTGATTTCTAATTTTCTATACTTCTCAGTTGTGGGAACAATCTTAGGGTTTTTTCTTTTTCTTTTTCCCCTGAACCGAAATGGGAGAGGCCCGAAGGAAGAGCACACGGCGTTTGATTACCACAACCTAAAGCTGCAAAACTCTGAACCAAAACGTTCACGAAATCACTGCACCCGCCGTAAGCACCGGCTCTTCCAAGTACGCCACAGCAGCCGCTAAGGCCGATCAAAGTACCAAGTTGAATTTCCAAATTGTCTCTGACTCCTCCTGTTTGTCTATGTGTATATGCGTGAGCATAGAGGCGTGTGGAGGGATGAGTGGTGGCGCGCATGGGGTGGTGTGTGTGTGTGCGTGCGTGCGCGTGCGTGTGCAATTTTATACGTCTGTATTTTCTTACGTACCTGTGCGCACATAGAGTGCATTACTGCCACCTTTTTCAATAAGCTGTTTTATCAGTTATGGCTTCTACAGTTTTGCTGATTTAGACTCCTTTATTGCCATATCTTTAAAACTAACGATAGATGATTTCGGTATATATATATTTTTTTTGCTTATTTATAGGTGCTGTATTTTATTATCTGATTATTAGGAAGGGATGGAAGGGGGCAAATACTCTTTAGAGGGATAGACTGCCGGCAGTATTGGGTATAATTTACAAGATGTAGTTGTCATACTGTATATTATCAACAGACAAAATTTCTTTTTGTTTGTTTGTTTGTTCTTTTGGGGGTTTTGTTTTGTTTTGGACCGTTGTTTGTGTACCATGAAAAACTTTGTCTTAGGTCAATATCTTTTGATGACACTTTAATGGTGCATTCAGTACTTCTTATGTTCTGATGAATAATTACTTTGTGATACGGAGGGGTTCAGGAGGAGAGGCGTTCTGGTTTAAAGGCGTCCCCCACACAACAGCTCAATGTGCTTGTATTCATTGGTAACAATTATTTAATATTTTTATTAATATTATTATTGGACTGTAAGATGTGAAACCACCTTCCTTGCCTGGCTCTTTGAAAAGGAAATTGGGCGTTTTACAGTCTCTTCATCGTTTGGCCGGAGCACTTAGTTCAAGTTATCACCGGTTTAAGAGGGCAGGAGCTTTAAAGAAACCTAAATGCCTTTTCATGGCCCGGAACAAAGGCTCCAGGAGGCTGGGAGGGGCGTTTTGCTAGTACCACTTCTTGCTGTTACTGATTTTTATAATTTCATGACTACTCTGGGGATCTGAAAGTTAGTGCTTGAAGTATACAAACCACTCTTGGCTCATGCTATGATGGTGTGAGGAGGCAAATTTGCAAAAACAGAAGGTGGCAGCACTGGTTTGGATATCCTGGCAACAGAGAAAACTGAGCTTTGCCTGCAGAATAGCTAGAAAATTCAGTATCGTTGGTGCTGAAGTGTCTCTCCTGATGGCCTAACCAAAGTCTCCCTTTCTGAGCAGATTAACTTTTTGTTACGAAGGCATGCATGACACCCATAATTCAGCAGCCCCAGCATATCCTTGAAATGTTATGTGAACGCGGTGGGGACGGGACTTGAGATTCCGGGGTAGCCAACAGGAAAACCTCACTTCCTCGGTAAAGCGGGAAGTGCCTCCTATGCGCAGGTCTCCATTTTGTTACCGCCTTCAGCAGAACTTGCTGCATTTCCCTTCTATCAGAACAAGCTTTCTATGCAGGCTAGGGACATTGCCTTCAATTGTTTGTATTTTTTTTTAAAACAGCAATAGAGTATTCCCATTCTGTTTGCTTCCTCCCAAATAGAATTGCCAGAATGCTTGGTGCAATCGGATATTAATGAAGATCTGCCCCTTCCTGTATCTTAACTGCCTACGTCCATGGACACCTTCTTTCCGTAACGACCAGACAGTCGTGGCTAATGTAACTCAGGGCAGGCCATAGCCTAGCATTCTGGTTCTGCCCACCATCTGGAAAAGCAATATTGAAGTGCCTTGAGAAAAAAAGTAGAATTTTACTTGTCTCTCTGTACCCTCCCCGCCACCATCACCAAGTGTATGTGGATCATATTGTACAAATCACACATTCAGAATTCTCTTCTTCCTCCAAGAAAGGGTGTACCTACTTGCCAAAGCAGATCTGTCATCTTTTATTCTCTTGCCAGGAACATAGCTTGCTTGTTTTGAACATGTGGCTCATTCTAAGAACAAAGTTTTTTGTTTCAGGACTAAGGCACAGTTAGACCACATCAAAGATGGCACCACTCTGCCCTCATCTGCAAATTCGAATCAGGAAAATTCTTGAGATTCTGCATGCTTGGCACTTTACGTGGATGTCTTGGGTCCTTTTGTCATTTCTCCCTTGGGTTTAAAGAGAATGGTTGGGACAGGCTAGAAAAGTTAGCACTGAGAAAATGAATTGGGCCAGCTCCTTTCTTTCTAAGACGTAATCTTACATTGGTTTTGACAAGGAGTGTTGAGTGGTGTTTCCAGTGTGGTCTTGTCAAATGAAATGCCACCCCTGCATGTTGCTTTTGAGTCCCACTATTTGCTGTCAGTTTTTCAATATTTCCAGCTTAAATCTTTGCCAGCAAATGCGTTGGAGAACAAGGGGTACAAGCTTGCAGTTGTTAAATCCTTGTGATGGAAGCTGTGCAAAGAAGCTATGCCTTCAGAAGATGTTCCCTATTGTGTAGAGTTAGTACACCTGTACACGGACCACTTCCTGGGGCTGTGCCTCTGGGGCAAGGTGCTGCAACGTACCATGCTCCAAGATCAATTCCACCTGAAGTGGGTTTCACGGGATCCTACTGCCCTTTGCAGAGGGAGAGGGGGAGAGAGAGAAAGAGAGAGAGGGGCATCCTGAAGGAGGTAGCTGCTGTATGGGATATCAGCAGAAGGCCCAAGATTCACAATCTGATCAGCTGTTCACCTGTCACATAGTTGGCAAGGGCCCTTACAGAAGGAGTCACTTTACCAGTCAAAAAGAGACAACGCTGCTCTGAGCCTGACCTCAGCAGCTTCACATAGAATCCTATGTGAAACCGCCAAGTTCCCAAATTTGTGCAGGTACTCCAGCTAGAGCATCCATGCCAGATAGCCAGCTTTAGCCTCTTTTTGAAGACATCTACAGAAGGAGATCCACGGCCTCTCTAGGCCAAACCACTCTTACAGTCAAAATGTTCCCGTGAGTAAATTGAAATCTACCCGCCTGTAATTTAAGGCCTTTAGGCTTGGTCCTTTCCCCTGGGGCCGCAGAGAACAAACCTGCCCTCTCCTCTCTGTAACACCCCTTGAGATATTTAAGGAGGACAGTCATGTCACTCCCTCAGTCTTCTCTTTGCCAGGCTGAATGTACCTAACTTCTTCAACCTTGTAAGTTTTGTTCTCTATGCCTCTTTATCATCCACGTTGGCCCTCTTTGAACCCACTCCGGCTTGTCTATATCGTCCTTGAAACAACATTCTCAGAACTGAATGCAGTACTCCAGATATTATATACACCTTAACCCTCATCCCTTCTAAAAAGAAAATGGCCAAGCAAGGAGGTCTCCCTCTCCTGTCGCCAACTACTGGTTTAATTTCCTTACTACAGTGGCTGCCAGGTCTGCCTCCTAAAATTTAAAAGTCCCATGACTTTCTGCTCCGTCATGGGCAGGATAGGGTGAACTGGGAGCTGAGGTTGGTACAGGAGATTGCTTCTAGAAATGCTTCTGAAGTGCCTGTTATAGGCCCCTTGCTACTTGGCTCAGCAATAAGTTAATTCATCTCGACATTTTGAGCTGCTACATTTCAGCTTGCAGGGTTATTTCCATTTCAGACGAGGCGATGGGTGGTGTTTTTGATGGATAAATAGTGCAGCACTGTCAGTTCAAATGTGGCTCTTGCAGGGGGATCTAGAAAGTTGTTTTCTTAAGTTGAATAAGTTCATCTGTCCACAGCTCTTGGAGAACCATGAAAACTGAATAAAGGAACTTTTGTAGTAAAGCATACTTTTAACCTCCACTCGTAGCAAAATTTCATGCATAAACCATAGTCTAAGGCCACTTGCTCGCTGTTGATTCAGGTGTTTCATTTTACATCATAAATTGCCGAGATCCAATTTTTAGCAATGTAGTCATGGTTTCCGTGTATGTTGCTGTTGGGAAAGCCAGTTTATTTCAGAAATTCACACACTAGATGCCTCTGCATTTTCCTGTCGTACCAGCTTCCAAAAGGAAATGAAGAAGGGAGCCTCGTTTTTCCTTTGAGCAAGTTTGAAAGAGACATTTTTAATGCTTATCAAACTAGATGCAGCAAAATTTTAGCTGTCACAAAATAATACCATGGAGGGCTCTTTTGTAGTTGATTTTTTTTTTTTTCTTAAAAAAATGTTTTCTCTGCAAGCTGTCATGTTGTGTTTTCTGTACCACGTTTCTGAAGATTTAATCCTCTTTCCAAAATGTAGAGAAGACCAAAAGAACTATGTGTTTGAGTCTTTCAGCTACATTTGTGAATATCCAAAGGCGAAGGCAGATGGAACGGTGTTTGCAACCTGATTTTGACGCAGGAAGAGAGCTACAAGAGTGCCGTTGTCGGCTGCAGTGCCACACCACTGACACACCCTCGACAGCTGGGCTCCAGGTCTGAAGTTGGAGGGCTCAGCCGTGCATATTCACAAGCGCTTCACAGTGTGTTTTACCTCCTGAATGAATTCTTCAGTTGGTTGGTTGTTTCCATCTTCGACACTTCCAGCGCCATCTGCTTTCACCTATGAAAGCAATTTCAAGGAAAGTTCTCCCCCACCTCCAATATCCCAGAAAACCCTATACACAGTGGGACAAACTGATCATTTGGGAGGACCTCTTACAAAACTCTGAACGTTCTTAAATAAAGAAAAGCGGAAACTGGGGAAGCACCCAGTGGAATCTGCTGGAGAAACAAGAGACACCATATCGCAAGATGCTCAAAAGCTGGTGGTTTTATTAGTAGACGTGTTTCGTCCTGTGTACGCATTTGTCCAGTAAACAGTTGGAGCATTCCTAACTCAGAGGTTTCTGAAGTTTGATTCTCAATGACCCCCTGAAGAAGACCTTAAAAGAATGCAAAAAGGCTGACACACATCAGGTTTTCTACTAATAAAGCAACCATCTTTTGTGCATCTTGAGATGTCTGTCCTATTTCTTCTGTGAGCTGTTAATGTGAAAAGACTAAAATTAAAGACTAAAGACTAAAATTTAGACTAAAAAAGACTAAAACACAATCTGATTTGTCTGACCTTCCCTAACATAGTAAATCCATTTTAAGTGCCAAGGTGGCAAATTTATGATCACCCAAAAGAAAACGTTTTGTTTGCTATCACTGTGAGCGAAATAGCTAGAGGTTGCCATTTTTTGTGTGCGCACTTTGCAGAAAGCAGGACATTGGAGGATCTGGATGTTGTCTGTGGCCCAGTCTCTCCTACTCTTAGAATGGTAGAATTGGAAGGGACCGCAGTCGAGTTCAGCCCCCTGCCATGCAGGAATGCACAGTTAAAACATTCTTGGAGGTTGCCCATCCAACTTTTGTTTTAAGACTGCAGACTGTCTGCTGTCAAACTGTGAAGTTCTTATAATTTTGTTTTCTTGTAATTTTGAAGCCATTGGTTCATGTTGTAGTCCATCTTCTACGTGACATACCTTCAGATGCTTAAAGATAACTATCCATCTCCCACGTGACATACCTTCAGATGTTTAAAGATAACTATCATGTCACCGCTCAGGTTTCTCCAAGGTAAACATACTCAGCTCCCCAAGTTCTTCCTCATAAGGCTGAATTTCCAGACACTTGATCATCTTGATTGCTTTCCTCCACTTTCTTCTTAAGCAGACATCTCATGGTAGAAGACTAGTAAGGGCGTTTTAGGTGCCCTCACCAGGAAATCTAGGTAGCAGCCAACCGATTGGGCTGGGCCCTTGTAGAAATTTGTCTTCTGGTGGCAGAACAACTGCTTCGGATCTCGTGCTTGCAAGTTGCACGAGGAAGGGAGATCCGGTGATGATGATCTAGTTGTGGAAGCAGTCTTTTAATACAGGAAGAGACCTACAACATGCTCTGTTAAAGCACTTAACCTGAGTCAGTGCACGTTGCTCTCCTCCTGCTTTCCCTGTTTGGGATCCAACCATTGCCTTAAGCGTGGTGAGATCACTTCCTTGGGAACGTCTGCCGGGACCGCATTAGGTAAGCCCCTCTTCTCATCTGGCACCAGCCTGCTTGTGGGTTGGCAGTGCTTCCACAGGGATACATCTAAGAAGTCGCCTTCTCTTGCTGTGTAAGGAAAGAAACAGCCTTCAAACACCAGTGGAAGCCACTGTTGCTACCTCGGCATTTCCTCTGCTGTTCTAGCAGAGCGTCATTCAATATTTTCATTTTGGTCTTTTTTCCTCTTCCTTTCAGCTTTGCAGCTTTTTGCTTGCTAGCACTTCACATCATGTGCACTGCTAAGGACTTGTGTTTTTTTAAAAAGAATGCGTGGAAACAATCTGTTGGAAGTAAGGTTGGGTTGTGGGTTTTTTCAAAGATACATCAACACACCCAGATTTTAACAAATTCAGGTGTTTAAATATGATCCCCATGACTGTGATTTTAATGTTTTTCAATAGATAATGCATTGAACCAGTAGAAGGTTGTCCCTGTTTTAGTAGAACCATTGTTGTGTCTAAAATACAAAAGGAGGCTGTGTAGGGGAGAGGAAACACTCCCATATCGCTTTGGGCGATCCTGACAAAAAGATGATGAGTTGATCTCATAGAAGAGTAGGATCAGAAGATTTTCATGGGCAAGCAGCTACCAGTTCTCAGAACCGCGCTTGAGTATCACCCTAGCAGGTACAGATCTGGTTTACGATTATCTGGTTGGTGGATTTATACCGCAAAATTTTTGACAAAGCAAGAGCAGATTTTGAGCAGTATCTGCCCATGGCTTGTTTGTTGGCTTTGCTTTCTTGGGCTGGCTGTGTGAAGAAGTTCTTAGGTTAAACATCAGTCACAAGTCTGTATAATACATGCATGCATTTATACTTCGAGATATCTGGGTGGAGGTTGTAGAAAATATGACAGTGGCACTTAGGGTTTAACATTTTGCTCCTTACCTGGGGGAAGACCCCACTAAAGTCAGTGGTAAGAGTGATTTCATGGCTTTAGTGAGCCGTGAAGCATTCCAAAAGGATTATGTGGTTCTTGGCCCTTTGTACCTTAGAAAGGTGTTTCCAGTCGGCTCTAAAGAGATGCCTAGGTGTTCAAATCCTGAGTTGTTTTATACTAGTTAATCTAATCTAATAAATCTAAGTAAATCCATTTTAGAATCCACTTTTAAGAAAGCACTCTTGCATAAACACTGGCTAGCTTGCAATTTACATAGGGAACAGGAGCTGGTGTTTTGGGTAGGAGGCTTCCATGCCTTCTGTTTTCATACAGTGGAGCGAGTCAGACATGAGACATCTGTGAGCAGACAGGGACTCTGGAATGGGAGCCCACATGTTTTGGTGGTTTTCAAAGCAATAACGTCTTCTTTAGTTCAAAGTAATTTGGGCGGCTTCCTGGATGATTCTTTCTGCCAAGACAACGTGGGCATCTGCTCTTATTGATTTAATTGAAGTGGTTAAATGCAAGCATAGTCACTGAGTCAAAGACAGTGGCGGTGGTCCAGATGGTTTTGGACTACAAATCCCATCATCCCTGACCACTGGGGCTTGGTCAAATGGGAATTGGAATCCAGGAGTATAAGGAGGACCAGTAATGCTGCTGAAATCAAAATTGGAATACATTTGGTTACCTAGATCATAATTTCATCCCTGAAGAATACAGAATGAGTGAGAGCCAGGATGGTCTAGTGGTCTGAGAATTCGACTTTGACCCTGGAGACCTGAGTTCGATTCCCTGCTCGGCCACGGAAACCCACTGGATGACCTCGAGCACATCGCATACTCTCAGCCCCAGAAAACTCCATGATAGGGTCACCTTCGGGTCACCAAAAGCCAGAAAGTATTTGAAGGAACATCTCACCAACAACAAGCTTCCAAAGATATGCTGAATAGCTTTAGCAAACTATGATATTGTTGCACTGCCCTTCCCCTTAAACAGACACCAGATTGAAGATGTAGCTTTGTTCTCAGCAGCTCCAGATAAATGCAGCAGAAATTAATACAAAATGGGTTTGATCCCCTACAATTACAGAGAGATCTGCTTATAGCATAGCCTCTACATTTTATTAAAAGAAAACTTAACCAAATGCCCCCTTTCGCCCACACAACTTCTTATTTGAGCAATGGCTCGTCTGGCGTTGAATCTGGACATGCAAGAACTTCTTAATTCCCTTTTTTGGCCCTTGTGGTCAAGGAATCTCAGAAGTGTGAAAGGTTACAGCGCTCCAAGAGAGAGTCATCCCTGCTTGCAGGTCAGCTTGTGCACAAAAGTGGGGCTGAACTGCTTGGTATTTTTCAAATCATTACCTGGTCTAGCAAACCTTCCTTCCTCCTCCGACATCCTGGAAATTCATCCACCATTCCCACTCTGTAAATTTGCTGTGATGACTCTTTCTTTCAGGCGATCCTCTCCTAAAGCCCTCCACTCTTGCCTTAGTACATCTTCAAGGTGCCCTGGATCTTGGCTGCCCCTGTGCACTTCCTAGAGCTGCCCATCCTGCTAGAAAATTTGAAGTTGTTACTTTTAATCAATATACCCTTAAAATTTTGCAAGCAGACTTAACGATTTGTGATGTTAAATGGCTTAAATTTAAATTTAGCTGTGTATTACCAAAATAGAAAGTACTTTGGAAGAGAGCATGATTCACAAAAGCTACTTGAAAGAAAGACAAGTTTGGTCTTTTTCCCCCATTCTGCATTTCAGGTACAACATCAGAAAAGCAGAACCACCATCTCTCTCATACACACGCTCCAAAATTGAAGAATCCCTTTAAATGTCAGTGCTGCTGATTACAATTTGCCCCTGAGTAGTTAACCATTCGAAATATTCCAAGCATAATCCTAAGCAAGTTTATGTAGAAGTAAGCCTTTATACAGTGAGGTGTATGTCCAGGTAAGCAGCCCTAACACTGCACTCTCATATGGAAATGTGCCCACTGAATACAACAGGGCTTACTTATGAGTAAACCTGGACAGAAATGCAATGTGTGTGTTCATATACATTGAACAAAGCTTGTGGTCCTATTCATTACACCACATTAGGAATGAAGCAGTGAAAAAGCACATATTGATCAGTCTACTATAGTCTTAGACATGGATTGGCTCTGGGTTTTTTTAATGTGCTGTGCAGAAATGTTGTACTTTATTTGGATATATGTACTTCAGATTGTCTCGGCACACTGAAGGCTGTCTGTAGCTCAGCTCCGTTTCCTTCTGAGTGTAATTAGCCTGGAAGTAACAATTCTTTGGGCTTTGTAGCCATGAAGAGAGAAGATGTTGGCATGTGCGAAGGCTTAGGATCAGGGATGGAGACCAGGTGGGCCTCCAGATGTTAAGGGACTGCGCTTTCCATCAGCCCTTACCAACAGAGCTAGGGGGAGGATGAGAACCAGGGCTCAACAACATCTGGAGGAGCACCAGTCCCACATTCGTAGCGTAGATTGTCTTTTTGACACCCATTGCTTTGGCCCAGTGAGGCTCTATGGCCATGGCAGCAGGCCTGTGGGCTTTACAGCAGCGGAGCAGTGATTCTGCTTTGACTCTTAGTCCATACTTAGGAGGAGCTCTCCAGTATGCCAGGCTGTATCCTTGAACGTAGTTTGAGCATCTCGGAGAGTTCCTTTAAAGGCTTTAACGGTAAAAGCTGCTTAAGGGAACATCCTCTCGACCAGGGCTGTGGAGTCAGCACAGCAAACCTTTGACTTCAGCTGCAACTTCCCTGCTTTCCTACTGTCCAACTCCTTCATAAATGGCAAATGTAGATTAATTAGTCATAACAAATTTGCAGTAATAAAACAGCAGTGCATGCGGCGTGAATCAGCAGGCTACTTGGATAGAATATAAAATATATATTTAGTTGGTTAGAATGTCCAAACAAGAAGTTGTTTCTTAAATTCACATTAAAGTAACTAGGCAACAGACTAGGCATTTAATATTATAAATTTTGATTTTGAAGCCCAAATTGAAGTCAGAACATTTCTAACCATTCTGAATCCAACTCCTGCTGTTGACAAGAAGCCTTAGCTTGACTTCCTTCCCTGGACCAGTTCAGGGCTAAGAAACGTGGTTTTAATAGGCTTGGAAAAGTGTTGCAATGCTTTTAGTGGTCTTTTGCAAAGTAAGAGTAAACTCTGGAAGGAAAGAAGAATCCTATTGGTCAGTTAATTGGCTTTCTGTCTTTCTGCACACCAAGTTACCTCTCAATTGTTAAGAGAATGCACACTTCTGCGGTATATTTTACAAGACCTGCAGTGGCTGTTTATTCCCCATGCTGTTCTCAGGCATTCTGGGCTTTATTTGGCAAGCTTTTTAGATGGAAGTTTGCTTGCTTGGTCTGCTTTCAGAGTCAGAATACATTTGCGTTTCTCTTTGAGAACTCTGAGCAACTTTATTTCTGAGGGTTTTTTTTCTTCCTAAATGAAAAGTGACAGAGCCCTTCTGTCTCCTTTCTCTCTTTGGACAGGGATGGAGACGGAGACAATCTTAAAGCGTAGGTGATCTAGATTTCAGTGTATGTTAGAGAATAATTTTGCCTGTTTCCAAAAATTCAGCACCTGACCCATCAAAGGGCATGCCGTGAGGTGGACATTTTGGTTATTGGAGCACTCTTGGATCTTTCTAAAGCACTTAACGCATGCATAGGTTCTTTGTGCAATAGGGGAGAACAGTTTGCAGAGGGCCAACCTATGTGGAACATTTAATGCTAGCAAAGAAAATCTCTGTCTTTCGGATTCTGGACCTCACAAGGGGATTGTTTTTGTTTCTGGAGTTTGTAGTCAACATTGGGTGCGAGCATACAACTGTTTACTAAATGGATATGTGCCACAGCATATAGATTAAACATACTGCATGGAATCACTTGGTGATAAGGGTATTATGTGCATTGCGTCATTACAGGGGTGGGTGTTTTTCTGATGAGGTGCACAGTTTTATTAAAATCCTCCTTCTGTACAAGTGAATGTTTGTGTCTTGTGGCTTACCGTAGTTTCCATTTGATAAACAGTTCTCTGCATTCATCCATTCCCTTGCTCTTGTTGCTTATAAATTCTCCGTAATTTGAAGAACAGTAACTAATTGGCTGGAGTGGTTAAGTACTAAATTATAATGTCACAACTTTTCTCCGCCCGTTTTTTCTGGCGTGATGTTGCTGTAGCCCCACATCGCAAAAATATTCAAAAATGTATTCCATAGCAGCTCTTCTGTGCAAAGCAGGCTACGGCAAGAAAGATGGAAGTTATAGATTCATTAAACACAGTTGCACAAATTCTCTGTTAGAGATCTGATAGATCATGCATTCCTCTCCCTCCCATCCCAGGAATCCTCTCTCGATACAAAGGAATCGCTGTCACATGTCCCTTAATCGGGCTTAAAAGGCTCCAAAATCTCTTTCTTGGTCATTTCAAATGGGATCTCATTTTAAGGTCCTTCCAGTTGAGCCGAGACTTTTGTTCAAAACAAGCTGAACGCATCAGTTCTCTTACCCCTTCAGTCATCGTTGGCACTTAACGTGTGATTTGGTTCTGTTCTTTTTTTTTTTTTAATCATCTGCTTCGCAAAGCATATCAGTGTTAGTTTCGCACAAACTTTGGGCCTTTCCAATTCGGAATGAGATTATTTTTTTATTCCCCTCCAAGTGCTTTCCAGAGCTTCCTGCATAACCTCACAACAGCCATGCACGCGCGCATATCTGTTTGAAATGTACACAGTGGCACAAACCACCATCAGAGGCTGGTGTGTGAATGGCTTGATGTGCCCTTGAGTTGATCAGCCAGGGCCCATATCATTCCATTGTATATTTTGGATTCTTTGTAAATGTGTATAAATTTGTTTTATTTAAATATGTCCTGCCTTGAGAATTTAGGAGGACACAGACGGGGGTAGAGGCGAATGAGTCCAGGATAGGTGTTTGATGTGAATGAGTTACTTTAAGCCTCCTTGAGCCTGCGACATAAGTCCATGAAGAGGCATTTTTTTCCCGTCTCCCAAAGTGCGTTGCAATTTGCAGAGAATTATGTTCATCTGAAAGAGACTGCTTTCCTTATGCAAGGCTCCTCCTTAACCTGTGTGTTTTAGAGACTAAAGGTGCAAGGCTCTGCTTTTTGGTATGGTGATGAATATCTGTGGCTCAACAGGGAGCATGTCGCTAGAGTGGCAGTGATGGTTGGAAGTGATATTTCATGCAGGCTTTCATTTAAAAATGTAAAGCTCCCTCTTCGCTTCCCTCTGTGGCTCTCTATTTTCTCCAACAGTTCTCCCAACGATGCTCAAAGTGGGCTGAGATGCTGGTCGAAGAAAGAGAGGAGCTGGCAGGACGTGCACAGATTTGGAAAATGCTCCGACTTAAGACGTGGGCATTGGGTTAAAGAGGAACCCATGCAGGACAACTGTAGGAACGTAGTTTGGTCCTAACACAAACAACATTGATCCAACTTTGCCTCTCAGTCTGCTTTTGGAATTAGCACTCATTCCCACAACTTGGAGCCTTAATAAGGGAAGGCGACAAAATTTAGACTATCTCCGCCTCTGTTTGCTAAGACAGGTTGGGCAAAGTGAAATTGCAGTCCTCCAGATGTCGTTGGGCTGTCACTCCCAGCATTCCTCACCATTCTCTGTGCTGGCTAGGGCAGATGGGAAATGCAGTCCACTGACATCTGGAAGGCTGCCTTTTGCCCATCCCAGCCTAAGATGTTGTGAAGCCTAAATGTGGCCTGTCCTCCTGCCACGGCAATGGTCAAAATAAGAGAGTAGACAAGCATTTGGTACCTCATAGGTAGGTTTACTTCCTTTCTGGGACAGCTAGCTCTGCAGGGCAGCCATTTCTTTGTGGATTTGCAACTATGAATATATAGAAGGCATGGTTGGGTTGGTTGGTTTGTTTTCAATGAACTGAGACAGCGGCCGTCTACAGGGCTTGCCGTGCGGTGGCTTGGAGGGGCAAAGGCATATCTAGGATGGGGGAAGTAGGACGCATGCCCCAGGCACCAGTGCCAGGGGGGTGCAAAAAAGCCATGCTTGTGGGAGGTAGGGGTAAGAAGGTAGGGGTGCCACTTCCACGCTTGCGCTGGGTGCTGTTTATGCTAGGTACACCACTGCAGAGGGGACATCTTCTTTGGAGAAGGAGTACTGGGGAGAGAGAGCAGCTTATGCAAAAGGAGGAGATGATTAGAAGTTGCTGCAGAAAGGAAAGTATTAAAAAAAAATCTACAAAAAGGAGATCGTTTTGTCCCCCCACCAAGCAGAAAAACCTGTAGGATGCAAAGAGGCCTGTACGGGGCTCCTCTTTCCGCGTTGCAAGCAATGGGAAGGACGTGCTCCAAGATGCCTCGGGCACAACCCAATTTCAAATTTGAAACGGACAAGAGTTGAGCATGCTTGAAATTGTTTCCAAAAGGCTAGGAGGAGTTCCTAGTGGACTGTGTCCATTCTAACCCATCATCCTTTATTCCTTCCACCCCCACTTAGGCGAGTTTGAATTGATGGCGGGGAGAGGGGTTTCGAGGACGGTCTGCTTTTGGAACGGCGGGGTTTGGGGAAGGGTTTCTGTTCATTTGTGTTACTTTTGAGAATGTCCCCTCCAAATAGTCTATGCATTTCCGATGTCAAAAACCGTTTTCTGCCGCGGTTCCCCTCTTCCCACCCTCGCGCCGAGACAAACACGCACTGTGTGTTCTGCTCTCTCCAAACAACGCTCCGAGAATGTTATGTGTGCAAATTTGGACGTTGGAATCCAAAGTAAATGGCAACCAACCTTTTTGTTTGCTTTCCCTACGTCCCTTTTCACGTACATATATATAATTTTAAGTCAAGGGCAGAGTTCTCCCGGAAGGTTTTGTGTGTGCTAAAAGTCCCATTCAGACTGGGGCATTTGCACAAGGCATTCCCTGCGGATCATGCCCTGAAGATTTTATTTTTTATTTTTTATTTTTGCATTTGTGCAATAACTACTTGCCATTTTATTGGGCTAACCTTTGGACTTGCCCTGACTACTAATACAGCACAAAATGAACTCGAAACACAAAAAAAAGGTGTATTTTTTTTCCTGAGAATATTTTCTTTTTAAAAAGAAAGGATAAGCTCCATTTTACCCCCTGTGTACTTGTGGTGTCCAACATTTTTAGCAGTATTTTATAAATATATATATATATATATATATATAAATATAAATAGATATATATATATTATTTTTTTCCTGTAACGCACTAAGTCTTAGATGTTTTTAGAAGCTCGTTTCTTATATTCACAATCACCAATTTTAATGAAATACCCTCACAAAGACCCAATTGACCAAAAAAAGTGTCATTTTTTTTTGTACAAGTAGCTTTGAGAGAAGCCCCGCATTGTGTTGCTGTGATTTCATCTTTTGTAACATTTTATTTCTTGTTCAGAAGTTTATTATTAAAAAAAATAAAAAGTTTTATATGGTTGGCAGCGATGGAGTGGAGGAAATCTCCTTCCATTGGTGGAAGCGGCGTCTCCTTCCGTCTTGGGTTAGCCATACAATGTATGTTCTCAGCACTGTACAACAGTTCCCTATATGATATGGAGAAGCAATATCACTGTACGAAAACTCACATGATGTATTATTATTCACTAGCACCCTAGGTGTGGTAATTGAAGTAAATATCTTTTATACAAACACAACGACGTGTGGGGTGTCTTTCTTGGCCAGGACCGAACTCAAAAGCAGCAAACATTTTACTGTCGGTGGTGCAGGGCACGGGGGACGTATTTGGATGACCTAGAAATTGTTATGCATTTTGTGTGCCTTGGTTTTAACTATTACACCTGATGTTGAATACTGTATATAAATGCTTTTTCTTAAGAACCAAAGAGTGCAATGTTTGGAACGAAATCTGTTTGTCTGTCTCTCGTGTCTGTGTAGCTGGATCTCTACGGGAGCCGTTAGGCTGTGGTGGTTTGAACGTTGGACCGGGGTTCGAATCCCTGCTCAGCCGTGGAAACCCACTGGGTGGCCTTGGGCAAGTCACGCTCTCTCAGCCTCAGAAGAAGGCAATGGCAAACCTCTTCTGAACAAATCTTGCCAAGAAAACCCCATGATGGGGTGCCTTAATGTCACCGTAAGTTGAAAATGACTTGAAGGCAAAACAAATACACACACACACACACACAAATTTTTTTTATATATATATATATATATATATATATATATATATATATATATATATTCATATATTCATATTATATATATATATATATATATATATATATAAAAATAAAAATATGAGTATAAATATATTTTTTAAAATAAAAATTGGAAAAGCATAAGCCCATGACAATCAAAAAAGTGGCAAGGGCAGTTTCTGACTTAGTAGAAGAGACCGAATGAGAAAAAGACCTGTAAATCCAGAAAAGAGATCTGTTGCAAGCATTTTGCCCAAGCTCCCTCTCGGGCCCAGGAAGATCTTTTTCTCATTGCCCACTGCCACCAAATTGATGGAAACCTTCTAGCGGGTCTTCCTCAAGGACCTAATCTCAACACATTTTCTTTTTTGTTTCATAATTTTTTGATCAAAATTCATAATAGCCACCACCACCAGTATAAATCAATGAGGTATCATTGCGATGGAAAAGCCGAAACTCAACTCACCTGCCAGGCTATGGGCCTGGAATGGGGGACAAGCTATGGGGCTGCTTGACATGACTCCTTTCCTCCCCACTGCACTGTCAGCCCCCTAAAGAGGCTGCAAAGGAGTTAGAGGATGCTGCTGAATTGTGGGGTCTTTTGGAAAGACCCCAAAATCGGGTAGATGTGGTCATCAGAGAGCAAGCAACACAGCACACTTGTTCCAAAGCTGCTGAGACTAAAGCATATGTAGAGTTCACAGGTTTTATACCTACACATACAAACGGCAAAGCTGTGATCGGAGAAGCGTCGTAAATTTAGCATCACATCTCTAGACGCTTCCCAGACTTGACCTTCCTTTCATCCTTGGGGCTGGAACGTATTTCCTGCTCCTCATCTTAGACACTTATGAGTTCTTAAAACACCTCTTGGTGCTTCCATTTTTGCCTGCTCTGATTTCCCCCCTACCGGATGATCATGATCATGATCATGATCATGATGATGATGATGATGATGAAATTTATTTCTATCCCGCCTCTCCAGATGGATCGAGGCGCCGAACAACAATAATGCATTAATTACATTAAAATCATTAAAAACATACCCAATCCTCCCCACCCACCAACCCAGCTAAAACCAACCCCCTAAAACCCACAACAATTAACAATTAATTAACTATTGAAAGAACATACATTTTAGCACCGAGCAATAAAGCAATTAACCATCTGATACATTGGAATATGCAAGGGAGCTTCCAACGGATTGTCGCAATCAACAATTAACACTCGAGATTTTGTAGCACTCTTGCTAAATTCTAGCATTGCCCGTCCGCAGACTTCCATACGCTGTTTCAACAGACATTGAGCAGATCTGCTCATGACGAGGGCTGCAGATCCTGCCCGAAACTGAGCGTTATAGGTTCATTGAGAAGGTTTACTTGAAATTTTGGGTAATGGGGTAGGAGGCAGGGAAGGGAGAATTTATCCCACACTAGAGACACCAGAACTGAATGCTTCGAAGCAAGGTGTTATTAATTTTGCCTATTTGAAAGTGCTTGGAAGGGAGGGCATTTTCCCCATACATCTTCATTCAAAAATCCTTATACATATATAACGATTCTCGCAAGCACAATATATCCTCCATGTGTTGAGTGTTGCTCCCTCTCAAGCAAGCATGAAGACGATAGACTGCAGGCAACTTTTCTTATTCTTTGGAAGGGCTGGACAACAACCGCTGTCTTACTGTTTCTTAGTGCTTGGTCATTCAGTAGACTTCTGACGGGTAGTTTGTTAGGAGACTTGACTACATGGAAATTTTGGTGGTCCGGTTCTGTTAGATCATTTCAGGGGATCTCAGGCCTCCCGACCTGGTCCGGGGGGTGCTCTTGAGACCCCGATACCACCCCTTGTCCTGGATCCGTGTATGTGCTGCTGTCATTCTGGCACAGAACTGCGAACCTATTGTGAGGTTTTCTGGGGCTGAGAGTGTGATGCACCCAAGGACACCCAGTGGGTTTCCATGGCCAAGCAGGGAATTGAACCCTGGTCTCGAGGGTCATAGAATTGTAGAATCATATAATCGTAGAGCTGAAAGAGACCACAAGGGCCATCGAGTCCAATCTGCAGCCATGCAGGAATACGCCCTCAAAGCATTCCCAACAGATGGCCATCCAACCTTTGTTTAAAGAAGGTGACTCCACTCCGCTCCACTGAGGCAACATATTCTACCGTGGAACTGCTCTGACTGTCAGGAAGTTCCTCCTAATGTTTAAATGGAATCTCTGTTCCTGAAGTTTGAATCCATTGCTCCATGTCCTAGTCTGGAGCAGCAGAAAACAGGCTTGCTCCATCCTCCATATGACATCTTTTCAGATGTTTAAACATGGCTATTGTGTCATCTCTTAACCTTCTCTTCTCCAGGGTCCAACACTCAAACTACTACACTACACTTTTAGTAGCAGTCAAAGCTCCAAGCTAAAGTTATGCTGTTATTATCAGGCTTGCCCTCTCACCTTTAGCCACATCCGTCACATCTCTGGACCTAAATCTGACCCTGAGGAAGAAGTTGCCACCCCTTGCCCTAATGTTCCTTAATGAAATTATTAGCATGACTGGCTCCAAGATTTTTTTTTCCTTTAAGATTCATTTATTTATTAGCTTTAAAAACAAACAATCAAATTTTACAGGTAGACCCACAGTCACACAGAAATATACATTGAAAAAAGAAGAAAAAGAGCCTCAAAACTAAGACATAGTACATACTAAGCTAAAATGCTGAATACTAACATACTGAAACACAAAGTGGCTTTGAGCTGTAATTTTAAAAAAGAAAAAAATTTTAAAAATACATATATGTATAATGGTATATATAATAATATAATATAATGGTGTGTGTGTGTGTGTGTGTGTGTGTGTGTATACATATACATACACACACACACACACACACACACCTTTACAGATCCATTTACGTATGTATGTATGTGTGTGTATGTGTGTGTGTGTGTGTGTGTATATATATGTATGTATGCATGTGTACATGTATATGTGTGTGTGTATATACGTGTGTGTGTGTATATATATATATGTATATGTATGTATATGTATATGTGTGTGTGTGTGCGTGTGTGTATACACACACCATTACAGATCCATTTAAGTAATCCTGCTAGACTTACTAGTGACCATAGCCACAAATGATTGCATCGTTAGATTTCTTATTGCTCCGAAAGTCCACAAAGGTTTTCCGATCTTTCCAAAAAAATCTTCCTCTTTAAAACCCCCGTGCGTTGGGAAATGTGGGCCAACTCAGCCCCCTTAACAATCCCTTCTTCCATTGCCACCGAGTCCAAGATTCGGAAGAAACGTCAGTCAAGCTTCTTTTGGGGTGGGGGCTAGCATTCCCCCCCCTTCTTCCTTGCTGCAGTCTCCGCAGCCCATTCCGCTTGCCTCGTCGACGTTGTTGCGTGCCCTCGAGTCATTTCTAATTTGCGGTGGCCCTAAGGCAATGCTATCATGGGGATTTTGGGGGCTGAGAGTGTGTGACAGGCCCAAGGTCACCCAGTGGGTTTCCACGACTGAGCGGGGCGTCGCAGCCTGGTCTCCAAGGCCGTGGTCAAACTGTACCACACCAGCTCTCCTTCCTGTAGGTCAAATGCACAAACCAGCCCAGGGGGAGAGCAGAAAGCGAGGGGGCGACTCGCTCCCTCTTCTGCGGGAGCCCCGATGGCCTAATGCAAAGACGGCTGGCAACCAAGCTCTACAGGAAGCCCCACCGGTTTGTGAGCTGTGGCAGGCGCCCAGCGTGACCATCGATTTGGGCCAGCTCTGGGGAAAGATTTCAGATTGTTCCCGAGTTAGCCGGGGATGAATAAAGTGGCAATCCTTATCAAATGGCACCCTCTCGTGGCTTGGCTTGGTACCACGCGGCCCGTCAGCAACCTAGCCTTTGTTACGGAAAAAAGAATCTGTGGTTTTGGTATTTCTGCTTCTCTCTCTAAAGTCCCCTCAAGCAAAAACTGTACGAACGAGGGCCTCAGCCCTTCAAACGTAAGTTCCTTGCTGACCGGGGGGTCTTTTTCCTAGAAAAGTACCTCTGGTGTTATAAGCGCAACTCCACCTGCATTTTGCTTCAATTGCTAGATTTTCCATAAAGAAAGAGAAGGGTTTGCTGAGGTTGTTGGCCTTCAAGCCATTTCCGACTTACGGTGTTCCTAAGACAAAACTCTCCTGGGGTCTTCTTGGGAAGATTTGCTCGGAAGGGGTTTTACTTGCTATTGAAGACGTTCCAAAGTTGAGGGGCAGCCACCGAAAAGGCCCTCATGTCCCCACCAGTCCTACCTGTGAAAGTGGTGGGACTGAGCGAAGGGTCTGTCCCGGGGATTTCGTGGACCAGGCAGGCTCATAAATTTGAACCCGGACACTACTGTGGGCTCATCAGGCGGCCTCAGCCAAGTCCCAGCTTCGTGGCTTCATCCCCACAACCACATCCGCAGCGGGGACTTGCCGCTCAGAGTGTTTTTGTAAAATTTATCATTAGATCGTGCCTGTGAATGAATCCCTTTTGAACATTCTAAAGATCTCTGCAGACGTCGATGTCGTAGTTTTTATTGCAAGAATTTGGAATAAATCGGAGCAAATCCTGGCTTCCCAAATTTAGTCCTGATTTATACGAGGGGCCAGACCTTTGTAGCCCTGTAGGTGTTATGGGATTGCAGCACCCATTGGCTTTTATCTCACTCCCACTGGCTGGGGCTAGACACATTGCAGCCTTCCAGATGTTGCCCCATCGCAGCTTTTGGCATTCCTTACCACTGGCCGCACTGACTAAGGCTGATGGGAGTTGCAGTCCAACATTTGCCAGGTCGCATTTTCCCCCCACCAATTTAGAGAAGGTAGTTGTTTTAAAAAGTAACAACTGTGTTACGCACAATACTGTTGTCCCCTTCCCGCAACTCCGCTGCTGGTAGAGATACCACAAGGGTGAGGAGAGGGCTTCCATTTCCTCTTGGGTCTTGACTCCTTGCAATAAGCACCTTTTCCCCTTCTCCTCTTTGGCAGGCCGCTGCGCTGACTTACAGATCCAGTTCACCGAGGCGGTCTCCACCGTGGCCGACCAGAAGGAGCTGATTGCAAAGCTGGAGCAAGACCTCAGCACCATCCAGTCTCTGTCTGCAACACACCGTCCAGATGCTGAGGTCAGTTCCCACACGCACAAGGCAGACAGAGGTGCTGACATAGGATCGCATTTGGACAAGGGGCCAGTCACACCCAACGACAGCTGTGGGGCAAATGACTTTTCCAAAGTAAATAACCAGGTGGGGAGGGCTGCAATCCAGGTCAGGCACTGGTTAAGGGAGTGAAGGTGTGCTGTAACCATTTGGCACTAAGGTTGCTAAGCCAGCATCATCCCGGAGCCTGAGATTTCTGGGCTAAGACCTGAGACCTAAGGATGTCCCACTGGTGATATCGTGGGATGGCGTCTGGTGATGTTGTTAAATATTTGTGCACTAAGCATAGTGCTCAGAGCTTGTCATTCAAACGCACACACACACACAAGCATACACACAGAGCACACATTTTCCTGGTTGTAAATTAAATGCCTTTGCAAACTGGACACTTCGTTTATATCTACAAGTGAGGCCTCCCTTATCCAAAATCCGAAAACTCCCAAAAACTTAAACTTTTTGCCACGCCACCCACTTCTGCCTTTGAGGCGGTGGATGCAGCCTCCTGCTCGTTCCTCTCTCAGATCTGAGGAATGTGTGTTTCTCCCCATTGACAGCCTCTGCCTTCTTGCTTCCTGGCCACAGCCTTTGCACCACCCTCTGAAGTTGCTTGGGCACACGTGTCCCAATGTTTATCTGTGAAATGTTGTAGAGCGTGCTGTGCATCAATCTGTATTCTTCTCCCGCTTCCCTCCCAAAGGGTGCTGCCATCCAAAACCTGGAGAACATTCCTGAACCCATTAAAGAAGCAACAGCACTTTTCTATGGTAAGGGTCTTCAGACTGAGGGAGAAGGGAGAAATAGGTAAATGCACGCTTCCCTGAGAGGCCCTGAGAGAGGAGGGGAAGTAAAGACTTTTATCCTGCTTATTTCCACCAGCTTATGGCTGGAGTGGATTGAATAGCAACACACAAGCCCAGCCAGCCATTCAGCCAGCCAGCCAGCCTGCCAGCCTTTGCCCTTCTCTCTCTCTCTCTCTCTCCCTCCCTCCCCGCCCACTTTTCCAGCCATCTAGTCTATGAGAAACATGCAAACACCCCCTTTTTTTATCTTCTTCACCAGCAGGAGTAGAGATTGAGATGGACAAAGGGGTTGGCAAAAATGGGGGGTTGATGCAACCCCGCTATAAAAAGCTCCAAGTATGCCTCTTCATTTCCATTCTTAACATTGCTTAGCCTGTACTGGGGGAGAGATGTCTGGCCCATGGGCCTCATGTGGCCTCCCAGGGCCATTTTGTGGGACCCATGGTCCACCAGAAGTCTTTTTTTTTCCCTCCAATATGCCCAGAAATAATATCTAGGAGGTGTGGAGGATGTTTCCACCACATTTAGAGCCCCCTGGACTCCCTGGGGGTCAAAACAAAATTTTGTGATTTTTTTTTTTTTGCAAAAACAATTGCCTCAAAATGCTACCAATTTATTTTTATTTTTATTGATTGACTGCACCCAAATCCCCTCTAGCAGACAAGAGTATATGTTTTGGGGCCTTCCTGGGGGCAAAAAATAAAATGATTTCCTTTTTTGTGGGAACGGGTGCAATGCGGTACAGCCCCCCAGGTTTTCCTAAAGGGCTAACCCAGCCCCCTAGCTCACACTCATATATTTTCACACCAAGATATACCTGTTTCCTCTTAGATTTCCTTAATTCTAGCTGCCAAATGTTAGGAGAAAAAATAGCGGAGGGTTGTCATCACAGTACTCAAACCACTGGGAGAGGCCAACTCTTGGTGATCGAACTTCAGCCGCCAACCCCCATTGTGGACCCCAGCCAGATATATGAGAAAGAAGCGGAGGTTGGGCAGGTTACTCTTCTTGGACTACAATATCCAGAATTCCCAAGCCAACATGGCAAGGAAATTTCCCAAGCTCTGGTCTCCAGAGCCATAGTCCAGTTCTCAGAGCGCTGCAGTGCGCTGGCTGTGTGTTCTTTCTGTGTGTTATTTCTTTGCATTGTTTTCTCCATCACTCACTTTCCCATCACCGTCTGCTTCCCTAGGCTACCCACAGTCACCAGCTAGCCAGATCCCAGAGGGCCAGATGGACTCCCTGCTCTCTATCATCTCCAGCCAGAGGGAACGCTTTCGAGCCCGGAACCACGAGCTGGAAGCGGTGAGATTCCCCTGCAGCAGAAGGGCTTTCCAGTGTCTAAACCAACCGTGGGAATCTTCACCCTGCCATGCACGCGCGCGCACGCACGCGCACACACACACGCACACACACCAGGGCCACATTTATTCAGGTTAAGTTGGTTGTGGGCTGCAACCCAACAGCAGGTGGCTCCAAAGCTATCTTTGAGTTCTTGCTGCAAAGATACAAAGCCTGGAGCTTTGGTCAAGAGCGCGCTCGAAATGTTGTGTCCCGTTCTGGACTCCGCAGTCGAAGGAGACTGACAAGCTGCAAAATGTCCAGAGAAGGGCAACCGAGAAGATCAGAGTGTCATGTGCCGGCTACTCTTTTACTTTAAAGAAAACAAGCAGAGTTTGGCAGACGTGTTTAAGGAGGCACGCGGTTATAATAGTTGCAAAAGTTACAGTTCTACATTACACACTCGGTTATATAGTGACACACATTTTTACGCCCACGCCATTTCTATTGGTGGATTCTCAGGGGTCCTCCCCTTTCCTAAACTCCCAGCATTTCCCAGGGGACCTTGCTTGTTCCCGTACGTTGATCTTGCCAACCTCAAATTTTCCTGGGACTCCTTATCATTTCCCAAGTTGTTTACTAACACATCTCGGGTGTTCAGCCCTTAGTGCTTCCTTCTAAACACTGACCAGATGCTTCTTCCAAACTGCCCTCTTTGATCCCCCTCTGCTGGAATGGGACACAGGCAATTTCCACACTGGACTGTTAGAGCGCTATTATTCCACTTTCAACACCCTATGCAATCCTGGGGTTTGCAGTTTAGGGAGGGGCCAGCCAGCCCCTCCCTAAACTGCAAACCCCAGGATTGCATAGGGTGTTGAAAGTGGAATAATAGCGCTCTAACAGTCTAGTGCGGAAATGGCCACAACGCCTCTTTCCTTTGATATACAACACATTGTGACACGCGGTTTTAGCCTAGGCTAGATTCCCATTCCAAAGCATCCTAAAGCTAATACGCAGCAAATCACCTGGCCATAAGCAGACAGAGCTACACCTTCGTGGCAGGGCTGAGCCCCTGACACGGAGCATGTTTAACTTGGAGAAGATAAGACTGAGAAGTGACGTGATAGCTATCATCCTGAAGGGATGTCAGGTAGAGAGGATGGAGCAGGCTTTTTTCCCTGCTGCTCCAAACACGAGCACACAAAGCAATGGACCCAAATGGCAAGAAAAGAGGTTCCACCGAAATATTAGGAAGAACTTCTCAAGCGTGAGAGCTGTTTGGCGGTGGGATGGGCTGCCTCTAAGAGTGGCAGACTCTCCAAAGGTCTTTAAAGAGAGGATGGAGCTAGTGTTGCTGTTGTGTGTTCTTGCACAAGGGATTGGACTAGATGCCCTTGTGGTCTTTTCCAGCACTAAGATTTTGTGATTTTTTTTCCTGTTTCCCAGGCCCTTGCCTGTCCCACATCTAGTCTTCCCTCCTCACACACCTGCCCATTCATAGGTATGCATAACACACACACACACACACACATATATATACATACTTAAGGACAGAAAGAATGTTTGCTGAGAGTGTATGACGTGCCCAAGGTTTCCACGGCCATGAGCACGGAATCAAACTCTGGTCTCCAGGGTCATAGTTCATCCCTCAAACCGCCACACCATGCCAGCTCTCATCTTCCAAAGCACTGTCTCCAAAATAGGCTCAGCATTTTGGACAGTGCTTTATAAAATCTGGACTGAAAACCGGAGCGGATTCATTGTCCCTGGAGCTGTCAGCATGTAAAATCCCGCTGTTATAATGATGAAATTGTGAAATGGTTCTGATGAAATTGCGAGGCTGTTCCACTAGCAAACATGCCAGCAAAGAAATCAGAGTTTGTCCCGTGGAGAGAAAGCAATGGTGGGCAAAAATTCCCCCGACCCTGTTTTTTTCTGCTTTCTGGCAGGAGAACCGCCTGATGCAGCACACGATGCAAGCCCTACAGAGCGAGCTGGACAGCCTGCGAGCCGACAACATCAAGCTCTACGAGAAGATCAAGTTCCTACAAAGCTATCCCGGCCGGGTGAGTGCAGGTCCAGGGAGGGAGAAGGGAGAAGAGATGGCCAAGAACAAAATTAAACACTTTAGGCCTTTCCACACTACACAAATACAGCACTATGATTCCAGTTCAACTGCCACGGCTACAGCCTGTAGAATTCTGTGGTTTATAGTTTGCTGAGGCACTGGAGCACTGTACATGAGAGTGCCCCTCCCTAAACTACAAATCCCATCATTCCATAGGAAGTTGCTATGACAGTTAAAGTTGAATCATAGCACTGTATTTGTGGGGTGCATAAGGGGCCCTTCTGTTCTTTCAGGTGAGAGTGAAGATAGGATAAATCTTTTTTTAAAAAGCATGAAGATACTTCTGCACATGATTAATTATAATCAGACTTGCAGGGTTTAACTATCCAAAGGTCACCACACACAAGGCAAAAGCGATGGGGAGGGCAGAGGGGAAAAAAGCAAACTTGGTCTCCAGGTTTAAAAAGCAGAATAGCCAATCTTATCGTGGCCAGCTGGAAATGGTTTTCGGAGAAGAGGAAAGTGATGGAGTTGATCACTCGTGAAAAACATGAAAGAGCAGAACCGCATCCACGAATGTGACTTGCCTGTTTGGATCCCATCTAGGGTGGCGGAAGCGACGACACAGAGCTGCGTTACTCGTCCCAATATGAAGAACGCCTGGACCCCTTCACCTCTTTCAGTCGGAAGGTACGAAGCCTGGAGGTTTTTGCTGGTGGGGAGGGATGGAAAAGAAGGGAATGTCCTCAAAAGTTCCATCATATTTTCCTGACCCTTGTCAAAGACTGCATGTATTAGGATTTTTCATTACTTGCTATCTTTTTGGAACTTTGGGGGCAAGGAGTGCTTTTAGAGTAAACATCTGGGTCGCAAATGCTTCCTACAAACCCAGCAGATCAGCCATCCATGCTCCCATTTTATAGACTGCAACTGCTGAGGCCAGGGAAGGCTGATTTAACCTCAGAAGCCAAACCCAGAAAACTTAAAGTCAAGTGATTCTGCTTCATTCAAGCACTGACTAGACTGAAGTGGAATTCACTTGTTGGTGGCCATTGTAGGTTAGGAAGGGAGGGAGGGATTTCAGTTTCCCTTTTGGCTCTTTTTGCTGTGCTCATCTGTGCCTTGTGTTCTTTTAATTTTCAGGAGCGGCAGAGGAAATACCTGAGCCTCAGCCCATGGGATAAGGCCACCCTCGGCATGGTAAGCCGCGCTGTCAAAATGGAGAAGCTGGTATGACCAGGGCAAGGAGAAGAAGGAAAGCCTCTCCTCCCTTCTCTCGGCATTCTTAGCCTTCAGCCCGGTTTTCCCTGCAGGGCAGAAATCCACATCCATTTTCTTAGATTCCAAGATCAGACAGCATCTAATGCCTGGGGTCAAATGCATGGGAATGGCAGGAAGCTCCAGAGCAGATACTTAACAGAAGTTTTTAAGTTACTACAAGGCTAGACATTTTGGAGAATGGAGACAAGGGAATTGCCCAGGAAAAAGACAAGGGACTGAGCCTCTGGGAATGAAGCCAACCAGAAATGACTTCTTTTCTGCCTAAGAGCAGGGCTGTCTGTATGTGTGTGTGTGTGTGTGCACAAAGGCACCAGAAAAGCACAAAACATACCATGGGACACAGGGTTGCCGTTGGAGGAAACCTTTGTCTTTGGTTACAAAAAAAGTTTCTAGTCCTTATGCATTTGGAAAGTGTCTGGGCAGTGCCTCAAGGGAGTAAGAGAAATTTTTCTTCCAGTAGCTGAGAAAAGGGTTCAGGTTTCTTCCCATCCTATCTGCCTGCCTCCACCATGCAACACAGACCCTCCCCGCAAGTAGAAAACTGAGAATAAATGATGCCGAACACCAGATTTTGTGCCAAGGCGTTCTGGGTGGCGTTGGTGCCTCTCCGGCCCCACTTTGGTGCAGATCGTTATTTTGCCTTTTAAGAAGAGTCACAAACGTGCCTAGTCCTGACCAAAAGCCCTGGGTCTCCTTTCAATTGCCCCTGCAGGGAAGACTCATCCTCTCCAACAAGACAGCCCGAACAGTCGCCTTCTTCTACACTCTCTTCCTGCACTGCCTCGTTTTTCTGGTGAGTCTGTTTCTCTCTGTTAAAATTGACTTATGTGGATTTCAGGGGCTCAGCTCCAGGCATGACTGAGGCTGGGGTGAAAGCCCAATCATTATGGTCAACATGGGTGGATGGATGGATGGATGGATGGATGGATGGATGGATGGATGGATGGATGGATGGATGGATGGGCTCAGCTGTTGCACATCCAACCAGTGAAAGGCTGAAGACCTGTTTAAATAGGGAAGGCTTTGCCTGCTGGTAAAAAGAGAACAAAGAGGGGGCCAATCAGTTCTCCCCTGGGAGAGAATTGCATAGCCTAGGAGCAGACACTGAGAAGGCCCTGTCTCCACTGTCTTCACCACATGAGCCTGGGAGGATGGAGAGGTGGAGAGAACGCCCTCCCATCAAGACTGTAAGACTTGGGCAGGCTCATGGGGGGAGATAGGGGCTTTCAGATAGTGTGGGCCTAAGCCACTTGTGGCTTTATAGGTCACTGTTTCTTGAGATCCTGTTAACTGGTGGTAACGAAGACTGAACCCTGGGCAAAGGGTTTTCTTTATTCTTGAGATATTGCCCTGCTATTAACTTCCGGAACTTTTGGAACTTCTGCTCTAGCGGCCGCCTCCTCAGCCTGTTAAACTGGGTCCTCCCTGCCTCCGGAGCCATTTTGAAGGAAGTTGTCTTTTTAACCCAAAAAGAGACAGGTCTTTCTGTCCTCCAGTCTGTCTCTTCTCCTCCTCCTCCTCCTTCTCCCCTGAGATCCTGCACCCGGCCCAGAAGGGGCGTCTCAGGTGGCAAGGCGGGAGGAAGAACGCGGTTCACACTTTGGCCTCCCTGCCCCTCCTCACCCCACTCTGCCCCTTGTGTGAGATTTAATTATCCCTTATTTTCTGGAAGGAGGCGATCTCCCCCGGGGAGGCCTCATCGCCGGGGGCAGGCGGTGCCGGGCGGGAGGGGCGGCCAGGCTTTCCGTGGCACGGCTGCTGCGCTTTGCCCCTCTTGTGCCTCCTTTCCCGACGGTCACGGCACGGTTCCTGCCGCAGAGCTCCCGGGGGGGTGACTTTTCTCTCAGAGGGAAGAGCAGGAAGGAGATCTTCCATCATCATCATCATCTTTATGGGTTGTGGGAGGAAGGTGCTCAGGGACTGGGCGGGATTGGCGTCATATCGCCCGTCTTGCTGCTCTACAAGGTTCGTTCGTGTGCGCTCACGGATGACCGCTCACGGTCACAGATAAGCAGCCTGCTCTTACGTGGACATAACTTTTCATAACAGCAGTCACAAATCCAGTCCAGTGTTTAGCTGGATCTGTTTCCTAGATGACGCGTTTTTCTGTTAATTCTCATTGCCTTGGGTTACTTTCTTTTTTCTCTTGCTGTTGTCTTTTGTATTGGGATGTTTTCTCGATTTTTGTCCTTGTTTTTTCCGGGAACTAGAATTGAATGGGAAAGTTAAGAGTTAAGAGAGGTTCTTCTCAACAGAGATGACTAAGGCAGCCATTCTGAGACTGGAAAGTCCCATTTTCCGTATGCACGAGAAAGAATCGAAAGCCGTAGGGATGTGAGACCTCCATTCACATCTTTTGTTTTCGTCTGTTTTCTCCCCGTTTTTTTTTCTCTTTCCTTTTTTTTTTCTCTTCCTCTTTCCTTCTACTTATCTCTTTTTCTATATTCTTCAATTTACTAGTTCTTTAGTAAGGTATTAGCTATTAAGTCGATTGGCATAAGTAAAGGTTTCTTTTTTCTACATTTAATATATATTGCATGTGTGTGTGTGTATATGTTGTAAAATTTGTTATGTCACGTATGATGTTATGTATTATGTTACATTCGAAAAGACGCTTATGTAAATAACTTAAGAATTGGCTTTTAATAAAAATAATGTTTAAAAAAAAAGACCTCTGCAAAAGGCAGTCAGTGCACCAAGGTGGGACTTCTGCTCCCACCAAGACAATTAATGGCCCACCTTTCCTTTCTTTCAGGTTCTCTACAAAACTGCTTGGAGCGAGAGCATCGGCAGAGACTGTGCCACCTACTGTGCTAAGAAGTAGGTATCAAAAAAGGGCCTTTCCCGCCCAGCCTTGGGCCTGTATTGTGCATTCCTCCCTCCTGTTGTGCATTCCTCCCTCCTGCTGTGGTGACTTAAACCATCAGCTTCTCTGGGCCAAGGCCCGCTTGGCCCCTTTGTCGCTCCAAAGTGCTACGAACCTTTGGCAATTGGAAGTATTCGCCCTGACGCCTGCCTTAAGCTGATCCCGTCCTTTTTATCTCCTCCTTCCAGGTACGCCGACCACCTCCACCAGTTCCATAAGAACGATGACAACGGGAACATGTGGCAGTGAAGCCTACGATGGAGGCTCCGCACCAGGGGTGTGCAGCTTGTACACCCAGATGTGGTTAGGCTACAATTCCCATTATTCCTCAACTACGAGAGCTGATAGGAGTTGCAGCCCAACACCACTTAGGGGGCTGTGAGTTGGCTGCCCCTAGACACACATCTCCAAACCCCATCTCCAAACCCCATCCCATTGCTGCTCCGTGGGATGGGAGCTAATCTCAGCGCTGCCCTATTTCTAGGCTTGTTCCTCCTTCTTTTTTCTTCAAAGGGGAATGTCGCTTACAGCTTAAGGCAAATCAAAATCTAGAAAAGGACGTGACATTTCAACAAAGCTGATTCCCGCTGGTGTCCTTGAACTTTCCTCGGTAGTAACACCCAGCAGTAACTATCTGTCAAAGCTTCCAACTGATTCCACCATCTCAGTAGAACATGCCTTGGCTTGTCCCTGGGGATGCATTTTATCCCCAAAGCGATCACCAATGTGATGACGTAGGCTGTCCGCAGCATGAGCTACAAGCCCTGGCTGTGGAAAATTAACTTTTAAGAAGATGTAACTTCATCCTTAGCTGAATCTTGGAGATTTGGTGCATTTGCTGTATCAGTTTTGGGGCACAACACATGGTTATGGTTTCTGAATGTCTGAACAGGGCCCTCAAAATGCTAGAAACTGACTCTTCATCCAAGCGGAGATTTTTACAATCCTTAAACAAGTTACCCTTAGTTGCATTAAGATGCCACATTCTCTGAGTTGCCGAGCCATGATTTAAGAGACTGGGAATAAGCCATGTGTGCCATCTCTTCCCCACTACCCAAAGCATGGAAAAAATTATTTGGGGAGAGGTGAAGGCTACAACTCCCAGACCCATACCCCATGGCCCTGCTGGTGGGGTACAAGTCTGGGAATTATAGTCCCACCCAAAGTGTTTCTTTTTCCAACTGCTGCTCCTCCCCTCCTGTCCAAGCGTCGCAGAACAGTTCCTGCATTCTCCAGCTCGACATCCCAGCTGGCAAACTGTGATTTCACCAGTGTTTCCAAAGCAGGAGTCCAAACCATAGTATTTGGTGTTGGTTTGTGAGCGTACGCCCCAGCTTCCGTTTCACAAAAAACCACCGTTGTGATCAATAGGGCTCTATTAAGGCAGGTACCTTAAACAAAGCAGGAAGGGAGGCAGGTACATGCATGGTTTCTTTCTGGTCCTCCAAGCCACGGTTCTGAAGAACCAAGAACGCCAACTTCAAAACACACCCAACGTGGCTCGCTCTTCTTCAACAGATTTGACGGTTCCCTCTGTTATGCTCCTCCCGCACAGAAAATTCAATAGCTCTCTGATGAGGAAAAAAAACCCCTCTGGATTGCATAGGTGTCTCATGCAAGGAGAGAGGTTGGTACCCAGCAGGGATGACGTGCAGTCTTCACATATAAAGAAAATAAGAGTGGGGGGGGGGACTTCAAAAAAGTGTAGTCCAGCTGCAAATCGCCTGCTGATTCTGTCTGCTCTTGTATATTTTATACGTTCCTACAACGTACTACAAATCCACAGCCCGTGGGTACAAATCAGCCCGCTTCATGCAAAGTACCGTATCTTAGTTGCGCCATGAAAATAAGATGGGCCCAGATTCTGTAACACAAAGATATTTGAAGCTCTTCCAAAGCTATTCATTTTGCTTAAGGCAAACATAGGGAAAGATGGCTTATCTGCTCTGGAAGCAGGAGAGTAAATAGTTTTCTCTCAGCATGGCAGGCAGGAAATCTCTGTTGCAGAATTCCCTTCCTGTTTCTTGTTGAATTATGAGATTTCCCAGCTGTTGTTTAATCGTGTGATGCATTTTGGGAGGGGCAGCGGGACCCCTCGGGTCCTTTAAAAGCTTCAGAGGTGCTGCTCTTCCAAACACACCCACTATGTCATTTTCCTTTAAAAGTTTCAGGGAACCCAGAGTTTTAGCAACTGTGATTTGATTTTGCAATCAAGGGTGGGTATTGCTAGTTGGAAAGCACAATTCTTCTTCTCTCTTGCTCCTTCAGTGATTAAATGGCTTCAGCAACATGTAAGTTGTTTTTCTTTTCCACCAAAGCAAAACACTTTCCAGTAGAAATAATGGCCGAATCAGCACTTTAACTTCTCTTGGCGTCAGGGCGGAGGCCCCAGGGTGTCTAAGGTCTGAGAAGGCGGAACCGAGAATGGCTGGACAGACCTCTTGATTTCAGTTTCTGCAGCTTTTGAACTTTCAGAGGCTTATGTTCATTCTGTCACATTTCCTCATCCGCTTGCAACATTTTTCGTGAAAAGTCAGCATGAAAAAGTCAGCATTTGAAGGGATGTCCTATGGAGGGTGGAGCAAGCTTGCTTTCTGCTGCTCCAGAGACTAGGACATGGAGCAGTGGTTTCAAACATCAGGAAAAGAGATTCCATCTAAATATTAGGAAGAAGTTCCTGATGGTAAGAGCAATTTGACAATGGAATATGCTGCCGCCTGGGAGTGTGGAGGAATCTCTCCTTCTTTGGAGATTTTTAAACAGAGGCTGGATGGCCATCTGTCGGGAATGCTTTGATGGTATATTCCTTAATGGCTTTGTAAAACAATGTACACCTTACCGTTTATAGCATTTTCGAAAAATACCTAGCAACAATATCTCAAACCGTAGGGGGATACTGAAAATATGTCAGCCAATCCTGAAACAGCAGTCATGAAGCTGTAAGAATGGAAGACTACCTAGCAAGCATTGCTTAAAAACTGCTTGTGTTGAACCTTACCCTTACACTTCAGATAGTTATTGTTACTAGTGGAAAGTGGCAGTTAGTCAGCGAGAGAGTCAGAATGTCCTGCTAATGCTTATCTTGCTTTTCCTTGAGATTCCTAAGAGCTTAATAACTCTGCAGCTTCTAACTGTTACCTCGATGTAACGTGTTCCTTTATCGTACGTTGGCCGTCAGGCCAGCCTCTGGCCTTCCCTCCACTGGGGAGGAGAACGCAGACCTAGATGGAGGGGCCTTGGCTCTGATCTAGTGAAGCTGCTGATGCCGAACAGTCTCAAAGATGGCGTTGGAACCGGGTGACCTCTCCCGGAATGGAAACTCGAAAGACGTCAGAGCAGAACAGGCCTGTTTATTTGCCAAGACGAGAGCCGTCCGCTCGCCACAAAGCGGCATCTTGTCATCCCATTTCCTCTTTCCGCTTAACTTTGCAACGAGTGACGTCTGCTTATAGATAGCTGTCGCCGCCTGCGTTTGTTGTCTGTCGCAATCCAACCTCCTCCCAGTGTATTGTAAACAGGAACACAGCAAAACGTGTGTCGGTGGTTGGGTGCCGTTGCACAGTACGCAACTGCGGTGTGCAGTATGCGCAACTCACCGGCAGAATATGTCTGTTGCGCCATGGCGAATATATCACCCCGCACGCGCGGTGTGATTTACGCATGTCTAAGTCACTCAGAAGTGCCAACCGACCACTGAAAAACAGGATGGCACCGGATACCAGGCTGAGAATCACGTGGTCCTGCTGACGCTGTTGGACCACAAGTCCCAGCAGCCCTAGCCAACACACCCAAGGGTGAGGAGTGCTGGGAGTTGCAGTCCACAGGAGGGCCACACCGGATTCCCAGCCCTGCCACCTGGACTTTTATTAGTCAATACACTGGCTGGCAGCAGCTTCAAGGCGTTTAGCACCGAGGGCTCTAGAAGCCACCCCGCTAGCTAGAGTTCTGCTGAGATCTTCGGAGCGAAAAATGCACGCTTGCCACTAGCTTTCTGTGTGCAAAGCGTGTGGTCTTCATAGCTAGAGCTGCCACTAGGCAGAGAGAAGGAGGAAAGCAGAAATGCCTTTATCACAAAAATGCATTAAAATCAAATTGTTTGAAACATTTCAAAAAACGAAACAAAACAGAGGAGCCATTTCCAAGACTGTTTGCACACAACAACCCTTTCAGCCAGAGGTGGGGGAACCCACGCCCTGGGGCTAAACCAACCCCCTCCCAAGCTTCCCCAAATGACCATACCTTCTTCCCTGTGATACAGTTGTTTGGCACTTTCCCAGCTTTTCTACAGTTTTTCTGAAAGGCCCAAGTGCCTTAGTTACTGGCAGTGACTTCTGCATTTGGTCCTGCCCATTGCCGAAATGTGACTCTGAAGAACTCTGCTGAAATGAAATTAATGCTGCTGGTTGCCTTCCCGTGATCAGCTGGAGCCAGAATTAGAACAGAGGTTCCTCTTAGCACTCAACAAAACTCCACCCGTTTCCCGCCCCCACGGTTAAGATCCTCCTGTCATATCTGTTCACAAATAAGTTCTTTTCAACAAAAGTCCTTTCCAGTGTTCCGAAGATACCTGCTTCCAATGTTCCAAAGATACCTGCTTGCAGGTCTGGCCTGTTTTACTTCCATCAAGAGAGTAGTTGTGACAAAATGAATTTCAACAGAGAGACATGTAAGGTCCTGCACTTAGGCAGAAAAAATGGAATGCACAAATATAGGATGGGGGACGCGTGGCTGGATAACAGGACGTGTGAAAGGGGTCTGGGAGTCTTGGTGGACCACAAGCTGAACATGAGTCGGCAGTGTGATGCGGCAGCCAAGAAAGCCAACACGATTCTTGGTTGCATCAATAGGAGTATGGTGTCTAGATCAAGGGAGGTAATGGTGCCACTCTATTCTGCTTTGGTCAGACCTCATCTGGAATACTGTCTCCAGTTCTGGGCTCCTCAATTCAAGAAGGACATTGACAAGCTGGAGCATGTTCAGAGGAGGGCGACCAAAATGGTGAAAGGTCTGGAAGCCATGAAGCCCTATGGGGATCAGCTTAGGGCGCTGGGGATGTTTAGTCTGCAGAAGAGAAGGTTAAGAGGAGACATGAGAGCCATATTTAAATATTTGAAGGGATATCATGTCGAGGAGGGAGCAGGCTTGTTTTCTGCTGCTCCAGAGACCAGGACAAGGAACAATGGATTCCAACTGCAGGAAAAGAGATTCCACTTGAACCTCAGGAAAAAATTCCTGATGGTCAGAGCTGTCCGGCAGTGGAATAGGCTGCTTCCATGAAGTGTGGTGGAATCTCTTTCTTTGGAGGTTTTTAAGCAGAGGCTGGATGGCCATCTGTCTGGAGTGCTCTGATGTGTGTTCCTGCATGACGGGGTTGGACTGGATGTCCCCTGGGGTCTCTTCCAACTCTATGATTCCATGAAAATTAGATGTCATAAATGCTCCAGCTCTTAGAGTCTGCAGTTCCAGCTCTTAGAGGCTACAGTTCTAAGTGAGTGAACAAAAGCTTGCAACGCAGAGAAAATGACTGGTGCGGATGCAACTCAACAACCAAAACAAGGCAAAGTTTCACTGTTTGCAGAGATGGAAAGATTTCCATCCATATTCCTTGGAGTGAGCACACAGATGGTGTTCCTCCAGGGAGTCCCTACGTGCTGCATCCAGAAATCATTTGGAGAAGTCAGAATTGCAAAATTGGCAGGGGTTACCATCGCGCAGCATGAGGCGGTTCGGAGCACGCGGGAAGCAAACAGGCAGTTGTAAAAATAGCAAGGGGAACCAGTTGCCAACTCAGAGGCTCCTCCTCTAGATTGTCAGGAAATGGGCAAGTGAAGTCACAGCTATTAGGAGCAGATTGGGTGGGTGCTAATTTTAGGCGCACCCCACCCCGTGTACGTAGGAGTGGTGTGAAGCCTCCAGCCGTCTGAAACAAAACCTTCTGCTCCAGACGTGAAAGAAAACTGGACCGACACCGGCTCTCGTAGCAAGAGATTGCTCAGAATTTGTGTTGGGATGGGGGGAATCTTCATAGGACCCCAGTTCAGCCAAATTCTTTTAGCCCTGGAAGCTGGGAACTCTGTGCCCCTGGAAATGAAAATACAATCACATTAATGCATTCACTGGTGCCTTTTTGTGATACCCAGAATTTGCTGCCAAGGGGCGGTCTCACTGTGTCTGATGGTGGGGCCACCCCAGTGGCCTGCCTTGGCCCTACAAGCCACACACTTTGGCATTGGAATTAACCCCCCCCCCCCATGACTAGCCATGTAGTGGTTTGAGCCTTGGACTATGGCCCTAGAGACCTGGGTTCGAGTCCCCGCTCAGCCATGGAAACCCACGGACCAGTGATGTATTTAAGTCTTTTACTCCAAGTCTCAAATCCTTGAAGATACTTTCAAATCAAGTCTCAAGTCTGGGAGCCAATTGTATACATTCCAGAATTTCTGGACAGAGTTGAATAAAGTCAGTTTTAACAATTTAAGCAGAATTGGCCCTCCAAATTTGTGATTTTGCCATCTGCAGCTTTGGAAGTGGGGAACGGGATCCTTCTTACTCCCCATTAGTGAAGCTTCAAAAGCTTTAGAAGGAAGGATCCTTCCTCCTCGAGCCTGTTACCCAATCCATTTGCTGTTCCCTCTGAGAAACACATCCTGCACTCTGGGGGCGAGTCTTGCCTTCTGCTCTTAGAAAAAGTTTTAGAATATGCAGCGGGGACAGGCTGCCAAGCAGACCTCAAGCCCACTCCCTAACCTGTTTGCCGTTCCCCTCTGAGAAATGGGCCCACACTTCGGGCTTGAGGCCGATCGTCATGTGCCCAGTAGGCGGAAAAGGGACGGGAGCCTTGTTCAAAGTTGTCAGGTTCCTGGATGAATGGGTTACGTTACTGAACAAAGGGCAGCAAGTCAGTCACTGAAAATACACAAGCCGCAAGTCGAGTCAGTGCGTCGTTTATGGCCAAGTCGAGTCCGAGTCGAGTCACTGAAGTGACTTAAGTCCGACTTGAGTCCGAGTCGGTTAACTTGAGTCTACATCACTGCCGCTCGGTAAGCTTGGGCACGTCACACACTCTTAGCCGCAGAAAACCGCATGAAAATAGGTTTGCTTTAGGGTCACCTCGGGTCGAAAACAACTTTGAAGGCACACGACAACAACACGAGCAGCCAGGCTTAGGGGCAAGTCAGAATAGGAACTGGTACTAGTGTGTGCATGCTAATGGCAAAGGAAATGTGTGCCCCCCCAGATGTGGATGCACCACAAGGCCTAGCATCCCTAATCATTGGATCGTTTGGCTAGGGATGATGGGACGTGCAGCCCAACAATATCAGATGGGCTTCTGCTCGCTCCACTGATGGACTGACTGATTAAAATCCCAGCATGACTTCCACCTCTCGTCTGTTGTGCTGAGCAGCATGCATCCAAGGTCACAGGACGGAGGATTTTTGTAGCGTCGCCAGCAAGACAAGACCGCCCAGACAATCCAGGCCTCATCCGGCTGTGGTCTGAGCCGCTAGTGGCACCCAGATGGCTGCTGGACTACCTGGACGAAGTACAGATGCTTAAGGTAAGGGTTGCCCCTGTTGGAGGAAACAAGAAGGTCCGCCTAGCTTAGTATGCTCTTCGGAACTTAGAAGAAGTGTTACCTTCTGGATGACAGGTCACAGAATCCCCCAGGCAGCATAGCTGGGGAATCTGGGATTTATAGTCCAAAAACAGCTATGCCCAGTTCTATTTATCAAATGTTTCTCGAGCTGAAGACCATGAGCCTCCCTCACTGCTCTCCATCACCTCCCAACAGCTGTTGTTTGGAGCAGCCCTGCCCTTGAACATGGAGGCTCTTCCATTTAGCAATCATGATCAGCAGAGCAGCCGTCCCAATACATTTCGCTGCCTGAGGCGATGCACGAGACAGCAGCTGCCCTCCCTGCTCTTGGCTAGATGGGCAGCTGGACCTTATTTCAACACTGGCAATGGGGTGAGATCCGCTGCCACACCCTAGGGGCACAGTTTAGTTCTGGGGGTGCAAAACAGGCTGGAAGGCTGCCTCCACCAGGAGGAAAGAATGGCCGGGGGCTCAGAGAAACAGGCCGTAGAAGCCACAGGCCTAAAAAAGCTGTGGTACCTTGACCTCTCTAGGATGATCAAGTTCCAAAATCCATCTGCACGTACCCCGCACCCCTGACGGTTGGCCACGGTGGCTCAGGATGATGGGCGCTGGAGCCCACCCTGGCCCCTTTGGCCAATCTTTTCCATACACCGCTAGAGTCTCACCTGTCCAGTTTCAGCCCCTACACTGCCCACTCCCCAAATCCCAACCCACGGCTTCCCTTTCCACCACCAGCAGCTCAGCCATCTGACGCCCCCATTTCGAACCCACTCCCCAAGCCCACCTGACTTTTCTGCTGCCCCTCCGTTTCCCCAGCACAACTTTCCGCTCCCAAAATAAAACCTGTCCGGGGCAGGAGGGCCCTGCCCTCTCCTCTTGGCACCGCCCCGGCTTCTCTTTATGCTCACGGTAAGTGCCTTTCCCGCTCTGCCGAGGCTGTGGAAATGACTTTGCCCTCCCGTCTCTCCCTCGCCCTCTAAGTGCTGCGCTGGTTTCATTCAGCTATATTTGAACCGCGCCATCGATCGGCTCACGTCCCCGGGCCAGCGCGTGCATCCATTTGTGGCTATGGGAACCCGTTTCAAAATGGTGAACTGAGCATGCGGCAGAGAGCGGGGAGAGAGCTCGTGCAGCCAGTCATGAGGTTATTTTAATCGCAGCGCGCACCGTCTGTGGTAAGGGAAGCGGGGTGTGGGAAAAGTATATCTTCAAGATGCTTTGGATGAATGAAAGAGACACGCTCCCTCGCTCTCCAGGCTTGCGATTCCTCCCGAAAGGCCGGGGGGAAGCGTCGCCGTTCCGGCCGGCCCCCGTCACACAAGCGTTTCCCTGCTGTGAAGCATAGCTGCGGGTAGGGTTGCCGGTTCTGGATTGTCCCAGGTCCAGAGGTTTCCAGGCCAAAACAACAGTCCCCAGGAATGCCGTTAAGTGTAGCCATTAAGTATCAACCATTCAGCACCGTTCAAACACTCATGCACTGAACGTATTTTCCTGCTTGGAAGTCAAGACAGAAATCTAAAGATGCTGTTCGCGGATCTCAAGACACAATGAAGGAATTATTCCTTCTCGCTTATTTAGGGAATTGGGACAAAGAACGTTTAATCTAGCCTATACACTAAAGGCTCCAGAACCCATCCTGATCTTTGAAGCTAAGTTAGTACTTAGATGGGAGACCACCAACTGGTCTCTGCAAGTAGCTTTTCATCCATCTGATGTCCCCATTTTTAACCTAATACACCTGGCTGACTTCTCTGCTGTCCTTCAGTTTCCCCAGCACAGCCTTCTGCTCCCAAAATAAACCTGTCCAGGGCAGGAGGGCCTTCTCCTTCCCCTGGCCTTCAGCACCATCGCTGACCTACACCAGGTACTGGAGGCTCTATTTCAGAGGAAGGAACTAGCAAAAGCACCCCTGAGGATTTGTGGCCTGAGAAAACCGTACAAAATTTCATGGGGTCGCCATAAGTTAACAGGTTACTTGAAAGCATTTACACACCCATATGGCCTAAATAAGGCACCAGATTCCATCTGATCTTGGAAGCTGCGCAGGGTCAGCCCTGGTTGGTATTTGGATGGGAGACTGCAAAAGAATACCAAGTGATGCAGGCTGCATTTCAGAGGAAGGAAGTGGCAAACCCACCTCTGAGGATTCCTGGATGTCCCAGGAACCACCTGAATTGTCCTTGCTTTTGTTCGGCAATGTTTTTGCAGTCTGGTGAGAAACTGACATTTTTTGTCACCTATCTCCTGGTAGAAAAGCTCTTTGTAGTGCAGAGTCTAGAATTGTCCCTACAAACTTGATCCTTTTTGTGGCTATCAAATTTGATTTCTTGTAATTTATCATTAACCCCCCATGTATGAAGTAAGTTGGTCGTAGTCTGCAGATCTTTTTGCAGTTTCTTTTGAGATGATGCCACGATTAGCCAATCGTCGATACGAGGAGATAGGACGATACCCTTCTGACGGAGAAATGCAGCCGCCACCGCCATACCCTTGGTGAAAAACCCTCGGTGCTGTACTGATACTGAAGGGTAGGACTCTGAATTGATAAGCCTGTTGGCCTACTACGAAGGCTAGGAATTTTCTGTGTTCGGGTCTGGTGGATGTGTGAAAATAAACGTCTTTTTAGATCCAAGGTTGCAAACCAATCTTCCTTCTTCAGTAATGGCATTATTGCTGTCGGAGTCACCATTCAAAACCGTTTTGGCTGTATGTAATAGTTCACACCTCTTAGGTCTAAAATGCGACAAAGACCACCGTCCTTTTTCAGTACCAGGAAGTACCTTGGCAAAAAGCTTCTTTTCAGTTGCATAGCAGTGATCTTTTCTCTTGCTCCCTTTTGAAGTAACGTTGTGATCGCTTCCTCTAGTTCTGGAGATGGAGGGGTTTGTCCCATTTTAGACCCAAAAGGACCCTTCCCAACAACCGCACCCCAGAGACATGAGAGGGACCATTTACATCCCCTCTTCCTACCCATATGGGACAGAAAGGTGGTTCACAGAAGAAGTTAAAGCACAGTATAAATCTAAATATACATATCAGTTTAGACTGAGGGAGCATCTTAGTTTGTGCATGGAGCACCGCATTCTATGTAAGAGGTCTAGCATGTGTTAATATATCTCCCAATTGTCCCATTTGGTGGGGACAATCCGAGTTAATCCTCTGTCATCTCGCTTTTTCAACTGCTTTTAAAATGTCCCATTTTCTCTGTGCACCTCCCACCTACCCCCTTTGTCCTCGGCTTACTTCGATGGCTGCAAGCTGTCAGGTACTAGATAACCCATGCTCCACAAACTTCACTCTGAGGTAAGCCATAGTTTTTATTTGTAGAAAATGCTGGCAACAGAGCACACTTCTTCCGAAGTTGCTGAAACTAAAGCAGATGTGGAACTCACACTTTTTGCAGATACAATTCCAAAATTTCAATACACTACACTATTCCAGTACACATTCAGCTGATCACATGGCAAGAGCTATGTGTCTTGGGAGAAACTGAATTCAAAAGGAAAAAGTAACTTGCCCTCAATTAACTCAGCAGCAAAGAGAGGAAAATAGCAGCTGCAGCTCTCTTGGCTTGTGTGTTCCTCCTCTTTACTAACTGTGGCCATCTTGACTGAATTCATATGTTGCTTGGGCACATGTGTCCCAGTTTTCATCTGCAAAATATTAGAGGATGCAGGTTAAGCAAATCTTGGTTTGAAAGCAAGCGCTGCTAGTTTCTTCCTGTGGCATGTTTCCAAGCTCCAGCGTGTGAAATAACAGACTTTAGACAAGAGATCAGGAAAAGAAAGGGGTGTTTGAAAAATCCAAGCCTTCTCCCCCTCTCTTCTCCCCACCACTATTTTGTCAATACTAATTACGACGGAGCAATAATCAAATTTGGAAACCCTGCCTGGAGCAGAAGCATAGGCACGCATTCACATACACACACACACTTCAGTGATCAAATCCCTTTAAAAAAAAAAGCAATCGGTAGATTTAACTCAGTGTTTCCCTACGTTAGTCATGGTTTGAACTGCCTCCATTAAATAGTATTTTTCTTGGTGCTGGAGTGGCCACGGACAGGAGAAAAAGGACAAGACCTCAGTCCTGTTATTTGTCCCAATATCAGAGGAGACCCAGTTGAACAAATAGGATTTACTGACATGTTGACTAACCATTCAACAGTTGAGTTGGTGGGATCTATTGTCAGTGGGGTTAACTTGTAGGATTTAAGCCAAGGAGACAGTTGTGCAATGTTATTTGCCATCAAGTTGCCTCTGAAATATGGTGGCCCTACAGACGAGGGACCTCCGAGAGCCTCAGTCATCAACTACCCAGCTCAGGTCTTGCAAACTCAAGTTAGCCGTGGCTTCCTTTGATGGCATCCATCTATCAGATGCATCATTTCATGGTACGTCCAAAGTAAAATAGCCTCAGCTGTCCTTCAAGGGAAATGAATCACTAAACAACAGAGAACGTCAATATGCATTCGTTGTTGTTGTGTGACTTCAAGTTGTTCCCGACTTATGCGACCCTATCACGGGGGTTTTCTGGGGCTGAGAGTTTGTGACACTCCGAAGGTTTCCATGGCTGAGGGAGGAATCGAATCCTGGTCTCCAGGGTTGCAATCCAACGCTCAAACCACTACAGCACAATAGTTCTCCATGTTCTCATATCCAGGATGAACCATATTTAGAGAAAAGTACTGTAATTTAATGAGAAGTACAGTACAGTCCCTCTTGCCGTAGCACACCCTTGACGTGCCTTAGGGTCTCAGAATATCTTAACGTGACCCTGGGCCAGCCCTGCCGTTAGGCAAGTGAGGCAGCCACTGCAAGCAGCAGATTTTGAGAAAGGAGCAATAAATTATTACTGACGTCGTATTGCAAACAGCAACAACAATAGCAACATAGTGTTGGTTGTTGTTGCTGATTACGTTTTTACTGCCAGGGAAGCAAAACAACTTGTCTGGCTTTGGGTATTATGCACCGGGACTTGAGAGTGCAGTTGCGATATCTGCTGCTCTGCCTCGGGCAGCTAGAGGGGCCTTTGGTCCAAGCTATCTGGCAGATCCTCTCTCCCCATCCGAGCCGGCCCAACCCTGAGATCTTCGGGAGGGCCCCTTCTTTCAGTCCCACCACCGTCACCAGCACAGTTAGTGGGGATATGAGTCAGGGCCTTTCCAGTGGCTGCCCCTAGATTTTGGAACTCTCTTTTGGTGGAGCAGCTCTCCTTGCTGTCTTTCCCTTGGCAAGCAAAACCCCTTTCTATTTTGGCAGACCTTTAAAATAAAAACTTTCTAAAGAACAGGCTAAGGGGGGCCGTGTTGTTTCCAACACCATCGTTTTTAAGAACTTTTTAAAATCTTTTTAATTGCATGTTATTCTTTTCAGTGTGGATCGGAACTGTTTTAATACTGCGCTTAGTTTAATTCCATTTTAACGTTTGCTTTTTCTGTGACGATGTCAGCTTGGGCCAGCCCCATGTCCAGGGCATAACTACATCAAAATGTGGTCTTTGAAAGGTTGATGTGCCCGGAAGCAAACTGGGAGGACTCAGATGGGCCGGGACAAAGTAGAAATACTCCCTCCAAAAGATAAATGTGACTAGAAACGGTGGGTGCCAAAACCTCTCCTTTGACTCTTTTGCAACTGGCTGACCACCCCAAACCTGCAAGGTGGAGAAGACTAACATGGTTCCTTCTCTGAGCTGCTAACTTTCCCCACCAGTGGAGGGAGGCCGGAGGGTCCCTACATCCATTCGAGCATTTGAGCACACGGTTAGACGGGCGTGTAGAAGGCCGAAGTGTAAAATCTGTACTCAGCCATAGACGGAAGGAAGGAGAATGGAAGAGGAAAAGAAAAATAGCCCTTGACGTAATAAACTCCTTCCTCGAGTCGGACAAGTCGGGCAGATCTAAAGGGCTTCTAGGTTTGAACATGGGGGGGAAAGAAAGAGAACTATTCAGCTCATAGGTCTGGCTATTCTCTCGGCCTAAGAAGAAGGCAGCGAGGAAAACTATTCTGAACAAATATTGCCCAGCCCAGGAAAGGGTTGCCAAAAGAGAGAGTCCATTTGAAGGCACAAAACCATAGTGGTATAGTAGTGTGCGTGTTGGATTGGGATTCTGGGAGATCAGGTTTTGAACCCCTCTCAGCCATGGAAAGCCCTTGGACCTTGGGGAAGTCACACTCTCTCAGCCTCAGAGGGAGGCAACAGCAAACCTCTTCTGAATCAGTCACACCAAGAAAACCCTAGTATAGAGTCCCCAAAAGTCAGCGTTGACCTGCAGACGTAGAACAACCTGTCTTACAGGCACGGATGCGAAACCGTCCCAAAGCACAGAACAAGGCTTGGAAGGAACACAAAACACAGCTGGAAAAAAACCAGGACTGCCTTCTCCTCCAAGGAGGAGGAGGTGATCCTTTACATCTGCCTGCATACCCTCTAACGGTCCCAACCTGGCAGCGACAATCCTCTCAGACTTGTCTCTTAAAGGATTATGACCACAACCTTACTAAATGATGGGCGGGCAAGCGTTTGCTGCTCTGCCTCGAGACAACTCCGAACACGTACATAATTGTTGCTGTTGTGTGCCTAAGAAGAACCCATCACAGGGTGGGTTTCCACGGCTGAGCAGGGAATCACATGCGGGTTTCGAGGATCACAGTCCAAGCCTCAAACCACCCTGGCCCTGAACACATGCAAACATACACACCTTTCTCTCCCTCAAATCTCTCTAAAATCTCTCTTTCTTTGTACACACACACACCAGAGACATTTAATAGGATAGATAGAATAGATACAGAGAGAGAGAGAGAGAGAGAGATGGATAGGTAGACAGACAGATGGACCGACGGACAGATGGATAAATGGATAGCTGGATAATAGATATCCTCACCTCTCTTTCTGTATATGTATATAAAATCTCTTTGTGTACGCACACGCAGGGATGTAACGGGCTAACCAGATAAATAGGTATTTCATCTCTTTTTTTCTCTCTCTCTGTCTCGGACAGACAGACAGACACCCAGAGAGAGAGAGAGATTAATAGATCGCTGATGTGTAGACGCAGACGTGGAGAGGGAAAATTGTTACCGTACACACGCGTGCACATGTACACACAATCGTCACACACACAAAGAAAGAGAAATAGATGAGAGTGGTAGGAGATAAAGAAATGAATAAGACTGAGATTTCGTGGCCGTATAGATAGATGTATACGATAGATGATCAGATGCACCCGCGCACACATGTGCAGAGGGAGATTTCATGGCATATATAAATATCTCTCTTTCGTCACAGGCGCTCGGAGAAATTCCCTGCTCCAATCGGCTGCCCGGGAGCCTCCTTCCCTCTCCCTCCAACCGTCTTCTCTGGCAACTGCGAGGGAGAAAAACATTTGTCTGGAAGGATTTCCTTCCCGCAGACGGCATTTGGCCAGGGAAAGGGGGCCTACGACAATGGCTTGCTGCTACCGTCTTGGACGGCCTCCACCGGCGGATTCCTGACTCACGAGGGATTTCTTCCCCGTCTGGTTCTGACAAAGTCGGATGGTGGGCAGAAAGCAAAAAGCTGCCACGGCCATATGGAAAACCTTCCCTCCGTTTCTTCGTGTTTGCTACGTTGCCTGGGAGACCAGCCTCCCGGGCTTCCTTAGCTCGGAGAGGAAACAGAGAAATATTTACTCGCCTCCTCCCCCAAAATCTGTTCTCATTAAGGCTGTTAAGGGTAAACGAACCACATAATGTGGAAAGGGGAGCGCCTTCGGTTCCCATAGACACGCTCCCGCCACGCAAGAGAAAAACTGTGCACGCTGCAAAGAGGTGGTGGCTTGGCCGAAACAGGGTAGCCCTTCAGGCAAGGGGTAGCAAAGAGATGCCCAGAGGGTAACGAGTATCTCACAATCCCCGTGGCTCACAAGGGCCATGTCCGCACTAGACTGTTATAGCGCTATCATTCCACGTTCAGCATCCTCTGGAATCCTGGGGTTTGCAGTTTAGGGAGGGGCCTTGAGAATTCCCAGCCAGAGAGCTCTTGGGCCTCAAGAAACTGCAAAGCCCAGGATTCCGCAGGATGCTGAAAGTGGAATGATAGCACTACAACACTGTAGTGTGGAAAGGCCCACAGTCTCCAACGATAGCTGAGGACACGAGTAGGGGGGCGGAGAAATCAAAACCAGGATGTTTTAAAAGCGGCTGAGAAGGTGGAATGACAGAGGGTTAATCTGGACAGTTGGAGGGTACGGAGACCAGAAGCCAGGTGGACACAGATCCAGCTTTGAGAAATTGAGGCCATTTCCGCGCTAGACTGCTAAACTGCAAACCCCAGGATTCCATAGGATGTTGAAAGTGGAACAATAGCGCTATAACGGTCTAGTATGGAAGTGGCCTTCGAAAGGAGCTGCAGGAGGCCACAGTCCTGGAACAACCCTTGCTGCGATGGCACACACTCCATCTCGTACAATTCTTGCAGTTGCAAATCAGGTTCTTGTTTGACTCTTGAGGAAGGATGATCAGCTTCCAAAATTATCTGGGGGGCGACCACCAGCGGAAATACGCCGCTATTGATCGGCAAAGTGTTAGGGCGGCTAATGTTTCTCTGCTGGGGATTGTTATGAATTCTTTGTTTGCTTCTCCCTCTCTCGTTCCCTCTCTCACCCCATCGCTCTCCATGTGTCAACACCGCACGTTCCCTGATGTTCCATTAGCGGGCCTCAGCGATCATGTGACAGCCGCCTCCGAGGCAAGCGGCCCTTTTAATAAAGGGAAAACATCCAGGTTCGTCCGGTGAATAAGTCTCCGTAGGGTTTTACACCTCCTGCTTTCCAAGCTATCGTTGCTGAAATGTCATTTCGTGTTTTAAAAATGATTTATTCTGTTTTATAAACTGTCTTGGGCGTATAATAACAACTTGTTATTGCTCTCGTGTGCCTTCAAGTCATCTCCGACTTACAGTGGCCCTAAGGTGAAGCTATTGTGGGATTTTCTTGGCAGGATGAGTTTCGTTTGCCTTTGCCTTCCTCTGAGGCTGAGATAGTGTGGCTTACTTTGGTTTGAGAGCAGAGTGGTGTGGAGATAGAAAGAAATATACTGGCAGGTCACCTTGGTCAAGGATATGTGAGTCTGTGGAAGGCCCCAGTCATGGGAAGAAAAAGGGGTCCAGAATAGACACCTGTAGGGATTTATGGCTTTGACCAGTGAATGCTTTACACACCCAAACTTGAACTCATAACCTGTAAAAGAGGTATGCTGTATGTATCCTTCACTTTTGGCAACTTCTTCGGAAGTGTGCTGTGCTGCTCGTGCTTCTCCGTAAATAATAAACTTTTGCCTGCCTCAGAGTGAGTTTTGTGGAGTGTGGGTTATCTAGTACATGACACCAGGACACAGACGGCCAAGCAACTTCAGAGAAAGTTGGCATATGTTATTAATGAGGAAACACGGAGAAGAGGCTGTTGCACTTTGCTTTTGCCTGAGCCTACTGGGAAGGGCAATTTGATCCCTTCCTCTCCAGTCCCTCCACTGTGTTAATGGAATGCAAACTCCTTCTGCACTTTGAATTCAGGCCATTTCTGCACTAGACTGTTATAGTGCGATTATTTAGCTTTCAACCTCCTATGAAATCCTGGGGTTTGCAGTTTAGGGAGGGGCCTTTGAGGCGAGGAAACGAAGCAAGCTGAAAACAAAGCGGGAAAGTTGTAGGAGGAGAGCGAAACAAGCACGTTATGAAAGCAGCTGGAAAAGCGGGATGGCAGAGAATTCACTGTGACAATTCCTGCCGAACCAAGACAGCTGCAGCGCATGGCATGTGGGCATACGTCTGTGTGTGTTGGCACGGCACAAAACGTAACCCAGATTCTCCACTTTAGCAGCCTAAATTCCATCCCTTTTTCTTGAATTGGCAGGTTTTGCTTGGTTAGATCAGTCTGACGGCATGCTTAACAGATTATGTGAGAATGAAAGAGCCAGTAGATTTGAAAGCGGGGGGGGGGGAACAGCGTGCCGGCTAAAATGGTGAGGAAAGAGAAGACGCTAAATTAATTGCTTATGTTGCAAGCGGAAATGGAGATTACATAACACTCCCTGGTCAGATTTCTCACGCAGCGCTTCGACGGCCTTTTCTGTGCCGATGGGTATCCGGCCAGGCTGGAAACCGAATGGAAGCCTCTCTCCCGCTGACAGAAACTGCCCCCCCCCCCAAGCCTGGTAATGCACTGGGCTGTGCCCATAAATGTTTCAGCACTGATTGTGAAGCGTCGGCTCAGCAGCCCTTGTTCGGAAACGAAGTAGGACCAAAACTGCCCACATCAGGCAGGTCCAGATTAACAGGAATTTTTTTATTATGTGCAAGTGCTAGAGTTGCCAGATTGAAAACTGGAGAGGGCCTCTGTACCCTTTAGTGGTGGCACAGAAGAGGAATTTTCAGCACACGTTGCTTGTCGTGCAGCCAGGGTCACAAGCAATATCTGCAGAAAATCCAGCTTCTGTACAACCATTAAAGGTACAGCAACCCTCTCCGGTTTTTCCTCTAACATCTCTATAAGGCTGCCTTATTTACAAAGGAAAGACTTGCTTTTCAGGGGAATGAGGGTTGTCTTCTTTGCCCTTCTGTTTTCCTTTTAGAGGTTCACCATTCCAGTTTTGATAGCCTGAATGCTTTGCTTTTGGAGATGGTTTCATTTCCCTGGAGAGTCTTGAAGGGGATTGTTTTTTGGTAACCCTTTATTCTTTAATGTCCTCCGCCCTTCATGACTGATAAGACTGAGCAATCTTACTCTGTTTTTTACATGCTCTTCAAATTCTCCAGGGATGTTCTTTAGATTGTATTTTGGGACTTTGACTTAGCATTCTCCTGTACCTGCAGCAGCCAAGAAAGCCAACACGATTCTCGGTTGCATCAATAGGGGTGTCGTGTCTAGATCAAGGGAGGTAATGGTACCATGCTATTTTGCTTTGGTTAGACCTCATTTGGAATCCTGTGTCCAGTTCTGGGCACCTCATTTCAAGGAGGATATCAACAAGCTGGAGCGTGTCCAGAGGAGGGCGACCAAAATGGTGGAGGGTCTGGAAGCCATGAAGCCCTCTGAGGAGCGGCTGAGGGAGCCGGGGAAGTTTAGTCTGCAGAAGAGGAGGTTAAAAGGGGACATGATAGCCCTGTTTAATATTTGAAGGGATGTTATTCTGAGGAGGGAGCAGGCTTGTTTTCTGCTGCTCCAGAGACCAGGACAAGGAGCAATGGATTCAAGCTGCAGGAAAGGAGATTCCACCTGAACCTCACGAAGAACTTCCTGAAAGTCAGGGCTGTCCGGCAGTGGAATCTGCTGCCTCCATGGAGTGTGGTGGAGCCTCCTTCTTTGGAGGTTTTCAGCAGAGGCTGGATGGTCATTTGTTGGGAGTGCTTTGATGGGTGTTCCTGCATTGCAGAAGGGGGGGTGAACTGGATGGCCCCTGGAGTCTCTTCCAACTCTAGGATTCTAGGATTCTATGACCTTTACTCTAATTTCTTACATTAGCAATTCGTGGTCCATGCTACAAGCTGCTCCTGGTCTTGTTTTTGCAGAGAGAATAAAGAACAAACTGTTAACTTCACAAAATTCAATCAGTCTCTGTCTTGCTGGGTTCCTTGATCTCAAGCCAACTTCTCTGGCAATGCTGGGTTCTGATCTGTCTTCTGCGTTTGCATTCCAGTCAACAAGAATTATCAACACATCCTGTTTGGGCGCGTGACCACTTTCTTCCTGAACGTCAGCTTAGACTATTTTGATTTCTCTCTATCTTCTGCTTCTCATGTTGAATCGGAAACAAAGTCGGAGCACATCCTTGCAGTTCTACTGACAAGTTTTCCACGTAGTCTCTCATTGACACGATTGATCAGACTTTGCTTTATAGCCTCTGACTGCTTTCGCTACATCATGCTTGCTATTAATGCCGCCCTGTTTCTTCTTAGATTGTCATTTCCAGAATAAAACACAATGTAATTATCTAACTGAAACCATTGCAGTACCACCAACTTCAGTTCATTTATACCAAGTACTATAATGTTTATATGTTCCACTTCTTCTTTTATATTGTCTAGCTCTGATTAATGCTTCTCATGTTCCTGCTACATAAGTTGCGCAGCTTTGGACTCTGAGATGAGCGTCCTTTCGGCTGGAGCCCAGTTGTGTCATTCAACACAGCATTATTCATACTTCTCCTTTGCTGTTCTCCAGTATCTGATTGAATACTTTCCAATCTCCTCTTCCAGCACTATCTCTTGGTTTGTTTTGGATTGCCTCATCATTGGGTTTTCTTGATAAAAGACACCCTGAAGCGATTTGCCATTGCCTCTGTCTGTGCAGAACCAGCAGAAATTAGTTAAAGGGCCACTACTCTTGTTTCTGAGAAATTGTCCCTTGGTGTTGACCTTCACGGATGTAGCTACGGAGAGGTGAGGGGTGGAGGGAGAGAGAGAGAGAGAGAGACTTTCTGGCTTGCAAAGCACAGTTTAATTCTATGCAACAGATTATCAATCTGCAAAAACACATGTCAATCTAACGCAACGGCTTTTCAGGCTGCCAAAGCATAGCTTGATTTCACACAATAACTTTTGGGGCCTCAAAGCACAGCTTAATTCCATGGAACACCTTTTCTGGGCTGCAAAGCATAGTTTAATTCAACACAAAAGATTCTCAGTCTGCAAAAGCACAGCTTGATTTAACGCAACAGCTTTTCAGGCTGCAAACACAGTTTAATTCCAAGCCACAGCATCCCAATCTGCCAACGCATAGTTAATTCCATGCAATAGCTTTCTGGACTGCAAAGCATAGCTTAGCTCCATGCTACAGCTTCGCACTCTCAAAAAGCACAGCTTTTTTTTTTTTTTTAATGCAACAGGCTGAAAAGCACAGCTTGATTCCACACAATATCTTCTTCTTCCTCAAACGAATTTCTCCTTTGGCCTCCAAATTTCTAGCATTGCAGCAACATTTCAGTTCAGCCTTTAGAAGTAAAGTTTAGGTAACCAAAGAAATAGGACAGGCGTAGTGATGAAGGGAATATCGAAACAAAAAATAGAAGATGCCTAGGTGTGAATAATTTTCAGTGCCTCTCTCTCTGGAATGCTCTCACTACTGCTGCTCCTCTGCAATTTCCCTTATATTTATAGCCCTCTTCTTTGCCTGCAAAGAATGCAAGCTGGCTTATGCTCTTCTTTTCCATATTGTCCTCGCAACAACCCTGTGAGGAAGTTCAGGGTGAGAGTCAGTGATCAGCAAAAAAAACCCCTAGTGAGCTTCATGGCTAAACAGGTGCTAGAAATGGGATTCCTCCAAGTCTTGGGTCAACACTAACCACTAGACCACACTAACCCCAAGGAAGGGTCAAAGGAACGTTCTTGCTCCAAGCCTCTCTGTTTCTTTACAAGGCCCTGCCTCTTCCTCAATACGCACACACACACACACACACACACACACACACGCCCTTCCATGTGCCTAAAAAGAACACTAAAGGACAGGAAGCAAAACAACCACGAGTGATGGCAGAACATGTTCTGTAGGGATAGAGTTCTGCATTTCAGAAGGAAGAGGCAAGAAAGGAGAAGGGAACAGTTGGGAGCAGAATGCACTCTTTGGAGAAAGTGGCTGGTTTGAATCCTGAACAGGAGGATTCAGGAGATTTAACTTAGGAGAGCGGAGACGCTGCAACATTTTGTTGCAGGTCCCATACTCACTGTTTTTCCCAAGTGAACTTTTTGCCTGTCAGCCAGCTCACAAAACCCATGATCCATCGATTAATTTTCCTTTAACAGAGGACCCAGAGCTTAGAAGGTAAACACTATATTTGGGGCCAAACAACATTTGTTTTTCAGTATCAAGTAGGAATTGTTAATATAGTTGGTTTTGGTTTTTTTTCACTGCAAGGAAGCACAGTAATTATATTTTCAGATTACTTGGGGAGCCATTTTAAAGGGATTCTCCTCCATTTTTAGGCCGTTTTCTTGCTTTTTTAGGTGATTTTTTTAAAAAGAAATTATAAACGACAGGAGAGGAACGAGCACCTGAATGGGCAACGGAAAGAACGACGGAGAATACAGAGAAGTGAGCATCGGGGCCAACCTGACCCCAGTTGGTTGGTTTTGCTTATTCCGAAGGGCACTGCCTTCAGCAAGACGACTTTCTTTGGACAGCCGTCGGACGGCCATTGATCAGGCCTTCTCCACCTGACCCACCCCCTTTCCCATTCATATACGTTTTAAAAGAAAAGAGTGGAACAATCAATAGGCTCTTAGCTGGAGATTTCATTAAGGTTTTCTCCCTGCTGGTATCGATTGCTCGCGCCGTGCCAGATCCAGCTTTGCCGCTGAGATCATGGAGTTCTGATAAGTGTAGGCAGCAAAGGCCTTTCCACCGGCACTTTCATGCCCTCCAGCCGTCCTCGGTTAACCGCAGTTATTCCTCCGCTGTCTCACTTTCTCAGCGACTTCTAAAATGTCCCAGTTTCTTTCTCTTCTTCCGTTCCTCCAGCCCCCCCCCCCATTGACTTCAACTGCTAAAGACTTAGGACTTTTCCACACTACACTGTTATAGTGCCATTGTTCCCCTTTCGGCATCCTATGGCATCCTGAGGTTTGCAGTCCGGGGAGGGGAGGTGGCTTTGAAATTCCCAGCCAGGGAGCTCTTTGGCCTCAGTGAACTCCAAACCCCAGAATTCCACAGGATGTTGAAAGTGGAATAATAGCACTGTAACAGCGTAGTGTGGAAATGACCTAAGTCAAGGGCAGGTTTGGAGATCAAAATTAGGGATTTTGATATGACCTGTAGAGAAGTCAAGAAAGCCAACGCAATTCCCGGCTGCATCAATAGGAGCACGGTGTCTAGATCGAGGGAGGTACTGGTAGCACTCTACTCTGCTTTGGTTAGACCTCATCTTGAATCCTGTGTCCAGTTCTGGGCACCCCAATTCAAGAAGGACACGGTCAGGCTGGAGCAGGTCCAGAGGAGGGCGACCAAAATGGTGAAGGGCCTGGAAGCCAAGCCCTATGAGGACAGACTTAGAGAGCTGGGTATGTTCAGTCTGCAGAAGAGAAGGTTAAGAGGGGACAGGTTAGCCATGTTTAAATATTTGAAGGGATGCCATGTAGAGGAGGGAGAGGGCTTGTTTTCTGCCGCTCCAGAGACCAGGACAAGGAGCAACGGATTCAAGCTGCAGGAAAGGAGATTCCACCTGAACCTCAGGAAGAACTTCCTGACGGTCAGGGCTGTCCGGCAGTGGAATCTGCTGCCTCGGAGTGTGGTGGCGTCTCCTTCTTTGGAGGTTTTTAAGCAGAGGCTGGATGGCCATCTGTCGGGAGTGCTTTGAGGGTGTTCCTGCATGGCAGGGGGTTGGACTGGATGGCCCCTGGGGTCTCTTCCAACTCTACATTTCTATGATTCTAAGTCAAGGCTCATTCTGCAGAGAGGGGAAAGTGCCAGCATTCCCTCAGGGGGCCAAGATGTCCCGAGTATCACCACCATTTCCACCAACATTCAAAAAGGCCTTTTGCCACGCTGCTCAGAGAAGGGGAGGGTTCCTTTCAAAATGAATGAATGAATGAATGAATGAATGAATGAATGAATGAATGAATGAATGTTAAAGTACAGTATTAACTCTTATCAAAAAATGAATCATCCCTCTTTCTCTGAGGAGAAAGGTGGAAGGAGAGGGCTTAGTCCATCCTGGAAGAACCAGCCTCCCCACCACTCTCCTGGCACCCCTTGGAGCGGAGGCACCAAAGAGCTGCTGCTGCCCACCTCAGAGTGAATTTTGTGGAGTGTGGGTTACCCCCGACATGACAACTGGCCTCGTCAGGCCTCACCTGGAATCCTGTGTGCGGTTCTGGGCACCACAATTCAAGAAGGATATTGACAAGCTGGAGTGTGTCCAGAGGAGGGCGACCAAAACGGTCAAGGGTCCAGAAGCCATGAAGCCCTCTGAGGAGTGGCTTGGGGAGCTGGGGGCGTTTAGCCCGATGAAGAGAAGATTGAGAGGTGGCATGACGGCCGTGCTTAAATATTTGAAGAGATGTCATGTTGAAGATGGAGCAAGCTTGTTTTCTGCTGCTTTAGACACTAGGGCATGGAGCCGTGGATTCATACTACAGGAAAAGAGATTCCACCTAAACATTAGGGAGAATTTCCTGACGGTAAGAGCCATTCAACAGTGGAATATGCTGCTGCTTGGGTGGAGTCTCCTTCTTTGGAGGTTTTTTAGCAGAGGGTGGGTGGCCATTTTCTGGGGTTGCTCTGAGTGTGTGGTCCTGCATGGCAGGGAGTTGGACTTGGTGGCCCTTGGGGTCTCTTCCAACTCTACGATTCTAGGTTGGAACAGGTTCCGAGAAGGGCAACACGGATGATACAAGGTGTGGAGAACAAAACATTTGAGGAAAGATTGAGGGAACTGGGCATGTGTAGCCTGGTGAAGAGAAGATTTAAGGGTGGCACGGCTTCACTCTTTCAACGTGCCAAGGGCCGTCACAGAGAGGGGGAAACAGGCCTCTTCTCTGCTGCCCCAGAAGGTAGGGCCTGACCCAACGGCGTGACGTGAAGAGAGGAAATTTCAATTGAACATGACAAAGAAGTTCTAGAGAGGAGAGTATGGGCTTGTTCTAAGATCTAAGGACCTCCAGAACACCACCAAGATTTCTGGAGGGACGTTTTCTGTTTGAACATTTAATGGAGAAGTTATTGGAGATCTTACAACTTTGCCTAAAACCAAGAGATGTAAGAGCCACAAGAGCTATGAGAAGAAAATGGTTCTAATGATCCCATTCTGGTTTGGCTGATACCAAATGGCATTTTGTATTTGTTTATACCGTGTGGATTTTTGGTTGTAAGAACATTTAAACTTAAAAAAAGAAATCTAAGGATTCTAAGGCAGATTTCAACTGAATTGGAAGGAATTTCTGGACATTTCTAGAATTTCTGGTCCAAGGGGTCTAAAATGTGCATCAGCCCACTGTGGCATGCAAACGGGAACTCCACCCTGGCCCTTAACTTTGCGTCAGTAAAAAGTCCCAGCAAGTTCTTGCTTGGTGAGAATAGTCAAGGCTGCAGGCAGGATGAGGAGAGGACTGTCCTCTTGTGCAAGATTCTTCCATCCTCTCTCTCTCTCTCTCGTTCTCTCTTTTTCTTTTGCTTCCTCTTTATAGGCAAGGCTGGAGGATCAAGTTTCTTTGAGTTGTCAGCAAGGAGGACGCAAGCGTGGAATCATCAGAAATGACAAATCGATCGGAAATGGAAACACCGGGCAGGAACAGAGGGGTGAGGGCCGAGGCCTCCGCTCTGAATCGGTGGGGCAAGCGAGAGGTTTCTCGCCTGGCCCCTCAAACAAAAGGAGACCCAGGTTCTCGCATCCCGGCCCCTCCAGTTGGCGTCCTGCCCTGGCCCAACCGCACCTACGGGGGTGGATGGACACTTTTCCGTGCGGTTTTTCAGATCAAGGGCGCAGACGCGGAGTCGTGCGCGTGGCAGCTGTGCGCACGCAGCGGCGTGCAAGCGCATGGGGCTGCACGTCTCGCTGTCATGCCGTGTCGCCATTGGATGCAACATCTGTGTTGCTACCCCAAAGGCGCGGGGGACCCGGTGGTCCTCCAGCAGTACCCATGCCTCAGTGAAAGGGGGGGAATTAACGCGCCGGGATTAGGAGGCCGGTGAGAGGTGGGAGGCAAGATCTTTCCACCTACGTTTATGGGGAACTTCAGAAAGAGCCCGTGTGTGCTGCTTGCGCAGTGAGTTTTGGGGGGGAAGGCGCCGAACTTGGCAAGCGACTTCCTCAAAGGCCGCTCCCTAAACTGCGAACCCCAGGATTCCATAGGATGTGGAAAGCGGAATAATGGCACCAGAAGAGGCTAGTGCGGAAGTGGCCCGCCATTCCTTCTGAGAAATTGGCCATGGGCGCCGCTTTTGTGGACGCGGCTATGGAAGGGTCGGGCGGGGGGAGCCCCAGGCGAGCCTCGGCAGGCAGCGAAGACCCCAGGGAAGAGCGGCCCCCCGCTGAATGAATGCAGTAGGGCCTGCCGCTGGCAGCCCTCAAAAGGGCGGAAGGTGGAGAAGCGGGTTGACAAAAGGCGAGGGAGGCCTGTGTTGGTTTAGTGGAAAACTTGTTACCTGCGTAGCCCTCGGCACAGTGTATCTGCCGGATGCGTGTTTCGGAGGTTACAGGGTAGCCAAGACCGGGAAATGTTAGGAAACTCGGAGCGTTAGAAAGTGTGGAGTGTCGGACTGTTGATTGAAGCCTGCCTGCGCGTTCCAACGCAGTCGAATCGCTGTTTGCTCGGTCTCCCTACCACAGTGTATCGGGGAGGGGAAGGTGCACACTCTGCACGTGCCCAGAGGCTCCTTTGGCATCGCGTGCCTGGGCTGGGCCGGTGGTCCAGTGACTCTCCCCTCCCTCCCTCCCTCCCTCCCTCCGTCCGTCTGTCTGTCTGTCTTTCTTTCTTTGTTTCTTTCTTTCTTGCTCTTCTGCTCTTTAAACCCTCCTCGCCCCGCCGGTGGGAGGAGAGACACACTTCGTAGGAAGTTTTAGGGTCCTTAGATAGGGAAACGCTAGAGGGCTAGTCCGAGCACGGGGGGTGACTTGTTCACTGGAGCCTGCCTGCATCCCACTGGGTCAGAGAGCTCTGTGGCTCCTTGCTCCAGCGGGGCCGGGGAAGGGCGCGCACTCTCTGCACACGCTCAGGGGCACCCGCGCCGGCCGCCTCCGAAGCTGGGCTGGCGGTCCCCCTTTCCTTCCTTTCTTTACCGTCTGGCTCGCCGGGCCCTTTAAAGCCTCCTCGCCCCGCCCGGGGGAGGAGAGATCCTGGGCCTCCGCCCTCCTCCCTGCTCCCCGCCCTCGGCTGGCCCAGGGCCGGCGTGGCTTCCGCGGTGGCGGTCCCGCCCGCCCGTCGGCCACCCTCCGGTCCCCAGCGTCTCGGCGATCGGGTGCCCGGCCGGCCGCCCCCCGCGGAGCCCCCCGCCTCGCCAAGCCCGGTAAGCTCTGCGCCCGGGCCCGCCTGGCCGCCTCCGCCTCCTTGCTGGGCTCCGCGGGGGCGAGCGTTCTTCCTCGCCCCCTGTCGCTCGCGCTTGGCCCGGGAGGGCACGGGGGGAAGGCGCCGCGACTTTCCTCTGCCCGTGTGCGTGCGAACGCGTGCGTCCTCTCGCGTGTTCGAGGCGCGCCTGGGGAGCGAAGGGACCTCCCCCCCCCCCCAGCGGGGCCTCGATCCAGCCAGGTGAGGGCGACCCAGTGGCTTGGCTGGGCGTTTTTACAAAGCAAGGGAGGCTGCAGGATTTGGCAGGCGAGGGGCGGAAGGGGCGATGCGTGCAGGGGAGCGCTGTGGCGATCCGCAAGCTTGCCGATTGATTCGAACCTGAGGATTGGGATCCACAGGCGTTGGTGGGGGGGAGACAGTGTGGTGGCCTCAGCTGTGCGTACACGTGTGTATATTGGGGTGGGGGGGTGATTTCAAGGGGTCTCTGGTCCAACTAACGCGTGGATCGAGGCCGTGGGACTCCCCACGCCACCATCTTTCCCCATTTCATTGATCCTTTTTTGCTTGCTTTTTAATTGATTTTTTTTTCTCCCGCTGTAAAGGTCACGTGTTTGCTGTGTACGTGTGGACGGGGCCGGGTGGGGTGGGGTGGGGACACGGATCTCCCTCCTCTCTCCTGTTGCTTTTGGGGGACCCCTGCTTCCCTTCCGTTCCTGGGGCGGCAGCCCAGCTTTGTGGCTGTGTTTAGAAAAAGCGAGGGTGTGTGTACTCCTGTGTGTGTGTTTCCGTAGATGTCAGTGTAAGGAGTTGTATCCACGGATCTTGGAGCGGGGAGGGGGCTTAACTTGGGGTCCAGGGCCGTCTGGGGTCCGTGAAATGGGTGCCAAAAGGGAACCCTCCGGTTTCCAGCTTGTGATTTTAAATGATGTTTTATGGGGGGGGAAAAATTCCCCTGCCATTTTCCCCCCCATTTCACTCCAGACTGAAAGAAGGAAAGCTGTTTCCAGGGCAAGAGAACATGAATGGCTTTTAGGGAACATTTTAGAGGAGGCATTTATTTAGGTATCTTTTGCGGAGTGGGGAAGGAGAGGAAATCTGTCGGTTTCCTCAAATTTTCCATGGGAACTGTGACCTCAAGCACCCCGAGACAAAGCGTATGTAGGGGACTTTCGCATCCTGTGCATTTTCCACCTTGGACATTTTAAGTGCGTGGATCCATGAATGGTTTTTGCACTGGTCGGTGGCACTGATATTTAGCTGGGAAGCTGTTTTTTCTCTCTGTTTCTTTGAGAGGGTGGCAGTTCATGGGTGGCTTGCTTGTGGCTGTTGTGTGCGTGTGTAGGGAAAGAGATGCTCCCCCAGCTTCCCACGTCTTGCATTGAGATGCCGCTCACACACCGCCACGGTGCTGGAGCAGCGTTTCCCTTTCATGCCTCCTGGCACAGCGCTGGTCTCTCCCGTGGGGATGCCGTGTTCTACCGTTCCCCGGCAGGCCACCCCTTCTGGCTCCGTCTGGGGGGTGCCGCGCAGCCAACCCCCTCCCTTTGCCATAATTTTCTAAGCACAGCTGAGAAGGAGGCCTCAAAATGGGGAGGGGGTCCGTCGGCTTTTTCCCCCAGTTTCCTCTCTGCTCACACCTGCCTGCCAGTGCGGGTGCGGGCAGAGAGGAGACCGGGAAAAACATCAGGGGAAGACATCAGGTGGGAGCTGGCAGGCTGGGCTGTGGAAATGGCACCTGACCCACATCTGTGGTTGCCCAGCGTTCACAGCTCCCCGATTTGTCCTGCGTTCTCTTTTGCAAACGGGGCCAGAGACGTCGGGAAGGTCCTTTCCCCTTTTAATCGATGCATTTGGCTTCCTCCGTCCATCCTCCACCGCGTGAATGATTTGTAGGAGTCAGATGGGGCCACCCTGGCTGTTAGAGAGACCACGGCAGCTGCTTCATGGGCAGCTGACCACGGGCCTCTCGAGCCCCTTTTGTTTAGGAAAACGGTTGCTGATTTAATGTATTTGTTGGGCTGGGTCGTGCCCAGCAGCCTAAACACCCCAAAGGTGCCAGATCCTGTCCAATCGTGGAAGCTAAGCAGGATCATGACTGAAGGGATGTCATGTTGAAGATGGAGCAAGCTTGTTTTGCGCTGCTTCAGAGGCTGGGACATGGAGCAATGGGTTCAAACTACAGGAAAAGAGATTCCACCTGAACGTCAGGAAGAACTTCCCAACAGAAAGAGCTGTTCAGCAATGGAATATGCTGGTGCCTCAGTGGAGCGTGGAGGAGTCACCTTCTTTGAAGGGTTTTAAAAGAGAGGCCAGCTGGCCATTTCCTGGGGGTGCTTTGAATGTGTGTTCCTGCATGGCAGAGGGTTGTACTCGATGGCCCTTGGGGTCTCTTCCAACTCTATTATGCTGTCATCAACCCTGAGTAGTACTTGGATGGGAGACCGCCAATGAATACCACGTACCGTAGGCTATATTTCAGAGGAAGGAACTGACAAAACCACCTCTGGTGTTTCCTTCCTTGACTGAGGAAACCCTGGTGGCTCAGTGGTTAAATGCTGGTACTGCACCACAAGGCTGTGAGTTCGATCTTGCGGGGCTCCAGGTTGACTTAGCCTTCCATCCTTCCGTTGGTCGGTAAAATTAGTACCCAGCGTGTTGGGGGCAATTAGCTAAAAACATTGTAAACCGCTTAGGGAATACTTAGCACTGATAAGCGGTATTAGAAATATAACTGCTGTTGCTGAATCCGTGGTTCAACAACCAACTTGAAGGCAAATGCGCACATCTCAGTCCCATTTTTCTTAGGGCAGCTGAAAAAACAGCTCCAACTTCTCTCTGTACAGAGGTTTGGAAGCAGAGAGTTGTCATTTGCAAGTTGATTGTGTGCCTAGTTGGTTAACCTCGTAAAGGCATCACCGCTCTGTGGGATTTGGAAATTTGTCTCGTGGTCAACATGGCTGGGCCCGGGTGGTGTGGTCTGAACGTTGGCCTACCACCCTGGAAACCAGGGTTTGCTTTCCCGCTCGGCCATGGAAACCCACTGGCTGACCTAAGGCACGTCACGTATTCTCGGTCCCAGAAAACCCCGTGATGGGGTTTTGCTATTGGGTTGCCATAAATTGGAAAGAACTTGAAGACACACACCCAACAATATCTCAGCTGCCGTATCATTTTGATTTATTGTGATGTTACTGCCAAACAGGGAGAGAGACACTTGTGGGAGTTCTCCACGATGTGCTGTAATAATTGGACGGGTTTGGGTTGCTGCTCCGTCCTTTCGTTTAGGAGGGTGTACGGCCTCCTCTTCTGCTTCGGGCAGCAAACTGTCTTGAGGCAGCTGTGTGGTGTGCGATCAGACTGCTAGAAAAACAATTCCACCTAAACATTTTGGAAGAGCCACTTTACTGCAAGAGCTATTCGACAGCGCCATAGGGTGTCAGGGCGGTCTTGAAATGCCATTTGGATGGTTCTCTTTCGCCGTGGCTTTCCGTGTGTATTCCTGCATGGCAACGGGGTGGCCTGGATGACCTCTGTGTTCTCCTCTGGATCTCAGATTCAGTGATTTGTTTCCCTGATCTGAGGCAAGGAGAACCCAAGAGCTTCCCTGCTACAGGAGCCTCTTGCTGACCTGTCCCTTCGCCCTCTCGCCTCCTCATCCCGCCGCGTTGCTTTTCAACCTGAATCCTGCTGAATTATTTATTGCTTAGCAAAAATGCCTGTTGTGACGATGGGGCTGGAAGATGCAGAGAGCATATTTGCAAAGGAGCATGTGTTTATGTGTGTGTGTGTATGTGCATCCACTTGTGAGTGATGTGGCCCTCTCTGGATGCTTTGCGTGCATAACATCACATGTCGTTGGTGGGAGACCCGCGCGTAGCCTTTGGCGTCTTTCTGTAGGAGCAAATAGGGTATAGCAGCCACTCCCTTCCGTCAGGAGGATGTGGTCCAAGGAGAACCCAGGGGTCTTTGCGTGGCTCCCAATAACCACATTTCCCTGGGCTACCGTTTTCATAGGAAAAGATGCGGTAAATTATAACGTACATGCATACATTTATTTATTTATTTCCACTATCCAATAGGGCACCCAAAGAAGCTCTCAGTTCGACTTAAACCAAAATACAATTAAGACAATAGATGGTACAGAAGTTTATGGGGGCAGTTTTGAAAGCGATTAGTAAACCAATTGTATTGAAAACATTCACTTAAAACAGTTTGAAAAAGCAAATAGTATGATCGTAATAGCGTTGTCAGGCCTCCACATTTGCGGGTTTCATTTTTGCATATTTGCTTATTCGCGGATTCTTTGCTGTCCCCTCTGCTGCCTCCCTGTGCCGTTTTCAATAGGGACAGCAAGCCTCGTGAGGCTGAGAAACTGCAAATGAGGCTCGCAAGTCCCTATTAAAAATGGTGTGGGGCAGCAGCGGAGGGGGCCGTCAGCCCCACCAGCCCCCCACTTCTGCCTTGGGAAGGAGCCCTGATACCCCAAAGTGGGTGGAATATGGTGATCATACTTTTTTTGTGTGTCAAATATGATTTGGGGAGACCTAGAGTTATTCTTTTTTTTCCCCACTTTCATGGAGGTCTTGTGCCCCTAACCCTGGCAAATGGGGAGGCATGTACTACTACTACTACTAATAAGATTTTTTTATTTCTTATCTTCCTCTTAAGGCAGGATACAACATAAATTAAAATACAATTAAAAACACATGGTGGGTTAAAATATACTTAAAAAACCCAAAAATAACGTAAAATAAGATAATAAGGAAAAATATGCATATACAGTGCGCCCTAATGGAAAGATCTTCTGCAACGGCGTGGCGTAATGCGTTGAGTGTTGATAAGAAAGCCGGCATAGCATAGAGCATTGAACTACTATGACCCCCTAGAGACCAGGGTTCAATTCCCCACTCGGCCATGGAAGCCCACTGGGCGACCTCGGGCGTGTCACACACTCTCAGCCCCAGAAGACCCCATGATAGGGTCGCCGTGCATTGAAAATTACTTGAAGGCTCACAACAGCAACAAACAGTTGACACGCAAGGGCCTGGGTGAGCAGAATGGTCTTCTCTGCCTGGTGTAGGAAAGAAAGAACACGGAGGGAGTCAACCTGGGATGACTTCGAGAATGCCAGTTCACCTTTTAAATAGGAGGCTGTTCACACTGTGCAATTATAACACAACGATTCCACTTTTCACAGCCGTGGTTTGGTTCATGGAATCCTGGGAGTTGGATTTTAGGGAATTTAGAATTCTCAGTCGGAGAGCTCTGGTACCTCACCAAATTGCGGGATTCCGTAAGACATTGCCATGGCAGGTAAAGTAGTATCGTAGCACTATAACTGTGTAGTGCGAACAGGCCTTGGGTTGCAGGGCTCCATAGGGCCATTGAATATCAGTAATACCTCGTTCGCAAAACCAGCAGTAGACTTCTGGAGGTCCCCACCTCCCAATTTTATCTCCTTTTGGCGGCTGATGCAAACCACCAGGGCAGAAAAGTCATCCCATACCCACAGAAAATTGCCCACATCTGGCGTGACAAAGACAAAGAATATTTGGGAACGCTTCTGGTTTGAGGGTGAATTTGGCACCATTTATTTCAGTGCAAAAATGCAGCATCATTTATTCCTTCACCTTCCACCTCCCTGTTCTCCAGGCTCTGTTATCTCTTGAGTCCCCAAGCGAGGGATGCTGAGTTCTTTACGGGTTGATCCTCCCTTATCCGAAACCAGAAGTGTTCGGTATTTTGGATTCTTTTGGATTTTGGAATGCAGTCCCTTTTTGGAACAGCTTTTTGGAATAACCTTTTCTGGATTTGCAATTAAGGAAGGCTCAACCTGTTATCCGTTAGTTGGCTAATGTGTTTCCTGTCTAGCCACATGACTCCTGGCCCAATTCAGCACCACCTCTTCCTAAACTGTGCAAACCCCAGGATTCCACAGGATGTTGAAAGTGGAATAATAGCCCTATAACGGTCTAGTGCGGAAATGGCCCTGGTTTGACATGTCCGCTCTCATAGGCATACCTGTTGGGAGCACAGCAAGCGGGCTTTTCCGTGGCTGCCCCCATGCTCCGGAACTCCCTACCTGACAAAACCAGGTTGGCTCCTTCTTTGCTTTATTCTGAAGACTTTTTCATTTCAACGGACCTTTGGGAACCGACTGCTTATGGGGAAACAACTTTGAAATCATGCGTTCTGCAGCTCAAGTTTGTTGCTTCTTAATGGGTATTTTTTTAAAATGGCTTTGAATTCTGTCCATAGGTTAGTGGCATTTTAACTCTTTGCATTTTTCAAAAGATGTGAGGTTTTTCATTTTTGCAAGCCCCCTTGAGTTCCAGGATTGGAATATAAATAAATGCATGAATAAATAAATAAATAAATATTATGGTAAACAAAAGTATGAATTTATATTCCTGCTCAGATGTATCACTCAGTTATGGGGAGATGAGAAATTGAGAACTGAATTTGTGGTGGGTGTGGGGAGGAGGGCAGTGGCATCGCTAAAAGACAGATGGGTTTCAGGGGTGGTCTTGGATGCCGGTTGCGGATGCATTACTGGTCTTTGTCACTCCCTGCATTTGCAAACATGTTACTCCTGCTCAAGGATCTCTTGGGCCATTTGCACACTGTTATAGCGCTGTTATTCCACTTTCAACGTCCTGTGGATTCTGGGCTTTGCAGTTTCCTGAGACCAAAGAGCCCTCTGGCTGAGGAGTCAAAATTCCCCTCCCTAAACTCCAAACCCCAGGATTCCAGAGGAGGTTGAAAGTGGAATAATAGCACTGTAACAGTGCAGTGAGGGAATGTGCGTTATTTGGTTTCTTTCAAAAGAAGGAACAGCGTTGTGGCAGAATCCTGTTCCAGACTTAACAATGGTACCAGGACTTGGAAAGTGTACTTGTGACTGTGAGAGACAGAAAGGGAAAATTTGAGTGAGTGTGTACTGGAGTGAGACAGTAAGTCCTCTGGGTTGAAGTCCACACTTCAAAGTGCTGTCTAAGGTGCCGAACCTGTTCTGGGAACAGAGCTCAGCCTCTTGGATAGTTCCTGTGAAGTTCAGACTGATGCCTGGAGTGGATTTGCTGTTCCTCCGCTGGTGTGGGAACTGCTACGCTCTTGTGTGCATTTGTGTGATGTTGTTTATGAACTACGTTGCAGTGGTACAACCCCCGCACTGAATGTAACTTGGGAGTGAGTGCATGGAGGGAGCCGGCTCCTGCCACAAATGCCGTCCGCCGTTCCCGGTTTTCCTGACCTCTGCGGCTCAATCCACACTGAGTGCAACAAAGAGAAGTGGGTGTAACCCTCTGTGCGTGCGTGCTTGCGTGCAATTTTCACCCCTGCACTCACACCCCGTGGGCCCCGCTCACGTGAGACCACATCGCTTCTGAGCTCCATTTTCAGTCAGAGTTTGGCCGTTTCCGCACTACATTGTTATAGTGCTGTTATTCCACTTTCAGCATCCTATGGTATCCTGGGGTTTGCAGTTTAGGGAAGGGCCTTTAGGATTCTCAGCCAGAGAGGTCTTTGGCCTTAGGGAACTACAAACCCCAGAATTCCACAGGAGGTTGAAAATGGAATAATAGCGCTATCATGGAGTATCACGGAAATGGCCTTTGTCTTCAAGGAAGGATTTGGGGGAACGGTGAGGCAGGTGGCTCCATCTGCACGCATTCTGGGTTCATTTTGGGTAGACATGATCACCCCAGAAAAACACTTTAAAAATATTTGGAGGGAGGCTGGGAGTGGGGAGAGCCGCCAGGCGCTTCAGGGGTTGCAGGAGTGGATTTGGGAGGTTTTTGGGGCTGCCGGCTCTCAGAGTCTGGCCCTGAACCTCTAGTTCTCAGCGTTCGTCTCCAGGAAGAATATATGGGGTCCAAGTTCTCCAGTTTTGGCTATCTCAGCTTTAGGAAAGAACAAAGAGCGGTGTGTGAATCTCCTGCCCAACCGGGAAGAGCGATAGATCGCTGCGCTTTGCAAGACCTAACTGATGGGTTGATGCAACTTCCAAAGACTCTCCAGGGGTTCTATGTATTTACTTAGTTAACTTATTCTTTTCCCTAACTTATTTACCTCTTAACCCACTACTTACTCCTTTACTCCACAAGCTGTTGTGGTGCCAGGGCACACCTTCTGCTCTGCTCTGTATCCGGGTTGGCCAGGCTAAATTCTCCATATCGCATCTGGAAACACAGCACCTTTAGCTAAGATTCCTGTCATAATTTCCTAGTAGGAAAATATTGGACTGTGTGTGCGTTTGGATGACAGGCTGTGAGCAACCGAGATTGGTATTTAAAGCCTGATGTTTAATGCTATCACCAGGGGGGCCGTCTGTAGATCTCAGGTTTCGGGACAATCCCGAACTGTTAACCTTAGAGGCCTGATACCGTCCCTGTCGGAAATCTGTACGGAGTGGGTAAATGTCTAGAACAGCTCTGTGATAGTAGGGAAGCCGGACTGGGGTGCACATCAGAGAGAAAGGTGGTGATCGGCAGGGAGGACGACGGTCATGGAAGTTGCAGGTCTGCCTCCGGCCATTTGGCACAACTTTTTGAGAAAGAGACACAACGCAAGAATGGATGGTCGCAAAAAGAGAGAGAGAGAGGAGCTGAGAGATGGACAGCTGCTGCCGCCTCTACCTTGAAAGTGGAAACTGCATATAAATAAGTAAACAAGTAGAGTCTGTCTTTCTACCTTTCTGGAACTGCCAGGAAAATATAACTATTTTCTTATAATAAATAACAGAATTTAAAATGTTCATGAAAATATAAATTTAATAGCAGTAAGATTAGATGGAAAAGGTACAAATTAGATACCTAGGACATTGAATACTGTATTATATATTATATCTGTGTGTATATAAATTCTTGCATAAAAATGGAAGTATTTGTACAACTGTACAAAGTTTTGTACAATTGTACAAAATTTGTACAATTGTACAAAATTTGTACAATTGTACAAAACTTTTTGCCACTGGCTTCCCACTGGAAGTGGGAAGCCAGTGGCAAAAAGTTTTGGTTTTTGGAAGTTTTTGGATTTCCAAGTTCTGGATAAGGGAAGCTCAACCCATATTGTTTTTGTGTGTCGTACGCTTTTGGCCTCCAGGAATGCCATATATTGTTGGGTTTGGCCATGGTGTCTGGGGCAGCAGCAGAAGATCAGGAGAACTGGTGTCCTGTGAGGATACAGATGGTATAATATTATGCCTGGGACCCTTGAGAGCATCTAGTAGGTCCCCACGGTGGTGGCCACAGCAGTGGGATGGGGCGAGTTCCTTGCATTGGTGGCAGAGGTATAATTCTTAGTAGCTTGGACATTTTTTCCTATCAAGAGAACAAAGCACAGCCCAACTTGATGCAACGCTGGACTAAGCTCTTGTGCAAAAGCTTTCAGGCATGGAAAGCTCAGTGCAAAGACTGCAGAGGAGTGAGCTGCCCTGTGTCTCTGACTAGGGCTCAGTTCTGCGTGGAGAGCTGCTTTGGCTTTAAACAGCTTCTTATCTCCAATCTCGGATTGGAGATAAGAAGATAGCAAGCTGGTTGGGAAACCCCCGTCGTCTGGAATTTGGAAGTGTCTTTTCTTGGTTTTGATTAAAAGCTCTTTCAAGCTTAAAAGGACCAGGGAGAGGTGAAGATGAAACATTCCTTAAATGGCCAGTTATATCCCTGGAGACTTCAGGGAGGGAGCAGTTTTTAGACGGTGAGTTTCCACTTTAGGCATTTTTTTTCCTAACATGGAATAATCCTAAGCTTGAGAGAGGTCTGGGAGCCCAGATGGACTTCTTGTGGACCACACAGTTTCTGCTGTGAAGGTAAAAAAGGGGAGAGAGAGAGAGAGAGAGAGCTAGCTAGCTTTAGGGGTTATATGGATTTTAATAACAACTCAAACCCCTTGTCTCTTCCAAAAACAAATGTGCCTGCTTGTGGAAAGAACACCTAGAAACGTGTGAATTAGAGAACATATCATACCAAAAGTAGTTCAAATCATTTAAGCTGGAAATTTTGTAATACAAAGAGGCACTTAAGTTTACCTTTTTAAATGGAGTTTTTGACTTAATTTCAGAACTTGAGTTATTAATTCATTTAAACGAAAGAGTTAACAAAGTTTACATTTCCCTGTTGGCTTGTTCCTGAAAGTCTAATTTCTTGTGGATTTTTGCCAAACCATTTCTTGCTTTTTGGTAATCCCCCAGGCTTAGGAGGGGAGGCTTCCGTGTTTAATGTCACAAGATCGAAACCACGTCTTTTAGTCCACGATCAGAGTGCGATGGGTTGGCTAATTCCGAGACTGAAAGGTTTCATAGCAGGAAATAATAAAGGTACCTTGGTCTTCTTTTGCCTTTGAGTGGTCCTACTATATTCCACATCAGGTGCTACAACATAAAAGCTCCTTATCTCTCCCAGCGAATTCTGAAGCTTTGCACCCTGGGACGGTTGCTGGAAACCTTACAAGACTCAGTATGCTAAAGAAAGGCAGAGCCGGAAGGAGATGAGATCGGAAGGAGAGGGAAAACAAGTGTTTTCGGTGGGGTGGATGAGAAATCGGCTCTTCGAAACTTCATGCGTCTCTTTCCTTCTATTCAAAACTCAAACCGAACGAGGTGGAGAAAAAAGGTCGTGAAATCATGGACAGCATTTTCCAACTTCATTCTAGTAAGGCTTTTAACTTCAAAACTTTTAAACTTTTAAAACTTTTCAAAACTTGTAAAACTTAAATTTAAATGGCAGTTTAACATAATAGTTCACCCTTCTCCCTCAAAGGCAATTTAATTACACTTTTGAGTTTACCAACAATTAAATAGACATAGTAACCTTTTCCTACTCTGTTACTTATCCGTGATGGTGGTACTGTAGTAAAGGGTTGCAATCTTCTATGCAACCCAAGAAGTCTGGATATCTAGTGATTCCCAACAGAGCCAGTATAGTGTGGTGGTTTTGGTGTTAGGCTGGAACACCCAAAAAACAGGGTTGGAATTTCCTTTTCAGCCATAGAAAAATCATAGAGTTGGAAGAGACCACAATGGAATGCACATTCAAAGCACCCCCAGCAAATGGCCATCCAGCCTCTGTTTAAAAACCTCCGAAGAAGGTGACTCCACCACACTCCATTGAGGCAGCATATTCCACTGTCAAACAGCTCTTACCATCAGGAAATTCTTCCTGAGGTTTAGGTGAAATCTCTTTTCGTGTAGTTTGAATCCATTGCTCCGTGTCCCAGTCTCTGGAGCAACAGAAAACAAGCTTGCTCCATCTTCAACATGACATCCCTTCAGATATTTAAACATGGCAGATAGTGGCCCAGAAGCCTTATGTCAGAGTTGATCTGAAGTCACATAACAACAACCTGAGGTTCCCTACCTGCGTTGTCGGCCAAAACCCTTTCAGCGGGTTGTTCAGGAAGAAGTCCGTTAACTAAGCCAAACTGGAACCTCTCCCTGTTAACAACTGGGGTGTGAAGTGACCTTAGATTGGGTGTCCCTTTCAGCAGATGCTGTGGAGAGGCTGATAAAAGACAGGGTGAGATGAGGGCTAACCCAGAGACGACAAACAGAAGAAGAGCATTTGAGGTCAAATCGATAAAGCAGGAAGGATTTCATGGCAAAGCTGTAGCATGATACCCTTGTTCAAGTTCACGCTTTCTCCTGGGTGTAGGAGCGTTGCTGTCGGAGATCTTTGGGATTCCTGCAAGGTGTCTTGTTTAATTTGCCGTTTAAAGTAATTAGCAGCCAGAAATTGTAACAACCTGGCGGCTTACCTGCTGAATGTAATTGAGTTTCTCAGCTTTGATGGTATTAGACAGCCGTGCCGTAATATACCGTGATAGTGATGGGCTTGGATTTCCCCAAATTTCTTGGCCATTCTAATCTTCTCGGCATGGTGTGCAAATCCTGGGTCGGAGCCCTTGTTTTTGGGGATAATTTGAGATTGCAGAAGCCACCTCTGATCCTCCTGTTTTGGGGCTGAACCCCTGACTCCATCATCTTTCCCATCTAGCAGGAGAAATAAGGCACATGTAAACCTTGCAAAGATTTTAGCTGGTTCCATGTCTGGGGACTTGGCTTTCCATCCCACCTGTCCTGGTGCCTGTTCACACTACAGAATTATACTGCTATGATTCCACTTCAACTGCCACGGTTCCAACCAGTGGAATCCTGGGATGTGCAGTTTAGGGAGGAGCCCTTGGAATTCTTGGCCAGAGGGCTCTACTGCTGCCCCAAGCTACAAACTCCAGGGTTCCGTAGGATGAAACAGTATCGTAGTGCTATAATTGTATAGTGTGAACAGGCCATTGTGTTATCTGCTGCATAATGCTAAGGGTTGTGTTTGGCTAGACCTGTAGTCTGTCGCAGCTCATGGATTCAAGGTCCAGTTATTCTGCCCGATCCCTGTTTGAAACTGAAAGACTGAAAACTTTAATCGTACCTCTTCTAGAAAATGTGTAGACTCTGGTTTTGCAAGTTTGCACGATAACAAAATTCCAAAGGTGAGCGAGGGTGCTTTTGGAAAACCTGTTTTTGTGACCAAATGTGCAGTCTGTGGAACTCTTTGCCAAAGGAATTTAAGCTCTCCTCCATCACTGTCTTTCTTCCATCCCTTTTTGTTCAGGTTGCCTTTCCACAACAGACTCTTTGCTGGCAAAGCAGCTTGTTACCAGCTGGGTGATGTACTTTCCTCGGGTGTGTTTTTAAAATGGATAAATTGGAGTTAAATATTTAATTCCGTTTTAATGGTTTGCCTAATGCTGCGTTTTCCATTCGCTCTCTGCTTCCTGCATCCGGTATAACTGCGAGCCCCGTCTCTGGAAGGATGGGGAGACGTAAAACCAGTGAAGTGGCTGATTTCAAAGAAAGATTTCTGGTCTGTCTTGACTGATGGCGGAGGGTGCTGAGCCAGGGCCGTCTGAGGCTTTGTAGGTCAGCAGAAAGATCTCCGGGCTAAGCCGGAAGGCAAAGAGGAACTGGTGGAAATGCTTGAGGGGCTGAGGCAGAGCTTTGCAGCAGATAGAGATGCCAATCTGTCATCCAAGGCAGATGTGCAGCTCTTTCGAGCATCTCTTTGGCCTAGAAACTTTTTTTTAGAAGGTGACTCCGCCACACTCCACTGAGGCAGCATATCCCACTGTTGAGTGGCTCTTTCCATCTTGAAGTTTTTCCTGATGTTTAAGTGGAATCTCTTTTCCTGCAGTTTGAATCCATGGCTCCTTAACCTAGTCTCTGGAGCAGCAGAAAACAAGCTTGCTCCACCTTCAACATGACATCCCTTCAAATATTTAAACATGGCTGTCATGTCCCCTCTCAACCTTCTCTTCTGCAGACTAAACATCCCCAGCAACCTAAGCCGCTCCTCATAGGGCTTCATGGCTTCCAGACCCTCCACCATTTTGGTCGCCCTCCTCTGGACACGCTCCAGCTTGTCAATATCCCTCTTGAGTTGTGGTGCCCAGAACTGGACATAGTATTCCAGGTGAGGTCTAACCAAAAATGGAAGAGAGTGGTATTGTTACTTCCTTTCATCTCGGCACTATACTTCTGTCGATGCGACCTAGAATTGCAGTGGCTTTTTTGGCTGCATCAATGGGAGCATAGTGTGGAGCTAAACTAAGTTGTGGTGTATTTTCACTCAGAAATCAGGCCGACACCATTTTGCCTCCCAGATTTTGCTGTGCGGACCGGATGCCACGGCTTTTGGGGGAGGAACAGGCCCGCGGCGGTGCGTAGGGACAGAAGAAACAGGACGCCTTCAGGGCAGCTGTTGTGAAGGCGACACCTGCGTCCTCCCCGGCTGGGCGACCTCCTAATAGGGCGGCGGATGAAGAAGCGATCTGAGAAGATCTTTTCGTGCTTCTCTGGACAAATGTTTTCTAAGCCTCGAACGACAGGCGAAGGCTTCAGCCGGTCTGGGGAGGAAGTCACAGGGTGCATTTGCTGGGCTTTTCGGGCTTTGTGGGGGGGTGGCTTTGGCTTTTTGGTGTGAAGGCATAATGCCCCTATTTAGCTGGCGTTTCTGCCGGGGAGAGGGCAGCAGGGCGAAAGCGAGAGCTGCATGGCTGGCTCAGAGAGCTGAGGACAGAGACAGCCAGTCTGGTGTGCTATTTATATTGTTTCCTATAGGCCTCCGTTATTCACGTTTTTAAAAGGCTCTCTTCCCATCGTTGGGTAGAGAGACGGGAGAGACGCTTGGCCCGAGGGGAACATTGACAGTATTTCTGCCTCTCCGAATTGCATCTGTAAGAGGGCACGGAAGGTAAAGCCCGCTGCGGCCAGTAGACCTGCTGTCCAAGTAAAGGATTACTTAGACCGGGTGGTTTTTGGTGGACGACGACGATTTATATTTATTTATATATATGTATGCCTTGTTCTTGTGTGCCTTCACCTTGTTTCTGACGTACAGCAAGCCTGTCACAGGGTTTTCTAGGGCTGAGAGGGCGTGACACACCCGAGGTCACCCGGCGGGTTTCCATGGCCGAGCGGGGAATCTAACCCAAGTCTCCAGGGTCATGGTGAAACCACTGCAGCATGCCTTATGGGGGTCTAAACACCCTAAATATGCCAGATCCTATCTGATCTTGGAAGCTAAGCAGGGTCAGCCCTGAGTAGCACTTGGATGGGAGACTACCAATGAACACCAGGTGCTGGAAGCTATATTTCAGAAGAGAGAACTGGGAAAAAACAGCTCAGAGTATTCCTTGCCTAAGGAAAACCCTATGAAATTTATGGGGTCACCATACCTACCTACATACCTATCTATCTCTTACTGGGTCAGCTGATACATTTCTGATCTGAATTCAAGGTCTTGGTGATAACATCTGTAGCCATAAATACCTTGAGACCTCCGTATTTGAAGGAATACCTTTCCCCGTTCAGCTGCAGTCTTCTTAGTAGCTGGAGATGAAATGAATTTATCAGAAACTGTGAATCGTTCTGAGCACTTCCGTGCCGTAATCCAAAGCGGCTTCCTCCCTGAGTGGCAAGATCCGCGGGCTTTGGAAAAGACCCATTCCCCTCTGAGATGCAAACTGTTAGGAATGAGATCTACCTGGGTGCATTTTGAAACTCTTCTTGGTAGTTTTGCCATAGGGATTGTCGGACGACAGCTTTCTTTTTTGGAGCAGGGACAAGGCATTGGAGAGTTGTCCTGCGGAGGTGCGGATGGAGAGGAGAACGAGAACGGCTTCAGGGGAGGGTTTCAAAGTCCCGTTGTTCCCCATTTCAGAAGCTGCGGGGGCTTTCGGGAGGAGAGACTGGACTGGCTTCTTTAGAGTGCAAATAAGTGATTAGAATTCGGGACACAAAGGAATCTCGTGCTTTGGCCGGCTTAGTACCCAACAGAGGAATGACTGTTTGACTGGAAGCAGATTGCAGGCGGCCACGCGAAAGGGCGAAAGTTGTGAGTTTCCACTGCAGTCCCCCCCCCGAGAACTATGGCAACGGGAGAGCCGTTTGCTTGAGGAAAAGGGACTTCTTCACAAAAAGAAACCTTGGCTTCCATCCTCTTCTATCCCCCACAACTCTTTCGCTCCCCCTTTTGGGGGGCCTGGTCTGTTCCCTGTCCATTTCTGGCTTGACAAAGAGGGAACAAAAAAGGAAGAGAATGGACAACAAAATGGCAGGAGCCTGAGAGCAAACGCCACACGCAAAATCGTGGCGACGGGGGCTTTTGGGCTTAGGATAACTTTAGTAAAGGGGAGGTGAACAAAAGCCTTGTCGAGGTCTGTGAAATGGTACCAGCAATGTGTGTTTGCCCCTAGAGTTTGAGTTCCGTCAATGAAGCCAAATGACCGGGACTCATGGAGTTGGAGGGGACCCCAAAGGGCATTTTTATTTTATTTATTTATTGTATTTGTAGGCCACCTTTCTCCCGGAACTGGGAGCCAAGGCAGTGTCCAGCAGTAAATACACATCACGTACATCTAGTCCAACCCGTGTCCGTGCTGGGATCCACCACTGGGAGGTGGGCACCCGGCTTCTCTTTAAAAGCCTCTAACAAAGAAGAGTCAATCCTCGCTTCCGACGCAGAAAACTGAAACAAGCCTATGGTTTACTCTGACTTAACCTCAACAACCAACACTACTGAAACAGTTTAATTTGGGACCTCTTCTTCCTCTCTCTCTCTCTCTCTCTCTCTCTTTCTTTCTTTCTTTCTTTCTTTCTTTCTTTCATGTGTGCGTGTTTTGGGACTCGATGGAGCAAAGCTGATATATTTTGCAGCGGTTTGAGTGGGCTTTGACCATTGTGGGATAAAAAAACATGAAATAAAACCAAATTTTGAAGTCTAGGGATTTAGGGGATGTCACGAAGGGCTTCAGCCACATCTCATGAGAGTTTGGGAGCATAATTTTCCTACCCTGATGTAAAGAATGGGAAATCCCATTCAGCCTGACAGCCCTGCAGGGGCCCCCCTCTCTGCATATTGCATTCGAGACCTACAGTTTTTGTACCTCACTGGGCCCTTTTAGGTCTTACGCCTTTTTAAAGAACAAGGAGTGAACTATTCTTAAAATAGGGGAGACCTGTTGTTACAGCTGTCTGCAGGACCTAAAATATCCCAGAGGCCCCTGAAAGCACGGTGAAAATGCAGCGCCGTATTCTCTAGAGGGTGTTGGGGACAAAAATTATTTTTTAAGACTTTTAAGATTTTAGTTATTTATGTATGCATGCAGTGGAGGGTGCAGCCTTTCAAGGTCTCCTAGGAGCTAATGCCACAGTTGCCCACCGCCTGTCTTAGGGCCTTTCCGCACTACACTGTTATAGTGCTACTATTCCACTTTCAGCCTCCTATGGAATCCTAGGGTTTGCAGTTTAGGGAGGGAACTGTAGAATTCCCAGCCAGAGAGCTCTTGGGTCTCAGAAAACTACAAACCTGCGAATTCCACCGGAGGTTGAAAGTGGAATAATAGCACTATAACAGTGTAGTGCGGAAAGGCCCTTTGGGTCTGGCTCTAGTTCTCAGAGTGAGGAGGGAGGAATCTCAGTGCGTGAGCGTTGCCTTGAAAAGTCGGTGCGCTCCCTGAACCGCAGAGTCGGGAGGGACCACAACAGCCGTCCGCGCCAACTCCTTGCCACGCATTCTCTCCATTTTCTAGACTTAGTGGGTCCAACTACCCTTTTACTGTTAGGAGCTGTTTGACATCACAATAGATAGCCTCGGAGGATGGTGAAGTCTCCTTCTTTGGAGGTTTTTAAACAGAAGTCTGGGTGGACATCCTTCAGGAGGGCTTTAGTTGTGTCTTCTTCCGGGAGTCTGTGTGGTCTCTTCCAGCTCTAAGATTCTATTTATTTTATTTTTTTATATTTGTATGCCACCTTCCTCCCAGAGTAGGATTCTACGATTCTGTTTCCGTCTTCCCCAATCTCTATGTATCCCTTCTGGCATGTAAGAGCTCCCTGCAGCCTTCGTTTGATGCTTTTTGGTTTGGAAGCGGGTGACAGAAACCCTTCGCTTGGCCTTTTCTTAGGGCTAGCGGTCTCTGTCTGCATTTCCAAGCGGTTTTCTTCCCCCGCACCCCCCTGTGATTGTGGTACTGTTTGTTGTTGACTTCCTCTTTGGCGGCCTGTTTCGCCTCTTTCGTTATCAGGCTTGACACGCCACTGCGGTGGCGGCTGCTTTGCTTCCCTCTTTCCTCTGAAAATCTTGGTGATGAAGGAAGTTGTGCACCGGGTTGTGTCTGTGCGTGTTTCTGTCCTTTTCCATGTGTGACAGAATCAGAGCTTGGAAAATTCCTTTTTCAAAATAATTTGTTTCCTTTGCTCACCGTCGGCAGGCGGTGCCTCGCGCATGCTCAAGTTTCCCCACAGAGGCAGGGCTGGACATTTTTGTCTGCTGTGGAGTGGCTGCATTCACTTTGTGTCTTTGGAAGCCGAGTTGCTCATGCGGCACGTGCAGAATAACGTGGACGTCTTTGTTGTGCTTTTGGCTACGTATCGGGGCATGCATTTGGTTGTGCAACTTTTCCATCCAACACAAGGATTGTGTAGCACAGTTGGTACATAACTCTGCATGCAGAGATGGATGCTATGTAATCCCGGTGTCGGATCTTAGCTGTGATATCTGAGCAGCAATGGGTCACTCTCATTACAGTTGTTTCAAATTAACTCCCTAGTAACGAAAAATACGCTGCCTTGTATCTGTAATGTGCCTTTGGCCATTTCCACACTAGACTGTTATAGTGCTGTTATTCCACTTTCAGCCTCCTATGAAATCCTGGGGTTTGCAGTTTAGGGAAGGGCCTCAAAGGCTCCTCAGGAAACCACAAACCCCAGAATTCCATAGGAGGTTGAAAGGGGAATAATAGCACTATAAAAGGGTAGGGGGGAAGGGCCCGGAGAGGTGATATGACAACCATCTTCGGATATCTGAAGGGCTGTCAGAAGATGGAGTGAACTTGTTTTCGGGGAGTAAGACCTGAACCTATGGGATAAAAATTACAAGACAGGAGACTGAGACCGAATGATAGGAAGAACTGTAAGGCTATTTAATAGTGGAATGGATAGAAGGCAGTGGTCTCTCCTTTGCTGGAGATTTTTGAAGAGAGCTTGGATCTTCTCCGGCCAGATATGCTTTAGCATTAGATTCTAGAACTGGCCCTTGGGATCCTATAAAGCTCTGGCTCTATGCAAACTCTCTTGGCACTGAATATTACGTAGGTTAGACCCAGAAAATGTGGCCTGAAAGTTTCCCATGGCTAGCTTTGGCAGGTGTGTGTGTACGTCCCGCGGGTGAGCAACTCAGCGTTCCTGCCCGTTGCTCTTGGATCAGCCGGCAGAGCGGTGACTTCAGGTGTGTGAATCCATCCAGCCATCCGGCAGACTTCACCCAGGCAATATTTTAAAAGCGACAACCGGCGAAGAATGGAAGGAGATGTTCCGGGGGCTAGACAGGAAGAAGAGCTGATCTCTCTAAAGCCTTGTGACCCGGTCAGCTCGTGGTGTCTTGTCTGATGGAGAATCAATCTGACAAGGAAGGGTTCAGCTGTCACGATCGCTTAGCTCCAGAAGCGGCCGTGGGAGGGGGAAGGAGAATAGTGGGTGGGCAGAGGACGGCGCGAGGGAGAGCTTTGGTTGCACTCCAGCAAGAGCAAATCAGGTGCTTATAGCCACATGGGTGGGGGAATAGCTATTTATTGCTGTCCAACCTGGTCTGAGGAGTCAGAGCCAATACTAAGAGGGGGTATCATAGCATTGGAAGGGACCCCGTAGTCCGTTGAGTCCAGTTCTCCACTCAATGCAGGAAACCCAGCTAGGGCGTCCCCAGCAGGTTGCTTTTTGGCCTCTTTTTGAAGGCTCCAGAGAACTATATGCTACCACCTCTTTAGCTGACGGGTTCCTTTGCCAAACAGATCTTGCTGTCAAGGAGTTCCTTCTCATGTTCAGCTGAACAGATCTCATCTGGAATACTGTGTCTATTTGTGGGCACCGCGGTTCAGAAAGGAGCCTGACAAACTAGAACGTGTCCAGAGGAGGGCGACCAAAATGTTTAAGGGTCTGGAAGCCGTGAAGCCCTAGGAGGAGTGGCTGAGGGAGCTGGGTACCTTTAGTCTGCAGAAGAGAAGGTTAAGAGGGGACACGACAGCTGTGTTTAAATGTCTGAAAGGATGTCATGTGGAAGACGGAGCAAGCTTGTTTGCTGCTGCCCCAGAGACTAGGACAAGGAGCAATGGATTCAGATTAGAGGAAAAGAGATTCCACCTGAACCTCAGGAAGAACTTCCTGATGGTCAGAGCTGTCCGGCAGTGGAATCTGCTGCCTCCGTGGAGTGTGGTGGAGTCTCCTTCTTTGGAGGTTTTTAAACAGTGGTTGGATGGCCATTTGCTGGGGGCGCTTTGAGTGTGTGTATTCCTGCATGGCGGAATTGGGTTGGACTCAATGGCCCTTGTGGTCTCTTCCAGCTCTATTTTTCCTGTGATTCTGTAAAATCTGACTTCATTTGATTTAAAAGCATTAGACCTGGTCCAACCCTCTGGGGCAACAGAGAACAAACCTGTACCCTCTCTCTGTGACAGCTCTTTAGATATTTCTTTTATTTCTCTACTGTTACTTTTTTTTGTTTTTCCAATATATTCTAATATTCCATTACACTTTCTACTACCTTTAAATGTCAGAGGCTGGGCTAACCATGGACAACAGTTTCCACTGTTAAATCAGGCACTTTGTAAAACTCTTAGGGCCTTCCGCAGTAACTGTTATAATGCTGTTATTCCACTTTCAACGTCCTATGCAATCCTGGGGTTTGCAGTTTAGGGAGAGGCCTCAAAGGCCCTTGTTACTGAATTTGAGTTTCAAATACTGACTTTGAGGCCCCTCCCTAAACTGCAAACCCCAGGATTGCATAGGATGTTGAAAGTGGAATAATAGCACTATAACAGTCTAGTGCGGAAATGGCCTTAGTCTGTCGTCAAGGGATAATTTCTCCATTCCTTCCCCTACCCCACTCCCCTTCTACTGTGTTATCCTCTAACCTAGATTTATGCCTTGTGGGTTTCCCTGTTTCTTTTTTTGCCTTGTCAGTTTGGGAAGGTTATCCTCAGTTGAAGCAGAAGTGGTTTTTTTCCAGCGCTGTCATTTTGTTTTCGGAGAGATCTGGTGTGGCAATGAAAATGCGACTGAAAGCATTTTAGTTTAACACTCATCATGTCAAAGGGCTTTGCCCTTTGAAAGAAGAAGTATGCGTGTTTATGTGTGAACACGACTACACTAGTATTAGGTTGGATTATCTCCTCTTTCTGCTGTAAATCTTCACTTTCCACGTTTATATGTAGGCTCCTAGGGGGCAGAGACCCATCTTCTGCTACATATGAAAACTTACTTTCCATGTGCCTCATGGTGCTCATCAGTAATAAAATAATCCATTCAAAGGAAGAACAGGTATTATCCCTTGAGCCAAATTTGTCTCTGGATTGCAACAAAAGATACCCATAGAGCAGAGCTTAGGACAATTCCTTTTGAGGACTACAGCTCTCAGAATCCCTTGTGAGAACTGTAGTTCTCAAAAGGAACCATTCCAAGCTCTGAGCTAGATTCTCCTTTTGGTTCCATTCATTTTGAATTTCTGGTGGGCATCCATTGCTTTATATTAAACCAATGTTTGATATTTATTTATTTTAAAATGGGTTTTCGTTTTAAACATTGTTTTGATTCGTCGTGAAAGAATGTTTTTACTTGTGCTATGCCAGTTTGGGAGGCAATAAACAAATGCTTACATAAATTCTTCGGTGAACTATATGCATTTGTGCACAGATGCATGTCTTTCTTTTTGCAATACCTGCCAGGGGACGCTTGAATCGCTGACATGGCGATAACTCAGAATCACGTGCGTTGTGGTATTTATCCTTGTCACATCTTGGGATGCTAAAGAATATCTTTACTGAAATGGTTTATGGCAAGCGCAGCTGAGTGTTGGAAAGGGAGTGCTCCTTTTCATTAAACCTGTGAAACAAAAGCCTGCTCCCCTTTTCGTCATGCCCTTGAAACCAAATTGGAAGATGGCCTCTTTTTTGACGCTGGTGGCATTTAGCCGTAAAGAAGGGTAGCATTGCTCCAGCTCCGTAATGAGTGTGTCTTTGGCCGTTTCCGCACTAGACTGTTATAGTGCTATTATTCCTGGGGTTTGCAGTTCAGGGAGGGGCCTTTGAGGCTGAAAACCCCAGGATTCGATAGGAGGTTGAAAGTGCAATAGTAGCGCTATAACAGTCTAGCACGGAAATGGCCTTTATCTGAGGTCTTCTGCCGCCTTCCATTTGTCTGTTTAAAAAAATCTGAGGACTGCGGCTTCCCCCTGCCCAAACCAAGGTGCCTAAGTGAAAGGACAAAAATCCCAGTTAAAACTGTCCAAAGCGCTTTAGCTGCTCAATACAGCACAGGCACGCCTCGTTTAACAAACCTTCTGACTTCTTTTTGCAAAGTCTGTTTGTACAGCCTACCTTTTCCTTTTCCTCCTCTGGCTAGCTGGGTTTTTATAAGCAGCTTTGGCACGGCGAGGATAGGAAAGGTGGGAAAACCCAACAGAAACAACCAAAGCTGGAGAAATGCAGACTGTCAGGTTGCAGAGGCATGTCTGCGATAATGCAGTAAAAGCTTGAGCTAGGAAAGGGTGGGATTCTACTCTCTGGAATCCCACTGTAGCAGTATGGGTCTACATCCACCAGGTAAGGTAAACTGCAGCTGCCTCCAAAATCCATTAGTAAGCCTGTGGACATGCAGAACATACATTCTTCTGAGCCTGTCGTTGCACAGTATGCAATATTGTGTTGCGTAAGGTTGCCAGTTCAGGGTTGTCTCAGGCCCTGAGGATTCTGGGCCAAAACCTGAGATTTAGGAACAGCCCCAGGTGCTGTCATAAAGCGTTATGTGTTAAGTACCAACCACAGCTTGTCAGAGGAAATATTTTCCTGTTTGGAAAGGAAAACAGAAATCTTAACAGAACAGCAAAAGGGGCTGTTCCCAGATCCAGGTGAAATGAGATTATTCTTTCTCACTTACTTTGGGGAGATAAGGAGAATTGTAAGCAGCCTCCTTGCTTCAAGCCAGAAGGTAGATGAGGAGCAGAGCGGAGGGTGAGCCCCGGTCCCACAGAGATTGGGAGGTAAGGAGCCAGCTAGCCAAGTAAATGCAGCCGACCCTCCACATTTGCGGCTTTGACTTTCACAGATTGGATTATCTGTGAGTTTCTCAAACCTCTGGTGCTTCTTTTCCGGGGAACCTTCTCTCTCGGCGTCTCCAAACAGGCCCCACCTCTGGTCCTCCTCCTCCTCCACCAGCCATTGCCTGGCCAGCTAAGGAAGGAGCTCAGCCTGATTTCTCTGCAGCACAAACCCTCTCCCAGTGTCTTCCACGTACCCAAGGAAGGGCATGGAATAGAGAGAAAGGAAGTATAAGGCCACCCTACCAACCCACCCGCTTTCCCTCTCCTTTTCCTGACGCAGTTTGGACCCTGGGCGCCTGCTCTCCCCACCATGGCTTGGCCCTCTTCCGACAGAGACACACAGACGTGATGATATTTGTGGTTTTTCCACTTTCGCGGGAGTCCTGCGCCCCTAACCCTAGCAAATGTGGGGGTCCAACTGTGTACAGAACCCCTTGGAGAGCTTTAGAAGTTGCAACAAGAAATTAATGATGTCAATTTGAACAAGCTTCTGCTCTCCTAGGTGAGCTGGCAGTTTGCAGCGCAGCCTTTTTCCTCTTTACTGGAGCAGAAACCACCAAAACTGGAGAATGTTGGCCCTCTTCTGCTGGCTGGAGATGACCTACGAACACCGGAGGGTTGGGGCCAGGCTCTGCAGTCTGCCAGCCCTGTCTTTCTCTTGTGTACGGGGACCGCGTAGTGCTAACCTGGTGTAACTCTGCCAGTTGATATTTGTGCTTCGCTGTAGCGATGAAGGATTGTGCCCAAAATGTATTAATAGGGCATTTTTTTAAAAAAATTCCGGACAAAGGATTTTCAAAGAGCAGCCAGATTGCAGAAAGTAGGGGCTGTTAGCCGGCTGAGACCTACGGGTTTGCTCATCCACAATTGTAGGCATTTAGGTGTTTGAAACCCCAAATCCCTTTGGGATTTTTTGGGTTGCTTTCCCCAGCTTCTGGCTGCCGTATGTGGGAAATGGCATCTTCCCAGACCGCACACACCCTGAGGCCTACGCAGTTCCGGCTAAACGCTCTTGTCTTGTCAGCTGCCTGGTTGTTCGGAGGCCTTCCAAACCGTAATAAAGCGTTTTGAGGGCTCTCTGTTTGCTTTGCCGTGGAGAACAGTCAGACCAATCCCAGCTGGTGGTTTGGCTCCTTTCCTCAACCACCAAGAGCTTCCAGAAGAGCAATGGAAAGCAGAGCAAATCCTGTTGAGTAATTCTCAAAGACATAGCTGTGTTAGTTTGCATCAGAATGCAAAGGGATATTCTAGCAATTGTGAGACTTAACTGACAAAACAACGTTTGCAGCATAAGCTTTTGTAGACTGGCTCCAACTTTAGGTCACCGCGGAGAAGGCCAAACGGTAACCGAATTGCCAAGACGTTTGCTGCCGCTGTCGCTTCCAGCAATTTCGGGAGAAGAACCAAAAATCGTTCTCCTTCCCTGTCATGCCCTGCAAACTGTGAACCCCAGGATTCCATAGGATGTTGAAAGTGGAATAATAGCACTATAACAGTCTAGTGCAGAAATGGCAGAGCATACGTGGAGTTCACAGGTTTTACACCATCACATCCCAAGGCTGTTAAAGGAGAAGGATCATAAATTTATCGTCAGCCCACATCTTTAGACATTTCCCACACTTGTAGTGTAGTTGAGCATGCATATATATCTTTGAATGCCTAGACATATAGACACGGTGGAGGCTGGTGGCTGCTGTATCAATGGGATGGTAAATCCGCTTTGGGTTTTAGTCTGAACTTTAAAGAAGCTATCTGAGACACTGTTTTTTGGGAGAAATGAGTGAACATAGACCTGCTAACGCAGACGCTACTAATTTGTTGTCATTGTGTGCCTTCAAGTGGTTACAGTGATCCTAAGGCACCCCGTCACAGGGTTTTCTTGGCAAAATTTGTTCAGAGGAGGGCCTTCCCCTGGGGCTGAGAGAGTGTGATTTGCCCAAGGTCGCTCAGTAGGTTTCCACGGCTGAGTAGGGGTTCCATTTCTGATCTCCAGGGTCATAGGCCATTTCTGCACTAGGCTGTTATAGTGCTATTATTCCACTTTCAACGTCCTGTGGAATCCTGGGGTTTGCAATTTGCCCTTTCCTAAACTGCAGACTCCAGGGATTCCATAGGATGTTGAAAGTGGAATAATAGCGCTGTAACAGTCTAGTGTGGAAATGGCCATGGTGACATGCTTCAAACCACCAAACCTCAAACCTTCCACAAACCTGTGGAAGACGGATGGTTTTGTAGTTCTGAGAAAACGGGTGATGGATGGGAGCAGAGGGAAGGTCATAAGAGCTTGACGGTCTCTTTTTTTGGCGTGTCTTCTCACTACCCCTTTCTTTTCTTTTTGGCAGGTTGCCGGTTGATGGAATGGCCCAGTCATGAACGGTGATGCCGTTTGCCAAGAACCTCCCTCCCAGCTTCCCGACTGGAGGGAATTCTGCGAAGTCCATGCCCAGGCGGCCGCAGTGGCCTTTGCTCAGAAGTTCTGCCAGTTCCTGAAGGAGAACCCCCACTACGACACCCCCGGGGCAGAGACGTCCTTCTCCCACCATTTTGCAGCCAACTTCTTGGACATCTTCAGCCTGGAGGTCAACAGGGTCTTTGTGTCCAACTCGCCCACGAAATACAACATCGTGCCCTTCGTGGGCCTTCAGCACTGTCACATGCCTTACGGGAGGGACCTCTTGCCCCGGAAAGAGCAGACTTCCACCGAGTCCCTGGATAGCATGGACAACCAGATCACCGCCGGCAGGTACCTGAGCCAATCGCAGCAGGTCCAAGCCCGGAAAGTCTCCTCCTATGGCCAGTCCCGGAGCTCGGAGGACGTCTCCGTCCACAGCGGCTCGAAGCCCAAATTCAAGAAGGGTTTCTCCCTGAGGAACATGAGCCTGTGCGTGGTGGACGGCATGAAGGAGATGTGGCACAGGAGGTCTTCGCCGGAGCCCGGGGCGGAAGCCACGCACGGCCGGAGGTCCGACAGAGAAGCCTGTCCTCCCGGGAGCAAGGAGCACAGCGATTCCAGGGAGAAATGGACTCACAAGCTCCGGCTTTCGAAGGGACAGTCTTCCAAGGTGGATCTGGTGGACATTCAGAGAGAAGGGACCCTCCGCTACATGGTGGCCGACGACACGAACTGTGTGGGGAGCTCCCAGTGGCAAAAGTGTCGCTTGATGCTGAGGAAAGCCGTGAAGATGGAAGGGGAAAGGTTCCTTCTGGAGTTCTACGTTCCTCCCAAGGTAAAGCTCCTCGTAGCCAAAACTCCCCTTTTACGCCTGTGGGCTGTTGTTCTCTGCCTTCGAATCGCTTCCAGCTTACGGCACCCCTAAGGTTTTCTGGAATGTCTCTAAGGTTACATGGGGGCATGTTTTGGGGCCTTTCTGGGACCCCAGAGGGCATTTGGGGGCAAAAAAAAATTTTTGGAAAAGGCTGCCAAAAAACAAAACCTGTTTTTTTGATCATATGGGTGTCCAGGGGGTTTCTAAATGTTGTGGAAATGCCTTAAAGGTTGTTTAAGGGCATTTGGGAGCACAAAAAAAAATATTTTTTTTTCTTTAAAAAAAAATTTGTAAATGGTGGAAGAGTCTGGAAACCGTGCCCTGTGCGGAGCGGCTTAGAGAGCTAGGGAGGTTTAGCCTGATGAAAAGAAGGTAAAGAGGTGAGATGATGTCCATGTTTAAATATTTGAAGGGATGTCATGTTGCACATGGGGCAAGCTTGTTTTCTGCTGCTCCGGAGACTAGGACACGGAGCAATGGATTCAAATTATAGGAGAAGAGATTTCGCTGAAACATCTGGAAGAACTTCTTGATGGTCAGAGTTGGGATATGCTTCCTCAGTGGAGTGGAGTGGAGTGGAATCTCCTTCTTTGGAGCTTTTTAAACAAAGGCTGGATGGCCATTTGCTGAGGGGTCCATTGAGTGTGTCTTCCTACATGGCAGAGGGCTGGACTTGATAGCCATTGTGGTCTCTTCCAACCCTATGATTCCATTTTTTTTCCACTCCTGAGCACCCTTAGGGGCCACAGAAATGGCCCCCACGCTTCACCAAGAAGCTTCTTAAGGTGTTTGATTCTCCCCTTTTGGAGGGTAAAAAGAATTCAGAGGAAGTAAAATCAGCCGTCGTGATTCCCACCCGAGCCTAAACGGTGCTGAGCGAACGGAGCCAAGTGCCCCAGAGAAAAGATGGGGCTTGGCGTGAGGCGTCCCTCTTGGGGTTTTGCGTTGCGTCTGCACTTTACCTGCCCCACATACGCACCGGCTGCAAAAGAAACCGCTCTGCAGCCCCGGGGCTTTCCTTGCCGCCAATGGTGCGCAGCGTGTTTCCTTTCTGAAACTGCGTGGATTTCTCGGGGATGCCTGCCAGCCCAGCTGCCGTGACAGCTGGGCGCGAAGCCTACTGCCCAGTCCGTGAGCGGTTTCGAGATTGCACGCTCTACGTAAGGGAGTGTATGTGTCTCTGTGTGTGTGAGGCTCAGCCGTCGCTTGCGAGAAACCCTTCCTCCCGCCGCGGCAAGCTGTGAAAACTGAGCCGGAGGGAATTTATTTCCACTGTGAGAGCAACGTACCGGACAAGAGCATGGAAAATCCCATTCTGGTGAAACCCTTTTTGTTGCCAAACAGAGCCAGAGATTGTGTTTCCGGTTCACTCCCTTTTAACCTTTTCTTCATCCCCGAGGATGGGAAGGTGGGCAGACACAGTTGCTTAGCTCCACATTTGGTGATTTGTGCTCTACAACCCCAATAAGCTCAGCCCTTATTTTGGAGGAGGTAAGATGTATTTTACAGCGCAAGGGGGGAAAGAAATGAATAGCGCAGCAGACAAAAGCAAGAGAGGATATAACGAAGTCTCAAAATAGAACGGGATCTGCGACAGAACTGGCACAGAATCGGGAGGCATCCAGGAGGAAGGGAAAAGAGACAGAAGAAATGAGATAATTCAAGTTTTTGCCATACTCTGTGGCTTGGTTTTTATTTTCCTCAGTATCCAAGGCGGATTTAATTAATATCATGTGAATTGGAAGTGATGATCTAGCCTTTTCCACTGCCAAACAGCTCGTACCTTCTAGGTGGAATCTCTTTTCTTCTAATTTGAATCAATTGCTTCTAGTCCTCGTATTTGAAGCAGCAGCAAACAAGCCAGCCCCGCCTTCTCCATGGTCTACATCCGTGGTTCTCGTATTCTGGGCTTCCAGATATTTTGGGCTTTGAGGAGTTCTGACCATCAGCCATGCTGGCTGAGCCTTCTGGAAAGCGAAGTCAAAAACATCTGGAAGACTAGAGATGGAGAGCCAGTTTTCTATGTGATGTTGCTGGAGACGTTCAAAGACGGTTGTCATGTCATCTCTCAATTTTGCTTTCCTCCAAGCTCAATGTCCACATTTCTCCAGGTGGTTCTTCATTTGGAAAAGCTAATTAGCTCATTGTAACTCGGCCTTCCCACACCCGCCGGCTCCATGAGAAACCGTGTTTCCTCCTTTTGCTGAACGCAGGAGAAGACCGTCTATCGACCAGGAGAGGTTCTGTTACAGAACAGCTGTGCTTTCCATATCCGGGGGGCAGTGAACGCACTCTGCATTTTAACTCAGGGCCTTTCCGCACTATACCGTTATAGTGCTGTTGTTCCACTTCCAACATCCTATGGAATCCTGGGCTTTGCCGTTTAAGGGAAGGCCCTCAGATTGTAAAGGAGCTCTCCAAGGTACTGAACCTGTTGGAGGCGTGGAGTATATCTGGCTCCATTGTCGGAGATACAACTAGCAGGACTGGAGTGTTCGAGGAGAGGCTGGACATGGCTGTAACTCAGGCCATCTCCACCCTACACACATGGACTCCCGGGGTTTGCAGTTTAGAGAAGGGCCTTTGGAATTCTCAGCCAGAGAGCTCTTGGGCCTCAGGAAACTACAAACCCCAGAATTCCACAGAACGTTGAAAGTGGAATAATAGCACTATAACACGGTAGTGCGGAAAGTCCCCTTGAGCGGGGAAGGAATGGGGTTCTGTTCTGGGTGATCCTAACGCAGTGGTGTCTGCCGGTCGACCGCAGGGAAGGTGAGCAGCCAGTGCCTCCGGAATCCAGAATACCCAGCGCGTGCGAAGCGCAAGAGGGAGAGAAAAGGGGAGAAGAGTGTACACGCCTGCCCCAGCATATAAAAATAGCATAGCTGTATATAGGATGGGTGAATGGAAAGGTCATCCTGGATGCATTTTGGAAGAAGCATTCAGTGGGTCTCTTAAGTCTCGCATGACCTTGTTGTTTCGCGTTGCTTCTTCACAGTGGGTCTCATTTTGGGGGAAAGACGGCATACAAATGCAGCTGTCCCTCCACATTTGCTAAGATTTAGGGGCACAGGACCCCTGTGAAAGTGGAAAACCATGACTAACTCTAGGCCCTCCCAAACCATATTTGACACTCAAAAAAGTACGATCACCCTATTCGACCCACCGTGGATTCCTTTGGGGCGTCAGGGTTCCCCCACGAGGCAGAAGCGGGGGGCTGGTGGGGCTCACTGCTGCCCCGCACCATTTTAAAGAGGGACTTACAAGCCTCGCTCACATTTTCTCAGCCTCGCAGGGCTTTCAGTCCCTATTGAAAATGGCCCAGGGAGGCAGCGGAGGGGACAGCAAATAATCCGTAAATAATCAGATCCACAAAAGCTAAACCTACAAATGTGGAGGGCTGACTGTGTAATAATTAAATAAATAAATGTTGTTAGTCTTGAATTAAAAAAAAAAAGGAGCTGGAAAAATGTTGAACAGCTCCTTTTTGTCTATCCTGGTTCTTTCTCTGCTATTTTGCCAAATTTTCTGTTAAAGAAGGAAGGAAGCCATCTTCTTTGTTAACCGAGGCATGCCTGTGTTTTCTTATTAAACGAGAGGTTTTCTCTGCAGAGGTACTTCGCTTAATGTTTAGAAGAGGAACGAAACTGATGTTGTTGGTGGAGTCGCCATACAACCTGTGTGTTAAAATATGGAAATGAAACGAGTTCACCTCCTTCGTTTCCCGCTGGGGTGCCATGCTTTTAATTAAAAGATCTTGGTGTGACTGCAGAGCGCGAGGGAAATGGTATTTTTTAATAACTGCGCCGGCTGATCGACGGTTCACCTTCCTAGTCCCGGTTTTGGCGCGTCGCTGAGCAAAATACGATTTCTAGTCTCTTTCTTTCGGTAGATTAAAAAACTCCTACAACGCTGCCTCTTTCTCTCTGGCCCCCAGGCTTCCAAAGCGAAGGTCAGCATCCCTCTTTCGGCCATCATCGAAGTACGGACGACCATGCCCTTGGAGATGCCGGACAAAGATAACACTTTCGTGCTGAAGGTAAAGTGGCTTCGCCGGCCCCCCGTGTTTATGCCTTCTCTCCCAAATTGCAGATCGTAGGGTCACCTCAAGGCTCTTTGCTGCCTTACGTGTAACGGGGTTAGAACAGAGCGAGGAACACGTGGGCGTTGCTCTGTGTCCTAGTCTCTGGAGCGGTGGAAAACAAGCCCGTCCCCTCTTTGATAGGACATCCTTTCATATAGTTAAACATGGCTATCATGTCCCCTCTTAACTTTCTCTCCTGCTTAGAATCATAGAAACGCAGAGTTGGAAGAGACCCCAGCGGCCATTGAGTCCAACTCCATTCTATCATGCAAGAACAAACACTCAAAACACCCCCAGCAAATGGCCACCCAGCCTCTGCTTAAAAACCTCCAAAGAAGGAGACTCCACCACACTCCATGGAGGCAGCAGCAGATTCCACTGTCGAATGGCTCTGACTGTCAGGAAGTTCTCTCCAATATTTAGATGAAATCTCTTTTCTTGTAGTTTGAATCCATTGCTTCTTGTCCTAGTTTCTGGAGCAGCAGAAAACAAGCTTGCTCTATCTTCAACAAGATGTCCCTTCAGATGTTTAATCATGGTTATCATGTCTCCTCTTAACCTTCACCAAAATGGTGAAGGGCCTGGAAGCCAAGCCCTATGAGGATAGACTTAGAGAGCTGGGTATGTTTCAGTCTGCAGAAGAGAAGGTTAAGAGGGGACATGATAGCCATGTTTAAATATTTGAAGGGATGCCATGTGGAGGAGGGAGAGGGCTTGTTTTCTGCTGCTCCAGAGACCAGGGCAAGGAGCAATGGATTCAAGCTGCAGGAAAGGAGATTCCACCTGAACCTCAGGAAGAACTTCGGGACGGTCAGGGCTGTCCGGCAGTGGAATCTGCTGCCTCCATGGAGTGTGGTGGAGTCTCCTTGCTTGGAGGTTTTTAAGCAGAGGCTGGATGGCCATCTGTCGGGAGTGCTTGGAGGGTGTTCCTGCATGGCGGGGGGTTGGACTGGATGGCCCCTGGGGTCTCTTCCAACTCTACATTTCTATGATTCTATGATTCTTTTTGTCAGGCTAAACATACCCAGCTCTCTAAGCCTCTCCTCATAGGGCATGGCTTCCAGACCCTTCACCATTTTGGTCACCCTCCTCTAGACATGCTCCAGCTTGTTGATATCCTCCTTGAAACAAGGTGCCCAGAACTAGACAGAATATTCCAGATGAGGTCTAACCAAAGCAGAATAGAGTGGTACTACCACTTCCCTTGATCTAGACCCCACACTCCTGTTGATGCAACCAAGAATCGCATTGGCTTTCTTGGCTGCCGCATCACACTGCTGACTCACGTTCAGCTTGTGGTCCACCATGTCTCCCAGATTCCTTTCACACATGCTGTTATCAGTCACGTGTCCCCCATCCTATATTTGTGCATTCCATTTTTCCTGCCTAAGGGCAGGACCTTACATTTCTCTCTGTTGAATTTCATTTTGTTAGCTTCGGCCCATCTCTCCAATCTGTCAAGGTCCTTTTGAATTTTGATCCTGTCCTCCGGCGTATTAGCAACCCCTCTCAATTTGGTGTTGTTTGCAGATTTGATCAGCATGCCCTCTGCTCCTTCATCCAAGTCGTGGATGAAGATGTTGAATAGCCCTGGGCCCGGGACAGCGCTGTAATGTTCCCCCTTGAGTGCAAACTAAAGATGTGTGCGGGCATGATCGAAGCCACTGTCTATAACGCCTCGTCGCTCCCACCGTATGGGGAAGTGTTTAAATCACTGAGGGAATCCTGCCCCCCAACTCCAGATGCTGTTGGACTGCGACTCCTGACATTTGTCATTATCGGCTGTGCTGGTTTTGGCTGCTGGGAGTTGCAGTCCAGCAGTGCTCCTTACGAGCTGATCTTGTTACTTGTACTTGTAAAAGCTGTGGAGTCCATACCTGAAGTGTCCACCCCAATTTTCTTGTTCCCATTTAAAATAAAGTGTATTAGGATTTTTAAAATCCTCTTTTTCTCCCAAGGAGCTTGCAGCGGGAAGGTATGGACTAAATCTTTTCCTTGGCCTGACCCTCTGAAGTAGACTTAAGAGTGTGCCACTGATTTTGTGGCAAAACCGGGATTCGAACCCGGGCCTCCCAGCTCCACAGTGCACTTTTTTCTGTTGTAAAAGGGACAGAAGATGAAGAGCTTCTTTGGATCAGTTTGTCCAGCTTTTACCCTTCCGGTTTGAAGCATGTTTTTCTCTTTTTTCCTTTTATCCTGACCGGGGGGAAAAAAATCATCCTCATTAAAACCGCAATACCATCCCGTAAGCAGCAGGGTCCCTTTGAAAGACCGACTCTGGCCGGTAACAACAGTGCCCTCCGGCCCAGCGGGGTTGCCGTGGAGCCACCGCACGAGACCTTCCTCGACAAATTGAACTTATGCAAACTTCCATCCCGGCTCACTGTCAGGGAGCATAAAAGGCACCTTTGTGAAGAGTGAGAGAAAAAGAAAATGGCATTTGCTTTGTGTTTGGCAATCTCCAGATTTTTTAAAAAATATTATTTTATTTTATTATTTTAAGATTTTTAATATTATTGTTCCAGCTCTCTGAATTTGTAGAAAGCATTCATGCAATAGAAGGGGGAGAAAGCAGGGATGAAACACAGCTCATTGCTGGCTGAAATGTTTCTCTCCCTTGCTGGACCGGCCCAAACATGAGGCGCGGGGAGGCAGTGGCCTCAGGCAGCAGACGTTGGGGGACGGCGGTGGCCATGTCCAGAATGGTACTCCTGGACTGCACAGCTTTGCCCCTCTACCACGTGATTTTCCTTAAACTAGCCCTAAGCCTCTAAGGTATGGCAGGACATATCTCCATTAACAGTCTTGGAGTAACATTTTGCTGCCAGTCTAACCGGACTCTGTACACGGAGTAGGGGAGGGCCCAACATTTTGTTATTTTTTCTCAGGCGGTAAAATGTCTCGGATTGGATCGAAATCTTTCCAGCTGTCTGCCTTTTTATTTATATTTCTTTTTTATACTGTGAGTCCCAGCTTTGGAGAGGGGAAGGTGGGGTAGAAATACAGCAAAAGAATGCAATTTCCCCTTAGAGAAATGAAAGCGGTTAAAAATGAAAGCAGGATTGGGAGGGATAGGAGTAAAAAGAAAATGTGATCGGGTTTGGTTTGGTTTGTATGGTTTGAATTTACAAACCGTGGTTTGCAATTGGTCAGCAAACCAGAGATCAGAAAAAAGAATGTTTTGAAGGTGGGGTTTTGTTTTGGTTTTTTTGCAAAACATAGTTTCTGCTGAACATAGTATTTCTCATCTGAATTGACAAACCCAACTTTATTTGTCTCCCAACGTTGGCTGTGCTGGATAAGACGGCTGGGAGTTGTAGTCCAACAATGGCTTCAAGGCCACAAATTGCCCACCCTTGATTTGAAGCACTGTGGTACTTACCTAATTTAGCATTAGTGGGTTTTTTTAAAGAAAGAAGCTTTTTGATTTCCTGAAAAAGGGCTAAAAAGTAGGCAATACATTACTGAGCAGGGGAGAGATACTTTTATTATAACTAGTTATGAAAATTGCAGCTGGCAAACGCTGTCCAAGGAGAAGCACCAAGGCCTGTCTTCCACCTTCGTGGGAAGGAATGCCTCTTCTAATAAAGCGGAGAAGTTAATTTTGAAGACTATAACTCCCAGAATCCTCCAGCCAGCAAAGCTAATAGAAGAATTGTAAAAAATGCAGGTGTCTGAGGAAAGATACCAAGCCTGTTTCTCCCCCTTCACAAGAGAGGATGCCTTGTCTAATAAGGTACCACTGATAGAGCAGAAAAGTTATTTTTTTTAGACTACAACTCCCAGAATCCTCTAGCATAGTCAGTGGAAGAATCCTTTTTTCCCAAGCTCTGGTGCAGGCATACTCCTGCAGGTATTCACTGGTGAGACAAACATATTCTTTCCTTGACTTAAAAATGTTATTACTTCTTGGCTTTCTGGAGTTGAATTCTAGATCCAGTCGAGTCCCTGTCTATATGGGGTTTATACGTGTGTGTTAAAGTGTCCTAAATATTTGGTATTTATATATGTATGTGTGTTTTCCATCTAGGTAGAAAATGGTGCTGAGTATATCTTAGAAACCATTGACTCGTTGCAGAAACACTCCTGGGTGGCGGATATACAAGACTGCATAGATCCCGGGTAAGGACCGCATCCCCTTGAACCTGAAGAGGCAAGGCTGAATAAATGTTCTAATCACAGAGCTCTTTTTCTTGAAATTTGCAAGCTTCGTGTTTGAGGCGCCAGTTTTTTTGATGCAAAAGATCGGGTTCGGCAGCGCAGCCAAGCCAAGGGTTAGAGCGAGTCCACGGCGGGTCCAAATGCCGAGGCGGCCCTGGCCGTACCCGCGCTTGCGCTCCAGCAGCTGTGACCACACTCTCGGTGGCAGAAGTGCCGGCGTGCCACCCGCTTCCTCCCTCGCTCCGTAGCTGGAGATGCCGCCCGCGCTTGCGGAGGACGGGGAAAGCCGCAGCGACGCCTCCTCCTTCCCGGGGGCACTTCTGGCTTGATGGGGTACGGCAAACAAATCCTCCCTGAAGCCATTGAGAGTTCAGCCGGTGGGATAAGCGCTTGCACGGTTGCCCCGTGCGTAGGTTCGTAATCTCCGGTTGCGTCTTAGGAACACCTTGTGCCCGTTCCACTCGGTTGGAGAGACAGAGAGAGAGAGGTGGGGAAAGAGGCCAGTGCCTGTCAAACACCTATAAGGCAGGGAGATCGTGGGTCGATGGAGTGAACGTTGGCCGCTTCAGAGCCTTAAGGTGCTCTTGTGGAAAGCGCCAGAAGAAAGTTAGCCCTGAACGGGTGAAGCGGGGGCACTTCTGCATGCCTGAGATAGCCGGAGGTAGGAAGGCAGGAGGCACTGTGTAGGCCAGCGTTTCTCAAGCCATCTGATGTGGGAACCGGCAGTCCCCCCCAGTCCCTCACAGGTGCCGCGAACTACAACCAGGGCCGGTTTACAGTCCGCCCTCCGCATTTGGGGGTTTCACTTTTTCGGATTTGATCATTCACGGGTTCTTTGCTGTCCCCTCTGCTGTCTCTCTGTGTCATTTTTAATAGGGACGGCAAGCCTCGCGAGACCGAGAAACTGTGAACGAAGCTTCTAAGGCCCTATTAAAAATGTTGTGGGGCAGCAGTGGAGGTGGCCGTAAGCCCCACCGGCCCCCCATTTCTGCCTTGTGAAGGAACCCTGATGCCCCAGAGGAATCCGTGGTGGATTGAATATAGTGATCACGCTTTTTTGTGTGCGTTAAATATGGTTTGGGAGGGCCTAGAATTATTCCTGGTTTTCCCACTTTCATGGGGATCCTGTGCCCCTAACTCTAGCGAATGGGGAGGGATGACTATATACCCATGAGCTACAGCTCTTTCTTTAATGGAAACTCACCAGGGGCTGACAGCCAGTGACTTGTGGGCCAGTACTAGTCCATGGACTACCCCACCCCGATGCATGCAGTCAGGGTGACTAATGTCTTTCAGCTCGAGGGCCCCACTTCATTGCAGAGACCTTCCCAAGGATGCGTTCAAATAGCAGACGAGGTCAGCAGCAAAAGGGGTACAGCCAAAAATGTGCATTCCTGTTTGCTGTCAGATCAGCTTTGAATTTTGGCGATCGTACAAAGGATATGACAACTCCAAGAGCCCAGTTGTCAACAGCGTTGCTCTAGTTTTGCAGACCCGTGGTGGCCATGGCGTCTTTGAGGGAATCGTTCTACAATTTTCTTCTTTTCCTGCTGCTTTTCGTTTTCCCCAGCGTTCCTATCTTTTCCAGTGACTCACATTGTCTCATGATGTGCCCAAAGTACAATAGCCTCAGTTTGGTCATTTGGGTTTCTAGGGAGAGTTCAGGCTCGATTTGCCGTGAAATCCATTTCTTTGTCTTTTTCGGTATGTGTAGAACTCCTCCAGCACCACTTTTCCAGGAGTTCATTTTCTTTCTGTTGGCTTCTTCCTGTCAAAATCAAGCTGACAAGTTGCCAAACAAACAAACACAGGGTATTTTTGTCCTAAAGCTCTTAGTGCCAGTAACTCAGCCTTGGGAGAGATGTTTCAATGATTCGGAATGCAGGAAAAAAAAACCATACAAAAACTAGGAAACTAGAAAATGGTGTTTATCGTGGGAAGGCGGTGTGGCCGGCTGGGGAAACTCTGACGGTCAGATTCAGGAGTGCCTCGGGTTCTCCATCCTTGATTAATATATACAACCTGTTTCTCTAGTAATTGTACTCAGAGGAGCTGTAGTCAAAGGAAGCCCCACAGAGCAGATTCTCGGTGCAAGAGAGCGCCAGAGGAGAGCATGGAGAGGAAGTAAGTCCCGATTCTTCCGGCCCCGGAGGTGAAAGAACTCCACTGGATCCTGCCCAGCGTCTGACCTGAAATAAGGCAGCGCACGGAAATAGACAGCTTTCTCTGAAGGTAGACAGTTCTGTTCCCGCTCTCCATCAAGAACAATATGGCCATATCCAATGAAGAGGCATTTGTGTGAATGACCCCTCCGGGCAAGGGGGTCCAGGCTGACCCTTGAAAGCTTGCGATGACAACTCTTTCAGCACAGTTTTGAGCCCTCTCTTCTCTTTTTGTGAGGCTTGTATCGCTGGGGACAACTTGTGAGAGCTATGTTTTGGGGTGCGGCTACCACATCCACCAGGCTTCATGGTAGAAATGAAGACCTGATGTCATCAGATAGAATCATAGAGTTGGAAGAGGCCACAGGGCCTATCCAGTTCAATCTCCTTCTGCCATGCAGGAATACATATCAAAGTGCTCCCAACAGATGGCCATCCAGCCTCTGCTTAAAAACCTCCATCGAGGCAGCCTATATTTCACTGCCAAACAGCTCTGACTATCAGGAAGTTCTTCCTGAGGTTCAGATGGAATCTCCTTTCCTGTCGTTTGGATCCATTGCTCCTTGCTCCAATGCCCACCTGCCTAGCTCACAAGGACTTGATGGGCTTCATAGTTCATGCTACCATTTCACACTGGCCACAATATTACTTGTGGAACTCATTGCCACAGGATACTGAATGGCCACTGATGCCTTTAAAGTAGGATTAGGTCATTGTGAGGAGGAGAGACCTAGTAGTGGCTATTTGTCATGAAAGATCAGAGGGGCAACCAGCTTCAGAGGCAGTCTGCCTTTGAATATCAGTTGCCAAAATATCATTGGATGGGGCTAAAATATCCTACACCTTTATCTTCATGGTTTCCTAGAAGAATATTGTTGTCTCATGTGGGAACAAGACTCAGGACTAAATCGAGCTTAGGTATTCTAGCAGGTCTCTTCTTTTTTGGTTAGAAATGGAACCCCCATTTTCCAGAAGAGTCTACCACAGTGCGCCAGTTGTTTGGGGGGAAAGTGGGAGAGGGCTTCTGTTTTCTTGAAATGCTGTGAGCCAATGCATAGGTGGACTTCTTGGAGTCTTGTTACATTTTTATTGTTTTAACCTGCAAGCGGATGACAGTTCTGCGCAGTGAACAGAATCCAGAAAAGGTCTCCTGGGGGACTACAACTCCCAGAGTCCCCTTGGTCGTGCTGGCTCGGGGATTCTGCTAATTGTAGTGTCAAAAATCACGTTTCCAAGTGCTGGTAGAGATAATGTGGTGCCTCCTGCTCCTCCTCCTGTGTCCAACAATCTGCTCTTCTCTTCCTTCCAGGGACAGTGGTGATGACATTGAACTCGCATCTTGTACCCAGGGGGCCTGCCTGCCGAGCAGGGTGTCGTCTTGTAGCTGTGAGTTCCTGGCTGATGGTAATGAGAATTTGTTTTTTCAAAGTCAAATGTTTTCCTTAAAAAGTTAGTTTGTACACTTTGATCCTGGACACCCTTCTATAAGGCCATTTCCACACCAGACTGTTATAGTGCCGTTATTCCACTTTCAACATCCTATGGAATCCTGGGGTTTGCAGTTTGGGGAAGGGCCTTTGAGGACTGCAAACCCCAGGATTCCATAGGATGTTGAAAGAGGAATAATAGCACTATGACAGTCTGGTGCGGAAATGGCCTAAGAAAACATTTAGATGGATCTCTTATGGAGGTGAGTGATCACTTCTTTGGTAAAAATGGAAAATGTTGTGATGGAACAGCTGATGCCTGGGTGCAGATATGCCTTTTTTTGTCCTGCTACCATCTCTATTCATACAGATATCTGTAGGTTTTAAAGCAGTGCAAGAAACCCGAAGAGAGGAGGAAAATGCCCCGTCGGTGACATGATAAGGCATCGTTTTGCTTTGCAGAAAAACGGACGAGCCAGTGGAAGTCTTGAGTATCTTCTTAAAAAGGTGTGATTCTTTTCCAGATGCGTCCCGGTTTCAGGACAGGTGTGCCAGCTCTGCTGCTCCACCGGACACCACGCTCAATGCTGCCACAGTTGTCACAGCGCCACACAGCAGGAGCAGGGACTCTGCTGGGGAATACAGAGCCCATGTGCCTCTGGAGAACTTCCTTCAGACGTTGGACTCGCCAGCAACTGGGGGCCACGCAGCAGGTACCCTGTTTCCTTAAAGAAACGTCTGAGGATTCTGTTTGCAAGACAGGAGGTGCATTTCTCTTTGCCTGCATCACAGTTATAAAAGGTTACCTGGAAGGTGACATCCACAAAGTATGTGAGCAGCTAAAGCAGTGAGATCTTCTGATCACTGACTAATAAAGGTTTGGGCCTTTCCACACTACCCTGTTATAGTGCTATTACTCCACTTTCGATCTCCTATGGAATCCTGGGCTTTGCAGTTTAGGGAGGGACATTTAAAATTCTCAGTCAGAGAGCTCTTTGGCCTCAGTAAACTACAAACCCCAGAATTCCACAGAAGGTTGGAACTGGAATAATAGCACTATAACAATGTAGTGCGGAAAGGCCCCTGGTCTCTTAAGTCTTACCTGACCTTGTTGTTTCATGTCACTTCTGCACATAGTTAATTTTGAATTTCAGAAAAGAAAAAAACTAACAAATGTTGGAACAGCTCTTCTTTTTTTGGCGTAAGAACCTATCCCTGTTCTTTCCATGCTATTTTGCCAATTTTTTCTGTTAAAGAAGGAAGGAAGCCATCTTCTTTGCTGAGGCATGCTTGTATTTTCTTTTTAAATGAGAGGTTTTCTTTGCAGAGGTACTTCATTTTATGTTTAGAAGAGTATAACAATACAGTGCAGAAATGGCCCTAGTCTTTTAATTCCAGCTTTATTTCATTTTTAATGTTGTTTTCTTCCACGTTTTAACTTTATTGTATTTCTCTTACTTGGTAAGCTGCCTTGAGTCTCTGTTTCGGGAAAAGACGCAGTACAGATAAATATCACTGTCTTTTTTCTCCACCCTGGAAGTATAAGTCTTTTAACAGCAGTAAAAGCACACTGGATCTAACCACACTGACCCTCAGTTAAATTCCGCACCGCACAGATTCAGATTGGTTATATACTTAAAAACCGACCAACCAAAAAGATCTAACCACTGAACACCCACACATCGTATACTATAAGGAAGCATTATCTGTATTGCATCACCGACATTTAGTGGAAGGCAACAATTTCAGTCTAAAGAGCCATCACGGTGCACAGTATAAAGATTTGTAAATATTTAAGCTAGGGCGATTTTCTGTTGGTACTGGACAATCTAACTCCGCATTCCACTCAATCTAACTCTAATTTTATTAATGTCAAATTCAGCACTTTCCAACAACCATTTATAATCTAGACTTTCTGGTTTCAGTTTCTACCAGGATATGACTAATACGTCCACCACAGGCACTCAGAGCTGATGTTCCATTTTGAGGCACAAAAAGATACTGTATTTGTAATGTACTCACGGGGATCTGATAAGTAGAACTCAGTACTGAAGAACAGAAAAATTCCTGATCTAGACCGGCCCAAATTATACATCTCACAATCAACTCATTTCTTCCATAAGAAAGGCTGTCTTCCTAATTCATATTCCATGTGGCATTGTTTTGGTATCAAAGCTCGGCAATCATTAATTAGCAATTGATTTGTTGCCTTTAATCTGTTCAGATTTTTTGCCATCGATTGTAGGATTCGTTAAAGATCAACAGCCTTCCGCATTTTTCTTTTCTTCCTCCCTAAGTAATGGTCTCCGTTTCCCGTTATTTTAATATTTTGGTGGCCATATTTAGTAATGCTGTGAGATATATTAATTTAATGCATTTATCACCACATCGTTTGTTTGTAAATTTTCCCCTGGCTTAATGCTTCTTTAACAATTGCAAATAAATGTGGTGGCACTAACACTAATGTTTCTGAGCTTTGGGGAATCACACTAACAAATGTAAGTCCCAAAACATAATCTATGAGTTAGACAATCACAAATGCAAATCTTATGGTTAAATGGATGTACTGTACACACGTAGCTGACAAAGACAACATGGGCTGCAGCAGAGCGTAGATTGTCACGTAATACGAGTTTGCAAAACGAAGTAAAGTGTGAAACAGCCAGAGGGTGTCCTGCTGTGTTTCCCCAAGATGCACAAACACACTGCCTTTTCTTGCAATAGTGTTACTGTACAGTGGCCCCTCCACTTTCGTGAGGGTTTGGGATGCGGAACCCTTGCGGAAGTCAAAAAACCACGAATAATTCACCCCTGCCCAAATGAGAACGCATGGCTTCCTTCCATGCACCTGGGCAGAGGGCAAGTAAATGGGAGGGCACAGCCCCGTGCCCGATTCTCCTCCTCCCGTTCCCTTGCCTTTTGTCTGGGCGTGCCTTTCTTCTCCGCGTGTGGAGAAGTTCCTGCTTCTGCCTAGGCATTGAGAAGGAAAGCACACCTCCGTGGGCAAAAAGCAAGCAAATGGGAGGGGGGAAATGTAAGGAAGGCATGCATGCCTCGCAAATAATCAGATTCACAAAGGTCAGACCCGCTAATGTGGAGGGAGGTCTGTATTTAGATTTTGCTCTTCTTTCCATGAAAACCAAAGCAGAGCTGTTGAGTTACCGCCAGCCTTCTCTTTTTCCAAGATGAAGGCTCACAATTTCCTGTCTATCCCAGTATGGATTGCTAAGCGTCGTTCGGTGCCCACCTGCCAGGGCGGAAAAGCTCCCATTCTCTCCTGCTGTGTTCAGAATCATCCGGTCTCAAATTTTCATCTTGGGACTGAGTTTAACCACACACTACGTGGACGCAATGGCTGCAGTCCGGTGTGGCTCAGCGTAGCAAAGTAGGTCCAGGCCTATACTTGGCTGGGCTATATACCACCCCCACCCCAACTTATAGAACAACCTCTGAAGCCTTCCACTTCTTGCATTGAGGGGAGCAGGGAGGAGCACAGAAGTGTCTGGTGCAAAATGATTACAGCAGGGCTGTGACCTCCAGAGGACTCGGGCAGATCTCAGAGCTGATGTCGTCATTTTGCATCCGGTGACAGGGACGTAGCCAGACGGTTCTGCAATCCTACCTGCTTCCCACTGAGCAGCAAATGGCTGTATGGGGGACTTCAGAGGGCTACTAATAAATTGGGGGTGGGTAGATGGGAGATCTGTGTGCCACTCAGGGAAGAAGGGAATACCAACCCCCCACAGCACCCAGTAATGGAGATAAGGGAAACATGTGCGTGCGTGTATCCTTCATAGAGTGCTGAGCACCACCAGCCGAGTTTCTTGCTTTGCCTCCAACTTTTTAAAATTAACTTTCCCGAGGAAGAATTCTGTGGAACTCAAAAGCTTACACACACATGCAATCGGAGTTTTTACTAACAAAGATATTGCCCGACTTGTTTCCTTGTTTCTGACTTCTTTTGTGCCCAAACCGTCACAGGTGAAGAAGGCGAAACAGAAGCAGAGATCAACCTCTTGGACTTCCCTTGGTTCCACGGGACGCTGTCGCGGGTCAAAGCCGCTCAGCTTGTGCTCTTTGGCGGAGCCAGAAGCCATGGACTGTTTGTCATTCGGCAGAGTGAAACGCGGCCGGGCGAATATGTGCTGACCTTTAACTTCCAGGGAAAAGCTAAGGCAAGTGACCCCAACTCTTCCTCTCACCTGGTGCTTGGTCAGAAAGTGGTTGCTTGTCTCCTAGCTTCCCATCTGCCTGGAGAATTTTGAGAAGATTTTAGACTCTTGATTTGCAGTTTGGTCTCTTAATGGCAGGACGACAGTTCTCCAATTTATGCTTTCTGGGTGGAACACATTGACAATGATGTGTTTGGGGTTCCTTCCAATCTGAGTTGGATTTGTTGGGAGCGGGGAATAATATCTGATCAGGAGGACCAGAGCTTGGAAAGTTACTTTTTGGATCAGAAGTCCCAGAATTTCCCATCCAGCATCGTGGTTGTGTGTGTGAGAGAGAGAGACAGAGAGATCTGAGAGTTGTAGTCCAGAAAGAGTCACATTTCCGTGGTCTGAAGAGGAACTTGGCATCTAGGCCGTTTCCACACTAGCCTGTTCTAGTGCTATTATTCCACTTTCAACATCCTATGGAATCTGGGGTTTGCAGTTTCGAGAGGGGCCTCAAAGTATAACAGGCTAGTGAGGAAAGGGCCCTGGTCTTAACTGGAGTGCAAAACAGGAGACAACAAAAGCTGTAGAAAGCATCCACCCAAACCACTTTGCCTTTGAATTGCCTGGTTCCTGGCACGGGATCCATTTGTACCTGCCAGGCGGAAGAAAGGAGGCAAGTTCTCAAGGCGCTTTGGCTCATCTGCTCTGTCTGCAGAGTCTGAGGCAAAGAAAGTTAGTGGTGAGAATGGCCTTGCTCGCTTTGGAGATGCAGTGGTGTTTGATCCCCTGCCATGGCTTGGGGTGGTTGGCGAGCACGGGTAGGGATCCACCATGTATATACATGCACGGAGAAGGTTCGGTGCTGGCAGCGTTGGCATTTATGTTGCTGTTGTCCAGGATGTGTGTCTGTTAGAAATATCGTCCAAAATAGCAGCTCTTTATGCAGTGTCCCTGCTCTCTTATTATTTGTATTCAGGACAGGTTCATGTTTCTCCTCTACCCGTGCTTCCACGCACAGCATTTTCTTGAAGAAGATATAACTGAATAGATCCGTGAAAGAAACATACATAATTAGTCAAATCAAATACCTAAGTAGTAGCCACAGTCTTTTTTTTTTTTTATTCTCCTGCATGGTGGTCTTTTTTGGTGTGTTGAAATCCACATCTGTGCAATGTTTTGCAGCATCTCCGACTGTCCTTGAATGAGAACGGCCAGTGCCACGTCCAGCACCTTTGGTTCCAGACCATCTTTGACATGCTGAGGCATTTCCACATGCATCCCATCCCTCTGGAGTCAGGCGGGTCGGCCGACATCACCCTCCGCAGCTACGTCGTGGCACAGAGCCCCTTGCCCGGTAGGTTTAGCTCCCGTTCTCGATGTTCCACCTCACCTGGGAGCCGGCCAGAGCCCAGCGTGGAAACAATGCCGTTGTCATTTAGCACCTGACTTGATGCTTTGCAGAGCAAGACCAGCAAATAAGATGGAATCAGAAACCTCACAGCATTTATTCAGCTTCTGTTTAAATTTAAACAGAAGCTGCGTGAAGACTGTAAGGTTGACCACCACTTGCCAGACTGGTTCTCAAGGGGACCTACAGAAAATGAAACATATATGGAAAACCAAAAAATAGAGGAAGCAACATATCCTGTAATTAAAGCACCAGAGGTGGCAAGGGAACTTCTGGTGAAGAACTTATTTCGGAATGGAGGTGCCTAACGGAATTTTTAAGGATAAATGGGGGTGATTTGATGACTCTAGGGTTTTGAACTTGCTCAATACTGTGTCTTTCTTTAAAAAGAAAAATTGTCGTCGTATGTTATTATCTTGAGAAAGATGTCGAGAAAAAATTAAATAGAAGTTGTTTGCTCTAATATATTTAAGATAGATTTGATTTGATTAAAGGGAGTGATAATATAGTGGAATAAAATAACAGTATTTTAAAAGAGTTAATAATAATGATTTTTGAAATGGAAATTCATTGGAATGTTGGAAATTTAGGAAATTTAGAAATTAAAATAGTTTGGGAATATAAACATAAGGAGCAACAAATTTAAAACAATAGAAAGTGATGAATTTAAGTACATTTTCATACATTGGAGCTGTTTGCAACAAGGGTTAGAGCCATTTTTAATTAGATGTAGTCTCTTTTTATGCAGAATGCTTTGTTAGGCTTCTAAGTGGCTCAACCTATCAGCAGCAAATAATGTCTGTGCTAAAGGAAATGCGCTGGCTTCCTATTGATTACTAGGCCAAATTTAAGGTTACTTATTGTTTGTAAAGCCCTGAACAACTTACAACAACTTACCCAAACCATTGCATTCTCCTTTAAAAAAACATTTGTTCCTTGAGGTCATCCTGCAATCTGAGGTCTATTTCACGTTCATTCAAAGAAAGACCAGCAGTGTGATGGCTCATATTATGTGGAATGCTCCTCTCTCTGGAATTTGACATGCTTCAGCAATTTATTTGAAATGCATGTTGAAAATGTCCTTATTCTTTCAAACCTTTTCTGTGTAGTCCAACCTATCACCTGGTCCATGGACCATATAAATGTATTATTGGAGGTATACCTCAGTTCATGAAGTAGGTATCTTCCCAGGCATTGCTTCTTTAACAAAAATTTGGGACTGGAGCATGGGAAGAATAGGGACAGGTTCCTGCTCCACAAAAGAGAAGAACAGTAAATGTTTTATCCAGAATTAATAATCTACAAATGTGAAATGAAACAACAGTGTGATGTCAGGTAAGTCTTGCATAAGTAAATCGAAGTGTTTGCACCTTTTACTTCTGCCGAAATGATTTTCTATTACACTGGCTTCCATTATTATGATTTCTGTTTTGCTGCCCAGACTTTCAGATCTATGCTTTTTAGCATTCTGAGGATAGCTAGTGAGACAGGCTTATCTGCTGTCCGCCTGGGTCTCCGTTTTCCTGTTCGCACATGGTCAGTGAGGGATTCTGGAGGGAGTTGCTGCTTACCTTGCTTGTTATAGCCAAGTACGCATAGGTGCAGCAAGTTCAGTTAGAGCAGAATCCTATCCTTTCCTAGCTCAAAGCTGCTTTAGTCTGCTTTGGTCAGACCTCATCTGAAATACTGTGTCCAGTTGTGGGCTCCTCATTTCAAGAAGGATATTGACAAGCCGGAGCGTGTCCAGAGGAGGGCGGCCAAAATGGTGGAGGGTCTGGAAGCCATGAAGCCCTATGAGGAACGACTTACGGAGCTGGGGATGTTTAGTCTGCAGAAGAGAAGGTTGAGAGGGGACATGAGAGCCATGTTTGAAGGGATGTCATGTCGAGGAGGGAGTGGGCTTGTTTTCCGCTGCTCCAGAGACTAGGACAAGGAGCAATGGATTCAAACTGCAAGAAAGGAGATTCCACCTGAAGCTCAGGAAGAACTTCCTGATGGTCAGAGCTGTCCAGCAGTGGAATCTGTTGCCTTCATGGAGTGTGGTGGAGTCTCCTCCTTTGGAGGTTTTTAAGCAGAGGCTGGATCTGTTCGGAGTGCTTTGAGGTGGGTTCCTGCATGGCAGAAGGGGGTTGGACTGGATGGCCCCTGTGGCCTCTTCCAACTCTGTGATTCTGTGATTCCAAAGTTTATTGCATGGTTTACTGCAGACTCCCTACTGCAACCTGACACTGAAATTTTGTTGATGCTGTTAAATATTTTCAGCTAGACTGAGGAGGAGGAGGAGGAAGAGGGTGGCGGGATGAGCATAAGGCGACTTTGTAACATTTTTGTCAGAGGCTTTGTTAACTAAATGTGCATTTTAATGTGCGCTTTGTGCATATTATGTTTTATTTATTCTTGAACAGCATTTGGAACTCTTCAGATTTAATTGGCTTGTAAAGACACATGAATGAATAATTGAGTAACGCTGGGACTTTCCTAAAGTGCAAAAGGTTTTGTTAACCTTCTCCACCTTTTTGTTCCCCTTCCATTGCAGACGTCAGTCCTTCCCCAGCGGTGGCCTCCCAGCAGCCGACGTGCCGAAACGACCTCCAGTCCCAACACTACTTCTCCAGCTTCCTCCCGGTCACCTTTCAGCCGGCCTCCCCTTCCGAGGGCACCACCTCGTCCTCTTCCTCCTCCGCCAGCCATTCGCTCTACCACCGGATGGAAGGGACCCTCAGCGCCCGGAGCCGGAGCAACAGCACTGAGCGCCTCTTTGATTCCTCCGCCATCGGGGCAGAGGATTACCACGAGAGCGAGGGCTCACGGAGCAGAACCCGAGCCGTGGAAAACCAGTATTCTTTCTACTGATCGTACTGTTGGGAGTTCTTATTTTTCTTCTCCTTCCAGCACACTGGCGTCCTCTCCTTTTTGGCACAGCTGCTTTTGGAAGAGCCTCCGGCATACCTCCTTCCACATCTCAAGAGTCGTCAGCTTTCTCTCGGCCTCCGAATGTGTGTGTCTGCGTGGCACCTCCGTCTCCTTGCCCTACAAAGAGTTTTGCTCCCTTGCTCTTCTTCCCTTATTTCTTTCCATTGCACAAACTGGAGGTGGCCCCTTCCTCTTCCAAGCATCCAGGCGAGGAGGGACACGTGGCAATACCACACTCCTAGCTAGTCACACCCTTAAAAAAATGGATGAAACACGCCGTTGTCTCTTACCTGTCCGCTGGGTGGCGGAAGAATGATCCAAAATGAGGAGGAAATGTACCACTTTGGGGTCTCTGTGAAGTTGGGGACTCTTTGCCTTATGTTTGTCTCCACCTAAATTGTCTTGTTGGAATCAGGAAGGTTTGTTATGTGGGAAGGGAGTGGTAGGAGCTAACTTTTTTTTACCATGACTTCAAATTGCTCCTGGCTCACCCCGGTTTGTGCTCAGAGAGCTGCAGCTGGAGATGCTTGCAAAAGATCTGTTTCTGAATTGCTGCTCTTTGGGCCTTTGGGTTCTGCTACCCTTTTCCCCTGTAAATAGGTAGGTTTCTTGTAATTCCTTGCGCCATCACGCCCTCCCAGTCCTGCTCCTTTGGAGCCAAAGTGCTGTGCTCTTGAAGAATAGCACCATAAATTAAGTGCACATAGATGGAGATACCTGGCCGGTAGCCAGACCAGAGGTCTCTGTGGTCCCGGGGGTGGGTGGGCAGGCGGTGAGGATTCATGACCCAATTCCAGTCCCTACTTGCGATCTGTCGGGGATGGCACTCTTGCTGCAAACAAGGCAAGGGTGGTGTAGCACTCTGTTTTAAAGGCAAATCATTGCCTCTGGAAGCTTCTGGAGGCAGCAATTCTCCTTTTCCTGTTCTTTCCGTGTGCCTGGGAGAATCTAGAGGGGCACCCCCTGACAAAACAGGCGAGAGAGCCATGCATGCTTGTAGGCCACATGTTGCCCTCCATGGTATAACTCAGGCAGAAGGTCTCCAGAGATTGGCATCAACCGCTGCCTTTCGTTACTTAGCTGGCTGCATCAGGGTTGGTGATCTGACACTGGATTAGCCACCACACTGGATTAGCCACCTTTTATGTGTACTTATTTGACATAGCTTTGTCCTGAAACACAGCATAGAGCCGTGCCCATGCTCTAAAGTAGCCCTGGGTAGTGTCAGTAGAAGGCAGGTACAAAGAATTACAGGTCTCCAAAGGCTGCAAGCATCGTATCTGGACGGCCGGCAGGAGCGATGTGCGTGCACAAAGCCATGTGGGATTGAAAGCTGGTTTATTAGCTTGGGTTTAAGTACAGCAGCTATCCTGTTACTGGCCTTAACTACCAATTTGCAATTCTGAATCTTTGCCAGAGCTGCGCAGAGAACAAGCAACTTCTCATCCATCACAGACAACTTCTCTTGAGTAAACCCTCTGTGACATGAAAGCATTAATTTACACCTGAATTCTGATAACCTTCATTTTTGGATTTTGCACATAATATCTCTGAACAGCAGAAAAAAACCCCAGCAACTAGTAGATGTATAATGCTGCTTTTTGGTGTTCCTTGGTCCCTGAAGCAATTCTGCTTTCTATCAAAGAGGAGTCCTGTACTTTCTTTGAATTGGACAAACCTTGGTTCAGGTGCAAATTAAATCATAGTGCAGTTTAGCAAAGCTCCTGTGAGCCATACCAGATTGTATTTGCCCTTAAGAAATTGAGGAAACTTCTGATCCAGGGCAGAGTGCCACTTGTTCTAAGAGAATGAACTTTGCTACTCCTGACAAAGAGAAGGGAAGATGGCAGCCTTCACCAAATAGTTGTCTGGTTGCAGGAAATTCCTGCTTGATTTATGCAGAAAGTGATTACAGAGTTAAATGTCAAAGTCATTATGGTACTTGGAATGAAAAATTGTGGGAGCACTGAAATTAAGGCATAGAAAGCAAAAAAACACAACCAAGTCGCTTCAAACACACACTTAGGCCATTTCCGCACTAGACTGTTATAGTGCTATGATTCCACTTTCAACTTCCTGTGGAATTCTGGGGTTTGTAGTTACCTGAGGCCCAAGAGCTCTCTGATTGAGAATTCTAAATGCTCCTCCCTAAAACTGCAAACCCCAGGATTCCATAGAAGGTTGAAAGTGGAATAATAGCACTATAACAATGTAGTGCAGAAATGGCCTTAATGTGAAAATTTAAAACAGAGAAGGATAGTGAGCGGACCTTTTAGATGTTGCAACTCCCACGACCCCATACTGTCGGCTGTGCTAGCCAGAGAACATCTGGAGGTTCTGCTTTGCACTAAACATAGTGAAAGAAAAGGCAAAAATTAGCTCCAAAGTGAACTGCATATAAACCCAGAATCTGGAAAACGGCAGAGGAGTTTCGGGGAGTAGGAGTGGGTGATTGGGTGCAGAATAAACTTGCGCTATTTTAGCATCGGTGTCTAATACTGAAACCGTGATGAAACCACAGAACTGTGATTAGTATCGGACTAGTGCAGTTGTTGGGATGTTTACAAATGGGATGGACCTAAGTCCTGTTAGGTTCAGTGGTGGCGGCCGCCACTTGCATTTCAGGTTTGCATGCTAGTTTGGAAGCCATAAAGCAGTTCAAGAGATGTGGCTCGAAACTGCCCGAGATAATTACAAAGCAGCAAATCTTTGCAGAAATGGTGATTCTATTGATTAACACCTGACCTGACCGCTGGAAAAGGTCACTGGTAAATGTCTAACTCCACCACGAAAACAGTTGGCAGGCTGGCTGCTGTTGCGGAGGTGTTACTTAGCCCGTAGCTTCCTGTTTCAGGTTTCAACTTTGCCCCCGGTGCCAGCATTTGGTCGCAATGTCGATTGCACCTCCAGCCAGTTTGCAACTTGGGCGGCCCCGCTGTGCTTTCAGAGCGTTCAAGTGTGGAATGAAGTGTCAGACAACCGCATGCAAAACCAGTAGTTCCAGACGGCTGGGCCGGTTCTAGATGTCGCTATATTTAGGGTAGGCTCACTGAAATCGAGGCAAATGAAGTCACTCCAGTTCTGCTTTGGGTGCAGCAAAGTCTTGGCCCAGCCCTTAAAAAATGGTTAGGACCAAAAAAGTTTCATATGAGCCTCTGGGAGTATTCACAGCCGTGCTTGGAAATATTACCGGTTAGGCCGATATCCAACTGGTGGTTACAAACTGAGTGGACGCGCTAAGTCACTGAAATCTGTGTAAGTGCAAAAACAACCAAGCAGGGTCAGCCCTGGTTAGCATTTGGATGGGAGACTGCCAATGCATACCAGGAGCTGTAGGCTATATTTCAGAGAAAGGAACTGGTTAAACCATCTCTGAGTGTTCCTTGCCTAAGAAAACCCTCTGACATTAATGAGGTCACCATAAGTTGAGAGATAACTTTAAGGGGCAAATGCATGCACACATGCTAATTTGGACAAACAAATTGGATTTAGACCCATTGAATCAATGGGAATTTGTCGAGTCAGCAGTTGGTTATTTTGTTTTATTTTTTTATTTTTTTTTTGAATCAGTGGATATAGACTAGGGCCATTTCCAGCCCCTCCCTAAACTGCAAAGCCCAGGATTCCATAGGATGTTGAAAATGGAATAATAGCACTGTAACAGTCTAGTGTGGACATGGCCTATGTGAAGGTAACGTTGGATTTAGGCCTTAGTATTTAAAACATTCCTATTAGTTTTGTATTCACAATTTGAGATAAGATGTTGCATTGAAACAGGTTGCCTGGCGAATTAAGGATTACTAATTTCTGTGTATTAAATTTGCCAAAGTTGTCATTAGTTAGCAGGTTATGGCTCTTCCATCTTACAGTAGTTGCAGGTGTAGGAGCATCTCTTCCTCCCGTCGGTCTCTTTATCAGGCAGAATGAAAGCCTGCAAAAGTTGCTTTATGATCCCCAGCTCCCAGAATGCCCCAGGCAGCATAACAGATTGGAGGATTTTGGGAGCAATGCTGTGGAAAAAAAAACAAACTATCGTAAGCTTCACATTGAACTCAACTTTAGGAATATGAAAGGCAAATCCACCCTGATTCCCCAAAATAAGCCAAATTCATTTTTTGGGGGGGAGCACCACATCCCATATTACCTATCTCTGCCACAGTTTCTGGCCTTATAAAATAGCACCGAGAATCCTCAAGAGAGACTGTATCCCTTCCTTTCTCTCCAGGAGTAATTAGCATGGTTAGCTACCTAATGGCATTTCTTCCTTTAAAAAGAAAAACCTTCTGAAAGGTGGCATCTCTCTTAGAAAAATCAGTGGTGCTTCCATACCTTGTGGGGCTAATACTCAAAAGGCCTTGTTCAGTGCTTCCATCTTTTCTCCCCTACTAGACTGAAGGGAAGCAATGGGAAGCCACAGGAGGACCACAAAAGGAAGGTTTTTTTCTGGGCTGCTTCTAAAAAGAGAAAGGAACAGTTACTCAACACAAGCCTCATCTGGAAGGGACCCCTAGTTCTGGGGGGGAATTGCCACTCGTCGAGATGAATTTCGTTGACTTTCAAAGAAAGAAATCCCAGCTGTTGCACACACATCCGGCACAAAGGATTGCGGCCGCATCATACAAGAGATGGATTATTCTGGAAACCCTTTGCAACACGGACAGTGTTCCACAAATGGGGGCTTCATAGGCACACCTCTTTTTCTATCACCCCCCCAAAATGGATGCTTGATAGTATTTGGGGCAACAGTGGCCCATTCCATTCCTGGGCCGCCACCCTCGTCTACAGAGAACCACCCGGGTAGATGATCTCCGTTCTCTGGCCACCAAGCTGAGCGGAGAGGATGGACCGAGAAAGGGAGATTATCCATCCACCTGGACTTCCATGCCAGTAAGATCAGTGGAATGAAAGCAGACTGAAAGGAGTGACGGAGTTAATGTTTATTTGTAAATATGGTTTTTTTAAAAGAAAAAAATGTGAAGAAGTTTTAACGTGCTGTAGAAGACATTTTATTTACAAAACAAACCTGTTAACTGGAAAAATGATGATGTTACGGCATCTTTTTTCATCTTTTCTTGGCAGGGTTGGAGAGTGGGGAATAAAAGAAGTTCTGAACAAACTAACGTATTGGAAATACTATTTTTCCCCGCAGCAACATCATGAACATACTAATGATGGATTAATGTTAGAATTCACTCAGAATTCAGGCAAGTTACATTTTTGGGTTACTTCCAGGACTGTCCAGTCAGCATGACAAAGATCCAGGCTAGCTGGGCGATACTGGGAGCTTGTAATCCAAGAAAGTAACTTGATCTCATCAATAGGAAACCGTTATCGACACTGTTGGCTTCGATGTCGTTTTTCTCTCCCTCCAGGAATTGCAATTCTGTGATCAGGGCACCGGGGTGGAGTGAGAAGAAAGGACCGTTCCATGAGCCGGATGTGGTCAAGATTAAAACCTCAGGTGGAAAAAGAATGTTTTCAGAACTTCCACCATGACGGTGTGTCTCCTGTTTTAAGTTATCTAAAAGGAGTGGAAAGGTAAGTGTAAAAGGACCAACATGTGGCACAAAGGGGAGGATGTGGGGAGGACGTCTCTCTGCCCCTTCTGCCTGGCACGCCCGGATGCGACAATGCAGCACTGTTGTTGGTGCCAGATCGCCTCAAAGGAGCAGAGCAAGGCAGGTATCCACATTTTGCTTTCTGGTATGTGTGGCCGGTGATCGCCAGCTTGCTCATCCCCAGCGGTTTTGTGTGTGGTACACTGAAGGAAGGCGATGTCGAAATTTAGCCCACAGGGCACCAGTTTGGGAGGATGCAGGCTGCCACGTAGCTTTACGGTGGGTGGTAACGATGCCCCTCCGACATCCAAAGTTTATCAGTAGGGATTAGGAAATTGTTATGGAAAGAAACGACCGGCATTTGTTAAGCAGTGCTAACTTAGCATTAAAATTCTTCACTGATTAGATGATGTATTTATAAAACACGGCCCAGGTGTATACAAAGAGGCCAACAGCAGATGCTGGGCGGGAGAACAGCAACAGAAATAATGGCTTTGGAGTCAAAGAAAGACAAATGGACCGAGAAAATATTGTCAGGGCTGTTCTGTGAGTTCTTGTTCGAGAGAGAGTGGAAAGCACCACCGTGCATCCTTGCTTGTTTGTTTGCCGAGTCTCATATTATATTTAAACTCTGCCTTTTCCTCCAAAAACGAAGCTCAGGGCTGCTGCAAACAGGCAAGCCGTTCAGGCTACGTAGCATCCGACTTCCACGTGGATGGGTAACGGCTGCCGCTGGAGCAAATTCCTTGGAAATGAATAGGAGAACAAGGATAAAAGTTAGGTATAAGATTTTTTCCCCCTTAACCTGCCTGTCTATAATCCCTTATTAGGTTTAGCAACACAAGGTTTATCTTCTGTGCTATTACCGGCGGCGGTTCAAACACAATCTAAGCATTTTTCCTGTGTTGTCCTTCTGATGAGAACGTTTGTAGTCACCCTCTCTTATTTTGTAGATTTGATTATCTGTCGCTTTTGCAAAGGGAAAGTTTTGTTACAACCAGAACGGGGTAGCTCAGTTATCACCATTTGGGTGGGGGGAATGAACACCCACCATGTGCAACACATCTGAAACAAAGCTGCAACCTTTATAAATATGGGGCATATTTTAAAATCCACTTGCGGTAATGAATAATAATCTTAAAAAAATCCATTTTAAAGGTGTGCTAGTGCCACCTGATGGACAAAATGGGGTTATTCACGGGAATGCACTTCAAAACTCCGGATTCATATTGCAGAGCGTGGAGGCAATTACAATTCACCCAAAACATTTTGCATCACTTGGGGAGAGAGAACAGGGGGAATTTTCCCAACCGTTTGCCCAAAAATGTCAGACAGGTCTGGATTATGAAACCCTAAATCATGAAAGCAAAATAAGCATGACTAAGGCAAACGAATTTAATTAGGATAATTCAGAGCACCGAACTGGCATGGCCCCGGGTATTGGAAGCTGAAAACACGACGTACCCAGCCAGCCCTGTTTATAAGTGTAGCTGTTAGTGAAGGAGAGGCGCCCACTGCAGAAACACGGCACGCTCGGATAGACAGAACGATGGCGCCCTGCGTTGCTAGTTAGGTGCAGTAATGCGAAAAGATTTTAAAATGTGTGGCCTTGTGGGTCTGGAAATTCTAAAAATTCTGCGTCGGTCAGGCTGCATCTGAATGCAGTTCGTTTTAGGAAAACGGGAGGACGTCTAGAGTCAGGGAGCCAAGATAAGGAGAGACGTGGAATTGGAAGAAGTGGCTGTTTGGCCTGGAGGGGGGGACACAAACATCATCTGCAGCCATTACAGCAATCTTTTGACATGGAAGATTGGAATAAATTTGTTCTTTGATCCAAAGAGCAAGAATACAGGGGCTGCCTGAGAAGATTCTATGGCACCCTGGGGCGTAGGGAGGGGCCTTTAGAATTCTCAGCAGAGAGAGCTCTTGGGCCTGGAGATGAGCCCTAGCAGCAAGGAGGAGGGCAGTGCCTTCCCCTCAGGTACCCAACCTCTGTTTGTATTCAGATTGGGTCGGTAATTACAGTAATTGTGTGTGCTTCACAGTTTCCTCAGTGGCCTCTTCAGTCTGTGGAAACACAATGAACCCTGTTTGTTTGTTTAAACCTCACATTATTTTAATGCCACTTGGGATATTTTTTTTGTTCCAATTCTTACACAGCTAAAAACGTGACAAAACGTGGCTGGCGCCTCTTGACGCCTCCCCATTTCCTAAACCTAATTTCTTCGTTAATTTCGACGTAGGGACACAGCGACATTTCGAGCACAAAAACCTCCCTCAGAGAAAAGCCAAAGCGCGGCCGCAAGGGATTCTGGGAGCCCTCCCCTCCCGCTCGTCGCGCCTCCCTCCGAACGCCTCAGGGGCGGCCCCTTCGCGCCCTCTTGAATATTCATCAGCCCTCATGAATATATGTATCCTTCAGGGGGAAGCGGAGGAGGAGGAGGAAGCGTGAAAGGGGGAATGGGCGGGGCGAGCGGCCCCGCCCCCGCGCGACATACATGCCTGCCCGGCCGTCGCCCTCCGTGACGTCATCGGTCGGGGCCGCGGCCTTTGGCGCAGAGGAGGGGAGCGGCGGGGTCGGGGGTCCGGCGGGGAGGATGGCGGCGGGGACGACGCGGCCTTCCCGGCCGCGGAAGGAGCCGCAGCCCTTGGTCATCCCCCGGAGCGCGGCGGAGGAGCAGCGGCTCAAGCTGGAGCGGCTCATGCGGAACCCGGTGAGGGGGCGGGGCTTGGGGTGGCCCCCTGGTTTTTTGAGGGGGGGTAAGTCTCCCCCCCTTCCCTGCCCGTGTTTTCTCTTGGGTTTGGGATCCCTTATATTTGTCCCGCTCATTTTTCTGCCGAGCCTCCTTCCTCTTGGGGGAGGGGGGTGTTTAATTTCTTTATTCGTTGCATTTATGCGTGTCCTCCAGGGTGGTAACTGGGCTCCTCCTCCGCCTTTTGATCCTCACAACATCCCTATGAGGTAGGCCGGGGCGGGCCTGAGAGCAGCTGGCTCGCCCAAGTCACCCAGTGGGTGTCAGGGCTCCCTGAGGACGCCGAGTGGGGTCATTCCTCCTCCTCATCTTGCCTTGTCTCTTAACCTGCTGCCTCGTCCTGTCACCCCAGCGTCATTTGACCTGTGGTGGTCAGGGGGCCGGAGCGGTGGTCTTTGCGGTTCAGTGTGGCGTAGGTATTGCCCAGTACCGGCATGGGGCTTGGGCTATTTCTGCACTACACTGCCAGATGCTTCTGGGACCCCCCTGTTCTCCCCCAGGCTTGCAATTGTCATGCAGGGGGTGCGCGTGTGGGTTGCTTCAGCAGCTTTGCCGTGGGTCTTTCCAAACTTTTCGTGTTGGCAACACGCTTTATAGACACGCATCGTTTCGTGACACGTTAATAGCAAATCAGAGGTTAAAGTAACCCCTTGTAAGCGATCCAGACAGAAATTACAGTAAGGAAATGTATGGCGACACAACGTATCTCATGAGAACTATTCATATATTTTTAAAAATATATGATTTATAAATAATGACATACATTCCCAAGATTGTAGGCGACACACCTACACACTTCAGGCAACACACTAACGTGTCACCGCGCACCCTTTGGAAAGCCCTTCGTCTAGGGGGTTGACTTTGGTTGCTGTGGAGGAGGAAGGGAATATAAACTTCCACAGTGACCGAAAATAGACACCCCCAAGTGTAAGGTTAACTCATAATGTCTTCACCTGCTAGAAGGGAATGGGTATCTTTCGGGAGTGCCTTAGAGCCTTTCCGCACTACACTGTTATAGTGCTGTTATTCCACTTTCAACCTCCTGTGGAATTCTGGGGTTTAGAGTTTACTGAGGCCAAAGAGCTCTCTGGCTGGGAATTCTAAACAGCCACCCCTAAACTGCATATAACTGTATATCCCAGTGCAAAGAGATGGATTGTGATTGGCTTGGCCATTCGTACCATGGCCTTTTTCTGAAGTCAGAACTTTGGGGCAGGCTTGACGCTTTTGTATCATCACCGGCATCATCATTTTTATCATCATCTTTATTAATACCCTGCTTTCTTCCCAGGTTGGGACTCAAAGTAACTAAAAAGACAGTGAAAAACCACAAAATACAAAAGTTAAAACACATTAAATGGTCAGAAAGAATTAAAACAAAGCTAACGTGCATCACTGAAAACTCCCACACCCGTACACTTGAGCAACACAGTTAACAATATCCAGCCTATTCTATCAGACAGGCCACATATAATCACACATCGAATGCCTTGCCCAATCAAAACATCTTTACTTGACTGCAGAAAAGAAGTGTGTGTGGGGGGGGTGCCAGTTCTTCTCTGGGAAGGAAATTCCAGAGCCTGGGGGGCACTCACTGAGAAGGCCCTGTCTCCTGGGTTCCCACCAGACATGCCTGTGAACATTATGGGATAGAGAGAAGGGCCTCCCCAGCAGATCTCAAAGGCCAGGGTTTGTTCATAGGGGAAAATATAGTCCTTCAAAGAATCTGGACCAGAGCTGCTTACAGCTTTTAAAGGTCTCACCAGCACTTTGAATTGTGCCCGGAAATGGACTGGCAGCCAGTGATGCTGTTGCAACAGGAGAGTTGTGTGATCCCTGTATCAAATCTGTATTGATTTAAAGAGCGTCGTGTACAATGAGCAGGTGAAAGCATATACTTAAATTGTCAGTTAACTTGTGATAAATGTGGGAAGCAGCTACGCCAAGCAAACAGTGACGTTTTCTTACAGTGCAGTCCTGTGGACGTTGGCTTGAAAGGAAGTCCTGCTGTGTTCAGCGAGGCTTCTGCTCGTCCTTTCGTCTTCTTAGCTAAGAGGGCTGCAGTCTGTTTGGAGTGTTTTAAATTGTGCATTCGTTTTAGAGATGATCGCTCAGTGTAATAGAATTGTTGCCACTCAAGGCTTCATCCTAGTGGTTGCCTGTGTCGCCTTCAGTTTTGTGCTGGTATAAGGAGGAGCAAAAGTGGGGCCCTCCAAATGTTGTCGGACTGCAGGTCTCATCAGTCCTGGCCAGTGGTGAAGGATACTGGGGTTTGCAGTATAGTAGCAGCTATGGGCCACACTTCGCCCATCCCTTGTATCTAATGATGCTGATGCCCAAGTGTGACTCTTATCCCGTTTGGTAGTCCTCTGAGGGGCTCCGTCCATACGAGGGAGGCCAGCTACTTCACCTTGTGTATACTCAGGAGGGCCCTGATGGAGTCTTAGCTAATACCACCAGTTCTACCCATTTCTTATGATCAAGGGAAGGCAATGTTTGGCTGTGGAGCCACACGCTGCTTCCAACACCCCCAGACATTGGACTTTTCTGGGGAAAAGAATAAATTATCTCATTAGAACACCCCCAACTCGTAGAGGCAGTTCAGCTTTTAAATAGGTTTTGTTTTTCTCCCCCTGCTCTGTTCAACTATAAAAAAAAGTCTGCTTTACAATCATAGAGTTGGAAGAAACCCCAAGGGCCATCCAGTCCAACCCCCTTCTGCCATGCAGGAACACACACTCAAAGCACTCCCAACAGATGGCCATCCAGCCTCTGCTTAAAAACCTCCAAAAAAGGAGACTCCACCACACTCCATGGAGGCAGCAGATTTCACTGCTGGACAGCTCTGAGCGTCAGGAAGTTCTTCCTGAGGTTCAGGTGGAATCTATTTTCTTGTAGCTTGAATCCATTGCTCCTTGTCCTAGTCTCTGGAGTAGTGGAAAACAAGCCCACTCCCTCCTGGACATGACTTCCTTTCAAATATTTAAACATGGCTCTCATGTCCCCTCTTAACCTTCTCTTCTGCAAACTAAACATACCCAGCTCCCTAAGGCGCTCCTTGTAGGGCTTCATGGCTTCCAGACCCTCTACCATTTTGGTTGCCCTCCTCTGGACGCCTTCCAGCTTGTTGGAAGTAGAAAGTCAGAAGTAGATGTCCACACATTTTGTGGTGTTTGTAGAAGGTTTTTTAAAAAACTAATTTTGGCCATTTGGGCAGGCAGGCCTCACAAGGCCACCAGGGCAGAGAACTGCTCCCCCCAGTGCTGCTGCTGCTGCTGCCCACCCCCGTTCTAGAACTTGTTTGTGGGTGGAGGGTGGGATCAGATCCAGCAGCACAACCTGCTGTTCTCTTCTGTTCGTATAGATGAGAGGAAGGTGGAGGCTCTGAGTTCCTGTATGCAGCCAACCACCTGCTGTCATACTTGGGTTTGCGGGAAAAAAATATGTTATGTTTTTTTAAGCCTTCCCACTGCTGTTCAGATTTAGGTTTCAACCTCTGCGGTTAAAAAAAACACATGTTTTCTCTTTTTCAAGAAAGCAATTGTTCATATTAGAGGAAAGCATGAGGATGTTGCTCTTTTCTCGTTGCAGGATAAGACGGTTCCAATTCCTGAAAAGCTCAACGAATGGTCACCCCGTCCACCCCCAGAATTTGTTAGAGATGTTATGGGTAAGTTGCTATTTTAAAATGGCTTCTTGGCTTATCCCCCGTTGTTCTAAGAATCTTCCATCTAAAAGGATTCTTGTAGCAGGGAGGGGAGATTGGCCAGGTTCGTTTTTATTTGTGGGGAGCAGAAGAGGTTGAATGGGGACAGAAGAGGAGGATTGAAACTTGCTTCAGAGGTGATTTGGAAGGTTGTTGCTAACCATTTTTGCACTCTGCTGTAAATTGTAAACAGATCACATCTACATTTCACTGGATGTTGGGCAATTAGTCCTATGACTCACATTTGTGCTTCTGAATCCCTGTGTTTGAAGATAAATGTGTCAAGTTTATGACTATAAATACAGAGATTCAGGAAAGTGAATGATTCAGGCTTCCACATTGGCAGAGAGAGAAGGCAAGGAGGTACACAAGCAAACAGGGAATTGAACTGAAGAGTCTCTTGGCCAGGGTCCAGTATGTGCGTGGCCACCATAATTCTGCAAGAATGTTGCTTCCTGAAAATGTTGTCCTTTACTTACAAACAAAAAACCAAGCTTCTAGTCCTAATGGGCGAGAAAGTGAATTTCAAAACATTTGGGATATGCCTGCTGATACCTGAAAAAATCATCAGGATTGCTGAATAAGATGCTAGGGGACAAGGCTTCAGTGTCTGTGTGTGTCTTCACGTTGCCCATTGGTTTACGACAATCCCATGAATTTCAAAAGGTTTCCTTAGGCAAGGAATACTCAGAAGTGGTTTGCCATAGCCTTCCTCTGGAATAAAGCCTACAGCACCTGAAATTGTTCGATCGGCTTCCATCCAAGTAATAACGCAAGCTGATGTTGCTTAGCTTCCAGGATCAAATTAGGTCTGGTGCCTTCAGAGTATTTATGCCTTTCAGTACCCTTGATATTTTTTTTTTCAACCTGACTCCTTCTCCCTCCTCCAGTGAGTAACAGAACTAGTATAAATGAATCAAAATAATAAAAACTGGAACTCTGTTGCTCACATTTTGCATAATTTATATAGGTGCACAGTGAGAGACAGCATAGTGTAGTGGTCTGAGTGTAGGACTACATGGAAACCAGCTTTGTGACCATGGCCATGTCACATACTCTCAGCCCCAGAAAACCCCATCATAGGTTCACCTTAGGATCTCCATAAATCGGAAACAGCTTGGAGGCACACATCAATGACAATGTGTGGTACAGTGTTCTTGGGCAAGTAGAAACCTTCTTCCACTGATGCTAAGGAATGTTATGAGCCTGTATCAAAACAGACGATTTCCCTGAATCTTAGTTGAGCAGATTAGTGCTGTTAGCACCAGAGAAGGAGTGAGATGGATGGGCAGGGATATAAAGAGGAACAAAGTTTCTAGGGATCTCTAGAAGCAAAGTCAACATTCTGCTGCTCTTGGCTTCCCAGAGTGTGATCCCATTTCCCCCTGAATTTTAAAGCAAATCAGCAGGTTGGTGCTTTCTAGGATCGGCTGATGCTTAAAACTTTCAAATTACAACAGCTCTTTTCAGCCCAGCTCATGTGAAATATGAGAGCCACTTGCGGTGCTGCTTGGCCCTGCCTATTTCTTTTCCTTTCCTTCCTTCCTTTATAGCATTTATTCCCTGGCCTTTAGCCAAAAAGGCTTCCAAACCTGTTTGTGCGGCCATTTCTGCACTACACTGCTATAGTGCTGTTATTCCACTTTCAACATCCTATGGAATCCTATAACAGTCTAGTGTGGAAATGGCACAAGATAAGCAATACAACATCCCCAGTCCTCAGGTTTACAGTCTTTACCTTAAGACACAAGCATCACACCTTCATCACTCCTGATGAAATGGGAGAGAGAGAGAGAGTGTGTGTGTGTGTGTGTGTAGGCATAGGGGCATATCCCTTCCTGTGTCACGTTCTCTTAGTTAAACTTACAGTGTGAGCTGCCCTCCTTTTCTCTGGCTGAAATGTGCACTGCATTTTGTTACCATCACAAATGCTGTATGTCTGAAAGTATCTTTACCTCTAACGTCATCAAGAACAAGGTTTTGTATGTATGTGTGTTTGGCACACTTTTATAACAAGGCAGCTCACAATTTTGAGTTAAAACAAACTGCAGTTAAACCAAGGCATAGTATAAAAGTTAGAATTAAGCAGCCATGCTAAAAATATTAAATTTAAAGCAGTTTTTAAAGGCAGTTGAGTATAATAATGATAAAAACACAAATGCAACACATCCCCAAATCCTTCTGCATCAGACAATGAATATTCCAGGGACTGCAAAGGGCCTTTGCCAATCAGTGGAAGGAGAATAGACAGGGAACCACCCTGTCTCCCTGTGGCAGGGAGTCCCACAGGCTAGGAGCAGCTAGCAAGCAGGTTCTTTCCTGTATCCTCATCAGATGTGCCTGTGATGGTGATGGGACTGAGAGAGAGAGAGAGAGAGCCCTCTCACAACACAGTACAGCCTTTAAGACAGCCTGCACCCAAGCTGGAGTATTTGCCCTCTAGGCAATGTTTCCTAGAGAGAACATTTCTCTGGGCATTGCCTTGATATTTGCCCCCTCAACCTCTTATTGGGTCCTTGAACTTGTAGTAGTTTCTCGAGGCCTTTTCCCAGGCCTCCTCTCTGAAACCCTTGAAGCCAAGAGGCAGGGGAGTTGAAGCCCCTGCCTTCTGCTCGGCATGCCTGCGATCTGTCGCTAAGTTCTGGCCCGCTCCTTGGCAGGATCCAGCGCCGGCGCCGGCAGTGGAGAATTCCATGTTTACCGACACCTTCGGCGGCGGGAGTACCAGAGGCAAGACTTTATGGATGCCATGGCTGAGAAGGTCAGAAGGCTTTTCCACATCCATTAGTCTCCAAGTTTTTCCACTGATTTTTGTTCAGCTGGTCTCTGGGGGTCTTCTTTCCCCAGCAAACTTGGTTTGGGTTGCCGTAGGTACCTCTGGAGTATCTGTGTCAAGGATACCCAAGTTCCTGAAGTTGAACAACTTGGGTTGGAAGTGGGATTGACTTTGTACATGAAGGAAAGGAACCATCTGCCAAGCAACGCAAAAACAGCCCATGAGAGATAGAACAAAGCCTTCCAGGTGTCAGGTGCCTTTTAATAGGTTGCACACAGCTGGGGAACTGCAATGAAATGTTGTAGTACATTCTCACCCTCCTAACATAGATGCTTCTGGTCAGGTCTCTTTAGCCAGTGTGAAACAGAAACCCTGTAATTCAGCTTGCAGAAGTAAAAGGTTTTGGGAAGGGAGGGAGAGAGAACAGTGTTTTTGGTTCCCTCTCTCAGGATGGGAACCAAGACTATGCCTGCTGACCCTCAGGTTGATGGCTCATGTGGGAAAAAAATAAAAATTCAGGAGTAGCCATATGAGCTGTGCCCAGCCCTTCACTTTTGCGAGTTCAACATTTGCAGATTTGATTATTTGTGGGTTATTTTATCTTATCTATTTTAAAATTCTCACTCTATTTGCTATAGAAAAAATATGTTCTCTCTAGGAATCTCTAGGTCTTCCAGGATGACTCTGACCCGCTTCCGCCAGAAGTGGACCATACAGTTGTCCTGGAGGACCTAGAGATTCCTAGAGAGAACATTTCTCTTGGCATTGCTGGGTCCTCCAGGATGACTCTGCGGCCTTCTTTGGCTGGAAGTTGACCACAGAATTGCGCTGGAGGACCTAGAGATTCCTAAAGAAGTGTTCTCAGGTGAAAAGAAATAGCGTTTGTGATTTTTATTTTATTTGTGCCTTTTCTCCTTTCATGGGGGACTTGTACCCCTAAACCCCCAGGGAAGCAGAGCTGACTGTACAACAAAATACCAAATGCACAAGCAGCAACAGCTTTATTGGACCAAAGCATAAAATACATGAAGCTTCATGTGCCATCCAGTTTTATACACTGGCGAGGCAGAACCTTTTCATCAGGTTGTATGCACTTTCATGTCTTGTTTGGTCTACACAAGTCATATCCAAAAGAAACATAGTCAACTAAATGGAAGTTTTCTCTTATAAAGCCAGTGCCGCATATGCCAAAAACGAGATGAGTGTGTATCTAATGTATGGCAAGGACCTTTTCTTGGACTACATCTCACGAGGTCAAGGGAGCTAGATGACTAGAACAGGTCAGGCTGCTCTATTGGTTGCAAAGCTGCTGTTTTCCCGGGTTCCCTCTATGCATGCCCCTCCCAACATGTACAGTTTGCTAGAACATGGGGCCTTTCCGCACTGCACTGTCATAGTGCTATTATTCCACTTTCAACCTCCTATGGAATCCTGGGGTTTGCAGTTTAGGGAAGGGCCTTTAGAATTCTCAGCCAGAGAGCTGTTTGGCCTCAGTGAACTACAATCTCCAAAATTCCATAGGATGTTGAAATTGTAATAATAGCACTACAACAGTGTAGTGTGGAAATGGCCCCATTCTTGCCTCTGAGGGCTGTGGCACAGTGAGGGGAGGGTGGGTGACTTTTTGCTCGCCTTGTTGGGGATTTGTGATGAAAATCTTCCTTGCGATTGTTTACAGCAAAAGCTTGATGAGGAGTACCAGAAGAAGCTTGAAAAAAATAAGATGGTTGCGGAAGAACAGACAGCCAAGCGAAGGAGAAAGCGGTAGGGCAAATGTTTTTTTGTGGCCAAGATGGAAATCCCCAAGGCCTTCCAGAGCACAGTAGCCCCTCCACATTTGGAAGTGTTAGGGGTACATGGAAATGTGGGAGCTGAGAGATGGTAGATGCCACTGTGCCAGGCGGAGCTAGGCAGCTGAGCTTGAGGAAGCACGGCCCAGCGCTTGGCCAGGCAGGTTGGGTGAGGGCTGGTTTTACAGAACAAAGTGAGACGAAAGAGGGGTGTTTTGTATACTTCACAGAGGCTACCACTCTGCAGCTGCTGGTAAGAGTTCCCTAGAGATGTTAGCTGAAATCTGCCTTGTCTGGCAGCCCATAGGAACAAATAACTGCTACCTTCTGGTCAGAGTTTGGCCAAATTACTTTTTTGGACGACCACTTCAAGATGCCGCTTGCCAGCTTGGGGATGCTTAAAGCGGAAGACCCAGTGAGGAATTTGGCTTGAGTCTGCTTCTGGTTCTGATCAAGGCAAAGCTATTCGAGACCTTTTTCATGTCTGCTTTTGTTACAGACAAAATAGGTGGGGTTTCAGAGCAGTGAAGGACTGCATTTCAGCAACTTGGGTGACTTGGTTCCCTGCCTTCTGCCATGCCCACCCACCCCCACTAGTCTCTGAATCAGCTGAAAAGTTAACTTGGTCCTTTAAATTCCTCTCCTGTTTTTTTTGCAGCCAGAAATTGAAAGAGAAGAAATTGCTGGCAAAAAAGAGCAAACTTGAGCAAAAAAGTGAGAATGCAGGTAAAGTTCAAATTTCCTTTTTTTAAAAACAAAAAAAAACAGAGTCAACCAGGACATTCCATCTTTTCTTAAGCCCCATTGCCAGAAGAGAAATATTGGCCAACCATGTTTGTTAGCAAATCTTGTTTTGTTTTGTATGTTTGTTGTGTTTGTTCATTTGGTTGATTGGTGGACAGCTCCTAGAGTCCGCAGCCAGCATGGCCAGTGGCTACAGGGTTTTGGTAGCCGTTGCCCAAACAGTTATTTTTCCAGATTCTGGAGTGTCTTCCACAGAGGCCCTTAGGAATTTATTAGAGAGAGAGAAAAAGCACATCTTCAGAGGAGGGGGAAAAAGGAAAGAGAAAGAGGAAGCTTCCTGTGGAGGATCCGGGATTCTGTGGGTCAGGATGAGCCATGGCAAAACAGCTGCCACCACTGTAAGGACCAAGTCCTCAGTTGCCCTCAAAACAGAAGAACTGAGACCTGTGTTTCCACATGAAGGGGTCTCCTAACACTGGGAGCCTGAGGTCACAGGACAGATATGGACTTTTAAGTCTGAGTGGAGGAGGAAGCGGCTCTAGACCAGTGATGGGGAACATGTGGTTTGCCCAGGGCAGATGGACTGCAACTCCCACAATCCTTTATCACCAATTTTGTGCTGACTGGGGCTGATGAGAGTAGCAGCCCATCCACATCTGGATGGCCCACCCCTGTTGCAGACCTTGTAACCCACAGTGGCTTCAAGGCAGCTTGCGTCTCAGAATGAGAAGGCCTCTCTCAAGTCAAAGAGGTTGGAATCCACACAGTGACATATGCATGCACAAACTGTGCTACATGTGTGAGCTGAAATATTTGCCACAGTGAAATAGATGTATTTTGCTGACAGCACATACAGCAACGTTGTGTGTTGTGGCTGTGCACTGTGCATCCTGGTTGTGCATTGCATCACGGCACCCCATCATTGAGATGCATTGCTCTGTTGTATTCTGCACAAGGGTTAGGTAGTGCTGGCGTAATGTATCTCTGCTTGTGCTTTGTGTGCTCAGGGGATGTCGGATTGCAGCCGTAAATCTTAAAGAGGCTAGAGGTCTGTTGCTACCACAGAGGGCCCCTCCCTGTCTGTGGGGTAGAAGAACTGCCTTATCTTCTCTGGAATAAAGACTACATGGATAGAACTGGACCTCCAGATGCCTCTAGCAGGTCACAAAATGAGGCCTTCCCTTTGCTTTACTCCTGCCAGCACGTACTTGGGGATAGCCAGCCTCTGTATGTGGAGGTTCCATTTCTTAGTTAGTGGATGTTAGTTCATTTACTCTCCATGCACTGAACCAAGACTCAACCATCACAATGGCTTTCGCTTGCCTTTTTTTTTTTTGCAGTGGCGGAGTCTAAGCCTTCCCCAAAGCAGCAGACCAGTGACGAAGAAGATGAGGAGGAGGCTTCCGAGGACGAGGAGGAAGAGAAGGATGATGCCGAAGAGCCCAGCTTTGTGATGAAGAGATGATGGGGCTGGCGCCACGCTTCACCTCCGGCTGCTCTCGAGCCTGGGATCTGAGCAAGAGGCTCCTTGTGCTGATTTTCGGACTCTGTCATGACAGAAGAGTGGCTGTGAGAATCTCACTGTGGATGCTGATAACCGGAACCAAGTGAAACAAGAGCCTTGCTTCCAAAGCTTGCTTGCATATAACTGCTGTGCAGTCTGCTGCAGGGGTTTCTAGGGGAAGAGAGCCCGAACTCCGTGCCCCAGCGACCTCCCAGTTCTTCTCACACTGCTTCCAAACGGAGCCTCTCTGAAAGTTAACGCTTTATCCATCTGTGTCTTCCCTCCGCCACCGCCCCCCCATCCAGGAGGCCCAAGTATGCAAATAGGTTTATGCGGAAAAGTGTGGACTTCGCTTTTAGGCAGAGAACAATCTGGACTTTCTTATAAGAGAGGAGCAAAGCAATTTTGGGAGGATCAGTTAGGTTTCTCTTTAGCCCTCACATTTCTGCTGCAAGTTGTGTTTGAGCAACACCATACAAAGATCACTCTCTTCATTTCAGAAGTGTGCTCCCAACTTCTAGCTTACAAGATTGTTAATTAAAAAAATATGATACATGAGAAATATTTTTGTCTGCCTTGTTGTCCAATATTAAGCTACTGCTCCATTGATTTCTCCATCAGCTGCCGGGCAAGAGAGATAAATGGAACTTCCATGTTCAGTGGCACCGTAACACTGAGAGAGGGGCAAGATTTCTGTCTTCGTATTATGTTAGGCATCTTCCCAGGGCATAGGATGCTGGAGTAGTTAGTTCCTTATCGGATCTGTCCATGGTCAGACACAACCAGACAATGTTACTTTTTGTACTGCAACTCCCAGATTCTGCTAGTCAGATGTTTATGCTAGCTTTGGGATTCTGGGAGTTGTGGTCCAAAAAAACCCCAAAAAACAACCCAGATCTTTCAAGATCTGTGTTGTAATAGACAGACAGACAGTGGCTGTCTGTGTTTGCATGGACTTCTAGGCCAGGATTCTTGCTTGCCGTGGGCAAGATGCATATTGGCGCACATGGGCCATTTGCTTCCACTGGGCCCTTTCTGCTGGTAGGAGCAGCTAAAACTAGCCAGAAGTGGAAATTTTACTGCAAAGCCCAAATATGAGATCTTGCTTGTTCTCCCATTTACCTGGGTTTATCAGTCAAGAACAACAGTGTTTTTAAATAGCATCATCTCTGTACATGATACTCCACAAAGCGGAGGTTTGACAGGTCGCTGCCTGAAAGGGGGAGAGTGTTATAATAACAGAGACAGAGAATAAACAGAAGAGGAGGAAAACAAAGGCAGGGGTAGAAAAAAAGGATGGTTTCATTATTCCAGTGGCATTTGGGGCAATTTCCCACAGCCTACAGTTCTCTCAGGAGTTACTAACTAGTCCTATAGCCCCCATATGCCAGATAGGTCTGATAATACATGTAGTACAAAACTCTCTGAGATGGCTAACTGTGGTAGGAGGCTCCAAAGGCAGAGGGACTTGAGATAAATGGGAGAGATGAATGTACAGAGACATTGGGTGAAGCTGTAGCCAGCCATTGCGGGAGAACTGGTGTCTGTGTGTGGGTGGGAATATTAGCAAGGAATGGAAGATCTTTGGCCAGCTGAGAGATGCTTTGCTGGAAGGAAGAAAGTCATGAGTACCTATGGGCAATAAGAGGTAATGGGCTGAGGAGGCCAACAAGCCATTGGTTTGCCTTTACTGAAGGTTTGGATAAGATGTCTGTGTAGGATCCAGGAGCAGACCAGAAGTCAGCATCAGGATTTAAGGCCATGAAAGTATTGCATGCTCCTACTTGCGAGATCTGCATCTTGGTATCTTTTGCTTCAGATGTGGTGCGCTTACCCTAGGTTGGAGTGGAATTTTTCTCGGATCCTCTTGTTTGACAACACTACAAAATCAGAGGGAACAGTGGTGCCAAGAAAAAAAACGCAGTTCTGAGTCATGATATTAATTTTTCTTAGTCTGCTGCTGTAGGACTGGTTTTTTTCTTGCTCAGTGCCTGACCTTATTATTCTGCGGGCTTTTATTCGAGCTCTATTTTACATGGGTGTTTGTGATGATTTCTCAGTAATGCTTCCTCCCAATAATATTTTCATCAGAGTGTTGCGTTAATCCTACCTTATCGGCCTGTAAATGTTTCTGTCGCTCTAACTAGCAGAAGTTACCCAGCTTCACCGGGGGGGTGCCTCCTTCCTTCGCCATCCTGGTGCTCCTTCTGTCTCCCTTTCTCTCCGCTCTTTTGCTTCACCACTCTTCCCCCTTACCCCTTTCTCTCTGCTCTTTCCCTCCACTCCCTCTTGCCTCTGCTCCCTCTTCCTTCCCACCCCCTCCACCATCAAGCATCATCATCCAGTCTTTGTCAACCGTTGGAAGAATTGGGCATCAGCCGCAGAGAGGAGGTACAGCTGGAGCCTGCTGGAGAAATGAATATCCATTTGCGGTGCCGACGAGGCCAGTGTTGTCTGGCGGCCGGAGCTCCTTAGCGTCCCTTCAGCTGCAGGGAGGAGGAGGAGGAGGGACAAGGCATGCGGGCAGTCACGTGCTCCAGGGCGGTCACGTGGCGTGGTCCTGTGTTGCCTTGGCAACGGCGGAGGCAGGGTGGGTACCCAGGCCTAAAGAGGGAGCAAGATGCTGGTCCTGCTACGGGCGGTGAGTCTGGGGCAGAGGAGGGGGTTGCTCATCTGCATAGTCATAAGACGCAGTTATCTGAATATTCATAAGAGCATAAGGGGCTAAACAGGCGTGGTGGGGGGGGGGTTGGTGGAAGAGCCGCTTTGCATGGAGGCCAGCAAAGACGGGGGGGGGGGCGGATTGGCCGGAGGACTCACCCATGAAAATGATGTGCGTGTGTTCATTTATGTGATGTGCATCTCTTAATTGCACAAAAAATTAGATCGAGATGGGTGCAGGCATCCGTCTTCCGTGTGCAGCGTCTCCATTCCATAAGGTGTAAATGCACAGGGGCCTATGTGCATGTGTGATGCACATGCCCACCTGTGGATGTTTAAGATGCGTCTGCGTGTATTAAAAGCTGGGAGGAACCACAAAGGGCCATCTAGTCCAACCCAATTTGTGCCATGCAGGCATAGACAGGACTGTTAGATCTCCACAGATGGAGGCAGTCTCTTCCACCCTTGAACAGCAATTGCAATCAAGAAGTCCTTCCTGAGGTTTAGGTGGCATCTCTTTCCTTCCTATTTTAATCTGTTGGTTCATGTCCTAGTCTCCGGAGCGGCAGGAAACAAGGTTGCTCCATCATCTACATGGCATCCGTTCGGATACTGAAAGGTAGCTGTCATGTCACTTCTCCAAGCTAAATATATTCAGATCCCAAAATAATTCCTTTTAAGGCTTGGCATCCAGACCTTTGGTCTCATCTTGGTTGCCCTTTTTCTGGACATTTTCCAGCTTGGTGAGTTTCTTTCTTGAACTAGCAGAGAAACAGAGTTGGGAGAGACCACAATGGTCATCCAGTCCAACCCCCTGCCATGCAGGAACAAACACTTAAAGCACCCCCAGCAAATGGCCATCCAGCCTCTGCTTAAAAGCCTCAGCTTAAAAACCTCCCAAGAAGGAGACTCCACCACACTCCCAGGCAGCATATTCCAGTGCCGAATGGCTCTGACTATTAGGAAGTTCTTCCTGATGTTTAGATGGAATCTCTTTTCCTGTAGTCTGAATCCAAGGCTCCTTGTCCTAGTCTCTGGAGCAGCAGAAAACAAGCTTGCTCCATCTTCAACATAACATCATTTCAAATATTTAAACATGGCTATCATGCTCCCTCTTAACTTTCTCTTCTGCAGACTAAACATACCCTGCTTCCTAAGCCTCTCCTTGTGGGGCGTGGTTTCCAGACCCTTCACCATTTTGTTTGCCCTCCTCTGGACACGTTCCAGCTTGTCAATATCCTTTCTGAACTGTGGTGCCCAGAACTGGACACAGGATTCCAGGTGACATCTAAGGTGTCCAGAACTGGACCCAGGATTCCTTCAGGCAGTGCCTAGTCGTGTCTCTCTTTTGAGAGCCAGTGTGGGGTAGTGGTCCGAGTTTTGGACTGTGACTTTAGAGAGCAGCGTTCAAATCCCTGCTCAGCCATGGAGACCCACTGGGCAACCTTGGGCAACGAACACTGTCTCAACCTCAGAGGAAGGTACTGGCAAGCCCCCTCTGAACAAGTCTTGCCAAGAAAACCCTGTGATAAGTTCACTGTAAGTCGGAAACAATTTGCAGAGACAAAGCACCAACCAAGTTCTGCTTTCGTTTTGGACGCTGTATTCGTGCTGATATACACTCTCTCTCTCTCTCTCTCTCTCTCTCTCTCTCTCTCTCTCTCTCTCTCACACACACACACACACACACACACACACACACACACACACACTCTTATTATCCACAGGCAGGAGATAACTTTTTGGAACAGTAACGTACATTCACAATGCAATGTGCCAGTAATAATACACATTAATAAAATATATAATTAAATCAACAGGCAGGGGTTACAGGGATCTCTCTCTTTCTTCTAGGTTGCAGTCCTATCTGCTGCCTCATTTGCAAGTCAAAAGCCCAGTTACACACACAGTGGGCAGGCACTGTGTAGAACCACACAAGTCGTTTGTCTATCGTGCCTTTCAGAAGGCCAGTCCCCACCTGGGCAAGTCAATAACCTAAAGCCCCAAAATTCAATAATAAAATCATAAGGCCAAAACATATCAAGTTGACAGAATCAGCCAGTGGATTTCACCCTCTAGCTGGATTAAGTTTGGGTATCTTCTTTGCTTGCCTGCCTCATATTTCCTTATACAATTTCTTCGCATGCAGAGCATATCTATTCATGCTTCAGTTTCTCACCGTCTCTCAATCTTACATTTCATGAAGTTCAAGACCTCCAGGGAGCTTACAATCATACATTTGACACAGGGGATCCAATAAATTAGGAAAGGGGGGGGGGGTTGGAAAAAATGCATGGCAGTTACAGGCCCAGTTATGAGATGCCTGGGAGCAAGAGATGTTGTGGAAAAGTATATATTGCAGAGATATTCTAGGCGACAGTTCCAAGCGCATGAAGCAAGGGGATCTTTGGAGCTGTATGAATAAATCACCCATTCCCCATCCCAATTTCTCTTTAAGTTTGTGGTCTTGTGCCCTGGGAGTAGGCAGCAATAAACATTGAGAGGTGGGCTGAACCGAGTTTGAACTAGCTAGCTCAGTATTGTTCACACTGACTGGCAGCATCAAGATTTCACACGGTATCCTTCCGCATCCCTACCCAGAGATGCCCAGGACTGAACTTGGACCCCTTGCATGCTCTACCACCGACCTATCAGTTCTTTCCACTCAAGTGGCAGTGACTTCTGTGTAAACCTGTCTAAGCTGGCAGTAGAAATGGAACCTCCTTGAGGGCGGAGACTTGTTTCTGTGTATACGATTCTGGAAGGTTCAGTTACCCTTATAGTAGGCTGTTTTTCTCATATTGATGAGTAGCAGTGGTGTACATGGGGGGGGGGGGCAGAGCAAGGTGGCATGATGGAATATCAGTAATCGTTAGTAAAAGGAAGTTTATCTCCTGGTGGCAGTACAGATGCAAAAAACAGAAGCGTTGTTTTTTTTTATAGGAGAAGGGGAGAGTGACGGGGGTCTCTGAATTTGTTTATTTGTATTAATTGTTCTGTGTATATGTTCTACGTTTATTTTAACTACAATTTTAACTCCATATATTCTGTACCCTGCCTTGGGGACAGGTGGGTAACAGATAAATTCATTATTATTATGATTATTATGATTATTATTTTAAGCCATTTTTATCACCTCTTGACTTGCCAGGGTCCCAGAGGTAAGGCACAATGGGGAGAGGAAAAAAACCAACACCTCCCTTACAGTGTTAAATATGCAACTGGAAACCAATTAGATATACTCCAAAACTCCTTTTTATGCTCCAGAACTCCTCTTTAAAAACAGCTGCCTTGCAATTCCCAGGGGAAGGGGAGGTGTCCCACTGATGAGGGTGGCCACAGATTTAGAGGATGCTGATGGGGTGTGATAAGTCTGGTAAGTGCCCTACTAAGAGAAATTCCAGAAGATGTAGCTGTTGAGTGTGGAGTGAACTCCTCACGCGCCGTACCTCTGATGTTTTCCTCCCTGTGGCCCCTTTGTGTTTCCACTGTGCGTGAGGGTGTGGGTATGACAGCGTAGGCCAGAGAGTGCAGGAATCTACCTTGAAAAACTAGTCTGGAAGGGGAGGGTGTGAAAGCAAAAGCGAGGGTTATTTCCTCCTCCATCCCCATGCCTCCCAGGGTCTGGACTGTTCCTCCACAAGGAGGCTGAGCTCGGAGGCTTTTCCGCCTGCTGTCTTTGGAGCAGAAATGACAAACAAGATCGAGGCCGCCTGCTTGGAAAGGACGTCCCCCTCAGTGCTGGGGCAACGCCCACCGATGCCCACGGAACCGCAACGAGGCCGGCCGTGACGGGGACTGCCTTCTCGAGAGCGGGGTAGGTAAGAGGGGTTGTTTTCCCCTCTGCAGCCTTTAATGTAAACACCCTTTTTGCAAATTCTGCTTTGCTTTTCCTCGGGGGTGAGCCTTCCCCTTACGGCTGCTGCTTCATTTTGCAAGGATGGGGAGGACGGATGGGACATTGGGGAGGGTGGTGTGTGTGTGTGTGTGTGTGTGTGTGAGAGAGAGAGAGAGAGAGAGAGAGATAGAGAGAGAGAGAGAGAGAGAGAGAGAGAGAGAGAGAACGTTTCTTGTGCTGCATGCAATTAGGATCCATGCATGGATACATTTTTCCAGGGCTCTAAAGGCTGCTCTGTGTGTGCCACAGTGATGTAGTGATTGGAGTGTCAGACTTGAGTCCCCAGTCAGCCACGGGCTCGTCCACTCATCCCTTCTCAGCCTAACCTACCAGACAAGGTTGTTGTGATGACAAAATTGGGGTGGAAGAGAACAGTAAACAAAAGGCACCTATGTGTAAAAAGGCGTGCCTTGCTGGTCGGTGTGTGCGTGTGTGGTGATTGCGAAATGTGTCTTTAAACACAAGCCGGAGGAGCTGCAGTCTTAAGCGCTGGGGCATCCAGCAAGTCATGTGTCTATTCATTTGCATTTCTAGCCTTGCAAAGCAACTCCTGACTTTTCAAAAGAAGAGAGTCACAGAATATCAAGTTGTAGATAGAGGTGGGAATTAATCCCGAGGGCCATCTAGTCCAATCCCACCGACCCCCACTTGAAGATAGCTATCAAGTTATGGCTTCCCTTTTCCAAGCTAAACATACCCAGCTCCCTCAGTCATTCCTCATAAGGCTCGGCCGTGAAGACCTTTCATCATCTTGCACGACTTCTGACCTTCCTGATGTTTTAGCCTTCAACTCCAGAATCCCTTTCCCCAGGGCTTCTGCTAGCTGATGTCCAAGATATTTGGAAGGCGCCTGAAGTTCTTCATCTATACGTTAGATTCAGCTTCCCGAAGCCCCAGCTGACTTGGCCAAACAGTCAGGAATTTGGGGAGCTGATGTCCAAAAACATCTGGATGACCAAAGTTTGGGAACCGCTGCCTTGATCCCTTATTGGCAGTTTTTTGAGTTCTTCCCAGGAGCGAGGCTTACCCATGAAAACCTTCCTTTAAAAAGTACTGTGAGATAACACCTTTCTCTAACACCAACATCCTCCAGATCTCTGGAGCTGTGGCACTACATGGAGGGAACGGAAACCCCTCTGAGCTGGCAAGGTCAAGCAGATTGTCCTGCTGGCTTTGGGCCAGCTGCATGCCCAGCCCATTTGAGGGGCCACAGTGCCCTCGGGGGTCTGGCAGTGCCCCTAGGCAAAGAGAGGATGAAGCTGCTTGTTGTCTGGTGCCTGTCCGGAAGGCAAACAGGAGCCACTCACATGCTGCCAACTTTGGAACCAGGGTTTGGAAAAGTTCCTTTTTTGGACCAGAACTCCTAGAATCCTCCAGTGACCAGGTGCCTGAGGAATTCTGGGACGTGTGGTTTCATCAATAGAGACTGTTTCCAAAATCTGGCCTGGGGGTCCAACTGCCAGATGCCAGCAATCATGGAGTGGCCAGCTGGATGATGGTTGCTGGTGGCTTTCTCTCCTGTTTGTCACACGGGGCTTCCACCAGAAGAAAATGAGTCAGCAGTAAGCCCTCTGGATGGGGTGGTTCCACAGCTCAACAGGTAGGCACCTGTGTTGTGTGCCATTTGGACTGCCAGGCTGTGCCCACTGTAGGACCTTAAGGAGCTTGGCAGGCACGGGGTGTTCATTTGGTAGTTCGGCAGCCGGCAGACAGAAGGGCAGCTCATTTGGCCACCTACTCCCTTAGAATCATAGCATTGGAAAGGGCTACGTAGGCCATGGGAACCAGGCCCTGCTCAATGCAGGAAACACAGCTAAAGCATCCACAGAGGTTGGCTCTCCGGCTGCTTTTTGAAGATGTCCAAAGAAGGAGACCTCACCACCAATCTAGGCCATTGGTTCCATTGCCAAACCTCTCTTACTGCCAAGAAGGTCCTTGTAATGTTCAATCCAAATCTGTGCTCCTGTAACTTCAGACCGTTAGCTCTGGTCCTACCCTCTGGGGCGCAGAGAACAAACCTCCTCTCTGTGACAGCCCTCGAGGGCAATCATGTTCCTCTTCAGTCTTCTCTTCACCAGCTCCTTCAACCTTTCCTCATGTTTTGTTCTCCATCTTTCTTATCATCCTCGTCACCCTTCTCTGAACCCGTTCCAACTTGTCTGTATCCCTCTTAAAATGAGATGCCCAGAACTGAACCTTCTGCCACCTGAAGCAAGCATCTCAGTGAGGGCCGTGATACAGGTTTTTGGGGCCCCTCACACACTCTTCAATGTTACTAAGTGTCATCTGAATAGCTGCTTTCACAGCACCACTGTGTATCCAAAGTTTGTCTCCTTCCTTCCTTCCTCCTTCCCTCCTTCCCTCCTTCCCTCCCTCCTTCCTTCCTTCCTTCCTCACCCTGCCTTTCTCGGCAGCTTACAAAATTCAAAATAACAGTTTAGCTAAAAATATAGGGGGAAAAATTCTTTAAATTAAGCCTCAATACTTAATAGAGTTGAAAAGTTTTAAAATACATTTAAGTCATGGTTAGAAACACATAAAATAAAAAAAAAACCAGAAGTACACCTCTTTGTACACCACTCTGGCATATGATTAAAATCAGTCTAAAACCTACCTAAATAAAAAGGTCCTAACCTGCTGGCAGAAAGAGAGCAGCGAGGAAGATAACCAACCCTCTTGTGGGAGGGAGTTCCACAGTCTAGGAGCAGCCACGAAGAAGGACTCACAAACCACTCCTGCGAAATTTGTCGGAGTGAGAGAAAGCTCCCCCCTAAAGATGTTAAAACTCAGAAAGGTTTGTATGGGGAGATAAAATCATTAGAAAAGACCCATTGAAATCGATGTGGCCTAAGTTAGCCATGATTTCCTCAATTCAGTAGTCTATGGGACTATGGGACTACTGAATTGAACCTTTTGTTGTTGTTGTTGCATAAGCCAATTTGGACCTTATTTATTTGTTTTGTTTCCTTTTTTTTTTCAGAAGGAGAAACAAATTTATTTATTTATTTATTCTAGACCAGAGGTAGGAAAACTCATGTGGATCTGATACTCTTCCTTATTTGAAAAGTGAGCTATCAGTCCAATAATCAATGTGCTAAGGGTGAAATGCTTTCACTATGCTCTGTAAATGACTACAGATGGGATTCTTTGCATGAAGAGAGTCAGTCTGATGTAGTGATTTAAGCACTAGACTACAACCTCAGAGACCAGGGTTCGATTCCTCGCTTGGCCATGGAAACCCAAAGGGTCACACATTCTCAGCCCCAGAAAACCCCATGATAGGTTTGCCTTAGGGTCACCGTGAGTCAGAAACAAATTGAAGGCAACAATCCTTGAGAAATACATGTTTGTGAGTAGGGACTCTGTTAATTTTTTTGTGAACCTACCCTGTATCTGGCTCCCTTAGAATTATGCATAGTCCAGTTACCTCTGTTCCCAGCAGAGCTGTGAAAAGTTACATTGTGGACTGCAACTCTCAGTGCCCCCAGCCATCCATGCTCTCTTGATGTTCTGGGAGTCATACTCCAAAAATGTAAGTTTTTGCAGTTCTGATTCCCATTCTTGCAGAGCTGCTCCCCCTCTAGTCTCTCAAATTGCCACAGCTTGGCAAAGGGGAATTCTGTAAGTCTAGGATGTTGGCAGCGTGGCTTAAACCCGGGTGCCAGCTCGAGGTCCAGATTTAGCTGGCAACCCCAGCTTCCCTTTTCCTGCACATAAGAATGTTTTGTAAGTGCATTTCTTTTCACTGGGTGTCTCTGTTCCATTAGCTGACATTACCTGGAGGTTCGCAAATTATTTCTGTGGTTCAGCAGAAGCAAGAGCTCTCTTTCTTCCTCCACCCATTTCCAACCTTTTAATTTTGATTATGCATTTCCCTTTTTGGTTAAAAAAAAAAGGTGTGGTTAATGCACGGGAGCTTTCTCCTTTCTCTCTACATACAGGAGGTGAGCAGGCCTGGCATAGCTGGAGCAAATGTTCAGGTTTCAAAGAGCGAGAGTTGAATTTTAAAGAACTTAAAGAGGAGGGGAGGAGGGAGGAATATAAAAGGCCAAATGCCTTTACTCCACCGTCGGGATTGCTAAGCGACCTGGGATTTTTCAAATCCTGAAGGAGGAAGGGCTTCAGAGAGTCGGCTTGTGGGGAGGAAAAAAACCAAACCCTTGTGAGTTTAATTGGTTCTCTCTTCCTCTCTCTGGAACCTTCCGCCCCCACATTCTGCTTTCAGAGTCAATTATGCAAACAGCACCGGTCCACACAGAGCCACGTTAGCATATCTCTCGGCTGTAGGCCTCTTGCAATGAGAGAGAGCATTTTGACAGGGATGAGCGGCTAAAGAACAATAGAAGGAAGAGGAGGTGTGGGCATGGAGGAGAAAGAGGAAGCAGTCTTGGAGTCCAGAGGAGAAAAGGTAAGGCAGCTGAGCTTGGCAGAGACCAAAGGACTGGTCCCTTGGCTCTCTGTTTCCCCTACCCTAGGCTGGAGAGGAACCAGACCCCTGGCTTTCTCAGAGCCCCAAATGTGGTCTCAAGACAGAAGAAGAAACTGGTCCTCTGTCTCATTCCCCTCTTTGGAAAAGCCGCTCTCCTCTCGCACTTCTCCTTTAGAGCAAACTCAGCATCTGCTTGGGCTCTTCTGGCTTGCAAGGAGACAGACAATCTGGGGGTCACCCTGGTTGGTGAGAGAACTGAAGCATCTTTGGTGTGAGGCTGAAGCAGTTTTTCGGGTGGCTTTTTGTTTGGGGAAGAGAGGTGCCTGGTAGTTGGCATGACGGAGGCTTCCCATATGGAGAAATAGCCGTGTTGGTCTCTTGCAGCATAAAAAGGAGGAAGGGAGGGGCAGGAAGAAAGAAGGCTGGCAGCAGCTTTAAGACTATCTGGTTTTTGTTTTCACATGAGCTTTTGTGGATATAAACTCACTTCTTCAGATGCAGTACAGAGTGATATTCAAATTTCACTCTGTGGTGTATCGGAAGCAGCAGGGGGTTGCATTTAATGGCTCTTGTGGGCTCTTCCAGCTCTATGATTCTAAGTGGGTTTAGATCCGTGAAAGCTCATGCTAAAATAAAACCCAGTTAGGCTTGAAGGTGCTGCCACATTTCTTTCTCTCTTTTTTTTTCTTCTCCTCCTTCCTTCGTCTTTTTTAACATGGAGAAAATGGATTGGAGCAATGGATCTTTTAATGGCCCCGAAGCTGTGACTGCTAAGTAGAACCTCCATGTTCAGGGGCAGGATGCCACTGGACGGCAGTTGCTTAGGGAAGCAGATAGCGTGTATTTTTTTTTAATTTTTATTTTTTTAAGGAGGGAGTTATTGTGAGCCTCTCCAGGAGGTCCCGGTTAGCCAGTCAAAGGAAGCAGGTTGTGAGACTTGGTGGACCTTTGACTTGTTTGGTCATGGTTCTGGTTTCGAGCCACAGAAAAGATTTAGCCCAAGGTGGGCATCACGGGGCCCTCCAGATGCTGTTTGATTGTAAATCCCAGCAGAGTCAGTGGTGAGGAATGCTGTGAGCCCAGTTCAACTGCATCCGGAGGGTTGCGTGATTTCCCACCCTCACTCCATTGTATTTTAAAACTTGAGGCAGGTGACTTGGAATGTGGCGTGCCTGCGGTAATAAAATTTTGGTTGGCTTGTGCCTTCTAGCCAGATCCATCTTGCCTCCTCTACTGCTGCTCTGAAAAGCTGCCAAAGCATTCACTTCGCCTTCTCACAAGGGCGGGGAAGGCAGTGCCCCTCAAGACTATATGAACTCTAACTTCCATCATCCCTCACTTTTGCTAGCCTGGCTCTAGCTGAAGGGAACTATGATTCAACAACACCGAGAGGACCAAATGTTTCTCAGTCCTTCCCTCCTTCCTAATATGTCTTTTCCATTCCAGGGTTAGGAAGCAACAATTGTCTTGATTGTAAAATTATGTTTCTTGGACCGTAAGAATTAATGAATGAAGTAAGGCAGTTTTGGGTGTCCTGGATGCATTTTCTCTTATCTTTTCCTGCTTTTCTCCCCTTTTCACTTCCGTTGCTACTCTTCTGGTCTCTCGATCCAATTGTTCTCCAGTCATTTCCCTCTCGCTCCATCTATTGTCTTGGTCTTGAATCTCCTTCCTTCTTCAGGTGTTGTCTTTTCTGGCCTCAAACACACACACAATTCTTTCCTCAGTTCCTTTAAAAAAAAAATCCCACTTTTTTGGATTGCTGCCTTCTTCCTAGTCATTCTTTGCTGTTGTTTTTTTCCCCAATGTCTTGAACTTCTCTATTATTCTCAGTAACTCATTTTTCTTCCAGCTCTTTGGATTGTTTTCCTTCTGCTGAAATCTCAGTAATAATCTCTGATGTGCTAAAGTTTTTTTCCTTTCTTTCTTATTTTCTTTGACCTCGCCCCATTTTGATCAACTGTACTCTGTTAGGATTGATGGATACTGTACATTCTTGATTTCTCTTCTGTGTTACATTTTTGTTTGTTTGCTTTAAAGTCTCTTTGTTTGCTTTTTAAAATTTGTTTGCTTTAAAGTTTCCCTGTTTGGTTTTTTTGTTCCTTTGTTTGCTTTAAAGTCTTAGGTGTTCTGCAGTCAGAATCCCTGCGGTTTCAGTTCCTAGCCATCTTTTCTGTAATCTCTTGGCAACCTGATTCTGTTTTTTGGCCTGCAATATAATTCTAACAATTTTATTCCTTCCTCTCCCCTATTCTTACCAATACTTCCAGGTGTCTTATGGCCGTATCAATTTAGAATCGTAGAGTTGGAAGGGGCCACGTGAGCCATCAAGTCAACTTGGCTATTGGGCTATTTATCTCAAATTTAAGACGCAGAATTTTAAATCTGTCATCATTCTCTAAATTATCACTTTTTTGCCTTGTTTCTTCTGGCACCAGCATTCTTCAGTTTTCTCTACAAATTAAAACTTTGCATGTTATCTTTTATCAGTTTCCTTTGTTCTGGGCTCATTTTTCTCATTGGCTGATTCTCTATCCTCTTCCTAATTCTGTTTCTAAAATGTGCCCAGTCCATTCAGATCCACACTTTATCACCTGCTGGCTATTTAATGTTATAACATATTTTAATATTTTTGAACATACACAGCATTATTAATTTAAGACTAATAGTAATACTTTACGCTTGGACAGCACTTGATTAATTTTTTTTCTAACCTAGGGGAACAGTTGCAGGTGACTATACAGGTTTATGGCTTGTGCTGGCATTGTGTTCCTTTTTTTTATTTGCAGTTTTATATTGTTTATGTTATTGTGATTTGTTTTCTGTGTTGTTGTGTCTTGTTTTGTGATTTTTGTGTGTGTGTGTGTGTGTTGTGATTTGTGTCACCTAGAAAGGTAGATTGATGGGCTGCTAATAAAGCTAAATATGTAACTGTTTTTCTCCATCGTTCTCTGTCTCTTAGCTATCGCCCCTTCTTTCTGATATTTTAATTTTTCCGTCTTCGTGCTTTGATCATGTTTCACTTCTATGTATTTCCCTTCACGGGTTCTCTCTGCTAGTTTCATGTGAAATGTAAACTTCTCGGGCTGAACAATCCTAACTTGGGACTTTTGTCCTCTTCTGTGACTTTATTGATACAGTGAGCACTGATAGATGTGACAAATGTGTCAGGAGATTGTGGTATTTGTTGCTGCAGTTGTTGGGGGTAAAGATCCAAACAATGTTTCTCTTAACCTGGACTATTTTCTCACATTTCCCAGTACCTGCCGTAACATTTTACTCCCAGCCTCAAGTGGGCCGATTTGAGACCCATCAGGACAAAAAAGTAACCTTCCTGTTGATTTGTGTTGTGAGCCTTCGACTCATTTCTGACTCATGGCAGCCCTCGAGTGAACCTATCACAGGCTTTTCTGGAGGCTGAGAGTGTGTGATACACCCAGGAGGTTTCCATGGCCAAGCAGGGAAATCGAACCATAATCTTTAGAACTATAGATGGATGCTCAACTACACCATGCTGGCTTGCCTTAAAGAAGGAGAAGGAGAAGAAGAAGAACTGGTGTTATAGTACATTTGTGAAATGGCACTTTTACATTGTGTAGCGTAATAATAGTTGTTATTCTTGCTTGCCATCCCTATGGACCGAGGTGGGGAACAGCAGATTAAAACACAGCAATTCACAGACACCTAACACCTCCTTTTCCTGCTCCTGCCCCAGCACACACAGTTTTCCATTTGCTCCGAACCCTCTAATAATCATTCTCTCATTTCTTTTTCAGAGCGCAGGCAAGGATCCGCACTGAGTGCCTAGGGCAGATTTGGTTCCTTAAAAACAGCACACGATGGTGACAATTCTTTAACCTCCACCTTCCCTTAGCTTGCCTTCCGCCATGAGTACCGAGCTAAATGTCCCTGTAGATCCGCCTGCCTCTGCCTGTTGCTCTGAGCCAGCCGCCAAGGGCATGGACTACCGGGATTGGGTCCGGCGCAGCTACCTGGAGTTGGTCACGTCCAACCACCACTCAGTTCAGGCTCTCTCGTGGCGGAAACTGTACTTGAGCCGAGCCAAGCTGAAGGCTTCCAGCCGGACCTCGGCGCTGCTCTCTGGATTTGCCATGGTACGTTTCTATAGCCACTTCTCTGCGAAAACCTCTTGTGATCCATAAATCTTTTCTCTTTTTGTTGGAGCAGGAAATTCAATAGAGTTGGCCCTCCACATTCATGGGGGTGAGGGGCATAGGGCCCCCACAAGAATGGAAAAAACACAAATACCAAAATGTGTGTGTGTGTGTGTCTGTGGGAAGGGAGAAAAAGCATGGTGGGGAGAGTCGGCACCCAGGGTTCATACCAGTTCAGGGAAAGGAGAGGGAAGGGGGGTGACATGGTGGCCCTATACTTCCTCTCTCTTGACCATCTCCTTCCTTAGGTGTGTGTGGGGGGCACTGGAAGAGGGTTTATGTTGCTTAAAAATCAGGCTACAATCTGTCCTTATCTGGCCAGGCAGCAGCTGGTAGAAAAGGAGGAGGACTGGAGGGAAGTTTTTAAAGGTCTGCATAGCCTGATTGCAGCCACCAAGAGGAAAGGTTTCCCTGGAAAGGAAGCACTTAAAGTGTGGAGTTGGAGAAAATCACCGATAATCAAATCCGTGAACATGAAACCCATAAATGTGGAAGGCTGACTGTAACTCATTTCAGATAGTGTAACAATGCTGAACAGAGCTAGGAAGCAGCTCAGGGCAAGGATAAAAGGTCTAGTTTGTGTTCTACATCCAAAACCAGTCTATGGGTCAGCAGTTGCTGTATTCAAATGCTTTTAAAACCAACAAACAAAACTGTGTGCCTCTTCCACCGGCGCTACACATACCTCTTCTTATATTTAAAATTAAAAATAGCTTGTCAGTTTTACTCTCTGGTCAAACTGACACAAGCTCTATGGGAGAGGCCTTTCCCATATTGACACATGCCTGAAGTCCTCCGATCATGGCAGCGTTTGCAAAACAAAATCATGGTGGTGTTTGCAAAATCTTGCCTGTTGGGTGAGGGACTCCAGGCCAGCAAGCTCCATCTTTTGCTATAATCTTCTGTTTGCTGTTAGCACACAGAAGACAGTGTATTTCTGAACATTTTAGCATAACTAAAGAGGTAGAATCTTGTATTATTTAAAGCTACCATTCTCTAGATTTTATTCCCTGGTCCATTTAAAGCACAGTGACTTCACCATTGTGGAATGGAGCACGCAAACTCTTTCTTGAAACCTGGTTTTTTAGGAAGCAGTAACAACAGCCCTTCTGCAAGATGCTTCCAAAACCACAGCACATAAAACCTGCCTCTTTGTTTGGACAAAGAGTGAACACCTCCCTCATTCTGGCCTCTCATCTGACAGGAAGTGGATGCTGTTGAGGTTTCCGTGGAGTGGACTGTGGAAATGTGGGGACAGCTATTTTCAATGTGCTGGTCAAAAACAGGGTGGGACAGTGTTTCACTTTCAACAAGGAGACATTGTGGAAGTGTATTTACAGGGAGCTGCTAATCTGTGTACCATATTAACATACTTAAAGTGCAGTCATCCTCCTTTTCTCCATAGAGGGCTGGCCCAGATGGTTTTCTCACCCCTGGTCCAACGTGGTTCTGTGGAAGGGGTTAGACACATCCCGTTCAAGGGCAACCTTCAACACTGATGGATCTGCCAAAGCATTTTGTGGCAACTGCATGGCACTGAGATTTTGGAGGAGCATTCTTGTGCAGTGGTTCTTAGCCTCTGCTTTACTGGGGACCCCCTGTGAATATAATTTGCTGTATCATTTGTGGCCTTTTCAGCATTTTGTGTGGTTCTTCCTCCCAGTGAAGAGTTCCAGGGGAGGGAGGGAATCAGTAGCTGGATCTGTTGCAGTTGCCCCCACCTCCTCTAGAATAAGGGTCCGCAGATTTTGGCTGGCCTTGGTAGACAAAAGAATTTGTGCATGCCACCAACCCTCCACAGTATCTTGGAGGAAGAAAATGACATGTCACCAGGATAGCAGCTGTGTCAGAAATGTCTTCTTATGTTTAGTTTTTTTCGTGCAACAACCATATGGTATGACTGGTATTTTTATTTTGCATGGAAATCCATGCTGTCATAAGAGTCACTGCCTGCAGTCTCACATGTTACCTGTTAGTGAGAGTGAATCTTGACGGACAGTCTTCTTCCTGGTACCCTGCTGTAATTCTCCAGGTTTGGCTGCAGTGCAGAAGAAAAGCAGAGCTTCGGAAAAGTAGCTGTTCCAAACTCTGGAGAGAATTCTTTCTTTCTTTTCTCTGTTCAGGAAAGGGAGGCGATAGGTGTTGGGTTTTTTTTAAAAAATCTTTCAAAGCCACATGCTGCTCCTCTGTCAGATTTGGAGATTGTTTCACTGGAGAATGACCCCCTCCTTCCAGACTGAGATGGGAGAAACCCTGGTGGGAAGGGGCAGCAGATAGAATATGTTCTGGAGAATGGAGGAAGGGAAGGAAAGCCTGGCTGGGATGATGGCAGCTGGTGGATTCTGTGCCAGTGGAGTTGTACATCTCTGCTAGGTTTTAGTCTGAACTTGGTGAACCTTCCCCAGATGCTGAAGCTTTGGAGGGTTACTGTAGACAAAACCCAGGGCAGACTGGTCCTATTGACATGAAATGACCTGTCTCCTCTGGCTCGAACATTCCCCTTTCAACAGCAGGCCCTGTTTGTAAAAATTATAGTGGAATAAATGAATATTCTCCCTCTGGACACAGGGGTTCCAGAGAGAAGCTCCTGACATCATTTTCCATGAATTTGCCAATCTGGGTTTTGATGCTGCCAAAGCCAGTAGCCATTGCTTCATCATGGTGGCAAATTCCATGTTGGCTTCTGCAGACTTTGGAACGACTGTCCATGTAGGCCGCAGTGCAAAATCCCCCTTCAGAGTAGTTTTAGAACACAGTTATTGTGCTTGTGGTTCTTGTTATGCGCTGTCAGGATGGCTCTGAATGATGGTAACAGTATGAAAGAGACATCCAGAGCCCTTCTCAGGTCCTACAAACTCAGGGCAGCCACGGCTTTTGGGATGGAGTCAATCCATCTATACTGAAGTCTTCCTCTTTTCCAGCTCACGCTAGCAAGCACAGTTTCATTTCAGGACACACAGGCTGCGTTATTCTACCCCCTTTTCTCCCGGAGTTGTTCTCCTGGTCAGTGGAGGGATTCAGGGGAGGCGAGCCAACATTCATGGAGGGCTGATCTTGCTCTTCCAGGTGGCCATGGTTGAAGTTCAGCTTGAGATGCAGTACCAATACCCGCCCTTGCTGCTGATTGCCTTCAGCGCCTGCACCACCATTTTAGTGGCAGTCCACCTCTTTGCCCTCCTGATCAGCACTTGCATCTTGCCCAACGTGGAAGCAGTAAGTAACATCCACAACCTGAACTCCATCAGCGAGTCCCCCCATGAGCGCATGCACCCGTACATCGAGCTGGCCTGGGGCTTCTCCACTGTCCTGGGCATCCTCCTCTTCCTCGCTGAGGTCGTCCTCCTATGTTGGATCAAATTCCTGCCTGTGGACTCCGTGTTGAAAAACGATACCACCCTAGTCCAACAGACGAGCCAGCACACCGGGTGGCAGGCGGCGCTCATCTCCACTATCATCATGGTCCCCGTGGGGATCATCTTTGTCGTCTTCACCATCCATTTCTACCGGTCTCTTGTCCGGCATAAAACAGAACGCCACAACCGGGAGATCGAAGAACTTCACAAACTGAAAGTGCAGTTGGATGGCCATGACAGGGGACTGCAGGTTGTGTGATGAAGGGGTGCCTTGATGTGTCCACAGACATTTGGCAGAACATTTTCCTAAGGAGAACAGTGGAGACAGACCAGAGACATAGATGCCAGCTGCTTCCTACTTGCAGGCATTCCATCGAGGTCCAGACAACCAGCTCTGGCTGGTCCTTCGTATTTGTGGACAACGTGCCCACTTTGTTAAAACTGAAATGCCTCCATCCGTGCGATCGTTTGAAGATTATTCTTCTGATTTCCAGAGTGTTAAAAACAGGTTAAACCAAGGGAGTATGCGTGCGTTGCAACTGATTTTAATGGCACCCATTTTCTTGAAGTAAGATTATTTTTGAGAGATGTTGGTTTATGGATTAAGAAAAGGATCTCTTCTTAACTGTAACTCCCTTACTGGCAGTTGATTTTCAAACATGGCTTTTGAAGAGGAGTTTGTAAGCTGTGGTAGGTCAACCCATTCTGTGTAAATCTGTGCAATGTGACTACTTTTGTGAACTTTTATACAGAAGGTGTTTCTAGGACAACAGTTGGGGAAGAAGCCATTTGGGCCAAGATGTTCCTCCTCTGTCCATTTTGGTTTGGTTTACTCTTTCTTTTCTGCATTTCATTCAGCCTATAATGGGCGGAGACAGTTATCACGGAGAGAGAAAAATAATCTGTGTTTGCATTGGTTTTGTACAATGGGGATCCTTTGGAAGGATGAAAGAAAGTCTACATTTTAACACAAAAGATAGAATGTAAGAGCTTTAAAAATAAGAATTTACTAATTCACAGGCAAAGAAACAAAAGTTCTTCAGAAAGAATGATATAACCAATCACTCTTATGGATGTATATGAATGGTTATAACTGGTAAATGTAAATACTAACAGATATTTGGTCTAGAAAGGTCACATCAAAGGAAATCAAAGTAGTGTGATTTGTTACAATGCACAAGGTTTTCATGCTGACAGGTCTATATGCAAATAGCCACTATCACTTTCTGTTGCAACAGTGTGTATGTGTTTGTATACAGGCATACATGCATGTATAAGGTAATTAGAGAAATGATACAGGCTACATTCACATGTCATGCCAAGCCATGGTTTATGTGAAGCATGATTTGTTGATTTAGCTATGAATAAGCAAACACAGCCAGCATGGTGTAGAGGTCTGAGCATTGGACTATAACTCTGGAGATCAGGATATGAACTTGGTGATGGAAACCCACTGGGTGAGCTTGGGCAAGTCACACTCTGTCAACCTCAGACGAAGGCAAAGGCAAATCCCCCTCTGAAAAATCTTGCTGAGAAAACCCCGTCATAGGTTTGCTTCAGGGTCGCCATAATTCAGAAGTGAGGAGGCACACAACAACCAAGCACACCAAGCACAATGACCAAACACGCTATGGCCTCACTCCAACATCCTCTCAGTGTAGCATAAATATATACATATGGACTTGTGCTACGCTGACCCATATACCCTCCCCCTGACTTACTGTAAAGCCCTCAAAGTTGCCCCACACAGTCATTTCATGCTGTGTTACCTCCCCATAGCCAGATGGATGGTTACAGCAGTGCCGAGACCCCTGGAGGATCCTAGCAGATCTCAGCAGTGATGTCAAAAATTTGTGTGTGGCTATGTGGAAGGTGGCCAGACACTTCCCCAATCCTGCCTGTTTGCTGTGAAGCACACAATGGCCACGCAAAGCAGCTTCAGGGGTATATAGCTGGGTGTGTGTGATTGGGTACTGTTCACATAGGAAGTGAACACCAACCCCTCAGTGCCCCCAAAAAAGGACATTCATACATGGCAGGGTTACTTATGTATGCCAATGTCCCTATCTGAATTCCGGCTCTCATTTTCCTTATTTCTAATCTTTTTCTTTCCCACCCTATTCATCCTGTTTCAGGGTGCATAGCTGGGGAAATAAGCCAGGGACAAGCCACAGCTAGATGTTTAGACATCATGACAAGCCATGATTTAGACAAACCAGGATTGGTAAGCTGGCAACAAAACATGGCATTTAAGTGTAGTCTGTGGCTGGCTGTGTTTACAGGGAAGGAGCTCAACATAAGTGTCAAAAATTCAGCAATCCACAAGTCGATATATTCTAGCTGAATTCTCTAGTGCTGCTGTCAGCGTATGCCTGGTTCTGCTTTGGAAGCTGATTATGTTGACTTTTAGAAAAGCTGCCCTTGTACCTGTTCCTGCCAATTGTTTTCAGGCTACTGAGCTTGAACAAGGGGAGGAATATTCTGGCTGTCCTATTCATCATCTAAAAGGAGTGCCACTTTTCTTTGTATGTCATTAGGAGCTGCACAACACAAAATGTTCTTTCTTGTGGGACGCAATTAACAAACGTGGACCAATTGGTGAAAGTAAGCTGTTAAGACTTAATTCTGTGCCTCCTGATATTATCATCAGCTATTTCAGCTGGGATGAGGCATTAAAACAGGGACGGTCTCTGCACTGCCTCTCAGGCACACACATCCACCACTCCTGACCCATCATGTCCTTTTTTTATGTTTCCTTGCAGTTACTGTGTTAGACTAACAGTGGGAATCATTGCATGGTATACAAATAGTTTATGATCACTACACTTCTAAAACAGAAAAGTGCTTTTTTTGGTAGGTCAAACAGGGTCATTCTAAACGGAGAAAACAGCTCTTAACCCTCCTGCTGAAATCTTTAATCATTATAGTGGTAATATGTACCCAAGGCTATACCTCGTTCTCTCCTTTTTCATGCTTGGTTGCCTGCAGGATACACTAATTATAGTATAACTAGTAAGTGTATTGTATTTGCGTTTGACTCTCTTAACTCCTCTCTTGATTCTTGTTAGTTGCTAAAACCTGCCTAAACTGCCAGTTATTAAATTCTTCTAAAGAATGTTTGCATTGCTCTTTGAAAACTGGTGGCATCTTTCAAGTTATTTCTGGCCATCACCTTGGAAAGAAGAAGACAGAGGGTCTGTTGTGTGTTAGGTGGGATGGATATCTGCATTAGGCCCAAATCACAGGTCTGATACATATTTGATCTACAACTTCTTCCCCAAGTTCGTTGATGCACAGTGCTTGGTTGGTATGACAGTATAAGAACATTCAGATCGCGAGGTTATGAATTCGACCTTGAGAACAGTGAATTTAATCCCAGCTGTTATTCACTTTGTTTAGTCTTATAAATATCCTTGGGGTAAATGAGTCTCTATGAACACCTCCGATTGCTTTAAGATGAACTAAAGCAGGGCTGGGGAACTTGTAGCCCTCCAGTGTGAACTGATTGTAACTCCCATTAGCCCCAGCCAGTGATCAGGAATAATGAGAATTGACATCCATTTGGAGTGCCAGAGATTCCCTGCCCTAGAACTACAGGATGACCCCTCCTGGATTCAATATTTTTAGGAGTTGAACCAATGCACTTGATCAATGAGTGGCATACCCTGGCTTTTTTCCAAAGTGCAGCGTTCAGCACCTTAGGATAAGTATTACAAAATAGTGCATAAATTGCTCTAAACAGAGCATGCAACAGATCTGTAGGAATGTGGTACGCACCTAAGAGACTTGTGTGGATACCACCTCTTCCACACTTTTGCATGCATCTGCTCCCAAAAGTGTGCAGGGAAGTGCATAGGCCTGGGTCAGTTGATGGAGAAGCTGAAGCAGTAGTAATTAGGAGTAATTAGTGTTAGGCTGGAAATTTAGTGCCTAACCCTAACAGTAATAAGTAGGAGGGCTAGGTATGTGGACACAGCACTGAAGTCAAAGAAGTCATCAAGAAAAATATTTTTTGTACTTTGTGAAAAGCCCGTATTCACAATATTAGCGGGAGCAGAGTTTGAAAGGGCAAAGTGAATCTGATGACCTAAAAGCAAGAGCAAATTTTCTTTGCTGCTGACTGAAGAAAGCACTGAACCATTCAAAGTGTGCAAAACCATTATTGCAATGCCTGAAATGCAGTGGTGCTGGAAGGAACGAAAGCCAATCAGCTTATTAAGAAAATACCATCCCTGCGTAATGCAACAAGACTTCCAACAGCTGCTGTAAAACATGAAGAAAACCCAAGAGGGCAAAGTTGATGGCTTTCAGAGGAGATCCTTTGTTCTAGAAATACACACCCTTTGCAGTGTGTTTCTTGGGCTGAGGCTGTCGTTCCCATGCTGGTTCTGGTATGTGTGAAGGCCTCCTTACGATAACAAGTTGCAGCACGAGTCAACTGGGGTTTGTCAAGATGGTTCCTTTGATGGTTGTTTTTGCACAGGAGGGGAGGATGAAGTTGGTGAAGTAGCCAACCAGTTCTTCACATGTGGTGCGAAGTTCTTGACAGATTCACACCTTTGCATAAAATCATTCTGCTTTCAATCGACAAGACTTCATTCAGGTAAGACATCTTTTCCCTGGTATGCAAAACTTTAGTGCCCTTAGCCTAGCGCACTACTTTTTCCCAAGATGACGAGGTCCAAGTATTCAGGTCCATGTATTCAGACGCGGGGGGGGGCACACCGTAGCCTGCATGCCCACAGGTAGATCTGAAATCTTTTTCTGCATGTGTGAACACAGACAGACAGATAGACATCTAGACCTGCTCAAAGATCCTGCAGCTACCCAGTTTTTTGTGGGGAACGAACGAACAGGCCTTACAATAGCAGTCTGTGGATTTATAGCAGTCTTTCATACTGATATGTTGCTTGTATAAAAACAAAGGCAGTTAAACTTTTGAGGCTACAGCCCAATGTATGCTGACCTGGGAGTTAAGCTCCAGTGAACAGAACTTGGATTTCGCTTCTGAATTGTTTGGCAATTTCATAGATATGCCAAATATCAGAATTATTTATGCTGCATTATAAAATATCTTTTACGTTACTACAGCGGTAAACATATTTACTACTTATTACTTATCCTTTCTCCTGGCATGGGACCCAGTGTGGCTCACGGCAGATTAAAGCAAAGTATGCCAAAAATCCATATGACATGCAAGTTAAAAAAACACTGACTGTAATTTCTACTTAATTAACATCCTGCTATCCTCCAAATATGGGACCCAAGTCAGTTTTTAATCCCATCTTTCCACTAAAAAAATAGCACAAAAAGGTAGACTGCAGCAGTTTGTTTTTCCTGAGCTTACTTGGGTAGAGCGAGATTCCACCCCTTTTCTCCTCTTCCCGCTGCTGAATTAATGGAGTGCACACTCCTTTGTCACTTTGAATTCCATCTGCACCCATTGAACTGAGGACAGAAAATCCCACGATAGGCCTGCCGTAATTCAGAAATTACTTGAAGGCACAAAACAACAACACAACCCCTGACTCATGAGAGTTCTCCTGGCACTTTTATCATATCTCCTTTCTCGTTCCCAGCCAGCATCACACTACATTCCAGTAACCCCCTCCACCATTCATATGGTTATCTGCTCCCCTTGGTTTTAGGCAGCATCTTTGCTCTTGCCTTTGTCTCCCAATCCTCTTTGTTAAAGCTGAACCTGTCGCCTCATCTTCATGCCCACGAGTTTTGCATTCCTATGGCTAGTCACACTTACCGCCTGCTCATAAAGATCAGTTCCTCACTCTACCCATCTGAGTCTATGAAGGCTTATGCTACCAACTTCTTTCTCTCAAAGGTGCTAAAGTTCCTTTCCATCTGCTGTTTTCTATTTAGTTTAACTATGGCTGCTCTTGAGTTTGCTGAATCCATTGAGTGGTTCTTTGGACCCAACAAAGCAGGATTAAAAGTTTTGGGTCCCTCTCTTGCCCAATAGTATTGCCTCTTTACAAAGGTGTACGGTATGATGTGCAGATTAAGGCACTGAATTCCTGAAACAGGGTTTGCTTGTGGAGTCCACTTCCTGCCCTTGATCTTTTGAAAAATACCTGTCAATTGCAGCTTATGTTCTGTGGAACTCTTAAGAATCTTTAAGGCTATTACAACTATGGTAGCAAAGAAGCAGAAATCCATTCTTAAATCATTAATTGTAGATTAAAAAGCCATTTTTGCACTAGCATGGATCCTGGTTGGCATAAGTAGGAATTGCAGAGCATGACAGATATTTGATGGCCTTCTTTCGTTCTGTCTTTCTTAGAACTGGAGGTTGGCTGTGTGGTCAGAACTTTGCTATCATTAATAAAATAGAGCCTGCTCCCATTTCCTATCTCCATCCCATCCAGAAGCAAAGAAACAGTTTTGAAAGAAAGATTTGTATAATAGTTTTTTTTTAAATCTCATTGACCAAGGCAAAATGTGTTCATGACAGCTGAGCTGGCTAGCTATTGGGCACACTCCATGCAGTTGAAGTTTAATACCCAACAAGCATCTTCTCAAAGCCTCTTGCATGGTAAAAAAGAACAGTGCACCTTTATAGCATGCTAGAAGGAAGGAGCATTACAGGGTCAGACTATACATAATTGCAGCTGGCACGTGTGCCAAGGCCACAACATTTATGAGAAATGAATATAAAGGAAAATGGGCATCTTAATTCTTTTCCACTACAAAATTAGTTTTTCTGCCGTATCTTTCTTAGCATACTTGAACAAAGTAGCTTCTCATTATATAGCTTCTAAGCAAGCTTGTATACTACGCCACTTTAAACCATGATTATCTGGGTTAGCCCACTTGGAAGCCATTAAGCACAGTTTCCTGGCAATTATCATTAATTGCAACTTCCTCACTTGTTTTCTGGTTCACACAAAAAGAGAGAGGCATTTGCACCAAGATGGCCAAGCTGATTTATAACTTGGCATATAAAGGAGAACAATGGTTGTCTAAACTGATCTTGTAGGTTTTCTTGTTTGAGCAGTGGGGCTGAACGAGGTGCCCCAGTAGACTGGATGAAGTGGATGTTCTTCCACAGGGAGGTGACTCCTTCACCAGCAAAGGTTTTTATATATTGCCACAACTACTCATACATTCACCCAGCAGCAGTCTATCACTTAGCTAAATCTGCCAGCTGAGTGAGGAGCAAAGAAAAACATTCATTCTATTCATGATGCAGACAGGAACTATAAGGAAGATATTCAATACACGTTTGTATATAATTACGTAACTAACATTAGGCAGCATTCAATCACAACCGGTTTCTAAAGGCACCGATTTCATCATCTGTTTTTTGTCGTATCCTAGAATCTTGTTGTAAGCACAGATGCTCCCTGCTATCTGGGGATCTAGATGACCCTGCAGACGGCCTTACCTGTCGCCTGCAACAGTACCTAAGGTGTACTTTTATTACAGCTGGCTGCAACAACATACTTAATCCTGTCTATACTTAGGTAGTGTAGCATAGGCAAGGGACAAACAGATTAGAGGTCCACTCAAGGTTAAATTAAATAATATTCTTAAACAATTCCAGGCAAATCTTTTAAGAGTATTCATTGTTACCTCTTAAAATATTGATACCAATATTGCTTTAACCAACTTCAAAAACAGTAATGAATTCTAGCTCCATTCCCTGACCAACCATTAATCAATTTCCCTATCCAATTGCACCCTAGTCAAACTGCAGGTGATGCTCCAAGGCTGTCTGATGTTCTGACTGAGTTTATAATGTCTTGAATCTTCAGAACTTCTTGAGTTCTTCCCAAAGATTTCCTTCTAGTTCAGCAACCCAGCTTTTCACACCTTTGCCAACAACTTGCACTCTAACTTCTGAACACTGCTTCCTCTTTTCTTCCATAGTTTTTCCTTGGGTTAGCCTGATTTCAGCTCTGTTGCTGTCCTTCAAGTGGCCACATCCCATCCACAGCTCCCTTCTCCTGAGTCTTCTGCCTTTTTATCCTATCAGGCAGATTCCCTTGCCAGAATAACAACCCAATCAGAGTCAAAGTGCCCAACATCCCACTGCCCACCTGGCTGAACTTCCACTGAACGTTTGAGAACCCACTAATGACAGCTGCCCAATTTGGATTCCCTCTAACAGTATATAATACACTTGAAATCTGCCTTCATAACCTCTTCTCACTAGCAGTTAAAACACTGAAATTGTCGACCAATAATCACAAATCTTCTGCCTGCCAAACCCAGAATAAAAGGCTGTCTCCTCCTTCCTAGCGAGTTAATTCTTTCATGGAATTGACATTTTGCACAAAAGCATATTTAGATACTCAACAGTTTCTGCCCTAATGTTCCCGTTTCTTTATCAACCCACGTTGTTCCACTTTAAAAACATGTCTTATGAGCTTTTAATTTAGTGGTTGCTTGCAAGAAATCCCACGCTGGTTTTCCTTAGGATATCCTTTCCTTCCCTTTAAAATTGGGTTTTAACATTCTTAACTACTTAATAAAAACAGAACTTGTTTCTACTTTCCAGTGTTGATAGGAATTTATTTATTTGTTTATTTATGTAGGTAAAGTTTTTTTGTATTGTTGCCCAGCCCACAACAGCTCCCAAGGTCATGAACAAATAAAAAACAATTAGAACAAGGTGTATGTATACGTGTGCCTTCAAGCTGCTTGTCAACTTATGGTGACCCTATGAATTGCATAGGATTTTCTTAGGCAAAGAATCCTCAGAGATGGCTTTGTCAGCTCCTTCTTCTGAAATGTGGAGCTTACAGCACTTGCCATTGCTTGGTGGTCCCCCATCCAGCAATTTCAAACACTGAGTGTTATGTGGAACTGCACTGTTTTGGCTGCCTGCTGGAAGCTTAAAACAGATAGGGCCACCCTAACTTCATTGGGCAAGGAGTTCCACAGTTCCAGAAGAAGTCAGTCCCATCTAAGTATTCTTTCCACTGTGCCACAAACCAAATTGCATCAGTAAGTACCTCATTAGCAACATGCTGCTCAAGGCCCGCCTCCCTGGTTGCCTGGAAAGAGAGAGAAAGGGAGAGAGCGAAATGGCGCAAGCCACGTGCATGACATGCACCATTCAACAAAGCAGTATGCCCAGCAGCAGGACCACAGCCTGCCTGGAGAGCAGCAGAAGTGACCCTAAACACAGCCTCAGCAACAGTTGCACAAGGGATGTGTATCTGGTAGGCAGAATTTTGTGATGCCAGGCAAAAGGAACTCAAAAACATGCTGTTTGAATGCCTGCAGCGACATTGCCCTTTGCAAGGCTACAGAACCCTACAGCAAGAGGCAACCAACAGGCTCTTCCTCTTGCCTCTTCCAACCTGGCCAGCAGATATACCCTTTCTTTTCCATCACTGCTGCCAGAAGTTCCCCTCTGCTCTCCTGCCCTCTGAGTAGTGGCTGCCCCCACCACTCCTGGGAGGCCTCTCTTCCATCCCTCTAACCTTTGCAGTGCTGACCAAGGGGCAAAAGTGTAATGACTTGTGGTAGGGAGACACCTATCAGCAAGAGCAGTTTCACTCTTATGGGAAGAGCCACAAACAAAGCCATCAGCTTGCTGGCCTTCTGATTCCCCACCCAGTTTGGTCAGAATCCAACTCCCCCCAGAGTGAATCTCTGACACCCTCCTCCACTGACCTCCAGAGTCTTCTCTCGTTCACTCACCACACCCTGCCAGAGAAGCAGCCCACTTGGAGAGCTGGGGCACACTTCCAGCTCAATTGTCTCAGGCAATTTCCTGGGAAATGAGACTCTGTTTAGAGACTCATGATGTGGGACCCTTTCCAGCCCTGAAAAATCTGCTTGGCTTCCAATGCTGGCTGAGCAGTTGTTTCTGCAAGGTCTGGGGGCTGTCCTGCTCTCAAGAGCAGCTGCTCCAGTTTCTTTCAGCTGAAGCTGGTTTTTGCCACAACTTTTGTTTGTGTTTTCTTATTAATTTTTACTGACTGCTCTTAGGTTTGGGAGTTGTTAACTTTCATGGGTGCTTCATAAGGCACTTAAAGTTTTCAAGTAGATGGACGCTAGTCAAACTTAGTAAACATTTTGGATTTTTAATGTGGTGGCTTCCAAATGATTGTGCCTTGGGGTTCATTGGCTATATATTAAGACACAGATGGGGAAAGGAAAGACTCTTTAGCTTTGGGGGGGGGGACTGCAACTTTCATCATTCTTTGTCACTAGCTATACTGCATTGGGTTGATGGGAGTTGTAATCGAGCAACATTTGGAGTGTGACAAGTACCCCATCTCCTTACTAAACATTCCTTATGTCAGGGACCGGCAACTTCCAGGATCACTAGGGCCAATTTTCCAATCCCTGTGGGCCACACCTGCCACCCCCAATAAAATTAGAAGCGTCTGGAAGTCTTCTTTCTATTCTCTAAAAATCCCTTTGGTTCCCACCCCCCACCCCCGTAAGCAGCACAACTAAGAGTGTCAGTTTTCCCCCCTGAAAAGCTTATACAGGTGTTCCCTGGAACGTCAGAGCCACTCCCAAGAGTTTTTTACCCAGTTCTTCCTGTTTTCCTCCAAGACTAAACTCTGCAGACAATTCTCTGAATGTCGCACAGATGCGGCGGCTAGTGATGTGGTTGCGATAAATGGCATGTTTCCATCTGTAGCGAGCGGGTCCATACAAAACCACCAGCGATCTCCGAGGTAAGTGAATAGCAACATTGACTTCTCTGGATGGAACTGTCCTTGTGGGCAAAGACCAGTCAGCTTCCCACTTTGTGATGCTTCCAAGGTCTTCTGCTGGAGAAGGATTATGGTGCTGTTGATCCTGAAAATCAGCAGGGCTCTGCGTTTGTTCACTCTGGCAGAGGCCGGCAGGAAATAACTGGAGAGCGTCACCCAAGTCACAAGACATGGAAAGCACAGTAGCTGAAAGCAAGTTTAAGCTAACCAGGCGCTCCCCCCAGAGCCACCAGTCATCCCAATGTGGGTCAATCGCAGATCCCCTCTCCGGGCCATAATCCAGGTTGCACTGCTCCACAGGAAAGAAGCCCTTGAGCACGGAGAAATCTCTCATCCGCTTTACAATTTCTTGGCTGAAGCTTGGCAACCCAGTAAATCCACCAGCTTTTAACTTTTGCTTCTTGAAGTTTACTTTAGGGCCATAGTCCTATCGAAAGAGGAAGGAGGAAAGGTGCTTTTCACTTGGATTGGTGGAGTAATGATAAAAGAGTGTAACTCTGATGTTAGACAAACTGTTGTTCTCTCAGCTGACAAACAACAAGAGAGGAACAACAATATACAGACTTTAGCAGCTTTTGTACAGATTACTCCTTAGGCAAGAAGTCTCAGCCGATTAAGCCAATTCTTTTATATTCTACTTTCAATTAAAGCTGCATGCAATGGTCTCGGAGACAAAAACACTTGAAGAGCTAGGGCCGTGCATATGAGTCACAGCAGGTGACATCTTAGCAGAGACATTCCCTCTCATGCAAGAGCTATCTCCAAAGATGGTGCCACCTACTACACAGTAAAAACTAATTAACAGATGTGATTGTTGTTGTTTTTAAAGATGGTTGCCCCATTTGGAATGCCTTTTAAATTGATTTTTAAAAGTTTCTAACTGATTGCACACATAATAACATGAAGCACTCTGAATGTTCTGAACCGAAATATCAATGCAACCATGACAAAAACTGCAAGTAGAACTGTGTGTATTCTTTGCATCTGTGATCATACTGCTACACTGTAGAACTCACTTTTTGAAAAGTATCTTCTTCAAGAAAAGTGGGCCAGCATCCCGAATTGAGGTTACAGAGTTGTAACCATGTTAAGGATCCATAATTCCTCCATATGCACCCATGCTGTGTATTCACAACTGTGGCACTATTGCCATGTTCGCAACTACTCTCCCTGGAACTTGCCTTAAACTTGAGGGGAGTTTAAGCGCGGATCCAGAAGACAATTCTTTAAGCTGCTTGAAACTATGTTTACATAGCTATGAATGCAATGTAGGATCTTGGCAGGTTTTTTTAAAGCAAGGATCTTGTCCTTATAGCTGTTATGTGTAGCTTATAAATATGCAGGCACAACTTGGTACACAATACAGGATACTAGAAGAGTGCTGAGATGAATTTCCAACAAACAAGGACAAGGTTTTCCAATATTCTGCCTTTACTCATGTCTTCCCCAGAGCTAGCAAGACCAAAGTCAATTCCATACTATGCACAATTTATCCTAAACACTCCCTTTTATTTATAACATGTATGAATAAGGTACAGCCCATGGAGAATTTTTTACCAGCTGCCCAAGGGTCCTGTTTTCCACGGAGGGCTGTTTTGGGGAATTCTGGGAATACTCCACTTTCTTGGGGGGGGTGAAAAATTGAGGGGGGCAGCCTCCCCCAAGATCATTCAAGGAGATGACACAACCTCTCAGCCCCTGCCTGTTGCCCACATCTGCTTTGGAAGAGAAGTTTAAATTTCAACTACATGGTGCCAGCCAGAAGCACAAATGTTTCTTTTTCAGTAAAGAATGCAAGAAAGTTCACAAAGTTCATCATCTGTGAAAAACGGAGGAGGAGAGCTAAGAACATCCTGGACATGTGGCCGCTTTAAAAATGGTGGCATGGGGTCTCTTTGAGATGAGAAGTATATTCATTGAAGGATGTTTCAGAAAGGACCTTATCCAGCTGTATTATGAAGCTACATTGGCCAAGCAGCAGCCAGAAAGGCAAACTGTCATCTGCAGCTCCTCCAGCAGGTAAGATGGGTTGGGAAAGGCAGATGTAAAATGGGCCAGGAACAGGGACCACTGCCCAAGCAATGTGGAAGAAAAGTTTTGTTTTGTTTTGTTTTAAAGAGATGGATTATAAAGCAGGTGTGTACTTGCCTGGTTTTGTAAGTGGGGGATTAAAAAAAAAACAGCCACACTCACAGTGAATTAATACTTTCATGTGGCAAGAGGTAAACATCAAATCCTCATTTCAGTCTCTAGGATATCTGTTGCACTATGAAAAATGTACTTTGCAGGACAGGGAGAAGTCAACAGTGTGCCCTGACAGCAAGGTTACATTGAGAAAAGATGGACAGAGGTCTTTTAGTAATCTTCATGGCTGTGTAGGGGTGACAACACACAACCTTCCACTCCTAATCCATTACTACACCAGGGAGAGAGAGAGGGTGAATGCCACTGAGAGAGTGAGTTACGGGGCAAAATATGTCCACATGTGCATGCATACACATATATACAAACATGGGCAGGTTGCAATTAGAGGAAGGTCCCTAGATCTGAAAACAGGAGGAATTTCAATGAAAAAACAAGACCTGCTTTCTTCGTCCAGATTGTGATGGCTTCCAAGGACTTTGATCCATAAGTTCAACCATTCTGTTTTCTTCCTCTGCAGTTATGAAGTCTTCCAGTAAACATACCCCTGGAAACTGAAAGGCCCAGCCGGCAAATTCTGCATGCTTTTCTCCCACAGCAAACCCAGTCACTGGGCAGTAAACAAAGTTAGCATTTTTCTGAGGAAATAAGAAAGGGTGGAGAACAATTAACAACAAAATTAGTTGCTTGCATTTGCAATCCAGATGCTCAAGCACAGAAATCAGTATTTGCATCCTTGCTGAGTGGGTTATCAACCTGGTATCCTTGCTATTAGGTTTAATAAAAACTGCTTTTGAGAAAGTTTCACTACGTTACATGGTGCAGGGTGACCAATATTCTTCATAGGAGGGAGGCTGCTGGTACGTGATGGGTGTGGAATGCCTTCCATTTGGAGACTTGTTTGGCATTCAGCATCCAACTAAAATGCAACACTCTTCCAAAGCCTTTGGGATCTAAGGATCTTTGCTTGAACCAGTACATCATTTTAAACTGTCTTAAATAATTCATATTGTATATGTTTTAGACTATGTTGATTTAAATTGTTCCTCATTATTTTAAAGTGGTTTAAATTGCCATTTGTATAACCACTCTGAACTCTTATATTAGGAGAGGATTTTTTTATTTTTTATTTATTTAGAGTATTTATACCCCACTCTTTAGCCACAAAGGCTCTCAAAATGGCTTACAAATTAATTTGACAGTTTGCTGCCCTCAGGCTTACATTCTATTAATAAATAGCATAACTGAGGACTAGTGTCATGAGCACAGACAAACTGTCCCTTTATGAAAGAGAAATCCTAAGTCTGATTTAATAAGGCCTAAATACCCTAAAGGCACCTGACCCCATCTGATCTTGGAAGCTAAGCAGAGGCAGCCCTGGTTAGCATTTAGATGGGAGACTACCAATGAACTCCAGGGGTTGTAGGCTATATTTCAGAAGAAGGAACTGGCAAAACCACCTCTGAGTATTGCTTGCCTAAGAAAACTCCATGATATTTATGGGGTCACCATAAGTCGATAGGTGAGGTGAAAACACATCCACCTTCCCATTCACAAATCTGATTTCTTTCAATACGTGGCAGATATTGTGCTTTGTTTTCTTAAAACTTTCATATTTTATTTATTCATCAATAAACAATGTGTTATTTTTAAAGTAGTAGGCACAGAATTTAAGAATCCTGTAGATGATAGAGAATATTACATGTTACATATACATGTTACAACTAAAAAAAAATAAAAAAAATGTGTAAGCTACTGCCTGTGTCCTATATGGTTGTAAGGGTAGAACTGTGAAGAAATGAACAGTACAGGATGAAAACAACATTCAAAATTAACTGGACAGGCTTCAGATACAATCATAGTTGAGTCATCTGTTTACTTCCTTCTGCCATTTCAGTTCACCAACTGGATCTTTTTCTCAGCTGACTCCTTAAATGGGCATTCAAACTGTCTGGTAAACTCTCAGGTAGGCTCCTCTAGGAAATAATCTAGTAATTGAAAAGCTTTGATTCGTCACCAACTTAAATTGGTCACACTTTGGATCCCATATTTTTAATTTCTTCCAGGTCTTCTCCATCACCAGATCACCATGTAGTGCAATGTTATGGACTCCTGGGTGCCCTCCATCATCAAGAAAGGCTGCATCATAAAGTCTGATTCCCCCTCAACTTCTTGGGAAAGGGAATGATGGAGCATGTGGCCACAAACACACAGGTTTCTTTCCTTGGTACTTTAATCATTTAAAGAAGACGAAGGGCCAGAGCCCAATTTTCTTATTAGGGGTGTCAATTGTTACTCAGGACCAAAGAGATTTTGCACAAATCAACACTGTTCTTCCAAATGCAGCCTGGCTTGATGCAAACTTATCTATTTTGTGTTGTCTAATGAAAGTAGTTGGTTCTTTCCAAGTGGTCGCTTTGCAGACATCCTCTAGGGATGAAGTTGTTCTATAAAGGCAGCCAGAGTTGCCACTGATTTTGTGAAGTATGCTCCCATTTTATGTGGTTTGGGAGTACTGGCGTAGTCACAGCAACAGTAAATACAACTCTTTATCCATCTTGAAAATTTTGACTTTGAAACGTTACACCTTAGATGCATCAAGTTGGCTTCGACTTGTGGCGACTCTATGAATGAGAAACCTAAAATTCACCCTGTTATCAGCAGCCCTGCTCAGGTTTTGAAAACTCAAGACTTCAATCCTTCAGTACTGAAGTGTCTGTATAGTTTTAATCTGTATTGTTTTTACATATGTTCGCTGCATTAAGTCCTTATTGAAAGGCAAGATATAAATGAACATAATAATCCACTTGTACAGTGGTCTCCGTTTTTTCCCTACTCTCTTCCACTTTGCCAAGCATTATCGACTTTTCAAAATGAGTTATGTCTTATGATAGATTCAAAGTGCAACAGCATCAGTTTAGTCATTTTGACTTTCAGGGAGAGTTCGAGCTTGATTTGCTCTCAGACCTGTTTATTGTCATTTTGGCAATCTGCAGAACTCCCCTCCAGCACATTTCAGAGCAGCTGATTCTTTTTCTGTCAGCTTTCTTCACTGTCCCAACTTTCACAGCCATACCAAATCGGAAATACAGTGGAATGTACAATCCTGACTTTGGTATTCCATGACGTATCTTCACATTTGAGGATCCTGTCTAGTTCCTTTCTTCCAAGTTGTAGCCTTCTTCGGATTTCTTGACTACAGTCTCTGTTTTGAGCCAAGGTATGGAAAAAATCTTTAACTATATTTCAGTGTCTTAACCATCTAGTTTAAAGTTATGTTAATCATATGTAGTCATTATTTTTTCTTCATGTTTTCTTAATGGTGTCTTTGCACTTTCTTCCCCAACTTTCTTCAATGGTGATTCTTTTTTTTATATAATCATTTTATTCAAAATTCACATATAAAACAAACAATTGTGTCAGCTTAATTGAAATATTTCTGATCTTCCACACTGATCTAGATTTCATTATCAAGATTTCTTAACATGCTTAAAATATTGTACAACATTTTACTGCTAATATTACTTGTTGATTCTTGCATTTCCATCTCCATATTCCCGCTTCATGATATATATCCTGTAGCCCCCTCATAATTTATCTTAAATCATGAATTACAGATTCCCATCTGATAGAACCCAGCAATTACCTGTTACAATTTGCCATTCTTTTTGTATCTCTTCGTCTGATTTCCCTTTTAATCTCTGAGAGATCATATCAGCATTTTTGTTTTCAATAAGTGTACCCCACCATTGTTCTATTGTGGGTATTTGCTGAGTTTTCGACAACTTTGCATATTCAATACGAGCTATTGTTATCATATACAGTAATATTCTCCAATACTTCTTTATACCAGCACCTTCTAATGTATCAGTCATATTTAACAAATACAATTCTGGTGTCTTAGCAAACTGAACTTTCATTAATGCACAAATTTTGTTATGTATTCCAGTCCAATATTTCTTAGCTTTTGGACATGTCCACCACATGTGATATATCGTACCGACCTCATTCTGACATTTCCAATAGTGTCCGGTACCTGTATCATAAATCTTTTTTAATTTGTCTGGTGTCATGTACCATCTATGAAATAGCTTATAATAGTTCTCTTTCAAATTCTGAGCTACTGTAAATTTCTGTGTTTTTTTCCAGCTCTGCTCCCAAGACTCTAATTGAATTGAATGTCCGATGTTTTGAGCCCATGAAATCATTGTTGCCTTTACTGTTTCTTCTTGCCTCTCCTGATGTAATATTTCTTGATGCATTTGGGCTAGTAAATGAGGTGGATTTTCGAACAGCCATTTAACTACTCCAGTTTTCTCTTTTAGTTCAATTCCATATGTTTTTATATCCATCTGAAACCTTTCCGCTAATTGTCTGTAAGGGAACCAACTTAGTGTTGTTCCCTCTTGTTCTAATTTTTCCCTTGTCTTAATCTTAAGATTGTTGGACGTTGATCTCTCAATTATATTATCATATCGCAACCATTTATCTGTATCAGTCCATCTGCCAAAAAAAGCCTCTTGCGGTGAGACCCAGGTGGGGAGCTGCCTTATATTTTTAGTTTTATAATCATCCCAGATTTTCAAAAGCGATTTTCTGATATAGTGATGTGTAAAGTCTTTATCTATTTTTGCTTTATCATAAAACATATAGGCATGCCACCCCATCCTCAAGTCAGCACCTTCCAATGCCAACGTTCTCGTATCTTGAAGGTCTACCCAGTCTTTTATCCACGTAAAAGCCACTGCCTTATAATATATTTGAAAGTCTGGTAGTCCCATTCCTCCTCTACTTTTTAGATCTGTCATGGTATTCCATTTTATCCTAGGTTTTTTCCCTTGCCATATAAACTTGGTTAGTTCTCTCTTCCATTGTATGAAAGGTTTCATGTTCGTTATTATGGGAAGATTTTGGAACAAAAAGTTAATTTTTGGCAAAACATTCATCTTTATTGCAGCTATCCTCCCCGTCATTGACAAATGCATGGAAGTCCAATTTTCCAAATCTTTTGTTATTTCTTTCCAATTTTTTTCATAATTATTTTGAAATAACTCATTGTTTCTTTTGGCTATCCAAACACCTAGATATTTTACCTTTTGTCCTGTTTTAAATCCTGTTTTTTGTACTAATTCTATCTCTTCTCTTTCAGTCATATTTTTGGCTAAGAAGACTGTTTTTTCCTTATTAACTTTAAAACCAGAGAATTCTCCATATTCTTGCACTGTAGTAATCAGTTTTTCAATACATTTCCCTGGGTCATCCAATAATAAGACCAAATTGTCAGTGAAATCTTTTAACTTATATCGATATTTCTTGATTTGAACTCCTCTTATTTCTTTATCTTCTCTTATAGCATTGTTAAGTATTTCCATTGTCAAGATAAACAACAGAGGAGACAAGGGACACCCTTGTCTCGTCCCTCTGTGCAGTTCTATCATTTGTGTTCTTTCACCGTTTATAACCAGTCAAGCTTGTTGTTGGCTGTAAACTGCTTCAATCCATGCAACAAATTTTTCTCCTGCCTGCATCTGTTTAACCGCCATCTTCATGAGTGGCCAACTGATCATGTCAAAAGCTTTCTCCACATCTACAAATATCATGGCCATTTTCCGTTCATTATGCTTTTGATAATATTCAATTACATTTAAGACCGTTCTGATGTTATTTCTCAAAGATCTTTTTGGTAGAAAGCCATTCTGGTCCTCATCAATTACCCCTAACAGCACTTTTTTAAGCCTCGCTGCTAGAATTGAAGCAAAAATCTTGTAATCTGTATTCAAAAGTGATATTGGTCTATAATTCTTTACATCTCTCAGATCTCTTCCTTCTTTCGGGATCAGCACAACATTAGCTTCTTTCCAAGTATCTGGTATTCCCTCCTTTATTATTTCATTTATAGTACTTTGCAAAGGTACTGAAATCTCATGTTCCATAATCTTATAATATCTTGCAGTAAAGCCGTCGGGTCCTGGAGCTTTGTCGTTCTTCAAATTCCTAATACCCTCAACTACTTCCATCATAGTAATAGAATTGTTCAAGACTGATCTTTGGTCTTCATTAAATCTCATTTTATTCATTTGCTCCAAATATTCTTCCACTTCTTGTTGTTTTTTCTCCTTTGAGATCTTGCTCATCAGTTTCACGTAGTAATTATAAAAAGCTTGTTTTATTCCCTCTTGTTTTGTAATACTTTCTTCTCCTGTTCTAATCTCGGTTATGATATTTCTGGCCCTTCTTTTACGCAGCAAACCTGCCAAAAGTTTAGAAAGTTTATTAGCTTGTTCAAAGAAATTATATTTCATTCTCCTTATCTGTTGCTCTATTTCTTCCAAATTAAGTTGATTTAATTCAGCTTGCTGTACCTTCATCTGTAGTCTAATCTGTGTATCCGATGGATTTTGTCTCATCTGTCGTTCAGTTTCTTCCATGTTTTCCAAAATTCGCTGCTCAGTGTTTCTCTTTTCTTTTCTGATCTCTGCAGTCCATCTGATAAAGTTACCATGCATCACAGCTTTACTTGCGTCCCAAATGGTTTTCATCGACAGCTCCGACATCAAATTCTCATTAAAATAATTAATTATCTCTGTTTTTGCTTTTGTTATATATTTCTCCTTATTCCAAATCTCCTCACCCAATCTCCATGTTCTTTCTCTGTCTTTAATCCTTATCTTTAATTGTACTGGATTATGATCAGAGCATCAGTTGGGAAGTATGTCCATATCTGTAGTTTTCAACAAAAGTTGTTTAGATACCAACATCATATCTATCCTTGACATTGACCTATGTTGATCCGAATAGAATGTATGTCCATCCAGCTGCCCGTTCTTGTATCTCCAAGTGTCATATAAATTTAAATTATCCATCATATTAAAGAAGCTCTTAGGAAGTTTGCCATTGTTTCGGGGAGTTAGCTTTTGCATTGTCCTGTCAACCTGGGGATTGATTACTCCATTAAAATCCCCCAAAACAATCGTGTTAGAATTTCCTGTTTCATTAAGATATCTCAATACCTCTTCCTGTATTGTAGGGAAGAATTCACCTTTAGCTCCGTTTAGTGCATATATTCCAACTATTAATATTTTGTCCTGTTTCAAAGTAACTTCAACTCCTATATAGCGACCATTGCTATCCTGAAAGATTTGCTTTGCTCCAAATTTTGAGTTTACATATATCAAAACTCCCCTCTTCTTTTTATCAATCGTAGCTGCAAAACAGCTACCTAATTTCAAATTCCTGACATATCTCAAGTCTTGAGTTCTAATTCGAGCTTCTTGCAGACATATTATATCTATATTCTGTCTCTCTAGATGGTGAAAAATTTGTCTTCTTTTGTATTCAGAGTTAAACCCCTTAATGTTCCAAGAATAAATCTTCAAATCCATTTTGCAGGTTATATTAATATTTTATTACTGAAGTTTGGCTTATTCCTTCAATATATCTTCGTCTACCTCCCCTTCTTCTTGTTCCACAGTTCCTTGCACTGCTTCTATTACTTCCTCTTGTTCTCCGTCTTCTTCTTCTCCTTGTAGTTGTTCTCTTTCCTCCTCTAGAGGTAGCTGTTCATGATCTTTCTCTCCTTTAGAGGTGTCCTTTTGTAAATCTTTCTTCAATCTATCCATCATTTCTTTTGCTTTGTGTATTGAATTAATCCTATATCTCTGCTGTTTATAAGTAAAGGACAAGCCTTCAACCTTTTCCCATGGATAATTAATCTGACGCTTTTGCAGAAGGTTGGCCAACGGTTTATATTCTTGTCTTTTCTTTAGAATTTGATAAGGTATATCTTTAAAAATTCTGACATCTTTGTCTTCAATCTTCAGTAGTCCATCGTAGCTTCGCTGTAATATTTTGTCTCTAACCATAATCCTCGTGAACATTATAATAATGTCTCTTGGTAATTTCCTCTCTCTCGCTACTCTGGAGGAAGCTCTGAACATTCTGTCAATATATGTCTCCATCTTTTCTTCTTCCATGTCAATGAATTCTGCCAAAGCCGGTACAATTTTTCCGTACAGATTCTCTGCTGAAGCCTCTGGAACACCTCTAAGTCGAAGGCATCTTTCTCGATATCGTAACTCCTGCTGAGTAATTTGAAATTGATCTTCTTGTTGCTTCCCCTTCATCTCAGTCATTTCCTTTTCGACTTGTTTAACTTGTTGTTTTATCTCCTTTGTTTCTGTCTTTAGCTTTGTCACATCCTTTGTTATATTTCCCAATTTCTTCCCCAGTTTGCCTATTTCTTGTTTCATGTCAGCTCTCATCTCTTTCCTTGTTTCTTTTATATCACTTCTTATATCTTCTTTCATGCTTTTAAACTCTTCCATCATCTGTAACATGAAATCTTGAGGTTTCTGGGGCACATCCACTGATGTCCGTCTGGTTGCCTGGGAAGCTGTTGTTGTTGCAGCCGCCGCCGCTCCTCTTCTTGTCCTTTGGTCCATTTTTGATTTTTTTCCCCTTTCTTTTCTTTTCTTTTTTTTTTTAGTACCTAATACAAGTTGCTTTTGCTTTTTGTTACCTTAATCAATATTCAATGTATAAATCAATTCCTTATACCTATATTTTTTACAATTAGCACAGAAAAAACTTACTATTTATAACCTTGTAATTTCAAATCCTAATAAAATTCAAATTGTTATATCTGTAAATCTTTCACATTAGATCCAATTCATTGCATGTATAAATCATTCACATCAATCACATTTATCCTTAACTTGAATTAATTACTTTAAATTGAAATTAACACTGCTACCCAGTCACTATATCAATAAAATAGAAATAAAAATAACTGTATATATGTAGCTTATACAAGTATCTTATGTATCAATTTATATATGTAGAATTTATATAGATATGTAGATATAGAGATATATATAGATCTACTAATTTATTCTATAGGATTATATACAGCTAAATAGAAAAAACCACTTATTTTAAAATCTAGTACATTATATTCGATTCATTCATCAAATTCATTCAATAGAATCATACAGTAAATTCATTCAATATAATCAGTGGGCTGTGCCTAGGCCCAATTCTTTCACTTCCCCCTCCCAGCGGATGCTGAATCTCCTCTCTCTTCTGGAACTGTTCCCAGACCTTGACTATGAGAACTTCTCCTCCTTCCAATGTTGATAACAGAAATCTGAGCTACTCCACTGTGTGGGGGCAAAAGTCTCTCTGTCTTTCCTGTCCTTCCAGCACAGCCTCAAAAAACACTCTCTTATGAATATTTTTAAATCCTCTGATTGTTCTCAAAAGCCAAACAGACAAAAAATAAAGGAAGCGACGCAGTTGCAAAACAAAGCCCTCAATTTTAAAAATCAAACCACAATCCAAATGCCACAGTTCCGAATATCAATATTCCATGTTCATTGTTCCATGTGTTCAATGTTGTTCAATAGACCAAAAGACCAAAAAAAGAAAAAAAAAATCCAAAAGGAAATTGTCCCTTCTCATCACCAAAAAAAAGTACTATAATCCACAAGAGTTCGGCAGCCACGTCTTAAATCCTATACTCCCGAAAACACAAATGTAAGGTCCCAAACAAACACAGATCCAATATGTACCGAGATTCCAAAATTCCAAGTCAGTTCAATCAAACCGGAGGTCAAAACCAGAAAGGCAAAAATTTAAATTTAAACCAAGGGTAACCATATTCTCAATCCAGACCAGTCTCTTCATATCAAGCAGAGGCAAAAAAAGCACAAACTTCGGTCCCGTCCCTGAAACTCTCCGCTTATGCTCTTTTAATCAAATCCGCTCGTGAAATCCATTACATTCTTAGTATACAGTCTATCTTAAAAAGTTGTATCTTCTAAAAAATTTTTTTCCACCATTACATACTCACAATCTGCTGGGTCACTACGTATTGCCACTCCTGTTCACCGCTGCAAGTTCCAAATTGTTGCAGTATCAATGAAATAAAAACTAGATCAGCGCTTACTGTATCAAAATCGTGTCTTCTTTTTAAAAAGTCAGCGGCGGCGCTTGTGCCGCAAACACGGCGTCCCTGCTGGATCCGTCGTAGCCCTTCGGCCCCCCTGAAGCCTCCCGTTCCCTCTTGTCAGAAGGAGCTCGACACCAGTTACGGAGCCCCCTTCGAGCACTTCCGCACCCCCTTTACTGGGGGGGTGTCTAGCCGCTTATCTGATGAAAAAAAAGCGGCTGGATTCCAGCGGGAGATAGCACAAAGTTGCGGAGCTCACTCTTCATATCAAGCAGAGGCAAAAAAACCACCAGCGCGCGCCATGCGATCGGAAGTTCAATGATGATTCTGAGTCTTTACTATTTTCTGCTACTAAGATGGTGTCATTTACATATCTTAAGTGGTCGATGTTCCTTCAATTTTCATGCCTCCTTCCTGTGAGTCTAATCCTGCTTTATGTTTGATACATTCAGCGTACAAGTTTAACAAGGTGATAAAATGCAGCCTCCCCTGACCATCTGGCCAACCAGAAGCTGTTCTGTTTCTCCATATTCTGTCCTCACAGTAGTCTCTTGTCTTGAGTTCAGGTGATGAATCAGAACAATCAAATGTTGTGGCACATCCATTTCTTTAAAAGAAATCCACAATTTTTCATGATCCACACAATCATGGACTTTGTTATAATCTATAAAGCACAGACTATTTTTCTTCTGAAATTTTTTTTTGGTACATGTTTGAAATATGATCCATAGTGCTTCTTCCATTTTTGAACCTGGCCTGGACATCTTGTATTTGTCATTTCATATAATGTAAAAGTCTTTGTTGTAAAATGTTGACGATCACTTTGTTTTCACAGAAGACTAATGCAATGGTCCAGTTGTTGCAGCATTCTGTGGTGTCCACTTTCTTGGGGATTGAAATGTATATCAAGTGTTTCCAATCTGTGGGTAGTTGTTTCGTTTTCCATATTTGTTGACAGATTTTAGTTAGAATTTATGGATTCTGTTTCTGTAGGCTGAATCAGCTTCACTGGTGTGTGATTTTTCTCCTGGTGGTTTATTTTTCCCAAGTGCTTTGAGTGAATTTGCTAGTTCACTTCCTAAAATTGCGGGCTCACTTTCAAGTGGTTCTTCATTGAATGAATCTCATCCTTTCATCTCTTTTATGTAGTTCTTCAATTTATTGCTTCTATTATGCTTTTATTTCTTCTTGATCATGTTGTATGTTCCCCTGCTGGTCATCTAGCATTCCCACTGTTGATTTAAATTTCTTTTTGACTTCTTGGATCTTGTCAAAAAGGCCTCTTGTTCTGCCTTTTTTGTTGTCTTCTACCACAACAGAACTAACTTTTCAGCAAGACAGTATGCTGATGGTAGCCCTGTTGCTGGTAGAGTCTCGCACATCAGACTGGTTTTTGCAGAGAAGCCAGGTTAAATGTGTGCCAAACATCTGTTGGGTAACAGCAGTAGTGTAGGTAACACTGGTGGAAGATCTCTGAGACAATGGCACCACAGTTAACACTTGTTAGCACTGCAAAAAAGGAAGCGCCAGCAAACCACTCCTGAGTGCCTTTTACAAAGAAAACCCTATGACAAAGCCACACACACAAACACAAATGGCAGTTGAGGGACAACAGGAATCAAAGGTTCTCAGCAAAACCAAAACAACAGCTGTGCTTCCTGGTTTTGTGGTGAATGTCATCTTAAAGAGGGAGCCACATTAATCTGTGACCAAATACAGCAGTATTTTGTCTAAATTTTTCTGTTGCTCAGGTTTTGAGACCTAGAACAACGGTTCTCAAAATGTGGCTCCCCAGATATTTTGGAATTCAGATCCCAGAAGCCCCACCCAGCTTTGTCATTTGGTTGAGGATTCTGGAAGCAGAAGTCCAAAACTCCTGGAGGCCCATAGTCTGAGAGAGACACTGGGCTACAGCTCATTTCATCAGATGTGTTAGCTGTTTGCCATCCACAACTACTACTCCTTTCCTACTTTCTTTTATTTAAAAGATGATTATTTTACAACTTTTGATGCAAGGCAGAGTTTTTTAAAAAGACACAAAATCGGTAGCCTGCTAACAAGACTAGCAGGCCTATATTCCATATCGATGGTTAAGAAAGAGATTTCTTCTTCCATGGCTATTAAGGAAGCAAAGGAGAGGAACAGCCGTCAATCCATCCCTCCAGTGTCAGCTTGCTAATTCACCTCATAAATTTCCTGCTCACCTCCAGCTACCAGGCCAGTTGTTAAATACAAACACCTTGTATTTTTCTGCTGTAACAAAAAGGTGGGATAGTAAATGACTAAAACAACAAAAAGGATACCAAGAATAGCGATAATAAAAAAAAAAACAAATGAAAATATTAATAATGCAAGTGTGTTGCAGTGGTTAGAGCGCTGTTGGGCTGTGGAGCTGTTACGTGCCATTGGTTCTGGGGTATAGTGACCCTATGAATGAGAGATGACTAAGAGGGTGTGTATGTGTGTGCATACCTTCTAGTCACTGTCAACTGTCATCCCCATGAATTTTCCATAGGGTTCTCCTAGGCAAGGAATACTCAGTCCATCAATCCCTTCTTCAGAAATGTAGCCTACAACACCTAGTATTCAATGGCAATACTGGAATATAATGTGATGATGGCTGGGAACCAGAAAGTTTCTCAGCCAACATCTCCTTTCTGGTTCTCAGTCAGCATTACACTACATTCCAGTAACTCCCTCCACCATTCATATGGTTATCTACTCCCCTTGGTTTTAGGAAACATCTTTCTTCCTGCCTTTGTCTCCCAACCACCTTTGTTAAAATGGAACTTGTCCCCTCATCATCATACCCACAAGTTTTGCATCTCTATTGCTAGCCACACATACAGCCTGCTCACTGATACAGGTACAAAGATCTGTTGCTAGGAACTTCACTCCATGCCTCTGATGAAGTAGACCTAAGTCTACGAAAGCTTACGCTACCAAACCTTTTTCTCTCAGTCACAAAGGTGCTACAAGATCCCCTTGCAGACTGATCCAGTCTAAAATGGCTATTTCTTTGAATTCTTCCAAGTCTTAATCTTCTTTTATCTTGTCCTACAGCCACCACTGTAGAGACTGGATTCAAATTCTCACTTGGCCATAAAACTCACAGGAGAACCTCTCTCATCCTACCTTACCATCCTCTCTCCTTCTTTCCCATAAAACAATGCTGAATTAGACCAACAAAGGCCTATCTTGTCCAGCATCCTCTGGCAAATCAGATACCTAAGGAGAAGCCCAAAAGCCAAGGCACTGGGAAAGGAAAGGACCCCACAGCATCACTCAGCCTAACCTACCTCATAGGGTTGTTGTGAGGACAAAAATGGGAAGAAGGACCATTTGAGTTCCTTGCAGGACAGGAAGGATATAAACATTGCTTAATGCATCAATTACATAAAATAAATCAGGTTTTCCTTCTAGCTCACTATTACTATTCTTTGTCTTCCTTCTCTCAGAGGAAGGGCATCCCAAAATCCACGCTGTGGGAATGCCTTTATTGGGATCGTCCAAAAAGGCGTGCAAACTTTTGAGAAACAACACCTTGCAAAAAACAGGTATCAGGCTGTATGTGGGTGTGTAGAAGTTTTGATTTTGAAGTCACATAGTCTATACTTTGTCTGGAGAGAAATAAAGAAAGGGTAAGCACTCTGCACATTCTCAAAGGCACTCCTTTGCAAAAAGGTGACACCCTGAACCAAGAAAGAAGCTTGCCTCTTTGTCTTTCTTACAGATCCCAAAAACATGCCCCTATCTAAAAGCCCCCGCCTCCTCAATTCTTTGGTCCTAATCTTCCCTCTTCTCCTTAATGGGGGGGGACCACTCTGCATGTTCTCAAAAAAAAAATGTTCCTTTTATTTCAAAAGGTAAGATCTTGATATCAAAAAAAGAATCTTGTCTCTTAAATGAGCCCATAAACATCCCCTTACCTCTGATCTCTCTCCTCTCCATCCACCCCAATTCACTTTACTCCTCTTCCCATTCTACCTTCTCTTTGCCTGTTGACTTAAGGCAACCCCATTCATTTCATAAGGTTTTCTTAGGCAAGGAATCTTCAGAGGTGATTTTGCTAGTCCCTTCCTCAGAAATATACCCTACAGTACCTGGTACTGGTTGGTCGTCTCCCATCCAAGGACTAACCAGCTCTGACCCTGCTTAGCCTCCAAAATCGACCAGGATCTGGTGCCTCTAGGGTAGTTAGGCCCCAAAAGTACCCCTCTGAGGAGAGGAGAAAAGGCTCTCTTCCTCTTTCCCACCAACATTCGTTGTTGTGCTCTTTCCACTCCTTTTAGACATTTGCTGCTGTGCTCCTTCCAGTCCTTTCAGACTTTCAGCCACCCTAACACAGGGGCTTCTTGGCAAGATTTGTCCAGAGGGGTTCTCCCCTGCCTTCCTTTCGGGGCTGAGAGAGTATGCCCCACCTGAGGCCACCCAATGGCTTTCTGCTGGCTTAGAGGAAGCTGATCCCTGCTCTCCCAGTACTCAGACTTGATCCCTGCTCTCCCAGTACTCAAACTTGTTCTTCCAGCATTCAAACTTGATCCCCGCTCTCTCTGTCCTCAAAACTGAATCCCTGCTCTCCCAGTACTCAAAATTGATCCCCGCTCTCCCGGTACCCAAACCGCCACGCCAGGCTGGCCCTCTTGCCCTCCTCGTCCCTCATCTTCCTTCTCAGTGTCCCTGCGGAGGAGAGGCCAGAAGGCACTCTGCACACGCTCGGAGGCCGCCCACCGCGGACGGCGGGGGCGAGGCGAGGGAGCCTCCTCTCCCCCTCCGACCCCGCCGAGCCCCTCAGCCTCCCCTCGCCGCCGCCTCCCCTTTCTCTCCTCCCACCACCCCAATTCCCACCCCCTTTCTCCTCCTCCTCCGATGCCGCGCGTGGTACCTGCGGGGGCGGGGCGGCCTCGCAGAGCAGGCAGGAGCGGATCCCTTTGCACCCGCAGCCCCCGGGCCCCACGGCGGCGGCGGCGGCGGCGGCGGCTCCTCCTCCTTCCTCCGCTCCCCCAGCCTCCATCCCGCCCGACCCCGGCAGCTCTTCGCCGCCGCCGAAGACGACGACGACGACGACCACTGAGGGACCGGCGGGCGGGCGGCCGGGCCCCCCTCCGAGCTTCCGGTTCGGCGCTGGGCTCGAAAGCAGCGGCTCCCGCGCTCGCCTCTGAGGTAAAAACAGCGCTGAATCCCCTCGGAAAAAACTGGCGGGAACGGAGAGGCCGCGCGAGGGGCCGGGGAGGACGGCGGCGGGGCGGGGGGGGGCGGGGGAGCGGGTGGGCGCGTGCGCGCGCGCGCGGCGGGAGCGAGGCTGAGGCGACGGCCACGGGCCGCGCCGCCCCTCCGCCTTCGCCTCCTCCAGGCCCAACCGCCGGCTGGCGGCTTCGGCGCGTCGGGACTCGCTTTCCCAGCGGCGCCTTGCGCGGCAAGCTATAGGCAAAGCCTGGGCGGCCCTTCCCGGGGCACGATGGGAGTTGAGGTCTGGGCGCGCGGGTCGGGTTTGAAAAAAAAAAAAGATGCCGTTCGCTTCCAACGCCATCCATCTCTTGGCCGTTTTTTCCCCCCTCTCTTTTCCCTCGTTTTGTTTGCCGGAGAGCATCTTCTCATGTCTCCCCTCCCCCGATATTATATGTACATATGTCAAAATATATTTCGGAGGAGACAATCTTTCCCTCAGAGGGAGGGGAGGGGGAAAAAAAAAGACAAGGGACCCGCCACAGCCGACCCCAAATTTTGTTCCTTCGTCTTGAAACAATGTACTGACTGGGTTTGGAGACGTTCCCGCCTTTTGGGGGGAAAGGGGGCCACACAGGCCTCCCCATCCCTCTCCCTCCTCAAGGGTTTCCCTCAAAAAAAAAAAAGGACATACCCGCCCATTTTTCTTTCAAATATTCCGCCGCCCTCCCCTTTTGAGCCTTTTAAAAATGGAAGATTCCCCCTTAGGACCTTTGAAGAGACTCTCAGTGGGGAGTAAAGGCTGCCCTGTCGCCCCAATATCGAGTTATGCTTCATTTATTTTGTATTAAGGATCAGGCATCGCCTGTTTTCCTTTCATTCGGAAAGAAGGCTGAAGGTGAAAGCGATCAGGCATCACCAAAATGTAAACAGGATGCCAAATAAATAAAACCTCAAACGCTTCCTAAGCCCCATGGGAGCCTCCATTCTTCCACACCTCTATCTATCTATCATTTATCTATATCTATCTATATTGTCTCTTTCATGTCTATGTTTAGACTGCAAGATGTTTAGGGCCAGGACCTGTCCTTTTTTTTTTTTTTTAAGATACCTTTAGCACAGCTATGGTATTATGTACTTTTTTAAAAAAAAGTTTCATTTCTGCCCCGCATTTGCAAAACAAAGGGCCCTTCCTCACTAAACTGTTATACAGCTATTATTCCACTTTCGACCTCCTGTGGAATTCTGGGGTTTGTAGTTTACTGAGGCCAAAGAGCCCTCCCCTCCCAAAACTGCAAACCCCAGGATTCCACAGGATGCTGAAAGTGGAATAATAGCGTAGTGCAGAAATGGCCAAGGATACCCAAAGCAGCATAACATGGAGATAAAACAATCTGAATGATGCCAATTTAGAAAGCAATTAAAATATTGCATGCTTTTAAAGAAAAGCAATTCAAAACTTACGTTAAAGCTACAAGCGGCCATAAAGCTGCTCTGCTAAACACATTTACTAGTAAGTAAACCTTACTAGGCAGAGTAGGAGTTGTTCTAAACATGCTTAGATTCATAGCACATCAGTAACATCTCCCCTCACCACTTGTATCCCATAATGAGGAGTAACAGGTACCCAGATACATATTTATTCTAGCACAAAAGTGTTAGATAGTTTCCATCGTCGAAACACAGTTGTACAAAGTAGATACGTTCTTGGGCATTACTTCTTTGAATGGAAAATTTGGTACCAAGGCAGAAACAATATGGAAAGAATTTAGGTTCTTGCTCCACAAGAAAGAAAAGCAGTTCAACATGTTCCAGTAAACTTTTTCTTCCAAACTAATAATATGCGTACGTGAAATGAAACAACTGGTATATAAGCCTTGCAAAAGCAAACAAAAGCAATTTGGATCTTCTAGAGACCGGTTGAAGGCTTTTTCCAAAATCCATCCAGGGATTATTTTTTCTTTCACCAGCCTCTAACTGTCCTTATGATTTCCATTTTGGTGATCACACTTAAAGAACTGTGCTTTTTTTAACATGCTGCTTCCCCATTTCTCTCTCTCTCTATCTCCTTGCATGCTTAACAATGGATTCTAGAGGCAGCTGCTGTTTCACTTGCCTTTCGTAGGCAAGCATAGGCAACTATAGTACGGTAGGATTGACTACAGGAAAATCCCATTCTTGCTTATCTCAAGCTGTATTGCATTGTTTACTGCAGACACACTGCTGAAACCCAACCTCACAAATCTGTGTTTATCCATCTTGTCTTCACCATCTTCCTGTTGCCAATGCCAGTAAAAAAACTTTCAGCTACACAGAGAACAAGAAAATTGGGTTCTGCGTGGGTTTGAAAAGACTTTGCAAAGGGGATCTTCTTTGTCAGAGGCTTTGTTAACTTGGGTATACCTGTAACATTTGTTAAGATTGTTGTAACAAAGTAAAAGCAATGAGAATATTTAAACTTTATCCTATGCCCTGTCTCCTTGAAACATATTGTTTTATAATTCAACACAACGGGTTATTTTCAGTGCCAATGTTCAGATATAAAGACTAAAGCTATGCTTGGTGATATACAGAATGCCTTTCCCTACATCAGGAACAGAGAAGCTTCATCTTGGAGACTAATGCAACTTGCAAATGATCCCTCTAAAAACTATGTGTCCTTTCCCAACCCTACTTCTTGGATGACTGGCAGGTGGAGGAAAAATATTTTAAGTTGGAGGGATCTGAGCAAGTGTGGTAATATGGACATGGATACTCTAGGAGCAAACCAAAGGTTCAAGCCAAAGAGAATCCTGCCAGACAAGGATGATCCTCAAATACATACGCTCCAACTGTCCCAGTTTGGCAGGGACAGCCAGACTAAACCTTTGCCATTCCACTTTTTTAGCTACTTTCAAAAATGGATTTGCACTATTTCACATAATTGTGAACCACAAGAACTCTGGAATGAAGCCAGGGACGCTGTCAGGGAGGAATCCAAAAAGACACTAACTGAAGTCAAAAAGACAGAGAAGCCTCAATGGATGACAGATGAAACTCATCAAGCGGTGAAGGACAAACAAGAAGCCGAAGGGGATGGAAATAGGCTCAGAACCCTGAATGCAGCTGTTCAGTGACTCGTGTACAGGGACAAAGAGAACTATTACAATGATTAGTGCAGAGAAACAGAAGATGACAAGAAGAACAAAAGGAGAACAAGAGAACTCTTTGACAAGGTCCGAGAAATCAAAGAGAAATTTAAACCAAGAGTGGGGATGCTATATGACTTTAGAAGACCAAATGCAGATAAAAAACTGGTGGAAACAATACACTGAAGAGCTATATAAAAGAGATGAAAGGATGAAAAATTAATTCAAAGAAGAATTATTTGAAGTTGAACCTACAATTTTAGAAAGTGAAGTGGAAGTAGCATTTCAAGTATTTGGGAGAAATAAATCACCAGGATCAGGTGGCATACCAATAGAGATGCTTGAAGCTACAGAAGCAAAATCTAATCTAGTTCTAACTAAAATCTGTCAACCAATATGAAAAAAATAAAATAAAAATGGCCCACTCAATATACATTCCAGTCTCCAAGAAAGTGGACAGCAGAGATTTCAGTAACCGCAGGCTGTTGCATTAATTTCTAATGTAAGCAAAGTCATGCTCAAAATTTTACACCAAAGTCTTCTACCATAAATGGAGCGAGAAATACCAGATGTCCAAGCTGGGTTCAGGATGTCAGAAAAGATTGGACCAAACCTCAAGAGAAATACTTTGTGATATAAGTGTGAATGTCATGTTGCTTTAATTGTCTTAATTGTTAAGTGCACCTGTGGAAAGGAATGTGACTTGAGCTAGTTTGAGCTGAGTCATGCTGATGAGCACCAGGTGCAGACAATGCAAGGGTTGGCCAGGATTGGCTCGGTGTCTGTATAAAGGCAGCGCAGTCCCAGCCAACAAGTGAACATGTTGCCTGAAGCATGTTGCTGGAGGCTCTGCTGGTAAGAGCAAGCTAGATATGCTGGATTGCCATCTGGACTTTGTAAATATTGTATATATTTTGTAACAAAGAATAAAGAGCCTCCACATTGGAAGATTACAAGCTGAGTGGGTGAGTGTTACTGGCTTAGTGCGTTTGGTGCTAAAGGTGTTCTCTGCAGCTTGGCATGCTTTGACAGCTGTGTGGAGCTACCTCTGCTTCTCTATATAGAGTTTTTCTTGGCTGGCTTTTTCTTTGTTTTTCCCCTTTGTTCTTGGGACACAGGAAAGGAAGAGGTACAAGGGATCATATTGCAAACATACACTGGATAATGGAATGCGCCAAAGAATTTCAAAAGAAAATCAGCCTGTGCCTCATAGATTATAGCAAAGCCTTTGACTGTGTAGATCATGAGAAACTATGGATCACTCATTAAAGCCCAGGCAGAAAGTGCAAAGGCAGATTTACAGTTAAACATTAAGAAAACAGAAATTATGACCACAGATGATTTATATAACCTTAAAAGAGATGATGAAGACATTGAGATATTTCAAGATTTTCCATATCTCAGTTAAGTTATTAATCAGAATGGATATTGCAGTCAAGAAAACAGAAGAAGACTAGGACTTGGAAGGACAGATATGAAGCGACCAGACAAAATTATGAAGTGCAAAGATATATCACTGAATACTAATGTTAGGATTGTCCATGACATGGGATTTCCAATTTCTATGTATTGCTGCAAAAACTGGACAGTGAAGAAAACTGATAGGAAGAAAATCAACTCATTGGAAGTATGATGATGGAGAAGAATTGTAGGGATACTGTGGATGGCTAAAAAGACAAATGAATGGGTCCGAGAGAACTCTCCCTAGGATCCAAGATAACTAAACTGAGGCTGTCATACTTTAACCATATCACGGGAAGACCTGACTCACTAGAAAAGACAATAATGCTTAGTAAGGTGGAAGGCTGTAGGGAAAGAGGAAGATGGCAGTACAGATGGATAGACTCAGTTAAGAAAGACCTGTCCCTGAATCTACAAGACCAGAGCAGGGCGGTTGATGGTAGAGTGGCTTGGAGATCTCTTATCCACAGAGTTGCCATAACTCAAAGTCAACTTGACGGCAGTTAACAACAAAGTCTTTGTGTTTGCTGCTTAATGCGTGAGAGAAGGACGGGAGGCTGGATCAGCATCCGTTCTACTGATTGCTCTACTGATTGCTTCTCTCCTTGCCTGGACTCCCCCACAACTGATTCTCTGCACAGGCTCACGTTTACGTTTTTTTAAAAATACAATTAGCAAAACACTCCAAGCAGCAATCTTGGAGCTGGTTACTTCCAAGATGGTTTCAGATTGAGGGCAGAGTGGGGAGCAGTGGTGGCAGGAATATGACCCCCTTTTCAGCACCTCCCTCGCTGCCCAGAAAAAGGCTTTGCATGCTCCCTGCCAGGGGCCATGAATTTTCTTCCCTCCAGCTCCATGTCTGGCAGAGCCTTCACCATTTTAGAAACTGAAAGGGGAAGAAGATTCAAGCCACAAAACATTTCTCACACTGCCGTTGGCAAAAAAGAAGAGTAGATCAGCAGCCATTTCCACTGCAGATAACTAAAACTAGAACTAAACTAAATTAAACTAAACTAAAAGTACAACATAGTAACAAAACCTGTTACTAAATAACTAATCTATTACACAAAACACGTCCTTCCCACACTACCTAACTAAAACACAAAAGGACCCTGACATCCTCCTACAAACTATAATGAAAAGAAAAAAAATTGATTAGTATCCCATATGTTATATTACCTCGTATCTTATTCTAACATTACAGATACACTGAGCTTAGTAGAATTACTCATTATCATAACCACGGATTAAATGATTAGATTTCTTGTTGCTCAACACAAATTCCGTAAACAGTTTCCCTTCTTTAAAAAAAAAATCTTTAATTGGTCTGTTTTTTAAAATCCATGTCAATATTGCAGCTTGGGCAAAATCTGCAACCTTAACAACCCATTCTTCCGTCATCAGTGCTTCAGTCCATTTCCAATTTAGAGCAAGCAACGTTCTTGAGGTTGCTAACATGTATCAAAGTAGCAGTCCATATTTAATGTCAAATTCTTTATTGATAATTTCCGTCAAAAACATTTTTTGTGATATTGCAAAAGCTACCTTTAAAATTTTTTGAACGAATGTCAAAATCTTACACCATCAACTCTTTGCTTTCTTGCAAGTTCAACACGCATGGAAAAAAGACCCATCCATATCTTGACAGCCCTAACATTGATTTGAAACATCCTTAGACATTTTTGACAACTTTTCTGGAGTTAAGTACCACCTATACATCATCTTATATATATTTTCTTTTAAATTACAGGGCACTCTCCCTTTATGAAAGGGTTCAGTTCCAGGAACCCCTGTGAATGATGAAATTTGCAAATGGTCACATCTCCTTTTATTCAGTGGGGACGACGTGCACATGGATGCTTCAGCGTGCACACGCATGCGTTGCTACCATTTTATGAATGTGTTGTGATACAGTCATAGATGCTTAGATTTCAATGTCTGGAACTATGTTTCTGCCATTGCACAAAAGATATCCATTTTTTATTATGGGAATCATTTGAAAATAAAATAAAAGCCTTATTACTGCAATTCTCCCCATAAAAGATAATTTTAGCTTTCCCCATTTTTCTATTTTTTTTAAGAAAAAATTCCAAATCTGTCATAATTATTTTGAAACAAAGCACTGTTGTTCTTCATAATTGTAATTCCCAGATATCTGATTCCCCCCTTTTTTACTTTAAAATTAGAAAAAGCCAATAATTTATTCTCCTCTTCCATAGTCAACAATTTTGATTTATCGCAATTCACTTTGAAACAAGAGCAAACCTTAAACACCTTCAGTTTTTCCCAAAGAATCTTCATTGAATCTAATGGATGTTGTATTATTATCACAAGATAATCTGCAAAAGCCCTCAGCTTATACTCTTCTTTTTGACTTTCACGTCACATATTCTACCGTCTTGCCTGATAACTATCGGTTAAGATAGATATAAAAAGTAAGATAGATAGATAGATAGATAGATAGATAGATAGATAGATAGATATCGCAAGATATATATAAAAAGCAAAGTGACAGGGGGCGTCTTTGTCTTATTTTCTTTTTGTGTCTTAATCAATGTTGAAATGTTACCATTCACAAGAATTTGAGATTTTTGAAATTTATTTTCTTCATAGGCTGGATGATATTTCCCCCAAATCCATTCTCTTTAATATTGTTAATTTAATCAATTAATTAAAGGGAAGGCTGGTGCAGCATTTCACTTACAAACTTGATAGCTGAAAGTTGTACCCTGGGTTCTGACTCTGTGTTTTTCAAATGATTTCTATACTTTTAAGATAAATGAGAACAGGGAATGATTTTTCATGAAAATATGTCGTGACGAAAGGCATCAATGCTTTCATAACCCTCTTTGATAGTTCTAGAAAATCTTTTTGTAAGTGAGCCGAGAAATTTCAAAGGGATTGTTCTATTGAACTATAATTTCAGAGTACCATTTGTGGATATATCAATGAGCTTGTCTTCCTCTGCTGCTGTGAGCTCCTCTAGTTCATAAACATTAACTGAAAAAGGATCTGTAATCTAGTTTTTGCTTGCATTAAGAACAGGAAAACATTAACAGAAACTATTCTGCAAATCTTTCAAATATTGTGCAATAAGAGATGTGTTTTCCTCAGACAATTGTTTGTCAGTGGAACCAAGAAAGTTTGTGAGGTTTGGAAATGTTTCATAGTTTCACAGCTCCAGTTTCTTCATCATTACTTTGATCGTGGCTTCAGCTTGAAAAACTAACTTTTTCTCTCTGAAAATTCGAGCAGATTTAAATGAGTGAAGATATCTAATAGGCTAATTTTACTAACCAAGAAAAATCTGTCAGACGGTCACTGTGGTGAAATTGCTGCTCCATGAGGAATAATAAACTCACTCAGACTGACTCCGACTTCCTTTTTCCCACAAACACAGCCTTCCCTTTATACATGAATTTTCCTGCAAATATTCTTGTTTTAGTTTTGAAATGTAGTATTAGTTTTGAAGTGTAATTTAATTACACACTCCATACTCCTCCCAAACAACTCCTTATAAGTGACTGTATTACCTGTGACTTGTTGGCTCCCAATGAGTTCTGGAAACAAAGCAGCTAACTAAGTACCACTTGTTGGCACACAAGCTGCATCCACAATGCAGAGCTCACCTTTACCTAATGGATTTTCACAGAGGTAGAATGATTTTTTAGAATGACAGTGCTCACATGCAGCAACAAAACAGAATTTTGTAGAACTCTGTTAATATGGCTTTATGCAGGTGTGTGTATGTGATGCTCTTATCACTTCCGTTTTAGATGAGAGCAGCTCAACAAACCACAGACTTATCCACCTGTTTGTTCACCATCATGTCTGAACCTAGCAGCTTGTCTTGTTTTTCTTTGACAAGCCAAAGAAATTGCCCATGGCTGAGGGAGGCTGCTAAATTTGGACAGCACAGCAAACAGATCACAAACAGAAGTCCCATGGTTTGTTCATCCATGTCAGGTAGCAGCGGGAGCTATTGGCATTTTTGCTATGGCTTTTTATTGTGTGCAGACTGGGAGGGCCACATAAAAAAAAATAGGGGAAAGCTCCTGTTTCTTAATGGTTGTATGGAAGAGAGAATTTGGTCAGGTATAGCTTCTCATACAAACTACCTGTTGAAATTCCCTCTTCTGCACAACTGTTAAAGGTATCAAAGCTCTGTCGTCTTTTTTCACATACACTCCTTGATGGGAATTCCCACAATTGGCTGCCCAAAATCAGCATTTGTTTCAAGAGCATTGATCCATTTTGCCAAATGCTACTGTTGTGTGTTCAAGAAGTAGCAAATATTTGTGTGTGTATTCAAGCAAATATAGCAAATAGCAAAGAAATCTTTTGTTGGGACAACATATAGGCAAAGTTCAGTGGCAATTCCACATCCATTAATGAGAGGGTAAGTCCCACTGAATTCATATGGAAGATTGCAGTTAACCTCTTTTTATTTTCAGCTTTGGTTTGTGGAAAGAGAAGATATTAGAAGAGATTTAAAATGTCCAAAATAACTACAGAACTTCTGTTGGAAAGAGCTGTGCCCAAGTCTACAAGGCTGCGAAAGATCAAAACTCTGAAGTAAGTGTAGTCATATGTATTGAAAACGCTAGAGGTTTCTCCGATTTTTGAAGAAAAGATAAGAAAAGCGTCTTAGCTTTTAGTGACTTATTTTGTTTAAGTAATCATAATATTGCTAAACTATTGCAGTTAACTCACTGGAGAGAAAATACCTTAAGTGCAATGCTAAGACATGAGACTTGGGAAATTGAATCACAGAAATGCAAAGTTGAGCAAGCATTTCCACATAACGCATACTAAATTCCCCATGAGAATGAAATATGCGTTTCTTTACAGTCCTTTTTATGTTTGGTTGCTGTCCTTAATATGCCTACTTTTTTATGGGGGTTATAATTCAGAAAATACGTTATCTGTCTATTTTTAAACTATCATTTGAGACACTTCTTGTCCAACTTAGCAAGAGCCCTGCTGGATCAGACCAAGCTTACATTTGTTCCAGCACCCTTTTTCTTAAAACATAGTGAAAATGCCCCCAAACCCAATGTAAGGGATTTGGGGCAAAAAAAAAACCTATTTAATTTTTTTTTGTGGGGAATGTAGTGGGAGAAGTGTAGCCCTCCAAGATCTTCTGGGGGATTAATGTGACACCCAAGACATTAGCTCTGGCTGTATGCCAACTGCGCCCCTTCCTAGAATTGGAAGACCTAAATATGGTAGCACACATGCTGGTAGCGCACGCAAGAGTGGACTTCTGTGATGCACTGCACGTTGGGCTACCTTTGTACCAAGTTTGGAAACTCTGGCGATTCCAAAACATTGCAGCCAGATTAGTTACAGGTACATTGAGGAGTGAACATATCACATTGCTATTAAAAATCACTCCATCAGCTGCCGATTAGCTTCTGGGCAAAGTTCAAAATTTTGGGTATTACCTTTAAAGTCCTATATGGTTTGGGTCCAAGTTACTTGCAGGATTGCCTCTTCCCATACAATCCACCGTGTGCCATTTATTTAAGGGCCAGGACTTGACTGGCAATGGTCACCCAGAGGACCGTTTTGTCAGCTGCCCCTAGATGGTGGGAGGACCTGCCAGAAGAGATTTGACAGCAAAACACACTGTCTGAATTTTAAAAAGTTCTAAAGACTTCTCTCTTCTAGCAGGTTTACCTAGTCAGTTTTTAACTGTGTATTTTAAGTGGTGTTATGAGTTGTATTTTAATCTATGATGTACACCACCTCAAGCCTTGGGGAGAGGTAGATGATGATGATTAGACTCCCACAGTTGCCCACCTGTCTGTAGCCTGAGAGTCCACTCTTGGGATTTCTTACTTAGTGCAAAAGGTTGTAAAATATTTGATGCTATGGGACTCAGTGGTGTGGAGAAACCTTCCCCCTGCTTCCCAGTCTGTCCAGGTTGCAAATCACAACAGAAGACTTGGAACCACAGTTATTTTCTCATCTCCGCCACCTCCAAGAACTGGACCTCTCTGACAATCTGCTAGAGCGGCTTCCGGACAATCTCAGCCTGCCAAACCTCCGCGTCCTGAACTGCAACAACAACCACCTGGAAGATGTGGTGGCCCTGCAGCAGTTTCCACAGCTGGAGGAGCTGACCTACTTGAACAATGTGTACCTGACGGTGAGTATAGTTTGCTGTCGGCAGAACTTCTGGTGCTTGCAACCGACCACAACTTAGAGATGTCGAGCCTTCTGATGAATAAAGTTTTCATCATCACTCTTACAAAGGAAGATTAATAACAACTGCATTGAGTCATTATTTATGAATTGTTGTTTATGAAATACTTATAATAACTAGACGTTGCACAGAACTGCTTAGAAAAATCCACAAGACTGAGTGTGTACCATCTAATTATACAAAATAGGCTAAAATATATGTTTTCTGATGTCTCTGGCTTGGTGCTTGAATCAAAGGAGAGAAGGTGTGGGGAATATAAAGGGAATATATAATTCATCATTTATAGCTTGCTCTTTCTCTGTGAGTTAACAGCAGAGTACGTTCAAAGCATAACAATATTACTAACAGCACATTATGTGTGTATATATATACATATATATGTATAAAAATCTTTGTTGCCAAAATATCCTCATGTCCCATCAACTGATTTCCATTCCCAATCTTCCCCAAAATAATATCTCTCGTCTTCCAAAAACCAATAGGGATGTCACACAATGTAAGAGGATCAGCAAACCCCCGCCATCCCATAATTTGAGTACTGAGCATGAGTAGATGTTGATAGACAACCAGATTATATACAGCAATGCAGAGACGGAGGCTGGATTTCAGCTCTAGTAAGTTATTACTGGTAGATGGACCTTAGAAGCTGAAATATATTGCCTCAGTCAATTAAATTGACTTTATACATTCATAAGAGTCACAGGCATTTGTGTTCTTTTAAACCTATGTTCTGCCTCACTCATGACAGGATGTTTTTCAAGGAGTGTTTTGAAACCAGAAATCTCTCTCTGACTAACTTGTGTGTGTCCGATATGTGGGATTTACACTAAAATAAAGAATACACATGAAATATTTGGCTTGGAAGACAAACTGTGAAGTGTGGTGGAGAGCATTCTCTACTGGTGAGCTCTCTTTGTTAGGGTTCCCAAAAAAATAATTATGGTAGGCCATCGTATATCTGACATTGCCCAGCTGCTTGGGAAGTTTCCTAAACCCTACAAACCAAAACATGTCCCTCCATCTCAGTTCTAGTGAAACAAAAATTAAAAGGAAAGAACTTGAGTTTGAATGCTCCCGAAATGCACAGTGTGCATTTTCGTGAATCTTCCTGGAAACTTTTGAGTGCTTTCTTTTCTATTTCATTGTCCAGCCCAGTGATGATTACAAGGTCATGTTTCTTCTGCGAAATCTCCGACAACTGAATGGCAAGGACATCACCAAGCTGGCCAATCATGTGAGAGTGGTCAATAGTCGAGAGCTGACTACGAGGGTAAGTTGTGTAAATTCAGGGCTGTGGTGGTCGATGTTGAAGTGCAGCCACTCTTCAGAACAGTGGCCATAGCCATGACCCTAAAAAGGCCTCAAAATGTAGGCCAAATGATCTATATCAATGGATCAATACAAGTAGTTCTCATCATTTTGGTGAGCAAGAACTGCCATTCAAGACCAAACCATTTCAAAATGTCAAGTATTGTATAATGAAAGGGAAGGCTCACAACAATATGTTGTTGCTGGGAACATTCCTTTTTTCCTCTGCTGCTTTGAGGATTGCAGCAAAAGCTCAGAGGAAACAAGAAAGCTGAAGAGGGGAAGCAGATGATGTCCTTGTTCCTGCTGCTAAGAGAATTCCAGCACATCAACCCTACAAGCCCTGACTCCACTACACCACTGATACGATGATAGTGATTTCCTGAGAGCTGACAGTTTTTTTAAAGGTACCATATAAAACAGAATTATCAGTGGCAAAATCCTGTCTGTAAGAGTACAGTGTTAAATAAATAGAATGTAAGGAAAAAAGAAGGCGAGTGGGTAGGGAAAGACAGTGGGGGCTGAGAATCATTGACTTACACAGTGTCAGCCAGTTAAAAAAACAGGTATGCGCTGAAGACTTCATAAACCATGGGAGTGAATGGTATCCTTCCCTCTTTTATCATAAATTATTCTGAGAACCTTTTTGGCTGAAGGGGAGGATAAAATGCTATGAAGAAACAGATCTATAAATGGTGCGGAACAGAGCTGCCTCTCTGATTTTCATCTGGGCCAACAGAGCTTCAGAGCCTAGTCTTGTACACAGCCCTTCCGGTTTCAATTGAAGCGTTATCTGTGCCTATAGCTAAATTGGACTAACAGTGAGGAAGCAGACTGGGGCAACGCTCTTTAGCAGCCCACATCTCGGTTTTCTCTTTAAGCAGCTAATAGCACAGTCCAGTGCATTTTTCCTGACAAGTACCAGTCAGCTGAACCGTGCCCAGTAAGCAGGCACAGATGTCCAGCTGAAAGTTGAATGAACATTAGGTTTTGGATGAACTGAAAGTCAGAGTCTGTTCTAAATCAGCGTAAAATAGCACTTTGGGAACACCTGTTAGGTATTACAGAAACAGAAGATTTTTGAGAGCATGGAAGCATTATTTTATTTTTTGAACTGCTGCTCTCAGAATTTCCCAGCTGCCATGATCATGGTGGCTGGAGAATTCTGGGAGGATAGAATCCATGTTCTGGCATATACAGTATGAAGATGTCACAAGAGTTAAGGCTTTTTTTTTCCTTTTAATGTGCCACCCTGTGAACACTAACTTTGGTGTAATTCTCTTTGAACTCTGTGGAACCTACTCCTGGGTAAATTGTGCATGTTTGAGCTATCGCTCATTATCTTTTCTAGGAATATTATACCAATGAGTTTTGTTGATGATGGATGGTGTTATTTATATAATGATGCATAGCTCTGCAGTATTTTAGTCTCATTGTATAACTGTGCTTTCAAACCTTCCTGTTTCGATGTCAGCACTGGTCATCTTTGGTGATGCTGGCCTCTGGTTTAACTACCAAATCTCTCTTCCTGCTTTAGTAGTTTACTTTAAAGGGGTCAGCGTTAACTGAGGGCATGGAAGTGGAAATGAACAGAAGGGGCAATTTGAGGAGCTAGTTTCCATCGCAGGGTGATGAAACATCATCTTCCAGAAGCTGACCTTTCTGGAAATTTTAGTTCCAAACTGCTATTTTTGCCCACAACTCTGTTCCTGTGGGGACCTTGATCAGCACTCATACCAGAATTATCTGACCTCGTCCCCAGACCTTAGAAAAGTTAACTCTTTTGGACTGTATGTTCAATAGAAGATGCTGTGAGTTGTGGTCCAAAAAACCCAAACTTTTCCAAGTGCTGCTAATTCCAGTGTCATCTAGCTTTTCCTCAGTCTGTACAAGGATTTTTTTTCTTACTTTCCGTTTTGCAACTGGCGTTTTCAGTAGCATATATAAATTTGATTACTGTTCAAAAGTTATATCTAGCTTTTCATCAGCAAAAAAAAAACACATTAAAATAAAAATAAGAGCAAAGAACAGTGCCAATAAAACAGCAAACAAATTATGATTTTTTAAAAACATCGTCATCAGTCGCTTGATTCTTGCAATGGGATCTTTCTAAGGTGACATTCTCTAGATCTTGTTGGACTTCATACCCATAAACCATACCTAGCACGTTGAGTATTCAGAAATTATGAGAGCTGTATTCTAAAATATCTAACGGTTACCAGGTTTGAGAAGACTGTTGTAATGAGTGTATATTTTTGTTTATTTTTGTAATTTTACTGTAGCAATTCTAACAGTTTCTTTTAGAACAACGTAACAGACCTTGTCAAAACACAATAAAAATATTTGGAGGTGGGGAAAGTTGCTGGAAACTTAAACCAAATAAAAACATTTTTAGTTGGCATTAAAAAAGACATCTGTTTGATTGCTATATTTCCAGGAATTTGTTGCTCAGAATGGGTGTCACCATAAAAAAAGGCCCCGTCCCCTGAATCCGTCTCACTAGGTGGACACAATTCAAGCAGCTAGAAATCTGTGACCCATGGGCATTATTTTTTTACCCCAGATAAATTACAATAATGCTTCCTTCTTTGTTTAGGTTTCCGCTCACTGGGGGAAAAACTTCCGGAACCAGTTGCCTAAAACCTTGTCTCCTGAGCAGTTGAAATCAATCAGGAAAAAATTCATCAGGTCTGCACAGGCCCATGTAGCATATGGACCCAGCTCACTCAGCGACTTCACCCGATGGCGGGTAAACTCAGCCCTCATTTATCCTCTGCAGCTATTTGTATATGTGGGTCTCATGAAGCACCTCATACCCTGCATCGCATCTTCATTAACAGGGTTCAGCATTCTTTGACACACAAGGCAGGTGATTAGAATACACCTGGCTGTACCGATAAAAGAACGAGAAAGAAAGAAAAAGCAGTTGAGAGACTCTGAAATTAGCCAGTTAGCCTTTAACCCAAGGATTGGTTGAAGGATTGGCTGGTGAAATTAACTTGAAAGCCATGCTGTTGCAACCCCATTCTTTACATTTGTTATTTTGGGATGTGTAAGGGCAGTTACCGTGACTTCTTCCTGTCTGTTGTTCGGAGGCTAGAGCTTCCTTTTCATAGTAGTTTGCTGTCCTGTAAAATTCTTGACTTAAATGTTGGAGCAAGCCATCTGTTAGGCTGATAGAAAGGCAGATAACTTTTTTTTTCTTAGCACTGAGGTTTTGAAAGTAGGTGTAGGCTACCACTTGCTGCTGTGTCAGCCAGCAGCCCGTCGCATCCTTGCAAACATAGCATACCTTCTTGAGGAAGAGAAATGAAGCAATCAAAACTTCTTCAAGACTAGTGGACACAAGGGGGCTTTTTTTAAAGAAGTTAGCAAGAGTGCTGTGCTTATTATATCAGCCTCGTTTTTTTCGGAACTCTGCAAGGTGAGCACTTTGTTCCAAGAGGACGCAGCATAGCTGACCTTGGAGTGTTTAACTGCCAGCAAATGGGGCTGTTTTGTGTGTCCCTGGGCTCTGTAAATTAACATCAGAACAGAAGGTCACTGGTGCCCACTTCGTTCTTGCTTGGCAAATTTCATCCCTGCAAGCGAAAAAAGCAACTTTTCAAGTTCATTTATTGTGGCCTCTATGGAGATTTTAAAGCAGGCAGTAGATTCAGAGCAAAATCTCAGTAAAAACTCTCTAGCTTGCAGTGGGATTTGGGGCCAGGAAGACCCACAGCATTTCTTATCTATTCCATTGTTTTTGTGGCCCAGGAAAAAGGGCAGTTAAATGATAATCATTGACCATATTATTCCAATTTTCTTTCTTGGAATGAGGCTGAAATTTCATTCAGTTGGACCTTGCATCTCCTAGGCTATCAGATTTGCACAATTTATTTTGGACTGCAAGGAGGGAGACTCCAGTGGGTGGAGGCCTCAGTAGTTGTGTGTTAAGAGGATCTCTGACATTCTGCTAAACCTGTCAGAGAGACAGAAAAGAGAGAGATGAAAGAGGATTTTTCTTGGAGCAGTTACTTTGATTTGAATTTAAATGAGACTGTACAGAATGTACAGATGTTTTTACAGAATAATGTAGTGCATAGGTTTTGAATTTGAAAACCAAGATTGTTTGAAATTTGAAAAGATGGTTTTCAAATAGGCATTTTAATGAGGCTTCTTAAAAATGCATTTTAAAGGCCTTTCCTTGTTTGTACCCAATTTGTATTATCTGGGGGTTTTTTGCTGCTTTTGGGGGGGCGGGGGTACATCTTTAAATCCCAATGTTTTTGCCAGCTTCCTTCTTCGAGGGACCTTGTTCCTTGTGAATTTATTCCCTAAGGGAATCCAAGCAGGCCTCTCCCACCCCTAACACATAACCCTGCTCTCTGTGACACACACTTCCCCTGGAAATCACTACATGTCTTCCATGGAAAAACTTTTTGCAACTTTTATTTGCAGTCTGAATTCTCCTTAAGGACTTTTAAACTTAAGAGATAACCTCCCATACACGCCTTTGTTGAGTGGGGGAGGAGATGAGTGGAATTTTATGTCTTTCCATCATTCCCAGAATACAAAGATATTTTCTTGGCCTGAAAAAAATACTAGAGAAATAAAAGAAGGATCTCAAAGGTTCTTAAATGGGTGAACAAACAGAATGTGTTCGTGCACAGTGAACCTTTGAAAGGTGAAAGGCAGGGTTGCGTAGTGAAAGCTGTGGGGGCCAACGCAGAAGTTAGCTCTTCAGGGCATGGTGAGGTCTCGCCTACCACCAGTCAAAAAGGAAAGGTCTCCTAGTGTCTGGCTGCTTGCTTTCTTTCTGGCAGGGAATTAAGTAAGATGAAGGGACAAGCCCTGGTGGCGCAGTGGTTAAATGCTGGTACTGTGGCCACGAGGTTGTGAGTTCGATCCTGCCGGGCTCCAGGTTGGCTCAGCCTTCCATCCTTCTGCAGATCAGTAAAATGGGTACCCACCTTGTTGGGGGCAATTAGCTAAAAAACATTGTAAACCACTTAGAGAGCACTTAACTGATAAGCAATATAGAAATACACATGCTGTTGCTAAGGGACAATGAACATCATTAGTGCTCAGTCATTGCCCCAGTAGGTCCCTTTATACCCTGCGTGGGCAAAGTGAGGGCCTTGCACCTCCAGTGCCCTTTTGGGACTCCTGGAAACCCCAGTGCTACCCCACTTATTTTTTTTTCTTAGTTAAACAAACAGGACAATTTCCTTTACTGGAAGCCTCTAGGACAGGGCTTTCCAATGGTGTGGCAAGACATCTGAAGTGAGTAGGTGTGTTGCCCACAATCTTGGAAATATATGTTATTTATAAATCATATATTTTTAAAAAATATATGAAAGGTTTTCATGAGATATGTTGTGTCCCCATACATTTTGTTATTACAATTTATGTATGTGTCTGTATCTCTTATAAGGGGTTAGTTTAACCTCTGGTTTGTTAGTAAAACTGAATTACTGTGTCAGGACATGATGCATGTCTAAAAAAGTCTGTCACCAACGTGAAAAGTTTGGAAAGCTCTGCTTTAGGAGCTAGGATTTTGCATTAAAATGAGGCACAGCCATCTCCATGCCTTGTCTTGCCCCCATAACCCTGCTTTCAAAGAAACTGGCAGGGGGCATACAGCCACTTCTGGATTTGATACTACCTTTCTCCTGCCCACCCAATTTTGGAGGCTGCAGTGGACTGTGTTGAGTCATGGTGGTGGGAAATTGGCTCCTAGACTCTTGGAATGTCTTTTGCTTTAATCTGTGATGTGGAATGAAAAGAAATAAAACCAGGCTCATGCACTCTGGGAAAGTCAGATTGGAAAGAGGGCAAAGGGAGGAGAAGTCTTTTTCCCCCTTCAGCCCCTCTTCCTCTCCTTTTCTGAAAGTATTTCCTTACCTCTGCTGTATCATAGAAGAAGAAATGCAGTGAAGCAAAGGGTAAATTCCTTGGGAGGAAGTGCTCCTGCAGTTTTTCGAGATATTATCAGAAATAGCTTTATTGTTCCATACAGTGGTATTTGTCAGAAGATGAGTATGGTGGGCCCTCGGTATCTGGTTCCAGGGTCCTCTGTGGTTACCAAAATGTATGGGTGCTCAAGTCCCATTGTGTACAATGATGTAGTAAAATGGCATCCCTTACATAAAATAGCAAAATCAAAGTTTGATTTTTGGACATTTTTGTTTTTAATATTTTCAAGCTGCGGTTGGCTGAATCCATGGATACAGAATCCATGGATACAGAGGGCCAACTGTAACTGAAAACTATGCATCTTTGAATACTTTCAAGTAAGACACTTCCTGGAACTGTTCGTCAGAGAAACTAATCACAATCTGTTATAAAAATATCTTTGAATTCTCCTGATACGTCTGCTAACAGTAACTCAGCAGAGTCAGAAGTAAATGTTTATATGGGAGATTCAGGAAGAGGATTTACAGAAAGCCAATACATTTTTATCAGTCAGTTTAGGCTAACTTTTCAGCTAGTACAAATGGTAAGAGCAATGTCTTTAAGACTGCCTGTATCTATTTGAGTGAGGGTTGGGGAGAGGACCCCTGAAGTGCTGTGGAATATATTGAAAGTGTAATTTAGAAAGAACAGATTTCTTATGCATATGATATTCTTGTAGTGCTTGTAATTATAAAGGTAACATAGGCAACAAAAGCATAACATAAACATCTGCACAATTCTATTCTAATCCAGTATCTGGGATACTTGAAAAAATTAGTAAACATTAGTAAATAGTCAGAGACTTAGGAGTTATCTCAGATTCTGAACCTCTGCTAAATCACAAGTCATTTGTTAGTGAAAATCTGAAAAATCTCACATTAGAAAAAGGTTCATTTAAGCATGGAACATTCCAGTTGGTTGGACTGAGGAACAGTCTGGAGGGAAAAAGATCCTTTCTTTTAATTCTCTGCACTGAAAAGGGAAAATGCAAATTCGCTAATCCCACTTAAATGTGTTATAGATTGCTTCTTTCCTGCACCTGTCTTCCTATTAAAATTGAGACTTCCTTACCTTCTTCTGTTAGGTGAAAATGATTGCAGAAGAATTCTTGAATTCACTCATTAATCAGGAAACTAAGTCCGCTCCTGAAGTAGAAGAAGCAATGGAGGAAGAAGATGAGGAGGAGGAGGAGGAGGAGGAAGAGGAGGAAGAAAAGGAGGAGGAAGAAGAAGAGGAAGAGGAAGATGGCAAGGAAGAGGAAAGTACACACATTGCAGAGACTGAAAACAAAGTCATTGCTAAGGTCAGACCTCTGCAAAGGAAATGTCTGATTGACTGCTTTGTTCCACTTTATATGGTTTTCCTGGTAGGTCTTAGTTGATGTCTTGCGAGTGGTGGTCCTTAGATATTCATGGGCACTCTTCCAAGTTACTTGGGGAAGTAAAAGCCTATATGGTTTGTGTGCAGAAAGATGCTGATTCAGTCTATGGGGCGAAAAGGTGTTCTGTCTGAGATCTTGGGCAGGTGCTGGCCACCAGAATAGGCAGGATTAGTCTAGATGATTCAGTTGTCTGGAAACTTCATATGCTCCTAAGCAGAAAGTGTTCAAGCTGGTCTCTGAAGAAATCCTCCCCTTCCCACCCATATCTACCTTGGTTGCTCAAGGGAGGGATAGAAATAGGGAGAGATACAGCTACAGGGAATCGGGCTCTGACTCAGTACAGATTATCTGTTACCCAGTAGAAAGGGCACCGTGGCATGCCTTTTCTCTCTCTTTCTTTCTTTCTTTCTTTCTTTCTTTCTTTCTTTCTTTCTTTCTTTCTTTCTTTCTTTCTTTTCATGCACCCTTTCAGTATTCTGTTTCCACCATTCGGAAAGTAGTCACACGAGGGCTGGCTTGTTGAGGCAACATGGTTGTCTGTGTACCTGGTTTAGAGAAACGGGTGGTGGGAGGAAAAATATAGCATCACCACCTTTTGGACCTGATGGCCCTCAGGGATATCTTGTCACAGGAGTATGTAGGACAGCCCTTCAGATCTTGTTAAATTTCAGTAGGGAGAGGCCCCAGTGGATTGTGCCCTGTGTTTTGGAAAGGAGAGAAAGCTTTTCAGATCTTTGCAAATGAGAATTTTAAGTTTCTGCAGCTTGTTGTGCTAAACAAGACGCTTTCTGCATTGGGTATTACTTGTGGGGTTTGGGGTGAGGGGGAATGAGTGAGGCAGCTAGAAGTTGCTGATTTTTTTTTTTCTGAGCAGGGCACAATAATCCCCAGCAAGAGGAAAGGAGCTCGCTCCAAAGGAACGACTGCAAGCAAGAAATCCCGCTCTCAGAGCAGTTCCAAGGAGGAGGCCTCTCCCACGGCCAAGAAGTCCAGCCGCTCGCAGGACGAGCGCAGCCCCGAGGGGGGGAAATCATCTCGCTCTCAGGCCAAGGAATCTCAGGCCAGCCAAGATCCTGGGGGGGCCCACCGAAACGGAGGGCGGCTTCCAAAAGCACAAAGCCACAAAAGGTCCAGCCACCAGAAAGAGGAGCACAAAGAGAAGGAAGAAGAGGACAGGAGAGATGTTTGTAGCACTCCGGTCAAGGACTTGGAAGGCGAGGTACCAGGATAGCTTTCAACCCAGGGGGCTTAACGGGGGCAGGAGAGTTCTAAAATGTCAGCTCTTAAAATAAGGAGGTTCTTGGCCTGCAAAATGCCACAAATACCAGAAAACAAAGGGAGCTCTATAACGAAAACGTGCAGGGAAATGAAAATGAGGAAGATCTGATCTGTTAAATGAGGTTGTTAAGGATCTTGACATGTGTTTTGAGTTATAGAGAAGCTCTGAATAGGGATAAATCATATTTTTCCCAATGTAGAAGCAAGTTGGATTCTGAACTCATTATAAAATCTCAGCATATGACATCTAATAAATACATCACTAATGAAAAGACTTTTTAAAAAAGTATTAAACTGTACAAAACTATTTATGCAGGTGTATTCTGTTGTTTGAGGACTTGCTGTCACTAGTTGTGAGCTTCAAGTTGCAGGTGAGGGCTGACGTGATAGAATGTTCTTCCATACCAAAAAAGAAAGAAAAGAAAAATAATAAAAAAAAGAAAAAAGCCCTGTACAAAGTTAACTTGATCTTAGGCTGAAGAGTTCCTGTAACCTGCTTCCTGAAATATTAGTTTTCTTTGTGCAGGGACTGTTTTACCATTTTGGAGCATTCAATCCTGTAAGACCTCCTCTGCTGTCTGCAGTGGTACAGCCAGGTCCACATGGATTGCTTACTCAGATCCAGGCCTTCAAGTCACATATGTCCCCTTAGAAATTGATATAGAATATGAATGTTGTTAAGATAATATGGTGAAAATACTGTATTGCTTAGTACACAGCTGTCTGTAATACACCGACCACACACCTCATCTCATCTGATTTCAGAAGCTAAGCAAAATGAAGCCTGGTTAGGATTTGGATGGAAATAACCAGGCAAGACTAGGCATCTCCAGGTAGGGCTGGGGAAAATCCTGCCTGTATCCCTGATAAGCCTTGGCTGCTGGTCACAGCTGATCATGCTGGGCAGGATGAAGTCAGTATTAGGCAACCTCCTCTATTCCTACAGCTTTGTGAACTTCTGTAGCCTGTGATTTCCAGTCTCAGCATCCCCAATAGCTGACAATGTCACTTATTTGAAGGGATTGAGGGTGGAGGTGTGATAGTATCCGTCCCCCCTCTGAAGCTCAAGGGCTTATTTCTGTAAGAGAGCTGGATGCTAAGTCCCAAGAACATGACATTCCATAAATGGAGTGGAAACAGGAAAGATCCAAAATGAGGATCTGGATTGAAGCTAGTAACACTCCAATCTTCTGCTAGCTTATTAGATAGATCTCTTTCACAGGCAGTGAGCGTGGAGCATAACAGAAGTGCTTAGTTGTTTCTCTCATTTATTTTCTGTCTAATTCTTTCTTCCTTCCTGTGTCGTCTCTCTGTGCTCTGAAAAAAGAGGGTCCCTTTCTCAGGGTACCAGGACAATCTGTCCAAGAAAAATAAATCATGTTGTGTTTAAAACAGTCTGCTTTCTTCTAGGAGACAATCAGCCTGGAGCCTGTCCATTTTCTACAGTGTCACAGTAAAGGCAACAACAGAGACGACTTCAAAACCCAGTTATGGGCCTGTGTCTTTGAGCCCCCACTGGACTGTGGGACAAGAAAAGGTGAGTGTGACTTAAGGTGACCCTGTGAATGAAGGACTCTTTAAGCCACCCTGTCATCAACCGCCCTGCTCAGGTCTTGCAGATTCAGGGATGTGATTTCCTGGATTGAGTCCATCCCCCTGTAGTGCAGTCTTCCTCTTTTCCTACTGCCTTCCACCTTGCCAAGCATTATGGTCTTTTCTAATGAGTCATGTCACCTCATGATATGTCCAAAGTATGATGTTTTCAATTTAGGCATCTTGGGGAGATTTCAGGATTGATTTGCTCTTGAACCCATTCATTTGTTTTTTGGGCAGTCCATGGTATCCACAGAACTCTTCTCCACCACTGAATTTCAAATGAGTTGATTTTCTTCCTATCAAGTTGCTTGTTTTCTTATCCCAGGGGAAAAATTCCAGGGAATAACCTCTTCCTATGATGAACATTTCAGGTAGCAACAGCACTTTTAAGCAGGCACAGGCTGCTGTTCTAGATAGTCTCACAGTTGAAAAGACAAGAGAGTAAATGGAAGGAAGACTGGATTATGGTTTTTTAAGGCTCGGTTTGTACGCATCTTTCTGATGTGGCAAGGTGACTTTGCCTATTTGTCCCTGTGAATACATAGCTAGAGGACATCTTGGGGTGGTGAGAGGTTTATTATTTACTGATAGTGTTACCTTGCTGTAATGTTGAGTTCTCAGGGCAGCTAATGATAGAAAACATATGTGCTATATAGTGTCAGACGTAGCACTGAACACAAGGCCTTGATTTGTGGAAATCCGTCTTCAGTCTCTTCAGGACATTCTCAAAGAACATACCATATCAAACAAGCTATAAAGGTTTGGGACAAAGACAAGAGGGAGAAAGAGAGAGAGAGGTGGATATGGGCATAAGCAGTTATACATGTTTAACTTGGTTACCTTTTGAACAAAGTAGGGGGTAAGCCAAAGGTTTTGAGGATAGATTTCAAAAGAAGGGAGAAAATTAGCACCACAGACAATCTTGAGGAAGGAGTTCCTTGCATAGGAACCAGGGGAAAAAATAATCGGAGGTGCTTAAGAGAGCAGGAGAACTTTTGTGTGAAAATTGCCGAGGTCTTGCTGTGTGGTTTAGGTCAGGGGTGGAAATCATGCCTCCCTTACTGAGGTACAACTTCTACCAGCCCCCAGCCAGCATAGCGTGTGGTGAGGAATGCTGGAAGTTGCAACCCAACATCGTTTAGACAGCCACATGATTCCCACCTCTGCTTTAGATAGTGTTTTGTACTAGAATATAAATTGACACACTTTATCACTGGTTATATAGAACATCTGCAGTCTTTGGTCAAGGACTATGACGTGGAAATAAAAAATTATGTTTGTTCTGGAAAATTTACATTCCATGCATAGCCCACTAGATTGAGGGTAAATACTGTCATCCTCAGATTCCTCAATTTTTTTTTCCAGTGAGGATAAATATACTCAGTGACTTCAGAGATTGTGCAACTTGCATCTTAGAAATGTGGCATTAGATACCAGTTGCATGATATATACACCTATTATAATAGTTGCATCACATTACTAGGGACCAAAAGCCTAAATAAAAATATTAGGGTTATGCTGACAAGAAGGTTACAGTTATTTTGGTTTTACTTTTTCAGACCCTGTGGTGAGCTCATCCAGGACAGCAGCAACCTGTGGCGGGGACTCAGTGTGTTTGGTGGACTGTGAGACGGGCATTGTCTTGAAAAAGTACAAAGTAGCTGGGGAGGTAGGGAAGCAAGAATATCATGTTTGTGCCTATTTAGTGGAACATGCATCCATTGGCTTTCTGGTTGTTGAGGAATTGGTGCAGGAAGGTCTCTTGATAGGCAACAGTTGGTCGAGTCTCAGATACTGTGTTGAATTTTGCACTTCAAAACACACTAGGCAAGAGCTGTGAGTTTCTGGAAGCAGTTTGTGGTTGCAAGCAGAGCTTCAGAAAGCTATTTTGGGAGTATAGCTCTCAGAATTCCCAGTCTGGGATGTTCACTAGCTATGCTGACTGGTTGTGAGGGACAGTTACCAGGGCAAAATATAACTTCCAATTTCTGGCTTGAATCATGACATGTCAGTTTGGATATCATGTCATGTTCAAGCCAAGCCCACTTTGAACCAGTTTTTCCTATTCTGTCTAGTTAAACCATAGGTAGTGCCAAACCTACTTTGAACCAGTTTTTTTCTGTTCAAATATACTGACTGATGGGAGTCAAACCATAGTTAGTGCCAAACCTACTTGGAAACAATTTTTTCTTATTCTATTGTACTGGATGATTGCAAACTAGAGTTTGCAAATTTAGGTGTTCAGGTTAAGACTTGATGCAGTATTGGAGGCATTGCTTGTGTCTGAATACAACTACACTGCCAATAGAAAAGCATTAAAATCAGCATATAAAATGCCCACTTCTCACCACCACTACAGTTTTACATAGATTGTACGTAAAGTAGGATATTTTGTGTGTTAGGCTTGTTTAACTAGAGTCAGAGTTTAGCCAAAGTCTCTGTGCCTTGAAAGCTTTATATCTGGTGGCTCCTCTTTTCAGGAACTACAGAGGAACTCTAGTTGCTGTTGGACTGTAGGTCTGAGCATCCTTCCCCATTTTATATGAGAGTTGCAGCCCAAAAGATGGTATTGCCTCATGCGCTACCTAATACTTTCCATTCCCCCCACCCCCAGGAGTTTTACACCGTTGCATGGACAACACTGACGATGGTGACAAGCGATGGAAGAAAGAAAAAGCACAATGTTCTGGCAGCTGCTGGGAGACGTGGCATCGTGAAGCTTATTCACGTGACTGCCGACTACTGCTATGGAGAGATCAAGGCTCACAAGAAGCCCATCGCTACTGCCTGCTTCAGTCCAGTCAGTGAGACACATCTGTTCAGTAAGTCTATCCCAGTCTGGGTTAGTCAGAGATGCCCTTTGCAAGAGGGTTCTGATAGGTGAAATGCTGTCTTTGTCTGCATGGCTTGGATGCTTCGTTTAGTGCAGCCAGAATTTTGCAGTTGCAGGATCCAAATCTTGCCAGTTTGCTGCTGGCTGGTCAGATGATTCAAACCACAGAAATACGGCAGAGGTTTGCTTGATATAAAGAGTTCAGATTTAGTTAGCTGTGCGGTGAATAGGTGCTGAACACAGGCAGCAGTTGCTTATCTCTGTAATCTGATGCTTAAGTCCTGTTGTTTGCAGTACAGGATACAAAATTGATGGCAGCCTAGCTGAAACACTGGGTTTTTCAGTATGGTGCCTAGGGGGTTGTGGGGAGATGAGGGACTGGGGTCCCAGAAGACAGGCAGGATTTTATAGAGAGAAGTTTCCCTGTGAGTACTGGAAGTCAAAGTTCATCTGCACTTGACAAAGCATTCTTATTAGTCTGATCCTTTCTCTTTGGGCAGCTCCTTTGATGTCATGGTCAGAGAAAGGCCGGATATAAATTAAATAAGTTTTAAAAAAGTAAAAATAAACCCATGAGAAGAAAAATTATTTCAAAGCATTTTTTTCAAAGAAAATACAGGCTCCTCCACTTGGTTAGCAACCGGTTAGGGACCGGAGCACTCTCAGAAAGCTGAAATGGTTGAAAAGCAGAACTCCAGGAAATGGTCAAAATGTAGAACCATTATGTGCTCAGAAAAGAAGGGGATCTCTGACACGCACACACACAGAGGAGATAGTATTTTCCTGTCTCCATTCACCCCTCGATGCTCCCTGATGGTACAGACTGACTATTCGCACTCTGCCGGAGACTCCTTTGCCCTTCCTGGGGCAGTGACAGGGAGAGAGCCAAAAGAGGCCAGAGACAACATGGAGGCAAGTGAAGGGAGCCAGTTGGCTTGCATGGAGGCGTGCACGTGCACGGACATCGTGAGTGGAGCTGGGGTGATATTCCCTCTCCGCCCAAACAGCAGTGGGATGGAGGCGCACGTATGTACACAAACAGACACACACACACCATAGGCAAAAAGAACTTATGACATCATAAGTACACTAATTCACTCTTACAGTCATAGCATTGTTGCAACAACCAAAAGTGCCTCCCAAAACATACCCTTTAATCCATGCAGCTAGCCCTGCAAGTTCCAAGGTGCTGGAGAGCAGGCCTGCCACTGCTTGTGTTCTGGTTCTGTGAGAAGCATCTCATTGCTCTCCAGCACCTGGGAGGTTTCTCCATGTGAGGAGGAGCTGTAGGTTTCTAGGGAAAGTGTGACATCACAGCAAGATCTCCCAGTGCAGGATTTTGGCCATGATTTTCATTGATCTAGTGAGAGCACTCCTTTCAGAATGGGCACGCTTTTATCTGTGTACAGTCTGCAGTGTATTCTGTCTCTACGCCTCAGCATGATAACATCTCTTAATTTAATGAGAAAAGTCAGTATTTTTTTCATTTTTCACACTGAAGGACTAAGTTAGGTTCTCTCCTCCTCCTCCTCCTCCTCTTCCTCCAAGGCCCACCTAATATATCCTAGCCCTATATAGGATTCATATCCCATCCTTCAGCTCAGTGTGACTTATCTCTGATACCACATTGTCTAAATGTGAGAGTTGTTTTCCAGAAACAAGATTAGCTCCCTGGCACTCTTTTCAAATGGATAAGAGAAGAAGAGGAGCAGGAGGAGATGAGATAAAAGGATAGCAGAAACAAGGAGGCGGTGGGAGGGTCTCCAGACAAGCAGTAGTAATTGTTTAATTGGAAGGCTGTCTGTATGTTTTTGTACCTTCTCATCAGCCCGTTTGCCCTTCTTCCTCTCTTTCTCTCTCCTATCCTCTGCCACCCACTCACAGCCGCCTCCTATGACAAGAAAATATGCATGTGGGACATCGGTGTTCCAGACTGTGACTATAATTTCAAAGAAAGGTAATGACAAATTCAGAATGCATTTTAAATCTGCCAAGGGGTGAACTGTTAGTGAAAGGTGGGAAGTAAAATGTCTTTCATTTGCCAGGCAGCTGATGGTGCTGGAGACGGTCACCACACCTCTACGAATTGCTCTTGTACCCTCGTGCCCGGACCGGTACTTGGTGGCTGGCTGTGAGCAAGGCTGCTTTGCCTGGGATATCAGACTGGACGATAAGCAGCCAAAAAACAGGTGAGTAACTTAGGCTTAACGTTACCAGGGAGGGAAAGTAATTAAGTCGCCAAAACCCCCATTCATACTGCTAGATGTATGTATGGGGCTAATGTACTGATACGTTTTATAAAATACTTGTATCCCATTTAGATGGTGAGTCAGTTTGGAACTTTCCCTTTCAGCTGGGAGCCCTGTGTGATACATGTTAATTTCTCCAGCACCAAAAGATGGTGCGAGCACAGTTCCTTCAGAATCCGTGAAAACCTAATACTGAGTATAGCTTCTAGTCTGTCCATAAAAATAAGAAATCCTTACCAGTTTAACTAAAATCGGGAAATAAGCATAGGACCTTTGCCAAATCATGATCCTTCTCTGCATTCTCTGTAGCTCACATATATGAGTTACTTAATTTCTGTGCACTTCCGTAGGTACAGGCTTCTTTGTGTTTTTTGTCTGTCGTTGGGCAGAGCACTTATGATCTGTCCCAAGCCCATTTGCTGAATTTTATATTTGAAGCTGAGATTTTTAGCCAGCCTCTTCCAGTATCAAGCCCAATACTCTGCCTTCACATTGGATCAGATACCATAGAACATAAGGTTCTCCAGTAGATAGGAAGCTGCTTGATTTCAGGTCAGGCTGTTTCTCCATCTGGTCCAATATTATTGGGACTGGTAGAGGCTTTCCAGGGTCTTGGACAGAAGTCTTTCCTACATACTTCCGTACTTCTTTTGGCTGGAGATTGCAGATTGAACCTAGCACTCTCCTAGGTACAGCATGACTCCTGCTTCTAAGCCCCACCTCATGGTGGTTTACAGTGTAATTGCTGCAGTCCAGATGTTTCCAGATGTTCTCTGAAAAACCAAGAACTACAGCAAAAAGCAAGACTACAAGCTTGCTTTAAAAGAAAGGGGAAAAAGAAAAAAAGAGCACAGGCTGAAAACTGAGACTAGCCCTATTTGAGCAATATTTGGTTACCTGAGTTAGAGTTGCAGTAACCACACAGTAGGGCTGGTTAATTGTTTTGCCTTTTATATACCACTCTGCTCTTTCCAATGTTTCAGATCTTTCGAAGTGGAGTTTCAGTTCCCAGATGATGAGGGGAATGAGACCTCTTCCCATCGAGTGGATGGCCTGGCTTTTCTAAATGAAGATATTGTGGGTAAGAAATAATATTTAGATAACTTTGCAACTTGGAAGCAGGTAGAGGCAGACAAGCTTCCCCATGACCCAAACATTCCTGTGAGCTGGTGACATAGGTCAAAGTTCTCTTTGACTTTGGAAGAACCTAAGAAAATCCATTGCATGAGGAGATAGTGTGCAACTTTGGAAGAAAATAGTTATGCTACAATATACCACTTTAGACTAGCATAAGTATGGGTATGTTTAGTCTGCAGAAGAGAAGGTTAAGAGGGGACATGATAGCCATGTTTAAATATCTGAAGGGATGTCATGTCAAGGAGGGAGCAGCTTGTTTTCTGCTGCTCCAGAGACTAGGACAAGGAGCAATGGATTCAAGCTGCAGGAAACGAGATTCCACCTGAAGTTCAGGAAGAGCTTCCTGATGGTCATAGCTGTCTGACAGTGGAAGATGCTGCCTCAATGGAGTGTGGTGGAGTCTCCTTCTTTGGAGGTTTTTAAGCAGAGGCTGGATGGCCATCTGTTGGGAGTGCTTTGATGTGGGTTCCTGCATAGCAGGGGGTTGGACTGGATGGCCCCTGGGGTCCCTTCCAACTCTACGATTCTATGAAGTCATCAAGAGAATTACAGCCACACTGTTCCATTTTATGCATCTATGATATGAGGTATTTTAATTAGGAAACTGCTAATAATAATAAATAACAGTTATGCTTGAAAAGGCAAGCAAGGAAAGCCTATTGCTTTCGCATTACTGCAGACAAAGCAAGGGACAATGAACCCGCTCCTTATGACCTCTGGAAATCTTACTCACCCAGGACATGGACTGCAGAGATTTTACTAGCTAAGCACTTTCAGTCAGACCTACCTCTGCAGCCATATTAGACCAAGCCTTTATAAAATATATTCTTATTCTAAAAATGCACTAGTCCTCTGTCATGGCCTACATAACTTTACATACGCTTAGCTACATAGCAGAGGCACTAAGAAATCCTGCTTCATGTCCCTGCCAAAGCTGCTGGACAAGGTGGCGTCAGCGCCAACAATCACAGGCTGTCCAGTGGCTTTGGCAGGGACGCAGAGTATGTTTGTGTGTCTGTGTGTAGATCCTGCTGTTTCATTCTCAAACAAGAGAGCAGGAGCAACACCTGCCCCCCCCCCGTGCATGTTATTGAACTTGTGTTAAATGTGGGCCTACTGTCCTAAGTTTCAAGCTTGTCTATGCTTTGTGCGGCCCTTGTATATTGTGTGCCACACACCTACCTTTTTGCCATCTGAGACTGGTTGAATACACATGAACTCAACAGAATAGGCTCCCTAACTACGTCTAAACTTCCCCACCTTACTTCTAGGTGCTCCACACAAGACATGTACCTTGTCTTACAGAATCTGATATTAAAAGTCTGATTGATAAACATGAACTGAGCAGAATTTGTTACAGTTGTGTTGTGGATTGTTGTGGGCTTGCAGGTATGGTTGAATCAGTCATTAGTGTTAGTAGCATCCCCTTTGCTTTAAGGCTGAGACATCACTTGGTTATCTTTGCCACTTCACCCGAAATTGAATTTCATAGTGCCCGTGAGGCAATGCAAGACCAATTCTTTAACAGGTAATTTTATAGGAAGATGCATTACCTTGGCAGCAGACCCACTGACTGACAAGGCCTGTTTCTCTCTCTCTCCTCCGCAGTGACCAAGAGTTCGAAGATGGGCTCCATAAACCTCTGGAGCTGGAGCCGCTCTTTCAAACAAGGGAAGGGGGGCCGGAGGACAGTGCAGGCTGTCATTCTGGCCGAACTGGAGTGGTCCTCCACAGATCTGCCTTACCTCACCCTCAGTACGTGCCCAAGTAAGTGCCGACTAAGGACAGCCCCTGACTTGTGTGCTCACAGACCTCAGGTCTCAGCTGCCATCTTCATCCCCTGGCAGCGCTGGTACCGATAGTCACTCATCTCCTCCCCACAGCTGCTTTGGAGCAGCCCAAGCAGACTAAACAGCCACCAGCACATTATATCTTCCAGAATTAAATGCCCCTTTATCAAAACAGATGATGCATTTGGGCAGATGTAACATTGTAGCTGCCTGTATCCCATCCCCAAAATTCCCAGAAGATCGGGTAAAGCCATCAGAGGGAGGGGATCTTAGCGTGTAGCAAAATGGAGAGGTTTGGCTTCTGCCCCGAGGGCCCCTCTTGGGGCACAGGCCCCTATCAGTTATCCCAACCCTACTGAAAACATGCGTTTGATTTCACGTTGTGGAATTCTCCTTTATTTTTGCAGCCGAAGAATACGTGTTCTGTGGTGATGAGAAAGGAAGTGTCTGGATGTACGACCTCAGCAACCACTTGTCTGCTTTGAGTGTCACCAAGGAAGATTGTACAACAAAGAGAATAGGGCCTTCGCAGGTACAGCAGCCGTCGGCCTTTCTGCCGTGTTTGTCGTAATCCCCTGCTCACAGCTGTCTGTGGCCAGATTATTGGGTGGCACGAACCAAGTGCGGGCCATTATATTCAAGCCCAAATGAACAAAACGGACTCAGATCAAGACACTGGAAATGGCAACAGTCAGAAAACACGGGGACATATTTTCTGTTGGTGACCTGAAGGCCGGCACAGGGGAGTTTTAAAAGGGGGATTCACTGTAACATAAAGTGAAGTCTGATGCTGTTTAGGACTAGAAACGTTTGGTGGGATCCTGTATGATCGATATGTATGTAGCACTGCAATTACAGTGCAACGTAATGGATTCCAGCCAGCTCCACTTACAGGTAAGCAGCTGCTAGGGTCAGTGGGGATCCAATCCTCTCTTGATCAATAAGCAGCTGCTGATGTTCCTACCTGTCCTGTGAGCACTCTCCTGTGCAACAGGCAGAAAAAAGCCCCCTCCCGGTCACAAATGCCCCTTGCATCAGAAATTGCTTGCATGGCAGGGGTGGTGGCGGAGACCGCAGGGAGCTGCTTCTCGATTGATAGGGGAACAAACCCCCCCATCATTCCCAGCAGCTGCTTACTGGTAGGTGGGGTTTGGGGGATTGTCACGGTCTCTATGTAGCCCCTAAACTGGGGGCTACATAGAGACCATGAATATGTAGCAATTACAAAAGCACAGCTGTAGATTATGTAGTCATAACTTCCCAACAGGATTTCTGCCAGTGCCTCTCCTACTAATGGTATTAATGAACGTAGCAAAGCTGGGATGATCAAGTTATACTGCTGTTGAAAATGCTCTTAGTTTATCATAATCGGATGCGGAGGAAGGACTGCATACAGTTTATACAGTTATAATTGTACTTAAATTGTACTTACATTGTTCATTATATTACAGAATTATATAAAGGGATAGTACTATATTGTATATTGGTTTGTGTCCTGTATTATGTCTTTCTAAAAGTTTCCTCCACTGCAATCCTTTCCGCTTAGGTTCTGAAGTGGCCGGAGCTGAAGGCCAACGGTGAGCTGCTGACAGATGTCTTGGTGAACAATGTGGTGACGGACCCCACCTTCACGTACCTGGTCGCCCTGACCGACGTCAACATTGCCGCAATATGGAAGAAGGCCTAGCCGCGCCGGGTTGGGCCCTGCCGGAGGAGCCACTTTTTTTCATCCACGTTTCAGTAGTGCAGTATTTGTGACGGTTCTCAGAATAACCAGGGAGGGGTGGGGTGGGGATTTTAAGTTCACGTGTATCAATGCAAGAAAATCAACCAAAGGTATTGGCTAGAACAATGTATTGTTGCCAATGCCCACATCTCTTAACTGTGACTTTGCTTTATTGGTGTATTAAGTGTATTTGTTTTATAGAAGGACAGTATTTAATAAAACTTGATACGAGGTAATTGTGAAGCAGATTTTAAAATTAGGTCAAAAAAGGGGCAGGGAACACTCTTCTAGGCCTGTGGCCTGCTGGCACAGAAAATCAGAGGGAGGGTAGGGTTTTACTATTAAGTAAAATTACTTCTCTCCCCCACTCCCACCCGCAAGTTTTTAGATGTACCAGCATTTCCTCAGCCTTTATACTGAATTCCAAGAAACACCCTCCTGCCCAAGAATTTAATAAATTCTACAATGATTGAGGGTTTGAATTTCATGCAATTGTATTTCTGGGATTCGGATACAGAATGGCACAAGCTTGGTCGTGCAAGGGGAATTTTCTTTAACTCCCCTTCTACATATCAAGAGCTATTAAGAAGCCCCTTCTTTGGATATTTTGATGATTAAATTTGACACCTGAAGGATACTAGCTCTGTTTTCTTCCCTACAAGTTAGGGATAAGTTGCAGGTCCCTGAGTTATCGCCTACTCCACCCCGCCACCTCTTGGAAGTCGACCAAGGCCAAGCAGGGGCCACATTTGATAGAAAAGTAGGTTGAGGCCGGTCACTGTGGCTGGTGGTAGGAAGGCAAAAGAGCCCGAATACCAGCAATAACTCCTCCTCCCCAGCATGATGGATCAGGGCATCACATTGCTGACTAGCTCTTCTCAAATTATCTAATGTGACAGATGAGCCAGGAACCAGTTTCTTGGACCAGCAGCTGATGGCTCATGCAGAGTGTCTGAGTCAGCAGACCACTACTTTGAGCAGCACTGTTGTCAACACTGAACCTCTAAACGCTATTGCTTGTGGTAGCAAAAATACAAAGAATTGGCAAAACCCAGTGACCAAGACCCTACGTGTGGGTTGCATCGCGTGAATCTTAACAAACACAGTTATGCACTGACGGTGTTAGCTCACCTTTGAGTTGAATGGCAGCATTGCCTAACCTGCTGCTCAGCGGAAGAGTACTACCACCAATTCCAGTGGAGGGCAGACAGAAATGCCTCATCAGAAAACTCACCATTCCATAAACAACTCCACTTCTGCAAACTTGAAGAGAAACTTGTAGACACCAACAGGATTCTGGGTACTGAGTCCTGCTTCCAGAGTTGGTAAACTCCTATTTATAGAATTTACTGACACAGCAGTTCAATCTGGATGATACTGTAGATGCAAATATGAAGAGACAGTTTCTCAGGCCCTTTCTGCCCTACACTGTTAAAGTGCTATCATTCCCCTTTCAACATCCCGTGCAATCCTGGGACTTGCAGTTGGGGGGGGGTGGGGCATTTAGAATTCTCAGCCAGAGAGCTCTTAGGCCTCAGGAAACTACCAATCCCACAAGAGCTTGAAAGTGGAATAATAGGACTATAACAGCGTAGTGCACAAAGGCCCTTAGTATATGTGTCACCATTCGCCAATTTCTAGCTAACAGGACAGAAGTTTTAAGCACGTCTCTCTCCTGATGTGGCTGCCACCGCTTACACTAACTATAGGTGCTAGGACTTTGCAGTCCAACAATATTTAGTGGGCTGCATCGTCCCCACTCCTGAAGTCGGGCTTCTCTCCTAGGGTTGTAATTTTCCCTGCAAGAATTAGGATGGCGTTGAACAAACTGGAAAAATCACATATGGGTTAGTATGAAAGCTAAGCCCAGCAGTAGGAAGCAGCTGCTAAAACAATGGTAACGAATGCATAATCGTGTCCAGGCCACAAAAATCACTGGTTCCATTCTATTCTGAACTGCTCGGGTAGCGTGTCTAGTTCTGGGCAGTCATTTTAAGAAGAAAATTGACAAATTACAGCACAGTCAGAAGCGGGCACGCAAGAAGACGGCCAGAAAAAAGGGAAACTGCAGAAACCTGTGAGGAGCAACTGGAAGCGGGAGAAAAGCAGCTAATCAAATACCTGAAAGCCATGCAGCGGACAAAGCAGATTTGTTCTCTCTTCCTTCCGTGGGACACTAGAACCGACAGGCAGAAATGGCAAGGAAGCACATTTCAGTCCACGGTTAAGAGAGCTTCCCTGGGAGGTTGGGAGGAATTAAGCAGAAGCTAGACAGATGGTGGTTAGGGAAGCCGCAAGATTTTTGCGCCGAGCAAGATGACTTCAAAGTCCCTTCCTGAGCTCTCAGAATCATTTGTGACACTGAAAGCAACAGGGAGGAAGGGAGAAACCTCCCCAGAGGTGGTTTGAAATAGCTATCTCTTATTATGCCAAATAAAAAAGACACATAGAGGACGGACTATTTGTAACTGAGGACTCAGAACTTTTAGTTTAAGGAAATAATTCTGAACATACCAGTTTTTTTGGTGTGTGGGGGGGGGCACCTTTTCAATGAAAGGGACAAAATCTTTAAAAAAAACCCCAGCAACTCAGGATAAAAAAACAGCGTAATTTATTAGCCAACATATAAGCTAACTAGATCTCAGCTTTAAACACCTAATAAATACTTGCTACTTGATAGTGCTAGTTAAGGAAAAAAAATGGTTTATTTACAAGTGAACATTTGTATCCTTGTGTTGCTACTCAATTCCTTCTTGTTTGTCTTTGATAGCAACCTGAAAGAAAAAGACAAGAGAGGGATTTTTTTGTGTGTGCAATTTAGTTTCTCACAGAAAGCCTGATTACTGGGGTGAGCATGCAGGGAGGAAAAATTCTAAAATTTCAATTATTTCAATTTGAGAGAGCTTCCCTACTGAAGACAGCAACCTCTAGTACTGCCATTTGGTCCTGCATCCAAAGAAGTACATTGATATCTACAAAAGCTACGCTAAATTAAAAACCATTTCTTTTCCTTCCCCTACCTTCTTCCTTTTTATGCTCTAATATTGCAGTTATATTTCTTTACTTAAAACATGAAGGCGGGGCTACTGGCTCTGAAGTGGGATGTTCTGGGGAAAAGTTACTTTTGGGGAGCTAAATCCAACTGTTAGGTCTACTGTTGTTAGGAGTAACATTTGGGTTTGGGCCCTGGACTGCAGCTCCCAGGATTCACCTTTCAGATGAGCATGTTGGCTGTGGAATTCTGGGAGCTGCAGTCTAAAAATAAAGTAATTTGTCCAAACTCTGGCGCAAACCTTACTTGAGTTGCAGTGGCAGCACATGTTAGCACTTGAACAGGAGATTAAACAAAGACAGGCAAGACTCCTGTAGTCCTAAGTACCCACTAACATTGTCATCTCTCCCCCCGGAGAGCAATACCCAGACTCAATTTTTAAAAAGGCCAGCTTACCCGGAACCTCTCCTCGAGGAGGGAGAGCTCACTGATGAGATCCGTGATGGCGTTGGTGAAGGCTTCTTGGGGACTGTAGTCGGGAGTGGTCTGGACCCGGATGATGATCTTGTGCTCGAGGGGGTGAGGGACCTTGTAGCCAGCAAAGAGGACCTGAGGGTCTTTCAGTAACTGCCTGGAGGAGAAAGAGAGAAAAACAAGGAGATAAAGCAGATTGTTGCCTGGCCTGAGCACATCCGGACACCCCAGGAACTTACAAAACCTACCTCTTTGAACTACAACTCCCAGAATCCCATAAAATTGTGGATTCTGGGAGTGCTAGTCCAACATCGCAAATTCTGTGGTATAAATATTCATCGGCCTATCAGATTATTCCAATGGGCTCTACCAGGGGCTGCGCCAGAAGTATTTCTGAAACTGCATCCAGTGTAAACTGCTCTCTGTTATGCTCAAAGTCCTGATTCTTATCTAGAAAGCCCGAAAGATTTTGGAAACCGGATACTTGAAAGGGTGTCTCCACCGGCACAAAACTGCTCCTCATACATTCTCTTCTTCAGATAGCCAAACCAAGCAAGGTTAACTTGCTAGGGACATGAGACAGGGCATTCTCTGCACACTGCAGGCAACAGACGCAGGATTACTTGGATTTTGGGTCTCATCTGGGAGACTTTTCTGCTGTTCTTCATTCCAGCAGCATTTTCTGCTTGATCCTGGAAATGCAGATTAGGTACGAAGTTTTCAAAGTGAGCAGAGACACACGCATATGACATATTTGACTGTTAAATGCCCAATTTCTAGTGCAAGGCATGTGCAAGTTAAATAAAGTCAAAATTACCTGACAGTATTTAACAAATAGCACTGTTCACATAAAGCAGAGCCGTATTTGTAGCTACTGACATGCTACGGTCTCCTTTAAGTAGACCAGGCAGGGTCACTGAAATCTGACCAAGGGTTTGATTCGGCCTGACTTTCTTGGTAATCCTCCCAACCTGAGACAGTTACTCCTTTCAAGCAACCCCCTGAAACTTGCTCTAAAACAAGAGCCATTTTTTACTCACGACTTAATAATATTCCCGAGCGTATGATCTTCTTTGTTGATGGTGAACAGACAGGCATTGGGTACTTTCGTATCCTTGTTGATCGTAATCCTGGGAGGAGGCAGGCAAACAACAACAACAGAATGGTATTGACACTGAATAATACAGAGATTTCCTACTGCAAAAACCATCTTTCGCCTCCTTTCTTATACCTGCATTTCAGATTCTGCCAAATGCTCTAGGTCTTTGTATTCCACTCAGCTATGGAACATGAACAGGAGGCTTCCTAGAGCAATCTATTTAGCCACTGTGGGATGGGAATTATGGGCTACAGATACTTCACAGCTTGAGGCAAAGGACAGGACTGTAACCCCCGCGACCCCCATCTCATAAAGAGTGCTGACAGCTTCAACAATGGTAATTGAATACCCTCCTTCCATTTGGGTCAGCTCTTAACTGGAGACTGACCCTAGATCCTTCTACGTGCAAATGCATAGATTTGAATCTGTCTTCTATAAAGGGAGATAACTGCACCCATTTGGTCCTGTACTGCTCTTGCTGACTGGCAGCAACTCCCCAGCTTATTCAATTAGGAGTCTTTCTCAGGCCTGCGGAAGTATTCACATCCCCCTGATGTTTCCGCGGCTGATTGCGATACAACCTAGAACTGAAAGGGATTTAATTTCAGCAGAACGCGAGAAAAGGATCTAGGGGGTCTCAGTAGACCAAAAGTGAAAAATAAGCCCGTGGTGTGACGACACGACCAAAACAGCCAATACTATTCCAGGTTGTATCAACAGCAATACAGTGTCCATATCATTCTTTTAAGCCCTGGGTAGACCTCATCTGGAATACCGTGTCCAGTTCTGGGTACCACAAATCCTTTGTATGACTCCGGACCACACAGTCCAAGGATATTGACAACTGGATTTCTGTTTTATAATTTTATTCATAGTTTTATACTCCCTCCCTCCCCTCTGTGTGTATATTTTTCATTTTACGCCTCTAGTAGGGCTGGCTGGTTTTGTCCTTGTTTTACTGATAAAGCATCATAGATAGATAGATAGATAGATAGATAGATAGATAGATAGATAGATACTATGCATAAATAAATGATAACAACAGCTTAGAACTTGTCCAGAGCAAGGGAAACAAGATAGTAAGAGGTCAAGAGCCAACCCCTATGTGGAATGGCTTAGGGAGCCACATTTCTTTAGTTTAGAGAAGATGGAAAGGTGATGAGACAACCAACTTTAAATATTTCAAGAAACACAGTAATGCGAAAGTTGGACCAAGCTTGTTTTCTGCTGGGCCATAGACTAGGACATGGATCAATGAATTCAAATTGTCAGATAAAAAGAGATTCCACCTAAACATTAGGAAGAGCTTCCTGATGCAAAAACAGTGCAATGGGTTGCCCTGGAGGACAGTCTTCAAACAGAGACTGGACATCTATCAGGAGCGCTTTAAGGGCAGATTCCTGCATGGGAGGGGACCGCACTACATCGCCCTCGTGGTCGCTCCCAACTCCAGTTCAACCAGATTCTTGTTGGCACAGGTACCCCTCGAGAGATGCAAAAGACTCAACGCCAGGCGAGTTTGGTTATATCCAATTAACTTCTGTATCACAAGACGGCCTAAATGTTCATTTTTGGGACTACAGTTCCCAGAACCCCCCAGCTTCCATGCTAGCTGGGAGTTCTTCTCCCCGCAGAAGGCGACTTTCCCACTCAGGACTCTGACAGCACGGGATGCCCTGCGCGCACGGGGCGAAAGCAACGCCCGTGTGGATGCCAGGCTGTACGACAACGAGCACCATTTCCGCCCTACACTGTGATCGTGTTATTATTCCACCGTGGAATTCTGGGATTTGTAGTTTCTCTGGCTCGGACTCCCAAAGGCTCCTCCCTAAACTGCAAACCCCAGGATTCCACAGGAGGTTGAAAGTGGAATAACAGCACCACAACCGTGTAGTGCGGAAATGACCTACGTGTTACTTTCTTTGGACTACAGCTCCCAGAATCCCCCAGCTCCCATGCTGGCTGGGCGTCCTTCTCTCCCCAAAGTGTGACCTTCCCATTCTCCACCTCGAAAAGAGAGCCACGGGGCACGGGCGATGCGGAGTCCCTGCCAAGAGGCCCAGTACTGGCCTGGGGGACCCCCCGGCCCCCTAGACGCTGCAGGAAACTAATTCCCATCGGCCTGAGCAACGAGGAAGCACGACGGGAGCTGCAGCCCAGCGACCCCCCGGGGGGCCACAAGGGCCTCTGCTCCCCCTCCACACGCTCCAACGGGGGGGAGCTCGGAGACGGGGGTCACCACAGCCCCCAGAATGCCTTACCCAGGCTGGGGGATTCTGGGAGTTGTCGTCCGGCATGGCGCCAAGCGGCGGGACCCCCCTTCCCTCCCTCTCCCACTCACTTTTTCTCCCCCTCGAACAGCAAGAAGGACTCGAAAGCCGGCGGCGCGTTCATGACTCCTCCTCGGCTTCCCGCGACGCCTCGATGACTGAGGGGGGGATCGGTTCCGGGTCGTGTTTAAGCACTTGCTTCCGGCTTCCGCTTTTTCCGCTCTAGGAAGCGCGCCGTGAGGCGAACTCGTTTGTCTTCTCTGCCCCCTAGCGGTCCAGATGAGGAAGTTCGCCTCCGCCGCCGGTCCTCCCGCTGAGCCCTCGGGGGCTGCGCTTCGGCGCCGCCTAGAGGACAGTGGCGATATCGCAGGCTTCTTAAATTTCCAGCTCTGTCCTCTTCGGCCGTTTCTGCACGACGCTGTTACAGCGCTATTGTTCCACCTTCAACACCCTATGGAATCCAGAGGCTTACAGTTTAGCGAGGGGCATTTAGAATCCTTAGCCGGAAACTTTTGGGCCTCCATAAACTGCAAACCCCGGAGTTCCACGGGAGATTGAACGTGGAATGATAGCACTAAAACGGTATAAGGTGGAAATGACCTTTGTTGCCACTAAAGACTTTAAAGTCATTAAAAGACGTTAAAGTCATTAAAGACTTGCGGTGACCCTAAGGTGAACCCGTCAAAATTTGTTCAGAGGGAGTTTACCTTTGCCTCTGTCTGAGGCTGAGAGAGTGTGACCCGCCCAAGCTCACCCAGTGTGATTCCCCTGCTCTCCCGAGTCATAGTCCAAGGCTCAGACTAGGCAGGCCGTCTCTGATCTTTCTGATCGTATTTTCATCCCAGACATACCTCTGTGCGAGTGTGCGCATAAATCAAAATTCTGTCGACCTGGAGCAAAATCATCGTCTCAGAACTGTAGAGCTGGAGGAAGCCCCAGAGGCCATCCAGTCCAACCCTCTGCTGCCATGCAGGAATACACGGTTAAAGCGTTCCTGAAAGATGGTCATCCGACCTCTGTTTAAAAACCTCTGGAGAAGGAAAGATTTGCGGAGGACACCAGCTCCCAAAACGGCCGTGCTTGCTGGGGGATTCTGGGCACTCCTTCCCAAAGTCCGGTCCTCTTGGGCACAGAAGGCCGGAAGCAGACAGCGTGTACTGTGCAAAAAGCCGCAGGGACAAAAGGCCTCTCGGCTCATCGGCTTTGCCGCGTCGACCCGGCACCTGACATCCGGATCATCCCCCCACCCGCCCACTCCGCAGCCCCCAGTCTTCTCTCTTCCAATCCTCCGGCGGCGGCAGCTGGCCCTCCGGGTAAGAGGAGCAGTTCCACATCTGGAGGCGGGAGCTTTTTTCCAAGGTTTAACCTTTAAGCCACGGAAAGATCTCTACGTGACCCTCTCCGGATGTTCAGGGGGCGAAGAAAGCGGTGAGAAACACACACCGACGCGTCTCCCGGGCTCATCCTCATCCTCCCTGGGGGCGGGATCGCCATCTGCCCGGGGCTTTAACATCTGCCCGGGGCACAGCGCCCGGTCGCCACGTAAAGAAAATCCTCGGAGCACAGAGTCAATGCCAGCGTCTCGTTTCAAAGGGAGGCAGGTGGCCTTTCCCGCCCCCTTTGCATCTGAGAAGCGAAGTGTGACGTGTCGGCGTGTGCCTTCCCGGTGGCGCCTGGCGGCTTCCGTGCCAGAGGGGCGGCCGGTCTACTCCTTGTTTTAAAGCAGGCGTTGAATGAGCTCTCCAGGGTGCCGGATCCTATTCCCCAAGTAGGCTCGGCACTTTGGAGAGCGCCTTGGAAACTACGTAACGCCCGGGGTGGCTCTCCGGCTGAGAATTCCAGACGTGCCCCCCTAAACTGCAAGCCCCAAGATTTCTTAGGATGTCGGAAGTGGAATAATAGCACTAGAACAGTGTAGTGTGGAAATGGCCTGGGACTCTTTGGCGCCTCTCATTCACAATTCAGTCGAAGGCAAACGACAGAAGCAATCTATTTTGCACGGCTGGACCTCCACGTTCACTGGGGTTACGGGCTCAGGACCGTTGCAACGGTGGAAAAATTGCAAATATCAAAATGTGTGTGTGTGTGTGTGTGTGCTTGTGGGAAGGGGATCGAGGCACGGTGGGGAGAACAGGCACCCCGGGTCCAGACCGGGTCAGGGAAAGGAGAAGGAGAGGGGGCAAGTCGGAATGGTGGCTCTGTATTTAATCTCTCTCGCCCGTCCCCTTCCACGGGCGCGTGTGGGGCATTGGGAGAGGGTTTGTGGGCCTGAGAAATGGAGCTGCGAGCTGTCCTTGGCCGGCCTGGCAGCGGCTGGTGAAGGACCGGAGGCAGGTTTTTAAAAGGCCGCGTGGCCTGATCAGAGCGACCGAGAGAGGAAAACAAGTGCCGGAGGTGGGGGACAGGGGCTGAAGAAACGTGCAAATGATCAAATCTGTGAAAGTCAGACCCACAGATGTGGAGGGCTGCCGGTATTTTCATTTAGGAGTTGCAGTTGCCTGCTATCGCTGTGCCGTGCTGGTGTTTTGGGGGGCACAAGGAACTTCAGGGGACCCGGTGTGGCTTCAGCGTGGAAGCAGTCGCATCGTTGCTGCTAACTTTAAAATTTGATTGCAACTTGCCAGCTCTTTCAACCACAGCGACGGCGTTTGTGGCAATCGTTTGTAAGCGGCTCTGCAGAAACCAGAGAAGAGGTACGGTTGGCACGATTACGGCCTCCCCAGAGGAACAGCTTGGGAGGGATTAGGAGAGAAAGCCAAACGCAGAAAGTGGCCGATTTATTTTCTTCGTAAATCCTGCCCTTTGGGGGTAATGGCTGGGACTAATCTACCCAGAGCAAAGGCCCGGGAGCCCTTGGCGGGATGAGTCAGGGAGGGAAAAGGGAGGGGAAATGAAACGCCTCTTCGTCCTCCAGAGGGATGCAGAAAGAGCCGAGTGGCAGAGGTGCGGGCCGGCCCAGCGACGTCCCCGGAAGGTGGGCTCGTCCCAAGGTGTTTTTCTTGGCCTTTCCAAGCAGGGCTCTGCTGCCAAGAAACCTATTTTTAGCTGTTTTTCATCCTATTTTTAAACTCCTAGTCAGAAGATGACGTAGTAGTTGGCGAACTTTGGTGTTCCCCCGGGGAGAGTGACAGAGGAGAAGCTCGCCTTGTAAGATAAGAGCTGCCTGGCACAGAGGCAGACCCCGGGTCCATGGAGCTCGATATCCCTTCCCCGCCTGAGATCTGCCCCCCAAAGCTTTTTTTCCCCAACTATTACCCTCCCACATTCCCTGGACTGTCTTCTTTTTTTGGAAAAGGACTGAATTTCCTCTTTGAGAAGTGCCAGAAATAGCCATTTGCCTTTGGAACAGTTCGCAGGCCCTCCCCTGCACGACTTAACATTTAAAAAAAAATTCCCAATTGCCCCCGTTCGGCAGGGATGGTGGTTTGCTCCTCCATCCGTGCCCATTCAGATAAAACAGTTACCGAGCTGTTGTTTCACTTTATCTACTTTAGTCCTGTCCTATGGAAATCTGGGATTTGCAGTTTAGGGAAGGACATTTAGAATTCTCAGGCACAATGCTATAGCATTCCGTCAAACTACAACCTCCAGGATCCCTTAAAACGGAACCACGGCCATTAAAGTGGAATAATAGCACTTTAATTGTGCAGTGTGAACAGGGCCCTGGTTAACCTGACTTACTCCAGCTTCTTGCCCTAACCTTCTAACCGAAAAGCAGGGTATAAGTTCATCTGTAAACCAAAAGCTGATGGATCTTTTTTTCCCCTCATGGTAAAAAATCAGGAAGGTTAAATATAACTAGCATGTGAGGAGCTGTTGGCAATAAGGGTGGGAACTAATTTCTTAATTATGTATATTTCCCCCCCCTTTTTTTTTGTCTTTGAGTAGTGATAGTGGACTACTGTTGTGTAGTATGAATACATGTTGCTTTGTGTTTGGTAATGGTCGTTGGTGTTTTCTTCTTTTTTGCCTGTTTTTTGATTTGTTTTTTTGTGTTACGTTGATTGATTTTTTGTATTATTTTGTAGTATAGTTAAAATAAAAAAAAGACCAAAAAAAACAACAACAACTCAGTCCTTTTTTCCCAACACGTAGTAGAAATGGAGCACACTTTCCATTTTGGCTGGAATAGTTTTGGAAACACAAGGCTTCGGGCAGCAGAAAAACACAGGTTACGTTTTAGAACACTCTCTGTGCGGCTCTGTCGTCTTCCACCCTCCCGGCTTGCTGGCTACAAGCATGCTTCCATCGCGAGTCACTGAGAAGAAAAAGCCACGCGGGACGGATGTTTCATCCCAAAATAGGCAATGAATCTGAACAACCCATTCCTGTTCCTCGGAGACTGCTTCTTATTTAGACAGGCATGCAGAGAGAGGAAAGCACACGGAGTTGCTCTCCGAGGAAGGAGTTGTTGATTTTAGAAAGACACATGAGGAAACCGTGAAGAGGCGGAGGGCAGTGACATACACTTCCTTGGGCTCTTTGGAAAAAAAGACGGAATATAAATGCATTATGCGAATAAGTAGAAAAATCAACGTGCCGGCGGTATCACTGGCCACGAGGCCATTTCTCGGCACAGTTCAAAGTGCGGCAAAGTCTTACAACGCAGACTATTGTCTGGAACTAAGTTATTTGCAAGACGAGAGCTGGCATTCTACCTCGCGGTCCGCATTTATAAATCTGTAGCTATGTTGCAAAACTGCAGGGAAACCCTGCTTGTGAACTGCGGAGATGTTCCTCCGCTCACTGTTGGAAGTGTTCGGACACACACCAGGTGCCGCTATTGGGTCTTGGGTGCTCTGAGGTGCCTTGGGTACTTCTTAGGCTCATGGGTGCTTGCAAAGCACATTGGATAGGTCTTCCTGGCTGGTCTTGGGATTGCCGTGCGGCGCATAGGTGCCCATTGTGTGCCAAGGCCGTGATCCATCAGTCACCCCACTGGCTATCATTGCCCAATGGATCCACATGTATTGTAATGTCACAGCAGCCCCTGGATGAATACAGATATCAGGAAACTGCTCAATCCTCTTTCCCACACGTATAGGTCCACTTATGTAATCTTTCCACCGAGGTTTTGAGTCCGAGAAGATGGGAATGAGACAAATAAACAAACAGAGGGAGAGGGGTGGGAATCACATGTCATCTCCGAGGCATATGCAGTCTAAAACTAGCTTGTGGAGAGAAACATTGGCATTCGTATTTGAAAATCCCACAAAGAGCATCGGAGTGGCTTTGGCACGGCCGAAGTGCACTGAAGTGCATTGGGTTGTTGTTCCTTTACTCACCAGCAGGAGATGCTATTGCTTTCCTTCTTGCAGCTACAAGGAATGCTCCACCGCTGAAAGCAACAGTGGGCTGTGGGTGAACTCCAAAAGAATCCAAAAATTCAGTATAGGGGTGGTGGTGGTGGTGGGGCTATTCTCTCTCCACGTGTGCAGGGATAAACTGACTATGCGGCGCAATAAAGCTAGTGCCTCAGGCAGCAGATTTTGTAGGGTGGCGGGTGCAATTAGTCCTGGACTCCACAGTAATTCCTCTCTGTCACAGCAAGTCCACTTTAACTGCCATGGCACCATCCTATGGAATCCTGGGATTTGTAGTTTGGCGAGACAACTAGAAGTCTCCGGCTGAACAATTTAAAGACCCCTCTCTAAACCTCATATGTCCGGATTCCACAGGAAGTTGCCATGACAGTTAAAGTGAAACCATAGCAGTATAAAAGCTTCCGTACTAATACAACGCTGAGCTGCTGCTCTGATCGGATTCTCAGGGTGCCGTTTTGCTCCGTGCCTCAGGCAGCAAAATGTCTTGGGGCCAGCCCTGTGAGCATGTGGGTGTGGGTGTGTACACACACACATATATTTGTTGAAAGTTCCCTGTCAGGTACCTTAATAACTCCTGGATTTGTTTCTTTATATATAAAAAAAAGGATTGTATAAATGACAAGACCTGGATAACGTCGCAGTGGAGGGGATCGTGCTAATAAAGGCACTTTAATGCTGGGCAGGGACAGTTTTTTGGCAGCGGGTTTGTGTGTATTTCGACAGCTGAAAAGGCCGGAATGAGCATATCAGTTCCAGGAACAGAAAAACCAGACAGGGAAGCGGTGGCCGGCCCGTTTATACCCTAGCGTTTACAGACATCCCCGCTTTTCGACTGCTCAGTGTCCCACTCTTTCAGCCATTGTGAATGATAGACATGTCCCATTCTTGAGTCTCCTCTTGCATCCATTCTTCTCCTTTTGCTTTCCTCCGGGAGGGAACAAGAGGGGATTGCCGAGGTTTGCTTGGCCTCGCGTTCTCTAAAAGGCACAGGGAAGAAGAACAGATGAACGACTTGGGCCTTTTCCGCGCTAGCCTGTTATAGCGCGACGATTCCACTTTCAACATCCTACGGAATCCTGGGGTTTGCAGTTTCGGGAGGGGCCGGCCGGCCCCTCCCGAAACTGCAAACCCCAGGATTCCGTAGGATGTTGAAAGTGGAATCATCGCTGTATAACAGGTTAGCGCAGAAAAGGCCTAGGTTCTCCTTCTCTATCAATTTTCTGACAGTGCTCTGGTCCCTAACCCGTCGGATAAATTGGGGACGCCTGCACTCAAGTCGGAGATGCCCAAATGGCACTGAGGGTGGATCACAGCAAACTAACAACAAGATCAAACACGCATACAGACACGGAGTTAAGGCACAGATTTATAAAAAAATCAACATTATCGCAATCAAAGTCCAGTCGGCCCTCCACATTTGCGGTTTGACTTTCGCGGAGTGGATGACCGTCCTCCCTCCCCGTTTGCTAGGGTTAGGGGCACAGGACTCCCGCGAAAGTGGGAAAACCGTGGACAGCTCTCGGCCTTCCCAAACCGTATTTAACACGCACAAAAGGACGGTCGCCGCATTCGACCTCCGACGGATTCCTTTGGGGCAGCGGGGTTCCTTCCTGAAGCCGAAGTGGGGGGCTGGTGGGGCTGATGGCCACCTCCGCTGCTGCCCCACACCGTTTTAAAGAGGGACCTACGAGCCTCCTTTGCAGTTTCTCAGTCTCACGAGGCTTGCCGTCCCCACTAAAAATGGCCCAGGGAGGCAGCAGAGGGGACGGCAAAGAGCCCGTGAGCGATCCAATCTGCAAAAGCGAAGCCGCCCAATGTGGAGGACTGATTGTATTCGCACGTTTCTCCAACCTTTGCTTCCCCCACCTCGAGTGCTTTTTTTCCCAGGGGAACCTTCTCTCTCGGTGGCTCCAATCAAGCGGTGCAGCCCTTTAAAAACCCGCTTCTGGTTCTTTTTCCACCAGCCTGGCTGGCTAAGGACGGACCTCGGCGCAATTTCTCAGCACCACGAACCCTCTTCCAATGCCCCTCCCGTACCCGAGGAAGGCCATGGACAAGAGGGAGGAATTATAGGGGCCCCATGCCAACCCACCCCCTTGCCTTCTGCTTCCCCTGACCTGGTTTGGACTCTGGGTGCCCTCTCTCGCCACCGTGCCTCCCTCCTTCCCAGACACACACACACACACACATTTTGATATTGATGATTTTTCCACTTTTGCAAGCTTCCTGCACGCCTTTGTGCTTCCAGAGGACCATCAGGATTATGAACTCCACTATGCGATGATCGAAGCCTGGGTCTCACACCACCGGTTGTCAGGAGTTGCCACCACGTGGGCCCCAGCCTAGGGCAACCCTCTGGATAAAAGCATAGAATCACAGGGCCATTTCCGCACTGCAGAGCTACAGCGCTGTGATCCCACTTTCAACCTCTGAGGCTATCATACTTCGGGCATAGCCCAAGACTACACAACCCATTAGAAAAAGAGGATCATGTTTGGTCCAAGTGGAAGGCAGCGGAAAAAGAGGGACTGCTGGAGGCCGGACTACATCAAGGATTTACATTTACATTTGCATTTCCAAGATCTGGGCGAGGCTGTCGATGACTGGGGCCCTTTCTGCCCCGGACTGTTATAGTGCTAGGATGCCACTTTCAACCCCCTGTGGCATTCTGGGGTTTGCACTTTCCCGAGGCCAAGGCGCTCTCTGGCTGGGAATTCTCAATTCCCCTCCCTAAACTGCAAACCCCAGGATCCCACAGGAAGTTGGAAGTGGAGTAATAAGACTAATGAGGAAAGGGCACGAAACGCCCCGGCCGCTTTTTGCGCAAAAGCGCGAATTTTGCGCAAACCTCAGGTCTTGGCTGGCATCCCAGAAAACATCTGGAGGAGGGAAAAGGCAGCTGTTGACAGCAGGCGAGGGCTCGGCCAATGGGAGCTGAGGCTGCCTTCCTGACCACGCCCCGTCCTTTCCTGATTGGCGGAGGCGCGCAACCCCCGGGGCAGGAGCGCACCTTCCCATTCGCTGCGTGGGGAGAGAGAGAGAGAGAGGGAGAGCGGGGAGAAAAAGGCGCAGAGGGCTTGAATGGGGAAAACGTGAAGCTGGAGGATCCGAGATCCCCCTCGCCTCTTCCCTTCCCATCGGGCTCGACCTCCTTTGTGATCTCCCCACCGCCGGCTCTTTTCCAGTCCCAGCCAGTCGGGGATGCAAAAAAACCAGTGCGTGGTTTCCCTCCCTGCTTTCCACTCCGTCCGGCACCAGCCATGGCTAGCAAGAGGAGCTCTTTGTTCATCCGGATCGTGGAAGGGAAGAACCTGCTGGCCAAAGACATGTGAGTAAAAAGAAAAAAGGAAGCTTGCCCGATCCTCTCGCCGCCTTCTCCTTAGCAGGCTGTTGGGAGGGGGACTCATTTTTTCCCCCCTCCATCTGCTTTGTTTTGAGGCTTCCCTTCTTGGGATGGACCTGGTGGGCTCGGCCGACCATTTGCTTTCCAAAATTGGCAAAACCGGCTTTCGGCTTTTATAGGCGGACGCTGCCTTCCTAACTTTTCCTTTTTATTCATTTGCATTCAACTGGTGTTGGAAAAAATGTCAGCTTTCCTTCTCTACTTTTTATTTTGGGGGGGGGGGGGAGAGGACTTGCTATGAACGATGATGATGATGATGATGACGATGGTCAGCGTTGTTGCAGATTCGCAATGACGGCGTTGTAGGAATTGCCTTGTAGAACTGCAATTGCAACAATTGCGTTGTAGAAACTGCGTTGCGATAATTGCATTGTAGGATGCCAATTACAGTAATTGCGTTGTCGAAACTGCCTTGGAATAGCTGCACTGAAGAAATTGCATTGCAATTGTAGAAATAGCTTCTCTCTCCCCCGCTGCCGCTTTCTTCTATAAAATGCAGATTTTTTTTCTTAAAATGTTTTTGTTTTACTTGTAAAGCGCCACGTACGGTGATGCTGCTGTATGAATAAATGAACATTTTAACAGACTTGGATTCTAAGGCGATGAAAACTCCCTTCTGGCTGGGGTTTCCCTCCGAACCCACGGGTATGTTTTGGTATGGCCAGAGGAGCTGTGAATCACCACGGAGTTCCACAGCTCCCAGCACATCACTTCCCCTCCTCTCATTATCCCGTATTTAGAACAATCTCTATATTCTTCTGCATTGCCAGCAGTTAAGAAAACAATCTCTGCTATGACCATAAGGAGTCCAATGGGAGGGTACGGAGGGTTCTTTTGCATCTCTGGGGTCTTCTTGGATTTTCTCTGCCGCTCCAGCTGCGGTCGTTGGTCTTGAAATTTTATTACCTGCCTTTTATTGCCCTTTGTCCCTGGACCTGATGGGGCCTCTGTCTGCACTGAAGTCCCTCAATACCGTCTTTGTTGTCGACGTGGGCCTTCGAGTCATTTCTGACTCATGGGGACCCTAAGGTGAGCCTATCGCGGGTTTTTTCTGGAGGCTGAGAGTGTGTGATGCATCGAAGGTCACCTAGTGGTTTTCATGGCCAAGCAGGGAATCAAATCCTGGTCTCCAGGATTGTAGTCTATGCTCCAACTACTATGTTATGTTGGCTCTAGAATCATAGAGTTGGGAGAGACCATAATGGCCGTCAAGTCCGACCCCACTCTGCCAGGCGGGAGTGCACACTCAAAGCACCCCCAGCAAATGGCCACCCAGCCTCTGTTTAAAAACCTCCAGTGAAGGAGACTCCACCACACTCACAGGCAGCAGATTCCCCTGTCAAACAGCAATTATCCATCAGGAATTCCCTCCTAACCTTGAACTGAAATCTCTTTCCTGGTAGTTTGAATCCATTGCTCCATATCCTGGTCTCCAGAGCAGCAGAAAACAAGCTTGCTCCATCTCTGATAATACCGTCTGGAATCGGCTGCCTCTGTGGAGTGTGTTGGAGTCTCCTTCCTTGGAGGTTTTTAAGCAGAGGCTGGATGGCCGTCTGTCGGGTGTGCTTTGAGGGTGTTCCTGCATGGCAGGGGGTTGGACTGGATGGTCCCTGGGGTCTCTTCCAACTCTACATTTCTATGATTTCTATGATTTCTATGACATAAAAAAGAAGAAAGGGGAAAACGGGAAATAGAAAGTGGCAGCACCTTTGAGACGAACTGGTTTTTATTTTTACATGAGCGTTCGTGGATACACACCCACGTCTCCAGATGCCGTACAGGGTGATCAAAAATGCTCAGGTATAAAGCATATTTACACGGTTGTGGGAGTGGGATAGACTCTTTGAAACGTTCACTGACCACATCGCAGACTGAACGTGGGCTTGCGACACTGGCACCGTTTTTATGTATGATTTTTTAACGTCTTTGCCTGCCGAAGAAGCCAGCGTAGCTTTGAAAGCTTGCGTGATGTATTTTATGCTTTGGGGGTGGCCCGATGAAGGTATCCCTGCGTGCGGATTTTGGATTTAGTCTTCACTTCCCTCTCCCTCCCTGGGAATTAAAAAGGCTAAACATATGTTTTATCGTGTTACTGGCACGGACCTCACAACTGCTTTGGGGAGGGGAGTCAATGTTGGCGGACAGGTCATTATTAATTTTGGCTACTTGTAGATTTTTTAAAAAAACAGAACAAAACAACAAAAACACCATAAATTGCATTAAGATCCTCTCTTCCATCACCACCCAACTGATGATAGTAATAGTTTGAGTACCGGGAAAGCAATGGCGAAATATCCTGACCGTTTAAGACGGTGCGTCTTATATTATCCGGTTTGGGAGAACAGTCATTATTTTTTTCCAGTGTGCCAGGGATGGCTCTAATTGCTTCTTACTAGGGATCAGGGACCGGTGCTGGTTCACAAATCAGCCTTTTGAGAAGCATTGATTGAAAGGAACCAAGGGTACACAATTCCATCGCGACTTAGTAATCCAATTTTGCCTGATCATTGGGCAGGGGAAAGGCTGAGACCCCTTTAGTTTTTTGGGGGGGGTGAAACCAACCCCCCTGTTCTCCTGTTCCAGGGTCTGTGTTTCCTGGTTGCAGTTAATTGCTATCAAGTTGGACTTTTGGAGACCCTACGAATGGGGGATGTTCAAGAGCCCTGCTAAGGTCTTGCAAAATCAGGAGATGTGTCACTTCACTTAATGGGGTCTATCCACTTTTCGTGCGGTCTCCCTCCTTTCCACTTTGCCAAATATTATTGTCTTGCCTAACGAGTTGTGTCATTTCGTGATATGTCCAAAGTACGACGGCCTCAGTTTGGTCACCTTGGAGAGAGTTCAAGCTTGATTTGCTCTCGGGTTGACTGATCGGTCTTCTTGGCAGTCGACGTTTAACTTGCCAGAGTTTAGATTGGAACCGTTTCTGGAACGGCAGCCTTTTGTGTCTGGTTGCAACGGAATGAAGTGCCGGGTCTCTCGTGGCACCTTTTAAAGGCTGATATTGTCAGATGCAAAAGATAAAGTCATGCAGCTGTGTTTTGTGGCTCTGCATAACTCAGGTTAAAAATACAGATTCGGGAAGGCCAAATAGAAGGGTGATATTGACCCTAGAGAAGGCAGGGGAACAGGTGGTCCAAAAGAAAAAGAAAGAAAAGAAAGAAAGAAAGGAAGAAAGGAAGGAAGAAAGGAAGGAAGAAAGGAAGGAAAGTAAGTGTGCAACTGGTTGCTTTTTCTTCTGAACTGCTTTGTAGTTTGAGCTTAATTTGAGTCACATTTCCTTTGTGGATTCGCAAGTTCTGTCCTAGGAAAAATGTGCTCTCTTTTCAGAAATCCGGAACTGCTTTGCAGCGTTTAAAAGAAGCTGGTTGAATAAAAGCGGGATAGGCTGTATTGGAAATCCCTGTTGCTTGGAGAGAAATGTGTTTGTTTATTTTATTAGAATATTTACATTTAGAGCCTGCCCGAGATCCAAAGAACGCAGGGCAACTTGCGATAAAGTTAACCAGAACAACAATTTTAAAATAGATTAAACCATTCATCAGATAAAGCCTGACAAAACCAGTTGCCATTTAGCTGTGTAGGATTTTACTTCCCATTATCCATTATCCATTTACTTCCCATTACCCATTATTCCCAGCCAGATGATGGGAGTTGTAGTCCAACATATCTGGAGGGTCATAGACTGGAGCATCTTTCTGAAATCTACATCAGTTTTCCCTCTCCTCTGCCATGGTTTGGAATTATATTTACACCCCTGTGCACCCACGCACACAATTTTATCAATCTATCATCCACAAGTAAGAAACAAAACAGTTCTGAGCAGACCAACAGCTCCCAAAATGAATGTATTTTCCAGCATTTTAGCTCTAGAGTGAGTTATAGTTATAGAAAATGTTCCTTTATGGGTATCCTTCAGAGCCTTTCTTCCAAGGGAAAAAAAAATTGGGAATTTTAGATGCCAAGAATGAATGGTAACATGTTTGATGAGGAGGAAGTATTGGCCAGGAAACTTCAGAAGAAAAAACTTAGTTATGCATGGGTTCATGGGTGCTATTGCTGTTCTTACATCCTTGATGAGGCTGTGAAATAGCTCTCAGTCCTACCACCATCACAGGAATGTTCACCAAAGATAACAGTGAGTCAGCAGTGTGATGCAGCAGCTAAAAAAGCCAATGCGATTCTAGGCTGCGTCTACAGGAGTATAGTGTCTAGGTCAAGGGAAGTAATAATGTCACTCAATTCTGCTTTTTGGTCAGATCTCACCTGGAATACGATGCCCAGTTCTGGGCACCACAGTTCAAGAAGGATATTGACCAGCTGGAACGTGAAATGTGGAAAGATAGAAGGCCTGGAAACCATGAAGCCCTATGAGGAGAGACCTAGTTCCCTATGTTTAGCCTGGAGAAGAGAAGGTTAAGGGGGGACATGATGGCTATGTATAAATATTTGAAAGGAGATGATATGGAAGATGGAGCAAGCTTGTTTTCTGCTGCTCCAGAGACTGGGACATGGAGCAGTAGCTTCAAACTTCAGGAAAAGAGACTCTATTTAAACATTAGGAAGAACTTCTTGATGGTAAACGCAGTTCAACAGAGGAACACGCTGCCTGGGAGTGTGGTGGAGTCTCCTCCTTCTTTGGAGGTTTTTAAACAGAGGCTGGATGGCCATCTGTTCAGAATGCTTTGAGTGTGTGTTCCTGCATGGCAGAAGGGGGTTGGACTGGATGGCTGTCCTATAATATGGGAGAGACCCTTCTTGGCGGCTGCTCTCAACCTGTGGAACTCCCTGCCACAGGAGGTCTAGTTAACCCTGTCCCTGCTCTCTTTTTGCAGCAGGCAAAGACCTTTTTATTTGGGCAGGCATTGGTTCATAACTCACATGGCAGAGGGATCTTTTAAGAGGATGCACTGTACTTTTGTTATGTTTTAAAAGTCTTTCATACTGTTTTAACTTTGTGCTTTTAACAGAACTGATCGATTGTTTCATATAAATAAGAGTTTTAGCTGTTCGTTATTTCAATGTCTTGTAAGCCACCTTGGATCCCGTGTCAGGACTGAGGCAGGATATAAAATAAATAAAGTCAGGCGGTCGGACAGAAAATATTCAGGGAGAAGGGGAACTGTGCTTTTGGAATGCCGACAGATACGCCGTTGGAAAAACAGAGGTAAAAAATCAAACATCTGACAGCACATTAGGGAATATGGCGACAGAAATCTCGTTAACAGTCCTCCTGAATATGCGGTTTGACCTTTGTTGGGAGCTGTAGTCCAAAAATGGAACTCTTCCAAGAACTGGGCGTCAGCAAGGAGCAAAGCGTGGGGTAGTGTTCAGCTATTTTCGGTGTCTGTGTGTGTTTAGGGAGGATTGGACCGAGTGTTTATACGGAGGAATAAAATCTGCTTTGGAAAAAAATCCCGGTATTATCCTCGGATTTCAGATTTGGTGAAGAGGGAGGAGGAGTTTGCTGAAAGCTACCCGTGGGGCATGCCCTTAGCTGGCAACAAATCCCACAGTTTGACAGTTTGCTCTTTCGCTGTGTCTCTTAGGGGAGGATATTTTGATGGTAGAAACTTCTGGGAAGTTGCCAGTTCTGGGCTGATCTCAGCTTGCAACCTGTTTTCCTGATATTTGGTGCTTCTGTAGTGAAAATGGCGCTCTCACCCCACGTGCCATGGTTTTGCAAAAGTTGTAGGTATTTAGATGTCTGCTTGGAGAGCCTGAGCCGTACGACTTCGGAGAGGGAGAGAACAAAACCATCAGTTATTTCTTTTTTTAAGAAAAGAAATATACATGCCGTGGGTGTCCAGTATACAAACACTTTTGCTTGTAATAAAACAGAGTCTTATGGAAAGAAACAACTCCCAAAGTCTGTCGGCTCTATATGAGAAATGTCTCGGGTAAGGAAAGAGCCCCTTTGGCAAACCGTGCTTATTCATGCAATGTATATATTCTTCCTCACATGCCTTCTTTCTTTCTTCTGCCAGATGAAGCGCTCTGTGTAAACCTGCAATTTGCCTATTTATACACTATGATGGTTTAATGTCACATCCACTACATAACTATTCCCCCCTGTGGTGGTTTATATGTTAAAGAAGAATTATCCTCCTCAATTTATCCATGGCTACTGGCAATGATAGCTGTAAAAGAACTTCATGCTCAGAGCAGCGGTGGTGGGCGAGTCCCATGTCAGCGGGGAAGTGGATCCACTCCATGTTTTAACCCAGGCTTCGAAGGAGCTCTCCAAGGTGCTGAACACTATTCAGAAATAGATTCAGCACCATGGCTGACTCCTTTAAATCTACCCAAATCCTGGAGTGAATTCGTTGCCCTATCGACGTGAGAAGTCACCAATTGCTTCTGATTCAGAGGTGGCGCATCTTCAGAGCCGCAGATGTTGATCAGAAATGTTAATGCGTTTGACCGTGACCTTTGCAAATACAGATCTGTGCGATTGTATCTTGGCTTGTTTTTCACTCTGACCTTTTCTTCACAAATGGAGAAACGACAGTTCTGAGCCTGGGACAAACTCAGTAAGGAAACTCGATACGGCTCCGTGACATACAAAACAAAGACCTTGTACGGGAACAAAGAGAAAGATCATAAGAGTTTGGACTTGGTACTTTAAAGATTACACCTTCCAGAATCTCTTGCAGCTAATATACACACACACACACACACACACACACACACATATACATATAAATAAATAAATAAATAAAACTTTCCCAAGCTTGGATGCCAAGGTCCAGCATCGTCTTCTAGATATTAAGAAGTGAGTTTGGCTTTGTCCCAGCACCCCAAAACAAAGCAAGATGGAACCGGAACAAAATTTTGCACAATCTGGAGAATTCGATGGCATGTTCTAAAAGCCCCGGCATAAAGTTGAAAGCCCATGCTTCTAAACAGTGGACCTATTTCGCTGGACAGAAGCCCAGAAATATCAAGATGTTATTAGCTTCAAAGTGTTTTCAGTCACAGTGGTCAAGATGGGTAATAAAATGCTCACGCACACAAAAATATTTTTAGTACTTATTCGGTTGAAATTTGTCGGGTGGCTTTGATTGTAGGCTGTCCTGAGATTTCTGGTTGCAGTACTGGATACAGATAGTAAAATAAAATGCTAAAAATGCGATAGATACTAAAATAAAATGAAGGACGGTTTCTTTGCTAAGGGGCTTACCCGTGGCTCTCGGAAGCAAGAGGGTCCAAATCCCCAGCCACACAAAGGTTTTGGTCATCCATCCCTTAACCACAAATTGGTCCCACTTTGGCTGATGTATTCAAGCGGGTAGGGCAAGGTGCTGATCCTTACAGAAGTTACAAATATAATGTGCATGCTGCCATACTATGATACGTTGGTTCTGTTTCATGAAGCCCATGGGGTATTTGACCTCCTTTGAAGCAGCTCCCCGTGATGTGATTTTCCTCAAAAGCCCCTGGATTTCATCCAGCCAAGACCTCCCCCCTTTAGCAGCCAAAGGCTGGCTCAGAACATTCCTTTATTGCAATTACAGCCGGTAGGTAAGCATGCCTGACTCCAGGATGACCTAGATTTTTCTGGCAATGTTGCCTGAGTGTTAGAAGGCAGCAAATGGGGGCTGGACGTCCATAATTCTTTTGTCCTACTCGATACCTCCCCTCTTTGCCAAGAGGACACTGTCGGGACTGGACAGGTTGAGGAAGGGGCTTTTTCTCTCGGGGTGGAATGGAAAATGTTAAGCCCCAGGCAGGAGGGGAGGTCTGGATCCAGACCATTGCGGGGTGGAGAGGTATGGATCCAGTCTGATTTTCCTTCTCCCCAAACTGGGATTCAAAGTGATTTCGCAGGCCATTTCCGCACTACACTGTTGTAGTGCTATTATACCACTTTCAACATCCCGTGGAATTCTGGGATTTGTAGTTTACTGAGGCCCAAGAGCTCTCTGGCGGAGAATCCTAAGTGCCCCTCTGTAAACTGCAAACTCCAGGATTCTGTAGGATGTTGAACGTGGAATGATATCACCATAACAGTGTAATGCGGAAATGCTCATAGAACCCTGGGACCGTAGAGTTGGAAAATACCCCAAGGGCCATCCAGCCCAACCCCATTCTGCCACGCAGGAATACGCAATCCAAGAACTCCCAACAGACAGCCATCCAGCCTCTGTTTAAAAACCTTTAAAGGAACTTTGGTGCTTGTGGGTTTTTCGGGCTTTGAGACCGTGTTCCGGTTGTATTTTCTCCTGACGCCTCGCCCGCGTCTGTGGCTGGCATCTTCAGAGGAAGGGTGAATTGGAAGTGGAGTGGAGAATCTATATGCCAGTCTCCTCCTCCCGAGGGAGGGAGCAATTAGCATAATAGTCCTATTGTGTGTATGGAATACTTGTTCCTGGAGGGAGACTTCCTGAGCCCGGGTGGGGCTCGTTAGGGCTCGTTAGTACCTTTTGTGTTTTGATTTTGGTGTTTTTCGATACTGGCCGCCAAATTTTGTTGACCTTCCGAGTCTCCTCTTTCCTGTTAATATTATCCAAGTCTTTGTGGATTTCAATGGCCTCTCTGTGTAGCCTGACCTGGTCATTGTTAGAATGGTCCAGAGTTTCTGTGCTTTCAAATAACATTCTGTGTCCCGGTTGGTTTATAGTGTGTTCTGCTACTGCTGACTTTTCTGGCTCGATCAGCCTGCGGTATCCTTCGTGTTCTTTGATTCGTGTTTGGATGGTGCGTTTTGTGGTCCCTGTGTAGACCTGACCACAGCTGCACGGTATGCGGTAAACTCCTGCAGAGGTTAGCAGATCCCTCTTGTCCTTTGCTGAGCGAAGCATTTGCTGAATTTTCCTGGTTGGTCTGTAAATTGTTCGGAGGTTATGTTTCTTCATGAGTTTCCCTATTCGGTCACTGACTCCTTTGATAAAGGAACTGCATTTATAAAACACGTGCGCTCCACGTCTGCTTTGGAAGCAACTTTGGAAGAAGCGTACGGCGTTGCCTGCATTTTCTATAAATGCATATTACTGTCTGCCTCAGAGAGAAGCTTGTGGAGCATGGGTTATCCGGTGAACGACATCTCCCTGACAGAGCTAAGACCAGCTGCTTCTCTACGCTCCAAATTGCCACCTCCTCACCGGTCAGCATCAACACCAAAATCCCCCTCCTGGGGTTTGATGGCTGCTGGGTGATGGGAGCATTTGGACCTGCGCAAGATGGAGCAAGCTTGTTTTCTGCTGCTCCAGAAACTAGGACACGGAGCAATGGATTCAAACTACAGGGAAAAAGTTTCCACCCGAACCTCAGGAAGAACTTCCTGACGGTCAGAGCTGTTTGATAGTGGAATCTGCTGCCTCTGTGGAGTGTGGTGGAGTCTCCTTCTTTGGAGGTTTTTAAGCAGAGGCTGGATGGCCATTTGCTGGGAATGCTTTGATATGGGTTCCTGCATGGCAGGGGGTTGGACTGGATGGCCCCTGGGGTCTCCTCCAACTCTATGATTCTGTGTGCGGCTATGCACAGATGTAGGATTTCAGCCAAACAGCTTTACTCTTAAATCACAAGATACTTGGTAGTAATGTTTTTGCTCCGATTCCCCTCTCCTTCTGGATCTTGGCCCTCTCCTTCTTTGGAGAGCTGAGCCCTTGTTTCTGAAGCCGCTGGTGAAATAAGAAATGCGCGTTCTCCGTCTCTCCCCTCCGCTCACAAATGCCCCAGGTCAGGCCTTCCAACTCCCTCTCTGTCCTCCTTGCATTGTATTCCTCTGTGACAGAGGAGAAGGCAAGAGCCTATTAATAAGTTAAAAGGAAATCTCTCCGGGAAGTCACAGTGCCCTCATGAACTGGATGTGAGCCCAGCAATCCCACCTTACCGTTGCGTGCCTCAGAGAGCTTGGAAAAGTTCCTTTTTTTTTTTTTGGAATGACAGCACCCAGAATTCCCCAGCCGGCACGGCCCAGCCGGCACGGAGGAGATGTTGTCCAAAACCCACAAATTCCCCCTTCCCAAGTTCTTCCTTTCCAACTGCCTCCCCTTCTGTGCTCATCGCGGTGCATTGTCCCGAGCAAAGCTTTCAGAGCGGTGGACTGATGTTATTGGTGCGTGACATTCCTCTTGTGTGTTTGCAATGACTCAACACACAAAACCAACACACTATTTTTTTTTTTTTACAGTCTAACGCTCTTGTTAATAGCAGTGGTTGTTCTTTTTCCCCTAGACGGTTGTGGTTGTCCTTTTTCCCCTGGACCGTTAACTGTTCTTCTTCAAAAGGCATGACTTTGCAAATAAAGTTCTTTAAAAATCTGGCATTCGAGGAGATAACCTTCAGTTTCCTTTCGTGACGAAAAATGTCCAACCTTTAAGATGAATCAAAATAGCGGGCCAGCAAGTTCAGTCGGCTGGGGAACATCCTTTAGCCCAAGGGCTGGCATCGATTTCGGAGATGTTCCAAAGGGCCACATTCCGGGGATGTGGACAAAAGTGGATGGGGGCCAGATTTTCAGCATGTTTAAGCTTCAAGCTCTTCCTGCCCTTAACAAGCGCCATTTCTGCACTACGCTGTTATAGTGCTATTATTCCACTTTCAACCTCCTGTGGAATTCTGGAGTTTGTAGTGTACTGAGGCCAAAGACACCGCTCCCTAAACTGCAAAGCCCAGGATTAGGGAATCCTGGGGTTTGCAGTTTAGGGAGCGGCACCTTTGGCCTAGGAGTTTGAAAGTGGAATAATAGCACTATAACAGGGTAGTGCAGAAATGGCCAAAGCCTTAGGAAAAGCGTGTCGGTCTTTCTTACGGGGGAAAAAAAAGTTGGATTTTGAATGTTAGAAAGTATGTTTGTAGAATTTATGTATGAACGTCTGAAGTTGTACTACTTATGTGTTGTTTTTGTTGTGGGTGAGTGTTGCAGAGCAAGGGGCCGTTCCTGGCCTAAATCCAAAAATGCTTCTGATTTCCTCCGCGGTCCCTCTCAAAATGGTGGCAGGAAGTGATGTTGCATCACTTCCTGGCACCATTTTGGGAGAGATTGCAAATTAAAATGGGGGCATTTGGAGGTGGTAGGGGTCCTAGCCTGCCTGTGCGCATATTTTCCCACGGAGGGTTTTCAGCATGATTTGGGGGAAGAAAATCTGAAAATGATGCCCAAATCATGCCAAAAAACGCTAAAAATTGTGGAGAGTTGGAGGCTGGTGGAGGGGTTCAGGGTCTACAAAAGCGGGGTCCAGGGGGCGCCACGCAGCTCATTGGCTGTGCTTTGTTGGAAAGTTCGCAGCTCTCAGAATTCCCATGCTGCCCGGGGATTCTGGGAGCGGCAGTCCAAAAAGGCAATACGACCGAGCTCGGATCTGTCGAATAGCCGATTGCACGGCAGACCAAAACATGCAGATTTTTCACCGTGTTCCCAGTAGACTGTAATTTAAAGTTTGCATTGTCTGTTGAAGAGGAAGGTTGGGGAATGCCTCTGTTTTGCTGCTTTCCCAGTAATAGGTTTTTTTTTTTTTTTTAAAATCATTTCTTCTTCCTTTCCAAATCCTGAGCACACGGAGATGTTTTTTCTGCACGTATAAATGAAAACATATTTTTTCCCCCCCTCTTGCCTTCCGTTGGTCGCTGGGCTTTTGGATTTGGATAAACAGTTTTCCTAAAGGTCAGCCTCAAATCATTTCCTCCCTCTGGACCGGTTTATAGGCTTTGTTGACAGAACCGCAAGGTCTCCAGTCACCCGAGGAGAAGTTTCCAGTAAAACACACACATGCAAAGACGCCAGGGGAAGGGAACGGCTTAAAAAGACCTGCTATATAATCTCTAATAAAAAGCTTAAGCCGGAGGGGGAAGTATTAATCAGTACAGAAGGAAATGGCGGTGGGTGTGTAGTTGAACACACAACGGGCAGAAGCTGAAAACATTTCAAGAATTTTTCAGACGGCCAGAAGTACAGCTTTACGCCATTTCCGCACTAGCCGGCCCCTCCCGAAACTGCAAACCCCGGGATTCCACAGGATGTTGAAAGTGGAATCATAGCGCTATAACAGGCTAGTGCGGAAATGGCCTTAGAGGTACCACAAAACAGATCTGTGACCCTGAGAGCCACGTGGTGGAGTTGTTTGGACTAAAACTCTGGAAACCAGGGTTGGATTCCCTGCTCAGCCGTGGAAATCCGCCGGGTCGCCTTGGGCGGGTCACGCACTCTCAGCCCCAGAAAACCCCGTGATAAGTTCTCCCTTGGGTTCTCCGAAAGTCGGAAACGACTCGAAGGCACACGACAACAACGAGGGGAGCCCATCGAGGGGTTTTCGGGGGCTGAGAGTGTGTGATGCCCCCCGTGGGCTTCCGTGACAGAGCGGGAAATCTAAGCCTGGTCTCCAGGGCCGTAGTCCGATGCTCAAGCCACTACACCGTGTCGGCTCTCCTACACCTACCTGAAGAGATTGGATGCTACCTGGGGCAGGGAATTTGGTATTCGTTGCCACCAAGCCGGCTTCAACTGGTGGCGCGTCTATGAAAGAGAGACCCATTTCTGCACTAGACCGTTATAGCGCTATTATTCCATTTTCGACCTCCTATGGAATCCTGGGGTTTGCAGTTTAGGGAGGGGCATTGAGAATTCAAATGAAATCATGGCTGAGTGGGAAGTCAAGGGGCCCCTCCCTAAACTGCAAACCCCAGGATTCCATAGGAGGTTGAAAGTGGAATAACAGCGCTATAACAGTCTAGTGCGGAAATGTCAAGACACCTTTTTGTCAGCAGCCCTGCTAAGATCTTGCAAACTCGGGGCTGGGGCTTCATTGACCGAATCAATCTCCCCGCGACCCAGCCGTCCCCTCGGCCAGCATCGCCGTTATTGCACATCGTCAAATTGGCTTCAGTGTATTGTTGCCCTTTGAGTGAAAAATCTCCAAGAACTGCTTTCAGGAACTTGGCTGTTCAGCTCTTGCAAACTCAGTACCACTGCAGCTTCCTTTCTTCTTCTTTTTATTTTAAGGAAAATATTTTTTCTCCTTTTAAACACAAACATACAAGACAGCAACAACAAAAAATACATTCTTACAACCCTCCGACAACATTCTCATGGCTAAAACAAAAACTAACCATACTAACAATACATAACAGAACTAAAGAAATAGCTTAAAAAATTGTTTCTGTTCCAAACAGTTCGTGTTCCTAAGACAAGTACATCTAAGTATTAAATCCATTCTTTTCAACCGTAATTATTAGCTCTTTCTAGTCCTTTGTCATTGTAAATGTCTGCTTACTTATCGACTTATTTAATTTTTCAAACTTGTTCTATGTTCCATATTAGTTTTATTAACTTAGTATTATCTTATAATACCGGTCGATCTGATAATAATTTCAAATTGTCTTATAATAATAGTCAACAAAATAACGATACTAATAATGGGATGTCAGAGAATTAACGGGTTTCTGCCGAAGAGTGTAAAATATTTCTCTCTGCTCCAATTCCTTTCGATCTTCTTTTGGAAGCCATATCATCTGCCCAGCCTAGCAATAACTGGCCTCCGAAAGGTTAAACCCGATGCCTGTAAATCCCTGTCCTTCCCTCACTGCAGGCCTGCCCACTTTTTTTCTTTAATGGCTGTTTATTTTGCAGCAGAATAATGAAATTTCCTTTCATTTAGCTTGCAAATGATTAACCAAGCCCTCTCCGCTGGGGAGCCGGGAGGGAGGAAAATGGGATCACGCAGCGGCCGTGCGTTTCATGATCCCGTCCCACAATTTCACCCATGCTAATTCCTTCCCTCCCGCTGGGCTAGTTAAATGGAAGTGTGGGTGGCTCACAAATAGCTGGAAGGGACGCTTTTTAAAAATAGGGCCTTTCCGTGCCTTCAGAAACCAAGATCCATCCCACCATGAGGACTAGCCTCCTGGGGTTTTCCAAGGTTATTGATCATCAGCTGCAAGGAAAATGCTCAGAGGGGCTGTTCCAACCCTCCACGATACATAACCTATAATCCTAACAAGGCACGTACTTGGAACTTTGTATAGAGTGGTTGGAAATCCTCCAGAGGTTCTGCCAAGAAAGAAATCTGTGAGCCTTTAAGGCAGAGCTTTCCAAACTTTTCATGTTGGTCGTACGCTTTTATGGACACGCATCATTTCGCGGCACAGTAATTCAGTTTTGCTTGCAAACTGGAGGTTAAACTAGCCCCTTATAAGGGAGACAGACACATACATAAACTGTAATAACAAAATGTATGGGGACGCAACATATCTCATGAAATCCTTTCCTATATTTTTAAAAATATGTGATTTATAAATAATGACATGCATTTTCAAGATTGTAGGCGACATACCTCCACACTTCAGCCGCAGCACACCTTTTGGAAACCCCTGCTTTAAGGTTTGGGAAGGTGCTTTCTAGTAGTGGTTAAAGTGACCGCAGAGGGAAGGGACCCTGGGATTTGTAGTCCCAACTACATTGGGAAGGCTGTATATCCCTCCACCTTGCATCCCAGCTGTAGGGCAAGCGCAGACAGCCAAGGAGACGTACCAACTTTCTTTTTTTCATGAATAATCTTTATTAAAAAAATGTTACTTAAAAAACATACAGCGTTGTAGTACATTATACGACAGTTGATGTTTCATTAATCTACTACCACAAATATAAAAGTTCTTCCTTAACATGTATCAAAATAATACAATTCTACTCAAACTCCTTACACATATATACTTATGAAAATAGCAATATGTCATGTCCAAGTTCAGAGTTTTTCAGCCCTCCCGCTTCCTTCTCTCCAAATTGTCGGTTGCCTTACTACCTTCAAAATCCTTTTGTATAATTCTTTTGTACCAACTTTCCATGGGAAGAAAAAAGCCCTCGTTCTCTACACCCGTGTGCTCTTTCCCATTTTATATGAATATTTTTTTCTCCTTCTTCTTTCAGTATGGGCAGCAGTGACCCTTACTGCATTGTGAAAATCGACAACGAAGCCATCATCCGGTAAGCAATGGGCGTTTGAAACCAGTTCTTGCCTGTATTTTTCTCTCACCCACGTCTCACGAGATCTCCCTATCCTAACCCCACCGTAAGCATGCCGAGAGAGACCATCATCCCCCGCTAGCCTGCTTGGACCCGGGGATTGTCAGGAGAGGCCCTTACTTCGGTCCCATCGCTTTCGTAGGCTCACGTGGTAGGTACACGAGGTTGCCCCCAGATTTTAGAACTCGCTCCCCGGGGATGCTGAAATGGCCTCCTCCTTGCTGTCGTTCTGCGAGCGGACAGTTTCCGCACTGCACTGCTACGGTGCTCTTATTCCACTTTCAGCATCCTGTGGAATGCTGGAGTTTGCAGTTTCGGGAGAGACCTTTAGAATTCCCAGCCAGAGAGCTCTTGGGCCTCGGGGAACTGCAAACTCCAGAATTCCACAGGATGTTGAAAGCGGAATAAGAGCGCTACAACACAGTGGTGTAGACTCGAGTCCGTAGGCGCAGGCTCAAGTCGGACTTAAGTCGCTTCAGGGACTCGACTCGGCCATAAATGATGCACCGACCCGATGCGACTTGAGACTTGCGTATTTTTAACGCTTGACTTGCTGCCCTCGGTTCAGTAACATAACGCGTTCGTCCAGAAACCTTATGACTTCGAAACATGCCTCCGTCTCTTTTTGCTTCCTAGTCACATGAAAATCTCTCCCAAGGCCAAAGTTTGGGTGCATTTCTCAGAGGGGAGCAGCGGACGTGTTAGGCAATGGGCTTGAAGCGGGCTTGAAGTCTATCCCTGCTGCATATTGGAGGAGCCCCCTAAAATGTTTCCTAAGAGCAAATGACAAAACGTGCGCCTAAAGTGCAGGGTGCATTTCTCAGAAGGGAACGGCAAATGTGTCAGGCAACGGGCTTGCGGACGAAGGATCCTTCCTTCTAAACCTTTTCAACATTCAGTAATGGGGTGTAAGATAGGATCCTATTCCCCACTTCTGAAGCTGCGGACGGCAAAATCGCCAATGTGGTAGTCCCGGTCCTATTTAAATTTTCAAAACTGACTTTATTTGGCTCTGCCCAATGAGTCTGGAATTTGGGTTGGGGTATAACGTTGGCTCCCAGACTTGGGACTTGACCTGAGACTTGACTTGAAAGTGTCTTCAAGGACTTGAGACTTGGAGTAAAAGGCTAAAATACATCCCTGCTATAATAGTGTAATGTGGAAATTGCAAAAAACTTTCGGTCAGACGGGCTTTTAGAACTTAAGGAATGAAAGGACCGTTGCATGGTTTTAAGTTGTACCACTTGAACCGTTTTTGAAAGATCTTTCGGATTTTTAAATACGGTTAATAGATTAATATTTTGTTGTAGGTTGTAATCATCTTGATTTGCATGCTGCCTTGAGTCTCAATCTTGGGGGGAAAGAGAGATAAATAAAGATAACAAGAAATTGAAATACAGATACCCTGGACTGCTAGAAAGACCAATGAATGGGTCCTAGAGGAAATCAACCCTGAACAATCCCTAGAAGCCAAAATGACTAGACTGAGTAGACTTTGGCCATATCATGAGAAGATCTGTCTCACCAGAAAAGACTGTAATGCTTGGTAAGGTGGAAGGCAGCAGGAAAAGAGAAGGACCCTACTCCAGATGGATAGACTTAGCCCATTTCCACACTACACTCTTATAGCGCGATGATTCCACTTTCAACCTCCTATGGAATCCTGGGGTTTGCAGTTTCGGGAGGGGCCGGCCAGCCCCTCCCGAAACTGCAAACCCCAGGATTCCATAGGAGGTTGAAAGTGGAATCATCGCGCTATAAGAATGTAATGTGGAGATGGCCTCAGTTGAGGAAGACACATCCCTGAATCTGCAAGACCTGAGCGGGGGGGAGTTGAGGATAGAGTGACTTGGAAGTCCTTTATCCGTTTATTGTGTACCTTCAAGTCATTTCCTACTTTTGGTAGCCCTAAGGCTAACCTCTTGTGAGGCTGAGAGTGTGTGACACGCCCGAGGTCACCCAGCGAGCAGGGAACCGAACTCTGGTCTCCAGGCTTGTAATGCAACCCTCAGATCACTACACGACACTGTCTCTCTTCTCATCTATAGCGTTGCCCTAAGCGGAAGCCAACTTTACAGCAGTTAACAACAACAATGTGAAATAACCTGAAATAAAATTATAAACAGGAAAATAAAGCAGCAGCCTCATACAATTTCTTGGGAGTGAGCCAGCCTTTCTGATAAAATAGGCCATAAAACGGCTTTCTTGTTTTCTACGGAGACCGAAAGGCCTCGTCTCTGGTGTTCGTCCAACAGGCGTCATTTTAAAAAGGAAGTTCGGGGCCGTAAAAAGCTCATAAGAAAGGCAGGCGAGCACTTTGATCTGGCAGGGAGTTGGGTTTTTTGGCATAAACAGGGGTGTAGCAACCAGGTGGAAAAGAAGGGCATTGCCCCCGATAAAATTGCTATGCCCCAGGGGGAATTTTTTTTCCGTTGCCAAATTTCCCAGCATTGCAGCTGAGCCTTTGGAGGAACGGTTGAGGCATCCAAAGAAAAGGACCTGGTCCAATCTTGCAAACCCCGACGATGACACTTTGCAAACTTGCAAAAACATGGTGCGTGTGGAAGGAAAGCTTTCCGTGGATGTGTGCTTTACGTTCTGCAGGATTGTTTTCGGTGCATCTACAGCTGTGTATGAAAAGGGGGAATGAATCAGGGAGGAAAAAAAAGGAAAGTGAAAGAAATGCAGCAGCACCTTTAAGATTAACTGGTTGTTATTTTCCCACGAGCTTTCATGCTGCATCTCAAGAGGTGGGTTGATCTCCAGAAAGCTCACGCGAAAATAAAAACCAGTTAGTCTTAAAATCACTGCCACGTTTCCTTTTCGTACTATTTTTTCCCCAATTTTTTCCTTCCTTCCTTCCTCCTTTTAATGCTGCAAGAGATTAACATGGCTACTTTTTTTGAAAGCTGTCTCTGAAAAATCTTGCTTGGCTTTGAGATGTTTGCTGATACGATACAGGCATCAGAAGCAAGCAAATTTTGCATTCATGGCTTTTGAAAGGATCATGTTTGAAGGAATTTCAGGTAGTCGCTTTGGCCATTTCCACACTGGACGGTTATGGTGCCATTATTCCACTTTCAACATCCAATGGAATCCTGGGGTTTGCAGTTTATTATTAAAAAGAATTATACATTGTTATATACATAGCATACTACAGAGGGAAGAAAACGAAGATATTATAAAGATTTATCAAAGATTGGGATAATGTTATAACATATTTCAGGGATATTTGGGATGCTATCAAGATGGTGAATACTGACTTTTGAGAATAAGGACAAAATGCGCAGGCTGTATTGGTTTAATTGACAGGCAACATATCTCTGAATTACGTCTTATTGTCCCTCATTTGGGAGGAAGTCTTGCAAAAAAGCATGGCTGTTTTTATCAATGCTTTCCTCCTCTAGGACTGCGACGGTGTGGAAAACCCTCTTTCCGTTCTGGGGAGAAGAGTATGAAGTCCACCTTCCGCCCACTTTCCACTGCGTGTCCTTCTATGTGATGGATGAGGATGCGCTAAGGTACGACGTCACTTCCTGCGGAATAGATCTTTCCTCTTGGTTCTCTTTTCGGTATCCTTCGTGCCTTCGTGCAGCAGCCAGCCTCTTCAGGTGGAAAGAGAGGCCGTGGATCCTGCCCAGAGTTGCACTCCCTTGTCCATTGGATAGACGTGAGGTTGATCTGCAACAAAGGCCGTTTCCGCACTACACTGTTGTCATGTTTGGCTCTCAGCCGCCTCCACCGGGAACACTCGGAAACGTGGAAACACGTGTAGACAGAAATGGCCTTTTATTGGAAATACGGTTTGAATCCAAACGTTACTTAAAGTGGCAGAAACTGGCCAGCGTTCTCCCAAGCAAAGAATATTGGAGCAGAGGGCACGCTGATGAAATTTGCAGATGATACCAAATTGGGAGGGGTTGCGAATACCCCAGAGGACAGGATCAGAATTCAAAATGACCTGGACGGATTGGAGAGCTGGGCCAAAGCTAACGCAATGAATTTCAACAGAGAGAAATGTAAGGTCCTGCACTTAGGCAGAAAAAGTAGAATGCACAAATATAGGGATGGCTGGATAGCATGGCTGGATAACAATACGTGTGAAAGGGATCTCAGAGTCTTGGTGGGTCACCAGCTGAACATGAGTCAGCAGTGTGATGCGGCAGCCAAGAAAGCCAACGTAGTTCTTGGTTGCATCAATAGGAGTATAGTGTCTAGATCAAGGGAGGTAATGGTACCACTCTATTCTGCATTGGTTAGGCCTCATTTGGAGTACTGTGTCCCGTTCTGGGCACCTCAATTCAAGAAGGACATGGTCAAGCTGGAGCATGTCCAGAGCATGGTGACCAAAATGATGAAAGGTCTGGAAGCCATGAAACCCTACAAGGAGCATCTTAGGGAGCTGGGGATGTTTAGTCTGCAGAAGAGAAGGTTGAGAGGGGACATGATAGCCATGTTTAAATATTTGAAGGGATGTCCTGTCAAGGAGGGAGCGGGCTTGTTTTCCGCTGCTCCAGAGACTAGGACAAGGAGCAATGGAGTCAAGCTGCAGGAAGGGAGATTCCACCTGAACCTCAAGAAAGAACTTCCTGACGGTCAGAGCTGTCCGGCAGTGGAATGTGCTGAACTGGAGTGCGGTGGAGTCTCTTCCGTCTTTGGATGTTTTTAAACGGAGGCCAGATGGCCATCTGCTGGGAGTACTTTGATGGGTGTTCCTGCGTAGGAGAGGGTCAGACTGGATGGTCTCTGGGGTCTCTTCCAACTCTAAGATTCTATGATTCTAGGTCCAAACAATAAGCATTCAGCTCGTCTTACATTGATTGGTTGAATCTACTCGTCTCATTAATTCAACAGGTCTCTGGTGTTATCCAAACCCGTCGTCCTGTGCCCACCGTTTGCTCTCTCTTTTATTACCCGCGCGTCCTGCCTGGCTAAGGCTAAACCTCTCAGCCCGTCCTCGTGTCCCTTGAAAATAAAATGTTTGCCCTGTTCTAAGCCAAGGCCCACTCCACGCTACACAACTGTAACACTTTGATTCTGTTTTAATTCCCAGCAGTCGCATCCTATGAAATTAGAACTCGCTGGCTGGGAATTCTAAACGCTCATCCCAAAACGGCAAACTCCAGGGTTGCTTAGGATGTTGCCGAGCGGTTAAAGTGGAATTGCACCGCTGTGTGGCGTGGTGTGGACGGGCCTGAGGTCTACCTAACCTGAAATGTCCAGGTCCAAACTGTCCTGCTGTTTGAGATACTCCATTTAGCTTCTTCTGCGTTTTTTTCCCCCTTTTTTCTCTTAGCCGGGACGACGTCATCGGGAAGGTTCGCCTCACACAAAGCCTGTTGGCTGAACATCCCAAAGGTAGGATCAGCCTCTCTGCTGGGAGTGGGAGATTTTCTTTTAAATGGCCGCTGCTTTGGATTCGGAAACGGCTGGTCACAAAGAACAGCTTGTATGTGTGTGCTTTCGAGGTGCCCTTCGGCTTATGGTGACCCCATGAATTTCCTAGGGTTTTCTTAGGCAAGGAATCCTCAGAGGTGCTTTTGCCAGTACCTTCCTCTGAAATACAGCCTACCGCACCTGGTCTCCCATCCAAGTACTAACCAGGGCTGACCCTGCTTAGCTTCCAAGATCAGAAGGGATCTAGTGCCTTTAAGGTATATAGGCCATTTCTTGATGGCTTTCTTCCTATAAAAAAGTCATAATATGTAACTTACACCTAAGACAGTTAATTGCCATCTTCCTATAACTAAAGTATAACCCAGTTGCATGTTATTTGTTAACTTGGGGATAACTTCTTTGTGCAATGTAGAAGTAACTTTGCTAGTTACTACGATAGCTGTGAGTGTATGGCCTCATTCAGTGGCAATGGAAGAGAAATTATTTACTCAGCCCTGACAGAAAGGCACGCTGGACATGCTCAGAGGCCCTTTTGCCATTTGACTTTTTCACCTGTGCCAACGGTTGAAATTTGGCAGCAGAGATTTGAGCCAGAAGTAAAACGAATCATCCAACCACAGCAATGCTTCCCACTCTTCCGACTGTGTGATTTGCCGTATTTTCAAAAAAACAACAATGGCTGCTTATTTTTCTATTTACTTAGTGCTTTTCTTGTTAATGAGTTGTAAGTTGTACAGAAGGATACTTTTAACAGGATCGAGCTCCACTTATTATTACTTTTTTCAAATGCTTACACACACACACACACACACACACACACATATTTTAAAATCATCAGTGTTTTTTTTCATACAACATAATTAAAGTATTTTGATAATCAAACTTTAATGACCTCACCTTCATCCTCTGGAATTCTGGGAACCGTACTTGGGTTATCCACTCAAGCTCGCTGGCCCAGAATCCCAAGTGCCTGGTAAAACTATAAATCCCAGGATTCCATATGATAGAACCAACACAGTTAAAAGTGGTGTCGCAGCAGCATGCATGCGTAGTGTGAAAGAGACATAGCCTGTGGTGTTTTACTATAATAATGTGTTTGATTTTTTTTTTTAAATAAAACTTCTTTATTATTGGGTTAATAGCTGTACGGTCAGCCCTCCACATTTGCAGGTTTCACTTTTGCCGATTTGATTATTCACGGATTTGATTATTATGGCGATTTGATCATTCCCCTCTGCTGCCTCCCTAGGCCATTTTTAGTAGGGACTGCAAGCCTCGTGAGACAGAGAAACTGCGAACAAGGCTTATAAATCCCTATTAAAAATGATGTGGGGCGGCAGCAGAGGGGGCCGTCAGCCCCACCAGCCCCCATTTCTGTCTTGTGACGGAACCCCGATGCCCCAAAGGAATCCACGGTGGGTGGAATAGGGTGATCATACCCTTTTTGTGTGTTAAATATGGTTCGGGAGGGCCTGGAGTTATTCACGGTTTTTCCACTTTCACGGGGGTCCTGTGCCCCCAACCCTGGCGAATGGAGAGGGACGACTGTACTGTACTTTAATGCATGCTGTTAAATCGCCTTGGGTCTTGCAGCGAATTAGACCAGACCTGACCATGCCTAGACTTTTCTAAACCAGAAAAAGCCGGAAATATTCGGGATGATCCGGCGGCGAGCTCTTCAAATCCTTTTCCTCCCGTTCCAAGGCTACAGTGGCTGGCTGAACCTCACCGAAATCGACCCAGACGAAGAGGTTCAGGGGGAAATCCACCTCCAGATAGAGATTGTTGGCAGCGAGTTTGGGAGGAAACTGCGCTGCACCGTGTTTGATGCCAGGTAAAGTCCGTATACCTTCCAAGTGCCCTGCTTTGGCAGAGATAGGCCATTTCCGCCCTACATTGTTATAGTACTATTATTCCACTTTCAACCTCCTGTGGAGTTCTGGGGTTTGTAGTTTCCTGAGGCGAAAGAGCTCTCCGGCTGAGAATTCTCAAGGCTCCTTCCCTAAACTGCAAACCCAAGGATTCCCTAGGATGTTGAAAGTGGAATAATAGCACTATGACAGTCTAGTGCGGAAATGGTCCTAGTCTCTGAGACCTCTTTCTTCGCATAGCTCTAGAACATGACGGAGTGAGCTTGTTTTCTGTTGCTCCAGAGGGTAGGACTTGGGAGGATATTTGCAGTTTGGGGCATATTGTGCAAGAAAAACACACAGTTTTTTTTAAAGAAAAAATCATCCTTTTCTGTTCGGGAAACAACCCGTCTGCAGCGAAAATCGTCTCTCTGCAGAGGAAAAAAAATAATAATACCATTTTCTGTGCAGAGAAACCCACGCGAGGCTTTTTCACAGGACAAATTCTGAACAGAATGATGGTACAGTTTTTCAGGCCTTTCTCACGGGGGGGAGGCAAAAAATGGTGACTTGTTTGTTCTCGTCCGCAAGAACAAAATTTACAAAATGTACACTCCGAGACCTCGGCGCCGACCACTTCCAGCCGGCCACGTCAGCTCAAGGGAGGCCTCCCTTCGTAAGGGAACGTTCTGAGCTCCGTCTCGTCTTGCTTCTCCAGCCAGGCGCGTCCTTAATCTTTGGTGGCTGGGTTGCGGCACAGAATGGGCCGTCTCGTTCCCGAAGACCAGAAACGGAGGGAAGCTGAGAAACAGCTGAAGAACAAAGAAACGGCCAAGCCGTGTCGGAGGAACAATCCGTCTCCCTTATCGGCGGTCATTCTAACTTACAGATTTGTTTGCTTTCGATCCCGGGCAGGACCACGGACGGTACTAGCCTGATCCGGAACTGGTGTCCCGTAGTGGCTGACGCCGAGATACCAATCTGCATAGCTTGGGTTCTTTTTTGGACCACAGCTCCCATCGTCCCCCCACCTCAGCACGGCTCCTACCCCTCTCCGTAGGACAGCTCCATCAGTCCTTGTATTAAATTGTACATTGGTAAAATGATTTAAGAGACCTGACGTGGTGTAGTAGGATTGGACTCACCTTCTTATCACACTGTACTGTGCTGCCGTGCCTTATATTCTGCTTTAACTCCCTTGACAACGTCTTACGGAATTCTGTTTTTATAGGATTATATTTACTGTTCAGTTCTTATAGAGAACTGCATAAACTCCAACACACATTTCTGGCACAGACACACACTAAATAAAATACTGAAGCAACAACCAAACAAACAAAAAATCAAACACTAGCTCACGGGAACATTGAGTTACTAATTAAACTAAGCAACTAAAGACTAAGATACTAACCTACGAAAGGGCTCTACCCCCCGGCCAAACTGTAACGAGAGAGGGAAAATAAAAAAAGAAATCAAGATAGTATTATTCTACCATTACAGATCTGGCTGAACAAACTACCAGGAACCGTACCCACAGATTATTGTATTGTTTTTAGATTCTTATTGCTTTAAAAGCCCATAAATGGTTCCCGGTCGTTCCAGAAATCTTCAGTGGGTTTAGCTTTCTAAACCCGTATGCATTTGGCCGTTTGAGATAGTTTAGCGAACTTAGCAATCCAATCCTCCTTAGATCAATCCTCCTCCTTAGCAAAAATCCAATCCTTTGGGGATGTATTAATTGTGCCATCCTCCATGGCAGAATGGGGTTGGACTGGATGGCCCTTGGGGTCTCTTCCAATCCTCCACCGCTGGTTCTTCAGTCCATTTCCAGGTTTGTGCTAGCCATATTCTTGCAGCTGTTATCGTAGTCTAACTCCACCAGCGGATATTTGCACTGTGTTGGGATGATGTCCAAACTTAGCCCTTGTCCAGGTTTTTTTTTTTTTTTTTTTTTGCACTGGGTTCAGTTGGGACTTAAACCCAGATCCTCCCGCTTGCAGCACGCTAACCCCCTACCTTGCACGACTCGCACGATGTGAGTCAGAGGCCATGCACGAACATTTCCCTCCCTTTTCCTTCTTCTTGACGTCTGCCAAGGAAATGATTGTGCCGGAAATAATTGTGCCCTATCCTCTCATTAAAATAAAATCCAAACCGCCAATTGGAAGAAAATTATGCTTGAAAGAGAAACGCCGCTTCTTGGTGGGTAACCGTTTCCCTTTTGAAAGCTGAACTGCGTTCCCCGCAGGAAAGATGCTGTGGAGAGAGGAAGGCGAGAAGGAGAAAGATGCTCAGGAAAGGTTATTTTTAAACGTCGTACGGATGGAACAAAAAGATTCGCGTTGGAGTCGCTGTGGGGGGACGGATGTGGCGCTGTGGAGGGGGTGGAATAGGCTGTGACATTGTGGGGCACGAGGACACGACACTTTTTGTTCTTCGTTGACTTGTATACAAGCGGCTCTCTACTTTCAGTGGGGTTGGAGGCTTAAGACTTCTACAAAAGTGGGACAACTGCAAATCTCGACACGTTCGTGTGTGTGTGATTGTGGGAAGGGGGCTGAGACGCCCGGGGTCCAAACCGGGGCCATTTCCGCACTGGCCCGTTCTAGCGCTCTGATTCCACGTTCAACATCCTACCGAACCCTGGGGTTCGCCGTTTCAGGAGGGGAAGCTGCAAACCCCAGGGTCCCGTAGGATGCTGAAAGTGGAATCAGAGCGCTAGAACGGGCCAGTGCGGAAACAGCCCAGGTCAGGGAAAGGAAAGAGAAAAGGGATGGGTTGGCATGATGGACCTCTCTCACGTCCATCTCCTTCCCTGCTCAGTCATGGAAACCGGCTGGGTGACACTGGGCAAGCCATACTCTCTCAGCCTCAGAGGGAGGGAAAGGCAACCCCACCCCCTGAAAAAAAATCTTGCCCCGTGATAGGGTTGCTTTAGGGTCGCCAGGAGTCAGAAATGACTTAAAGGCACGAAACAAAACAAGAATGCCCACAGATCATCATCATCATCCTTGTTGTCATCCTCGGTGAGGAAGCATGACCATTTCCGCACTATGCTGTCGTAGTGCTATCATTCCACTTTCAACACCCCGTGGAATCCTGGGGCTTGCGGTTTAGAGAGGAGCCTTTGGAATCCTCAGCCAGAAAGCTCTTTGGCCTTAGGAAACTACAAACCCCAGAATTCCACAGGAGGTTGAAAGGGGAATGATAGCACCATAACAGCGTAGTGTGGAAAGGCCCAAATTTTCATACCCTCCTAGGGTTCTGATTTGGTGGGGACAATCCTGATTAATCCTCTGTCATTCCACTCTTTCGGCCGCTTTTAAAATGCCCCAGTTTCTGTTTCCTCTCCTTCCGCTTTTCCCCTTGTCTTCAGCATGTTTCGATTGCTGTAAACCCAGTTCAGAGTGTCATTTATATTCCATTAATTCAGCAGGGAGGAGAGGAGAGACGGGCAGGAATCTTGTCCTTCCCAGCAGGCTCGGGCAAAAGCAAACTGCCGCAATCCCTCCTAGCTTGCGTGTTCTTTGTCATTAATAGCTTTTGCCGTCTTGACCACACTCTGCAGTTGCTTGGCCACCTGCGTACCTGTTTCCAAATGTAAAATGTTGGAAAAGTATGGTGTCTTCACACATTACCCTGCACGATTGAGAAAATGGCCAACCACTATATGTGTGTGTGTTTAACATTTCAGAGATATTGTTGTGGACAGAAAGCATTTTGTGTATTAAAAAGAGTTGTTTCTGTGGACGGAACAACGTTTAAAAACTGTAATATCTGTAAATTCAGTTTTCTGCACAAAACGAGTGCGTATTGCATCCTTATCCCTGATATGCTAGCCAAAACCCCACTCTACTGCTCTATTCTTTTTGGAAATAAAGAAGAGGAAGAAAGGAAAAACAGCACTGATGTGCTTTTCATTATTTTTTGTTCCAGAGATTTGGCTCGGAAAGATCGCAACGGAGCCTCCGATCCCTTCGTCCGAGTCCGCTATAATGGCAAGACTCAGGAAACATCGGTGAGTTCTGTAGCTCAAAGAAGGTAGCAAAATTGTGGGCCAGTCTGTATTTCAGAATGTCTTTGGGCATGGCTGCACAGATCCGCCTCTCTCAACCATCTGGAAAGCTCGGCATTTTGGCCCTACTCCGTTCCCTTTCCTCTAATGCTCACGCTCTCTGCGTTCTTCTCTCAGTTCTGCTTTTTCCTGGAAACTGTGAAGCCCCAGGAGGAGCAGCTTAGGGAGCTGAGTATGTTTAGCCCGGAGAAGAGAAGGCTAAGAGGTGATGTGATAGCCGTGTTTAAATTTGAAGGGATGTCATATGGAGGCTGGAGCAAGCCTGTTTTGTGCTGTTCCAGAGGCCAGGACATGGAGCAATGGCTTCAAACTTCAGGAAAAGAGATTCCATCTAAACATTAGGAAGAACTTCCTCATGGTAAGAGCAGTTCGACAGTGGAATACACTGCCTCGGAGTGTGGTGGAGTCTCCTTCTTTGGAGGTTGGGCAGCGATCCTTTGGGAATGTATTAATTGTGCCATCCTCCATGGCAGAATGGGGTTGGACTGGATGGCCCTTGGGGGTCTCTTCCAAATCTATTATTCCTCTCATCCGGCAGCAGCACCCTTCCTTCTTTCCTCTCAGTGCTGAGTTTATGCAGTAGAGCATGGTTTTCCTTCATATTTCTCCATAATTAAATAAATAATCTCCATAAATAATCTCCATAATTAATTTTTAAAAAGTTGGTAGTTAAGATCCTCTTCCAGCCGGAGGTCCAAAGGAAGACTGTTCCACAAATGTGGAGCCAGATCTTGAAAGGCTCGCAGCCCTGACAAAGCTGTACCCCTTTGGTGGGACAGCCAGTGATCCTTTGCCGGTAGATCTTAAATTCCCGGATGGAGCATCCCATGCTAGCCGAACTGCAAGGTCCGGGGAAATGCAAAGTCTTAAATACCAAGATGACCAAAACCATTTTGGGCGACCAAAATGGTGAAGGGCCTGGAAGCCATGAGGCCCTATGAAGAACACCTTAGGGAGATGGGTGTGTTTAGTCTGCAGAAGAGAAGGTTAACAGGGGACGTGATAGCCATGTTTAAATATTTGAAGGGATGCCCTGTTGAGGAGGGAGCAGGCTTGTTTTCTGCTGCTCCAGAGACCAGGACAAGGAGCAATGGATTCAAGCTGCAGGAAAAGAGATTCCACCTGAACCTCGGGAAGAACTTCCTGACGGTCAGAGCTGTCTGGCAGTGGAATCTGCTGCCTTGGAGTGTGGTGGCGTCTCCTTCTTCGGAGGTGTTTAAGCAGAGGCTGGATGGCCATCCGTTGGGAATGCTTTGGTGTGTGTTCCTGCATGGCGGAAGGGGGTTGGACTGGATGGCCGCTGGGGTCTCCTCCAACTCTAGGATTCTATGATTCCAAGACCAAAAGTTTGAAACAGGCCCTGGCCCGAACTGGTAGCCAGTGGAGGGATCTATGGGGAGAAGAAACAGGTGAATATTTGGGCAGATTTAACACAACCTGGACAGCATTGTCCTGAACTAAAACCAGAGGAGGATCCCAGTTTTTAACAAAATCTTCCAAAAGTTTCTCTCTCCTCAATATTGTTAATTTATCCATTTGCGCGGAGTCACAAAGCTTTATCAGCCGGTCCTCTTCATTCGGCAAGGCTAATGGGGGAACTTAGCGGTGGTAAGTTTGATAGGATGAGTAAGAATTTAAAGAACTTAAAGAGAGTTGACTTCAATGATGTAGGGTTTACGTTTCGCTATTTAAGTTTGAAGCAAATTTTCAGTTAATGTTTCAAATAAATGGTAGACTAACAGTGACTCTCTAAATTTTAGGTAATAATAGAATCATTGTCATTATACAGTATAAGATTGAAATAATCTGATTTGTATAAAGAGGAGAATATACGTAAGCCTAGGGGGAAGCCAATGGAAGGATAAAATGTAAGAAGAATGAACATAAGAAGAATGTAAGAAGAATGAAAATTCATGTTACTCTAGAACAGGGCTTTCCAAACAGTGACACATTACTATATCGCCTGAAGTGTGTGGGTGTGTTGTCTACAATCTTGGAAATGTATACTATTATTTATAAATCATATCTACGTTGTGTCCCCATACATTTTATTATTGCAATGTATGTATGTGTCTGTATTGTCTTACAAGGGGTTAGTTTAACCTCCGGTTTGCTGGCAAGATTGGAATTACCATGTCGTGCAATGATGCGTGGCTAAAAAGTGTGTCGCCAACATGAAAAGTTTGGAACGCTCTGTATGAATTTGCAATAAAATAAAATAAAAAATAGAGAAGAGAAAGGGAGCAGGAAGACAAAGCTGCCGATAAGCTGTTACAATAATCCAGGCGCGAGATAACCAAAGCTTGGACAAGCAGATGGGCAGTTTTTACAGTCGAGAACCTCCGGATCCTGCAGGTGTTCCAAAGATGGAAGTTACATGCCTTTGCTGTAGCCCCGATAAAGAGACGCAGAGATAGGCGATCACCCAGCAGGACTCGGAATTTTCTCCAACCGTGCAACCCTGTGAATCCGGTGGGAGACATTGCAGCGTCGAGACCCCGGTTCTTTCGACTTTGCTTTTCTTCCAGGTGATCAAAAAATCTTGCTACCCGAGATGGAACGAGACGTTTGAGTTCGACTTGGATGAGTCGGCCACGGAGAAACTCTGCACCGTGGAAGTCTGGGACTGGGACCTCGTGAGCAGGAATGATTTTCTGGGGAAGGTGAGTTCGAAAGGACGCGGAAGGAACGGAGAGATTTCGTCTGTTTTCTAAGCAGTGAGGCCGCTCTGTTTCAAACGCACTGAGAGACGCGTTGGCCATTTCCGCTCTACGTTGTTATAGTGCTCTTATTCCACTTTCAACATCCCTATGGAATCCTGGGATTTGCAGTTTAGAGAGGGGCATTTTTGGCCTCAATAAACTACAAATCCCAGAATCCCACAGGATGTTGAAAAGGGAATAATAGCACTATAAAAATTATAAAAACAAAACAAAAGAAATATTTCCCAAAGGCCTGGAAATAAATATCGTGTGTATTTTGAGGGTACAAAATGCTTCCCTTCCAGCCTGCAAACCCCAGGATTCCATAGGATGTTGAAAGTGGAATAATAGCACTAGAACAGTCTCATGTGGAAATGGCCAATAATCCGTTAAGCATGATGCCAGATTGCCTTTCAACAGAATCCATGGCCGGAAGGGAAGCATTTTGTACCCTCAAAATACACATGGATATTTATTTCCAGGCTTTTGGGAAATATTCCTTTTGAAAGAGCTGGGTAATGGAGAACGAGACACAAATGGAAGAAAAGAGAGAAGTGTGTTTTTCTGCAATAACAAATATGTATATAAATGGCTTTGTCTGACTGTGCCTTGTAGAAAAATGCAAGTTATTTGGGAATTATATTTGAGTTGCGGTGTTGTTTTTTACCTTTAAGTTGTTTCTGACTTACGGTGACCCCTATCATGGGTTTTTCTGAGTCATAGTTCAATGCTCAAACCACCACGCCATACTGGCTCTCTTGGTTTGTATATCAGTACCTATAAGACAATTGCATTTCAGTGGCAAAGAGGAAAAATCCACATTTTTATCGAAAGCCCTTTGCTTGTCTTTAAGCGACTGGTGACAATTTGCTACAGAACTTTCTTAACAAAATCATGACCGGGAAGCTAATCTGCAAAACAAGGGTGGCTTTCCCACTGCCTGATGGCTTTTGTAAAACTGAAGGATGCTGCGGAGAACGGGGCTAACCTCAAGTGAGAATAAATGTCCCTTTTGGTCTCTGTCTCTCTTAGGTGGTGTTCAACATCCAAGGGTTAGAGAACGTTCAGCGGGAAGAAGGATGGTTTTTGCTCCGTCCCGACAAGCCCAAGCCGAGGCTGGTGCAGTGAGTCTCTTTCTCTTAAAGGGGGGAAAATGAGAAATAGAGTCCAGGCGCCCATTCCAAAGTGCCAGCGTGTTCTCACGTGTGATAGCATCGTGATAGAAGGATAGAAGGAACTGTGGAGCTCTTCTAAGCTCGAACTTTAGATAGAATCATAGAATCCTAGAGTTGGAAGAGACCCCCGAGGCCATCGAGTCCAACCCCCTGCTATGCGGGAACACCCATCAAAGCATTCCCAACAACTGGCCATCCAACCTCTGCTTAAAAACCTCCAAAGAAGGAAACTCAACCACACTCCGAGGCAGCAGATTCCACTGCCGGACAGCCCTGACCGTCAGGAGGTTCTTCCCGAGGTTCAGGTGGAATTCTCCTTTCCCGCAGCTTGAATTCATTGCTCCTTGTCCTAGTCTCTGGAGCGGCAGAGAACAAGCCTGCTCCCTCCTCGACACGACATCCCTTCAAATATCTCAGTTGGACCTCAGTTCCCCAGAAGTTCCCGGCTGGCATGTTTAGCTACCCTTTTACGCTCAAGAAAACACACAGGGTTTTCCCATGGTCTTTAATGAGGTGCACGAGGCGTGACTTACGACTGTTGCTAGAGTTAACAATTTACAACACGCCCTTGTTTATATAGCAGTACACGCTTTTACACGCGCACGATGCCCGTCGGTGGATATTCTAGGTTTCCCGTCTCCCAAATTTCCAGTATTTCCTAAGGAACTTTCTTTCCATACCCTGATCTAAAACATTTCCACACCTCCAGTGTTAACTCTGGATATCTTACCTATCTTACCTGGATATCTTATCTTTCCAGACACCTCGAGGCCGTCTTTTCCCATCCTATTCTCTTTGATCCCTTTTCACAGGGATGAAATTCCCAGCCGCTTTTCTCTGATTTGCAACCCATTGTGACCCGCGGTTCTAACCTAGGTATTTTAAAGCTCCTACATAGTAAATCCCTTGTCGATTGCTTTTACTTTTAAGTAAACGAAGCCATGCCTTGCCCGCCTGGCTGAATACTCATTTACCACTAACATAACATAATATAACATAGCAGAATAACATATAGGCCTGCATAATTGAGAACGAGCCGCACGATCAATATGTCATGAGCGCAGCCAACACAACACCCAGCGAGTGGTCAGTGATTTTGGGAACTGAAGTCCATAATATCCGGAGAGAGGTCTGCGATTCTAGTCCAAGCTTTTAGCTCCATGCCCGATGCAGCGACAGCATTCCTGACACCTGACTGTGGAGCCTCTCTTTAAATATTTCGAGGGGGAAAAAAAGGTGTCTTTTTTTTAAAAAATAATGTTTTTATTAAATCCATAGACTTAAAAACACTAAATCAAATTAGGTTATGCCCTGAAACTTATTACACCACAAATAACTTTAAATACAAATATTGGATTTGTATTTAAAGTTATCTGTGGTGTAATAAGTTTCAGGGTACAACCTCATCCTTAATCCTCTACCAACTTCCTACCTATCCTTAATCCTCTACCAATTTCCCTTTCTAAAAGTTGTGGGTGCTTCGTTATTTCTTATTTTGCTTCGGTATACATTCTTAATCATACACAATTTGTATCTCTACGTTTAACCTTTAGTAGTTCCCTTATTTTCTTAACTAGAGATATAAATATTATTTTTTAAAGAATATTTCATGTAATTTACTACTCAGAATAAGAAATCTATACACAACAAGAAAAACATAAGATTTAGGATCTCATGTATTTTTGGTTAAGCGTATGCGCTTAACCAAAAATACGTAAGATTCTAAATTTCAATGAAGACCGGAGTGTAACATGAACCTCACTCTATTTCCAGTACATTTACAGTTTTAAGACTCTTACAGCAGCTAATTCTCCCTATTGCCTTTCCCATAGAGGGGCGACTGTCTTCCATACATCTTGGAATTGCTTATTCTCAGGGGAAAGAAATATTTTGATGGGCCCTGTTATTTTTTTTACGGTGCTTCCGGTTAGCTCTCCCTAACGCCTTTCCTGTTGGAAAGGATATTCTCATTTAGGCTGTGTGCGAAGGAGTAATAATAAATTTTTGTGCAGCATGGTTACCATCGCATAAGATAGTTTTTTCATCCCTTTTGTTCTTTGGTTTGTCTTTGGATTGTATGCATCTTTTGCCTTTTCTTCTCCCTTTCTGTTTAGAGGCAACTTGGGTTCCTTGCACCTTCAAGTGCAGCTTCGAGATGAGATGGTGCTTCCCTCGGTTCACTACCAGCCGCTCGTCCAGCTGTTGTTCCAGGAAGTCAAAGCAGGCGCCAAGGTGAGATCCACTGGGATCTGTCCACCATCATCCCCACTATCTTGTCCCGTGGAGCGGATTGGTTTGACCGTTGGATTAGAACGGAGAGATCCGTGGCGCTCGTCCGCTCTCAGCTGTGACCAGAGCTTTATGAAATTTTCTATTAATTTTTATCAAGGAAAAAAGAAGGAAAAAAACCCCAACACAAACCAACATACAAAACAACAAAACACACATCCATGCGAACATTGACAAACATTCTAACCTACACGTGACTAAAACAAAAACTAACAAAATTGGTTCCCGCCCTCGTTGCACACAGTTCATATTGTTTAAGCATTTATGCCTAGCTATTGAATCATTTGTTTTATCCCGTAGTTATTAATTCTTGCCGATCACTTAGCCTTCTAGTTATTTGCTTACTTAATTCCTCAAATGCATAAATCGTGGTTAACTTACTCGAGATTAGTCTGTACTAATGATCAGTCACCAAAAGGTAATAATCAGCTATATAAAAAACAACATTTCAAAACAACAGAGTACATCTTCTAAATCTACTTTTACCCTTCTCATGTAATAATAATATAATTTTTAAGTTTCAAAACCAATTATCATCAGATTGCCTAATTTTAGCAACATTTTAAAACAACAAAGTACATCTTCTAATCTACTTTTCCTCTTCTCATGTAGTAATATAAATTTTAAGTTTCAAAACCTGTTATCATGAGGTTGCCGTCACTCTTTTTTTTTTTAAATCAATCAACCACTTCCATTCAGACACGAATTCATTTTGTGTTCTGCCTTTTACCCTGTGTGTGAGATTGTCCATTTCAACATTTCCCATCAGCCTGTTTAGCCATTGGTCCATCATTGGCAACTCCAATTTTTTCCCCAATACTTTGCATATTCCAATCTTCCTCCTAACAGCAAGTCTTCTACCGGTTTGTGTTGCTTCTAATGCAATGTTGCATCATCTACCCAGATTCCTAACAGATAAAATTCAGGCTTTTTGTGGAGTTTAAAATCTTTTGCATCATTTTTGGGATGGTAAAATGACATTTTGTGCTAGAACTTCCAATATCTCCCAGTGGCCGTGATGACTAGGGTGTGTTAAATCTCCGTGGGACCGTTCCCCCCCGTTTGTCCCCCGACAGGACAAGAAGGCGTATTTGATGACCTTGATTGATGAGACGACGACTGCCGAACGCAGACAGGAAGTTGCCGTCAACCTTGTCAAGCTTTTCCTGGGCCAAGGGCTGGCCAAAGAGTTCTTGGATCTGCTTTTCAAGATGGAACTGCACAAAACCTGTAAGGACTTTGGGGCACGGTGGGAGCTAAGACAAACCGATGGGTGGCTAAGTTTGGCCATACTTTTCACTAAAATAACTTAAAATAACGTCCTAGCTCCCAAGTGGTTTGATTTAACGGCCAACAAGCAATGGTTTTCTGTTTCAGGCGAGGCAAACACCTTGTTTCGTAGCAACTCTCTGGCTTCCAAGTCGATGGAGTCTTTTCTGAAGGTAATATATTTATCTTTTTCAAAGATGTATAGGCTTCCTCCCCTTATCTGACAGGTTAGGGACCAGAGCGGAGTCAGAAAATGGAATTGGACGAAAAACACAAACCAGAGGGAGCACGAAGGATTTAATGGAGGCTCTCTTAGGACTGGCTGCTTGCAAAGTCTTGTGGCTTGCACGTGCTGCTGTGATCGATGAGGGCTCAGAGGTTGAGGAGCAATTGATTCAATGTCAGAGCTTAGCACCCAGATGTGCTTATCTGCCAGCAAGGGAAGGAAAGCCACAGTACTTGCCAAGGAGGAGGAGGCGGCCACAGGGAGTGTCCGGAGCAATCGATCTAGTAGAAACGCTGAGCCGAAAGCTGAAGTCAAGATCAGCCCAAGAAGTCAAGAATGCCGAAGTTCACAAGACGCGGGGCCGGAATGCAAGAGTCGTGGGAGCTTGAATAGCAATTTGCCACAAGCAAACAGCAAGCCGTGCTGACAGACTTACATAGCCAAGGAGAACAAGTGTTTCTCATCAGGTTCCTGTCTTTTCAACCTCGGTGAAACGGCTTCCTTCTGAGCCCTTCTCTTTTGTCTCCTCCGTGACTGAGCGCTGGGGGGGCAAAGGTGAATCTAATTCCCCTAAATCGTCACTGACCGCTTCCGGCACTGGCTGTAAAATCTCTGTCTCAGCTTGTCTTTCAGCTGGCGGAGGTGCCGGCAAGATGGTTTGCTCTGTCACAGGCACTGGCTGTCAGATCTCCGTTTCCGGCAAAATCAATTGCTTCTCGGCCTCTGAGCTCCCCCGTATCGCAGCTGCTTGCAAAGTCTCTCAGCTGGCGTAGCACCTTTTATTCCCCTCTCGTCTCCTTTTGCAAAGAGCGCGTGCGTGCAGGTGGTTCCAAGCGAGCCTCCATAGCCAAGAAGAAATGATGAAAGAGCGGAATCCGTGTCGAATGATTGGAACTTGTGTTTAATTGAGAAGCATCAAAAGAGCGAGTCGTCACATAACAATGTGTCGAAAGGTGCCAGTTTTTTTTGTAAAAATGCCATCTTTTGGGGTCAGTCCTCCCAAGACTGAGTACAACAGGGCTTTAAAAAACATCCCAGATGTAATAAAACAATCATGAGAACCGAAGGTTGACACAGTCCATTTCCGCACTAGATTGTTATAGTGCTATTATTCCACTTTCAACATCCTATGGAATCCTGGGGTTTGCAGTTTAGGGAGGGGCCTTTGAGGCCCCTCCCTAAACTGCAGACCCCAGGATTCCATAGGATGCTGAAAGTGGAATAATAGCACTATAACGGTCTAGTGCGGAAATGGCCAAAGACTGATTTTTTCCCCCCTGCAAAAGTGGCTTTACCCTGTCCAAGATCCCATTGGGTGGGATGAGTTTATACTGGGGGAAGAGGAGAAAGCAGAGGAGGTACAGCAGCCGCGAAGACAAAGGGATGGCAGCAAAAGCCACCCCTGTGAGGAGAAGAAGCTGTCCTCATGACTCCTAGTGGTTTAGGAAAAGCACGAAGGTTTTATCTCCTGGCCTTCCCTGTCATTCCCCCATCACCACTACATTTTAGTTGGAAAAAGGGCTTATGCCACTGTAAGTGAAATCTCTGCCGGGATCAGTAATCTACGGGATTCCAGTCAGCGCTCCCAGAACCGTTGTGCAAACTCTGACGGCTCTGTGAATCAGGATTCCCACCGGAGATGAGGCATGTGGGAGTGATGACGGCGGTCAATAGCAATGGTAAGAATAATAGAGAGGCGCCATGGTGCGGTCGTTGGAATATTAGACTAGGATTTGGAGGGACCGGGGTTTGAATCTCAGCTTGGCCGTGGAAAGCTACTGGGCGAGCCTGGGTGAGTCGTACTCTCTCAGCCTCAGCGGAAGTCAAACGAAAGCCCCCTCTAAATTAATCTCACCAAGATGCTTTCCCCTTGGGTCGCTATGTGCCAGAATTGATTTGACGGCACACAACAACTGCAGAAATGAGAAAACGTACACCCTTTGGTTGTGCGGACACCCTCTTTTCCGCCCTGTCTGAAATCTTTCCACCCTGTAGGTGGCAGGGATGCAGTATCTCCATCGCGTACTCGGACCGACCGTCCACCGTGTCTTTGAAGAGAAGAGAAACATTGAACTCGATCCCAGCAAAGTGGAGAGCAAAGAGGCTGGGTAAGAGGCCGGAATGACAGCCGGGAGAGGGTCGGGACATAGGCCATTTCCATACCAGACTGTTGTAGTGCTATTATTCCACTTCTAACGTCCTATGGAATCCTGGGGGCCTGGTCAGCCCCCTCCCTCAACCGCAAACCCCAGGATTCCATAGGACGTTGGAAGTGGAATAATAGCACTACAACAGTCTAGGGCGGAAATGGCCGAACTTGTCTGTGATCACCCTCGGAAAGGGAGAGTATAAAGCAGAGATTCTGCAAAAATCAGAACTGCGTCTCCATTCTGTGAACTCGCCAGATACCAAAAGCATGCAAAGTTCACCAGGCCTTGTAGCGTTGTCTACTTCTTTTTGTCAATGAACCGGAAGGGGCGCTATGTCGTTGTTAAATTTATTTTGTATTAAATAAACATTAAAACAAAATGAAGTCAACAATCATACAGTCCCGATCATCCTTATTCTCTCATCTTCATCACAGTCATGGACTTCTCCTTGACAAATCTTGGATGTTAACTATTTATAAGTATTGTATCGTTTCAGTTATATTATGGAAAAATGATTCTAATTCCTTAATTTTTAAGAAACATTATATCTCTTTTAACTTTAATCCTTCATGTGTAATAACGTTTCACTATATCCCTGTGTTAAATAAAACAGTCTATTAAACGCTTTCTGATGTTTAACTATATAGATAACCTATTAATTTCAAACTCCAAAACTTGCTATCACAGGATCTCCCCAAGTGTTTCTAAGCTAAGTCATTACCACGTTTCACACAGTTGAAAATTTTTCAATACTCTCTGCTGTGATTGAGAACTATGTTGTCTCTTCTGGTCACTGGAAAATCCATCCTGGCTCTCTTTCCAGCCTGGCATATTTTTTTTTCTTTAATTAAAATGTTGATCTCAATATGTTGAATTCTGTAGCAGATGCCAAATGGGATGCTCATTCGGTTTTGGCACGCAGTCACAGGTTATATACAGGCCTGTTTAAATTTTAGCTTACATAAAGAATTTATGTAAATATATCGTTTAAACAAATAAACTATTAAAAGTCAAGAGCGAACGTCATCCATTGCTTCTATGCAAGGCTAAATTCTTTTCCGGTTATTGAATTTGTTCTGCGATGGATCTGCCCGTTGCTTCCTGTTCAGCCAAGTTAATGATAAAAAGGCTTAAATAGTCAGTACTTGTTTCTCCAGGATGGCCAAGAAGGAGATTTTGAGTTTTAATTACTAATCTCTCCACTTTTCTTCTCTTTAATTTCTTTAAAGCGCAGGACAGCACGTGCATAGCAAACAGTATGCAGAGTCACACAGATTTATAACTGCCTCCAGCTGGTGACTCCTATGTCAGTAGGGCATTGAATCCACTCCGGGTTTCAGCTAGCTTTAAAGGAGTTCTCCAAGGTGCTGAATATATTTAGAAATAGGGTTCATCACCTTGGAGAGCTCCATGAATGGCTGGACTAAAACCGAGGCCTTTTTCGCACGGCATTTTTGATGCAAAAGGGACCCTTGAGTGTCGCGCAAATGTGAGGAGCAGTCCACATGATGCACTCACATTTGCGCGATGCTCCAGGGCCTGACACGGGCTGCGCACGCATTTTTTCATTGTCGGCTTGAAGCCGAAAATGCTGCGCGGTCGTGCATCGCTCCAGGGCGCCACGCGGAGCCTCGGGAGCCAGGCTGGTCGCGCTTCCTGTCCAGTGCAGGCCGGGAAGGTCCCAGGCTGCACTGCAAAAGGAAGAGGCGGGGCTCTCGCGCGAGCAGGAAGCTCGTGCGGAGCCAAAGAAGCAGGGAAGCGAGAGCCTCTCTCCGGAGGCTGCTCGCGTGAGCACCGCACCCCAGCACCGAAAATGGGCGAGTTGCAGAAAGGGTCCTAGAGTGGGTTTGCGCCCCACTGACATGGAAGCCACATCAGCTGCCTTTGCTGATAACAGACGTTGGCGCACGGAGCACGCAGAAAAACACACAGTCTCAAAAAGATCCTGAAATATAGAAAAGAGTTAATTGTCGTAGCTGATTAATCATGAGTCAACACATCTGTATCGATTCAGTGTGTCTCTTCTGTTTTGATACTAGGATTCAGGCCTGCGAATTTAATGTGGTATGGAAAGTTTGGGAAAGTTCCTTTTTTGGACTTCATTCAGTCTATGGGTTAAAAATACATTTTTGACTGCAGCTCCTAGAATCCCCCACGGGAAGTGGTTGTGCTTACTGGATTCTGGGAGTTATTATCCACGCATACATAGATCCTATTGAGTCAGTGGGTCTAATTTGCTTGAATTAATAACACTGTTCACGCCTGTGCGTTTAATGTAGTCTGTCGTCTTAATATGGCGAACTAGAGGTTTCTGGGAGCTGTAGTCTGAAAAGCGGACTGTTCCAAGTTCCGAGTATAGTTTAACTTAGAGGAGATCAGTTGGTACTGATGGAGACAGACGTGCCCAGTAACAACAGGGAGAAAACGATTCTAGACTCTGTTGATGCTGTTTTTTGGGTCAGGTGCTCCAGCCTCCATCGGATCCAAAGTGAGAGTGATGTGATCCAACAGAGCGCCCAGCTGCTTTGCTCCTACCTGACGGACCTTCTCGCTGCCATTGCCCAGTCCGTCGAGGCGTGCCCCGCCATCATCCGGGCCACCTTCCGGCTCCTTTACAAAAGAGTTGGGGACTGCTTCCCTGAAGAGAGAGACCAGGTCAGTTCAGGGCACAGTTTGGAAAGTTACTTTTAAAAAGGTAACATAGTTTTTTGTTCTTTATCATGGGCTCCTCCACACAGTACAATTATAGTTCAGTGGCCCCTCCATATTTGCAAGCGTTTGGGGTGCAGAAATCTTGCAAAAGTGAAAAACAAGCACAAATAACTCCCCCCTGTGATTCCTCCTCCCATTCCCTTCTGGACCTCCACCCTCCCATTCCCTTGCCTCTGGTCCCAGTGCTCCTGGGGGGAAGAAAAAAAAGACAAGGTAAAGGGATTACTGGTACTTTCCCTTCAGACAAAGAAGAGCGATTCTGGCACCCTAGCTACTTCCGGTCATCATCTTGAGAAAGGAGATTCCTCCTAGAGGAGAATGGGGAGCAAAGAGAGAACCTGACAGATCAGTGGGCATTACCTAGTAGAATGTGCCGCCATGTAGCAGAGAGGACATGCCTCCAACAGTGGTGGTGGTGGGGTTGCTCACCTAAGAGGGAAAAGCATCAATTTTAAACACAAGCCTTACAAGCCTGGGCAGAGGAATGCAAGGGAATGGGAGGAGGAGAATAGGAGGTGGGAGGCAAGCACATGCCTTGTGAATAATCAAATTTGTGAAGGTCAAACTTGCAAATGTGGAGGGAGGACTGTACTGTGTTTCCACTTTGACTTGCATGGTTCCATCCCATCCATCCCATCCAGGAAGCTCTAAGTGCCTCTCCAAACCACAAACTCCAGGATTCCATAGGAGAGACCCATGATAGCTGAAGTGGGACCATAGTGCTATAACTGCATAGTGTGGAAGAGTTCCAGATGAGGCCCAATGACACATCACGCTCCCTCCTCTGCAGTATGTGTGTATGTATTTAGAAAGCAGGGTAGTTTAGAAAAGTTTAAGATATTTGGATATTTGGATCCACTGAGCAGGCTTTCTGGGGATTATGGGAATTGTAGTTGAAGCCATCTGTAGGCCACAAGGTGGGGAAAGCTGCTGTGATATAGGTACAGTGTGAACTGCAGCTATCAGCTCAGCGTTACAAACTGAATAGAGCTTTATACGCACCGTTGTTGTAATGTAACAATTAAAAAAATCGTTGAGGTTGCAAGCTGGCACCCGCTTGCCTGAGGAGCAATCACACTATGCAGTTATAACACTACGAGCCCACTTTAACTGCTATCCCATGGAATCCTGGGATCTGCAATTTAGAAGGGGGGGAAAAATCACTCTTTTGTACTACAACTCCCAGAATCCCCTGGCAGGACGTCCTGGGTGTTGTCAGTGACCTTTCTAAGCTCTGACCAGAACCAGCGTGTAAGGGGATCCAAGTCGGAGCATCCGTGAGAGCTTGGGTACCCAGAATTTGAGGAGTATACCCGGGAGTATTTGTGTAGCCGGTTCTCTTTCTTTCCATCCTCCTCCTTCTTAGACGCTGATCCCCTCTGCGGCTGCTTTTTCTCTCCTTGCAGAATGTGAAATTCATTGCCATCACCAGCTTCCTCTGCCTGCGCTTCTTCTCTCCGGCCATCATGGCCCCCAAACTCTTCCACCTGTGGGAGAAGCATGCCGATGCCCGTACCAGCCGGACTCTTCTCCTCCTGGCCAAGGTACGGCTCTGCGACCCTCGGAAAGTCCAAGGGGTGGAAGACGGGGCCTCGTACCTGATGGAGTTCCTCGCCCTTGGCGGGTTGATTAGAATCATAGAATCACAGAGTCGGAAGAGCCCATGAGGCCATCTAGTCCAACCCCCTGGCCATGCGGATTTTCTGCAGGGGGAAGCAACACAACCCTCCCTGTTGAGTGCTAAGCTGTGTTTTGGGGGATTCAGGTTCAAATCCTCCTTGATAAAAAACAAGGATTAAAAAAAAAAGTCCAGCGCCAAATGAAATTAGCACCATAAGTATTTACGACTCACTGACTTTTCCTTAGTAAAATGCTCCTTCCGCGTGAGACTTTTGAGAAGTTCAGGAGCATATAGTCATAGGGCCTTTCCGCACTACAGTGTTGTGGTGCTATTATTCTGCTTTCAACCTCCTGTGGAATCCTGGGGTTTGTAGTTTACTGAGGCCAAAGAACTCTCTGGATGAGAATTCTAAACTGCAAAGCCCAGGATTCCATAGGAAGTTGAAAGCGGGATAATAGCACTATAAGAGTATAATGCAGACAGGCCCACAGAGAGCCTCCCTGGGAGTTTAAACTGCATTTCAGGAACACCTGAGCACAGCTTTTGTGTTTTCTTTCTGTCTCAAAATTTGTGCACCTTTTTAAAAAATGATTTTTCTGTAATATATGCATTTATCTGACCCATTTAACTAACTTAGGCAGTATTTGCCCAACGACCGAAACGGGTTTGTGTCTTTCCTCACATTTTATCCATCTGCGTGCAAAAATGCGCACGTTGCTTCGGGTGCCCTTCGTGTCTCAGAGGCGTCAAGGCGCGCGGCGTGCGCTTTCTCGAACAAAGCTCCAGAGATACGAACGTGCTGCTTTCAGCGCACACTGTCGGGTCCGGCAAAATGTCTGTCCGTCCCGACTGGTGACTCCGACCTGTTGTTTGCCAGGCCATTCAAAGCGTGGGGAACATGGACGCCAGCGTCAGCCGCTCCAAGGAGCCTTGGATGGCCCCTCTGCAGCCCACGATCCAACAGGGCGTTGCACAGATGAAGCAGTTCATCCTTCAGCTCATCGACATTGAAGAGAAAGAAGGTCAGTGAAGGAGGCAGGTCGGCGAGGGAGACCCTCCCTGCAAGGAAATTGACAGAACGGTGCTGGTTGTAGCTTGGAGGGAAGATGCATTGCTGTCAGGATGCATAGCCCCTGCCATATGTTGCTTTGCTGGATATATATTGAAATCAATACAGTCACTGTATGGTAATCAATGTAGACGTAGCTACCGTATAGTTCCATTAAGTCTAGTTGTAACTGCTACAAAGTACCCAGTGCTTAATTGATGATTGCAAATGTTGGAAGGTATGCTGCCGTAAATTTTGCTTGGCGGCCTTTGATGTCCCAGAGCCTCAGTCTTCCTGTCTGTACTATGGGGACAAATAATCCTGAGTCCCTGACAGAGGAAATAAATAAGTAAATAAAGGTAATAAAGAGTCATCGTGCGCAAAACACGTGGCATGCTAACTCGTTGGGTTTTTGGTTTTAAATCAGCGCCGGTCTGTGTTGTTTCCTGAATCCATTTCTGTGGATTTTGAATATTGCAGAATTAGACCTGCAGAATGCTCTCTCCCTTCAGACCCGGGTGGTGAAAGAGGGACCCTTGTTTATCCACAAGCCGAAAAGCAAAGGGCCTCTCCTCTCCTCGACCTTTAAGAAGCTCTACTTCTCCCTAACCAGCGAGGCCCTCACCTACTCCAAGACGCCCAACTCCAAGGTAAGGAAGGGGCAGCGACTAGTGGCTTGGGAGGCAGGACACTGATAAAACCACTTATTTGTTCAAGCTTTCAGGGGAAGAAACAAGGACTGGAATTCTCAGCTGTGCACTCCCAATAGATGGCCATCCAGCCTCTGTTTTAAACCTCCAAAGAAGGAGACTCCACCACGGTCTGAGGCAGGAGATTCCACAGTCGAACTGTTCTTACTGTCAGGAAGGTCTTCCTAACGTTTTGGCGAAAAAGAACATTAGGACGGAGAGGCAGGAGGGGCATCTGTCAGGAATGCTTTGATGGTATACTCCTGCATGGCAGAATGGGGTTGGACTAGATGGTCCTTGGGGTCTCTTCCAGAACCCTATGCTATGACTTTATGATTTTAAATGAAAATGTACAATCTGGGGAGGGGAAGCAGCCGTGGGAGCAGCAATCACAGAGTCACAGTGGTGACATTTGTCCTCTCAATTCTCAACTGTTCAAGGAAGCGTCTAGGTGGAAGCAGAATGATGGGCTTGATGACCCTTCCTCTGCTCGGTGGTTGCCCTCCATCCTTCCGTCCTTCTGGGATTCCACAAAAGGACATGAATAATGTTATAAGAAACGTGGGCGCTACAAAGCAACCAAAGCCTATAGTCAGGAGAATATAACAGACTATCACAACTGATGAGGTCCTACGTAAGCAAACGACAGCTATGAAATCCATCTGTTCCTCTGGAATTGTCTTTCAGAAAAGCCCCTTCATTGCTTTGGCCAACATACTGGCAGCTGAGAAGGTGGAGGAGAAGAGCTTTGGCAACTCCAACGTCATGCAAATCATCTACGCCAACGAGGCGGGGCAGGCGGACACAGCTTACCTGCAGTGCAAGGTAACTTTTATTTCTCATGTAGCGGTATAAAGTTTAGGTTTAAAAACCTATTCGCGTCAGATCACCTCCACTTTAAAAAAAAAAAAAACAATCAACCACTTCCATTCAGACCGAAATTCATTTTGTGTTCTGCCTTTTATTCTGTACTGAAATGCACAAATATAGGATGGGGGACACGTGGCTGGATAACAGCACGTGTGAAAGGGATCTAGGAATCTTAGTAGATCACAAGCTGAACATGAGTCAGCAGTGTGACGCGGCAGTCGAGAAAGCCAATGCGATTCTTGGTTGCAGCAATAGGAGGATGGTGTCTAGATCGAGGGAGGTAATGGTACCATTCTATTCCGGTTTGGTGAGACCCCATTTGGAGTACTGTGTCCAGTTCTGGGCACCTCAGTTCAAGAAGGATATTGACAAGCTGGAGCGTGACCAGAGGAGGGCGACCAAAATGGTGAAGGGTCTGGAAGCCATGAAGCCCTATGAAGAGTGGCTTTAGTCTGCAGAAATGAAGGATAAGAGGGGACATGATAGCCCTGTTTAAATATTTGAAGGGATGTCACATCGAGAAGGGAACGGGCTTGTTTTCTGCTGCTCCAGAGACCAGGACAAGGAGCAATGAATTCAAGCTGCAGGAAGGGAGATTCCACTTGAACCTCAGGAAGAACTTCCTGACGGTCAGGGCTGTCCGGCGGTGGAATATGCTGCCTCCATGGAGTGTGGCGGAGTCTCCTTCTTTGGAGGTTTTTAAGCAGAGGCTGGATGGCCATCTGTTGGGAGTGCTTTGAGGTGGGTTCCTGCATGGCAGAAGGGGGTTGGACTGGATGGCCCCTGGGGTCTCTTCCAAGTCGAGGATTCTATGATTCTGTACATAAGATTGTCCGTTTCAACAATTCCCAACAGTATTCAGTCACTCATCCATTGTTGGTAAATCTATTTTTTCCTGTACTTGCATAAACTATAGCTGTTACCTCATTGTGCAACACACAACGCGCAGAGGCAGTAGGCAATGTGTAGCATGCATTACACAGTATTTTCGGCACCTCATTGAGCATCTGGAAAGTGCCACATGCAGAACTCTTTTCCCACTGCCATCAGCTGGATATGGCTGTTCGCCCTGGTCTGAAAAAGTCACTCTGGATGTGTAGTGGCGCTTGCAACTAGGTATGTCACCAACAGGACTCTGGAGAGTAATAATTAAATCTTTCAAAAAATAATTTAACATAATGGGAAATATCCAACCTTCCAAATCCCCCCGTGAATAAATTAGAGGGAATGAATTCACTGTTGGAAGATTGAATTATTTGCAAGATTATGTCCAGATTAGTATCTCTGGCCCTGGTCACATTAGAGGGCACTGTAAAACCTTGCAGCTGCAGGTTGAACTTGCAGTTCCTGCTGAGCAGAGATCAGAACAGCACAGAAAAGGGAAATGCGTCAGGCGACACTGAGCGAAACATGCAGATAGGCATTTACGTTTCCCCGTCTTCCGTTGTCTTACGGGCTTCTAGTGTGTCAATGAGCTGAACCAGTGGTTATCGGCCTTGCGGAAAATCTGTGTGAACAACACCGGGATGTTGTGTTCTTACCACCCTGGTGTCTTCCGAGGGGACAAATGGAGCTGCTGCCACCAAAAGGACAAAACAGGTATTGCATTTTGGGGTCAGTGTTAGCTGCGTACGAAGGCAGTTGTATAACATTTCTAAAAAGGAAACAGAATCACCCGTTGTGCAAGGGTGTCCTTGCATAGATCTGTCTGTCTGTCTGTCTGTCTGTCTGTCTGTCTGTCTGTCTGTCTGTCTGTCTAACTATTTGAATGTATATCCTGTCTTTCTCCCAAATGGGATCCTGTTGGAGAGTTTCCCAGGGTGTTAGCCCTTTGGGGGGAATTCTATGAAAACTAAAACGGTTAGGAATCAGCCTTCTTTTAGCAATGTAGCAGAAAAACCACGTCCCAATCTCTGTGTGGCTTCCCTGAACTGAGACTGACTTAGAAAACAAGACAAGGCAGGAAGTTTCAGGTTGCAAACTTAGAAAAGTTTACTAATGAATTTTATAATCACATATGCATTGGAGAGCGTAGATCCTAACTAGCTAACAAACAGGTTAGGTAAGATAGTATCTTCATTCTTAGCTCACCATCTTCTTGGCGGAGAGGCGAAGCATGGTCGGAGGGAAGGAAGCAGACGCAAAACGGGAAAGAGGGCAAAGAAGAAGAGGTCTGGAAGTGTAGTCTTTTATGTACGGCCAATGACGCCAGGGTCTATCCTGGGTCACATGGTCTGGTCATCTGGTTACCGTAGCCATGCATTTAAACAATGCAAAGAGCAAGACTGAGGCTTTAAGTGAGAAGGCAGAAGGCTTTGACAGGCAAAAGAAAAAGAAATTCTATGCTAGCTAAGCCCTACTTGCCCTAGAACAAGAGGAGAGGGGAGAGAGAGAATGCCAGAATTTTCCAACAGATCCCAAATGGGATCTAGCAGCAGCAGCAGGTGGCTCCCGTGTCAGTGGGATGGTGAATTCACTCCAGGCATTAAAGAGGCTCTCCAAGGTGCTGAATGGCATTGCTAAATAGGTCCAGCACTTCAGAGAATTCTTTTAATGCTAGCAAAATCCTGGAATGGATTAACCACTCCCCTGTCAATGCTGTCAATGCTGTTTACGTCTCACCAGCAGGCCCCATTTGATGACAAAAGGATGGTGGGAAAAAGGGGAAGGGTTTGGAAACGTACAGTGGGGGGAAAAAGAGACTTTCTTAGGTGTCTGATTGGGAAAGAAATCTGACTGGAAAAACAAAAGGGGTAAAATCGGCTTTGTCCCCCAGATCTTGGCTGCGACAAAACCCGCCACGGCGTCACCCTGCGAGAATGGAATGACCCCTTGGATCCTGACTTGGAAGCTCACTTGATATTCCGGCACCTGGTCGGGGTCCAGGAGCAGATGAGGTGAGTGCGCAGGCTGCCCGCGTCCAACGAAAACTGAGACGTGTGGAGGAAGGGGGGGTCTTTCTTTTAACCCTCGTGCCCGGGGAAGGAATCTTCACGTCTCTTAGAGGAAAGTCTTCTTTTTACTCCTATTGCACGCAAGTTGATTTTTGTACCTTGAGCATGCTGTATGGACAATAAGATGGATTTTAAAAAATAGCCAACTGTGGTGAGGCCTGCTTCTTCCCTTCACAGGCTGGGGTGGCCGCTTTCCCCCAGTCGGCTAAAGCACTCGGCCACCCCACTCAGCAATGCCTTCCCCTTTAAAACACCACCCTTGTGTAAAAAGGGTAAAGCCGTTCCACTGGTATTTTTTAGAACCGCTTCGGTGATCTCTGGTAGCGTGGTTCTGTTCGGTTATAGCTACTGAAAATCATTCAGCTGAGTCAAAACTTACAAAAATATACTATAATCTTCATTAAAATAATAACCAGAATAAGGGATTGGTTCTCATATGGATGTCGGAGCTTAAACAGATCTTCAGAATGTGTTTAGATAGATTCCTTATGTCTTTGCACCAGCATAACGTCACAGATATCTCAAACAGCTATCCTTTTGCCCAAAGGCTTAGTTTGCAAATCTAGGTCACACTCTCTGACCCGATTCAAAAGTGGGTTGGTTTCTTTTCTGCCTTTCTGGCTTTTTCTGAGAAAACACACCCTTCCCAGTGAACCCTCCTGGTTGACTGAGAACCTCTGTGGCTGAAGGGCTGACTCTTAGCCCTTCTTCCCTGGAGTCTGACCAAACCTGTTCAGTATGCCTTCTATATATACATTTCCCTCTCAGGCCTCCAACCTCTCCTTCGCACTGATGGGCTGGGTTGCTTTCTGGAGTGGCCATTCTGGTTGCCTGGCAACCTGTTGCTGGGATTTCTCTACCACTCAGGATAGCCGCTCCGTCATCATGGTTGGGGTGGCCGAGACCCTCCTGCTGGCTGAGATGAAGCAATGTCATGGATTGCTCAGTTCTTTGGGGAAGCTAGCAGTTCTGCAATCCCGCTTCCGTATGGGAAGGGGAAGTGGTCCGTCTGGCTGACACAACGGGGTGACTGAGGACTGAGAAGAGGTCCCGTGCCAGGTAGAAGAGTTTAGTGACCAGGCCTCAGAAAGCTGGGATGATCATGGAATCACAGAAACATAGAGCTGGAAGAGACCACAATAGCTGTTGAGTCTAACCTCCTGCCATGCAGGAAAAAAACACTCAAAGCATCCCCAGCAAATGGCCCTCCAGCCTCTGCTTAAAAACCTCCAAAGAAAGTGACTCCACCACACTCCAAGGCTGCACGTTCCACTGTCGAACAGCTCTGACCATCAGGAAGTTCTTCCTGATGTTTAGGTGAAATTTCTTTTCCTCTAGTTTAAATCCATTGCTCCGTGTCCTAGTTTCTGGAGGAGCAGAAAATAAGCTTGCTCCATCTTCAGCGTGCCGTCGCTTCGAATATTTAAAGGGATGATATGGGAGATCAAGTTGCCAACATCTTGGATGGCACAAGGCTGGAGAAGGCAGCTCTAGAAGGGCCTGCAGTATAAGGCGACCTTTTATTAAGGGATGTTTGAAAAATGGAAAATTTCTGCAGGCAAGCAAATCTGAACTTCTCCTGTTTGTCCTCTGTTGAGATAGCTATAGGATGTGCTAATGTCTTTTGTTACTTGCTCTCTAAAGGGAAAAGTATGTGGAGCTGTTGTCTCTCGAGAATGGTGAAAGCCTTCCTTCAAGGCAAAATGAAGGTAAGGCTCTTAATTCTTTTTTAAAATGGTGCTTCGCAGGGAGCTAAAAACTTCGTAGGGAGACCGTGTGGTTCAGTGGTCTGAGTGTTGAACTATGGAACCACAGCTCAAATTCCCACGCAGCCATGGAAATGCACTGGGTGGCCTTGGGCACATCACACTCTCTCAGCCTCAGAGGAAGGCAATGGCAAAACTCTCTCTGAAGAAATCTTGCCAAGAAAATCCTAGGAAAAGGTCAGAGTTGACTTGAAAGTGCATAACAAAGAAATGCTTTATAGTCTTGTTTCTGCGAGCAAAGGGAAAGTTGTTAGTTTGAGGACAATTAAAACCTTACAGCGGACCGGGATGCAGGCCAGGATGTTCAGAAATTCGGAGATTAAAGAGGCCGAAGAAAGTTGGAGTTCTAACAAAATAGGGAGATGTTTATTTTCAGCGGTTGTTGTGCGCCTTCGGGTCACTTCCATCGTAAGCTGAACCTATCACAGGGTTTTCACCCTTCATTTGGCAAGATTATGTGGAATTCAAAGCCCATTTTTTTCCCTTGTATTAATTTTAGCATGTTTGAAGGATGTGCCCAAGTATGTGGGATTATAGCTTTCTAAAGTTTTTTTTTTTTAATTACAGCTCCCATAATCCACCCTGTCAGCACAGGCAGTTGTCAAGAAAGTTACTTTTCTGAGCTTTCATTACAGGCTGTTTCCAAAATAGCTCATTACAACCTTCCTACTATCTTTTGACTCGCATCTGTGGATTATTTCACTGACTAATGTTATGGAACTCCTTCTAGTGGCACGCAGGAGCAGTGCGCCGAGTTAATAGCTTGAGGCAAATATCATAAATTTCCTCCAGTTCCCCAAAATAATATTATAGCAGAGGTACCGTGGGAAGCTTTTTTAAAAGCAGCGCTCAGAAGTAGCTTGTTAGAAGTAGCATATTTACCTGCAGCAAGGTATTTTTTTTTGTTTTGGAAATGAGGACGTAACAAAGTTCTCCAAAGTTCTTCTCAAAAAAATAACATAGCAGGCAGAAATCGAAAGTTGCTTTCTTGGGGTGCCAAGTGAAGCCGTTTACTTTTTAACTTGAGCAGGGGTTTTCGAATTTTACGCCGTACTCTTACCAAGGCAAAGGATTTCTCTCGTATAAACAAAAGTACGGAGCAGTACGACGAGTAACACGACAAATTACTTTTTGAGCACCGTATAAAAGCATCATTGAAATGAATTACTTTTCAGGAAATAACTTTCCTTGCTCTGCTTTCTGTCTCTCCCTTGGTGCAGAAGCTGAAAATGTTGATGGCCCCTCTAGGCTTTTCCAGCTGTTACGGGAACTTGAAGAAATTCACTCTCAGGAGCTCTCTCGGTCGAGCAGTTTGGCCAACCCGGACCGAAACTGCCTGGTGGAACTTCAGACGTGACTCTGGTCCGAGCCGCTTTTCTTGAACCAGGCCTGCTTTGGTCGTGCTCAAACCGAAGTAATGCCAAACTCTCCTGGAATTTTGGGAACTCTTTCGTGACCGCGTATTTGCCAGCCGAGAAAGAATGGAACGAGGCAGCCTCTGACCTTCTCTCAGGAGACCCGGATGTGGACACGCTACCTCTCCATTTTGGATCTAGGTCACCCTGGTAGGACCTCCAGACCTGGAGAAACAGACAGAAACCAATTTCCAAAAACCCTGGTGTTTCTTCCCCAGTTGTTGAACTAAGGCCCAGTAGTTCTGTTGAGGTTCTTCAATAACCCGTAGTGTAAGAACTCAATCATTTGGCTCAGTATGGTGTGCACGGTGCATTTATTTCCTGTGATCATCAGCGGATACATGCGGTTCTTTAGAATGTTGAGCTTCATTTTTTTTTTAAAGGGAGTAAGTTTCTAGACCTCATGGTGACAGATGCGTTCAAAGACACGCACAGAAGTATACTGTGTTTTGGCGTATGTCTGAAGTCTCCACGCCTTTGCTCCCTCTATATTTTCCTCATTATTTCCTCATGTACAGTCTGGATAAAAACACCTCTGTAGGTGCTTGGAGGTGACCAAGTGTGGAGGAATTTGCCGTCAAGCCTGTAGAAACCCCTAAATTTCACTTGGGGTGGGAATCTGGGTGTCATTAGAGTGGCCAGCGTAGGGAAGTGAAGTGAAGTGAAGTGATTCAAAATAGCTTGAGTTTATTCAAAGTAATATTTATTATTAATCTTAGATTAATGGTGTAAAATAGCGCTTCTCAGGCTATCTGATGTGGGGGACCCAGGCTTTTTTTTTTCCCCCCAGTGAGGCCAGAGAATGGTACTGTATTTGTGTCCATTGGCTGCAATTGTTATCTTTCTTTCCTGGAATGTTATAACCACCCTGAGCAACACTGGGGCAAAAGACTACACAAACAGGACCAGGGTGGACTGGTGGGATCCGTGGCCAGTTAGGTTGCCATGTCAGCAGACCCCACTTACTGGAATTCCCAATACCTGAAAGCAAGGGTGGGCCCCAGTGGGAACTGGTGGCTGTCATGTCAGTGGAGTGGCGAATCCATGCCAGGTTTGGAGTAGCTTTACAGGAGTTATCCATGCGGCTGGGCCTGTTTAGTGTGTGGAGGATAGAGTTCAGTACCTTGAAGAGCTCCTTTGAAGCTTAGTGTAAAATCTGGAATGGATTCATCACCCCACTGACGTGGGAGGCACCACCGGCGGGCCCTTGTGATGTCAAAAGGGGCAGGACCGTGCGATGTCGCAAGGATCAAGCCCTTCAGACAGTCACGGGGTGTGCGTGTGAGAGGGACAGAAAGAGACATGTGGAGGAATGATGCTGGAATTTGTTATGGGAATTGCACATCTCCATCGGGGAGCGGCCAGGGATAGCCCAGGGTCGCCATCCGTTCCACTTCCCACCCCCCTCCGCTCGCTCACAGACCGCGTTTCCCATTCCTGATGAAAGAGAAGAGGCACGCCTTGGCCAAGATTCTGCGCTGAGGGAGAGAGAGGATAATTTTGTCACACAGCAGCATTTCCCTCCTTAGTGGATCGTGACATTGCAGAACCCAGTGTGTAACATTGCAACGTGTGACATTGCAGCACCAAATGTGTAATGTGTATGGAGAAGCATCCGCACCTGAGATACACCACGCACAATGTGCAGGCTCGATGGCACCACACACACAACTGTGCTTGGGCAACCTTCAGCCAAAGGCAGCTGTTCTGCATGGCACAAACACGTCCCAAAGTTTCCAAGGGGAACTCTTGCCTGCTTAAGAAACCAACGGGATCCTAGCCCTTGATTTTTGCGGAAAACCAAGCCACCTGCCTGGAGCTTCCAGAGGCAGGATTCTCAATTTTCACAGACTTACAGAATCTTAGCGCAGGAAGAAGCCTCAAGGGCCATCGAGTCCAGCTGCCTGCCGTGCAGGAAAACATGACTGAAATGCTCCTGAGAGATGCCCATCCAACCTCTCTTTTCTTGCAATTTGAATCCATTGGTTCTTGTTTTAGTCCCAGGAACAACAGAAAACAAGTTCATCCCATCTTCTACATGACATCCCTTCAATTATTTAAAGATGGCTCTATCATACCCCTCTCGGTCTTCTCCAGGCTAAACAAGCCATTCCTCATGAGGCTTGGTCTCCAGGCGTTCTACCTTTTTGGTTGCCCTCCTCTGGACATCTTCCAACTTGTCCATATCCTCCCTGAACTGTGGTGCCTGGAACTGGCCACAGTAGTCTAGCTGAGCCTGACCAAAGCAGAACAGAGGGGGACTATTACTTCCTTTGACCCAGACACTTTACTCCTATTGATGCAGCCCAGAATTGCACTGGCTTTTTGGACTGCTGTATCACACTGTGATGCATTTTCTGGCCTCCTTTGTCTTCCTCGGAAGTTCTGGTTTGGGTGTACCAGAAAAGCCTCGGAGGCCTGCAGAGTCCACTATTCTCACCCCGACAGGAAAGTAAGCTTGGATTGCTCCCATAGCATGTGTCTGGGGAAGAGAGAATGGCATGTGAGGAGGAAGGAAGTGAAGTCACCTGGGGAACATCAGTTTATATAAAAAACGAGGCATCAGACAAGATAGAAAGGTGACTTTATCAGAGATGGAGAACTTTGTGCCCTAACAAATTATCTCCACTGCTATCACTTTCTGTAGGCACAAAGTTCTCCATCTCTGATAAAATCCATACACATGCTGGAAAACTGGAGGTGTACCTCCTGCAGAACTCCAAAGGAAGCTAGGAGTGGGTGAAGTGTCCTTTCCGTTTTCTTCTTTTCCCAGGGCTTGGATGGGCCACAAAAACTGAGATATTATATCGCAGGGGTGAGCAAAGAGCGGCTGCCTGCAGCTCTTGGGGCCCCAAGTGTGGCCCTTGAAGCCCCCAAACGCCTTCCAATTAAAAAAAAATATGGAGAAATGATTTTGGAGAAATGGTCCAAGATGGCAACAGTTTGCTTCCCTTAGCGCCCCTCCCCAGTTCCAAAATTTTCCAAAAACTCCTCCGCAAAAGAGGGGGGATAATGGCTAAAATGGCAGCAGAAAGTGACACTGCGACCCTTTGGGTCCACCGGAATGTGACGGTGCCCACCGGATAAGGAAAGGAAGGGGAAAAAATCCCCACACCTGAGCAGCTGCCCACCTCTGCGACACCGCTTCAGTGTAGCATAAATATCCATCGGCAGAGTTACATTATGCAATCCCCTACACCGAATACCAATATAGCACAAGGTATGCGGTTAATAGTCAAAGCCCATGACTGACAATCCATTGTGCAATTGCAATGCACTATGTGCAAAGGCAATGCACAGTAGCAATGCATGTTCACGCACGACTCTGTGCACTTGAGTGCACTCTTGCATGTGCAACAGTCCCACATGGGTGACTCCGCTTCTGCTGATTTAAGCTTGGATGACCGCTGTGTCATCCAAAGCAAATTGCTCTGCCTGCGTAGCCCAATGGATGTTTGTGTACGTCACTGACAACAGGATGCCAGGGAAAGAGTCAGGTTAAGGCCGGCCCTACCATTAGGACAAGGAGACACGGCCACCACAGCTGACAAGTGGTGGGACTAGGGAATGGTAGAAAACTGTAAAAATAAGTGTACAGAATTTGCTTGTGGAATAAGTGCGGTGAGGGTTGAGAGTTCAAGGGACTTTAAGAGAGGATGAGACAAATCTATGGAGAAGTTATCTATTAGCTGGCTTCATGGAACAGAGGAAGGCTAGCATCTTCACCATAAACGAATGGAGGGGAAGGCTGCCCTTAAAGTCTCCTGGCCTCCCCACTGTCCTAATATCTTGATTTGCCTCTCAGCTGGGGCGTTATATAGATTTCCTGGTCAGCAATATCTTTAAACAACGGCTGATTCTGTTATTTTGCTCACTTGCATGCAATAAAGGAGGTAATATGTACCACTGCAATGTACTCAAGGGGAAAGCATAGGGGGCAGTGTGCTGCGGCGGTTAAAGAGGAAAGACCCCTCTGTGCCAGGAAACTCATTGGGTGATCTTGGACCAGTCACTGTCTCTTAGCCTAACCTACCTCACAGGGTTGTTGTGAGGCGTAAAAGACAGAGCCATGTATCCTGCCCTTGAGCTTCCTAGGGAAAGGGAAGCAGTGGAATGTGACTGTAACTAACAAATAAATAAATAGATCCTTCATCTAACTCGGAGGCTCTCAATGAGGAATAAAGCATCTCCTGCCATAAATGTCTGGTTTTTTTTATAAATACATTCTCTGAAGAGGACCAATCTGTGTAGCTGGTGTAAGTGTTTTTGTAAGGGAAGAAGAAATAGGAGAAAGTGCATTTTGCCTAGTGCTCCTTGGAGAAAAGATGGGATTAATGTGAGACAAAAGAATATATGTCTGTATATGTGTATGTGTGTGTGTGTGTTTTTCTTCTCCATAGCTCAAATATTGTGAAATCTGGGGCATTTGAAACTTGGCATGGATGCTAAGTGGACTCCGGGGATTTAAATATAGAGTTCTTTCATTTTTAACATTGATTAAGTGACTATACCTATTTAAAACCCGTCTGTATCTTGCAGTACCATCTTGAACCACTAGGTGTCAGATTTTCCCTAACCAAGAGTGATGAAACTGGAGACAGGACCGCTAAATTAATTTCTCCCCAGGATCGCCAGGTAGTTTCACATTATGCTTTTCCTGCTGAATGCTGCAGAAACTCAGCTGCTCCCTGGTACTTCAGTTGTGTGTGTGTGTGTCTGCGGAATAAACAGAGGGAAACAGAAACAGAACGAGCACCAGAGTTGAGTAGGGACTAAAAGGTCCCTGGTGCGTCTGCTAAGCATCTCTAAGCTCTACAGCTGTATGAGACGACAATGGGCCTAGAGTAGGAGTGGACAACTTACAGATGTTGCTAGACTACAGATCCCACGATCTTTTGCTGTGCAGATATGGAGGAGCTCCTGCAGGCTAGATTAGACCTGTGGGTCCAATATTTTTGTGCGGGTGGATGAATCACGTGGAATGGGTGCGAATTTGTTGTGGGGCGTGCAACCTCATAGCCTCAGAGGAAGGCAACGGCAAACTCCCTTCAAAGAAAGATTGCCAAGAGAACCCTGAAATAAGTTCTTCTTAGGGTCACCATAACGAGAAATGACCACAACACAACCTCATCCCTAGTTCTCTTTTGCTATAAGTGGCATGGGTGTATCTGCCTAACAGTGCCCAAAAGATCAATCTGGGCTAGATATAACACTAGACACTAGATGGCCTTAACATTAGAGTTGGCGTTCAGAGGGACAGATCCATGAGCACCCCTAAGCTGCGGACCCAGTCTTTCGGGGGAGCATGACCCCATCAAGAACTGGCCGACATACCTCTGTCTTGTTGGATTCAGTTTCAATTTATTTTCTTCAGGGTGGGCTTGGTCATCCAGATTTTTCACCAGGGAACGGGTGGCATAACAAGACTGGAAGAGACAGAGCTCTCCATCAAAATTGAGGTTTCCAGGCCAACCTTGAAACCAGGGATGCTTCCTGGTGAGGTCGTGAAGCACGCATGAAGGAGCAGGCACAAATGCTCACAGCTTGCCCTGCAAACACACATGTGCACACACAGGGAAAATATATCGTCGGGAGACGATTTACAGCGCCAGCACAAAATTATCTCCGGAACCGATGCTCTCCGGACACAGTGCCTCAGAGGCAATCATAAACTGAAGCAACAGGCACGTTATTGCTGTGACCCCTCTACCCACCGGATAGTTACTCACAAACACGGAGTTTGTCATCCAAAATACCTGGAGGCTTTAATCTTCACAGTTGCAATATGTACATCTGTACATAGGATATGCAGATCCACAGGCAGAGATTTGGAGTCAGAGAGTGAGCAAGCGTTCCCGCTCCTCTTTTATACACGCCTGCTGACAGGTCACCAGCCGGGGCCTGTAGCTTGATGCAACCCCTTGCCATGATTTCAGCATCATGACTCAGGCCTTACTCCGTGTCCCCTAGGGAACGTGTCATCACGTGCCTGGTCGTTCCACATGCTCATCAAATGTATTTTCCACTGGGGCAACTGTCGCCGCATTTTTATCCAACATATATTTTCCTGTTTGGAATTTCAGGTAGAAATCTCTTTCAAAGGGAGTGCTGCCAGATCAAAATGCAAGGAGGGGATTACTCCGTCTTGCTGACTTGGGGAGATGGGATTAAAAAAAAAAAACCCTTAACTTAGCCTTAGTTTGAGTCAGATAGCAGAGTGGAGGGTAAGCCCTGGCTCATAGCCTCTGGGAAGGCAGGAGCAAGCAAAGCTGCTGGGAAGGCAGGAGGAAGCAAACTAAACAAATATATAGGTCTCCTGTGTCCCCTCCAGGCTGTGCTTTTGTCTGCCTGCAGAAGACAAAAAACAAAAACCTTTTTATTCCAAAATTTCAAACAGAACTTTTTTTAAAGAACAGGCTAAGGGGGGGGGGCTGTATTGTTTTAAACTGAATGAGTTTTAATCGCTTTTGATCTTTTTTTAACTTGCTTTTCTTCTTTTAACTGAAGGTTTAAAATGTTTTTAATAGCACCATGAGTTTAATTCCATTTTAAGGTCAACTTTTTGTATGCTTTCCTCTCTATTGCCCTATTTTTTAAAATGCAAGCCGCCTCGGGTCCCCATTTTTGGGAGAAAGGCAAAATACAAATGAACAGAACAAAATAATAATAACAGTAATAATAGGAAGCCCTCAAGCAAGACAAAAGGGCCCCCCAGGGGGGAAAAGATATCATGATTAAATCAGAGGGACAAGAAGAGATAACAAAACACCATCATCTTAGAAAAAGGAAGTTGAGGGGAGAGAGAAGAAAATTTCTGACTAATAAGATGGAAAAGAGTTTAGAAGTCTAAAACGTGTGACTCCTTAAAAGGAGAACTTTTGGTTAGAAATAGGGTCAATAAGACATTGGTTAAAGATTTTTGTTTCTAACAAGATAACTACGCTGGCAAATTAGTACCCTATTCTCTGATCGTAGTTTTTTTTAATAGTAATATCTACGTAATTATACAGATTGATTTTTTTCCTTCGTAAGTTTGAAAAACTTTCAAATATATAAAAACGACTTCTTTTCTTTCTTTTTTTTAATGCATTGTATGCATTTATTGTAAACTGTTTTCAAAAAGTTATGGTCTGTTTTTCAACAATGTTTTTACTTTTCTAAATTTGCTGAGTACACCATTGAAAAGAGATCCACAAAAAAAAGAAAAGAAAAGAAATGAACAGCTGTCTTTATGCCTCCTTTGGCCATTTCCGCACTGCACCCGTATAACGCGATTATTCCACTTTCAACTTCGTATCGAATCCTGGGGTTTGCAGTTTAGGGAGGGGCCTCCCTAAACTGCAAACCCCAGGATTCCATAGCAGGTTGAAAGTGGAATAATCGCGCTATAACAGTGCAGTGCGGAAACGACCAAAGTCCCCGCCCAAGAAGCACGCCGCTTTCCACCCGCCCTCAAGCCAACTACAATTCCCGTCATGCAACGCGCAAGAAAGCGCCGTCGGGCGGGGCGGAGCCCTGTCCCATCAGCCCGCTTCGGCCGGACTCCATTTCCCAGCGTGCTTTGGGAGGGCGGTTTGGCGTGCGGGCGCAGCGGAGCGGAGCGGAGCGGGCCGGGCCGGGCCGGGCCGGGCCGGAGGGAGGGATGGAAGGGCGGGCTCTCCGGCACCGGGCCCTCTACAAGGGGGTCCCCGCCCCGCCTTGGAAGGAGACCCTCCGGAAGGTGAGGCTCGGGAGGGCAGAGGGAACCGGGGGGCGCTAGGACCCCCTCGTTCTCCCCCCGTGGAGCGCTGGGGGCGCGAACGTTCTGGGAGGAGGGAGCTTCCCTCGCGAAGGAGCCGGGGTTCGCCCAGGAAAGGAACTTCTCCAAGCCCCGAGCTCTTTGTCTGGGAAGGGAGCTGTGCGTGAGCGCGTTTTGGACTGCAGCCTCCAAAACCCCCCAGCCCGCCTGGCCATTGGGGGATGCTGGGAGCTGCAGTCCACCAAGCGATTTCTCCCGAATTTTGGGGAGACGCGTCTCTACGAATCAGACCTTGCAAGGGTTCTTTGCCTAACCGTTGCTGTGAGATACCTGCAAGGTGACTCTCATCCACACTACACTGCTATCGCGCTATCATTCCGCTTTCAACCTCCTACGGAATGCTGGGGTTTGCAGTCGAGGGGGGGGCCTTTAGACGTCTCAACCGGAGAGCTCTGGGGCCTCCGGAAACTACGAGCCCCAGAATTCCACAGGAGGTGGATAGTGGAATAATAGCACTATGACAGCATAGTGCGGAAAGGCCCTGCGGTTCTGTCTTGATGAGCTTTTTCAAATATAAGATGGCCAGCCCGCCTCTTTCCTTGTTTTTGAAGAAACATGAAAAAAAAAAAAGTTCTAATTCTGGCAGGCTTTGGATTTTTAAGCTGACTTGCTTCTAAACTGACTGGTGGGTATTCTTTATGTTGTAGTTTTCTTCATAGAATCCTAGAGTTGGAAGGGACCCCAGGGGCCATCCAGTCCAACCCCCTGCCACGGAGGAAAAAACACTCAAAGCAGCCCCAGCAAATAGCCTTCCAGCCTCTGCTTAAAAACCTCCAAAGGAGGAGACTCCACCACACTCCACGGAGGCAGCAGATTCCACTGCCGGACGGCTCTGACCGTCAGGAAGTTCTTCCTGAAGTTCATCTGGAATTTCCTTTTCTGCAGCTTGAATCCATTGCTCCGTGTCCTAGCTTCTGGAGCGGCAGAAAACAAGCTTGCTCCATCTTCAACATGACATCCCTTCAAATACTTAAACATGGCTATCATGTCTCCTCTCAATCTTCTTTTTGTCAGGCTAAACATCCCCAGCTCCCTCAGCCGCTCCTCACAGGGCTTCATGGCTTCCAGACCCTTTACCCTTATTGGATATGTTTTTAATCGTCTTTCTGCTTTTGGCAACATTTTGCACTGGGTTTCTCGGTCCTTGGATGCTCTCTGTAGTGCGACGATAGTAAATGACATCAAACCGAATCAAGCCATCATTGGAGGGGAACCATAGTTGGAGGGAACAATAGCTGTATTCCAAAATTGCAACATTTCCAAAATTGTAATGTTTCCAGGTTCTGATGAATTTTGTTTTAAAAAATTAGCCAGCATTTTCATCCTCCTCTTCTTCGTGGTGAAGGTTAAGAAGGGACATGATAGCCATGTTTAAATATTTGAAGGGATGCCATGTAGAGGAGGGAGAGGGCTTGTTTTCTGCCGCTCCAGAGACCAGGACAAGGAGCAATGGATTCAAGCTGCAGGAAAGGAGATTCCACCTGAACCTCAGAAAGAACTTCTTGACGGTCAGGGCTGTCCGGCAGTGGAACCTGCTGCCTCCATGGAGTGTGTTGCAGTCTCCTTCTTTGGAGGTTTTCAAGCAGAGGCTGGATGGCCATCTGTCGGGAGTGCTTCGAGGGTGTTCCTGCATGGCAGGGGGTTGGACTGGATGGCCCCTGGGGTCTCCTCCAACTCTACATTTCTATGATTTCTATGTGTCCTGTCCTGCAGCGGTGCGTGGAGAGGCTGAAAAGCAACCGGTCTCGCCTGCTTGAACGATACCGGCAGCTGGGAGAAAATGCAACCCGGAAGACAAGCGATAACTTTTTGGTGCAAGAGGTGATGGAGCTGGAGTGGCAAGCCCTGCAGTCGGCTGACGTTCTTCTGCCGTCCCTCAGGAAGCGAGATTCCCTCCCTCAGGTTGGTACGACGTGAAGCGAACAACTGCATCCTTCGTGCAAGCGGGGACCTTTCTTTTGCGGGACTAGTAGCCTTCAAGATGTCCATGCAGACAGTGACTTCTCTGGGGCAGTGCCCAGTTTGTTTTTTTGATTTAAGTATTATTTTTTATTAGTAAGTCCACAGCATTTCAGAAAATACAAATATGTACGTACATATATCTATATACATATCCGTCTACAAATAGTTCTTTTCTTCTTATAATAAAATAAGCACCTTAAGCTTAAATCTCTGTATCTTCTCAACTTTGTAAGGCGATCAATTATCTCCAGGACGTAAGTTATCAAGAGATCTCTCTTTATACCCCTCATCTATTTCTGTGTCCAGCTGTCCTTTTGTTAGAGGTCATTACTGCTAAATTTCTATTTCTTTTTTCATTTCAACAAACTTGGTAAGACTTTTTGCTTTTCGATGTGTACATTCTTGTTTCGGTGTAAAACATAAGTCATAAAAAGGGGGGGGAAAAAGACAATGTTTGATAGTGTGCTTTTAAACGGTTGTAAGCCGCCCTGAATCCCATGCTGGGAAAAAGGGGGGGATATAAAATAAATAAGTCTTGGAGCTGGAGGTTGTCCATTGTGCGTCTTCAGGTTGTTTTGGGCTTATGTTGACCCACAGGTGAACCTTTCACCGGCTTTTCTTGGGAAGATTTATTCAGAAGGGGCTTGCCCTGGCCTTTCTCTGAGGCTGAGAGAGTGTGACTTGCCCGAGGTCACTCAATGGGTTTTCATGGCTGAGCAGGGATTTGAACTGTGGACTCCAGAGTCCTAGTGCAACATTCAAACCACTATGTTCCACTGCCTCTCCCTGACAGAGATGATGAAGTATTGAATCAGAGAATCTATAAAACCTCTTATTTGTATTGCTGATCCCTGATGCAGAATCTCTGTGGCTTTTCCTTGCTTTTTATCCAAGGGATGGGAAATCATGCAATCATTCGTGGCCTGCATCTCCCATCATTCCTTGTCCTTGGCTATGCTGGCTCAGGGTGCTGGGAGCTGTAATCCATCAACATCTGAAGGACCCCATAATTCCTGACCTTGCAAAAGTAGAAAACTTGCTGTGCTTCTCCTTAGACGCTGGAAGAGTCTGACTTGGCAGTCCTGGAGGAAATCGAGCAGGAGCTGATCTTGCAAGGTACGTCCCCTCCTTGTGACGTTTGGAGGTTGCGCCTCTTTCATTCTGTCCGTTGGTGAGCAGATCCGGTCCTCTGTCCTTTCAGAACAGCTAGTCATCGAGGAATACGAGCAAAGTCTGCGGTTTGACGAGGAGTGCCTTAATGCCATGCTCGAGGGCCTGGAGGCAGGATGCCGGATTATCTGCCCCGTTTGTAGAAGGTGAGTTGAGGCAGCTGCAAGTAGGCTTTTGCCGTCGTCTCCAGAGCTTGAATCTAACGTGTTAGAAATACTGCAGTTATCCACAATGGGTTACAATGCAGTTGATGAGTCACATCTCTCAAATAACCCAGTGCGTGGAAACATCATCACCTTATTGGTGCAGCACAACGTTTTCTAGTTACTTTTAAAAGGCATTTTTGGACAGAAATTCTCATGTATTCTGTTGAGGTGGGGCAGCTGCAAAGAGGGCATCTCCTGCCTACCCCCGGTGGCTTTATGGTTGCCCCTGGGGTGATTGGAAGTGCCATTGTGTCACTTCCAATTCAGAGAGCAAGTCCAAACAAAGCCAGTTTCTGCCATTTTGGCAGGTACTGGGCGAAAGGGGACCCAAACCACTCTGTTTTTTTGTGGCTGTCTGGGTGTAATTTTTGGTCACCAAAAATGATTTTTTTAAAAAAATGGGGAGTTAGGGGTTTCAAGAGTCTCTAGGAGGGATTTGGCAGCTGCAAAATGGGCCCCCCGGGACTCACGCGGTGCAAGAGCAACACTGTCCCCACTGCTTTGTATCTTACCAAGGCTAGGTTATTGTTTTGTTTTTAAAAAGGAACAAGTAGCAATACAGGTTAACGTGGTTATTTTTTAACCCTGTTGTGAAAAGCTAAGCAGGGTCAACCCTGGTTAGTACTTAGATGGGAAACCGCCTCAAATACCAGGTGCTGTAGGCTATATTTTGGAGGAAGGAACTGGCAAAACCACCTCTAAATATTCCTTACCTAAGAAAACCCTGTGAAATTCATGGGGTTGCCATAAGTCAGCAGGTGACATGAAGGTGCATAGACGTACTGATAAAGAATAACTTTTCAGGCCCTACAATAAATAATGGGAATAAAGTCTGTTTTAAAAAAGTAACTTTCCAAACTCTGGCCATCTATTTAGTGTCTGGAATGCCTACCAAATGTCTCCAAAGAATGACCCTGTGGAAAGCAGTCTTGCATCTGAGGGATGAGATCCATTTTCCGTGTTCACAGTAACAAACCAGATGTGTTCCTGGACCTGACTTCATTGACATAAAATTTGCTACCAGAGGCAGAAATAACGCTGAAAGTAGGAAGGGGTTCCTGCACCTCACAAAAGATCAGCAACATGTTTCAGGAGGTTTTTTATTCCAAACTAACATTATGCACATGTGAAGTGGAAGGAAAAAACAAAAACAGGTCAGGGAGGTCTTGCATCAGTAAACATCATTTTGAACCTTCTAGAGACAATTTGCAGGTTTCTTCCAAAATGCATCCAGGAATGACTTCTTTCACCAGCTTCCACTTTCCTTCTGCTTTCCGTTTTACTGGAGAGACTGATAGGTCTGCGCTTTTTTTTTTTTAACACGCTGGGGATGGCTGGAAAGACAAGATTGTCTGCTTTCTTCTTTTCCCTCTGTTTTGCTGTTCATGCCTGCTCCGTAAGAGATTCTAGGGGCAGCTGCAGTTTACCTTGCCAGTTGTAGGCAGACACACGCAGCTGGAGAATCCTCATTTAGAATGGAATCTTGTTCTTTCAAAGCAAAAGCATTATTCCATGGTTTATTGGAGGCATGTTGCTACAACATATGTTTTTCCCAGTCATCCTTCACCATCTTTCCAGTGTTGATGCTGATTAGAAAACCACAGCTAGACAAAGGAGGCACAAGGGGGGAGGCACAAAGCCTTTTTATCCAAGATTTCATTAACTGAGGCATGCCTGTGTTTCTCTTTCCTAGGAATAGTCTTGGTGTGAAGAGCCACTTGGTTGTGTGTCCGTGTGGACTCTGCATTGCCACACAGGTAAGCAGATGAGCAGAAGTCGTCACTGTCTGGATTCAGCTTGAAGGCCCCAAAATAACCACAAAGTACTCTGATGGGGGGAAAAAACTGAACTTTTTTTTCAGTCCAGGATGTTTTACTTGTTAAAAAGAAGAACTGCTATGTGGCCAGAGGATAGAATTTGGAGATGCTACCTGCAATTGTGCAGAAACATCTCCCCTTTAGAGCAGTTTAGTCCCACTACAAGTGCCATGGCGTGTTCTCTGGCATTCCAGGGTTTGCAGATGCATGGCAAAGGACCTAAAAATCTCTACTAGAGGGCTGTAGCCTCCTTCCCTGAAATACCCTATTAGATTACTCTGGCAGATAATTCTAAATTCTTCGTGAATCACAAATCCCAGCATTCTGTAGGAGAGAGCTGTGTAGTTAAGTGTTAACTGATACACCCCAGATTGTGGTGATTTTACAGAATGCCTGACTTGTAGATATGGTTCTGGGTAGATTCTGCAAGCAAACATGACTCTGGGGGGCCCTTTCACACTACACAGTTATAGCACTATGATTCCACTTTAGCTGCTGCAGTTGCAACTTCTGGAATCCTGGGATTTGAGGTACGAAAGCCCCCGGCTGTGAGAGTTCTAAGTACTCCTCCATAAACTGTGAATCTCGCAATTCCATAGGGTGGAAGCATGGCAGTTAGAGTGGCACCAAAGTGCTAAAACTGAGCAGTGTGGAAGCGCCCTGGGAAACTAAAATACCTGATCCTGATATTTTATGCTGGTTGCCTTCTCAGAATCCTTGCTTAGTGTAAAATCTGTATCACAATACTCCCGGGACACAATGGGAAAGGGAAGAAGAGAGGGACAGACAAGGGGAGCATCCATGAGATTCCGAGGCACCGAGACACAATTCTTGCTCTTTTTTTAGGAGATGACAGAGGAAAAGCTGCGTTTGCTGCTGGAAAAGACTGTGACAGAACACAGCCAGCACTGTCACTGTATGCCCGAATTTTCTGTAACAGGCGGGATGGAAGGAGACGCCAACCTTCTGATGAGCTGCCGGGTGAGCTTCTGGCCAGGTTTCCGCACTAGACTGTTATAGTGCTACTATTCCACTTCTGTTTTGTAGCAAATACTCCTGGACCTCTTCTAGACTGACGCAAAGAAGCATTTCTGACAATATAACCCCTTGGGATTTTTTGGTTCCACATTCATTCTTATTCAGTTGATACCCCAACTTCCTCCTCGCTGTCCTTTGACCAGGTTTGGGGGCACTATTTGCAGCAATGGGCTAAAACGCCTGGGATATTTGCACATGTGTGCAACTCACGGTTCCGCCAATCTTTGTGTAGTAATGATTACACCACTTGAAAACCGCCTCTTTTTGAAACGTATGCAGTCCTCGTGATGCCTGCTCAGTATGAAGTGGTGGGATTATTATTTTTTATTTAAAAAATGGGGGAAACATCAAATTACTACATATATACAAAAAACTCCAAACCTTGTGTAGTTATCATTACAATAGTCACAGGGATAGTTACAATAGTCTTGTACTAGCTTAAACACATAATTACAAAATACTTGTTGCTGAATCTTACATTTCCATACGTATATATAAAAAATTGGGAATATATCCCAATTTGGATGTCTTTGGATGTTTTCCTCCCTTATATATCCCAATTTCCTTATATATTCCTTATATATCCCAATATATATCGCAATTTGGATGTCTTCTTCCCTTCCCACCTACCCACAATGGAAATGCTTCCCTATATCTAAGCCTTTAAATTCCAAAAACTGGAGAAATCTAAACTATAGTCTATTTTTGCCATTAACACGATTCCTCACTTGTATTTAATAATAGTTAAAAAAAATGAAACTTGATGATTTTATAGTAACTTCAATAATGTTAATACGTATATGGTAACACTAAAACAAATAGTTTTAATCAACAATTAAGTTCCTCTGTTTTCGTTTGAGGAATATTATCACTGCATCCCATTTTTTTCCAACTAGGTCCGACTTCATCATACAAGACAGGGAGTCTGTTTCTTTCCTCTTTATTATTTTTAAAAAGGGTACTTGCAGTTCTTTCAAAAGGCAGGGTCACTTTTGCAAGCACAGAAATGGTGTGCTCACTTCTTTTCTTCTCCCTTCTAGGCTTGTGACTCCTGGGCTGTCGTTTTGTAATCTCAGCTGTGCTGTTGATCCCATCAGGATAAAGATCAATGCTGCCATGAGAGTCTTCTCCTTTTCTTACAAGAAGTGTCTCATTAATGAACATGTGTGTGTGATATACACAGTGTACATAAACTGTAAAAAGTGCCCTTGGTTGTTTATATTTTTAAGTGAAATGGATCGATGCTTTTGTCTACTGCCCTGCCAAATAAAATCCCCTTTTAAGTTAAGAGGTTGGGTTCTGGAGCAAACTAGATGGTTTCTTTCTCTTCTGTAACATTCAAAGGCAAGAGTGGCCAACTGCGGAAGGTCGGAGGGCTGCGTAAACCCAAGGGCCACAGCTCCCACAAAAACACCCAAGAAGCTAAGAAAATGAATTTCAACAGAGAGAAATGCAAGGTCTTGCACTTAGGGCAGAAAAAATGGAATGCACAAATATAGGATGGGGGACATGTGGCTGGACAACAGGATGTGTGAAAGGGATCTAGGAGTCTTGGTGGACCACAAGCTGAACATGAGCCAGCAGTGCGATGCAGCAGCCAAGAGGGCCAACGTGATTCTTGGCTGCATCAATAGGAGTATGGTGTCTAGATCAAGGGAGGTAATGGTTCCACTCTATTCTGCATTGGTTAGGCCTCCTTTGGAATCCTGTGTCCAGTTCTGGGCACCTCATTTCAAGAAGGATATCGAGAAGCTGGAGCGTGTCCAGAGGAGGGCAGCCAAAATGGTGAAGGGTTTGGAAGACATGATGTCCTATGAGGAGCGGCTGAGGGAGCTGGGGATGTTTAGTCTGCAGAAGAGAAGGTTAAGAGGGGACATGAGAGCCATGTTTAAATATTTGAAGGGATGTCATGTCAAGGAGGGAGCAGGCTTGCTTTCCGCTGCTCCAGAGACTAGGACATGGAGCAATGGATTCAAGCTGTAGGAGAGGAGATTCCACCTGAACCTCAGGAAGAACTTCCTGACGGTCAGAGCTGTCCGTCAGTGGAATCTGCTGCTGCCTCCATGGAGTGTGGTGGAGTCTCCTTCTTTGGAGGTTTTTAAGCAGAGGCTGGATGACCATCTGTCGGGAGTGCTTTGATGCGGGTTCCTGCATGGCAGAAGGGGGTTGGACTGGATGGCCCCCGGGGTCTCTTCCAACTCTAGGATTCTAAGAAAATCCACCCACCCAGGGTAAAGGATGCTGGGAACTGGAGTCTAGCAGCACCAAGAGGGCTGCTCTGTCTTTGTCTTTCGCCTTAGGGCCCAACCCTGAGCACATATATCCAAGCGCATGTTAGCAACCACACTGCTTAGCCAGTTTAGTTATGATGGGTCTTAACATTAATTCTCTTGTTCATCCACTTGCCAAGTATTCTTCCACAAATTTAGCCATGTGCCCAAAGAAAGAGGATTAACACCCAGCCACCCCGATCATACTCCACTGCTTGGGCGGGGAAAGTGGAAGCCACATCTGGCCACCAAGGATATTTTGTGGCTTCCCAAATTTTTTTTAAAAAACTTCATTTTTTTTTCCTGCTTAATGGGAGGTGGTTTTGCCCTGTTTTGGTCTCCACCGAGTTTGTTTTAACCTCTGCAGTGGCCTTTTTCCCGAAAAGTGACATGGCAATTGATGTGGCCACTTCCTTTTGAAAAATCCCTTCCCCTTGGCTTAAAACAACCCGGGGGGGGGGTGGAATATGGCAAAACTGCCCCCTAGGGATTACAGTGCAGTGGGGCCTGAGCCCTCCTCCAAAATCATTAGCCAAAATTGGACCACCAAGCCTCCTATGCAGTTGAGCCCCTTCGGGAACTATCAATCAAGTCTATTAAATGATAACTATTTTGCTATTGATTTCATGGAACTCAACTTCTTACCACCTTCCATTCGAAGACGACAGTGGCGACTGCTGATTCAAATGCAGCATATTGTGTTTGAGTTTTGCAAAAACGTATCTCAGAATAGGCAAAATTAATGACTCGCCTGCCAATTTTAGGACCCTTCCCATGTTACAAACAGTTTTGGGGTTCCTGGTTTAAACTGCTGCAATTTGATGCATAAATGTAGTTTTTTTTGTTTTTGGGGTTGGGGGACAACCCTCAAGGTCCCCCCCCAAAATTAACGCAGCCCCATAATCCATGCCAGTTGCCCCCTCCCCAAGGTGCTTTCTGTTTTATTCACTGCAGTTCCCACAGACAGATGTCTTGTCCACAGCTAGACCCCTCTGAGAGGTCTTGGACTACCCCGGCCCCCATTCCCTTTGCAACCATCGGATCTTTTGTGGTCTACCATTTTATCTCCATGCACACACTGTCCTTTGCTCCTGTTTAGCTCTTTTGGAGGGGAACTATATCAGTAGAGACATGCTGGACCCCAGTTCATCTTGCGCCTAACCAGTGACTGCACAGGCTAGGGCTGATGGGAACTACAGTCCAGCAATGTCTGGAGGGCTACAACTGGCCCGCACCTGATTTAATCAACAGCAGTTTTGAACCCACCTTTTCTTCCTCAACCGGGCCACTGAAATGAAAGATGCTTGTTGTAATCGGAGGATTTTGGTGCAAGTCAAAAACGAGACTGTCTGTTCCCCACATGTTCCAAAGCACCCTGTTCTTTATTTTTTAATGCATTCATCTTTTGAATGCATGCATCTGTGTATTGTCCAATTTCTTAGAAGAAAATAACCTCAAAGTAGTTCCAAAAAATGTGAAATCCATCCAACCTTAAAGCAGGCAACACTGGAAGAGAGAGGCAAAGAATCTAACTTGCTAGGTACCAGTTCCCACGGTGAGCTCTGTATTTATAGAATGCAATTGATGTACATGTGTGTGAGAGGAAGGAAACAGTCCAGCTCAAAGCTTGGAAAGTTACTTCTTTGGATTACAATTCCCACAGCCCCTCAGCCCAAAGGGGGAACGTTTCCAAGCTACGCACAGCTGCAATACAGAAATATGCTGCTATCTTTGAAAACTCCCTCTTTGTATTTCCAAGTAGGTCACATTCTCTAAGCAACAGCATCTGGTGTTAAGGAGCCACCACACACACAGAAAGAAAAGGTTTCCATTACATGGAAAAACTCTACTTAAGGCAGGGAACAGCAATGAGCAAGCCCCTGCGGCCTCCCAGCTTCCCACCACGGATGACACAGGACAACACCAAAAATCAACAGCATCACCAACAAGGAAAGGGAAGGAGAGAGAATTTTTTTCCTCCACAGTGGCAGGTTGCACAGCGCAAAGTGACACACAAGCGCACTACTAAAGCACAGGGAACTGTTCCTGAATTAAAGGGCAGCACCAAAATTCTGCAGCTGTCAGTAGATTTGAGGGGGTTAGTGTAGTGTGGCCATTTGAAAATTACCTGCTCCCGCCTTGGGGCAACATTGCAAAACAGTTCAGCCTCAGCCTATCCAGACCAGGGGCATTTCCGCACCAGATTGTTATAGTGCTATTATTCCACTTTCAACGTCCTATGGAATCCTGGGGTTTGCAGTTTAAACCGCAACCCCCGGGATTCCACAGGACGTTGAAAGTGGAATAACAGCACTATAACAGAAATGGCCTCGGTTCCCATTTCTAGTTTTCTGGCCCAGCAGACTTCAACGCTTTGTGCATTTAACAAATTAAGATGCTTCCAGGAGGGGAGGCAGAGAAATGCAACGGGTGCAAATAGGAAGAAAGAGGAACCTTTGTGTTTTGCCGCTCTTCCTGGCCATCACAGTTTCTCCAGCCCGTCCATTTTCCGCTCCACCTCCCGCACGACGTTCTGCAGTTTGGCGGCCGTTTTCGTCAGGGCCTCAAAGCCCTCCTTGAGGTTGCCGCTGCCCTCTTCCCTGCTCATGTTGTCCAGGCCGTCAAACCACTGGAGGATCTTCTCAAGATGGGCCTGGACCACCTTCTGCTCTTCCAGCTCGGCTCGGAGAGCCCACTCGGCCTGCGCTTCCGCCTTGAGCTGCTCCTCCCGCCGGGCAATCTCGTCCCGCAGCTCTCGATACTGGTCCGCAGAGTAGCGGGACTTCTCTTGGGCCTTGTGTTCCGGGAGCAGCACGTTCTTGGGGATGCTTAGCACGGTGTTCAGGAGGGTCTCTTCCATCCGGCCGAAGAGGCTTTCGAAACGCTCCTTCATGAAAGAAAAAAACTGCTCGGTGCCCTTCCGGATGACGGAAGGGGTGATATTCCGATGGATGCTTTGGAGTTTATTCAGCATGGCCTCCTCGGCCACCAGTATAATGTGGGAAAGGTGGTCTTGAAAGGCGATGTATATCCGGAGCATGAACGTCTGCGGGGTGAAGCCGAAGAACTGGGTTTCGTATACATTTACGCTTCCCGACATGTTGAAGAATGGGCTGCGGAGAAAGAGAGAAGTCAAAAAATTAATCCTAATGACAAGAAGAGCGGAGAACAAAAAAAAAAAGAAAATAATACTATATTTAAGGACGGCAGCGAGACCGCGTTATGCACAACGCTGGAAAGATAAATGGAAGATTGGAAGTTAAAAACCTCAGATTTTTTGGAAATCGAAAAGCTGTCAAATTGGATGAAAGGAGCTTCAGCTCAACAGTTTGAAAGGAATTGGAAACCAGTTATAGAGCGGATAAAAGGAAGGCAATCACCGCTCATAATGAAAGACAATAAGATAAGATTTGGTACAGTAGTTCTGCCTTAAGAGCGGGAAGGACTATAGAGATTAATTAGGCAAATGTGTATCTAGATAAGAAATACCAGATACATGTATATTTAGACAAAAGGCGTACTTAGATATTAGGAATTTTAAATGCAACGTAGGGTAATCTAAACACACAAAAATAAAAAGATACCTCACAAATTGTAGGTTCGGTGGGAACATTTGAAAAGCGGTTCGGACCAGAGGAAAGCACGGTAAAAGGATAGCAGCCGAAGGAGAAGGAGAGAAAAAGAGGAAGATGGGGAGGCATTACAACACTGATACAAAATAAAATATGTGTAAATATGGAATGTGAGGGAGGGAAGGGGTTTTACAAATGTTAAAAGACTGCAATGTTAAGAATGACTGTACGTATATAGTTTAGGGAATACTTTAGGGAAACAAAGCAGAGTATGTTAATGTACTATTGGTCTATGTATTGTTGGAATGTTTGGTATAAAAGTATTTTTTTTTTAAAAAAATTAATCCTAATAAGATACTGGAGGTTGTCTGTAAGCCCCCACTGATGCCATGAGATTGCATAGGGGAAAACAGGGTCAGGGATACACTACAGGACACAAGCAAGATGAATCTGAAGGTAAAATACAGGAGACGTTAAAAAAAATCCATTTTATGTTGAAAACTGAATAACCAGCCACTCGTTGGGACATGGAAATGGGGTGAAATATATATATATGTGTGTGTGTGTGTGTGTGTGTGTGTGTGTGTGTGTCTGGGAGAACGTCGCCCTCCTGTACCCTGCCACCTCCCCTTGGCCTGGAAAGAATTCAGTTTTTGTATCTGGAGCTCCTTACCTGACTCAGGTATTTCGCGACCAGGATTCGAACTCGCTGGCACCGGGAAGCCGCTTTTTTTTCCCGCCACTTTCAAACCCTCCACCTGTCGCCCCGCCCTCCGCTCCATTCGCCCCCTCCTCTCGAGATGTCGCCATAGAGAGAGAGAAATTAGAGCGGCGCGCTGACTGGACTTCCGCTAAGTCGCTCATAGGCGCGAACATAGAGCTAGGAAAAGGTTAGAGAAGACCGTAGGGCCATTGAGACGGATTCTTCTTGGGGTCACTTTGTCGAAGGCATTCTTACAGCGGAGTAGATGGGACATTTGTGTCCCTCCATTTGAAATCAAACGAGAAATTGAAGTTTTTGATGATCCAGTGTAAAAATAGCATGCCCATCCTCAAATAAATGGTGTCATTTAATGCCCAAGGGCCTTTCCGCACTGCACTGTTATACCGCTATGATTCCACTTCCGACCTCCTGCGAAATTCTGGAGGTTTGTAGTTTACTGATTCTTTGGCTGAGAATCCTCAGTGCCCCTCCCTAAACTTCAAACTCCAGGATTCCAGAGGAAGTTGAAAGCGGAATCGTAGCACCATAACAGAGTAGTGTGGAAATGGCCTATGATAGAGTAGTGAGTGCTGGAGCGGCTCCTTACACCAATTGTGTACTCTCTAGCCTTTGGGACGCGCTCGGTGTCTCTCCTCCCACCTCTATGTGGGTTCCCGACCGCTGTCTCGTTCCAATTGGGCTCGCAAAGGCCGAGGAAGGTGGACGGCTCGGATTGGTTGAGAGGAGACCAATTGGGCGGGGAAAGACGAAAGCAACAGAGAGGGCTGTGATTGGGCGCCCTCCGGCTCCTTCCCGGATTCCGATTGGCTGGATAGCTGGGAGACGCCGCGAGGCGGGGGCGGAGCTCCGGCGGCGGCGGCGGCGCCGCCAAGATGGCGTACCAGACCTTCCGGCAGGAGTACTTGCAGGTGCCCCCGGTCACCCGGGCCTACACCACCGCCTGCGTCCTCACCACCGCCGCCGTGGTGAGTGGGAGAGGGGGGGCCGGGGCCGGGCCTGAGCCGGGGAGGGCCACGCGCTGACCCAGGCTCCCCTGATGAGCTAGGGCTTCTCAGCCAGGGAGGCTCCGTCGTGTTCTCCCTGGGCGGCCTCACAACAACCCTGCGAGGCAGGACAGGCTGGGAAGCGAGGGGAGGAACGCCCAACCTCCTAGGCGGCGGGGGGGGGGCGGGCTTGAAGGCCTCTTCACGCCAGAAGCCCCTCCGCCTTCTGAGGGCTGGCACGGTGTCAGCGGGGGACCTGGGCCATTTCCGTGCTGCCCTGTTATTATTCCACTTTCAACCTCCTGTGGAATCCTGAGGTTTGCAGTTGAGGGAGGGGCCTTGAGAATTCTCAGCCAGAGAGCCCTTTGGCCTCAGGAAACTACAAACCCCTTCCAGAGGAGGCTTAAAGTGGAATAGTAGCACTTCTGTAGGGCAGAAATGGCTTATGATTCTATAGTCTCAGTTAAGCTTCTGACGCAAGATCCTTGTTACCAAGTCTTTTTACACCTACTCAGCTCCGTTTTCCTCCTTGCCCTCTGTCGAGCTAGAAGGTTTTTTAGCAGCATCAGCATTGAGAGGATGGTGAAGGAGGCCTTCGCAGAGGAACACAGGTTTCCAGTGTTGGCTTGCAGCAGCGCATCTGCGTTAAATGGTGCCATGAAGCTTGAGATGATCGTACTGTAGCTGTGTGTGCCTGCCGACAATGGGCGATGCAAACAGCAGCTGCCCTTGCTGAGCGTGAGTTGAGAGGAAGACAGAGAGAAAATGGGGAGGCAGATAACCTTGCCTCACCGGCCATCCCCAGCACGTTAAAAAATGGCTTAGATCTGTCTGGCTGAGAAATCTAAATGCCCCTCCCTAAACCACAAACCCCAGAATTCCACAGGATGTTGAAGGTGGAATAATAGCACTGTAACAGTGTAGGATGGAAATGGCCCTACTGCCCTCCCTGTGTTGCTGTACAGTCCTCCCACCACATTTGCTACGGTTAGGGGCGCAGGACCCCCATGAAATTGGAAAAACCGTGAGTAACTCTAGGCTCTCTCAAACCATGTTTAACGCACAAAAAAGTATGCTCACCATATTCAACCCACCGTGGATCCCTTTGAGACATCAGGGTTCCTTCCCAGGGTAGAAGTGGGGGGCTGGCAGGGCTCACTACCATCTCCACTGCTGCCCCACAGCATTTTAAAGAGGGACATACAAGCTTCCTTTGCAGTTTCTCAGTCTCATGAGGCTTTTGCAGTCCCTGTTAAAAATGACAGAGGGAGGCAGCAGAGGGGACAGCAAATCATCCGTGAATAATCGTGACCGCAAAAGTGAAAAGGGCTGACTGTATTGTGAATGCTGTTATGTCTCAGTGTTGACTAGGCTCAGTGTTGGTTAGGTGGAAGGTCAGAAAAATAATCCTAAGGTCTGAATTGATGTAGAGCCAAGCTGGGGGGAAAAAACTCAGTTTGCTTATTTTCTGTTTTTAACTTAAGCTGAAGTAACTAGGAGCTTTTAACATTTTCTGTTACAAGCTCCTAGTTACTTCAGCTTAAGTTAAAGATGTAGAAACCTTTTTGAGGCGTGTTCTGAAATACCTTGACACATTCTGCTGACATGATAACAGCATGGACACAGGAATGAGATATGAGGAGGAAATGTGATGTACATAGTGCTTGCTCTTCTTTGGTGGGTTTGGAAGGATGTCGTAGCCTTTCGTTGCTCCTTTGCTGCATGTTTTTGTAAGAATTCTGTATAAAGTTGGTTTGATAGCTTCTCTGGGGTGGAACCTAGGCTACCACAGTCCATCTCATTCTGTGTCATTAAATAAACAGCAGAGTTTTACTATCAGACTCCATTCATGAACCTTAAAATGTTTTTTAAAAAACTACCTGATTACATTTTTGGACTGTAAGCCCCGGGATCCCCTGGGGAGTTTCTGGCTGAGGGAGGCAGTTTAGGTAGCTGTCCAAAAAAGCAACTTTTCCAGGTTTTAGCTAGGACTGATGGGAGTTGGAAGACCAACAACCTGTAGAGAATTATATGTTTCCTACCCATGGTGTAGTGGTTAGTGTATTGGACTCCATTTGCATAAAACATAGGTCCAATTTCCTACACTCCTTTGAAGCTTTCCTACAGTGTCCTTGGCATAGTCTATGTCTCTCAGCCTAACCTACTTCACAAGATTGTTGTGAAAATTAAGTAAGGAGGAAGAATTATGTGAACCCTGACATTCTTAAACATAGTAGATGTTATGGTAAATAAAGTATAGTTGGCCCCTGGTATCTGCTACGGATTGGTTCCAGGACTCCCTGTGGATACCAGAATTTGTGGATGCCCAAGTCCTATTATGCACAATGGTGTAATAAAATGGCAAAAATCAAAGTTTGCTTTTTGGATTTTTTTTTCCGGTTGGGGGGGTATTTTCAAGCCATGGTTGGTTGAATCCATGGATACAGAATCCACAGATTCAGAGGGCTGACTATAATTTTTTTTTTTTTACCCAGAATTACCTTTAATCAAACCATTGGGCTTCCTAAGTTGGAGGAGTGATCTTATCAAGTTGGAAAGGAATAATTAGTAATTGGCTGCTCTGGCTGCAGCCTTTCCCAAGTACCCTTTGTGAGAATGTTTAATTTGGCATTGCCAGTTTTGAACCTTTGACCTGCATGCAGAGCATGAGCTCAGTCATTGAGCTCTAAGAGTCACACCTAGCATATGAGCTTTCTGTTTTCCATCTGCTCAGTGCTCCTGTTTGTACAACTGAGGGAACTCTGGTGCTAGTCACAGTTGTGTTTTGTAAGTCCAGACACTGAGTCTAACTCCAGGTGGTCCTAACTATAATTTACCAGTCCCCTTAAAATTGTGAGTTCTAATCTGAGTTTGCCATCTGAAAGCCTGGACCAGTTCTGCTGTTATTTTATTAACGTGGCCAGAATCTAATGGTGTTTTTTTTGGATTCTGGTGCCTGCATTGGTATCAACAGTCCCCTTAAAATCTTTCTTGAGAGAAGATGCCTGGGAAACTCTGGAATAGGCTTTTGCTGTCTGGGCTACAGTGAAAGGAGAAAGAATGGCACTGAATGCTGCTGAAGTATATCACTGGATCATGATCTTTATATCACAGTTTGCCCGCTGAGCATAGATCATAGATTGTCTCAGGGGCCTCATATTTACAGAAATCAAATAGTTTTTTGCAAGGGGGAGCTGGTGGGTTGATAAAAGCAGTCAAAAGAAATAAATGTGCCAGTGTAAACATAGAATGTAAAAGTAAGATATGCTAGAAGGAGCAATGCCATAAACAGTAAACGTAAAAAGCTGTTGAAAAGAGAAGCAGTCACGTAGTCATGCCTATTCATTAAAGGCTGCACTGGCTGAAAAATGTCTCTGAAGCTTTGCCCAATGGATACTTTGCAGCTTCATTTTTAAAACCCTGAAAAGTTTGTTTGGTTTGTCACAATGCAGATTTTCCTGACACTGAAATAAGTAACTAAAGTCACTGGGTGACTGGGAAATCATAGCTCCAAACTTTGGCCAAGATCTCTGCCAACCTGTTTACTCAGCATAGATCCAGAAGCCTGCTGTAGCAGTTTCGGTGGTGTACAAGAGCCCGAAAGAAGGAGAAAAGCAGTGGAATCCTGCAGAAATGCACTGCTTGATTCTGACCATTGCGCAGATAAATTAGATGAGAATGTTAGGGTGCTTTGTGTGCCATTCTGGAAAATCAAGGGTCCTACCAGGGCAGAGGCCTCTTGGAACAGACTGGAGGCACATTTAGTTGGCATCTAGTTGTTTCTCACAGTGGCCAGCCCCAAAGCCCATCAGTAGGACATGAGTATAATAGAACTGCAGTCAGGAAAATGTACATGGCCTCTGTAGCTTCTATAGCTTCCACAATTAATAGCCATCCATTCTCCATGAATTTATATGATCCTCTTCCAAAGCCAGTGAGTTTCACCACATCTCACAGTAATGATCATTCTTATGCTACACAGAATTCTGAGAAGACAAAAAAAAGTCAATTGAGATGGTTTGGCCCCTATCCTGTTGATATCTTTATTTAAATAAATATGCAATACTTTTGATTTGCCTTATTTGTGGAGGGCCCAGAAGGCTCAGAAGATGACAAAGGTAAGTGAGGTTTTACATTGAGATCCAGGATAGGTCAGAGAATTGAGATTTTAGATTGGATTACATGAATGATCAAAGTGATTGTGAATAGTAGTGCGTTTGTAATGGACACACTGAAATAATTGTGATTTCTTCTGCTTTTTCATTTATTTCAGCAATTAGAATTAATCACACCATTTCAGCTGTATTTCAACCCTGAATTGATATTTAAGCATTTTCAAGTAAGTGTCTTTTTTTGGATGTCAAAGACCTTTGAAAGGGACTTGTTGCATCTGAATCAAAGTTGTGGAATAAAACAGGCTGCCTTTTCCACAGTGAGGTGTTTGTGGGTTGCTGCAGCTGGGAAACCTGAGGTTTGCAAGAGGAAACAGACAGAAGTTTCTGAGATGCCTGCAGATGGTGGTTCTCCCTGTGTTACATGTTGAGATGTTGTTAGTGAATGGAAGGCTTGTGTGTAGGTTTTGTGTAGAAAAGCATAGGCTATCTGGATGATATCTTTCTGTGATTTGGAAGTGCCATAGGTAGGGGAGACCATGATTCTTGCTAAATGGAAAGCTGTTTAAGTTTGCCTTCGAACCAGGCAATCCTGGCAAGGAAATTGTGTTGTTTTTTTAGCATTAACTTCATTGGAATGCCTTCTGATACTGTACTGTTCAAAAGATTTACTATTTCAGCTAGTTATTAAAAACATGTCACTCTAGTTTTACAATGAAATAATGCAATTAGAGATTAAGAAATTGTATTTGCTCACCATTTTTGTAATATTTGATAACATTAAAGCCCATGATTCTCCAAACAGTTCTTTTGGGCTTTATATCAGAGTAAGCCTACTGTTACTTTTTAAAATCAATGCCTGTTTTTTTTATAAGGATTTAAATCCTTTCTTTTTCTAGCAGTTATACTGCTTTTGTGAAAACATGTTACTTTTTAAAATATTTGTTGTGTTTGATTAGGGTGCCTTCCAACTGTGGTGAGAACAAGCAGGTATCTCACTGGTTTAAGCATCTCTAGGGGATTCAAACCCTGAGAGACCAGGGTTTAAATCCCCACTCAGCCATGGAAATAACCTTGGACAGGACACTGTCTCTGTCAACTTCAGAGGAAGGCAATGGCAAAATCTGTTCTGAATAACTGTTGCCAAGAAAAGCCTAGGATAGGGTCAGCATTAGTCAGAGTTGTCTTGAAGGCGTATAACACCAGCCTCATAAGTCAAACATCAGTTTTAACATGAGTTGTTTTAGTTGTTTCTTTCTTTATTCAGAATCTGTTCTCAGAGAACCATGATTTGTTTGTTTACTGTCTTGGTAGAAGCTCCAACCTTTAGCTACCGGACTGTTCTTCATTGACAGTGTGAATGTACTCTGTAGATGCTTAAACACCCTAATTTCTCTGCAACTATCCATTGGGAGAGGAAATGCATGTCTCTATAGCACAGCCTTAGACCGTGCTCTGTATTTAAGGTGATCAAAGCTTTCTGCTCATTTAAACAATTGTTTGCTAGATCTGCATCTTTAATATTTGATTTCCTCATCTGTCTTGCAGGTATGGCGACTCATCACGAACTACCTTTTCTTTGGACCTGTTGGATTTAACTTTTTATTCAATATGATATTTTTGTATCTTTTGTTTCTTGTTGTAAGGGTTTACATCTTCAGAATGCAGAATGAATGAGCGCATGTGGAGTTCCCTCTGGAAAGCAGAGTTGCTGTTTCTCCTGGGTTCAGGGCTTGGCACCAAAAAACCTGGTTCCAGGGTGGTTGGGAGAACCTGTGATTATAACCTGCTGGTTCATCCCTAACCTTCATTGTGGGTTTCCAAAGACTGGCTGCTTTTTGTTCTACTGGCTTATACTTCACAAGGGTATAAAAATTGGCCCTAGCTGCCAGATTGTTTCTGGGCATAGCTCAAAGGACTCTTTTTAACCTATGCAGCCTGTTTTGTAATGGAGTGAGAAACTTGGAAGGTCTACCTCCTTCAGAATGAACTTTCTTGTTCCTTGAGATTATGTTCCAAGGAGCAGTTCAGGTCTTTTATCTTCTGAAGGGAGGTAGTGGCTAAACAGAAGGGGATCTCTCATTTGTGGTGCCCAACCTTGGCCAAGTGGGAGGTTGGTGCCCGGTACAGCCCACATAGGTCAAGTTCAGCTACATGTTTCAAGTAGATCCTATGTGTATGGGAACTTTGTGAATCACCTTCATAAAACTTTTGTTACAGAGCTCAAGTGGATCAAGTAGGTCCTTTCAAGATCAGTGGGGTTACTTGTTTCCACACATTGTTCTCTCTGGTAGAATGCTTTTCAAAGTAGCAATGTTAAAAATCCATTCCCAAATCATGTTAAAAATCCATTCCCAAACCCCAAATCTTAGCTGCATAGGCTAGATGTACTGCATTGTTGGTGATTTGAGCATTATAAAATGGTCCATCTGTGATTTTTTTTCCAGTGACTTATTTTGCAAGCTGCCTTGGATACAACACACTATTATAACAGAGTTTAGTCTTAGGCTAAACAATTTGATTGTTTATTGTAAGAGAGAAAAAAAATTATTAATGCTTTAAAAATGCCTTAAATATTAGTTGTAATCTTTCAAACAGGGGAGGTGAAGCTTTGTGTTGCATGGAAGCCGTTTCTCTGCCTGTGATGTTAGAATGGCCCCATCATTAAAAGGAAATCTGATTTGCTTTCTGAGTTGTATTCTATGGTTTTGAAAAGAAATGTAGTGAAAGACTCCAGACTGACAGCAAATAGTTTTTATTGGTTTCGATCATGCTTGTAAGAGGGGTGGAATTCATTTCAACAAATCTGTTTCTGAATTTATCAGTAGAATAAGTCTCCTTCACTGAAAAGCACCCACTTTGGGTAGAAAGTCTTGTTCTTTGTGCTGTAGCTGATGGTATTTACTAGCCCGCTTAGAAAGTGAGGTGGAGGCTGGTATGAGAAGTGGATAGAATTACTGAGTGCCATGTTGCATAGGCAAGTAGGTTCAAAATTGGCCTTACTTGTAGCCTTGCAGCAGCTTCCCAGGGTTATTTTAATCGTAGAAGGTTTCCCTGGCATTATGGAACCTTCTGTGCCAATAAGAATTCTGGTATATCGTTTTCTTACCTTTCCCTAGAATAAAACTTGGGATATCTCCGTTCGCTGGCTTAAAGTCCTTCTCTCCTCCCACTCCTCAGTGGTACCCAAAGATTGTTTTTGAGAAATATTTGAAATCAAAATGTTTCCCAAAAAATGCCATAGTTTTATATTTTTACAAAAATAAAAATGAAGAATATATGCCTGGAGCCAGATATTTCCTTGACTCCCTAACTTCAGATACCGCTACTGCCGGATGCTTGAAGAAGGATCGTTCCGAGGTCGGACGGCAGACTTTGTGTTTATGTTCCTTTTCGGTGGGCTGCTCATGACTGTATCCTTTTGCTGGTGCGCTAATGATGCTGGGAGTTTGGACGAGTGGGAACAGCGCATGGAGAAAATTGTAGCAGTGCAGTGTTTTTCCGGGTGTCCTATTGGATATATTGCTGACAGGGGCTTTATTCCTTGCAAGATGGCTACTGTTTTTTTATGAGAAATCTGCAGCCGTAAGGGAATTCTGGGTGTCTTTTGAGAGAGAGAGAGAGAGAGAGAGAATGTAAAATTTACAGAAGTCTTGAAGTAATTGGAGGACGGGGGATTACAGAACAAAACAGAGAACAGAACTTCCTTCCAGAACAAAAGTTGAAATGTGGAGCAAAACTAAAATTATGAAATGTTTGTCAATATTGGAAGACTCAGACCACAACAGTTAATTGTATATCTTAACTACCTAAATAAATGGTTTTGCATATAACTAAACAACATTTTATTTAGTTACATGCAAAAGTTAATTCACCTTATATGCTATTTCTGGCATAGTTATGAAATTAAAAAAAAGTCTTGGATTCATACGAACACAATTACGAATGTACCCTGTATTAGAGAGAGAGAGAGAGCCACAAATTGTCAGTTTGGTTGATTTCTTCAAAAAGACATCTCCTGGACCTAAAATTGCCCAGTTGGGACCAAACACCATGGTAAAATGGTACCAGTTTCTTGGAGGGAGCATTTTGAGTTAAATAAAGTTTGAGGCGTGGATGAATTCTGAATTGCCCTCAGTAAGCTGGTGAGGGATATGTATTGCCCCCAGAAGTTGCGCAGCTGCCCACTCCAGTCACATGTATGCACAGGAATTGCCACTATGTGATTCTCTCAATTGTTGTTTAAAAAAAAATATCTTCATACTACACAGTTTCTACATTTCGCATGAGTAAAACCAGTTCTTAAGCATTTCAGTCATTCCAAAAGTGAAAATGTTTCAAGTTTCTTGTTCCCTCCCCCCATGGAAAAATGGAAAATTTATCCTAGAGTCAGGGGGAAAGGAATGCTGCAACCATAATTTTGGGATTTGTAGTCCCCCAGAGTAAATTTCCCAGCAGATGCCACATTATCATTCAGAAGTAATTCCCAGTATTTTCCCCGATTATGGGATGTCTTTTCTCTGGAGATCTACCAAAACTTAGATGGCATGAGTAGCTGCTGCAGCTATTATAAAACCTGGGTTGTTTCAGACGTTGCACTCAGTTTAAGATTTTAAAAGTTTAAAATGAATTTGGCATGAAACGAGCTGGCAAGCTGCACCTTGGACTTTCCCACAAACCAGAAGCAGAAACCAGTGGCTGAATGTGGGTTCCTGTCCCGTGGTTTATTATGCTGATTTGGTATGATGTCTGAACAAAGTCCTTAACTTTTGAGTTCGGTTTTTGTGTTGATACACAAAGGGAAAAATGCACCGCTATGCTTCACAAGAGACTTATTCTCTGGTTTCCTACTTGCAGCTGTTTTCTTAATGGTTACACTTTTGACATGGGGGCAGTGACTGTTTCCTTAACCATTTTTCCACCAGCTTTTTGGCTTGTTTGTCAACTTGGTTTTCTTGGGACAGGCGTTTACCATAATGCTAGTTTATGTCTGGAGCCGCAGGAATCCTTTCGTCCGGATGAACTTCTTTGGGCTTCTCATCTTCCAGGCCCCCTTTCTCCCGTGGGTTCTCATGGGATTTTCACTCTTACTGGGAAACTCCATTATCGTTGATCTCTTAGGTAAGATGATGATTATGATGTCATTATCCTTCTCTTTATGACATATTCCATCTGATAAAGAGGAATGGTTGTCCAGTTGTGCACAGAAAGAATAAATTCAGTTTTAGTTGTTTTGTTAATAATCCAAGATTATGGGCATAATGCCATATTAATATTTGAGCAGTTGGTTGTGATCTATAGCTGAACAGACAGAATTCCTTAAGTGCCTTAAGACGGTACACAATATGAAAACAAATTCAGTAAGCAACAAAACATGTCTTAACTGCGTGGCCCTCCAGATGCTATTGGAATGCGTCTCCCCACAGTTCTTATCAATGACTGTACTGGCTAAGGCAGCTGGGACTTGCAGTCTAACGAAACTGGAAGGTGATCAGATTCCTATACACAGCCACATGAGGAAGTGACAGGATTAGATCAACTAAGTTAACACATTTACATTGGTTGAGAAAGAAGCATGTTTTCTGGTGCTTCTTAAAGGTGATCAGGACTGGGCCATGTACAGAAGTCAGAGGCCAGATACCCCCGTTTTTCCCTGCCCAGCATGAATTTCCATGCCCTCTTGCTTTCAGCCATGGCTGACATCATCTCTGTATCAGTTCTAACCATGATGAATTCTAAACCAACTTAGCCTTTCAGCCAGATCTTCCAGCTACTTGGCAAGCTAATTAAGGTGAAGCCTGATCAGCCTATGGGTCGTATGCTAAACCATGGTTCAGGCTACAAAGAGAGGGAAGAATTACTGCTGGAGAGCAAGAGGGAGTTGTTTGTACACACAAGCTGAAGCCAGTAACCTGGTCTCAGTTTCTTTATGGTTACTATTTGTATATGCACCAGGTTACTTGGTTTTGCTTTTTAATAATAGGCAAAGCACTAAGTGTGTGAAATGCTTAATGTACGCTTATCATAATAAACCCCATTTTTAAAGACCTGTTGAGTACTGTTCTATAGATGGGTTGGAGTGTTGCTGAGATTGAGAAAGGGTGTGTGTGTGTCTATCAGTAACTTTGTGGCTTCCAAATGTGTGTTATGTTGCATTATATTTAAATTGAGAAGTCTGGAAAAGGAAGGAGGAAATAACAGATTCATCTCCTCTCCCTCACCCACGCCTGTGCGTGTACACATATATGGATGTGTAAATATATATGGGTGGTGGCTGATCTCACAGTTATCTAGATCTGAATAGAAACACTCAGTTTCTGATCCACTTCTGTAGAGGCCTAAGAAATGCTGATTCCATCTCTTCTTATGTGTTTGTCTTATTGTTCAGTCTATAAGCAAGCTATTGACATACATAATTGTTTTGCTTATTGGCCTAGTATCTGCTTAAATGTTCCCCTGCTAGTAACTTGTGTCCTTACAGGAAAAAAGAGAGCTAACTTTTCCAAAATGCTCAGCTGTCAATTCTGGGTTGTTCTTTCACACAGCAGGTTTGTCCCAGCACCCTCTCAGAACTGGATGGGAAGGTGGTATTGAGTACAAGAGTGCAAACAGCAAATTCACTTTTGTTTTATAGGGATCTATGTGCAAAGAAAGCACTGAGGAGAGGCATTTAACTGATCCCCCTCTTGATTCTAGGCATAGCTGTCGGCCACATATATTTCTTTTTGGAAGATGTCTTCCCAAATCAGCCCGGTGGAGGAAGGCTTCTGAAAACACCATCCATTCTGTGAGTGTCTTTCCTGTGTCACAGGTCTTGGTGGGGTTTTGAAGAATGGCAGGGGAAAACAGTACAAAACTGAATTGAGAGTTTTTGTCTTCAGGGAGGAAATTTCAAACCAAATGTGTGCCAGCAACAGGGAAGAGATGAGGCTTCATCTGCAGGAGTTCCTTTATTCATTTCCTCATTTTCTTTCTGCGTATTTGCTTCTTTAACCATCACGGCCTTTGTTTTTAAGATGAAAGTCTAATGAAGGCTGATTGACCATGCACCAGTGCTTCTAGGCTTACTAAATGGACTGTCCACTCAGAAGCAGTATACCTTAGTAGCAAAGCTGCTTTGAATGCCGGAAGTTTCAGGATCAGTATGAATCAGCAGATGCTAGATACTAGACAAGACTTCCCTGCAGCTGAGGGCTGGCAGAGGCTGCGCTTCTCCGAGTAGACAGTGCTTGGCTAGATGTGCCAGTAGTCTGACTCATTATAATGCAGTCTTCCCTGTTCTTAATGTATTATTGGGAAGGGCCTGTTCCTCAGGCACAGAATGCATGCATTGGGTATAGAAACAGGGCCAGCCCTACCATTAGGCAAAGCGGGGCAGATGTCTCAGGCAGCAGATTTTGGATGTCATTGAAAGGCCTGCAAATTGTTAGCAGTTTTATTTTGTGCATTTACTGCCAGCGAGGAGGAGACATCCCTGTCTCCTTAAGTCTCAAAATAAATTGATCAGCTTTAGGTACCAAGTGTTGGGTGGGCAGGGAACCATTCTTGCTCTGCTTCAAGCAGCCCGATTTCTTAATCTGGCCTAGAATCATACAATCATAGAGTTGGAATGGGCCTCGTAAGCCATTGATTCCAAGCCTGCCCCCTCACCAGGCTGAATGCTGGAACTCCTGCTAGAGCATCCCCAGTAGGTAGCGGTCCAAACTCTTTTTGAGATGTCCAGAGAAAGAGATCCTGCTCTTTCTGGGTAATTGGTTATCAACTTCTTTTAATTGAAATCTACTCTCATGTAATTTAAAACCATTAGAACTTGTCCTGCCCTCTGGAACGTTAGAGAATAAACCTGCCCTCTCTTCTCTGTGACAGCCCAACGGTCAAAATCAGTTTTGGAGGAGTTTTCAGGGAAGTAGTGCATTTGTGTGATAGGCAGGGCTGAAGGCAAATGGTAGAAGCCAGAATACCGCCACAGTTTACCTTATAGTGTTTTCTCTCAGCAACACAGCCATTCTAAAGCCAGTCTTAAAGAATGGGAGGAAGGAACCTATACAAAAGCTGGGGAGTGTGACCGGGGAACATTAAAGGGGTCGGAATGGGATCCCAGGAGGACTCCATTTGGCATCACCTCTGATAAAGTAAAAAGAATTGTCAGCCAGGTATGAAGACCTTTCTGTTCTTCATGATGAGCCTTCTTTTTAAAACTTAACAGGAAAGCAATATTTGACACCCCAGAAGAAGATCCCAATTACAATCCACTGCCGGAAGAACGGCCAGGAGGCTTTGCCTGGGGTGAAGGGCAGCGCCTGGGAGGCTGAAGGTAGACTGGCTGGCCAATACCTGAAAGAGACTTTTGGGGAGAGGCAAGACATCCTGGAGACTTTTGTTCCCTTTGCCCTTCTCTGGTGGATCAAGGAGGTTTTGACATCTTACTGGTCCGAACATACAAAGCACTTTGCAGGACAAAAAGACCAAATTGTGTTCTCATCAGAAGACTTCTTCCAGGAAACCAACTGTAACGTCAAGCCCTCACAAGAGGGCTTTGCTGTATGGATGGCTTGGGAACGAATAGTTTTGCCTGAGCCAAGAACTGAAAATGCAATTTTCACAAGTCATCTAATGAAATCATCAGTTCTTGTGTTAAAAAACCCCCCCATATAGATATATATTTTGAATGCATTTCCACCCAGCTTTATTTGATGCAAGAACTGGAGAACTTGAAAAGACAAATAAACCTTTTTATTTTAATTCTTCATTTTGAGCAGATTAACATTTACATAAAAGAAGTCACTTTAATTTCTGGCTCTGGCAAAATTGCTTCTGAAACAAACCAGCATTGGAAGAGCCAGTTTTATTCTTCAAAGTCTCGGGAAGATTCTTCCAGTGGAATTATGCTGCCGTGCTTAAATGTTTACAAAAGTGGCTCTACTGCTACCTGTGCGAGAAGGGGAAATGGAGGTATTTGTCTGGTTGTTACTTCTGTGCCTCTGTTGTCAGGTATAGAATCTTACTGTAGTTTCAGTGTGACTTAAAAGGGCAACTTTCTGATTGTGTTGTGGGTGAAGGAGATGCTTTGGATACATGTAGATCCTGCATCATTCTTTCTGCAACTGAATGCTATTAAGAGTTTTGAGAATTGTTCTACAGCCAAAGTTTGGAAAATGTACTTTTTTGAACCAAAACATCCAGAATCCTCTAGAAGTTGTGGTGCCTAGTGGACTCAGTGAGCTCTGGCCCCCCCAAAAAAGATGCTCTGGCTACAGGCTAGAGTAGCTACTGAAGTTATAGAAAAGTAAGGCTGCAGAACGCAGCTCTAAGCACATCTGCTCAGAAGCAAGTCAGGTTGGGTTTATTATGCCCAGGAAGTGAGCAGAATTACAGCTGGACAGTGCAGTCCTAACTTAAAGATGTGCTGGTAGTAGACAGTCTGGAACAGGCAGAAGTAGAAATGCCCTTCTGCCGGCTGATCTCAGATCTGCGGATAGAACAGTTGGTCACAGAACAGCCCTGCTGGCCAAGATGGGCTGACAATTGAGTCAAGAAAGGAGGAGAAGGTATGGGAAAAGGAGGAGTTGTGTTATGCGAGATCAGAACCACCTCTTGGTGACAGCCACAATGCTGGCACTAAGGTAGAGCAGGGCTAGAGTAGTCCTAAGTAATTTCCAGCACCAGGGATTGGGAGGGACAGCTTCAGCTGGCTTAGTGTTGGCTCTCCTTGACCATTTTGGTGAGTTAGGATTGCATTCTTACAGTGAGGTTTACTTCTGAATAAACATGTAGGATTGCACCTGCGCCATTTCATTAATCAGTGGAACAAATTTACTGAGACTTAGAGTGCTTCCAGCAGACAGTTCCTAGTGTTCCAGAGCATGCAGAAGTTAAGTTTTGGACTACAGCTTCCAGTACCCCCTAGGCAGCACCGCATGTGGCCATGCTGACTTGGAAATTCTGGGAACTGAAGCATCCCCAGTAATTTTTCTAAGTTTGTCTAGTGGCACCAATCAAAAGACTAAACCTTGTCTTTGGCTTACTGGCTTTTCTGTGGTAAGAGAAAAAAGGCAGAAGAAGCAGTGAACAAAGGAGAGTTCCCACCATAACGTCAATGCATGGTATAGGTTGATTGTACAGCAAACATCTCACTGAAAATACCCTTAATTTTCAAACCTGATTTCCCTGGGATTTGGATGAGGGATCTAGCTGGGCTTGGTTTCTGTGTCTCTGCCCACTGTTCTATAGGAAGGGCATGCATCTGTGGGGAGTGTTTGCAGTTCTAGATGTTCTAGACCCTGGTTGTGGCTGCTGTTATGCAAGCTGCAGCTAAATCCTACTGCTTCTGGTAAAAGCTGCAACGTTTGTACACGCATGCCCCCATACGCCCTAAAAATCTGCAAGGAGGGGTGGGAAAACCAATGGAGTAGGTTTGTGGTATTAACAAGAGCTGCAACAGGGGCAGAAGAAGGTCCCAGTTCTGCTGGCCTTTGGGGTGCACCAGTGGAACTTGGCCTTTCTTCCTGAACCAGACAAGGCAAATGTCTAATGTTAAAATGGCTTTTAAGTGAGATGGAGAAACTGGACCGTTCAAAGCTAGCAAATAGAATACACTGGCTTGCCAGGTAATTGAGGAATCTGGAAAATTGAAAACAATCAGTTTTGGTTCATTTGATTCCTGCCAAATAACTCTGGAAATCATTGAGGACTTAATTGGTTGATTATCATGACTTCATATTACAATTCTTCTCAGCAATCCTGTACATTACAACTTTTTTGTATACTATCAATGTTTGGCTGTTCAAATTTTGTATATCACTTCAGTTACATTGCTGTCTGGCATTTCTCCTCTTCTGAGCCTTTAATTCTTAGGAAGCTTCTATTTCATGAAGGTTGAAAAGGCTTCCTTTCACCCGATCTCAAGAGGAAACATCAAATCCGAGTAGAAGCCTGCACAATTCTCATGCTGATTATCTTCATTTGTACCCTGCTTTTTGCCCATCCTTGGGCCTCAAAGCAGCAAGTATAATGATGGATTATACTGAGAAGAAGGGGAAAATCCAGGCTTCCAAAATAAAAGATGCTCATACTTCTGTCAGTATACCCTCATGAAAAATAAATGCTTTCTAGGAAACTCTGGTTTTGTTTACATCGGGGATGGCCAGTGGGCTCAGTCAATAAGTGCTTTATTGGAACCCTTCTGTGGTAAGATGCTGGCTCTCCTCTAAGAAAAAACAAAACTGTTTTGAAGAAATGGGCAAAGAGAAGGAAGATCCTGTACCCAAACATAGCTTCTAACAGAGAGGCAGGAGGAACACTGAACGTTCCTCACGGTTGAGTCTTCTGGAGTTGTAATTCAACAACCTCTGGTTAATATTTGTCAGCGAATCAAGTTTGACAGCCAGTGTGGTGGTTCGTTGGAGCAGGGCTTCTGGGCATTGAAACCCACCGGGCGGTTCTGGGCAAATCACGCTCAGCCTCAGAGGAAGACAGTGCCAAACCCTTTGAGCAAAAACTGCCAAGAAAACCCCACAACAGAGTAGCTGTAAGTCAGAAACGCCTTGAATGCACACACCTCAACAACTTTTAACTTAGGTTGACCTCCATAACAACTTTGACCTCAACAACTTTGACTTATGGTGACTTACGAATGACTTCCAAAAGCCCTGCTCGTATCCAAAGGCTCAGGGTAGCCACCGCTTCCTTGACTGAGTCTTTCTAATTTTCCTACTGCCTTCCATTTTACCAAGCATTACCTTTGCCGTGAGTCACCTTGGTTCACGATATGTTCACAGTACAACAGCCTCAGCGTGATCATCTTCGTTTTTAGCGAGGGCTCACCGCTTCATTGCTCTTAAGACTGATCCATCTCCTGCAGTCCAGGGTATCCACAGAACTCTCCTCCAGCACATTTCAAATGAATTCTCTTCCTGTTGGCTTTTCCATACAATTCACACCCGTTCTGCATTGTCTAGAGCTGGAGGTAGGCTGCTGTTTAAGGGGACTGTACTTTGGAGAAGTCAGCAAACACTTGGCTCTGCAAGATGAACTGGAAAGCACAGAGAGAAAGGAAACTGAGTCGCTGTCAATGAATACTAGTCTGAGGAGCTGCATTTCCTAATTTTAATTTTATCCTGTTTTTCTGGGGTGGTCTATGTTAGCAGAAAGTGAGCCTAGCGCAGGCAATATTTTGCTTTTTTTAAAAAAATACTAAAACAGCTTGTCTGTACTGTGGATTGGTAAATAAATGTTAGCTCTCAGCCTAACCTACCTCACAAGGTCGTTTTGAGCATCAAATGAACAGACCTTGGAAACGTTGCTTTTTTTGCACGTGGTATGGCCACTGGATAGACTGGTGGGGATTGTGGAAGTTCTAGCCTCAAAAAAGTAACTTCTCCAAGGTGTTAAACCAGCTGCTGATTTAACAGGGGAACGGTGGTGCAAAAAAAGTAATGCATACATAAATTCGGAGTGAGGGAAGAGGATTAAAAACACGCACATGGGGGAGAGAGGTTTCTTCGCAAATCACATCGCTGAGCAATTTGTCCTTTTCTCTGTAATGCGCGTCACCGCCTACAGGTGGCGCATGTGGACGGCAAGCCAAGCCCCTCCTCTGCGGAAGTCGGACCGCGCCGCGCATGCTCGGCCTGAGACGGCAAGGCGGGGAAATACATCTCCCAGAAGGCAAGCGCTGAGCAGCAGGCGCGGCGCCCACGCGAGGCATGCCGGGAAGCGTAGTCCCGGCGTCGAGAGGCGGGGACAGCGTGTGCCCTCCGCGCCGCCCGGCGTGAAGGATGCCTCAGCGGGGCTCGGAGCCGCTGCCGCCCCCGTTCAAGAGGCCCAAGCTGGCGTCGTCGGGCCCGCGCAGGACGACCATGCCGCTGGCCACGCCCGGAGGGAAGCGCCAGACGCCGCCGGCCTCCTCGTCGTCGTCCTCCTCCCTCTCGTCGTCGTCCGCCTCCTTCTCCTCCTCCTCCTCCTCGGGGACGGAGAGCCAGCGCCGGAGCCTGCCCATCTTCCAGGCCCGAGGGACCCTCCTCGGGCAGCTGCGGAGCCTCGACTGCGCCGTCCTCATCGGTGAGGAGACGCGCTCCCCTCCCTCAGCCTCCCTGGGAATAAACCGCCATCGGGGCGGGGCCTGTTGAGGCCACGCCCACGCGGGGCGGATTGGCGCGCCTCCATTTCAAAAGAGGGAAAGGGGGCGGGGCTTGCGGCGTTCCTTGTCCCCTTTCTTGCTTCTGCTCCCTGTGCCTTGGCTTGATGGTGATCGTGGTAATATAATGATAATAAGTTGCAGTAATAATACATTGACCGCAAAAGAGAAGGTGAAGAGGGACCGTGATAGCCATGTTTAAATATTTGAAGGGGTGTCATGTCGAGAAGGGAGCGGGCGCACCTGGCAGCTGTTTTTCCCCTCTTGCAGCGCGATTTTCTCTATAGGCGTGACTGTCTTTGCTGCCTTTGCGCCCAGCGGGCTTACAGTGTGGTCCCACATGTGCCTGCCCAGAAATAGGTCCCCAAGAGTTCAGTGGTGCTCGCTCCCAATGAAGCAAGGGCAGAACTACTGCCCTAATGGTAACTGTATGAGATATTCACCGCAGAAAGAGCCGGCTGCCTACTTTGGGGCTGAAAGAACGGCTCCTTGTTCTTAATATTTTTTTTTTCTTTTAAACTGGGGGACTTTTTGGCCCACCTCCAATTCCCATCAGTCCCGGACAGCATGGTTAGTGATAGTGTGCCATCCAGAGAGCCATTCTCCACTCCTGTTGTAAAATATGATCGCAGTACTATGCAGGATTAAGTGTCACACAACACAGGAGCAAACTTCTCAGGCAACTTGATAGGATTGCACTGGGAAAACGTTCCAGCGGTTTGCTGCATGGACATGGGAAGTGATTCACTTTTTTTCTGTTCTCTGTTTTCCATTGGGCAGTAGGGTGGAAACATCTAACCTAGAAAATCCTTGATGTACGATAGCATCTTATGTGGACGCAGCAGACGTTTCCAAAATGCGCTTTTTTTGTTTTATTCTGCAGGAGAAACAGGCTCCGGGAAGACAACACAAATCCCACAGTACCTCTATGAAGGAGGGATCGGACGCCAAGGCATAGTTGCCGTGACTCAGCCTCGCCGTGTAGCTGCTATATCGTTGGCTACTCGAGTCTCAGATGAGAAGAAAACTGAACTGGGAAAATTGGTATGTTGCTTTTTGACTGAGCTAAGCCAGTCTACTGCAGATGTAATTGCTGCAACCTGCAATCCATGATTTGTGAATCAGGAGCCAGACTCAGTTATGCATGGAATCGTCTGCGGTCAGCTGTCACGCAGAGCTTGGAGAAGATCATTTTTTTGAAGTACTGTTAGGGTGGGTGTCCTCTGGCAGGTCTAGGGAGATAAATATTCCCCTGGAACCTTGGCACTACCCATAATTGGTTTAGCTTGGTATGTGGATTGGTGCCAACTGTGGTTCAGCTGAACCAGCTACGGCTGCATCACACATCAGAGTAATACCACAAGTGGGTTTGCAAACTTTGGTTCCAAAGGAACTGGGTTAGTGTTAACCATGGCTGACCTCAATGCACAGCTGGCATCAAACCATGGTTAATTGTAAATGGTAGTGAATTTGGAACCAGGGCACCATGTAGACTTCTGTGTTCAAAGTAACAATTGCATTGCAGTGCACAAAGCATATTATAGAACTATCTGGGGGATATAGGGGCATGTTTGCCATGTTTTAGGTTCCTCTCGGCCATTTTAGGTCCAGGAGAACCCTTTTTAAAAAAGAAGAAGTGACTGGAAGTTACTTCCAGTTTACCTCCTGTTTTGGAAAAGGACTCTCCTGCCACTAAATGGCCCAAATGCCTTCACATCCCCTAGAGGGCATTTTGGGACAAACAGTTTTTTTAAAATTTCACCTCTGGGGGCCACAAAAATGGCCTTGGGGGCCCATATGCCGCTCATGGGCTGTACTGTGCCCAGCCTACTTTAGGCCAATCTTTTTGTCTCCTCTTTTCAATATATTCCTTCTGCTCAGGTTGGCTACACTGTGCGTTTTGAGGATCTCACTTCTGAAGAGACGAAAATCAAGTTCCTGACGGATGGGATGCTGCTTCGAGAAGCCATCGGGGACCCCCTGATGCACAAGTACAGTGTGATCATTTTGGATGAAGCCCACGAGAGGACAATCCATACCGACGTTCTCTTTGGAGTGGTGAAAGCCGCACAAAAGAAGCGGAAGGAGCTGGGGAAGTCGCCACTGAAAGTGAGCTTGGACAGGTGGCCAGGGTTGGTGGAGAGCTGGTTGATGAGACTTTTAGTCTAAAACATCTGAAGGGATGAGCTTGGAGATGACTGGTAAAAAACAGTTCATTCATCAGCACTGAATGTCCTGTGGATGTTTTCCCCTTTCCCTTCAGAATTATTATTATTTTTTTATACCCCACGTTTTTTAACCAGTCCAGGACTCCAAGCGACTTACAAACTTTTTTTAAAAAAATTATATCATACAAAAGTTAAAAGTACAATTAAATGATCCATCATATCATTCTTGACAAAGGAGAAGGGAAAGACTCCGCCACAGTCCCAGGCATCATATTCCACTGTTGAACTGCTCTCACCATTGGAAAGTTCTTCCTAATGTTTAGATGGAATATCTTTTCCTGATGTTTGAATCCATTGCTCCGTGTCCTAGACTCTGGAGCAGCAGTAAGCAGGCTTGCTCCATCCTCCATACAACATCCCTTAAAATATTTAAACGCAGCTGTCATATCTAGTTCTTATTATAGTTAGGAATGCTTCTACTTGAGCCCAGACTTTGGAAAGAATTGTAGTGTTTTTTTTAAACAGGTGATCATCATGTCAGCTACCATGGATGTAGACCTCTTCTCCCAGTACTTCAGTGGGGCTCCTGTCCTCTACTTGGAGGGCCGGCAACACCCCATCCAGATTTTCTACACTAAGCAGCCTCAGAGCGATTACCTGCAAGCAGCACTAGTGACTGTCTTCCAAATTCATCAGGTACCGTAGGTTTCGCTATTCCTGTATGCCTGCTTCTATATCTGTATTTATTTCTGTACATGCTATATTTTGTCTGCTGTTACTCTAACGCAGAGCTTTCCAAACTTTTCATGTTGGTGACACACCTTTTAGACATGCATCATTTCGCGACACAGTAATTCAGTTTTACTAGTAACCGGAGGTTAAACTGACTTACATACTAATACAGTTTAGCACTTGATTCTTGAGCAGTTTCCTCTACAACTGCTACATTTTGTTCATTGCAAACGTCATCTTCACCAGTTTTTCATTTCTCAATGAGAAACTTATCCATTTTAGGGGTAATTCAACTGCAGCGTAAGTAACTAAATAAGAAAATAACAGCATTTCGCTCTCTCAACGATAAAGTGAGAGAACAACCCTCGTGGTACACGCCTGCAGAACTCCCGTGCCTTTTCACATTCACTTCAACTCTTTCCAACTGATCAGGAATGCGCAGGACCCTGAGGCCTATCTAGGGTGGAGAAAGGCAGCCCCCTCCTACCCAGTCCTGGCCCCCTGCCATCGTTCTTGCCAGGGAAAGGCCCCAACGAGAGCAACAGCAGTGGGCCAAGCTCGGGTGTGGGGGGGTCTTTCTTGGCTGAGGAGGTGACACACCTACACACTACAGGCCACACACTAATGTGTTGCGACACACCGTTTGGAAAGCCCTGTTGTGAGGACGTCCCCTCTTCCTGCCCCTTACCCATTTGATTCTCCCAGCAGCCTGGCAAAATAGGTTAGACTGACCAATGGGGACTAGCTCATCATCCCTTGAACTCTCTGCCCCAGAAAACCCATGATAGGTTTTTGCCTTAGGGTCACCATAAGTTGGAAACAACTTGAAGGCACACAATGACAACAATAAAGGTGGCATATTCGCTTTCCGGATTGCAGCTCCCGTCAGCCCCACCCACAATAGCCAATAGTGAAGGATGAGAGGAGTTTGCAATCTGGCAATGTCTGAAGAGGCACTGTAACCTTCCTTTGCCATCCCTACCTTGCCATTGCAATTTTTTTTTCAGTTAATCACTTCTATTGGATTTAAGTCACAAAAATACAAGGAAAGTTAAGTCAGCCCAGAACACAAGGTAAATAAATCAGGAACAATTTTGAGAAAAATTAATAAAACATGTTTTATTAACAGAATCCGTATACTGTACACATTTTGTTCTCAGTCACAGATGTGTATATTAACATAGCTTGAACTTCCATAGGACCCAGGAGGCTGAATGTTAGCCAGTATACTATCTGAGATACCCTATCTACTTGAAGAAAAGAAGGAAATGGGATGTATTTACTTTCACTGTTATTTTAAAATATTCCTTGCCAACCTTTCCAAATTCTGTTTTGCGGCAACATAAAACAGTACAAAGGCTCTGGAATTCCAATGAAATACAGGCATTGCTTTTTCAATGTTCTGCTATTTCAGCAGACTTACACTATAGCCATGTCCTGCCCTTTTGACCCCTAGTCTGCCATTTTGACAACTGCCACTCTCTGAAATGGTACTTTTTCCCTCTCTGAGTGCACTTTTTTAAAAAAAATTGGTGTGCTGTTTTGTTTTCGGTCAGTTGACTTGGCACCATGTAGTCTTCAGCCTTGCATTTGCAAGCTCAAAAAAACGGGTTCCACTTTTCAACCAATTTCACTTTCTGACAATTCTCCAGTCCTAACCTGTCAGAGAAAGGGGGACTTCCTGTAGTATTTTCTTCTTTGAATGGCATCTCATGTCAGATGCAGCTTTCAATATTTATTGTTATATTAATTTTTTGTTAGCATTGTTAACATCAGTGAGCTGTCAGCTATCTGTCCATCTCGTCTAGAATTGTTTCTTTGTCTCAGTAGAGGCTCTCTGGTACGCTATGGGTAATTCCAAACACAAGCTACTCAGTCTTCTTAATTGGCAACATGAAGATTTGAACCTGGGACTTTCTTGCTCACAGATGTATGTTCTGCCTCTCAGCTCCAACCACTCATCCCTGGAATGCATGTGTGATTTTCTTTAAAGGAAGCTCCCTCTTCTCATGACATTCTGGTGTTTCTGACGGGTCAGGAAGAGATCGAAGCCATGACGAAAACATGTCGGGACATTGCAAAGCATCTTCCCGATGGCTGCCCTCAGATGGTGGTAATGCCTCTCTATGCTTCCCTGCCTTACTCACAACAGCTTCGGGCCTTCCAGGTTGCACCCAAGGTATGTTTAAATCTCCCTAAACTTTCAAGTGTTTCTTCCCCCTGTAGATCCCTTCACTGACTACCAGTTTGGGCCAGGGCCTGTCAGACTTTTGGTTCTGATATTCGAGGCCTTGTGTTCTAACTTTCCTCAGTACCTTGCAGCTTGACTAGTATGTTATGTTCCACCCACGAATTTAAGATCTACAGGCAAAGGATTACTAGTTGTTCCGCCAAAGCGTACAACCCTTTCAAGGCTGAGAGCCTTTCAAGATCTGGCTCCGCAGATCTTCCTTTGAACCTCTGGCAGGAGAAGGAGGATCTCAAGTGTTTTTGTAAAGGGTTGAAGGTCTTCCTTGTTGATTCACCATCTTAAGCTACTGAGTTGTGTTTAAGGTGCTGAGACGGGTAACAACTGGCGAAGTTTTGGAGGTTTCAGTCCATGTAATACCCATAGTGTCAAGTTTATTGTCTTTGTCCCTGACTCTATTTAATGTTCAGCCCTTTGATGAAAAGGGCATTATAAATAAATGTGGCTATTGATGACGATGATGATGATGATGATGGTAGCCACTGTATCTGGCAGAAGGAGTTTTCTTTCCACAATTCTCTCTATTTTTCCCTCCCTCCTTCCCTCCCTCCCTCCCCACTCTACTGAGATATTCAGTGTGAATGATTTGCCATTTGAACAGTGCTATCCAAAGTGGTAGTCCCTGGCTGGTGCTGTTCCCTAAGGCCTTGGGTGGTCGTTGTTGGTGAATTTCCAGAAAAGTAAAAAACAACTGTAGGCAGTGGCCAAAAATATGATGCCCTCTGTCCATCTAGAAGAACAGAAGAAATAATTGCCAGTCTCCCACTTCTGACAGCCTGAGAAGCAGTGGTGTAGAAGATGAATCACATTGCTGGAAGAGACACCAAGGGCCATCCAGTCCAACCCCATTCTGCCGTGCAGGAATACACCACGAAAGCATTCCTGAGAAATGGCTGTCAAGCCTCTGTTTAAAAACCTCCAAAGAAGGAGACTCCACCACACTCCCAGGCAGCAGTGCATTCGACTGTCAAACTGCTCTTACCATCAGGAAGTTCTTCCTAATGTAATTGAGGAAGCTTGTTTTCTCCTCCTCCACAGAGCCTAAGATATGAACCAGTGGGTTCGAATTAAAAAAAAAATGAAAGTCACAAGTATAGGATGGGGGAATGTGTGGCTGGATAGCAGTATGTGTGAAAAAAATCTAGGAGTCTTGGTAGATCACAAGCTGAACATGAGTCAGCAGTGTGATGCGGCAGCCAAGAAAGCCAACACGATTCTTGGTTGCATCAATAGGAGTATGGCGTCTAGATCGAGGGAGGTAATGGTGTCACTCTATTCTGCATTGGTTAGGCCTCATTTGGAATCCTGTGTTCAGTTTTGGGCACCTCAATTCAAGAAGGATGTTGACAAGCTGGAACGTGTCCAGAGGAGGGCGACCGAAATGGGGAAGGGTCTGGAAGCCATGAAGTCCTACGAGGAACGGCTTAGGGAGCTGGGTATGTTTAGTCTGCAGAAGAGAAGGTTAAGAGGGGACATGAGAGCCATGTTTAAATATTTGAAGGGATGTCATGTCCAGGAGGGAGCAGGCTTGTTCTCTATCACTCCAGAGACTAGGACAAGGAGCAATGGATTCAAGCTGCAGGAAACAAGATTCCACCTGAACCTCAGGAAGAACTTCTTGACGGTCAGAGCTGTCTGGCAGTGGAATCTGCTGCCTCCATGGAGTGTGGTGGAGTCTCCTCCTTCTTTGAAGGTTTTTAAGCAGAGGCTGGATGGCTATCTGTTGGGAATGCTTTGATGGGTGTTCCTGATAGCAGGGGGTTGGACTGGATGGCCCCTGGGGCCCTCTTCCAACTCTAGGATTCTATGATTCTGTGAATTATAAGAAAAGAGATTCCACGTGAACATTAGGAAAACCTTCTTAACTGTAAGAGCCTGTTTCATTGTCAAAAAGGCTGCCCTGGAGGGGGGTGGACTCTGCTTTGGAGGTCTTAAAACAAAGGTTGGACGGCATCTCTCAGGAATCCTTTAGCCCCGTTTTCCTGTATGGCACAGGGTTGGACTAGATGGCCCTTTGTGTCCTGTTTCCCTGCACCTTTGACATGTTCTTTATAGACTGTTCTGAATGTTTCTTATCTCTTTTTCCCCCTTAACTGCAGAGAGCCTCCTGAAATGTGCTTTGTATAACAATAAGGCCAAGAAGAAATGAAAGGAATAAATAATGACAACAGAAGTTTTTCTGTATATTTTTTTTTCTCCCCCAGGGTTATCGTAAAGTGATTCTCTCCACCAATATTGCTGAGACTTCCATCACCATCCCGGGCATAAAATACGTTGTGGACACTGGCATGGTTAAAGCTAAGCGGTATACTCCGGGTATGTATGTGTCCAGCACAGCCCTGATAGGGTGGCTGGCCCTTTCCATGGTTCCTGGCCATTGTGGCTGACCATAGAGTGAGAGTTGGGTAGATCTGATCCAGACGGTCTCTTCGTTCTCTTTTGTAAGTCCATTGAAGCTGAGAGCATGGTACAGTAAATGGTAAAGCCATCTTTTAGGATTTCCTGCCTTAGGCCTCCTGACACTTTGCCTCGGGTGTTATCTTTCAGCAGGGCTTTGGGGCAGTATGTTCCGTCTGCCAATGCCGCCAGCCTTAAAGCAACAATGTTGTTGTTTTTGTTGTTAATTTATATGCAGCTTCTTCTGGGACTCAAAGTGGCTTACAAGTACTGATAAAAATGTATCTGTGAAAACAGACAAACCAATATTGTTAGGTTATAACTAAACCATCTAGAGCAGTGGTTCTTAACCCTTTCTTTACAATAATTTGTTACTGGGGTTCTCCAAGGCTTAACTCAAGATTTAAATATTTAAATTTAGATGTAAATACAGTCATCCCTCCCTGTTCGCTAGGGTGAGGGGCACAGGACCCCTGTGAAAGTGGAAGAACCGTGAATAAATTTAGGCCCTCCCAAGCCATATTGAATACATAAAAATGTATGATCAACGTATTCAATCCACTGTGGATTCCTCTGAGACATCAGGGTTCCTTCCCAAGGCAGAAGTGGGGGGCTGGTGGGGCTTCCAGCCACCTCCACTGCTGCCCCACACCATTTTTAAGAGGAACTTACTAGCCTTGTTCACAGTTTCTCAGCCTCATGAGGCTTGCAGTCCCTATTAAAAATAGCATAAGGAGGTGGCAGAGGTGACAGCAAATAATCTGTGAATAATCAAATCAACAAAAGTGAAACCCACAAATTTGGAGGTCCTTCCATGGGCTGACTGTATTAGAATATTTATTTAAATATTCAAGCAGCTGGCCCTCATCTTCCACAGTTCCTTTCCATAATGGAAAATGTTTGATGGTAGCCGTTTTCTGTCTTTCCCAGAAAGCGGGCTAGAAGTCCTGGCGGTCCAGCGGATCTCCAAGGCCCAGGCTTGGCAACGGGCAGGCCGGGCTGGGAGGGAGGACAGTGGACTTTGCTACCGCCTCTACACGGAGGATGAATTTGAGAAGTTTGATAAGATGACGGTGCCAGAGATCCAAAGGTGAGGCTGCAGTTCCCTTTGTGTGAGTTGTTATGGAATAACAAAATGATCGCGTGACAGAGAGGAGCACCTGCCGTGTGGTCAGTTTTCTGCCCTGGGATCTTTCAGACAGCTAAACAGAGAGAGACAGAGAGAGAGAGCGATTGAGAGAAGGAGAGAGAGAACGAACAAAATCAGAAGTGGACAGAAGTCTATTTCTTATTTTGAAAAATTGATTTTGGTTTACATTAAACTCTGCAGAGGGGACCTGCAGGAGAGGGTCTCTCTCTCTCTCTCTCTCTCTCAATCTCTGTGTCTGTGTTTTGGTTTGAGGGGAAGTTTTTTAGCCATAAAAAAAGGTAAGTCAGCAAATTCTGGGAGGCTGAGGGTTGCAAAAAGCAGGTTTGGAGGCTGAATTGACTACACTTGTTCTATAGCTGGGAAAGAGGGAGGCGGAAGGTTGGCCACCATCCATGCAGTCATTTTCTACTAGCTTCTCAAATTTCTTGAAAACAGGTAAATAAATGAAATAAGAAAATCCAGACTTGGACTTGGTTCAGTCTGCATTCTGTCAGCATTTTCCCAGCGCGTACCTCTTTCTCTTCCTGCTCTTTTTGAGGAAATTTTAGTCTCGTAAGTTATTTTCGAGCTCTTCATGTACAGGTCAAGGGCTGGGAATTCAGGTTGAGGAGTCCAATTCAATTTCAGCAGTTTGGCAAAGAGGGGTGGGGACTGCTTTTGGGTTCAAAGTCAGACGGCTGGGACAAACAACAACAACAACAACAAAAAAGCCACACTAAATCCCATCTTATTTTAGTTTAAAGTGCCTATGCCAATAGCTAAGCCTTAGGAATGGAATTTCACCCTTCTAGAGTACAAAAGATGGGGACGCCACTGGGAAAAGGGTGTGTTCACCTGAGAACGCCCACAAGGCCACGTTGAGACACCAAGAGGGCTGGATTTGGCCCTCAGGCCCCTCACCTGTGTCACAGGTAGTCCAGTCTCCATTTTGTACAATTCCGAGAAATTGCATATGCTTGGTTCAGCAAGATGCAGCCTGTTCCTTTTGACCTCTCCCCTTCTGCAGGTGCAACTTGGCCAGTGTGATGCTCCACCTTTTGGCTCTGAGAATCCCCAATGTCCTCACTTTTGACTTTATGTCAAAACCATCTCCAGGTAAGCAAGCAGCAGAAGCGTAGGTCCTGGTTTTGAACATCCGTTGCTGCTAATAATGATGGCCAGCAGGGAAGTAGGTTGTGAAATGATGCAACATTTGAATGCTTAGATTAGGATTGCCTGTTACACTCTCTTTTTCCTGTGTTTGGATTTGCCTGCAGGCAAGCTCTGCAAGATAATGCCTTTGAATTCCATTTTGTGTAATGATTCACCTTTCCAGCCCATGGAAAGACCAGTGAGGCAGTTTTAAATGCAACAAAATACATTGTTTTAAGTGTATTTTGTTCTGATCTTACATTGTCACCTGCCTCGGTATATGAAACTAATGTTAGTTAGTTAGTTAGTTGGTTAGTTAAGTTAGTTAAGTACATAGAAGCTGGAATCAAAGCATCCTTGTGCTAAGTGAGAGGCCTAGGTTCCCTGGTTTAGTATTTTTCCCCCTCAACCTGGTTTACCTTTCAGACTTACTGTGAGGATGAAATGGCATCTTGTTAAGAGATCATTTAACATTTGTATATCCAGCTTGGGAGAAGGGCAGAAGAAATATGTAATAAAGGGAATTAGAAAAGAAGATGTTGAACCAGAACAGACTGAATAAAATGTGAGAATGTGGAAAGTTAGGAACTTCACGTAAAATAAGATATTTCTTATAAAGCAATGCCGAACAGGTTACTTTTAAGGAACAGTGTTCAGTGTTCTGCTTTTTTGAGCAAGGGAGGGGGAGAGTGTGCCCCCCATGTAGCTCTCTGAAGGACCCCTTCTAAAAGGCTCTCTCTGGAGGCAGGGTCTATTTGCATCAGCCACAACTGCTGGTATCTTAGGGCGTTTCCACATTACACTGTTACGGTGCTATTATTCCACTTTCAACCTCCTGGGGTTTGCGGTTTAGGCAGGGGCATTTAGAATTCTCAGCCAGAGAGCTCTACAAACCCCAGAATTCCAGAACGTGTTGAAAGTGGAATGATAGCACTACAACAGTATAGTGTGGAAAGACCCTTAGTTCTCTTCCTAGCCCCATTCTGCCAGCCTGCCTCTTGTCAGTGGCTTGTCACTCTGGAAAAAGCCATCAGGATGAGCTTCGCGCTACCTTTTGTTTTCGCAGAGGCACTTCAGGCCGCTGTCGAGCAGCTGGCCCTCCTGGGGGCAGTGGAAAGAAAAGACGATCAGCTAGTCCTCACCCCGTTGGGAAGGAAGATGGCTGCCTTTCCTCTGGAGCCCAAATTCTCCAAGGTAAAATACTGGCTTTTGGTTTTGTATCCCTTCAGAAAGCACACTAACAGCCACCTGTATGAGAAATCTGACACGGCTAATAACTTTTATGAGGATCGGCCACTAAAACTGCACCAGGGCCAGAGACCAATGTTCCACCACCTCCCCAACTTGTACCAAAATACCTTATTTTCCCTCCATTTCACCTTCAAAATAGCAAATGGGAAAAGAATGTTTGGGCGTGTTGGGGAGGTTATTTTTTTTCTTTACTGTTTGTATGCATTTGTGAGGGCTTTGGGTACAATTCTTGGGTGATTTCCATCTGAAATTCTTACCAAAAAGATTTTACCAAAAAATTTGGAGGTGTTCAGGGAGCTTTGGAGGACTGGGGGGGGGGCCTTTGGGACTGTACAAAGGATTTCCGGGGGCTGTGTGTGACTCACAGGCTGCACTTTCCCTGCACCCGCTCTAAACTGTTGTCAAAGTGGTGTTGTCAAAAAAACTACAAAGAGGGAGATATTCTACCACATAAACCCCTGCATTCTGAAGTGGTCTAATGTAGTCATGGATTTATTACCTCCATGGTGTAGCCCTTCTTATGCCTGTTACAAAACTTGGAAAAGTTTCTTTTGTGGACTACAGTGCCCAGAACTCCCTCAGCCAGTATAGCCATCCTGGTGAGAGGGATTCTGAGAGTCCAAAAAAATTAACTTTTCTACATCCTGAGTTGATCTATAACACTCTACAAAAAAACCCAACAAAACTCTACATCCTTTTTTCTTGCTGCCTAGCTTTAACCTCATTTAAAATAATCTCTCTGTGTGCATGTGTCTTTCTTTCTCTCACTGTTTTTTGGGCAGACGATCCTGACAGCCCCCAAGTTCCACTGCACAGAGGAAATCCTGACCATTGTCTCCCTCCTCTCGGTGGACAGCGTCCTCTACAATCCTCCCTCGCGGCGGGATGAGGTCCAAGCTGTCCGGAAGAAATTCATCTCCAGCGAAGGGGATCACATCACCTTGCTCAACATCTACCGGGCCTTCAAGAATATCAGCGGCAATCGGGTGTGTGCCCTATCCTCACTGGACAGATGGCTGGAAGCCATGAGCGAAATCCCTGTTCTCGTTGGACCATTTAACACCCATTCTAATCCTTTCCCCCATCCACACACACACTGCTGACCCATTCCTCTATTTTTCCTGTTCAGACTGGGAGAGTGTTGTTGCTTTTTGTGTAGCCAGAGAGAGAGCTTGGCAAAGTTCCCTTTTTGGACTGCAGCTCCCAAAATCCCCCAGCCAGCATGCAAGCAGAAGCAGTCCTGCTCCCATCTTGAGCAAAATCTGGATGTTTTCAGTTTGCCTTGGGAAAAGGGTTAAGAAAATGCTCTTCAAAAGATCCAGAACCTGAGTAGATGATCATCTGCTGTAAGAGGTGGATGACTGTTCATGGTTTGAAAGTGAAAGATGTCTGTATGATCCTGGCTAAGGGCCCTCAGCATCTTTATTGTAACAGCTTTATAAGCCACATTTTTAAGCTATTCAGACTGCCTTAAGGCCCTTCTGTGGAAAGGCAATGCATTGGTGTTCTTAATAAATGCCTGCAAATTGCAAATGTCATACTTGTTATGAAGTTAAAGGAATGGATTCTTAACCCTCAACAGCCACCTTCCTTTTTTTTTTCTCATCTCCCCATTTTCCTTTTTTTGCCTCAGGAATGGTGCAAAGAAAACTTTGTGAACAGCAGAAATATGATGCTGGTCTCAGACGTCAGAGCCCAGCTGAGGGATATTTGCATAAAGGTAATGTTGGAGGGCTTCACCAGGATACAGATACTACATTCATTTATACATTCCCATTTTACTACACTTGTGCACATGCGTGGATGCCAAAAACCTCTTCCACAATGTGTGTGTGTGTTACTTCAAGGCACCTGTAGACATATGGCGACCCCATGAATTTCATAGTGTTTTCTTATGCAAGGAATACTCAGAGGTGGGTTTTGCCAGTGCCTTCCTCTAAACTACAGCCCATAGGCTGTTGTAGGCTACATGCCACTAGTTTCCAAGATCATACAGGACCTGATGCTTTTGAAGATACTCTTATATAAACTGTTGGAGAGTGACAACAGCATCAGTTCCGGTTGTCAAAATGGCAGCCGTGAAGGTTGTGGATCTCTGGAGCTGCCAGAAACCACTGAGTGCAGCCTTCTAGGCTCTGGAGTATACCTGTTCCTTTCGTAGCGCGTTGAGGGGAAAGTCTTATCCTGTGCTAGACACCAGTGCACCCCAAAGCCCTCATTAACAGTTAACAGAATGAATTTCAACAGAGAGAAATGTAAGGTCCTGAAATTAGGCAGAAAAAATGGAATGCACAAATATAGGATGGGGATGTGTGGCTGGATAACAGTACGTGTGAAAGGGATCTAGGAGTCTCGGCAGACCACAAGCTGAACATGAGTCAGCAGTGTGACGTGGCAACCAAGAAAGCCAATGCGATTCTTGGTTGCCTCAATAGGAGTATGGTGTTTAGATCAAGGGAGTTAATGGTACCACTCTATTCTGCTTTGGTCAGACTTAACCTGGAATCCTGTGTCCAGTTCTGGGCACCTCATTTCAAGAAGGATAGCTACACGCTGGAGCGTGTCCAGAGGAGGGCGACCAAAATGGTGAAGAGTCTGGAAGCCACGAAGCCCTATGAGGAGCGGCTGAGGGAGCTGGGGATGTTTAGTCTGCAGAAGAGAAGGTTAAGAGGGGACATGAGAGCCATGTTTAAATATTTGAAGGGATGTCATGTCCAGGAGGGAGCGGGCTTGTTTTCCGCTGCTCCAGAGACTAGGACATGGAGCAATGGATTCAAGCTGTAGGAAAGGAGATTCCACCTGAACCTGAGGAAGAACTTCCTGACGGTCAGAGCTGTTTGGCCGTGGAATATGCTGCCTCAGTGGAGTGTGGTGGAGTCTCCTCCTCCTTTGGAGGTTTTTAAGCAGAGGCTGGATGGCCCTCTGTTGGGAATGCTTTGATGTGGGTTCTTGCATGGAAGAAGAGTTGGACTGGGTGGTCCTTGTGGTCTCTTCTAACTCTAGGATTCTATGATTCTAATCCAGCATCTGTCTTGTGCTTTGCTTTTCTCCATCCAGCTCTCGATACCCCTGGAATCCTCCCGATCTGACACAGGGAACGTTCGCCGCTGCCTGGCCTACAGCCTCTTCATGTACACGGCCGAGCTGCAGCCGGACGGCACTTACGCCACCACAGACACCCACCAGCCGGTGGCCATCCACCCATCCTCCGTCCTCTTCCACTGCAAGCCGGCCTGCGTCACGTACAACGAGCTCCTCCACACTAGCAAATGCTACATGCGGGATCTGTGCGTCGTAGATGCAGACTGGCTTTATGATGCTGCACCTGAATACTTCCGCCGGAAGCTCAAGGCAGCCAAAAACTGAGACAGCCATGCCAGCAGCCTGCCTGAGAGACTTACAGGAGTAACCAAGCATACAAGGACTTGGCTGTACCAGTTGGGTGATGGGAGCAGTTCTTCCACACAGCTGGAAGTGCACATTTCCATAAACTTGTAAACCAGTGCACACAGCCTCTTCCAGGAAAGGGACGAGGAACCCTCTGCCGGCCTCCACTTTGGCCGGGAAATGATCATGGAACTGGACAGATAGTGAAACAGAATATAACCCCCTTCCATCTCTCTATGTGAAATGTCTGCCTCATTTCGTTCTAGAGAGAAAAAGAGATTTGGCAGATTTGAAGACAGCAGTGGAGAAAAAAATTGGGTTCCATTCAGAAGAGACTTGGTAAATCTGTATCTTTGAAAATGGCCCAGTTGTGGGCTTTGTCTGCACTGTGTTTTAAATTTCTCTTCCATGTGAATTGTGCTGGAAGGGGGAGGATTTTGAAACACCAATATTTTTAGGATGGAGGTGCTAATCTCTCTCTCTCTCTCTTTGTCCCTCATTCAACATCTTTTAACTTGAAGTCACTGCAAACGCATCATTGCAGTCTTGGTGGGAATGAGACCAAATGCTTCAATATTCTAGAAAAACAGAGAGCTTGGGAAAAAGAATCCTTTCTTCGACTACTGTTTTTCAGAGTCTCACTTGCCATTCTGGCTGAGGGATTCTGCGAGCAGTAGTCTCCGAAAAGAGCTTTTTTCTGAGCTGAAGGGCAACAGGAAAGAAAGCTGCTTGAATCTTTGTGTTGCAGGCAGATGTTAACATGGCATGTTTTGCCAGAAGCTCAGCTTGTCTGGGTGAAAGTACCTGAAATACTAAATGAATGGTAATGAAACCTGCTGGGGAGCACACTGAGCCACCAAATTCCCAGATCTGATTTGATGCTTCACAAGTTCTGGGGTTCTTTCACATTACACAATTATAGCACTATGATTCTACTTTAACAATCATGGCAACATCCTCTGGAATTCTGGGGCTTAAGAGTTTAGGGAGGGTATTTAGTATTCTCAGCCAGAGAGTTTTGGTACCTCATCCAATTACACAGACCCAGGACAGAGCAGTTAAGGTGGGATCACAGTGCTATAATAGGGCAGTGGGAAAGGATGCCTAATGGTTAGAGCAGGAGGGGGCTAAGTATAGGCTTCGTGCAGCCCCTGTGCTCCCAGGATGTTTATTTTTAAAAGCCTTAAGATGGTATTTTGCTGCTGAAATTCAGGAGCGAATCACTAAATGCAGTATAGTCAGTGGGAAAAGGAACAAAGACATGCTGTAGTCAATATCACAGCCAATTTTGTTCAAGTCAGTATCAACTGTCAATATCAGGTTCTATATTATGTTAATGTCAGTGGAAATACATGTAAGGTTCATTTATTTATAAATGTATGTTTAAAAATAAAATACGATTGGGGGGATTTTCTTTGTTAATAATGAGGAGAGAATTTTAATGCATATAGTAATATTTAATGAAGAATTAATGTTTAATTTCACCTAATTGTGATCTAGTTTACACAAAGGTAGCTAACGTGTGTCTTTTTAACAAAGAAAGAAAAGAAAAACACCCCCAAAAAAGTGAAAAGTCAGGCCAGGGCCCTGTGGCAGTTACCCAGCCCTGTGTTAGACAAATTTATTATTTTATAATTTATGTTTTATGTCCTGGTTCTCCTCCCGAGGGCTTAAGAAGGCATTGGTGAATGTACGTGCCTTCAAGTCATCTATTGACTTACGGCAACCCCACAAATTTTGTAGGGTACCCCTTATTATAAAAAGAATATCCCATATTTGATTCTTTTATCTAGACTCACCGGGTGCCAAAAATCCAGTATTTGGGAGTCTGGGCATTTTGAGAAAAGCTGTGGCCACCTTGGAGGAACAAGTGAGCGTGCCCAAAGCTCACCGCCATACAAATAATTATCTGATTAAAATGGATTCAGGACTGTTGGTGCATGCCAATATGGCTTTCCATAAAGAGAGAAAATTGTGAACTTCACATATTTTTTCTTCACTGGTAAACGCAGCAACCCCAAGTTTGGGATTGTTTGTCCGCATAGTGGAGGCCAAGGTTCAAATCCCCAGCTGGACCATGGAAATGGAATGGGTGAACTTGGGCAAGTCACATTCTCTCAGCCTCAGAGGAAAGCAATGGTGGCAGGCCTCCATGGAACAAGTATTGCTCATGAGAGACAGTAGTATGCTGTAGCGGTTTGAGTGCTGCATTAAGGCTCCAGGAGACCAGATTTCAACTCCTCTCTTGACCTGTAATACTTCCTCCCACTACCAAAAAAAAAAGGATTCTTGTTGGAAAAAAATGAGACACAGGTAATGCCTGCCATTGGCGGCATCAAAGAGTTACAAAAAGTAACGGGGATGCGGCATAAGCTGTGAGTTCCAAAAAAGTGGGGGAAGCAAAGAAGCAAAAAGTCCAAAACTGGGCCCTGGTGGATCAGCTGTCATTTGTGCCTCTGTATCTTGGCAGCAGGTCTGAGTACTGGACTACGACTTGGGAGGTCGGGGTTCAAGCCCCCTTCTCTGACCTTGGGCAAGTCACACTCTCTCTGCCTCAGAGGAAGGCAAGGGCAGAAGCCCCCCCCCCTGCACAAACCTTGCCAAGAAAGCGTCAAGACAGGTTCCTCTTAGGCCATTTCCACCCTACACGGCTGTAGTGCTGTTATTCCACTTTTAAGAGTCTGGGGTTCGTAGTTTCCCGAGAGGCCCCCGAGCCCTCTGGCTGAGAAGTCTAAAGGCCCTTCCGTAAACTGCAAACCCCAGGATAACATAGGAGATTGAAAGTGTGATAACAGCGCTAGAACAGCCTAGTGCGGAAATGTTCTATAACAGTGCAGGGCGGAAAAGGGTCCAAGGGTCGCCATAACTGAGAATCGACTTGAAGGCACTCCACGACCAACCATCGCCGGCCATATCGGTCCTCCTGCCAGCTCCCTTGCCCAGGAACAATCCCGTTGAAGCTCCCGCTTTGGAAAGAGGCTTGGCGAAACGGCGCCCCGCACTCCGACCCGGCCAAGCGTGCGCTTTTACGCACGGCGCGCCGCGGCGCCTCCAACGCCCGGCGGAGGAGGCGCGGCTTCGGGCGGGGCTTTTTTCCGTCCCTCGCGGCGCTTCCTCGGCCCACGTGGATCCGCCGCCTGGCCCCAGAGCCTTCCGCGTCCGCTGGAGTGGCCGCCATGCTCCTGGCCCGGGCTTTGCGCTCCGCCGCCCTCGCCGCCGCCGCCGTGCGCCGGCCCCTCCGAGTCCGGCCTTTGGCACCGAGCGCTCCGCGCCTGACTTCCAGCCCGCTCGCCGCCGCCCGGCCCTTCACCCGCTCCCTCTGGGTCCTCCGCGGGGCAGGCGAAGGCCGCAGCCCCGGTGGCCTCCTCCTCTCCCCGCGCTCGCCCTCCGTCTCCTGCGCCTGCGGAGGCCTCCACACCGAAGGTGAGCCCGGCGCCGGAGCCTGGGGGGGGGGGTCCCGACCTTGCTCGCGAGGAGGCCTCCCACTCCTTCTGGGAGTAAGCTGGGCAGGGGAAGGGGCTCCGATCCGAACCGTTTGGATCGGGGGGGGGGCTTACTTTCCTAGTAAACGTGCCTGACGCCGGGTTACCTCCGAGGCGTCCTTAGGTATGACCTTCTCAAGGGGCCCGGCCTTAGGCTTGGTTCCAGACCTACCAAGCAGGCGACCCGCTTCTGTGCCGCACCAGACACGTGTCTGATCTCTTTAAAGAGAAAGGTGGAGGGTGGGCAAGAAAAGAGAGAGGAAATGGGGGACGCGCGTCGTCCTAGAAGGTTCCAGTGTTTGGAGAAGTTCCTTTTTTGGATGGCATCTCCCAGAATCCAGAGGTTGGAGAGGTTCCTTTTTGAACTGCAACTCCCAGAAGTTGAACAGGTTCCTTTTTGGATTGCGACTCCCACAACCCAGAGCTTGGGGAGGTTCCTTTTTGGAATGCATCTCCCAGAACCTAGAGGTTGGAGAGATGCCTTTTTGGATTGCAACTCCCAGAATATAGAGGTTGGAGAGAGTCCTTTGTGGATAGCATCTCCCAGAATCCAGAGCTTGGGGAGGTTCCTTTTTGGATTGCAACTCCCAGAATATAGAGGTTGGAGAGAGTCCTTTGTGGATAGCATCTCCCAGAATCCAGAGCTTGGGGAGGTTCCTTTTTGGATTGCAACTCCCAGAATATAGAGGTTGGAGAGAGTCCTTTGTGGATAGCATCTCCCAGAATCCAGAGCTTGGGGAGGTTCCTTTTTGGATTGCAACTCTCAGAATCCTCCCACCAGCAGCATACTTCTGGCAGTGGGATTCTGGGAGTTGCAATCCAAAAAGGAACCTCTCCAAGCTCTGTTAAAGCAGGCTCTTGTTGAACTGATTGGTGCTTAAAGTATCTTTGGAGGCTAGTGGGCACCCACATACATGGGAGTAAGGTCACCCCAATGCAGTAGCACCTTCTTTGTGTGGCCCTGAGAAAGGACTGGGTGTGCTGTTCCCCCTTTTGCCTGTACGAGTATTTTCAAGGCACGTGTTGACTTTTGGCGACCCCGTGAGCTTCATAAGGTTTAATTAGGCAAGTACTCATAGGTGGTTTTGTCAGTTCCTTCCTCTGAAATATAGCCTTGGGCACCTGGTAGTTGTTGGCTGTCCCCCTTCCAAGTACAAACCAGGGCTAACCGTGCTTAGCTTCCAAGATCAGATAAAATCTGGTGCCAGGAGAATGCATTGCCACAAGATTGCAATGTTCATTCCCCCTCCCCACCGTTGGATTGAATTCTTCTGTCATCTTAGTCTTGAGTGAGTCAAAGTACTTGCATTTTTAACTCTGTCAAGTTTCTAAGTTCTAAGTTACTGACTTGACCGTACTGAACAGGTAATTTACATTATAATTTTTTAAAATTTATTCCTAGCATTTCTCCCCTGCTCCATAGCTGAAGCGGGTCTCAGAGCAGCTTACCTGTCAATATAAAGAGGTCACTGCCTAAAAAGACACAGCACAAAAGGAAAGGGTGTCGAGGAGGGAAAAGGAAAAAAATCTGTTTGGCTGAGAGTGGCATATTGTTGCATGTGTCTCAACTGCTGTTCCATCGGACTTTGCAGGTGACAAAGCATTTGCAGAGTTTCTGACTGATGAAATCAAGGAGGAGAAGAAAATTCAGAAGCACAAATCCCTGCCCAAGATGTCTGGAGGGTGGGAGCTAGATGTGCAAGGCACGGAGGCCAAGCTCATGCGGAAGGTAGCTGGTGAAACGTAAGTGTGCAAGAAACATGCATGTGATATTTGTGTTTTAGAATGCCAAAAGGGTTATATACTTGTGTTTCTGGAATCTCAAGAACTAGAATGTTTTTATGTTGGCATCATGATCTAGATCATGCAATTTTAATTGCAATGTGGATTTTTAGGTGGTGGGGGAAGCCCGAATGGTGAGGAAAAATAGAAAGAAAGCCTGGGCGTATTAGGTAGCCATTGAGTGTAAACTTCTTGTTGTGGGGGAGAATGGAGAAGCTTGATGGGAGCCACTAGACGGCTGAGTGGAAGCACTTCGCACTGCACCTTTGTGTTGCAGCCCAACTGGTTTTAACATGACTTGCTGCACTTTTCTTTTCATGTCCCTTTTCTGAGTTATGGGCAGCAGATGGAGGATTATATTGGGAAGTGGACCCCAAACCCTGGGGAGGGGTGTCGACCAAGAGGATGGGGCAAATGGCAAGGATGGTTAACCTTAAAGGAGGCATGCCATCTTTGGGGAGGGATTTGGGGAGGCCTTGTCAAAGACAGCACATACCTGTGGCCCAGGTGAGCATCCTCCAAAGCACAGAATTTGTGGCTTGTCTTCTATGAATGGTGTTGTCGCAGTTAACTATATACATCTTTTAGGCTGCTGGGCAAGGGTTCTTTGTTTTTATTTTTAAATGTTTAAAAAAATTTTCAGAAGGGGTTTGCTTTCGCCTCTTTCCGAGGCTGGGAGAGTGTGATTTGCCCAGTGGGTTTCCTTGGCCGAACGGAATTGAAATCCTGGTTTCTGTAGCCTAGGGCTAAAACCACTGCACTAGACATTTCTGTATTTCTTCTGGCTTGTTCACCTCCGGTTTCGTGTTCCTTAGGGTCACAGTTTCTTTCAATATCAACAACAGCATCCCACCAAGTTTCGATGAGCCCCCAGAAGGACAGAAACCCGATGAGCAAGAAGTAAGTGGAGCAACATCTCTCCAGGGCCATTTCCACACTAGACGGTTATAGTGCTATTATTCCACTTTCAGCATCCTATGGAATCCTGGGGTTTGCCGTTTAGGGAGAGGCCTCAAAGGCCCCTCCCTGAACTGCAAACCCCAGGATGCCATAGGTTGTTGCAATTGGAATAATGGCACTATAATGGTCTAGTGCGGAAATGCCCTAAGAGAGGCATGGTGACTCAGTCACAGAGGGGGTGCTGTCCCGGTCCTGGGTTCCGTTCCTGGCATCTTTAGTTACAAGGGTTAAGTAGCCAGTCCAGGAAAGACCTCCACCTTTGGAACAGCTGCCGATCAGAGGAGAACACTAAATCAGAGATGATAATCATGCAGATCTCCAAACCTTTTTTGGTATTGCAACTCCCATATGCCCTAAGTCAGTGTGGCTTTGGTGAGGAATTATGAGAGTTGCCATCCAGACACACAGAGGGGCGCAGGCCAGTTCTACAAAACAGGCGGCGTGAGGCAGTGCTTGACGCTCTTTGTACGATATGGGGGTAACAGTCTGTGTTAATTTAAAAAATATATATGTTCTGAATGGGGTGTAGAAGCTCTACCCATTCAGATTTTGATTAACTGTTACTCCCATTATTCCCCACCACTGGTCAGGCTGGCTGGGCCTGATGGGACGTTGAATCTGACCATAGAGGAGAGTTTATTTGAGTTTCATCTCTGCTCCGCAGACCAGCTTGCCTAATGGTGAGAGATGGTAGGCGTAATAGTTCATCCGCATCCAAAGGACTGTGGATTCCCCATTTGTAAAGGAAATTTTGTGATGGCATGTGGACATCCCTGTGTGTGTGTGTGTGTGTGTGTGTGTGTGTGTGTCCCCTTTTTTAATTCTCCCTTTTAAAGTTACAGGCCTAGTTTCTTTATGGCTTTGGGTGTTGAAGCCCACTGTATAATATAAGCTGTGTCTAGTTTGCCACTTTGAGCCTCTTTTTTGGAAGTGAGCCAAAGAGCAGGGTGCAAATTCTGTCAGATGATGAGGAAGGGCAGACGTTGGTGTGTGAATTCACTGTGCTTGTTCCAGGGGTGGCCAGCTATAGAGGTGACGGGGCCATTTCCACACCCGATGCTCCTCTGGCAGGTTGCGCCATCCTGTTTTAATGTGCCAGGAGTTCGACGGATTTTCTGTCTTCTTTTTGCAGGGTACTTGTAGGGGGATTGGGGGATAGATTGCTGCATTTGTGGATACTTTTTTAGCCTGTTTTGGGGTTAGAAAATCCGAGCTTTGAAAAAAATAAATTAAAAAAAATTGGTTCTGGTGGGCTTCAGGGTCCACGCTTTGAGACCCAAAGAACCCCACTTTGCCCACCCGCTTTTATACCCTCAGAACATATCTGCCAAGTGGGATGGTAATGTTAGTAACAGCAATAAGTGGATGCATTTTAATTTGTTTTTAATTCAAAAATAGATTAATCTGATTTTAGCAATGACCTTTTTGCATGGCTTTCTTTGTATTTTAATTTTTCTGCGTTGCCTTGAATCTCAGTTCTTGCAGGGCTGTGGGGCAGGGCATTTAAAAAAGTTGTTAAATAGACGTCTGCCCTTTTCTGCAGCCAGAGCTCACGTCCACCCCGAACTTTGTCGTGGAAGTAACCAAGGACGACACTAAGCAGACCCTTGTGCTGGACTGCCACTATCCGGAGGACGAGGTGGGTCTTGTGTTGTCCTGAGGGCTAGGACCGGCCCTACCATTGGGCTGGGTGCAGCGGTTGCCTCAGTCTGCAGGTGCTGGGGAGCGGCAGCAAGACATTTGCAAGAGAGAGCTCCTCTCCGTGCAAGCTGGTTTCCGCCTTTTAGGCTGGCCTGCTGCCTTTGGGTGCGGACTGGAATCCATCCCACCGTCATTGCTGGAGACGCATTAACTCAGGAATGATCCCCTTGCCCATGGAATTGGGGAACGGCATCTTTTTCGTTGCCTCAAGCTGCAAAATGTCTTGGGGAGGCCTGGCTAAGGGAACTTGCGATTGCATTTGCTGATACTCTGTAGTTCAGATGACACTCCCGGTAGAGTAGCGGTGGCCAAAGGGGTGGGCACCGGGGGCCAGTTCCCCCTTCAGAGATCCCGGTGAGGGCCAGCTGTCCCCCGCTATCAAGCACAAATGCCTCCATTTGCCTTTGGAAACCCTCTTAAAATGGTGACCGTAAGTGATGACATGTTACTTCCTGTCACCCTTTTGAGAAGGACTGTAGAGGAAAATGGGGGTACTATGGGATTCTAGGGTACTTATGGGGGTGAAGTTGGGGTTATTTTAGTATCCCTGGGGGGTTTTCAGTGTAATTTGGGGTGCAAAAATTGCCCGAAAATTGTGCAATTCTTAAAAAATTGTTGCCTGAAAATTGTGCTATTTTTTAAAAAATTAAAACTTTTAAAAATTGGGGTCCAGGCGTTGCATGTATAGAATCATAGCATTGTGGAGTTGGAAGAGACCCCAAGGGCCACGGAGTCCAGCCCCATTCAGCCATGCAGGAAGACACCATCAAAGCATTTCCGACAGATGGCCGTTGAGCCTCCGTTTAAAAACCTCCAAAGAAAGAAACTCCACGCGTTCCCAAGCAGTGTATTCCATTGTCAAATTGCTCTTCCCACCAGGAAGTTCTTCCTAATGTTTAGATGGAATCTCTTTTTCCTGAAGTTTGAAGCCATGGCTCCGTGCCCTAGTCTCCAGAGCAGCAGAAAACAAGCTTGTTCCATCCTCCATATATAGGTTGTGCATTGCTCACTCTTCAGTAGTAACTGATGCTTCCATGCTAGCGGGTCAGTGAGTCCATTCCAGTTTTTAGTCTGAACCTTAAGGAGCTAGACTGCTAAACGCGAGCCCCAGGATAAGATCAGTACCTTGGCTGGCTCCTTTAAAGTTCAGACTAAAATCTGAAACTGATTGACATGGAAACCACCAGTAGACACTGTAACGCCCAATGGTGATCAGAGGACTGTTTCAAGGCTTATAAAAAGGGAGGGAGGAGGATATCTGACTATATATTGTTAATTTAAGTTGTAATTTAGCCATAGGGAGCTGTTCTGCAAAGCGTCGGGCACCTCTAAGGCCTAAACTCAAAACATTTTAATTATTTGCTGCCTCCTTAAGAAGGGCAGAGGTTGTGTTGACTTGTTTATTTTCATCCGTGTCCCATTTGGTTGCCGTCTCGCTCAGGTGGGTCACGGCGAGGAAGGGGAGAGCGACATCTTCTCCATCCGAGAGGTCAGCTTCCAGCCCACCGGAGAGTCGGAATGGCGGGAGAACAACTACACCCTCAACACGGACTCCCTCGATTGGGTAGGAGCAGCTTTCACGCCGGCTTTTACCCTCTGTCTTAGGAGCAAGGGCGGGCCATTGCTTTTGGCCTAGGGGCCAGGTTCAGTATAGCCTACAGTACCTGGTATTCGCTGGTGGTCTCCCATCCAAGTGCTAACCCAGGCTGACCCTGCTTAGCTTCTGAGATCAGATGGGATCTGGTGTCTCCAGGATATTTAGGCCTTTGGAGCGATGACGAAGCCTTTAAGAGCCAGTGTGGTTTCAGTGGCTCACTCTTTGCAGTGCTGGAAATTGGGGGATGAAGAAAGATTTCACTGGAAAGCAGAACTATTTTTTGGGAGGCGGTGCCCTCATTTCGTCATAAGATTCGTTCATAAGATACCGCCCTGATTTATCTGCGGGGAGAATGGCTCTCTGTTCCTGGACGTTGCATCTCAGAAGAGGCATTCCCGCTTCCGTAACAGCAAAGGTGGAGTGCCTCTTCTAAGAGGAAACCTGATTTTTTTAAAAAAGCTTTTGCATCAAATCAAGGAGCTAAAATGGACCTTGGAGATCAATTATTCCACTTATCTGCTCATAGTAGGGTCTGCACAGGAATGATTTTGCTGCCTGATGAATTAGAAGCACCTTTTAAAAAAAATCAGTTAATTTAACTTAAGCTTATTGCAGTGACTGGAGAGAAAAATACGGTGCAAATGTGGGGGAAAAGTGTATGGTCAAGGGTTGCCAGAATGAAGGCAGGAGAGAGCTCCTGTACCTTTAATGGTTTTGTCAAAGACGGCATTTTAGCAGGTGTTGCTTCTGCGCAGCCAAGCAGCAAGCAGTACCTGCTGAAATTCATTAAATGTCTCATTCAAATGTTTGTAATTGTTTTAAATGTTTTAATTTATTGTTGGAAATCGCCTTGGGTCCCATTCCAGGAGAAAAGTGGCATACAAATATAAAAATAAATAAATCATTAAAGGTACAGGAGCCCTTGCCAGTTTTCACTCTGGCAACCATAATGTGGATGGCAGCTTTCTGTCCCATGTAGAGTTGGTGACAAACCAAAATTTTCCCTCTGTTGCAAGAGAAGGCAACTTCAGGCTGTCCTGGTGCCATATTTGTTCTCCCCCAGACCTTATTTTTTTTCCCCCCAAATTTTAATTAAACCAAATTGTATAGGAAATATTTCCAGATGGAAGATACAGTTGCTGAACACATCAAGAGTGTTACCATGAAAATGTCTTGCGGTCTTTGTAGGCTGATGCGAAGCATATCTCAATTTACAGCTGTACAAACAGATACAGAAAACTGTAAGTCTCTTCTGGACTTCAGCAAGGCCTACCTGGCTGTTTTTCAAAATCCCGACAGGCACATCAGAGGTTTTTTTTTTTTTTTTAGTACTGTAAGAATTGCAACTCACATTCTCGAAGCTTCTAGGCAATGCTGGTCAGGGCCTGTTTTGCACCCAGTTGTGCAAATTTTCAGCCTAAAATAGCCTTTACATTTCCACTCAAATCTTGGAAGTGGTTATTTTTATGCCCTTGTTCTTTCCTGGCACGGGGGGTGGCCGAGCGGGAGATGGCTGCCGGAGACCCTGGTGCATGAAATTGGTCTTATGTTCTTGTGACACTTTTAAATTTTTTTTTGTCCCCCAGGCTCTGTACGACCACCTGATGGATTTCTTGGCCGACCGAGGAGTGGACAACACTTTTGCAGATGAGCTTGTCGAGCTCAGCACGGCCCTGGAGCACCAAGAGTACATCCGGTTCCTGGAAGACCTCAAACGCTTTATCAAATGCCAGTAGACCAGAGAGGAGCACCACGGCAGCCTACATCTTCCCAAGGGGCAAAGGGTCTTTTTTCCCCATCTGTTTCCCAGGCAAATGCTGGACTCAGTGTCTTTCATCCCCAGGGGGCTGTCCGGGGCGGTTGAAGCATCACAGTTGGGGGTCTAGACACGCATCATGGGAGGAGAACATCTGTTTGTCCTAGAACTGGTGAGTGGCCACTTGGTAGACCTGACTGACACGTATAAAACAAGATGGTTGCCCCCTGTTTTCGGAAATGGATGGGACGGGGTATTTTTTTTTGTACCATTGAAGGAGTAAGGTAAATAATGTGAGAATAAAAGCTATTGACTACTTGGGTGTAATGTGATCGGTGTATGCGGTGTGATTTTCGTGGTCTGTTTCAGGAGGCTGACCTGTATACACGCTGCAGACGTTGTTGGACTACATCTCCCTGCATTCTTCGCCATGGACATGGTTCTGTGATGGAAGGCTGGATATGAGCAAAACAGGCCATCCTGGGGGATTTGTTAGGTTCAGATCAAAGATGCAGGGTGGGCCTTGCATTAGTAACGCTCTCTTAGCGTATATATGCAAACCTGATTTTTTAAAAGAATGCCGCAGCTATGGCTGCTGGGAGTTGCAGTCCAACAAAACATCTCGTCCCTGCAGTGTCTGTTGCTGGACTTCAGCTCTCATCAGCCAGAACTAGCATGACTGGTTGCCAGGGATGATAAGAGTTGTAATCTGGGCAATAGCTGGAGGGCCATTTTTCCTTACCCCACCTGAGTTTTTTTTCACAATGCTGGGGATTTTTTGCTGAAAGCTGGCACCCACATTCTTTTAAAAAAAAAAAAGGTTTGCATATAGGTTTTGGCTCTTATCTTTTCTTGTATAGTTGAATTTGTGTATAGAAGGGATAAAGAAACTGTGGACTTTGTGTGTGGCTGAATCGTCATCCCCAGCCGTGGTCTGCAAGCTTCCGTCCGTCCGTCCGTCCGTCCGTCCGTCTTTCCTTCCTTCCTTCCTTCCGATAGATGAGGTAACTGAGGCTGAGAGAGAGTCACTAATGCAAGGCCCACCCTGCATCTTTGATCTGAACCTAACAAATCCCCCAGGATGGCCTGTTTTGCTCATATCCAGCCTTCCATCATAGAACCCAAGGGCACTTTCACACTGCGCAATTATAGGACTATGATTCCACTTTAATTGCCATGGCAACATGGTATGGAATCCTGGGATTTTGCTTGGGTGAGGCACTAAAACTTTTAGACAGTTCTTTCCCTAGAAAGAAAGCTTTCATGGCTTCACTATAGGGATGAAATTCTTCCCATTTTTCTTTTTCTTGAAGGAAGCAGTGAGTCATTTGAGCAATTTTCTTCCCATTGAGAAGTCTTCAAAACAAAAAAACAAAAAAAAACCCCCAAACCACACAGTGTTTGTAGACAATTTGCAAGGTAGGACTTAACGGTTTGAAAAATTCACTGCGTTTTGGTTTTGTTTGTTGGCTTTTTGTCTTGCGCAGAAAAAAATGTTTTCTCTGCAGAAAATGACACACAGTTTCCTGTGTGGAGAATGCTGTTTTCTGCGCAAAAAAACCCAACCGCTTGTGCATTGTATGCAGAATAAAACCTGAAGTGCGGAGATTATTAGAAGGAAGAACAAATCTTATTAAGGTTTCTTGGTGCTAAAACCCCCCTCCCATGTTTTTGACCCCTTTTTGAACATTTTTGAATGTTCCTTCCATTTCTAGAGGTCCTCAGATAGCGCAAGCATTGTGCTCAACCAGATTTAAACATATACACACACAGCCAGCCCTCCACATTTGCGGGTTTCACTTTTGCAGATGCGATTATTCACGGATTCTTTGCTGTCCCCTCTGCTGCCTCCCTGGGCCATTTTCAATAGGGACTGCAAGCCTCGTGAGGCTGAGAAACTGCAAATGAGGCTTGTAAGTCCCTCTTAAAAATGGTGCGGGGCGGAGGGGGCCGGGAGCCCCCCCAGCCCCCCATTTCTGCCTTGGGAAGGACCCTTGATGCCTCGACGGAATCCACGGTGGGTTGAATAGGGTGATTATACTTTTTTGTGTGTTAAATATGGTTTGGGAGAGTAGAGTTATTCACGGTTTTCCCACTTTCATGGGGGTCCTGTGCCCCTAACCCTGGCAAATGGGGAGGGATGGCTGCACATATATAAATAAATATAAATATATATTTATGTATATTTATATTTATATATATTTAGGCCACAAGAGGGCACCAAGGGACTACAAAGCTCAGGCAAGCCTAATGCTAGATGTATTTGGTCTGCCATGTTAGGTCTTTTTTCCCCTTGTGAAGGAGACTGTGGTCATTTCCGCATTAGACTGTTAAAGCGCTATCATTCCACTTTCAGCATCCTACGGAATCCTGGGGTTTGCAGTTCCGGGAGGGGCCGGGCGGCCCCTCCCGGAACTGCAAACCCCAGGATTCCGTAGGATGCTGAAAGTGGAATGATAGCACTTTAACAGTCTCGTGCGTCAATGCCCTGTATGTTATCCAGAGGGCTGAGGCAGAGCCTTATGAGGGACATCTTTTAAAAATATGTACAGGCGACTATCACCTCTCTTGTCTTCTCCAAACTAAACATACCCAGTTCCCTAAGGCAGTGGTTCTAAAACGGCAAAGCAGGAGCCAAGCTTGGGGTGGTGGCGGCTTTGCAATAGTCCTCAATGGAGGGGGTGCAAACAAATCCAGCCTGCTTGTCAAAAGGAAGGACAAGCGCCCGTGTGTGCAGGCATGCACGCACACCGTTAAGGATTGACTGGTCTCTGAAAAAGAGTGATGCAAAGCGTCCCCCCCGTTACGCGTGCCTCCAACCTCGGTCATAGCAAAAATGGGCATCCCAGCTTCTCTGAATATTCCATCCTTGGTTCAAGCTGGAGAATCCCTAGCAATAATGAGGCAGTTTCTCAGGTGGCAGGAGGGAAGAGAAAAGAAGAGAGGCGGCAGAAAGCACGAGGACTCGGCATTAAGCGTCTCAGGGAGCTGGGGATGTTTAGTCTGCAGAAGAGAAGGTTAAGAGGGGACAGGATAGCCAGGTTTGAATATTTGAAGGGATGTCATGTCAAGGAGGGAGCGGGCTTGTTTTCAGCTGCTCCAGAGACTAGGACAAGGAGCAATGAATTCAAGCTGCAGGAAAGGAGATTCCACCTGAAGCTCAGGAAGAACTTCCTGACGGTCAGAGCTGTCCGGCAGTGGAATCTGCTGCCTCCGTGGAGTGTGGTGGAGTCTCTTTCTTTGGAGGATTTTAAGCAGAGGCTGGATGGCGATCTATTGGGGATGCTTTGATGGCGTCTTCCTGCATGTCAGAACTGAGTTGGACTCAATTTCCTTTGTGGTCTCTTCCAGCTCTATAATTCTGCTTCTGGCTTGGAACGGGCTTGTTTCAATCCAGACATCCACAGGGCAGGTGGTGTGTGTGCACTGGAACCCTCCCATCGTTGGGTTGCTGTGGGCACATACAGGGAGGAACACTGCCCAGCTTTGAAAAGCAGGAATGCACATGCAAAGAGCTGCAGGAACCTATTTTGAGTCCCTGGGGAACCGGTGATCAAAGAATGGCCGACATCTACTGGATGTCAGCATGACGCTCCAACCACCTATTTATGCTATGGATCTGGGAGCAAGAAGACTGTTTCTTTCCCCTAAGAGACGAAAATGGGGTGCTCTCCTTGCTACCTCCTCCACCTGTCCCAACATCTTCCATCTGAGATCCCTGTCTCACCCAAAGCAGGAATGCAACCTTTGCCGTTTCAATCATGTGCCCAGTTGGTAGTTTGGTAGTTTTATTCCAAACACTTTATTGGCATTTCCTCCTCCACCACCACGACAACCTCTGCCTTTCTCTAGAGTACAAAAAGCATGCAAAAAAACCCAAAAATAGGTTCTCTGTCCATGGTACATATTTACAGCGTAACGCCCCACAAAGCCGTCACTGGGGGCGACTGCGTACATTGCCTCATGCGTTTATGTTTCAGGGGGAAGGACAGATAGATAGATAGATATACGCACATATAAATATACAAATTGTTTTTTTTTCCTCCACATTGAACATGCACGAGATACACACCGAGAACGGGAAGTGGGGAGCGAAGGTTCAAAGCGGCAAAATGAAAGGAAAAAAAAATATTCTAAGAGATGCATGGATATTCTCAGCCTTTCAGAGTAAGTAAGGCACAGTTGCAACACCAAGGAGAACACATGGGTTTTGCCACGGATGTGACGGAAATGGGGACTTGACTCCTGATAGTCACCTCTGGGGTGTGTGTTTGTGTATGCGTCCTGGTTTCATGTCACCAGCCCCTATTTGTCTGCCCAGGCAGACCTGGGCATGGAGAGGTGCCCCAAGTCCGTGCCAAGGGCAACGTTGCATGCAAACTAGGGTGCGACTTGGCAAAGCATCGGAGCCGATGTAGATGCGTCATAGACTAGGATGAACAGCAGCTGATCAATGGTGAGAAACGGCTCTAATGCAGCATCGGTATTGACAGCAAGAACCAGATGCCAGAATGGTCTACGGTTCAGCTCTCAGTCCAGCTACGAAGCCAGATTTCCTGCGTGCGGCCACCAAAATGCAACTATGGCTTCTGCTTTACAGGCCTGCCTCGCAGGGTCCTTGTAAGCATTGCTATGACAGTGAAGGCTGAGCACTTTGCAAGCGCGCTACACGTAAGGACTAAGTATTGTTATCTATTATCTTGTTCCTGTGTTGTGATGGTGAGTTCCGCGGTTGCGGCCATGCAGAAGGAGTTATAGTACGCCCTGTGCGATCCACGTACTGTTATATCTCAATGAGAAAACACACGACACAGACGCAGAATTAGCAAGGATGGGCACTCATCCTTGAGGTAGCATGTAGACGGTCGAGTGTGGAACATTCAATATATGAACGTACATTTTTGAGTCTGGAAAGCCATTGGAGATAACCTGAATTTGGGAAAGGTGGCAAACTGTTGAATACAACTGACTAACCTGTGGAACTGTTACTTTTTTTTTTTTTTGGATTGCAACTCCCAGAATTCCTCAACCTGTGTGGCCACCAAATATAATACCAGACGTTGGAAAAGCTGCGTTTTTGGACCATAACTCCCAGAATCTCCCAGACAGCATGCCAAGAAAAGCAATTCTTGCAATTCACATCGGGAATAGTTGTTTTTGAAAGGAAGATACTGGAAAATTTAACTGGGTGTGCCTGTTGAGGCAAACGAAGCTGATATGCACTTTCCTGCTTGAAAAACATATTGGAATGTAGTTATCCAACCTTTTTATAGACGTGTCCAAATTTTGCTATTCTTGGCTCAAGAATGCCAGATCAAAACGTGTGCAAAAGTGAATGTTTTCAGATGAAGCAAGTAAAGAAATGTGCATCCTAGAGTAAGATGTGTATAAAACATGCAGCTCTTAGGAAAAATAGGTTCAAATAGGATTTTTCAGATGGGATATTTCAGATTGATCCAGATATGCAATGGAACGGATTTATGAGACCTTGATTCTATGTATACCGTACATGTGTACAACCAGGCTAACCATCAACAAGGCACCAGCTAGGAGCGGTGCTCCAGATATGCTGGGACTACAACTCCCATGCTGAATGGGGGATGATGGGAGCTTTAGTCTGCCACATCATGGTTTCCACCCTGCCTTCAGGGGATGGAAGCCTGTGTCCACATTTCAGTAGAAATCAACAGCAAATGTGTCACCAGGCCAGGCAGGAGAAATACTAGGTTGTCTAAATTTAGGGTTTGAAATGTGCCATGGCCCAAAATCAGATGATTTCCCTCGACGGGGAATCGACTGATTCTTGAGTACCTCTGAATGAGCTGAAAATTGTAATGAAATCGGGACTATACGAGGCGTCTCGGCAGTTTGGAACCGAGGAGCCAGCCCCTGAGGGAGAATGTCCGGCTGCGTTTCCAAAATGGATCCACAGATTGTGATGTGAAGCACAAGCAGAAAATGAGGCACAGGGTTGCGTGTACACCACCACCGAGTCTCAAAACGCCAATGTGTGCAGTTGGCCCCCTCCCAGGAGGAACGGCTGCCCCATCTCTTGCTCCGAAAACCAGGGATCGGGGCTGCTTCTCTCCTTTGATATAATACAGGTGGATGTACCTCTCTCTCTCTCTCTTTCTATTTTGCAAGTCACAAACTTTGGTTGATGAGAACAGCATGGCGTGCAAGACAACACCACTGGTTACAACAGGTAGAGCAGCAGCAGCAGCGCAGCAGCAATGGGTGAAACATCCCTCCGTGATCCGCTTGCGGCTTCAGGAACTCGTCTCGTCCTCGTTCACGTCCGGCAGATCGGGGTCTTTCATGCCCTCCCGGCTCCCTTGCTTTCTGCACACATTCCAGAGAAACAAAGCGGTCATAAGACTCCCTCCGTGGGGAAAAATCAACCATCTATCCTTCCTCTCCCTACTTGATAACTGTGGGGAAAATCCAGCATTCTCCCTCACCCCCTTCTTGCTGTTAGAGCAATTGGGGATTAGGTAGGAGAGAACTTCCTGCAAGCATCAACCCATTCCGACTTCCTTATCTCGTCTCCCCGTTTGCTCTTCTATCGATTGAAATGCATGCTCATAAATACTTTCCGTGCCTCACAAGGGAAAAAAATACGAACATAGTCGCACCTTTAAGGCTAACTGGTTTTTCTCTTAGCATGAGCTTTTGCGGATTTTGCGGCAGGGCTTCCCAAACGGTGTGCCGTGACACGTTCGTGTGTTGCCTGAAGTGTGTACGCGTGTCGCCTACAATCTTGGAAATGTATTTCATTATTTATTAATCATATATTTTTCAAAATAGAGGAAAGGTTTTCATGAAATATGTTGTGTCCCCATGCATTTCGTTATTACGATTTATGTATATGTCTGTATCTCTTATAAGGGGTTAGTTTAACCTCCCGTTTGCAACTGCGTCACGAAATGATGCATGTCTAAAAGGCGCGTCACCCACATGAAAAGTTTGGAAAGCTCTGGCCTACGGTGAGGGAGGTCTTCCAGGTCTTTATGGCCAGTTAGTACTGACATGTGAAAGCAATAAATCTGTGTAAAGGCCGTTCCTTAGCGTTCAAGACTTTGGGGAGATCCCTTTTGTTACATGTTGTGCCCTTGCTCTCCATCTGGGTCTCCAGGAGGCCTTCTGTGTTGGCCACCCAGGGAACAGGATGCTGGATTTGGTGTGCCTTGTATTCCAGCGCAGCTCTGCAGTGTGGTCTAGTGGTCAGTGCTAGACTATAATTCAGGACATCCAGAATCCTGTTCCCTCACTTGGTCAACTTGTGTCAATCCATCTCTCTCTCAGCCTGACCTACCTCGCAGGGCTGTTGTGAGCATAAAAGTGGAAACGACTTGGGAGAATTGGCCGTGCCTCCTTTAGCTCGTTGCAGAAAAGGCAGAAAATCACCGTAACAAACTAACACCTTCTGAAATATACGCAGGAAAGGACTGGCAGCCCCTCAATGTAGCTTCTGAACTAAATAAATCCTGAAATATACAGGGGAAGAATTGGTGGCTGTTTTCATGCATCTGGTTCCAGCTTGGTTTTTAGTATTAGCTTTTAAAAAATTGTTTTCGGCCATGATTGCTGGCTGACTTAAAGGGTATTTTTAAGGGGCCTTTGAGGCCCCTCTCTAAACTGCAAACCCCAGGATTCCATAGGATGTTGACAGAGGAATAATAACACTATAACTGTCTAGTGCGGAAATGGCCTTGGAGAGGTGGAAGAGTATTATCGCTTCACAGGCCAGCCAGCTCTTTGCCCAAGAAGCGGCATCTAAACAACTCCTCCAACGCTCTACCCAACATTGCTCCCTACGGCTTTCTAGCTTCCAAGGCTTCCAGGATGGGTTCCACTTAAACTGCCTCAGAGATCCCTGAAACTATCTTGTGTGTGTGTGTGTGTCCCTTGAAGTTGCCTATCAGCATATGGTGACCCCATGAATTTCCTAGGGTTTTCTCAGGCAAGGTATACTCAGTGGTGGTTTTGCCAGTTCCTTCCTTGGAAATATAGTCTATAGCATCTGGTATTCATTGGTGGTCTCCCATCCAAGTAGTAACCAGGGCTGACCCTGTACATCCCATCAGCAATGAGAAGACAAGAGCAGCAGATACAGTCCAACCACTGTCATGCGTCCTGAGCATGAAGGATGGAGAATGCTGTTGATTTTGGCTTCCAAACGGTTCTCCGTCTGGTGTGTGTGTGTGTGTCTAAGAATCATGTGGAGCTCTGGATATTGTGGGACTGCAAGTCCCAGCAGCTCCAGACAGCCTAGCCACTGGTGAAGACTGCTGGGAGTTGCAGTGCAGTAATGAATGCCTGCATGCGTCTTCAGGTTCCTGTTAACTCGTAGCAACCCCATGAATTTCCTATGGTTTTCTTAGGCAAGGAATATTCGGAGGTGGTTTTACCAGTTCCTTCCTCTGAAATGTAGCCCACAGCACTGGTATTCCCATCCAAGCAATACAGGCACTCAACATCCCACAGACGAAAACCAGGACATGTGTGATCACGCAGCATCAGAGTGTGGCCAACAGGGCAGAAGCCACTACTGGGAAAGAGCACACAAGCTATAGGAGAGGATGAAGCAATCTGCTTTTGCCTGCTTGGCAAGGCAAGATGCCGCTTCCCGCCTCGCCTTTTCTTTCTGCAGAGTGCAAAGGACTTTGGCACTTTGAATCCGGTTTGCAAAATACTTGAAGTAAGCCGAAGAGAAAGTGGGAGAAGGAAAGGCAAACTGGGACGTTTCCAAAACAGCTGGAAAAGTGGGATGACAGAAGATTAATCAGGACTGTCCCTGCCAGACCGGGAGAGCTGGAGAGCATGGAAACATTTAGATGGCCATAAGATTCTTAGTCCGGTCTGGTGTTTCATTTCTACCTGCTCCCTGGGGTCCTTGTTAACTGCTGCGAGGAAATTGGTTAGCCGGCTTTCTCACAAAATGGCCTCCCAGCAAAGAAATCCATCTCTCCCGAGAGATGGTGCGGAGCCTACTCAGGGGCTATGCGGCTAATTGCCGGAATTAATGGGACGCCGTGCCCGAGAATGGCACGGTTCCAGTTAGCCGACAAAAGATGACGTGTTCCAGAAACCCTCCTGCCCGCGGAACTAATCCCCAAAGGCAATGAATCATTTTTTCCCCATATACAATAAGTTCGAGGAATTACCACACTGAGAACGGTCCTCTCCCGGGAAGGAAATGGGCTACTGATTATCCGTATTGCAGGTATGGATTCGTGATCTAGAGTTACAGGTCTGTGACCACTTCGCATTTACTAACTGCACACGGCTGGATAACAGTACATGTGAAAGGGCTCTAGGAGCCTTGGTGGACCACAAGCTGAACATGAGTCAACAGTGTGATGCAGCAGCCAAGAAAGCCAATGTGATTCTTGGTTGCATCAATAGGAGCGTGGTGTCTACATCAAGGGAGGTAGTGGTACCACTCTATTCTGCTTTGGTCAGACCTCAGCTGGAATCCTGTGTCCAGTTCTGGACACCTCAATTCAAGAAGGATATCGACAAGCTGGAACGTGTCCAGAGGAGGGCAAGCAAAATGGTGGAGGGTCTGGATGCCATAAAGCCCTATGAGGAGCGGCTGAAGGAGCTGAGGATGTTTAGTCTGCAGAAGAGAAGGTTGAGAGGGAACATGAGAGCCATGTTTAAATATTTAACGGGATGTTGTGTTGAAGATGGAGCAAGCTTGTTTTCTCCTGCTCCAGAGACTAGGACAAGGAGCAATGGATTAAAGCTGCAGGAAAGGAGATTCCACCTGAACCTCAGGAAGAACTTCCCGACCATCAGAGCTGTCCGGCAGTGGAATCTGCTGCCTCCACGGAGTGTGTTGGAGTCTCCTTCTTTGGAGGTTTTTAAGCAGTGGCTGGATGGCCATCTGTCGGGAGTGCTTTGATGGGGGTTCCTGCATGGCAGAAGGGGGTTGGACTAGATGGACCCCGGGGTCTCTTCCAACTCTAGGATTCTATGACTGTATGTCAGTCCAATAGTCTGGCCACCTTGAGAAATCCACAATACCTAAGTTGTACCAATTACAGTCTTTTAAAAGGAAACGGGAAAAATAAAATAAAGAAAGAGACGATCCAGGAGAACATCACCACCAAAAGCAGAGGGGGTTTCATGACTGAACATCAAACATCACACGACGGAACTAATTCACTCCTCTAGATGAGTAAAAAAAACCTATTGTCTCTAATACACACACAGATACCACAAGTAAGCATAGAGGGAATGATGGACATTCCCATCACACTGGCTGGGAACAAAAGACACCAAGTTACCTTAAAGATGGATGCAAATATATAGATGGGCTTAACCGAAAACCGTGCCTGGGGGGCAAAGAATGAAAATAAAGGAAAAGGGGTGCGGACAGAAAAGAACAACAACAACCAATATTAAGACTGCAGGCATGCACGACACTCAAATGAGAAGAAATAAACTTTTGACGGGGATAGGTGGGAACAAGAGCAAAGAAAAAGAGAGGGAAGGGAATCTAGGGTGGACAGGGAAGTCACAGAAGGGATGGTTTTGGATGGGCCAAAAAAGAAAAAAAAAAAGACATATTCACACATGGTTCGGGGCAGAGTTGGGTCCAGGGGCTGTATGTGGCCCCCCAAGGCTGTATCTGCAGCCCTCCGTCCCTCCGGACTGCCTGGATTGTTTTCCTTCTGGCCACAGAAAGCAATGAATTGATTCCTCTGGAAGGCCTGAGGAATGGCAAGTTGCCTTTTCAGTTTGACTTCTGGTAAAACGATGTATACCGCCTTGGATCCCATGTTCGGAGAAGGGGAGGATATAAATCAAATAAATGAACGGATAAACAAACAGATCTCAGGACCTCTGCACCATTTAACACCCATCCCCGATGTTCTTCAGAGCTGGAACTCGCTTCTGCCACCCGCTTTTGGCCTTTGCCTTTGTTTTTGCTTGTTGGCATTTTAGGCAATGTGTGTGTGCCCCCCCACGAGTCCCAGGGGCAGAAAATTAGCCTCTGTACCCATCACAGTCACTCACCGCTGATTTAGGAAACAGATTATTACAAGACACGCTGAAGATGGGCTACACTGGCTTTAAAGGCAGGATAGAAAATTTTTCTAAGTTCCTAACTAAACAAGGAGCAGGAAATTCCTTTTTCCAACCAGCAGGTCAGATGATGTCTGGCGTGGAGCTCTAACTCTCCAAATGCCATCCGTTCCTCTCGTACCTACCAGTGGCTGAGGACTCCCATGCCAGTGGGGCAGCGAATCCACTCCACGGCTTACAAGAGGATTTAAAGGACAGGCTTCAAAAGCACTGTCCAAGGTGCTGAACTCTAATCGCCCAAACAGGTTCGGCACCAGTGAAAACCTGGCATGAATTAACCGCCTCACTGACATGGAAGTCACTAGCTGGTACTGCCAACACCACCCCCCGGACCCTGCCCTGGTTGCTGCCCAGAGAAGATCCGTTTCCGTGCCCCTCAGTGCCATCTGCTCAAGCAACCAGGGAGGGCTGACCCAGCCAAAACAGCCCCTGGGATTCTGGGAACTGTAGTCTATCAGAAGCATCATCTCTGCTGCCAAAGTGAGGTGGGTTCTGAAGTCAGCTCCACCGTTTACAATCGCAAGGATATTTAATTAGAACAGAGGCTGTCTATATTCACCCTTTCTTCATATTTCACACTACACAATTGTAGCAGTTTGATACCACTGCCGCTGTCATGGCTCTGTCCTATGGAATCCTGGGATTTGGAGTTTGGGGGGAGGCACTTAGAATTCTCAGCCAGAGAGCTCTAGTGCCTTCTCGAACTATAAACCCCGAGATTCCACAGGATTCAGCCAAGGCGGTTAAAGTGGCATCAAAGCGTTACAGTTGTATAGTATGAAAATGACAAAAGAGCAAGACCACAAACAGCTTTTGCATTTCTGCCTTCTCAAAAATGATCGATTCGTTTCCAGGACGCTGTGACTGGGTACAGGGTGTGTCAAAGAAAAGGAACCTAGCTTTCCACACTAGGGCAAACAAGAAAGCACGAACACCGAATAATTCCAAGGGAGAACGCATGGATCCTGCCAGGCATGAGATATTTAAGCAATCCGGGGTCGGGATGTCCACCCCTCCCTTCTAGATGCCCAATTAAACCAACGGATCATGAAATTAGAAACGCGTTCTAATTGCTCTCCTTCGCTCCTTAATCTTCTTTCACAGGGACAGGGAAGCTATTATCCTTCCTCTGATTGGAAATAAACACGGCATTAAAATTGCAAATTGCAAAAAGTCTGTGGAACCAAAGCAGGAAGGCGAGTGGGTTGCAGACTATAACTGAGATTAAAGGGAGAAAATTAAACTCTAGCCTGCATCGCTTCCGTCCTTAGGATAACATACCTGCCTATTAAAAAGAGGCAGAAGGACACCAAAAGGTTTCTGCAGTCAGTCTGGAAGGTACCACACAACAGCTGACTGCTGAAGTTCTTCCCTCCGTCCGTCGCCTTCGGCCCTCTGTGGATATCTTGCCGTGCTCAGAGTCCCTTTTGCCTCTGCAGCACAGCCACAGAACCTATTTCGTCCTAGGGGCTGAATTCAATTTCGGAGTTTGCAGGAGTGTGGGGGCCGAAGGGGGACCCCGTGGCGTCACTCGAGGGGTGCAAACCACCCCAGGCGACACCTTCAGAGAGGGGAGGTGAACCCAAAAAGACGGCCTCTAAAATTTTCGTGCAGTCTTTCGGCACAGTTTTTTAAAATAAAAATATCCTTCCAGTTAGATACAACCACAAACGTTTTTTTTTAAAAAAAAAAACCTCCAGCTTACAGATACTGCATCGACGTACCCACAAGTCTAAAACTCTACGCTAATTTACTTTCTGAATCTTCTAATGCTCTCTGGTCGGAGCTGTCATTATTACCCAAGTAGAATGACGTTTCGTCTGCAGTTGCTACAAGACCACGCTGTTGGTTTTGTTGCTGCTGTTTTTCAAAACAGTCACTGATTTTTGTCAAATTTTCTGGCATTTTAGCTACAATATCGTGGCATGTTCTGGGAGGGGAGGAGGTCCATCGGGGTGACACCAACCCCAGGGATGCCATGGGGTGGCCAAAGCATCAGTACGATCGAGCTGGAAGCTGTTACTCCCATAAACCATCCTTTAGCAGCGGAGTGGGCAAAGCACAGCTTGCTGGCCCTTGGAAGGCCCTGGAGACCCCCGAGCTTTTTTGGGGACATATTTTGCCCCCAACCTGGCCAACACCCTCCAAAGCCACCAACAATCCAGCGGCTGGGTCTCCTTCTGAGCCTCCCAAAACACCCTCCAAAAAGAAAAAGAAAATTGGCTGAAAATGGGTGGCCGGAAGTGATATCGCATCGTTTCTGGGTGGCCCGCTGGCGGGAGAAACAGTCCCCGCCGCCTGTACAGTTGCCAACCCCTGGTTTAACAGATACATTTCAGTATTTCAAAATGGAGTGAAAAAGAGGAGGCCACCGCAAGCAGCGGCTACCGAGCGGGATGAGAAAAAAGTCAGAAAATGGATCTCTCTCCTCTGATTTTTACATTTTTACTCGCAGGAAGAGTAAGAACAGGGGGAATTTCCTGCTTAAAATGCCAAAAATAACCTGGCTGTCTTGGATGTGCACCCCTTAACTTAAGAGGGGAGCCTTTACTGCCCTGCCTCAGGCAGCAACATTTATTGAGCTTCCTCAAACGAGTTTGTTCTTGTGGCACAAATCAGCTAACAGCTCACACTGAAGAAGTTCCTTTTCACGCTGGCTAGGAAACTGGGCAAACAGCCCCAAAAAGTAACTCTTCTAATTTGGGGGGATGCTAGGTAGGGCATTCTCAGGTTCCTCGGAATATCTCCTGAACCACAACAAAGAAAGTTTAAATCTGTTTATATTGCTTTTAATCCTAAGTGTTAACTTCTGGGTAAGTTCTTTTTCCTCCCTCTCTCTCAGCTAAGTACAGAGCAAAAGGTGTGGCTGCCAAAAATTATTCCAGAATCACCGAGTAGCAAGGATCCTCAGAGATCTTTTAGCCCAGCCGTACGAAAATTGCACAAAGGAGGACTAAAAGAGGTTCTAAAGATACCTACATCAACAGGTCTCCCGGAGCCGACATAGACCTTTCCTCCCGTCTGGCCTGGGCTTCGAACGGATTACCGAAGGAGCGTTTCCTCAACATGGCTTTCACCAGAATCTGGAGGGAAGAGAATAAGGGAGGGGGAAAGGAAATCAGAAATACAAATTGGTTGCACGGGGGCACGGACCTTCCCCCCATGAAGCAATCCGGCCAAAGGGGACCGCCCTTTGTAGGACGGAGTCATATCTTAAATTGTTGATGTTCCCTCCTCCAATTTTCTCGCCTCCTTCCTCCAAGTCTAATCCTGCTTTAGATAGGATGCGTTCAGCGCACAAGTTAAAATTCTTATTTTGTGGTGACAAGAATATAACAATTTTTTATTTCTTACCCACTTCTCCCCAGGGCTTGAGGTGGGGTACAACTTAAGACTAAAACACAACTAGAAACACAGAAAACCATTTAAAATGCACCGATTCAAAACGGTTTTTTGGTTTCATTTCTTTTCCCCTTAGGTGCATAGCAGGGGGTTGGACTGGATGGCCCCTGTGGTCTCTTCCAACTCTACGATTTCACGATTCAAAGTTAAAAAACTGACTGGCTAGGCGTGCCGGAAGAGAGGGGTCTTTAGTACTTTTTATTTTTTATTTTTTTGCATATATTTTTATTGAAGTTTTACACAGAAAAATAAAATCCCCCCCCCGCTTCTGAGCATCTTTTTTCCAGTTTACATCCCATTTATACATTTCTATTTAAGAGTTAATTTAAAAGTTAATCACACGATCACCCTATTACTTTTAACATTGTTACATTCAACTTAAACTTATTCTATAACATCCTTAATTTTCATTACCAACATTTCCAACACTCTTCCTTTGTTTCTTCTTTTCCTCATTCCTTTATCCAATTCAAAACTTTCTTTCCATCCTCTTTCAAAGTTCTGGATTGGTTCATTTCCAAGTGAAAAAGTTAACTTTTCTATCTCTACCATATCCAGAACTTTTAATTTCCATTCTTTTATATCAATATAATTTCCTTCTTTCCAATATTGCACATATGTCATTCTTGCAGCAGTTATTACATATAACAATGTTTTCTGACAAGATCTTATTTCTCTTTGTTGCCCTAACATATTCAACAAACAAAATTCTGGCTTCATTTCAACTATACATTCTTTAAATTCCATCATGTATTGCCTTCCAGAATTTCCTTGCTACCTTACCTGTCCACCACATGTGAAAAAAGGACCCCTCTTTTTCATCACATTTCCAACATTTTCCATTCCCATTGTTTGTTATTCTTTAGTACTTTTTAAAATTCAGACAGCGTCTCTTGCTGTCGAATCTTGCAAAGATTCTAGCAAAGAAGCTAGTAAAATGCGGGCTGGACAGGGCTACGGTCAGGTGGATCTGTCACTGGTTGACCGACCGTTCCCAAAGGATGCTCACCAATGGCTGCTTTTCATCCTGGAGAGAAGTGACCAGCGGGGTGCCACAGGGTTCTGTCCTGGCCCAGAGCTGTTCAATATTTTTATCAATGACTTGGATGAAGGAATAGAGGGCGTGCTCATCAAATGTGCAGATGACACCAAATTGGGAGGGGCTGCTAATACGCCAGAGGACAGGATCAAAATTCAAAATGACCTGGACAGATTGGAGAGCTGGGCCAAGGCTAACAAGATGAAATTCAACAGAGAGAAGTGTAAGGTCCTACACTTGGGTAGAAAAAATGGAATGCAGAAATATGGGATGGGGGACACGTGGCTGGATGGCAGTACGTGTGAAAGGGATCTAGGAGTCTTAATAGACCACAAGCTGAACATGAGTCAGTAGTGTGATGCGGCACCCAAGAAAGCCAACGCAATTCTCGGCTGCATCAATAGGAGTGAGTATGGTGTCTAGATCGAGGGAGGTACTGGTACCACTCTACTCTGCTTTGGTTAGACCTCATCTTGAATCCTGTGTCCAGTTCTGGGCACCCCAATTCAAGAAGGACATGGTCAGGCTGGAGCAGGTCCAGAGGAGGGCGACCAAAATGGTGACGGGCCTGGAAGCCAAGCCCTATGAGGATAGACTTAGAGAGCAGGGTATGTTCAGTCTGCAGAAGAGAAGGTTAAGAAGGGACATGATAGCTATGTTTAAATATTTGAAGGGATGCCATGTGGAGGAGGGAGAGGGCTTGTTTCCTGCCGCTCCAGAGACCAGGACAAGGAGCAATGGATTCAAGCTGCAGGAAAGGAGATTCCACCTGAACCTCAGGAAGAACTTCCTGACGGTCAGGGCTGTCCGGCAGTGGAATCTGCTGCCTCGGAGTGTGGTGGAGTCTCCTTCCTTGGAGGTTTTTAAGCAGAGGCTGGATGGCCATCTGTCCAAGGGAATGCTTCGAGGGTGTTCCTGCGTGGCAGGGGGTTGGACTGGATGGCCCCTGGGGTCTCTTCCAACTCTACATTTCTATGTTTCTATGATCTCTTCCGGCAGGTCATTCCACAGTCTAGGGGCGGCTGACAGGAAGATCCTTGGGGTGACCGTCGCCAGTCTAGTCCTGGCCGGTAGAAGTCAACGGCCCCCAGAGGACCTGAGTTTGTGGGGTGGACTGTACGGGAGGAGGCGATCCTGCGGGTAACTTGGACCCAAACCATGCAGGTTCGCCCTCATCCTTGTCCCATTGATACACCCCTGTTGAGAAGGGAAGCCGTTTTCTGCATCACCCCTGGCAAAAGGGATACCTACCACGGCGGGGAGGCTGGGAATCGTCTTGACCGAATTCTTCACTTCTTCTTCTGTGACTTCCACAATGGTACAGTGCTCTTCCTCCAAAGGTAGAGGGTCTTCTCCAAACTTGGTCACCCAAGGATGTAACTACACAAAGAGGGGGGGAAAAAAACCCAGCCGTCAGAGCATGTCGTGATGGGACAAGTTACTGGGAGAGAACCGCACGGAAGAGGAGGGGAAACTCGGGGAGAAATCTCTCCAGCCGTCCCGTGATGGTCTCCGCTTTGCCATTAGATGGATTGCAACAGCAATTAACGCTATTTGGTCTGTCCCTACCGCCTTAGGGACTTTGAAGTCTTTCATACGCCTCAGGATTGGGGAGCTTGTGGCCCTTGTTCTACTACATTTCCTATCATCCCCAACTATTGCTTGTGGGGCTAATAGGAGAAGGAATCCAACAGGATCTAGAGGGCCACAAGTTTCCCGTCTTAGATTTTATTCATTTAGTTGGACACAATCAACGTTATGTTCCCCTTGTAAGCTTTACAACAGCCCTGTAAGGTAGACCAGCATTACCCCACATTGGCTAGGGAAGGGGGTTTGTTATATCACTTTGAGGCTCAGTGTTGTCCAGTTATAAAATAGGCCTTAAGGCTGTTGACCCATCTTGAAAGTTCATGTTTCGGGCACAGCTGCCTTTGTGCTATCTGCTTCTCTCTCAGCCTTGGTGCTCCTTATCCGTAAAATGGACGCGGTACTTGACTCTCTGGCCAAGTCCTTGTGTGGGTTGCCAGCTCACACAAAACTCTATCTGTTTTCTGTCCGTCCGTCCGTCCGTCCGCCCGCCTCCCCACCCACCCACCCACCCACCCACCCACCCACCCACCCACCCACCCATCTATCTATCTATCTATCTATCTATCTATCTATCTATCTATCTATCTATCCATCCATCCATCCATCCATCCATCCATCCATCCATCCATCTACAGATTGACTTAAACATTTCAAATTTTATCTTCAAACCTGAGTCCGGAAGTAACCCACGGGAAAATTTTGAAAAGCTATACACAAAACGAGGGAGATTCTACAAGCCTGCTCCTAACCAAAGGATACTAAATAGGTTACTTTATGAAAAAGGCAAATTTCTTCCAAGGGATTCAATATTTTTTTTGAACCTCCATTTCTTGACCACCATATTAGCAATTTTTAGTGTTGCTTAGCACCTTTGCTGCTGCTTTTCCCCAATTCTGCCACTGGGAGGAGACACAGATTGACATCTTTAAAATGCTTTGCAATTCAGCATGGGTTCATTTTTGCTAAAGGTTTACCAATATTTGCATATCTCTTTGTATTTAAGAACCTGAAGATTTTTTTTAGAAAAATATGAATGTAGGAAAACCTTAAATTCAATAGTTTTTGAGTGTCTATTTCTTAGAAGTCCAGGTTGGAACCTAACTACATTAGCACTGAGTGAACATTGATCCCAATAAATGATTATTCTGCATAATCTCAGACTTTCAAAAAGTTACTTTTTTGGAATCAAAAAGGCCCAGAATTTCCTAGACTGTATGGCCATATTGGCTGGTGGATTCTGGGATTCTGGGAATTGTAGTCCAAGGCTTAGATCCAATTGTATTCCCAACTAGAGAAAAACCATTAAACTAATTATTGAACAGTAAGCCAATATATCCCAGTTAGGACTTGCAAGATTTAGCCCCCTCAAAGTAACTTCTCCAAGCTCTGCGTACTGCTATTGTTTGGTGTGCATGTTCACACCGTCCAGATGAACTCCCACACCTTGAAATACACCACTGGCTAGAAATGTTGGTCCAAGCAAGCGGTTGTTAATGCCGACGTGCCATACTTACCTTAATCTCGGGAACGGTTATTCTAGTCTCTGGGTTTTTTTCCAGCATCTTCAGAATGAGGTCCTTGAGTTCTGGGCTGATCCAGGGCCTAGGGGAAGGAAGGAAGGAAGGAAGGAAGGAAGGAAGGAAGGAAGGAAGGAAGGAAGGAAGGACAAACCACAATCAAGACAGAAACTACCATAGGTAATAGAGTCACAGAATCTTAAATCTAAGAATATGCAGCTAAAGCACCCCCAAAAGATGGCCACCCAACTATTCTGGTGTTGTACAGCTCTTACCATCAAGAAGTTCCTCCTAATGTTTACGTGGAATCTCTACCATTTTGGAGCCATTGCTCCATATCCTAGTCTCTGGAGCAGCAGAAAATAGGCTTGCTCCGTCTTCTACATGACTTTGCTTCAGATATTTAAAGATAGCTGTCATGCCACCTTCTCTTCCCCAAACTGACCTGACTCACGAAGGTGAGGTCAGCTTCAGCTTTTCTCAAACACTGTCAGGGACAGCAGGTGGTTTCCATGACAGTAGGGCAATGCATCTGTTCTGGGTTTCAGTCTGAACTTTATTGGAGCCATCCATGGAACCTATTTGTGGACAGAGTTTGTAACCTTGTACAGTTTCTTTAAAATTCACATTCAGACTTGGAGTGGATTCACTGCCCAGCTGACCTGGAAGCCAGCTTGAGTCTCAGTTTTGGGAAGAAGGCAGGGTACGGAAGGTGACATTTGCCGCTGAATCCACAGAATCACAGCATCATAGCAGAGGCTGGATGGCCACCTGTCGGGAGTGCTTTGAGGTGGGTTCCTGCATGGCAGAAGGGGGTTGGACTGGATGGCCCCTGGGGTCTCCTCCAACTCTAGGGTTCTATGATTCTATGAAATTTTTGGATCAATCAACCAACCAACAATCAATCAATCAACTGTAATTAAGATGGTCAAAGGAGGCTTCACTTCCCTCCCGCATCCAGAGATCTCTTTTCCACCCAGTGTTCCCCTCTGGCCAAACTGGTTTTTTAGGAGTTCCGCAGACAGAAAATCCTCAACCAGCAGAACCTGTTTTCCAAAGAGGAAAAGCCAATGGTAATTTCTCTTCTAAACTGCCTTCAGCTCTTCGATGAAGACGAAAATGACCTTGCTAGTCAGCAGCAGTGGTGATTTAGCCCAAACATCGAAGCCTGAAGAAGAGCTCCGCTGCATTTGAAAGCTTGTTGCGTTAGACATTCCAGTAAAGCCTCGTCCCTGAATTTTGTGTCTATTCATGGATTGCACAGTTCGTTTTTGGGGGGGGGGGTCCTTCCCTCTTTTAAAGAGTAACATTAGGAAATTTTTGACCCGTGAGTTTTAGAGAGGACAAAATAAGCAACCCGGTCGAAAGAAGTGACTCATTTCCCTCCAGGCCAGATGAACTAATGCCACGCCGCACGTTTCTATGCCTTCTTTCGTAAACAGAAGCCCGAATCCTCGGTAGCCATGGCAAAATAAGCGCAAAAGCCAAACACAGTCCTTGGAGTTTGTGGGAGGTCTAAGGTGGAGCCGGTCCAGTAAGTTCTAATATAAGGATTCTTCCCTTGTTCCTTTTCTTGGCTTCATCAAATTAATGAGCTTCATTTCAACATTGAGTCAACCCAGTCGTCATCCTCTCCCTGCCTCGCCACCCGCTAATGAGCCGAGAAGCCTTTCTAGATGGGAGAAAGCAGGTCACCGGGATGCCAGCACAAGTCAAGCCTGGAGAGTTATTGCTGCGGGAAATGCGGGCAGGAAAGACAAGGTCGTTCAATGCAACCACATCGTCCCACTAAAACCGACTCTCTTCTTCTGAAGGCGGATGGCAAGAAGGAGAGGCTAATAAACCTAAACATATATATATATATACACGGCACACTAGAGATGTTAGGCAAAATGGTCAAAATCTGGGGAAATGGCAGAGCTGAGTGCTGGAAAGAAAAGTTCAGCTGACATCGCCTGCGGATAAGGAGATTTCTCTCCTTCCATTGTTCCCTCCATTCAGGCCTGGAGGACCAGAGTGGCGAACGGTTGCACCCATAGGAGTGTGGCGTCTAGATCGAGAGAGGTAATGGTGCCACTCTATTCTGCTTTGGTCAGACCTCAGCTGGAATCCTGTGTCCAGTTCTGGGCACCTCAATTCGAGAAGGATATCAACAAGCTGGAACGTGTCCAGAGGAGGGCGACCAAAATGGTGAAGGGTCTGGAAGCCATGAAGCCCTATGAGGAGCGGCTGAGGGAACTGGGGATGTTTAGTCTGCAGAAGAGAAGGTGAAGAGGGGACGTGAGAGCCATCTTTAAATAGTTAGAAGGATGTAATATCAAAGAGGGAGTGGGCTTTTTCCCCACTGCTCCAGAGACCAGGACAAGGAGCCATGGATTCAAGCTGCAGGAAAGGAGATTCCACCTGAACCTCAGGAAGAACTTCCTGACGGTCAGGGCTGTCCGGCAGTGGGATATGCTGCCTCCGTGGAGTGTGGTGGAGTCTCCTTCTTTGGAGGTTTTTAAGCAGAGGTTTGGATGGCCATCTGTTGGGAGTGCTTTGATGTGGGTGCCTGCATGGCAGAATGGGGTTGGACTGGATGGCCCCTGGGGTCTCTTCTAACTCTATGATTCTATGAATGACCAATATTTTGCTCAGTGGGGAAAAGTGGGGAAAAGTGCCTAAATGAGGAGACACATATATTTATACACATAAATGTGTATGTCCAAGAAAAATCCATGACATCAATTTGTGCACATTTCAGTGTGGGCAGAAAACACCAAGGCTGTCATCCGACATCACACTTTCCAATGTTTCACAGGGACGTATGTGGGCGAGCGACCTCAGGGTGTGGTCGAGTTGGCAAAAGTTATCAACGAGGAAGAACACACAACCTAGGAGAGGTTGCAGTAGTTTGCTTTTTCCTGAGCCTCCTGGGAAGGGCAGTGGCAAGAGTCCCCTGATGTCCATCAGACGTTTCCGGTGTGCATTTGGGAGCTTCCGATGCACATCAGTCACTCCCGTTGTGCTCCGGCACTTCCTACCTGCTGTCCGGATGCACACTGGGGATCATGCATCAGTGCCCAGGGCGCGTGAAGCCCTGGTACATCACTCACTTCATTGCGAGTGGAGTGGCTACTGTGGCACAATGGATGTCCATCCATTGTGATGTCGCATAAAGTCCCTGGATAAATACGGACATTTGAAACAACTCAGTTCTCTGCACACGTAAGGCCATTTCTGCACTAGACTGTTATAGTGGTATCGTTCCATTTTCAACATCCTATGGAATCACGGAGTTCGCGGGCTGGCCCCTCCCTAAACTGCAAAACCCCAGGATTCCATAGGATGTTGAAAATGGAATAATACTACTACAACAATCCAGTGCAGAAACGGCCTTACAAAGACCTGAGCAGAACGGCAGCCAACGCTTTTTCCTTTTAACTTTCTATGACAGTAGCTATTTGTCTTTCATAGCCGTAAGCTCAGTGCACGAAGCCCTCTCTGCTAGAATAAATACCAAATATTTTTACATTCTAACACTGTCTGCTTTTGGGGGACAGCATTCCCCCCTTTGCAACCATTTCCCCACCCACCTACCATTTCTCCACCCACTCTTTCCCAAGCAGGGGCTGTGATATCATCTTTACATTTCTCAAACTCTGAGAAAGGAAGGTTTAATTAATGCAAGTAGGTCAGAATTTTTTTCTTTTCTTTTCGTACAGTACTGCGTGGAGAATGCTAGAGCTTTCGAATCTCATACAGAATGAAACGCAGGGCGGCATCACGTATGATGGGTTGAAGATAGCACATCTTCAGGGAAAGGTCTCCTAAATTTCAAACTGCAAGGAAGGAGACGTCACTTGAACATTCGAAAGAACTTAAAAAAAGAAAACCCTGAGAGCTATTGGATGGGCCTCTTTCAGGCCTGCTGTCATATCAGGTGTGCTTCGTGCCACAGGAATGGTACAGCTAGTCCACAATTACGCATGACCGTCGAATATTCTTTTAACGTGACATAAGCTTTGTGTGGATATAATGTGTGACATGCAACCATACGGACATGGCAGGGTAGTCATAAATGGGTATTTCCCCAGGCTGGCCAGGTAGGGCTTGATTTACTTAGAAGCAATAGCAATCAACAAGTGATTTACTATGTAGGATCTTTGGATTACTTGGGTAAGAACTGGAGTAAACAAAGGGTCACATATCAAAGGAAGGGGCCCGGGGATCTCAGCCTTGGGAAAAGTGATCCAAGAGGCCAGGGCCATTTCTGCACTACACTGTTATAAAGCTATAATTCCACTTTCAGCATCCTGTGGAATTCTGGGGTTTGTAGTTTCCTGAGGCCAAAGAACCAAGAATTCTAAATGCCCCTCCCTAAACTGCAAATCCCAGGATTCCATAGGATGTTGAAAGTGCAATAACAGCACTATAACAGTGTCGAACGGAAATGGTCTAGGTTGGGAAAGGATGGCCTCTGAGCCCCAGGACAGCGTTAAGTGAGATAGGGCCTTTTTGGCCTCAGTAAACTACAAACCCCAGAATTCCACAGGAGGTTGAAAGCGGAATAATAGCCCTGTAACAGCGTTGGGCGGAAACAGCCCATACTCAGAGAACTGAAACAAAGATAACACAGGAGAGGCGGAAATGCTTTGGATTAAAGTACGTGAAGTTAGTTCCTTGGGAAAAGCTAGGAGTCTGGAAGAGGTGTAAACCCGGAGAATTTGCAAATGGGCATCACGCGTGTGTAAAAGCATGTACCACTATATGACCAACCGTGTGCTGGAAATTGTTAACTCCAGCAATCATTGTAAGCCAAGCATCCCGTACCTCATTAAATACAACGGGAGAAACCTGCGTATTTTCTTGAGAATAACAGATCAGCTATACACAACAGCTGCTTTACTTGCGTATTCCTGCGTGGCACAGACCACAGTGCCCACGGTCCAGCTTTAAGCTCCTAAGCGTCTATAACTGTATGAAACCTTTGGGGAAATCTTTTAAGAAGCGGCCTCCACGTCTTGGATTACAACGGTTAAGATCCTATATAAATCTCTCCATGTGCAATTATGCATTGACAATACGCTGACAGATGCTGCGATCAACAGGAATCCATTCCTCTGTCACCGGGGAAGCAGCCGACCGATGTTTCCACCTTCCTTGTGCGAGCAACCTCTGATGCGGGGTGGCAGACTGCGACGGGGGTCCTGCTTCTGCCTGTTGCATGTTAGACCACTCATAGGAGAGGGTCGGACGGTTAGCAGCTTCCTTGGAGACACGGGAATAGACCCCTGTTGCTTGCAGCAGCTGCTTCCCGGTTACTGAGAATCAGGTAGGTTGGGCTGCAATTCACTGCATAACACCATAACAACAGTGCTTACACATACGTAAATCCCATACACGATTCCCACCACTATAAAACAACATTGTTTCTGAGGAATAACAAATTCAGAGGGACAGTCCATTCACATCACACCAGCATTCAGAAATGGAGTCTTCCCGTCTGCTCAAACGACCCTCACCAAGCTACGTGATATCCGCAGCTATCCATTAATACTCCAGATCTTTTCGGGATTCAGAGACAACTCCTTTAAGATTTGCCACGGCTTCTTTTAACTCTGCAGGGATCTCACCTTCCCACCAGGAGGCACCGATTATCTCTCCAACACGACTGCTCTGAGCGACCCAACGAAACCAAAGGGAAAGGGCAACCCACACGCTTTCAAGAAGCCTCTCCACATCAGGGACTCGTAAGAAAATACGATGAAAGGATGCCGAAACAGCCGGGAACCAAGACTGAACTTGCAGAGTTTAAATCAGGCCAGATGCAAGCAACCGGATTGTGTAAAAGCCGGCCACGCTGGTTTACCAAAACTTCCCCGAAGACCCTGTTATGCCAAAAGGTAGGAGACCTTGAGGTCCTCCAGCAGGACCTGTAAATCCATGAAATGGTGGGGAATATTAGCTCAATTAAGGGGGATTATGAGACGGAGGTAACCTAGTGGGATAATATGCTTAGCTGTACTGGAGGCGATGGAAGCTTGTGGCTCCCATGTCAGTGTGGTGGTCAATCTGTTATCGGGTTTCAGTCTGAACTTTAAGGGCCTATCCAGGTAGCTGAACATATTACGGAGGGGCAGGACTCAGCTTAAAGAACCCAAACTGGATTCACCATCCCTTGGACATCAATAGCCGTATCCAACAGCATCCTCTTAGTTACGATATCGTAAGTTAGACTTACAACCTTGTAACCGTTTTCTATTCTCATTTATGATGGTGGTACTTAGGGATACGGGGATACAAAAAGAGCAGGAATATTTAATTAACCAATTATTAATAGCGGCACAGGCAGTGATTGCCTACAGGTAGAAGGATGAAGAAAAATGGGACCCTAACACATGGAAATACTATACAGCAGACTATATGCTGTTTGATTATATCTTGGAGAAGAGAAGGTTCTACCTACGGCCATTTCTGCACTGGACTGTTATAGTGTTATTACTAAACTTTCAACATCCTATGTGATCCTGGGGTTTGCAGTTTTGGGAGGGGCCTTTGAGGTGACTCTACCACACGCCAAGGCAGCATATTCCACTGTTGAATGGCTCTTACTGTCAGGAAGTTCTTCCTGATGTTTAGGTGAAATTTCTTTTCCTGCAGTTTGAATCCATTGCTCCGTGTCATAGTTTCTGGAGAGCAGAAAACAAGCTTGCTCCATCTTCAACATGGCATCCCTTCAAATATTTAAACATGGCTATCATGTCCACTCCTAACCTTCTCTTCTACAGACTAAACATACCCAGCTCCCTAAGCCGTTCTTCATAGGGCATGGTTTCCAGACCCTTTAAAATTTCGGTCCTTCTCCTCTGGACACGCTCCAGCTTGTTTACATCCTTCCTGAACTGGGGTGCCCAAAACAGAACACAGGATTCCAGATTAGCTCTGACCAATGCAGAATAGAATGGTACCATTACCTCCCCCAGTCTAGACACCATATTCCTATTGATGCAAGCAAGAATCGCGTTGGTTTTTTTAGCTGCCGCATCACACTGTTGACTCTTACATTCATTTATAATGAATAATTCCAGTAAGTTAAAAAATAAAATAAAAATTACGGTGGTACTACTGCTGTGACCTTAAATGGCCCCGAAACCCACCTTAAAATCCAGCCAGCTGCACTGAGGAATGAAGTTTGGCGGCGTTGGTGGGGAGGGCACTGAAGGATGATGCCTGCAGCCCCATCCTGCCAGCGACGAGCAATGCGTTTCTGCCTGGGTCACTGCCGATCGCTGGCAGGAGGGGACTGGACATATCATTTCTCGGCGCCCTGCTCGCGAGCACCACAGAACTCCAATCCTCACGGCCGCTGGCTGGATTTTAAGGCAGATTTCCAGAGTCAGATCAGGAGACAGATCCAGGATCTCGATCATTATCTTTTGGACAACTCCCAAAATACCTGGCTGAGAGTCATCCGTCCCGTCAAAGTAACGTATCCAAGCTCCGGTCCTGGACCTGCTTCTGCATTTTAAAGTTCCGTAAACTTTTACTTACTCTTCCGGGAAGTCAACAGGCTTGTTCTTGATCTTGTTGTGAAGAGCGAGGATGAATTCATCAATGAAAGGACACTGCAAAGCCAACCAAAGGTTTCTGAAGTCAGTTAGCTTTCACAGACGCTCAGAAACACCCAAAGCCCCCTGCTTTGCTGACACCGCACGCGAAAACACCTTCGACTCGCTGGAAGCTCGTGGCGTCCGTGTCCGCTGGCGCAGTCAGTTTGTTCTGAGCTTTGGCCCAAACGTTAAAGGAATTACGCAAGGTGCCAAAATCTGTTCCCAACACAGGATCAACACCTTGAATACTAAGGCCATTTCCGCACTACGCTGTTACAGTGCTATTATTCCGGTTTCAACACCCTGTGGAATCCTGGGGCTTGCAGATTAGGGAGAGGCCTTGAGACTCCTCAGCCAGCGAGCTCTTTGGCCTCAGGAAACTACAAACTCCAGAATTTCACAAGAGGTTGAAAGTGGAATAATAGCACTGCAACAGCGTAGTGCGGAAATGGCCTAAGTGTGCAGTAAACCCTAGAGCGGATTGTTTGTTCCCTTATTATATTTTCACATTATTCCTTTTCCTTGTCTAAGGAAGGTTAGCACTGAACTGTATTATTGTATTATAAATTATATTATTGTATTATAAATTATTATAAATAAATTGTATTATAAATGTATTAGCATTGTATTATCCTGGCCTGTAACCTCATTGTACGGGGAAGTTTACTTTTTCTTCTTTTGCTTGCTTCTCTCTCTCTCTCTCTTTTTCTTTCTTTTCGTTTCTTTCTATTACAGTTGCTTATTAAGTATGTAGAATTAAGTAGTACGGAGATACATATATAGTCTAGACATTTCCTTAACTTTATGTATTCCTCTTTTTTATATTTCTTTTCTTTTTCTTTCCAAACAACTTATAATGGAAGTCCTTCTCATGTCATTGTTTTGTATGCAAGCACCGTTCTTGTCCTTATATTTTTCCAATGTATTTTCCCCTTCCCTTTTTCAATTAGATTTTAATGTAAAAATAAATAAGATATATACACACACACACACGTGCACACACATATACATATATATATTATACACACACACACGCACATATAAATCTCTGCAACAACCAGGGAAAATATGCAGGCCTACATTGGACTTAATGTTGGCACATGTCCCTAACAGGATACCAGCTTATGACGGTCAAGAAATGCAATGCATCTTCTAAAATTTGGCGAGGAAAAAGGCAGTCCAGGGAATCTGGATGGACCAAGGGCTGGAAAAACGGCCGTGAGGATCTGGGTAGCCCTGCCTGCACCACCCAAAGCATGCCCATCCAGTTTTAGAAACATCTTACCTTTCCGTACACAAAGCAAAAGAGAGTGATGCCCATGGCCCAGACGTCCAGAGCCTGAAAAGCAAGCAAGCACATTCCGTTCATTCAGAGGTACGGGAGGAACGTGCAACAAAACGTTGCAGCGTGAAGTGCTTCTGTTTGGGATTCACCATTGCATCCGCTCCCCCCCCCCCAGCTTTAACCTCCAGCGTCAGTGGTGGTGGTGAATTTGTTGAAGGCTTTAATCCAAATTTTAAAGGGGCTGTCCAAGGTGCTGATGATCAAATTAACGTCAGCACCCCGGACAGTTCTTTTAAAGTTTGGACCAAAATCCAGAGTGGATTCAGCCCTGCTCAAGCAGCTGCAGTGATTTTGAGAAAACAAGTCTCCATGTTTGTTGGGATGGCGGCTGTGGAGAGAGTGAGTTGTTATATTGTCCATGTTCAACCGATCCAGTGAGCACTTCCCACAGTGCCTACGGAAACGTCATCTCTCCAAGAGCCAATGCGGGTACAGGCATGCCTCAATTAGCAAACACTTTGACAGTGAAGCACCCTTTTACAAAGGATTTCTACACCTATCCAGCCCCGCTTTCCCTCCTCATCCTTTTTCTAGCTGGGGTTTCTTTTAGCAGCATCAGCAATGGAAGGAGGGCTGACGAAACACAGACACTTAGTGCTGGGTTGTGTGTGGGATATCACACACACACCTCTTTCTGTTCTCTGAGAGAGATACATCTAATAGGTAACGAAATCACCAAAACCCTACCTTGCCGCTGAAGCTCTTCCCAGAATCCGAGATTGCTTCGGGGGCCATGAAGGCAGGTGTCCCGGCCGTGCTGGAGAGCTGGGCGTCGTTGCCCTCGAACTGGTTGCTCACTCCGAAATCGGCGATCTTGACATGCCCGTCATCACCCAGAAGCAGGTTGGACGGCTTGATGTCTCGGTGGATAATCTTCTGGTAATGCACTAGAAATACACAGAGCGGGATCACAACATTCAAAAGCCGCCGGAAAAACAATCCTTCACTTCAGCTTGGGAGGCCTCCAACAATACTTCCGACATGTTGAAGCAGAGATCTGTAACTCCGGCAACCCAAATCAAAATCATAAGAACACGGGAGGCTGGTGAAAGCAAAAGTCATCCCCGGCTGCATTTTGGAAGAACACTTCATGGAGCTTCAAAATGTGCTTTTTTCTTGCTTGTGCAAAGCCTACCAGACCTGCTTGTTTCATTGGCGTGTGCCTACTGTTAATTTTGATCTTTTGAAATTTTGAAAGTCTGCCGACACATATTGATCTGGACTGTTTTCTGGTGTAGGAACCCATCCCTATTCTTTTGGCGTTTTTTCCTCCGGTACCAGAACAACGCCCAGGAGCACACTGACTTCATTAACTCAGGTATTGCATTATGGATATTGTTCTCACTATTTTCTATACTTGTTTCCTGGTTGAAAAACGGGTTTCCTGACAGCCAGGGAGCCTCATCAGGAAGAGCTATATAGAACAGTGAGATTTTTGTGCTGTTTTTTCCCAGTATTTGAACATCCCGAAGTGTTCCAGAGGATTTTGCTGCATGAAGAAACACATGGCTCTTAGTGTACAAACAGCTCTCACATTTTCTACGAGCCTTTCCGCACTGCACTGTTATAGTGCTATTATCCCGCTTTCAACACCCTGTGGAGTCCTGGGGTTTGCAGCTGAGGGAGGGGCCTTGAGAATTCTCAGCCAGGGAGCTCTTTGGCCTCAGGAAACTACAAACCCCAGAATTCCAAAGGGGGTTGAAAGTGGAATAATAGCACCATAACAGTGTAGTGCAGAAAGGCCCTTAGTGTTTCCTGCACACAGTGTTTTCTGTACTTTGTTAAATAAAGTATACCTGTATTGGACACCCCCTTCGCAAAACTTTAAAAAGTACTTGCACGGGTGGTAACTTCCTGGTCTGACTTGGAAAAGTTAACTTTTCTGACCTCTGGGCTGCAAACACCTTTGTCCTTCCCCAGTGATGCCTCATCTATTTTGTTGCATCTTAAATATATAACATATAAATAGTATATAAATAGTCATATAACCCCCAAAACCAGATGTCCCACTCAATTCAATGCAATTGATTCCCTGGTGTGGAAGAATCAGAGAAACGATTTTGCAAAATAACACAGGATTGCTTTGTGTGGGGGTGGGGGGGACAGATCCCAGATGTTTCCTAAAACCATTTCCCCTGGAATCATGAATTTTCGGTTGAATCGCTTTCTCTTTACCAGCTACTTCCAACATCAAGATAATCTTAATCGAGTTCCAACCTCAAGATCATTTTAGCCTGAGAGTTCACGATGCTGTGCCTCTTTGGCAGGGTGGACCTAAAAACCCTGAAGCCAAACAGGCAGGCTTGCCTCTATGCTGCTCTCTTGCAGCAAAAACTTCAGCACGTGGATGTGACCTGCATCTCTAATGCGCCAGCAGCATTGCTGCAATGGCGTGCTTGCAATCTACTCGCACAGGTGACGGGACGGGGAGACAGACGCCTCGGCGCGCCGGCCTTGCAGACACGGGTAACAGGGCAGCGTTAGCAGGAAAAACTGCAGCAGTGACATTGCACATCCCAGCACGCATCTGAGCCGACCGCTAACTTGCCCCCTACAGAAATAAATTAAAGAGCTTAAGGAATTAATTCAATGAAATAAATTGACTAATTTAAAGATCAATTCACCGTATCAGTGGATCCGGAGATGCCAGACAAGCTTCACGTCCCATTGGCCCCGGCCTTCCCACTGGGAGATGTGGAAGTGAGGCGGTTTGAGTGTCGGACTGGGGCCCATTAAGCCCTGGAAACCCGCTGGGGGGGGAGGGAATACCAGGCAAGTCACACTCTCTCAGCCTCCGAGGAAGGCAATGGAAAACATCCGTTGAATCTTGCCAAGAAAATCTTAGGAGGTCACCGTAAGTCGGAACTGTCTTTGTCAGGCTTGAAATTTGGGGCTCTGTAACTTGCTATAGAATTAACACTTGGTAATTGTGTGATATTGTGATGCGATATTAACTGGAGCTCATCAAACAACCTTGCTTCAGAACTGTTTATTCTGCTCTGCTCCTATTTGTAATCAGTATAATCTTGAAACGTCAGCGATATCTTTGAGAACGGCCTAGGATGTAACAGGGTCACGTAGACTTGGGAAGTTATGGGTCAGACAGAATACAACTTATGTACAAGCTGTGATTCTGCTAATGCTGATGCATGAATCTTTTTTTTTTTCCCTGTAAGCATTTTTTAATATAAACATAAAAATGGTATAAGAAGCCTGCAAGAATACATCATCCCTTCCTGGGATCCTTTGGTCCAAGTTACGGGTGTGTGTGTCTTTCTGTCTTTATTTCCTACCTTCCTACCTTGTATTTGGGGGTTCAGAGAAGCTCCGTGTCCACCTGGGGATAAGGTGAGGTGTGGTTTGTTTATCCACTCTAACATCTTGAAGACAACTAGCAACAAGAACAGCAACGGCCCATTCGATCTTCCGCTTCTCCAGTTTAAACCTGGGGCGAGTGACTTCTGAGGTTCGGCTGCCCACCCTGTCTTCTCACCAACCTTCAGGGGCTACGGCACCTAAGACGGCATCCAGCATTGCAGCAGCAGGACCCTCACCCAAAAAAACTAAACGACACCAAAACCCCCACAAAACGCACACACACAAAAATCCCAAAATCATCGACCACGGAATGGAACACCCCTGGAATGCTTGTAAAAGGCGGCGGGCACGCTCCGGAGCGGAGAGGGCACGTTGCCATTTGGGATTCGTCCAAAGCTCTGGGGGGCCCACAATACCCCATCCTGGTTGCCATTTTGGCAGTCCAGAAATGAGGTTTTTTCCCCCTTTTGGAAGGCTATTTTCACCTCTCGGCTTTGAAAAAGTCTCAAGCGGACAAAATGAGGGCGGTGTGCCTCTTAAATGAATTTTTTCAGCCAATTTATTTGTGTGTGTGTGTGTGTGTGTGTGTGAAACAGCCCCTTGGCTGCACAGCTCTCAAAACTCCTGCCTGGGCACAGCAGAAACTGCATCTCAGAAATTTTGTACGGGTTCTTTACCACCAAACTCTAAACCCTTCCTGAAGTCCTGAGGTTAGTGGCAGCTGGCGGCTCCCATGTCAGCGGGACAGTGATTCCACTCCATGTTTTAAAGGATCTCTCCAAAGTGCTGAATCCCATAGCTAACAACCATAGATAGCTCCTCTAATGCTTTCCGAAACCTGGAATGGATTCGCTGCCCCGCCGACATGACACCCGCCAGCTGCTGCTGCCAGAGATTCCTCAGTCTCCGCGTATATAGGATGACAGTCTTAGCCACTGTGACTTATCTGCTTGTATTTAAAACAACCTTGGCTTACTGACTTAATTGCCGAAAGAAATGAAAGACAAAGAAACTAAAGACGAGGAAGAAGGAGAGAAATGTCCATAAGGAGCTTCCCAGCTGGGTTTCTTTTAGGAATCAGTGGAGCATGATGCAGAAGAGGAAACCATGCGTGTGCGCGAGGTCTGTTTTAGCCCCCTGGTGCCGTCTGCCGTGGCTGCCGAGCCTCCTCCGTATTACGCCGGATTATCGGAGGTGCCCGCCGCAGCTCAAGGACAAAGAGCAGCCCTGAAGGCGCTGTGGCAGAGAGTCTTGCTTAACCATCCGCTTTGCATTGCAGCACCCAGAGCGGAAAAATGGTTTAACGTCAACCAAAAACGACATCAAGGCAAAGGAGGGGCCAGAAAAATCTAACATGGGCTGCTCTTGGGCGTGGTGGGTTTCTTATAGAATCACAGAGTTGGCAGAGGGGCTGAGTCCAACCCCCTGCTATGCGGGAACACACATCAATGCACTCCCTTGGACAGATGGCCATCCAGCCTCTGCTTAAAAACCTCCAAAGAAGGAGGAGACTCCACCACACTCCATGGAGGCGGCAGCAGATTCCACTGCCGGACAGCCCTGACCGTCAGGAATTTTTTCCTGATGTTTACATGAAATCTCTTTTCCTGGAGTTTGAATCCACTGCTCCTTGTCCTGGTCTCTGGAGCAGTGGAAAACAAGCCCACTCCCTCCTCGACATGACATCCCTTCAAATATTTAAACATGGCTGTCATGTCCCCTCTCAACCTTCTCTTCTGCAGACTAAACATCCCCAGCTCTCTAACCCGCTCCTCATAGGGCTTCACGGCTTCCAGACCCTCCACCATTTTGGTCACCCTCCTCTGGACATGCTTCAGCTTGTCAATATCCTGCTTGAAATGAGGTGCCCAGAACTAGACGCAATATTCCAGATGAGGTCTGACAAAAGCAGAATAGAGTGGCACTATTGCTTTCCTCGATCTGGACACCATACTCCTATTGATGCAATCAAGAATTGTGTTGGCTTTCTTGGCTGCCGCATCACACTGCTGACTCATGTTCAGCTTGGGGTCCACCAAGACTCCAGGATCCCTTTCACATGTACTGTTGTCCAGCCACGTGTCCCCCATCCTACATTTGTGCATTCCATTTTTTCTGCCTAATTTTTCTGCTTAATCTCGGGTCATTTCACATTGCTCTAGTATTGCTGGTAGGCAGGGAAGCAATTAATTAAAGTTCAGATATCAGGGATGGGAAGTCCGGCCCACGGGCCAGAAATAATTGAACCTGAATGTATTGCACAACTTGCCTATGCATATGGCATTAATGGGGTGCATGTATCTACATTACATATTTATATCAGCTTCAAATCACTCTAACGCGTATGGCTCCTTTGTAAGGAATCCTGACCTTTGTAGTTTGGTGCAATATTTAGAATTCTCTGCTAGAGAGATATAAACACGCTTTTGTGAAATACAGTTCCCAGTATCTGTCCGCACTGCAGAATTAAACTGTTGCCATCTTGGCCATTTCCACACTACACTGTTATAGTGCTATAATTCCACTTTCAACCTCAAGTGGAATCCTGGGATTTGCAGTTTAGAAAGGGGCTTTTAGGATTCTCAGCCAGAGAGTTCTCTGGCCTCAGGAAACTACAAACCCCAGAATTCCACAGGATGGTGAAAGTAGAATCATCGCGCTGCAAGAGTGCCGTGCGGAAATGCTCAGTGTAGTGAGGAAATGGCCCTTGAATCCCTTTTGTGTTAAGAGTACCTTGTGCACTGTAGTTCAGAGGGGTTCCCCAGAGTGCTCAAACTACAGATCCCAGGATCCTGGAGGGATCCAGCCATGACAATTAAAAAGTGGGATGAAACTGGTATATATATATATGTATATATATGGCCCAAGCGCACCGACAGTGCGCACTGGAATGGATGGCAGCCTATCACAGGCTACTGTTCTGCTTGCAGTACCCAGTTGCTTCTCTCCTTCTGGCAATACAGGAGTGTCTTGCTCAAGTTGGATCATTTTGGATCTGTGAAGCTGCATTATCTAACCAAGATGAATCAGCGAGCCTGAGTCAGCGTGCAGTAGGTGCGGAGAGGCCACAGGAGAAAGAGACAGGGAAAGATTTCATTTCATTTCCCTGTTAATAAGAATTGACCAGCACATTCAAATCGCTTCATTTCTGGGGTGAAAATAACCTGAGGTTGTTTTTTTTTTTTTTAATAGAAGAAACCAAAACCGACAGAGTTCTCCACCAAAGAATTACGGATTCCACTACAGTCCTCCCTCCACGTTCACGGGTTTGACCCTCACGGATTTGCTTATTTGTGAGTTGGGTGCACACCTTGTTCCCCCATTCTTCTCTTCCCATTCTCTTGCATTTTGCCGGGAGCAAGCCAGCAAGCAAGTGCACCCCTGCAAAAGGCAAGGAAATGGGAGGGGGAAGGCATGCCTGTGCTTTTTTTCTCCCTTCCGGAACTCCCCTCGCCCATGCTGGAGGGTCTGGGAGCCATGAAGCCCTACAAGGAACGGCTTAGGGAGCTGGGGATGTTTAGTCTGCAGAAGAGAAGGTTAAGAGGAGGCATGATAGCCATGTTCAAATATTTGAAGGGGTGTCATATGGAGCATGGAGCAAGCCTGTTTTCTGCTGCTCCAGAGACTAGGACATGGAGCAACGGATTCAAACTACAGGAAAAGAGATTCCATCTAAACGTTAGGAAGAACTTCCTGGTGGTCAGAGCTGTCTGGTAGTGGAATCTGCTGCCTCCATGGAGTGTGGTGGAGTCTCCTTCTTTGGAGGTTTTTAAGCAGAGGCTGGGTGGCCATCTGTTGGGAGTGCTTTGGGTGTTTGTGCATGGCAGGAGAAGGTTGGACTGGATGGCCCCTGGAGTCTCTTCCAACGCTATGATTCTATTCCTCTGCATTTTGCTTTGACACAGAGAACGTGCACCGAGACAAAAGGCAAGGAAATGGGAGAGGGAGCACGGGGGGGGGGATTATTTGTGAGTTTTCCACCTTCACGAGGGGTCTGCACCCCATCGGCCACACGATTTCCATCTTGCATTACGGACTGCAAAGCCGTGCCCTCAATGTAAGGAAACGGACCTGGATATGGAAACCTCCAACCCGCTCTGAACGTGGCTAATTTCTTCTCTACATGGGGAGAGAATAGACTGAGAGACTGAGAGAGGGAAAGAGGGAGAACGGGACACCCTTGGGTGTTTTCCTCTGGTACTGAGCTTGTCACGTAGAAAAAAGGATCCCAGAAACCTGCAGAGAGGGAGCGACTCCGAGCCGAGGAAAGAAAGGCCTGGTCTGTAACCTCCATGTGGTTTAGGCTGCACTCATCGTATTTCTCCCCTTCCTCCTTCCAAACCCGCTCATTCAACTAACAGAGGAAAATGGCTCCCCGGAGAGGCTCGGGAAGCTAATCCCCAAATTAACCACCGCGATTTTCCGGGAGATAAATCGATAAAGCCGTTACAATTGGTTGCAAGAAAGCTGTTGAAAGAAGGTGGCGGGACGGGGAGAGCGGATTGGTCCTGTTCCTTCCCTCCTTGTCACACGACCAGGAAGAATTATTTGCTTTCTTTATTATTAGGGTTTTAACAAAATAGATATGCTGGACCTAAATGCAGAACTCAATTTTTAATAATTTTTTGAGTTTCGGCCAGGTAAGTACCACAACACCCCAGCTCCTCCCAAGGCAAAGGATTTGGATGAATTTGGGTGGCATGAGAGAACTCGGCAAATGAGAAGAGCGGACAAGTTACTGCACATCACTGGCCCGAGGTATCTCCTCTGTGGCTTCTCTGCTTCTATCAGAAAGTTTAGCTCCTGCCATAGTATGCTAGCTCGGCAGTAGCATCTGTTATAATACAGGCTAATAAATCAAAGGGGAGTAGAGGCTGCTAGTGCTCTGATCCATCAATTTCCAATTGCTATTTGTGATTGTGTATCCGGTTATAGGTTTGAAAGGTGCCGGAAAAGGGTAATTGCGGTAACGTTTGATGTCACTGGGCATCCAGCAAGGATCAGGGAAGATCAGAAGGGTAGAATGTGAAGCTACCAGGAAGGTGTTACGGGAACAGCCAGGGCAAAGAGAAGAATACACCACCTCATCCTCGCTCCCAAGATGAAAGATACGTAAATATCGGAAAGGTCTGGGAAAATCGGGTTTTGGTGGAGGGACGGGACACTTACGACTTTCACCGATCATTGCCACGTGCCCTTGAATTTGTCTGACAAGGCACAAACCCTGTAACCGTCCAACATACAATAGTCTTGCTGGCTTGCTCCACATAAAGGCTTCTGCGTGGACTCTGAGGGCAAGTTATCCAGGACATGACTGGAGATGTGAGCTGCTCTCTGTGACTTGCTTTAATCATTTAATATCTATAAATTTTACCTAGAACTAGTGTGACGTAGTTGTTTGACCACTGGACTATGAGTCTGCTGTTGTCGATCTTGTTGTGTGCCTTCAAGTCGTTTATGGGCCTTTCCTTGCTACAGCGTTATAGTGCTATGATTCCACTTTCAACCTCCTGTGGCATTCTGGGATTCGTAGTTTCCTGAGGCCAAAGAGCTCTCTGGCTGAGAATTCTAAATTCTAAACTCCTCCAGAAACTGCAAAGCCCAGGATTCCATAGGGTGTTGAAAGTGGAATAATAGGTGTATAAGAGCGTAGTGAGAAAAGGTCCTCTGGCTTACGGTGACCCTAAGATGAAACTATTACACCATCTTCTGGGGCTGAGAGTACGTGACAGACCCAAACTCACCCAGCGGGTTTCCATGGTTGAGCAGGGAATTGAACCCTGATCTTCAAGGTCATAGTCCCATGTTCAAACCATTACACTCTGCTGGCTTTCACGACTCTGGTGACCAGAGTTTGAATCCCAGCTGAACCGTGGAAACCCACTGAATGACTCTGGGCAAGTCACATTCTCTCAGCCTCAGAAGAAGGCAAAGGCAACCCCTTCCGAAGAAAATCCATGGCAGGTTCATCTTAGGGTCTCCCTAAATTGGAAATGATTTGAAGACACATAGCAAGAAAATTTGGCCTGCGGTCTAATCAATCTGTCATCCCTTCCACCCCCCAGTGAGTTTATTGCCAATACATCCGAAAAGAACCAGCCTCGTTTGGCATTCACAGGAGGTCTAAGGCAGACTTCAGAAACTGCCCATCCCTGACAGAGGAAGACTTCTCGTAAGGCTGAGAATAAACGTCAGTTTCCTGGGCTGCATGTTAACCGCTGAATTGGAACTCGAAAGCACGCGTTGTTGAATGAAAACATCACGGCAGCTTCGCAGAAGGGTGGCATCGTTCCCGATCAAAATACGTGACTCAGAAACGGACGGCTGTTGCAAAATAAAATGGTTATGAGCTGCAAGAGAAACGCACGCACACGACTGGCCACGTCTTCCCAGAGAAAGCAAAACAAACACTACGGCATAAATTATTTCACATCCAGCAGGACTATTTCGTCAGGCCCACCTACTTAGCAGCAATTCATCAAGAGAATGCATTTGTCTCTGTTAACTGTGGTCAAGCCAACTTTGACTTATGGCAATATGTGAAGATACGTGAAGATATGAAGTTACGATAACCATCCTTTGTTCTGGAGGACTACTGGTATGCATATAGCTTCCATATAGTCATCTTTACTCAATTCTCAATTGCAGCTCATCCCAAACGCACTGAAGGCACACGTTGCCTGTTACTCACAGTACTCAATGCCCAAAACGATGTCCCTGAAGTATAGCCGGGCCTGTTCCTCGGCAAAAGGTGTGTCACACGGCACTTCCATGACCGGCCTACAAATGGGCAGAAAGAGGAAGAGAGAAAATGGGTCTACCAGAGCCTGGAAACATGCCTTTTTATTTATTTTCTTTCAAATATTTTTTTATTAAAATTTCCAAACATGCCTTTTTAAAACTACAGATCCCAGAATCCCCCAGCCAGCCTGGCCAAGACCTTGAAAGATGAGCCATACCGGTATTAGGAGTGACTGAAATACCAGTCCACTCTTTTTTCCCAGGTATATAAACACAGAGCTGAGATCGGGCCCCCGAATCAAGTTGGGAAGGAGTCACGCTCACACACACATACACAGACACACACAACCACTCTTGGCCAAGAGGGAACATCTTCTCAGCCTCTGCTGTCAGCTTGGCTGCAACAGTAGTTTAATCAGATGAACCAAGCTTTATCGAAAGATCAGGACTTTTATAGAGTTTCCAAAGAAGAGAAAATATGTACAAGTTGCAGAGAATGAATCATTCTAACATTTTTCCGTAGACAAACGCATATTCTCAGTCAGTTATCTTGTTGACTTTTGATACAGCTCTTGCACGAAGACAGAATGGCTTGTTTAGAATTGCTTAAGACACCAGAAACAAAACACTAAATGCTTGGAAAACTTTTTTACCCCTAACACTAGGACTTGAGGCTCAAATGAACAAACATTTCCCCCAGCCTCGGTATATTATATAGGACAAACCCCGTTTTACCACTGAAAGAACTTATCTGATGCAGAGACTCATAAATCTGGCTCTCTGTATTGTTCAATGGGGGATTCAGCACCAGCCCCGCCACAAAGTGGGGCAAATGCACAGACCCTTTTGGGTTCACCAGAGCTCTCATCAATGTCGCCATCAGGAACAAACAGGGATTCAGTAAATCCACTCTGTTCCATTCTAAATTTTTAAAGAACTCTCCTGGGTTCTGAACCTATTTTATGGGTAGAGATCAGCACCTTGGAGAGTGTCACGGTTCCTGTCATAAATATTTGCCGGATGGGTGACGGGATATATATTAGAACAGATCAGCTAGCTTATGCATGGCCACAGTCTGCTAGAGTGCTTCAAAATATCAATTGGTAATTGTCAATTGCAATCATATATCTGGTTGGAGGTGGCCTGGGAATGCACCAAATAGTTAGATTGGTTTATTGTTTGCTGGTACAAGGTGTCTGGAAAAGAGGGGAGGAGATCAGAGGGGGAAGAATGAAAGTGTCAGAAAGGTGTTACGAGAACTGGCAACGCTCACAGGTAAGAGAACAAGCACTTGTTCCTGCTTCAAGGATGAAAGACACGTAAACAACAGAGGATCGGGGAAAATGCCTAAAATGTTGGGATGGTATGAGATTTATGGTCGTCACCAATTTGCACTCCTAAATTTGTACGTCAAGGTATAAAACATGTAAGCAACCCATTTGCTGTAGTCTCAGCAACTTCTATGGAAGTGTGCTTTGTTGCTTGCTTGCTTGCTTGCTACAGATAAACACTGCTGTTAAACTCTGAGTGGAATTTGCAAAGGGTAAGCTATTCAGGGTATGACAGAGAGCTCCTCTGGAGTGTCAAATAAAACTCAGCCTGGATTCACTGCACCCCGATACAAGAGGCCCTAAGCTGTCCCTAGCTATCAACACGGCTTCCCTAGTATTGCATGAAGTGGTGCTCCAGGTCTGCTTAGTATTATTGTCACGGCCACGAACCGGCTTCTCTCAAAAGGAAAAAAAAAATTGCTATCTTTTGGTACCCATGGCCAGGACCTATTCCCCACATTTTCTATACTTGGAGCACAGGCAATCCTTGCGTATCTTATCCACTTACCCTTTCCGGAGGAGGTCGAACACTGGAAAAGAGAAAAGAAGAAAAGAAAAATTAGGAATGCTGACCAATTAAAGCCCATGTCCTCCCAGAACAAAATTTCATTGAGTTCAGTGGGTAAGTTCTGTTTGAACACAATGGGGCTTCCACATGAATTTATGTTCCCAGAATCACATTGAGACTGTCTTTATAAACATTTTTGCAAGAAGAACAGAATCTGGAATGGGATTTTTTTAAAGAAAAATCGTCATTCTTACTGTTCCAAAGTCACTTGTTAACACGGCTTGTTCTTAGAAGTTTGGCATATTACTAACATGCAGCCATTGGGTCATTTTAATTTAATTTTAATTTAATTTTATTTAATTATATATAATCATCACCATCATCATCATCCCAAATGATTCCCAAAAAGGATCGTTTAAGAATACTTAGTCAATGTTATTCTTTATTGGAAAAGGGGGGAGTTAATCATGTTATTAGTCATTATATCACTTGCTCCTTCATTATTCCTCAAAGTTGCACACTACAGGCAATGCTACTTGTTACGTGTTAGTTCTGAAACTCTAAAAATTAATCAGATGGCGGTATTATGCTCATGTCTTGCTTCTGAACCAGAGCTGTCCGGTTTGCCGCTGTGGAAAGCGGAAGACCAGAAGAGGTAGATCCTTGCAGAAGTGTAAATCTTTAAATATTTGGTCCTTGTGTACCAGGACAAACAATTATGGCAGGTTCCTTTCTGCTGTGCGAGAAAACGTGATTTTATTTTCTTCCTGTATTCAAACATCCCAATGCTTTATGGAGGAATTAATCTTTGGAGAAAAACACTTTTTGCATGTATTAAAAAAACAACAACAACCTATTTTCTGCACAGAAACAACGTTTGCTGCACAGAAACAACATTTTCTGTACAAGAAACCCATTTTTCACTGAAAAATATTTTTTGAAAGCTCTTTTTTAAATCTCCATGGAGTAATTCCTCCACAACACTTCAGGATGATGAATGCCGGGGGGGGGGGATCACAGAATTCTTGCTGACCTATTATTCTTTCAAATGGGATTTCCTGACTGTCAGGAAACCCCTTTTTTTGATCCGGAAATGAATCGTTACGAATATTATTTCCATCCTGAGGCCTCTGGTCAATAGAGTTCTTGTTAAGTTCTGACGAATTACCTACCCATGTACAAATTGTCTTCTGCAGGGTCATCTAGTACCTGCAAAGAAAGGAAAAATTGGGTTTTTTTCTCCCATAAGTCGTCCTTGTGTCTTTTCACAACACAGGCAGAAGTAAGGTGAGCAGAATGTTAGAGGTATGTCCATACATTGAAAGCTCATGCAACTACATGGGGGCCTGGGGGGCCATTTTCCCCAGCTTCCATATGGGCCACATTATGCACGGCCACATTATGCACAGCTTCACACGGAAGCATTTTGTTAGGCTTCTATCCCACAACAGCCAACTGCACGCTGTCCCCTCCGGTTGCCCAAAATGGAGGCAAAGACAACTGCCTGCAATTCACCAGGGTTCTAAAGGAGCTAAAATCTTCCTCGCTGGGAGCCAGAATGGTGTAGCGTTCCACTAGGATGCTGGCAGACCAGGGTTCGAGTTCCCCGCTCAGCCATGGAAACGTGCCGGGTGACCTTGGGAAAGTCACACCCTCTCGGCTTCTGAAGACGGCAAGGAGAAACGCCCTCTGAACAAACGCCGCCAAGAAAACCCTGTGACACGTTCACCTTTGTTTTTGTTGGGTGTCTTCAAGTCATTTCTGACTTACGGTGACCCTAAGGCGGGTTCTTCTGGGGCTGAGAGAGTGTGCCGCGCCCAAGGTGGGTTTCCACGGCTAAGCCAGGAAGCAAACCCTGGTCTCCCGGGTCGGGGTCTAACGCTCAAACCACTCCGCCAGGCTGGCTTCCGACATTCACGTGAAACCGTTGTGTGTCTTCAAGGAACGTCGGACTTAAGGTTCGCATTAGGGTTGTCGTGAGTCAGAAAGGGCTTGGAGTCACACAACAAGGACAGCGACAACAACAGCACGTGAAGCCCTTTTCGTTCCGGGGACGGGCTCGGGGGAGAGGGTTTTTCACGCGCTGGGTTGTTTCCCTTTATGGTTCTTTTTTGAACAGCTCCTTCGAGCGGTAAATGTCTTTACTGACATTTTGATTATACTTTAAACTTTGGTATGTGTTTTTTTTTTTAAACCGTATCCCTTTAAACCTTTTAAGCTGCTTTGAGCCCTAGGCTGGGGAAAAGGCATGATATACAACAGTCTTGGGCTGTCTCCATCCCTGTTTGAGAGACCAACTGCTTCTCTCGAGGCTTCCGAGACAAGAGATTCATCCATTTCTGGTACAGAAATAGTGACCTCTTGTGGGGTTGAGGGCTGCAAAACCAACACCGGGGGGGCCACATGCGAGAACCGAGCTGCCCTTTACCCCCCACCCCTTGCTGATCATATACTCCTCTCCACGACTCAAGCAAACCGACCTCAATCAGCTTGACTACGTTGATATGGTCCAGTTTCTTCAAGATGGCTATTTCCTGATAGATTCGGTCCAGCGGGGCCATCGGCTTGGGGGTCCCGCTGGCAGCTCCTTTGGATCCTCGAGGGGGAGGCCGGCCTAGGGTGAAGAAGCCGGGAAGTAAGAAGAGACCCAGTTTGCAAACTGCTTTGGAGTTCATTTTTGAGCAAGTTAACTCTTTTGAGACAACAGATGTCAGACTCCCCCACCTTTAACATCAGGTATGGAAACAAGCAGAAAAACAGAGCTGGGAGATAAATTTTGGGACAGATTTTCTGCCGCGCTAGAAGCCACTGTCAGCCACAGCCTGTGGAAGAAATCAGGATACTCCCATTGCCCTCTCAATGCAACCACGCTTTTGGGAAACCGGAAAAGACAAACTCCTCCTACACCAAATCCGCCAGTGCATAACATTGAGCTTGGAATTGTCTGTCCAGCTGATAATGTCTGCAGTTCCCCATGTTTGGATACTGCGGATTTGATCCAAAGCAGTGGGGGACATTCAGGCAGCTAGCTTCTTTTCCAGTTGTCTCTGACGGGAGGCATTTATGGAACTGAGCTCTGGCTTGCAACCTGGAAAGGCATCACACTGGGCTTCTTCCTGAGCAGCCATACTGAGAATTGATCTGTCTCTTGCAGGCCGGAAAGCTGTCACACTGAGCTTACACTTGAACAAGCACACATAGAATTGCACTGTGTTTTTATGTTTGGTGAGCATATATCCAGATGGATAAGGATGACACCCGGCCCTTCCCACTTTGTTCTGACCGCATTTTGTTCTCATAACCCCAACTATTAATGAGATGTGTCGCTTCCCAAGATTCTTCCCCAGTTGTAACCTTGTCCTGGGACCCAAAGGTTTCCTTGCCTGTTTGCAGAGTTCTATAGGGATAGAATCGCGTCTTCTTTAGCTCGTGTCCTCTGTGCATGGGCAGCACTACCATCCGTGGTAGCTGGTGTCCCCCAGGTCAGTGGGGTAATGAATCTATTCCAGGTTTCAATCCAGGTTTGGCATCCTGTTGGTGAACTGGGATGGTCTACGTTGGACTTCGACCATCACAATTTACCTTTTTGGTCATTTTGGAGGTCGGAATTCTGTTCCGATTCCACAATGACCAAAATCCCCTCTCCAAACCCACCTGGCAAGCACTGCAGCCCCCACAACTCAGCCATTTCCATGTTGCTGAAAGGTGAGGAGAACAGTAGGGGCTCACCCAGCTGTTTTCTGCTGCTGGGTGCATTGCATGGACACCCTGTACAGCAACCTGCTGAAGACCCCCAGAGGCAGATCCCCTGATGCTGGATCTCAGGTTTTATAGGAGCTCTCCAAGGTATTCCTAAGCAGCTTCAGCACCAACTCCTTTACCGCTAACCAGAACCTGGGATGGATTCACTGCCCTACTGACTTGGGAACCACCACTCGCAAGGTCACAATTGGTGGGAGGTCCAGTTTGTACAAATAAATGGAAGCAAACGTGCTTTCACAGGACACCGGAAGCCTGAGTCTTCCAAGGGTTTTGATTCTTCCTTGATGACATGTTGAAATCAGGCCTCAAATTGAGAAATAGGTTCTTGCTTTCTTGTTGTCTGCTGTGGACAGACATTTTATAGTGTTTTAGAAGAACGAAGGAAAACGGCATAGAGGTCTGTAACCCAGAGAGCCTCCAGGTTCGATCCCAGCATCTTTCCTTAAAATACTTGCTGACCCCACCACCAGTGGACCCTGGATGGCTGAACTCCCTCAGTGCACACCTCCCTTTTGACTTTTTTTAAATGCAAAATGTCCCTTTAGGGGGTGGTGGAGAGTAATTTCTTCATGGTGCCTATGCAGGAAAGAAACATGAAATGATTTTTTGAAAGTTTTTTTGAGGGGAGGGGGTGGAATGGAGGCGTCAAAAATTGACCTGGGGGCCAAATATGGTCCCCTCCTCACCCCTCGATTAAAAGGACGAGGTAGGACGCAATGGGAATCAAAACTCTGTCTCAGGGCCTCTCCGCACTACACTGTTATACTGCTATTATTCCACTTTCAACCTCCTGTGGAATCCTGGGATTTGTAGTTTCCTGAGGCCAAAGAGCAATCTGGTCGAGAATTCTAAAGGCCTCTCCCTAAATTGCAAACCCCAGGATTTCATACGATGTTGGAAGTGGAACAACAGCACTATAACAGTGTAGTGCGGAAGGGCCCTGAGAACAGTTATCAAGCAGAAGAAATGCTACCGTGAGCGATGGACTGTCTGTGTTCCAAAGCTTTTAAAAAGGTAGGGAAACCTACGTGGAAATCCATATTGCTTCAAGAGCTTCTTTTTGGAGAGGACTTTCATGGCCTGCAGAAAATACAAAAAGCAATGTTAGAAAAAGCCAAGTAAGTTTTAACTCCTGATTTTAGAGTCTGGTCTGGCAGAGCAAATATGGGTGAGAGGAAAGGAAGATCCTTTCAATATTTGTGAGAATAACAGAGCTTGGCAAAGTCACAAATTGGCGAAATGGCAGGAATCCAAGGCCAGCGTTTAGCACGAATCCACGCCTCCCACCATTTCGCAGATCCTCAGTCTCTCTCAGCAGCAAAAAGGGAGAAACCGAGCACCTGAGCGACCGCCGAAGCTCCGAGGCCATTTCCGCACTAGATTGTTCTATTGCTATCATTCCACTTTCAACATCCTATGGAATCCTGGGGTTTGCAGTTTAGGGAGGGGCCTTTGAGGACTGCAAACCCCAGGATTCCATAGGACGTTGAAAGTGGAATAATAGCACTAGAACAGGCTAGTGCAGAAATGGCCTGAGATGAACAAGTAGGAGCACTGCAACTGCTGACTCAAAGGCAAAAGTGGGTGGCTGGCAGCAAAAAGTTCTGGGGTTTGTTTGTTTTTTGGAAGTTTTTGTATTTCCAGATAAGGGAGGCTCAACTTGTACACATTTGTCAGGCTAATGTTATATTGTCTCTTAAACTGGCCATGGCTTCAACCCCTCTGTGTGTCATAATCCAGCCCTGCTACAGAAGCTGGAAGCTTGTCGGTGTCTTACACCCACGTAAAGTCTCCTACAGAAGCGGCTGGACATTTTTGTCGGATGGGAAATATCTGCACTCAGTTCGAGGCCGCAGGAATGGAGCGGCCCGAATGCACAACCACGACATAACCCCGTGAGGGTAAAGTGACATTCCAAATCCCCATTATAAGACCTCAGACAGACTGGAGTACTACTGCCTTCGTTGAATTGTAATTCGTTTTTTTTTTCATCAGGAAAAGGTAAAAAACAACACAGTAGGGGAGGTGAAAACCAGGGGCGGGAAATACAACTCCAAGTTGTTCCCCGCTGTCGGGATTTAGAACCGTTCCGGTAATTGGCGGCGTGACGTAATTTGCACAAAACGTCACTTCGCCCACTCCACAGTCCTCCTCAAGGTATATATTAAGTATTACAAGGTTCCTGCAAAGTGGCAATAAGGAAAACATGGGATCGATTTCAGCTTGGGGAAAAAAAAAGAAACGTCTGTCAAAAAAAAGCACAGGGGAGCTAACCGACCATTAGCTAATTATACAATTTGGAACCTTTTCTTTTGAGGTTGGACTGAGTTATTCAGCTTTCTTTCCTTGCTCATTTTTTCCTTTCGAAAACATGACTCCAAAAACCGGGAGGGGGGCATTGAGAATTATTGGTGTACCAGTTCAGAAAGAAAGAAAGAAAGAAGAGGAGAGCAGCTGCGTATGGGACAGGGGCCAATTTTCACTCCCCGAGACCCCCACGGGCCACCTTTGACCACCCTGTCCCAAAGGTATCACCCTATTTCGGCAACATATTGGCCAAAATGGCCACTGGCAGCGATGTCATGTCACTTTTAGTCACCATTTTGGAGGATACAAGACCAAGTAAGGCGGTACCTTAGACGGACGGCTCTGGGGAAGTTCTGGGGAAAGTGGGAGGATACGATACACCCGTTTGGGGAGGCTCGACTGTGCTTTGTGGGCCACAGTTTTCCCAAAATCCACAGCAAAAATATTTTTTAAACGGGGGTGGTCAGGGGACTTCAGGGGCTGCATAAGTGGGGCTTCAGGCCCATGGGCCACACTTTTTCCAACCCCATAGTTAAAAGTACCACTTTATTGCTTTGGTCAGCCCTTCCATGGAGTACTGTGCCCATTTCTAGGCACCACAGTTCAGGAAGGAGATGGACAAGCTGGAAGAGGTCTAGAGGAGGGTGGCAAAAACGATAAAAAGTGTAGAGAACCCTGCCCTATAAGGAGTAGCTTAGGGAGCTGGGCATGTTTAGCCTGGAGAAGAGGAGGTTAAGAGGAGACACGATTGCCATGTTTAAATATTTGAAGGGATGTCATATGGAAGATGGGGCAAGCTTGTTTGCTGCTGCTCCAGAGACTTGGATATGGAGCAACGGACTCAAACTGTAGGAAAAGAAATTCCACCTAAACATTAAGAAGAATTTCCTGATGGTAAGAGCCCCTTGACAGCGGAATACGCTGCCTCCACGGAGCGTGGTGGAGTCTCCTTCTTTGGAAGTTTTTAAAGAGAGGCTGGATGGCCATTTGCTCGGAGCGCTTTGACGGAGTATTCTTACAAGACGGAACAGAGTTGGATGGGATAGCCCTTGCGGTCTCTTCCAGTTCTATGATTCTATGTTTCTAAGAGTAATTAAAATATCTTAAAGAAGTTTCAACAACAAGGTCCCCTGGCCAAAATGAGAGAGAAACAAAAGATCCACAGTTTGTGGATCTTGCAAAGTGCGTTGTGACGTCTTAAAACAGCTGCAGAGTGAGGAAAGTAGATTCCAGCAACCAGAGGAGGTAACAAAATTTGGGAAAATTACTTGTTTGGACAACAGCTCTTAGATCCCTCCTGCCCCAAGCCAGCATGCAGAAGATGCAATGAGAGAGAGAAAGAGAGAGAGAGAGAGAAGACAGGAGAAAGTCACTTACATAATACTGGTCATCGTTTTCATTATAGGCCAACTTCACAACACCATACGAACCCTAGGAAGGAAAAAAAAACACACACAGCGATCAAATCTATGGGAAGACTTCTTATCCTTATTTATTTAGCAGAATTACAAAGAATCTAACTAACATACGCTTTGACTACAAGCATCGCGGTTTACAATTTGATGGGGAGAAAAAAACCAACACTGAAAATATGGCAATAGAATCACCATCAGGTGAAATATTATAATGTAGCATACAAAGGGTTTGGCATTTAAAAGACATTTTGTTATTTCTTTTTTTAAAAAAATACTCAAAACATTACGTCAATGTTTTGCTACTGAAACATTAGATGCGCGTTATGGTTGATACAGAGAATATAATGTATCGGGTACTGTGTATTAGGCATAAAGAATGTTAAGGCAATGTAAAATATAGGCAATATGATATTAATTAATTAATTAAGTCTATGTGAGGATGAGGCTGCTCGTTTGCCTCTGGGGCTGAAAGACAGAAAGGAACTTCCAGCGAACCATGGGTGTCGCTGGATGGGGAATAGCAATTTGGAGACTGAATTAAATTTTCGTTTGGGGAGCAAGGCCCTCATTGCACTGCCCCCGCAAGCTACATCCCAGAAAGTGAGAAAACATTCCAGAAGGCAAAGCCTAAAATATATTTTATTTGCCCTGTTCAAATTCCCTTGGAACTTTTGCTGATGTTGCATGCTTTCAAGTCCGACTTGAAAGCCTTATCATGGGGCTTTCTTGCCAAGATTTGTTTAAAGGGGGTGGGTGCCATGGCCTCTGAGGCTAAGAGAGTATGACATGCCCAAGGCCACCTCGTGGCTCTCCATGGCCCAGCAGGATTCGAACCTTGGGCCATTTCCACACTGGGTTGTTATAGCGTTGTGATTGCACTTTCAACCTCCTATGGAATCCTGGGGTTTGCAGTTTTGGGAGGGGCCGGCCGGCCCCTCCCGAAACTGCAAACCCCAGGATTCCATAGGAGGTTGAAAGTGCAATCATAGTGCTATAACAGCCTAGTGCGGAAATGGGTCTGGTCTCCCAGTGTCCTAGTCAAGACTCAGACCATTAAACCACGCCCACTGGGGCAAATGTAACTTGCACCAGCCTACTTTACAGACATCAGCTGCAAAGGGAGGTCCATTCTGCTGGCACGAGTAAATGAATTTTCCATCAGGCCGGGGGCAAGGTGAGGACGGGAGCGGCTACTTAGTTAAGTACAGTCAGCCACCCACATTTGCTGGGGTTAGGGGAGCAGGACCCGTGCAAAAGTGGGAAAAGTGCAAACATCAAAATGCACGTATGTAGGAAGAAGGCCGAGGTATGGTGGGGAAGACCGGCCCCCAGGATCCAAACCAGATCAGGGAAAGGAGAGGGGAAAGGGGGCGGGTTGGCACGGTGGCCCTAGGCTTCCTCTCTCTCGCCCACCTCCTTCCTTGAGCGCAGGGGGGCATTGGGAGAGGGTTTGCGATGCTGGGAAATCGGGCCGCAAGCATCCTTAGCTGGCCAGGCAGTGGCTGGTGGGAAGAGGAAATGGGTCTACACGGCCAGATCGGAGCTTCCAAGAGGGACGGTTCCTCCAGAAAAGCCGCACCCGAGGGGGTGTGGAGACAGATTGGAGAAACTCACAAATAAATCCATGAAAGTAAAACCCACAGATTGGACTGTGTCCATAACTAAGTAGCTGACAGAGAACACTGGTCATTATAAGCAAAGGGGGAATGTATCCTCCAGACCACAGTGCCCCGGGGACGGAGGTTTAACCCGTCTCCTCCCAATCACTCTGCCTGGAGAAATGTGTGAAGTCTTTGAGAGGCTGCCAACCTTTGTCATTTGGCCGGAAAGGACGAACTTCGAAAAAAGCCAGTACAGCCAGCCCTCCGCATTTGCGGGGTCCTCTTTTGCGGATTTGCTTATTCACGGATTCTTTGCTGTCCCCTCTCCTGCCTCCCTGTGCCATTTTTAATAGGGACTGCAAGCTTCATGAGGCTGGGAAACTGAGAACGAGGCTTGTAAGTCCCTCTTAAAAACGGTGTGGGGCAGCAGCGGAGGTGGCCTCGCCCCCCTCTTCTGCCGTGGGAAGGATCCCTGATGCCTCAAAGGAATCCACAGGGGGTTGAATACGTTGATCACACTTTTTGTGTGTGTTACATATGGTTTGGTAGGGTTATCCACGGTTTTTCTACTTTCACAGGGGTCCTGTGCCCCTAACGCTAGCGAATGTGGAAGGATGACTGTATCCCCCCCCCCGGAAAGCTGCAACCTCTCCTGCTTTCTTTGTCTTCGGAAGTGAAAGGATAATAATCACACTCTGCAGAAAGGCAATTAAATTGAAATAGACCAGTGTTCCAAAAGCAGAATAATCAATTCCAACCCTTAAACCAAGAGAACAAATGGTCCTCTAGCAGTTCCAGGCCAACGGGCAGGCCTTCCTAACAGATCAACGCTCGCTGCACTGAGCGGCTGCGGCTCTCGCTGCGTCTCCACCAAGGGCAAAGGAAAACGACGTCTCCCATTCTTGTCACGCAGAGCTCAGGTGCCGCAGGACCGGGAAGGCTGCCGTGTGCATATTTTGATATACACAGTAATTATCTCTGTGCAAGGAGACTGGTAGAAGGCTCTCTTTCTCCAGAGAATCTCCCTGGCACCAGCTGCTCTTGGCTTTGCCATTTACCTGCTTCCTATAGCAGAGGCAAGAAAAATTCCTTTTTTTCTTTTGGATAACAACTCCCAGCAAGCTGCCTCAGGGGATTCTGGCAGTGGAATAGCCTGCTTCGGAGTGTGGTGGAGTCTCCTTCTTTGGAGGTTTTTAAGCAGAGGCTGGATGGCCATCTGTCGGGAGTGCTTTGAGGGTGTTCCTGCATGGCAGGGGGTTGGACTGGATGGCCTCTGGGGTCCCTTCCAACTCTATGATTCTATGATTCTACGATTTTGGATTCTAAGATCCAAAAAAGATACGAGTAACACATCACTAACGATGTGTTCCTGGGCACACCTTCTTTAACAGAAAGTTTGGTGCCAGGGGCAGAAATAATACGGAAAGAAGAGGGGTAGAATATTTTCATAGACATAATGAAAAGAAAATGGTAACGCGTTTTTTAGATGTCGAAAAAGCCTTTGACAGGGCAAATTGGAGTTTCTTAGAACAAACAATAAAAGCTATAAATTTGGGACCCCGATATGTTGGGTGGATAATGGCTATATATAATGACCAAAAAGTGAAGATAATAGTGAATGGGGAGACAACACAAAGTATAAATATAAGTAGAGGTGTCAGACAAGGATGTCCCTTGGCACCACTTTTGTTTATACTCGTATCAGAAATATTTAACAATAAGATAAGACAAGAAACGCAAATCAGAGGGGTTAAAATTAAGAAGGAGGAATATAAGCTCAGTGCTTATGCTGATGACCTGGTGATTTTCTTGGAGGAACCCAGTAGTAGCATAGATACATTAATGAGTAAATTGAAAGAATTTGGTATATTATCTGGATATAAAATAAATACGCAAAAGACAAAAATGATTGTTAAAAACATTCAGGTGCAGGAAGAATTGGAATTAAGAAATAAAACTGGCTTTACGACTGCGAAGATAGTAAGATATTTAGGCACAAATATTTCAAAAAATAGCGTAGATTTGTTTGATAACAACTATAAAAAGACCTGGATAGAATTAAGAGAAGAAATTAAAAGATGGCAAAAGCTAGAATTATCACTACTGGGCAGGATCGCTGTAGTTAAGATGAACTTACTTCCAAAAATCAACTTCCTATTCCAAAATCTCCCCATAATTATGAATGAAAAACCTTTTAAAGAATGGAACCGAGAGCTGAGGAAATTTATCTGGAAGGGGAAACGACCAAGAATAAAACTTAAAGTAATGGAAGACTGTAAGGAAAGAGGTGGACTGGGATTACCCAGTTTAAAATTGTACTATCATGAGAATTGCCTGGAGTGGATGACAGAATGGATAGTTCTGAGAAACTCTAGATTATTAAACCTAGAAGGGGAAGAGCTACACTTCGGATGGCATGCCTACGTGTGGTATGATAAATCACTTATAGATAAAGAATTCAGAGCCCATTACTTAAGGAAAGCCTTATTAACCGTATGGTTGAAATATAAAAGGCAATTATATCTAAAAACTCCACTCTGGGTGTCAGCCCATGAGGCCTTTTATAAAAAGGAAATTCCTAAGACAGACTCTTGGGTAACATATAAAGATATATCGACCATACATGGGGATAATATAACATTCAAATCTAAACATGAACTTAATGCCCAGGGATGGCAGACACATTGGTTATTGTTCTTGCAATTACGGGATAGGTTTAAAAAGGATAGAGAAGCAGCAGGATTCGAAATGAAAGAAAAGTAATTTGATAAGATTTTAAAACCTAACGAAAAGCATAACATTGGTTTAATATACAAAATATTACTGACCTTAGAAAACGAGACGGAAGTAGTCAAAAAGACAATGATAAAATGGGCACAAAATCTGAATGGAGTAATTACCATGGATCAATGGGAAAACTCTTGGAAAGCCACATGGGAATTAGTAAAACCGGCCAGTCTGAGAGAAAACTATTGTAAAATGTTCCACAGGTGGTATGTTACCCCATACGGATTGCAAAGATGCAGGGAAATTTAGGGACGCTTGCTGGAAATGCGGCCACAAAGGCACATTCTTTCACATGTGGTGGCAGTGTGAATTGGCCAAAACCTTCTGGGTTGGAATACATAACAAAATGCAGGAAATACTAAAAATAAAATACTCACTATCTCCCCAAATTTACCTTCTTAATACGACAGAGGTTCTACAGGTAAATAAATCAAAAAAGAAAATAGTGCTTTATACGATCACAGCAGCCAGAGTATGTTATGCAAAGGTATGGAAAGAGAGACAGCCCCCAAGGCTTGAAGATTGGTTGATAAAATTATTTGATATTGCAGAGGCAGACATTGCAACAGGGTCCTTGAAAGACAACGGAAAAAGGAAAATTGTTGACGCATGGAAATTAATCTCTCCTATTTGGGAAGATTACTGGGGTAAAAACGCGGTAACTTTTCTGGAACAGACAAGATACATCGGTTGTAACAGATATAAAGAAGTTCTTTTTTTACTGGATTGGAAAATCAGTGTATAAAAGATAAAAATGGAGATAAGGAATATAAGGAATGTATTGTAAGGTGATGTAAGATAATGAAGGAATAGGAAGGTGTATTTGAAAAACAGAATGAGACATATAGGTTAAAAGGTTGAGTAGCTATCTAAACTTAAGATTTAGAACTAAATATAACATATAATATAATGTAATGTAATGTTGAACAATTTGAAACACTATAAATAATATTTATAATATAAATGTTATAACACAATGTTATAATCATGTTATAGTTAAATCGATTGTCAATCTATACGCTGCTTTACCTACTATACTATTCATTATGTCACCATGTTATCTGTCAAATTTGGAAGGAGCTAACAGATAAGGAAGCTTGTGCTAATTGAGTTTCGGCAAAAAAGAGGGGGTACTAGAGGGTGGGGGAATTAGTATTAGGTATTAGGAATGTATTGTTTTTTGTACTTAGTGTATGATGGGTTTGGGTTAATGCTTTAGTTAGTTGTGTATAGTTAGGTTATGCTTATGTTCGTATTAGTTGTAAGTGTATCATTGTAATCTTTATTTGTAAGTGTATCATTGTATCATGTTTGTCTGTGTTTGTGCTGGTATAATAAAATTTAATAAAAAAAAAATTAAAAAAAAAGAAAGAAGAGGGGTAGGTTCAGCAAATCTTTTCTCCAAAATCAACAGTATGGATGCATGAAATGAAACAACCAGGTCAGGTAAGCCTTGCAGAAGTAAGTAAAATAAATAAATAAATAAATAAATTTATATTTATATTTATATTTATATTTATTTATTTATTTGAAACCTTCTACAGACTATGTGACAGCTTCTTCCTAAATCCATCCAGGGATGACTTTTTTTTTATAGGAAAACATACAGTCCTATGCCATTTTTAACATGCTGGGGCTGGCTGGTGAGGCGGATTTATCTTTCCCCCCTTTTCTCTCTGTCTTCCTATCCACTCATGCCCAGTAAGGGCAGCTACTGTTTACTGTGTCCACTGCACACACAGCCATAGTGCGATCATCTCAAGCTTCACGGGATTGTTTAGTAAGGATGCACTGCCACAACCTGACACTGGAAACCTGTGTTCCTCCAGGCCTCCTTCACCATCTTCTTAATGCTGATGCTGCTAAGAAACCTTCTAGCTTGACAGAGAGCAAGGAGGAAAAGGGAGCTGGATAGGTATAAAAATACTTTGCAACAAGGAGCTTCCTTGTCAGAAGTGCTAACTGAGTCTATGAAATCATAGGGCCTTTCTGCCCTACACTGTTATAGTGCTATCATTCCACTTTCAACCTCCCATGGAATTCTGGGGTTTGTAGTTCACAGTGGCCAAAGAGCTCTCTGGCTGAGAATTCTAAGTGCCTCGCCCTAAACTGCAAACCCCGGGATGCCATAGGATGTTGAAAGTGGAATAAGAGCACTAGCACAGTGTAGTCTGGAAAGGCCCATGGACTCCTAGAGCTGGAAGAGCCAGAAGAGCCATCGAATCCACTTCAATCTGCCTTGCAAGAAAGCACCATCAGAGCACTCCCGACAGATGGCCATCCAGCCTCTGCTAAAAAACCTCCAAAGAAGGAGACTCCACCACATGCCAAAGCAGCCGATTCCACTGTCAAACTACTCTTGCCATCAGGAAGTTCTTCCTAATGTTTAGAAGGAATTTCTTTCCTACAGTTTGAATCCATTGCTCCATCTCTTAGTCTCTGGAGCAGCAATCTCCATACGACATCCCTTCAAACACTTAAACACAGCTATCATGTTGCATCTTAACCTTCTCTTCTCCATGCCAAACACGCCCAGTTCCCTAAGCCACTCCTCCTAGGGCTTCATGGGTTCCAGGCCTTCTATCATTTTGGTCGCCCTTCTCTGGACACGTTCCAGCTTGTCAATATCCTTCCTGAACTGTGGTGGCCAGAACTGGACACCAAGATTCCAGGTGGGGTCTGACCAAAGCAGAATGGAGTGGTACTATCACCTCCCTTGATCAAAACGCTGCATTCCTATTGCTGCAGCCCAGAATTGCATTGGTTTTTTTAGCCGCTGCATCACACTGCTGACTCATGTTCAGCTTAAGACTCCTAGACCTTTTTCGCATGTACTGTGATCAAGTCAGGCGTCCCCCATCTTATATCTGTGCAATATAATATACCTGTAATTCCCCTCCTCAGTTCTGCCTATAGCCTGTGTGCAGTCAAAATCATAATCCCCCCTGGACAACATTCTGGTAAAATACCACCATCTTTCTCAAACAGGTCAGATGACACATTATCAGGCAAGCTGCTCAGATGCTGGTTGACTGTAGGGAATCCTTCCACTGTGGTCCCAAAGCCACCCTACTTAATATCCTTTTTATTTAAATCTTTATGTGCAAATAAACCTTCAGGAAGTGACACATATGAACTGTAGAAATTACTAAGTACTAATTAAACAAAATGGGGCGATTGCAAATATAATTACAGTATTCATTAAAGTGGCCGGAGAACAGTAGAGAGATGAATCTGAACTTGCTCGTGATTATTCCAGTTCATTACAAACAAACTCTGCTTTTCAATATACTGGTCTTCCTGTCTTAAGCTGTGTTAACGGAGATAATGTAATTATGCAGAGCACCGCGGAGACCTTAAAATGGTAGGATTCACGCTGAGGTTAGTAGATGCCAAGACCATAAGCTCAACATGAGCCAACAGGGAGATGGACAAAAAATGCCACTGCAATTCCAGGCAGCATCAGCAATTGTGCACCGACTCAAGGACCATTTCCGCACTGCACCGTAATAGTGCTAATATTCCACTTTCAACTTCCTATGGAATCCTGGGATTTGCAGTTTAGGGAGGCGCATTTTGCATTCTCAGTCCGAGAGCTTTTTTGGCCCCGGGAAACTACAGCTCCCAGGATTCCACAGGAGGTGGAAAGCGGAATAATAGTGCTATAACAGTGTAGGGCGGAAATGGCCAAAGAAGTAACAACGGCATCCTGTTCTGCTTTGGTTAGACCTCTCCCGCAATGCTGTGCTCAGTTTCTGGGCATCTCAGTTCGAGAAGGACATTGGCAAGCAGGAACGTGTCCTGAAAAAATGTGCCCCCATGGCAAAAAGTCTGGAAACCAAGCCCTACGAGGAATGGCTTAGGGAGCTGAGGGATATTTAGCTTGGAGAAGAGAAGACAGAGAAGTCAAATCAGTTGTGTACAGATGGTGGGACGGATGAGGACTGCGCCACAGGTGGCAATGTTTTTTGGGTGTCCTGGTTCTTAGCCACGCCCCCGTGTGCCGAGGCCGCGCCCCCGTGTGCCGAGGCCGCGCCCCCGTGTGCCGAGGCCGCGCCCCCGTGTGCCGAGGCCGCGCCTTGGCCCCGCCCCCTCCACACACTCCAAGCTCTGCCGCTGAGTCAGCGATGACCGTCTTTAAATATCTGAAATTACATCCAGATGTTGGAAATGTCAAGAACATACTGGAACTTTGTATCACATGTGTTGGACTTGTGGAAAGGCTGAGAAGTTTTGGATTGAAATACAGAATATGACTCAAAGAATTTTGAAATGCCAAGCAGTTTAAGATACCTGAATTATTTTTCGCTAGGAATTTGGAGTGACGAGGTTAAAACTGACAAAAAACATCAGAAACTGCTTCAGCGTATATACTGCTAGCTGCAAGACTTGTCTAGGCAAAGTATTGGAAGAAAACTGCAATCCAATCAATGACTGAATGGTTTAATAGACTGACGCCAATTGCAAAGATGGATCAATTATCTGCCAAACTGAAGGGAACATCTGATGAAGAATTTATTTCAGACTGGAGATGTTTAAATGAAATTTTAAGGATAAATAAGAGTGATTTGGTGATTTTAAAGTTTTGAACTTGCTCAATACTGTGTCTTTTGTTAAAAAAAACACCCCTGTTGTAATATATTATTATCCTGAGAAAGATGTCGAGAAAAAAATTAAATACGATCATAAGTTGTTGCTATAATATGCCTAAGATAGATCTGATTTGATTAAAGCACATAATAATACAGTGGAATTTGTCCCGAGAACAAAGGGAAAAACAAAGCCAGCCAAGAAAAACTCTATATAGAAAAGCAGAGGTAGCTCCGCACAGCTGTCAAAGCATGCCAAGCTGCAGAGAACACCTTTAGCAGCAAATGCACTAAGCCAGTAACACTCACCCACTCAGCTTGTAATCTTCCAATGTGGAGGCTCTTTATTCTTTGTTACAAAATATATACAATATTTACAAAGTCCAGATGGCAATCCAGCATATCTAGCTTGCTCTTTCCGGCAGAGCCTCCGGCAACATGCTTCAGGCAACATGTGCAGTTGTCAGCTGGGACTGCGCTACCTTTATACAGACACCTAGCCAATCCTGGCCCACCCTTGCATTGTCTGCACCTGGTGCTCATCAGCATGACTCAGCTCAAACTAGCTCGAGTCACATTCCTTTCCACAGGTGCACTTAACAATTAAAGCAATTAAAGCAACATGACATTTACACTTACATCACAAAGTATCTTCCTGAGGTTTAGTCCAACCTTTTCTGACAATTCCCCTCCAAAATGCTTTTGATGTTGTCACCCAGTGCTTTAATTCAAACCAAAGTAACTACTTAACCCCCTCTTGCATTAACATACCCAGGGGTTTGATACATCTGGGGTTTTTATAACTTTCCCCCAACATTCTTTAGCAACTGTTAGTGCCGTTGTAGCTCTCCCATTGCCGCCGACAGTGCAGCAAACCCTGTTGTGTTCAGCACCACACAAGTTTGCTTTCTGGACCCCTGCCGTGCTCTCTTGCTCAGCATACTTCCGCTGCACAAATCCTTTTGCCGTTACACTAGCCGAGTGTTTCAACGTCTTACTTTGAAAAAGTAAAGTCTCACTTTGGCATACCCAAAGTAAAGCAAAGTCTTACTTTGGCATACCCATTAGCCACCCACCACTACCTTGTGGTCCCTGGGTCCTTTCTCCCAACTCAAAAACCTGCTGGTGTTCCATCATGGACCCGAACTCGGCATCCACGGACCTAAACTGGGTCTCGTTCCAGAGCCGTTGCTCAGCTTGCGAGCAACCTCGCACGTTCTTAAAGCTTCCCGGCTTCTTGCTAACTACCCTGCATGCTCTGACCTCCCGAATGACAAATCTCTCTGGAGCCTTTTTCCTTCTTTTACTCCTCCTGGGGATGGTGGTCTCAATCCCGGTCAGGCCATCATCACCAGATGCTCTAGTCGCCCCCTCCACTTCGGGTTCCCTTTCCCCCTGAGCCCTGGGTGGGGGAAACCTGGAGACTTCGTGGATTTCGAATCCCTCAGGAGCCGTTCCTCCGCCTTTACTCCTCCTAGGGATGACGGTCTCAAATCTGCACAGGCCGTCCCTTCCACTTTTGGCTCGCTCTCTATCCGAGCCCTCGGGGGAGAAAAACCGGACGGGCTCCCATCGCTAGACTCTCCTGCCGCCCCCTCCGCTTCAGGCTCACTGTCTACCTGAGCGCTCGGCGGAGAAATGTCCTCAGTTTCCACCTCAGTTGTGGAGGTGCCAGGCGAGCTGTCCAGTGGCTCCTTAAGCGTACGTGGAATGGTGGCAGACGGTCCCGCCTCTCCATTCCCGGGGCTTTCACTCTGCTCTAGCCCCAGTGGCCGTAGGAACACTTCTCTGTTGCAATGCAACTCCTCCCGGCCACCGTTGCGCTCCAAATTTGCACTTCTTGAGAACAGGCGTTTACCACGTCCTAAGCGAAACTTATATTTGTTCCCAAGGTAGCCCCCAAACCTCAGCCTCCTCCACTCGGGCTGTCCTTTGCATCTCTGGTCGCTGGGAACAAGGACATCGGCATAGTGACCAAACACTCTTGGCTGCAAACACTCTGACAGAATTAAATAATAGTATCTTAAAACAGTTAATAATACAGAGTTTTGAAATGGAAATTTGTGGACTATAAGAAATTTAGGAAATTTAGAAATGAAATTAGTTGGAGAATCTAAATAAAAGGAGCAACAAATTTAAAACAGTAGCAAGTGATGAATTTAAGTGAAGTACATTTTCATATCTTGGAGCTGTTTGCAACAAGGGTTAGAGCCATTTTTAATTAGATGTAGTTTTTTGTTGTTGTTGTTTAGTATCATTCGATTATTAGTTTAGATTTAGTATGGTATATATGTATACAATTTTTTTTTGTATGTTTAGGGTAATTGTATATGTAAGTTGATTTGTTATTTGTCCTTATTATATATTGCTTCGGTAGTTGTTTTTTCTTTAGTTTTATATATGTAAAATTTCTAATAACAAATGGCTGAAATTACTTTTTCCATTAAACATTTTTAAAAAATCTTTTTATGTGTACATTCAACAAATAAAATACATTAAATAACAGCAATTTGTACATATTTACATTAACAAGTTAGCTATTGTAAGTTTCTTCATATCTTTCCTCCATTCCTCCTAGGATATAGTGATATTTATAGTTCTTTTTTAACTGTACTTCCAAAGAAAGTTCTCAGTTATTGTTTATCCCTGATATATTTTGTACCAAAGAATACTTTCTGTCCTTGCTATTTCTCAAGTCAATGCAGGCTTTTGCTTTCCATTTTTTACGAAATATAGTTTATTCCCCACATCTTTATTCCTAATCTGGTTTTCCTTATCATACATACATACTGTATCAATTAGTCTACTAATCTTAAATTTTCAGTTTTTGAAGAAAATTATTCAAGGGTGTCCATTCATTGCTAATTTTATCAACTTTCAGGGCTTTAAGCCTTTGAGTTAAAATATCAGCTGCTTTCATTTCTGACAGGTTATAAAACCATTGTTCAATCTTAGGGGTTTCCATTAAACATTTTTAATGTCCTATCCAGTATCCACAGTGGTAGAAGTAAATAAAAAGCTGGAAATCTATACATCCTAGAAACTATAGGTTTAAAATGAAAGGTTTATTGCTTATTACACTTGCGTGTTTTTTAGATTAAACATTAATACTAAACATTATTAATCGATAACATATATTAGTGTGCTATCCAAAGGGTTACTATGAGCTTACCAAAAGCTGTTACTACTGGGGTGGGAACTTCTTTTTAAGTTTGCGTTAGGTGGTTTTGTTTGTCTCGTTCTATGGTTGGTTAAGTTACAGTTAGCTAGTTAGTGTTTGGTTTGTCTATTTTGTATTTTTTTTTTTGTATTGCTCTTTGTGTGTTTTGTGTATTTTGTATGCTTTCAGAGTTTTGCATTTTGTGCGGTTACGTAGTAATAAAATTTTTTTAAAAAAAGGGAAATTACTGTATATACTCACTTATAAGGCCATTTCCACGCTAGACTGTTATAGTGCTACTATTCCACTTTCATCATCCTATGGAGTCCTGGGGTTTGCAGTTTAGGGAGGGGCCTCAAATTAGATAATTTCCCCTCATATTAGATAATATTAGATTATGCTAGATGTATACTAGAATGGGTCAGGCAGTGGGACTATGACATCATGCAAAAGCACGACCCACGGATCGCTGCCATCCCATCTCCATCATGGGATGGCGATGCTTTGCAGAGATCGCCCAAGTCTCCAGAAGCCTTTAATTAATTAATTAATTAATATTTCAATACATAAATACTCAGATATTTAATTATTTAAGTAAACATCTAAATATTTAAATCTACATTTAAATATTTAAATCTTAAGTCTTGGAAGACCCCTGCCAAAAATTAAGGGGGAGCCCTGGTAAAGAAAAGGTTAGGAAACACCGTTCTAGGCTTCTGAGCACGTTTCATCTGTGTGCACCGGGGGGAGGTGCCTTTTTATGTAACAAGCAATTAAAGTACATGAGATTTGGACTGAAATCAGAGCTTAACCAGGTCTTGAGAGTGCGGGCTGGCCTTTGGCTTTCCCTGCAACGAGGCTGCATTAAAGGATTTGCAAGACACGGCTGCAGCGTCTCGGCACCCCAGGCAGACAACCGGGCCAGGAACTCAACCGGTGAAGGGGAAAATGTAGACACTGGACAGTCAGCCAGGGTGATATAGTGGTTTGAACACTGGGCTACGGCCCTGGAGACCAGGATTCGAATCCCTGCTCGGCTACGGAAACCCACTGGGTGACTTTGGGTGAGTCACACACTCTCAGCTCCAAAAAACCCCATGTTAGGTTCACCTTAGGGCCACCACAAGTCAGGAACAAATTTAAAGCACGCAGCAACAATCTGATGCTTATGTTAATTATTTTATATTTTAAAAAATCATTAGCTTTATTTCTCTATCCCTGACTTTTCAGGTGGGCTGTCCATTTTGCCTCAGAGTTCTTACAACTTCTTTTTCCTCTTAAGTCAGAAACCAACCGCCAGCCACCCAGAGATCTACCCGAAGAGCCCAATCCACCTTCTGCCCACCCTCGAAATAGAGAAGATGGTGCAAGAACCTACCTTTCCTATCTCGCTTTTCAGCTTGTATTGGTTCAGCTGCACACAGTCCTGCAGGGTAAAACAAAACAAAACAAAACAAAAAGAGAACCAAGACGTTAGTTCAAAAAGAATCCATTTAGAGACAAAAGTGGTGCCCTCCAGCTGTACCCATCCAGCAGATCCGATTACTCCTCTGTCACCCCACTTTTTCATCTGATCCTCAAAATGTCCCGTTTTCCCTCTTCTCCTCCCCATCTCTCCTCTGCTTTCTTCAATTGCTGCAAACTGAATTCAAAGTGCAAAGGGAATTTGCACTCAATTATCAGAGGGGAAAAGAGAGGACAGTGAAGAATCCCACCCTTCCCTGTTCACTCAGGCAAAATCAAGCCGCAGCACTCTTTCCAAGCTCATCTGTTCTTCTTCATTAACATCCCTCTTGACCGCTTGACCGCTCTGACGCCGCCTGGCCACCGAGTCCCGGTTTTCATCGGTGAAATGTTCAAGGTATGAGAGGTGGGCAAAGTATGGCCCTCAAAGGGTATTTTTGTGGCCCCCTGAGCCTGCAAAGCAACCTTTTTCTTGTTTTTAACTATGCTTTAAGCCACCTTGAGTCCCATTATTGGAAGAAAGGCAGAATATAAACGAACAACCATCACCACCACAAGAATACAGGTTATGTATCCCGTATCCAAAATGCTCGGGACCAAAGGTGTTTCAGATTTTGGATTTTTTTTTCAATTTTGCAATATTTGTATATACATGACAAGATAATATATCATTTTTTTCAATGCAGGGCCTGCCTTTTTGTCAGTTTTCTTCTGCTTGCCTTCTTCCTGTATGGAACATAAGTGAATTACAGAGGCTCCCTTGGAAGTGCACATGTGCTCCCAAGCAAATCTCCGTAATTCCTTCATACACCTTCCAGGAAGAAGGATGAACTCCGTTTGTCCAAAGTTTTAGATTCAGGAGCATTTCGGATTTTGGATTTTCAGACAAGGGCTACTCCACCTGCTATAATTTTTATGGCCAAGAGAGGAGGGTGATTTGTTGCATCTGGAAATCTCCTACGGGTCACACTTTCTGCACCGCTATTGTGCACTTAGAGAAGAATGTTTCTATTCCAGGATGCCTGGAAACGATTTCTGATCAGGGGGAAAAAAGAAAATATCAGGCTGGAGGTTTGGTCCTAAGGGGGTGCAATTGGTTGTAGCCCAACCCAGGAATCCAATCTGTTTGGATGGCATCCGGTTCATTGTTCATGCCCCAGTGAATGGCAGCTATGACTTTCCACACTATGCTGTTATAGTGCTATTATTCCACTTTCAACCTCCTATGGAATCCTGGGGTTTGGAGTTTAGGGAGGGGTATTTAGAATTCTCAGCCAGAGAGCTCTTTGGCCCCAAGAAACTACAAACCCCAGGAGGTTGAAAGTGGAATAATAGCGCTATAACAGGGTAGGGCAGAAAGCCCCTAAGGAGAGCTTCAACCAGCTGAAAGGATGCAAGCTGACTCTCCCTTTGTGTCTAGCTGGGTTTAATTGCTGCATTTCGCTTAGCATATTTATGTAATGGCTACACCCTTGCTTGGGTGCATTTGTGACTCCATTTCATTTGGACAGACCCCGAGCGGATCAGGGCCTGGAATTGTTACGCCCCTCGGCTCCTGTCCTGAAAAACAGCCGGTGACAAATGCTTAGAGAAGAGGAAACCTTCCAACGTTTTGCAGAAGTGTGAAGGTGAGGCCCTCGGAGGCAAAACCAGCCGCTTTTTGCTCTCCTCCACCTGTCATTTCCACTCAGTCCCCTTCGCGAGGGGAGTTGCTGTGCCAGTTTCCCGCAGCACCCAGGGTGTGAAGCAAGGCCAGCCGCTCTGAAGGGAGACGGCACGTGCGTCAAACATGACGGCTGTGCCGAAGCCTGATCGTTCTCAAGGTTTTCCGTTGCCTCCGGCAAATGAACATTTTGTCGCCTCGTCTTCGGCTGTCTCCGAGTAACACGATCAGAACAGCTCAGACTTACCGAGGGCTGGATGAGATTCATTAAAGCGTTATGTGTGTGTGTGTGTTGTGTGTGTGTCTTCAATTCCCCTGTCCACTTAGGGTGACCCATGAATTTCATAGGGTTTTCTTAGGCAAGGAATACTCACAGGTGGTTTTGCCAGTTCCTTCCTCTGCAACATTGCCCATAGCACCTGATATTCATTGATGGTCTCCCATCCAAGTACTAACCATGGTGGATCCTGCATAGCTTCGTAGATCAGATGAGATCTGGTTCCTTCGGAGCATTTGGGGCATTAATGTTCATGCGACGGGAAAAAAGGCTAAGCCAATTACTTGTGCAGGTTTTAATCCATCCATCCCAGTCCTAAAAAACCTTTGTTTGGGTTGTGTTTCCCAACCCAGTGCCTTTCTGCTAGATTGGACTACAATTCCCATCATCCCCCACAAAAACAGCCCTGCTGGATGCAGAATGAGAACTGCCATCCAAGCCACCCACAGGACTCTAAACTGAGTAGTTTCAAAAACTTTATCCAGAAACACTGAAGAAACAGCAGCACATCTTGAGCCATTTCCGCACATATCTTTCATCACGGGCGCGGGAAAAAGTCCTGTCCCCTTATCTATGCATAGCCAATTCCCATAACACTTTCTCACTACTTTGCTGTTTCCTCCCTTTTGATCTTCTTCCCTCTTGCCCGATACAAAGTGACATTGAACATACAGTAAATTAACCATTTGGAGCCTTGGGATACTTTAGAGTTTCAACCAGATACATAGCTGCAAGTAGCAATTAGTGATGGATACATAATAGCAGTCCAGCTAGCAATGTCCTATTTCATCCAATGCAGCTATACTATCACATACAGTCTTTCCATGTTTGTGGGTTTGACCTTTGCGAATTTGATTATTCACGAGGGACACGCTTGCCTTCTACCCTTTCTCTTCCTCCTATTTCCTTGCATTTCTCACCCCAGGCTTGAGAGGTTTGTGTTTAAAATGGATGTTTTTTCCTCTTGGGTGAGCAAAGCCCCCTCCCAACTACTGGAGAGATGTCCTTTCTGCCACTGGCTGCACAGTCTGCTGTGTAATGTTCGCGGATTGGTCAGAGGCTCTCTTTGCTCCTAACCCTCCCCGCTGGAAGGAATCTCCTTTCTCAAGATGGTGACTAGAAGTAGCTAGAACGCCAGAACTCAGAACTCCTCTCATCTCTGTCTGAGGGAAAAGTAACGGTAAGCCCTTTGCCTTGTCTTTCTAGTTCCCCCCAGGAGCACTAGGACCAGAAGCAAGGGAATGGGAGGAACTCTGGAGGGGAAGGCGATGGGGATCATAGGGGGAGGTTATTCACCATTTTTCCACTTCCATGAAGATTCTGAGCCTCGAACCCTCACGAATGTGGACGGCCCACTGTATACTAATGCATACATGTGACAGGAGCCATGCATCCTTATACAAACACTTCCCTTTCCATTTTTCAAATTGCACATTTTCTGTTTTCCAACTGCAATTTTTTTCCAACTGCACATTTTTTTTTACCAACTGCCCATTTGTTATCAAAAAGCATGCTAAAAAACACCCACAACCCTTGCCCCCCACACGGACGCCTCACTCACACGGCGACACAGAGATATCTGTGTAACGCCATTCGCCTCTCCCCTGGCAGCAACAATTCCTTCCTGACACAGACTGCTGCTCCCCCCCAAAGCATCTTGGCTCCTCACCGTTGAAGCCAGCCTGGGTGCAAACTGGCAAAGCATGACACTTATTGATTTAAGCTCCATTTTTACCAAGACTGTAACTTAACTGGCGTAATGATTTGCAACCACGGCATGACGGATACAGTGCCGCCTGGAGCTGACAGTGATGGATGAGGCCGAGCGGGCCGAGCAGAGTGTCACTTGTGAAGGCGTTCAGAGGCATCTGGTGTAGGGCGTTGGAAGAGAAATATCTCTGCAGAACTCTGCAGAAGCTGCCTGCCAAATACTGCAAAAGAAGACAGATGCCCGCCTTGCAGAGTGCTGGGAGCTGCATGCCAGCCAATTTTGGAAACCTTTGAGCCCACTTCAGCTTTTTTCCTACGGAATCCTGAGGCTTGCAGTTTGGGGAGGAATAATAGCACTATAACCGTGTAGTGCGGAAAGGCTCTCAATTTCCACCCTCTCACACTCTAACCACTACCCTACCTTGCCTCACACTAAAGCAGGTGCTGAACCTACGGGTTTCATCCCCAGAGTAGACGTTAAATTCCCAAGGCATTCCAATAAGATTATTTCTGGCGGCAGCTGTCATGAGCAGATCATTCTATTCTTATCTTGTACCTATTGGGACTCTGCACAGAAATGTCGAAGCTATTATGAATTGTTTCCATTTCAAGTTCCCATTTTGGATCCACTGTTCATGCACAAAAATGTCATATCTGGGTATATGATGTCTGACAATCGAAGATAACACTACATGTGTGGGGCAGAAAGGACTCTAGCTGGCAGATCTTGAAGTCGCAAGGGACCCCTCAGTCTTTAGGGTCGCAAGGGGGCTTCCGATGATGTTCTATGCTTGGTTCAAAGACGACTTATCTCGGAAAAGCCAACAAACAAAAGTCCTACCATGGCTTCCCGCAAAAACACCATGTGCCAACAATCTGGCAAACAACCACCTTTTGCCCTCGTTAAAACACGGCACGGCGCACTTTCGGCCCCAATGCTCAGCGCACGGAAAAGTGTCAGAGCCGTCAGGAGATAAAATAGTCATGAGCAAGTGGCTGCTGGAGATAGAACTCCCCGAGGCTATGCGCCGAAACAAACGCATTCCTCCGAGCTGATTCTGTGGCATCTTTGAAACAGGGAAGCAAGGAGGGTTTTAAAAATAAGCTCTCGCTTGAGGAGAACGGTGAGGGCGCTGGCACGAGCGCGGTATAGGCGGTTTGGGATCTGCGGTGACGTTCGTCACACTCCACCTCATCTGGGAGATACCAGGACACATTTGGCCAGGATGGTAAAAGTTCTATTAATGAGGAATAAATGACAAGTTGCTGTTTTTTAAAATGTCCCAGGCCATTCCCGCCCTACACTGTTATAGTGCTCCGATTCTACTTTCAACCTTCTGTGGAATCCTGGGATTTGTAGTTTACTGAGGTAAAGGGCTCTCTAGTGGAGAATTCTAAAGGTCTCTCCCTAAACTGCAAGCCCCAGGATGCCATAGGAGGTTGAAAGTGGAATAATAGCACTGTGACAGTCTAGGGCGGAAATGGCCTGGGAGTGATGTCACACCACTTTTGGGTCAGCAGAAATATGCCAGCGAAGCCCTCCGGAGGGGTGTGGGGTTAAAAATTGCCCTCTGCTTCACTGCGGTTGCCTATTTTGGCTTATATCACCTGGCAGGCCAAAGGTTTTCCTTGAATTCACCTAACTCCCTTTCAAAGATGGCAACCGTTGCTACAGCTTTCAGCCGTGTCCTCGTTAAATTAATAATGCACAGTTCATTTTTCCCTTCCTCTACATATAGGCCTTTTCCGCACTAGCCTGTTATAGCGCCATGATTCCACTTTCAACATCCTATGCAATCCTGGGGTTTGCAGTCCGGCCCCTCCCGAAACTGCAAACCCCAGGATTCCGTCGGATGTTGAAAGTGGAATCATCGCGCTATAACAGGCTAGTGCAGAAAAGGCCATAGAAAAAACACATAAATTGTTACTCGTAGGACATCTTCAGCGTAGACGACAAACTTACCTCTGCATCTGAGATGGAGACGCGGTGAGACTCTATTGTCGGCCTCCGCAGGATGCGGGGAGAGATGTGGGTGGAAGGCCCCGTGGCATACGGACCAAAACTTGGGGGGTCGGTACAAGCCAAGTAGTTCCCGGCGGGCCTTTCTTGGAGAGAATACTTCCTGCCGGACAGGATGGGCCGCGAGGGTGCCCTCTTTGGGGCGTGCATCTCGTGGGTGCCGTCCAGTTCCTCTGACACCCCCGAGTCGTCTTCAACCCCATTCCTTTGGCTGTCGGGAGCGATGCTGTTGGAGACTGTGGGATCGTTCTCTCCTCCTGCTTCCTGACTGTTTTTGCCGGCGGTGTCCGGGTTGATGGTGACGTTGATGGAGGCTACCCTATCAGCGAGCTCAGTCTGCGCATCAGGGCCACACCTGTCAGCGACCCCATCGGCAGTCTCCGCTGAAGAATCTCCCATACTTGGATCCCTTGATGGCCACCGTCTTAGATGTAGGTTATTGCTGGGATTTCACAGCACATTGGAAGCCTCTGACGTGAATCTTCTTCTGCCCACATGAGTCTCTGCAAAGAATGCAGTTAAGCATAATTGTAACCATGACTCCTCAAGGCCAGGACAGCGTATTGCTCACCTACTGTTTACATACACTTTCCAGCCATCCTGATACAGAAAGAACAGTCCTAGTTCTGTTTGGGGTGAGGGGTTTTTTTGGGAGGAGGCAGAGTTCTCTTTGACAAATCACTGTTAGTAAATCATTGCATCTATTTACTTGAATTATCTACATATCACCTGAGGCGATGCGTGACAAATAAAGGCTTTCAAAACAATACAGATATTGTAAAAGATGTTTAAAATATGCTTTAAAAGTGTTTTAAGAGGCTTAAAGCAATCTTTAAATGCAATTTTAAATGTTTTAAAAATGTTTAGGATACATTAAAATATGCTTTAAAAGTGTTTAAAAACAGGCTTTAAATGCAATTTTAAATGTTTGAAAAACGTTTAGAACACATTAAAATATGCTTTAAGTGTGTTTAAAAACAGGCTTAAAAACAATCTTTAAATGTGATTTTAAAACAAATGATTAAAGCAAAGAAGTTTCAAACATTAAAGGCCACATGGAACAGTATTGTTTTAGTTCCACACCGCAAGCTCAAAACAGATGGAGCCAGCTTATCTTCCTGCGGCAGGGAGTTCCACAGTTCAGGCGCTGCTACAGAGATAGCCCCATTACATGTACATGCCGACCTGACCTCGCAAGGTGTTAGGACGTGCAACAGGGGTTGCGTTGAGCTTAAGGACCTCAAATTTCAGGCAGGCTTTTACGGGACAAAATGGTTTTTCAGAAATCTGGGCCCCAAGCCAGTCATGGCTTTCAGTTTTACAGATTTTCTCTTCCTTCATCAATTGCTAAGTGCTGCTGTTCTGCAAGGTTCAGTTCTTTCCACCAACCTTCTCGTAAAATCTAAGAAATCTCAGTAGCCTTCGAAAATTAATTTATATTTTCTTCAAAGGAACTAAATCAATTTTAAAAAACAAAAAAATAAAAATATGTTAAACCCTATTTATATTTATTCCCCAGGGGCCTGCCGAAAATTGTGCTCTGAGTGACTAAAGTCATCACATTTCACTTGAAGGCAAAAATCTCAATAGAAAAGAGACACATAGATTTCTGACACTACACTTTCCGCACTACACTGTTATAGTGCTACAATTCCACTTCCAGCCTCCTGTGGAATCCTGGGATTTGCAGTTTCCTGAAACCAAAGAGCCCTCCGGCTGAGAATTCTAAAGACCTCTCGCTAAACTGCAAAGCCCAGGATTCCACAGGAGGTTGAAAGTGGAATAACAGCACTATAACAATGTAGTGCGGAAAGGCCCATCATTACACAGCAATAAAATGAACAATTAACCTTTGACGGAAAACCCAGAGAAAGGCCTCTGACAGGGACCTTTAGGTAGTGGTGAGAGGCAGCTACCACGCAGTGGAAAGATTAAATCCGCTCCGAGATTAGTCCAAACTACAGAGGAGCTCTCCACAGGACTTGCTCTCCAAAGCACTCCCGTGGAAATCTCACATCACCCAAGGAAGTGTGTAAAGGATTGCAGGCTTGGACCGCCACCCTATAGATTTACGCATTTATTTATTTGATTTATAGCTGCCTTTTTTCCTATAAAGAATGCAAGGCAGGCTACAGTGTCTGAAAAACAGGGTGCAATTAAAACCTTGCGGCGGGCTCCAGACATTTGCGATTTCCACCAAACACGGATTGTCACATTCTATACATAGAGTGGAAGTGATGTGAACGCAGAGGCGCTAAAGCATTCCTGGGAGCACTGCTGCCATTTAATAACATGGGATACATTTTTTTTTGCATCCATGGAGGTCCTGGAATTGCACCCCCCAGAGATCTGGAAGGTCCGTTGTATTTAACAAATGTCATAAAAGAACTAAATAGCAGTTTCCTTAAAAGCAGAAGGTGAAAGCATTAGGAAAATATGGACCACAATAAAAATGATAAAAAACACAACTCCACCACGGTGATCCATCTCCCATCCTAATAGCTATGAAAACAGTGCAAGTGTGTTGCTAACACAAATGTTTACTCTTTCAAATCTGTCCCCAGACAGCATCATATCCTTGAAATACCAGGCTAAAGCATAAACTATCTAGCAGGGCCAAATGAGCAAAAATAACCCTTCTGACGCCACCACGCATTTGTTAATGTTTGGCCACCATCACAACCCTAAGGCGAACCTGTTACGGGGTTTTCTCGGCAAGGTTTGCTCAGAGGGGGTTCTCCCCGCCTTCCTCTGAGGCTGAGAGAGTGTGACTTCCCCACGGTCACCCAGTAGGATTCCATGGCTGCGCGGGGATTTGAATCCTAGTCTTCTAGTGGCCCAGTCAAACAAACCACTGTAACCCCACTGGCTCTCGGGCATACGCCGACATGGAAGTCAAGTCCCATTGAGTTCAATGGGGTTTATGCCCATAGAAGTGGGCAGGGGGTTGGCAAAGTTAATTTGGGGAATAAATTTATATGCTGAGACATTGTTGAGGAAGAAGATTCCAAGGAAATGTGGTCATTCACAAATATTACCAAAATTACCCCTTAATGTGACATATCGTCATTGTTTTTTCCCACACGGGTAGGCATTTTAACTTTTTTAAAGCTGAGTTTACAATTTTAAACCTGAGCTTATCCATTTTAAAGCTGAGTTTTTAAAGCTGAGCTTATCATTTTAAAGCAGGGTTTATTCATTTCTCTCTCTTTTTTTAATCATTTTATTCAAATTCAAATATAAAACAAACAATTATAACTCTCAACTGATTTGAAATATTTCTGATCTTCCACACTGATCTAGATTTCATTATCAATATTTCTTAACATGCTTAAAATACTGTACTACATTTTAGTGCTATTATTACTTGTTGCTTCTTGCATTTCCATCTCCATATTCCCGCTTCATGATATATATCCTGTAGCCCCCTCATAGTTTATCTTAAATCATGAATCACAGATTTCCATCTGATGGTACCCAGCAATTACCCATTACAATTTTCCATTCTTTTTGTATCTCTTCATCTGATTTCCCTTTTAATCTCTGAGAGACCATATCAGCATTTTTGTTTTTAATCAGTGTACCCCACCATTTGTTCCAATGTGGATATTTGCTGAGTTTTCCACATCTTTGCATATTCAACACGAGCTGTTGTTATCACGTACAGTAATATTCTCCAGTACTTCTTTATACCAGCACCTTCTAATACATCAGTCATATTTAACAAATACAATTCTGGTAACTTAGCAAACTGTACTTTCATTAATGCACATATTTTGTTATGTATTTCAGTCCAATATTTCTTAGCTTTAGGACATGTCCACCACATATGATATATCGTACCGGCCTCATTCTGACATTTCCAGCATTGTCCAGTACCTGTATGATAAATATTTTTTTAATTTATCTGGTGTCATGTACCATCTATGAAATAGCTTGTAATAGTTCTCTTTCAAATTGTGTGCTACTGTAAATTTCTGTGTTTTTTTCCAGCTCTGCTCCCAAGACTCTAATTGTATTGCGTGTCCGATATTTTGTGCCCATGAAATCATTGTTGCCTTTACTGTTTCTTCTTGCCTCTCCTGATGCAGTATTTCTTGATATATTTGGGCAAGTAAATGAGGCGGATTTTCGAACAGCCATTTAATTACTCCAGTTTTCTCTATAAGTTCAATTCCATATGTTTTTATATCCATCTGAAACCTTTCTGCTAACTCTCTGTAAGGTAACCAACTTAATGTTATTCCCTCTTGTTCTAGTTTTTCTCTTGTTTTAATCTTAAAGTTGTCGGACATTGATATCACCATATCGCAACCATTTATCTGTGTCCGTCCATCTGCCAAAAAAGGCCTCTTGCGGTGAGACCCAGGTGGGGAGCTGCCGTATGTTTTTAGTTTTACAATCCTCCCAAATTTTCAGAAGCGGTTTTCTGATAAAGTGACGTGTGAAGTCTTTATCTATTTTTGCTTTATCATAAAACATATAGGCATGCCACCCCATCCTCAGGTCTGCTCCCTCCAGTGCCAACGTTCCCGTGTCTTGTAGGTCTACCCAGTCTTTTATCCACGTAAAAGCCGCGGCCTTATAGTATATTTGAAAGTCTGGTAGTCCCATTCCTCCTCTACTTTTTAAGTCTGTCATAGTATTCCATTTTATCCTAGGTTTTTTCCCTTGCCATATAAACTTGGCTAGTTCTCTCTTCCATTGTATGAAAGGTTTCATGTTCGTTACTATGGGAAGATTTTGGAACAAAAAGTTCATTTTTGGCAAAACATTCATCTTTATTGCAGCTATCCTCCCCGTCATTGACAAACGCACGGAGGTCCAACTTTCCAAGTCTTTTGTTATTTCTTTCCATTTTTTTTTCATAATTATTTTGAAATAACTCATTATTTCTTTCGGCTATCCAAATACCTAGATATTTTACCTTTTGTCCTCTACTGAATCCTGTTTTTTGTACTAATTCCATCTCTTCTCTTTCAGTCATATTTTTGGTTAAGAAGACTGTTTTTTCCTTATCAATTTTAAAACCAGAGAATTCTCCATATTCTTGAATTGTAGTAATCAATTTTTCAATACATTTCCCTGGGTCATCCAGTAAGAAGACCAGATCGTCAGCGAAAGCTTTTAACTATTCATTTCTCAGCTCACACGTAAGAGATAAAACTTTTAAAAAGACCTAAATATTTACCAAGAAAATTGGAAAAAAACTAGATATGTTAAACCACATATGCGGAAATCAAATTAGCTCACCGTTAAGCTATTTCTAGCTCTTGGTTGTTAAAACACTTTCCGCCCTACACTGTTATAGTGCTATAATTCCACTTTCAACCTCCTGTGGCATTCTGGGATTTGTAGTTTACTGAGGCCAAAGAGCCCTCTGTCTGAGAATTCTCAATGCCCCCCCCCCCAAACTGCAAACCCCAGGATGCCATAGGCTGTCGAAAGTGGAATAATAGCACTATAACAGTGTAGTGTGGAAATGGCCTCAGTCTACAGTTAATACAGAATTAGTCGAGAAAGTTCTGCTCTTTCTAACACAACAGAGACGGCAGAAAACTTACACTGATAAGAAGGAGGTCCATTTTTATTCTTTGCTGTTGTATTTCTAAGTTAGGACACCAGACCTGCCTCTCCGGAAAGGACACCAAAACTTCTGCCCCAAACCAGCCCTTAGAAGAACGAAAGATTAACATTTCGGCACTTCTCCTTCTACAGCCAGGCCCTATTTTTAGACAAAAGCAGAAGGAAACGAGCGCACGGATGGTAAGCGCAAGAGACAAACGTCGCAAGGGCAGCGTGGCAGCCAACTCCATCTTTGCTGAGGTTGGGGGCAGGCGGAAAGCTTCCCCACCCACCTGAAGCAAAGTTTAGACTTCTGGAGATAAAGACGGAGAAAAATATTCATCCCTGTTCACCGTCTACAAGTGCCACGACTCCTGGTGAGAGGAATAGCGCAGCGGCGAGACCGACTGCAAAGTCTCAGAGTTTTTCTGTGCAAAAGAGCAATTCTACGCAAAGCAAGGCGCGGAAAGACTGGAACCCTGTTAGTGACATACCGAAGCTAAGTCCAGCTTATTATGCCTCTGTCTTGGGTTATTTCCACACTACACTGTTATAGTGCTATCATTCCACTTTCAACATCCTGTGGAATCCTGGGGTTTGCCGTTTAGGGAAGGGCACTGAGAATTCTCAGCCAGAGAATCAGTAAATTACAAACCTCGAATACCACCGCATGTTGGGAGTGGAATAATAGCACTATAACAGGGTAGTGTGGAAATGGCCTTTCTGCCATCGATGCAATGCAATCCCATAGCCATTAACTGGTGCGTGCAAAAGAGGAAGGGAAAGCAAAGTATGAGCTTGCTAAGAGGCAGCCTTGGCTACCGAGGAAGGGCCAGACAGAGCCAATGAGCCGGTTGTGATCTATCCTGGGGGAGGGTTATAATAATCTCCTCCAACATTCAACAGATGAAAACCGGGACACGTGTACAACCATGCAACATCAGAGAGAGTGTGGTCAAGATGGTTGCCTGGGGGCTGAGAGTGTGTGATATGCCCAAGGTGGGTTTTCTTGACTGAACGGGGACTTGAACTCTGGTCTCCAGGGTTTCAGTTCAACGCTCAAAGCACTACACCACGGCCCATTTCCACACCAGACTGTTACAGTGCTATTATCCCACTTTCAAACTCCTGTGGAATCCTGGGGTTTGCAGTTTAGGGAGAGGCCTCAAAGAATTTGGGGCCTCAAAGGCCCCTCCCTTTATAACACATTATATCCACATAAAGCTTAGGTTACATTAATAGCATATTCTGCAGTCATGCACAATTGTGCATAACTGTACCATTCCAATGGCATGGAGCCCCCCCAACATGACAGGGCCAGGTAAGGGATAGGAGCCCAAGGGTCAGAACAATGTGGCCAACCTGCAGACAGGATGAATCACAGGTATTTTTGTTGCTGATGCTGGGTTGGACCGGAGTTTACGGTTTCTTGCCTTCGTTCTAGCACCTGCTGTTGGGGGGGTACAGGAATCTATCAGGTAAGGGCTGGCATGTTTTACTCTGCCGTAGCTCACCCGATGCATCCATTTACCACCAAGAAAGCTCATCTTACAGCAATGCCGTGAGTCCATTTTTGGTACCAAACGGAGTCTTGGACAGGCCAGGAACGGCAGCCGGTTCCAGCTCAGTTCAAAGCCGAACAGTTGAACAAAGACTCTACCGCACGGATCTGCTCATCAATTAATTGTTTGGTACGAAATTAGACCTATCGCCGCCGTCGTGGCCCAGAACGATACCACAGCTTTGAAATCCAAGCTCCAGCTCTACCGATAACATTTATTGGCTGCTGGGGAAGGGGATTTATTTCCTTTTCAGAGACCAGAAAACAAGACCCCAAGCGCTTCCTTTCTCAGGAGAACAGATGCTGAGACGGAGCCGTCAACGGGCGCTCGGGCACCTCGCCAAAAGGAAATGAAGTCGCTTTCAATGAAATTCACTTCCCCTTGGAGACGGGCATCCATAATTGTTTACGATTCATCTCTGTCCTGCTGAGAGAAGCCCCGGCGAGGCGCTAAAATCTGCCTCCTGTTCTTTCTGTGGCTGTTCCTTGCCATTTTTCAGTGCAACATTACGTGGGTCAGAAAGTTACCTGGACGCAAGGGCAGCTCCACGGGAAACACAGGGACACCCCAGCCCATACGGAGCTGGATGGACGGGAGATGTGGAAGACTTAACAGCAAAAATCCAGTGCAAAGTGGGGGAACCACAGCATCCCCTCAAAAGCTTGGAGGTAATGCCAGAGGATAAAACAAGCTACTTTTTGATACCGAAAGCAAGATGAACATACAACTCAGAAATAACACAATGTTCGGGAATGCGCGCAGTTATTTTCCTGGTGTTAAGCAGTAGTTGGGCTGGTAGCTCCCACATCAGAGAGCAGAATGAATCTGCTCTGGGTTTTAGTCTGAACTTTAAAGGAGCCGTCCAAGAACGGCTCACTGCCTGATTTCTCAGCACTACAAAGCCTCTCGCGATGCTGACCCACACCCAGAGAAGGAGACGGGCAAGAGAAAGGAAATAAAGGGATGCCATGGCCACTCACCCTTTACCTCTCCTTTCCCTGACCCCGGGTGCCCCCTCTCCCCGCCGTGTCTCAGCCCTCTTCCCACAAGCACACAGACATTTTGATATTTGCAATTTCCCCACTTTTGTGAGGGTCCTGCACCCCTAACTCTAGCAAACGTGGAGGGCCAGCTGTACATATTTTCATATCACCCCGGAAATCGATTGGAAGTAACACCAAGTATTACATACTTCATGCTGTAGTACATCGTTGTAGTTGTGTGCTTTCTGACTTATGGGAACCCTAAGGAGAATGTTATCATAGACTTTTCTGGGGCCGAGAGCGTGTGACGTGTCCAGCGGGTTTCCGTGACCAAGCAGGGAATCGAATCCTGGCCTTCGGGGTCGTAGTCCAAAGTTCAAACCACTACATCATGCTCACTGTATTATATACCAAATATTATATATCCTGGTTCTGGTTTTGATTTCAAAGGTACAACCAGTGATGTAGACTCGAGTCGATAGACCTGGGCCATTTCCGCACTAGCCTGTTATATAGCGCTATGATTCCACTTTCAACATCCAATGGAATCCTGCGGCTTGCTGTTTCGGGAGGGGCCAGCTGCAAACCCCAGGATTCCATAGGATGTTGCAGGTGGGATCATCGTGCTCTAACGGTCCAGTGCGGAAATGGCTTAAGGGTCCTATTAGCCGCGTTCGAACAGCTGAAGCATGGCTCGCTCGGCGAAGTTCAACCCAATTTATTCCTCCAGTGCCAAGCTTTGCATCTAAAAAAATCTGTCCTGCAACCCTCCAGGGTTTCTCCACCTGAAGCCAGAGAGCGGAGATGACCAACTGTTTTTCCGCTTTGCTGCAGCTGGTTTGGGAAATTTTAAAAGGAGAGAAAGAGAGGGAGGGAGAGAAAGCAAACACCCTCCCAGTGCATTATACTTTATCCTTCCATGTTCTAATTACACAATGAGCCTGATTTGCATAATCAGATGCAATTACCCTAATTGCATGTATAAGCAATAATCAACCAAAAATTACCCAGGGGGAAGGGAGGCAAGGGTGGGGAAACCAGCTCCGGGAAGCAAAGTTAAAACAACAAAATGCATTCCAGAAAAGCAAAGACCGGGATGCCAACCTGGTATATGGGATCCCCCAGAGAAAAAGAGTTATGAGCAAGAGAAAACCCACCAGTGGATTGCAATTTATTTATTTTTTATTTATTTATTATATCTATCTGCCGCCTTTCTCCCAGAATGGGACCTATGGCTTCAATACGAGTAGTTCTCTTGGTAGTTAAGCACGAGTTTAGAAACGGCGTTAGTCCTCATGAAAACAGAACAAATTAAATGAAATAATGTTCAATTAATTTTAGAGTTAGAATATATAACAGAAGGTTAATATCAGAAGATCTAAGAACTCGTAATACTGTAAAATCAGAGCTATTTGGGCAAGGATTTGATAATCTCATAGATTTAATTAGATTATTTTAGTAGTTAAGAGATGAGACTTGTAGAACTTACCTAACTTTACTAAAGTGTTGAAGATACAGTATAAAAGTAACAATGTATTACTTGGATGAAATGTAATTTTTTAAAAGAAGGTTAAGTATAATCAATATTTGAAGAGCTGTTTGCAATAACTTTGGGAACGGATTCTTAATTATCTGTATTTTTTGTGTTGTTTTTGGGTTCGATTAATGATAGAGTGGTGTTGGGTAGTATAAACATATATTGTTTTGTGTTTGGTATTGGGTGTCACTGTCTATTTTTTATTTGATTTTTTTGTGTTAATTTGTAATATTATTTTACCTAAAATAAAAAAAAAATAGGACAAAAGACACTGCCCACAGTTCTGAATGTTTTTAAAAAAAAGCACCAGGCAAAAATGGGGTAGAGATATGAACGAGGATGATAAGTGAGTAAATTTCAGGCTTAATGTATCCATTTTATTTTTCTATAGGATGAAGGGCAGCTCATGGGCCCCCTTGACAGCAGATTGGTGAATCCACACTGGTTTTCAGTCTGAACTTTAAAGGAATCCTGGAAGGTGGTGAACCTATTTTTTCACGAGGGATGCATAGGTTTTAGGACCATGGATAATTCATTTAAAGTTTGGTCTAAAACCCAGAGTGGATCCACCGCTCCAGAAACATGGAGGCAACTCACCACCACTGATTAGGATGCTGAGATCCACCGGGATTACAACAGCGGGTCTAAAGAAGGAGGAGGCAGTTTTAGGATTTTAGGATTAAGGAAAAGAGTGCCTCTGAGCATACACAGCAATGCTTTGTAGCAGAACGGAGTTCGAGGAGGTCTGTCACATCCAGATTCGCTCTGGTTTTGCCTCCCTCTCGCACACACAACTTTTGTTCCATCTCAGCAGCTAATTTAGAAATGTAGAGGTGGGTGTGGGAGAGATTGCGTTGTCCTCATCACTCAATTTGAGACGCTTGCTGAATTACTGCACAATTTCCACTGAGAAACCAGCAAACTGACAATTTACCCACAGCTCCTTATAAGCCCGTGGGCTCCCTTTTATTTATAGATGTAGATATATACATATATATTTATATAAATATGCATACAACAAAAAATAGAATGCATAAATTATAAAACAGTATTATTCATATCTGTAAGTGAACAATTCCAAGTATCTTCTTATCTTTCCTCCGTCCCCGCTCCACCAGGTACAGTGCTTTTTAAGTTTCTATCTCCAGTCGTATTTCAAGAAATTTTATTTGATTGTCTGTTCCTGATATTTAACCGAAGAAAAGAAGACATGTGTCTGATGCATACTTTTATTTCAGTGTATACTTTTTGCCTTCCATTCCCTCTATAAAGTGTAATTTATTACCCTCGTATCTTATTGTAATCTGGTTTTCCTTCCCAAATTTTGCTTAACGAAACTTACTACGTGAGCCAGCCTTATTCAACTATTATTTTTTTTTTGAATAAAATGATCTAAAGGTACCCATTCATTGTTGAGTTTGTCATCTGTTGAGCATTTGAGTCTTTGGGTTAAAATATCTGCCGCTTTACTTTCCAAAAGATTATAAAGCCATTGCTCGATTTTAGGGGCCCCTTGGTTTTTCCAGAGTTTTGCAAATTTGATTCTTGCCAGTGTTATCACGTATAACAAAATCCTCCAAAATTTCCTTGTCGTATTTGTGTCAATATTTTTTTTTGTACCCGTGTTGACGGGGATTCTGGGAGTCGCAGTCCAAAAAAGTAACTTTCCAAATTCTGAATATACAAACACACACACACATACATATAGATGTACGTATGTATATAAAAATTACTGTGTTCTTTAATATTCAACGTTTCTCTCTGTGTTGCTGTATCTTTAGGGAGGGGTTGTTATGGATGCTGTTGTAAAATAAATTTAAAATCAATTAATTTTATTAATCTAGAGGGTGGGCGGGACTGAGGGGTTGCCATTACTTGGTTCTCCAGTTCTACGACTCGTGCGCCCAGGGGGAAAAAAATCCATTCTTTTCGCCTGCGAGGGGGGAAGAGGTTAATTTCCAGATCACGGCTTGAGCCAATTCTACCCGAGTGGACACATCAAAAGCCTTCCTGTTTTGTGGATCAGGAAACCTAGGAAAGATATGTGGCCTTCGGGAGGCCTGATGGATGCCAGCTATTCCGGCCCAAGACATTTCGTTGCTTCAGAGCAGAGTTAGAAATCCAGCAGCCTGTGAGCTATACGTGACTCCGGGGCCATTTTAAGGGGGAATTGAGTGTTCCTGCTACCGGAAGCCTCCAGGAGCAGCGCTTGCTCGTTTAAACAAGGTGCAAAACCACTTGCGTTTTATTTGCCTCCCCCAAGTATAAAACAACAAAACCGAAGTAGATTTCTCCATCTTTCTGGTTTTGTTTTGGGGTACTGATATACCCTGCCAAAAGGGGTCATCGTGGCAATGTTTGCTGTCACTGGGCATCCAGCAAGGGGTGGGGAAGATCAGCAGAGGGGGATGTGAAACTAGTGGGACGGCATTATGGGAACGGACAGGGAAAAGATAAGAATACAAGCACGTGGCCCGGCTTTCAGGATGAAAGATATGTAAACATTGGAAGGGTTTGGGAAAACCTGGTTCTGGCGGGGTGATGTGACATTTATGACTCTCACCAATCATTGCCATGCCCACCCAAATTTGTATGACAAGGTATAAAACCTGTAACCGTCCAACATGCAATAGTCTCCGCAACTTTTGGTTGCTTGCTTGTGTCTCTCGCTTGCTCCAAATAAATGCTTCTGCTTGAACTTTGAGTATTTTTCTGTGAAGGCAAGTTATCCAGGACATGACATGGTTGTGTGGAAGAAGGAACTTCAGCAGGTGTTCTTTGTCGCATAACCAGATAACAAGCAATGCCTGCTGAAATTCATTCTTTTACGGAGTCATTAAAGATCCAAGAAGCATCTCCGGTTTCCACTCAAGCAACCCAAAGTCCATGGTATCTGTAGAGCTCTCTCTCCAGCACCACATTCCAAATAAGTTGATTTTCTTCTAGCCAGCTTTCCTCATTGTCCGGCTTTCACAACCGTATGTGATTGGCCTGAAGTCTCTCTTTTTGAAAATGAACTGTCTGGAGGAACTATTCCACCCCCAAAATGAACCTATGCTCTATGTTAGTCCTGAGCAAAATGGAAGCATCTAGGAAAAAATTCGGCATTGCTGTAAATCCTCAACCTACACATTTGGCAAGCATTTCAACATCATAGGTTCTCGGATTCATCCCTCTTTGCTACTGCCATGTCCTGGATAACTTGCACTCCGCAAACTTCACTCAGAGTTAAACAAAAGTGTTTATTTGTAGCAAAGCAAGCAACGCAACAACCTTCTCTTGATACTACAGTGTCCAGGTGTTTATAGATTTTATACCTGGCCATACAAATTTAGGCACGCACAAGAGCAACTGGAGAAGATCATAAATCTCACATCCATCCACCAGTTTAGAAATTTTCCCAGACCCTCAGTCGTTTACATATCTTTCATCCTTGAGGCAGGAACAAGTTCCTGTCTCCTTATCTTTGAGCATCGCCATAACTCTCATAACACCTTGCTGATACTTTTGGTTCCCCCCCTCTCTATGATCTTCTTCAAATACGTTGTAGCAGTGAACAAAAAAGGAATTAATCCATTTGGTGCCCGAGGATGCCTTAGCAAGCTTCAACCGGGTCCATAGTTGCAATCAAAAATTGGCAATTGATAATATTCGTAGCATTCTGTTAGACTCTAGCAACGCCCAAGCTAGCTGATCTATTCTAGCACATATTCTAATACACATCCAGCAAAACTTATGATAGGAGCCACCCATCCCGACAGGTACCGAGATGCCATCTCCTTCAGACATTTTGGTCAAAAGGAAGAATTTCTCCATCGATAGACTTAAGACTCTAACACAACAAGGCCTTAACTTAGAAATCACGTAATATATTTTTTTAATTCCGTTGTTGGCTAATCGCTTCAATCTCTCCTTCTCTAACAGCTTTATAGAGAGCTGCATTATTAAAAACATCTGTCACCCACTTGGGCTGTTGCGTCGGTGCGCGTTTCATGTGTGGGTGGTGGAATATGGGGGCCGCAGTCCAATCAAGTAACTTTTCCAATCCCCGGTAAAATCAGAACAATCACAAATGACGTCATTAACAATCTGCCGTCCTTTCGGGACATCCAGATCCGGCCGCCTGAGGACATTTTATGGTGGGGAGTAACCTCGGAGAGCCGGCAGGCCCCACAAGTTTCTGGGACAAGATAATAAAAATCTCTTTCACCCCCCCCTCCATGTTATTAACAGCCCTAATAACCCACGGAGGAGCGGGAAGAAACTGCGACCCCGAGAGCCAAGATAACAATAATGTGGGGAAGTTGACAATGGCGGCTGCCGATAGAAGGCAGGCGCTTGAAGCATTTATGTGCTCCCCGGTGATGGTATAGTTGTCATTACTATGGCAACAGATTGCTTACATTCATTCTTTGGAAGGATAAGAAAAAATTAGTAGCCGAGGATGGGAGATGAGGTTCGGAGGGGGGGGGGAAGTCTGGAAGCTTTGCGCCAGAGGGCATGATCCAAAGAACACGGGAGTCCTCTCGGAGAAAGAAAACTTGGGTTTGGTCTGAGCAGAACGGCACAGCCCAGCTCAGGCCTGCCACGGTTTGAAAGTGGACCTCGAGCGGGGCGGGTAGGGTACGTGCCCTGGGCACCAGTGCGAGAGGCGTGCAAAAAAGCCGTGCACGTAAGGGTAGGGGCAAGGATAAGAAGGTAGGGGGGCAGCTTCCACGCTTGCCCTAGGCGCTAGATATGCCACCGACTGGAACAGGCAGTTTTGGGGTTCTGAGTGCCAATTCTCCCACCTACAGCCACGGATAGGGCTCGGAAAGCTTCTCTCCTGAGATCTAAACGAGGCTTTGGGGTGAGGATTTATTTTAAAAGGGAATCACGCTTTCCAGAGCAGGGATGTGGCCCTCGGGGGCCACCTCCGGCCCTCCGAGGCAGCTTTCGTGCCTCTCAGTGGCTCCAAATCGCCCAGAACTTATTCATCTGGCTAAAAAAAAATTGGGTGGGTTGGTTCTCCCTACACTGTCTTAGCATCAAAAATATCCACTTTTGGAGAACTAGAAGTGAACCTCCGGCCCCTTCTGGTTGTATCGCTTTACCTTTGGTCGGTGTAAGGGTGTATGGCTCCTGTCATGGGAATGTCTTGGGTCTGCTGGAAGCGTGCTGAAAAAATGTATTTTAACTGTTATAGAAATTGATGATGTCGAGTTTTATTAGGCTTTATCTGTAACTGCCAGAAGGTCTCTCGTCTTAATTGATGATCACAACAACATGTCCGTACTGGAGCCTGCTTGGATTGTTACAATTGCTTGTGGCTAATTGCTTTATTAATTATTGCTAGAATTTATCCAGCGGGAGGATTAGGTACGGATGAAAATGAGAGTGTAGTCGAAAGAGCCTGGTGTTTTGGGAAACTGGTGCCTGTAAGATGAGGGACAGGCAATATGTGCTCGGGTCAAACCGGCCAAGGATGGCGAGAAGTGGGAAGCAAGCGCAGGTCTGGGAACCAGCAGCAAGTGGTGCGATGTTTGGATTCGTGGCCCTCACCAATCACAGCATTGTGCACCCGAATTTTGGAATCGAATATATAAAAGGTGTAAACTCCATGCATGCTAGAGTCTCAGCAACTTTGGAGGAAGTTGCCACTTTGCTTGTATTTCTACAAACGGAACTACTGCCTACCTCAGAGTGAAGCTTGTGGATTGTGGGTTATTCAATACATGGCACATGTTGTCTACTCCTAGTTAAGAGCCAGTTGTGTTTTCTCTAGGTCTACATAGGTCAAGGCGGGGAGTGTGAGAAGGAGGTGGGTGTCCCTGCAACATAAAACTTTAAAACAGGGGTGGGCAACTGTAACGGAGACCAATTTTCAACCCTGTGGCATTAACGTTACTCATTTTTGGCCAAAAATGCACCCCACAAGGAACTGGAAATCTATTTTCAGTTTGCCACTTCAGGTTTATAGGCCGATTTTTGGTTGATTTCTGAGCATTTTTGCAAATATTAGGGGTCAAGGATGCAATTGGGAGGCCGACGTTCTATGTAATGTTTGGGGGGCATTTAGGGCTCTTTTTTTTTCAGCTCAAAGGATTAAGAACCGTTTTGAGAGAATGCAAAGAGCAGTTGGGCTGATGTGGCGCACACAATGCTCAGCTTCCACGCTTCTGAGCCAAACCAACATACAACAAGAAGGTTAGAAAAGTGATTTCTTACTCAAATCCAGGCTCAAAAATTCAAGGGATCAATGTGAAATTTGTTCATACATGTCACCTAGTCTCAAGAGACCCACTAAGATCCTGAATTGTGTCTTGTTCCCCCCATCTTTGGATGAAAAGTGGGGAGAGGAAGACCTTTTTCATGGTGGCACCCTGACTTTGTAGATCCATTCCATCTCCGTTCACCACACGTCTAGAACACTATAAAGTTTTCAGTGCCAATTAACAACTTTCCTGCTTATTAAAGTTCAGCAGTGTCTGGCTAATTTGCTTATTTCCTTGTCGGCGGGTGGCTGGCTTTTATATTAATTATTTTAAACTCCTTAATTGTCATGGTTTCTTTTTAACTCCTACTTTCTGCTCACACAGAAAGGATGGAGACAAATGTTTTAAACAGACGGCCAAGCAGCAAAGGTCCAACCCAATCTACCCCAACATTGCTTTCCCATTTCACAAATCCTAATCTCTCCAGTCATCCATCTAGCTGTAGGGAGTTAATGTTTCTCTACATCTGGCTAACTCTGTGGGCCCAGATGTTATCGCTCTTATCTATATGGTATAGTTTTCACGGAAGCAAACCCCCTGGCACCAACTGGCTGAGCTCGTGCCATGTTTGTAAGCATTCCAAGGCCACTTCCGCACTACTTTGTTATAGCGCTATTATCCCACTTTCGACATCCCCTGGAATTCTGGGATTTGTAGTTTACAGAGGCCCAAGAGCTCTCTGGCTGAGAATTCTCAACGCCCCTCCCTAAATTGCCAGTCCCAAGATTCCATAGGAAGTTGAAAGCGGAATAATAGCACTATAACAGTCTAGTGCGGAAATGGCCACAGTGAAAAAACAAGACTCTGCTCTCTCAAATGTAATACCTAGGGCTTTTGTCAGTACTAAATCATCATTTCGCCTTCTGCATTAAAAAAAAGTATACGGAGTGAGAAGGAGCAGCTTTCGTATCAGCTGGCGGTGGTGAATCCACTTTGGTTTTTAGTCTAAACAGTAAAGAAGTCATCTCCAAAACAGGCTCTGTGCTTTGGACAGTTCATTTAATGTTCAGTCCAAAATTCAGAGTGGATTTACCACCTGTTAAAATAAAAACTATCCAACATCACCGATAGTTGGTGACCAGAAATATAAAGAGCTCACTAGACAGGATCTTGGTGGTGGAGGTACAACATATATTAAAAGAGCATCTCCAAAAACAGATATGTGAGCATCAACCTTTAGGTGTCAGGGAATCTCACCATCCTTCGTGGTTTACGTTTAGCGTTTTTCCTGCTACCGTGTCTGATACTGCCGTAATTTATGTATTAATTTCATTTTGCTCTTAATTGGCTGATTTGGAGTCGAACCCATTTGTTAGCTGCCTTGAGAGTTTAATGAGATGGAAAGTTTGCATAGAAGGGGAGGCGAGGAAACAAAGAAATATCTCAGACAAACACACCGTGTCAAAACCCAGCCGGTTTTCCAGAGGGCTTTGCTTTTCGGATTAAAAAAAGAAATACTCGAGACAATTTATGACGCCTTTGGACTGAGCCCTTCATGAGTACCATGGAAGAGATTAGCAGGAAGTGGGTAGGAACAAGGAAGACAAAAATCTAACAAAAAAAAAAAAAACCACACCCCTCCACTACCACCAGGCTTTGGTTAATTGTGTTTTGCATGTGTCTAAATGAAGGACGCAGAGAAATTATTCCGTCCCATCTGGAGCCTTCCAGAGAGAGCTGTTTTCCTTCAGGTGTGCTGCGGTTTGTCAAAGCTCTGGAACGCGGCCCTGCTGAGCGAACGATCAAAACAGCTGCTCCCTACCATGCTAATTTTATATATTTCATATTTATCTGCCTTTTTCATTTTAATACACAACAGGAGCAAGCTGTCTTTGCATCACAGTACCTCCCCTCAATCTTTTCTCATCGCTCTTTAAATAATGAGAGGATGGGAGACGAAGAGGCGGGAGAAGGGGAGGGGGGAAAAAAAGGAAATTACAATTATCTAATCACTTTGGGGATGTATTCACGCTCTCTCCTCCTACAACCTGAAATACTGCCCTTGCTTGCCCTCAGTGCCCTCCTGGGGTATACAAAGGACAAAGAAGGTCACCTGCAAGAGAACAGATAAACACATATCTGAAGCCATTTCCACACTAGACTGTTATTGTGCTATGATTCCACTTTCAACATCCTTGGGTTTGCAGTTTGGGGGCTGGGCGGCTCAAAGGATGGTGAATTTGCATGCCCCATAGCCATTAGGAGGCGAGGCTTTCTTTTTTAGCGAACTCAAATTGTAAAAATTTGGGGGACTCGGACCATTTCTGCACCTAACCGAATCCAGCCATGGTCCCAGTGTCGTTCCAGCAGCACCTCTGCCAGGATGGGACCGTGATGCGAATGCTCCCCTCTGCACCCAGAAGGGAGCAAGAGCCACCCTCTTTCCTATGGTGCGCTGGAGAAGGAAGTGCTTGCCCCCCTTCTGCATGGCCAGCCGTGCCGGGAGCATTGCGGGATTGTGGGTGCTTAATAGAGTTTTTTTGCATTAAGTGAATATCCCACGATCATTCCGGGTGGGGACACGCTCGCTGCGGGACCGCAATGTCGTGTAAAAGCACAACTCACAGACTGCTGCCAACATGTCCCCATTGCGGGACAGCCCTGTCATGCAGAAATGGCCTTAGTGGGGGAAGTCTTCAATGGCCCTGAAATATGCCAGTGAGGTCCCTCCAATCCCCATCTTAGCCTGGGGGATTTGGAGAATTGCAGTCACTGAAAGGCACTGTTCCAAGCTCTGTAAGGGAGTTGTTGCAGCTCAGTAAAGATTCTGGGAATGATTCCAGGGGGAGAACCCTGATTTAGACAGGACGGCCAGGGTTCAGAGTAGGAAGCAACGCCGTGGAGGAAGATAACCCTCTTCCACTACAGTTTCTCTCGAGCAGCACATCCAGTTTCGTCTCCTCTCCAGGCAGGAGCCAAATGGCACGCAGGGCTTGGATGCCGGCCTGCCGCATCTCTTACTCTTGCATAAGAGAATTAAAAGGCACCTTGTAAGATTATGGTTTCCATCCTCCAAACTTGAAAAACTGAAAAGAGAGGGCTACCTATCTAGGCACACACATGAAAGAGATGTTGCTTCCAGCAGGCGGCTGCAGATTTTAAGGAGAGACTGGCGGAAATGAGGTGCAACCTGTCAGATCTCATTAATTCTCTGAACACCCTACGGGAAAGGGGCGGGAGAGGAAAATGAACAGCCAGGGCTCGATGGAGAAACGCTTTGGAAACTACACAAACTGGCTCACAGAAGAAGGGATCCACTTGATGGGATCCAATCAAAGAGATCATGGCCATTTCCGCACCAATCTGTTATAGTGCAATTATTCCACTTTCAACATCCTATGGAATCCTGGGCTTTGCAGTTTACGGAGGGGCCTCGTGTTGAAAGTGGAATAATCGCACTGCAACAGGTTAGTAAGGAAACGACCCGTGTTATGGCCAACGCAATCAAGGGTGGCCAGCCGCTTCTGTGTCCAGGGCTGTGCTGAATCCATTCCGAGTTTTATTCCAGAACTTGGGATGGAAAACTTAGTCGCTGTTATTCAGTTCAGAGATGAAAAGTGGGGTTTTTTGGCACTTCGGGTACCTGGCTAGGAAGAATAACACAGAGGTGAGAATTTCCTGGACTTCTCACCTGGTACGTGCACCTTCTGAAGTTCTCTCTCGTCATGGTTTTTTTTGCACAGAAAAGTGCCGTTTCCATATACGCAGATTGATTATTTTGTGCCAAACTGTTGGAGAGCTAGGGCCTCACCAAACTACAAATCCCAGGACATCATAGGACGTGTGCATAGCAGTTAAGTGGGATCAAAGCACTATATAGTATGAATGAGACGTTTCCCCTTTTAGCTTTCATGGATGCTTTACTCACTCAGCTTTTCGGAACTCCTACCATCCACCCACAGCCTCTGTCAGACCGGCTTTGCTCTCCCTGCCAGGTAATGCTCTGATGTTTGAAAAGGGGCTTTATTGCATTGTAAGGGGATGGTGAGATCAGGTGCTCTGAACAAGGGGATGTTATTTTCACAATCTCTAATAAGGATAAACAGACGTAGCTGCAAGGTCACACAGCTGGCAGGCGGAATGAGAGGCGGGGAAAAGAGTTGTTTTAATTAGCTGTCAAACAGAACGCTAGCATGCATTAATTTGAACCTTTACAGCTTATAAAGTACCACAAATCCAATATTTCTCTAGCCTTGGCCTTTGCCAAGGTGTACAGCTGTTTTTGAATAAAGCTTTTGAAACCTGCTCAGCCTCTTCTCTGAACATGAAGCTATTCTGTACATCACAGCCTCTTACCCTGCTTACTTTTACAAACTTCAGCCTGAGCTTTGGACTCTATAAACACTTCAAGTCTCTTCGAGGAGATCTAGTATTTTACAAGTGCGTGCACACACACACACACACACACACACAGATCTTCTTTAAAAATAAGCCTTTTTCTCCCACAGATAACTTTCGAACAGGAGGCGGCGAGATGGACAAAAATATCTCACATTTTGGAAAGAAAGATATGCAAGCACTTGCATTTCCCTCCTACGCTGCCTTTGTTCTGTTCTGTTCAAGGAAATCTGGCTGATTTTAAACTTTGAGTTCTCTGAAAATGCACTGTCAAATCCTGCAGAAGTAACTTTCAGCTTTCGCCAAGAGCCACTCGGTGTTGAAAGAAGCGAGGCTGTCTGTGTGATAACGCAGAAAACAGGCAGAGCTTTTCAGCTTCTGTCTGAAGTAATTAAGCCCGGTGATCGGAGAATCAGAACCTTGGAGAGGGACTTCTGAGGTCATCCAGTCCACCCCCCTGCTTAGTGCAGGAAATTCAGAGTAACAGCAGCCTCGACATTGCATTGCCCAGCCTTTGCTGGAAGACTTCACTGAAGGAGAACCCACAAACCCACTAGCTGTACCTCTCTACAGGTATTATTTTACTACCCAGAAATAGTACCGTCTGCAATGAAAATGCTGATTCCTATTCAGAAAATGCTGGCTGGCAAACTCCAGTTACAGAGTCGTGGCCTCGACTTACAGATCTGTTACCGCTCTGTAGGCAGCTGTGCTCTGGATTCATAACCAAGGCCCTGTTGCCAGGATTACGAATGCCCCCCCTTGAATCCCACCTTAAACTCCAGAGTGACTGAGATCTTTGATGTGGTCCAGAGAGGGGTTTGAGGACGACACCACCCGGCCCCGTCCAACCCCCAAGGCACAGTGGAAGAAGAAGAGGAAAGACCATTGCTTCTCCTTCATATCGGGGGCCTTTCCGCACTACCCTGTTACAGTGCTATTATTCCACTTTCAGCCTCCTGTGGAATTCTGGGGGTTGTAGTTTCCTGAGGCCAAAGAGCTCTCCGGCTGAGAATTCTAAACGCCCCTCCCTAAACTGCAAATCCCAGGATTCCATAGGAGGTTGAAAGGGGAATAACAGCACTGCAACAGTGAAGTACGGAAAGGCCTCATGTCGCCAGGGGAAGATGATGATGGCTGCATCATCCTCAAGACCCCCACACAGAATGACTCCCTGGATTTTATAGTGGGAATTCAGGGGCCTGTTCCTTAGGTCACGTATAACCACATTTACATAGCTACGAATGTGATGCCGGATCTCAGCCGCTGTTTTCTGCACAGGGCAACTATCTGCAAATTTTGCGCAGAAAAGGTCCCGAACAACAAATCGACTTTTAAAAAAATGTGTGGCTTTTAAAGACTTTCTCACAGTGGGAAGAAAACGGGCCAAACTGTTCACCGCTTCCTTTGAGAAGCGGCTTAGGTAAAAATTACATTCACCAAACCACAACAGGACGAGAGCGTGGATAGGTTCTCCCTCCTTTTTTTTTTTTTTAAACTACAATTCTCTAAATCCACTGGCTGGGGATTTGGGGACTCGGAGTCCCCCAAACGACAATGTTTAAGGTCTAAATAGTAGCGTGTGGCGGAGACAAGCTCCAGCGATCCAAGGTCGATTTTCTGCAGGCGGCACACCTCCTCGTCAGCAGCAGCATGGGCGAACGCGCGCACAGTGTGCGAACATGTGCATCTGCGTCTTGCCCCCGGCTGTTCGCATCGCAAGCAGCAAAGCTTCTTTCCCTCTCGTCGGGGCCAGGTGACTCCGCCGAGATAAGCCGTTGCCGCATTTAGTCGTGTAAAGGGTTTATCTTCGCCGGCCTGTTCTGAAAGCCGGCGTCTGGAAGGTCTCGCAGGCAGAACGCCCCGGCCCAGACGCTGCCAAGAGCGCCAGCCCTGTCGAGGCAAAGAGAGCTATCGAGATGCTAATCCGGACCGGCGAGAGGCCTTCCGCAACCTCAGCAATCGACGGGCCGGAGATGCAGTTCGCCCGAAGGACTGAAACGCAGCCGGGGCTGGTTGTCGTGAAGGCAAGGCCGGCCCTATCATTGGGCAACGTGCACTCCTTGGGCCACATTCGGCCCCAATGACTCCCCCCTCCCCCAGGTAGCTACTTCTAGACCATTTCCGCACTAGACCGTTATAGTGCTATTATTCCACTTTCAACCTCCTATGGAATCTTAGGGTTTGCAGCCTTGAGTCCCCTCCCCAAACTGCAAACCCCAGGATTCCATAGGAGGTTGAAAGTGGAATAATAGCACTATAACGGTCTAGCGCGGAAATGGCGCTAGGCTCTGGCACTCCCTCCGGCACAGACTCGCACCCTCCCTCCCTTCTTCCCATAGACAAGCAAAGGCACTTTTATTTCGGCAAGCATTCAACATGTGACTAATTTGTGAGCATTTGCGTTCTACTCACGTTTTTTAAACTTTGTTTTAATTACTATCTGATTGTTTAAATTGTGTTTTAACGTTTGTATTTGTATTTGAGTTTGTATTTTGTATTTCATGACTTTAACTATGTTTTTAATAATGATAATAATAATAACAATAATAAATTTATTTGTTTACCCACCTCTCCCTCAGGCTTGAGGTCAGGTACAGCAAAGATGCAATTAAAAACAGATCACGGTTAAAATACGCTAAAATTCAAACCATTTAAAACGCAAATATTATCACAGTTAAAATTATAATTAAAAGTACAATTATAAATAGAAGTACAATTAAAAATAGACTGGGTAGGCCTGCCGGAAGAGACAGGTCTTTAGCATTTTTCCGAATTTGGACAGCATGTTTTGCTGTGGAATCTCTTCCGGCAGGTCATTCCACAGTCTAAAGATAACCAATGAACAATAACGGCAATAGCCGTAACAACAACACAATGGCGTAGGAATGTGGGCGTGCTTTGCCCCGGGCGGCAATATTTTGGGGGCGTCTGGGCTCATAGCCACGCCCCCTCGTGCCCTGGCCACGCCCCCACGCACCGTGGCCACTCCCCCGCGCACTGGAGTCCCACCCTCCTCCACACGCTCCAAGCTCTGCTGCTACAACAGCAATAAAAATTGGGTCTTTGATCCCCCCAGACTCCAAATTTTCTGGCAAAAATTGGGGTGTATGGGTTCGAATCCTTTCTCTTGCAAGGCTCCAGGGTCGGCAATTCCCCTTTTAAAATATATTACAGGCCCGAGAGTGTGTTGTGCGCAAGGAGCTCATGTGATGTAGCATTTTGAGCACCGGACGAGGCTCTCAAAGGATCAGGGTTCAAATCCACACTCAGACCCGGAAACCCGCCGGGTGACCGTGGGCAAGCTACATTCTCTCAGCCTCGGGGAAAAGCAACATCGAATCTCTCCTGAGCAAATTTCCCTAAGCAAATGCTACGACAGGGTTGTCATAAAAGGTCAAGTTGACCTATAGGCACAGAACCACAAACACCTGGCTGTCCTCGGGGACGGTGGAACCGAAGACAAACAGAAGGAAAAGGTTACAGAATGCCAAGAACGACAAACAGAGATTCGGCGCCTCTGAGAGAAGAAAACAACCACGTCTCTAGTGGCGAGAAGTCCCCTGGGAGCACTCCCGAAGATCTCAAACATCTCAAAACATCTCAAAACTGCCATACAGAAGGATCACAACAGTGCAATTTTTAAAAAAGCAGCACCACCTGGAACACGCTGTGTCACCCAACACTTCCTTACTGATATCTAAATTCTTGGATAGAATACGTATCAGCGACAGTCCACAACGCTGGCATCATCATCAAACATTTAATCAAGAGAGTTCATTTGGCCTGACCCCTTGCAAAGCCTCAGTTTTCCCCTTCTGTGAAATGGCACCAATTTAAAAAGGACAAAAGCATTTCCGTGCCATTCTGGCAGGCAGAGATCACGTTTTGCAGAGCGGGGGTTTGTCAGGGTAGCCACGGGAAGGCATACGAGGAGATTTCCCTTTTTGCACACACTTAGCAATTCTCAGATTAGGATCTCGGTGCGTGTGTGTACATACAACGGGGAGCAGCTGGTACGGGGCGGGAGAGAAAGCAAATGGAGGTGAGGGTCTAAAAAGGAAGCAGGAACCTTATCTACGTACCTTCAGAACACACAGCGTGTTTACCGGTTATTAATAGTAATGTCATTAATTTTCATCCTGTGTCCTTTCTGTGCCATTAATTGCATAAATCCAACTGGGTCTGATCCTTCAGTCTCCCTTTCTCCTTGGAAAGAAACAACTTTTAAAACGGCTGTTCCTGCCACACACACGCTGAACTCCTAAAATAAAGAATTCACCTCCTTCTTACAGTGGCCGGTATCCTCCCAGAGCTCTCACCTGTCCTTCTAAAAGACCTGAAGAGGGACGAGAACAATGCCACATCAACCCACCACCCAACTGGTTTTTTCCTTGGCCAAGCCTTCTTCGCAGCCCTCCTGATGCTGATGCAGCTAAAAGACTTCCTGCTGGAGAAAGAACGAGGAGAAAACAGGGCCGCCGGGCAGGCGCAACGCTGTAAAAAGAAGCGTCCCCTTCAGAGACTTTGTTAACTGTGGTATGCCAATTGAAAAAAATGGGTGTCTACATGGCTCCTGTCAAGGAGAAGATAATGTGCAGTCTGCTCCCGTTAGTTGAATGCCCCAGTGGGTTCGAGAGGAATTACTCGGCAAAGAAATGTGTGTGTGTGTGTGTGTGTGTGTGTGTGTTTATTTGCAGAGTCAGTAACTCGTAAGGTCTCTCTTTATGCGCTTGCAGCTATGAAAATCAGGGCTAGTCTCATCAAGGATATGGCAGTTGACTGTGCCGGGGACGATCTCTATTGATTTTTATTGATTTTATCAATTTTAGCACCAATGTTTATCCTAATATACCTTATGGATATATAGTTTTTATACTTTATATATCTTACAATTCTAAATGTCCATATTTTATTGTACTAGGCACCTATTGTATCTTATATGTTTGTTTGTTTTTTAATATATGACTTGTTGTAATATTTCAATGTTTTAAATCCATTTTATTCGTATTTGTAACTCTATTATTGATTTTGGTGATACGCATGCGAATGGCCTGTGGCTAAAGCATTATATAATAAATACTACTACTATATATATATTTGCAGAGTGATTCCTCCCAAAGACACTGGGGCATTTAAATATCCATATAGTGCAGAACACAAGTCATTTACACAGAAACACTGTTTCAGGTGCAGAAAACTTGTGCATTTATTTATATATTTTTTTTGGAGGGTTGTTGCAGAGAAGAAACTGGGGACTCATCTCAAGATGCTCCGAAGGTGGCTGTTCCATCAGTCAAAAAAAAAAAAAAAGGCATTTCGACCTGTGTATGTTCTCAAGAGCTTCTGCGGAGGCTGTGCAGAATCACGGAACGACAACGTGTAAACAGAGATGGTCACATTGCATAAAACTATAAGTGCCTTGGCACGTTGCCGGTGCCCTGTACGTACTTATTCAGAATCACAGTTCAGGAATTTCTGGAAGGAGCATCTACCGGGCATGTGAAAACCTGCGAGCTCAGACGGTACGTTTCTTTAAAACCCGCAAGCACGCGGTGGGGAGAACAGATAATACGCAAGAGACAAAGAAATGAATCCGAGCTACGAAGAAAAGCCCGTCAAGAGCGGGAGGGGGATCTGGATTTATTACACCCTGCCCAACGAGCGCATAAATATCTGCCAAATCGGATTACGTGCTGAGGTATGATGCAGTCTGGGGGAGCGGCTATCCCGAGCGGCAGAGAAGCCCTAGCAACAGGTTGCCGGGGAACCGGAATGGCCCCTCCAGAAAATAACTCCGCCCATTCGTGTGAAGCCTGAGAGGAAAACGCGGTCCGTGAAAGCTTCCGCCAAACGAAATGCGTCCGCACCGCGAGACTTTTTTTTTTTTGCTTTTCCTGCTGCAGCGAACTAACCCCCTCCCTCCCCAATTATGTAACGGCCCCGATACGCCCGCAAACTTGATGACAAAACAATAAAAGCTCGCGAGTGGGCGCGTCCGTGGGAGAAATACTGCAGCGACAAACAAGGAAACAGAAAAATTTTCCCACACGGTCATGCAAAGCCATAAAGCACATCAATCATTAAACGGGAAGACTGATGGCTCGATCGGCGCTTTGCTCATTGCGGAGCACTGCCGTTGGTCTACGGCTGCGTCACGGTGGACGTGGAAGCGGTGACGGATAAGAGCAACGACGACAGAGGTAACGTGGAATACCAACGTTGCAATCACGAGGGGGGGCGGCGGCCGCATTAATGACAAAAGAGAGGATTACGAACTATAGGTTGAGCCTTCCTTATCTGAAACGCTTGGGACCCGAAGCATTCCGCATTTTGGATTTTTTTTGGATTTTGGAACACAGTGCCTTCCCCGAATAACCCCATATCTCGTTCATTTGCTGCTTAGGCTGCGAAGGAGGCACAAGGTTGGAGAGAGACGGAGATTTTGTGGAGTGGTAGGAAGCCAAGCAAAGTGCTTGGTGCAAATCCTCCATTTCACAGATCACAGAATCATAGAGTTAGAAGAGACTCCAGGGGCCATCCAGTCCAACCCCCTTCTGCCATGCAGGAAGACACATCGAAGCACTCCCTGTGACAAATGGCCATCCAGCCTCTGCTTAAAAACCTCCAAAAAAGTGACTCCTCCACACTCCAAGGCAGCCTATTCCACTGCCGAATGGCTCTGAGGTTCAGGTGGAATCTCCTTTCCTGCAGCTTGAATCCATTGCTCCTTGTCCTGGTCTCTGGAGCAGCAGAGAACAAGCCTGCTCCCTCCTCAACAGGGCATCCCTTCAAATATTTAAACATGGCTATCACGTCCCCTCTTAACCTTCTCTCCTGCAGACTAAACATCCCCACTTCCCTCAGCCGCTTCTCATAGGGCTTCATGGCTTCCAGACCCTTCACCATTTTGGTCACTCTCCTCTGGACACGCGCCAGCTTGTCGATATCCTTCTCGAACTGAGGTGCCCAGAACTGGACACAGGATTCCAAATGAGGCCTAACCCATGCAGAATGGAGTGGTACCATTACCTACTTTGATCTAGACACCATACTTCTATTGATGCAACCAAGAATCGTGTTGGCTTTCTTGGCTGCCACATCACACTGCTGGCTCACGGTGAACAACCTGGTGAACAACCAAGACTCCCAGATCCTTTTCACCTGTACTGCTATCCAGCCACGCATCCTCCATCCTATATTTGTGCATTCCATTTTTTCTGCCTAGGTGTAGGACCTTACATTTCTCTCTATTGAAATTCATTTTGTTAGCCTTGGTCCAGCTCTCCAACCTGCTGAGCTCATTTTGAATTCTGATCCTGTCCTCTGGTGTATTAGCAACCCCTCCCAATTTGGGGAGGTGGGGCAAGCTTGTTTTCTGCTGCTCCAGAGACTAGGACATGGAGCAATGGATTCCAACTGCAGGAAAAGAGATTTCACCTAAATATCAGAAGAATTTCCTGACAGTCAGAGCCATTTGGCAGTGGAATATGCTGCCTCAATGGAGTGTGGTGGAGTGTGGTGGAGTCTTCTTCTTTGCAGGTTTTTAAGCAGAGGCTGGATGGCCATTTGCTGGGGGTCCTTTGAGTGTGTGTTCCTGCATGGCAGAATGGAGTTGGACTCAACGGCCATTGTGATCTCTTCCAACTCTACGATTCTGTGATTCTTTGATTCTATGACTCCATGTGGAAATGACCTCCAACCGCAGTTTGGGAGAGCAAGGTATCCAGGACACGGCACGCATATATAGGCTCACAAGAGTAGCATTACAAAAACTGACACTACTTGGAAGAGGCCACGTTATCGAACGTGGCCTCCCTAATTCCTACATCCTTGGGAAGAATCAGAATCAATGATGGTTGTAAACTCCCGTCAGGAACACCCGGTGGACAGTGAATCTGAGAAACGATGTCGATAATTTTCACGATGATGCATTTACGACTGCATTTATCCCCTGCTTTTACATCCAAACCAGGATCCAAAGTCTGCTTTGTTTTAGCAGACAAGCTGTGCGCCTTCCTCTCCCTCCTGAAAGGTTTGGTTAAATTTGCTGTTGTTGCCGCGTGCCTTCCAGTCATTTCAGACTTACGGCGACCCCAAGGTGAACCTAAGGGCATCCAATTACTTTCCAATTGCTCGGTTTGTCGGTTGGTTTCCATTTCCTTTCAGGAACAATTCCCAGGCGGCATCTTCCTGCCCAGTAAACGGGAGCTGGTGTTTTCAAGCCGATCTCTTTTAGAAATTCCTCAGCCGCCGGGCAGCAAAAGCAAAAGATCAAGAATTGAAATTGCCTGAAGTTTCTCAACTCTACTTTCCCCCTACCCAGTCTATGGGAGAATATATTTTTTAAAAAACTGGCTAGTCAGAAAACAGAAATGGCTTACTAGGTTAATTAGGAGACGTACGATTATAAGTGGACTTTGGAAAAGTTACTTTGCCATGACTTGAAGGCACACAGCAACCACAAAATGTCACGAACTGGATGCCCGCCTGAACAAATTGTCCCAAACACTTCCGATAAACAGCAGTGTGCGGAGGGTGTTGGTGAGGCCAAAACAATACGCAACTCTGCACGTGCGGTAAGGAAACCAAAGCCCAGCCCTGGGCAACAGGACTTATGCATGCAATATTTATAGATGGTGTTGTGGCCATGGGCCAGCCTTTGCTTTGCCAGATGAACTGCTGGTTTACGGTCCGGGAGGAATTCATTGATGAGGATTCACCAGTTGCTGGGGTTTGGCCTTCTCACGGCCGGGGACCTCCCGCCAGCCTTGGGAATGCGACAGCCCCCGGAATTTGGACGCAGAGGACTTCCTTTCCATCCAGAGAACAGAGGACAGATGTGTGGAACCAGCAGTTTCAAAGACGGGTTCACCATTGTCTGAAGACAAAGTTCCTCAGTGTATGCCGTGCGTTTGGAGCTTCTCACCGAGGTCCTAAAGGAGTAACCATCAAGGTACCCGGGGTGAGCAACTTCAAAGAAACATAGAGTGGGACGAGACCACAAAGGCCATCGAGTCCAACTCCATTCTGCCACGCCGGAACACACACTCAAAGCACCCTGAGCAAATGGCCATCCAGCCTCTGCTTAGAAACCTCCAAATGAGGAGGAGACTCCACCACACTCCACTGAAGCAGCAGATTCCACTGCCAGACAGCTCTGACCATCAGGAAGTTCTTCCTGAGGTTCAGGCAGAATCTCTTTTCCTGTAGTTTGAATCCATTGCTCCGTGTCTTAGTTTCTGGACCAGCAGAAAACAAGCTTGCTCCCCCTGCAACATGACATCCCTTCAAATATTTAAATATGGCTATCACGTCTCCTCTTAACCTTCTTTTTCTCAGGCTAAATATCCCCAGCTCCCTGAGCTGCTCCTCATAGGGCTTCATGGCTTCCAGACCCATCACCATTTGGTCACCCTCCTCTGGACAGCTTATCAATATCCTTCCTGAACCGTGGTGCTTTGGCAGGTCTAGGGGCCAATTTTCTGCCCCAGAAGCTCATGGGCCAGGCATGGTCTGCCTGAGAAACAAAAATGGAAATGGCCAAAAATCCACCATGTCCCCTCTGCTGCCTCCCTGTGCAATTTTCAGTAGGGATTGCAAACCTTGTGAGACCGAGAAACTGTGAATGAGGCTTGTAAATCCCCATTAAAAATGACATGGGGCAGCTGTGGGGGCCCCCCACTTCTGCCTTGTGGAGGAACCCTGATGCCTCAAAGAAATCCACGGTGGGTGGAATAGGGTGATCATACCTTTTTTGTGTATGTTAAATATGCTTTGGGAGGGCCTAGAGTTATTCACGGGCTTTCCACTTTCACGGGTGTCCTGTGCCCCTAACCCTAGCGAATGGAGAGGGATGACTGTATATGACATTAATTACTGCTTCATTAAATAGGTTAGTCTCAGCATCACCGCAAATCAGAAACTACTTAAATGCAGGCCAAAACAACAGATAATGGATGCTGAACCTCAAATACCTCTTTTTTCTGGGGTCCAGATAAGAGGGAAGGCTTAGAACAAACTCCTTTCCTGCCAGCTAGCCATGTGCACTGGCACTGCACAACCTGAGCCAATCTAAGCTTGCTAAAATGCAAAAACCCGTATCTGTAGCATCGCCAAATTGAGTCAGTTGGTATTTTTGTTCGCTCTCGGGCTGTACAGCAACAATGCAATGAAAGCAGAACACTCGAAAATAAAAAGAGTATGCATCATCTATGCATACATACCAGTAGCAGATTTTTTGAAAAATGTGTAAACATGAATTCTTTTCCCGGAAAGCTAAAAAACAATCTAACAAGGCACAGAGTTCTCCGCGTGCCAAAGAAACACTCAGAAAGATTAAATTGGAAACGGGCTCTCTCTTGATAAAGGGCTTCGCCAGTACATAATGGGTGGAGAGGTTCTCCAGAAGCATGAGGATTGATGACTCAGTAACGAGAGGCAGAAGCAAAGATCGTCCAGTCCAAATGAAAGAGCTAAGAAGTGCAAGTAATGGGATGGAATTCCTTGGCCATTAATTGGTGGCTGCAAAAGACGAAGGGAAAGCCAAGTATGAGGTCTCTAAGAGGCAGCCTTGCCTACCAGGGAAGGGCAGGACAAAGCCAACGTGCTGTTCATGAATTAGCTTGGGTGCTGACTGTGGTTACGCCCTCCAGCATTTCACAGATGAAAATCGAGACATATGTGGCTAAGCAAAATTAGACTGCGGGTGTGATGGCAAAGCTATCAGTCAGGAAGAACAGACCGCTACGAGAGATTGCAGCGAATTGCTTTTGCCTCACCCTACTGGGAAGAGCACAATACCCACTTGCCTCTTCTCCTCTCCACTCTACTGAGTGCAAATTCTTTTGTAATTTGAACTCAGTTTGCAGCCATAAGGACAAAGCAGGAATGTGGGAGGAGGAGAGGAAAACCGGGACACTTTAAAAGCGGCTGAAAAAGTGGGATGGCAGACCTAAAGCATTATTGAAGAGTGTCGGCCCCAGGACAAAACCTTGCTGCACTCCGCTTGAGACCTCTTTCCAATCTGTGGCACAGCCACTGATGACAACCTCTTTGAGTGCCTTTGAAATTTTAAGTTCTTGCAAAGACAGGGAATAAAGAAAAAAAAATCACTGGGGATGCAGTGGGGGGGGGTTATGCCCTCATTTTGCTCCCGTTGTAGATAAACTCCTCTTCGAAAACTGTCCATCCATTTCCGAGGTATCTCTTTTGACCTTTCTGTAACCTTACAGATGGCTCAGGTACAGTTATGGTTGCGATTTTTCCCCATCTCAGGTTTATGTCCATTAGAAGAAAGCCTATTTTAATTACCGTTCCTTCCATCTGCCACCTCTCGGTGAGAAGTGAGCCCTGGTATACCTGGGGAAAATAATCTGCAAACCGTTGGTCTCCTCCACTCCATCTTTCTTTAGACATATTTAATCCTAATGGAAGCCCAGCGTGGGAAAGGAGCCATTTCTGAAGAACACAGAGCCATCCGCTGGCGCACTTGGAACAATCTGAGTGCCGCAGAGAGACACATTCCCAATTTTGACAAGAAATGAGCGAGGAAAAATCATCCCTTCCAATGCTTCCCCACGGAGCTGCCAGTTGTGAAGCTGTCTTCTTATAGGTTCTCACTCTGGGTTCTAATGACAGAAAATGATCCCCTTCGATGGCATATTTTTGCATACACACACACACACACACACACACACACTTGCACTGAGGGCCCCCTAAAGACTCTGTGGATAGCTTTGCATTTCCTGTTTGTGTCTGACTTAATCCTCCAAACACTCCCTATTTATTTACCAGAGTGCCGGCTTGCGGTGTTCGAGTCGGTGGGATGTCGAATCCATTCTGGATTCGAGTGCGAACATTAAGGGAGGCATTCACCTCCAAAAGTTGAGACTGCAATCTGGAATAGATTCACTATCCCATTGACATGAAAGCCACCACCTACCCCTGACGCTCAAAGAAAGTATGGTTGGCGTTGAACTTTAAGAGAGCTATCCAAGGTGCTGAATGTATTTTGGTGGTTGGGTTCAGCCCAGGGTGGGTGTAAGTAATCCCCTTTTAGCTTGGCCCCACAGTTCCTAGCCCTTGAAGCCTTCCACTTTCAGTTGCCCTCCAGTCCCCCTTTAAAATCCCTCTTTGGAGTCGGGTCCTCGGCCATTTCCACACTGCACTGTTACAGTGCTATTATTCCGCTTTCAACCTCCTGTGGAATTCTGGGGTTTGGAGTTTCCTGAGGCCAAAGAGCTCTTCGGATGAGAATTCCAAAAGTCCCTAAACTGCAAACCCCAGGATTCCAGAGGAAGCTGAGAGGGGAATAATAGCATTATAACAAGTCTCGTGCGGAAAGGCCCCCAGGCCTTCAGGTGACTTCACCGTTGGTGTGTTAGCTTTGTGTTCTTTTTGTTAGGTGACCCACTTAATCTTAGAGTTAATGAGGCTGTCCAGAGTCAGTTTTACAAAATTACAAATATCTGAACTTTATTTAATAACATGAAGACTAACTGCTTTCTTAAGATCCAGTTCTTAGTTCCAAAGAATCAATACACGGTTCTGTCCTGAGCCCAGTGCCATTCAACATCTTTATAAATGACTTGGATGATGGAATAGAGGGCACGCTCACCAGATAAGCAGGTGACACCGAATGAGGAGGGACAGCTAATACCCCAGAGGACTGGATCAGAATTCAAAATGACCTTGACAGATTAGAGAGCTGGGCCGCAACTAACAAAATGAATTTTGACAGTGAGAAATGTAGCGTTCTACACTTAGAAAGAAAGAATGAAATGCACAGATATAGGATGGGTGATACCTGGCTTGAAAACAGGATACGTGAAAGGGATCTAGGAGTCTTAGTGGACCACAAGCTGAACATGAGTCAACAGTGTGATGCAGCAGCCAAGAAAGCCAATGCGATTCTGTGCTGCATCAATAGGAGTATAGTGTCGAGATCAAAGGAAGTAATAATATCACTGTATTCTGCTTTCATCAGACCTCATCTGGAATCCTGTATCCGGTTCTGGGCACCACAATTCAAGAAGGATATTGACAAGCTGGAGCGTGTCCAGGGGAAAGCGATCAAAATGGGGAAGGGTCTGGAAACCATGAAGCCCTCCGAGGAGCGGCTTGGGGAGCTGGGGATGTTTAGCCTGCAGAAGAGAAGGTGAAGAGGGGGCAGGAGAGCCAAAATGGTGAAGTAGCCAGTAGCCATAAATTGATAGATGACTTGAAGGTGTGGGTTCACACAAGTTGGACTTACTAGGTTTGTAAGACGGGAAGTTGGACTCAAGACCTTGGAACGTTTGAGATTCATGATTATTGGCTATTAACAAGTGAACGTGACCCATGAAAATTACCTCCTAAGCCAAGCAGCAGCCTAACCAAAGGGTTTCCAAGGCACCGAAGATCTGGGAGCTAGGGAATGACACATGCAGCACCCCCCTTGCGAAGGACTTCTGGGGAGACGTGGCTATCCGGAGTGCCTGAGCATTGTGGAAGCAGGTTGCCAGGCAACCGGAATAGCTCCTCCAGAGAGAAATCCAGCCGAGTAGTGTGTGGCAGGGGCCGGCGGCTGAGAGGAGAAGTTAAATTCTCCGAAGACATCTCTTTCTCCTTTTAGTCATCTTCTGTCTTCCTCTAGATGTTCTTGCAAGACCCCCCCCCCCATGAGCGGCGGGAACCATGCAGCCCTCCGGACGCCATAGGACTGCAAGCCCCAGCATCCCCAGACCACGTAGCTGGGATAAGGAAGGCAATCCAACAACATCTGAACATCCAGCCTTGTTTGGTTCGAAGGGTTGACAGCCCGAAGTCTATTTAAAAGCCAAACTACCATTTTAAAAGGATTTCATCTGCTAATAACGCACGGCAGGAAGCTGAATGAATTTTATAACATTTAGTGGGGAATGGGTTCAATCCATTTCTAAAGAAATACCAATTTTCAATTTATTTGAGAGGTGAAAACGCTCACTGAGGCTGGAGGCTGCTCGCTAGCCCTCTCTAGACAGCCTGTCTCAGCCGAAAAGGAGACGCTGATGAAATTTTTTGATATCCCTAGATGACGGCATGGCATCATTTTACCCTTGTGAGCTGCATTTGGCTATGAAGAAAGCTCTTTGAACGGCGTGTGCGTGTGCACTGCATTTCGCTGTTCTTGCCATGGTAGAAACGATCCTTTATTGTTCTAAAGTAGTGGAGATTTTATATTGTTTTACACCAGTGTTTCTTAACCGGTGGTCTATGGACCCCCCCTCCGGAAGGCCTCCACGTCCCCCCAGGGGGTCCACGAAAGCTTGAAGAAATGTCACGAGCTTTTCACGGTTAGGAAAGGAAGGAAGGCCAATTTTGTATGGAATTACTCCAATAAAAACATTATAATTGGAGGATGCACGTTTAATTTATTTCTCCCTCCTCTCCAAATGCAAAGACTCTTGATGAGAAACCTTAAAGAAATATTTTGTGCACGCGGTAGATTGATGACAATTGGGGAAATGGATAGATTGACAGACAGATTAAAAGTCCTTCCAGAACAAGGTTTTGTAAGAAATTGGCAATTATTGATTGAATACATGGAAGAAAATGAGGGTGGAATGATGATTTAGGGGTTCTGAACTTGCTGTTTCTATTTTGCCTTGCTTTGAATAGAAGAATTTATAATTTGACAGCATGAAAAGGAGTTAAAGAATATTATAGATGATTCTAGTTTGCTGCTATATTATATGTGTTGAACTAGGTATGTAAGTTCTTTTTTTAAGGCCTCGAATTCAGATTTGGAACGCTTTTAAAACATTTTTATTATTCAGTTTTAATCCACGTGCCTAGTTTTAACTGTGAGTTGACTACGGATGTAACTTCTTCACTATGTTTCTTCTTGGAGGAAGCAACAAGTAATTGTAGCAATTTTCTAGCCCCTGCAAGAAACATTCAAAGTCTACAACATTTTCAAAGTCTATTCACAATTCAGGACATATTCTGCCCAAAATTTCTGCATGCTTGTTTTGCAAAGAAAACAGCAAGAAACAGTATTTTACATGCATAGACATTGCATATAAAAGCTATTCCTTGTGCAGAAAATGCTGTTTTCTACACAGATCAACCATGTGACAATTTTTGCACAGACCAAGTTCTCAATTACAGCATTTTCTACGCAGGAAATAGCTTTTTCTATGCAGGGTGCAATCTTTCAATAACATTTGCTGTGCAAACCATTCTATTTGCTGTTGGAAAAAAATGTTGTTCTGGACAGTTTGGGGGAATATTTTCAAATATTCTTTCCGTCCATAGAGTCTCCCAGGATCCCATTTGGGGGAAAATGGATTTAAATGATAAAAAAATGAAAATGGAAGTCATGCCCTATGAGGAGAAGCTCAGGAAGCTACGTATGTTTAGCCAGACAAAAAGAAGGTTAAGAGGAGACACGATAGCCCTGTTTAAATATCTGAAGGGATGTCATGTTGAAGATGGAGCAAGCTTTTTTCCTGCACCTCCAGAAATTAGGACATGGAGCAATGGATTCAAACTACAACAAAAGAGACTTCATCTAAACATCAGGAAGAACTTCCTGATGGTCAGAGCTGTCCGGCAGTCGCTACCTCCATGGAGTGTGGTGGAGTCTCCTTCCTTGGAGGATTTTAGACAGAGTCCGGATGGCCATCTGTTGGGAGTGCTTTGGGGTGGGTTCCTGTACGGCAGATGGGGGTTGGACTGGACGGTCCCTGAGGTCTGTCCCAGCTCTATGATTCTATGCACAGAAAGGCAATATAAAAATGGCTTAATGCAAACACTGAGCTCTTTAAGGCACATTTCTCCTACCCTGATGCTACAGACTAGAATTCTCCTGCTGTAGCAACAAGCCACGGGAAGCATTTTTCACAGAATATCCCTCTGCAGTCCTCACATTGAGCCAAACTCCATTTAAACGAGGAGACAGCACTAATAACGTCAGTGCGCCAGGATGAAGGGCGGCTGTTGCTAATGAAAGAGACCAGCTGGGCGTCAAGAGTCTCATTTCTCCTCTTCTGGGAAGCTCAGCCGTCAGGCGCACGATGAAGCCGCCGTGCCAATTTTATGACTGCCATTTGCCATTCTGGATGCTAACCGTACCTGACCAGGTGCCATTCGCATGGTGTACACGGTGAGCATCTTTTTTCTGAATGAAATGCCAAACCACACTGGGACACAGTGCTTTTTTTTTTTTAAATCTAGTTTACGAACGGGGGAGCATGAAGAGGACCAATCATGCCCTCTTTTTGACTATAAACGCTTTAGAATTCTTGCACAAGGCACACTGGGAAATGAATGGATGCTCCCAGCTGGCTTTTGTGCTATTTGCAGGTTAAAAAAAAAGAAGATCAAGGACAATGCAGGACTGCAACTCCCATCAGCCCCCAACAGTGGGGATCGTTGGGAGTTCCAGCCCAACCGCATCTGGAAGGCCACACTTTGCCCTGCCATAAAGGCTAATTCTCAAAATACGGGTACCCACAGGCACGCTTTGGTGAACAAAAGCCTCTGATTAGGATCTTCCTTTTGACAAAAGCTATTATGCCCACCCATCCTCCCTTTCCTTCTCTTCCTCCACTGTCCAATTAGACATTTTCTAGCAGCATGAGCACTGGGACTATAGTGAAAGGGAGCTGGAAAAACTGTCAGTGCTGGGTTGCAGGCGCATATCTGCAATAGACAAAGCTTGAGTTGGTATTTTACTTCAGCTGATGCTAGCGTGTGCCTCCTTACAGCAAGCAAGGGAAACAGCTGCTGCCTGCAGAATCCCATCTAGAGTATGCATGAACAGCATAATGGAGAGAAAAGGAGAAGGCGGAAAGGAAAGGCGTGCCCCACCATTTCCTCCCAGCAAGTTAAACAAAGAGCTTAGATCCATATATTTAACCATTAAAATGGAAATCAGGAGTAGAAGCAGATAAAATTGAAAAATCACCCCTGGATGGATTTTGGAAAAAGCTTTCAAGTAGCCTCTGGAAGGTTTAAAATGTTCTTGTTCACTTAGACAAGCTTACCTGATCTGCGCATATTGCTAGTTTTGAATAAAAACTACAATGCAGCTGGGTGAGGGGAGAGAAGATCGAAAGCAGAAACTTGTTCCTCTTTCAAGGATAAAAGATATGTACACAATGGCGGGTCTGGGAAAATGCCAAAACCGGTGGGACGATGTGAGATTTAAGCCTTTCACAACCACTGCTATGTGTACCTAAATTTGTATGACAAGATATAAAAACTGTAATCATCCTATACGCTGTAGTCTCAGCAACTTCAAGAGAAGGTTGCAGTGTTGCTTACTCCAAATAAACGCTTCTTTTTAACATAAGTGAAGTCTGTAGAGTGCAAGTTATCCAGGATCATGAAATCTTCTTTAACTTAAGTACATCGATACTACAATTGTCCTGGACTGGAATATGGTTTAAGCTGATACTGGAAAGATAATAGATTACAACTCTCCAATGGAGGCTACCAGTATGCTTCTTAATCATTTAAAAGACTGAAATTTCTGACTCAGAAATTATTGTAAATCTAGGAAAAGTGGCCACTGTTTCCATCTGTCCCACTTGCTTTTTGCCAGATCAGACTTTCCGTTTTTGCTGTTATGATAAACGCGACCTATTATTCCAAGGGCAAGGTAGAACCAGATATTTGGGGAAAAAAAGCAGATTGATTAAGAGACGGAGTGTCCTTGTCGGGTTTTGGAACAGTTGATGCCTTAACGGTATTCATCTGTGCTCTCTTTCATTTTTAATATACCTAAGATTAATGATAATTTGGCCTCACTCGTGTGTCAACTTCCTTATTAATGCCTCACTTCTTTGTCCAAAATATTTCCATAACTGCCGTTCATGACAAAGCCTCCCCGTGTTATTTTCAAAGAAATGCAAGTAAAAACTAGCACACGACAAAAGCAACGATTCTGAAACAGCCAATAAATAATGAGTTGCTCCCTCGAAGGATACAGATGCCCAGATGCTCTGCATTTTCGGTAGAGGAAAACAATGTCTTCTACGCAGAAACCTTGTTTTCCATGCAAGAAATTTTGTCACACATCCTGAAACATTCCCAAAACCCACAGCCTTGTGGGCCTTTTTGCACAGACAAAATCCCAAAGGATGAAGGTTTAAATTGTCCAGGATTCTCCTCATTAGGATCTTCTAACACTCAAGAAATACATTTTTGTCTATTGTCTATTTTAAATCATCCTTTCCATCCCCAGCAAGAGCTTCCGGCTGAAATCTGCCGGGATTTGTTGCGCCACTGGGACGTGGTCTCTGAGAATTACCCGGAAATGGAATTAGGGGTCTGTTCACACCCCACAAATAAAGCAATACGATTCCACTCTAAGTGCCACGGTTGAATGCTATGGAATCCTGGGGTTTGTCACTTGCCGAAGCGCTAGAGCTCTCCGGCTGAGAATACCAAAGAGTGCCTCCTTAAACTACAACTCCCAGGATTCCACTGGATGGAATCATGGCACTTATGGCGCTATAATTTCTCTTGATTCATCATCATCTTTCTCCTAGTCCAAGACTCCGGGCGGCCTACAAAATCAATATCGATACGGCTAAAAAAAACCCTATATCCTGTAAAAGGTTAAAAAAGATAAACTAGGAAGAGAATTAAAAGCAGTGAAAAATGTAGCCATAACAGCACATAAATACAATGCAACCAACTCTCAAAGGCCTGTCGAAGCAAAATGGTCTTCACCCGCCAACAGAAGTGTAGCAAAGGAGGGTGGCAGTCTAAACCCTCTAGGAAGGGAATCCCAAAGCCGGGGAGCAGCCACCAAGAATGCCCTCTCCTGTGTTCCCACCAGATGCACTTGGTGAGAGTGGTGGTAGGACAGAGGCTATTTCCGCACTAGACTGTCAAGGTGCTATTATTCCACTTTCAACATCCTATGGAATCCTGGGGTTTGCAAAGGAATCTTTTGAGGCCCTTCCCTACACTGCAAACCCCAGGATTCCATAGGCTGTTGAAAGTGGAATAATAGCACCTTAACAGTCTAGTGCGGAAATGGCAGAGAGATGGATCTCCTGCTTTCAGCCTGGAAGAAGGCTCGTCTGTAATGCAAATTGTGGTTTGGGAGATCATTCCAGTGGCGGAAACACACCCCTCATTGTGGCCCTTGCTAGTGCGGTCTTTCTGAACAGCTCATTCCCTGGACCGGATAGGTACATCTATCCCTTGGCAACGCTGACGTAATCTGAGTGCACTTGTCTACATGCATGGTGGAGTGTGCAGAGAATCCATTCCACGTTTGCATTTTGAAATTTTGAAATATCTAACTCACAGGGCCTTGCCGCACCACACTATTATAGTGCTCTTATTCCACTTTCAACATCCTGTGGAATCCTGGGGTTTGAAGTTTAGGTAGGCACATTTAGGATTTTCATCCAGGGAGCTCTTCAGTCTCAGGAAACTACAAACCCCAGAATGCCCCAGGATGTTGAAAGGGGAATATTTGCACTATAACAGTGTAGTGCAGAAATGGCTGTAGAATCTACCATATCTGCCAGCATCTATGGCCATTTCTGCACTACACTGTTATAGCGTTATTATTCCACTTTCAACATCCTGCGGAATTCTGGGGTTTGTAGTTTCCTGAGGCCAAAGAGTCCTCCGGCTGAGATTTCTAAATGCCCCTCCCTAAATTGCAAAACCAGGATTCCATAGGATGTTGGAAGTGGAATAATAGCACTATAACAGTGCAGTGCAGAAAAGGCTTACGATAGGACGCACTCCATTTATACGTTGGCAAATATGACTTGCTGGCATATAAAACAGATTGGTGCATAAGACACATTCCGTTTTCAAACAGTATTTCTTGGGAAAAAAGGTGAGTCTTATACGCCAACAAATACAGTATTTTGGGGGATAGGATCCTCCACCCTGGGCAGCCGATTGAAAGTTCAGACTAAAAGCTGGAGTGGATTCTCCACTATCCCCTCCCTCCAGGCTGAGGAGCCACAGCACACGACTAAAAAAAGAGGTGAGGGACTGGGCAGAGTGTCATCCGTCTTCCGTTTTCGGGGGGGCCTCTCACAACGACGAGAGCTTTGGGGAGCAGATTGCGTGGGCCACAAAAGCCCTCGTGCCAGAAGACGGAGAATTGCACAATAGGACAGAAAGTGTTCGTCAGAAACATCAAAAGCAGCGGGGGAGATTTGGAAACCTTCCTGCATTGAACTATTCCACTCATCCAAAACACACAGACACACAAATATCCTTGGCAGTTTGCTGTCAAGCCCAGCAGTCTGTTTTTATTCCATTAAGCACTGGATAAACCAGTTTCTGGAGAGGCCTGGGGAGCAGGTGGAAAACTCATTTCCAGGCCTGCCAGATCATCAATTCTAAAACGCACAACAGCGTTACACCCAGACACACCCCTTGGGACCATCACAAAGCTGTGCTGTGGAAAAAGAACCGACAATGGCCATCTGCGATGTTCCAAGGGGATGCAGCATTCTGGAATAAGGGGAGAACTTTGACTACGGTCAAGGAAATCAGGAATTGCTCTTCTCTCTCACCAAACATGAACCAAAAAGGAGCTAATGGATTCCTCATCCAGGGAGGTGCAGTCTAGAGAAAATGATTTTTTGGGGGGGGATTAATGGCTGGAGCCTGTTCAGCAGTTATAAGACTGAGATTGTGAAGCTGCAATTACATTATTGCAACTTGCTGTGGATTTACGTTTAATAATCGCGAACAACCCTCCGTGAGCCTCAGATCTGGGCTACGGAGGTGGTACAGGTGTCCCCCCCAACTTTTCGATGATCTGCTTTCCAATGATCCACTCTTTCGACCCTTTTCAGTTACAACCAGAACCCGTACAGCGGATGCACGGTCAAAAGGTGTTTACCCATCCTTTATCCTTGAGGCTGGAACATATATTCTGCAAACCCCAGGATTCCATAGGATGTTGAAAGTGGAATCATAGCACTATAAGACTGTAGTGTGGAAATGGCCAGGGAGATTAAAATGACACAGAGCGGTGTGTGCAAAAGGTTAATAATTCAGGCCCGAATTGATCCCTCGGATTCGACTGAAGCCGACTTGTCAAATCAATGGGATCTTACATAAGGGTTGAGTTGCCAAGTTCTCATCGATTCAATGGCTGAAAATATTGGGAGGAAGCTTCTGTTAGCAGCAAATCCACAAAGCACCGGCGTTGCCTGCCTACAAATGTTGCCCTTGCATGGAAGAAAGATATTCCCCATTCCTGCATCTTCACTCCAAAAAGTTACAGGCAGGGGACGGGGAATAAGCCTTTCTAAAGACGCTGTTGCTGCAGCAATTCAAGTCGAGAGAGACTCTTGGCAAAGACAATGACTCCCCAGGACTTATCAGAGCCGGCATGGGTTAGCAGTTTCAGGGATCCAAGTTTTAATTCCCACTGGGAAAAAAAAAATCACGCATTGTCTTATTAAATAGTTATATGTGGTCTCTCTTTATGATTTTATATAGCCCTGTGAAAAAGGCCTGTGAAAGCACCTATAGTCAGCCCTCCACATTTGCAGGTTTCACTTTTGCGGATTTGATTACGTGTGGATTCTTTGCTGTCACATAGGCCCTTTTTAATGGGGACCGCAAGCCTTGTGAGACTGAACGAGGCTTGTAAGTCCCTCTTAAGAAATGGTGTGGGGCAGCAGAGGGGGTGGCCGTCAGCCCCACCAGCCCCCCACTTCTGCCTCGTGAAGGAACCCAGATGCCTCAAAGGAATCCAGAGTGGGCGGAATAGGGTGAGCATACTTTTTTGTGTGTTAAATATGGTTTGGGAGGGCCTAGAGTTATTCACGGTTTTTCCACTTCCACGGGGGTCCTGTGCCCCTAACCCTAGCGGATGGGGAGGGGTGATTGTACAGGCAGAAATGTGTTTGGTTTATTTTCATCAGTAGATCATTCATCCACGGATCACCTTGAGATATGTCTCCCATATTTTTTTTTTCCTGCCAATTTTATTGGGTACTTCCGATTCTGCTTCCTTGCTAATCCCCACCAAACCAGCAATCTCGCTGTGTGACCTTGGGTAGCTTTTCCACCTCTCCTTTCCTCGTCTTCCTATGTGGCCTACCCCACAGGACTGTTGTGAAGACCAAGGGGGGAGAAAGAGAGCCATTGTCAGGGACCCGGCCCTGCCACGAGGGTATCGCTCTGTTTGCTTAGCCGTGACAGCCGTTTCCAGGTGATTTACTGCGGCCATTTCCGCCCTACACTGTTATAGTGCTATGATTCCACTTTCAACCTCCTGTGGAATTTGTAGTTTAGGGAGGGGCCTTTAGACTTCTCAGCCAGAGGGCTCTTTGGCCTCAGGAAACTACAAAGCCCAGAATTCCACAGGAGGTTGAAAGTGGAATCATAGCACTATAACAGTGTAGTGCGGAAGAAATGCTCAAGGTATTAGCTTTAGAGTACTTTGCAATGGTCTGTGTTTAAACTGCATGTAACAATGTATTGCATATCGAAGGAAAGAATCACTGTAACTCATTCCAGGGGTTTAAAGAGGGTAGTTTGGGAGATGCGTACTCCGTCAGTGTTTAGAGGGAAATATCAAGGAATGAGATTGGTGTAACTCTAAGATGTGTTAGTAAACAACTTGGGGGCTGATAAGGAAACCTGGGAAAGTTGGAGACGGGCAAGATCAATTTATGGGAACGGACAGGGTCCCCTGGGAACCGCTTGGACTTCAGGAAAGGGGAGGACCCCTGAGAATCCACCAATGGAAATTGCTTGTGCATAAAAGTGTGCACCCCTATACAACAAAGTGGGCCTCAGGAAACTACAAACCCCAAAATTTCATAGGAGGTTGAAAGTGGAACAACAGCACTATAACAGCGTAGCGTGGAAAGGCCCTAAGAAACAACTAGCAATTGGGTTTAAACCATTGCTTATTACGTATGAATCCTACACGACTCGCCATGACAACAACAACCCTGCGAGGTAGGCAAGACCGAGAGCCAACGGATTGCTCAAAGAGGTATAGTCGTTCGCTTGTTTCAGCAAACACACTCAGACCAGGGTTGGACACAAGAGTGTATCTTGTGACCCTCGACAATCTGCAGAGGGGCAACTTACTTTCTAAACAGGTCTCCTCTGCATCGTTTAGCATCCGAAAAATGTACAAAACCATGAATAGAACCTCAGCCTCTTCTGGGTTGTGCTTTTGCATTGGGGGGAACCCGTGCGGCCCTTGGGAGGCATTCTGGGGGAGAGAATTGGGCCTTGGGACATCCCAAAGTTGCCCATTTGTTGGAGATGAATGGATTCACTGTGACAAAAGATGTGTTGAGAGAGACCGGAATTTGTCCCATTAGACGCTCTGCCCCAAGGAGGCTACAGTCCATGAGGGCTTATGCCACAATAAACAGACCTATCACATTTTGAGGTGCCACAAAACTCCTCCAATGGTTTTTGGAGCTTTCATTGATGTGCGAGGAGGGAACTGAGAGAGAGAAAGAAGGGTCTTTCTGAACATCCAACTCCTAACCAGGGCCATTTCCGCACTAGACCAGTTATAGCGCTATGATTCCACTTTCAACCTCCTATGGAATCCTGGGGTTTGCGGTTTTGGGAGGGGCCAGCCGGCCCCTCCCGAAACCGCAAACCCCAGGATTCCATAGGAGGTTGAAAGTGGAATCATAGCGCTATAACAGCCTAGTGCGGAAATTTGTGTTTTTCCACCCAGCCCAGAGCTGGAACGTACGAATTTGAAGAGAAAGAGATCCAGCATTTTCCAACACAAGGAGAAGCCTTCGCCTTAGGAAACGCAGCCTGTAGCCTTCCCCGGCTGTTCAGTTCTAAAAACAGGGGTGGGTTTAATCCCGCCGCCCTCCCGAACAACCTCTCTGCAGGGCAGCCAGGTGAACTCCAGGTGAGTCCAGCCTGCACGCCTGTCGTTTTTCAGATTAGAAGATGCTTTCTCTTGGAAAGTCTCCAAATCCCACTTTACGGGGCCGGAAAGGGCCGCTGCGGCTACCCAGCTCGCTGGCAGCGCTCTGCCCATGCTCAGAAACAAGCTTTAAAGCCTCGCGCTTTTTATTGCGCCTCTGCTTTCGCGGACTCGGTCTAAACCGCCACGGCCCACAGCCCACCCTCTGGCTTGCGCCGATTAAAAACTTGTCAGCCCGGAAGGTGCTCAGACAGGGCAGATGAAAGCCGTGCGCTGCGGTCTGGGGGGAACAAAAAAACTTCCAAGAAATAAAACTTGCCATGCTGCCGTCCCTGGAAGCGTATGCCAAACAAAGCTCAGTCCAAACAAATCGCGCAAGCCTGTCGCAGCCGACTGGACTGCAAAGCAGGAACACAGCTCTGGCACTCCACGCATGTTCAGAGGCCCCTTCTCCTCCCCCAAAACAGCCTAGTCCGAATAAATCTTTTCAAGCACCGCAAGCCCGACGCGACTGCAAGGCAGAAAACACAGTTCTGGCACCCCGCACGTGCTCAGGGGCACCTTCTCTTTCTCCAAACAAGCTCAGCCCAAATAAATCTTTCAAGCACCGCAAGCCTGATCCGACCGCAGTGCAAGAACACGGCTCCGAAACTCTGCACACGCCCAGAGGCCCCTTTTCTCTCTCCAAACACAGCTTAGCCGAAATAAACCAGTTCAAGCCCTGTCGCGGCTGATCTGACTGCGACGCAGGGACACAGCCCCGGAACCCCACACATGCTCAGAGGCACCTTCTCCACCCCCGCCCTCCCAGATCTATCTAAGCCGTGCGTGCATGCGTGTGTTTCCCAGCCAACAAAGACGCAACAGCAGACACCCAGAGGAGCGCAGAACGAAAGCGGGAGAGGCGCACGTTACGACCGCCGCACAGGATCGCGCGCAAGGATAACCCTTTTTTTTTTTTTTTTGCTTTGTCCTTCCCCAGCCTTTCAGCTGTTGCTCGCCTTTCTTCCTCAGCATCCGAGAGCGCCAAAAGGAAGCGGAGAAAAGCAAGCCAAGCCAAGCCACCTACCTTTCCTCGCAAGGCGGATCCTTCACGCCAGGGTCTCCTCCCGGGTCGGGGCTGTCTGCAGGCGACCCAGGCGCAGGCGCCCCCTCCCCAGCCCGCCCGCTCCTGCGCCTCACCTGCCGAGCCCCCGCCTCGCGCCGCCCCTCCCTCCCGGCTCGAACCCGCCCTCGGCCGCCGGCTGCGCTGTGCAGACGCGCTCCGCTCCGATTGCAAAAGTAAAGCCGAGCCGGCCTCCAATCCGCGGCCGCGTACCTTCCTCTCCGCCTTAGCCACGCCTCCTCCTTCCCTTTTGTGACGGGCGGCGCCATTGGCAGGCGGCCCCTTCCCTCCTCAGATTCTGATTGGTCCGGAGCCGCGCGCTGCCGCGTTCCTGGGTTCTCATTGGTCCGTCCTGGGAAGGGGCTGCCGCACACCGCCGTTCGAGCCTCAGTCCGCTCCCGGACGGCGAAGTGGGCGGTTCGTCGCGGTCTCTAATGGGAGGAGGTGGTAGGGTTTAGGTCTCTGCCCCGTTCCTTCGTCTATCTGCGGCAACATAAAGGCATTGCCTTCCCAGTTGGGAATTGTTTCCCCCCAGTGAAATTTTCTATTTAAGGATCTTTCCACACTACACTGTTATAGCGCTATCATTCCGCTTTCAACCTCTTACAGCATCCTGGGGCTTGCAGCGTAGGGAGGGGCCTTGAGAATCCTCATCCAGAGAGCTCTTTGGCCTCAGGAAACTACACGCCCCAGAATTCCACAGGAGGTTGAAAGTGGCATCGTAGCGCTATAAAGTGCAGTGCGGAAAGGCCCTAAATTTCTAGCTTCCTGGACGGTGAGGCATTGAAATCCGTTCACGCTGCTACTTTTCTTCTCAAACAATTACTTTATTCGAAGTTCAGCTTGTCCCCCCCCCCTTAATTTTATTTTTGAATGAATAAAAAAAGATAAAAATGCAACCAAAACAGGAAAGAAAAACACATGAGAAAAAAAGAGAGGGTGTATAAAAAAGTCAACAATCCACGAAACAAGTTAACAATCGGCAAAACCAAACAGTACATAGTAACAACAAAGAACAAAACTAGAAATAGCAATCTGAAGTAACAAACAGCTAACTATACCGGACTGAAAAATTGGTTCCTGCTTCTGCTGCAAACTGGTAGTAATCCTACAGTAACCGCTAATCCGATAAATCCCAAATTGTAATTAAATTTGAGATTTGTTGCCTACATTTATGTCTATGATAAATCATTATGAGGACTAAATGGGGCTGTATTTGGTAGTCCTAAGTGGGTGATTGATATAAATTGTGGCTTAGTTGGTAAATACTATTTTTTCCCCCCAAATACTATTGTTACTTAGTGAATTATTGCAATAAATGCTTGGCTGAAACAGAGAATTGCCACAATGCTGGAAATGCGGGGATTCTTATGGGAAGCAGGGCTTTTAGGTGGTCTCTTTCCGTGCAAAACGGTAAGGACTAGAAGTTTAGGCACGGCTAGAAGTTTAGCTATACCGAAAGCAGAGGACACAGGCCACTTCCGCACTCCACTGTCCTAGTGCTACGATTCCACTTTCAACCTCCTCTGGACTCCTGGGGTTTGCAGTTTAGGGAGGGGCGTTTAGAATCCTCAGCCAGAGAGCTCTTGGGCCTCAGGAAACTACAAACCCCAGAATTCCACAGGAGGCCGAAAGCGGAATCATAGCTCTAGAACAGCGCAGTGCGGAAAGGTCCTTGCCCTTTGCTCCGGTGCAGAAAGCAAGCCGGGACAAAAGGCCTCTGTTAGACTGCGATGAACTGACGAAGGAGCGGACTCCACGTCGAATTAATAGAACTTGCCCCTGATTTGGAAGCATCGAAAGAGTGAATTGTCGGATAACAGGGCGTCGAAAGACGGGAGCTTTGTGGACCGTGTCCAGAGGAGGGCGACCAAGATGGTGGAGGGTCTGGAAGCCGCGAAGCCCTATGAGGAGCGGCCGAGGGAGCCGGGGATGTTTAGTCTGCAGAAGAGAAGGTTGAGAGGGGACATGACAGCCATGTTTCAATGTTGGAAGGGATGTCATGTCGAGGAGGGAGCAGGCTTGTTTTCTGCTGCTCCAGAGACCAGGACAAGGAGCAATGGATTCAAGCTGCAGGAAAGGAGATTCCACCTGAACCTCGGGAAGAACTTCCTGACGGTCGGGGCTGTCCGGCAGTGGAATCTGCTGCCTCCATGGAGTGTGGTCGAGTCTCCTTCTTTGGAGGTTTTTAAGCAGAGGCTGGATGCTCATCTGTCGGGAGTGCTTTGTTTGTTCCTGCATAGCAGAGGGCTGGACCAGATGGCCTCTGGGGTCTCTTCCAACTCTAGGATTCTGTGATTCTATGTGTTAATATAAAACTGATCTTTGTATCAAAATATACATTTTTGTGGAACTGATGTCTATAAAATACGGAGGGAGGTGGAGGCAAGGGTGGACCGTTCCTTGATAAGTTCTGAAGGATTTTATTTAAAAAAAAAAAGAAAAGAAATGAGGAAGCAATGAAGGAAGCAACGAATACCTTCGCATCGCTGCAGTGAGTAAGTAGAAAAATATTTCGTTTTACCGGGTGTTATAGTTCTGAATATGTCTTGGCACTCGGGAGATCAGCCACCCGGAAGGTCCTTTTTTGTATTACCAACCCATATAATTGTGAGGGTGATGAGCAAGAGAGAAGGTTTTCGCTGGGAGACCTCAAAATGCAGGCACGTGTGTGCGTGAGGACGTGGCCCTTCGTATAACCTGGATCTAAACCATGCAGGACTTTGGAAGTCGCTACCGGGGCTTTGAATCGCGCCTGGAAAAAGACCGGCCGGCCGGTGGCCCCGTCGTAGCAGCGGGGTTGCGTTCGGCCTTGAATCGGCCTCACGTTCACAACCTGGCCGTGGGGTTTTGGACAAGGTGAAGTTTCCGAAGACTCTTCAAAGGCAATTCCGGGTAGAGCGTGTTCCAATCGTCCGAATGGGATGCAACGAAGGGCGTGTGACATTTTTTAACCGGCTGTTTCCAAGGGCAAAAAAAATCCCGGCGGCGATGAACAAGGAAACTGGAGTTCCAGAAACTCCTTATTCCTTAAGCAAAAGCGCAATATATTCCACATATCTGCATATTTTCCAAGGCGTGTTCTGCGTCTGTTCTTTTCTGCTGTGAATAATTTCAGCAGAGGGCGTTTTAAGCCAGAGCTGGGCAAAACGAGGTTGCATTGCAGGTCCCGTCAGGCACTGCAGACTTGGCCGCTGGGGAGGAGTGATGGGAGATGCAGTCCAACAACACGTAGGAGAGCCACACTTCGGCTACCCCTGTTGCAAACCCTCCCAACGTGAGCCCAAATCTAGCACTAACAAGGTACAAAATTCATTAACCGTGTCCTTGTAGGCTTTATTTCAGAGGAAGGAGCTGGCAAAACCATCTCTGAGTATTTTTGCCTAAGGAAATCCTGTGAAATTCATGAGGTCTCCATAAGTTGACAGGCGACTTCAGGGCACGTGTAGACACACACGCCCCAAAGTAGTGAAGAGTATTGAAAATGAAGCAGTAGCTTCACTCTATTCTGCTTCAGTTAGATCTCCCCTGGAATCGTGTGTCCAGTTCTGGGCACCACAGTTCAAGAAGGATATTGACATTGTCTGGAGGACGGCAACCAAAAAGGTGTAGGGTCTGGAAACCATGAAGCCCTATGAGGAGTGATTTAGGGATTTAGACTATGTTTAGTCTGCAGAAGAGAAGGTTAGGAGGGGACATGATAACCGTGTTTAAATATTCGAAGGGATGTCACGTAGAAGACGGAGCAAGCTTGTTTTCTGCTGCTCCAGAGACTAGGACATGGAGCAATGGATTCAAACTACAGGGAAAGAGATTTCACCCAAACTTCAGAAAGAAATTCCTGATGATACGAGCTGCCTGACAGTGGAATCTGCTGCCTCAGTGGAGTGCAGTGGAGTCTCCTCCTTTGGAGGTTTTTAAACAGAGACTGGATGGCCATTTGCTCGGAGGGCTTTGAGTGTGTCTTCCTGCATCGCTGAATGGGGCTAGACTCAATGGCCTTCGTGCTTTCTTCCGGCTCTGTGGTTCTATACAGTCATCGCCGTATTGTTCTTTGTCGGCATAAAAGAAATTCCATGGAAGTTCAAGCTAGCAATTTCTTTTCCTCGCTTAGTCTCAGAGGAACAGGATTCCTTTTGTATCTTTTTGCCCTGCCAAAAACAAGGAAAGGATGAAAGAAGTCCAAGAAGCAGCAAAACGGCAAGAAATTTTGCAGGGAACCTGAAACCAACGTGTGTAAAAAAACATTGCCAGTAAAAAGGCACGGAGGTTTCACGGTCCCTCGGGGTGGGTTTGCTGCAAAAACACGCTCTCTAAGCAGGCTTCTCCGCCTCACCTCACAGACTCCTTGCAAACAGGGATAATTGGAGCGCACATAATATTCGCTCCGTTCGTCTGGAGAAGGTCAACCGCAGAGATCTGTCTGTTGTGGCGGGGACAAAGAACCTACATCCTGCGAAGATGTTGGACTATAACTCCCATTACCCATGGTGACTGGGGCTGATGGGGAATGGAGTCCAGTGACATTTGGAAGGCTGTGGTTTCTCCACCATGGAGTTGCTTTCAAGTTCCGCAATGTTAGTGCTTTTTAAACCTATATTCTTTATTAAATTTCAACAAGAGAAATTCCGTAGAGATAACAAAATATAATTACTGCCATCAAAAACGAAACCAACCAAGAAAAACGAGAGAAAGAAAGTATACAAAGAATAAAGGAAAAGAAAGGAAAAAAAACCCACAGAAAGTAACATACTAAAGAGTATAATTAGAACAGTTTTGTAACACAATAAATCAAATATGCCTATTCATCAGCTATTTACAACATCAAAATATGTTATAAAAGGAATAAACAATTAAGAAAGGTAGATGAAAGATAGAGAAAAAAGAAAAAAAATAGATATAAGAAAAATTGCAGAATGAAAAAAGTTAAAACCTTCTCTCCCACAAAACTTCCCATACTTTCAACATCGGCCTATTAAATCAAGATCGAAAAACATCCCCTCACTTTGAAAACAAGGAAAATACTTATATATTATTTTATCTCTGAATTTCAGAGCTATTAATCCACTAAACATCAAAACCTAATTGCGCATTTTTCACCGAATCTGTCCTTAACATAAACTATATAGGGTCTCCAAATTTTAAAAAACGATTATGTGGAGTTGCCCTTCAACCAATTAGACAATTTATCTGTTTGTAGCAGTTCCATCAACTTCTCCAGCCATTCATTTATTGACGGGGTCAATTTCTACTGCCAACATCTCGCAAAAATTATCCTAGCTGCTGTCACCATATTAACATAACAATATCCTATATAGGATATTCCGCAATGTTAGCACTTTGAGACCAGTTTAGCTGCCATGCCGGTTATTCTATGCTCCGCTGCCCTAGGAAACTGCAAATCCCAGCATTCTATAAGAGGCAGTCGTGGCCGCGCCCCTGATGCCGTGGCTGCAACCTGTGAAATCCCGGCATTTGTAGTGTCATGGGGCGATGGAGCAAAAAAGTCTCTTATAGACCTACAAATCCCCACATTTCATCGGATGGAGGAATTCTGTAGATGCATGAACAATTATAACACTATTATTCCACTTTAACTACCATGGCAACATACGAAATCCTGGGGCCTGCAGTTTAAGGAGAGGTGTTTAGCATTCTCTCTAGTGCCTCGTCGAACTACAAATCCCAGGATTCCACAGGACGTTGCCGTGGCAGTTAAAGTATAATAATAGCACTATAGCTATGTGAATGGACCCCAGAACAGGCGCCAGGTGTGAACCCAGGCAGGATGGGTGCTCTGTGTGCGTTGCGACAACTCCCTCAAGGTGCCGGGTATCGTTTCCTGGGCATCCACCTTGTAGAAATAAAACGAGCAATTAAAAGCACCAAAGCATTTCTGCTGCAGGAAATTGGAGTTCGCCAGGCAAAGTAATTATGACTATCGTGCCGTAATTAAGACACCGCTAGCAACAAAAGGGAGCAAGTCTCCGAAAACCACACTGTCTGCTCTATTGTTCCTGGTGGTAGATCGTCTGATTCGGCTGCTCCTCCGAGTGATCTCTTTTTCCCAAGGGGAGGAAATGTAACTTCTACCTCAAAGCCACAGATCTGTTCTCTCGGGTAGCAATCCTAAGCATGCCTCTTTGGGAGGAAGAAATCCATCTCCCTCAAATTAGCATTGCATTCATTTGTTTTAAGTGATTTTTACGTCATTAAGGACGGGTAAGGTGCGGCCTCACACCAAACCCTCTCAATCTCCAATTTTTGGACATTTTTTTGGTCCCCAAATCACACAGAAAGTCCCTCCCCGTGCATGCAAACGTGAAAATACACCCCACTTCCACCAGCAGCCCAAAACCTCATACTGATGCCAAATAATTTCATTTTTCCTCCACCATCCCTCTCAAAATGGAGACAGGCAGTGACACAACGCCACTTCCGGTGGCCATTTTGAGAGGGATGGCAGAGGCAAATGGAGTTATCTGCAGTTGCGATGTGCGGTTGGGCAACTCATGGAGGGACCTGCGGGGAAAAAACTGGTCCCTGGCCCTGATGCAATTGCCCATTTTTTGGCCTGATTTAGGGCAAAAAAGGAAAGATGCCCACCCATACAATTGCACAGCTTGGTGGTTACCATGCACAAATACTTACCCAGAATTTCGTTCTAAGATGCCCCCTCATCTTCACTTTCCATACACCCAGTATGTAGCCCGGGGTGGACAAAGATAAGCCCTTTGGATGTTGTAGGACTGGCTAAGGCTGCTGGGAGTTGCAATCCAGAGGCCCACACTTTACCTATCTTTGATAAGATCTAAAAGCCAAATTAGGTGGTGAAACCTCCCCGGACAAGGGAGGTGAAGAGGAGAGCCAAGATAACATGCTCCAGCGGAGCCAGAAGAAGCTGATAGCCGCGGAATGGTTAGAAGTGGAGCCTGAGGCCATTTCCGCACTACCCTGTTATAGTGCTATTATTCTACTTTCTACCTCCTGGGGGATTCTGGAGTTTGTAGTTTTCTGAGGCCAAAGAGCTCTCTGGGCGGGTATCCTAAGTTCCTCTCCCTAAACTGCAAACCCCAGGATTCCACAGGACGTTGAAAGCGGAATTATAGCACTATAACAGTGTAGGGTGGAAATGGCCTGGGTCATCTCATGCAATTCTCGAAACTTCCCAAGAGCAGGAGTTTGATGCTGAGCTGCTTCGCCCTTCTGATTGTCCTGAAACATCGGCTGAAAAGAGCAGGAAAGGCCTTGGTCTGCCTGAAAAAAGAGATGCTGCAGTGGCTAGACCTGTCTTGCTGATTTATGCCTATCAAAAATGACAGTCGGTAAGGCCTGGTGGTTTGAGTATCGGACAAAGATTCTGGGAGTCCAGCGTTCACATTTCCTCTCAGCCACGAAGATTGGGTCACCGTGTGTTACACTCTCACCGATTTTGAATCTTGCCGTGAAAACCCTGTTATTATAATTTTTAAAAACTGAGCCAGCGTGATATATTTTTTGAGTGCTTTGAGACCAGGTTGACTCAGCCCTGGAAGCACACAGGGTGACCTTGGATGGATCACACTGCCTCAGATGAAGAGACAGGCAATTCCAAAGCGCCTCTGAATAAATCTTGCCCAGAAAACCCTGGGAGAGGGGCACCATAAATCCAGTTAAACTTTCCGGCCTGTAACAACAACAAATTAGCACAGCCAAGGCTATTTCTTAGCTGCAACGAACAGACGCCTCCAAAATCTCTTTATGGCCTTGTTATGATATCCTTGGTCTATTGATTTCTGAATTTTGGCTTCTTCGCTGGGTTATCTTTGGTTTACTCTCACTGTGAGCCAGGGTGGTTCAGTGGCTTGAGCCTTGGGCTATGATCCCGGAGACCAAGGTTCGATTCCTGCTCAGCCATGGAAACCCACTGTATGACCCTGGGTGCGTCACATGCTCTCAGCCCCAGAAAACCCCATGCTTGGTTCATCGTAGGGCTGCCATAAGTCAGAAATGACTGGAAGGCACACAACTACAAACCTCTCACTGGTGTTGGATTCTGCCGAGACAGCCGCCTTTTCTTGTTGACTCTCCAAGTGTGACCCTGGATTGGCTTGGTTTCCTCTCTATATGTGTTCTTGGATTATAAGCACATTTAATTGGGCACATGCTGCTCTTAAAGAGGGGCAGGGTACTCAGTGATCTTTGTTGGACAATCCTTGCTTCCTCCAAAAGATTCCCAAGTGAATGAGGCAGTCATTCATATGAGGTGGAGGAGAGCATTTTTGTAATCTCACAGCAACCTATTAATTATTGGGAAACACGCAAGAGATTGAATGCATTGTTAGTTGCAGCCAGTAGCTTGCCTGTCGAGATACAGTGAATGCATTTGGGGTTTTATTCCAGAACTTGAAGAGCTAAACCTATTTAGGAATGAGCTTTGGCACTTGGAAGAGCACCTCGAAGTTTGGAATAAGACTCAGAGCTCTCCAAGCTGTTGAATTTCTTTGCAGATGTGTTTTGGCACTTTTGGGGCTTAAATGCCTTAATGGCTCCAGATCCCATCTGATCTTGGAAGCTAAAAAGGGTCAGACCTTGTTAATACTTGGATGGGAGGCTGTCAAAATGAATGCCAGGTGCTAAAGGCTATATTTCAGAGGAAGGAACTGGCAAAACCGCCTCTGAAGATTCCTTGCCTAAGAAAACCCTACAAAATCCATGGACTTGGAGGAATGAATACACTTATTTGGCACTTTGAATAGCATCTGCGTCTAAAATAAAACCCAGAGCTCTCCAAGGTGCTGAAGTTATTTACGGGATGGTGTTCAGGACCTCGGAGAGCTCCTTGAAATCTTGGCAGAAGAGATGCAATTAAGCCCCTGACATGGAAGCCACCAGCTACCACTGGCAGTGTTAGAAAACCTGTTTTCTCGGCATGGGAGAGAGCCTGCTAGCTGGAAATGGACAGAGCTGAAGCTTGGGGTGGCAGGGTGGCCCTACCATGAAGCACAATGAGGCACCAGGCTCCGGCCGAAGATGCTGGGAGGTACCGGAGATTATGGTGTGATGCATGGTCTAATTCAAACCCACTCCGCAAGCTGACCCCAGGTTACGGCGAATGGATCTGTACCACAGTCAGGGTCAAAGAAAGATTGGGCTGTTAGACTAGTCAGCTTTTGTACATGTGATGGATGGTGAAGCAAGCCTGTTTTCTGCTGCTCCAGAGACTAGGACATGGAGCAATGGCTTCAAACTTCAGGAAAAGAGATTCCATCTAAACATTAGGAAGAACTTCCTGATCTTAAGAACAGTTTGACAGTGGAATATGCTGCCTGGGAGTGTGGTGGAGTTTCCTCCTTTGGAGGTTTTTAAACAGAAGCTGGACGGCCATCTGTCACTTTGATGGTGTATTCCTGCATGGCAGAATGGGGTTGGACTGGATGGCCCTTGGGGTCTCTTCCAACTCTGTGGTTCAATGATTCTACGATCATCTTGCTCTTTGTCCAATATTTCCTGAGCAAAGCTTAGCAAGGCTATTTTTTTTTTAAATTGCATTTTCCAGAATCCCCCATCCAACACAAGCGAATGCTTGTAGAGATTATGGGAAGGGGAGAATATAAAATGAAGTACTTAAAATGAGCAGCTGGATGGGTGGAAATGAAGCAGCTCTTCACCCTCTTCCAATAAGCAGGGTTCAGAGATACATACAGCCTCTGTATATGAAAGATCTACTGAACTAGCGTAACTGATAACAACAGATCATAATATTTTCCATATCCCCCATTTAAAGTATCACTAAAAACAACTCTCCATAGCTCCTGTTTTGTGCAAAAGGAGACTTCATTTTCCACAAATAATCTCCTTGAACGCCCACAAGATGGACTGAAGTTGCAGTTGGCATATAATGGGCTCTTAAATTATGTTCTGATGTCGCAGGCTTTCCTAAACCCTCTGTAGCTCATTGCTTGATTTTCCCAAGGCATAAATGGGAGCGCAGTCCAGCTGCTGCCTTTCCCCCCATCTCTCTCTTTTTCTCTCTCCCTCTCATACATCATTCTTCATTCATATTTTCCACATTCCCTCCCAGCTCCTCTCTTCCGCTGATGAGTCATTCGCAGGCTCCCTTTCACTTTTGCCTGATGGAATATATCTGGAAAATTGTGAGGCTCCATCTGGATGGGGAGGATGAGTCAGGGAGAGCCTTTGGAAGAGCTCTTAAGCACTCGCAAGCACACACGCAAGGCAGGAAAATAGACAAAGCATCTCCGAATGAGTCAATAAGGCCCAAGTATCTTTTGGGAGAACAGGGCAACATTCAGTTTTAAGACAGGACCCTTCCCTTCCCATACCCTCCAGCATTTCACAGGCAAATTTTTGCAGTTTTCTTCCGGCTGTGAAAAATTCTTTAAAAAAGAGCCACACAGCTTTTCAAGCCTGTCCACCATGTGAGACTTAGCTCTGTGCAAAATTTGCCCTTGGTTGATTTGCACAGAAAATACCACGCTTTTTCCTGGGCAGAAAACGCTGTTTTCTTTGTAAATAATTCACAGGCAAATTTTCCTCGGGGAAAATCAATTAATCAACAAAGTTGCAATCGACAATTGGCAATTGATACTTTGTGGTGCTCTGACATGCCTAAGCTAGCTACCTGATCTATTCTAATGCACATCCAGCGGATACTTTATGACAGGACCCATGCATCCTGATATCTTCCTTGCACGCCGCCGGGTAGCTGAATAGATCTTCTTTGCCCCATCTGGCTACTGGCTGTTAGGGTAGACTCAGGGGGATTTGTGTAGTTTTACAGTAAGACTGCACAGTCTTATGAGTATAGAAAGGTTATAGATCCAAAGCTCTAGGCCATGAATCCATAAGTGCAATACTGTTGAGTCAACACTGCGATGCAGCAGCTAAAAAAGCCAATGCGATCCTGGGCTGCATCAACAGGAGTATAGTGTCGAGATCAAGGGAAGTAATAATACCATTTTATTCTGCTTTGGAATACTATGTCCAGTTCTGGCACTACAATTCAAAAAGGATATTGACAAGCTGGAACGTGTCCAGAGAAGAGCAACCAAAATGGTGAAGGGTCTGGAAGTCACGAAGCCCTACGAGGAGCAGCTTAGGAAGCTGGGTATGTTTAGCCTGACAAAAGACGGTTAAGAGAAGACATGATTGCCATGTTTAAGTATTTGAAGGGATATCATGTTGAAGATGGAGCAAGCTTGTTTTCTGCTGCTCCAGAGACTAAGACAAGGAGCAATGGATTCAAGCTACAGGAAAAGAGTTTCCACCTGAACCTCAGGAAGAACTTCCTGATGGTCAGAGCAGTCGAGCAGTAAAATATGCTGCCTCGGAGTGTGGTGGAGTCTTCTTCTTTCGTTTTTTTTTTTTAAGCAGAGGCTGGATGGCCATTTGCTGGGGGTGCTTTGAGTGTTTGTTCCCACATAGCAGGGAGTTGGACCCGAAGGCCATTGCGGTCTCTTCCAACTCTATGTTTCTATGATTCTAATTCCAGCCAACAACAGCAAGAAGTCGGCATTAAACAATCCCAAAATATGGCCATTTCCACACTACGGGGCTATCCTACAGTGAGGACAGAACAGCAGCGGTCCACAGAATAGCAATGGACACTCATGGCTGCGCTGCTAAAAGAAAGAGGCACGGCCATCACACTCCCTTCCACAAGGAGCCGGTGAGATGCGGAGGGAAGTGTTCCTGTTGCACTCCCTCCCCTGCCCGGCCTGCAATGGAAGGACTTGCACGAGCCCCGTCGTATGGAAAGGCCCTGCGACATACCTGACAACACCCAGCTTTATTCGGTGAGGTATGTCTTGATGGCTGAGACCCCACTTTGTCACCAAGGTTAAAGGAAATAGGTGAACATTCTTTACATCCCTGGTTGCAGTCACAGGAAGACCGATTTTGTTGTTGCTGCGGTGTGTACTCAATGCCGTTGCATGCTTAGCTGTGATTCAGAGAAGGGGAAAAGACAGAAGGAAACAGACGGAACGCAAAACTCGAGCAAATTATCTGTGCACCGTGTATAATTTGAACGTTCGAAATATCAGCACTGCAGGATTCCCCAACCTATAAGCTCCATTCCAAGAACAAGATAATGCATGCCATTTGGATCTGAAATCTAGAGAGAAATACAGATGGGGTGATTTTTTTGGAAGAATTGTATAATTCCCATTGCTTCTGTGATGTACTGGCTGCTAAAGAGAGGGCTTTTAATGGGTGGGTGTGCTTTTTTATTTTTACCCAACGAGCTTTTAAAAATACTGGTTGAGATTGTGCACGGGACAGGTAGCTACGATGTCATGGCTATGCTCTGTCTCCTTATCTGACACCCTAAACGCCACCTTAAAAGGCAGGCACTTGTACCGAGTGAAGGAAAGATGATACATCTGGCTCCCTTCCACTAGAGAACTCCGGTGCATCAGTCAGAAGGAGGGACTCCTGTAGGCTCCTGTTGCCACTCTGTAACGGCCCCACTCCCCCAATATTGATCTGGTTTAATTGGCAAATATTATCTAATTGGCAAGCTACATTAATTGGCATTGATATGACTGGAAGATCAAGATGGTCAGAGGAAAATTACTGTAAAGGTGAGATGGAAGGTCAGCCCACACTCCTCTCCAGGTGCATCTGAAGTCAATGCCAGGCAGATGGCAAGGCAACCTTGGAGATAATAAGCTTATTCAAAAACTAAACCTCTCCGATGGAGTACAATGGTCACGCCAACGTTCCCATCAGATCGTGATTGTCTTTACCCTGTTCCCTGAAACCTGGATGTTTCCCTGCCTCAACTTCCCAACCTCTCAACAATGCGGAACCATTACGACACCTCTTTTTCACCTAAGCGCTGAGACCATTAACTCCATCCAGACCCCACTGTCTGTGTCGCAACTCCCACTGTCCACGTAGCTGGGAGAGCCATCCCCACTCATACCTGCAGGGTAGATTTGGGGTATAAAAACCCTCCGTTTTGAGTGATTTGGTGCAGTCTCTCACCTTGCTGAATGCCACGCTGTCCCTCGATGCCCGAACAAGAACTGTCCTTAGACTTCAGCCTGAGCCACATCGCTGCTTTCCTTGTTGCTCTCCGGCTTGGTAATTATCATCCAAACCCTCGTCCTCCGTCCACAACTTTCCTCCCTTACCTTCTGTTACCTCTTGTGTGCATGAGTGAGTGTTTGGATCTTTTGCAGTGTGTGTGAATCTTTTCAATAAAACACATTTTTACTTTACTTTTGAATCTCCAGCTGGTTTTTTTTCCTGAGTTATCCTGCAAACATCGGTGGAAAGGTCTTGTTAAGTTACCTCCCTCTCGTAGGCCTCCTAAATTTGAGCTAATTGATTCCACTTTGTCACATGGAACTACTCGCATTGCGGATGGACCCCTGAGTCACCCATGTTTTGGGGTGACAGCTCCTTGTCGCACTGCAGCTTGCTGGCAGTAAGAGGCTGGATATGTCATCCTTGGGCACCTTGCTTTCTAGCATCACAGAATTCCTTTGCGCAATACTTGGTCACAGGTCTGACCTATGATACCGTAACTGCCTAACAGGATGCTGGCCATTTTAAAAAAATATCATTTCTGTTGCAGTACAGCAACTTTTTAAATCTTCTTTTAATATTATAACCCTACGGCTGGGATCCTGTTTGTTGTAGCAACTAGATTAGACCTGTTGAATCAATGGGATTTCCATAATTTCAGCAATCAGACGTTCATTCCATGGGTCTGCTCTGATCAGGAATACCAACAGGATTTAGTTGGCCTTGATTGTTTTGTGAGGTCTCTTTAAATCCCAGTTTTTGGACGAAGGTAGGATATAAGGCAAGTAAGATATATTGTTCTCTGGTAAAATGCATTCCTAGTCCCCAAACTTATACCCCGTTACCAGGCGGTCAGTTCCTTAAGGCTCTGTAGTTTTTACCTCCATGAACATGGAGTTTCACTCGGCCATGCACCTTCCAAAACTCTGCAGGTTTGTGGTTTGAAAGTTCAAAATCTTGATTTGACCTCAATGAAGAGCAAGGTTTTAAAACTTTAAAAGCATCTTGCAAAGGCTTTTACTGCTCCCTTCTGGAGATTACCTAGTCCTGCAAGGATAAGTCATTTGCTGCCTCCTTTAATTTCTGTAAGACCTTATGACAGGGGTGGGTAAAATGTGTTAAAACTCCCAGCATTCCTCACCCCTGGCTATGCTGGCTAAGGCTGATGGGATCTGCAGTCCTACAACACTTGAAAGCCCACAAATTGGCTCCCTTTGCCTTGGGATATCGGAGTGAAAGGAGGAAAAATATTGGTGGGATTTGGAGAAACTGAGTATAATGAAGACGGAGAGATTTTCACCAGAGTCAGTGTGGGCTAGTGAGTTTGAGCATTGGACTACAATTCTCGGGACCAGGATTCGAATCCTTGCTCAGCCATGAAAACCCACTGGGTGACCTTGGGCAAGGCTCACTCTCTCAGCCTCAGAGGAAGGCAAAGGCAAACCCCCTCTGAACAAATTTTGCCAAGAAAACCCCATGATGGGATTGTCGTAAGCTGAAAATGATGTGAACAACAGTGGTCAGATCTGATCAAGCCATGAGTAAAATCCAATTTAACAAAAGAGAAGGGGCTCTGTTAACATGAAAACAAGGAGAGGTGGCTGTGGAATGATCTCTGTTTACACTGCTGTGAGAAAGTGATTGTTAAAAAAAAATAAGCCCCTCAAAATGCAGAAGAAAATTCAGGATTAACAGGCATTTGCCTCCTGAATTAAAGGGACTTTCCCTGATTTCGCGGAGAGGTCATTTTGTGGCTGCTTCTCTTTGTGATCACTTTCGGGCATTATTCTTTTGCTCATCCTTGTCCACAAATATCATTTTTTTTCTCCCTGCATAGTGAAACCTCTGAACAATGCAATCCTCTGCACTTTAACTCAGTGTGTGGTTGTTATTGTACCCTCTCTAGTCCTTGGAGAAGGTTTTGTATAGAAACAGAATTAGACCAGAAAGGACTGCTTTATGTTTTTGTACCCTTAACAACACGATGCTGCTGCGTTAGAAACAGATTTATATTTACAACCTGTTTGTGTCATCTTTGACCTGTTTGCGTCTTTGCTTTTTGCTTCCTAGCTGCAGTTCTGTTTATGGATGTAAGGACTCGGTATAAAGCAGCCTCTCCGATACCTGTAATGTACATTACTTTTTCATCCATAATGATGAGGACTAGAAGCATTTTTAGTAGTGACAGCTGGCCACTCCTGTATCAGGGAGGCAAGCCAATGTTCATGGCGCGCATTTTGTACTTTTTAACCTCTGAAACTAAGGTGTCTTCCTGTCTTGGGCTGCTATCTGGGTCCAAAATGAATTTCAACAGAGAGAAATGTAAGGTCCTTCACTTAGGCAGAAAAAATGGAATGCACAAATATAGGATGGGGGACGCCTGGCTAGACAACAGTATGTGTGAAAGGGATCTAGGAGTCTTGGTGGACCACAAGCTGAACGTGAGTCAGCAATGTGATGCAGCAGCCGAGAAAGCCAACGCTATTCTTGGTTGCATCAATAGGAGTGTGGTGTCTAGATCAAGGGAGGTAATGGTACCACTCTATTCTGCTTTGGGGAGACCCCACCTGGAATCCTGTGTCTGGTTCTGGGCACCTCAATTCAAGAAGGATATTGACAAGCTGGAGCGTGTCCGGGGAAGGTGACCAAAATGGTGGAGGGTCTGGAAACCATGAAGCCCTTTGAGGAGCGGCTTAGGGAGCTGGGTATGTTTAGTCTGCAGGAGAGAAGGTTAAGAGGGGACATGATAGCCATGTTTAAATATTTGAAGGGATGTCACATTGAGGAGGGAGCGGGCTTGTTTTCTGCCGCTCCAGAGACTAGGACAAGGGGCAATGGATTCAAGCTGCAGGAAAGGAGATTCCACCTGAACCTCAGAAGAACTTCTTACGGTCAGAGCTGTTTGGCAGTGGAATCTGCTGCCTCCATGGAGTGTGGTGGAGTCTCGTTCTTTGGAGGTTTTTGAGCAGAGGCTGGACGGCCATCTGTCGGGAGTGCTCTGATGGTGTGTTCCTGCATGGCAGAAGGGGGTTGGACTGGATGGCCCCTCGGGTCTCTTCCGACTCTATGATTCTATGACTCTATGAGGAAGCCCCCACCTTTTGATGCCCTGTTATCTGATGACTTGATCTTTCCATGCTTCCAAATTTAGGAAAAATTCCATTAATTTGATGTGGAGTCCATTCTTTTCATCAGTTCTTCTTGCCTACGGAGGCTCGCTTGGGACCATGCAAGTGCTACTTGAAAAGTGAGTTCAGAGGGGGGGAAAGGCACCAAGCCAGCTAAGAAACTTTGCAAGCAGCACCTGTGCGTGGTTGGTCCCAAAGAAACCTCCATAAGTCCTTCATGATCCCTACAGTAAATGGGTTCCACTTTTCAACTGCTTTCTGACAGGGTCCAGTCCCTAAATCTGTCAGATAAGCAAGGGAAGAGTGTCTTCCACTGTATGTGATCTTGGAAGTGTGGCTTCAGGAAATCCACTCTCTTCTGCTTTGGTCAGACCCCACCTGGAATAATCCTGTGTCCAGTTCTGGGCACCACAATTCAAGAAGGATATTGACAAGCTGGAGCGTGTCCAGAGGAGGGCGACCAAAATGGGGAAGGGTCTGGAAGCCATGGAGCCCTACGAGGAGCGTCTTAGGGAGCTGGGGAAGTTTAGTCTGCAGAAGAGAAGGTTAAGAGGGGACATGATAGCCACGTTTAAATATTTGACAACCCCCAGAATTTCCAGTGGCCATGCTGACTGTAGGATTCTGGGGTTTAGGGTCCAAAAAGTAACTTTTCCAAGCTCTGGCCGCCTCCCACACGCACACACACTGCCAAACCTACAGCACTGGGTTCCTTGTGGCTCGATTCTAGCTATTAGTAGCGGAATCAGTGACCAAAAGAAGATGAGGTAGTACCAAAAACTAGAGATTTATTACTCTCTTGTTCTGTTATTCCTCTTCCCGTATACATCCCAAAATAAAATCTATTCTTTCAAGAAGAAACAAATCGTTGGCAACCCACTTTGCCCGGAATTCATGCAACAAGACCAGTCATCGGTGTTGTCGGTGGAAAAGGACCGCAGGGAGCAGTGATGGGTGGGAGTGAAAAGTATGTGGTTGTGTGTCATTGCTGGCTTTTTGCCATAATAATAAACTCGTACTTGGTTGTGTGTCTTTGTGTGCTAACCATTCAGTCTCACGGTTTGGCAAGGGTCGCACGTGCTAGCTGGCAGCCATGGGAATGTTTCAGATACTGGAAGAAACTCCTATCACAATTTTTTTTAGAAACGGGCACTTCCCCATAGGAACTGTCCATGTGCCCACTGCAGAGACACAGAGCTGCCAGGGCTAGAAGTTGTGGCAGAAGCTCACTGGCACTAATTTGAAGTGGTTCACAAGTTTTCCATAAAAAGTAAAACACAACTTGGCTGGACCTGAGACGTAACTTGGCGAAGAAGTCCCACTTTTGTTCCGTAATGACTCTTTGGCTTCTGCCCCTATGGGAATCCTGAAGACCCCTGCCACTTTGCCACAGATGTCTCCCACCCTGAGTTTTATCATGCCTTCCAGACTCCTCTTGTACGAAGAACAAGATGGCACTCTGTGGCTTATACACAAAGGCAACAGAATCTCAGCTCAACGGTGGTGAAGGAACGGTGTCTTCTTTCATATGCAAGGGCAGTAGAATGGCTTAGTGAAGCTACAGGGCAGTCCACGTGGCACACACGGCACCAACCTCCAACACCTTCCCTCGTTGCCCACAGCCTCCGCTGGGAGCCACCCGAGACAACCGCCTCGCTCGGACTCATGACAACCACCCCCGTCCAAAATGTGTGGCTGCAGGGCCGTTCCAGCGCTCTGTGCTGAAAACACAGAAGCCTTCTGTCAAAATCTTCTCCATCTCCTCGGAGGGACGGACGTTCCAATGTGCAAGAAGGTGAGTTCAGCAACGGTGTCGTTCGGGGAAAGGTGGATCCAGCTCCAAGATCGGTTGCAACATGTTTGAGAAGAAAGAAGAGGAGGCAGCATTCGTGTGTGGTGAGTGACTCCTGCAAGAAAGGAAAAACAAAAGAGAAATGGATAGGGGAGATTTCTTAAAGCAAAATCTACTATTCTTAATGACCTCCCTTTCCTATGCCTCTGGAGGCATAACAATCCTGACCATAATCTTAACTATTACCAAGACAAGAGAGGGCTTCTGTACTCTTAAAGCATGAGTAGGTGGATGTTTTTTTGATCCTAGGGATGCATGCAATCCAGATAAACATCTTGGGAGGGGCAGTTACACGACCAAATGCTTGTGATGTGAGGTTTTTGCATTTTGCAGGGGTGGGTGGGTGCACTGAACAGAACACTTACAAAGAAAAGCAGGATTTAAGCAGTGTATTTAAGCAGCACATGGTGATGGCAGGGGACTGAAATATCATCTCATTGGGCTTTCTTTAAAAAAAAAAATCTGCCACTTACAATTTCCTTGAGACCCCTTTTCCTTCCCTTGTAGATTGTACGCGAAAGAACTGTCAGCTTCTTCTTTTTCCTAAAAATGTGTTCAGAGACATATTTAAATCCACACAGCAAGAGGTGCAAAGAAAGAGGTACCCAACATCACAGGCGTGTCAGTCATCGTGGTATGGGAACCATGCCGACGCTGAGCAGATCTGAGGGAGAACCCTCTTTGTGAACTCCAATTTCTACTATAGAGAGCTATGGGGATAAAAATCTACTCTATGAAGAACTCAGTTTCATGGAAGGAAGTGGGGAGAGAGAGATTGTTGGCAAAGTGGGAATTCAACCACAGCATCAACTCCAGGCGATGTGGTCTCAGGCAAAAATGCAGCTTGCAATCTCTTGGAAGATGGGTAGCTATAAGGAGAGGTGGAAGTTCCACAACTTTGACACTTTGGCATCTGCTTTTCTATCCGGAGGGCCTTCTGTTTGTTTGCTTTTTGAAATGTGAATTTGTGCTGGTTGTCAAGGCTGAGACCAGAGCTTGGAAGTAATGACTTACAAGTGACTATGCAGTGAGGATATACCAAAATCACTCCTCAAAGGTATCCTAGTGAGTGGGAATCATAGAATCCTAGAGTTGGAAGAGACCCCAGGGGCCATCCAGTCCAACCCCCTGCCATGCAGGAACCCCCATCAAAGCGCTCCCAACAGATGACCATCCAGCCTCTGCTTAAAAATCTCCAAAGAAGGAGACTCCACCACACTCCATGGAGGCAGCAGATTCCACTGCCGGACAGCTCTGGGCATCAGAAGTTCTTCCTGAGGTTCAGGTGGAAACTATTTTCTTGTAGCTTGAATCCATTGCTCCTTGTCCTAGTCTCTGGAGCAGCAGAAAACAAGCCCGCTCCCTCCTGGACGTGACATCCCTTCAAGTATTTAAAAAAGGCTATCGTGTCCCCTCTTAACCTTCTCTTCTGCAGACTAAACATCCCCAGCTCCCTAAGCTGCTTCTCATAGGGCTTCATGGCTTCCAGACCCTTCACCATTTTGGTCCCCCTCCTCTGGACACGCTCCAGCTTGTCGATATCCTTCTTGAATTGAGGTGCCCAGAACTGGACACAGGATTCCACATGAGGTCTAGCCAAAGCAGAATAGAGTGGCGCTATTACTTTCCTCGATCTAGACATCATACTCCTATTGACGCAACCAAGAATCACATTGGCTTTCTCGGCTGCCGCATCACACTGCTGACTCATGTGCAGGTTGTGGTCCCCCAAGATTCCTAGATCCCTTTGACATGTATAGTCCCATGTTTTACATTGACTACTTAGCTGTGTATGCATAACTGCCTCGCTAAGCAAAATCCCCTGGACTGACTTCCCCAAGCCCTCCTTAGCAGCCAGCAGCTGCGTGAAGTGATGGAGGTCTGTTTAGCGGATGACCGGTGCACAGGAGGATGACATTTCCAGCCCCCGCAAGCAGGGCTGCAATAAGGAATTGTACCAGGGGTCCTACCTCTGATTGTCACAGACTGTCTTGCTGTCGGGAAGGGGCTGCAAACATCATTTTGCTGCACCTCAACTGGACAGACCTCCTTTGCTTGATGTAACCGCTGGCTCTTAAGGTGGGTTGGCAGGATATTTCCAATCATGGCACTAGCACCATGGTCGTGATTACGTAGTGTTAGTGAACACAGAGCAGCTACGGATCTGTAACTCCGGGTTACAAGTGTGTAACTGCAACACAGCGTATCAGCCATAGTGAGTACCGTATGTGCCGGCATACAAGACGCACCGGCATAGAAGATGCACCCCATTTATACGCCAGCAAATACTATTTGCTGGTGTATAAGGCACACCGGCATATAAAATGCACACCATTTTCAAAACAGTATTATTCGGGGGGGAAAAGTGAGTCTTACACACCAGCAAATAGGGTAATTGTTCTAGTATTTAAAGTTACATTTACAGAGCATTTTAGCCATTAGGAGCATTTTGATGGGAAGATTCAAAGTTTTGCGCTATTATCATTCCAAAGATTTTTTTTTTAAAAAAAGTTAGAAAAATGGTTAAACATCAACAGGAATGTAAGGAGTTCCTATCCAAACACTAGGCAATTACTTCTAAACACTAATTGAGAAACGGGAGCTGCTAACTTTCAAGAAGTCCCTTTCCAAACTCTGGCTAAGAGGAGGCTGAGAGGAGATCGAGGAGCTGAGAGGCAGGAGTCGAGCCAGAGCACAGCCAAGAGTTGAAGTCAAGGGAAGGACGCAGAAATGAAGAATTCACTAAGGCACGCTGTGCTCAGGAAAGCTCTGTCGTTCGTACAAGGCTCCAGACCAAGCTGGAAGCTTTCAATTGGCCTTCTGGTCTCTCAGGAGGCCCAACTGGCCAGGAATGGCCGGTGTCTCCTATGCTGCGGGATGGTGACTCCACCTTTGGCTTTAATGACAGCCTTGTGTGGAGCTCCTCCAGGTATCAGCAAATCATCCAGCTGCTAGGGAACTAACCGGGTGGATTCAGCACCTAGATAGCTCTTTCAACAGAGAGAAGTGTAAGGTCCTACACTTAGGTAGAAAAAATAGAATGCAGAAATATAGGATGGGGGAGACGTGGCTGGATGGCAGTACGTGTGAAAGGGATCTAGGAGTCTTAATAGGCCACAAGCTGAACATGAGTCAGCAATGTGATGCGGCAGCCAAGAAAGCCAACGCAATTCTCGGCTGCATCAATAGTAGTCTGGTGTCTAGATCGAGGGAGGTACTGGTACCACTCTACTCTGCTTTGGTTAGACCTCATCTTGAATCCTGTGTCCAGTTCTGGGCACCCCAGTTCAAGAAGGACACGGTCAGGCTGGAGCAGGTCCAGAGGAGGGCGACCAAAATGGTGAAGGGCCTGGAAGCCAAGCCCTATGAGGACAGACTTAGAGAGCTGGGTATGTTCAGTCTGCAGAAGAGAAGGTTAAGAGGGGACATGATAGCCACGTTTAAATATTTGAAGGGATGCCATGTGGAGGAGGGAGAGGGCTTGTTTTCTGCCGCTCCAGAGACCAGGACAAGGAGCAACGGATTCAAGCTGCAGGAAAGGAGATTCCACCTGAACCTCAGGAAGAACTTCCTGACGGTCAGGGCTGTCCGGCAGTGGAATCTGCTGCCTCCATGGAGTGTGGCGGAGTCTCCTTCCTTGGAGGTTTTTAAGCAGAGGCGGGATGGCCATCTGTCGGGAGTGCTTCGAGGGTGTTCGTGCATGGCAGGGGGTTGGACTGGATGGCCCGTGTGGTCTCTTCCAACTCTACATTTCTATGATTCTATGATTCTTTAATACCCGGAAAATCTGTTTACACTGGAGGCGCTCCAGAGCAGACTGCTGGGATAGAATTGCTGCCGCTGTGATACGAGAGACGCTGCCCACCTCTCTTAGTGGTCAACCTGACTGGGCAGAGCTAGTCCTGTCTCATACACTGGCCAGGAAGAGAGGTTTCGGACATCAGTTCTGCTAGATGGTTCCTGTCTGGAGGTATATTTCTGGATTTTTCCCCTCCCCAAGCACAGAATACAGCTTGGGTGAAACTACGGTGGGGTGGAAGAAACCACATTATACTCACCGGTGGGATAGAGTCCTGTTGTGCGTACTTGAACTTCTTCTGCTTGTAGTAGTCCCGATTGGACAGGAAATTCAGCAGGAGAACATCACAAACCACAGAGGCCTAGCAAGATTGGAGTGGAGGGTAATCATAATTCTGGCCAAGATAAGGAACACAGCCATCCCTCCCCATTCGCTAGGGTTAGGGGCACACGATAGCCACGAAAGTGGAAAAAACCGTGAATAATTCCAGGCCTTCCCAAACCATATTGAACACCCGAAAAAGTGTGATCAGCATTTTCGACCCATCGAGGATTCCTCTGAGGCATCAAGGTTCCTTTGCAAGGAAGAAGTGGGGGGCTGGGGGGGCTTACGGCCACCTCCGCTGCCGTCCCACACCATTTCTAAGAGGGACTTACCAGCCTCATTCAGTCTCAAAAGGCTTGCAAAATGGCCTAGGCAGGCGGCAGAGGTGACAGCAAAGAATCCATGAATAATCAAATCCACAAAAGTGAAACCCACAAATGTGGAGGGCTGGCTGTACCTATTTGTGGGACAGTCATGTGTCCTATTGTACTGGCAGGAAGCACACTCCTCTACTTAGGGGGCTGAAAGAGGACAGTGGCCCCTCCACATTCGCTAGGGTTGGGGTGCAGAACCCTTGTGAAAGTAGAAAAACTGTGATTTACCCCACTCTGTTCCTTTTGGGGGGTCCCCCCCAATTTCCCTTCCCTTTTGCTCTGGTGCAAGAGCCTTCCTTCTCTGCATCGAGTCCAGAGGCAACACAGTGGGAGCCGAGAGCTCCGGAGGAGAGAACGAAGCATGACGCTGCCTTCCTTCCCTTCATATTCCCTTTCCTTTTGTCCTGGCACAACTTCTCAGAGCCAGGGCCAGAGGCAAGGGAATGGAAGGATGGAGCTCCAGAAGGCACAAGGAAAGCACATATGTGCCTTCTCCCCCATTCCCTTGCCTTTTGCCTGGGCACATGTGCCTTATTTCTCCGTGCTGGCAAAACACAAGGGAATAGGAAGAGGAGAATGGGGGCCGAGCGTGCCCAGGGATCCCTCGTGTTATAAGAAAAAAGTATTCTTTCATAGAATCCTAGACTTGGAAGAGACCCCCGGGGCCATCCAGTCCAACCCCCTTCTGCCATGCAGGAACCCATATCAAAGCACTCCCAACAGATGGCCATCCAGCCTCTGCTCAAAAACCCCCAAAGAAGGAGGAGACTCCACCACACTCCACTGAGGAAGTATATTCCACTGCTGGACAGCTCTGACCATCAGGAAGTTCTTCCTCAGGTTCAGGTGGAATCTCCTTTCCTACAGCTTGAATCCATTGCTCCTCGTCCTGGTCTCTGGAGCAGTGGAAAACAAGCGCGCTCCGTCATCGACATCTCTTCAAATATTTGAACATGGCTATCCTTTCCCCTCTTCACCTTCTTTTCTGCAGACTAAACCTCCTCAGCTCCCTCAGCCGCTCCTCCTAGGGCTTCGTGGCTTCCAGACCCTCCACCATTTTGGTCGCCCTCCTCTGGACACGCTCCAGCTTGTTATTTTCTTAATTTATTTCTTATATAAAAATGTACAAGGTTTTAAGTGCTGACATTAATTTCAAGCTCTCAACCCAAATCGTTACACCATCAAACCGTGGTCTGTCCTTGCCACAGCAGAGGGGAAACAACAGCTTTGGGTAGGATCTCTGTTATCACATGTGGTTGAAATAAATCCATATTTAAACAAAAGAAACCAAGGGGAAGTGGCTAAAACAGGCATCACCATTAAATAAGCTCCTGCGTCCCAGCTGTTGACTCCTTGCTCTGCATATTTCACAAAAATATGCTTTATACATATCTATAGTCCCTGAAGCAAGAGGAACATTTGGGGAACATCCAGGAATATGGCTCTCCAATTGTAGCAGCATTTTGAGCAACACTAAATCAGAGAGATGGTGATATTAAACTTTCTGTTATGCTGAGTTTTGTGTACAACAGAAACACCTCCATGACGCACAGGCCATTTCCGCACTACACTGTTACAGTGCCATCATTCCACTTTCAACCTCCTGTGGAATTCTGGGATTTGTAGTTTCCCGAGGCCAAAGAGCTCTCTGGCTGAGAAGTCTCAAGGCCCCTCCCTAAACTGTGAACCCCAAGATTCCATAGGAGGTTGAAAGTCGAATAATAGCACTATAACAGTGTAGTGCGGAAATGGCCATACTGGGAAAAGGGAGGTGAAGGAAAGACTTAAGCTCTGCAGCAAAACTAGCAAAGTTGCTTTTTGGACACCCCTCAGAATCCCCAGCTAGTGTGGCACTGAAAGATTCTGGGATCTGCAACCCCAAAAGGTAACTTTTCTAAGCTCTGTTCCGCAACTGCCAAAACTCCCAGGCTGAAACGGTGCCGCTTTGCCCTTAAGCCACATCAAGCGCCTTGTCTCGGGTGGGAAATTAAGAGGGGTGGTAAAACAAGCCCTTTTCTGAGTACGGCTTTCCAAATCTGTGCCACGCCGCTGGAATGGGTGTGTCCCTGGCATTGTGTAGCTGGGATGAGTGTGGTTGCGGCACGGCTGCGTAGCCAGACTACCTTTCACGTTCATTTCAGATGGAAGCACATCCAGCAAGTTCTAAGCTAGAGGTGGGAACCGTGCGGCCTTCCAAATATTGTTGGATTGCAATTCCCATCAGGTCTAGCCACTATAGCCAGTGGTGAGGAATGCTGGAAATCAAGCTGTGTCAAGGGTTCATGTTTCTTATCCCTGTCCTGGGAGGATGCTATCACCTGCTTTTTTTAAAAAATATTTTTTATTGAAATTTTTTTAAAAAAAACCCTTCCCACTTCCACGCTTAAATTTTCAAGTTGAATCTGCTTATTTCCATTGCATACAAACATAGTTTCTGCTTAACAAAGAAGAGAACGATTACGTTATTTCTTTCTTCATTTCTTACACATTTATATCTTTATCCAACCCAAAACTTCTCTCCATTCCCTTTCCAAGTTCTGGATAGGTTTATTTTTCAAAGAAAGTGTTAGTTTTTCTGTCTCTACCATATCCAGAACTTTTAACTTCCATTCTTCTATATCAATATATTTCCTTGCAATATATTTCCTTGCTTTCCAGTGTTGCGCATATGTCAACCTTGCAGCAGTTATTAAATATAATAATATCTTCTGATGACATCTTATTTCCCTCTGTTGCCCTAACACATTTAACAAGTAAAACTCTGGTTTCAGCTATCACCTGCTTTTGGGAACATATCAGAGAAAATCAGAACTTAAATAATCCAGGTAAAGTATTGACCTTCTTTAAATAAGAGGGAAAAGGAGAGGAAATATTATGAGAAAAGAAAAAAATAAAATTTTATACTATTAATGTTAGAAATACTTATCGTATTGGTAACTGAATATATGTCCCCTCCTTCGTTTGTTTTCCTCTAAATCAACTTCAGTAGGAAGATATCTTCTCTTCTCTCATCTTATTAACTTAACCTGGGTTTAATCAATATATTACGAATACCTATTGACCCATCATATGGGGAAGTTCACATTTCTTGCTTTCTCCTATATATTTTTTTCTCTTTTCTTTCTCCCTTCTTTCTCTCCCTTTTTTTCTGTTGCTTCTCTTTCCGTACTTCCCTCTTTTTCTATATTCTTTATTCCATTAGCTTCTCAGTAAAGTATCAGCTGGTCTAGTTGAGTGGCATGAGTAAACACTTCTTTTTTTTCTTTGCCCAATGCATATTGCATGTTCCATGTTGTAAAATTCGTTTATGTTACATATTATGCTGTGTTGTGTGTCATATTCGAAAAGGTGCTTATTTAAATACCTTAAGAATCAAGTTTTAATACAAATATTTTTTTAAAAAAAGAGAAAATCAGAACTTACTACGCCGAAGATGCCGATCCCAGAACCTATGGTGGTCATTGTTGGAATAATGTCAAATTTTCCTGCCTGGATATGAAGAGAGATGACGAGGTAAGATGGGCAGGAGTGTCTCAGAACAACTGTTACTACAGATGCTGAGCAATCAAAGAAATCAAGTGACTTTTAATTGCCTAATCAATTAATTCTGCATAAATTTGCAGACTGTCTACCAATCAGATAACCTGGACCTGAGCTGTGTATCGAATTTAAGGAATCGAACCTTTGTCTCCAGGGTTGTAATCCAACACTCAAACCACACTGGCTTTCAATGCACATGTTTAAAGTTGTCATTGCTGTTCTGTGCCTTCAAGTCTTTTCCGACTTACGACAACCCGAAGACGAACCGATCGAGGGATTTCCTGGGGCTGAGAGTGTGTGACGCGCCCAAGGCCACCCAGTGGGTTTCCATGGCAGAGCAGTCCAGTTCTCAAACTACTCTACCATGATGGCTCCTTGGTTTTAACTTAAAGACATAAACATGTTAAGCTTGGATCAGCATGCAAAGCGATTTTGTAACACCTTTGAGGCTGAGAAAAACAAGCCAGTAGCGTAAGCTTTCGTGGTCTCAATTCTATCTCATCAGATGCCTCTAATGAAGAAGACTTAAGTCTACGAAAGCGTATGATACCAACTTCTTTCTTTCATTTTGGGCCTTTCTGCACCACACTGCTATAGCGCTATTCTACTTCCAACCTCCTGTGGAATCCTGGGCTTTGTAGTTTCCTGAGGCCAAAGAGCTCTCTGGCTGAGAATTCTCAAGGCCCCTCCCTAAACTGCAAAACCCCCATGGGATGTTGCAAGTGGAATAATAGCACTATAACAATCTAGTGCAGAAACCCTCTCTGCTATGCTAGCCTCTCCACCAAGAAGCTGGCAAGTTGAGAACGAAGCTACTGTCTTCCCTAATGCTTTATCAGTTTGTTAGGATCTAGAATCATAGAATCATAGAAATGTAGAGTTGGAAGAGACCCCAGGGGCCACCCAGTCCAACCCCCTACCATGCAGGAACACCCTCAAAGCACTCCAGACAGATGGCCATCCAGCCTCTGCTTAAAAAGACATAGTTTCTATCTAGTTTCTCCAATGCATATATAAGTGTAAAGTTTATTAGTGAATCTTTTAAGTTTGGAACCTGAAACTGCCTGCCTTGTTTTGTTTTCAAGTCAGCCTCCCATTCAGGGAAGCCACACAGAGATTGGGACGTGCTTTTTCTGCAACCCTGCTAAAAGAAGGCTAATTCCTAACAGATTTAGCTTTCATAGAATTTCCCAGAAGGGCTAACACCCTGGGAAACTCTTAACTCCCAACAACAACCAACGCCAGGTATACCACCTTAGGCTCCTTGAGGAAGGGTGGTACAAAATGCAGTATCTCAGGAAGAAAAGAATGGGAGGTGGGGAAGGACAAATCTTGCAACACCTTTGAGGCCCACTGATATATTCCCAGCATAAGGTTTCCTGGATTCAGTTCCACTTCATTAGATCTGTTAGATTCCTCCTCTCCCACTTTCCTTTCTGTGCTGAAACAGATTAAGATGGCTGACAAGATGTCATGCCTTTGATAAGTTGTGATATGCTCGCAGGGGAGGCAAGTGACCTTCACGTCAGTGGGGCATTGAATCTGCTTGGGGTTTTAACCTGATGAACCAGCCATCTCTTCCCACAGTTTCATGTGGCCGAAAGGGTCACAGAACTCCCTTCTGTCTGTCAAAGGGAGCATCCTATCCCAGCCTGATGAGGCAAGAGAGACAAAAACCCTGCCTACAAATACTTTGCAAAGAAAACTTTACCTTTCCATTCACCAGGATGTCAAAGCGAATGCCAAACACCTTGTAGAGATTCCGGAGGTCTCTTCCATCTTCTCTGTAATATCTGGCATGCCTTTCAAAACAAAGAGAAAGACGTAGCTAGCTGCTGTTTTATTATTTGCCTCATTTTCTGATTTGCTCGAAGCCTTGTGATCACCTCCTTTGCGCCTGGAGGTCATGGTACCACTTTATTCTGCTTCGGTCAGATCTCATCTGGAATGCTGTGTCCAGTTCTGGGCACCTCAATTCAAGAAGGATATTGACAAGCTGGAGCGTGTCCAGAGGAGGGCGACCAAAATGGTGAAGGGTCTGGAAGCCATGAAGCTCTATGAGGAGTGGCTGAGGAAGCTGGGGATGTTTAGTCTGCAGAAGAGAAGGTTAAGAGGGGACAGGATAGCCATGTTTGAAGGGATGTCATGTCGAGGAGGGAGTGGGTTTGTTTTCCGCTGCTCCAGAGACTAGGACAAGGAGCAGTGGATTCAACTACTGCAAAAGAGATTCCACCTGAAGCTCAGGAAGACCTTCCTGATGGTCAGAGCTGTCCGGCAGTGGAATCTGCTGCCTCCATGGAGTGTGGTGGAGTCTCCTTCTTTGGAGGTTTTTAAGCAGAGGCTGGGTGGCCATCCGTTGGGAATGCTTTGATGTGGGGTCCTGCATGGTAGAGGGTTGGACTGAATGGCCCCTGGGGTCTCTCCAACTCTATAATTCTATGGACAGATATCTTTGTATTCTTGCGTGTGATATCCTGAAACAAAAAGAGTCCTGCAGCTGTACTGCTAGCCACACAAGCAAAAGTTTCCCAAGGCCTTCCCCAGAACACAATAATAAAAGGATGACAAAGGTCTGGATGGGCTCAGACAGTCATCATACCTGAAATTGAAGCCCGGAGAGATGTTATTGTCTTCATTGTAAAGCCCGTGAAACTGGTAAACGGGAATGCAGTACCTGACGGGCCAGTCCAAGTCGCAGTCCCAGCTGACGGTGATTCCGACAACGCCTCCCTGCCCGGGAGAAAGAAAACACCTTCCTTTCTCTGAGAAATCTCTTGGACCTTGGTACGCTCGTGCACAGCCACTCGGCAACAACATCTGGGGCTGCTCAGTTTTGCTGAAAGGGTAAAGTGCCTGCTGGCGGGAGTCGCAGAGATGGCGAATCTCCTCGGTTTTGGCGAAGCTGCTCCCGTTTCGGTCTGTAATTTCACCCACACGGGCAAAATGATTTTAGGGAACGCGTTCGGCACGCTGGATAGTTCTTGTAGAGCAGCGTGGGCAAAGTGTGGCCCGTGCAAAGGTGGATCTAGGGTGGGGCGACGGGGGTGCGTGTGCCAGTGCCGGGGGGGCACAAAAAAGTGGACCCCGCTTCCTACCCCATCCTGGCCCACTGCCATCCCCTGCCCCCGCGTGGCCTTCCTGGCCCGGTGCGGGGATGGTTGCACCGAGGGGTGCAACATCAATGCTTGCCCTAGTCGCCTAGGTATGCCACTGGGGCCATGTACCACAGGTGGCCCCTGAAAGCCCCCAACCCTTCCAGTTTCTTAAAATTTGGTAAATTTTGCCCCAAAACTATTCAGAAAGTTTCCCAATGCATCAAAACAAGCAAAAATACCCCGGCCCTACAAGCATCCAAGAATCCCATACTACTGCTAAATGCCTCCATTTTCTTCTGTGGTCCTTCTCAAAATGGCGGCACGATAAAGCAACAATGGGCAACTCCATAAGCGCCAGGGGGGCATTTTCCTCACAGAAACTTCCCCCTCACGGGCTGCACCGCCCCCCGAGCAAGCCCAAATACCTCCATTTTCTGCAGTACCTCTCACGATGGCATCAAAAGTCACCATTTTGAGAGGCAGTGAAAATATGCTCTGAATACGCTCACCTCTTTGGTTCAGCGTCACACCTCCATCTCCTATTGCTCCAAAACTGGCCAGGGAATCCTCACCTTACGAGCCAGAGCAGAAAAGGTCTGCCCAGATTCCTCCACTATGTAGCCCAATTCGAACACAGGGCACAACGGATCTCGGACCTTGTGGTAGGTGCAGTTTCTCAGGTAGGCTTTGGTGACCTTCTCAACAAGGTTGCATCTGCGGGGAAGACAAAAGCCACACGTCGTTGCTTCTGCATTCTTTGTTTTAATGAGTCAACATGACGGAGAGGTTTGATCCTTGGAGCGGGATTCTGGAAGACTATAGAGTCCAAAGCCCACCCAGCGATAGAAGACTAGAATCCAAAGCCCACTTAGGGATGTGCAGGTCACACTCTCTCAGCCTCAGAGGGAAGCAACAGGAGTAAATCTCCTCTGAATATATCTTGCCAAGAAAAGCCTAGAAGAGGAATTCCGGAAGCTGGAGTGGATCTGAAGACACGTAACAACAACAGTTCTCTCCTCTGGTAGTAAAATACCATCCATTATACAAAATGGCAAAACTGCATAATTGAAGCCAGTACTGTTCTTCTATCAGCTGCGATAATTTATTTATCTCTATCCGATTTCCTGAACTGTCAAATAAGCCACCTATTATCTTGTATTCTTTTTCTTTTCTTTAAGACTTTCCCTTTATCGTGCTCTCCTCCTTTATTCAAATGTTCTCTTGGACGCCAAGTATAATTCCTTACTTTCAATATTTACCCCTTTTAATAAAAAAAATCAATCAATCAATCAATCAATCAATCAATCCATCGATCTTAAAAAAATAAAATGGCAAAACCAAAGTTTGTTTTTTGGAATTTTTTTAAAAAAAACATTTTCAAGCTGTGGTTGGTTGAATCCGTGGATACAGAATCTGTAGATGTGGAGGGCCGAGCGTAACTGTGTAGTGTGGAAGGTGCGTGAAAAATCAGCAGTGTGGGAAGCCAATTTGGAAAAGCAGAGAAAAATGGATGCGATTCTGAGACCAGGTCTGCTGTCCTTTATGCTCGCCTCTCGGTTCATAGATCAGCAGCTCATTACAGAAACCACAAAAGACCACGTCAGCTTTATTTCAGTTATCTCACCGCGGAGAGTGATGGGAAAAGAGTCAATTTTACAAGGAAAACGTTCCGGATTGCCTCTCATGTTCACCAGAATCGTCCACCTACCTGGAGACTTTGAACTTGGGAAAAGTGATGCTGTTCTTGATAAATAAAGTGAAGTTTTCAGCCGCTAGAAGCCGAGGTGGGCTGCAAGACACAAATGCAGAGTCCAGATATTAAAACACGGTTGGCCACTGGAAAAGGGGGGGGAATAGAACATCTCTCCCTAGTTTATCATCTTTTGCACCTCCGTGACTGTGCCTTCCAACACTTCATAGCTGAAAACGGACATGCGTAGCCAAGAGGGATCAGATGGTCAAAATGGCAGACGTTATTAATGATGAAAAACACAGATGCTAGGAGAGGCTGGGACAGTTTGCTTTTGTCAGAACCTACTGGGAAGGGCAAGATTTTGCCCTTTGGCCCCTGACTCGCTAAGTTGATTGCGGTCATTTCCGCCCTATACTGTTATAGTGCTCTTATTCCACTTTCAACCTTCTGTGGAGTCCTGGGGTTTATAGTTTCCTGAGGTCCAAGAGCTCTCTGGCTGAGAATCCTAAATGCCCCTCCCTAAACTGCAAAGCCCAGGTTTCCATAGGAGGCTGAAAGGGGATTAACAGTGCTATAACAGTGCAGTGCGGAAATGGCCTCCGTGCAGACTGCTTTTCCGCTTTGAACTCAGCTTTCGGCAATGAAAGTACTGTATTCGCTGGCGTATAAGGCTCACTTTTTTCCCCTGAAAAATACTGTTTGAAAAAGGGGTGCGTCTTATATGCTGGTGTATTTTGTACGCTGGCAAATACAAGAAGCTGAGGACAAAGGGGGGAAGTGGGAGGAGGAGAGAAAGAAAGGAACATTTTTAAAAACAGCTGAAAAAGTGGGATGACAGCGGACTAATGGGGACTGTTCCTGTCAAATCAGGACAGTTGGAAGGTAGGGATTACCAGCCATACCTCTGCGAATTTCCCCTTCAAATATGGGGAAAAGTAGCCGGCTTTGCCCCATGCCATTGTGGGTTTGACATGCGCCGTCTCTCTTCTTCACTTGCTGGGATGAATGGCAGATCTTCAGAAGTATGTCTCAGATAAGGAAGGGCACACAACAGTCGGAGTTTCACCAAAATTGTATACTTTGGAGCTAACTGAGCACCTTCAACCCCCAGCATTTTCTGTTAAAATGGCAGGAGGAGATATTGTGTTGTCTGTGGGTTGAACGAAGTCCTTAGGTAGGTTCCATATGGCCTATGGCTGCTGAAGCCCACAAATCCTCGTATTTGAACCTCAAATTAGCAGAAAATTCGCTCTCTTGGGCCAGTTTTGGTTACAAAGTGCTGTTTTGGGGGCTGGCACACTGTCCCATGAAATGTCCCCAGAAGTAACTGGGAGTGACAGAATGTTACTTCTGCTCAACGGAAACGGCAGTAGCAATGGCACTCTGTAGCTCCCCAGAGTCTTGGAGGAGCCAAAAATGCTCCTCGAGCATGCATCCCCAAGTTAAAATTATGGGTGCTGGTGGACAAATGCTCTCTGCCCCTTAGGTCCTGGATAGCTCCTCTTAGTCAGAACGGATAATTCTAGAGGTCAGACCGGATAATATGCTTAGCAAATGTTTAGACTCAGTGCTCTCTTGAGTGGAGAAAGACATCTGTTTCTCTTAGCACGTTGTTTCTGTCACTTCTGCGTCTCGCATTCCAACACTCTTTGTGATTGGTCATCAGAAAGTAAGCACAAGTTTAATTTGCAAGTCTGACTGATGGGATATTGTAAGGAAATCCCATCATCTGGGGGGAGCCATGTGCTTATCTGTGGGAATATACAATATCTACTTTGATCCTACATGGGTCGAGGATCTAAGTGAGTGTAAGGCAACTGTGTTCTTGTCAGAAGTCGAGACTGAACGTCATTAAGATAAGAAATCAGAGACTCAGTTCCTTACTTGGGCACGTCATCATCAATCTCTACAGGGCACCAGCCAAAGATCTCACAGGTCTTCTGTGTACGGCTGAAATTCACACATTTCCCAGTCATAATGCCTGGAAAAAATGGATAGCAAATATATTGTTAGTAAAAGATAGTCCAAGAGACCAGTGTAAGGAATGTGGAATCTCCGAACTAAGCAAATGTGAAAAGAGCCGTGCTGGAGCAGACCTCAATAGTCCTGCTCCATCCATAACAAGGTGTATACTTGGGCCATTTCTGCACTACACTGTTATAGTGCTATTATTCCACTTTCAACATCCTAGGGAATCCTGGGGCTTGCCGTTTAGCGAAGGGCATTGAGAATTCTTAGCCAGAGAGCTCTTGGGCCTCAGTAAACTATAAAGTCCAGAATTCTGCAGGATATTGAAAGTGGAATAATAGCACTATAACAGCGTGGTGCGGAAATGACCTCGGACATTGCAATCGGCAGTAGATCCTGGGCATTATGTGCCGAATCACCACTAGGTGCCAAAATCATGAGGTACCACTACAGTACCGAGAAGTCTCTCCCTTTTTGCCTTCTGTCTTACCCAAAGCTTGGAAAGTTCCTTTTTTAAAGAGCTGGCTGAGGGACTCCAGATGCTATAGTAGAAAGAAGTGCCGTTTCAAAGCTGGGCATCAGAAGCATTTAGAGGACAGCTTTGGGAAGGTAACTGACACTCAGGTTGGTCCAGAGGCCAGTATTCTTTCTGATATCTCCTGGATTTCCAAACTACACAGGCTTAAAAGCAATCCTGCATCCCTCCCAATGATGTGACTGTAACTCCTAACGTCATACACCACTGGCTAGGGCTGCTGGGTGTTGCAGTCCAAGAACAGACGGAGGGCTGCGGGCCTCCCACCTCTGCATTCGAGGCAAGCATCGCTATGCGCTCTGAAATGGACCGCAAGCTGGTGGCACTTTTCCATGTGGGAGTGAGATACGTTCCCGCAAACCACCTCCAGGCAATGGCCCGGCCCCGAAGGATCGCGTTAAGTGTTTCTGAAGAGTATGTTAGTAATAAGTTGAGTAATGACATAAATGTGGCGTCCAGATGTCAAAACAGTGGAGGCCACATAAAGAAGGGGGATAGCAAGTCTCTCCCTAGTTCACGATCTTTTCCCTCAATTACCGTACCTTCCAACATTTCATAGACGAAAACAGGAATACGCACACCGGGGAAACAACAGACTGTGGTCAAGAGGGCAAAAGTTATTAATGAAGAAAAGACGTGCAAGCTAGGGAAGGCTGCAGCAGTTTGCTTTTTCCCAAACCTACTGGGAAGGGCAAGATTCTGACCTTTGACCCCTGCTCGCCCCCTACGTTAACTGTACACAAACTCCTTTTGCACTTTGCATTCAATTTGGAACGATTGGAGTAAGCTAAGACAAGGCGGGAAGTGGGAGGAGGGGAGAGAAATTGGGATGTTTTTGCAAGCATCTGAACCAGTGGGATGACAGAACATTAACTGGGACTTTTCCTACCAAATTGGGTATGTGGTATATTTTTAAAGTGCGGGCATTCGTCACGCTAGCTACAGCCCCTTGCAACATTTGTTATCCCCGCTCATTTTGGAGCAAAGCGACCAGTGTGCCCTCTTTCGTTCCCAAAGTCAAGGTGCACAGTGACCTAAGTCAGGCAAGTTATTTTGGTACCTGAAAGAGAAAAATCTCACTCTACCTGGTAGGAAAAATACACTCACGACAAACTGAGTAAGAATTTGCTCTCCATTCATGCCATTGAAAATCTGCCAGGCAGCTGCTTCCTTCTGTCTAATAGTTGGGTCGGCCCTAATATAACAAGTTATAGGACAGAAGGCTTAAGCCACAAATTAACTTCTGACAAGAGGTTTTGAAGGGATCTTCTCTTTCTCACCTTGACCCTGACGAAGGAACTTTCCTGCAGTACACTGACTGTCGTCATCACATTTGCCTGCCTCAGGATGCTAGGAAGAAGGAAGAAAAACGAAGAAAAATTCAGTAACGAGGATAACAGATTTGGTAATAAGAGGTCCATCGCACTCTCACGTCCCACGATTCTGCTGCGGACGGCCATTGGCCTTCCAGATGCTATTGGTCTGGAACTCCCATCATCCCTACTGATGAGGGCTGATAGGAGCTGCTGTCCAGCAATTTCTGGAGCCCCATCTATATGGAGCTATAACAACTGGATACTTCGGCCATTTCCACACTAGACTGTTATAGTGCCATTATTCCACTTTCAGCCTCCTATGGCATCCTGGGGTTTGCAGTTTAGGGAAGGGCCCTTAGAATCCTCAGCCAGAGAGCTCTTTGGGCTCAGTAAACTACAAACCCCAGAATTCCACAGGAGGTTGAAAGGGGAATAATAGCGCTATAACAGCGCAGTGCGGAAATGGCCATAGGATTCTAAACTGGCGGCCAGGAGGAAATCCAATTAAAACCAAATCACAGTTTGGACGGAACAACATCAGTCACGGAACATTGAAGTATTCTTGCTTAACGCTGCTTAAAATTTGATAATCCACTTCCCCACTCTATCCCACATTTACAGTTAGAAGAAAATATGAATCTACAGCAAGTTGTGTCGACCTTTTCCAAAATTTGTGAACTGACGTATCACAAATGGCTGCATCCATCATCATTTCCAGCCGTTGGGAAGGTTACTGCAAAATTACCAAAAATCCACTGGGTGAAGTAGAAGATGCATTTCTTACGGCCATCAATGCAAATTCAATTGTATTTGAAAAATATGCATGATTTTTACTAAAATATACTGTTAGTACAAGGCAAATAATAGCAGGGTGTTTTTTTTTTTTTTTGAGGGATTCTGTTTTATAGAATTTTCTGCATATTTTTCTCCCAGGAAGATTTTAGACACTGGTCATACTCTCTGGGGGATTCTAAGTACTGTACTCCAAAACAGCAACTTTCCAAGCCTCCGATGTTTTCACAAACACCGAGTTTATTTAAATAGTGAGGAGTTCTGGGCCATCTTTATGTACCCAATGTACTGCTGCCAATTATGTCAAGTGTTGCTGTTTTATTTATTTTGTCCTCTTCCTTCCAGATGTGATCTCTGGGAAACACTACTTCATTCATGTGGCAATTCATAACAGGAGGGGAAAATCCTTCCCACTGTCACCACTAAAAATGTTTTATTGCTACTGTATTAAATTGCAGCAGTGTAAGAATGGGTTTTGCAGAGTTCCTGGCTGGGGAGGAATGATAAAACTTCCCCCACTACCATTGTGCTTTGCAGTCCTGATAAAAACTTCCACCCTTGCCCTCCGTGTGCTTGCAAACCCAGGGAGCGACAAGGAGGCCCCTGCATGCGGTTGGACTGCAACTCCCATCAACCCCAGCCAGCAAAACCAATGGTCAAGGAGAAAGGAAGGTCACAAGCTATCTCCCCCCTCCTTTTTTTTTTTTTAATAAAAATGTTATTTTATCAAACACAAACAATAAAAGAGTCGTTTTATCAAACCAAACCACAAAATAAAAGAAGAAAAAAACATAACAATACAATAACTAAGACGAAGGACTAACAAAAACCAACAATACTAACTTCTTTTTTATTGTGAAGAAAAAAAGCCCAACAAAAAGTACGGAACGTGACAAACGTAAAAGTGAAGGGAAAGGAAAAAGATGCTTACATTTCTATTTCTCTCCAGATTTCTTATACATAGTATTACTTATACAATGTATTACAAATCATACTGATTATGTATTTTTAATTATAGATATCGAAAGCTCATTCTCATGATACCAGTTGTTATTAATTATACCCATAATTAACATTTTCAAAATATACCATTAGTAATTTCATTCTTAGTTCTATCCCTTTCAAAATATAATATTCATAATTTCATTCTAATTTCTTCCCTAAACCATAATTATCCTTACCTAATTACTCTTATTACCCTACATACCAATATATTATATTTTTTTCTCGCCTATTCTACCTTAAATTAAACCTGTCCCTATTACTAAGTGTGCCCCATCTCCAGAGCCTATTAAAACTCAAATTATTCCACCTTCCAAAATAGTAACTCTTCTTGTGGAGGTGTAACACCTTCCTCTTTTGCAACAAGACTAATAATACCATAACCTAACTGCAAATAGCTAAAAAGAAAAGTTAGTTCCCGCCCTGTTACGAACAGCCCATATTATTTAAAGAGTTACACCTAAGTATGGTATTGTTCCTTTTACACCATAAATATTGGTTGCTACTAATCATTTATTTGCTTACTTTGTATATTTGCTTACTTATAAAAATAATTTGCTTACTTATAATATTTGCTTGCTGTCTGCTCTTGATTTGAGACTAAAGAAGGAAATACCCAAGAATAAAGATAAAACATGGCATACCTCCGGGCATTTTTCCTGCCGCTGTTCCCGAGTGACGATGAAGTTGGTCATCACCACAAAGGAACTGTCTCCCTGCAGTAAGAATAGAAGATAAACCGGAGAGCAACACGAAAATTCCCCGTCACAGCATATCAAGATCTTCAATTGGGTGATCAACCTGTTCTGGGTTTTGTTCCGAACTTTCAAAGAACTATCCAAGGGTCTGAATCTTATCCCTCAAAATAGGTTCAGCACTTCGGTAGGATCCTTTAAACTTCAGACTAAAACCTAGAATGGATTCGCTGCCACACCAGGTTGTGCTTCCTTGGTTAGACTTACACTTGGCAACATTTTGGGGCAACATTTACCTCTCAGTTCCCCCATCATGAGACTAGCCTTGCCCAGTGGATTGATCGGTCAGTTTTGCCAGCTGTCACGTTCAAATTTTTCAAATTTCTTTCCAATTTCTTTTAAGAAGAAACATGTGAATTTTGGAAAGTGCTTAAAGCAGACAAAATTCACAGTGTAGTGCAGCGATCAGAGGACTAGGCTGGCAGTTCTTGGGAGATTCCAATATTAGTCTTTCCTAAGCTATGAAACTCACTGGGTGACTTTGGGGTGGTCACTCCGTCTGTCTCATCTACTTTTCCACATGGGGTTGCTGTCCCATGATGAACTGCAAATCCCATAATTCCATAGAGCAGAACCACGGCAGTTAAAGAGAAGTCATAGTGCAATAGTTACGTAGTGCGGAAAGGCCCTGAAAGCACACCATCATCTGTATTTAAAGGAAGAGGTGTTCAAAAATATATTTTTTCATCTGATGTGTTTGGTTTATATCCTGCCTTTCTCCCCAAAACTGTAACCTTAGGCAGCTATGACTCCAAATCTTTGTATTCCTTTTAAATCACAGATTGATGCAGAAATCTTATGCACCTTTGTAAAATTTATGGGTATATGGAAGTAAACGGACAAGAAATAGGTTGACTCACCTAACTCTGCTGTGATCTCATTTAAAGACGGAAAAAGTAAGGGAGAGAAATCCGTCCAGTTCTTTCTTTCTGTAAACACACCTCACCTGGAACTTTGCATTCTTACCTGTGGTGGGAAAACATAATCAGCCACGTCCCATATATACAGACCCATGTCGCTGGAATTTGTCATGGTTAAGCCTTTGAGCTTCACAGACACAGAGCTGATGATCCCATCCTTAGACTGGTAGCCTTTTTCATAGAGAAACACCCACCTAGGGGAGAAATGAAAAAGAGGATAGGTCATTAATGATTCCGCAGAATCAAAATGATGAAGGTGTTACTTTCAAGGCACAATCTCATGGACACACAACACTTCAGCTGTCGTGGCTTCTGTGTCATTGTAGTTGTGTTAGGGCTCTTGAGTCATAGAATCATAGAAATGTAGAGTTGGAAGAGACTCCAGGGGCCATCCAGTCCAACCCCCTACCATGCAGGAATACCCTCGAAGCACTCCCGACAGATGGCCATCCAGCCTCTGCTTAAAAACCTCCAAGGAAGGAGACTCCACCACACTCCATGGAGGCAGCAGATTCCACTGCCGGACAGCCCTGACCGTCAGGAAGTTCTCCCTGAGGTTCAGGTGGAATCTCCTTTCCCGCAGCTTGAATCCGTTGCTCCTTGTCCTGGTCTCTGGAGTGGCAGAAAACAAGCCCTCTCCCTCCTCTACAGGGCATCCCTTCAAATATTTAAACATAGCTATCATGTCCCCTCTCAACCTTCTCTTCTGCAGACTGAACATACCCAGCTCTCTAAGTCTGTCCTCATAGGGCTTGGCTTCCAGGTCCTTCACCATTTTGGTCACCCTCCTCTGGACCTGCTCCAGCCTGACCATGTCCTTCTTGAATTGGGGTGCCCAGAACTGGACACAGGATTCAAGATGAGGTCTAACCAAAGCAGAGTAGAGTGGTACCGGTACTTCCCTCGATCTAGACACCATACTCCTATTGATGCAGCCCAGAATTGCGTTGGCTTTCTTGGCTGCCGCATCACACTGCTGACTCATGTTCAGCTTGTGGTCTATTAAGACTCCTAGATCCCTTTCACACGTACTGCCATCCAGCCACGTGTCCCCCATCCTATATTTCTGCATTCCATTTTTTCTACCTAAGTGTAGGACCTTACACTTCTCTCTGTTGAATTTCATTTGCTTTCCGATATTCCGATATTCATCTTAAAACCTCTTAAAATCTCATGATTTTCAGCAAAGAGGAACCAAGACCACTGTGTTGGACAAATGCCAATTATCTGTCAGCGTTTGGCTACATGGCAACTCCCAGAATCCCCCAGCCGGGGTGGCCAGAGGTGGCAATGCTGGCTAAGGAATTCTGGGTGTTGTTGTCCAAAGGAGTCACCTTACCAAGTTCTAGTCATCATTCGCTTGTTAAAAGTTCTCTGAAGCTTTCCTTGGTTGCTTGATCCCAGAACTGTACTTCCCAGGCCATTTCCGCCCTATGCTATTATAACGCTATTATTCCGCTTTCAACATTCTATGGAATCCTGGGATTTGCAGTTTAGGGAGGGACAATTAGAATTCTCAGCCAGACAGCTCTTGGGTCTCAGTAAACTACAAACCCCAGAATTCCACAGGAGGTTGAAAGTGGAATCATAGCACTATAACAGTCTAGTGCAGAAATGGTCCCTGAGTTACCAAAGGAAGCAGAAATGACTATAGCTGTTTGCATTTTTTGCATATTCTTCTCTGTGTATGCTAAGTACTGCTGGCCCTCCATGTCTGCAGATTCTATATCCACGGCTTCAACCAACCGTGGCTGGAAAATATTTTTTAAAAAATTCCTAAAAGCAAACCTTTGAACCGTTCACCGTTTTATGGAAGGGATGCCAATTAAGTACATCATGGTATATAAAGGGACTTGAGCACCCACCAATTTCGGTATCCGTGGGAGATCCTGAAGAGTGAGATTCTGGTTTGCTATAATAGTGTCTGATGGCTTCCAGGCCAGCTGGCTACCGAATCTGCTCTAGAATCATAGAATCCTAGAGTTGGAGGAGACCCCAGGGGCCATCCAGTCCAACCCCCTGCTATGCAGGAACACCCATCAAAGCACTCCCGACAGATGGCCATCCAGCCTCTGCTTAAAAACCTCTTAAGGAGGAGACTCCACCACACTCCATGGAGGCAGCATCTTCCACTGCCGGACAGCTCTGACTGTCAGGAAGTTCTTCCTGAGGTTCAAGAGGAATCTCCTTTCCTGCAGCTTGAATCCACTGCTCCTTGTCCTCGTCTCCGGAGCGGCAGAAAACAAGCCTGCTCCCTCCTCAACATGACGTCCCTTCAAATATTTAAACATGGCTCTCATGTGCCCTCTTAGCCTTCTCTTCCACACATCCCCAGCTCCCTAAGCTGCTCCTCATAGGGCTTCACGGCTTCCAGACCCGCCACCATTTGGTCGCCTTCCCCTGGTTTTGGTTTGCCATGTTCAAAAGGATCTAAGTGGCGAAACCTACCCCCCAAATAGACTTAGCTTTGGAGAGTTTGGCCCTTTCCACACCCTACCTTGTCCCGTCATGTTCCGATGGTGATCCCAGCAGCAGCTGTGCTGGCAAGGAAGCGCAACAAGAGAACTCCCCTCTGCACTGGCCTGGCTCCCCGCGCAAGGGAGCATGCTGGACATGCCTTTTCCTTCTGCAGCGCAACCAGGCCCTTTCCCATGCCGCGCTGGGGCAGGAAGCTCACTGGAGTTTCCACAGGCCAGGTAAGTGCGGGACAGTTGCTCAATCGTGGGTCATTGACAGGGAAAACATGCCAATGATCTAATCCACGATCATGCCGCCTGGCGATAGCAAAGCCCCCCAGCCGACCCTGGATCTTTGTGCAAAATGTTTTCGCACTTTCTTTCCCTTCCAGAAGTCTGAACATCGGAAAGGATGGACCCGGGTTAACCATTCACACGATACTAGGCTGCCTTTCCTTGCTGGAGAGCTGAGATGTGTCCTTGCTGAAAGCAAACATTTTGTGCACCCTGGAGGTCCGTAGGAATAGGACCTACACGCTGGAGTGTGGATTAGAAACCAGATTTTTTTCTTCTCCTTTTTTAGCCTGGCTGACTCTGTTTAGACTGTTCCAAAAAAAAAAAAAAAAAAAAAAGTTTGGATTTCCTCTCAAAAGTAACGGCTTTCTTTTCAGTCTCTGTGACTAAGCCCGGATTAATTAGGCTCTTGTTCTGTTTGTGATTCAACAGACAAGCCCAAGGTCTTCTAGAAAGCTGGATGATAATCGGACCCCAAAAAAATAAAAAATGAAAATAAAAGATTCTAGGAACCCACATATGGTGTTTCAGATTGAAGCAAAATGAGTCGCTGAATAGTTTGCATTTTTACTAAATATAACCTGGATTATAATCTTGGCCTACAGCCATGGTCATGAGACATGGCACATACAGGAAACAATCAGGCAATCTGGAGTTTGCCTGCTCTCCCTTTCCCAATAGCACAGTGATAGATTGTGAAGTGCCAGCATTCGTCATAACAGCCCAGGGCCCTAACGAAATAGAGGCTGGAATCCTGATAATGGCATACAGTTGGTCCTCCATGTTAGAAGGTTTAAGGCCCTTCCCGCACAAGGGAGATATGTCGCTGTAGCGTCATTGCAGCGCGAATACACCTGCACGTCATTCTGTTGCAGCTCGTTCTGCACGTGTTCAGCTCGTAGCGCAGTTCACATAGTTGTGAAACTGGTGTAATATAAAAACGGGGAAAGCTCTGATGCAAACTAACCACAACGGTGCCACGGCGTTTTTTCCTACACACGGAAGCATGAGGTCGATTCACACCACAAAGGTGGGCGCTAAACTGACCAATCAGCGGCGGCCGAGCAAAGGAGGGAGGGGAATAGGAGTTCCAGGAGAACTGACGATGCGGAGGCTACAAACGATTCTCTCCGCTTTACTTTGACATGCATACAGATAGGAATCGGGGTAAGTCGGAGTAAAAAATACCACTTATAAAACACTGTGAAATGCTCCTCCATTCTAGTGCGGAAATGGCCTAACTTTCACGGATTTGATTATTTGCAAGTTTCTCCAAGCCCTGCTCCCCAACCTCAGGTGCTTCTTTTCCAGGGAACCTTCCCTCTCGGCAACCCCGATCAGGCTGCGCGGCCCTTTAAAAACCCACCTCTGGTCTTCCTCCTCCTCCACCACCAACTGGACAGCCAAGGATGGCTCACAGCCCAATTTCTCAGCACAGCAAACCCTCTCCCAGTGTCCAAGGAAGGAGATGGGCAAGACAGAGGTGGTATAGGGCCACTGTGCCAACCCATCCCCTTTCCTTCTCCTTTCCCTGACCTAGTTTGGACCCTGAGTGCCCACTCTTCTCACCGTGCCTTGGCCCATGATAAATTGGGGTATGCCCTTCCATTTTCCAAAATGCATTTTTCCCGTAATAGGGGCTCCTAAAATTATCCCGAGGCTTGTACAAGGAGAAGAAGCACACTGCAGCTTTACCGGTTTACTGGGGAAAGTTGTTGTTTAGCCTGAGAACCGGTACTACCATGGGGCTAAACAGTTTGTTCATCCACCCCAGAGCCCTAGTTTTTATGACCTTTCGCTGCAGAGAGGAAGCAAGAATACATCCGTAAACAGTAGCTCCCATCCATGTACAGCCCATCTTTTAAGACCAAGATAAACAAGGTATTCCTTTCCCATGGAGTCAAAGCTAATCTCACTGCTTTCTTATTGATCTTCCTGCAGAGGACGCAACCCAGGAGACATTCAGATTAAGCCAGCGAAGAAAGAATTTCAATGCAGTTACCAGAAATATTTGCTAAGAGCAAGTTCTGCTTAGTTACTCCCACTGAAATGTGCATAGGACTGCAGCCAGAAGCCGGACTCCGCTTCATAATCCCAGCTAGAGGAGACCCCTTGAATGAATGGAATTTACATAAGGATTCACACGGTATTTAATAATTGAATTCTTCCCACTGATATCTGAACGGCTTAATAGATTGATGGAAATAGCAGATAATAGAATCATAGAATCATAGAAATGTAGAGTTGGAAGAGACCCCAGGGGCCATCCAGTCCAACCCCCTACCATGCAGGAATACCCTCAAAGCACTCCCGACAGATGGCCATCCAGCCTCTGCTTAAAAACCTCCAAGGAAGGAGACTAATAATAATAGTAATAATAATAACAGCAGCAGCAGCAGATCAAATAAAGCAACAATTAGAACATGCACAAGCACAAAGCACTGAAAATAGTAACACACACATCATGACTATAAACAAAGCTCTCGGATCAATGCTGCAAGTGCCGAGATATAAAGGGTACATTTTAACATATGTGGTGGCTCTGTCAAAAAGCAAAAGATTACTGGGAAGAAATACATAATCTTATTGCTAAACTACTAAGGTTTAAATTTCCTATCTCTCCAGAACTGTATTTGTTAGTATACTGAAAGGAATCAAAATTTGTTTATCAGAAAAAATGTGGCAGAATCTTGATGCATATGGTAACGGGAACTATCATATGCTGGGAACTGGAAAGAGAGAGTTAATCCAACTATCGAAGATCAGATCGTAAAAGCATTTGACATGTTTCAGATGGATAAGCTAACTTGTATGTTAAATAACCAAAACATGGCAAAAGTAAATCAGGAATGGGAGTGTATTAAAAAATGGGAAAGATGGATAGTAATAGATATATAGGGTCTGTCCGCACTACACTGTTAATAGCGCTATTATTCCACTTTCAACATCCTATGGAATCCTGGGGTTTGCAGTTTAGCCAGAAAGCTCTTTGGCCTCTGTAAACGTGAAACTCCAGAATCCCACAGGATGTTGAAAGTGGAATAATTGCATTATAACAGTGTAGTGTGGAACACAGTAATTCTTTTTTTTGTTTCTGTCCTTTCTCTCTTTATATATTCTATGGATTTAGCATGAACAATTGAATAGAATTCAGAGGTGCTTATACCTTTAATACGTTGTGTGAGTTTGGTTAGATCGATAAGGAATTAACTACCTAAGATAATTAAGAAGATATATTACTCTTCTTCTCTCAGAACTGTGGTTGCCATCCAACTAGATACTTTTAGCCCAAACATAATGGTCATCTTAAAATCTGCATACATTCCAATATTAGCCCAAACATAATGGTCATCTTAAAATCTGCATACATTCCAATAAAGTAAAATGTGCAACATTAAAAAAAAAATAACTATAACGCATTTCAGATAAGCATCAAGGGACACCTGTTGAAAAAGAAACTATTGCATCACCTAGACAAAACAGAGGCTATTTCCACACTAGACTCTTATAGTGCTATTATTCCACTTTCAACATCCTATTGGAATCCTGGGGTTTGAGGCCCCTCCCTAAACTGCAAACCCCAGGATTCCATAGGATGTTGAAAGTGGAATAGCAGCACTATAACAGTGTAGTGCGGAAATGGCCACAGAGACAAAGCCGGACAAGTTTTTCTGGGGGAGTGAGTTTCCCAGATTGGGTGATCCTACTGATAAGTCCGTGACCGGAAAACTTGCTCTCCCCGCGAGCCCTGCTTTTCATGGTGTCTTGGACTACGACAGCCCTGCGAGCGGCCCCGGCCCCCGGCATCCACTTGATTACATTCCTCGGCTCTCCCCGATCCCCTTTTATCCAGACTTGGCAGTGCGCCCACCGCGACGTTCTCCAGCGGAAAGCAAAAACATGCATTCTTTGGGATGTCGGGACTTATTTTATGTAGGGGACTGAAACTAATACACTCCCGCCCTTCGGCTCGCCAGCTCCGCGTTCCCAGCCTCTTGAGTGATGGGCAAAGGCCATTTATGTGGCAAGCAGGAAATGTCTGGAAGGTTTTTTGCACTTAGAGGAAATTCCCTTACGATAGGCTGTTTATTTTATTCCAGAAAACAAGACTCCAGAGTGATTGTAAAGGATCAAGAACCTCAGTTGCAAAAAAGAGGCTTCCATACCAGGGGGCAGTGAAAATGATCCGGGTTTTTAGTCCAAACATCAAAGGTGCAGAACCTTGTCCCCCCAATAGAGATCCAAGGTTCAGAGGCCTTGGATATCTCCGTTAAATTTTGGAACAGAACCTGGAAAGGGTTCAGCATGCCACTGACATGCATCGCCAGTCACCGCCATATAGATTTACAATTTCTACAAATAATAGATTCCTTGTATTAGTACATCTCCCGTTTTGTCCTGAAGTCTGAGCTGGGCGTGCGGAAAAGATATATTTTTTTTCAGGGAGAAAAATGTGTGTTTATGACGTATTTACAAAGTACCTCTACACAAGGTACAGATAAGACAAGAACTATATATTCAATACACGGAATAGGACAGAAGGAAGACAAAGACAAATATAAAACTCCATATTGTCTTGATCATTCTTTAAAAGCAATAACAAAAGGTTCTCCCTAGTTCCTACCAAGATATTCAATTAAACCTTCCCCCTGTCCCCTAAAGTTGTCTAATGGTTTATCTTTTAATAGCATTGTTAATTTGTCCATTTCCATTATCTCATAAGCTTCTTTAAGCCACACTTCAACACAAGGAATCTCTTCCTTTTCGCATTCCCTGGCATAAAGGATTTTTCTCAATATAATCCTCCACTGAGTTAAACGTATTTAACAAATATAATTCTGGTTTCATAAGGAAACTCTTCTTCATAATTTTAGTAATTTCTGTGTGAGCGTTCTCCCAATATTTTTTAGCTTTCTTATAATTCCGCCAACAACGGTAGAACGAACCTCTCTCCATTTTACATTCCCAACATTTTTCATTTTCTCCTTTGTATATTTTACCAGCTTTAGCTGGAGTTTAGATGCCATCTGCATAACATATTACAATAATTTTCCTTAAACAATTGGTAAGCTGTGAAATTTAGATCTGTCCGATATCTCCAATAACATACCTAGGACAGGAAAATTGACAAATAACGTGAAAAAAAAGTAAAGTCATGCAATGTTTTCTTTATTTGTGAGTCTATATGAATACATTGTAGAAGACATGATAACAAAAAATACATAAAAATTTTGAATTGGGGAGTTTCTTTATACTTAAAATAGCTTGAATAGCGACTCTTGGTAGATGATAGGAAGTTAAGGCAATGTAAAAGTATAAGTATAAGTAGGATATTTTTATATTGTCAAGAAAAGATGTATATTTATATAGTGTATTTGTACAGTATTGTATATATGAACAATTGAATCAGAAATGTATAACTTTCTAATACGGACTTTATTATTTGTATGCACATAATAAAAAGAAAATTAAAAAAAAAGATCTGTCCAAGTTTGTGACCAGTGATCTAATTGAAAGGGATGTCCAATGTCCTGCAGAAAAGAATTTCAACAAATGTATAGGAATGGCAGAAAATATTCTTTGTTATTCATTTCCCGTTTGAAAAATGTTTTCCCCAAAAGCCCAGAACCACTGTCAGGAAGAATAGAGCAGCAGTAAAGGTTCTGCACAGTTTTCTCCAAATATTTAAACATTCCCAAGTGTATCAGAGAACTTTTTCAATGCAAAAAAAAAAAAAAAAGTAGATTACTTGCACAAAAAAACACAATTTTCTGCATGTCTTTCCTGTATGAGAAACAGTGTTTTCTGCACAGGAAACGTGATTTTTCTGTAAGAAATCTGGATGGGTAGGTGGGTTTTGCATAAAAACACGCATTTTTCCACACAGAAGAAATTCTCCAGAATACTCTGGGATGCTCAAATACAGGAAGAAAACTTTGCAAAAAATATTTGCTTTCTCTCACACCAGGAAAGTATATAAATGATTCCTCTTTGTATGCAAAGATGAAATAATTGAGGATTTACACCCCTACTCTTGTAATTCAAATAGAATACTTTCTAGCTGCCAGTCAACTGATTATAGAGATTGGAAAATCTGTTTGTTCCATTTTCTCGCAGGTTTGAATTTTTTCAACAATGTGTTCTTTCTCTCCCAAAGGCAAAGATTTTTGCACATTTGCAGAAGTGTTTCTAAAAAATGAAATTGCATTTCCCCCCTTCTAACCCAGCGAAAGTGAAAAAAAGAACAATTGTTCCCAGCATGGAGAGAACCAGGTTGTATCCACCTGCCATTTATTTGTAAAAGACCAGGAGCCCCTCAGGAAAAAAAAAGAGGTGGCAACCGTAATTCAACACAAACACAGTTGAATACATATTAGATTTAAACTTAGAGGTGTAAGAATGGTGTGTTTTTATCCCACATTTTGCATTTTTTTTTTAAAAAAAATTATTTCCATCCCAAATATGAAGAGAGCTGGATATCTTGCTAAATTCTTAGCAAAACCAAACCGAAACAAAATTCTCACCCATCTCCAGGCAATAAACTGGTCAATCCATTGGTGAATACATATTCATGGTTTTTTTGTATTTTTTTTTTTGGCATTCTTTTCCCCACATTGTAAGAAAATAGAAGGTGGACCATGGAGGTGGATCAGCCCAAATGCTCTATTTTCCTTCAAACTGGGAAAAGTTACTTTTTCAGGCTCTAGGAAATTGCTGGCCATGCTGGCTGGGGAGAGGGGGGGAATTCTGGAAGTCGTAGTAACTTCTCTTCCAAGCAACAGTCAAAAAGATGCCTCTGATGAAGCCAACAAGAAAGCAACGATGTGCAGTTTTTGGGGGGAAGATTTCTCCAGAATCCCTCGGAGGGCTTCCCTAAAGTAACTTCCTAAGGTGCCGAATTTAGGGAGAAGCCAGCCATCTCCAACGAGAGCAGAACTACCCAGGGCCACACAGACGGAAGAAGTTATTGGGAGCTCATCTTGCCCATAACTACTCCAGGCCGTTTAACATCACGGCATTCGGGAGCACGGCTTACATTTCTGACTGCCATAGTTTTACGACTGTTGCTCTTTCTTTGTCACGCTGTGAAATATGTGCCCAGGCTTTGGAAGCTACTGCGGCAGATCTCTGGAAAGTTTCTTGGACCGAACAGCGCCATGATGTGACAGCAGTTTGCTTCTGGGGCATCGGTTTCCTCCAGAGGAGATGGATCGAGAAATAGGACAGGCGTATATCCAGAACTCGGAAACATTGGGGTTTTTTTTTTGGACTACAACTCCCAGAATCCCCTAGCCAGCATTGCCAGTGGGAGGGGTAGTAGCCAAAAAACCCCCCCAAACTCCACCTTTTCCCAACCTCTTGCTGTTGTTGTGTGCTTTCCAGTCATTTCCAACTTACGACGACCCTAAGGTGACCCTATTATGGGATTTTCTGAGGCTGAGAGTATGTGACACACCCAGTGGGTTTCCATAGCAAAGTGGGGAATCGAATCCTGGTCTCCAAGGGTCACAGGTCAACACTCAGACCACCACACCATGTCGGGCTGACTCTCATTTGCAACCTCTATGTGTATTTATATTTATTTACAGCTATTTTCATCATGCCTAGATGGTACAGTGGTTACAGTTTTGGACCAGAAATAAGGAGATTTGGGTTCAAATCCTACCTTAGCTGTGAAGGTTAAACCAACCTGGTTAGTTACCATTGTTTATTTCAGCATGATTTTTTTTATTATGTATTTTTTATTTTATATACAGCAAAAAATAAAATATAGAATTTATAAAAAATTACATTTTCTTTACGTTTATGAGACAGCAGTTCTGAGCATCTTCTAAATCCTCCTTCATTTCTACCTAGGATAAAGTCTAATAAGCATTTCTGGTTGAATATATTTCAGCATGATTTTTAAATTGTTTTAACTGGTGTTAAAATGTCTGGGTTTAAATGATAAATGATTCAATACATTTTTAGCCTTTTAAAACTCTTGGTATTGCCTGTCCTAAACTAATTTCATTATACACTGCCCTGGTATTCTCAGATATAGGGTAGAAAATAAATATTTTAAGAAACAGAATAAGTAAAATAAAATTTATATAAATAACTTATATAAATTTCTATAAATCTTATATCTGAATCCCGTTGCTAGCTCTGACCTGACTCGAGTGGGGCCATTGAATCAACAGGTTGTCGTTGTCGTTGTCATTGAGACCATATTTCTGTAACTAAAAATAGCTTTTAAAATTACTATTACACCTCAATGTGAGTAGCGATATCACGGGTTAGGCTGCCGTCATGCGTAATGTGGTTACATCTGCATTTTGAGAAAAAGGAATTAATTACAAGTTTGAGGACCTTTTGGAAATCGTTACTAACATCCAAGCTCTGACCCTACCTCGCAGGGTTGTTGTGATTTTAGAGGCGTGGGAGAACCGTGGAGACCGCCCTGACCTGGAGAAAAAGAGGGATATAAACAAGGTTCTTTCTATCCCATTAGAAGGAACAAGCTGGCTCAGGCAGAAAGTTTTGAGTGTCATGAAAAGACCTCAAACATTTAGCCATTTATTTTGTTATTATTGGACTTTTACTGCCAAGAAGGGCGAGGGACGCTGAGCGAATTTTCTGCCTTGGGTGCCAAAATAACTTGGCCGACTTTGAACGTTAGGCACCTTGATTTGGCCGGTCAGCCTAATTTACTGTTCCTACTCCGAGAACAAAATGCCAAGGGCCAGAACTGGGTATAAATATAGCAAATGAAATTCTTTACCTACCTACTTAACTACCTACCTACCTTTCCTTCCTTTCCATTTCTCAGTTTCACCTTGGCTCAAACAAGCCTCCTATAAATTGGCAAGAAGAGTGGGAGTGCAAACCACTGGAAATGAGAGAAAAGCCATTTCCGCACGACACCGCTATAGCGCTATCATTCCACTTTCAGCATCCTGGAGTCTGCAAGGGGTTTTTTTTGGGGAGGGGGGCTTTAAAATTCCCAGCCAGGGAGCTCTTTGGCCTCGGTAAACTACAAACCCCAGAATTCCACAGGATGCTTAAAGTGGAATAATAGCACTATAACAGCGAGTGCAGAAACGCCCAAAGGGAGAGAAGCAAAAAAGAAGGAAAGAGGGACGGAGCAACGGCAAAAAAGCAAGCATGCGAGTTTCTGTCTGGCCCACGTTCAGGTTGCTTGACTACATCTCTCGGTTTTCATCTGCAAAACGTTGGAAGGTACAATAGCAGCTACGCCCGTTTTGTTTTGAGAAATTTGCTTCCTGTTGCAAAAGGTGGTTACAGTTTATCTGCGGTTTCCCCTGATAGTTTCAACTTTTGAAACCCACCAAATAATAAAATACTTAGGCCATTTCCACACTACACTGTTACAGTGCAATCATTCCACTTTCAACCTCCTCTGGAATCCTGGGGTTCGCCGTAGAGGGAGGGGCCTTTCGAATTCTCAGCCAGAGAGCTCTTGGGCCTCAGGAAACTACAAAGCCCAGAATTCCACAGGAAGTTGGAAGCGGAATAGTAGCACTAGAACAGCGTGGGGCAGAAAGGCTACCAAATATAGGGCGTGTTAAAAATGACGGCAACCAAAGACAGGCATCTGCCCAGTCTAAGGCCCCTTCGTTTCCAAACTTTAAAGGAGCTAATCAAGGTGCTGAACTCTTGCGGTTGCCGTTGAGTGCCTTCGGGTTGTTTCCAAATTACGGCAACGCGAAGGCTATCCTGGGGTTTTCTGGGGCTGAGAGTGTGTGACATCCCTAAGGTCACCCAGTGCATTCCCATGGCCGAGCAGGGAATCAAACCCTGGTCTCCAGGATCATAGTCCAAGGTTCAAACCACCGGACTAAACTCTACCCCTCACCAAATAGTTCCAGCACTTTGGATAGTTCCTTTAAAGTTCAGACCACAACCCGGGGTGGATTCACAGTCCCCACCGGAATGGGAACTGCCAGCCGCCATTATATTTTGGACGGGCTCCAGTTCATCTTTTGAGTTTTTGGTAGCCAGTGGTGCGGTAGATGTTAACATGTCATCCTTCGTGGCAGCCGTCATAGCCGTGACCTTGGAAGAGAATCTGCAGTCGTGCCTCCGGCTCTGTTTGCGTGTGTTTGCATGAGCATATCTCGGCCGTTTCTGCACTACACTGTTACAGCGCTATTATTCCACTTTCCACATCCTGTGGAATCCTGGGGTTTTGCAGTTTAGAGAGGGGCCTAGATATCTCTCACCGCCTTTCTCCATCCCACTTTCTTTTATACCCAAAGGGAATTATTACTCTGGCAACAATCTCGATCACAAAATGCAGATGTGCCAAGAACACGCAAACCAAAAACCCCAAGCCGGCGATAAAACAAACAAAACAAGCTGTTAACAATATCAGCCAGTAAAGTCAAAAAAGAAAAAGAAAGAAAAAAAGAGAGAGAACTTCGGTTTAATTGATCGACACCATCATAATGAAAAACACAAAAAAGCACGGGACAAATTTTCACAACAGAAACGGACACTCAGAAGGCAAGGAAGTGTGTATCAAATGAAACGGAGCAAAAAGAAGTCAAGAGTTTAAAATGTCCCAGGACCTGGTTGGACTAATAAAAGTTGGCAACTTTGCACAGGGGGGGAAAGTTCTAAGCTGCCTTTTTGGTTTCAATACAGAGACACAACAGCCAGTAAAGTTTATATGCAACCTTACTGCACTCCGGAGCGCTACTTACTTTTGCTTGCAAATGATATTTCACCTTTTAATTAAAGAGATCTTTGCAAAATATAGACTCATAGAACTTTAGAGTTGGAAAGGACCACCAAGGCCAACTTTTCTAGTCTACCCCCCCCCCCCCGCAATGCAGGAATTCACAACTAAAGCGCTCTTGATACATGACTGTGAGTGATGACCGGAACTATTTCTATTAAACATGACACAAAGCATAGATTCAATAATCCTGAGAAAATACTGGGGAATTATACTGTATTTTATTACAGCAGCTAGACTGCCCTTAGCTAAACTTTGGAAGGATAATGAAATTCCCACATTGAATCAGTGGATGATAAAAAGAAAAACCTGAGAAATAAAAGAAAATGACCTGCTCACCTGTAAAATAAAAGGGAAATCTGACAAAATAATGAAAGAATGGGAGCCAGTTATGAGGTTCCTTTGACAGAAATGGGGCAACTCAATTACTGAATAAATGAAATAATCCAAGATCTAAGTTAGAAGTATTAAAATCAGCAGTTAGTGGCAGCTTCCTTTTCTGTTTTTTCCCCCCCTCTGAGGATGTATACCAGAAATTTGGAATATTTTCACGCAGATATGCAATTAATAGTTAATAAAAATACAGAGGAACAGGACTGCATAGCAAAGAGAAGACAAAGAAGAGGACTATAAAGGAAGTATAGGTTACAGGGAGGCAAACACTTTCCAAGGAAGGGTGAAAAAAGGTAATAGAAATATAAGTTACGTTGGTTTTTATTACATTTTTATAGAAAACAAATTCAAGGTAATAGATGCTGGATCATATTTATGGAAAATAATTGTAGATAAGGGATATCGTGTTATTGATTTACCTTACTTTTCTTCAATAAAAATAAAATAATAAAAATAAAAAAGCAAGTGATGACAAATAAATGAGTCTGAGAGCAAATCAAACCTGGGCTCTCCATAGAAGACAAAATGACTTAAAGTGAAGCGATTGTACTTGGAGCACATCTTGAGATGACGTGGCTCACTGGAAAACACGATCGTGCTCGGCAATGTTGAAGACAGAAATTAAAGAGGAAGACCACTACAGATGGGTCGATTCCATCAGGGGAGCCAAAGGTGTCCGGAGTTTGTAAGATCTGATCGGCCAGAGTTCATGAAGGTCTCGCATTCATAGCATCGCCACAAGTCTGGGCCAACTTGAAGGCACAATACCAAAACAAGAAGGTGAGGACAATGGGGGGGAAATCGCAGAGTTTTGCAGCTGCTATGCTGCAGGCATGACAAGATAAAATTCTGCACCTTGTAGACTCTTAAAATTATAGAGTTGAAAGAGACCCCAGGGGCCATCCAGTCCAGCCCCCTTCTGCCAGGCAGGAACCCACATCAAAGCACAGCCAAGAGACAGCCATCCAGCCTCTGCTTAAAAACTGTCCCAAGAACAAAGGGAAAAACAAAGCCAGCCAAGAAAAACTCTATGTAGATAAGCAGAGATAGCTCCGCACAGTGTGCCAAGCTGCAGAGAACACCTTTAGCAGCAAATGCACTAAGCCAGTAACACTCACCCACTCAGCTTGCAATCTTCCAATGTGGAGGTTCTTTATTCTTTGTTACAAAATATACACAATATTTACAAAGTCCAGATGGCAATCCAGCATATCTAGCTTGCTCTTTCCGGCAGAGCCTCCAGCAACATGCCTCAGACAACATGTGCTGTTGTCAGCTGGGACTGCGCTACCTTTATACAGACACCCAGCCAATCCTGGCCAACCCTTGCATTGTCTGCACCTGGTGCTCCTCAGCCATGACTCAGCTCAAACTAGCTCAAGTCACATTCCTTTCCACAGGTGCACTTAACAATTAAGGCAATTAAAGCAACATGACATTCACACTTACATCACAAAGTATTTTCTTGAGGTTTGGTCCAACCTTTTCTGACAAAAACCTCCAAAGAAGGAGACTTCTCCGCACTCCATGGAGGCACCATATTCCACTGCTGGACAGCTCTGACTCTCAGGAAGTTCTTTTTGAGGTTTAAGTGGAATATTTTTTCCTGCAGTTTGAATCCATTGATCCTTGTCCTAGTCTCTGGAGCAGCAGAAAACAAGCGTGCTCCATCTTCCACATGACATCCCTTCAAATATTTAAACATGGTTATCAAGTCTCCTCTTAACCTTCTCTTCTGCAAACTAAAGATCTCCAGCTCCCTAAGACGATTCTCATAGGGCTTCATGGCTTCCAGACCCTGCATTGATGTTCATGTATCTCCACGCATTTGTCCTAAAAGCAAGAGGCACCCATTTCTGACTCTGAGAATATGGTCAGAATCCCACTGGGACATGATATATGCAGAGGGAGAAGGTGGCTGTTATAACAGCTGTGAGGAAGCCAGGCCTTGGGAAAAGGGACTGTTCAGAGACTGGTGGATTTTCTCTGCCTTTCTTTGCCACCCTGGAAAAAAGTGCAGAGAAGACTGAGAAGATTTTGGCCTCATTTTCCAGATTCTCTCCGGGGAGGCAGTTGGATCCTGAAGGATTATAATGCCAGCAGCGCACATTAGCCAAAAATAGGAATGTAAGAAACAGCCTTATGTGCTTGGTCCATCAAACCTTCCGACCGAGTGTGTAGGGGCATAACTTTGGCGGTAGCAAAATAAGGGCACTGGCCCCAAGATCAATTCTGTCCCACAACGAAAGGTTCCACCTCCAGATTTCTAGCATTGCAGCAAATTCAAACTTTGCATCGCAGCAAATTAAAACTTCAGTTGAGCTTTTGGCAATAGGGGCCACGATCGTGTGACAGAGACGTAGCCATGACCCAGACATGTCGGAAATCCGCCTGGACAGAAATTTTAGCCCTGAAAAAGAGGACAAGCCCTGGAAAAGGAAGACGTACGTTAATCCTGCCCTGTCCCTTCCAGTTTCAGATAGGAATCGTTGTCCAGGATCCTGCTGGCATACTATGCCAGTATAATTACATTGGCAAAGGCAGGGTAAGGATGGCTTGGGAGCAAAGTGTTCCTCTGAGCTGGCAAACTTTGCCTGTCTTTGCCACCACTGCTGCTGCTTTGCCCTGGAAGAAGTGCCGCCATTCCAGGCTTTCTTTCCCCAGATCTAGTGGGAAAATGCCAGGGACTGAACTGGCGCCTCCTGTCTTTAAAGCGTTGCTCTGCTATGAGGAACAGTGCTGCTTCCCTTTGGCCGATTCTAGTTCGGTGAGGCACCAAGGACAAATGCCGGAAAATTCAGATTTGCCCTGATTAGAGAGAGGGTCCGTGCCACAAAATTTTCAGCTCAGACAGGAATCCTTTGCAATCCAGGAGGGCTAGGGGTGCAGATAAAGGTGGAGGCAAAATGAGAGCATTCGATCTTCAAGTAAGAATTCAAATAATTATTTCTTTCATTCCCCAAATGTCTGGCTTTGCAAACGCCATTTCCACACCACGCTGTTATAGTGTGATTGTTCCACTCTCAACTTCCCGTGGGATTCTGGGTTTGTAGTTTGCTGAGGCCCAAGAACTCTGTGGCTGAGAATTTTAAACGTCCCTCCCTAAACTACAAACCCCAGGATGCTGAAAGTGGAATAATAGCTCTATAACAGTGTAGTGTGGAAATGGCCAAAGAGTGAGATGCTGAAAGCTGTTCACGCCGAGAACTCTTCTATTCCCTTGGCCTGCCTCTTTGCTTTAAATGTCTGATCTGCATTTCCAAAGGCTCAATTGACGTTTAAGTTACTGCCATGCTGGAAATTTGGGGACTGAAGGAAAAGTTCAGCTAGGGGTGCAGAATTATTATTTCAGCTGGCAACACCCTCGTTTTGCCCTCCCAGTAGCTATACCTCTGAGGTCCCAGTCCGGAGGCTCCTGTGGGGCTCTTTATGCTGTTTCTCCCCCCGCCAGCTACGGTACGCACACTCTTTGGGGAGTTCTGCTCATGTGCTGTGATACTTACCCCCTGCTGTTTGGGAGAGGAGACTCACATGATTTCTGGGCACAACATCAGCACTATATCACTCCTGACCTGTCTTGTGGGTCTGTGGGATTTCAGCAAGATGAGGATGGCACAGCTCCCAGCAAACTATTTTGGGCTTATTTTTTTCCCCCCAGATTTTTAACACTTGTTTGGCAGTAGATGTTTATTTGCAGCGTTTGCTCCTGTTCGGCGGAGACTACCGAATCCCATGTCAGCAGGGCGCTGAATCCATTCCAGGTTTTAGATCAGACTTTAAAGGAACTATCTAAGGGGCTGAGGCTTAGCCCTCAAATAGTCCCAGCACCTTGGAGAGCTCCTTTAAAGTCTGGATTGAAACTCAGAGCAGATTTATCGTTTCATTGACATGGGAGCAGCAACCTGTCACTGTTTTAATATGTTTCTGGACGCAGCGGACAGGTCTTTAGGAAGGTTCGTTTCAAAGATAGATGTTGGCTTGCCCCAAAAAAGAGATAAACTTATTTCTTGGTCTATCACTCCCATAATCCCCCAGCTAGCATGGCCAGTGGACCCAGGAGATGATGGGAACTGTTGTCTAAAAAGTCGTTTTAAAGAAACCTTATTTTTAGCACTACGCCTCAATAGCTAGCTCTACCCATTAAGCAGGATGAGGAAGAAGCCGGAGGGGTTAGCTTTCTGGATTCTCCAACATCAGAATGCAGCTCCAGTAGTAGTAGAGGAAGGCTTTTGTTTCTTTTTTAAAAATACTCCCTCATGGGGGAAACCCACCTCCGTTGCATTTTGTATACTAGTATATCAGGGACGGGGCTATAATAGACCTCCCCCATAGAAAGAGTTAATCTTTTTTATTTGTGTATCCCTGGGAGGGGTGGGGAGAACTTGTGGGAGAGTGCGCAGGCGGGGAAAAGCTACGGCTGAGGACCAGAATGCACGCTTCACACGGAGATGCGGAAGGTTCGTTTGATCTCCGGCATCTTATTATCTCTCGCTCTCTATGCGATTTCTATCCCACCTTCCTTCTTATGCAGAACATCGGGGCGCTGAAAGTTTGATATCTGTCTGTCTGTCTGTCTGTCTACCTATCTATCCATCTGTCTGTCCGCCCATCCATCCATCTGATTTATATCCCATCTTCCTAACTATGAAAGACACGGGGAAGCTGAAAGTTTGATATCTGTCTGTCTGTCCGTCTGTCCGTCCGTCCATCCGTCATCCATCCATCCATCCATCTGATTTGTATCCCATCTTCCTACTTATGCAGGACTTGGGGATGCTGAAAGTTTGATATCTGTCTGTCTGCCTGCCTGTCTGTCCGTCCATCCATCTATCCATCTGATTTCTATCCCATCTTCCTTCTTATGCAGGATATGTGGGTGCTGAAACTTTGATATCTGTCTGTCTGTCTGTCTGTCCGTCTGTCTCTCTCTCTCCCTCTCTCTCTCTCTCCCCATCCATCCATCCATCAATCTGATTTCTATCCCATCTTCCTACTTATGCAGGACATGGGGGTGCTGAAAGTTTGATATCTGTCTGTCTGTCTGTCTGTCTGTCTGTCTCCATCCATCCATCCATCCATCCATCCATCCATCCATCCATCCACCCACCCACCCACCCACCCACCCATCCATCCATCTGATTAATATCCCATCTTCCTACTTATGCAGGACGTGGGGGTGCTGAAAGTTTGATATCTGTCTGTCTGTCTGTCTGTCTGTCTGTCTGTCTCTCTCCCCATCCATCCATCCATCCATCCATCCATCTGATTAATATCCCGTCTTCCTACTTATGCAGGACGTGGGGGTGCTGAAAGTTTGATATCTGCCTGCCTGTCTGTCTGTCTGTCTCTCTCTCTCTCCCCATCCATCCATCCATCTGATTTATATCCCATCTTCCTACTTATGCAGGACATGGGGGCACTGAAAGTTTGATATCTGTCTGTCTGTCTCTCTCCATCCATCCATCCATCCATCCATCTGATTAATATCCCGTCTTCCTACTTATGCAGAACATGGGGATGCTGAAAGTTTGATATCTGTCTGTCTGTCTGTCTATCTCTGTCTGATTTATATCCCACTTTTGTTCTTATACAGGACTTAAGGCTAGGAAAGACCTCTGTCTGAAATTCTTAAATGCTGCTGTCAGTGACTAATACAAATTCACAATTTGTATTAGTATTTGTATTATTTGTATTGAATTTATAGGCGCCTCAGTGCCAATATTTTAAATTGCTTTTTTTCCTTTCTTTTCTTTGTTCTCTTTATTGCCTTCATAATCTTATATGTTTTGATTGTTGTATTCAGTAATTTTGTGATCTCCTTTTTTGTTGCTGTTAGCTTAATAAAATTTAATAACAATAATTTTAAAAAAAAGTTGCTGCCAGTAATCCTAGGTCTAGGTCAGTGTTCTTAACCTGGGGTCTGGGGACTCCCGGGGGCCCACGGAGCTCTCACAGGGGGTCCCCAAAGCCCACCTGCTGGATAGCAGTGGCAACTAGGACTTGACCAAGGTCAGCCACTGTCTGAGCAGGCAATTGGATCCTTGTCTCCAGAAGCCTTAAATTCATACATAAATACCCACATAAATAAATATTTGAATATTTAAATCTAAATTTAAATATTTTAAACTTGACTAAAGTCTTGGGGATCTCTGGCAACAAATTATATTTACAAGGGGGTCTCTGATAAAGGAAAGGTTAAGAAGGTCTAAGGCAGAGTGAGGAAAGATTTCTCAAACTTTGGATTGCTGCTGTCTACTGGTGTAGGCAAGACTGAGCTGAATGGACCACTGATCTACAAGCTCTGAGTCAGAAGATGGAAAAGTTTCTTTTTTTGGATGCTTAAACGTTTGAAGAGATGTCATATGGAAGATGGAGCAAGCCTGTTTTCTGCTGTTCCAGAGACTAGGACACGGCACAATGGCTTCAAACTTCACAAAAAGAGATTCCATCTAAACATTAGGAGGAACTTCCTGACAGTAAGAGCAGTTTGACAGTGGAATACGTTGCTGCCTGGGAGTGTGGTGGAGTCTCCTTCTTTGGAGGTTTTCAAACAGAGGCTGGATGGCCTTCTGTCAGGGATGCTTTGATGGGTGTTCCTGCATGGCAGAGTAGGGTTGGACTGGATGGCCCTTGGGGTATCGTCCGATTCTATAATTTTATGACCACGAGGAAGAACATCCAAGGAAGCTGGTACTGTTACCATCCAGCATCTATCACCTAAGGACGTATTCTCACATTATCTCAGGACAGAGCTGGCCCCAATGAAAAGATCAGGGAATTATTTTGTGAACTTGGTCTCCCAGAATCCTCTTCCAACGCCCACACTACTACATCACTCTGGGTCTCAGAAAATACCCCTGATATCTCAGTAGTCCCAGATGAGTTGCTGCCATGGGAACTTAAACTTGAGGGATGGGACAAATGCCTGCTTCTACTACAGACGCCTGCTTCTACTATTCCTTGCAAAGGAATAGGAACAATAATGCAACCACGACATTTCAGTTTTTGCTGGTACTCACGCCTTGCAAAATATTGTGATGGAGATGATCATAATGATGATGATGAATAACCCTTTGCAGTGTGTGAGCACCAGCAAAAAATGTACAGAAATAATAAATCTACTATGTAAAAGTCAAAGTTTGTCAGAGAGATCTCTTCCACAGTTGGGAGGAAACAACCACACAAGTATTCATCTTTGTACATGAGGATGATCCAGCTTAAGATTTACACTGCGTGCCAAAGACAGCTCATTCCTACCCGCTGAACCATTATGGGAGGAGAGGAGGGAGAAGATCAACATTTATTTTGTGTGATCAGTCAACCAGTTAGTTGTTTAGTCATGGAAATTAAATATGTGCCCGTGGAGAGAACATTCACATGGTTACGAGCCCTTTCTTCTGAATTAAGCCAAAGGAAAAATGCTAAACGTTCACCACCTGCTCTTCCATGGTCAGAAGATCTCACTGCTTTAGCTATCCATGAATATGTAGTTTACGGACACCGGCTTCAAGAAAATGTCCTTTTGGAAATGTATTCAGGTTGTGTTAATGTTTAGAGCCAGTGTGTTGGCGAGTTTTGAGCATTGGACTGCCACCCCGGAGACCAGGGTTTGATTCCCCGCTTGGCCAGGGAAACCCACTGAGTGATCTGGGGCATGTCACACACTCTCAGCCCCAGAACACCCCATGAGAGGTTTGCCTTAGGATTGCCCTAAGCTGGAAATGACTTAAAGAACATGCTAAATGTTTATTCCTACCCTAGACTCCTATCTTATGTCTTATCTCATCTTCTCCCTTTTAATTTTTTTTCTCCACCACTTTTTTGTACTTTTTCTTTATAGACAGATAGATAGATAGATAGATGATAGACAGATTTGAAGACGTCAGCGGAGAAACAGTGTCTCATCTCAGCCTGCCTTAGAATTATTATATTTCCCCTTATCTGAGCTCCAGAAAGCAAGCGTGCCTTATGATAAGAGAGAGCCTCTTTCTGAGAGTTGGAAAGTTTTTATATAGACTGAACACGACACCCCAAAATCACGTATGTTGGCAGAAATGCGTGCCTTGTGTAATTTATGAATTTGGACAACCCATTCATTTTGCAGAGAAACACATGGCTAGGCTACAGGAAATCAAAACCCTATTTGCCGGCGTTTAAGACCCACTTTTCCCCCGCAAGAAATACTGTTTGAAAATGGAGTGCATCTTATACGCCTGTGCATCTTAAATGCTGGCAAATTGCATTCGCCGGTGTATAAACGGGGCGCGTCTTATATGCTGGTGCGTCTTGTATGCTGGCAAACACAGGTATTTTTATTTGCTAAAACACAGACTTGTTAGCAGTTGCTTCCTGATTGCCACGAATTTTGACTGCCCCCTTCTTGCTGTTTGGAAAACCTGGCAACCCGTGCCCGCCTGGAAGACATTCTGGCTTGAGCCGAAAGTGGTAGACACTTACCCGATGATGTACGCAAGGACCACCAGCTGGATGAACCGAAAGGTAACCCCCACCTTCTTATTTCTCACCAACACCATCCTTGGGGTGTCATATTCGAAGAGGAAAGAGGTCACTGTGTCCATCAGCTTGTGCCCCATGGTGGAAAGGATGCCAGCTTGGCTTCTGCAGGACCGGGCAGAAACTTTCGGGTGGCGTCTCCCGGTGTCTGGCTTCCGCAGCAACTCTAGTTGTATTTTCTTTTCTCCTTCCCTGCAAGATGATGGGGAGTTCCTTCTCTCTCTCTGGGTGTAGCAGTTCACTTTACATCTCCTTAGATGGCCTGTCGGTGGGTGGGGAAGGGGAGGTAGTTGTGGTTTTTCTTTTTGAGCAAAAAAAAGAACAGAAGTTAGACACAAGCCAGTCGGCGGGGATAACTGAGTTGTAGAACAGGCATGCCTCTGCACTGTACTCACGAAGCAAAAGGGAAAGGAATTCTGCCCTGTTGCTTCCTCATTGCACAAGCCCTCCAGGATTCTGCAAACAAAAATAGGGACTTGCTTGTAATACACCAGTGCTGTTCCCAAAGGTCGCTTGTGGAGAAATGTTTCGCTCCTCCTCCACGGCGCTCCATCTTTCATATGCTGTCGTTGTTTACTCGGTAAGCGCCTTCCTTGGCTCGGTTTAAAAGCCAAGAAGTCGCTGGATCTTGGGGTTAAAGGAAGATACTAGAAATATATGTCTGTGTATGTGTGTGTGTCTGGTCATCTTCGAATAGGAGACTAACATGCTCAAAATGCACACTGCCCAAGTGGTGTAGTTGTTACAGTGTTGGAGTGGAATTATGACTCGGGGCCTTTCCGCACTACACGGTTCTAGTGCTATTATTCCACTGTCAATATCCTGTGGAATTCTGGGGTTTGTAGTTTCGTGAGGCCAAAGAGCTCTTTTCTGGCTGAGAATTCTCAAGGCCCCCCCCTAAACTGCAAACCCCAGGATGCTATAGGATGCTGAAAGTGGAATAAGAGCACTGTAACAGTATAGTGCGGAAAGGCCCAGAGTGTTGAACTAGAACATGACGACTCAGAAGACAGCACAGGGTAGTGGCTTGAGCTGGGACTCTGGGAGGCTGGGATCCAAATCCCTGCTTAGCCCTGGCACCCTCGCCGTGGGCAAGTCACACCCTCTCAGCCTCAGAGGAAGGCGATGGCAAACTTCCTTTAAAGAAATTTTGCCAAGAAAAACCTTATGATCGACCTTAGAGTCACTACCTGTCAAAAGCAGCTTGAAGACACACAACAGGAACCGCTGAGGATTTGGGTTCCTGCTCACCTGTGGAAATCTCCAAGCCTGATCGTGGTTTCTAAGGCTTGCCTACCTCCCAGGGTTGTTGTGAGCATCTAGGGAAGGAGCGGGGAAGCTATGGATAAGATCTCAAACTCTTAAGCCAAAAGGGGAGAGGGGGAGTGTAATAAATTGATATATGTTGAGGGTGCATCTGGAACATAATAAGGCCAGAACACTGTTTTCGGAGGAGGGCGTGTAAGTTAGTGGAAAAATACATCTCCTAAAGACAGAAGCTTTAGTCTTTCAGGTTATCTTTCTTTTTAAAAGAATCAGCTTGTAAGTGATGAGAAAGACCCCTGAGACCCTGGAGGGCTCTATTATACCAAATTGGAGAGATGAAGATGGAAAGTCATTTTGCAAGATGAAGATGGAAAACCATTTTGTTCAGCTCAACAGTATGAAGTAGCATTTTCTACCCTGCAGAAACTTACTGTGACAAAATATGCACTTTGCCTCCAACATTCACACATTTTCTTGCGTGGCATTTGTGAGAGATAAAATGCACGCAAAGCAACGTGCAGATTTTAGAGTAGGAAGAATGAAAATATGCATTGTCTTTAAAACGCACACACACAACGAAACACTTTTTAGTCAATGGAGGGACATACTGCATAAATTAGGCAAACTGTATAAATAAATGCACCAATTGAGGTTGTTAAAATGGTATGACTTTTTTAGTTCAAGTAGAAAACACAAAGTCCCATGACATGACACGAAATGGAAGACGGTGACATGAAACGGAAAGGATCCAAAGAAAACACGGGCAGGATTTGGGGGGAAATGAATGCAATCGAGTCCAAGAGATTTTCACATCTGGAGTGCAAAAAGGTGGCCGGGCTACCAACAGCGTTGCCGTTACTGGCCAGCTGTCTGCAGAAAGACAAAATAATAATAGTTTTAAAAAAAACAAACTCATGGAAAGGGGAAGTCACAGTACAGCCACTCTTAATGGCAACTTCTCTTTCTCACTTTGAAACTGTTGCCAATTTTAAAAGATGGTTAAGTTGCACGTACCTTTTTAATTCTGCCACGGGCCACGTTTTCTCTTGCAGTGGCAGAGCTGGTGGCTTCCATGTCAGCGGGCCAGTGAATCCATTCCAGGTTTTAGTCTTGGCAATGGCAAAATGGTAACAGGAGGGTCCTTCTATCTAGAGGGGCCTGTTCTTGGAGATGGCAATGATGGGTGATGGGGAAGGCTATCATTTGCCCCGCAGTCTTGTCCACTGTGCTTCTTCTCATCCGCATGAAGCCACAGGGATTTGGGATGCAGTGAAGAACCCATCATTCTGCTCCTGGCAGCATCCGGCTCTGTCTTTCCTTCGATCGGATGACTGACGGGTTGGATTAAGTAAAACCGTGGCTCTTTCATCCTTGCATGCAGGGGCAAATAGTTGTGGTAGTTTTCTCCCCGCTGCAGGGAAAAAAACCAAATGTATTCTCCCCGTGCTCAAGCATCCTGAAACGTTATAAAGGCATTATTTTCTTAACAAAAAATGTGAGGGTGGAGTTGTGCAGAAAACCTCTTTTCTGCACAGATGACTTTACCTACTCAGTACATTATTTTCTGTACAGAGAGAGAGAAAAAAAGCTTTCCTGCTGTGTTTTTGCACAAGCTACCATGTGTTTTTCTACGCAGAGTAATTCCTCTGCAATACTTTGGGATGTTCGAATACTGCAAGAAAGTTATGCAAGATTCTCACTCACTTATTGTTCTTCCCAGTGGGGTTCGTTGACTGTTGGAGACACCAGTTTTTCAACGTGGGGAAGGGCTAGTGATAAACTACCTGCATCTTGTCAGGACTGGCTGTCATCCAGCCATTAATTCAATGCTTCTACTCTAGAGATGGGAAGGAGTAGAAGCATTGAATTAATGGCTGGATGACAGCCAGTCCTGACAAGACGCAGGTAGTTTCTGGAAGGAGAGAGATACTCTCGCTACTCTTATCCAAGGTCTGGTAACCTGGGATTGACTACTTCTATAAACTGCATTTGGGTCTGCCCTGGAAGGCTGTTTAGCACTGTTGAAATGGAGCCGGTGTTCGCATGGTCAAAGCACAAGGATTTGTTAATTGTTAGAGAGAGTGACAATATCAAGAAGGATGTCGACAAGCTGGAGCGTGTCCAGAGGAGGGCAACCAAAATGGTGAAGGGTCTGGAAGCCCTATGAAGCACGCCTTAAGGAGCTGGGGATGTTTAGTCTGCAGAAGAGAAGGTGAAGAGGGGATGTGAGAGCCATGTTTAAATATTTGCAGGGATGTCATGTTGAGGAGGGAGCAGGCTTGTTCTCTACCACGCCAGAGACTAGGACAAGGAGCAATGGATTCAGGCTGCAGGAAAGGAGATTCCACCTGAACCTCAGAAAGAACTTCCTGACGGTCAGAGCTGTCCGGCGGTGGAATCTGCTGCTGCCTCCAGGGAGTGTGGTGGAGTCTCCTTCTTTGGAGGATTTTAAGCAGAGGCTGGATGTCCATCTCTTTGGAGTGCTTTGATGGGTGTTCCTGCATGGCAGCGGGTTAAACTTGATGGCCCCTGGGGTCTCTTCCAACTCTATGATTCTATGCTTTGCAAACCTCTGAGTATTTCTGAGCTTAATTGCAATCCTCACAGTGGTAGAAGACAGCGACGGACTTATTTAATATTGGTTGGCATCCTACTGGTGACATATGAATATATAAGTCACACTGTATATGCAGGGCAAATTATTTGCACAGATCAACAGATGTATTCTGTTGGCGGTGGTAGAAGTGGAGTTAAACATAACAGCCAGACTGTGTGTTGTGGTTGTACACTGCACATTGAGGCTGGGCATTGCAGGTGTGCCATTTCACAAGGACAACCAGTCACTGACATGTGTTGCTAGTCTGCTTGGGGATTGTGTAGGACCGGTGCAGCATATCTCCACATGAAGATCATTACACTACCCTGAGCCATTATGTTTAAATGTTACAAAGTCAAACGAAGGGATGTCATATAGAGAATGGAACAAGCCTGTTTTCTGCTGCTCCAGAGACCAGGACACGGAGCAACGGCTTCAAACTTCAAGAAAAGAGATTCTGTCTAAATATTAGGAAGAACTTCCTGATGGGAAGAGCAGATTGACAGTGAAATATGTCGCTTGGGAGTGTGGTGGAGTCTCTCCTTCCTTGGAGGTTTTTAAACAGAGGCCGGATGACCATCTGTCGGGAAGGCTGTGGTGGTGCGTTCTTGCATGGCGGAAGGGGGTTGGACTGGATGGCCCTCGGGGTCTCTTCCAACTCTAGGATCCTAAATTTCCATGATTCCAAAAGAGCGCACTTCCAGTTCTCAAGCAACAACCATCTGAACAGAGCACCACTGTCGGTTGTTTGGTTTGAACCGTCATGTCTCAGGGGAGCATGATGAGAAAAAGACGAAGCACAAAAGGGCCAGTTTACAAACCAAAGAGGAGAAGCTCTTCTTGTTGCTGCCAAGGAGGACAAAAACAGGTCCTTCACCCTTAACGGCATTCTACTTCTTTTTCCCCCCCAGGAAGCAGCTGTGGAAGGCGCTGCGGTAGATTATGCAAAGGGCTCAACATGGCTTCCGGACCCACTCGGAGATATATCTCCCACATTTCTTTTTTATCGATGCTTTCATCCAAGTAAAGAAAGTTGGTCGATTGTTTGCTGTAGTTTCAGTGAATTGATTCGATCTGCATAAACGTGCATAAGGAGAGGGAGAGAACTTCTCCGAAGAAGAAAAACGGCTTTTTTTAGATGTAACACAAAAGGCAGCTTGGGTCAAAGCAGACATGGAGGGGAGCACCTATTGTTGCAGTTTCAGACATTTTCTCCCCCCAAAATTGAATTTTCTCAGAGATACTTGCTTCAACAATCAGACTTGCAAATGAAGTCCGCGTTCTTTCTCCAGTGACCAGTTATAAAACAAAGCATAGAAAAAGCGACATGCAGGAGTAAAGCAAAGCACCTTTTGTGATAAACAGATGTCTGTCACCACCTCTGATAAAGAAGAGCAACAGGTATCAATCATCTAGTTTGACCTCTAGAACAGCCACTCCTCCATATCTTGGGCCCAGAGGGAAGGTCTCTTTAAAAATGCCCTTTGCTGTTTTCTGTTTTCATAAGAACTATCATTAAAAATAAAATTGAAATGGTTTAAATCTGACAGCGTTGTTACCATGCCGTACGCCCCCACTCCATGATATGATTGGCGATGAACAGTATTTACTTGCCACAAAATATAAGCCATGCCTTTATGGCTGAAGAGCCATGCTGGCAAAGAGGAATGGCTGAACATGTGCAAAGGTAGAAGGGACCTCAAGACATCACCAGGTCATAAGTTCACTGAGTCAGAGAACTTGACTAAATGAGTTTAAGATAATCCTCGCAATAGCCCAAGCCTAGAAAAAAATAGCCACCAAAACTTCCAGACAAAGCAACAGTGACCAACATCCTGCAGCCTCCTTGCTGCTGAATTTCCTCCTTTGTTTCCTCACCTGCCCAGATGTTAAGAGGCTGTCATGACTCCCATCAGTGCTTTGTCACCTAAGGCTAAGACTATTAGCTTATTCCAGACCCCATTGTTTGCTTTGCCATTAACGCCTTTCCGTTCAGGGCAGAAAAAAGAGTATTTAAACCCTGGTTCTGAGCCAGATAACTCATAGTGCTTTAGACGTCGGCCGTTGCTCTGCTGCTCCGATTCCCATTCTTATACTCCCCTCGGACCTTTAGTCTGAGACGTATCGCTTCGTCTCGTCTCTGAAGAATAGGTAAATATCGTCCGCTTCATTCCAGCTTCTTGCAATCCAATTTCTCCTTCCTTTCCTTCGGTTAGCCTCGTATGGTTGTAGAACTGCTTGAATTTTGTGTGTGTTTGTGACTTCCCCCCAAAAGCCACTCTTTTAACTGATGTCTCCGCAGTAGTACCGGTATACAAAGGTGAAAAGATCCCAGACCGTTACCGCCACCACCACCACTGCAGGCTCCCTTTTGAGCTAATAATTCCCCGTCTTTCCACGGAGGCATTGGCCTCGCAGGTGGGCCCCTGAGTCGCCCACCTTTTGGGCTAACCGTGTGTGGTCAATTATTCTTTTAAGCTGAGTTCTTTCCCGAATTGGTGGAGTAAGCCCGTAGCCCTTGGTTTTAGGTGTCTGTCTTAAGATGCTGCGAATGCCACAGACACTCTTTGCGACTACTTTATTATATGTCACAATAACATCTGTCATTAAGGTACACAAACACACACGCTGTACGATCAGCAGTAAGTGTTGCTGGGTATGCAGCTTTCCTGCAGCTTGAATCCGCTCCTCCTCGTCCTGGTCTCTGGAGCAGCAGGAACCAGACCGCTCCCTCCTCGACATGGCATCCCTTCAAATATTTAAACATGGCTATCACGTCCACTCTTAACCTTCTCTTCTGCAGACTTAACATTCCCAGCTCCCTCAGCCACTCCTCATAGGGTTTCATGGCTTCCAGACCCTTCACCGTTTTGGTCCCCCTCCTCTGGACATACTCCAGCTTGTCGACATCCTTCTTGAATTGAGGTGCCCAGAACTGGACACAGGATTCCAGATGAGACCTAAGCAGTGCAGAATAGAGTGGTACCACTACCTCCCTTGATCTAGACGCCACACTCCTATTGATGCAACCAAGAATCGCGTTGGCTTTCTTGGCTGCCGCATCACACTGCTGAGTCATGTTCAGCTTGTGGCCCACCAAAACTCCTAGATCCCTTTCACAAGTACTGTTATCCAGCCACGTGTTCCCCATCCTATGTTTGTGCATTCCATTTTTAATGTTGAAGTGCAGGACTTTACATTTCTCTCTGTTGAAATTCATTTTGTTAGCTTTGGCCCAGCTCTCCAATCTGTCAGGGTCATGTTGAATTTTGATCCTGTCTCTGGCGTATTACCAACTCCTCCCAATTTGGTGTCATCTGCAAATTTCATCAGCATACCCTCCACTCCTTCATCGAAGTCATGGATGAAGAAGTCGAATAGCCCTGGGCCCAGGACAGAATCCGGTGGCACCCAACGAGTCACTTCTCCCCAGGATGACAAGCAGCCATTGGTGAGGAGCACCCTTTGGGTTCGGCCGGTCAACCAATTCCAAATCCACCTAACAGTGGCCCTGCCCAGCCGGCATTTTACTAGCTTCTTTGCAAGAATGTCATGGGGAACTTTGTCAAAGGCCTTACTGAGGTCAAGATATGCTACATCCGCAGCATTCCCTCCGTCTATCGAGCTTGTAACTCTATCGTAAAAAGAGATACGATTAGTCCGGCATGACTTATTTCTGAGAAAATAAAAAGTTTAGCCCAAATAGACTCCCATAAGGGGGAAATAAAACTCCATGCCTCTCTATATTGAATAGCAGGATTATAACATAGCATTTCTGTTAATTTATCCAATTCTGCAACTTCATAAAGCTTCGCCAGCCAGTCTTCAATCAATGGAGCCACTGAATTTTTCCACCTGTGTGCCAAGGTTATTCTGGCTGTGTTTTTCATATATTGCAACACCTGTTTTGCTGGCTGAGAATTTGAAAGGCCCCTCCCTAAACCGCAAGCCCCAGGATTCCATAGAATGTTGAAAGTGGAATCATAGCACTATAACAGTCTAGTGTGGAAATGGCCCCTGTCACAGACTTCCTCTTCCTGCTCTTCCCTCCTTCCTGTTCTTTGCTGCCCCACACAACACATTTCCTGTTCACAGTCACTGGCCCCAGAGTCGAAAATATCAGCAAAGGCAATGATGGAAGGAGGGGAGAACAACACAGCTAACAAAACGGCTGTCCTCCTTTTTACCATTCCTGGTGAAAGGCCTTCAAACATTGCAATTTTTTTCTTTAAAAATGGTATTTTATTAATTTTAATATAGACAGACTGATTCACAACAGGATAATCACATACAGGAAAAAAAAAAGACAAGAACTGTAATAAACAATATATATGCGTTGCTTTAGCTAAAACTAAACGGAACTAAAACACGTTACTAAAACACATTGCTAAACCATTCATACATTATCATAAACATAATCTAATTGCTAACTAACTAAAACACAAAGGAACTTTCGACACACGCAACCCACACTGTAATAAAAACGAAAAACCAATTAAAATAGAAAGTGTATTACTCCACCATTACAGATCTAAATAAATTCAACTTACTAGAATCGCTAGCAACCATAACCATGGATTATTACATCATGAGGTTTTTTTTAAAACTGCTCAACAACTCCATAAACTGTTTCCAGTCTTTTAGAAAGTCATCAATTGGTTTGTCTTTTAAAACCCACATCAGTGTGGCAACTTGGGCAAAATCCGCAACCTTACAAAGCCCACCACATATGAAGGCAAGTATTGATGAATTGGATTTTTTCCCCTCTGGACAGGAGGTCCTAAAGAAGGACATTGGTGAAAGACTTCAAAATCTGGTATGCGTGTTGTGGTATGGGGCTGGTAGCTCTGTAGGTGCTGCTTAGGACCAACGTCAAAACCAATGTCCTGAGTTTGACTTGAGGACCAACTGGCAGCCAAAGAAAGTCTTTCTGTACTAGACTGGAGAGAGATGTTCCCTATACACTGCCTTGGAGAAATGTTTCACGGCCACATTCTGAACCAGCTGCTGTTTCCGAACTGTCTTCAAGGGCAGCCCCGTGTATAAACAATGCAGTAGTCTATGTGGCCGGTTATTAGGGCACGGATAACTACAGCTGGATCAATCTTGTCCATAAGGTGTGATACAACAGCCTACCCCTACAAGAGGAAAATTCACTGTGGCAGATGCCGAAGGAGAGCCATTTTCCGCGTAGTTTGATACACTTCCCTATCGTTATCACCACACCCCAGAGACTTGGCCTGTAGGGATCAGAAACAGAAGGAACTTGATTCTCTTGAAAATGAGGACAACGTGGATTAGCGTTCTTTAGACCAGACTTTGCTAACCTGATCCACTTGAGATGTTTCGAACTACAATTCCCATCACGACTGACCGTTGGCTGTACGGACCGGGATAAATGGGAGCTGAAGTCCGAAACCATCAGAAAGTCCCTAGGTCAGGGGAACCTGGCATTGCTTCTATTACTCAAGAGGTTGGATTTTTACAAGGCTCTTTGCTGTTAAATTTAGACATCCCGGTTTTCTCTATTGTCACTGTCTCGGCCCGGCCCGGCCGGGAAACCTTCCTTAGAAGGCCGCCTCTCATACCATCCGTTACGATTCATTTCCTCCAGAGGAGAGACCTCGCTTTATAAGGCCTGCCTGCTACGGGTGATAGGCAGATCGTAAATGATTGTCAACGGGTTTTGAAGCTGGCCTTGGGCTGTCTGATCTGATGCTTATCGGGATCTCCTTTTTTTTTTCCGCTTCAGGGGACTGGCCAATGTCATGTTGACGAACCCCTTATCCTGCCCAAAATCTGTCGTCTTCTGCTTTTGCCCCAGGCTGCAAAGGTGCAAACCCGAACCATTCCGAATGCATTTCCCAGCCGGGCTATTTAAAGTGACCGGCCTTCCTCTCCCCTCCTGTGCAGACAATTCTTCCGCACACGGAAAGCAAGCCAAGGGCTAATTGATTTGATCAGGTCTTTCGCTTCCTGGCTACATCTGCCATGCACGGAACCGTTGCCATGCAAACAAGAGGAAAACAAGAAGGTAAAGTTTCTCCCTCCATTTTAGAGGAGCCGATGTGTTACTCTGGAGTTTCAAGATGATACGCAAGCTGGGAGCCGACTGCATCTTATGAACCCGCAAGCTCCCCTCTGGAAATCGTTTGACGCTTTTCGCTGAGCTTCTCTGCCATCAGATGTAGAATCACAGAATCATAGAGCTGGAAGAGACCCCAGGGGCCATCCAGTCCAGCCTCCTTCTGCCGTGCAGGAACAAATAAAGCACTCCCAACGGATGCCCATCCAGTCTCTGCTTAAAAACCTCCAAAGAAGGAGACTCCACCACACTCCATGGAGGCAGCAGATTCCACTGCTGGACAGCCCTGACCGTCAGGAAGTTCTTGCTCAGGTTCAGGTGGAATCTCCTTTCCTGCAGCTTGGATCCATTGCTCCTTGTCCTGGTCTCTGGAGCAGCAGAAAACAAGCCCGCTCCCTTCTCAACATGACTCCTCTTAACCTTCTCTTCTGCAGACTAAACATCTCCAGCTTCCTGAGCCGCTCCTCATAGGACTTCATGGCTTCCAGACCCTTCACCATTTTGGTCTCCTCTGGACGCTTTCCAGCTTGTCGCTATCCTTCTTGAATTGAGGTGCCCAGAACTGGACACAGGATTCCAAATGAGGTCTAATCAATGCAGAAGAGAGTGGTACCATTCCCCCCCTTGATCTAGACACCATACTTCTATTGATGCAACCAAGAATAATGTTGGCTTTCTTGGCTGCTGCATCACACTGCTGACTCATCTTCAGCTTGTGGTCCACCAGCACTCCTAGGTGTTGAGTAGCTGTAGCTATGATGACGGAGCACTCCCAAAACCGACTTTGACGTCCCCCCAAAACCAACCTTGTAAACCTGGTGGCACCCCAACCAAAGGGCTTTTGAGGCCCCTGCAAATTGGGGTGACTACAATGTTTGTCACAGAGCACATTGAGATGGGCAGCTGGAGAGACCCCTTGGGGTCCTGCCACAGCTGCCTATTCCCAACCTGCCCCCTGGCTGAGAGAGTATGGAAGATATCAATTCCCTATGCCCTGATCCATAGTGCCTTGGAGACCCTTTGGTTGGGGGTGCTACCTGGCTCAAGTGGAAGGTTTGAGGAATTACTTTTGGTCATTAACAACCATAACCATGAATCCCCGAAAGCTACGACATTGTATGTCGGGTTTGCGCAGGAGCCGGCATGGTGTAGGCATTTGAGTACTGGACGAGGACTCTAGAACACAGGATTCAAACCTGTGCTCAGCCATGGGAATCCACCGAGTGACCATGCCCAAGCCACACTCTCTCAGCATCAGGGGGAGGCAACGGCACACCTCTTCTGAACAGATCTCGCCAAAAATCCTCACCGTGGTCGATTTGCCATAAGTCAGGAAATGACTCGGAGGCACCCGACAACACAAGAAGTATTGAACGGGATGTCAGCCTTTCATCTGATGGGGGATTTCTGCACTTAGTTCAAGATTGTGAAGGTCAAGTTGTACATACATTGGGCCCATTGGGCACACAGAGGTTTGTGCTCCTCCACACGCGCACAAAGGTGAACATGAGCGCCCGATTGTGCATTCGGTTGCACAGTCAAGCCTCTGTGCAGTTGCACAACAATGCTCTTCGTATGGGTTGTGTAGCGCAATTAGTGCATCCCTTTGCATGTGGAGATGTCCACATTACCACCAGAACGGAAGCTACGGTGGACGGCAAAGTGAGGCCGTTGCCCCACCCTAAGAACTCTGCCCCCAAATTAAATTTCCCTTTGAGTCCCCAAATTTCTAGCGTTGCAGAGAATGAGACGCCGAGAACCGTTCCAGCTTGGAACTCTTGCACTCACGGCGTATGCATCTCCTTATTAATTTTATCTGCCCCTTTTCTTTAGAGGCCTAAATTTGATTTATTGCAATGCTAGAAATCTGGGGACTGAAGGAAAATAACATTGGAGGTGCCAAACTTTTATGGGAGGGCAATGCTTCCCACCCCCCGTTAACATCTTATAGTTCTAATATTGGATCTCATCCATTTTCTATACTCCTTCTTGTAACTTTTTCTTTTGGACTGACGTGAATCTTTGTGGGAACTATTTTTGGGGTTGAAAAGGGAGTTTAAAAGACATTCCTTCTACATCTTGTCTTCCCCCCCCTTATACTTACATGTTCCTCAAACGTCGGAAGGATCGCTTGACATGGAAAGTTGTTTACGTGGAAGAGGTTAGCTTTCTTTCTTTTTTGTCCCAAGGCTGCAATGAATTTTCATTTAAAATGCAATGTAACATAGACTCATAGGATCATAGAGTCACAGAGCTGGAAGAGACCCCAAGGGCCATCCAATCTAGCCCCCTTCTGCCATGTAGGAATATACAATCAAAGTGCTTCCGATAGATGGCCATCCAGCTTCCATTTAAAAACCTCCAAAGAAGGAGATTCCACCACACTCCATGGAGGCAACAGATTCCACTGTTAAACTGCTCTTACCATCAGGAACTTCTTCCTAACGTTTTAGGTGGAATCTCTTTTCCTGAAGTTTGAAGCCGTTGCTCCATGTCCTAGCCTCTGGAGCAGCAGAAAACAAGCTTGCTCCATCCTCCATATGAAATCCCTTCAAATATTTAAACATAGCTATCATGTCACTTCTCAATTTTCTCTTCTCCGGGCTAAACATACTCAGCTGCCTAAGCCACTCCTCATAAGGAATCATGGCTTCCAGGCCTTCTACTATTTTGGTCGCCTTGCCCTGGGCATGTTACAGCTTGTCAATATCCTTCCTGAATAGTGGTGCCCAGAACTGGACACAGGATTCCAGGTGGGGTCTGACCACAGCAGAACAGAGTGGTACTATCACTTCCTTTGATTTAAATACTGTATTCCCATTGATGCAGCCCAGAATCACATTGGCTTTTTTAGCTGCTGCATCACACTGTTGGCTCATGTTCAGCTCGTGGTCTGCTAAGACTCCTAGATCCTTTTCACACGTATGGTGGTCAGTCCAGGTGTCACCCATCTTTCATCTGTGCATTTCATTTGTTTCTGCCCAAGTGTAGTACCTTACACTTCTCCCTGTTGAAATTCATTCCTCCCAGCTCTCTAATCTGTTCTGATCATTTTGAACATGGTTAATGCTTCTTGGATTAGCCAGATAGGCAGCTCTTGTCCAAACCAAAAACAAGACAGTGAGGGGACAACATTTCCCGGCCTCTATTTCATAGCCAATGGCAATTGTCTAAATGAGGATGCCACTGCGGTTACACTGACTGAGAATGAGACCAAATTGGGGAAATATAAACAAACGGGGCAACGTTTTTTTGCAGAAACTGTCGAGAAGAGAGGCATTTTCTAATAAAGCCCAAAAGCATTTTGGAAGAAAGCAAAACAAAAACCCGAATAACTTGGATCCAGACCTACTCAAAATAACCGTGACCAATGCTTTAAAAATAAGTAAAATATAACGACGTCCAAGTTCGGTCCTTGAAAACCTTCCCTGGAATGGTTCCTTGGCCTGGAATACGAAATGATGCCCGTGAAGGAAACGCAGCCCAAAATGGCCCCTTTTAGGCCACGTTCCAATAGCAGGATGTGCAGAGGGTAAAATTACACCTGTGCGGTTAGGCGGTGACACGCTGGTTGTGTACGCCCCTTTGCACAACAACCAGTGCTGCGACACCCATCACAGCCATTCCCTCTCCCATGGTGCAGGGGTTGACAGGGCCCTAAGCACAAGGGCCACGCGGAACCTGGTGTGTTGAAAAGTGAAAAGGTTCGCACCATGGTTATGTCGGCAGAGCTCTGCTGGTGCCGTCGCAATCAAGCTATGACTCTTGCAAACGGTTCTAACAAGTGTCATTGCCAATCATAGCATCGAAGGGCTGGGAGAGACCACAGGGGCCATCGAATCCAGCCCCCTGCCATGCAGGAAAGCGCCCCCAGTAGATGTTCGTCCGGCCTCTGTTTAAGGACCTCCAAAGAAGGAGACGCCACCACACTCCATGGAGGCAGCAGATTCCACCGTCCAACGGCTCCTTCCATCAGGAAGGTCTTCCTGAGGTTTAAATAGAATCTCTTTTCCCGCCGCTTGAATCCATTGCTCCTTGTCCTAGTCTTTGGAGCGGCGCAAAACAGGCCCGCTCCCTCCTCGACATTGCATCTCTTCAAATATTTAAACATGGCTCCCATGTCCCCTCTTCACCTTCTCTCCTGCAGACTAAACATAGAATCATAGAAATGTAGAGTTGGAAGAGACCCCCGGGGCCATCGAGTCCAACCCCCTGCTATGCAGGAACACCCATCAAAGCTCTCCCGACAGATGGCCATCCCGCCTCTGCTTAAAAACCTCCAGAGAAGGAGACTCCACCACACTCCGTGGAGGCAGCAGATTCCACTGCCGGACGGCTCTGACCGTCAGGAAGTTCTTCCTGAGGTTCAGGTGGAATCTCCTTTCCTGCAGCTTGAATCCATTGCTCCTTGTCCTGGTCTCTGGAGCAGCAGAAAACAAGCCTGCTCCCTCCTCAGCTGCCTAAGCCGCTCCTCGTAGGGCTTCATGGCCTCCCGACCTTTTATGATTTTATTATTATGTAATATTTAATAAAAATAAATTGGGAAAAAAAAAGGATCTTAGAATGACGTCCCTATAGTAAAGTGTTTAGTTTGTTTCCCCAAACCATTGGAGTCTTTGCTCCTTGATCAGGATCCCAAACCGCAGCAAGCACTCTCTCACACTTCTGACACCGTCGGACACTTTGGAGGTGCAGTAGCCACCTCTGACCTGTATCTGACAGTTCGGACGTGCCCCGGGCACCCCTGTTGGGCTCCAGCCCTTTCTAGCTGGTGTGTGGATATACTTTGGGAATGCCTTCACATGCATTAGCGCTCATTGCACATAGGAGCCATCGAGCATCCGTCACACCACTGCCTACCATTGCACAACAGACGGCCATAATTTGTAACATCGCACTCAGTTAAATTAGTTGTGGGGAGAGGAGGGAAGAGGACCAAATCCTTCTCTTCCCAGGTGGGGTCTGACCAAAGCAGAATAGAGTGGTACTATCACTTCCCTTGATTTAAACACTGTATTCCTATTGATGCAGCCCAGAATCACATTGGCTTTTTTAGCTGCTGCATCACACTGTTGGCTCATGTTCAGCTTGTGGTCTGCTAAGACTCCTAGATCTTTTTCACATGTATGGTGGTCAATCCAGGTGTCACTCATCTTACATCTGTTACATCTTACATCAGGCGAAAGCAAACTGCTCCTAGTTTGTGTGTTCATCCTGAGACCTTTTGCCGTCTTGACCACACTTTGGTGTCCTTGTTTTCATCCGTGAAGTGTTGCAAGGAACATGGTTGATGAGCCCAGCTCTCGAACCCTGTGCACTTACCTAACAGTTGCCTTTGTCAGATTTTTTTTTATAACTATGCTGAGGATTTCTGTCACCAGGACAACAGAAACACTAAACAGAGATAAGACTGGCAAGCATTCTATTTGAGCCGGCTGGTTTCCCTCAGAGTTTGATCTGTGGGTAGGGAGTTATTCCTTTCCACCCAAGGTAAACAGGGATCTATATTCACCAGCTGTTGCAGATTCCACCTTTGTCTTCCTATCTCTCTTCAAGGCATCAGTAATTTAGTAATAATAATGCAGAGTTGTCCATTAAAGGTACGTAACGGAATGGGCTGCCTCAAAATCAGAGAAACATAGAGTTGGAAGACACCACAATGGCCATCCAGTCCAACCCCCTTCTGCCATGCAGGAACAAACACTCAAAGCACCCCCAGCAAATGACCTTCCAGCCTCTGCTTAAAAATCTCCAAAGAAGGAGACTCCACCACACTCCATGGAGGCAGCAGATTCCACTGCCGGACGGCTCTGACCGTCAGGAAGTCCTTCCTGATGTTTAGGTGAAATCTATTTTCCCGCAGTTTGACTCCATTGCTCCGTGTCCTAGTTTCTCGAGCAACAGAAAAAAAACTTGCTCCATCTTCCACATGATATCCCTTCAGATATTTAAACATGGCTATCACGACTCCACTTAACCTTCTTTTTGTCAGGTTAAACATACCTAGCTCCCTAAGCAACACCGCACAGGTCATGGCTTCCAGACCCTTCCCTCTTTTGGTTGCCCTCCTCTGGACACGTTCCAGCTTGTTGATATCCTTCTTGAATTGTGGTGCCCCGAACTGGACACAGGATTCCAGGTGAGGTTTGACCAAAGCAGAATAAAGTGGTATTATTACTTTCCTGGACCTAGACACTATGCTCCTGTTGATGCAGCTCAGAATCGCACTGGCTTTTTTAGCTGCTGCATCACACTGTTGACTCACATTCAGCTTGTGGTCCCCTAAGACTCCTATATATTTGTTGCAACTTCTCCTTTTTCAAAGGTCCTTAAACAGCGGTTGTATCCCCTTGGTTACTCCCATCTAGAATAGATCCATTCAATCAATTGTTGCATGGTGAGCGAACATGAAGGCAAATCCCATTAATTTAGTGGGTCTTCTCTAGTCAGGACGAACAACTTAGCCAAGGTTTGGCTGGCCATCTCTCAAGAGGGTTTCAGTTGTGTATTCCTGCTTCGCAGGAGAGTTGGACAAGATGGCCCCTGGGATCCCTTCCGATTTTCTGATTTCAAACTCTGAAGGCATGCCAGAAGGCTTGCTGCAGAATAAACTGAGGCTAGAATCCTGTCGGTGATGTACACTGGCATAAGCAACTTTACAAGGGATATCATGGTGAAGATGGAGCAAGCCTGTTGTCTGCTGCTCCAGAGACTAGGACATGGAGCAACGGAGTCAAGCTACAGGGAAAGAGATTTCACCTAAACATCAAGAAGAACTTCCCGATGGTAAGAGCTGTTCGACAGTGGAAAATGCAGCCTCAGTGGAGTGCGGTGGAGTCTCCTTCTTTGGAGGTTTTTAAGCAGAGGCTGGACGGCCATTTACTAGGGGTGCTTTGTGTATTCCTGCATGGCAGGGGCTGGATTTGATGGCCCTTATGGTCTCTTACAACTCCTGCGTGGCCTAAATGCAATTGCTAGTCTTAACTAGTGTGTTCGTGCGTGCGCATGCCTCCTGTCAACTTATGCGACCTCACGGATTTCATAGGATTTTCTCAGGAGAGGAATATTCAGAGGTGGTTTTGCCAGTTCCTTCTTCTGAAACAGAGCCTACAACACCTGGAATTTGTTGATGGTCTCCCATCCAAGTCTTAACGAAAGCTGACCCTGCTCAGCTTCCACGATTAGCGTTTGGGCTCTTAACTAGAGTGCACCCACTGAAACCGTAGAACTTCCATATGTACTGAATTAACAGGTCCCAATTCTAGTTGGAACTAAGAGATAGATTGAGGCGGGAGGAAAGCCATCTTTTCCGTCCCCGGAGCCTTCGAGAACGTGTCTGGTAGCACCAGGAAAACTGCTCCAGATCACCTCCAGGAATGTACGGGAGGGCAGCTAAACACAGATCTCTGGGCTGTGTCCTTGCCTCGACAACTTGACAACCGAAAAGCAAGAGCAAACCACAGCTGAGGAAAGAAGGCGCTTTCAGGGCAAACAAATTTGACAAGGACGACGCAACTGACGGAATAAACCCACAATCTGCGGAGACGAGGGGCACAGCCGATGCCGCTTCTTCCCAGTCCTTGCCAAATCTGTTCGTTTTCCATCCCTAGATAATTGCTGTGGATTGCTGTTGAGCGATAGCTCTCTAGGTCTTTTCAGATAAAGCAAATAACTCCCACCTAAAAGCATATTTACATTCCAGGACTGTAAATGGACCATAAAGGCAAAACAATTGTGCGCTCATGTACACAACCCGCCACCGCAATGTCAATATCCTGGAAGGATGATGCTCGCAAACATGATTACGAAATGATGTGGCCTCAGACCACAACACATTATGTAACGGCAGTGTGAAGTAATGGTTAGAATATGGGACTGCGGCTTTGTGGAGCCAGGTTCCTAGCGAGCTTGGTTAGAACTTGCTCAGCCCGGTCCTGAAAGAGGGAGGAAAGAAAGACACAGTTCCTTCTTTCCACTGGGCTAATCCCAGTGACATCTCCTTCTGCCATTTCCGCACTACTCCATTATAGTGCTATTATTCCACTTCCAACCTCCTACGGAATCCCGTGGTTTGGAGTATAGGGAGGGGCATTGAGGATTCTCAGCCAGAGAGCTCTTGGGCCTCTGGAAACTACAAACCCCAGAATTCCCCCAAGGATCTTGAGAGTGGAATAATAGCACTATAACAGTGTAGTGCAGAAAGGGCCATAGTTTGGATTCTTTTCTATAAAGGACTTCAGGGTGAACCAAGGCATCCATACCGGTGAGGAGAGGGCAGAGTCCTCCCTGTGTGTGTTTTTTTGGCATGTTAGACAACCTGGTGGACGCTTGAGCAAGGAGGTCTCAGAGATCGCCTTATGCAAAGTCAGCTGCTTGCATGACCAGCTGTTCATGCACGTGTCAAGCCCCAATGGGATTCTATCCATAATCTTCCTTATTAACACAGATATATTGCATATCTATTCCAAAGGTGCCTTTATGCCTACAGAGTAGCTTGTACAAATTGCATGCAAGCAGTGTTCTTATTTGCCCACCCTTTTTTTGGCCAAGCTGTCTCACAGAATCATAGAGCGAGAAGAGATCACAATGCCATCGAGTCCAACCCCATTCTGCCACGCAGGAACATGCAATCAAAGCATTCTTGACAGGTGGCCAAGACCTACAAAGAACAAGACTCCATCGCACTCCCAAGCAGAGTATTCTCTTACCCTCAGGACGTTCTTCCTAACGTTTAGGTGGAAGCTCTTTTCCTGAACTTTGAATCCATTGCTCCCTGTCCTAGTCTCTGGAGCAGCAGAAAACGAGCTTGCTCCATCTTCCCCATGACATCCCTTGCAAGGGTGCTTATGCCAGCGTACATCATCACCAACAGGATTCTAGCCTCAGTTTCCTCTGCAGCAAGCTTTCTGGCAAAGCATTCCAGACAGATGGCCATCCAGCCTCCGTTTAAAAACCTCCAAGGAAGGAAAGTCCAGAGCCACCTTGTTCCATCTTCTGCATGGCATCCCTTCAGATATTGCAATATATCTTTAAATACCACCTCTCAACTTTCTCTTCTCCATGCTAAACCCACCCAGCTCCCTCAGTCGTTCCTCATAAGGCTTGGCTTCCAGATCTTTGGCCATCTTGGTTACCTTTCTCTGGACTCATTCCCGGCTATCGATTTCCTTCCTGACCTGTGGTGCCCAGAACTGAACGTTGGATTCCAGGTGAGGTCTGACCGAAGCCTCCTTGGAATAGATCTCTGTATTACTGAGAGGTAGCAATATTTTTACTACTACGCAGGTTGCTGTATCTGCTTTGGTTGCTGGAAACTTAAGCGCCAAGCATCAGCAGATACATTTAACTCAATTCTTTAAAAATAGTGGGATAAATAGAATGATGCCTTTTGTTTTTAAGCCATTTCAACTTATGTTTTAAGACAGCAGAGTGTTTTTTTTCAATAGTAGAAAGGAAAAGCTTATACATTTTCTTTCTTTTTTTTTAAAATTGTCATATGGGTGTTGTATCGTTTGCAATTTTTTCCCCTCTCTTTTTTTGGACTAGTTTCATATTTTGTATTGTTTGTGTTTATATGTTTTCCTTTACTCTTTAATAAAATAATAACTATAATAATATAAAAATAAAAGAATTAAAAAAGTCTTACACATTTTCATTTTACTTATTTTTAGTTCTTTTAAGAATGGGTGTTGTTTGACAAATGTTAATGACATATTAAGTTAATTGTGTAGTCGTCTTTCTTTATGTATCTTTATTTTATGTACAAAAATGTGACAGACGATGGTTGCTAAAAATCAAGTGTACATAACGTGTCTGTTCTTAATTTACTGTCTATTTTGATCCATTGATTTCCATGTAATCTGGCTGCTTGTCTGAAGATTTGTTGAAAAGTTTCCATGTCTATGGGTCGGTGAATCCGTTCCAAGTTTTAGCCCAAATTTAGTCCAGGTCAGTAGGGTAGTGAGTCTGCTGTGAAGTTTTAACCCAAACTATACAGTCTGTTCACCTTGTTTTGAAGATATGGCCCAGCACCCTCCTTCAAAGTTCAGACTAAAACCCGGAGTGGTTTAACCATTCTTTTGAGCCAGCAGCCATTACTGGAAGATCGCATGAGATCTCTTTTGAAGTGGAAGAGTGGCATGTAAGGGTTTTACCAAAATATTTTTAAAAGAAGAAAAAAAAACAATAATCAGTAGGAAAAAAAATAAACCTTCCACAGAAGAATAAAAACATGAGACTGGGAGAAAGTGAAGAATAATTTTTCTTTCTGTTTCTTAAAACAAACTCTCTTGTAACCACACAGTTTCTATAAAGATGTCCCCTTCCCTCCCCAAAAGCTCCATATTAAAATTCCTTAAATGCAATTATATATTAAATACAGTTAACAATATTTCATGCAAAGATTTCTTTCTCTTTCTGTACAGCTCCACCAACTCAGTAGTATATTGAAGTCTATACATTCTCAGAGGCCTGGCGACAGTCCCAGTGTTTTAAATTTAATTTTTTTTTTATTTTATTTTATACAATGCTGGTGATAAAAGATGAAAAGGGAGCACTTCTCATGCTTTTGGCATGGACCTTCGAGAGGATTGTCACATTAAACATTGTCTCTGAACTTCAATACATCTCTTTTTTTTTTTTAAAAAAAAGAGGGAAACAACCACAGATTAACTTGGGAAAGTTTTAGATTTTGACCCCTTGAAATGGTACTGTGAGTGCTTCAAGATATGGCTTACTTGTAGCCTTGGAAAAAGGCCAGATGTGCAGTGTTACTCTCACGGAATAACAGAGTAGTCCTATAAGGTCTACTCAGAAGGCCTAGAAAATTTAATGACACTTAAGTGAGTCTAGCCTGGCCTCCTGTAAGTGTCTGCTCAGAAGCAAGCCTCATGGAATATAATGGAAAATATTGCCCCATCTTTCCGGGAGAATGGGGCGGTGGATCTATTGCTTTGGAATGGTGAATCGATAGTGGGTTTTATAGGAGAGATTTCGTCAAGTGCTTTATAGGAGCTATCCAAGGTACCAGGCCTATTTCAGCACCTGGATAGCTCCCAGAAGAGGCGGACGCTCCCATGTCAGCGGGGCAGTGAATCCTTTCCCGGTTTTAATCAAGCCTTTAAAGGCACCGAGCTTTAAATCCCACATAAGTTCAGCGCTTCGGACATCACCTTTAAAACTCTCCCAAACCTGAAGTGGATTCACTGCCCCATGAGCCACCGCATTAACTTTGAAAAAGGTCCAGTGAAGCCCAGTCCGGATCCACTGCCCCAACGCAGCACCGCCACCAGCCCTTTACAATCAGCTATACAGTCATATATAATTATAGGGTAAAAGACACACAAAAATTTATTACCAATCTGGACTGGACTGGCTACAGGTTCCAGCGTCATGGCTTTCCCTTGAGCACGGAAGTTGTAGTCTTGCGGTTTTGCTTCTCAAAAGGTACTAAGAACTTTGCAGGACAGGTTCCCTGGTTCTGATTTAGAATACGTAAAACACTTGGTAATGTAAAGAGCCTACGATCACCAATTTAGACGATCGCCTTTTTATACGCTATTCCGATTTGCTGCCACTGCTTCACTCAGCAGTAAATGGATTTGTCTCATGGGCAAACGGAGACCTGATCACGATATGGAAAGGAAGCATCCCAGTGCTCCCAGTTGCCTACCAGATTTGGCCCCTGGATGATGACAGGGGCGAAAGCAAATGTGGCTAATGGAAATCAATAATAAAATCATTTCCCAAAAACAGTCCATGGCAGAGGGAGCCTTTTTGCCTCCCCAACAGCATCAACAAAGTTTCTAAAAAAAATAATAAAGAGAAAAACCAAGACCCCCCCGCCCCGAAACCTGAGTTATTTTGATCTTTTAAAGACCCATATCCCCTGACAGGGACAGTTCCGAAGTTTCTTTGGGTTGGATGCAATGACAAGTTCAATTTTTTCTCTCTCTCTGTATTAGACAAATTCACCTACTAAGCTAAGATGCCCCACAGAACAAGCTAGTTTACCAAGGCAACTGGGCAAGGAGCAGAAATGCAGCGCGATAGACCTATCGGGCTGCCACATGGGGCTATGGCTGTGTTCTTGTGCCTTTAGCGGGACGTGTCTGTGACTTTAACCTGTTTGCGCACAATGAAGAAATATGACAGATATGGCTTTCCTTAGCAAGGAGACGCAGGCCAGAATTGTCTTGGTGACATAAGCGCTCACGAGCGTGGCTTATGCGCACGTGTGTCTGTTTCAGGACTGGACTCAGGGAGCCATTTCGCATTGTCCGAAACCATGCCACACCGCAGGGGAAAGCTGATGCCACACCGCAGGGGAAAGAAGACGGAAGAGGAGGCAATTCAGACAATAAGATGCAGCTGGTCTGGACTCTATGGTGGAAGGTAAAGAGGGGGCGCTCTTATTTGTGGGTACACCTTCCTTCTCCTTCCTGCCAAAGACCAGGCCAGCCATGTCTTTTTATCTGATCTGCCTCCTTTCTCCTCCCTGCCAGCATCAGCCCATCCTGGGGCTTGAAGGCTGACCAGGAGGAGGTGGCGAGAGGTCACGGAGCAGGGTGGACAAAACATTACCCTCCACCTGATCGGTGGAGCAATTTTGGCCAAACGCCAGGGATGTGCCAACCCTGCTGAACGAGGAACACAACCCTTATTAGGTTCCAAGAAATGGCCCTCAGTTTTGTGAAACAGTTCCAATTTTGCAAAGAGTGCACCAGCTTCTTTTTCTTTGCTCAACAATAACAGTTGGAAAGCGAGGAGCATTCCAAAATTTGCCGTAGTGGTTTTGGAAGATCTTTTTTAAGGTGCCAGTTTTTGGAATCTTGACATAATACATTACATTCCCCCCGCTCCAGTTCGCTACCTACAAAAGAACTAGTGGGAAGTCTGTTGTGGGAGGATTCTTCAAGGGACCAGCCTAAACGCTTCAACCCAAAACCCTTCCACAGCGACAGCAGTGCCTGAATGTCAGAAAAACGTCCCTGAGCTGAGAGTGCAACACCAAGGTCCAGGCAAAGTCAAGCCGGCACGATGGTGGCACGGCCTCATCTGTAGCATCCGCTCACCAGCGACAGCCAGACCCGCATGGCAAAAATAAACTGGATTAAAACCAGCATAATTCCTAAGTGAGCCCCAAACGAAACAAAGCAAAGCAAAAATCCAACCGACAAAGCAAAAATCCAACCAACAGCAACAGGAGATGGGGTTACTGAAACAGTGCTGGATCTTAGTCTGAGCTTGGAAGCTTTGGGTAAGGGTTGAGCACCTTTGACAGCTCCTTTCAAGTTCGGACTACACCCCAGAACTGTCACCCACTGACACTGAAGCCATCAACTGCCACGAACAAAATGACTCTCTCTGCCCTATTCTTTAGGGAATTATACTATTTCAAGCTGGAGATATTTTTTTTGCTTATCAGGAGAACTCCTGAAACAACTGGTTGCATTGGCAGATCAATCTTTCTTGGACCCAGGTGAAGGGGACATGGTCTTCCCTGTTCCAGGAAGGCAACAGGGTCCCCTAGGTGCAGGACAGCAAAGGGGAACAGCCGGAGAGCTCCCTGGCGGCTGTCCCCGGACTCTGAAATCCTTTCCCAGAGAGGTGAGAACTGGCACTCTCTTTGCTGTAATTCCACAAGCCATTGAAGACTTATTTCGGCTACTCTTTGAGGACCGACTGCTTGAGGAAAAAGGGCCTTGCATAACATGCTGTACTGTTTTTTTGTTGCTTTCTTTTTAAGGGTTATGTTTTTAACTGGTTTTACATTTACGGATTGTTTAATTACATTTTAATACTTTTGCACGATGGGGATTTTAGTGGTATTTCCCAGCAAGGCCATACATATCTGGTCAGTTGCAATCCTTCCGCAAGCAATGGTTCTGCAAGAATGTCTGCATTTAGCCCCCAAAGAGTGTTGAAAACCTGATGCACGAAGGCCCCGATGCACCATCACACAGCGGAGAAGTGCTCAGCCTGATGCCGCCGGCCACCCACGGGGAAGCTTTCTGCCTGAATCAGCCACCCATCACTTAAAGAAGGATCTAAGGGGAATATGGAGAAAGCCACCCATCCACTTAAAGAAGGATCTAAGGGGAATATGGAGAAAGGAGGCTCTTGGTGCTAAATAGAGGAGATCGCAGAGACATTTTGCTACTGAGGAACATGGCTGCCCAAGTTATACAGCACTCCCATGTATCGTTGGGGGACTGGCACCCCTTGGACAGTGGGGCTGCTCTCCTATAGCACATGGGAGAGTTTTGGGTTGGTGGCTCAGTGGAAAATCAGCTAGTTCTCATGAGAAAGAAGCCATGTTCAGTCCTTTAATTGACTGAAGGTCTAACACTAGAGAGCATCTCTCTGTCTGAGCAGACAGTCGTGGCCTTGGGGAACCAATGTTCTGACTAGATATAAGACAGGTGCTCGGGTGGGGCAGAGCAAAGAGAAATCCCTTGTTGGGGCCACAACACCTGCAATCTCCCAGCTGGCATGGGCAGCAGAGGCTGGAGACGTTCTCGGACCAGAACTCCCAGAATCCTGCAGACAACAGGCTCGCGGTGGCTGGCGGCAGTCCAAAACGGGAACTTCTCTAGGCTCCGGATTAGGGCTGTAGCTCAACGGCAATCTGCAAACCACTCGTTTTGAGGAAGTCCGCAGTTGCAAAGACCTCAGACAAGACGTGATGGGAAAGACCCCCTTTTGGCTTGAGACCTTGGAGAGGGCTTGCCGGTCAGAGAAGGCACAATTGGGTTCCTTAGTCCAACGGGCTGACTCGCCGCAAAGCAGTACCACATGTCCATTTACACCAGAAGTAAGCAAAAGAGAGCTCATGGGTTTACATGTGGCACCAGGGTTCAAAATAATTCTTTAAAAAAAATTGGTGGGGGGGGGAATGTCTGTTTTCCAAGGCTTTTGTTTTTGCTTTGCCTTAAAATGCCCCCAAATGTCCTTTAGGACATTTTTGCCATTTTTTTTTTGAGCTGGGAAGGCACGGGTCAAAAAGCTGCCAGCACTTTATTCAAAACCAGAACTGAACAGGAACTGGCCACTGCTTACTTCTTGTTGCTAAAAAAAAGGCCTCTCCCAGGGCCTAAACTGTCCCAGAGGGTCCCCAAAACTTAATGAAAATGCCCACAATGTCCTCTAGAGGAAATTTGGGGGACTTTTTCATGTTTTTGTGGGGGAAGAACAGTGGGGGTGGAACCCTGCAGGGTCTTCTCAGGGGGTCCAATGAGGCCACCTGACCTCCCACAGTTGCCCACTCCTGATTTGCACAAACATATCCTACAAGCCCCCTAAAACCAACAAATTTATTCGCCCACGAACGTTCGTGGATTACACTGACTTCCACAGATGCACATTTCCTTTTGGATCTGAGAAACTGGATTGTAAATCAGGAAAACTTTTGCTAAAATCTAACTGCTAGTCTTCAGAAGGTGCTTCAAGACTTGCCCTTCTTTAATTATGCCAAAACAGACTCACACAACTCTCTCTCTCTCTCTCTCTCAAGCTCACGTTTCATACGTTAAAGTCGTGCATACGGCCCAGGTTCTCACTAAAGCGGCCGATTTAAGTCAGGGCTGTACCACACGGGGGAGAACCTTTTCTACCAGGAGAAAGCAAGCAGGTTGTACAGGTAAGCAGGCTAGCATCCTTCTCCCTGACTTACTAGCTTTCCAGAGGCAGGGAGTTCCTGAATTATAGGCCCCTCTGAACTCGGCGAGGTGCAAGTTACATTTATCATGCCGCAGGATTAAACTTTGAAAAAAGAAATCAAGTGAAGGGGGAAGACTCCACAGGGGGGAGACGTGGCTGGGCCGTGCCAACCTTCTCAGCACACGAGCATTTCTCATGGCAGGCCTGCGGTGGACCTGCAGCCTTCTCCCCAAATCCAGAGCTATCAGGACTCTGGAATTTGGACACCTGAGGCAAGCGGGCCTCTAACAAGGCCTGGCAAAAGGGAGAAAAGTACAGTATAACTTATTGGGCCACAGGGGGAAAGGTCCCAAGAACCGTGAGAGGTCAGAGTAGATCTTACGGGCATTTCCTGCCCCCTAGAAAAGCTTCAGGGTCAAAGCATCCAGACATTCCACTCCCCTTACCATCAATTGACTTGTCATCTTCGCCCACATTCCTTTTCCTTACAAGGAGATATCTCTGACCGGGGGAAGCCGGCAGCTTCCATGTCAGGAGTGTGATGAATCCGTGCCGGGTTTTACTAGAAATTTCAAAGGAGCCATCCAAGGTACTGAAGCCAATCCTTAAAACAGGTTCAGAACCCTGGAGAGCACCTTGCAGTCTAAAATAAAACCCGCAGTGGATTCACCGCAGTCTTGATCCGTGATGAGGATTCATTGCTTGCGTAGGATAAATGCAGGATCTTACTGCAAGATCGGGGAATCCAGCAGAACTGGGGCAGGGTGGTTATTCCTATCATCCCTGCAGCTACTTGGCTTTCCCCAAACTAGCCTAGGAGGGCCGGGAAACCCTGCAGAGCAGGTTTCTGGGTAGCACAGAGACATACAGGGAGATGAAAAGTGGAAGAACGTTCTCTTGTGATCGCCTGTGCTATATTGGACGTAGCCCGTCATATACCTCATCCTGAAACTTACTGTAAACTTTTGCTTCCCTGCAAGATAAGAAAATGATGCCCCAAGGGCAATGTGGAAGGAAAGAGTCAGGGAAAAATGAGAAAAATCATGAGAGGAAAGAGGAATAAAATTCTCCAGACCTCTTAAGGATCTAGGCTACCTGCCTCCTTTGCAAAGCAAATTCTACCCCACCCACCCCACCCCACCCCATAATTTAGCTGTCCAGTATTTGCACCAATATGTACAGAAAAAAAGCTACGTAACAAAAACCGAAAAGGGAAAAAAAAACAACCCCCCCCCAAAATATATATATATATATCAGTTTTTCGTTTCTTGCTGACGATTCACCCGCATTCAGTCCGAGACTTCAAAAACATGCATATTTCCTTGGTGGCTTTTGGTGATGTTCAAGCATGCAAATTCTTCAGTCCCAGGTAGGGATGACAGGGTTCTTTTGCGGAGAAACTGATATTCCATTGCACCACTCATTTCTTGGTCTCTTTGCCTGGGGAGGGAAGTGGGAGGAGAAGAGAGACAGAAAAGGTCTGTAAATCTTCATTAAGAAACACTAAAACCTGTACTGTGAAGCCGTCCAAGGTCCAGAAGCCTGCAGCATCTTTTTACCCTTTCTTTAAAAAAATTTTTTTTTTATTATAGCATAATAAAAACATACATCCAACAATCAAAAACAAAAAAGGAGACGGAAATAATAACAAGATCAGAAAAAGAAAGAACAAAAGAAAACACAATCTTCTTGCAACTTGATGGGTTATCCTTGCAGTTCTAATTCCCTTCTAAATGAATCTGATCTTTATCTTAGTCTAAAAATACTTCCGTCAGTTCCATAGTTTAAATACGGACTTAGATCTCTTTTTGATATATCAATTTTCGACTTAGCTCCCAATACATACTCAAGTTTAGTATAAAGCTCACTACTGCTAAGTCTCCCCATCTGCCTCTTAAATAGGGTATTAAAGGGTCCCAAATTTTTATATAGGTACCCATCCACGTTCCTCTTATTAAAGTTGTTAAGTTTGTCCATTAAAGCCACGTCCGGAGGTTGGGTTAGCCAATTTTCCTCATTAGGAATATCTGATTGCTTCCAGCTTTTAGCATATACAAGTCTAGCCGCAGCAGTCATGTAAAATAACAACTTTCCATTTTTTCCCCTATATTTTCATCCGTCATACCTGACAAACAGAGTTCAGCTTTCATTTGCAACCGCAGACCCAAAATTTTCTCTATCAGCAGACAGATTATTTTCCAATATCTTCAGACAATTCCACCACATATGGTTTAAAAGACGGAAGTGTGGTAGCATCTTTTTAAACTTTAACCCCCTCCCCAGGAATTTTGGCCATGTTTTGTTCAGTTTTCTCCATTTTTTAAATTATTTTTTTTTATATGAACAGTCAATACACTTAAAAAAGAAAAAAGAAAGAGTAAGAAAGTAAATATATACATGCCATTTCCTTCAATCAGAGCAGTTGCATAGGGACGAGGGGGCTGGTTCGCCTCGGGCAGCAATGTTTTCGGGGTGTCCCGGCCCATAGCCACGCCCCCATGTACCACAGCCACACCCCCACGCACCGTGGCCACGCCCCTCATGCCGTAGCCCCACCCCTCCCACTCCCACTCCAAGCTCCGCCACTGAATCAGAGGATTAGTAGAGTAAATTATTACATAAAGAGCACATTATCTTGCAGCATCAGCTAATTATAGATTATGAATTATGAATTATACCTAAATTCTAAGAAAAATACGGTATTATACATTCAGTTATAGGACAAAAGCAAAGCTTGCTATTTAACTTAAGGATTAACTTATCTAACTTAAAAGTTAAATTATATAAATTAAGTGTGTCCCTTAGTTTCCCTAACATGAATACATTAGCTTGATATTTTTTTTAGCTTCCTCTGATTTATAATTAACATATTCCTCTTAAAAAAACCTTCCCACTTATTCCACATGCTTCAATTTAGAAGTGTGACTTACATGTTTCCTCACTTTATTGACGTAATAATGATAATGATGATGATGATGATGATGATGATGATGATGATAATAATAATAATAATAATAATAATAATAATAATAATGAATAAAGAAACCTTTTGATAATTGATTGCCTGCCCCTAACTTCTAGTCTCTTTCATTTTCAGAAAAGGTTAGGGATGCAAGTTCTTACCTAATGAACCGATCCCTTATACGTAATCTAAATCTTTTCATATCTGTGTATCTATATCTATATCTATATCTATATCTATATCTCTTTACAACATTTCCATGGCATGATCACTCATTTTCCACTTGTTAAGGTAAACTTCGGTTTGACTCCATTCGCCATCTTTAGTTTTCTCCATTTTAAAAATTGCAGGAAGAGAGCAAGGACCCAGATTTACAGAGTCTGCCCTCTCCTGAAACTTACATCTTCGTTTATTCAATAATCCAAGATCTCAATGGACCCTGGAGCCAAATAAATGAGAAACGTTCTTTGTCCCCTGCCTTCTCACACGGGGATCTGGCTCCAAGGTAACAGCAGAAAAAGACGGATTACCCTACAAGGCCATATTATAGCAGAGATCCAGGGCAGAAACAACGACTGTTTAATGCCCAGAGTTAATAAGTCACTAAGGAAATGGTGTTACGCTCTCCCGGACCTTTTATGGCAGGGCTTTCGAAACGGCGTGCCGCGACACATTAGCACGCCGCCCGACGTGTGTAGGCGTGTCGCCTACAATCTTGGAAATGTATGTTATTATTTATAAATCATACATTTTTAAAAATATAGGAAAGGTTTTCATGAGATATGTTGTGTCCCCATACATTTTGTTATTGCAATCTATGTATGTGTCTGTATCTCTTATAACGGGGTTAGTTTAACCTCAGGTGTGCCAGTAAAACTGAATTCCTGTGTCGGGAAATGATGCACGTCTAAAAAAGTGCGTCACCAACACGAAAAGTCTGGAAAGCTCTGTTTTAGGGTCTCCGAGGCAGCCGGTTTCATCGGCAGACAAAGGGTGCTTCCTTTGTTGCCCTGGCTGAAAGTCACAACGGATTTAAAAGGATTGGTGAATTACAACCACGTGCTAACTAGGATTTTCAGCCTACTCCGGAGGTGAAGATGTCAGAAGGTACTGAGCTCAACCACTGGTTTATACCAAGCCAGAGTGGTGTAGTGGTTTGAGCACCGAACCACGACTCTGGAGACCAGAGTCTGAATCCCTGCTCAGCCGTGGGAGCCCACCTTGGGTGAGTCACGCTCTCTCAGCCTCAGAAGAAGGCAAAGGCAAACGCCCTCTGAATAAATCTCACCAAGAGAACCCTGTTATCGAGTTTCACCTTAGAGTCGCCGGAAGTCAGGACACAATAACAACGTCACTGGTTCATTTCGTTGACCGATTCTGCAACAGGGCAGCTTCGGAGTGTATTCCCAGCCATGAAAGCTAGAAGTCTGGTTTTAATTTGGAGCAAACATCTGGTGTTGCTGCTCAACGATGCAGGCATGAGCGGGATGAGGGTAGATCAGGCTTTGAGTCCACACTTTGTCTGGCGGCAGCTCTCTTTGGTTTGGGGATCTTTTTTTTCCCCATCACCTGCTGCCTGATATGCTCGGAGGCGATGCCAGAGACCGAACTTGGGGTTTTCCATACGTAAAGCTTGAACCAGGGCTTGGAGTGCCATTGTTGCTTCCTCTGAGACTCTCAAGGGCCTTGCTATGCCCTGGAGTCTGCCATTTTTTACAAGTTGGAATTACTTCCATCACTCCTGGTCATCTTTCGGGAGCATTTGGGACCTTCACCACTTGGGGGGAGAAGCCCACTGCAATTGCATTTTAAAGCTGAACCTCTCCCCTGTTGCTGTGGGAGGGCTGGCTGAAATGGGGAGGGGGTGGTTCTGGGAGTTTAGGGTGGGTTGCCAGGGATTTCGGGGGTCCGCAGTGGCTCCCCCTAGGGCCACATACAATCTGATGCCAACCCTGAGATGGAAATGGTGGAATACACTGCCTCAGAGTGTGATGGAGCCTCCTCCTCTGGAGATTTAAATAGACTTTTAACAAACAAACTTTTAAACAGAGGCTGGATGGCCATTTTTTTGGGATGCTTTGAGTGTACATCCTTGTATGGGAGGAGGTTGGACTCGATGGTCCTTGGGGTCTCTCTTCCAACTCTATAATCATAAGATTCTATGGTATAATCGCTCCATTCAAAGCTTGGAAAGGTTTCATTTCTTAACTATAGCCTCCAGAATCTCCTCAACCTCCATCCAGTGATCTTAAGTCTCATCCGTTCTACGCTGACGGGCAGCAGCTCTTTGAGCTTCAAAGTAGGAATATTTCTCTGCCCCACCTGAAGATACCTGAGATTGATCATGACACTTTCATCACTTCTACACTTCTACCCCGAGCTATGGACCTTCCCCTAAAGACTTGGTGGACTACAAGCTGAACATGAGTCAGCAGTGTGATGCGGCAGCCAAGAAAGCCAACGCAATTCTTGATTGCATCAATAGGAATATGGTGTCTAGATCAAGGGAGGTAATGGTGCCACTCCAGTCTGCTTTGGTTAGACCTCATCTGGAATACTGTGTCCATTTATGGGCACCTCAATTGAAGAAGGATATCAACATGCTGGAGCGTGTCCACAGGAAGGCGACCAAAATGGTGCAAGGTCTGGAAGCTCTGCCCTATGAGGAGCAATTTAGGGAGCTGGGTATGTTTCGTCTGCAGAAGAGAAGGTTAAGAGGGGACATGATAGCCATGGTTAAACATTTGAAGGGATGTCATGTTGAGGAGGGAGCGGGCTTGTTTTCCGCTGCTCCAGAGACTAGGACAAGGAGCAATGGATTCAAACTACAGGAAAGGAGATTCCACCTGAACCTCAAGAAGAACTTCTTGACAGTCAGAGCTGTCCAGCAGTGGAATATGATACCGCAGTGGAGTATGGTGGAGTCTCCTTCTTTGGAAGTTTTGAAGCAGAGGCTGGATGGCCATCTGTCGAGAGTGCTTTGATGTGGGTTCCTGCATGGCAGGGGGTTGGACTGGATGGCCCCTGGGGTCTCTTCTAACTCTAGGATTCTAGGATCTAGACAAGGGGAGTGTGTCCCTGTTGATTCTACTGGGTCTCTCAGCAACCTTTAAGAAGATCAACCATGGTATCCCTCTGGGCCATCTCACTGAGATGGGACTTGGCAGCACCGTTTGGCAGTGTCTTCATTCCTTCTTGGAGGGCAAACCCAGAAGTTGGTGCTGGCAGACTAACTGACTGCAGAGGTCCAGCCTTCACCTGAACCTGGGAGAGGGGAGCGAAGGTTGGTCCTTCTTCCCTGTCTAGCTTCTGTTCCACAGCTGGGCAAAGGCACTGAGCAAGAAGGAACTGGATATCTCCTTGCTGAATGTTCTCCAAAGCAATAATGCTGGTAACACCAGCACTAGTCACCAAACCAGCATATCTAATGGTGACAGACAATTGATATTGGTGTTCAGGAAGACACTGAGGGCAACAGGTTGCCCACATGTGGCCCAGAAGCCACTGAGCTAGATCTATCTCTCCTCCGATTCTATATGCGGCTGTTGCCAATGTTACCACTGGCTCATTCAGTGAGATGCATTTCCTTTTGGAAATCCAACCCAACTGACCTCTTGGTACTCAACCCAGGTTTACAGAATGTGCGAAATGGCCATTAGGAGTGCTCGAAGAAATCGCCATTAAAAAGCACCCTATAACGAAAAAGCCTGCAACTCAGAGGAGGTGATTTAGGCGTCTTGCGTCAATCACGTGGAATTCTCTCCCTAGGGAAACTCGCCCGGCACCTCCTCTGCTCTCCGGTGCCAGCCGGGCAAAGAGTTCTCTGTTTTCCCAGGCTTGTTAAAATGCCAGCCAAGTTTGAGATTTATTTTCTGCCCTCAAGGCCCTGTCATGTTTTAAATCCTGATGGCTTGGTTGTGTTCGGTGATTTTGTTTCTACGGCCTTTTTCATTTTAGGGTTTACTCTTAAGTGCCCTGAAAGTGATGAGTGTGTTTGTATTGATTGTGTGTCAGAACTTAGAAAAGGTCACATTTTTGGACTGCAGCGCCCAAATCCCCCAGACACTGCCCAAACTGGTTGGGGATTTTGGAAGCTTCAGTCCCCAAAACCCATGGTTGGGAATTCTGAAAGCTATAATACAAAAAGTAACCTTTTCAAGCTTCTGTGTAGGGTCTGTATATGTATGCACATATAGATAAAACCAAATACGTTTCCTTATGGCTGTTTATTTTACTTAGCATCTTCCCTCCCAAGTAATATGTTCACGCATGATTGTCAGCAAAGCCAGAAATTGGGAAAAGTTACATTTGTAGAGGACAGCTCCCGGAAACGCCCAGCAAGGATGACCAGCAGCCTTGTTAGCTGGAGATTCTGGGAGCTGTAGTCCAAAACAAGGAACTTTCCCAAGATCTGAGCAAACAGAGCTAGCGGGCAGGCTGCAGAGGGCAGGCTTACCTTCTAAATGGTTGCGAGAGAGGTACTTCAGACCTTCATCCAGCAGAATCACCGGCAAGGAGATTTTCAGCACTACCACCCATTGGGGCCAGCTAAGGGGTGTCACTTGAAAGATCAGCTGCAGAACCAGAGGAAGGAAAAGAAAAGGTGAACCATAGAATAACCTATTTCCAAAATGCAGACACGAGTGCATATTATTACTGAGCCCAAAACAGCATCACGTGGGAAAGAGGGGGCGGTCTGAGTGTGCGGCACTGGAGGGCAACCACTGCAACTGTTGGCCTTTCGACAACCCCCTTGAAAAAAAAAAAGAACAGAAAAAAAACCAGCCCCCAAACTGTTTTTTCCCCAGTTGAAAACTAACTCCAAGGGACCAGTTTTGCCCAGTTTTCACCCCCCTCAGGGACAATTCACCCTTAAACAGCAGGGGAAAATAAGCCAAACGGCGGAAGAACTGGTCCAGATTCTGCCTCTGCCGCCCATCCAGGGATCAGAGGAGAAGTGAATAGATAAATATACAAAAAAAGCCCACCTGACACCTTAAGCAAGCAGGCCAACACTTGGAGTCAAAAACAAGGTAGGGCTGATTCAGCTCAAGCCATCTAAGGGCCCAGTCCTGAAAGGGATCAGGGTGCCTGACAGCTAAGAAGGCAGAAGGAGGGTGTATGTGTCAAAGGCAACTTCCGCACAAGACTGTTACAGTGCTATTATTCTACTTTCAACAGCCTATGGAATCCTGGGGTTTGCAGTTTCGGGAGGAGCCGGCCCTTCCCAAAACTGCAAACCCCAGGATTCCCTAGGAGGTTGCAAGTGCAATAATAACACCATAACAGTCTAGTGCAGAAACGGCCAAAGGCTTCTCTTTTAAAGCACCAGCTCCACTACTTACAGGCAACGGCTTCACGTAGAGAATCAGGAAATGCAGGGCCATCGAGACGACAATGGCCCCCAGCAGCCAGATGTTCAGCCAAGGGGGCATCCGGAGCAGGGACTGGTTTTCGGATACACTGCAGAAGAGAGACGACAATGAGCTCCTGCGATGCTCTACCCCTATACGTGCTTCAACGCCATCTCTACCGATCGCTTCTCCTACAGGCTTCCCCCCAACTTACCTGGCAGGTTGGGGACGGTAGCACCGTCAGAAAATGGAACTGGTTGAAAGTGGAACCCATGGACTGGACTGCGGAGAGCACGAAGGGCTTACAAAGGCTCACTTGCTACTGACCCCGCTGCTTGCAAAGTCTCTCATTCAGCCTAGCATCTTTTCGCCTGTTTCAGCTTGCTTTGCAAACAGTGCACAAATGCAAGCAGTTGCAAGTAAGGCCATTTCTGCACCAGACTGTCATGGCGCTATGATTCCACTTGCAACCTCCTATGGAATCCTGGGGTTTGCGGTTTCGGGAGGGGCCAGCCGGCCCCTCCCGAAACCGCAAACCCCAGGATTCCATAGGAGGTTGCAAGTGGAATCATAGCGCCATGACAGTCTGGTGCGGAAATGGCCTAAGTCTCCATAGGCAAGGAGAACTGGAGCCCCCATCACATTAATGGAACTTGTCCTCAATTTGGAAGCATCAAACAAGCAAGTTGTCAGATCACAGGGTGTCAAAAGGCAGGGGGCTTCCTACATTTAAAACTAGGGCTACTAGCAGTAACCCAATGATATCCGAGGAGGGGGCAGGGCTTGTGGCTCAGCCCCCTCGCAGAAAGTCTTGTGACCCACCGGTCCGTGGCTCTAGGACCCATCTGCTTCACTATGCTGTTCGTTTAAATCCTTATATCCCACCCTGTGTCAGACAATCTTAGGGCTGCGTACAAGCAAACCCCATTTAGCCAATTTAAAAATAGAAAGGTATCATTTTAAAGAGAGTGAAAGTGTATTACACAATCTGACAAGTCAAAATGGGCCAACGAAAATCAATTACAACAGTTTACAGCAATTTAAAAGCGTAACACACGTGTTATTGTTGTCGAATAGTCAAATATCTTCCTCCGCTTAAACACTCTGGCACGTTGTGAGATTTTCCACATGGCTTTTTATAGCAACAATTGTGGTTTGATTCCTTCTCTGTAGCCTGAAGGAAGGTTTCGACAGGCTTTGCACGTGCTCCTGGAGCGTATGAAACCAAGCACCGAGCAAAACCTTGGATATTTTAGCTTGACTTTTGGCTAATTTGAACTGATGGGGTCCATTTTTCTGCCATGGCTATTTGCAACAACTCCAGTTCAATGCCAGACGCTCTACATCTTACCAATATTTAGCTTTTAACCATCAGCTACCCACGGAGAACTTCCCCAACTTGGGGGGCTGGGAGCTTCGAAAGGGGAAGGGAGGACAGTTCAGGGACCCCCTTGCAGGATGCTTTATGGCAAAATCTGGACTCTTCAGCTGAGCCTTGCAGGCTTGGATTTTCCCCTCCCCTATTGTCCGGTCTGCGGATCCACAGATTAGAGGATTTTGTTGCATTCTATTTACCGTAAATCGGTTGAAAACCGCCTTGTGTCACACACTGGGAGAAAGTGTGGGATATTCAACAGACAAATAGGTAGAAAGATCGATAGCGGTAACTAGATGTTCTGGTCTCCATTGCTACCCCCCTACCCAACTTTTATTTGGTCTCATTTTAAACACTTTCTGTAACCCATATGGACTTTCTTACTTAGACCTTCTCATCTTGGCAGGCATTTGATTAATGCATTATATGGTGGAACAGTTTTGTCTGTGCCTGATGTTGTTTTATCTTTCTTTCCCATTACGTTTTCAATGTATTTGAAACGGTTTAAATCTATTTAAAATGTTTTTATTAATTTTAAGAGTAACGTTGTGCAATATTTTTTTTTCAAACAAACTTTTGTAACATGCATTTTAGCCAATTTCGATTTCAAATCTTGTAAGCTACCTTGGGTCCCTTGGTGGGAGCAAGGGGGCGAGGTACAAACTGAATGAACGAACGAATGAACAAGCAAATGGACAAATCGATCAGTCGATAAGTTCAGGCCAGGGCCTACTTCAAACTTTTGCTTCTGGTATTCTGGTATTCGAGGCTTTGCGTTCCAACCTCCTTCAGTACCTCACAGCTGAGCTAGTATGGTATGTTCCATCCAGGAATTTAAAATCTACAGGAAAAAGGATTCTTGCCTGTTCCACCAACTCATACAGCTCTGTCCGTAGGAGGGCAGCCAAAATGGTGAAGAGTCTGGAAGCCATGAGACCCTAGGAGGAGCGGCGGAGGGAGCTAGGTATGTCTGGTCTGCAGAAGAGAAGGTTAAGAGGGGACAGGACAGCCATGTTTAAATATTTGAAGGGCCATCTCTTGGGAGTGCTTAGATGTGGGTTCCTGCACGGCAGGGGGTTGGCCTGGATGGCCCCTGGGGTCTCTTCCAACTCTGTGATTCTATTCTAGGATTCTAAGGCTGCAAGCCTTCCATGATCTGGCTCCGCATTTGTGGAATGGACTTCCTTTGGACTTCCGGCTGGAGGAGATCTCGCCTGTTTTCATAAAGGGTCGAAGACCTTCCTCTTTGATTCATCATCTTAAGGCTCAAGGTGCTGAGGCGGGCAGCAACTGGCGGGGTGCTGAGGATTTCAGTCCATGTATTGCTATAGTGTTATGCTTATTGTCCTTGTCCCTGACTGTGTATGTTGATGTTCTGCCCTTTGGTGGAAAGGGTGCTATAAATAAACATTCTTATTACTAAAGTACCTGATAATCTTTTTCCTGATCAGATTTTTTTTTTAAAGTTTGAGGAGAAAAACATGCCCGACCGGAGGTGCCGTACCTGTTCAGAGCATTGCACATCTCAATGGTCACCAGAACTGAGAGCGCCATGGTGGTCGGATAGCGAGACTCGAAGATTTCACAGTCGATCCCGTCAAAGATGGGGTTGTCCTCCGTGCACCTCATAAAGTTCCTCTGCGGGGTGGAGAAAGCAATCACAACTAGTTTTGTCCGCATTTATTACCTAACTCTTTGCAATCCCAATGCCCAAACAGCAATCCATCCCAGGCAACAACGCTAGCCACGGTGTGTTATTTCTGATCTTGGCATCTATTCCAAATAAGTGGGTACCCCTTCAGTCCTGAGTCTGCTGATTCATTTCCCCCAAGCTTCCTGTTGACACCTCCATTCTTGAGTATGGGTCATTGCTGCTCAGCCTATAAGAACAATTTCACTCACAGCCTGGGCACTATGATGAGAGATTTTGTGTGTTGTACCTCTTTTATATAACTGGGCCATTTTGCCATAATGGAAGTCTACCACAGTTGGGATATGCAGTGGCAGCCCTCAGTCAGTGGTGCAGTGAATCCATTCCAGGTTTTAATTCAGGCTGCACAAGAATATCCCCCAGCACCTTTGAGCTCTCCTTTACAACTCTTCAAAACTTGGAGTGGATTCACTTTCACACATGGCAGTGGCCAGCCACCATTGCAGACATGAGTCATTTTTTTGTTATCTGTCCCAACACCCTCTGGTACAGGGGTGGAGAAAAATTCAGGCCCAATCTGGCCCTTCTGGGGTTCCCATCCGGCCACCCTTCTTTCCCCATGACACCATAATTCAGTGGTTTCCTTGCTTTTATACAGACCCCATCCCCTCCTTTCAAAGGCTGCAATGCTTCACTTATGGTTTAGCTACTGGCAGTAAATACTTAAAGCTAAAAGATATTGGAGTTTTGGCCCCCGTCCTTTTTCTCTTTAGCCTTGCCCTGGAATGTGGTTCTCCTGAAAGAGGAATTTCCAGAAGAGATTTCCTGAAATGGAATTCAGCCTTCAGACCAAGAGCTGTTGATGTCCTTGTTTTAGTGTCTGTCCTTATGAAAAGTCCCCTGAGATACCCAGCCACGGTTTTGGAATAGCGACGGTTCTACGTCTAATTTCACGAGCCAGCTGATTCACTCACCGTTTTCTTTTTGAAGCCCTAACCCCATGGGATAAAACGCAAGGTATAAATTGAAATAAGGTAATTGCATCTTCTGGATTACCAACTTACCAGCTGATAGAAGGTAACTTGTGGTCCTTCAGAGTCATACAGGAACCACCAGGTAGCTGCACCCACAGTTGCAAATCCAACATACACTGCAGGGGAAGGGGAGGGTTGAAAGAAAAAAAAGTGAGGATGGATCACACAACCTTGTAGTCCTCACAATATGGTGCTCTTTCTTTCAAGAGATGGTTAACCATGCCCAACCTCAGTTGCATTCTACAGGCAATCTGAGGTCATGTCTGAAGGCTACAGCTGTGCAGACAGTAATGGCCAAAGGAACAAGACTACATATTACACCCTTTCTGAAATTTCTGCATTGTCTACAGAGAGCCACTGGGACCAGCTGAAGGTGTTGATATTAGTGCACAACATCCTAACCGGATCAGGCCCTAGCCATTTAAAGGACTACGTGATTCACTACCAACCCACCCAGGATTTAAGATTGGTTGGAAAAGCTCTGTTTGCGTTATGCCCAAAGAATATTGAACATGGCAGAGTTTTTCCGGTGGTGACACCACAATTATGGAAATCCCTTCAGTGTTAGGAGACGTACAGGACTTCTGTCAAAGTACAGGACTTCTGTCAAAGATCTAGTTCTGTCCTACAGCTTGATCTTTCCCATATCAGTTAAAAAGCATACTTTTTGCTAGATTTTGGAGAACAAGCAAGAACTCGATGAGTCCTTTTTCTGCCACTTGTGGCGTTCTGTTACCCTGTGTACTGGGGGTCCCGGGAGGGACACCAAATTGTGCTCAACTAAAGGGGGGGAAAATTAGCTCAGAGCACTGCTTAACATTACGAGAGGCAGGGTAACTTAGCGAGATCTTGAACCCTATGTCTACGGGGTCGGGTCGAGTCAAGGAGCACACAAAAGTTGAAACAATAAATGATGTTTTATTAAACACAAGCAAAACAGTGTATGCGACACATTCACACAAGATAACTAAAGAAAACAAAGGTTGGAGTGGTATAGAGGGATTTTTAGAGGGATTGCTGGTTTGGGTGATACTTCACCTGTCCTGAAGCCCGAAAAAATAGAGAGCGAGGCTGGGGTGCGATGTAGCCCAGCGCGTGGAGCTGAGGGGAGGCTCGCCAAGCAGAGCAGCAGCAAGGCGGGATGAAACTCGGGAGCGTTCCGAGGAAGGTCTCGGAATCAAGGGTTTTTATAAGGAGAATTGTGACTGCAGGCTACGCCGTACTTGGGGGAAAACAATAGATTTGTAGTTGGAGACAAAGCCTCCGAAAGGTCAGAATCTGAATTATTGAGTTACCATAGCGGTTCTCAATAGAGTAGCCAGTATGCAAACGCAGAGTGCTTGGGTATTGCATAGGTTACCCATCAAGCTGCCATCGCGGGGCAGAGGCTCTTTTGTAAGTGGCGTGCATACTTAATAAGAGTACTTGCCTGGAGGTCTCCTAAAGCAGCGAGTCAGCTACTTCTGGCCTGCCTGTATTGTAGTTTGAATATTACGGCTATTAACGGCCTAGCTTGTTTACGTGCTTGTCCGGCGGCCTCGCAAGCACGTGGAAAGGAATAGAGAAGTGCAGCCGAATTGTGATATCAAGGGATATCTTTAACATCCCCAAAGCTCAGACTAGCCAGGGCAGTAACAATCCCCCCCCCCCCGAAAATGGGCGATGTTGGGGACAATATGGGACATCTTCCAATTAAAAGCAAAAATTAATTTAGAGCCAGATAGGGCTTGCAGGTTGGTAGCCATATCACTCCTCAGGAAAGGGAATTTGGGAAGAACAAAGGATTACTATCTTATAAAAACATTCCTGACTAAAACCTAAACACACACACACCAATGTAAACAATAGCGCAATAATAAACAATTAAACAATGTCCAATGTCCCGTCAATAGGGAATTGTCGGAAAATGAGCAAATGGCAATAAATAGGCAATGCAATATGAAGCAACCAGTGAAATAATCAGTGGAATACTATAACTCCAATGCATGGTCTGGCAATGAAGGCAATCCAAGGAGCAAACAGTTCAGTGAGGATGAAAGTTCGTAGTCCGGGGGAGGTGAGGTGCCAGCAAAGGTCTTGGCACCCCCCCCCCCCGCAACAGGAAAAGTCTTTTAACTGGAACGAGCGAGCAAAACATACGTCCATCTGGGCAACGGAGCATGAACAATAACCAAAATGTCCAAGTCGGTGCAGCCTGGCTTGCTGCAAGTTCAGGAGCAAAGAGTCTTTGCAGAATTTGGAGCCTGGAATAGTCCATAGGTTTCCTCGGGTCAGCAAACAGTAGCAGAAATGGCAAAAGTTCGTGGCAATCAGAAAGCTGCATGGTCACCTTCCCTCACAGTCACGGGTGTCATTGAAGAACCAGAAATCTCCAAGCCTTGGCCATCAGATGGAGCGGCAACGTTCTTCGTCATCCCCCCCACAGTACTCGGGGGCGATGGTACGGCCTCGGGATCTTCCCAGTCTTCTAGAGCAATAGACCTATTAGAGTTTTAACAGAAGAACTGACATGATTATTATCCAATGTATACCATTAAATGCAAATGGCCGGCTCAAAGCCTACTGCGAATTCGAATTAAAACTGAGTCATCATGACTGAAAAGACTAAGACTCCACGGGGATATAAATAGCTATTGCGAGTAAAGCAGTATTGGCCTGAGGGGGACCGTTGGTCAGGACAGTGAGGCTGCTGGTTTGGTCCCGCATCAGCTCATGGGTCTGGAGACGCCCATGTTAACCTCCCAGCCGTACGAGAGGAACCTCCAGCTATGAAGGTCCCATTCGCACCCCGGTCCGTATAACATGGACTTGCACGCTCGCACCCTCCCCGCTCAGACCGAAGCCGAAGCTCCAAGCCTGATGATGTTAACAAGGGCTTGGGGTGGCTCAACAACCTAGTACCGATGGTTCGATGCTGGCCCCGAACAAGCAGTATCACCCTCCATAGATATAGCTGAACTCCGAAGGCAGACCTGAAGACTGGTCGCCTTCGGATTAGGCTTTTGCAACCAGACGGGACATTTAAGTTCAGCAAACAATATATACTAAACATAACATCACTTCCCAATCATCCAAATATAACCAAGAACTATATACATAAGCAGGAGGTCGGAGAGTTGGCCATCTCTCTCCGTCCCATGCAGACAATGTCAATTCAACCATTGTCATACGCCTCATAAATGGAGGCAAACGCCTCGGACAAATAAACGGTTGGTACTTCCTTGTGACTCAAGGAAGTCTGGCAAATCATGGAGCTTACGTTGGGTCTTTGGGCACCGGGATCTTCTGGCTCGGGGATGACCACCGATGCAGGATCAACCGGCTGACCCTTCCATTCTTTCAATTGTGTCAGTTGGTGGGTCTCTGAAATTACCTGCAAGAGCGGCAGTGCCCACCCATTGCTGGAGACCCAAATCAAAGTGGAGGCTGGTATCTAATCCACGTGCCTCCCAAAGTAATGTCTTTTGTGGCATAATAGTGACCAAAACAGAGCCAAGAACTGTCTTGGCCCCTCTCAAAATCACCAGTGTCACCATAACGTGGGTGCCACTGAACATGAAGGCCAGCCGGCACCAGAACAACTTTGCGGAGGGGAAGGCAGTAGCCATGTCCACCTCCGTGTGGCATTTGGGACTCGTAGTTGTTGAAACCTCCCCTGATGGACTGCAGCAAAAGGGAGTATGTATGGTCACGTCAGGGTGTGCCAGTGCGAGTGCCTGTGCTATCCCGCGCTCTCGTTGGGCAGGAGCCTTCTGCTGTTTAAATCCCCAGTCTCCTTTGAGATTCCCCTTAAAGATGGCTCGGAGAGGAAGGACTCTCCCGGCCAAGGCTTCAAGGAAATCCCGGGGGAGACGGCAGGTCTCTAACAGGGGGCTCAGAGCAGGGACGATGGAGAGCTTGGGAAGCTTGGGGCTGGCTTCCCCTGGCTGTGTGTCCTCCCTTTCCTGGCTCTCACACATGCTGGCAATGTCAAACTTGGTGGGGGCTTCCACGTCTCCCAACTGAAAGAATAGTGCTTCCTCCTGAACCTTAGCCTGGTGCATTCCTTCTTGGTGTTCTGAAAGCACCACTGTCTCAGAGGTGGTAGGATTCGCACTCGGGGCTGAGTCAGAGGGAGGTGCAATCTGCTTATTTTTAGTGCGCCCTGGGTGCTTGTGTTCTCTGGAGGGCTTAGGTTGGGCCCCCCCCCCGCCATATCAGTCAAACGGATAGCATCAGGGGCGGACTCACCCTGTCTTCTCGGGTTAGGGAGCAGCTCTTTTGGCGCTGCTCCGGAGTCTGCAGAAGGGGTGGCAGGGGTCTTTTCCCTATCGGTCCTAGTGCCTGCTTTCACCCTAGATCTACCCCATCTGTTGGGCTTCAGCTGAGCCACAATCCTCTGAGGGAGATCCCGGGACCGAGGACACCCCTATCCTGACAACTCTAAGTCAGGGTAATATCCAGCTGGAGGGGGACCATTGGTCACCGCATTCACAGGCTGGCTATTTCCCAGTGGTAGATGCCTGTCTAGCGCATCCAGGAGCTCCGATGTGGGTCTCCCATCGAATTGGCTCATGTCCAGTCCGAGCTGTCTCAACATGCCCCAGATTCTAACTCTGTCTGAGGAGTACGTCTGGGCCGTGGGATCGTACCCATCAGATGTTTCCCGAGGAGAGCCCGAGTCAGAGAGCTGTTTTGGGGCAGTGGGCTGCTGTGGGGGACTTCCTGCCTTGCTGGGCTGGCTGCAGAAATCTCTTCCCTGCCACTGCCTGTTGTCCTGCCTGGGAGCTGGGCGCGGAGTCCAGTTCCCTCGGGGAACCGAATTTGGCACAGTTTTCCAGTGTTGGGAATGGGGCCCATAATTCGAGTACGTGACCTCGGATATGGGTTCCCAATTCCCAGGTTCCTTTCTATGTGCCTTGGGGGGTTTGAGGGATCCCGCCTCGCGCAGCAGGTCGGAGATCCGTCGGAGGTTGTTCCCGAACTCCTCCCAGTTAGCGGTGGCTGGATCCACCAAACCTAACGCCATCTTGGTCTCATGATTAAGACCTCCGTATAGGAGCATCTTGAATTCTAGATGGTCAAAGTTATACCCGCGGGGCGTCAAGGGGACCTTCTCGGCCAGAAAGGCAAGGAGCTGCTTCCGTGCCACGTAAGCTTCAGGGTTCTCACGAGGACCCTGCTCCTCCATGACACAGAGCACACCTGCACTCTGTCTGGGCCACAAAATCCTCACTACCTCTCTCATCCAGTCGTGTGCCTCGAGCCTAACCAGGCCTCGAGCTGCCACGGCTGACTCAAGAGTAGGGAGCTCGGAGGGGGACATGCAAAGCCGGGCCAGCTGAGTCAGGTCCTGACCACTGGCTGTCGGGTGAGAGTGAATCACCGCGTTTAGCCACATGATCCCGGTGGACCGGTTTAAAGGACCCAACTGGTCCGCAATTGCTTTGGCCGCAGTAGCACGCCAGGGGACCCTAGTGTCGGTGACCTGTGTCTCCTGCGTCTCTTGCCTATCAGAGCTGCCTTCTCCAAGGGGGGTGGTCCGTCTAGTCACGGACCTAGTCTCAACCGGGTGGACTGGGACCTTAGGGTCACTCCAGTCTGGATTGAGGGGAACGGTTGCCTCAGCGTCCTCCGGCAGTGCCTCCCCAGAAAAATCCTCCGCAAACGTTGGGAGCAGCTCCGGGCACACAGCCGAAATTAAGTCTTTGCGCGTTTGGAGCTGGCTCTCCAGCGCAGCTATCTGTTTCTGGCAAGCTACGTGGCTAACAGCCTCCTGCTGTTCCCTCACTTGCCCCACCATAAACTTGGCCGCAGACCGGGCATGATCCAGCTCAGCCTCTAAGGTGTGGGCTTTCTCTTCCCATATTTGCGCCACTACCTGAATGTTGTTAAGCTTCTGTGCGGGCGCCTGCGCTACGGACGCAAAAGTTACTTTGTCCGCACGCAGCGTCTCGACCTCAGCTTGAAGCCGGGCGTTCTCTTTCTCTACACTAGCTAATTTTTCTCTGGTCTCTACCAGGGCACTACTAGCATCTCTAGCCGTAAGCCAAAGTCCCCAAGTGGCCAAAGTGGCCTTAGACGGCCCAAATGGGTTCTTTGATTTACGTGCCAAAGGATACGCTTCCCGGAGTGTGGTAAAGGGATCGGCCGTCTGGAAAATGGTGTCCTTCCAGAGGCATTTCCCCTTACTCAACACCCACCTTTCTAGTTTACCTCGGACCTCTTCCTCCAACATGAGGTCCTTGATGGGGACCTTACTACTCTCCGCCATTTTTCCTGCACAAGCCACAATTTCCTAACACTACCAACAACTCACAAACTACAAACTACAAAATGGGACCAGGAACTGGAGTGACAGGAAGGATCACCTAGAGGGGGACTGAAGGGAAACGAACTCTGAGAAACTATTCTAGGAAAGAGGGATAGGAACCTATCTCCAGCCTGCCCAAACAAAGTCACTTTGGTACTCCCAAGCCCGGTGTTCCACCTCGACAGCACTGGGGACCAAAGGACGAGGAAACGGTTCAGGGACAGGGAGGTCACCTAGACCCAGGGAACCCTCAGGAGTACTCCGCCTGCCTGAAGGGGGGAAACGAACCCAGTGGAACTTACAGCGCCACCTGGGAAAAAGGGGCAAGGAACCAAAACTGAACTGTCCCTAACTGGTTTTCTGGGTGAGGGGTACCTTCCTCTACCATGGGCTAAACCTCTAAACCCTAGGCTAGGTCGGGAATCACCACCCGCACCTAGTCAGCTAGCCACTCGGGACGCACCCAAAATTACATAGCGGGACGCACTCACACTCTCAAGGCTACACAACAACAACTGACGGGACGCACCCGTACTCTAACTCCTAACAAGGACGGGACGCACCCGTATACTACGCTAAGCGGGGGGGTATTTCTCTCCTAAGTGCTGTTTTTGCCTTACTGCTACGGTGTTGGATGAGTGTAGACTGTTCCTACCGTGCTAACACTCTAACACTTTGGATCCCAGCCCACGATAGACCCCAAGTTAGGGAGGTACTTCCCGGGTCAGCCACTTGCACGGTCCTGTCATCTACAATGATTCACTGCCGAAGCTAGTGACCACGTAGGTACGGCCACCGTACATGGCCAAGAATGAAAAGGAGCAGAACCACCCAGATAGAATATCTCTAGAGCTCAAACACGCAGACTCCGCACACACGTGTTCCTGCCTAACAGCGCTCTAACAACTTGACCGACCGTCACCTAAGTCAGTACCGGCCTTATTTGAGGAGGTTTGCGACTCCTTCTCAAATTAGGGGTACCAGGGCTGCCCGCGTTACTCCACCACTCTGTTACCCTGTGAGCTGGGGGTCCCGGGAGGGACACCAAATTGTGCTCAACTAAAGGTGGGGAAAATTAGCTCAGAGCACTGCTTAACGTTACGAGAGGCAGGGTAACTTAGCGAGATCTTGAACCCTATGTCTACGGGGTCGGGTCGAGTCAAGGAGCACACAGAAGTTCAAACAATAAATGATGTTTTATTAAACACAAGCAAAACAGTGTATGCGACACACTCATACCAGATAACTATAGGAAATAAAGGTTGGAGCGGTATAGAGGGATTTGTAGAGGGACTGTTGGTTTGGGTGATACTTCACCTGTCCTGAAGCCCGGAAAAATAGAGAGCGAGGCTGGGGTGCGACGTAGCTCAGCACGTGGAGCCGAGGGGAGGCTCGCCAAGCAAAGCGGCAGCAAGGCGGGAGGAAACTCGGGAGCGTTCCGAGGAAGGTCTCGGAATCGAGGGTTTTTATAAGGAGAATTGTGACCGCAGGCTATGCCGTACTTGGGGGAAAACAATAGATTTGGAGTTGGAGACAAAGCCTCCGAAAGGTCGGAATCTGAACGATTGAGTTATCGTAGCGGTTCTCAGTAGAGTAGCCGGTATGCAAACGCAGAGTACTTGGGTGTTGCATAGTTTACCTGTCAAGCTGCCATCGCGGGGCAGAGGCTCTTTTGAGAGTGGCGTGAATACTTAATTAGAGTACTTGCCTGGAGGTCTCCTAAAGCAGCGAGTCAGCTATTTCTGGCCTGCCTGTATTGTAGTTTGAATATTACGGCTATTGACGGCCGGGCTTGTTTACGTGCTTGTCCGGTGGCCTCGCAAGCACGTGAAAAGGAATAGAGAAGTGCAGCTGAATTGTGATATCAAGGGATATCTTTAATAGCCCCAAAGCTCGGACTAGCCAGGGCAGTAACAGTTCGCATCAGCAGCACATATACTTTCACTTGTGTGCATTGCAGTAAAATTCTACTTCAACTGTCATGGCTGCTTCCTATGGAATCCTGGGATTTGCAGTTTGGTGAGGAACTTGAGCTCCCTGGCTGGGAATTCTCACTGCTTCTCCCTAAACTACAAATCCCAAGATTTCACAGGACGGTGCCACCGCAGCTGAAATGGAATCGCAGTGCTATAACTGTGTCATGTGAAAGTGCCCCAGATCTTTTCTTTCAATCTTTGAAGAAATTTGGAATCATTTATTTATGCTTTCAATTAATTTATATCACACCCTTCTCCCATCACAGGACACAAGGTGGCTTAAAACAAATTAAAACAAAGTACAGCTTAAAAAAAACCCTCAAGGAAGATATTCAATTAATTTTTTTCCACTTTTCTCCCACCACAGGAAGCAACGTAGCTTAAAAGAAATTAAAATAAAGTATGGCTAAAAATAACACACGGAAGCTGTGGCTGCCCTGAAATCTCTAAGACTAGAGCAGGAGCAATTGATAATGAGGATCTTGGGAATCTCTCCTTCACAGGGTTGTCGTAAAATAAAGTTGACTAGATGGCAGGTAACAAGAACTACAAACAAAAGTCATTTTTAAAAAAATAAACAACAATACTATGAAAAACAGAAAGTTAAAACTGCCTGAAATGCAACACGCTACAAAAGATAAAAGCACGGTACACCGCATTCAAAGCTCCTTCTGTCACAATAATGAAAAGCTAAAGTTCCATCTAAATAAACAGGTTTTTGCCTGTTGGTGGACGGCAAGCTCCTATGGGAGAGAATCCCCCAACCTGGGAGCAGCCCCCAAGAACACCCTCTCATGTGTCCACCCCAAACACGCCTGTGATGGCAGTGAGCCTGAAAGACCGTTCCCCTAGAACCACAGAATCCTAGAGTTGGAAGAGACCCCAGGGGCCATCCAGTCCAACCCCCTGCTATGCAGGAACACACATCAAAGCACTCCCTACAGGCGGCCATCCAGCCTCTGCTTAAAAACCTCCAAAGAAGGAGATGTCACCACACTCCATGGAAGCAGCAGATTCCACTGCCGGACAGCTCTGACCGTCAGGAAGTCCTTCCTGAGGTTCAGGTGGAATCGCCTTTCCTGCAGCTTGAATCCATTGCTCCTCGTCCTAGTCTCCGGAGCAGCAGAAAACAAGCCTGCTCCCTCCTCAACACGACATCCCTTCAAATATTTAAACATGGCCATCATGTCCCCTCTTAACCTTCTCTTCTGCAGACGAAACATCCCCAGCTCCCTAAGCCACTCCTCGTAGGGCTTCATGGCTTCCAGACCCTCCACCATTTTGGTCCCCCTCCTCTGGACACGCTCCAGCTTGTCAATATCCCTCTTGAATTGAGGTGCCCAGAACTGGACACGGGATTCCAAATGAGGCCTAACCAACGCAGAAGAAGATCTTAAAACTTAGGTAGGCTCAAATAGGGACCATCCCTACTGGGCGATGAATGCAGGCTCCCCATCTGATTTCCAAGGATCCTCACCTCCGATCGCAAGGTAGCGGAAGAAGAGCCAGCCGCTGATGAGGGGCTCTCGAGGGTTCCGGGGAAGCTTGTCCATGATGTCGAGGTCGGGGGGATTGAAGCCCAGCGCCGTCGCTGGGAGGCCGTCCGTCACCAGGTTCACCCACAGCAGCTGGACGGGGATCAAAGCTTCGGGGAGACCCAAGATGGCTGTCAGGAAGATACTGGAAAGCAGAAAGCACAAATGTTTGGACGAGAGCAGGTTGGACGGTGCTGCTCTTCTTCCGATCGATTAAGAATCGGGGTGGAATCCACATAAGGGCCTTGGTTGGGCTGACTAGAGCTTCTAAGGCATTGGTGTTTGGCATCCTTTCTGGGTTTTATTCCAGACTGTAAAAGAGTTATTTGAAGCTCTTAAGGCTTTTAAAGAGCTATCTCAGGCTAAAGCTTTTTTGTAGACAGGGTTCAAGACTCCCTTTAAAGTCAGGGAAAAAGCCACAACACTGAGAATTTCCCAGCTAGGACGGCTGGGCAATGTGGGAATTGTAGTCTAAATGAACAACTTTTCCAATATTGGAGCAGCAGCCCGGCCATTGTTTCGTATCCGCTGTAACGCCTGAACTCAGTGGTACTGGGAAGGGGCAAAACAGCGGAATGGCAGCTGTGATACGTGTGGGAGAAAATATTTGGAAAATCTAGGTTCAGCCCGTGGAAGCTGATGATTTCAAGGTCACTGAGGTGGTGAATCCACTCTGGGTTTTAGTCTGACCTTTCAAGGAGTTATCCAAAGTGTGGAACCATCTTTGGGAACAGGGCTCACCAACCTGGAAAGCTTCTTTAAAGTTCAGACTAAAATACAAAGCAGAATCATGACTGTCCCACTGACTGTGTTGGCACCATCCTCTATTGGGTGCAACAGGACTTTATGTGCTCTACCCTGATATTCCCAGCATCTCCCCCAAAGCCCTTGGGGAAATCTGTGATTGTTTAGGTGTTGGTGGGCTCCAATCCCTATCAGCCCCGGTCCCATGTCAGGGATGATGGGGGTTGCACTCCAACAATCTGGAGGTCCCAAGGTTTGTTGCCACTTGTTCTGTTTCGCACCGATAGGGGGACTGGCTGCCCTTACCAGACAACCTCTCCAACATTGGAGGAGATGAGGTAGCGGATGAACTGTTTCATGTTGTTGTAGATAGCTCGGCCCTCCTCCACGGCAGCGACGATGGTTGAGAAGTTGTCGTCGGACAAGACCATCTCGGCGGCCGACTTGGCCACAGCTGTGCCAGAACCCATGGCGATGCCAATTTCGGCTTTCTTCAAAGCTGGGGCATCGTTCACTCCGTCTCCAGTCTGGGTTAAGCAAAGATACAAAGAAAAACGTCACCAAATAAACAAAGGTCGGTCTCATCCAGCATCCTGTTTCTCCAAGCGATGATCAACTGGACACCTCCCATAGAAAGGACCAGGATGGTGTCTTCCACGTCAGGAGGGCAATAAATCCACACCAGGTCTTAATCTGCCAAAAGGCTATCCAAAGTGTGGAAACAGAGTCCAGCACCTTGGCTAGCTCCTTTAAAATGCAGGCAAAAACCTGGAATGGATTCCCACCTTGTTGACACGGAATACTCCACCAACCCCTGCATAGGACAATAACCCTTGTTTACTGGCAGATCTCGGAAAAGTTACTTTTGTGTACAACATCTCTCAGAATCCTCCAGTTCGCATGAAAACTCAGAGATCCTAATCATTGAAAGGGGTTACTGGGAGCTGTTGTTTCAAAAAGTAACTTTTCCAAGCTCTACCCACGGGGAGACCCATCTAATAATCAGAGGGGCACGAGAAGTTTTCCCGTGGGACTACCAAAAAGCGTCTGTATTATTCCAAGAGACTGTTTTTGCTTTTGGTTTGTGTATTCAGAGAATCCTCATAAGCAGAGGCCCAAAGCACTGGCTCACTTAGCTCGTGAACAAATCTGGCACTGCCCACGCCCCGCTTTCCTTTCTTTTTTCCTCTTGAAAGCAGAGAAAGCAGGAAACAGGCCAGGAAATCGGGCTCGGTCCCAAGGAAAGGCCCCAGCTGGCACACTAGCCTTAACTATGCAAACGCACTTCTGGCCATTGCAGAAACCTCAGCATCCAGGGTGAGGGCTGAATCTAGGAGTCGCGGTTGCAGACCTGCATCTTCGCTGGGAGTGTAACCCCATCCAAAACAGGGTGAATCCCTGCTCCCTGATCTGCCTTAAGACAGACCAGGAGCACTTCTGTCTTGCCTGGATGAAGCTTCAACTGGTTCGTCCTTATTCCTTCTATTGCAGCGGCCAGGCACCGATTTAGCACAAGGAACCGCCAGTGGCGGAGCTTGGCGTGTGTGTGGCGGGGTGGGAGCGGGTGTGGCTACAACATGTGGGGTGTGGCCACAGTGAGTGGGGGGCGCGAGGCATGGTCACGGGCCGGGACGCCCTAAAAACATTGCCGCCTAGGGCGAACTGCCCCATCGCACCCCCGTCCCTACGCGACCGGGGACAGCTTCCTTGGAATTAGACGGGAAAGAATCAAAAAGGTGGATGCCATCAGCATACTGGTGATACTTGATCACAAAACTCTGGGTAAACTCTCTCCGCAGCTCCATGCATACGTTAAATAGCACGGCAGACAAGATTGGGATAATGTCATACTTTATTATAAGAACAGCTGGGATGATCTCAAGATGGCGAATAAAATCGATTTCTAAAGGGGGAATTGCACAGATATAATAGCTACCTTAGACCCAATTTCAAGAATAATGACATAAAGTTCATTTTGGCTGTCCCTCATTCGGGGGGAAGTCGGTGTGAAAGAAGCATGATTCAGAACGAACGATCGAGAAGAAGAAAAGAACAAGGGATAAATGTAAATTTCTTCTCTTCTGTTTCTGCAACCTCCTCCTTTCAGGGCATTGCTACTATATCGCATATGTATAATACCCGCTTCTCGAGTGAATGTGTGATCTTTGTTATATGATTACCTAATTATGTTTAATGAAAATTAACAATACAAAAAAATAGCATGGGAGACAAAACAGAGCCCCGGTGGTCCTCACAGGCCCATGAGCAAGAAGCAGAACAGAGGCCAAGGAGCTGAACAGGAGTCCGTGAGCATCACCTCCTGGGTCTGTCCCTCCGGGAAGGAACGTGACCACGGCCAAACAGCGCTGCCCACTTCCATCTCAGTGAGGTGGCCCAGAAGGATACCACGGCTGATCTTATCAAATGTCACTGAGAGGGCCAGAAAAATCAACGAGGGTACACTCTCCTTGACCAGATGCTGGCATAGCTCATCCACCAAGGCAACCAAATCTGTCTCCATCCTATAACCAGGTCTGAAGCTGGATTGAAATGGATCCAGTTAATCAGTCTCATCCAGGAGCTCCAGAACCTTGCCCAGAAATGGGATACTGGAGACTGGCCGATTATTATCCCATAAAGTGGTATCCAAGGACATTCAAGATCAAACATACAAAGGAAGATTACAGCATCAAAGACTACACTCACCATGGCCGTGATTTCATTGAATGACTGCAGATACTCAACAATCTTGGATTTATGGGCCGGCTCCACCCGGGCGAAACAGCGAGCTGAGCGGCAAGCGTTGCTCTGGGCCTCCGGGGAGAGATCATCAAATTCCCGGCCAGTGTAGGCTTTGTCCGTCACATCCTCATTTTCCGAGAAGATCCCGATCCTCCGGCAGATAGCCACCGCCGTCCCCTTGTTGTCTCCCGTGATCATGATGACGCGGATGCCGGCTTTTTTACACATCTCAATGGACGATGTCACTTCCTTCCGGGGCGGGTCCAACATCCCCACACACCCCACAAAGGTCAGGTTAGTCTGTGGGCAAAAGGGGAAGGAGGAATGAATCCACTCAAAGATTATACAACCCCTTGTCTTCCCAACTTTCTATCCGGAGAAACGTCCCATCTGCTGCAGTCCCCTGACTGATTCTGGCCTAATGTGGGGGCAATCCATTCAAGTTTGCAGAGAGAAAGTTTGGTGGCGTTAGGCTTGAAATTTGGTACTCGGTAACTTGCTATAAAATTAACACTCGGTGTTAATTAGTACTTGGATACTTAGGGCTCATCAAACAACCTTGCTTTAGAATTGTTTGTTCTGCCGGGTATACGTCAGTGGTCAGTACGCACTGAAAGGAAAGACGCTGCTCATGTCGAGGATGTCTTTGGGAATGATGCAGGATGTTGACCAGAACATGTGGACTTGGGAATGTTAAGGGTCAGATAAAACGTAACATGTGAACAAGCTGTGACTCTGCTAATGCTGATGCATAAATTTTCAATGCACAAATATAAGATGGGGGACACATGGCTGGGTAAGAGTACACATGTAAGGGATCTAGGAGTATTGGTGGACCACAAGCTGAACGTGAGTCAGCAGTGTGATGCGGCAGCCAAGAAAGCCAACGCAATTCTTGGTTGCATCAATAGGCGTATGATGTCTAGATCGAGGAAAGTAATAGTACCACTCTATCCTGCTTTGGTTAGATCTCATTTCAAATACCGTGTCCAGTTCTGGGTACCTCATTTCAAGAAGGACATTGATAAGCTGGAGCGTGTCCAGGGGACGGGCGACCAACATAGTGAAAGGTCTGGAAGCCATGAAGCCCTATGAAGGCAGCTTAGGGAGCTGGGTTTATTTAGTCTGCAGAAGAGAAGGTTAGGAGGGGACACGATAGCCATGTTTAAATATTTAAAGGGATGTCATGCCAGGGAGGGAGCGGGCTTGTTTTCCGCTGCTCCAGAGACTAGGACAAGGACCAATAGATTCAAACCACAGGAAAAGTTACCGTGTCAGTGTGTTTTCTTTTACTCTCTTACTTTCACATTTACTCTTCCTACTCTGTGTTTGGGGTTTAACCCAGTTCCATGCCCACCTGGGTATGGTCGATACGGTGAAGGTGTGGTTTATTTATCCACCCTAACAGTAGCTGTATTATTATCCCTGATGGCTTCCAGCATTGTTCCACCACTTGGTTCCCAGTGACCTAACCTGGCAATAAAACAGGTTAGTGAGCCCCAGGAGTCGATTTTTGGCCTAAAGAGCCTGCTGCAGGCCTAGCTGAGTTCCTGAAGCACAACCAGCAATGGACAGAATTTCCTTCTGGTTTTGTAAAGTCCGTTTTTGGGGTGTGTGTGTGTGTGTGTGTGTTTGGGATAAAAGAAGGCACAGGTGGCCCCTGCACCTTTTTCTTAAGGTGAGTCACATCTGCTGGAGGTTTTCAGGAGCAACAATTCTTGTTTTCAAGCCATTTTTTCCAGATATAGTCGGGCAGGGGTGGAAAATGCTCTTAGAGGGTACATGAAGGCTGAAGGCCATAGGGCCCCATCCCTATTTTAAACGCTTCCATTTTAGTCCCAGGTCTTCACCAGACTCACACGGCCCATGTGGTTTTTTTTTCATCTTTCCCAAATACCTACACTCTCTAGATTTTCCTGCCTATTTCCTAGTCTCTGAGACTGGAACACATCAATCACAGCTATGTGACCAATATTAAGGGGAGTTGCGTGATCCTTCTTTGTGAGCCATGCCACAGGTATATAAAGAAAGCAAGCAAAGAAAGCAACGATCTATTTTGGCCACATTGTTTTTGCTACGAGAAGGTCTTCAGAAACTGCACATCTTTCAAAGACTACTCACAATGCAGGACCTATTTTGCACAAAATCAACACATGCCTTTGTATTTATTTATTTATCTGTTTTTTGGGGTGGCACAGTGGTTAAATGCTGGTACTGCAGGCACAAGGTTATGAGTTCGATCTTGCCGGGCTCCAGGTTGACTCAGCCTTCCATCCTTCCATAGATTGGTAAAATTATGGGAGGCAATTTAGGTTACACGCTATAAACCGCTTTAAAGAGTGCTTGCGCTGATAAGCGGTACAGAAATGTACACGCTGTTACCATAATACCTTTGTCCCTGATTGTTTATGTCATTGTTCCACCCTTTGGTGTAAAGGGCGTTATAAATAAATGCTGCTGTTGCTGCTATTACTATTATTATTTTAAAATTTTTTTTTGGAAGAAACAGGAATTTTTTTTTTAAGGAAACAATATTATCTGTGCAGGAAATAATACAGAGATATTATTTTCTGCTTATAACTGGGCAGAAAATGCTGTTTTCTGTGCAAACAAAGCACGTAAGAATTTTGCAACAAATAAGTTCCAGCTATGAAGATTCCCATCCATCCAAGAAACACAGTTTCTGAGCATTTTCCAAATATTTTTCAGCCCATCTCTATCACACGGAGATTCTCGTCTTCTCCCCACACAACGTCCCTGTTCCCTACTTTCCTTCCCCCTTTTTGGACCCCGCTCGGACGCGGCCTCACCTCATAGGTAATGAACTGGCTGGAGTCATCCAGGCGCATGTCCTCCTTCCGGGGCGGGTGGTCTCTCGTGGCCAAGGCCAAGCAGCGCAGGGTGTCGATGCCGGTCCCCCATTCCCGGATTTTGGAGAGGATCTTCTCTTTCGTGGAGAGCGTCAGGGGGACCCGCGTGTTGCCAGTGCGGATGTAGTTGCAGCGCTCGATGACGCTTTCCGGAGCACCCTTCGGAAAGGAAAGGAATGAAAATCGCAGGGGTCATCCCACAAAAGAGAGACAAACGAGAGGCACAAGTTCATCCAACTGACGGGAGCAGAATCAAGTCATTTAGGTTAAAGAGACAAAAGGAATTTTTTTTTTTTCCTGAACGGAAATGTCTGATTGCCTATTTAAAGAAAAATGAAGGTGAGAGTGACAACCGCTTTTAAACTTGCTCACACTTTTAAGTCTCAATCTATTTTTAATGCTACGTGAGATGTGCAATAAGAAAATAATAGACAATTTTAATTTGTTGCTGTTTGAGGATATTTATAATGTTTACAGTATAGGGTTTTTAGTAACAATGTCTAAGATTCATGAATAATTTTTGAGGATTAATCATTATTCTATTCACCATTGCTTAATACGGGTTTATATAATATAATACTTACGTTACAAGTATAAATATAATTAAGCACAGCTGAAATAGATCTATTGCTTTTTTTTTTCAAATATCATTTTATTCAAAATTCTCATTATAAAACATACATATTTGATTGTCAGCTTCATTGAAATACAGCTGATCTTCCACATTGATCTAGATTTCATTTTCCAGATTTCTACAAGCTTTAGGTACTGCACAACATTTTACTGTTAATTTATCTGATAGTTCTTACATTTCAGAAATAGATCTATTGCTTTTGATCTTCTTTTATAATTAAACTTGGAGGTTTGACGCAACTGTTTAGAATAAATCTAACCTAACATAATAGAATACCGTAGACAAGGTTATATTTACTGTCAGCAACAAGAACTAACTCTGATGATAATTAAGGGCTTAATAGTTTAGTGCACTTGTTTATTAGGGGTTGTTTGAAACAAGGGCAGGAACCAACTTTATTATTTGTAGCTTTTTTTAGTGGGTTGTCGTTCAGCTAGATATTTGTAGTTTTGTTATGTAGTGTTTGTTTTTTCATATGCATTGTATTCAAGGTGGGTTAAGGAGCAGAGTCACGGGATGACGGTGGTGGGAAGGGGAAAAAAAAAATGCAGTTAGGACAGTGTGTGAACTAGGATTAGACTGTACCAGATCCATGCAGAAGGAGAATCCAGCCTGCCCAGGGATGCCCCGTGTTATAAGTAATCTGGAATTGGTGACCACAAGGCATAGCAATGGCCCTGATTTGGCAATTCATCAAATTCATGGAGGAGAAGATGACTCATAGCTTCCGGTCATCATGATGGATGTAATCCTCTCATAGAGAGCTTTCCAAACTGTGGCCATTTCTGCACTAGCCTGTTATAGCGCTATGATTCCACTTGCAACATCCTATGGAATCCTGGGCTTTGCAGTTTCGGGAGGGGCCAGCCGGCCCCTCCCGAAACTGCAAACCCCAGGATTCCATAGGATGTTGCAAGTGGAATCATAGTGCTATAACAGGCTAGTGCGGAAATGGCCTGTGTGTTGCAACACTTTAGTGTGTCGCCCGCAGTGTGTAGGTGTGTCGTGCAAATGTAACAGGTAGGGGGGCTGCCTCTCCCACCACTGCTGCTGCCAGTGCTGCCCCCCCCCCCCAGCCAAAGAAGACCCAGGCAAGGGTGGCACCAGCAGGCCAGGACTGGGTAAAGGGGCTGTCTCTGCCTCCACCGCTGCCACCCTCTTGGCCCAAGGAAAACCCCGGCAAGGGTGCTGGCGGCAGGCCAGGCTCAAGTGGAGGGGCTTTGTTATCTCACTGGAGAACCCCTATCCCAGGGTCTACAATTTGGATATTAAAATACGATTCAAGGCGCCTGAGAGGTCACCCGGACGGGCACGTAGGCAGCCATGGTCAAAGATCGAAAACCAGGTCAGGCCAGTAAAATCCCCCGTCCCGTAGCCCCAGGAGACCTCAAGCTGTGCAAACCCACAATAAACAAAGGGTCCTCAGCCCCGAGACGCCGACTGGAGGGGATTAGCGTGTTTGCCCCGAGTTGAGCAAATATTCCATCAGGCGAGGACCATTTACATGAAGTCACACCACAGACTAACATAGCCGAAGATCCTGAAACTTTGGCAACACCTTGCAATCCTGTCACACAAAGGAAATTGCCATGGTGGAGCTTCGTTATCGCTCCAACACTCATTGTTCTCCCCGGGGAAAGGATTAGTCCTCCAGGTACCTTTTCCCCTACAAATAGTCCCAGTTTTTGAGCGGTTCTTTGGATCACTCCTGGTCATCCCAGCAGACCGTTTCTCTGTCTGTTGAGTAATCCCCTCAGCCCGCTCCGTGCGGAGCCCCACTTCTCCGCTGTTTTTCCCACTCCAAGGACTGCAGGAACAGGTGCAGTATTACCCCAACTGTACCCCTCCAATACTCCCCTATCCAATTTCCTCTCTTTTGTTTCTCAATAGCTCTTGGGTGCGTGCGTGTGTGATTGCGTTGGTGCATGAGACTTGCATTCAATAAAATCATTTTATTGGACATTCTTGTTTGGTTTTTGGCTTGGCCTGACCCCGCAAAAACTGGGTAAAAAGACCCCGCTAGGTTACCCTGCCTCTCGCATTGCTATTGCTCGTGCTCTGGCTAGTTTCCATTCCCCATCACATGGAGCACATTGAGGTGTCCCCCAAGGGACCCCAGAAATCAGGGTAACGGCTTCCTCCATTCACTGAATTACTTACTGAATTACCGTGTTGCAAAATGATGCATGTCTAGAAAGTGTGTCACCAACAGGAAAAGTTTGGAAAGCTCTGCTCTAATACAAAAGGCATCCAGAATGTTGCAAAGAAATTTGGCACAATACCGCCATCTAGAGGAAATGCAGGGGATCACGCATCAACAGAACTGGTGAGTTGAATCAGTCAGCGCTGGGTGGAAAGTGTCTTGTCTGTATATGCCTTCAATTTGCTTGCTGGGTTACAGTGACCCCATGAATTTCCTAGGGTTTTCTTAGGCAAGAAATATTCAGAGGTGGCTTTGCCATGCCTTGTGAGGAGAGGCTTAGGGCGCTGGGGATGTTTAGCCTAACAAAAAGAAGGTTAAGAGGAGACACGACAGCCGTCTGTAGATATGTGAAGGGATGTCATGTTGAAGGTGGAGCAAGCTTGTTTTCTGCTGCTCCAGAGACTAGGACACGGTGCAATAGATTCAAACGACAGGAAAAGAGATTTCATTTAAATATCAGGAAGAACTTCCTGACGATGAAAGTCATTCGACAGTGGAATATGCTGCCTGGGAGTATGGTGGGGTCTCCTTCTTTGGAGGTTTTTAAGCAGAGGCTGGATGGCCATTTGCTGGGGCTGCTTTGAGTGTGGGTTCCTGCATGGCAGAAGGGAGTTGGACTGAATGGCCCCTGGGGTCTTTTCCAACTCTATATTACTGTGATTCTATTCGTCTGAAACACAGCCCACAGAACCTGGGATGCATTGGTGATCTCCCATCCAAATACTAATCACGGCTAACCCTTCTAGGTTTCCAAAATCAGATGGAATCTGGTGCTTTCAGGGTGAAATATACACAGTTTATGTTTTTAAAGAAGAAACACACAGGCTTGTGTACTCCCTTACTCATTTATGAGAGCCGCTGCATGTCAGGAGGTAATTTGGCAAAGTAAACAAGACTGAAAATGGGTTCGAGAGGTCCTTGCCACTTCGCTGGAAGAACAAACCTGTCCCACAAATAGCTGCAGTGCTTTAAAAAGAACTGGGTATCATGAGAAAATGGGCAACGTAAGTTCTAACTGCAAGCTCGTGATCTGAATGCTGATCCCAAGGTACCACCTCTGCTTAAGCGGAAGGGCAGGGACCCCCTTTCACCCTGCAAGGTGGGTTTGAGTTCCAGAGAACTTCTCAGAGGTCACATCCCGGTGGTGGGTGGACCCAGAGGCAAAAGGTGAGGGGCTAAAACCGTCGGCATATTTTAGCTCAAAGGTCTTGCAGTCAACCATTAAGCAGTTCAACATTTTAGAATGGGGTGGATGTACAGAAAAGCTAGGACACCATAACCCAGTGGTTTGGCCCTCTGGGGAACCCCAGCAGATAAGACAGGGACCCCACGAGGGCTGGATTAATTCCCAGGGCATGAGGTTCTTTACCTCTGCTTGAATCACAGAATCATAGAGTTGGAAGAGACCTCAGGGGCCATCCGGTCCAGCCCCTGCCATGCAGGAACACCCATCCAAGCACTCCCTTTGACAGATGGCCCTCCAGCCTCTGCTTAAAAACCTCCAAAGAAGGAGACGCCACCATACTCCATGGAGGCAGCCGATTCCACTGCCGGACAGCTCTGACCGTCAGGAAGTTCTTCCTGAGGTTCAGGTGGAATCGCCTTTCCTGCAGCTTGAATCCATTGCTCCTTGTCCTAGTCTCTGGAGCAGCAGAAAACAAGCTTGCTCCACCTTCAACATGACATCCCTTCAAATATTTAAACATGGCTATCCTGTCCCCTCTTAACCTCCTCTTCTGCAGAGTAAACATCCACAGCTCCCTTAGCCACTCCTCACAGGGCTTCATGGCTTCCAGACCCTCCACCATTTTGGTCGCCCTCCTCTGGACACGCTCCAGCTTGAGTGAGAGTTCAGGGAACTCACAATTTTCAGAAATAAGACCCCCCCCCCTTTAGAAATGCCTCCTAAAGGAATATGGTTCTAAGAGAAGTCAAATGAGCACTGAGTATGCTCAGAACCCTGGTAGGTGAAAAGAAAATTGGGGAAAATGGAAGGAGAAGATGGAATGGACTATTGTGGAAAGGGGCTTAGCTGGCTGGGATCTGAATAATGGACACTCCACCCTGCAACATTTTGCTGCAGATCCCACTTTTCTTGGATCTGTAATAGACCTCTGACTTGAGAAAATCAGCTCCAGCTCTCCTTGACAAACCCATTCTTCATTGCAAAGCCGAAGGCACTCCTTTGCCTGTGTCAACTTCAGAGCACAGAAAGCATTCCAGGGAGGGGAGTTTCGGACACCCACTGCCGACTCAGGCCCCAACCCCGGTGTTACCTTGACAAAAAGCTTGCTGCTGGAGGAGTTGTGGCTTGTGGCCGCGGGTGTGCAGTAAACGGACATGGACTTGCGGTCGCGAGAGAACTCAAGGGTGCATTCCTTCTTCATCAGTTGTTTGATCACCTGAGGACGAAAGATGGGACAGGACCAGTTTGTGGATTTTCAATACAGAGGAGGGAAAAGAAGGAAACATCGTTGAGGACAGTCCCGGATCTCTGTTTCTAAAGGAAAACTACAGGGATATGGGTTGCTGCCTTGTCACGTTCCCTATCCAAAACAGCATCCACGGGCTTTGCACAAGTGATAGATCTAACTAGAGTATACCTACTAAGTGTCCAGATTGAAGCAAGCTAAGAGAGGAAACAGAGGTGCTAAGTTGGCTGAGAGACTTTGCAAGCAAGCACACACACAGTCGGTCTCCAGCGAGCCTCCGCAAGTCCTTCACGCTCCCGCCAGTACAGTACACGGGTTCCCCTTTTCAACCGGTTCCATTTCCCGACAGTGCTCTGGTCCCTAACCTGCCAGATACGTGGAGGAAGCCTGCATAACCTTGTGGCGTGAATGGGCTCCGGAACCTTGGCGAGTTGAAGCCCAAAACTTCCGGAGAGGCAAAGATGAAGAGCGACTGAGCTAGACAGAGCGGCCTTGTGACGTTTGGAGCGCTGCCGTGGCAATCAGGTAAGCCACCAGGGCCCAAAAGAAGACAGGTTGCCCAATGCCTCTTCATACGCCGCCATCCAAAGTTCTCAGGTTCAATCCCGTGCACTTTTACGTAGAAATTCTCAGGCAGCTGAGCTTGGAGAGCAGCTGCTGGGCAAAGAAGGCGACAACACTGGACTAGAGGGAGCACTGGTTGGACTCAGGCCATTTCCACACTACATGATTATAATGCTGTGATTCCACTTTCAGCGTCTTATGGAATCCTGGGGTTTGCAATTTGGGAGAACATTTGGAATGTTCAGCCAGAGAGCTCTTTTGCCTCAGGAAACTACAAACCCCAGGATTCCACAGGATGTCAGAAGTGGAATAATAGAAAGAAATGAGAAAGAATACAAAGGCACGACTATATTTAATAACAGCGGCTAGATGATGTTACGCCCAACATTGGAAACAGAAAGATGGCCCAGCTTTAGAAGAATGGAAAATTAAAGTTATGGATGTGAAGGAAACTGAAAAACTCTTTAGCTTGTTAAAAGAAAACTCTACCCAACAATTTGGTAGAGACTGGCAACAGACTGGATTAAATGTAAGGACAGATAAAGATTATTAGAGGTAACAGAACTAAGAAAGTGGGAGAGAGTTGCTTGATTAACAATTGCAATTGAAAGATGTTTATTTTAAAAAATTGTAAAAAGAAGATTAAAAATCAACAAGTCAGCATGCCATTAAAAGCTCTTTGCAGTCCGTTTCTCAAAGTTTGTCGGAACAGAAAGGTTTTCAGTTGCTGCTGAAAGCACAACAAGGTAACAGCCATCTCAACCTCCCTAGGAAGGGAATTCCAAAGCTTAGGTGCAGCCACCAAGAAGGTCTTCTCCTTCGTTCCCACCAAATGTCCCTGGAAGGGTGGTAGGATGGAGAGAAGGGCCTCTCCCCAAAATCTCTTGCCCGTTCATAGTGTAAAGAGGCTGCCTTGACTTCCCGTCTCTATCTCCCCAAACTCGGTCTGAGCACGACACAAGGACCTCATACTCACCGTATTGCAAGCATTGGCTCTCTCAACCTTGGAGAGGTTGCTGGTGTCCGTATTGAAAACATTCATCTTCTCCACCAGGCACGTCAAGGCCGTTTCTGTTGCTTCGCCCACCTTTTCGTAGACCTTTTTGGACTGGTAACAGGAAGAGAGAGAGGAAGGAAATCACCGTTCAGTGAGAAAGAGGAGAGAGAAACCTTGCAACAGAACTCTCAACGAACCAGAAAATGCTGCTTTTCTAGAAATGGTTTAATCTGGACATTTCCCCTTGCATTGCGTCTTTTGTTCCTTCTTTCTTTCCTTCCTACTTAAGGCATTTAGCACTACAAAAAGGAACTGTGTATTACAGGGCAACCCGATGTGTGTCTCCTCAGAAGCAAGTCCCACTCAGATCGATGCAACCTAATCCAAGGTGAGCTTGTATTTAGCATTACAGCCATAGCCTTCTATTGATAATCCCACAGGGAAAATTTGAATTATGGCTTTGCTTGATTTGAGCACTCTATAGCCGTTTTGCTATAGGGGAGGGAACTGTACAACTTTTTAGAAAAGGACATTTTTGGCTGGCAAAATGTGTTTTGAAAAACTACCGGACTGCACCAAAAAAAACCCAAAAAAAGGGCTGTGTATGGATCCACATAAGTTTAGTAGTGTGGTGCTCCGGGACTGAATGCGGCAAAAGTGGGCTGGACACAAAATATCATTTTTCCCAAGTGAACAACTCACCTTCCGGTCTCCAGTAAAAGGTAGTTTTGTGCAGCCCTGATTGGCTGGCCTTACTGTCATTCATGTAGACACTTCCTCCCTGTAATTTCCAGCCTGGCATATTTAATTTTACAACAAAGGTGAGTCGGCTGGCCAACTCCCATCAACCACAGTCAGCGTGGTCAATGGGCCGGGATGATGGGAGGGTTAGACAACAACACACAAGAGGGTTTCAGGTCCCTTACCTTTGCTGTACAGATATCTGCCTATGATATTTCTCTTCTCTTTCATGCTTGCCTTGACCCAGGAGTCCTTCCAGCTATTGGAATGCCCTTCCATTTAATGCACAATTTATTGGTTTTCTTCTTATAGTCCAGCCTCATCTGAAGACCAGCAATGGTTGGTAGCTTCCATATCAGTGAGGCAGTTAAGTCCACTCCAGGTTTTGGATAGTTTTAAAAGACCACTCCAATGTTCTGAACCCAAACTTAAAATTGATTCAGGACCTTGGACAGCTCCTTCAAATCTACCCAATGCCTGGAGTGGATTTACCTTCCCACTGACACGGAATCCACCAGCAGCCACTGTCCAAAGGCATTCCCATATAAAGTGGTGACCACACCTGTGTAAAGGGGCAACTTGCCTAAAAGAAACTCACCCACCCTCAGCACTCAGACATTTCTTAACCGTTTATAATTCTCCATTTCTGGACACAGCCTATCTATTTTTTTGTGCTTTATAACAGAAATGAACGGATGTTTGATCTTCTATTGTTCTGGACTATAAATCCCAGGGTTCCACAGAACCTCAGCCATTAAAGGGATGCCAAACTACCATAACTGTGTAGCTCTGACATCTTCAAAAACACAGGGGGGAATTATTGACAAGCTGAAGCGTGTCCAGAGGAGGGCAACCAAAATAGTGAAGGGTCTGGAAGCCATGAAGCCCTATGAAGAGCAGCTTAGGGAGCTGGGGATGTTCAGTCTGCAGAAGAGAAGGTTGAGAGGAGACAGGATAGCCACGTTCAAATATTTGAAAGGCTGTCATGTTGAAGAGGGAACAGGCTTGTTTTCTGCTGCTCCAGAGATCAGGACAAGGAGCAATGGATTCAAGCTGCAGGAAAGGAGATTCCACCTGAACCTCAGGAAGAACTTCCTGACGGTCAGGGCTGTCCGGCAGTGGAATCTGCTGCTGCCTCCATGGAGTGTGGTGGAGTCTCCTTCTTTGGAGGTTTTTAAGCAGAGCCTGGATGGCCGTCTGTTGGGAATGCTCTGATGGTGTATTCCTGAACGGCAAAATGGGGTTCGACTGCACGGTCCCTGTGATCTTTTCTGTGATTCTATGGGGCCCTCCAAACATTGTTTGGATGTTCTGCAATCCACAAGGTTAGATATTATGGGAGCCAAAGTTCAAAACATCTGGAAATCTCCTTCTACCCAACCTTGCTTCTTATAATAGCAAATTACTTGTTTGACCAAGAAAACATTACACCATGAAGCATTTCCCTGGTTCAGTAACTTCATTCAGTTCAAGCATCCTTGGTCCAGTTCCCACTGCCGAGGTCAGCCCAGATTTCATGACCACTGAGAAGGTTAAGGCCATTTCCACACTAGAGTGTTATAGTGCTGTTATTCCACTTTCAACATCCTATGGCATCCTGGGGTTTGCAGTTTAGGGAGGGGCCTTTGAGGCCCCTCCCTAAACTGCAAACCCCAGGATGCCATAGGATGTTGAAAGTGGAATAATAGCACTATAACATGTCAAAGTGAAAAAGCAAAAAGCCAGCCAAGAAAAATATATAGATAAGCAGAGATGGAAGCATGCCCAGCAGCAGAGAATACCTTAGCAACAAATGCACCAAGCCAGTAACACTCACCCACTCCACTTGTAATCCTCCAATATGGAGGCTCTTTGTTACAGAATATATACAATATTTACAAAGTCCAGATGGCGATCCAGCATATCTAGCTTGCTCTTTCCAGCAGAGCCTCCGGCAACATGCTTCAGGCAACATGTACAGTTGTCAGCTGGGATTGTGCTACCTTTATAGAGACACCTAGCCAATCCTGGCCCACCCTTGCATTGTCTGCACCTGGTGCTCATCAGCATGACTCAGCTCAAACTAGCTCGAGTCACATTCCTTTCCACAGGTGCACTTAACAATTAAAGCAATTAAAGCAACATGACATTCACACTTACATCGCAAAGTATTTTTCTTGAGGTTTGGTCCAACCTTTTCTGACGTAACACTCTAGTGCGGAAATGGCCCAAGTCTTCCTTGGGATTCACTCCGATTACTCCTCAAAATGTTGAGGCACCCTCAAGCCTGTTGAGACCCCTTTTTGTGCGCATGGGTGATGCTGGTTTGGCTGAGCAAAGCGTCGGCACTCAGACCTTCCATTTCGGACACAGAAGGAGTATGGCCACCACTATGAAAAGATGCAATTACCTGGTTTCAGGTGCAACCCACCTCATTGTAATCGAGGGAGGAGTCGTTGCAAAGGGCGCAGATTGTGGCCAGTTCCACCAGGCCGTCAAACTGTCCACACTGAACCGGGCGGTCATCCTTCAAGCTGCCGTTATCAAAGCGGGGAAGGGAGAGAGACAAGAATTCAATTTAATTTGGATGAGGAATGTAAAACCTTGCGGATTGCAGTCAAGACAGAATGAAAAACAGGATGGAAGAATGTGCCTATTTTCGTTGTTATCTGTTGTCACGTCTCGGAAAACTTTCTCCCAAAAACTTCATTCAGAGTTTGAAACAGAAGCGTCTATTTTAAGAAAGCCATTTATTTTTTAAAATATTTTTTCATTGATAAAAAATTATTAAAATAAAGTTGACATTCATTCTGATTAAACAAAGAATACAGTCTACGTTATTATGTACGTCCGGCATTTCTTATTTTCCTTCTACACTCCCCCTAAATGAGAGGCAATAAAACAACCGAGAATACTATTTGTGTGTCTGTATATTCTTTTGCACCTGTATATCCTATCAATATTTTTAAAAATCAATGTTCGCCATCGTGATTTCCCCCCCCCAAGATTCCTAAAATACGTTATGACATTATACCAATCTTTGACGAATCTTTTATATTCGTCCTCTCTTAATAAATACGTAAATCTGCCCATCTGTATCATATCAAATAACTTCATCTCCCAATCTGTTATTGAAGGGACAGTTTTCTGTTTCCACTTTTGAGCTACTGCTGCAGCTGTCATATAGACAACAGTTTCCTAGCTTTTTTTCTCTAAACCATTATATATTACAGATAACAAATAGAAAGAAAAGAGCTAAGTTGGTTACAGGTACCTTGTCACTGAAATTTTGGCATGCCTGTCAACGACTGATTCAAGTTGCAATTTCAAGCCAAGAACCCCGAATGAGAAGAATCTTGACCTGATGAGTTTGGGGCTTGAAGACTATTTGCAATCCAAGGTTTATTCTGTGCAACACTTGCATGTGATATTTTTGCACAGGAAAAAAGCATTAGAAATATCAGCTGCTGCAGAAAATGCTGCATGCAGATTTTGCCCAGAATAAGCCCCCAAACTCATCAGTTCAAGATTTTTCCGATTGAGAAATATGCTTTTTGACCATTTTTGGAGTATTTTTTAATACATTTCCCATCCCGATTTCATGGGTTAGGCTGCTAAAAAACAACAAAATGCCACTAAACAAAAAAAAAAAAAAAAAGTACACAAGAAGCCAGAAAGTTAAAACGGATGTTAAAAACAGCAGCGACAAAAATAGAGGAACACATAGGAGCAAATGAGTCATTCATGGTTCAGCGTAGTAAGTATGGCTGAAAGCCTTCCTGTTTAAGCGAAAAGGAAGGAGCAGAATGGATCGGTCTTGGGCACGGATTTTCAGAGAAAGGAAACAGCCAATCTTTGACCCAATGAAAGTTAGGTCTGGAATCAGAACACGGAAATCAGGACACGGAAATTGGAACGCACAAATATAGGATGGGGGACGCACGGCTGGATAGCAGTACGTGTGAAAGGGATCTAGGAGTCTTGGTGGACCACAAGCTGAACGTGAGTCAGCAGTGTGATGCGGCAGCCAAGAAACCCAACATTATTCTTGGTTGCATCAATAGCAGTATGGTGTCTAGATCCAGAGAGTTAACGGTACAACTCTATTCTGCATTGGTATCCTCATCTGGAATATCATGTCCAGTTCTGGGTAGCTCAGTTCAAGAAGGATATCGACAGGCAGGAACGTGTCCAGAGGAGGGCGACCAAAATGGTGGAGGGTCTGGAAGCCATGCCCTATGAAGAATGGCTTAGGGAGCTGGGGATGTTCAGTCTGCAGAAGAGAAGGTTAAGAGGGGACAGGATAGCCATGTTTAAATATTTGAAGGGATGCCATGTAGAGGAAGGAGAGGGCTTGTTTTCTGCTGCTCCAGAGACCAGGACAAGGAGCAATGGATTCAAGCTGCAGGAAAGGAGATTCCACCCGAACCTCAGGAAGAACTTCCTGACGGTCAGGGCTGTCCGGCAGTGGAATCTGCTGCCTCGGAGTGTGGTGGAGTCTCCTTCTTTGGAGGCTTTTAAGCAGAGGCTGGATGGCCATCTGTCAAAGGGAGTGCTTTGATGTGGGTTCTTGCATGCCAGGGGGTTGGACTCGCTGGCCCCTGGCCTCGATGGATCCAACTCTATGATTCTATGACTCTATCCCATTTTAAATCTTACAGTGTCATCTGTCCACGCAGCAGTGGCTAGTAGCTTCTGGATCAGTGGGCAAATGTATCTTCTCTCAATTTTATTTAGAGCTTTAAGTGAATTTTCCAAGGTGCTGAACCCTTTTCCTAAAATAGATCCAGCACCTAAATTCCCTAAAGGCGTCAGATCCTGTCTGATCTTGGAAGCTAAGCAGGTCAGTCCTGGTTAGCACTTGGATGGGAGACCACTATAAAATACCAGGTGCTGTAGGCTGTACTTTAGAGAAAGTCAAAGTCAAATTCCCTCTGACTATTCCTCACCTAAGGATACCCTATGAAATTCATGAGGTTGCCATCAGTTGACAGATAACCTGAAGGCACATACAAACGCACACTTTTGGTATAGCCTTTAAACTTCGGACTGAAAGTCAGAGCGGTTTCAACACTCTGCTAATGTGGAGGCCACCCACTGCCGCTACGGCTGCTGGAAAGAACCTGAATCAGCCAGATGGATCCAACAGGGGTTTTTAAATATTCTCGTAAGAAGAAAACATCTTACCATCTGCCGAGACCTTTTTTTTTTTTTTAGTTGTTTAAAATAAGGCCACATCTCAAAATATCCGGAAAAAAATACAGCTGGAAAGTCCATCTTCTGACCCATCTGGTGGTTTGGAACTCTGCTTTCCTTGCGTTCTAAATTTATTTTAAAATTGATCTCCAGATTTGCCTTCTTTTTGTTGTTACTTACCATTAAGTCAACTTTGATTTAGGGAGACCCTATGAGAGACCCCCAGACCTTCCTATATTACCAACAGCCCCACTCGGGTCTTGCCAATTCAGGGCAACCGTGGCTTCCTTGACAGTCTCCAGCCTTCCTCTTTTCCTACTGCCTTCTCTCTTGGCAAGTACCGTTCACATCTTTTTTTCAGTTTTTTTTTAAACGAAAAAACAATACATTAGAACCATAAAAAATCCACAACTTCCAAATTAATCGTCCCTCAAAGTTTTCCATTGTCTTCCCTCCCTTACCCTCAGTTCCATTTTTTTGCATTTTCCCCAAACTATACTCTCTTTCTTTATATCTTACAACCTCCTATACATCTGTATCTAGATCTATAGATAGATAGATAGATAGATAGATAGATAGATAGATAGACAGACAGACAGACAGACAGACAGATAGATATAGATATATATAATCCTTTTCTTATCTCTGTTCATATTGATTTACACCATTAAAAAGCTCACCAATAAAACAAACTTCCATTAAATGCAATTACTCAACTTTTGTCTCCCACTTTCTTTGCTCAGTTACTTCTATAAATCCTATCGCTCCTTACATTTAATCCATTCTGTCACAGATTTCCAGTCTCTATCAAATTGTTGAACAGAGACATTGTTTTTAACAAACTAGAAAGCTTTTCTATCTCTTTCATATCCATGACTTTGAATTTCCGTTCTTCCGTAGTTGGCCTCGTGTTATCTTTCCAGCGCCGGGCATAACACATTCACGTCTTTTAATGATATTTTCAAAGTATGGCTTTCTCAGCTATTTTCAGGGGATGGAAAATTGGTCCTCGGGCAGCTGCCCAGGCTGAGTCCAGCTGAACATGTAGTTGCCCAGGGTAGGTGGGCAAAGCTTTGTTTCTCCCATAAGCATGAGAATTATTATTCGTTGATTGAAGTTTCTCAACTGAGACAGTCCACCTGTAATGCCGTCTCCCTCTTTTCCTCCTGCCATCCACTTTTCTCAGCATCGTCGTCTTTTTCATGCAATCCCACGACGTGTCCAAAGTACGATAGCCTCAATTTAGTCATCTTGGCTTGTAGGGGGAGTTCAGGCTTGATTTCGTAAAATCAAAGAATCACAGAATCACAGAGTTGGAAGAGACCCCAGGGGCCATCAGTCCAACCCCCTGTCCAACACACATCAAAGCACTCCCGACAGATGGCCACCCAGACTCTGCTTAAAAACTCCCAAAGAAGGAGACTTCACCACGCTCCATGGAGGCAGCAGATTCCACTGCCGGACAGCTCTGACCGTCCGGAAGTTCTTCCTGAGGTTCAGGTGAAATCTCCTTTCCTGCAGCTTGAATCCATGGCTCCTTGTCCTGGTCTCTGGAGCAGCGGAAAACAAGCCTGCTTCCTCCTCGACATGACGTCCCTTCAAATATTTAAACATGGCTATCCTGTCCCCTCTTAACCTTCTCTTCTGCAGACTAAACATCCCCAGCAACCTAAGCCACTCCTCATAGGGCTTCATGGTTTCCAGACCCTCCACCATTTTGGTCCCCCTCCTCTGGACACACTCCAGTCTGTCAACATCCTTCTTGAAATGCGGAGCCCAGAACTGGACACAGGATTCCAAATGAGGTCTGACCAAAGCAGAATAGAGTGGTACCATTACCTCCCTTGATCTAGACACCATACTGCTATTGATGCAACCAAGAATAATGTTGGGTTTCTTGGCTGCCGCATCACACTGCTGACTCATGTTCGGTTTGTGGCCCACCAAGACTCCTAGATCCCTTTCACACGTACTGTTATCCAGCCACGTGCCCCTCATCCTATATTTGTGCATTCCATTTTTTTCTGCCTAAGTGCAGGACCTTACATTTCTCTCTGTTGAAATGCATTTTGTTAGCTTTGGTCCCAGCTCTCCAATCTGTCCAGGTCATTTTGAATTTTGATCCTGTCCTCTGGGGTATTAGCAACCCCTCCCAATTTGGTGTCATCTACAAATTTGATCAGCATGCCCTCCACTCCCTCATCCAAGTCATGGATGAAGATGTCAAATAGCCCTGGGCCCAGGACAGAACCCTGTGGCACCCCGCTAGTTTCTTCTCTCCAGGATGAAAAGCGGCCATTGGTAAGGAGCACCCTTTGGGTTCCGTCGGTCAACTGGTTAGAAATCCACCCCTAACAGTAGCCCTGTCCAGCCAGCATTTTATTAGTTTCTTTGCACGAATGTTATGGGGAACTTTGTCAAAGGCCTTACCGAAGTCAAGATATGCTACATCCACAGCATTCCCTTCATCTAACAAGCTTGTAACTCTGTCGTAAAAAGAGATAAGATTAGCCTGGCATGACTTATTTCTGAGAAATCCGTGTTGACTTTTAGTGATTACGGCATTGCTTTCTAAGTAATTACAAACTGACTGTTTAAGGATCTGCTCCAGGATCTTTCCTGGTATTGATGTCAGGCTGACTGGTCGATAATTATTTGGGTCCTCTTTTTTCCCCTTCTTGAAGATGGGGACATTTGCCCTCCTCCAGTCTGCTGGGACTTCTCCTGCTCTAGGACCCATTCATTGGTCTTTTTAGCAATCCACTGAAAGTCTGTAGGATTTTCCTCCCGCACCACAACTGAAATGAGCTGCTTTTCTTACTACCAGCTTTCCTTGCCATTCGATTTTCACAACCACACACAGAAGTCTGAAATACGACGACGTGAATATTCTTGATTTTGGACTGCAGTGATACATCTTCATGCTGTTTGGTCAGGTGCTCTCTTTGCTCCTACCCCACCTTTCTCAAGATGGCAACTGGAAGTACCTAGAACGTCAGAACTCTGCTCTTCTCTGTCTGAGAGGAAAGTACTGGTAAGCCTTTTAGCTTGTTTCTTTTCTCCCTCCACCGCAAGGCTGGGTCCAGAGGCAAGGGAATGGGATCACAGGAGGGGAGCTATATGCAGTTTTCCCACTTTTGCAAGGGTTCTGATTCCTGGACCCTCACGAACGCAGAAGGGCTACTATAAATTTAAAGTGCTAAAGTAGTTTAACTCAGCAATGGAGGGGGAGAGGAGAGAAGGGGTTGGCATCTTGCTCTTCCCAGTCGATTCAAGCAAAAACAAACAACTGCAGCTTCTCTTAGTTTGTGTTTTTCTCCTCATTAGTAACCTCCGCCGCCTCAACCACTCTCTGATGTTGCTTGATCACACACGTCCTAGTTTCTGTTTGAGAAAAGTTGAGCATTCCGTCACAAGCACTCTTCTTATATCCAGGGCCACGGGTAGCTGGGGGATTCTGAGAGTTGCAGTCCAAACAAAGGAGCTGGCTCCCGTTCTTTGCCACCGCACAGGCAAAGCTTGTTCTCGCTTCTCACATAAAGCCCAGGAAGACAAGTTTCCATTTTCGGAAAGTCGGAAGAGAGCCTTCTGTCCGCAAGCTGTTTTCTGAGCGAGTGACAAATTGTACCCTTTCACGAAATGTTCACAAATGTCTCGGATTAAGCACAGCTGTGATGGAAAAGCTCCTGACTTAATGGAAGGATCTCCAGAGCCTCTCAAGGGCGGGAAAGTTTATATATCTAAAAGCAGAGGGGAATTAGCACACTCCTGGTCCAGAGCAGACGTGTGTTACCAGAATTGTGCTTAGAGGTCGAAATTCCATAGGAACGTGGGCGGGGGTGCGCGTAACACAGTACCTCTGCTTTCATTTGAGTCTTTCTCTGCTTTTCTTTTTAAAATGTAATTTTCTAGGTCCCAGGATGGGAAAGCCTTGATCGAAACTGTGTTGGTTTGAGATGTCTATTGAAACTTGGGGACTTCTGAGATGCTGCCAAATAAAAATCCCAAAAGACGGGGGAAAAAATGGTGGCAAGCAGCTCCCAGGACAGTTGAGTGATCAATCCACTCTGGCTTTTAGTCCAAACTTTGATACATCGACTGGCAGCACCTCCCAAGGTTTTCAGGTGTGTGAGGGTCTTTCCCGGCCCTAGGGAAAGACGTCTGAGAGACAGCACGCTGCAGCGCTTTGAGCACCGGACTGCGACTCCGGAGACCTGGGTTCGAATGCCCGCTCAGCCATGGAATCCCTCGAGGACCTTGGGCAAGTCACACTCTCTCAGCCTCTGAGGGAGGCAAAGGCAAACCCTCTCCGAACGGACCTTGCAAACGAAAACCCAAGGGTACGGGCACCAGACATTGGAAACGGCTCGAAGGCACACAACGACAACAACACGGAAAGATATCAGGAAAACGTTTTAACCAAACACCGAAAATGTCTTCACCGATTTCAGGGAAAACACTTGAGATTTTTCTACTTTTGCGGGGTTCCTGTGAGGTCTGACTGTATCTTCTAGGTTTTTTTTTTTTTTTAAGCTGTTTTATAGATCATTTCTATACTATTTTAAGAAACTTTTGGCAGGGTTTTTTTTTCCATGTTTCACGCCATCTACTTTGAACTTTTTTTCCTGTTTTAAGTAACCAAAGAGACCCCTGCCTCAAAAATACCTCATTCTAGACGTTGGAACACATAAAGAGAAGAATTAATTACCTGTTCACCACAATAACAAAGAACAGGAATGAACGGCTGCTAAAAAGGAACTTTCCAAGGTGATCCTATTTGCCCTCTGGGGCTTGGACTCCTGCCCTGCTTGGTCTCAGCCCCGTGTTATTTTTCCGGCGTTATAATTAGCGCACATTTGCGCGCACGGAATCCGGCTTGTGCCACATGTTGGCTGCTTCTCCCTGGCAGGGGAGCCGCGGAATCCCGAGATTCAAGGAAAACCACAGCCGCCCCAGATGACCCCCTTTAGACTTTACTGATCCCTCTTGAGCTGGGAAAAAAAGACCAATCCGTCATGCATTCTTTGGAAGAGATTTATTCCGCCCGTGGTTTCCCACCAGCCCACCCCCGTTTCGTTTTAATAGACCAACGGTCAGCTTCGGACGTCACACATAGCTCTAAAGCGGTTACATCTCAAATAACATAAAATACAAATCCAGCCTCCCTATCCTTTATCATCTGCCAATTTCCTTCTCCAAAAGTGTCGGTTGCTTCCTTATCTCTTAATTTTGCTTTGGCGTCCACGCTTAATCCTATATCTAACCAGCGCAGAGCTTTGCAAACTTTTCACGTGGGTGACGCACTTTTTTAGACACGCATCCTGTCGCGACACAGTCTTACTAGCAAACCGGAGGCTAAACTAACACCTTATAAAAGATACATAAATTGCGATAACAAAATGTACGGGGACGCAACATATCCCACGAAAAGCTTTCCTATATTTTTAAAAATATATGATTTATAAATAATAACATACATTTCCAAGATTGTAGGCGACACACCTACGCACTAACATGCCATGGCACAGCATTTGGAAAGCCCTGAATCAGTGTATTCACCCAGCATTGCCCTGGATCTTCTCATAGGTAATACTTGTTAGAAATATCTTAGGAATTACCTTCCTTTTCCTTAGGAATTAGACGCGGTTGAAATTCCCAGATTTGAGATCCTGTGTCTCTAATTCCCCAAACTGCCTTGTCCAGTGCCTGTAACTTTTCCCCATATTCCCCAATCCAATCTGTATTCAGAGTTATTAATGTACAGAAGTTGGGTTCCTGAGAGAATACACTGCCCTCCTCCTTGCTGCCTGGCCTCATCTCCATAGCAACCGGCCAGGCCCAAGAGCTCTCTGGTTGAGAATTCTAAAGGCCCCCTCCCTAGACTGCAAACTCCAGGATTCCACAGAATCTTCGCAGGCAGCCAATCATATGAGGTCTTCGCCTGCCTGACACAGACAAACTCACAAACTTGGACTCTTATATATTAGATATATAAAAGTCAAAGTTCGTCTGTGTCAGGCAAAGACCTAGCAGCAAGGAGGAGGGCAGTGCGTTCCCTCAGGAACCCAACCTCTGTATGTTAACAACTCTGAATACAGATTGGATTGGGGAATATGAGGAAAAGTTACAGGTATACTGGACAAGACAGTTCGGGGAATTAGAGACATAGGATGTCAAAACTTTCTAACAAGTATCACCTATGAGAAAATAAAATCCCGGGCAACACCAGGTATATATGCTAGTAACTTGAGATATTATCTCTACAATAAACCTTTAGTACTTCCCTTACTTTTTACCTACAAATATACATTTTTTTTGTCTATTTCATACGCTTTACACTTTCCAATAAAGAATTTTAATGCAGCAGGAAATACACACATATGCATAGCCAAAATTTCAGAAAATTTTAAGTCAACAACGACCGGAGTATAACATAACCTTACTCCATATCCAATATACTTAAAGTTTTATTACTGCCACTGGTGCTAATTCCCCTAAGCTTTAAAGTTATGATGAATGGTTTTAAGTTTATGGATTCAATAAAAATATTTTTTTTTAAAAAAAAATAGACTGATAGATAGAATTGGCTAAAGGGGACTTGACCAGCTGTTGAAGCATCAGTGCAGAACTTCAGGAAATACAGCTGTTCTAGGAAAGGCTATCAGGCTGCAAGTCCTCACGGGACCATTGCCTTACTCCAGGGGTGGACAAAATGGGGCCATGGCCAGCATATTACCCATAGGGTTATATCTAAGGCTCCTTAGCCCTCTTCCTCCATTTTGGGGATTTAGCGGAAGGATGTTTGCAATGGTTCCCTGGATTTCCAGATTATTTCTGGGCCTTTCTTGCACCTTAACATTGCCTATGGGGAGAAAGGACCATGGAAAATCCCCCCAGCCAAGTGAGTGTAGGGGGCATTCTGAGTAAAAGGGGAAAAAATAGCTGGGAAAAAGGAATTCATGTAAATTTGGAGAGTGACAGTACAAAACGGAGAGTACAGCCCTCTGGAATCCTGCAAAGGCGGTGCTGCTTCAAGGGGTGGTGCATCTATTCCAGGTTTTAACCCAAGTTTGAACGGAGCTCCCCAAGGTGCTAAACCCTGTCCTCCAAACAGGATCTTGGACAGCTCCAAAATCTGGAGCGGATTCACAGCCTCACTGACATGGGGGTCACCAGCCGCCACTGCTGCAGGGCCCAATGTTCGATGCCCTGACCCAACCCCCAAGTAATAAAATAAAATAAAACCACTATTTTAAAAAAGTAATTTCATTCCTGCTGTTCACTGCAGGGTTTGGAAAAACAGCTACAAGGTTTGAAAAGTAAACTTATTGTGTTCAGAGGTTGCTAGAAATCTTTATAACATTAAGAAATTGATTTCAATTACATTAGAAGGGGAAAAATAGCTATTACATTTATATCACAATCATAGAATCACAGAGGTGGAAGTCCAACCCCTTGCTTAATGCAGGATCTCTGGCTAAAGAATCCCGAGCAAGTAGCCATCCAGCCTCTTTTTGAAGATGTCCAGAGAAACAGACCACCTCTCCAGATTATTGGTTTCACTGCTAAACCACTTTTACCATCAATATGTTCCTTCTATTAAGTTGCCATTAAAATGCATTTATTTATTTTACTTATATCCCACCCTCCTCCCCTCCCTTGCAGCACTTGACCCAAGACAGCGAAGAAAAAGAGCTAAAACAGGATAAAGCCAACAAGTCGATAACAAAAAAGCTAACACACAAACAAGTTATCATGTTCAAATGCCGTGCAATTTTTAAAAAGTGTAAAAGTCATTCCAAAATGCAACAAAGCTAAAAACACAGAGAGCATGCATTCCACAGAAATGATTCCTTGCAATTAATTAATCACTCAACGCCTGTTTCAATAAAAAAGTTCTTTGCTTGCTGGTGAAAGGAGAGCAGGGAGGGGGCCAGCCCTGCCTCCCATGGAAGAGAATTCCATAGTTTGGGGCAACCACCAAAAAGGCCCTCTTCCGTGTCCTTCTTAGATGGGCCCATAACAGTGGTGAGATTGAGAAAAAGTCCTCTTCTGAGGATCTTAAAACTGAGGTACATAAAATAATGCAGCAAAAGTTTTACTCAGATGAAGCTGAAAAACAGCACCCATAATTTTAACTCCATCCCTTGCTCCCTGAGTTGAGTTTGGGAGAGAAGGAAATGCTTATATGAAATTTTGTAATCCCAATTTTTTCCACTGCGTTAAAAACCTCTCCCTTCCTTATGCTTTCTCTTTCTCTTTCTTAAGTCTTCCATATTTTGTAGATTTAAAGAAATGTCTGAGTTCAGTAATTGGCTGTATTTTTGAGAAATGAGACGGGGGCACAACCAACGATGGAAACCGCTATCCTTGAAAACCTGTAACACAATTCACCCCTTTGGAACTTCTCTTGAGAAAGTGCTTTGGCTTTTGTGAGACAAACACTCTTATGTCCCCAACCTTGACGCACTAACAAAAAGCAAGAAGTTGTTTTGCCAAAATTAAAAATAAAATAGACACTGGGTAAAGAACAAGCTAGGAAATGCAATTTGTTTTTGGCTCCATACCACAATCTCTCATTTAGTTACCGATTTGACTTAATGAATAACTTAATTCTGAAATTCATGCCGAATTCCCAGCTTAAGTAAATCACTTTTGTTTAATAATTACATCCCCCTTTTTTTATTGTCGTCGTCGTGTGCCTTCAGGTAGTTTCAGACTTACGGCAACCCTAAGGTGAACCTACCACGGAGTTTTCTGCGGCTGAGAGTGTGTGACGCGCCCAAGGTCACCCAGTAGGGTTCCATGGCCGAGCAGGGAATTGAATCCTGATCTCCAGGGTTGCAAACCAATGCTCAAACCACTACACTGTGCTGGTTCTCACATTACTGGACACCGGGGAAAAATCAACCCTGCAGACAAAACCCATCCATGCTCCCTGGTGCCTCCATTCCAGGGAAGGGGCTCCGAATCTGCTCAGGGCTTTATTGCTTTTTCCTTGCTCAGTTGCTGCCGCCGCATGTTTTTGTAAGAACTCCATCCAAAGTTGGTCATATGCCTTGCTCGGCGTGGAAGCCTGGGCTGCCAAGCCAGATTCTACCCAGCATTGTGTCGTTAAACAAATTGCTGAATTCCATCTACTTTCGTTAGCGGACCTTAAAGCGTTTTTATAAAGCCTTTTCAGGATCAAACTTTAAAGCAGCTCTCCAAGGTACTGAGCCCTCTCCCCCAAAATGGATTCAGCACCTTGGAGAGCTTCTTTCAAATCAGAATTTGGGCCTTTCCACACTAGACTGTTATAGTGCTACTATTCCACTTTCAACATCCTATGGAATTCTGGGGTTTGTAGTTTCCTGAGGCCAAAGAGCCCTCTGGGTGAGAATTCTAAAGGTGTCTCCTTAAACCGCAAACCCCAGGATTTCACAGGGTGTTGAATGTGGACTAATGGCAGTATAACAGTGTAGTGCAGAACGGTCCTAAAACCCCGTGAGTTAACCATGCCTCCAACACAGAAACCATCAAGGACGACAGAATTCTCTCATTTAATTTCTAGTCCGAGATGGAGAAGTATCCATGGACCTTCCAGAGCTGGTCTTTCCTTCGATGCCATCTTTAAGAAGCCCCTCGCCCGACGTTCCTCCCCAAACCCAACTTGAAAAAACTTCCCCACCATCTCAGCCCAGAAGAAATCAGAACGGAACGGCCAGTGCTCACATTTGCCCCTCCGGCGTGTACGTCGAGCCGGTGATGGCGAACTCGTGCAAGCTGCAATGAATCCCCTCTATCTTCTCGACAATGAACATCTGCAATAAAGAGGGAGGGCGGAGACGGGGTACAGGTTAGACGGTTACGTATGGAATTACAGAATCATAGGACTGGAGGATGCCTCGTGGCCCATCCAATCCAAACCCATGCCATGCAGTTATGCAGAATTAAAGCATTCCCAAAAGATGGTCTGTTTAATGACCGTCAAAGAACGGGGACCCACCGCAAGTCTCTGAGGCAGCCTATTCCATCCTCAAACAGCTCTTAAGAATAAAATTCGTCCTAAAGTTTAGGTGGAATCTCTTTCCCTGTAATTTAAACCCACTGGTTCCTGTCCAAAGCCACTTCCGCACCAGACTGTTATAGTGCTCTTATTCTACTTTCAGCATCCTATGGAATCCTGGAGTTTGCAGTTTAGGGAGGGGCCTCGAAGGCCCTTGTTACTGAATTTGAGTTTCAAGTCCTGACTTTGATGCCCTTCCCTAAACTGCAAACCCCAGGATTCCATAGGACGTTGAAAGTGGAATAATAGCACTATAACCATCAAGTGTGGAAACGGCCCTAGTCTCTGGAGCAGCTGAAAACAAGCCACTCTAGCTGGAGGTGGATTCTGGGCACTGCCGTCCAAAAAAGTAACTTGACCAAGCTCTAAGCTGCCTGGTGTATTTCAACTGGGAGGCGATACGAACCTCCTATTCAGATAACTCCAAAAGCACGCTTATGTTCGCTAACTGGCAGTGAGGACGAAATGGGGCGACTATCAAGAGAGCTTTGGAAAAAGCAGGGAGAGAAAATCATTTTGTACACCCAACAAAGTGTTTTGTGACTTCTCAAAAATGGCAGTGAAAATTCAGCCTTCACTGCAGTGAAATGAAGGGGAAGGGGTTGCCTCATATTTGGGCTATCCCGTTGGAAAAAAGAAAGGAGGAGCCATGAGATTTTTTTCATCCAGCAGGCAATCTTCCAGGGTTATTATTCTTTTTTAAATACAAACGGTATTTGCATGGACTACAGTTTCCTGCATAGAAAACACATCTTCTGTTTTAAAAAATGGGCTTTATGTAGAACAACTATACATATTTCTGTCCCAAAAAGTACAAATAGTGATCAGATCCCTGGTTTGCCAAGGAGCAGACAGAACACAATGGAAATTATTCACTTTTGCACGTAAGAATAAGCTAAACGAAAATTTAAACCACTGGTAAATAGGTAGAGGAAGCATATTTTAAAACACTCAAAGGACAGTCAAAACACATTTTCAAGTAAATCCTAAGCAGATGAGAATTTTCGCAATTCAGGATTTATTCTGCATAAAAGTGGCATATGTTTTTTGTTTTAAACACAGAAAACAGCAGTTTCTGTGCTGTTTACTGTGCTAAAAATGCCCTTTTTTCCATTTGAAAAAACCAAAAAAAAACAAAACAAAACACCAAAATCACATGTGAATTTTCCATGGAATAAACCCCGGAAGGAAGAAAGTTGCTCAAGTTACTTGTTGGTTCCATGAAGAATGAAAAGGAGGAAAAAATTACATCCCGACTAATCAGAAATGAGGCCGTCCCGTCTAGCACCAAATTACTCTTGCCGCTATTTTGTCAGCATGCACGGGACCTGGCCCTGGAGGGAACGAAAAGTGACTTTTAAAAAAAGGAAAGGAAAGGAATCTCCTGAATTGTATACGTTTGCCTTGCACTCGCCTGCTCTTCTCTCCCTCCAAGATTCACGGTTACTTCCTCTTGGGGTTTGGCTCTGGGCAATTGGACCTGTCATCGCTCCCCAAATCTGTTTAATGTTCCAAAATGTATCTGGGAAGGCAGAAGCAGCAATGAAGGGGGGAAAAAAAAAAGGTAGGTGGAGCAGAATGATACGCAGCTGGAAACGAACCCTGTTCGTCTTTAAAAAAATTAAGGAGCAGCACGGAGAGGTTCCCAAAAGACCCAAGCCACAGTTCTGTATTCTTCTCTGTTGCAGGTGGGCAGCCACCAAATATCCATAGGGGAATCCTGATCCCATTTCTACCTTTCAGATCTCTACAGGACATCCAGCCAAGTCTTCAAAATGATAACCGGCTAGAAGTTTACTTTTGGTTTTCTATAAACGTTACAGCCAGCCCTCCACATTTGCGGGTTTCACTTTTTTGCGGATTATTCATGGATTTTTTTGCCTGCTTCCCCTCTACGCCAATTTTAATAGGGACTTCAAGCCTCGTGAGGCTGAGAAACTGCGGACCAGGCTCGGAAGTCCCTCTTAAAAATAGTGTGGGGTAGCTGTGGATGTGGCCGTAAGCCCCACCAGCTCCCTACTTCTGCCTTGGGAAGGAACCTGGATGCCTTATTTCTAATCCACAGTGGGTTGAATATGGGGATCATCCTTTTTGTGTGTGTGTGTTAAATATCGTTTTGGAGGGCCCGAAATTATTCAAAGTTTTTCCGATTTCATGGGGGTCCTGTGCCCCTAACCCTAGAGAGGGAGGACTGTATCTTTAATTTAGCCGTAGCAAGCCATTGTTATGTACCGGCTAGCATCGAGTTCTGAGAACAGGCTTAGACTGCTCCAAAGCTTTATTCAGAAGAAACACCAACACGCCGTGGCAAGTGTCAAGAATAAAGAACTACTGGATATGCAGTACCTTACAAGCTGTAACATTTCAGATCAGTGCGTGCTAGAATACGACCTGACAGTCGGTTGAAACAACTTTTTCTCAGACTCTTCCATCTCCCTCCCATTTTCTCATTCCTGCTGCGTGACCTTGCAGCCGTGTGTTTCTCCTTACCGCAGATCATTACAATAACATTTCCTCGTTCCCAGCACGCTGTTTCTCACCCGATCCCATCATCCCCTCACAGCGCAGTGAAGCTCATTTCTTAAACACCAACGTGAATCGACTGCCTTGAGCGTGGCAGGGAGAGCAAAGCGACCTGACATCCGCGCACCGGTTGGTTCGACAACTGCAATGCATTCTCCATCAGGCCGCCCTTGAAGACGACTCAGAAACTGCAGGAAATGCAGCCATTAGACTGCTCACTGGAATTCCATCCAAATATCATACAACACCTGGAGGAATTGCACGGGCTGCCAACACGTTTCTGTTCCGAATTCAAGGTGCTGGCAATTGCATTTAAAGCTCTCAACAGCTTGGGGCCTCAATACTTGAGGGAGCACCTCTTTTCCTCTATGCCTGCCTGAGAATTGAACTCTATTACAGGCTTTTTATAAAAGCCTTCTGGCCAAACTGATTTTATGTAGGTTGCACGTGTTTTACGGTTATACCACTCAAGATCGTTTCAACCATTTAAATTGTCTGTTCTAACCTGAGAAACGATTTAATATACTTGTAATCTTTTAAAACTTTCATAATTATTTGTTGTTCTAAGTGGATTTTATCATAAGCTGCCCTGAGGTCTTTGGATAAAGGATGGGACACAAATATTTTTATAAATAAAATAAAATAAAATAAAAATGTCAGCGTTTCAAAAGGTGTGCCTCTCCTGAACAAGCATTTGAATGGAGAATCGCATTGGATGAAGGCCTTATGGACTAGAAGCATGATTTCAGAAGCAAGGGTTGCACAGAAAACTTTCGAGTCACTGCATGCTGTACAATTCCCAACCCTAGCCTAAGTTTTTAATTTTTATTAAAAATTTTATTGATTGATTGATTGATTGGTATCACTGCCATCGCAGTCTTTTAGTAGCAGACGGCAGTGGGTGGAATACCAGCCCCAGGTTCAGCCCAAGAACTTTTACCGACAGAGGCAAAACAGCAAATGGCATTCCCTCTGCCACACTTTCCACATCCAAGGTACAAAGTGCCTAAAGCCAGCCAAATTATTTTGGAACACGACGCAAGACATTTCACATATGCTTTGCTCACTCCATGGCACTAATAAGCTAAAATAAAATAAAAAGCAACAAATTGAACATTTGCTGTCCTTTCATGATAGCCAAAACACCCTGCCTCATAGTTGGGCCGGCTCCAGCAAATCAGTCAAGAAATCAAAGGGGGCCATTTAAAAATAAGACGGTAGTTCCTGCCTCTTTAGATTTTGATCCACTATGTCCAAGCACAGAGGTTCATGAACTAAACAAGGGGCAACTGGAGGCATCGGGAGGCATGAATCTCTCTTTTTTGCCCACCCCATGCGGAACGGGCTGTGGGATAAGCCATAAAAATCCTCCTGAGGCCACCTGTGGCCCGTAATTTATTTATTTATTACTTATTTATTTAGTATATTTAATACACAAGGCGGCTTCCAACAAGAAATTGAAATATAAAAAACATTTAAAACAATGTCAAAAAGGTTAAAAGCATATAAATAATTTAAAAACCCTATGCAAAATTCAATTTCAAACAAGGTGAGGAATGAAGCCTCCCCGGCTTACCCAAAAAAAAAAAAAAAAACCTTGTTGAAAAAGAAAAGTTTTTGCCGGCTGGCCATGAAATTCCCACACCGCTCCAGGCTCCTGTGTGATCTTGAGTTTTGCACGATTAGGGTTTGAGGTCATACAGAATTCTGACTGATCCTGAGGTAGACGTGCGCCAAGCCCTATGCAGCATGGAGGCAGTTTTTGGGAACCGCAAAGCTCTCCGGAGGATGCTGAACTGGAACTCCCAGCAGCCTTAGCAGGGACAGCCAACGGTGAAGTATGCCGGGAGATGCCTCTACAGGGCCACGCAGCGCTCAACCCTGCTCTAGAAACATCCCATACGGGTCTCAGACCCATTGGACACCAGGGGTGGGGTGAAAACCATGGTCCATTCCGTCTGTGAAAGCAGGGCAGTTGAGTCTCCCCTTCCAGCTCTACAGCTGTGACCAATTGGAGAGACCTGGAACGTTCAAGTGTGCCTTGGAAAAAAGGGTGGAAAGATTATCATTCATCATCATCATCATCATCAAGAAGGACATGGTCAGGCTGGAGCAAGTCCAGAGGAGGGCGACCAAAATGGTGAGAGGTCTGGAAGCCAAGCCCTATGAGGATAGACTTAGAGAGCTGGGTATGTTCAGTCTGCAGAAGAGGAGGTTAAGAGGGGACAGGATAGCCATGTTCAAATATTTGAAGGGATGCCATGCAGAGGAGGGAGAGGGCTTGTTTTCCGCTGCTCCAGAGACCAGGACAAGGAGCAATGGATTCAAGCTGCCGGAAAGGAGATTCCACCTGAACCTCAGGAAGAACTTCCTGACGGTCAGGGCTGTCCAGCAGTGGAATCTGCTGCCTCCATGGAGTGTGCTGCAGTCTCCTTCCTTGGAGGCTTTTAAGCAGAGGCTGGATGGCCATCTGTCGGGAGTGCTTTGAGGGTGTTCCTGCAGGGCAGGGGGTTGGACTGGATGGCCCCTGGGGTCTCTTCCAACTCTAGGATTCTATGATCACTCTATCACTGGTTCAAGTTCGGAATATAAAAATTATTGCAACATTTTCTTGTCTTCAATAAGAAAGAACATCTCCAAACATCAAAGAAAGGGTTGCCCTTTGCATTACTTTTCACATTCCAAAACTTATCCTAGAAAAACTTGTGTAAAAACTTCCATGTTTGTAACTACGGTGTTTTTACATGCTGTTTTCTGTGTAAAAACTTTTATTTACTAATATGACCTAAGATTTTTTTTTCTAGGCACAATCATGTTTTGCAAAAAAAAAAAAAAAAAGTCCCAAAATGAAAAAAATATATATGCAAAACTCTTAAAAATTTTCCCAGGGAAGAGAAAATTCTTGATATTACTCTTGCATGTGAAAAGGAAACAACTGTTTTAACTCCTTCAGTGGGCCAGTTTTCATATGCAGTGAAAGTCATCATTCTGAAGAAACTGCACGGAAATGTGTATATAAATAGCATTTAAACAGTATTTTGAACTTTTGCTCCTCACAAAACACACATTTCTTTGCATATTTTATCTCGGTGCATGAACTCCCAAATGCATTTCATCTTAAAAGAGGCATTTCAAAGCGCATTATCGCCGAAGCCTGGCTGTATCTGCCCAGCCTTCCAGCCCTCTCCGCCCTCACTCCTGCATGTTTTCTTGGCTTTCGGTCACTTCAGTACCAGCCTCAACAATTTTAAATCAAATTGAGTTCAGGATGTGGCCTGAAGCACACGGAAAAATGATGCTGTCTCCTATGGTAACCAGATTTTGCATTACATTTCCTCCTTTTACAGAACCTCCAGTGAGGAACGAAAAGAGAAGCGGAAGCAGAAATTTCAGCCGTGGGGGAGAGGGTGATCGGTGTTGCATTACATGCACAGTTGCTCTCTCTCTTTCTCCGGGGTCCTTTTTTCCTTTCCACGTTGTATCTTTCCAGGATTAAATTAAATTAAACACAAGAGCGGAAACAGCGGGAGGCTAATCTCCAAACCGGATAGACAGGCGTTCCATCTCGCACCCGCTCCTTGCCAAAGGAAGCTGGAGGGCGGCCAGCTCAGCAGAGCTTCTGCGCTCTACGTGGAGGCCCATTTGCCTTAAAAGGCTTACGCTCAGGGTGCAAACTCACACCTGCGGTGAAAGAGATGGAAAACACCATTGGCGTCTGGTCAAAAGCTTACTCATCCCACGGCGGACTTCAGAGTCCCCAGGTTTCCCTTACTTTAAGGGATGTCCCCTGTTTGAGGGCTGGAAAGCTTTTCCTTTTATATAGACCAAACTAGCGTATATCCCCAGCGTTGCCCGGGATTTTATTTTCTCATAGGTAACACTTGTTGGAACGTTTTGACATCTCGTGTCTCCAATTCCCCAAACTGTCTTGTCCAGTACCTGTAACTTTTCCCGATATTCCCCAATCCAAGCTGTATTCAGAGTTATTAACATGCAGAGCTTGGGTTCCTGAGGGAATGCGCTGCCCTCCTCCTTGCCGCTAGGCCTCGTCTCCAGCCAGGCCCAAGAGCTCTCCGGCTGAGAATTCTAAAGGTCCCCCTCCCTGAACTGCAAACCCCAGGATTCCACCGAATCTTCTCAGGCGGCCAATCGTACGAGGTCTTCGCCCGCCTGACTCAGACAAACCAACCAACCTTGACTTTTATATATTAGTAGATGAGGTGCTGAAAAAAACCAACAACCCATAGTTTTGGGTGCGGACTCTTCACAAAGATAGAAAGGTATGCATCACGTCATTTATCAAGGCGGGCTGATTTTGCACAGCTAGTGTGCACAGCAACATAAAACCAGGACGTGTGTGGTCAAGCAACCTCAGAGGGCGGTCAAGATGGCCAAAATTGTTAAAACAGACAAACTAGGAGGGAATGCCGCAGTTGGCTTTTGCCTAAGCCTAATGGGAAAGGCAAGATTCTGTCCATCCTCTCCTCCTCCCACGACTCAGCTAATTTTCCTTTGCACTTTGAACTCAAGTTTGTCGTAGTCAAAGTTAGCTGAGGACAAGGGGGGAAATGGGAGGAAGAGAGAGAAACCGGGACACTTTAAAAGCAGCTGAAAAATTAGGATTGCAATGGATTTATTCAGGGCTGTCCCTGCCGAACTGGAGGGTGTGTGCTTCTCGACTGCCCTCTTTCTGACGAAGGAAGGAAGGAAGGAAGGGTCGAGATCACTGAAAAAAAAATGGGTTTCTCAGAAGCAAGCCATGCCAGACTAATCTTGCCTAATTTTTTTGGATAAAGTTACCAGCATGGTAAATGAGAGGCATGTTGTGGCATATCTCGACTTTAGTAACGGCTTTGACAAGGTCCCCCATGATATTCTTGCAAACAAACTAGTAAAATGTGGGCTAGATAATGCTACTGTTAGGTGGATTTGGAATTGGTTGACTGACCGAACCCAAAGGGTGCTCACCCACGACTCCTCTTCTTCCTGGAGAGAAGTGACTGGTGGGGTGCCACGGGGTCCAGTCCTGGGCCCAGGGCTATTCAACATCTTCATCCATGACTTGGATGAAGGAATAAAGGGCATGCTGATCAAATTTACAGATGACATCAAACAGGGAGGGCTTGCTAATACGCCAGAGGACAGGATCAGAATTCAAAACGACCGCGACAGATTGGAGAGCCGGGCCAAAGCTAACACAATGAATTTCAACAGAGAGAAATGTAAAGTCCTGCACTTAGACAGAAAAAATGGAAGGCACAAATATAGGACGGGGGACACGTGGCTGGATAACAGTACATGTGAAAGGGATCTAGGAGTCTTAGTAGACCACAGGTTGAACAACAGTCAGCAGTGTGATGCGGCAGCTAAAAAAGCCAATGCAATTCTGGGCTATATCAAGAGAAGTATAGTGACTAGGTCAAGGGAAGTGATAGTACCACTCTGCTTTGGTCAGCCCCACCTGGAATACTGTGTTCAGTTCTGGGCACCACAGTTCAAGAAGGATATTGACAAGCTGGAACACGTCCAGAGGGCGATCCAAAGGGCAGAAGGCCTGGAAACCATGAAGCCCTATGAGGAGTGGCTTAAGCAGCTGGGTAGGTTTAGCATGGAGAAGACAAGGTTAAAAGGCACAATGATAGCTATGTTTAAATATTTGAAGGGATGTCATATGGAGGACGGAGCAAGCCCATTTTCTGCTGCTCCAGAGACTAGGGCCCAGAGCAATGGATTCAAACGACAAGAAAAGAGATTTCACCTAAACGTCAGGAAGAACTTCCTGATGGTAAGAGAAGTTTGACAGTGGAATGCGCTATCTGGGAGTTGAGCAGCATCTCCTTCTTTGGAGGTTTTTAAACAGAGGCTGGACGGCCATCAGTCGGGAATGTTTTAATGGCGTATTTCTGCATGGGAGAATGGAATTGGACTCGATCACTCTTGTGGTCTCTTCTAACTCCATGATTCTAGGAAGGAAGGAAGGACGGAAGGAAGGAAGGAAGGAAGGAAGGAAGGAAGGAAGGAAGGACGGAAGGACGGAAGGACGGAAGGAAGGAAGGAAGGAATTTTATGTGTTCTCTGTTCTGGAAACCACTAATAATGACAACACAGCTTGCAATGCAGAAAAAGGCAAGATTCTGCCCGTTCCTCTCGTTTCTCTTCTCCTGAGTTGAGTGGAAACTCCTTTTATACTTTGGACTCAACTGAAGTAAACTGAAGACAAAAGGGGGAAGGTGGGAGGAAGGGAGAGAAACAAGAACCCGAAAAACTGCAGTGAGGATTAATCAGGAATGTATGGCCTAGTTTAGCTGAAATCAGTACTTTCATTTAGTATTTAAACAGTCACAAATTCATCACATGCAGAGTTACGATCAGAAAACTCGTTAATAGCTATTTCCTGATTGCAACTCCGCAGTTGATGAATTTCAACTGTCCCTTACCGCCGTTTTTAAAACCTGGCAATACTACGTGGAATTAAAAGTCTTTTTCTCACACAAAACCTGCTTGCTGCAGGGCTGTCATGGTTTCAGTTCAGCCACGCAGACGGTCAACCAGTGCTAAGAAGTTACTTGTTGCTAATAGCCACTGCCTTGCAATTAATTCCTGTTTTGCAACTGCTACAATGATCTACACCAAGTTTAGAGGCAGTGAAGTTTTCCTGCAACACTTTTACAACACTTTTGATTGCATCAAAAGACAACATGCGAGAAGAGATAACTCCTTTTGCAGGGTAAACGGTAATTAGTTTAGTTACTTCAACCACCGCAGGACACGCTTAGCCTCATTTTTCAAAAAATAACTAGAATGCAACTAGAAACACTGACCAGCCTTTTTTTGCACGACGGGAGGAGAAAAAGGGGATTATTTTCTAGCAACTTGGTATCCATTTTTAATGCGTTTTCAAAAACTGAATCGTGATGCGGGACTTCCAAATAACCAAGTACAGGAAGCCCCAGGCTTTTTCCACCCAAAATATTTCTTGTTAAATAGACTAAGAAAAAGGAGAAAAAAGTTGACAAAGAACCATATCATTAACACCGTGAACAAATGAATAAACATCTATAACCGAAATTCACAGTAGTTTCTACCCTATAGATGAAAATACTACAGTTTTTAAACTTCCTTCTTTCCCTGTTGGTATTTGATTAATATCAGTTTACATGAACTAAGCACATTCCGCCATCAGAAGTCTATTTTCACAGTTGTCCCTGAGTTTCACAAAAGTATCTTAACTTCTCCTGGTCAAGTTTAATTGTCAAATTACGCCATTTCCACACTAGACTTATAGCGCTATTATTCCACTTTCAAAATCCTATGGAATCTTGGGGCTTGCAGTTTAGGGAGTTTAGGGAGGGGCCTTTGAGTTGGAAGAGACCCCAGGGGCCATCCAGTCCAACCCCTCGTCATGTGGGAACCAAAATCAAAGCACTTCCAACAGATGGCCATCCAGCCTCTGCTTAAAAACCTCCAAAGGAGGAGACTCCACCACACCCTCCATGGAGGCAGCAGCAGATTCCACTGCCGGACACACTGACTGTCAGGAAGTTCTTCCTGAGGTTTATGTGAATCTCTTCTCTTGTAGTTTGAATCCATTGCTCCTTGTCCTGGTCTCTGGAGCAGCAGAAAACACGCTTGATCCATCTTCAACATTACATCCCTTCAAATATTTAAACATGGCTATCGTGTCCCCTCTTAACCTTTTCTTCTGCAGACTAAACATATCCAGCTCCCCAAGTTGCTCCTCATAGGGCTTCATGGCTTCCAGACCCTCCACCATTTTGGTTGCCCTCCTCTGGACGTGTTCCAGCCTGTCAATATCCTTCTTGAATTGGGGTGCCCAGAACTGGACACAGCATTCCAGGTGAGGTCTAACCAATGCAGAATAGAGTGGTACCATTACCTCCCTCAATCTAGACACCATACTCCTATTGATGCAACTAAGACTTGTGTTGGCTTTCTTGGCTGCTGCATCACACTGCTGACTCATGTTCAGCTTGTGATCTACCAAGACTCCTAGATCCCTTTCACATGCACTGCTATCCAGCCACGTGTCCCCCATCCTATATTTGTGCGTTCCATTTTTTTTTTTTTTTGCCTAAGTGCAGGACCTTACATTTTTCTCTGTTGAAATTCATTTTGTTAGCTTTGGCCCAGCTCTCCAATCTGTCAGGGCCATGTTGAATTTTGATCCTGTCCTCTGGGGTATTAGCAACCCCTCCCAGTTTGGTACCATCTGCAATCATTGTAAATATGTAATAATTAATTTTAAAAATATTGTTGAAACAAGAAAAAGGCCACGTCTATAGGGTAGGAGTTGCTCTCCGTCTCCTCCCCGAGAGGTGCTGTGTTAGGCAAAGGTTAGCAGAAAATATCATGAGCCATCGCTTTTTGGTTCGGTGACAAGTTTTCCTCCCCTCTCAAAGAAAGAAGAAGTAGAGAGAGCTGCAGAAGGTTGAATGTTGGGCCATCACTTCCCCTTACAAGATGCCACCACCACCAGCAGCCACAACCGGCCATCTGGCTAACCAGTCCACCTCCAATTCAGCAGACGCAGCGCATGTTTCAAGCATCCAGATAAATGCCTTGGCGATTAGGCGGGGGACTCCATCAGAGCGCTAAAGCGATTTGCTTTAATCCAAAAGGCCAAACTCAGACATCTCTAACCTCCCTCCAACGCTCCTGCTGGCTTTTCAAGAAGAGATAAGAAGATTCGCCATGGGAAGGTTAAAGCAACTTTATCCTAAGAAGTGTATGCAACAGCTCAAAATATGGGCCAAGAATGTCACGCACTGTAGAAGGAGAGGAGAAGAGGCTCTAAATACATATACCACACCAACCCTCCACAGGGGAAACACAAGATGTGCCTGTAATGTCCCCATTCTTCAAGGTTGCAACTGCAAGCCCAACCCAAGAATTCATGCATAGAATTGTAGAATTGGAAGAGACCACAATGGCCAAAGCACCTCCAGCAAATGGCCATCCAGCCTCCGTTTATCATCATTCAAGCTGTATCACCATCTCCCTTTGAGCTGCAGTCATTCATTATCCTCAACCGGGCCACATTGTCCAGTTCAGGGAAAGTTGCAGTACCTCCTACTTCGGCTTTGGTTAGACCTCCCCTGGAATACTGTGTCCAGTTGCAGGCCCCTCATTTCAAGAAGGATATTGGCAAACTGCCCTATGAGGAGTGGCTTAGGGAGCTGGGGATGTTTAGTCTTCAGAAGAGAAGCCACGTTTAAATATTTGAAGGGATGTCATGTTGAAGATGGAGCAAGCTCGTTTTCTGCCGCTCCAGAGACCAGGACAAGGAGCAATGGATTCAAACTGCAGGAAAGGAGATTCCACCTGAACTTCGGGAAGAACTTCCTGACGGTCGGAGCTGTCCAGCAGTGGAATCTGCTGCCTCCATGGAATGTGGCGGAGTCTCCTTCTTTGGAGGTTTTTAAGCAGAGGTTGGATGGGTATCTTTCAGGGCTGCTTTGACCATGTATACCTGCATGGCACGGGACTGGTTTAGTTGTTCTTGGTGACCCCTTTCAGCACTAAGAATCTATGTCCTCACCAACTATCCTCTCAAACCAGTGGTCTCAAATTGCAAAGAAAAAGATAAATTAGCCTGCATATCGGCAAAAACATATGGTACAAGCTGCTCCACCACGGAACAGACTGTATCAGAACACGGCAGAGTCTATTTTAGGAGAGGGTTTCCTTTTAAGCGTATGCCAGATGGACAGTTTTGGGAGAAGGCTGAAGTAATGGGGTTTCTGCATTGGCAGACAGTTGCAACAGTCGGTCTTGGAGAGCCGTCCAGTTCTATGATCCAGCGCTTTAATCACCAATAAGATGATGCCTGTTTTGGTTAAATGGGCCATTGATCACTGAAGAAGTTGCCACCCTGTTCTGCCTTGATTAGACCTCATCTAGAATCCTGTGTCCAGTTCTGGGCACCTCAATTCAAGAAGGATGTCGACAAGCTGGAAAGTGTCCAGAGGAGGGCGACCAAAATGGTGAAGGGTCTGGAAGCCATGAAGGCCTATGAGGAGTGGCTTAGGGAGCTGGAGATGTTTAGTCTGCAGAGGAGAAGGTTAAGAGGGGACATGATAGCCATGTTTAAATATTTGAAGGGATGCCATGTAGAGGAGGGAGTGCGCTTGTTTTCTGCTGCTCCAGAGACTAGGACGAGGAGCAATGGATTCAAGCTGCAGGAAAGGAGATTCCACCTGAACCTCAGGAAGAACTTCCTGACGGTCAGGGCTGTCCGGCAGTGGAATCTGCTGCCTCCATGGAGTGTGTTGGAGTCTCCTTCTTTGGAGGTTTTTAAGCAGAGGCTGGACGGTCATCTGTCAGGAGTACTTTGATGTGGGTTCCTGCATGGCAGGAAGGGGGTTGGACTGGGTGGCCCCTGGGATCTCTTCCAATTCTGTGATTTCATGATTCTATGAGTTCAAAATTGGAACCAGCCCAGGCTTACAGATCGGCTTCGGGCATCTTGCCCCCGTCCCCCAATATGGTCGGGGAGGGGGGTACAAAGGCAGGGCCTTTTCGTTGGCATCCACACATCTTTGAAATGTCCTCCGGGGAAACGCACACCGCTCTTGCTGACGTTTGCTTTTAAGCAAACACTGCTGAAAGTGGCAGTGCTAAGACTCTGTTGCTCATTGTGGACGTATCTTTAATAGACAGAGATGTAGAAATGAGTCCTATCGGGGAAGACCGTGACCAGGCGAGCTGTGTGTCTGCTCAGCCCACGACTCGGCTGGTAAATGGCGATGAGCATCTTCTACTCCTTAGCTGGGCCCTTTACCTTGAAACCAAACTTGGATTGGAATAGTCCACAATTACAGCATGTGTGGCTCTCCTCTAGAGCAGAGACGGGCACTCAGCCCCTCAAGGACACTTTTGGGATCCTCAAAACCTCCAGGATCGCCAGAATGACCTTTTTCTGGCTCCCAAAGATGGTGAATTTCTATTTCTGGAAGCCAATAGGTGAGGCATCAGGGCCCCCTATATCGATTACCATCACGAAGAGATCCACAAGTGAACTTCTAGCCACTTTGGTGCATTAGCTTTAGTTTTCAGTAGTCTATACAGCCTCCAGAGCATACAGTGTCTCCTAGACCAGCCGCAGTAGCTCATTTCTGCTATAGAGGCTGGTCAGGGCCTTGTCACCCCCAGACCTTGGTGGATTGCAGCCAGACTTCTGACCCTTCTATGCCTCCACAAGCCCTACTAATTTGGGGGGAATCCCAAAAGCCCAGTGTCCAATCATGCCCTCTGAGACTGTCACTTCTGGTTCTGGGGGGAAAAAAAAAGATTTCTCACAGGACTAAACCAGCCCCCTGTTGCAAATGGGGTAAGACGCCTGATCGTGCCCCTAAAGGGAGCTACTGCCCATTTGCTGCCCAAATTGGGTGGGGGGCATTGTTGGAGAGGCTGTGATTTACTCACTCCTGATCCACAGGATGATGCTGTACAAAGAACTGCCAGCCGAGAGCCCTAAAAACAGAGGCCTGTCCTTTCTAAAGCAAGATCCATGGCCACCTTAAGCAAAACTGAAGAATGACCTTTCTAGTATCTCATTGGAGCAAAAATTTCTGCAAGACATCCCATGAAAAAGCACAGTACGCAGAGAGCAGGGCAAGACAAACATATAACTGCCTTCCCCATCCATACGGGTACGTTCTGCAACCATGTGCCTTTCCCAAACGTACCTTTAAACCCGGGACAGTGGTGGTTCATATCTTAATGGGGTGGCGAATCTACCCCAGGTTTTATTGTAGGCTTCAAAGGAGCCCTCCAAAGTACTGAACCCTATTTCTAAATAGATTCAGGACCCTGGAGAGCTCCTTTCCAAAACCTGGGATGGATTCGCCGCCCCACTGAGCTGGGAGCCACTGACTGCCACTGCTTTCAGTGAGGGTGGAGGAACAAGGGACCCTCCCAATGCTGTTGGGCCATGTATCAGTTCTGCTTGCTAGGGCTGATGGGACTTACAGTCCAATGATAGAAGGGCACATTTCTTCCCTGCCGTGCTTGGATTAACACAGTGACTGTGGCTGCCTCCCATGTCAGTGGAGCAATGACTCTACTGCAGGTCTTAATCCTGGCTTGAAAGGAGCTCTCCAAGGTGCTGAATCCTATTTCTAAATAGCATCCAGCACCTCGAAGACCTCCTTTAAAGGTAGCCAAAACCTGGAACGGATTCACTACCCTACTGACATGTGTCACTGGACTGACGTGACTTCTCTGCCACCGAGACAGACAAGCCTTGGGAAAAAAAGAATCCGAGAAGCTGTTTTCTTCGTATATGAATTCAAACGAAGGAGGCAGGGAGAGCCGGATGAGTCATCTACTGGAAGTGCTGGTGACCACAGCCTACACATTCATGTACAAATTATAGCACCGAGAGGCAGCGGAATTAAACAGACGGCAGTCTTGATCAATTTGGCAATGAAAGCCTTTTTCAAGCAAACCCTGGAGCTCTACAGAAGAGCTCTCTAGTTTTTAAATTAACTGCCCCCAAGGGTGCGCACAAACACACACACACACAAACACTCTTTTTAACTAACAAAGTCAAAACTTGCCATTAAGTAAAAAACTCAGCCGCAGCATTTGTGACGTAGCCAAAGACACGCGGCCAAAGCCAAGGGTAAGGGACAAAACCCCTGCTTAGGGAGACAAATTTGAGTTGTTTGTTGTTAACTGCCCTTAAGTTGACTTCGACTTACGGTGACCCTATGGAGAGACAGTCGAGTGACCCAATCCTCAACCACCCTATTAAGGTCTTGCAGATTCAGGGATGTGCTCTCTTTGACTGAGTCTATCCATCTGTAATGCAGTCTTCCTCTTTTCCTACAGCCGTCCGCCTTCCCGAGCATTACCATCTTTTCTAGCGAGCCACGTCTTCTCACGAAATGGCCAAAGTACGGCACCATCTTGGCTTCTAGGAAGAGTTCAGGACGTCGTTTGCTCTGGGACTCATTGATTTATCGTTTCAGCAGTACACAACATCTGCAGGACTATAGGTTGTTGTGGGTTTTCCAGGCCATGTTCTATTAGTATTTTCTCCTGACGTTTTGCCTGCATCTGTGGCTGGCATCTTCAGAGGATCTGACAGAAGACGGCCTCAAAGCCCTAAAAACCCACAACAACCTATGGATTCCGGCCGTGAAAGCCTCCGACTTTACATCTGTAGAACTCTTCTTCAGCACCACACTTCACACGAGCGTCTTTCATGGTCAGATTTTCACAACCGTACACAGAAATCAGAAATACCACGGCACAGCCGTTCTCGACTCTGGCATCCAAGGACGCGCCTTTATACTTGAGGGTCTTGGTGAGCTCATTCATGATTGCTTTTCCTAGCCTTCTTTTGATTTCTCGATTGCCGCCTCTATTAGAATTAACGACTGAGCCAAGGTGTGGAAAATCTGGGACTACAGCCTAGCCCTCCACATCCGCGGGCGTCATTTTTGCAGATCTGATTATTCACGGGTTATTTGCTGTCCCCTCTGCTGCCTCCCTGGGGACGGTGAGCCTCGTGAGGCTGAGAAACTGCGAAGGAGGCTTGTAAGCCCCTATTAAAAATGTTGTGGGGCAGCAATGGAGGTGGTTGGAAGCCCCCCAGCCCCTCACTTCTGCCTTGGGAAGGAACCCTGACGCCTCAAAGGGATCCACAGTGGGTCGAATATGGTGTCATCCTTTTTGTGTGTGTTAAATATAGTTTGGGAGGGCCTAAAGTTATCCACGGTTTTCCACATTCATGGGGGTCTTGTGCCCCTAACCCCAGCGAATGTGGAGCGACGACTGTATTTCAATGTTTTCAACACCTGTTTTCAAGCTATGTAAATCACTTGGGTCATTATTTCTGTTTTCCTCATATTCAGCTGTCAGTCCGCCGTTGCCCTTTTTCCCTTGCCCTTCTTCCATAGTTGCTCTCAGCCTTTGCTATTTTCTTCCAGCATATCTTAAATTGTTGACGTTCCTTCTTCCTATTTTCACACCTCTTTCCTCCAAGTCTTATCCTGCTTTATATGTGATACATTCAGCATGCAAGTTAAAATAGAGAGGGTGATAAAATGCAGCCTTGGCTGCCCGTTTGCCAACTGGAAGCCGTTCCTTTTCTCTGTATTCTGTCCTAACAGTATCCTCTGGTCCTGCATATAGCTTATGCACGAGAATAATTCAGTGTTTCAGCAACCCCATTTCTTTAAGATCATTTTTCATGATCTACCCAATCAAAGGCTTTGCTATCTAACATATAAAAGTCAAAGTTTGCTCGTCTGCGTCAGGCGAAGACGTCATATGATTGGATGCTTAAGAAGATTCTATGGAATCCTGGGGTTTCCAGTTTAGGGAGGAGTCTTTACAATTCTCAGCCAGAGAGCTCTTGGGCCTCAGGCTGGCTGCCATGGAGATGAGGCCTAGCACCAAGGAGGAGGGCAGTGCATTCCCTCAGGGACCCAACCTCTACATGTTAATAACTCTGAATACAGATTCAATTGGGGAATATAGAGAAAAGTTACAGGTACCGGACAAGACTATTTGGGGAATTAGAGACACAGGATCTCAAAGTCTTTCTAACAAGTATTACCAATTAGAAAATAAAACCTTGCGCAATGTGGGGTATATATGCTAGTGATCTATAAAGCACAGACTGATTTTCTTCTGAATTTGTCTGGTATGCTCCACTTTCTAACATACGTTTGCAATATGATACCTAGTGCTTCTTCCTTTCCTAAATGCAGCTGGGACATCTGGCATTCCTCACTCTATATATAGTAAAAGTCTTTGCTGAAGAATTTTGAGCATGACTTTGTCTGCATGGGAAGCAGTTTGACTGTGGAATCTGCTGCCTCCATGGAGTGTGGTGGAGTCTCCTTCTTCGGAGGTTTTTAAACAGAGGCTGGATGGCCATTTGCTGGGGGAGCTTTGAGTGTTTGCTCCTGCATGACAGAATGGGGTTGGACTGGATGGCCCTTCTGGTCTCTTCCAGTTCTATGATGATATGATTCTAAGGGCTATCCAGTCCAACCCCCTTCTGCCATGCAGGAGCAAACACTCAAAGCACCCCCAGCAAATGGCCCTCCAGCCTCTGCTTAAAAACCCCCAAAGAAGGAGACTCCACCACACTCCATGGAGGCGGCAGCAGATTCCACTGCCGGACAGCTCTGACTGTCAGGAAGTTCTTCCTGAGGTTCAGGTGGAATCACCTTTCCTGTGGCTTGAATCCATTGCTCCTTGTCCTACTCTCGGGAGCAGTGGAAAACAAGCCCACTCCCTCCTCGACAGGATATCCCTTCAAATATTTAAACATGGCTATCATGTCCTTTCCTAACCTTCTCTTCTGCAGACTAAACATCCCCAGCTCCCTCAGCTACTCCTCATAGGGCTTCATGGCTTCCAGACCCTCCACCATTTTGGTTCCCCTCCTCTGGACACGCTCCAGCTTGTCAATATCCTTCTTGAAATGAGGCGTCCAGAATTGGACACAGGATTCCAGATGAGGCCTGACCAAAGCAGAACACCATTACTTCCCTCGATCTAGACACCGTACTCCTATTGATGCAATCAAGAATCGTGTTGGCTTTCTTGGCTGCCGCATCACACTGCTGTCTCATGTTCAGCTTGTGGTCCACCAAGACCCTTTCACACGTACTGCTATCCAGCCACGCATCCCCCATCCTATATTTGTGCATTCCATTTTTTCTGCCTAAGTGCAAGACCTTGCATTTCTCTCTGTTGAAGTTCATATTTTTAGCTTTGGCCCAGCTCTCCAATTTGTCAAGGTCATTTTGAATTTTGATCCTGCCCTTTGGGGTATCAGCAACCCCTCCCAATTTGGTGTCATCTGCAATCTCAGTGTTCTTTCTTGGTGTTTCAGTGTGAAGGAGGGGACAAGAATTATCTTGTTTAGAAACAAATATCCTCTCTGATGGTGAAAGGCCCGTTTCACAGCAGTTAGGCAAATATTTAACTTTCCAAACAAACCTGCAAACCTACAGACAATCACCATATTCCTGCTGTTAAACATTTGCCTTTATTGAACCGGGGAACTCCTGATGGTTAAACATTAACTAACAAGTTTCGCCCTGTCCCAGAACTGTCTGGTGCCTGGAATAATAAACATTTACCCAAGGGATCCATTATTTGAGTCATCTGCACCCTGTTCTTAGAGTTTTAAAAAAAAATATATTTAGCACATTTGCCCAGCCTGGGCTCAGATCTCCATACAGATCATGCAGGTCAATCAGAACCCAGTTAAAGGAAGCTTTGCCTACATGATTCAAACTCTTTCAACACATTAAGCAACCGAAGGAATACTTTTGTATCTCCTATAAATGTAATTATTTGTACGGCACAGTCCAGACAAAATGGGACATTTGGAAACACTCAAAGTTTGCAGTGGAAAAGTGAAGCATGCATTTAATCTGTCCCATTACCATGAACAGGATTTGAAAAGGTCTTGCTTTGATTGCATTCTCTATGCTTATAATGCAAGAAAACCAGCATTTTCCCCCCTTTTAAAAAATAAGACCATCAGCTCTGACCATCAGAAAGTTCTTCCTAATGTTTAGATGGAATCTCTTTTCCTGAAGTTTGAAACCATTGCTCCATGTCCTAGTCTCTGGAGCAGCAGCAAACGGGCTTGCTCCATCCTCCATATGACATCCTTTCAAATATTTAAACATAGCTGTCATCTTGCTTCTTAACCTTCTCTTCTCCAGGCTAAACATATCCAGCTCCCTAAGCCTCTCCTTATAGAGCTTTATGGTTTTCACAGAAGAAAACATAATATGACATATACGGCAAAGAACCATCAGAGTTGGCAGAAGTTATTAATGAGGAAAAACAGGGAAGCTGGGAGAGGCTGCAGCAGTTTGCTTTTGCCTGAGCCTGCTGGGAAGGGCAAGACACTACCCCTTCCTCTCCTCTGCCCCTCCTTACTTGTGTTTGAACTACTTTTGCATATTGATCTCGGTTTGCAACCACTGAAATAAGCTGAGGACAGAGAAGAAAAGTGAGAGAAAAAAGAATATTTATTAAATATCTCAAATATTTGACAAGATGTCCTATGGAGGATGGAGCAAGCCTATTTGCTACCGCTCCAGGGACTAGGACAGGGAGCAATGGTTTCGAACTTCAGGAAAAGAGAACTTCCTGGTGGTCACAGCTATTTGGTAGTGGAATATGAGAGAAGAGAGAAACTGGGACATTTTAAAAGCAGCTAAGAAAGTCGGATGACAGACCATTAATTGTTACTGCTCCTGCCAGATCAGGACCGTTGGCGGGTATGCTCACAGAGGGCCAGTTTGGTCCCCTGCCCTCTGACAGTTGCCTGCCCTTGTGTTATGGGATGGCTCCGTCAAGAATAACCTCAGTGCAAGCTTTTTTGCTTTTGCTTTTTTAAAGCTGACAGTCCCTTTAGCACATAGCAACCGGAACACACTCAGTCTTGTCCGAAATCGGAAGGACGCTATTATTTGGTGGCTCATATATTGATTCTGGAACTCCAAAAGGACTTGGATCACAGACTGCCAGGGAAAACCAGGGATCTCCAGATAAAACTAGGAAACAATCCTGAGTCTGGAAATTGGGCAACGTGTGGATGGATGCCAAATAATGTTGGTTTAGAGGGACCAGGGGCCCTGAATCAATGTGAAGGCAATTTCCTCTGTTCCTATATGAGTGCACTGTTTTGAAAGACCAAGCCGTTATCGGATGAATCGAAAGAGCCACGCAGGGGCCTTCCATAAAACCGGTTCCTGGAAAGATGAGCTGTTCTTCCCACGTTTCAGATTAGTAAGCAATGTTTCCACCGCTGGGCCACGACCCCCATCAGTTTGGCACTGAACGGCTTGCTACCTTCCCCATATTGAGGGCACCAAATCAGCACAGGCCACTTGTGCGGCTGCACGGCTAAGGAAAAACTCAAGAGCCCCCCCTGCTTCTCTCCTCTTCCCAGGCAGACAAAAGCGTCCTGCAACCTCCGGCCAGCGCTGATGGTTTTCAAATAGCACAGCCACACAGGAACATGAGAATCTGCCTTACACTGATTCCAATCAAGGGTCCAGTTAACCCAAGATCATCAAACCAACCTGGCAGCTGTGGATAACACACCTTCCAACGGTCCCAATTTAGAATCCTAGAGTTGGAAGAGACCAGAGGGGCCATCCAGCCCAACCCTCCTCTGCCATGCAGGAACCCACACTCAAAGTACCTCCAGCAAATGGTCCTCCAGCCTCTGCTTAAAAACCTCCAAAGAAGGAGACTCCACCACACTCCATGGAGGTAGCAGATTCCATGGCCAAACCTCAGGAAGTTCTTCCTGAGGTTCAGGTGGAATCTCCTTTCCTGCAGCTTGAATCCGTTGCTCCTCGTCCTAGTCTCTGGAGCGGTAGAGACAGTACTGATTAACCCTCTGCTGTCCCACTCTTTCAGCTGCTTTTAAAATGTCCCAGTTTCTCTTTCTTTCTCCAACCTTTCCCCTTTGCCCTCTGCACACTCCAGTTGCTGCAAACTAAGTTTAAAGTGCATCGTTACGTTGCACTCCATTGATATACAATACAATAATTCAGCAAGAAGGAAACGACGGAGTGGGATCTCACCCTTCCCAGTGGTTCCAAGTGCAAAAGTGGTTTGCACCCAATTAAATTAGCAGGGGGAAGAGGAGAAGAAGGGTGAGCCTTTCCCAGGAGGCTCACGCAAAAGCAATCTCCTACAACTTCTTGTGTGTTCTTCATAATTAACTTTTGCCTTCTTGACCACACTTGGATGTTGCTTGGCCACATACATCCTGGTTTCCATCTGTGAAATGCTGGAAAGTATGGGATCACCCTAAACTTAGGTCCTTTCCGCACTACACTGTTATAGGGTTATTATTCCACTTTCAACCTCCTGTGCAATTCTGGGGTTTGTAGTTCATTAAGGCCAAAGAGCTCTCTGGCTGAGATTTCTAAATGCCCCTCCCTAAACTACAAATCCCAGGATTCTATAGTGTGTTGAAAGTGGAATAATAGCACTGTAACAGTGTAGTGCGGAAAGGCCCCTAACCTGATTAGCACCAATGCTACTGTCGTTTTGGTGCTAAGTAAAAAGATGGGTTTTTATTAAAACTTCCAGGGCGTGGGGGCAACCAAAGTGCAGCTATAGGGAGTCAAAATGAAGACATTGTCCCTAAATAGGAATTCTGCCCCCACCAACTGAAATCTTTTAAATAAATATTTAATCTTTTTTTATTGAAAGAAAACACATGAAAACTGGACAGCGGGATCAGCAAAGAGTGACACGCCTTGTCACCGGTAATCTTTTGCCCACCTTGAATTACTTTTGTGCAGTTCTGCTAGACATTAAGCGTGGGAATCTACACCGTGTCTAGTTTGGTCAAAAGTTCAGCACTTGTATTTCTAATCCCCGAGCAGCTTGGAAACCGAGTGGCGACAACAAGGAGGGAGACCAGATGGATAAACGCACAGGCTTAACGAAGCTTTGGACCGAAGGAGATACCCTAACACAAGGTAGACCATTCTTATCTTAATCTCTGAAAAGCAGCTTCTAGACCCCGGGGTTGGTAAGTTGCTAAAACGACTCTTGCTCGCACCCAAAGCATTCCTTTCTGAGCAGAAAGCCATTAAGAAGTGTAGTCGAGGCAGAATCCCAGAATAGCAGGGCTGGAAGAGACCGCGGGGGCCACCAAGTCCAAACTCCGGCCACGAACTCCCAACAGATGGTCACCCAGCCCCTCTTTAAAAACCTCCAAAGAAAGAGACTCTACCACAACCCAAGGCAGCATATTCCACTGCCAAACTATTCCTACCATGAGGAAGTTCTTCCTAATGTTTAGGTGGAATCTCTTTTCCTGTGGTTTGAAGCCATTTTGCTCCGTGTCCTGATCTCTACAGCTGCAGAAAACAAGCTTGTTCCATCTTCTCTGTGGCTCACAGGCCCACACAAAGCCTGCTGTAAAACCCAATATCACTCTGTCCAACGTTACTTAATCTGGGGGGCGGGGGGGGGCTATAAAACCACTTCTCACATTTAGGGTTGCCAGATCTCAGGGCTTCACCAGGAGTCCCCAGTTTGGGTGATTCATCTCCAGAGGAGAGATGAGGGTGCAAACTCTCCTGTTTTGGGGGTCTCAGCTCCAGGAAGAGGAAAGAACCGGATCCAAATCTACAGTTCAGGTCTTAAAGCAGCAGCTCGAAACCACGGGTGAGGCTTCTTTGCTTAGTTGCTGCAACTTGCAAAGACTCTCCAGAGGGTCTCTCTGCATTTACTTAGATTCCTCCTTCCCTCCAAGGTGTGGTGTCAGGGCTTACCTTCTGCTCTTCTCTAATCTAACCAATTCGGCTAGATTAAACGTTCCTTATCCCACCTCCCTAAGTAAGTGAGAAGGAATAATCCCATCAGTTCACCCTATTATAATTTCCATGCAGGAAAATATCTCTGCGTGTTCGAATGAGAAGCCGTGACCAGCTGCAGTTAGCACTTAATACTTTGCATTAATACAAAGAGATCACCAGAGATCATCTCTAGGTCTCAGATTTTGGCCCCCAAACCTCAGGGTGTAGGACTGCATGTGAGCTATGGACCATACGTTACCGCCTAACCTACCACACAGCATTGTTGTTAGGACGAAAACAGGGAGGGAGACCACATATGCCGGGTAGAATTTTTCAAAGAAAAGGTGGGATACAACAGGAAAGCATGTTTAAGCAGCCATTTTTATCGCGGCACAAATTTGCACGACGCTTTACCAAAGATCACACCTTCTAAAACTCATTGTAAGGTGATAAAACAAAGGCAGGGATGGAAAGGGGGGAGAAAAATGCGTCGGATTTAGAGCGGGGAAAAGTGGCATTTCTTGGACTAAAACTCCAAGAAGTTGCCCAGGCAGCGGGTAACTATTTGCTGTGTTCAGACCAGCTTTATGGATTTAGGCTAAGCTTCCGCAGGGGATGAAGTTAATCTCCGTGTGGCAGGCAACAACAGCATATGATCACAACGCAGGAACACAATGTGGAGTGTTTTCCGTACATCTGACTCCCTTGCACGCTAGCTTGGCACCTGGGAACTGGAGCAGCATCCCAAAAGATACTCAACCTCCAAGCATTGCCTTTCAAAACCACATTTCTAGTCCTCATTAACGGCTAAGATTGCAAAACCTCAGAGGTACTTTTTCAGCTCTCAAAAGTTGAATTTCTAGCAACTGAAGGGTGGGCAGACCTTCAGCCAACCTGCTCAACTACGGTGAACATGACGTTGCCTCTCGTGAGCAGAGTTGCACTTCTCTGCAAACTTCCTTCTCTGTTTCCTTCTTCCTTCCAGCAAAGGGAAAGGTTGTACCAGCCAATCTTTCTTCTGCAGGATTTTATTCAGCTCATAGAACTGAGCATTCTTTGTATATAGAATTAATATTATTGCTGTCCAAGTCTAACATATTTAGAAAAGCTCGATCCCTTCCTCTTCTCTGTACCCCATTAGAAAGAAATTAAATATATAAAAACTTCAGGTAATGGTCAAATTATGGAGTTCATGCAATAAATAAACTCTAGGAACCTGGGGGCCATTTTTCTGGCCCCACGATCTTCCGGGGGTACAAGAGCGCCTGTAGCAAAATGGACAGAATGACCTGAAGATAATTTCTACTGGCTTTTAAAACACATGTAGCTTTTTTTTTTTCACATGTCGTCCATTTACAATTTATGAAAGATACACTTCCAACCTTCTTTTGATGGATTTGATTCAAAGCATTGAGTAAAATTGGACACTTCTACCATCACACCAACCAAATATAACATTCTTCTAAGCTTATAACTGTAATCACCAGTATTCTGCCAGTATATGAATTCTGTTTCTTTACCCACATTCACTGTTCCAACTGATTATCCAGCATCTCTCAGCAGCCATTTAAATGTTATTCAAAATGTGCTGCCGACACTAAGAAGACGCTAACAATATACTGTTGAAGACAACTGTGTTTCTAACAGGTATTTTTAAATGCAGAAATGCATGCTATCCGCTACGTTTTTGCAAATGTAATAAAAGTGGAGTACATTCAGCCTCGCAGTCCTCTTCAGAATGTTCTTACAATATTTTAAATATTTAAACATGGCTATCACGTCCCCTCCTAACCTTCTCTTCTGCAGACTAAACATCCCCAGCTCCCTAAGCCGCTCCTCACAGGGCTTCGTGGCTTCCAGACCCTCCACCATTGTGGTCGCCCTCCCCTGGACACGCTCCAGCTTGTCCATACCCTTCTTGAAACGAAGTGCCCAAAACTGGACACAGGATTCCAAATGAGGTCTAACCAGAGCAGAATAGAGTGTTACCATCACCTCCCTCGATCTAGACACCATACTCCTATTGATGCAACCAAGAATCACATTGGCTTTCTTGGCTGCTGCATCACACTGCTGACTCATGTTCAACTTGTGGTCCACCAGGACTCCTAGATCCCTTTCACACATACTATCCCCTTTGCCTTTCAGGTTGTAGGTTTCCACCTGTTACACCTGAGTACAGAAACTAACTTGCTCTTGAAACAGAAGTGGAGAAGATGCAGTTCTCTAGATTGACTGGATTGCAACTTCCCTCCATCCTAACCAGCACAGCCAATGGTAAGGGATCACGGGTGTTACAGTTCCCAACATTTGGATGACCACACATTCCCCATCCTTGACTTATCTATCAGCTAATCAGCAGAAAAGATTTTTTATATATATATAAAATGGCTGTAAATAGATATCAGATATATCAGGCACACCCAAGAGCTTTCTTAAACAGTTGTTAAAGGCAGTTAAAGGTGGACATCACCAAGGCGAAACAGTAATTAAAGGTAATTAATAACTATCTCAAAGGCCTTGGTCCCTCTCCGATCCCCATACCACTGAAGCACTGGACTGAGGTGGTATAGTCCCTCTCTGGAAAGTTTATTACCTCCACTATCCCATCTACACTAAGGTATAGGTAAAGAATATTTATACATTTTCTCATCCTCTATGAAAAGAGGACTCTCAGTACACTAAGACCACAGAAAACTGTCTGCTACTGCTATTTTTTGTTGTTGTTGAGAAAAGACCAGTTTTTAAAAGTGGGTTTGGTACCTAAGGCATGGTATTTTATGCCAAAACAATACACAAAACAAAACAAAAAAAGCCTTCCAATATTTCTTGCAAATTTTTTTTCATGCGCAAAAATTTTTTTCAGGATTTGATTGGGCAGAAAAAGTCTTCAAATCTCTCTCATACACAGAGCAAAAAAATGCACATAAACTGTTCCAGAGCCACAGAAACCTTACCCAGAGGGAGAACATTTTGGATCTTTTCTTTTTCCCCACTAGAATGTATAATAAGCGAAAATTTTCTAGTGCAACAAAGGAAAACTTGCCCTGCAACAGTTATGCTGCAAAAGTTTCTGTTTTCCCAGGCAAAGCATACTGGAAAATGTGCAGCAAATTAAAACAACAGTCATACAAGTGATGGGGCTTCTCAGACCAGGTAGAATAATTGCATGCGCAACTGGCATCATCAAAACTTATTGAATATACTGAACAATTAACAAGGCTTATGTCAAGAATGGCTACCCCAACACAGTGGCGGCTGGGGGCTCCCCTGTCAGTGGAACTGTGAATCCCCATTCTCGGTTTCAGCGGCTTCAAAGGTGCTATCCAAGGTGTTGAACCTACTTCATGGATGTGTTTCAGCACCATGGCTCTTTTAAAGTCCAAAGGAAAACCTGGAGTGGATTCACTGCTCCCCTGACACAGACATTATCCGTTATGGGCATAAACAAGGCACAGGACTCACCCTGCAGACAGACATCTGGTTGGTGGTCAGCGTGCCGGTCTTGTCGGAGCAAATGACCGAAGTGCAGCCCAGCGTTTCCACCGAGGGGAGGCTCCTCACAATGGCGTTCTTTTTGGCCATCCGGCGGGTGCCCAGCGCCAGGCAGGTAGTGATGACTGCAGGGAGTCCCTCGGGGATTGCAGCCACCGCCAGGGCCACGGCAATCTTGAAGTAGTAGATTGCGCCACGGAACCAAGAGCCTCCATGGACGGGGTCGCTGAAGTGGCCAATGTTGATGACCCAGACGGCGATGCAGACCAGGGAGATGACCTTGGAGAGCTGCTGGCTGAACTCATCCAGCTTTTGCTGCAACGGGGTCTTCTCAGGCTCGGTGGCCACCATTTGGTTCCTGATCTTCCCGATTTCCGTGTACACCCCGGTGGCAACCGCTACGCCAACAGCCTTGCCAGCAGCAATGTTGGTGCCCTAAAAAGAAGCAACAGCACTAGTTCTTCATGTTCTCGTTCGCTATCAGAACTTGGAAAAGTTATTACAACTCCCAGAAAGTTCCTCATGCCCTAATCAATGAGATTCTGGGAGACCTGCTCCAAAAAAAGTGATTTTTCCAAACACTTGTGGCAATCAAGACTTTAAGAGATTCCATTCTTGAGACTGAGACGTCTTTAAATATCTAGAGGGATGTTGCCCAGAGGATGGAGCAAGCTTGCTTTCTGCTGCTCCAGAGACTAGAAAACAAACTAACAGAGTCACATTATAAGGAAAGAGATTCCATCGAAATATTATGACAATTGGAAAAGTTCCATGTTGTATTGCAACTTCCTGAATCCCCCTCGCCCTAGTCCGGAGATTCTGGGAGTTGCAGTTAAAAGAGAAAAAACTTCTCCTAAACTCTAGTGAGAACCAAGATATTCGTGGGGATTTCAAAGCACTGCTGATGACAATCAGAGCTTGGAAAAAGAATAACTTTGGCAGCTCTAGCTTCCTGAGTCCTTGGGGAGCTAAACCTGCCTCTGGTCCTCTTCCTCCTCGGCCAGCCACCGCCTGACCAACGAAGGATGGGTCACAACCTGGTTTCTCAGCACCACAAATCCTCTCCCAACGTCCAAACTTAAGGAAGTAGATGGCCAAGAGAGAGGAGGTCTAGGGCTACCATACCCTGGGTGCCCATTCTCTCCACCATGCCTTGGCCCTCTTCCCACAGAGACACACACATACACATTTTGAGATTTGTGGTTTTGCCACTTTTGTGAGTGTTGGAAAAATTCCAGCATGCCCTCTCCCCCCATCTTGTTCTTAGAGCAAGTGGGCATAGCTAGCAGAGAGCTTCCTTTCTCTTTTGCATGCCAAAGCTCCACCATTTGCCTTTCTGTCATTTAACTGCATGATCATAAATATCTTTGGTGTCCAGGTGATCAGATCATCTGACCCAGGACAGTTGCTTGGGTCATCGGTCTTATAAAAGAAAGAGACCCCCCTCCCAGCTCACTCTCTCCTCCATTTTTTTTGCTTCCTCTTCCTCCTCTCCGACCATGCTTCGCATCTCCATCAGAAGACGGCGAGTTAAGAACGAAGCTGCTCCTATTCATTAGCTAGTTAGGATGTAGGCTCCCCAATACATATGTAAATGTAGAAGCCATTAGTAAACTTTTCTAAGTTTGCAACCTGAAGCTGCCTGCATTTGTTTGATTTCTTCAGTCAGTCTGAGATCAGAAAAGCCATACACAAAATTTAGACATGCTTCTTCTGCTACTCTGCTAAAAAGGAGGCTGAACCCTTACAGTTTGAGCTTCCACAGAATTTCCCAATAGGGCCGACACCCTGGGAAACTCTTATTCCCAACAGTGAGGGCCCTGCACCCCTAACCCTAGCAAATGGGGAGGGCCCACAATATTACAATCTGCTTTGCCATTTTTTTTTTAAATTAAAATATTTTTACTCAAAGAAAATTAGTGGATTGTTTAAACAGCTATTATAACCATGATTGAATTTTAAAAAATCATAACAAGAGAAACCAGATGTGAAGACATAAAACACAACCATGATAATACAGCGCTGGCGGCAGAGTTCTCCATCACATTTCTATTATGACGTAGACGCTATATTAAAATAAACATAGTCAGGAGTGCTAGTATTATTCATACATGTAATCCGCTCACCTTCTTCTCAATTTTCTGTTTCCCCTAACAAATTTCCTTTTCTAAATATGGGTGCTCATCTATATGTCAGTCGTCCTTCTGATTTAATTAATGTACAGGTTTGTTAAATATTTGTCTTACTATTATTGTTTTAACTACCCTATTTGCTGGTGTATAAGATCCTCTTTTTTTCCTGAAAAATACAGTTTGAAAATACGGTGCACCTTATATGCCAGCAAACGGTATTTGCCAGTGTATAAATGGAGTGTGTCTAATATACTGACGTTATTAATGTTTGTAAGCATTTAATTCTTCACGCTTTTCCATTTGAGGGCCTTTCCAGTCATTCTTTTGCCGCCTCACTCGCTGATTCCTGGAATGCACGCACGTCTAAAAAGGAGATGGGTTTATTTAAATCCTGCCACCCAGCAGGCTATTCTTACAAAAATGCGAATACCTACAGAGAAAAGCATGTTCTTTTTGTCCTGGTTCACAGCCCTGGGATCTGGAATGGGGTCAGTGTGTTTAATGACAGAGACAGATTCACCTAGAAAGAAAGGAAAAAGAAGGCAGATATGAGGCAAGGATCCCATTTCAACAGAAAGGAAGACAGAACTGGAGGGACGGAAGCAAGCTTTCCACTTCAGGATGGAGAAATCCGTCCTGATGGTTCTTTCTCTCACATTCAAACTGTTTACATTTCAAGTTCTTTCCACCCAGTTCATCAAGGAAGTGGCCAATGTTTGGTGCATTCTCAAAGCAGGTGGATCCCTTCAGTTTTATTTGAACCACGGAGAAAGATTTATTTCCAACCGCAAGACGATAGGATTCAGAGAACTCGGAACGGTCCGACCAACTGACCAAGCTGAATGCAACTTTCTTTCTTACGTGACCTTCACCCAGCAACCCAGCTTTCAGAGCCTTTCCGCCCCCACGCTGTTATAGTGCTATGATTCCACTTTCAACATCCTGGGATTTGTAGGTTACCGAGGCCAAAGAGCTGAGAGAAAATACTACCAAGCACGAAATAAACACAGGCTTACGGTGAGTCAGGCCATCTAGCTCAGAGGCGGGAAACCACACGGGGAGGCAGAGGTCAGTCCCTTCCGGTCCACCCACGGGCCACACGCACCCACCCACAGCCAACTGGAACATCGTCCTTTCCTTCTGTAGCCCTTCTCAAAACGACGTCCAGAGGGGCCCCGGTGTCATTGCCTGTCACCATTTTGAGTGGGAGGAGGATGGACGTCCTGGGGGATGACGGAGGGTTGCACGCACGGAGAGGAGTGCTTTCAACGCGGACAGGAGATTTTCTGCACAGTTGTGAAGCAAAAGTTTGCCCAAAGATCATACTAAAAAGCTTTTTTTAAAAAAAAGGGGGAAAGGGATACATTGGGAGACTGGTGAATGGTTCCAGGGGCTGCCATAATAAGGTCCAGGGGCCAAAGATGTCTCATAGAATCATAGAGTTGGAAGAGGCCCCCGGGGCCATCGAGTCCAACCCCCTGCCATGCAGGAACATCCATCAAAGCACTCCCGTCAGATGGCCATCCAGCCTCTGCTTAAAAACCTCCAAAGAAGGAGACTCCACCACACACCACGGAGGCAGCAGATTCTACTGCCAGACAGCTCTGACCGTCAGGAATTTCTTCCTGAGGTTCAAGTGGAACCTCCTTTCCTGCAGCTTGAATCCATTGCTCCTTGTCCTAGTCTCTGGAGCTGCACAGAACAAGCCTGCTCCCCCCTCAACATGACATCCCGTCTCGACAGCCACGCTCTGCCCACCTCAATCTAGCTCCATATTGTCTGCAAGTGAGTAGCCGTGGTTGTCCAGGGTTCCAGACAGGGGCTTTTCCAGACCTCATCTAGGAGATGCTGAGGAATGAACCTGCCAGCTCCTGTGCGTAAAGCGAGTGCGGTACCGCTGGGCTGGCGTTCAACCCATCTGCCGGCAAATGAACCAGGCTACCTACCAAGCCACAGCAATGGACCAACTGGCTCTGTTTGTGTATGCCAGCAATTTGCTATAACCTCTACCATTGGTAAGCACTGTCCATGTTGGCTGGGGATAATGAGAGTTGTAATCCAAAATATCAGGACAGCAGCAGCAACAAGAAACAGCAATTCTGGACAGGAGATTTTTCCAGCTTTAGCCGGAGATACTGGGGTGGGGTGGGGGCCTTCTACCTGTTTAACCTTGGACTTTCTACCTGTAAAGCGTGAACTTTTCCACGAACCAACAGCCTCACTCCGAAATAGCACAGGCCACTCAAGACTGCACCACTTCATCCCACTCCAAGTGTACACCGAGGCCTCTTGGTGGGCCACCTGGAGAACCAGCATTTCAGGTAAGACCTGGATATTTCCTGTCTGGACAATTCACAGCCCACAAGTCCTACGCAAATGGGACTCATTTTTGCCCCCAAAATCCGGTTGTTTTGGCTATCAGGTTATTACAGTTTATTACGGCAGGAACACGCCTAGCCAAGCCTCAGGTTTACTATGGCTGTAAAAAGACCAGAAGATTTTAATTGCGATGCCGATTGAGCATAGTTTACCATTACACCCAAATCTTAAACTGACTATTCTGAATTATGATTTATCCAAGCAAGCAAGTTAGACAATCCGTGGCTTCAGGTTGACTCCCTGAAATAAGCCATAGCTAAGGTTACATTAATCGGGTTTCGGATGACACGAGAAACTGAAGTAAATAAAACATGGCAACGCCTCCCAGTCTGTTTGTTGCAGTTACACCAGAGAAGGAAGGGAGAGCGTGAGAAACTGAGATTCTCTGAGGTTCATTCCCTTCCCAGAACAAGCCCTGGTTTGTTGCGATGTCAACACGTAGCTCTTGTCCCTCTTTTACAACGACTCGCACAAAGTCAGTCAGTCGATTTTGCTCGCCCTTGCACAACTGCCACAGGCTGATCTCCCCTCCCAAAATGAAATACTTTTGCTGAAAGAAATGAAATGAAATCATAGAATCATAGAAATGTAGAGTTGGAAGAGACCACACGGGCCATCCAGTCCAACCCCCTGCCATGCAGGAACACCCTCAAGGCACTCCCGACAGATGGCCATCCGTACTCTTGCTTCTGGTTTTGAAAAAGAAAAATACATCAGAAATGTGCCTTCCAAGGCCTGGGTCTTCCTTCCAAGTTCATCTGCCAATCCTGAAGTCTTCCACGGGCATCAATTCTCTTTGGGGACAAAACTGGTCCAGTGATGACTAGTGGCTCCCATGCTGAATCCAGACTTTAAAGGAACTCTCCAAGGTGTTGAACCCTGCATGGATTCAGCACCTCGGATAGATCCCATAAAGCTAACAAAAACCTGGGGTGGATTTCCTGCCTCGCTGACACGGAAGCCATTTGCTTCTAGCGGTCTGTCCTTTCCTGGCAAAACCAACCATGCAGATCACATAAGGGCTACAGGTTTCATGGTTACTTCCTCTAGCCAGTGAAAATTCCTGCTGTCGAAGAAAATATCAATCAAGTTCCGAAGTGCCGCAGTACTTTGCCACTTTCCTTAGAGGACCTCCAGGCTGTCCTCGGGGAATATAATCTCCGTTACTTTGCACTTTCCACCCGTGCTTACCGGTAAGAATGGACTGGTCCACCCGTAACGTTGTGGATTTAATCTCAATGATCCGAATGTCAGCAGGCACCTTGTCACCGACTGCAAGAGACAAAGGACAACAAAGGCAGTTTGTGTGTTAAAAAACTGTGTTTTTCACACATTGGTACTTGCATTTAACAAATAGACTTTGCCCTTTTTTTTTTTTTTCATATACTTTACAATATTCTAACGTTCCTGATAGCAAATTTAGCAGTGGAGTTCTATCCACTAACCCAAATGCGTCTTTTGTCTATTTGTTCTCCATTTTTCTTGATAAATGTTGGCAAGAACAGATGAGAAATCAACCTAACTTTCTAAGTTGGATCGTTGAAATAAGGGAAACAAAATAAAATATACATATATAATCCTAAGCATATGAGGTTAGATATAATATAGTAGTTACAGTTACAGATACATGAAAATTTTATTTATAAATATAGACAGAAAGATGTAAACTCTGGTACCTTTTTTGGATGTACTGAATTTATTTTATTGGCTCTGTTACACATATGTATATAAATATGTTTTCTTTAGTTATTTTTCTTGTACATATTTTTGATTTCTTAACTGATTTTTTTTAAAAAAAATTGTGTTTGAAATCCAGTGTGGGGTGAAGAGCGATTCACATCACCATGAGAAGACCTCCCTCCTCCTCTGTTGTTCCTCGGCTCAGTTTTCCACCTCTTGTGAATTCCAAAGTAACTAACGGGCTAAGTAGTGCAGAGTAATGGTTAGAGTGAAACTTGGGCGATCTAGGTTCGAGTCTCCACTGGGCCACGAAACCAAACAGGTGACTTTGGACCTCTTCCTCTCTTTCAGTCTGACCTACCTCATAGGAAACCCCCAAATATTTTGGGCTACAACTCTGACTAGCCGTGGCCATCGTGTCAAATGATCAGGGATTAATGGAGTTGCACTCAGTGTTGCAGGGGTACCAAGTCTGGCACGAGGCCGAAGCACCAGGGTTTTTGATCCGCAGGAATGATGACAGTCCCTGGAAAATATTGATAAGCTGGAGCGTGTCCAGAGGAGGGCGACCAAAATGGTGAAGGGTCTGGAAACCCTGAAGCCCTACGAGGAGCGGCTTAGGGAGCTGGGGATGTTTAGCCCGACGAAAAGAAGGTTAAGAGGAGACGTGATTGCCACGTTTAAACATTTGAAAGGACATCATGTTGAAGATGGCGCAAGCTTGTTTTCTGCTGCTCTAGAGACTAGGACATGGAACAATGGATTCAAACGACAGGAAAAGAAATTTCACCTAAACATCAAGAAGAATTTCCTGACGGCGAGAGCCATTTGACAGCGGAATCTGCTGCCTGAATGGAGTGTGGTGGAGTCTCCTCCTTTGGAGGTTTTTAAACAGAGGCTGGGTGGCCATTTGCTGGGGCTGCTTGGAGTGTGTGTTCCCGCACGGCAGAATGGAGTTGGACTCGACGGCTGCTGTGGTCTTTTCCGGCTCGACGAGTCTATGAGTTTAACTGTCATGTTGTTATTTTTCCTAGACCTGTAGAGATCTGTGGAATGGCGGGAGGGTGTGTGTGCGTGTAGTTGCGTAGAAATGCTGAGTGTAACAGGAACAGTGGGAATGTAACTGAGAATTACTGGAGGCTGGCCTCTTAGAGACCAAATGGCCATATTGTTTATTGGCTGGGGCAATAAATAGCAATTGGCTAGCTTAGGTGAATAACATTTGGTTGTTGGGCTTGGACGATAGCAATCAGAGAGCGATTTACCGGGATTAAGCCGCAGGATAAAACGACGGAGGTTACAATTAAAATATCAAAGAAAGAATATCCAAAGATCAAAGTGACTTTAGACAGGAATTGCTTTAACCAAAGAAAACCTATTTGGCAATTATAGGAAGGAGGGTATAAACCTGGAAGAACCACCATCAGCGTTAGGAAGAGATGCTGACGGATTATTGCGTTCCGCTGTAGAACGAAGTAGCTGAAGCAAGGTTTTAACTCCAGCACGTTTGTTTACTAGCCTCTTGTGTTTCCAATAAACAACATGGAAATTATACGTGTGTTTTCCTGAGCAACACAAAGTAGCAGTTCTTGACACTAACTTCCATCTGAGATTTTCTGCGGTAACTGGCAGAATATGTGTGTATGTCCTGGGCAACAATAGGTGGTTGTGTGCCAGCGCTATTAAAATGAAAAATATTTGGGGAGTGTCTTGGGCTTGAACGAGAAATTAAGAGCTACTAGCTTTACAAAAGACCTGATCCTGGTGGAGATGGAAACTGCTAGAACTGGATGTTTATTTTTAGGCACCTACGCTCCCAAACTGCTTATTGAACAACGCTATTTTGTTACGTGAAATCTTCATATCCTCTTTCCTGCTTAGCCACGCCAGACGTACCTGCCACCTCCACAATATCTCCTGGGACGATGTCTCGAGCTCGGATACGCTGGACTCCATTCCGGTCCGCCCTGATCACCTTCCCCATTTCTGGCTCATATTCCTTTAAGGCTTCGATTGCACTTTCGGCATTCCTCTCCTGCAGAAAGGGGTCATTTTTAGTATAATGAAGGGAAAGGAAATTCCGATATTTTTTTCCTGTTTAGTCGATCTCTCCACGGTCTGGGGATTTCTGGAGGAAGTCTCCTTCCATGTAAGCCTTGCCTGTGTTTTAAGATCAGTCCATGAGAAATTGTTTCATCCAAGCTAGGCACCAGGTGGGTGCCTATAAAAAGCAGGGCCTTTTTAGTGGTAGCTACCAGTGATGTATTTAAGTCTTTTACTCCCAGTCTCAAGCCAAGTCTCAGCCCTCTCAAGTCGAGTCTCGAGTCCTTACAGGATAATTCAAGTCAAGTCTCAAGTCTGGGAGGCAAACTTAAACAGAAGAAAGGAGGTGGGGAGGCCGGGTTTAAGTTTCAATAATTAGAAAATCAAGGCCCCATACATCACCCCCTTTCCCACTTTGCCTTAGCAATGCTTCAGACAGGCTTAAAATTCCCTTTAAGGGTTTAAACTTTAAAGGAATGCAGCATACCTAGCCTGGTGGCTTTCCCATGAGCAATCAGGATTTGACTTAAACCTCCAAAGCGACAGATTCTGGCCTTTCACGTCTTTGCCTTCCAAGCGTCTCTTATCCCCTCTTGCTTCGACCCGATTTTAAACCCTCCGGATCCATGGATTCCGGCCAGATTTAAAATCCCTCCAGCTCCACTGATTCCTGCCTTTCCCCCGCTCTGCCTCCCAAGCCTCCTTTACTCCAAAGCAAGCCCTTCACTCGAAAGAGACGAGTCTCGAGTCTACGCGAGCTGATGCGTGATTTTTCGGACGAGCTGAGTCCGCGTCAAGTCACTCGAGTCAGACCTGAGTTCGAGTCAATCGGCGCGAGTCGACATCACCGGTAGCTACGGGACACCAGAATATCATCCGCCAATAGTTCATTTGGCCAGCACGCTTCCGTCATTCGAAGAGGGCATCGGGGACATTTATGGGCAAAAAGGTGTGAGGGTTTTTTTTATTTTGCAGTAAATGGGTGCTGTGTGTGTGTGTGTGTGTGTGTGTGTGTGTGGCTCCCCAAGGCCACGGGAAGCCACGTCCCTCTCCTACCTGCCAAACTCCCACCACCGCATTGGCTATGAGGATCATGATGATGACCACAGGCTCCACAAAAGCTGTTGTCGTTTCTTCGCCTTCTTCAAACCAGGCAAGGATCTGCAGACAGAAAGAGAAAGGAGGAGAGGAAAGGAAGAGGTCAAGTTGCCGCTGTTCTTCCTCAAAAAGAAGCTAACCATCGCCCTGTTCTAAAACAGGCCGTTCCCGCACTCGGCCGTTCTGGCGCTATTATTCCCCTTCCAACATCCCGTGGAATCCTGGGGTTTGCAGTTTCCGGAGGGGTCCCAAAGGCCCCCTTCCCTCAAAGGTCCCCTGCAAACTCCAGGATTCCATAGGACGTTGGAAGCCGAATAATAGCCCCATGACAGTCTAGTGCGGAAATGGCCGCAGACAGAATTATCCAGCGTCGAGCTGAGGCCCCCGTACTTCACGAAAAGCAGGCATGCTTCTTCGAAGCGCACGGCCCATTCTCCGTGCCCTGGCGAGCCGTATGAGGCCTGGCTAACGCCAAAATTTAGAAATGTTATTTTTTTCCAGATCGCATCTTCAGGGTGCCCCAGGCGGTTTGGTTACTTTTCCGAGTGACAATGTCCAACCACCAGCTCAAAGCCCCAATAATCAGATTATTACACTAATAAACTAATAATACACTTGCCCAATGCAATCTATACTAGCATAGCCTCCCAGTTTCTCGCTCTTCCTCTCACTTTCTTTTTTTGTCTACAGTTTACTTCTATTATTATTCTTGTTGTTGTTACTATTATTATTACTACTACTACTACTATTAAAAAACAATAGGTTGAATCCTTGTAAAATTCACATCATCAACATTTTCCTTTTCTTAGAGTTAGACGTTCTTCTTTTGCCCCTACCCCTTGATTCCATTTTTTTTTGCGTTTTTCCCCAAATGATCCCCGTTTTTATCTTACAACCTCCTTTATATACGTTATCTTTTTCTTACCAATTTATGTCCATAATAATTTACACAATTAAACAAATATTAATCCATTTAAACAGGAAAACAAACAAACATCCATTAAATGCAATGTTTAAACTGTTTTTCACCCACTTTCCATGTTCTGCTCCTTCTATACATCTTAACTCTCTTTACATTTAATCCACCCTATCACACATTTTCATTCTCTTATCAAATTGTTGAATACAGATATTTCTTCAATAGACTAGAAAGCTTTTCTCTCTCTTTCCTTTCCGTGACTTTAAGCTTCCCTTCTTCCACTGTTGGGCCCATTTTCTCTTTCCAGTGCTGGGCGTAGCTGCAACCTGAGTTTAAATTGCAAAAGTAGCTTGCACCAAATTAATTCAGTCGCACAGGGAGAGGAGAGGAAAGGGCAGAGTCTTCTCCTTCCCAGTGGGCTCAGGAAAAAGCAAACCGCTGCAGCCTTTCCAGGCCTGTGGGTTTTTCCTCATTTATATCTTTTGCCATCTCAACCACCTCTGATGTCCTTGGCCATGCATGTCCCAGTTTTCATCTGTGAAATCTTGGAAAGTATGCACTAGGGAATGTCAATCCTCAATAATTTTTTGCTCCCATGCAAAGATGAGTAACGGTAGTTTTTTTTTTCCCCCCTGTGGCAGAAGAAAGACAAATGTTTTTGCACAATAGTCTCCCTGTATTCAAACAGCCCATGTTTGAAGATTTTTTTTCCTGTACAGAAAAATAAGTGTGTAGGCAAACATTTGAAAAAACATTGAACATTAGAAGAAATTTCTTGTCGAGCGGTTTGACAACGGAATGAATTGCCTAGAAGGATCTCCTTCTCTCGACATTTTCAAAAAGAATTTGGGAAGCTACTTGCTGGGGAATGCTCCAGCTAGCTTTCCTGAATTGAACAGGGGGTTGGACTGAATGGTTTACGAGGCCTCTTCCAACTTTACGATTCTATGTTTGGAATGTACACATATAGGACGGGGGACATGCAGCTGGATAACAGTATGTGTGAAAGAGATCTAGGAGTCTTGATGGACCACTAGCTGAACATGAGTCAGCAGTGTGATGCGGCAGCCAAGAAAGCCAACGTGATTCTTGGCTGCATCAATAGGATTATGGTATCCAGATCAAGGGGGTAATGGTACCACTCTATTCGGCTTTGGTCAGACCTCACTTGCAATACTGTGTCCACAGTTCAAGAAGGATATTGACAAGCTGAGTCAGCAGTGTGATGCGGCAGCCAAGAAAGCCAACATGATTCTGAGTTGCATCAATAGGAGTATGGTGTCTAGATCAAGGGAGGTAATGGTAACACTCTATTCCGCTCTGGTTAGACGTCCTCTGGAGTACTGTGTCCAGTTCGGGGCACCACAATTCAAGAAGGATATTGACAAGCTGGAATGTGTCCAGAGGAGGGCGACCAAAATAGTGAAGGGTCTGGAAGCTATGCCCTATGAGGAATGGCTCAGGGAGCCGGGGATGTTTAATCTGCAGAAGAGAAGGTTAAGAGAGGACATGATGGCCATGTTTAAATAGATGCCATATTGAAGACGGATCAAGCTTATTTTCTACTGCTCCAGAGACCAGGACAAGGAGCAATGGATTCAAGCTGCAGGAAAAGAGATTCCACCTGAACCTCAGAAAGAACTTCCTGACGGTCAGAGCTGTCCGGCAGTGGAATCTGCTGCCTCCGTGGAGTGTGGTGGAGTCTCCTTCTTTGGAGGTTTTAAAGCAGAGGTTGGATGGCCGTCTTCTGGGAATGCTTTGATGTGGGTTCCTGCCTGGCAGAAGGCGGCAGGACTGGATGGCCCCTGTTGCATCTTTCAACTCTCTGATTCTAGGATTCTATGCAGAAAATGTTTCACTGCTTCCTAAGAACAAACACATTTTCTGTACAGACAATGTGGTCTTTGTGAAAAAAGATTGTGTATTTTTCTGCACAGAAAAGTCCCTCTGGAACACCTTGGGACACGGGAATACTGGGGGAAAACTGCATAGAACTCTTGCTGCTCACTTATTCTTCCTGACGGGACTTCCTGTCTGTCGGGAAACTCATTTTTCCGTCAGGAGACCAAAAATAGAGAATAGCTTTTCGACCCGTAGTTTACACTGGGTGACAGCAGGTCTCCGGAGGCCAAGCAGGTCAGGCTTTGGGGCAGGACTTTTTCACTTGCAGCTCTCCCAACCCTGGAGTTCCCTGCAAAATCTTGCGCGGTGTGAAGTCCAACGTCTTTCTCACAATCGAAGAAAAACACACCCCAACGCCTTAATACCCCTGAGAACCGTATAATCCACATATTCGTAGTCCAAAGCTGTCGGTTCCAATCGCTCCCTCCTTGTTTGCACACTCGGGCGCAAAATCAATCTGCCTCTGAGCTTTCTGGCTGAGAAAGCACACAACAACTGCAGCCAAGTAGAACGGCCACACCCATCGTCCACCTCACAATGCTGTTTTTTGTGCCCGGAGAGGGAGGGAGGGCTTCAGACAAAAGGAGAAATAATTCCAACTAGCTTTCTCTCTCGGCAAGTCCACAGATAACGCAAAAAAAAAAAAAGGTTCCCCTCCCATGTTGACCGAGAGGGAGGTTGTGAGTTCTAATGTCCTCCAGCGTAAACACATAAACACAACCCAGCCTTTAATTGCCTTGCGTGGCAATTAAGACCGGCCCCGGTTTACTTGAAATGAGATTTGGTGGGGCAGAGAACTGGCCAAACGCATTAGCCACCTGCCAGGGTGGGGCCAGCAACGAACACCTTGCAGCAAGGGTTGCCAAATATCAGGCTTCGACCCAGCCTTTTAGGATCTTTCTCCGTGCTTTGAGGGAAAAGAGCTAAAGAGTGCATCTACGCTATATAATCGCATCACTTTGATACCACTTTGACCGTCACGGCTTCATTCCAAGGCAGAGCTTTCCAAACTTTTCACGCTGGCGACACACTTTTCGGACAGGCATCATTTCGCGACACAGTAGTTCAGTTTTACGAGCAAACTGGAGGTTAAACGAACCCCATTATACAAGATACGGGTACATACATAAATTGTAGTAACACAACGTACGCGGCATATCTCTTGAAAACCTTTCCTATATTTTTGAAAATATATGGTTTATAAATAAAAACATACGTTTCCAAGATCGTAGGCGACACACCTACACGCTTCAGGCGACACGCTAGCATGTCACGGCACACTCTTTGGAAAGCCCCGGTCAACCCGTATTCTAATTGTTTTAATCTGCCTTTTAAAAATTGTTAAATTGTTTCACATATTTCTAGCCCCTTTTTTTTTTTTAGTATTTATATACTGCTTCAATCAATACAGTTTATTGTGGCCAACGACCACATTAAAAACACACACACACACACAAGTAGATTATACATTATCCAACAACACTATGTAAAAAGCAAAATATAAAGCTTAAATGTAAACATGAATACAGATATAAACTAGAAATATATTATATAGTATATCAATTATAAAATATTATATACTGCTTAAATTTTCCAGGCTTTTATTGTACACCAGCCTGAGATCTTTGGACAGAAGGCAGGATATAAATGCTTAAATGAATCCATTAATTACTTACGTGGAGGACAGGATATGAACAAACAGATTCAAATTAGAAAAAAAGAGATTCCACTGAAACATTAGGAAAACATTCCTATTTCACAGTGGGATGGGCTGCCTCCAGGTGAGTGGATTCTCCTCCTTTGGAAGTCTTTTTTTTTTAATATTTTTTTTTTAAAACCCATGAATTCAATAAAACATTTAGACTTGTTGCATACAATTCCAAGAACGAAATACAAAATAATACCATCTCCTACCTTTCTATAATCCAGTTCCTTGGACTTGCTATTATAAACTGCCTATATATTCATCGTTTATCCCTTTCCCCTTCTTTTGGAGGTCTTGGGGATAGAATTTCCATGCTTATTTCTCCGGGCTCCTTCCGTGGCGGATACAGGTAGCCCAGACGGCCCTTGGTGTCATTCTCCGATGTATTACTAGAACTTGCCTATCGCAGCAGCAAAGTGCATGGTGGACTGCACCTGTTGGGTTTCTGCCTGACCAAAAGCATTTCACAGGGTTGGCCCAAGACATTTTGCTTTTAACCAGGGATAAGATGGCCACCTTCTGGGTATGTTTTACTGGAGTAAACGGTCTGGATTAAATGGCTTTTGGGCTTCCTTCCAACTCCACAGTTCTATGATTCTGCATCTAATTCTATCATTGCTGTTGTTTTTGTGATTGCTTTTACTACCATTACGGCCCTCATCTGTATTTTTTGCCCTCTTCTTTCTCTCTCTTCTTCATTCTTGTTTTCTTTAAGAATATTCCGCAGATAGCAGCAGAAGGCACGATTTTTCTTTGTTGCGTGGAAAGCCAACACACACGTAGACGCACAAAGCAACGGAACAGGTTCCCATTGCGCTAAGGCTACATTTGGAAAAAGGCACATTTGGGGGGGAAAAAAAAAGGATGACTTTGTGGAGGCGTGATTGGATTCCCACCGAGCCGGTTGTGCTCTCCGTGTTTTCATTTTTATCAGGTTAAGTAACTGATGTTAATAAGGAAACAATACGGGGAGAGGAGCAGAAAGCAAACCCGCCAGGACTAACAGCCCTTTTTATGCCAAATATTATAATTCTGCGGATGGCGAGGGGAAAACGCATTAAGGTGAATTGGAGATTGCATTGTCTCAGAGTCTATTGCACGGAGGAAATTTCCAGCTAGAAAATACACAGTGATAAATAACCATCTTGGTGCTGTTATTTCCGAAGGCTTATCCCTGAATGCAAATACCAAGGACTCCAGATTTTTCTGTAGACTTCAGTGGGGGAAGAAGCAACACAATGCACACGACTCCAAAATACAGCTGTGGTATTGCCATGGAGGATCGAATTAAAGCCCTGCTCCCAGTCTAGCATACTGGAACCTCCAACGGTCTTGATTTGGCCGGGACAGTCCTGATTAACTCTTTGCTGTCCCGCTTTCCCAGCTACTTTTAAAATGTCCCAGTTTCCCTCACTTTCGCCCTTTGTCCTCAGCTTATTTCAACTGCTGCAAACCGAGCTTAGAGTTGAAAAGCAGTTTGCACTCTATTTATTCAGATCTTGCCCTTCCCAGTAGGCTTTGGCAAAAGCAAACTACTACAGCCTCTCTTAGCTTGCCTCTTCTTCCTCATTAGTAACTTTTGCCATACACTTTGAGGTTGCTTGGCCATACATGCTCCAGTTTTCATTTGTGAAATGCTAGAGGGTATCCTAAACGTCCTGCTAGACTTTATTTTTTCTTCCCTGAGTCTCTTTTCCCTTTTTTCTGCTGCAACCGACTTAACATGGCAACGTTACCTTTGCGACATTATCGATATCGGTTCTTAGGAAGAAGTGGGAAGAAGTCTGGCCTTTTCCACACAAAAATGGCATTTGTGTGCATTTTTCTACACCAAAAAATACAAAATACAGTCAGCCTTCCACATTTGCGGGTTTCACTTTTGCAGATTTGAATGCTCATAGGTTATTTGTCGTCACTTCTGCCGCCTCCTTGTGTGCCATTTTTAACAGGGACTGCAAGCCTTGTGAGACTGAGAAACTGCGACTGAGACTTGTGAGTCCCTCTTAAAAATTGTGGGGGGCAGCCGGGGAGCCCCCCAGCTCCCCACTTCTGCCTTGGGAAGGAACCCTGATGCCTCAGAGGAATCCACGGTGGGTTGAATAGGGTGACCGTATTTTTTGTGTGTGTTCAATATGGTTTTGGGAGGGCCTAGAGTTATTCGCGGTTTTTCCACTTTCACCGGGGTCCTCTGCCCCTCACCCTGGTGAACGGGGAAGGATGAATGTATTCACAAAAAGTACCAAACTGCAAAAAATCTCATAGAGACTGACTTGTTTTCTTGATAAGGTGCCTCGATGTGTCCAGATAAGCTTTCTTGTTGAGGACAAGGAATCCGAGAGTACTTTTTTACACCCCTTACTGGAACCCACAACTTACGACATTGTACAAACAACAGGGTCAGATATACTTACAAATGAAACAAAAGCAGCCAGTAGGAGAATGCGTACTAAGAGATCTTCAAACTGTTCTAAAATGAGTTCCAGAAGTGACTTCCCTAATAAAGATAAGGATAACAAAAACTAGAATCACCAAATCTATCATAAAAAAGACAAAATTCTGCGTACCAACGCCTACCACCCTCTCCGCACTTAAGACCCTTCGAGCTCCGCAGACTTCAGCCTCGCCCATGTAAGCAACAGAAAACAGGGCAAACTATTTCTCGCAGGGCTTGGAAAAGTTACTTTTGGGGACTCCCAGAATCCCACATGTGCCCACGTTGGGATTCTGGAACCGCCATTCAAAATAAGTCACTTTTCAAAACCCGGGTTCCATGACGGTGAGACCAGACTGCTGGTGGAGGAATAATAATACATTGTATGTTTGAACATGGACACCCCCAAGAGGGGCGAAAAAACCCCTAATACACAGGAGATTAGTACGTCATGGAGAAAGAAGACGGTGCTTTCTTCCCTGACATACTAGCTGTCTATCTGCAGGGAAATGTGGTGGTGGTGAGGAACAGCGGGTGAGTGACCTATCAGCGGGACAGTGAAACTGGCAGAGATTTTAAAACTAGGGTTTATAAGAGCTCTCCAGGGTACTGAGTTCTAAATTCCAGCACTTTGGAGAGCTCTTCTAAAGAGGTCCAAAACAAGGAGTGGATTCAGCATCCCATCAGAATGGAAGCCATTAGCTGCCATTGGAGGGGTTGGTGTTTTTCCCTTAAAAAGGGAAGAATCAGTCATGCAATTTCCAGCCGTTGTTCCTCTAAGTCGGGACTACTCCCAACTAAACACACACAGGACAATAGGCTATCATTCAACTTATTTCCAGGTGTCTCTGGAAGGATGGCTACATGTCAGCCTGAAATGTGGAGGTGTTACTTCATCTAAATGACGGCCACGTCATACATAAATAGTGAATTTCTGAAACTGAGTTTTCCAAGCAGCTCGGGCTGGCAAACAATTCCACGGTTCCACACCCAACCTTTTATCTTCACAACAATCTGGAAAAAAATCCCTTAGGGTTGAAACTGGGGCAGGCAAACCGGCACTCTTCACATGTTCTAGATGCCTGTTTCTCAACCTTTGAGATATTTTGGACTTCAGCTCCCACAATCCTTGTCACCCCAACTAGGGCTTCTGGGAGCTGAAGTCCAAAACATCTAGAAGACCAAAAGGTGATGCCTCCCCATTGGCTCTGCTGAGTGGATTAAGCGATTATCGGCCTTTCCGCATCACACGGTCATAGTGCTATCATTCCACTTTCAACATCCTGTGGAATTCTGGGCTTTGTAGTTTCCTGAGGCCAAAGAGCTCTCTGGCTGGGGATTCCAAAGGCTGCTCCCTAAACTGCAAACCCCAGGAGTCCATAGGATGCTGAAAGTGGAATAATAGCACTATAACAGTGTAGTGCGGAAAGGCCCAAAGACTTGTCAAGGTAAGCTTCAGGATGAAGAAAGATAGGAACTAAAATCTTCCCCAGTCTTCCATTTTCTCCGTTTCTCTTACACAGACCTGGGTGTCTCTCCACCTGCCCAAGCATCCAATAAATTGGCTTTTAATGATTAAGCTGGATAACAGAAAAGAAAAAGAGGGAAAAAGGGGAATATAGCAGCACCTTTAAGACGAATTGGTTTTATTTTAGCATGAGCTTTCATGGATATAAAAGCAGTTCTTCAGATGCAGTACAGAGTGATATTACAGAACAGGCTTTCCCCTTATATTTGACAGATTCCTGTTAGAAAATGGAACTGATTGAAAAGTGGAAGCCATGTGCCGTACCGCATGCAAGCAGTTCCAAGTGAGCCTCTATAAGCAAGAAGATCTGAAGAAAAAGCAGAACCCCCGTTGAATTAATGGAAACTGTCTTTCATTTGGAAGGATCAAAACAGGCAGTAGTCAGAAATAGAGTGTCAAAAGGTGGGGGTTTCCTGTAATAGGATCCAGAAAGATCCACATCATGATCTTGGAAAATGGAGAGAAAGGGTCACGATTTGTATCTTTTTTGGATCCTGTTATTTTCCCTCCCGCTACTGTAGAAATACGCTTTACATCTCGAGACCTGGATATCATTCTACGTCCTGCACCTGAAGAAGTGGATTTATATCCATGAAAGCTCATACTAAAATAAAAAGCAGTTCGTCTTACAGATACCCTAAATACCCTACAGGCACCAGATCCCATCGGCTCTTGGGAGCTAAGCAGGGTCAGCCCTGGTTGGCACTTGGATGGGAGACTGCCAATGAATAAGAGGCGCCGTAGGCTACATTTCAGAGGAAGAACCGGCAAACCATTCTCTGGGTGCTCCTTGGCTAAGAAACCCCTATGCAATACATGGCATCGCCATAAATCAACCGGTGACGTGAAGGTGCAAACATATAGCCTTAAAAGTACTGCTACGTTCCTCCGCTCTTCTTTCTTTTATGCTCCAAGAGACTAACACACTTATTTCTCTGAAATTGTACATTAGAGTCACCTACCTTCTTCAGCTGGAAGTTCTGCAGGTTTCCAGTGGAAGATCCAAAAGGAGCAGCGATGGAGGAAGAGAAAGAGGAAGGGGTTAAAACAGAGAGACAAGTTACTGATTTGCAAACACATCCAATCTCTCAGAATTTCAACTCTTTCTGGCTCTCCTGACATCCTCGTTGTCATCACCATCTCCGCTGCTCCTATCACTTCCCAGTTTGAGTCCTAGTTTGGGACTCAGTGCAACTCAAACAGATAAAAAGCTCAAGCTAAGAATTCACAAAACACAAGCGGTTAAAAGGTGATTAAACTATGAAAAACTGTTTAATAGATACCAGTAAACAAACAAGCAAAAGAAGCAAAACAAACATTACAGACAGAAAATCCAACACGTTGATTTAGGTGGGATGGGCCTTGTGGATTCACTCTCCAAAGATCTGCAAAACAGAAAGGCCTTCACTTGTCTGTGGAAAGAGAGCTGGGAGCGCTCTCTGACCCCTCTGGGAAGGGTGCCACTGAGAAGACCCTCTCCCACCAGATGCGGGGAAAAAATGGAATGCACAAATATAGGATGGGGCACATGTGGCTGGATAACAGTACGTGTGAAAGGGATCTAGGAGTCTTGGTGGAGCACAAGCTGAACCGTGAGTCAGCAGTGTGATGCGGCAGCCAAGAAGGCCAACGCGATTCTTGGCTGCATTAATAGGAGTATGGTATCCAGATCGAGGGGGTAATGGTACCACTCTATTCTGCTTTCTCTCAGACCTCACTTGCAATACTGTGTCCACAGTTCAAGAAGGATATTGACAAGCTGGAACATGTCCAGAGGACCAAAATGGTGAAGGGTCTGGAAGCCGTGAAGCCCTATGAGGAGCGGCTTAGGGAGCTGGGGATGTTTAGTCTGCAGAAGAGAAGATTAAGAGGGGACATGATAGCCGTGTTGGAATATTTGAAGGGACGTCATGTTGAAGATGGAGCAAGCTTGTTTTCTGCTGCTCCAGAGCCTAGGACATGGAGCAGTGGATTCAAACTACAGGACAAGAAGTTCCACCTAAACATTAGGAACAACTTCCTGAAGGTAAGAGCTGTGTGGCAGTGGAATAGGCTGCCTCAATGGAGTGTGGTGGAGTCTCCTTCTTTGGAGATTTTAAGCAGAGGCTGGGTGGCCATTTTCTGGGAGTGCTTTGATGTGGGTTCCTGCATGGCCGAAGGGGTTTGGACTGGATGGCCCCTGGGGTCTCTTCCAACTCCAGGATTCTATGACTCTATGTGGCAGTGAGTTCCACAGGTTGATCATGCATTCTGTGAGGAAGTAGTTATTTCTTTCTGTCTCGCATGAACCTTCCATAACACAGCAGCATTAGATGACCTCCTCACTCCCAATGGAGTCATCCACCGCATGATGACAGAGCGGAATTAAAATTCTACCTTTTGCCATATTCAGATGTCACAACAAAGCCTGCAAACCAGGAAATGGAGGACATGCCCTCCAACTGGCAAGGACAATACCTGTTCACCCTCTGCCATCCCACTATTTCAGCTGCTTTTAAAATGTCCCAGTTTCTCTTCCCTCCTGCCACATTCCCCCTTGGTCCTCAGCTTACTTCAAGTGCTGCAAACTGAATTCCACGTGCAAAGGAGTTCGCGCTCCCTTAACCCGGCAGGAGGGAGCAGCGTCTTGCCTCCTCGGCCGGTTCAAGCCAAAGCTAACTTCTGCAGCCCTCTCCAGCTTGTACGTTCTTCCCCATTAACAGCTTTTTGCGATTTTATCACACCCTGATCTTGCTTGGCCGCACGTGTTTTCATCTTTGAAATGTCGGAGGGCGTGGGAGGAAGGAATCTGAGCATGCGGCAAAAGGGTGGGAACCATGGGACTGAACAAGCTTTGGCACTCTCATCTGAAGTGGCCTTTCCACTAGCTTTTGACTTTTGCACACAAGGCGACATGGGCATACACGTGTAACAGAGCACAGACAAATTAGATAGCATTTCTCAGCTCCTCTCTTATCTAGCTAAAGAAATCCTCCGTCTCTTTGTCTCCGCTTAACTAAAGTTCCTCCCTTTTGAGTTCTGACCAACTTTAAAGGCTGTTCCTGCGGCCGGCCCCTTGCCCTGCTTAAAATTATGCTGACGTTATTCGGCAAAGTCAATTCCTAGCTTCCCAGCCTGGGTTTCCAATCCTCATTGCAACAATACTTCTTATTGCACGTGTGATACAGGCTTCGTTGTCGATTGCTAACCGGACGCTACTGTATTATCAACCACGTATCGGAATTTTAGTCCTGGGAAAGCAAATATTCGTGCACAGGCAACGTATGCTTTATGAGATCACTGTCATCCCAAACCTATTTAACCCTTCTCTTCTTTCAATAAGGGGTCCTTCTCTCTGCTCATGCAAGAAGTGACTTCGACTGCATTCTTCCTGCCGGGGAGGGAATCCCTTTGGCCAAAGTTGGGGATCTTTCCAGGCTGATTCAGAGCTCACCCACCATTGCGTAGATTGCCTGAGGTTGCCTGCGCGGACCTAATATCTGGCCCCACATGTTTTCCTAGGGTTTAGGGACAACCGCCAATTGTGGGTTCGAGTCCCACTTGGCACCAACAATTTGGAGGGGGCTGAAGTCCCAACGGCGTCTCCAGTAACCCTAACCATTTTTGGGGGGGGGGGTACAGGTCCCATGTCAGGTGTACCCACCAACCGTGGGTTCGAGTCCCACTTGGTGCCAACACAAGCAGCATACTGTGTCGCACAGGGTCCCTGGTGATGTCAGCAGTGTGCCTCTTTCAATGTTTATTTTTTCTTCTCCTTGTGACCTTTGATTAAGACAATAAACCATTCATTCAACCAGATTTAAGAGAATTCAGGATATCCTGTTCATGTTCCCATTAGGACACTTTAAGTTCCCTTTAAGCAGACACTTGCTGACAAGCTCCTACCATCATTTACAACGGCACTGTATTGAACCCTCTAAATTCTGGAATGCAATCTTTTCTAATACAAATAGTACCACTAACCAGCATCTTACAAAGGCTCCAGAACGGGCCCTCCTGGGTTTCGTTCAAAGAGACAACGCAAAGACATCTCACGAATTCTTCGTTGGCTATTCATTAGTAGCTGCTGGATTGGTCATTAGTCAATTTTGGAGAGCTATAAAGGGGGATTCTGTGACAACCTGGTCAAATAATTTATATAACTAGCTCTGATTGCAAAACTAACTTAAAAGCTTCAAATAGCCAATAGAAAGCAAGAAAAAAACTCAATTTTACTGGGGTCTGGCATTGTTTTGTTGAATATACGGCGGGGAGAGATCTTGTTAGTCTTCCAAAGACATTAAAGTCTGTCCGGCTGACCGTGCAAGGACATCTTTTATTTTGGTACTACGGCTGTGTAACGTAAATGAAAAGTAATTTTGTATACTGTTGCAAATTCGTGATGGTCAACCACATGGGTTTGTGCATGCGCGTGGATGTAGAAGAACGGGTTTTTCTGTGCAGGAAACTGCTTTTTGCACACAAAAAAGTGAGCTCTTAGCAGAATATCTCATTTTTCGGCGTAGAAACACATTTCCTGCTCAGAAAAGCTGGCTGCTTTGCCCACAATATACTCATACGGTACTAAGGCCTGAGCTGCATCGTTTTTGAGAAGTCTCTCAAAAGCAGGGAGAAACTGAATTATTCAAGATTGCAAGAACGAATAATTGTGAATATTTACATTGCTCCTTGGTTTTTCCTTCCCCTTCCCGTTTCTCCACCCCGTTTGGTCTCTTTGGCTGCCAAATCTTTGACAGCAGAGCAGTTCTGTCGCCAGACGCTTCTGTCAACAGATCTCTGAGATCAGCCAGCAGAAGAGCATTGCTCAAGGGAGAAGAGATTTGTGTCTCATCCTGGCCAGAGAAAGACATTAAGTTACTGTGGGCTCACTGTTTTCCCCCCACCAAATCTCCCCCCTTTTTTTAATGCTAAGACACAATTGCAACGAGAAACCACAGAAGAACCCAAAGTGATTTGCAAAATTCCAATTGCAGCACGATGGTCGAGGAATAATCTCAGACAGCGGCGCAAAAATGGAATAAAATTTCAAAGCAGCGGATATAAATCCTGCAAAAACAGCCATTAAAAATCCCACTCTACAAAGGTAGGGCCTCTCTCATTTTACTGGATTGTGATACCATCGTATTGGTTCCTGGCATTCTAAACATTGCTCATCTGATATCATTCGATGTATCAGGTATCCAATTTGTCAGCTCAAGTTTGCTAAAGCAGACAAAGAGATAGAAGTCCACCACCCCTGAACAGAGTATTTTCCTCTTTGAATAATAATATAGACTGTATTTCCTGGAACACCTGATTTCATTTGTTTTTTGCAATCTCCAGGGGAAAAGAATTAATGAGCCAGGAGCAGCTATGTCAGTGGAATGCTGAATCCACTCCGGGTTTCAGTCTGAACTGTAAAGGAGCTATCTAAGATGTTGCTGATACCTTTCCCCCAGATAGATCCAAAATCCTTGGATGGACCCATCAAAGCTTGGACTAAAATTCTGAGTGATTCTGGGAGTTGTCATTAAAAAAAAAAAAAAAATTACTCTTCCAAGCTGTGAAAAAAAGGCACATTTTCAGAGCAAGTGCATATTTCAAAATCTGCATTTTGAAAACTTTCCTTTTTTAAAAAACACTCAAAAAATTCTTCACGGCTCAAGCCAGGACAGGGGATTTAACGATTATTGGTTTTGATATGTAAAAGATAAGATTGATTTAGTGTAATAAGGAGAACAGAGGTTGATGATATGCTTAGATCGAGAAAGAGATTTAAGATTAAAATGTGGAATTAGAACCAATAGATTTTGGAAAGTAACCAAATTGCTGTTTGTTTGTATTTGTGCAAGTTAAGATTTGTCTGGGCACTTTGGGAATATGGGTCGGAATTTTGCATTCTTTATTTTGATAATTCCTCCCCCTCCCCTTTTTTTCATTTCTTATTTTTTTTTCTTTTTTTCTCTTTCCATCCTTTACTTCTCTCTTCTACGTTATTTAGGTATTGGTCTACATTCTTCGTAGATTTAGTTTCTTAAGATTTTCGGTTTGGAAGGGAAGGTGTTCGTCTATGTCAGACGCTATATTTGTGTTTGTATGTTGTACGTTATACTTGTTTCGGTATACATTATGCTAATAAAGATTATTTTTTTAAAAAAATTCTTCACATTATGATGGAAACAATTCTGGACAGGAAAAAGCCAAAGAAATATGGGCAAAATCAGAGCAGATTCTTCACCCCTCGTGGACCTTTTTCAAAGCAGCCATGGACATTTTTTTTAAAAAAAAAAAACTGAATCATATTTTGGAAAGGGCAGGGAAGCAAAATTCCGTCGCTGCTCATTTTTCTCTCTCAATTCTTCTTTTTAAAAGTCAATTAGCATTCAGTGAATGAAATCACTTTTCGTTGCAAGCTCCCGAATGAGTCACACAACTGCAGACAACATTGGAAGAAGACAAGCAGCGATGCGTAACTTTCGGAGAAGGGGGGGGGCCACCGGAGGAGAGGAAAGACACACTGCAATTTTGCTTTCCGTGGATTAGGCGAAGGAGCAACATCGAGCGTGGCTGGACATGTGAGCAATCCAGAAACACACACACACACAAAGATACACACACATGGAAACCCAGTAGACTTTTAAAGCACCTGCTCATGTATATTTACATGGCCAAGAAGTCCCACTGGGTTCCTTCTACAATTCAGATGCAATGTAATTTATTCCCTAGAAAGTATTTTAAGACCGTATTGTAGAGTTACTCTTCCGGAGGAAGTACCCAAAACCATCGCAGTCCCAAACAGGCAACAGAATGTGAGCAGTTCCATAACGTACATCAAATTTTCTCTAATTATCCGCTCCTGATGCTTCACAAAATAGAATTTTATTTTGGAAAACTCTTAATACTATGTATGCCATTTGCTATTTCTCTCATTCGTTAAATTTTAACTTACTACCCCATTGCTCTTTCAAATCAGATTTTTTTTTCTCATCTAGACTTTACTGAAAAAGACTTCCTATCTCAACCAGTCTTATTTTAATTGTTTTGGAAGAAAAGCATCTACATGTGCCCACCCCTTATTCACCTTGTCATCTGTTGGTCATTTTTGTCTCTGAGTTAAGATAGTTAAAGCTTTCGGAAGGGCTTCATGGCTTCCAGACCAAAACGGTGGAGGGTCTGGAAGCCGTGAAGCCCTACGAGGAGTGACTTAAGGAGCTGGAGATGTTTCGTCTGCAGAAGAGAAGGTTAAGAAGGGACATGAGAGCCATGTTTAAATATTTGAAGGGATGTCATGTTGAAGATGGAGCAAGCTTGTTTTCTGCTGCTCCGGAGATTAGGACAAGGAGCAATGGATTCAAGCTGCAGGAAAGGAGATTCCACCTGAACCTCAGGAAGAATTTCCTGAAAGTCAGAGCTGTCCGGCAGTAGAATCGGCTGCCTCCATGGAGTGTGTTGGAGTCTCCTTCTTTGGAGGTTTTAAGCAGAGGCTGGATGGCCATCTGTCGGGAGGGCTTTGATGGGTGTTCCTGCATGGCGGGGGGTTGGACTCGACGGCCCCTGGGGTCTCTTCCAACTCTATGGTTCTATGATTCTAAGACCAGGAGAGGGCCCAGCTCTCCTTCCGAGGTGTATAAGCACTGCCTAGGGATGCAGAAAGTGCATTTTGTGTTCCAGGTCTTCCAAGGAGTAGGGGCTTAGAGTAGCCGAGCAAAGGGTGGACTTCCGCTGACTAGGAACGCCGAAGGTACATTTTGTGCGATAGCTCTTGCAAGGAGCAGGGGTTAAACTAGATGACCTCTCTGAACTCCTCCAACTCTTAAATTCAAGGCTGGGGAAATATCGTTGCATTCATTCCATAAAGCCAGCCCAGCCAGCCTGGGATTGCCCTCAGCATTATTAGACAAAAACCAATTTTAACTTTGGAGCTCTGTGGTCAAAATCTGCCGTGGTCAGGCACAGGTTAAATTTTTCAGAGATTAAATTTCTCGGAGATTAATTTGGAAAAAAAAAAAAATCACATCACCGGGGGAACTAGAAGTCCAACTACAGTTGCTGTTTGACTAGGGCTGACATTTCAGCTCCTGCCAAGTCAAACAAACATCCTTTCTGCAGAGGGAAATCCTCGGGCCGGCATCCCGGGCAAGCAAACACAGGGCAGGCAGGTGACAGAGGGCTGGATAAATAGAGGCCGGGATGTTTGTACTTGCAAAGACGAGAAAAATATCTCCCTTCGAGCAAGAGAGTGTAACACCAGCCTGTACTGCACGAATTACGTCAATTAGAAAACATTCGTAGGGCGCTATCTATCTGTGAAAATTTGTTTGGCTTCTGTTAGTCACGGGGAGGGGGCGAACGGCACACCTTGACCGCCCCGGAAATTTGACTGAATCACCAGCCGCCACCTTTCTGGGCTGCCGAATGCAAATTTTGCCTCGCTTATCTTTTCAACCATAGGGACTAGAAGCTTAGGGTTGGTTTGTTTAATGAGAGTTGGCGAATGCCTCCAATGCAAAGCAGCGGGTGGGAACGGGACGCTTAACCTTTTCCTTGCCTGCTGCTTTTCCCCATGGAACGACCCATTAATTTTTTTTCTCACTTGGCATGACAAACAAAGCCAGAAGTGAGGAAGCTGGAGGAAGCTACAGTTGGAGGAATGGAAGCAATGGAAACATTTTACACCAACGCAAAGGACAATGTGATGCCTTCGGAGTGGGAGGTTTTCCATGAGACTTTGCCCCTCTAGGCGTTCTGTCCCCGATCTGGGCAACCCGTTGCCCTCCAGATGTTTTGGTCTTCCATTCTCGTCAGACACTGGGCCTTTCTGCACGTCACTATTATGGTGCTATGATTCCACTTTCAACACCCTGTGGAATCCTGGGGTTTGCAGTTTAGGGAGCGGCATTGAGGATTCTCAGCCAGAGAGCTCTTTGGCCTCCCTAAACTACAAACCCCAGAATTCCACAGGAGGTTGAAAGTGGAATCATAGCGCTATAACAGTGTAGTGCAGAAAGGCCCCTAGTCATAATGGTTAAGTGTCAGGGGCCATTCGAGTTGCATTCAGTGTCATAGTGGAGTCTGGGAGAGCAGGACTGAAGCACCAAGGCGTTTCAATTAGCAGGACATTTGCAACATCTTCCAACTCTCTTGAGCTTCCTTGGTACCTCTGAGTTTAGCTTCCATCTACACAGAAGCAGGGAGGACATTAATTTTTCCAACACTTATATACTGTTGCACTTATATATTGTTGTAATGCACAACATTCTGGGAAGGCTTGGTCCTGAACAGGCAATGGAGATCCATTAGCTTTACAAAAGATGTGCTTCCGATATCTATCCCCAGCAGGAGTGGGCAAAGCACGGGGTTGAAAGGCAGTTTTTGAGGCTCTTAACCCTTCGCCCCAAAATAGGAAGGGAAAGTCAGCTCCTCTCAAACAAATCCATCCAAGAAAACCTCATGATTGGTTCACCAGGGGGTTGCCATAAGCTGGAAACAATTTAAAAGCACACCACAGTGCATCCATTCGTGATTTTTTCCACATCTGTGCCAGAACTTGTACCCATTTTTGCAGATTTATCCTAATACTGTTAAACACTTATCCTTAAATATATGGTTGTTTGCATCCAGAGCTGCATTGCTGTGTTAATCTTCCATAAAATAAGTGTTCATTTTTACTATTTCCCTCTCTATTTAGAGAACTGCATCACAAACCTGTAGCTAGTACATATATCTGAAAATACTACTGTGTTTTGGTCCACATATTAGCTCAGCCAGTACAAACTGGTCAAACATTACATTCAAATCGATTAACTTCATCCCCTCCATCAATGACGCCCAATGAATTTATCTTGTTTCTATGTTACAGCATTTCTGGGTTCATTTTTCAAAGAAAGGGACAATCAAATGTTATTCTATAATTAAGAGGGGAAAACTGTATAAATCTGCTGTAGGGGGGATTTTACCATCGGTGGTGTGTTATCTCTCCCTATTATTCCAATAACTCTCTTTGTAACCTTCAAAGCATCACAACACAGCAGCAGACGAAAATCTGTCAAGGACAAAGGAAAAAGACAAAGAACAGTCCTCATCCGTCAATACCATTTTGGGACACGGAGTCCCATCCTGACGCTTTCGAAAAATAAACTGTTATTTTAATCGGCCACATTTCCTCCCCTGCCTTGGATCCGCGAACACATCACGCACTCAGAAGGAGGCCGGCCGCTGTCTTGTGTCAGCCGCAACTGACAGCGTCTCCGGAACCCCAGGCCGCCGGCTTTTCCTTCTGCTCCCAAGTTTCTTCGTAGCAAATTTTTGCACTCGTTCGCACGGCGCAACTATTCCGGGGGATTTTCTTTCTCAAAGTTAGAAGCCGAACAGGGAAGCAAGCCTAGCGTGCAACTTGTGCAAAGCCGAAGCAAAGATGGAGGGGGCTAATTTCTCTTTGGACGACCTGGCTAGACCTAGGCTTCGCTACACGCTGAAGCTTTGCGATTAATATCAGAGGTCTTCGTCTCTACTCCACCGGGGTAACTATTTGGTCAGTGAGTGCTAAGAACACGGTCTTCTCGGTGGTGTCTCTGCATCAGTGAAATATTCAGGAAGTTACACGCATAATAAGCTTCCGCTCACCACCACTGGTCCATCCGTCTAATATGGTCAAACCCTAGTCGGCTAATACGGCCGTCCAGGGTTTCAGACGGCATTCTTTGCCAACCCTACTCGGACATCCTTCACACTTCCTGGCGTTCTCCCATTCAGGAGATATGAGAGCCACATGGGAAGGAGGGGGGGGTGTCCTAAAAATTCAGGCAAAAACCCGTTTTCCCTAAGTCTTTTTTTTCTGGGGTTTGCAGACTTTGAGGTCCCTCCCGAAACTGCCAACCCCAGGATTCCACAGGATGTTGAAAGGGGAATAATAGTGCTAGAACAGGCTAGTGCAGAAATGGCCATAGCGGCCACAACCTGACGACGAAGCCAAAAAACCGGCACGTTTTAGAAGCAAAAGTGGGACAACACCATTTGCTGTTCTGCCTCAGGCACCAAAATATCTACCTATCCTTCGGCCTGGAAGAGCGAGCAAGTTCCAGAGGAACGACCAGAAACCTGCCACCCGAGCCACAGCTGCCACCTGAGGTTGTTGCCTCGCTCTCCCTAGTGGTACAGTCAGCCCCGGGAGACCTGACTCTAACCCGCCTCTACCACCTCCCGCCCTTCCCTTCCTCGTGCCTTTGCTCTTTCACTTAAAAAGAACGTTTGAAGAAGCCATAACGCTGGGAGCCGACGAGCTTTCCTTGCGGAGATGCCCGGAGCTTTGGTTCTAAATCGAGTCAGGATAAAAACATTCCCCAGACGTCTAATATTATCCTCTATTTTCAGTCCTGACAAGCCCATAAACTGCACCGTAACCATGGTTACGTTGCAGGCCACCATCCGCAGCCAATTAACGCAACCACGGTTGGATTCTTTGTGCGAGCATGACAACGCGAGGGCCAAAAACACATCTTCCGACACGGAATTTGGAGGTGGCGCGACGCCTCTTTGATAGAACTCAACGCATTAAAGCATTTCCACTTGCCGGTGTCTTCAGAGACTGCAGAATCCTTCGAGCAGGAGCAAAAAATGACTTGGACCCAATACTATGCAAGCTTACATCCACCCCATCTTCCTCGGATAGAAGGATCTACGGGTAGATCTCCAACTCATTTCCAATAAACTGGGAAGGGTTTTCACTTTCCAGCAATGGTAACAAAAGAACACTTTTTTTTTTGTCCCCACCTAAGTTATGCTGACAGGGAGCAGAGTTTCCAGATCCCAGGGGCTGGTCCTCAAGGCAAGAGGGAGGAATCTTAGGGCGAGAGCACTGCGCTGAAAAACATCAGTGCTGACGTAGTTTCCTCATTTTTTAACTTGCCGTTTCCAATATCCATGGCATATTCTGCGCAACGGTGGTTCATGCTTAAGATACCGTCCTTAATGCCACCACCGAGGGAAGCCTTCTTGCAATATAACCTTCATGAGCAATGGATTCAAGCTGCAGGAAAGGAGATTCCACCTGAACCTCAGGAAGAACTTCCCGACAGTCAGGGCTGTCCGGCCGTGGAATCTGCTGCCTCGGAGTGTGGTGGAGTCTCCTCCTTCCTTGGAGGTTTTTAAGCAGAGGCTGGATGGCCACCACCCGCAGCCAATTAACGCAACCACGGTTGGATTCTTTGTGTGAGCATGACAACGTGAGGACCAAAAACACATCTTCCGACATGGAATTTGGATGGCCATCTGTCGGGAGTGCTTTGAGGGTGTTCCTGCATGGCAGGGGGTTGGACTGGATGGCCCCGGGGGGTCTCTTCCAACTCTACATTTCTATGATTCTATGATAACATTGCCAGGGCGCATACGCTGGTCACATCACAGGGAAGAGTCCCTAGGTCTCAGGTTTTCTCCCTGATATCTCAGGGAACAGGATCATCCTGACTTGGTGGCAACCCGAAAAGAAACAGAGCTTTGCCATAACCAGGAGTCTATCCGCGCGGCACAACCACAGCACTTTGATTCCAGTTAACCACTAGAGCTCCCTTCTGTGGAATGTTGGGATCTGTAGTTCCCCGATGTGCATACATTCCTCTGTCAGAGAGCTCTAGTGCTGTAGTTTAGGGGAAAGTAAAGTGCTACAGAATTCTAAGCTCCCCAGCAAACTACAAATCCCCAAGGCACTGCGGAAAGGAGCCGGGGGCGGAGAAAAAACGCTATATAAAGGCAAACACCGACTGTCATTTGGGAGACTCCTTCCGTCAGATTTCAACCCAGAGATTGCTGGGGAGTAAAGTCCCTCAGTCAGCCAGGGAGGGAAGAATTTGATTTCTCAGTGGAAGCTTAGTGAGAGAGAGAAGAATAATTAAACTAATCTGGCCAGAAAGTGTGACCTAGATTGGAAGAGTTGATCCTTTGGCGAAAGCGCAGCCCAAGGACTGTTTGTGCTACTTGTGCTTATACGAGAGCTTAAAGATATAACGGAACTATCTAAAAGTATTCAGATTAATATTCTGCACGCTATATTGATAAATGTTTCCGTTTATTTTTATAAATACTGATTCGGCTGAGGGGTATACGGGATTTAAGGACACACAGGAAACAGGCTATCACACAACCATTTAAGGGTTGGAACTAAACACTGAAAACCGTCACCCTTCTACCCAAAGGCGGTGTTATAAGGGGGGAGGCAGAGCCGTGCGGAAAAGATGGGGTGCCTTCTCAGATTGGGGAACCGCCATACCAACCAAAAGAAGCAAGCCCCTGCAAATTCAAACCCTTCGATTATAAAGCCTTCGGGGCTTCAAAGAACAAACCTTGCCCTCTCCTTTTTGCGACAGCCCTTTAGATATATATTTTTTTTTATTAACGCATTCTGCTTATTTACAGAGATTAACATCAACACAGGATATCATGTACAGATTACAGACTAAATATTCTCCTTATACGAAATAGCCAAAATAAAGGCGAAATGGCGAACATCAATATGTAACATGTTACCTAAATTATTCTCCAAACGCTATAACGAAAGCTTCCCCCCATTTCTCACCAAAATATGTGATTAGATCTTCCCACTGATTCTTAAAATTTTCTAGCGGTTCATCCTTCACCAGCATTGACATTTTATCCATTTCTAATCCTTCATAAATATCTATAAGCCATGAGTCGATAGTGGGAGGTTCTTCCTTTTTCCATGCCTTCGCATAAAGAATTCTAGCTTTGGTTATCCAATCGAGTATTCATTTCTTGCACCGTTTCTCAACGTAATTCTGAATTTAACGTAATTCAGAATTATGTTGAGAAACGGTGCAAGAAATTATTTAACAAATACAATTCAGGTTTCATTGGAAAATTCTTCCTTATAATTTTTGTTATTTCTATACGTACAGCCTTCCAATATTTCTTTGCTTTCTTGCCGTTCCACCAACAACGGTAAAGCGAGCCTCTTTCAGATTTGCATCTCCAACAATTTTCATTCCTTCCCCAATTCTATAAATTCAGGCAATTTTAACCGGAGGACAGCCCTTTAGATATTTAAAGATTGCGAGCCTGTCACGCCTCGGCAAACAAACAAATAAAAATCGCTTTTCAAAATATAAATGGGCGAATGGATTGTGGCTACGGAATCTCTCCCCAAAGCAGCCAAACCAACCGGTCTTATGAAAAAAAAATTTGAAAGGCTTTGCCCAGGTGAGACTGAGTCAGAGAAAGCCGAGGACGGATCTTGCCAGACGGCAGGCAGCTCTTTTTTGTCCCACATTTGCCTTTCAGCTTCGGACTTCCTCCCGCCTCCCTCCCGCTGTGTTATTTCCTCTGGTCTCATTTGCAGCTTTGCAAACTCTTCCACCCGTTAAGGGGACAACCACCCGGCATGAACTTTCTCTGCTTCCTTGATGCAAAAGTGACGTGGGGTTTTTAAAAAAGGCCAGGGTTCCCCTCGTCCCGCAGGGAAACCCTTGGGTAATCTGGTCTCCCCCCGTGCCCGTTTGGATTGGCAGGGCACAAGTCCTGAGCAGGGCGATGGATGATAGAGTGGGTGATACGGTCGCCACGACTTGGTGGCAGATAGCAACAAAAAGCCAACTACCCTAATAGTTACAAAATTTTAAAAGCAATTCTTTACTTTCTCATAGTTTAAAACTACGCGCGCTCACCTCTCCCTGTCTGTGCATGCCGATAAAAACACTGTATTTGCTGGTGAGTAAATAAGACTCACTTTCCCCCCCAAAAAAAATACTGTTTGAAAATGGGGTGCGTCTCATACACTGGGGTGTCTTACACACAGCGTACATCTTATACACCGCGGCATCTTATACATCGGCAAATACAGGTAACTTTTATTTCAGCCATTCAAAAACAAATGCACCAATGTATTTCGTTGCAAAGAAAGAGGGTTGTAAGGGCTTCCCTGGAAGCCTGTGGGAAGACAAACTCAAAGAAATGCGTGTAATACATAGTGCATCGTGAATAAAACTGACTTTTTTCCTTGAGATGGGGAGGATGTTAAAGTTTGATTACAGATCTCTGATATCCCCTGCCATGAGACTCTAATAAAAGTTACTTGTACCACCCAGTACGGTAAATGTTCCATGTTTTCCCTCAGTATTCAAATGCCAATCCGTCCTTGTGTTCCCCAGATCACTGCTACGCATCCTGCCTTAAGCTTAAAAAGAAACCTAGCCAGCAGGTTTTATTCGGATTGCAATTTAGACATTTATTGAGAGCTTCCTGGGAAAATTTTGCTGTTTCAAAATTTTTATGGATTTCTCCTTTTATACCTTTTCCAATAAAGTCCAGGAAACAAAACAAAATTAAACTAAACTTGCTATTTTTTAGTTATGTTAAAAAACAAAAACAGACTGCTACCCGCTGCTCTGGTAAAACAAGAGAGGCCATACCCACGCATCCCGGACCTATAAAATGAATTAAAAGTTCCATTGCAATAGGAGAGAAGTTACCTCTCAAAAGGGGAATGTAACTCTGGGCTACTCAAAAGTGGTGACCCGCTTCGGACTGGTGCCGGTCCTGGATTCACTGGCTTGATGCTTTGCTGTCCCCTCTGCTGCCTCCCTGTGCCATTTTTAACAGGAACTCTAAGCCTTCTGAGACTGAGAAACTGCAAACGAGGCTAGTACGTCCCTTTTAAAACGGGCGCGGGGCAGCCGTGGAGGTGGCCGGAGGGCCCCCCCCGGCCCCCTACTCCTGCCTTGTGGAGGAATCCTGGTTCCCCAAAGGAACTGACGGTGGGTTGAATACGGCGATCGCACTTTTGTGTGTGTTCAGTACGGTTTGGGAGGGCCTAGGGTTATTCACGGTTTTTCCACATTCACGGGGGTCCCTGTGCCCCTTACCCTAGCAAACAGGGAGGGAGGACTAATATATTTTTCGCAACTCTGGTAGTTACCACCATGCTGTAGCAAACCCCATTTTACAGATGAAAACAGGGACATGTGTCATCTTCGGAGCATCATCAAGATGTCAAAAGTTATCCATGAGAGAGAAGACACAAGCTAGGAGAGGCGGCAGTAGTGTATTTCTGCCTGAGTCTGCAGGGAAGGGCAAGATTCCCGCCCTCTTCTCCCTCCTGCTACCTGAGTGCAAAACTACTTAGAATCATAGAATCGTAGAGTTGGACGAGACCCCCGGGGGCCATCGAGTCCAACCCCCTGCTATGCAGGAACGCCCATCAAAGCACTCCCGACAGATGGCCATCCGGCCTCTGCTTAAAAATCTGCAAAGAAGGAGGCTCCACCACACTCCATGGAGGCAGCCGATTCCACTGCCGGACAGCTCCGACCGTCAGGAAGTTCTTCCTGAGGTTCAGGTGGAATCTCCTTTCCTGCAGCTTGAACCCATTGCTCCCTGTCCTCGTCTCTGGACTTCTGCACCTTGAATTCCGTTTGCAGCAACGGAAGCAGCCTGAAGACACGGGGGAAAGCGGAAGGAGAAGAGAGAAACCGGGGCATTTTAAAAGCCACTGAGAAACTGGGACGATAGAAGATTAATCGGGACTGGAGGACCTTCTATATTACAGGCAGTCGAAACAAAGCTTGCAGGAAAACATGCAGTTCTGAAGCCACTTCAAGGCTCCCAAACAGCCCCACTATGGGCTAAAAAAAAAAAATAAAAATAATACTAGGAGGAGTTCAGCCCCCTGAGGGTCCTGGGAGGTCAATGGGTCCCTAGCTAGAGATGTGACAGTCTGGAAAAGAAACCCAGAAAAAAAATTCAGAAAACACACCTTTTTTTTCCGGGTGTGTTTTATTTTTTTTCCTCGAGCCTTTTTTTATTTTTTTTCCAAAAAACTGGAAAAATTGAAAAAAGGGAAGAAAATGAATCATGTACTGTTTTATTTTAGCATGACGCATAAAATATTTAAGGCACGGCGTTCATATATTCTCCAAATCGTTTCTAAAAACTATGTACTGTCTGTTAGCAATGCTGATGGTTTCTTCTGTTTTTTTAAAAATTTATGTATTTATTTTTGCTCCACATAAACTAGAAAAACCAAAAAGGTTCCCTACAATTCAGGAGATTGTTGTTCCATTTGTTACAAATAAAAAAAAATTAAAAAATGAATAAAAATCAATTCCGTTTGTAGTAATTGTTCAAATACACTGCATTTTTTAATATACCAAATGTGATAAGTTTATGCCAAATCAAAGTGTACGTAGTCCAATTTTATGTTCCTAAAGGCACAGAGGGACTTTCAATCTGTAAAAAGGGCTAACGTTGCATTTTTTTCAATTTTTCCAAAAATTTCCATTTTTTTCTGGGGGAAAAAAAAACAGGAAAAAAACTCATTTTTTTCTCCTTGCCTTCAAAATTTCCCTGACCCTAAATCTTGACATTGTGTACTCTTGTTCTGTACTGGCAGTTTGAACACTATAAAAGGCCTGCTAGTGAAAAAAGCTGCAGCCTTAAGACAGCTTCCACGATCAATCCGGAAAGCTATTGTCAAGGGCAACAGTTATCAAGGCCTCCCAAGTTACTCACAGGAAACCGCAACACTTCCCCTGCTATCAGGCTGGTGCCTTTTAAGAGAGGTCCCCCTTGCAAGGTAGTTTCTACCTCCACCCATCTAGACCCACATCAACATAGGCACACATAAAATCATAGAATCCTAGAGTTGGAAGAGACCCCCAAAGGCCATCCAGTCCAACCCCATTCTGCCATGCCGTCAGAGCATTCCCGACAGATGGTCATCCAGCCTCTGCTCAGAAACCTCCAAAGAAGGAGACTCCACCACACTCCGTGGAGGCAGCAGCAGATTCCACTGCCAGACACCTCTGATCGTCAGAAAGTTCTTCCTGAGGTTCAGGTGGAATCTCCTCTCCTGCAGCTGGAATCCATTGCTCCTTGTCCTGGCCTCTGGAGCAGCAGAAAACAAGCCTGCTCCATCTTCAACATGACATCCCTTCAAATATTAAAACACAGCTATCCTGTCCCCTCTTAACCTTCTCTTCTGCAGACTAAACATACCCAGCTTCCTGAGCCGCTCCTCAGAGGGCTTCACGGCTTCCAGACCCTTCACCATTTTGGTCGCCCTCCTCTGGACATGTTCCAGCTTGTCGATATCCTTCTTGAAATGCGGTGCCCAGAACTGGACACAGGATTCCAAATGAGGCCTAACCAATGCAGAATAGAGTAGTACCATTACCTCCCTCGATCTAGACACCATGCTCCTATGGATGCAACCCAGAATCACGTTGGCTTTCTCAGCTGCCGCATCACACTGCTGACTCACGTTCAGCCTGTGGTCCACTAAGACTCCTAGATCCCTTTCACACGTACTGTTATCCAGCCACATGTTTCCCATCCTATATTTGTGGATTCCACTTTTTCTGCCTAAGTGCAGGACCTGACATTTCTCTCTGCTGAAATTCATTTTGTTAGCTTTGGCCCAGCTCTCCAATCTGTCAAGGTCGGTTTGAATTTTGATCACAGAGCGCTTCTTTGTTTTACACCTGCTTTGGTTCTTTTTTGCTTGCTCGAGCGGTCACAGGCAGCTTCCGGCACCACAAAAATTATGATTTTGCTTCCCTCCCGCCATGTTGGGCCGATAAGATCTAGTTGTTCTGCTTACCGCTTGTTTTGCAAATGAATGCCAAATGAAGCATTTTCACCCTGCTGAGAATGGAGCTCCCGCCCCCAAAGACCGAGGGCAACCGACTGATGCAGCGTCAGGGTTTTCCAGAACCCTTTGGTAACAACCGCCAACTACATAAAAATATGTTTAAATTTTTTTTTTTTAAAAAATAATAAACATGTCTGCTAAGTGAGACAAACTGGGGAACAGAACCTAACTGCCGACAAAAAAAAGGCTTCCCAGCTTTAGCAGTTGTCCTCTCCACCGACAGTGTCCGGATCAAGGAAAATAGTAGTGCCCCTCTATTCTGCTTTGGTGAGACCTCTCCTCGTGTCTAGACCTGTGCACCAAAGTTCAAGAAGAATATTGACAAGCCGGAATGCGTCCGGAGAAGGACTACCAAAATTATCAAAGGTTGGAAGCCGAGCCTTGTGAGGAAGAACTGAGGGAATTGGATATGCTTAGCTTGGAGAAGAGACCGAGAGGGGACATCGTGTGTGTGTGTGTTTGTGCACGCATGCACGCATATACCTTCTAGTTGCATGGTGACTAACGGCAACCCCATGAATTTCATAGGGTCTTCCCAGGCAAGGAATACGCAGAAGGGGCTTGCCAGTTCCTTCCTCCGTAATACACCCTGCGGCACCTGGTAACAGCCATTTTTAAACATCTGGAGAGATGACATATGTAGAAGGCGGAGCCAACTTGTTTTTTGCTGCCCCAGAGACGAGGATAAGAACCCACAGATTCAAATGACAAGAAAAGAGATGCTGCTTAAACAGTAGGATGAACTTTTTTTTACTGTAAGCGTTGCTTGAGAACGGAATACGTTGCCTCAAAGGATGGCGGACGCTCCATCTCTGGAGGTTTTTGAACAGAGGTTGGACGGCCATCTTTCAGGAACGCCTTAGTTCTATATTTCCGCATGGCAGGGGGTTGGACGAGATGGCAGATGAATTTCCCCCCAGCTCTAAGAGTCTATGATTCTAAGAGATCGGGTGTTTTTTAAAGCCAATGGCTCTTAACTCCCCATTTGCAGCCAAGCCATCATCCCCAAATACTTCACATAACAACACATGATAAGCTGGGGAAATCCAGTTTCTCTCTGGTTGCTGTGAGGAGTGTGATGAACCTCAGAGGGGAAACGAAAGCCAGAAGCGGTATCAAACGTGATTTTATTGTTCCTGCTACTCCCAAACTTTTGATACAAGCCCAGGCTGCACCACAACACTGAGACTTAACACATAAACCACCATAACTTTTAAAAATTGAGATGCAAGAAGCCAGAGATCAGGTTTTCCCCTTCCTCTCTCCTAACAGTAAAACTCAGCTAGTAATTTTGGAAAAGGGGGATAAAATACAATAAAACATAAAATATCTATGACTACATAGATTTTGAGACTGATCATTCTTGATCATTTTTGACAAATCTGAACTTTATAAATTTTCCTAATGCATTTCATAACCAATTTTCTATTAAAAAAATTGACTGCAGTTTTCTCGATAAAAATAATCCTTACTTACCTACCTCGATCAAGGCCTATGAGTACATATGTACTTATTTAAGAGGCCTTGATCGAGGTATGTAAGTAAGGATTATTTTTATCAAGAAAACTGCAGTCAATTTCTTTATGGAAAATTGGTTACGAAACGCATCAAGAAAATTTATAGATGTGCAGATTTGTCAAAAATGATCTATTTTACAAAGGTAACATCAAAGAAATTGCTATTGAGATTGCTGCAAAAATCCGTTTTATCTGACAATAAAGCCATATCAATGGGAGTTACTTCTGCATTGGGAGTTATTTCTGCATTTCTTCCATTGCAAGATGGATAGTTACAAAGGAGATAAGACATATATTAAAAGCATAGACATACATAAAAGTATATTTGTGCCATCACAAGTAGAAAAGACGCATGTCACTACAGAGTTCCCTTCTCAACACTTGAATCAAATGCAAAACTTCTAGGGGTAATTTACCGCATATTGAATGTTACCGAAATGCTTCTCAAAATATTTATGTTCTTCAAAGAGCGTTTTCGACCTGAAAAAGGCAGAGTCAAATTCTCTTAATACTGAGTTTTATACTTTTTACTACACGCCTGCTGTACCTTCCACGATTCACGAGAACATGAAACACGGTTCAATAGGAAAAGGAAACTTTTTCAGAGCCAGCCAGCCAGATTCCAGCTGATATTTAGGAAAGAAATCCCTGGCTGTGGTGGTTGCCAAGAATGGAGAGAAAAGAGCAAATATTGAAGTTTCGGACTCAATGTGCTTAGCACTTCAGCTTAACTTATTTTTGGCTCTGTGTGTTGGCGAGGTGTGTTTATTCGTTGCAGTTATATCCCGCTGCTTCTCCCATTCCATAGAGAGTCAAAACCTGCAGCTTTCTAGGTATCGCATCGGTACGATCCTACAATTCTGTTCCATTTCTGCCTCTAGGGGCTCTAGGAGTCTTGGTGGACCAAAAGCTGAACGTGAGTCAGCAGTGTGTTGCGGCAGCCAAGAAAGCCAACGTGATTCTGAGTTGCATCAACAGGAGTATGGTGCCTGGATGGAGGGGGGTAATGGCGCCACTCTATTCTGCTTTGGTTAGACCTCAGCCGGAAGACTGTGTCCAGTTCTGGACACCTCAATTCAAGAAGGACGTCCAGAGTGTCCAGAGGAGGGTGAGCAAAATGTGAAGGGTCTGGAAGCCATGAAGCCCTATGAGGAACGGCTTAGGTTGCTGGGAATGTTAAGTCTGCAGAAGAGAAGGTTAAGAGGGGGCATGAGAGCCAGGTTTAAATATTTGAAGGGATGTCATGTCGAGGAGGGAGCAGGCTTGTTTTCCGCTGCTCCAGAGACTAGGACAAGGAGCAATGGATTCAAGCTGCAGGAAAGGAGATTCCACCTGAACCTCAGGAAGGACTTCGTGATGGTCAGAGCTGTCCGGCAGTGGAATCTGCTGCCTCCGTGGAGTGTGGTGGAGTCACCTTCTTTGGAGGTTTTTAAGCAGAGGCTGGATGGCCATCCGTTGGGAATGCTTTGATGGGGGTTCCTGCATGGCAGAAGGGGGTTGGACTGGATGCCCTTTGGGTCTCTTCCAACTTTTAATTCATTCCAGGGTTTCCTAGACTGAACTACGGCTGAGGCACCCTCCCAAGACAAGGCTAACGATTTGATCTTTCCTGATCCTTAAATACCAATTTTCCCAACATTCTAGAAGGTCCTGACATTTTTCCAGGCAAAAATCACCCCGTCCAAACCGACAAAGGAACAGTTTCCCAGGCATTCAAAGATGGAAACATTCTTATCTACCCCTTCAGCAGGAGCTGACCTTCACATAGTAGACATAGTATCCTTCCAGTTTCTCTCAAAATACTTATCTCATAGAATGTATTTTTTTTTTAAAAAAAAAAGATATAAAGGAATCCAAGCGGAGTCTTCGAGACTCAGTAAAAACAAGAAACGTCCAGCACGGACCCAGTGACACAGTCTGCAAAAGCTTACACTAGAAACCTGTATTTCCGCACTACACTGTTATAGTGCTATTATTCCACTTTCAACATCTTGTGGAAGTCTGGGATTTGTAGTTTCCTAAGGCCAAAGAGCTCTCTGGCTGAGAATCCTAAAGGCCCCTCCGCGAACTGCAAACCCCAGGATTCCAGATGGTGTCGAAAGCGGAATAAAAGCACTGTAACAGTGTAGTGCGGAAAGCCTGCAGTCTCAAACGTGGACCCTGGAACGGGGGAGGCAGGGAGAGGAGATGAAGAGATGGAGTCTTGCCCTTCCCAGGAGGCTCAGGCAAAAGCAAACTACTGAAGACACCCATCGCTCGTGTGTTTCTTGTAAATAATATTTACCATCGCAATCTGACGTTTCTTGGCCTCATGCGTCCTGTGAAATGTTGGAAGGTATGCCGGAGGCCCTCATGCAAACACGTTTGGCACTCCGGGGAGAATACAGCAAAGTATAAGCAGGGAGAGGCCAGGCACAGCTCTCCGGCTGAATATTCAGGAACTCAGGAACAAAGGAGGCTCTGCACAGATGATACAACGCCATGCCACCGTGCATCTTACATAAACTATGCTGGACCATCAGAAGTGAAGAAAGACGCCAGGAAGAAAACCAGTGCGTTTGAGGAGGCAGTTCTACAGGCACCCCAGACTGCTTTAAAAAGGGAGAAGAGACACGTAGGTAAATGGGTCTCGGAGTAGATCAGGCCTGAGCCCTTCCTAGAAGCCTAAATGACCAAACTGCCTACGGCCCCATCCTTCCTGGGATGCAGCTCACAAGAACTTTTCTAAATCGCTCCATTACCACTCCATTTTGCTTTCGCCAGACCCCACCAGGAGTCCTGTGTCCCGTTCCGGGCGCCCCAGTTCAGGAGAGACGGAGGGCAACCAAAATGGTCAAATTCCTGGAAACCATGCCCTCGGGGAGCTGGACATGTTTAGCCTGGAGAAGAGAAGGTTAAGAGGCGACATGATAGCTATTTTTAAATATTTGAAGGGATGTCATGGAGAGGATGGATAGCCATGTGTAAATACATGAAGGGATGTCATGTTGAAGGTAGAGCAAGCTTGTTTTCTGCCGCTCCAGAGACTAGGACACGGAGCAATGGCTTCAAAGTTCAGGAAAAGAGATTTCACCTAAACATCAGGAAGGACTTCCTGAGAGCATTTAGGGGCAATTATATTATTATTATTATTATTTTAAGTGGGAACAGGTTGAGCAGGAGAGTGGCCCTCCAAGGTCTCCTGGTGGACTAACGCAGCCCACTCCTCTTCCACCGTTGCCCACCTTGGCATAAAAGGAGGTTGTTTCATTGCAAAAACCGCTTTCACACCAGCCCTTTAAAGGACAAAAGCAAACAACTCCATCGCCTCTCCTGATGCTTATACAAACTAGGGCTTGATAGGGACTGAATCAGAAGGTGGTGGAAGGGAATTAGTCAGCAGTGATTCAAGCGCAGACCTAGGTAAAGGGGATATGATGAATCCAACTTCAAGGGCTTCCATTTTCTTTTCTTTTCTTTTTTTCCTATAAAAGACTGCGAGAAGGAGGCAACACCTCCCTTGGAGACAGAATAAAAGCACCCTCGCCACCAACAACACAGCCCACCTTGGATTATTAAGCTGAGGCATAAAGCGTTTTAGCGTGGTCTCTATGGCATCAAAGATGAATCACAGAACAAGGTTCAAGGCTAGGGAAGTGTGAGAAATCCAGTATTAATTGGAAATCAACAGGTTTGTCTCAGTCACAGAATCACAGAATCATAGAATCCTTGAGTTGGAAGAGACCCCAGGGGCCATCCAGTCTAACCTCATCCTGCCATGCAAAGCACTCCCAACGGATGGGCATCCAGCTTCTGCTTAAAAAGAAGGAGATTCCACCGTACTCCATGGAGGCAACATATTCCATTGCCGGACAGCTCTGACCATTAGGAAGTTCTTCCTGAGGTTCAAGTGGAATCTCCTTTCCTGCAGCTTGAATCCATTGCTCCTTGTCCTAGTCTCTGGAGCGGCAGAGAACAAGCCTGTTCCCTCCTCAACATGACTTCCCTTCAAATATTTAAACATGGCCATTATGTCCCCTCTTAACCTTCTCTTCTGCAAACTAAACATCCCCAGCTCCCTGAGCCGCTCCTCAGAGGGCTTCATGGCTTCCAGACCCATCACCATTTTGGTCGCCTTCCTCTGGACACACTCCAGCTTACCGATATCCTTCTTGAATTGAGGTGCCCAGAACCGGACACAGGATTCCAAATGAGGCCTAAGCAATGCAGAATAGAGCGGTAATTCTCAGTCCCCACTTTGCAATCAGCACAAGTGCAGATGCATTTGGGGGAAAAAATAAATAAAATTTCAACATGGGCAAAACACAACCCAAGTATTGCTGTGGATGCTGTTTACTGCGTGTCTTCAAGTCGTTTCCAGCTTACGGGTTTTCTGGGGCTGAGAGGGTGTGACGCACCCAAGGTCACACAGTGGGTTTCTATGGCTGATCTGGGAATCAAAGCCAAGGGTCCAGGGTTGTAATTCAGCGCTCAAACCACTACCCTCCGCTGGCTCTTCAACCTCAGAGTGTGGTCAAGATGGCAAAAGTTACGAACGAGGAAGAAAACCCTGCTTTCTGCTTTAGTTATTCTGCTTTGGTTAGATCTCATTTGGAATCCTGTGTCCAGTTCTGGGCACCACAGTTCAAGAAAGATATCGACAAGCTGGGCCGTGTCCAGAGGAGGGCGACCAAAACGGTGAAGGGTCTGGAAACCATGTCCTACGAGGAGAGGCTTAGGGACGCAGGTACGTTTAGCCGGATGAGAAGAAGGTTAGCCGTGTTTAAACATTTGAAGGGATGTCACGTTGAAGATGAAGCAAGCTTGTTTTCTGCTGCTCCAGAAACTAGGACACGGAGCAACAGATTCAAACTATAGGAAAAGAGATTTCACCTAAGCCTCAGGAAGAACTTCCTGACAGTCAGAGCTGTTCAACAGTAGAATATGCTGCCTTGGAGTGCAGTGGAGTCACCCTCTTTGGAGGCTTTTAAACAAAGGCTGGATGGCCATCTGCTGGGAATGCTTTGGTGCGTGTTCTCGCACGGAAGAATGGGGTTGGACTGGATGGCCCTCGAGGTCTCTTCCAACTCTAGGATTCTGTGATTCACCCTGTGCCTCATCATACACTACCACACCAGGTTGTTTGCTGTTTTCTGCCAGGTAACGCTTGTACTGTTGTGCCGTTTGATTCTATGCAATACCTGTAACGCTGTGTTGCTCGATGCATTTAAAAGAGGCTTCAGGGATGATGGAAACTGAGCGAGAAATGAGGAAAAAACTCGTGTTTGGGGAACGAGGGCATGTTGATACAACAAACCTTGATAAGGAAGAGAACAAAGGCAAAACAAGGTCAGGATGTTGGCAGGCAGGAAGCCAGCATAGGAAAAAGAGTTGTTTTAATTATCTGGTAAATAAAGGCCTCACGCACGCACATTTGTACTGTAACTGCCTATAAGACACTGCAGTTCCAATAAGGCTTTTAGTCTTGGCAACAGCCAGCATCTGCAACTGTTAACTCCTACATTTCTTGAATAAAGTTTTGCAAACTTCTAAGCCAATTTCTTGGGCCTGGAGTTATCCTGTACGTGACAGATTGGGAACAGAAGAAGGGATCTGCAGGACGGAGGGAGATGAGAACAGAGGGCAGAGTCTCTCTCTTTCCAAGAGCGCGCAAGCAAAAGCAAATCGCTGCAACTTCTCCTAGCTTGTGTGTCTTTCCTCATGAATAAGTTTTGCTTTCTTGACCAAACTCTGATGTCACTCGGCCACACGGTTCCCCATTTTCATCCATGAAACGTTGGAGGGTGTGTGTCTAGCCGGCTTTGCACAAGCAAGCAAGAAAAGCAGTGGGGTGGAAGATCGCTAGCAATGGTTTCATCAACGCGTGCCTTCCTCCACACTAAAAGAGATGAAGGGAGGAGGGGAAATGCATCTTTGCAAGGCATCCTGGGAACAGGAAGGAGTCTTGTTTCTTTTCATAACCGCTTGCAAGTCGGCCGGCAAAGCCAACGGGCTTCGCTCGCTTTCTCACCTCCCCCTACATCTCCTCCTTCCGCTGGTTTTCTTTACTCCTCCCCCCTCCCCAAAAAAATCATTTTCCATTTTGTAAGCTCTCAAGGTCAGCCAAAGGTCTAAAGTAAGGAAAATGTGGTCAGCCAGTAGAGGTGCGGAGCACAACTGCAAATGTTAACACAAAGCGTTGCCGTTTTTTTTGAGTGTCTCTCATAGGAAACCTGTAAGGTCCTCATAATGTTCCAAAGACTACCAGAAAAACATAGGGCTGTGCTTCAGGCAGTGTTATCTGGGGGGCTGCAGCTTGAACTGGGAAGGAACTCAATACACACATAGATATAGACACCAGACTCTTGGCAAAACCAGACCTGAGATGCTGAAGAAAGTCTCTACCTCCCCTCAGCCCCAGATTTTCCCGACAACAACCATACATGCGAATGGAGCAAATTCATCCATTTGTCTTGTAGTAGGGACAGAAAGAATATTAATACATATTTGTTCCCAGGTTGAAAAAAAAAAGGGTTTCCCAAAAGTCAGGGACCCCCAATGGGAAGAATTAATAGTCCCGTGTTTTCTGCTAACACATATACACAAAAAGGAATTTACTCCAGAGAAAACAGTTTTTTGTACGAAAAAAAAGTTTGTTTTGAGATATGTTTTCTTGTTGAATTTTTATTAACCAGGTAAATTTAGTTCTCATATTTAGGGGTAAGATAACAAAGATTATCAGCGACAAAGTTAATCTAGGTTTTGAATAATGTTCTAACAGACAAGCACAAGTATTTACTAAAAGTTGTATGCAACAAGGAAACCCATTTGTAGCTATTTGTAGCTATTTTTGTTTTTCGTAGTTTTGATAGACGTTTGCAATTTTGTCAGTCATTTTTTTGCTTTTCATTTGTATTGTATTATTATTATGTGCTTCTAGTTGTATGCATTGTTTTGTATCTTTGCTGTTTCTTTGTCTCTTTCTCTTTCTTTTAGTAAAAATAAAAATAAACAAAAAAAAAGTTTGTTTTCTCTGCAGAGTGGGAGAACACTGCAGACAACCGTATCTTCTAATGTAACTTCACAGCCTTTGCTGTGGAAGAACAGATGGAATAGGAAACCTTTTAGGCACCTTTGCATTCGCTTAACAGGGTCTTACATGTTTCTCCTTTAGCTTGATATAACTGAATTTTTGTGTTCGGTAAATTTTGCAATATATAATTTATTCTTTTGTCATTGCATTTATGGTAATCAGCTTGTTCCCTGCTTCAGCCGGTTGTTGCCGTCATCTTAATGCAATGCCTTCTGTGTTTTAATTGCAAAATATTGCTTGGAACGTGTATTCCTGGATAGCAAGGGGTTGGGCTTGCGGTCTTTTCCAACTTTACGATTCTACATCCCAGCAAGTAGGCAAAATGAGTAACAACCTGCTTATCCATGCTATCGGTCCCCTAAATCTTAAAAAGAGTTCTGGAATCCGTAGTGAAAAACCTTCAAGGGAGGAAACTCTGTTATCCCACACTGAGGCCATTTCTGCACCGGACTACTGTAGTGCTATTATTCCACTTTCAACAGTCTTTTCCCTATGGAGACTTCCAAGGCCATTTCTGCACCGGACTGTTATAGTGCTATTATTCCACTTTCAACATCCTATGGAATCCTGGGGTTTGCAGTTTAGGGAGGGGCCTCAAAGGCCCCTCCCTAAACTGCAAACCCCAGGATTCCATAGGATGTCGGAAGTGGAATAATAGCACTATAACAGTCCGGTGCAGAAATGGCCTGAAACGCAGAGGAGCAAAAGAGGTCCAATCAAACCCACACGTGCAAAATGTTTCCCTTGGGTTGCCAAAAATTCATGCACGCAGTCAAAGCAAAGAGGCTATCAGAGCATGGAAAAGAACATTTGCCGGGAGACCGATATTAGCAATACGGTTCACTCCTCTCCCTCTGGATAATGCAAAAGAAAGTGCGCTCAAAGACACCCCAACCTCCAATTTTGCTATTATGCCAACATCTTCAAGGGACAGAGGGACGCTGGGACTTTCATTTGCATCAAAACCTAACCATGCAAAACTGATCACGGCAAACAAATATTTACTATTTCAGTGCGCTCTCTGTGTGTTTATGGTTTTTCCTTTTCCCCCCAGGAAGGAAAGGGCAGGTGGAGCTCTAGAAAATTCACTCTTTACTTTTCAATCCCCTTTCTCCTGCCCCCAGGAACCAAGCTGTTTGCATCACGGATCTTAGCAACCTAAACCTGTGATGTTTGGGGAGGACACAACCAGCCTTTTGTTTGCTCACGGTTTACAGAGAGAGCCCGTGCTCTTGCACCAGAATTTGCACAACGATATCACCCTGAAGCACACCTCGCACAGAGGGTTAAACAGGAAACGGCCTTGGGTTTCGGCAAACACAACTTCATCAGCGTCTTACAGAAGGCTTTTCTGGTTCCTACGCTCGCACGCAGTTAAGGCCTGAAAAGGAAGCTCCCTTACGTGCGTGAAACACAGATGTCAGGGAACCTCACCGCGTTGGAAAGAGATGCCCAGGGATGCAATTTAGGTTGCACACTCCATTCACATGAGGTGCTGGCTAGGCTCTTTGGCACCTGTGAATTCACCTTAAAACTATGCAGGACAAATCAGGAAAGCATCCGTCAGGGACATTTCATCTCCGCAACCGACTTGGAATACATTAAGTTGCTAAGGCCGGCCCTACTGTCAGACGGAGGGAGGCAGTAGCCTCAGGTACCAAGCGCCGAGAGATAACACCACCGTTTGAGAGCGGGGTAACTGTGGGAAGCTACGGCATACCACCTAACGTTTTCACAGATGAAAACTGGGACACGTACGGACAAGCAACATCAGATTGTGGCCAAGATGGCAAATTTTATTAATAAGGAAGAACACAAATGCTAGGAGAGACCGCAGCGGTTTACTTTTGCCTGAGCCTACAGGGAAGGGTGAAAACATTTCTTTTTTAAACAGGCTTTTAAACAGGGAGTTTGATCTATTAACTTGTTTTCATTTAATCTTGTTTTAGGTTTTTTTATGATTGTATATGCTTTTAATGGTTTTTAAATGTTTTGATGCTTTAATTTGTCGTTGGAAGCCACCTTGGGTCCTGTGCTGGGAAAAAGGTGGCCTACAAATAGAATAAACTAGCATATATACCCGGCGGTGCCCAGGATTTTATTTTCTTATAGGTAATACTTGTTAGAAAGATTTGAGATCCTGTGTCTGTCAATTCTCCAAACTGTCTTACTGTCTTGTCTGGTACCTGTAACTTTTCCCCATATTTCCCAATCCAATCTGTATTCAGGGTTATTAACACATAGAGGTTGGGTTCTTAGGGAACACGCTGCCCTCCTCCTTGCTGCTAGGTCTCCATGCCAACCGGCCAGGCCCAAGAGCTCTCTGGCTGAGAATCCTAAAGGCCCACTCCCTAAACTGCAAACTCCAGGATTCCATAGAAATCTTCGTAGGCAGCCAAACATACGAGGTCTTCGCCTGACACAACCAATCATATGAGGTTTTCGCCTGACAACCAACTTTGACTTTTATATATTAGATTAAATAAATAAATAAATTAAACAAAACAAAACCAAGGGCAAGATTTCGCCCTCTCCTCTCTCCTGGATGAGTCAACTGAGCGCAAACTGCTTTTGCACTCTGAATTCAGTTTGCAGCAACTGCAGTTAGCTGAGGATAAAGAGGGGAAATGGACGAAGAGAGAGAAACAGGAACATTTGAAACGCTGCTGAAGACATTAGATGACAGAGTATTAACTGGGGCTTCCCCTGCCCAATCGGGACAGCTGGAAGATATTTCATGTCTCCTTTCCCATTGAGATTCCACTGTTCAAGTTCATCCCGCACTGCATTTATGCTTTCATTTGCACCGTTTCTCCCAATTTAGCCAACCTTCCCCATGGATCAAGGCATGTGTGCATTTCTTCCCAACTGTACGGATTTTAGCTATTCGCATTTTAAAACCTACGGACAAATCTATTTTGCTAACTTTCACATTTTCTCCCCGAGACAAGAACGGGTCTAGACCACCCAGACGAAGCAAAAATGCTTCTAAAAAAAATAAGGAAGCCAAAAGCGGAACCTCCATATCCAGAGAGACTCTAGCTTTGCTTAGACAAGGGAGGGACAAATAGAGGATCCTTCTTTCAAATACTGATTCGTTAAGCTGCTTACTTGAAATACATCTCCATTAACTTTTCAAGGTAAAAATTCTCCAAATGCAGTTCGCCAAGTAGAACGAATTAAAAAAATGAAACAAACATAAAATGCATTACATTGAAAACAGTTTTAAGTGATCATGAGATTGACATCGCATTATAAAAGCCGGGAATGCATTCAGTTCCATTGCTTATACTAGACCATGTCTTGTTCATACATTTTTTGGCACTTGCATTTTAAAAAATGGATGTTTCCAACCCCTGTTTACATTTTAAGTTTAAAAACTGTCAGAGAAACTGCCTGCTTTCTCACAGCTAGCACTGAGTTTTGTTTTCGTTTTTCTCCTGAAAATTGTCTGGTTTCACTCCTGGGACCAGTTACTTCTGGATTTACATCCCCCTATCTTCAGAAAATTGTTTAATCCATAATCAAACTTTCAAAAAACAAAACAAAACCCAAAATCCACAACAGGCCTTTTCATAGTATGTGCCTGTAACACTATGATTCCACATTGATCCTAGGGAACGCTGGGGCTTATAGTTTAGTGAGGATTCTCAATAACCTACTCTGAACTACAAATCCCAGGATTCCATATGACAGAGTGGAATCACACCTCAATAACGGAGTGAAAGGATTTAAAAGGAATGCCATTTTCCTCCTCAATGTGCTGCAGAAATGCAGAGATTTGGAGAGAGTGAGAACCTTGTTACCATTTTTCAAATCAGAACTTTGCAAAAGCCATGAATTTCTTCATAAATTCAACAGAAAGAATTTGAGGGGGTTTTTTTTGTTTAAAAACTCCTGAATTTAGAAAATACGACAAAAAGAAGCAGGAAAATCACAAACAAACAAAAATATATGATTGTGGGTTAGGCCAAGCTGACCCTCTGTCCAAGAATACATTTCTTGGGATACATGTAAAAGACACATTTTTTTAGGCACCTTCTAATTCACTTTTCAGATTCCTCTTCTTCTAGAAAAGGCCACCTGCTTTGGCCTTCCTTGCCCTCCAGGTGTCAAAGACAATTTTAGCTGCCAAGTCAGAGAGGCTTCTAAGGTATGCTCAGAGTAGCAAAAGTCACACCTCATTTCTCTTGACCACAGAGCAAGAAAAAAAGAAATCCAAAGAACCACACCCAGGCAATTCATGCTGCAAGACCTCAGGCTGAATATTTGGAGTGCCGCTGAGCAAACTGCGTCACTGAACTGTGAAAAAAAAAGGGGGCAGGAGGGTGAGAACCAAATTTGCTCAGAGGTCACGTTCAACAATGCAAATGCTCCTCCCTATGTGTATTTTCCAGCGAACACAGCAGCTGAAGGCAGCAGTGGTTGGTGGCTCCCTCGCCAGTGGGGCAGGAAATCCATCCCAGGTTTTCCCTGGCTTTAAAGGAGCTTTCCAAGGCACTGAAGCTATTTGGGAGACAGGGTTCAGCCCCTTGGAGAGCTTCTATAAAGCCTTGATTACAATCTGGAGCGGATTTGCTGGTCCACTGACGTGGGAGCCACCAGCTGAAGGTATTCCAGTAGTCCAGGGAGCTGAACAAAAGCCATTTTTGCACTACACTGTTATGGTGCTATTACTCCACTTTCAACATCCTGTGCAATTCTGGGGTTTGTAGTTTTACTGAGGCCAAAGAGCTCTCTGGCTGAGATTTCTAAAGGCCCGTCCCTAAACCGCTAACCCCAGGATTCCATAGGATGTTGCAAGTGGAATAATAGCACTATAACAGTCTAGCGCAGAAATGGCCTAAAAGTAATTGCTAAACTGGGAATGGATTTACTACCCCGCTGACACGGAAGCCCCCAGATGCCATTGCCAAATACCAGAGCAAAGGGCCAAACAGAGATGTGGGTTTTCATCATTTTCAAATCTTTCTGTGGCCCACTTGAGAATCCGATCAGGTTACAGCTATTAACAGCCGCCCTTTGAATAGAGTCGGTGAACGTACCTGCCTTATCCCAAATGCAAGGGCGTTTTGGGAATGGGGAAGTTCAGGATCTCAACCATCGCTCTGGTTTATTAGCGAGCAATTTATTTCTATTGAATTTACTGAATTACTAATGTGGTTGGTAGCTCCCACGTCAGTGGGACAATGAATCCTGTCCAGTTTTTAATCTAGCTTTAAAGGAATGCGGAACCCTCTCCCCAAAACACATTCAGCACCTTGGATAGCTCCCTTAAAGCTATCCAGAACCTGGAGCGGATTCACAGCCCCACTGACATGGGATGCACCAGTCATCGTTGTGTCTGCCACCGTGCATTAACAACAGGCACCAATGAAGTTTGCTCCTGATTTTTAACACTCGCAACACCCTTTGGAGACAGAAAGCTGATTTGTCTCAGAGACTGTGTTAATTAAATCCACAAAAAGCATTCCGTTATTTCAAAAGGTGGCATCTTTCCCACATGCACATATTTCTACACAGCAACAACAACAAAACCCCACAAGAACCATGCTGTCAATTGTCAAGGAGATAATTAACCACTATTAGCTATTAATTATAAATAGTTTAATTAGCAGTTGTAGAAGTCTTGGCGCATAAATATCACCAAGGCAGCAAACAAGCTTGGGTGATAGTGTGCATGTGAATTGTGTTTTACTTAAATCTTTTAACAAATTGCAGAACAGGTCTGAATGTGGGACCATTAAAATCAATGGGTTGATTCAGGTAGTTGTGACTCACTTACAATCACACGGATTCTAGCACTGTAAGGCCATTTCCGTACCACACTCTTATAGTGCCATTATTCCACTTTCAACCTCCTATGGCATCCTGAGGTTTGCAGTTTGGGGAAGGGCCGTTGGAAGAGAGCTCTTTGGCCCCAGGAAACTACAAACCCCAGAATTCCACAGGAGGTTGAAAGTGGAATAACAACACTATAGCAGGGCAGCGCGGAAAGGACCTCAGTACGACGCAGTTGCGAACAACGGGGGGCAAAATCTTTCAACCCACGGTCAGTACGGAGCCCCCACATTAAAAGGCAGTGTATGCCATCCAAGACACAAAGCCTACAAAAGCGAGGGGAGAGTCTACTGGCCACACGGACTAGGTGATGCAAGAAGTCCAGGAACGTGTCCAGAGGAGGGCGACCAAAATGGTGAAGGGTCTGGAAGCCATGCCCTATGAAGAACGCCTTAGGGAGCTGGGGATGTTTAGTCTGCAGAAGAGAAGGTTAAGAGAAGGGATATGATAGCCATGGTTAAATATCTGAAGGGATGTCATGCTGAGGAGGGAGCAGGCTTGTTTTCTGCTGCTCCAGAGACTAGGACAAGGAGCAATGAATTCAAGCTGCAGGAAAGGAGATTCCACCTGAACCTCAGGAAGGACTTCCTGGCGGTCAGGGCTGTCCGGCAGTGCAATCTGTTGCCTCCATGGGGTGTGGTGGAGTCTCCTTCTTTGCAGGTTTTTAAGCAGAGGTTGGATGGCCATCTGTTGGGAATGCTTTGATGGGTGTTCCTGCACGGCAGGGGGTTGGACTGGATGGCCCTGGGGGTCTCCTCCAACTCTAGGATTCTATGATTCTAAGTCCCACCCTAGCCGAATTTGAAGTCAGAGCAATTATGGGTGGGGGCTGCATTCCATTGGTGGGGAGGGCAAAAGAGGCAGTGTCAAAACATCAGTATCTCCTAGCTGACAGTCAGCCCTCCACAGTCGCTAGTAGTGGGGGCACAGGGCCCCACAAAAAATGAAAAATAAATACCAAAACGTTTGTGCGTGTGTGTCTGTGGAAAGGGGGCCGAGGCACGGTGGGGACGCTGGCCACTCTAGGCTCTCTCCTTGCCATCTTTCTGTTGCCAAGGGAAAATTTTTCTATTCCAACTTCTGTTTTAAGAACTAACACCCCAGGACCGCAAGGACTTTTAATGGCATGCTGTTTTGCAGATTTTTGTTTTTTGTCTCCAAATGGTTGCTTTCAAACGGCTTTCATCCTAGGGGTAGTTTAAGCGCATGTTACCAATAACTTTTCAAATGTTCAAAGGCATAGTTGTGTTAGGCTATTTCTGCACTAGATTGGTATAGTGTTATTATTCCATTTTCGACATCCTATGGAATCCTGGGATTTGCAACCTCTCCTAGCTTGTCTGTTCTTCCTCATCGCTAACTCTCGCCAACTCAGAATTATCTGAGAATTATTCATTGTGATCTTGATTTACACCAGAATAAGAACAATGCCATTATTGACTAGCATCGTTGTGTAACAATCAATTAAAAAAGAACTAAGTTTGAAAAAAAATGGTGCCTACTAACTATGTTGGAATTAATATTAACAACCCACCTCGGACTATAAAATATAGATCAATGTATTAAAGTCATTATGATTTAGTACTGAAATAAACATAGGCAACAAATATTAAATTCAATAGGAGTTAATGGTGAATAGTTATCATTGGATCAGCAGGGACAGGAACCAATTTTTTAGTTCTGCATAACTTGGTGTTCGGTAGTTAGACTGATTTTTTTTTTTAGTTTTGTTTCTTTTCAACATTGTTATTCAGTTTGTTTTTACAGTCTATTATTACGTATCACCGCGCTTTGTGGATTGTTATTCTGCCTTTTTCACGCGCTTTTTTCTTTCTTTCTTTGTTTCTTGCCTTTTTATTCAACAAAAATAATTTTAAAAAACCTTGCCATCTCGACCACACTCTCGAGGTTGCGCGGCCACACACGTCCTGGTTTTCGTCTCTAAAATGTCGGAGGCCGGAAGGGAAGGAAAAGAACCAGATCTTTGCCCAGCATGAGCCAGGCCACCATCTTCCGAGCTCGTGTGCCAGGCCAAAGCGGCACCGCCGGCCACCTTTTGGCCTCGGCTGACCTCTCCGCTCCGCCACTTAGGGAAAAATGAAAGACACCCAGGTCTCATCCGTACCCTACAATTACAAGCACTTTGTAATACTTTAATGGCTGTGGCTTCTTCCTATGGAATGGCAGGATTTATCGTTAGGCTGTTATAGTGCTATGATTCCACTTTCAACATCCCATGGAATCCTGGGATTTGCAGTTTAGGGAGGACCTTTAGAATTCTCAGCCAGGGAGCTCTTTGGCCTCAGGAAACTACAACCCCCAGAATTCCACAGGACGTTGAAAGTGGAATCATAGCACTATAACAGCGTAGGGCGGAAACCGCCTCCGTCAGAGATGTCTAAGCGCTTCACCAAACAACAAATCCCAAGATCCCATTGGATGGATCCATGGCAGCTAAAGTGGTATTCGAATGCATTATAATTGCAGCATGCACTTGAATGTGAAAGCGTACTACAATTGCATCATGTAAAGGGGAAATTTTAACTACTGGCTTTGATTAAATAACAGAATTGTGACTATTTGTTTTGCTCCGGTTACAGATGATAAAATTCTTGCCTGGAATCTAATGTAAAGAGATGAGGCTATTTGGGAAAGAAAACGTAGAAACAGAGATGAAAATATTGAGGAGTAAAATATGTATATTTTGTGATTTCTTTGTGTATGCAAAGTTATGCTGAGAGTCTTTTTCATTTTTATAATTATGAAAATTTCAATAAAGAGATTTAAAAGGAATTGTGCCATGTAGCGATGACCCTGGAGACCACAGTTCAATTCCCTGCTTGGCCATAGAAACCCACTGGGGGACCTTGGGCACGTCACACACTCTCAGCCTCAGAAAACCCCATAATAGGATTGCCTTAGGGTGCCATAAGTCAGAAACATCTTGGAGGCACACAACAACAACGACAGGGACCCTAGTGGTGGACAACCATGTGGGTGCTGAGGGCCAGCTTTCATTCTGCCACCCACCCCGCAGGTACGCGTCCCCCAAAGTGAGCCCAAATACTTCCATTTTCCTCTGCAGTACCTCTCAAAACGGTGACAGGAAGTGCTGTTGTGTTACCTCCTGTTGCCATTTTGAGAGGGGCTGCAGAGGCAAATGGACACATTGGGGTGCAATACAGGTCTCTGGAGTCCTTGCAAAAGTGACGGGAGGTTATTTTCATGCGTTTGGGAATCTTCGGTGTGGTCTGGGGACCGAACAGCGCCCAACATTCACAATGAATATTTTTTTTCCTCTCTCTCTCTTTTTTCCTTTTCTTACCGAAAACTGTTTTGGCGATAGTCTTCAGCACCCCTGGAATAAAATCTGGAATAAAACCCAGCCCAGATTCATCTCTCCTGCAATGCGGAATCCAGGAGCCGCTACTAAGACGTTCCAAAGACTTCACCAGGCTTCAAATCTCCTACAATGGAGACGCAACAACTAAAGTAGTATGAAACTGATAATAACAACATAGTACAGATACCTGTGTATATAATTTTTTTTTAAAAAAAAATGACAATGCAAAGCCAAATTGATCCCCAGCTTTGCAAGTTCCCACAAATCCAAAGACAACCCCTGCAACCTTTAGCTCAGTTCAAACTCCATTGTTGTGATCTTCCTCCTGCCTCGGTCTCCCGAGGTGTGTTAAAAATATCCACATCAAAGCTTCAAAAGGCCAGGAAGCTGCCTGACTCCAAAGAGCAAGCCAGGGACGGGAACCAAGGGATGTACACAGCAAAGCAACAAGGCCTGTGACAACCAGGAAAACGGATTTCCTTTTCCGAAGACACACCTCCCTCACCAAGGACTGAACGTAGCACTAAAAACATTACAGACGCACACATGGGTAGATTGGACCACCCAGCACAATGCAAGAAACAATGCTTTACGAGCTACCTTTGCAAGACTTTTAAATGTGCAAACACATACATGTCAGGATGCATGCCTTCTTTCGCAAGTATTTGCTTGATGTGCATTAGAATAGATCGGCTAGCTCAGGCAATGCCAGAGTCCTTTGGAGCATCAGTTGCCAATTGTTGAATGCCGCTATGCGTCTGCTTGAACCCTGTGTATTCCAGGGTATCAAATAGTTAATTGCTTTATTGCTCACTGCCACGATGTATCTGGTCAAGGGGGAAGAAGATCGGCGGGGAGAAATGAAGGTACTGAAAGATGTTATGAGAACGGGAAATACTCAAAGATAAGGACACAAGAATTTGTTCCAGCCTCAAGGATGAAAAATGGGTAAACAACTGAGAGTCTGGGAAAATGTCTCATTTGGTCAGATGTTATGAGATCTATGATTCACCCCAATCACAGCTTTGCATGCCTAAATTTGTACGGGGAGGTATAAAACTTGTAAGCACCAGGGGAAACTGTAGGGTACTACACTTTAGGAAGAAAGAATGAAATGCACAGATTTAGCATGGGTGATAGCTGGCTTGAAAACAGCATGTGCGAAAGGGATCTAGGAGTCTTAGTGGAGCACAAGCTTAACGTGAGTCAAAAGTGTGATGCAGCAGCTAAAAAAGCCATTGCAATTCTGAGCTGCATCAACAGAACCACAGTGCCAAAATCAAGAGAAGTAATAATACCACTCTGTTCTGCTTTGGTTAGACCTCACCTAGAATCCTGTGTCCAGTTTTGGGCAACACAGTTCAGGAAGGACATTGACAAGCTGGAATGTGTCTAGAGGAGGGTGACCAAAATGGGGAAGGGTCTGTAAGCCATGCCCTACCAGGAACGGCTTAGGGAGCTGGGGATGCTTCGTCTGCAGAAGAGATAGTTAAGAGGGGACATGATAGCCATGTTTAAATATTTGAAGGGATGTCATGTGGAAGATGGAGCAAGCTTGTTTTCTGCTGCTCCAGAGACTAGGACAAGGAGCAATGGATTCAAACTACAGGAAAGGAGATTCCACCTGAACCTCAGTAAGAACTTCCTGACGGTCAGAGCTGTCCGGCAGTGGAATATGCTGCTGCCTCCATGGAGTGTGGTGGAGTCTCCTCCTTCTTTGGAGGTTTTTAAGCAGAGGCTGGGTGGCCATCTGTCGGGAGTGCTTTGATGTGGGTTCCCGCACGGCAGAAGGGGGTTGGACTGGAGGGCCCCTGGGCGTCTCTTCCAACTCTGTAATTCTACACTTTTATGACCATGTATGCTTTAGTTTCAGCAGCGTCAGATGAAGGCTGCCGTGTTGCTTGCTTTGCTGCAAATAAACACTGCCGTTTAACTTGGAGTGAAGTTTGTGAAATGCAAGTTATCCAGACCATACATATAGACAAGTAAGAGAAGGGCATCGTTTGTTGCAGTTCTGAGTCTACAAGTCATTTCCAACTTATCGCTGATTCCTATACCCTTCAACCTTTTCCAGATGAAACCCAGGACCCATGGATCCAAGGAACCTCAGAGCACGGTCAAGACGACAGTTATTATCAATGAAGAAAAGAAAAACTAGGAAAGGCTGCAGCAGTTTGTTTTGGCCTGAGCCTGTCGGAAAGGGCAAGCTTCTGCCTCCTCTTTTCCTCTCCCCCCGGGGGAGTTAATTTGAGTTACAAATGACTTTTGCATGTTTAACTCAGTTCACAGCAATTGAAATAAGCTGAGGACCAAGGGAGGAAAGAGAGAAAACTGGGGCATTTTAAGCAAAAGTGGAATGAAGATTAACTGGAGATCTTTCCTCCCCACACTGTTATAGTGCTATTATTCCACTTTCAACCTCCTATGAAATCCTGGGACTTGCAGTTTAGAGAGGGGCACTTATAATTCTCAGCCAGAGACCTCTTTAGCCTCAGGAAACTACAAACCCCAGAATTCCACAGCAGGTTGAAAGTGGAATAATAGCACTATAACAGTGCCGTGCGAATAAGACCCGGGACTGCCCTTTCCAAATTAGGATGCGTAGACGTTATGCAACTTTAAAGGGGCTTCTAGGCATTTTTTTTTTGGTTCAACTGGCCAAACACCCCCAATGCTGCCCACAACTGCAGCTGTACCCTTCTTTCACCCCCCCGAGACTCCACCCCTCCAAAAAAAACCTCAAATAAGAAAATCATTGGCCCCAAATCAGACCAAATGGCAACCAGAAATGACGAAATGCATTGGTACGGTCCAGCGGGTGGGTGTCGGTGGGGAGGGGGATGCCTCCCACCTCCTCCACCTCCCCTCTATTGGGTAGAACGAGGCTCTGGGGTGGTTGTGGGGTGGGCTGTTTTCACACTTTCTCACACACCTCAAAGGCTGCTGTGTCGTTTCGGGACCCCTCCGAAAAGGGGTCACACATTCCGTTTGAAATTTCTGTGTGGGTCTGCGGGCTCGAGGAGACTCAAAAGCAGGATCCTGGGCCCACAAGGGGTGTGTCGTCCCCAGTTTGCCTTTCCCTGCTTTAATGGTTGCATTGCACGCTTTACCGCAACCACCGAAACGACGGAAACCCCGGCCTTTATGTCACCTGGCAACCCTAAGCTGGGCTTTTGGAGCCCAACTTAGAACCAGCATGAAGGGAATTGTGTGTGTGTGTGTGTTTCTGTCTTTCTTTCTTTTTTTTAATCATTAAAGCAAACTAAATTGAGCCTTCCTTCCCTCTCCTCAAGTCACACTGATTACTTGACAAAGAGGAAAACAAGAAGGCTGTGATAATATGGTTTTTTTTTTCCCCTCCTCAACAGCCCCGAGAAACAAACTGGCAGCCTTCCAGTTTGGCTTCGGCGGCTTCTTGAGAAAAACGGTTAACGAAGTTTTAATCCTACGGAAGAACGAATCTCACAAACACACCACACACGTCATGGAAAGACTCGAGAAACCACCAAATCTCCTCTGCCGCTCTGAGTCAACCCACCCCGAATTCGAGTTCACGTGCCTCTCGCGAGGCACTCCTGCCGCCCTCCAAACACCCGCGCAGCAACATGAACATGGGGTGCTTGCTTCCAAAAATCAGAAGCGCAGAGCGGATGGGAAGGGGCCCGTTCTGAGCCAGAAATGGCTGCAATTCTAACCTCTCCCCCCGCCCAATAGACTTTGATCATGAAAACTGATCCATGTTGCTGCTATAAAATAAGCTTACAGTAATAAGCTATAAAATAACAAAGCTTATAAAAGAAGCTTTGTTAGTTAGGAGTCACAGAATCATAGATCTGGAAGAGATCCCAAGGATCATCCAGTCCAACCCCCTTCTGCCGTGCAGAAAGACGCTATCAAAGCACTCCCGACAGATGGCCATCCAGCTTCTGCTTAAAAACCTCCAAAGAAGGAGACTCCAAAATACCCACAGGCAGCCTATTCCACTGCCGGACAGCTCCTACCATCAGGAAGTTCTTCCTAATGTTTAGGTGGAAACTCTTTTCCTGTAGTTTGAATCCACTGCTCCATGTCCTAGGCTCTGCAGCAGCAGAAAACAAGCTTGCTCCATCTTCAACATGACCTCCCTTCAAATATTTAAACATGGCTATCATGCCCCCTCTTAACTTTCTCTTCTGCAGACTAAACATCCCCAGCTCCTTAAGCCACTCCTCATAGGGCTTCATGGCTTCCAGATCCTTCAGCATTTTGGTCGCCTTCCTCTGAACACGCTGCAGCCTGTCGATATCCTTCTTGAATTGTGGTGCCCAGAACTGGACACGGTATTGCAGGTGGGGTCTGACCAAAGCAGAATAGAGTGGTACTATTACATCCCTTGATCTAGACGCTATACTCCTATTGATGCAGCCTAGAATCACATTGGCTTTTTTAGCTGCCGCATCACGCGATGGATACAGCAGGTGGCCTGCAGCAGAGCAAAGCATCACAGCCCTTCTGCAGATAGGCCATGGTATTCCCCCCAGCAAATGGCATAACCAAGCCTCCACACAACAATTCCTACCATGACTGAATAGTCATGGCCAGCACTCTCAATCCCACGGCTGGATAATGCATGCCCCAGGGTGGGGTGTACTCTCCACCCAGGGCCAGATAATTGGAAAATGGCTCGCCAAGATGATAGAGGGAAGAGTCAAAAGAAGGAGATCGAAGTGTGCAGATAAGCCCCGCTCCCATTCGAGTCACTCTGACGACTGTATGAGCAAGTGGCTAACAGGAAGCTCCAGGAGACAAGAGTTCAAATGCTGCCTCAGCCCTGGAAACCCAGCTCGCTGCCAGTCAAGCTAAAGTAATTATATCATAGGCTTTGATGAAAACCCGTCACTAACAATCTTCTCTATGGCTATTTCTGCGCTACGTTGTTATAGTGCTACGATTCCGCTTTCAACCTCTTATGCAATCCTGGGGTTTGCAGTTTAGGGAGGGGCCTTGAGAATTCCCCTCCAACTGGCTTGAGCACCTTGGAGAGCTCCTTGGTGCCATCCAAAACCTGGCATGGATTCCCCACCCCACTGACATGTCCACCACGGATCCCACCCCTTTCTGAGCTGTACTAAAACCAGACCAAAAGACTCGCTCTTTAGCGACATGCGAACAACACAGTTTCTAGAGCGTGTCTCGATTCACAAGCATCCGACTCTCTCGGGGCTCCTCCAAAGGCAAGAGGATGCGGGGAGAAGTGGAGGAGAGCGGGGAACTGAACGTTTATGAATCAGACGATGTAAGTGTGCACATTGGGGGCTGGAAAGTGGGCGAATATGCAGAAGAACAGAAAGTGGAGCCGGATGAGTCAGGAAGCCCTTTTTAAAAAAACAAAACAAAACAGTGTTTTGCCTCTCTCTCTTTGTGCTACCTTGGGAAGCTCGAAACTTCAGAAGAGATGAGACTACAACGATACCATTCTGTGATTAATATAATTATTAACTGATGGGAGGCAGAGTGAGTAATGTGTTGCCCAGGGCTAATAGCCGCCCACAGGCCCCAGATTTTTCCCTGTGACCCCCGGATGAAGGAGCGGGCTGGTGTCAAAGATGTAGGGGCAGCCTCCTGAAATCTGGGGCAGAACTAAAATGGCCACCAGATGGAAGCAATAAAGACAAGCAACGGCCACAGGTAATTAGTCGTCCCTTGCAAAACGAAACATGCAATCTGTTTCCAAAGCAAAAATCCCCCATGCAAACAGACACAACCACGCAGAGAGAGAGAACCGGCTTAATAACTCGACTGTGGAGGCAGTGGGTAACACAGAGCTTGGAAAGTTACTTTTTAAAAATAATTGGCTGCCATTCCTGGGGCCTTAGAAAAAAAGGATCATGATAGTGCATCATTGCCTCAACACCCACAAAACAGCACAAGGCACAATTATGGGCTGCTTTTCCTCTACTAGAACTAGAGAAGTAACTTAAAATGTCATGGCAAAGGGACAGAAGGTATCCCTTGTGAAGCTCCAAACGTAATGCAATGCGGTTAGCTCTGCCTTTGTCCACTGGGAAAGGGGAAATGATAAGAAGTAACTAGTTACTTTCCTAGTTCTGGGCCACGGGGGGGTGGGGTCTGTGAAGAGCTCCAGAAGGATGAAATCCTAAAGCTAGAAGGGGTTCCCAGCGATCAGCTAGTCCAACCCCCTGCCAATCTTTACAAAACAGCTGAACGGGCAGCAAGACGACAAATAGATTCAGGAAAAGGAAATGTAAAATGATGTTCACCGAGGCTCCCCAAAAAATCCTAACATCAGACACACAAACACAAAGATGCTCCAGGGACCAACTTTCGCCTTGCGGGAAACAACCAAAGACAAAACTGGAAATCCAATTCTTGTTTTGTAACAACCCCTTTGGGTTTGTTTTGCTGGAAGGCGAGGAAAAAACAAGACATGGAGAGCCTACAGCTTCTTTAGAGGCAAAACGGGTGCCCCTGGATGTTTCCAGGAGTGTAGCTTTTTTAAAAAAGAGGCTTGACTTTTGCACAAGGCGGAGGGGTGCTAAAACAAGGGTGGGCAACTACAGCAGGCCCAGGGGCCAGTTTTAAGCTAAGGGTCACTGGGACTCCCCAAAAAATAAAAGAAAAAATCCAAAGTGGATGGCAGTCCACTCCTTGGTCCTCAAAAATTGATATATGTGTATGGATGCTTTATGTGGCACAAGACAACAACGCAGAAGTAAACTGTCGCACTTGGAGACTTACGAGATCAGTAATTTGTTGTTTTTGTTAAAAATAGATTGGCCAAGGGATTCTGGAGGCACTGAGGGCCACAAAAACATCACTGAAGTCCCGATGGGACCCCAGGGCCGTATTCCACCCCCTGCCTTTCTTTAAAAGGTTGATTTTTTCAGGATGGAGAAGTCAGAGGTACCCAAAGGGCCCTGGGATTCTCACCTTTGAGCTAGACAGACAAGTGGAGGAACTCCAGTCCAAATAAGACACACCTGTAGGTTACCGTTGCCATGAAGTGGGACCATTCTATGCACACAGTTGTTAGAAAAGAGACTCAGAAGACTGCATCTCTAAGAATATCCATGGCTTCATGCAAACATAGAATGATAAAGATTCTGGAAGATAGTATACAGTACTGTAGTCCTGTCTCCAGAAAACAGGCGAGAGAGAACCAGCGATGTATTGAAGTCCTTTACTCCAAGTCTCCAGTCTCTACCTTCACGTCTCAAGTCCTTGCAAGACACTTTCAAGTCAAGACTCGAGCCAAGTCTCAAGTCCGGAAGCCAACTCTATACCCCAACCTGTATTCCAGAATTTCTGGACAGAGTCGAATAAAGTCAGTTTTAACAATTTAAGTAGAGTCAGCCCTCCACTTTTGTCATTTTGCCATCTGCAGCTTCGGAAGAGGGGAATAAGATCCTTCTTACTTCCCGTTTGCAAAGCTGGAGGCTTTTTCAGAAGCGGGGAAATAGGATCTTTCTTACCTCTCATTACTGAAGCTCCAAAAACTTCGGAAGGAAGGATTCTTCCCCCTCAAGCCCACTGCCTAACACATTTTCCATTCCTCTCTGAGATACGTGCCCTGCACTCTGGGCATGAGTCTTGCCTTCTGCTGTAATGAAAAGTGTTAGAAAGCTCTCCCTATATTTAGTGGGGACAGGCTGCTGAGCAGACCTCAAGCCTAAGTCTCAAGTCTAACCCATCTGCTGTTCCCTCTGAGAAATGTGTCCACACTTTGGGCTTGAGACAGATCCTCATGTGACCAGTAAGTTGTAAGGTCTCTGGATGAGTGCGTTATATGACTGAACCGAGGGCAGCAAGTCAGTCACTAAAAATATGCAAGTCGAGTTGAGTCAGTGTGTAATTTTTGCCAAGTCAAGTCCAAGTTGAGTCACTGCAGTGACTTAAGTCTGACTTGAGTCCGAGTCAATTGACTCAAGCCTACATCACTGGAGATAACATAGAGTTCAAAACCACGCAGAAAAGGGGACTACCATTGGCCCTCCACATTTTGCGGGTTTTACTTTCGTGGATTTGATTATCTGCAAGTTTCTCCAACACCTCGAATGCTCCTTTTCGGGGAGAACTGTCCCTCCCAGCAGCTCTGATCGGGCCACTAAGCCTTTCAAAAACCCGCTTCTGGTCCTCCTCCACCTAAGTGGCCAGCTAAGGATGGCTCTCACCCCAATATCTCGGCACCAAAAACCTTCTCCTGATGTCCCCTCTACATCCAAGGAAGGAGATGGACAAGAGAGAGGAAATATAGGGCCACCATCCCGACCCACTCCCTTTCCCTCTCCTTTCCCTAACCCGGTTGGACCCTGGGTGCCTGCTCTCTCCCCATCGTGCCCTTCCTACAGACCCACACACACACGTTGCTGTTTGCGGGTTTTCCATTTTTGTGGAAAGCCGGAGCACCTAACGTTGGTGAATTTGGAGGGCCAACTGTACAGTAGTAATAGTCCTGTCTCCAAAAAATGTGGGGATAACACAGAGCCAAAAACCACGCAGAAAACAAGACTGCTAAAAAGAAAGAGGCCTCCAGAGCACCTACCTACAAAATAACTTAGGAAGCCAGCTTACGCTGAGTTAGATAGTCGGACCATCTTGACTGCTTTGGTGAACTCTGATCTTCGGCTGTACCTCTCGAGGCCTTCTCCCACTCCTCCAGTAGTTCCCAAACTTTGGTCTTCCAAGTGTTTTGGGACTTCAGCACCCAGAAGTCCCAGCCATCTTGCCCAAAAGTCAGGAATTATGGGATACGAAACCCAAAACACCCGGAGGACCAAAGTTTGGAGACAGCTCCACTACGATTCCAATTCCGCTGTCATGCCTCCATCACGGCCCTTTCACACGTCGCTATTATAGCACTATGATTTCACATTCATTGCCACGGCGATTATTTGTCTACGAAATTCTGGGATTAGCAGTTCAGGGCGGAGCATTTACAATTCTCAGTCGGAGAGAGTGTGCCACCCCAAACTGCAAATCCCAGGATTCCATAGGACAGCATCACGGCAGTTAAAGCAGAATCTTAGTGCTATTCTTGGCTAGCGCTGCTGAAAAAGATGCCGGAAGAACTAGCTAAGAGGATGCAGTAAATCCTGGAAGACGGACCCCTTTTCAATCCCTGCGTTGCTAAGGCAGAGGGGGTAACAGTTTGCTTACTGGCTCACATGTTTCCCCGCTATGGTTCAACACTAATATCTCTCTGCTTGGTACCAGAAAATACATCCCACTCCTCCTCTTTGGCAGGCAGGGTGCAAGTTAAATGCTTATTTAAAAAAAAAAATTATCTCTGGTCATCCAAAGATAGGTGACTAAATATCCTAAAGGCATCAGATCCCAGCTGATCTTGGAAGCTAAGCAGGGTTAACCCTGGTTAGCACTTGGATGGGAGAACGCCAACAAATACCAGGTGCTGTAGGCTGTATTTCAGAGGAACAAAATGGCAAAACCACCTCTGAGTATTCCTGGCCTAAGAAAACCCTACGAAATTCATGGCACTGCCATAGGACAGCAGGCATATAAACACATCTACGCATCCAAAGATTCAGGTTTAGAAGCCGTTTCGTTACTTCTTTTGCCAGAGGCTACTCTCTCACCTCCAAAAAGTGCTTGGGTGACCTCAGTGGCAACCGGAGGATTCCATACCAGTGGGGTGGTGCATCCGTTTTGGGTTTTGCTGCAAACTTTAAAGGCGCTATCCAAGCTGCTGAACCTGTTTTGGGGATGGGCTTTGATACTTTGGATGGCCGCGGGTCACCTCCTTGGATCAGCTTTGGCTGCTTTGGAGTTCTGACTAAAACCCAGAGTGGTCAGGCGTCACCAGTACCTAGTAACATTCTCCCCGTGTTCTCTTTGGTTTAAAATCGAATAGTAGGATCAGAGTGGGGTAACCAAGAGCAGTGATGGCACAAAGAGGTAAAGTCAGGACCTCATAACTCTTTCACTGCCCCCTGAGGCCCTTTCACACTTTACAGTTAAAGCGTTATTATTCCACTTTAACTGCATTGGTTCCATCCTATTGAATCCTGGGGTTTGTAAAACGGGGGTAGGCATAGAGCGGTCTGGCCTAGAATTCCAAATGCCCCACCCTGCACTGCATATCCCAGGATTCCACAGGACAGAACCATGGCAGTTAGAGTGGAATAACAGCAGTACAGTTCTGCAATGTGAATAGCCGCTGGTTCGTTTTGGCTCACAAATCACGCCCTTCACCCCTAGTGGACCTCCCACTTTTAGGGCACCAAGTATGGAGCGGGGAGGACAAGATGTGCGGACCAGTGAGAGATCTAAGGTTTTGTCACCCCCCTGTCCCAGACAGGATGCTTTCCAACAACCACAACACGTAGACGTGAACAGGACAACACTTACAGCAGCCAGCATAGGTGAAAAAGGGAGAGCCTGTGAGACTTGAGCGTTTATATAGCAAGGACGCATCAATTAGGCAAACAGCTGGGGGAGGCGGTCAGCCTATATAAACAGGGAAAGGGATGGGAAGGAGCCACTGCCGAGAACTGATCTTATCAGTGAAAGCAACACACCTCACATTCAGATCCCTTGCTCGTGTTCCTGGAAACCTTGACCCTCGCCTTGTGTACGGACTTCGCGACTGGGCCGTTGCTCTGAATTTACTACAGACCCAGACTGCGGAAACAACCACCAGTAACTGGCTAACCAACTGTTATAAACTTTGCTTGTGGCTACTGAGGAAAGACTCTAATTGGCAAGCTGTAAACCTTGGTTGGCTGCCGGCGCAGGACTGGTTGCCAAGTCAGAAGCACCCTAAGACCCTGAGATTTTAAGACCAAAATCTGAGATGCAGAGATGAAGTCATAGGATGATTCATTACAGTGTTTCCAGGCAGAGTCCCCGAAGATATCTTTCAGCACGCTATCTTCAGCACCAAAATTTATTCCAATAAAACCACCAAGTCTATCAAATGCGGGAGGATGCATGCATACATATACTTCACAAGGCAGCCTCCTCGCCCTGAGATTCCTCCCCTTGTCCTGAGGACCAAAGAAGGACCGCACCCCAAGACTCACGGCCAACCTCCGAGATCTGGCAACCTGACAAATCCAAGAAAGGGTCAAGCTGCCTCTCTCCCTCCCCACCGCCGCTTTTCCACTCTTGGCCGCAGCCTCCGAGGCTACTTTTCAAAACCGCCCAGAGACGATTCACGGGCTGGGTTATTATCTCCTTTGGCTCCCAGCCATTCCGCGGCCCCCGGGAGCCAAAATTCTCCTTGCCAAGCGTGGCACCTAAGAGCAGAAAGCCAAACAGAATATCTGGAAGGACTACAAACTAATTTGTTAAGGCCTATTTTGTCGCACCCAGCACATTTGTAAGGGATTGAAGTGTTCTGGAGCTTAGCTGGCAGTCGAAAAAACAAAGTATCCCGGAGAGCACCAGGGGAGATTGGAGGGGAGACGACAAAATGTGATACACCGTTATGCAACAAGCACAGCACTTCTTCCTAGCAACCATGTATCACTTCTCCTTTTTTTTGTTTTTTAAGGGTTTAATAAATCTATAGGTTGCAGCATCATCTTGCCAGCTTTTCAGCTCCTTCAAAGCAAAACTATCAGCTTCTAGAGTCCACAGCAAAGATCTGAGCTTGTGAAATGACCCCACACATACACACAACTACGCACAGAAGACCATCTCCAGACCTTCACTCCAAAACGGTTCCTTTAACTTCCTAGCCACAAATGCCTAGCTTACATGAAGACTGGATCCACACTTCAGAGTTACAGCAGTTTGATACCACCTTAACTACCGTGGCTCTATGCGACAGAATCCTGGGATCTGTAGTTTGGCGAGACACTTATTGCTCTCCAGTGCATTTCCCTGAACTGCAACATTAGGCGCCCTTTGCAAATGATTCTAAGTATTCCGTTGAATGACAAGTCCTAAGATTCCATGAGACGAAGGCCATTTCAGCACTAGACCGTTATAGTACTATTATTCGACTTCTGGCATCCTATGGAATTCTGGCATTTACAAACCCTAGGATTCCATAGGATGTTGAAAGTGGAATAATAGCACTATAACAGTCTAGTGCAGAAATGGACGGTATCTGGAGTGAAGCCAGAAAGAAAGAGAAATTTCAATGGATAACAGATGAAACTCTTTAAGCAGTTAAGGACAGACAAGAAACGCTTTGTTTCCTCCAAGCAAAACATGATAGAATACCTAGTTTCCCTATCTGTTGTTCATCTTGAGAACCACCCTGCGAGGTGGGCTAGGTTGAGAGGTAACGAATGGCCCCTGAGCTTCACAGCCAAATGAGGATGATTTGAACCCAGGTCTCTCCAGGTCCAGTTCAAGACCCACGAAGAGGGCCGGCTCCCACAGCTGTGCTTTATGCCCAGAGTTGCCACCAGCTGGACTCTCTCCAAAGGTTTGGTCTCCGCTGTGAGGACAATTCACTTTAGCTTGGCTCCGTTCGCTTTTGAAAAGCATCCCGGGACATGGCAAACTGCAACCTCCTTTTAATTACAGAATTACAAACAAATGTCATTCCAAAGAGACTTTTAGAAAGGATAATGGTTAAGCCAGCAATTTATAAATGGACTCCTCTTCAACAACAAAATCATCCATCACAATCGACTTATCTCGCACTCGGGCCACGGAGATTAGGCACTGAAAATGTAATTTGTGTAGACTGACGAATGGTGTAAACTCACACGGGCGCAGCGCATAAATCTTCTGCCCACCAAAAAAGTGGTGTGTATGTATGCGTTTCTTCAAGTCGCTTGTCAACCCCATGAATTTCATAAGGTTTTCTTAGGCAAGGAATACTCAGAGGTGGTTTGGCCACTTCCTTCCACCGAAATGTCGCCTACAACACCCGCAATTCCTTGGCAGGCCCGTCCAAAAGCTGACTCTGCTTAGCTTTCAAGACTGGATGGGATCTGGTGACTTTAGGATATTCAGGCCCCAAAGTAGGGGGAAGAGGCCCAAATAAAGCCTACATTCATATTGCGGCCCACCACCAGTGGCCAGTGGCTTCCTTATTAGTCTGCCCTGGGTTTCAGTGTGAACTTTAAAGGACCCACCCAAAGTGCTGAACTCTAAATTCCAAATATGTCCAGCGTCATGGGTCACTCCTTTAAAGTTCTGACTAAAATCCAGAGCGGACTACTGCTCCCATTGACCCGGGAGCCACCAGCCACAACTGTGGTGGTCCCAATCCATCCCCAATCCAATGTGAAGGAACCCCATCGAATTAAAGAGGTCATTTGTAATGAATTTTTAAACCCGCTTCCCGCAGGATGTCCAGCTCAACCGTCTTCGTGTTCGCACGCAAGACCGACCGTGCCCCACGGAAGGAAGCACACGTGGGACTGCGGCCTGAACGCGCCAACCTGTGCATTTGCTCAGGGCCAAACCAGACCAGACAGTAGCCCCAATAACGGCAGAGCTTGGAAAAGATACTTTGGGGACTACCAGTCCTAGAATCCCCCAGCCAGCATAGCCAGCGGCCATCCTCGCTGCAAGAGATTCAAGGAGTTATGGCCCAAAAAGAAACTTTTGCAAGCTTCTGAAAAACAACTGACACTGACCCTCTGACTTCCACATATGAATATCAGAGACCGAAAAAGAGACAAACAGAAAGACAAGACAATTGAGGTCTCTGCACTTTTGCTTCTCTGTCCAAAGTTATCCCGATAAAAATAAGGCTTTCTTATATATCGGACTACCAGTAGCACAAATGAAAGCTCGTCTTCCAACACAAAGAGCAGACAAAACTTTCCCATCTGTGTTTTAGGAATAATATGGTGGTAATACCAGAGGGCACCTTACAAGATTGTTATAAGGTACAGCATGCCCAATTCTGGGCTTCGCCGTTTTAGGAGGATGTTGGAAAACTGGAGCAAAGTCGGTGAGAAGAAATACAAGGCCTGTGAGACGCCTTCCCATCATAAAATACACCCTGGCAATAAAGAAAGACCTTAGCCTTCATGGTTATGAATCAGGGATTGATTTTTAAATAGGAAAGACCTTAGCTCAATTGCACAGTGCTTCTTTTGCTTGCCGAAAGTCTTGGCTTCGGTCCGCTTAGCATAGAGGCAGGAAAATTTATGTCCTGCAGTCAAATCCGGGACCCCCGGGGACCCGATCCGGCCTTCTGGGGTCTTATGACAATCTCAAGTTGATGCTTTCCTGGCTTTTGTATGGGATCTTCCCTCCATTCTCTCCGTTTTGAAGGGATCTCATGTTGAGGAGGGAGCAGAATTGTTCTCTGCTGCTCCAGAGACGAGGACGAGGAGCAATGGATTCAAGCTGCAGGACAGGAGATTCCACTTGAACCTCAGGAAGAACTTCCTGACGGTCAGGGCTGTCCGGCAGTGGAATCTGCTGCTGCCTCCATGGAGTGTGGTGGAGTCTCCTTCTTTAGAGGTTTTTAAGCAGAGGCTGGATGGCCATCTCTCGGGAATGCTTTGGTGTATGTTCCTGCATAGCAGGGGGTTGGACTGGATGGCCCCCGGGGTCTCTTCCAACTCTAGGATTCTACGATTCTCTCCCAATCTCTTCCTTTCAGCGGGAAGAACTTGAAGCTAAAAAGCCGCCAAGGGTTTTTTTTTGCGCCGCCCCTTTCAGCTCTGTCCCGCCCACCCCTCGAGTACAGCTCCAGAGAACTCCCATAATACTCAATTTGGCCCTTAGGTTGAAAAAGTTTCACCACCCTTGACCGAGCTGCAGCCTCTCCAAGTCTGCCTGGAAATGGTCCCTCATTCAGCCAGTCAGGATGACGCAAGAACCCGTTGCATGCATCCGGATGCATTCATTCCTTTCAATAAAATCAATAAAAATTTATTTCTTTTAATTTGAGAAGCAAGGGAGCTCACCAGAAAACAAGATTCTGATAAAGACCCAATCCAGCATCCACTTGGAAATACAAACTGAATTAATTATACTGATCAAACACTAACGGAAGCCAGTTTTAAAACACCAGACAAATGTGCAACAAAATATTCTTGTAAAAAATGTTTAGCGCATTCCCTTCAAACAGTTGGGCCGTATCCTGCAGAAGAGTCCGATGCTGGACTCCAAGTTCTCTTAGCCCTAGCCATCCTGCATTCCCACCCAAAGGTGAAGAAACTTGGAAGTTGTAGTTAGTGAATGCCTGGAAGACCAAAAGCTTGTCCAGCCCTGGTGGAGGCCAAACTGAGCAAGATGTCTCGACGGAAACCTTGATGCCCTATGAGAAGGAGCTTAGGGAGTTGGGTATGTTTAGCCGGATGAAAAGAAGGTTAAGAGGTGACGCGAGAGCCATGTTTAAATATCTGAAGGAATGTCATGTTGAAGATGGAGCAAGCTTTTTTTCTGCTGCTCCAGAAACGAGGATACGGAGCAATGGACTCAAACTTCAGGAAAAGAGATTCCATCTAACCATGAGGAAGAACTTCTTGGTGGTAAGAACAATTTAACAGTGAAATACGCTGCCTTGGAGTGTGGTGGGAGTCTGCTTCTTTGGAGGTTTTTAAACAGAGGTCGGATTGCCATCTGTGCAGAATGCGTTCCTGCAGGGCAGAATCGGGCTGGACTTGATGGCCCTTCTGGTCTTTTACGACTCTAAGATTCTATGAAAGTGAGTTCAGGAGTTTGCAACCTGGCATCAGTGGTTGGGAAGCAGGCACAGCTCATATCACCCATCCAAGGACCCAAGCTATAGACAGAAAAATCCTCCACGTTTCAGAATACAATGTCAACACCCTTTTCTTGCCTCTACCCACAAGACGAGAACACATGCAAAGCAACTCACTGAACAGCCGCTAAAAAAAGGATACACGGATGATCAGAAACAGGTTTTTGAAATTCAACTTGGTGCACAAGGTTGTCGTCGCGTGGGTTTTATAAAAAAAAACTACACATCCCTTTCTCCATCTGTTTAACCTCTTCCAACACACTCTTTTTTAAAAAGAAAACTTCAGCTGGATCAATGCTATTTGCATATGCAAATACTGCACAGGCCGAAGGGTCCTTTCCAATGTGCTTCTCGAAATTAGACAAATATTGACTCAGGTGCGGTTAGGCACTCTCTCGGCAACGGGGCCCACCCTTGTTTGCATAACCAAATTTTCCGCCATGAAGCCTTAAGAAGAAGAAGAAGAAACCACCTTGGCACCTGGAACACAGACAGGCCAGACCTGTCTCTTTTGACCTTTCATATTTTTTCCCCCAAATAATTTCATTCACATTTAAACGTCACCCATTTTACAATATTTCAACCCACTTTTCTACACACGTTTCCTTAAATCAAGCCTCTGGACCCCACCCTTTGTAACTTAATTTTAAAACTAATCAAAATATCTAAACCTTGTTTGAATGACAAAACTAGAGGCAGCAAGAAAATACATTTTTCAACAAAATCGAGAAACTGTTAAAGGGTAGCGTGGGAACCAGGCGCCTCCGGAGACCCCCAGCACAGTTCTCAGGGCTCCCAAAGCATCCCTAAGTCCCAAATCCTGGGGGTGGGAGTAGCCAAATGGGAGAATTGCACCCCCAGCAGCCTCCAGGGGGTGCAATTCTCCATTCCGAGGCCATTTCCGCAGTACAATCTTATACTGCTATTATCTCATTTTCGACATCCTGTGGAATCTTGGGGTTTGCCGTTTAGGGAGGTGCTTCAAAGGCTCCCCCCGCCCCAAACAGCCCTTTTGGAAACCGAAAACGACCCAAAGCGGGTTCGTAAGGTGGAAAATGGCGAATGCGGGGGGCCGCAGGACCCTCCCATATGGTTCACCCTGGCATTAAACGCTGAGCTGATACTTAAGTAGGTAGTCTTCCAGGCCCCGTCTGGACACGATAAAGCCAACCCATCTCAAGGGTGACATTCCACATTTTTGGTGCTGCTGCTGAAAAGGCCCCGCTTTGCAGTTTAGGGAGGGGCCTTTGGAATTCTCAGCCGGAGAGCTCTTGGGCCTCAGCCAACTGTGTCTGTCTTGAACAGGCTGGTTGCTGTGGAGACGAGGCCTAGCAGCAAGGAGGAGGGCAATGTATTCCCTCAGGAACCTAACCTCTATATGTTAATACCTCTGAATACAGATTGGATTGGGGAATATGGGGAAAAGCAGGTACTGCCTTCCATAACTCTAGCAGTGACATTTCAGACCATACTATATCGGATGAGCATATTGTTCAGGGAGAGGTTTTTTTTTTAAGTAAATAATCTTTTTAAATTATGTATTTTGACTTTGTCTTAATTCTTACTTACTAGTAATACCCAGGATTTTATTTTCTCATAGGTAATGGTTGTTAGAAAGATTTGAAGTCCTGTGTCTCTCATTCCCCAAACTGTCTTGTCCAGTACCTGTAGCTTTTCCCCATATTCCCCAATCCAATCTGTATTCAGAGGTATTAACATATAGAGGTTAGGTTCCTGAGGGAATACATTGCCCTCCTCCTTGCTGCTAGGCCTCGTCTCCACAGCAACCAGCCTGTTCAAGACAGACACAGCTGACTGAGGCCCAAGAGCTCTCCGGTTGAGAATTCCAAAAAAAAATTGCAAACCCCAGGATTCCATAGAATCTTCTCAGGCAGCCAACCACACGAGGTCTTCGCCTGACACAGCCAATCCCATGAGGTCTCCGCCTGACACAGACAAACAAACTTCGACTTTTATATATTAGATTTGATTGTTTAACTTGGATTTTAAATTTTGTAGTCCATGATTTTTAACTATTTTTAAAAAAATTATTTTAAGCAGCTTTGAGTCCTTAACAGGAAAAAAAAGTGGGATATAAATAAAGATAAGCAGAAGAGAGCTATGAAAACCAAACCTCTCTTTCTCCATTCACACACTGCTTTCCCCCCAATTTGCGCAACTGACACACAAGGTCCAGGTTGCCAGATGATGCCAAAATAAAGAAATATCCATATCACGACCAACAGAGACTGCAAGAAGGCTGACAACCATCTTGATCCCGAAGCCCCCAAAACATTTAATTTCTAGCCCCAAATTCAAAATACTTCAAGCAATAAATTTATGAGTGCGGCAACTCCGTAAGAGTCAACATGCTCGGTATCTAAACAGTGTCCAGACATCCACAAACTGTTTTATCAAAACAAAGAAATTAACTTCTTTAAAACGCAATGAATTCTCACCAAAGCACACAAGCTGACTGTCTTCATGTTGGCGGATGGAGAAGAATTAAAAATTTCTGGGACTTTGTATTACCAAGAATTAGTGATCTAACAGGGTACAATTTGCTAAAATAAATAAATAAAACCAAGGCTATACTATTGTGAATACAACTGCAGAAACAATGGATTTACAGATGATTGCTCCTCTGCCGGCAATGGACTAAAATAGGTATCGCCCAGTTGTGGCAGAACAACAACAGACAAAAAAAATAATAATAACTTGGTTAAAGAGGATGTGGAAAGCAGCTTTAGTGTTTAGACTCACTTGCTGCAAAACAAGCACTTGGTTATCCACAGAATAATAAGATTTTTTTTCAACAACTGCTCTTCTTCATTAGGAATGGCAGAGTTAGCAACACCTTTCTTTTAAGTTTGCTAAGTTTAATGTAAGAATATATTTGTTGGCTTGCTTTCTGCAACCTATCAATTAATTGCATCAGTTCAGACATGCACTTTGGGTTAATAACAGGGCTGATAAATAGCTGGGGTGAAGATTAGCCCTTCTGCACTGTCAAATACACATAAGAAAGCTGTTTTGGGGTCATTATAAGGGAAGAAAATGTAGCAAATTCTTACAGCAAAAGTTTCCCGCATACGCTCATGTATAAGTTGACCTCATGTATGAGTCGAGGGCAGGTTTTGGGGCCAAAATGATGGATTTTAATATGACCTGTGGACAAGTCAAGAGTTGAGCTTAAAAATCCAGTGCAATTCTGGGCTGAATCAATAAGCATATAACGTCTAGGTCAAGGGAAGTGATGGTCCCACTCTATTCTGCTTTGGTCAGACCCCACCTGGAATAATCCTGTGTCCAGTTCTGGGCACCACAGTTCAGGAAGGAGACGGACAAGCTGGACCGTGTCCAGAGGAGGGCGACCAAAATGTCAGAAGGCCTGGAAACCATGCCCTACGAGGAGAGACTTAGGAAACTGGGCATGTTTAGCCTAGAGAAGAGGAAGTTAAAAAGCAACATGATAGCTATGCTTGAATATTTGAAGGGATGTGGTGTGGAGGACGGGGCAAGCTTGTTTTCTGCTGCTCTAGAGACTAGGACATGGAGCAACAACGTCAAACTTCAGGAAAAGGAATTTCATCTAAACTTTGGGAAGAATTTCCTGATGGTAACAGCAACTTGACAGTGGAACATGCTGCCCGGGAGTGTGGTGGAGCTTCCTTCTTTGGAGGTTTTTAAACAGAGGCTGGATGGCTACCTGTCGGGAATGCTTTGATGGGGTATTCCTGCATGGCAGAATGGGGTTGGACTGGATGGCCCTTGGAGTCTCTTCCAACTCTATCATGCTATGATTCCATGCAGAGCGGAAAGCGCCAGCGCTGCCTCAGGGCCAGCTCCCCCCGGCCGTAGCCGCTGCCAGTTTCCCACCCTGGCATTCAAAAGGGCCAGAAGTCGAACCGTGGAAGAGAAAGTAGAGGGGGGTCAGTGTGTCTTTTAGATTCTCCCGGAACGGACTGAGCTCTCGCCTTTCGCCACTCTACTCAGAGAAAGGGACAGTTCCCTTTTTGATAAGAGTTAATTTATAGTACTTATGAAGACCCATGGAAAAGTCAACTCAGGGTTTTGGGGTTGATTTTTGTTTTAACTAAAACTTCTAGACCTAAGTATATACAGTAACCAAGTTTATAAGTAAAGCTTCTGCACATGTCAAGAGTTCCCTGAATTGTCTTTTGGGACGCCTTTCAGTTTTAATCCTACAACGTAAGTCGGGGAGAGTGGATTTCCTCCTCCGATTTCCTATTGCAAAGTCCCTCTTCCACACCTGCCGAGATTCCAGAAGTGAGCAATCTCCCCCTTCCAGCAGATGCTATTTGCACATTTGTATGTATTTTTTAAAAAAATGTACCTTCCATCTAAAGACACATTTGTCACGTCTCGCATGGCTGTTTAGGCTCAGATCTGCAAGCAGATCTCGCTAATCAACTCCCGAGCCTCGTTTAGGGATTCTATAAATATTAAAATTCAATTGTTGCAGTTACCGGGAGACCATTTTTTTTTTAATTGTTATATTTTTAAGCTGGCGGCTTGCTAATCACCAAAACGAAGGCTGTGCCGATGGGCTGACGTCTCAAGCGGAGAGCATTAACGTGAAAAGGTTTCCGGGTTTTTTTTTCCTTGAATGAGTAATTGATCTGTAAGGTGAGGTGAGGAAAGAGGCCGGAGACCTTCCCGCTGAATAAGGCCGTTTAAATTTGGTGGCAAAGAAAGGTTAAAACGGCTGTTTAAAAAACATGGAGGCATCCTTGGGTTTCGTCAGAACTTGGAAAACTTTCTTTGGGGAGACGACAACTCCCAGAATCCCCCAGCTAAAAAAGTTTTTCGCGGGCTGGCGTCTTTTGGAATCCAGGACCGAATCAAAGTTTCAAAAAGGAAAAATCTATCCATCCATCATCACCACAGAGATATTTAAACTATGCACCGTGTCCTTATATAGCTCCCCCCATTTTCTCCGGATGTCTCCCTTACACACCCCGGGCGTGACAGTGGCACCCCTTTGTTATTTTGGAAAACCCCTACAGCTTGTTGTGTGCCTTCGAGGCGTCCATCTTACAGTGTCACCCCCCCCCCAATCACGGGGTTTTCTCGGCAAGATTTGTCCGCCACCGTTGCCTTCCTCTGAGGCTGAGAGAGTGTGACTCACTCAAGGCCACCCTGGGGAGTTTCCATGGCCAAGTGGAGGATTTGAACCCTGGTTTCTCAGAGTCATAGCCTGTCATAGTCCTTAAATTGTACCGGCTCGCCCTTCTGCGGCGAGATTTAACTGGGCATCCACGATCTTGGAGGTGCCCACAAGTCACACATGTCCGCCTCCCCCAGTAAACCACCTGATCTCTTCACCCAGGCTAAAAATATTTTTTGTGGGGAAAAAATTACTGATATCGTTGCTTCCGGAACTGTTCAGCACTGGTGGTTTTGTCCCAGAAAACCCCCAAACCTCACCCCCCATTTAAAGAAAAAAAAAAGAAAAAAGAAAAAGAAACTTCTATCTCTTGCTGGTTTCGTTCGGTCTCCTTTCTCCCAGTTTTGCTTTTTGGCCATTTCTGGGGTTGGCACAGAAATGGAAATTTGGACCCAAAGTGGCTAACTTTGTATTCCTGGCTTTGTATTCGCCGAAGCGCCCAATGCTTCTTTTCCCCATTTATCTACCCCAGCGGCAAGGAACCCGCGGCCGTTCAGATGTTTTGTACTGTAACACCCATAACACCTCTCCGGCGGCTGGGTTGGGGCAGATGGGAATTGTGGGCCCAAAACATCCAGTGGGCCAAAGGCTTTTCAATTGCGGCAGCCCTTCCCAATCCGACGCCCTCCGGAGGGTTGGGGTATCCAACTCCCGGGACCCCTCACCGCTAGCCGTGTTTAGCTGGAGCCACGGGGAGTTGTGATTTAAAAGATCTGGAGCGTGTGCAGCTTGGGTAAGCCTGACCATGTTTGCTGGGGGTTTTGGGAGTTGTGGTTCAGAAAAAAGGAAAAATTCCCCATTTAGGGGTGGAAATCAGAGCTAGGTAGAATTAGTCGTTGAACTGCAACTCTCAGAGTCCACTGGCCAGGCTGGTTTGGAAATCCTGGGAATTTTAGTTCGAAAGAACAACATTCCCAAGTTCTGGGTCTCTAAAATACAGAACAGCCCAATTAACCCAGACTTTAACTTCCCAACTACTGGCTTTACCTGCATTCTCACCTCCCAACTCCTCTTACCAATTCATCCCCACACAGCGCCTGCCCCCGGGAAGGGGACTATATGACCCTCTAGGTGTTACTGGACTGCAGCTCCCAGCATTCTCCGCCATTTGATCGGATGGGAGTTACAATCCAACGTCACCTTGGGGGATGAGCCATTCCCTCTCTCCTCACTCAAAGCTATCCTTGCCCCTACCAGAGGACAGGCCTTTTTACACTGCAACTCCCAGAATCCCCCAGCCTCCATTCTGCCTAGGGAATAGTCCATCACTTGGAAAAGCTGGGATTTCTTCAGCCACTCTCCACTGCTACTGCTGTGATGGGTACCCTTCGGTCTTCTAGACGGTAGAGGAATGCAACTCCTATCGTCCCTGGATGACCGGGACCTGAGAGGTTTTGTGTCCAGCCACAGCCGGGTGCCCCCAACTGACCCTACTGTCCTTCACCATGGCTTCTAACTTAGAACCGTTAAATCCAGCCTTCCTTTTCACTCCAGCCACCCTGTCCAACCAGAGCCTCCACCTCCAGGTGCAGCACACCTGCCCACCGCAGGAGAAGCGGGCAAACCACAGGGGAAGTCCACTATCCAGGCGGGGCTTCCACGGGGGTCTGACCGACCACGACCAAAACAAAACAGCGGGGTTCCAACCTCAGATCCGACCCCACTGAGCCCCTTGTGCACGTCCACGTTTAAACCGAGACTAAAATCAACTTCTGCTGGACTAGAAGCATTTTTACAGTTGCAGTTGCTCAGCGGAACCTGCACGTTCGGAGGCAGTCTACCCTTGGCTGCCACGGGGAACAGGAGAAGCGCTTCGTGGTGGCAAAGGGCCGGACACTTTTGGGAAAAGGGAGGTTACTTTTTCGAATTACAGCACCCAGTATCCCCAGCCAGTACACGCCCCGGGGCCAAACTGGCCGGCAAAAGTGGGAATTGTAGTCCACAAGGGTAACGTTCCCGGCGCGCAAAATAATCTCCGGCCCGGGGGGGCCGCAGAGCTGGGACTGTATTTCCATTTGCGGGACTGTAACGCGGCATCGAGGCTGTGCCATACAGCGGTTTGAGTGTCGGGCTACAACCCTAGAGACCAGAGTTCGATTCTCTGCTCAGCCACGGAAGCCCACTGGGGGACCTTGGGGGCATCACACACTCTCAGCCCCAGAAAAACTCTATAAGTCAGAAACGACACGCAACAAAACAACGTGACATCATCCCCCAGCCCTTTCCCGTTCCTCTGATTTCAGCTGCTCCTCTCTTCATCGGGTAGAAGCCGGAACAGATGTTGCCGCCCACTCGCTCTGCCGGGGAGCTCTCCCTCTTTGCAAGGCACCTGCCTTTGGCAAACAGGTAGCCTTTTTTTTTTGCACCAATAAGCCACCAAGATCCACTGGCTTTGCAAAAGACCTGCTCCTGGGTGGTAGATGAAGGTAGCCAGAACGGCCACCTGCATTTGGGGATTTCTCCTTGTGTGGAGAGGGGAGCTCTGTCACGATGCTTAGACGACCCTAGCCCAAAAAGTGGCCCCCCCGGGCTCCTGGCAGCCCCCAAAGAAAGAACGAAGAGTCTCAGAAAGCAACATTAAGCCAACACCACCATCCCAATAGCCCAGATAGCCCTCACACACGCACACACTTCAGTGCCATTTGCTGTGCATCGATGCACGGCACGCTTACACACAATTATACGTCGCTTTAACTGCCACGGCTCCGCCCTACGGGATCCTGGGATTTGTAGTTTAGCGAGGGACTGAGCTGCGAGAGGGTTCCGGTCTCCTCTCCTGCACTACAATCCCCGAGGGGTCTGAGAATTAAACTAGTCTCCCTTGGAGAGGACTAGCGCTCTTTTTGCTGAACAGTTCCCCGCGCCACTATAAATCCCAGGGCTCCGTAGGACGGACCGAGAGGGTGCCAGTCCACCCTCCTGCACTACAATTCCCAAGGGGTCTGAAAATTAAACCAGCCTCCCTTGGAGAGGACCAGATCTCTTTCGCTAAACATTTCCCGCCCCCCCACTACAAATCCCAGGATTCCGTAGGACGAAGCTAGAAGGTTCCAGTCCACCCCCCGCACTACAATTCCCAAAGGATCTGAGAATTAAAACAAGCTCCTTCGGAGCGGGCTAGATCTCTTTTTGCAGAACATCCCTCTCCTCCAAAAAAACTACAAATCCCAGGGTTCCGTCGGACGCGGCCCCGACTGTCCAACCGGGATCGAAGCGGTTGCGGAAGGTGGGTGGAAAGGCTTTGCTTCGGGGGAGTTTTGCTTCGTTTTTGAGCCCCCCCACCTCCCCAAGGCGGGTCCCCTCGCACTCACCGTTGGGGCCGTACTTCTCCCGGTGGCGCCGGACTTGTTCCGCGCTCAACCCGCAACTCTCCCGGACGCCGAAGCGGCGCAGCACCTCCTCGGTCGTGGCGCTGTGCGCGTTCTCCATCCTGCCTCGGGCGGTCGGAAGCCGAGGGCGGCTCTCGGGCGGCGGCTGCGGGCTGGAGGCGAGAGAGCCGAGGATTGCGCCCTCCGCCTCCTCCTCCTCATCCACACCGGGGAGAAAACGCGCGCCGATCCCGTTGCCAGCGAGAAGGGGGGGGGAATCTATCTCTTTCACGCGATTTGCAACGCTGCGCGCTTCTTGCTCCCCTCTTGCGCCCGATCCTCGGCGCTGCGAGCCCCCTTTCCGGCTTCAAAAGGGCGGAGAACGTCTCGCCTCGCCTCGCCCCGCCGCCGCCGCCGCTTCTGCTGCCGGCTTCCTCCTTCCTTCCGTCCTTCCTTCCTCCGCCTCAGCGCCCGAGGAGGCTCCACGCCCGGCTCGCCATGCCTCGCCAAAAGTTACTTTCCGCAGACCGGCCCCCGAGCCGCCCTTCCCGGCCCCCGCCGGGCTTCCAAGCCGCAAAGGATCGCCCTCCTCCTCCTCCTCCAGCGCCCGGACCGCTCGCCCCGCTCCCTCTCCCGCTGCGTCCCCGCGGACCGCTCAGGCGCGGGATGAACGCGCGACTCCGCCTCGCCTCTCCCCGCCCGAACCTTCCCCCATTCACAAGCTCCCTGCCGCCCCGCCATTGGCCGCGCCGCTCCCCCGGCGCCCTCCTGCCCTCCCGCCATTGGCCGGCGGAGGCGCCCCGATTTGCATAAGCCGCGCCCCCTTTCTATTTAAGGGCCGGCGAAGGCGGGGAGAATCTCCTCTGCCCCGAAACCGCAACGTGGGTGAGGAATTTCCTTTCGCCGCTGCGAAGGGGCTTCGCCGGTTGGGTTTCTGCCTGCCCAGCACCCTTGAAGGCAGGGGTGTCGCACTCCGCGTCCCCTCGGGCCGCGTCCGCACTCTGGTTGCCCTCCAAGGGCCGGTCGTATCTGCCAGCCTGTGCCAATGTATCTACAGTTTGATCATATTCAATAATCGCATTCGATTATCCCCGGTTTTAGTAATCACGCGCTCTGAAACTAGAAGTCCGGGAAAAATAATGGCAGGCCGGTCTTCAAGCCTACAACTACTGTGCAATGTGTCGGAAAATGAGTTTTGAAAACAACTTTAAATCATCAGACAAATATTGCCAAGCACTGTTTATTGCATGAACTTCTTTTAACGTTTTCGGTCCCAGTCGAGACCCTCTTTCTGCCCCCCCGCCCCTCTATATCTGGTGAGCCCGATCCCCACATTGTGGGTCCCCGGCTGCCGGTATTCTGAAGAGGGCCCCAGCGGCCAGCACTTGCCATCTACTTCTACTTCCGACTGCTCCTCTGTCCAACTCTTGCCCTGTGCGGAGCATTGCCGTGGTAACCTGCGGCAGCAGAGGAGCAGTCAGAAGTAGAAGTAGATCGCAAGTGCTGGCTCTGGGCCCCTACTCGGAATACGGGCAGCCGGGGGCCCTGCAACGTGGGGGTCGGGCTCACCAGGCGGGGGGAGTGCCGCAGCTGCGGGAGAGGTGCAAGAGCGCCACGAAACGGCCTCCGGGGCTGGGTTTGGCCCCTGGGCCTTGGGTTTGACACATGTGTTTTAAAGGGACAGCCCCTTGGACATTTTATTACCAAACAGAGATTTGATAGCCAGTTCTCCCCAGCCAGCACAGCCGGCGGGGGAGGATGCTGGGAGTTAGAGTCCAGCACCATCTGGAGGGTGGCCTAATTTCCCGTCTGGATTTAGGCCACAAAAAGGCAAAAGTTCAACTTCCGAGTCCTAGCTAGGTGAGAGCTGTTGAATCAACGCCCGGATGGCAAATCAACACTTGCATAAATCCCACTGACTGGGTGGGTCTGCTCTAGTTGGGATTAGCAATGGGATTTAAGCCAGAAACTCAACTGGTGAAGCTCCCGGGCGTGTGCGTGCACAGCAAAGCTTCACCTGTCGCATTTCAGCCTGCCTAGTCCTGTTTCAGGCAGCACTATGCCAAGGCAGAAATGTTATCCTGTCCCTTTTCCTTGGGGAAGCAAAGTTTTTTGAGGTTAGCTCTACGGGGCTCCTGAGCATGCTAAAACAGCAGCTCCGAAAAGCACTGGAGCCCCAACAGATCGAGATGTTGGCAACGCTTAACCCTTTCCTGTTCGCCTTTTGCCAAGATGGCCAAATTAGGATCCCTCCTGGGTTCATCGCTTGGAAAGCCTATTTGCTCAGAGCCTGAGAAAGTTACTTTTTTGGAATGCCCCAGCCAGCATGGATTATGGGAGCTGTGATCCTCCCAAAGAACTTTCTAACCTCATCATGGGCGGGCTGGCAGGAGCATACCTCAAACGTACCTTTATCAAGGCCAGAGCGAAGGCTGGTTGCCTCGGTTTTATTTTTTTAAATGCGTTTTTCATTCCACTTTTAATCTTTAATAAAGCCGGCCTGCCGCTCTCAGCGGACAGCTTGGCACAGCCCGGCACCTCAGCTGCCACCTGCTTTGAAAATCTGCCCAGAATGCCTCTGGGAACAAGGCTATGTCGCCGTGGCTCAGAGCAGAAGGGGGAAAAATATTCTTTTTTGAAAAAGCAACCAACCCACCTACGGTTGGGCCGGTCGGCCTGGCACGGATGCTACTGCAGGGGCCGTACCGCACTGGCAGGGCGCTGAACGAAATCAGTATGGGCAGAAAGGAGGCTGGCGTTGGCTGTAGATCTCTCAGGGATTAGCAGGAATTCGTAGCAAGAGACAGGGTAGTAGAGTGGTTTGAGCACTCTGGGAGAGCAGGATTCGAATTCCCCCTCAGCTGCGGGTGACTTTGGGCAAGGCCCACTGTCTCAGCCTCAGAGGAATTCTCCTCTGAAGAAGCTTTGCCAAGAAAACCCCAGAATAAAGCGGTCATAAGTCAGAGTCTACTTTGAAGCACGTACCCATGCAAGTGTGTTCCAAAGAACCAGCGTGGTGCAGGGGTCAGGAAGTTCTTCCTGATGTTTAGGTGAAATCTTTTCCTGTGGTTTGAACCCATTGCTCCTTGTCCTAGTCTCTGGAGCAGCAGAAAACAAGCTTGCTCCCTCCTCAACATAACATCCCTTCAAATATTTAAAAATGGCTATCATGTCTCCTCTTAACCTTCTTTTCATCGGCTACACATACCGAGCTCCCTAAGCCGCTCCTCACACGGCATCGTTTCCTTCATTGTTTTGAACACCCTCTTCTGGACACATTCCAGCTTGTCAATATCCTTCCTGAGTTGTGGTGCCCCGAACTGGACACAGTATTCCAAATGAGGTCTAACCAAAGCCGAATAGAGTGGTACTATTACTTCCCTCAACCTTTACATTATACTCCTGTCGATGCAGCCTAGAATCGCATTGGCCTTTTTAGCTGCTGCATCACACTGTTGACTCATGTTCAGCTTGCAGTCCGCTACGACTCCTAGATCCCTTTCGCACATACTGTTTTCCAGCCAGGTGTCACCCATCCTATATCTGTGCATTTCATTCTTTCTTCCTAAGCGTAGTACCCCACATTTCTCCCTGTTAAAATTCATTTTGTTAGTTTCGGCCCAGCTAACAAAATGAATTTTAACAGGGAGAAGTATAGGCTTGAGTCAAGGGGGCTGGGACAAAGGCAGTTAGGGTGCTGAAAATTGTGGTCCCTTTGGTCTGAGCCGGGCCCGGGCTTAGCACTCACCAAGCCTAACCTGCCACAGAAAAAAGCTGGACGCAAATAGGGGCTACTTGACCATCGTCAGCTGGTGGCTCTAATGTCCGCAAAGTGGTGAATCCAAGCCAGGCTTTAGTACTGGTCAAAAGGGAGCTTTCCAAGGTGCTGAAGTCTAACCACAACTAGGTTCAGCACCCCAGACAGCGCTTTCAAAACCACCCACAACCTAGGCCATTTCCGTACTACACTGTTATAGCGCCATGATTCCACTTTCAACATCCTGCGGAGTCCCTGGGGTCTGTAGTTTAGGGAGAGGCCTTGAGAATCCTCAGCCAGAGAGCTCTTTGGCCTCAGGAAACTACAAACCCCAGAATTCCACTGGATGTGGGAAACTGGAATCATAGCCCTATAACAGTGTGGTGCGGAAAGGCCCTTAGACTGGATTCACCTCCCACTGACACTGGAAGCTGTTGGTTCCTGTGACTCGGCGCTGCGTTCGAAAAACGCTTCCTTTCTGTGGCTCGTAACGCATTTATAAAGAAGCAGGTCCTGGGTCGAGATCCCGGTTGGGGCCAGCGTGCGTTTGCAGCGGTGCCGTTCCAGGTCACCGTCCACGGGCCGCGCCAAGCTATCCCGGCGGTTTTTCCAGACACCCTTCCAGGTGGTGGTGGGACGGGCAGGGATGTGCCTTTCAGCTGAGGACCAGCGGGGAAATGCTGTCTACGAGAGGTCAGCAAACAGCCCTCAAAGCAAGTGTGCAAAACGGCAGAACCGCAGGTCTGAACTAAAGTTATGCCAGACCAACGTCCCTTTTGGTTTCTTGCCACCGTTTTAGTTGCACTGCTTCTTGCTTTCCCAACTTTTTGGAGGCAGGGGGTTAGGGCCGACAACAGCGTAAGCCCAGAACAACTCCTATCAAAGGCCCATTTCCACACTACGCTGTTCTACGGCTATTATTCCGCTTTCAACATCCTATGGAATTCTGGGATTTGTAGTTTACTGAGGCCAAAGAGCTCTTAGTTAAGCAGGTTAGTTGCATGGCTTCTTGCTTTTCCAATTTTTTTTTTGAAGCAGAGGGTTAGGGCCGATAACGGCGTAAACCCAGAACAAAGGCCATTTCCACACTACATAGCTATAGTGCTATTATTCCACTTTCAGCATCTTGTGCAATTCTGGGATTTGTAGTTTCCTGAGGGCAAAGAGCTCCCTGGCTGAGAATTCTAAAGGCCCCTCCCTAAAATGCAAACCCCAGGATTCCCTAGGAGGTTGAAAATGGAATAATAGCACTATAACAGTCTAGTGCAGAAATGACCAAATACATCTCCAAATTGTCTTTTTAAAATACCTTTTTTTAAAAATTAGAAAACAGTACTCACACAGTGAACAAATTGACTGTCTCAATCAAAATAAAATCACGGAGTAATTTTGAGAAAGATTGGGATATGATTATTGCATATTTGAGAAGGTCTTGGGGAAGAACCTCAGTTTGAGGTTTTGAAGACAAGTAGTTATCGCTTGTTCTAGAAGTAGTTCTTAGTTAAATTAACTCGAAGAAGCGGACTTAATATTTTTAAAACCATCGGCTGAGGAGTTGGATGTCATATGTCTATCTTTCTGCCCCCACTTTTTCTGGCTGTTTTATAAATAGGGTATACTTGTGTGTTTAATAAAGATATTAAAACAAAGAAAGTGTAGATATCAGTTTACATGATAGAGGAAGAACAGAGATAAGATTAATATTTGCGCTGTCAGAATTATCTGAAATAGCTTGGAAAGAGAATAGAAATTAAAGGAATTAAAGGTATCATACTATGAATGAAGAATTAGGGACATATATAATATACTGGCGTATATACCTGGCGTTGCCCAGGATTTTATTTTCTCATAGGTCATTCTTGTTAGAAAGATTTGAGATCCCATGTTTCTAATTCCCCAAACTGTCTCGTCCAATACCTGTAACTTTTCCCCATATTCCCCAACCCAATCTGTATTCAGAGTTATTAACAAGCAGAGGTTGGGTTCCTGAGGGAACACACTGCCCTCCTCCTTGCTGCTAGGCCTCATCTCCAGTGCAACCGGCCAGGCCCAAGAGCTCTCTGGTTGAGAATTCTAAAGGCCCTTCCCTGAACTGCAAACCCCAGGATTCCATGGAATCTTCTCAGGCATATGAAGTCTTCACCTGACACAAACAGACAAACATTGACTTTTATATAGTAGATAAACATATAAATAAATTAGTTTTGGGGGAAAATTGACATATAGTGACCCATCCACCATTTTGAGAGAAGAAGGTTTGTAGGAAGAAAAGAACTGCGTGATGGAAGGATATATAGCGAAGATATTAGGAATAACATCGATGTTATTTGGGAATTTAACTTCGATAGAGATTTTTTTATAATTGTTTTTTTCTTTGTCAACTTTTGTAAACTGGTTTTTTTAAATAAAAATAAATGGAAAAAAAATTTCCTGAGAGTAAGAGCAGAGCTTGAAATGTTAGTCTAAAAATTAATTTGTTTTGTGAAAAACTGGGATGTTCCAAGGATAATGCATTATTGCAAATGCTAGGGACAGAAATCTTCAGTTTGTTGCATTGAGTATTGTGTTAATTTTTTTTTTTTTTAAGTAATCATAAGGGACTGTGGCACAGGCAAGCTGCACACCTTCCAGGATTTAAACAGCTTTTTATCTCCCATCACTGATCAGAGACTTGGGCAGAAGGATAATGAAACAACCGGCCCAAAACGGCTATTTGTTATGCTGCAAAATTTAACTAGCTTGGAGCTTGTTAACTTAAAAGCAAACTGTGAGTCATTTCCCCTTGCAAGAGTTCAACACAACGTAATGTGTTATTTCCAAACTCTGCGGAAGAGCAGTTCGACAGCAGAAGAGAATTCATTGGAGGTTTTTGGGCAGAAGCTGCAGGCCAGGGATCTTTTATTTTTGGATTTCCCAAACGAGGGGGATAGGCTAGATGTTCTCTGGGGTACCTTCCAACACTATGATGCTAAGGCATACCCCAGCATAAAACCTTGGTTGCAAAATAGGGACAATGAGGAACGGTCCCTGGTAGTTAGAAATGAACCAGTTGTATTGGTTCGTGGTGAGGGGAAAATATATATATATATATATATATATATATGCGCGCAATTTTTTCCATCAATAGGGAGATGATTGATAGACAGATAGACAGATAGACAGACAGATAGATAGATAGATAGATAGAGCAGAGAGATATGGACTAAATATTTCTATAAAAGTGCTAATAGATAGATTGAAGTGAGCTAAAAATTTCTATAAATATTCAGATAGATAGACAGACAGACAGACATGGACAAAATATTTCCATAAATGTGCTAATAGATTAAAATGAGCTAAACATTCCTATAAATGTTCAGATAGATAGACAGAAGGACAGACAGATATGGGCTAAATATTTCTAAGTGTGTTAACAGATAGCTAGATTAAAGTGAGTTAAAATTTTCTATAAATATTCAGATACATAGATAGACAGATACGGGCTAAATATTTCTAAATGTACTGATAGATAGATAGATTCAAGTGAGCTAAAATTTTCTATAAATGTTCAGCTAGATAGACCGACAGACAGATAGATATTGGCTGTATATGTCTATAAATGTGCTAATAGATAAAGTGACCTAAAATTTTCTAGTAATTTTCAGATAGATATATACAAAAATTATATTAAAAAATTTCCTATATAGACAAGGTTAAATTTTTCTATAGATGAATGGATCAATAGATGGAAGTTAGACAGACAGATAGATAGATAGATAGATAGATAGATAGATAGATAGATACATACATACATACATACATACATACATACATAGAGGCTATTTTTTTTTCTATTAATGGGTTAATAGATAGATAGATTAAAGGGAACTAAAATGTTCCATAAATGTTCAGATAAACAGATAGATAGACAGACAGACAGACAGACAGACAGACAGACAGACGGGCGGGCGGGCGGGCGGGCGGGCGGACGGACAGATATTCACAAAAATTATATTAAAAAATTCCTCTATAGACAGGGCAAAAATTTTCTATAGATGAATGGGTAGACAGATGGAGGATGGACGGATAGATAGATAGATAGATAATAAATAGATAGATGGACAGTCAGACTGATTAAAAATGGCCTAAATTTTTCTGTAAATGAGCTAAAGTTTTCAAAGCTCTGTACAGAGATTCCAAACCAAAAATGTCTCTGGCTGCCGGCTTGCAATTTAACAAACATACAGTAAAGGGAAATATAATGAAGCAGAAAGCAGCGGCTGGAAAACTTCAAGAATCAATTCTTCAAGTTTCAGTTGACTTTATTCCAACTTCAGTGGCCCAAAAGAGGTCCCCCTTGCAAAGAAGGGCAGTAAATCGGCTCCGGGTTTCAGTCTGAAATTTAAAGGACCTATCCAAGGTGCTTAATCTATAATGGGGGTAGACTTCAGCACTTTTAAAGCCCCTTTAATGTTCCGACTAACCCCGGGAGCGTAGTCACTGACATCTGAACGACCCTGGAACCCTGGAAGATATCACGACCCAACTTTTATTACCATCTGTGAATTAAAAATGTAACATGCCCCTTTTAATGCCACCCCGGATCTAGTTACCATCTGATGCAAACGTCCTTCTAAAGGAGATCAACTTTCATCTGGATTTCGGAACGTGATGCGTTTATTGGTGTTTCTCAACGCGAGAAGCCTTTAGCTTTGCCAACGACTATAGAACGGCCGATTAGAGTTTTGGAGACGTCGAAGATGAATAAATTAAGAAGGAACAGTCCAGCAAAGAAATGCATCCAAGAGACACAACCAACTGATAACAAGGGCGGACCAACGAGAAGATAGTAACCTTGTAGAGTCTGGGGAGAAGTTGTGAGCAGGAAAAAAAAATGCAGAGTAGACGGTACGGTTTTCTTGCACCGGAAAATACACACATACACACAGAGTCAGGATGCATGACTGCTGTCATATATATGCAGTAACAGATGTAACAGAGTTGCTTGGCTACACCTAATAGGGCTGCAGTTTGCTGAAGCAATATTGTGAATTAATTGCTATATTTAGGTACAACTGTGTATCCCAGTGGAACGGGTAAACTATCCCAAGGTGCCAAAGGGTTAATGGCTGTAGTTTCTCAGTGTCCCTTTGTATCTGGGCCAGAGGAAAAAGGGGGAATGTTATGGCGTTACGGGAACAGGCCAGGCAGAGAGAAGGGAACGAGAACTTGGTCTCGCTCCCAGGATGAAAAGTACTGTATTTGCTGGAGTATAAGACTCACTTCCCCCCCAAAAAAATACTATTTGAAAATGGGGTGTGTCTTATACACTAGTGCATCTTATACTCCAGCAAATATGGTATGTAAATGATAAAAGATCTGGGAAAATGCTTCTGGTTGTGGAGCGATGTGATGTTTATGACTCTCACCAATCATTGAGGCATGCGCCTAAATTTGTACGACAAGGTATAAAACTTAAAGCCTATAGCAAACAAGCTGCCATTGCTCGTTGTTCTCCAAATAAATACTTCCACTTTACGCTCGCAGTGCGGTTTGTGAGAGCAAGTTTTCCAGGATACACACACTATCATTTATGTATCTATTAGATACATACATACATATTAGATTCTTGGTTGCATCAATAGCAGGATGGTGTCCAGATCGAGGGAGGAGATGGTGCCACTCTATTCTGCTTTGGTTAGACCCCATTTGGAACCCTGCACCCAGTTCTGGGCACTTCATTTCAAGAAAGATATCGACAAGCTGGAGCGTGTCCAGAGGAGGGGGACCCAAATGGTGGAGGGTCTGGAAGCCACGAAGCCCTAAGAGGAGCGGCTTAGGGAGCTGGGGATGTTTAGTCTGTGGAAGAGAAGGTTAAGAAGGGACAGGATAGCCATGTTTAAATATTTGAAGGGATGTCACATCAAAGATGGAGCAAGCCTGTTTGCTGCTGCTCCAGAGACTAGGACATGGGGCAACGGCTTCAACTACAGGAAAAGAACCTCAGGAAAAACTTCCTGATGGTCAGAGCATACAACCTATTGTTACGCACAGTTTTAACTTAGGCTAGATTATCACAATTGGGGGGGAAAAAACCTCCCTCTGTCAGCCACACTTTGTTGTTGTGTGCCTTCCAAGTCACACAAACTCACAGTGAACCAATCACAGGTTTGTTGTTGTTGTTGTTTTGCAAGATTTGTTCAGAGGGGGTTTCCTTTTGCCCTCCTCTGAGGCAGAGAGAATGTGACGTGCCCGAGGCACCCAGTGTCTGAGCGGGGATTTGGATCCTAGAAGCCTTTGATAAATATTAAATATTAAAATCTTCAGTTAAGTTTTGGGGGTCCCTGGTAAGGAATTATATTGACAAGGAATCCCTGGTAAAGAAAAGGTTAAGAACCACTGAACTATAGTATTGTGGAGTGCAGAAGCGGGTAACCATCATGTAACTCTGGGCCCCTTCTTAGGTTGGACCTTCCTTCCTTCCTTCCTTCCTTCCTTCCTTCCTTCCTTCCTTCCTTCCCTCCTTCCTTCCTTCCTTCCTCTCTCTCTTTCTCTCTTTCTTCCTTCCTTCCTTCCTTCCTTGTTCCTTTCTTTCTTCCTTTCTTTCTTCCTTTCTTCCTTTCTTCCTTCCTTTCTTTCTTTCTTTCTTTCTTTCTTTCTTTCTTTCTTTCTTTCTTTCTTTCTTTCTTTCTTTCTTTCTTTCTTTCTTTCTTTCCTTCTTTCTTTCTTTCTTTCTCTCTCCTTCCTTCCTTCCTTCCTTCCTTCCTTCCTTCCTTCCTTCCTTCCTTCCTTCCTTCCTTCCTTATTAAAACGGTTCTATCTTGGACTCAGGTGACAATGGTCTGTGCCATAGTATTTTAAATTTCTATGTACAATTGCAAAAGCTCCGTGCAGAAAGCTGACAGGAAGAAAATTGACTCACGGCTCATTCGCCATACACCAATGATAGTGCTATATTCTCCTTTAATTGCCATGGCAACAACCTATGCAATCCTGGCGTCTGTCACTGGGTGCGGTGCTGAGCATCCTAAATACTTCTCCCTGAACTGCCAATCTCAGGATTCCACAGGATGTTGTCATGGCAGTTAAAGTGGACTCGCAGCACCATAATTGTGCGGCGTGAATGAGTCGAAACTGGTGCTGGAGGAGAGTTCTGCAGGTACCAAGGCCTGCCCAAAAGATCCTAGAGCAAATCGATAACGGTCTAAATACGCTCAAGATATCAGATCTTGCACGCTAAGCAGGGCCAGCCCTGGTTAATACTCGGGTGGGAGACCAGCAACAAATACCACTCTATTCTGCTTCAGTGAGACCCCACCTGGAATACTGTGTCCAGTTCTGGACACCACCGTTTGGGAAGGATATTGGCAAGCTGGAACATGTGCAGAGGAGGGTGACGAAAATGGCGAAGGGTCTGGAAACTACGAAGCCTTCTGAGGAGTGGCTTGGGGAGTTGGGGATGTTTAGCCAGCTGGGTACGTTTAGCCTGCAGAAGAAGAGGTTAAGAGGTGACATGATAGCTATGTTTAAATATTCAAGGGCATGTCATACGGAGGATGGAGCAAGCCTGTTTTCTGCTGCTCCAGAGACTAGGACACGGAGCAACGGCTTCAAACTTCAGGAAAAGAGATTCCACCTAAATGTTAGGAAGAACTTCCTGGTGGTATGAACAGTTTGACAATGAAATATGCTGCTGATTCATAATACGGTGGAGTCTCCTTCTTCCTGGCAGTAAGAGCAGTTCGACAATGGAACACATGGCCTGGGCGTGGGGTGGAGTTTCCTTCTTTGGAGGTTTTTAAACAGAGGCTGGATGGCCATCTGTCAGGAATGCTTTGATAGTGTCTTCCTGCATGGCAGGGGGTTGGATCTCTCATGGTCTCTCATGTTTGCAGCACTTGAAATAAGCTGAGGACTTGAGGGGGAAAATGGGAGGAGGAGAGAAAAATCAGAACACTCTAAAAGCCACTGAAAAAGTGGGAAGGCTGAAAAGGAAATGAGATTGTCCCTGTCAAACCAGGACAATTGGAGGGCATATTGTTCTCAACTTACTCCATTGCTAGATCACTCGTCAACCCAGATATTATCAGGGACCATCCATATAATTTATTTCCCGTTCAGAAAGTATTGCACTGGTCACTGTTTTCTGTATGATTTTCTCTGCAAGAAATGTTTGGACTGCCTGTCCTATACAATGTGATTTCCCCATATTGAATTGAAACATTCCTTCCTCAAGGCAAGGGAGGGGATGGACGCCGGCAAGCTAACCGTAACATCCTCCTCCTCTGCATCATCCTCGTTACTGTTATTCTAATTATTATTCCATCGCTGCATCATTTTTTGCTTCAGTAGCTTTCAGCTATGTCCCGGTGTTACCGTTATGGTCAAAGGACAGGGTGTAATTTTGGATCGGCTTGAACAATTTAGTCCCCGTTTCCAAGGGTCTAATGAATCTAAATGACAGGGAACGTTAATGAACTGCGTTTTAAGGACAGACAAGAGGAAATAGTTCTTCGTTCAGTATGTGATTATCCCTGCTCTGGTGGCAGCCTTTTCAGTTTATTGTGAGAGTTTAAACCTGGGGGTTGAGTAGTTCTCTCTTGGGCCATTTCCGCACTAGACTGTTATAGTGCTATTATTCCACTTTCAACATCCTATGGAATCCTGGGATTTGCAGTTTCAGGAGGGGCCTTTGAGGACGGCCTAGAATGGGTGGCCAAAGGATGGCCTCCCTAAACTGCAAACTCCAGGCTTCCATAGGATGTTGAAAGTGGAATAATAGCACTATAGCAATCTAGTGCAGAAACGGCCTAGGAAGTCTCCATAGGGAAAAGACTTTTGGCCCAAAATCCAGCTGCCAAATTACTGGTCTGTGGGACCAGGTGGGAGACCTACGCTACCCTCCAGGGTTTCACAGATGAAACCTGTGTGACCAAGCAGGGTCGGCGTGTGGACAGGATGGCAAAAAGTATTACTGAGAAAGAGCACACAAGTTAGAAGAGGACTGCTGTGGGTTGCTTTTGCCGGAGGCTATCGGGAATGGACGGATTCTGCCATCTCCCCTCTTCTCCCTCCTGCTGACTTGACGGAGAGCAAACTCCTTGTGCACTTTCAATTCAGTATGGAGGGAATAAAGTAAGTTGAGGAGAAAGGGGGAAAGCGGGAGGGTGGGGAGAGAAGCCGGGACATTTTCAAAGCAGCTGGTAAAGTGGGAAGAGAGCGGATTAATCGGTTGTTAACAAATCGGAATAGCTGGAGAGGCGGTTCCCATGCTAGTCTTCAAAATGAGACCGGCTGTTGGGTCCACTGAGGCCTTTGCTTCAGCGGGCAGATATTGGGGCAACACGCCGTCCCTCTGGCTGCTGCTGGGTTGGAACCCTAAAGCCTCAGTTTGGGACCAGGACTCTGTTCCAAAAGCCTGAGATCATCAGTGCGGGCCCTTCTGTGTACCTCACCACCCCACGAGACTAGAGCGTTGGGTTTGCGTGACTAGGATTTTCTCGGTAATGGAGCCCAGACCGTGGAACTCCCTGCCGAGGGACGTCAGGCCGGCTCGAGACCGTTTGAGCTTTCAGCAGCCAGCCAAGACTGTGCTATTTCTCGTCGCCTTTGGTCCTTGAAGCTCCTCTGGCTGTTTTAACAGTCTGATTTTAAATTATTTTTAACGATCTGATTTTAAATGGGCTGTTAAAGTTTTTTCATGGATTTAACATTCTGATTGCTTCTGTTGATATTAGTTCTGTTGCCTGCAGTAGTCGTTTCTCTTTTCAGTGATCGTGGCTTCGCCTGCTTCGCCTGCTGTTGACAGTTTAATCATCGCTGGAATTCATCATCCCAAACTAGAGTTAGACATCCATAACTGATTCATATTCATGATCCCTAGGTATTCAATAGTATAGGGAATACATGGGAATTGAAAAAGAGCCCAATCGTGCCTTCCCAGGCATCAGCCGCTACGAGTGGCAGGGTGTTACCCCACTGGAAAACCCTCTCCCAGGGTCTACAATTTTGACATTAAAATATGATTCCATGTACCTGAGAGGTCGCCCGGATGGGCACGTAGGCAGCAAAGGTCAAACGACCGAAAACCAGGTCAGGCCAGTAAAATCCCCCATCACGTAGCCCCAGGAGACCTCAAGCTGTGCAAACCCACAGCAAACAAAGGGTCCTCAGCCCCTGAGAAGCCGACTTGAGGGGATTAGCGTGTTTGCCCGAGTTGAGCAAAATCCTATCAGGCGAGGACCGTTTACATGAAGCCACACCACAACCCAATGCAGCCGAAGATCCTGAGACTTTGGCAACACTTTGTAATCTCACCAAAGGAAGTCACCTTTGTGGAGCTTCTTTCTCATTGCGACACCCATTGTTCTCCCCGGGATTAGCCCTCCAGATACTTTTTCCCCTACAAATAGTCCCAGTTTTTGAGCGGTTCTTTGGATCACTCCCGGTCATCCCAGCAGACCATTTCTCTGTCCGTTGAGTAATCCCGTCAGCCCTCTCTGTGCTGAGCCCCACCTCTCCGCCGTTTTTCCCGGACCAAGGACTTCAGGACAAAGGTGCAGTATCACCCCAGCTACAACCCCTTCAATATTCCCCTATCCAGTTTCCGCTCTTTTGCTTCTCAATAGGTCTTGAGTGAGTGCATGAGTGATTGTGTTGGTGCGTGAGACTTTCATTCAATAAAATCATTTATTAGACATTTTTGTTTGGTTTTTGGCTTGGCCCGACACTGTAAAAACTGGGTAAAAAGACCCCGCTAGGTTACCCTGCCTCTTGCATTGCTATTGCTCATGCTCTGGCTAGTTTCCATTCCCCGTCACGTGGAGCACACTGAGATGTCCCCCAAGGGACCCCAAAAATCAGGGTAACAAGGGGTTTGTCCTCTTGTAGTTCAGGAGGCAGCAGCCTGGTTCCCCCATCCCATGAGAAATCTCTGGTGAAACAATCAGAAGCAGGATCCCTGTCACGATTTCTCCTCCCACCAAAGGTCACTGGCGGGAGGCAGTGGGAACATCGGCCCGTCCACAGAGAACAGAAATTTCTCCCCCGTAGCTCACAACAGCTGCTGCCCGGTAAAGCGGGATGGGGGAGATGTTGGGCTAGGAGACACTAAGTTAAGTACACTCATGCCATTTCCGCACTACACCGTTATAGCGCTATTATTCCACTTTCAGCCTCCTATGGAATCCTGGGGTTTGCAGTTTAGGGAGGGACCTTCAGGATTCTCAGCCAGAGAGCTCTTTGGCCTTGGGAAACTACAAACCCTAAGATTCCCCAGGAGGTCGAAAGTGGAATAATAGCACTACAACACTATAGGGCAGAAACGGGCTCCCTCGTTGGAGGTTTCTAAGCAGAGGTTAGATAGGTACCTCGCAGGGCTGTTTTCCAAATGAGTTCCTGCAGCAACCGCTAGGCCAGATGGCCCTCGAGATGCTTTCCAGCGCTATCTTTCTGTGATAATAGCTGGTCATTCTCAGAGACGCAAAACAAGGATAACTACACTGTCAATGGGGTGGCACATGCATCCAATGGACCCAGGTTCTTTGGCCACCATCCAACTGTGTACTTTGGTATCTGTGGAAGTGGGGATTCCCTCTCCTTCTCCCTGAAGCCCTCCGTGGTACCAAAACCTGCCCTAGAATTTTTTTCCCATGTCTTTACATATGCTTATAGAGCTGATTCTGGCATAAGCAGCAAAAGTACACTGCTGGAACCCAGGCCTTTGGAGGTAATTTTGTTTTTTCATTCCATTATTTGTTTATAGAACCAAATAGCAGGGAGGAGGAAATGTCAAAAGGAATGGGATTTGTACCTGAGTAGAAGCAGCAGCCTGTATGTGGGGCAGGGGGTGGTGGCTCCCTTTCAGTGGGGAGGTGAATCCTGTCCGGGTGTTAATTATAGCTTTAAGGTACTGAGACCTATCTCTGAAAAACATTCAGCACTTTGGAGAGCTCCTTTAACCCTATCAAAACTCAGGAGTGGATTCACTGCCCCACTGCCATGGGATATACCATCCACTGCTGCTTCTCTCTGGGAGCGATAGATCCCATAGCTAATGGACCCACTTCTGCTAATAAGAACTAAAACGGCCAAAACACAATCTCCCCACTTGATTTTAACTTTTCTGGTTGCGGGCCTGGGCTGCCAGCTCAGGGGATGTGCAAATCCACCGTTCTTTCGAGAAGGATGTTTGTTTTCCTGCGTTCGCTCCCTGCCCCACACCTTGCATTTCTATTTTCATATTCAAAGTGGGAGGAAGGTTCTGAAGTTCTGGAGAGCTGAAGAGAAAGCGGAGGAGGATGGGGCAGTCAGCAGCATTATCCCCATGCGTGTGCGTTGTTTTCCTGTGATCAACATCTGCGATCATTTTGGCTAAAAACAGTTACACAACATGGCAAATATTTGTGCTTTTCGGCTTGTCTTCCCTTCATATTGGCTCCAGGTTTTCCATCTTTCACAACATAGCTGAGCAGCTGGGCTGATGGAAAATTATTCGTGGCACTGATCCTTTATTAAAAGTGCTCAAAGCAAGGAGGAAAAGTGTTAGAGTGTTTGCATTTCACTATCAACATATCCATTTCACGCCTCCCAGGATGGGGAAGCAGGGCGACGTACAACTTGTTTCAGGAACCTGGACGTTTCTGAGACTTCAAATGCATTTCAGGAAACGAAAAGAATGCCATCAACACCTTGGATGCATTTGAAATAGGGATGGTAAATCTTGATTTTTCTGATTCCCAACGGGGGTCGAGCACAATGAAGCAGTCTTTTGTCCTGTAGCGTCAAGACACCTGGGAATTCCCTCGATGCCCACAACGATTGGGAACTGTGCAACTTTTCCATAAAAGTTGTGCAGCTTGCCCAGAAAACTGCACACCCTTCCTCAAGGAAAGGAAATTTCCTTGTCATGGAAAGGAAACTGTGCAACATTCAAACTGGCAAAGTCTCCATCTTCAGTCAGTTTAGAGTTCGTAGATGGTTGCCCGAGTACTACAACCGAATGCCTCTTTTGAGGTCGAAGGCAGAGATCCTTCCCAGCTTTGCTATCTGACCTTGGTTAACTGAAATTGCCCGGGGTTGAAATTTCAGCATGCAAAGCAGAAGCTGTATTCTTAAGCCATGCCCTGGCCTTTTCTGTCCTTGCTTTTGGTTCATGTTAGGAAATAAAGCGAAGCACCTGTCGGAAGTTAAGCAAACTAGAGGCGCAGGTAGGTCTGATCAGACTAGTCAGTATAATAGTCTCATTTGCATGAATATAAAGTTCATTTCCCCAGATTTGGAAACTTGCATCTGGTACCATCTCTCTCTCTCTCTCTCTCCCTTTTTTTATTTTGCTTCCACTGCGTCTTCCATTTCTTAAGTTGCAGAATCATTTGCAGCAGCAAAAGCATGATGGGGAATTAAACTTAGAAAGATAAATTCCAAAGAGAGATTGCATGCAGCCACCACTCAGTGGAAACAAGTCTTGTGCATCACGCTGCGCCCCTTAGCCAAGACGAATTTTCGTTGCATTTCTCCGACTCACGGCATGAATTTCCACTCTTATTTTCACTGGATTTCTCAGAATTTCACTGAGGTTCTCATCTAGGGATGCAAACCTTTCCTCATCGCATTCTTGAATGCAAGAATCAAATTTTAAAACTCTTCTCCCAACTGGGTGAGATTTTGAGAGTTCTTGTGGATTTCGCCACACTTTTTCCCACTTTGGGACACCTTTGACCAAAAAAAAAAATGCAATTGTGCAAAATATGTAATTATGTGCAAAGACAGCTTTTTTGCACAAAAAGTTATTTTTGCATAGCAAACAACGTAGCTGGAGATGTACGGAAGATGTATGGTATCATGCAGCTACATCACTTTAGTTTCCGCAAAACCCACTTGGTAAGTGGTACAGCCTTCCCAAAATGCATATCCTTCAGCTATCTTGATCCTTCACAGACAGTCCCAATTAATCCCCTGTCCTCTCATTTTTTCAGCCGCTTTTAAAACGTCCCAGTTTCTCTCTCCTTTTTCCACTTTCCCCCTTTGTCCTCAGCTTATTTCAGTTTCCAAGTGTGTCCAAAGTGCGTAAGTAGTTTGCTCTCCATTAATTCAACAGCAGGAGGAAGACAGGATGGGATGGAGTCTTGCCCTTCCCAACAGGCTCAGGCAATAGCAAACTGCTGTAGCCATTTTCAGCTTGCCATCTTGGCCACACCCTGATGTGGCTTGGCCACCTGTATCCCTATCCTCATTTGTGAAATGTTGGAAGGTGTGAAACAGGTCATTTTCAGCACAGAAAAGACTGGCTAGCAGGAGACATCCAGAGGGACCTCTAGGGTCTTTTTTGACGTTCCTCAGATGGTGTTCTTACAGCACATCAAACTACAGAAAAATAGGCGGCTGGCAGGTGTCCCTTGTGATAAGGGATGTCCTCTCTTTGAAAACTTCAAAAGCTTTCCTTTTACATTGACCGAATGAAAAGCCAAAAAAAGAAATTGTGGATCATGTCATTTTTTAACATGGACTATACATTCATTTTTCCAGAGGCATACATGACAAAGTGGCCTGAAACCACTGCCCACCATTCTAGTTGGCTACTTAGGTGTTTTGTTTGTTCAGTTTTATTTCTTTATTAAGTTAAAGTATAAATAGTAAAAAAAATAAATAACAACAGTGAAGATGATATGTTTGTAATTAGCAGTTGTAAACCATCTGTATTGGAACCATCTACATGCAGGTACCTTTCTCTACACCTGTGCAATTATCAAGCAGTTTTCATGTTTTTATATTATTTTGATATGTTAAGTGTTACATATCGCCTTTGAACTTCCTACCTACTTCTCAGGGAGTTGTGAATCATGATTTTCAAAACTCCCACAAATGTCCTTTGTGTGTACAGCTCTGCTATTCCAACTAAGACAATTTCCCCCCCCTTCTTATCCACAAAGTCAACTCTACAGTTGAAAATTAATTAATCTGGGTTTTTTTAACACTCAGTCTATCATGCGTTGCTGTTTATTTTTTTTTTATCTGTTGTCTCAATTTTCCATCTTCCCCTTAAATCAGAGCTTTCCAAACTGTGTGTTGTGACACGCTAGTGTGTCGGCTGCAGCGTGTGGGTGTGTCGCGCAAACGTAACGGGTGGAGCCGGCGTCCTCTCCCGCCACCGCGGACGGCCAGGCCTGGGTGAAGCGGCTGCCTCCACTTACTGAACCGCTTCCTGAATGACTGTGTCGTGAAACGATGCATATCTAAAAAGTGCGTCACCAACACGAAACTTTTGGAAAAGTCTGCCTTAAATATTTCATAAGTGGGCTCCACTCATCTTCTATTCCTTTGGGTGAAGTGACGGAACTGCCTTCGTTGTGTAGCGAAGCGGCACCTGCTTGGACCAATCCTCCAAATCCGGACTTACCAAGCAGCAGCTGCTGTGAGCGACGGAGGTCTGTTCTTCTGTCAGTCGGGACATCCGAGCCCGATGCTCTCATCTTCTCTCGCCAGTGATTTCTGGTGCAACAAGCAGAGGAAGGATCTTCATCACGGTTCTTCTTCTTGCTGGTGGGAGGATAGAAACATCCATTGGATGCATCCTAATTGACAGGAAAAGAAAGCCCTTTCAAGTTCTGCCTGTTAAGTCCCAACTGCAGGACTTTCGTGATCCCTACGTAACCTCTATTCTATTGGGTACGTAGGGGTCACGAATATGAGCCAGTCACGGATGCACAACCCTAGGTTGCATATTTATGACCTGGCAACCCTAGCGTGGCCAGGGCTGCTTTTTCTCCTCACGGTTTCCCCGGCCTGCTGGAGCACCTTGCCACTTCGTACAGCAACGCCATTCCCTTTAACAACACCACCTTCGTGTAAAAAGGGTAACTCGTTTCGGTTGCCATTGAGATCCCCTTCAATGATCTACGACAGCATTGTTCTGCTTGGTTATTAACTACGGAGAATCATCGAGCCGCGTCAAAATTTATAAAAATGCACTGTAACCTTTATTAAACCAACAACCAGAATAAAATATTGTTTTTTTCCCATATGTATGTCCAAGCTCAAGAGAACTTCAGAATGCATTTAGACAGTTTCTTATATCTTTGCATCAGCATAAAGCCACAGGTCTCTCTCTCGCACACGGCTACTCTCTGGCTACCCTTTTGCTATAGGCTCGGTTTCCAGGTCCAGGTCACACTCTCTGACCGGTTTCAAAAGTGAGTTGATTTCTCTTCTGCCTCTGTCTCTGTCTCTAGGCTTTCTCTGAGAAAACACACCCTTCTCACTCAACCCCCCGTGACTGACTGAAAGATTTCTAGCTCTTTCTCCTGGAAGTCCGACCAAACCCAATTCAGTGTGTCTGTTATATGTATGCATTTCCCTCTCTCAGGCTACCAACCCCTCTCTCCTGCTCATGGGCTGGGTTTGTCTCTGGAGTGGCCATTCTGGTTGCCTAGCAACCTGTTGCTGGGTGGCTCTACCACTTAGGATAGACACTCGCTCAGACTCCATCAGACCTAGGTTCTCTGCCGATCCCCACAGCTCTTCAACACCATGGAAAGGACCACGTTGGCAGATCTGCACTGCTTTTTTGGACGATTCATTCCTCGCGCAGAAGGTGTTTCTATGGAGGTGCTGCATTTTTCTCTTTGTTGCTATGATCTTACACGAGTGTGCCTTTAAACTGGTTTAATTATGTTTTAACTGTTTTATCATCAGCTCTTTTTTTTTTTTTCCAAAAAAGCTCCGTCTTCTTTTAACCTTGTTGTAAGCTGCCTTGGGTTCCACGTTAGGAGAAAGGCGGGAAATAAATCCAAGCAGACCTTACAATAAGTAAAATGCAGAGCAACCGATGTAGGGAGAGCCCATTGGGCCCTCCTCTTACCGTTATGGCATCGCCCAGAGGTGCCCGGTGGCTTCTAAGTCCACGGGACACTGAGGTCGGAGGTATTTCTGGAGAAGCTGGATGGAAATCTGTCAAAGGTTGCAAGAGTTAAATGAACAATTCTAGTACTGAGGAAGATGGGCCATGAGATCAGAGATGGTCAGGCTTGAGAGAACTGGTAGTGGATGGTGGCTTCCATGTCAGTGAGTCACTGAATCCACCCCAGGTTTTGGAGGGGTTTAAAGGAGTTGTCCAAGGTACTGAACCTATTTGGGGCACAGAGTTCAGCACCTACGATCGCTCATTTAGAGCAGCAGTGACTAGTGGCTCTTATGTCATAGGGAAGTGAATCCAATCCAGGCTTGATAGCTCTTCATGGTGCTGAACTATATTGTTATCTAGCTTTAGCACCGTGGAGAGATCCTTTAAGCGCTAGTGGAAACCTGGAATGGATTCACTGTGCCACTGACATGGGAACCACCCGCCACCAGTGTAGTCACTCCCCTTGTTGTCGTATTTCTCAGAATCCTGCTGCAATCCTCATCCCAGTAACATATAAGGGCTACGTATCAACTTGCGAGCTATTTTGATTTTCTCTTTTGGTGTGTCTTTTCTGAGTGCATTTTTTTCCCAAAAATGTATGCATTTCTTATAGTCACTTTCCTCATGCAACTCCTTCTGCACATGTATTCCTCATCAATTAACCTATCTTTATACTCATTGTTCAAATATTCTCACCCTGGACCTTCTTTCCAAATAAACTTGTGACTTTCTGTGCATTTTTTTTTTCTTTTCCAAAATGTTATGTTATGGGCTTCATCCCATAGCCAGCCACACAAGGGGCGAAAGGGATGTTTTCAAAGAGAAATGCAAACACATCGAATTCCTGTTCCATCCCTACTCTTGAGTAAGTGGTACGCAATATCACCTGTGGCTTCCACGTCAGTGGGACAGGAGATCTGCAGTGTTTTTTAGCATTAATTTTAAAGGAGTTATCCAAAACGATGAATCCAGTCCTCAATACAGATTCAGTGCCTTAGACAGCTTCATTAAATTTCAGTCTAAGCCCAAGTGGACTCACCGACACCCTGGCATGGGAACCTGCAGCCATCCCTGGTGGTACATGGCCACATGCCTAACCCTCTGAAACAGAAGCATATATTCACATGCTGGGTGGTGGTTTTGGAGGTGTTTCTCCTTAAAGCTTGCTCCATCTTCTACATGGCATTCATGGATATCTGAAGGAATGCCATGCAGAAGATGGAGCAAGCTTGTTTTCTGCTACTCCAGAGTCTAGGACACGAACCCATGAATTCCAATGAACTGAAATGACAAAGAGATTCCACCTAAACATTTAGGAGGAGCTTTATTATTGCAAGAGCGGTTCGACCATGGAATGGACTGCCTCAGAGAATTACCAAACTTCTTTGGAGATCTTTGAGCAGTAGTTAGATGGACACCTTTAAGGACTGCTTTAGTTGTATCACAGAATCATAGCATTGTAGAGCTGGAAAAGACCACAAGGGCCACTAAGTCCAACCTCCTGCCATAACACTATCCAAGCATTCCCGACAGATGACCATCCAATCTTTCTTTAAAAACCTCCACCACACTCTGAGGCAACAGTATATTCCACTGTCAAACTGTTCTTACCCTCAGGAAGTTCTTCCTAATATTTCAATGGAATCTCTTTTCCTGAAGTCAATTGCTCCATATCCTAGTCTCTGGAGGAGCAGAAAAAAGGTTTGCTCCATCCTCCAGATGACATCCCTTCAAATATTTCAACATGCTGCCTTTTAACTTCTCTCCTCCAGGCTAAACCCACCCAGCTCCCTAAGCCGCTCCTCACAGGCCGTGATTTCCAGGCCATTTTGGTTGCCCTCCTCTGGATACATTCCAGCTTGTCCATATCCTTCCTGGAACATATATATATTGCATAACCCTGCATGGCAGGGGGTTGGACTAGATGGCCTTTAGGATTATATTCCACCTCTAAAATTCAATGATTTTATGAATCACTGTTTTGCAATGTCCTGGTTGCTTCATGGGCAAAGGCAACAATAGCCAAATAGCATCTCTGTGTGTCCTGGGTAGGCCTTTTGCATGCCTTGTTTGCAGCACACCGGGCACCCCAATCTCTCGGGGTGGTGGTATTTTTCAGTCTGCAGCTGCATCCTCCGATGATCGACCATTTTGCCCTCGTTCGGCTCGGCCGGGGTGCGCACGGGAGCGGGAGCGTGTTGGAGAAGGCTGCCTCCTTACCGAGCACCTGCGGTTCACCGACACCGATGGCTTATCTCGCAGGCATGCAGGTTGGCTCTTTCTGCCTGCCTCAGCCGCCCGGAGTGATCGGGTTTCATTAAAAAATGTGTTTATCGTGAGCCGAGCCCGGGTTCCCTGCGCACATTAATACATTTTGTCATGGAAACAGCAGAAAGATCGCTCGCTTGATACCATGGTAATAAATGCATAGCGCCGCAAGGTCAAGAAACTCCTGGGAAAGGCAACCCACAGAAAAAGTCATCGCTTTGGAATCCATGGGGCGGGGTGGTCAATTCCCAGGTGGCCCCGAGGCCCGTTTTGTGGCCCCCATCGGTCCTCCCAAATCATTCACCCCATTTTTTTTTAAAAAAAAATGAGATGATTTTCCAGGCAATTTCTGCCTCGAAACCACCCAGAAACATGACACACATGTGCAAATAGCCACACCTAACAGCTGCAAATGCCTCGGTCACTGATACTGTCTTCAGGTACTTAAGTTTTTTTTTCCTACGGTCCCTCTCAAAATGGTGACAGGAAGCAACGTCCTGTCTCCCTCTGACCCTTCCTGTTGCCAATTTGAGAAGAACCCCAGGGGAAAAGGGAAGCCTTTGAGCTTGCCGTAGGGAGCGTGCAGCACAAGGGAGATGGAAGGGACCGGCCCTGGCTCCCACATCGTTGCCCACCCCACCATAGCAAGTGCCAGTTTTCCTTTACCCCTGGGGTGGGCAACTAAAAATCCCCCCAACCCCACATGCGCCTTCTAGGAACCAAGAGGGCAATTCTGCCCTGTCTTGGGGCCTCCCTGGGCCATTTTTGGACTAGCAGAAGCCTTATTCCCAGGAAATAAAAGCAGGAGTCAATGTCTAGTTAAATTCCTAGTTGAAATAAAGCATTTTTAAAAAAGGGTCAGAGGGAGACAAAACACGGTGAAATGGCTCCCCGTTAAAAATTGGGGTGATTTTCCAACTTCCTGACTCCATCTCCAGCTTTGCCTTTGGACAATACGAACATTGTCCTGGCCCAGCCAGTACCAAACATTTCCTGCAAGAAATCTTAGCCACCGCAGAGATTAAGTTCTCCACAACGTTGAGGAATTGAATTTTCTGCTGAAATTCCTGCAAAACATTCTGCAGAGCACCCGTCCACAGCTCCCGGCTAAGCCTTTGCTAAGTCTCAGCCCCACTGCAATATACAGTCTGCCCTCCACCTTTCCAGGTTTCACTTTTGCGGATTTAATTATTCACGGATTATTTGCTGTCCCCTCTGCTGCCTCCCTCGGCCATTTTTAATGGGGACTGCAAGCCTCGTGAGACTGAGAAACTGCAAAGGAGGCTTGCAGGTCCCTCTTAAAAATGGTGTGGGGCAGCAGCGGAGGTGGCCGTCAGCCCCACCAGCTCCCCACTTCTGCCTTGAGACATCCCTGATGTCTCAAAGGGATCCACGGTGGGTCGAATAGGGTGCTCACACTTTTTTCTGTGTTAAATATGGTTTGGGAGGGCCTCAAGCTATTCACAATTTTTCCACTTTCACAGAGGTCCCCTACCCCTAACCCTAGCGAACGGGGAGGGACGACTGTAATCAGAATTGGTACTTTTTGAAAACCCAAACTTCTGCACAGTTCCGAGTCTGCGGCTTACCTAGAGGGTGAACGGCCACTTCTGGAGGTTTCCAAGGATGGCAATGCACCGCCAGGGGCCAGGGATCCGGGACCAGATTTGGCTGGGGCAATTTTCCATTGGTGGAGTGTCGGGCCCAGAGGGTGGTTGCTGCAAGCCGAGAAGTCTCCAGGCCAAGCATCTGAACCTCTGGCTGCATCTCAGAACCCCCCATCCTGGCCAACACCTCAAAGGAAGAGAGAGGACGGAGTGGTCCCAAGGCTACCAAAATGCCCAGCGACGGGAGCTGCGTGAAAACATCTGTCCAGAGAACACTACGCCCGAGAACCAGGACAGCATTTGTTTGGTCTGGCTTGTCTTTGAGTTGTTTCTGACTTATGGCAACCCTAAGATGTACCTATCACAGGATTCGCTTGGCAAGATTTGTTCAGAGGGAGTTTGCCTTTGCCTTCCTCTGAGGCTGAGAGAGCGTGACTGGCCCATGGTCATCCAGTGGGTTTCCACAGCTGAGCAGAAATTCACCACCCTGGGTCTCCAGGATGCCCTCCATGTTGTTCTTGGGTGCCTTCAAGCCATTTCCGACTCGTTCTGACCCTATCAAATCTATCTAGGTGAATCTATCACAGGGTTTTCTGGGGGCTGAGAGTGTGTCATGTGCCCAAATGGGTTTCCACAGCTGAGTTGGGAATTGTATCCTTGATCCAGGGTCATTGTCCAATGCTCAAACCACTATACCATGCCAGCTCTGCAACATTTCACAGGTCAAGATGGAAACAGTTATTAAAGAGGAAGAATATATATAAGATATAAGATGGGTGACATCTGGCTTGACCACAGTAAATGTGAAAAGGATCTACGAGTCTTAGGAGACCATAAGCTGAACATGACCCAGGAGTGTGATGCAGCAGCTAAAAAAGTCAATGTGATTCTGGGCTGTATCAATAGAAGTATAGTGTTTAGCTCAAGGGAAGTGATCGTACGACTCCATTCTGCTTTGGTCAGACCTCACCTGGAATCCCGTGTCCAGTTCTGGTCGTCACAGTTCATGAAGGATACTGACAAGCTGGAACATGTCCAGAGAAGGGCAACTAAAATGGTAGAAGGCCTGGAAACTGTGCCCTGTGAGGAGTGGCTGAGGAAGCTGGGTTTGTTTAGCTTGGTGAAGAGAAGGTTAAGAAGCGGCGTGATAGCTATGTTTAAATATTTGAAGGGGTGTCGTATGGAGGACGGAGCAAGCCTATTTTCTGCTGCTCCAGAGACACGGACACGAAGCAACAGCTTCAAACTTCTGGAAAAGAGATTCCGTGTAAACATTAGGAAGAACTTCCTGGTGGTATGAGCAGCTGGACAATGAAATATGCAGCTGCCTCATAGTGTGGTGAAGTCTTCTTCTTTAAACAGAGGCTGGGTGGCCATCTGTCAGGAATGGTTTGATGGTGGCCTCCCGCATGGCGGAATGGGGCTGGACTCAATGGTCCTTGTGGTCGCTTCCAGCTCTGTGGTTCTGTGATTCTGTGATTCTAAGAAGAGACTGAACAGAAGACAGTTGCAGGAGTTTGCTTCCTTGCTTTGCCTGTTCGTCCTCATTATTAACTTTCAGCCAGTGTGACCACTCTCTGATGTTACTCGGCCACACGTGTCCTGGCTTTCATCTGTAAAATATTGGAGAGTGTGATGTTCTAAATAAATAAACAAAAATCCTGACAAGTTTCTTTTTCTAGGGGCAGAGGGTGGTGGTGAATGGAAGGCTTCTAAGCCACTCCAGAAGTAACAGAAAGTTCACGCGCATCCATTGAACAGGGAACAATGACGGCCCAACCTTCTTTTCCCCGGTTAAAAACATAATTGCTTTCTGGTGCTGTTTCTTTTCTCCTGATATTTATGCTGCATTTGGGAGTGGAGAGGAATGGAAAGGTGAAAAGCGATGAAAACAGAGCAAGCTGACATGAAAGGAGGCAGGGGAAAATTCTGCCTTTGGCTCTGAAAACGGAACAGCCGGAGGGAAGCCACATCCTTCTGTGTGTTCCATAGTTCTGCGGTGGATAAACAAGACTCTAAATATATATATACGTACACAGAGAGCGAAATGGAAGAGAGAATGAGAGACCTTTCCATGACACTCTCCGTGCACTTTTAATGGTGCTGCAGAACCTGTTAGGTGACGTTTGTCGCCGGTTCGGGAGGAAGGGGTGACAATAAAGCTGCCACGCAGGCAATGTTTTCATTGTCAGGCAGATAAAATCGTCTTTTCGGAAAGTAACTGCTGCTAAGGCCTGAACAACCAATGCGCTCCAGATTCAATCCTTTGCTGATTTTCTTCCTGAAGGAAACAACCCAAGATTTGAACAATTTCTCCGGGAAGAAGTCTTCAAAAACTTCACACTGCGGATATCTACTTCGCTACAAGAGCTTCCACTGCTTTTTCCTAGTTATGACTTAAAAGAGCATACTTTTAGGTTCTTATGATCATCTTGCATATGGTAACAACTGGTATCGGAAGCAAGCATGACGGCAGGCTGATGGCAAGGATGATGGCATCCATAGGGTGGAACTGCTTTTACTACCCAAAAATACATACTTTGAGGGCTATGCAAAAAGTGAACTCGTGCATATTGTTGACTTGCACATAAACCAAATGTGGTATCAACAACCACAAGTCTAGTGAAAGAAACTACTATTGCACCAGGTATATTGGGGGAAATGTTCCTATATGTGTTGAAATACAAATACTTTTTTCTAAGTTAGAAGACATAAATGCTCTGCGTTAAGTGTAAGTATCGGGTGTTTTTAGTGCTTAAAAACAACAAAGTAGACTTCACAGTTTTTCAAAGACGACTCACGGTTCGTGATGTATTTTGCACAAAATTCATGCACGGTGTTTTCCCACAGAAAACAGCATTTTCTGCACAGATTTCTATCTGGAAGGATTATTTTTTTTCTGCAGGGAAAGTGCTGCTTCTTTACAAAACAGCTATGTGTGAATTTTGCACGGAATAAGTCTCAAAGTGCAAAGATTCTCCAAGATTCTTTCATCCATTTTAAAAATATTAGCTAATAGTTTACATGGGCTACTTAGTTACACTTGCAGAACAAAGTAGCATCTCCTGGTCCAACTTTCTCAGGACCACCTTAACAGCCAGCAGTCGGGGAAGGGGGTCTTTTCAGCCCCCAACCAAGGCTCAAGGTGGATGACATTTCCGGACTCCTCCCTGAAGCAAGCAAGGCTACAAAGAAGATGGGAAAAAAATATTCTCCACGGTTCAATTTCGGGTTGATAAAGTGGGTTTCCTGACAGTAGAGAAACCTCCCTGGGCAGAAAAATGGAGAAGTGAGACTTTTGCACTGTATTTTTCCGGTAGTCAAACACCCTGAAGTGCTTATTCTGTGCAGGTGTGGATTTTTTTTCTGTGGGGGAAAAAAAAATTCTGCATAGAAAAATGTGTCTCCAGCATAAAAAAAAAAAAATTGCGTGCATAGAAAATACTGTTTGTTGGGCAAGAAACAAGTGTGATTTTTTGGTGCAGAAAATACATGCATATTTCATGGGCAGACGACCCTCCCCAGAACACTTCATGTTGTTCAAATACGGACAGAATATTATGCCTGGGTATGCCTATTTCTGGTTGCTGCAGAGGATGGCGTTCCTCCCTTAGACCTGTCTTAGGTCATTTCCGCATTGGACTGTTATAGCGCTATTATTCCACTTGCAACCTCCTATGGAATCCTGGGGTTTGCAGTTTCGGGAGGGGCATTGAGGATTCTCAGCCAGAGAGCTCTTGGGCCTCCATATACTACAAACCCCAGGATTCCACAGGAGGTTGGAAGTGGAATAACGGCACTATAACAGGGTAGGGCGGAAATGGCCCCTCTGATTCAACAGGTCTGCTTTAGCTGGGATGAACAACAGCATTTGGCCTCCAGCTGGACAAGCCGCAACCACCCTGATTTGGAAGGTAAAGTCTAGATTAATCCTCTGTTATCCTACTTTTTCAGCTGCTTTTCAGATGTCCCCATGTCTCTCTCCTCCTTTCATTCCCCCCTTTCCCCCTTTTAGGTTGCTGCAAAGTGAGTCCAAAGTGCAAAAACGGTTTGCACTCCCCTAACTCAGCAGGGGAGAAAGGAAAAGGGGAGACAGAGTCATGCCCTTCCCTGCAGACTCAGGCAGAAGCAAACTGCTGCAGTCTCTCCAAGCTTGTGTGTTCTTCCTTATTAATAACATTTGCCGTCTTGACCACGCTCTGATCTTGCTTGGCCACACAGGTTCTGGTTTTCATCCGTGACATGTTGGAGACTATAAAAATGCTGATGTACAGAAAACGAATGTCACCGACTATGATTAGAAGAACCACTGGATCTGTTCTTACCCAGTATTCACCTGGCGTATTTTAGGCCTCTCCCAGATAAGCCCCACTTTTATCGTTCAGGAGCGATCCCATTCAGATCTCCAGTATTTATATGCAGTGGCAACGTTCCAGGGGCCGTTCCAGGTTGTGGAGAAGAAAAGGGGAAGGCAGAGCTCCGCGTACACTAAGAGCCAGCTTTTAAGCCAGCCCACTGCATTGTGGGCAAATGGGGAATTGCTTGCATAAAGGGGTACTGGATACCTCCTAACACAAGTGTATGAAAAATCTAACCACTGGCAGAACCAGGAAAAGAGACCAGCCTAGTGCCCTTAACAGAACTGCGGCCTTTCCCGGCATTTCTCCTCTTTGAGGTTAATCCGCAAGCCGCTTTCGGTGGAAGCATTTGGACCGGTGAAGAGTGGATGGCGGAGGAAGAACGCCAACTTTGTGGCTTCATTAGTCATCGCTGGCAGCAAACCTCCCAAGCAGAGAGTAAATTATAGTAGCTGAAGCCTTCCAAGCCCCCCTCAGATCTTCCTTGTTCCAAAATCCGGGAGCCAAAAACAACTTAAGAGGAAAATTCCCAAAGCATCCCTCAGCTGGCATCTCTTCTCCTTCTCCCCCACTTGGTGTATCTTCCAGGCAAAATTATAGCAGGTCTCCAGGTTGGGGAGGGGGGGGGGAGGAAGGCTGGCAGCCTAATCTGAAGTCTGACTCACCAGAGTCCATTCAGGTCCACCTAATTAAAATGGTGGGGACATTTGGACGGGAATTAATAGCCAGCTGGGGCCAATCTGGGAACAGCTCTGTGGAAGAGTTGGCTGCACCAAGAGCTGACTCAGCAGAGAGGCTGGAAACAGAAGAGGTAGGGGTGTGTGTGTGTGTGTGTGTGTGTGTGTAGAGATGCTGTACAGTACAGGGTGGAGAGTTCAGCGGCTGAAAGATGTCCGTCTGTCTTCAGAACCTGGAAAGATTTGCTGACACTCCACTTTGGCAACTTAGGACCTTTCCGCGCTACACTGTGAAAGTGCTATTATTCCACTTTCAACCTCCTGTGGAATGCTAGGGTTTGCAGTTTAGGGAGGGGCCTTTAGAATTCTCAGCCAGAGAGCTCTTGGGCCTCAGAAAACTACAAACCCCAGAATTCCACAGGAGGTCGAAAGTGGAACGACGGCACTATAACAGTGTAGGGCAGAAAGGACCTCGGTTACATCTGAGCAGCGTCTCCTGGCCTGACCCTCCCCAGCCCACCTCGAGAGCCAGCAGCCAGGTGAGGCAAAGAAGGTCCATTCAGCCGCCAATCAGGGTTCAGCAGGATGTTTCCATCCCCTCCCACCAGCGACCCAGGGACAACAGAGCCCCTGTTGCGAGTCCTCGTTGCAGCCTCGCTCACTGGCGAGAGGAGTACGGAGAAGATCACCCGCCTTGTGCCTCAGTCACCAGCGGAATGGATCTCCTCTCTCCGGTCTCGATCCTGACTCTTAAGGTGCGGTGTTTACATCATTTTACAGTAAGACTAGATAGTCTTACTGACTATAGAGAAGTTACGGGTCTCTAACTCTAGGGCCGTTTCCACACTACACTGTTACGGCGCTATTATTCCACTTCCAACATCCTGTGGGATCCTGGGGTTTGTAGTTTCCCGAGGCCAACGAGCTCTCCGGCTGAGAATTCTCAAGGCCCCTCCCTCAACTGCAAACCCCAGGATTCCATAAGAGGCTGAAAGCAGAATAGTAGCGCTACAACAGTCTAGTGCGGAAATGGCCTGAGTTCAAGGTGCAAAAGCTGCTTGTACTCCACTAACTCAGCAAAGGGGGACGAAGAGAAAGGTGTGGAATCCCACCCTTCCCCGGAGGCTCAGGCAAAAGCAAACTGCTACAGATTCTCCTAGCTTGTTTGTCCTTCTTCATTAACAACCTCTGCAATTCAACAATCAGTATTTTTGGAAGCCTAGCAGTGGATGCCCTTGATTGGTATTCGTAGGCAGAGAAGGGTTATTTTTTTTAATGTAAAATTATCTAGAATCTGTGTTAGGAAATCTGGGAACCTTCTTTTAAAAAATACGTTGTTTCTTTGTTCTTTTTTTTTGGTCTTAGTATTTAATGTTTAGTATTTTTTCCCCTTGTTTATATGTTTGTCTTTGAAGTTGATCTGTTGTTTCAATTTGCTGGTTTTCTGTTTTGTTTTGCTGGTAGGTACCTTGGAAACTTTTAATAAAACATTTTTTTGACTTTGCTCGTCCAAACATGTTCTGGTTTTTCTTCCATGAACGGTTGGAATGTAGGCACTCTACGGAAAGACCAAAAAGCACGACAGCTTGGATGGACAAGGTGGATTAACCTTCAAGCCCAACCAGATGGGTGAGCCAGCTGGTTTTAACCAGGAATTGAGGTCTGTCCCAGTTAACCCACGTGCAAATACTCCACAATGCAGTTGGCGGATTATCGGAAAGTTTTAAGAATTTGGGTGGGGGATCAGCGGGTTAGGAGAAAGGCGTTAAGACGATAGAAGGCGGAGAGGAAGAGAACATGTCCATTGTCTGCCATCCTTTTAATGACATCATTGCTCTTGTTGTGTGCCTTCAAGTGGTTTTACAGTGACCCTAAGGCGACCTTATCACAGGATTTTTCTGGGGCTGAGAGTGTGTGACACACCCAAAGTCACCCAGTGAGTTTCCATGGCCAAGCAGGGAATCAAACCCTGGTCTCTTGGATCATAATTCAATCCTCAAACCACTGCTAAGCTGGCTCCCTGTTAGTGACATACACAGATGAAAGTCACGCTACTCACGGGGAATGCTTTTTTTGGACAATACACGAAGGTTGTCTCCAGCGGACGGTAGCGCAAGCCGAGTTGCACATGTAGGACCTGTGTGTCTGCAGCAGCGCATTTAGGTCCCTAGTACCTGTGATGCCCATTGCGTCCTGACAGGGACTCAGCCTTGCCATGAAGGTACAGCTCTGTTTGCTTAGACATGACACCAATTGTTGGGTGATGTGCTATATATTAGCTTTAGGACACTTTGTAATGGTAATCTAGCCTAGGCTACAACTGCATGCAGCAACGTATTGTATATCCAAGGAAAGGGTCATTGTGTCTCCTTCCAGTGGAGGAGAATGAAAGGGAGTTGTTTGGGAGGTACGTACCCCAAGGCGTCTGGTCAGTGTTTTGGGGGGAAACCAAAAGGACTGAGATAGAACAACATTGGAATCATAGAATGACACAGTTGGAAGAGACCCCGGGGGTCATCCAGTCCAACCCCCTTCTGCCATGCAGGAACAAACACTTAAAGCACCCACAGTAGGCCCTCCAGCCTCTGTTTAAAAACCTCCAAAGGAGGAGACTCCACCACACTCCACGGAGGCAGGATATTCCACTGCTGGACAGCTCTGACTGTCAGGAAGTTCCTCCTGAGGTTCAGGTGGAATCTCCTTTCCTGCAGCTTGAATCCATTGCTCCTTGTCCTAGTCTCTGGAGCAGCAGAAAACAAGCCCACTCCCTCCTCGATATGACATCCCTTCAAATATTTAAACATGGCTATCACGTCTCTTCTCAACCTTCTTTTCTGCAGACTAAACATCCCCAGCTCTTTAAGACGCTCCTCAGAGGGCTTCATGGCTTCCAGACCTTTCCCCATTTTGGTCGCCCTCCTCTGGACACGTTCCAGCTTGTCCATATCCTTCTTGAATTCTGGTGCCCAGAACTGGACACTGGATTCCAAATGAGGCCTAACCAAAGCAGACAGCAATAGTCAGGTGATTTACTATATATTAGCTTTAGGACACTTTGTAATGGTAATCTTGCTTAGGCTAGAATTGCAAGCAACGATGTATTGTATATCGAAGGGAAGAGTAATTGTACTGCATTTCAGTGGTGGGGGAATCTAAGAGGGTAGTTTGGGAGATGCATATCCCAAAGCATCTGGTCAGTGTTTGGAGAGAAACCACAAGGACTGAGACAGAACAACACTGGAATCATAGAATCCTAGAGTTGGGAGAGACCTCAGGGGCCATCTAGTCCAACCCCCTGCTATGGAGGAACACACATCAAAGCACTCCCAACAGATGGCCATCCAGCCTCTGATTAAAAACCTCCAAAGAAGGAGACTCCACCACACTCCCAGGTATTCCACTGCCAGACAGCTTTGACTGTTAGGAAGTTCTTCCTGAGGTTTAGGTGGAATCTCTTTTCCTGTAGTTTGAATTCATTGATCCTTATCCTAGTGTCTGGAGCAGCAGAAAACAAGCTTGCTCCATCTTCAACATGACATCCCTTCAAATATGCAAACATGGCTGTCATGTCCCCTCTTCACCTTCTCTTCTGCAGACTAAACATCCCCAGCTCCCTGAGACAGTCCTCATAGGGCACGACATGGAGATTGTACACAACGTGAGGCTGATAAGGAAACCTGGGAAAGTTTGAGATAGCCAAGATCAAAGTATGGGAACCGTGAGGAGTTTAGGAAAGGGTAAGAAGGCACCAATAGCAATTGCGAGCACATAAAAATGTGTATCACTATGTGACTGAGTGTGTATTGTAGAATATTAGCTTTAGTAACTATTATAAATGCTATACCTCTATACCTCATTAAACAATTCTGATGAACTCTGAGTGTTTTCTTGAGAGTAAAAGCGTAGCTAGCATATGGCACCTCTGCACACTGCTTCCGTACATTTCATTGCACATCGGGGTGTCAGCCATGTGCTATGGCCACTGATCTACCCAGGTTGCACTGTTGGCATTTCACATAAAATATATGGAATATATAACACATAATATAACTCTACCAGAATAATATTTATGGGAAAGTGATATAGGATCTTGGTCAGTGTGCTCCCCTAAAGAGAAGAAGAGGTTGGCAATGTTACCTTGTTTTTTGGACTACAGTTCCCAGAATTGCCTAGCTGCCCTTGAGTCACTGGGACTCTGCGCATGGAATGGAGGAAGGTATCCCCTTGTTTTTTGTTTTGGGCACTAACATGTCTTTGTGGAGCCCTGCCCACCACTAAATAAACAATGGGCAATGGCAAAAGATTTCAGATGAATAGAGGCCTTTTGTCCCTTGGGTTGTAGATCAAAATGTAGATTTATCTTGGCAGTAAACCAGAACTGAGAAATTGTATTTCTTTTTGAGGCTGCCTCACTCCACCCTCCTTAAAAGCCTGTCTTCTTTTTCAGAGCTGGGAAGGTGTTGTTGTTGTTGTTTTGGATTGCATCTCCCAGAATTCCCCAGCCTTGGAAACAAGGAAAGCTATTTTGGACATGTTGCCTTTTTGTACTACAACACCCAGAAATTCCCTCCTGCAAACTTACGGCCCCTCTCCGTGCCGGCCGGGGAACTGATTCTAAGAAGCGTAATCCCTAAAGGAGCTTGTCCAAGCCGTGGACTTATTTATTATGTCCTTGTTATTTAAAAGCTTTCAGAGCAGAGATGGGGAATGTTACTTCCTGGGTTACAACTCCCAGGATGACTCGCGGGGGACGCTGGGTGCTGTCACACAAAAATTATGTTCCCAAGTGTGATGCAGAGGAGAGTTTTCCAACCGCACTGGAAACATTGGTTGACCTTAATGATATGTGTGAGAGAGACAGAAGCAGAGAGAAAATTGGAGAGAGAGAGAGAGAGAGGACAAAGGTGGCCTTTGCTTCACCTTTTTGGCAACCCACACAGTTTCCTGTCCTGAATTGAGGGTCTGTGACTATGACGTATGGCAGGCAACCACTCCGAGGCTGCGGTGAGCTTGCAGGGAAGCCTCCGGCCACGCCAGCTCATGCAGCACCGTTTGGAAAGGGCGTTGTTGAAAGGATGATGGATCACTTCAAGGAAAAGAGGGGAGTTCAGCTTCTCCCCGCTCCAACCACCATCCTTTCTAGAAAGAGTTGACTCAGCCTTGGCACGGACGCAGCCAGCTTCTCGCAGGGCCTGTCCCGCTGCTCCTATTCAGCTGCCACGGCTGGATGCATAGCTCAGAACCGTTCCTCTGTGGACGGCAATTCCCCACATTTCCCAGCCCTTAAATTGCCACTGCTGCACGGAGAGCATGGAGAAGTTACTTTTCTGAATGACAACTCCCAACACCTGTCACATTTCCAAGGAATTAACTCACCTCTGCTGGAAAACACAGCTTGGAAAACTTGCATTCCGGGCTTGTTGCTTCGTGCAAACTTTCTGACTTACAGCAAAACTCTCATGGGGTTTTCTGGAGGCTGAGAGTGTGTGATGTGCCCAACGTCACCCCTAGGTTTCCATGGCTGAGCAGGGAACAAAACCCTGGTCTCTAGCGTAACAGTCCAATGTTCAAACCACTAAATCAAGCTGGGTTTCACTTTTTGGACTATACCTCCCAGAATTCCCAGCAATTGAATTCTTCCTGCCTGAAGCAGATTATGGAAAAGTTACTTTTGGGGGACAACAGCTTCCAGAGTCCTGCACAATTCCTAGCAATTCGATTGTCACTACTGGAAGTAGAGATCAGAGAAGTCACTTGTTTGGATGGCAGCTTCCCAAATCTCCCACAATTCCCAGCCGTTCAATGGCCCCTGCTGGAAGCGGAGTTTAGAGACATCGATTTTTCAGACCACAGCTTCTAGAATTCAAAAAGATAACTCTTCCAAGTTCTTGCTGGGCTAGGGGATGGTAGGGCCTGTAACCAGGCAAGAGGGAAGAAGATCAGTGGGCCGAATGGAAAACGGTCGGAAGGTGTTATGGGAACAATTCAGGCAAAGATGAGGAGACAAGAACTTGCTCTGTATGAAAGGTATGTAAATAATGGAAGATCTGGGAAAATGCAGAGTGATGAGACATCTATGACTTTTGCTAGACATTGATGTGTGCACCTAAATTTCTATGCCAAGGTATAAAACATGTAGCCACTCAACCTGCATTGGGCTCAGCAACTTTTGGGAAACTTGCGGCGTTGCTTTTCTCCAAACACTTCTGCTTGAAATTCTGAGGCCATGTCCACACTAGACTGTTACAGCGCTATTATTCCACTTTCAACATCCTATGGAAGCCTGAGGTTTGCAGTTTCTAAACTGCAAACCTCAGGATTCCATAGGATGTTGAAAGTGGAATAATAGCGCTATAACAGTCTGGTGCGGAAATGGTCGGAATGTAGTTTGTGAGAGCAAGTTATGCAGGACATGACAATATCTTTTGCAAGACACAGATCTCGCAGGCTTGATTTTTGGGAGGGTTAACCCCTGGCGAACGTTAAGAAAAGTGTCTTACTGGTAACAGCAGTTTAACAATGGAACTAGTTACCTACAGACTTTGTGCCTTCAGAACTGTCTTTCAGAGCTCTGGATCTTGTCCTGTACAGCTGTCCCCAAGGAAGTGTCACCCATGAAGTTCCTTCCCACCAATGGAGTTAGTCTTTCTTGCTGACTGTGAGCTGAAAGAAAGCAGAAAAGGGAACACATGGCTTTTTATTAGAAGAAGGAAGCGGACAGCCCATTTGCTGGGAACGGCATGTCTTTTCCTTGTATCGTTGCAAGCCAAAGTCCAACAGCCTTTGGTTGAAGAAGCGGTGGAACATCTTCCTCTATTGCTACACATAATGCCATAAGGCAGCTTGCTAACTGCTGAGTTAAATCTCTCATTTCTTCTGAGCCACGAGGAGAGGAATCTCACTTCATTTTCAAAGAAGAAAATCCACAGCCTGATGGTACAGCATATGCTTTGAATGCAGAAAGTTCCAGCTTTGGTCTTGAGAGTCTCCATGCATGGATGGCAAAAATCCCCACCAATAAAAGCAATCACCAAGTAGAAGTGGGAAAGAGAACCTGGAGAGCTCAGCACCGAAGCTGGACTTCCTCTATTCGGAGCATATATTGTACCATTGGGTTGTGTTCCTTCCCTTAAAAATGAAGTAAGATTCTAGGTTTCATGGTTTGGGATAAAGGAGAATGACCAAGCGTTTTTGCCCTCTGTTTTTGCTCTGCGCTTTTTAATTTTTATCCTTTTCTCCCTTCATTTGTATACTTTTTAATTTATTTCTTAACGAAAACTATTATTTAAACAAAAGCATTAAAACCAATTAAAATCTTACTTTAAAACAGATTAAGAACAGCACAGTACCATATAAGCTGTTCTTTTCCCGTTAAAAATCCGTCTCCAAAAGTTCACATAGAAAAGTCTTAACCTGCTCCCCAAAAGAAAACAAAGAAAGGGCCATTCTTATGTCCCTAGTGGGGGAGTTTTGAAGTGTGGGAGCAGTCAGAGAAAAGGTCGTCTCTCACGTCCCCACCAAACACTGAGTTTGTGCCACAAGCTCTTCCCTTACAAGGTCTAAGGCCAGTTCCGCACTACACTTTTATAGTGCGATTGTGCTATTATAGTGCTATTCAACCTCCTACAGAATCCTGGGAGGGGCATTTAGGATTCTCAGCCGGAGAGCTCTTGGGCCTCAGTAAACTACAAAGCCCAGATTTCCACAGGAGGTTGAAAGTGGAATAATAGTGTTATAATAGTGTAGTGCAGAAACGGCCTGAGTCAGGGATGTCCACAGTGTGGCCTGCAGGCTGTCCTTGAACCTCACCTTACCCCCCGACCATGTTTGTTAAAGCTCCTCAACTACCCCAATTTTTGAAAAAGGATGAGCTTTTCAAATAATTTTTGTCCCCAAACCGCATAAAAAGTTTTCCCTCGAGCACGCCGGTCAGAGCTGTCCGGCAGTGGAATCTGCCGCCGCCTCCACGGAGTGTAGTGGAGTCTCCTCCTTCTTTGGAGGTTTTTAAGCAGAGGCTGGAGGGCCATTTGTTGGGAATGCTTTGATGGGGGTTCCTGCATGGCAGGGGGTTGGACTCGATGGCCCCGGGGGTCTCTTCCAACTCTACATTTCTATGATTCTATGTGAAACCCCCACAACAAAGCTAGGAAATGTCATGCCACATTGCTTCTTGTTGCCATTTTGAGAGGGACTGCAGAGCGAAACGGAGGTATTTGGCTTTGCGGCGAGAAAGCGCAGCACGCACCGGGGAGAGGACTGGCCCCTGGCCCCCGTACGGTTGCCCACCCCTGGTCTAGTGGGCCTCGCACCCAGGCGTGGCTTCCATGTCAGTGGAATCTGCTTTGGGTTTCCATCCACCATTAAGGTGCCGTAAATGGATGCGTAACATGAAGGCACACGTGTAGCCCATCCCAGTTTTCTCACTGGTCGTGAAGTGGTGCGCTGTATCTTGGATTTCTTATCTTTTATTGCTAACGGTGTTTTAAATATGGTTTGGACTGTTTTTATCCTGGTTTGCTTTGAAGAAATACTGCTATTTCATTCTTTTTTAAACGTCTATTAAAAAAAAAGATTTCAACTTCATCTTGTTTTAAACGAGGGTAAGTTGTCTCGAATCCCACCCTGGGAGAAAGGTGGGGTACAAAAATTCGAGAAAGGACAAAAAAGAAAGAAAGAATAATTCCCTTAAAATTCAGACTAAAAACCGGAACAGGTTCACCCACACAACCCACGGACACAGGAGCTACTGGCTTCCACGGATTCCATCCAAGAGGATGACTGTGTTTTGCATCCTGAGCTGAAAATAGGTAGGTCTGATGGCTTTTCCTAATCCCTTAGCAGATGATCTCGGCCTCCACAGGAAGCTGCTTCTAAATCTGGCCCAAGGCTGCCCTTTTCAGCGACGGAATCGCCCTCACTGACTTGTCCCCTTGCCCGTTGCTCCCACAGTGAGACTGCAAGGGAGATCTGGCTGCACAACAGAGAAATTCAGACCGAGCAGTTAGACCGGAAGTTCGGGAGTCGCACACATAATTCTAACACAGTGGATGGGAAGAAGCTTCAGATGGTCTCATTGAAAAGGTGAAACTGTGCGATATGATACAGATGGACAGATCTACGTCCATATTAAGGGGGGATAAATTTGAAAAGAAAATTCGGCTGGATAAAAGTACATGTGAAAGGGACCTAGGAGTCTTGGTAGATCACAAGCAGAACATGAGTCAGCAGTGTGATGCGGCAGCCAAGAAAGCCAATGCGATTTTTGGTTGCATCAATAGGAGTATGCTGTCAAGATCGAGGAAAGTAATAGTACCACTCTGTTCTGCTTTGGTTAGACCTCATTTGGAATCCTGTGTCCAGTTCTGGGCACCTCAATTCAAGAAGGATATGGACAAGCTCCAGAGGAGGGCGACCAAAATGGTGAAGGGTCTGGAAGCCATGAAGCCCTATGAGGAGCAGTTTAGGGAGCTGGGGATGTTTAGTCTGCAGAAGAGAAGGTTGAAAGGGGGCATGACAGCCATGTTTAAATATTTGAAATGATGTCATATCGAAGATGGAGCAAGCCTGTTTTCTGCTGCTCCAGAGACTAGGACAAGGAGCAATGGATTCAACTACAGTAAGAGATTCCACCTGAAGCTCAGGAAGACCTTCCTGATGGTCAGAGCTGTCCGGCAGTGGAATATGATGCCTCCGTGGAGTGTGGCGGAGTCTCCTTCCTTGGAGGTTTTGAAGCAGAGGCTGGATGGCCGTCTGTTGGGAGTGCTTCGAGTGTGAGTACCTGCATGGCAGGGGGTTGGACTGGATGGCCCCTGGGGTCTCTTCCAACTCTAGGATTCTATGATTCTATCAAAGATTGGGATGATGTTCTAACATATTTCAGGCATCTTTGGGGTGATATCAAGACGGTGAACATTAACTTTTGAGAATAAGGACAAAATACACAGGTACAAGAGCTGTATCGGTTTAAATGACAGGCAAATAACTTGTGGATTATGTTTTATTGCCTCTCATTTGGGGGGAAGTCTTGTGCAAATGAAGTATGAAACAAGTGAATGTTCGTGAAGATAAGAAGATGGCGAAATACATGACTAAGTAAATGTACGTAAGCTTTATTTCTGAAATATCTTTTTTTCTCTTCTTTCTATAGGATATAACACTGTATAATTCTTTTCTTCCGAGGGAATAAGTGTTAATTATTTATGTTAACTCTTTTAATACTTGCAATAAATAAATAAATAAAAAGAAAAGGCTTTGCCATTGTTGTTCTTGCTGTCCAACCCTTTCTCAGGATTGAAATATAGATGGATGTAATCTAAGCATTGCTAAGTAATCTTTCACCAGCAGGAGACCAGTTTGGTCGACCTTGGCAGAGGAAGGGCTGCCACGCCAGGGTCCGCTCAAGGCGGTGAAAGGTGGCAAAGACCATAGGAGTGGGATTCACAGATTTGTAGAACTACAGTGCTGGGAGGAACTCCAAAGGCCATCCAGTCTCACCCCCTGCCAGTGCAAAAGCAGCCCCCAAGAGACGGATGTCAAGGATTTACGCTGAATCAGGTCTGGTTTCCTCTAAGTGGATGGCAGGGAAAGAGGTGAGGTGGCCAGAGGAGCAGGCGCAAGGTCATCAGGTTTGTTAGGACTATAACTTGTGTACCGGAGAAGGCCGCACGCCAGAAAGCTGATTGAGTCGCCCCATATGTTCAGGGTGACCGCCTTAAAAAGGCTGGGATCTGCCAGCACAATCCACCAGGTTTTTCCTGATTCAAGGAGCAATGGATTCAAGCTGCAGGAAAGGAGATTCCACCTGAACCTCAGGAGGAACTTCCTGACAGTCAGGGCTGTCCAGCAGTGGAATCTGCTGCCTCGGAGTGTGGTGGCGTCTCCTTCTTTGGAGGTTTTTAAGCAGAGGCTGGATGGCCATCTGTCGGGAGTGCTTTGAGGGTGTTCCTGCATGGCAGGGGGTTGGACTCGATGGCCCGTGTGGTCTCTTCCAACTCTACATTTCTATGATTTCTATGCTGCTGACTATTTATGTTTTGTAAGGGGAGATGCTGTCCATTTATCTCCTGATGTTTTTTCTTTCCTAAAAGCTTTCCGGAATGTTTGCCGAAAGCCTTATCTTAGCGTGCAGCAATAAATCTGCCCCAAGCTTAACATGCTGAGTCTCCGGAGCTTTTTTCCAGCTTCGCTCCTGCCGCGGCGAAGCCTCGCTTCACTGTCTCAACTCTGTATACGCTCCGAGGAGCCAGTTCCTGCTAATCCTGACAACGGCCAACTTAAATTTGAAAACCTCCAATGCATGGGAGCTCATTTCGTTCTGGGGGCGGTGGCACCTGTCTGCTGCCATGTTGGTGGAGTGCCACCACCCCGAAAGGAGAAATCTAAGCTTTCAATGATCTCTTCAAGGTACTGAACTTGTCCCTGAACTAGATTCAGCACTCTGGAGAGCTCTTTTAAAGCTAGCAAACAGCCAGAGTGGTCTAGCAGTTCCCACTGCTTACAGAAGCCACCAGCCACCCCTATTCTGGGACAGTTGATTTCATTGTCAAACAGCTCTTGCAGTGAGGAACCATTTTCATGTCCTGTGCATCCAGTGGTTCACTCTGAAGGGAGGGCAGGAGGCAGGGATACGGCCTCCTGGCATCTCCAAATGGCAGCAAGTTTCCAATCCAACCTTGAGCGGACAGAGTGTGTAGGCAGAAGCTTCCTATGGGTTCGTCTTGTCTGCCCTGAAGTTTGGGATCGGGGATGGAAAGAATATGGCCTGTGGGCTTTTTATGGTAGCCTGTAATACAATCAAACCCTGCAGAACGTTTTTTTTCTGGCCCTCCCTCCCTCCATCCCAGGTGCCCCTGCCCTGGCTTTGGAGGGAGAGAAGAAGAGGCAAGATCTGCTGGGCTCAATCTTCTCCCACACTGCCGTCCCTTTTCCTTTTGCATCTTATCTTCATCAGCCTGAGGGCAGGGAACTGTTTTATTCTCCTTTTACTTGTAAAGTGCCATGTGGCACTATATAAAATGGCAATGGCACTATATCAAATAAATACTTTGGGGATGATGAAGTTTTTAAACAGTCCCAGGCAGTGTCTTCCACTGTGAAACTGCTCCTGCCATCAGGAAGTTCCTCCTAAGGTTTGGGTGGAATCTCTTTTCCTGGAGTTTGAAGCCAGTGCTCCATGTCCTAGTCTCTGGAGCAGCAGAAAACGGGCTTGCTCCGTCCTCCATCTGACATCCCTTCAAATATTTAAACCTAGCTATCATGTCATCTCTTAACCTTCTCTTCTCCGGGCTAACCCTACCCAGCTCCCTGAATTGCTGCTGACAGGGATCTCCTTCTGCTACTGAGCTGCAGGGCTAGATTCTTCAAGTATTGCAAAAGACACACATGCACTAACTAATTCAACACGACTCCAGGTCTTTTGAGGAATTCCCCAAACTGACACCCTCCAGATTTGTCCTACTACGACTCCCATCATCCCCAGCCAGCCACACTTGGGAGAAACTGACCATGGGCCTATAGAATCTCTTCAAAACCAAAGAGTCAGCAATATTCTTGACCTTTTATTCCTTCCTTCCTCATTTGTTTTTTCAAATTTTGCAGTTAAAGTAACCAAAACCCCACCAAAGAGGCAAGATTGCTTTCGAACGGCCTCTAGAATCACAAAGAAACTCTACAGGACTCAAAATGGATGTATGTGTGTGTGGGTTTTTTTTGCTCAGCGCCTTAATTTTTCTTCTTGAGAGTTCTCTCTTGCTTTTTAATTGAGTCAGGCTCTTTTTATTGTACCTAACCATAGATGAGTGCAATTTTACCAGGAGGGGAAAAAACTGACCATACTAATCAGATCAATTAATCATGTGCACAACTTAACAGGAACAGCTTTTCAAACCTCCGCTCTTGCTTTTTCAACAGCCACACTGAATCAAATGACCAGATCAGCGATTCTTAGCTTTGATTCGAGTCTATTTTCTTTTCTTTTCTTTTTTTTTTTGGAAGCTGAATAGCTTCACCAACTACTGCTCTGTTTCCAGGCTCAATGCAAGGGCCATTTCCGCACTACACTGCTATAGCGCTATTATTCCACTTTCAACATCCTGTGGAATTCTGGGGTTTGCAGTTTAGGGAGGGGCCTCGAAGTCAGTATTTGAAACTCAAATTCAGTAACAAGGGCCTTTGAGGCCCCTCCCTAAACTGCAACGCTCAGGATTCCATAGGAAGTTGAAAGTGGAATAATAGCGCTATAACCGTCTAGTGCGGAAATGGCCAAAGTCTTGGTTAAGCCCTATAAAGCTCTATATGGCTTAGGTCCAGGCTGCCCGAGAAGCCATATCTCCCCATGGGAGCCTGCCTTAGTCTTATCATCTAGAGGGAAAGGCTTTCTTTCTGTCACACCGCTCTTGCAGTTATGCCTTCACTACAAAGGAACTGATTAAGAGTAACCACCTATTTATAATTAGTTACTTCCAAGCTCTGTCCTAACGAATGAAACTGTGCTATGCTTGGTTAGAAAAGAATTAATATATCTAGTTCTTTGTACACTCTGTCTCAACTAGTTAACACACAATTATAATCCTAATTTAATTCAGTTATGTCTTTGTTACAAAGGAATTACTCATAACTACTTAACCGTTGCTAATTTTTTCTGATAACTGCAGTAACTAAGTCACAACTCATTACATTTCTGCACTGGACTGTTATAGCGCTATGATTCCACTTGCAACATCCTATGGAATCCTGGGGTTTGCAGTTTCGGGAGGGGCCGGGCGGCCCCTCCCGAAACTGCAAACCCCAGGATTCCATAGGATGTTGCAAGTGGAATCATAGCGCTATAACAGTCCAGTGCGGAAATGGCCTCAGTTATGCCTTTGCTAAAAAGGAATTACAAGTAACTATGTGCAACCAAGAACCAGAATGGCATAGTGGTTTGAGTGGACTACGACTCTAGGAGACCAGCGTTCGATTCCCCACTCGGCCATGGAGAAGTGACACTCTCTCATCCTCAGAGGAAGGCAGTGGCAGCAACCCCTTCTCAACAAATCTTGCCAAGAAAACCTGAGGTTGGCCTGAGGGTCACCATCGGTCTGAAATGACTTGAAAGTGCATAACAACAAAAAAATTTGTAACTACAGTCATTCCTCCATATTTGCTAGGGTTAGGGGCACAGGACCCCCCTGAAAGTGGAAAAACTGAATAACTCTCGGCCCTCCCAAAGCGTATGTAACGCACAAAAAGCACGATCCCCATATTCGACCCACCTTGGATTCCTTTGGGGCATCAGGGTTCCTTCGCTCCGCTCAGGTCAGTTGCCCCTTCCGGTTCATCCGTTGCCCTTAGTGCCAAAGGCCTCCATAACCACTTGGGCGGAGGCTGGATCGTCATCCTTCCGGACGCCTCTCGCCAGGGACTCGATCCCATTCCAAGCCTCCTAAATGGATAACTGCCTCGGGTGGCCAAGGAATGCGTAGGACGCCTTGGTCCAAGCAGCCCTGTGGTTCATCCGAGCATTTATCTAATTAGGTTGGTCTGGAAGAAGGATGTGCCGGAGCCAGCTAAGTCCCCAGAGGTGATGCAGAGACACACTGGCAGGCTGCGGGAGAAAGCCTGCAAGGGAGGAAGGGAGAGCAATCCATCAGTCAATTAATTAAAGGCTCCTGGAAAAGCCCAAAATCACCCCCTTCCACTAGCAAATGAGGCTGCCCAGTGTATCTCTGCCTGCTTCTGGCTTCACCTCCTTCCAAGCAACCCTCGCACAGCCAGAGAGGGATGGGGAAAGACTCTTGCTTTGCCCCCCCCCCCGCCCTAGTGGGTGCGATGGAACAATCCAACTGCGGTGAGGGTGGGAGACTCACACAGAGGCACAACAGGCAACAGACTCCTCTAGGAACTGGTCAGAGTGTGGAACGCCTACAAAGGAATCACCATCTTCCTGAATAAGGCACCCCAGAAAACAGCCCCACCCAAGATTGGGGGTTGTTTGAACAGGTTCAAGACAGCCTGCTCCATCCAGATATGTTGGACGACCACTCCGATCACCCTCCCCGCAGCCATCATGGCTATAAACCCCGAGGAACCAAGAGTCCTCCATGGAAGCTGAAAGATGGGAGATTCAGGATTGCTAAAAGGGTGGACATCTTCACGCAGCCCACCATGGGACTGCAGCATTCATCACTGCAAGACATGGCTGCCAGGTGGATTTTTGATCGCAATTTCCATCATTCCCAGCCCACAGGGCCATAATGCCGGAAGAATCAAGAGTCCTCCATAGAAGGGGGACAGACACAGGGCAATTAAAAAGAATCACAGAATCATGGAATCCTAGAGTTGGAAGAGACCCCAGGGGCCATCTAGTCCAACCCCGTTCTGCCAGGCAGGAACACCCATCAAAGCACTCCCTTTGACAGGTGCCCATCCAGCCTCTGCTTAAAAACCTACAAAGAAGGAGACTCCAACACACTCCAAGGCAGCGTATTCCACTGCCGGACAGCTTTGACTGTCAGGAAGTTCTTCCTGAGGTTTAGGTGGGATCTCTTTTCCTGTAGTTTGAATTCATTGCTCCTTATCCTTGTGTCTGGAGCAGCAGAAAACAAGCTTGCTCCATCTTCAACATGACATCCCTTCAAATATGAAAACATGGCTCTCAAGTCCCCCCTTCACCTTCTCTTCTGCAGACTAAACATCCCCAGCTCTTTAACCCGCTCCTCATAGGGCTTTCTGGCTTCCAGACTCTTCATCATTTTGGTGAAGAACAAAAGAAGAAGGACATCTTCACACAGTGCAATATTGCAATATTGAACTGTAGCATCCAGAGGTAGCAGATGGTGGTCAACCGGGCTATCAGTGGCCACTCGCCATGGTCGCTCTAGATCTCCTCCAGCCGAAGAGGCAAGATGTCTCTGTATATCAGTGGCTGCGGAAGGAAAGATGAAAGATGCAGTTGGACTTGTCCTACTGGTGGACTTCCCAGAGGCAACCGGTTGGCCAATCTTTGAACTGAACGATAGCCTAGAAGAGCCTTTGGGCCAATTCAGCAGGGTCCTGGAGGCAGTTCCAACTAGAGCAGACTCACTGAATGGGAGCAACATAAATGTCAACCCATCATTCCACAGTTGATTCAGTAGATCTCCTCTATTTGAGCGATTATCAAGACAAGTCTTAAATTAAACCTCTAGGCTGAGTGTTTACTTGGGTCCCACTTTAGTGTTGCCACGTCATGCCTATTCCAAGCCCTGAGATTGTTATTATTATCGCCCCACTTTCCCCCCAAAATTGGGACTCAAAACAGCTCCCAATTGAAAAGAACAATGCAATTAAAAACATTTTAAAAAAGTGAATATTAACATAGAATTGAAATCATCTGTATTATAACCATTGTACCACGGTAACAACATAAAAGGCAATTTTTTTAAAAAAAGATAAAAAGCTCTTTTAAAACAGCAACTAAAACAGTACAGCACCCCCTGTCCACCTGCCACTTGGCCTTATCTCCTTGGGGGTACAGAAGGAGGAAGACGTGGTTTTGCAAATATAGCTTCACAGGGCCCCTTTCTGGAATGTCATGCTTCCCATCCAAACAAAGACTTGGTTATTTTTATTTTTTAACAACAACAAAAAAAGTCAAATTTTCCCCTCCTGTGGTCTCCCTAGATATTGGCATGAATAAATAGCAATAAGAGCAATGCCCAAATCAGATAAGGCTGCAAAGGAGGAGAGGCTGAGAGCTCAATGCCGATCGTTCTCCGGCTACTCTTTCAAGCCACTTCCTCCTTCTGACTCTTATCTCTCCGGCCCAGGGCGGCCCCATGGAAACGTCCAAACCACTCTCCACATTTGCACCAAGATAGGTTTGCCAGGGAACTGAACTGTGTGTATCAGTGGAACCATCTTGGCCGCTCTCAAAGAGAACATGGGCTTTACATGTTCAAACGGCCACGTAAACCCCTGACTCCCGTAACGGCAGCGGCACGTGGGAATGCTCCTGAGCGACCGCTTGCCCGCCGCCTCTAAAACAGGGGGACCGAAGAGGTCTGCTTTCCGAAGAATCGCCGTCCTTGAAACGGAAACACAAGCACGGCTCCGAAGTGCTACTTTTTGGCCTACGGTTCCCAGAAACCCCCCAGTCAGCATCCCAGCTCCGAGAGATGTACGGTACTCTGAAGAAATAATAATAATGTTTCCAGGTTATACATATAACACATTTCATTCTTTTGAGGAAGACTGTTGGATAAACTAGACTACCGGGAAAAAAAAGTATCCTGTACAATTGCCATATTTACCCTTCCTGCGGCACAGTTTCCTCAAACTTCAGCAATCGGACTTGCAAATTAAGCCCATGTTCACCTTCCAAGGACCAGTCACAAAACAAACGCACAAATGCAAGATGTGTAACTGAGCGAAAGCACATGCCATGACAAATAGATGTTTTTCACCACTAACAGGAGCACCTTTTCTACATTTGGACTAAACATATCCTCTAGTTTGACACTATGACCAATATCACCCGTATGCTTGCTGTTGAATCTACTGCTTAGGCAATTTTGAGGCCCCTGTTCTCCCTTCTAATAGTCATTTTCTCTTAGAACCAGACGAATTGGATCAAGCAGTCTTTTAGACAGAGAGCTGGCCAAAGCAGGTCACGTAGCCACTGAGTGGAACTGGCAGTGCAGTAGAGACGTGTTACGTAGCCTAACAAATGTGTGTACTTTGAAGGAACCATCAATGGTGCAGATATAGGATGGAACATGCATCATAGTTTATAGCAGATGTGTCAAACACAACGCCCGTGGGACAAATCCGGCCTGCCAGGCCATTTCATGTGGCCCTTGCACTTCTCCTGCAGCTGTGGCACTCCCCCGGTCTGTTGAGCCCGATGCCTATATTGCGGGCCCCTGGCTGCCGGTATTCTGAAGAGGGGCCCAGCAGCCAGCATTCGTGATCTACTTCTACTTCTGACTGCTCCTCTGTCCAAGTCTCACCGTCGGAGCGTTGCCACGAGTTACCACGGCAACGTTCCTCGTGGCTCACTAGAGTTGGACAGAGGAGCAGTCAGAAGTAGAAGTAGATCGCGAGTGCTGGCCGCTGGGCCCCTCTTCAGAATACCAGCAGCCGGGGACCCGCAATGTGGGGATCGGGCTCACCAGGTACACAGAGGGGCGGGGGGCAGAAAGAGGCACAGGGGAGAGGTAGAGCAGAAAGAGGCACAGAGCGGGTCGGGGTCTTAAAGAGGCACAGAGAGGGTCTAGGGAGAAGAAAGTGGCAAGCTTTGGATATTCTGACCAATTCTATGTCACTTTATAGAGGTGTAGGGACCATAAACTACAACCAAATAGCCCCAAAATGTCCAAGAGAGGAAAAGTTGACGCAGAGGGGAGGCAATTTAAAAACCAGTAATAATCGAATGTAGAGGCAATTATTTAATCTGATAAAAGAGTAGATATATTTATATAGTCTTACAGATACAACTGGCCCTTTGAGGGCAACCCTAATGCTGATGTGGCCCAAGAGGAAATTGAGTTGGACACCCTTGGTTTATAGCATGCTGACCTGAAGCCTTGAGCAAGAAGCCCAGAACTTGTCCACCGGAGGTGAGTGACACACTATGGCCATTTCCGCACTAGGTTGTTATAGCACTACGATTGCACTTTCAACATCCTATGGAATCCTGGGGTTTGCTGCTTCGGGAGGGGCCGGCTGGCCCCTCCCGAAGCAGCAAACCCCAGGATTCCATAGGATGTTGAAAGTGCAATCGTAGCGCTATAACAGCCTAGTGCGGAAATGGCCTATGCTAAGCTGGGAGCATGCAGTTTAAGATCCTTGATTTTTTTAATACTACAGCTAGTGTAGGAATTCCCCATTCAGATCAGGGCCATCATGCACAGACACGAAAAGGTTAAACCTCTCCTATCTGATTTTTATTTCAAAATACACACACACACACACACACACACACACGAGTGGCTGTTGTTTTCTTAAGGGTAGAGCAACTGCATTGCCTCCACCGGTTGCTAAGGAAGAGGCTTTTTAACGGCTGGATGCTGCATTTTCCTTACCGCGGTGCTTTCAAGCTGTGCTTACGAGAACTCCCTTGTCTTTTTAATATTGCAGTTTCACTTAGCTGCCTTTTAATTTGTGCATGAGTGCTTTTACCTGTGCCTTTTTCTCGTTCGGCTTCTTGTAAGCCTCCTCGATTCTCGGTTTTGGGAGAAGGTGGGATGTAAATAGAACCAAATTAATTAATTTCAGCTACTCCCTCCCACCGCCGTTGTTCAAGAGACACTGAAATTAAAAAAAAAAAAAGACAGGAGAGGATGGAAGTGTTTAACGGTCCCAATCTAGATCACAGATGAAGCCCGGTGGCCCCAATTGTGGTGCCACGAATGTAAAAATGCTAGTGTGGACACTGTGCACTATGTATTTAAAGCAGCATATCCAACAGACTGGGTAGTTTCAGTTCCAAAGTAGAATTGCTGTCACCAACCAGATGTCTCCAGGACTTCCATGAAGAGGCCATGAATACATCTTCCTGTTCCTCCACCCAGCGTTTTCTTTTCCAAGATATACTGCTTTTGGAGAGAGAGGTTCCACTTAGTGACCACGGATGATTTACCACCCTGGACTCAGAAGTCTCTGCTGGAGAGGTCTAGCTCTGCAGTTTAGGGGAGTGAGCTAAAGCTCTCTGGCAGAGAATTCCAAGTGTTCTACAAACCACAAATCCCAGGATGCTAAAGGGTGCACCCATGGCAGTTAAAGGGGTACCAAACTAAAGAAACACGTGGTGCAGACGGAGCCGTAAGTCACCACCACCATCGTAGCTTACACACGGTGTTCCTCAGAGCTGGATATGAACAGTTCAGCTTTAGGCCCCCTGCAGACTGCAAAAAAGGTGGCCCAAGGATAAAGGCATTTCCCTTCCTCAGTTGCTCCCACCGAAGCCAAAAAAGGATTCATGTAATCATAGGATCACAGAGCTGGAAGAGACCCCAGCCCCCTGCCACACAGTCCAACCCCCTTCAGTCAAAGCACTCCCGACAGCTGGCCCCCCAGCCTCCGCTTAAAAACCTCCAAAGAGGGAGACCGGACCACATTCCCAGGCAGTGCATTCCACTATCGAATTGCTCCTCCCATCAGGAAATTCTTCCTAATGTTTAGGTGGAATCTCTTTTCACGTACGAAGATTTTTGTGCTATTTATTTATTCCCTCGTTTAATTTCTAGGTCCCTCCTTCCCGGAAACCTCACACAGATGTGAGCAGAAAAGGAGGCCGTCGTTTGGGAATTGCTCCACGGCCCCGACCTCCTTAATCCAGCCTTGGTGGGTATAGCTTTCTTTCTTCAATCATTTGGTGTTATCAGCAAAGAAAGAGGAGGATAAGAAAGGAAGAAGAGGAGGAGGAAAAATAAAAGGAGGAAGAGGAAAAAGTAGAGAGGGGAGGAGAGGAATTGGGGAGGAAGGAGGAAGACAAGGAGGAGATTTCACTAGCTTTCTTTGGAGCAGCTCAGGAATAGGAGAGGGAGGCTTCTAGATACTTTTCCACCGAAACATTTCCACAGGAAGGCTTTCCACGGGTTTGCGTCTACATTTTTAATTCGTGAAAGTTTCCCAGCTTATGAAAGGGAAGGGTTTCGGCTCCTCTCCTGGGCTCAGCCTGGGAAAGGGAAGGAGAAGAGGGGGAGAACTCTCATGCGGCAAAAGAGACTGGGGGAGAGAGGAAAGAGCCCACGTACGCCTGTTGAATTGCACCCCCAAAGCAGCCCGGATCTCTCCCAGCAGCCACCTTCCCTCCCTCGAGCATCCCGACTCTTTCCTTGGAGAAATCGGACTGCCTTCAAACCTTGCCATGTTTCCTTAATGAAATTGTTGCCTTGGCAACCGTCTTCTCCTAACATTAGGGCAACATGCCGATGCAGGTAGATATTTGAAACATTTGCTAAGGCGGAGAGTACGAGGTGGCCGGGGAAGGGGTGAAGAAGCGGCCAAATTAACAGGTTTGGGAAGGCAATCAAGGGAAAAAGTTGACAAACGAAGGTGGCTGCCAAGGTCCTCTTGGGCCAGAGATTGCAAACACATCATCCCGGGGCGGTGAAAAATGTATGGATTGCTAGCCAGCTTCGGACCGGCTTCACAAACTTGTGCCAGCCCTTAAAGACCTAAACATTTGAGGACAAGTCTACCCAACAGTGACTGTTTGTGGCTCCAGTGGGGCAATAAATCTGCTCCAGGTCTTAGTCCAAACTTTAAATAAATTATCGAAGGTGCTGAACCTCAGCCCACTCCACATTAGGTTCAGTGGCTTGGATAGCTCTTTAACAATTCAGACTGAAACCCAGAACAGTGGCAGAACAGTGGTCTCAAATCAGACAGGGAGCTCTCCAAGGTGCTGAAGTCTAGCCCCAAATAGCTTCAGCATCGCTGACTGGTCACTGAGCGCATCCAAAACCTGGGCTGGACTCACACGCCTTACTGACATGGAAGCCACCACTGACTACTTACCCACCGCTTCATCCCTGCCCCACTGACATCTGATTATCTTCAGGGGGGTTTCTCTGGATGTCCTTCACACACACACAAAATGGGCGGAACAAGTGGCAATGAAGAAGGGGCAGAGACTTGCCCTTCCCAAAAGGTTCAGGGAAAAGCAAACTGACACGGCCACTCCCCGCTTGTCTGCTCCTCCTTACGAATACCTTTTGTTACTCTGATGTTAGCTGGTCACGTGGGTCCCCGTTTTCATCTGGGAAACGTCAGGAAATGGACTTGCAGTTGTGGTTTCAAGCAGTATTGTTTCCTAGCCCTACCTGGAGACCGCTGGTCTTCCATAGCGGTCTCCTTTCGAGGTATAAATAAGCCAAACCCGGCGAAGTTTCCAAAATCATCTGAGATCAATGTGTTGGAACTAATAAGGTAAGACATCAATTTTATGTATTATTTATCCATTTATATCCGTTTATTTAATTGCCTTATTGTTTATTTATTCAATTTATACCCTGCCTTTCTGACAATAAAAGGACTCTTCCCCAAAAAATTAGCTAAAACCTTTCTTTACAAAAGTTGGGCGGGGGGGATTAAATAACTTTAATTTTTCAAATAGATTCTAAAAAGGATACAAGATTAAATGCACAGCATACCGATACGGACCCAAAGCAGGTTGTCGTTGTGTCATTTCCAACCTATGGCAACCCTAAGATGAACTTATTTTTCTAGGGCTTTGCTTCCCCCAAATTACAAACCAGAGAATTCCATAGGATGCAGCTGTGCCAGTTAAAACGGAATCGTGCGGCTATAATTACATAGTGTGGAAGGACTCCCAAAGCTCTTTCTCCCTACATAATTATAGCTGTGGGTCCTCCAGGGGTTCGGGGCAGAACACTGGCCCCTGGACCTGTCACGGTGGCCCACCTCTGCTTCGAGGCAAGGAGAAGACACTTCATGGGGGTCTATCCAGGCCGGTCTTTATCACAGCACGAGTCGGAACAGGGGCACCGGTTGCATTGAAAACGATGCCCTAGAATCAAGGTCTCCCAAATGTTGGCCTTCCAGATGTTTGGAACATCTGTGGGCCCAGCTGGCTGGGGCTTCTGGGAGTTGAAAGACCAAAGTTTTGGAACAACTGGCTGAGATCCTCTTGCTAGTCCTAACTGCAGCAGAACCACCGAATCCATTGGACTCGCCCACATGCTGACTCACCATTCATCCATTGATTCAGTAGGTCTACTCTAGGGGGAAGTAACTAATACGTTTCTGGCCCCTCTGTGTCTGTTGCAAGCTCTGCTTTTGGGGCTGTGTCATTCAGGGACACTGGATTGTTATAGCGTCGTTTGTCCCTGCTAACCTTCCTTCTTGCCTTCCTGTTCATTTCTATTGGTAAAATGAATTCCATTCTTGGCCAGGAATTATTTATTCACAGACCGGTGGTAACGAAGATGATCTTGAAGATGACGATGATTTTATTCATTTATATCCCACCGGTTTTCCCCCCCCCCAATAACAGGATTCAAGGCAGCTTACAAATTGCTAAAATCAGCACAGATTGACGACTGTAAGAAAATATTGTGTGTACACAAATGCGCACGAATGCGCACGCATGCAGAAAGGCACACGCACACAAACATGCGCACATGCAGAGAGAGGATTCAAATGCAAATGAACAGGACTTTTCCCAGTTTGTCCTGGATCCCAGAAGATACAGGCAATTTCTACACGTACAAAGTGCACCCTCCTCATCCGCAACCTCAAATTCATGTACAAATTCATGTGTGCATGAAGCATCATGTCCCTGTGCTTAAAATGGAAGGGATGTGCATGCAGACACACTGATGTGTGCATGTGCACATTGCCACCATTGAATATAATGGGATGCAAGCATTTGCAAATCTCATTCTTTGCATGTCTTCAGAGGACACACTCTTTCTATATCTCTGTACTATATTAACTGTTATAGGTGGATTGATTCAGTTAAGGAAGTTTGGAAGACCTCAGCATGATATGCAGGGGTCCTTTCACACTACACAGTTATAGCATTATGATTCTACATTAATAGCCATGGCGATATCCTACGGAATCCTGGAATTTGTAGTCTTTTGAGCCCGCTAGAGCATTCTAAATGCTTCTCCCTGAACTGCCAATGTACTGTAATAGTTTGAGCATTAGACTATGGCCATTTCTGTACTAGGCTGTTATAGCGCTATGATTCCACTTGCAACATCCTATGGAATCCTGGGGTTTGCAGTTTTGGGAGGGGCCAGCCGGCCCCTCCCGAAACTGCAAACCCCAGGATTCCATAGCATGTTGCAAGTGGAATCATAGGGCTATAACAGTCTAGTGCGGAAATGGCCTACAACTATGGAGACCGAGGTTCAGATCTGCACTTGGCCATGGAAACTCCCTAGGTGACCCTGGGTAAGTCACACTCTCTCAGCCTCAGAGGAAGCCAAAGGCAAACTGCTTCAGAAGAAATCTTGCCAAGAAACCCCTGTGATCGGTTTGTCATAGGTCGGAAACAACGTGAAGCCACACAACAAGCCGCCAGTCTGACAAGAAGCTTTGAAGCGGTCGTGCTTTGAACTTGTCTTACGCCTTAGCAATACTGTACATACAGAATCATAGAGTTGGAAGAGACCCCTGGGGCCATCCAGTCCAACTCCCTTCGGCCATGCAGGAACCCACACTCAAAGCACTCCCAACAGATGGCCATCCGGCCTCTGCTTAAAAACCTCCAAAGAAGGAGACGCCACCACACTCCATGGAGGCAGCAGCAGATTCCACCGCCAAACAACAGCTCTGACCATCAGGAAGCTCTTTCTGAGGTTTACGTGGAATCTCTTTTCCTGCAGCTTGAATCCATTGCTCCTTGTCCTAGTCTCTGGAGCCGTGGAAAACAAGCCTGTTCCCTCCTCGACATGACATCCTTTCAGATATTTAAACATGGCTATCCTGTCCCCTCTAAACCTCCTCTTCTGCAGACTAAACATCCCCAGCTCCCTGAGCCGCTCCTCATAGGGCTTCATGGTTTCCAGACCCTTCCCCATTTTGGTTGCCCTCCTCTGGACACGCTCCAGCTTCTCGACATCCTTCTTGAATTGAGGTGCCCAGAACTGGACACAGGATTCCAGATGAGGTCTGACCAAAGCAGAATAGAGTGGTACCATATACTGGTAGCTGTGCAATAGATGTTTAGGGCAAAGTTTGCTCGTGCTAATATGTATTTGCCTTCAACTGTCACTTGCAACCCGGTATCCACTTGTAACATTTGTAAATATCAATAGGCTCTGAATGGACAATCCGTTCTGTGCTCAATGTCACCTTGCAATGGGAATTTGGAAAGGAAAATCAAACAGATAACAAGGGAAGGACAAGGAAGTGTTATGGGAACATTTAGATATGAGAGAGGATCTTCACTCTGCTCCTATGATGAAAAAGTATGTAAATAATTGAATGCCTGGGAAAATTGCTGGAGCTGGTAGGGTAAGGTTTTTAACCAATCTTTGACATGCCTGCCAAATTTTAAATGGAAAGGTATAAAACTTGTGCCCGACTCTAATGCTGTAGTCTCGGCAACATTTGGATGATGTTGCTTGTTTTCCTGAAATAAATGTATCTGTTTAGAAACTCTGAGCAAAGTTATTCAGCGCAAGTTGGCCAGGGATTCCATAGGACACAACCATGGAAACTCAAGTGGAATGAAAGTACCACAGTTGTGTACAATTGTGTCATGTCCAGGACTCATGAGGGTCCCTCTTTCATAGGATCACCATAGATTGAAGCCAACATGATGCCACCAACAGCAACAAGGTATTCAGCATTCTCTACCAGTAAGTTCTACCGATCATCGCTACAGGGCTTTGGTTGGGTTTCCTTAGAAAAAGTGGCTCAGACAAAGCCTCAAAACCCTTGGCCTGTAGATCTTTTTTTTCTGTTTTTTTTAACCAGCATGTGAGCCCGGATAAGGTCACTCCTTTGCAGCTCTTTTCTTTAACAGGTGGCTTCACAATAGACGAGAGAGGTGCCAATTTTCCTCTCCCAGGGTACAAACGGACAGCAAATTCAGAACTCTCCTTCATTCCTCTCCTTCATCGGTAGGCCTCAGTCTAGGGGGAAAAAAATGCCATTTCTCTTAAGTACACAAGATGCACCCCTGATGTAAAGACTCCAAGTTGCTTGCAAAGGTTGGCCTTCCTCCGCAAAGAGAAAAGTGCTCCCAGTGCTGGAGGTAGAAAAAGGGATGCACACCAGCCTGGCGGGATAAAAGCAGCTTCTGGTTTAGATATTTCACAAGCCCAGGCCAACACTCTCGCCATAAGGCGCAGAGAGGACATCAACTCAGGTACGAGCAGCACAGTAGCCTCCTGGATTTTCTCTGGACTTTCTCTGCCCTGGCCTGGAGAGCAGAGTTGGGTACACAATGAGTGCCCTGGCTGGACTCTGGCTGGTGTAAGGGACTCTGGGCTCACCGGTTTGAAGCCTCCAGACTTATTGATGGACAGGACCTACTGACATCATCCGCCAGGCCTCTTGGATCCCCCTCTTCCCTCTGAGATTGGCTGCAGCCTCCTCCGGAGCAGAAAAGGAAATTGATTCTCCCACAGACAATGCATGTCTGTGTATGTATGTATGCATGCACATCTTCTGCTGGAGTTAAGGCAACCTCATGAATTTTCTAGGGTTTTCTTAGGCAAGGAATTCTCAGGGTTGGTTTTGCCAGTTCCTTCCTCCGAAATACAGCCTGTAGCGCCTGGTGTTTGTTTCTGTGTATGTGCCTTCCTGTTGAAAAGCAGGTTAAGGGGGGACACGGTAGCCACGTTTCAATATTTGAAGAGATGTCACGTTGAAGATGGAGCAAGCTTGCTTTCTGCTGCTCCAGAGACTACGACACAGAGCAATGGGTTTGAACCACAGGAAAAGAAATTTCGCCTAAACGTCAGGAAGAACTTCCTGGTGGTCGGAGCTGTCCGGCAGTGGAATCCGCTGCCTCCATGGAGTGCGGTGGGTTCTCCTTCTTCGGAGGTCTTTAAGCAGAGGCTGGATGGCCAAGCAAAATTCATTTTCTTAGTTTTGGCCCAGTCAAATGTCAAGGTCATTTGGAATTCTGATCCTGTCCTCTGGGATATTAGCTATCCCTCCTCATTTGGTGTCATCTGCTCATTTGATGAGCATGTAAACTAAGTAGATAGATGGAGCCCCTGCAAAGTCTTTGCATGTTGCTGCACAGAACCAATTAAACCTTGCAAATTATGGCAATCAGTTGTTCTACTAGCTGGGCTGGAGATTTGCACCCGGTCCTCATCTGGAGCTGAGCCCCTCAAACTGGAGACTCTGCACCCTCATCTCCCAGCTGGAGATGACCCTGGGATTTGTCAACCCTACTGTCAATCCCGTTGGCCCTGGCACACAGAAGGGAAGTGCCATCTTATTCCTACACCTCAGGCAGCCCGAGCAACGCGGACCAGCCCCGTGCTAGGCCCATCCCATGGAAGGCGATGCTGTGATAAGCCGAGGCTCTGGGCTTTTGCACAAGGGAGTGAGGCAACTTTTTCCAAAGGGCTTTAACCGAGGACTCGGGGCTTCCTGTTCAACAAGCCGTCTCCGAGAAAACATTGGCAGTCCCGGGTGAGCTCCCCTCAGACTTGTTTGGGTCCGGCTCATTTAAAAACAATGCCGCATTGTTCAGCGGGATCAGAGAGAATAAAGCACAGCCCGCCAGCCGGTTCTGCCCAGTTCCTGTGGAAACGGATTGCTCGGATTGATTTACAGTTTGTTTAGGTGGCCCTTGGGCTGTTTTTGTTTGAACGGGGCAGCTGGTGGAGGGGGGAGGACCGCACCAAAGTGGAACGTTGAACTGCGCAACAATATCCCATACAAGTCAAGTCAGACTTTGGTCTAGGGCAGTCCTTTCAAAGAGGGATGCCAGGGTCAACTTCTCAGCTACGACAAATTGATTTGATTCTGAGGTTGCCAGAGCGGAAATTGAAGACAGTGGTGTAGGCGAGGGAATTTCAGCAAATGCCGCTTGTCCCCTGGTTGCAGAGTCTTGCCCTTCCCGGTAGACTCGGGGGAAAGCAAACTGCTGCAGCCTCTCCTAGCTTGTGCATCGATAACTTTGGCCATTTTGGTCACACCATGATGTTGCTTGGCCACGCACGTCCCATTTTTGCTTTCGTGAAACGTTGGACGGTAAGCAATCTCGGGTGTCAGACCCTCTGTGCTGTTGTCCTATCCAAGGCAGTCGCATTTCCCTGTCCTCCAAGATAGGGAAGGAGAGAAAGAACATTGCATCATGTCACCGTTAGTTCTCCTTAGTGTTATCAATCCCTCCCTTTGTTTCCGACCTTCAGAGATGGATGCCACGGCTCTATGTCTCTAAAACAGTACCCAGGTACAAGAAGAAGGGTATCAGCATGAAGGAAGGCCAAAGTTTGCAGACTTTCAGGGGGAGAGCAACCCTACAAATCCCCAGAGGCTGGTTCAGGAGGAGGCAGGATGTTGCGGCTCGCGGCTCGTGTAGACCATAGTGCGACGAAGCTCTGGGCCCGCGGGTCACTGGTGGCCTCCATTTCAGGGGGGTGCTGAATTCAATCCAGGATTTAACACGGAGCTTCTCGAAAGCGTGGAACTTCTCCTCAAAACAATCCTCCCCTCGACAATTCCCCATTCTCACCAGGCTCTTTGTCAACAGTTTCGTTCTTCCAACCAGATTCCAAAAGCAAAAGTTACTCAACTGAGCTCGAGTGGGGGCAGAAAGACCCGCAAGGCCGCATTTGCAGAAAAGATGACGCCAGCACGGGAAGGGTGACACGCCGAGCCCTGTCTCTTACAGATTCTTCTTGTAGGTACCTCAGGTCCAAAGAGGAAATAAAAACAAATCTGCCTGGAAGGTTGAATCGCCTTCGCAGGGACAAGAACGTTCAAGAACGTGCCTTTGCCCGGAGTGATTCCGCACTCAAGATCCCTCAGGATCTCGAGTCACGCAAAGCAGAAACGCATTCTCCCACTTGCCAACTGGGCTTCTGAGAAGCAGCCACGGCAAGAAGGAGTGGGAGTCTTACAGATGACTCACCACTTGCTGTTCGGAGCTGAAGATGGCATAGAATCACAGAAACATAGAGTTGGAAGAGACCCCGGGGCCATCCAGTCCAACCCCCTTCTGCCACGCAGGAACCCCCATCAAAGCACTCCCAACAGATGGGCATCCAGCCTCTGCTTAAAAACCTACAAAGAAGGAGACTCCACCACACTCCACGGAGGCAGCAGATTCCACTGCCGGACGGTTCTGACCGTCAGGAAGTTCTTCCTGATGTTCAAGTGGAATCTCCTTTCCTGCAGCTTGAATTCATTGCTCCTTGTCCTCGTCTCTGGAGCGGCAGAGAACAAGCCTGCTCCCTCATCAACATGACATCCCTTCAAATATTTAAATATGGCTATCATGTCCCCTCTTAATCTTCTCTTCTGCAGACTAAACATCCCCAGCTCCCTAAGCCGCTTCTCAGAGGGCTTCCATGGCTTCCAGACCCTTCGCCATTTTGGTCGCCCTCCTCTGGACACGTTCCAGCTTGCTGACATCCTTCTTGAATTGAGGTACCCAGAACTGGACATCTTCAGAGAGAAATGTAAGGTCCTGCACTTGGGCAGAAAAAATGAAAGTCACAAGTATAGAATGGGGGACGCGTGGCTGGATAGCAGTACGTGTGAAGGGGATCTAGGAGTCTTGGTAGATCACAAGCGGAACATGAGTCAGCAGTGTGACGCGGCAGCCAAGAAAGCCAATGCGATTCTTGGTTGCATCAATAGGAGTATGGTGTCTAGATTGAGGAAGGTAATGGTACCACTCTATTCTGCATTGGTTAGGCCTCATTTGCAATACTGTTTGAGAGAAGCACATTGAGAGCACATTGAGAGAAGCACAACCAGAGACCCATTCACACCGCACAATTATAGCAGCATGGTTCCCCTTTAACTGCCATGGTTTCGTAGCCTGGAGTCCTGGGGTTTGCAGTCCAAGGAAGGTACTTCAAATTCTCTCCCAGGAAGCTCTAGTGTTTCGCCAAAGCACAAATCCTAGGATTCTGCAGGATGCAGCCACAGCAGTTAAAGGGAAACCATAGCGCTACAACTGTGCAGTGTCAAGGGGTCCCAGAAGTGCTCCGGGGGTAGAACCCAAAGCAACGGACTCAAGAAAGGATGGAACATTAGGTAGAACTTCCTGACAGTAACACATATTTCACAGTAGAATAGACCCCTCAGAAAATGGTGGATTCTGTCTTATTGGAGGTTTTTAAACTAAGGTTCAATGGCCACATCTTGGAGACACTCCCACAGTGGATTTTTACAGCAGCAGGAGAGTGGACTGGCCGGCCTTTGGTGTCAGTAAAAACAAAAATTGTTGATGTTGTGTGTGTGCCTTCAAGCTGTTCCTGACTTATGGTGGCCCTACGGAGAATCTCTCACGGGGGCTTCTGAGGCTGAGTGTGATGCACCCAAGATCAAAGCACATGTGAAAGGGATCTCGGAGTCTCAGTAGAACACAAGCTGAAGATGAGTCGGCAATGTGATGCAGCAGCTAAAAAAGCCAATGCGATTCTGAGCTGCCTCAATAGGAGTATAGTATCTAAGCGAAGGGAAGTGACAGTACCACTCTATTCTGCTTTGGTCAGATCCCACCTGGAATACTGTGTTCTGGGCACCACAGCTCGGGAAGGGTATTGACAAGCTGGAATGTGCCCAAAGGAGGGTGACTAAAATTGTAAAAGGCCTGGAGACCCTGAAGTCCTATGAGGAATGGCTTAGGGAGCTGTGTGTGTTTAGCCTGGAGTAGAGAAAGTTAAGAGGGGACATGACAGCCATGTTTAAGTATTTGAAGCAATGTCACATGGAAGATGGGGTAAGCTTGTTTTCTGCTGCTCCAGAGACTAGGACATGGAGCAATGGATGCAAACTTCAGGAAAAGAGATTCCAGATAAATATTAGGAAGAACCTCCTGGCAGTAAGAACAGTTCAATAGTAGAATAGGCTACCTCACTGGAGTGGGGTGGAGTCTCTTTCTTTGGAGGTTTTTAAAGAGAGGCTGGGTGGCCATCTGTTGGGAGTGCTTTGATGGTGTATTCCTGCATGGCAGAAGGGGTTGGACTGGATGGCCCCTGGGGTCTCTTCCAACTCTAGGATTCTATTATTTGCATCAGGCATTTCTAATATGCTTCGGGCACTCCTGCCATGCTCTGGTACTTCCTAGCTGGTGTCCGGACATGCATCAGGAGTGCCTTGATGTGGATCAGTGCCCATGGCGGATCAGGGCCGCGGCCCACTGGTCACTCCACTGCCGACCATTGCACAAGAGTGACCCATACCTCGTAACATCACGGCAGCACCCAGGTGAGTACAACGGACATTGTGAAACTACTTCATTCTTTTTCCCGCACATTCAAGCCCACTTATAAAGACGCAAGTTGCACACTGAATTCCAGCCATTATTTAGATTTCTCCCAGGCCCCCAAAGGATATGGTCGATTCCTGCAAGACTTCGACGCTCAACACTTCATGACCTTCCTAAACCCCCGGAGATGTTCAAGGAATTCTTTCCACCCACGTACACTTTCTGTGCTGAAGGACTTTGGCGCATCCACCGTTTTGTGTGAAAATGCATCCTCAGCTTTGACCCACGGCCTGGCAGCATACCGGCATTCCGCGTTTCATCCGAGAAAAGCAAATGCAGTCATCTTGCCTTTGCAAGGCAACAGATCTGAACCAATGGAAGTGAACAGTTTTTCCACAGGGTTTGCAGAGAAATCCTGGTGTATTAAGATTTATTAGCAGTTCAGATCTTCAGGATGACTTGCACAAAACACGCATTTCATTCCCGCTCACTGTCATTTTGTTCACACAACTATTTTGCAAGTCAAAAACACTGCATTTTAAATTCTTTTGCCTTTTGGGGGTGGACGGTTTCTGCAAAATACTTTCCAATTACGATGAATCAACTGCGTGGTATTTTTTTCATTATCTATGAAAACCTTTTCCCACAAACTCTTTTGTATGGACCCATACCCAAACCTTTCTTCTTCCCCTCCACAGTTTTTACACCTGCTCCTCTCAAAATGAAAAATGTCTCACTATATCCTGTGATTGGATGATATAATTTTCCTCTGGGACAGCCTTTTTGTGTTACTCGGGGGCAGAATTTATGTGGCCTTTCAGAGGTTGCTGGTAGACTGCAGCTCCCATGATCTCTCACATTAGTTATAGTGGCTGGGACTGATTGGAGCTGCAGTCCAAGTAGCCCCAGAGCTAATAGAACTCTTTACTCCATTCTTTGGCTAGCAACATCTGAATAAATGATGCAAATATAGTCTAGACTCAGAATAAATTATGTAAAATTATGCAGCCATCCCGGCACTATACTGTTTATTTAAGTTGCAGAATTCTGATTCTGCTGGCACAGAACTGATCTGACCTTGGTGCAGAAAAACTGACTTGGGAATAGTGCAGGAAGCCTATATCAGTCTTACTGTTGACCCACGGCCTTTTCATGCTAAAACCTTGACAAAACAACCTGGACATATTGGAGAGCTGGGTTTTAAAAAAAATCCACCTGGGATAAATGTAAGGTACTATGTCTAGGCAGGAAAAAAGAAATGCAAAAATCATAGAATCCTAGAGTTGGAAGAGACCCCAGGGGCCATCGAGTCCAACCCCCTGCCATGCAGGAACACCCATCAAAGCACTCCCGACAGATGGCCCTCCAGCCTCTGCTTAAAAACCTCCAAAGAAGGAGACTCCACCACACTCCATGGAGGCAGCAGATTCTACTGTCGGGCAGCTCTGACCGTCAGGAAGTTCTTCCTGAGGTTCAGGTGGAATTGCCTTTCTTGCAGCTTGAAGCCATTGCTCCTTGTCCTAGTCTCTGGAGCGGTGGAGAACAAGCCTGCTCCCTCCTCAACATGACATCCCTTCAAATATTTAAACATGGCTCTCATGTCCCCTCTTAACCTTCTCTTCTGCAGACTAAACATCCCCAGCTCCTTAAGGCCTGCTTCACAGGGCTTCCAGACCCTTCACCATTTTGGTGGCCCTCCTCTGGACACGTTCCAGCTTGTCGACATCCTTCTTGAATTGAGCTGCCCAGAACTGGACACAGGATTCCAAAGGAGGCCTAACCGATGCAGAATAGAGTGGTAATATCATCTCCCTCAATCTAGACACCACACTCCTATTGATGCAACCAAGAATCGCATTGGCTTTCTTGGCTGCCGCGTCACACTGCTGACTCATGTTCAGCTTGTGATCTACCAAGACTCCTAGATCCCTTTCACACGTACTGCTATCCAGCCACACGTCCCCGATCCTATACTTGTGCCTTTCATTTTTTCTGCCTAGGTGTAGGACCTTATTTCATTAATTCATTTTGTTAGCTTTGGCCCAGCTCTCCAATCTGTCAAGGTTGTATTGAAATTTGATCCTATCCTCTGGTGTGTTAGCGACCCCTCCCAGTTTGGTATCATCTACAAATTTGATCAGCATGCCCTCCACTCCTTCATCCAAATCCAAATATTGGATGGGTGACACCTGGCTTGAAAGCAGTCCAGGTCAAAAATATCTAGGGAGGTCTTAGTTGACTACAAACTAAACACAAGTCAATGGTGTGATGTAGTGGCCCAAAAAAGCCAATACAATTCTGGGCCCCATCAATGGGAATATAGTGTCTTGACCAAGGGACGTATTAGTGTCACTCTGGTCAGACCTCTCCTGGAGTCCTGTGTCCGGTTCTGGGCAACTGCAGTTGAGGAAGGATATTGACAAGCTGTAACATGTCCAGAGAAGGGCAACCAAGGCGATTAAAGGTCTGGATACCAAGCCTTCTGAGGAATGACTGAAGGAGCTGGGTATGTTTAGCAGGGAGAAGACAGGCAGACATCCTGCCTATCTTTAAGTATTCCAAAGGATGCCACACAGAAGACGGAGAAAGCTTGTTTTCTGCTGCTCCAGTGACGAGGACACGAACCAATGGACTCAAATGACAAGAAAAGGGACTCCACCTAAACATTAGAAAGAACTTCTTGTTTGTAAGAGCTTTTTGACAGCGGAATGGGCTGCCTCAGAAGGTAGCGAACCCTCCGTTTTTGGAGATCTTGAAAAGGCACCCCGGTTGACAAATTGACTATAGGGGATGCTTTACCCCTGAAAAGTGGTCTATAAACCTATTTTGCCAATAAGAAAAGAAAGTCATAAAATATAATTATGGAAAATGCTGCTGATAAAATAATATTCCCCCTCTTCTTCCACTTCTTGGATAGAACATCTCCCCCCTATTTTCTCCTCCTCAGTCTATATGCCAAGGAAGTTTCAGATAACTGCCCCAGTTTCTGGCCGAACACCACTTTCATGTTTCCGTACCTTCCCACATTTCAGAGATGAAGACCAGGATATGTGGCCAAGCCACATCGGAGCGTGGTCAGGTTGGCAAAAACTGCTAATTGGGAAGAGTAGACAAGCCAGGAGAGAGGCTGCAGCAGTTTGCCTTTGCCTGAGCCTACAGGGAAAGCAAAAGATTGTTCCTTTTCCTCCTCTCCCCCTCTTGTAAACGGAGTGCAAGCTCCTTTTGCACTCTGAATTCAGTTTGCGGCAACTGAAGGCCATTTCTGCAGAACGGTGCCCTTCCAGCATGGGGATCCGAGAGGAGCTGGACCGCGAGGACACTTTTGCAGGATTTCGCCGTGGTCCTCCCTTCTCACATCCTGGTGGCACAGCGGGCCAATGCCGGTACTGCAGCCACAGGGTTGTGAGTTTGATCCTGCCGGGCTCCAGGCTGACCATCCTTCCGTAGGTTGGTAAAACGAGTACCCAGCTTGTTGGGGGCAATTAGCTAAAAAACATTGTAAACTGCTTAGAGAGGACTTAGCTGATAAGCAGTATAGAAACACACATGCTATTGCTATTGCTATCCTCAGCCGGCACGACTGCAGGGTATATCATTGACGGAAAAACTCCATGCCACTGGCCATGCAAGAGCATGATCGTGTGCTTCCTTCCCCACTGCGACATGGGAAGATGGCCGGCCGCACTGCGGAAGGAAGGAGCGTGTTGCTTGCGCCTCCTTCCGCGGGGAGCCGGCCAGGTGCGGAGCGGAGCATTCCTGTCATGCTCATTTCCCAACAAAGGTGCTGCTGGGACCACGAAGGGACGTTGGCGGGAACTGGTAAGGTGCAGAAATGGCTGAAGTTAGCTGAGCACAAAGGGGGAAGTGAGAAGAGGCAAAACTAGGACATTTTAAAAGCTGTCCAAGAAGTAGGATGATAAGAGGATTAATTTTGGGTTTCCCTACCAAATCGGGACAGTTGGAGAATATGACATTTTACCCCTTCAGCGTCCATTTCCCAGAGATCTCCTCTTTTCAACGACTTCCTGCATAACCTTGGCCGACACCCAAGGAAAATAACAAACACCATTCAGGTCAAATCAATTTTTTAAGAGGCGGGAGATGTTGCTCTTTTATTTATTTCCTCCTGTGCTGCATTTTCCACTTTGGACAGAAAAGACAAGGAAACAGGAAAGGTACAGCGGGTTCCCTTTCCCATTTGCCTCTTTATCCTGCAATAGAAATCCCTGCAGCCCAAAAGGTCATGTTTTATTTTTATTTTGCATGTATCGGAGACAAGTCTGTTTCTTCATGCCACCCATGGAAAAGCTCTTTACCAAAGGAAAAAGGCAACTGGCAACTCAGGTTGGGGGAAAAAAAAAACAGATTTAAAAATGGCATCGAAAAAAGTGCATTAATTAGGGCCCCCCAAAATTGAATATTCTCATTCCAGGAAACAGAGCAACAGAAGGGATTTGCAAGAAAACAGCTGCTGAGATTCTCTGATAAGAGACCTTCACCCAGACGGCAGATCCGTGGGTGTGGAAATCACGGCATACAGGCCGTATGTCACGGTTAGTGGAGTTCCGGGAACAAACCCACCCAACCTTTGCAGCAGGACGCAGCGTTCCTTGTGGCATCTCTCTTTCTTAAAGATGGACTGAGATATTGAACAGCAGAGCTTCTAACATTATGGGGAAGGCAGGGAAAGGGAACTTATGTTCAGTGTTACTCTGCCTGCGGATCATTAATGCTCCCTTTCTGGTTGCACGAAAGTATTGCATGTGCTGTTAAGCGTCCCTAACACCATTAGTGCTATCGCACACCCTGCAACTGTTCTGATTTGGCAGGAAACGCCTGATCAATCCTCTTGTTTTTCCACTTTTCCAGCTGTTTTTAAAATCCTTTCTTTCTCCCCCTCCTTTTCCCCTTCCTCCTTCATTGACTTCAGCTACTGCAACCTGAGTTCAAAATGCAAAAACAGTTTGCACACAGTTAACTCAGCAAAGAGGAAAGGAAGTGGTCAGCCTGATACCAATACCGGGAAAGATTCCAGAGCAGATCATTAAACAGACAGTCTGTAAACACTTAGAAAGGAATGCCGTGATCACTAAAAGTCAACCTGGGTTTCTCAAAAACAAGTCATGCCAGACTAACCTTATCTTTTTTTTCTTTTTTTTTTGATAGAGTTACTAGCCTGGTAGATGAAGGGAATGCTGCAGACATAGTTTATCTTGATTTCATTCAGACATTTGACAAAGTCCCCCCTGATATTCTGCAAACAAGCTAGTAAAACACAGACTAGACAATGCTTCTTTTAGGTGGATTGGCCGACCGAACCCAAAGGGTGCCCACCAATGGCTCCTCTTCATCCTGGAGAGAAAAGACTACTGTGGTGCCACAGGGGTCTGTCTAGACCCAGTGCTATTCAACATCTTTATCAATGATTTGGATGAGAGAATTGAAGGCATTCTTCTCAAATTTGCAGATGACGCCAAATTAGGAGGGGTGGCTAACACCCCAGAGTACAGGATTAGTATTCGAAATGACCTCGACAGATTAAGAGAGCTGGGCCAAAACTATCAAAATTAATTTCAACAGGGAGAAGTGCAAGGTACTACACTAGGGCAGAAAAAAGTGAAATGCACAGATGGGCAAGTCTGTTTTCTGCTGCTTCGGCGACTAGGACACGGAGCAACGGCTTTGAATTTCAGGAAGAGAGATTCCATCTAAATATTAGGAAGAACTTTCTGACAGTAAGAGCAGTTTGATAGTGGAATATGCAGGGGGTTGGACTCAATGGCCTTTGGGGTCTCTTCCAACTTCATGATTCTATGGCACTTCTCCTTCTCAGTGGGCTGAGGCAAAACCAAACTCCAGCACCCTCTCCTGGCTTGTCTGATCATCTTTAATAATGTCGGTCATCTAGGCCACACTCTTATAAACTGCTTGCACATATCCCAGTTTTCATCAGGGAAATACTGGAGGGCCTCCCATCATTATTTCTGTGCAAACTTGGAAAAAACCCACCTGAGGGACCTTGTTCTAAAGCCCAAGGAGATCTGCTACCTCTTCCACCCCTTCCCATTGATTTTTTAAAAAATTCTTTCTTTAACGAAGTCCAAGCTGTCTAAGATACATGCTAACAGCACTCTAGGAAACTTTCCACTAGTGGTAGTAGTAGAATTTCCATAGTATCTAGAGCTACAACTCTATAGCTATTGCAATAGTGCATTCTAGAGCTACAGTACCGTTATTTCTGCAAGGAACACAGTGTTTGTGATGTATTACACTATAATGCAGTGCTACTTAAAGTGGTGGTCTGTGGAGTAGTGCCAGCAGCTGTTGGTCTGCAATAAGTTTCCAGAAAACAGTTGCAGTCAATGGGCACAAATACGGTGCCAGTCCCTGGAGTACTGAGGAAAAAAGCCTGCTGATTTCCCATATCAGGTAGCTTAAAAAGCTCTGCTGTAACGTGTTACTTCCAAACTCTGGAACAGACCTGTGAAAGAAGCTGGGGAGCAACCGAGGCTAATCTTCCTAGCTCCCAGTTCCCCCCAAAAGTTGCCAGCTACCCAGTATAAAGAGAGGATGGAGTACGAAAGACAGTTTGGGAGCAACCAAGCAGTCTTCAGTTCAAACATACTTCTCTTTCCCTCCTTCTAATGCTGGGTTCTGAAAGATTCTGCCAAATACATGCATAGACACAACTGCAGACCTGCAGCAACATCCAACCATGTACAGCAATGATTGGCCAGTATCTGTGACCTCTTTCCATTCCGGGAGAGGGAGACGGTTGCGTGCCACGGGCCTCGGCCCTGCCATGAGTATTACACTCTTCGATTCACCACCGTAGTAGTTTGCCAGGTGATTTGCCATGCATTAGCTATTGGACACTTTCCAGTGGGAATGTAACTTCTGTTAAATACTGCTCGTAACACCATATTGTATATCAAAATACTGGTACCACTGTACTGCATTTCAGTAAAGGGGAAAATCCATCGTGGGGATCAAAGGACTCAATTGGGGAGATGCATTACCCCAGGGGCATCTCGTCAGTGCTTAGAAGGAACACCAAGGACAAAAATAGAGCGATCCCAGGGAGGCACTGTCTAAACAACACGAAAGCAGATCAGACAACCTGGGAAAATTCGAGTGTCACAAGACCAAAGAATGCAAACAATTTAGTTTCCCCTGGGAACATTGAGAGGTTTTGCAAATGGGAAGACACCTGAGGTCCCACCGATCAAAATGGTTTTGTGCACAAAAGCGTGTGCCCCTATATAACCAAGTAAAAAGTTAGCTTTAGCAACTGTCTTAATGCTATGCCCCATATATCTTATTAAAGATACTGCTGGATTCTGTTTTTTTTCTTGAAAGTAAAAGAGTAGCCAGCACATGACGCTTTCTTTTTTTTCTTTTTAAGGACCATGCCTCTCTGAGAATCAATTGACCTATCTAATCATGCACTTTCCAGGAGGCCCAGAATATGAAAATTGGAATTTCTCTTAGTCTGAGGCTAACCCTACATAAAAACGTACTGCAAAAAGGGTACACATAAAGGATGCCAGGCAGGATGGGAGTTGTATTCCAACACATCCAGGAAGGCACCACACTGGGGGACCGGACTGATTTAATTGCTGAAAGTGCTAACTGGAACTTGTTACAAACTAAGCCAAATTTTACGGAATGGGAACACACAGTTCCTCTCAACATCCTTATACACCCAATGATCAGGCACGTATCCTTGTACTTTCATTTTTAATAGTTTTTTTTACAATATATCTCTTCATTTGCATATATCCACTGCATCTATAATTTTTTTTTAAATACACATGAAACCAAACAGGAATAAATCTAAGGGGTTGGTTTTGTAATAATGTTAAACCAAACGAGACCCGCACCTGCCCACCCACCCCTACCCTCCAAATAACTGATTAAATTTCATTAAGTCGAAGAAAATAACCCTGTAAGGGGGGAAAAAAATTAATAACCACCTCATTATAAAGGTTTATGCTGAAAAACAAAAGTGGTGGGTTAGACTGGTGATGGTGGTTTCTTCATATGTGAGATACAATTCAACACACACGCACAATCGTCATCCACTAGAGGCACATTGCATTCTCCTCCCGTCCCCTCCCCGATTGTACAATCCGAATTTTGCATTTTGAAACCCCTAGGGATTCTGGTCAAGCTCTGTGTGCACGTCGACTGCCGTAAATTCCGTTCATCAGCTGCCTCTTCGTGCGACTCTTCCGACCGAAGGAAAGGCCGTCTGCTCCTTCGGGGTGGTGCGCACGGAAGAAATGTGAAGAGCAATCCAACGCGAACGCAGGAAGAGCCATCTCCAGCAGCCTGGGAAATCCCACGTGCCCGGGTCGGAAGAGGGGAAGTTACTGGCTTCAAAACGCCCATGAGGCATCTAGGAGGACAAATGTTCTGAACGGGGACGAACGTCATGCAGTGTCTATGTTTATATATGCACATTGCTATGTAGAAAAAGCAAACCTGTAAGCCAAAAACAAAGTGGAGGAAAGCCATGCCACAGGTAGGTTAGGGGCCTTGGTACATGCTATGTCCCTGAAGAATTGGAAGCTTCCATCTTTAAAGGAGGCAGGAGAAGGGAAGGGTGGCGATATCTCCAAAGTCTCCCACCACCCTTCAGCAAGTTGTAAAACTGAGGAGCTTTCTTTTCTCCTTGCTGTGGGGCTGCCTTCTTCCAGAGCTACACAGTCCCCCCTACCCAAAAAGGCACCTTTGTGCCTCTGTGGGTACAGAACACACACACACACACACACACACACACACACACACACTTTTTCAGACACACACCTTATTTTACCACAACTGATCCTGCTTGTTCCTTTCTAGCACGCTAGGAAGACAACAGAGAGCTTTCTTTTGTAACGGGGAACATTTCTACCCACGTTTCAAAGAAAATCTAGTGGGTGCGGTTGGCGCACAGTCACAAGAGGAAACGTACTGTGGTCCAAAGAGACGTGTGATGCTTACGGCTACTGCCCCTCTTAGGGGGTGATGCTGGGGACCTGGTTGGAGGCTTTCTCGCAGAGAGCTTCCCCAGCCTGCAGGGCACCCCCTCTCTACTGGACAGGGCCTAAGGCAGTCACGCCCTGCCTCCTTCCCAGCCAAGATTCTTCCAGCTGCCCAGGGTTGACTTATGCTCCTTATCTTGTCTCTGACTTGTTGCTACTGCTGTTAATCCCCTCTCTTAGACTTGGAAAGGGCAGGAAGAAAAACAGCCTTTACTGAAGGACCCCAGTGCTCCCTTCCAACAAAACCAGAATGTCTCAGAAAGCAGACGCACTCTGCATGCTGGGAGAGGCAATATTTCCGGATACAGTGGCCAAAATTTTAACACCTTCCTATCTACTTTGCTCAAGCTGGCAGGGCTGCCTTCCCACTCCATACATCCACGTTCAACTTTCCTTGGAAATCTGAACATTCAAAAGCAGGTACCAAAGCACAGAGATGTCTTCCAAGCTTGCTGCAGGACAACACTCATATATCTTGTCAAAATTATAATAAAACGAAGCTGGCAACTTGGGGGCAAAACCACACAAGACCTATTACCACCTTCCACGCAGAAGCACATTGTCCTTTGTGTAGCTTGGGGAAAAACAGCACGACCCATCAGAGACAAGGAATTAAAGCCAACTTCAGAGATATTCCTGCAGCCTCTATCTTTAGGAGAAATTGTGTGATTATTGCTCTGAGAAGCCAAAGTGCAGCTGCTGGAGACGCTATACCGCCGCTGTCTCAAAGAGAGCTCAAAACAGGGGACAGCTAGGACAGAAACGCCCACTGTGTGTCCACCTCCCTATCAGTTGAATCATTTTGGGACAACAGAATCCTTCCCTTCTCCTGCCTCTGCTCAGACCTTCTGAACTGTGGATCCTAAGACTTACAACAAGAAATCAGGGTTGCCAGTGATGGATTGTAACCCATCAGAAATGACACAGACTCTGGCTTCCCCCTGCCCCAAACATTTCAATCCACAAAAGTAAGCAACAAGCATTTCCCTGCCCCTCCTTCTTTCTCTTCTGCTTCTTTCCAAGATATAAAGCTGGGTGGTGCAAGTAGTCCTCTGGATGAAGTCAGAGCCAGTTTCGCACAGATGGGAAGGAAAAAAAAAGATGCTAAGTGGCAGCACTGAACAGTTTTTGGTCTCTGCCATACCCTGAAAACCGTCCTCCGTCGCTTCTTGCGTCCTCCAGCTAAACAGACGTGGTGGGTGAGACCAAGACCCAGTCCAGTCAAAAGGATAGCTCAAGCCATTTTATGTCCGGTTGATACATTTGGTTTTCTGGGAAGTGGCGGGAGAGAGAGTTGTGTTAGTGTGCGGATGATCAGAAGGGTGCGATGATGATAACTGGAAGAGGGCCTGCGTTCTCCCCACTGTGGTGGTGGGGAGAGGTCCATCCACTTTTGTCTGCCTTCCAAAATTCAGAGAAAGCAAAAATATCGTTCCACGGACATGCTACGACAGAAGTGCCTACATGACTCTAGGTGACACGAGAGGGGCTCCAGTGTGTCTGCGCCCCCCTCGTCCCCCACTTCCTCGGAGGGGTGCTTTTGCTTTTACAGAATCTGGGTGGAAGGGAGGTTGGCTGGTTGGCTGTCGGACGCCCATACACCGAAGCTGCAGAAGACCCCTTTCCGTTCTCTGGTTCCTGAGCTAAGCGGCGACACGCTCGCAGCCAGGAGGCCCCCCAGACGAGAAACCATCCTATGCCGAGCTGCTGAGAGAGCCGTTCTTAAACATTCCAGGGGGCTGTTGATTTGTTGGGGTAGTTAATGGCAAGGCTAATAGCAGCAATGTTTCGCAGGGCCTGTGTATGGGGAGAAGAGAGAAAGAAAGAGAGAGAGAGAGAAACAGATGAACATGGAGGGCTTGGCAATGGAGTTTTGAGGATTTCCAGGTTGTTTTTGTGCCCCGTGCAAAGTGCTGACTTTTGATTTCTTTTTTTTCTTTAAGGATTTCCAGGTGTTTTGGACTTCAGCTCCCCAGCCGTATTGTATTGTATTGTATTTGTAGGCCGCCTTTCTCCCGGAATTGGGGCTCAAGGTGACTTCCAACAGTAAATACTCATTAAAACACATTTTTTAAAAAATTATACACATTAACCACATTAAAAACAGTTAAAACAGTTAGAAAGCATTAAGAGACTACAGAACCATAGAACACTGAAAACAATATTCAATTTATGACAAGTTAATAAATAAAGCTACCCAGCTTATGTAAATGCCTGTTTAAACAGAAACAGTTTGACCCGTCGGCGAAAGGAGAGCAGGGAGGGGAGAATGCGTTTCACAGGACGGGAGCAGCCACTGAGAAGGCCCTGTCTCCTGTGTCCCCACCAGGCAAACCTGAGATGGTGGCAGGACTGAGAAAAAGCCTTCCCCAAGAGACCTTAGGGCTCTAGTTGGTTTATACAGGGAGATGCGGTCGGTCAGATACCCTGGACCTAATTCGTTTACGGCTTTATAACCAGCACTTTGAACTGTACCCAGAAACGAACTGCTAGCCAGTGGAACTGTTTTAGCAAGGGAGTTATATGCTCTCTGTAATGGGCCCCGGTCAGCATTCTGCCTGCTGCCGTTTGAACCCGCTGAAGCTTCTGAACAGCTTCCAAAGGCAGCCCCACATAGAGTGTATTACAGTAGTCTAAACAAGATGTAATCAGAATTCCTGACTATTGACCAAGACCAAAACCCCTGGAAGACCAAAGTTTGGGAAGCACTGCCCTAAAAAAAAAACGGGATGGTGATAAGCCACCTGAGCCTGCATCAGTCTGACTGGTATTTTTTTTTTTTAAACCACAGACTTGCTTCTTGCCTACAGCAGTTAAGCAAGTGGCAATTGGGGTGCTTTTCTGCGGTTGCCTCTGATCTGTGGATCTTGCCAATGAGCGGAAGCCAGTCAGCCTCAACTCCACATGGGTCTGCTGCATTCACACATGACACACAACATGTGGTGGGTCTTAGCAGGAGAGTGACAAAAAACCTGTCTCAGAAAGAAGAGCTTGCAATACGTCTGGATCCTACTTAGCCGCAATACTTTTGGACACAGTATACAAAGTCTAATGCCTTCCTTGTCTACTCTCTTCCCCTGCCAGGCCATCTTACACTCAGCCAGGTTCAATCTTTCCTTGGAACACTGAACATTTTGGAAGACGTACTGAAGGTCAGGTGGCATCTTGCATGTTTGGTGCAGAATCTGTGCCCCTCAGTTAACAGAATCTCTCACAAAGAATATGCTTTTTACAAAGCCTCTTTACTTCCTCACCTTTCCTTTCCCTACTAGTCCCCTGTCCAGCTGGTAGATTATTTTTTTAAGCAGCATTAGCACTGGGAAGATGTTGAAAGAGGACTAGAGAACACAGACTTTTGATGTCAGGTTGCAGCACTGCATCTGCAGTAACAGCGCAATAAACAAACTTGAAATGGAAGAGAGAGCGATCCGACTTTAGCTGTGCATGCCTGGCTACAATTGGCAAGGTAGGCTGAGGCTGCCTCCACAATCTCTTATTGAGCATGTGTGGACAGCAAGTTACAGAGAAAAGAAGAAAGCCTCACAAGCTTCCTTCACATGTTAAAAAAAGCAAAGATCTATAAAACTGGTTACCAAAAAAGGATATAAGAAAAGTGGAAGCTGGTGAAAGAAAAGTCATCCCTCCACGCACTTTGGAATAAAGTTCCAAATGGTTTCTAGAAGGTTGTTGTGGGTTTTCCGGGCTTTGAGGCCGTGTTCTATTACTATTTTCTCCTGATGTTTTGCCTGCATCTGTGGCTGGCATCTTCCGAGGATCCTCTGAAGATGCCAGCCACAGATGCAGGCGAAACGTCAGGAGAAAATACTAACAGAACACGGCTTCAAAGCCTGGAAAGCCCACAACAACCTATGGATTCCGGCCGTGAAAGCCTTCGGTTTCTAGAAGGTTCAAAACATTCTTATGTACATTTTGACAAGCTGGAACATGTCCAGGGGAGGGTGAGCAATACGGCAGAACACCTGGAACCCATGCCCTATGAGGAGAGGCTTAGGGAGCTGGGTGCGTTCAGCCTGCAGAAGGGAAGGTTAAGAGGCAACATGATAGCCATGTTTAAATATTTGAAAGAATGTCACATGGAGGATGGAACAAGCCTATTTTCTGCTGCTCCAGAGACTAGGACACCAAACAATGGCTTCAAACTTCAGGAAAAGAGATTCTATCTAAACATTATGAAGAACTTTCTGAGTATACGAGCAGTTCAACAGTGTAATACACTGCCTCCTTCTTTGGAGGTTTTTAAACAGAGGCTGGAGGGCCATCGGTGGGGAGTGCTTTGATGGTGTGTTCCTGCATGGCAGAAGGGGGTTGGACTCTATAGTCCTCGTGCTCGCTTCCAACTCTATGATTCTATAAGTGTGCTTGACCTGATAGTTCCATTTCACAGATGCATGATGCTAGTTATGGATAAAAGTCTGCTGTGATACAGGAACCCCTATTCCTTCCACTGTTATTTCTGCCTCTGGCACCACATTTTCTGCTAAATAAGTAACGCTCAGGAACACTTCTACTTTGTTAACTGACATATTCCCACAAGAATAGAATAAAGCTGACAATTTAGGGGCCAAGTACATAAACTGGAATGACAAACTTGGAGGAAATAGTTGTGAATGTGCTAGTTATACATAATGTAATAAAGGAATCTGAAGGAAGGTACAAAGAATAATTTCTATAAAACCAGAGCTTGCTGAAAGTAACAGGTCACCAAAAAGCTTTGTTGTTGCTGATGCTCTTGTTATACGCCTTCAACATAGATTTATGGCAAAACCATCACAGGTTATCTTGGTATGATTTACTCCGAATAGGTTTGCCACTGTCTTTCTCTGAGACTGAGAGAGTGCAACTTGCCCAAGGTTTCCATGGCTGAGCAGGGAATCGAATTCTTGTCTCCCAGAGTCCTAGTCTAAGCCATGCTGGCTTCTCACAATTAAGTTGTTGTGTGCCTTCAAGCTGTTTGTAATTTATGGCAACCCTAAGGTCTGGGGGGGCGCTGAGAGTGTGTGATGTGTCAAGGCCAACCAATGGGTTTCCATGACCAAGTGGGGAATCAAACCCTGGTCTCCAGAGTTGCAATGCAATGCTCAAATCACTACACCATGCTGGCTCTCTCCACAATTAAACAGTAACTTCTAATTTCTTCTTTTTTCCAGTAGCAAAGGTGTAACTTAACAAGAGCTTAAGGGAGGGTTGTAACTTAACAAAGGATAACTTTTGCACTTTTTCTAGTTTAACTATACACTTTTAGTGACAATTAGAGGGGTGTGTGGCCTCACTAAACGGTGGAGGGAGGACCATCTCATATTCAACGGAGGTGTCTCACGCTTCTGTCCAATGCTGTTGAGTCCTGAGGACATGACAGAAGGAGTGGGTAGAAGATTACGCCTTCCATTGCCAGCCAGTGGCATGTAACACTTGGATGTGTGGGGGTATTTAAAAAAAAAATCACAATTTCAGGTACCTTTAAGAAATGGGAAAGGAGTCATTTTTAAAAACACTAGGTACAAAAACAATTACTAAACAGGGTTGGGTGGTGGCAGCTTTGAATGATAATGGTAATTGTTTTTCAATGTAACTTTCCAAGTTCTGATAATAGAAAATTGTATCATCTTTCCCCATGAGTCAGTAATCTCCGCAGAATGAAGGGTAGCAGAAACCCACCTTCTATTTCTCACGCCGCAATTTGCCTTCCAGTTTCCTTCTACCAAGAGCAGAAGACTGAGCAGACAGGATAACAAATTTGGTACAACAGAGGTCCAAAGGCGGCACATGGAACCAAAGGTCACACAAGCTGTGTAGTGTACAGGATTTAAGACAACATGTCTAGAGACTATGAGCAAGGGGGCATGGTCAGATGCATGAACCTGCTGCCAGGCTGGTGGGAACCATCCTCAGCAAGGGAGGGGAAATCTGTTATCATCTGGAACAGGGGTGGGAATCATGTGCCTGTCCAGAAGTTGGACACTGAGGATTCCATAGGATGTTGAAACAGGATTCCATAGAATGTTGAAAGTGGAATAATAGTGCTATAGCACTCTAGTGCAGAAATGGCCCAATTCATAGGCGCTCCAGATCACACATCACTCAGCAAATTGCATTCTTCAATGCCTCCATCACACCTAGAGGGCCATGATTCCCCGCTCTGGATGTTTTTAGACTCAGAGTCCCATCATGCCCTCCTGCACGGCTGGTGGACACAGATGGGACATGCAGTCCAAAACAACTTGAGGGCCCCTGGTTCTTCTCCATCCCTGCAGTAGAACCTGTCCCCGCCCTGCTGCCACTGCCCGAGGCTTGTGGTGCATCTGCTCTGCTACTGAGCCACAACCTCTGCTGAAGCTCTGCAGAGGAGCCTCCACTTTTTCCTCTGATACACTCCAGCTTCTTACAGCTGCCCACAGGTTTTTGAACTGTATTTCCAGTTGTAAATGCCAGACTCAAGTCTCTAGGATGAAAATGAAGGGGAGGGGGCTTTAGAGACTACAGAGCGATAGAACAAAGCACTGCAAAAAAATGTGCTTTTGATTTCTCAAGACTGAAACCAATGGAAGGAGACTCAATGAACAGTTGTATTCACCCAGAGAACGCCGAGCGCCTATTTACATCAATAATAACACCTCTGCTGCAACCCATCTCCTTCGTCAGTAACACAGAGAGCGCTCTGTTAGGCACTGCAGGAGCACATGACTGTACACCCTCAAGGACACCTAAGCAGGTGAAGCTCAAACAAATCTGCACACACAGAGAGTGACTGGTTCTGTAGGTACTGCTTCTGATCTGTGAGACAGTGCATTCCCGCCTCCAGTTCCAGGGCTTTTCCTTAAAAGGGACAACTGTAGAACATCTGCTTGAGAAGTCAAAACTCTTGTGGGAGGGGTTCCTCTCTTTAGTTTAATCTAGATGCCATGGAAGACATATTTGTTAAGAGCTAGTAACCATGACAGGTCAGTGGAATCCTCATGCTCAAAGATGGTGTACCTCTGAAACGTCATTTGCTGGAAGGACAAATGCTGGAAGGGGGATTGTTTATTGGTTGGGCCACTATGGGAAATGGGACCCTGGGGACTACAGACCTTCAGAACAATCCAGGGGGCCTTTGACAGTATCCGGTCCACTCTCTGCTTCTGAACCACACCCAATGTCTGATAGCTTATCACAACCACAGGCTTTGGGACGCAATCCAGCCCAACTGGGGGCCAAATCTAGCCTCTGGAAGTCCCCAAAACAGCCACACCTCTTTTATTATGATACCACCATTTTCTGCTTTCTCACCTTTCACAGAAGGTTTTTACCCATTCTAAAGAGGTTGGAATGCCTCTGCTAAATCTTAAGACACTGGCTGTAAAGAGACTTAAACCGAACTACGTTTTTAGCTGGCAAGCGGAGGGTGGTGGACTCCTCTTCTTTGGAGATCTTGAAACAGAGGTTGGATGGGCACCTTTCAGGAGGCTGCTTTAGTTGTATATTCGTGTATACCAGGGGTTGGACTAGATTGCCCTTGCAATCTCTTTCAACTCTAAGACTCAATGTGTTTAACTAAATCAAGAGACCTTCCACCCCCCTGGTTTATTGCATGGGGTAACATATTGGCCTCCCTTGTTACAGTATTTGAGTTAATTCAAATCCAGTGTATACGAAGCCTTCAGTAACGATTCCAGTATTAGAACTGATGCTAATTCAGCAGCTACTGTTTTAATTCCTTTCTTCCCTTGGAGGAATTTTTCTTCTCTTTGTTTGCCTGACGGGGTAGGGAGGGAGGGAAGGTGGCAGGCCAGCAGAATGCAGCAACCACTGCTAATGTTACACCCCTCACAAAAAGACAGAAGTGGTAGAAAGTGAGTAAGGGTAGCCTTGGGGCAGGAAAGAGAAAGGCAGGCAAGCACACACTTCTGGACTTTTTACCTGTGCTGTACAGCGGTGGAGATGGTCTTCTGTATTTAAGGCAAGCAAGTAATCCTGCAGAGATCCAAGTTCCTGAAAGCAGAAAAAGTCAACTGAGACCCACAAGCAAAACATGGAAACAAGCGCATGTTGTTGGGAGAAAAGGAATGGGGAAAAGAATCTAATGATGCCTGCAAGACTAAGGTCCCTTTCACACTACCTAATTACAGTGCTAAGATTCCATTTTAGTTGTCTTGGCAACATCCTAGGGAATCATGGGATCTGATGTTTAGAAAGGGGTACACTGAATTCTCAGCCAAAGAGCATTCATGCCTCCCCAAACTGCAAACCCCAGGATTCCACAGGAAGCAGACATGGCAGTTCAAGGGGAATCTTAGCGCTGTAACTGTGTAGCGTGAAAGGGCCTTAACTGATTTATTTTAGCATGAGCACTTGGGGCTTTCAATTCATTTCTTCAGATGTACTGAAACCCACAAATACTCATGTGAAAACAAACCAGTTATTTCTAAAGGTACCATCTCATCTCCCCACTCCCACATTTTTATACCAAAACAGATCTCTTTCTGAAAAAAAAAAAAGCCTCATTGTCTTTGAACAACTAGGTTGCAAAAGGAAAACGAACACACTGCAACATAGCTAGAAGAGATATGCTTCTAGCTTTTCATTTCAGAGGCTACGGGGGTCTGGCTACAAATTAACAGAGAACTGCAAAGTCACACAACTCCTCAATACACAGCACTGAAATGCTCTTTTTCATATGTATCTCAGGAGAACGCTCAAGCAGGAGCCCTACTGGAGGCAAAAATAATCATTCTAGCAGGAAAGAGCACTATTCTTTGCTGCAGCAGGCTAACTTCCGCCCGACGTTGCCATTTCATGCATGCTACCCAAAAGAAACCTTGATCTCTCTCTCTCTCTCTCTCTCTCTCTCTTTTTTTTTAGTACAAAGACACTAGCAAGTGGAGGAGCAAGGGGAGGAGAGAAGAGGAAGGACAGTCTAAGGCTGCATGCCTGCAAACGGTTCCCAGCACTGGAGAGAGAGAGGTACTTACGCTAACTTTGCTCTCCGTAACAAAGAAGAGTTCAGTAAGGGCCCGGTGAAGGGGGAGGAGGACACCAGGCTTGGTCACATCGTGATGCACGTTATTTTCCATGCAGCTGAAAAGGTGCCAAAGAGGCTTCAGCAAAGTGAGGTCGCAGTCCCTGAAAGGAGGAGGAGGCAGACACAAACACAGAAGGGTTAGACACAGAGGAAGAACTGAGCTGTGCTCCACTCCCATCCCAGTCTGCCAAAACTCTTCTTCACTCCATCCTTCTGAGGTGCACTGTTTTGTCACATTCCTGCTCTGAACTGATTTACTGGCCTCTCCCTCCTTTTATATTCCTAGGCCATTTCCACACGACACTGTCATAGTGCAATTATTCCACTGTCAGCATCCTGTGGAATTCTGGGATTTGTAGTTCAATGAGGCCAAAGAGCTCTCTGCCTGAGAATTCTAAAGACCCCTCCCTAAACTGCAAACCCCATATGATGTTGAAAGCGGAATAATAGCACTATAACAGTGTAGTGTGGAAATGCCCTTAGTCTTTGCATGTCCAGTCCATGCCCTTCCCAGTGAAAGGTTCTCAAGGAGAAAAGCTGTTTAAGACCCTCGCTTCTTTCTCTCTCTCTCTCTCTCTCTCTCTCTCTCATCATCGTCATCATCCTCTTTCTCTGATCAACAACATCTCCACCAATCACAGCGGAATATGTAAAGCCAAATGACCCAATGGTTAGACTCAAAATACGGTAGCACTGTGTGTTCCTGCGGTGGATCCACAGCTCAGTTGCTTTATGTGCGAAAGGCCTAAGGTTCATTTCCCAGCCTCTCCAGTTAAAGGGCTTCATGTGGCAGGACTGGAAAAAGACCACGCAGAGCCACTGCCAGTCAGACTGGACAGTCCTGAGGTGGATTTGTAACTGAGTCTTTCACGTAATAGCTGTCCTCAGAACTGATTATCCCGGGAATAGTTGGTCTGCCCAATGTTATTTCCTGAGGCAGGCATGACAGGCAGGCAAACTTGGTAGCCCTCGCCGCAAAGACTTTATGTGCATCCTAGAGTGGTTTCTAAGCATTCAGATAATGTATGCACAAGTAACTATAATACACCACCTCCTGTTGGCACAGCATTGGCTTCTCATATAGCACGAGTGGGTCAACTGGTTAAAAAGGCAGAGAAATCTGTCAGTTCTATGGCAAAAAGACTAACAGCCATATTAATGAAGAAATTCATCTAGCTAAATGCAGCTCAATTTTATTTTTTTTTATCATCCAGTGCTGGGCTTGACATCTCCAAGGGACTGGGTCACACCTGAACCACCTATTTCCTTGTCCCAAAATGGCTAACAATGCTCCCCGTCCCAAGTCTCAGGGGATGCAACAGGCAGTTTCACCACATTTTCAGGTCTTTTTGATCTTTTTTTTTTTTGACACTGTGAGCCTTAAAGTAGGGGCCAAACATCTTTGAAAAACATGGTGTAACAGAGACTAGCAATTCTCAGAGACTTCGAGGGGGCACTAATAGCTATTTGGGAGCAGGGCACACAAACCCTTGGAAAAACATGTGAGACCCACTGGCCACACTATACGCATCCCAATTTCGTGCCAAGAGACCAGCCAGCTTCACAGTTCCACTTGAAAACAAGAAGAAAATATTTAACATTACAGATAAAGAGCCCCACACTCTTGAGCTCACTGCAATCAAAAGCAATCACAAAGATATAAAAATATTGTGGGAGGGGATTTTAGGTTTTTTGTGGATAAAAAGAGAATCAGACTGAGAAAGAGTACCTCTCGCTGCAGCATTGCACTATCTTGAGAAGCAAATGGATGGCCTTCAGCCGCTGGTGGCCAGTTTGTCGGCAGGCCACGCCCACTTGCCACTCCCACACTTTGGCCAACGGGATATGGGGGATGACCCTTTCCGCCGACAGCATCTGCTTCAGGATCTCAAAGCCTGAAATTCAACATAATTGCATTGCATTTTGTACAGTATCATTCATCCTCTTTGATATACAATGTCACTTCCTCCACCCCTAATCTTTCCAAGATAGTTAAGAAGTTTTCAAACAAATCAGCTTATGAAACAAACAAACAAAAAAGACCATATAAAAATCACAAAAGCTAACCTAAGAGCTGCTTCATAGTGGATTAAAAAAAGCAATGACAGATAGTAAAATCCTATTAATTGTATTTATTTAACAGTTTATTTACCCTTCCTAAAAATGTAATAGTGGGGTGGCTCATAGTACTGCCAGTTCAGCTGGCAGTCAACATTTGAGAGCAGAGGCCAGGCTAATAAAAATAAGCAAACAGATAAACCAGGAAGATTTGTGACTGAAGCTAAAGATGGCAGCCATCCTAACTTCTAAAAGGAAGAACCAGAATAAGGTGCTGGGGATGAATTAGATGCAACACTCTTTACTGGTTTAGCTTGCCTTCTGTTACAATTAGCAGGTGAAGGGTGTGATTGGAACTGCGATGGGATAATTAACAAAGGTTTAATTACTCCCCCTCATGGGCCTATTGAGTCTGTTATCTGCATTGCAAAGAAAGTGTTGCTAATGTTGTGAATAGTTTTGTTTTAATAAGCGAGGGCACTCTGGAGGAAAAGGGACACAAGGGCAAAGCTAAACATTTGTCCCCAAGTGACGTCTTTACATCCAGAGTGGGGCTTAGCTTCAGTGCAAACCTGAGAATGGGGAGCACTGACTGCCCTTCTGTTTTCACATCAACTTGGCCTTCAGGTGAAAAGCAGTTAACAATAGACAAAACGTGGAGGGGCCTACAAGTTGGTGCCCTCCAGACATGCTTGACTACACCCCTCTCCACTGCCCATGTTGGATGGGGATGATAGGAGTTGCAGTTTGGAGGGCATCAGGTGGGAGAATGCAGTGTTATATATTGTTCAGCCTGCCCAGAAAGAGAAGTACAGCCTTCAGGCCAAGGTGGCCAACTGTCGCAGGAAGAGCAAAGAGACTGCCGCTTTGGGGAAGCGCTCACCTGTCTGGAATCTCCCCAGGTGCCCTGCTGTCACCGTGAACTTGTAGCCCCATTCGGTGTTGCTCATGTCTGTGGTGAATCGGTAGTACAGGGTATCTCCTGGCAAAACATGAAGGAAAAGCTCTTTCACCCTGGAGCAGAGCAGGCTAGGAAGTTGTCTTGGAAGAGGATTTCTCTATCACTTCACAGGCATCCAGGAAGGAAGGCCTCTTTTTTTTTTTCATTTAAGATTATGCTTGCCCCATCTGCAAGTCGTCGCTGTCGTTTCTCTTACTATTGTTATTATTAAAAGGTGTACCCCACCTTTCCCCCAATATTGGAACTCAAGGCAGCTTACAGAATACTAAAATCATGATGTACAAAAACATCAGTAAAATATATTCAAGTTATTTTTAAAAAGCTATTGAACAATTTATGGAATTAAAAGCCATTAAAAACTGTTGTTAGAAAGGATGTAAGTTATCTTAAGTGCTTTTATTAAAACAATTTTTCCTGTCATTCTGCTGACTGGTTAATTTTAATGATACCCCCAATTGTGTATGTATGCGCTGACTTAGGGTGACCCCAGGAATTTCATAAGAGTTTTCTTAAGCAGGGAATACCCTGAAGTGGTTTTTCCAGTTCCTTCAATTATTCAACATTCATTTAACATTGATTTATGGTAATCCATTAGCCTACTAAAAGGTGCAGATCTATAAAGCATGGGTGAGGAACTTGTCTTCTGTATCCCTGAAGGGGAATCTGTTGGGACTGACAGGCTGGGCAGGATCAGAGCTAAAAATGGATGTCAAAACCCCACTTCTTTTTTTCCCCTTCCCGTAACTCTCTTCCCTTCCTTTTGTTACTTCGATGGAGAAACCCTATTCCGGGGTCTACAATTTTGATATTAAAATATGATTCCATGTGCCTGAGAGGTCACCCGGATGGGCACATAGGCAGCAATGGTCAAAGATCGAAAACCAGGTCAGGTCAGTAAAATCCCCAGTCACGTAGCCCCAGGAGACCTCAAGCTGTGCAAACCCACAATAAACAAGGGGTCCTCAGCCCCTGAGAAGCCGACTTGAGGGGATTAGTGTGTTTGCCCCAAGTTGAGCAAATATCAGGGTAACACTTTCCCTTCCTGTGATTCTTGTTTTTGTTCATCCCTTATCAGGGGAAGGACACAGCGTTTGTTTGACCTTTTCTAAAAATCGAATTTTGAAACTGAACCAAACCGCACCACCAGGCCACCAGTTACCTACCCATGCTATTAACTTACATCTACTTTCAAGATGGATTAAAAAAAAGAGAGAGACATGATGACTTGCCTTTTCTGCAAAATACAAAGGCTGAAACAGATTGCTGCTGTTGTTGTATGCCATCAAGCTACTTCCAACTTATGGTGACCCTAAGGCAACCCTAGCACAGGGTTTCAGTGACAAGTTTCTCCAGAGGGGTTTTCTCTTTCTTCCTCTGAGGGGGAAAGAGTGTGGCCTGCCCCATGTCACCCTGTGGGTTTCCATGGCTAAGCTGGGACTCGAACCCTTGTCTAAAGAGTCCTAGTTACCTGCCTACGATGGGATAGCAGGAAGATACCAGTCTAACCTCTCTAAGAAGGGAGCTCCAGAGCCTGAGAGCAGCCACCTAGAAGGCCTTCTGTGTTCCCAGCAGATGTACATATGGTGGGACAGAGAGAAGGGCCACCTCAGAAGATCTCAAAACATGGGCAGGGTCATATAAGAGAATACGGTCATTCATATAACCTGGAGCTGAGCGACGTGTATCAACATGCTGTGATGGACTGTGCCTGTTAATATAGTTTCATCTCTCCTGTGAAAGAGTCAATGTAACTCAGCGACAGGGCAGTTCTGGGGACCGGACAATAGCTGGGGATGTGCAGTAATCCACCTACTGATTGCTTGCAATATTTTGTGATTTATGCAGACACATTTACTTTTTTTCCATTCTGTGTTATGATAAAAATATGTTTTGTAAAAAAAGTTGTCCAGAAGATTTTCAAGAAGAGCCAGGACTTCCTCCTGGACCGATCTCAATGAGCTTTTCATACATCTGCTTTTTAATTAATACACTGTAATGAATAGGGGGAAATTGCTTTAGGATTAGTTCTGTGGCTAGAGATTTTTTTTTTTTAAAAAAGAAGCTGTTTTTCAAGACAAAAGCATTCTGACCTCAACATCCTGAACTGTCTGCTATTAGAGAACAATAGAATATTTCCCTGTTTTCTACACATTTTAGAAATATTTTCAACAGGCAGTATTTTCTGAACAAAGGCAAGGGTTTTATGGACATTTCTACATTACTAAACCTCTCCACAGTGATGCTGAAGGATGGATGGCTGACAGTCTTAAGTCCCAGACATGTGTCTGTTTTTCATCCTTTGCTAAGTGAAGGGAAGACAGAGGTTGCTGGGAGGAAAATAAATGAACCCCGAGTTTTCAGTGCTTATTTCAAATGAGAGTCAACCAGCTGCACTTTGAGAAAGGCTCTGTTTCCTCTGCTTCCCAGATTGATCCAATTCTCCATGTAAGTAAAGAGGTCACAGCAGGAGTTTCGAACCCATGGGTCTCCACAGATTTTGGATGAACTCTCCCATCATCCCTGACCATTGGGCAGGGTGGCTGACGCTGATGGGATGTGGACCCAGAGGTTCTCTAGCTTTTTATCTACAGGCAAAGCCATCTACTGGGATCATTGAATCCCACGAAAGTGCTCAACAGCAGCACTCTTTGCACTCACAAACATGGTGTCTCTCCATCCTTGACATTGCTAGTGCATAAGTAATGTTAAAAAGGTCAGTGGTCCACAAGCAAAGGATGACGAGGGGGAAATGCCCACTGGAAAGGAAGTCGGGAGGGCAGGGAGGAAACATGCCTTCCTGAAGATCTCTTCTTCATCTGCAAATTACAGTTTCAAGAGAATAAGGATTATTTCATTAGACCAGAAAGGTATTCCAGGGCATGAAATAATGAATTACAGAATCTTCAAGTTGGATGGGGTGGCAAAGGCCATCTAGTCCAACTTCCCTGCCATGAAAGATGCCCATCCAACCTCTCTCTAAAGACCTCCAAAGAAGGTCCACCACAACCCTTGAGGCAATTCATAATCCAGTATTAAATAATTCTTATGGTCAAGAAGCTCTTCCTACTGTTTACATTGTATCTCTTTACCTGTAATTTGAATCCACTGGTTTGCTTCTAGTCTCTGGAGCAACAGAAAACAAGCTCGCTCCATCAAAGATTAAACTAGGACGCTGTATCTGCTGCAAGACTGCAATTTCTCCTCCTGAATGACAGACAATCCAGGATGGGCAGAAAGAAGCCAGGATTCCTTGCATAACTCATAAATTAAACTATGGAACTGGCTGCCACAGGACTCTCCCTACCTTAGACAGGTTCGAAAGGGAAGGAGTGTTTGAAAATAATCTCTGAGAATAATCTGTGTGTGGCTATTGTTAAAGAGCTAAAACAGAGCATGGCAAAATTGCTTTTTAAAAATGGCTTTTTTATAGCTTCACTAAACTAAGAGCTAAAGAGACCCTCCATGTTCACAGTCATGTTCTCAACATTAGTTGCTGGGGAGGGCAATATCAGGGAAGGACATTTTTTCTAGACTTCCTGAAAACATCAAGGTGGTCTTTACTGAGAACAGGATGGTAGGTCTGGCGAATGTCTATGCTGATCAAGGAAGGTCCCATTATGAATTTAACTGCAGCTTGACTCTCTAGCGCTTTCTCTCCATGTGCCACGTTTCAGGCTAAAGGAGCTGGCTTGCTGCAAGATTTTAAAAAGGGCAGGACAGAAAGGTCTCCCTCCTCCCACCTCCAATGTAGCAATGCAGCCAGGCTTTACCTGGAAGTTCAAAGTCGGTCCATTTGTGGGGAGGCCCACTAAAGGTGTGCCGGTCATGGACGAAGTCGCAGCTGCTGGAGATGACCAGCTCATCACAACCCTCCTCCGTATTACACTGAGGATCAAATTTGATGGAGAGGTAGATGGCACTGGGGATGTGGACCTTATCCTGAAAAAGAGAGTAAATTGCTAGTAAATTGCTACTGACCAGCTGGAAGAACTTCTGATGAACTTTAGGAATACACAACAAAATCTACTCCTAAGGCAACTGTGGGTGGAATGTGCACTGTTTGGAAAAGTGACTTTGTTCAGACTACAGTCCCCAGAACCTCCAGCCAGCACACAGCTATGCTGAGGGATATAATCCGAACAGTCATTTTCCCAAGCTTTGAGAATATGGATGCAGAACTGGGTGAGGTCTTTTAACTGCAATATTAAGAACTGAACCTGGGGGCCTTTCACATGTAAAGCCTGTGCTTCACCTCTGAGTTACAAAACTACCCAAGAACAGATGCTGTTGCTATATACTTAGTCCACCATTGGTCCACCTAGTTCAAAATGTTCTACTGTGACTGATACTGCTGATCTCAGAGAGAGAGAGAGAGAAAGGGAAAGAGGGAGGGAAGGAAATCTTTCCTAACCTTGTTCCTTGACAGCCTTGTAACTGGAAAGGGTAGCAACATGGAAAGTCTAAGAATGTATTAAAAGAGACTACAGACTAGACCAGGCCAGACACTTTTCTTTTCAAGCTTAGGGACAGATTCCTGCACTGGAAGGGAATGGTACTAGATAGACCCTGGAGGTCTCTTCTAAAAGTATGACTGTAGGATTCTACTACTGTTTATCAGGTAAGAGGCCAGCACTTTGCTGGCATTATGAACCAAAAGCAAATGAAACAAGTGGAAGAGATACAGAGCAGCTATGCAGGCAAGAAAGATTTTATTAAACCAAGACCAGAAGTAGAAAGGCAGAATAGGAGAAAGATGTTTTAAAATGTAAGGGTGATGCTGAGCAAAAGGGAGAAAAAAGGCTCAGAGTGACAACAGGGACAAAATAGAGAAGACGATGACCACTACTAGACTAGTAACCATGGTCATGTGATCCTTGCCATCTTGTGGGTAGGAAGACCTATACAGGCTTCCCCCACTTATCGACAGGCTAGGGACTGGAGCACTGTCAGAAAACAGAATTGGTTGAAAAGTGGAACCCATATACTGTACCGTACTGTAGGGAGCAAGAAGGACTTCAATGGAGGTTCACTTGGGATTGACCACAAGTGCACTGCTTGCAAAATCTCTCTGTTGGTTTAGTGTCTCCCTGCTCACTGCCAGCTTGCTTTGCAAGCAGCATGTGTACATGAGCAGTCCTAAGCAAGCTTCCTCAGGCAAGAAGAACTGACAAAGAGTATGAGTCGTCAGGTAATGAGGTGTCAAAAAGTGGGGGCTTCCTGTATACTATGCCTTTAAGATGTTTCCTTCCCATTCAACAGGAAACAACTGATTCTAACAGGTCCACATCTCCTCATCTCCTGCTACTGATTTTGTGACAGCACAGAATCTAAAAATGTAGAGTTGGAAGAGACCACAGGAGCCATCCAGTCCAACCCCCTGCCATACAGGAACCCGCATCAAGGCACTCCCTTTGACAGATGGTCATCCAGCCTCTGCTTAAAAACCTCCAAAGAAAGAGACTCCACCACACTCCATGGAGGCAGCAGATTCCACTGCCGGACAGCAGTGGAATATGCTGCCTCGGAGTGTAGTGGAGTCTCCTTCTTTGGAGGTTTCTGGAGGCATCTCCAAATCAAGAGGAAGGAATCCAAGCAGTGAGCTCCTATGAAACTCCTGCGTACAAGAAATTGGAGAGGAAGACACCTTATGAAACTGAGAATGCTGAAGGACCTTGCTGAAATCTAAAAAGAGAAAAAGAAATGTTCTTCTGTAGACCAGGCCTTCATCCCATTAAAGTGACTGCATGCTGGGAAGCGAAATCTACATGTGATGCTGCTCCAAGAGATAAACTATCAAAAGTGGGGTGGGTAACTGTGGTTCTCTCAATGTTTTGGTCTACAACTCCCATCAGTTCAAGTCGACATAGCCAACCATGAAAGACTATAGGATTAGCAGTCTAAAAAACATTGGGTCACTGTTGCCCATCTCCTCAAGGACCAGCATGCCAAGAGACCGCTGTCCATTGCATCCCCCTACATAATTCAGCCTCTAACAAATTTCTGCATTGTGTTTGGCTGAATCGTCCCATCGTTCCAAGGCTAAGATGTACGACAACTACCCCCATGCCCATGTCCCTTATGACCACCATCTTCCGTTCTTGCATGATTCACTCCTTTGGGACTGCCTCTCTCCCACCAGTATCACATCACTCAAAAGAAGAGAGACAGCCTAATAGTGACTCACACAGAAACAGAAGTGGGCTCTGAGAGGAACTTCAGATGTTACTCTTTCATACCTGGAAAAATGTTTTCAGGTTTAAGAGGTAAGCTGGCCTCCAATTTCATTTCAAGTGTTGAAAGTGCATCATCTTATCAGCTACCCTTACAGCCTTGGGAGACAGATAAGCGTGTGCTGCTCTGTGGTGTGAGGGAACCCGGACTCACAGGGCAGAAAGACAAGGACTTTTTCCAATAGCAGGGACAACGTAACATCCAACACCAACCTCTCCCTTTTCTGTCTTTTCCCAAATAAGTTGCCATTTTCACTGTAGTTCAGTGAAGGCAATGGATGGATTTTCTAAGGAAGAATTTATTGCTCTCAGTTATCCCTGCTTTAATGCCAGTGGTTTAGTCCTAAATGAGCCAGTAGGACACATTAGCTTCACAACAAACCTGTTCCTTGAGAGGATTAAAACTGATAGAGCTAGTTTGTTGGTGGGGTTTTTTTTTTTGTATATGTGTTTAGGAGGGGCCTCTCCTTGGTGACCTAGCTATAGGAACTACCAAGATGAGCATGCATGCTTTAAAATTTACCACTACACCATCACTGCTCAACTAAAGCTGTTTGTTGGTTTGCAGCAGAGGCAAGATTTGAATGGAGAACTTCTCCAACTCACTCATATAGCCATGCCTTCACAACAGCACTTTCCAGAAAGGATACAGACACTCCAGACTTGTTACAAAACTGTCTGGGAGGAAAACGACGTAGAAAAATACTCACAAATCTGTCCCAATCTGCATCCCTCCCCATATCCTGATGTTTTTTAAACACTGCAGAAAGGTACCATCGTTAACCATGGTCTCATTCTCTCTCTCTCTCTCTCTGAGTTCTGTTGACACAGGTAAAACTATTACGACCAGGTAAAGCTGTCAAGACTCGCGGTTCCATCCTGCCTGGTACCTGACCTCCTCATCTCTCACATCCCAGCTGTTAGGTATGTTTACCTCAAAATTTGTATTGTTGTTGTAGGGATGCTTGGACTCTCGTGTCTGGACAGCCATCCCAGGCTCCTCCATGAACTGACAGGCTGTCAACGCCACTGTGGCCAGCATGCTTTCGTTGCAGCCGCGGAGCACTTTCAGGAGAATCTACAGGAAGAAGAAAATAAGAAAAAAAAAATGTTCACAGACACCCCACTTATAGAATCATAGAAATGTAGAGTTGGAAGAGACCACATGGGCCATCCAGTCCAACCCCCTGCCATGCAGGAACACCCTCAAAGCACTCCCGACAGATGGCCATCCAGCCTCTGCTTAAAAACCTCCAAGGAAGGAGACTCCACCACACTCCGAGGCAGCAGATTCCACCGCCGGACAGCCCTGACTGTCAGGAAGTTCTTCCTGAGCTTCAGGTGGAATCTCCTTTCCTGCAGCCGGAATCCACTGCTCCTTGTCCTGGTCTCTGGAGCAGCAGAAAACAAGCCCTCTCCCTCCTCTATGTGGCATCCCTTCAAATATTTAAACATGGCTATCATGTCCCCTCTTAACCTTCTCTTCTGCAGACTAAACATACCCAGCTCTCTAAGTCTATCCTCATAGGGCATGGCTTCCAGGCCTCTCACCATTTTGGTTGCCCTCCTCCGGACCTGCTCCAGCCTGACCATGTCCTTCTTGAATTGGGGTGTCCAGAACTGGACACAGGATTCAAGACGAGGTCTAACCAAAGCAGAGTAGAGTGGTACCAGTACCTCCCTCGATCTAGACACCATACTCCTATTGATGCAGCCGAGAATTGCATTGGCTTTCTTGGCTGCCGCATCACACTGCTGACTCATGTTCAGCTTGTGGTCTATTAAAACTCCTAGATCCCTTTCACACGTACTGCCATCCAGCCATGTGTCCCCCTTCCTATATTTGTGCATTCCATTTTTTCTGCCTAAGTGCAGGACCTTACATTTCTCTCTGTTGAATTTCATTTTGTTAGCCTTGGCCCAGCTCTCCAATCTGTCCAGGTCATTTTGAATTTTGATCCTGTCCTCTGGCGTATTAGCAACCCCTCTCAATTTGGTGTCATCTGCATATTTGATAAGCATGCCCTCTTCTCCTTCATCCAAGTCGTTGATGAAGATATTGAACAGCACTGGGCCCAGGACAGAACCCTGTGGCACCCCACTAGTCACTTCTCTCCACTTAAAAGGATTACTCACCAGCAACAGACCTCTTAACAGGGATGTAGACACAGAAACCAGACCTTGAGACAGACCTGGATATCAACTGTGTTCCCACGTCCCCTTCTGGCAAAATGCCTCATCATGTCATCCACGACCAGGGCTCCCTACGCTTGCTCATCCTCCAAAGGGGCAGGTGTCATCATTTGCTAGCAATGCCATCCTGCCTTTTACACAGGATGAACAGGCCTGTCCCCACACGAACAGAACATGCCAGAGGTGAGTAAAGCACTACCTCCTGCGGCCACTTTTAAGCTTCCACCCCAGCCTTTTAATTTTTAAGATTATTTCCATTAGTAAAACTACATTTCACACCCCTTACGATATGCAGTTTCAATGTTGCCTTCTTTCTTTATTGCAAAAAGAAGCCTTTTCAAAACCAGGAGTCAACTTTAATAAAACTGCACAGAGCCCATCTCTAAAAGAAATAAAAAATAAATAAAAAAAAATAATGGATAATCCCACACCCTTCCAACACACACATACAGCCTAGGGGTCCGGGTGGTACTTTCAATTTTTAAACAATGGAGAAAAGCTTTTAAAAAAAGCAAAGCATGCACTGTAACCACCAAAGCTCCTTATCAAGTTCCTGACATTGCCCAGGATACCAAAGACTTCCATCTTCTCTGTTACAGACTTCTCATGCTGTCTCCTAGGTGAGTTGACTTAACAAGTTGAGTAGTCCATGTAACCAGGAAGGGGAGAATGAAGAACTTTTTGTTGCTCAAAGGATGCCACATAATTTATCAGCATGCATTTTTTATGACAGCATCTGCCCCCAACTGGCTCCCTCTGTCATGATTTAGCCAGGTAAAGGTATAATCTGACTTTTGCATTCCCTTTTCTTCCCATTTAAATGTAGCCTGAAGATGCAGTGTCTCATGATGGCATCCAACAGTTCAAAAATCAAAACTGGACCAAAACTGTCATATTTACTACAGAAAGCAGGACAAAGTTCTGATTCTCTTGCTGGTTCCAAGCACCATTTTCCTATGTTTGCTACCAAAACCAGGACTCTCCAGAATGAGAGGGATTTCCTTAAATAAGGTGTTTACCTTCTCACACAGCTGTTTCTCCTCCAGTTGCAAAAGCATGTCCAGGATGTACGTCATGTGTGCTGGGCCGCTCAGCTCCAACATCTCCTCACTGATGGCCACATCGCTGGGCCACTCAGCCAGCAGCAAAGCAAGGACGTGCCGGGCATAGAGGACGGCGGTGGCCTCATTGACCCGGTAGAGGTAGCCCCGCACAGCTTTCTTGCTCCGTGAGTCCAACTCCTTGTGCAGGAGGATGGAGCTTTTGGTGCGGCGTTGCTTGGCGTAGCTGAGCTGGAGGTCGCTCTCTGTGTTGGTGATGAGCTTCTGGGTGACAGGGTTGGATTCTTCGGTAGCTTTGCTACAAGGGGCAGGCTTGGACTGCAAGACAGGGACAAGCCAGACAGAGTCAGAATGACTTTGTAAGAAAACCCAGCACCAACAACCAACCTATGGGATTCTAGGCAGAGGCAGCCCACACATTGGGCCAACTGTTTTTCATAGCTTCAAAGATAAAGCACTTAAAATAACTCATAGGCAGAGCTCAGAGTGAGATACAGTAGCTCCGCTGAGGAAGCCAAATGGCTGTGTGAGATGCAATTGAACTCGAGTCTTTCTAATGCTAGTTCAACACTCTAACCATGGACAGACAACCAGGCATCCTACTGAGCCAAGCAGTATTTGCAGCAACCTCAGTCCTGTGCAAAGAAGGATCCAGAACCTCCTTGCACTAGTGGAAGGGCAGTGGGAGCCCTCAGCCGGCCATGCATACATGCATGGTATCTCCAGAGGGAAAGAACCTGTCAAACTAGCAATTTGAAAGCTGCTCTGGGAGCCCTTTCAGCTGAAGTAGTTGTTGTGTGCCTTCATGTCATTTCTAACTTATGGCCAGACCTATCATGAGATTTTATGTGCAGGATTTCGTCAGAGGAGTTCTGCTTTTGCCTTTTTCTGAGGCCCAGAGAGTGTGACTTGCCCAAGGTCACCCAGTGGGCTTCCACAGCTGAGCGGGGCTTCAAACCCTGGTCTCCAGTCATAGTCCAATGCTCAAACCACTACACTGCATGAGGGATGGGGTATAAATCCTTTAACTAAATAAATGAGACGAGGCCACCTAGCATGTCATCCCTCACCCCATGTTTGGCTCCTGAAGGTCCCTGAAGCCAAGGTGCTATGAGAGGGTTGGTTTGGAAAAACCAACTGCACGGAAATCAGGATATGAGGAAACAATCCGCAAGCGGCATGTGATGGAGGAAAGGGGTCTCCTTCTCTGTTGGCAGTGTAATTATGCCAGCAGAGCCTTCCATTCTGCCAGGATTGGATGTGATCTTGACTCAGATGTCCTAGGCTACAACACTCAGCAGCTGTATCTAGCTGCATGGCCAATGGTTGGGAATTATGGAAGCTTTTGGTCAAAATATCTCAAGGATACTAAGTTGCCCTCTAACGACCATATGTCACTTAACCACCTATACCAGTTGCTAAGGCAGTATGTTTCTAGATAGCAACATGATAAAAAAAAAGATGAACAACTCACTCTTGAAACGAACGTTAGTATTAAATGCTTGTACTACTTGTACAATCTTGTACTACTGCTTTTAGGCTTCTATACTTTGAGCATGGTGTATTTCTTGAAATTTGGTTTATAACATTTCATGTTGCTTGTTTTGTGTATATTACAATGGATCAGGCCTCCCCAACTGACATTCCTCCAGAAGTCTTGGACTCAAATCAGTCTCAGCCAGCATTACCAACGGACAGGAGTGACGAGAGTAACAGGCCAAAATCTAACACTACACAGGTTGAACCCTTCAACCAGCACAGCCCACCAGAGTCAGTTCTGTGGACACACAGGGGGCTGCGGTCAGAAGGGAGATTGTCTTCTGCATTTCCTCCGGACTCTGCTGTTCTACCACCAGAAAGCCGGTACTGGATACTGCCCGTTAAGCATCTACAAGGACCCTGGTTGAGGAAGGATGCTTTATACCTTCCTTGCATATATCAGAACGGCTCCTTCATTGTTGTTTCTGTTGGTAGGCTAAATCTTTTTTATGGTGACAAGTTTTTAAAATAGAAAAGTTTTTAAAGAATGGGCTAGGGGGTGACATATTATTTTAAACTGAACTCTTTAATTGTTTCCTAAAGGATCTTTTTAAGTTGCACTTCAGTCGTTTAACTTGATATTGTATTTTAACACTGTGATCAGTTTAACGTTGACTTTTTGCACCTTTTTAATTGTACTGTTCTTTTAAATTGTAACCCACTTTGAGTCCTAATCCTGGAGGAAAGGCAGAATACAAATAAACAAACAAATAAAAATACTTGGAACACTGTGGAAATTCTGATCCGGGCAGCACACTCACCAGGCATGGTACAATTATCATATCCGTGTCTAGTGCTTTGGAACTCTGCTCCTCGGACCTCAGACGCTTGCTGGGCTGCCATTTCTGAGCCAGCGTCCGGATCCTCTCATCAGTTGTAACTACGTCACCATCAAATCTTTAAGAACACACAGAAACATTTTATAGTCAAAAGAGATCAGCTTCAGAAAGACAACTATTTGCATGCAGAACCTTTCCTATTTACATCTTCAAAAGCCATTTCCCTGGCTCTTCCTACCCTTAAGTGCTGCTTTACATTGGTAGGTAAATCTGATAAAGCAGCTTCTTGTCTGTAGACACCATAATCATGTTCATTGCAAATTGGTTGACCTTTCGTGCCTTTCAAATTTTAATTTGCAAGATGCAAAAAGGTTACCAGAAGCTTAGTTTCATGGAGCAAGAAGCGTAGGCTCTAAGATAGTCTTTCCGCTCCTAGGGCTCACCAAATGTTGAAACACAACACTCTCCATTCCTGATCATGCTTCCTGGGGATGACAGGAACTCCAGTCCACCTTCATCTGAGCACCCTAAGTTGGTCATGATGGCCAGAAGTGAAAGAAAAGTTTTGTCCAACCTGAGGCCCCAGATAATGTTGGAACATAGTTCCCATCATCTCAAGATGACGTGGCCAATTCTTAGATAACTGGTCTTAAATTTCTGGGCCTTGGGTTGAAATAAGTGACTCAGTGACTTGCTTTTACGGAAGTCTGTGTGTGTTTTCTGAAGAGTTTGGAAAAGATACTGTTGGGGGCCATAGATTCCAATATGCCCCAGGCAGCTATATCCTGGCCAAGCTGACCAGTGGATTTTGGTCCAAAAACCACTTTCCCGAGCTCTGATACAATAGGCATCTTTTCAAACCACAGGTGAGGAGCTGTAATGTTCCTTAATACAAAATGGCCCATCATTCAAAATACAGTCAGCCCTCCACATCTGCAGGTTTCACTTTGGCGGATTTGATTAGTCATGGATTATTTACTGTCCCCTCCGCTGCCTCCCTAGGCCATTTTTAATAGGGACTGCAAGCCTCGTGAGACTGAGAAACTGCGAATGAGGCTTGTAAGTCCCAATTAAAAATGGGGTGGGGCAGCAGTGGGGGTGGCCGTAAGCCCCACCAGCCCCCCCACGTCTGCCTTGGGAAGGAACCCTGATGCCTCAAAGGAACCCACGAGGGGTTGAATAGGGTGATCATACCTTTTTTGTGTGTTAAATATGGTTTGGAAGGCCTAGAGTCATTCATGGTTTTTCCACTTTCACAAGGGTCCTGTGCCCCTAACTCGAATGGGGAGGGAAGACTGTAATGCACACTGAACTGACCTCAGAGAACTGTTCTCTACAACAATCAATGGCTCATATGCAAAATAAAATCCCCCATCCCTCCTTATGCCTGCGATGTGAAAAATCAGTTCTGTATCTCTTCACTTCTGTCCTTTTTTGATATTCTTGTTTTTTCGCATCTGCCAGGTCATGCTGTACTTCATGTTCCCATGGGGTCTTCCATTTTCAGATACGGAAGCTTCCTTACCTCTTCTGAACCTCCAAGAAGAAAGAGTCTCTCCTTTTCATCTGTAATTCATACATGGCTCGAAGGATATGCAGAGGTGCATCAAGGGCATCGTGTGTCATCTGAAATCAGATGCCAGTCAGATTATTTCAGAGAACGGATAAAGGGTTGGTTTCTTTTTCTCTTCCTCTGAGACTATAACACTACATTGGAAGTCGAGCGTGCATGTGTGAAACCAGTCTCTCAAAATCCCCAATTTTGCTTCAGGCTTCAGTAACACAAAACTCACCAAGTCTGCACACATATTAAAGCTGAATGCTTTTCTTCGGCTAATTAGTGAAGATTTGTAGGGCTGAAAAGTCTGGATTACCTATTGTCTCATCTGCCAATTCACTCCATTTAATTCTACTGGGCCCAAGAACAAGCAGAATTTTACTCAAAGATCTAGACAAAAGATAAAGAATTGTCCTTTGGCACCCTAAAGGACTGAAGAGATTTACTGAAACTTAAATTTTCTGGGGACTTGAGTCCACTGCAGTGGGTAAGGCACTGGGGGCTGCAGCCCACAAAAGGTGTTGGCACAATAAATCTGTTACTCTTTACAGTGCAAAAAGATTTTTGTTTGCTTGTTGCTTTAAGGGACTAATTACAATCTCTTCCCTTGGAAACTGGGAACCTAGAGAAATAAACTAGAGTTGAACATGGGCAAGTAAAAGTGGTAGCTTGAAGGGACATGACCCTTAGTGAGACAGATTGCAAGACTGATCTCCCCAAAGCCACTATAACACCAAGGTTCAGCCTATGAGTGAAACACTTTCAGCCCTCAGTACCTGTCTTCTATCTTCAGATCTTTCTTCTATCATAGTAAGGCCCAGTAATATTTTCTTTTTACTGTTACTGGGCTGAGCAACACAAGTTTTCAGATTGTGCTGCAAGGCACAACTACAACTTTGCTAAGTTCTAGACCAGCGCTACTTCTTATTAACTTGTTTATATTTAACTTAATCACTGGAATAACTGTATCCAAATAGGTAATGGAGTTTTCCATACATTTTCAAATGTATTAAAGTCTAGGCTGTCTCCAACTGGCCTTATTTCCAATTCAAACCAATTGACTGAACAGCCAGGTATTTTACCAGTACTACTCAAAAGAGTGGTCCCTGCACTGGTATCAACACCTGGTGAGTTTGCAGAAAAGAAAACAAATAGGCAAATATGGCACCTGTCTCTGATACATTGGAAAAAAATAACTGCCAGTCCCTGACATGAGAAAGCCTGGGAAGTATGGCCCGAAACAACCCCCTCCAAGGACAGAGGTGTTCACCAAAAAGTACCAGGAAGCATATTTTGGTAGTTTCATCCAAGCCTTCCAGTGGGTCAAGCCGGGTCTGGTCAGCGTCAGTGGGAGTGACGGCAGACTGGTCTACGGCTTGGTCTTGATCCCTCTCTGCATCCTTATGCTCAGCAAGGGAACTGATCTCCTTTTTCGAAGAGTAAAGCATGATGGACAAGATCTGGAAGAGGACAAAAAAAGACAGGAAAGAACTTTATTGTAGATGGGAGGCCACTCAAGTGACAACCTGAGGCACATTTGATATCAATACTGATACAGAGATATATACCCCCACATCTCTCTCTCTCTCTTGTGCAGACCTCTTTTAGAAACATGACTTCACATTTATTTAATGGTGCTTTCACTCTGCTTTGGTATTTGGTATTAAAACCCACACGGTTTACAATAATGGAAGCCAACCAAATGCAATAAAGCCAACTGATGAAACAACAATCGATGACTGAACTGAACTAATTTGTTTGGATAACTGGCAAAGTCAGCAACCTAGACAATATCTAAATTTGGTGTGTCCACAATCTGTTGGGACATACACAACTCATGGCCGAAAGTTCCCTAAGTACAAAGCAAACCCAGAGAATTCACCTACAAATTGTTGCCATGAAGATGGCAAGATTTTCCCTGGGTGTAGCCTCTTTGCTCAAGACTGTCCGTGTGCGCAGTTCTAAGCACAAGAAACACTCCAATATCAGAACTGATAAATTAAGGAGACAGATAGAATACCACAGAATCAGAGTTCGAAGAGATCACAAGAGTTAGTTATCTTGTCCATCCCCCTCCCACGCAGGAATACACAACCAAAGCACTCCCAACAGATGGCCACACAGCTTCTGTTTAAAAACCTCCGAAGAAGGTGTCTCCACCACACTTCAAAGCAGTACCTTCCACTATCAAACTGCTCTTATCATCAGGAAGTTCTTCCTAATGTTAAAGTGGAATCCCTTTATCTACAGTTTGAATCCACTGCTCCATGTCCTAATCTCTGGAGCAGCAGAAAACAAGCTTGCTGCATCCTCCGTATGACATCTCTTTAAACATTGCTATCACGTCCCCTCTTAACCTTCTGTTTGTCAGGCTAAACATACCTAGCTCCCTAAGCCTCTCCTCATAGGGCATGGTTTCCAAAACCTTCACCATTTTTGCCCTCCTCTGGACACATTCCAGCTTGTTAATATCCTTCCTGAACTGTGGTGCCTTGAACTGGACACAGCATTCCAAATGAGTCTAACCAAAGCAGAACCGAGTGATACTATTACTTCCCTCCACCTAGACGCTATATTCCTATTGATGCAGCCCAGAACTGCATTGGTTCTTTAAGGTACCATATCACACTGTTGATTCACATTCAGCTTGTGGTCTACTAAGACTCCTGCATCTTTGCCTCATCATGTGATTCAAGGCAGCACAAAAATGGGATTTCCAGAAGGCCTCCCATCTAGGACAGCTTCCACTATGACACATAACAATTACACTACAGTGGAGCAAAACAACGACTAAAGACAACAGGATATGAAACTGATATGAAACTGGCAGCACAGAACAAAACACTAGAGCACAGGAAAGCAAATTAAAAACCTCAGTAAGGTAAGAGTTCAAAGGTGTAAAGGCACAAAAAAGAAAAAGAATAACATTTCATTCAATTAAAAAAAGGTGAGAGAGAGACTTTGAAAACCTATATTACTTTTTCTCAACAGGACAGACTAATTCTTTCTCTCCCAAATCAGACACAGATAGAAACAAAGGAATAGGGAGAAACTGTAAAATCTGTTGATGATCAGAAAGATTATATCAAGGTGAAGCAGACAGAAAAGCAGCTTTCCAGGGATGAAGGAGACTTGAACATGGCATTCTGTTACCTCTAAGTCTCGGAGAAGCCAGGTCTTACTGAAGCCTGTTCCCTTGCTACACTTCTTCACCAACAGTTTAAGCAAACCCGTCTGGAGAAAAGCTGTGCGGATTTCTTCAAAGGCATGAGTCTGCAAGACACAAGGGGGAAACAACTGTTACATCTTGGCATGTTACAGCTAAGATGACCAACTGTTAGCATCTTGTGATTGTGTATCACCTGATGGTACAATTCTGTATATTTCTACTCAGAAGTTAGTCCTATTGACTAAGTTCTATTGTCTCTGATCTAAAGTACAGTAGAAAGATGCTGTACAAAACAATTTTTTTTTTTTAGAAATGGAAGAACCTGAATTGTCCTTTGATTGCTTCCTCCCCTGAGTGGCACAGTCTTGTCATGGACACAAAAGTTAAAACATTTCTATCTCAAGCTATAAAAGTTTGCAAGCAACTTCTGCAGAATCATTGAGCAATACCAGTTATTTCATTTTGTTTTAGTTTTATTTAAAGTTTGAATATATTCTAGAGAGTCTTTCTTGTATTTTAGAGCATCTTCCCTCCATGTTTTATGGAACCAAGTACTGGTTTTTGGACAATTCATCACCATGAGAGTGCCAATATAAATTTTCATCAGCACTTTTTGCTGATGAAAATTGTTTCTTTGGTCTAAGACTGGAATCAGCTTGCTTTCTTCTGTATACCATAAGCCCCATGGATTTCACAAAAAAGCAGAACTGGTCTGCCAAAGTCAATGGCATAGATGGCCAGACCCAGCACTCTGGCTACTATGATGCCCTGTACCTTAAGCGTCTTGTAAAGGCCCTTCAGAGCAAGAGACAAGACCCAGGTTGCCTCCACTGCCTCTGGAAAGCTGCTGTCAATGTTGGTCTGGAGAAGATGGCTAGCTATGAACACGAAGTGCTGCAGGTACTGGCGCAGCTGGCACTGGGATTCATCGCTGTCTCGCCCGCAAGGCTGAACCAGCTGGAGGTCCTTCACTGGAAAGTAGAGAAGACAAGCATATGGGTTTCAGTTGGAATTTGGGTCACACTCAACTTCATTTACTTAAGCTGGCCTTGACCCTGCATCAAGGAACAGTGGCAATCAAGACAGTAACACAAACACCAATCCCCCCCCCCCCCGCAATGGTTTCCAACTATATACAAAAAGGAAATGCTGATTCTGCACTAATGCTTTCACCTCATCGTTGCTGTGTGCCTTCAAGTCCTTTCTGACTTATCATGACGCTAAGGCAGACCTATCATGAGGTTTTCTTGGCAACCCTTCTTCAGAGAGAGTTTGCCACTGCCTTCTTATAAGACTGAGAGAGAGAGTGACTTGCCCTTGAGGTTATTCAGTGGCTTTCCATGGCCAAGCAGGGATCTGAACACTGGTCTCCAAAGACCTAGCCCAGAACTCAAACCAGCACACTGTGCTGGCTCACCACCTCCTTACACAAGGTAAATTAAGAGTTTGCATAAATATTTCTGCAGCGTTTATTAATTTATTTTCTTTTTCTACTGTTCAAGCAGCATTTCTAAGATGTGACACAAATAATCCACAAAAGCTGTCCTTTGCCATTCAGTTGGCTGAACTATTTCCCAAGTTCCTGCTGAGTCCTTAGGAGCTCAAACCATAGTTTGGATCCTAATCTGAGGCTACGTGGTTTGGTGAGGTTTCTGAGGCCCCGTCTATTCATGAAACAGAAAGGCAATGGTAGAGCACTGGGGTAGTAAAATCGGCTGTGTCAGCTTACACTGCAAGTGTGACATTACATTTATGTCTCCTTGTAAAGAGAAAGGCTCAGTGGGCAGAGGGCTGGGACGGAAGCACCCTCCTTCCTAGGCTGCTTTCTCCCTAGACCTCCACCTACAGAAACAAAACCAGAATTCACTCCCTGTCACTTGAACAGGGTGACTACCACTCTCATCGTGCTCCATGTATAACATGCCCTTGTATAGTCCTAAAGTGTCAAGATATTCAGTTACCTACAGACCACCTCTGAGCCCAACAGACCATCACCTTAACCCTACGATAATCAAACCTGAATCAAAGTGGTTCTGTTGATGCACTGATGCCAGGGAACCTGCGGCCCTCCAAATGCTCATCTCCCTCATCTCCATTCCCAACCATTGGCAGTATTAGCTGTGGCTGATAAGAGCCCGGATCTGGCAACATCGAGAAAACCACAGCTTCCTCAGCCCTGGCTTATACTTTCAAAGAAAGAAGGAGAGGGGCTGACACTGAAGAACAGCAATCAATATGGCACGATCAGAATTCCTTCCCTGATCTCTTTTTAATCTCAGTGAGAACGGTAATAACAAAATGAAAACAACAGCCTGACTGTCATCACTTGTGAGGTTCACAACGCCACAACTGAGATCTACAAGAGTTATTTTAGGGATAGCCAAGAGGTAGCACGTGTTCCCTCTCTTTATATGCCACAAAAATGCTGTGGATGTAGCATTTCTCGATTTCAGTAAGGCCTTTAACAAAGTTCCCCATGACATTCTTGCGAAGAAGCTAGTAAAATGCGGACTGGACAGGGCTACTGTTAGTTGGATTTGTAATTGGTTGACCGACCGAACCCAAAGGGTGATCACGGATGGCTGCTTTTCATCCTGGAGAGAAGTGACTAGTGGGGTGCCACAGGGTTCTGTCCTGGGCCCAGTGCTGTTCAATCTCTTCATCAACGACTTGGATGAAGGAATAGAGGGCATGCTGATCAAATGTGCAGATGACACCAAATTGGGAGGGGTTGCTAATACGCCAGAGGACAGGATCAACATTCAAAATGACCTGGACAGATTGGAGAGCTGGGCCGAAGCTAACAAAATGAAATTCAACAGAGAGAAGTGTAAGGTCCTACACTTACGTAGAAAAAATGGAATACAGAAATATAGGAAGGGGGACACGTGGCTGGATGGCAGTACGTGTGAAAGGGATCTAGGAGTCTTAATAGACCACAAGCTGAACATCAGTCAGCAGTGTGATGCGGCAGCCAAGAAAGCCAACGCAATTCTCGGCTGCATCAATAGGAGTATGGTGTCTAGATCAAGGGAGGTACTGGTACCACTCTACTCTGCTTTGGTTAGACCTCATCTTGAATACTGTGTCCAGTTCTGGGCACCACAATTCAAGAAGGACATGGTCAGGCTGGAGCAGGTCCAGAGGAAGGCGACCAAAATGGTGAGAGGCCTGGAAGCCAGGTCCCATGAGGATAGACTTAGAGAGCTGGGTATGTTTAGTCTGCAGAAGAGAAGGCTAAGAGGGGACATGATAGCCATGTTTAAATATTTGAAGGGATGCCATGTAGAGGAAGGAGAGGGCTTGTTTTCTGCTGCTCCAGAGACCGGGACAAGGAGCAATGGATTCAAGCTGCAGGAAAGGAGATTCCACCTGAAGCTCAGGAAGAACTTCCTGACAGTCAGGGCTGTCCGGCAGTGGAATATGCTGCCTCCATGGAGTGTGGCGGAGTCTCCTTCCTTGGAGGTTTTTAAGCAGAGGCTGGATGGCCATCTGTCGGGAGTGCTTTGAGGGTGTTCCTGCATGGCAGGGGGTTGGACTGGATGGCCTGTGTGGTTTCTTCCAACTCTACATTTCTACGATTCTATGATAATTTCTTTTCAAATTATCCTAGTTTTCAACAGCAATTTTTTTACATGGTGATGGTAGGGGGAGAAAGCAGCACTGTCGTAAGCACCACTGGCATTATCAAAAGCAGTGTTTAATGGGTACCTGTTCATCTCCACCAAGCAGAAGAACAACAAAACAAGAGAGGATTAAGGGGCAGTGACTGGCTTGCACTTTTGCTTCTTGGCTGCTTCTACTGACTACCCCAATGTAGTCCAGAGGACTTCTTGCTTGCCCATATTGGGTCCTCACATCTAGGAAGACCCAAAGAGACAGATGTTGGCTCCTTTCCACCTGATGAGCTATCATCTGAGAGAATGAAGTAACCTGTGTTATCAAGGAGAGACCAGGCTGCCCCTCTCCCCGTAAAACTGCTCAGTCTTACAGGCAGACAGGAGCAGAAATTGGAGGGAATCTCATGCAGACATATGCTCCAAGTCTGCAAGAGATTTCCACTCACTTTCCTCAAGAGCAAATGAGAAGGCAAAACAAACAAACAAAAAAACACCTTTTTTCCTAGAGAAATGAAAATCTACACTCCATTTGGATGCAAGAGAATTCATACAGCTGTTTGGATCCATGATGCAGCGATGTACAAATGACCTGATTCAGGAGTAAACTCTTCTCCTTGGGTGCGTACATATGTATGTATGTGTGCATACCAGCACCTGCAGAGAGCAATTACTATCTTGAGATGAACCCCTCTGAAATAGCATGCCCTGTATCACTGCAGAATTCTGGTCCAGTTAACATACTTTGTGTTCTGGTAATATTGTACACCAGGGAAGTGGAACGTGATGCTACGGCACTAAGTGATCTGAGAACAAACCTGCTTTCCGCTTCCGAGTTTTAATATCCACAACCACTGCCCTGTTCTTCTCTGTGAAGTGCTTGAGGATGATCACGTTATGGGCCTCGTTTGCATTATCCATATATACCGACCTAGTTCCTGTGCACAAAACCTGAAGTGGCAGAAGAAAAGAATTCAGAGGGCATTTTGTTTAGCCAATTCAAGACTGCATTGAACAGAGTGCAATTCAAGGGTGCATGTTTCTATCTTGCCCCCCGCTCTAGCCCACCATGTCTTTCCCCCAAGAATTGCACTTCCTCTTCATGTTACTGTGCCAAAAGGTACTTTGCTCGTTTAATATGCTCACCTCTGGAAAGCCAACAAGTACCAACAAGGTAAAGATGTTGGTGTGTTTCAGCTGGAAGGGCAGCTGTTTGATGCAGTGGTCTGTAAAGGCAGAAATCACATTGTGCCACTGGGGAGAGGAGTTCAGGGCTCGAAGGATGTCGGCCATTGTGCAGGCCCAGTCCAGACCCACGCGGCTGGAAACCAACAGCGAGAAACAGCGGCTCAGTCAGTTGTCTGTATATTCACGTGTGCTCTCAAAACCAAGGGCTGCCTACAAACCTACGTGGGTTGTCAAACTACTTTGCAAAGCAGTCTCATAGGATTTAATCTTACAGTTTGGAAAGACAAGAGCTTCAAGAAATGATAGTTACTTGAAATGAGTTATGTTTTTTCAGGTGTCTTTAGGCTCCTGGACAGGAACATTTAAAGTTTTATCATTCCTAAGGACTGGTTTCCCCTTCAAAGAGTAACCAGAAGGAAAACAAGCAATGCGACAAATTACTTCTAAAACTTTATAATGACTAACAGTAATTACTTACCCTTCACAATTTGTAGGTGCAAAATCTATTTTTAATTACAACCCTCACCCCATGTCAGATCCTGTTTAACTAATGTTCATTTTTTTTTGTATGTTTTTAGCTATATTGTGTTATTTGAGTCCAAATTTTTTGGAAGAAATCATCATTTCACTGCCAACTTCCTGAAATTTGACAGATCTTCTAAAATCTTGATGCTCGATTCACTCACTTGATCAGAAAGTGAGTGAACTCTCTGCTTACTTTCAAACCCAACAATTACAGCTCAGTATTTTAACTGGTACTGTTGTTTGCCTTCAAGACACTTCTGACTTATGGTGACCCCATCATGGGATTTTCTTAGCAAGATTCATTCAAAGGTTTTGTTGTTGTTTTTTTTAAAATCATTTGCCTTTCTTGGAGACTAACAGAGTGAGACTTGCCTAAAGCCGCCCACTGGGTTTCCAAGGCTTAGCGGGGATTCAAGCCGTGGTCTCCCAGAATTCTAGCCCAACATTCAAACTACTACACCAGTATTTTCATTACTGAATAGAAGTTTGTGTTCTGAAGAAAGCCTTCTGCCTAACCTTGTGAACAAACTAGTAAGTACGTCCAAGAACCAAAATGACCAAATGCCAGAGAAGCAACTGAAAAGAAACATACCACCATCAAGGAAGTTCGTTAACAGAGCTTTGCCAAATTACAAGGAGGATGTAAATATAGCTAAATTTAATTTTAAAACTTAATTATTTTTAATGAAATGGCCATGATGGTGAAATATACCTCTTCTTACCCTACAGTGCCATGCAGGCCTGAAGTCACATTGGCCGTGAAGAAAGTTCACAGGGGAAGGCATATCTAAGAGTGGAATTGATAGTAATACCAAACTGATTCTAATAGCTCAGCAATTGTTTATTTCCTGTTCAATTTTTCTGCCAATGCAATGGCCCCAACATAGTCCATTCACGCTGTTTTTGGTTTGTACACACGAACATCTTTACTCTCTTAGGATTTTATCGTCATAACAGAAGGACTATTCATAAATATTTTAAGGACCTAAATTTACAGCATGCTGGGCATTCAAAAAAGGTTGGAAGCTTCTAGAGTTAAGCGCACCTATCCAAGCAGACAGCTCCCAGGCTGAAGAGAAGATGGGTTGTCTTCCAGCCTTCTGGAACTGTGGAACCATCTCCAGCAGCCATGAGGCTATGTTTGGCAGAGAGGACCTTCGTCACGGCAGCATCTACTTCTGTGGGTGCCAGTCTCCGCAGCAACTGCCCTAACAGCCCCAAGGTTAAGTGGTAGGTTTCATTCAAGTGGCCAGCGTTAGAGATCACAACTTGAAACAGGAGAGGGAGGATCTGGTCCAGGTTAATCAGAGACATTGTGGAATTCTGCAAAGAAGGAATAAGGAAGGATTTGGAAATCAGCAAGAGTCGCGATCTTATGCCTTTCCTCTTCCTGTCTGCAATACGTCCAAGCTCAGGACCTCAAAAGCCCAGAGTGGAGATGAGAACCAGGTGGTCCACCTGAGGTTGTTAGACTGCACCTCCCAGAATCCCTTTACGCTGGGACAGGCTGGCTGAGAATGCTGGGACTTGCAGTCTTCTTTTACTGTTGTTTTTACCAATGTCACTCATGTTTATGTCACCATTTTTATTCCATGTTTCTCAGCTGGTTTTTTAAATTATTGTAGGATTTCTTGCACATCATACACTCATTACATTCACACTATATCTCTTCTTTCATTATTTATCCGTTACGCTCCTCAAGCACTTTTGGTTTTGGGATTTTTCAGTCCAGCATCTGGAGGGTGTCATGATTCCCACCCCAGAATTAGAAGTTTTTTCCTATTCCTGAGCACAGAGCCACTGGATGGGGCAGCCCTGCCTTTGAAACAAGTGGAAGGAGTAGACCTGGATAACTTCTACCCCTAAACATTGACAACAACACAACCAGCTTGGCCAGAGAGATGCTAGAAAGAGGTTAAAACATGGATGGGACTTGTGGGTCTCTCCAGATGTTGCTGGATTGCAACTCCCAGCACCGTTATGTTGGGTGGGGCTGTTGGGAGTTGCAGTCCCACAAAATCTGGAGGGCTGCAAGATTCTCATCTCTGCTAGAACCACCAATGGCTCACTTCCTTATTCTTCCTACACAGGAATTCCCTTCCTGCCTTCCCCATTTTGTGGAGCATTTCTTACTGGTTTCAAGCGAGGCAACATGGCTGCCAAGAGACCAAGGATTCTCTTCTGGGAGCACTCAGCAAATATCTCCTCTTGGCTTGGAGTAGGCTTTTCTTCAGCTTGGTTTGGAGGCAAATCACCAGCAGCTCCAGAATCTGAAGAAAAAAAAATCACGATCATGCCCCAACAGAGAGTCACGTTACTGCTGCCTATGTAACAGTGATGCCACCTCTGTCACTAATTCGCAGTGAGCCTAGCCAATCCTTAACAATCCAGACAATTCACATTTTCTCACAGCATTTCCACTAGGACTGAGCGAGTAGGTTGCTACTATTTCCTCTTTAATTTATGGAGAACTGAGATAGGCTTCACAGTCAGGAGACAGAGCCTGTGGTTCGGGGACTCTTATCATCTCCATGAACTGTTCCCATTTTTTTTCATTTGCCTCACATCTCACATCACATCTACAATGGGCTAGTTGGACTGAGGTTTAACTTTGCTTACAGCTCTACCACTGATTATAGATTTTAAAATATTTATACAGCACTTGCAATCAAACATTTTAATACAGTATCCATCAATAAAATACAACATATTCACACTACACAAAGACACAATATACTAATTAATACACACTCTTTATATGGTCCGTGAAATAGATGTTAGATTGGACTAAATCAGGAATATATGAACAAGGGAGAGATTATCCACAGAACATATAGAAAAGTGTTTCAGAAAATCATAGCATTGTCAGTACACAGTATGGGCAATGACATTACTCTTACTTTTAGAAACACCTCGTATATACACAATTAGGCCACTTCCTCCTCGACTTCAGGACAATGGGATGGAAATGAGCCACAGGTCTTTCAATTTGTTTCTGCTCTTGTGTACACCTTCATTTTTAGTTTCAACTTCACCACTTACTACAGCAGGTTCCAAACAGTGTGCCACGACATGTATGTGTGTCACCCAGAATCTTGGAAACGTATGTTAGTATTTACAAATCTATATTTTTAAAAATATATGAAAGGTTTTGATGAGAGATGTTGTGTCCCCATACATTTTGTTATTACAATTTATGTATGAGTCTGTATCTCTTATAAGGGGTTAGTTTAACCTCCAGTTTGCTAGTAAAACTGAATTACTATGTCACAAATGATGCATGTCTAAAAAGTGTGTCACCAACACAAAAAGTCTGGAAAGCTCTACACTACAGCCTGCCGTAAAATTTGACCTGGCAAACCATGGCCAGCACTTGCCATCCTCATCAGGATTTCTGAACATGTATTAATTGTAAATGCCAGCAAATTCTTCATTTTTTCTTTCATTTCTTCACAAAATAAAATTGAGTTTGGAAGCCTGCAAGTCAGGGACTCTCTCCTTTTCAATCTGTGTACAGTAATGGGAAACAATAACCACCATCAATGTATCTACTGGTGGTATCAACATATTGACCAGGGGAGAGAGTGTGTGAACATGAGTGGAGAAAGATAAATAGAACAGTGACTTGTACTTTTATGGAAGAACTAGGAAGTAACTGTTACCTGGAGGCACGGGAGTTTTTGCAAGCAAGTCAGAATTAGACGTAGGTGCCTCTTTTTCCTGTGACTCTACCTTCTTCTTTGGTGGAAGTCCATTGGAAGCCTTACTCACAGTCTTCTTTTTATGTTCCCGTTCTTTATTTACAGTGTCCTGAATTTCATTCACATCTCCATCTCCCTGGGAATGAATAAATTACAGACCAGAATTGTAATTATCTGCAGACATTTATAGTTACAAGTATTTATATTTGTAAGTAATCTATTCAGGATCACAAATGCAAGAAAAGGATATCTGATCAGTCCGAAGGATATTGGTAAACGCATTTACGTTGCAATGGATGAAAGGTGCAGGCATCGTCTTAACGTTTTCCGCAGCTTCTTTATTAGCAAAGTTTTCCGCCGTACTGTCTGTGGAATAATCAACAGATGGCATCACATTTTCGGACAAACAATCCCCTTCTGGCAACAGGGAGAGCAGGGCTACACTTTTCAAACCTGGACGTAAGGGGAGAAATTTAAGACGTTCAAGAGAAGGGTAGGAACAGTCCAAATCTTAAGTGTGGACACTGTCTGGAGGTATGCAGGGCACAAAGACAGCCAGCTGTTAAGACAATGGTGGAGATGCTGATAGCAGGCTGGCAAGAGTGCAGGTCCCCACCAGTGTATTTAAGCCACTTATGCTCTTTTTCTGAATGTGTGGTCATACTTAGGGGACTCTCAGGCACAGTTCTGTTTTTCAGCCAGCTGCTCCTTCTCTCCTAGTGCTTAGAGGCAGTCTTAATACACATGGGTGAATCCCTGCAGATCATCAGTGGTGGCAGGGAACTGTATCAGGGAGGGCCCCACTGCTCTTGCACACTTGGGGCAGGGTGTTGCTGATGAAGGTACTGGATACCTCCTTTTGCAATATCCCCTTGAATGCATACACTGACATGACTGGGGATTACACCAGCATACGTTGGAACTATAGCTTTCAAAAATAAACTTGAATTTGATCACGACTGAGAAATCCACCCCCACCCCACCTCGATTATAGCCACTCCAGGTCAAAACTCCAGCTTTATAAAGGGCCGACTTCTCTGACAGTTCCCTGATCCTGTTATTCACTACAGTGTTTAAAAAGTAAGCTGGTATTGTTGCTTATTACACCTCTTTACAAAGTAACTTGTGCTGTGTGCATAACTCTTCATAACCTTTTATTAGAAATTCTTAATTTGGATAAGAGAAACAGGAAACTCAAAGGAGGTCTGTCAAAAAGGCAACTTAAACTAAGCAAACTTCAAAGCATTACCTATTGCACCAGTATAGCAGTTTTCCCTCTCTCATTATGCTGTGTGCAAGATAAAACTTTGTTGCCCTCTAGTAAGAGAGAAAAAAGTAACTCATTATGGGCAACAACATCATTTCTAATGCATTCCTTCCAAGATCTGATACTGCCACTGCTCCACCACTACAAATGACCTGGCCTGTCATGGTAGCTTGGAAGAGGCTCTCTGGAGAGAACTCATCCCCAAAATCCTTGGGATATTCAGGGACTAACTAGAACATCCCCCTAAGAAAAGCCAGCCACATGGACTACACAGTTCAGGCTGAATTTTATGCAATCTAGCTAGGGAATGGACAAGCTCTTTCAACTGTAGAGCTTCTAAATACTAGAAGAACATTTGAAACATAGAGTCCTTTTCTTAGCACGACTGTGTGCATGCAGAGGATGTGCTAGGAGACAGAACACACCTGGATGCTATAAACCTCATGGTCTCCCTTTACCTTTTCCATGCTGCACTTTCATCAGACAGTCTCCAATAAGCTGAATGTATTCTTGCTGCAGGGCTCTGGCATGTGTGATGACTTGCTGGTCAGGTGCCTCCCCATCCGTTTGTTCGCCAGTCGCCAAGTCTGCACTGTAGAGGGCCAGAGCGGAAAACAGCAGCCAGGAATAGTTGTGGAGGTAGGGCTGGACAGGTCGATGGCGGTCGCTGATTCTAACAGTCACCATTGGATACACCGTGATGCTGTGGGTGGGCAGGTGGCTGAAAAAGAGAAAAGCTTCCTCTGTAACAAAGGCTGTGTGAGGAACACTGCAAAGAAGATGCCCGTGGCACAGGAAGTCTTGCATTTTCGAAGGATCACGAGGGCACCCATCTCTGCAATCTTGCACACAAGGCAACTCCTTTGCCCACTTCAGCTGCACCAGCTGTAAGGAATGAAATGAGCATCATTCAGCCCAGTCCAAAGACAGCTGCTTACTTCTGTTTCTGTTTCAGTGAGAGATTCACAATGTATTGTGTATGCTGGGGACAAAGAGAATGCTCTCCCATCTAACATGCAAAAAGAGCATGGCATCACAATATACATAACTTGTCCCCAAACTTTGGTCCTCCCAGTGTTTCAGACTTCACCTCCCAGAATTCCTGACTGTTGGACAAGGTGGCTAGGACTTCTGGGAAATAAAGTCCAAAACACCTGGAGGACCAAAGTTTGGGAATCACTGATATATGATCAAAGGGGTTAGTGCTGGAAAGAGAAGGATTGGTCTTCTAACAAAACCGACTGTTTTTAGTTGTCCCCTTCCCCCTTGATCAACATGCCAGGGCCCAATCTTGACCATGGTAGGGTCCAGCATTTCTTAAAAGTGAAAACTGAATTAGTTTTACTATTCTGACTTATATATGGCAACAAAGATTTAAAACAGATTTTTTTTAAACTGAAGATGGGGCATTTGAATAGAAATGGAAGGAGGCGCAGACAATGCACGTCAATCAATGGTGCGACAACTATGGAACTTGGCTTTCATGGGAAAACGTAAACATTTTTAAGATGGCAAAGAATATGAAAAACAAGACAACTTTTTTTTTTAAAAAAAAGTCTGATTTCCTCTTGCTGAGTATAAAACTCAAAAAAACCCCAACTTTAATATTTGCTTTGGTCTTCCACAACAATTTACTGAAAGATACCTTGAGCTAAAAGAAAACAATGTACATAGTGCCATATAGGTTTGTAAATCCTTAGTGTTATTTTTTTTTAGTTACAGTTGATGACAAAGTCTCTCTAACAAAAATTAAAGAAAAAAACCTGAGTTTTACAAAAAGCATTGCCTAGACGCTGATCGTAAATACCTGTCAGAGTACTTCTTTGAAGAGTAACACCCAAAGCAAAGGTCAAAGTCTTCGCACACATTGCAATGCACACGCTGGCCAACAATAATGCCCTGGCAGTGGTCACAAGCATACTTCATGTTCACCATGTCATGATTGGCCTCATGACCTTCGGGTCTCACTCCACCTGTGCGGGAGAGGGGAAATATTCAACTTACAGCAAGGCTCTATAGTTGAAGTGGTAACCACATTGTCCTCCCGATGGTTGTTAAGACTATACCTCCCAGCAGTCCTTGCCAGCACAGGAAATGGAGAGAAAGGCGTTGCAGTTCACCTCCAATGTGTGGAGGGCCACACAGATCCCTCCCCTGCTTCACAAGAAGCTGTCATTATTCCATCTCTCCAGTTTTATGGTACATTTTGTACACTCTGATTATAACAGGTTGCTATTTCTAACCCTGAAAATGCACATCCAGAGCCCTCACATGGCGGAGAACTAGAATATACATCATTCAGTCTGCCTCAGTCTTTTTCTAGACAAAGCAAAAAAACTTTTAGATGCAAAGGGGCCATCTGACATGGTACATTTAGTCCCTACTGTCTTCTTTCGCTTTCAACAGCAGTTGTTTAGGGGTATCTGGAAAACTTGCAATTTGCTCTCACCATCTGCCTTTCCTGCATCTGCTCTACCAAAAAACTCTGCCCCTGAATATTTACATTTAGCTTATATGCCACTCCAGGTCCAAACCGCCCCTCTTGCATCCTGACCTGCACAGAAACTAACTTATTGCCATTTTTGAAGGTTTGCGGGAGGGTGGGGGCTGAAATAGTGTTTCCGAAATAAGAGAAAGTCACTCTTAGATGTGGAAGCTACTGGACGCAAGAGGAGCTAGTCTGTGATGTTTACAAGGTCATACACACACCTAGCCCCCTGTATTACCCATCTTAAAATCTAGAAACCTAATAATAAACACACAATTGGCAAAAATAATATTTTCAAATTTTACATTTTTTTAAAAAAAAGAATCCAAATTTCTATCATGGATAACTAAGCATGTCTGGGAAGAAATTATATCATTTCTGGCCATCTGACTTACCCAAAAAACATGTTTTACAAAGATCCATGTCATTGCATTGCAAACAGCGGTAACGATGCCAAGGAGCAATCTCATCACACCCATCGCATGATATGTCCACATGTAACAGGTCACAGTAGCGAGCAATGAACATGTGCATCTAGAAAGAAAAAGATTGTTTGCAATTAAGTTTGGTTGAACAGTAAAGGACACTAGCATGGCTGTATCTAACACAAATTCCAAGATGAGAGCAAGTGAAGAAGGCAAAACTTCTAAGTCCAGGAATGGAGGAGGAAAAACAGCAAGTGGGAGTCACTCAAGAGTTTGGTGTGAAGCAGGAAGGTGGCTGTGCAAAGACCACAGATGGGCTGGGAAGGCTTATCTGAATTTAGCTCTTTCTCCATACTAGGGAAGGAGAACCTGTGATCTTCCCGAAACTGCTGGATTGCAACTGTCATTATTGGTAGGTTGATGGGAGTTACAGTCCAACACCTGGAGGTCTAGAGGTTGTTTGCGCACATGCATACACAGCACACTTTGCACAAAAGCAGGATTTTCAGCTAATGCCAAGAGAGGTCCTGCTTTGAACCCTCAGGACTGTGTTTCTAAAGGGCCATCTGGAACTGCCAGGAAAAACGCGTGGGCTCGATTCAGACAGAGCTGACAACTCCAGGGCCACACATGTGGGACTCCTTCTGACACGACTATGTCGCTTACAGGATGACTCTGAAATCTGGGAAGGTGAAGTAAGGGCACCTGTACCAGTTCACTGAATTACTGCAACACCAAAATGTGGAAATGAGCTTAAGGCAAGTCCTATTCATGCACAGAGGCAAAACTCAACTTGGGAGCAGGGATAGGGCCACACCAAGTAGGACCTTCCTCAACCCCAAACACAGCAACAATACATAGCTCAAACCCCACATGTTTTTGTTTTAATGACCTTTCTCTGTTTCTCTGGATCTGCTTGGCTTATCTTGTCACACCAGCTTTCAAAGACTCCTTCTTGACACTCATCCATCCACTCAGAGTTCTGCTTGTAATCTGCAATTTCTTCTTCTTCACTCCACTGACTAAGGAGAAGGCAGAAAATCAGAGCTTGCTACAAGAATCACAACACCAAAAGAACAAGTCATCTCTATATAAAAAGTAAAACTGGAGGAGGACTGCAGTACTTAACTGATTAAAAATAAATCTTTTTATTTTCTACGAAGATGCACCTCATCAGCCAGTAAGTGGGTTTTTTTAAAAGTATATAATTAACACTTATTAGCAAAATGCCATCTTATCTTTTCCAAGACACACTTAATCTTCTCTTAAGCAAAGAAGGAAAGCCTCTAACATGAGCCTGGCTACAATATTTGAAAGCCTAAAAACAAAGGAAATCCAGTTTGTTGCTTTTGGATTACTGTTCTTCCCTAATCAACAAATTTAATCAGGCAAACCAACACCCTCCTATGATTGACTTCTGTAACAGGAAGGACTGCCCAATTTTTTTTTTAAGAAAACAGTATAGGTTATACATATTTCAAGCAAGGTTAAAATAGTGAAGATACCCTCTTTGTAAGACAGCACTAACTTCTTCATGTGAGTTCAGCCATAAATTTTCAGCCACTATCTGCTGAACAAGACAGCCTTATGACCTTTTTAAATATATACTGGTTCTAGAGTCCCATCCCTCAATGGATTCCTTCAAAAGACTATATTCTATTCAATACACTTGGAAAGGGCCCAAGTCAAAAGTCATAATGGCATTGAGAGCAGATGAAAGCATGTTATAAATGAAGTAAAAAGGGGGGGAAAAAACCTAACAGCTTTCATTTGAAAACACTAGGAATCTAAGAAAGTTAAAAAAAAGCCTCTCATATATTATCAGGTAGTTTGCCAACAAATTAGGGAAGGTGCACAAAGCAGCTAAACACTGACTCTTTAACAGCGCTCAAACATTGTCAAGCTGGCCATGAGGCCACGCTGGTTGCAGTGTCTGCTTAGCAAAACTATCATGAAAAGAAAAATTTAAGTAGCTGCTATTGAGTTAACAGCAGACATTACAAGTCCAACATCTAACTTATTTAATACTGCCCTATTTCATTTTCCGTATCATACATTTTTGTACCACAAAGTTTTAAGAAGAGCTCCAAAAAACTCAAAGTCTTGCATACTTTAGAAGCATCTGGGTTGGTTCTAATAAAGACATAGCCCAATGGGAATTTGTGTGTGTGCGCGTGCGTGTGTTTAATTACAGGCCACCCCAGGGTTAAAGGATAAAACAGAAAGAAAAGAAACTGTTTAGTGTATTATTGATGTATAAACTTTATCTGAAAGCTTTGTTGTTTCATATTAACCAGGATCCACAAGAACATTCACTGTGCATGCCCCTGTGTTTCACACTCCTTTGGCCCCAGACCTGAATCCAGCCTTGGAGCCGGAGTAATTCTGCTTTTACTTTTGAAGAACTCCAAGAGTTTCAGAAGCTGATATGGCAAGCATCTCAAAATCCTGATGCATTTTGAGCACTGGTTCTTTGCTGCAGGCAAGGAAAACCAGCTGTTTATGAAAATCTTGAAAGAAAACAAGCTCTGCAAAGGGCTACTGATTCTCACCAGAGCCAGCTTCCTCTAGTTCTTGATGGATTGGTTCCATTTGCCCATGAGCAGAGTCAGTGTTTGAAATGCAACAGGACTGAGACATTAGTAAGATGGGAAAGGAAATCAGCTTCCTGAATATGACAGATTTTATGCTTGCTTTTGTCTTCTAGTTCTGCTCTGTTGGACACCTATCTTTAAAACAAACAACATTCCTCTGATTTGGGGCACCACTGAAAAGTATTCATTATAGTTACCCTAGTGCAGAGTGGACCGTCCCTCAAACTTTTCCTTTGCCACCCCACAGTGCCACCAAATTGCCCCCTTCATCCCCTTCCCACTGCTGCCACACAGCACATGCAAGAGGAGTTCTCCCCAAGCACCATCTCCCAGCGGAATCAGGCTCTCGCCAGCCCATCAAGCACTTCAGCCTCGGACTTACCAAACAATGCTGTCATGAGTACTTATGTTCTCTCGTGACATGGTGAGAAGGAGATGCGGTAGCTGTATATCAACAAAGAAGGAAAGGTCACTTGGCTCCCAACCCATATCCAAGAGGTGAAGGAGAGATGTCTGCACGCAGGACAAGGCAGGGAGCAACGATCTAGACAGACAAGGAAGACAAACCAGGGCAGTATAATTAAAAACAAGAGGAGCTTTAAGACTGTGGACTGCTAAAATGACAAGGAAAGGACAATGAGTCTGAATCGGGAAAAATAAGGTTACAACCAAGGGGACAGGTAGGAGAGCAAGGGATAGAATATCTGAAAGACCCTCATATAAGCCTGTCCAAAACTTACAGCTGACACCTTGTTGTGTGTCTTACAACCCTGAGAGACTAGGCTGGTGAAGACATGAGACAGAGCTTCCTCTGGAACTCCCTGCCAAGGGGAAGTCTGGTTGGTTTCATCCTTGCTGAATTTTCAATATGCAGTAAACACTGTGCTACTTTGTTATTTAGCTTGCAAACTGTTACGTCTGTTTTCAAATACTACTTTGCTCTGTCTGTTTTATACTGAAAGTCTTACTGGACCGAATTTTAGCAAGCTTGGTGGCCAGGAAAGTGACTTATACAAATTTTAATAGACAGACAGACAGACAGACAGACAGACACACACACACACACACACGGCTAAAAACTAACTGTCCGGTTGGGAGTGCTCAGGCTTTACCTGCTCTCAAACCTATTTGTCTTTTTAGCAGTCCCTCATACCTATAGAACTCTCCTTTTAGCATCGCATTTCAGATAAAGCTGATTTTCTTCACTATCCAACTTTCACATCCATGCGCTGGCATCAGAAATACTATGGCATGGACAATTCTGACTTTGGTATTCAATGAGATATTCTTATACCTGAAGAGCCAGCATGATGTAGTGGTTTTGAGGCTTGGACCAGGATTCGAACCATTGCTCAGCCACAGAAACCCACTAGGTTGAATAGTTAATCAAGTACTCAGTTAATCTCCTAGTATCAGAGAAAGGCAATGACAACGCTCCCTCCTCAAACAAATCTAGCAGAGAAAACTTCCTGATATGTTCACTTTAACAGTTTCCATAAGTCAGAAATGACTTGAAAGCGTAACAACACTTTGCACTTGAGGATCTAATCTAGTTCTTTCATAGCTTTCATAGTTTGAAGGACAAGACCATATAACCCAAACATGTAGATGTGTTTCTTTTCCTGTTCCATAATGGCTGCCAACTGCCCTTTCTGACATGGAAAACAAAATCTGGCCAGGAGACATTGCCTTCCTTCTTTCTAAAGTCTCCTCCACTGTGGGATTTACAATTTAATGAAATTAAATGAACTATTAAGCGATATTAACTTGGTGATAAGTTCAGTTGGTAAAACCCAGGTCTGCTGTGAAACAAACTGAATAACTCACTCTTCTGAAAACACAGTCGAGGAGCTCAATGTGAAACAACCCAATGTATGCAAACAACAGGAGTCCACAAATCTTTGCAACAAGACCAACTACTACTAAGAAGGACAACTGTCAAAACTGTGGCAGTAGAAGGAACAGAAAATGACTGAAAAAAAAAATCTCTTGCATGCTTTATGAGTAAGTGAAACCCATACTTGTCGTTAAGGCTGTTAAATCCTTTCAGAGCGTTGACCAAGAAGAGAAGCAGCTGGTAGTAAGATTCTCGTATTTCTCGATGCAGCTTAGCTCCACAGCCTTCCAAATGTCCGAAATAGCTAGAAAACAGGATGACAAGCTGTTGAATAATACATAAAAGCCCACTGCTGTGCAATACACCCTGCTACAATGCTTACTCCACCCTACGAAGACATTTTCACCTGATGCTTCCATTTGTTATTAATTCAATCATATTTTGATTTTGCCTGACTCATTACATTAACTACTCATCTATCTGTTCAGCCAAAATGGCATTCAGAGCACCTCAAAATAGCAAACTCAAATAAAAATACAATTAACACAAAAACAGATTGAGAACAGAATTAAAATCAATTGAGAAATGCTCTCATCCAGATGCAAATCCAGCTACTATCAGTAGGACTTACCCCCACAGATGCTCATACTAGGCTACAGCTGAGATAGCCTTTACCAAAACTTATAATTTCCCATTCACACTGCCAAGCACATTGTTCTGCTTTTATTCTTTGCCTTCGCTTTAGGGAATGCCTACAGTTCAGCGGCAGAGCACATTTCTGGTACATCCTAACTGGTTTTGGAAAGCATGCTCTCTGAAATCTTGGAGATCCACTCGTGGAAAGTAAAAACAATATGTTATTACTACACTGAGCCAGCTTGGTGTAGTGTAGGAGTGGACAAAGTAAGACCCCCAAAGCTCCCAAACCCCCCAAATTACCAAAACAGTCCGAAAATGTGGCAGTTTACTTCCTCTAGTCCCCCCCAGAGTTCTCCCAAATCTTCCAAAAAAAAAAAAATCCCTAGAAAGGGGGGGAAAATGACTGAAATGGCAGCCAGGAGCGATGCTGTGACACTTTTAAGTGTGCCAAAACGCCCTGGTACAGTTCCCCAGGCAGGTAAAAGGGGGAAACATGGCTGCTGCCCCCACCAGGGTTGCCTGTCTTTGGAGCAGTGGTTTGAGTATTGGATTAAGGACTCTGGGAGACCAGTGAGAATCCCTGCTAAACCATGGAAAATATTGGGTGGACTTGGGCAAGTCATACTCTTGCAGCCCAACAAAATGGCAACGGCGAGCCTCCTCTGAGTAACATTGGTCAAGAAAACCCCAGAACAGAGTTGCCAATAAACTGGAGTGTTGACTTGAAGGAACGTAACAACACCACTTTTCTGAAAACTACCAAAATGGCATGAGGAAAGTTGTCATGAGAGAGGATGTTAGAGCAGAGATCTGACACTGGACAGGTCAACTTCTTTTCATCTACTCTGCAACAAGGAGGAAAGTGAGCAAATGCAGACATCAGAAGCAGACCGGATGGCTTACGTTGTGAAGTCCTTCTGGCAAGCCAGAAGTTCCAGCAGGAAAATGATGCACGGTGGCACAAAACAGTGAGGTCGCCCGAGGGATTCTAGGCACTGCAGGATCATTTTCAGTACTTCCAAGATGTTTTTGGCTTGAGCTTTTCTCAAAGCAAGGACTTTCAGCACACTAGGAGGAGAAACACACACCCAAATATGAGAGAAACAGAGCAGCGATACACAAGAGGTCATGGCAATAAAGGAAACCCCCAACTTTTGATGCCCCATTATCTGAGGAGTCGCTCTTTTGATGCTTCCAAATTAAGGCCCAAGCTCCATTAATTTGATCGGAATTCCAATCTTTCATCAGTTCTGCTTGCCTGTGGAGACTGCTTGTGTACACTGCTTGCAAAGCAAACTGCGAGAGGGTAAAAGATGCCGAGCCAGCTGAGAGACTTTGCAACCACTGCACACAGGGTCAGTCACAGGTCAGCCTTTGTAAGTCCTTCATGCTCCCTACAGTACAGGACATGGGTTCCATTTTCCAATTCTGTTTTCTGACAGTGCTCCAGTCCCCAACCTGTCAGATAAGCGGGGGAAGCCTAGAGTGGGATGGCAGTAGGTAGGGGAAGGGGGATATCAACATTTCACAGTCCTTCTTCTTCCAAGATGGTAAAAAATCCCATTGAACTGTTGTGGACAAACAAAGGCCAAATAAATTAACTGGAGCAGGAGTTAACTCCATCAAGTTTTCATGCTAGACAAAATGGCAGCAACATGTTATAACTTTCCCCCTCCTACCACATAAAGGGAAAAAGAAATTAATTATGATATACCCTTCCAGAGTTGGGTGGAGGGAGGGGGAAAGGAATGAAATATAAACATAGCATGTAATTTGTGTGTATGATGAAAAATTCAAATAAATAAATAAATAAGCAAGCAAGCAAACAAACCACCTCTCCCTCTCTTTCTCATCCCGGATCTTGAAGTCCTGGGCTCATTATCCCTGCTAAATCTTGAACCTCGGTGGACCCCCAATTAGAATACCCAGAGATCTTGCATCATAGACCACCCTGACACCTACTATGCGCCATCAGCTCCAAGAACATCAACAGAAGACTTAATGGTTATTCTGCAACTAACAGTATCATAGAATCATAAGAGTTGGAAGAGACCCCAGGGGCCACGCAGTCAACCCCCTGACACGCAGGAACACCCATCAAAGCACTTCCTTTGACAGATGGCCATCCAGCCTCTGCTTAAAAACCTCCAAAGAAGGAGACTCAACCACACTCCGAGGCAGCGGCATATTCCACTGCCAGACGGCTCTGACCGTCAGGAAGCTTCTCCTGAGGTTCAGGTGGAATCTCCTTTCCTGCAGCTTGAATCCATTGCTCCTTGTCCTAGTCTCTGGAACAGCAGAAAACAAGCCCTCTCCCTCTTCTACATGGCATCCCTTCAAATATTTAAACATGGCTCTCATGTCCCCTCTTTACCTTCTCTTCTGCAGACTGAACCTCCCCACCTCCCTCAGCCGCTCCTCATAGGGCCTCATGGCTTCCAGACCCTTCACCATTTTGGTTGCCCTCCTCTGGACACATTCCAGCTTGTCAATATCCTTCTTGAGTCACTGGGTGGACCCTTTCAGTGACAGTGGCACACATTCTCTTTAATGTATTTATTATCATTTTTTTTAAAATGCTCTCTCTCTCCTGGCACACATGGGATCCAAGGCAGCGTGTGACAAATTAAAATCAAGCACATTTGAACTTTCTCCCACATATAGTTTGAGAGGCAGGAAAGATGCTCATCTTTAAACCCCTGTAGAAGACATACATACTTGTTTCTATTGGTCTAAACTCCAACTCCTAGTCCCAAATACTGCAGACTCAGGGTATCAATAGCTGAATGGTAAGTTCAGAAAAATCCCATAGCCTCCTTCTGGCTTGTAACATGTGAATCTGTCTTTACATTTTTGGTACTGCTTGGTTGACTGTTAGCATTTCTCATTTTTGTCCTGTCAAAAATGGCCTCCATATTATTTTATATGAGTATTCAAATGCAAAGTACACCACTTAAATTATGCCAGGATATTACACCAAATGGTACCCAGCACTACAATAAACATAAATGATTTTTGATTTACTAGCTTTTCAAATTCCAGCATCTACTTGAAGGAATCAACAGGGTACGCTTTGAAGTGAAAAAGAGACTGATTGTCAGGATGTATAAAGAGAATCTTATTCCACAAGATAGAACAAAACAGTTTTTATACATCCTAGACTTAAATTCTTTTTCACATTAAATTTTATTTCTCCCAGCACATCCTGAAAGCACTTTTTAACTGTTATCTTCTGTGCCTCCTAACTTTTCACTCGGGATGCTTTTGACTAAAATAATTTCCATATTAGAGCTCTCTCTTCCCCACAATGTAATCTAATCCTACATGCCCTAGCTACAATTTCAAAAGCAGAATAACCATCCCGCTTATTAAAAATCTACCTACCAGATTCTTTCCACATATTGAAAGAAAGATGAAAATTCATCTTTTAATTCAAGATATTTCAAATTTTACCTTGTTTTCACTCCTCTTTTAATTATTTCATGACCTACCTGTTTATAATTGATTTCCTAAAGTGAACCAAGAGAGTCAACATGAACTTGGACTACAACTGTGGAGCCCAGGGTTCAAATCTTTGCTCAGCCATGGAAACCTACTGGGTGACCTTAGGGAAGTCACACTCTCTTGGCCTCAGAGGAAGGCAAAGGTAAACCCCCCTGAACAAATCTGGCCCAGAAAACCCCACCACAGGTTCAGAAACTACTGGAAGGTACACAAATGTGAATCAAGCAGGGAACAACCTTAGTCCATTTCCGATTCAGCTCACCTTTCATGAGAAAGAGACTGGTCCTTAATGAAGTCCAGGATGTGTTTCAGGATGGGATATTTCTCCTTAATGCTGGGAGCGGGTTTGGACTCTTCCATCGAACGGAAGGAGAGGAGACGGAGCCTCCCACGGCTGAAAGGAGGTTTGCGGGTTGGGGTAGAAGGAGGGGACAAGGCATCTTCTTGTTCTGATAGAGTACTGTCAGGGGTTTTATTATGGGATACAGAGGCTTGTTCTGTCTGTGGGGACTCGGGAACCTGCCTCCTTCTTGAGTCAGCCTCTGCCCCCGGACCCACCGCTGGAAAAACAAAGCCAGTCGCCCCAAAGGAAGGTGTTGAATCAGACGCTTGGAAGTCAGTTTCCACTATAGAGCTCGTCCTCTGACGTTTATCTTTATGGTATCGCCTCAAGTCGTCCCCATTATCTGGAGCACAGCCCTCTGCCTTCATCCGTGCGGGCAAAAAGTTCAGCAACAAAAGACTTTTCTGAATGCACTGCTGGGCTACAACGGAAAGTCGGCACACACATTTAAGAACAATCCGAACAACTCTGTGCATCTCACATGCCCTGAGACAAACTGTACTCATCTACAAAACATGCACAAAAATAAATTTTGAAAAATGGAGGGTAGAATTAAGGAATATCAAAGTAATTAAAAAAAAAAACAAGCAAACACCTGGCACATAAGCTGTAAAAGGCTCAGCAAATACAAGTACTCGATCTTTGATTCAAGAAGCTCCCAAGAGATGAGATGCTCACAGATAAGATCACAAATATGGTTTACAACAAATCTACTGCAATTCCAGCCAGCCAGCCACCCTCACCCTTCTGCAGTATTGCATTCCACATGCATTTTCAGTCCCAGTTTTCAGTCCTGTTCTCTTTGGTTCAGCATTCTGTGCCCAATGAGCATACTCAGTACTCAACAGGCCATTTTTTTGGGGACAGGTGGAGGTACTACGTCTTAGAATTTTTTTTAAAGTTGTTTTCCACTTCTGTAAGCTTCAGAGTTCACTCAAGTCTGCAAATAGCTCCTCTCTCTGACATGAGTGGTGCTATTTTGACAATTGCACTTCAAGTTCAGTCCTTGAAACAGCATACAATTCATACAACATGCCTGTCTAGTGCTGAGTGATTTGCATCTCATATGGAGGCCTCTAGCAGAGCAGAAGTGTGATTTTTACCCCCTCCCAAACCACCACCCCCTCAAAAAAGCCTTGAAAAACCTGGATATATAACCCAGAAATGATTTCCAGTTCTGAGTGAGATTTTTGGCTGATTTTCAAAGATTTTTTAGGACACTACAGCTTCCTATGCCATTTAGCAAAGCTGGATTATAGCGACATTCAACTTTTACTTGTCACAGTCTGTACTTTCGGCATTTCATTCACTTCTAATTTTAGTATCACTGCTCACAGATCCCAACTACACCCAAATCGCTGTGTGTATGTGTGTACATACATGTGTATATATGTTTATATCCTTAGTGACAGATTGTGTATATACACACACATGCACTGACTACTGTGAACACATCATGCATAATATGTCCTACTATAAATCTGTTGCATCATTAATGTGCTACAATACTTCTGTTACATTACATTGTCACTACAGGGGAGAAGAACCAAAGGGAGCACAGAAACAAGCAAACAGGAAGACTTACCAAGAGTTTCCGGGTTTACCTCGTCGATCTCACCAGCCGGCTTCTCCTCCCCATCACTTCCCTGGTCCATGAGAAACTTCTGCTTCATCTCTAGCTGTGAAAAATTATTTTTTAACAGTTGAAAGCACTTTCAAGTTTATCCTCCCACGTTATCATTTTAGCAAGTGTATCTCAACAAGATTGGAAAAGACCAAACAAATTTTGGTGTGAACTGGCTCCTTTGACCAGTGCGTATGCCTTCAAGTTGCCTATCTGACTTATGGCAACCCCGTAAATTTCATAAGTTTTTCTTAGGCAGGGAATACTGAGAGGTGGGTCTGCCAGTTCCTTCCTCTGAGATACAGCCTTCGGCATCTGCTGTTCGTTGGTGGTCTCCCACCCAAGTACTACCCGGGGCTCACCCTGCTTAACTTCCAAGATCAGACAGGATCTCGTCCCCTGGTGGGGAGGGGGTATCTGTAATCTAGTGGCACATCTCAAACCCAGGTTACCTGGCATCAGGAGAGACAGGACCAACTTTGTGGAGTTAGGCGTTAGTGGACAGGTAATTGGAAGCAGAGTTTGGGAAAGTTTTTACTTTCCTGAAGTACAACTCATAAGAATCTACCAGTCACATTTCAAAACTTGAGTCGGGGGAGGACAAACTGGTTGATGAAATTTCAAATGTTAGAAGTCAAGTTTAGCAACAGTTTTGACAGGAAATAAGGAAGTACAAATACTCAACAGGAGACATTCTCTGGGCCAAGGGTGGAGAGGAATTCTTACCATCCATATTCTGATCCCATCAGCTAAGGAATACACTTGTGCAAATTCTTCACTCAAAGGAGTTTTTCCTCCGCTGTTGACTGTGAAGACAGAGAGACAGAAGTAAGACAAGGAGATGCTTTTAGTCTTTATTGGTCAGGCAGCCAATATGAGAACGAGACAGATCAGTTGCAGAGGCTGCAATGCTCTTGCCATCAGCAAGCTGGAAAACGCTTTGGCTCTTGTTTCTGCTGCTGGGGGAAACTTCACACATCCATAAAACACATGTCCCTAAAATACATGTGTGGCTCTAAGTTGTCCTAAGCTGTTGAAACAGATTTTAAACTCCAAGCTTTGTAATCTACTTAAATTACTCTTACTGCTTTAAAATGGTGAAACTGATTTTGTTACAAGCTACCCTGAGATCTTAGCCTGTAAGGCAGGATGTACACGCTAGAAAGAAAGGAAAGGAGGACGGAAGGAAGGAAGGTAGGTAGGAAGGTAGGTTCCTTTTTGCAGACGAAGGAAAAGAGTAAATTTTATGCTCCAACTAATGCAGCCTTAATAAAAAAAAAAATACAGCATTTTAACTTCAAAGCAACCCTCCTTTTTGATTTGCTTCAAATTACACTGAAGGCAAGAGTGGAACCCTGCAAACTGAACCCTCCTGCTTAAACTCAAAGCCTTGACCAGTTGGGGAATCCTCGTCAATTGTGAAGACGGAGGGCCTTTCTGCACTACACTGTTATAGTGCTCTATTCCACTTTCACCATTCTGTGGAATCCTGGGGTTTGCAGCTTAGGGAGGGGCATTGAGAATTCTCAGCAAGAGAGTTCTTGGGCCTCAGGAAACTACAAACCCCAAAACTCCACAGGATGTTGAAAATGGAGTAACAGTACTATAACGGTGTAGTGCAGAAAGGCCCTGAGAATCCATTTCTGATGCAGAACAGTCACAGAAGTTAACCACACCAAGGTAGTATGAACACCACCCACAGTGTACTGGAAGTAAGTGCCCAAACTCTTCACTTTTCAGGACGCGGTCCCTTCCAATATTATTTCAAGGTGCATTTGATATCTCCTTATACCAAGATCTCCAGGAAAAAGCTTCCTTGTGTTTCATTCCCTCTGCATCAGAAGCACACTTATGTTTCTCAATGCAAGTTTTCCCCTGTATGTGTGTGGATGCGCGTGACGTGGTCAATCTTATTTGGAAGGAACACGTACATCGCATTTACAGAATTATGAACAGTACCCTTCATTATGAATACATATACGTATATTCACTGATGTGGAGTTACCATATTTTTGCAGCTTCTCAAACAAATCTGGAGAGAGATACACCAAAGCAGCAAATGTAGACTGGACAGCTTGATCAACAGTGGAACCAGCAACTATATCAGTCTTTGGGGCCTGTTTTTTACATGCCTGTATGAGTCCTTTGAAAAGCTCAGAATTTGGCCCACAGAACTCCTGGGCAGGGTCTGACTTTGAGAAGTCAAGGAGAAATTTATGACAGTCACTGGCATCAGAGCTGACAGCCTGAAAAGGAAGATTAGAAGAGGTGTCGTCAGCAACAATCTTCACCTACCCCTGCCTTCCCCTTCCAAAGCAGCAGGTATTTCCATAATGCTGAGATATCCTATTTCAGATGGGGACATGGAAATGAAATAAACCAAAAAGCCAACTACATAATCAAAAGTTACAGGCAGCATGCGGAGGCAGCGCTAAACATTTGCCTCAGCTTGTGCAGTCTCACATTCCTCACAGATTTTGACAGTATTGAAAAAGTACTTCATGACACTGGTTCTCGAAGCATGAAGGAGGACCGGTGAGACTTGCAGGGTCTCAAGTGCCCTGCAGTGGTGCAACCAGAGCTGAGAAAACTGCCTTAAAATACCTCTTTACTCTCCGGGTGTGCTTTGTTTAGTTCACTCTCTCTCAAGTTCTGCTCAGAGCGCATCTGATGCCTGAAGACCAGCCTCCATAAAGGAGAATTCAGAACAGCCGTCACTTTCGCAGGAAGCAGCTCTACTTCGTCTCCTGCCTCTGAAGAGAACAGAAAACAGGCACTGATGTAAGAATGGCAGAAGCTTTACACTGGGTTCCATTAAATCTATTTAGGATTATAGGTTCAAAAATGCAAAGCTGTGGGAAAGTGAGAATAAAATTAAATGTAGAAGCCAGCCAACATGCACACTTTTTAACATCAGGGTGGGCAGAACATGGCTCACAGGCCAGATAAAGCTCCCAAGATCTACTTTTGTGGTCCATAGGGCTGCCATACTGAAAACTGGAGATGGTTTCTATACCTTTTAACGATTGTGTAGAAGAGGAAATTTCAGCAGATGTTGCTGGTTACCCTTGTTATATGACAAGCAACACTCGCTGAAATTTCCTCTTTTGCACAACCATTAAAGGTACAGAATCCATCTCCATTCAATCTGGCAATCCTAGGCATCTGTGAAATCTGCCACCAGTCCCCTCTCCCAAGTCCTCCTTCCATTTTTAATTTTATTTTTCAGCATGATTTTCAGGAAAATTTTTCCCCTGAAAGCTATACGAAGAAATCCCTAAATCAATAAAAACGTACAAAAAACCCACCTGAAATAGCTCCCTTTTCTTCTGTAGTCACACTGAAAATAGTGACAAGAAGTGACACGGTATCTCTTCTGGTCACCATTTTGAGAGGCATTACAGAGGAATGCGAGTACAGTCAGCCCTCCATATTTGCGGGTTTCACTTCTGTGAATTTGATTAAATCACAGATTATTTGCTGTCCCCTCTGCTGCCTCCTTATGCCATTTTTAATAGGGACTGCAAGCCTCATGAGACTGAGCAACTGCAAACAAGGTTTGAAAGTCCCTATTAAAAAAGGTGGGAGGCAGCAGTAGAGGGGGCTGTAAGCCCCACCAGCCCTCCACTTCTGCCTTGTGAAGGAACCCTGATGCCTCAAAGGAATCCACGGTGGGTTGAATAGGGTGATCATACTTTTTTTTGTGTTAAATATGGTTTGGGAACGTCTAGAGTTATTCATGTTTTTTTTCCACTCTCACGGGGGCCCTGTGCCCCTAACCCTAGCGAATGGGAGGGATGACTGTATTTAGGGCACACAGTCTATGAGGAGGGGCCACAGGGGGGAAATTGGCCCCTGCTCCCCTCCCACAGTTGCCCTTCCCCATTTTAGACAATCCAACCCTTCCATCCTTTTTCTCAAGCAATTTAGGGTCCTCACCAAAGCCTGTCATCTCAAACACATTTCAAGCAGTGCTCTGCCACTGGAGGGGAAGAAGAGCAGGAAACAGATCCAAGTATAAAGTCAGCAGTGGTGTCACATACTGTTTTCAAATTATTGATTAGCTAATTCTGCAAAAATTCTTCTAGATCCAAAGCTGATCTTGCTCTCTTTTTAAAAGAGTGATCCTTGCTAAAATGAGCAACCAATAATAATGGTACCACCACACCCCACAGTTACAGAAATATTTCTGACCTGGAAAGAACAGCAAAATTTTTAAAGTCCTACTGGACTCACCCCGTGGGGATTTCAACATCATACTCTGAGAAGCCAAGCGCCCCATCAGCCTGGCCACCAGCAGATGCAAATCCAGGCCCCAGGAAACTTCAACATCTGGCAGGCCATACGCAGTGACGGAGAACTTGTAGCCCCACTCATTATTGCTGCTGTCGGAGTGAAAGAGAAATTGCAGCCGGGGCCCAGCCTTGAAAATCACTTTCTACAGAGCAATAAAAAACATCAGATTTTTTGCCAAGGGTAAGAGAACAGGAAAACACAACAGAAAAACAGACCAGGACTACAAATGCCAACCCAACAGTTCATAGAATCATAGAATCCTAGAGTTGGAAGAGACCCCAGGGGCCATTGAGCCCAACCTCCTGCTATGCAGGAACACCCATCAAAGCATTCCCAACAGAGGGCCATCCGGCCTCTGCTTAAAAACCTCCAAATAAGGAGACTCCACCACACTCCATGGAGGCAGCAGATTCCACTGCCGGACAGCCCTGACTGTTAGGAAGTTCTTCCTGAGGTTCAAGTGGAATCTCTTTTCCTGCACCTTAAATCCATTGCTCCTTGTCCTAGTCTCTGGAGCAGCGGAAAACAAGCCTGCTCCCTCCTCGACATGACATCCCTTCAAATATTTAAACATGGCTATCATGTCCCCTCTTAATCTTCTCTCCTGCAGACTAAACATACCCAGCTCCCTAAGCCGCTCCTCATACGGCATGGCTTCCAGACCCTTCACCATTTTGGTCGCCCTCATCTGGACACGCTACAGCTTGTCGATATCCTTCTTGAATTGAGGTGCCCAGAACTGGACACAGGAGTCAAAATGAGGCCTAACCAATGCAGAATAGAGTGGTCTGTACACCATACTGCTATTGATGCAACCAAGAATCATGTTGGCTTTCTTGGCTGCCACATCACACTGCTGACTCATGTTCAGCTTGTGATCTACCAAGACTCCTAGATCCCTTTCACATGTAGTGCTATCCAGCCACGCGTCCCCTATCCTATATTTGAGCATTTCATTTTTTTCTGCCTAAGTGTAGGACTTTACATTCTCTCTGTTGAATTTCATTTTGCTGGCTTTGGCCCAGCTCTCCAATCTGTCCAGGTCATTTTGAATTTTGATCCTGTCCTCTGGGGTATTAGGAACCCCTCCCAATTTGGTGTCATCTGCACATTTGATCAGCATGCCCTCTACTCCTTCATCCAAGTCACTGATGAAGATGTTGAATAGCACTGGGCCCAGGACAGAACCCTGTGGCACCCCACTAGTCACTCCTCTCAAGGATGAAAAGCAGCCATTTGTGATCACCCTTTGGGTTCGGTCGGTCAACCAATTACAAATCCAACTAACAGTAGCCCTGTCCAGCCCGCCTTTTACTAGCTTCTTTGCAAGAATGTCAGGGGGAACTTTGTCAAAGGCCTTACTGAAGTCAAGATATGCTACGTCTATAGCATTCCCTTCATCTATCAAGCCTGTAACCCTATCATAAAAAGAGATAAGATTAGTCTGACATGACTTATTTCTGAGAAATCCATGCTGACTTTTAGCGATTACGGCATTGCTTTCTAAGTAATTATAAACTGACTGTTTAATGATGTGCTCTAGGATCTTTCCTGGTATTGATGTCAGTTCTGCATCACAATTTCTTCAGTCCCACACATTATACTATATGGAAATCACACACGGGAATTTTTAATTGAAGGACAGGGTAATAACCTCTGAAAACTTCCAAAATGCAGTTTTGTGGGAACTTGAGGCCTCCCAAGGTTTTTGTGAGAAACTTGGCCGCATTTTTGGAACCAAGAGTTGAATTTAAAAAAATACAGCCATTGTGCACTGACCCAGCATCCTGCCACAATGAGAGCCAGAAACATGAAGAGTTTTAAAGGCTGCCTCCTGTTTTAAAAGCAGAACTCATCTTGGGTTAAGAAAAAACACGACTGCACTGCCACGCTGCTGAAGCTCAGCAAGACTGACCCTGCCCAGCTGGAACAAAGACTTTAGCCCTCTTCACATATATTCTGCCAAGCATGAGACCATGCAAGTTGTCCACAGTATGATGTCAAGTACAATTTAATGTGGACGTATAAACAGGCAGTGTTTTGCATCCTTCACTTCCACAGTTTAAAATATTCATGGTTCTCCTTAAAGAGCTTCCTACTGCATTTGCAAGAAAATCAAAACATTATGCAACACAGCTGCACTGGAGAAGGTTTGTTTTAAAGATCCACAATTTTCATTCGCCCCGTATTTGAAATTCACTCACCCTGGGCCATTTGTCTGTGCCAACTTTGGTATCATAACGAGTTTTCCCTCCTTTGGCATCAGTAAATTCCAGGTAATCATACCTAGGAAGAAACATTTGCAAAGGGATCAAGAACAAAGGTTAAGTGGCTTTGTACTGGCAGTCTTAGATTGTCTAATCTGGGAGGCAAGATGTGTAGTTCTGTCAATGACAATTCTCAACGCACGGGTTGAGGAGGAAGGCCCACCTATCCAAAGCATCCTCGTCCTATCTCTGGATATAGGATGAGCATCCACGACAGGGCAAAGGAGGAAGAAAGAAGTCCATCCTGCCAGTCTGCTTGAGCTAAGGCCTGAGGGAAGCCTCCCTATAAATAACAGCCTCCTTTGGAGTCATTTCATAAGCGAAGAGAAAGGGAGGGGAGCAAAGCTGGATATATAAGGCAAAGGAAAAGACTCTGTTCTTCCTTCTGGCTAGGGAGAAAACTGGGGAGTGATGGAGGAGAAGAAAGAGTTTCTGTAATCCTCCTTCTTCACTCTTATAAACCACCAAAAGTAGAGGATTAAACTAAATACAACCACCTATTATACTCTGGACATACTATGAGATGATGTGACACACTGGAAAATAAAATAATGCTCAGTGAAGTGGAAGAAAGCAGGAAAGAAGAGACTGCACTATGGGTGAATGGATTCAATCAAAGAGTCCACAGCCGTCAGACATAAGCAAGACAGCTGATGACCAGGGCTCTTGGTGGTCTTCCCTTTTATAGGGTTGCCACAAGTCGAAATCAACTTGAAAACAAATAACAAAACTGAAACATATCTAATAAGGGAAGGGCAACACAATCAAATTTTGGGGCTACAAATGCCATCAATATATCTGCTTAGTTCAGCAATATATCTGCTCAGTTCAGCAGACTCTTTGAAGCCAGATTTTGGAGGAACACTGAGAACAGCTTTATATCAAATCACGCTATTAATCTATCAAATCCAGTACCGTCTATCCTGACTGGCAGCAACTGTCCAGGACGCCCAGAAGAAAAGTGTTTTTCTTTCCCTGCTGCCTTGTCCCGTTTAATCAGAGATACTGGGGACCGAAGCAGGACTACTGTCATGAAAAACAGAGACTGCTACTACTAATGGTCACTATCCCAAATGTGATAACAAAATCAGTGTTGACACTGAGGCCAGCCAAGGGGGCAGACAACAAAGCTACTTTTGCATAAGATTCTTTGCCCCACTTTGCTTCTGGGGTTGCAGTCGCTAAGTCACCAAGCAAGCACTGTGTGCGCCCAAGCGATCTACTACATTCTTGAAATGCCTTCAGCAGCACAGCCAGAAAAAATAAAAAGTGAAAGCTACCATGGAAACGCCCATATGTGTTACCTCCTCTCTGTTTCACATCTTTCGTCAAACTCCACCTCAAAGTAGGTTGCTCCCGGACAAAGAAAGATGGTGACATCATGGCAGTTGTTGTCATAGTTATGGGGGGATTCTGCAGTCCATGTTCGCAGCACCACCGGCTGCTCTTGCTGCCAGCTCTCCATGCCCATCTAGCATAATTAAAAGAAAAAGGACTTTTTTTTCCAATCCATCCTAGACAGCCCTGCAGACAACCAGATGCCCATGGGCCTCTGTCAAGTTAATGCAGAGTGCAGATTCAACTGTCAACAGTGATTCCTCCCCCTATCCCTGCTAGCACCAGGCCTGACATCAGAAACCAGGGCCTTCAAGCCTCAAGTTTTACCATAGTATTTACATTACTAAAATAAAAACTCTTTTTGTCTTTCGTGTTTCTTAAACCAGGATGGGGATGGTGATTTTTGTGCTCAATGCATTTGTATCCTGATTTTCCAAATTGAAAAATTTCCCTGAAAGCAACAAACAGAAATACCAGATCCCAACATATTTTAAAAAGCATCTACTGAACAAAATAGCCATAAAAATACAAAAGTACAGGGGAGAGAAATTAGTCTTCTGAAGTATGTATGAAAATCTTTCTATTTTTACATCAACTCCGGAGGTAACTTGTCCGATCTCCCCAGGAAAGCATTCCACAGCTACTTATTCCTGCTCCACAGCTATGGTGTCACCATGTCCATTATCCGTAGGATAATGTTATCTGTAGGATATCTTTTTCACAGGGTGAACTCAACACTCAGGCAGGCCCACATGGATCAACACAGTACTTGACACCAGAACTGTGAGTTGATGTGAACATTTTAGGCCTGGAAATGAATGGGCAGTCAATGTAGCTCAGTGTTTCTTAGGTTTCCTGACATGGGGGGGTCACTCCCTTTTTCCCTACTGTGCCAGGAACCAGTATTGTATTTTTGCTCATTGGCAACAATTGTTTATTCCTGGAAAGTCACTCCAGACCAGCACCGGGTGACTTGCAGACCAGCACCAGCCCAAGGACTACAAATTTGAATAGCACTGGTGTAGCTGACCAGAGTGCTCCATTTGCTGAACAATGATCAGCATTCCAGTGGATACCTTCTGTACCAACTGCAGTTTCTTAAGAGCAGGAGCAAAAATCATATCATTCTCCAAATGCTTTTGGACTGCAATGACAAGCATCACCAAGACTCAGAAACACTGAGAACTACAGTCCAACAATGTACAGTTTTCCCTTCAAACCTTTGTGGGTTTGACCTCTGCAAATTTGATTATTCACGAGGCATGAGTTTGCCTCCCTCTCTGCTACATTTTCCTCCTCCCGTTCCCTTGCATTCTTCACTCCAGGCTTACGTTTAAAATGAGTTAGCACCCCCACACACACTGCTGGAGGCATACCCTCTTTACCACGTGCCTGCACATTCAGCTGTGTAATGGCTGCTGATTGGTCAGGTGCTTTCTTTGCTCCTACTCCTCCTTTCCCAAGATGGCAACCAGAAGTAGCTAGAACCTCTGCTCTTCTCTGCCTAAGGGGAAGGTACGACAAGCTTTTTACCTTGTCTTCCCCGACCCCACAAATGCCAGGGCCGGAGACAAAGGACTGGAAAGGAGATCGTGAGGAGGGTTATTTGCAGTTTTTCCACTTTTGCAAGAGTTCTGTACCCCGAACTTTCACGAATGTAGAGGGGCCACTGTAACCACAGAGCTATACCATTTTCATCCCTGTTTCAAAGGCAGCCCCACACATGGGGCATGATGCCTAGGAGCTGAATGGCTTTGTCCCAATGCATCACAGGAGGAGCTCAGGGACACCATAGAGCCAGGAGCATCATTGCCCTAGGGTCCTGCAGCTGTACTTCTACTTCTGGCAAATAACAACTTATCTGTGTAACCTGAATTTGTGACATCAAGAGCAAAAGAGTACGTGAAGCACCACTCAGATGGTTTTTAAAATACACACAGAGCTATGAACTGGCCCGTCCCTTTTCTGGTTTTGGCAGCTACCTTATTTGGACTGTCTCCGGGTTCCTCTGAGAGATCATTCAGCAGTTCTGTCAACATGCTGATATCCTGCAGGAGCGTACGATGTGGAATGTCTAAAGTACAGAAGTCCTGCAGGAAGGTCATCTGAAGAACAGACAAAGCACGCTGTTACAATCACAAAAGGTAAAAGGATCACATTAACTGAAAGGGGAAACTGGACACTCCCACAGGAATCCTGCTAGCCCACTCACCAGCTGGCGAGCCACCATGGAGAAGACAGAGTTGCTCAGCTTTTCCACAATGCTTTTCCCACTGTGTCGGGAAAGGAGCGACTGCAAAATTGTCTTAATGCTCGAAAGGAACTGTTGAACATCTAGACAGAAAAGAACGAAACACAACTAACTGAATGATGGATATGCTGGAGGATATAAGATGCAGACCTGAGAGCTAATGGCTAATTCCTGCTGCTTTTGTTTGTGGTGAAAGTCATTTTGCTAAATACCTACATTTTGTCAGGATATCTGTGGCCAGCTTCTTGGGTGCTGTGTCACTGCCCTTCAGTTGCAAGTAGCACCAAGAAAGCAGGCTGCCCTGGACAGACCAGAATAAAGAGGAGAGAACATGACCAGTATCTTGCTGGGAAACTCCCATCATCAACATTTCACACTGGAAAGAAAAAAAGAAATCAAAAAGGATCGTCAGAAAAATGTGGCAGGTAGTTGTGTTCAAGCAACTGGTAGCACGGAAGGGGAACTGCAGCAGGTTTTCTACAGAACCCGGACCACCCTCTTTTCTGTAGAGCCCCACTTCCTGCCTCCCATTTATCCCTTAAAACATACAAAAAAGCCTCACTGGAAACCAGACGCCTGAAACAGAAGTGTCTTCCAGTCACAGCTCTCAGTCAGTAAGGGCTGCTTGAGAGAGACGCAGGGGCAAAACTGGCCCCCAGCACAGCTGCCCAACCCTGAACTACAGCAATGCAGCCTTCTTGAAAGAACAGGGCTTCAGGTCACTCTATTATACTCATTCTTTACATTTTGGAATTGATCATTTTTAAACCTTTGAGGCCAGGGGACCTAGACTGAATACTATCTTGCAAAAGAAAAACTATGAAACACTCTTAAGCAGTGTCTATTCAGAGTTATAGCACAGGTGGGGGAAGTGAGGTCTGCAGGCCACACGCAGCCCCTGGACTTCAAGTATGAGGGCCATGAAGTTCTTGTTGGTCCTCAGTCGCAGCTAAAGCAACCCCACCCATTTATCCAATTTTTCCTTTCCAGAACCTACCAATACCACATACTGTAACAGATAAAAATCTTGTGGACTGTCTCCACAAATAGGCTTTGTAGCATATGACGAAGGAAACATAAGTAACAAAACAGAGTGCACCAGTTCTACATGAATAAGAATGATTTTTAAAAAATCAAGAACTACAACCTCTCTTGACAACACCATCAGGAGTGTCTCCATCACTGCCAGGACTTGGTCAACATCAACATCTGTAGAAGTTCCTTTGTCTGGTAATAACAGGAGCCCACCTGGATCTTGATCACTGGCAAGGAAAACACATTTTGTTTGTACTTTATCAGCACAAATTTGCTCTTAAATCATCCAGCACCACCTCCCAAAGTCAAACAAGTCAAACAACTTCACTGGATTAGGCTTCCTGCTCTTCCTGCGTTTGAAACAGCAAGCTCAATAACCACTGCACTAAGCTACAGGTTCACAGTCAGAGACAGAGTTTATGAGTTGTAAAAGCAAACAAAAAACGGGAAAACACACAATCAAATGATTTACCTGAAATATGCACAGAGGGATCTGAATGTGAGCTGGACCGATGGTTTGTGTTCCTGCTCTGTGATGTTCTTCTAAAAAACAGAGAAGGTTTATTTAAAAAAGAAAAAAAGGCATTTTTGTAACAGAACACGCTAGCACCCAACCATTAAAAATTACAGCTGTACACAGTTTGTACACAGTTTGGCCAGAGGCTGGAATCCAAAGTGTATAGGCCTCATTCAGTAGAGTCTGGAATGGGTCAGGATCAGATCACAATGGGCTGCACCACCTCAGGGCAAGGTAGAGAAATCAATTCTTGAGAACTTTGGATATGTCTTTTTTTTTTTTAAACCAGCTTAGAAAGGAGAAGCGTTTTTTCTCATTTCTGTATTCTGGACCTACAAGCATATTTCTGAGAAACAGCTTAGGAGAAGTTTTTTCCCCATTACCTTAGGCTTAAATTCAAATTATTCTGGAACTGTGTGTGTCTACATGCACTTGTAAGATAGATAACAGTTTCTTCTTCATTCTTCGGTCTTTAGGCTTATTTCAGTGAAACCTATCACCAGTTTTTAAGTAGGAGGGACTACTTATGAAGAAGGAAATGAAATCATGTGTACTTTAAGAACCACTTCAATTTTCACTACTGCTATCTAGCAAACTGTTCATGTGTTTGGGGCTTCGGATGGCCCTTCCCCAATCATTCCATCTTCCAGGTATCTCCTTTAATCTGGAATCTGCTTTGCATATCATCATTTGAAATGTAGTCACTTAATCATTTGGCAACACTGGATAAATGCATCATAGTAGCCCAGGCACAGCTTTCTTTAGTGGCAAAGGATAACCCAAGACACAAACACCACTGCTTATTCGCTCAATCAAGTTCATTCAGAGTTTAGAGCTAAAAGCCAAGACTCTTTCAAGGCTGTAAAATTCTTACACTGTAAGTCTAGTTCTGTCTGAGCAGTGCAACAAAATGTGATTCTGAGCGCTGAAAGTCTCCTGTTCGCCTGGACAAGGATTAGTTGCTATAAATAAGCGGGATAGAAACCTTGTGGCACAATGCAATCTAGGAGCCAGTGCCATAAAGTAGTTAGAATCATAGAATCATAGAGTTGGAAGAGACTCCAGGGGCCATCGAATCCAACCCCCTGCTATGGAGGAACACCCATCACCCGTCTAGAATGCTAGACTTAACCTGAAAAGATCTGTGTTTGAATCTTGAACAACCACAAAGTTCATCAAGTAACCTTACTCTAATCACGGGTGGCCAAATTTATCTCAGAGTATATTATATTTTATTTTATTTGTTACCCGCCTCTCCCCAAGGTTCAAGGCAGTGTACAGCATAGTTGTATTACTTGTAATATAAAAACTGGTGTGTTTGTTGGAGGGGGAGACTTCTTAGTGGATGGATGTACTGGACAAAAATGTAGTTAGTTAATAGGTAAGAAAATATATAGAGGAATATGTTACTCAGATAAGTAGGCCACAAGAGGAATTTAGGGTAAAAAGCAAATACATCGGGAAGATTTTTCTAAAATACACCTTTTTAGGTTGCGGATTCTAGAGATGCTTGACTTCTGCAGAGAGGAAAAAAACCAAAAAACAAAGGTCTTAACTATAATTTCCTGGTGTGCAACATACCAACATTGCAAAAAGCTGCTCCCGCCTGATGTGTCTGTTGGGGAAAAAGATGGCTGCTCCATTAAGCAAGGTGTCCTTCACTTCCTGCTTCAAGTTCTTGAGTGGTGTGGACTCACTGTCACTGTTAACAACTGTTAATTAGAGAAAGGCAAAGAAAACCACATGTTTAACAAAGAATGACCCGGAGTGGATTTCCTTTTCTGTGTTTCTAAGCTCCTACATGAGACACTTCCCCATCCCAGACACACCACGTGTCTGTCTAGGAAGTCCTTCTATACCACCATCATGCACAGAGGCCATGCTAGTGTCCACTATGACAGCAGGACCCTTTTGGTAGTCGCTCTGAGGTTCCAGAACATCCTTTCTAAGAATGCCACTTAGCCCCAATAGTTGTCTTCACTATGGCAACTATGAAGGTGACTAGAGGGTGCCCACATACAAACTCTCATAGAAGAAACACAGTGGCAAGGGCACGGCTGGCCTGGCCTCATCCATCAGCCAGAGAGGGAGAAGCTTTAAACAGCTTGCTTCCTTCATCTCTGTTATACTGGAGAAGACAAAAGGTTATATCTAGGTCAGCTGAGAGAAGACAATTGGTCCAGGAGGTGGGAAAAATTGATTGAGTTTGTAAAGGAGAGAGAGGGCTATGAGGATGTGAATGACAGACTTAAAATGATATACCACATAAAGGGAAAAATAAATTAATTATGTTATATCATTACAGGGTTGGGTGGGGGGGAAGGGATGAAATACAAATGTAGCATGTAATTTCTATGTATAATCAGTAATTCAAATAAAAAATACAAAAAAAAAAATTCAATAAACATCATATATTCTCCAAAGAGGGGGAAAAAAAAGATTTCAAACAGTCAGTTTCCTTGGGAGTGCAGAGTATAGGATACCATGCTCCCAATCAGCTAGGGGACAAAAGCTAGATGGGCTGTGCATACTTATAGGAGTTTACGTATGATGCTTTACATCATCTGACTGAAAGGCAGGGTACCGATAACCGAAAGAGAACAAACCTGACCCACTGTTTTCTATTTTGACTGGCAAAATGCCTAAGGGTCTCTCCTAGCCCTGTTTACCCGAGAACCTTTTGACCAGAGAAGCTGGAAACTGAACCTGGGAGTTCTGTATGCAAAACAAGTGCTCTACCACTAAGCTACGTCCACTCTTCTTACAAAAATATATGGCAAAGGCCACATGGAAAAGGTGGGTTTTGCCAGGGGGGAGAATCACCTTCGCATAGATGCCTGTAAAGTTCCTCTGCTGCTTCACTGTTGTCGGGAGTTTGGCTCTGAGCAACTTCCTGAGACTTTGTAGCTTTATTCTCCAAACTGAGCACTGAGAAGCAGCTCTGGAGAAGCCGTAGCAACATGGTTTGGGCATCGATGCACTCTTCTCGTGGACTGGAGGGGGAGATAAGCATAAAACTGCTCTAAAGGTGGGTGCAAGCACGTCATAAGCATCCTTTTAAAGGCAACGTTCAAAGAAAAGGTAACAAAGGACAGTTTTATCCCATGGAATCCTAAAAGCTCACAACCTTCATGGTAACAGAGGTTTACAACAAAAGATGTTCAGAAACACCTGATACATATGCAAAATCTCCAAACTTTAAAAAAAAATCAGGCTGATTTTCTAATGATTTTTTTGTCCAAGATCTAGCCAAAGTAATCTAAAGTCACCTAAAATGCAGTGTCTTCTTTCCCCAAAGCCCCCCAAATATTACCCAAAATACTCCCCTACAAAAAAAAATTAGCTCAAAACTGGTCAAAACGGTGGCCAGAAGAGACATGTCACTTTAGGTACACCAAAACACTCTGGTGTGGTTCTCCATGAGGGTACAAGGAAGAAAAGTGGCCACCACCCTCTTACCCACTCAGTTCCTGTCCCAGCTTCCTTGCCAGCTCCCCTCTTACTGGTTATTTTATTACAGGTTCAACCTTCCTCATCAGGAAACCTGAAATCCTCCACAAACTGAATGCTTCTGCCTTCGAGATCATAGGATCTTAGAATCATAGAGTTGGAAGAGACCCCAGGGGCCATCCAGTCCAACCCCATTCTGCCATGCAGGAACCCACATCAGAGCACTCCCAACAGATGGCCCTTCAGCCTCTGCTTAAAAACCTCCAAAGAAGGAGGCCCCACCACACTCCATGGAGGCAGCAGATTCTACTGTCGGGCAGCTCTGACCGTCAGGAAGTTCTTCCTGAGGTTCAGGTGGAATCTCCTTTCCTGCAGCTTGAATCCCTTGCTCCTTGTCCTAGTCTCTGGAGCCGCAGAGAACAAGCCTGCTCCCTCCTCAACATGACATCCCTTTAAATATTTAAACATGGCTATCATGTCCCCTCTCAACCTTCTCTTCTGCAGACTAAATATCCCCACCTCCCTCAGCCACTTCTCATAGGGCTTCATGGCTTCCAGACCCTTCACCATTTTGGTCGCCCTCCTTTGGACACGCTCCAGTTTGTCAATATCCTTGTAATGCGGTGCCCAGAACTGGACACAGGATTCCGGATGAGGTCTAACCAATGCAGAATAGAGTGGTACCATTACCTCCCTTGATCTAGACACCATACTCTTATTGATGCAACCAAGAGTCGCGTTGGCTTTCTTGGCTGCCACATCACACTGCTGACTCAGGTTCAGCTTGTGATCTACCAAGACTCCTAGATCCCTTTCACACGTACTGTTGTCCAGCCACGCATCCCCCTTCCTATATTTGTGCATTCCATTTTTTCTGCCTAAGTGCAGGACCTTACATTTCTCTCTGTTGAATTTCATTTTGTTAGCTTTGGCCCAGCTCTCCAATCTGTCCAGGTCATTTTGAATTTTGATCCTGTCCTCTGGGGTATTAGCAACCTCTCTCAATTTAGTATCATCTGCAAATTTGATCAGCATGCCCTCAGCTCCTTCATCCAAGTCACTGATGAAGATGTTGAAATAGCCCTGGGCCCGGGACAGAACCCTGTGGCACCCCACTCGTCACTTCTCTCCAGGATGAAAAGCAGCCACTGGTGAGAAGCACCCTTTGGGTTCGGTCAGTCAACTAATTCCAAATCCACCTAACTGTAGCCCTGTCCATGGCAGCTGCGGCACTCCTGCTTGTTCATCTCTCAGATCCTCAGTTGCTCTCTTTTTACCACCAGCCAAGACCTGGGAGATGAACTGAGAAGAGTACCACAGCTGCAGCAAGAAAGAAAAGAGACTGAGGATCTGACAGGTGAACAAGCAAGAGGGCCAAAGCAGCCACTTCAAAGGTGAAAGCAGGTGACTGACAGGAAAAAGAGAGAGACTGAAGATCTGCAAAATGGTAGAGGTGTGGATCTGCACTATACGTTATACTTGGATTCCTACCATTTCACAGAATCTCAGTCTCTCTCTAGCCTTGAGTCTCTCACACAACACAAGCAGCAAAAGAACAAGATGCAAGGTTATTCCAAAAACGAATTCCAAAATCCAAAAAACTCTCAAATATGGAAGACTTCTGGATCCCAAGCATTTCAGAAAAGGGATACTTAACCTGTAACACCTTAAACTGGATGCAATACTGTGGGAAAGAGAGCAACTAACTTCCAGTCCTTTTTATGGGCTTCAACACATATCACAAAAATTGGAATAAGACTTCCCAGGTAACAACCAAAAGACCAAAAAAAGTAAACTAAACAGTAACCTTACATGCTTGTGCATTTATCAACACTGCATAAATATACCGTAACTCAGCATAAACGAGAGTAACTAAACATAACTGTAAAAAGACAAACAAACATCACAAATACAACAGCTTCAGATATATTGCTGCACAAAGATGTGTCCAAATAAATGCAAAAATAAGAACAAAAAAAGGCACAAAGGTGTTCCATTGATCAAAAACTACTTGGTATAAATTGCTACAGCTGCGTATTCTCTCAATGAGCCAGGCATTTTGGGACACACTCTTTTCATCAGTGATCAGCAAAAACAAAATGGGAGGAGATTCACCATTTTAGGTTTCCTTCTCTCGTGAAAGAAAAAAGGTCAAATTGCACATCTGTATACATTCCGACAAGAGAGGACAACTTCAGGATGAGTCCCCAACTGCAATGGATTTATACTGACATACACTACGTTAATATCTTGGCTACTCCTAGAAGTTTAATGTAACTCTTGGGAACCTACTTTTCATGAAGTTTATTATAGAAATTCCAAAACAGCTTTAAATCCAGGCCTGAAAAGTCCAGATATGATCTGTATCGTAGACCGCTTTCTTTCTTCTGAACCTACAGAGGAACAAAAAAGTTGCAAAATGATTCCACCCAAAGTATTTTTTCCTGAGAAACAAAACTGCTCCTAAGGGTATACACCAACAAAACAAAATCAGGAAAGGCAATAAATGTACAGCTATTTTAAAGAAAACTACATTTTTAATCAATAAATCAAAGTACAAACAATTATGAAATCATTAATTTCAAAAGCCTAGAAACTGGAATCAAATCAGCCAGTTTCAAAATGAACAGTCTTGGAGAACAAGCTACCAATTTTTTTATGGGACAGGCTTTTGTGCACTAGCATGCATGAATGAATAACAAATCATGCATCTGATGAAGTTGGCTCTAGTACAGAAAAGGTAATGGCACAACTAGAGCCAGGAAAAGTTAATTTTTGGACTAAACCTCCCAGAATGTCACAGCTGGTTTAGCCATGGCCATTCCGGCTAGTGACTCTGGGACCCAAAGTCCAAAACAGTAACTTTTCCAAGATCTAGGGACAATAAACTTGTAAGTCTTTAAAGCATCACAGAACCCCTTGTGCTTGCTGCTGTTACAGGAACCTGTATTAACCACAGTTTCTGGGTACTTCCCAAAGTCAGCCTCATAGAGTATCCAAAATCAGCCTCGCTTTGGATTACAGTAATCTAATCTCAATCTGGTTGGAAGATGACTAATTATGCCACACCATCTCTTGCAGAGGGTGGTAGGGCAGCTGGTACACCCAATTATAGCTAAAGGAAGACAGCATGGGATATGGATAAAATATGTACCCCATCAAAATGCTAGAAATAGAAATGCTCCCCGTCCACAACTGCAGCTTTTTAAGGCAGGGGTAGACCACATGGAACCTCAAAGTGTGGCTTGTGAAGCCTCCCAAAAACCCTTCCACACTCCCCCATTTAAAAAAAAAAATCACACCAATTTTCAGACAATTTTTCACCCCAAACTGACCAAATAAACCCAAAATTAACTGTAATTGTGATGTTTGCTCCCCCACCGAAAAAAGAATGAACAATTGGCCAAAATGGTGCCCAGAAGTGAGGTGATGTCAATTCCAGCATGCCAAAACACAGTGGTACAGCCCACCTGCGGAACACGGATGGGGGACCACCGCACAGCGCCGCAGCTGCCCATTCATGCTTTAAAGGGAAACGCATTTCCATCCAAAACTGATTTAATAAACCACTAACCAGTAGTACATAATAAGTTTCACTGAAATTTTAAGTGTTTCCAAACAGCATCCTTTACTCTTTAAAAGGAACTAATTAAAACATGTTCTCAGCTAATCCCACATAGTACTCCTTTATTTAATTTGTAAATAAGTAACAATTAACTGTATTCCCCAACTGTACTCCCTTCTGGGTTCTGGATCTTTGGAATCATTTACTTATGCACGGCTGAAGCTATTATGACCCGCCTTTTCTCTTTCTCAAGGATTTTATCTCTGTTGCCATTTTGCCTATAAACTTTTTTAAAAGAAGCAATCCAGACTTTAGGGAGAAAAGACCACGGTGAGTAGAATAAAACACACCATATCCTGCGCAAGCTGCTGGATGAAGGACAGGGTTTTCAGGAGAAGAGTCATCCCACAAACAGTGTCACCTTCTGGCTTGTCACATTCCATGCAGCTCTTGCTCCTGTTGGGTTCCGCTGAGGCGGGGCGAAGGTACCCAAAAACAGCCAAGCCTTGCACTCCGAGCCTCTCGGCTTTCTCTTGCCTCGTGCACAAGAATTTCACCATCAAGTACTAGCCGTGGGGAAATGGACATCAAACACCCAATTATTATCCACAAAAGAGTACAAAGCTAGGTGACAATGCACTTTCTGGCCAAGATTCAAAAGACATGCCTGTGTACAAAACCAAGCTGCTGAGTTTAGCTGACTTATTTGTGTGGGTTAGTTTTAAATCTTTTTTTAAAAAAACTCTATGTTGCTCCTAGTCAATCTGTCATATTTTTCAAAATAGTTTAAACTGGTTTTGATCAGAGTTCAGATGTAACAGATCACACATAACAATGTTGCATCCTACATGCAATTTTTTTTAAATTATATTACTGACTTCAGTATTTAAAAAAAAGAAACACAATGACTAGTAACCATATTTTCTTACTGCAATCGGTAGTATCTACTAATTATGCCTAAAATGTTCCTTTTGAGGTAGAGGGTCTAGGAGCGTTTTTATATTTTTAAATGTATTCTCTGAACAAACATTTTAAATTTTTTAAAAAAATTCTAGGTACAGACATATCTGACAAACAAGTTCATTTTTTAAAAAGTCTTTTTATGTCCTCCCAGCCCCTTCACCCTTTTTTCTCCTATCTAGCTGGAAGATTTTTAGGTAGCATCTCCACCGGAAGGACGGCAAAGAAAGACTGAAACATAGACTTTTAGTTCTGGGTTGCAGAAACATGTCTGCAGTAAACTGTGCAATAAAATTTGAGATGGGAAAGAGTGGGATACTACTCTAGCTGATCTAGCTGTGTGGGTCTCCTTAAAACCAGCAGTGTATATTTTATTCTAGAAACATTCCAGTACAGATCAGAGAAACATTCCAATACAGAAAAAAGAAATAAAATGTTAAATAAAATAAAATAAATAAGCAAGCCTAGGCAGAAATAAATACATCTTTACAAACAAAACAAACAAATAAACAAATCAGCAGTGTAAACCACAATGGCCTCCAGAATTCATTACATGAATAGCAGAACAGAGAGAAAAGAGGAGAGCAGATAAACCTGGCATGCTAGCTATCTTCAACATATTTTAAAACACAAAGCTCTATTAGTTTGGTCACCAAAATGGAAATCATAAGAAAACTGGAGGCTGTTGAAAGGGAGAAAAACATCTCTGGATGCATTGTGGAAGAAGCTTTTTAAATGGCCTCTAAAAGGCTGTTTCATTTCACATGTGCTTATAGTTGGTTTTGGGAAAAAAAAGTTTGCTGAAACATGTTGAACTCCTTCTTTTTTTTGTTGTACAAACTAATTCCTATACTTCCCATGTTAATTCTGCCTCTGCTGCCAAATTTTCTGATAAAAGTAATGCCCAGGAACACATCTACTTTGTTAAGTGAGGTATATCTATAGTATGTTAATAATCAGCAACTCCTCTTTTTGTCAATGAGAAATGCTAATGAGTTAGTAAAAAGTTATTTTTCAATTCCAGGTCTTGGTTTTGACAGAGGTTCTTATAAAAACTGCAAGAGGTAACAGCTATTTAAGAAGAAGCATTCTCTCTTCTCAGAAAGAATGCCTCTTGGAGGAATGCCTCTTAACACAATGCTTGCAAGAATAACTGCACGCATCATTTTGAAGCAATGTCTGCTCTTTTCTATAGAGCACATTTTCTGGATTAGCTATCAAGGTCAAGAAAAGACACTGCAGACACCCGGTAAAGCCACAGTGTACCAATTTACTCATCTATTTACTCATGCAAATCTGGATGGATAGGCTTGAAATTTTACCTTGGCAATTCTGCACTGCTGCATTTTCACTTCCGCCTCATCCCATTCCTCTTCCATTTCAAACCAACCAACCGGATCCTCCTCTCTCAGCTCATCACGTGGAGTGCCACTCCTGAACATGTAACAACAACAACAAAAAAGATCTACAATGCTTGCATTTGCCATCTGAAGCTGACCTGCCCTAACTGGAACACACCTAAAGGCTGTCTAAACCTTATTAATTGTGATGGCATAACCTGTCATCTGATGATTAGGCAATTTCGACATTACAAGGACTTTTTGGTTATAAGCCAAGTGTTTCCCAAAGCCAGAAGCTGAATGCCTCTTTGCGAAGGAAAGTTCAAAGGACCAGGCAGAGGGTTTGCTGAGTAAGCATAATGCACTGTCACACTGGGGAAGGAGACAGGCAAAGGGATTCCCAAACTCTGGAAAGAATCAACTTAGCAAGATGCTTAAAAATAAACTTTAAATCTGTTCGTGTGGATGGAAGAGCTGAGACTGAAGCTAAAACCAAAACACAAAAGCACAGCTCTTTTTTTAAAGCAGGGAAACCCAAGATCATGTCTCATGCAATGACCTGTACAATATAACAAGAATGGTTAGCAAAATTGCCATTATGAGGCATCTTTTATTAAGCCAGACACTGCTTTAGAGCTGAAGACTGGGAGAGTAGATCTCAACTGCTGACTAAAGCTATTGTGCTTTCATTTCTGAGGTCAAATAAAAGTAAGCGTCAACTTAATGCCAAACTCAATGTCAAACCAAATACTGAAGGTCCCAGGTACTGGGATCTCTAATGGAAGGATCTGAGCATAAAACAACAGGCAAAGTCTCCCCAAAGCCTCACTCCTCTTTTGGAGAGCTGCTGACAATCTGCAAAGGCAACACTGAGCTAGAAAAACCAACAGGACTTAGACTTGGTAAAAGACAGCTTGGGACATTCAGTGCACACACCTTCCACATTTACCTGGTTTTTAAAAACTGCCGGAAATCCTCTATCTTCCATTTGTCATAACTGTCAAATCTTTTGAAATGCTCCTCTGCATGAAATTTCTCCGAGGAACAGTTGTAAGCAAACACCAGACCACACCGAGCCCCAATGGCTCCTCTTCGTACCTAGGAAGAAGACACAGTTGTAAGCAGGCATGAGCTAGTAGGAGGAAAGCAGAGTGCCTCCAGTGTCCACAAAGCACAACATAAACTGCAAGGAAGTGATGGGAAAACTCTGGACCTGGGGTCACTTGTGGTCCTCAAGATTGTTTTCAGACTCCCCAAACATCCAATTTTCTGTCCAAAAATTTGTGAACTTAGAAGACTCCAGGAGTACAGATTCACCTATTAAATAGATTCTAGGCCCTTGCACTGTTACACATTAAAAAACTTTCCCTCAAAGCCAGAAGTGAACTTCCAGCCATGTCTGGTTTTGATTTTTTTTTTTAATTTGGGGAATTTTCAGCAATCTATGCAGCCCCATAGGATACCAAGGGCAGAAAACTAGTCCTCAGACCTGCCACAGTTGCCCACTCCAAGGGAAACAATGATAAATAACCAGGCAGCCTCAGCTGGAGCAGTGCTAGAATTACAAACGGATGGTTTCATTAGAACTCCATTTCATTCGCCTCACACCTAGATCTCCCCTTCAGCAGGTACACCCCTTAAGCTGTCTCACATCAGCACCCGCTTAGCAAAAATATCCAACTATAAACTTACTCTATGTAAATAATGTTTTATCTGAGCATTGAAAGTGCTTAAATATAACGTGCAATAATTCTTCAAGAAAGGGACCAGGGAGTACAAGCTGTTAATTCTTATAATAAAATGAGTTTTTGCATTATATTGAATTGATATATCAGACATCATGTGCTCCTTCCAGAATGCAAAAAATTTAGAAGAGAGGTAAACAATGGGTAGCTCATGGGACGCACACGGTCTCCAGTCCATTTTTTCAGCCCCTGGAATCTGTACTAAATTCAGTGGCATAAAAACCCTACACTTCTGCTTGGTTTAAAGAAGAATCATACTCCTGCACACCTTCTGGAATTGTAGTTCTCCTTAAAACAACGAATGCATACATCTCAGACAACTTGCTAATGAAAAAGCAAGGTCTTTAGTGGGCTTCTGTAAGTGGGGCTTGAAGACCCTGTGTGCTTGACCACACAGAGGCTGCCCCAGGACCCAGCTAAGATGTCAGTCCTGATTTACACTAAATCTGTATTTTGAAATTTCTCCTGAACTGTTGTTTTGCCATTTAAACTAAACTGAAAGTGAGCTATACAGGGAGACAGTTCACATTTTTATGTCTCTTTTTAAACGTGAGGCTGGGTGTGATCAGCAAACCAACATCCTCATCCACATCAAACAAATGTGAAGTTAGCCCCATCTCTCATAATACAGGCCACCTATACAAAGCAATTCACTGTTTCAAGAAAGCTTAATAGGATCATCCAAACCTTTATTCTGATTTGTGTGACCTGTAAGGCTGCTTCGGTTCCACTCGAGAGTATGATGCTGGCTCGTCTCTTCCCAGTCTCTGTAAGGAAACCTTTGAACAAAACACAAGACTCATTAATTCATCAACAGTGTTCAGAAAAACGGCTATGCCAGCAAGAGAGAAGCCTGGATCTGGTCCAGACCAACTTTAGGGCTTGCGCAGGACTGATTCTTTAGTGTGCACATTTGATTAGATATGATTATTAATTTGACTGTATCTGCAATTATTCCACTGTCTAATACGGTGCAATATTCTTGGTTGTAGCACTAGGAGTCCCAAACTGATTGATCAAGATGGTTGAGTTTAATATTCACATCAAGGTACTCCTCTCAGGAGTAGCTTAAGATTTCAGAGTTTCAAGACAATTGGTATCCGTCCTCACCCATTATGGAAGTCACACACTGGGTCAGCTTTATAACGGCTCCAACGAGAAATCTCCTCTCCCACCACAGCCCTCAAGAACGAGGCAGAAAAGTTTTTGCCCACTGCAGTCAGTTTGCATGACACTTCGTGGATAAAGCTGTTCACGTCCATGCTGAACATGACTCTACATGCACATTAAGTCTATGTACCCTGAGGCTGTGGATGAAAAGCCTTGGAGAAGAGAAACCTACCACCAGTGTGCTTCATGATTTCCACTGCTTGGCTGAAGAGCTATGTTACCTGGTATTAGAGAACGTGTGACTCAATAAGGTTTAAACAAAGCAGTCTTTAAAAAAAAAAGAAAAGCAAAACTGTTCACCGAATCCTACAATATCGGAACAAATTTTGGCCACTTTCTCATACTCCACTCCCATTAAAAGTGTCCATGTAGGTGGCATATAGGTAGGTGGCAGCATCTTAGTTGCTGAGTTTTCTGGATGACAGTGCTTATTTAGACCTACTTCAATCTGCCAAATTTTGGCAGAGGCCACCTAAAGGACAATCCAAGCTTTCAGTGCACCAAGTCAATTGGCAAGGATGAGGTTGAAAGCCTGGAAGTAACTTTTAATGACTTAATGATCCTAAATTCTCTGAAAATAAATCAATCAAAGCAAGCCCTTACCATCCCCTGTCCAGGGTTCCACAAGGAGATTTTCGGGCCCCGATTTGTCCTCCTTTCCTTTGACATCACAGGCTTGCAGGGTCAGTCGCAAGGGTGCTCCTGGAAAAGCACACGTTTCGGCAACAACTGATATAGACAGGCTCTCCACCAATGGTACGCTATACGGTTAAGGAGTCTGGTGGGAGAGCTACAATTCCTTTAAGAATCAAAACACTTATTCATCAAGCATCATAGTTCAGCACACCATGGAAGAATCGTGGTGACCATTCTATAAACTGCACTGAGCAATGAAGGTGGAAAGGAAATGGAAATCTACCCACAGAGCTCTGGACTTCAACAAAGACTCCCCAGTCTAGTAGTTCAAAGATACACAGTGCCAAGTGTTGAATGATTTCCAATTCCATCTGTTCGCTCTTCACATACACACACACCAAAAACAGTTTACTGAAATGAAGAAAACTTGTGGGGAAGCTATAGGTGGATTTGCCCCAAAAAGGACTCAGCTCAGTTCTGGTACCAAAAAAAAAAAAAAGTGGTTTGGCTGAGCATGTGTTCCGAGGCCCTGTGAGTTTGCAACCTGTTGCTTGCTTATGACAAAAAAAATAAAACAAAATAAAACAGGATAAGATAACAGAAAAAGAACAGAAAAGGAAAAGCTTCCCCCAAACAAGCAAGAAAAAGGCTAGATTTGTGCATGAAGCCGAACAAAAAGTATACTCTGGTTATACAGTTCATTTTTTAATTTAAACTTCATAAGAGGTAGAGGAAATATTAAATTTATAAAAAGGAAGATACTGAAGGTTATTCAGGGCATCCTAGCATACGCCTCTCAGTAGCCAACGGTAATCTCTCCAGCCCATCCTAATACACAGAGTGTTTGTTTGTGGCCTTGCAAACATAGACACACATGCATCTTTTTTGCATATAGCCAGAGTTTAAAAAAAAAAAGTCTAGATCCCACAAGCTCTAACATCTGTCAAACTCTGGTATGAAGAAAACTACAAGTACACACGTAACGCACTTACTGGTACCACCCAAACTGACTCCAGACCCACTTACCGTATTTGTAGAGCAGGTTCTGCCTGACCGTAGCCATGGAAGCAATCAGAGAAGCAGCCTTATAAGGAGTTTCCAGGTGGCCAGCAATAGTGCAGAGTGAATTCAGCACTTTTGTGATGCTCCCTCTGGCCAGAGAAAAGGCCAGCAATGTCAGCTCCACTTCTGGCGATGCGTGACGACTACAGAAGGGAAATTGGTAGTTTGGGTTTAAATATGACGATTTCAGTATTTAGGTTATAAAGGTATGATGCCGATTTCTACAACCAATTTAATTCAAAATAACAGAATTATGGTAGTAATTATGTATGATTGATAATGATTATTTTTATTAACTTTTTATCAACTAGGTAAATTTATCTTCAGAGTACAGGGATAAGATTACAGAGAGACTATTAGCAACAAAGTTAATTTATGTTTTTAGTAATAACTTAATAGTTAAGTACAAGTATTTACTAAGAGCTGTATGCAACAGGGGCAGGAACCAATTTTTAGATATTTGTAGTCTCCTTTACTTATGATAGCTTTGTTAGATGTTTGCAGTTTTGTTAGCTATTTTTTGTTTTCTTATTTGTATTGCATAATTATGTGCTCGTAGTTTTATGTACATTTGCATAGTTTTGTTGTTTGTTTGCTCTTTTTCTTCTTTTTTGTCTTGCTTAATAATAATTTTTTTGTGGTTATAAAATAACAAAAAAGAAATACAGGAAGAAAACATTTCACACTTAAAAGCTTCAGTTATCATATTACAAAAGTCACAGGCTTCAAGGCAGGACTAGAGAAAGATACCTTCAATTTTATTATGAAGAAACAAGGATAAAATTTGCCTATATTCACTCTCTGTCCAGCATTTTATAGACTTCTATCTTATCACACACTCCTTATTTATCTCATAGTCTGCCTCCCCTCTACAGAGATTTACAATAAAGTTTAAAGCAAAATACATCTAAAAACCAATCAGAACAGTAGAAACAACTTATTTAGAATACCATCATACTAAAAGGAGCTTTAACATGTAACAAGCTAAAATATAACAACAATGATGATACAAGTATAGTAGGCTTGCTCCCACTGAAAAACTTTTCTGCAGCATCCAGTTAACAGTTAAAATAAAAACATCTTGGCCTGGCAGTGGAAGGGCAACAGAGGGGGCAAGAGAGGGCCAGCCAAGCCTCCCATAGGAGGGATTTGCAGAGCCTGGGAGCAGTCACCAAGAAGGCCCTCCCATACATTTTCATCAAATACACCTGAGCTGATGGTAAGGCCCAGAGACCACCTTTTCAGGGGGCAGGGAGAGGTCCACACTTAAAAGCTTCCGATTTCAATTATGTTACACTTTTCCAACATTACTCAATTTATGCTGTGGCTTCATTATGATTATACCTGGTGATTCCCAGGAGAAAACTGTCCACTTCTTCCAAAACATTGGGAGACAAGAAACTTGAGAAATCCATGGAACCAGGTGACAAAGAAAGTGGCGGCATGTGCTGCAGAGCCTTCCTAGAGGACAGGGAAGAGAAAAAGAGAAGCCCATCAGAAATAACCTTGGGTCAACTACAACAAGAAATATTAAAGCACAGAACAGACCACATGATAGGAAGGGAGGAGAGGAAGCAAGTCCAAAACCATCCAGAAGGTTTATGTATGACCAAAGATTTCTTCTTCCATATCCATGAATGTATGTACTGCATCAGGAGTGACAACAATTCTTTCGTAGCCTCTCCTGCCACAAAATGGACCACTAAGCTTCCAGAATCCTAGAAAGGGGGCATGATTCACCTTTAACACAAGGCGTATGCCCCCGACACAGCCTTTTTTCAAAAGATAAAAACAGGAGTGACCTTTCAGTTGTGTCCAGTTTGTCTTGAGTGAGGCTCACATCAATTCCAGAAAATGACTCTGAGCTCTCTGGAATTGTCCCATAACTCAGGAATGTGGAAAATTACGCCAGTGAGCCAAGTGCAATCCCTGGACTTCATTCCTACAGCTTCTGAAGCTCCTTCACCACCACCACCACTCCCTGACTCAAACCTCCTCCTATTTTTAAAATTTTCTGCACAACTTTCAAGCTATTATTGCTCCCAAACTGAACTCAAAGCCCTTCTAAAGTACAAAAACACCTGAAACACGGCAGAACACATCACCACTCCCAAACACTTCCGTTTCACCGGGGGCCCTCTCAAAATGGTGACAGGAATTGCTGCAATGTCACTTCCAGGTGCCACTTTGAGAGGGACTTTAAGGTATTTTGGTTTGTGGGCAGTGGCTGGGCAGAAACTTGCCCCTGGCCCCCATGTAGTTGCCACTCCTGCTGTAATTCAAAACATAAAATATTTTATGATCATCGGACCTACAGCATACAAGCACGGATGTACTGTTAAGGCCAAGGAAGAAACCGCACATGGCAACACTCTGCAAAAAAAGGAGTCAGTTTGGAGGAAAGGGGAAAGAGCACTTGAACTCACTGAGTATTTTGCAGGATTGCATGAACAAGTGCAGGGTTGGTCTCCATGGACGCTGTAATCAAGGAAGTCAAAAGTGACCAATACCAGATCGCCGAAGCATCACAGACGGAGATGCCGCCTTTCTTCACTCTTTGGTAGCCAACAGCCCTGAGACCATGAATTCTGGTGTCGCATCCATCACTAAGGCAACGCTTGATGTTTATCTGTACATCTGTCAAAAGTATCAAAGAAAGGTAATTCCTCCTACTCAGGGGCAAAATGGAAGGGCTAAAGCTGAAACAGACATTCCTGATAACCTGATAACTACTAACAAGACCTATGGGTTATGCCGAGGCTGAGGAACATCAACCCCCTTCAGCCTCCATGCTAGAAAGGGCCCATGGGAGTTGCAGTTCAAAACATCCGAAGGGCTGAAACTTCCATACTCCTGGATCATGAACATAACTGTGAATATATGCAGCAGGAGAGCAGGTTGAGCCTTTAGGAGACAAGGAGCAGCAGGCCCTGAGAAAAAGCTTCAGGAACACCTTGATATCTCAGTTCATTGTGTTATGATTGGTTTCTGACCAGCCACTGTGACAGCGAAGAGCAGAGCATCCACTTCAGCTGAAAGTCAAAGCTTAACACACTTGCTTCTAAGGCATTTGATCTATAGGTGCCCATTGGGGTAAGCCAAATCGCTGGCAGACTCAGCATAAACCGCTCTGTCAGGAATAGTTGGGAGAGGTCTACAGAATGTGGAAATGGTACTTTTCTTGGACTGCAACTCTCCCGAAACCCTCAACAAGCACTGCCGCTGGCCACACTGGCAGGCCAAGTCTAGACATTAACAGTTCCAGAGTTCTGGTGTCAGCGAGCCTTCTTGAAGCACTAAGAAATTGCTCAAACAATAGAAGAAGTAAATGCTCAATAATTTTTCTAACTAAACAACTTTGGAGCAACTGATTACATCCCTCTGGCAGCACTAATCAATTCTAACATCTTCCCAATGTTTATTTGCTTTTGCCTAGCATGATGAACAAATGAAATGGAAAATCTGGAGTTTTTGTTTTCTTCCATTTAGGAAACTTTACAACACAGTTCACCATAATCTGCAACTATGTCAGTTCAAGTTTGTTTTCATGAGAGTGTATTTATAAATAAGCATTTTTTTTCCTTAGCTAAACTAGTTAGGGAGCAAATATAACTACTTCTTAGAAGTGATACTTTCCTGTACTGGTTGTTCTTGTAAGAAAATGGTATGACACAAAATTTTTAACCATTTGTAAAATGGGAGGGGCTTTGTGTTTTCAAGTTCTAAAGAGGGAGTCTGAGAAATGAAAGCTACATTCAGGGAAGGAGGCAAAAAGGAAGGAAGGAGCAAGAAACAAGTAAGACTCCTTCAGGACCACGTAAGTAGGGTGATGACCCTAAAAATTATTTTACCAAAGACCCACTGGTGGGGCAGGTCTGCTGTTACCACCTGTCATAACTCCAGCACCAACAGTGTACACACTGAACCGCCAGACTGGGCAGCTCCCATTATGAGTTTTTATTGGGGAAAAGGGCAGACTCCACGAGAGGAAAAAGGCATGGCTCCACTCTCTAGTGCTCCTTTTTAGTTCAGCAAGCCCCATGCGACCCCCTTTTGGGCAGCACCCACTCATTTCAATGAGATCTGCAGAGGTAAATGTCCAGTGATGAGTTGTTCATTCTCATCATTTTCTCACTTTGTCAGCTTTGATGGCGGTCAAAATCAGCTACTCATGGCAGGAGCCTCCCTACTTTGTCTCATGGTAGCAAGGTCACCTCTATGTACTCCTGGAGCTCCATTTCAGAAGAAACAGACAACAAGAGCACTCTCTGATATCCCCAACTATGCTTGTTAGTTTTGTGTTATTATTGCAGCATTGGTTAATCTGAAACATGATTGATGTTCAAAATGGAATACCAAGAATGAAAAACAAATCTTTAGGTCTAAAGTGACCAGTTGAGTTTACAACCTATTAACAGCAAAAAAGGGAAGAGCTCAACCTTCACCAAACCAAGGCAGACAAATCTTAAAGTAGCCTATCTGATTTTACTAGGCCAACCAAATTCCTAATTTTTCTGTTCTCTTTTGTGCTTTTCCAAACACACCAGCAATGCAACCATGCATTGCCTAACACCATTTTTCACATTGCCTTGGACAAGCCAAAAAAAAAAAAAAAGGAAGTTGGATCAAGGACTTGACAAAACTGAATTCATGGCTAGCAATCCATACTGTAACACACTATACTCAGGAACAGAAGCAGCTCCTAGCAACTGTTTCTTCCCCTTCCCTCCTTTACACAAAAGCTGGGAGAGGCAAAGAGAGACGGTCATCTCTGATCAGAGCAGCAGTGCGAGAATGAAGGTGAAGCTTTATCCTTGTGCCCCTGTTCTAACCTATGTTACCTTCCATCTACGCTGCTTTCCCTGATCTACAACCACATGGAGGAATGCTATATAGAAGAGTGAACACTAGGTACTGCTATTTTTCAGAGTAGCCATGTCGGTCTCTTGCACACAAAAAAGAGGGGGACAAAAAAAAAGGGATGTGACAGCACCTTCAAGACTAACTGGCTTTTATTTTAGCATATCCACAAAAGCTTATGCTAAAATAAAAAACAGTCTTAAAGGTGCTGCCTCATTCCTTTTTTAATTCCCCTCTCTTTCTCCTTTTTATGCACTACTATGTGCGTATTGCTGTCAAGTGACAATCCTACAGGAAGAGATTTAATAAGAAACAGTGGTCTGTTGAGGGAGGTCTAACTGAACCTCACTTTCCCCAGGTATCACAGTTACCACATAAAGAAATGTAGCTGTAATGACTCTTAAGCTCAAAATCTGTGTACCATCTGATCAAATCTGTTAGACTTCATCTGTTTTAGTCCTTAAGTTACCACCTCCAGAGGTCTTGTCCTGGCTACATTCTTCCCAGGAATGGATGGATGATACAGATACAACTAAGGCACATGTGCACACACATACCCCCAAAAAGGTGTTCCTGACAATGAACTTCTATGTCTCTCTATTAAATACAGGTTTGGGCAGTTTGAATCAGACGCCACACTCCATACTTCTAATGCTTCTGGCGTACTAAGCAAATACATTTTACCAGAAAAATGCTGGCTTGGCAAGGTATGTGACAAGTGGTTCCAGGGCTCCTCCAAAGCATTTTTTAAGTTATTGCAAAGATTTTATCATGTTAAAAAAAAGCCACACAACATGTGAGACTCTCTGTTCTGTATCACTGTCCTAAGGAATGTGGCAGGGCTCCAGTCAGCCTAGAACAGAGGAGTTGTAATGATGTTTCAGCTTCAAGAGTCCCGTTTTCTTTTCTGCCTACCTTGGCTTTCCCTTTCTATGCAACATTCTCTCCAAATCTGCACTCTGCATAGTGCCACTTAGTGAGTGGGAGGTATTTCCCCCCCCCCCCAGAACACTCTCCTTAGTGGCTCACAACACACATCCTGTTTTAACCCCAGCATGTCTCTCTGTGCACATGCAAACATACACGTGCACATGGACACAGGCTGTTCTAGATTTGAGCACATCAATGTCTTTCCCACCCCACACACCCAAACCTCACACATAGATTTTCTGTACATCCTAGAATAAAGCTAATAAAGATGATGATGATAATAATAGAAGCTCACAGGTTCTTGTTAGCTCATTAGGGGGCTTTTTCTTTATTCTCTTTTCTGTCTACAAATGTTCAAATTTGTATTTACCCGGGGACCCCTCCAAGTATGTAGAGAGGATTATCTTACCGTAGTTTTTTGCTAAACCAACAGGAATTAAGCCAAATACATTTCTCACTTGAACATACACTTAATTCAACAAGCAACTGAGCTGCAACTCCAAGAAACTACTGAGAAGGGCAGCATTTCCTCTGATCCTGGTGTTTCTGTAATGTTTTTCAAGTTTTCTTCCCTTACCTTCTAAGACATTCAGTTAAAATATTTATCTTTCTAAAAAAAGAAGAAGAAACACCAATTGTATTGTTATTGACTCACACATCTGACTAATGTTAGCGTTTTCCAACAATGTCACGTATCCAGTAACATTGCTGGGAATGTGAACATCGCGGACCTCCTGGAGATTGCTGGCAGTCCTTCCAACTGCTACGGTAACTTGCTGTGGCATGTAACTCTGGTCATTTGCTGCAACAGCAATCGAGAGGTGCCTCAGAATGACATCTGGCTTCATCTTTAAACTGTGAGGCAAGGAGAAAAAAAGAAACAAGCAATTATGTTGCAGGATTCTTGTGGTGAAAATTTAAACAGAATATTTTCATCAGAGCATAAGAAAAGCTGTGCTGGATCTAACCAGTATAAATAAAAGGTAGAAAAGGCACCGAAAGGCAACAAATGACTATGAGAGAAACAGTTTATTGCTCCCAAGGCAGTTCAAAAAACAAGCTTTTCTTTCCCAGGCACATTCTAAAAGTACAGTTTAAAAACAGGACATGACATATAAGCTTTTTTTTTTTAAAGCAAATCTTCTACCATTTTATAGACTCTTTAAAAAAATCTGTTCCAAAAAGATTTTTATAGGAACCAAGATTCCAAACGTTTAACAACTATGAACTAAAGCAACTGAGCTACAAAAGAAGGCTGGGAGTTTTTATTTCCCCCCATTTAGGAAACTTTACAACATAGTTCATCATAATCTGCAACTATGTCAGTTCAAGTTTGTTTTCATGAGAGTGTATTTATAAATAAGCATTTTTTTCTTAGCTAAACTAGTTAGGGAGCAAATAGAACTACTTCTTAGAAGTGATACTTTCCTGTACTGATTGTTCTTGTAAGAAAATGGCACGACACAAAAAGTTTTTAACCACTTGTAAAATGGGAGGGGCTTTGTTTTGTGTTTTCAAGTATATATTTGTGATTTTATGTATTTCCACTTATGCTTTAAAATGAACAAAGGAAACTTCAGAAAGGTAACAATGTTTTCCGAAATGCGTTGGTCCTCAGTAAATTAAGGCACTTTTGAATAGGTTCTTCTCCCCTAGTCATCTTATGAAAAGTTTCTCTCGAGCCTAGCATTCTGCTTGAAGGCAGCTTGATATCCCAAATGGAAGCCCACAAGGCTAAAACAGTCCTTGCTTTTATTTCTCAGCAAACAGTATGTAGCAGTAGACTAATGGTACAATAAGTGCTAACTTATCCATAACAGAAGGGGAGGGACACCCAGACAGAAAATTCTTGGCTAGATTTCCCTCAGCCTTTATTCCTGAAATGCCCTCTATTGAGTGGGCAGGTGACTCCCACACCCCCTCCATCAAATGTATTTATAGAGGACACAAAGGCGAAATGTCATTGTAACATTTGGAAGAACTTCTCTACTGTAACAGCAGTTGGATATTAGAATAGATAACACTCTCCATCTTTGGATGTCTTTAAACAGAGACTGAATGTGCATCTTTCAGCAGTGCTTTAGTCACATGCTCCTTCGAAGCAGAGGGTTGGAAAAGATGACCCTTGTGATCCCTTCCAACTCCATGACTCTATAAGAAGCGCTCCTCACCTCCACCTGAGAGAGCAGAGAGAATGCTCCTCCTAAAACTGCTTCTAGTAACAGCTGGAGATCAAGACTGACTTGCAGAACTTGTTTTTTTTTTACATGCAAACTTATGCAGATTTAATCCATCAACAAAGATAACTTTAATCAGGTGATAGCCCTACAAAAGAGGTAATCTAATTACCATCAAAGCTTTTTGTCCTAGTGACATGAGGTTTACAAGCAGAAAGACTACAAGGGATTGAACTTTATAAAAATTCTAATGTCAGATATCAAATAAGCCTGGAGGTTAGATGAGCATACTCTTGCCCCAGCGTTTGACACACTCAGCAGTTTTGGGTTAACAGCACAAGTGGGCACTTCCCAACAAACTCTAGCCAACACAGAGCCATTTCACCCAGGATATTCTAGCCGGCTTGTTATTCACACCATCAAGCAGAGAGCCTTCCATTTACCGTATCCAATGTGACCGAGCGCTGCCGTCAGACTGCCAGAAGGAGGAAGTCTCTCCGTTTGTCATTTTGTCAATATCAGCCGAATTGGAAGAGGTTTCTATGTGAGTGTAGCACTTGGAAACAGACTTGAATTTGTCTAACTCCTGATTTCCATTTAAGTCACTTGGACACTCTGTAAAAGAATCAGAAGGAAAGGGCAAAGACAGGATCATCAGAATCGCTGTAACTGATATCTTGAACTCTCCCTTCCTCTCTGGATAGCTTCATCCCTTGGGCAACAAAAAGACAATGAACACACAGTAGCTAGGTTCTAGGGGCATAAATACTCTAAAGGCACCAGATCCTGTCTGATTTTGGAAGCTAAACAGCCAGCCCCTCCTGAAACCGCAAACCCCAGAATTCCATAGGATGTTGAAAGTGGAATAATAGCGCTATAACAGTCTACTGCAGAAATGGCCTAGAACCTAGCTATGTGTGTGTGTAACAGCTCCCACCTTTGCTTTAGATCATCGCCAAGCTGAGATGGTCACCACTAGTGGCCAGTCATCAACAATTAACACTACTGGGTGTGTGTTAATAATCCTTCTTCATCATTGCATAAGTTCAGGTATATTGTTTATTTTTACATTTTTTGTGCATCACCCAGCTCGGTTTCACAAAGGTAGCACAGAAATACTTCAAATCATCCATGAAAATAGCATTTCAAGCCAAAACAGAAATCTTCCTCATTCTCCCTGGACAATGGGAACTCCAAAACAGTTCCTACATGTTTAATAATGACTTATATTCATTTTTGAAAACCAGCTTACAGATTTAATAGGAAAAAAACGCAGGACAAAGTTAAGCAAGAGTCAGAAAAATTCTTATACCCTTTTCTTTTAGGAGCAGTCGGTCTAAAGAATCCTTCAGTACTGAAGAACGCATAGTGCAAATATTGTTGAAATATTCCAAGACAGGATACGGGATGACAGTGCTGGCGATACGGTGTCGATGCAGGAATCTCAATATCATGGAAGCATGAAGGCTAAGGCGCTCATTTGATTCTGAAAATATGTCTACAAAACCTTGAGAGAGAGAGTGAAAGAGGGAGGGAGAGTCTCTCAGATCCGTAAATTCAACTACAAACATCTTTCCCACACTCTCGCATTTGGGATAGGATAGATAGATAATCTATGAGTAACAAGTCTATGTCCTGCTGTCCCTCAAGCATGCATACCATTTATAAACCATTACTAGCCTGGTTTTCATGTAATAATATACATGGTTCTGACGGACTCTGGTTTATTGTTTACAAGCAGCATGCTCATCCTCACAGCACAATCACTCCTGCTGCGAACCACAACAACAAAACCATGCATAAACTTCAATAATAGAACAGTGGTTGCAATGGAAATGGTCAATTTCAGCAAACAGCTTGATAACCAATTCTATGGTATATAATCTCTGAGGCACTAGACCAACCTACATCATACAAATTATTTTTGTTGTTATTACAGTACCATGGACTTTAATGTGATCTGTGGCTTGTTAAAACATGGCTTCCTCAGAGTAGCAAATCATAGAATCATAGAAATATAGAGTTGGAAGAGACCACACGGGCCATCCAGTCCAACCCTCTGCCACGCAGGAACACCCTCAAAGCACTCCCGACAGATGGCCATCCAGCCTCTGCTTAAAAACCTCCAAAGAAGGAGACTCCACCACACTCTGAGGCAGCATATTCCACTGCCGGACAGCCCTGAATAAAATAAACCACAGCAAGCCAGATTTTAACAAGCTTGTCAGGATTTATTTACCATAGATTGTTGTGTTATATGAACATAGTCAGTGAGTTGATTCAAGCCCCACCCCAAAAGGAAACAACTGTTGTTCTTTAATTTATTGGCTTGACAACTAAGAACTTGTTTGGATTATCTATTCTAGAATGACAGTGCCTGGAGTCATTATAATAGTGCTTGCTGTAACATTATTCTTTTCTTCCTTAAACAGTTTATAATGAACCACCTTCGAAGTATCATTCAGGATATATCATTTATTAAATAACATAAACATTTCAACTTCTGGTTTATTTCCAAGTTCTAGAGAAAGAAGGCAACTATCAAGGGTAATTCAAAGACACAGCCATGTTAGTCTGGATCAGTACGTAAAGGGATCTTGAAGCATCTTCGCAGCTAACTCACATAAAGAAGCACAAGTTTTCATTAGACTCAGAGGCAACAATAGTCTTTTCAGCAACTCTTGTGATAATCTACTGTTATAACCCTCACGTGAGAGCCAGGGTGGTGCAGTGGTTTGAGCACTTGGCTACAAATCTGGAGACCAGGATTCGATTCCCTGAGTGGCCACAGAAACCCACTGGGTGATCTCGGGCACATCACACACTCTGAGCCCCAGAAAACCCCATAACAGGTTCACTTTAGGGTTGCCAGAAGTCAGAAATGACTTGAAGGCACACAACAACATAATCCTCACATGAGGGAAGGTGTAGAGAGGGCATGAGACTGTAAGAGCAATGCTTATCTAAGGCCATGACCTGATATTCCTTAGCTGAAAATGCCAAGGGGTGACTCTTTCTGCATGCAAAACACAGGCTCCCTCACTTAGCACCTCCTACTAATATACCCTGCTAGTCTTGGCCTAACCCAATATCCACCACAACTGTCTCCAAACACAAAGGATGACAAACTATTCCCTTGTCCTTACCTGGAACAAGTGAACAAGCCTGAAGCTGCCTGATGACATGACTAAGCTCTCCTTGCAGATTTGCTCCACTGGAGCTCTTGAGAATCTCCAACATGTTCTCCACATCCACTGTGCCATCTCCCTCGGCATCAAACTGAGCAAAGGCCTGAAAAGAAGAATACAGGGTCAGTAGTCTGAAAAACAGGGACGGACTATTCCTGTCCTGTAATTCCTATCACTTCTTAATAAAAGCATCCTACAACGGGGAAAAAAAAAAACTTCACCAGCACATCCGAACTGACTGTGTTTTATGCAGGACAGCACATCACTTGAACTGAATCTTTATGGCTTATTATTTCACAACTGGATTTTCAGGAACATATTGCCAAGCCATCTTGCTCAAAAAACTCTAAAGATGAATAGCACACCCAGTCTAAGCATACGACACCCAAAATGTTGGGTGCCTTAAAGTAGTAATCTTCCACTGCTGCAAGAAATAACCAGTAAGCCCCTCTTACTAGTACAAGGCACTGATTTGGGATCCCTGCTAAGAACAGAGGCCATTTCTTCACTACGCTATTATAGTGCTATGATTCCACTTTCCATCTCCTGTGGAAGTCTGGAGTTTGTAGTTTAGGGAGGCCAAAGAGCAATCTGGCTAAACGCCCCTCCCTAAACTGCAAAGCGCAGCATTCCATAGGATGTTGAAAATGGAGTAATAGCACTCTAACAATATAGGGTAGAAATGGCCAGAGTTACCAGGATGATGTGAACCACTTGTTATTTCTTAGTTCCAGGGGCTTGCTTGTAAAATGGAATTATGAACCCTTACCCCACCATGTGGTGACTGTAGACATGACCAGGAAGTGACATCTTAAAAAATGTGACAACACATAAAATGTGTAAGACAGGTGAGCACACACAAAGGTTTGGAGGGAAACTTTCTAGGTTCAGGATCCATTGTCTCAGCACAGACCCCATTGCCACCATTCCCAGAAACTAGAAGTGACGTTGTGGTCTTTTGTGGTCAACCTTTCCATTGATTTTAGATTGTTTTAGAGAGAAACAGCATTCAAGGACCAGGTATGCTCTCTAGATTGTGTACACGAAAAATAACTTTTTCACTCATTCCTGGGGTTTGGGAGTTCTCTGGAGTCAAATCACATGGGACATCCTTAAAGGTCACATTTAGCCAATAGATGCAAGATTCTAGGACATCATCCTCTAAAAGTATTACATATGGTACCACATGTTCTCGTCCAATATAAATTCCTGGCAATAATATGCATGTATAAGTGGTTTCCAGTCAGTCTGCCTGCTTTCCTTTCTGGTTCCTCCTGTTCCCAGCTCCAATACACCCATTTTACACCCAACAAGGTAAAATCCCTTAAACATTTCTGGTTTTGTATAGCGAACCATTCTTCTGGCTGCATCTCGACAAGCATGACCTTGCCATGAAAAAATTCAAATCCTGCCATCCTAGCTCACATGGGAAATGCGTTCACTGCACAAAAGTGTCACATCCACCGCACACTGAAAGCACACAAACTTGATCTCCGCTTGGCAAGTTGTCACGAAAAGACAGCCAAAGAGAACTGTTCACACTTTTAGCAAACATTCTTTGCCTTTCACTGGCTGAAATTATAGAGAACTTTACAGATAAAAATGCAACTAGGAGACAAAGCCCCCGCCATTCAGCCTCCCCCATCGCTGCAGTTAAAGCTGACTGCAACGCATAATTCTCCTTGTGCAACCTCCCTTTAAATATCCTTGTTGACTTTCCAGATTGAATGACAGTCCCACACAACAAACAAAGCTCATAATTATCTCTGTTTAGGTTGCCCTGTTTGGAAAGACACTGTAACCAAACTCCACTCTGGTTGCCAACATAGATCCCACACTCCCATGCTGCCAGTTAAGTGCATGCCTAGTCATTTCTGACCTTTGAGACCAGAAGGTATTCCACCTCCATTTACAAGCAGCTTTATCAGCAACAAGGAACCCACCACGCAAAATAACTTATAGATGGCAATGCAGAAAGGTCTGATACAACAGTGACACTGAAAGATATGAAAATACTTCACCCCTTTTTAAATTGCAGCATTTATTCATGAGCCTGAACATTCACGCAGACGCTATATACCTGAAAGCCATATCAGACCAAACCAATGGCTATATAGTCCAAACAGCTCACACAGTGGCCAACCGGTTGCTTCTGAGAACCCCTTCGGCAGGATATGAGGGGTAACTGCACCCGCTATTGTATTTGCCAGCGTATAAGACATGCTTCTTTCCCCCAGAAATAGGCTTTGAAAACGAGTGGCCCTTATATGCCCAGTGTGTCATTGTGAGCCCTCCTTTCACCAAGGCAAAATGCACGGGAAAGGAGGAGGTGAAAGGAGGACTCCCGTGAGGCTTCTCCCACTTCCTCTTCCCTTCCGTTTTGCCTCGATGAGAACTCCCCACCGAGGCAAAACGCATAGAGAGGGGAGGGTCCAGGAAAGCCCTGCACCAGCGCTGCCCCAAGGCTTCCCTAGAGCTCCCCCTCTCTTTCCTATGCATTTTGCCTTGGTGGGGAGAACTCCCGCTGAGGCGAAATGGAAGCAGGGGGGAGCCTTGCCGGCATATAAGACATACCGGTACTAAAATAATGTCCCAAAAAACTAACCTTTGAAAATGGGGTGCATCTTATATGTCCGTGCATCTTATACGCCGGTGAATATGGTACTTTGGTTTCCCCAGCAACTGATAAACAGAGGCACACTGTCTCTGATACCGGAAGAGACACACAACCATCATGACTGATAGCTACTGATGGCCTCAACTTCCATAAATTCACCCAACTCCCTTTTAAAACCCATCCAGGTTAGCAGCCACCACCACATTTTGTGACAGTAAATTCCATAGCTTAACTACACCATGTGAATAAATACTTTTGTTTGCTTCATCCTGAATTTCCCACTATTTAGTCAGATCAATGGATAACCCCACGCAAGCTTCTATGTATCCACCTTCTCCATCTCATGCCTCAATTTTATAAACTTCTTTCATGTCTTGTCTCCATTAATGAATTTTTTCCTAAGCTAAACATCCCTAAAACAACAGCTTTTCCTTCTGGAGAAGTTGCTCAGTCCTTGTTCATTTGGTTTTCTGAACCCCTTTTTGGTTATGAAAAGAATATTCAATGACTAGAGCAGACTTGCCTTATCTGGTAAAACCAAACCACTTCATAGTCAACATAAGAGCCACTGCAGAAAAATTTAAGTTACAACCAGCATTCCTGCCTATCCCGATCCCTAAAAGCTGAACAAGTTCAGCTGTTTCAGAGGCCACAAAGACTGACCAAAATCTGGAAAAACAGAAGTTGCCAGAAGTCCATTGGCACTTCTGAAAAACAGGGTGTTTTTTTTTTAATGTTAAACAGTGCAGGGGTGGCCGCCAATTTAGAAGGTGAATCGCTACTCCTGGAGAATTCCAGGAGGCGCAATTCACCTTTTTCTCTTTAAAAAAAAAGGGGTGGTGGTCTGGGGGTGTCTAGGTGGAGCAAGAGACGAGAAATATTGGTTTGCAATTGCATGAGTTCCTCAGATCACACTTTGCCCAATCCAACGCTGCTAAAATTTCCCAGGAGAGACATTGTAACGAAACAAAAGAAAACAAACTGAGAAAATACGGTAAAATTCACTTCTGCTCAGTTAACATCTCCTTGGGTTTAGGTGCATTTAGAGTCAAGAGGGATATAAATAATATTTATTCTTTGTAACGAAATGCAGATTTTCTGTAAATATGTCTCATAACCTGTCATTGGCCCTGCAGGCTGGACACAATGGGATGCTTGTTCTCCAAAGCACAGCTGTACTCCAACACATCTGGAGGACTCTCAGTTGGGAGGAGTGTCCCCCCAAATTATTACTACACACCAACACAGGCTAACAGGGACACATAATTTTGTGAGAAATCTCTTTTTCTGTGGTCAGCATGAGAAGCTGTGTGGTGTAGTAGACTGACTGCTAAACTAGGATACCAGGATTCAAATCCCCACTTGGCCATGGAAAGACACTGAGTGACTTTTGGCAAGCCACACTTTCTCAGCACCAGAGGAAGGCAAGAGGAAATTACCTCTGAACAAATTCTGCCAGGAAACACCCCCCCCCCCCATGAGAGGTTTGCCTTAGGGTCACCAGGAGTCAGAAATGACTTAAAGGCACACAAAAAATTGCATTTTTTTTTTAAAAAAATGCTCCGCGACAATAATCAATTATGACACCCACAGTCTGGGTAATCCAGCTGAAGACACAAAACGCATTTTCAGTCTTGACTTAAAGCAACAGTCTTCAAAACAAGCAGACATATTTGGGGACATGATCTGAATGAAGTCTGTAAAATTTAGATGGCTACTCAGTACACATACCTAGGAGAACCATAAAGGTTTGCCACCTTTAATTGGGCTTTGTCTTAATGTCAACACAATTCTATTCAACTTTCCCATTTAATAGGGCTTCAGTCCACAAGTATCACACTTCTTTCAGATTATTAATGTAAAACAAGGGTGGGCAATCACCGTCCACCTAATATTGGTGATCTGCGACTCCTATCATTCCTCACAACTGGCAACGTTGACTAGTGATGATGGAAGTTGCAGACCAATCGCATCTGGAGGGCCACTAAGCTGCACAGACTCCAACATTAAACATCCCCTGCTCTGCAATTTTGCTTCATACATACTCATTTCAATCAAAACCAAAACTATAACTGGCTTGGATTTCCAGAAAAGAACCTTGAAAATATACCCAAGCAAGCCATGAAGGATTGCAAAAGGTGGAGAGCTGGGACATTTGCTGAGGTTTGAAAACATATTTAATCAAACCACTTACTTGCCCAAGCAACAGGAGATCATGTTTCTTAGAAGGGTGTTGTCCCTTGAACCTTTGCCCAGAAGCGACATTTCTCTCAGCACTATGACCCTGAGATATTACATAAAGGTGAAACCCTCCACGCCCTTACAAGGCATTGCAAACTAACTGTGGGTTTAACTTCCCTTTAAACAACATTTTTCATAAGCTCTTACAATTGCTTCTTGAAATTTTCCACAGCTCCAATATAAATTTTAAATCAACGACAGTGAGATTAGAACAGTTATCAGACTTAAAACTGACTCTCACATTTTCTACTTCATTAAGGCACTAAGAAGCAAGACATTTCTGCTACCACCGCTCATGAAAAAGATCTACTTCTCCCATTCCCTGCTGTGGTAAGCTTTTGCCATGAACCTTTCATTTTCACATAGAAAACAATTTTTTAGTAGGTTTCAAAATTAAACTTGTGAGGAACCAACACTCTGTACTAACAATATGACCCTTTCACTCAGATGCTTCCAGAGTGCTAAACTGTAGAAAACAAAACAAAATTCACATTGTGTTCTTATATAACAGCCTCTGTCTAGAAGTCCTTTCATATGCATAGTATGATGGAATTTTTAAATGTTCTTTCCTGTAGCTTTTATGACAGGTTGCCTACTGCCTTTCAAACACTGAGCCTTGTGGTAGGGTGTCACTCTGTACAACGCATTTTACCACACTGGAGGCAACAGCACCTGCAAAACACTTCCTTTGGATCATATTCCTGTCATAGTTCCAAGTTATTTCTGGCCATGTGTCATATGGGAAAAGAAGGCTGGGTAATGCAGTACAGTAGTATAAAACAACCTGCTTTTGGACCAAAACATGTAATGTCAATATCCTAAATTCCACAGCTCCAAAGAAATATTTTTTTCACCCAATGCGCTGCCTTCACGGGTTTGTTCAATCCCAAATTGCTGTTGACCACCCAGGGATTCCATACCTTTGCCAACAAAGCTGCCTCCGATCTTGCCCTTCTGGAAACCATTTACACTAACCAGACCAATTGTCCAGGTCCTCAAAATGGTCACCTTCTGACATTCATAAGACTTTCTTGCACAAATTCCCTACAACCTTCCCCGACAAGCAAGCTGACTGCACTTCAGTGTCCCAGGCAGAGTCAATGTCAGAAACAGGAGACCAAAGTTCAGGGCCCACGGCAGTACTGGAAGACCTAAGTTCAAATCCCACCACTGGACAAGGATTACAAATCATATTCTCACTTTTGTGAGCATACCTGAAAATATAGGGGCTTCATCTGGAAAGCCTTTTAATATGTTTTATGTATATAATTTTGTGAAACACACTTGCCAAACCACCAAAGTACAGTAAAAACTCTTGGGAACATACCAAAACCACTTTATACCTTCTTTGACTATTCCAAATTCTCTTTTCAGTAATGGACTCTGACCTGTCTAAGAGCAGCCAACCCTCATTCTCATCTGTGAGAGGTGTCTTGAGTCCCAACCTTTATAACCATATTCAGCTGATACACAACCTGCTTCATCCAGTTCCCAAGTCCTTTCAAACTTTTTGTTATTGTGCCTTCAAGCCAACTCTGATCTATGGCAATCTTATCCTAGGGTTTTCTTGGCAAGATTGATTCAGAACTGGTTTTCCACTGCCTTCTAGTAAGGCTGAGACGGGGTGAGTTTCACCATGAGGCATTCCAGCCCTACCCTCCTAAAGTCTTAGTCCAATATTCAGACCACTACATCACGCTGGCTGTCTTTCAAACTTTACTATGAAACAAAATGAAGTGCTGCTCACTAGTAAAGCCTAAACAAAAGGCTATTTTCAATCCAAAAAGTGTTTTTTTTTCCCCAGATTTTTTTACTGGGTTGGAAAGGTCTGTGCAGCTTCAGGGACGAGTGCTGCAGGTGACCCACCATGACGGCCACCTGAAGGTGCACAAGTCCCACCCCACCCTAGCTCCTGCTGGACTGAGTGATCTCAGTGGCCGGTCCTTGAACACGGCTTCTAATGTTAATTTTGGGACACAAAGGATACACCATACCACCCAAACCAGGCTTCGAAGGTCAGAAACAGCATCATGAATGGGGCCCAGAAGCAAACTGACAGGTAGGACAAGTATAAGACATCCTTAGCCCCACCAAAGACAATCTGTGCTAGCTTAAATTGTTGACGGGTGTTCAAGGACAGCCCCACACAAAACGCATTGCAGCAGTCCACTCTGGATGCATGGATAGCTCAAGCAAAGTCAGTCTATTCTACATAGGATCAGATCTTGTGCAGAAGCAGTAAACAGCATTTCTCTCTAGCAGCTGGTACTGCCTGTGCTTCTGAAGGCTATGTCAAATCTAGAGCAGCAGCACAAATTGTTTTATTGCCCCAGGGAGAACAACACTTAATTGCCACAGCTCCACAACCCCAACCCAATGCCATGGTGCATGCAGTCACCAAGGGCAATGCGGGAGGAAAGATCCCCACCTGGGCCTGCCCTTCTGTTAATGGAGAGCTGGCATAATTCCCTATCCCTTCCGCTCTGCTGTCTGCAGTCCCTTCTACTTCTCTACTCTGCTTCAAGAGAGTGAGCTAGTTTTATGAGTCCAGAACAACTACCAAGAACTAATTCTAAAAGGGCCTCTTTTATTCATCTTATGAAGTGGACTCTGGCCCTCAAAAACTTTTACCAAAATAAAACCATTGCATCTTCAGGTTTCACAAATTCTGTCTTGATTCTGTTTGTCCTAAAGGAGGCCCAGCACACATGCACGCACACATACCCTGAAGCTTTGACTAATTCACTACAGAAATTGCTCAGTGACACTCCCTTAATTTATAAGGCATAACGGAGCCAGTGTGGTAAAGTCGTTTGAACACTGGACTATGACTCTGGGGAACAGGGTTCAAATCCCCACTTGGCGATGGACACCTACTGGGTGACCTTGGGCAAGGTACACTCTCTCAGTCTCAGAGGAAAGCCATGGCAAACCCCTTCAAACCAAATCTTGCCAAGAAAATCCTGTGATAGGTTTGCCTTAAGGTTGCCATAAGTCAGAAATGACTTGAAGGCACACAACGACAACGGCAGCATGAACAACGGCAACTGTGAAATTGTTTAACAAAAGAGAGATTGGTGGCCGCCAACCTAGACATAAAAGTGAATTAAGCAAATTCATGATGGTTAAAGCTATTAAGGTCTACTAGTAATTATGACAAATTGTTACCTCTGCTATCACAAGCAGTTTATGCTTCCATAATACTAGCTGCTAGAGATAAACAAGGCTGTCCTGCTGGTGAGTGTTTCAAATTCTTCTAGTTGGCCACTGTGGGGGAAAATTTTTTGACTAGATAAGCCTTTGTTCTGATCTAGTGTGGCTCTTATGCCTCTCTTAAACATCACTCCTGAGACAAATACTAACTGCATAAAATGGCTACAAAGTACATATGCAGGGTTCACTTCATATGCTATCCTATGCTAACATTTGATAGTATTTGAGATTTAATTCCATTTAGCAATCTAGATTTGGCAAGGACTAAATTGGAAGGTCAAACTGTCATTTGCTGAATGGATTTCTTGCCAAAAAGCCAGCTTAACCCTTCAACAGGTACACGCTTTGCAAGGCCACAATCCTGAGATATATGCACTGTATCAAAGCCCCCAAATAAATAAACACATACAGATGTTATTGCCAGGTCCCACTACCACCCCTCATGCCCCATTGTTGTGTCCATTCAAGTTGTTTAGAACTTATGGTGACTCTACGATGGGCTCTTCTTGGCACAATTTGGTCAAAGAGAGTCTGCCTTTGCCTTCCTCCGAGGTTGAAAGAGTGTGAGTTGCCCAGTGTCACCCAGAGGGTTTCCACAGGGATTTGAACTCTGGTCTCCAGCATCATAGCCCAACACTCAAAGTGCTACACCATGCGGGATCTCATATACCCCATGACCAGCGAGTAAGTGCCAAAAGTTCTACCATGAGTAAAACAGTCCTGAACACAGGGTGAAACTTCTTATCAAATAAATAAATATCACATAGGATTATACTGCAAGGTTATGATCCCTAGTGGGCCCTTTTCCCACAGCAGAGCTTGGAGTGTACTCTTGGGACTAGCCACCACCTACCTATGCTGGCTGTGGAAGTTCTCGAATTTGGGGTTCAAAACCAGAATTTTTCAAAGCCTGGGGGGCAGCCTTCAGCTGTTGCAATGGCCACAAGCTGAGATGGCCTTTAAAATGGGTTAAGTCACAGTCACAAAAAACTCCATCAACCGCCACAGGTCACAAAATTCTATCAACAACCATACTTCTGAATGCCATCTACTTTTGGAGGATTTCTGGTTGTATCAAGAACAGTGTGACACAAAGGAGACTCATCTGCTTGAAACAGAAAACGGTACTTTTTTTCCCCCTCTACAACTCCCGTAACATCCCCGCTGCTGCTAAACTGAAAGATTTTGGGAACTGAAATCACCCTAACAAAGTCTGTATTTCACAAGTCAAGCAGGATATGACTTCCTGCTAGTTGAAGGATCCTGGAAGCTGGAGTCCCTCAGCAAAGTGTATACAGTCGGCCCTCCACATTAGCTATGGTTAGGGACGCAGGACCCCTGCCAAAGTGGAAAAATCGCAAATCTGTCTGTGGGAAGGGGGCTGAGGCATGGTGGGGAGAAAAATCACCCAGGGTCCAAATCAAGTCAGGGAAAGAAAAGAGAAGGTGGAGGGTTCAGGATAGTGGCCCTATATTTCCCCTTTTTTGCCCCCCTCCTTCCTTGGGTGTGGGGTGGCACTGGGACAGGATTTGTTGTGCTGAGAAATTGGCTGGCTGCAAGCAATCCCCAGCTGGTGGAGGAGGAGGAGCGTTTTAAAGGGCTGCACGGCCTGATGGGAGCCACCAACAGCATTCCTCAGAAGATCAGCATCTGAAGTATGGGGACAGCGATTGGCGGAACATGTAAATACAGTCAGCCCTCCATATTTGGGGGTTTCACTTTTGCGGGTTTGATTATTCACAGATTCTTTGCTGCCCCCTCTGCTGCCTCCCTGTGCCATTTTTAACAGGGACTGCAAAAGCCTTAGGAGGCTGAGAAACTGCCAAAGAGGCTTATAAGTCCCCCTTAAAAATGGTGTGGATCAGCTCGCGGAGGTGGCCGTCAGCCCCCCCCGCCCCCCACTTCTGCCTTGTGAAGGAACCCTGACGCCTCAAAGGAATCCATGGTGGACTGAATAGGGTGATCATATTTTTTTGTGTGTTAAATATGATTTGCGAGGACCCAGAGTTATTCACGGTTTTTCCACTTCACTGGGGTCCTGCGCCCCTAACCGTAGCGAACGGGGAGGGAAGACTCAAACCAATTTCGCTTCAGTGAAACCCACAAATGTGGAGGGCTGACTGTATTCCGTGAGCAGCATGACCCACGCTCCTACCAGCTGGGGGATTCTGGGAGGCACAGTCCAAAAAGACAAGCCATTTCCACACTACCCTGTCATACCGCTATTATTCCACGTTCAACCTCCTGTGGAATTCTGGGGTTTGTAGTTTCCTGGGGCCCAGCGGCTCTCCGGCTGAGAATCCTCAAGGCCCCTCCCTGAATTGCAGACCCCAGGGAATCCAGAGGAGGCTGAAAGCGGAGTCGTAGCGCTATAACAGTGCAGTGCGGAAGTGGCCTCAGTCTCCCGAGCTTTCCGCTGAGCAGAAGGAACTTTCCTGTTTCCTCCCCGCGCGCCCCCAAAAGGCCCACCTCCTCGCTCCTGGCCCTCTCCTCGGCGGCGGCTGCGGCGGCGGCGCCCCCTCCTCCGGCCGCCCCTCCGCCGGCAGCGGCTCCCCCCTGGGCGGCGGCGGGGGGCCCGGCGCGGCTCTCGAGGGCCTCGCAGAGCTGGTCGAGGCTGACGGAGTGCTCGCCGCGGCCCAGGCGCTCCTCCAGCCAGCGGACCAGGGCGGCGTGGTGGCGGGAGAGGAGCGGCTCGGCGGAGGGCGCCTCGCGGAGGCGGGCGGCCGCTTCCTCCCGCAGGCGGGCCTGGCCCAGCAGCACCGCGGCCGGCGGCAGGGCCCCCGAGGCGGAGGAGGACGAGGGCTGCGCGGGCGCCGCGCTGGCCGAGGAGGGGTCGCCCTCCACGGTCCCCGGCTGAGGGGCCTCGCCGCTCCCGCCGGGGCTGCCGCTACCGCCGCCGCCGCCGCCACCGTCTCCAGCCGCGGCCGCCGCCGCTTCCTCCTCCTCCTCCTCGCCCTCGCTGTGGCTGCCCACGTTCCCCATGGCGGCTCCCTCCGCCGCCGCCGCCCGCCCGGCTTCTTTCCCCCTCAGGCGAGATGTTCGGCCTCCCCTCGCGGAGCGCCCGCGGCCTCTTCCTCCTTCCCTCGCAGGCGGCGGCCGCTCCACTTCCGCCTCGGCGTCGCAAAGGGCACCCTCGCCCGACGGCGTTTGGCGACTCTGCCGCAAAGCAAGGCAGAGAGGCGCCCGCTCGCAGAGAACGGAAAATCAAAGGAGGCGCAGTCCGGCGGCAGTGATATTCCCCCTGTCGTAAAAACCAGCCCTTCAGGAAGACGGCGTAGGTATTGAACTCTTCCCTTCGCCGTAAAGCGTCGCTGATATCCTTCTGCTTATTAGAGTCCCCTCTCGGCGAGGTGTCGTTTTTACGACAGCGTCGTAAAACCAGTCGCGTTAGAAGGGTATCGTGAGGACTCGAGGGACCGGTTTACAACAATGTCGTAAACGCCGGTTGTCGCTTTGCGGCAGCCCCGGCAAACCCAACCTGTGCGGGAACACAGTATCCGTAAACCAGAAGTAAAAATAGAACCCCGACGCTTTACAGCAGTGTCGCAAACAAAAATGCCTGCGGTTGCTTTACGACGCGAATGTAAACCTAAATTGTCACCATAGTTTTGGACGGTTTCTTACTTATAATCGTTTTCTGGGAGGGGGATTTTGTGAATTGTTGTCCCAAAAAAATAATTTTGCAAGCCCTGAGCTGTTTCTTAACATTGTGGGCTTGCCTACAAGACTAACGCCTTAATACAACAGAAAAATGCAATTATTTATAATTAATAACAGTTATGTATTATAATTGCATATATACTTATATCAGTATTGTACATATAAAGTGTGTATATTAAAACTATAACGTGTGTATATTACAATTATATTACAATATATTACAAGATATTGTTGTATTACAGTATAATTATGCAATGCAGTGTAATTATACAATATAATTGCAATTCTGTCTTGTGACTGGAAGAAATAGAATCAATGCCAGAAAAACTATTTACAAATAGGAAGCTTTTAAAAATAGCTGCTGCATGGGGTGTAAATTTCTGAGCCCAGTTAGAGCTTTTTTACTTCTTGTTGTGGGCCCTATGTGGACTGTTGGTCAAAATCAATAAAGAAATGCAGGAGCTATAACTGATCTCCTCCGTACAGAGCAAGGCAGGAGAGGTCCACCAAGAGATGTGGTTATCTGAGGAGCAAACCTTTCCAGTTCCTTAAAAAAAAGGGGGAGAGGGGATTACAGACTTTTTATTTCAGAATGATGTATAAAGTGTTTAAGATAAGGTGTTCCGATGTAGCAGATAGGCTTTTTCGTACAGCTACGCCTCAGTTTACAAAGTAGATATTTTCCTGGGCATGACTTCTTAAACTGAAAATATAAGAGGCGGACATAAAAAGCACGTATTATCCTGTCCGAAATCAAGGCAGAAATCTTAGCTTACATCAAGATGAAATCAAGGGGTTATTCTTTCTCACTTATTTAGAGAGCTGGGCAGGGAACGTTTCATCTAGCCTACGTGATTCCTTGGCCCAGTCATTCATCAGAATGGAGACTGAAGGCAAGAAATCAGGACTTGGAAGGGCAGCTATGAAGGAACTGGGCAAAATTTGGAAGAATAAGGATACGTCACCGAATACTACAGTTAGGATTGTCCATGCCATTGTATTTCCACTTTCTACGTATGGTGGTGAAAGCTCGACAGTGAAGAAAACTGATAGAAAGAATCATAGTATCATAGAGCTGGAAGAGACCCCAGGGGCCATCCAGTCCAACCCCCTGCCATGCAGGAACATCCATCAAAGCCCTCCCGACAGGTGACCATCCAGCCTCTGCTTAAAAACCTCCAAAGAAGGAGACTCCACCACACTCCATGGGGGCAGCAGATTCCACTACCGGACAGCTCTGACGGTCAGGAAGGTCTTCCTGAGCTTCAGGTGGAATCTCTTTTACTGTGGTTGAATCCACTGCTCCTTGTCCTAGTCTCTGGAGCAGCAGAAAACAAACCTGCTCCCTCCTCAACATGACATCCCTTCAAACGTGGCTATCCTGTCCCCTCTTAATCTTCTCTTCTGCAGACTAAACATACCCAGCTCCCTAAGGCGTTCCTCATAGGGCTTCATGGCTTCCAGACCCTTCACCATTTTGGTCGCCCTCCTCTGGACACACTCCAGCTTGTCGATATCCTTCTTGAATTGAGGTGCCCAGAAGTGGACACAGGATTCCAGATGAGGCCTAACCAATGCAGAATAGAGTGGTAAAATCACTTGTTGGAAATCAACTCATTGGAAATGTGATGCTGCAGAAGAGTTCTATGAATACCCTGGACTACTAAAAAGGCGAATGGATCTGAGAGCCAAATCAAGCCAGAATCTCCTTAGACTCCAAGACTGTCATACTTGGGACATATCATGAGAAGATCTGACTCAGTAGAAAAGACAATAATGCTTGGAAAGGTAGAAGGCAGTAGGAAAAAAGGAAGACATGTCCCTGAAGCAGGGTGATGGATAATAGAGTGGCTTGGAAGTCTCGCATCCATAGGGTCTCCATAAGTCGTGATCAGCTTGATGGCCGTTAACAGCAACATGATTCTAACTGGAAGGTGGATGCAGAGCAGACTAGAGGGTGAGCCCTGGGGCTTCAACAACTGGCAACAAAGGAGGAAGCTAACTAAGTAAAAAACATATACCCTCCTGGAAAGTCTCTGCAAGTTGCAGCAAGAAATCAGTTAAGCCTTGCCAGTTGTAGCCAGCTGCAGCTTTACTAGCTGAGCTGGAAATTTGAACACTACCTTTTCCTCTGATCTGGAGCTGAGCTCCCTAAAGCAGGAGACTTTGCACCCTTGTCTCTTGTCAGGAGATGACCCACCAAAACTCAAGTCCAGGCTCTGAGATCTGGCAACTGATTAATTCAATAAGTTTGCTCTACTTAGAACTAGCAATTAGATGTCTGAATCCAAACGAGTATATATACCTGAACTAATATTTCAGTTAGAGACGCTCAGATCAAAAGGTCTGAATGATCTTTGGCCAAAGATTAGATGATATCTGGGACTTATCAGAGATGTATAGAGTGTGTTTTTCACAGTTTTGAAAAAAAGTGGCATTGATGTAAAGTGATCCTAAGCATGTTTATTCAGAAATAAATCCTATTTTCCCCCAGTGGGATTTACTCCCAGGAAAATGTGCATAGGATCCCTTATGCAGACTTAACTGAGAGTAAGTCCAACAAAAAGCAACAGGACTATTGATAGGATTGCCCTGTCAGCATTGTAAAAAGCACTTGCTTCTTTCCTCTGCCAACGTTCTGAAGAGCAAAGTACATTTTGCCACTTTAGCAGGAGAATGAGGACTCTGTTGACTCTCTCAGATTTGAGGCACTGAAAAAGAGCAACACCAGCAGCATACTAAGATCCGGCAGAGTGACTGAGTTTGACATTTCTTCAGCAGGGCTGCTGCATGCAGAGACAATGGCCACCCGTTTGTTTGAAGACAGAACTCATGCCGCTTTCTATCAGAAATACAGGTTCTCACCTCAAGAAAATCTACAAAGAGTTATCTTCTCCTATCTGGAAAAGAAGGTAAGGGGTTCTATCTCATACCTTCCAATTGTCCTGATCTGGCAGGGAGAGTCCCAGGTAATGCTCTGTGGTCCCGCCTTTTCAGCAACTGTAGCCGTTTCTGCACTACACTGTTATAGTGCTATTATTCCACATTCAACATCCTATGGAATCCTGGGGTTTGCAGTTTAGAGAGGGGCATTTAGGATTCTCAGCCAGGGAGCTCTTTAGCCTCAGGAAACTACAAACACCAGAATTCCACAGGATGCTGAAAGTGGAATAATAGCACTATAACAGTGTAGGGCAGAACTAGCCTTTTAAAATGTTCTGGTTTCTTTCTTCTCCTCACACTTCTCTCCCTTGCCCTCATCTTACTTCAGTTGCTGCAAACTGGGTTCAGAGGGCAAAAGTAGTTTGCACTGATTTAACTCATCAGTGGGGGACTGGAGAGGAGGAGTGGAGTCTCGCCCTTCCCAGTGGGCTCAGGCAAAAGCAAACCGCTGCCAGCTTTCCCAGCTGGTGTGTTCTTCTTCCATTTATACCTTCTGCCATGTTGACCACACTCGGATGTTGTCTGCCCCAATGTGTCCTAGTTTTCATCCATGAAATGTTGGAGGGTGTGTTAACTAGGACTGTAGGGGAGTAGTAATGGTCTCTAAGAGAGTGCAGGAGAAGTGTAGAGCAGAGCAGAGATGTATCTAGGATAGGGCAAGTGTTACCGCCCTGGCTAGTCCGAGCTTTGGGGATATTAAAGATCTCCTCTTGATATCATAATTCGGCTTCACTTCTCTATTCCTCTCCACGTGCTTGCGAGGCCACCGGACAAGCACATAAACAAGCTCAGCCATTAATTGCCACAATATTCCTGGATAATACAGGCAGGCCAGAAATAGCTGACACACTGCTTTAGGAGACCTCCAGGCAAGTACTCTAATTAAGTATGCACGATACTTACAAAAGAGCCTCTGCCCCGCGATGGCAGCTTGATGGGTAAACTATACAATACCCAAGTACTCTGCGTTTGCATACCGGCTACTCTACTGAGAACCGCTACGATAACTCAATCGTTCAGATTCTGACCTTTCGGAGGCTTTGTCTCCAACTCCAAATCTATTGTTTTCCCCCAAGTACGGCATAGCCCGCAGTCACAATTCTCCTTATAAAAACCCTTGATTCCGAGACCTTCCTCGGATCGCTCCCGAGTTTCATCCCGCCTTGCTGCCGCTCTGCTTGGCGAGCCTCCCCTCAGCTCCACGTGCCGAGCTACATCGCACCCCAGCCTCGCTCTCTATTTTTCTGGGCTTGAGGACAGGTGAAGTATCACCAAACCAGCAACCCCTCTACAAATCCCTCTATACCACTCCAACCTTTATTTTCTTTAGTTATCTTGCATGGGTGTGTCGCATACACTGTTTTGCTTGTATTTAATAAACATCATTTATTATTTCAACTTCGGTGTTCTCCTTGACTCGACCCGACCCCGTAGACATAGGATTCAAGATCTCGCTACGTTACCCTGCCTCTCGTAACGTTAAGCAGTGCTGTGAGCTAATTTTCCCCACCTTTAGTTGAGCACGTTTTGGTGTCCCTCCCAGGACCCCCAGTTCACAGGGTAACACAAGTAGGGCATGTGCCCTGGGTGCCAGAGCCAGGGGGGCACCAAAAAGCCACCCTAGAAGATTTAGTGATGGAGAAGGAGAAAGAGGAGGAGGAAGCAGGAGACAGAGGCACAACTTCCAATACATGCCCTAGCTGCTGTTTACACTAGATATGCTTCTGGAGCAGCGTGTAAGTGGCAGAGCTTGGGAAGGATCACTCTGTTTTATATTCTACTACAATTATCAAGGTATTGTATGTCCCCTCCTCCCCCTACGGAACCTTCACCAAGCTACGGTAAGGGAACAGGTTCGTGGCTAGCAGTCTCAAAACCCAGGTGCAAGCTGCAAGGGTTGGTCATTTTCAAGACAAGAGATTTCTCCTAAATGTGAGGAAGGTCTCTCTCGACAATAAGAGCTGTCTCAGAGGATGGTAGACACTGCTTTACTCGAGGTCTTTGTGGACAGTGATGGGTGGCCATCTCTCAGGTTTTTTAGCTATGGGTTCCGGCACGGCACGTGGCTGGACTAGATGGCCCTTGTGGTCCCTTCCAGCTCCATGATTCTATGATTTACTGTTTAGCTGCGTGGCCTGGGAAATACCCTCCAGATAGTACTGGACTACAGCACCAGGGCTAGAAATGGGCAAATCTGTCTAATTGGCTGTCTCCCACATTAGACTCTTGCTTTTAAAAACTGATGTAAAAAGAAAAACAAAACAGAAACAATGTTCTCACCCATCCCTTCCTGCTGGTGGGACTAGTGATGTCCACCAATCTGATTTCATCAATATGTGATGCTCATTCTTGAATGCCAGAAGGCATCAGACAGGATCACTGAAATCCAAGATGAGTACAGACTGTCACACCTGCCAACATTGCTCAGATAAAAACTGGGACATGAAGTGGCCAAGCAGCATCAGCGTGTAGTCAAGACGGCAAACACAAGGAAGAACTCGCAAGCTAGGAGAAGGCGCTTGTGAGTTCTTCGTTTGCTTTTGTCCGAGTCTACTGGAACAAGCAAGATTCCACCCTCTCCTCTCACAAACTCCTTTTGCTCTTTGAACCCAGTTTGAACAAACCGAAGCAAGCTGACGAGAAAGGGAAAAGTGGGAGAAGGCAAGAGAAAAGTGAACATTTTAAAAGCAGCTGGAAAAGAGGGATGGTAGTGGAATAATTGGGGACAATTGGGGGTAGCCTGTCAGGCTTTGAGCATAGGTAGGTAACTCCAGTTTCACCAGTTTCCACTGAGGCCTTTTTAATATTATTCAGGAGTTATAGTTAAAAGTGTTAAAGTGCTTTAGTAACACACTAGTTAAACATTAGGATCATTTTGTTTTGGTGCAAACGTTCCTCTTTCTCTTGCTTGGTCTCTGTTGAATGTGTGTCCTGGAAACTGTTTCTTGACAGCAGCCGTCTTAGTTAGTTTCAGAATAATAACAACAGTCTGCCATGGTGAGATAAACTTCGTTTTGGAAAATACTGAATTAATCTAAACTAACCTGGGAAGTAGGAATGAAAAGTCCCTGATACTTCAGAGTAGAGGAAAATGTCACGTGGCTCTCTAAAATAAAACCCATAAAGGAGCAAAATCTGTGACTAGCGGGGTGCCACAGGGTTCTGTCCTGGGCCCAGTGCTGTTCAATATTTTCGTCAATGACTTGGATGAAGGAATGGAGGGCATGCTCATCAAATTTGCAGATGACACCAAATTGGGAGGGGTTGCTAATACGCCAGAGGACAGGATCAAAATTCAAAATGACCTGGACAGATTGGAGAGCTGGGCCAAGGCTAACAAAATGAAATTCAACAGAGAGAAGTGTAAGGTCCTACACTTAGGTAGAAAAAATGGAATGCAGAAATATAGGAAGGGGGACACGTGGCTGGATGGCAGTACGTGTGAAAGGGATCTAGGAGTCTTAACAGACCACAAGCTGAACACGAGTCAGCAGTGTGATGCGGCAGCCAAGAAAGCCAACGCAATTCCCGGCTGCATCAATAGGAGTATGGTGTCTAGATCGAGGGAGGTACCGGTACCATTCTACTCTGCTTTGGTTAGACCTCATCTTGAATCCTGTGTCCAGTTCTGGGCACCCCAGTTCAAGAAGGACATGGTCAGGCTGGAGCAGGTCCAGAGGAGGGCGACCAAAATGGCGAGAGGCCTGGAAGCCAAGCCCTATGAGGATAGACTTAGAGAGCTGGGTATGTTCAGTCTACAGAAGAGAAGGTTAAGAGGGGACAGGATAGCTATGTTTAAATATTTGAAGGGATGCCATGTAGAGGAGGGAGAGGGCTTGTTTTCTGCCGCTCCAGAGACCAGGACAAGGAGCAATGGAGTCAAGCTGCAGGAATGGAGATTCCACCTGAACCTCGGGAAGAACTTCCTGACGGTCAGGGCTGTCCGGCAGTGGAATCTGCTGCCTCGGAGTGTAGTGGCGTCTCCTTCCTTGGAGGATTTTAAGCAGAGGCTGGATGGCCATCTGTCGGGAGAGCTTCGAGGGTATTCCTGCATGGTACGGGGTTGGACTGGATGGCCCCGGGGGTCTCTTCCAACTCTACATTTCTATGATTCTATGATTTTCTTCCAGTCTTTAGGGGCTCTCAGAAGAACCTGAAATGTGAACCGGCTTCCAGACATTCCCTTAACTGATTGGAATGCCAAAGAACACTCTGTGACATCACAGAAGCGCAGCCAGTGACAGAGGGGAGGTGTATATCGGGCTTTCCATGAGAGAATGAATACCGCTTATGTACAGAACATGAAAGGGGAGGATTTTGCAATGGACTTGCTGATATATTTTTGGGATATGTTTCTGTCTTTTCTCCAAAGGTGAACTCCTTTCAACTGGCAGTAGATGTGGGATGTGGCTCTGGGCAGAGCACAGTTTTCCTAGCAAAGCATTTTGAGAAGGTGGTTGGAATAGACGTAAGCCCGGCACAGATTGAGGAGGCCGAGCAAGCCCCCCACCCTCCAAATGTCTCTTATATGTAAGTAAAACGAGACCCTGTGTGCACTTCTGATGTCCCCATCCTTGAAATGCTTTTTTTGCCAGTTGATTACGAAACACCCGTTGGAATTTCCCTGATGTAACACTGATATTTGGGAAGACGACCCTAATACAGAATCGTCCTGGATTAATCTCTAATACTAACAAAAAGCGTGGGAGGGAGACTATTTTTCATACATAAAACCTCCCCTCTCTAGGGGCCCATTCGTTCAACACAATTATAGGGCTGTTATTCCACTTTGTCTGCCGTGGTTCCATCCTGTGAAATCCTGGGCTTTGTAGTCTGGTCGCATGCCAGAGTTCTCTGGCTGAGAATTCTCAGTATCCCTTCCTAAACTGTAAATCCTAGGATTCCATAGGACAGGATCATGGAATAATAGTGATATAACCGTGTAGTACGGATGGGCCTCAAGCACCGGGGAGCTGATGAAGACGTCCTCCCTGACCGACCTCAAAGTCCTCCCAATCTTTAAAAAGGAAAAACTCACGAGCTTCGGAGTAATGCATTGAATCCCCCGTTAAGCATGCCCTTCAGGTCTTTGCTAAAAATCACTTTAAAAGCCGGGCCCCAGAATGATGATCGTGCTGTTTCCACACACAGCGTTTCCCCTGCCGAAGACCTCCCTTTTGAGGCCAGATCCGTGGATCTCATCGCAGCGTTTGCTTCTGTCCACTGGTTCGACATCCCTCGCTTCCTGAGGGATGTAGACCGAGTGCTCAAGCCGTCCGGTTGTGTGGTCTTCAGCTCCTACAACCAACACATGCATGTTTGTTACCGAGATCGTACGGAGAAGCTGACAGAGATCTTCACGGAGGTGAGTCACCGGTTCAACCATTCCAAGTGAGGGCTGGTGTGGTACGGTAGAGAGGGATGAAGAACCTCAGGCCAAATCTGGTCCTCTAAGGTTCTCTGGGAGGCCAAGCCCTCTTGATACCACTGATACCGTGATACTGTCTACATGTAGTCTTCATCTCATTCATAGAATCATAGTTGAAAGAAACCCCAGGGACCATCCGGTCCAACCTCCTTCTGCCATGCACGAACCCACCTCAAAGCACTCCCGACAGATGGCCATCCAGCCTCTGCTTAAAAACCTCCAAAGAAGGAGACTCCAACACACTCCCCGGAGGCAGCGGATTCCACTGCCGGACAGTTCTGACCATCAGGAAGTTCTTCCTGAGGTTCATGTGGAATCTCCTTTCCTGCAGCTTGAATCCATTGCTCCTTGTCCGAGTCTCTGGAGCAGCAGAGAACAAGCCTGCTCCCTCCTCGACATGACATCCCTTCAAATATCTAAACATGGCCAGCATGTCCCCTTAACCTTCTCTTCTGCAGACTAAACATCCCTGGCATCCTAACCTGTTCCTCATAGTGCTTCATGGCTTCCAAACCCTTTAGCATTTTGGTCGCCCTCCTCTGGACAGGCTCCAGCTTGTCAATATCCTTCTTGAAATGAGGTGCCCAGAACTGGACACAGGATTCCAGATGAGGTCTGACCAATGCAGAATAGAGTGGTACCATTACCTCCCTTGATCTAGACACCATACTCCTATTGATGCAACCAAGAATTGCGTTGGCTTTCTTGGCTGCTGCATCACACTGCTGACTCATGTTCAGCCTGTGGTCCTCCAAGACTCCTAGATGCCTTTTGCACATACATACTGTTCTACAAGATTGAAATGCCTCTCGTACGCTTAAATACTGATGTTGTGATCTTTCAGATAAAAATCTGAAAATATTTTGGCCCTTCTGTTCGGTTCTGTACGCTGTGAAACCTGTTACTGGAGGTATTGTCCTTAACAACATCTCCAGGGCCTGCCTCTTGTGACCTCATGGGGGCTACTCCTTGGTCTGAAGTTTCCCCCTACATCTCAGGGGACAGAGATATTCTGGACCCGGCAATCCAAGATGGTCCAGTCCATGAAACTTTATCTAACAGAATCAACATAGCTGTCCTTTTCAAGGGTGGTTTAGGGACCACAGGTGGACAGAATCAGAAATAGAAGCTGATTCCAGGTACATCAACCCTTAGATCAACAAGGATTGCTGACTCCCAGTTGTTTTATGTATAGCAGCAACAAGATGGGTATGTCTTGCCCAAAATTATACACCTGAAATGAAGGAAAGCTTGGTGTAACCAGGAATAGATGTTATAAGATGTGGACAGCAGATGTATAGATATAAGAAAATAAATGCTGCCCCCCCCAAGCAAGATCTATAGCATATCCTCACTTTTCCCCTGGTTTATTCACATTTTTAACTCATAATAGTGGGGATGGCAGACACAGCCTGGCCCCTCCAGACTTCAGAGTTCCTTTGGACCTCCAGAACCAACCCCAATATGGGGTTTAAATTTTCATCTTCATCATATTTTACCCTGAATTCTCCTTCATCCAAAAACCACACAACCAGCATTTTTTTTCTCTTTATTAACCCACACAAATACTAGTGAATTTAATTTTTAAAAACGGTTTGGAATAAGGTTAAAGCCTTCCATAGTTATATGGCCAGGGCCCAGTCCAGTGATTCCGTACTCCTCCTTCCTTCCTTCCTTCCTTCCTTCCTTCCTTCCTTCCTTCCTTCCTCCTTCCTTCCCTCCCTCCTTCCTTCCTGCTTCTCTCCTTCCTTTTTTTCACCTTTAGCAGCCCAGCATCCTCATGTTGTCATAGCATGCTTTGTACAAGGACCTTTTTAAAACGTCTATAAATATCTTTTTTTGTCTTTCATACTTTTGTGGGTTTTTTCTCTGACAGACTCGAGATTGGCTTTTCAACTATGCAGATGAGAAGGTCCAATGTGTTGTGAACGATTACCAAGAAATATTTGACTCCTTATCGTACACAGACAAGGAAAGGCAAGTGATATTACAGCTGTGTACCAGCTCAGATCTAACCCAGCCTCGATCCTGCCACTTAGATAGGTAACTAAATGAAATATAAACCTATCAGAGGAAAGAGCTCTTGAGTCATATCAGTATTGGCAATGCTTCAGAGTCAGCTTTCTTAGACTTGCAGATTTCTTTTATTTGGGCCATTTCCACAACGACTGTTATATTATTAGGCTATTATTCCACTTTCAACATCCTATGGGATCCTGGGGCTTGAGGTCACTCCCTAAACTGCAAACCCCAGGATTCCATAGGATGTTGAAAGTGGAATAATAGCACTGTAACAGTCTAGTGAGGAAATGGCCTCAATTTTATTATTAATATCATACATGTCAGCTGCCTTACTGCCCAAAGCACTGAGCAAAATAAAACCATCCACATAGATATGGTACTTATTGTTATAATTACCGCTGGCCCTCCCCGTTCACTAGAGTTAGGGGTGCAGGATCCCTGCAAAAGGGAAGAGATCACAAATATCAAAGTGTGTCTGTGTCTGTGTCTGTGGGAAGGAGGGCGAGGCATGGTGGGGAGAACAGACACCCGGGTTCCAAACCAGGGCCATTTCTGCACGAGCCTGTTATACCTCTATAATTCCAGTTTCAACATCTTATGAAATCCTGGGGTTTGCAGTTTAGGGAGGGGCCTGGCCTAAACTGCAAACCCCAGGATTCCGTAAGACGTTGAAAGTGGAATCAAAGCGCTATAACCGTCTGGTGCGGAAATGGTCCAGGTCAAGGAAGGGAGAGGGAAGGGAAGGGGGGGTGAGCACGGGTTCCCTCACCCATCTCCTTCTTTGGGTATGGGGGGGCATTAGGAGAGAGTTTGCGGTGCTGAAAAATCAGGCTCCGAACCATCTTACCCGGCCAGGCAACCGTTGCCGGTGGAGGAAGAAAACGAGGGGTGGATTTTTAGAGGGCTGTGCAGCCTGATCAGAGCTGCTGAGAAGGGAAGACGCCTCCAGAAAAGATGTGCTGGGGTGGGGGCAGAGGTGGAAGAAACTCTCAAAGAAACAAATCCATGAAAGTCAAACCCAGGAAGAAACTGGCAAAGCTACCTCTGAGTATTCCTTGCCTAAGAGAATCCTCTGAAATTCATGGTTGTCGCCATCAGGTGAGAGGCAATGTGGAGACACACACACACACACACACACACACACACAGAGTAATTACGTTATATTAAAAAATATGAATGTCATAAGCCATTGGTCTGTAGTATAGAGCTTCTGAAAAGTTACTTTGTAATGCGGACATGGTCTCCCAGAGATTAAAAGGGAAATCAGACAATGAGATACAGAAAGAATGGCAAATTGTAACGGGTAATTGCTGGGTTTTATCAGCTGGAAATACGTAATTCATGATTTAAGATATATTACGAGGGGGCTACAGGACATATATCATGAAGCGGACATATGAAGAATGAAATGTAAGAACTATTAAGTAAAGTAGCAGTAAAATGTTGTACAGTAGCTAAAGCATTTAGAAATCTGGAAAACGAAATCCAGATCAATGTGGAAGATCAGATATATTTCAATTAAGCTGACAGTTAAAATTGTATGTTTTATAAGAGAAATTCGAATAACTTTGTTGGACTTCAGCTCCTGGAATGTCTGAAGTATGGTGCTGGCTGGAGAGTTCTGGAAGTTGTCGTCCAGCAAAGTAACTTTTTGCTCCAAAACACAGCTCGCTATCACAGGTGACTGAGACAGGATACCACTGTACTACAAAAGGAGTGAAATTTTCTGTTGTTTTGTTAAGATCGTGTTATGCTTTAGTTGTCGCACAACTGACTTGTTCTTTGTATGGAGTTACTTCAGAGCTCTGTCCTGGAGTCAGCCCTTGCTTCTGCATGTGACTGGGACCACTCCACTCAGCCGGGCAGCAGAAAGCAGCCAACTAGATTTCCCAGCTTGGAGATTCCCTCTCCCTCATGGTGTTACATTTCGTTCCAGGATGACCGATATCACCGATAAAGTCCCCATGAGTATTGCTGACCTGATGGGATACATTCAGTCACTCTCCATGTACCAGACTTTCCAAAGAGCCCGGCCGGAGGCAGCAAAATCTCTCCTGCAAAACACAGAACAAAGGTGAGTAGTAACAGAGGAGACCTCACTGGCTTGAACCGAAGAAATGTTTTGCAGACCCGGCATCGCCCAAACCTCTGCTAGGCTGAGACTTGAACGTATAGGTGTTGCGCAGTAATACTTAGTTTGGCCGCTATGGAGACCTCAGTTTGCTGCCTCGTAAAAGTTTTGGGAACCTCACAAGCTCATCTAGTTTTGTGACATCGCAGTGGGCCTTGATAAAGATATTCTCCAAATGTGGGTTTTATTTTCTTCTCTGCTGCTCTTTCCCCAGGTTCCTAGAGACGATGGGTGTTTCCTCTTCTGAAACCCAGGTAGAGCTCCAAATAAAGCATGTGTGCATTTTGGCTTGTAAGACATCTTAAAAGAGGCAAAGGAACACGAAACAGGCAGAAACAATATCAGGTTTTGATCCCAGAACTGTTGATCTTAAAAAAAAATACCATAAAAGGAAATGGCCCATTGATTTCAAGAATACGGGAAAACCAGTACTGCCTCCGATCAAAGGCCAAGAACGGCTTCTTGTGGCTCAAGCTCTCCAGCCGCCTGAGACCTCCCTTTCTTGCCACTCCATTACAGTTTCTACCTAACTTTAAGGTTTGCTTGTAACATTTTCTTAAACTAAACAATTTTATGAATACTATAACTGCAAGAGCAATATCTTTTTTTCTGTATTTCTTAATGGAATAACAGTGGACCACACCACAGATTCTGAAACTTAGCAGAATTACCCATCAGGAGGCTGACTGTACTTGTTATTTGTACTGAAAAAAAAAGTAGACACATCTCTAAAAACCAATGGAGACCGCTTTTTCAATGCAGCAATGGGAAATTTTGGAAGAACTAGGGACCAGTTTTCGGCCCTTGGAACCTCAGGGGGTTGCAAGGACCACTGAAAATGGAACTGAACTAGGAATGCTTCAAAACCTGCTTCAGGTTTTGAAAAACTGACTTTGTCAAAGCGAAAGCCTATTGGAGACAAGTTTGCAATATAATTTTGGAGACTTTCCAGCATGTAATTCCTTTGTTGCTGAAATTTTATCCACGATAAAATTTTACCCACGTATTAGACTCAGCGTTTCCAAGAAAATATTGGAGAACCCTGCTATGTGCAGCTGCAGCAGCTGGAATCACCTTCTCAAAAGTCTGGAAGAAAAGCAACACTTCAGGTGTAGAGCAATGGCTCTGTGAACTTTCTGAAATGAAAAACATGGATGTTTTAACACAGAGGATTAAAAGCAGAGCTGAGAATATAATGAAAGAAAAACGGGCTCCCATAATGGATGGGCTTACTGGCTTAATCTCCCAACTGATAAGAGATGAGCGAGAGAGTAGCAGTGGAAAATTAGGCAGAAATTAACAATTCTACGCGATAAGTTAAACACTTTTATGGATATACGTATAGAGGTTTACAGTCTGGGTTTATCAATGAAGAACATCTTGTGGATTTCTTGGTGAAGGTCAGAGATGGTCGGAAAGAGAAAAAGAACGCTGAAAAAAACATTAAATGTACAAACCCAGTCTCCAACTAGGAGAGAAAGGAAGTGTTAAGTATTAAGGTTTACTAATTATTCCAAAGAAAAACCTTAAAGAATGTGACATTTTAGTTTAGTGGACAACAACCGATTATTACGTAAACAAATTATTGTAATATCACATATATATGTCAAAGCCCCCTCCCTAAACTGCAAACCCTGAGGATTCCATAGGATGTTGAAAATGGAATAATAGCACTGTAACAGTCTAGTACGGAAATGGCCTTTGTCAATTCCATTGGTGAGAATTACTTGTCACTGTACTGATGCCCAAGTACATAAATAGCGGTACTGGTTTTTAACGCAGGAGTATAATACTTATTTGTGTTTTCCTTTTTTTTTCTAACTGTTATATTTACCTGTTTTTAATTGGATATGTGTTGAAAATCTATGTGTGTGTATGTATGTGAGAGAGATTGACTATACTGTACACTCAAGTTTCAATAAAGATTACTCTTTTAAAAATGGATCCGCACATCTCCCTCTGTTTTTTGAATTCTGCTTGCTGGGATGATCATGATGTGTGTCTGTCCTTCCAAATCTGCGACAACACCACCCTTTAAATTTGAAAGTCAAGTCAAAGAGACTACATCAAACTTTATTATACCGTCCTTAGACCCAACATAGCAAACCGTCCAAGGGCACAGTTTAGAGAAAATACACCTACTAAAAACAGAATATAAATATAAAACTGGGATAGACTATAAAGAGAATATAAAAGCATAGAATAGGACGTAAATGCATAAAATAGTATAAAAGTACACGAAGTAAATTAAAATCAGAGACAATATAGATAATTAGGTAAAATGTAAATAGGTGTTCATTAATGCTGGAGCAGGTCCAGAGGAGGGCGTCCAAAATGGTGAAGGGCCTGGAAGCCAAGCCCTATGAGGATAGACTTAGAGAGCTGGGTATGTTCAGTCTGCAGAAGAGAAGGTTAAGAGGGGACATGATAGCCATGTTTAAATATTTGAAGGGATGCCATGTAGAGGAGGGAGAGGGCTTGTTTTCTGCCGCTCCAGAGACCAGGACAAGGAGCAATGGATTCAAGCTGCAGGAAAGGAGATTCCACCTGAACCTCAGGGAGAACTTCCTGACGGTCAGGGTTGTCCGGCAGTGGAATCGGCTGCCTCCATGGAGTGTGGTGGAGTCTCCTCCTTTGGAGGTTTTTAAGCAGAGGCTGGATGGCCATCTGTCGGGAGTGCTTTGATGGGTGTCCTGCATGGCAGGGGGTTGGACTGGATGGCCCGTGTGGCCTCTTCCAACTCTACATTTCTATGATTCTATGATTCTATGATTCTAATGCCATCTCATTAAAAAATTTGAAAATTGATTTCTCGTTAACTTCCTGGTTTTTGAAACACCTCTTCTGGATGAAAAAGTGCCAAGGGAAATGTTGGAGGGGCGTATCTTTAAACTGGGGAAAAAAATCCACCACCACTCCCCCCCAAAAACTGGTCACAGAGGCCACGCGTGGGCCGGGCCGTGGGTCACACCTCTCCGCCGTTGCTTTATAATGCCTCTGAGCCCTTCCCTTTTGCACGGCTGGCAATCTCGCCACACCAGTGGTAGTGGAAGGCGGCTGTTAACATTTGCCAAAGAAAAAGGCAATCCTTCTTTCTGACTATCCATCATGCCAGACTATAGAAAGTGGAGCGGGTTGTGCCTTGGCCGATAGCGGAGTCGCCAAGCAACGGCAGCTGGACCGGGGAGGGCAGGTGGAAAAGGCAGCATTCAGCAGCCGAAGTGCGTAAATTGCTCTTTCTTTTTCGACTGTCAGGATGCGTAAACCTGACCGTTCTCCTCCCCTTGCTCAGATCCACCACCTTTCGTCCAACACCTGCCTTGGGCAGCCACGAAAAGCCAGCATTCTACGATAGATCTGGCTCTCCGGAGGAGACATTCTGGCCACTTGGTACACATTGAAAATCGAAGAGGCAAAATGAGAAGGGAAATCTTCTTCTGGAAATATGGAAGCTGAAGGAGAAGAGCTTTGGATGTCAGGTGAGTAAAGCTAACTCGTACTCTAACCACGAGCAAAACGGTGCAAAGATTCTTACAGCTATTTGCATTTAATAAATAAGACAAAATTTAACGCTGAGAGTTCAATGGTCAGCATTCAGCTCATGCCAAAACAAGTCAGGGCTTTTCCAGATTAGTTGAAGGAAGTGTGAATTCTCGCACTATACCTCATGGGAGTTTGCCAGGATAGAATCATAGAATCGTAGAGTTGGAAGAGACCATGGAGGTCATCCAGTCCAACCTCCTTCTGCCGGAAAGGATCCCACATCAAAGCACTCCTGACAGATGGCCACCCAGCCGCTGTTTAAAACCTCCAAAGAACGAGACTCCAACACACTCCACAGAGGCAGCAAATCCCACTGTTGGACAGCTCTGACCATCAGGAAGTTCTTCCTGAGGTTTAAGTGGAATCTTCTTTCCTGTAGTTTGAATCCATTGCTTCATGTCCTCATCTCCGAAGCAGCGGAAAACAAGCCCGCTCCCTCCTCGTCGTGACATCCTTCAAATATCTAAACGTGGCTATCCTGCCCCCTCTTAACCTTCTTTTCTGCAGACTAAACATTTCCAGCTCCCTGAGTCACTCCTCATAGGGCTTCATGGCTTCCAGCCCCTCCACCATTTTGGTCGCTCCAGCTTGTCAATATCCTTCTTGAATTGAGGTGCCCACAACTGGACACAGGATTCCAAATGAAGCCCAACCAATGCAGAATAAAGTGGTACCATTACTTCCCTTGATCTAGACACCATACTGCTATTGATGCAACCAAGAATTGCCTTGGCTTTCTTGGCTGCTGCATCACACTACTGACTCATCTTCAGTTTGTGGTCCACCAAGACTCGTAGATCCCTTTCACATGTACTGCTATCCAGCCACATATCCCCCATCCTAAAATTGTGCGTTCCATTTTTTCTGCCTAGGTGTAGGACTTTACCTTTCTCTCTGTTAAAATTCATTCTGTTAGCTTTGGCGAAGCTCTCCAATCCGTTCAGGTCATTTTGAATTTTGATCGTGTCCTGTGGCGCATTAGCAACCCCTCCCAATTTGGTGTCATCTGGTGTTTGTTTTCACCCCTGTGTCTGCTTATTCCATTTTTTTTTTGCAGGCCATTAGTAATGATTTTTGGATTTACGCTAGCGTTCCCCCAAAGTTTTCTTCTTAATTCTGGAACAGGTTTGCTGGGAGAAACTTTGAAGGGCAAATTTGTTTTCTTAGATATTTTTTTTTTTAAATGCACTATAGCTCTTTCAAAAAATCAAAAAGGAAAAGAGAAGAAGAGAACATACTGTTACAACATCATTTCAAATGAAAAAAGAAACACATGTACCATGGAAATAATACATCTGGTTCTGGGAATTTGCAGAAAACAATCTAGGACAACAGAAATTTCGGTTGGGTATTTTTTGAAAAAACAAAGAAGGGCACAAGAACTAAAGCAACAACCTTGCGATGTATTTGCCTCACCTCGAGGAGCTCTTAAAGGTACAGCTAGATTGCTCCCTGCCCTCCTTTTCTTTTTCATTCAGGTCAGTGAGTGGCTTGAAAGTGGAACAGTTTCTTTTATCCCAGAATAAAATTGGAGTCACCTGGGTCCAGGTTCACACTACCCAATTACAACATTATGATTCCACTTTTAATTGCCATGGTTCTGCTCTCTGGAATCCTGGAATGTGAGATTTTGCTTTTGCATGCTTTCAAGCCATTTCTGATTTACAGAGACCCTAAGGTGAACCTCTCACGGGGTTTTCTCGGCAGGATTAGTTCAGAGAGGTTGCCTTTGCCTTCCTCTGAAGCTGAGAGAATGTGACTTACGGAGACACTAAGGTGAATCTCTCATGAGTTTTTCTTAGCAGGATTAGTTCAGAGAAAGCTGCCTTTGCCTTCCTCTGAAGCTGAGAGAATGTGACTTACGGAGACACTAAGGTGAATCTCTCATGAGTTTTTCTTAGCAGGATTAGTTCAGAGAAAGCTGCCTTTGCCTTCCTCTGAAGCTGAGAGAATGTGACTTACAGAGACACTAAAGTGAATCTCTTATGCGGTTTCCTTGGCAGAATTAGTTCACAGAGAGTTGCCTTTGCCTTCCTCTGAGGCTGAGAGAATGTGGCTTGTGCAACGTCACCCAGGGCTAAAGTTTTTAATGGGAAAAATCATACATAACTGCTGTTTTAAGCAAAGAAGTCCCGAAATTTATGTACCCAGTTTTAGAAAGCCTGAAGAAAAGAAAACCCAGCCACCCTACTGGAAAGAGCAAGACTCAACCCTCTCCTCTCTCTGCTACTAACTTTATAAAAATAATTCTTAGGAAGATTTTTTTAAAAAAATACATTAAGAATTACAGAGAGTTTAAAAAAGAGAGAAAATTGGAATACAATAAAACCGGGGCCATTTCCGCACTGGACTGTTCTAGCGCTATGATTCCACTTTCAACATGCTATGGAATCCTGGGGTTTGCAGTTTAGGGAGGGGCCGGCCGGCCCCTCCCTAAACTGCAAACCCCTGGATTCCATAGCATGTTGAAAGTGGAATCATAGCGCTAGAACAGTCTAGTGCAGAAATGGGGGGAAAGCGCAGAGCAAAAATCCTACTGATTTAATTCAGTGCAAACAACTTTTGCACTTTGATCTCAATTTGCAGCAACTGAAGTAAGCCGAGGGACGAAGGAGGAAAGGGAGAGGAAGAGGAGGGAGAAAGCAGGACATTTTTAAAGCAGTGGAGAAAGTGGGACAGCAGAGGATTAACCGGGACAGTCCCTGCCAGCTCGGGAAAGCTGGAAGGTCGGTAACAAAAGCTACGCGTTTCCTGACCGTGCATCATTTCTTCCTGTCTTTCCATAGCAAGACAGCAACCGCAGCTCCGAGGCGAAAGCAGAAGCCGGACAAGTGACGAACAGAGGGCCTTTCTGTCCCCCGAGCCCGTGATTTCCAGAGCAAGAACCCCAAAAGCTATTGCTCTGTGGTGATTCTGAAGTCTATGCAGCGTCGGCCATGCGTGGGAAGAAAAGAGCCCCAGGACTTGCCACTGATGTTCTTCAAGAAGTCCAAAGGACTTTAGCATATCTTTTAATCCTATATACTCTCCTCTTAGGAGGTTTCATCTGTGTCGGGTTGATGTTCCAGTTCCTAGCTGCAGAGTAAGTGGCGGGCATGTATCTGTGATATAAAAGAAACCCTTGTACGGCAGTTGTGTTTTCTGAGGTCGATCATAGGACCATAGAGCTGCAAGGGACCCAAGGAAATCTAGTTCAACCAGCCGCAGGCAGGAGTTCTCTGCTAGAGCACCCCTGATATACGGCCATCCAAGCTCTGTTTGGAAACCTCCAAGGAAGCAGAGTCCACCTCCTTTCAAAAGACGTCCGTTCCTGCTGCATCAATGGGATGTGTAGTTTGGCGAAGGGGAATTGGAATTTGCAGCTAGAGAACTCTAATGCTGTAGCCCAACAGAATGGACTAGTGCTCTTCCAGCGGAGAATTCCAGCTACCATCCCTCGGTACCTTCCTTAAGTACCTTTGAAAATCCTCAAACTCCCACAGCTCCCCTCCTGAGCTTGCTTTCCCCCAAAAGAGTCAGTACACAGCTCAGGGGCTGTGCTCTGTCCAAATTTATCCCTAGGGATTTGGAGTACCTTGGGCTACTTTTGGCTGACTCATCAACTGTAGCATTTTCCTCGACGGGAATGGCTTGCCGTTGTGATTCACGCTCTATTCACCTCCTGGGTTGACTCCTACAATATATTCTACATGGGGCTGCCCTTGGAGACTCCAACGAGCACAAAATTCTGCTAGTTTGTTTAGAATGATTAGGAAGTTACTACACCCGTTGTACTATTCAGTACTGAATCATATCAAAAAGCTTCTGAGATTCCTTTTAAACAAGAGTGGGCAGCTACCCATGATCAGAAAGGGGCTTGCTTACATCTCTTACCGGACCTCTGGTGTCCATACCTCTCGTAACACTTCCATCTTTTATTCCCCCCGCAAAATTCCATCTTTGGCCCCATAGGAGAGAGCAGTGGAGCCTGATGTCTCCCATGTCAGTGGAGCGGTGACTCTGTTCCAGGTTTTAGTTCATGCTATCCAAAGTGCCAAACCTATCAATCAGTCAGTTTGTTTATTTACGGTCACAGACCAAATAAAAATATGGAAAATATGCAAAAAGGTTATTATAAAATAATACTAGTACACATAACAGACTACTGCGGAAGATTCTATTAGAGTCTATTCGAGGCCCCTTCCTAAACTGCAAACCCTAGGATTCTATAGGATGTTGAAAGTGGAATAATAGCACTATAATAGTGTAGGGCGGAAATAGCCAATTACAGTTACAGATAAAATGCATACATCACACATACATACATTAAAGATAAGTTGTCTAAGTGCACTGTATTTGTATCTAAAGTCCAAATATAAAATTTAAGATAGGTGAGATTTCAGATGTAATACTTGTGGTTTACATACATCTAAAGTATCTAAAATTCCTAAATTATATATAAAGACCCTGTAATATTTGTCTATGGATAGTAATGACAGAGGAACAAAACCTAGCCACCTTTTCTGTAATTTGTACTTCCGAATCTGCAAGCAAGAGAGAAAGAGAACATCTTTCTGATCTCCCTGGAAATTTTTATAAAATTGGAGCTGTTAATATAGACCAAACGCCTTGATAAAATGGACAGTACAATAAAACATAAATACATAAGTACACTAAAACATGATCAAGAAATTCTATTCTTACATTTGAGCATGGACAAGTGTGCTTCTCATAAGGAATCTTTTTGTATTTGCCTTCTTGGAAGCATGTTAAAAACATTCTGCAGTAGAAGCAGATCTAAGTTTGGGAGCTATTAATTTAGTGCGATAACGGGGACAATCAAATGATACCTCCATATAACCCAGAACCAGGATGCTTCTAATTAAACTCCGATGTTTTTTGCAGTTTGATATCCCAAACATGATGCCTCAAGGCTGATTTGGCCCTCATGTATCCCATACAGTGTTTGGGGCCATTTCCACACTAGCCTGTTATAGTGCTATTATTCTGCTTTCCACATCCTGTGGAATTCCGGGGTTTGTAGTTTCCCGAGGCCAAGGAGCTCTCCGGCTGAGAATTCTCAACGCCTCTCTCCAAACTGAAAATTCCAGGATTCCATAAGGCTTGAAAGTGGAATAATAGCACTACAACAGGCTAGTGCAGAAATGGCCTATATTTCATGACCAAACGCCATTCTCCCTTCCCAGAGAATTCTGGGATCTGTAGTTAGAGGAGGGCAGAGACCTGAGGATTCTCCGCCCCACCCAAAACTACAATTTCCAGGGTCTTTGGGGTGGGGGAGAGAAGCAGAGGTGGGTTAAATTGGTACGAAACCACTGAATGTATTTATTGTGGCTAGATCCCAGAATATATCATCCTGGGACACGGGAGACAGTTATGTCCACCCCTCTTAGTTCTGTTGGGAAAGCAGAGATTCCTTGCCGAGCCCAACGACCTTCAGGCACGTCCACTGTGAGGTCCTTCTCGTGAGCAGGAGATGCAGCGGAAGGAAGCAACGTGGATGCTGAGCGTGGCGGACAGTCCCTGATGGAGAAGCGCATCACAACTTTTGGGTTGGCTGATCGTAGATATGGTGGGTGGTGTAGCGTGTTATCGCTGCCGACTCCCTCATGGTCACAGTCCCGGCATGGCTGCAGACATCGGTGCTATGGGAAAGGACGACAGAGAGAGGAGGAAAAAGAGATTCATATGAGGTGTGAAGATGGTTAGACTGGTCCAAAACCGGCTCAACGCCTCCAGCACCCTTTTATACTAATATCCAGAGCTGATCCACAATGGCACTGTTCACCGTTTCTGGAGCAGCTTTCCCCAACGTGTTATGCTATCTATATGTTGGACTATGACTCCCATCATTCACGGGCCCTAATTTTCATGATGGATGGGAGTTGCTACTCCAATGCACCCTGAGGGCACCAGATGGGATATGGCTATTCTAGCAAGCAATAGAGAGAGGCTTACATGCCAGAAGTCACAGGATGGTGACTTCTGGCACGTACGCCTCGGCATTTCTGATCCAAACCCACTTTGGATAGTGCTTTAAAGTCTGGACTAAAAGCCAGAACAGATCTACAGTTTGAACTAAGCATCCGTTTCACAGAAGGGGAGACGTAGCGTGTTGGCCAAGAGAATTGTTCAAGCGGCTTGAGTAACCAAGGGCCTTTTTGCACTACACTGTTCCAGCGCTATTATTCCACTTTCAACATTCTGTGGAATCCTGGGATTTGCAGTTTAGGGAGGGGCCTTTTAGAATTCTCAGTGAACTACGAACCCCAGAATTCCCAGGATGTCGAAAGCGGAATAACAGCACTACAACAGCATAGTGCGGAAAGGCCATGAGTCAAACCAAAGTCCAAAGCGAGGGAAGCAAACCAAAGAGGACCGTGTTCAGTCTCAGTGGCACTCTGGGGAGCCATATTCCAGTGAGGTGGGGCGGAGCCAAATGCAAAAGGGGTGGAGCCAAAAACACCACCTTATATCACCCGCGAGTTCTCACCGCCAGCCCCTAAGACTCAGGAGATGGATTTCTGCCTCTCGAACTCGGGGATGCAACAGAAAAGCCAGGAAACCTCCAAACAATGACGCCACAGGGAAGGAGCCATGGCTCAACTGGAGGAGCCCAGAGAGCCATATCTGGCCGCTGAGAAAACTCTGCCCAGCCCCTGGACCCGAGATTCCCCATCCCTGGATTCAAGGAAAAGACCTCTGTCCACGCGGGGATGGGCAATCGTGGAAGTAGGGGTACAGCCCCTCACGTCACCCTGCTGGGCAGCACTGATGTCTTTCGGTGCACCGCACACGACATCGTGGCAGTTCCAGATGCTGTTTTGGCTGCTTTAATTTTATTAACTATTTTATATTTATTTGCTTGTTTGAGTGTGGGCGGGTGGCAAGCGGAGGGAGCCGCCGCGTTTGCAGCCGGTTTGGTGGATTTGGACAGATTGGGGCTGAACGATTGCCCGAAAATTGGCACAGTTTTTTAAAAATGGAGGGAGGTCCAAGAGCTTTGGAGCTGCAAGTTTGGGGTCCCAAAGGCTTCATGTTGCCTGCAGGCCGCACTTTGCCCACCCCTATTTTATGACAAAAAAGCACAGTCGGGCCTCCATATTTGTGGATTTGACTTTCACAGATTTGACTGTTTGCGAATATATCCAACCCCTTTTTCCCTAACTTAGGTGGGTCTTTTCCGGGGCAACCTTTCCTCCCGGCGGCTCCAATCAAGGCACGCAGCCCTTGATTCATTAATCTCCAGGAAATAATAGAATAGAGTAGAATGAATAGAATTGACGTTATTAAAGAAATAACAGAATCAAGCTGATCATATACCGTAAGAAAAATTAATCTGTGTTCAGCAAGGAAGAAAAGATAAACAAAACTTGGGAGAAGTGAATGGAAAGTATGTAAGAAGACATAAATAAGTGAGAAGAAGACGATGAAGGGTGGAAATGCAATGCGAGTATTATTCTAGGAGGTATGAGGTTATTTTAAAATTTGTGATGTTAAAGGTGTAGATGTTAGTGAGTGTAAGTATGTATGAATAGGGGCATCTTTTCTGCTTCTGTTTTCTTTTCAAAATACTGATTGTCTTTGTTCCTTGTCAATTCTATGTTGCTTTGTTAGTAAAATTTTAATAAAAAGAAAAAGAAAAAAAACTTGACTCTGGTCCTCCTCCTCCTCCACTGGCCACTTCTTGGCCAGCTAAGGACAGCTTGCACCCCAATTTCTCGGCACCACAAACTCTCTCCCGATGCCCCCCACACACACCCATGGAAGGAGATGGACAAGAGAGAGGAAGAATCATAGAATCATAGAATCCTAGAGTTGGAAGAGACCCCAGGGGCCATCCAGTCCAACCCCCTTCTGCCATGCAGGACACCCATCAAAGCATTCCCGACAGATGGCCATCCAGCCTCTGCTTAAAAACCTCCCAATAAGATTTTTACTCCATGGAGGTAGCAGCGTATTCCACTGCCGGACAGCTCCGACCGTCAGGAAGTCCTTCCTGTGGTTCAGGTGGAATCTCCTTTCCTGCAGCTTGAATTCAGTGCTCCTTGTCCTGGTCTCTGGAGAGGCAGAGAACAGGCCTGCTCCCTCCTCAACATGACATCCCTTCAAATATTTAAACATGGCTATCCTGTCCCCTCTTAACCTTCTCCTCTGCAGACTAAACACACCCAGCTCCCTAAGCCATTCCTCATAGGGTTTCATGGCTTCCAGACCGTCCACCATTTTGGTCGCCCTCCTCTGGACACGTTCCAGCTTGTCGACATCCTTCTTGAATTGAGGTGCCCAGAACTGCCCACAGTGTTCCAAGTGAGGTCTGACCAGAATAGAGTGGTACCATTACCTCCCTCGATCTAGACACCATACTCCTACTGATGCAACCAAGAATCGCGTCGGCTTTCTTGGCTGCTGCGTCACGCTGCTGACTCATGTTCAGCTCGTGATCTACCAGGGCCACCCTGCCAACTCACCCCTTTCCCTCTTCTTTCCCTGACTTTTGGACCCTGGCGCCATTTCCCCCACCATGCCTCAGCCCCCTTCCCAAAGACACACACATTTTGACATCTGCAATTTTTCCAGTTTCGCAAGGCTCCCGCGCCCCTAACCCGAGCAAATGTAGAGGGCCGGCTGTAATAGAACCGGGGGAAGTTCAAGAGCCAATTCCTCCTCTTGGTTTGGCTTGAAACATACTATTTATAGACCAAAGCGGCGATCAGGGCAGCCAACAGGATAGCAAAGAGTATGGAGAGAATTGAGGTAAGGGCGATCATTCCAGCGCTCCGCCGCCCAGGTGACGTGTCGATGGTCTCCAGGTTTGTTGCTGCAGAGGAAAAACAGAGAATCCACTTGACAGGTCTCATTTTTTTAATTTAATTTTATTCTTATTGCAAATATGAACAAAAACAAAACATCAATAATTCTATCATAACATCATGTCATGTGCATTGACCTTATAACAAAAGTTTTAAACTTCTCACAGATACATTCCTTGGTGTTTCTCAATAAAACTGAGTTAAAACAAAACAAGACAAAAATTGTGTTCCTTCCTTCCTATCCTGCCTTGGAACCCATTTCTCTATTTGTATCGTATGCTTCCTTTTCCTCCCCAGTTTTCTTAAATTAAATTCAGTTTGTCCTGCGCGTCTTGTATTTCCTCCTATCTGTATGCCACTTATCTATGTTATCAATATTATTATTTCAAACATGCATCCAATTTCCATTATATTTCATTAAAAAGAAAAGGAAAAGAACCTCACACGTAAGTTTCATCATATTTTTTATCAAACTGAAAGGTATCTCGTCTATAATTAAATCCCTCACTTACGTTGGAGGAAATTCCAAACTGGAAAGCAAACTTTATCCACTTTCCCTTTTATCTGAGATGTAAGAAGGACTTTTTCTTTCATTTTGAAGACTTTTAACATCTATTGTTCTAATATGAGAATATCTTTTCTTTCCATTCACTAGCCAAAAGTAGTTTGGCAGCAGTGACTGGATAAAGAAAAGTTCTCCAATATTTCCTTAGGATCAGCGGGTTTAGGTGTTGCATCATGTTTAACAGCAAAAACTCCAGTATCAGTGGAATTCGTATTTCTAAAATCTCTGTTATGACAGGTCTCATCTTTTTCAAACAGAGGCATACAGAAGAGAAAAGGGTGCCATCTCAGGAAGAAGGCATTTCCTCCCCCTTGAAAGAGAAGAGCTGACAGAGGGGGAAAATGGCCCCTCAGGGAATTGAAATCATCGATTCTGAAGCACTAAAGAGCTTCTGAGATTATCTAAAGGCTGCCTGACTCGCTGGCAAAAATAATTAATTGTTAAATAAAAAAATAATATGCAAACTAAAAATTAAATTTACCAAAAAGGGTCCAAAACAACCAACCCCCTTCAAATCATTCGCAAAGTATCCAATAAAAAATATGAATGAAGGCTTGACGAGCTTTCGAAACATTAGCATTCTTGGCATCTAAGGTCATTTCCGCACGACACTGTTACAGCGCTATTATTCCACTTCCAACATCCTGTGGAATCCTGGGATCTGCAGTTTAGGGAGGGGCCTGTAGAATTCTCAGCCAGAGAGCTCTTGGGCCTCAGTAAAACTACAAACCCCAGAATTCCACAGGGTGCTAAAAGTAGAATAATAACACTACAACAGTGTGGTGTGGAACTGGCCTGACAGTTGAAACAATGCATTTTAAATTTGTCACTGGAAAAACCGAAACAATGAGGGGTTAATTAAACAAATTATATAATTATTTGGGTAGCTCTATTATTGTTGTTGTTGTTGTTGTTGTTGTCGTTATTATATAATGAAAGAGCTACCCAAATAATTAAACAATTTGTTTAATTAACCCCTCATTGGTTCATTCATTCATATATATATATATATATATATATATATATATATATATATATATGAATGAACCAGAGGGGTATACATATACATACATACATACATACATACATGTATATGTGTGTGTGTGTGTGTGTGTGTGTGTGTATACACATACATACATTTATATATGTATAAATATGTATGTGTGGGTACACACACACACACACACACACACACATATGTATGTATACCCGTATATATATACATATACATACATATACATACACACACACACACACACACACATACATATACATATATGAGTATACACACACACACAAACACACGTGTATGTGTGTGTGTGTGTGTATACCCACACATACATATTTATACATATGTACTTATATATTTATATATGCATTTATTATTTTATTTTATTAATATTATTAATTATTTCCAGATTTCAGTAACAAGTTTCCTCAACACTGTTTTAAGCTTCCCTCTGCCTGTCTGTGTGTGCTGATCCCAACCCGTGGGCTTACTCGGAAGTAAAACAAACTGCAAGTTAGCTGCCTATAAGGTGGCTTCCGTAGGCCTGTGTGCAACTCCCCCATCGAATTCAATGGGACTTCCGCGCGCTCGAGTGTGGCCGGATTGTGTCCCATGCACCCATACCCAGTTACCTTGTGTCAGGGTGATGTCCGACGACCATCGAGACATGGCTGTGACTTCGCCTTGGGAATTCACGGCCAGGAACCTGACTCTAAGAAGAGAAAGGTATCACGGTTATATTGCATTGCATTTTTGCTGGTGAACGATGGCAAGGGATTTTGGTCTGCGGCCCTTGTCAGGAATCAAAAAGGTTGCCCACTCTTGCTTTAAATCAGATTTTGCAAAATGAATACTGAGCAATTCATTGGTTTCCATTGTATGTTTGGCCACCAATTTTTGTTACTTGTTCAGATATTTAAAATGTAACTCACAGAGTGACTTAATGTGTTGCATTCTACCTTTTCAGTTACTTTTTAAAAACAAAATGGCATAAAAACTTGGACATTTCCCAGCTCAGTCACCTTTAAAAATAACTTTTGAAAATAGCCAGAGAACATTGCTTATCATGGCAATAGGATACCTTTTTCCCAATCCTTTAGTTGCTTTTGAACTGTAACATCACTGCAGTCTCCTTATAACAAAAACAAAAAAGTAGCTCCTTATAAGTAGTTAAGTTACTTGCAACTCATTGACCTGAAGACAATTCCTAATCCCAACTAGAGACGGAAAATCCCTGAAAATGTTTAGCCATGCCAGGAGTGGGGTGTCTGTCTATAACCTTCTCTGAAGAAAAATGAAATTTTTGGCAAAATTGAGAAAAAAAAAAGTGTTATCTGCAATCTTTACAGGTTGAAGAGAAGAATCTTTAAAGTCATGTTGTTATTTAGAAATATAGCCTGTGTTACGCGCAATTTAGTTGGGCATAAAACTATGTTTGATATAATAAAAGTACAGCTCATTCAGAAAACTGAATTTACTTTCAAAAATTTTCGTTCTTGGTTAGAAATGGAGCTCCGTAGTCCTGAAATATGAGGAAGACACAAACTCCTGGGTTTTACCAGAAAGAAAGAAAGAAAGAAAGAAAGAAAGAGAAGAAACCATGAGATTAGGAAAAGTTTAGCTGGAGTAAAGCTTTAGCTGGAAATCCTGCACTGAGCAAGGAGTTGAACCTGATGTCCCATGAAACTCCTTTCAACTCTATGAAAAAAAATCTTTTATCTCCTCCATGCAGACAAACAGCGTTTATTTGCATGAAAAGAACAGAAGAAAGGATATCAAGACCAGGAAAAGTAATCACCTGATTGTTTATCTAGTCTTAAATAAAAGTCTTCCAGTTACATAGTTTTAACTGGGAGGAGGCAGTGAATATTTTATTCATCACTGTAAAAGAAAATGCCCAATAATCCAGTTTTTACCAATTTTGCTATAGAAAAAAGTATTGAGAATTTAAGGAAAAAGTCGGTATTTTCCCAGAATTTTCATTTCTTCCCCGAGCCTTCATATCTCTCGTTCCAACTACAGAAGACCCGTTGAATCAGTCGCCCGCTAGTGAGTCAACACCATGGCCATTTCCGCACCAGACCGCCATAGCGCTATTATTCCACTTTCAACGTCCTGTGGAATCCTGGAGTTTGCAGTTTAGGGAGGGGCCTTTGAGGATTCCATAATAGCACTATTACAGTCTAGTGCGGAAACGGCTTGTGAACTTCAGGGAGATTAAGTCTGCGGGAACTTCTAGCGTAGTTTTCTCACCGGTAGGGTCCCTGCCCAGGGAGAGGACCGTTGCAATCGGGTCTCGCGGAGTTTGATACGCAGTTGACTTCATTTCCCACACGTAGGACAGTGAGCTGGTTGCTCGGTTGCGCTGGGTCCGGGCAGGGGTAGTTGGATGGCACGGTGTTCAAAGTCATGTAAAGGGAATTCTTCTCAAACTGCTGATAAGGCAAATCACCCGGGGAACTAGAACTGTTGAAATTGTCCGCTGCTGCAGAGGCAAACGTGCAAAGCCATTATCCGTCCTGAAAGCCACCAGGGCAACATTTACAAAAATGGTGAATTGCGGGAGACCATTCCATCATCTTTCAAAATGATGGGATCGCCCACTCGGAATCACCGCAACTGATACAGCCAGCCCTCCAGATTTGGGCGTTCTGTCCCGGAACGTCCTGAACTGGAAATAGTCCTCAAAAAGACTTCAAGGACTTCCTCACAATAGGGAGGAAAACATGGCAAGACGATTTCTTGCTGCCTGTGGAAACAAAGGGCCTTTCCACCCGACACCGTTATAGTGCTATTATTCCACTTTCAACGCCCTGTGGAATCCTGGGATCTGAAGTTTAGGGAGAGGCATTGAGAATTTTCAGCCAGAGAGCTCTCGGGCCTCCAGAAACTACAAACCCCAGAATTGCACAGGAGGTTGAAAGTGGAATAATAGCACCATAACAGTGTAGTGCGGAAATGGCCCTTAGAATCACGCGGAAGTTCCGCTGGCCGCCACAGGAGGCCACTCTTGAATCAGTCTCCCCAGAAACTGGTGGTACTAGTAGGAGAATTTTTTTTTTTTTAATAATTTTATTAAGTTTCACAAATTAAAAAAAAATCTCAAATTGTACTTTTACATGTAATGTTTTTGTTCTTCCACTCTGATCTAGTTTTCATTTTCTAGATATCTACTCACATATAAAAAATTATGCCTCGCAATTCCATGTTCATCTTACGTGTTTGATCTTGCATTTCTCTCATCAACTCCTGTTATGTTACAGTTATTCCCCTTTAATTTCAACCATAATTCAGACATTTTCACTTGGCAGTTCCCAGCAATTACCGATTACAATTTGCCATTCTGCTTTTATCTGATCGTCCGATTTCCCCTGTACTAGTAGGAGAATCTAACATACCTTTGCTGTAGGCAACCAGCAGCCATATTCCATCATTGGCATAGCGAGCATCACTGAAAACACAGCGTGGCTGATCCAGGACAAAGGTGGAAGCGGTGATCTTCCCTTCTAGATTCTCAGAAGTCAGTTGAGGGGTGTACCCCAAAACCTCTAGAGCAACCCAAAAAGAAAACGAGAATGAGTCTTCCCCTCTTTTTTGCTCCCTTGCCTCAAAGAAGCTTTCATCCACGTGGTGGGTCTTTCCGCGCTACACTGTTATAGTGCTATTATTCCACTTTCAACCTCCTGTGGAATCCTGGGGTTTGCAGTTTAGGGAAGGGCCTCTAGACTTCTCAGCCAGGGAGCTCTTTGGCCTCAGTAAACTACAAACCCCAGAATTCCACAGGAAGTTGAAAGTGGAATAACAAAAGGCTAACAAAATGAAATTCAGCAGAGAGAAGTGTAAGGTCCTACACTTAGGTAGAAAAAATGGAATGCAGAAATATAGGATGGGGGACACGTGGCTGGATGGCAGTACGTGTGAAAGGGATCTAGGAGTCTTAACAGACCACAAGCTGAACATGAGTCAGCAGTGTGATGTGGCAGCCAAGAAAGCCAACGCAATTCTCGGCTGCATCAATAGGAGTACGGTGTCCAGATCGAGGGAGGTACTGGTACCACTCTACTCTGCTTTGGTTAGACCTCATCTTGAATACTGTGTCCAGTTCTGGGCACCCCAATTCAAGAAGGACATGGTCAGGCTGGAGCAGGTCCAGAGGAGGGCGACCAAAATCGTGACGGGCCTGGAAGCCAAGCCCTATGAGGATAGACTTAGAGAGCTGGGTATGTTCAGTCTGCAGAAGAGAAGGTTAAGAGGGGACAGGATAGCCATGTTTAAATATTTGAAGGGATGCCATGTAGAGGAGGGAGAGGGCTTGTTTTCTGCCGCTCCAGCGACCAGGACAAGGAGCAATGGATCCAAGCTGCAGGAAAGGAGATTCCACCTGAAGCTCAGGAAGAACTTCCTGACGGTCAGGGCTGTCCGGCAGTGAAATCTGCTGCCTCCATGGAGTGTGGCGGAGTCTCCTTCTTTGGAGGTCTTTAAGCAGAGGCCGGATGGCCATCTGTCGGGAGTGCTTTGAGGGTATTCCTGCACGGTAAGGGGTTGGACTGGATGGCCCTGGGGGTCTCTTCCAACTCTACATTTCTATGATTCTATGATTCTATGAATAATAGCACTATAACAGCGTAGTACAGAAAGGCCCACTGTTATTTGCCAGGATGGTGGCTCCAAAGAGAAAGTGGAGGCACCTCAAAAAGGGAGTTTGGAGGACAGGTGGAACAGCTCCTCTAGAAAGCCCCAGGCGCAGAGCCTGGCATCGCCAAGCAGAGTTGAGAAAGGTTCTCATCTGAAACCCTGAAGAGCCACTGCCTGCCGCTGGTATAGACCGGTCTTTCCCTGGCAAATTGCAGCCCTTCTGATGTTGCCAGAATGCCGTGTTCGTGAACCATAGCTGGATGCTGTAGAGTTGCAGCCTCACCGCCACAACTTGCCCACCTCTTCTGCATGAACTTTGGCCCTTTCCGCACGAGGCCGGTGAATGGGTTCGTGCCATTTTTTTACCAGATTTTCCGGGCTCGAAAGAAGGCAGACTTCCCCTCATTTCCTTCCGCACAGCTACTGCGCGTGTTCCATTCTGATTCAGAGGAGTGCAAGTTCATGAATCCACACTGCCTCCGCTGTGGCCCCTCCCGCTAGTCCCCTCACCCCGCCCTGTCAGCTTTGACTCGCCCTTTTTTGGGGGGGGCCATGGTTTAGTACATCATTGCGTACATGCGTATGTGCGAAAGTCCAAACTACCCCCTGGCCCCTCTCATGAGCCCTCCATTTGCATTGGCGCGAATGTATGTGTCTGCACCACTGTAAAAGTACGAATCGGCTCGATCTGGAAAATTGGAAAACCGATTTCGTCTGTTTTTCAAACAGCGCGCTTTACCACCACATGGGGGCACATTTAGTTGGAATTACATGCGGAACGAAGGCAAATAAACCGAACCTAGTCCGCTCCAAGGTGCAGAAGACCTCCGTGGCAAGACACATTGGCCCACCTTAATAACCACGTGTGGAAAGGGCCATAGACAGACCATTAAAATAACATTCAAGACACGTCGTAGGTTAAAATACACTAACCATTAAACCATTTAAATACAAATATATAGTAATCGAAATACATCTTAATTAAAACTAGACCATCCCTGTTGGAAGGGATAGGTCCTTAGTGTTTTTGTTTTTGAATTCAGCCAGCATGTCTCTTCTGGCAGGTCATTCCATGGGGTGGCCAATGAGAAGGTCATCTGGGTGACCGTTGCCAGTCTAGTCCTGGCCGGTTGAAGTCAATGGCTCCCAGAGGACCTGAGTGTAAGGGGTGGATTGTATGGGAGGAGGTGATCCTGCAGGTAACTTGGAGCGAAACCACGCCCGGAAACTAATAGGCAGCCAGCGGAGTGATTTTAATATCGGTGTGATATGTTCACTCCTCAATGTACTTGTAACCAATCTGGCTGCCATGTTTTGGACCAGCTGGAGTTTCCAAACTTGGCACAAAGAAGACCCAATGTAAAACACATTGCAGAAGTCCAACCTTGAGGTTAACAGCGCATGCACTACCATCTTTAGGTCGTCCAATTCTAGAAAGGGGCACAGTCGGTGTTATCAGCTGAAGCTGACAATAAGCACTCCCGACTGTGGCATCTAAGTTGACATTCGGAGGGACAGATCCAGGAGCTGCGAACACAGTCTTTCGGGGGGAGTGTGACTCACCCAGAACTGGTCGACACACCCCAGATTAGGACCCTTAATAGTAGGCACCTCGGTCCTGTCCGGATTTAATTTCATTTTGTTTTTCTTCAATTTGTTTTGCTTCATCTAGCCCATTACCTCTTCCAAGCATTCATTCAAAGAAGATACACTGTCCTGAGCAGAGGCTGTTTTTGAAGGCACGGAAAAGTATATTTGGTCCTCATAGCACCCCGCCCGACGCCTCTGGATGATCTCTCCCAAGAGTTACGTGTAGATGTTAAAAAGCATTGGGGGTACAATGGCACCTTGTGGTATGCCACAAAAGAGCTCTTTTTTCAAGGAACGGATATCCCCAAGCACCACCATCTGGAATCTACCGGAGAGGTAGGACCAGAACTACTGCAACACGGTGTCCCCAATTCTGAACCCCTCCAGGCCTTCTGGAAGGATAGAATCATAGAATCCTAGAGTTGGAAGAGAACCCAGGGCCCACCCAGTCCAACCCCCTTCTGCCAGGCAGGAACCCACATCTAAGCACTCCCAACGGATGGCCATCCAGCCTCTGCTTAAAAACCTTCAAGGAAGGAGGAGACTCCACCACACTCCATGGAGGCAGCAGCATATTCCACTGCCGGACAGCTCTGACCATCAGGAAGTTCTTCCTGAGGTTCAGGTGGAATCTCCTTTCCTGCAGCTTGAATCCACTGCTCCTTGTCCTAGTCTCTAGAGCAGCGGAAAACAAGCCCACTCCCTCCTCAGCAGGGCTTCATGGCTTCCAGAGCCTTCACCATTTTGGTCGCCCTCCTCTGGACACGCTCCAGCTTGTCGATATCCTTCTAGAATTGTGGTGCCCAGAACTGGACACGGGATTCCAAATGAGTCCTAACCAATGCACAATAGAGTGGTATCATTACCTCCCTTGATCTGGACACCATATTCCTATTGATGCAACCAAGAATCGCATTGGCTTTCTTGGCTGCCGCATCACACTGCTCACTCAGTGAGAAATGGAAAGCGCCTGGCATTCAAGTAGCTAGGTATGTACAAAGCATTTGAACAAACCATTGGAACAAAGTCAAAAGAAAGCTTAAGAAATATTTTTTTTTAAAAAGGAGCAGTGCCAAGTGTCAATCAGCCAGGTGGCGCAAACATTGTAAAGAGGGAGGAAAGTTTCTGCTTCCTAGGAGAGTTGGATAAAACCATTCCCCTCTTATATCTTGGAAAACGATAAAGGGGAACAGCTTGAACTTTTTCAGTATGGCCACTGGTAATAGGGGCTGTGGATTCTGGCGACTGAGTCCCCAAAAAGTAATTTTTTTCCCCTAGTCTCTAGATCAGATAATTTGTTCATCTAATTTACTGTACAGTCTTTACAGTGGCTGCAGCTGTTCTTCAGGGTTTCAGCCAGGAGATGCTAAGAGGCTAAATTTCGGTGTTCTTCAGTTGAGGGAGAAGGTTTTCCCTATGCCTACGGTAAATTTGTAATGTCTGTGGTTTGGCATAATGCTCTGATTCTTGTCCTTGGAACAGCAGAAGACAAGCTGGCTCCATTTTTTACCCTTTTTTAACCCATTTTTTACCCAGATATTCAGATTTTTACCCTTCAGATATTCAGAATACCCTTCAGATATTTATTTCGTTTCCAGATGCACTCAATTTTAAAAATGGAAACTAGTGAGATATTGTTCATCCCAGATTACAGCATGATGGGCTTCAATCATGGTTCCTAGCATGCTTCCAGATGAAAGATTTGCTGTGCAATCGTTCTGCAACATTCACAAAATTCCCTGGGTAGAAGGACCCAAACAACCTTGCGTCTTATTTGTAACCCTCTTGTGCTTTCCTGCTGCATCCTTCATTTTTCTGACTGCAGAGAATCCATCCAGAAGACAGAAAGGGAACAGTAGTTCTACAAGCTTGGGAAAAAAAATTTTTTTTGAACTCCATGCTGTCTGGAGGATGCTGGGAGTCACAGTCCAAAAGTACTTCTGAGCCCTGTCTAGGAGCCTTCTGTCCTGAAAGCACCCATAGAAAGTTAATATCCTGTGAACTCCTAGATTATGAGGTAGCTGAACAGGAGTTCCTATGGAAAACTGGCTGTCAATCCAGGGCGTAACAGAAATTATGGTTTCTTTGCATGTCAGAAAGATTTTGCATAACTGGTACTATTACTGGTTGCTTTTTGTCAGCTTATGACTAACTTCTCCACCCTTAGGAAAATCACAAACGCAAAAGGGTTTGTCATAGGATGTTTACTCCATTTTGTCAAAGCTTGGAAAAGTTAATTTTAGGTTAGAACTCCTAGAAACCCAGCCAAGCATAGCTAGTAGTCAGGACACTGGAAATAAAACAGAATAATTCTTGTGTCTGTCACGCACATTTACATGGATTTATAAGCGAAATATAAAAGCTGCCTTATGTCAGCTAAAAGTACGATTCCCTTAACCCAGTTGTGTCTACACATACTGGGAGTCTGACGATCCACTGGAGTGATATAGCTGAGTACGCCTCCTTAAACTACAAATCCCAGGATTCTATAGAATTTTACCGTGGGAGTTGAAGCGGAATCATAGCACTACAGTTGTGTAGTATGGAAGGGTCCTATGGAATTTCTTCTTCTGCAGTCCCACCTATTTACGCACAAACCTTTCCCAGTAGTTTGTCTTCCACCTATTCTAACCATTTCCGCACTACACTGTTATAGTGCTATTATTCCACTTTCAACATCCTGTGGAATCCTGGGATTTGCAGTTTAGGGAAGGGCACTGAGAATTCTCAGCCAGAGGGTTCTTTGACCTCAGGAAATTACAACCCCCAGGATTCTACAGGATGTTGAAAATGGAATAATAGCACTATAACAGTGCAGTACGGAAATTGCCTTAATGTTTCCAAATGCGTTTTTCGTACCTTTTTCAAAACAGATCACATTTCATTAGAGAATGCTGAAGCGAGGGGGAGGCAACTGAAGAGGAAACCTTGGTAAATCAGTATAACTTGGAAAAGTTCATTTTTAAAAAACTACCACTCCCAGAGTCCCCACTTGACACAGCCAGTGAGTTGCAGCCTCTGGGAAAAAAAGAGGAATTTTTCACGCTCTGTCCAATGAGAGGCCAAAGCTGTGATCTTTACTCAACTCTCTTTGGCCTGTGGGAGCCACTTGTTAGCATCCAGAGGAATTCAACCAAATTGCAAAAGCAAAGACGTACCTTGCGCACCCGCAACTCTCAGTGCCAGGGCGATCCAGAGGACCGTGGAGAGAGCCATTGCATCCAGAACCTCGCGTCCTTCCCCGCCAAGGGCAAAAATGAGAAGCAGAGAAAGGAGCAGAAAAACCTCTTCCCCACCGACCTCTTTTGTGCTGCCGTCTCAGGAGGCCTCGCCCACATCTGTCATCCATCTTTTGGACACCTGTACATTTTCAATGTTCTCCCCTCCCTTCCTTCCATCTTCTACAAAGAGGGGCAAAGGCTGGTACCGGAAAACAGGTCTGGTTAGTTTTGGAGAGTGAAGGATAAATTGAGCGTGAGCGAGCGGATCGGCCGTGCCGGAGCAGGGTGGGAATGAGAAGAGTTTCATGCGGACTGGTGGTGTCTTGGTGGTGATTCATTTTGAAAGGCGAGCGGACAGGAATTCAACCCGAGCTCAGCCTTCTGTCTTGGGGATTCTACGCCGTGACGGACAAATCAATCATCGTTAAAGATGAAAAGGATATTTTCAAAAATCCTCCAAAAATGCGTTTCTGACATGTTACAAAACCCTGATGAGGAGAAACCTGGGCGGATGAGAATCGTCAGCGCTCGGGATTTATCTTGCGCACATTCCCACATAGGACCTGTCCGCACTACACTGTGATAGGGCTGTTATTCCGCTTTCAACCTCCTATGGAATCCTGGGATTTGCAGTTTCCGGAGGGGCATTTAGAATCCTCAGCCGGACCGCTCAGTAAACTACAAACCCCAGCATTCCACAGGATGTTGAAAGTGGAATCGTAGCACTGTAATAGTGTAGTGCGGAAATGGCCATAGTCTTTGGGTTTTTTTGTGGGTTTTTTGCCCAAAAGGTCCTGTTTCCTGTGCAGAAAATGCTGTTTATTATTAACCGCCATCAGGTCAGCCTTGACCTACTGAGACTCCGTGGATGAGAGACCTCTAAGTCACCGATCCTCGGCCACCCTGCTCAGGTCTTGCAGATTCAGGAATTCCTTGATCGAGTGTGTCCATCTGTAATGCGGTCTTCCTCTTTTCCGGCTGCCTTCTACCTTGTTGTTGTTGCATGCCTTCAATTTATTTCTGATTCATGGCAATCCTAAGGTGAACCCATCATGGAGTTTTCTGAGGCTGAGAGCGTGTGACACACCCAAGGTCACCCAGCCGGTTTCCATGGCCAAGTGGGGAATCGATCCCTGGTCTCCAGGATCGTAGTGGCAATGCTCAGATAACTATGCCAGCTCTCTGACTTCTACCTTTCCAAGCAATATTGTCTTTTCGAGTGAGTCAGGTCTTCTCATGATACGGCCACAGGGCCAGACCTCCAGTTAGCGCAAACCTCACAAGTCCGAAATACAGCGGACCCTCGGCATCCGCTAGGGTTTGGTTCCAAGACCCCCCTGCGATAACCAAACTCTGTGGATGCTCAAGTCCCCTTATGTACAACGGCATACTAAAATGGCGTCCCTTCTATAAAACGGCAAAAACCAAAGTTTGCGTTTTGGATTTTTTTTTTTAAAAAAAAATTTTGTATATTTTTTATTAAAAAAAAATCAGTTCAAATACTTGTACATTACATAAACATGAAATAACATGAAATAATTATATCTTTCACGTTACATAAAATTACATTAAAATCAGCAATATTCTTGCACTGTTGGTATAATATAAATGGGAGGGTCTGTATGATTACGGGTTCCCTTGAAAAAGGATTTCATCATAAAATATCATCCATGTACATAATTAATACAATTAAATATAATACATCTTGTTGTGTATCTGACCATCCTTAAAAGTTCTTCTAATTGCGTCCCCTCATTATATTCTGAATCATTTCTTACTTCCAACAGACTGTTGCACCGTTGATATTTGATATCTTAAATGTTACCTCTGCTTCTATCTTTTTACTGATGGTTTGCCTGCTCCCACAATGAAAAAGTAAGAAAACAAAACTAACAAAAGGAATAACAATTTCTGCTCATTGCGTGTCTCATCTCGTTTATCTACCAGATTTAGTTTATCACAGCGTTCATGAAATATCATGACATATCAATACCCAATTTTTGTTTGAAATAGTTTTTAACCAGAAACCATTCTCTTATCTTTTTTTTCTTGTAAATTTCCCTTTAATGCTTGTGTTAGATTATCTAATATTGAAAATTCCATAATTTTAGATAGCCATTCTTCTATTTCCAGAGTCGGACTGTTCTTCCAATATCTGGCATAGACAATTCTAGCAGCTGTAACCATGTAAAGTATTAATCTCCAATACTTTGCTGTTAGTGTCTTCTCTATCTCATGCAATATATTCAACAGAAAGATTTCGGGGGAAATGGAATATTTATCTCTAAAATTTCTCTCATGCATCTATGTATATTTTCCCAATACTTTCTCGCATCAGAGCACAACCACCACATGTGATAGAAAGTGCCGTTTTCAACCCCGCACTTCCAGCATTTATTTTCTCTTGTTCCGAAAATCTTGCATAATCTAGCTGGATCTAGATACCACCTAGACATCATTTTTAAATGGTTTTCTTTTCAGTTTTGAGCTGCTGTAAATTTTGGGGTATTTTCCCAACATTTTCCCCAGTTTTCTAAACTTATTTCATATCCAATATTTCTTGCCCCTTTTATCATTACCTCTTTCACCAGTTCTGTTTCCAACTCTCGATTTAGAAGAAAGTTGTAAAGTTCTCAAAAACAACCTTCTCGAATTTGTTGAATTGTTTACTTGAGTCAATCCCTTCAAGCTTCATATCTGTCTTAAATCTTTCTTTTAATTGTAAATAGAGGAACCATGGACAATTCACACCCTCTTGCTCTAATTCCTCTCTCGTCTTTAATCTCAGATGAGTTTCTCTTTCTTCAAGTATTAAGTCTTTATATTTAAGCCACCTTTTATTCGGATGCTTCCATCTACCATATAAGGCTTCGTGTGGTGACAACCATTGGGACAAACTTCTGTAACTTTTATGTTTAAGTTTTAGCCAAATCCGCAGTAATGGAGGTCTTATGTAATGATGCATAAACTCTCTATCAATCTTTGCTTTGTCGTACCATAGGTACGCATGCCAGCCGAAACGTAAGTCTGGTCCTTCTAAATTTAGAATTCTGTCACTTTGTAACTTAATCCAATCTGTGATCCATGTCAATCCATTTGCATAGCAATAGAGTTTTAATTCCGGGAATCCGCAACCTTAAAAAAATATTTTCAAGCCATGGTTGTTTGAATCTATGGACACAGAATCTGTGGATACGGAGGGCTGAAAAGTGATAACTGACAAGGGTAAAAAGAGCAGACTGTCAAAACTACGACCGTGCGTTGCTTTTTCGCTAGGTGCCATCTTCTGTACAAGTCGATTCGTGATGCTTCTCTTTGAAATTTTTGCAGTGCGTCTCTTATACGGTGCAGATTCATTGACCACTTTTGTTCATTTTACTGTACAGTGTTTTGTGTATTTAAGAAGAGTCCTTGTCCTGTTGCGAGTCTTTGGCATTGGATTATCTGAAGCAGATTGTGCCTAGCCCTGGAGGATCCACTGAACTCATACGGCTAACCAATGTTGACAGACTTCTCATCCTCTTTAAATTTCTCCTGTCACCTCTTAGAGCCATGAGGAGCTAACATTTAAGTATTGTGGTGTCTAAGAACTTAAGAATGCCTCACCAGTTAGATTTTCAGGTTGTTAAAGAGTTGCCCCAGGCAAAATGACAACCCCTCCCAGAAAGAAAACCGTGACGGACAGAAACCGCCATAACTTTGCCGGAAGAACACGGCTTTGTCTGCCGCAGCCCCACCCAACATTGTGATATTTTGCAAAAGAGAACACAGAAACCTGCCTCTGTGCAAAGAAAACACAGAAGCGCCGAGGTTTGCAGATGTGTCTACGCCGCCCCAAACAATTCGGGTTGCTAGCGCGACAAACCGCCGTTGAGATCAGATCAACCTGCAGAGAAGACCCAGCCTGCCTCGGGTTTTTTTTTTTTGTGAAGTGTGCAAGCCACACATTTTCAGCTCTGCAACCTTCCTCTGCTCAGCCATCCACCTCCAGCAGTGATTTCAGTGGCTGAACCTTTCTCGCTTCTCAGGGGTAGGGTTGCCAGTTGAAATACAAGTCAGCGCTCCTATGCCTTTCACGGCCCTGAACTGGCAATCTGACACCCAACGCCTCCACCAGCATGGCCACTTCAGAGAACTGGAGTCGAACAAAAAATAATTTTCTCTACCTCCTGGCTTCAATAAATACCCAAATTTGTCACCTACTCACACTGAAGTCAACCAGACATGACAGTTAAAGGCATGCCTGTTCTAGTTGGTCAGACCCTGCCTAGAATACTGGGTCTAGCTCTGGGCACCACCGTTCAGAATCATAGAATCCCAGAGTCGGAAGAGACCCCAGGGTCCATCCAGTCCAACCCCCTGCTATGCAGGAACCCCCATCAAAGCACTCCCGACAAATGGCCATCCAGCCTGTACTTAAAAACCTCCAAAGAAGGAGACTCCACCACACTCCACGGAGGCAGCAGATTCCACTGCTGGACAGCTCTGACCGTCGGGAGGTTCTTCCTGAGGTTCAAGTGGAATCTCCTTTCCTGCAGCTTGAATCCATGGCTCCTTGTCCTAGTCTCTGGAGCGGTAGAGAACAAGCTTGCTCCATCTGGAACATGACATCCTTTCAACTATTTAAACAAGGCTATCCTGTCCCCTCTTAACCTTCTCTTCTGCAGACGAAACATCCCCAGCTTCCAGAGCCACTCCTCATAGGGCTTCATGGCTTCCAGACCCTCCACCATTTTGGTCGCCCTCCTTTGGACACGTTCCAGCTTGTCGATGTCCTTCTTGAATTGAGGTGCCCAGAACGGGACATAGGATTCCGGATGAGGTCTGACCAAAGCAGAATAATAGCACTCTAACAGTCTAGTGTGGAAATGGTCTGGAAATGGTTCTGTGCTACACAGCGCATCTCGTGATGTAGTTCAGGGAAACGGAGTAAAGGAACAGTGCTCCTTAAACTCTGGATTCTCAGATGTTTTGGACATCGCCTCCCGGAATCCGTGGCCGTCAGCCAAGTCGGCTGGGAGCTGGAAACATTTGGAAGACCAAAGGTTGAGAAGCACTGGATTAGAGCCCTCTAGCAGAGAAATCCAAGTTCACTACCAATCTACATATCCCTAAAATGGGGCCACGATGGTTAAAGTGGTATCAGCCTGCTACAATCAGTTAGTAGAGTTATACTCCATGTGTGAGTACAGGATTGGTGGGCAAAAGATCTCAGAAAGATCCCAAGGGCATTTTTGAGGGTCCTAGGAGCCCCAATAATCCCCTTCCAATTTTTTTTTTTTTGGAAAAAAATGTTTTGATTTTATTAAAAAATTACAATTGCACCTAAGACACCCAGGCTTTACCTTGGACACATGAATCAGCCTCCCTCTGCTTCCAACAAGCCCTGGCCTGAGGTTGGTCTCCCTGCCAGGAGAAGTTCAGCAGTTCTCTTGAGACGCCAGCCAGGCCCCTGAGACTTGGCAACGGACGGGGAATCATTTGCAAACAGTTCTGTCTTGGCATGCACTAGCTGGAGCTGGAACGTGTCCTGGGGAGGGTGGCCAAAATGGTGAAGGGTCTGGAAACCATGGCCCATGAAAAGCTGAGTATGTTCAGCCTGGAGAAGAGAATGTTAAGAGGTGACATGATAGCTATGTTTCAAGATTTGAAGGGATGTCATAGGGAGGATGGAGCAAGCCTGTTTTCTGCTGCTCCAGAGACTAGGACATGGAGCAATGGATACAAACTTCAGGAAAAGAGTCTATCAAACATTAGAAAGAATGTTTCCTGACAGTGAGAGCAGTTTGACAGTGGAATCTGCTACTTCAATGGAGTGTGGTGGAGTCTTCTTCTTTGGAGGTTTTTCATGAGAGGGATGGCCATCTGTTGGGAATGCTTTGATGGTCTGTTCCTGCATAGCTGAATGAGGTTGGACTTGATGGCCCTTGTGGTCTCTTCCAGATCTATGATTCTATGAGTCCATGATTTTGCATGCTTACTTTTCTGTTAATAAACAGCCATTGTCGCGGCTGAATCCTCCTTTTCCCTGCCCTTACCATAGTCTTGATCTCAACCTGATTCCATTTTGCATCCGGTATTTAATGAAAGCCAGCATGATGTAGTGATTTGAACACTGAGCTACATCCCTGGAGACCAGGGTTCGATTCCCTGCTCAGCTATGAAAACCCACTGGATGACCTCGGGCACATCACACACTCTCAGCCCCGTAAAACTGCATGATAGGGTCTCCGTAGGGCCACCGTAAATCAGAAATGACTTGAAGGCACACAACAACAACAGTTTAATGAACCAGGGCCTAAATACCCTAAAGATACCAGTGATCCTGTCTGATCTTGAAAGCTAAGCAGGGTCAGCCCTGGTTAATACTTGGATGGGAGACCACCAGTGAATACCAGATGCTGTAGGCTGTATTTCAGAGGAAGGAACTGGCCAAACTGCCTCTGAGTATTCCTTGCCTAAGAAAACCCTATGAAATTCATGAGGTCCCCATAAGTGAACCAGCAAATGGAAGGCACGTACACAAACATGTTGAGTGAACCAAAAGCAAACCCGCAAGCCTCCTTCCTTAAGCTACAGCTTAGTCAGCACACCTTCTGGAAACACCTTTCCCCCCCCTTTTTTTTCAGACTTTGATGAGTGTGAGAGAGACTCTGTTGTCAGCAAGGCCATTCCTCCAGTTGGTCCCATCGTAGCAGATCGGGCCAACGTTTTGAGGGAGGAGGAAAAAGGGTTTGGAACTCGGCACCGCCCTGAATATCAGCACCTATTTCTGTGTACCCAGGGTGGGGCGGACATGTCCGCACTGGGTGACTCACCAACTTGTGCGCTCCAACGGTCAGGAGGTATTTTCAGGTCCAACCTACCTTCGATGCACGCAGTAAAATGCATGCACAGCCGCACACAGGATTAAGCTAAGCGTAGCATTTGTTGAGCCTAAATTTTGGAAGCGTGTCGGTGCAGGGTACAACTCCGAGCTTGGCCGGGTGATTCTGGGACCGACAGTCCCTAAAAGTAACTGTTCGAAAGCTTGGATAGAATGGGCAGTTATGGAAAAAGTTCCATAGCACAGCACTGATAAAAAAAACACGATGGATATCGTTCCCCGTTCCATCTCAAGCATAGCGGAGTAAGAGCATCTCTAGAAGGAGACCACGGGACAACACGAGATAGCTTTCCGGGGGAAGTGCATTTTGCCACCCAGAGTCACCACCAAAGAGACCCTGCTTCTAGTAGAAGTCAATTTAATGCCCTACTTCCCAAGATTTCTATTAGGGAAATAATCTGCATTGGAAGACAAAATATTTATATAAATTACACAGCACTAAGATGTAGCCTATGGATACAGGCTATCCTACGTTCGGAGTAACACTGTTGTCTTGGTGGACACGCAAGATGGGGGATTCTGGGAGTTCTACGCCAAAAAAAAAAAAAAAGGTCACTATTCCAAGCTGCATCTTCCCTGAGTGTTTGCAATTTTTGCTTCCACAAAAAGCAAGCGTTGGGTGGAGAGAATGGCAAGTTTCCTCTTTTTAAATTTTGTGAGCTTGCAGGGAGTGTTGGTGAGTCCAATCAGAAAGGTGTTTATATCGTGGCAAAGGCTAAAGGTCACACTCCCATACATGTTGGGCTCCGAATCTGACGCTCCCATCCCTGGTGTGGCCGTTTGTTTGTTTATTTTGAAAAAGAAGCAACCGTGCAAAGTCAAATCGCATGACAAATGTGACACGTGTACTCCGATACACCCAGCCATGACTTTACTTTGTGTCACGTTAATTCTGAGCACTTGCTTCACAATTGTTTTTCTAGTAGATTGCACAACCAAAACAATCACCGCCCTCCTGATTTTTAAGTCTGGTTCGGGCAGGAATATTAGAGTGTGTGTGTGTGTGTGTGTGTGTGTGTGTGTGTGTGTGTGAGTATTTGGCTGATTCATGACCTTAAAGAGTATGCAATAGTGGTGAGGGTGAAATTCTGTCCTATGGACTCCTGGGATCTGCATTCAAACGAAATATTTAGAATTCTTTGCTAAAGAGTGCTAATCCATTTCCCTGAGCACTAGAGCTGCCTAGCACAGAAGTGCATACAGTTCATCAAACTACAAATCGGAGGATTCCTTACTATAAATCCCAGGATTCCCTAGAATGTGTCCAGAGGAAGGGAAACAAAATGATAAAAGGCCTGGAAACCATGAAGCCGTACAAGGACCAGATTAGAGAGCTGGGGGTGTTCAGCCTGGAGAAGAGAAGGCTGAGAGATGACGTGATAGTCATATTTGAAAGACTGTTATTATGGAAGATGGAGCAAGCTTGTTTTCTGCTGCTCCAAGGACTAGGACACGGAGCCATGGCTTCAAACGAGAGGAAAAGCGATTTCATCTAAACATTAGGAAGAACTTCCTGATGGTGACAGTGGAATACACTGCCTGGGAGTGTGGTGAAGTCTCCTTCTTTGGAGGTTTTTAAACAGGGACTGGATGGTCATCTATCAGGAATGCTTTGATTATCTATTCCTCCGTGGCAGGGGGTGGAACTAGATGACCCTTGGGGTCTCTCCCAGCTCTATGATTCTACGAATGGAGCCACAGCAGTTAAAGCGGTACCAAGCAATGTAGGGTAAATACAGATCCGGGAGGAGAATCGCGGGGCCCTCCTGATATTGCCGGACTACAACATCCAGCACGCCTCACCACTGGCTATGCTGGCTAACGCAGGTCCCAACAACACCTGGAGGGCGACGTGATTCCCGCCCCGTATCTAGAGAGAGAGAGAATTTATCATAGCGGTGCGATCGGAGGGCTTGGCTGTCGCCAACAAAAGATGCACGGCAGCCTACGAAAGGACATACAGGGAGGAAACAGAGGGGTTTGTGCCGTCGTGGGTCTAAGAAGAGGTAGAAATGAGGGGAGGACTGGGCACATCCATAGCGGGTGGAGGTGGTGGCACAGGTGAGGCCGGAGGGATGTGGTGGGTGTCGTAGCGACTGCCTTGGAAGGAGGGCTCGGGGTCTTGGCGCTGCTCCTGTTGGTTTTCAGGTGGGCCTTGCCTCCAGGCCTTGACGCTGTCCGAAGAAGGAAGTGACATGAAGATATTCGATCAATCAATCAATCAATCAGTCAATCAAATACCCCACACAGAGACCAGAGCTGAGTGGCAACCCAATTGAAACATCCTGGCCCCTCCCTAAACTGCAAACCCCAGGATTCCACAGGACGTTGAAAGTGGAATAATAGCACCATAACAGTCTGGTGAGGAAGTGGCCCTGACTGTTTTCTTTCGAGGTAACCAAAAGGCGTTTGTTCGTGTCGGTATACAATTTGCACGGGTTCATCTCCCAGGGCGCAGAGAGGAAGGCCAAGCTGGACGGTCTGCAGTTTGGCAACGTGCAGCTCTGAGTGCGAGGCACTGGCTCTTACCATTCGTAGATGACGGTGCTAAGGAAACCGACAGTGACGACCCCGCAAAGAGCAGAGAGGATAACGGTAATGACAATCATGTCTCCTTCACGTCGTCCCGGCCACGTGTCCAGCGTTTTCCATGCCATGGCTGAAAGGGATAAGAAAGGAAGTTTTCCCTGCCTTGCATTTTTCAGCTGCCTTGATTATTGATAATTGTGACTGGTTCGGAATATCGGTATCTCCCCGGTTTTTTAAAAAAGGATGCGGTTGGACACAAACTGTGCATGTTTGGAAACACGGGAGGGAAACCAGACACGTGACATGTTTCTTAGGTTTTTAAATTCTAGTTCTTCGGACAATCTTGGTAAAATCTGGAAAAGCCCAGTTTCTGAAGAGGTACCAATTAGAGTAGTACAGATTTAACAAAGCAGCGAGAATAACTCTTGCACTGATGTAGACATCAATGAGTCAGGATTGACGCTAGTGTTTAAGCTGTTGGATTGTCCTGGTTTGTTAATGTACTAAGGGCCTTTCCGCACTACAATATTATAGTGCTATTATTCCTCTTTGAACACCCTGTGCAATCCTGGGGTTTGCAGTTTAGAGAGAGGCATTGAGAATTCTCAGTCAGAGAGCTCTTTAGCCTCGGGAAACTACAGACTCCAGAATCCAACAGGATGTTGAAAGTGGAACAATAGCACTAAAACAGTATAGTGTGGAAAGACCCTAAGACAGATCCATAAACGAATAATTGTTGTATAATAAAGGGTGTTTTTTTTCCAAAGTGTGGGGAGATGCGTGCAGTTGGAGTATTTGGTTTAAGAAAATTCTGACGCAGTCAGGACAGAATGCAGAGAAAGAGAATGGTTTTCTATTTGCAAAGGAGTCAAATGAAAGTACATTTTATCACCCTGACTGTTTAATTTATACGAAGAACATGTCGAACAGGAAGCAAGATTAGACTCAAAAGAAGGTGGTGTGAAAATTGAAAGAAGGAGCATCAACAGTTTAAGATAGGCAGACGACACTACAATCATCCCTCCACGTGTGCTGGGGTGAGGGGCACCCGACCCCCCTGAAAGTGGAAAACCCGTGAATAACTCTAGGCCCTCCTCAATCATATTTAACACACAAAAAAGTATGATCACCCTATTCAACCCACCCTGGATTCCTTTGAGGCATCAGGGTTCCCCCACAAGGCAGAAGTGGGGGGCCGGGGGGGCCTCCTGCCGCCTCCACTGCTGCCCCTCGCCATTTTTAAGAGGGACGTACAAGCCCTGTTTGCAGTTTCTCAGTCTCACGAGGCTTGCAGTCCCTCTTGAAAATGGCCCAGGGAGGCAGCCGAGGGGACAGCAAAGAATCCGTGAATAATCAAATCCGCAAAAGTGAAACCTGCATATGTGGAGGGATGACTGTGTATTACCAGCAGAAAATAGCAAAGGTTTGGAACGGCTGCCAGTCAAGGAAGAAATTCTCCAAAGGATAACATTTTATAATTCTGGCTGATTGACCATAAAGATACTGATATCAAAAGACAGCTACCTCTTTTTTCATACAAAATCGGAGGTCTCAGTCCCACCCAATAACTCTTTCCATCCGTCTCTTTTCCTCTAACGTACCTTTCTCCAGCGTGATAGGAGCGGACCACCTTGTTTCTGCTATGGACCCTCTAGTGTCCATGGCCAGGAATTTCACTCTGTGGAAACACAGGCAAAAGGAGAGGTTGGTTGGGTAACAGAAACGGCCCACAAGAGCCTGGAAATGTTTCTCGCTTTGGACTAAAGTTTCCCAAATCCCCCAACCAAGAGAGCAGGGGCTTTCAGGTTGCCCACATTTAGCAATTGGCCCCAAGAAGGCACAATGCACAGTCTAACTCACTGTGGTGAGATGGATTGTTTTTCTGTTTAAAGGACAGGAATTAGTTTTGTTTAAATGATAAGCCATTCTTTCCATATTGTTTTCTGCACATACAGCCTATGGAAATTTATGCACATCTATCTTCCTTGTGTGTGTGTGTGTGTGTGTGTGTGTGTGTCTGGTGTGGTTTGAATCACAGAATCCTAGAGTTGGAAGAGACCCCAGAGGCCATCCAGTCCAACCCCCTTCCATGCAGGAAGACCCATCAAAGCATTCCGAAAGATGGCTTTCACCTGCCTCTCCCTATCTCATAGAATCCTAGAGTTGGAAGAGACCCCAGAGGCCATCGAGTCCAACCCCCTGCTATGCAGGAACACCCATCAAAGGACTCCTGACAGATGGACATCCAGCCTCCGCTTAAAAACCTCCAAAGAAGGAGACTCCACCACTTCCTGAACAGCTCTGCCCATCAGGAAGTCCTTCCTGAGGTTCAGGTGGAATCTCCTTTCCTGTAGTTTGAATCTGTCGGGAGTGCTTTGAGAGTGTTCCTGCATGGCAGGGGGTTGGACTGGATGGCCCGTGTGGTCTCTTCCAACTCTACATTTCTATGATTCTATGATTCTATGAATCCATTGCTCCTTGTCCTAGTCTCTGGAGCAGCAGAAAACAAGCCTGTTTCCTCTTCGATATGACATCCTTTGAAAAATTTAAACACGGCTCTCATGTCTCCTCTTCACCTTCTCTTCTGCAAACTAAACATCCCCAGCTCCCTAAGGTGCTCCTCGTAGGGCTTCATGGCTTCCAGACCCTTCACCATTTTGGTCGCCCTCCTCTGGACAGGTTCCAGCTTGTCAGTGACCTAGATCTGCCCAGATCACCCTGGAAAAGTCTGTAGCTCTCCCTCAGAGAGTTACCTGAGCATGTTATCACTACCGACCAAAATAACATTGCTCAGAAATCTATCCAGGACTCGGCCTGAAGCCCAGGATGAACTGGGGTATACATCACATCTTCCACTTGAATCGGCTACCGAAACGTAGCTTCTGGACTTGGCTAGGCCTAGAAGATTTCCTTGCAGCTTAGCCGTCTACTTTTGCTTGGTCAACAAAGTAGAACCTTTGGGAGTCTACCCTTCCGGTTCCACGTGACTAGACGTTGCCAGCACTTTGGAACAATTGGATTTTTGTGGATCTATTAGGTTCCACCGTGGCTCTGTCTCTGCCATACCCTCCAACATTTCACAGAGGAAAACTGGAACACACGAGTCAAGGCAACATTTGAGCGTAGTCAAGATGGCAAATGTTATTGATGAGGCAAAAACATACAAGGTAGGAAAGGGTGAAGCACATTGCTTTCGCCTGAGCCTACTGCGAAGGACAAGATTCAAATTCCTCCTCTCCTCTTCCACCCAAATTAACTGAGGCCATTTCCACACTATGCTATTCTAGTGCTATCATTCCACTTTCAACCTCTTGTGGAATTCTGGGATTTGTAGTTTCCTGAGGCCAAAGGGCTCTCTGGCAGAGCATTCTAAAGGCCCCTCCCTAAACTCCAAACCCCAGGATTCCACAGGAGGTTGAAAGTGGAATAATAGCACTATAACAATGGAGTGCAGAAACAGCTTGAGTTCACACTACTTGGAATTCACTTTTACACTTTGAACTCCGTCTGCAGCTGAAATGGGGGAAGAGGTGAGGGAAACAAGGATATTTTAAAAGGAGCTGAAAGAGTAGGACAACAGCAGATTAATCAAAACTGTTCCTGCCAAAAACTGGGGCAGTTGGAAAGGATGCTTTAATGAGGCCTTCACTATTCTTACCTGTAAGGACCTGGAGAAGGCAAGGGGCCATTGCAGTGTGTTCGGCTGTCATCGTTCTTGCAAGATGACTCATTGCCAACCCGGAGGATGTTCCTCGTCTTGTCTTTCTTGCAGGGGTATTTGTCCAGGGTGGCCTTCATGGTCATGTAGCCATAAGTGGCGTACAGTTCTTCATAGGGTGGGACGTCCTTAGGAGTTGCCGGGTTCTTGAATTTGGAGGTGGCTGTTGGGGCAGACAGGAGGTAGGAACAACAACAGCACTGAGCTCAGGTGAGTGGAGGCACCATCATTTTAACAGTTGCTTCAAAAACTGAGAAGAGTCCTACTGGATCAGACCAAAAGTCCATCCAGCAGATCTTCTAATGCAGGAGTCACGGGTTTCATGCACCCCAGGCTGGTTCTGCAGCTATCGGCTCCCTGCCAGATCCAGAAAGCCACCCGTAGCTTCAGCCCACCTCCATCAAACCAAATCAGATGAAAATGGAGAATTGAAACTTCGGGACAGAAGTTGCAGTCCTCCTTTGAAGCAATGTAGTGATTCTTCTATGAAGCAAGAGGCTCATGGTGTCCAGATCAAGGAAAGTAATAGTACCACTCTATTCTGCCTTGGTCAGACCTCATCTGGAATAGTGCGTCCAGTTCTAGGCACCTCATTTCAAGAAGGATATGGACAAGCTGGAACATGTCCAGAGGAGGTCGACCAAAATGGGGAAGGGTCTGGAAGCCATGAAGCCCTATGAGGAGCAGCTGAGGGAGCTGGGGATGCTTAGTCTGCAGAAGAGAAGGTTTAGAGGGGACAAGATAGCCATGTTTAAATATTTGAAGGGATGTCATATCGAAGAGGGAATCGGCTTGTTTTCCACTGCTCCAGAGACTAGGACAAGGAGCAATGGATTCAAGCTGCAGGAAAGGAGATTCCGTCTGAACCTCAGGAAGAACTTCTTGATGGTCAGAGCTGTCTGGCAGTGGAATCTGCTGCCTCCATGGAGTGTGGTGGGGTCTCCTTCTTTGGAGGTTTTTAAGCAGAGGCTGGGTGGCCATCTGTCGGGAGTGCTTTGATGGGGGTTCTTGCATGGCAGAAGGGGGTTAGACTGGATGGCCCCGGGGGTCTCTTCCAACTCTAGGAATCTATGATTCTAAGATTCAGGGCTTTACTTCAGTCTCTGTGTATGTGTGTGTGAGGAAACAAGTGGATTTCTACTCCTTCCCCTTCAATCTTAAATAAACCTCTAATCCAGGGACAGCTGTGGTTCCCATATTAGGGGTGCAATGAATCCACTCCAAGTTTTGGAATACTTTCAAGGAGCTCTCCAGGGTGCTGAATCCATTTTGAAAATATGTTTTAGCCCATTAGAGAGTTCCTTTAAAGCAGTGGTTCCTAAAGGTTGGTCTTCCAGGTGTTTTGGACTTCAGCTCCCAGAAGGTCTACCCAGCTTGCTCAACAAGCAGGGACTCTGGGAGCTGATGTCCAAAACATCTGGAGGATCAAGGTTTGGAAACCACTGCTTTAAAACCTGGAGTGGATTGCCTGCTCTAGTGATATGAGAACCATCAGCTATCACTCTTCCAATCACTGACAATTTTTGAGGGGGAAAAAAGCTTATTTTTAAAGAGATGAGTGGGCTACAGCGGGTCCCAGTGGGCATGGAGGCAACACCAGTCCTGGTTCCAAGGAAATTGCCTGGCCCTGTACTAGTGCAGTGTTCACTCGGTATCTGTTTCCAACGTGGTATGGGAAAATACTCCAGGAAACCATGGCCGTTTCCACACTAGACTGTTATAGTGCTATTATTCCACTTTCAACATCCCTATGGACCCAGGATTCCATACCCAAGAATTCCATAGCATGTTGAAAGTGGAATAACAGCACTACAACAGTCTAGTGTGGAAATGGCCTATGAAAGCAATAACTCTCACTTCCAACTGCCACTCCCTGACCCAAAACTAGTCTTCAGAGGTAGCTAAACACAAATATTTTAGTAGTGACTTTAAGACTAACCGGTTTATTTCAGCAGGCGCTTTCATAGATTTGAGTCCACTTCTTCAAAGACACGAATGGAGTGCTGTTAAAGCCACAGGTGTTTGAGTACAGTAACATAATTGGATTTGGGGACAGAGTGTGATAGGATACAGAAAGATGTCGGTCGTGACTTTGTGAACCTTCACACAGTTGTGTAAGATGCAACAGGTTTGACAAGTGACAAGCCTGTTGGCCCTGAGATGTGAAAGCGATAACGTGTGCATTCCCTGGAAGCACAAATATCTTCCGGAGAAAATTGTTGCGTTGCATGTTTAACTGATCTCGGAAAAGAATTCAAAGACTGCGGCTATTTCTGCACTTTACTGTTATAGAGCTATTATTCCAGTTTCAACCTCCTGTGGAATTCTGGACTTTGTGGTTTCCTGAGGCCCAAGAGCTCTCTGGCCGATAATTCTCAATGCCTCTCCCTAAACTGCAAAGCCCAGGATTCTATAGGAGGTTGAAAGTGGAATAATAGCACTATAACAGTGTAGTGCAGAAAGGCCCTTAGTTCATTAACAAGCCGGGACAACCCAACAGCTCATGTGCCAGCGTCAGTCCTGACTCATTCATGTGCAGAAATGGCCTGCATTAATTTGGATCGGTGTGCAAAGGGAAACTGTAGCACCTCTGATACTAACTGAAGGCCCGCTGACTATAGACTTACTGTTAATAAAAGTAACCACCACCCAAATGTTGTCTGAAGCGTTGGCAAATTGGTCAAAGACACAGTTTGGTGGCTCCAAGGCGAAGGTGCTGGCCGTGGTCTTCCCCGCCATGGAGAGATCGGTGATACGAGGAGTGTAGGAGATAACCTCTGAAAATAACCAGAGAGGCCCAGTGAGTTCCCAGCCCCAAGTGGCTGTGCGTGGCCACAATAAATACCAAAACAAGGTCAAATGTAAGCAAGCAAATGTAAGCAATTACATTCCACCATCGAACCTGGAGAAAGTGCCTACTGCTGGAACCGTCTCCATAGGGCCACCGGCACGCGACCTGGAGATGGTGGACATTGCTTGAATTCACTCAGTAGGTTTGCCAGCGCTTGACTCAGAAATTAAGGGGAAACGATGCCACCTAAACATTAGGAAGAATTTCCTGATGCTAAGAGCTGCTCAGCAGTGGGATATGCTGTTTTGGAGCATGGTGGAGTCTCTTTCTTTAGAGGTTTGCAAACAGAGGCTGAACGGCCATCTGCCCGGAGGGCTTTGATGGTGCATTTCTGCATGGCAGAAGGGGGGTGGACTGGATAACCCTCGGGGAAGCTTTCTGCACTACACAGTCACAGTGCAATTATTCCATTTTCAACCTCCTATGGAATCCTGGAGTTTGCAGTTCAGGGAGGGGCATTTAGGATTCTCGGTCAGGAGCTCTTTGGCCTCAGGAAACTACAAACCCCAGAATGCCACAGGATGTGGAAAGTGGAATAGTACCATTATAGCACCTGACCCGGGGACAATGACAAATGATATTGACTCAGCTGGCTTTAGGGCCACCCAGAGGCAATGGCTAATATTTTAACAGTCCTGGCCCAGGGAAATATTTTGTTGGCCATGGAACTTACTTTTCTGGTTGAACAACCATCTACTTGTTCTACTTTCTGTCAGAAATCCCTGACCAAAAGAGATTAGAAAAGTTTCCTTTTGTGAGTAGAAGTTTACTCACTCCAAGATTCCAAATGTCTTTTAAACCCATCGTAAGAAAAAACAGCAACGAAAGATCCATTAAAATGATAACAGGTTGATTTTATTAAAGATCTGGTCTGGTTTGATTTAATAAGATTAAATTTATGTTCCAATCAACTGCAAATTCAGTGAAATCCTTGAGACGTACTTCTGAGTAAGCATAGATAGAATCCCAAAAATCAGTCAAACTATGTAGGCCAAGGGCCATTTCCGCACTAGACTGTTATAGTGCTATTATTCCACTTTCAACATCCTATGGAATCCTGGGGTTTGCAGTTTAGGGAGGGGTACCTTTGACCTCAGTAAATACAAACTCTAGAATTCCACAGGATGTTGGAAAGGGGAACAATAGCACTATAACAGTGTCGTGTGGAAACGGCCGGGCTTCAAGCCGCAATACTACACACAGTTACCTGGAAGTAAACTTGGATAAATTGTGAGGAGCTTCTGTCTCCATAGGCATGCCTAGGATCTGCTTTATAAATCTTATTGCTTTACACGGGATCTAGTCACACAACTAAATTTTGGGGGGTCACTAACTGTAAGAAACACGTCCAGCGTTTCTCCTTTGAAATATCTGAATGCTGTAAATTATTCCATGCATTAAGGATCCGTTCCGGGTTGTAAACCAATACCTTGAGAGCAGTATTAGACATTCTCCTTGCAACTTCACCAGGAGTTGGTCAGGTTGACAGAAAAGGACTGGACCACCAAACCAGGAAAATTGGGTAGATGACCAAAATTTTAATCTGGGTCATTCTGGTGAAAAATCAAACACTAAACCAGAAGTGGAAAACTTCCAGCGCCAGCTTACCAGGACTGCACTTGACTCCAATGACTGCAGAATGCACCATGGTCATGGCAGTAGCAGTGAACTTTTCCCCTTGTAACTTTTCCCCACGTAAGCAGCCAACCTTTTATTTTTAAAGGGAATTATGAACACTAAATCATCCGGACGGTCTCCTGAAAAACAAGCTATGCAACCCGTATGGACTTTGTTTAAGTCTGCTAAGCAAGTTTTGTAAAGTCTGTTAAGCCAGTTTTGCTACTGGCAAATATGCAATCCTGCCATCACGACTGCTGTGGTGAAGTTAGGGCCACAAGATGAGGCTACAAAAAGGCTAGGGCAGTATCACATGGCCCATGTGTCGCCCGCCCCTCCTCTAAACACTACATGCATTATATGCATTTAATAAAATCTACCACAGCCCTGTCATTTTTTTAGAGTACAACAGCTCAATGTGTTAAGATCAGAATTTGGAAAAATACTTTCGGTGGGATGATAACACCCAGAATCCCCCAGCCAGCATGGCGAAGGGATTCTGGGAACCGTCATACAAAAACTGAATCCTGTTCCAAACTCTGGGCCTTTCCGCCCTACATTGTTATAGTGCTATTATTCCACTTTCAACATCCTGTGGAATTCTGGGGTTTGTAGTTTACTGAGGCCAAAGTGCTCTCTGGCTGAGAATTCGAAATGCCCCTCTCTAAACTGCAAAGCCAGGGATTCCGTAGGATGGTGAAAGTGGAATAATAGCACTGTAACAGTCTAGTGCGGAAATGGCCACAGACTGACTATAATGGGCTACATTGGGAAGAAACAGTGTAACTTCTACACCTTTATAAAGCCTTTTTCTTTTATTTACAAAACATAAAAACAGCCTTTTTACATTGCCTTGGGGAAGATTTTTTTTCCCTCTAGACTGAAAGCATAGTCCTTTCCAGAGGAAGAAAGACATAAGATCCCTGCCCCAAGGAGATGGCAAAACATTTCGTCAGTGGAGAGGATGACAGCCAAAAAAAAAAAAGAAAAAGAAAAAGGGCAGAAGAAACAGAGCTTGAAATAAAACTTCCAGACTTTCTCAGGCAGGATGTCTACTGACTGGGGGATTCTGAGAGTTTGGAAAAGTTGCTTTCCTAGACATCTACGATAAGGTACCGAAAATACTGAAGGAGGAAAGACACACAAGGGGGTCAGGATCTTGCAATACACCCAAGGATCCAAAATCTTGCAACAGAGCATATAAACGATTTTTTAAAAAACAACTTTCAGTATGGTATAAATGTTTAAATATTAACAAGCTTAACTAAAAAAAAACCAACCCTCTGAGAACTTGTGGCTGTGTTTCTTTTTCCCCCTTCCATTCTTATTTCCTTCTGTCCTCCTTGCCTTTTTCATTTTATGGGTGAGGTCAGGCACTGCTCTCGATTTATTAATCGGTAAGACGTTCTGGAAGCCTTTCTGCCTTAGAATGGGATAGTAACCCTTTAAATATGGAAATAAAATCCACAAGGGCTGATTTAGAGCATTGTGGATTTAAAGCATAGGTTATTTATTTTAAGCCGGGCTTGGCAAGGCCAGCGCTTGGTCCACGTACAGCTTCTCATAGAATCGTAAAGTTGGAATCGACCACAAGGGCCACCAAATCCAAACCCTGCCACGCAGGAACATACCATCAAAGCATTCCCTAAAGATGGCCATCCAGCCTCAGTTTAAAAACCTCCAAAGAAGGAGACTCCACCACACTCCCAGGCAGTGTATTCCACTATCAAACTGCTCTTACCGTCAGGAAGTTCTTCTTAATGTTTAGATGAAATCTCTTTTCCTGAAGTTTGAATCCATTGCTCCATGTCCTAGTCTCCAGAGCAGCAGAAAACAGGCTTGCTCTATTCCCCATACGACATTCCTTCAAATATTTGAACACAGCTATCATGTTGCCTCTTAACATTCTCTTCTCCATGTTAAACATATCCAGCTCCCTAAGCCTCTGCTCACAGTGTACGGTTTCCAGACCTTCTACCGTTTTGGTCACTCGCCTCTGGACACATTCCAGTTTGTCAGTATCCTTCCTAAAATGTGGTGCCCAGAACTGGACACAGTATTTCAGGTAGGGTCTGACCAAAGCAGAATAGAGTGGTACTATTATTTTACTTGACCGAGTCACTATACTCCTACTGAGGCAGCCCAGAATTGCATTGGCTTTTTTAGTTGCCGCATCACACTGCTGACTCATGGTCAGCTTGTGGTCTACTAAGACTCCTAAATCCTTTTCACGTGTACCATGATCAAGCCAGGTGTCACCCATCTTATATCCATACATTTCATTTTTTCTGCCCAAGTGTAGGACCTTACATTTTTCCCTGTTGAAATTCATTTTGTTAGTTTTGGCCCAGCTCTCCAATCTGTTAAGATCATTTTGAATTCTGATCCTGTACTCTCGGGTATTAGCTACCCCTGATATTTTGGTGTCATCTGCAAATTTGATAAGAATGCCCTCTATTCCCTCATCCAAATCATGGGATTTCTCAATGGTATTTCAATGGCCCTTGTTGACTCAGTGGTATTTCAGCATCAAGGGTTTTTCTGTGGCTCTTGCGGATTCCCACTGGCCACCCTCGTTCTGCAGGAGGAAGGGTGGATTCACCCGTTAAATAGATGATTTGTGTTAACAAGCGGCTGTAACCCCTGATCCCTTTTAAACATTAACGATCCCTGCATTTCAGAACCAGAAGTACATTTCTAGCCCGTCCTAGAATTATAGAAACATAGAGTTGGAAGAGACCACAATGGCCATTTAGTCCAACCCCCTGCCATGCAGGAACAAAGCACCCCCAGCAAATAGCCCTCCAGCCTCTACTTAAAAACCTCCAAAAAAGCTGACTCCACCACACTATGGGGCAGCATATTCCACTGTCGAACAGCTCTGCCCGTCAGGAAGCTCTTCCTGAGATTCAGGTGGAATCTCTTTCCTAGTAGTTTTAATCCATTGCTCCTCGTCCTAGTCTCCGGAGCAGCAGAAAACAAGCCTGCTCCATCTTCAAAGTGACATCCCTTCAAATATTTAAACATGGTTATCATGTCTCCTCTTAACCTTCTTTTTGTCAGGGTAAACATACCCAGCTCCCTAAGCCTCGTAGGGCATGGCTTCCAGTCCCTTCACCATTTTGGTCGCCCTCCTCTGGACACGTTCCCGTTAATTCCCCCCCCCATTTTGGGGTATTTTTTTTAGAAGTCTGTGTGGCTTCCAGTGGGTCCCAATGGTCTGAAAACTGGCCTCCAGAGTAGCCAAAGTCACTTTCCCTCATTCTGAGCGTTCTCTTCGCTTTAACCAATACACAAATGTCACGCGGAACCCCACTGAACACTTTATCATACAAAAACATTGGAGGCACAAAGATGGGCTGAAAAGGCTCTAAATCGATAACCGAATATGTCTTTAAAATGAATTTTTTACCAAACAGGCATCACCTATTTGTGCGGCGGTCCTGCCAGCAAACCCCAACAACAGAAGCAGAAGGAAAGATGCCATCGTGGTGCAAACGTTTCTGCTCCCCAAAAGTGGTTTCTTCTCCTCCAAGAGGCTCCGAGCCTCCCAGAACAGCCGCCTTCACGGTCCTTGGGTGCAAGTGAAGAAGGGTGACCAAAAAAGTCTCTTCCACCCAACCAGACAACTCTTTATCCCTTTGCCCTGCGGGGCGGCCCTCGGCCCTTCCCAAGCCAACTTTTCACATTCTTCCTGTCCTGTTTCAGGATCTTGACCCTGATAGCAAACAGGTTTGTCTTCTTCTTTGCAAATAAAAATCAAAAACAAGGAGAACTGACATGGGCATCACAGGCAGGCAGGGGGAACGACACGGCTAGGGGTGGGTGACATTTTATTTCAAGTATTTTTAAATAGGAATGTACCTAAGTCTAAGGCTTGCACGGCCGGAATCCATAGGTTGTTGTGGGTTTTCCGGGCTTTGAGACCGTGTTCTGTTAGTATTTTCTCCTGACGTTTCACCTGCATCTTCAGAGGATCAGATCCTCTGAAGATGCCAGCCACAGATGCAGGCGAAACGTCAGGAGAAAATACTAACAGAACACGGTCTCAAAGCCCGGAAGACCCACAACAATCAATGTACCTAAGGTTTACAAATATGGGTGAGAAACAGTTCAGTTTTCAAATGAATTATGTCTGGGAAAACCAAAGAAAATAAATGTGTCCTTCCAGATATAGGACCTGGAAGGCCCAAGTCTTGAAAATCTGAGTTGGAACCCTTTGTATTCAGTCTTTGGCCATTTCCGCACTAGACTGTTATAGCGCTATTATTCCACTTTCAACATCCTATGGAATCCTGGGGTTTGCAGTTTCGGGAGGGGGCCGGCCGGCCCCTCCCGAAACTGCAAACCCCAGGATTCCATAGGATGTTGAAAGTGGAATAATAGCGCTATAACAGTCTAGTGCAGAAATGGCCTTTATTATGGTAACTAGAATTTCCATAATGAATGTAATCCTTGCTCTGGTAAGCAAGAATTAATCACTCCTTGGCTATATTTGCTGCTAGGTAAAAATGCAAAGATGATTACACAGTTTTTGAGTGCTATTTGCTTATTGGAAACACAGATTCAGACAGAAATAAAATACTATATAAAATACTCTTTTTAAACAGAAAACATGTTTTCCGTGTAGCATTTTCTGCACAAAATACACTGTTTTCTAGAGGGAAAAAACACATCTTTTGAGCACACAGACTTTGGAAAAACTAAGAAGTAAAAGAACCTTGCTACTGTCATTCTTCTCCACAGGGTTTCTCAAGCTCCAAGAGACCTTGTCTTGGCAGGACCCCCTCCCCAAATCTTATCATTCTTTCCATCTCTAGTTGCCAACTCTTTTGTCCTGCGAGGCTCCTGTGCAGTAAGCAAGTTCATCACAATCCTTTCCATACTGGAAACAGCTGTACCCACGGAATTTGGCCAGTATGAGCGGGAGAGAATTATGCTTCTGTTCATCTTTGAGACTTGAGCAGCACATGCATATTCCAGATGGATTAAAAAGAACTCGAGGGACTTTTTCTTTAAATGAATGCACGACAAAGCAAAACTTGCGGCCTTTTCCATCTGTAATGCTGGAACAATAGCGAGGAACAGCCTATTGCAGATTTTCTGTGGTCAGGAGTTTGTGGTGTGCCCGGGGACACACGGTGGGTTTCCATGGCCAAGTGGGAAGTTGAACTCTGGTCTCCAGGTCCTAGTCCAAAGCTCAAACAACTACACTATGTTTAAACAAGGCAGCCCCCGTCCACATCTGGCTAGGGCCAACCCTGTAATGGTATAGTGGGCAGCTGGTAAAGCCAGTGTTATCTCACTGGAAAACCCTATCCTGGCGTCTACAATTTTGATATTAAAATATGATTCAATGTGCCTGAGAGGTCACCCGGATGGGCACATAGGTGTTACTGCCCTGGCTAGTCCGAGCTTTGGGAATATTAAAGATATCCCTTGATATCACAATTCGGCTGCACTTTTCTATTCTTTTCCATGTGCTTGCGAGGCCACCGGACAAGCATGTAAACAAGCTCGGTCGTCAATAGCCGTAATATTCAAACTACAATACAGGCAGGCCAGAAATAGCTGACTCGCTGCTTTAGGAGACCTCCAGGCAAGTACTCTAATTAGGTATGCACGCCACTTACAAAAGAGCCTCTGCCCCGCGATGGCAGCTTGATGGGTAAACTATGCAACACCCAAGCACTCTGCGTCTGCATACTGGCTACTCTATTGAGAACCGCTATGATAACTCAATCGTTCAGATTCTGACCTTTCGGAGGCTTTGTCTCCAACTCCAAATCTATTGTTTTCCCCCAAGTACGGCATAGCCTGCGGCCACAATTCTCCTTATAAAAACCCTTGATTCCGAGACCTTCCTCGGAACGCTCCCGAATTTCATCCCGCCTTGCTGCTGCTTTGCTTGGCGAGCCTCCCCTCAGCGCCACGCGCCAAGCTACGTCGCACCCCAGCCTCGCTTTCTATTTTTCTGGGCATGAGGACAGGTGAAGTGTCACCCAAACCAACAATCCTTCTACAAATCCTTCTATACCACTCCAACCTTTATTTTCTTTAGTTATCTTGCGTGAGTGTGTCGCATACACTGTTTTGCTTGTATTTAATAAACATCATTTATTATTTCAACTTCGGTGTGCTCCTTGACTCGACCCGACCCCGTAGACATAGGGTGCAAGATCTCGCTACGTTACCCTGCCTCTCGTAACGCTAAGCAGTGCTCTGAGCTAATTTTCCCCACCTTTAGTTGAGCACGTCTTGGTGTCCCTCCCGGGACCCCAGTTCACAGGGTAACATAGGCAGCCATGGTCAAAGATCAAAAACCAGGTCAGGCCAGTAAAATTCCCAGTCTCGTAGCCCCAGGAGACCTCAAGCTGTGCAAACCCACAATAAAAAAAGGGTCCTCAGCCCCGAGACGCCGATTTGAGGGAATTAGCGTGTCTGCCCCAAGTTGAGCAAATATTCCATCAGACGAGGACCATTTACATGAAGTCACACGACAAACTAATACAGCTGAAGATCCTGAGACTTTGGCAACACCTTGCAATCCCATCACACAAAGGAAATTGCCATGGTGGAGCTTCGTTATCGCTCCAATACCCATTGTTCTCCCCGGGAAAGGATTAGTCCTTCAGATACTTTCCTCCCTACAAATAGTCCCGGTTTTTGAGCGTTTCTTTGGATCACTCCCGGTCATCCCAGCAGACCGTTTCTGTGTCTGTTGAGTAATCCCCTCAGCCCGCTCCGTGCGGAGCCCCACTTCTCCGCTGTTTTTCCCACTCCAAGGACTTCAGGAAAAGGTGCAGTATTACCCCAACTGTACCCCTCCAATACTCCCCTATCCAATTTCCTCTCTTTTGTTTCTTTATAGCTCTTGGGTGCGTGAGTGCGTTGATGCGTGAGACTTGCATTCAATAAAATCATTTACTGGACATTTTTGTTTGATTTTTGGCTTGGCCTGACCCGGTAAAAACTGGGTAAAAAGACCCCGCTAGGTTACCCTGCCTCTCGCATTGCTATTGCCCGTGCTCGGGCTAGTTTCCATTCCCCATCACGTGGAGCACATTGGGGTATCCCCCGAGGGACCCCAGAAATCAGGGTAACACTGGACGGAAGAGTTGTGCATTATTCCATTTATTTTCATAACTTTGCAAAAGGAGCACCTCTCCTTTTTGGCACTCCTTCTGGCCAGGTATTTTAAATTTGGAAATTTCCTTTCCATTCCGTGACTTCTGAAATGGAAATTTATGATTCCTGAAATGGAAATGTATGCAATATAAGAAATTTACAAAATTTAGAAATGAAAATAGTTTGGGAATATAAATATAAAGAGCAACAAATTTAAAACAGTAGAAAGCGATGAATTTAAGTCAAGTACATTTTCATATCTTGGAGCTGTTTGCAACACGAGTAGGAGCCATTTTTAAATACACACACTCTTTTGTTGTTGTTGTTTAGTTTAGTACAATTTGAGTATTAGTTTAGTTTAAGTATGGTAGATATGTATATAATTTTCTTTCTTTGTATGTTTAGTGCAATGTTACATAGAGGTTGCTTTTGTAGTTCGTCTTTATATTGGTTTGGTTGGGTGTTTTTTTTGTTTGTTTTATGTATTTGTGTCAATTTTTAAAATTTCTAATAAAAAAAATTCTTTCCATTCTCTTGAAATTTAATTCAAATTTTTGCTGTTTTTGGTCTGCTGGTTTCAGAGTTGTTTTCTTACTTACTGCCCTGTAACTGAACACTGTCTTCGTCTTGAATTTTTTTTTTAAAGAAAAAAAAAAGCTGTATATAATCCCTTAGGACAGTTTAAATAAAAATCTTACATTTCCGAGAGCGGAAATAGATTTGGCTGGCCTTCTCTAAGGGCTTCAAAATGATACTCGAGCGGGGACGAACATTTAGATCTCTTCCTTATAAAATGAAGCCTTTCCTCCCTTTTTTTCTTCATTTGCTCTCTTACCCACGATTTTTGCTCTCTTACCGTTGTTGGATGCCGCCTTGTGTCCTGTTCGGGGAGAAAGGCGGCATACAAATTAAATAAATAAATTAAACAAACAACAAAAAGGCGAGTGAGTGAAGCTGAATATAAAGAAGACGACAATGACGATGGAGAAGAATTTGTTGGCGCCACATGGGACTTGAACCCAGAGTTGGCAGCAGATACCTCTGGGTTACCAGCGGCGCGGGTGGGACTAGAATCCCCCTCCCAATGGTTGGTGCCAAGTGGGACTTGAACCGACAATTGGCGGTCACCCAGACCCTCGAAAAACAGGTGAGGTCAGACCTAAAATCAGTAGCGTAGGAATATGGGGGTGCAGGGGGTGATTCACCCCAGGCGGCAATGTTTCCGGGGTGTCCCGGCCAGTAGCCACGCCCCCACACATGCTGGCCACACCCCGTGTGCCCTGGCCACGCCCTCACACAACACAGCCACGCCCCCACACGGTGGCCACACCCCTCGCTCTGCAGCCCCGCCCCCTGCCGCCCCCCGTCCTCACACCCCAAGCTCCGCCACTGCCTAAAATATTAGGTCGGCACGGGCTTCCCCGTCCGGCCTTTGCAGTTGCGGGTGAGCTCTGAATCAGCCCGGAAGGATCCCCAACTTTGGCCGAAGGACTCCCCTCCGTCAGCACGAAAGCGGGCCGAACTCCCTCTCGCATGAGCAGCGGGAAGAACAGTTTATTGAAAGCAGGGAAGGGTTAAATAGGTTTGGGATGACAGTGATCTCATAAAGCGCACAGCGCATGTGCGAGACTATCGGTTGGTGATACAGTAACTTCTGGTTCACGATGAAAAACGAACCCTGCGTCACACATGCATTCGCTCAGCGGTGAAGTGTAGGGAATATTGTTACGGAGAGCAGTGGGAACCCGGGCATTGACTTTGCCGGTTTAATGGCGCCATAAATTTAAGCAGGACAAGCGGCCGACAACAGGAACAAGCTTTAAAGTCAACTAGAATTCAATACGGAGGACTTTACTTAAGCAAACACAAAAAAGACAAAGAGAGAGTTTCTCTATAGCGGAGACGTTTAAGCAGGCAACGCCCTCCGTGAATTAAACTATCCAGAGTGCTGAATCTCCTCACAGCCCTGCAGAGTAGACCAGGGACAGCGATGGGAAACGCTGGCCGTTTGGGCTGTGCTCTTTTACTGCTAACGATATGGCCGCAAAGATGGAGCCGTAGAACTGCCGGCTAAAAGAAAACATAACCAAACGGATCAGTTAGGGCGAAAAAGCTAACAAGCGCTACTCCCAAAAAGTGAAGCAGGGCAGCAGAATCCAGCAGGCAGATACGTCACATTTTGACAGATTCTTGCAAAGGGTGTTGGAGAGGGCACTGCAGCTTTGCCAAGCGAGGATATCCTTATGCTGTTCAACAAGGGCATGGATTAGAAGTATTACCAGATTTAGAGGTTCCATCACGGTCAGCCTGTGAGGCAGAAATCTTGTCTCTCACTCAGCAGAAGAGTCCCACAAAATGCCATAGGGGCTGGTTTTCCACTATCTGAAATCAGTGAGAGAGTATACCATATTTCTGGGTATCTGAAAGATTGCCTTGTCTTTGGTAGATCTCTTCCCCTGGTTTTTTTTTTTAATCATTTTTTTTTTTGAGCGACAGTGCAACAATGAAATGGAGCTTTACCCCTTAATCCACTTAATCCAGCAGATTTGAGAAAATTGGAGAGAAAAAGCCACACCTTTAGTGTTGGCCTGGCATGAAAGAAGAGTCACACCATTAAAGCCACCTGCCATTCAATGAGCCGCATTTCCCTAACCGCTTCCCAAGGGACAACATGGGGTGACAGTTACGGAATCCACAAAATTGCTGCCAGCGGGGATGGAGAGAAGCGTAACTGTCTCCAAGCTGGGCCTCACCCTGGTCGCCTGCATCCCCAAGGTCCCTTAAGCAAGCTGCGGTTTGGGAGGGGATGGAGGGTGCATGCAGCCAAGATCTGTTGCTGCAGCTTGCAAAGACTCTATTGAGGGGCGGGTCTATGGATTTACAGTGCCCGTTCCACTTTTGTGAGGGTTCTGGGCACAGAAGCCTCGTGGGCATCAAAAAACCACAAATACCCGCCCCCACCTGAGTGAGGTCTAACCAAAGCAGAATAGAGTGGTACCATTACCTCCCTTGATCTAGACACCATTGATGCAACCAAGAATCGCGTTGGCCAACTTTGCTGCTGCATCACACTGCTGACTCATGTTCAGTTTGTGGTCCACTAAGACTCCTAGATCCCTTTCACACGTACTGTTGTCCAGCCACGTGTCCCCCATCCTATATTTGTGGGTTCCATTTTTTCTGCCTACGTGCAGGACCTTACACTTCTCTCTGTTGAAATTCATTGTGTTAGCTTTGGCCCAGCTGTCCAATCTGTCATGGTCATTTTGAATTCTGATTCTCTCCTCTGGGGTATTAGCGACCCCTCCCAATTTGGTGTCATCTGCAAATTCGATCACCATGCCCTCTATTCCTTCATCCAAGTCATGGATGAAGATGTCGAATAGCCCTGGGCCCGGGACAGAACCCTGTGGCACCCCACCAGTCACTTCTCTCCAGGATAAAAAGCAGCCATTGGTGAGGAGCACCCTTTGGGTTCGCTCGGTCACCCAGTCACAAATCCACCTGACAGTAGCCCCATCTAGCCCCCATTTTGCTAGCTTCTTTGCAAGAATATCCTGGGAAACTTTGTCAAAGGCCTTGCTGAAGTCAAGAAATGCACATTTAAGGCACAGTTAACCTAAAGTTGGTATCTACCTGGGCCTGCCTTCCCGTGCCATGGTCCAGGGTTTTTGAGAAAAACTTCTGTGGGTCCCACAAGACACCCTGCTGGCAAGCAGAAACCGGGGCGTGTGGGGAGAAGTGAGAAGAAACTGGAAAAGCAGAAGCACTGGAAAAATGCCACCAGGCTCGTTGGGACGGCAGGAGGAGCGTTGCAGCCCTTCGACCTGCTGCACAGGTTACAGGCAAGGAAGGTAGAAAATGCTGCCCGCCTGGTTTGGCAAGATGGGGCAGGTTGTACTAAGAAGACCGAAAGGGGAATGGGCAAGACTTGGGTCACACACACACCCCACTTCCTAACCTGGACATTCCCAAGGGAAATGGAATTAAATTTGGCTGAAGGGCAGAGTGTCAATACAATAAATAATGAACTGCCCAGCCACCCTCGTGAGCTGAAAGCACTCATCCTCAAAAGGAGGTCCTCAATATTTCTGTTTGTTCACTCCCCTGGCCTTCTTTCTTCGGCAGTACTAAGCGCCTTTCCGTACTACACTGTTATAGTGCTATTATTCCACTTTCGACCTCCTATGGAATCCTGTGGTTTGCCGTTTTGGGAGGGGCCTTTCAGATTCTCAGCCAGAGAGCTCTTGGGCCTCAGTGAACTACAAAGCCCAGAATTCCACAGGACGTTGAAAGCGGAATAATAGTGCTATAACAGTGGTGTAGTGGCTTGAGCATTTGGCTGTGAACCTGGAGAGCAGAGTTCAGTTCCCTGCTCAGCCTTGGCAACCCACTAGGTGATCTTGGGCATGTCACACACTCTCAGCCCCAGAAAATCCTGTGATAGGTTTGCCTTAGGGTTAGCATAATTTGGAAATGACTTGAAAGGACACGAGAAGAATAGTTTAACGCTTCGACATCATTTTTTTTTTTTTTTTGGTAACAAATTTCCAGGCACCCACTGAATTGCAGGCTTTGGTCTCCAAGGGCTCTTGTGCAAATTGCCAGGTTAGAGAAGCTACTTAAAAGGACGAAAAGAGCCGGTTTAACCATGAAATTAGCAGATTGGCTCCCCAAGAGTTAATGAGGTCAGACATAGAAACTTTGGCCATCTTCTCCTGGAATTTATTTCCAAACCGACCAGTGACTTGACAATGAATTAACGACCATCTCTCTCACAGACTCTTTTCTAACATTTTGTTGATTCCTCCTTCCTACAAGGCAGCGCCTGGAATTGGGCACCTATTCCAGCCCAGCCCAGAGGGAAGCAGAACTATGTCTTCCCATGACTTGGAAACGATGGTGCTGTGAATGCATCTTAAAGCCACACGAACCAAGCAAGCTGCCTCCAGAAATGGAGCCCAAAATCCAAAGATTTCTCTAGGAGATCATAGAATTAGAAGGGACCTCAAGGCCATCTAGTCTGACCCCTTGCCAAGCAGGCCTCCAGAGTTCCCGCTTTCCCAAGATACAGCCCTCCAGCCTCAGACCGACAAAGAGAGGGATCCCAGAGCCCTGCAAGGCAGTTTTTCCACTGTCGGTCGGCCGCTACGGTTAGGAAGATCCTCCTACTGTTTAGGTGGAATCGCTTTTCTTACGATTTCTGGCCTCCTCTCCCCGACAAATCGGTCAGCGTGGCAAGCAGACTTGGTGGAAAAACTGCTTTAATGGATTAATCTCAGGATTATAACGTCTGTGACAACGTAACCTTTTTTTGAGCTACATCCACATCCCACCACTCTAAACAGAATGGAATCTAAACAGTGTATTCAATAATGTGAAGACTTCCAGGGGAAACCACAGACCGGCTTCCACTTCCACGTGTCTGACTGTCGAAAATTCCTCCCAAGAGAGAAAATAGGGAGTGGCAAAGTGTTGGGTGATTCCTTTCTTTATGGCTTTGCTTAATGGCAATTAGATGCGTATCTCACCTCAGTGTTCAGAAGGATCTTTTATCTCCTCAGTGGGCTTCAAGGGTCCTTCATTTTTAATCCCCTTCTCCCAGGAATCGCTTCCTCGCTAGCCAGCCACTTGCCAAAAGTGCACACGCACCCCCTCCCCGGAACACAAAGGTCTTTGTTGCAATGGAACAGGAGAAGATGTGCTTGGTTTGCCATGCTGAAGTCCACAGGAGCCCACAGTGTTTCAGATCTCAATCCGCTCCCTCCCTGCCGAGAAAGAATAACCCTGAATGTGTGAACAGAGCTCTTGTAAGCGGCAGAAGGGTCACCCAGAGGAGTACATCGGGGGAAAGCTGCTAAGAATGGAAACTAGGACTTTCAGGAAAGGACGATTGTTGCAATGGCTTATTATTCCATTATATATATGATCATTAATGGCCCTGCCCTCTTTGAATCCCTTCCAGATCACAAAACTAAGCAAAGATTGTTGGGCCGGACCAAACTGGCACCCCTGACAAGCAAGGAAACAGCTGGGAGAAGGGTCCCCGGACTCTGACGGGATCATCCCTGAAACCAGGGAACTCAGGCTGGCGGTGATGTATTGAAGCCTTTTGCTTCGCATCTCAAGTCAAATCTCAAGTCTCTTCAAGTCTCAAGTCCCTGAAGATACTTTCAAGTCAAGTCTCAAGTCTGGAAGCCAACTTTATACCCCAACCAAAATTCCAGAATTATTGGACAGAGTCAAAACAAAGTCAGTTTTAACGATTTAAGCAGAGTCGGCCCTCTGCGTTCGCAATTTTGCCATCTGCAGCTTCGGAAGCGGGGAACAGGATCCTATCTTGCTCCTCATTACTGAAGATTCAAAAGCTTTAAAAGGAAGGAGTCTTCTTCCTCGAGCCTGTTGCCTAACACTTTTGCTGTTCCCCTCTGAGAAACACATCCTGCACTCTGGGGGCGAGTCTTGCCTTCTGCTCTTAGGAAACATTTTAGGAGGCTCCTCCGATATGCAGCGGGGACAGGCTGCTGAGCAGACCTCAAGCCCATTGCCTAACCCGTTTGCCGTTCCCCTCTGAGAAAGGCACCCCCACTTTGGGCTCGAGACAGATTGTCATGAGACCAGTAGGCAAAAAGAGATGGAGGCGTCGTTCAACGTCGTCAGGTTCCTGGATGAATGCGTTATGTTAACTGAACCAAAGGCAGCAAGTCAGGCATTAAAAATATACAAGTCTGGAGTCAAGTCGAGTCAGTGCGTCATTTATGGCCGAGTCGGGTCACTGAAATGACTTTCATTTCTAGCGACTCAAGGCTACATCGCTGCAGCCTGGCTTGCTGAGACAACATCCCAGCACCTGCCAGCTACATCAGCTGCTCACTTCAGGCCCACCATCATCTGCAGCAGCAACTAGGAGAGCTCCCTGCCTCCTGTCCACCAGCAGCAGAAGCTCCATTTTGCCCCTGGCTTGGAGCCACAAGAAGACCTGGCCATCTGCTCCTCCTCACATAGGGCTAAAAGCTCCTTGTGGCCGTGGAAGAGGAGGAGGAGAGGAGTCTTCTTGAGCCTCCCAAGTGAGGATGAGCCCGGGAGGCCTCCTTCCGGGAGCCCCGAGGCCTCTTTCTCAGCCCCACGAAAGCCCGACGCCCAGAGAGGAGGAAGAGCGGGGCCGACAGCGGCTCCAGCAAGGTGAGAGGGCACTGGGGAGCCCTGGTCCGTGGCTTTGTGCGGGGAAGCCTCCTCGCGGGTTGGTCCACCTGCCTTCCTTGGGACGTGGGAGGCCTGGCTGGATGGGGTGCAAGTGTCATCCTCGATTGCTCTCAGTGGCTGAGGTGACCTATGTTTCTACCTGCCTTGCGCAAAACCGTAAAGAAAGGAATCACCCTACACTTTGCCGTTCCCGATTTTCTCTCTTTGGAGAAATTTTTGACAGGTAGGCACGTGGAAGTTGGTCTATGGTCTCCCCCGGTGTGTGTCTAGCTGGACAGTTAAGGGGGCTCATACTTTAGAACCACTGCTCAGCTTATTGCCTTCATCTTCTAATGGAGCCGGCTTCATTTGGTGTACCAGAAGCTCCTTTGGCCTCCTCAATCGGAGCTTCGCTGACGTCTCTTCCACCACCATCACAAAACGCTTTGCTCACTGGGGAACCCTTTGGCCTGAGCCGCACCCCGCATCCACTATCAGACAAAAGGAGTTCACCTTTTTTTAGAAAAAAAATAGTTGATAATAACAACCGTTTGACAGCATGCAAACTAAGAACAAGTAAAATTAAAGACAAAAACCGGGCCATATCAGATCTAATCCTAAAGTGGGATCAGCGCAATAATTCATAATCACAAAATCTTAAGTGTGTGCGCGCTGAATTGTTCTTTTGTGCCTTCCAGTCATTTCCAATCTATGGCAATTCTAAGACATGGCACGAGAACCACTTGATTCAAATGCAGCAGTAGCCGTGGCAGTCAACTTGTGACATTAAAGATTGGTCTAGTTTTTTCAAAAAATGCATGTCTTTGCCTGACAGCTTGTAGACACCAGAAAACATGGCTAGGTAGACCTCCTTGACCAGAGTTTCAGGGAGCAGTCACTAAGAAGGCCCTGACAAACCCACTTCAGAAAGTAATGGGACAAAAAGAAAGGCCCTCTCCCCAAGATTTTCTGCCTTGGGTGGTTATTGTGTTAGCAAAAATTCCCCAAAATGTCCACATAGGAGAGGACAGTGAAAGAAACCACAATTCTCCTGAGCGGTGACTTCCACGTCAACGGTGTGCTGAAGTCAGTCCAGGGATTAGTCTGAACTCTGGAGGAACTCTTCTAGATGCTCAAGCTATCTTTGGAGAACTCTTATATGGAAACTTTGGAAACCGTTCCTTTAAAGCTGAGACTGAACTTCTGAACGTATTTGCTACCCGCTGATAAGGAAGTCAGTGGCCGCTACAGATTTCCTGATTGCAAAGATTTTGGGGAGGTGGGTGTGGGGAAGAGAGCTATTCTGAAACATTACACTTTAGGAATGGATTGGCCATGTCCTAAACAAAGCTAGAAGACTTTTACTGCCCCCCTGCCACCGTACCTTACAGTCCTTTTAACATTTGATAAGCGGCAGACAGATGATAACTTTGGATGGATGTCTCTGGCTCATACGACCTGTAGTTCTTTTTTCTTCCATCAGTGAAGTTCTCTCTTTACTGCCCATATTGTTTTATTCTTCTTTCTTGCCTATTCTTCGTTTGCAGAATTAAAAAATGAATCCTCTCTCCCCATTATTGTTAGGACAACCAAAAAGACTTTGGAAATCTCCAGATCGTCATCATGGCAGACACTGAGGGTAAAAAAAAAAAAGTAATAATTTTATTCCCCAAGGTCCGGCACTTTCTCCAGAGTGAGAGTCACGGCATTTCGGCTCCAGCACACATCCACTGTGCCTCGGAAGCCAAGGACTAAGTATGGTCATCCACGCTCTGGCCTCCGCTTTCGTAAGGACTGACTCCAGTCTCAGGGTTGCGTTAGAGAACCTGGAAGGCTGTTCTTCAGAATTTAGATTACCCAAGTTGTAATGATGCAGAATTGGGAAAGGGTCCCAGCTGGGATCCATAAATTTGCTACTGATTTGGCTTTGAAAATTTGAGTGCTGCAGATACATAATGGCCTCCTCTTGTCTTTTAAGAAATTTGAGGATGGCTGTTGAGTTCCTCCTTGCATTAACAGCAGCATACTTCCCACATGCTTTCCTACTACCAGTAGCATGAAAGATTACCGCCAGATATTGGAAGCAGAGGACCTGTTCATTCTCGTGGCCATCTATACTCCCGGTATGGTTCTTGGGCCTTTAAGCAAATGCCATGATTTTAGTTTTTTTGGATAGTTGAGTACTAGTTGATCCTCTCTGCCGCACTGTGTTAGTGCTCTTAGTGCTCTTTTTAGACCAATGGGTCTTCTTGAAAGTATTGCTGCATCATCTGCATAAAACAGAACTGAGCTCTGCCTTCCGTCTTGTTTTGGAGGATGGGAGTTTGTGTTGTTGAGATGGCCCACCACACAGTTGATGTAAAAGCTGAGGAAGAGCGGAACTAGGGTGCAACCTTGCTTGACACCCTTCTCAGTAAAAATGGCATTGGTGAGATGGCCCTGGGGTTACATCTCACTTTGCGGGAGGTCCCTTCCCGCAGCATACAAATTCAATGGAGTAAACCTCAATCAGTTGAGGAAGCTTCAAGTTTTTCCCACCGTTTGGTTTGAGATATAGAGTCAAAAGCTGCTTTAAAATTTATAAAGGCAGCATAAAGAGTGGCTGTGTTGCAGGAGGAATATTTTTTTGATAAGATGGTAGAGCACAAGGCACTGGTCTATGGTGGATCAGCCTTCGGCTAAAGCCAGCCTGTTCCTCTGCAAGTATGTTTTCTTGTTCCAGCCAGGTCTGGAATATCCATCCTAAGCGTCTTGCGTAAAGTTTGCTGATCATCTTGAGGAGGCTACGGTTAGCAGGATCATCCTTCTTTCCTTTTTTATATATGGATACAACGATGGCAAGCCTCCAATCCTTGGAGTCTTAACCATAGTTGTCAATGCAGGTGAAAAGTGAGGCCGGGATAATTTTTTTTAATGGCGTCTGAAGGTATCAAGTCTTCCCCTGGAGTCTTCCCCTTTCTCAGGTGAGCTATAAAGTTCTTGATCTCCGTCAGCGTTACTGGTGTCCACATGGGGAGATTTTCTATATTTCGGCTAGCGCATCCACTCCCAACACAGGTGTCCTTATAAAGTGCTCAAAAATGATCCTCTCAGATCCACGAGGGGATGTGGAAGCTGCCGTGTCATCAGCATGACCAACTTCTGCTGCCATTTTAACCCCCTGGTTGCCATGAAGGATTTGCGTGTCAAAGGCTTGTTGGAAATTGTCCACCTTGACTGCAATATCATTTCATCTCTGTAACAGAAGGCTCAAAGTTTCTGCAGGCAGAAGGCAGACTTTGTGGAAAGATTGAGAGATATAATTGTGGGGGATACTGGCAGCAAGTTCTGAGATATTGTCTCTGTTATCTCCATTGTCTCCCTGTTCTGGAGAGCAGCTTGAATTTAAACTTTGAAGACTTGGGGAGGCTGTTTTACTTAATGTGGACTTCAGTGGCGTCACATTCGTTGGAGTGAAAAGGAAACGGAGGTTGTAGATCTCTGACTCGTGGACTCTGATGCCTCTGCTGTGGGAAAAGTGAGCCAATCCTCATCCGTTTCTCTGCTTTGGAGGATTCCCGGATTCCAATATTGGGACTGGTCTGGATACTTTTTTTGCCTTTGGGTGGCATTTAAAGGTGTGTAAGGGGATTATAGTCCATCCCACTACCACAACCGTGTAAACAGACTGTATATCCTGATGCCTGGATATCACTCTGTGGTGCATGTCAAGAAGTGGCTTTTGTAGCCATGAAAATTCATACTAAAATAAAGACCAGTTGGCCTTAAAGGTGCTGCCACGTTCCTTCTTCTTTTCCACTCCCCCTCCCTTCCTTTTTATATTGCATCAGTGGCTCAGATCTCAAGGCTCGCATCTTCAGGGATGGATGACGCTTTGAATTTGGGCGTTAGGCCCAGGGTTCTAATATTCCACACGTGACTCTCTCCTTCAAAGTTTTAAAAAACAGAGAAAGCCATTGCTTCATCAGCTAGCAGAGGACTGTCATTCTTCCTTGACCGCTGACGGGATTCGACACCCACTTTTTCTCATCTTCCTAGACTTAACGGGCCATTTGCCTTTTACTGGAATATTGTCAGAAGTGCCGTGTGGGACTGGAAGAGGGCATCAGCCTGTCCAGGCACAGCGGTCCCAATCTGTGCCTAAATCACTTTTCAGAGCTTCGAGAAGCCAGAATGCAAACTTGCCAAGTCCAGAGATCGAGGTGGGTTTCAAGAGAGGTAACTCCCACGGTCTCCAGAATCCTAAGGGAGAGAAAAGAAGAGAAGGGAAGGAAGATGAAGGTCAGCTGAAAGCAGGACCCACAACAGCTGCCACGGCTCGTTCAGCTTTTGCCTCTGAGAATGGCTAGAGGGGATGCCTCTCCGCAATGCAGCCACCCCTCCCTGGCTTAGCACCCGGCCAACAGAGAGAGATGGTTCTTGCACGCAGGTGGACCTCAGTGAACAAAAGAGAGTGTCCAGGGGCGTTCCTTCTCAAACAGAACATTTGGTACCAGAGACAGAAGTCCACGGTTGGCAGCAAAGGGGCATCAAGGCTTGTACAGAGTGCTTCGTGAGAGAGGGAACTCTGGACAGCACGCCTGCCCTTTTGTTTCACCTCTCTCTTTCTTTGACTGATATACCCAAGCGTTTTTGCTGCTTGCCCGCAGAGGTCACGTCTCCCCCTACCCTTCGGGCATGTGGAAGAACCGGTCGTTAGCTCTGAATTTTCAAAAAACAAAAGGAACTCGTGGGACTCACCTGCTGAGAGATCTCTGTTAAGTTCTCCCTGCAATCTCCGTAATGCAGCCGCGTGTCAAGATCATGGAGCCGGATGGCCCGAGAATTCGGCCCGCTTCCTCCATGAACCGGAGGATGTCAAACCGGTGGGCTGCGGTGAAGGCCGTGATGAGGTCCACAGAGCGATCCTCAAAGGGAAGCTCTTCCGCAGGGCAGGCGCTGCGCAAGGGAATGGCAACGTGGCCGTTAGGATGATTTCTCACTCACAGGGCCTGTAAGAACGGCTGTGGTTGGACTTCCAAGCAGATCCTCCCTGTCTGATTCCCTGGTTCACCTGTCTGCCGGGGGTCCATAAATTTAGGGAAGTCCTCAAATAAGCAACTTCTCAACACTAAGACATTCTCAGCAAATTACAGTGGGCTCTCCGCTTTTTCATATTTTACAACGCATGGTTGGTTGAATCCAGGAATACGGAATTTGCAGATGTGGAGTGTCCCTAGAGAAGTGTTCTCAAGTAAAACGAAAATGACATTTGTGATTTTTATTTCTATTTCTGTTTATTCCACTTTCGTAGGGCTCTTGCATCTTTGACCCCCTGCAAAAGTGGAGGGCTCACTGTACATGTATTTTCATTAGAGACCAGAAGGACAGGGGTTCTCTCTGGATGAAAAACAATCCAGATGTCAGGGACCAACTGGTGTGGGCATTCGTGACCTCTGGACTGATGAATGCATGACTGCTTGTGAGAAACAGCTCAGGGGCCAGGACGCATTTTCCCTGGAGAAGAAGACAATGACTGAGCAGGGACATGAGAGCCATCTTTTAGCATCTGAAGAGACTTCTGCTGAAGATGGAGAGAGCTTGTTTTCTGCTGTTCCAAAGGACAGGACATGAGCCAAATGGATTCCAATGTCAAGAAACACATGGAACTTAAACATTAGGAAGAATTTCCTGACAGTGAAACAGTGAAACAGACTCCCTCAGTAGTCAACTTTCCTTCACTGGAAGTTTTTAAACAGAGATTAGCTGGCCAATTCTCTGGGGTAATTTGACTCTGGATCCTTGCATGGCAAGGGGTTGGACCATTTATGGTTCCACCATCTGCCTCAGAAATCTTTCCTTGTTTCCTTGGATTCTGGGTCACGCTTTCCTGGGACTTTAGAACACATCAGCAGAGTTCACACACACCATACTTTAGGCAGGAGGAGTCAGCCAGATGCCAGAGAGGACTGTGTGCGCGGGTTCACCTACAGGTAGGAGACACGTGCAGGATGGTGCAGGGGCGCCCTCGGCCTCCTCAATCTGAGCTCGGCTGACGTCCCTTCCAACTGCCCTCTGGAAACGCTCTGCTAGAAGGGGAGCGCGTTGGCCGGAGCCGCATCCCACATCCACCACCAGATGGAAGGAGTTCACCTTTGGAGGAAAGACAGCGACACATCTTAAGAAATGCACCAGGTCATCTGCAAGGCCGTATCTTTCTAAACTTCATTCATGACCAAGCTCTTCAACAGTAGGACTTTTAAAGACTTTTCCCTGAGAGTTGGGTGTGTTTAGCTTGGAAAAGAGGAGACTCAGAGGTGATACGATGACCAGCTCCAAATATCTGGAGGACCGTCATGTAGAAGATGGGGCAAGCTTGCCTTCTGGTGCTCCAGAGGACAGACCCCAAACCGGTAGATTCAAACTGCAGGAAATGAGATTCTGACTGCCCATTGCCAAGGGCTCACTGATGGAAAGAGCTGTTCAACTCTGGAACATCTGAGTTTGGAAGCTGCTGGTCTCTCCTTCACTGGAGGGTTTTGGGGAAAAGTTGGAAGGGCATCGTTCAGGGTTCCTGCATTGGCCGGGGGTGGACTAGATGGTCGTTGGGAACCTTCCTACTCTACAGTCCTATGATTCTCTGAAATGCACCTTAGTTTTGTCCTTGGTACTAGGAAGAAGAAATCTGCTATGTCTACACTGGACTGGGAATTCAGGTGCAGGCGGGTAGTGGAGTCTCCAAGGCCAAATTCTTGGCGAGAGGCATGAGAACAAGCGGAGGGAAAACAAGCTTAGGAAATGAGGGGGTGATACTTAGCCGACAAATGGGATCATTGCATGGGCTAAACCTGAAACGTATTGCTATATGATGCTGCAAATCTTTTGTTCCTTCAGTTCTGGAAGCCTTTGCAATACGCACTGTGGCTTTCTCTTTGGGTTACTGAAATAAATCGCTAAAGCAAATAAAATGGTAAAACACTAAACTCCATGGAAAATGATTCATTAGCCGGGTAACTGATGCTATCAAGCAATAATATTAAAAACTCTGTTAGCATACTCCAACATCCTTAAATCTCCCTCTCACTCAGAAATGCTGTTTCACAAGATCCCACCTACCTCTTTCTCTGCCTCTGTCCAAGAAACCAACTGCCTGTTGAAAGAGAAGAATGGAGAATAGTTGAGCAGGAGAGAGGGAGGGGATGTTGTCCTGCTAACCCCAGCCAGGCCCCCCATGTCCCAAGGAGAGCAGGCGGCCTGACCCGTGGAACGTTTTCCTGAACGGCCCCCGTGGACCACGGCCCCCCATGTCCCCCCTAGAAAAGGAGTCCCAACCTTTCCAGGGCCTCTGGAGGTCCGGCTCTTCCAGCTGCCTGGGGGGTTGAGGATTCTGGGGGCGGAGGAAGAGGCCTCTCGGGTCCAGAAAAGAGGACTCCTGGACCAGTCCACGCCTGCGGGTCTCCAGCAGGCGCTTCCTCTCCTCCTCCTCCCTGGCCACAGACGGAGACTGGCTCGAAGAGATGGGTGGCAGTGGCCCAGATGTCCTCCTCGATGTCGGTGGTGCCGGTGCCGGTGCCGGTGGTGCCACCTGCTGATGGATCCGAGGCAGGTAGCACTCCCGGCCGCTGCTCACAACCACGGTGCGCCGTAAGGTGCCCCGCAAGGGAGTCGGCAGGTGCTGGGCGGTTGTTGGTGCCAGCCACGCCGACCTCCCTGGGGTCAGGGATGACCCCGACACCATTAGGGCGCCGCTTGCGTCCGTCCCCTGGCTGGCAGTGAGGGGTGGCAGCTTGCTCTGGCCCAGCAGCCTCCTCTTCCTTTTAAGGTCTGGAAAAGAGTCAAAGAGGCATTGGGTCAAACGGCGGCAAAGAGAACCCCAAGAAATCCAGATGGTTTGGACTTCGGGCCCCGGCAGTCCCAGACACCTTGGTCGGTGGTAGGGGATTACGGATCTTGTAGCCCAAAAGTAACTTTTCTGCATTCTCCTCTCTTCCTATCTGCCACAGCTAGGGAAAAGGAGCTTGTCAGAATTTTTGCCTCACGCGTAACTGGCCGTGCCAGAGGCAGCCATCCGAGCGTGACGTGAGTGGGGCGATGGTGGCCCCGTTTGCTTCTCTCTCTGTAGCCTCAGGTGGTAAAATATTGGGAGTCCACCCCGAACCTCACTTTCCCACAAGCCAGGGGAGAAATGGAGCCCTGGTCCTTCAGCACTGTACAAAACTAAATCGTATTTGCAAACAAACAAATATTAATTCGTATTATTTTTAAAATTTGAAAATGTAAAATGTGTTTGCAGCCTTCTCCTTTTCTAAGTTAAAAAATGAGCTTAATGACAAGGGTTGACCAGAGCGGAACCCTTGAACCAAGGGCTGAATGGAGAATCCCCACCTTCTCCCCTTGACTCGAGGTCTCTCTGCCCTAAAGGGACCTGACCCAAAGATTTAGCCACACAGGAGGAAAAAGCGTCCCTTTAAATGACAACGGGAAGGCCAGCCATTGTGAACTGCAACGACTATCTAAATTCTCCTTAAACTGAACATTATGGCACGTTCGGCAAAAATGACCGTTGCGTACGGATGGGATACCCCTCTTGCTTTGGGAACAAACCGGTCAATTCGGCTAAAGGTTGGCAGCATAATACGGAGGGGACGGGTGCCCCTGCCCAACGCTTGCTCCTTTCCGGGCAGAGCACGCCTGCTTGCCTGATAGACGCTAAAAGACATACGGACCAAGGCTTGATGGTTCACCACCCAGACGTCACGGTCAGAAGATCTTACTGCTTTAACCTCGCATAAATGTCAATTTGGCAAACTTTGGCTTCAGCTAACTACGTTATTGGACAGGTGACCGACTTATATTAATACATATTCCTAGCCCAGCTTCACACCCCTTGTTTCTCCCCCCTCTTCTTTTCTTTTTCCATCTCCATCTTTCCTATTTTAAATAGTTGTTGCTATTCGTTGTTAGGTTTATTATTAATTGTTTCATTTTTTAAAAAATGTATTGCTGTTTCCAAGTGATAGAGCCCTGCTCTTCCAGTCAGCTTCCCTGAGAGCCACCGGAGAAAATAACCAGAAGTGTCTTTCCAGCAACTGGATGGTGAATATTCCTACCTGCCATCCTCAGGCGGGGCGAGTCCCAGGAATATAGGTAAACACAGCACAAGAAAACTAAACCTAAGCCTAAACTTAACTAAACTACACTAATCTAACTCAACTAAATTCAAGAAAACCTAAACTTAAGTCAATATTACTCAAACCTACACTCAGTATCAACTAAACTGAAATCAACCTAAACTTATCAAAACTAAACTTAATCCGAGCTAGCCCTAACACAACCTAAACGCTTCCTAATCTCCGCGATGCACGCTAAGCAATAAGCCACAGATCTAAGACAAGGCAAAATTGTTTATTGCCGTCCCTATGGCGACCTAAGAAGCTGTGAGCTGGAAGCAAAGGCAAAATGGGATGATGAAGGATGATGTCAGAGTGGGAGCCAGAGACCCGAGGCCGGTCCTAAGAGAGGAGGCCCTCGGTTAGGCCGTCTGTGATGTTTTCCCAAGCAGATTCGGACGGGGAAAAGGGGCCGACGGGGGAATAACTGTGACGAATGGAGGGTCGCTTCCCTTTCCTTGGGGTGTAGCGTTCCCCAGAGAGCCATCAAATCTGCTTGGGAAATCATTTCTAAAACTGGGGCAGTTTCAGAGGGGTGGGTGGGTCTGTTCTTTGCATGGTACATCTTATCCAAGGCGTAATGTAACGCATCATCAGACCGACCTCCTGTTATCACGTGCCCAACGGTCCTGTCCTGCGAGAAGGATCTCATCCATTTATTTTGTCCAAATGTTTGGGATGTAAAAAGTTCTGCGTGTGATCAGCCGATACAAGGGTTGCGTCGGTCTTCTGAAGGAAAACCCATGAATTATTTGGGAGCACCTTAATTTCAGAATATTTTGGTGAATTGTAACTTAGGAAAGTTTGCACCCCAAAACTCTTTAAATCAAGAATACGGACTGTGTTGTTTCCATCTGTTGCTGGAGTGCAACTCCCAACGACCCTAGCCAATATAGCAAAGGTGGGGAATGCTAGGAATTGTAGTCCGACAATAGCTGAAGGGCTGCAGGACTCTCCCCTTGCTTTAAGCCAGTCTGCCCCAATGTTTGGCTATTTCTTCCCCTAAAAGTAGCAGGGGCCCCTTTGTCTGGCTGCTGCAGGCTAATAGGACCTCCTCTCCCAAAGGTAACATGCATCTTTGGGGTATTTGAAAAAAAAAACCTCCCTGAAGACACCCTCTCCAATCTGATCTTGGAAGCTAAGTATAGTCTCTCCTGGTTACTACTTGGAGGGGAGACCACCAGTGAATACCAGGCTCTATTTCAGAGGAAGGAACTGGCAAAACCGCCTCTGAGTATTCTTGGATGAGAAAGCCCTATGGAATTCATGGGGTCACCATTAAATCAATAGACAATTTAATGGCACACAGACACACACACAAACACAGAGATAACAAAATCTGCCTAAAGCCTCTAACTGGAGGTCACCTCTAGAGCAGGAAGCCATGAAGGTGGAAAACCTGGGAAGGAACCTTTTAAATAACCTTTTAATGCAACAAACAAAACACATCATTAGATCCCATTTTTATACTTGATGTGCAATAATATCAATTTGAAATTTAAGATTTAAAAAAATATCATTACCAAATCAGATAGCCTTCATTCTTTTTTTCCCATTCAACCAAGATTATGTTCTGCCATTAATCCTGTGGATAAACTTCTACGTCTCTTCCCCTTCAGGAATAAAAAGAATCTAATAAATTTATCTAATCTAATAAATAAATTAATTTGTTAATACAGCTTTACATTGGCCAGACTCCTGGTGTCACTTGTTCTCCATCTCTCTTCTTTAATTCTCTTTCGCTAGGTTGTAATTCACAAGGCTCTAATTCCTTAACAGCTTTCTTTGATATGCAATAAATGCGATCCACATTTACGGCTTAGGTGCTCCCCAGCCATACGTAATAAATCATCATTTGATTGCTCTGCTTTAAAACGAACAGTTAACCCAGCTCTCTGAACTCAATGCTCCCTACAATAAACTAAGTTAAAACACTAAGAAGATAATCTATAACAATAATTGTCTAATACAATAATGTTTTATGCACAATCATGGATGCGTCATACTGTCTGTTATGTCATGAAGCATGTCTGGCATGACAATACATCATTCTCTATTATATCCCCTCTTTCACTTTTCGGTTTCCTTTTTGCTAAACTCAGAAATCCCTAATATTGCAACCTTCATTCGTAGTGCAATGAGCATTCGGCATCTGATAAAGCTGGCTGCAGTTTCTACCTCATCCTTAAAGGTATTTAAGGTGATACAAAATCCTCCCTTATTTTTACTAAAACGGACTAACTTTGCCCTCCTCAAAACGTTGGTCTTCATTTCTGCACCTTGTCGAGCCCTAAAATTTTGTCTCTGAGATGCTTTGACCAAAAGCGTCCGCCATATTCCGTCACCCCATAGAGTTGTGCGAAAGCATTAAGATGTCGGCAGTTTTATTTTCCGCGGCTTCCCTAACAATCGCCATTTTTCAATTTGCCTTTTTCATAGTATTCATGCCGTGGGTCAAGAAAAAGGTGGAATGGTAGAGGCTTCTATTTCCCTGGCCCTTTCCCTACATGGTCTTGAAAAACTATGGCCATTTCCGCACTAGGCTGTTATAGCGCTATGATTCCACTTGCAACATCCTATGGAATCCTGGGGTTTGCAGTTTCGGGAGGGGCCGGCCGGCCCCTCCCGAAACTGCAAACCCCAGGATTCCATAGGATGTTGCAAGTGGAATCATAGCGCTATAACAGCCTAGTGCGGAAATGGCCTATGTGAGAACAATTTCATGGAATTGTAGGAGATCTAGTCTAACTTCTTCCCAGTGCAGGAATCTACTACAGCATGCTTAGAGGTAGGATTCAACCTTCTATAAAAAAAAAAATCTCCAATAAAGAGAGATTTCACCACCTTCTAAGGGAAGCTTTCCCACTGTTGAATAGTTCTTAGTGGCCATTTCCACATTAGACTGTTGTAGTGCTATTATTCTACTTCCAAAACCCTATGGCATCCTGGGGTTTGCAGTTCAGGGAGGGGCCTTTAGGATTCCCAGCCAGGCCGCTTTTTGGCCTCGGCAAACTACCGCCCCCAGAATTCCACAGGATGTTGAAAGTGGAATAATAGCACTCTAACAACGTGGTGTGGAAATGGCCACTATTAGGGCGTTCTGCCTAATGTCTAGTCAGAATCTCCTTCTACTGAATTGGAACCTTTTGGTTCAGAAACTTTCCTCTCGAGCGGCCGAAAACAAGCTCACTCCATCCTCTCCATGGCAGATATTTCAATATTTAAAGATGGCTATCCTATCGCCTCCCCTTCTTCTCATCTCTGGGTTAAACATATCCAGCTTTCTCAACCATTCCTCAGGGGGCTTCAAGACTTTTTACCATCTTGCTCACCCTTCTGTGGGCACAAAAACATCCCTCAAAGGTTAAGAGCCTTCCTTGTTCTATGGACTGTCAACGATAAAAAAAAACTGTTTACCTAAAGATACCGGTTTGACAGTGTTACCCCAAAAAGTTGGTGCCACAAGGGCCCCTGTGCATTGCCAAATGCCTCCTTGCAAAAGTGGGGAATTAATTAGCTCAAAACCAGGAGGCTAATGAGAAGGGGGCAACTTAGCGAGACCTTTCTATCCATGTTTACGGGCTCATGCCGGAAAGAACCAGCCGGAGATTCAGAAGCAAGCTAAAAATGTTTTTTATTGAGGGTGAATTCATTCATGCATGCACACAAGACACAAAGAGTCACACATTCACACGAGAGCTAACTGAAGGATAAAGGGAGGAAAAATTATGGATAGAGAGGCTGAGGGTTTGGGGTTATAATTACCAATCCAGAAGAATAGTAAAGAAGCTGAAATGTGGCTTGGCTTAGGTAGGACCTAAGGACGGTTCTCATAGAATCACAGAATCATAGAAATGTAGAGTTGGAAGAGACCACACGGGCCATCCAGTCCAACCCCCTGCCATGCGGGAACACCCTCAAAGCACTCCCGACAGATGGCCATCCAGCCTCTGCTTAAAAACCCCCAAGGAAGGAGACTCCACCACACTCCATGGAGGCAGCAGATTCCACTGCCGGACAGCCCTGACCGTCAGGAAGTTCTTCCTGAGGTTCGGGTGGAATCTCCTTTCCTGCAGCTTGAATCCATTGCTCCTTGTCCTGGTCTCTGGAGCGGCAGAAAACAAGCCCTCTCCCTCCTCTACATGGCATCCCTTCAAATATTTAAACATAGCTATCATGTCCCCGCTTAACCTTCTCTTCTGCAGACCGAACATACCCAGCTCTCTAAGTCTAAGTTCTCGTTCAGGAGCCACGTGGACAGAGTGACAGGTAGACCTTCCAGAGACTGCACTGGGCAGCCTGGAATCAGGGGTATTTGCAGCCAAAAAATAACCTGTGGCAGTGGAAGATCTGTGCAGTTCCAGGTGTGGAATGATGGGAGTTGCAGCACAGACAATGGATATCGACCCACTAATGTTCGCAGTATTTGGGTGACAAAGACATAACGTGTGTTGTAATAGCTGTCCGTTGTGCGTGCTACGAGGAAAGAGGAAGGAGTCTGGGTGCACAGGGGACGGCTATCCATCAATCAGTGTCCTGGTGGGCTTCTCATGTTGGGAAAATTCCAGCATTCTCTCCCCCCGCCCCATCTTGTTCCTAGAGCAAGTGGGCATAGCTAGCATAGGGCTACCTTTCTCTTTTGCATGCCAAAGCTCCACCATTTGCCTTTCTGTCATTTAATTGCATGATCATAAATACCTTTGGTGTCCAGGTGATCAGACCATGTGAGCCAGGACAGTTGCTTGGGTCATCGGTCTTACAAAAGAAAGAGACCCCTCTTAGCTTTCTTCTTCTCCTCCATTTTTTTGCTTCCACTTCCTCCTCTCCGACCATGCTTCGCATCTCCATCAGAAGACGGTGAGTTAAGACCAAAGCTACTACTATTCATTAGCTAGTTAGGTTGTAGGCTCTCCGATACATATGTAAATGTAGAAGCCGTTAGCAAACTTTTCTAAGTTTGTCATCTGAAGCTGCCTGCATTTGTTTTATTTCTTCAGTCAGTTTGAGATCAGAAAAGCCATACACAAAATTTAGACATGCTTCTTCTGCTACTCTGCTAAAAGGAGGCTGAATCCTGACAGTTTTAGCTTCCATAGAATTTCCCAATAGGGCCAACACCCTGGGAAACTCTCATTTCCAACATCTCACAATTGTGTTCTCTGGGAAATTCCAGCTTCTACTTTAAGCTTATTGTCCGCAAGAACAGCGATTGCTTGCCTGACAAATGACTTAGTCCTACCCGGAGGGTGTTTAGGCTGACCTGCCTCTCCTTCTCACGTTCACAATCAGAGTTCTTCCTCGGACAGTTTGATCTCCTGGTCACCTTTCAGGTCCGATTTTGATATCAGAGGCAATTAAAGCATATTGCCAATTAAATATGGTGCCCATCCCAACCACACCATTACTGGTAGCAGGACGCGAGTCCCCATAAAGGGCCATCATCCTCCATTCTTTGCTTGTGGGCTTTTCCTGAGCATATAGCTAGATGTTGGGGAAGCAGTCTTCTGGGTTCTTTCAACGTTCATCATATAAACAAAACTGTTGAGTTTCAACAACAGTTCACAACGTTGGTGGTTTTATTAAAGATCGCCGGCAGCTGACTGACCTTTAGGGCTTTCCTGAACTTTCCCTAAAGGGAAATATTTTCTTTTTTCCAGCTCAAAACAGCAACATGACTCACTTTGAACAAAACGGTCCCAAAATATCAGTCAGCTCAGCTGTATGAAGAAAACATGATGACATCAGGTGATGATGAGACCACAGAGCCTTGAGATATGGAATAAGGAAAATCCCAGCCCAGTTCCTCCTTTGGCCGCTTGCACAATTTCCTTTAACCAGAACTGCCTGTGCAACTTTCCCTTCCCTAAAAGTTGACTGGAAATGCTATTTCACATTAACGTCTTTATTTATCAAACATGTGTACACATTGCATATACATATCACAACCACGGTCGTATTTCTCTCGAACACACCTCATATAACCACTATATTACATAACTGTTATAAGAAATATTAGTACAATCCAAACTTCTCTGGCCTTTCTGTCTCTCTTTCTAAAAAAAAAAGAAGTTATATTTAGATGATAGAACTAAGCCAGTCGCCCCAATAAGGCATAGCTACAAGCATTATGCTTTGCCAAATACATTTATTCCCCCATTAACCAATGACCACTCAAGGCTTGAGCAGATTTTCATGCCCCCGTGTCATGATTTAGAATCACTGGACACAACTGGAGAGAAACAACTCACTAGTCCATAAGTTTTTCAATTATGAGAAGGGGGGGAAGGATGAAGCACTAGGACAGCACACCTAAACAAACCCTGCAAGTCTTGTATTGATTCTGCGATATTATGCCCAAACACAGGCTCTGCGTCATTGATCCGAACTCCAGTGAGGATGCCAAGTTCAGGAATAAGCTGACAGACAAGCAGAAAGCTTCCCCCTTCATAGGATCCATTCTGGCCAGCAAGTTCATTAGAGATGTTGCAGTGCACAGAAAGAGAAAACCATGTGCTCCTTTCTCACTTGATTTTGCTCCTTGTGCTCTCCGAGCAGCGGATCAGAATCAAATCTTTACTGGGTCTTGGCGGGATGGCAGGTTGAGGTTTGGACTGGTTACTTTCTGGCTCATCCTTCTCCACTATAAAGAAAAAATACATAACCAAGTTTTAAAACTCCACAGTCTTGTATTGGTGAAGAAAGCTACCGTTAAAACAGTCTTGCTGGATCAGATCAAAAGCGTATCCAAAGTGGGGCAAGTAGAACGTGTGCCCCAGGCGCCAGTGCCAGGGGCCGAAAAAAGGCAATACTGGAAGTGGAGGAGGCAAAGGAAGAAGCAGTCCTGGAGGTAGGGACACAACTTCCATGCTTGCCCTAGGTGCTGCTCATGCTAGATATGCCTCTGCCTATTACACTCTGCTGAGACATTGGCCTGTTAGTTGCCTCTGGGATTAGTTGCCGTCAGCAGGACAAGAGTGCTCTGCATTCTCCCTTGTAAGATATCCTTGCAGACTGACATCCACATCTCTCTAAGCTTGAGGTTCAGCAAATGGGTCGGTTCTTACTGAGACCGCCAAGCTGCTCAAGTTCAGATTGCAAGTAGAGCCTCATGCTATTGAGACGACAAAACTTCCTGCAGGTAGAAAGCAAAGGTGTCACAGCGTAGGGCTCTTGACCTTCGCCAATGGAATACATTTTATTGCTTTTATTGCATAAGACAATACCGCCCTATCAACACCATATTGCCCATTTGCATAATGTTTATGGCGTTTTGTTTCGTACAGGGGTGAATTTAATTTTTTCAGGGTCTCCCAACACACACGCATACACCCAGTGAGAGCTGGGCCAAGTTAACACCCGCTGGAAGCATTTGGAAGCCCGGAGAAGAGCAACCCTGCATGCAAATGTTTTATTTGGAATCTATCCACCCAACGGTCTCTCTGTCTCCTGCCTTGCACTCCCAGAGCAGCTTAGATTTTGTGACCCGACGATACGGGGCTTTGGGCGGTCCTGGGAAAGACCTGCCGAAACGTACGGATGGCGGTGCCTTTGTTGATTGGGTAGCCTTTCAGCTTCCTTCTGCTCTGCAGGTATTTCACGCTGTTTCGCCGGTAGGTCTCCTGGCTGATCTGCTTGCGGCTTTGGTTGTAGATGCTCTTGATGTTCCGAATGGTGGATCTGCCCAGTTGGAAGAGCGGAGGAAGGGAAAGAGGGACAGGGAGGGAAGGAGAAGAAGGAGTTTTGTAACATTTCCACCACGCACGTGGATTCCATCAGGACAGGCCTTGAAAGGGAGAGGTCAAAAGCCCTCACCGCACACACGCAACGGAAAGAGGGGTCGGATACCCTTATGCCACAAGTCTGGTTTCGATACGCTATCTCTGCTTTTTCCGAAAAATGCTAGAAATCAGCTTGATTTTGGACTTGGACTCGAGAACTCCTTAGCACAGAACCTTCACTTCTCTTACCAAGCTGTATTTCCAAGGTGTTCCTCGGGGAATAGGAATGGCTATTAATCCACCATACACATATGGGGTAGACATACTTTAATTTCATTCCTTTTTTTGTGTGTGTTATATTTATTAGGTTTTGTTCGACCAACCAAGCAATGTAGGAAAGGAGAATAAAACGGGAATAAACATTGGTATAAAAAATGAAAAGAAGAGGGACATACAGTTCCAGTGATTGCCAAATGTACCCATGAATGCACTTCGGGCATAATCGATAGAGTTTCACAGTGATAAATAAATACTTTGCCATAATCTACACAGAAATTCTTCTATACATTCACTTTAATTTCATTCCTGAACCCAAGGCTATACCTTCCAACTGTCCCAATTTAGAAAGGGTAGTCCTGATCAACCCTATGTTGTCTCACTTTTCAGCTGCTTTTAAAATACCCCCGTTTCTTTTTTTAAATATATATATACATACACACACACACACACACACACACGTATGTATATGTATATGTATATGTATGTATATTTATTATGAAAGAGTAAAGCAAAAATAATGGTACATGATACTATCTACATTTATCTGCAATTATTCTTTCATAAGTATCTTCCACTGCTTGTTACCTTAAATTATTTCCTGTGAATCTTCTTAACTTTGCATTTTTTTGGTTTTCTAAACTTTCTAGTTCTTCTAAATCAAAGTACAATAAAACATAACATAAATTATATGGGTACTTCCTTTTTTTTTCGTTTAAACCTCTCCTTGGAAAATGATTAACTGAATGTATAGCCCTCTTTTTTTGTCTTCTCTGTGCTATTTGATCTTATTCCTCCATATTTAATTGACTATTAATTAGTTGTCCACGTATAGATATTCTGAATTTCCCGTATAAACACTCCAAATAATTTCTACAAGGCAGAAAGAAAGCTATTGCATAGCACCTAATGCTAACACTTCTAACACATTCTAACTTGAATTTCGGATCATTCGATTTACTCAACAATTAAATTACCCCATTTCTGTCAGAGGAACTTTGTAACTGGATCCCATTCTTTCATTATCCTATCAGATTTCCCTTGTACTTTACAGGTGAACAGGTCGTTTTCTTTCATTTCCAAAATGTTTATCAAAAACATATTCCCGTTTCTGTCTCCTCTCATTTTCCTCTTTCGTCCTCAGCTGCTTTCAATTTCAAAGCCCAGTTTAAAGCGCAAAAGTAGCTTGCATCCAGTTAATTCAGCAGCGGAAAGAGGAGGGTTTGTCTTCCCTGTAACTTTAGGCAAAAGCAAATTGCCGCAGCCACTCCAAAATTGTCCGTTCTTCCTCAATTCTAACTTTTGCCATCTTGGTCACATTCTGAGGTTGTCTGGCCACATAGGTCCCCGTTTTCGGCTGTGAAGCGCTGAAGGGTATGCCCGAGGCTAGAGAAAATGGCCATTTCTGCACTACCCTGTTAGAGTGCTATTGTTCCACTTTCAACACCCTACAGAGTCCTGGGGTTTGCAGTTTAGGGAGGAGCATTTAGAGCGCTTCAGTAAACTACAAATCCCAGGATTCCACAGGATGTTGAAAGCGGAGTGATAGCATTATAACACTGTAGTGCGGAAGTGACCAATGTTTTCAACACACACACACACACACTTACCTTCGAGGTGGGATGGCTTTGTTCCTTAGCAGGCTGTTCGCTGGGGTTTTCTCCTCCCCTGCTTTCTGCAGATACATAGATGGGTAATAGCCGGTTGCTTCATCCTTCCTGAAATTTAAGGAACCACATTGTTTTCTTTTTCAAGCAAGACAAGAGCTGCTAAGTTTGCCGAGGCTGCCCGCTAAACATAAGAGCTACGGCCACTGCTCTGGGTCGATTTGTCAGTCAAGAGAAGTGACTGGCGGGGTGCCACAGGGTCTGTCCTGGCCCAGGGCTATTCGACATCTTCATCCACGACTTGGATGAAGGAGTGGAGGGCATGCTGATCAAACGTGCAGATGACACCAAATGGGGAGGGGTTGCTAATACCCCAGAGGACAGGATCAAAATTCAGAATGACCGTGACAGATGGGAGAGTTGGGCCAAAGCTAACAAAATGAATTTCAACAGAGAGAAATGTAAGGTCCTGCACTTAGGCAGAAAAAAATGGAACGCACAAATATAGGATGGGGGACATGTGGCTGGATAACAGTACATGGGACAGGGATCTAGGAGTCTTGGTGGACCACAAGCTGAACGTGAGAAGCAGTGTGATGTGGCAGCCAAGAAAGCCAACATGATTCTTGGTTGCAACAATAGGAGTATGGTAACTAGATCAAGGGAGGTGATGGTTCCACTCTATTCTGCATTGGTTAGACCTCATCTGGAATCCTGTGTCCAGTTCTGGGCACCTCATTTCAAGAAGGATATTGACAAGCTGGAGGATGTCCAGAGGAGGGGGACCAAAATGGTGGAGCATCTGGAAGCCATGAAGCCCTATGAGGAGCAGCTTAGGGAGCTGGGTGTGTTTATTCTTCAGAAGAGGAGGTTAGGAAGGGACATGATAGCCACGTTTAAATATTTGAAGGGATGTCATGGCGAGGAGTGAGTGGGTTTGTTTTCCGCTGCTCCAAAGATTAGGACAAGGAGCAATGGATTCAAGCTGCAGGAAAGGAGATTCCACTTGAACCTCAGGAAGACTGTCAGAGCTGTCCGGCAGTGGAATCTGCTGCTGCCTCCATGGAGTGTGGTGGAGTCTCCTTCCTTGGAGGTTTTTAAGCAGAGGCTGGATGGCCATCTGTCGGGAGTGCTTTGATGGGGGTTCCTGCATGGCAGAAGGGGGTTGGACTGGATGACCTCCATGGTCTCTTCCAACTCTATGACTCTAAGATAATTGAAACCTCCACAAGTTTTGTTTGTTTATTTCAAATATTGACAAGCCTTCATCTGGGAGTAAACTCTCCCAAGGTTGCGTACAGCAGAACCCAAAAAACACAAATGATGCTAAAAGAATGATAAAAACAGATGAGCAAAACTAACACCAGATTAAAATCAACTGGTACCATACGTACAGTGATGCCAGGAGAGCCTGTTTTTGTTATTTTCCCCCAAATTAACAAAGAGAGGCATACATTATCAATCACCTATAAGTTATCTGTGCATCCATCCATCCATGCATCCATCCATCCATCCATCCATCCATTGCTAACAGGACAAGAACCTGTCCAAGAGAGACTGTCCAGGGCTGAGTGAGGCCTCACCTGACAACCCACCATCCATCCAGCAATTTATGGATAACTTCAATGGTTTCTCCTTCCTTCAGGGTGATCTCGTCTTCCTGGGCAGCAATGTAACCCTTTCGGACAACGTGGAGCTCGCCTTATTGGTGAAAAAAACCCAGCTGAGATTCACGTTGTATTCAAAGATAGCATCAAAAACGCTTGCAGAACGTTTCACTGCTATTCACAACTCGGTTTTCGGCCGTCGGCCCAAACAGAGAAAGTCACGATACCTGCGTAATTGGGTTCCTGTTCCTCAGATTCGTCCGGGCCGTCCATGGGTTCGAGGTAGGCAGCTGGGACCCAGCCACGTTTATTCTTTTGCTGACAGAACCACCAGCCTGGAGAGGAATTGTAGGAGGAAGGAGAGCTATAAAAATGTGCCTTCGTGGAGAACATTTGTGAAATTATCAGGGATGGAAACTGTCGTCCTTCAAAGCTTTATTGGTTTACGTCTAAACTGGAGAGCCAGTGTGTTGTAGTGGTGGGCTAGCATTCCAGGGCCATTTCCACACTAGACTGTTATAGTACTATTATTCCACTTTCAACATCCCGTGGGATCCTGGGGCCTTTGGGTGCCCTCCCTGAACTGCAAACCCCAAGATTCCTTAGGAGGTTGAAAGCGGAATAATAGCACTATAACGGTCTGGTGCAGAAACGGCCCAGGAGTCCAGAGTTCAAATCGTCACTTCGGCATGGAAACCCCCTGGTTCATCTCGGGCTGGTCACATTCTCTCCAGCCTCAGAGGAAGGCTAGGGCAAACCTCCTCTGAATAGGAAGAAAACCTTGTGATAGATTTCCCTTTGGGTCACTGCAAGTGGGAAATGACTTGAAGGCATATGACAGCAAGTGTAAACTAAGTAAACTGAAATGTACTTATGCACTTAGTTTTGTTTTGTAATTCAAGTTGCCTTGAGAGGGAAAGTACCCTCTTCGTCCATTTCAGTCCACCCGAGTAGACCGGGCCAGGACTTGGCTTCCCCAGGGAAACAGCAGCCTCGAAGGAGGACATTTTGTGTTTCCTGGCTTATCGTAATGCTTTCCTTGGGTTTTCTTGGAAAGAGCTCATCCGAGGAGGTTGCCCTGGCTTTTCTCTGAGGCTGAGAGAGTGTGACTTGCCCAGTGGGTTTCCCTGGCTGAGCGGGGATTCAAACCTTGGTCTCCAGAGTTCTAGTCCAACACTCAAAGCTCACAATGCTACACTGGCTCTCCAAATTCCTCCATACATCATCATCACCACCACCACCAGTATTACTTCTACTGGTACCGCCACTACATTCCACGTTAACCCTCAGAGCTCAGGATTCAAGGCAGCTTATAGTATCCATTTATTGGCTATATGAGATTTGAACCTCCGGAACAACATTTGAACTTTTGGATTAACCCATTTCAACCATCTAAAACTAGAAAACAGACATGTAATCCATATATTTCGACCTGCTGATACTGCGTTGACTCGATGCATATTCTTGCGACCACGTTGAATGTTATATTGCTTATTTTAGATTTTATTGTTCTATTTCTGTTCTTTTTCGCCACTGTACTCAATCTGATTTCCCCTTTGGCCATTAAGCAAATGTAATTTTGTTAAAAGTTAAAATGAAATTTCAAAAAAAAAACCTAGATACGATAGAGATCAGTGATGTTAAAAGATAATCCTTAAAATTTGATTAAATGCAGGTCGAGCAAGCAGCTAAATGCAGGGTTACTGCTGCCGTCACTATCATCCATTACTGTTGTTGTTGCAGCTTATCTTGAAAAGCGTGCAGCGCAATTGTTGGGATGTGGGAAAACACGTATTCAGCATCAGTTCTGCTAAGTTCTTGTAACAACCGGCTGGAATGGGAAGGGTTTCTGACGTGGGTGAGCCCAACATCAGCCGAGGCAATGGAAGGATGCTCTTCCCCTTCCCTCTCTCTGAGGCAGCCGGTGGAATGGTGGAGAGAGAAGCCTGTCAGAGCCGGCTTCTCGGAAGACACCATATTGAGAGGCTTAATGCCATCCTTCCCATTCCACTCCTGTTGCCACTGAAGCTGAGGATTCGTGGCTTGCTGTCCGCCCTTTTCTAGAAGTCCCATCATGTTTGTTTTCCAGTGTTACACCAGCAACAGTGGTGCCGGTTGTCTTTGAAGGCCTCACTCAAATCAAACCTCTTGGGCAAAAGTTGGCTGCATTAAGTACTGACCAGATGTTGGTATAAACCGCTGGCTCCGGAGCCAGTGTGGAAAAAAAGCCCGACTCTCTTCTTACCGCTTTCGCTTTTCTCCACGACATCCACACTGTCCCCCACCTTGACGTCCATCTCAGTCTTGGAGTTCTTCTCATAGTCAGCGATGGCCCGGTAGGTTTGTAGGATGATAGGCCCTGTGATGTCTGTAAGAGGAAAGCAGCCGTGAGTAGGGAACTCCCAAATAACAGATTTGAGTCTGGGGTCTCTGGAGTGCCCTCCCCACATTTATTTAGAGTGGTGTGGATTGTCTCAGGCCAGGACTCAACTTCCCCAGAGGAACAGCAGCCTCAAAGGAGGATGAGTGGATATAAGTGCACCAGGAGCTAATCAGGCTAGAATGAGAGCCAGCTGGCTCCAGCCTTCTTAAGGAAGGCAGAGGGAGGTGGCTCAACACCGGAACGGTCTGACCTTGCTGCCTCTGGATTCCTGACCTTTGGACTGACATTTGACTTTGCTTCTGTTTGGCCCTGACCAGGCAAGCTTTATTGGACTGCTAAGCTGTATCCATTCACCTCCTGAATATCCTGGCACTCCATTGCCTGACAACAGACAGCTGGTGCCTATGACGTGGATCTACCCTAGGTAGCATATGCAGACTTAACACATGGGATTTGTGATTCCCTTGTGCCCCTGGGAGAGGCGAGATAGAAATTTAATGACAGAAGATGAAAACTAAAAAGTCAGGCTTTAGCTTAGCACATCTCACCTTTAGAAGGGATAACAATGTCTGTTTTGGGTTAAAATGCAAAAACTTATTTTGAGTGCTCACAAAAGCTATGCTAAGGGGCAGTCAAGGAAGAAGAAAGTCTGTCTAGTCCAGCTTTCTGTTTCTCATAGTGGCCAATCCATAGCTTGGGAGACTAGTATTTTTATAATGTATTCAGTTACAAATATACTTCTAGCTGTAACATCGTGGAACTACACATTCCATTGTGTATCAATAACTGATTTTTTTTTAAAGGGAATTAATGGCAAGGAACTGGCTACAAACAGGTAAAGAGATGGGCTGAAGTCCTAGCAGTCTTTACTTTTTAAAATTTATCAGTTTGAAATTTAGAAGCACGTTTCTAGTCCTCATGGTTAGTCATTTGTAGTTAAATAATATTACTTAACTCTTACAGTCATATGTAAACCAGTTGCATAATTAGTGATTGATTAATAGCTCTCTTAGTCATATTTAAAACGGTTCCATTATTAGGGACAGGTAGCTAAGGAGGCAAGTAGTTGTGGACAAATGGGATGCCTCTTAGGAAAACACAAGAAGAACATTATAAGCTGAGAGCAGTCTGTCGACGTTGTTCTCTAACAACTGATGCTCCAAGGAGCATCTATTTCGAAGTGGACGTTCTACCTATCCACTTATCCATTCTCAAACGAAAGGAAAAGAAAAAGGGGAAAGACGTCACTGCATCGCCTTTCTTACCTTCCGCTATCTTCTTGGAGTCCTTTGGCATTAAAAAGGTTTCTGGCTTCTTGACACTGAGAAGAAAAAGCAGAAGGGGAAGACGAGAGCTTTTGAAACGTCAGTTCTTGTGGCTCAGCTGCAGGCTCAAAACAAGCGGCCTCAAGCAAACATGTAGTGAGACCTGGGCCATTTCTGCACTAGACTGTTGTAGTGCTGTTATTCCACTTTCAATGTCCCATGGAATCCCGGGGCTTGCAGTTTGCCTTGAGGTCCCTCCCTAAACTGCACACCCCAGGATCCCATAGGATACTGAAGGTGGAATAACAGCACTATCACAGTCTGGTGTTGGTTAAAAGCAGGTAAGCTCTAGGCTCGAGGAGGCCTTCAGGAACGCTTGTTCTGGCGGACGGCTGGCTGCCAGTGCCAGGGAAAGGCGGCCGTGACTGTCCGTCTCCCACAAAGCTCCGGTTCCACGCCACATGCCGTAGGGCAACACTGCCAGGGCTGCCAAGGTCAAAGCTTTGGGACTGTTTGACTAGCAGAGAGACTGTGACATCTGCCATCCCCTTTGGATTCCCCGGCTCTCTCTAAGTTTAGCTGCAATCCACACAGGAACTGGAAGGGGAACGTATTTCTGTGACCTATCCCAGTTGTCATCCAAAGTATTTTGGGCTAACTGGGTCTTCGCGCTCTCCAATTGTCCCAGTTTGGTGATGACGATCTTAGTTAATCCTGTGCCATCACACTTTCCCAGCTGCTTTTAAAATGTCCTAGTTTCTCTCTCCTCTTTCCACTGTTCCTTTTGTCCTCAGGTTACTTCAGCAGCTGCAAAATCTGTTCAAAGGGGAGCTGGGGGTGTTTATTCTTCAGAAGAGAAGGTTAAGAGGGGACACGAGAGCCATGTTTAAATATTTGAAGGGATGTCATGTCAAGGAGGGAACAGGCTTGTTTTCTGCTGCTCCAGAGACTGGGACAAGGAGCAATGGATTCAAACTACAGGAAAGGAGATTCCACCTGAACCTCAGGAAGAACTTCCTGACGGTCAGGGCTGTCCGGCGGTGGAATATGCTGCCTCCATGGAGTGTGGTGGAGTCTCCTCCTTTGGAGGTTTTTAAGCAGAGCCTGGATGGCCACCTGTCCGGAGTGCTTTGATGGGGGTTCCTGCATGGCAGAAGGGGGTTGGACTGGATGACCCCTGGGTCTCTTCCATGCTTCTATGATTCTACGTTTAACTCAGGAGAGGATTGCCTTTCCAGGGGGCTCATTTGATTTTTCTAGGGTTTTTTTTTTCCAGGCTTTGTTGCACTCAGTAACGAAATTCTCGGGTTCCTCTTTTCAAAGGAGTAGTCTTGTGTGTTCTTTATTAATAACTCTTTCCCTCCTGTTGTCAGGTTACACCCTTCTGACCACAACCAGATGTGTCTTAACCGCATATGTTTTCAGCAGGGAAAAAATGCTAGAGGTTATGGTGTTGAGCAACTTTACAAAACCTCTGTTCCTGGCAGTGATGAAAACTGCTAGAAAACTAACTCTCTTTCTCCATCTACATACATGTATACAGATTTCTCTTTCTTCCTCCTCCTCTCTCTGTACACGCACACACATCGCTCTCTCCTTCCGCCTCGCCTCCCGCACTTTCTGTCTCTCCGTGGCAGTGTTGGTGTAGCGCCTGTCGGGATGAGACCCTGCGCTTCACGGTTTTGCTGCAGCAGTGCCGATGTCTGGAGCTTTTGTGGGAAATTTAGAGCGATGGGCTCCAGACCAAGGGCCTCATCACACCACACTGGCCATTTCCGCACTGCATTGTTATAGTGCTATTATTCCACTTTCAACATCCTATGGAATCCTGGGGTTTGCAGTGTAGGGAGGGGCATTTAGGATTCTCAGCCAGAGAGCTCTTGGGCCCCAGTAAACTACAAACCCCAGAATTCCACAGGATGTTGAAAGCAGAATAAGAGCACTATAAAAGTGTAGTGCAGAAATGGCCACTGTGATAGTGCTATTATTCCACTTTCAACATCCGATGGAATCCTGGGATTTGCAGTTTAGGGAGGGGCATTGCAAATTCCCAGCTTGGCAGCTCTTGGGCCTCAGTAAGCTACAAACCCCAGGATTCCACAGGATGTTGCCATGGCAGTTAAAGTGGAATCGTAGCACTATAACAGTGCAGCGTGATAGGGTTACAAGCCACTGAGCTGAGATGGGAATAGCCGTATAAAAGGCAATTGCACAGCCCCTTACTGAATGGGTTGTGAACTATGAGGTCTGGAAATTTAAATGGCAGAGTGTTTATAACACAAGAAGTAAAATATATGAAGCAGAAACTTCTGTGTATTGTAGAATGTGTGTGTGAGAGTGTGCTTGTGTGTGTGTGTCACTGAGAGAGTTTAGCTCCGAAAAGAAAGCCAACATAACTATCAACATGGAGGCCATTTCCACGCTATGCTGTTATAGCGCTATGCAATCCTGCTTATGGAGTCCCGGCGAATCCTGCAAACCCCAGGATTCCACGGGATGTCGAAAGTGGAATAATAGCGCTTCAACAATCTAGTGTAGAAAGGGCCTGAGGTGCCACATAAACAGGGCTTGACTGATAATAAAAAACAGCAGGAGAGCAATGTTGGATGCAAACAGCCAGTTGGTGTCATCTGATAGGTGTTAAGCGTACCTGGTGTGTTTATTTCACCTCCAAGAATTCCGATTGGAAGAGAAAAGGATGTTTCTATCAATGAGGACCTGCAAGCATTTGTTATCTCATTGGACTAGATATGTCAGCTGATTAGGCTAGGGAATATATAAAATAAGCCAAGAAGAGGTCAGATCTGCCTCCATTGTCCAAGTTGTTGATAAAGAGCTGTACTGTTCTCAGCTGGTAACCCAGACATAGGCCATTTCCGCACTAGCCTGTTATAGCACTATGATTCCACTTGCAACATCCTATGGAATCCTGGGGTTTGCAGTTTCGGGAGGGGCCGGCCGGCCCCTCCCGAAACTGCAAACCCCAGGATTCCATAGGAGGTTGAAAGTGGAAGAATCGCGCTATAAGAGTGTAGTGCGGAAATGGCCATAATGATGGAGACAGACAATGCTGGAAAGAAAAAAGAGAATTTCTGCTGGCAGCTTTGCTGTCGTTGTGTATCTTCCAGTCGTTTCCAACTTATGGCAACTCTATCACAGGGTTTATTGGGGCTGAGCGTGTGTGATGCACCCCAGATCACCGATTGGGTTTCCACGGCTGAACAGGGAATCAAATCCTGGTTTCCAGGGTTGTAATCAATGCTCAAACAACTCCTCCATGCTGGTTTTTGTTATCAACTAGGCTACGCAAAATAGATGTAGAATCAAAGCGTGGTAAGAGACTACAAGGACCATACAGTCCAATTCCCTGCCATTCAGATATACAGAACATATTTCCTATTACGATTGTGACGGATACTGCTAGATATAGCAACGGCCAAGGATATTAACCCCTGGAAGCTGTGTGTTCACAGATGCCTTTTTAGAGATGTATAGTTCCTCAACAGAAGAGTGTGCATATTGTGTAAGATGGCAGTGTTGCTCTGTGTGTTAACTATAGAGAAGCCTGCTAGAGAGATTCAGAGATAATGGTTCATTCCTTACGAAAGTATAACATCTTACATACCATATACTGTAATGCAACAAATACATGATGCCTTACGTGCAAAGTACAGTCATCCCTCCCCATCTGCTAGCGTTAGGGGCACAGGACCCCCATGAAAGTGGAAAAACTGTGAATAACTCTAGACCCTCCCAAACCATATTCAACACACAAAAAAGTATGATCACCCTATTCAACCCACTCTGGATTCCTTTGAGGCATGAGGGTTCCTTCACAAGGCAGAAGTGGGGGGCCGGGGGGAATAACTGCCACCCTCACTGCTGCCCCACACCAATTTTAATGGGGACTTACAAGCCTCATTCACAGTTTCTCAGTCTCATGCAGGCATGCAGTCCCTACTAAAAATGGCACAGGGAGGCAGCAGAGGGGTCAGCAAATAATTCGTGAATAATCAAATCCGCAAAAGTGAAACCTGCAAATGTGGAGGACTGACTGTAACGTAATGAAAGCAATGCGCCTAGATGTGATAATATCTATGTTTCTTCTTAAGGTGATAGTATATATATCTACAATGACCCATAAGAAATAGCTTAAAAGAATAACAGAGAGCCTGCTCATTCTCCCATAAAAGTATCCTTAGATTCCAATATTTAAGTGGAGGGTTGGTGTTAACTTTGTCTGTCTGGCTTTTGCCATGGATGCCCAGACAGCCAGAAGGTGATCAGAGTGTCCCCAGACTGATTCAGAATAGCTGACAAATGGCAAAAAAACCCCTCAGTCCATTATCCTAAAGAGAAAGGGGTGGTGGGGGCATCACGGCTAACAACATTCAGTCCCAGTGGGCCCTGCTGTAGTACTGGTCTCCTAGCTCTTAACCCCAAACTTCCAGGTGCTGCTGAAAACAAGCTTGACACCATTAAAGCAATCCGTTCTTCCAATGCCCTGTCAATTAGAGTCTCCTTCTTTGGGGGTTTTTAAGCAGGGGCTGGAGGGCCATCTGTCGGGAGCGCTTTGAGGTGGGTTCCTGCCTGGCAGGAGACGGGTGGAGTGGATGGCCCCGGGGGTCTCTTCCGACCCTATGATTCTATGAATACTCACTGGCCTGCTGTAGGTGGATTCAGATCATCTGGTCTAACTTTGAAGAAATTCAGGATGTGCTCACAACGGGAGATTTTGCGGGGAAGATTGATCAAGGCAGAGGAGTATTCAGAGAGTGTGTTTTGTCTGTTCTCGGTGGATCGTTGGCTGTCAAACCACCTCGGGGCTAGGAAGGATAGGCGGAAGGAAACACAAGACAGATGTTTAATATCAGCTGACCAGTGGTATACACACTACATTATCATAGTACTTTGATAGCATTTTAACTGCCATGATTCCACCCTGTGGAATCCTGGGATCTGTAGTTTCTCAAAGCACTTAGCTTTCTTTGCTAGACAAGGAGGTGTCCTAGAGTAATACCCCTCAGAGTGGTGGTCTATGGACCAGTGCTGGTCTCCAAGCTGTTAGCTCTTGATCTCTGGCAAGTTTCCATGAAGGAGAGAAACAATGGGCACAACATGTCGGAGAAAAATAATTGCTGCTCACCCGTATCAGCCTGAGAAGCACAGCTTTAGAGCTCATTAGGAAATAATACTAAGTACCTCAACAAACTACAAATCCAAGGACAGTTAAAGTGGCTATCAAACCGCTGTAATTATGTGGATATATCCCTAGTCAGACTGTTCTTCTATCTAACCCAGAGGCGGAGAGCCCTGACTGGTTCAGTCCAGTCTAGCCGGCGAGTTATATTCCCACCTCACTCCAAAAAGTTTCCTCTCTTCCATCAGTTGTTCAAAACTGGAAGCAGAGTTTAGAAAATGGACAGGAGAAAGGTTCTGAGAGATCCAGAGCCTACCAAAAAAAGATAGGTTAGATGTGGCCCAGTTAGGTGGGCCAGTTGCTCTATGTTCCCCCTTGATCAAGCTTAGTTTGCCTGCTCTGATCAGCAGCTGCTCTTCAACATCCAAACGGGAGGCACAGCCAAGGGCCCAGGGCTCAGAGGAGACGCTACCCATCATGACATTTGACCACTTGTCACAGTTTGGTTAACCACCTAAAACAGAACTAGTCTTTCAGTTCCTCAAACCTACGAACCCGTTCTGAAGGCGTTGACATGGAGAATGCAAATGCTTAGTTACATTTCAAGTTGACCACTTGGGAAGGAAGCACCTCAGGCTGTAGTAACACGTAACAGTAAACAAAGTAGTGCCAGTAACCTAAGAAATGGATCGCTGGTTTCCCAGAGCTCAGTGTAAATGAGGGCCCCTGCAGGTATGCGAAACTCAGTTTGTAAAGGACTTTGAACCATCTCAAGTAACATAACAGGAGGCTGTGAGAGAGTTTCTTCAGGCATGCAAATAATGTCTGAATTCCTCCATGATGAAGAACCAAAGACTGGGACACAGCAGAAAAAAGGCTTGCTAGGGGAGGTGAAATTTCCAGACAAGTTTGAGTCCTGAGGTGATACAAGCAAATTAAATTTTTTTAATAATGCTAAAGAGGGAGGAATCTGAGGATGAGAGCATTGCTTTATGACATTGTTATGGGCCAAGAGTCAGCCTCTCCAGGTGAACAGCAGCCTCAAAGGAGGACAAGCGGACACAAGTGAACCAGGAGCTAAACAGGCTGGGATGAAAGCCAGCTGGCTCCAGCCTTTTTAAGGAAGACAGAGGGTGGTGGCTCAATGCCAGAAACAACATGTATGTTTGCCGGCCCTTGCCTTTGTGCGCTACAGATTCCCTGCTCGCTGTCTGCCTAGATTCTCTGGTCCTCAGACAGTCCGACTTTGCTGTCTGTTGGATTCCTGAACTCTTGGACTGACTCTTGACTATGCTTCTGCTCCACCCTGAACTGCTAAGCTATCTCTGCACTCCATTGCCTGGCAATGGACAGCTGGTGCCTATGACAGACACCGACCTTGAAAAGTGTGTAAGTTTTTCTCATTCATTAGAAATTGCCTTTTTAAAAGAATTTCGATGGCGTACTCCGAGCAACTGTAGCTATGGCTTAACATGACCAGGAACCGCCCCAGTGACATCACTAAGGCCACCACCGTGCAAAGGGCCATCCCTAGGTCTCAGGTTCAGGCCTGAGCAAGCCATGACCTGGTAACCCTTGTTCTAGCTACCGCTCCTGCATTTATCCCGTACTGACATGAGGGCAGGCCACACACCCCAAGGGCATGTACTAAGCCCTTATACAGAGCTCTTCCACATCACAGGGAACCTCGACCTACCAGGCTTTCTCCTCATATGGATCAGACCGAGGCCTGCGATATCTCTAGTTTTCCTTCACATGCTGTCCCAAGCATGCAACCAGATCAACAGCAACCATTCCTGCTTAGGATTTGGGTTTTTCTCCCTTGCTGAATTATTTGTTACCGAGTAGCATAAATCTAAATATTTACATTTAAAGAATATGTTTTATTACCGAAATTATACATGTAAAAAGCTTTAGATATATTAATCTTCACATGCATCATCGGGCCAGTTTACTATATAGTTTCGTTTAATGCAATGAATAAGGTTGGTTTTTACGGAACCTAGAAGAAGTTACTTTGTGAACTACACCTCCTAAAATCCCCCCAAAACAAGGCCATTGGAAGAGTCTAGGAACCGCGGTAAAAAGAAAAATCCCTTTGGGTTTTCATCCCTCAGTCCTTATGGATTGTTTGGGGAGAGGGAAGGAATAGATCCCGTCCACTTAGTCTTTGCCCCAAAGACCCACATAAGTATGGGGTTTTCCACTTTCGGAGCCTAGAGTAACCCCACAACCAAGAACCAGGGATTTGCAATGAATCCACTTACCTGGCAAATGGGGGATGATCCTGTTCTCAACATTAATATCCCCGGATTCAATCGGAAACATTTCCTTCAAAGCTTTCTAAAGAGAGAAAGCAACCACATTCTTTAAAACTAGGTTAAAGTCCTTGGAAGAACAGAAACCAACCTCTAACTTTCTCAAACTTAATGAAATAAATCTAGTAGGCTTTTGATGTGCTCATGCATTACTTATACATCATAAGATTGGATTTTCTTAATTGTTTTCAGTGAGATGAGGAAAGACAGTAAGAAGCAAGAAAAACAGAGGGAATGGAAAACATTTGAAAGGGACTTAAAAATTAAGTAGGAACAAAAATTCATATAAGGGTAAGAAGGAAGTGAAAATCAATGAAACATTTATAATGGACAAAGGATAATGAAAAAATATACAGATGAAAGAAATAGTGAATGAGGTTTGACTTAGAGATCTGAAAACTTTGTACAACACAAGTCGTTGGAAAATCACGTATACCTCATTACTAGTTCTCTTTTTGTGGATACTTCACTTATCAAGTTTACGGAACCGACCAATGAATGAACTAGTGAAATATCCATTATAGGTAGATATGAATTGTGAGAACTCTGCAGATTTTTTATTTTTATTTATGCTACATCAATGTTATATTTTCAAATCAAGTTAGTTTTAAAAACTAGATTGAATTCTAAGGGGGAAATGTAACTCGCCATGGGTAGTTTAGCACTGCCTAGTAGAAATTAAACAAAGGATTTCCCCTTGTTGCTTTATCACTGGCCAGTTCCGCACCAGACTGTTATAGCGCTATCATTCCACTTTCCACATCCTATGGAATCCTGGGGTTTGCAGTTTCGGGAGGGGCCGGCCGGCCCCTCCCGAAACTGCAAACCCCAGGATTCCATAGGATGTGGAAAGTGGAGTGATAGCGCTATAACAGTCCAGTGCAGAAACGGCCACTGTGTGGAAAGGTGGGAGAGGGGATTTTGGCCACTCCGTTTCCGCCAACCAGCAGGCTGTGCCGGAACTCTGCAGAAAAATGGAATTCGCAACCTTCTTTCGGGGGTTCAAGTAAAGGCACTTACAAAATAAAGCCAAGAGCACCAGGTTTTCAGTAAATTGCTCCTAAGAGCACTGAAGACCAGCAGGGAAGTGACACACATCGTGAACTACACATCCTCTGTCGAACAAAGGGGTAGAACTAGATGTCCTCTAGGACCCCTTCTAACTCTATATCTCCTTTCTTCAGTGAGATAGGCTTATGCCATATAGAAGCCACTGAGGAAGCTGTAGCCCAGTTTTAAAGGCCTCTCTCCCTCTGCATTTTGGAAATATAAAAGCCAGAGACTGATCTAACCAGCAAAAGGTTCCAAGGCAATCGCTTCCTCTTGGCATTCCCTCTACAAATCCCGTCCTTCTACACCTCTCTACAACGCTGAAACATTGTCATCTCCTTTCATGCGGCAGAATGGTTTACATTCCCGTCCTCTGCCAATTTAAAAGCCAACGGGATAAGATTGTTTTAGGGAAAAGACGTAGAAGCTGGGTAATACTTTTTGCAAAAACCTCATAAGAGCGGTACAAGCTTCCCAGGGCTTCCTCAGGTTGTGTGTTGCACAACTGAGACGCGGGAAAAACAGAAAGTTTCAAAATTTGGCCGGATGTTGCTGCCGTTGGATTCAGCGCAGGCTGGAAGGATCAGCTTGAGTTGCAGAAGTTCGGTTACGATGTAAAACCAGTGGCTTTCTCGATCCTTGTTGGCTTTTGAAGGACTATCATGGGGCCCTCCCGATGCCGAAATGCAACTCCTGACATTCCTCAACCTCAGTCACACTGGCTCAGAATGCTGGGAATTGCAGTCCAACAACAGATTGAAGCCCCGTGATTTTCACCCCGGCTGCAGAGAAAAGGCTGGCGAGACACTCAGCAGGCTGTCCGTCGCCTTTGGGCAAAGCACACAAACCCTTGTGTCAGGTTGGAGCAGAAATATCCAAGGACAGAACACCCCTGCTGTTGCTAGGAAAATACAAAAGCCCTCCAACTTTGAGCGTTCCAAATATATGTCAGCTGCGGAACTGTGCAAAATGAGAGACAGAATGCTGCAAGGGTAGGAAATGGGCAACTCTTCAGATGCTGGTGGACTCCAACTCCCATCAGTCCTCACCATTGCCCATGCTAACTGGGGCTGATAGGAGTTGCAGTTCACCAACAGCTGGAAGGCTGCACCACTCTCGTTGCTGGCATAAAGGAAGCCTGCGTAAAATACAAATGTGACATCTGTTACCTTTAAGAGAGCCAGTCATATGTTCATCGCAGTTCCGAATCAGGTGAAGTTGCAAATACTTCATTCCATTAAAAACACTATAAGCATTTAACTTTAATTGTCCTCTTCCCCCCGTATCACATATTCCTTGTGTTTCATGTCTTAAATCGCATACCAACAGGGACCCTGGTATCACCTGTTTTGTAAAGCTGCTCTGAGAGGCTTTGGGGCCAAATAAATGCTTGCTTAATAGTTTTGACTTCTTTGGCCATTTCTGCACTAAAGTGTTATAGCACTATTATTCCACTTTCAACATCCTATGGAGTCCTGAGGTTTACAGTTTAGAGCGGGCCTTTGAGGAGCCTCCTCATGTGATCCAGAAGCCTTTGAGGCCCCTGCCTAAACTGCAAACCCCAGGATTCCATAGAATGTTGAAAGTGGAATAATAGCGATATAACAGTCTAGTGCAGAAATGGCTTTTGTCTACATGTGTTAAAATATTACCTTTTTTGCCAAGGAGTTATCAGATTTATTTAAGGGCTCCTCCAGATGGGGCAAAAGTATCAGGAGATTCTATTATTTGTTGCTGTAATTCTTATGCTTTTTTTTTTTTAAATATCCAAACCATAGTTCTGTTGTCCCAGATGGTTTTCTGGAAATTCCTAGCACCATCTGCAACATTTTATTCCCAATCTGGAGTAGGTTTCTGTTTAATTCTGAGACGTATCAGAACAAGATGATCTCTTCTCCTCCTTTCTTTAAAAAAGATTGTTTTGTATAATTACAGTGCTCTAGTGCATCTGTAAAATGGTGTTTTTGCACTATAACTCTAAGAAAAACTTCTTGAACTTTCACAGAAGGAAAAAAAAATCACCCTTCAAAGCCCAAGGAGCCAAATTGCAGGAACTCACACCTTTTTAGAGGAGTCCGGAAGAACGTTAGCTTAAGATTGTGATCCTGTCCCCTTACTCGGGAAGGAGTACGCCTTGTTAAAGACGTTGGGTGTTACTTTCAATTAAACTTGCATAAGGGTTGGTCGCTAAGCTGTTACCCTATCTCTGCTTTGCTCACCGCTCGTGATCACAACCTAACCCTCCAAAGTTGGCACAAATCTGTACTTACGTGGAACTCGTAGATCTCTGTGAACTTCCGGTACACAATTTTTTCTGTAAGGTCATGCCACTTCACCAAAAACATGTAAACCTGGCAAGAAGAACAAGTTAACATTCAAAACCCGCAGCAGCAGGAAATGGCTTCCTTCGGCCTGATGCAACACCCATACGGGAAACCACAGACTGGAAGCAGATCATTTTCGACCCCGGTCTGATCGGTCTTAAGAGAAGAGGAGTCTTCGGCCGTTTCCGCACTACACGGTTCTAGCGCTCTCATTCCACTTCCAACATCCCGTGGCATTCTGGGTTTTGTAGTTTACTGACGCCCAAGAGCTCTCTGGCTGAGAATCCTAAATATCTCCCCCTAAACTGCAAACCCCAGGGTTCCATAGGAGGTTGAAAGTGGAATAATAGCACTGCAACAGTGTAGGGCGGAAATGGCCTTCGTATCAAAGGCGAGGCATCTGTGGCCCTCCAGATGTTGGTGGAAGCCAACTCCCATCAGCCTTAACCAGCACGGCCCACGACCAGAGTAGAGAGTAAAGCAATCAATATTATTTGAGGGACAGGCTGATATTAGTAGACCATACATTTCTTCACTCCCTTCAAAATGTGGTCCACCAGTTTTAGACCACTTTATTATTTTCTGTCCATTGTGCCGAGCGGGACCGTCGAGATCTGCCCCAGAGTCCTTTCCTAATGGCAGCACCGCTGTGCGAGAAAATAATTTTCAAGGCAGGGGCAAATTTCCACTTAGAGGGAGTTGATTATTTGCCTTCTGTTGCCTGCTCAGAGAACTCCCTTTCCCATCACCCGTTGGGCTGCCAGATCTCAGGGTAACTGCACAGAGTCTCCCGTTTTGCTGCGTCAGCTCTGAGCAGCAAAGAAAGGTGCAGGTTCTCCAATTTCCATGGGTTTAACTCAGGGCAAGAAACAAGTCTGCACACAAACCTCCAGTCAGGCGAGAAGTCTTCTAGCTGGCTGTGAAGCCCACACTGAATTTCCAACCAGGAAGCCGTGTTCCGTGTACATGTCTGAATGACAGGCTGTGCACAAATGCTGTCGTTGCCCAACGCGTCACGCTTAACGGCATCGCCACATCCCACCTGCCATTACATGACCAGGGGGGCTCCCTATGACTCAGGATTTGTCCTGGAAATCTCAGGTCCTGGAATGATCCTGACCTGGCTGTTACCTAATCCTTTTAAAGCAGTGATGGGCAACCGGGAGAGACTGGGGTGGCTCTCATTAGCACACCAGGAGACCTTGGAGGACCACACCCCGTGCCATTTCTCCACCACTTCTAATGGCCATCCCACCTCTCTTTTAAAACCTCTGAAGAAGGGGACTCCAACACACTCCACAGAGGCAGCAGATTCCACTGTCGAGCAACCGTTACCACCAGGAAGTTCTTCCTGATGTGTAGGTGAAAGCTCTTTTCTTGTCGTTCGAATCCCTTGCACCCTGTCCTCGTCTCTGGAGCAACAGAAAACAAGCCTGCACCATCTCCAACATAACATCCCTTCAGATAGTTAAACATGGCTATCATGTCACCTCTTAACCTTCTTTTTGTCAGGCTAAACGTAGCTAGCTCCACAACCAAAGCCTCCCGGACACCTTTGTTTAAAAAATTCTAGCAAAGGTTTCCGTCCCATATTAAAGTTGCAAAAGAGAAATTCTGTATTAACCAAAGCCCTGAAACCAGAGTTTGGAAATATGACTTTTGACAACAACTCACAGAATCCCCAGACACCGGCTATGCTGTTTGAAGAGTCGTAGTACAAAATGTAACTTTCCCCCGCTGCTTCCCAAACAGATCGCCTGTGACGTCAGCCCTCTTCAGTCAACCTTTTCAAGTAAGCACGCTTAGGACTGCAGCCCCACGGTCGTTTCCCATTTATGACGCAGTCATAACTCGTACAGATTAAGTCCCTTTCTTTTGGGTAACCAAAGAAGTCCTTCATCAGAGGTTTTTAAGCAGTGGTTTGTCTGGATGCTTTAGCACCAAGTTTCTGGAGAGTAAGCAGGAGTTGGAATATGTGGCTTTTTAGAGTTCCTTTCAACTCTATGTTTCTAAGGTGAAGAGGTAATTATGAGTGTTTAAAAACATTGTCATTGGAAATTTGATTCATATACTCTGCCATCCCTCAGAAAAACTCAGCTAACGATCAACAGAGAAACACAGTTTAAAGTCACAGAATTTAAGAATATTTAAGAATAATAAAAAAGTGGGATAAGGAAAAAAAAGAGTTGCACCTTCCAGACTAACCAGTTTATTTTAGCATGAGCTTTCACGGAATCGAATCCACAAAAGTTCATGCTGCAAAACCATTCATTTTAAAAGTGCCACAAACCTTCTCTCCCTTTTTTCCCTTCCCCTTCCTTCTTTTTCTACTGGAACAGACTAACCGCTGCAAAAATAATAAGTAAAGAAGTGTCCGCTAAAACGGTTTTATTCCTGGCCCGTGGACCAGCGCTGGCAGTCGGTGAAGAATGATAGGCATAAATAGAATGCTTGTCTATAGCACGTGAGAAGACACAAATTGCCTCTCCCCGACATGAGAGAGAGTGGGAAGCATTGCACTGAAGTACAAGAAGACTGTTCGAGCAGCAGCAGAAGACAAGAGAAATGTTTGCCTGTTCTTCTGGAGATAGGTACGTATCCGGCACCTGCAGACTGTCTCCTCTCTTCCGCCCACCCACACACTTTGAGAGACAGTGGAGGCTGAACCTCAGAGAGCAGCAGAAATGTGGCACCGGTGTCACGCCGAGGCTTTTTTCAGTGCTGCCCCAGATCTCTCAGGCGGAGAGCCTGGTTCTCGAATCTGAAATCCTCTGCCTGCAAAACCAGCCCTCTCCTTCGGAGAAGGGCTGCCTCCCACTTGCCTTCACACAAGCGCGAGCATCTTGATCACCCATAGAGCTGTCCCACCGCACCAGCCCATTGCCTGCCACCCCATGAGAAGATGGGGTGGGGGCGGGTGACTTCCCTGGATCAGCCCCTGGATGGCATGGGGATTCTGGGCGTTGCAGGGCGACAAAACCAACACTCTTAAGCTCCGTGTTGGGATTAATCGGGTGCGTGGGCAGCCATCGCACATCACACCATGGCATCAAGTTCCAGGTACTTACATAGTGTTGGCTTGGGAAAAACCTCTTTTCAAAGCCAAGAAGCTCAATGTGTCTTATATAGGGACCCGAGTCCCCCATGACGGCTGCTGGATCCTTTCAGATGCTTTTTCGGCTACTCTTCAAGGCGGCCACCGACAGCAACCTCTTTCTTTCTCCAGGCAGGCGTGCCAAGTGGCCGCAGCTTTTATCTTCGGCAAAAAGGGAAGTCCGGTTTCCCCACTTTGCTCTCCTGTTATGTAACTCACCCGCTCTCTTCCTTCCACCGCTTTTCTTTTCTCGTAAGATGGTGCTTTCTGTTTTCGGCACCTGTCGTGCACGTCTGGGGCAGAGACGACAACTCGGTTTTCATAGGCAGCAGCCTGGGTGGTTTTTCACATCACCCAAATATGGCACCGTGGTCCCACTCAAACCAAAAGGCCCAACAAAAATCAGCAATGAGTCCGAGGAGCGAACCCAAATGAGGGACGCCCGTGTGTTAGTAAATATAAAGTAAAACTGAATGCTCTACGCATCAAGATTAACAATATGGAAACGAAGGGAAACAATTTTACACTGGAAGTTTATGGAACATTGTGAGTGGGTTGGAGTATTTGATACATTTCCTATAAGCCTTTTCTACAATACATTGGATCCTCTGCAGGATTACAGGATTCCTCCGCAGTTTTGTTCACAGTATCTCTGGATGCCCTTTGTACCCTCATTTTTGTTCTTGATAGCATTACTATACATCTTTGCATCGTTTATTCAATGCCCTTAGGGTTCATAGTTGTTAGCAGTTGTGTAATATAGTTGTTGTTATTTTTTTGTATCATTTTTATTGAAAGTTTATCTCAAAAATAAACCCTCCCACGCTTCCATGCTTAAATCTTACAGTTGAAATTGCTTATTTCCATTCCATTACAAACATAATTTCCATCTTACAGAGAGAAGAATAGTTACATTATTTCTTCTTTGATTTCTTATACATTTATATCCTTACCCAATCCAATACTCCTTTCCATTCTTTCTCAAAGTTCTGGATTCTTCAAAGAAAATGCTAATTTTTCCATCTCTATCATATCCAGAACTTTTAACTTCCATTCTTCTAAGTCAATATGTTTCTTTTCTTTCCAGTGCTGTGCATAGGTCAACCTTGCCGCAGTTATTAAATATAATAGTATCTACTGATGACTTCTTATTTCCCTTTGTTGCCCTAGCGTATTTAACAAATAAAGCTCCGGTTTCATTGCAAAATTCAGCTTACAAATTCTTTAGATTTCGTCATGTACCCCCTTCCAAATTTTTTTTGCTATCTTCCACCACATATGGAAAAAAGACCCCGTCTTTTCATCACACTATAATATATAGTGTATATATAGTAATATAGTTGTTAATAGCAGAGTAAAATTATTTCCCTTCATTTCCATATTGTTAACATTGGTGCATATAGTGCATATATTGGTGCATATAGCATTCAATTTTACTTTATATTTACTAACACACATTTTGTCCCACTACAACCCCCATGACTGCATCTTACAGAACTGGAATTTATAGTTTCCTAAAGTACTGGTTCTAGCATTGGACTAGGACCTTGGAGTCCCTGCCCAGTCATGGAAACCTACTGGGTGACCTTGGGCACGTCACACACTCTCAGCTCCAGAAAACCCAGCATCAGCAAACTACAAATCCCAATACTGTGTAGGAGACATCCATGACAGTTAAAATAGTATCAGAGTGCTATAAGTGTGCAGTAGGAAAAAACCCCAAAGTCCCATATAGGCTGGAACGGAGAATTTGCTGTTAATTTTAACTAGTGATGACCTAATCACTTATTGCCTCTCCAGATGGGGTTTATTTATTAGCAGGACCCAATATGAGAGCTTGCTGACATGCTGAATTCAATTACTTCTGTACTTACGCACTTCCCCGTCTCCCCGATGAGGGTTTACAGCTTTCAGCAGTCCTGTGATTCAGCAAATCAGCAGCTTTGCCTTGTTCTTTCTTGCAGCAAAAGTGATCTCAGGAGGAGGAGGAGGATCACATGGCTCAGTGATGGTTTGTTTTGTCTAAATAAGGGGGGAAACTCTACTTGTCTCCAGGGGAAAAGAGTATAAGCAACAGGAAAGAGACACAAGAAGACTGGATGGAAGTGTGTGCAAGGAAAAATGAAAGGGAGAAGATGACCTGTACGATCTGACTCAGTGTTTCCAGCCTGGACATGCCCTGAACTGGCCGACCCATTCCGCCTTTCGCTCTCTCTAGGATGTAACTTCCCTCAGTTTAAATGTATTTGTGACAATTGCAGGTCCTATTCCTTACAGTCATTTTGACACGGCAGGAGTTAATACCCACACTGGTCTTTAGAATGGCATGGTATTGTATGATGGTACCGTTAGGGTGGATAAACAAACCACACCTCACCGTATCCCCGGGTGGATGCGGAGCTGACTTGAAGCCCCCAAACACAAGGAAGGAAGGAAGCAAGGAAGGAAGGAAGGAAGGAAGGAAGGAAGGAGGCAAGAAGGCAAGAAAGAAGGCAAGAAGGAAAGAAGGAAAGGAAGAAAGGAAGAAAGGAGTAACTTTGGCCAAAGTATCCATCCAAGTAAGGAAGGATGATTTATTCTTTCGGGCTTCTCTTCATTTACCATTTTTATGTAAGAATGCTTACAGAAAGAAAAGAATCATGCATCAGGGTCAGCAAAGTTACAGATGAAAAGGTGGATTAATTTGGACTGTCCTTGTGAAGTCAGGACAGTTGGAGGGCATGCTCTTGCAGTCCTAATTTTTTCTCTCTCTAAAAAGCAGCAAAACATAACGAAAGGAAGGACTGATGCACTGAGTTAATTTTCCACATAAAGGCAACGAGCCACTTTTCAATCACAGAGATGAGTAAGGAGAGAATATCAAGTAGTGAAGTAACTTCCCAAGCGCTGCATTCCGGTAAGTTGCATGACTCGCTGTCGTTGCGACGATGCCCCGTTCCCCACCCCTGTAACGAAGCAAAGCCGAGGCAGGGAAAAGCTAGAGCATGAGGGCCTTTCTGCACTACACTGTTATGGTGCTATTATTCCACTTTCAACACGCTGTGGAATTTTGAGATTTGCAGTTTGGGGAGGGGCACTGAGAATTCTCGGCCAGAGAAGCAGGATGAGAGCGTTCTTGTGGACTATATTGCCACTTCTCTTTCACCCATCTAACACGCTGGACAAAGTCCACTCCCTGCCCTCTCCTTGGAATGTCCCTTGCTCCTTTCGTGCCCTCTCTCAGTGAGAACTGGGGCCACAAGACGTTCTGGTCCTGGAAGTCCCCGTCATCAACAACAGATTAGATTTGCCATTGGACCCTTAAAACACACGTTCTGGAAAATTAGGAATGAAAGGGTCTTTCCAATTGTCTGGTCATAAAGTTAGCACTTGTTTACCAACACTCACTCTCTCTACACACACACACACACACACACACACACACACGCACACTGTCAGGAGGCATGGCTCCTGTCATATGAGTGGGGAAACAGTATCTGTTTTAATCTAAGTAACCAGCATATTTACCCGATGTTGCCCAGGATTTTATTTTCTTGTAGGTAATACTTGTTAGAAAGATTTTAAGATGCTGTGTCTCTAACTCCCCAAACTGTCTGGTCCAGTACCTGTAACTTTTCCCCATATTCCCCAATCCAAGCTGTATTCAGAGTTGTTAACATACAGAGATCGGGTTCCTGAGGGAATACGCTGCCCTCCTCCTTGCTGTTGGGCCTCACCTCCATAGCAACCGGCCTATTCAAAGCAGACACAGTTGACTGAGGCCCAAGAGCTCTCTGGCTGAGCATTCTAAAGGTCCTTCCCTAAACTGCAAACCCCAGGATTCCATAGAACTTTCTTAGGCAGCCAATGGTATGAGGTCTTCACCTGACACAGCCAATCATATGAGGCCTTTGCCTGACACAAACAAACAAACTTTGACTTTTATATACTAGATAGACGAAAAAGAAGTAGAGATTGCTAGCACTGCAGTGTATCCATTGCTAGTTGCTGTTTGCAACTACATGAGTGATTATGGGCCCAAAAGACACCAAGGCACCCAAAGGGGTGATTTTGCAACATTTGATGTCCTGAACATCCAGCAGACGAGGGGGGAAGATCAGAAGGGCAGCATGTAAAGCTAGCAGGGAAGTGTTATGGGAACAGACATGGCTAAGATAAGAGGACAGGAACTGTTTCTGATTCTGAGGATGAAAGATACGTAAAGATCAGGAATGCTTTGGAAACTCTGGTTTTGGTGGGGTGATGTGACGTTTACAACTTAGAATCATAGAATCCTAGAGTTGGAAGAGACCCCGGGGCCATCCAGTCCAACCCCCTGCCATGCAGGAACACCCATCAAAGCACTCCCGACAGATGGCCATCCAGCCTCTGTTCAAAAACCTCCAAAGAAGGAGACGCCACCACACTCCGCGGAGGCAGCAGATTCCACCAGTCGTTGCTATGCACGCCTGAATTTGAATGGCCAAATATAAAACCGGTAACCGTCTAACATTTGCTAGTCTCAGCAACTTTTGGAAAGCGGCTTGCTAACTCCAAGCAAACATTTCCGTTGAAGCTCAGTGTTTTCTGCGAGGGCAAGTTAGCCAGCACATCACGTGAACGCACAGACACACAGGGACTCGAAGTAGGAATACAACGCAATGGCCGTAGCTAGCTCTGCCACCCCGTGCACCTCCGCCACCACGCTCCATTGACGACCTACACAGGATTGGCTTGGAGTTGGGAGTGAAGGGTACTTTACATCCCGAAACCTGACTGGAGTGAAGACTGCACATACGGGCAACCCCAGTCGGGTCCTGTTCCCTCAGCCAATGAATTCAAACCAACGCTTTTGAATTCGTTGGCTGCTCTTACAGCGGTCCCTCAACATTCATGGCTTTCTCTCTTGTGAATTTGATTATTTCCAAGTTTGTAGGTCCTCGTCCTCCCCCCACCCTCCCCTGCACCTCCATTCCAGGAACTGCATTTCACACCCACAGGCCGGATTCCAGCGTTTTGCAGCCACCCGATTCAATCTGATTTAGAAAGCAGATGCGGCCCGCCGGCTGGAAGCTCCCCGCTCTCCCCCGGTAGCCTTCCCTCCATCTCCCACGGTTTAAACAAGGATGCTGGGGATCTTCCACCCCCTGCCCCTCCTCGCTTTCCCTCCATCTCTCATCCTTCACTCAGATCCATCTCCTAGCCTCTTTACACGCCTTCCCAGACATGCACGTCTGTTTATCCGGCATAGAGAAGCCACGCAACTCGGTGGGATCTCTTTAAACCATGTGAGATGGAGGGAAAGCCAGGAGAAGAAAAGGGTGGAGATTCCACAGCCGACTGCCTCCAAAATCTCATTGAGTTGTTCGGCTTCTAAATGCTACATGAGATTTTCCATTTCTGGTTCACCGTTCCGGTAAAATATTGTCATCAAGAACTGCTACTTTGTGTTGCTCAAGAAAAATGTATAATTTCCATGTTGTTGATTGGAAACACAAGAGGCTAGCAAAACAAATGTTGCTGGAGTTAAAACCTTGCTTCCGCAACTTTGTTCTATAGTAAAACACATTAATCCATCAGCATCTCTTCCCGGCGCTCATTGGTGATTCTTCCAGGTTTACACCCCGCTTCCTACAATTTCCAAATGGGCTTTATTTGGTTAAAGGAACTCCCGTCTACAGTCACTTTGATCTTTAGAAATTCTTCCTTGGTCTTTGATATTTTAATTCTAAACCCCACCATTTTATCCTTCAGCCTAATCCCTGTAAATCACCCTCTGATTGCTATAAATTAAGCACAAAATCAAACTTTATTGACCTAAGCTGGCCGACTGCTGTTTATTGCCCCAGCCAATAAACAATATTGACCATTTGATCTCTAAGATGCCAGCCTACACTAATTCTCAATTATATCCCTGCTGTTCCTGATATTCTCAGCATTTCTACACAGCTATAAACGCTCCCCCTGCCATTCCACGGATCCCTACACGTCTAAGAGAAATAGCAACACGGCGATTGTTTTCCAAACATTTCCTGATGCATCAAAACAGCAAAAAGGTCTGTTTAAAGACTAACAAAGCTTACTTGGCATAAGCCAGCTAGTAGATTGCAGTCCACAAAAGCTTGCATGGTATAAAACTAATTCGTCTTTAAGGTGTAGCTAGATTTTTTTTGGTGGTGGCATTTTGGTTCTTAAAACTGTCTCGGATAGACCTAAGCGTTCTTGTTGTTCTGCTTCCCCTCCGACTCAATATGACAGAAGTCTGAGCAATGTTGGCAAATATGTAAGCAAGAAGTGATAATCTGTATACGTGCTACAAACACAGCTGCTTGGCTTTCACTAGAAGGGACACAGGAAAGAAATTGCAGAACAAATGAGAAAGCAGCGTTGACCAAGAGTATGGTGGTCATGCAACATGTTTACTCAGAAATAGCTGAGGGGGAGGTTAGGAGGGGGGAATTCTGGAACAAGGACACTTTTATCTCAGATCATTTCATAGAATCATAGAATCCTACAGTTGGAAGAGACCCCAGGGGTCATCCAGTCCAACCTCCAGCTATGCAGGAACCCATCTCAAACCACTCCCAACAGATGGTCATCCAGCTTTTGTTTAAAAACCTCCAAAGAAGGAGACTCCGCCACACTCCATGGAGACAGCAGATTCCACTACCTGACAGCTCTGACCGTCAGGAAGTTCTTCCTGAGCTTCAGGTGGAATCTCCTTTCCTACAGCTTGAATCCATTGCTCCTTATCCTAGTCTCTGGAGCAGCAGAAAACAAGCCCACTCCCTCCTCAACATGACATCCCTTCAAATATTGAAACATGGGTATCCTGTCCCCTCTTAACCTTCTCTTCTGTGGGCTAAACATCCCCAGCAACCTAAACTGCTCCTCATAGGGCTTCGTGGCTTCCAGACACTTCACCATTTTGCTTGCCCTCCTCTGGACAAGCTCCAGTTTGTTGATATCCCTCACGAATTGAGGTGCCCAGAACTGGACACAGGATTACAAATGAGGTCTAACCAAAACAGAATAGAGTGGTACCGTTATCTCCCTCGATCTAGACTCCACACTCCTATTGATACAACCAAGAATCGCATTGGCTTTCTTGGCTGCTGCATCACACTGCTGACTCATGTTCAGCTTGTGATCTACCAAGAGTCCTAGATCCTTTTCACATTTACTGCTATCCAGCCATGTGTCCCTCCATCCTATATTTGTGCATTCCATTTCTTCTGCCTAAGTGTACGATTTATTGCTAGCAAAGCCAGCACTGGGACCTGGCATTCTTGGGCAACACTTCATCCCAAATGTCAGGACTGTAGCTAACAGAGAAGCTTCCACTCACAAAAAGGAGAAAACAGGGGCTGGGATTCAGCAGCAGACCTGTGTCTTCATAAGTAGACCTGAACATCCAGAAAATAGAATTGATTAGTTTTGCAACATTCATATTCACCTAGAGGTTGATATGACATTATAACACATGGATGGCCATTGCTCAGAGGTAACCGGTAGAGTGACTGATGTTCCACTGTCCTGATGCGCACTGGGGCTCCCAGAGTGCGTCCAGACAGGGGCTAGAAAGTGCTGGAGGACAAGAGGAGTGCCCGACATGTATCAGAACTGCTCAGTGCTCATGCGAAGTGCACACTGTGCCTCATAGGTGCCCAGTGCACATGACCAGAACCCAATCCACGTGAACCATAGAATCATAGAGTTGGAAGAGACCCCCGGGGCCATCCAGTCCAACCCCCTGCCATGCAGAAACACACACCCAAAGCATCCCCAGCAAATGGCCATCCAGCCTCTGCTTAAGACCTTCCAAAGAAAGAGACTGCACCACGCTCCAAGGCAGCATCTTCCACCGTCAAATGGCTCTCACTATCAGGAAGTTCTTCCTGATGTTTAGGTGAAATCTCTTTTCCTGTAGTTTGAACCCACTGCTTTGTGCCTTAGTCTCTGGAGCAGCAGAAAACGAGCTTGCTCCATCTTCCATAATGACACCCTTTCAAACATTTAAATATGGCTGCCGTGTTCCCCTCTTAACTTTCAACAGCTTGGCAGCGTTTCTACCGTGACAGCCAGGCCATGTATCCACTTCTGCTTACTAAGCTCAGGCACCAGTTTTCCTTCGGTCGCCACTAACATCTGAATTTTCCTTTCAAAGCACAAATCACAAATCTCCAGCCCCAATTTCCAGCTAAGCCTTCACAAGAGTACTGCAAGTCGTCATGTTCTGCTTGTACTACAGGGACATCCGCCTCAGCCTTATTTCCCCTCTCTTGCATAAATACCAAGGATGCATTGGAGACTGCTACACGTCTTTGCTACTTTCAGATGCCAACCCCTATATAACATATAATGTTGCCAGATTCTGTGCAACAGCAGTTGAAATTCACCGGACACTGAACTCCGCAGTAGACTAGCTCCAAGCTCGTCTTGTTATACGGGAGCCGTGCAACCCGAAGGAGAATTTCAGTGCTGTCTTTAACCTGTTTTTAACCTGTGTTTTTATCCCTTTCTGGACCCCCTTTTTACCTGTGCTGGTCTATGACCGTAATAAAGATTCTATTCTATTCATATTCTGAATTATGTGCTGGGAGGAAGCTTTAAAGCTGGTGGCCGCTTCTTTTTGACGTGGCTCACAGACATCACCGTTTCATTATGAGGGCCTGTGCGTACATGCAGCACACTATGGCTTTGGCACGACCCACACCCGAATGGGCCACCTGGTTTTCATCAGCGCCACAGACCTTTCTGCCTTCCAACACAGTAGGTGCTCCGTTGGTTGCAAGGCGGCTCAGCTTCTCCAAACGCAGGGACAGGTTTTGCATTACAGGTTTCGCATTCCGGCCTTCTGAAAAACATCTTCTCCTCTACTGGCGTCACAACTGCTTAACAAGCAGGCGTTTCTTCTCGAGCTTCCAAATCAGCAGCGACGCCACAAACAAATACTGTTGTCTGGGAAACACGGGTGATATCCGAAACGTGACAAGAGAATGCAAACTCAGCGACATTTTCTCCCAGATCTCTCCTCAGCCACGTCATTTACGCATCTTGAAACTCTTCTGCAGGACAAGCTTAATTCTGCAAACGTTTTCACATTGCCTGGTTTGCTTGGATGCCAGTTACCAGGACTGTTTTGATCCTTCCCATCAATATCACAATGCAGTTTCCCTCTCAGACAGGAACTGAGAGAATAACTGGTATGCATGATGTGTTTTCCCACTCTACCTTTTTCCCCTCCGTCTTTTTTTGGTGAAAATTTGTTACCTGCCGTCACATTTTCTCCGGCCACGTCTGGCCTCAAAGTTTCCCTGTTTCGCTGTACAGTGCCTTTCAAGGCTGGGTTTGTCCATCACAGCCAAAGACAAATAAGACACGGGCTTTCCCTTAAATTCCACCAAACAGGTTTTCCCTTAAATTGCACCAAAAGTGCTCCACTGTCCAAATCTCCTGTATAACCTTGTTCCTTTTCCCATCTTCCACTTCTCGGCAGGAAACATTTTTATGGCAGAGGTAGCAAGAGGTGAAATACCTGTAATGGCTTCTCCGTACTGTCACGATTTCAATAACCCTCACCATGACTCCGCCCAGAAATTACCCCCATCGCTAACACTTGAACAATTACAATTATTACAGAGTATTTGTTAATGTATTAATGCGTTTCACTATTTTACCAAGGGTAAAATGTCTTAATTTTATTAAATGACTAGAAAGCAATTGTAAACCAAATTGACAGTTGTTAAATACATCAAAATCAATTTCTGGTTCTTTGAGTAAGTTGTAAAAATCTTTAAACTTAAGGCGCACTTCAATTAAGGAAATAGATGTGCTCGTGGGCATTACTTCTTTGGCCAAAAACTCGGTGCCAGAAGTAGAAATAATATGGCAATAATATACATCCCCACACCATAAAAAGCAGTTTAGTGTGTTTAAAGTTTTTATTTTAAAACTAACAGTACGCAAATGGAAAATGAAACAATGAAATCAGGTAAATCTTCTATATGTGAGAGGAAGGAGACAGGTTTTGAACCTTATACAGACCTCTCGAAGGCTTCTTCCAAGAAGCTTCCAGTGTTGACGACTTCTTTTAAAAGTTTCACTTTCAGACAGAGCGGAGAAATGTGAGAGAGAAACGTAAGGTCCTACATCTAGGGAGAAGAAATGAAATGCACAAATATAGGATGGGGGACATGTGGTTGGATAACCGTACGTGTGAAAGGGATCTAGGAGTCTTGGTGGACCACAAGCTGAACAAGAGCCAGCAGTGTGATGTGGCAGCCAAGAAAGCCAATGCAATTCTTGATTGCATCAATAGGAATATGGTGTCCAGATCAAGGGAGGTAATGATACCATTCTATTCTGTATTGGTTAGGCCTTATTTGGAATCCTGTGTCCAGTTCCGGGCACCGCATTTCAAGAAGGATATCGACAAGCTCGAAAGCGTCCAGAGGAGAGCGACCAAACTGGTGGAGGGTCTGGAAGCCATGATGCCCTATGAGGAGTGGTTGAGGGAGCTGGGGATGTTTAGTCTGCAGAAGAGAAGGTTAAGAGGGGACATGATAGCCGTGTTTAAATATGTGAAGGGATGTCATGTCAAGGAGGGAGCAGGCTTGTCTTCTGCTGCTCCAGAGACTAGGACAAGGAGCAAAGGATTCAAACTGCAAGAAAGGAGATTCTACCTGAAGCTCAGGAAGAACTTCCTGACGGTCAGAGCTGTCCGGCAGTGGAATCTGCTGCCTCCATGGAGTGCGGAGGAGTCTTCTCCTTCTTTGGAGGTTTTTAAGAAGAGACTGGATGGCCATTTGTCACAGGGAGTGCTTTGATGTCTGTTCCTACCTGGCAGAAGGGGGTTGGACTCGATAGCCATTGTGGTCTCTTCCAACTCTATGATTTTTTATGACTTTCCTTATGATTTCCATTTTGATGGCCAAACTTACAGATTACAGTGCTTTCTAGCATGCTGGGGGGAAGCTGTTGAAATCAGGCTTGCCTGTTCTCCCCCCTTTCCCCCCCTTTTGCCGTTCATGCACGCGTAGTAGGGGATTTCGGAGGCAGCTGCGTTTATCTTCCCTGTCGCAGGAAAGCACGTGTGAGGCTAAAGTAGATTTGGCTGGAGCAGAATTCCTCTCTTTCCCACCTCACTGCTTTGTTTACTGCAGAAACGTTACTGCAACCTCACACTGAAACTCTGTGTTTCCCCAGTCCCAACACTGATGCTACTGCTGCTAAAAGAAAAATTTAAAGAAAAAAAAATCCAGCTATACGCAGAATGAGAAAAAGCAGGGGCTCAGCAGACACAAAAAGCCTTCGTGATTTGGGATTTCCCGTCCAAGGCTTTGTTAGCTGAGGGATGTCTGTAGATGGAAACTTGAGACAGCACATTTGGAGCCCTTTGGGTTTTCCCTGTTTTTTCCCCTCTTAGCTGTGATGGGAGAGCACATGCTCTTAAGGTTTATTTATTGCAATTATCTCTGCGTCATGCCTCAGGACAGAAATCTTTTCAAGGTGCCTTGTTCAGAAGAGGAAAGGAAAGCGTTAATAAACACAGCGATGAACAAGATTAATGAGAATGTACCATGATCAGTCCGACAGGGTAGCAGGCTTTCTGGGGGTGGTAAGGAAAAGCAGTCTGCCCGGCTGAGGGGCAAAGATGGCTTTTTTTAAAAAAATAAGAACTTTTAAAATATATATTTTACAATAATTCTTACAGTACATAAATGAAGAAAAGTCAGAACTAAATAAAGATAAGCCAACAAACAAAAGGAAGGAAGGAAGGAAGGAAGGAAGGAAGGAAGGAAGGAAGGAAGGAAGGAAGGAAGGAAGGAAGGAAGGAAGGAAGGAACAAAGAAAGAAACAAAGAAAGAAACAAAGAAAGAAACAAAGAAAAGAGGAAAGGAAAGGAAAGGAAAGGAAAGGAAAGGAAAGGAAAAGGGAAAAGAAGGGGGAAAAATGATATGATCCAACAAACCATTAGTCCTTTAAATCTTTGGCTCCTTTCTTTCAAATAACCACATACACAAATAACCTAATGATTACGTAAATTGTGACTTAGTTTTACATTCAGTCTGTTAGGCTGAGATCAGGGTTATTTCCCATTTCTCCTCAAAATAGTCCATTAAACATTTCCATTGATTTATGAAATTATCATGAGTTTTATCTTTTAGGAACATTGTTAATTTTTCCAGTTCCATAACTTCATGTAACTCCATCGCCCATTCCTCTATTTCAGGAATCGCTTCTCTTTTCCAGTTAATATCATGTAAGATTCTTGCTTTCGTGATCATATATAACAACATTTTGTTGTTTTCCCACGTACTCCTCTATCACACGAACCATATTAAGTAAAATTCTGGCTTCATTGGAAAATTCTTTTGTATTATCTTGGTGATTTGGAAACGGCTGTTTTTCCAAAATAGTTGGGCTTTTTTGCTATGCCACCAGCAGTGATAAAAGGATCCTTTTTCTAATTACATTTCCAGCACCATCATTATCTGCCTTGTAAAGTTTTGCCATTTTTGCTGGAGTTAGGTGCTATCTGTATAACATTTTAAAATAATTCTAAGATTGGCACCTTGTAAAATTTAACTCTTTCCAGGACCTTTGCCACAATGTATGCCCAATATCTGGAGCCCATTTCACTGTAGAATTCTTAATAGTCTCACCCTCCGTTTCCCACCTTAGAAGTAAATTGTACAATTTTGATGTAATACGGTCACCAAGATGGCTTTCACCTGCCTCTCCCTATCTCATAGAATCATAGAGTTGGAAGAGACCCCAGGGGCCATTCAGTCCAACCCCCTGCCATGCAGGAACACCCATCAAAGCACTCCCGACAGATGGCCCTCCAGCCTCTGTTTAAAAACCTCCAAAGAAGGAGACTCCAACACGCTCCACGGAGGCAGCAGATTCCACTGCCGGACAGCCCTGACCGTTAGGAAGTTCATCCTGAGGTTCAAGTGGAATCTCCTTTCCTGCAGCTTGAATCCATTGCTCCTTGTCCTAGCCTCTGGAGCAGTAGAGAACAAGCCTGCTCCCTCCTCAACATGACATCCCTTCAAATATTTAAACACGGCTATCCTGTCCGCTTAGCCTTCTCTTCTGCAGACGAAACATCCCCAGCTCCCTAAGGTGTCCTTCATAGGGCACGGCTTCCAGACTCTTTCTCGAAAAAAGATGGTTGGCGGAGGGAAGCCTAGAACAGAGCTGGGAAATGGCACGTTGCGAGCAATGTTAGTTGCGTTGCTGCTGGTGGTGGGTAAGAGTGTGACACAGGGTTTTCCAAACGGTGTGTCGCGACACCTTAGTGTGTCACCCGAAGTGTGTAGGGGTGTCGCCTCCCCGGGCTGAGAAAGACCCCCTCCAGCCCGAGTCTCTCCCACTAGGGGGAAGGGGTGGCTGCTTTTCCCACTGCCCTCACCGGGGGTCTTTCCTTGGTGAGGGCAACGCAATCAAGCCAGGATCCGGACGCGGGACCGCCTTTCCCGCTGTTTAAGTAAAACTGAACTACTGTGTCACGAAATGACGCGTGCCCAAAAAGTTGTGTCACCAACACAAAAAGTTTGGAAAGCTCTAACGAATTTTACAAAGAAGGTAGTAAGTAAGAACGAAGTTTCTTTGCTTGTAGCAACAAGAAACAGTTTGTAGCTGTTTTGAAAAGCCGCTCCTCGAGGAATCTTTGGAGGCATTTTTGACAGGCCTCCCCACCCCCAAGTTTATGTCATTCTCTTTGTTAACAGAAAGGAACAAAACACAAAGAACAAGAGAGCACCGGTGACCTTTTGAGGAACGAGCAAGGTTGCAATGAGCAACGACCAGTGCAAACATTGTAATAAAAATGAATTGCAATCAATTGTAACGCTGTAATGAATTCTAACAAAAATGAATGGAGGAACGGCTTCATGATCTTCCAGAAATAATAAACATGGACATTTTAACGCACAGAATTAAAGGAAAAGCCAATCGAAGAATTCAAAAAGAATGGGCCCCTGCAATGGAGAGACTTGCCAGTACAGCATCAACAATTCCAGTGATAAATAAGGGTTGAGAAGCTGTAGCCAGCCAGAATGTTATAAATTTTCAGGAAACTTAGAATGTCTTATGATATAGAGTCTGGCTTATCAACTAAAAATAATTTAGGTTGACCTAAGATATCTTGGTAAAGGTCAGGAATGACTGCAATGTGACACAAGTATAGAAGAACTTTGATAAAAAATGTAAGTATACATATTTAATATCTAACAGGGGAAGAAAGGAAGTCTAAAGTCTAAATTATGCTACACAAACTTATACTGTGACAATTCCATTGAATCTCTGTTTTAGTATAATTGTTTATTAATGAGCAAACTGCTGCAATATGGCGTAATATATTCTGGTAGTGAAGATACTGTTATTCCATTTTCATTGTACTAATGCCAAGAATAATGTTCTTTTTTTCCCTTTTAAATTATATTAAAAAAATGGAATTGCTTTCAAAAAAGTGTATTTCCAAACGTTGAAGGGGATGAGCGAACAGTTGGGGGATCCTTGTTTGCCCTTCTTTTCTGCTTAAATACAAGTGCTTCTGAGCATGTGCCGAGTGCCTTTTGCAACACCATGACATACTCACATGCGGTTAGGATTAAAAAGCATGGATCGCAGCTCCAGAGGGCCTTACCTCGGGACTCTTCCTGCCTTCTTTCTGAAGCTGTTTCTGCGAAACTGACAAAACTGTTCCCCCAGAGCATGGACTCGAAAGCTGAGCAGATCCCACAAGGCAAAAGTTTTTAAGAACCCCTCAACCTGCACTCGCCTCTTTTCTTGGGCTGTCTGGGATCTCTAAGCAAGCTTGCACAGACTTCATGACAGCCCGATTTCATGACAGCCCAACCTGTCGGGAAGTTAAAAATATTTTAAGCGTGTCTTCTCTCATTTCCCATTATTTTGTAAATATCAGAAATGAAAGCAATTGGGCTCTCATTCAGGAAGCACATTGTGTGGAGGGACCTTCTGCAAAAGGAAACAATGTGAGCATTGCGTTTTAAGTTGTCCTAAGCACAAGAGGGGAATTTCCAAAGTTTACAGCATACATAGAGCTCATAAATGGGGCCAGAGAAAAGAAAGAGAGGGGGTAGGAATCTGCTTAAGAGCTGGAAGTCAGAAAGGAAGAACGAGCAACAAGAGCTGCAGAGAGAGATCGGAGCTGGTTTCCCAAATAACACCATCTCCTTGCGTTAATACCTTACCCGGAATAAGTTCTTACAGATCTCTACACTGTGTATAATGTAAAAAATTAACACCTTCCATGAAAAAATGGCATCATGATGATTGTATTACTGAAGAGATCCTTGTATAAAATGTAAATAATGGGATGCCTGGGGGGGAAGTTACAGTATATATGTATATACGTGGAATATGTGTCTCTAATTCTAGGTTGTTAGATTGGCTGTATGCATTTGATGTAATTTTAGTATTGAAAATAAATTTAAAAAATCTTGTATTTTAGAAATCTTTCCAGGGCTACAACCACAGTGGAGCTGGCTTACAGAGAACATGCTTCAAATGAGGCCTGCAATAAAATGTTGCAGCGCCCACAGAGGCCAGCCGGGCTTTTTTCAGGACACATTGTTTGCAGCTCACACCACCCAAGGGAGCAGCATATGCAAGTCTTCACCAGATATTTTGGGTTTCCCCAGAATCTCCAGGTCATGTGTGCTCCCCTAAGACTCCATCAACAGAACATTAATGTAAGCATGGAACAAGTCCCAAGCAATAAGACGCCTGTATATTCATCTTCTGAAGATGGCAGCTCCCTTCAGGTTAGTATGGGAGAGAGAATGCCGTCCTCCCCAGATGGACTCCACGTCCTAGCAGCCTTGGCTAGAATAGCCAATGGAGGATACTGGGACATGCAGTTCAAAACCAGCTGGAGCCATGGACGGCCATCTCCGCCCTCACTGAAGAAATAATTGGGGAGCCGAGTCTGCCTTAGGCTGCTGACTGTTTCATCAGCTGGCAACTGTGGTGGCAAAGCCAGCAGGCTGCCTAGGAGGTGAAGGGACAAATCACTCTTGCCCGAGGTCTGAACTGATCGCCTGCAAAGGGATTTTAAAGTCAGACCAAGAGCTTCAGGCCTTCCACACCCTGGATGGCACAGGAATCATCACGCTTTCAGGTGTTGTAGATCACCCTTCATAAAAAAAATCTGCACATTACCCCTTTCGAGTGAGCAAAACGCCTGTTTTAGCCTTGCTGATAGGAGCCAAAGCTGTGTGACAACACGGGCCTCTGATGTATTTTGACAGGGCTTAACTGCAGGAGTTCTTGCAGAGGCATGCCCTGTGCTTGCACACTATGCAGAGAGACTAGAGGATTTAATTCATAAACACAAGAGCAATCCACAGGAGCTGAAAGGGCACGTGTGGCTGGTTCTGAGTATCGCTCAAAGGCCTGGGCTTGATGCTTACCAAAATTCCTGTGGTCCACCTGTGTTTTCCCCACTCTGCAAAACACAACACACTCTGGCTCTCTGATGAAAAGACACGATAAAGCCGTATTTTGCCATCATGAGCACGTGCACGTTTTTGCTTGAGTGTCTTTCTGCACCAAACTCAGGACAAGGCAAGGGTTGTTTGGAAAGACTCCAGCAATCCGCAAGAGTTCAGCGTTCCGTTCAAAAGCAGTGGCCTACGGTGGGCTTCTTTTCTGCTCACCCCTATCTAGTTTTAGAGACTTTCTAAAGGGCCTCAACGATGAATGCTCTGCACCATCTCTGTTAAAGAAACTCTTCTTTTTGTTTCTCCAAACCAGGGGTGAGGAAAGTGCACCCCTTTGGCTGCAATTTTTTGCCCTCAGATGCCTCCTGTAGAGCATGATTTTGCCAGAATTTTGGCCCCCAGACCATTTTAGCCCAGGAGAGTTTTTTTTTTTTTTAACTAACAGGAAGTGACCCAAAAGCTGACTGCCAGTCACTTTCTATTGCAAAAGAGGCCTCTGCTGCTTTTAAGTGGCCCCCCAAAATTGAACATTTGGGGATATTTCAGGGCAAAATATTTCAGCATTGTTTCTGGCAGGGGTTGACCCTCAGCTCTCCTGGGGAGGAAACACAGCTGCCCAACTATACTTTGCATTTTCCATAAGTGATTACTGCTAAAAAAAGTAACAGAATGTTGGTTGTAATGACGCTAAAAGGTTATAAAAACATGTCCAAACATTGTGGCACTAAGAATTTTTTTTGATAGATAATAACCAAATGTATTAAGGCATAGCTCTTGTTTGTTTTCTAGATGCCGCAATACTCTGTTCTTTGCAACAATGAACCTAACTCACTTACCCCTTCTGGAACTCAAAATATTAACTGTCTCTGAGCTTTGATAGATTTATTAAGTGGTGTCCAAAAGAAGTTTGAGATTTCTTCTTCACAATTCAGGAATTTAGACTCACGGGGCCATAAGAGACTCCAAGAGCCATCTAATCCAACCTTTCACCAGTGCAGGGATTGACAGTTTAAAAAACCCTCATTAATGGCAAGTATGCTATCTTATTCCACAGCTAAACGGTGCCAGGAAGCCCTACCTAACGTTCAGTCAAAATCTCCTTCTTTATAATTTGAATCCCTTTGTTTAGGCCGTCCTCTGAAACAGCCGAAAACAAGCTTGCTCCACCTTCCGCATGACAGCTCTTCAGGTATTTAAAGATGGCTATAATATCACCTCTTAGTATTTTTCACTCCAGGCAAAACACATCCCTCTTGGTTGCCCTCCTCTAGACACATTCCAGCTCATTATTATCCTCCCTAAACTGTACTTCCTAGAACAGCACAGGTGTGGTACTACAGCTTTCCTATTACTTCTGTTGATGCAGCCTAGAACTGCACTTCCTTTTTTTGCCACTCTATCCCTGCCTGCACGTCCTTTGGCATTGTGTCCTCCTTATTCTTCCTGCCACCAACCCTAAAAACAACCGAACAGAACACCAGCTCATTTAAGACATGCCACCAGTGTCAGGAAAACCAGTTTTTATTTATTTATTAAAAACATATGAGTCGAGAGATATATCATAGGAAAAAAATTATTTCAAATATACAGATACTATTATCCAATTAGCCATTAAAGGAGAAAGAGAAATAAAAATTCAGACAAATTGCAGTTCCTGCTCCCACCCCCACTTGGGTTCCCCGCAGGGAAAAATAAAATAATAAAATAAAACCTGAACTATGGTAGACATTGTTCTTCTTCAGAAAAGGCCAAGATGCATCTAAGGACTATTATCTGGAAAGGTATTTCTGCAAGTCCCTGTAGATTTTAATTAACAAAAAATGAAAATATAACACCTAACAATCATAAGTCATATGTCCAGCATTTCCTCCTCCAATTAGGTTCTTTGAAATAATAAAAGCCATAGTGAAGACATCTCCCTGCTTCATGTCAATTCCCAGGACTTTTGAACGGAGCAGACATTTCTATCTAAAAGTAGAAAAAGGGGGCTGGGGAAAGGGCAGGGGTGGATGAATAGAAGGTACTTCTCTTATACAGTTATATTACACAGCCCAGGGCCGTCCCAGCACACTCTTCGCAATCCTGGATGCTTTGACTAGAGAGTGAGGAGGAAAAACAAAATGGCAGAGGTTGAAGTTAAATCAACTGAAGCTAGCCATCCTATCCAAAAAAAAAAAAAAAAAGAAAAAAAATTACTACTTGATACTTATATGTTGCACATATTTTAATTTGGTTCTTTTGTTACGTCAAAGGTTCAGCTGGGCTAAAATTAAGCTAAAGTGGACCCCGGGACAAAATGAGCACAACTTGAAGATCACAACAGGGATACTGCCAAGTTAAGTAACCGACATCATGACAGGCCAATATAAATGAAAGTCCGATCGTGAACTCTGCATTAGCTGTGAGATTTAGGGTCCTTTTTCTACCTAAAAAAGCATCAGAATACCACCCTCTACTCCCTCTTCTTTATGACTATCCTTTTACCCAAATGCTGGCAAGGTCTACCACGTTGACTCCGGCTCCTGTTTTATTTGAGTGCTTTCTTCAGTCTGTACTGAATCTGTGGAGAAAAAGGAAACGCGGTTGCCTTTCATCATTTCCAAGATCAGCAGAAAAATAGAAAGACAGGAAATTCAAGAATGCAACAGAAAGTGAAGACAGTGATTTGCAGAAGCAAGCAAGAAGAAAAATGGTCAGCTTAATTAAGAGGAATGGTTGTTTCACAGGTGACAGAAACTTTGTCTTAGCTGCAGGGAACAGCTACCTCTGAAACAGAGCAAAGTAGCAAACAGAAATAATATACAACTACATGAATGAACACAGAAGACCAACGAAAATCACATCTTGTCATTTTAAGATGGAAAAAAAACCTTAGTATTATGAGCAGCATGAGCCACAGAGCCAAGAATAACTGAAATAACTACACGGTTATAGAAATGAGTAATACCTTCACGGTGGCTGAAAAAACTGATTTGGCCTGTTGTTTTGCTTGTTTTTATGGACAGGGAATATATAGTCAATGGACAGCTGCTCTTTTTTCTCATCAGTTAAACATATACTCACCTTCTTCCACAGATACTTGTACTATTTGGTCTGGTTCAATTGGCTCTAAGAAAAAAAAATGTAAAATTATTTGCATTATTTTGATTATAGAGAGGAAAATGGGGAACATAAAGCTGTCTTGAAGTTGTTGCACGGCTATTCCTACCACCCCTTACATTTGGCTATGCTGTCTAAAGCTGATAGGAGTTGCTGTTACAAAAACATCTGGAAGTCCTGCTCTTTCTCACCCTTATCTGGAGTTAACTATATCAACAAGATTGTGTGAACATGCTCGCTCGAGCTTGTGAACATTAGCAGACACATCTATTTCCTGAAAGTGGGGGCGGGGAACCAAACTAATGAGCAGGTCCTTCAGAGAGTCAAGCTACATGAGTAGTGGGATATACTTAGTTCCACTATGGTATTACGGTACCATGTATGATGGTTTTGCTAACCCTTGACCTTTGCCCATTCACCTTGTACCACCTGCTCAGGTACAGGCACAGCTGCTGTTGCTGCCGCCGCTTCTGGTTCTGTTTTCTCAGGAATTTCTGTAAGAACAAGCAAGGAAAGCACTCAGTTTTCACAAAGTTAGTTCCCTACAGTAGTAAATGTGTTTACATTTAACATTTTACTCGGTTTCAGTGTGTAATATGTGAAATGAAACCTGGAATAAGGACAATATAACATCCAGATTTATTTTTTAAACTATAGGTTCTTAAAATACTTTGGGCTTACTTTGTGTTGCATTCAGACTATCAAACTTCTAGGCATTTGCAAACCTAGACATCTGCAGGCAACTCAACCTAGACATTTGCAGACAAATGTCAACCTTGTCAAATGTCAACCCAGACATTTGCAGACAACTCAGCCTTTCATTAAATCAAATAAAATGTACTACCCCAAATGAAAAATTCCTACAAGAATAGCCAAAATGAGCACAAGATTTAGTTACTGATATGTGGAGAAATTTAGCTAGCATTCTCTTCTACACATTTCACTTTCTTTGTAATGTTTTAGTTTTTGCGCAAAGCCATTATGGATTCTCCTTCAACAAGGGATAATATGGTACAAAAATTCAGTGGAAGCACTGTGATAGCCCCACATACACACACAATTACAGAGAAGGAAGCACTACTAATAAAATACTTACGGTTATTCATTACAAGTCCAGGGAATGGTCTGTTGGAAAAAGGCAAAAGGCAACATTTCAGTGCCAAAAGATCCTTCACATAAACCTAAGACTACAGGGCAGTGTGAGGAGACTGCAGGCCATGGACTTCATTTATTATTTATTTACTGAATTTATATGTTGCCTCTTCTCCCAAGATGAGACCCAAGGTAGCTCCAGAACACTCTCTAGGGGTTGATGGGGATATTTTCCTATATTTCTGGTCCTGTTCGGTTGTTTTAGGTCCAAGAGAAGCCTTTTTCCCCAAGGCCATTTCCACAGTAGACTGTTCTAGTGCTATTATTCCACTTTCAATGTTCTATGGAATCCTGGGGTTTGCGGTTTAGGGAGGTGGATGGAGGGAGGGAGGGAGGATGTTGAAAGTGGAATAATAGCACTATAACAGTCTGGTGCCAAAATGGCCCAAGGAAGATCTCTCCTGGGTCTAAAATAACACTGGGAACATTTGGGGGTTTGTTTTTTTTAAGAAGCGCAGTTGTGTGTGTGTAGCCATCTAAGGTCACGAGGGGAAGTAAGTCCCCACAGCCAACCAAACGCTACTTGATAAGTCAAAACTCACTTCCTCTCAGTGACCAAGAGCCAATGCTGCTTACTCAAAAGCCGATGATCCCCCTCTCCCTTTCATTCACTGTACAGGTCAAATCTGCTGGGTTGATGCACTTTCCGAAGCACACTTTTGTGCTCCAGAGGCTGGGAAAAGGAACATATTTGCTGGAGCTAGATAACAATGTATATCATTTGATTTTGGATAATATGTATATTTTTATTCTATTTTGTATTATCCTAAAGCAACCTAAAGCAACCTTGAGAGCCAGCATTGCGCAGTGATTTGAGTGTTGGACTATGACCCTGGACAGCAGGGTTTGATTCCCTGTGTCGCCACAGAAACTCATCATACACTCCCAGCCCCAGAAAACCCAGTGATAAGTAGGCTTTAGGGTTGCCATAAGCCAGAAACAGCCTGAAGGCACACAACAACAACAACAACGTAACTTTACACAATGTGGAATATTTGTGATTTATTTGGACTACAGCTCTCCTCATTGCCAGACAGCATGAAATGCACAGAACCAAAGATCTAATATTCCTGGAACACCTGTCACTACAAAAATATCCAGCAGTGTCCAAGATAAGCAGTAATTCAATATTAATATAAGTGATCTTGTTTTATACTTCTCTGCCAATCCAAACATTTAAAGAATTCCACTGTGAAAAATCTTCCACCTTCTTTGCATCCTTTCCAATATCCATTTTTCAAGAAGTTTCTGTATTCTGAACTTTTGCTAATTCAGTGGCAGATTACCAGCACACTTCTCCTTTTTCCAAAACACTGCTGCCTCCTTCCCAGAAGCAATCAAAGGTATACAATTAGCATGCCTGTTGCTGCAGACTGCATCATATGCCATAACACAGACACTGGTGAAATCTCATGTAATATCTTTTTGATTCTTTCTGCTTTCAACAACATGCCTCTAAATCATATCCATCTCATGCTGGGTGGTCAGGCATGGAAGATGAGTGCTATTTCTTGAAGTCATCATACCATACATTAGCTGATTTTCAAAAAATGTACTGCTTACGGAAGCTCAGAAACAAGAGCCTTGAACATGAAGATTCATGGGATGGTATTTCCTCAGTTGTAGGTAAGAAGAGAGAAGGCATGCTTCCATCTCCTTGAAAAAGTGTGGCTACAAGCATGGCATTCCTCGACAGCACCATTCTACTGGGTGACCTGTCAACAGAGCAGTGGCAGTAGAAGGAAAAAGGTCCTCTCTTAGGTCTCTTGGATCCAGGCCATGAGTGCCTTACAGCTGTGCCTGAGGAAGCCAGTCTAGATGCAGAAATCATGACAAAACAAAGACCCACACCTACTGGAAGGCAGGGGACACTGCAGGCCAGATATATGATCACCAAGTTTCATTTTTAGTTATTGTGTCTGCCACTGACAGGTCTATTGGCTATGTGTGTTCACTAAATCTTCTTTTAAGATCCTTCTGGCCACATTCAAGAGGACTGCAGAAAATGGAAGAGAAGACAGGTTTTGTTGGTCACAGGGACCAGTCCTTACTCTGATTCTAACTGAAGAGAGTGGCTACTTATAGCCACATGTTCTGAACTCTAAGCCCAACCCATTTCCAAGGGCACCAAGAGCCTAACCCTAACAGATATCTTCTGCACAGGAAAAATATAAGATCATATTAGATACCGTGGAAATTCACATACCTAATGACAGTAAATTTAATGAACTCTGCTGAATCCAAAATCTTCCTCATAGAACTGATTTCGAGGTAACTGGGAGCTTTGAACGACACACCAGGGGGCATCCCATCCACCACCACACAGCCAGGGTTGACGGTGATTTTTCGATATGGGACTTTCACCGGATACCCCATACCAATGGCTTCCCCTGAAGAGGCAGAATTGGGAATTAAACCAGGAGAGCAGAAGACAGTTCCGAGCGAAGATAAACTTCCTGAAATACTTATACCATAACAAATATACGATGGAGACAACATCATAAGCTAATAAAAATAGATAAAACAACAGTTAAAACAAAAAAAGATGCTGTGAGAGACAATTCTGGCCAGCTTTTCCACAGAAAAGCCTCTCAAAGCATAAGCACAAGATTACATACTATAGTTTATTGCCCCTCAAGTGCAAGCAGTCAACAAAGTCATACGGCAGCCAAAAAAGCTAATGTAATTCTGGGCTGCATCAACAGGCGTACAGGGTCCAGATCGCGGGAAGTAGTAGTGCCACTCTATTCTGCTTTGGTCAGAATTCATCTGGACTACACTCTGTCCAGTTCTGGGCACCACAGTTCAAGGAAGACACTGACAAGCTGGAATGTGTCCACAGAAGGGTGATCAAGATGGTCAAAGATATGGAAAACAAGCCTTGTGAGGAACGACTGAGGGGCCTAGAAAGGTTTAGCTTGCAGAAAGGATGACTGAGAGGTGACATGATAGCTATCTTTAAATATCTGAAGGGATGTTACACTTGAGCAAACTTGTTTTCTGCTGCTGCAGGGACTAAACCATGAACCAACAGATTTAAATTACAAGAAAATAGATTCCACATAAACAATAGCAAGAACTTCTCTACTGCAGGAGCTGTTCAACAGTAGAAAAGGTGGTGGAATCTCCATCTTTGGATGCCTTTAAACAGAGGTTGGATGGGCAGCTTTTAGAAATGCTGTAATTGTGTATTGCATGGCAGGGGTTTGGTCTAGATGGCCCTTGTGGAGTCTATTGTACTCACTGTTAAAAGGCCAGTTATTTCTCTACAAATTCAACATATGCATTTCAAGCAAGTGGATCAATGGGAAAAGCTCTTTGTTCAAGTAGAAAGCACAAAAGGTTAAGTTATTTACTAACAAAATCAATATATATTATTATACAATTTGCCATAGCTGTTATATAACAAAATTTCAAAAAGCAGGTACCAGTTTGGACAAATGTACTCTGCATGCCTTTGTGCCAACTCTTCCAAAGTGCAAGATGGCTGCCTCATCACTTCAGTTATCCTGTGTGACCAACTTGTTTTTTTTCCCCCTTTAGGTGGTCATATTTCATCTTGTATTCAGACAGTGGTAATCAATTGCCTTTTGTACACTGTAAAAATAAAAATTACCAAACTTCCGACTGAAGAGATCATTCACTTGTTCTCTCAACTGCCGGGCCTTCTCTACTTTGGAGGTTCTCTCATCATCATCTGTAAGATTTGAAGAAGCAAGTATTAAATATCATTTATATTGTGACTGAAAAGAAAAAACGATTCTTTAAAAGCAAGCAAAGCTGGTTTGTGTTGGCCTGATGCTTAAATTAACCATCTAAAGGACTGCCTGCCTTTGTCCACCTGATCAGTACTACTGCTCCCAGGTACTAACATAACAAGAACCTGTAACTGTTGAATGGCCACATGTGAATTCAAACAGAAAGGTCATTCTGTGCCTTTGGAAGTTTCTAGACCCGTGTTTTTTTGTGGTAACCCCAGCCCCTTGCTAGCACACATAGAAGCCACATTTTCCTGCTGAAACTCAGTCTCCGAGGCCACCACTGGGAGATGTGGAGAAAGACATGAAGAGGGTGGGTTGTGTGGGTGCACAGATGAGCATTCAAAGAATCACAATTACAGGTTTACAGTTATTCTTTCTTCATGGTCTATGACTCACACAGAAGCTAACAAGAAGCTAAACTCACTGAAGCTGGGTGGGTCATGCCAGGACTGATAGCACCATCCTACCAAATGCCAGAAATGGCAGAATGGAACACAGACAGTTGGGACCACCAACTGCTCAGCAGAGTTCTGGGACAGGAATCGCTTTTGAGATATACCAATGAGATGGCTGCCACCCAAGTTGGGTGAGCTTTGACCCCTTGAGGAAGACCTTTCACAGCAAGGTGGACAACATTCACCATCCAGTGGGAAAAAGAGACACTGAGATGAGGCTGACTTGAGATCAACTTCCCTTTCTAAATTGTTTCAGGATATGTAATAGAAATGCCCATCTAACATCTAGGATACGAAGGACACATCTGAGGTCAGAAGATGGGGATTAAATGAAGGTGTAAAGCATTAGCGGCTGGTTAAGATGGAAAGCAGAAACCAGTTTTGGAGGCTGAATTGAAGGAGGTTGGAAAAATGCATGCCCCCTTGCTTGCTGAGGAAAATGGCTGTAGCCACCTGGATTATCCAATATGAAGGTGTTGAATTAGTCTCTGGAATACAAGAGAATGTTGGTATGACACAGCTTCTTACTACTGGACCAGTGGCTCGTGACTGTCACATCCAGAGTGTGGGACCTTCAACCTGAAACTGACATGGCTGTAGTGAAGACAAAATAAACTGTAGGATATGTGAAAGGCAAGCCTCTCATGGTGTTGGAAAGACTGGTCCACCAACAGAGATTGATCCACCAACAGTGAGTGCAAGTACCAAGTGAGGTACCAAGAGAAACATGCTTGGACTGTGCTGCTCAGGATTGAAGTGCTCCAAAAACCACTTCTGAAGAGATCTCCTCTGGAACCGGGTGAAGGGAATGACCACAGTAACTGCCACCATGAGAAGAATCTGAATGGATCTGGCTTTGACACAACAAATCCTTTAGAGCTTTTATACCGAGGGCTTGTGTCCTGTGGCAGAAATGCCCTGGACTCTACACAACTGAGCGCTGCTCCTACTGTCAAGGCCCAGGACTTAATACTCCGAGGAGGATGATCCTCCAATTCAACCTGTGGATTTGCAGCCATGGCATTCACCTGAGACTGATCAAACACCAGCACTGCCAGGACAGCTGGAACAATCAGATGAGGAGGCATGGTCCACCAGCCCGCAGTCTTGATGACTTTTGAGACTTGGAAGGGGGCTTAGGAGCCTCCTTCAATGTTGGAACCAATGACCCCAATCTGTTCTCCAAGGAGACTGGAAGAGGAGCAGGAGGAGTCCAGCTAACTAAGCACTCCAGGTATTGCTCCACAGCTGAAGAAAGGTGTGAGAAGATAGCCACCAAAACCATATGAAGCACCTTATTCTGCAATGGCCACACCCTAGAGGGTTTTTTCTCATTGAAGAGCTTTAAGATGGGACGCTACGTTACGCCTTGTTTGCCATGTAAGGGTCTGGCAACTTGGACAAGAGTCAACCATGTGGTCCTTGTGCTGGCAGAGGAGACAACATATGTGACCATCAGAAAACAGAAGCTTCATCGCACATCTGAGACACTTCTTGCAGAAAGTCTTTGGGGCCATAAGCCCCGGGACAGCAAAAGGACAAAACTGATGAATTAAGAGATGCCCAAACACTGAGATTTCTGATCATCCTACCTTGATGGTGAATGCAAAGGAACTGGGTTTCAGTGGGAATGCATGGCTCATATGTGTGCAGGCAAGAGGGTGGAGTTACCACCAAGACATAGCTCTAGAAGTTTCAGAAGATCTCTGTGGAGGTGCAGAATTACCCATATGTGTAAATGAAAGAGACCATGAAGATGAATAACCACATTTCTGGTCTGATCCACTTCAGCTTTGAAAGACAATACTTTGAAACTTCAGGTAGGGTGGAGAAGACAACCTCAGCTGTGTATGGACTCATCTCATTCCTTCCTTACAGCATATCACTACTGCGGCAGCCGAACTTGCTGCAGCCACAGCTGATATTCTGGTAAACTGCTTTGAGTTCCCATTCCCTATCATTCCCTGCCCTGGGAAATGAAACTAAGGGACCCGAGACTCTTTCTCTAATCATGGCATGCTGAATGTACAAAGGAAAGCATATTTAGACAAGAAAAGCAGATTCCTTCCCTATATCTGTGGTTCTCTGTGTGGCCATCTGCACATTCACACATAGGGATTTTTCATGCACAGAACTGCCTTTGGAACATTCTGGAGCTGAGCTTTCGAAAGAGAATCTCAGCTTCCAGCCACACAGTTGTAACAGCTTAATAAGCACGGCTCCTGCTGAGCTGTTAAACCACCACAGCAACAAAGCAAAGAACTAGTAAAATGAGAAACCACTTCAGAGCACCTGAAGTGGTGTGAATACCCAGATGACCACTTGAAGAATCAAAGTAGAACTATCTTTACAAATAAGGAACTTGATCTTCTTGGTCTCTGTGACTCATATATTCGTATGGTTAGTAAGCTGATTTACTGGAGGTGGGATAAGTCTTCATGTCAAAACTAAAAAAAAAAAGTTAGTTTTCCCTTCATCCAGAGGTGTTATTAGCTCTATTGTAGATGTTAAGCCTGCAGCAGTATTGATGGCTGAAATGCTGTCTTTGGTGCCCACTATATCTGTGTAACTGGGTATGTATGCCAGAGAATGCCGTGTTGAGACAATCTTAAATTACAATGTTGATATGGATGATTCCCTAATATTGCCTCTTTTTCCTTCTTTGGAAAGAGACAGATCAGCATTTAACTTGGGTCTTCTTCTCCATATCCAAAGGATCTCCCAGATGTAAGTGGTAAACAATTTACAAAGTTAAAACATTAAATATTATAAAATTTAAAAGACTACATACAAACATACAAACCTTAAAACAGCACCACACAGCATTAAAAACCCACCCCAATCAGTTTCTAAAAGCTAGACAGAATAAAAACGTTTTGACATTCTGACTGAAGGAGAGCAAGGAAGGGCTATCGTGAACTCACTTGGGAGGGAGTTCCAAAGTCTGGGAGCAGCCACTGATAAGGCCCTTTCCCTTGTTCCCATTAAATGAGCCTGAGAAGGTGTTGGGACAGAGAAATGGGCTCTAATGGACTCATTTCCAAACAAGCAGTGCAGAACATCAGGATGAAAGGCAGAACAGGACAAACACAGAGAAGAACAAAGAAAACAAAAATACCGATAAAATACTAAGGAAGAAGAACGAATGGGAGGTCAAATAACAATAAGCAGAGACTTCGTTCACACTCTGAGGAGAAGCTGTCATCAGAGAATGCTGCATATGTTGCTTTCCACTGTTGAAAAGGATCTGAAGTGAGCAACAGTTGGACCCAGGTCCTTCAGCATATACAACAAGCGCAAGGAAAGGCAGGCTCCCTGCCTAACAACTAAAGCACTAAGACATTTTGAATGAGGCACTGAGCAGAGGAACAATTGGTATGTGTCAGTCACAGAGATCATGAAGAAAAACATCTGCCTCTTCCCTCTTCGTTTTCAACCAAATGACAGGAAATTTATGTTGTAAACAGCACACAACACAATGGCCAATGACCATCAGGATTTTAAATCAAATCCTGAAGAAAGGTGTTTGGCAAATGAATGAGACCAAATTAGTATCTCAAGAAACAGAAATATTAAACTGGGAATAGTTAAAACTGTCCAGTACCTGGTATGGTCACTTGAATGATGTTAAGATCTTCTACTCCAGCAGCTGTATTCACTACAGAATCAGGCACACCCACAGTGTTTATCACGGTGTTAGATAAGCTGGTTCTTCCTTACAAAAAAACAGAAATTCAAGCCATTAGCACCAATGGTCTCAAGTAAAGCCCACTCCTTTTTTCTGATTACAAAAACCGCATCCCAACAAAGTATCAAGAAGAAGTAGGGCTGAACCCAAGATGGGTCTACACCCTAGTCAAGATGTGAGCAGCTAACTGAAGAACAGTTGCTGACATCACCTGAATACACCTGAAGCAAAACAGTGCTTATCGTCCATGACAGGAGAGCCATCCCTTACTTGGAAGTGACTATGTCACAGCACTCCAAAAGGGTAAATAATGCTTCTAAGATAGACTCAAACACTCTAATTGAATTTCAAATGCACCCCACATGGTTTAATTTTCAGCCATATTCGTCCACTATAAGTAAAAACGAAAACAAAGAGGTTTGTGGCACATATAACAGACTTATTGTAGCATGGGCCTCTGAAGACTACAATTTTCTTCCTTGGATTCACAGATAACAGTAGTCCCTCCTTATCTGCAGGTTATAGGTTCCAACATTATGGACACCTGAAACAACAGACAGTACCAAAATCTCTAGCTTTGCAGGAACCACAGGGAGACTTCATACGATCCAGTTTCATGTGGCAATGTTGGCAGAGAGATGGTTAAGGGGTGGGGGGACAGGTAGGCAGGCGAGGTGTGGGTGGCAGGACCCCCAGAGGAGGCATTGTGGGTGCTGTCACCCAGATGCTGATATTTTCTATTTGTTTTCAGCCTGCAGGTAACTAAAACCATGGAAAGTAATATTATGGATGGGGGGGGGGTCTTGCACAATTTTTAGTGTTTTAGTATGTACAATGTATACAGGATTTTTGGGGTGCTGATGGACTGCTTCCAAGCAAAATGAATTGGTAAACAAGTATCGCTGCCCTTACTTACTGGCAGGATGTTTGTGTGGATTGACTGTGACCAGTGCTAATAATACAATTGTCATTTTCTACATCCTGTTTCACCCTGATCCAATCCATAACCATGTACACTGTGTATATATAATGGTAGTCCACACTGAATTTAATGACAATTTCAAAGGTGCCACAAGATTCCTTATAGTATACTCTGCAGCTTTTTTGAATTTTTGGAGAACTGTGATACCGTGACATTCTGGAGGGGAAAGGAAGGCAAAAAAAAAAAAAAAAAAAAACCCAGAACAGCACTCTTAGAAAGGCAAGTAGCTAGAAATTTTCAATAAAAATTGGGAGGAGAAAAGAATATCTGTGATGTTTATCCCTTCTTTGGAGCTGCAAAGCGATTTTGAATCAAGCCTGATGCACGGTCAACTCAAAAGAACTACAGCAGAAATCTCCCACATTTAGTGAACCCTGCAAAAACTTACTTCCTTATGACAAACAGAACAAGCAGGAGAAAAAAGTCAGTGTTGCCATACCAATGTGGCAAGACAACACCACTTTCCAAAGTTGGAATTCATTATTTTTACAGGGCAGAGTCTTAAGTTGCTCGGTTTCTATTTGTGCAAGGTGTTTCCAGAATTCCCAGACTATGTTTGAATTCCCAATTCTCAGAGCGGCCAATCTTGATGAAGCATCAGATGAAACTCACTTGAAGGAGTTGGAATAGCAGTGGTGCTTTCTTTCACTGCGGCCTCGAACATCTCAGGCCTGCAGACAAACAGTGAAGTTTTGACATAAGAATATATAAAGGAGTAACCCCAAAAAGGAAACATAATTACAGTCTAATTTCCCTCCAAAGCCAAAATAATTTACAAAACATTAACATAAACATCAAATACAGTAAGTGAACATGGAAGAAATTACACAATCATCATTGCAACACTGCTTGCTCCAAATTCCGCTTGTGTGATACTGCTCCCCTAAGCCACCAGAGGTTTAATGTAACATCTTCATTGAGGTGTTGTGCACACAGGCACTTCTGCTGGTCAGAAAGTTATCCTTCACAATTCTCACTGATCACCTTGGAAGGCGCCAGAATGGACTCTTCAGTAAAATGGCACACTGAAGCAAAAAAATGTGCTTCTTCCAAGGACTATCTAGTCCAGCCCTTTGAGAAGCAAGAAAGCAACTGCCCTTCCTTGTCATTTCCCCTCAGTATCTGGTCCTCAAAGGTGCACTCACACTTTTGAAGCCTTCTTCTATGACTGTGCTTCACAAGCTGGCAATTATTTTTTTTCCAGTGCACCAGGGATCAGTACCACATTTGTGTCCACTGACTACAGCTGTTTCTTCTTTCCCTGGAAATTCACCAGGAACCGGCAGCCAATTGCCCAGGGCCTTAAAACGAGTCTACAGACTGCCACCTTGAGTGACGCTGCTCTATGACAGTGCTTCTCAGTGTGGTGTTCTGAGGAGTGCTGCCAGTCTAAGAGCCAGAGGCTGCCAAACCATGGAGTTTCCTGGCAATTCTCACATTATAGGATAAATGTGGCACCATCCCTGGCACAATGTTTTTGTTTAAAAAAGCCAATTCACCACACGAGACAGCTTGGGAAACACTGTTATATGGACCTTGTCCTTGACTGTAAGCTCTCCTCAAGTATACTGACGTCATAACTTCATAAAAGGAATATTCTGTCCAACCTTCCCCTGCTTCCATTAAAAGAAGTGCAAACACTTCCCTTTCCTCCTCAGACTCAAGCACTATCAATTAGAACACTACAGCCAAGATAGGGCATGTAGAGAATCACCGTTCTTTGCATGCAGTTCCTGGATGCAAGATAGTGGGAGGGAGAACAAGAGGGCAGCTCCCACTACACAATCCCTTGCCTGCTTGCCTCTCCTCTCCCCCACAGCAGCAGCCTCATGGACTTGGCAGCTGCCTGGGAGCAAGGTGGTTTCAGACAGCGCTCAAGGAGCTAGAGACCAGCCCTTTGCGTCCTGGTCAAAACAGGAAAGATATGTGTTAAGCCCACATCACTAACAGAATTCTGACCTACATATTGCTGGATGGGTGTTGTACTATAACCCCCATCATCCTCACCATGGTTTATGCTGTCTGGGGCTGATGGTGGTTGCAGCCAAACATCTGTTGAGTCACACCATATGTTTTCTTGATCTCATAATACAATGTATAGATAATAAGAAAACCCTTATTTTCTGCCATCCGTCACCAATTCAAGTTTAGCGGCAGATACAGATCTCCTGCTTTAATTCCATTGGCCTGCTGCTCTTTCGGTATGACTGTCCTTGAGACAAATGTGGGTAATAGCAGCTCAACACATGCCTCTACTTTGCTTCTATTGTTCTTCTGGGCAACAACAGAGGCACGGACAGAATATTACACGGAAAACCGCTGAAACAATGTTGAGTCTAGCTGGGCTCAGAAATGGGGTGTGTAAAATACAGCCTTATTTCAAATGAATTGAAAGTTTTCATGATAGATTCAAAGGCAGCAATACAAAATGGGATTAAAGAGACAAATACAGAGTAGGAAATCAGAAGGGGGTGGCAAAGAAAGAGAGTACACCTCCTAGTGTTATTTCTGAGGAACTGAGACCTGGATGTAAGGACTGATACAGACAACTATGACATATGCAGTTCTCCCTATGACAAACCTATAAAAGCTCAGCAGGTCTTTTTAGTTATATTTGGCTGACCTGCCTTCTGGTATATTGCAAAGTTCACTGTACTTTCCAACTAGAATCAGAATCCTTTCCAATATTCTAGTTGGGCTTTCCAGTGTTCAGTTCTTTACATTTATTCAGTTCTGCTTTCAAGTAACAGGTGAACCAAAGTGCGTAGAGTCACTTTATTATTTTTGACAGGAGTCTGTACAGCAATTTTCGACACCACATCTATCAAGGTCATCCAGTTTAAAAACTATTATGTATGTTATCAGTGAAACTGCACATACTTTTCTCTGGTGCTAACTTCCCTTTGTGGATCTATGGTTAGGAATAAGATTATTTTTATTCATTCACTAGTCTTCTCAATGTATGGAACAGTTTAGCTTGCTTGAGGAAAGCCTGACACAGGTCTAAGCACAGTTAATTTGAAACACGTTCCTGTTGCTTTGACAGAAGAATCCAGCACTTGTTGGGCTGAACTCTGTATTCATTTGAGCTGTGCAGAGGGACCACTCATACGGTACATATTTGCATTTGGCTTACTTTTTAATGATAAATTTTATCTTAGCTTTGTTTCGGAGAATCTTTTCCAATCTTGGAATGCCAAACGTAGATGGGCGACGGAATGGCACTCCCTCAGGTAGGCCTTCAACATAGAAATCTTCCGGGTAAGACTCAAAGAGTGCAAATGGGACTTTCACAGGTTCTGTCAGTCCAAGCGCTTCCCCTAAAACAAAATGCAACTTTAACACGTTTGAGGAACTTCCCTCATAAACTGACTTTTCATACTTGGTTCCACAGTGTGTACTAGGAAAATGAAAAAATGAGGTGAGGTCCTTTTGGGAGTAAGTTTTGTGACCAGAAAACGTCCACCATTTAAGCAGGGATGAAATTCACAGGGTTGCCATAAGTCAACAGGCAACTTCAAGGCACATACACACAAATAAGAGAGACACAGAACAAGTCCAAAAATATTTAAAGTATTCCTTGTATTGTACTCCTTTAAAATACAATAAACTGTAGTCTTAAGAAGTAACTGGCTGAGAGATTCTCACAGTGTGGGACTCTAAGCTAATCATTTCTCCACTCTGGGCCAGGGTATTCTCAGAGATGACGCTACTGCTATATAAGTCTTTTTCTGAATAGGTTTGGGTCCGTGAATTTTGATCTTCGCAAGTTGCGTTAAGATCACATTGCTAGTGAAATGGCAATTTTATTCCAAACCTAATTTGTTGCTATTTCACTGCTAAAGTTCTCATCTGAAGTGCAAAACAGTACGTTGTTTAAAAAAAAAAAGTTTGGCATACTTACCACATTTCTCATTAAACAGGTTTTCAACTTTTTGTTTCAGGTCAGTGATCTTGGCATTCCAGGCCTCTGTCAAAAGACCGAAAGGATCAACTGAATTATTTATACACTGTTCAGTTAACAAATCTGCTAAACAGACTGTTCTCAGCAACTGATTTTCTTTGGAAGAAATTCCTTTTCAAAAACCTACTGAAGTTCTAAGTGATGCATCTTTTACAGGTCTACGAACACTATACTAAAGAAAATCACGCTAACAACATTTTAAGAAAAATCATAAAAAGAAAAATTTCATAAAATCACAATAATCTGAAATCTGAAAGTGCTGTTCAATCGTGGTAACCAGAAGCTAAAGTGTACATACCATAGCAACAAGATTTTCCCAGATGATTACTAGGAATGCTAAGAAGGTTGCTACTTTTCTGGTTTTGCTTCAAAGCTACATACGTCCTTTAAGTAATCAAATCTCCAAACAAAGCTGCCAACACAAAATTAGGATTTAACTACTTGGATGATATTGAGTTTCAACATCCAAGCAGGAGAGTGTAAATACTCTTGTCTAATTAACACATCTAAAAACTAATACACAAATGATTGAAATGGACATAAATATATGGTTGTGGGATTTAATAATTTCCAAGTTCAGAAGCCAGGCTTTTTCCTATATCAAGGATTTTTTAATAGCTGAAAAGTGTGGTGTCCAGAGAAACAAAAAGAAGAGTTTGTCCAGTTCACTGAATACAGGTACAGGTACAGGACATGGATATGAAAAGTCATGTCACGCTTCCAATCCCAGCACTCTGTCCGCAAAAAGGAATGAATTAATTAACACATCACAACCGTGAAGTACTTTGCACGTGCAAACAGCCACATATAGAAATACCGGTACAGACAAAAAGACAGAACCTCAGCAACATATATAAGCTAAGGAATTTGCTACCACCAGATGTAGCATCACTCATATTTTAAGTAAGACGGCTTTAATAGAGAACCAGGCTCATTACCATAGTAAGACAGGTTTATCAAAGGCTGATAGCTTCAAGGAACCTCCAATTTCAGATGATCATGACACCAAATATCCACTGTGAGAGAAGACAGCAAGAGAAGGAAAAACTGCCACTGAGAAAGTTCTCTTGTGTGTCCCACCACCCTCACAGGCTCATTTGATGAAGATACAGGAGACAGCTTTCCCTGTGAGTGATCCTAGGTTATGGAGAGAAACTTGGTTGACAACCTCTCTGCTCTCTTCTCACCAGAACGGAAAGAACTTGTTACTTAAACAGGCCCTCACCTTTTAACCAATTTGGGCAGATGGATGTTCAATACCTTTTACTATGTGATGAGTGTGCTTTAATTGTTTAATTATCTTAAATTAATATTTTAATTGGATTCGTTTAGTCTTTAAACCTTTGCGCTATGAACTTTGTACTTGCTTTAGCTATTTTGTTTTAATTTACACTGTAAGCCACTCTGGGTCCCATACTGGCAAGAGTATATAATATATAATATATAAAATATATTAAACTGAATTAAAAGAAAATACATTTTAGAAAATCTTGAGTATGGGCATCTGGTTGGCCACTGCAAGAGACAGAGTGCTGGATCAGATAAGCTCTGGACTTGATCCAGGTAGGCATTTATGTCATAATGACAGGTAGTATGAAGAGCAGTGGATGTGTTAACTGAGGAGAGGAAGCATAGTACTGCTCTTCTGCATATATAAAAATGAGGACTAAAACCAATGTGACATTAATTATGTGACCAAAATAGATGTTCACACTTTTCATCACCTAGAAGCAGTCATGCAACCTCCTGAACTATTTCAGGATGTGGATGGGAACGATAAGTTTAATTCTTCCCTCCACACCGCTGCCAGAAAACAACTGTCTCAGGATACTACAGTCATCCCTCCCCATTCGCTAGGGTTAGGGGCACAGGACCCCTGTGAAACTGCGAAAACCGTGAATAACTCTAGGCCTTCCCAAACCATATTTAACACACAAAAAAGGTATGATCACCATACTCAGCCCACCGTGGATTCCCTTGAGACATCAGCGTTCCTTCACAAGGCAGAAGTGGGGGGCTGGTGGGGCTTATGGTCAGTTCCACTGCTGCCCCACACCATTCCTAATAGGGACTTACAAGACTCGTCTGCAGTTTCTCAGTCTCACAAGGCTTGCAGTCCCTATTAAAAATGGCCTAGAGAGACAGCAGCAAATAATCTGTGAATAATCAAATCCACAAAAGTGAAACCTGCAAATGTGGAGGGCTGACTGTACTTACATTTCAAGAACTATATTGAGAGAAGCTTAAAAATCAACAAGAACTATCATCATCATCATGATTATTATTATTGTTGATGTTGGAATTATGAATAAGGAACAAGGATTAGGTCTTAAAGTACATATAAGTTGAGAGAATGATACACTGATTACAAACCGTGAAGGTCCATTCTAGATTGCAGGGAAGGAACCATCCAGAAATGATTAACTCCCACTGCCATCCAGGCTGGGGAGGGGGAGGGTACTTACTTAACCTACTGAACCCCTGCTTCTTCCCTCACTTCTTTCTGTAGCCAAGGATAGAGAAGACAGGACAAACTCAGGATAAAGGGGGAAAAAACCAGTAAAAGAGAAGCAAACTGGATGCACACAAGATCACAAAGCATCAAATTGAGAAGTACACCATAACTGTGTTCAAGCACTACCAAGACATTATTTCTTAATAATTCTAACTTTGTCTCTAATTCTAACATCTCTCTCTCTCAATCTCTACCTCTCTCTCTCTTTTAGTAACAAATGGCACAAGGGACTGGGATTTCTGTTTGGGTTTCCAATGACAAGCCCTGAACTAGCAGTGAGAGCAACTGAAGGCATCAAGCAGCTTCCAGAGGAGCTGTTTAAAATCACTCTGGTGTCTTTGAGTAAAACAAAAAGTACAGGGAAGGTCAGGCAGAGATATAACAACTGACAGAACAGAAAGATGAAAAGGTTTTGTCTGTTTCTTAGAAGCAGTATATAGAAGACACTGAGTTCGAAAGAATGGAAGGTCAGTAAAGCTGAAAAGGAGCAAAGACCTGAGCTGGGCCGCAGCAAGTGGGAGTCTTGAGGGAGTAGCTGGGGAAATATATCAGATAAAAACAAATTTTTAAACTCATGTGACTCCCTGCCTAGCAGGGTGCTAGGGGAGTTAATTCAGTTCTTGGATGGCTGCTTCCTGCAATCTGAGAACAGTTCACTCTTGCAATAATTTTGCTCAAAACTTACCAAAAGAAAACTCTCTTCCTCTTGGCTTAAAGCCCACATTAGATCCATTGGTTTGAGGATTAGTTCTGACTTCTGGGGTTGGTGTCTTTTTAGCAAGGCCTGCATCAGAACACACACACAAAATCCCATCTCATCAGTGTCTGGAACAACTCCAATAGCAATTAAGTGGTATGGATTGAACTTCACAGAATATATCACAATATGCAAGTCTAGAATTTGCGATGTAACTAAAAAAAAAAACCTAGTCATATACAAAACTAATGCCCTCTGAGCAGTGTGTAAAATGAATGGCACAAGCAGGAAGAGCAGGCTGCCTACCTTAACTGTGGTACTTTGAGTGGTCATCTGTGAACCCACACATATGGGTCATTTTGTACCACCACGGAGATCTCTGGGAGAGAGGATTTTGCTTGCTTAAAACCCCTAACACTCACAGTGCCCACAAGTAGCAGGGAGATACAGACATTTCTTGATTTGAACACCACCGGGAGAAATTCTTCCAGAACAATGAAAGAATGCATAATATCTGTGCTGGAGTAATAAACATTTGCTAATTGTTCTTCCTTCTCCTCCTCCCTCCAAAAACCTTTAGACAGGTAGAGACTTCATCTGATAATTTGTACCTATTGCTAAGTAAAAGGACATAGGGAATTCCATACCTTCATCTACAGTAACTTCGATCTCTGGAACCTTTGGGTTGCTTGTAGGACTTAGTGCAGAGTTTGAGCTGTTGGGACTCTGGGATCCTACAGAATAAGACATAATGTTTACTGGTTTGATCACAGGCGACCTGCAGAATAATCACATACGATCTAACATAGTTGGCCTCTTACATAAAATGGACTATTGGGTTCAGGATTACATTAAAACCATTCCTGGAGATACAGTGTTATTTCTGTCATTACATATGTGTGTGTACAGTGCACAGATCCACAGCAGCACAAATCCCAGCAGAAGTAGGCATCAGATGTGTTCCTACCCTAGCAGAATGACAAACTGGTCTTTTGAACTTTTCTGGTAGTACAGTCAGCCTTCCAGTTTCACAGGGGTTAGGGACATAAGACCCAGGGAAAGTAGAAAAATTGTGAATAAAAATAGCAAATGCTACTTTTTTCACCCAAAAACACTTCTGTTGGGATCTCTTAGGTCTATGATCATGATTCTACGATCCGCTTCCACTGGAAGTGGGCCACAGAGTCACAGTGGAGGACCTAGCAATGCCTAAAAGTGTTCTCTCTAGGAATCTAGGTTCTCCAGTGTGACTCTAGAATCCCACAAGAGGACCTAGAGATTCCTAGAGAAAACATTTTTTTTCTGAGGCAAGGGTAAATGTAATTAAGAATTTTTTAAATAAATTAACAAACAAATTCATGATTGCTGAACTCACAAAAGCAGAGGGCTGGTTGTACTTCCATAATTTAGAAACCCACTCAATTTCATGATGTCCTAGACTGAGATGGAGTTTACATCTGTTACAACAATGTAAAAGTTTGTACGTTTGTCTCCTGGCAAGTTTGTTTTTTTCTCAAGATAATCCTTCTACTTTAAATGTTATTTCAAGCAACATATTCAAAGCAACTCTAAAGCTGCAGAGATAACATGCCACCATTTAAAGGCATCAAAATTAACACATACTGGCTGGTTCCAGGTTGTCATTTTTCAGATATTAAAATCGGAATTTGCAAACCCCCTAAGAAAACGGACAAAGTTTTGGAATTTGCACTGTGTTGGATTAATGTCATCTTTAGCCTGTGTTGAGCAATATTTATCCTGTCTTTATTTGAACAGAGAAAAGAAGAAAACAATGATAACCTCACATGAAGATATTTGTTTCAGACAGCTTCCCCCACTGCAAATTATCAACACTTCTATATCACAAAGGTATTTATAAAAAGTGTAAGCTAATTAGTAAATTAAGACAGAAAAAACACACAAGGGAAGTATGTAAGGACACCTGCTGGAGTTCAACTATGTTGCTTTTGAATCTGTGAAGCATTGTGCAGTATATGAGGTTACTTACCTGAAGTGTTCACTTTACTAGCCAGCCCAGGGGGCAAATATGAGGTCACAAGTTCTGGCCTATAAAGTAAACAAAGTATTTTTAAGTACACTGATAGCGTAACAGTGCAAGCACTTTTCACTTCTTAAAATTCATTTTTAAATCTTCATTGCACCACCAAGATTTTCACAACAGCCATAAGGGCTGGGCAGAACACAGGAGGCAGGCCATGGAACCTTTATGTTGCTACCTGTGACTTAGAGATACCTCACCTACCATTTAAAATGAAGGAGATCAGGCCCCTGGGAAGGGAGTTCAAGTGCTCGAAGTGGAATCTGGCAATGGTAACACCCAACCCAAACTTCATGCTTCAGTCATAGCCATGTTGCCATCGTAATTCACACATATGAAAAGCAGAGTTTATAAAAGTGACAAAATCTATTCTTCTTGAAGGTGGCTAATGTCTTATGAATGACTACTTGCATGAGTATTTTATTATTATTTCAAGCATCATTAACTGAAACATAAAACCTTTTAAGCATTTAAAAATAGCATCAACTGCTTTTTTAGAGACGGTCTGTAACATCCCTGTTGCCTACATTACCTGTTACAGAAAAGTTCCAGGTTTACAAGGAAAGTGAGCCCTCCCAGCATCTCTCTCTCAATAGTCAAATGAAATGTTTCATTATTTGGGAACTTCACCTTATTGCAATCAAGTAACCAAGTCAGCAAGATAAAGATGAAGTTGAAGAGAAACCATCAATAACTTTTTTCAGTTAAAAATGCAAACAACCAGCTTACTTCTTCACAACAAATTTGATCTTTCCACTCCCACGAACAATTCTTTCCAGTCGCGGGATTCCAAACCATGTAGGACTTCTAAAAGGGATGCCTTCAGGCAAACCTTCTACATACAGATGCTCAGGGTTTGACTCAAAGACAGGATAAGGAACCTTCACTCCTTCACTGAGACCTAGGGCTTGTCCTGGAAAAGAAAAAAGAAATCTGAAGAATTTTGATTTACTTCGAACCACGTGACATGCTGATAAATGTAGTTCAACTCGTCCTGCTTGCCTCCTCTCGCTTGCAGGAGGGGCTAAATAAATTGTGGACCTTCCATCTTTGTGTTTCTCTCTTTGTTACATGAAAACCATGCAAACATTCTATTGTTATATGAAACTAAGCTCCTAGAGGCACAGAGACCACGAAGAAGAACCATGCAAACATTCTATTGTCATATGAAACTCTACTGACAAACTAGAATCATCAACTATCCTTCTTCATTGGCTTATAACCCTATCGTGTTAGGAAAGAGACATTTTGCACTAATGACAAATAAACCATGGACACAAACTCTTTCTTTATAAACTCTCACTTACAACAGGAGCAACTGGGCACCACACACAAGCACACCGCCTGTAAACAGCAAGCCAGTGCTGTGTCCAAATTGAGCCAACTGAACAGTTGAGGTCAAATTCCAGCCTTAAAGACAGGTTACTTTAAAATATTTGCCTCATCCTGAAGACTGTGCTTTTTGTGGACTGTTAGCACAGTGTGAGCACTTGCACACATGGGAAAGCAGTGACATTATAAACCTCATCACAGCTGTCATGATTCCTTCCTGCCGCTGCTTTAAGTGTGGTGATACATCCAGTCTGCACAGTGGAAGGCCCCTTATTTGAAACTCCTTGGGTAAATTTCAAGCAAATTCCCCCTTAGATCCCTTTCTCTTTTTTCCCCCTTCCCCTGGGGAATATCTATGGTGAGCTCAAGCCTTCCCAAAATTGCAAAGAGCTTGAAAAAGAAGGCAAACGCTGCATTTGGAAAGGATAAATGAGGTAAAAACCAGCATGAGCAAAATCTCATGGATCAACCTCTATATTTGATTTGTATAGCTTCTACAGAAATAGACGAAAGGAAATAGCCAAAATGCCATAGCAACGGAGAAAAAGTGTGCTACATACCTGTATGTTTTTATTTTGCCAAGCACCAGTCCTATACATACATATCTATACATACACATCTCAAACGGTTAACTTACCAAATTTCAGATTAAATATCTCTTCCACCTGCTTCCTCAGTTTTGTAATTCTGACATTCCAATCTTCTTTGACTGGGATTTTTTAAAAAAGAAGATACAATTAATAGTGTTATTATTTAATAACCATGCAAACAGTCCATTCAAATTTACCTTCTATAAATTTTCATGTATGCTTTTGAAAAACAGGAACTAAGTTGATATTAACAAATTTATTGACTCCTTCTACAACATTTATACATATTTTATGTTCTTTTTCTATATAAATTTATTGTTCTGAAATATTTTGACATATTAAGAATCAATATAACATATACTCTCGTTGCTTCAATTTATAGCAATCCTATTTGTGAACCGCTGTCTAAAAGAGTCTTTTTAGAAATCTCTGCTCAGGTCTTACAAACTCAGCTGTGGCTTCCTTGATTGAGTCTAGCCATCTGCAGTGTGAACTTCCTCTTTATATGCTAAATAACCTTTATTAACTCGCTGTACTTGCAGAAACCTTATTTACTGCAATGGTATGTCTTTTAGGAGCAGGTTTGTCAGCCTAGAGCTCTCCAGGTGTGTGGAACTACTACCTACATGGTGGCTGAAGAGTTGTGATCCAAGACATCTGAGGGTGACCAGGTTGGGGAAGGCTGCTCTAAAGACATCAAAGACAAAAAGAAGCTTTTAATCATGCTAGAATACTGTCTGTATTGCCATAACACAGTTTGTGGCAAGCAGGAAAGCTAGGATTTGATATTGCGGCCGGAGGTGTTTTTCATACCGCTTCAGTGATGTCTGATGTCCTGAATTGACAAACCAGCGATACAGGGAGCGGTGGGACTTCTACATTGGGTTCTCAAGGCCAAAAATTGGCTCCTGGACCCTTTGAAATTGTCCATTCCTGACCTAAAGAATGGACAGATCAGACAGAAGATGAACCCACACCAGCTATGGTTTGCCTATATGTAAGCAAATTCACATCATAGCTTGGGTTCTGAGCTATGATTACCACAAAGCACTGCTTGGTGTAATAACTGAGCTGAGCTGACATACACATATTTTATCTGAATTCTCCTCTCTTTATTGATGCCCTATATTTTCATCACGGTATCTAAAAGAAACTATAACGTATCTTTAAAATATACCATATACTATAATGTAACCCACATGGCACTACCCTTCCGTGGTGGTGGGATAGTGGGCTCCTGTGAGACAAGAGGCTATGCTGACAATAGCAGGACTGCTGGGAGGGTCTCCCATGTCAGACAGACTGTTGCTGAGCAGACAGACTACACGTGCCAAACAGCTACTGGGTAGCAGCAGTAGTGTGGGTGACACTAGCAGAAAATCTCTCAGAGGCAACAGCAGTGCTACTCAAGCTAACACTTGTTAGTACCATGCAGAAGCAGGCATGGTAGATGCATTTTAAATGTCCTTTACCATGAAAACCCTATGATGAGACAACCAAAATGAAACAAGAGATACTGCCAGAAGAGGAAACTTCCAGGGTGGAAAGCATTCAACAAGCTCCTAGGGTACAGCAGAAGACAAGTGGTGCTGTGGCTAATGACACAACTGGACTCAAGCCAAAAGAATGTTCAGCTATTGAGGTGCTCAGAGGTGAAAGGAAAGCCCAAAACTGCACAACACATATTATGGGAACATGGGATGTGAGAAGCATGAATCAGGGGAAGCTAGACATAGTAAGAACAAGAAATGGAATGTATGAACATTGTGATACTTTGGATGAGCAAGCTAAAGTAAACAAGAATGGGAAGTTTTGGCTTAGAACTCTATACAGTGTTTTATTCAAGAAATGAAAATCCAAGAGGAAATGGGGTAGCATTAAGAGAAGAGATGTAGCTAAAGCCGTCAATAGACATAATACAAAGTTTGACTGAGTCCTACAAATCAGACCTTAAGGAAAACTTGTATCAATATAACCATAATCCAACTATATATGCTCCAGCTACAGAGGCGGAAGAAACTGAGAGATTCTGTGCTTGAGTCCAGGAGGAAACGGATGACACACCAAAAAAAGGACTGCTTGTTAATCATAGGAGATAGGAATACAAAACCAGGAAACAGAGCAGAATCAAGGATTATAGAAAAATCTGGCCTAGGTTCAAGAAAGCAGAAGTGTGAGTAACTGAATTTCGTGAGGCCAACAGTTTGTCCATCACAAACACATTCCTCAAGCAATCAAAAAGGCAACTGTATACATGGACATTACCTGATGGCCAATATAGAAATCAAATAGCCTACATAATCGGAAACAGAAGATGGAGAAGCTCCATTCTCTCTGCAAAAACAAGACCAGGAGCAGACTGTGCACAGAGCATGAACCACTGAAAATTAGAATAAATCTAAAGAATGACCAAGCTATCAGTGTGCCAAAATAGAACCTGAAGAACATCTCCATAGAATTAAAAGATAATGTAAAACATAGAGTTGCACTATTACACTTAATTGACCAGGAGCCAGAAGAACTCTGGAGCGAAGTGAGGGAAACTGTCAGGGAGGAATGCAAAAATACACTATTTGTAGCCAGAATGAAAGAGAAGCCTCAGTGAATGACAGCTGAAACTTCAAGCAGTTAAAGACAGGGGAGAATCAAGAGTAAAAAATGACAGAAATACGGTAAAAACCCTGAATGCAACTGTTCAGTGACTTGTGAGCAGTGAAAAAGAGATCCACTACAATCATCAATGCAGAAAAACTGGATAACAAAAAAAAAAGGGGGGGGGGACAGCAAGAAACTTCTTCCACAGAATCTGAGAAACCAAAAAGAAATTTAAACCAAGAGCAGGGACACTATATAACCAGCAGAAGTATGCATTGCAAACAAAGTAGAAATGAAGTACAAGTACGAATAAAAAGACAATGGAAACAATATACACAAGAACCCTATAAAACTGATGAAACGATGACAGATTCATTGAACATGAAGCATTTGGAGATGAACCTACAATTTTAAAAAGTGTAATGGAAGGAAGTGCAAAGGCAGGTTTACAATTGAACATTAAAAAAATGAAAATAATGACCACAGTTGACTTATACGTATAATAGGCAAATAATTCAAAATAATTCAAGATTTTCCATATCTTGTCTCAGTCATTAATCAGAATGGACACTGCAGTCAAGAAGTCATAAGAAGGTTAGGACTTGGAAGGCAGCTATGAAGGTACTCTACAAGATGCAGAAGTGTAAAGATGTATCACTTAATACTGAAGTTAGGATGGTCCATGTCGTTGTATTTCCAATTTCCATCTATGGATGTGAAAGCTAGACAGTGAAGAAAGCTGATAGAAGACAACTCATTCAAAATGTGATGCTGGAGAAGAGTTCCATGGATACCCTGAACTGATAAAAAGACAAATGAATGGGTCCTACAACAAAACTACAGAAGCCAAGATGAGTAAACTGAGACTGTTGTACTTTGGATCTATCAAGAGAAGACAAGAGTCACTAGAAAAGACTTGGTAAAACCTGGTAAAAGAGAAGGCAGTAGGCAAAAAGGAAGACCACAATACAGATGATAGACTCAATCAAGGAAGTCACAGCTCTGAATCTGGAAGATCTGAGCAGGGCTGTTGAGAATATGGTGACCTAGAGGTCTTTCATTTATAGGGTTGCCATACGTCAAAGTTGACTTGACAGCAGCTAACAACAACTATCAAAACGATGTTTCACATATATATTTAGACTTCATCTCTAACTATAACAAAAGAACCAATGGCAGCATAGAATATTCTTGCTCAGTCTCATCTCTATACTCTGTTAAACTAGACATGAATCTGACTTGGACAAACTGCACAGCAATGAAGATATGCTAGGAATAGGCTATGTTCTTATGTATCTTCAACCACTTCAGAGGCACACATCTTACCAGGCATGTTTGTCCTTGGCTGAGTAACCTCTGCAGGAGTGACTGTTAGTAGTTCTGGCCTATAATTAAGAGAGGGAGGAAGGGGGGGGGGGAGAGAAAGAAAGAAAGAAACAAAGATAGATAGATTAACTGATAGTGATCATATAGTGTTCCTTACCCTATAAATCTTGATAGTTTGTTTTGTAAAATAACTAATCTTGACTGACTAACCTACATATTCCATACTATGAACATGACTTTGAAACAAATTCATCAAACAGCAACTAAAAGCAGCAAACCTTAAAATGCAAAACAAGACAAGACTGGTCCAATAGGGAGCTTTGATACGTCCATTTCAGATACGCAAAAGAATCGTCATCATGGTAAAATTCATATACGTACATACTAGACTACTGGTAGCTTAATTTAAAAACATGGTAGTACCTAAATCCACATTCGATTGTTTAAGTCATCACAGAAAGCATCCCAAAATACCCTTAGTCTGGCAATCCAGAATCAATTTTACAGAAACAAAGCAACACTTGTTATCTAAATTATCAGCTCGAAGGAGAAGGAGATATTTTCCAATAAACTATTAGAAGTATCAGAAACAGTAAACTACTGGCATTGCACGCCAGAAATTGTATCGGCCCCAAATCTGTACAAACTGTGGCCTGCCACAAGTACATTGCCATGGAATTACAGCCTATAAATACTGATCAAATTAAATTATCTAATTGTGGAGTTGCATTTTGGCACTGTCAAACGAAAACCCAAAATACTGAAATGCAAAGCTAGTTGATCTTACTTTTTTATTACAAATTTTATCCTGTTGCCCACTTGTAGAATTTTCTCAAGCCGAGGAATTCCATACCAGGACGGACTGCGAAATGGAATATTTTCTGGCAGACCCTCCACATAAAGATCAGTGGGGTGTGCCTCAAATTTTTGGTAAGGGACAGCTTTGGGTTCAGTGCTCCCCAGTGCCTCAGCTGTTAGAAGATAAAACACACAACTGACAAATTCATAGCAAGAGCAAGAGCAATTTTCAAACATGGAATACCCTGATCTTCAACTCACTTTCTTAGCTCTTACCTTCTATACTACACTTGGAAGTAAGAATACTGTGCTGGCCACTGAATCTCCTCTATTTTTTTTTAAGTGTGCTGCAGGAGTGAGCATTTCACACCTAATCTGGGATCCTCACTGGATTTTGCTTGCTTAAATTGCAGCAGGAAAATCTGGGAGATGCAAGACCCTGTTTTCTTCCAGAACTAGTTTCAGGAGATCATATTCCTGGCCTCCCTTTCTCATAAGAGAAAGAAGACACTGGGATGGTGTGTGTTTACATTCATGCTCTGTGTGTGCCTTTTGCTATTAAAACAATTCTTTCTGTTATTCAGCCAGATCCACATTTAACTACTTGATCTGCCACTGTCAAATCTGAGAAGATCTCCTTTGATTGGCCCATTTGTACTCCTGATTCAAACCACAAGGGTATGAAAGGGATTCTTTGCACATTCTTTGCCACAAGTGTGAATCAATCATCAAGTTTTCTTGGCTGGTACATGCAAGGTGAACTCGGTCTGAAAGCATGTCAGTCCTCAACTTACCTTATTCCCTGCGTTCCAAACTGCTGTTAAGTGAACTCACCAAATTTTCTGCAGAATAACTGATCCACCATCTTCCTTAGCTTGGTGATTCGAGCATACCACTCTTCTTTCACTACAATTGGCAATAAAAACAAAGACTTGATTAGAATAGTTAACATTTCCAAACAAATGGAAAATTGGACTTACTGTGAAGTTCTTTTTTTCAGCAGTGGAAGGGAGGGTAGTCTAATGCAGGTTACTCCTTTTTCCTGCTCCAGTAGGAAGGGTGAATCAATCAGATCTTTCAGCCTTTGAGTCCTTAGAGGGAAATAACCCTTTCCAAGCCAGTTTCAGGAGAACAAGGTTTACCATGGGAAGCAGTAAATCCAACACAAAAACGAAAAAGGAAAAAAGACAGAAAGAACTCCAGAAGAACTAGAAAACAGTCAGGAAGATGGACAAGAATTGTCTATATTTCTCCCCACCACAGTGAGAATGCATGACCCCAAAAAAGGGTGGGACACACTGCCCTCTCTTCTACTGCTGAAAAAGGAACTTCATGGTAAGTCTGACTTTCCATTTTCCAGCAGTGGAAGAGGATAGTCTGGAGTGGACTGTAGCAAGTTGACAATCCCAAGTGGGAACTACTTGCTGAATCTATGCTATGACAACTCTCTGATGCACGCCACACTCAAAAGGAACCTCAGCTGAGACATACTTATCAATCTTGTAGATTCTTGCAATCACGGAGCACTGCAGCCTTCCAGATGGGAAGGAGCTGACATATCAAATGCAGCAGTAGCTGCAGTGCTTGTCGTGGAGTGAGGATACCATACAAAATCCTTGCGGTGATCTCTTGTAGCAGAGAGCAATGCAGGCCTGAGACTATGTAGACAGTGTGGAGGCAGACACTTTCTTGATCATTGAAGCTGGATGAAAAGATACAAAACGAGCACCAGACAAATGTGAAATCATTAGACTTGGCCTGGTAAAGCTTAACCATTTGCCTAACATCCAGCATGTGCCATTGCTTTGCTTTTTCCTCTCTGTCTTCCGGTAAGGATACAATGATGGCAACACCACATCTCGTTGGCAGTGAAGAGGTGTACCTACTTTAGGCCTAAAGGTAAGGTCTAATCCAAAGGTTATAGTATCAAGAGTTAAAAATAACAAAGACTTCTCCTCTCCCAACTCACAAATCCTATGGTCTGATGTTATAGTGATGAGGAACCAAGTCTTGTAAGTGAGATGCTTCAATGAGATTCTCTTTAAGGTTTTGACAGAGACCTTTTTGGCCTTGCAAAAGAGTAGATTAAAAAACCTCTCCTGAAAAAGGCCTGACTTGCCAGGATATGGGAGGAGAGACATCCTCACCTGAAGATAGTTCCCTATGTTCTCTGTCAGAGTGCAAGGGGGAGACAGAAGCATCACCGCATGGGCATCATCGAACCTGCCATGGGCATCATCTCACTTGCCTTCAGAACCCAAAGATGAGTGATGTTTGCACGGAGGCCATCTCTTATGAAAACAGGCTGAGTTGCTAGGCCACCTAGAGTCAGAGGATGAATAGCAGGACTCTCCTGAGGAATGATGTTGGTTATTAGATCTTGTGGAAGAGCAACACCTAGAGGGCACAGACCCACGCTGCAGCCACGACTTTGGCTGCTGAAAAAGCACGGGCCTTTTTTGTGCACTCTTCCAGCTCCAAAATGTCAGTGTGAGTGCCTTCAGCACTGGACACTGCCTTCCCCTGGCATGTGCCATAAACTGCAGCTTCCACTGCATCTGCTAAAGAAACAAAAGCCAACTGGCAACCCACCCATCCCCGGCCACAGTTGTGGCTGAAGATGTCCCCCTTCCCCATGCTCCTGCTTCTTGATCACCACTTGAAGGATCCAGTTCAAAAACTCCAGACAGAAGGAGAAACCACCAACGATGGGCAGTAGAGGCATGGGGGAGGGCAAAGACACAACCTCACTCACCAGAGTTGAGAATGAAATGGTGGCTTGAGATTCAGCAACGGCAGGAGCACAACCCAATGCCATCTCTCTCCTGACAATGCAGAGCCTCGGCAGCAACCGTGAGCTATCCGGAGGTGCAGTCAACACCGGGGAGGGTTCCTTACCCAAGCAGATGGGTCTGTTCCCTAAATAAGGCTGTGGAGAGGGACTCCTCTCTCTACGCCAGCCGTCCCAGTCTGAAATGTCCTTAGAGGAATCCAGTGATAATCCTGAGATGTCCCCCACACATCAGGAAGAGAAGACATTTTCCAAAGCACAAAAGAACAAAACAGAGCAGGAAACCAGTCCTGCGAACTGGAGTAGGCAGCAACGAAGAATAGGCTGAACTCAAAAGTCTAAAGAACTGATTGGTTGGCTCTGCCTAGTGGAACAGCAAGGTGGAGTAACCCACTGTCCCCCTCCACAGCTGGAAAAAGCTCTGTTTACGAGGCAAGCCCCCATTCACTTCCTCACCCTTTCACTTTGGGGTCAGAAGGATAAAGGATTCTACAAGAGGCTATAATGAGCTACCGGAAAAAGACAGTAACAGGAAAGACAGTAAAAGAAGCTGCCCAGAGGGGCCCTCATGAACTACAAGCAGCAGGCATCAAGGACAGAGAAGATATAATGAGAAGCAAGGGGAACTAGAACAAACGCAGAGACTGCACAGGACTGGAGTATTGTAGAAACATCACAAGAACAGAAATAGGGTGAGTGGGTTAAGCAAGTGGTAACTGTCTTCAAGCTAACAAAGAAGCAAAGATACTACATTTGATAGGGAAGAAACCTATGCAGCTTAGGGTTCAGCGTAAACTTAGGAAAACTTACTAAAAACTAAGGGAACTGCTTCCCCAATGCTTCCTTCTCTACATAGCTACAACAGCAGACTGTCAGGCCTTCCCCAGCCTTCCCTAACTGGAGATTCCAAGGATTTATTTATTAAATTTATATCCCATCTTTTTGTCAAAAGTGGTGTGCAAACCAATAATAATAATAAAATTCAGAAGCAGTATACAAGCAAAATTTTAATTAAAAAACAAATGAACACAATGAAAATATCCATTATAAACAGACAAGCAGAGGTCAAAGTTACATCCGCTGATTCATGTAAGCCACTCTGAATCTTGATCTAAATAAAACGCACACCATTTACAAAGTGGCTTATATGATATACCTAGTGATATTTCATTTTCCTGAGTTTACAGTACTCAGGTCTCCTGTTAATATTTAATAATATATATTTTTCTTACACATGTGCATAACCTTCTGGGAGCACTGCGGAGGTTGCTATTCCATTCTTCCTTCTGCAGTGTCCACAACGATGTCCCCACCCCATTTCCCATATAGCCTCTGAAAAACCCCCGCACAGACATTTCTGTGCCTTGTGGGGAGTGGCCAGGCTCAGAGAACCGAAATGGTTACAGCAGTGCCGAGACCACCAGAGGACCCTGGCAGACCTCAGTATGGCTGCAAACATTCTGTCTGGCCATGGGACAAAGCATGCAGAACTACCATGCCACTCTGAGCCATACAGGATTGCAGCTATGACCCAATAATAACAAGCAGCATTAACATTTGTTAAAACAAAGTCACAAAAGAACAAGAAAAGAAAGCCTTTGCTGGACTTGAGCGCAAGCGCACGCTTGCCCAAACCCACATCACCACAGGTAAGGCTTCCTGAAGAGAGAATTTCACAGATAGGGCACCTAGATTGCCAGGACACCAACTGCCATCTCCCTCACCTCAGAGACATAAGTCAAATGTAATCTAAAAATGATACCCCCCAGTTAGGGCCATCAAATTCATTAATACACCTACCTCCTGCTACAGGTTTGTCTAATGGTAGGTCTTCTCGTGTTGAATTTAGCAGCTCGTGCCTGCAAATATACAAGCAAGTATTTTGTACCCACTAGTTTTTAATTAGCTGTACCCTTCGGTGTACAAAAAGCCATCCATTAAAACTGCAGAATACACGCCCCTGTTTTCATCAGGTAAACCAAACAGAACAGACTGTAACAGACAGACTGAAGTACTCTCATTTTTATCATTTTTGGATCTTTGTTATGAAAATGGCTGTTGACAAGGGTTCTGGCGTATTCTTGAAAAAACGCTACCTTCCACTCTGGGCATTTATTTGTAGCCTGACATCATTCTACCATTTATTTAAACAGGTTGTTTTCATATGTCAGTCAGAGAGGAATCGTGTATCATACATTTAATTCCCCAACTCACACAGTCCACCAGACTGGACTACTTGGTAGTATCAATGACAGAAACAAAGCTTTTATCACGTACCATTTCTCTTCCACGTTTGTCTTCAGAAGTGCATGGGACAGTGCACACAGTTATCCCATCTTACCAATACAACCACACCGTGAAGAAGGCCAAATTTAGAGATGGTGACAGGGCCAAATGGGAAAGCTGTACTTCCAGATCTAATCCTTAACTTCACACTAGTACATGTCAATGTCTTACAATTAACTGAGAGTAGGCCTGACATGGTCGGCACTCTTGGAGAGTTGCTATGCCCCAGGCATCTTGGCAGGACCTACCAGCACTGAGTGAGATGCATCTGGGAAGCTATCATCTAAAATCTTCCATAACCTTGTAGCGTCATGTGCTCCGAGGTATTGTGGGAAATTCAGAACAGTAGCTTCCTAGGCCCAGTGGTTGCTGCTCTCAGATTCTCTGAGTGCAGGAGGGCCCACCAGGTGGTACTATGACAGGACAACCCTCAAACTTGCAGCCAATCTTGGGAGCATGTTGTGCTTCATCTAATCTCTTGAGCTCTCTCAGTTTGATCTCCCTTTGTGTGACTTCAGCCCAGTAACATTACCACAACATGAAACAGGAGCAAAGCATATTCTGATATAATGGGCTAGGCCTCCAGGACATCGGCCTGGCTTATCTGAGTCTATCAGACCAGAAGCGGAATGATATAGTTGTCACGCTGAAAAGATGCTGTTCTGAGAGAACCAAGAAGAAGCACAAATAACTTAATTTAAAACTGTATTCATATTTAGCTACAATGATAATTCTGATACTATTCGTATTTCTTTACCTCACCTATTTTGCCTACTTTGCAGATGATGTGTAGAATCCAGGCAGCATTCATTGAGTATTTACTGTCTCAATTTATGGGAGGCCTTTCAGCACATGCATTTCCAAGAAACAAACTGGGCTGAGCTGGGCCTCTCCTCTCCATTCAGGCTGTTGACTAAAATACTACTACATAACATTAAGAACTGTTCCCTATCCCTGGCCTGTTTCCTTGTGCCTCTTTTGTTTTGTGTTTTGTCTTTTTAAGGCATGCAAAAATTGGTTTATTTCTTTCCGCCTGCCACACGGAAATATTATCTAGCTGATGTTTACTAGCTGTTGATACATAAAATCCCTTCAATGAATTTTTCAAACCCCTTCACCACAGTTTCATTGCACATAACCACATACTAGGCACTAAAGGTGGCGTTTTTGGAGGGTGTGGAGGGGTTCTGCCTTAACTCTGCAAGTGATCAGTTTTCAGCAGATGACCGTGCATTCCAGCATTATGGAACAGAGAAGTCACCACAGCCAAGGAATTGGAGAGAACAAGAAGACTCCTGCACTCGTTCATGCTCAAAATTTAAACAAACCTACTTACTTCTTGATCACAAAGCGTATCCGTTCCTTTGCCAGCAGAATCCTTTCGAGGCGAGGGATCCCATAAGTGGAGGGTCTCCGGAAGGGAATTCCTTCTGGCAGTCCTTCCACATACAGATCTTCAACATGGGACTGGAAGAGTGGATATGGAATAGACACGGGGCCTTTTGCATTAATAGCTTCAGCTTTAATATAGAAGAGAAGAACAAATTAAGCACAGCTTAGTATAGCACGCCAAACTATCTGTTTTTAAAGCACACTGAATGCAATACATTTTACTTAAACACTATACCTGGAACCTGTTTTAAATAAAAGAGGGATTGACCCATGTTCTTGATTTTGAACTTCTAATATATAAACAAGAAAACTGCGCGCAGGAGCAGCACACTGGAGAACTTGCCATGAAGATCCATTCTAGCCAAGGGGAAAGAGCCATTCATTCTTTTGGCTATGGTGGCAGCAACAACTGAGTGGGTTGAAACAGTCAGGGGATCTCTAGGAGCACCAGTCACAAAAGCTACAGTTATAAACCTTAAGCAAGGCTCTGTGTAGGAATATCTAGGTCCTGACTGTCAAAAATATCTTGGACCCAGAGCACAGCTGCTCTAGAAATAAGGGATGCTGTGGGAGATGCACAAATAGCTAGAGCAGAGACTTCATGAGAGTGCTTAAGGGATGAGTCAGCTCTTTTCATTAAGTCTTTAAGGGTGCTTTGGCATTTTTTAAAAGTGCCAAAATTGGACCATCTATGAGAGCAGGTCTGAGAAGATTCATAGCCTCTGGAGAAAGTATATGCAGCTTTTGTGCTACATTAATGCCTTTTCCACATTGTGAAGGAGTGTTCCATTCTGTTCTTACCAGGTCATTTAAATCAGATGGAACAGGCGCAATTCATAAGGTTTAGGAAACATAAGTTGGGCCCCCAGTTGGAATGTTTAGTGATTTTAGAGCTGTTGAAGTCCTGTAAACTCAATGCTTCTACTGCTTTAAATAAAAGCATAAAGTCATTTTTACCATCTCTCTCTGGCTAGGCCTTCCTGTTCCCCTGAATCTGACCCATCCTCCTCTTCTGTCTCAGACAAGTCTCAGAGAGAAGTTGAATGAAGGGAGCCGACACCAACATCTCTTGAGGACTGAGGAGAAAGGACAGCAGGAGCCCCTGAACTGGTTCTTTTGATAACCGATTTGCTATTCTCTAACAGAAAAGTTTCACTTGCGGAAAGTCTCTACAGGTAATTTTTTTGGTTATTCTCCTTCCCCTCAGTAAACACCACAGGCTCATTCAATTCACCAAAGTCCTCAATCCTTTTTCGCGCCATTTTCAGGCTGCTCAAGGAGCAGCCATACGGAGTGAAGCCTACTTCTGACAGCATAGTTGCATGCACCTGAATCTGGATCCAACCACATATTAGTGCTGGTTGTTGTTGTTGTGAGCCCTCAAGTTTTTCTGACTTAGGGTGACCCTGAAGCAAACCTACCATGGGATTTTCTTGGCAAGCTCTGTTCAGAGGGTTGCCTTTGCTTTCCACTGAGAATGAAAGAAATGTGACTTGTCCAACACAACCCAATGAGTTTCCATGGTTGAGTGAGAAGTCGAATGTTGGTCTCACACAGCTGTAGGCAAATGTTCAAACCACTATACTACGCAGGCTCTTGTTAGTGCTGGTACAAATCTCGCATACATTTCAGAACCCAAACTAGAAAAATACTGGCCTGAAGAACACCCCATAATAGTCCTCCCAATAAGGAGAGATGCTGTACCTATTGCTACTTCTCTAATTCTGCAAAACCAAGACGGCTACAGACACCCTTTGGCACTGGCAGTCCTTGGACAACGGTAGGACAACAAGATGAAAGAATTCAGACTCCACGCGATGTGAAATTCAACACTTTGCTCAAGAATTAAAGTTGCTGGGAGCTTCCAAATGTTACAGAATACTTGTTTGGAGAAGAAAATTAGAGTGTGTGAGCACATACCATATTTTCTTTCAAATAACTCTTCAACTTGTTTTCTCAAGTCTGTAATGCGGGCATTCCATTTCTCTGAAAGGAAAAATAATGTTAGCCCAATATAAGATATATCAAGCTTCCAATATATCAACTGTGGAATTCTGGAGTTTTTATTTTTTTTTCTTGTTGCTCATGCATAAATATAATAGGTAAACCCTTCAAAAGAAACATTTGGATATTTTCTGGAGACTTTCTTCTTTAAATCTGTGTGGGCATGGCCAAAAGTAGCTAAAAACTTTTTTCCAAAATTGGTTTTTCTTCAACAAGTCAGTCAGCAGGTCATTACCAACAGACTAAAAGTCTATTTGCAGCAGCTGTTGACAAATTACTTTAATGCAGAGCCTGAACATTTTAATAGAAAGAAGTCTGTTAAAATGCCAGAGTTACAATGAGTGTATGAAGCCGTATTGGCAGCTAACTTATCTAAAGAGATCATACAAGAATAATACAATCCCCCCTTCAACATTACTCTAGTGCTTCCAGTGCTGATTGATCTGTACATCTATTCATATCTTACTTTATTAAAATGAAGGCTGCAAGACACAAGTCATCTTACTTCAAGGTGCTGATGTACCAAGATCTGAAATATTCTCCATATTTATACACCTATATTGTTTTCATTAGATACCTTGAGTTTCAGGAGACAGCTACACAAGGAGGGGGTGCCAACGGATGCTAAGCTTCTCATATAAGCAGAACTCAAGACTTGTTCAGATTCCTCAAGCCACCCTTCCAACACTGACACAGACCCCAATTATGTGGCAGATTCTAAGTATATCCATATAGCTTCATGCCAAACCTGAAACTGGGTTATTATTAGCTATACGTTTGTCGATGTGTTTTACCCACTGTCCAGTTACGGTTTGCTCAGCCAAAGTTGCAAATGACATCCAAATTCAGAAAATCTTGGAAGTGTTTGATAATGTCTGCAAGTAGGTCTCCTCTCAAGTGATGATCGCAGGACTTCAAGGTAATCCAAGAAAATTTTCAACTGTAAGTCTTTTCTGAGAGACAAGATTTAACCATACCAAGGGCAAGGCTTTTCTTATGGTGGCACCACTTATGTCCTGGAGTCCTGTGATACATCACGTTTCTATGCAAAATTTCCTAGATTAAGCCCCTGGCATTTATAGCTCAAAGTCGATCAGGTAACAAGTCTAAAGAAGATTTCTTCTCCCTTAGAACTAGGGTGAACTGGTGCCAATCTGATTTGACAACAAAAAACTGAAACAGTGGTTGGCTTTGCTTAGGGTCCAAGTATAACTAACAACACTGTATCCGCCTGAACTAACTGAACTGGTCCAAAAAATGGTGAAGAAAATTAAGAGCCACTTTACTCTAAAACTTACCAAAATTGAACTCCCTGGCTTTTCTTCTTCCAGCGTTGGCAGCATCATTGACGGGCTCTATGCTCTTTGTCTTCTTATGGGGTGGCAAATAGTCGTCGTCGTCTTCAGACAGAAAAACACACAGAGGCATCACAGCTTCTGTTAGACTATGAGTGAACGTCTCTCAAGACACCATGATTCCAACTCAAATTCTTTGATACCGGAGGAGGTAAACTATGCCAGAGTGAGGAATGCCGCATGCATTAGGTTTACTGGCCAGAGCCTGGCATCAACCTTTCTCACTCAATTTTGAAATTATGCTAATAGAATCAGAACACACAATATAGCTCGACCCACTGAATTTTCAGGGAGGCTTTTTCTTGCTCTTAAAGGACACCCAGCAACCCTATTGTGGAGCTAAACACATGGAAAAATACAATACATCAAACAAGATGAAGTAGAAAAAAATAAATATCACGAAGCATTTCCTAGATCCAGGGGTTCAGCAAAAGGGCTACATAAAGGATATAGTGTATGTGAGATTGAGGGCGGGTAGGAGTTACAAAATTGGTTTTTATTCCACTAACAAACACATGAGTAGAAATTGCAAGCAACAAGGAAAAGACTGGAAAAGACTGGAAAGACTTTAGCAATGGTTGGTTTTATGTGCACAGTAATACTAACGGACATGGTTAAATCTGTAGAGATGAATAATTTCTTCCAAAAGTAAAATTAAATGGAAACCTATGTACGAGAGGAATGCCCTACAGGAAGAGTGTTAAATTTCATATTTAATTATGCAAACATTATCTATACGATTACTGTGAAGACTTGAGAAAGATGGATGCCAGATGTCCACAGCACACAGAGGACTGTTCTCTCTCTTTTGCTTTCAGGAGTCTTCCTGTTCGGATTCCGAACTACTGCATATCCCCCTCAAAGTTTAAAAACAGCCAAAAGACTACTGAAAGCCACATGGAGAGATGCTCCAGTAAGTGAATAGTGTTGGTCAACAAACACAGATAGGAAAGTGCTATCACAATACTTGTACTCTTATGCTTCCGTTGGGTTTATTTATAAAAATTAACCGCTTGGTTTAAGACTGAAAAGAGACAAAAATTCAAAGGACAATGAGCCTGAAAGGTGATCTGTGTTTATACCTCCATCTCTTCTTACACTGGCACTTCAAACAGATAATGCAAGACAGACATGCAAACAAATGCCCAGTCTCACTAACTCTATTCACAAAATCTACCATGACACAGAGATTGTGGTTCATTTGCTACTCATGCAGGAAAAGCTATCAAAATAGTATATGGAGAAACATGCCTACTGTTTTGCTGTTGGAATACCCCACTACACAAGCAAGAGAACTGGCAACTATCATCTAAAAGCTCTCTCCAGAGCCTTATCAACAGCTACTAACTGGCAGCCCAAACACAAACCAAGCCTTGGCAGAAGGCTTCCCCAAATTTTCTCAGCAGAGTTCACCAACTTTGCTGCTAAACTTGCAGTTCATAGCACAGAAACTAGTAGCATGGTAGCAGCAAAAGGAAACTCCAGACAGAGAACAAGACCTCCTAATTTAACAATGATTTCAAAGCTCCCATCATCTTCATCTCACTTCCATTGTTTTTGCTTCTGGTTTTACATGACTACAGTGGTCCCTCAACTTTCGCAAGGGTTTGGGGCACAGAACCCTTGCGAAAGTCAAAAAAACACAAATAACTCCCTTCCAAGTGAGTGCTCCCTCTCCCGTTCCCATCCAGGGCTCCCTCCAAATTCACTTGTGTTTTGCCCGGGCACGCTGCCTTCTAGGTGCCCAGGCGACAGGCAAGCGAATGGGAGGGGGTGGCAACATGACCGAAGAAGGTGGGGCTGCCCTGTGCCATTCGCTTGCCTTCTGCCAAGGTCCATGGAAGACAGACACAGGCACCCGGTCAAAAGGCAGGAGAATGGGAGGGGGAGAATGGGCAGGAGGAAAGCGGGAGCCTCGGGAATGATAAAGTTCGCAAAGGTCAAATCCACAAATGTGGAGCGAAGACTGTAACATCATTTTTGACACCAATCCACTATCAAAGATACCAAATGCTGTTGTCCAGAACAGTACATTTATCGGGGGAAGGTAAAGTTAGGGGAAGAAACATATTTGAGACACAAGATATATCACCAAGAATTCAGATGTTAAATTTTAAACTTCACAGTTTACTTTCTACTTTCTAAATCCGACACTGGATTTGCCAACTATTTTGTTTTGCCTCTCTCTCCTTCTACACTACAAGGGTTCTGCAAAAACGATACTGGAGATCTCAATAATTTTTCAACAATACAATATCCAATTAAAACAGTACCTGCCCCAAAACTAGTTAGTTCCACTATCTATAGTGTGGTATCCAGCTTGTCTGTCTCACACTGATGATCTAACACCCCTAAAAGAAATCTTTTTAAATATGACAACTTGCTTCCAGTATTTTGAAAGAACTAATTTGCTCAAAAAAAATATGCTGTGATATGAGAAGTTTTTTTGTTTTTGTTTTAAGTGGGGGAATGGAGGAGATGCACACAACGCCACATGACTGAGATTCTTCTGAAACAAGTGAGCAAAATAAAATTAGTTGAGAAAATGGCCAACCTTCAATGGTCACTTCCACTTCAGGATCCTCACTTGTTTCAGAAGTGGCATGTTGAGAAGAATCTGAAAAAAGCAGAACAAAAAACCAAGTCTGAACGGCGCAGGCACACTGTAAGGGTGGCTTCAACTCCACAATGGTGAATCAACATGTGTTGTGTACTATGAATAAAACACACCCACAAACACACAGGTCAAATACTTTTATCACAAACTTTAATTTTTATGGAATGATGGAAGGAAAGTGGCAATTACTAAGGACTAAACTATGCATACAGCAGCTGCTGAAAGCTGCCTTCCTTTAGACTTACTAGGGTTTTCGCCATCAAACATTTTCACATTCTTACAATGTGGTCCACACAAGACAACTACAATGGTTAACACAAATTATAAAGATTAGAATACAATAGTATTTGTCTGGGGGTAAAAGGTGTTTTAACACCAACAGCCTCAATGTTAAGGTGGTATTTTCAAAGGACATCTTCTTCAAGAGGTCAGGTTAATTCCACTATTTTCTTCACCTACTGGAGCAGGCAGATGTCTTATTTTCATAGAATCAGAGAGCTGGAAAGGTTTTTATGGACTATCAGGTCCAACCCTCTGCTTAACGTACGATCTCCAGCTAATGTTAATTTAATCCATTTTCACCAGCAAGCTTTTCACAGCACAGTCAGATGCCAGTACAAGGAAGGTATTCCCACAAAGTAAATGGACTCTTAGCAGATGTGAAAGGGACCACATCGGGGTTTTGTCATCCTGGAATGCATTGCTGTCAACTCTCTTTCTTAACCTTGATGCCAGTCAGAAAAGACATGAAATCCCAAGTTACCGGAAGGATGATTCTCAAAATGTTCAAATGGCTCAGGGAGGAAGGATACAGGTTCCAAGGCATGAGGTCACTTCAACAATTGTAATCTAGTTCTATTGCTGGCTCCACCAATGAATCAGATTGCTTGTTCACCTTCTACATACTCATCATTCTGCTAGGAGAGATCAAGCATAGAACATGCTGAGATCCATCTTCGTTATAAAGTAGACAAAGCTCAAGAGGGCTCTGACAAATATAAAAGAGAGGCATGGTTGGATGCAATCTGTTTCCATCTCTTCATCGTACTGTAGGTATAAAAGCTCAAATGACTTCTCTGGAAATATCTCCAACTGGATTTTTGTTTCCACCACATCTGTCCCTAAATTCCGCAAAGGTTTATTTATGTCTTGATTCCCAAAAATATATTAGCAACGGAAGAAAACTGGGTTGAAAAGGAAATTAATTCAAGAAGATGATTATCTTTCAGAAGAAATGAGAAATGATATAAAAAATGTAGCTATAAAAGCCCCGTATTGGAAGCTCCCCTTGTACAGTTTCAGTTTGGCTTGCCCTTTGAATGTGTTTTCTGGCACTGTAACTGAATACACCAATTCCAACATCACCTACAAACTTGCATGCAGAAGAGCACAATTACAACAATTACGTAAGTTACTGGAAACCTGCAAGAGACCCTGTCTTATACCAAGCCACGTATAAGCAGGCCTACATATAGGCATTTATCTGGTTGCCACGGCTACACTTTCATCTATACAACCTAACAGTAAAGGTTTGGAAACCCCAAATAAATTCTCTCTCTCAGACTGCCAGCTGAAAGGAATGACATAGCCATGCGTCAGCATTCTGGATGCCAAGCAAGTAAGTGGACACTAACGTAGCTACATTAAAACTTAAGTTTACTGGCCTCCAGTTAGGCACATTTTTACATCAGTTGTATTGCATCTTTCTCTGATATTTCTCTGAAATTTTGATAGTTGGGTGGTAGTCTATATCAGCTGGATTTGGACCCAACTTTCAAACCTGGCTTGGGAAATGATGAATCTAGCGTTTACTAATCCATGGATTAGTGTATTACTTTTATTTCTGCTCTGCTCACATGCAATTCTTTTAGAAATGATTAAGATGGGATTTTTTTCTTCTACCTATTCACAAAATATACTGGGAGACAATTTCTATAAATTACTCCCCTGCTGATCAAAAAGTCTGCTAATCATCACATTGGCAACATCAAGTTTCCAGATCAGATAATGCATTCAGATTTAACATTAGATACAGTTTAGCATAATGAGAACAAGCCTGAAACAAGAGTGAAATTTCCATGCTTTCTTCTTCCCTCTGGTAGAGATGCAAAGGATCTGAAAATTCCTCTGAAGAAATTCAGTTTTAGATTACCCTCCAAATTTGGTGTGCTGCCTGAAACCTCTGACTTCTAATGTGTTGAAAAGAACCAGACTCCCATCCATGACTTGAAGTTGGCTTGTTTCAAAGAAAGCACACTTAGGAATAACCAGTTTACTGGGTTCAGACAATACAGCGCACTGGAATCACTCGAAGAAGAGAAGCAAAACATTTGAGCTCCTCCTCATACCTGCACCAAAGAACGAAGGAGGTAAATTGCATAAGATCAAACAGAAACTTGCGGAGGACACACGATCAAAGTGAGGAAAAAGGAGACAGAGTACACAAGCCCAAAATGAGACTCATTCCTGTAATACTAAACAGTGGGCTGAACTGTTTCACTGCAAGTCACACACCAATAAGAAACGGATCTACGCATTCACAGCACAGCATGCTCACAAAAGATTCAAGACAGAGATAAAAAAGAAATGCTTAAGACAGCAAATTAAAAAAAATTGGAGAAAATCCAAGACATCTGTCAAACTCTATGAAGCAAGGTTTATTGTTGAAAAGACTTACAAGCTAATATTTTGAGGCATTCAGGGGGTGTATGTCCAAGAAAGCAAGTCTGCATAAATTTCTGATGAAAGAGTCTCTAATACTGGTCAGTGAAACATATGCTTCATTCATGCAGGGGCCCAAGATAGTAAAATGTTACTTTCTAATCTGCAGAACAGAGGTGCCTTCATCAGTCTTCTAAGAAGGCACACTCTCTAATGCTTTTTTTTAAATCAAAATTTATTAATCCACCTGTTGAACGGCTGATCTTGCCCATCATTTGAGGAACACAGATGGATTTTAAGTTTTTAGTATGCCATATCTGCACAATTTTAATTTGCAGGTGCCAATTGGGCAAAATGTTATTTGTTTCCATATGCAGCTCAGCAAAATATTAAACAATAGCAACAAAAACACAATTCTGAACAGAAAACAGAAACATCATCAGACGCACAAACAACTTCTCAAAAGTAATGCTGAATGAAGCAGAAGAAGTACAAGCTATGTTTCTGAACTGATACACTAGGAATCATAATCAGAAAAAAACATTTCCTTGTCTTGACATTTCCTTGGCTCATGAAAGCAAGACAGGGGCATTCCCAGGGTTTATTTCGTAAAACATATAGTAAACTCAATAAGCACACTGCACGCTAGTTACTAAGCTAACAACTTAAAGAAAAACGCTGCAGAAAGTTAACAAAAATCATGCCTCACCAAGAGCTCCCTCATCCACATATTTCCTAAATTCATACCTGATACGACTGTACATAGCAGTGTGTGCTGATTCATGGGCTGTATCATGTGAAGATGCTTCTGAGGCACAGTTCATACCCAAGCAATTCAGAAACTGCACTCAAATCAACTGAAGATTCAGCATGTTCTTTGTTAAGGACAGAGTGGTATTTCCAAGAGCAGAAATGTCTTTTATTTGAAGAAGCATTCAAATTTGTCACCTTTCACATTTTTTTCCCTATCAGTCTGACATCTGGGATACGAATTAATCCCTGTCCCATTTCACTACCTGGTGCATTCCTTACCTAAGCTAACCCAAATAGACATTTGAACCCTTTTAAAAAAAGAGTACGATAGGCTTAATTAATTCACAAACTCTTAAGTTATGAATCTTGGGTATTTAGTCACAACTTTATTTTCAAAATCACAAACTGTCCTTTGTGTTTGTAAATCTATCAAACTGTGCAATGGTATTATCTCCTTGGAGCTGCTACATACAGAAAGAGGGCACTATAAAGCAAAATCCACCATAAGTCATGGATGCAGAGACAGGAATCAGAAGGCCAACTTTGTTAGCTCGTGCTTCTGTGGCTTACCGGGAGATATGAGAAGGGGAAAGACCATATTTCAAATGCCTCTCTATAGTTATTTACAACATACATGCAGGATCACAACTCAGGGAGGAAAACAAAAATACAACCATGTGGAAAATGGACAAAAAGAACGCAAGATACAGATACAATGGACATGTTTGCACTGAGTGCTCTTTTAAAATTTTATATATATATGTATACACACACACACACACTTTTCCAGAGTTTATTTTCTAAAATTTAAAAAGATATACATATCTCTAACCTTCTACTGGCAATTCCACATCTGTTCCTTCACTGCAATCGGAACCATGGTTGTTCCCTTTATAAACATAAATATAAACATACCATCATACAAAAAAGGAGGATGCTAGTTAAAACTAGAAATTTCAGAATCAGTATCTCAGTAGAAGCAGAAATTGTAGGGTACTGTGACACCCAGGCCAACTGCACCATTATTACTAGCAGGATCATTTCAAAAAGGAGTCCACAGGTAGAGCCAGTCCACTGAGCTCTACTCCCACATTCACTCTCACACAAAACTGAAGGATGTTGAGCTCTCAGCAGATGTTGCCCACTGTGAAATGAAAAAGCATTCAAGTTTGGACGGTACAGTGTTTGAAGCAGATGAAGCTCGAACAAAATTCCTCAATTTTCTGACAAAGCCTTCAATCCTTTTTTTTTTAAATGTAAAAACTGTTCTCCCTCTTGACCTACCAACATGAACTGTTACTGAAAAATTAGATACACGATTCAATGTGTCTTAACCAATTTCATTCTGACAGGCACCTGTATGCCCGTATGAATTTTCCCACATGGAAAAAAAGATCACAGGATTCAAAGAAAGGAATATGTCTGAATGGAGTCTCAATCTAGGCAAAGGACAGGCCAGAGAGAAATTACTGGTCTCTTTCTTAAAATCTGGGTCATGGAGATAAAACCAAGTTTAGAAGACTAGTACCACTGGCAGGTAGAATATGGCTACTGAAGTGTCAATGTTGTTGTGAGAAATAGCACTGTGATGATGAATAAGTGAATTGCTGTACCTGTGTAAGACTTTGCCATGGCGATTTTCTCATCAATCGCCGAAGTTTCTGAAGGACCTGCTTTGGTAAACAAAGACAGCCATAAAAAAAAAATCATTTCCCAAGATTTTCTTCTTTCTATTATGAGAGAGCATGCTCAGCTGAATCAAGCAACTGCAGAAACAAATGGTTTGTTTCACAGAATCACAGCATGACGAAGAGTTCCAATGGATATCTAGGTCTGTGTCGTGGAACAACTCAGTTTGTACATATTGCCAAATCCACGTCAGGGTTTCTAAAAATTAAGGTAAATCACAGTGTAGCGCTGCTTTGTTTTAATTTTCCCATGTGCTCAGCACTTTGGTTGTCACGCATGCATTCACTGAGATGCAGCAACTGTCATAATTATGGTTTGTCAACTTTTCACATGAAACCATATCTCGGAATGTGTAAGTAACTAGCTTCAAAATATGATATATTTGTAATTAATTCTTTTACTAATGAAGATATAGTTAAGTTACATCATGACTGTAACAAAAACAGGATAACATCAGCCCTTTTGCAATGTTACTCTATTTTTTTTTTAATTATCACTACTGAGTTTAGTAGGACTCACTCCCAAGTTAACCTAGCACAGCACATTAGCCTTAATCAGGAAGACAATGATAAGCTGCTGGTGTATTTATGCTCTAATATAGATTTTTTTTGGGAAAATGAAAGAAAACAAAAATCAGAGAACCATGACAATTTCTCTTGTAGAAAGAGAATTCTTGTTGTTTGAGAACAAGTTCTTCTGAGACAGAACAGGTTTTTATTTTAGAAGTAACAATCTAGGTATAATTTTTTTAAAAAACACCTGTGCATTTTTCTGAGATATCAAGGCTTTGGCCATGCAGTTATGCCATCCTCTTATTTGGCAGTCGGTCAGTCAGATTTCCTTCTTATTAATCCTATGGATATGTGTTTCTTTGCATGTTAAGATTCAATGTTGCCTTAAGCAACTCTGTGAGGTTTGTGCCACACAGGCCAGCAACTTGTAACATTTAGAAATATCAGGCAAGTAAAGAGAGAGTTTTAATGTAAAAAATTATGACTATATTGGCAGCTAACTAGATTGGTAGGTGGGGAATCTCTCAAACATAACTGAAATAGATTACTGTATTTGCTGGCATATAAGATTCATTTTTTCCCCAAAAAAATACTGTTTGAAAATGGGATGAGTCTTACACACCGGTATGTCTTACATGCCAGCAAACAGTATTAGCCAGTGAACAAACGGGGTGCGTCTTATACACGGGTGCGTCTTATACACCAGCAAATATGGCACTTTTTCAAATGCATCTGTAAGCAGGCCATGCAATATGCATACTCAGTGCTCCAAAGCAATCTGTGACCAGCCATTTGTTTATCCAGTTGTAGCAGATTAAAAAAAATAAATAAAAAACTTTTAAACTAGACATGCAAATTGCTGGTCATCATCTTCTTGTTTTTAATTACTTTTTGAAAATAACTCTCCAAACTTTGTCGCTATTAGATCACGTTGTAGGTTCACACTTCCACTTCAAACCAGTTGTTTTTCCAGTTCGACACCTGACCACAAACAACAGTTATTAGTTCAGTCCTTGTGTCAAACTACTGTCAAACTTCTACAGTCAGGCATAATTTTTGAACTGAACCAAAGGGTGTCTCATCTATTTCTTTTTGCAAAGACAAACCACCCTAATCCATTTACATTTTGACCAATTTAGAATGCAACAGGAAGGGTATTTACTAGCAGTCTCTTACAATCTCTTCCCACCCAGCACACTAACAATGAAGGCAGATCTAGATTCTAAAAACAACCTTGCAATATCACCACTATACCAGTCTGCAGGAGACCGTCTTCCCACACTGCTGTTGGGCCATCTCTATCTTGAATATATCAGGGCTAATGTAAGTCAATCCAAAATGACTTCCTAGTCCAGATCAGATTTGTTTCAGGATTCATCTGAATATGAAGGAAATTACATCAGAACACAACTTCTGGTCAAACAATCAATGCTTCTTGACTCTTGTCATCATCTCAAGATTAAGGAATCATGAAATTAAGAGGAGCACTTTTTCCACTTCAGTACATTAGGGACAACAGAAAAGTAGAGCCCATCAATCTGGTGTTCTTTGTATGCGCCTTTACAAAAAGGAAAATAATCACACCAGGAAAACTTTTTCATCAAGTTACTGACTTTCCAGTTCTGCTGCAGTCCTCTTTTTCACTTTTAAGGATGCAAGAGAGTTCACAATCCCTCCTGTGATACACACCACTTGCTTCTAAAGGCAGAACATCACCGCTGACACTACCACAGTTGAAGACCTCAATAATAAAGTAAGAACCAAGCTACAGAAAACTTCCTCACCAGCTTAAGAAAAGAGCAATGTGAGGTTTTCACCCAGGGATAGGAAGCCAACCGTAAGGCAAGCCACTGAGTACCTAAATGAAGCCACACGTGCCTCTGCCAGGAATCACTGAGCCATTCTTCATTCTATTTACTCTTGGTTCTACTCCACATTAGCCACTAACATCAACTGCTTCTGGCATTCTAGCAGCCACTCACCATTCTGTGTTCACTTGCGCTTGCCACTGCTAGCATTAGACGACGGGTTGTAACACTGACTGGTGCCCAGTTAGCACACCTCGTTCTCTTTTGGCAGAGCAACATTCGTTAAGTGGACAATTAAAAAAGGAAGTGCAACTCAAAGAACTCACAAGAAACTGAGGGGAAGGGAAGTGAAATCCTGACCATATTCTGTCACACTCAGGTTGAAGTCCTTCTCAGTTAATAAGCCACTAGGAACTGAACAACGGAAACAGCAGATTACCATTTTGTTCGGCTTTTTTTAAAAAGCAGTGATTGCTCTGTGACACACAAATGTTAAGGGAAGTGGGGGGGTAGGACTACAATTTAAACCATTATAAACCACTTTTCTTCCATGAGAGAATACAGTGTGGCACACAAATGTTCTGGGACAGCCTCCATCCAGGTACCAACTGGGCTCAGACCTGTTCAACATCAGCAAAGTTACTGAATCATAGGTCGTTATTATAGGCCAAACTGGGACCCACAGAAATATTAGAAAAGACTGAAATTATTCAGCAAAGAGGCTGCCTATGAAGCAGCTTTTCCAGAAGTCTGCCTACACTGACAACAAAAGATAAACTGGCCTTCACTTAATATGGCCAATTAAGACTGCTTCCACCAACTACTCATATGCTTAACTGTACAGTTAATTTTAGCAGGGAGTTGGGTTTGGGGCTGCGATTAAAGACATATTACATCAAAGATACAGTTACCAAATATTTATTGTGTTTATTCAGTGTTTGTATTAACAGTAACAGCATTAACATCAACAGTCATGCAAAGAAGTGTGTGTCTTTAGCATATCAATTTGTTACCCAGGCCCATTCAATTTCTTAACAAGAATCGCTCAGTAGATAGAACTGGTGTTGGCCAGTGATATAAAGCAATTTGAGGAGGGGATCATTGTGCATAACTTGACATTTCTGTCTTCTCCCAAGTCACCTACTGAAAACACATCAGAGCTTGTTTATTCTCCAATCATATTAGGCTGTGATACTGATAGGATAGGTATCCCACAGACTTTTTAAAGATACGCATTCTTCCCCAACGCCTAAAACACATTTCTCAAAACCATGAGAGATGAGAGGGAGAAATAAAGGGAAGGGGGGAGGCACAGATAATGGCAGCCGACAAAACAGTAGAAGCCATGCAAAGGAGTCCCCTGGCCAAAGTAAAAACAACTTAGCATCAGGTTCACAAAAGAACTCAGGCCCTGGACAATTTTATACTTCCTCTAATACTTTTTTTTACTACTTTTTACCCATTTTAATATGCTAGATTTCAGCCTGTATAGTAGAAGTCTTATACTCAATGTTACCTGGAATGTTAAATTGATAGTATTCAGGATCCTCTGATTCTTCTTTGACTGTTACCATCTCGAGTCCTGAAGAAAAACATTAGATATTTACATAGGCAACTTCATTGTTAAAGGAAGGCCCCATATTCTGATATTACAGACATGTCCAGAAAACAGGTCTATTTTGCACAAAAAGCACTTAATAGAATGGATTACGGGCTTCTCTTTCAATATAACCAAATTAAATGACGGAAAAGCAGAACCTCAGAAGCAAACACTTGTACAGATAGCCTGATTTCAGAATATATTTTAATAATAATGCGTGATGATGGCACACTCCCATCTCATGTCCCCTGACCATTCCTAACAACTATGCAGCTGTCAGCCCCTACCTGGGGCTAATAGCCAAAAAAAAAAAAAAAAAAAAAGACCAAATCAATCAATCAATCAATCAATCAATCAATCAATCCAAACCTGCTACAGCCCTGTTCAAAGCGTGAATGTGGCAGAAGGTGCCAATCTGCCTGCTTGATCAGACAAAGGCCCATGTACATTAGCATTCCAAATGTAACCACGGACTCCTCCTATGAATACACACAAGCTGATTCAACCTACCTGGGAATGATGTACTTAATAAACACCTATGTAGCCACTGTAATTTCTTAGTTGTACCTGTAACCAAACAGGTGTTTTTGGAAACAGGTCTTATAAGCGATGTACACAATTTTATCTAGATTATGAATACCCAACTGAGGCCTCAAACACTACAAGTAGATACACAACAACAAGGAGAAGAACTGGTTCAAATCAGAAATGCAAAGCAAACCCGGGAGCAGAAAATTGCACATAGCTGGCAACCTCTCTTCTCCAAAGTCACTTATTTAAAACACTAATTCTGCAGTGATGTTAGGTTGGGTTAAATTTCCTATGTAATAATATTCCCTACCATTGTGAAAGCCAGAGTAAAAACCCACTAAACACTCCAAAAGGGCACTCATCCTTGGTTACAAGCTAGAAGGGCTCCATTGCAAAAAAGAAACTTCTTTCTGCAAATGACTATTTACATTTCTTCCCTAATATATTAATTATAAACATTCAAACACTGATTAGGTCAGTTAAGTGGTCTGTAACTTTTCCATTACCCTGGTATATAAAATGTAAGGAAGGCCATTTCTTCCAGAGGCCTCCCAACACCCACTTGCAATGTTTTATTTTTTTTTTTAATTAAAAAGATCTCCCCATACTTTCTAGAGAGAGATGGGGGAACACATTAACTATCACCAAACCCCAATTATTTTGAGCTCAACAGAAGTTCCTATTCAACCAGAAAGTGAACTGGAAATTTATGTCTCGTTTACTTCCTGGCTGAAAAAGCCCCCTCTCCATTTAAAATGGACAAGAGAGGCCTAAAAATATGGCTAAATTGTCCCTCAAGCTTGGATGTCTGTGTATGTGTATTAAATAGCACAAAAAAGGGTAAACAGTGGCAGGCCTAACAAGGGAGAACAATGTACTCCCTCTGTCCCTTGGAGCTGCCCACCCCTGGGCATGCAGCTTAAACAATTCAGTGTCTGGCTGTAACTGTTTCACAAACACAAAATTGTGTATTCACAATTGGTCAATATAAAACCAAATGGCACCAATGATTTAAAGCAGGGGTGGACAACAGTGAAAGGCCAGGGGGCCACACTGTTCCCATAGGAACAATGCAGCAGATAAACAATTAAAGATCCAACCAGTCCCCAAAAGCTTCTAGGGAATATGAAGCATTTTTACCCTGTTTAGGCCCTCCTAATCAGGCCAGGCAGGCCAAAAAGTGTGGGAAATGCATACCACATCCCAGTGAATGTTGGGGGTAAATAAAACTTTTTTCAAAACATTTGCAAAAAAAAGTCTTTGATCCTGGGGTGGGGTGGGGAGAAGCTCTCCAAACATTTTCTGCATTTTTTAAAATCTCTCAGGTGCCACAAAAACAGCCTGGGGGGTGGTCGTGATACCCATAGGCCACACTTTCTACACCCCTGATCTAAAGCACGCATCAGCTCACGGCTTAAGTTCTTGGTTAGGAACATTTCCAGTTGACAGTGGAGTGCTAACTGTTGCTTCTGCACATAATGTACACTAAACACGGCAGCTCATGTACCTGAAATGTCCTATGTGCAGTGGAAGCAATATCTCATCTGCATAATATATAATATATATATCGTATATAATATATAATATATAAGCTTCAGGCAATGATATCCAAGTCAGCTCCCACTTGCTACACCAACCAGTTATCCCCATAGTGCAAAGGAAGGAATCACTGGGTCTTTCATGTTCACCTGACTCAAAACATGATAAACATGGTACACTGATGTCTGTAGGGAACTTTCAGTCAGGTCAGGCTTCAGGAATGCTCTAATTTGGGTCCTCAAGAAACACCTGGTAATTTGACAAGTAATCACTCCTAGTAGCATGATGCTTTTTTGGTCTGTGTCCACAGCTTCAGCTATCAGGGAGGAGGGGTTAATCAGCACTATGAATGGGTTCTGAGAGAAGGCAAGCTGTAGGCTGCACAGATTCATAACAATGCAGCCATACTTTAGTTTTGCTCCTCACTTCTTCAGAGACTTGGCTGGTGCGGACATTTTCCTTCAGGACAGAGGATAAGAGGAAACAGAAACAGAACTTTTTTTTTAAGACAGGGTCCACAAAAGGACACAGAAAAAGGACTCCAGAGAAATGGAGAACAAAAGAACTAAGTTCCAGTGAGAATGAAGGCAAACCAAGAGGCAAAGGCACAGAAAGCCAAACGAGTAGTCAAAAGACAACCAACATTAACAATCATGTGATTCCGGTGCAACTATTGTGTGATCTCTCATTTTCTGGATGGCAACCCATCCTTTCAGATGCCTCTCAGCAGCAAGTGAGGTGGCACAGAGAAACTTCCATTAAGGTCCCATACATACAGCCCACCACATAATAATTCCTATATCAAGAGTAGGGAACATATAGGTTCCAAATGTTCTTAAGAGTACAACTCCAATCAGTTTCATAGTGGCATGTTCAATAATGAAGGATATGGTAATCTAACCACATCTGGAGGTCCAAGTGTTCTTCATCTCCGACTTAAACCCTGAGACTAAGAAATATATAGTAAACAACCTCCCATAGACTAAAGATGTAAATATTTAAAAAGAAAGATGACATACCAGAATCTTCACTGGGCTCAGTCTTCACCTGGATAGGAGGGCAACTAGACAAACATATGAGACAGAAGATGTAAAACATACACAATATGTGTAGCAGCAACAATATGGAAATGCTATCTGTACCTGGGACTTTCTACGCATAAACCATTTGCTCTGTCACTAAACTCTAGCTATGGGGTTTGCAAAGAACGGGTTACTTACCTGTACCTGTGGTTCTTCGAGTGGTCATCTGTGCCCTCACACACTAGGAGCTTTCGCGCATGCGCGGTAGCGTTCAGAAAATTCTAGAGCTTAGTAGCTTGGCAGGAACTCTTCCCCCATGCCGGTACTGAGCATGCTCAGCCCGCCAAGCAACGGTCTCTCCTCAGTTCTAGAGTCAGCTGATAAGGGACCTGAGAAAGAGGGGACAGCTGGGCAGGTGTGTGTGAGGGCACAGATGACCACTCAAAGAACCACAGTTCCAGGTAAGTAACCCGTTCGTCTTCTTCGCGGTCTCTGTGCCTCACACACTAGGAGATTTTGTAGCTTACCAGTAGGATGGTGGGTCAGATCCTAGAGTACGGAAGCCAACACCGCTTGTCCGAAACGGGCATCTCTACGGGACTGGCAGTCCAGTCTGTAGTGGCACGCGAAGGTCGATGGTCGGGACCAGGTCGCCACACGGCACAGTTCCTGCAGGTCCACACCTCACAGGAGAGCTGCTGAAGACGTCATGGCTCTGGTGGAATGAGCCCAGAGCAAGGCTGGCGGAGGCTGCTTGGCGAGTTCATATGCCAGCAGGATGGTCTGGGCCACCCATTTGGAGAACCTCTGGGTGGACACCTTGTGGCCTCTCCGGTGCCGGCCGTAACACACGAAGCGGTGCGGAGTCTGGCGAAAAGACACAGTCCAGTTTGTGCAAAAGGCCAAGGCCCGACGAACATCAAGGAAGTGGAGAGACCGCTCCAGGAGAGTCGTCGGGTCCGGGTAGAAGGTCGGCAAAATGATGTCCTGACTGAGGTGGAAGTGTGAAACCACCTTGGACAGGAAGGAAATATCAGGTCGAAGGACTACCTTATCCCTATGGAAGACAAGGAAAGGCTCATCAGCCCGCAGCGCTGTCAGCTCACTCGCTCGCCTGGCTGAGGTGACAACTACCAGGAAAGTAGCTTTGATGGTCAGGACTCTATCATCTGCAGTAGCCAGGGCAGTAGCGGCGGCGATACCGGTGGATAGAGATGTTGTAAGCCCTTCATGAACTGCTTCATGGTAGCATCCCGGAAGAGAGCTGCCGATGGAGAGCCTCGAGGTTGGTAGGCCACGATAGTGGCAAGATAGACCTTCAGGGACGGGAACGCAAGTCCTTGCTGTCGAAGGTGGAGAAGGAAATGGAGCACGGTACGCAGGCCAACAGACGATACCGGCTCGCCTCGCGCCTCAGCAAAGGCAACAAACTTCTGCCACTTCTAATGGTAGTTGCGGCGCGTCGATTTCTTCCTGGCCGCAGTCAGGACATCCTGGATGGTCGGATCCTCTAAGGTGTTATCCTCCATGTGTGGAGGGCCAGGAGGGGCAGGTCCGGATGGAGAACGAGACCGTCAGAGTGCGACAGGAGATCTGACGCCGTCGGGAACCTGAGGATTCGACCAAGAGCGGCCTCGAACAGGGGCCCGAACCAGTGCTGCCTCAGCCAGTACGCGGCTACGAGGACGACGTCAGCTCGGTCCGCAAGGATCTTGGTGACCACTCGACCTAGGAGAGGAAACAGTGGGAACGCGTAGAGGAGCCCGTCGCTCCACTCGAACTGGAAAGCATCGCCGAGAGAGCCCTGACCCCGGCTGGCTCTCGAGCAGTACCGGCGACACTTCCTGTTCCGGCTGGTGGCGAAGAGGTCGGTCGCCGGCTCGCCCCACCAGTCTCGTATCATCTGGAACCCTGTCCTCGAAAGGGACCACTTGTGGTGGCAGGAGGTGTCCCTGCTGAGGGCGTCTGCCGTGGTGTTCTCTTGGCCCACCAGGTGTACGGCGATCGGGTGGACCTGAAGCGACACGCACCAGTCCCACAGCTGAAGGGCGATGGTGAGGAGGGTGGTCGAATGGGTCCCTCCTTGTCTGCTGACATAACAAACAGCCATCGTGTTGTCTGTTAAGATCAGAATTGTGCGGCCGGTGACCAGGTTGCGAAATGCCCTCAGAGCCTTCCAGATGGCGAGCAGCTCAAGGGCATTGCTGTGAAGGCTGATCTCTTCGTCGATCCAGTGTCCCCAGACTCAGATCGTCCCAGTGCGCTCCCCACCCGAACAGGGAGGCATCTCTCGTTACCGTGAGCCAGGGGGTCGGCTCTCGGAACGGCATCCCTGACAGCAGGTGATGGTAGGACAGCCACCACAGCAGAGAGCGACGCACCTGTCGAGGAATCCACAGGCGGAGCCTCTGGTTGTCTAGGAGCGGGTTGAAGACCTTGACAAACCAGTGCTGGAGCAGGCACGCACGGAGTCGAGATAGGTAGGTGACTGACGTGGTCGAGGTCATGTACCCGAGAAGCTGCTGAATCGTCCTGGCAGATACCGTCGGGGCATCGAAAGCGGTAGATGCAGCCTGACGAAGGGTACGTGCACGCTCCGTGGGCAGGTATGCCCTGGCAGACACCAAGTTCAGGGTCGCTTCGATGAAGTCGAGGACTCTCGCTGGCCCGAGGTGCGACTACTTCGGATTGACCCGGAGGCCAAGACGGGTCAGAAGAGAAAGAGTCCGGTGGATGTCCTTGTAGAGTTTCTGTCTGCAGGAAGCCACCAACAGCCAGTCGTCGAGGTAAGGGTAGATGGAGACGCCCGTCGTCCACAGGTAGGATACCACAGGGGCCATGTACTTGGTAAAGACCCTGGGGGCGGTGGAGAGTCCGAATGGCAGCACCCTGTATTGGTAACAGGTGCCGTCGACCGCGAATCGAAGGTACTGTCTGTGCTGCGGGCAAATGGAGATGTGGAAGTAGGCATCCCAAAGATTGATGGAGGTGAACCAGTCCCCTCATCGAAGGAAGGGGAGAATCGAAGACAAGGTTACCATCTTGAACCTTTTGGGGTGGATGTACTCGTTCACCCCTGAGGTCCAAGACTGGCCACAGGGTACCGTCCGATTTCGGAACCGTGAAGTACCGGGTGAAGAAGCCGGTGGTACTGGCCGAGGACGGGAGTTCTTCGATCGCTCCTTTTTCCAACAGGGACTTGTTCTCTTCCAGCAAAGCCGAGCTGGCCAGGGTGGAATAGTAGACGCCTCGCTGAGATATACTTGCAAACTCGATGGTGTAACCAAGATGGACGATGGAGAGAACCCAGGAGTCCATGGTGATGTGGTGCCATTCGGCAAGATGTCTGGTCAGGCTCGGATGGTCTTCTAGGGCTGCTGGCAGGTGGAAGAGTGGCTGTGGTGGCATCCTGCGAAGACGGTCAAAACCGAGACTTCGTCCCGGACGAAGACTTCTTCGAAGAGGAAGCCAGGCGTCTCCGAAGAGGCCTCCGTACCGAGTATGAGGTCGATGGGCGGGACGGGATCTAACGAGGTGATCGTGGCTGGAATGTTGACGATGACGACCTGCGCCACAAGGACCGTGAAGCGAAGCTACGGCGAGACTGTGGGGGTTGGTGTATGCCCATCTTCTTAGCTGTCAGGCGAGCTTTGACAATGTGGTCGAATCGCCTCATTGATCGTCGCATTGAACAAGCCCTGGTCGTCGAAAGGGAGGTCTTTGATTCTCCTTCTGGTGTCCTCCTGCAGACCTGACAAGCGCAACCACACACAGCAGCGTAATGCTACGGAGCCCACCACAACCTCCACGGAGTGCCTGGATGAGATGATCTGCTGGTTGGCGAGTGCTACCGCCTCGTTAAAGAACTGCATAGCACTCGCCCGATTCTCCTCAGGGAGGTTGGACAGGAGAGGACAGAATCTGTCCAGCAGGTTCCTCAGGTAGGCCGCGAGGCAGGCTTGGGTGCTGGACACCCTGGCAATCAGAGACGAAGCTGAGTAAAATCTCCTGCCAAAGGTGTCCAGCCTGCGGCCCTCTCGGTCCGGCGGGGTGGTGTGCGCTCTCCCACCGCCCTTAGTCTGGGCGGATTCAACCACGACAGATTTCGGTACCAGGTGTGCGAACAAGAACTTGGCCTTCTCCTTCTCGGTCCAGTATAGATGTTCCAACCGGTGAGCGATCGGCTGGGCGGACGCCGGCTGGGCCTGTGAATGTTTGAGGGCCTCCATCAAGGCCGGCAGGAACGGTAGCGGTGCCGTCGATGGTGGACGGGTATCCACGTAGTGGAAAACCGGATCCTGCACCGTCGGAGCCGGGTCCGTGACCTTTAATCCCAATGCCGCCGCCATCCGGAGGAGGATATCAGAGAACTGCTTCACGTCCTCCGGTGCCAACTCTGGATCGGGATCTCCAAAAACCAAGGGAGGCGACTTGTGGGATGCCGGTGTCGACTCGTCGGACTCCGAGTCGGATTCGTAGGTCTGGCAAGACTCAGAAGGAGATTTTTCAGGAGACCTCTCTCTCGACGGCTGCTGAGATGGCAGCGCCAGGGTAACCATGGGCACAGTCATCATGGTCGGTGGAGCAACCGTTGTCTGGAGTTGTGGAGTCGTAGTAATCGGTACCACTGCAGGCCGCGGGCGCTGGATCACCTGGGTGACTGTAGTGGCAGGAGCCGAAGGTTGTACAGGAGCAGACTCCGAAGTTGGACGCAACACTGTGGAGGTGACCCTTGGTGGTGGGGAGACAGCCCGATAACGGGGCGAGCACTCACGGGATCTGCGATGGCATGGTGATCTCGAAAAGGAGTGGGAAGGTGATCGCTGATATCGTGGATGGTATGCGGCGCGCGATGGAGAGCGCAGGCGGCGATAAGGTGACCACTGCCTCACGTCCTCCGGGCAGTCCACCACTTCAGGGTGACCGGGCAGAGACACCGCGGCAGTAAGTAGCGGCGGGCCGGAAGGCACAGCCGAGCCAGCGGTCACCTCCTCATCGGAGACCTCCAGAATTTCCTGGGGTTTCGGGTCTTCGCCTGGGTCTTCAGGCTGCTGGGTCAGAGGAGGCGTAGGAGGGGAAGGCCTCTTGGGAGGAGAGCACTGCTTCTCCTTCCTCTTCTTCTTTTTCTCCTTTTCCTTCTCTTTAATGGCTTCTTGAGGGGCAGGACGCTTACGCCGAGCAGCAGTAAGCGGCCTAGATGACTTAGCTGCCTGCGAGCCCGCAGGAGCCTCCCTCGAAGTCGACGCCACCGAAGAGATCTTAGGAATTTTTGGCAAGGCCGATATCGGGGGCCGAGATGATGGTACCGATCCCGGTACCGTCGATGTCGTCAGAGCGGCAGCCGCCGGTACCGACGAGGGTGTGGTCACACGTCGGCTTGATGTCAATGGTTTCGACATCGCGGGCTGAACAGACGGGTGATCCGTCGCCCGAAGAGACTCTTCCCAGCAGTGAGATTTTAAGCGGGCCAAGCGGTTCCGCAGAGTCTGGGCGATGAAGTCGCAGCAGATAAGACAAGCCTTAACGTTGTGAGTCTCTCCCAAGCAGAAGAGGCACTCACTATGTCCGTCTGTCAGTGCAACCTTGCGACCACAAGTGTTGCAAGGCTTAAAGAGAGAAGACATAGAAGTCCAAGGATGGAAAGACTCACAGGGGGTGGCGGAGAAGATGGCGGAGAAGACGAGGTCGAAGAAGACAGAAGACGGGAGGAGAAGCTAAAGGAGGGGTCAAAAAGATCCGAAAAGTCACCAAAACCAAGTCCGAAATCCAAAAACAAAGTCCAATAGTCAAATCCAAGTCAAAACCAGAAAGAAACGATCCGAAAAAGCCAAAGGGTGCTACTAAGCAAAAGAACCTTCCGTATGCAACGGCGGATGAGAAAAAACTGAGGAGAGACCGTTGCTTGGTGGGCTGAGCATGCTCAGTACCGGCATGGGGGAGGGGTTCCCGCCAAGCTACTAAGCTCTAGAATTTTCCCAAAGCTGGCGCACATGCACGAAAGCTCCTAGTGTGTGAGGCACAGAGACCACAAAGAAGAACCTGTCCAAATGTAACTCCTAGTAGCACTAGCCTGACTATGGTGAGAAGAACACCAGGAACTGCAATCTAAGAACCTCTGGAGGGCCATATGTCATTGTCCAATTTTGTTCTAATTGTTTCCCATCAGCCAGAAAGCCACACAGAAATCCCAAACATATAGTCATGTCCATAACATAGCAGTACGAAGATGAACTCCAAAAATGACGATATAATAAAGATTTGGGCTCTATCAAGAACACTGGATTGGTTTCAAGCTTTTCTCAATAATCAGAAAGAATGGCAACTTACATTTTGGCTCAAAACGGCATCTTTGACTCCCAAAACTGTAAGAACAGTTCACCACCATTCAAGCAAAAATAGAAGGGAGTGGCCATGGCATATGTTTGGAACCTACTTTGATGGTCTGTAGACACTAAATAAAAAATATTCTTTGGCTTTTAATGTGATTGATCTTACTATTGTTTTAAGCTGTTAACGTCTCTGACTATTTTAAAACAGTGGTTCCCAACCTGAGGCATGCATACCCCTCAGGAGTACACATCAGGACATTTAATGGCATGCAAAAAATTTTTTTTAAATAATGCTAGAAAAAGGTTCCAGTTCTCCTCACCCTCACGGTGGTGGAAGCCGCCCGTCTTCAGAGCTGAGCCCAGCCTGCTTTGGGAGTGGGACCTGAATGGTATTGTAATGCTACACTCTTTCTGACTGGCAGGAGAAAGTTTCAGCTGTGTTTGAGGTTGGCAGTAACTATGTCAGAGCGGAACCAAAGTGGGAAGGTGGTGGGAGGAACTCTGACAGGACAAAGCTCCAAACACGAATGGCGCCTGAATCTAAAAACAAGCCAAGTGAGGGGGAACTGAGTAAGAGAATTGTGCAGGCTGGGTGGCTTCTTACAGCAGATTCCCAGGGGAGCCCTGGTGGCGCAGTGGTTCAACGCCAGTCCTGCAGCCACAAGGTTGTGAGTTCAATCCTGCCGGGCTCCAGGTTGACTCAGCCTTCTATCCTTCTGCAGGTCAGTAAAATGAGGACCTAGCTTGTTGGGGGCAATTAGCTAACACATCGTAAACCGCATAGAGAGCACTTAGCTGATAAGTGGTATAGAAATACACATGCTACTGCTGTGCTATTCCCAGGGATGCAAGGTAGGCCGCTCCACCTCCTCAGGCCCTCCTCACTGCTCTCTTTCTTAGTCATGGGGAGGGACCTGCACAGCCCACCTAAACGTGGTTCAGCGCCAAAATGATGCCGGTAAGTGTGTGTGAGCTCACGTGAGAAAAGTGCAAGGGAATGAATAATGGTGATTGTGATGATGGTGGTCACCTCTGGAGGAATGAGGTCAAAAGAGGGAGAAGACAAGGCCAAGGGCTTAGTCTGCATCTGGATTTTGTCCTCTTCGGATATCTATGTTTTCCTTAGGTGTAGGACGGATGCGGTTGGTTGATGACACCCATTCAACTTCCCTGAGAGAAAGTGAGCGGAGGGGACAAAGTTGGAGAGAGGGGCTTGTGGTGGGAATATTAAGCTATAGGCAATTGTAGCTTTCATCATTCGCTGGCATTGGTTCTTTTATCTGGGGCAGGGAAGGGGCAGCGCAGACAGTTTCCTTCGAGAAATCTAAGATGGAACAGTTCAAGCTAGAGAGACACAGGAGGATCAGGAAATGGGAGTGGCCATGGTGCCTGTTTTTCACAACAGAGCACATTAAAAAAATGGAGAGCTGAGCTATTAGAGACTGGCACTTCAATCAGCCCTGTGAGCAGTATTCAATGAGTGAGTTCTTCTGGGTCTTCTTTACATCTTTTCCCTTTGTCATTGTTTTCAAGTTTTAAATGAATTTTTCCATTTGTGCATTATTGGATATGGACCAGTGGTTGAAAAACAGCACAGAAAAAAAAGGCAAAAGATAATGTGGATAGTAACCAATCACCAAGAATTTCTTAGGACGTCTCCAATACTGCAAAACAATAATTATTAAGTAATGCAATGGACTTTTCTATATAATCTGTGATGTATTTTCTTAAATTCATTGTATCTTTTGAGTTTTGAATGTAAATATATAAGTATTGTTTGTTTACTTTATTCCCTTGCTTTTTAATCCCATTATTGGGCTATTTATTTACAATTAACAACATACAAATTTGAAATAACAGTAACTATATTTTTTCCAAACATGTTGCAAACATAAGAGATACAATTTACAGGTTGCCCACAGGTATGATACAAGTGAAAAAAGGTTGGGAACTAATGTTTTAAAATATTGTTTTGAATATACTGTCTAAACAGACTTGCTATATATATTTACAAAGCAGGAAAAAATTTACTTATAAATGAATGGATGTCACTTTCCTCATGATCTGTTGGGGAAAAAACCTTGCAAGTCTGATGCCAAATATGCTGATGAAAAAAATTAACAGTCACATAAAGGGATAAACATATAACGTACCTTCCACTTGAGGATGTTATTGTGTGTGAGGAATCCATAATGCGAGGTCCTAAAAGGAAAACATGCCATTTAACAATCACCATATAACACTGTCAATAAAGTCAATTTAAACCCAGTACATCCTCCGTATATGTGGGGATTCCGTTCCAGGAGCCCCTGTGCAAAATAAAACGTGTGAGCAGCACCTCCCATTGTAGTCAATGGATAAAACATGCATGTATTCATGCCCATATGGGTGCATGCCTGCCGCATCTGTTGATTATAATTAGGGATGGGCCAACTGAATCCTCGCATCCTTGGCAAGGATTCGAGATTTGAGGACCCAAATCCCCGCACCAAAATAGGCAAAGCGAATCTTTCAAATCCACCAACCAAATAATAGGGTTTTTTTTAAAAAAAATTGGCACCTCCGAGGTGAGTAGAAGTGCTCTTTCCCTTGCTTTTTAAACCTCATTTTATAAAAAAGATTTGAAAGATTCAACATTCGTGAATTCCCAGAACCTTCCAGGAATTCGGATCTGGATTCGGATAATTCTGGATTCATCCCATCCCTAACTATAATGAATTCACGTACATGGAGGTCACGTGAATCACACTGTATGAATGACATCACACTGTATGAATGAGAGAACATACAACACAACCATATCCCACACTGCACTGTCAGCAGTTGTTATATGGTATTGAACAACACCTGGGGCATTTTTCGAATGTACTGATTTTATCCAGAAGCAGTGGATAAGGTTAAGGAGGAACACTTGATACAAGGTAATACTGTTCCCCTAAGATATATATTACTGACAGTGAGAAACAACTATCAGGAATAAAGCACTTCTACAATCTGAGATCTAAGAGGATGTTGAGTGGAATCTGCCATGCTGGGTGGGGAGGGGCAAGGCACACCCGCATGTCACAGACCAAGGAGAATCAAGAAATACTTCCAATGTCTACAATGGTTTCTAGGTGAATCCAGCTTGCATCTCTGAACAATTATAGAGTTCCACATCCAACCATTACCTACCTTGACAGAAACCAAGTGTAAAACTCATCAGTAATTTGTACTATAAGCGACAAGGCTCATGGAAGAAAATTTTCAAACACACTACTGTACATGGTCAAGTTGGTAATCTACACTCTCTCTAAAACAGCCCACAACTGGAAAAACAGAAGTAGATACCTAGCTGCTTCCTGTTTTAATTTTTCTGGTGATTTTCAGAATTTTTCAGGGCTGGTAAGACCCCTAGTGGGTCCTCGAGGCAAAAAATTTGCCCTCAAAGAGGCCAGGAAACTGGCTAGCCCTCTCGAAGAGATTTATAAATAACAGCTGGCCCTCCACACTTGCAGGTTTCACTTTTGCAGATTTGATTATCTGAGAGTTTCTCCAATCTCTGACTCCCACCCCAGCACTTACAGAGGAATCTTCCCTCTTGGCATCTCTGATCAGGTCACTCAGCTCTTTAAAAACTCGCCTCTAGACAGCTAAACAGCTCACAGCCCAACTTCTCAGCATCACACGCCATCACCAAAGAAGGAGATGGACAAGAGGAAGGACGTATAGAACCACCATGCTCACCTACCTCACTGCCCACTCCTTTTCCTGACCTAGTTTGGACTCGAGTGTACATTCTCCCCATTATGTCTCCGCTCCCTTCCCACAGACATGCATGCACATTCTGATATTTGCATTCTTCCACTTTTCCCTAATCCTAGTGAATGTGGAGGACTGACTGTATAGCTGTACCACATGTGGTAATAACTCATTCATGTCACTTCAGGCTACTCAGAATACGCCACATGTTGGTTTTTGTGTTGTTTGCTGTTTCAAATCACATTTTTAAAACATAGGGAGATTCCTTTTACATAGGAAATTCTTCAAGTAAATTCTTCTATAAGTATTGCTGATTTCAGCACAAAAGAATTACTCTGTTGCCACAAGAGTAAAAAGCCTGAAATACACCTTAAATCTGCTTGCAGAGTAGAGTGCTTAATTAGGAAATACCAGTTCTGCACATTAGTATCTAAGAACAACAAGACTACTGAGACAGTGTATCAACCCAAGTTTTAAACGTTTTCATTGATAGCAAGCCATTGAATACTCACCTAAATGTTTTTTTGGCTCAAGGAAAGGCCTAAATTAGAAGAGAAAGAATTCTATTATTATAAAAGCACACCACACGAGATTTAACAACGCCTGAGCATCCCAAGTATCTCACATACGTTCTCTTAGTAATCTGTACAATCACCCTATAAAGCAGGACAGTATTCACATGCCCATTTTAGATTACGGGATGAAATGGGAGCACAGCAAAGGCAAGATGTACATCAGGATTCACAGCTCAACCACAAGTTAAACATCAGTTGATATAGTTATTATAGGCAATTAGGGCAGCTAGAAGAAAAGAGTGAGGGAAGTGAGAATTAGGCTTAAGAGTGCCACAGTCAGTCAGGTGTAGGAGTGGTGTTTAAGAGTCTGAATTACCTAGGAGGAGAGTGTGTGATAAAGTGAGCTGTGTTCTAAATGTATCAAATATCTAATCTGTATTGTTACATTCAACTTATGTTAATGATGCGTTGTTTTTGCATTTACACACTTTTGACATACAGAAATGCTATACCTTATAAAGCTTGGATTCAGACAAATTGATGGCAGCGGTGTGTGAAGACGGGTAGTGTCCAGTGGGGATATAAGTTGCATAATATCTATACAGGTACCTCGAGGGTGTTTAGGAGGTCACCACAGAATGAGGGAAAGCCTCACTCTTGGTGGTAACCATGAGATTGGTGGAAGTCTTCATATTTGGTGGCAGTAGAGGTTTAGGAAGAGCCTCATACCTGGTAGAAAAGTGATTCGTTAAGTGGTAAACCCCCACATTTGGTTAAATGTAAATGTATCTAATAAACAAATGTGAGGCTTACCACTTAAACCTATCTAAACCTCAGTTGCTGTCAAATGTGAAAATTTCCTCAAATCTTATGGTTACTATCAAGAGTGAGAACTTTCCCACATCTCCACCTCTGTCACCAACATAGGGACCTCCTCCTGTGGCCACTAATTGTTCAGACCTCCTAGACACCCTCAAGGTACCTGTGAAAGGTAACATGCATCTTATATCCCCACGAGAACAACTCCTCTTGATTCATTGCTGCTACCACAGACACTATACATGAATCCAAGCTTTATAACACATAGCATTCCAATAGGACAAACGTGTATAAATATAAAAATAATACTTTACTAACAGAGTTTAAAAACAGATTAGATATTCAGTACATTTAGAACACAGCTCACATTCTCTCACATAATCCACTTCCAGCTAATTCAGACTCTTAAAAACCACTCAATTTCTAAACCTGCCTCCTTTAAGCCTAATCTCACATCACTTATTCCTTTTTTCTTTCTTATCTATATCAACATCTCAAGATTCTCCCCTGAAACATAACTATGGATCAACTTTTTTTTTAAACAAAGGTTAAACAGACAGAGGAGTTTCCTGCCAGTTGTTATTTCAAGTAAAGAAACAGCTTTTTGCAAAAAGAGTTTGCTGAGGCCCAGGTGGCCAGAACTGCAAGTGACATCAGTAAGGGATGAGGACAGCTCCATCCAGCTTTATCTGTGAGGACTCCAGCTTCCAGCATGTCAGCTGAGTGGAGAACCCTGTGTGGCCCGGCCCTGTCCTTTCAGACATCATGTGAACCATTTCTGAATCTGCGCTTTCACAAAAGAGTAAAGGAAGAACAGTGTTTCCACTAATGTGTTATTCTCCAAGAACCAGCAAACACAATTTATTTCTTCTTTAGAAGATATTGTAGAAGATCTCCATATGAAAACCTGCCCTTGCAGAGACCGTAAACTGTCTGAAAGCCACTTTTTCGTATACTATAGGAATCTTCTGTAGAGAAGCAGCATATCAATATGAAAATAAACAAATCAAGGTAAAGGAGGGTCCTGTTACACCTTTTAATGACGAAGGAGATTCCAGATTTGTTTTCCAGAATGCACTTAAGTGTTGTGACATCGTAATTGCTGGGATGCTTAAACGCAAGTCCTTCTGGGAGGCCATTTACCACCACAGCAGATGGATCCCTCTGAATCTTGTCATACGGCACAGGAACAACAGTTGACTTTCCTAAGGCTTTGCCTAGATGAGAAGAGCAAAGCTCATCACCATGGGATCATGTTTGTTCGATAAAAACCTGAACTATGTGCATGTCCCTCTTCTTTGTTGCAAACACTCATACTACCTTTGTGTTCCCTAAAATTCTTGTGCTAAACACAATTTTTTTCAAAACACAAATTTATTTCAGTTGAATAGGACAGATATCAACCCTACTTTCTACCAGAGAATGAAAGAGGGGAGGGATATGCATTTTCCTTATTACTTTCAAGTAACTGCAGGGTTGTAGCAGAAATCTGGCTTTAACAGGGATTTAGTGAAGTTTGATTATAAAATTAACTAATTCTTGTAATGCCTTGCTAAAGAGAGAGCAATCTTCCGAAACTTGCAGCAGGCAACTAGCTACACTAGACGTTAAATATTATTATATGTATGGTCAATTTGACTTACATAGTGTTTTTTAAAATGCTACATTATTCAGTTCCTAATGAAATAAAGCAGACAATAGGTTTGTTTACTGATATTAGTAAGTATTTAACTTTAATGTTGTAACTCCAAGTATAATGTAACTTTAATGTTGTAACTGTATCACATAAAAAATCAGGAATACATAGTCACTAAAACAGCAACTTCAAAAACAATTATAGTTAAAAAATACAAAACAGAAAATTTGGCCAAAGATGTATCAGGTACAGTTCCCTTTCTTTTTCAAAACATAAAAAAAAGTAAAAACAGCTACTTACTAACTAATGTAGGAGAGTGCATCTACCAGTAAATAGCTTCAGACCCACAGGATAGCACAATAATCTAGCTAAGAAGTCTCTTTATAAAACAACAATGTAAAACAGAATATTTAATATCTTCCATTTGACCAAATCCACAGGGACAAAATTGCAGTTCCACAGAGACCTTATGAAATCTGACCTCAAGTTACACAGAGAGCATACTTTAGAAACATAAAGTTGTAAATGCCTTCTGTAATGGGGCACAAATAAGATCAATAGAACAGCAAAAGAATAAATTTACTCTTTTTAAATAAGGGCACCTCCTGGAAAATTCTGAGTGCTGGACCAAGCTGACATCTTGATTAGTATCCTGGGAAAACAGTGAATTGTGAATCTTTTTTTAATATCCCAGAGCACAATGACTTTTACTGAAGATAAAGAGCCTGTAAAACAGACAGCAGCATACCAGCCCACTTAAACCCTTCCCTGAGATGTCAAAAGCAAAGTTTAACTAAATGGTCTCAAGAGAGGTCATCCAGTTTCTTAAAATAATTTAACAGTTTCTGGTGAACTCTTAAATACACTGAAGGGCAAACTTGTTTTCTGCTGCTCCAGGGACTAGGAAATGGAGCAACAGATTTAAACTACAGGAAAAGAGATTCTACCTAAACATTAGGAAGAACTTTCTGATGATAAGAGCAGTGCAACAGTAGATAAACTGCCTTGGAGTGTGGTGGAGTCTCCTTCTTTGGAAGTTTTTAAACAAAGGTTGGATGGTTTCTGTCAAGAATGCTTTGATTGTATATTCCTGCATAGCAGGGGGTTGGACTGGATGATCCCCGTGGTCTTTTCCAATTCTATGTTTCTATGATTCTAAGGCAACACAGCTTTCAATCTTAGAAGTGGAAGAGGAATACCTTAGGAAGGACCCAAGATTGTCCTTAAAATTGTTTTGCACTGCCTCTAGGTGGTCAATCACATTCTTGTATCAACCCATATTTAACCCCATGAAATGTGAAATAACTTTGGCCCTAGAATATTTTAAGAGCACAGCCTACTAGCTGACCACTCTTGGAAAATAAAATATTAATACCTGCTCCTACTGACCATTGTGTTTGTTAAGGCTACTTTAAGATATACTTTCTAGACTAGAGATTCTTGAAATGCAATGCCAAGGTATTTGAAGAATGGGCACTGTTCTATTTGACATATATTAATTAACAATCTATGCTTACTTCTGCTTCTTCCCAAAACTATGGTTGTAACGTCATAGTTAATTCTTAGCTATTCCTTTTCAAATAGTCCGCGAGTTTCATCATCATTCTTCTAAGCCCAACCTTAGCATAGAGAGTAAGCACCATATATCAGCATATAACAGAATGGAGATTTTAAGAGAAGGGAGGAAGAAAACGACTATGATTCCACGCCTGAACAATATTAGTAATGTAGAAATTAAATACAGAATATATCATTTAATATATATTACATGAACTCCCTTCCTGTGATCAGAAATTTGCAACATAAACTGAGCTAGCTTAAATTTCTTTATCTTACCTCTGTATAGTATTACTGCCTTCCTCAAGGTGAGACCCAACTGCATCTCAAACCAGGACTAAACACAGTACAATTTTCCTGTGAACAACAACTTGTTACCTAAAGATAAATTTTTACCATAACAAATGCAGAAGTAATCCTCCACAGACTTCCTGAGGGCTTCCAATTCCACAATATCCACCGTCATCCTGTTATCAAGGGATGTCAACTTCATTTTCTGCAGTTCTACAGCCTTTGCCTCTTCATTAACACCTAAAAAGCAGGAAGTAGAAATCTAAGACACAGTTCCTCTTTAGAGGTCAAATTGTAATGACATATCCCATATGGACCTACCCCATTATTAAGACAGTTCTCAAAAGCCTTGCTGCATGTACCCACACTGTAGGAATACAGGACAATGCAATGAAGAGTAGGGTCTTTTCAAGGACACTCTTGAATCCTGCCCTGATTAGACCTCACATGGAAAGCTGCATGAAATTCTAGCACAATAGTTCAGAAAGAATATGGAAAAGCTGGAATTTGTCCAAAAGAAGGCAACCAATATGGTAAAAGTTCTGGAAACCAAGCCTTACGAGGAACAGCTCAGGGGGCTGGATAGGTTTAGCTCAGAGAAGACTGACAGGTGATATGACAGCTATATTTAAACATCTAGAAGGATGTCATGTAGAACAGTGCTTCCCAGGCTATCTAATCTGAGGAACTGTCATATCCTGGGCAGAGCAGACAACTGATCACCAGAGCAGGATTTATTCACAAGGCAAGAGTGGGAAAAAAAATGTCCAAATAGAGTTTAGGTTCCAAAGCAAACAAATTCAAAGGGCAAATCCAGGTTGTAGTCAAACAGGTAGAGGTTCAAGATAGTCCAGATACAAGAGAACACAGCACAGGGCTTCCACAACTGTAAAGATCAGCTGCCGACCCTGAAAGGAAAGGGACAGCTGAAAGCTTTTTATCTACTGATGCTGTCGCCACAGGTGTTCCTTCATTTGGGCTCGTCTGGTACTTAAATGTACTGAGTGGCACAGCCCCTCTCTCTGATGTCGTCTCTCTTACATGGTAAGAGTCTGTGTTGCCTCATCCTCTGATATTTGTTCCCCTTGCTCAGGCCCCTGCTGTTGTTTGTTATCTTCTCCTGAGCACGGTTCTGCGGAAACTCCTGCCTCTGGGGAAACTTCTGCCTCAGATTCAGAATCCTCCTCCTCACTGCCAGGGTCTCCAAGACAGGGCATGACAGGGACCAGCAGTCATTGTTTTCCGATGTGCCAGGAATCATCACTAAATACATGCCCAGCGGGCACAGAAATGTCTTTCTCTCCTGGAAATCTGCAGTGAACAGGAGCCAATCAGTGGCATAGGAATGGAGGGGGGAGGAAGACGCTCTGCCCTGAGTGGCACATTTTTGGGCGTGCTGACACTCCGTGCTTGCCCCCTATCCACCATTGTCCCCTCCCCCGCCCCTCCCTCTCTCACGCCAAGCTCCACCATTGGAGCCAATGGCTCAGGGACTGGCACCAGTCCAGCAACCACTACTTTGAGTAGCACTGATGTGGAATACGGAGCAAGCTTGGCTTCTGCTCTAAATACTAGAAAACAAACCAACAGATTCAAATTGTAAGAAAAGAAGTTTGGCTTAAACATCAGGAAGATGTTTCAATAAACTCCTTTGCTTGCAGATCGCTCCACAGGTGATATTTCACATGAATGTACTTGGTACATGAATTAGCCCTCCTGGTCTATGAGAATTTTATACCACTCTGGTTGTCCTCTAGAAGCTCTACAGTCTTTGGTTCAATTGTTCCAAGTTCCTCCAGCAACTGGCATAGCCACACAACTTCCTTGCATGCTTGAGCAACTGAAGCATATTCGGCTTTGCTAGAAGAGTGCTACAGCCCCTTATTTCTTGCTTTTCCAGCCAAATGCACCACCTACATAAAAAAAACAGTTTCCCACTGGTAGATTTATGATCCGTAGGATCTCTGACCCAATCTGAATCTGTGTAAGCCAACCGTCTGGAACTTCTGCAGGCTTGTAGCTTTAACTAAATGTGCAGTTCCCTTTAAGCATCTGCCCAATTTTTTCACTACATTCCAGTTCCTTTTACTTCATGAATGGTTCTTTCCACAAAGAACTCCAAATACTGAGGCAATATCTGGTCTCACTGTAGTGGCTAGGTATAGCAGCTTTCCCATTGCACTTCTGTATTGGTTAGTATTTGGTGGAAACTCACTGCATTCTGTCTTGAGGTACACCACCGGTGTGGCCACTAGGTTGTCCTCGAGTCCTGGGTGTTTTAAGAGCTTGTGTATTTTTTTTGTTGACTGAGGAGATAGAGTCTATCTTCCTCTCTTTCTGTTTGTGTTCCCAAATAATAAATGATGTCTCCTAGCCTTTTCATATTTAGTTATTTAGATGGCTTCTGATTTCTTCGAAATCAGTTTCATCTTAATAACATAAAATCAAATCATCGACTTAAGTGAGTATGTAAGTTCATTTATCAGTTTTGTACTGTGTGTAGAGGGAAGAACCAGCTTTACCTTGTGTAAAGCCTTCTTAGAACAGCATCTTAGTTTCTCATTCCAAGCTCTTGCAGCTTCTTTTAGACCATAACACTTCTCTGAAGTTTGCAGACAAGCAGTTCGTTTCCTGTTTCTCAAGTCCAGATGTTTGTTCCATGTAGATACCTTGATTTGATTGTGTAAGAACACCATCTTGGCATCTAAGGGTTCAACATGCATTTTTCTGGATGCTACCACACTTCAAATGTCATTATTGTGGCATCCCTCACCACAAAGACAAATATTTCATTATTGTCCTCGCTTTATTTTTGTAAATAGCTCTTAGCTACTAATCTGTCTTTGTATCTCTGGATCTCCCCTTCTACATCTTATTTGAATCTGAAGACCCATTTACCTCCTATAGCCTTCTTACCTGCTCTGTGACGGTTCAGGTTTGATTTTTGTGAAGAGAGTCCATTTTCTCTCGTGCAGCTTTTCTCCGTTTTCTTCATGAGTATACAGAACTGTGTAGCTATGTATAATGCCCTGCTCTTTCATGTATTGTTTGGATGTGGTGCAATATGTACTCATCACCACTGTTGGTCTGAAGAGGCTGAGGTTTTCTGCAAAACTTGTTGCTCATCATTGCAACTTATTTCTTTGGCAGCTGCATGGTACGGCTTCCTTTCACACAGTACTTGGAATAAACATCTAGAAAGGTTAGTAAATAACAGTTCCCTGTTTCAGATAAAGTCTGAACTGGCCCACAAAACTCAGCATGTACTAGTTCTAGGGGCTACTTTGATCAATTTTCACTCTTCTTGTTAATGGAAGGCCTAGCGCCTTTTCCTTTTATGTCGTTTATACATTCTACGTTGTCATTATTGCATAGTTTTATCTTTAAGTCTTTAGTCAAATCGTTTCCTTCCAGATCTAGTAAGGTGTTTGTGTCATAGTGTCCAAGGCATCTATGCCATAATCAAGACAATCTGCACTTGTACGGCATCTTATCACATTTGCTTGCTCTCAAGTTCAGTCCAATCCAAAAACATCTTCTTTCTTAAATGCTTTCTTAAATGCTGTGTAATTCTCCATCTCAGGTTACTGTGTACAAGTTGCTACCGAAATTCACATCAAAGCCCTTACCCGTTACAACAGAAACATTTAGAACATTTCCATCTAAGTCTGGAACATACAATACGTGTGTTGTTTTAAGTGGATTTTTGCCATACTCTGAGTTATAGTGTGAGACACCATCTCCTTGGTCCTTTACAGCCATGACATTTCCATCTGCCACATGCACATTTCCAGTTTCATACAACTTCAGATTATTGAAGAAGTCTAGCCTCAAAATCAGAGATTTCATTGCTCCGGAATCAATAATGAATATTACGTTTTTTCTGGATTGAGAGAAAGTTTGTATGATTGTGAGGGCCCTTTGACTTAAAACGGTTTGAATTACTTTTCTGCTATTCCTCCTTTGTGCTGTTTGTAAGCTGTCTTTGTTTTAAAGCTAGAGCTGCCATTAGCTGGTTTTTCTGATCTCTTATTGGCTAAGCAGTCTCTTTGAAAATATCCTTTCTCACCAGAGGTGTGGCATTCAAGTCCATCCCTGCTTGCTAATTGGCCTTTAGGTGGTTCACATGCCAATCTCCTCCTCCTTTCTTCTCCTCTAGCAGTGTTATTTGAGCCAGTGTGTAAGGCAGCACTCAAGAGAATTGGATGGTCTTTTCTCATTTAACAGAAACTCTTCAACCTCCTTTCTAAATCTAGCCATTACATCTTAGAATAGGGGTTACTTCATTGCATTAATCCAGAAATAAAGGAAGAGGATTCCTCTAGTAAAGATCACAGCAAAATTCTAACCTTTTTCTGATTATCTAGCTTCCCTCTTGCTATAGATAATTTACTTAGTAAGCAGAGGATCTTTTCCATATGTTTCACTGAATTATTACAATCCACTAACTGGAGAGCAAATAATTCTCTGCACAGCTCAATTTGATCTTGGATATCTGTCTGTCCATATAGATCTTTCAAGGATTAACTCATATTCTCAGCAAATCCTTCATTTTTTACACAAGTAAGCTGAGCATACTCCAAACACTAAGCCCCTTTCCCTTATAGTTTCTGTTATCTCATCTGGAAATGTCTGCTTCATCCTAGGCTGGCCTTTCAGTTTTCAAAGGCACCAAAATTCCTTCCTTTTCCATCTGAGTCCCAGTTCTTTAGAGCTGAATGTGGAAGTGATCTGGTTGCAGTCTGGAAATTAAAGGATGCCAATCTGTGCTGGTTTGAGCCATCTTTGCTTACTGAAAAACCTCCTGTTTTCAAAAGCTCAGAAAAAAATGCAGTAGTACAATATCTGGTGCCAATAACCTGTAGGAATATGTGGTATCTCTATCAAGCAGAGTACAGCGGAACCAGGGCAGTATGAGCTTGTGGTAGAAACAGGAGAAATGACTCAGTATGTTCTTGTAAGATGAAAAAGGAAACTTACATTTACTATTTCAGGAAATGCATCTTGAGGTAAGAAAAAAGAAGGTAAAAGTTGACCTAAACTTTGTTAGAAGATCCCACAAAAGCTGGCTCTCATTTGTAGATGTTAGCAACGTCCATTATGAATCTCATGAACACTCCCTTCCAAATCAAAGGGAAACAAACTAACTTTTTGGGAGAAGGGGGAAGTGACCTTTGTAGGCAGTAAGCAAGCAAAAAAACATAAGTATACAGATCAAAGACAGAAACAGAGAAGTGCAACAAAAGGGCAGACATGCTCTCTGAAGTCTTCTCTCTCATAAATCACCTTATAAGTGTTGTCATCGCTTTGCTTCCAACACTATGATTCATCCAGTAGCTGCAGCTGTGCAGAATGTCGCAGCGAAGATGTTCAGTAGAGACCAGATGTTAAACCAATGCTAAAGCAGCAGTTTTGGCTGCCTATTAGGTACTTAACCAACTGGTACCAGTAGCTGCTTTTTAGCTACCAGTTCAAGGTCTTGTTGCTGACATATTAAGCCATAAAACATGGTTTCCAGCCACCAGACAGACTGCCTTCTTTGACAGTCCAAAGCTATAGCTAATGTAATTGAAGGAGAGCTTGCTATCTGTTCTGTGACCTGAGACTGCCATGGAAGTACACGTTACCAATGGTGGTTCCTACCTTTTGGAATGCTGTCCACCAACTGTGGCATTTTATAGATACGTATTTATTCCAATATGCTAAAATTAAAAAAAATTGGACAATGTGTCTATTTCAAAGAATGTTTTCTAAGCCAGCACTTCTCAGGCTATGTGATGCAACTGATTTTTTTCAATGTACCAGGGAGTGGCACTATATTTTTTCAGTGTTCCAAGGAATGCCCACTGGCTATAATTGTTCTTTGTTTTTGTTTTTTTGGAAACTCCTCAGGGACTGGCAGACAATGGTTCAGGGACAGGCATCAGTTCCTGGGTCACCTCTTTGAGTAGCACTACTCTAAGAAACAGTGGGCAAGGTACAACAAATCACACAGGCCAGTGGATTATAAGCAACAAAGCATGCTTCAAACTTACAGTACTTCACAAAGTCCTTCTGAAAATCTTTTCTCGTATTGACAAAAGCTCTTCCTCTCTCAGTTCCCACAACAAATACATCTGTTTCATAGACAGCAATGCAGGCAACTTCTGCTTTAGACTTGGCAAGCTCTTTGCACTGTGGAAAAAAAAAAAGGTTGCCACTTAGAAAGGCGGTAGTAAGACATACAGTTGGTGTAGCTGGACATGAAAAAAACTTTCATAGCACTGACGTGTATTCACTTAGCCTCATCCGCTCCTTTCCAGCATTAGCCCCCTCCAGAACTGGACGAGGTTTTTAAACAGAGAAGCTAGGAAATGGAATAGGGTACTTACACCACCAAAGGAGGTCCACACACAAGTAGAATCACAGAATCCTAGAGCTCGAAGAGACCACAAGGGCCATCCAGTTTAACCGCCTGCCATGCAAGAATACATAACCAAAGTACTCCTGACAGATGGCTATCCAGCCTCTTTTTAAAAACCTCCAAAGATGGAGACTTTCACCACACTCCAATGCAGCATATTCCATTGTCAAACTGCTCTTACTATTAGGATGTTCCTTCTAACGTTTAGGTGGAATCTCTTTTTCTGTGGTTTGAATCCATTGTTCTGTGCCCTAGAATCCACAGCAGCAGAAAACAAGCTTGCTCCATCTCAATATGACATCTTTTCAAATATTCAAATATGGCTATCATGTCACCTCTTAACCTTCTCATCTCTAGGTTAAATATACCCAGCTTCCCAAGCTGCTCCTGATACGGCATGGCTTTCCAGGCCTTTCACCATTTTGGTTGCCCTCCTCTGAACACATTCCAGCTTGTCAATATTCTTGAACTGTGGTGCCCAGAACTGGGTGCAGAATTCCAGGTGGGGTATGAAAAGAGTGGTACTATTACCTCCCTCAATTGAGACATTATCCACCTACTGATGCAGCTAAATCCCACTGGTTTCTTTAACTGCCACATCATGCTGTCAACTTATTTTCAGTTTCTGGTCTACTAAGACTCCTAAACCTCAGATGTACTGTGGACAAATTCCTCACATGTACTGTGGACAAACCGGGTGTCCCCCCATCCTATTTCTGTGCAGTTCATTCTTTTCTGCCTAAACGTTCTACCTCACATTTCTCCCTGTTGAAATTAATTTTGTTACTCCCTACTGAAACTCATTTAATTAGTTTTGGCCCAGATCTCTAATCTGTTAAGTCATTTTGATTCTCCTCTTGTCTTCTTGTACATTAGCTACCCCTCCTAATTTGGTGTCACCTGCAAAATTGAAAAGCGTGGCTTCTATTCATCATTCAAGTCACTTATAAATATACTGAACAGTACTGAGCCCAGGACAAAACCCTGTGGCACGTCACTAGTAATTTCTCTCCAGGATGAGGAGGAGCCGCTGGTGAGTACCCTTTGGGTTCAATTGATCAGTCAATTACAAATCCACCTAAGAGTAGCATTGTCAAGCCTACATTTTACTAGCTTGTTTGCAAAAATATCACAGGAGACCTTATCAAAGGCCTTACTGAAATCAAGATATGCTACATCCACCGTATTCCCTTCATCTACCAAGCTAGTAACTCTATCAAACAAGAGATAAGATTAGTCCGGCATGATTTGTTTACGACAAACCCAAGATGACTTTTAGTGATCATGGCATTCTTTTCTAAATGCTTAATGAGATAGGGACAACCCTTCTCTAGTCTGCTGGGACTTCTCTTGTTTTCTAGGAATTCTCAAAGATTATTGCCCGTGGTACTGAGATTACTTCTGCCAGTTCTTTCAATACTCTTGGATGTAGTTCATATGGCCCTGGAGACTTGAATTCATTTAGAGTGACCAGGTTTTCCTGTACTACTTCTTTCCCTATAATGTGTTCCATGTCCCCTACTGCACCACCTGTTCCATTTTCCCCAGGTTGAGCACTATCTTCCTTTTGGGAGAAGACTGAGGCAAAGAAGGTGTTTAGTAGTTCATCCTTTTCTCTTCCTCTGTTAACATTTCACAGCATAGTGACCCTTTAGCATTTCATTTTCTTCCTTTGGCTTCAGACATGACCAAATAAAGTCCTTTATTTTTTTTTAACCTCTCTAGCAAGCCTGAGGTCCTTCTGTGACTTTACAAGTGCTGGCTGTTCATTTGGATTCCTCTTTGGTGATTCTCCCCTTTTCCATTTCTAGTACATGTTTCTCTTATACCTTAGCTCAGTTGAAAGTTGTTTTGACATCCACTCCATTTTCTTTAGAAATTCTCATCTTTCTTCTCATTGAAAGTGTCCGCAATTATGCACTCAATATCTCACTTTTAAGAAATTCTCATCCATCACAAACTCCCTTTTCCTTAATATTCTTGACCACTCAGTATTTTCCTAAGTTTACAGAAATCAACTTTCTCATAGTATACAATGTGTGTCTGACTACACTTAACTTCTCCTTTCTACTATGTAACAAACGCCAGGAGAACACGCTCACATCCATTAAAGGATCCTCCCACTCCTTCCCCATTAACTAAAATAGCTGTTCCCTTGTTCCCTCTTCACCTTCTGGACTATGAAACTGTCTGCAAGGCAAGCGAGACATTTCTTGGACCTGATACTCTTGGTAGAATTTGATTTCCAACACATACCAGGATAGGTGAAAACTCCCATTACTACTACATCTCTCCTTTCCAAATGGTTGTTCCAGGAAGGCATCATCTAAGTCCTCGGTCTGCCTTGGGGTCTGTTATAGATTCCCATAATGACATTGCTTTGTTTTTCTCCTCTTAATTTTTACCCAGATGCTCTTAACCTGGCATCCAGGATTTAAGTCATGGATCTCTTCACAGGTGTAAACACATACTTGACATAGAATGCTGCTACTCCTCCTCCTTTCCCTGTTTGGTCTATCCTCTGAAATAGGTTATACTCATTTATTACTACATTCCAGTCATGAGACTCAGCCCACCAGGTTTCAGTGTTGCCTGTTATATCATATTTTCTTTGCTGTGTTAACAGCTCAAGTTCCTCTTGTTTACTTCCCATGCTCTGTGTATTAGTGTAGAGACATCTAAGACCATGGGTCATTCCCCCAGTTGCCTATTTAAGGTTTTTTTATTCCTCCCACTGTTGGGTTCTTGTACTATTCACCCAGATCTTTCTGTAACATCTTCAGCGTGTAATGAATTCCTGTCTGCAAGAACACTGTCTCCTTCCCCCACATAACTCAGTTTAAAGCCCTCCTGATCAGGTTCATGAGACTCTTGGAAAAACTTTAATGGAACTAAATGCAAGTATGCCCATATAAGAAGACTGAGCCATAACTTCCAATGCTTTAGAAATGCAAGCTCTGAAATCTACAACTTTTCTCTCTATTTAAGCAGCATCTGTTGCCAAAAAGAGAAGTTGTGAACTTCAGTATAGCTGCCATTCAACAATAATGGAATATCCAAAGCAACAAACACTTGCTGTAAAACCTGCAATATGAAATCACCACCATTAAGGAAATGTTAATCCTAAAAGGTACTTGACCTCATTGGCCTAATATGATTTGCAGAAGTTCCCTATCACACACAAAGAGGACTTGAGATCTCATCTAAATTTGCCACTGGGGTGCCTTAAAGGGAAACCTCACTGTTTCTAATCAATTATTGGAGACAGCGGGGAGTCCATTTTGGTTCTGCTCCTCCTCCTCCTCCTCCCTCATACAAGAAAGAGAATGTGAAGTTGCCTGCTCTAAACCGGCATTTGCAAACACAGATGGGAAGTTCATCGCTCTTTCTTCTTCTTCCCTATATAGTGAGTGGAGAGGAGGAATGAAGCCACATCTTATTATCCCCACCCCCAGAGAACTGCAATAAGCAGCCATGTGCCCAAACATAGTTCCCTCACCCCTGCTCTACATAAATTAAATCCAAATTCTTTGGACAGCTCATATACTGCAAATCAAGGCCTAGTTCTCACTGTTTGAGCTATACAGCTTCAATCTATAAATTAGTGCTCACAGAGTCTACGAAAAAAAAACATGCTTATTCACAGAAAAGCAACATGTCTGTAAGAAGGCCAGGTTTAGGCTACAACTCTACTCCTTGACACTAGTTTGGGGTTTTGGTTTGGTTTGGTTTTTGCTTTTTAAAGAAAAATAGGTCATTTTTCATTGTTATGTTAATATCAAATACACTCATAATAATATTCAATATTAACAATACTGAAATTACAATTGGTAACCACTGATTGAAACTTCTCACACTTCTTACAAGTAAACTGAAATAAAACAGAAACAATGAAACTGTGTATCTAGGTATTTAGAAAGTCACAGTCACAGGGATTCTCCAAGAAACAAAAGGTAGACTACAATAGATATCAACATCATCTTACCATTGATTCAAGGGCTGACATAAGGAATGTAACCACCATTCTGCTTTCAGAGGAGTCCTCATCATGGCTGGATGCTGCTGCCATCGCTGCCTGAGCCATTTTTGCTATAAACAAATGAAAAACAGGACCAACAGGAATCCAAATTAATTTACACACACGGAAGAAATTCTTCATTCCTCTGTAGCACAGAACACAAAGTCAACAGGAAAAATAAGCTAGGTCACAGGAAAACCTCGCTACTCAAGGCATTCAAGGAAGCGCCCCCCCCCCCCCCCGGCCCAAGTAATGCTGTTTACGAATGTAATTCTGAATCCACTGAGTAGGTATTACTAAGGAGGTCTGGGCAACTGCCACATTAGACGTAAGCTCTCTCTCTGAGCCCCTTGCTAATTTTCTGATTAGTCAAAAGCCTGACTGGAAAACATGGCTAAGACTTCAATGTTAAATGTGCAAGGCTGTGCCTCCCAATTATTTCAACTGACAGCACAGGAGAAAACTGAAATCAAATTTAAAAGATTCTCTCTCTTTTCTTCTTTTACTGCCTTTCGCATACAGCCCTTCTGATTACAAGTCCTAGCACTCCTCAGCCTTCCTGATCCAAATGCAAGAACTGAGACCCAAACTATTTTGAGCAACTGTAGTTCTTAGAAGTTGAGAAGCTGACTGAGTTAGGCAGTAGTGGGCCAAAATGCTCCTCAGTAACTTTTTAGGAATACTATGCCCAAGTTCTTACCCCCACCTGTTTACAAAGATGGCAAAGAAATATTGGCTTAATTTTTCAATAGCTAAGAGCCATCATCAGTACCTTCTGCTTTAAAGCTATTCAAACTAGCATACCAGGTATTGCAATCAATTAATTCAAATGCTTTGTATTTAAACTGTTATTTCATAGAACAGCACACTCAGAGAACCAACACAAGTAGATCCTACAACAAAATCTACACAAAAAGAAGAAAACACTGGTTCTCGCAATGTCTAACTAATGTACCACTTGTTGCCGTATCATTCAGGCACAGACTAAGGCTCTGGTGTTTTTTTAAATAGGGAACAGACATGAAGGAGAAGTCCATCAATGACCATTAACCACAACTAAATAAAAGCTTCATGTCAGTACTAATAATGTTACTGAATTCTAGTAGCTAGGAGGCAACATGGAAAAAAAGGCCACAGCACTGACTAAGCTTCCTGGAAACATCTGGCTGGACTCTGTGGATAGACAAACCTTTAGTCTGACCTGACTGGATTGCTTTTGTTCACCCCTGGCAGCATGAGACATTCTCTTTATTCCTATTAACTGGCCCCCAGTATGGAAAGAACCAGTGTTACATAGCGGTGAACGTATCACTAGTCTCAGGGGAACACAGCTTCAATACTTTCCCCAGCCATTGTGTTCTTTGGGTCATCTTGGAATGACTGCTCTCTCAGACTAGCCTAATGGATTTCACAAGACTGTTGTGAAAATAAAGAAGACAGATCAATGTTCATTGCCTTGAGCTCCTTGGAGGAAGAGCAGAATATAGGCAAATAAAGTATGTATTTTCTTCTGTACCACTCAAGCCAGCGTGTCTTTCTCCCATGCTAGAGAGGAAAGTTTATTTACTCAAATATGGTTGGCCATCTGCACATAACATAAAGCCTGTTAAATATGGACATATGAGCACATCCGAATTAGCAGAGAGGAATACATAAAGGCAGCAAGGCAAAGCCTCTCCCTCCATATTCCACGCCTCAGCTTTAGCATAGCTTGTCTGTGCAAGCCACTTAACACTGCAACCTCAAGTGGCAAAAGCAAACAGACAGAGAAAGCCCAAGAGCACAGCATGTAGTAGATCCTACAGTCAGTCCCCAGGAACTACAAGTAGGGCTGGGAAAGGCTCCTCACTGAAACACACCCAGGCAGTGGGGACAATACCAGACTAGATGGCCAACAGTCTGACTTTAAGGCAGCTCAGTGTCAACACAACACATCAAATGCTGTCTCCCATAAAGATGGGTCTCTCCGTTCTGAGTACGAAGACAGCCAGTTGCTTTTTTCAAACTGCAGTTTGAAATTAAGTAAATTTGTTCATTGGGATTTTTTGCAATCACAACAGGATTCTGTCACAGCTTTCCATTCTGAAAATTCTGCACCATTGCTTTTGTTAACCCAACCACGGCTTTCTGTTTAACTGTATGTCCCTGAGATCAAAAGGCTCTCACTGTGGCATATACTTATTCCCTATCTTCTTACACACACACACACACACACACAGCACCACTTCATTCCTGAGACAGTTCTTCCTTCCCTCTTCACCTCTCTCTAATTTCAGCTAACTGTGGCCACAGTAGGTAAGATTCTCAATCCCACTTCTCTTTCTCCTCTTCCTCCCTCCCTCTGATGCTAGCAGACTAACAACCAACACCTTAGGAAAACCTGGACCTTTACTGTGCGTAGGCCTATTACCAGTAGAATGCAGAATTACTTTGCTCTCTTGCATCCATCACTCCCAGTAACACATTCTGGTGTCCCATACCCACCCAATGAGTTAGAAAAACATTCCCATATCTTAGTTTCAAGAACGGATGAAAGTCCAGTTTATATTTCCATACCTATTCTCTGCATTACAAGAATTCTGCCCAGCTAAAATGGAACCTGAAACAAAAAAATGCACAACTGAAAATGATCATATTTTCTTTAAAAAGGCAAACTTAAGGCATTATTCCTAAACACTCAGGACCTTTTCAGGCAGACACTTGTGGGAGAAGACAGGGGAGAAGAAGAAAGACAACTACAATTTAAATAAATGAGTTACACTCGCACTGGCTTCATGGAATATAACATTTATTCCCAATGAGAGGAAAAGAACCATTTTTCTTACCTGTGAAACAGTCCTTTTCAGCGGAGAAGGGGAGAAGCGTCCTGAAACTCAGGTTGACTCCACCTTTTCCAAAATGCAGGAACAGAAGCTCTTGCGAGGGAGCCCTCTAGGGGAAGCAGCCCTCTCCACATGGCCAGTCAACAGCTTAGAACAGAGCTTTCCAAACTTTTCATGTTGGTGACACACTTTCTTAGACATGCATCATTTCACAACACAGTATTTCAGTTTTACCAGCAAACCAGAGGTTAAACTAACCTCTTATAAGAGATACATAAATTGCAACAACATGTATGGGGACACAACGTATCTCATGAAAACCTTTCATATATTTTTAAAAATATATGATTTATAAATAATAATATAACATTTCCAAGATTGTAGGTGACACAAATACACACTTCAGGAGATACACTAACATGTTGTGGCACATCATTTGGAAAGCCCTGGCTCAGAAGTTCCACAAGGCATTTAGGTGAGTTAACTGCTAGACATCACCCTACTGGAATAAAAAGGTTATTGTTCTCTTAGACAAGTAGAAAGAGGAAGACAGATCAGACTGATCACATGTTCGAACTCCATTTACTTAATTTTTTTAATCAGAAAACTACAAAAAAAAAAACAAAGAACAAATGAAAAGAGCCACTCAACACAAAGCGACCAGATGCCCCCCATCTTGGGCATCTTCCCAGGAGACAGCCCAGGAAGTAAGCAGTCCTAAGAAAAGCAATGTGCCTCATGAAAGCAGAAGGGCTCTTCCAGGTAGCCACCCTACACATCTCCAACAGTGGCACATTAGTGGCAAAGGTGGCCAACATGGCGTCATTTCTGGTAGACCACCTGGGTTGGGCCTGGGAAAGGTACCTCATAGTCCTATTGCACTCTTTGATATTGTCCCTGATCCACCTACTAAGCAGAGGTCAAAACCTTCCATCCTAGTGAGCGCTGTGAGAAGGCCATGAATCATCAGACTTTTTGAAGCTAGTGGACTTCTTCAGGTAGATCTTGATAGACTGATGTCTAAAGCATGCCAAATCCTCTCCTATGGTTTAGATGGCCTTGGCAAAAGGAGGGGAGGACCACTTCCTGTTCCTGCTGAAAAGGAGAGCGGACTTTCGGAATGAAGGACAGATTGAGGTGCAATCGGCTAGAGTAGTGTGTGATCTGGCATAGCCCTTGCCCAGCAGACAGGGCACCCAGTTCAGCCACCCTGAGTGCTGATGTAACTGCTGTCAGCAGGAGTGTCTTCCGGGTGAGATGTTTAACAGGTGGCTCCCTGATTGGCTCAAACAGAGTGACAGTGATGGCCTTGAGTGCTGTGTGCAAATCCCAAGATGGAAACTATGCACCACAGGATGGCTGAGAGGGAGCCTTAAGAACTCTTAACATGCACATGTGCGGAGATCCCATTGCCCTTCAGCAGAGGCAGAACTGACAAGAACTTGCAATGAGACTGGTGAATCAAAATGTGCAAATATGCCTCTGACAGATTGAGACAGGCCAGGTAGTCCCCCTGCAGAATGGTCCTCAGTGTTTCCATCCCAAAGCGGCACTTCCTGATGAACTTGCTGACCCTTCAGAAGTTTAGGATTGTCCTCCAACAGCCATTTTTTGCACTTCCTGATGAACTTGTTGACCTTTCTGAGGTTTAGGATGTCCTCCAAGAGCCATTCTTTTTTTTTGGGAGGGGCTAGAAAGATGGGGAATAGCACCCCTTGAACTAATATTGTAAGAGCACTTCATCTATGGCCATAATCTGTTTGAGATGGTTGCTCACCTCCAGCATCAGGCTGTGCATCTGCAGGTTCTTGGACCTTGAGGATGGGAGGAAGAAGTCAGGAGAGTTTGGGGAGAACTTGAGCTTCTAACCATGGTGAGAGTGTTGAGCACTCAACAGTCAAAAGTCAACTGCTGCCATACATCCACAAAGCTCTACAGTTGGCAGGAGAGCTGGCATCACACCTGCTGGCGGCTTCCCTACCAGCTCCCTGGAAGACACTCTACCTGGAGCGTGGTTGTGGATCCACCTCACTGCTAAGTTCCCGAAGTCCCTAGGCTTTGGGAGCTGAGAAGCTTTGGGAATAGCCAGATCTTCAGGCACGAAAGGAAGGCTGGTTCTGGCTGAAGCACCTCTTGCCCTCTCTTTCTTCCCTGAATGAGGACCTTCTTATTGCCTTTAGTGTCAGTGAGAACTGGGCCCAAGAATGCCCAAACAATGAAACAGGGCTGATGTAAGGTTGTGCTTGGCCCTAGAGTTGACATTCCAGCTCTCAAGCCAGAACTGGCAACTAATAATGACAGTGGTGGCCTTTGTGCTGGAGCAGAACTGGATATCAACCAGACCTGCATCTGCTAGGAAGGTTGTGGTCTGCAACAGCTTGTTGGCTATCTGTCTAGCCTTGACTAGCTCAAGTGGAAGGGACCTGAGGAACTCCTTGGCTCTGGACATGATGGAAGATGAGGTGGGTGCCCTTAGGCCCAATGAAGAGACCTCAGGGACCTTCTTGAGGGACACCTCTGTTCTTCCATCCTTGGATTCCTTTAGGGAATGTTCTCTACCTTTAGTGTAAGCAGGGAAGGCACAAGAGCTGTCAGGAGGCCACTGGTCAACAGAATTTGTAGTCTGGCTGGAAAAGTGCCTGGCTGTGTCCCCACCATGGCACACAGACCCTCCCTTTTGCATGTGGTGGTAAATAAATGAGAGTTGGTGTCTGTGCATGGCCTGCTTAGGGGTCCGTGAGTGCAGCAAGCATGCCATCCACTGGTCATCACCAGAAGATGAGGAAGCACAGAAGGGACGGCTAGCCACCCATTCCCTGTTGGAATTCTGCAAGGGTCGCGCCTGCATGGTTTGTGGCAGTAGCAGAATGTCCCCAATGGAAAGTCTCTGGTGGAAACCTTGTGGGGAGGTGGTAGGCCTTCGTAGGTAATGACGCTTCTAAGCATGCCAGGAAATTGGGTGTGGGGATATCTCCATATAGGAAAAACTTCAGAGTAATTACACCTGCTGTATTGGTCTGTGCAGAGGATGTGCCTTGCTCCACCAGACAGCTTGTGCTTGGGCCATACTGGGGACTGCTGCCTCAGTCACATCCTCCTGGGCCTCCAAGCCCACTTCAATGGCTACTAGTTCAGGTACTCTGCTGCCCTAAGATTCCCAGCCACCCCAAAGATCTCCTCTGAAAGTCACTGCGTTTCCCCTCCCATGTGGTTGCTACCACCATGTGCGAGCAGAAGTGAACAGAAAAAGGTGTTGGGAAGCAAGGGGGAGCAGAGGAATGGAGGTCGTAGATGAGGTCGGAGGCTAAGGGAAAGGCAAAAAAAAAGAGAAAACATATATCTCCTTTATAAAAAAGAACAAGAGAACAGCAACAGAGAAAGAGAGAAAGAGCAACTGAACTAAGCTGCTGAGCCGCTTGTTGGAGTCAAGGCAGAATGAAGACCGGCCACACGCAGAGGGCTGCTCCGCCTAGCAGGCTTCCTTGCAAGAACTCCTGTTCCTGCCTGTGAAAAGGTGGAGTCAACCTGAGTTTCAGGACACTGACGCTCCCCACTCAAAAAGAGGATAGTAGAGATAGCATGCTGCAACTCAGCTATGTTGCCTGCGCGCATCCACAGAGCCTCTTATTATTTTGTATAACTGGCTGAGTGTGAAGGTCTATCTCCACATCCACAAAGGACATTTTTTTTAAGAACAGGGATAAGAATATCTAACATTTGGCGAAAACCCACTTATCACATGGTTCATGCATTGCAGGAAAAATAGGTGACATAATTCCACAGTTAATGGCCAACAGCATCTATGACATAACTGTAACTACCATCCACAACACACTTGTTAAAACAGCTGAACCTGCATTTTTCCCACCACTCAGAATAGTGTTTTGAATGCTTCAAGAAAAAACACATCCTTTCAGACACAAAGGGCAGCAGTCCCCAGGACCTCCTGCAAGAATTTTTAGATTATTGAAATCTGGGCCATTTTATTAACAGAGTTATCCAAAAATTAACACACCAAGCCTGGACATGCAATCTGAAAAACCCATTTCAAATTTATTCTGAAAATTTTCCCACAAAGAATGACAAATTTGTGCTACCTCATGGGTGTCTGTATTCTTGAAATCTAGATCAGAAATAAAGACTATTAAAAATCAAAGAATGATTTCAAAAGGCAGATGTTTTAGTATATATTTATATATACAGAGAGAGAGAACAGAATGTTGTTCTTAGATTGGAAAATACAGCCTAAAGTGCCTGGTATTTGTTGGTAGTCTCTCATCCAAGTATTAACCCAGGCTGATCCTGCTTAGCTTCCAAGATCAAACAGGATACGACGCCTTTAGAGTGTTAAGGCAGTATGTGCCATATGTACATTCGTTCAAAGAATGACAGGATACAGATGTCATAAGTAAGTTTCCAAGATGGCACTAATGCAAAAGACTTTGTTTAAAAAAAAAATAGTGACCTGTAGAAATCTCTGTGCTATTCCAAAGGAAACAACCCTCAATAAAGACGTGAGTGTAATCACAAAGAAGCAATTTGATGAAAAAAATTCCAAATGAAAGGTAAAGAGGTTTAAAAGAACAAAAAAGTAAAGGCATCTTGGAGTTGTGATGGACAGTTCAATGTAGTCTCAGTGACTGTCAAAAAAGACAAATTCACATTGGAGAATACTAGGATCAAAAAAATTCAAAAAAATCAGTGTCATAATGTTGCTGTTGTGTGCCTTCAAGTTGTTTCGGAGTTATGTCAAAACTAAGGCAAACTATCACGTGGTTTTCTTGGCAAGACATGTTCAGAGACTGAGACTGAGAAGGTGTTACTTGCCCACGGTTACAGTGGGCTTCTATGGCTGAGTGGAAATTTAAATGCTGATCTCCAGCCGAATTCTCAAACCACTGTACCACATTGGCTCTATTTATAATGCTCCCCTCCAAATCACTGGTGAGACCCCATACAGAACATTGTACACAGCACAGGTCACCACACCTCAAGATGGCCATTCTAGGACAATCAGAGTATAGAAACCATTAACCAGAATAATCATGAGGGTGGAGCAACTCTCCTGTGAGTAGAGGTTACAACATTTGGATTGTAAGTTGTTTAGCTCACAAAAAAGACAGGTAAGGGGAAGCATAACAGAAATGTACATAATCTGTGCATGTTATAGAGAAAATCAGGTAAGGAGGTTTTTTCCCTCCCTCCCCATGACAGAATCTAGGGTCAACTAATAAAGCCAAGTGGCAAGGAATTCAGGGCAAAGCTGCCTCTATACACAGCTCACAGTCAAACTGAAACTTGTCATAATAAAATGGAATGGTATTCATCAACTTGGGACAATTTTAAAAGGGAATTAAACAAATTCAAGGAGGGTAAGACTATCAATGGTTATTAGTGGTGATGGCAGTACTTCTCACATCAAAAACAGTTCACCTCCTCTGAATTATTAGTATGATTAGGAAACATAAATGGGAGAGTGCTGTTGTACTCCTGTCCTGCTTATGGACTATTTTTAGTTACAAAGTGAAATCTTGATTAATTAATTAGCCATCTTATTAAACAAGCATAGGGTTAGCTACTCTGGGAACTTAATATTGAACTAGGTAGGTCTCCATAACTATTATGGAAGAGGTCACAGGACTCTCCTTATGGCCACTCATTCCTAATTACATGAATCTTTCCCAGCTCAGCAGACTGCAGATAGATCTTTTGGAACTGCTTCACCTAGTATTGTGTCTTAATGCTCAGAAATGATGGAAGCTACAGTCCAAAATAGCTGAAGGATGCCAGCTCAAGGAAAGCTCTCTGTGTATATGTGCCTTCAAGGTGCCTGCTGACTTATAGCAGCCCCACAAATTTCACAGGCAACGAATATCAGAAATGGTTTCACCAGTTTGTTCCTCTGAAATACTGCCTACAGCACGAGGTATTTGTTGAACGGTATCCCATCCAAGTATTAACCAGAGCTAACCATATTAGCTTCCAAGACAGGTTGGGATCTGGTGCCTTTAGAGTAAGAGAATAAAGCATCTCTTTCTCTTGCTCAACTGAGCCTGAAATAAACTGAAAAGTTGTACCAAACATTTATCCCCTGAAGTTTAAAAAAGAAATCCCATCATATCCCAAGAAACTGGAGCAGACTGTTATTTAATGACAGTTCTTTGGCTGAATAAATTATCTCAGGTTTCCAAAAGATAACATCAAGGTTTTGAAAGTACCAGATCTTCAGAGGGCTAAAAAATGTATTTCAAATTCCAGAGTGTCTCTGAAAAAATTCTTGCTACCAGATTGGGATTCAGGTATCACAGAAATCACATCAGAAATCAGATTCAGAGACCAGATTTGAAACCTCCAGGTACACCACACTCAACTCTCTATTTGCTGAACCACACAGGCTAACTGTGGAAGAACAGCTGCAAGGAAAAGCTTGGCCCCATCTACAGAAAATGTAAAGAACACATGAGAAAATAGATAAGGAATCGTGGGTTGCACCCCAAGCCGTCCAAAAGAGAAAAAAACAAGGAGAGCATCCTTTAATTAATAAATTTCTTCAGAGAATACAGGAACTTGCATTGGTCACCAAAGAACAAATGGAATAAGTATTAGTATACCCTAACATCACAAAAATATGGAAGCCTTTATTCAAAACATGCTCCTCTCCCTCAAAATAGATTCCTTTAATACTGGGAAATTGTGAGAAGATTCACAAATGCTTTTCCTAAATGCATGGGGGGGGGGGGGTAAAAAAAAAAAGGCAGGAAAGCTTAGCTACAGATCTTCCAAAAAGGCTCTAACTGGGGTTGGATGTCTACATTGTATTTAAAACAACTTCCTTGTCTTGAATGGATAATAGTAACAAGAAACATCTAATCAAACTTAACAGCAGTAATGCTCCCTCTTCACTTGCCAATGAGGAACTGAAGAATCAAAAATGTGGTGGACAGAAGAAAAATTACCTCTGAATTAACTGTATGAAATGATTAAACTCACAAAGAAATAAAAAGCAGGAGTTTTTCAGACGTCTCAAAGAGAAATGAAAGCATTATTACCACAAAAGCAGAGCAGAATGTGTAGGCCTTCTCCAATTAGGTGATTTGGAACTTTCATGCACACACCATCATAACAAGGACTGAGCTTTGGGTGGGAGAGAAGAAACTTAGCCTAAGTAAACACAGAAGATATATTTGGATACTTTGGGGTAGGAAATATGGTAAAGAGCATAAGGGATTTCGCAAAAAACATGCAGGCTAGGGGGAGGGGAAAGCTTCTGCTTAGATGTCATAAAGGGAGAGGAGGAAAAGAAATGTACTTACATCTCCATTAGAAAAATTGAAAGGCAGGAAGAAAAGAGATAACAGACTTAGGCTACAATCCTATTAGATACTTGGGAACAAGATCCGTTCGAACAGAGTGGGACTTATTTCTGAGTAACCACGGGTAGGGTCAGACTGTAATCCGAGGCACACTTAACTTCCAGGTAAACATGCTTATATTTATTTAGTGTGTTTACGTTACCATCTTTTGGGCAATATAGTGGCTGACACTTTTAAGAAAAGGTTTACAGTCTAAAGAGAAATGTTCTAGTAGGTATGCTTCTCATCTCTTTGCAGGACAGGTAAGCAGATTTCATAGTAGTCATGCGGTGAGAGATAGAAAGTTTTATTTAAATAAGAAAAACAAGGCATTGTGAAGGAGGGAAAGAAGCAAGGATGAACGAAGGAGGAGAGATGGTAGACCTCTCCACACATACCTATAATTATTTTTTCCTGCTAGACCAAACATTCTTTATTTCTGTTCCTCATGTTTAAATCATGAACCACTTACGATTGAAAAATGCTGAAACAAACCATTTCACAGAAGACTTTACAATAAAAACTATAGAATAGGAATTAGGAAACTTTTGGCCCTCTAGATGTTGCTGGACTACAACTCCCACCATCCAGTATCACTGGCTGTGCTGGCCAGGGCTGCTGGAATTTGTAATCCAGAAAACCAGGTTATCAACCCCTACTGGAGCAGAGGGAAGGCTGGCTACCCCATCAAACTGCACTATTATAGCACTGTTGTTCCATTTTAACTTCACCGGAAACATCTCATGGAATTCTGGGGTTCGTAGTTTAGTGAGATCAAGTGAGATCCAAGAGACTTCTAACTGTCCCTTCCTAAAATGCAAATCCCAGGATTCCATATGATGCTGTCCCAGGAGTTAAAGTGGAATAACAGCACTATAACATCATAGTGTGGTAAGAGTTCTGGGAGAGGAACGTTCCTTGCTTTGAGGAATAGCTCTTTAGTTTAAAAAGTGACTACGGAAGAGGAAAAGGGGGGTTTCTTTCAAATCTACAGAAAGTTGGAAAAGAGATCTTTTCTCTGGCAACTATGCTGAGAGCTCAGTGGAGAACAGGGAGAGGCATAAGAAAATTAATAACCCAGTGGCACCATTCTCAGTGACTGCAATGCAACAAATTATTTCAAAAAGAAGGCAACAACTACAGGGATCGCAAATTTGTTTTTCAAGTCTACCCTCTCACCATCAACCCATGGGGAATTACAGGATGGAAAAGGAAAGAGAAACAAGGGACAGTACCAGAAGGGCCAAACTCTTCCCCTGCTCCTGCCCCCAATTACTGAAGTCCTTCCCTTCTTTCTGCCATGGGAAATATAGAAAGGGAATACCAATACAGGGAATATCTTCCCTCTCCAGGGAAATGGGCTAAGGAAGTCCTTCCCCTCATGTCCAACATCAGTGCAACTCCCAAGCAGAAAACAGTGCTTCTATCCCCACATTTGTCTCCACCCCAAAATCTCCAAGATGAGAAAAGGAATTCTTGATCATTTTTCACTGCAGAGGGGGGAAAGTTTAGCTTGTGAATTACTGAACTTCCTTCTTGGGTAACCATTATTATTATTATTATTATTTGTTGTTGTTGTGTGCCTTCAAGTTATTTCTGACTTAGCGCAACCCTAAAGCAAACCTATCACAGGGTTATCTGGCAAGATTTGTTCAGAGGGGGCTTGCCTTTGCCCTCCTTTGAAGCTGAGAGAATGTGCTTTACCCAACATCACCCAGCGGGTTCCTAGGAGAGAGTGGGGATTCAAATCCTACTCTGCAGAGTCACAGTCCAGTACTCATATCGCTATACCATGGTGCCTCTCATCATTATTCTTACTGTCACTTAAAAAAGACTTGGCCGTCACCCACCCAAAATAGGCTAAAATATTACCTTCATTCATACAAAGAATTGGGGGCAGGGACTTTATTATTAATGCAGTGATTTTATTATCAATAAATAATAGGGGAGTGTAAGGCAACCACTTTTCACAGAGGAGTTAACTGAATAAGCAAGATCTTCACCCCAAAAGTGAAACGGGAGAGATGAGAAGATATAAAAAGTGTATTTTCTCTCTATCCATTCATTCCAAATTTGGATAGGGAAGTCCTTCTTCCAGAAGAGAGCATTTTTTCTGTATTAATAGTACAGTATTAATACTGGTATTGCTATTACGGTTGTTGTCAGAAATTTAGAAACAACTGCTCACCCTTCTTTGGCCTATTTTCCAAAAGACCGAGCAGCGTGACCTTTTGTATTATTATTTAATATCACCAACACGTTTATAACAGTAGCAGGTAAAACCACCACTACCATCTCCCTGGCAAAAGTATGAGGAAGCATGAGAAAATAATTAAATAATATTTGTTTTTGTATTTGGTTATTCCGCTTTTGCCTCTCTCTTCAGCAGAAAAAGGATCTCAGGGCAGCTTACAAAAATCAATAGCAATAACAATGGCTGAATGGTCCCCTCTTTGGAAAATAAATCAAATTATTAAAAGTAATTAAAGGCTTAATCCCCCCCCCCCCGTGAAAATTACTACGGTCCTTCTCCCACAGTGGAATACAGTGAGAAATATGAGGAAGAAAATATCAATATCATCGTCATAATCAAAGGTGACTTTATCTTCTCCCTCCAAAATATGAAATCTTCCTTGCTCAGTGGACAATAAGAGGCGTCATTAGGGGGGAAAAACCCCTAAGTTTAGCATTATCATTATCATCAATAATCATTTAGAGGAACTTCTTCATCCAATTTTTTTGGGTAGGGGGAAGAAAGAATAACTGAGCCTCTTTAAAAACATATAAATAATGCTAACAAATGTGAAATCTTCTTCCTTGGTCAGTGGGCAACGAGAGGCATCATTTAGGGAAAAAACCGGTAAGTTTAACATTATCTATGGAATCAATCATTTAGAAGAACTTCTTCACAGGATTTTTTTGGGGGGTAGGGAAAAGAAAGAGGATCCGAGCCTCTTTAAAATCAGAAATAAATAATACTAACAAACGAATGGCATCATTAGGAAAAAAAGTCTCTAAGTTTAACATTATGATTATCATCAATAACCATTCAGAAGAACTTCCTCATCCGATTTTTTGGGGGTAGGGGGAATAAAGAGGAACTGAGCCTCTTTAAAAATAGAAATAAAGGAGGATGGGATTCGATGAAAAAAATGTGTCCAGCCGACACTTAAGAGAAACCCCACGGAATCCACGGGTCTACTCTATTTAGGACCAGCACTTGGACTTAAGCCAACAATATATTGATACTGATGGTATCAACAATAACATGATTGTTCAGAGGCTTGATCCTCGCTCTTTCTGTGGACAAAAAGAGTCTGAGGAAGTCGGATTTAAAAAAAAAAACCCGCTTTCCCCCTTCCCAGATCACGGTGTGAAAAATTTTCAGTATCCGATATATTTTAAAATAATTTCTCTCTCTCAAGGCTCCCCCAGGTCGCCGTGTGAAAAATTTTAAATATTTGACATCTTTCAAAATAATTTCTTTCTCTCGAGGCTCCCCCAGATCACCGTGTGAACGATTTTAAACATTTGATATATTTTAAAATAATTTCTCTATCCCGAGGCTCCCCCAGAAAAATTGTGGGGAGGGGACCTCGCGATAGAAGAATTATGTGGAAAGATATCCAATCTCTAAAAGTATATTAGAACGGACGGTCGAAATAATAATGATAACGGTAGCAATAATAACGGGGTCATGAGGAGGGGAAATGGGCTGAAGTGCTGCCCCCCTCCCCCGCCCCACTGTGGAAAAAGGGGTCGGGACCCCCCTCTCAACCCTCCCGGGGCCTGTATGGGGGGCTCAGGAGTGTGGGGAGGAAGGAATCCCTGCGGGGGGCCCCCCTTTCTCCCGCCGGGCCCCCCACTCACTCGTCGCTGCGTCTCCACCGGGGGTGGGGTGGGAAGAATAGGGCCGCCCCCGTCCCTCTCCACACGAACCACCTCAGGGCCCCCTCCGGCTCCTGCCTGTTGGCCTCCCTCGCCTCGGCGCGGCTCCCCCGGGCCTGCTTTTCCTGTCTCCCCACCTCAAGTCTCGGGGCGGCGCGCGGGCCCTCCGCTCCAACGGCTCACCCTGAACCCAGAACCGAGAAGGGGAGGGAAAGGGGGGGGAACCTTTTTTTCCCCCTTTTCCCACCAAAGCGCCCCTTGCGCACGCGCGCCGGCCGCGCAGCCCCACGGGCCCCGTAGTCCTCCCGCCCGCCTCCTAGCCCCGGCGAGCCATCGAAAGAACTACGATTCCCAAGAAACCCCGGGCGCAAGGATGAAAAGGCTACGCTGGCTTCTATTTTTTTTCCTCCCCCCCCCACCTCTTTTAGGACCAAAGAGAGGGAGAGCGAGTGAGGAGAGCGGGGAGGGAGGAAAACATGGCTGTGCGAAAGTGTGGAGCGGGAGGACGGCGAGCTCGCCAAGGCCTCGCCAGCTTCCCAAGGAGCGTGGCTAACAAATAAATAAATAATAAAATAAATAAATAAATATATATATGCGCGGGAGGGGTTTCATTCTCTTTTTATGTCCCAGCAAGAGTGAGCAAAGGCCTCAGAAGTCGTTGCCCTTGAAAAGCACCGTGGCAAATATTTTTAAATATATACATATAGGCCTGCAAAGAAGCTGTTCGTATCCCACAAGAAATGGATGGGGAGAAAAAAACAGTATCCTGTTTCTTTTATCCAGCTGAAGCCTCTTTTGTCTTTCCTGAGGTGTGCGTGTGTGTGTGTGTCTCTCACACACACACTCTCTCACACACACACACACCACAAATCCCGCCCCTTTCCCTGTGCACCATGAGGGAATCTTGCTGCAGAGGCCGGAGGTTTGGCCGGCGAGGGCGAGGAGGCCGTTTTGTGAGGAAAGCCGTCGCGTCCTCGTCCTCCATTGAGGGCGCCTTTTTTTTTTCCTCTTGGGACACGGATTTTAAAAGAAATACTTAGCCTGTGGCTCCCTCGGAACTGACATACGAAAAGCTCTCCGCAGACCTGTTGAAATACCATAAATTCGGGGAGAAATCAAGGTTTTCAGAGGGCAAATCAGCGACGTAACCCGCCGCCTTTCAAACGTGGCCCAAATAAAGCCGCCAGTACAGCCCTGAGGGCAAGAATTTATTTTTTTTTAAAAAACACATCGCTTCTTCGAAATAAAACAACTCAAACTCCACCACATTTTCTGGGATGACTATTCTCCAAAAAAAAAAAAAAAAAAAATTGCGGGTCAAACTTTGCAGAATTAATACAACGAAAGGTCCAGGCTACCCTAGAACATGGCTTTTTTAAAATATATATTTATTAAAGATATCACACAAAAAAAGACTTTGCAGCATGGGTGCTCCTAAAGGGCCAGGCTACCCTAGAACAGGGCTTTTTTAAAATATATATTTATTAAAGATATCACACAGAAAAAAGGCTTTGCAGTATCGATACTACTAAAGGTCCAGGCTACCCTAGAACAGGGCTTTTTTAAAATATATATTTATTAAAGATATCACAAAAAAAAAAGACTTTGCAGTATGGGTGCTCCTAAAGGGCCAGGCTACCCTAGAACAGGGCTTTTTAAAATATATATTTATTAAAGATATCACACACAAAAAAGGCGTTGCAGAATTAATACAACGAAAGGTCCAGGCTACCCTAGAACAGGGCTTTTTTAAAATATATATTTATTAAAGATATCACACAAAAAAAGACTTTGCAGTATTGGTGCTCCTAAAGGGCCAGGCTACCCTAGAACAGGGCTTTTTAAAATATATATTTATTAAAGATATCACACAGAAAAAAGGCTTTGCAGTATTGGTGCTCCTAAAGGGCCAGGCTACCCTAGAACAGGGCTTTTTAAAATATATATTTATTAAAGATATCACACAGAAAAAAGGCTTTGCAGTATTGGTACTGCTAAAGGGCCAGGCTACCCTAGAACAGGGCTTTTTTAAAAATATATATTTATTAAAGATATCACACAAAATAAGACTTTACAGTATTGGTGCTCCTAAAGGGCCAGGCTACCCTAGAACGGGGCTTTTTAAAATATATATTTATTAAAGATATCACACACAAAAAAGGCGTTGCAGAATTAATACAACGAAAGGTCCAGGCTACCCTAGAACATGGCTCTTTTAAAATATATATTTATTAAAGATATCACACAAAAAAAGACTTTGCAGCATGGGTGCTCCTAAAGGGCCAGGCTACCCTAGAATGGGGCTTTTTTTAAAAATATATATATTTATTAAAGATATCACACAGAAAAAAGATAGCACACACCAAAGAAAAACAAACAATTATACAACGCAAAGAATACAAAACATAACTGCATACACATGTATATGCAAAACAACTGCATACAACATATATAAATTTGTATATACATGTATATACATACAAATTTATATAAAAAAATGAGGTTTCCCCACCTGATGAAAGTACATCTAACCAAAAAAAAATTAATTCATACCTCTTTGAATTTGAAAAGGGAGAAAACTAATATGGCTTTTTCTTTTTTCTTTTTGTATTTATACAGCCTATGTTTTAATTCACATCAAAAATAGTAAACACTTACGAGAGAAAGTCTTCAAAAATGGCTTTTGGGCTTAGTAATATCTCCCGCCAGCTGTTGGAGCAATACTTTCAGTGGTTTTTCAACTGTCGAAAAAAGAAATATTTCTGCTTCTGACATTAGAAAAAAAATATTAACACTATGGACCACGATGTTGTATGCAATGTTGCGTGTCAGTGGTGGCAACAGTGGTTTTAGAATAAATAAAATTTTGAATAACCCTATAGTCCTAGCAATAATGTGATATTGCTTTATGTAATATACCACATTCAATAAAAATAACCTTATTAAGGCAAACTGCGATGCCTAATATTATAATAAGTGGGTTTGACTCAAATCAGTCCTGTTTCCAGGACAGCCACTGAAGTCGGTTGGATTTTAGTTAGGACCTTTCCGCACTACACTGTTATACTGCTACGATTCCACTTTCAACCTCCTGGGGAATCCTGGGGTTTGCAGAGAGGAGCCTTTAGGATTCTCAGCCAGAGAGCTCTTTGGCCTCAGTACTACAAATCCCAGAATTCCACAGGAGGTTGGAAGCGGAATAATAGCACTATAACAGTGTAGGGAGGAAAGATTCTTAGTTATGACTAAGTGTGACTAAATCAGAATCTAACCCAGAAAATTAATTCTTATAAACTATGGGGGGGGGGGGACTGTTAAACCAGAATCCTATCAGTGACATACACAAGTGTTAAGCCTGCCTTATACCTGCATACACTTTTTGGAGAATGATTGTGGAGTTTGCTATTCTCTTCCACTCTCTGCAATTACTAAAGTCCCCCCCAGAAGATCACCGAGGGGGTTTTGCCACGAAATTATCCATGAACAACTACTCTGTGGCTCATGGGGAGCAAATCAAAGAAGTGTCCGGCTACACCCAGGTAGCATCACCTGCTGCAACCCAAAGCACAGCCAGACACTTCCGTGATCCTTACTCTCCCCCAGCCGCGCAATGGCCACTCGAGGGGGCTGTCGAGACAAAATCATGAGTCCTGGGATGATAGGTGGAGCGCCATAGCAAAGTTCCACCTGCAGAACTCTTACGCTGCACTGAGCAGTGTAAGAGCTTGGGCATATCTGCTGCAACAAAACATCCAGTGGCACCTTAAAAACTAAGTTTTATCCGGCATGAGGTTTTTGCAGGCTGCAGCTCAGAAGGATGGAGCATTGACTTAACTACGCGAGTAGGCAGCAGTAGGGTGTCAGAGAAAAGAAATGCAAAAGCTACAAACATTATTGATTATCTAAATATGTGGGGTCACTGAACAAACAATCCTTAAGTGGGGACAAGGACATCTCCAGCTAGATAAGCAGATTCACACATGTATATGGAGATAACAAATCTTACTCTAGCCCCTGTGTAAGAGAAAGAGAGAGAGAGAGTGTTCAACCTCCAAATGAACTCTAGTAGGCTACAGGATTGTTACCAAAAGGGCCAGAAGTAACAGAAGTGCAAAAACGACAAGTGATGGAAATTAACTAAAGAGGGGTTGTTAAGCAAACAAAATCACTGGGCACTAACGCAGACATCCCTGCATAGACGAGGTGATCAACACATGTTGCGAGTTTAAAAGCTTTTGCCCTATTTAGGCCATTGAAAACAGAGGAGAATCGCTCCATGAATTCTTGTTCAGCTGTGCTGGACTCCTATTTTGGAGTTCTTTTTGCAAGGATGACCACCTCGAGGTCAAAAACAGTCTCCGCACCATTTTTCCTATTTTGCCATTTCCGACAGGAGATTTCTGTTTTTTTTTTCTTTTGGAGAGAAGCTGACCTATATAAAATGGAAGAGGGCATCGCTGGCAAGCTACGCAGTGGAAGAGGAGGATTATAAATCCCTAACGTGTGTGTGACATCATTAAGTACCGGAATCATGTCTTAAAATAAAAATGGGGTAGAATTGGCATCTGGAGCTGGTGTTGTGTACTTCTCTGTCGTTGCCAGTGCTTGCAAAAGGTGATTTTGCAAAAAGGCATGCCAGCTTCATTTACTAGCATCATGCACATAAATGCAGGCCTGTTCAATTTGTGACCAAGAAAATTCTCTCCAAAACTGAGACTGGAAAGGGTAGAATTTCCAACGAACGCCAATATCTGCTGGAATCCTCTTGGGGGCATTACTCCAGCATAATTTCTAGCATCTTTCATGCTTCACAATTACATATTGAACTTTAACCACTATGTTGCTTTCGATTGCCATCAAGTCGGTTTAAGACGACCCTATGAATAATACGGCCATCCTGTTATCAACAGCCCTGCTCAGGTCTTACAAAATTCGGGGCGGTGGCGTCCTTGAGTTTATTCACCTGCAATGCAACCTTCCTCTTGTTCTACTCCCTTCTACCTTCATAAAGCATTATTTTCTGATAAGTTCTTCTCATGATATGTCCAAAGTATGATTGTCTTAATGCAGTCACTTTAGCTTCTAGAGAGAGTTCAGGATTAAATTTCTCTAAGAATCACTCATTTGTCTTTTTCTGGTATCTGTAGACCTCCGTGCCACATTACACATGTGTTGATTCTATGAGCTTTCTTCATTTTTCCACTTTTACACCCATACATAGAAGTATTTACACCCATACTGGGCACCTCAGTTCAAGAAGGACATCGACAAGCTGGAACGTGTCCAGAGAAGGGCGACCAAAATGGTGAAGGGTCTGAAAGCCATGAAGCCCTATGTGGAACGGCTTAGGGTGCTGGGGGTGTTTAGTCTGCAGAACAGAAGGTGAAGAGGGGACATGATAGCCATGTTTAACTATTTGAAGGGATGTCATGTCGAGGAGGGAGCGGGCTAGTTCTCTACCGCTTCAGAGACTAGGACAAGGAGCAATAGATTCAAGCTGCAGGAAAGGCGATTCCACTTGAACCTCAGGAAGAACTTCCTGACACCATAGCTGTCCGGCAGTGGAATCTGCTGCCTCCATGGGATGTGGTAGAGTCTCCTTCTTTGGAGGTTTTTAAGCAGAGGCCAGATGGCCATCTGTTGGGAATGCTTTGATGGGTGTTCCTGCATAGCAGGGGGTTGGACTCGATGGCCTCTGAGGTCTCTTCCAACTCTAGGATTCTATGATTCTAAGTCGTAAGTATTATGGCATGGATAGTTCTGGCCTTGGTATTCAGTGATATATCTTTATGAGGATCTTGACCCAAGGCCTTTGGAGTGCTAGTTTTCTTCTAATTTCTTGACTGCGCTCTCCATTTTGATTTACGACCGATCCAAGGTATAGAAAATCTTTAAACCAGTGTTTAGAATTTTCTGCTGGAGAGCAATAGTGTTTCGACGGGGTACAAACCCTGGGATTCCACAGGATGCTGCCAGAGCAGTGAAAGTGGAACCACTGTGCTGTAGTTGTGTAGTGTGAAAGGGCCCCCCTGACACCGGAAGTTCTGCCTTTTAAGACAATTGCATAAAAAGGTATCCAGTACCTTTTCTCATTTACTGGTGACACAACAAGCTGGGCTGGCTGGTCCTCAGCCCAGCTCTACCAAAACGGCCACCAGAATGTCCTAGCTGACTGGCCCCTCACTGGTATTACTCAGGGTCTGAACTCATCCTATTTTTAGACTGGCCACTGTATTAAACTAAAGCTACACATAAAAAGCTGCTCCCTACAACCTGTACATATGGCAGGGATGCCAAAACACCCAAGGGCAAAACCTGACATTTGAATATCTGTTCTATGACATGGAGAAGGTCAGTGGTGAAATGTGCCCCTGTCGTGCCAAATGGGGGCCAGGAAACCCAAATTCATTCAATTTCCTCCCCAAGTATTTAAACAGTTTACAGGAAGTATGTAGGTTAACTGTTAGAAGATCCGATCAAACAGTATAAAAACAGAGGTGCTAATGCTTTCTAGATGGTGTGGAACAACTCTATCTCATTGATGTACACATCATGTTCCCCACTGTGTACGTCAGACATGTCATGGTGGCTTGTGATCATGTTTTGATTCTCCTACACTCTGCCTGAAAACTGAAGCACTACTCCATTCATCTGAGGAAACAGATGAGAATCTACCAAAGCTTATTGCTAATAAAACTGGTGAGCCTTTAAGGTAGTACAAAGCTCCCTCTTGCTTTTCTAGTCTGCAAACACATTGGAGGTTATTTTTTAAGAAAGTATTTGACTAAGAGAAGTTGACCATTATGATGTAGAATCTAATACAAGGGAGTTGGAAACCATTTTCAGAGTTTTGTTTCTGTTAGTAGTTACAACTGTATTTTCCTTTTTTCTTTGTTTTGAGATAGATAAAAAATATACACACCAAGGAAAAAAAACACAGAAGCTTTCAAGTGATCTGTAGAATGTTCAAAATGCTTTTGTTTCCTTTTGCAAGGCTTACCTGACCTGGTTGTTTCTTTTCACCTGTGCACACTGTTAGCTTTGGATAAAATACCTGCTGAAACCTGTTGAACTGCTCTTTTTTTCTGCTGTGTTTTATTTGTGACTCCAGCTAACAAGTTTCCTGTTAAAGAAATAATGCCCAAGAACACACCTGCTTCGCCAACTGAGGTTTGCCTGGAAAGAAAAAAAGAATGAAAACTATCAAAGCAGTTTAAAACACCAGGAGAGCCTTAGGAGGGTACACATGTCTAAGTGTAAAGCCTTGGAAAATATAGATCATATGGAATGCAAGATGGAGAACTACACAGCCTGGAGCCAAATCTATCATCCCCAGGCCTTCCCCAATGGCCATACTCCCTCCACCATAACACCATTATTGGGTGGTTTCCCCATCTTTTGTGTAGGACTCTGCCCACAAAACGGTTTAAATGCATCTCTTAAGAGTAAGTTTCTGAGTGTAAGAACTCTACGCTTCAAAATATTGGCATTTTGGCCTCACCCACCACTGCAATGCAGACCCAGATAGCTTCTCTGGATTTCAAATCAGCCTTCATGCTGAAAGAAGTTCTCCACCAAAAGAAGGCCTTGACCTGGGGTCTAGTCACACTACACAGTAACAACGCTGTGATTGTAATAAAGAGCCAGGGTGGTGCAGTGCTTTGAGCACTGGACCATGGGCTATTCCGCACTACATAACTATTGCGCTACGATTCCACTTTAACTACAATGGCTGCCTCCTGTGGAATCCTGAGGGTTGTAGTCTTGGGAGGTCCTGGAGCTCTTTGGCTGAAAATTCTAAATATCCCTCCCTAAACTGCAAATCCCATGTTTCCATAGAAAAGAATCATGCCCCTTAAAGTGGAATCATAGTACAATAGTTACATAGCGAAGAAAGTCCCTATGTTTCTGGAGACCAGGGTTCGATTTCCCGCTTGGCTGGAAACCCCAATGCGTGATATTAAACGTGTAAAACTTTCTCAGCCCCAGAAAACCCTATAATAGGTTCACCTTAGGATCACCATAACTCAGAAACGACTTGAAGGCACACAGCAACAACTGTACTTTAATGGCCATGGCTTCGTGCTGTGGAATCCTGGGATTAGCAATTTAGGGAAGGACATCTCAAATTCACAGCCAGAGGTCTCCTGTGCCTCACTAGGCTAACAACCCCAGGAGACCATAGGATGGAACCACAGCAGTTAAATTGGAATAACAGTGCTATTATCGTGCAGTGTGGATGGGCCCTCAGTACCTGAAAGACATGAGTGGTTTAGCTTCCCAGCAGAGGCGTATGGCTACTGTTGGGCAGGCAGGGACCTTGGCTGGAGATGCAGTGATAATGGGAGACTTCCTACAATCGCCTCTCGCCGTCCTGACAGATAAGATGTTAGTGGAGGCCATGTGTGGGACGCCATGTACTTTCTGCCCCAGGGCTCCGCTCCATACCCGTTTGGGGAAGGTGTTTTATAACCACCTTCAGGTGCACACCTTCAGGTCACCAACCGACTTATGGAGACGCCATGACCTTCATAGGGATTTCATAGGCAACGATTACTCAGAGAGGATTTTGCCAGTTTCTTTCTCTGAAATGTAGCCTAAAGCACCTGGTATTTCTTGGTGGTCTTCCATCCAAATACTACCAAAACTGACCCTGCTTAGCTTTCAAGCTCAGATGGATCTGGTACTCTCTATTTAGGGCCAACTTTTATAAACTGCATCCCCACACATTTTCCATGTTTACTACTTACCTATCCTATAACGGGAGGTCGGGGTCAGCCCCAGATATTCTGCTGCCAGGATTAAAGAGCATCAGAGCAGGAATCTGGTTGTTTCTCACAGAGCTTAAGAGTGTCCATAGGCCTAACTAGCTTATCCCCCTCCATCTCTGAGCCCAACTATTTCTTGAGCATGAACCATAACAAGGACAGCCTCTGAAGCCAGTTAAACAGAAGAAAGTGGCGATAATTCAGTTATACAGACAATATCACATTGGTGGGGACTGTGCCGTCCTGCAGAGACTGTTGGATTACGACTCCTAGCATTCCTCATGATTGACTGTCCTCTTGGGCAGCTATTCCCAAACTCTAGTCCTTCAGGTCTTTTGTACTTCAACTCCCAGAAGTCCCAGCTACCTTGACCAATGACCAGTGATTCTGGGAGCAGAAATCCAAAGCACCTGGAAGACTAGAGTTTGGAAAACACTGCTCTAGAGCTTCTGGGAGTCTATCAATATGTGAAGGTCCGTTTGTACTTCTGTACTGTGTTCAGGGCCATTTCCACACTACACTGTTCTAGTGCTATTATTTCACTTTCAACATCCAATGGAATCCTGGAGTTTGCAATTCAGCCAGAGAGGTCTTTGGCCTCAGTAAACTGCGAACCCCAGAATTCAACAGGATGTTGGAAGTGAAATAATAGCACTAGAACAGTGTAGTGTGGAAATGGCCCAAGCGAGGAGAAGCCCTTGCTTGGAACTATGCTAAGGACATCAGGGCCAGTGCAAACACTCAGCATCCTTGGGCGGCTGCTAGGAAGGGACAGCGGCTCAGCCAGGGCAGCGCATTTACCACAGTGCCCTCCAGTGACACAAAATGGGAGCCTTCCGGGAGAGTAAAGGGCAGCTCAGCTCATCCACCCAGTGTTACTTTGAACACAGCATGCAGACAAAGCAGACTGGGAGAATCCAGATGGAGAATTAATACATTTCCGCACTACATTGTGATAGCGCTATTATTCCACTTTCAACATCCTCTGGAATCCCAGGGTTTGCGCCTTAGAATTCCACCAGATGTTGGAAGTGGAATAATAGCGCTATCACAGTGTAGTGCGGAAATGGCCTTCGTGCCAAAATCAACCAAACAAGAGTCTTACCAGATTGCTGAGGAGGACCCAAAGCCAAGCCAACAACAGTCCAGGGGCTAATCCAGCAAGTTCCAAGCAATAAACAAGGAGATTCCGGGAGTCAAACATACTCCAGGGTCAGGCACCAGCAGATCAGTTTGAGCAAGATCTCAAGTATTCAGAAATAGCATTGTGTCCAAAATTTTCTAGTGACCCGGGGTGAGTCTTACACAGCTGAGCCATTGAAGCTCCACCCAGAGCTCAGCTGCTGACAGTCTGGTCTTCTTTACTCCCAGGGAAATCTCTACTCCCAGGGAGTCAGTTCTTCCAGCCAGACACTTTGCTAAGGCTCCTCTAACTGGAACGAAATTGGTTAAGAAAGATTTAGATTGGGGGGGGAGAGATTCTTGTAAAGAAATACATGTATTCCGAACACCTTTTAGAATATCTCATGAAGGCAACAATCCTGTCCACATTTACCTAGGAAGTCCCACAAAATTGTTTGGGGCTTACATCTGAGTAGATACATGTATGTTTGCCCCATTAATGAAAATACAAGATGGCTTTGCAAAAGATCGCTTCAAAGCATTTAGCAGGTAAACTTTTCCTAGTACTGGACCTTTACAAATTACCTACCGTTTTCCCTGACACCATGCAGTCCTGTAGTGTGTGGGTGCGTGTAGTTTACTGAGGCCCAAGAGCTCTCTGGTTGAAAATTCTCAAGGCCTTTTACCCTAAACTGCAAACCCCAGGATTCCAGAGGATGTTCAAAGCGGGATAATAGCGCTATAAACGCGTAGTGCAAAAAGGCCCTGTGGCTTAGTGTATAAGATTTATGTAAATCTCAAAACCAAACCAATCTGCAAACAGAACTGAAGGGGCAGAAAATATTTACTAAAAGCAAAGGAATTAAATTGTCCATCCTTTGCTTATGTTATGAACTCCATGCTATGTATGATTTGTATAATTTTAAAGCAAGTAAGGAAGACTTCAGAGTAAAGTTTTTCGACCCACTAGCTCAGTTAGTAATCAAAATGAAGGCTGTAAGTCAAGGAAGGAAGAAACCAGGACTTGGAAGGGCGGCTATGAAGGAACCAGGCAAGATCCCGAAGTGTGAAGATAGATCATTGAAAACTAAAGTTAGGATTGTCCATGGCCTTGTATTCTCCATTTCTGTGTATGGTTGTGAAAGCTGGACAGTGAAGAAAGCTGACACGAAGAAAATCAACTCACTTGAAGCAGGGTGCTGGATGAGAATTCTGTGGCTGCCAAAGTGACCAACTGATGGTCCTAGAGCAAATCAGACCTGAACTGCCACTAGAAGCCACAATGATGAAACTGCAGCTGTTGTACTTTGAAAATACAATGACTCTACAGCGAACCTCTCACTGCTGCAGGCAATATAGGGGGTGGTGTACCAAATTCTCCAAATTCTGGCTGTTGCATGGCATGTCAAGGCCCTACACCTAGCCAGTTGATGCCCAACCCTGCATACCTTGTTTCTCTTGTTCTGCCACGGTCTCCTCTTTTGCTTCTGCTAACTCAGAGCCTTCTGAACTTTTCATGTTGGTGATGCACTTTTTAGACATGCATTATTTTGCGACAAAGTAATTCAGTTTTACTAGCAAATAAGAGGTTAAGCCAACCAATTACACATGTGCAGTACCCAGAGATGACTCCCCCTACGGTGGGGAAAGGCAGCCCCCCGATCCTGGCCTGCTGCCATTGCCCTCCCCACGAGGACAGCAAGAAAGGCAGCCCCCTACCCAATCCTGACCCCTGCTGTTGCCCTTGCTGAGGAAAGACCCCAGGGAGGGTGGCAGCAGTGAGAAAGGCAGCCCCTGACCCGATCCTGGCCTGCTGCCTTCACCCTTGGCAAAGAAAGACCCCAGTGAGAACAGCAGCAGCAGGAATAGCTTGGGTAAGGGGGGGTCTTTCTCAGCCCAGGAAGGCGACACACCTACACAAATTAACATGTCACAACACACCAGCATGTCACAACACACCATTTGGAAAGCCCTGTCCTAATTTTTTTGTTTTGATTTCTTTCTTCTACCTTACAGTAGCAGAGCTTGGAGTGTGTGGGGGGGTAGGAGGGGGCATGTCTGTGACACAAGGAGGTGTGGCTGCTGTGTGTGAAGGTGTGGCCAGGGCACATGGGGGCATGGCTACAGGCCAGGATGCCCCAAAAACATTGCCACCCAGGGCAAATCAACCCCTCTGCCCCCACATACCTACACAACTGCTCTTCTATTTTTCAGGTGTTTCATATTCATATATATCTGACCTACTGATAGCTTTATCTCTTTCAGATCTAACTGTCCTGAGAACAAGGGGAAAAATAAAGAAAAGCCAGCCAAGAAAAACTCTATATAGGTAAGCAGAGATAGCTCCACAGTGTGCCAAGCTGCAGAGAACACCTTCAGCAGCAAATGCACTAAGCCAGTAACACTCACCCACTCAGCTTGTAATCTTCCAATGTGGAGGCTCTTTGTTACAAAATATATACAATATTTACAAAGTCCAGATGGCAATCCAGCATATCTAGCTTGCTCTTTCCGGCAGAGCCTCCAGCAACATGCTTCAGGCAACATGTGCAGTTGTCAGCTGGGATTGCACTGCCTTTATACAGACACCCAGCCAATCCTGGCCAACCCTTGCATTGTCTGCACCTGGTGCTCCTCAGCCATGACTCAGCTCAAACTAGCTCGAGTCACATTCCTTTCCACAGGTGCACTTAACAATTAAGGCAATTAAAGCAACATGACATTCACACTTACATCACAAATTATTTTCTTGAGGTTTGGTCCAACCTTTTCTGACACTAACATCATTTGCAGTGAGATCTGTTGTAATTCTGTCCTATTTGCTTCTTTCATTTTATCCATTTCATTCGAGTCAGATGTAACTTCTGTTCTTAGCTGTTGTATCTCTGCCATTAGCTCTTCCTTTATCCTCTTCATTTCTAACGTTAATATCTGATTTGGGTCCATATCTTTATTCGGATCGGCACATCTTCTTCTTTGGGACTGTGAACCTTTTAAATCAGTATCTAGGGCCTTTCCGCACTACACTGTTATAGTGCTATTATTTCACTTTCAACCTCCTGTGGAATTCTGTGGTTTGTAGTTTCCAGAGGCCAAATAACTCTCTAGCTGAGAATTCTAAATGCCCCCCCCAAACTGCAAATCCCAGGATTCCATAGGAGGTTGGAAGTGGAATAATAGCACTATCACAATGGAGTGCGGAAAGCCCCTTAATGCGTGATTCACCGTTTTAATTGCATTTTGTCCTCTTGACGTCTTGTGAAACCTACAAGAAAATAAATATAAATAAGAAGGAGAAAAGAAGAGGAAAAAGAAATAAAAAGAAAAGAAAGAGAGAGAGAGAGAAGAAGGAAGGAAGGAAGGAAGGAAGGAAGGAAGGAAGGAAGGAAGGAAGGAAGGAAGGAAGGGAAAACAAAAAAGGAAAGGAAAAAAGGAGAAAAAGAAGAAAAAAGAGAAAAAGAAAGGAAAAAATTAACGTCTTTTTTTTTTAAAAAAAAGGGGGAAGAGCCCCCCAATAATACAGTTTTTTAAAGAAACGGAAATTTCAAGCTTTAAAAAGAAAATTAAAAAAAGGAAAAAAGTTTTCACTTTAAAATTTAAAAATAAAAGCCAAATTAAATTCAAATTTCAAAATTCTGAATTGCAGATTTTAAATTTAAATAATATCAAATTCCTTCTTCCATAAAAATCTTAAAGTTCATGCAGTCCAAGTAATCATCTTTCACTGTACTTCAAAAAAGAAAAGAAAAGAAAAGAAAAGAAAAGAAAAGAAAAGAAAAGAAAAGAAGACCAACAAAAAAAAGAATAAGTTCTCAAATTAGAAAAATAAGTCGCTTTACTGTTTTTATATAGGTCCTTTGATATAATGCAATTGAAGTTGCTGTTCTTAAATGCCGTTAATCATTTCTAACTCTTTTTCCATTTCTCTCCATGGGGTGTCGGTGTAGTTCAAGGAAGCTTTACCAAGCTATATACAATATTATGGCCATTTCCGCACGACACTCTTATAGCGCGATGATTCCACTTTCAACCTCCTATGGAATCCTGGGGTTTGCAGTTCCGGGAGGGGCCGGCTGGCCCCTCCCGGAACTGCAAACCCCAGGATTCCATAGGAGGTTGAAAGTAGAATCATCGCGCTATAAGAGTGTCGTGCGGAAATGTTCCATGTAAAGAAGTTAGAAGAAAAAGTCCAAATGACCAGACAGCACCTCACTTGCTGTTACTGTTATGAAAATGTCGACTTAAGTGGCCAGTTTCCATGATCAACTGTTACAACTGCTATTAATATAATATTCTTAATTGATTTTTGTTGGATAGTTCCGATTTTGTAAATAAGATGGTGTTTTTAAGCCAGTAGTTTAAAAGACACAGAATCGTAGAATCACAGAGTTGGAAGAAACCGCAATGGCTATCAAGTCGAACCCCATTCTGCCATGCAGGAAGACACTGCCAGAGCATTCCCATCCAGCCGCTGCTTAAAAATCTCCAAAGAAGGAGACTCCGCCACACTCCAGGGAGGCAGCAGATTGCACTGGTAGACAGCTCTGACCGTCAGGAAGTTCTTCCTGAGGTTCAGGTGGAATCTCCTTTCCTGCAGCTTGAACCCACTGCTCCTTGTCCTAGTCTCTGGAGCAGCAGAAAACAAGCCCACTCCCTCCTCGACATGACATGACATGACATCCTTTCAAATATTTAAACATGGCTGTCATGCCCCTCTTAACCTTCTCTTCTGCAGACTAAACACCCCCAGCTCCCTAAGCTGCTCCTCACAGGGCTTCATGGATTCCAAACCTTTCACCATTTTGGCCGCCCTCCTCTGGACACGCTCCAGCATGTCGATATCCTTCTTGAACTGAGGTGCCCAGAACTGCACACAGGATTCCAGATGAGGTCTGACCAAAGCAGAATAGAGTGGTACCATCACCTCCCTCGATCTAGACACCATCCTCCTATGGACGCAACCAAGAATCTCATTGGCTTTCTTGGCTGCCATTTAATGAAGTTTAAAGCTAAATTAGCTCACTTTCACAAGCCAAGAGAACAGATTTAGCTGAGGTGATGATGTGACCAGCCTAAGCCGAGTTTCAAGCATAGCCTTTTGAAGCTTGATTTTAAAAACTGGTGGCAAGGAGATTAGTTGCCAACAGCAGGCATGAATGCACCAGAGAGCACTCCGGTCTCAGATGATCTCCAGTGCTGGAGGGGTCGAATCCTCCCCTTCTAAATACCTAGCTCGGCTCCGGATGGATATACGCGAATCCCAAGAGTTCTCTGTCCCTCAGGGGCTTTATCCAGCCAGTCTGAGAACTTAAATACTGGCTCCAGTGCCTCTGATGTGAGCTTTCCCATGAAGTTCCCTTAGGAAGGCTCACTGCTCTCCGCCATTGACCGGAAGTTATCTGATATGTAATGTTTTGAGGTTTGCTTTCATATAGTGCCACGTAATTCACTGTGCACGATCATACCAGATTATTTGCTGTTTGATGCCATGTAAAAGGCTGTAAGGAAATGATGGAAACTACATGAGAAACCAGTGCTTTGGGAATGAGGATATGTCGTTGTAATGAACCTTAGGAAGACGACAAAGGCAACTAGAAAGTCAGGACATTGGCAGGTGGGAAGCCGGCCTGAGAAAGGAGTTGTTTTAAGCACCTAACAAATAAGGGCCTTGCACACGCACATTTGTAATGTCACTGCTTATAAGACACTGTAAATCCAACAGAGCTTTTAGTCCTGGCGGTGGCCAGAAATGTGCAACTGTTACTCTACTGTTCCTGAATAAAGCTTTGCAAACTTCTAATTTTCGGGGACTGAAGTTATCCCGCGCATGACAATGCATAACAATGAAAGAGAAGTGAAGCAATGAAATGCTGGTGGAATGTGTGGAAAAGTGGAGTCGGGAGAGGAATGTGGTGTTGATGCACAGGAGCAGCCGGGCATGCACACAAAGTATGGACAACGACAGACTCAGGCCATTTCCGCACTAAACGGTTATAGTGGTATTACAGTCGTCTCTCCACATTTGCTAGGGTTAGGGGCACAGGACCTCTGTGAAAGTGGAAAAACTGTGAATAATTTTAGGCCCTCCCAACCCATATTTAACACACAGAGAAGTATGATCACCGTATTCAGCCCACCCTGGATTCCTTTGAGGCATCAAGGTTCCTTCACAGGCAGAAGTGGGGGGCTGGTGGGGCTTCCGGCTACCTCCACAGCTGACCCACACCATTTTTAAGAGGGACCTACAAACCTCATTCGCAGTTTCTCAGTCTCACAAGGTTTGCGGTCCCTATTCCAAACGGCACAGGGAGGCAGCAGAGGGGACACCAAATAATCTGTGAATAATCAAATCCCCAAAAGTGAAATCCACAGATGTGGAGGGTTGGCTGTATTGCACTCGACCTAAGATAAATTTTATACAGTTACTGTTTGCTTGGCGAACTATATATAAAGTCATCAATAATTAAATAGTTAAAACCAACATAGACACGCAAAAATTACATAGAGAGAAACCTTATGATTTCTACAGGCGGGGCTGACGCAGTGAATCATAAAGTCATTACGTAGCAACTTCCAATGGGAGGAAGAACAGTGTTGGCTACTCAGGGTTGGTAGTCCATAAGCGTGGTCAAAGAGCCACAGTCCTGTGGATAATCCAATCCTTGTAAAGCACTAGTGAAATATCTCCCGAAAGGAGGAAGAAAACTTGATGGTTCTTGTTGGTTGATATGGCACCTGAATGGTCTAAAAAGCCAGGCGCGTTCCGACGTAACAGTCTTCTTCAGCGGCCGGATTTTTCTTCAAATCTCTTATGCCTCCCACAAATAAATTATGCAATCGTTGCGAAAAGAAGGAATCTTCCTTAACTCCTCCAGTCTTAGGAGGTTGAAAGTGGAATAATAGCGCTTTAACAGTGTAGTGTGGAAATGGCCTCAAGTGGAGGAAGCCAACAGTCTGAGTTTGCAAGACTTCAGCGGGACCTCTCACTCGAGGGACTGTCATAAGTCAAAGGGGACTTGACTTGAACCATCACATTGTTCTTTATTTAAATCCCATTAAGATGCCATTTGCTTAGGCTTTAACAAAATAAAATTTTTTTAAAAAATGATGCCATTTCATGTTTTGCCACATCTAACAAGGATTGCGACTGGGTTTAGAATACAGAAGTGCACGCACAAAAGCAAATAAATACGTCGTCAAATTCCTTCCAAAGTTATAGGAAGCAGGGGTGGAAGCAGGGAATGGGGAGAACCGCAGCTTAGGGATTTTAATTGTACTGGAACAAAAGCCTGCTTTGCATATCATCATATTCTATACAGAAGATTTGCATGGCAAGTGGGCAGCCAATGAAAAAGACGGCCGATTACTGAAAACGGCAAGTGACAGAACGAAAACAGTAATAAAGCAATCAGAGGGTTTTCGTGTAATTTAGCGGAGGCAGAATCTCCTTATAAAAGAAGCCACGCTACACATAGACAGAGCATGGGAAATACTACCGTCTGGGACTACAATGCCCATTATCCAGGATGCCATTCTGAGTGCAGTCCTGTATATGTGTTTCAGGGATCACAAGCCTGCAATCTTGACTTGGAAGCTTGAACAACTAGATTTAACTCAGAACACTGTAGCTTCACTGATTTCTCCACGTTTGCAACTGGGATGGCAACTCTTTCAAGTATTTCAGATACAACGGAGAATTTTTGGATCCACAGACCTAGAACCTTAACACCGCAGAGTCTCAGCCTAAGGCCCTTTCGTACCATACAATTATAGTGCGATAATTTCACTATATATGCCATGATGCCACCTTATGGCATCCTGGGATTTGCAGTTTAGGGACCGAGATTTAGAATTGTCAGCCAGAGAGCTCTAGCACTTCCTCATACTAAAAGTCCCAGGATTTCATAGTATAGTGTGAAGGAATAATATATAACAACAACATCCACTTAAGAATGCAATACAGTGTACTCGGCGGTCACCTTGCAGCACATTTTTTGAGCCACTGAAGAAAGAAAAAGCCATATATATATATATATATATATATATATATATATATATATATTGGCTAATATGTTAAGGTTCTGTTGTTAATCACTCCAATTAAGGTACAGTGGGCCCACCACTCATGCAGTCTCCTCACCATGAACGTGAGGTTGTGCAAAGTGTTGCATCCCATTATAGTCAATGGATGTGTGGGCATGCGCCTCGGTTCCCATAAATGCCCGCATGTGTTACTGCCCTGGCTAGTCTGAGCTTTGGGGATATTAAAAGATATCCGTTTGATATCACAATTCGGCTTCACTTCTCTATTCCCTTGCACGTGCTTGCGAGGCCACCGGACAAGCACGTAAACAAGCTCGGCTGTCAATAGCCGTAATATTCAAACAATAATACAGGCAGGACAGGAATAGCTGACTCACTGCTTTAGGAGACCTCCAGGCAAGTACTCTAATTAGATATGCACGCAACCTACAAAAGAGCCTCTGCCCCGCGCTGGCAGCTTGATGGGTTAACTATGCAACACCCAAGTACTCTGCGTCTGCATACTGGCTACTCTACTGAGAACCGCTACAATAACTCAATCATTCAGATTCTGACCGTTCGGAGGCCTTGTCTCCAACTCCAAATCTGTTGTTTTCCCCCAAGTGCGACACAGCCTGCAGTCACAATTCTCCTTATAAAAACCCTCGATTCCGAGACCTTCCTCGGATCGCTCCCGAGTTTCATCCCGCCTTGCTGCCGCTTTGCTTGGCGAGCCTCCCCTCAGCTCCAGGTGCCGAGCTACACCGCACCCCAGCTCCGCTCTCTATTTTTCTGGGCTTCAGGACAGGTGAAGTATCACCCAAACCAGCAACCCCTCTAAAAATCCCTCTATACCACTCCAACCTTTATTTTCTTTAGTTACCTTGTGTGAACGTGTCGCATACACTGTTTTGCTTGTGTTTAATAAAACATCATTCATTGTTTCAACTTTTGTGTGCTCCTTGACTCGACCCGACCCCGTAGACATAGGGTTCAAGATCTCGCTACGTTACCCTGCCTCTCCTAACGCTAAGCAGTGCTCTGAGCTAATTTTCCCCACCTTTAGTTGAGCACATTTTGGTGTCCCTCCCGGGACCCCCAGTTCACAGGGCAACACACGTCATGTCCATTGGCTATAGTGGCAAGTGACCATTCACATTTTTTTGTCTTATGCAGGGACTTCTGGAACGGAAGCCCCACATATAACAGAGGACGCACTGCGTTCTTTAAATTATCAACAGCATCCTATTGGGATCCAGACAAACTTGTCAGAGGGTTGTTTGTTTGCTTTTGCAGCACATATATGATTTAAACAACAACATGAAGTGGACCTTCTCTTCCAGATCCCGGAAGGATGCACTTAATCCTTTTCCAATCACCGGAAGCCTGTTCGTATGTTACAGATTCCCTTGCACTGCAGAAGCCCTTGGACAGTTTGGCCCTTTGTGGAATGTCCTCGTTGTCTTGTTTCAGGCTGCCGAGTGCCCAGGAGAGTACAGCTCTGTTTCAAGGAACAAACAGTAGAGAAACCCACCCAGCCCGAAGTCAAACCCGGAGAGCCCCTTGCGGCCGACATGTACTTGAAGCAGTCCAGCACCTAAGCACAAAAGCAGTTAGGCACAATTCACCACATGTGGTGGACGTGTCATAAAGCGGTGGTCACCAACCGGTGGTCCTCGGAAAACTGATGGTCCGCAAGAAAATGTTGGTGGTCTGCAGCCTGCAAGGGGGACAAGATTGTTCACCCGTCCTCTTCCACCTACTCCGGACAGGATTGTTCCTGCAGAGAGGGGGTGAACAGTGAGGAGGACCAGATTGTGCCCCCTCCCACTGTCTTCTCTCACTCATGCCGGGTGGGATCACTCCAGCAGTGGGGAGAAGGACAGCAACGGGGGCGATCTGGTCCTCCTCGCTGTCCTCTCCTGCTCGCACCAGGCGGGATTGCTCCCGCACCAAGTAGGTGGACAGCGAGAAGGACCAGATCGCCGCCCTCCCATCGTTCTCCCCGTGGCAGCAACAAATATCACACAAATGATTTTGTTCTAACTAACAAGCTTTAATCATATTGTCATAATTAAGCAAGTGTGTTTCATATTAATAAAATGGAACTTTTACGATCATTATTTTGTAGATGTTTGTACCTTTTTGGAAAAAAATCTGTCAGGGGTCCGTGGGATTCACAATTGTGAGTTTAGTGGTCCTTGAGGTCATAGAATCATAGAGTTGGGAGAGACCCCAAGGGCCATCGAGTGCAACCCCCTGCTATGCAGGAACACCCATCAAAGCATTCCTAACAGATGACCCTCCAGCCTCTGCTTAAAAACTTCCAAAGAAGGAGACTCAACCACACTCCACGGAGGCAGCACATTCCACTGCTGGACAGGTCTGACAGTGAGGAAGTTCTTCCTGAGGTTCAAGTGGAATCTCTTTTCCTGTAGTTTGAAACCGTTGCTCCTTGTCCAAATCTCTGGAACAACAGAAAACAAGCCTGCTCCCTCCTCATCATGACATCCCTTCAGATATTTAAACATGGCTATCACATCCCCTCTTTAACTTTCTCTTCTGCAGACCAAACATACCCAGCTTCCTAAGACGCTCCTCATAGGGCTTCATGGCTTCCAGACCCTCCACCATTTTGGTCACCCTCCTCTGGACACACTCCAACTTTTCCATATCCTTCTTGAATTGAGGTGCCCAGGACTGGACACAGTGTTCCAGATGAGGTCTAACCAAAGCAGAACAGAGTGGTACCATTAACTCCCTCGATCTGGACACCATACTCCTATGGATGCAACCAAGAATTGCATTGGCTTTCTTGGCTGCTACATCACACTGCTGACTCATATTCAGCTTGTGGCCCACCAAGACTCTCGGTCCTTTCCGCACGCGGTTATTAAGGTGGGCCAATGTGTCTTGCCACGGAGGTCTTCTGCACGTTGGAGCGGACTAAGCTCGGTTTATTTACCTTCGTTCCGCACGTAATTCCGGCTAAATGGCCCCCATGTGGTGCTAAAGCGCGCTATTTGAAAACCAGAAGAAATCAGTTTTCCAGTTTTCCAGATCGATCCGATTCGTACTTTCACGGTGGTGCAGACACATACATTCGTACCAATGTGAATTGGTAGTCAGGGGAGGGCTCATGGAGAGGCCAGGGGGTAGTGTGGACTTTCACATGTACGCACGTACGCAATGATGTACTAAACCATGCAAAAAAAAGAAAAAAAAGGGCCAATCACAGCCAACGGGGTGGGGTAAGGGGAGTAGTAGGAGTGGCCACGGCAGAGGCAGTGTGGATTCATGGACTCACGTTCCTCCGGATCAGAACGGAACATACGCAGTAACTGTGCGGAAGGAAATGAGGGAAAGTCTGCCTTGTTTCGAGCCCAGAAAATCCGGTAAGAAACGGCACGGACTGATTCACCAGCCTCGTGCGGAAAGGGCCTCTGAGATCCCTTTCACACGTATTGTTATCCAGCCACGTGTCCCCCATCCTATATTTGTGGATTCCATTTTTTCTGCCTAAGTGCAGGACCTTACATTTCTCTCTGTTGAAATTCATTTTGTTAGCTTTGGCCCCAGCTCTCCAATCTGCCAAGGTCATTTTGAATTCTGATCCTGTCCTCTGGTGTATTAGCAACCCCTCCCAATTTGGTATCACCTGCAAATTTGATCAGCATGCCCTCTGCTCCTTCATCAAAGTCACTGATGAAGATGTTGCATAGCCCTGGGCCCAGGACAGAACCCGGTGGCACCCCGAGTCCAAAAGGCTGGCGATGACTGTTGTAAAGCCAAGAAATACGGGACTAGACTACACAAAACAGTCTCCGAAATTTTCCAAACTGAATTTGCTTTGTCTCCAAAATTTTACCTACTGAACACGCTACATGAAATAGACACGAACGTAAGGAAGTTTTAGAGAATCCCGCTCTACGTGATCACAGCGGCAAGAATCGAGTATGAAAAAACCTGGAAAAGCGAAGAAGCTCCTAAAAGAGAGCAATGGTTTCATGAACTTTCGGAAATGAAAGCTTGAGATATCTTAACTCGGAGACGTAAAATGGTCGACAGATGACAAGGCGAGCAAGGAATGGGCACCTGTAGATATTTTTCTTCAAAAAACAATCAGAATAGGACTTGTTGAAATAGAAAGGTTTCTTAAGAAAAAAACAAGATGAGAAAAATCTGATTTGAAAAAGTCATGGGGTAACAAGTTAAAATTTAATGAATGAAAGAAATAGAAAATTGCATATATAGCATTAAGGGTTTTCCGATATAAAATTGTTTTTTTATGAAACATCAGAAACAGACATTTAGAGGAAATTGGAAGCATGTTATGGCAAACCGGTAAAGTGTGCTGTATTCTGGGGAGCAGGGGAGGAAGGAAAAGAAGATAGGTGGAACTGCGTTTCTATAGTTAAAAATCTATTGTTTATTTGTATATTTTGTGATGGATTTAATATGTATACTTTTACCAGATTTCATTGCAAAAATAACTTCAATGCTAAGTGTATACATTTATAAAAAATATAAATTAAAAAAAAAGCAGTCCAAGCAGGGTCAAATGCCAGTCAGGGAGTTACCAAAAAAAGAACTGAAAGAGCAAGCCAAAGTTGGGGAAATGAGAGAGCACGAAATATGAAGACGGAGACAGGGAGCTTTTGCTCCGAAGCACAGAAATGGTAATGCATAGCTACGGTTGCCGTACCCCATTTCCTTGAATCCAGACATCTAATTTGCATATGCAAATTACTCTAATTTGCAACCTATGTACATTATTCTAATTGTGAAAATTACCCTACTTTGCATTTCTAATCATGCAAAGTAGACAATCAGTTTCTTCCTTCCACTATGTTTCAAACTTTGTTCCATTTTTTTAACAGTTACAACTGATCTGAGGGAACCAGTAGAGAGTAACGTTTAAAGTCTTGGATTTGGACTGGAGAGACCCGAGTTCAAATCTCTGCTTGATCACGGAATAAACCATGCAAATTTCTTCAACCACTACCTCTTAGCAAACCTGCTTTGCAGGGGTGCAGCAGGGATTTACGGAGAGAGGGAAACCTGAAATGTGGACACGGAGGCCATTTCTGCACTACACTGTTATAGTGCTATTGTTCCACTTTCAACATCCTGGGGAATTCTGGGGTTTCTAGTTTACTGAGGCCCAAGAGCTCTCTGGCTGAGAGTTCTTAAATGCCCCTCCATACAGGAATTACAAGCTGATATTTCCCTATATAGACTAGCCGTAGTAAAAGCTCACATTTTGCCTTAATTTTTATTCATATTTCAAACTATATCTATGTCAATGGGAAAGAGATAGTTTTTAAAATGGCAAAAAAAAACAAAAACACAGAACTTTGGAAAACTTCATAGCTGGGGGAAAATCTCTAAGGTCCATTAATAGTACTAAATATGGCCACCCATTATGGGGAGGATTAGCCTTACCCAATTTAGAATTGTATTATGATGCGTTTCAGTTGGCTCAGTTAGGGAAATTTGTAAAAGATGAGAATTTCATTGCTCAAAAATAAATAGAAGTATATTATCTACTCATTTCTGCGGGGAAAAAAAAATTGCAGACAAAGCTAAGAAGCCGTGATTAAAAATGGGAGACTCATTCACAGAAGGGATGTTTTGTATATGACTTAGATACAAAAAGCTGTTGGCACTGGCACCACCAAACCTTTGCCCATTCCTAAAATACTCTTTCTTTAAGCAGGAAGATAAATACAATTAATTTAAGGGATGGAAGGAGAGAGGAATACAGTGTATCCTCTGTATATGTGAAAGTTCTGTTCCAGGAACCCCTGTGCAAAACAAACAAAAAAAAGTGAATCTTTGCTTCCCATTTTCTTCAATCGTTGCAATGCATGCACGCCGATGGCGGTGTGCCCATATATTTGTGGCACCCGTTGAGGATAATGAATGCAACGCTTCTCACATCATCAGGTTCATGCGTGCCAAGGTCTCACCACAAGAGGGCGCCCTGTACACAGAATAATTCATTTATTTTCAATAAACCTGTACAATTGGGCCTGTTGCAATAATAATAGTGCTATTATTCCCTTTTTGACATCCTGTGGCATTCTGGGGTTTGTGGTTTACCAGGCCAAGCAGCTCTCTGGCAGAGAATTCTCAAGGCCCTTCCCTAAACTACAAAGCCCAGGATTCCATAAGGCGTTGAAAGTGGAATAATAGCACTATAACAGTGTAGTGTGGAAAGGCCCCCAATTGGAGCCAATAAAACCATCATGGTAACAACTACAGTCATCCCTCCCCATTTGCTAGGGTTAGGGGAACTAGACTCTCATGAAAGTGGAAAAACTGAGAATAACTCTAGACCCCCCTAAACCATATTTAACATGCAAAAAGGGTACGATCACCCTATTCAACCCACCGTGGATTCCTCTGAGGCATCAGGGTTCCTTCATAAGGCAGAAGTGGGGCTTCTGGCCAACTCTGCTGCTGCCCCTCACCATCTTTAAGAGGGACTTACAAGCCTTGTTTGCCGTTTCTCAGCCTCACGAGGCTTGCAGTCCCTATTAAAAATGGCCCAGGGAGGCAGCAGAGGGGACAGCAAAGAGTCCGCGAATAATCAAATCCGCAAATGTGAAACCCCCCAAATGCGGATGCAAATAACTGGGCTAAATTAAAGGTAGAATGGAGGGTCCGCTAAGAGCTTTGACTATATTTCAGAGTGTATGTAATAATAGTCTAAATAACACAAAAGGGCAAAGTTTCAAAATTCTTCTGAATAGTACAAGAGGCTCAATATGGCAAACTTAACACTTGCTTGGGAATCAGACTTATAAATGGCATGCAGGTCGGGAAACCTTGCTTTATAAATCAACAATCAACTCAAATTAAAGAGAACATGTTGAAAATGATCCATAACTGATCCTGTTACCTTCTCAAGTGGCACAGGATTAATAACGAAGAGTCAAAATTACGCTGGAAAGGATGTGAGGCTGGAACCGTATGTGGTGGTTATGTCCACAGATACAAAAAAATTGGAATGAAGTCTTAATTTGGATAAGCTGAAGAATAGGAGAAAAAGTCCACTTCAGAAAGCATTAATTCTTATCCCTCTATTCGAAAATGGGAAGAATTTGCCAAGTACAGACCTCACACTGTTTCCGATATGTGCTGCAAGGATGGAGATGAGTTAAAGTTTGGAAAAAATTAAAGAACCTTTCAATGTAGAATTGGCAAAATAGAATGCGGGCCATAGCTCTAGCTGAAAAATTAACACACAACGTAAGCTTAGAGGGAGGAGAACTAAGAGAGAATTTATTCAAGACCAAATGGAAGCCATTTACTAGATGTATGCATCAAAGCAATTGCAGATTCAAATCGAATGAGATTTTGGATAAATGGCTGATGGAAGATATGGCTAGTATGAATAAAAATAGACAATTCAATAGAGGAAAAAATGTAAGTAAGAGGATTGAGAAGGAAATGTTTTGTACAATTGGATGATTAGATGTTAGATTAGATGCATCCCTGTTATTGCTGAAAACTTCCAACATCAACTGGCAGAACCGTTGTTGCTGCCCCATGCAGTGTGAGAAGGAGTGAGAAGGGAATGCTGTGGATGTAGCATTTCTTGATTGCAGGAAGGCCTTTGACAAAGTTCCCCATGCCATTCTTGCAAAGAAGCTTAGAAAATGCGGGCTGGACAGGGCTACTGTCAGGTGGATGTGTTGACGGACCGAACCCAAAGGGTGCTCCTCACCAATGGCTACTTTTCATCCTGGAGAGAGGTGACTGGTGGGGTTCTGTCCTGGGCCCAGGGCTGTTCAACATCTTCATCAATGACTGGGATGAAGGAGTGGAGGGCATGCTGATCAAATTTGCAGGTGAGACCAAATTGGGAGGGGTTGCTAATACCCCAGAGGACAGGATCAGATTTCAAAATGACCTTGACAGATTGGAGAGCTGGGCCAAAGCTAACAAAATGAATTTCAACAGAGAGAAATCTAAGGTCCTACACTTAGGCAGAAAAAACGGAATGCAGAAAGATAGGACGGGGGACACGTGGCTGGAAGGCAGTATGTGTGAAAGGGATCTAGGAGTCTAAGTGGACCACAAGCTGAACATGAGTCAGCAGTGTGATGCAGCAGCCAAGAAAGCCAACGTGATCCTTGGTTGCATCAATAGGAGCATGGTGTCTAGATCGAGGGAGGTACTGGTACCACTCTATTCTGCTTTGGTTAGACCTCATCTTGAATCCTGTGTCCAGTTCTGGGCACCTCATTTCAAGAAGGATATTGACAAGCTGGAGCAGGTCCAGAGGAGGGCGACCAAAATGGTGAAGGGTCTGGAAGCCGTGAAGCCCTCTGAGAAGCGGCTTAGGGAGCTGGGTATGTTTAGTCTGCAGAAGAGAAGGTTAAGAGGGGACATGATAGCCATGGTTAAATATTTCAAGGGATATCGTGTCAAGGAGGGAGTGGGCTAGTTTTCTGCTGCTCCAGAGACTAGGATAAGGAGCAATGGATTCAAACTACAGAAAAAGAGATTCCACCTGAACCTTAGGAAGAACTTCCTGACAGCCAGAACTGTCCAGCAGTAGAATCTGCTGCCTCCGTGGGGTGTGGTGGAGTCTCCTTCTTTGGAGGTTTTTAAGCAGAGGCTGGATGGCCATCTGTCAAAGGGAGTGCTTTGATGTAGATTTCTGCATTGCAGGGGGTTGGATTAGATGGCCCCGGGGGTCTCTTCCAGCTCTGTGATTCTATGATTCTGTGATTCTAAATGTCACCTGCTGATATTCCATCTTCTACACAACCATTAAAGGCATAGGAGATATCTCCAGTTTGCAGTTGGATAATCCAATTTGTGGACCACCACGTTGACTAGCACCCAGGCGTAGCTATGGGGAACAGGCAAAATGAGAGCATCGTTCCCCCCAAATAAGAATCCTTCCCCCCGATGAAATTTTCTTTTAGCCCACAAATTTGCAATAACTTAAACTTCAGTTGAGCATTTAGAAATACTCTTTAGACATCCAAACAAAAGCGAAAAGTTACTAAGGGAATATGAATACTGCATAGCAGATGGAGGAGTTTGAGATGTGAACAGTTTGCAGTGTTTCACTCTTGGCAGGGCTACAAATCTTGCAAAAAAAAAATGTAATGATAAGGTTACCCTAAGGTGACCATAAGTTGTAAATGACTTGGAGGCACAGAACAACAAAGGTGTGAGGGGAGCCTGGGAAAGAGATGTGGAAGTTCAAGAAGTGTCCTTGGGAAAAATGTGTATGGATGATTTTGGAAAAAAGGGCTTCCGGCAAGTTTCTTTTGGATCTCAGAAAGATGCAGTTAATTATTGAAAATGTACAGGTGGCATTGGAGTTACAGATTCATAACTTAGAGCAGAGGTTCTCAGACTTTGGGGGGACCCTAAGGGTTGTGTGTGACAGTTGCTCAAGGGTGTGCGTGTGCAAGAAAATCAGCCTGCAAGTGCAGCAAAGATGAAACAGAGGGCCACCCTGCGCGTATGCGTGTGCCTTGTAGAGGACTGACTCTGCAAAACAGCAACACAAACTGTTTTCTGTTGTTATGCCTTCCTCCAAGCTCAGGGATAGCAAACCATGGCTTTTTACTTTTCTAAAAAAATTTTTGTTCCATTGCTTGGTGCAGCAGGCCTGTGCCTTTAGCCACCACTAGGCAGTTGCCTCATGTGCCCTCCTTCTTAAAGCTGAGTTTTTATTCTTTCCACCTCCTCTCTTTAAGTCTCTTCCTGTCCTCCTCTGAGGACAGGAAGAGACTTGAAGAGAGGAGGTGGAAAGAATAAAAACTCAGCTTTAAGAGGGAGGACACATGAGGCATGAGAAGCCTGTGAGAGTGAGAGAGAGAGAGAGGCATAGAATAGGACATGGGGAGGCACAGTGGTGGGCAGAGGGTGCAATGGCCACATGTAGGTATAAAGGGGGTCACTGGAGTAAAGAGTTTGAGAACCACTGATGTAGAGTTACAGACCAGCAACATTTCTGTATTCACCAATTCTGTGTAGTCACAGCCAGCGTCCACCAGTCTGCCTTAGCGAGCAAAAGCTGCACAGGAGGAAAGAGGGCTGCTGGAAGGCAGACGATGTTTCTAGCCCTCCGCCACCGGCAAGCGAGGCTGCAACAACCGGGAACAAGATGGCTGTTGGCATTCCTTGTCCCAGCCTTGCTTGCTGCTGGGAGGAGGCTAAAACTCAGAGCAGATTCACCACCCTGCCAACCCCAGGGATCTCAGTTCCTCTCTTCGTGTTGATGTGGCCCCAATCCCTTTTCACTGCCACTAAGAATCCGCTTAAATCGTTGGGACTTTGCTCACTGTGGCTAGCATCCTGTCGCTTAAATTGGGAGACGCTGTTCCCAAAAGTGTTCTCTTCTCTCTTCTTGAAGGGCTTAGATGCAAATAACCCACCAAGATGTTTAAGTGCTGAAGCAGGTATGTCGCTTTGAAAAGTGTCGGTGAGCTTCCAGTGGTCAATGCCCTGAATACTTTTTCTCTAAATATTAAAGAAACCCAGTATATTAATAACAAACTTAGACTTGTCTTACCCGCCCCCCCTACAATCTTTGGTCTATGAAAGTTTTTTTTTAAGGCCATACAAAAACAGAAATTGTGCAACTTCATTTCTTTACAGCGCAAGAGAGAGAGAAACAGAGATTTGGGATTTGTAAAATTCAGTCTTTGGCATCCTGTTGGTGACGTCGTCGTTGCCGTGTCCTTTCAAGTCGCTTCCAACTGACGGCCACCCAAAGGCCAGCGTAGCATGGTTTTGTTTGGAGGGACCTGGCCTCGCTGAGGCTGAGAGAGTGGGACGTGCCCAAAGTCACCCCATAGGTTTCCATGGGCGAGTGAGGATTAGAACCCTGCTCACAGTAAAATGTGCAAACCACTGCCCCACGCTGGCTCTTGTTGGTGCCATACATGGATAGAATTGGGGGGAATGTACCAGTGCATGTTCTTTTCAGACTTTAAGGAAGGGGGTGTCCAGTCCCTTCTCCCCCAAGGCTACCACTATGGTGGGCAACAAGAAGTGGAGGGAGGGGGCTGCCAGGCACAACTCTGCCTCCTGGGCCACTGTTTGGCTGGATGAGTACACAAAGGCATGTCTGGCAGCTTTTGAGCACCGAGAGAGGAAGGAGCAGACTTACTGACTGCTGTAGAGTCAAAGGCTTTCCCGGCCAGAATCCATTGGCTCTTGTGGGTTTTTCGGGCTTTGAGACCGTGTTCCGGTTGTATTTTCTCCTGACATCTCACCTGGATCTGTGGCTGGCATCTTCAGAGGAAGGGTGAATTGGAAGTGGAGTGGAGACTATATATGCCAGTCTCCTCCTCTCGAGGGGAGGGAGCAATTAGCATAATAGTCCTATTGTGTGTACTGAATACTTGTTCCTGGAGGGAGACTTCCTGAGCCCGGGTGGGGCTCGTTAGGGCTCGTTAGTACCTTTTGTATTTTGATTTTGGTGTTTTTCGATACTGGCCGCCAAATTTTGTGGACCTTCCGAGTCTCCTCTTTCCTGTTAATATTATCCAAGTGTTTGTGAATTTCAATGGCCTCTCTGTGTAGCCTGACCTGGTCTTTGTTAGAATGGTCCAGAATTTCTGTGCTTTCAAATAACATTCTGTGTCCGGGTTGGTTTATAGTGTGTTCTGCTACTGCTGACTTTTCTGGCTGGATCAGCCTGCGGTATCTTTCGTGTTCTTTGATTCGTGTTTGGATGCTGCGTTTTGTGGTCCCTGTGTAGACCTGACCACAGCTGCACGGTATGCGGTAAACTCCTACAGAGGTTAGCGGATCCCTCTTGTCCTTTGCTGAGCAAAGCATTTGCTGAATTTTCCTGGTTGGTCTGTAAATTGTTCGGAGGTTATGTTTCTTCATGAGTTTCCCTATTCGGTCACTGACTCCTTTGATATATGGTAAAAACCAGGAAAATTCAGCAAATGCTTTGCTATTTTTGTTTGTTGAAATTAATAAAGAATATAAATTATTAAAAAAAAAGTATAAACAGCATCAGGTTGGAAGAGGCACAGGAGCCAAGATACTAAACAGAGGCCCTTTCCGCCTCTGTTTCCGTCCAGGGGCCATGAGTCCCTCTCGTGTGTTCTAACTGATGATGCCTATTTCCATCTTTGCCTTGTTTGGCACCTAATCAATCCGAAGTTGTGTTTACGGTGCAACCAAGGCATCAACGGGAGAGTCATCCCGGCTAATGGCACGTTCCACAAGGGCCCCTTTCAAGGAGAAGTCGATCGCGCAAGCCTGCTCTCTTACTCAAGACCGGTCTCCAGCTTCTCAGTCCTCGGCTCCAAAGGGACTTACCACGAAACACGAGGAGGCTGGCCTGGAAGCGGAAGGGTGTCCTGACAAGGGGCAGCATCTCCCTTGGTGGGAAAGAAAACAAAGAGAAGACCGCGTGAGGCACGTGGGTCTGATAGTGTGAGCAGTGGTTAGAGCTCCTGATTAAGGAACAAAGACACCAATGGCTTAGAGAAGCAGACCGAAAACTTTCTCATGGGAACTCCACCATAGGATAGGGAAGTTAGTCAGGGTGCTGATCCAATCTAGCTTCAGTCTAGGGAAGAGCTGAGGAAGGACTGGTGGGAAGAGAAGGGGTGGAAAACGTCCTTAAGGATGATCAGCTTCCATCACAGAGAGGCCAGGATAGATAGACGAGAAAGGAGGACTCTCTGGGTCATTCAGACTATCTCATCATATTCCTACTTCCTTCACTGCTTCTTGATGACCGCTGTGCAAGTCCACAAGAGTCATCTTCTCTTCCAGAGCCTTGTTCCGTTCTCTGGGCAATGGCTTGGTATAGACATCGGCAACCATGGCTTCTTTGGGGCCATATTCCAGCTCAATAAGCCTTTGTTCATGCACATCTTTTATGAAATCATATTTTGTTTCGACATATTTGGTTTCAACATCAGTTGTTTCAACTGATCCTCTCTGTCCAGACAAGGGAAGAAAATCCTAAGCTTTGTTCATGCACAAGCCAATTTTATTTTGGAAATCCACGTGATATTTTCTTCATCCCAAGGAATTTCCTGGGAACACTTGGCATCGGCAAGGACTTTTCATTCCTACTTCCCAGCTCAGTTTAAATGAGACCAGTATTTTCCCAAGTGAAAGGTGCCTCTACTTGGCTGTTTATTTATATTATCTGAAACTTGCTAAGATGGCCACCACCCATAAACACAGCCATAGTTTCCAGGACACAGATTCAAGAGAGATCAAGTGAGCGGAAAGAGGAATGCTTGCACTAAAACAAAATGAACCTAATGTTTAACTAGTGCAATATTGTTAAAGCGCGGTATCGTTTTGACAATTATTCCTCAATAATAATCATGAAGCAGGTCCAATGGAAATTGGTGAAAATAAATTTCTGAGATGCTGCATGAGTCTAGAAATGATGTAGTGGGATGGGAAGGGAGAAGACACAAGGGAAAGAGAGAAACCCACGCTACTTCAAGAAAGAGTTTGGATGCAGACCTGGGAATATGTAGGTTAAAAAAAAAAACAAATCCAGAAATTTCTTCCAGAGACTTTTCCCTCTTCTGTATGAGGCCTGAGAGATCTTTATCGATCCTCGATTGTCTTCATAGATCTGTGTTGGGATTTGGGTGTTTTCAAGATGATGGACGTCTCCATTTGGTACCCATGATCCCCTATTTCATGGACATGTGATATCCAAGACTTCATATTTTGCAGTATTGACAGCTAATGCTGTCAGATCAAGCCAAGCCGAGCAGCAAATGTTCGTTTCCCAACCGATCACCATTAACACATGATCCCAGACTGGTGAATCTATTTTGCCATTTAAAACGATCTCACAAGTGCTTTTCCCCCAATCTCAGCCATAATAAACAAGGAAACCCTAAGCCTCGTTGATCTCAATGGGAACTCAGTGCAACTACTCTACTCTGGATCCAATCCTCTGTGTTGACTACTCTATAAATCCCCCTCTCTTCTACGAAGATGTGATATTATGCGACAGTAACCGAGAAGGGACCTGCGGACATATCACATTAAGGAAACGTTCCACCTGCAGCTTAGCTTTACCAGATAAAGAAAGACTTGAACAGGTCCCAGATTTTGAAGTCAAGGGCTCAAGTCAATCAATAACAACGACAACCATCATTTTGCAGCGACTGGTTGAATGTAAAATTGATGAAAAACAAAACCGGAATATCCCAAATTCAAGGTGGCAGTTGGACTCACCACAAACCATGGACCATTCTAACCACATGGTAAACAAAACCGGCACGGATACGTCCATTCCTGGGACAAAGCAATAAGGAGACAAGTTCAGGTACCCAGATATCCCAAGCGAAAGAACCAATTTGCTCTGATTATTAGACTTACACTAAAAACTTGCTTTCCGAATACTTGAATGATTATCAAATGACGATATCTTTATCTGACTGCCAGTGAGATTTCATTTCAGTTTGTTGGATTTCATCTCGGTGTGTGTACTTCACACAATATCTGATAGCTGACGTTCTCTAGAATTGGGCGCTCAACGGTGCTGACAAACGTTGTGCTACAATTCTTCACAAGTGCTTCCGGTCACTGAACTTTATGATACCCCAATTTGAATTTCTCAGAGGAGGACATGCAGGCCTTGGCAAATCGACTTAGTCAAAGTAGTTCCAAATTACCAAGCCCTTAACATCAGCTATGGGGTCTCCAGACGGCACGAGGAGATAAGCAGACAGTGCAGCTTGGAAGCCCCTAAATCCAGCCTTGCCGGTGAACCCAAGGGAGGGAGCCTCCTTAGCAGATTGAGGAATCTCTCTTCTCTTTCTGCCGGTTGGCAAAGGCCGTTCTGTTTCCTCTGGCCTTTGACTGTTCACTGGCCATTGAGGAAGGTTTTTCAAATGGGATATGCTGCATTCTGATCGTCATTACTACCATTTTTTAAACCGCCTTTCAAACTGCTTTAAATACATCTGCTATGGTCATTTATTTAATGTTTTTAAATATATTTTTGAGGTACCCATTGTTTTTACTGAATTTTTTCTGACCTATTGTGAGTTACCTTGAGTCCAGACTGGGAGAACAAACAAACAAAGCTTGTTTCCCATCTTGAGAGAACCCTTTTTGTACCAGCAGAAAATCCCCTTAGTCTGTGTGATGAAAAAGATTTTACTGTTGCAGGAGCTTCTTGTCCCATGGGAGACACACAGTCCCAAGGGGCTAAGTAGGGCCTTGCCTTTGCCTGGAACCACCCAAGGATGTCTCCCAAAACATGCCCAACCAGCCTTATCCCATGGCTCCGCCAACGGCATCCTGACACCACGTTCGCTGTCGTAGTCGCCTGTGCACGAAGCACTCAGGCACCTGCAAAGATGCGTTTCTGGTAAGGTGTTCACTGTGTATGTATAAGGTACCATTCGACAAACACGGCCTCAGCATTGCACGTAGGAGAATGTCCGACTTTCTTACCACTTACCATCGACTGCGGAGGATGAAATATGGAGGAACGTGCAAGTCCCATTGTCCTGTAACAAAACAATGCAGGGAGGTATTTGATTAGTTATGTATCATGCTGCAAGAAATTTGCTCCAGACATTTTCCTTACTGCTTTGCTTTGCAGTAATAATTAAAGGTTATAAGAGGGGTAAACAACACTGACATCACTGTGTGGGAATGACAGTACAACGCCTCAACCTATGGATTCAAATTACTGTACAAGAAACATGATTCAGTGGTTGCTCAGTCCTGGGGAAATCATCCTGATTTCTCACTTCCTCAGTGGTTAAACAAAGTACAGCTTATGGCACTTACTGAAAAATTTACTCATGATCCTAGACTGACAAGGAAGGGGGGACATAAAAGAAGACAAATTCAGAGCAACTTGGATTCCTTTGATGTTGTTCATTTGGGATCTCACGTCATCACGAGGACCCCTGGAACACAACCTGAGCTTCAGAGAAACAAATTTTAACACCTAACAACATATTTCTCCATCGGTCTTTATCCTTTGTTTCAAAATTGTCATAGCTGACAAGTTACTCAGTAGTCATATGGACTTTGTTGTTGTTATTATTATTGTTATTGCTATTGCTATTGTTTTATCTTTAATGGTATCCTGCTTTCTTCCTCAGGAGGACTCAGGAGGACAGTACATTTAAAAAAGGAAACACAATTAAAAATTCGTAACGTATAGAAGTTAAAACAAATTGAGCAAGCAAATAATAGTTAAAACAAAGTTAGAATATATATTAAGAACAATAAATCACAACTCCTACGAGCAAGAAAATGAGCAGCCACCTTTCATCACCCAGGAAATGATCACAGCTGGAATAAGAATGTCTTTTATTATCTCGGGAAAGCAGGCAGGAAGAGTGCTGGTCTGATCTCTCTGGGAAGGGACTTTCTGGAGTCTGGCAGCAGCCGCTGTGAAAAAACCGTCTCCCATTTCCCCACCAAACGCACCTGTGAAGGTGTTGGGATAGAGAGAAGGGCCTCTCCAGCAGATCTCAAAGCCCAGGCTGGTTCGTAGGGGAGAATACGGTCCCTCAGATAACCTGGGCCTGAACTGCGCAGGGCTTTAAAGGTCATCACCAGCACTTCGGACTGTGCCGGAAACAGATCAACAGGCAGGGGAGTTGTTGCAACAGGGGGGTCGTGTGAACCTGTAGCCAGCTCCAGTTAACACTCTGGCTGCAGCTCTTTGCACCCGCCGAAGTTTCTGAACACTCTTCAAAGGCAGCCCCACATACAGTGCGTTTAAATAATCCAACCGAGATGCCACCAAGGCAGGCGTTACCGTGGGCAGGTCTGACGTCTCCAGGAATGGGCGCAGCTGGCGCACGAGCCTTGACTGTGCAGAGGTGCTCTAGGCTACTGCCGAAACCTTCCCCCTTCTCCCCTGGAAAATGTGTGCACTTTTGTGTGTATTATCTCAGAAATGTATGCATTTTTGCACACCTTTTTCCAAAACATGTATTTTAATGCCTGGTTTTCTTTGGATTAAAGCAAGTCAGTGCACATTTTTCAAATGCTTGCGTTTTTAGTCACATGTATTTCTCAAATATAGGCATTGTTTTATGTGCAGTTTATTCCTCCAAAGAGCACTGCACGTATGTCTGGATTATGGAGACCAGATATGTTTTGTTCTGTTGCCAGTTTGGGAAGATAAGACATGGACATTTCTTGTCCATGTTTAACAATGCTGCCAGCTAGTTGTATTCCCCAATGGTTATGAGCACTTGTTTTTTCCAAGACCGACCAGCCCTAGGACTTACCAACAGCAACTGGGGGGTGTCCAGCTTGCATTGTAAGATATGTAGAAACCTGGAATCTATTCTGACCTGCAAGAAAGGAACAGAGATGGAGACATCCCTAGAGTTTGAACAAATTTGCTCTAAGATTTCTCTTTCCCCATCCTGTTCTCAAATGTTCTTCACTTAAGCCATACCCTTCAACATTTCACAGAGGAAAACTGGGGTGCCGTTTGGCCAAGCAACATCAGAATGTGGTCAAGATGGCAAAAGTTATTATGTAAGAACAGCACAAAAGCTAGGAAAGTCTGCAGCAGTTTGCTTTCGCCTGAGCCTCCCGGAAAGGGCAAGACTTTGCCTCCTCCTCTCCCCGCTGCTGATGTGAGCACAAACTACTTCTAAACTTTGAGCTTAGTTTGCAGCAGTTGAATTAGGCTGAAGACAAAGGGACATCTTACAAAATAACTGAAAAAGTGGGACAGCAGAACATTGATCAGGCTCATCCCTGCCAATATAGGACAGTCGGAGGGCACGCTATGTAAATTTTCTTCCAGTATTGGGGCTCTGCATACAAAGCAAACTGGCATTTAATTTCAGGTGTTGATATCAGCTAGCTGATAATTTGAGAGCCAGCATGGTGTTGTGGTTTGACCATTGAAGTACGACTCTAGAGACCAGAGTTCAAATCCTTGCCCAGGCTGAACTTGGCCAAGTCACACTCTCTCAGCCTGAGAAAAAGGCAAAGGCAGACCCGCTCTGAATAAATCTTGTCAAGAAAACCCATGATAGGTTTGCCTTAGGGTTAACATTAAGTTGGAAGCAACAACAACAACAACAAGTTGATACTTCGTTATTAAAATACGAAACACTGAATTTCTATTTAACACGTTGCAGTTGTTGAAAATGGTCTCACGGAATTAACAATGGGCTCAAACAGGATTGTCCCAGATCAGACGGAGCTACGTCTCCTAAAACTCTCTCAAGGAAGAGTTTAGAGAAATAAAGATAGGGCTAAGGACTTCTAAGATTGTCATACTCTTGTGTTTACTGGGATCGCTGCTATCCTGAACACTCTCCAATTTGCTCCCATTTGCTCTATTTGTGATCATTAACACAGTGTTACAAAGAAGTGCCATTCTGTCACACATGTTGCAAGTAACACAAGCAATGCTATGCTCAAGATCTTTGCTTCCCCGGACTTACTGTAAGTTGTGGAAAGTCCCAACTGCACACTCAGATCTGGTTCACATGGACATGTAAGACAACAAGGGTAAGAGTCAAGAGGCAGTGGTGGTACCAAGAAGAAACTGGCCATCGAAGAAGCAAAGCATATACCTAGGTGGTCAACCTGCAAAGTCGGATTTTAAAGAACAAAGGGGAGGAGACCGCAAAAAGGGCTTGGATGAGGCATGCAGCCTTGGGGATACACTTTGCCAAACCGTGACCTACCCAAACGATAGTACAGGCATTGGTCAGTTAACAAAGTCTCTGTCAAAGAAGCTCTTCTGAACAAAGTTTCTGCCAGTCCCTTTTCCTTCTTTGTTCCCTGTCTAGCTGGATTATGCTATAATGGACTATAGTGTAATTTGGTGTGCCCGGCAACTGCCAAGGTAAACTGCAGCGGATTCCAGAATCCCTGACTGATCGTGTGCGAACGACAAGACTGGAGAGAGAGGGCAGATATGCCCGTCTCCCCACTCGGCCCCCAACGTGCTAAAAAAAAAGGTATAGATCTGCATGTCTGGCCAGAAGATGAAAATTCTGAGAAAAGTGAAGCCTGGTGAAATGAAAGAAAACATCTCTAGATGCATTTTGGAAGAAGACCCCAAGTGACCTTTAGAAGATTAAAAATCTTTTTTGTTTACTTATATGAGGCTTATCGGACCTGGTTATTTCATTTCACGTGAGCACGTTGTAAGTTTTGAACAAAGATTTTGCTGAAACGTACCGCCTTTTGTGGTATAAGAATCTTTCTCTATTCTTTCCATGCCATTTCTGCTGCTGGCACTAATTTTTCTGCTAAAAAACTAATGCCTGGGAATGCATTTACTTTGTTAATTGAGATATACCTGCGTGCAAATGTGTGTGTACGTGTGAAAACTGCATTTCATCAAATGATGAGAAGAGTCCGAAAAAATGGAAAGGGAAGAGTGAGTTTTTGTGGCTGAGAGAATAACAAAGCTTTTAGGAGGTGGATGGTAGAGTCGTGGCTTCCGTATGGACCCAAGAGGCCCCGTAAGGAGAACTCAAGAATTTTGGCTCCCTTTGGCTCATCCCCTTTTCTCTCCTCCAGCCTCAAAATTGAGAATGGGTTGTGGCTTCTTATAGCCCATGAGCCTAAGAGAAACAACAGGAGCCTGCGAGCCCATATCGTAAACCTTCTGTCTTCCCCGCACCTAAGAAGAAGGGACCCGGGCGTCCTGCCTCCTCTGCACCTCTGCTTAATACCAACATGGACTCAGAAGGGAGGACGGGGTCGATCGTCTCTCCCCACAACCTGACCGTAATGGGAATGGAGTGGTTCCCTTCCTCCCCAATTTTCCACCTTAGTCCTCAGCTCCTTCCATAACCTTTAGAAAGATGTGGAAAATGCCACAAGCAAGGGGACGCCTACGCAGACGTAAGGACTTACCCGTGAACCAAAATGTCCGACTTCCAACTGCGAATATCAAAGAAGCTTCGACTCTCCTTTGGTCTGCAAACGGATATGAAGAGGAGAAGACGGCTATAACTAACCATTGTCTGGAGCAGGGAAGCCGTCCAAATGTTATCCTCGCGCTGACCTTATGCAATGTGTACCTGAATGACCCTGAGGGAGAGCTGATGGATGAAAATAGCCATCTGCCCAGATTAGGCAACAGGAAACTACCAGTCCTGTTTTATGCAGATGACACAGCGATACATAATACACAATAGATAGCATGTTACATGTCACACAAAGGCATAAATGCATACAACATCTGAGAGCTTACGAAATACTAGTGGTATATGTTGGAAGAGTGGGCCACGTGCTTTTAAAAAAAAATAATAGAAGGAACGCATACTATACGATGGCCAATACTCTATACTTCCGTTGGATGCATTTATACCTCTATGTGAGGTATAAAGTAGTACTGTGTAATATGTATTGTGTGATATGTATTCTGTGTATTAGTTTTAAGAAAAAGGAAGCGACATGCTCTTCCACCACATTTATAAACATTGATCTCCTGGATGCATTTGTGCAAAGTACAGTGTTTCGCCTGTACGTATTGTCTGTATTCATTTTTTAAAAAAGGGAAGTGACTCACTCATCCAATGCATGCTGGTAGTATTTCGTAACATTTTAGCTATTTATGCCTCTGTCCTTGATAAAAGTAGTGCCAGTAGATGCTGAATGAGTGGGCGTCTGCCCTCTATTTTAAACTGACACACAGAATGCATACTACAGAATGGACAAGGCTCTATACTTCACATACGGGCATCAATGCATACAACAGCTGGACGGGTATAAACTATGTTGGATGAGGGTGTCACTTTTCCTTTTTGAAGAAGACGAGTACACAGAATATGTACCACACTAGACATCATCCTGTCTTCAGGACATTTCCTGCTTTCTAGTTTCCTGAACCTTGGCTTGCTCTTTCAGTTTGTCTATTTTGGGAACTCCATGATTGGCATTTGGCCCTGCTCGGACTGCTTTTTGTGCTTAGGTACAGGGCTGCTTCAAGTAAGCTTCTGCTATAAGGGACTCTGACTCTGGGCTGGGCGTGTTTCTCTACTATTTGTTTCCCGAAACAGCGCTGCACTCTCCTGAACCCTTGACACCCTGAAGCAAGACAATGAGGACATTCCACGCAGAGCCAAAATGTCCAACGGCTTCTGCAAGGGAATCTGTAACGTGCCAGCAGGCTTCCGGTGACTGGCGAGGGATTAAGTGCATCCTTTTGGAAGAGAAGGACTGCTTCGTGTTGTTTAAATCATATATATTCTGAAAAAGCAAACAACCAACCTTCTGACAAATTTGTCTGGATCTCAGAAAGATATTGTTAATAATTTAAATACAGTACTCTGTCTGTATAAACGGTGGGGAGGGGAGTGTCCTTTTGAGGAACCCTCACATAAGACAAAAACAAAAACAAAAAATCCACAAATACTCGCATGACACTGCAGTCAATGGATGTGACGTATGCGTACCCACGGCAGTGCGGGTGTGTGACCCTCACATCCATTGACTATAACAGGATGCAGTATTTTGCACAACCTTACATTCATGGTGCAGAGCTTACAGGAGAGGAGGTGCCACGGCACCTTAACTGCAGCGATCAACAAACAGAACTTTATAAATATATTAGCAAAAATGGATTTTTCTTTCTTCAGTGGCTCCAAAAAGGTACTGCAGGGGTTCAAACATCATTATTATCCTCTACAGGCCGTTTTACACTACACTGTGAAATCCTGGGACTTTTAGTATGATGAGGCACTAGAGCTCCCTGGCTGAGAATTCTAAATCTCTGTCCCCAAACTGCAAATCCCAGGATGCCATAAGATGGCACCACAGCCGTTATAGTGAAGTTATAGCGCCGTGATGATACAGTGTGAAAGGGTCTTAGGTTTTGATTCTGCAGTGTTAAGGTTCTAGGTATGCGGATCCAAAATTCTCCCTTACATCTGAAATACTTGAAAGAGGTACCATCTCTATTGCAAACGCAGAGAAATCAGCGAGGCTACAGTTTTCTGACATAAAATATCTATCCATTGGTTGCTCAAGCTTCCAAGTCAAAATTGCAGGCTTGTGATCCCTGAAATACACGCACAGGACTGTGGTCGCCTTCCTCAGGCACTCAAAATGACATCCTGGATAATGGGCATTGTAGTCCCAGACGGTAGGGTTTCCCATGCTCTGTTTATATGTGGAGTGGCTTCTTCTATAAGGAGATTCTGCCTCGGCTAAATCGCATGAAAATCCTCTGATTGCTTGATCACCGTTTTCATTCTGTCACTTGCTGTTTTCAGTCATCATCTTTTCATTGGCTGCCCACTTGCCAGGCAAATCTTCTGGATAGAACATGATGATACGCAAAGCAGACTTTTGTTCCACTACAACTGAAACACTGGAGTTGCAATTGTCCTCATTCCCAGCTTCCACCCCTGCTTCCCATAACTTTGGAAGGAATTTGACAATGTATTTATTTGCTTTCATGTGTGCACGTCTGTATTCAAAACATGAAACGGCATCATTTTATTTTTTTAATTTTTTTTTTAAATTCCAAGCAAATGGCGTCTCAATGGGATTTAAATAAAGAACGACAGCGATGGTTCGAGTCAAGTCCCCTTTGACTTATGGCAATCCCTCAAACGAGAGGCCTCGCTCAAGTCTTCCAAACTCAGAGTGGTGGCTTCCTCGACTGAGGCCATTTCCGCACTACACCGTTATAGCGCTCTTGTTCTACTTTCGACCTCCTATGGAATCCTGGGGTTTGCAGTTTAGGGAGGGGCCTTGAGACTTCTCAGCCAGGGAGCTCTTGGGACTCAGTAAACTACAATTCTACAAGATGTTCAAAACGGAATAATAGCACTATAACAGTCTAGTGCGGAAATGGCCTGAGTCTGTTATTGTCCATGCTGTGTCACAGAATCATAGAAATGTAGAGTGGGAAGAGATCCCGGGGCCATCCAGTCCAACCCCCTGCCATGCAGGAACACCCTCAAAGCACACCCGACAGATGACCCTCCAGCCTCTGCTTAAAAACCTCCAAGGAAGGAGACTCCACCACACTCCATGGGGGCAGCAGATTCCACTGCCGGACAGCCCTGACCGTCAGGACGATCTTCCTGAGGTTCAGGTGGAATCTCCTTTCCTGCAGCTTGAATCCATTGCTCCTTGTCCTGGTCTCTGGAGCAGCAGAAAACAAGCCCACTCCCTCCTCTACATGTGTGTGCATGTCTGGCTGCTCCTGTGCATCAACACCACCTTTCCCTCTCGACCTCATTTTTCCACACACGCCAGCAGCATTTCACTGCCTCACTTCTCATTCATTGTTATGCGTTGTCATGCACAGGATAACTCCAGTCCCAGAAAATGAGGCTTAGCAGTTTGCAAAGCTTTATTCAGAAACAGTAGAGTAACAGTTGCACATTTCTGGCCACTGCCAGGACTAAAAGCCCTGTTGGATTTACAGCGTCTTATAAGCAGTGACATTACAAATTTGCGTGTGCAAGGCCCTTATTTGCTGGCTGCTTAAAACAACTCTTTTCCCAGGCTGGCTTCCCACCTACCCGTGTCCTGACTTTCTAGTTGCATTTGTTGTCTTCCTAAGGTTCATTAGAGTAACATACCCTCATTCCCAAAGCACTGGTTTCTCATGTAGTTTCCATCATTCCCTTCCAGCCCCCTTTACAAGACATCAGACAACAAAGCACTACAAGTATTCCACGGCATCAGACAGCAAATAACCTGATACGATAGTGCACAGTGAATTACAGGGCGCTATATGAAAGCAAACCTCAGAACTACATGTTGGAAACTTCTGGTCAATGGTAGATTAAGGGTGCTCAAGTATAATTTATTTGGAAGTGCGTTATACTTTTTTACATAAGCCCCCATCCACTCATTATATTGGTTTAGTTTAGTTTTAGCTATTGATTCTGAGCCGCTTTTCTAAGGAGGGATGGCGGCAGCACCAACACTGGTTTAGAAAGGTTTAGAAAGATTTAGAAAATAAAGACCAAAAATAGAAAATAAGAGTCTTCACTGATGATTTTGTATTACTTTTAGAAGACCCAGAGAGAAGCACGAAAAAAAAAAAGGAATTTTTACAAGTATGGGGATTTAGCAGGATTTAAGATAAACGGAGAGAAAAACAGTCATAATATCCAAAAATATACATAAAAAAAAAAGAATTAGAATTGAAAGAAGAAACAAAATTCATAGTAGAGAGAACCAAACTCTTCAGAATAATGATGACAAAGCAAAATACAGAGCTATTTGACAACAATTATAAGGCAGTACAGAAAAGACTAAAATGTGGTTTCTAGATGTCATGTTTCAGTGACCCAGCGCTTGATGATGCAGTAGGATACCACATAACAGTAGTGTTGAAGGTCAGATTTCTTCTACACTTTTTCTCGTTTTGCAGCAGCCCTAACGGGGGGGAAAAAATCGCTGCGTTAAATCGTCTGGGTGACCCAGAGACTTCCTCAATCGCAGAGCAGCAGCCGAGGCAGTGAGAGTGTGAGGAAGGACGGTGCCCAGAGCAAGCGCCTACCACTTGCCGATCTGAGAGAGAGCCTCCAGCACTTCTCCAGCGGGAAGTCATGCCTGCTGCGCCTAACAGTAAGTAGCAGGGAAAACTCCTGAAGGAGAGAATCTGCAAGGAGAGAAGGACTGCGGGACCCCTCCTGCTCCTCCAGGGTGGGCAGGTGGCCGGTCGGGATCCAGCAGGGCCACATAAATGCAGGAGAGGAACACTTTGAGTGGCCGAATGCCTGTTTATTTCAGGGAGGGAGGGAGGTGCTTTTGGGCTAACGTTGCCCCAGTGGTCTTCCCATAGGGAGAGCGTCCTTGTCTGTCCAGAAAAGGCTCTTCTTGTGTTGTTGGACACCATTTGGGTCTCTTTGGGTATAGATTTCCGTGCTCATTTTCCAGCAGTCTTAAGCGAAGGGAGGACATTCCTCCGGGGAGACAACAACTCTCCTCTCGCGCTGCACTTTATCCGCTGCACCTGTATAATTAACTCATATTAATTTCTTAAAAACCAAGCAGCCACCAAATACCCCTCACTATTTTTCAAAAGCCGGGGAGAGGTTTCCCGTCCTTCCGGATCACCGTAAGTGATTTTTCCTTAATCAAAATAGTCAGTTCGTCCCCTTCAGCTAAATCGCTCAGTTTTACTAACCAATCTTCTTTGGTGGGTACTAAGTTCTTTTTCCATGTCTGAGGATGTAATATCCTTGCAGATGTTGTCATATACTGGAGTATTCCACAACGACTCTTTTCTCATTGCTCATCCGTCCCTGCTACTCTTTGGACTGCTGCACAAATGCCCAAAAGGGATTATTAATGCCTAATATTTTTGAAACAAAATCACATTTAGGAATCCCATTTCCAGGTTAACTTACCTATTACTCTTTGAAGACACGAGAAGTAGGTTTTGTGGTAAAACTATGCATGGTAAACTATATAACAGACAGGCTTTCTGGCAAAACAATACACAGTAAAATATATAGCAGATAGGTTTTGCAGTAAAACTGTGTACAGTAAACTATGTAGGAAAAGTTTTTGTGGTAAAACCGTGCACATTAAACTATGTGGCAGATAGGTTTAGTGGTAAAACTGTGCACAGTAAACTATGTTGCAGAGAGGTTTAGTGGTAAAACTATGCACAGCAAACTATATAGCAGATAAGTTTAGTGGTAAAACTATGCACAGAAAATTATGTGGCACATAGGTTTAGTGGTAAAACTATGCACAGTAACCTGTGTTGCAGACAGGTTCAGTGGTAAAACTATGCACAGCAAACTATATAGCAGATAAGTTTAGTGGTAAAACTATGCACAGTAAACTAAGTAGCGGATTAGATGTGTGGTAAAACTATGCACAGTAAACTATGTAGGAAAAAGGTTTAGCGGTAGAACTGTGCACAGTAAACTATGTAGCAGATAGATTTTGTGATAAATCTATGCACAGTAAACTAGGTAGCAGATAGATTTTGTGGTAAAACTACCCACAGCAAGTTATATGACAGATACATTTAGTGGGAAAACTATGCAGAGTAAAATAAGCAAGAGATAGGTTTAGTGGTAAAACTATGCACAGTAAGCTATGTAGCAGGTAGGTTTTGTAGTGCTTGCTAGCAGGTAAAGTCTGTTCACAAGTGTCAACTGCTCCCCTTAGAGGGAGGCTGAAACTCCTCCACCCCCTTTGTCTGGGGTGTGAGGTGTCATTTACTAACCGGGAGAAGATAAGAGGCACTGCCAACTGACTGCCCATAGAAACCACATGAGGAATCAACACAGACCTAAATCTGCCTTCTCCATGCCACCTGCTCCTAACTCAATAACTCTAAAACTGTGGTGCGGGGAAATAGAATAGTTGCTGCAGGGAGGGGCACAGCAAACATTAAGAATCATAGAATCATAGAATCATAGAAATGTAGAGTTGGAAGAGACCACACGGGCCATCCAGTCCAACCCCCTGCCATGCAGGAACACCCTCAAAGCACTCCCGACAGACGGCCATCCAGCCTCTGCTTAAAAACCTCCAAGGAAGGAGACTCCCCCACACTGCGAGGCAGCATCTTCCACTGCCGGACAGCCCTGACCGTCAGGAAGTTCTTCCTGAGGTTCAGGTGGAATCTCCTTTCCTGCAGCTTGAATCCATTGCTCCTTGTCCTAGTCTCTGGAGCAGCAGAAAACAAGCCCTCTCCTTCCTCTACATGGCATCCCTTCAAATATTTAAACATGGCTATCCTGTCCCCTCTTAACCTTCTCTTCTGCAGACTGAACATACCCAGCTCTCTAAGTCTATCCTCATAGGGCATGGCTTCCAGGCCTCTCACCATTTTGGCCGCCCTCCTCTGGACCTGCTCCAGCCTGACCATGTCCTTCTTGAATTGAGGTGCCCAGAACTGGACACGGGATTCAAGATGAGGTCTATCCAAAGCAGAGTAGAGTGGTACCAGTACCTCCCTCAATCTAGACACCATACTCCTATCGATGCAGCCGAGAATTGCGTTGGCTTTCTTGGCTGCTGCATCACACTGCTGACTCATGTTCAGCTTGTGATCTATTAAGACTCCTAGATCCCTTTCACAAGTACTGCCATCCAGCCACGTGTCCCCCATCCTATATTTCTGCATTCCATTTTTTCTACCTAAGTGTAGGACCTTACACTTCTCTCTGTTGAATTTCATTTTGTTAGCCTTGGCCCAGCTCTCCGATCTATCCAGGTCGTTTTGAATTTTTATCCTGTGCTCTGGCGTATTAGCAGCCCCTCCCAATTTGGTGTCATCTGCAAATTTGATGAGCACGCCCTCTATTCCTTCATCCAAGTCATTGATGAAGATATTGAACAGCCCTGGGCCCAGGACAGAACCCTGTGGCACCCCGCTGGTCACTTCTCTCCAGGATGAAAAGCAGCCATTGGTGAGCACCCTTTGGGAACGGTCAGTCAACCAGTTACAGATCCACCTGACAGTAGCTCTGTCCAGCCCGCATTTTACTAGCTTCTTTGCAAGAATGTCATCGGGAACTTTGTCAAAGGCCTTACTGAGGTCAAGATATGTGACATCCACAGCATTCCCACAGTATTGCAACATCCACAGCATTAAGAAAGGCAAGCTTGTGTGTGTGTGTGCCATTGAAAATTGGCTGGTCTTTGCAGAAGAGTGGCATAAAGCATCTTCCACTGTCATGCCTCCCTGCAACCTCAGAGCCAGCAAAAGCTGGCTTCTCCCACTCAGCTTCTCCGAACTTTCTGTCCATAGGGCAAGTGGGCACATGCCCTTTAGCAACCATAAGGCAGTTTGGGGCGGGAGAAGAAGTGAAAAGAGGAGAGTGCAAGAGCTCAGAGTTAAGACAGAGGGTCTGAATGACACAAGGGACCTTTGAAAGAGAAAGGGAGAGAGAGGCACAGAATCAGACATGGGGGCACAAGGTTGAACGGGGGGCACGCTGTCCACTTGTAGATGTGAAGGGGGTCACGGGGGCAAAAAGTTTGAGAACCACTGTCCTAACTTGTCCCATTTCTGCAAAGAGGTAAATGTATGGATATGGGGGGGACGGCATTGTTTGTCTAAAGGGGCTTTCAAGATTCTTTCCTTCTTTCTATTTCTCCCTCCAGCAGGGAGGGGTTTACTTGGAGGCACATGTGCCAAGTAAATCAAACTTGCTTTTGAGGAGACATGCGTGTGTCCAGGAAGGAAGATCCTAATCTTGCATTTTCTGCTCTTTAATAATTTTAATGCTTCCTCTGATGTGTCTTTTCAATGCCTTTGAAGGGCTCTTTGAAGGGCTGCTTCTTGCACCATCCAGACATCCATTATAACTTTTCCATTTCCTTAGGCGTGTCTCCCATTACTCAAGATCAAGCCTCCTTCTTCTTTTTTTTTCTTCTCTAGTCTAAAGGTTTGTTTTCTCATTAACATACTGACTTAATTCCTGTTATAGCCAAGCCTCGTGGCTTAAATGGGCTTGCTAGTCCATTGAAAACAGCAATTTTCATCTTTACTTTTTTTCCCTGGGTAGAACTGTCCCCAGTTTTTCTCCAACATCGGCCCCTATTGAATATTGAACTGAATGCTAGGGAGTTGGTCCTTCAAGGCGAAATGCCGCTTTGCTTACACACAAACCTTGGAATTTTTTCCCTACATACATTGAAGCATTAAAGCAGTGTTTGTCTGTTACCTCAAACCAGGCGAGAAACTGCTGAAAAGTACGTCTCTACTTAACCCTTTCTTGGAGTTTCTCAACATACATTGAAGCAGAGTCTGTTGGCTGCTTCCCCCACCCATCTCCACCCCAAAACGACAACACACAATAGGTTAAGGCGGTTGAGCTGTGGGTGAGGGGTCCCAACAGCTCGGAACAATAGGGAGAGACAAAGAACATATACACACCAACCCAAGCAGCCAGAAAATCAACGGTCTGCGTTGGAAACTGCGGTGCCAAATACTCACACTTTCATCCAGACAGCACGGCTCTCCCTCCTTCCTTGTGTGTCTAAGGTATCCTGCGGCTTCAGTGGCCCCCTTCTGGGGCCACTTACTAGGGCAGGACCTAGGGGGTGATCAGGCCCCTCTTCTCCCCAGTGTCCCACACTTTAGGGGGAGGCACTAACACACTTACCTACGGCCGTGTCTGTATCAATTTTCCAAACCATTCCTGGGTTCCTGGCTGGCAAACGGTTCCCCTGGTTTCAACACCCCCACAAGGAGGACCGTCCGATTAAACATCGGGGGCGCCCAAGGTCCCCAATCGGTGGGGCAAAGAGACCCGGGGGCGGTGGCCGCTCAAGAGGGCAAAAGATCCCATATCCCGGGCGGGCCCCCAGCTGAAGCAGCGACCAGAGATAAGACCCTTTCGGTTAGGAAAAAAGATTTTTATTTTGCCAGCAGCCTCGGCTGGGATAGCTCCCAAAAGAAACCGAGCCCCCGCCTCTTCATGTTCACAGTATTTTATACATTCTCCAGTACAGTCATCACATGTTCAGGGAAAGAAACAGATGCGTACAAATACGTACAAAGGTTTCCACCGGCACAATAGACCATTCTCTAATGTTGTAATTCTTAATGTATCGAGGCCTAGCAGAAGCGAGCTTGCCAAGTAGAGGTGAGCTGCCAACATTTCAAGCGCTCAAGGTTCCATTGCATTCCCTCAGTTCTTTACAAACTCAGAGAGAAATAACTGTTTTTCCCATACCTAGAGGTCATCTAGACTGACCCCACCACAAGGTGTGGGCAACTGTAGCAAGCTAGGAGATGGCTTTGGCTTCCTAGGAGACCTTGAGGAGCTTGTAACCTCCCCCACACACATATTACCACCAAAAAAGGTTTTGGGGGCCATTTTCATCATGTTTCCAGCTTCCTGGTCATTTTGAGCCCAAGAGAAGCCTTCTTTTAAAACGGGAAGTGACCAGTTTAATTCTGGTTTCAAAAAAGCATTTTCTGGGCCTAAAATGGCCGAAGGAGCCCCCCAAACATGGCAAAAATGTCCCTAAGAGGCATTTGGAGGACATTTTTGATCCCCTGGTGCCAGAGAAATGGCCCTGGGGTGACTGCATGTGAGCCACAGGCTGCCCTTTGCTCTCTCCTGATCTAAGTCATTGATAAAAATGTTGAAAAGTGCCAGGCCCAGGAAAAGGTCCTACTGCTGTACACTTGTTTGTTAACTTTATTTCTACCCTGCTGTTTTCTCAAAATTGGGACTCAAGGAAGCTTTCCATTTTCCTGGTGCCTTACTAAATAAATACATTTTTTTTAGTGCTGTATTTCTCCTTGTCGTTTCATGCAAAAGGTGGTCTGACCCCTTCCTCTTCAGGGCGTTTTGGTGGGTGGGGTGGATAGGGGTGTCCCTTCCAGCGCCAGGCCAGCTAGTTTGGTGGACGCGTGGGTGGGGGAAATGGTGACAAATATGCGATGGCTGATTAATCCTGGCTATCAGAAAATGTGACACCTCAAGTCTGACAAGAAAAGATTTGGGAAGAGGCTTCAAATTGGGGATCTGTGGCCTCAAAAGAGTCCGGTGAGCAGCTGGTATACCTCAGCCTCCAGCTTTTAATTCAGGGTGACTCCAAATGAGTGCCAGTCGTTCTGTTGGAGTCTGGAAAGAATTTTTCAAAAAAGTATTTGCCAATACATTTCTTCTCAATAACAACAAGAAGATAAAATATTTAGGTATTACAATTACAAAACAAAAATAATGAACTTTTTGAGAGTAATTACAAAAAAATTTGGAAGGGGATTAAAAATGATATCCAGAGTTGGTCGAAACTAAATCTCTCTTTATTGGGTAGAGTGGCTGCGGTCAAAATGAATATTCTCCCCAAAATGAATTATCTTTTTCAAAATTTGCCTATGATAACAAATGAAAAATGCTTTACAGACTGGCAGAAAGATCTACTATATTTCATATGGAAAGGGAAAAAGGCAAGAATCAGACAGAAGACTTTAATAGACAAGAAAGAAAGAAGCGGCTGTGGACTCCCAGAACTAAAACTTTATTACTATGCAAACGGATTGACATGGATCACAGACTGGATCAAGTTACAAAGTGACAGAACTCTAAATTTAGAAGGACCAGACATACGATTTGGCCGGCACGCATACCTATGGTACGATAAAGCAAAAGTCGATAAAGAATTTATGTATCACTATATAAGATGTCCGCTATTGCAGATCTGGCAAAAAATCAAACAAAAAATTTACAGAAGGCTGCCCCAATGGATATCACCACAGGAAGCCCTATATGGTAGATGGAAGGACCTTAACAAAAGGTGGTTTAAATATAAAGACTGTCCTCTGTAAGATGTTGGAGGGTGTATTTCACCTTCCCTGAGGTATCAAATGTGTGAAATATAAAGTGCAGATATACCCTTCTGCTGTGTGCTTACTATCACCTAACTTTTTTTACAACTTGGTATATCAAGGTATGGAACGGTGGTGGAGAGGAGGGCCAAGTCAATATAGCGGCACAGTTATTGTTGGCCTGACGCTTGGGGTGAGCCAACCTCAAGGTCTGGGGTACTGCTGGAAAGGTCTAGTCGTGCGGAGCCTGGGATATGTGGCTTGTCCATTATGCATTCAGGCTAATTCAGACTAAAGACCCTGAAAAATCTGCCCTGATAGGTGATGTAGAAAAGGCGTGGCCACGTGCTAAACCCATAGAAGAGATATTAAATATGGGTACCAGCTTCCTACTCTAGCATTCTCGCCGATCCAGAGGCAATGGATACTGCCACCTACTAGTGATGTCCAGAAACAAGAATCTCAAAACATCAGATAAGAAACACCAAGAAACCTGTTAGAAACCTTTAACATCGCACAGTTAGAGCACTATGATCCCACTTTAACTGCCTTGGCAACATCCTATGGAATCCGGGATGTCACAGTTGTTGTTATGTGTGTGTGTGTCTTCAAGTTGTTTCTAACTTATGGCAACCCTATGGTGGACCTGTCACAGGGTTTTCTGGGTCTAAGTGTGTGCGAGGTGCCCAAGGTCACCCAGTGGGTTTCCATGGCCGAGGGGGGAATCGAACCCTGGCCTCCAGGGTTGTGGTCCAACATTCAAACCGCTACACTGTGCTGGGTCTTAATCGCTTCTCAACCGGAGGGCTCTAGTATCCGCCCAGACTACAACTCCCAGGATTCCATTTGATGCAGCCATAGCAGCTGAAGTGGAATAACAGCAGTAATATTCTGTATTTTGAAAAGGAGGCAGGTCAGGTGGAATTTGGGAGTCAAAGTGATGTCTCTTTGAGTCAAGAATGGAAATATGCAAGGCAAATGGAACAACTTCAAGCTGTGTTGAAGAATTCTGACACACTCAGACAACTACTGTTAGAAAGACTCGGGGAATTGAGGAATAACTCTGGGGTGGGAGCAAAGGGTATCCACTTGCATTGCCAAAGTGTTTTGCTGTTTTAATCTGTTGATGGAAGCCGCCTTGAGTCCTATGCCAGGAGAAAGGCAACATACAAATATAATAAAATAAAATAAATAAAAACAATGTCTAGAGGGCTTCCCTGCTCCAGACAATGGATAGTTATAGCCGTCTTCTCCTCTTCATATCCTTTTGCAGACCAAAGGAGAGTTGAAGCTTCTTTGATATTCACGGTTGGAAGTCGGACATTTTGGATCATGGGTAAGTCCTTACGTCTGCGTAGGCGTACCCCTGCTCGTGGCATTTCCCATATCTTTCTAAAGGTTATGGAAGGAGCTGAGGACTAAGGTGGAAAGGGAACCACTCCATTCCCATTACGGTCAGGTTGTGGGGAGAGACGATCGACCCCGTCCTCCCTTCTGAGTCCATGTCGGTATTAAGCAGAGGTGGAGAAGAGGCAGGACACCCGGGTCCCTTCTTCTTAGGTGCGGGGAAGACAGAAGGTTTACGATATGGGCTCGCAGGCTCCTGTTGTTTCTCTTAGGCTCATGGGCTATAAGAAGCCACAACCCATTCTCAATTTTGAGGCTGGAGGAGAGAAAAGGGGATGAGCCAAAGGGAGCCAAAATTCTTGAGTTCTCTTTACGGGGCCTCTTGGGTCCATACGGAAGCCACGACTCTACCATCCACCTCCTAAAAGCTTTGTTATTCTCTCAGTCACAAAAACTCACTCCTCCCTTTCCATTTTTTGGACTCCTCTCATCATTTGGTGAAATGCAGTTTTCACATGTACACACACATTTGCATGCAGGTATACTTCAGTTAACAAAGGGGATGAGTTCCTGGGTATTACTATTTTTAACAGTAAAATTGGTGCCAACAGCAGAAATGACATGGGAAGATAGGCTCTTATGTCACACACACACACACACACACACAAAGAGCTCTTCAACATGTTTCAGAAAAATTTGATTAAATCTTAAAGTATGCACATGTGAAATGAAACAATCAGGTCAAGTAAGCCTTGTATAAAACATTTTTAATCTTCTAAAAATGGAGTCTTTTCCAAAATGAATCTAGGGATGACTTAAGCATGATGTTGTCGCGGTCCCATCCTTCTCCCATCACCAGGCAGCATAATTGCAGATTAAATCACTGACGGGTTTACCCGTCAATGACCCGTGATCGTGCAACCATACCACATTTACCTGGGCCGTGGAAGCCCTGGAAGCAAAATAGAGGTGCTTCCGGCCCAGCACAGCCTGGGAAGATGCCCGGCTGCACTGTGGAAGGAAGAGGCGTGTCCATTGCACTTCCTTTGGCAGGGAGTTGGTCCGGTACAAAGGGGAGTGCTCCCAACGGGCCCCCTTCCCGGCAGAGCCGCTACCAGGATCCCACACCGGAGCATGAAAGGACAAGGTAGGGTGCAGAAAGGGCCGTAGAATTTTCAATTCTGTGGCCAAACATACAGATCTATACTTTTTTAACATGGGAGCACCTGGGGAGACAGGCGGATCTGCTCTCCCTCTCCAGTTTTGCTGTTTACACATGCTCAGTAAGGGATTCTGGAGGCAGCTGCAGTTTACCTTGGCAGTTGTGGGCAGGCTCACTCAGCAACAATAACAAGGTTTCTTTATAACGCCCTTTACACCACAGGGCGGAACAATAACGACACCTACAAGTCGGGACAAAGACATTATAGCAATAGCACGTACATTTCTATACCACTTATCAGTGCGAGCACTCTCTGAGTGGTTTACAACGTCGAAGCTAATTGCCCCCAACAAGCCGGGTACTCATTTGACTGACGATGGAAGGGTGGAAGGCTGAGTCAACCTGGAGCCCCGCAGGATCGAACTCACAACCCTGTGGCTGCAGTACCGGCATTTAACCAGTGCGTCACCAGGGCAATAGAATCCGCTAGAGCAGGACGCAGCTGGACAAAGAACAAGGAAGGAACGGGGGCCTGTCAGGGAAAGACTTCTTTGACAGAGACTTGCTTGGCTTATGTACACCTGTATTATCATTTGGGTGGGTCAAGGTTTGGCAAAGTGTATCCCCAAGGCTGCATGCCTCATCCGAGCCCTTTTTGCAGTCTCCTCCCCTTTGTTCTTTAAAATCCGACTTTGCAGGTTGACCAACTGGGTCTATGCTTTGCTTCTTCGATGCCCAGTTTCTTCTTGGTACCACCACTGCCTCTTGACTCTTACCCTTGTTGTCTTACATGTCCACGTGAACCAGATCTGAGTGTGCAGCTGGGACTTTCCACAACTTACCGTAAGTCCGGGGAAGCAAAGATCTTGAGCGTAGCATTGCTTGTGTTACTTGCAACGTGTGCGACAGAATGGTACTTCTTTGTAACACCGTGTTAACGATCACCAATAGAGCAAATAGGAGCAAATTGGAGAGTGTTCAGGATAGCAATGATCCCAGTGAACTTGAGAGTATGGCAATCTTAGCAACCCTTAGCCCTGTCTTTATTTCTCTAAAGACTTCCTTGAAGCATTCAAGAGAAATTTTCAAAGTCAAATCCAAATATGAAGATGGTGGCAGCACAGAGAGGTACCCTACAACCATGTCTAGTCGGTTGGTCTTTCCTCCCTCCCTCCCTCTTTCCCTCACTCGCTCTTTCTTTCTTTCTTTCTTTCTTTCTTTCTTTCTTTCTTTCTTTCTTTCTTTCTTTCTTTCTTTCTTTCTCTCTCTCTCTCTCTCTCTCTCCTTCCTTCCTTCCTTCCTTCCTTCCTTCCTTCCTTCCTTCCTTCCTTCCTTCCTTCCTTCCTTTTTAATTTGGTTTCAATTGGTATTTTCTCTTTTTTCTCTCATCCTACTGTTTTACTTCCCCTCGCTGCTAAGGCCATTTCCACACGGGTTAAAAAAAACGGTGCAGTGAGTCCTCCGCAGAGGACTCACTGCACCTTGGAGCGGACTGGGTCCGGACAACTGAGCGTAGATCCGCACCTCAGTCTGCTCCGGAGCGATCCCAAGTGGTCCTCCATCGTGTTTTTGAAAGACCTGATTTTTCAGGTTTTTCAAAATGCCGGCGCGCGCCATTGCGTGCCTGCTCTCCGATGCAGATTCGCAGGCTTGCACCAATGTGAGCCTGCGATCTGCAGAGAGCGGGCTTTAGGCTGGCGAGCTTCAGGGGTTGGTCGAGACCCACGACCAACCGGAAGCCGCCGTTTTGGACACCAGAGCAGTGCGGATCTACGACCACGCACTGCTCCTCCTCGCCCCGGACTGGACCGGACCGACAAAAGATCCGGTGAGTAGCGTCAGGGAGCGATTCCCTCGCCGCGTGCAGAAATGGCCTAAGTTATGCTTCACTTTCAATCTGGCCTGCCTATATTTATTTGTCTCATCCTGTTTGGCTTGCTTGCCCTGGCTGGAGGACTCTCAAGCTTCTACTGAAAACTTTGAAGATAAAAATTAGACAAGAGATAAAATGCAGAAACTTAAGCTTGAATAACAATTTGAACCTACAGAAACAGGACACATGCTAGAGTTTTTCCTGGATCTATACAACTGAAGAATGCTAGGAAACAAAATTAAACAACTGATTATAGCCAAGGAAACAGTAGGTAAGGTGGGCTCTATTCCCATTTCCACCTCAAATAGTTTTTCACCTCTACTTAATGTAGGAGCAGTTTCAAACTCAGGATGTTCATGACCATGGTAATAAAGAGAATCATAGAGTCATGGATGGGAGAGACTCCAGGGGCCATCCAGTCCAACCCCCTGCTGCCATGCAGGAACCCACATCAAAGCACTCCCTGTGACAAATGGCCATCCAGCCTTTGCTTAAAAGCCTCCAAAGTATGTAAAAACCTCCAAAGAACATTGAGAGAGAGTTTGCTGATGTTTCCCACATCAGGGGTGGGAGGCTCTCCCCTGCCACAAAGCCAAGACAATAGCAGTCACAACTTCTGCAGCAACCCTCATTGGGCTTTATGGCATCTCAGTGTCTGCTGGCAGCTCACACAGTCATTTCTGTATTTGAACAATTATCTAAAATTAACAAGCATGTTCATTCAATAGATCAATCATGTAAGGAATGTACTAAGAAATACAAAAATCAGCTTATCAAGATAGCTGATCACTACGAAGGCTAGAGCCTAGATTCTCGTGTGCAATTACCGGCTGAAACTTGACATTTATAACTTGTGCGTTAGGCCTTTTGACATTAGCAGACAAATTCCCTTATATTTGGAAACAGAGGCTGAACAAATATCTCTATAGATCTATTAATCTATCTATCTATCTATCTATCTATCTATCTATCTATCTATCTATCTAATCTACATGTGGTCTCTCACAAAATGTCTTTTTACAAATGAGATACAATTATGAAGGTTCACATCTTTGTGTTTTTCATGGTTTGAGGAAGTTTCAAATACAAAATGTTAAAATTTGAGTTTTAGGAGGCATAGCTCTATTTGATGTGAGCCAATCCTGTTTGAGCCTATTGTTAATTCTGTGACACCATTTTCAGCATAGGAATTCATTGTTTAGTATTTTACTAACAAAGTACCAGCTTGTTGTTGTTGTTTCCCAATTGAGGTAACGCCAAGGCGAGCCTATCGTGGGTTTTATTCAGAGAGGGTCTGCCTTTGCCTTTTTCTGAGGCTGAGAGAGTATGACTTGCCCAAGTTCACCCTGGGCAAGGATTTGAACTCTGGTCTCTAGCGTTGTACTTCAATGGTCAAACCACAACACCATGCTGGCTCCCAAAGTCTCAGCTGGCTGATATCAAAACCTGGAACTAAATGCCAGTTTGCTTTGTATGCAGAGCCCCAATACTGGAAGAAAATTTACATAGCGTGCCCTCCGACTGTCCTATATTGGCAGGGATGAGCCCGATTAATGTTCTGCTGTCCCACTTTTTCAGTTATTTTGTAAGATGTCCCTTTGTCTTCAGCCTAATTCAATTGCTGCAAACTAAGCTCAGAGTTTAGAAGTAGTTTGTGCTCGCATCAGCAGCGGGGAGAGGAGGAGGCAAAGTCTTGCCCTTTCCGGGAGGCTCAGGCGAAAGCAAACTGCTGCAGACTTTCCTAGCTTTTGTGTCGTTCTTACATAATAACTTTTGCCATCTTGACCACATTCTGATGTTGCTTGGCCAAAAGGCACCCCAGTTTTCCTCTGTGAAATGTTGAAGGGTATGGCTTAAGTGAAGAACATTTGAGAACAGGATGGGGAAAGAGAAATCTTAGAGCAAATTTGTTCAAACTCTAGGGATGTCTCCATCTCTGTTCCTTTCTTGCAGGTCAGAATAGATTTCAGGTTTCTACATATCTTACAATGCAAGCTGGACACCCCCCAGTTGCTGTTGGTAAGTCCTAGGGCTGGTCGGTCTTGGAAAAAACAAGTGCTCATAACCATTGGGGAATACAACTAGCTGGCAGCATTGTTAAACATGGACAAGAAATGTCCATGTCTTATCTTCCCAAACTGGCAACAGAACAAAACATATCTGGTCTCCCTAATCCATACATACGTGCAGTGCTCTTTGGAGGAATAAACTGCACATAAAACAATGCATATATTTGAGAAATACATGTGACTAAAAACGCAAGCATTTGAAAAATGTGCACTGACTTGCTTTAATCCAAAGAAAACCAGGCATTAAAATACATGTTTTGGAAAAAGGTGTGCAAAAATGCATACATTTCTGAGATAATACACACAAAAGTGCACACATTTTCCAGGGGAGAAGGGGGAAGGTTTAAGCAGTAGCCTAGAGCACCTCTGCACAGTCCAGGCTTGTGCGCCAGCTGCGCCCATTCCTGGAGACGTCAGACCTGCCCACGGTAACGCCTGCCTTGGTGACATCTCGGTTGGATTATTTAAACGCACTGTATGTGGGGCTGCCTTTGAAGAGTGTTCAGAAACTTCGGCGGGTGCAAAGAGCTGCAGCCAGAGTGTTAACTGGAGCTGGCTACAGGTTCACACGACCCCCCTGTTGCAACAACTCCCCTGCCTGTTGATCTGTTTCCGGCACAGTCCGAAGTGCTGGTGATGACCTTTAAAGCCCTGCGCAGTTCAGGTCCAGGTTATCTGAGGGACCGTATTCTCCCCTACGAACCAGCCTGGGCTTTGAGATCTGCTGGAGAGGCCCTTCTCTCTATCCCAACACCTTCACAGGTGCGTTTGGTGGGGAAATGGGAGACGGTTTTTTCACAGCGGCTGCTGCCAGACTCCAGAAAGTCCCTTCCCAGAGAGATCAGACCAGCACTCTTCCTGCCTGCTTTCCCGAGATAATGAAAGACATTCTTATTCCAGCTGTGAACCTTTCCTGGGTGATGAAAGGTGGCTGGTCATTTTCTTGCTCGTAGGAGTTGTGATTTATTGTTCTTAATATATATTCTAACTTTGTTTTAACTATTATTTGCTTGCTTAATTTGTTTTAACTTCTATACGTTACGAATTTTTAATTGTGTTTCCTTTTTTAAATGTACTGTCCTCCTGAGTCCTCCTGAGGAAGAAAGCAGGATACCATTAAAGATAAAACAACAGCAATAGCAATAACAATAATAATAACAACAACAAAGTTCATATGACTACTGAGTAACTTGTCAGCTATGACAATTTTGAAACAAAGGATAAAGACCGATGGAGAAATATGTTGTTAGGTGTTAAAATTTGTTTCTCCAGAAGCTCAGGTTGTGTTCCGGGGGTCCTCGTGATGACATGAGATCCAAAATGAATAACGTCAAAGGAATCCAAGTTGCTCTGAATTTGTCTTCTTTTATGTCCCCCCTTCCTTGTCAGTCTAGGATGATGAGTAAATTTTTCAAGAAGTGCCATAAGCTGTACTTTGTTTCCCCAGTGAGGAAGTGAGAAAGCAGGATGATTTTCCCAGGACTGAGCAACCACTAATCTGGCGACATTTAAGAATATGGAAACCAGAGATCTGTGTGATAGTTTCTCATTTTCTCCATGGAAGTCAGAGAATAAGAGAAGAGCACCTTTATAATGTGTGGTTGGATTGTTCATACCAGAGAGCCAATCCAGAACTTAATCCCAGAAGTTTTCAGCAATAGGGCATGGCAACCATCAATGCTTTGGAGTTGCATCGTCTAAGAACCGTGAGTCTTCTCTCCCTATCACCTCCAGCTGAGACCAGGAACCTCTTCTAATTTCATTCAATGGAAACAGGCACAATTGCCATTTGCGAACTAATATCTTACATTGGAAGCCTTTGATAGCCATTTAATGAAGAGGATGGCCACACTTTATTCCAATGCTTGTCAGAAGTTGGAGCACTTAGGTTCGTTTCCCACTGAATCATGTTTCTTGTACAGTAATTTGAATCCATAGGTTGAGGCGTTGTACTGTCATTCCCACACAGTGATGTCAGTGTTGTTTCCCCCTCTTATAACCTTTAATTATTACTGCAAAGCAAAGCAGTAAGGAAAATGTCTGGAGCAAATTTCTTGCAGCATGATACGTAACTAATCAAATACCTCCCTGCATTGTTTTGTTACAGGACAATGGGACTTGCACGTTCCTCCATATTTCATCCTCCGCAGTCGATGGTAAGTGGTAAGAAAGTCGGACATTCTCCTACGTGCAATGCTGAGGCCGTGTTTGTCCAAATGATACCTTCCACATACACAGTGAACGCCTTAGCAGAAACGCACTTTTGCAGGTGCCTGAGTGCTTCGTGCACAGGCGACTACGACAGCGAACGTGGTGTCAGGATGCCGTTGGCGGAGCCATGGGATAAGGCTGGTTGGGCATGTTTTGGGAGACGTCCTTGGGTGGTTCCAGGCAAAGGCAAGGCCCTACTTAGCCCCTTGGGACTGTGTGTCTCCCATGGGACAAGAAGCTCCTGCAACAGTAAAATATTTTTCATCACACGGACTAAGGGGTTTTTTTGCTGGTACAAAAAGGGTTCTTTCAGGATGGGAAACAAGCTTTGTTTGTTTGTTCTCCCAGTCTGGACTCAAGGTAGCTCACAATAGGTTAGCAAAAAATTCAGTAAAAACAATGAATACCTCAAAAATATATTTAAAAACATTAAATAAATGACCATAGCAGATGTATTTAAAGCAGTTTAAAAGGCAGTTTAAAAATTGGTAGTAATGACGATCAGAATACAGCATATCCCATTTAAAAGACCTTCCTCAATGGCCTGTGTATAGTCAAAGGCCAGAGGAAACAGAACGGCCTGCACCAACTGGCAGAAAGAGAATAGAGACCGTTTCCGCACTACACTGTTATAGTGCTATTATTCCACCTTCAACGTCCTATGGAATTCTGGGGTTTGCAGGGAGGGGCCTTTAGAATTCTCTGCCAGAGAACTCTTTGGCCTCGTTAAATTACAAACCCCAGAATTCCATAGGATGTTGAAAGTGGAATAATAGCACTGTAACAGTGTAGTACAGAAATGGCCAGAGAGTCCATCCTCCGGTGGCAGCTGCTAAGGAGGCTCCCTCCCTTGGGTCCGCCTGCAAGTATGGATTCAGGGGCTACTGAGCTTCATTGTCTGCTTATCCCCCATGAACTCTAGACGCTCCACAGCTGACATTAAGAGTTTGGAAACTACTTGGACGAAATCAATCTGCCAAGATCTGTACATCCTTCTCTAAGAAATTCAAAATGGGGTACCATAAATTTCAGTGATTGAAAGCAGTTGTGCAAAGCTGTAGCAAACTGTTTGTCAACACTCTTGAGCACCAAATTCTAGAGAATGTCAGCGATCAAATACTGTGTGACATGCACCCACACACACACACACACACAAAATCCAATACACTGAAATGAAAACTCACTGGCAGTCAGATAATGGTATCCCTTATTTGGCAGTCATTCAAGTATTCTGAAAGTAAGCTTTAAGTATAACAATCAGAGCAAATTGATTCTTTCGCTTGGGATGTCCGGGTACGTCAACTTGTCTCCTTGTTGCTTTGTCGCAGGAATGGACGTATCCGTTCTGGTTTCTTTTACCACATGATTAGAATGGTCCGTGATTTGTGGTAAGTCCAGTTACCATCTTCAATTTAGGATATTTCTGTTTTGTTTTTCATCAGTTCACCCTAGGTTCACTTGTTTATTATGGCTGTGGTATGGAAAGTGATTTATCTATTGTTGATTATAGATTACATGTAAATTGGCTGGATTATCCTTTCTCATTTCATTTTATTTTATTTTTATTTTCGTGCAATGGCTGGCCGCTAAAATGCAATAAACTTGACTTGACTATTACGGCTGTGCATAGGGAGAGGTACTTGTGAGATTGTTCTGTTTCAGTGCCAAAATAGATTCACCAGTCGGGGGTCCTATGTTACGCTGATTGGTTGGGAGCTGAACATTTGGTGCTCCATGATGGGCAGCAAAATGGCTTGGCTTGGCTTGGGCATGTGCATTAGCTCTCAGATACTGCAAAATATGGGGTCTTGGATATCACACGTCCGTGAAATAGGGGATCTTGGGTTCCAAACGGAGACGTCCCTGATGTTGAAAACAACCGAAACCCAACACAGATCTATGAAGACAGTCAAGGACCAATAAAGATCTCTCCATCCTAAGCTCTTCCCTAGACTGAAGCTAGATTGGATCAGCACCCTGACTAACTTTCCTATCCTATGGTGGAGTTCCTATGAGAAAGTTTTCGGTCTGCTTCTCTAAGCCATTGGTGTCTTTGTTCCTTAATCAGGAGCTCTAACCACTGCTCACACTATCAGACCCACGTGCCTCACGCGGTCTTCTCTTTGTTTTCTTTCCCACCAAGGGAGATGCTACCCCTTGTCAGGACACCCTTCCGCTTCCAGGCCAGCCTCCTCCTGTTTCGTGGTAAGTCCCTTTGGAGCCGAGGACTGAGAAGCTGGAGACCGGTCCTGAGTAAGAGAGCAGGCTTGCGTGATCGACTTCTCCTTGAAAGGGGCCCTTGTGGAACGTGCCATTAGCCGGGATGACTCTCCCGTTGACGCCTTGGTTGCACCGTAAACACAACTTCTGATTGATTAGGTGCCAAACAAGGCAAAGATGGAAATAGGCATCATCAGTTAGAACACACGAGAGGGACTCATGGCCCCTGGACCTAATCCGGCTAACCAGGCCTCCTAAGTCCAGTCCACAAAATGTCCGAGGGATGACCTTCCTACCCCACAAATCGTTCCCTAAAGACCCGCCTTCTGGAGATTCCCTCCTTTGCCCCACCCACACTCTCTATGGGGAAGGCAAGCATGGGAGGTGGGATGAAATCCTGCTGTTGCCTCCTAGTCTCTGAGATAAGAAGAGCCCCCTTTTTCCCTGATTTCATTTTCCCGGTGGGGGATACGAACGATGTGTGGAGGAATCCCCATTAGATCATGGAGGAGGGCTTGTGTTTTCATGCTCCTCAGGAACACATGGGATGAGAGGCGCAAAAGGGGACTTTCTCTGACCCGAGAGAGGTGGAACTCCACGCTTCCTTCTGCCCAGAGAAAGTGGACTGGGGTGGGTGGGGGCTGAAGGACAGCCTGGGAGGGGCAGGGATCGGGGCAGAGTCCTTCTGACTTCGTCCGGCTGATACCGGCCTGGTGCTGAGGACCGCTCCAGACCCAGGGATCGTGACCGCTCTTCATGCTCGAGTCATATAAAGCAGCTTCCGTCTTTCTTTCTGTTAAGCGTTCTCACTCCTGTCAATTGGATTTTTAGGCCGTTCAACTTCTGCCCATGCCAGGATCCAGTTGGAAGAAAACTAACGTCTTCTGAAAATGTGAGCACACGGCTGTGCCAAAATGGACCCTGCGCTTCAACCGACTCTCTGCTTCCTTCTCTCTTTCCAAGACAGAAGAGAAAACTCTATGCACCCACTCTCCTATGCAATGCTTTAAAGCTAAAGATATGTGCCTTCTTTTAAACTCAGGAAACAGGGGGCTTCTCAAGCATGTTGATTTTTTTTTTAAAGACTACTGTGCCAATATTATTAGGAAGATTATTATAAATTAGCACGTCAAACCACTCCTACTTTGTTGCTGCTGTTGTTTGGCATCAGGGGGACTTTAACTTACGTCGACCTTATGGATGAGGTATTTCGAAGAGCCTCCGTCCTCTACTGCCATTCTCAGGTCTTCCAAACTTAGCACTGTGGCTTCCTTAATAGAATAAATCTGTCCACCTATAGTTCCTCTTTTCCAACTGGCTTGTGCTTTATCTAGCATTTTATCATCTTTTGCGGTGGCTCCTATTATAAACCATCCAAAGTACCCCAGTCTCTGGCCCTTTTCACACGGCATTTTCCGTGCGAAAGGGCGCCTGGAGCGGCGCACGATTGTGAGGAGCGATCTGCACGACGCACTCACAGTTGCGCGATGCTCCAGGGGCCGGAGATTAGATTAGGGAAAGCAAAAATAGAACAAAAAAGGAGAAGTAAAAAGAAGAAGAAGAGGAAAAAGAAGAAGAAAGACACAGTTTCCATAAAAAGTTTACAGTTTACATTTTGGTCAAAAAAAAAAAAAAATCAACACTCCTTGTGGGCTCTGAGCATTAGTTTCTATTTCTAGTTCGCGTCTTGATTTTTCTCTTTAAAAAACTTTCTTGAGCCAAACCTTCACTGTCTCCAGTTGTATTGCAATTGACCTCCACAAACAATTGGGATCATTTGGGCCAAAGATGGAGTATTGGGGGGCCCTTGAGTTCTCAGAAGTGCCTTGGGTGGGCCACACACACTCTCTTGCTCCATTTTTCCATTACAATTTCACTCAAACAGTTACGCTGCTTTGGGACCTATACTGGGGACAAAGGATAGAAATTAAATCTATCAGTCAATCAATCAGTCTTTGGCAGCTATTGGGAAGAAAGACAGGATAAACGTGTGTGTGTGTGAGAGAGAGAGAGAGAGAGAGAACATTGGCACCTACTGAAAAGCTTACAAGAACCTATTGGTAGAAATAGTCTGGAGGTTCAAGTCTGGATTCCATCTGTACACCAGGGATAGCCAGTTCACCTTTTCGTTTGCGTGTGATGCCAAGAATGTGGTAAAAATGAGCAACAGGGCCCAGATATGGAACTATGCCTAGCTAATAAATGGAATTCAATCCTAAAAAGACTAAAATGTAGTTGTCAATAGGAAAGCTCGTCTGGGATTACGTGCGCGGGATGTATTGGTTGGGGGTGCATTGTCACTAAAGCGCCAGGCTTTCTCTTGGAGGATTCCTTCTGTTTTGGAAAAATCCCTGGCCAAGGTTCTGCGTCTTGTGGGTAGAGCCTAAGCCCATTTCCGCCCTGCGCTGTTATAGTGCTATTACTCCACTTTCAGCATCCTATGGAATCGTGGGGTTTGCAATTTTGGGAGGGGCATGGAGAATTCTCAGCCGGAGAGCTCTTGGCCTTCAGGAAACTTGTAGTGCGGAAATGGCCTAAGTCTCCACCAGGTTACCAAAGGAGACAACGGAGGCACCGGAGGCATCTCTCTCTCTCCTTACCCAGAAGTAACCCCACCCCAGCTGTGCACAACAGCGGCCAGTAAGTCTGCTCCTTCCTCTCTCGGTGCCCAAAAACCGCCAAGACATGCCTTTGTGTACTCATCCAGCCAAACAGTGGCCCAGGAGGCAGAGTTGTGCCTGGCAGCCCCCTCCCTCCACTTCTTGTTGCCCACCATAGTGGTAGCCTTGGGGGAGAAGGGACTGGACACCCCCTTCCTTAAAGTCTGAAAAGAACATGCACTGGTACATTCCCCCCAATGCTATCCATGTATGGCACCAACAAGAGCCAGCGTGGGGCAGTGGTTTGCACATTTTACTGTGAGCAGGGTTCTAATCCTCACTCGCCCATGGAAACCTATGGGGTGACTTTGGGCACGTCCCACTCTCTCAGCCTCAGCAAGGCCAAGTCCCTCCAAACAAAACCATGGTAGGCTGGCCTTTGGGTGGCTGTCAGTTGGAAGCGACTTGAAAGGACACGGCAACGACGACGTCACCAACAGGATGCCAAAGACTGAATTTTACAAATCCCAAATCTCTGTTTCTCTCTCGCGCGCGCTGTAAAGAAATGAAGTTGCACAATTTCTGTTTTTGTATGGCCTTAAAAAAAAACTTTCATAGACCAAAGATTGTAGGGGGGGTGGGTAAGACAAGTCTAAGTTTGTTATTAATATACTGAGTTTCTTTAATATTTAGAGAAAAATATTTAGGGCATTGACCACTGGAAGCTCACCGACACTTTTCAAAGAGACATACCTGCTTCAGCACTTAAACATCTTGGTGGGTTATTTACACCTAAGCCCTTCAAGAAGAGAGAAGAGAGCACTTATGGGAACAGTGTTTCCTAACTTCATCTCCTAATGTGAAAAGCTTCCCAAGCAGTATATATTTAAATGAATTGTCTGTGTGCATAAAATGTTATCTTGGAATGACATGAAATTAAAAGGGCAAGCGGTGACAAAGTTATCACTTGTATCTCTTCGGTTTTCACTCCTTGCACAAGTGGACATTTATTCTTGGTTGCCATCAACTTATTTATACCCCGCCTGTTTCCAAACTCACCCCAAATATTCATAAATTCAGCAATATGATTTAGAATAGGGATTGATTTCTTGTTGCTTACTTTGCTATCAGTAATCCTTCCTAATCCAGTATTAGCTGTCCCTGAGATATACCAACTGATATTCCTTCCATCCTGTCCAGTTCTAGGATTTTTTCATAATGGGGAAACAGAGTTCTAATAATGAGAATAATGCCACTTTTTATTGCCCTTCCTATGTTTGACAATCGCTTGAGTTATAGCTCAATTAATATATAGACCAAAGTGCTACACTGTGACAACCTGAATTTGCACTGTTGAGTTTTATAGGAGCCTCTGTCTCTGCATGTATTTTTCTGTATTTTATGGGGTAACTCATGTTTTGTCTTGTTTTTTAACATGCCAAAAAGGAGCGGGGACAGTCTCAGGTATGAAAACGATCAATCAATCAATAATTTTTATTGTGGTCAATGACCAAATTTGAAAATTCATCTACATACATGATATACATACATCTGGTAGCATTAACAAAGTATAAGTATAAACATAAATCGTATAAAATATGTGATATAAAACATAAAATATAGGTACATATTCCTATAATAAAACCTAAGCATTTACTAAAACCTTATTTTCACGAATTTTAATTACAGCGGCACAAAATTTTGCTATCTTGGTCAACATCCCTGTATTTTGCCCTGACATCAGTAAGAGAGTATAAAGGGCCTCTGAACGTCCAGGGAATGCCTTTATATATGGTTCAATAAGTGTTTCCCGGATTTCAAGATAATAAGGGCAGTGCAGAAGAACATGAGTTATTGTTTCAATTTCACCAGAATTGCAGGGGCATTTACGTTGATCGTATGGAATCTTTTGAAACTTCCCTTCTTGTATTGCTGATGGCAACGCATTTAATCGGGCAAGAGTAAAAGCTCGACGTTGATTTGATATTAAAAGTAAATAAGAATAACTAGCTGGCTTGTAGGGTATCAGCGCGGTGTCAATTAATATATTATTTGAAGTTGCCTCTAAGTCGTGCTGCCTCTCTATATTCATAATTCGCTGTCTAAGGGTTCAACTAGCTACGTCAAATCCCACATGTAAAAAGTGCTCCTCAGAAAAACCATAAAATCTGAGTTTAGCAGATATGGTTTTTTTCCATACTGATTGGAAATTATCTTGAAATACTAAGGAAGCTAAACCACTTGGTCAAAAACTTACTTTCAGCCAAAAACTAAAAATAGCTAACCAAGCCCTAGATTCAACTTTCAGGAAGCCCACCCGCAACCGCAAAGCTGCATTGCAGACCCAACGAGGTACTTGCAAGATGGCCCTCAGAAATTTTGATTGGACTATTTCTAAAGTAGTGAAAGAAGAATAAGGACCTAGTTGAGCACCATAAAGTAGTTGACTAATAGATTTGGCCTGAAACAACCTATGGGCAGCTGGAACATATTGCCCTCCTTTGGTATAAAAAAATTTTTGAATTACAGATGTGGATCTCTGTGCTACTTGTGCAACATATTCTGCATGTGCCTTACGATTTCCATTTGACTGCAATACAACACCAAGATACTTAAAGTCCTTATTTATTCAATCCTATGTTCATTTATCGTCCACTTATACAGCTTTGGTCTGTTTGCAAACACCATAATTTTAGTTTTCTCATAATTTATTTGGAGTCCTTCCTCTCGGCTATACTGTGTTAGAGCACACAATGCTCTCTGTAAGCCGATGAGTGTTTGCGACAGTATTACTGCATCATCTGCATATAGCAACACTGAAAGATGCCTACCCGCTAACTTGGGAAGGTGAAAATCTAACTGACTAAGAGCAGCAACCATTGCGTTAATATAAAAATTAAATAACAATGGGGCTAGTATACATCCTTGCTTAACTCCTTTATGTGTAAAGACTTTATTGGACAGCTGACCTTCCAAATTACACCTTATTTTCAAGGCTGTATTTTCATGTAGCTTGTAAATAAGCAATAATAAGTGACGATCTACTGAAGAGGCTTCTACCTTGTGCCACAATCTATCTCTAGAGATAGAATCAAAGGCAGATTTAAGGTCAATAAAAGCTGCAAACAAGGGCCCTTTAGCTTTACTAGAGTATTTTTCCACCAATGTTGTAGGATTAGGGCCTGGTCCAAAGTAGATCTTCCTGGTCTAAAACCTGCTTGCTCATCAGCCAGAACATTTTTTGTGTCCATCCAATATTGCAATTTCCAATATAAGTGTCTAGCATAGATTTTACTAATTATAGATAACAAACTGGGCGATAATTTGCCGCATTATCCTTCTTACGTTTCTTGAAGATTGGAATAATAATAGCCATATTCCAATCAGATGGCATGTGGGCATTCTTATCAATATATGTGAAAAGATTTGCCAGAATTGGGGCCCACCAATCTATGTTGCATTTGATTAGCTCAAGAGGAATACCATCATCCCCTGGGGCCTTGCCTGGTTTTAGTTGGTTTACAAGCTCTGTCACTTCAGCAATTGATACTGGTTGCCATTCTTGCAAATTCCTGGTAATACGATTCACTTGAAAAGTAGGGGATTCTTTAATGGCATATAACTCATAAAAATAAGCTTCCCAAACTCCAGAGGGGATATGGCAATCTGCCCATGTGGTGTAACTTTTGGTTGCTGTTGACATGAGCTGCCAAAAGGTTTTCATATCTTTCATCCTTACTGCATTCATAAGTTGTTCCCATAATGCTTGTTGTGCACAACTCTTTTTAACCTTAATCAATTTCTTATATTCTTTTTTTAATTGCAACAGCTCCTCTCCATCATATCTTCTGAGTTTTCCTTGTGAAGTTTAAATTTAAAAATAAGCAATTTCTTAGCATCCCTACACTCACAATCAGACCAATCCTTTGAACTAAACTTTCTAGTATAAACTCTTTTAGAATTGGTAGCTAAAAACAAGTCAACTAATTTTTTGATCCGTATTTCATATTGCTCAATAATCCCATTATTTGAACCTATTGCCAGGCAGGTGGAATGGATATTAGAGAACTAATTAGTGTTAAACAGCTCCAAAAAGAACCCTGCAGTCTTTTGTGACCACTTAATCCTATTACTAGTAACTATCACCTCTGGGTTTGGTTTTAAGATATTTATGATATGGGTATGATTATCAGATATCTTCAAATACAAGTTTAAGGGCAGATGATCACTTTCCAACCTATTATCTATTGCCATTTTTATAGAGGGATTCAGTAGTCCCTGGCTAACAATCGTATGGTGCTCATCCTAGTTGCTGACCAGAATGTAAATTCCCCTGGTATGTCCCCAGTAACGTTCCCATTCAAGATACATAGTTCTAACCTGAGGGTTTGCCTTTACCTTCCTCTGAGGCTGAGAGAATGTGACTTGCCTAAGGTCACCAAGGTGTGAGCAGGGATTTGAATCCTAGCCTCTAGAAGCTTTCAATAAATATTTGAATATTTAAATCTAAATTTAAATGTTTAAATCTTGAGTTAAGTCTTGGGAACCCCCAGCAACAAATTATATTTACACGGGGTCCCCGGTAAAGAAAAGGTTAAGAACCACTGCATTATGGCATTAAATTGCATCATGAAAGCTTATGACAGGCTGCCAGGTTCCTTCCTGCCCCAGTGCAAGGGGGGGGCAAGAGCAGCAGCCCCTAGGGCACAAAACTTCCACGCTTGCCCTAGGTGCTATTGAGCCTAGATACGCCACTGCAGAATTGGTGGAGAAGCAGAACCCATGTACTGTAGGAAACATGAAGGACTTACAGAGGCTTGCCGTTTCCACCCTAGACTGTTATAGTGCTATTGTTCCACTTTCAACATCCCATGGAATCCTGGGGTTTGTCATTTGCCTTTGAGGACCCTCCCTCAACTGCAAACCCCAGGATTCCATAGGATGTTGAAAGCGGAATAATAGCACTATAACAGTCTAGTGCGGAAAGGGCCAAAGTTTCCAAAGTTGGGACCATGCACACACATGGATATGAGCTCTACCAAGCAAGCCTCTGTAGGCAAGAAGAACTGAGCAGATCCCTTGTCGAGTTCATGTAACTTGTCGAGATCCCTTGTCGAGATCGTGTCACTTGTCTGTAATTTGCAAGCATCAAAACAGGAGAATGTGGAAAAACAAGTTGATGAAAAGCAGAGGGACGTCTGTATATTCATATTGGCAGGCTCATATCTCCTAATAGGAGCTTGCCCAAATTTTAAGCTCCTCGAGGGAGGACTTCTTCGTGGTTTCATCTTCGCAAGGTTGTTTGGTGAAGACACGGGAGGGAGCCTTCTCTGTGGTTACCCCCCAAACCATGGAAGTCCCACGCGTGACTGCCCAGGTTTGATGCTTCTCTGTTCTCTTTCCACAAGTCGGCAGAGAGCTTTCTGTTTACCCTGGTCTTTGACTGTTAACCGTCCCCACTTTTGCAAGGGCATTGGTAAAGATGTGGGGCTACCAGACTATGGAAGCTGTGTTACTTTTCTCTAGGAGATAAAGACCTTTTTGTTTCCTCTGGCTTTTGACTGTCAACTGGCTATTGCAGAAGGTCTTTTAATTAGGATATGCCTTGTTCTGCTCATCATTACTACCATGTTTTAACTGCCTTTTAAGCTGTTTTAAATGTTATAGTGTTAATGTTAAATGTCATAGTGCCTTTGGCCCTATATTGGGAGAAGAGTGGGATATTAAATCAATCAATCAGTCCATCCATCCATCCACCCTGGAGAGCATTTTCTGCATTAGCACTTTCTGCACTTTGTATTAGTGACGCAAAATACTTTGCCATTGCAGAAGTTTCTAGGCTGTTGTCCCACGGGAGATACACAGCCACATGGGGCTGAGTCTTTGCCTAGAATCACCGGAGAACGTCTCCAAAAACAAACCCACACGCCATAACCCCCTGGCTTTGCCCACAGCTTCCTCACACTATGTTTACTGTGGTAGAGACCTAACTACCAAGCACTCAATCTGTTGCTACAGTGAAGATGAGTTTGCGATTATATACTCAACAGGTGTAAAGTATCATTCTGCAAGACATAGGTTCACTATTGCACAGCGAAGAACGTCCAGCTTTCTTGGGACTAATCGTTGACTGTGAAAAAACGAATAATGGAGCAATGTAGGGATCCAGAAATGTTCCTATTTTACTTTGCAGTGGAAATTAAAAGTTATAAGAGGGGAAACAACACTGACATCACTGTGTGGGACTTAGAGTACCTCGGTCTATGACATCAGATTACAAGAAAAGAGAGTTGATGGGAAACAAATACTCCAGATCCTGACAAGCATTGGAATAAAATATGGACACCCTCTGCTTGTAAATGAATAACAAAGACCTTGAAAGAATGTGAATTAAAAGTAGTACAGGCAAAGTACAAAGCAACTTGGTCTTCTTTCATTTTTTCATTTCAGATCTCAACTCATCGTATCATTATACGACAGTATAAGTCTGACAAGTTCCTTCAATCTGACCACTTTTGCTCAACTTTCAGGGTTATCGGAAATGGAGAAGTTCATTTGTAAGTGTTACAAAAGACATTGTTCTAACAGATGCTCCACCAAATTTACCGCAACGCTTTCTTTCACTCAGAGCTGAGAGTCAGAGAATTTGCACCTGGAAATGACTCATGAAAATTGAGGATTCAAAGTTAGGCTGTGAGGTCTGGCAATTCTAGATTAAACTGATTTTCCTTGCACACAGCCCTGAGATAAATATGTTTAATATATTGGTTGCATCAATAAGAGTATGGTGTCTAGATCAAGGGAAGTAATGGTACCGCTCTATCTGCTTTGGTCTCTGAAGCAGCAGAAAGCAAGCCTGCCCCCTTCTTGACAGGACATCCCTTCAGATATTTAAACATGGCTATCATGTCCCCTCTTAACCTTCTCTTTCGCAGACTAAACATCCTCAGCTCCCTAAGACGCTCCTTGAAGGACATGCCTTCCAGACCCTCCAGCATTTTGGTCCCCCTCCTCTGGACATGCTCCAGCTTGTCAGTATCCTTCTTGAAATGAGGTGCCCAGAACTGGACGCAGGATTCCAAATGAGGCTTCACCAATGCAGAATAGAGTGATGCTATTACAGTAGAGTCTCGATTATCCGACATAAACGGGCAGGCTGATAGTCGGATAGCCGAAAATGTCGGATAATCCGGAGGGTCTAAGAAAAGCCTTGCAATGCTTGGGTGCATGTTTGGGGGCCTGGCTGTGCCCGTCGCCTTCCTCGTTGCCATGCTTTGGCCCTTGTTTTGGGGGCTGGAGGTACTCGCCCTGCTCGCCACCGCCGCGCTTGGGGCCGTGCTTTGGGGAGAGGCTTCACTCGCCTTTCTCTCTTTGCCCGTCGCGGCCGCCATGTTTGGGGGCGTGTCTGGGGGCACGGAAATGCCTACAGCCACGCCCCCAAGCAGTCGCGACGTCGGATAATCCAGAATGTCGGATGACCGAAGGACGGATAATCGAGACTCTACTGTACCTACTTTGATCTAGACACCATACTCCTATTAATGCAATCAAGAATCATGTTGGCTTTCTTGGCTACCTCATCACACTGCTGATTCATGTCCACCAAGACCCCCAGATCCCTTTCACATGTATTGCTATCCAGCCATGTGTCCCCCATCCTATATTTGTGCATTCCATTTTTTTCTGCCTAACTGCAAGACCTTACATTTTTCTCTGTTGAAATTCATTTTGTTAGCTTTGGCCCAGCTCTCCAATCTGTCAAGGTCATTTTGAATTTTGACCCTGTCCTTTGGCATATTAGCAATCCCTCCCAATTTGGTGTCATCTGCAAATTTGATCAGCATGCCCTTTATTCCTTCATCCAAACCATTGATGAAGATGTTGAATAGCCCTGGGCCCGGGACAGAACCCTGTGGCACCCCACCAGTCACCTCTCTCCAGGATGAAAAGCAGCCACATGTACAAGCCATGTGTTCTTGTATTTTTTTAATATCTACATTTACATTTATGTTTGTAGTTTATGTTTATGTGTAAATTTAATACAAATTATTATAATAATAAAAAACTCTCTTCTCTGCAGAAGCAAAGGTTCAGGAAACTAGTAAAATGTGGGCTGGACAGGACTACTCTTAGGTGGATTTGTAATTGGTTGACCGACCAAACCCAAAGGGTGCTCCTCACCAATGGCTGCTTTTCATCCTGGACAGGAGTGACTGGTGGGTTGCCAGAGAGTTCTGTCCTGGGCCCAGGGCTATTCGACATCTTCATCCATGACTTGGATGAAGGAGTGGAGGGCACGCTGATCAAATTTGCAGATGACATCAAATTGGGAGGGGTCGCTAAAACGCCAGAGTACAGGGTCAAAATTAAAAATGACCTTAACAAATTGGAGAGCTGGGCCAAAGCTAACAGAGAGAAATGTAACATCCTACACTTGGGCAGACAAAATGGACTGCACAAATATAGGATGGGGGACGCATGGCTGGATGATAGCAGGTGTGAATGGGATCTAGGAGTCTTGGTGGACCACAAGCTGGACATGAATCAGCAGTGTGATGCGGCAGTCAAGAAAGCCAGCGTGATTCTTGGTTGCATCAATAGGAGTATGATGTCTAGATCAAGGGAGGTCATGATAACATTCTGCATTGGTTAGACCTCATCTGGAATCCTGTGTCCAGTTGTGGGCATTCATTTCAAGAAGGATATCGACAAGCTGGAACATGTCCAAAGGAGGGCCGGGAAGCCATGTCCTACAAGGAGCATCTTAGGGAGCTGAGTGTGTTTAGCCTTCAGAAGAGAAGGTTAAGAGGGGACATGATAGCCATGTTTAAATATTTGAAAGGATGTTATGTTGAGGAGGGAGTGGGCTTGTTTTCCACTGCTCCAGAGCTAGGATAAAGAGCAATGGATTCAAACTACAGGAAAGGAGATTCCACCCGAACCGTGGGAAGAACTTTCTGACAGTCAGAGCTGTCTGGCAGGGGAATCTGCTGCCTCAGTGGAGTGTGGTGGAGTCTCCTTCTTTTGAGAGTTTTAGGCAGGGGCTGAATGGCCATCTGTTGGGAGTGCTTTGATGGGTTTTCTTGCATGGCAGAACGGGGTTGGACTGGATGGCCCCGGGGGTCTCCTCCAACTCTATTATTCTATGATTCTATGGTAGAGCAGAATAGTTCCTTTTACCCATCCTCACCAGCCATCTTCCTTAAACTCTTCTCTTGACTCTCTTTGGTCTGCGTTAGCCACCCGGTCTTGTTCACATGGAAGCGAAAGGCTCCCACCTTGGCAGTGTGCTTGCCGATGTGCCCCTGTCCCACGCTGGGCAGCTAGTGTTTGAAGGGAGTTTGGACAGCTACTTTGGTGATGGGTGGCTTGTGCCCACTGTTGTTCAGGAGCTATTTCGGATAGGAAGCACACAGCTCCCTTCTTAGAATATCTCCGCTAACTGTTGTTCTGCGTCTGATCTCAGTGGCTTTGTGGTTCAGCCCTATGTGGCTCAGTCTGAGGCTTTCTCAATGACTATATCTTCCTATATGAACCTGCCTGGGCTCTAAGATCTTTAAGTCAAGGTCATGCTCGTGGTCCCACCATCTTGACAGATATGTTTGATGGGAACATGGGACAGGTTGTTCGCAGCGGCTGCTCCTAGGCTTTGGAATTCTGTCCTTAGGAACAGCCTAGGATGCTATTGATCCACCAGGATATGGAAAGTTTTCAGTTTGGTTCCAAGAGCTTCTTAGGAACTGACTGCAGGTTTGATATTTTATTGCCTTTTATATTCTTTTTGTTTTCAAAGGTTTTCCTTCAGTGGATGCATGTTGCACTACGGTGGTTCAATCACTTGGCTTCTCCAAAAACAGAGCTGTTCTTGTCTGGGAATACAGTCGGCCCTCCAAAATTCCAGGCTTAACTTTCATGGATTTGATTATTTGCAAGTTTCTGGTCCTAAGCTAAGGACAGCTTGCACCGCAATTTCTTATCACCAGGAACCCTCTCACGATTCCTCCCATCGTCCAAAGGAGGAGATATTTGATATTTTTGGTTTTTCTACTTCTGCAGTGACCCTGCGCCCCTAATCCTAGTGAATATGGAAGGCAGATTATATTCTTATATCTACCTTCTATAAAATGAGGTTTTATGGACTGAAAACACAACATTGTTGCTAACTTTAATGATAGGGATGAAAAGCAGCCCAACTCAGAATTTCCATGAAAATAGTTGAGACTGATTGTTCCTTTAAGAAATGTGGATTCATTTCGTAAACACTATATTTGTATATTGTATTTTTGAATTGTATATTGTATTTCTGATACATCTTGTAAGAATTTTTGAAATGTGTGGTTTTACCTTTTATTGTGTTGTTTATTTTATTATTGACTTTTCTAGCTCCAACCTGTATTCGGTTGTCCAGTTATAAAACTGAATTAAACAATATCTTTTTCTACGGCCATTTCTGCACGAGGGAATTAAAACAGCCCAGTGCGTCCTCTCACGGAGGTCATCTGCACCTTGGAGCGGACTAGGTCCGGACTACTTGCCTGAGATCCACACCTCAGTCCGCTCCGAAACGCCCCCAACTGGTCCTCCAGTGCACTTTTTAAAGAACGGTAGAAAGCCGTTCTTTAATTTTTCGGAGCGCACCATTGCATTCCTGCTCACTTGTGCAGATTTGCAGGCTCGCACCAATGCGAGCCCACGATCTGCGGAGGGCGGGCATTAGGCGTGGCGAGCTTTGCGATCGGTTGGAACCCACGACCAACCGGAACTTCCGGTGAGGAGACACACCGAACGGGTGGAATCCCTAGAGCTCTGGGATTTCACGATCCGACGCGAGCGGAAATTTCCTTGGAAAATCTATTTAATATAGAGGAAATTGATCCCTGGATAATAGGGGATCACGGAGGAGGCTCGTCGGGGATCCGTTAACCCGAACGTGTCATAGGAAAGGAGGAGAAGAAGGAAGACACGAGTGGGACAAGGATCGAAGAGCCGCCATTATCGCGACGGATTGCCTTAACAGGCTGGATGTGTCCCCACTGCTACATAATCCAGTAAGTACAGGAAAGCGTGAAATCCATTGAATAATTACCCAGACAAACTTTTACTGAGATAAAAAGGAAGAGAACTGTTCTAACTCTAAAGAAAGAGATGAGTTCCTGGAGAGATAGACTCGGGGACTGAAAAGGAGGGTGGCGAGACCTACCGTTACGGAGCGGCTGTCCTGTTGGTCAGCAGAAAAATAATGCAGGGATTGTGAATAAAAGGAATAATTAAAGCTGAGAAGTTTCTGAAGTTATGAAGGATTGGAGGCTGTAGAAAAATTGGACAGACGCAATTTGAGTTTCAAGGAAAAAAAAAAGAGGAGCGTGTTTATTTTCCATTCCTGCTGTGTTCTGTCAACGAAGTAGAGTAAAAGCTGAAGAGTGAAATAGATTTATATTTGATAATTATAATAAAATTGGTGAGCCGTGGTATTAGTGCGTGTGAATATTGGGAAGCAGCGAGAGTTAATGACAGTGGAGTGCTGGAAAGATTGGGGCGAGACTGGCATGGCGGACGAGCGGAGGAGGAGTTGAGACGAGCTCTGTAGCCAGAAGGAAATAGAAAGTAAAAAAGACGGAAGAGGGAGAGAGTGCTGAAAGACAGAGGAGGTGACAGTTAACTCAAGTGGTGAATTCTATTAGTATTGAAAATATTCCAAACTCGTGGAAAGATTCCAGTATTGTGTTAATTCTGAAAGAAGGGAAAGACAAACAAAATAAGAGAAATTATAGACCAATTTCATTATTAAACATAGATTACAAAATTTTTACTTTAATATTAGCAAACAGATTAAAGAAGATAATGGTAGGATGGGTCCATGAAGATTAAAACGGATTTTTACCAGGTAGATATCTGAAAAACAACATAAGAGTAATTATAGATATAATAGAATATTATCAAAAGATGAATCAGAAAGAATTAGCATTAATATTTTTAGATGTGGAAAAGGCCTTCGATAATGTTAAGTGGAATTTTTTATTTGAAGTAATGAGTAAATTAGGAATTGGGAAAAGGTATAAAGATTGGATACACCCAATTTATAGAGATCAAAAAGCTTGTTTATTAGTAAATGGGGAAAAATCAAATTCATTTAAGATTAATAAAGGAACGAGACAGGGATGCCCACTTTCGCCACTGTTATTTATTATGTGTTTAGAGATGCTAACTACTAAAATTAGAAATAATGAGAAAATAAGAGGATTGAAGATTGAAGGATATGAATTTAAAATTCAGGCGTTTGCAGATGATATGGTATTAATATTAGAAGATCCAAGAAAAAGTATAAAATCATTCATGGAAATAATGGAGGAATTTGGAAGGTAGCGAGTTTAAGAATAAATAAAGATAAATCAGTAATGATTACAAAAAATATGGAGCAAATACAAGAAACAGAACTAATAAATGTCACAGGATTTAAAATAGTGAAAAAAGTAAAGTATTTGGGAATAACAATAACGAAAAATAATTCAGAATTATTTGAAAATAACTACAGTAGAATTTGGAAAGAAATAAAAGAGGATTTGAAAAAATGGGAAAAACTTAATTTATCCTTTTTAGGGAGAATTTCAGCGATAAAAATGAATATACTTCCGAAGATTTTTTTTTTTTTCAAAATCTGCCGATATTGATGAATGATAAAGTATTTAAAAGGTGGGAGCAGGATCTTAGTAAATTTGTATGGAATGGAAGGAAACCTAGAATTAAATGGAAATATTTAAAAGAAGCGAAAGAAAAGGGGGGACTAAGCATGCCAGATCTAAAATTATATTATGAAGCTGCGACGTTAGTTTGGGTAAAGGATTGGATTTTATTGGAAAATACAAAATTATTAAGTTTAGAGGGATTTAATTTATATTATGGCTGGCATGCGTATATTTGGTACGACAAATATAGGAATAATAGGCTATTTCTGGACCATTATGTTAGAAAGGCAATTATAAGAGTTTGGTTGAAACTTAGGGGAAAATTATATTTAAAATTACCACATTGGATTTCACCCCATGAAGCGTTTTATAGATTAGAGAAAGTAAGAATAAAAGAATGGCTGACATATAAGGATATAATTAAAAGGGTAGGTGATAAGGTTAAATTAAAAACTAGAGAAGAATTGATAATAGATGGCTTTTTAACCCATTGGCTACTTCATAGGCAACTGGTGGAGAGATATAAAGAGGATATGAAGGATAAAGGGATAACTCTAGAAGAAAATGAATTCGATAAAATCATGAAATCAGGAGTAGAAAAACCTTTAAGTAAGATTTATAAATTGTTGATGAGTTTAGAATTTGAACAAGAAATAATTAAAACTAATATGATAAAATGGGCGCAAGATATAGGCCATACAATAACTTTGGATCAGTGGCAAAAAACCTGGAAAGTAAATCAAGATTTCACCAAATGTTACGATATAAAGGAGAATTTTTATAAAATTTATTATAGATGGTATTTAACCCCAGTCAGAATCTCCAAAATGAATAAAAATAAGAAAACTGTTAAATGTTGGAAATGTCAAGAAACAGGAACCTTTTTTCATATGTGGTGGAAATGTAAAAAAGCTAAAAAATTTTGGTTACAGATACACAAGCAAATAGAGAAAATATTTAATATTAAATTCACAATTTCCCCAGAAATATATTTGCTTAATATTTTAGATGGGTTAGATATAAAAGTTAGAGGAAAATATGCAAGAATTATATGTTATATGATATATGCGGCAAGGATTACATTTGCGAAATATTGGAAAACAGAGAATATACCACAGACAGAAGAATGGTTACAGAAAGTATACGATTTCGCAGAAATGGATAAACTAACTTTGTATTTAAAGGGTAAGTCGAAGGAAACATTTAACCGGGAATGGGAAATATTAAAAGGAGTTTGGGAAGAAAAATGGGGTAAAATAGCATTGATAGGTATGTATGATTAAATCGATTTAAAGGAAAAATATGAAGAAGATGAAATAAAGAAGATGAATCAAAGTTAAGAGGGTAAGCAGAGTAGAATACAGACAAGGCAGTAACTGTAAAAATAAAAATAAAATGAGCAGGAGGACAAGAAGAGGAAAGTCGCACTCAGTGGAAGGAAAAAGAAGTTAGGGAATGTATGATGAAGAAGAATGGGTTATGTATGGAGAATTGATATTGGAAGTATAGATAGTTTGTAAAGGAGATGCAAAGAAGATATAAAGTGTGAAGTTTGTATCTCCTTGGAGAGTAAATAAGAGAGGAGATTAGGAATGGGTATGTATTTGTATGTATTTGTATTTGTATTGGTACTTATGTTTGTATGAGGTGTATGGTATGTAAATATGGTAATGGAGAGGGAGTATATGTAGAGTTATAGATGTATGTATGAATATGTGTATGTATTGTTATGTATTGTTAATTGTGTTTTGTAATAATTGTATGTTTAATAAAATTTATTTTTAATAATTAAAAAATTTTAAAAAAATTAAAAAAAAAAAAAGGAACCCATGATCAACCGGAAGCCACCATTTTGGAAACCGGAGCAGCGCGGATCCAAGACCTCGCACTGCTCCGATTCACCCCGGACGAGACGGAGGAGCCCCGCGGAAGGGCTTAAGGGACAGTCCGCGTTGGTTCGTGCCCGGAAGATCTGGTAAGCAACAGCACGGAGCGATTCCCTCGCCTCGTGCCTACGTTTTCACTTTTGCCTTTGCGTGAGCCTTTGCATTTGCTTTAAATTTTTATAAGTCAAGTTAAGTGTTCTTTGGTGGTGGGGAAAGGCACTATATAAATGAATTAACAATTAGAATAAAAAGTAGGAGAAGTCAGAGAAACTAAGAACGTACAAAAAGCCTTGCTGGATCAGCCTCAAGCGAGGCTCCACGCTCTTAGGCTCTTCAGCCCTTGGGATGAAGATGGGGAAAGTATATGTTTTCCTCATGTGTTAAACTCGGTGTTTTTATTTTGAACGGGATTCCCTGTGAAACTGTGGCTGAACCATGCTCAACACAGTTACGGTCCCGCAGAGGTTTCGTAATGCGTGGCCTCTGGTGCAACCGGCCATCCCAGAAGCTCACCCGCACATCCTACCTCTCTCTCTTTTGACTTGGTGGGTGGCCGCGCACCGGGTAAGATCAAGACTGTGGTGCTCCTTGCGCAATTGGTTACACAAATGTGGCATCCAGTGTAGCTGCTCTGGCCTATATGTTTGCTATGCTTAAAGTGTTTTATGATCTCAGTCAATAAATCTTAAATTTATCATCTTTTTGTGTGCTTTCTGGTTCACAGTCATTCTCCGTAGGCTCGCTGGAAGAAAACCAAACAGTGGTAATAAAGAACACATTTGCACCCGCCATCTTCGTTTCCCACGACGCCCTGGAAACTGAGGCACTGGAGGGCCACCGCTGCAAAACAGCCATCACTCCTGCCAAAAATCCCCTAACCTGTCAGTTGAAGTTTACTAAGTCAGTTAACCGTAAGACCATCACAAAAGCATGGTAGCCGTCACGCTTTTATCACGAGCGGTGAAAATTGGTCCCACTGGCTGGGGTCGCTGGGAGTAGACGTTCCAGAAGCTGTTGCATTTGGAAAAGAAAATTGCCGTGTTGGAGCATGTGTGAAAAGTCGTGAGGGCAGCCAGGGTTATACGGAAGAACTTACAACTGCTTGTTTTGAAATTTGGCATTCCAGCGTGAGCTAGGTTTGAGGATTGTCTGTGCCAATTTTGAGGTAGAAAATAGTGGCAGAGGTTGGAATGCGTGGAGAGGGGACAGGGGGACAGGGCTATGGTGTGTGGGGTGGGACACAACACGAGGGGGTGGAGCGACAAGCTGGGACACCTCCCCAAAAATTGCCACCTGGGGCAAATTGCCCCCGTCGCCCCCCATCCCTATGCAACTGCTAGAAAGGATGCCAAATGACATTGACAGGAGATTTAAGGTTTGATGAGAGAATCCACGTTTGGACTCACACTGTCAAGCTTTTTTCCCCTCCGCAGACTTTTGATGTTGGATTTTGCAAACTTTTTTTTTTTTTACTACATGGAACAGGTTTCATGTTTCCAAGCAACTGCTTGAAAAGGAGACCCAAATTTTATTGCCTTTCTTTTGCTGCCTTTGTTCCATCAGCTCATGGCCATTGAGAATGCGGGCCAATTTTATCATCTGCACAGACCCTTACCCTATGCTAGTGGAGACCACCGAGTCCAGCGTGACTCTCGGAGCATCCACTTTTCTTCCCTTACTTTTTAACCGTCTGCCTGAGAAAGACTCTTATGAGCTTGAAAAGCTAACTTTTTGTACTGGCCTAACAAAGTTATCACCACAATATGGACTTTGGAATCTTTCCCCTTATTACAGGCTACTGTTGGGGGGCTGGAGGGCCACATTGCCCCCCCAAGGGATCTCAGAGGGCCAAACATAAAAAAATTCAATCCACCCAAATGACCTCTAGGAGAGAGAGACCTCTTTTTACAATCGGAGACGCCTGGGAGTCAACATCCGGGCGACTTCCAGTTTAAAAAATGACTTCTCCGGGTCTTAAACTGTCCAGAGGGGATGCGGACATACCCCTGATGGCTCTTGGGAGCATTCAGGGTCAAAATATTTTGACTCCGGTGGGGTCCAGAGGCTGCGCTTTCCCAATGTCTGCCTTGGTAATGGTGTAATGCGTTCATTTGTTTTTATTTTAAAAAATCCCTGTTTTCATCCCGTTTGGTGATAATAGTGTCAACCTGTGCAGTCGAATTTTGTGTCGCAAGAATGTCATGGGGAACTTTGTCAAAGGCCTTACTGAGGTCAAGATATGAGACATCGACAGCATTCTCACAGTATTGCAACATCCACAGCATTAAGAAAGGCAAGCTTGTGTGCTTCTGTGGATCCGTGTGTGTGTGTGTGCCGTTGAAAATTGGCTGGTCTCTGCAGAAGAGTGGCATAAAGCATCTCCCACTGTCATGCCTCCCTCCAACCGCAGAGCCAGCAAAAGCTGGCTTCTCCCACTCAGCTTCTCCGAACTTTCTGTCCATAGGGCAGTGGGCACATGCCCTGTAGCAACCATAAGGCAGTTCGGGGTGGGAGAGGAAGGGAAAAGAGGAGAGTGCAAGAGCTCAGAGTTAAGACAGAGGGTCTGAATGGCACAAAGGACCTTTGAAAGAGAAAGGGGGAGAGAGGCACAGAATCAGACATGGGGGCACAAGGTTGAACTGTCCACTTGTAGATGTGAAGGGGGTCACGGGGGCAAAAAGTTTGAGAACCACTGTCCTGACTTGTCCCATTTCTGCAAAGAGGTAAATGTATGGTTATGGTAAGCTGGGGGGTCTGGACTCCTTTGTCCAGCCTACAACCGAGGTTCCCTAGGGGTGGGGAGGGAGGCAGCACTCCTGCACCTCTGCCCATCAGTCCTCTCCTCTTCTCTCCTCTTCTCTCCTCTTCTCTTCTCTTCTCTCTCTCCCTCTCCCTCTCCCTCTCCCTCTCCCTCTCCCTCTCCCTCTCCCTCTCTCTCTCTCTCTCTCTCTCCCCCCCTCTATGCCTCCTGGCATTGAGGTTTTATAACCTCTCACTTGGAAGTACCTGGAAGCTTTCACACTTCTGTCCAACTGGTCATCCTCACCGGGCAATTGTCTCTGGTGATCTATGTTGCTCCTCCATGATGCCGACCACTGATAAATGCAACTTAAGACCAACACATCCCTTAACCTTTCATTTCCCTGGAGGGAAGACTAGACCTCCCTGCTGTGTTGCCCATCTGATGAGTTTGCTTGGTAAAATTTTGTTCAGAGAGGTTTGCCTTTGCCTTTCTCTGAAGCTGAAAGAGTATTACTTGCCCAGTGTTACCCAGTGGGCTGAGAGGGGATTTAAAGCCTGATCTCCAGTGCTGCGGTATCAAAGCTGAATGCTGTACTCCAGATGAGATTTGATTGGGACAGAATGCAGTGGGGCGATTACTTCCCTTGACTTGGAAACTGTGGTTCCATTAATGCAGGCTAAAATAGGCTTAGGTCTTCTTTGCTGCGGTACCACAATGCTTCGACTCTCCTTTGGTCTGCAAACGGATATGAAGAGGAGAAGACGGCTATAACTAACCATTGTCTGGAGCAGGGAAGCCGTCCAAATGTTATCCTCGCGCTGACCTTATGCAATGTGTACCTGAATGACCCTGAGGGAGAGCTGATGGATGAAAATAGCCATCTGCCCAGATTAGGCAACAGGAAAATACCAGTCCTGTTTTATGCAGATGACACAGCGATACATAATACACAATAGATAGCATGTTACACGTCACACAAAGGCATAAATGCATACAACATCTGAGAGCTTACGAAATACTAGTGGTATATGTTGGAAGAGTGGGCCACGTGCTTTGAAAAAAAAATAATACAAGGAACGCATACTATACGATGGCCAATACTCTATACTTCCGTTGGATGCATTTATACCTCTATGTGAGGTATAAAGTAGTACTGTGTAATATGTATTGTGTGATATGTATTCTGTGTATTAGTTTTAAGAAAAAGGAAGCGACATGCTCTTCCACCACATTTATAAACATTGATCTCCTGGATGCATTTGTGCAATGTACAGTGTTTCGCCTGTACGTATTCTCTGTATTCATTTTTTAAAAAAGGGAAGTGACTCACTCATCCAATGCATGCTGGTAGTATTTCGTAACATTTTAGCTATTGTGTGCCTTTATGCCTCTGTCCTTGATAAAAGTAGTGCCAGTAGATGCTGAATGAGTGGGCGTCTGCCCTCTATTTTAAACTGACACACAGAATGCATACTACAGAATGGACAAGGCTCTATACTTCACATACGGGCATCAATGCATACAACAGCTGGACGGGTATAAACTATGTTGGATGAGGGTGTCACTTTTCCTTTTTGAAGAAGACGAGTACACGGAATATGTACCACACTAGACATCATCCTGTCTTCAGGACATTTCCTGCTTTCTAGTTTCCTGAACCTTGGCTTGCTCTTTCAGTTTGTCTATTTTGGGAACTCCGTGATTGGCATTTGGCCCTGCTCGGACTGCTTTTTGTGCTTAGGTACAGGGCTGCTTCAAGTAAGCTTCTGCTATAAGGGACTCTGACTCTGGGCTGGGCGTGTTTCTCTACTATTTGTTTCCCGAAACAGCGCTGCACTCTCCTGAACCCTTGACACCCTGAAGCAAGACAGTGAGGACATTCCACGCAGAGCCAAAATGTCCAACGGCTTCTGCAAGGGAATCTGTAACGTGCCAGCAGGCTTCCGGTGACTGGCGAGGGATTAAGTGCATCCTTTTGGAAGAGAAGGACTGCTTCGTGTTGTTTAAATCATATATATTCTGAAAAAGCAAACAACCAACCTTCTGACAAATTTGTCTGGATCTCAGAAAGATATTGTTAATAATTTAAATACAGTACTCTGTCTGTATAAACGGTGGGGAGGGGAGCGTCCTTTCGAGAAACCCTCACGTAAGACAAAAACAAAAACAAAAAATCCACAAATACTCGCATGACACTGCAGTCAATGGACGTGACGTATGCGTACCCACGGCAGTGCGGGTGTGTGACCCTCACATCCATTGACTATAACAGGATGCAGTATTTTGCACAACCTTACATTCATGGTGCAGAGCTTACAGGAGAGGAGGTGCCACGGCACCTTAACTGCAGCGATCAACAAACAGAACTTTATAAATATATTAGCAAAAATGGATTTTTCTTTCTTCAGTGGCTCCGAAAAGGTACTGCAGGGGTTCAAACATCATTATTATCCTCTACAGGCCCTTTTACACTACACTGTGAAATCCTGGGACTTTTAGTATGATGAGGCACTAGAGCTCCCTGGCTGAGAATTCTAAATCTCTGTCCCTAAACTGCAAATCCCAGGATGCCATAAGATGGCACCACAGCCGTTATAGTGAAGTTATAGCGCCGTGATGATACAGTGTGAAAGGGTCTTAGGTTTTGATTCTGCAGTGTCAAGGTTCTAGGTATGCGGATCCAAAATTCTCCCTTACATCTGAAATACTTGAAAGAGGTGCCATCTCTATTGCAAACGCAGACAAATCAGCGAGGCTACAGTTTTCTGCCATAAAATATCTATCCATTGGTTGCTCAAGCTTCCAAGTCAAAATTGCAGGCTTGTGATCCCTGAAATACACGCACAGGACTGTGGTCGCCTTCCTCAGGCACTCAAAATGACATCCTGGATAATGGGCATTGTAGTCCCAGACGGTAGGGTTTCCCATGCTCTGTTTATATGTGGAGTGGCTTCTTCTATAAGGAGATTCTGCCTCGGCTAAATCGCATGAAAATCCTCTGATTGCTTTATCACCGTTTTCATTCTGTCACTTGCTGTTTTCAGTCATCATCTTTTCATTGGCTGCCCACTTGCCAGGCAAATCTTCTGGATAGAACATGATGATACGCAAAGCAGACTTTTGTTCCACTACAATTGAAACACTGGAGCTGCAATTGTCCTCATTCCCAGCTTCCACCCCTGCTTCCCACAACTTTGGAAGGAATTTGACAATGTATTTATTTGCTTTCATGTGTTCAGAATGGAATAATAGCACTATAACAGTCTAGTGCGGAAATGGCCTGAGTCTGTTATTGTCCATGCTGTGTCACAGAATCATAGAAATGTAGAGTGGGAAGAGATCCCGGGGCCATCCAGTCCAACCCCCTGCCATGCAGGAACACCCTCAAAGCACACCCGACAGATGACCCTCCAGCCTCTGCTTAAAAACCTCCAAGGAAGGAGACTCCACCACACTCCATGGGGGCAGCAGATTCCACTGCCGGACAGCCCTGACCGTCAGGACGATCTTCCTGAGGTTCAGGTGGAATCTCCTTTCCTGCAGCTTGAATCCATTGCTCCTTGTCCTGGTCTCTGGAGCGGCAGAAAACAAGCCCACTCCCTCCTCTACATGTGTGTGCATGTCTGGCTGCTCCTGTGCATCAACACCACCTTTCCCTCTCGACCTCATTTTTCCACACACGCCAGCAGCATTTCACTGCCTCACTTCTCATTCATTGTTATGCGTTGTCATGCACAGGATAACTCCAGTCCCAGAAAATGAGGCTTAGCGGTTTGCAAAGCTTTATTCAGGAACAGAAGATGAACAGTTGCACATTTCTGGCCACTGCCAGGACTAAAAGCCCTGTTGGATTTACAGCGTCTTATAAGCAGTGACGTTACAAATTTGCGTGTGCAAGGCCCTTATTTGCTGGCTGCTTAAAACAACTCTTTTCCCAGGCTGGCTTCCCACCTACCCGTGTCCTGACTTTCTAGTTGCATTTGTTGTCTTCCTAAGGTTCATTAGAGTAACATACCCTCATTCCCAAAGCACTGGTTTCTCATGTAGTTTCCATCGTTCCCTTCCAGCCCCCTTTACAAGGCATCAGACAACAAAGCACTACAAGTATTCCGTGGCATCAGACAGCAAATAACCTAATACGATAGTGCACAGTGAATTACAGGGCGCTATATGAAAGCAAACCTCAAAACTACATGTTGGAAACTTCTGGTCAATGGTAGATTAAGGGTGCTCAAGTATAAGTTATTTGGAAGTGCGTTATACTTTTTTACATAAGCCCCCATCCACTCATTATACTGGTTTAGTTTAGTTTTAGCTATTGATTCTGAGCCGCTTTTCTAAGGAGGGATGGCAGCAGCACCAACACTGGCCTAGAAAGGTTTAGAAAGATTTAGAAAATAAAGACCAAAAATAGAAAATAAGAGTCTTCACTGATGATTTTGTATTACTTTTAGAAGACCCAGAGAGAAGCACGAAAAAAAAAAAGGAATTTTTACAAGTATGGGGATTTAGCAGGATTTAAGATAAACGGAGAGAAAAACAGTCATGATATCCAAAAATATACATAAAAAAAAAAAGAATTAGAATTGAAAGAAGAAACAAAATTCATAGTAGAGAGAACCAAACTCTTCAGAATGATGACAAAGCAAAAATACAGAGCTATTTGACAATTATAAGGCAGTACGGAAAAGACTAAAATGTGGTTTCTAGATGTCACGTTTCAGTGACCCAGCGCTTGATGATGCAATAGGATACCACATAACGGTAGTGTTGAAGGTCAGATTTCTTCTACACTTTTTCTCGTTTTGCAGCAGCCCTAACGGGGGGGAAAAAATCGCCGCGTTAAATCGTCTGGGTGAGTTATCCAGAGACTTCCTCAATCGCAGAGCAGCAGCCGAGGCAGTGAGAGTGTGAGGAAGGACGGTGCCCAGAGCAAGCGCCTACCGCTTGCCGATCTGAGAGAGAGCCTCCAGCACTTCTGCAGCGGGAAGTCATGCCTGTTGTGCCTAACGGTAAGTAGCAGGGAAAACTCCTGAAGGAGAGAATCTGCAAGGAGAGAAGGACTGCGGGACCCCTCCTGCTCCTCCAGGGTGGGCAGGTGGCCGGTCGGGATCCAGCAAGGCCACATAAATGCAGGAGAGGAACACTTTGAGTGGCCGAATGCCTGTTTATTTCAGGGAGGGAGGGAGGTGCTTTTGGGCTAACGTTGCCCCAGTGGTCTTCCCATAGGGAGAGCGTCCTTGTCTGTCCAGAAAAGGCTCTTCTTGTGTTGTTGGACACCATTTGGGTCTCTTTGGGTATAGATTTCCGTGCTCATTTTCCAGCAGTCTTAAGCGAAGGGAGGACATTCCTCCGGGGAGACAACAACTCTCCTCTCGCGCTGCACTTTATCCGCTGCACCTGTATAATTAACTCATATTAATTTCTTAAAAACCAAGCAGCCACCAAATACCCTCACTATTTTTCAAAAGCCGGGGACAGGTTTCCCGTCCTTCCGGATCACCGTAAGTGATTTTTCCTTAATCAAAATAGTCAGTTCGTCCCCTTCAGCTAAATCGCTCAGTTTTACTAACCAATCTTCTTTGGTGGGTGCTAAGTTCTTTTTCCATGTCTGAGGATGTAATATCCTTGCAGATGTTGTCATATACTGGAGTATTCCACAACGACTCTTTTCTCATTGATCATCCGTCCCTGCTACTCTTTGGACTGCTGCACAAATGCCCAAAAGGGATTATTAATGCCTAATATTTTTGAAACAAAATCACATTTAGGAATCCCATTTCCCAGGTTAACTTACCTGTTACTCTTTGAAGACATGAGAAGTAGGTTTGGTGGTAAAACTATGCATGGTAAACTATATAACAGACAGGTTTTCTGGCAAAACAATACACAGTAAAATATATAGCAGATAGGTTTTGCAGTAAAACTATGTACAGTAAACTATGTAGGAAAAGTTTTTGTGGTAAAACCATGCACATTAAACTATGTGGCAGATAGGTTTAGTGGTAAAACTGTGCACAGTAAACTATGTTGCAGATAGGTTTAGTGGTAAAACTATGCACAGCAAACTATATAGCAGATAAGTTTAGTGGTAAAACTATGCACAGAAAATTATGTGGCACATAGGTTTAGTGGTAAAACTATGCACAGTAACCTGTGTTGCAGACAGGTTCAGTGGTAAAACTATGCACAGCAAACTATATAGCAGATAAGTTTAGTGGTAAAACTATGCACAGTAAACTAAGTAGCGGATTAGATGTGTGGTAAAACTATGCACAGTAAACTATGTAGGAAAAAGGTTTAGCGGTAGAACTGTGCACAGTAAACTATGTAGCAGATAGATTTTGTGATAAATCTATGCACAGTAAACTATGTAGCAGATAGATTTTGTGGTAAAACTACCCACAGCAAGTTATATGACAGATACATTTAGTGGGAAAACTATGCAGAGTAAAATAAGCAAGAGATAGGTTTAGTGGTAAAACTATGCACAGTAAGCTATGTAGCAGGTAGGTTTTGTAGTGCTTGCTAGCAGGTAAAGTCTGTTCACAAGTGTCAACCGCTCCCCTTACAGGGAGGCTGAAACTCCTCCACCCCCTTTGTCTGGGGTGTGAGGTGTCATTTACTAACCGGGAGAAGATAAGAGGCACTGCCAACTGACTGCCCATAGAAACCACATGAGGAATCAACACAGACCTAAATCTGCCTTCTCCATGCCACCTGCTCCTAACTCAATAACTCTAAAACTGTGGTGCGGGGAAATAGAATAGTTGCTGCAGGGAGGGGCACAGCAAACGTTAAGAATCATAGAATCATAGAATCATAGAAATGTAGAGTTGGAAGAGACCACACGGGCCATCCAGTCCAACCCCCTGCCATGCAGGAACACCCTCAAAGCACTCCCGACAGACGGCCATCCGGCCTCTGCTTAAAAACCTCCAAGGAAGGAGACTCCCCCACACTGCGAGGCAGCATCTTCCACTGCCGGACAGCCCTGACCGTCAGGAAGTTCTTCCTGAGGTTCAGGTGGAATCTCCTTTCCTGCAGCTTGAATCCATTGCTCCTTGTCCTGGTCTCTGGAGCAGCAGAAAACTAGCCCTCTCCTTCCTCTACATGGCATCCCTTCAAATATTTAAACATGGCTATCCTGTCCCCTCTTAACCTTCTCTTCTGCAGACTGAACATACCCAGCTCTCTAAGTCTATCCTCATAGGGCATGGCTTCCAGGCCTCTCACCATTTTGGCCGCCCTCCTCTGGACCTGCTCCAGCCTGACCACGTCCTTCTTGAATTGGGGTGCCCAGAACTGGACACGGGATTCAAGATGAGGTCTAACCAAAGCAGAGCAGAGTGGTACCAGTACCTCCCTCGATCTAGACACCATACTCCTATCGATGCAGCCGAGAATTGCGTTGGCTTTCTTGGCTGCTGCATCACACTGCTGACTCATGTTCAGCTTGTGATCTATTAAGACTCCTAGATCCCTTTCACACATACTGCCATCCAGCCACGTGTCCCCCATCCTATATTTCTGCATTCCATTTTTTCTACGTAAGTGTAGGACCTTACACTTCTCTCTGTTGAATTTCATTTTGTTAGCCTTGGCCCAGCTCTCCAATCTGTCCAGGTCATTTTGAATTTTTATCCTGTGCTCTGGCGTATTAGCAGCCCCTCCCAATTTGGTGTCATCTGCACATTTGATGAGCACGCCCTCTATTCCTTCATCCAAGTCATTGATGAAGATATTGAACAGCCCTGGGCCCAGGACAGAACCCTGTGGCACCCCGCTGGTCACTTCTCTCCAGGATGAAAAGCAGCCATGGGTGAGCACCCTTTGGGAATGGTCAGTCAACCAGTTACAGATCCACCTGACAGTAGCTCTGTCCAGCCCACATTTTACTAGCTTCTTTGCAAGAATTTCATGGGGAACTTTGTCAAAGGCCTTACTGAGGTCAAGATATGTGACATCCACAGCATTCCCACAGTATTGCAACATCCACAGCATTAAGAAAGGCAAGCTTGTGTGTGTGTGTGCCATTGAAAATTGGCTGGTCTTTGCAGAAGAGTGGCATAAAGCATCTTCCACTGTCATGCCTCCCTGCAACCTCAGAGCCAGCAAAAGCTGGCTTCTCCCACTCAGCTTCTCCGAACTTTCTGTCCATAGGGCAAGTGGGCACATGCCCTTTAGCAACCATAAGGCAGTTTGGGGCGGGAGAAGAAGTGAAAAGAGGAGAGTGCAAGAGCTCAGAGTTAAGACAGAGGGTCTGAATGACACAAGGGACCTTTGAAAGAGAAAGGGAGAGAGAGGCACAGAATCAGACATGGGGGCACAAGGTTGAACGGGGGGCACGCTGTCCACTTGTAGATGTGAAGGGGGTCACGGGGGCAAAAAGTTTGAGAACCACTGTCCTAACTTGTCCCATTTCTGCAAAGAGGTAAATGTATGGATATGGTAAGCTGGGGGGTCTGGACTCCTTTGTCCAACCTACAACCGAGGTTCCCTAGGGGTGGGGAGGGAGGCAGCACTCCTGCACCTCTGTCCATCAGTCCTCTTCTCTTCTCTTCTCTTCTCTTCTCTTCTCTTCTCTTCTCTTCTCTTCTCTTCTCTTCTCTTCTCTTCTCTTCTCTTCTCTCTCTCCCTCTATGCCTCCTGGCATTGAGGTTTTATAACCTCTCACTTGGAAGTACCTGGAAGCTTTCACACTTCTGTCCAACTGGTCATCCTCACCGGGCAATTGTCTCTGGTGATCTCTTCTCTGAACTTTCTGTCCATAGGGCAAGTGGGCACATGCCCTTTAGCAACCATAAGGCAGTTTGGGGTGGGAGAAGAAGTGAAATCCGTGATGCTGACCACTGATAAATGCAACTTAAGACCAACACATCCCTTAACCTTTCATTTCCCTGGAGGGAAGACTAGACCTCCCTGCTGTGTTGCCCATGTAATGAGTTCGCTTGGTAAAATTTTGTTCAGAGAGGTTTGCCTTTGCCTTTCTCTGAAGCTGAAAGAGTATTACTTGCCCAGTGTTACCCAGTGGGCTGAGAGGGGATTTAAAGCCTGATCTCCAGTGTTGCGGTATCAAAGCTGAATGCTGTACTCCAGATGAGATTTGATTGGCACAGAATGCAGTGGGGCAATTACTTCCCTTGACTTGGAAACTGTGGTTCCATTAATGCAGTCTTCTCTCCAGGAAGTCTTAGGGCTTCTTTGCTGCAGTATCACAATGCTGGTTCATGTTCAATTTATGATCAACAATAATCACAAAGTCCTTTTCATGTGTAGTCAAGCTAAACCATGTATCCCTCATCCTATATCTGTGCATTGATTTTTGTGGGCTACATGCAGAATTTTGCATTTCTCCCCGTTAAATTTCATTCTATTAGTTTCAGCCCAATTTTCTAGCTTGTCAAGGTCCTTTTGAATTCCGTCCCTGTCTTCCAATGTGTTAGCCACCCCTCCCAGTGTTGTGTCATCTGCAGACGTGACAAGGATTCCTCCTACCCCATCGTCTAAGTCAGGTTGAAGCAGCGACCAGAGATAAGACCCTTTCGGTTAGGAAAAAAGATTTTTATTTTGCCGGCAGCCTCGGCTGGGATAGCTCCCAAAAGAAACCGAGCCCCCGCCTCTTCATGTTCACGGTATTTTATACATTCTCCAGTACAGTCATCACATGTTCAGGGAAAGAAACAGATGCGTACAAATATGTACAAAGGTTTCCACCGGCACAATAGACCATTCTCTAATGTTGCAATTCTTAGTATATCGAGGCCTAGCAGAAGCGAGCTTGCCAAGCAGAGGCGAGCTGCCAACATTTCAAGCTCTCAAGGTTCCATTGCATTCCCACAGTTCTTTACAAACTCAGAGAGAAATAACTGTTTTCCCCATACCTAGAGGTCATCTAGACTGACCCCACCACATTTCCCCCCTTTTATGCTGAATTCTTTAGCAATTCAAGCATAATTATTCGGTATGTGCCATCAGAGCATATACAGGAGTCTTTATAATCCATTATTTCATTCATTACAGGTTGAAAATACTTTAACAAGCAGAGTACTGACAGGCAGATTTAGGAAGGCCATTATTTATGCACAAAGCAATTCTACAAGCAGTACAACCTGTACCCATGCTTAATTAGGGAGCCAGATAATCATGTCCACGTGTCTGCAGGCTACAAGAATGACTTTCTAATATTGAATACTTCAGAATGCATTTTTTCTCTTTTCACATCCAGATTCTTTTACATAATAGCCATACACCCAAACTTTCCTCTCGTCATGGCTGAGGAGATAGTCTAAAGCTATTTCATGCTGGGCTGACAGCCTACAACGCATCTGCCTTACATTAAGAGCAACTCCCACCATGGGGAACATGATGACTCCCAACCTCTCAGATTCGTGTTGTCAGGATCATACCCATAGCTTTCATCATAAGCTTTTTTCATTCTTGCCCAGCCAGACTGTCTATCCCATGCCTGCATTGGTTGGTGCACTAGGTGAAAGGTGATACCCACAGTGGCCAAACTCCCAAGGGCACAGGTGCTATTTCACACCTAGGGAAATGCTTTCCCTCCCCAGTTTCCACACAACCAATTCATCCCTGGAGATAGACTATATATCCATTTACCATTATGAAAGCTGGTTTCTTCCCGGAACTTATTTAAGGAGGACCAGCCCCCCTTATTCCTGTATAACTCAATGAAACCATTGCTACAACTAAAGAAGAAGTTGATGTTAGGATACTTTCCTGGGCATGCCTGTGGAGATTCAGGGATTTCAAATGTTACATTCCAATTGAGATAGTCTCCTGAGCTTGGCCCATGAGAACATACCCAGCCATTGCTAACACCCAGGGGGCTCAAGATCTGGAACCAGTTCACTTCCCAGCCTCCCTTGCTCAGCATCATCCTCTTCAGCACCAACAATCCTCCTATACACATATCTTCCAACCCCACGGAACCACCATCTGAAGTAGTAAAATAGGTAGCCCAGGCTTCCTGCTGCCCCCAGGCCTACCAGGACCCACAATATTGTCTCCCACATTCAGGGTCTGGCCGTACATGGAGCAGTGCATCCTTGGTAGCAACTGCAATAAGGCCTAGCCCCAATTCTTCTTTCCTTCTCCAGGTGGAGATCTGGCCGTGCGCTGGGTGTCCAGCTTCCAGGTATTGTAGACACAGCAGGGCCTAGTCTCAGTCTTCTTACTGCTTTCTGGTAATTCTCAGCTTCAGAGGTTGCCCTGTGTTTGGGGCAACAGTCCAGTCAGAGTGAGCCTTTTTATCCCAAGGCTTCATCCTGGCCACCTTCACTACAGTGGGAGTTGTCACTACTACCTGATAGGGTCTCCTCCACCCATGACCAAGTGGCCCCCAATCCTTCACCCATATCTCCTGGTTGGAAGGGGTGTGCCTGTGTCTGTAGAAAGGGGAGTCACTATTCTAACATATATTTCCTTATTTTATTCATAACTTCTCCTGATGCACTAACTTCCTCCTGTAGAGTTTTGTTTTCCCAATTCCTTTGTGTCTCTCCTTAATCCTCCCAAAATGGCTTCATACTTTGGCTAAAAAGGGGACGACCTTATGGTTCAATGAGGTGTGCACCTTATCCTATGCCTTATCCTAAAGGGGCAATGGAAAGAACATCTGGCCACTTCAGCCTTGTTTCTTGGCACACTTTTGAACTACTGTGTCTTCAGGATTCAATTCATCCTCTCCACTTTTCCGAAGTTCTGAGGTCTGTAGGTGCCGTGTAATTTCCAGATAATTCCTAGAGCAGTGGTTCAAACTTTGATGATCTTGTGAACAAATGCAGGTCTGTTGTTTGAGCCTATATGGTGTGGGCTTTTGGGGCTGCTTCTCCTGGCTGTCCCACGGCCTTCAGCTCTCCCTCTTCTCCGCCTTCTCAGTCAGAGCCCTTCAGCTGCAGTTCCACTTCAGCCTGGAGAGGCGCTCTATCGCCTCTCAGAGGTGCTCTATCACCTCTTCCTCCCAGCTCAGAGGTGCGCTATCACCTCCTTAGCCTGCTGGGGCTGGGCCAGAGAGCCTTACCAATTGCCGGTCTATCGGGAACTGGTGGGGGGCCCCTTCGCAATTTGGACTGCCTTGCATCTAGGACTCTGCCTTTCCCTTTGTTCTCCATGCTCTTGCTGCCAACTTCTCCTTCCAGGATGTCACAGCTCCAAGCCCCTGCCGGTCTCTGTCTGTGGGAAGATGGGCAAAACCTTCTCCTCAGTCTTCAACCGACAGCCAGCCACAGGCACTTTGGTTTGCAGAACCAATACAGTCAGATTTCCCAACCAAACTGGTCTGCAGTGAAGTCACGGCTGAACCAGTCCTCTCAGCTCTGCTTCCTGGGTCTTGGCCACCGCCAGGACGCCCTGCAGCTCATTCTGCATTTTGGCTTCCCTCTCCTTCAGTGCCTTCACAGTAGCCAGTTCCGTTTTCAGCTTGCTGACAGTCTTTTGTAGGTCTCTCAGCTCTTCGCTGCTAGAGTCATTCTTCAAGCGGAATTCCTCCAGCTCCCTCTTTCCCCTACCAACTCCTGGACTCTGGCTGCCTCTTCTTGGAGACCAGAGACCTCCACACGGGGCTCATTGGTGGGGTCTTTGCAGCTGGATCTGGAGCCTTGCCAGCCTTTTCTGTGGCTAGTCGCCCTGGCTCGCTTCTCCTTCCCTGCCAGCCGCTTTGCTTTCGCCTCCTTCACTTGCTCAACCTGCAGTTTCTGCTGGAGCTGCTGCTTAGACTTTCTCTTCCAGCCTCTCCCACTCGCCTGTTTCTCTTCTGGCAACAGGGGATAACTTTGCCCGCTGCCACTGAAGCTTCTGGACTATGGGGTCATGGATTCTTTCCCCAGCTGCTGTACTTTATTCTGTATGCTTAATACGGCTGCTAACAACTCTACTTTCCTATGCATCCACTTGCAGCCTCCTTCTTGCTTCTTCTCTGCCGCACTTGTCCCTGCAGTCTTGGTTAGCAGCTCCCTCATGTTGGGGCCTGTGGCTTTGCGAGGTTTCAAGCGGCTTGCTGTCGTCAAGGGAAGGGGAACCCTGCTCCCTGTCCCCCCTTTGCCTCACCCATCTATAGCCCCATCTTGTCAGCTGCTCTCCTGCTGCTGGCTGCTTCTTAGAATGGGGTATCTCTGATTCGCCCCTTTTCCAGATGTTACACAATATCCTCCTGTGTTTGTATTATGTCTCTTTACACACAAGGGAGGCCAGAGGCACCTTCTCTTCTCTACTCAGTATAAACTGGCCAGAATCCCTTAAGGGCTGTTTCTTCGGGTTATCCATGTTCTTCTTATAAAATGCACCCTCCCAAGCAGAGAAATGGGTGAAGGCAGGCAGAATAGGGAGGCAGGAGAGGGCTGCCAGAAGCCATGATCCCCCTTACTCTTAGGGGCAGCAAGACAGCCAAGGAAGGCTGAAATGAGTTGCTCCCTCTATGCTAAAATGAATTTTTCAGGTGTTACTTGATTTTAAAGGGAGCCTTCAGCATGGAACTGGGTGCTACTTTCTAGTTGATTAATGCAATTAGTGGTGCTGTTTTTAACAACCTGTTGACAAAGTAATAGTTCTCTGGACTTAAGGGATGACTGAAGTTTCTTGGATTCAAGCTTCTGCCTGCTGTCATAGCTTGTCCCAGGTGTAATTCACTGCAATCATCCAATTTGGAGAGTTAAGGGTTAAATTACAGAAGGCAGGCTTCTCACTCCTTGCCTCTCAAGCAAGGCGGGGGGGGGGGGGGACGGCATTGTTTGTCTAAAGGGGCTTTCAAGATTCTTTCCTTCTTTCTATTTCTCCCTCCAGCAGGGAGGGGTTTACTTGGAGGCACATGTGCCAAGTAAATCAAACTTGCTTTTGAGGAGACATGCGTGTGTCCAGGAAGGAAGATCCTAATCTTGCATTTTCTGCTCTTTAATAATTTTAATGCTTCCTCTGATGTGTCTTTTCAATGCCTTTGAAGGGCTCTTTGAAGGGCTGCTTCTTGCACCATCCAGACATCCATTATAACTTTTCCACTTCCTTAGGCGTGTCTCCCATTATTCAAGATCAAGCCTCCTTCTTCTTTTTTTTTCTTCTCTAGTCTAAAGGTTTGTTTTCTCATTAACATACTGACTTAATTCCTGTTATAGCCAAGCCTTGTGGCTTAAATGGGCTTGCTAGTCCATTGAAAACAGCAATTTTCATCTTTCCTTTTTTTCCCTGGGTAGAACTGTCCCCAGTTTTTCTCCAACATCGGCCCCTATTGAATATTGAACTGAATGCTAGGGAGTTGGTCCTTCAAGGCGAAATGCCGCTTTGCTTACACACAAACCTTGGAATTTTTTCCCTACATACATTGAAGCATTAAAGCAGTGTTTGTCTGTTACCTCAAACCAGGCGAGAAACTGCTGAAAAGTACGTCTCTACTTAACCCTTTCTTGGAGTTTCTCAACATACATTGAAGCAGAGTCTGTTGGCTGCTTGCCCCACCCATCTCCACCCCAAAACGACAACACACAATAGGTTAAGGCGGTTGAGCTGTGGGTGAGGGGTCCCAACAGCTCGGAACAATAGGGAGAGACAAAGAACATATACACACCAACCCAAGCAGCCAGAAAATCAACGGTCTGCGTTGGAAACTGCGGTGCCAAATACTCACACTTTCATCCAGACAGCACGGCTCTCCCTCCTTCCTTGTGTGTCTAAGGTATCCTGAGGCTTCAGTGGCCCCCTTCTGGGGCCACTTACTAGGGCAGGACCTAGGGGGTGATCAGGCCCCTCTTCTCCCCAGTGTCCCACACTTTAGGGGGAGGCACTAACACACTTACCTATGGCCGTGTCTGTATCAATTTTCCAAACCATTCCTGGGTTCCTGACTGGCAAACCGTTCCCCTGGTTTCAACACCCCCACAAGGAGGACCGTCCGATTAAACATCGGGGGCGCCCAAGGTCCCCAATCGGTGGGGCAAAGAGACCCGGGGGCGGTGGCCGCTCAAGAGGGCAAAAGATCCCATATCCCGGGCGGGCCCCCAGATGAAGCAGCGACCAGAGATAAGACCCTTTCGGTTAGGAAAAAAGATTTTTATTTTGCCGGCAGCCTCGGCTGCGATAGCTCCCAAAAGAAACCGAGCCCCCGCCTCTTCATGTTCACAGTATTTTATACATTCTCCAGTACAGTCATCACATGTTCAGGGAAAGAAACAGATGCGTACAAATACGTACAAAGGTTTCCACCGGCACAATAGACCATTCTCTAATGTTGTAATTCTTAATGTATCGAGGCCTAGCAGAAGCGAGCTTGCCAAGTAGAGGTGAGCTGCCAACATTTCAAGCGCTCAAGGTTCCATTGCATTCCCTCAGTTCTTTACAAACTCAGAGAGAAATAACTGTTTTTCCCATACCTAGAGGTCATCTAGACTGACCCCACCACAAGGTGTGGGCAACTGTAGCAAGCTAGGAGATGGCTTTGGCTTCCTAGGAGACCTTGAGGAGCTTGTAACCTCCCCCACACACATATTACCACCAAAAAAGGTTTTGGGGGGCATTTTCATCATGTTTCCAGCTTCCTGGTCATTTTGAGGCCAAGAGAAGCCTTCTTTTAAAACAGGAAGTGACCCGTTTAATTCTGGTTTCAAAAAAGCATTTTCTGGGCCTAAAACGGCCGAAGGAGCCCCCCAAACATGGCAAAAATGTCCCTAAGAGGCATTTGGAGGACATTTTTGATCCCCTGGTGCCAGAGAAATGGCCCTGGGGTGACTGCATGTGAGCCACAGGCTGCCCTTTGCTCTCTCCTGATCTAAGTCATTGATAAAAATGTTGAAAAGTGCCAGGCCCAGGAAAAGGTCCTACTGCTGTACACTTGTTTGTTAACTTTATTTCTACCCTGCTGTTTTCTCAAAATTGGGACTCAAGGAAGCTTTCCATTTTCCTGGTGCCTTACTAAATAAATACATTTTTTTTAGTGCTGTATTTCTCCTTGTCGTTTCATGCAAAAGGTGGTCTGACCCCTTCCTCTTCAGGGCGTTTTGGTGGGTGGGGTGGATAGGGGTGTCCCTTCCAGCGCCAGGCCAGCTAGTTTGGTGGACGCGTGGGTGGGGGAAATGGTGACAAATATGCGATGGCTGATTAATCCTGGCTATCAGAAAATGTGACACCTCAAGTCTGACAAGAAAAGATTTGGGAAGAGGCTTCAAATTGGGGATCTGTGGCCTGAAAAGAGTCCGGTGAGCAGCTGGTATACCTCAGCCTCCAGCTTTTAATTCAGGGTGACTCCAAATGGGTGCCAGTCGTTCTGTTGGAGTCTGGAAAGAATTTTTTAAAAATGTATTTGCCAATACATTTCTTCTCAATAACAACAAGAAGAGAAAATATTTAGGTATTACAATTACAAAACAAAAATAATGAACTTTTTGAGAGTAATTACAAAAAAATTTGGAAGGGGATTAAAAATGATATCCAGAGTTGGTCGAAACTAAATCTCTCTTTATTGGGTAGAGTGGCTGCGGTCAAAATGAATATTCTCCCCAAAATGAATTATCTTTTTCAAAATTTGCCTATGATAACAAATGAAAAATGCTTTAAAGACTGGCAGAAAGATCTACTATATTTCATATGGAAAGGGAAAAAGGCAAGAATCAGACGGAAGACTTTAATAGACAAGAAAGAAAGAAGCGGCTGTGGACTCCCAGAACTAAAACTTTATTACTATGCAAACGGATTGACATGGATCACAGACTGGATCAAGTTACAAAGTGACAGAACTCTAAATTTAGAAGGACCAGACCTACGATTTGGCTGGCACGTGTACCTATGGTACGATAAAGCAAAAGTCGATAAAGAATTTATGTATCACTATATAAGATGTCCGCTATTGCAGATCTGGCAAAAAATCAAACAAAAAATTTACAGAAGGCTGCCCCAATGGATATCACCACAGGAAGCCCTATATGGTAGATGGAAGGACCTTAACAAAAGGTGGTTTAAATATAAAGACTGTCCTCTGTAAGATGTTGGAGGGTGTATTTCACCTTCCCTGAGGTATCAAATGTGTGAAATATAAAGTGCAGATATACCCTTCTGCTGTGTGCTTACTATCACCTAACTTTTTTTACAACTTGGTATATCAAGGTATGGAACGGTGGTGGAGAGGAGGGCCAAGTCAATATAGCGGCACAGTTATTGTTGGCCTGACGCTTGGGGTGAGCCAACCTCAAGGTCTGGGGTACTGCTGGAAAGGTCTAGTCGTGCGGAGCCTGGGATATGTGGCTTGTCCATTATGCATTCAGGCTAATTCAGACTAAAGACCCTGAAAAATCTGCCCTGATAGGTGATGTAGAAAAGGCGTGGCCACGTGCTAAAGCCATAGAAGAGATATTAAATATGGGTACCAGCTTCCTACTCCAGCATTCTCGCCGATCCAGAGGCAATGGATACTGCCACCTACTAGTGATGTCCAGAAACAAGAATCTCAAAACATCAGATAAGAAACACCAAGAAACCTGTTAGAAACCTTTAACACTGCACAGTTAGAGCACTATGATCCCACTTTAACTGCCTTGGCAACATCCTATGGAATCCGGGATGTCACAGTTGTTGTTATGTGTGTGTGTGTCTTCAAGTTGTTTCTAACTTATGGCGACCCTATGGTGGACCTGTCACAGGGTCGTCTGGGTCTAAGTGTGTGCGAGGTGCCCAAGGTCACCCAGTGGGTTTCCATGGCCGAGGGGGGAATCGAACCCTCGCCTCCAGGGTTGTGGTCCAACATTCAAACCGCTACACTGTGCTGGGTCTTAATCGCTTCTCAACCGGAGGGCTCTAGTATCCGCCCAGACTACAACTCCCAGGATTCCATTTGATGCAGCCATAGCAGCTGAAGTGGAATAACAGCAGTAATATTCTGTATTTTGAAAAGGAGGCAGGTCAGGTGGAATTTGGGAGTCAAAGTGATGTCTCTTTGAGTCAAGAATGGAAATATGCAAGGCAAATGGAACAACTTCAAGCTGTGTTGAAGAATTCTGACACACTCAGACAACTACTGTTAGAAAGACTCGGGGAATTGAGGAATAACTCTGGGGTGGGAGGAAAGGGTATCCACTTGCATTGCCAAAGTGTTTTGCTGTTTTAATCTGTTGATGGAAGCCGCCTTGAGTCCTATGCCAGGAGAAAGGCAACATACAAATATAATAAAATAAAATAAATAAAAACAATGTCTAGAGGGCTTCCCTGCTCCAGACAATGGATAGTTATAGCCGTCTTCTCCTCTTCATATCCTTTTGCAGACCAAAGGAGAGTTGAAGCTTCTTTGATATTCACGGTTGGAAGTCGGACATTTTGGATCATGGGTAAGTCCTTACGTCTGCGTAGGCGTACCCCTGCTCGTGGCATTTCCCATATCTTTCTAAAGGTTATGGAAGGAGCTGAGGACTAAGGTGGAAAGGGAACCACTCCATTCCCATTACGGTCAGGTTGTGGGGAGAGACGATCGACCCCGTCCTCCCTTCTGAGTCCATGTCGGTATTAAGCAGAGGTGGAGAAGAGGCAGGACACCCGGGTCCCTTCTTCTTAGGTGCGGGGAAGACAGAAGGTTTACGATATGGGCTCGCAGGCTCCTGTTGTTTCTCTTAGGCTCATGGGCTATAAGAAGCCACAACCCATTCTCAATTTTGAGGCTGGAGGAGAGAAAAGGGGATGAGCCAAAGGGAGCCAAAATTCTTGGGTTCTTGGGTCCATACGGAAGCCACAACTCTACCATCCACCTCCTAAAAGCTTTGTTATTCTCTCAGTCACAAAAACTCACTCCTCCCTTTCCATTTTTTGGACTCCTCTCATCATTTGGTGAAATGCAGTTTTCACATGTACACACACATTTGCATGCAGGTATACTTCAGTTAACAAAGGGGATGAGTTCCTGGGTATTACTATTTTTAACAGTAAAATTGGTGCCAACAGCAGAAATGACATGGGAAGATAGGCTCTTATGTCACACACACACACACACACACACAAAGAGCTCTTCAACATGTTTCAGAAAAATTTGATTAAATCTTAAAGTATGCACATGTGAAATGAAACAATCAGGTCAAGTAAGCCTTGTATAAAACATTTTTAATCTTCTAAAAATGGAGTCTTTTCCAAAATGAATCTAGGGATGACTTAAGCATGATGTTGTCGCGGTCCCATCCTTCTCCCATCACCAGGCAGCATAATTGCAGATTAAATCACTGACGGGTTTACCCGTCAATGACCCGTGATCGTGCAACCATACCACATTTACCTGGGCCGTGGAAGCCCTGGAAGCAAAATAGAGGTGCTTCCGGCCCAGCACAGCCTGGGAAGATGCCCGGCTGCACTGTGGAAGGAAGAGGCGTGTCCATTGCACTTCCTTTGGCAGGGAGTTGGTCCGGTACAAAGGGGAGTGCTCCCAACGGGCCCCCTTCCCGGCAGAGCCGCTACCAGGATCCCACACCGGAGCATGAAAGGACAAGGTAGGGTGCAGAAAGGGCCGTAGAATTTTCAATTCTGTGGCCAAACATACAGATCTATACTTTTTTAACATGGGAGCACCTGGGGAGACAGGCGGATCTGCTCTCCCTCTCCAGTTTTGCTGTTTACACATGCTCAGTAAGGGATTCTGGAGGCAGCTGCAGTTTACCTTGGCAGTTGTGGGCAGGCTCACTCAGCAACAATAACAAGGTTTCTTTATAACGCCCTTTACACCACAGGGCGGAACAATAACGACACCTACAAGTCGGGACAAAGACATTATAGCAATAGCACGTACATTTCTATACCACTTATCAGTGCGAGCACTCTCTGAGTGGTTTACAACGTCGAAGCTAATTGCCCCCAACAAGCCGGGTACTCATTTGACTGACGATGGAAGGATGGAAGGCTGAGTCAACCTGGAGCCCCGCAGGATCGAACTCACAACCCTGTGGCTGCAGTACCGGCATTTAACCAGTGCGTCACCAGGGCAATAGAATCCACTAGAGCAGGACGCAGCTGGACAAAGAACAAGGAAGGAACGGGGGCCTGTCAGGGAAAGACTTCTTTGACAGAGACTTGGCTGGCTTATGTACACCTGTATTATCATTTGGGTGGGTCAAGGTTTGGCAAAGTGTATCCCCAAGGCTGCATGCCTCATCCGAGCCCTTTTTGCAGTCTCCTCCCCTTTGTTCTTTAAAATCCGACTTTGCAGGTTGACCAACTGGGTCTATGCTTTGCTTCTTCGGTGCCCAGTTTCTTCTTGGTACCACCACTGCCTCTTGACTCTTACCCTTGTTGTCTTACATGTCCACGTGAACCAGATCTGAGTGTGCAGCTGGGACTTTCCACAACTTACCGTAAGTCCGGGGAAGCAAAGATCTTGAGCGTAGCATTGCTTGTGTTACTTGCAACGTGTGCGACAGAATGGTACTTCTTTGTAACACCGTGTTAACGATCACCAATAGAGCAAATAGGAGCAAATTGGAGAGTGTTAGGGATAGCAATGATCCCAGTGAACTTGAGAGTATGGCAATCTTAGCAACCCTTAGCCCTGTCTTTATTTCTCTAAAGACTTCCTTGAAGCATTCAAGAGAAATTTTCAAAGTCAAATCCAAATATGAAGATGGTGGCAGCACAGAGAGGACCCTACAACCATGTCTAGTCGGTTGGTCTTTCCTCCCTCCCTCCCTCTTTCCCTCACTCGCTCTTTCTTTCTTTCTTTCTTTCTTTCTTTCTTTCTTTCTTTCTTTCTTTCTTTCTTTCTTTCTTTCTTTCTCTCTCTCTCTCTTTCCTTCCTTCCTTCCTTCCTTCCTTCCTTCCTTCCTTCCTTCCTTCCTTCCTTCCTTCCTTCCTTTTTAATTTGGTTTCAATTGGTATTTTCTCTTTTTTCTCTCATCCTACTGTTTTACTTCCCCTCGCTGCTAAGGCCATTTCCACACGGGTTAAAAAAAACGGTGCAGTGAGTCCTCCGCAGAGGACTCACTGCACCTTGGAGCGGACTGGGTCCGGACAACTGAGCGTAGATCCGCACCTCAGTCTGCTCCGGAGCGATCCCAAGTGGTCCTCCATCGTGTTTTTGAAAGACCTGATTTTTCAGGTTTTTCAAAATGCCGGCGCGCGCCATTGCGTGCCTGCTCTCCGATGCAGATTCGCAGGCTCGCACCAATGTGAGCCTGCGATCTGCAGAGAGCGGGCTTTAGGCTGGCGAGCTTCAGGGGTTGGTCGAGACCCACGACCAACCGGAAGCCGCCGTTTTGGACACCAGAGCAGTGCGGATCTACGACCACGCACTGCTCCTCCTCGCCCCGGACTGGACCGGACCGACAAAAGATCCGGTGAGTAGCGTCAGGGAGCGATTCCCTCGCCGCGTGCAGAAATGGCCTAAGTTATGCTTCACTTTCAATCTGGCCTGCCTATATTTATTTGTCTCATCCTGTTTGGCTTGCTTGCCCTGGCTGGAGGACTCTCAAGCTTCTACTGAAAACTTTGAAGATACAAATTAGACAAGAGATAAAATGCAGAAACTTAAGCTTGAATAACAATTTGAACCTACAGAAACAGGACACATGCTAGAGTTTTTCCTGGATCTATACAACTGAAGAATGCTAGGAAACAAAATTAAACAACTGATTATAGCCAAGGAAACAGTAGGTAAGGTGGGCTCTATTCCCATTTCCACCTCAAATAGTTTTTCACCTCTACTTAATGTAGGAGCAGTTTCAAACTCAGGATGTTCATGACCATGGGAATAAAGAGAATCATAGAGTCATGGATGGGAGAGACTCCAGGGGCCATCCAGTCCAACCCCCTGCTGCCATGCAGGAACCCACATCAAAGCACTCCCTGTGACAAATGGCCATCCAGCCTTTGCTTAAAAGCCTCCAAAGTATGTAAAAACCTCCAAAGAACATTGAGAGAGAGTTTGCTGATGTTTCCCACATCAGGGGTGGGAGGCTCTCCCCTGCCACAAAGCCAAGACAATAGCAGTCACAACTTCTGCAGCAACCCTCATTGGGCTTTATGGCATCTCAGTGTCTGCTGGCAGCTCACACAGTCATTTCTGTATTTGAACAATTATCTAAAATTAACAAGCATGTTCATTCAATAGATCAATCATGTAAGGAATGTACTAAGAAATACAAAAATCAGCTTAGCAAGATAGCTGATCACTACGAAGGCTAGAGCCTAGATTCTCGTGTGCAATTACCGGCTGAAACTTGACGTTTATACCTTGTGCGTTAGGCCTTTTGACATTAGCAGACAAATTCCCTTATATTTGGAAACAGAGGCTGAACAAATATCTCTATAGAACTATTAATCTATCTATCTATCTATCTATCTATCTATCTATCTATCTATCTATCTATCTAATCTACATGTGGTCTCTCACAAAATGTCTTTTTACAAATGAGATACAATTATGAAGGTTCACATCTTTGTGTTTTTCATGGTTTGAGGAAGTTTCAAATACAAAATGTTAAAATTTGAGTTTTAGGAGGCATAGCTCTATTTGATGTGAGCCAATCCTGTTTGAGCCTATTGTTAATTCTGTGACACCATTTTCAGCATAGGAATTCATTGTTTAGTATTTTACTAACAAAGTACCAGCTTGTTGTTGTTGTTTCCCAATTGAGGTAACGCCAAGGCGAGCCTATCGTGGGTTTTATTCAGAGAGGGTCTGCCTTTGCCTTTTTCTGAGGCTGAGAGAGTATGACTTGCCCAAGTTCACCCTGGGCAAGGATTTGAACTCTGGTCTCTAGCGTTGTACTTCAATGGTCAAACCACAACACCATGCTGGCTCCCAAAGTCTCAGCTGGCTGATATCAAAACCTGGAACTAAATGCCAGTTTGCTTTGTATGCAGAGCCCCAATACTGGAAGAAAATTTACATAGCGTGCCCTCCGACTGTCCTATATTGGCAGGGATGAGCCCGATTAATGTTCTACTGTCCCACTTTTTCAGTTATTTTGTAAGATGTCCCTTTGTCTTCAGCCTAATTCAGTTGCTGCAAACTAAGCTCAAAGTTTAGAAGTAGTTTGTGCTCGCATCAGCAGCGGGGAGAGGAGGAGGCAAAGTCTTGCCCTTTCCGGGAGGCTCAGGCGAAAGCAAACTGCTGCAGACTTTCCTAGCTTTTGTGTTGTTCTTACATAATAAGTTTTGCCATCTTGACCACATTCTGATGTTGCTTGGCCAAAAGGCACCCCAGTTTTCCTCTGTGAAATGTTGAAGGGTATGGCTTAAGTGAAGAACATTTGAGAACAGGATGGGGAAAGAGAAATCTTAGAGCAAATTTGTTCAAACTCTAGGGATGTCTCCATCTCTGTTCCTTTCTTGCAGGTCAGAATAGATTCCAGGTTTCTACATATCTTACAATGCAAGCTGGACACCCCCCAGTTGCTGTTGGTAAGTCCTAGGGCTGGTCGGTCTTGGAAAAAACAAGTGCTCATGACCATTGGGGAATACAACTAGCTGGCAGCATTGTTAAATATGGACAAGAAATGTCCATGTCTTATCTTCCCAAACTGGCAACAGAACAAAACATATCTGGTCTCCCTAATCCGTACATACGTGCAGTGCTCTTTGGAGGAATAAACTGCACATAAAACAATGCCTATATTTGAGAAATACATGTGACTAAAAACGCAAGCATTTGAAAAATGTGCACTGACTTGCTTTAATCCAAAGAAAACCAGGCATTAAAATACATGTTTTGGAAAAAGGTGTGCAAAAATGCATACATTTCTGAGATAATACACACAAAAGTGCACACATTTTCCAGGGGAGAAGGGGGAAGGTTTCGGCAGTAGCCTAGAGCACCTCTGCACAGTCAAGGCTTGTGCGCCAGCTGCGCCCATTCCTGGAGACGTCAGACCTGCCCACGGTAACGCCTGCCTTGGTGGCATCTCGGTTGGATTATTTAAACGCACTGTATGTGGGGCTGCCTTTGAAGAGTGTTCAGAAACTTCAGCGGGTGCAAAGAGCTGCAGCCAGAGTGTTAACTGGAGCTGGCTACAGGTTCACACGACCCCCCTGTTGCAACAACTCCCCTGCCTGTTGATCTGTTTCCGGCACAGTCCGAAGTGCTGGTGATGACCTTTAAAGCCCTGCGCAGTTCAGGCCCAGGTTATCTGAGGGACCGTATTCTCCCCTACGAACCAGCCTGGGCTTTGAGATCTGCTGGAGAGGCCCTTCTCTCTATCCCAACACCTTCACAGGTGCGTTTGGTGGGGAAATGGGAGACGGTTTTTTCACAGCGGCTGCTGCCAGACTCCAGAAAGTCCCTTCCCAGAGAGATCAGACCGGCACTCTTCCTGCCTGCTTTCCCGAGATAATGAAAGACATTCTTATTCCAGCTGTGATCATTTCCTGGGTGATGAAAGGTGGCTGGTCATTTTCTTGCTCGTAGGAGTTGTGATTTATTGTTCTTAATATATATTCTAACTTTGTTTTAACTATTATTTGCTTGCTCAATTTGTTTTAACTTCTATACGTTACGAATTTTTAATTGTGTTTCCTTTTTTAAATGTACTGTCCTCCTGAGTCCTCCTGAGGAAGAAAGCAGGATACCATTAAAGATAAAACAATAGCAATAGCAATAACAATAATAATAACAACAACAAAGTTCATATGACTACTGAGTAACTTGTCAGCTATGACAATTTTGAAACAAAGGATAAAGACCGATGGAGAAATATGTTGTTAGGTGTCAAAATTTGTTTCTCCAGAAGCTCAGGTTGTGTTCCGGGGCTCCTCGTGATGACGCGAGATCCAAAATGAATAACATCAAAGGAATCCAAGTTGCTCTGAATTTGTCTTCTTTTATGTCACCCCTTCCTTGTCAGTCTAGGATGATGAGTAAATTTTTCAATAAGTGCCATAAGCTGTACTTTGTTTCACCAGTGAGGAAGTGAGAAAGCAGGATGATTTTCCCAGGACTGAGCAACCACTAATCTGGCGACATTTAAGAATATGGAAACCAGAGATCTGTGTGATAGTTTCTCATTTTCTCCATGGAAGTCAGAGAATAAGAGAAGAGCACCTTTATAATGTGTGGTTGGATTGTTCATACCAGAGAGCCAATCCAGAACTTAATCCCAGAAGTTTTCAGCAATAGGACATGGCAACCGTCAGTGCTTTGGAGTTGCATCGTCTAAGAACCGTGAGTCTTCTCTCCCTATCACCTCCAGCTGAGACCAGGAAGGTCTTTTAATTTCATTCAATGGAAACAGGCACAACTGCCATTTGCGAACTAATATCTTACATTGGAAGCCTTTGATAGGCATTTAATGAAGAGGATGGCCATACTTTATTCCAATGCTTGTCAGAAGTTGGAGCACTTAGGTTCGTTTCCCGTGGAATCATGTTTCTTGTACATTAATTTGAATCCATAGGTTGAGGTGTTATACTGTCATTCCCACACAGTGATGTCAGTGTTGTTTCCCCCTCTTATAACTTTTCATTTTTACTGCAAAGCAAAGCAGTAAGGAAAATGTCTGGAGCAAATTTCTTGCAGCATGATACGTAACTAATCAAATACCTCCCTGCATTGTTTTGTTACAGGACAATGGGACTTGCACGTTCCTCCATGTTTCATCCTCCGCAGTCGATGGTAAGTGGTAAGAAAGTCGGACATTCTCCTACGTGCAATGCTGAGGCCGTGTTTGTCGGAATGGTACCTTCTACATACACAGTGAACACCTTAGCAGAAACGCACCTTTGCAGGTGCCTGAGTGCTTCGTGCACAGGCGACTACGACAGCGAACGTGGTGTCAGGATGCCGTTGGCGGAGCCATGGGATAAGGCTGGTTGGGCATGTTTTGGGAGACATCCTTGGGTGGTTCCAGGCAAGGCCCTACTTAGCCCCTTGGGACTGTGTGTCTCCCATGGGACAAGAAGCTCCTGCAACAGTAAAATCTTTTTCATCACACGGACTAAGGGGTTTTTTTGCTGGTACAAAAAGGGTTCTCTCAGGATGGGAAACAAGCTTTGTTTGTTTGTTCTCCCAGTCTGGACTCAAGGTAACTCACAATAGGTTAGCAAAAAACTCAGTAAAAACAATGAATACCTCAAAAATATATTTAAAAACATTAAATAAATGACCATAGCAGATGTATTTAAAGCAGTTTAAAAGGCAGTTTAAAAATTGGTAGTAATGATGATCAGAATACAGCATATCCCATTTAAAAGACCTTCCTCAATGGCCTGTGTATAGTCAAAGACCAGAGGAAACAGAAAGGCCTGCACCAACTGGCAGAAAGAGAATGGAGACCGTTTCCGCACTACACTGTTATAGTGCTATTATTCCACCTTCAACGTCCTATGGAATTCTGGGGTTTGCAGGGAGGTGCCTTTAGAATTCTCTGCCAGAGAACTCTTTGGCCCCGTTAAATTACAAACCCCAGAATTCCATAGGATGTTGAAAGTGGAATAATAGCGCTGTAACAGTGTAGTACAGAAATGGCCAGAGAGTCCATCCTCCGGTGGCAGCTGCTAAGGAGGCTCCCTCCCTTGGGTCCGCCTGCAAGTATGGATTCAGGGGCTACTGGGCTTCATTGTCTGCTTATCCCCCCATGAACTCTAGACGCTCCACAGCTGACGTTAAGAGTTTGGAAACTACTTGGACGAAATCAATCTGCCAAGATCTGTACATCCTTCTCTAAGAAATTCAAAATGGGGTACCATAAATTTCAGTGATTGAAAGCAGTTGTGCAAAGCTGTAGCAAACTGTTTGTCAACGCTCTTGAGCACCAAATTCTAGAGAATGTCAGCGATCAAATACTGTGTGACATGCACACACACACACACAAAATCCAATACACTGAAATGAAAACTCACTGGCAGTCAGATAATGGTATCCCTTATTTGGCAATCATTCAAATATTCTGAAAGTAAGCTTTAAGTATAACAATCAGAGCAAATTGATTCTTTCGCTTGGGATGTCCGGGTACGTCAACTTGTCTCCTTATTGCTTTGTCGCAGGAATGGACGTATCCGTTCTGGTTTCTTTTACCACATGATTAGAATGGTCCGTGATTTGTGGTAAGTCCAGTTGCCATCTTCAATTTAGGATATTTCTGTTTTGTTTTTCATCAGTTCACCCTAGGTTCACTTGTTTATTATGGCTGTGGTATGGAAAGTGATTTATCTATTATTGATTATAGATTACATGTAAATTGGCTGGATTATCCTTTCTCATTTCATTTTATTTTATTTTTATTTTTGTGCAATGGCTGGCTGCTAAAATGCAATAAACTTGACTTGACTTGACTTGACTTGACTATTATGGCTGTGCATAGGGAGAGGTACTTGTGAGATTGTTGAGTTTCAGTGCCAAAATAGATTCACCAGTCGGGGGTCCTATGTTACGCTGATTGGTTGGGAGCTGAACATTTGGTGCTCCATGATGGGCAGCAAAATGGCTTGGCTTGGCTTGGGCATGTGCATTAGCTCTCAGATACTGCAAAATATGGGGTCTTGGATATCACACGTCCATGAGATAAGGGATCTTGGGTTCCAAACGGAAACGTCCCTGATGTTGAAAACAACCGAAACTCAACACAGATCTATGAAGACAGTCAAGGACCAATAAAGATCTCTCCATCCTAAGCTCTTCCCTAGACCGAAGCTAGATTGGATCAGCACCCTGACTAACTTTCCTATCCTATGGTGGAGTTCCTATGAGAAAGTTTTCGGTCTGCTTCTCTAAGCCATTGGTGTCTTTGTTCCTTAATCGGGAGCTCTAACCACTGCTCACGCTGTCAGACCCACGTGCCTCACGCGGTCTTCTCTTTGTTTTCTTTCCCACCAAGGGAGATGCTGCCCCTTGTCAGGACACCCTTCCGCTTCCAGGCCAGCCTCCTCCTGTTTCGTGGTAAGTCGTTTTGGAGCCGAGGACTGAGAAGCTGGAGACCGGTCCTGAGTAAGAGAGCAGGCTTGCGTGATCGACTTCTCCTTGAAAGGGGCCCTTGTGGAACGTGCCATTAGCCGGGATGACTCTCCCGTTGATGCCTTGGTTGCACCGTAAACACAACTTCTGATTGATTAGGTGCCAAACAAGGCAAAGATGGAAATAGGCATCATCAGTTAGAACACACGAGAGGGACTCATGGCCCCTGGACCTAATCCGGCTAACCAGGCCTCCTAAGTCCAGTCCACAAAATGTCCGAGGGATGACCTTCCTACCCCACAAATCGTTCCCTAAAGACCCGCCTTCTGGAGATTCCCTCCTTTGCCCCACCCACACTCTCTATGGGGAAGGCAAGCATGGGAGGTGGGATGAAATCCTGCTGTTGCCTCCTAGTCTCTGAGATAAGAAGAGCCCCCTTTTCCCCTGATTTCATTTTCCCGGTGGGGGATACAAATGATGTGTGGAGGAATCCCCATTAGATCATGGAGGAGGGCTTGTGTTTTCATGCTCCTCAGGAGCACATGGGATGAGAGGCGCAAAAGGGGACTTTCTCTGACAGGAGAGAGGTGGAACTCCATGCTTCCTTCTGCCCAGAGAAAGTGGACTGGGGTGGGTGGGGGCTGAAGGACAGCCTGGGAGGGGCAGGGATCGGGGCAGAGTCCTTCTGACTTCGTCCGGCTGATACCGGCCTGGTGCTGAGGACCGGTCCAGACCCAGGGATCAGGACCGTTCTTCATGCTCGAGTCATATAAAGCAGCTTCCGTCTTTCTTTCTGTTAAGCTTTCTCACTCCTGTCAATTGGATTTTTAGGCCGTTCAACTTCTGCCCATGCCAGGATCCAGTTGGAAGAAAACTAACGTCTTCTGAAAATGTGAGCACACGGCTGTGCCAAAATGGACCCTGCGCTTCAACCGGAAGCTACAGGGAACGAGTCAGAAGGAGAGGAGAGTGTGGAGTCAGTGGAAGAGAATAATTAAGAGCAATTGAATTATAAATATGCAAAGCATGAATTTGAAAATTCTCTCTTGGAATATAAAAGGCATTGCAACCCCCCAGAAAAGAAGGAAAATTTTTCATTTTATTGAAAGGAAAAAATTAGATATAATTTGTCTTCAAGAAATTCGCATACAATCTGAGAAAACTCATTGATTCATAATAAGAAGTTGGGAAGTGAATATGTGTCTACATCGAGTACAAAAAAAAGAGGGGTAGTGTTATATTTAAGTTCAAAACTCTACTCTAAAGAAATACTAAAAGATGAAGCTGGGCGTTATGTGGTGGTTGAAATTAATTGGCAAAACCAAAGAATTTTAATAATTGGGATATATGGCCCGCATAGGAAACAAGAAAATTTCTATAAAGAACTGAATAGGAAAATTATAGACTTGGACTACAATTATTTTATATTTCTAGGTGATTGGAACGGGGTAATCAACCCAAAATTGGATAGGAAATCAAAGAAGAAAATAAAAGAAAAACAAGGGAAACTTCCTGGATCATTTGAGAATATGATGGACAATTTAGATTTAATTGATACATGGAGATACAAATATGGGGCGATTAAAGATTTTACATTTTATTCGGAACCCCATGCTTCATTATCAAGAATTGACATGTTTTTGGTATCAAATTCCTTAGCCCATATGATTATTAAACAAGAGACACTACCCCGAAATTTCTCAGATCATAATCCAATTTTATTGTCATTAGGACATAGATCGGAGGAATTATTTCATTGGAAATTAAAAGAGAAACTATTGTTAGAAGAAGAATTTGTACAGAAAATTAAGATCAGATTAAAATTTACTTTGATGAGAATCTCAATAAAGGAGTAAATTTAATGACGGTATGGGATGCGGCCAAAGTGGTGATTAGGGGGTATATTATACAATATAATGCGATAATAAATAAGAAGAAAAGAGAGAATTTTCAAAAGCTGAATGACGATCTTAAAAAGAAAGAAGAAAGCCTTAGCGACGATCCTGATAACAGGAGAATGCAGAGAGAAATTAAAATATTACGGAAGCAAATAGAGACACAAATAGAAATGGAAATTAATGAGAAAATGATTTACACTAGGCAGTACTACTTTGAATGGGCAAATAAATCAGGAAAATGGTTATCACGTAGATTATAGTTTACATTTTGGTCAAAAAAAAAATCAACACTCCTTGTGGGTTCTGAGCATTAGTTTCTATTTCTAGTTCGCTTCTTGATTTTTCTCTTTAAAAACCTTTCTTGAGCCAAACCTTCACTGTCTCCAGTTGTATTGCAATTGACCTCCACAAACGATTGGGATCATTTGGGCCAAGGATGGAGTGTCGGGGGGCCCTTGAGTTCTCAGAAGTGCCTTGGGTGGGCCACACACACTCTCTTGCTCCATTTTTCCATTACAATTTCACTCAAACAGTTACGCTGCTTTGGGACCTATACTGGGGACAAAGGTTAGAAATTAAATCTATCAGTCAATCAATCAGTCTTTGGCAGCTATTGGGAAGAAAGACAGGATAAACGTGTGTGTGAGAGAGAGAGAGAGAGAGAGAACATTGGTGCCTATTTAAATGCTTACACGAACCTATTGGTAGAAATAGTCTGGAGGTTCAAGTCTGGATTCCATCTGTAAACCAGGGATAGCCAGTTCACCTTTTCATTTGCATGTGATGCCAAGAATGTGGTAAAAATGAGCAACAGGGCCCAGATATGGAACTATGCCTAGCTAATAAATGGAATTCAATCCTAAAAAGACTAAAATATAGTTGTCAATAGGAAAGCTCGTCTGGGATTACGTGCGTGGGATGTATTGGTTGGGGGTGCATTGTCACTAAAGCAACAGGCTTTCTCTTGGAGGATTCCTTCTGTTTTGGAAAAATCCCTGGCCAAGGTTCTGCGTCTTGTGGGTAGAGCCTAAGCCCATTTCCGCCCTGCACTGTTATAGTGCTATTACTCCACTTTCAGCATCCTATGGAATCGTGGGGTTTGCAATTTTGGGAGGGGCATGGAGAATTCTCAGCCGGAGAGCTCTTGGTCTTCAGGAAACTTGTAGTGCGGAAATGACCTAAGTCTCCACCAGGTTACCAAAGGAGACAACAGAGGCACCGGAGGCATCTCTCTCTCTCCTTACCCAGAAGTAACCCCACCCCAGCTGTGCACAACAGCGGCCAGTAAGTCTGCTCCTTCCTCTCTCGGTGCCCAAAAGCCGCCAAGACATGCCTTTGTGTGCTCATCCAGCCAAACAGTGGCCCAGGAGGCAGAGTCGTGCCTGGCAGCCCCCTCCCTCCTCTTCTTGTTGCCCACCATAGTGGTAGCCTTGGGGGAGAAGGGACTGGACACCCCCTTCCTTAAAGTCTGAAAAGAACATGCACTGGTACATTCCCCCCAATTCTATCCATGTATGGCACCAACAAGAGCCAGCGTGGGGCAGTGGTTTGAACATTTTACTGTGAGCAGGGTTCTAATCCTCACTCGCCCATGGAAACCTATGGGGTGACTTTGGGCACGTCCCACTCTCTCAGCCTCAGCAAGGCCAGGTCCCTCCAAACAAAACCATGGTAGGCTGGCCTTTGGGTCGCCGTCAGTTGGAAGCGACTTGAAAGGACACGGCAACGACGACGTCACCAACAGGATGCCAAAGACTGAATTTTACAAATCCCAAATCTCTGTTTCTCTCTCTCGCGCGCTGTAAAGAAATGAAGTTGCACAATTTCTGTTTTTGTATGGCCTTAAAAAAAAAAAACTTTCGTAGACCAAAGATTGTAGGGGGGGTGGGTAAGACAAGTCTAAGTTTGTTATTAATATACCGGGTTTCTTTAATATTTAGAGAAAAAGTATTCAGGGCATTGACCACTGGAAGCTCACCGACACTTTTCAAAGCGACATACCTGCTTCAGCACTTAAACATCTTGGTGGGTTATTTACACCTAAGCCCTTCAAGAAGAGAGAAGAGAGCACTTATGGGAACAGTGTTTCCTAACTTCATCTCCTAATGTGAAAAGCTTCCCAAGCAGTATATATTTAAATGAATTGTCTGTGTGCATAAAATGTTATCTTGGAATGACATGAAATTAGAAGGGCAAGGGGTGACAAAGTTATCACTTGTATCTCTTCAGTTTTCACTTCTTGCACAAATGGACATTTATTCTTGGTTGCCATCAACTTATTTATACCCTGCCTGTTTCCAAACTCACCCCAAATATTCATAAATTCAGCAATATGATTTAGAATAGGGATTGATTTCTTGTTGCTTACTTTGCTATCAGTAATCCTTCCTAATCCAGTATTAGCTGTCCCTGAGACATACCAACTGATATTCCTTCCATCCTGTCCAGTTCTAGGATTTTTTCATAATGGGGAAACAGAGTTCTAATAATGAGAATAATGCCACTTTTTATTGCCCTTCCTATGTTTGGCAATCGCTTGAGTTATAGCTCAATTAATATATAGACCAAAGTGCCACACTGTGGCAACCTGAATTTGCACTGTTGAGTTTTATAGGAGCCTCTGTCTCTGCATGTATTTTTCTGTATTTTATGGGGTAACTCATGTTTTGTCTTGTTTTTTAACGTGCCAAAAAGGAGTGGGGACAATCTCAGGTATGAAAACGATCAATCAATCAATAATTTTTATTGCGGTCAATGACCAAATTTGAAAATTCATCTACATACATGATATACATACATCTGCTGGCATTATCAAAGTATAAATATAAACATAAATCGTATAAAATATGTGATATAAAACATAAAATATAGGTACATATTCCTATAATAAAACCTAAGCATTTACTAAAACCTTATTTTCACGAATTTTAATTACAGCGGCACAAAATTTTGCTATCTTGGTCAACATCCCTGTATTTTGCCCTGACATCAGTAAGAGAGTATAAAAGGCCTCTGAACGTCCAGGGAATGCCTTTATATATGGTTCAATAAGTGTTTCCCGGATTTCAAGATAATAAGGGTAGTGCAGAAGAACATGAGTTATTGTTTCAATTTCACCAGAATTGCAGGGGCATTTACGTTGATCGTATGGAATCTTTTGAAACTTCCCTTCTTGTATTGCTGATGGCAACGCATTTAATCGGGCAAGAGTAAAAGCTCGAGGTTGATTTGATATTAAAAGTAAATAAGAATAACTAGCTGGCTTGTAGGGTATCAGCGCGGTGTCAATTAATATATTATTTGAAGTTGCCTCTAAGTCGTGCTGCCTCTCTATATTCATAATTCGCTGTCTAAGGGTTCAACTAGCTACGTCAAATCCCACATGTAAAAAGTGCTCCTCAGAAAAACCATAAAATCTGAGTTTAGCAGATATGGTTTTTTTCCATACTGATTGGAAATTATCTTGAAATACTAAGGAAGCTAAACCACTTGGTCAAAAACTTACTTTCAGCCAAAAACTAAAAATAGCTAACCAAGCCCTAGATTCAACTTTCAGGAAGCCCACCCGCAACCGCAAAGCTGCATTGCAGACCCAACGAGGTACTTGCAAGATGGCCCTCAGAAATTTTGATTGGACTATTTCTAAAGTAGTGAAAGAAGAATAAGGACCTAGTTGAGCACCATAAAGTAGTTGACTAATAGATTTGGCCTGAAACATCCTATGGGCAGCTGGAACATATTGCCCTCCTTTGGTATAAAAAAATTTTTGAATTACAGATGTGGATCTCTGTGCTACTTGTGCAACATATTCTGCATGTGCCTTACGATTTCCATTTGACTGCAATACAACACCAAGATACTTAAAGTCCTCATTTATTCAATCCTATGTTCATTTATCGTCCACTTATACAGCTTTGGTCTGTTTGCAAACACCATAATTTTAGTTTTCTCATAATTTATTTGGAGTCCTTCCTCTCGGCTATACTGTATTAGAGCACGCAATGCTCTCTGTAAGCCGATGAGTGTTCGCGACAGTATTACTGCATCATCTGCATATAGCAACACTGAAAGATGCCTACCCGCTAACTTGGGAAGGTGAAAATCTAACTGACTAAGAGCAGCAACCATTGCGTTAATATAAAAATTAAATAACAATGGGGCTAGTATACATCCTTGCTTAACTCCTTTATGTGTAAAGACTTTATTGGACAGCTGACCTTCCAAATTACACCTTATTTTCAAGGCTGTATTTTCATGTAGCTTGTAAATAAGCAATAATAAGTGACGATCTACTGAAGAGGCTTCTAGCTTGTGCCACAATCTATCTCTAGAGATAGAATCAAAGGCAGATTTAAGGTCAATAAAAGCTGCAAACAAGGGCCCTTTAGCTTTACTAGAGTGTTTTTCCACCGATGTTGTAGGATTAGGGCCTGGTCCAAAGTAGATCTTCCTGGTCTAAAACCTGCTTGCTCATCAGCCAGAACATTTTTTGTGTCCATCCAATATTGCAATTTCCAATATAAGTGTCTAGCATAGATTTTACTAATTATAGATAACAAACTGGGCGATAATTTGCTGCATTATCCTTCTTACGTTTCTTGAAGATTGGAATAATAATAGCCATATTCCAATCAGATGGCATGTGGGCATTCTTATCAATATATGTGAAAAGATTTGCCAGAATTGGGGCCCACCAATCTATGTTGCATTTGATTAGCTCAAGAGGAATACCATCATCCCCTGGGGCCTTGCCTGGTTTTAGTTGGTTTACAAGCTCTGTCACTTCAGCAATTGATACTGGTTGCCATTCTTGCAAATTCCTGGTAATACGATTCACTTGAAAAGTAGGGGATTCTTTAATGGCATATAACTCATAAAAATAAGCTTCCCAAACTCCAGAGGGGATATGGCAATCTGCCCATGTGGTGTAACTTTTGGTTGCTGTTGACATGAGCTGCCAAAAGGTTTTCATATCTTTCATCCTTACTGCATTCATAAGTTGTTCCCATAATGCTTGTTGTGCACAACTCTTTTTAACCTTAATCAATTTCTTATATTCTTTTTTTAATTGCAACAGCTCCTCTCCATCATATCTTCTGAGTTTTCCTTGTGAAGTTTAAATTTAAAAATAAGCAATTTCTTAGCATCCCTACACTCACAATCAGACCAATCCTTTGAACTAAACTTTCTAGTATAAACTCTTTTAGAATTGGTAGCTAAAAACAAGTCAACTAATTTTTTGATCCGTATTTCATATTGCTCAATAATCCCATTATTTGAACCTATTGCCAGGCAGGTGGAATGGATATTAGAGAACTAATTAGTGTTAAACAGCTCCAAAAAGAACCCTGCAGTCTTTTGTGACCACTTAATCCTATTACTAGTAACTATCACCTCTGGGTTTGGTTTTAAGATATTTATGATATGGGTATGATTATCAGATATCTTCAAATACAAGTTTAAGGGCAGATGATCACTTTCCAACCTATTATCTATTGCCATTTTTATAGAGGGATTCAGTAGTCCCTGGCTAACAATCGTATGGTGCTCATCCTAGTTGCTGACCAGAATGTAAATTCCCCTGGTATGTCCCCAGTAACGTTCCCATTCAAGATACATAGTTCTAACCTGAGGGTTTGCCTTTACCTTCCTCTGAGGCTGAGAGAATGTGACTTGCCTAAGGTCACCAAGGTGTGAGCAGGGATTTGAATCCTAGCCTCTAGAAGCTTTCAATAAATATTTGAATATTTAAATCTAAATTTAAATGTTTAAATCTTGAGTTAAGTCTTGGGAACCCCCAGCAACAAATTATATTTACACGGGGTCCCCGGTAAAGAAAAGGTTAAGAACCACTGCATTATGGCATTAAATTGCATCATGAAAGCTTATGACAGGCTGCCAGGTTCCTTCCTGCCCCAGTGCAAGGGGGGGGCAAGAGCAGCAGCCCCTAGGGCACAAAACTTCCACGCTTGCCCTAGGTGCTATTGAGCCTAGATACGCCACTGCAGAATTGGTGGAGAAGCAGAACCCATGTACTGTAGGAAACATGAAGGACTTACAGAGGCTTGCCGTTTCCACCCTAGACTGTTATAGTGCTATTGTTCCACTTTCAACATCCCATGGAATCCTGGGGTTTGTCATTTGCCTTTGAGGACCCTCCCTCAACTGCAAACCCCAGGATTCCATAGGATGTTGAAAGCGGAATAATAGCACTATAACAGTCTAGTGCGGAAAGGGCCAAAGTTTCCAAAGTTGGGACCATGCACACACATGGATATGAGCTCTACCAAGCAAGCCTCTGTAGGCAAGAAGAACTGAGCAGATCCCTTGTCGAGTTCATGTAACTTGTCGAGATCCCTTGTCGAGATCGTGTCACTTGTCTGTAATTTGCAAGCATCAAAACAGGAGAATGTGGAAAAACAAGTTGATGAAAAGCAGAGGGACGTCTGTATATTCATATTGGCAGGCTCATATCTCCTAATAGGAGCTTGCCCAAATTTTAAGCTCCTCGAGGGAGGACTTCTTCGTGGTTTCATCTTCGCAAGGTTGTTTGGTGAAGACACGGGAGGGAGCCTTCTCTGTGGTTACCCCCCAAACCATGGAAGTCCCACGCGTGACTGCCCAGGTTTGATGCTTCTCTGTTCTCTTTCCACAAGTCGGCAGAGAGCTTTCTGTTTACCCTGGTCTTTGACTGTTAACCGTCCCCACTTTTGCAAGGGCATTGGTAAAGATGTGGGGCTACCAGACTATGGAAGCTGTGTTACTTTTCTCTAGGAGATAAAGACCTTTTTGTTTCCTCTGGCTTTTGACTGTCAACTGGCTATTGCAGAAGGTCTTTTAATTAGGATATGCCTTGTTCTGCTCATCATTACTACCATGTTTTAACTGCCTTTTAAGCTGTTTTAAATGTTATAGTGTTAATGTTAAATGTCATAGTGCCTTTGGCCCTATATTGGGAGAAGAGTGGGATATTAAATCAATCAATCTGTCCATCCATCCATCCACCCTGGAGAGCATTTTCTGCATTAGCACTTTCTGCACTTTGTATTAGTGACGCAAAATACTTTGCCATTGCAGAAGTTTCTAGGCTGTTGTCCCACGGGAGATACACAGCCACATGGGGCTGAGTCTTTGCCTAGAATCACCGGAGAACGTCTCCAAAAACAAACCCACACGCCATAACCCCCTGGCTTTGCCCACAGCTTCCTCACACTATGTTTACTGTGGTAGAGACCTAACTACCAAGCACTCAATCTGTTGCTACAGTGAAGATGAGTTTGCGATTATATACTCAACAGGTGTAAAGTATCATTCTGCAAGACATAGGTTCACTATTGCACAGCGAAGAACGTCCAGCTTTCTTGGGACTAATCGTTGACTGTGAAAAAACGAATAATGGAGCAATGTAGGGATCCAGAAATGTTCCTATTTTACTTTGCAGTGGAAATTAAAAGTTATAAGAGGGGAAACAACACTGACATCACTGTGTGGGACTTAGAGTACCTCGGTCTATGACATCAGATTACAAGAAAAGAGAGTTGATGGGAAACAAATACTCCAGATCCTGACAAGCATTGGAATAAAATATGGACACCCTCTGCTTGTAAATGAATAACAAAGACCTTGAAAGAATGTGAATTAAAAGTAGTACAGGCAAAGTACAAAGCAACTTGGTCTTCTTTCATTTTTTCATTTCAGATCTCAACTCATCGTATCATTATACGACAGTATAAGTCTGACAAGTTCCTTCAATCTGACCACTTTTGCTCAACTTTCAGGGTTATCGGAAATGGAGAAGTTCATTTGTAAGTGTTACAAAAGACATTGTTCTAACAGATGCTCCACCAAATTTACCGCAACGCTTTCTTTCACTCAGAGCTGAGAGTCAGAGAATTTGCACCTGGAAATGACTCATGAAAATTGAGGATTCAAAGTTAGGCTGTGAGGTCTGGCAATTCTAGATTAAACTGATTTTCCTTGCACACAGCCCTGAGATAAATATGTTTAATATATTGGTTGCATCAATAAGAGTATGGTGTCTAGATCAAGGGAAGTAATGGTACCGCTCTATCTGCTTTGGTCTCTGAAGCAGCAGAAAGCAAGCCTGCCCCCTTCTTGACAGGACATCCCTTCAGATATTTAAACATGGCTATCATGTCCCCTCTTAACCTTCTCTTTCGCAGACTAAACATCCTCAGCTCCCTAAGACGCTCCTTGAAGGACATGCCTTCCAGACCCTCCAGCATTTTGGTCCCCCTCCTCTGGACATGCTCCAGCTTGTCAGTATCCTTCTTGAAATGAGGTGCCCAGAACTGGACGCAGGATTCCAAATGAGGCTTCACCAATGCAGAATAGAGTGATGCTATTACAGTAGAGTCTCGATTATCCGACATAAACGGGCAGGCTGATAGTCGGATAGCCGAAAATGTCGGATAATCCGGAGGGTCTAAGAAAAGCCTTGCAATGCTTGGGTGCATGTTTGGGGGCCTGGCTGTGCCCGTCGCCTTCCTCGTTGCCATGCTTTGGCCCTTGTTTTGGGGGCTGGAGGTACTCGCCCTGCTCGCCACCGCCGCGCTTGGGGCCGTGCTTTGGGGAGAGGCTTCACTCGCCTTTCTCTCTTTGCCCGTCGCGGCCGCCATGTTTGGGGGCGTGTCTGGGGGCACGGAAATGCCTACAGCCACGCCCCCAAGCAGTCGCGACGTCGGATAATCCAGAATGTCGGATGACCGAAGGACGGATAATCGAGACTCTACTGTACCTACTTTGATCTAGACACCATACTCCTATTAATGCAATCAAGAATCATGTTGGCTTTCTTGGCTACCTCATCACACTGCTGATTCATGTCCACCAAGACCCCCAGATCCCTTTCACATGTATTGCTATCCAGCCATGTGTCCCCCATCCTATATTTGTGCATTCCATTTTTTTCTGCCTAACTGCAAGACCTTACATTTTTCTCTGTTGAAATTCATTTTGTTAGCTTTGGCCCAGCTCTCCAATCTGTCAAGGTCATTTTGAATTTTGACCCTGTCCTTTGGCATATTAGCAATCCCTCCCAATTTGGTGTCATCTGCAAATTTGATCAGCATGCCCTTTATTCCTTCATCCAAACCATTGATGAAGATGTTGAATAGCCCTGGGCCCGGGACAGAACCCTGTGGCACCCCACCAGTCACCTCTCTCCAGGATGAAAAGCAGCCACATGTACAAGCCATGTGTTCTTGTATTTTTTTAATATCTACATTTACATTTATGTTTGTAGTTTATGTTTATGTGTAAATTTAATACAAATTATTATAATAATAAAAAACTCTCTTCTCTGCAGAAGCAAAGGTTCAGGAAACTAGTAAAATGTGGGCTGGACAGGACTACTCTTAGGTGGATTTGTAATTGGTTGACCGACCAAACCCAAAGGGTGCTCCTCACCAATGGCTGCTTTTCATCCTGGACAGGAGTGACTGGTGGGTTGCCAGAGAGTTCTGTCCTGGGCCCAGGGCTATTCGACATCTTCATCCATGACTTGGATGAAGGAGTGGAGGGCACGCTGATCAAATTTGCAGATGACATCAAATTGGGAGGGGTCGCTAAAACGCCAGAGTACAGGGTCAAAATTAAAAATGACCTTAACAAATTGGAGAGCTGGGCCAAAGCTAACAGAGAGAAATGTAACATCCTACACTTGGGCAGACAAAATGGACTGCACAAATATAGGATGGGGGACGCATGGCTGGATGATAGCAGGTGTGAATGGGATCTAGGAGTCTTGGTGGACCACAAGCTGGACATGAATCAGCAGTGTGATGCGGCAGTCAAGAAAGCCAGCGTGATTCTTGGTTGCATCAATAGGAGTATGATGTCTAGATCAAGGGAGGTCATGATAACATTCTGCATTGGTTAGACCTCATCTGGAATCCTGTGTCCAGTTGTGGGCATTCATTTCAAGAAGGATATCGACAAGCTGGAACATGTCCAAAGGAGGGCCGGGAAGCCATGTCCTACAAGGAGCATCTTAGGGAGCTGAGTGTGTTTAGCCTTCAGAAGAGAAGGTTAAGAGGGGACATGATAGCCATGTTTAAATATTTGAAAGGATGTTATGTTGAGGAGGGAGTGGGCTTGTTTTCCACTGCTCCAGAGCTAGGATAAAGAGCAATGGATTCAAACTACAGGAAAGGAGATTCCACCCGAACCGTGGGAAGAACTTTCTGACAGTCAGAGCTGTCTGGCAGGGGAATCTGCTGCCTCAGTGGAGTGTGGTGGAGTCTCCTTCTTTTGAGAGTTTTAGGCAGGGGCTGAATGGCCATCTGTTGGGAGTGCTTTGATGGGTTTTCTTGCATGGCAGAACGGGGTTGGACTGGATGGCCCCGGGGGTCTCCTCCAACTCTATTATTCTATGATTCTATGGTAGAGCAGAATAGTTCCTTTTACCCATCCTCACCAGCCATCTTCCTTAAACTCTTCTCTTGACTCTCTTTGGTCTGCGTTAGCCACCCGGTCTTGTTCACATGGAAGCGAAAGGCTCCCACCTTGGCAGTGTGCTTGCCGATGTGCCCCTGTCCCACGCTGGGCAGCTAGTGTTTGAAGGGAGTTTGGACAGCTACTTTGGTGATGGGTGGCTTGTGCCCACTGTTGTTCAGGAGCTATTTCGGATAGGAAGCACACAGCTCCCTTCTTAGAATATCTCCGCTAACTGTTGTTCTGCGTCTGATCTCAGTGGCTTTGTGGTTCAGCCCTATGTGGCTCAGTCTGAGGCTTTCTCAATGACTATATCTTCCTATATGAACCTGCCTGGGCTCTAAGATCTTTAAGTCAAGGTCATGCTCGTGGTCCCACCATCTTGACAGATATGTTTGATGGGAACATGGGACAGGTTGTTCGCAGCGGCTGCTCCTAGGCTTTGGAATTCTGTCCTTAGGAACAGCCTAGGATGCTATTGATCCACCAGGATATGGAAAGTTTTCAGTTTGGTTCCAAGAGCTTCTTAGGAACTGACTGCAGGTTTGATATTTTATTGCCTTTTATATTCTTTTTGTTTTCAAAGGTTTTCCTTCAGTGGATGCATGTTGCACTACGGTGGTTCAATCACTTGGCTTCTCCAAAAACAGAGCTGTTCTTGTCTGGGAATACAGTCGGCCCTCCAAAATTCCAGGCTTAACTTTCATGGATTTGATTATTTGCAAGTTTCTGGTCCTAAGCTAAGGACAGCTTGCACCGCAATTTCTTATCACCAGGAACCCTCTCACGATTCCTCCCATCGTCCAAAGGAGGAGATATTTGATATTTTTGGTTTTTCTACTTCTGCAGTGACCCTGCGCCCCTAATCCTAGTGAATATGGAAGGCAGATTATATTCTTATATCTACCTTCTATAAAATGAGGTTTTATGGACTGAAAACACAACATTGTTGCTAACTTTAATGATAGGGATGAAAAGCAGCCCAACTCAGAATTTCCATGAAAATAGTTGAGACTGATTGTTCCTTTAAGAAATGTGGATTCATTTCGTAAACACTATATTTGTATATTGTATTTTTGAATTGTATATTGTATTTCTGATACATCTTGTAAGAATTTTTGAAATGTGTGGTTTTACCTTTTATTGTGTTGTTTATTTTATTATTGACTTTTCTAGCTCCAACCTGTATTCGGTTGTCCAGTTATAAAACTGAATTAAACAATATCTTTTTCTACGGCCATTTCTGCACGAGGGAATTAAAACAGCCCAGTGCGTCCTCTCACGGAGGTCATCTGCACCTTGGAGCGGACTAGGTCCGGACTACTTGCCTGAGATCCACACCTCAGTCCGCTCCGAAACGCCCCCAACTGGTCCTCCAGTGCACTTTTTAAAGAACGGTAGAAAGCCGTTCTTTAATTTTTCGGAGCGCACCATTGCATTCCTGCTCACTTGTGCAGATTTGCAGGCTCGCACCAATGCGAGCCCACGATCTGCGGAGGGCGGGCATTAGGCGTGGCGAGCTTTGCGATCGGTTGGAACCCACGACCAACCGGAACTTCCGGTGAGGAGACACACCGAACGGGTGGAATCCCTAGAGCTCTGGGATTTCACGATCCGACGCGAGCGGAAATTTCCTTGGAAAATCTATTTAATATAGAGGAAATTGATCCCTGGATAATAGGGGATCACGGAGGAGGCTCGTCGGGGATCCGTTAACCCGAACGTGTCATAGGAAAGGAGGAGAAGAAGGAAGACACGAGTGGGACAAGGATCGAAGAGCCGCCATTATCGCGACGGATTGCCTTAACAGGCTGGATGTGTCCCCACTGCTACATAATCCAGTAAGTACAGGAAAGCGTGAAATCCATTGAATAATTACCCAGACAAACTTTTACTGAGATAAAAAGGAAGAGAACTGTTCTAACTCTAAAGAAAGAGATGAGTTCCTGGAGAGATAGACTCGGGGACTGAAAAGGAGGGTGGCGAGACCTACCGTTACGGAGCGGCTGTCCTGTTGGTCAGCAGAAAAATAATGCAGGGATTGTGAATAAAAGGAATAATTAAAGCTGAGAAGTTTCTGAAGTTATGAAGGATTGGAGGCTGTAGAAAAATTGGACAGACGCAATTTGAGTTTCAAGGAAAAAAAAAAGAGGAGCGTGTTTATTTTCCATTCCTGCTGTGTTCTGTCAACGAAGTAGAGTAAAAGCTGAAGAGTGAAATAGATTTATATTTGATAATTATAATAAAATTGGTGAGCCGTGGTATTAGTGCGTGTGAATATTGGGAAGCAGCGAGAGTTAATGACAGTGGAGTGCTGGAAAGATTGGGGCGAGACTGGCATGGCGGACGAGCGGAGGAGGAGTTGAGACGAGCTCTGTAGCCAGAAGGAAATAGAAAGTAAAAAAGACGGAAGAGGGAGAGAGTGCTGAAAGACAGAGGAGGTGACAGTTAACTCAAGTGGTGAATTCTATTAGTATTGAAAATATTCCAAACTCGTGGAAAGATTCCAGTATTGTGTTAATTCTGAAAGAAGGGAAAGACAAACAAAATAAGAGAAATTATAGACCAATTTCATTATTAAACATAGATTACAAAATTTTTACTTTAATATTAGCAAACAGATTAAAGAAGATAATGGTAGGATGGGTCCATGAAGATTAAAACGGATTTTTACCAGGTAGATATCTGAAAAACAACATAAGAGTAATTATAGATATAATAGAATATTATCAAAAGATGAATCAGAAAGAATTAGCATTAATATTTTTAGATGTGGAAAAGGCCTTCGATAATGTTAAGTGGAATTTTTTATTTGAAGTAATGAGTAAATTAGGAATTGGGAAAAGGTATAAAGATTGGATACACCCAATTTATAGAGATCAAAAAGCTTGTTTATTAGTAAATGGGGAAAAATCAAATTCATTTAAGATTAATAAAGGAACGAGACAGGGATGCCCACTTTCGCCACTGTTATTTATTATGTGTTTAGAGATGCTAACTACTAAAATTAGAAATAATGAGAAAATAAGAGGATTGAAGATTGAAGGATATGAATTTAAAATTCAGGCGTTTGCAGATGATATGGTATTAATATTAGAAGATCCAAGAAAAAGTATAAAATCATTCATGGAAATAATGGAGGAATTTGGAAGGTAGCGAGTTTAAGAATAAATAAAGATAAATCAGTAATGATTACAAAAAATATGGAGCAAATACAAGAAACAGAACTAATAAATGTCACAGGATTTAAAATAGTGAAAAAAGTAAAGTATTCGGGAATAACAATAACGAAAAATAATTCAGAATTATTTGAAAATAACTACAGTAGAATTTGGAAAGAAATAAAAGAGGATTTGAAAAAATGGGGAAAACTTAATTTATCCTTTTTAGGGAGAATTTCAGCGATAAAAATGAATATACTTCCGAAGAATTTTTTTTTTTTCAAAATCTGCCGATATTGATGAATGATAAAGTATTTAAAAGGTGGGAGCAGGATCTTAGTAAATTTGTATGGAACGGAAGGAAACCTAGAATTAAATGGAAATATTTAAAAGAAGCGAAAGAAAAGGGGGGACTAAGCATGCCAGATCTAAAATTATATTATGAAGCTGCGACGTTAGTTTGGGTAAAGGATTGGATTTTATTGGAAAATACAAAATTATTAAGTTTAGAGGGATTTAATTTATATTATGGCTGGCATGCGTATATTTGGTACGACAAATATAGGAATAATAGGGTATTTCTGGACCATTATGTTAGAAAGGCAATTATAAGAGTTTGGTTGAAACTTAGGGGAAAATTATATTTAAAATTACCGCATTGGATTTCACCCCATGAAGCGTTTTATAGATTAGAGAAAGTAAGAATAAAAGAATGGCTGACATATAAGGATATAATTAAAAGGGTAGGTGATAAGGTTAAATTAAAAACTAGAGAAGAATTGATAATAGATGGCTTTTTAACCCATTGGCTACTTCATAGGCAACTGGTGGAGAGATATAAAGAGGATATGAAGGATAAAGGGATAACTCTAGAAGAAAATGAATTCGATAAAATCATGAAATCAGGAGTAGAAAAACCTTTAAGTAAGATTTATAAATTGTTGATGAGTTTAGAATTTGAACAAGAAATAATTAAAACTAATATGATAAAATGGGCGCAAGATATAGGCCATACAATAACTTTGGATCAGTGGCAAAAAACCTGGAAAGTAAATCAAGATTTCACCAAATGTTACGATATAAAGGAGAATTTTTATAAAATTTATTATAGATGGTATTTAACCCCAGTCAGAATCTCCAAAATGAATAAAAATAAGAAAACTGTTAAATGTTGGAAATGTCAAGAAACAGGAACCTTTTTTCATATGTGGTGGAAATGTAAAAAAGCTAAAAAATTTTGGTTACAGATACACAAGCAAATAGAGAAAATATTTAATATTAAATTCACAATTTCCCCAGAAATATATTTGCTTAATATTTTAGATGGGTTAGATATAAAAGTTAGAGGAAAATATGCAAGAATTATATGTTATATGATATATGCGGCAAGGATTACATTTGCGAAATATTGGAAAACAGAGAATATACCACAGACAGAAGAATGGTTACAGAAAGTATACGATTTCGCAGAAATGGATAAACTAACTTTGTATTTAAAGGGTAAGTCGAAGGAAACATTTAACCGGGAATGGGAAATATTAAAAGGAGTTTGGGAAGAAAAATGGGGTAAAATAGCATTGATAGGTATGTATGATTAAATCGATTTAAAGGAAAAATATGAAGAAGATGAAATAAAGAAGATGAATCAAAGTTAAGAGGGTAAGCAGAGTAGAATACAGACAAGGCAGTAACTGTAAAAATAAAAATAAAATGAGCAGGAGGACAAGAAGAGGAAAGTCGCACTCAATGGAAGGAAAAAGAAGTTAGGGAATGTATGATGAAGAAGAATGGGTTATGTATGGAGAATTGATATTGGAAGTATAGATAGTTTGTAAAGGAGATGCAAAGAAGATATAAAGTGTGAAGTTTGTATCTCCTTGGAGAGTAAATAAGAGAGGAGATTAGGAATGGGTATGTATTTGTATGTATTTGTATTTGTATTGGTACTTATGTTTGTATGAGGTGTATGGTATGTAAATATGGTAATGGAGAGGGAGTATATGTAGAGTTATAGATGTATGTATGAATATGTGTATGTATTGTTATGTATTGTTAATTGTGTTTTGTAATAATTGTATGTTTAATAAAATTTATTTTTAATAATTAAAAAATTTTAAAAAAATTAAAAAAAAAAAAAGGAACCCATGATCAACCGGAAGCCACCATTTTGGAAACCGGAGCAGCGCGGATCCAAGACCTCGCACTGCTCCGATTCACCCCGGACGAGACGGAGGAGCCCCGCGGAAGGGCTTAAGGGACAGTCCGCGTTGGTTCGTGCCCGGAAGATCTGGTAAGCAACAGCACGGAGCGATTCCCTCGCCTCGTGCCTACGTTTTCACTTTTGCCTTTGCGTGAGCCTTTGCATTTGCTTTAAATTTTTATAAGTCAAGTTAAGTGTTCTTTGGTGGTGGGGAAAGGCACTATATAAATGAATTAACAATTAGAATAAAAAGTAGGAGAAGTCAGAGAAACTAAGAACGTACAAAAAGCCTTGCTGGATCAGCCTCAAGCGAGGCTCCACGCTCTTAGGCTCTTCAGCCCTTGGGATGAAGATGGGGAAAGTATATGTTTTCCTCATGTGTTAAACTCGGTGTTTTTATTTTGAACGGGATTCCCTGTGAAACTGTGGCTGAACCATGCTCAACACAGTTACGGTCCCGCAGAGGTTTCGTAATGCGTGGCCTCTGGTGCAACCGGCCATCCCAGAAGCTCACCCGCACATCCTACCTCTCTCTCTTTTGACTTGGTGGGTGGCCGCGCACCGGGTAAGATCAAGACTGTGGTGCTCCTTGCGCAATTGGTTACACAAATGTGGCATCCAGTGTAGCTGCTCTGGCCTATATGTTTGCTATGCTTAAAGTGTTTTATGATCTCAGTCAATAAATCTTAAATTTATCATCTTTTTGTGTGCTTTCTGGTTCACAGTCATTCTCCGTAGGCTCGCTGGAAGAAAACCAAACAGTGGTAATAAAGAACACATTTGCACCCGCCATCTTCGTTTCCCACGACGCCCTGGAAACTGAGGCACTGGAGGGCCACCGCTGCAAAACAGCCATCACTCCTGCCAAAAATCCCCTAACCTGTCAGTTGAAGTTTACTAAGTCAGTTAACCGTAAGACCATCACAAAAGCATGGTAGCCGTCACGCTTTTATCACGAGCGGTGAAAATTGGTCCCACTGGCTGGGGTCGCTGGGAGTAGACGTTCCAGAAGCTGTTGCATTTGGAAAAGAAAATTGCCGTGTTGGAGCATGTGTGAAAAGTCGTGAGGGCAGCCAGGGTTATACGGAAGAACTTACAACTGCTTGTTTTGAAATTTGGCATTCCAGCGTGAGCTAGGTTTGAGGATTGTCTGTGCCAATTTTGAGGTAGAAAATAGTGGCAGAGGTTGGAATGCGTGGAGAGGGGACAGGGGGACAGGGCTATGGTGTGTGGGGTGGGACACAACACGAGGGGGTGGAGCGACAAGCTGGGACACCTCCCCAAAAATTGCCACCTGGGGCAAATTGCCCCCGTCGCCCCCCATCCCTATGCAACTGCTAGAAAGGATGCCAAATGACATTGACAGGAGATTTAAGGTTTGATGAGAGAATCCACGTTTGGACTCACACTGTCAAGCTTTTTTCCCCTCCGCAGACTTTTGATGTTGGATTTTGCAAACTTTTTTTTTTTTTACTACATGGAACAGGTTTCATGTTTCCAAGCAACTGCTTGAAAAGGAGACCCGAATTTTATTGCCTTTCTTTTGCTGCCTTTGTTCCATCAGCTCATGGCCATTGAGAATGCGGGCCAATTTTATCATCTGCACAGACCCTTACCCTATGCTAGTGGAGACCACCGAGTCCAGCGTGACTCTCGGAGCATCCACTTTTCTTCCCTTACTTTTTAACCGTCTGCCTGAGAAAGACTCTTATGAGCTTGAAAAGCTAACTTTTTGTACTGGCCTAACAAAGTTATCACCACAATATGGACTTTGGAATCTTTCCCCTTATTACAGGCTACTGTTGGGGGGCTGGAGGGCCACATTGCCCCCCCAAGGGATCTCAGAGGGCCAAACATAAAAAAATTCAATCCACCCAAATGACCTCTAGGAGAGAGAGACCTCTTTTTACAATCGGAGACGCCTGGGAGTCAACATCCGGGCGACTTCCAGTTTAAAAAATGACTTCTCCGGGTCTTAAACTGTCCAGAGGGGATGCGGACATACCCCTGATGGCTCTTGGGAGCATTCAGGGTCAAAATATTTTGACTCCGGTGGGGTCCAGAGGCTGCGCTTTCCCAATGTCTGCCTTGGTAATGGTGTAATGCGTTCATTTGTTTTTATTTTAAAAAATCCCTGTTTTCATCCCGTTTGGTGATAATAGTGTCAACCTGTGCAGTCGAATTTTGTGTCGCAAGAATGTCATGGGGAACTTTGTCAAAGGCCTTACTGAGGTCAAGATATGAGACATCGACAGCATTCTCACAGTATTGCAACATCCACAGCATTAAGAAAGGCAAGCTTGTGTGCTTCTGTGGATCCGTGTGTGTGTGTGTGCCGTTGAAAATTGGCTGGTCTCTGCAGAAGAGTGGCATAAAGCATCTCCCACTGTCATGCCTCCCTCCAACCGCAGAGCCAGCAAAAGCTGGCTTCTCCCACTCAGCTTCTCCGAACTTTCTGTCCATAGGGCAGTGGGCACATGCCCTGTAGCAACCATAAGGCAGTTCGGGGTGGGAGAGGAAGGGAAAAGAGGAGAGTGCAAGAGCTCAGAGTTAAGACAGAGGGTCTGAATGGCACAAAGGACCTTTGAAAGAGAAAGGGGGAGAGAGGCACAGAATCAGACATGGGGGCACAAGGTTGAACTGTCCACTTGTAGATGTGAAGGGGGTCACGGGGGCAAAAAGTTTGAGAACCACTGTCCTGACTTGTCCCATTTCTGCAAAGAGGTAAATGTATGGTTATGGTAAGCTGGGGGGTCTGGACTCCTTTGTCCAGCCTACAACCGAGGTTCCCTAGGGGTGGGGAGGGAGGCAGCACTCCTGCACCTCTGCCCATCAGTCCTCTCCTCTTCTCTCCTCTTCTCTCCTCTTCTCTTCTCTTCTCTCTCTCCCTCTCCCTCTCCCTCTCCCTCTCCCTCTCCCTCTCCCTCTCCCTCTCTCTCTCTCTCTCTCTCTCCCCCCCTCTATGCCTCCTGGCATTGAGGTTTTATAACCTCTCACTTGGAAGTACCTGGAAGCTTTCACACTTCTGTCCAACTGGTCATCCTCACCGGGCAATTGTCTCTGGTGATCTATGTTGCTCCTCCATGATGCCGACCACTGATAAATGCAACTTAAGACCAACACATCCCTTAACCTTTCATTTCCCTGGAGGGAAGACTAGACCTCCCTGCTGTGTTGCCCATCTGATGAGTTTGCTTGGTAAAATTTTGTTCAGAGAGGTTTGCCTTTGCCTTTCTCTGAAGCTGAAAGAGTATTACTTGCCCAGTGTTACCCAGTGGGCTGAGAGGGGATTTAAAGCCTGATCTCCAGTGCTGCGGTATCAAAGCTGAATGCTGTACTCCAGATGAGATTTGATTGGGACAGAATGCAGTGGGGCGATTACTTCCCTTGACTTGGAAACTGTGGTTCCATTAATGCAGGCTAAAATAGGCTTAGGTCTTCTTTGCTGCGGTACCACAATGCTTCGACTCTCCTTTGGTCTGCAAACGGATATGAAGAGGAGAAGACGGCTATAACTAACCATTGTCTGGAGCAGGGAAGCCGTCCAAATGTTATCCTCGCGCTGACCTTATGCAATGTGTACCTGAATGACCCTGAGGGAGAGCTGATGGATGAAAATAGCCATCTGCCCAGATTAGGCAACAGGAAAATACCAGTCCTGTTTTATGCAGATGACACAGCGATACATAATACACAATAGATAGCATGTTACACGTCACACAAAGGCATAAATGCATACAACATCTGAGAGCTTACGAAATACTAGTGGTATATGTTGGAAGAGTGGGCCACGTGCTTTGAAAAAAAAATAATACAAGGAACGCATACTATACGATGGCCAATACTCTATACTTCCGTTGGATGCATTTATACCTCTATGTGAGGTATAAAGTAGTACTGTGTAATATGTATTGTGTGATATGTATTCTGTGTATTAGTTTTAAGAAAAAGGAAGCGACATGCTCTTCCACCACATTTATAAACATTGATCTCCTGGATGCATTTGTGCAATGTACAGTGTTTCGCCTGTACGTATTCTCTGTATTCATTTTTTAAAAAAGGGAAGTGACTCACTCATCCAATGCATGCTGGTAGTATTTCGTAACATTTTAGCTATTGTGTGCCTTTATGCCTCTGTCCTTGATAAAAGTAGTGCCAGTAGATGCTGAATGAGTGGGCGTCTGCCCTCTATTTTAAACTGACACACAGAATGCATACTACAGAATGGACAAGGCTCTATACTTCACATACGGGCATCAATGCATACAACAGCTGGACGGGTATAAACTATGTTGGATGAGGGTGTCACTTTTCCTTTTTGAAGAAGACGAGTACACGGAATATGTACCACACTAGACATCATCCTGTCTTCAGGACATTTCCTGCTTTCTAGTTTCCTGAACCTTGGCTTGCTCTTTCAGTTTGTCTATTTTGGGAACTCCGTGATTGGCATTTGGCCCTGCTCGGACTGCTTTTTGTGCTTAGGTACAGGGCTGCTTCAAGTAAGCTTCTGCTATAAGGGACTCTGACTCTGGGCTGGGCGTGTTTCTCTACTATTTGTTTCCCGAAACAGCGCTGCACTCTCCTGAACCCTTGACACCCTGAAGCAAGACAGTGAGGACATTCCACGCAGAGCCAAAATGTCCAACGGCTTCTGCAAGGGAATCTGTAACGTGCCAGCAGGCTTCCGGTGACTGGCGAGGGATTAAGTGCATCCTTTTGGAAGAGAAGGACTGCTTCGTGTTGTTTAAATCATATATATTCTGAAAAAGCAAACAACCAACCTTCTGACAAATTTGTCTGGATCTCAGAAAGATATTGTTAATAATTTAAATACAGTACTCTGTCTGTATAAACGGTGGGGAGGGGAGCGTCCTTTCGAGAAACCCTCACGTAAGACAAAAACAAAAACAAAAAATCCACAAATACTCGCATGACACTGCAGTCAATGGACGTGACGTATGCGTACCCACGGCAGTGCGGGTGTGTGACCCTCACATCCATTGACTATAACAGGATGCAGTATTTTGCACAACCTTACATTCATGGTGCAGAGCTTACAGGAGAGGAGGTGCCACGGCACCTTAACTGCAGCGATCAACAAACAGAACTTTATAAATATATTAGCAAAAATGGATTTTTCTTTCTTCAGTGGCTCCGAAAAGGTACTGCAGGGGTTCAAACATCATTATTATCCTCTACAGGCCCTTTTACACTACACTGTGAAATCCTGGGACTTTTAGTATGATGAGGCACTAGAGCTCCCTGGCTGAGAATTCTAAATCTCTGTCCCTAAACTGCAAATCCCAGGATGCCATAAGATGGCACCACAGCCGTTATAGTGAAGTTATAGCGCCGTGATGATACAGTGTGAAAGGGTCTTAGGTTTTGATTCTGCAGTGTCAAGGTTCTAGGTATGCGGATCCAAAATTCTCCCTTACATCTGAAATACTTGAAAGAGGTGCCATCTCTATTGCAAACGCAGACAAATCAGCGAGGCTACAGTTTTCTGCCATAAAATATCTATCCATTGGTTGCTCAAGCTTCCAAGTCAAAATTGCAGGCTTGTGATCCCTGAAATACACGCACAGGACTGTGGTCGCCTTCCTCAGGCACTCAAAATGACATCCTGGATAATGGGCATTGTAGTCCCAGACGGTAGGGTTTCCCATGCTCTGTTTATATGTGGAGTGGCTTCTTCTATAAGGAGATTCTGCCTCGGCTAAATCGCATGAAAATCCTCTGATTGCTTTATCACCGTTTTCATTCTGTCACTTGCTGTTTTCAGTCATCATCTTTTCATTGGCTGCCCACTTGCCAGGCAAATCTTCTGGATAGAACATGATGATACGCAAAGCAGACTTTTGTTCCACTACAATTGAAACACTGGAGCTGCAATTGTCCTCATTCCCAGCTTCCACCCCTGCTTCCCACAACTTTGGAAGGAATTTGACAATGTATTTATTTGCTTTCATGTGTTCAGAATGGAATAATAGCACTATAACAGTCTAGTGCGGAAATGGCCTGAGTCTGTTATTGTCCATGCTGTGTCACAGAATCATAGAAATGTAGAGTGGGAAGAGATCCCGGGGCCATCCAGTCCAACCCCCTGCCATGCAGGAACACCCTCAAAGCACACCCGACAGATGACCCTCCAGCCTCTGCTTAAAAACCTCCAAGGAAGGAGACTCCACCACACTCCATGGGGGCAGCAGATTCCACTGCCGGACAGCCCTGACCGTCAGGACGATCTTCCTGAGGTTCAGGTGGAATCTCCTTTCCTGCAGCTTGAATCCATTGCTCCTTGTCCTGGTCTCTGGAGCGGCAGAAAACAAGCCCACTCCCTCCTCTACATGTGTGTGCATGTCTGGCTGCTCCTGTGCATCAACACCACCTTTCCCTCTCGACCTCATTTTTCCACACACGCCAGCAGCATTTCACTGCCTCACTTCTCATTCATTGTTATGCGTTGTCATGCACAGGATAACTCCAGTCCCAGAAAATGAGGCTTAGCGGTTTGCAAAGCTTTATTCAGGAACAGAAGATGAACAGTTGCACATTTCTGGCCACTGCCAGGACTAAAAGCCCTGTTGGATTTACAGCGTCTTATAAGCAGTGACGTTACAAATTTGCGTGTGCAAGGCCCTTATTTGCTGGCTGCTTAAAACAACTCTTTTCCCAGGCTGGCTTCCCACCTACCCGTGTCCTGACTTTCTAGTTGCATTTGTTGTCTTCCTAAGGTTCATTAGAGTAACATACCCTCATTCCCAAAGCACTGGTTTCTCATGTAGTTTCCATCGTTCCCTTCCAGCCCCCTTTACAAGGCATCAGACAACAAAGCACTACAAGTATTCCGTGGCATCAGACAGCAAATAACCTAATACGATAGTGCACAGTGAATTACAGGGCGCTATATGAAAGCAAACCTCAAAACTACATGTTGGAAACTTCTGGTCAATGGTAGATTAAGGGTGCTCAAGTATAAGTTATTTGGAAGTGCGTTATACTTTTTTACATAAGCCCCCATCCACTCATTATACTGGTTTAGTTTAGTTTTAGCTATTGATTCTGAGCCGCTTTTCTAAGGAGGGATGGCAGCAGCACCAACACTGGCCTAGAAAGGTTTAGAAAGATTTAGAAAATAAAGACCAAAAATAGAAAATAAGAGTCTTCACTGATGATTTTGTATTACTTTTAGAAGACCCAGAGAGAAGCACGAAAAAAAAAAAGGAATTTTTACAAGTATGGGGATTTAGCAGGATTTAAGATAAACGGAGAGAAAAACAGTCATGATATCCAAAAATATACATAAAAAAAAAAAGAATTAGAATTGAAAGAAGAAACAAAATTCATAGTAGAGAGAACCAAACTCTTCAGAATGATGACAAAGCAAAAATACAGAGCTATTTGACAATTATAAGGCAGTACGGAAAAGACTAAAATGTGGTTTCTAGATGTCACGTTTCAGTGACCCAGCGCTTGATGATGCAATAGGATACCACATAACGGTAGTGTTGAAGGTCAGATTTCTTCTACACTTTTTCTCGTTTTGCAGCAGCCCTAACGGGGGGGAAAAAATCGCCGCGTTAAATCGTCTGGGTGAGTTATCCAGAGACTTCCTCAATCGCAGAGCAGCAGCCGAGGCAGTGAGAGTGTGAGGAAGGACGGTGCCCAGAGCAAGCGCCTACCGCTTGCCGATCTGAGAGAGAGCCTCCAGCACTTCTGCAGCGGGAAGTCATGCCTGTTGTGCCTAACGGTAAGTAGCAGGGAAAACTCCTGAAGGAGAGAATCTGCAAGGAGAGAAGGACTGCGGGACCCCTCCTGCTCCTCCAGGGTGGGCAGGTGGCCGGTCGGGATCCAGCAAGGCCACATAAATGCAGGAGAGGAACACTTTGAGTGGCCGAATGCCTGTTTATTTCAGGGAGGGAGGGAGGTGCTTTTGGGCTAACGTTGCCCCAGTGGTCTTCCCATAGGGAGAGTGTCCTTGTCTGTCCAGAAAAGGCTCTTCTTGTGTTGTTGGACACCATTTGGGTCTCTTTGGGTATAGATTTCCGTGCTCATTTTCCAGCAGTCTTAAGCGAAGGGAGGACATTCCTCCGGGGAGACAACAACTCTCCTCTCGCGCTGCACTTTATCCGCTGCACCTGTATAATTAACTCATATTAATTTCTTAAAAACCAAGCAGCCACCAAATACCCTCACTATTTTTCAAAAGCCGGGGACAGGTTTCCCGTCCTTCCGGATCACCGTAAGTGATTTTTCCTTAATCAAAATAGTCAGTTCGTCCCCTTCAGCTAAATCGCTCAGTTTTACTAACCAATCTTCTTTGGTGGGTGCTAAGTTCTTTTTCCATGTCTGAGGATGTAATATCCTTGCAGATGTTGTCATATACTGGAGTATTCCACAACGACTCTTTTCTCATTGATCATCCGTCCCTGCTACTCTTTGGACTGCTGCACAAATGCCCAAAAGGGATTATTAATGCCTAATATTTTTGAAACAAAATCACATTTAGGAATCCCATTTCCCAGGTTAACTTACCTGTTACTCTTTGAAGACATGAGAAGTAGGTTTGGTGGTAAAACTATGCATGGTAAACTATATAACAGACAGGTTTTCTGGCAAAACAATACACAGTAAAATATATAGCAGATAGGTTTTGCAGTAAAACTATGTACAGTAAACTATGTAGGAAAAGTTTTTGTGGTAAAACCATGCACATTAAACTATGTGGCAGATAGGTTTAGTGGTAAAACTGTGCACAGTAAACTATGTTGCAGATAGGTTTAGTGGTAAAACTATGCACAGCAAACTATATAGCAGATAAGTTTAGTGGTAAAACTATGCACAGAAAATTATGTGGCACATAGGTTTAGTGGTAAAACTATGCACAGTAACCTGTGTTGCAGACAGGTTCAGTGGTAAAACTATGCACAGCAAACTATATAGCAGATAAGTTTAGTGGTAAAACTATGCACAGTAAACTAAGTAGCGGATTAGATGTGTGGTAAAACTATGCACAGTAAACTATGTAGGAAAAAGGTTTAGCGGTAGAACTGTGCACAGTAAACTATGTAGCAGATAGATTTTGTGATAAATCTATGCACAGTAAACTATGTAGCAGATAGATTTTGTGGTAAAACTACCCACAGCAAGTTATATGACAGATACATTTAGTGGGAAAACTATGCAGAGTAAAATAAGCAAGAGATAGGTTTAGTGGTAAAACTATGCACAGTAAGCTATGTAGCAGGTAGGTTTTGTAGTGCTTGCTAGCAGGTAAAGTCTGTTCACAAGTGTCAACCGCTCCCCTTAGAGGGAGGCTGAAACTCCTCCACCCCCTTTGTCTGGGGTGTGAGGTGTCATTTACTAACCGGGAGAAGATAAGAGGCACTGCCAACTGACTGCCCATAGAAACCGCATGAGGAATCAACACAGACCTAAATCTGCCTTCTCCATGCCACCTGCTCCTAACTCAATAACTCTAAAACTGTGGTGCGGGGAAATAGAATAGTTGCTGCAGGGAGGGGCACAGCAAACATTAAGAATCATAGAATCATAGAATCATAGAAATGTAGAGTTGGAAGAGACCACACGGGCCATCCAGTCCAACCCCCTGCCATGCAGGAACACCCTCAAAGCACTCCCGACAGACGGCCATCCGGCCTCTGCTTAAAAACCTCCAAGGAAGGAGACTCCCCCACACTGCGAGGCAGCATCTTCCACTGCCGGACAGCCCTGACCGTCAGGAAGTTCTTCCTGAGGTTCAGGTGGAATCTCCTTTCCTGCAGCTTGAATCCATTGCTCGTTGTCCTGGTCTCTGGAGCAGCAGAAAACTAGCCCTCTCCTTCCTCTACATGGCATCCCTTCAAATATTTAAACATGGCTATCCTGTCCCCTCTTAACCTTCTCTTCTGCAGACTGAACATACCCAGCTCTCTAAGTCTATCCTCATAGGGCATGGCTTCCAGGCCTCTCACCATTTTGGCCGCCCTCCTCTGGACCTGCTCCAGCCTGACCATGTCCTTCTTGAATTGGGGTGCCCAGAACTGGACACGGGATTCAAGATGAGGTCTATCCAAAGCAGAGCAGAGTGGTACCAGTACCTCCCTCGATCTAGACACCATACTCCTATCGATGCAGCCGAGAATTGCGTTGGCTTTCTTGGCTGCTGCATCACACTGCTGACTCATGTTCAGCTTGTGATCTATTAAGACTCCTAGATCCCTTTCACACATACTGCCATCCAGCCACGTGTCCCCCATCCTATATTTCTGCATTCCATTTTTTCTACGTAAGTGTAGGACCTTACACTTCTCTCTGTTGAATTTCATTTTGTTAGCCTTGGCCCAGCTCTCCAATCTGTCCAGGTCATTTTGAATTTTTATCCTGTGCTCTGGCGTATTAGCAGCCCCTCCCAATTTGGTGTCATCTGCAAATTTGATGAGCACGCCCTCTATTCCTTCATCCAAGTCATTGATGAAGATATTGAACAGCCCTGGGCCCAGGACAGAACCCTGTGGCACCCCGCTGGTCACTTCTCTCCAGGATGAAAAGCAGCCATGGGTGAGCACCCTTTGGGAATGGTCAGTCAACCAGTTACAGATCCACCTGGCAGTAGCTCTGTCCAGCCCACATTTTACTAGCTTCTTTGCAAGAATTTCATGGGGAACTTTGTCAAAGGCCTTACTGAGGTCAAGATATGTGACATCCACAGCATTCCCACAGTATTGCAACATCCACAGCATTAAGAAAGGCAAGCTTGTGTGTGTGTGTGCCATTGAAAATTGGCTGGTCTTTGCAGAAGAGTGGCATAAAGCATCTTCCACTGTCATGCCTCCCTCCAACCTCAGAGCCAGCAAAAGCTGGCTTCTCCCACTCAGCTTCTCCGAACTTTCTGTCCATAGGGCAAGTGGGCACATGCCCTTTAGCAACCATAAGGCAGTTTGGGGCGGGAGAAGAAGTGAAAAGAGGAGAGTGCAAGAGCTCAGAGTTAAGACAGAGGGTCTGAATGACACAAGGGACCTTTGAAAGAGAAAGGGAGAGAGAGGCACAGAATCAGACATGGGGGCACAAGGTTGAACGGGGGGCACGCTGTCCACTTGTAGATGTGAAGGGGGTCACGGGGGCAAAAAGTTTGAGAACCACTGTCCTAACTTGTCCCATTTCTGCAAAGAGGTAAATGTATGGTTATGGTAAGCTGGGGGGTCTTGGACTCCTTTGTCCAACCTACAACCGAGGTTCCCTAGGGGTGGGGAGGGAGGCAGCACTCCTGCACCTCTGTCCATCAGTCCTCTTCTCTTCTCTTCTCTTCTCTTCTCTTCTCTTCTCTTCTCTTCTCTTCTCTTCTCTTCTCTTCTCTTCTCTTCTCTTCTCTCTCTCCCTCTATGCCTCCTGGCATTGAGGTTTTATAACCTCTCACTTGGAAGTACCTGGAAGCTTTCACACTTCTGTCCAACTGGTCATCCTCACCGGGCAATTGTCTCTGGTGATCTCTTCTCTGAACTTTCTGTCCATAGGGCAAGTGGGCACATGCCCTTTAGCAACCATAAGGCAGTTTGGGGTGGGAGAAAAAGTGAAATCCGTGATGCTGACCACTGATAAATGCAACTTAAGACCAACACATCCCTTAACCTTTCATTTCCCTGGAGGGAAGACTAGACCTCCCTGCTGTGTTGCCCATGTAATGAGTTCGCTTGGTAAAATTTTGTTCAGAGAGGTTTGCCTTTGCCTTTCTCTGAAGCTGAAAGAGTATTACTTGCCCAATGTTACTCAGTGGGCTGAGAGGGGATTTAAAGCCTGATCTCCAGTGTTGCGGTATCAAAGCTGAATGCTGTACTCCAGATGAGATTTGATTGGCACAGAATATAGTGGGGCAATTACTTCCCTTGACTTGGAAACTGTGGTTCCATTAATGCAGGCTAAAATAGTCTTAGGGCTTCTTTGCTGCAGTATCACAATGCTGGTTCATGTTCAATTTATGATCAACAATAATCACAAAGTCCTTTTCATGTGTAGTCAAGCTAAACCATGTATCCCTCATCCTATATCTGTGCATTGATTTTTGTGGGCTACATGCAGAATTTTGCATTTCTCCCCATTAAATTTCATTCTATTAGTTTCGGCCCAATTTTCTAGCTTGTCAAGGTCCTTTTGAATTCCGTCCCTGTCTTTCAATGTGTTAGCCACCCCTCCCAGTGTTGTGTCATCTGCAGACGTGACAAGGATTCCTCCTACCCCATCGTCTAAGTCAGGTTGAAGCAGCGACCAGAGATAAGACCCTTTCGGTTAGGAAAAAAGATTTTTATTTTGCCGGCAGCCTCGGCTGGGATAGCTCCCAAAAGAAACCGAGCCCCCGCCTCTTCATGTTCACGGTATTTTATACATTCTCCAGTACAGTCATCACATGTTCAGGGAAAGAAACAGATGCGTACAAATACATACAAAGGTTTCCACTGGCACAATAGACCATTCTCTAATGTTGCAGTTCTTAATATATCGAGGCCTAGCAGAAGCAAGCTTGCCAAGCAGAGGCGAGCTGCCAACATTTCAAGCGCTCAAGGTTCCATTGCATTCCCACAGTTCTTTACAAACTCAGAGAGAAATAACTGTTTTCCCCATACCTAGAGGTCATCTAGACTGACCCCACCACATTTCCCCCCTTTTATGCTGAATTCTTTAGCAATTCAAGCATAATTATTCGGTATGTGCCATCAGAGCATATACAGGAGTCTTTATAATCCATTATTTCATTCATTACAGGTTGAAAATACTTTAACAAGCAGAGTACTGACAGGCAGATTTAGGAAGGCCATTATTTATGCACAAAGCAATTCTACAAGCAGTACAACCTGTACCCATGCTTAATTAGGGAGCCAGATAATCATGTCCACGTGTCTGCAGGCTACAAGAATGACTTTCTAATATTGAATACTTCAGAATGCATTTTTTCTCTTTTCACATCCAGATTCTTTTACATAATAGCCATACACCCAAACTTTCCTCTCGTCATGGCTGAGGAGATAGTCTAAAGCTATTTCATGCTGGGCTGACAGCCTACAACGCATCTGCCTTACATTAAGAGCAACTCCCACCATGGGGAACATGATGACTCCCAACCTCTCAGATTCGTGTTGTCAGGATCATACCCATAGCTTTCATCATAAGCTTTTTTCATTCTTGCCCAGCCAGACTGTCTATCCCATGCCTGCATTGGTTGGTGCACTAGGTGAAAGGTGATACCCACAGTGGCCAAACTCCCAAGGGCACAGGTGCTATTTCACACCTAGGGAAATGCTTTCCCTCCCCAGTTTCCACACAACCAATTCATCCCTGGAGATAGACTATATATCCATTTACCATTATGAAAGCTGGTTTCTTCCCGGAACTTATTTAAGGAGGACCAGCCCCCCTTATTCCTGTATAACTCAATGAAACCATTGCTACAACTAAAGAAGAAGTTGATGTTAGGATACTTTCCTGGGCATGCCTGTGGAGATTCAGGGATTTCAAATGTTACATTCCAATTGAGATAGTCTCCTGAGCTTGGCCCATGAGAACATACCCAGCCATTGCTAACACCCAGGGGGCTCAAGATCTGGAACCAGTTCACTTCCCAGCCTCCCTTGCTCAGCATCATCCTCTTCAGCACCAACAATCCTCCTATACACATATCTTCCAACCCCATGGAACCACCATCTGAAGTAGTAAAATAGGTAGCCCAGGCTTCCTGCTGCCCCCAGGCCTACCAGGACCCACAATATTGTCTCCCACATTCAGGGTCTGGTCGTACATGGAGCAGTGCATCCTTGGTAGCAACTGCAATAAGGCCTAGCCCCAATTCTTCTTTCCTTCTCCAGGTGGAGATCTGGCCGTGTGCTGGGTGTCCAGCTTCCAGGTATTGTAGACACAGCAGGGCCTAGTCTCAGTCTTCTTACTGCTTTCTGGTAATTCTCAGCTTCAGAGGTTGCCCTGTGTTTGGGGCAACAGTCCAGTCAGAGTGAGCCTTTTTATCCCAAGGCTTCATCCTGGCCACCTTCACTACAGTGGGAGTTGTCACTACTACCTGATAGGGTCTCCTCCACCCATGACCAAGTGGCCCCCAATCCTTCACCCATATCTCCTGGTTGGAAGGGGTGTGCCTGTGTCTGTAGAAAGGGGAGTCACTATTCTAACATATATTTCCTTATTTTATTCATAACTTCTCCTGATGCACTAACTTCCTCCTGTAGAGTTTTGTTTTCCCAATTCCTTTGTGTCTCTCCTTAATCCTCCCAAAATGGCTTCATACTTTGGCTAAAAAGGGGACGACCTTATGGTTCAATGAGGTGTGCACCTTATCCTATGCCTTATCCTAAAGGGGCAATGGAAAGAACATCTGGCCACTTCAGCCTTGTTTCTTGGCACACTTTTGAACTACTGTGTCTTCAGGATTCAATTCATCCTCTCCACTTTTCCGAAGTTCTGAGGTCTGTAGGTGCCGTGTAATTTCCAGATAATTCCTAGAGCAGTGGTTCAAACTTTGATGATCTTGTGAACAAATGCAGGTCTGTTGTTTGAGCCTATATGGTGTGGGCTTTTGGGGCTGCTTCTCCTGGCTGTCCCACGGCCTTCAGCTCTCCCTCTTCTCCGCCTTCTCAGTCAGAGCCCTTCAGCTGCAGTTCCACTTCAGCCTGGAGAGGCGCTCTATCGCCTCTCAGAGGTGCTCTATCACCTCTTCCTCCCAGCTCAGAGGTGCGCTATCACCTCCTTAGCCTGCTGGGGCTGGGCCAGAGAGCCTTACCAATTGCCGGTCTATCGGGAACTGGTGGGGGGCCCCTTCGCAATTTGGACTGCCTTGCATCTAGGACTCTGCCTTTCCCTTTGTTCTCCATGCTCTTGCTGCCAACTTCTCCTTCCAGGATGTCACAGCTCCAAGCCCCTACCGGTCTCTGTCTGTGGGAAGATGGGCAAAACCTTCTCCTCAGTCTTCACCCGACAGCCAGCCACAGGCACTTTGGTTTGCAGAGCCAATACAGTCAGATTTCCCAACCAAACTGGTCTGCAGTGAAGTCACGGCTGAACCAATCCTCTCAGCTCTGCTTCCTGGGTCTTGGCCACCGCCAGGACGCCCTGCAGCTCATTCTGCATTTTGGCTTCCCTCTCCTTCAGTGCCTTCACGGTAGCCAGTTCCGTTTTCAGCTTGCTGACAGTCTTTTGTAGGTCTCTCAGCTCTTCGCTGCTAGAGTCATTCTTCAAGCGGAATTCCTCCAGCTCCCTCTTTCCCCTACCAACTCCTGGACTCTGACTGCCTCTTCTTGGAGACCAGAGACCTCCACACGGGGCTCATTGGTGGGGTCTTTGCAGCTGGATCTGGAGCCTTGCCAGCCTTTTCTGTGGCTAGTCGCCCTGGCTCGCTTCTCCTTCCCTGCCAGCCGCTTTGCTTTCGCCTCCTTCACTTGCTCAGCCTGCAGTTTCTGCTGGAGCTGCTGCTTAGACTTTCTCTTCCAGCCTCTCCCACTCGCCTGTTTCTCTTCTGGCAACAGGGGATAACTTTGCCCGCTGCCACTGAAGCTTCTGGACTATGGGGTCATGGATTCTTTCCCCAGCTGCTGTACTTTATTCTGTATGCTTAATACGGCTGCTAACAACTCTACTTTCCTATGCATCCACTTGCAGCCTCCTTCTTGCTTCTTCTCTGCCGCACTTGTCCCTGCAGTCTTGGTTAGCAGCTCCCTCATGCTGGGGCCTGTGGCTTTGCGGGGTTTCAAGCGGCTTGCTGTCGTCAAGGGAAGGGGAACCCTGCTGCCTGTCCCCCCTTTGCCTCACCCATCTATAGCCCCATCTTGTCAGCTGCTCTCCTGCTGCTGGCTGCTTCTTAGAATGGAGTATCTCTGATTCCCCCCTTTTCCAGATGTTACACAATATCCTCCTGTGGTTGTATTATGTCTCTTTACACACAAGGGAGGCCAGAGGCACCTTCTCTTCTCTACTCAGCATAAACTGGCCAGAATCCCTTAAGGGCTGTTTCTTCGGGTTATCCATGTTCTTCTTATAAAATGCACCCTCCCAAGCAGAGAAATGGGTGGAGGCAGGCAGAATAGGGAGGCAGGAGAGGGCTGCCAGAAGCCATGATCCCCCTTACTCTTAGGGGCAGCAAGACAGCCAAGGAAGGCTGAAATGAGTTGCTCCCTCTATGCTAAAATGAATTTTTCAGGTGTTACTTGATTTTAAAGGGAGCCTTCAGCATGGAACTGGGTGCTACTTTCTAGTTGATTAATGCAATTAGTGGTGCTGTTTTTAACAACCTGTTGACAAAGTAATAGTTCTCTGGACTTAAGGGATGACTGAAGTTTCTTGGATTCAAGCTTCTGCCTGCTGTCATAGCTTGTCCCAGGTGTAATTCACTGCAATCATCCAATTTGGAGAGTTAAGGGTTAAATTACAGAAGGCAGGCTTCTCACTCCTTGCCTCTCAAGCAAGGCGGGGGGGGGGGGGGACGGCATTGTTTGTCTAAAGGGGCTTTCAAGATTCTTTCCTTCTTTCTATTTCTCCCTCCAGCAGGGAGGGGTTTACTTGGAGGCACATGTGCCAAGTAAATCAAACTTGCTTTTGAGGAGACATGCGTGTGTCCAGGAAGGAAGATCCTAATCTTGCATTTTCTGCTCTTTAATAATTTTAATGCTTCCTCTGATGTGTCTTTTCAATGCCTTTGAAGGGCTCTTTGAAGGGCTGCTTCTTGCACCATCCAGACATCCATTATAACTTTTCCATTTCCTTAGGCGTGTCTCCCATTATTCAAGATCAAGCCTCCTTCTTCTTTTTTTTTCTTCTCTAGTCTAAAGGTTTGTTTTCTCATTAACATACTGACTTAATTCCTGTTATAGCCAAGCCTCGTGGCTTAAATGGGCTTGCTAGTCCACTGAAAACAGCAATTTTCATCTTTACTTTTTTTCCCTGGGTAGAACTGTCCCCAGTTTTTCTCCAACATCGGCCCCTATTGAATATTGAACTGAATGCTAGGGAGTTGGTCCTTCAAGGCGAAATGCCGCTTTGCTTACACACAAACCTTGGAATTTTTTCCCTACATACATTGAAGCATTAAAGCAGTGTTTGTCTGTTACCTCAAACCAGGCGAGAAACTGCTGAAAAGTGCGTCTCTACTTAACCCTTTCTTGGAGTTTCTCAACATACATCGAAGCAGAGTCTGTTGGCTGCTTCCCCCACCCATTTCCACCCCAAAACGACAACACACAATAGGTTAAGGCGGTTGAGGTGCGGGTGAGGGGTCCCAACAGCTCGGAACAATAGGGAGAGACAAAGAACATATACACACCAACTCAAGCAGCCAGAAAATCAACGGTCTGCGTTGGAAACTGCGGTGCCAAATACTCACACTTTCATCCAGACAGTACGGCCCTCCCTCCTTCCTTGTGTGTCTAAGGTATCCTGAGGCTTCAGTGGCCCCCTTCTGGGGCCACTTACTAGGGCAGGACCTAGGGGGTGATCAGGCCCCTCTTCTCCCCAGTGCCCCACACTTTAGGGGGAGGCACTAACACACTTACCTATGACCGTGTCTGTATCAATTTTCCAAACCGTTCCTGGGTTCCTGGCTGGCAAACCGTTCCCCTGGTTTCAACACCCCCACAGGGAGGACCGTCCGATTAAACATCGGGGGCGCCCAAGGTCCCCAATCGGTGGGGCAAAGAGACCCGGGGGCGGTGGCCGCTCAAGAGGGCAAAAGATCCCATATCCCGGGCGGGCCCCCAGATGAAGCAGTGACCAGAGATAAGACCGTTTCGGTTAGGAAAAAAGATTTTTATTTTGCCGGCAGCCTCGGCTGGGATAGCTCCCAAAAGAAACCGAGCCCCCGCCTCTTCATGTTCACAGTATTTTATACATTCTCCAGTACAGTCATCACATGTTCAGGGAAAGAAACAGATGCGTACAAATACGTACAAAGGTTTCCACCGGCACAATAGACCATTCTCTAATGTTGTAATTCTTAATGTATCGAGGCCTAGCAGAAGCGAGCTTGCCAAGTAGAGGTGAGCTGCCAACATTTCAAGCGCTCAAGGTTCCATTGCATTCCCTCAGTTCTTTACAAACTCAGAGAGAAATAACTGTTTTTCCCATACCTAGAGGTCATCTAGACTGACCCCACCACAAGGTGTGGGCAACTGTAGCAAGCTAGGAGATGGCTTTGGCTTCCTAGGAGACCTTGAGGAGCTTGTAACCTCCCCCACACACATATTACCACCAAAAAAGGTTTTGGGGGCCATTTTCATCATGTTTCCAGCTTCCTGGTCATTTTGAGCCCAAGAGAAGCCTTCTTTTAAAACGGGAAGTGACCCGTTTAATTCTGGTTTCAAAAAAGCATTTTCTGGGCCTAAAATGGCCGAAGGAGCCCCCCAAACATGGCAAAAATGTCCCTAAGAGGCATTTGGAGGACATTTTTGATCCCCTGGTGCCAGAGAAATGGCCCTGGGGTGACTGCATGTGAGCCACAGGCTGCCCTTTGCTCTCTCCTGATCTAAGTCATTGATAAAAATGTTGAAAAGTGCCAGGCCCAGGAAAAGGTCCTACTGCTGTACACTTGTTTGTTAACTTTATTTCTACCCTGCTGTTTTCTCAAAATTGGGACTCAAGGAAGCTTTCCATTTTCCTGGTGCCTTACTAAATAAATACATTTTTTTTAGTGCTGTATTTCTCCTTGTCGTTTCATGCAAAAGGTGGTCTGGCCCCTTCCTCTTCAGGGCGTTTTGGTGGGTGGGGTGGATAGGGGTGTCCCTTCCAGCAGCAGGCCAGCTAGTTTGGTGGACGCGTGGGTGGGGGAAATGGTGACAAATATGCGATGGCTGATTAATCCTGGCTATCAGAAAATGTGACACCTCAAGTCTGACAAGAAAAGATTTGGGAAGAGGCTTCAAATTGGGGATCTGTGGCCTGAAAAGAGTCCGGTGAGCAGCTGGTATACCTCAGCCTCCAGCTTTTAATTCAGGGTGACTCCAAATGGGTGCCAGTCGTTCTGTTGGAGTCTGGAAAGAATTTTTTAAAAATGTATTTGCCAATACATTTCTTCTCAATAACAACAAGAAGAGAAAATATTTAGGTATTACAATTACAAAACAAAAATAATGAACTTTTTGAGAGTAATTACAAAAAAAATTGGAAGGGGATTAAAAATGATATCCAGAGTTGGTCGAAACTAAATCTCTCTTTATTGGGTAGAGTGGCTGCGGTCAAAATGAATATTCTCCCCAAAATGAATTATCTTTTTCAAAATTTGCCTATGATAACAAATGAAAAATGCTTTAAAGACTGGCAGAAAGATCTACTATATTTCATATGGAAAGGGAAAAAGGCAAGAATCAGACGGAAGACTTTAATAGACAAGAAAGAAAGAAGCGGCTGCGGACTCCTGGAACTAAAACTTTATTACTATACAAACGGATTGACATGGATCACAGACTGGATCAAGTCACAAAGTGACAGAACTCTAAATTTAGAAGGACCAGACCTACGATTTGGCTGGCACGTGTACCTATGGTACGATAAAGCAAAAGTCGATAAAGAATTTATGTATCACTATATAAGATGTCCGCTATTGCAGATCTGGCAAAAAATCAAACAAAAAATTTACAGAAGGCTGCCCCAATGGATATCACCACAGGAAGCCCTATATGGTAGATGGAAGGACCTTAACAAAAGGTGGTTTAAATATAAAGACTGTCCTCTGTAAGATGTTGGAGGGTGTATTTCACCTTCCCTGAGGTATCAAATGTGTGAAATATAAAGTGCAGATATACCCTTCTGCTGTGTGCTTACTATCACCTAACTTTTTTTACAACTTGGTATATCAAGGTATGGAACGGTGGTGGAGAGGAGGGCCAAGTCAATATAGCGGCACAGTTATTGTTGGCCTGACGCTTGGGGTGAGCCAACCTCAAGGTCTGGGGTACTGCTGGAAAGGTCTAGTCGTGCGGAGCCTGGGATATGTGGCTTGTCCATTATGCATTCAGGCTAATTCAGACTGAAGACCCTGAAAAATCTGCCCTGATAGGTGATGTAGAAAAGGCGTGGCCACGTGCTAAAGCCATAGAAGAGATATTAAATATGGGTACCAGCTTCCTACTCCAGCATTCTCGCCGATCCAGAGGCAATGGATACTGCCACCTACTAGTGATGTCCAGAAACAAGAATCTCAAAACATCAGATAAGAAACACCAAGAAACCTGTTAGAAACCTTTAACACTGCACAGTTAGAGCACTATGATCCCACTTTAACTGCCTTGGCAACATCCTATGGAATCCGGGATGTCACAGTTGTTGTTATGTGTGTGTGTGTCTTCAAGTTGTTTCTAACTTATGGCGACCCTATGGTGGACCTGTCACAGGGTCGTCTGGGTCTAAGTGTGTGCGAGGTGCCCAAGGTCACCCAGTGGGTTTCCATGGCCGAGGGGGGAATCGAACCCTCGCCTCCAGGGTTGTGGTCCAACATTCAAACCGCTACACTGTGCTGGGTCTTAATCGCTTCTCAACCGGAGGGCTCTAGTATCCGCCCAGACTACAACTCCCAGGATTCCATTTGATGCAGCCATAGCAGCTGAAGTGGAATAACAGCAGTAATATTCTGTATTTTGAAAAGGAGGCAGGTCAGGTGGAATTTGGGAGTCAAAGTGATGTCTCTTTGAGTCAAGAATGGAAATATGCAAGGCAAATGGAACAACTTCAAGCTGTGTTGAAGAATTCTGACACACTCAGACAACTACTGTTAGAAAGACTCGGGGAACTGAGGAATAACTCTGGGGTGGGAGGAAAGGGTATCCACTTGCATTGCCAAAGTGTTTTGCTGTTTTAATCTGTTGATGGAAGCCGCCTTGAGTCCTATGCCAGGAGAAAGGCAACATACAAATATAATAAAATAAAATAAATAAAAACAATGTCTAGAGGGCTTCCCTACTCCAGACAATGGTTAGTTATAGCCGTCTTCTCCTCTTCATATCCTTTTGCAGACCAAAGGAGAGTTGAAGCTTCTTTGATATTCTCGGTTGGAAGTCGGACATTTTGGTTCATGGGTAAGTCCTTACGTCTGCGTAGGCGTACCCCTGCTCGTGGCATTTCCCACATCTTTGTAAAGGTTATGGAAGGAGCTGAGGACTAAGGTGGTAAATTGGGGAGGAAGGGAACCACTCCATTCCCATTACGGTCAGGTTGTGGGGAGAGACGATCGACCCCGTCCTCCCTTCTGGTCCATGTTGGTATTAAGCAGAGGTGGAGAGGAGGCAGGACGCCCGGGTCCCTTCTTCTTAGGTGCGGGGAAGACAGAAGGTTTACGATATGGGCTCGCAGGCTCCTGTTGTTTCTCTTAGGCTCATGGGCTACAAGAAGCCACAACCCATTCTCAATTTTGAGGCTGGGGGAGAGAAAAGGGGATGAGCCAAAGGGAGCCAAAATTCTTGAGTTCTCTTTACGGGGCCTCTTGGGTCCATATGGAAGCCACGACTCTACCATCCACCTCCTAAAAGCTTTGTTATTCTCTCAGTCACAAAAACTCACTCCTCCCTTTCCATTTTTTGGACTCCTCTCATCATTTGGTGAAATGCAGTTTTCACATGTACACACACATTTGCATGCAGGTATACTTCAGTTAACAAAGGGGATGAGTTCCTGGGTATTACTATTTTTAACAGTAAAATTGGTGCCAACAGCAGAAATGACATGGGAAGATAGGCTCTTATGTCACACACACACACACACACACACACAAAGAGCTCTTCAACATGTTTCAGAAAAATTTGATTAAATCTTAAAGTATGCACATGTGAAATGAAACAATCAGGTCAAGTAAGCCTTGTATAAAACATTTTTAATCTTCTAAAAATGGAGTCTTTTCCAAAATGAATCTAGGGATGACTTAAGCATGATGTTGTCGCGGTCCCATCCTTCTCCCATCACCAGGCAGCATAATTGCAGATTAAATCACTGACGGGTTTACCTGTCAATGACCCGTGATCGTGCAACCATACCACATTTACCTGGGCCGTGGAAGCCCTGGAAGCAAAATAGAGGTGCTTCCGGCCCAGCACAGCCTGGGAAGATGCCCGGCTGCACTGTGGAAGGAAGAGGCGTGTCCATTGCACTTCCTTTGGCAGGGAGTTGGTCCGGTACAAAGGGGAGTGCTCCCAACGTGCCCCCATTCCTGGCAGAGCCGCTACCAGGATCCCACACCGGAGCATGAAAGGACAAGGTAGGGTGCAGAAAGGGCCGTAGAATTTTCAATTCTGTGGCCAAACATACAGATCTATACTTTTTTAACATGGGAGCACCTGGGGAGACAGGCGGATCTGCTCTCCCTCTCCAGTTTTGCTGTTTACACATGCTCAGTAAGGGATTCTGGAGGCAGCTGCAGTTTACCTTGGCAGTTGTGGGCAGGCTCACTCAGCAACAATAACAAGGTTTCTTTATAACGCCCTTTACACCACAGGGCGGAACAATAACGACACCTACAAGTCGGGACAAAGACATTATAGCAATAGCACGTACATTTCTATACCACTTATCAGTGCGAGCACTCTCTGAGTGGTTTACAACGTCGAAGCTAATTGCCCCCAACAAGCCGGGTACTCATTTGACTGACGATGGAAGGATGGAAGGCTGAGTCAACCTGGAGCCCCGCAGGATCGAACTCACAACCCTGTGGCTGCAGTACCGGCATTTAACCAGTGCGTCACCAGGGCAATAGAATCCACTAGAGCAGGACGCAGCTGGACAAAGAACAAGGAAGGAACGGGGGCCTGTCAGGGAAAGACTTCTTTGACAGAGACTTGGCTGGCTTATGTACACCTGTATTATCATTTGGGTGGGTCAAGGTTTGGCAAAGTGTATCCCCAAGGCTGCATGCCTCATCCGAGCCCTTTTTGCAGTCTCCTCCCCTTTGTTCTTTAAAATCCGACTTTGCAGGTTGACCACCTAGGTCTATGCTTTGCTTCTTCAGTGCCCAGTTTCTTCTTGGTACCACCACTGCCTCTTGACTCTTACCCTTGTTGTCTTACATGTCCACGTGAACCAGCTCTGAGTGTGCAGCTGGGACTTTCCACAACTTACCGTAAGTCCGGGGAAGCAAAGATCTTGAGCGTAGCATTGCTTGTGTTACTTGCAACGTGTGTGACAGAATGGCACTTCTTTGTAACACCGTGTTAACGATCACCAATAGAGCAAATAGGAGCAAATTGGAGAGTGTTCAGGATAGCAATGATCCCAGTGAACTTGAGAGTATGGCAATCTTAGCAATCCTTAGCCCTGTCTTTATTTCTCTAAAGACTTCCTTGAAGCGTTCAAGAGAAATTTTCAAAGTCAAATCCAAATATGAAGATGGTGGCAGCACAGAGAGGTACCCTACAACCACGTCTAGTCGGTTGGTCTTTCCTCCCTCCCTCTCTCCCTCTCTTGCTCTTTCTTTCTTTCTTTCTTTCTTTCTTTCTTTCTTTCTTTCTTTCTTTCTTTCTTTCTTTCTTTCCTTCCTTCCTTCCTTCCTTCCTTCCTTCCTTCCTTCCTTCCTTCCTTCCTTCCTTCCTTCCTTCCTTCCTTTTTAATTTGGTTTCAATTGGTGTTTTCTCGTTTTTCTCTCATCCTACTGTTTTACTTCCCCTCGTTGCTAAGGCCATTTCCACACAGGTTAAAAAAAACGGTGCAGTGCGTCCCCCGCAGAGGACGTCTGCACCTTGGAGCGGACTGGGTCCGGACAACTGAGCGTAGATCCGCACCTCAGTCCGCTCTGGAGCGACCCCAAGTGGTCCTCCATCGTGTTTTTGAAAGACCTGATTTTTCAGGTCTTTCAAAATGCCGGCACGCGCCATTGCATGCCTGCTCTCCGATGCAGATTCGCAGGCTCGCACCAATGTGAGCCTGCGATCTGCGGAGGGCGGGCTTTAGGCTGGCGAGCTTCAGGGGTTGGTCGAGACCCACGACCAACCGGAAGCCGCCGTTTTGGACGCCGGAGCAGTGCGGACACCATGCACTGCTCCTCCTCGCCCTGGACCGGACTGGACCCAAAGAAGATCCGGTGAGTAGCGGCAGGGAGCGATTCCCTCGCCGCGTGCAGAAATGGCCTAAGTTATGCTTCACTTTCAGTCTGGCCTGCCTATATTTATTTGTCTCGTCCTGTTTGGCTTGCTTTCCCTGGCTGGAGGACTCTCAAGCTTCTACTGAAAACTTTGAAGATACAAATTAGACAAGAGATAAAATGCAGAAACTTAAGCTTGAATAACAATTTGAACCTACAGAAACAGGACACATGCTAGAGTTTCTCCTGGATCTATACAACTGAAGAATGCTATAAACAAAATTAAACAACTGATTATAGCCAAGGAAACAGTAGGTAAAGTGGGCTCTATTCCCATTTCCACCTCACATGGTTTTTCACCTCTACTTAATGTAGGAGCAGTTTCAAACTCAGGATGTTCATGACCATGGGAATAAAGAGAATCATAGAGTCATAGATGGAAGAGACTCCAGGGGCCATCCAGTCCAACCCCCTGTTGCCATGCAGGAACCCACATCAAAGCACTCCCTGTGACAAATGGCCATCCAGCCTTTGCTTAAAAGCCTCCAAAGTATGTAAAAACCTCCAAAGAACATTGAGAGAGAGTTTGCTGATGTTTCCCACATCAGCGGTGGGAGGCTCTCCCCTGCCACAAAGCCAAGACAACAGCAGTCACAACTTCTGCAGCAACCCTCATTGGGCTTTATGGCATCTCAATGTCTGCTGGCAGCTCACACAGTCATTTCTGTATTTGAACAATTATCTAAAATTAACAAGCATGTTCATTCAATAGATCAATCATGTAAGGAATGTACTAAGAAATACAAAAATCAGCTTATCAAGATAGCTGATCACTACGAAGGCTAGAGCCTAGATTCTCGTGTGCAATTACCGGCTGAAACTTGACGTTTATACCTTGTGCGTTAGGCCTTTTGACATTAGCAGACAAATTCCCTTATATTTGGAAACAGAGGCTGAACAAATATCTCTATAGAACTATTAATCTATCTATCTATCTATCTATCTATCTATCTATCTATCTATCTAATCTACATGTGGTCTCTCACAAAATGTCTTTTTACAAATGAGATACAATTATGAAGGTTCACATCTTTGTGTTTTTCATGGTTTGAGGAAGTTTCAAATACAAAATGTTAAAATTTGAGTTTTAGGAGGCATAGCTCTATTTGATGTGAGCCAATCCTGTTTGAGCCTCTTGTTAATTCTGTGACACCATTTTCAGCATAGGAATTCATTGTTTAGTATTTTACTAACAAAGTACCAGCTTGTTGTTGTTGTTTCCCAATTGAGGTAACGCCAAGGCGAGCCTATCGTGGGTTTTATTCAGAGAGGGTCTGCCTTTGCCTTTTTCTGAGGCTGAGAGAGTATGACTTGCCCAAGTTCACCCTGGGCAAGGATTTGAACTCTGGTCTCTAGCGTTGTACTTCAGTGGTCAAACCAACACACCATGCTGGCTCCCAAAGTCTCAGCTGGCTGATATCAAAACCTGGAACTAAATGCCAGTTTGCTTTGTATGCAGAGCCCCAATACTGGAAGAAAATTTACATAGCGTGCCCTCCGACTGTCCTATATTGGCAGGGATGAGCCCGATTAATGTTCTACTGTCCCACTTTTTCAGTTATTTTGTAAGATGTCCCTTTGTCTTCAGCCTAATTCAGTTGCTGCAAACTAAGCTCAAAGTTTAGAAGTAGTTTGTGCTCGCATCAGCAGCGGGGAGAGGAGGAGGCAAAGTCTTGCCCTTTCCGGGAGGCTCAGGCGAAAGCAAACTGCTGCAGACTTTCCTAGCTTTTGTGTTGTTCTTACATAATAACTTTTGCCATCTTGACCACATTCTGATGTTGCTTGGCCAAAAGGCACCCCAGTTTTCCTCTGTGAAATGTTGAAGGGTATGGCTTAAGTGAAGAACATTTGAGAACAGGATGGGGAAAGAGAAATCTTAGAGCAAATTTGTTCAAACTCTAGGGATGTCTCCATCTCTGTTCCTTTCTTGCAGGTCAGAATAGATTCCAGGTTTCTACATATCTTACAATGCAAGCTGGACACCCCCCAGTTGCTGTTGGTAAGTCCTAGGGCTGGTCGGTCTTGGAAAAAACAAGTGCTCATGACCATTGGGGAATACAACTAGCTGGCAGCATTGTTAAATATGGACAAGAAATGTCCATGTCTTATCTTCCCAAACTGGCAACAGAACAAAACATATCTGGTCTCCCTAATCCGTACATACGTGCAGTGCTCTTTGGAGGAATAAACTGCACATAAAACAATGCCTATATTTGAGAAATACATGTGACTAAAAACGCAAGCATTTGAAAAATGTGCACTGACTTGCTTTAATCCAAAGAAAACCAGGCATTAAAATACATGTTTTGGAAAAAGGTGTGCAAAAATGCATACATTTCTGAGATAATACACACAAAAGTGCACACATTTTCCAGGGGAGAAGGGGGAAGGTTTCGGCAGTAGCCTAGAGCACCTCTGCACAGTCAAGGCTTGTGCGCCAGCTGCGCCCATTCCTGGAGACGTCAGACCTGCCCACGGTAACGCCTGCCTTGGTGGCATCTCGGTTGGATTATTTAAACGCACTGTATGTGGGGCTGCCTTTGAAGAGTGTTCAGAAACTTCAGCGGGTGCAAAGAGCTGCAGCCAGAGTGTTAACTGGAGCTGGCTACAGGTTCACACGACCCCCCTGTTGCAACAACTCCCCTGCCTGTTGATCTGTTTCCGGCACAGTCCGAAGTGCTGGTGATGACCTTTAAAGCCCTGCGCAGTTCAGGCCCAGGTTATCTGAGGGACCGTATTCTCCCCTACGAACCAGCCTGGGCTTTGAGATCTGCTGGAGAGGCCCTTCTCTCTATCCCAACACCTTCACAGGTGCGTTTGGTGGGGAAATGGGAGACGGTTTTTTCACAGCGGCTGCTGCCAGACTCCAGAAAGTCCCTTCCCAGAGAGATCAGACCGGCACTCTTCCTGCCTGCTTTCCCGAGATAATGAAAGACATTCTTATTCCAGCTGTGATCATTTCCTGGGTGATGAAAGGTGGCTGGTCATTTTCTTGCTCGTAGGAGTTGTGATTTATTGTTCTTAATATATATTCTAACTTTGTTTTAACTATTATTTGCTTGCTCAATTTGTTTTAACTTCTATACGTTACGAATTTTTAATTGTGTTTCCTTTTTTAAATGTACTGTCCTCCTGAGTCCTCCTGAGGAAGAAAGCAGGATACCATTAAAGATAAAACAATAGCAATAGCAATAACAATAATAATAACAACAACAAAGTTCATATGACTACTGAGTAACTTGTCAGCTATGACAATTTTGAAACAAAGGATAAAGACCGATGGAGAAATATGTTGTTAGGTGTCAAAATTTGTTTCTCCAGAAGCTCAGGTTGTGTTCCGGGGCTCCTCGTGATGACGCGAGATCCAAAATGAATAACATCAAAGGAATCCAAGTTGCTCTGAATTTGTCTTCTTTTATGTCACCCCTTCCTTGTCAGTCTAGGATGATGAGTAAATTTTTCAATAAGTGCCATAAGCTGTACTTTGTTTCACCAGTGAGGAAGTGAGAAAGCAGGATGATTTTCCCAGGACTGAGCAACCACTAATCTGGCGACATTTAAGAATATGGAAACCAGAGATCTGTGTGATAGTTTCTCATTTTCTCCATGGAAGTCAGAGAATAAGAGAAGAGCACCTTTATAATGTGTGGTTGGATTGTTCATACCAGAGAGCCAATCCAGAACTTAATCCCAGAAGTTTTCAGCAATAGGACATGGCAACCGTCAGTGCTTTGGAGTTGCATCGTCTAAGAACCGTGAGTCTTCTCTCCCTATCACCTCCAGCTGAGACCAGGAAGGTCTTTTAATTTCATTCAATGGAAACAGGCACAACTGCCATTTGCGAACTAATATCTTACATTGGAAGCCTTTGATAGGCATTTAATGAAGAGGATGGCCATACTTTATTCCAATGCTTGTCAGAAGTTGGAGCACTTAGGTTCGTTTCCCGTGGAATCATGTTTCTTGTACATTAATTTGAATCCATAGGTTGAGGTGTTATACTGTCATTCCCACACAGTGATGTCAGTGTTGTTTCCCCCTCTTATAACTTTTCATTTTTACTGCAAAGCAAAGCAGTAAGGAAAATGTCTGGAGCAAATTTCTTGCAGCATGATACATAACTAATCAAATACCTCCCTGCATTGTTTTGTTACAGGACAATGGGACTTGCACGTTCCTCCATGTTTCATCCTCCGCAGTCGATGGTAAGTGGTAAGAAAGTCGGACATTCTCCTACGTGCAATGCTGAGGCCGTGTTTGTCGGAATGGTACCTTCTACATACACAGTGAACACCTTAGCAGAAACGCACCTTTGCAGGTGCCTGAGTGCTTCGTGCACAGGCGACTACGACAGCGAACGTGGTGTCAGGATGCCGTTGGCGGAGCCATGGGATAAGGCTGGTTGGGCATGTTTTGGGAGACATCCTTGGGTGGTTCCAGGCAAGGCCCTACTTAGCCCCTTGGGACTGTGTGTCTCCCATGGGACAAGAAGCTCCTGCAACAGTAAAATCTTTTTCATCACACGGACTAAGGGGTTTTTTTGCTGGTACAAAAAGGGTTCTCTCAGGATGGGAAACAAGCTTTGTTTGTTTGTTCTCCCAGTCTGGACTCAAGGTAACTCACAATAGGTTAGCAAAAAACTCAGTAAAAACAATGAATACCTCAAAAATATATTTAAAAACATTAAATAAATGACCATAGCAGATGTATTTAAAGCAGTTTAAAAGGCAGTTTAAAAATTGGTAGTAATGATGATCAGAATACAGCATATCCCATTTAAAAGACCTTCCTCAATGGCCTGTGTATAGTCAAAGACCAGAGGAAACAGAAAGGCCTGCACCAACTGGCAGAAAGAGAATGGAGACCGTTTCCGCACTACACTGTTATAGTGCTATTATTCCACCTTCAACGTCCTATGGAATTCTGGGGTTTGCAGGGAGGTGCCTTTAGAATTCTCTGCCAGAGAACTCTTTGGCCCCGTTAAATTACAAACCCCAGAATTCCATAGGATGTTGAAAGTGGAATAATAGCGCTGTAACAGTGTAGTACAGAAATGGCCAGAGAGTCCATCCTCCGGTGGCAGCTGCTAAGGAGGCTCCCTCCCTTGGGTCCGCCTGCAAGTATGGATTCAGGGGCTACTGGGCTTCATTGTCTGCTTATCCCCCCATGAACTCTAGACGCTCCACAGCTGACGTTAAGAGTTTGGAAACTACTTGGACGAAATCAATCTGCCAAGATCTGTACATCCTTCTCTAAGAAATTCAAAATGGGGTACCATAAATTTCAGTGATTGAAAGCAGTTGTGCAAAGCTGTAGCAAACTGTTTGTCAACGCTCTTGAGCACCAAATTCTAGAGAATGTCAGCGATCAAATACTGTGTGACATGCACACACACACACACAAAATCCAATACACTGAAATGAAAACTCACTGGCAGTCAGATAATGGTATCCCTTATTTGGCAATCATTCAAATATTCTGAAAGTAAGCTTTAAGTATAACAATCAGAGCAAATTGATTCTTTCGCTTGGGATGTCCGGGTACGTCAACTTGTCTCCTTATTGCTTTGTCGCAGGAATGGACGTATCCGTTCTGGTTTCTTTTACCACATGATTAGAATGGTCCGTGATTTGTGGTAAGTCCAGTTGCCATCTTCAATTTAGGATATTTCTGTTTTGTTTTTCATCAGTTCACCCTAGGTTCACTTGTTTATTATGGCTGTGGTATGGAAAGTGATTTATCTATTATTGATTATAGATTACATGTAAATTGGCTGGATTATCCTTTCTCATTTCATTTTATTTTATTTTTATTTTTGTGCAATGGCTGGCTGCTAAAATGCAATAAACTTGACTTGACTTGACTTGACTTGACTATTATGGCTGTGCATAGGGAGAGGTACTTGTGAGATTGTTGAGTTTCAGTGCCAAAATAGATTCACCAGTCGGGGGTCCTATGTTACGCTGATTGGTTGGGAGCTGAACATTTGGTGCTCCATGATGGGCAGCAAAATGGCTTGGCTTGGCTTGGGCATGTGCATTAGCTCTCAGATACTGCAAAATATGGGGTCTTGGATATCACACGTCCATGAGATAAGGGATCTTGGGTTCCAAACGGAAACGTCCCTGATGTTGAAAACAACCGAAACTCAACACAGATCTATGAAGACAGTCAAGGACCAATAAAGATCTCTCCATCCTAAGCTCTTCCCTAGACCGAAGCTAGATTGGATCAGCACCCTGACTAACTTTCCTATCCTATGGTGGAGTTCCTATGAGAAAGTTTTCGGTCTGCTTCTCTAAGCCATTGGTGTCTTTGTTCCTTAATCGGGAGCTCTAACCACTGCTCACGCTGTCAGACCCACGTGCCTCACGCTGTCTTCTCTTTGTTTTCTTTCCCACCAAGGGAGATGCTGCCCCTGGTCAGGACACCCTTCCGCTTCCAGGCCAGCCTCCTCCTGTTTTGTGGTAAGTCGTTTTGGAGCCGAGGACTGAGAAGCTGGAGACCGGTCTTGAGTAAGAGAGCAGGCTTGCGTGATCGACTTCTCCTTGAAAGGGGCCCTTGTGGAACGTGCCATCAGCCAGGATGACTCTCCCGTTGATGCCTTGGTTGCACCGTAAACACAACTTCTGATTGATTAGGTGCCAAACAAGGCAAAGATGGAAATAGGCATCATCAGTTAGAACACACGAGAGGGACTCATGGCCCCTGGACCTAATCCGGCTAACCAGGCCTCCTAACTCCAGTCCACAAAACGTCCGAGGGATGACCTTCCTACCCCACAAATCGTTCCCTAAAGACCCGCCTTCTGGAGATTCCCTCCTTTGCCCCACCCACACTCTCTATGGGGAAGGCAAGCATGGGAGGTGGGATGAAATCCTGCTGTTGCCTCCTAGTCTCTGAGATAAGAAGAGCCCCCTTTTTCCCTGATTTCATTTTCCCGGTGGGGGATACGAACGATGTGTGGAGGAATCCCCATTAGATCATGGAGGAGGGCTTGTGTTTTCATGCTCCTCAGGAACACATGGGATGAGAGGCGCAAAAGGGGACTTTCTCTGACCCGAGAGAGGTGGAACTCCACGCTTCCTTCTGCCCAGAGAAAGTGGACTGGGGTGGGTGGGGGCTGAAGGACAGCCTGGGAGGGGCAGGGATCGGGGCAGAGTCCTTCTGACTTCGTCCGGTTGATACCGGCCTGGTGCTGAGGACCGCTCCAGACCCAGGGATCGTGACCGCTCTTCATGCTCGAGTCATATAAAGCAGCTTCCGTCTTTCTTTCTGTTAAGCGTTCTCACTCCTGTCAATTGGATTTTTAGGCCGTTCAACTTCTGCCCATGCCAGGATCCAGTTGGAAGAAAACTAACGTCTTCTGAAAATGTGAGCACACGGCTGTGCCAAAATGGACCCTGCGCTTCAACCGACTCTCTGCTTCCTTCTCTCTTTCCAAGACAGAAGAGAAAACTCTATGCACCCACTCTCCTATGCAATGCTTTAAAGCTAAAGATATGTGCCTTCTTTTAAACTCAGGAAACAGGGGGCTTCTCAAGCATGTTGATTTTTTTTTTAAAGACTACTGTGCCAATATTATTAGGAAGATTATTATAAATTAGCACGTCAAACCACTCCTACTTTGTTGCTGCTGTGGTTTGGCATCAGGGGGACTTTAACTTACGTCGACCTTATGGATGAGGTATTTCGAAGAGCCTCCGTCCTCTACTGCCATTCTCAGGTCTTCCAAACTTAGCACTGTGGCTTCCTTAATAGAATAAATCTGTCCACCTATAGTTCCTCTTTTCCAACTGGCTTGTGCTTTATCTAGCATTTTATCATCTTTTGCGGTGGCTCCTATTATAAACCATCCAAAGTACCCCAGTCTCTGGCCCTTTTCACACGGCATTTTCCATGCGAAACGGCGCCTGGAGCGGCGCACGATTGTGAGGAGCGATCTGCACGACGCACTCACAGTTGCGCGATGCTCCAGGGGCCGGAGATTAGATTAGGGAAAGCAAAAATAGAACAAAAAAGGAGAAGTAAAAAGAAGAAGAAGAGGAAAAAGAAGAAGAAAGACACAGTTTCCATAAAAAGTTTACAGTTTACATTTTGGTCAAAAAAAAAAAAAATCAACACTCCTTGTGGGCTCTGAGCATTAGTTTCTATTTCTAGTTCGCGTCTTGATTTTTCTCTTTAAAAAACTTTCTTGAGCCAAACCTTCACTGTCTCCAGTTGTATTGCAATTGACCTCCACAAACGATTGGGATCATTTGGGCCAAAGATGGAGTATTGGGGGGCCCTTGAGTTCTCAGAAGTGCCTTGGGTGGGCCACACACACTCTCTTGCTCCATTTTTCCATTACAATTTCACTCAAACAGTTACGCTGCTTTGGGACCTATACTGGGGACAAAGGATAGAAATTAAATCTATCAGTCAATCAATCAGTCTTTGGCAGCTATTGGGAAGAAAGACAGGATAAACGTGTGTGTGTGTGAGAGAGAGAGAGAGAGAGAGAACATTGGCACCTACTGAAAAGCTTACAAGAACCTATTGGTAGAAATAGTCTGGAGGTTCAAGTCTGGATTCCATCTGTACACCAGGGATAGCCAGTTCACCTTTTCGTTTGCGTGTGATGCCAAGAATGTGGTAAAAATGAGCAACAGGGCCCAGATATGGAACTATGCCTAGCTAATAAATGGAATTCAATCCTAAAAAGACTAAAATGTAGTTGTCAATAGGAAAGCTCGTCTGGGATTACGTGCGCGGGATGTATTGGTTGGGGGTGCATTGTCACTAAAGCGCCAGGCTTTCTCTTGGAGGATTCCTTCTGTTTTGGAAAAATCCCTGGCCAAGGTTCTGCGTCTTGTGGGTAGAGCCTAAGCCCATTTCCGCCCTGCGCTGTTATAGTGCTATTACTCCACTTTCAGCATCCTATGGAATCGTGGGGTTTGCAATTTTGGGAGGGGCATGGAGAATTCTCAGCCGGAGAGCTCTTGGCCTTCAGGAAACTTGTAGTGCGGAAATGGCCTAAGTCTCCACCAGGTTACCAAAGGAGACAACGGAGGCACCGGAGGCATCTCTCTCTCTCCTTACCCAGAAGTAACCCCACCCCAGCTGTGCACAACAGCGGCCAGTAAGTCTGCTCCTTCCTCTCTCGGTGCCCAAAAACCGCCAAGACATGCCTTTGTGTACTCATCCAGCCAAACAGTGGCCCAGGAGGCAGAGTTGTGCCTGGCAGCCCCCTCCCTCCACTTCTTGTTGCCCACCATAGTGGTAGCCTTGGGGGAGAAGGGACTGGACACCCCCTTCCTTAAAGTCTGAAAAGAACATGCACTGGTACATTCCCCCCAATGCTATCCATGTATGGCACCAACAAGAGCCAGCGTGGGGCAGTGGTTTGCACATTTTACTGTGAGCAGGGTTCTAATCCTCACTCGCCCATGGAAACCTATGGGGTGACTTTGGGCACGTCCCACTCTCTCAGCCTCAGCAAGGCCAAGTCCCTCCAAACAAAACCATGGTAGGCTGGCCTTTGGGTGGCTGTCAGTTGGAAGCGACTTGAAAGGACACGGCAACGACGATGTCACCAACAGGATGCCAAAGACTGAATTTTACAAATCCCAAATCTCTGTTTCTCTCTCGCGCGCGCTGTAAAGAAATGAAGTTGCACAATTTCTGTTTTTGTATGGCCTTAAAAAAAAACTTTCATAGACCAAAGATTGTAGGGGGGGTGGGTAAGACAAGTCTAAGTTTGTTATTAATATACTGAGTTTCTTTAATATTTAGAGAAAAATATTTAGGGCATTGACCACTGGAAGCTCACCGACACTTTTCAAAGAGACATACCTGCTTCAGCACTTAAACATCTTGGTGGGTTATTTACACCTAAGCCCTTCAAGAAGAGAGAAGAGAGCACTTATGGGAACAGTGTTTCCTAACTTCATCTCCTAATGTGAAAAGCTTCCCAAGCAGTATATATTTAAATGAATTGTCTGTGTGCATAAAATGTTATCTTGGAATGACATGAAATTAAAAGGGCAAGCGGTGACAAAGTTATCACTTGTATCTCTTCGGTTTTCACTCCTTGCACAAGTGGACATTTATTCTTGGTTGCCATCAACTTATTTATACCCCGCCTGTTTCCAAACTCACCCCAAATATTCATAAATTCAGCAATATGATTTAGAATAGGGATTGATTTCTTGTTGCTTACTTTGCTATCAGTAATCCTTCCTAATCCAGTATTAGCTGTCCCTGAGATATACCAACTGATATTCCTTCCATCCTGTCCAGTTCTAGGATTTTTTCATAATGGGGAAACAGAGTTCTAATAATGAGAATAATGCCACTTTTTATTGCCCTTCCTATGTTTGACAATCGCTTGAGTTATAGCTCAATTAATATATAGACCAAAGTGCTACACTGTGACAACCTGAATTTGCACTGTTGAGTTTTATAGGAGCCTCTGTCTCTGCATGTATTTTTCTGTATTTTATGGGGTAACTCATGTTTTGTCTTGTTTTTTAACATGCCAAAAAGGAGCGGGGACAGTCTCAGGTATGAAAACGATCAATCAATCAATAATTTTTATTGTGGTCAATGACCAAATTTGAAAATTCATCTACATACATGATATACATACATCTGGTAGCATTAACAAAGTATAAGTATAAACATAAATCGTATAAAATATGTGATATAAAACATAAAATATAGGTACATATTCCTATAATAAAACCTAAGCATTTACTAAAACCTTATTTTCACGAATTTTAATTACAGCGGCACAAAATTTTGCTATCTTGGTCAACATCCCTGTATTTTGCCCTGACATCAGTAAGAGAGTATAAAGGGCCTCTGAACGTCCAGGGAATGCCTTTATATATGGTTCAATAAGTGTTTCCCGGATTTCAAGATAATAAGGGCAGTGCAGAAGAACATGAGTTATTGTTTCAATTTCACCAGAATTGCAGGGGCATTTACGTTGATCGTATGGAATCTTTTGAAACTTCCCTTCTTGTATTGCTGATGGCAACGCATTTAATCGGGCAAGAGTAAAAGCTCGACGTTGATTTGATATTAAAAGTAAATAAGAATAACTAGCTGGCTTGTAGGGTATCAGCGCGGTGTCAATTAATATATTATTTGAAGTTGCCTCTAAGTCGTGCTGCCTCTCTATATTCATAATTCGCTCTCTAAGGGTTCAACTAGCTACGTCAAATCCCACATGTAAAAAGTGCTCCTCAGAAAAACCATAAAATCTGAGTTTAGCAGATATGGTTTTTTTCCATACTGATTGGAAATTATCTTGAAATACTAAGGAAGCTAAACCACTTGGTCAAAAACTTAATTTCAGCCAAAAACTAAAAATAGCTAACCAAGCCCTAGATTCAACTTTCAGGAAGCCCACCTGCAACCGCAAAGCTGCATTGCAGACCCAACGAGGTACTTGCAAGATGGCCCTCAGAAATTTTGATTGGACTATTTCTAAAGTAGTGAAAGAAGAATAAGGACCTAGTTGAGCACCATAAAGTAGTTGACTAATAGATTTGGCCTGAAACAACCTATGGGCAGCTGCAACATATTGCCCTCCTTTGGTATAAAAAAATTTTTGAATTACAGATGTGGATCTCTGTGCTACTTGTGCAACATATTCTGCATGTGCCTTACGATTTCCATTTGACTGCAATACAACACCAAGATACTTAAAGTCCTTATTTATTCAATCCTATGTTCATTTATCGTCCACTTATACAGCTTTGGTCTGTTTGCAAACACCATAATTTTAGTTTTCTCATAATTTATTTGGAGTCCTTCCTCTCGGCTATACTGTGTTAGAGCACGCAATGCTCTCTGTAAGCCGATGAGTGTTTGCGACAGTATTACTGCATCATCTGCATATAGCAACACTGAAAGATGCCTACCCGCTAACTTGGGAAGGTGAAAATCTAACTGACTAAGAGCAGCAACCATTGCGTTAATATAAAAATTAAATAACAGTGGGGCTAGTATACATCCTTGCTTAACTCCATTATGTGTAATGACTTTACTGGACAGCTGACCTTCCAAATTACACCTTATTTTCAAGGCTGTATTTTCATGTAGCTTGTAAATAAGCAATAATAAGTGACGATCTACTGAAGAGGCTTCTAGCTTGTGCCACAATCTATCTCTAGAGATAGAATCAAAGGCAGATTTAAGGTCAATAAAAGCTGCAAACAAGGACCCTTAGCTTTACTAGAGTATTTTTCCACCAATGTTGTAGGATTAGGGCCTGGTCCAAAGTAGATCTTCCTGGTCTAAAACCTGCTTGCTCATCAGCCAGAACATTTTTTGTGTCCATCCAATATTGCAATTTCCAATATAAGTGTCTAGCATAGATTTTACTAATTATAGATAACAAACTGGGCGATAATTTGCTGCATTATCCTTCTTACGTTTCTTGAAGATTGGAATAATAATAGCCATATTCCAATCAGATGGCATGTGGGCATTCTTATCAATATATGTAAAAAGATTTGCCAAAATTGGGGCCCACCAATCTATGTTGCATTTGATTAGCTCAAGAGGAATACCATCATCCCCTGGGGCCTTGCCTGGTTTTAGTTGGTTTACAAGCTCTGTCACTTCAGCAATTGATACCGGTTGCCATTCTGGCAAATTCCTGGTAATACGATTCACTTGAAAAGTAGGGGATTCTTTAATGGCATATAACTCATAAAAATAAGCTTCCCAAACTCCAGAGGGGATATGGCAATCTGCCCATGTGGTGTAACTTTTGGTTGCTGTTGACATGAGCTGCCACAAGGTTTTCATATCTTTCATCCTTACTGCATTCATAAGTTGTTCCCATAATGCTTGTTGTGCACAACTCTTTTTAACCTTAATCAATTTCTTATATTCTTTTTTTAATTGCGACAGCTCCTCTCCATCATATCTTCTGAGTTTTCCTTGTGAAGTTTAAATTTAAAAATAAGCAATTTCTTAGCATCCCTACACTCACAATCAGACCAATCCTTTGAACTAAACTTTCTAGTATAAACTCTTTTAGAATTGGTAGCTAAAAACAAGTCAACTAATTTTTTGATCCGTATTTCATATTGCTCAATAATCCCATTATTTGAACCTATTGCCAGGCAGGTGGAATGGATATTAGAGAACTAATTAGTGTTAAACAGCTCCAAAAAGAACCCTGCAGTCTTTTGTGACCACTTAATCCTATTACTAGTAACTATCACCTCTGGGTTTGGTTTTAAGATATTTATGATATGGGTATGATTATCAGATATCTTCAAATACAAGTTTAAGGGCAGATGATCACTTTCCAACCTATTATCTATTGCCATTTTTATAGAGGGATTCAGTAGTCCCTGGCTAACAATCGTATGGTGCTCATCCTAGTTGCTGACCAGAATGTAAATTCCCCTGGTATGTCCCCAGTAACGTTCCCATTCAAGATACATAGTTCTAACCTGAGGGTTTGCCTTTGCCTTCCTCTGAGGCTGAGAGAATGTGACTTGCCTAGGGCCCCAAGATGTGAGCAGGGATTTGAATCCTAGCCTCTAGAAGCTTTCAATAAATATTTGAATATTTAAATCTAAATTTAAATGTTTAAATCTTGAGTTAAGTCTTGGGAACCCCCAGCAACAAATTATATTTACACGGGGTCCCCGGTAAAGAAAAGGTTAAGAACCACTGCATTATGGCATTAAATTGCATCATGAAAGCTTATGACAGGCTGCCAGGTTCCTTCCTGCCCCAGTGCAAGGGGGGGGCAAGAGCAGCAGCCCCTAGGGCACAAAACTTCCACGCTTGCCCTAGGTGCTATTGAGCCTAGATACGCCACTGCAGAATTGGTGGAAAAGCAGAACCCATGTACTGTAGGAAACATGAAGGACTTACAGAGGCTTGCCGTTTCCACCCTAGACTGTTATAGTGCTATCGTTCCACTTTCAACATCCCATGGAATCCTGGGGTTTGTCATTTGCCTTTGAGGACCCTCCCTCAACTGCAAACCCCAGGATTCCATAGGATGTTGAAAGTGGAATAATAGCATTATAACAGTCTAGTGCGGAAAGGGCCAAAGTTTCCAAAGTTGGGACCATGCACACACATGGATATGAGCTCTCCCAAGCAAGCTTCTGTAGGCAAGAAGAACTGAGCAGATCCCTTGTCAAGTTCATGTAACTTGTCGAGATCCCTTGTCGAGATCGTGTCACTTGTCTGTAATTTGCAAGCGTCAAAACAGGAGAATGTGGAAAAACAAGTTGATGAAAAGCAGAGGGACGTCTGTATATTCATATTGGCAGGCTCATATCTCCTAATAGGAGCTTGCCCAAGTTTTATGCTCCTCGAGGGAGGACTTCTTCGTGGTTTCATCTTCACAAGGTTGTTTGGTGAAGACACGGGAGGGAGCCTTCTCTGTGGTTACCCCCCAAACCATGGAAGTCCCACGCGTGACTGCCCAGGTTTGATGCTTCTCTGTTCTCTTTCCACAAGTCGGCAGAGAGCTTTCTGTTTACCCTGGTCTTTGACTGTTAACCGTCCCCACTTTTGCAAGGGCATTGGTAAAGATGTGGGGCTACCAGACTATGGAAGCTGTGTTACTTTTCTCTAGGAGATAAAGACCTTTTTGTTTCCTCTGGCTTTTGACTGTCAACTGGCTATTGCAGAAGGTCTTTTAATTAGGATATGCCTTGTTCTGCTCATCATTACTACCATGTTTTAACTGCCTTTTAAGCTGTTTTAAACGTTATAGTGTTAATGTTAAATGTCATAGTGCCTTTGGCCCTATATTGGGAGAAGAGTGGGATATTAAATCAATCAATCTGTCCATCCATCCATCCACCCTGGAGAGCATTTTCTGCATTAGCACTTTCTGCACTTTGTATTAGTGACGCAAAATACTTTGCCATTGCAGAAGTTTCTAGGCTGTTGTCCCACGGGAGATACACAGCCGCATGGGGCTGAGTCTTTGCCTAGAATCACCGGAGAACGTCTCCAAAAACAAACCCACACGCCATAACCCCCTGGCTTTGCCCACAGCTTCCTCACACTATGTTTACTGTGGTAGAGACCTAACCACCAAGCACTCAATCTGTTGCTACAGTGAAGATGAGTTTGCGATTATATACTCAACAGGTGTAAAGTATCATTCTGCAAGACATAGGTTCACTATTGCACAGCGAAGAACGTCCAGCTTTCTTGGGACTAATCGTTGACTGTGAAAAAATGAATAATGGAGAATGTAGGGATCCAGAAATGTTCCTATTTTGCTTTGCAGTGGAAATTAAAAGTTATAAGAGGGGAAACAACACCGACATCACTGTGTGGGACTTAGAGTACCTCGGTCTATGACATCAGATTACAAGAAAAGAGAGTTGATGGGAAACAAATACTCCAGATTCTGACAAGCATTGGAATAAAATATGGACACCCTCTGCTTGTAAATGAATAACAAAGACCTTGAAAGAATGTGAATTAAAAGTAGTACAGGCAAAGTACAAAGCAACTTGGTCTTCTTTCATTTTTTCATTTCAGATCTCAACTCATCGTATCATTATACGACAGTATAAGTCTGACAAGTTCCTTCAATCTGACCACTTTTGCTCAACTTTCAGGGTTATCGGAAATGGAGAAGTTCATTTGTAAGTGTTACAAAAGACATTGTTCTAACAGATGCTCCACCAAATTTACCACAACGCTTTCTTTCACTCAGAGCTGAGAGTCAGAGAATTTGCACCTGGAAATGACTCATGAAAATTGAGGATTCAAAGTTAGGCTGTGAGGTCTGGCAATTCTAGATTAAACTGATTTTCCTTGCACACAGCCCTGAGATAAATATGTTTAATATATTGGTTGCATCAATAAGAGTATGGTGTCTAGATCAAGGGAAGTAATGGTACCGCTCTATCTGCTTTGGTCTCTGAAGCAGCAGAAAGCAAGCCTGCCCCCTTCTTGACAGGACATCCCTTCAGATATTTAAACATGGCTATCATGTCCCCTCTTAACCTTCTCTTTCGCAGACTAAACATCCTCAGCTCCCTAAGACGCTCCTTGAAGGACATGCCTTCCAGACCCTCCACCATTTTGGTCCCCCTCCTCTGGACATGCTCCAGCTTGTCAGTATCCTTCTTGAAATGAGGTGCCCAGAACTGGACGCAGGATTCCAAATGAGGCTTCAGCAAAGCAGAATAGAGTGGTACCATTACCTACTTTGATCTAGACACCATACTCCTATTAATGCAATCAAGAATCATGTTGGCTTTCTTGGCTGCCTCATCACACTGCTGATTCATGTCCACCAAGACCCCCAGATCCCTTTCACATGTATTGCTATCCAGCCATGTGTCCCCCATCCTATATTTGTGCATTCCATTTTTTTCTGCCTAACTGCAAGACCTTACATTTTTCTCTGTTGAAATTCATTTTGTTAGCTTTGGCCCAGCTCTCCAATCTGTCAAGGTCATTTTGAATTTTGACCCTGTCCTTTGGCATATTAGCAATCCCTCCCAATTTGGTGTCATCTGCAAATTTGATCAGCATGCCCTTTATTCCTTCATCCAAACCATTGATGAAGATGTTGAATAGCCCTGGGCCCGGGACAGAACCCTGTGGCACCCCGCCAGTCACCTCTCTCCAGGATGAAAAGAAGCCACATGTACAAGCCATGTGTTCTTGTATTTTTTTAATATCTACATTTACATTTACGTTTGTAGTTTATGTTTATGTGTAAATTTAATACAAATTATTATAATAATAAAAAACCCTCTTCTCTGCAGAAGCAAAGGTTCAGGAAACTAGTAAAATGTGGGCTGGACAGGACTACTCTTAGGTGGATTTGTAATTGGTTGACCGACCAAACCCAAAGGGTGATCCTCACCAATGGCTGCTTTTCATCCTGGACAGGAGTGACTGGTGGGTTGCCAGAGAGTTCTGTCCTGGGCCCAGGGCTATTCGACATCTTCATCAATGACTTGGATGAAGGAGTGGAGGGCACGCTGATCAAATTTGCAGATGACATCAAATTGGGAGGGGTTGCTAAAACGCCAGAGTACAGGGTCAAAATTAAAAATGACCTTAACAAATTGGAGAGCTGGGCCAAAGCTAACAGAGAGAAATGTAACATCCTACACTTGGGCAGACAAAATGGACTGCACAAATATAGGATGGGGGACGCCTGGCTGGATGATAGCAGGTGTGAATGGGATCTAGGAGTCTTGGTGGACCACAAGCTGGACATGAATCAGCAGTGTGATGCGGCAGTCAAGAAAGCCAGCGTGATTCTTGGTGCATCAATAGGAGTATGATGTCTAGATCAAGGGAGGTCATGATAACATTCTGCATTGGTTAGACCTCATCTGGAATCCTGTGTCCAGTTGTGGGCATTCATTTCAAGAAGGATATCGACAAGCTGGAACATGTCCAAAGGAGGGCCGGGAAGCCATGTCCTACAAGGAGCATCTTAGGGAGCTGAGTGTGTTTAGCCTTCAGAAGAGAAGGTTAAGAGGGGACATGATAGCCATGTTTAAATATTTGAAAGGATGTCATGTTGAGGAGGGAGTGGGCTTGTTTTCCACTGCTCCAGAGCTAGGATAAAGAGCAATGGATTCAAACTACAGGAAAGGAGATTCCACCCGAACCTTGGGAAGAACTTCCTGACAGTCAGAGCTGTCTGGCAGGGGAATCTGCTGCCTCAATGGAGTGTGGTGGAGTCTCCTTCTTTTGAGAGTTTTAGGCAGGGGCTGAATGGCCATCTGTTGGGAGTGCTTTGATGGGTTTTCTTGCATGGCAGAACGGGGTTGGACTGGATGGCCCCGGGGGTCTCTTCCAACTCTATTATTCTATGATTCTATGGTAGAGCAGAATAGTTCCTTTTACCCATCCTCACCAGCCATCTTCCTTAAACTCTTCTCTTGACTCTCTTTTGTCTGCGTTAGCCACCCGGTCTTGTTCACATGGAAGCGAAAGGCTCCCACCTTGGCAGTGTGCTTGCCGATGTGCCCCTGTCCCACGCTGGGCAGCTAGTGTTTGAAGGGAGTTTGGACAGCTACTTTGGTGATGGGTGGCTTGTGCCCACTGTTGTTCAGGAGCTATTTCGGATAGGAAGCACACAACTCCCTTCTTAGAATATCTCCGCTAACTGTTGTTCTGCGTCTGATCTCAGTGGTTTTGTGGTTCAGCCCTATGTGGTTCAGTCTGAGGCTTTCTCTATGACTATATCTTCCTATATGAACCTGCCTGGGCTCTAAGATCTTTAAGTCAAGGTCATGCTCGTGGTCCCACCATCTTGACAGATATGTTTGATGGGAACATGGGACAGGTTGTTCGCAGCGGCTGCTCCTAGGTTTTGGAATTCTGTCCTTAGGAACAGCCTAGGATGCTATTGATCCACCAGGATATGGAAAGTTTTCAGTTTGGTTCCAAGAGCTTCTTAGGAACTGACTGCAGGTTTGATATTTTATTGCCTTTTATATTCTTTTTGTTTTCAAAGGTTTTCCTTCAGTGGATGCATGTTGCACTACGGTGGTTCAATCACTTGGCTTCTCCAAAAACAGAGCTGTTCTTGTCTGGGAATACAGTCGGCCCTCCAAAATTCCAGGCTTAACTTTCATGGATTTGATTATTTGCAAGTTTCTGGTCCTAAGCTAAGGACAGCTTGCACCCCAATTTCTTATCACCAGGAACCCTCTCACGATTCCTCCCATCGTCCAAAGGAGGAGATATTTGATATTTCTGGTTTTTCTACTTCTGCAGTGACCCTGCGCCCCTAATCCTAGTGAATGTGGAAGGCAGATTATATTCTTATATCTACCTTCTATAAAATGAGGTTTTATGGACTGAAAACACAACATTGTTGCTAACTTTAATGATAGGGATGAAAAGCAGCCCAACTCAGAATTTCCATGAAAATGGTTGAGACTGATTGTTCCTTTAAGAAATGTGGATTCATTTCGTAAACACTATATTTGTATATTGTATTTTTGAATTGTATATTGTATTTCTGATACATCTTGTAAGAATTTTTGAAATGTGTGGTTTTACCTTTTATTGTGTTGTTTATTTTATTATTGACTTTTCTAGCTCCAACCTGTATTCGGTTGTCCAGTTATAAAACTGAATTAAACAATATCTTTTTCTACGGCCATTTCTGCACGAGGGAATTAAAACAGCCCAGTGCGTCCTCTCACGGAGGTCATCTGCACCTTGGAGTGGACTAGGTCCGGACTACTTACCTGAGATCCACACCTCAGTCCGCTCCGAAACGCCCCCAACTGGTCCTCCAGTGCACTTTTTAAAGAATGGTAGAAAGCCGTTCTTTAATTTTTCGGAGCGCGCCATTGCGTTCCTGCTCACTTGTGCAGATTTGCAGGCTCGCACCAATGCGAGCCCGCGATCTGCGGAGGGCGGGCTTTAGGCGTGGCGAGCTTTGCGATCGGTTGGAACCCACGACCAACCGGAACTTCCGGTGAGGAGACACACCGAACGGGTGGAATCCCTAGAACTCTGGGATTTCACGGTCCGACACGAGTGGAAATTTCCTTGGAAAATCTATTTAATATAGAGGAAATTGATCCCTGGATAATAGGGGATCACGGAGGAGGCTCGTCGGGGATCTGTTAACCCGAACGTGTCATAGGAAAGGAAGAGAAGAAGAAGACACGAGTGGGACAAGGATCGAAGAGCCGCCATTATCGCGACGGATTGCCTTAACAGGCTGGATGTGTCCCCACTGCTACATAATCCAGTAAGTACAGGAAAGCGTGAAATCCATTGAATAATTACCCAGACAAACTTTTACTGAGATAAAAAGGAAGAGAACTTTTCTAACTCTAAAGAAAGAGACGAGTTCCTGGAGAGACAGACTTGGGGACTGAAAAGGAGGGTGGCGAGACCTACTGTTACGGAGCGGCTGTCCTGTTGGTCAGCAGAAAAATAATGCAGGGATTGTGAATAAAAGGAATAATTAAAGCTGAGAAGTTTCTGAAGTTATGAAGGATTGGAGGCTGCAGAAAAATTGGACAGACGCAATTTGAGTTTCAAGGGAAAAAAAAAAGAGGAGCGTGTTTATTTTCCATTCCTGCTGTGTTCTGTCAACGAAGTAGAGTAAAAGCTGAAGAGTGAAATAGATTTATATTTGATAATTATAATTATATTGGTGAGCCGTGGTATTAGTGCGTGTGAATATTGGGAAGCAGCGAGAGTTAATGACAGTGGAGTGCTGGAAAGATTGGGGCGAGACTGGCATGGCGGACAAGCGGAGGAGGAGTTGAGACGAGCTCTGTAGCCAGAAGGAAATAGAAAGTAAAAAAGACGGAAGAGGGAGAGAGTGCTGAAAGACAGAGGAGGTGACAGTTAACTCAAGTGGTGAATTCTATTAGTATTGAAAATATTCCAAACTCGTGGAAAGATTCCAATATTGTGTTAATTCCGAAAGAAGGGAAAGACAAACAAAATAAGAGAAATTATAGACCAATTTCATTATTAAACATAGATTATAAAATTTTTACTTTAATATTAGCAAACAGATTAAAGAAGATAATGGTAGGATGGGTCCATGAAGATTAAAACGGATTTTTACCAGGTAGATATCTGAAAAACAACATAAGAGTAATTATAGATATAATAGAATATTATCAAAAGATGAATCAGAAAGAATTAGCATTAATATTTTTAGATGTGGAAAAGGCCTTCGATAATGTTAAGTGGAATTTTTTATTTGAAGTAATGAGTAAATTAGGAATTGGGAAAAGGTATAAAGATTGGATACGCGCAATTTATAGAGATCAAAAAGCTTGTTTATTAGTAAATGGGGAAAAATCAAATTCATTTAAGATTAATAAAGGAACGAGACAGGGATGCCCACTTTCGCCACTGTTATTTATTATGTGTTTAGAGATGCTAACTACTAAAATTAGAAATAATGAGAAAATAAGAGGATTGAAGATTAAAGGATATGAATTTAAAATTCAGGCGTTTGCAGATGATATGGTATTAATATTAGAAGATCCAAGAAAAAGTATAAAATCATTCATGGAAATAATGGAGGAATTTGGAAGGTAGCGAGTTTAAGAATAAATAAAGATAAATCAGTAATGATTACAAAAAATATGGAGCAAATACAAGAAACAGAACTAATAAATGTCACAGGATTTAAAATAGTGAAAAAAGTAAAGTATTTGGGAATAACAATAACGAAAAATAATTCAGAATTATTTGAAAATAACTACAGTAGAATTTGGAAAGAAATAAAAGAGGATTTGAAAAAATGGGAAAAACTTAATTTATCCTTTTTAGGGAGAATTTCAGCGATAAAAATGAATATACTTCCGAAGATTTTTTTTTTTTTCAAAATCTGCCGATATTGATGAATGATAAAGTATTTAAAAGGTGGGAGCAGGATCTTAGTAAATTTGTATGGAATGGAAGGAAACCTAGAATTAAATGGAAATATTTAAAAGAAGCAAAAGGAAAGGGGGGACTAAGCATGCCAGATCTAAAATTATATTATGAAGCTGCGACGTTAGTTTGGGTAAAGGATTGGATTTTATTGGAAAATACAAAAATATTACGTTTAGAGGGATTTAATTTATATTATGGCTGGCATGCGTATATTTGGTACGACAAATATAGGAATAATAGGCTATTTCTGGACCATTATGTTAGAAAGGCAATTATAAGAGTTTGGTTGAAACTTAGGGGAAAATTATATTTAAAATTACCGCATTGGATTTCACCCCATGAAACGTTTTATAGATTAGAGAAAGTAAGAATAAAAGAATGGCTGACATATAAGGATATAATTAAAAGGGTAGGTGATAAGGTTAAATTAAAAACTAGAGAAGAATCGATAATAGATGGCTTTTTAACCCATTGGCTACTTCATAGGCAACTGGTGGAGAGATATAAAGAGGATATGAAGGATAAAGGGATAATTCTAGAAGAAAATGAATTCGATAAAATCATGAAATCAGGAGTAGAAAAACCTTTAAGTAAGATTTATAAATTGTTGATGAGTTTAGAATTTGAACAAGAAATAATTAAAACTAATATGATAAAATGGGCGCAAGATATAGGCCATACAATAACTTTGGATCAGTGGCAAAAAACCTGGAAAGTAAATCAAGATTTCACCAAATGTTACGATATAAAGGAGAATTTTTATAAAATTTATTATAGATGGTATTTAACCCCAGTCAGAATCTCCAAAATGAATAAAAATAAGAAAACAGTTAAATGTTGGAAATGTCAAGAAACAGGAACCTTTTTTCATATGTGGTGGAAATGTAAAAAAGCTAAAAATTTTTGGTTACAGATACACAAGCAAATAGAGAAAATATTTAATATTAAATTCACAATTTCCCCAGAAATATATTTGCTTAATATTTTAGATGGGTTAGATATAAAAGTTAGAGGAAAATATGCAAGAAGTATATGTTATATGATATACGCGGCAAGGATTACATTTGCGAAATATTGGAAAACAGAGAATATACCACAGATAGAAGAATGGTTACAGAAAGTATACGATTTCGCAGAAATGGATAAACTAACTTTGTATTTAAAGGGTAAGTCGAAGGAAACATTTAACCGGGAATGGGAAATATTAAAAGGAGTTTGGGAAGAAAAATGGGGTAAAATAGCATTGATAGGTATGTATGATTAAATCGATTTAAAGGAAAAATATGAAGAAGATGAAATAAAGAAGATGAATCAAAGTTAAGAGGGTAAGCAGAGTAGAATACAGACAAGGCAGTAACTGTAAAAATAAAAATAAAACGAGCAGGAGGACAAGAAGAGGAAAGTCGCACTCAATGGAAGGAAAAAGAAGTTAGGGAATGTATGATGAAGAAGAATGGGTTATGTATGGAGAATTGATATTGGAAGTATAGATAGTTTGTAAAGGAGATGCAAAGAAGATATAAAGTGTGAAGTTTGTATCTCCTTGGAGAGTAAATAAGAGAGGAGATTAGGAATGGGTATGTATTTGTATGTATTTGTATTTGTATTGGTACTTATGTTTGTATGAGGTGTATGGTATGTAAATATGGTAATGGAGAGGGAGTATATGTAGAGTTATAGATGTATGTATGAATATGTGTATGTATTGTTATGTATTGTTAATTGTGATTTGTAATAATTGTATGTTTAATAAAATTTATTTTTAATAATTAAAAAATTAAAAAAAAATTAAAAAAAAAAAAGGAACCCACGATCAACCGGAAGCCACCATTTTGGAAGCCGGAGCAGCGCGGATCCAAGACCTCCCGCTGCTCCGATTCACCCCGGACGAGACGGAGGAGCCCCGCAGAAGGGCTTAAGGGACAGTCCGCGTTGGTTCGTGCCCGGAAGATCTGGTAAGCAACAGCACGGAGCGATTCCCTCGCCTCGTGCCTACGTTTTCACTTTTGCCTTTGCGTGAGCCTTTGCATTTGCTTTAAATTTTTATAAGTCAAGTTAAGTGTTCTTTGGTGGTGGGGAAAGGCACTATATAAATGAATTAACAATTAGAATAAAAAGTAGGAGAAGTCAGAGAAACTAAGAACGTACAAAAAGCCTTGCTGGATCAGCCTCAAGCGAGGCTCCACGCTCTTAGGCTCTTCAGCCCTTGGGATGAAGATGGGGAAAGTATATGTTTTCCTCATGTGTTAAACTCGGTGTTTTTATTTTGAACGGGATTCCCTGTGAAACTGTGGCTGAACCATGCTCAACACAGTTACGGTCCCGCAGAGGTTTCGTAATGCGTGGCCTCTGGTGCAACCGGCCATCCCAGAAGCTCACCCGCACATCCTACCTCTCTCTCTTTTGACTTGGTGGGTGGCCGCGCACCGGGTAAGATCAAGACTGTGGTGCTCCTTGCGCAATTGGTTACACAAATGTGGCATCCAGTGTAGCTGCTCTGGCCTATATGTATGCTATGCTTAAAGTGTTTTATGATCTCAGTCAATAAATCTTAAATTTATCATCTTTTTGTGTGCTTTCTGGTTCACAGTCATTCTCCGTAGGCTCGCTGGAAGAAAACCAAACAGTGGTAATAAAGAACACATTTTCACCCGCCATCTTCGTTTCCCACGACGCCCTGGAAACTGAGGCACTGGAGGGCCACCATTGCAAAATAGCCATCACTCCTGCCAAAAATCCCCTAACCTGTCAGTTGAAGTTTACTAAGTCAGTTAACCGTAATACCATCACAAAAGCATGGTAGCCGTCACGCTTTTATCACGAGCGGTGAAAATTGGTCCCACTGGCTGGGGTCGCTGGGAGTAGAAACGCTGTTGCATTTGGAAAAGAAAATTGCCGTGTTGGAGCATGTGTGAAAAGTTGTGAGGGCAGCCATGGTTATACAGAAGAACTTACAACTGCTTGTTTTGAAATTTGGCATTCCAGCGTGAGCTAGGTTTGAGGATTGTCTGTGCCAATTTTGAGGTAGAAAATAGTGGCAGAGTTTGGAATGCGTGGAGAGGGGACAGGGGGACAGGGCTATGGTGTGTGGGGTGGGACACAACACGAGGGGGTGGAGCGACAAGCTGGGACACCTCCCCAAAAATTGCCACCTGGGGCAAATTGCCCCCGTCGCCCCCCATCCCTATGCGACTGGTAGAAAGGATGCGAAATGACATTGACAGGAGATTTAAGGTTTGATGAGAGAATCCACGTTTGGACTCATACTGTCAAGCTTTTTTCCCCTCCGCAGACTTTTGATGTTGGATTTTGCAAACTTTTTTTTTACTACATGGAACAGGCTTCATGTTTCCAGGTGACTGCTTGAAAAGGAGACCCGAATTTTATTGCCTTTTGCTGCCTTTGTTCCATCAGCTCATGGCCATTGAGAATGCGGGCCAGTTTTATCATCTGCACAGACCCTTACCCTATGCTAGTGGAGACCACAGAGTACAGTGTGACTCTCGTACCATCCACTTTTCTTCCCTTATTTTTTAACCGTCTGCCTGAGAAAGACTCTTACGAGCCTCAAAAGCTAACTTTTTGTATTGGCCTAACAAAGTTATCACCACACTTTGGAATCTTTCCCCTTATTACAGGCTACTGTTGGGGGGCTGGAAGGCCACATTGCCCCCCAAAGGGATCTCAGAGGGCCAAACATAAAAAAAATTCAGTCCACCCAAATGACCTCTAGGAGAGAGAGACCTTTTTTTACAATCGGAGACGCCTGGGAGTCAACATCCGGGCGACTTCCAGTATAAAAAATGACTTCTCCTGGTCTTAAACTGTCCAGAGGGGATGCGGACATACCCCTGATGGCTTTTGGGAGCATTCAGGGTCAAAATATTTTGACTCCGGTGGGGTCCAGAGGCTGCGCTTTCCCAATGTCTGCCTTGGGAATTTGTTTTTATTTTAAAAAATACCTGTTTTCATCCCATTTGGTGATAACAGTGTCAACGTGTGCAGTCGAATTTTGTGTTGCTCAGCAAGAACATCAGAATTAAGTCCTCAGCTCGGAGCTCCAGGATCAGCAGATTCCGTTTGAAAGGGTAAGGAAGTGTCGGGGTGCCTGAAACGCCGATGCCCGTACTTAATCTGAGAAGGGCTGAACGACAGAACTTCTCGCCGCAAGGGAATCACCGTGGCAAAGAATTTAGCGATTTCCAAAGAGGGTTTATGCAACTATTAAAAATTAGACCAGCCATTACCAGATGAGAATGCCAACGTCCACCTCCACCTGCTTCCACTTTGCAACTGGCTCTGCCAACCCCCTGCCGTTTTGTGCCTGATGGGCCTCAGTCATTGTCAGCAGTCTAAAGGGGCAGGGGTCTGAAAGCCCCTGATTTTGAGCGCGGTGCTAATAACATGGCACGGGGACGGGAGAGGAACGGGACCGCCATGACATCTCCGCAAGACATCATCGCAGTCCCGTCCTTCTCCCATCGCCAGCTGCCACGATCGCGGCATAAATCATTGACGGGATGTCCTCATCAATGACTCACAATCACACGACTCTCCCGTACTTACCTGCCCTGCAGAAGGCCTGGAAGGGCGATGGAGGCAGTGGCGGAGCTTGGAATGTGTGGAGGGTGTGGGCGGGGCCATGGTGTGGGGCGGGGCCCACGGTGCTTGGGGGCGTGGCTATGAACCTGGACGGGGGCCCCCCCCATTTCTGCCGGGGCAAATCGTCCCCATCGCTCCCCTGCCCTTACGTGACTGGATGGAGGCACTTCCTGCCCCAGCGCAGCATGGAAAAGAGCCAGCTGCAGAAGGAAGAGAAGGTTAAGAGGGGACAGGATAGCTGTGTTTAAATATTTGAAGGGATGCCATGTGGAGGAGGGAGAGGGCTTGTTTTCTGCTGCTCCAGAGACCAGGACAAGGAGCAATGGATTCAAGCTGCAGGAAAGGAGATTCCACCTGAACCTCGGGAAGAACTTCCTGACGGTCAGGGCCGTCTGGCAGTGGAATCTGCTGCCTCGGAGTGTGGTGGAGTCTCCTTCCTTGGAGGTTTTTAAGCAGAGGCTGGATGGTCATCTGTCGGGAGTGCTTTGAGGGTGTTCCTGCATGGCAGGGGGTTGGACTGGATGGCCCCGGGGGTCTCTTCCAACTCTACATTTCTATGATTCTATGTCCCTCGCGCTCCCTTCCTCAGGGAGCTGGTCCAGAGTGGAGGGGAGCATTCCCACCGAGCTCCCTTCCCACCAAAGGCGCTGCCGGGATTGCAACCGAAGGACAACAAGATAAGGTAAAGTGTGGAAAGGGCCTTTGATTTTTGTCTTCGTCTTTTATCTCAACTTTAAAATAAATTCATTGAAACAGCAAACAGGATAATATGGCAGACGATAAATGTGAAACCGTCTTGCACAAATGGATTATTAACCGTACGAACTATGAAAACAGAAGAGTTCATCAGAGCACGGGCAGAGTACCTGTCCCTTGCTACTGACACCTCTCTTGCTCCACCTGGTCTCCCCAACGCCCCAATTTTCCATCACCGATATTTCCTTACAAGGTGATCAGATTTGTCCAAAAGTGATTGGTAGCAGCTTTTTGCTTCTGCTCAGGAGTTTGACTTTGTATACGGCAACCTCCTCTGTTTGCATCAACTATCCGATCTCACCCCCGGTCCTTAGGAAGGCTGACTCAGAAAGATGCCCTATGGATTCCAGAGGTGTGCTGGTGAGCAACTGTGGTCAGTAAAAACTGGAGAAACATTTTATTTTTTCAGAGCAAGGCAACACTTCCTTTTTTTTTTTATTCAAAAAGGCCCTGGTGGCAGGAATATAGTGTAAAAATCATTGGAAAAACTAAAAGGCATCAATACATATTGGAATATACACTTTATACAAAAAAAATTACACGTCGTTAATGATTTGCTTCTGTTTTGTTTTGAGGTTCTGATTTGGAAACTGAGGTCTCAATAATTCATGGGTCCTGGGATCTGAACGTTGAGGCCGCTGTAGTCCAACATGTACATGGGCCACTGCTGGAAGAAGAAAGAAAGAAAGAAAGAAAGAAAGAAAGAAAGAAAGAAAGAAAGAAAGAAAGAAAGAAAGAAAGAAAGAAAGAGAAATTTAAGTCCCGCCCCAAATTAAGAAATTAAAACAGTACTGCAAGGCTATAGAGCCAAACTAGGACAAAACTAGATTTTTCTTTTTAAAAAATTAATACCCCCTCCCCCCAAACCCTGTTGCCTGATAATTAAGGGAACTCCCCACACTTCTGACTAATTAATAAATTGATTAATTGACCAAACAGCGGTGCTATGCTTTTAATGCATTTTGTAGTATTTATTTTGCATTACGGGTTATTTTCTTTGAATCATATGAACTTCTTTGAATCATACGAACTGTCCATTAAAAAAATGGACAGGAATCCTGTTGGCGCCTAAAGATGTACAAATGTCAGAAAATTTTGAAACCACTGGGAAAAACTTTTATTTTTTTTCCTTAAAAACAAAAATTTTCAGGAAAATTGAAATAATGCATTATTAGCACCCCTTGAAGACTAAAAATCTTACTTTAGGAAAAGAAAAACCTTATATGCAGCTTGGTTTGGGATAGAATTATCATGTGTGATATATCAGAGTTCAGTAAGAAAATAATTGCCAATTGCATTCACTTTTTAAATACACACACACATATTGTTAAAACAGAGCAATGCAATCCTCAAATTGAAATAAGGAGCCTATCTGGTTTTGCTAGTCTTTGAGGAGCTGGCAGAAAAAAATTTTAATTAAAAATTAAAAAACACAATAAAAACACAAAGGCAAAATCAGTCTAAATAACATTAATAATGCAAAGAAAATTAATTTCTCTCCTCCATTGTGTCGAAGCACTCCTACGCACAAAAGACCAAGAACTGACATGATGTGAAATACTGTGCATAGTTTTACCGCAAAGCCCACCTGTGACATAGTTTTAAGAAATAATGTGGGTAAGTAAATATAAGACGCCTTGTCTTGAATAATGTCTTCATCCTTCTGAAGAAAGTAACAGAATCCCACAATCTATTTTTCAATTTTTTCCAGAAAAAAATGGCTTTGAATAAAAATGGGGAAACTGTGTTATTTCTCTAGATTTTTCTGGTTTGGGGGCTTTCACATTGTTATTGAGGCCTATGCTAACAACTGCCCTTTTCCAATGCCGGACAGCGGCCGTAACAGAAGGCACAGAAAAAAATAAAAGGCTCAGAAAAGCAGCTTTTTCTCCAAGCCCTGATCTTCTTAAATGCTCACCGTCCCTGTGTGGTTTTTCTGTCTGTCACCACAGCCTATGCTGACATTGTAAGGCCGGCGGAATACATCAACAGCATTCCCGGAAGAAAATCTCAGTTTACCCCAGCCTACCTTTTCCCTGTGATCCCAGTGAGAACTAAAAACCAAACCAGGGAATTCCACAAATCATGGATGCTAATTCAACCAATTATGGAAGGCACAGTTATCCAATTTGCAGAGGACACCGAATTGGGGCACGGGGAGCTCATACCCCAAAGGACAGGATCAGAATTCAAAATGTCCTTGATGGACTGGAAAGCTGGGCCAAAACTAACAAAATGAATTTCAACAGGGGTAAATGTAAGGTGCTACACCAAGGCAGGAAAAATGAAACGCCCAGATACAGAATGGGTGAGGCTCGGCTTGAAAGCAGAAGATGTTGAAAAGGATCTGGGGGTATTATTAGACCGCTAGCTAAACACGAGCCAACAGTGTGATGTGGCAGTCAAAAAGGCCAATGCAGTTCTAGGCTGCAGGAGCACAGTGTCCAGCTCCAGGGAAGCAGCCTCACTCTATTCCGCTTCTATTCTGTGTCCAGTTCTGGGCACCACAGTTCAGGAAGGATATTGACAGGCTGGAACATGTCTAGAGAAGGGTGACCAAAACCATCAAAGGTCTGGAAACCAAGTCTTATGAGAAACAACACAGGGAGATGGTTATGTTTAGCTTGAAGAAGAAAAGACTGAGCGATGGCATCTTTAAATCTCTGAAGGGATGTCATGTAGAAGATGGAGCAAGTCTGTTTTCTGACGCTCCAGAGACTAGAACACAAACCAGTGGATATGAACAACAAGAAATGAGATTCCACCTGAACATTATAGAGAGCATCTTTACTGTAAGAACAGTTCAGTTACAAAGGGATTCACCTGGCATTTCAAGACTATGCGAACATGTGCTATACAGTCAGCCCTTCGCCTTTGCAGGTTTCACTTCTGCAGATTTGATTATTCACGGATTCTTTGCTGTCCCCTCTGCTGCCTCCCTGGGCCATTTTTAATAGGGACTGCAAGCCTCGTGAGGCTGAGAAACTGCGATGGAGGCTTGTAGGTCCCTCTTAAAACTGGTGTGGGGCAGCAGCGGGGGTGGCCGTCAGCCCCACCGGCCCCCTACTTCTGCCTTGGGAAGGAACCCTGGTGCCCCAGAGGAATCCACAGCGGGCTGAATGTGGTGACCGTACTTTTTTGTGTGTTAACCGTGGTTTGGGAGAGCCTAGAGTTATTCATGGTTTTTCCACTTTCACAGGGGTCCTGTGCCCCTAACCCTAGCAAATGGAGAGGGATGACTGTATAAGCATTGTCAAAGCTTTTGTTCTGTTGTTCTACCTTTTTCATGTTGATCTTTGTTTTAAAAATGAATTATTATTATTATTACTACTACTACTGCTACTACTACTACTACTACCACCACCACCACTATTATTATTGAATTTGGCAGTGGAACAGCCTGCCTCAGAGGATAACGAACTCACCTATTTTGGAAGCTTTTAAACAGAGGTTAGATAGATGTGTGACCCATGGGCTCCCCACTGCAGCCACCATTAACAATATTTTGGATTTTAAAGTGGATCACTGCACCTCCAGAAGAGGTGCAATTTGCCATTGAAATGATGACTCCCACCCCCAATTTAAAATACAAAAGAACTGCCCAAAAATATATATATATATTTTAGAAAACTGAAAGTAACCTTCCAGCCACCTCAGCAGGGATCGAAGGAATGGTGGGACATGGTTGGACGTAGGGATACCTTTCGGGTACGTTGGACAATACTGTTGCACTGGCTATTTTGAAGTAAGAGCGAAGGGCCGGTCCAGCCAGTTTCTGTCCACGGAACGGGGGAGAGGGTGCCATTTTGTTCTTTGCCTCAGGCTACCAAGTGCCTTAGGTCGGCCCTGTTCTTGGAACAATGCTCTTCTGGTCTCTTTTGCATTGGAGTAGAAAAACAGCCATCATCGGCAACGCCACAATCATAATCTGTGTTTGGGCTGTCCTACTTCAGCTTTTGTACTCAAGGAAAATGCTTGGTCGGGGAAAAACATTTGTGCCTGGGCCCCTTGCCGATAAGCTCACTTTCTGTGCGCAGGGAACGACATTTGCAGAGAGGAATCACGTTTGCATCCCAGAGTCGGAATCTCCCGTTTTCATGTGGTACGGTCCCAGCACGGGTTGACCCCCTTAACATCCCTCCCTGCCCCAGACAGAGTGCACCACGGTGAATATATTTACCACAAGCGAAATCGGATTGGCGGATGACGTGGCCTCTAGATTTGAAGAGGAGGAGGACGACGACGACGAAGAGGAAGAGACGGAATTCCCTTCGGAGATCCTCTTCCGCTTCCTTTTGGGCACGGCGCTGTCATTTTCTGGGAACATTCAAAGGGAAAGAAGGGTGGAATTTAGAAAGGCTCCCTCTCCTGTCTCCGCCATTTTCGCCTGCAAAGAGGCCTTCAGAGCCCCAGATAAGCAGAATCTGGGGAAAGGGGAAGGGCAGGAAGGAGAAGGTTCAGTTCTCCTCATTCTCCACTTCAAACTGCAACCTCACCCTCCAATTTTGCAACCGATCAGTGGAGACTCAAGCTGGAGAGATTCAGTGGAGGGAATCTTGTGGCCCTCCAGAGGTTGTTGCATTTGTCAGGGTAATGTGAGGTATGCACCTCAGAGCACGTGCAGAGTGCTAATAAGGAAGCGGTGCCCAGCTGCAACCAGTTGGTCCAGGCAGGAAAAACAAAAAAGCGTTGCAGACTCAAAGCAATAAGTCTTAGTGGTGTTTAATCAACAGAGCACATAAGATAAGCATTACGGCTCCTGGCAGCAAGCCTAGAAGCAAGAAACATTCAGGCACAAAATCAGCAGAACGGAAGACAGACTGACAGCATGTCCAGAGGCAGCACAAGAAAAGCTTCACCGCAGCAGGACCAAAGGCAAATGACATTGTCACACCTAAGCCTTCTTTAAGGGCTTAACCACATCCCAGTCCATACAGGCGATCCCACTGCACTCACAGCGTGCAACTTCCTCATGCTGGGCGCTCTCTGGTGAGGAAAGACCTTTCGAGGCGGGCTAGCCAAAACACGGCCTTGCAGCTACGCCTCCTGGTCATACCGCCCTCACACTCTGGCAGCATTCCTCACCTCTGACCGTGGCACGCCAGCCGGGGCTGATGGGTGCTGCGTTCAGCAAAATCCGGATGGCCACACGTTGCCCCCTCTGACTTAGAACATGCTGTTTTGTGCCTTCAAGTCACTTCCAACTCGCGGTGAACCTACGGCAACCCTTTCACACAAGCTTAGCGGCTATGGCTTTCCTCTGAGGCTGAGAGAGTGTGACTTGCCCAAGGCCACCCGCTGGGTTTCTGGGGCTAAACAATGATTCAAACCCTGGTCTTTCAGAATACTAGTCCAAACCACTACACCACAGTCACTTAGATCTTGCTGTCTCTCAAATATCTTACACAGCCTCAAGAATTCCTTTATAACCCAATCCCAAACCAACACTCTGATGTTGGTCCGACATTACAGGGCAGGCAATCTGGGGACCTCATGGAATTTTTGGATGATGCCAGTCCGCCTACTTTGTCCTAAATTGCTGAACAAAACAACTAAGGAGCATCTTGAAGAGGAAAGATCTTGAACTCAGTTAACTAAGAAAATGTCCATTTCATTCCAGTGTCTTACCTATAGGGACGTATCCTTAGAATAAGCGTGGAGAAAGTCCAACTACAGGGCCCCTTAATTTATTTTTTTTTGAAATTTTTTTGAAAATATTTTTGTCCACAAATGTTCCCCTAGGGGCTGTAGGGGACAACTTTGTCACACTTCCCTCCCCTCCAAGCCATTTTTGGTTCCTTCAGCTTGATTTCTGGGCCAATTTCTTTCTTTTTTAAAAAAAATGCTTCTCCTGCATCTAAAATTGCTAGAGGGTATCCAAGACATGGCAGAATGGTCCACTACAACCCTCTGGGGGCATTCGGGAGCAAAAATTATTTTCAATGAGTGAATTATTTTCAATTCAACTCAATTCAATTCTTTATTTGGTCTATGACTGTAAATAAACAGATTATTTTCAACAGTGTTGCCTACTAGGAAGCAATATGCTTCAGTTGCAGGGTAATTATTCCCAGACCAGGGATCCATTCACATTAAGCAATTATAGCATTATTTTAGCTGTTCTGCTATGGTTCAGTCCCACAGAATCCTGGAATCTGGAGTTCAAGGTCTTTAGCCTTTAAAATTCTCAATGAGGGAGCTCTAGTGCCTCACCGGACTACAAACCCCAAGATCTTATAGGACCGTTAAAGTGGACTCATAGTGCCATCGTTATCTAGCGTCAACGGGCCCTTGCAGAAATGAAGGGAGCCACTGTGAAGTCTAACTAGAGAGAACTAGGAAATGTTGCTTTTTAGAGTCCAACAGCTGGAATCCTCCGACCAAGCACGGCCAGTGGCCACGACTGAACTTTCAGCAAAGCAAACAGGCTGTCCTTTTCTACAAAGGCAGGCTGGGAATGTTTTCACACCTAAATAAATGAAAAATAAGGACCAAATCTGGAGCTTTGGAAAATTACTTTTAGGACTGCAACTCCCCTAGCCCCTACGGATTCCAGGAGGTTTTGTCAAAAAAAAAAAGTAACTTTTTGAAGTTCTGCAAATACCACCCCCTCCCCCATTAGACCAAAATCAATTTCTGGGTTCCAGTGATCAGGAGGAAAGAAGCACATGAGAGGAAAAGGCTTTAAAATGTCTGTTTCACTTTCTCTGGCCTTCTTTTCCATATTACAGCCTCGAGGAGCTGCTGACCCAAAGGTGGTTTCAGTCCCACTGCCAATACTGGGCATCCTCAGCCCTTGTTCTGGCCCCAGAGTCTGGCAGAGTTCTTCTTAAGTTCTTACAACCACCCACCATTGATCAAACTCTTTATATATTTTTTTTTAAAAAAAACTTTGCTCCACCACTTTTTTTTTTTTGGCTTACCTGGTTGCTTGGCTTCAGCACCGAGATCTGCAAATGGCCTGCATTGCAAAAGAAATAAATAAAATAAAGAGGATGTTTCTACCAAATGAAATGATGGTGGCAATTCAGTATTAGGCAGCTTCCTTAGGGAAGGCTGAAGCTCATTGCTAGAGACCATAAACTGCAGGTTCACTTTCCAATATCTCTAGGTAGGCTTGAAAAAGACTCCTGCCCGAGACTCTAGAGAGCTCTTACCAGTTGCTACTAAGCCAGATGGGCCAACAGCTTGACTGGGTTCCTCCATTCTGGTAAGAATTGAAATAGGACTTGTAAGGTCCCTGTGTTGCATGCAAAAGGCTCCTGGGTTCAGCCCTAATAAGGCCAGTGAAAAGTGTCTCTCAGGTAACAAGAGACAAAGATGACTTCTACCTGGGCCTACTTCTCAGACTGGAAGGGCAGGTGTTGTCCCTACGTTCTGAACTACAACTCCCATTAAGCTCAACTTCCAGTGTTCAAAAGCTGGATGGACCATGGCCCAATGTTCAACTTGATGAACCAACAGTGGGACACTATAAGGCAGATTCATCTCAGCATGGACTCCAAGTTTCAGAGGTCATAGAATCATAGAGTTGGAAGAGACCCATGGGGCCATCCAGTCCAACCCCCTTCTGCCATGCAGGAACCCCCATCAAAGCACTCCCGACAGAGGGCCATCCAGCCTCTGTTTAAAAACCTCCAAAGAAGGAGACTCCAACACACTCCATTGAGGCAGCAGCATATTCCACTGCCAGACAGCTCTGACCGTCAAGAAGTTCTTCCTGAGGTTTAGGTGGAATCTCCTTTCCTGTAGTTTGAATCCATTGCTCCTTGTCCTAGTCTCTGGAGCAGTGGAAAACAAGCCCGCTCCCTCCTTGACTTGACATGCCTTCAAATATTTAAACATGGCTCTCATGTCCCCTCTCAACCTTCTCTTCTGCAGATTAAACATCTCCAGCTCCCTAAGCTGCTCCTCATAGGGCTTCATGGTTTCCAGACCCTTCACCATTTTGGTCTCCCTCCTCTGGACATGGTCCAGCTTGTCAATATCTTTCTTGAAATGAGGTGCCCATCAAGAGGTTCTCATCGAGAGGCTCATACTGAAGTCTCTCTCTCCAAGTGGGCTTTCTCTCCTTAACCAGTGGCAGTGACCATGTCAATGAGGAGATGAATTCACCCCAGGTTTTAATCCAAGCTATTCAAGGCACTGTACCCTACTCCTAAACAGGTTCAGGACCTTGGAGAGTTCCTCTAAAGCCATACAAATCCTGGAGTGGCTTCTCTGCCCTGCCGACATGGGAGTCACCTCTGCTCACTTGCTCGCCTTGTCTTCCTGGGCACAATCCACAGAAGGAGAAGGAGAGAAAGGCACACGAGGACATTGTTACATCACCTCCCTTGTTACTGCTCACTTTTTAGAGGGAACAGGTAGCAATAATAAAAACAAAAAGCGGAGGGGAACTTAGAGTATGACTAACACTATCTACCCTATGGGGTACCAGCCCTGTACTGTATGTTCAGACAAGGCTTCTTCATCATCATGATAGGGATAAAGCAGTTCTGATTTCACACCAGCGGAGGACACTGTGGCCTTACAGGTTTAAAAGGAAGATTATAAAGATTGGTTAGAAAGGCCGTGGGGCTGAGCTTACTGAAGCTGGTTAGTCACCACCATCCGGATACGGTCGCGTGCTTTGAGGATCTTCTCCAGCCGGTGGATGTCATAAGTGTTGGGGTTTCGAAATGGGATGTCGTCCGGTAAGCCGGCCACTTCGATGGCCTCGGGGTTGTCCCGGATCAATTTATATGGCACCAGAACAGGTCGGTTCAGACCCAACGCCTCTCCTGAAACAACACCAAAGGGTCCCAGATAACACCGAGCTCTATCACGACAGGGTAAGACTGTCACCACATTTTAAAACACAAGTTTTCAAAAGGAAAAGAAAAAGAGAGAGAGAGAGAGAGAGAGAGAGAAAAGAAAACTACATTTCTTCTCAAGCCTGCTCAAAGTTGCCCAAAAACTTCATGCCAATGCATATCCAAAAATTATCACTGAGTTAATCAAGAGCTGAACTCAGGCTGGGCCCAACAAGATTCAGCGCCAGCTGCAGCATCAATATGTCAAGAATACATTTCTGTTTTCTTTCTCTTGTTTACGCTCTTGCACAAAAATCTTCAGCCCCTTCATACCCAGGCATCGCTTTTAATCAAAAGATGCATTTGGGGACTCACTGCTTAACTTTGTCTCTACTACGTTTTTGTGCCAGGACGGTCATTTACAATTCACTTTTGATCAGAAGGTGACACAGCAGCGCAAGAGTCAGCCAGCTTGAACCCACAGGCACCCTGCAGCCCCGAGGATGCTCTTCTGGCCCCAGGGCTCCACCGGGAGCCAGTACACCGCAGTGATTTCAGTGCTGGACTAGGACTCTGCGAGGCTAGGATTCAAACGGTGGCTCAGCCACGGAAACCCAGTGGGGAACTTGGGCAGGTCACACTCTCTCAGCCTCAGAGAAAGACACTGGCAAACCACTCTGAACGCATCTTATTTCACTATGCTTTTATGCATCTTTTAATGCTGTTTCCAACTTATTTTCAATGCTCTTTTTTAACTTGTGCTTTTTTAAACACAGTGGCCCATCGACTTTCACAAGGGCTTGGCGAGCAGAACCCTTGCAAAAGTGAAAAAAAAAGTGAGAATAACTCCCCCCCCCCGCTGCCAGAGTGAGCACTTCCCTTACCGTTCCCTTCCAGCTCCCATCCCCATTTGCTTGTGTTTTGCCACGGCATGCTGCCTTCCTTTCAGGCAAGCCTTCTCCCCCGCCCCAAATTTCACTTACCTTTTGCCTGGGTGTGCTGCCTTCTTTCCGGGTGCCCGGGCAGAGGGCAAGCGGACGGGAAGGAAGCACGTGCGTGCTTTCTCTGGGTGTTGGGCTGCCCCTTCCCAATCACTTGCCTTTTGCCCAGACGCCTGGAAGGAAGGCAGCGTGCCCTGGCAAAATGCAAGTGAATGCGGGGAAGGCACACGTGCACTTTCTCTGGGAAATTAAGACTTAACATTATTGGAAAGGAGATAAGAACTGAAGTGCCGACATCGCAGCGTATTCGACAGCATGGCTGTTGCTTTTCTGAAACAGTTTATGACATTTTCAGAGGCTTAAGGTCCGGAGAAATGTTTTAAGTTATGTTTTAAGTTATGGGCTCTCCTTTGGCTGGACACGTCCAAGAGGCTGTAGTTGGAGACTTGCTTTGCAGTTTCCATGTTGGGTAGATAATAACCTCCAGGGTTATTCAAGGCCTCCCCCGACTCCGTGGTTCTGTGATGCTCACTGATGGCTCAGGGAACTGGGGAATTCTGTTGGGTTGGATGGGCAATCTTCCTCCCCAAGGCATTTGTCCCCAAAATGCAAAAAAGGGGGACTGGAAGTTCACTTCTGGTTTCAGGCTTGAGGACTGGAGGCTTTTTCTTCCCTTTGGTAGGGGGATATGTAATATTCCCTCTCCCACAGGAATGCGGAGGGACCATAATTTAGCGGCAGAGCCCCCGCTTTGCATTCAGAAGGTCTCAGTCCCAGAGATTTTCCAGGTAGGCGTGGAAAAGTCTCCCATCTGAAAACCTGGACACTACTGCTCCCCATCAAATTTGACAAGACTGGGCTCTAAAGAACCACAGTCTGACTCAATAAACGGCACTTTCTGTATTACCAACTGCTGGGGGGTTTCCAGGAGAGGAATGGCTATTGCCTTTTTTTTTTCCTAGCAGGAGAAAAGGGGGTGGTCTAAGACGGCCCTTTCTTGTTTTTCTGTGCCTTCAAGGCCGCTTACCGTAAAAAAACATAAAATGACCAAAGTACAAACAATTAAGGGAAAAAAACCCACAAAGGAGAACACCCCAAGGCCATTTCTGCACTAGCTTGTTATAGCGCTATGATTCCACTTGCAACATCCTATGGAATCCTGGGGTTTGCAGTTTCGGGAGGGGCCAGCCGGCCCCTCCCGAAACTGCAAACCCCAGGATTCCATAGGATGTTGCAAGTGGAACCATAGCACTATAACAGGCTAGTGCAGAAATGGCCCAAGAAAAGAACACCTGCTTCTGCCCTCAGTTGCCAAAGGCCAACATGAATATAGGCTTCACCTTTCTAGGCAGTTCCAAAGGCTTCCCCTTTCCAGGCAGTTCCAAAGCTTGGAAGCAGCCACCAAGAAAGCCCTGCATTAAGAGGCCCCGATGTTTGCCTTTGGCCAGAGGCTGGGGCCTGCCTATTCCTTCCCTCCGCCCCATGTTGGAAAACTTCGGCCCTGCACACAGATAGTGGGGGGCAACTCACCATATCTTTCATTGAACAGTTCTTTCACTTGCTCTCGGAGAATCACTTTCTCCCCCAACCTGTTAGCATCGTCCTCATCTGTACAGAAAAAGGAGGAAACCCGGAGCCACAAAAATTAGTAACTTGTTCTTTGTCATCTCCCAAGGATGTGGTTACCAGAAGCTAGCATACACAACTGAAACCCAAGGACTTGGTAAATATCCGTAACTAAAAAAATAGCTTAAAAATAAACAGTGAATAGTATGAGGAATAATGAGCCTGATGAAACTTACGCAAAATGGAGGAGATCCCATGGGCCAATTGTTTGTTGGTCATAAGTAAAATGTAAGAGTCCTTCCCACATTTACTTGACCATTGGAACTTCTCCATTCTTGGGTATAAACTGAACTACAATTTCCTTGTGGTGCATCTATTGATCCAATTGAAAGTTTTCCACACTTTGATGAGGACTGGATTATCTATAATACTTGATGATGTTTCTAATCCAACATTTGAAAGTTACATCTGAGAAGTGTTCTCCAGAAAAGAAGCACAGGAGCACTTCCCAACCACCAGGAGTTTAATTTTGAACAAGTTTGGAGACTATAGTTCATCAAGACTTTGCTACACACTCATTACCAGTGCTCTCACAGGTTGTGCAGGATTTTTGTATACCCTTTTGTCATTTCCTGTGTATTACCTACGATAATGTGCATATTATATTTATAGCACAAATGTATCTGTATTCACTATTTTTTAATTATCATTAGTTCATTAGTCTCATCATATATGTGTATTTAATTTTTTTCTTCTCATATTATTCGTTATTTATTTTTAGCTACAGGTTTTTCCATTTATTTCAGCCTTGGGCCAGTTTGTCGATTAGTGGTTGCACCCAAAGACTTGTGTTAGAACAGGCTGAATCTCCTCAGGTCTTAGTTCTCCCTGGACATTTCCGCACTACACTGTTATAGTGCTATTATTCCACTTTCAACGTCCTGTGGAATCCTGGGCTTTGCAGTTTAGGGAGGAGCCTTTACAATTCCCAGCCAGAGAGCTCTTTGGCCTCAGGAAACTACAAACCCCAAAATTCCACAGGATGTTGAAAGTAAAATAATAGCACTGTAATACTGTAGGGCTGAAGGAATTCCAAGATGTCTTTTTTCAGTCAAGACACATACTTTCCTCGAACTTTTCTTCCTCAACAACCAGCAGACTAGGAGCAAAGATACCCAGATTCTGATCTCCAACAAGACATAAAGGTTAACCAGTATGTCCATTGGGGAAGAATGGTTGGAAAAAAACCTGTCGAAATAGTGGAAACGGACAAACCCACCTACATCTTAGAAGGTAAAACAAACAGCAAATTTTGCAGAGATTGGAAGCTGTTTACAGAGTTCCTACAACTGAGAAGATCAATCACCTGGAATGTGGAGAAGTTGCTTCTCTGGACTACAACACTCAGAATCGTCGAGCCAGCTTGGCCAGTGGACTACGTTTTATTTGGACTACAGCTCCTAGAATTGGCAACTGGCTGGGGGAATTGGGGAATTCTAGTCCAAATAAAATATAGTCCCCCCAACCAAAACGATGAAGCCGTTGTACTTTGGACATATCATGAGATGGGAAAAGTGGAAAGCAGTGGAAGGCACAGCAGTTAACGCTTGAGGATCATTGAGGTCTCTTATTTGTAAGGTCACCCTACACCGAAGAGGACTGGATGGCAAACAACCACAACAAAGTCAAAATACAACTCAGCCAGTGCCAAGAGTCCCAATATAGGCTGGAGTCTCAGCAACTGCTTTTAAGAGGTGGAATCAGAAATGCCACCAGAGCAAATCATATGTCTCCTGCATGCTTCCTAAGTTGGTGTAGGGTGAGGTTCTTTCTCCGGTCTGTCCCCCAACATCGTTCCATGGGACACCCGCAGAGGCCCGTCTGTAATGAAGTCCCTGTAGAAGGACCCATGCTCTACCACCATCCTTCAGGCCCTGAGGCTGAATGGATGGACAGGATGGGAAGGGGTGGGAGCCGGGGTGGACAGAGAAGAGCAGGGCTTGACTTCCCCGATCGTCCCGTAAGCCTTACACTGTTAATGCTCAGTCTGAGAGATGGAAGTTGTGCAGATGGTAGCAGACAAAGAAAGGAAATTGATCTGGGTTCCTGCATGGCAGAATGGGGTTGGACTGGATGGCCCCTGTGGTCTCTTCCAACTCTAGGATTCTATGAAATCGGGAGTACAAATGCAGGCCCTTCTTTTAAACGGCACTGATCAAAATGACCTTGCAATGAATAAGAGGAAGGGGCTCTCCAACCCAAGAAGGTCTCAGCCAGATGTGGGAATCACGCATGTGGAACCCAGGGCTCTTTTTATAGTATCGGTCCCTTCCTGGGCAGCCTCCAATCTTCAGCACCCCATTAGGAAGAAAGAAATGAATTGATGCTTCTGGACGGCTGCAGGGATGGAAATTTGTTTTGCTCTGATCCCCGAAAGTTTTTTTAACAAAACAAAACAACACTGGATGTGGGCTTCTGGGCGCTTTTAGTTTTGTTTTGAATGGCTGGGGTGATCCCTAGACCCCCAGAGTCTTGACTACTGTCAGCAGCATCTTGAAGTGTTGGAGACAGAAGGAGAACCAGGGAGGGTCATTTCCCACCCAATTCCTCAGGCCCCTTGTTACTTCCCAGTTACAGCACTTCGAGTCCACTTTAACCGCCATGATTCCATTCTACGGAATCCTGGAATTTCTAGTCTGGTGAGGCCCCAGAGCTCTCTGGCAGAGAATTTTACATACCTGAGGAAACTATAAATCCCAAGACTCAACCGGATGGAACCACGGCAGTTAAAATAGAGTCAAAGCACAGTGTGACAGGGCCCTTGGAATGCAAAGGATGGGCTCTATTACCGGGGTATTATGCGTGTCATATACACAGATGGAAACTTCAGCTAAATCTAAGGCCATTTCCTCACTACCCTGTTATAGTACTATTATCCCACTTTCAACATCCTGGAATTTGCAGTTTAGGGAGGAGCATTTAGAATTCTCAGCCAGAGAGCTCTTTGGCCTCAGGAAACTACAAACCCCAGAATTCCACAGAATGTTGAAAGTGGAACAATGGCACTATAACAGGGTAGTGTAGAAATGGCCTGAGTTAATCTTGTTCAGTGTTCTGGGAAACCAGACACGTCCCATTCCTCCCCACTCTAATTTTCTAATTTTCCATCCACCTCACCCTGCATGTTAAGTCAGCCTTCTGTGGCTATTGAGCAGACTCACTTCTCACTGAGCTGTTCTCTTTGCTAGTCCCCTCCATACTTTATTTTTTATTTTTGGTTAATCTGCAGATCTCATGGCTCTCTTCTCGGAGGGCGTTGTTTTGCCTACAGAAGAACCGGCACTCACAGGCTGAACTTGAGAAACCGTCTGCAACGATGTCCAAGAGGCCTTAGTAAGATCAAGGTTACACTTGGCACGGTACAATCTAACCTGTGTTGCAGCTCAACTCCAGCATCTCCCATTGTCCCGGCCTTGCAGTTTAAGAATCGGCACAGCTTGGAGAGTGGCCATGCTGGCTGGGGACTTCTGGGAGCTGTAGTCCAAAGAAGTAACTTTCCTGAGCTCTGAGAAATGTGGCACGTCTGGCTTGCTGTTAAAACTGAGTATCATATTGACTAAAATGGGATAACGAAGAGCAACCTGTCATACATTTTAAAGATCCAGATTAAAAGAAGTCATCCAATCTTATCCAGGAAGTTTTAAACCACTGCTCACACTGTGACACAAGTTACTCAGATGCCTTTCTGTGCACGTCTCACCAAATGAGTCTAGCAATCCAGCGGCACAACAGAGCGGAACTCTGGCCGGTCCTTTAATCTTTCATAGTCATCCAGTTTTCCTGAATTTGGTGAGGGATCCTCACATGGGAAGGGACGGGGACCTAACTTCCACGCCCCTCTCGTACCAGTGTTCCAGCTGCGGAGACTGGTGGCAATACCTGGCTCACCTACCAACCCGCTGGCCTGACTCAAAGCAACCTGCTGCTTGGGGCAGAGGGAGAAAAATGGCATTTCCACCTTTCCCTGCTCCCAACCAACCGCCAACTATTCTGACTGCTAAGGCAAAGCATCCCAGTAATGTCTCTTCCCTTCCTTGGCGGTAAAATACACTATTAATTCATTTCCAAGTGTGGTAAGTATATTAGACTGTTGTGGCAAAAATATCAAAAGGCTAACTCATTTTATTTGGCACGAATTCCCATGGATCTTTGGGGGAAGTCGCCCCCTTGGTCCTGCCATCCTCACATGGGGGCCCCCGAGAGGGCCTTCTCAGTGGCTGCCCCTCAAACTCTGGAACTCTCTTTCCCTGGGACCCTTCCCCATTGTCCTCGCACCAGGCGAGAGGCATTCAAGATCTGGCTTTTTAGATAGTATATTGCTATCCTGAGAAAGATATTACAAAAATTAAATGCGTTTATAAGTTGTTGCTATTAATATGTTTAATATAGATTCAATTTGATTAGTCGGAGTGAATTACAGAGAAATATTTAGCAGTGGAACTAAAGAATAATATTAGCCTGGAGCCAGAGGATCTTGTTCACTATATATTGTACTGTTCCCTATACAAATGGCCCAAGGGAACGATTTGTGACTCCCCCCATTGGAAATAGTCTTTGTCCGAGCCGTCAGGAAGTGTTTTTTTTTTAATCTTCTAGTGGACACAGACGAATATGGGACTCGGCAAATAGCTTTGTTTGCCACAGCTGCTGAAAAGATTAGAAAGAAATATGTAGCAGAGATAGCCATAAATTGTAAAGGAGATAATTATATCTAGTAATTGTTTATCGTCGTTTTATTTGCACATATTACTTTGAACTTTTTATAGCGCAAATTTTGCAAAATGTTTCGCGATTACATGCTTGAGGTATGATGTCTATGTATTATGCATGTACTATATGTATTACATAGGGATGGGTCAACCGAATCCTCGGCAAGGATTCGAGATCTGCAAATCCGAATCCCCGTGCCAAAACAGGCGAACCAAATCTTTCAAATCCACCAACCAAAAAATAGCCTTTTTTTTTTAAAAAAGTTCTGTTTAAAAAAAGTTTACAAGTTTTTTAAGACGTTGCTTTTTAACCCCTTTCTTAAACGAGAATTCGAAAGATTCGAGATTCGTGGATTCCCAGAACCCTCCAGGGCTTCGGATTTGGAAAATTTTGGATTCGTCCCATCCCTACTATTATATTTTTCTCTGTTTTTCTTCTTGGTGATATGGTGGTATTGTCTTATGCAATGGCCATTGACCAAAAGCAATAAAGTTTATTCACTAACAATAATATTCTGTATTAATTAATACTAATTAATTAATTAATTAGTTGATTTTAATTCTGAGATAGAAACTTAAATTAGTTAATTAAAATTAGTTGATTTTAATTCTGAGATAGAAACTTAAGAAACTTGAAAATTAAAATAATTTAGGAGTATAAACATAAGGAGCAACAAATTTAACAAGTAATCTTAAGTAATGATTTTAAGTTAAGTACATTTATACACGTTGGAGCTGTTAGCAAGAAGGGTAGGAACCACTTTTAATTTGACATCTGTTCTGTTAGTTTAGTGTAGTCTAATGGTTAATTCAGTTTAAATATGTCGTATCTTTTGTTTATTAATTGTAATGTTATATGTAATTGGTAGTTGAGTTGTATTACTTTTTTCCTACTCTTTCCCCCCTCTTTTCAGCTCTATTAATGTACTGATGTAATGGTTTGATTTTTTTGTACTGTTTATCTGTGCTAAAAAAATTCTTAAATTTCTAATAAAAAAAAAGAACTGACTGTTTTGGAGCAGCAGTCTTTTAAGACTGCTGAGCTTCTATGTTCTTTTTTAAATTTGTTATAGGAATATTTAAAAATGCTTTAATGTTGTACCTGAATTGCAGCTGTATTTTAAAACCTGTAAGTTTTTAGCTTTCTCTCCATGGTGTCCCTTCCAGGGATAAGGGAAGATTTACTGTTTTGACAAGCCTTTTTGAGAACTGACTCTTTACGGAGGGTACGCCGAATTGCCCCAAACTGCTTTTATTTCTCGCTTTTTAATGGACGTGTTGCTAATTCTGCAGATAGTTTGTTTATATTTTAACCTTTTTGCTATTTTTGATAATAGCTTTTAATTGCATCTGTTTTAATTTCTGCCTTGATCAGCAGGTCGGGTGAGAAAGGAAAGAGATAAGTAAGCTTTTAAAGATATGGAATGGGTTTTAATGTTATAGATTGCCTCAAATCCCAGATTTGGGAGGAAAGGTGGGTATTGTAAATATATAAGGTGAGTGAAAGTTTCAGGCCAGGACTCCCCCACTATACGTCCCAGTCCAGCCTCATATCTCCCCGTACGCTTATAATTTTTTTTTTAAAGAGGGTGAAAAATCAGGTGTGGGTGTGGGTATTTTCTCCTTCTGATCTATCCAAGTGCAAGAGCTCGGAAGCCTTACTTTTTAAGGGCTGGAGTTTCCAATATCCCTCAGCACCATCCTGGTGGTTGGATTCTGGGTGTTACAGTCCCAAAGAGGAACTTTGTCACGCTCTTCCCTGGACATACTCAAAACCATTTGTGCCATTTGCACCTGGAAAATGAATGGAGTTGGTAGTTTCGTTGATGCAATTCCATGAAAAGAGGCACCAATTTCAACATAGTGCTCCCAAATCACAATTCAGCAACCGCAGAATCATAGGGTTGGAAGAGGCCCCAGGGGTCATCCAGTCCAACCCCATTCTGCCATGCAGGAATATACCATCAAAGCATTGCCAACGGATGGCCATCCAGCCTCTCTTTAAAAACCTCCAAAGGAGGAGACTCCACACACACCATGTGCGATCAGACTGGACATAATGGTAATGTCGCCTATAAATGTAAAAGTGTAAAATTGTGGATCTTGCCCCAAAACTGCAAAAGTGACGTGGAGTTTAAAAGACAGATCAATCGAAGATTATTTTTTTTTGAAGGATTGGAAACTGTTTACGGATTTTTTGGGTAATAGGAAGTTGAAGGATGTAATAATCTGTAGTTGTGATTACTAGCAATTCTAATAATTGGAACATACTTAGCTCTGTGATGGTAGAGTAAGATATGGGATATTAATTTCTTTTTCTTTTTCATTACAGTTGGTATGGAAGGGTCAGACTTCTTTCGTAGGTTAGTTCGTGTAGTGTAACTGCAATGCGTTTACTATTCGAGATGAGTGTTGTGTCATAATGTTTCATTTTAATTAGTTTAGTTTTAGTTCTAATTATACACATATAATGTTTGTGTGTGGTTTGTTTCTCCTTTCCTGTCCTTTCTTTGCTCTTTCTGTGGTTATGAATTGATTTGCTTGTCTCTTTTGTTAAAACTAATCAATATTAAATCTCAAGGAGCAACAGTATGCACATGTGGCTGGCGAGGTGTTAACTTTTCCCCCCTTTGCTATGGTCCTGACAAAAACGGTGCTTTTTAAAACTACTAATAAGTCACTGATAGTGGTGGGAATGCTTTATTATGTTGGATCATGGCATGTGTATTGGGGGAAGTACTAAAATCCTTCTCTGCATGCTCGCCTCAGATGAAATTTAAATTTGCAATGGCTGCCTTTGTTGATCAGACATCAAGTTTGTTCTTTAGAGTTGAGTGGTCTAGGTCCAAACGTCCCATCATCCACAAAGCAGAGCCACTAGGCAGGTTCCCCTGGGCCAGTAGCCATTTTCCAGCCTAGCCTACCTCACAGAGCCCCTTATGCGAAGAACAGAACGTAAATTGGGGGTTATCAATCTGCGGACCTTGAGATGTTTTTCGACTCCTAGGTCCCATCAGCCCCAGCCACGAGGGTCAAAGACCAGGGATGATGGGCACTGGAGTTCAGGAACAACAGGAAAACAGCAGATTTACACACCCCAGTACAAATGTATAAAATACAGTAAACACTGCAGTTGGAAAGTACAGAAGAAAGAGGATTATATGTACATCAAGAGTTATATTTTTAATTTCTTTGGGAGCTGTCTCATCACTATTATTACAGCTATTATCACTGCTCTTATTTGTGGTTGCTGCTGTTGTTATTTAAATATGCCACATCTTTCTTGTCTGCTACCATCTACAGCACATCCGCTGAGCAACATACCGTTCAAAGCAGCGTAAGCTTTTTCCAAGGTGGATATCCGTCTAGGGGCTACAGCGGTTGTAAAGGAAAGAAAAAAGAGAAGAGTGAGTAAGTGATGGAGTGGGGTTAATTCTTTGCACATTTACGCCACCCAAAAAGCTGCAGAAAATCAGGGTGCAATACCTTGACCAACACCCTCAGCCATAAAAAGTACTGAACCAGAGATAAGCTACAAAGTTGGAGACCAACTCATTTAAATGGTGATAGAGGTATCCCTGGCTCTCAGGATCCATGCCAATTACTTCCACGCTACTATCTTTCTGACTAGGCATATGTTTTTAGAAGATGGTCATAGCCATGGCTTGGAAAAGTTACTCTTTTGGGTGGCAACTCCAAGCATTCCCAGCCAGTACGGCCACTGGTACTAGCACTGCCTGATGGATTGATAACTGCAGTTGCATTGGATATGACGGACATTGTGTCCAGTTTGGAGCTACGAGCAGCACTTCCATCTACCTCCACCATGACCTTCCTTGCCATTATTGGCCCAGCCGGGAAAAGATACAGACAGCCTCAAGGCCGACCTGAAGGTAAAGCGTTGTGATCCCGTGCCAGCCAACTGCCATCTATTGCATAGAATTGGGTCTTTTCAGCGTTCCTCTCTGACACGAACATGCGTGCCTTGCATGGATGCCATATCTTTTCAGGCTCCCTTCCCCTGGTATCAGATTTTGAAAATAATCGGCATGTAAGGTTCCTTTCAGATGTTGTCTTAAGACCTAGTGAGGCAGACTGTGAGCATCTCTGATCAACCAAAGGGACTTTCAGATCATCTTGCTTACGTATGTATGCCTTCACAGCAGTACTGTTTGTCTGGACTTGAACAAGTTTTCTTTTTATAATGGGAGCAAAACTCAACTGTGCCAATCTTGCTGCTCTAACTTTGGGGAAATTCATACTGTGCCTTTTCTCTGAAGAATTCCACCTTCTCTAAACTGAAACTCTCTGACAACGATGTCCTCATCCTGACAAATTTGCATCTGATGTCACCATTATCTGTTTTGGAGACAAGAAAGCCAATGCAATTCTCGGCTGCATCAATAGGAGTATGGTGTCTAGATCGAGGGAGGTACTGGTACCACTCTACTCTGCTTTGGTTAGACCTCATCTTGAATCCTGTGTCCAGTTCTGGGCACCCCAGTTCAAGAAGGACATGGTCAAGCTGGAGCAGGTCCAGAGGAGGGCAACCAAAATGGTGAGAGGCCTGGAAGCCATGCCCTATGAGGATAGACTTGGAGAGCTGGGTACGTTCAGTCTGCAGAAGAGAAGGTTAGGAGGGGACATGATAGCCATGTTTAAATATTTGAAGGGATGCCATGTAGAGGAGGGAGAGGGCTTGTTTTCTGCCGCTCCAGAGACCAGGACAAGGAGCAATGGATTCAAGCTGCGGGAAAGGAGATTCTGTCCGAAACTCAGGAAGAACTTCCTGACGGTCAGAGCTGTTCGGCAGTGGAATCTGCTGCCTCCATGGAGTGTGGTGGAGTCTCCTTCCTTGGAGGTTTTTAAGCCGAGGCTGGATGGCCATCTGTCGGGAGTGCTTTGAGGGTGTTCCTGCATGGCAGGGGGTTGGACTGGATGGCCCCGGGGGTCTCCTCCAACTCTACCTTTCTATGATTCTATGATTCTAAGAATGGTATCCCCTTCTCCAAGAATGCCTTGTGACAGTGGCAGAGCTTGGAGTGTGTGGAGGGGGCGGGGCTACAGTGGAGGGGGCGTGGCCATGGTGCGAGGGGCGCACAGGCGAAAGGCTACGAGCGGGGACGCCCCCCAACAAATTGCCAACCGCCCTCATCGCCCCCCACCCCTATGCGACTGCCTTGTGATTCCACCAAAGAAGATCTGACCTCAAATCTCTCAATATCTTTGATCGATAATGTCTCTTTCTCATTATTGCTAACTGATGTGATCCAGAAAGAAAGAGTTAAGGACTCTTTGTAAGAAAATGACCCCATGGTATTAACTGGCTTGGCTGGGTTTGCTGATTTTAATGTTAGAATGTGAGCAATCTCAACCTTTTTTCTCCCCTTTCCTTATGACAGAAATACATATGTTCTTTGCATGCCTCCCTGTGTCCCCAGATGAGTAAGGCATTGAACTGTCGTCTAAAAGTAACTAAAAAGCAACATTTCCAGACTGTGGTCGTAGCTCAGTGGGGAGATCGCTCGGCCCCGGGTTTAATCCCGGGCATTTCCAGGTAGGGCCGGGAAAGACTGCTGGCAGGCAATTGTGGGAAGTCCTCATGGCCGAGCGGTGATAACGGAGCAGCCCTCGGCCTGCCCGGGGCGGACCAAGTCCCTTTGCTCACTTCTGCGCTTCTTGGATGCTCCAGGGGTCCCTCCTATCACCAATGAACTTCCAGAAAGGTTCCGGTTGTGTAAATCTCCTATTTAATGTTACTCTCCTCTCCGAACTTTTATTTGGCCCACCATGGCAGAAAGAACAGCATCACAGCGTTAGAGGAAGTATGGACGTCAAAGGTTAACTTTCCTCCAATCCACATATTAGCCTGAGAAATATAAATATCGGTTTGCCGAATGAAACCAGCGGTGGGCAAAATGCGGTCGCTCTTTTCATGGCCCCAATGTTCAACTTTTTTGCTCCGTGAGGCACTGGGGGGCATTCCTGCCACAATTCCCCCTCCGCCATTTTAGGCTCAGAAGGGGCCTTTAGAGCCCTGGTGGCGCAGCGGTTCAATGCCGGTACTGCAGCCACGAGGTTGTGAGTTCGATCCTGCCGGGCTCCAGATTGACTCAGCCTTCCAGCCTTCTGTAGGTTGGTAAAATGAGTGCCCAGCTTGCTGGGGGCAATTAGCTAAAAGCATTGTAAACTGCTTAAGGAGTGCTTAGCACTGAAAAGTGGTATAGAAGTGTAACTGCTATTGTTATTTTTCTTAAAATAGGAAATGAACAGGAAATAATTTCTGGTCGTTTCAGGTTGCGGAAAAAGGCCTCCTATTGCTCCCTATGCTCCTTAGGGAGCATAGTCTCAGGGATTTAAGGTAAAATAGCAATTTCTTTATTTATTTATTTTTCAGTGGGTACAGCTGGGTGGGCTAATGTGGCCCTCTTACCTCCCACAATTCCCTACTCTGGCTTAGACCTAGAACTGAACTTAGACTTAGAACTGAATGAACTCCACAGCACGCCCAGCTCTACCACCAAGTTGCAATCCTTGCAATCTGGGAACAGCCTGGCTAGGAGACAACGTCATCAATCAGGACTGCCAAGGACAGGGTGAAAAAAGCACAAACAAAACAGTGTATTGTCTTCCAACCATAAATTCCCTTAGAAGCCAGCCTCATCAAAAAAGAGCGGGACACAAACGTAACAAATAGATAAATTCAACATAACAGTAATCTGAAAAAGAGTTTGCTGATTTTTTTTTTAAAAGGCTGATTCACGTAACCAATTCTCAGTTTCAATTTCATCAGTTCTTTTACTTATCTGAACCATCTCCACCAGTCATTAGGATGAGAAGCCATTCTTGGCATTAAAAGCATAGGAACCCTATATTTATTTGTGTGTGTGTGTGTGTGTGTGTGTGTGTGCGTGCGTGTGTGTGTGTGCGCGTGCATGTACACATTTAATTAAAAGATATTTCTGACCTTGATCTAGACATCATACTCCTATTGATGTAGCCATTCTTGGTTGCATCAACCATTACCTCCCCTGTCTAGATCAAGGGAGGTAATGGCACCACTCTTTTCTGCTTTGGTCAGACCTCATCTGGAATACTGTGTCCAGTTCTGGTCACCTCAATTCAAGAAGGATATCGACAAGCTGGAGCGTGTCCAGAGGAGGGCGGCCAAAATGGTGGAGGGTCTGGAAGCCATGAAGCCCTATGAGGAGCAGCTTAGGGAGCTGGGCATCTTTAGTCTGCAGAAGAGATGGTTAAGAGGGGACGCGATAGCTCTGTTTAAATATTTGAAGAGATGTCATGTCGAGGAGGGAGCGGGCTTGTTTTCTGCTGCTCCAGAGACTAGGACAAGGAGCAATGGATTCAAGCTGCAGGAAAGGAGATTCCACCTGAACCTCAGGAAGAACTTCCTGACGGTCGGAGCTGTCTGGCCGTGGAATCGGCTGCCTTCATGGAGTGTGGTGGAGTCTCCTTCTTTGGAGGTTTTGGATGGCCCCTGTGGTCTCTTCCAACTCTATGATTCTATGACCTAGTTTGTTAACTGGAGAATGGAAGAGGATCTACTTGTGTAGGAAAAGCACTCGGGAACAGAGCAGAGGCTGCCAGGTAGCGGACGCAGTCGCAGCCTGGAGGGTGACTGTGGTGAGGCTCAGCACATGGTTTGTCTCCGTGGGCTCTGCTCAGTTATACCCAGACCTGTAGTTTATTAGTACAAAGCCACAAAACCTATTCTGTACATGAACTTTACACTGATAAGCACAGTGAGTACAGTCCAATTAATGGTGGTTCAATTTTAACTTTCGGTTTTAAAATTTAAAATGTCATCTTTGTTTCAGTTATCTTCCTGGATACTGTTCGTATAAAAAAACAAGTTTAAAATATCTATCCAATTTAATAAGGGCTCCAAATGGGAACTCTGTTTTGCAGGTGGGTATGGGTGTGTGTGCATGAGATATCTAATATATAAAAGTGAAAGTTTGTTTGTCTGTGTCAGGCGAAGACCTCATATGATTGGCTGCCTAAGAAGATTCTGTGGAATCCTGGGATTTGCAGTTTGGGGAGGGGCCTTTAGAATTCCTAGCCAGAGAGCTCTTGAGCCTCAGTCAACTGTGTTTGTCTTGAAAAGGCCAGTTGTTATGGAGATGAGGCCTAGCAGCAAGGAGGAGGGCAGTGTATTCCCCCAGGAACCCAACCTCTGTATGTTAATAACTCTGAATACAGATTGGATTGAAGAATATGGGGAAAAGTTACAGGTACTGAACAAGACAGTTTGGGGAATTAGAGACACAGGATCTCAAATCTTTCTAACAAGTATTATCTATGTGAAAATAAAATCTGGGGCAATGGCACCAATCTCACCAGGCAGACGCACTAGAAATATCCCGAATTAACAACTCAGGCAACATTCCCCTCCATTAGGGATGCAAGCACACTGCTGATGCTCACATCGCAAGACAAACGGTAGAATATCTCAGAAATCAATTTCCACAGAAGTGAGGCCACGTTCTTCAAACAGTCACCAGAAGCACATTATCAATTCTCATTTCCAAAATGCCAAAAATACATTTAGCAGTTGGTGGGCAACTGAGGGGCACTCACCAGGTTTAGGAATGAGTCCTTGGAAAGGTCTGCAAAAGAAAAAACAAAGTATTGATCATGGAAGAAGCCTGAAGACGGGACAGGCCCTGTGAGCGATTCCTGCAAGAACTGGTTAGGCACAGGGTTGTATCCAAAAGCGGGACAAGAAACACTCAGAGTTTAGCAGCAGTGTTTGAGTAAAGCAAGCAACTTAGCAACTTCAAAAGTTGCTAAGACCGAGGTGTGTTGGACAAGGAGCAAGAGTTTATACTTTGACATACAAATTCAGGAGCAGTGGTTGGGGAAAGTCCTAAATGTCACACCACCCCACAGAACCCCGAGTCTTCTCAGGACATACAGGTGTTTACATACTTTCATCTTGGGAACTCAAACATTTCTTGTGTTCTTATCTCATTTATTCTGGTTGTTCTCACGTTGCCCTCCTAAAGTTTCACATTCCATCCCTCTGATCCTCCCTCCTTTTGCCGGACGTCCTTGGGTGTCCCCTGTGCAAGATCACTTCCTTTCAACCCACACCTATATACAAGTTACATACAGCAATTCATATTTACTACATTGTTGTGGACCATAATTGGCACTGGACACACTTGTGGTGATAGTGACCTCTCTTCCCTTTCAGCTACTGTCTAAACAAGAGCTTTCCAAACTTTTCATGTTGGTGACCACTGGTGTATGGGGTCGGTGGGTGGGTGGGTGATGAGGGCGGTGAGCCCCAGGTGGCAATTTTTGGGGGCTGCCCCATGCAATGTGGCCATGGCCCCGTACGACACAGCCACACCCCGTCCTCCCCCATCCACGGTCCAAGCTACGCGGCTGTTGGTGACACACTTTTAGGTATGCATCATTTTGCGACACAGTAATTCAGCAAGTAATTCCATAAGTGGAGGCAGCCTCTCCGCCTGAGCCTGGCCCACCGCCGCTGCCCTCACCAGGGTCTTCCTTGTCCCAGGGTGGCAGTGCCGGGAGAGGCAGCCCCTCCACCTGGGCCTAGCCTGCCACCGCTGCCCTCACTAGGTCCTTTCTAGGGTCGACAAGCTGGAACGTGTCCAGAGGAGGGCGACCAAAACGGTGGAGGGTCGGGAAGCCATGAGGCCCTATGAAGAACGCCTTAGGGAGCTGGGGATGTTTAGTCTGCAGAAGAGAAGATTAAGAGGGGACATCAGAGCCAGGTTTAAATATTTGAAGGGATGCCATGTCGAGGAGGGAGCAGGCTTGTTCTCTACCGCTCCAGAGACCAGGACAAGGAGCAATGGATTCAAGCTGCAGGAAAGGAGATTCCACTTGAACCTCAGGAAGAACTTCCTGACGGTCAGGGCTGTCCAGCAGTGGAATCTGCTGCCTCCCTGGAGTGTGGTGGCGTCTCCTTCTTTGGAGGTTTTTAAGCAGAGGCTGGATGGCCATCTGTCGGGAGTGCTTTGATGGGTGTTCCTGCATAGCAGGGGGTTGGACTTGATGGCCCCAGGCTCTCTTCCAACTCTATGATTCTATGATTCTTGACCCTGTGGGGGCTGTAGTAGTGGCAGGAGAGGCAGCCCCTCCCTCTGGGCCCTGCCCACTGCTGCCCTCCCTGGGGTCTTCCCTGGCCCCCGGCAGTGGCGGTGACAGAGGCAGCCCCTTCACCCTGGCCTGGCCCACTGCAGCGGCAGCCCCTTTACCCGTTACGTTTGCGCGGCACATTTACACACAGCAGCTGCCACACACGTCGTGACACAGTCGAGAAAGCTCTGATCCAAACTAAGTGTGCACCATTGTCTGTGGTTAGTACGACAGGAACAGAGCTTCCGGACAAAAAGCTATAGCCAAATTCTGTGCAAAGAGACCGGATTTATGTACATGATGCAGGGTGGTGTTGATGGTGGAAGGAGAGCCAACATGGTGTACTAGTGGTTTGAGTGTTAGGCTAGGACTCCAGGAGACGACTCTCTGAAACCTCCCTCAGTCACTGACGACGTTGGGCAAGGCACCCTCTCTCAGCCTCAGAGGCAAGCAATGGCAACCCCATTCTCAACAAATCTTGCCAGGATTGCCATAAGTCAAGAGTCAAATTGAAGGCGCATAACAACAATTGATGGTGCAACCAGGGATTTCATTGGACCTTGGCCCCTCCAAGTCAGTCTGTGAACGAAACAAGACCCGACATTGGTCATTTCCGCCCTACACTGTTATAGTGCTACTACTCCACTTTCAACCTCCTGTGGAATTCTGGGCTTTGTAGTTTCCTGAGGCCAAAGAGCTCTCTGGCTGAGAACTCTCAAGGCCCCTCCCTAAACTGCAAACCCCAGCATTCCACAGGATTTTGAAAGTGGAATAACAGCATTGTAACACTGTAGTGTGGAAACGGCCGTTCACAATTGTTGTGCCTATTAAAAAATGCAAATAGCTGCCGTGAGGGCATGCCGGAAGGAGGAATCAGACTGTGGTGGGTAGGGACTGAGGATCGTCCTTCTTCCCTTTCCCACAACAAAAAAGTCATCTTCCTAAAGAAGCTGTTAATCCTCCCACTGGTTCCTATGAAGCCCTCACTCCTCTTGCAAATAGTAGCCTGCTCACTTGTGGCACGAGAGGGGAATTTTGGATTTTCATCCTGGGCTGTATTGGCGGTGGAAAGGGTTAACTTATGCTCCTTCTCTGTCGCAAGAACCATAACACTGAGAAGAAGTGCCTCAGCTTGTTTTTTTTCCTCTTCCTTCCCTTAGCTTTCCTTTAGCTTTCTTTTATGTCTCATTCTTTTTTAGGGCCTTTCCACACTAACCTGTTATGGTGCTATTATTCCACTTCCAATATCCTATGGAGTCCTGGGGTTTGCAGTTTAGGGAGGGGCCTTGAGAATTCTCAGCCAGAGAGCTCTTTGGCCTCAATAAACTACAAACCCCAGAATTCCACAGGATGTTGAAAGCGGAGCACTATAACAGGGTAGGGCGGAAAGGCCCTAAGACTGCGTACCCTTGGGGCGAGGGCTCCCGTACTTCTTGCAATTCTTACATGCTGCTGATATTTACCAGCTTCTATAAAAGGCTATTTGGGAAAAGAGCAAATGGACTTCCAGGTTAGAATGGCATCACGCAACTTGGTCCTTGAGTGAGCACCACTACAGGACAAGGCGCAGGACATGGTAGGAGCTGGGAGTGACACACTAGAAACTGGCTAAAATTGACCACTGGGTATGGGAGACTTGTAGGATTATCCACATGATCTGAATTCCCAAGCCTGGTGCCAAGGGGACCCAAAAGGGATCACTTGATCACTTCTGGTCCACTTCTGGTGGACGGGAAGAGACCAAGAAGACACACAAGCCCTGCCACATTCCAGCAGCAGAACTAGCTCCATAAAACAACTTTCTTGACTTCCTTACAAGATTTCACGCTGATAGAATCTCCTAAGCTGCTGGGAACACCTAATTTTGCCATGAACGCTCCTACAGCTGTCACTTGTAGAACATCTGAATTATACGTCTGAATGATATATTTTTTTAAAAAAATCAACAAGGAGACCAGCCTGGTAGAACTGAGTAAAAATAAAACCGTGAAAAGCTTTAAACAGAAAAAAAAAGTGAAGTAAAAATCATGTAAACAATAAATAAAATACAGGTGGAATCCGATTTGAGTTCCAACTAGAAACACTTGGAAGGATGATTGGGGTGGAGAAGCCATGTTTACCTCCAACCCCTTTCTTGCGATCCCAAAGCCTCCTGAGACATCCCCCAAAGTATTTGTGTGCGTGTGTGCGTCGGGGCAAGGGGAAAGTCGATCACCACTCTCGAAGGCCTCCAGGAGTCGAGCGCTTGGAATGACACAACCACATGAGCACACACAAAACCACAACCTGCCAAGGATCCCTGAGGAGAAATACCTTGTTACCGTGAACTTGATCTTGTCTGCAACCGCCAGTATCCTCTCCAGATTCTGGGAGCCGAAGGTGCAAGGTTTCCGGAAGGGGATTCCTGGGGGCAGCCCCTCTATGATGACCGATCCGGGGTTGCTTTTGATGCGTTTGTATGGCACTTGGACCGGGTATTTGATGCCCAAAGCCTCACCTGGAAAGTACAGTGCAACAGTTAGCATTTCGGCTTTGGATGTGGGCGTCCCACATTTAGTTCTGCAAAGATTGCTAAGTGGCCTGGCTCAGAGGAGAGCAGCATTTAGTGAAGTCACTTTGCAGTGGGGAAAATTATCTCTCACTCGAAAAGGTGACGGTCCTCCTTCTTTGGGTATCTTTAAACAAAGGTTGGGTGGGCATCTTTCAGGAATGCTTTAGCTGTATATTTCTGCATGGCTGGAGGTTGGACTTGATGGCCCTTGTAGTCCCTTCCAGATCTAAGAATCTGTGAGTTTTGAGATTGACAACTGAAAAATGTATCTTCTCAAGCTTTGAACAATACTCACCGTACTTCTTATTGAACAGGTCTTGAACCTGTTCCCTTAGTGTGTTTGCGATATCTATTCTTGAAAGTCGAGTGTCATAATTTTCTAAAGGGAGCGGAAAAAGAAAGACAGCATTATAGAATCCATCCTATTGCATTTTCAGGAAAATAAAAGCACCCAGCCACTTCCCAGCTGCTATACATTTTGAAGACAAGAGAGAAAAACTACAAACGGACATTATTCCGGTATACATCATTTGCTTTATTTTATTACTTTAGCCTCTCAGGTTTGCAAACAATGCATTACCACTATTTTTGCAACATTGTAGATGCAATCCTTCATGCATCTGCATGAATGATACTACATTCCTAGTAAATATGCATAGGCTCTGGCTGTGTTAGGCAGCTAACTGAAAAATCTATCAGGCCAGGTTTTACTGGACCAATTCTTCTAGTAAAATTAACAGAGAAATACAGAACAACGTGCTAAACCACCTTAAAACTAGGTGAAATAGAGATGGTGGCAGCCTTGGCCCAGGACATCTCACCTTGAAATCCTGGTCTTTTTATTGGTTCTTCCATAAGACATTCATTGGAGTCTCTCTCATTGACTGGAAGCACAAGAGATGGATTCTTACTTATTTGTCTTCATTTTCTGTATTTGCTACCTAAACTGTTCAGACGCTGTTTAAAGACTCATCCTCTTTCATTTACGTTTTAACACAGGAAAAATTTATTTTTGTCCACATATGTCCATTCCCCCAGCACACCCTTTTCCTTTCTTCCCTGAATGCAATATCTCCATTTTCAGCTATTAGGGAAAACAGTATCTTCCCAGCCTGAGTTCTTTTGTCTTCCAAAGGAAAAAAAATAGCATCATTTATGCAGGTCCCTTTTTGATCCTGAAACTCCAACCAAGTGCTGTCAATGGTTTTTGCAAGCTCTGGTCCTTCCTATGCAGGCATGGTTAAACAAGCCGACAACTGTAGCATCACAAATTTATGTGTACAGTTGGCCCTCCACAGCCATTTTGGTATTCACGATTTTTAACACTTTTGAGGAGATCCTGTGCCCCTAACCTGAGAAAATGTGGAGGGCTGACTGTATAGACAATAGGTGTATGTTTTTTCTATGGGGCAGTTCTCTGCCCCAAGGAGATTCCAGCCTAAATGTAGACAGTGGAGGAGACAGTTACCAAAAACAAATAAGCAAACAAACTTTAATGGGAAATCCTTCTAAATTAAACTTATCAAGAAGTCTCATTCTAGCAGAGACACCTCTGTCCAGAATTACAGATTTTTCATCCAACGAGTTCAGCCAGCTTACTGATGCCACAGTGTTTGTGTTACCCTCAGCATAGCTTTGTTAATTATTACTGTAATTATTTTACATGCAATAAATTATCAAAACAATTACCACAGTGTATATATCTTATATTTCATTTTCCTACAATCACTACAATTTTTTTCTCTCTCTCTCCATCCATGCACATACGGCTATACTTCAGTTAACCAAGTAGATCTGTTCCTGGGCATTACTTCGTTCACAAAAAAAAACTGGTAACAGAAGCAGAAATAACAGGAAAAGAATAGGAATAGATTTCTACATCCCAAGAAAGAGAAACCATCCAACTCATTTCAGCAAAGCTATCAATACGCAAATATGAATGAAACAAGCAGGGCAGGTAAACCTTGCACAAATTTTAAAAAATTGGAACTTAATGGGGACCCCTTGAAGGCTTCTCCAAAATGCCTCCAGAGATGACTTTTTTTTCTTTCATTAGCTTCCACTTTCCTTAGGTTTTCCATTTTGATGGCCAAACTTATAAATCTTTGGCGAGGCACACATATCTGCTTTCTCTCTTTCTTTCTGTTTTGCTCCCACACGTGCTCTGAATCAGCTGCGGTTTACGTTGCCTACTGTAGGAGGGTATGTACAGCTACAGTAGAACTGGCTATCCTGCTCTTTTTTATATCAAACTTTATTGCGCCGCTTACTGCAGACACGCTGCTGCAACCCAGTCCCACTGGGCACCTTTCCCCTAATGCTGAAGTTGCTAAAAGTTGTTAACTGAAGTATGGCCGTACGCACCTGCCAGGCATCTGACGAAGTGAGCTCTGGTCAACTAAAGCTTGTACCACAAAAAGGTGCCCCCCTCTAAGGGGCCACAAACCTCTCACTATTTTTTTAGAAAACGTTAAGTCTCTTGAAATACCGTATTTGCCATTGTATAAGACACATTTTTTCCCCTCCAAAAATGCCTTCTGAAAATGGGGTGCGTCTTATACGCCGCAGCATCTTATACACCAGCAAATACAGTAACTCCTGCTGGAACTAAAATCCTAGGAAAGCGAGGGGGGGTGAAAGGAGCATGAGTGCTCCTTTAACCTCCCCTTCCTGTCATTTTGCTTGGGTGGGGAGAAGTCCCCCACTGAGGCAAAAAGGAAAGGCAGGGGGCTAAAGGAGTGCTGGCACCCAGGTAAAATGAAAGGAAAGGGGGGGAAAATGAGCTTCTTTTGCCCCACCCACCTTTTCTATGCATTTTGCCTTGGCAGGGAATTCTCCCCACCCAGACAAAATGACAGGAAGTGGGGGGAGAAAGGAGCTCCTTTGGCCCTCCTGCCTTTCCTATGCATTTTGTCTTGGCGGGGACTAAAAACAAATTTCCTACAAGATACAGTCTGAAAATAGGGTGCATCTTATATGCCAGTGTCTCTAATACGCCGGCAAATATGGCAAATATATTTACCTGTTGCTCCTGAACTGTCAGAACCAGCCTCCTTCACTCCTTCTGTAAGAAGTTCTGGTCTGAAAAATAATGGCATCAACGTAAAAATAGGAAAACAGATGCTGAGGCAGACCAGTTATTCATCCAGGTCAGTTTTGTCTTCACGGACTGGCAGCAGATCTCCAACATTTCAAATATGAGCCTTTCCCAGCCCTGGAGATGCCAGGGGTCGAGAACAAAAACTTTTGTAAGCAAAGGACATGCTCTACCAAGCTATGCCAATTCCCTCTAAAAGGGAATATTCCTCTAATCCATTTATTAGCCTGAGAAATGCAAACAGTATTGGTTTGCTGAAAACCAGCAGCGGGCAAAATGTGGTTGCCATTTTCATGGCCTCACAGTTCATTTTTCGTAACTTCTGGTCACTTCCTGTTGCTGAAAAAGGCCTCCCCAAGGTCTAAAAGCATGTCAAAAATGTTCTGCATGCTCCTTAAAGAAAATGTCTCAAGGATTTTAGGCAAAATGACATGTTGGGTTTTTTTTTTCCAGTGGAGTATGGTATATGTGTGTGTGGGGTCACCCTCTAAGTTCTTCGGGGTGGGCTAACGTAGCCCCCTAGCTTCTCAGTCGCCTACCCCCGGCTGAGATGTCCGAATTGAACAACTCCACACCACATCCAGCTCTGCCACCAACCTGCAACCTTGGAGGCTGCTTCTGTGGATTAGCTGATACCCAGCCAATGGATTTATCTGCAAGGTGAACAGCCTGGCTAAGAGATGATTTCATCACCCAACACAGAGTGAAACAAATACATGCAAATATCCCTAAAACAGTGGATTGTCTTCCAGCCATAAACTGCTTGAGAAGCCAGCCTTGTTAAAAAAAGTGGGACATGAACATAATAAACAGGTAAACTCAACTTAATAGTAATCTGAAAAAGAGTTCACTGAGATTTTTTTTTTTGAAGGCTAATTCATATAACTAAGTGTCAGCCGTATGTGGTCAGAGCACTGGACTATCAAGGTCGGTATCGTCCACAGTGGATGGTAGTGGCTGTCTAGGGTTGCAGACTAGACATTTTCAATCAGAGCAGAAGATGCTGACTTTTGTAAACCAAGGCACATATAACTGTACTACCCGCCACAACCAGTGGTGAGGAATTCTGGGAGTTACTATCCAAAAACATCTAGATGACTGCAACTGCCCACTCCCATTTGAAATGATAATTTTATGTTACATAATTCCAATCGCTGCAGGGGAATTACTGGCTGGGAGTAGAATGTTCTGTGCTGCTACGTCAGTTTATTACATGCGAGAGGCCAAAAGAATCAGAGGTGGGACAGCACAGTCCTCCCTCCACATTCGTGGGTTTCACCTTCACAAATTTTATTATTTGCAAAGCATGTGCTTTCATCTGCCTTCCCCAATTCTCTGCCTCCCATTCCCTTGCATTCCTCACCCCAGGCTTGCTAGGCTTGTGTTTAAAATGGACATTTTCTTCCTTTTGGAAAAGCCCCACCACCACTGCTGGAGGTGTGTCCTTGTTGTCACATTCTGTTGTGTAATGGCCACTGATTAGTCAGGTGCTCTCATGGCTCCTACCCCCTCCCCTCTGGGAGGAATCTCAAGATGGTGACCAGAAGTAGCTAGAATGCCAGAACTCAGCACTCCGCTCTTCTCTGTCTGAGGGGAAAGTAGCAGTAAGCCCTTTACCTTGTCTTTTTTCTTCCCCTGGGGAGTGCTGGGACCAGAGGCAAGGGAATGGAAGGGGGGAGCTCCAGAGAGGAATGGGTGGGGGATCATGGGGGGGGGGAGTTATTTGTAGTTTTTCCATTTTTGCAAGGGTTCTGTGCCTTGTACCCTCACAAATGTGGAGGGGCCACTGTAATATCAGGGCAGAAAGGTGGGCAGTATCCATCACTCTCTGTGCATCAAGAGAAAAGCAGACTAACTGGGCCTGAGTGAGAAGAAAAGTTATTAGTTTTGACCTTACCTCTTGATTACAAACCGGATGCTGCTGCTTGCTTGGAGAATCTTCTTTAGCTTTGCAATTCCAAAGCAGTTTGGGCGCCTAAGTAAGATGCCATCTGGCAAGCCTACGACAAAGAGGTCTTCTGGGTACATCAGGAATTTAGAATACGGGACTTTGACAGGCTCAGAAATTCCTATGGCTTTAGCTGCAAAAGCAAACACACGGCTTCAACATGGATGGTCCAGATGAGACATCCCTTTAAAGAAAAGATTTTCAGATATTGATGTATAACAAGAAGTCATGTGGCCCTTTCACACTACACTATTTATAGGGTTATGATTCCACTTTAACTGCCATGGCTGCATCCTAGGGTATCTTGGGGTTTACGGTTTGGTGAGGAACTAGAGCTCATCAGATAATAAATACACAAGAACAAAAATATACACAACAAACAAAGAATTTACACAATAAACAGAGGAAAAAAACAGAAATACTGATAGAAACTAATATTTAAAGAGAAATAAAACTCAACATCAAAAATACAAATCTAGAAATATTAGATGACTAAACATGATAGGGGAACAGAGTTTTTTTAATAATAAACATTGATATAGCCCTTCCAACACTACAAAGAGAAGGGGGAGAAAATAAACTATCAAGTAATAAAGATCTTAATACATTCTCTTTTTAATTTAATCACTTGCAACTGAGATACCAAGCCATAATCGAAAAACATTCCCCCACAATGGTGATAGCTTCCAAAAATGAAAATAAAATTTGCTAACTTAAGCTGTGTAATAGATATGCAAGATATATACTGTATTTGATACTAAATATATACTTATGTATACATACATATTTACATATAATTTTTATATACACACACACATATATACACATATATATGTACACACACACACATACACACACACCCCTAAAGACATAATTAAACACCAAAGAAACTACTACTGAGACAATGAGTATTTTGGGTAGTGACCCAAACATACATAAAATGGATATTCATTAAATCCAACTATGATTGATTTATCAAATTTTGCTTGTGAGAATTCCCTAAACAGATCCCAATCTTTACAAAATTTGCTGTTCTAGGGTGTATGTAAGCTTGTCCACTTCGGTCCGTATATCATGTGGTGTTTTATCGTGAATATAATATTTATATGAAAATAAAATACCGTATTTGCCGACGTATACGGCACACCAGCATATAAGACGCACCCCATTTATACACCAGCAAATATTATTTGCTGGCGTATAAGATGCACTGGCATATAAGACGCACCCAGTATTTTTCAGGGGAAAAAGTGAGTCTTATACGCCAGCAAATAGGATAGATAGATAGATAGATAGATAGATAGATAGATAGATAGATATAAAAACAGAACTACAGCTCCCTGGCTGAGAATTCTAAGTACCTCTCCCTAAACTATAAATCCCAGGATTTCATAGGATGATGGAACCATCGTAGTGGTTTGAGTGCTAACCTAGGACTCTGGGAGACCAGGTCTGAAATCCCTGCTCAGCTGCGGAAACACATGGGATAATCTTAGGAAAGTCACGCTCTCATCCTTAAGGGAAAGCAATAGCAAACTTCTTCCGAATAAAGTTTGCCGATACAGTCACTAGAAGACAGAGTCTTTTTAAAAGTACACACTAACAACTGGAGTTGGGAAGGGCCTGTGAGGTCCTGTAGTCCAAAGCCCCGCTCTTTGCAGGATTTCCCACTATATCATCCCAACAGATAAGTGTCCAGGCTTCACTTTACGTACTTCAAGGGAAAGAACCCTGCTTTGAATGGCTGGTGGGAAACTTTGGACGCAAGAAGCCCATAAAAAGGACGGCAGAGGAAGGTATTAGGCTGGGTGGGAGATAAAAAATAAAAGAAGCCAAGTATCTCACCATATCTTGCATTGAACAAAATTTCCACTTGTTTCCTCAAGTGACTTAAAACATCACCTATGCCATCTGGAAAACAAAAGGAGCAAACACAACGATAAAAAAATAATATCCATTTCTTCAATTTAAATAATTTACGGTCCTGCTGAACGTGTCATACCTCCGCAGGAAGAATTACGATTTTGGAAGGTTGAGTAATCTGAAAAAAGAATTGGCTCTGGGGATGGGTTCATGTATAGGGTTAGCAACGATCTGTTTAGTAATAAGAACATATTTAGTAATAGTAAGAGGTTAAATTTAGGAGAAAAGGATAGAAATAAGAATGAAATGATTAATAGTATATTTTCCTAAATATTAATTATGAGAATAAATAATAACAACAGGTATAAAGTGAATGAGATTTAGATACATGTAAAAATATATACAAGCAGTATGCTTTATAATATGCGGAATAAGGATGTTATGTTAATAGATTAGGAGAAAAATAACAACGTAAGCATTTTTCTGTTACAAATTTTCTTTCTTCACTTTAATGTTTATCACACTATGTTTTTCTCCTTTTGTTCTTCTTTCTTGTTTTCTCTTTTTATAACCAAATTAAAAAAATTTTAAAAAAAATTATGGTTCTGCTGTTGAATAAAACATATTTTCAGGGCAGCGTACAAAGAACGTATAGCAAAATAGAAAACAACACTTAAAAGGCCCAAGAAAGTAAAAAAAAACAGGTATGCCTACAAAATTTGATCTCTCTGTCTTTGAAATATGAAATGACATGAACTGCAGCTGTTGGACCAACATGTAGGTCAAACTTTACTACCTGGTAGGTCCCATATTTCTCTAGATGCCTCCAACACAGTTCTTACCAATTAAAATATATCTTTATGTACATATAAACAGATATTTTGAGAAGATTTTTAAACAGATGAACGTGGGCATGAAGAATTAGGAATAGAGAGATACACGAGCTCCTAGTAATAACAGCTTATGTTTGGACGCCCTCTGGTGTCCTTTGGTGACCTCTGGACACCCAATTATCTGACAACTTGCCCTTTTTACACTTCTAAGTTAAAGACAAGTTCCATTAAGGTGACATGCTTTCTCGTCAGTTTTTCTTGTCTTCAGAGGCTTGCTTGGGACCACTTGCATGCCCGCGATCTTAAGTCTTGCCTATGAAAAGAGCAGATCCCTTCGTCGAATTAACGGAACTTGTCTATACCGCAAGACGGGAAACAGCAGGCTTCTGTCAGTCTTCTGTCATTTTTAAAAATGTTTTAACTTCATAAATTAACTGTTTAGAAATTTATACTTATACCCCTTACTAGCGTGGACACCTGGCATTGCCCAGGAATTTATCTTCTCATAGGTAATACTCAGAATCATAGAAGCATAGAATCCTAGAATCCTAGACTTGGAAGAGACCCCCGGGGCCATCCAGTCCAACCCCCAACCATGCAGGAACACACATCAGAGCACTCCCAACAGATGGCCATCCAGCCTCTGCTTAAAAACCTCCAAAGAAGGAGACTCCACCACACTCCATGGAGGCAGTGTATTCTGTCCCGAGAACAAGGGGAAAAATAAAGAAAAGCCAGCCAAGAAAAACTCTATATAGCTAAGCAGAGGTAGCTCCGCACAGTGTGCCAAGCTGCAGAGAACACATTTAGCAGCAAATGCACTAAGCCAGGAACACTCACCCACTCAGCTTGTAATCTTCCAATGTGGAGGCAATCCAGCATATCTAGCTTGCTCTTTCCAGCAGAGCCTCCAGCAACATGCTTCAGGCAACACGTACAGTTGTCGGCTGGGATTGCGCTACCTTTATACAGACACCTAGCCAATCCTGGCCAACCCTTGCATTGTCTGCACCTGGTGCTCATCAGCATGACTCAGCTCAAACTAGCTCGAGTCACATTCCTTTCCACAGGTGCACTTAACAATTAAGGCAATTAAAGCAACATGACATTCACACTTACACCACAAAGTATTTTTCTTGAGGTTTGGTCCAACCTTTTCTGATATATTCCACTGCTGGACAGCCCTGACCATCAGGAAGTTCTTTCTGAGGTTCAGGTAGAATCTCCTTTCCTGCACCTTGAATCCATTGCTCCTTGTCCTAGTCTCTGGAGCAGCAGAAAACAAGCCCACTCCCTCCTCGACATGACAGCCCTTCAAATATTTAAACATGGCTATCATGTCCCCTCTTCACCTTCTCTTCTGCAGACTAAACATCTCCAGCTCCCTAAGCCCTTCCTCATAGGGCTTCATGGCTTCCAGACCCTTCACCATTTTGGTCGACACATTAGAAAGGATTTGAGATCCTGTGTCTCTAATTCCCCAAAGTGTCTTGTCCAGTACCTGTACCTTTTCCCCATATTCCCCAATTCAATCTGTATTTGGAGTTATTAACATGCAGAGGTTGGCTTCCTGAGGGAAATACACTGCCCTCCTCCTTGCTGCTAGGCCTCGTCTCCATAGCAACCGGCCTATTCAGAGCTCTCTGGCTGAGAATTCTAAAGGCCCCTCCCTAAACTGCAAACCCCAGGATTCCACAGAATCTTCCCAGGCAGCCAGTCATATGAGGTCTTCACCTGCCTCAGACAAACAAACTTTGACTTTTATCTATTAGACTGATAATTTGTATTGCTTTTAATTTGTACTGTTTTTAAATATAACAGTCACCTTGAGCCCCACTATCAGGAGAAAAGTGGGATATAAATGAATATAATATCAACAATAACAACAACTTGGGAAGGAGCACTCTGCGGTGCACACGGCCATGTTCTTTCGACAAGCCATTTCCGCACTAGACTGTTATAGCGCTATGATTCCACTTGCAACATCCTCTGGAATCCTGGAGTTTGCAGCTTCGGGAGGGGCCGGCTGGCCCCTCCCGAAGCTGCAAACCCCAGGATTCCAGAGGATGTTGCAAGTGGAATCATAGCGCTATAACAGTCTAGTGCGGAAATGGCCGCAATGTCAGCCAACAGTGCTCCATAAGCATTTGGGCAGCGGTTACTCTTCATTCTGCCTCATTTTTAAGTAACCGTCCCCTTTTCAATGTTCTACAGGGCCTTTTTCACAAACCTGGGAATGAGACTTCCTCTCCAGTCACTTCTTGATTTAGAAACAAAAATGGCTTGTATGAGCCTTCGTGGTGCAGTAAGGTTGCACTATCTCCCGGAGACCAGAGTTCAAAGCCCTGCTGAGCCACGGAGACCCATGGCCTGGCCAAGCCACACTCTCTCAGCCTCAGAGGTACACCACCTCTGAATAAAGCTTGCCAAGTAAACCCTAGGAGAGGACAGCAATAGGTTGGAGTCAACCTGAAAGCACGCGACAACAAACCAAGCCAAACAAAGGCCTTTAAAAGCCAAAAGAAAAAAGAAAAAGTGAGGTGGAATTAAAGAACTCCAAAACATAGCAAAATGGTCAGGATTACTCCCCAGGCTTGGGCAGGATGCCATCGGCCATCGGAGGGCAGAGAAATAAATTTTTGACTCCCCAAAATTTGGATAGGGGAACCCTGGGGGTGCAAAAATATCCTCAATGGACATGAAGATATTTTTTACATGACAATGTATTCAGAATGTGCATCCGATATACATGTCAATTAGCTCATGGAAATTTGACACAACCTGGTGTCCTCTTTTTTCCTCATTTTTGGTACTCCTTAGGTGGTAAATCTTATGCTGACATCCATTTTGAGAAGCCAGATAAACTCACCTTTGTCCTCCCCCTGTTTCTCACCATGTTGCAAGTCTTTGTTGGATCCTTTATCTGAAACCAGAAAGAAAACTGCCATTTAGCAGGAAAGGAAACTTCATAAAGTCTTTTTTTTCCCTTCTAATTATGCTGCCTGAGGAGGCATTCTGTGTAAGTTTCAGGTTTGCATAACACCGCACTGTGGAACTCTAAATGCTCCAAATAAAGCTAAAGTTTTGCAACCCCTGAGAATTTGATGTTATAGATTCCCCCCCCCCCCCGACCCTTGTCCGTTAACATACCGTGACATTTGGAAGCCACGGCCATCACAGACGGTTAAAAAAGAACCAACCCTCCACAGAGAGAACCTGTGTTGCTTTCTGCAGAAAGGGCTCTCTGTTTTGGAATTCTCTAAAATGCAAAGAGGCTTAGAGCTGTCCGTCAAAGCGGCCTATTGGCAGCTGGGCAGATGTGAAGTTTGCGGGGACCAAACCCTTGATGAGCGACCAATCACCTGCCAGCCTGTCGCACACATAGCTGGGATCCTCTGGAGTCACGTGGTTGGCCACCACATCGCGCATTTCATCAGAACGGGGCGATCGATCTGTTGAGGGGAGAAAAACCAAGACTGTCCAAAGATACCATCCCAGGGAGGATTTTATGCTTTTTATGCTTTCCTATGAGAAGAGGTTAGAATCATAGAATCATAGAGTTGGAAGAGATCACAGAGGACATCCAGTCCAACCCCCTGCTATGCAGGAATACCCATCAAAGCGTTTCCAACAGATGGCCATCCAGCCTCTGCTTAAAAATCTCCAAAGAAGGAGACTCCACCACACCCCACGGACGCAGCAGATTCCACTGCTGGACAGCCCTGACCGTCAGGAAGGTCTTCCTGAGGTTCAAGTGGAATCTCCTTTCCTGCAGCTTGAATCCATTGCTCCTTGTCCTAGTCTCTGGAGCAGTGGAAAACAAGCCCGCTCCCTCCTCGACATGACATCCCTTCAAATATTTAAACATGGCTCTCATGTCCCTCTTAACCTTCTCTTCTGCAAACTAAACATCCCCAGCTCCCTAAGCTGCTTCTCAGAGGGTTTCATGGCTTCCAGACCCTTCATCATTTTGGTCACTCTCCTCTGGACAGGTTCCAGCTTGCCAATATCCTTCTTGAATTGAGCTGCCCAGGACTGGACACAGTACTCCAAATGAGGTCTAACCAGAGCAAAATAGAGTGATACTATTACTACTCTTGATCTAGACACCAAACTCCTATTGACGCAACCAAAAATCACGTTGGCTTTCTTGGCTTCCGCATCACACTGCTGACTCATGTTCAGCTTGAGGTCCACCAAGGCTCCTGGATCCTTTTCACACGTACTGCTATCCAGCCACACGTCCCTCATCCTATATTTGTGCATTCCATTTTTTCTGCCTAAGTGTAGGACCTTACATAACATTTCTTACATAACATGTATACAGTCTTACAGATACAACCAGCCCTTTGAGGGCAACCATAATGCTGATGTGGCCCAAGACACCCCTGCTTTAAGGAAAGGGGCAAAGAGGGATGAGACGTGCTACAAAGCTGAATGGAGGGAAATTCAAGAAAGCAAAAGGAAGTGTTTCTTCACAAAGCAAAATGTTAAACTATGGAACTCACTACCACAAGGAGGCATTAACACGGATGACTTTACAAGGCAAGCAGACAACTTCATGGGGCACGGGAAGCTATCCTGATATTGGAAATGTTACATTTGGGAGCGACAGCTGTGAAGTTCCTATTGGCCATGTCGGTTGGGTGGATTCTGGGAGTTAATAGTCCAAAAAGGGCAACTTTCCTAAGCTCCAAGGCTGGTTATCAATGGTTAGCAGACTACTGTATGAAATCTCCAAGTTCCAAGATGGCCTGAATTTGAATTATACAGACTGCTGGGGAACCCCAGGAGGAAAATTGCTGGTACCCTCATGTTCCACTTGTGGGCTTACCAAAGGTACCCGGTTTGCCATGAGGGGAAAGAGGATGCTGGACGAAACAGGCCCTTGCTCTGATCCAACAAGGCATACAGGTGAAGGTGGGTAGGCGGACTTCAGACGTGTGGGATCTGCTTTGATTTCACTACAACCTCAGGCAGATGTAGCCAAGAGTGAAACAGCGTGTGTTTGGAAAGGGGACACAAGAATGAAGCCAACGATGACTTCAGCAACAAGCAGAGTCAGTTACCGGCTGCACCTTCCAAATCAGGGATTCTAGGCCTTTCCGTACTACACCGTTACAGTGCTATTATTCCACTTTCAACATCCTATGGAATTCTGGGGTTTGCAGTTTAGGGAGGATCTTACAAGGAATTATTGGCTAATGAAACACCAAAGTGGCAACCAAAAACTTTTTTGGATTATACATTCCTGAACCCCTCAAGCGGCTATGCTGGCGAAAGGATTCCGGGAACCCGAGAGTTTCCAAAAAAGGGAACTTTTCCAAGCTCTGCTGAGGACACAGTTTGACCCTTTGGGAATGGTGAATATTTCAGCCCAAGCTGAGTGTCTGGATGTACCTGGAGTGAGAGGAGGCAGTTACAAAACCTATACCAGGGGGAGAATCATGCAGCACCGCAGATATTACTGGACTGCAATTCCAAGCGCTCCTCACTACTGGCTATGCTACCAAGGTTGTTGCAAGATGCAATCCAACCGCATGATCCCCAACCGGGCCTAGATGCATTGGTACCAAGAGTTTCTAGGGTTTGGGGCATAACAATTACCCGGCAAGGTGCAGTGGCTTTATGTTATCAATCAATCAATCAATCAATCAATCAATCAAAACGACTTCCAGCAGCTGTTGTACCTGGCACGGTGATCTGAATGATATCTACTTCATCTGGCTCTATTTTGATGCGTTTAATGCCTCCCAGTTCTCCAGAAGTACCTGCTAAGGAAAAGGGAACCAGCAGAGAGAAACAGGCCAGGGAAGGGGCAGAGAAAGCTCCCCAAAACTGACCCAGACCCTTGATCTCTCTCGCTTAGGATTACCTTCTGTAGGGGTGCAGAAACTACAGTTGTCCCTCTGCAAATTTCTCTCCCCCCCCCCCAAGCTATACTTAATATACACAAAACGTACGGTCCGTGGATTCAAATGTACCGTACACAATATATTTGAATCTGCGGTGGGGAGCGCGCCAGCGGCCCTGTCCTGCCTTCGAGGCAACAGAGCTCCTTGACAAGGCAGAAGTGGCTGGCTGGCAGAGCTTGCTGCCATTCCTATGCTATTTTCACTAGGAACTTCCAAGCCTCACCTCGCATTCGCAGTCTCTCAGTCTTGCCAGGCTTGTAGAGAGACTGCAAACAGGAGGAGAGACTTATAAGCCCTATTAAAAGTGGCATACGGCAGGCAGTGGTGGCAAATCCATGAATAATCAAATCTGCAAAAGTTAAAACGTGCAAACATGGAGGGTCGACTATACAGCCTGGGGGTGCACGTGGCATCTGACCCACCAATTTTGTTGAAAAATTGCCCTCATAGCCAGTGTGGAGGCACTGCCATGTTTGAGTGCATCTTAGAATGTTTTAGCCCCAGGGAAAGACTTTTTTCTAGCAGGATGTGAACTAGCAGTTAATTTCTGGGTCACTTCCTGTTTATAAGAAAAGCCTTTCCGGGGCTTAAACTGTCCAGTGGGACAAAACTTGGCAAAATCACCCCCATATCCCCCAGAGAGCTTTGGGGACATTTGTGGGGCCCCCTTTTTGTTTACTTATATACATAGACTTTATTACAGTGCAGAGACCCAATAATACGGCAAACATATAAACATATAAAATACGTACAGGATCACAGAATCACAGAATCATAGAGTTGGAAGAGACCCCAGGGGCCATCCAGTCCAACCCCCTGCCAGGCAGGAACCCACATCAAAGCACTGCCAAGAGACGGCCATCCAGCCTCTGCTTAAAAACCCTCCAAAGAAGGAGGAGACTCCACCACACTCCAAGATAGCATATTCCACTGCTGGACAGCTCTGACCGTCAGGAAGTTCTTCCTGGGGTTCAGGTGGAATCTCTTTTCCTGTAGTTTGAATCCATTGCTCCATGTCCTAGTTTCTGGAGCAACAGAAAAGAAGCTTGCTCCATCTTCAACATGACATCCCTTCAAATATTTAAACATGTCTGTCATGTCCCCTCTTAATCTTCTCTTCTGCAGACTAAACATCCCCAGCTCCCTAACCCACTCCTCATGGAACTTTATGGCTTTCAGACCCTCCATCATTTTGGTCGCCCTCCTCTGGACACGCTCCAGCTTGTCAACATCCTTCTTGAAATGGGGTGCCCAGAACTGGACACAGGATTCCAAATGAGGATGTATAAAAGTGTTTAAATTGGTCTTTACATTTTGTATCTATATTCTGTCCAAGTATTTGATGTGCTTGTATTTGGTTTCATACATTCTGTATGTATTTTATATGTTTATATGTCTGCCATATTGTTGGGTCTTTGGACTGTAATAAAGCTATGTATACTTCTTTTTTTTTACTTTATTTTGCAAGGGGAGGCAACAGTATGTCCACCCCCTAACCCCTACACGTTGCCCATCTCTGACCTACTGTGACTCTTATTTCAAAACTTCCATTTTAAGTGGAAGCTGATTCTCTGAGTTTTTAAAACGTAAGTCAGCAGCAAATGCAAACAAGCCCAGCCACTTTCTTTGCCATTATTAGCATACCTAAAAAGAGAGCAGTCACCGTCACAAAAAGAGATCTTACCTGGTTCAGAGTCCCCAGTGACAGTGCACTTTTCAGATCTGGCAAAGGAAACAATCATCACTGACTTTTCATTTATAAAATGCTTCACATAAGCATTGCTAGATGCTTTGTACAGTCAAAGCAGGTATGAAAGACACAGTAATACAAAGGGCACATTTTTAGATGAATCACACACACGCCGCCAGGTCCATTTTTTTCAAAGTGCGGAAAGAGGAAGAGAAATATTTATATTTCCCTCCAATAAACTTTCATTAAATTCTATTTACCATGAAGGTGTTCTGCATTTAGCTGAAAGCTGCCATCAAGCTCCAGGTTGGGCAGAAGTGTTAAGCCTGGCTCATCCAAGTCTAACTCAAAAAGATTGACACCTGGTTTAGACCAGAATTCTATTTTATATCTGGCTGTACACACTATACAATTATAGCAGTTTGATACTGCTTTATCGGTCATGGCTCCATTGTATATCATCATGGGAAATGTAGGTCGGGGAGGTGCTCAGAAATATCTGCTATGGAGACCTCTAATTCATTCCCCTGAATCATAGCACTAGAGCTCTCTCTCTCTCTCTGGGGGAATTCTAAGTACTTCCAGAAACTACAAATCTCAGTACACTCGACAGTAGCATGGGGCCAAGACAGTGGAAGAGGCAGCGGCCTTGCTATAACCTGTCACATGGAAACACTCCAACTCTCTATTTCCAACAAAGGCCAGCCTAAAAGCCCACTGAGAGCAATGATGGGGAAAAAACAGCAATATTCTTGTTATCCCCACACTGTCTGAGATTTGGCTATAAGGGAAAGGATCTATTTGGTAGCGGTTACTGTACAGTCAAATGCTTTTCCCGGGGAGACTTGCCTGGAACCTACCTTGACAACAGCATAAAAGAGCTGGAATGCACCTGAAAGATCACCTGTTTCTATTCCTACTCCTTAGGTCTTATGTTCTGAGACTGTTTTCTGTTGTTCTTTAACTTGTAAAGCACCATGTACACTGATGGCGCTCTATAAGCAAAAAATTCCCAAAACTGATGAAGACAATTTTCTTCTATAAGTTAGCTGTTGTGAATTAGGTTGAGTGTAAAATAGCAAAAATGAAATTTAAAAGTTAATGTTGATTTAGTAAACAAAACTATTCCTTCTAGCTGTAGCCTCTGGCTATCTGCTCTAGGAGCATCTTCAGTTAATGAAATAGTTGTGTTCCTGGATATTACTTCCATAGCAGAAAATTTGGTACCGCGGTAAAAATAACATAGAAAGAAGAGGGATAGGTTTAAACACTAGAAAAACAGAAGAACAGTTCAACATGTTTCACTAAAGTTTTCATTCAGAACAGTCTGCATACATAAAATGAAACAACCAGGTCCCGTAAAGCCTTGCGTACACAGGCAAAAACTTCTTGAGCCTTCTACAGACTACTTGACAGCTCCTTCCAAAATGCATTAAGAGATGATTTTTATTTTTCTTTCACCAGTTTCTGCTTTTGTAATGATTTCCATTTTAGTAGCCAGACTTATAGTTCTATGCTTATTTTAACACGCCAGGGGTAGCTGCTGAAGCCAGAGAGTTTGCTTTCCCCTGTCTCTCTGTTTTGCTGTTCATGCCGGTTCAGTAAGGGTTTCTAGGGGCAGCTGCCGTTACTTTGCCTGTTTTCGACAGGCACAAACAACTAGAGCAGGATTGGTTGAAGAGCATCTCGTTCTTTCCCTGCTCAACTTTTATTGCACTCTCTACTGCAGATGTGCTGCTACAACCCAGCAACTGAACGTCTGTGCTTCTCCAGTTCTTAACCACCCTCTCAGTTCCAGTGCTGTTTAAAAAACTTCCAGCTAGAAGGAGGACAAGGAAGAAAAGAGGAGGGGCTGAGTAAGCCAAAAAGACTTTGTAAAAAGGAGCCTCTTTCTCGGAGGCTTTATTAACTGAGATATGCCTGTACTAACTTCAAGTACTGAGCAATGTAAATTCCCTTTAGAAAGTGAACTGTTTTCCTTTCCCAGCGACAGTTAAACTGAGATTATTGTTTTTTAAAGAATTAATTAATTTTAATTAATTTGCATGTCTCTGTAGCCTGCAATACCATCTTCAGTCGCTAGGTGGCATCACTAAGCAGCGGACTTCTGGAACGAGCCGAGAAGGCGCTGCAGCGAAGTCTGGCATATTCATTTCTACAAAGGGCCTCCAGGCACTTCCATATGGGCCAGAGGTATAGTAAGGAAAACAACACGGCAGGCGCAAACTGCTGCCTTCCTCCGCATAGCCCCCAACCGCTTCCAAAAGTAAAGAAGGGAGAGAAGGTCCTGCTTCCTGTTAAGGGCGGGAGGGAACGAGCAGGGGAGAAACCTGAATGAGCACTCGGGAGGAGGAAAAAAGAGGAGAGAGAAAAATAGGGAGTGGGATACAGGGGGCAAAGAAGGGAGAGAAAGAGGAGAATAAAAGCGAAGGATCGGAGTGGATAAAGTAAAAAAATCACCTAGGTGAGCAGGAGAAGAGAAAGGGCACCTAGGTTGATAAAGAGAGAGAAAGTACACTTGGCTTTATGGGAGAAAGAGGGAACTGTGGTAGGCAGTGGCCGACGGGAAAGGAAGACTGGGACAATGGGTGGAGAGGGAAAGAAAGAACAGCGAAGAAGGAAGGAAAAGAGCACTGAGTGGAATTGAAAAGCTTCCAAGCCACGCCGGGTGCTTCTCTCAGTCTTTTAAACAGGTCAGTAAAATAAAAACTGCTACGCGAACACAAAGGAACGTGTAAGTGGGACGTGACTTTACCTATGATTTGTCTGTGAAGTCCCTGCTAGATCGAGAAACGCCATTCTGTGCGGTTCAGGAGAGATTTCCCCGGAAGGGCTGGACGGCTCAATCTTCGTCGAATCTTTGGTAAATTTATTTCCTGCTTGAGAAGATCAGGAGCCATAAGAAAATGGGAAAAGGAGAAAGAAAGAAAAAAGAGAGACAGAAAGAAGAGAAAAGACGGAAAATGTCCAGGTATTATTTTAGAAGAGAGGCAGGGAATCCTCGGCTGAAGGACGCCAGCCACTTCGCAAATGCCAACCGCCTTGGTTTGGTTTCAGCCACGTTGGGCTTTGGCTCTGACCCCATCCGCCACCGATATCAACCCCCAACAAATTATCCCCAAGGGAAGAGGGCTCTTCACGGCAAAATACTTTCCCACCCCTGGTTTAGAACTTCAAGTATAATTCCTTCTCTCCTGGGTGTGTCACCTACCAAAAATGTTTTAGTCATCAATAGAGCTGGGCTAGAGGAAGGCAGGAATTTGCCCCAAAGTTGCACCGGAAAAAGATGTGGATACCAAATCCACCACTGAAAAGTAAAAGGCTACATACTTTCCACTGGATTTCAAATTCCATTGGATTTCAAACGTTTCATTGCCCTTAGATAAGGCTCTGAATATTCTGCTCAGCTGCAAAAATCACTGAGCAAAGCTGAATTTTGGTATTTGGGTCAGAAAGTGGATGCCGTTAGAATCTCTCAGCTCTTCCATACGGAGTTGGTTTACGCATAATGCTGTAATTTAATGTTATGGTAAGCTGCAATAAGCTGTGATTTATTCATTTCCCTCTAGCACAGCCATAAGGTATTTGGAAACTTTTCCTTCCAATTCTGATTACGATATCCAATTCTGACTATAATAGGTTACGCAAATCTAACAAAATATGACTAGCTCTAACAATAGTTTCATTGGGTACAGGGCAACCTCAGATACGAATTCTGAAGCTGGTTTGTGTCACCAAACCACAATTGGAATTAAGCATAATTTAGGGTGTGATTTAAGGATGTGTAAACTGTGGTTAATCTAAAAGGAATGCAGAAGCTTCCAGGCTCTTCTTTGTGTTGCACAGAAGAAGCAGGGAAGTGCATGAGGCTGGAATTCTTTTTAACCCCGAGCTCTGAGCTAGAATAATTTTGTGTTACGTGCAAAGTTTCCCATTCTGTTTTCACCTCCTTCTGAAGCTGGTCAGCCCAGGCCGTGATGACAACACTGGGGAGAAAAACACTGAAGAACGTATCTGCACAAAATCATTTGTTACCAGTTTAGCTGCCATAGGTCCATCCTATGAAATTCTGGGATTTATAGTTTGGTACTTGGAAGTCTGTGCTTAAGAACTCTTGTTAATTTCCCTGAACTACAGCAATAGAGGGCTCCGACAGTCAATTCGAAGTCCCTCACCAAAGCAGAAATCGTTGGATTCCATAAGATGGAGCCATGGCAATGGTATGGAACTGCTTTCCCGTGTAGTGATAACTGGGATCTTTTGGCACGGGATGGGACAGAAATATTTTAGTAAATAAAGAATAAATGAACAGCGCAGATACATTCTAATTCTCTCATTCTCCAAGGTACATACAATTGGATTAGGAAGCATTTTTCCGTAGGTGCAGAAGAATTCAGGAAGATGTGTCACATACCTGTAAAAATTCTTTCATCAAACATCCTGCAAAAGGAAGAGAGAGAAAAAAATCAGATGGAAGGAAAAGGTGTGTGTGGGGGGGATTCAAAAACACCAGTGGGCGACATACTCGCTGTATACCACAGTTAGAGATATACAGCCTGCAAACAATGAGGTTCTGTTCAGGTATTGTGACCAACAGCTGCTGATTGATCCAGCCTTCTCTATACATTTCTCTAATCTCCTTTAAGATCATGTTAGGATCAGACCACACATTAATTATGTTGATTCAGATAGGGATCAAGGTGAGTGAAGAAGGTAACTCTGCATCTTTCATTTCAATTTTTAGTAAAGAAAAACAAGAGATGGGAGCTGAATACTACATAATTGACAGAACAGTCTGAGACCATTTCCACACTACACTGTTTTAGTGCTCTTATTCCACTTCCAACCTTCTGTGGAATCCTGGGATTTGTAGTTTCCTGAGGCCCAAGAGCTCTCTGGCTGAGAATTCTCAAGGTCCCTCCCTAAACTGCAAACCCCAGGATTCCAGAGGATGTTGGAAGTGGAATAAGAGCACGATAACCGTGTAGTACAGAAATGGCCTAAGACTCAGACCGTCCGTTATGTTACTCATGTAGTATCAGCTCCATCTCTTGTTTTTCTTTACTAAAAATGAAAATGAAAGATGCAGACTTAACTTCTTCACTCACCTTGACCCCTATCTGAATCAACATAATACACACACACACACACACACACACACTAGCATATATACCGGGTGTTGCCCAGGATTTTATTTTCTCATAGGTAACACTTGTTAGAAAGATTTGAGATCCTGTGTCTCTAGTTCCCCAAACTGTCTTGTTCAGTAGCTGTAAATTTCCCTATTTTCCTCAATCTAATCTGTATTCAGAGCTATTAACATACACAGGGCTGGGTTCCCGAGGGAATACACTGCCCTCCTCCTTGCTGCTAGGGTTCATCTCCAGCCAGGCCCAAGAGCTCTCTGGCTGAGAATTCTAAAGGCCCCTCCCTAAACTGCAGACCTTGAGAAGGTTAAGAGGGGACACAATAGCTATGTTTAAATATTTGAAGGGATGCCATGTAGTGGAGGGAGTGGGCTTGTTTTCTGCTGCTCCAGAGACCAGGACAAGGAGCAATGGATTCAAGCCGCAGGAAAGGAGATTCCACCTGAACCTCAGGAGGAACTTCCTGACGGTCAGGGCTGTCCGGCAGTGGAATATGCTGCCTCGGAGTGTAGTGGAGTCTCCTTCTTTGGAGGTTTTTAAGCAGAGGCTGGAGGGCCATCTGTCGGGAGTGCTTTGATGGGTGTTCCTGCACGGTAAGGGGTTGGACTGGATGGCCCGTGTGGTCTCTTCCAACTCTACATTTCTATGATTCTATAATTAAACTGCAAACCCCAGGATTCCCTAGAGTCTTCTCCTGCGAGGCCTCTGCCTGACACAGACAAACAAACTTTGACTTTTACATATTAGATACATATGTTCCTCATGTGTTTAAGTTTGGTATTTTTTTTATTTCAGCAGCACACACTGTGCATATCTGGAGTGGATGCTTAATGGCTCTTGCTTAACGACGTCCCCTTAGCAATAGCAATAGCGATAGCCATGTGTATTTCTATACCACTTATCAGCTAAGTGGTTTACAATGTTTTTTAGCTAATTGCCCCCAACAAGCTGAGTACTCGTTTTACCGACCTGTGGAAGGATGGAAGGCCGAGTCAACCTGGAGCCCGGCAGGACTGAACTCACAGCCTTGTGGCTGCAGTGCCGGCATTTAACCACTGCGCCACCAGGGCATGCTCCCCTTGCAACGATGCCCTTGTGGCATCACCGTGGCTCCCCACCTGTGGCATCACAATGAATCACCCCTCTCTCTCTCTCAGGGCCGGGATCGTCCTGACCCGGCCGCTCTGTTGACCACAGTCTACTTATACAGCTGGGTCTGTCTTTGTGCCAAAGCAGCTTAGGCAAGGAGCGATGAATTTTTCCCCTCTTACGAATTCACTCCACCAGCAACCCTGACTTTCTTCCACTTAGATTCCGAGCGGGAAAAATAAACCTCAGGCATAAGCAAGGTTTCCGCGCTGCTTTGAAGCTCCAACTTCGCAACCCTGTAAGTGGAATTTTGCTAATGTAATTTTGCAGGTGAATTGTCAAAAAGGTCAGGTGGTGTCATCACAACTAAGGAATTGCTGTATACCCAAAACAAGAGTGTGAATGGCTACTATCGCCTTCCACCCCAACCTCTTGCACAGGACTGTGGCAAGAAAACAGTTACTTGATCGCCTTCTTGGAAGAAATGGATACACAAGAGTGTTGTTGAGATCTTGCTGAAACCCATGAACCCAGACTCCAGAGCACAAACTTTTTTGGCTTGTACTGCACTGCTACATTCTGAATGGATATTCAGATTATATAAGCTTGCGGATTATAAAGTGGGCTGCAGTCCATGAAAAATGTATGCCACATAAAACCTGATCGTCCCTAAGGCATTATTTGTAGTATTTTTTTCTGGACTAGATCATTATCGGAACTAACACCGCTTCATCCCAGCACTTGAAATACTAAAACAACACCCCAGGGGTGTGCAGCAAACCTGGGAAAAATCATTTTTCCACGTCCCAAGCTATTCATCTAGGAAATCCCTGCACGCTCAACAGCATTCTGCACCATTATGGCCCAGTCAATAGGACTGGAGCGGGTCTGCACTTTGAAATGAAGAACAGCCATTTGGGGTGGAAAGTAGGGGGCTTTCCACACTACACAGTTCTACTGCTATCATTCCACTTTAACTGCTATCGCAACATTTGATAGAATCCTGGATTTTGCAATTTACTTAGAATTCTCAGCCAAGGCACTCTAGTGTTTTTTCAAAAGAGCAAATTCCAGGTTTCCATCGCATGTTGCTACGGCAGTTAAAGTGGAATTACAGCACTATAACTGTGCAGTGTGAAAGGGCCCTAGGCAATTTCCAAACCTAGTGGGTGTTTGCCTATTGCTGGCTGCATCTTTTCAACATCCCAAATCATCCAAGTACCTTTTAATTACAAAGTGGATGTTGTGTCTCTCCTCCAATATTCGTTTGAGCTTCGGGACTCCGTAAGTGCATGGCCTTTTGAACGGGATTTTGTCGGGAATCCCAATGATTTCAACGGCTTCCGGGTCACAAGCAATTTTCCGGTACGGGACAGGGACCATGTGGTCTAGCCCCAAGGCTTCAGCTGAAAATGACAAAACATCCGACATTTAACAGTAAGAAAACTCGGAACATTATTAATTGCAGTTTTGCAACTTAGCCGTGTGCAAAAACCTATCAAGTCAACTGCAACAGTTGAAGTCCCTGTATTGAGACTATTCACGTTTGCAAAACAGCTTTCAACAGCAGGTATAATATTGTTATAGAGAGAGAGCCAGTCGTACATAACAAAGTTCACAGAGAAAACTGAGATTTCAAGATGTTAGGTGCTGTATACAGTGTTTGTAAAGTGCCCAATGCGTTTCAGTCTAATGAATATTTTTTTCTTTTTTTTTAATTATAGGTATATAATTTTAAAAAAAACATTCATTAGACTGAAACGCATTGGGCACTTTACAAACACTGAATACAGCACCTAACATCTTGAAATCTCAGTTATACAATATATATAATATAATATATATTATAAATACGCTAATTTAATATACATACTTACATATAGATTTATATCAGCTTAACTTCTTTAACTGAACGGTTGAATAACTGTCAGAGACTGCTAATCCTTCCATATGATAGCTGATGAAGGACCCCAAATATTCTCCAGATAAGTATATACACATTCCCAATCTTCCTTAAACCTTTTCACTGATTTGTCTTTTAACAATATTGATAATTTAATGAAAAGTCTAATGAATATTCTGAGCACTACTTAAACGGCTGAAATAATGGCAACAAACCAACCGACTACAACTATAAACATGCACTGAAAAGGTTTTTCTTTAAAAATAAATTTCATACTTCCTTGTTGGAGCAATCTGCAAAAAAACAGTCCAGGCCAGAGCTTTCCAAACTGTGTGTCGCGACACATTAGTGTGTCGGCTGAGGTGTGTAGGTGCGTCACCACCACTGCTGTCGCCCCGGGCCAAGAAAGACCCCAGCGAGGGCAACCGTGGGCCTAACCCACCCTAGATACACCTCCGGGCGCTATGCATGCATAATCGGGTTGAAACAGTGGAATTGAATGTGAAAAGGCGCGGCCGCTCGATGAAAAGCCACCTATTTGTCAGAGTGTGCCATGCGGGACCCTTCTCTCACTTTTTCACTGCGGAAGTGAAGTGCTGGTGCTGTTATTTTCACATTTAGTTACTAAAACTGCAGTTGAATTATACCTAAAATGGATAAGTTTCTTGTGATTTCCTCATTACAATTTCGTTTCTTGTAATTTCCTCACTACAGTTTATGTTAGGTGTCTGTATCTCTTATAAAATGTTAGTTTAACCTGCAGTTTTCTAGTAAAACTGTGTCGCAAAATGACGCCATGTCTCACCAACATGAAAAGTCTGGAAAGCTCTGGTCTAGCTGCAAGCAAATACAGAGCTCTCCTTGCCTGCAACCTCCATATCCATAATTTTGAATGACCACGGAGCATTGCATCCTCAACCTAAAATGAGGGTGATGTGTGCACGGAGGTGCTGAAGCATTCATGCACACATTGCCACCACTGAATATGATGGGACGTGAGCACTTGCTATTTGCATCAGTTACTGGAATGGAATCCTCCGCATATACGGAGGGCCAACTGTGTATTTTATACTCTACCCAGTGGCAACTGTGATCCAAAGACAATGGTAAAATTTATCTACCACACAGCTGTTTCTAAATGCCAATTTATTTTTTTCCTTTAAAATTAGGAAGCCTTAGGTAATTCCCAGCTGAGCAGAACAGTTCAGGAAGGTTCGTGCAAAGAAAATCTGAAAAGTTCACCAAAGGGGTTCAAAAGTTCACAAAAGAGATGGAATGGATCTTAAGCTAAAAATGTTCAGCCTCACAGGGCTAAAGTAGAATTTGGATTTTCTCCCAAACAATAGATTCTCCTTTAAAAAAAAAACCAATTAGGCTCCCTATATTACAATTTCTGGATTGCATACAGTTTCTAGAATCTAGCGCAGAGACACCTGTATCATTGCATACAGTTTCTACCATCTTAAGACGTAACCTCCCTTTTTGTCGCCTGCATATAAATGTTTTTGTGCTTTTTTCCTTCTTATGTTTTATACTGATTGATACAATGAAATGCAGTCATATGCCAAAGGAATATAATTCCCATTGTGTATAAATAAAGACTACTTTTCCATTAAACAGTTCTCTTCGTTGTCTACTTTCTCAGTCTACTGAATAAAGTTATCAACTTCACTGTATATGACACACCTCGGGGGATGTCAGGGGGCTGTACATACTCATCCTCAAAGATTCCTCAAAAATCTTTGAAGTTTTCTTGGACCAAATACCTTCCAATAAATAATATAAACATTCAGCCCCAATTTTGTGGCCACCACGGATCCTGAGACCCCCCTCCCGACTCTAAAATTTATATGGCCAATTTCTCTGCACCTTTGGCTCCATCTTGGCCTTTCCTTTCCAACAGAAAGTGATCCAGGAGTCCATGTCCAGAGTGCTTCCTTTTGGATAAAGCACTGTGGTCCTAGAACACCCCGGGGTGCAGAAAACACGTCAAAATTTCTCACTGCACCTCCAGGATCATTTGGAGACATATTTGGGAAAAGAAAAATATTTCAAAAAACTAGGAGAGGGGCTGCGGGGTCCCTTTGGGTTATAAATACATCTCTGGGGGGCAAATGCAGTCATGGATCATACCTTCCCTACCTTTGCTGTACACGCGTGCCATTTTCATTGGAGCGAAAGAACTTTCTTCTGCTACTAGAAAGGAACATTTGTGCAGACGATTCCACCATCCACTTGCACAGCTCAATGATATTACTAATGGCTCAAATGACAAAGCAAGCCACTGTATTTTGTTATGGGCTATTGTTTCTGTGGAGTTGAAGCTCCTCTCCCATGCAATGTTGGCTTCTGCCCTTGAACAGGAGACAGGAACTTCCCTGCGAAATTCTCTTAGTTCCAAGCTGCCACCACCCATTGGATTAACCCGACCCTTCGGCAACACGGTGGGACGCTGCATGGGAAACTGCCCATCTCTCTGCTTAGAGATCCCTTTTGTCCCCCCTACCTCCCCTTCTGGGTGAGAGAAATCCTGTCTATGCATGTTGCGGAGAAACGTGTGGGAATGGAGGGGAAACAGAGAGGTTTTTACAGAAAAGTATTTATTTTAAGACATATAAAGGTAGGCAAGAGAAATATTGCTCATGAGAGGCACCTCCTCTCAGGTACAATTCCTCAGATCAGCCAAAACTTCCAAAATAACCAAAAAAAAAAAAAAAACCCTAAAGCAACCAACTAGAAATATTCTAACTACTTACATCAGTTGGTCATTTCTAAGGTGGTATGCAGAGATGGCAAGGAGACAAGGGCTTAGGCCTGTCTGCCACCGGCAGATTTGCCCCTGCGTTGATGTCTTGGGATGTTTCCCTTTGTTCTCGCTCTACCTCGTGGCTTCTCGAGGATTTTTATAACTTTTCCATCAACGCATCTCGGAGATTCTCATCTTTCTCCCTCCGACTGGGCAACTCTCTCGCGTGACCTGTGATGCTAACCCCTTCTCACCTCTCTCCCCGATTGGGCAACTCTCTCTCTCATGACCTACGATGCTAAACCCAATAAAACCTAACCCTAGTGGTTCATTAACCCTTCATATGCCTGAAGGGAGAACTATCTCCCTTAAGTACTGTTACCTGGATAATATGGAACCCCATTATCAGTTTCTACAGCTATTCTGGGGACAGCCGGCATGGTCAGCTGGCCACAGGCTGGAATTCGGCCGACGCAGTACTCTAGTGGTCACACTTTTTCCAGCAGAGACAGTGGGGGAAGGCAGACAAAATCTTCAGTACGATGCAATTTGTTTCTGCAGCTTAAACGTTTTAAGCTGCCAGATTTGAATGGCTTACTTCTCCAAGACCTTGCTTCCTTCGTGGCTGCTCCATCCTGCCGCCACCATCTGTATCAGGATAGCTATGCTGAGTCAGTAGACCAACAGGATTCTCATCAGGGTATTGAGCCTGAGAAGCTAAACAAGGGGCTCCTTGCTCAGCCACAGTTTCACAGTCCCACAGCCCAATTTCCTTCAGAGACTGAAGAGGAACAGCTAACATACTATCCACACGCACAGACCAAGTAAAGATCACTAAGGCAGCAGGGGCCATTTCCGCACTCCACTGTTATAGTGCTATTATTCCACTTCCAACCTCCTGCGGAATCCTGGGGTTTGTAGTTTCCTGGGGCCCAAGAGCTCTCTGGCTGAGACTTCTCAACGCTCCTCCCTAAACTGCAAACCCCAGGATTCCACAGGATGTTGAAAGCGAAATAATAGCACCGTTGCAGTGCAATGCAGAAATGGCCAGATACTTCATGGAAAGCAAAGCAAGAATGCAGAATCTGTATCTTTCCAGAAGGAGTTGGACTCCAACACCCATCAGCCCCAGCCAGCATGGCCAATGATCACGGATATTCAGACTTGTAGTCTACACAACCTCTGGAGGGCCAGGTGTTCCCCTACTTCCAATGCAAGCTATTGTTTTCCTCACAGTTTTGGCCGCAAGCAAATCTTCCATTGAGGGAGCTGGCGAAGCAAGTTGTGCATCAGGGCAATTACAAATTTACTGCGTGATGAAAAGGGGACGTTCAAAACAAAAGAGGGCTGCATTAATTAGAAGCTGTGGGACGAGAATGTGCCATGCCAAGAAAGCAATTAAGAGAAGGGACACATAGCATATGGCATTGGCTTGTGTTGGCAGAGTATTTTTTTTTTAAAAAAAAGCACCCGCAGAAAACACCCACAAGATTGTACCATAACGATATGCAAGCCATAAGCGCCGCAGATGACAAACAGCCGTTTCACACCCACTCACCATATCTGCTGTTAAATAGAATTTGCACACATTCCCTCAGGGTGTTGATATCTTCAGTTTCTTTTATAAAACTGTCCCATTTATCTAGCAAAACAAAGTAAGAAAAATTTCCACATGGCAACAGAATTTTTTTCCCCTCTCGCACCTCACCTGAGGAGTCAGGATCTGCTAACCCGCCACCCTCCGTCTCTTCCTCCCCTTGTTAGGAGCACAACGGCACTTGAGAGAAAGACGGGAGGATTTTTGGCTGCGTCGGGCACACTGGCGATTTCTGCACTGGACTGTTATAGTGGCATTACTCCACTTTCAACGTCCTATGGAATCCTGGAGTTCCTGAGCCTTAGGCCCCTCCCCAAACTGCAGTGATGCATTTACGTCTTTTACTCCAAGTCTCAAGTCTCTACCTTCAAATCTTAAGTCAAGTCTCAAGTCCTTGCAAGATACTTTCAAGTCAAGTCTTGAGTCAAGTCTCAAGTCGGGCAGCCAACTTCATACTCCAACCCGTATGCCAGAATTTTTGGACAGAGTTGAATAAAGTCAGTTTTAACCATTTAAATAGAGTCGGTCCTCTACTTTTGTGATTTTGCCATCTGCAGCTTCGGAAGTGGGGAATAGGATCCTTCTTATTCCCCATTATTGAAACTCCAAGAGCTTTAGAAAGAAGGATCCTTCCTCCTCAAGCCTAACACATTTTCTCTTCCCCTCTGAGATACGCGTCCTGCGCTCTGGGCACAAGTCTTGCCTTCTGCTCTTAGGAAAAGTTTTAGAAAGCACCTCCTATATGTACCAGGGACAGGCTACCAAGCAGAGCTCAACCTCACCTCAAGCCCATTTGCTGTTCCCTCTGAGAAAGGTGTCCACACTTTGCACTTCAGACAGATGTTCAAGTGATCAGTAAGTCATAAGGTTTCTGGACGAATGTGTTACGTTCTGAACCGAGGGCAGCAAGTCAGTCACTAAAAATATGCAAGTCTCAAGTCAAGTCGAGTCAGTGTGCAATTTTTGCCAAGTCAAGTCCGAGTTGAGTCACTGAAGTGACTTAAGTCCCACTTAAGTCCAAGTCTACCGAGGCTACCTCACTGCTAAGCTGCCAACCCCAGGATTCCATAGGATGTTGAAAGTGGGATGATACCACTATAACCGTCTCGTGCAGAAATGGCCACTGACACAGCAACTCCTGCTGGGTGTTTTCTAAGAGCTATGGATGGATTCCTCTCTGAAACCCTGGAGAGCAGCTGCCAGTCAGTGTAGACCACACTGAGCGAGGTAGACCTGCGGGCAATAAAAAGCAACTTCCATAGGAAAGAGCCACAACTCAGAGGTACAAAACTGTAATGTTCAACCTTTTCATTCTGATTCACCTCTGCAGAAGGAGAAGCCGGCGCCTTCCATGTCAGGAGGGCGATGAATCATCCTCTTATTGTAACATTTTTTTTAACATATCCTATTTAATGTTACTAGTAGAATAATTTGTCTAAGTAACTCTGTGAGATGCTGATAATGTTAGGAGAAAGTTTATGTCTATTTTCGGTTGAGCAGTCATTTGCTGTGGAGAATAATTAGGAAAAGAAAGAAATGAACAAAATTAGTCTTAGTATGAATATTAGTAAAGACATTTATTATTATTGTTATTGTTGTTATTATTATTATTATTATAGTTTTCTTTTCTTATTTTTGTTTCTCTTCCTTTTTTGATTTAAGAAGGTTGATACAGCAAGTATTCTTATTCACTTAGGCCATTTCTGCACCACACTGTTATAGCGCTATTATTCCACTTTCAACCTCCTCTGGAATCCTGGGGTTTGCAGTTTAGGGAGGGGCCTTGAGAATTCTCAGCCAGAGAGCTCTTTGGTTTCAGGAAACTACAAACCCCAGGATTCCACAGGAGCTTGGAAGTGGAATAATAGCACTATAACCGTGTAGTGCGGAAATGGCCTTGAACCTAACCTCATCATATGGGGAGGTCTATCTTCTCTTGGGTTTTTTTGGAGGGGGAATGTTTCTTGCTTTATCTATATTTGTTATTAGTGTCATGCTATGGAGTCAAATGGTTGTTATATTTTCAAGTCATGTCTGCTATGAGTTTGTTACAACTCCTTTTTTCCAGGTTTGTTTCCTTTCTGTCATTTTTATGTGTGTGTGTGTGTGTGTGTGTGTGTGTATGTATGTATGTATATATACACATACACACATACTTGTATATATTTTGTATTTTGTTACATATTTTATATATGTTTCCTTGTCTTTTATATATTTACATAAAAATAAATTTAAAAAAACAAGGGTGATGAATGTAGCATGGGTCTCAGCTTCAGCTTTGAATGAGCTATCTAACATTTTTAATCCTATTCCCCCAAATAGGTTCAGCACCTCGGATAGCTCCTTTGAAACTGAGGCCATTTCCGCACTACCCTGTTATGGTGCTGCTGTTTCACTTTCAACATCCTAGGGAATCCTGGGGTTTGTAGTTTAGGGAGGGGCATTTAGAGTTCTTAGTAAACCACACACTCCAGAATTCCACAGGATGTCGAAAGTGGAATAATAGCACTATAATAGTGTAGTGCGGAAACGGCCCTGAACAGAAACCTAGGCCCTTTCACACTACACAACTATAGAATTTTTAACTGTCCACAGACTCATGGGATCTGCAGTTAGGGAGGGGTACCTAGAATTCTCAGCCAGAGAGCTCTAGTCCCTCACCCAATTACAAGTCTCATGATTCCACAGGACGCCGCCATGGGAGTTAAAGTCAAATTATAGCGCTATAACTGCATAGCATGGGAGGAGTGGATTCATCGTCACGCTTACATGGGAGCCACCGGAAGCCCCAGGTTTATACATACCGTTTTGCAAATCATGTAGGGCGGCTCATACAAAAACTGGACTATTATCTTATTTTGTTCACGTGCACAATAATGCCACAGTCAGCGATTCTAACTGGCCTGTCATAGGCTGAGGTTCTGCCCATTGCTGTTCTCCACTAACCTTTTTGCTCTACATATCTTAAGCTAGAAATTTCCCTGCTCCTCTAACTCCCCCAAAATTTAAAATTCAGACATCTAGCCCCACTTTTGAAGGACCAGCAAGCAAAACGATACCTGACTTGTCATGGACGATGGAGAACAAGATACGTTTGGAGGAATGGACGTTTTGAATGAGTGGACCGCCTGGGAGAGTAGATTTCTGACCTGGACAGAAAGAAGGAAGGAAGGAAGAAAGGAAGAAAGAAAGGAAACAAAAATGAGTGTTGAGCTGTGAAAAGTGAGGGAGGGATCGAAACTAACGCGAGGAAAGAGGGCTTCATTCAGCAAAATAGCTGCACAGGTTAATTTAAAGAATGAATGAGGAAGAAGCTGCAGTAGCTCAGAGCCAGCCTGGAATCAATTTCTTCTGACTTGATCGCCTTCATCTTGATCCCGGATGTGTGAGGATCAGCAATTACTTCTGAGTAAGATGGGCAAAGGACCAGTCGTGGCTCCACATTAAGGACCCCAGGGCAGCTCCCCAAGGCCACCCCCTCTCCAATCCCACTCAAACCCCAGGAAAAAGTTCATTCCAAAAATGGCAAACTGCACCCCAGAAACCATAGGTTGTGTCATTTGCCATTTAAAGGGTCCCGTATTTGCTGATGTAAAAGACATACCGGCGTATAAGATGCACCCATTTATATGCCAGCAAATACTATTTGCCAGTGTATAAGACATTCTGCCCTATGAGACGCACCCCATTTTCAAACAGCATTTTTTTGGGGGGGGGGAGTGAGTCTTATAAGCCGGCAAATACTGTATTTTGATCCCCTTCCCCCCAGGCTGAATTCAAGCCTGAAACAGCTTTTTTAAAGAAGCCAGAAGTGATTGTCTTTTCAAAATAAAAAGAGAGTCCTAGCCTTAAACAAGCTTAGGTTATCCAAAACAACACTGAAATGGCAAATGACTTCCCAGGTGATCTGGGATATTCAGAGGGGGCAGCATGCGTGCCCCCTCAGGTCTGAAAGGCAACAGAAATTGCCCACCCTTGGGTTGGAGTCAGGTATAGTATCAGGGGGGCAAAATTCTCAGGCAGAGAGCAGAGCCCCTGTGCTAAAGTGCTATTAGGATATCTTCTGACTCCTTATCTTCAGGGGACAAGAGCTGAAGATTCAGATGCTGCATCAGAGCATCGGGGAGAGAATATTCCTCTCAGAATCTGCATCTGACATGCAAACTGCCACAGAAGCTACAGTACCACACTTCAACCTGGGTGGCTGTGTTGCCGTCCTCAGATTTCAGTCCAGAAACCTAAAGGGAACTATGATATCCCCTAGAGTGGCTTCCAGAAGCAGGCTGTTACCTGTCTGTCAGAGATTTTGCCACCAGTAGTGGAACTGATCACCCAGATAAAGCTGCAATTCTGTTTAATTTCAAGGTCAAATTTCGCACATATTTATAACACTGTCCCTTTCAGTGCTAAAAGACATCTGTTTGTTCCAGTATGTGCTTTCTCTCACCCTGTATCTTGCATTCCAGCATGCCCTGCTTTGTGATTGGACACTGGAAGGTAAACATAGCGTTAATTTGCAAGTCGGACTGTTGAGGCATTGTAAGGAAATTCCACTTTTGGAGAAAAATGTGAGCTGCAGGAAATATGTAATCTCCTCAATGTCTAGCATGACCTCTGTCTGTTGCTGAAGCAACATTTGACTCTACCAGCAAGATTTTTGCACTCCAACCTTCACCAAATGCGCTGCCCGCTTTCCTTAGCAGAACCTTACCTCTGCTTTGTTTAGAATTTGCTTCGCTTCCTGGGCTAGAAGTCAAATTTAAGCATAGCACACGACACAAACGCTCAGCATCTCATCCAGCAAAGACTACTGCTCAGAACCAACCACGTAGCATGACCACTGTCGCACTTTCCTCAAGTGTTCCAGTCCAGTGAGTGCTTGGCAGCTAGATAAGGGGACTACCATTTTAAGTCCCCACCATACCCCTGATGTAACATTATGCCAGGGCATTTAGGGAAATTAAAAGTCCAAAATGAGCCAGGGAGGCTTCAGCTGTTAGCAGCTACTGTTCCTCAGAGATATCAATGTAAGGTGGCATATGGTCCAACTCTCCAAAGAGAGGGATCATCTTAGAATCATAGAATCCTAGAGTTGGAAGAGACCCCAGGGGCCATCCAGTCCAATTCCCTGCTATGCAGGACCCACATCAAAGCGCTCCCAACACGTGGCCATCCAGCCTTTGCTTAAAAACCTCCAAAGAAGGAGACTCCACCACACTCCCAGGCATCATATTCCACCGCCGGACAGCTCTGACCGTCAGGAAGTTCTTCCTGAAGTTTAGGTGGAATCTCTTTTCCTGCAGCCTGAATCCATGGCTCCTTGTCCTAGTCTCCGGAGCAATGGAAAACAAGCCTGTTCCCTCCTCCACATGACATCCTTTCAAATATTTAAACCTGGCTATCCTGTCCCCTCTTAGCCTTCTCTTCTGCAGACTAAACATCCCCAGCTCCCTCGGCCGCTCCCCATAGGGCTTCGCGGCTTCCAGACCCTCCGCCGTTTGGGTCGCCCTCCTCTGGACACGCTCCAGCTCGCCGATATCCTCCTTGGCACAAGGTGCCCAGCACTGGACGCAGGACTCCAGATGAGCTCTGACCGACGCAGAATAGAGTGGTACCGCTACCTCCCTCGATCTAGACACCACACCCCTGTTGATGCAACCGAGAATCGCGTTGGCTTTCTTGGCTGCCGGAGAAGAGAAGTGGAAAGGCATCCCCGACAACCTCCCCCTTTCACTTTCCTTGACCGTTGCCCTCAAGTACGCTCCTCCCTGACCATTACCCCGACGCAGACCTGGCAGGGAGAGAGGGAAGGAGGGAGGGAGACATGTTTGCTGTTGTTACCTCCTGCCCAGGAGTGGTAGCCCCGTGACCCTGTCAAAGTCATCTCTGACACATCTCCTCTTCCCACCCAACTCGAGCATATCGGGGCCTTCGCGCAGGCTTCGAACAGCCACTCCTCGGACAGCAAACATTAAGGTCATTACCACAGCAGTCACCGAACTCCTGTGGCGAAGGCACCTTCGCTTCTCCTGACGGGCGGGACCTCAGCATCTCGCCGACAGCGCTCATCCCATGGCGACCGGCGGGACCTTCCTGCTTTATCTCCATGGCAATCTGCGTGGGAAGCGAGACGCCGTACAAGAAGCTGTTTGCGGTGACCCCGGGAAGGGCATCTTGGCTGGCCAGTTTCGCGTGCACGTTGTTAAGGCCTGGTTCCCGGCTCCCCTTTGACATGAGGGCAGGACAGTTCGCCTCGGAAGAAAGGTTGGGCTCCCGAAAGGAGTCCTCGGGTGGCCTAAATAAAGCCAGAAACTTCAGGTGAATTGCACAGAATCATGCACAGAGTCCTGCTGGACGATCCCAAGAATGGTCCATAGACTACAGCCTATAGTTTAATACCGTGGCCGTTTCCCCCCTACACTGTCTTCCACCTATTCTAACCATTTCCGCACTAGCCTGTTACAGTGCTATTATTCCACTTTCAACCTCCTATGGGATCCTGGGGTTTGCAGTTTAGGGAATGGCATTTAGAATTCCCAGCCAGTGAGCTCTTTGGCCTCAGGAAACTACAAACCCCACAATTCCCCAGGAGGTTGAAAGTAGAACGATAGCACTGTAACGGTACAGCGCGGAAAGATCCAGAATGTGAGAAACTGGCTTTTTGGGAGCATAACACCTAAAATCCCTGAGCCAGCATCTTCTGAGAGCTATAGTGCAAAAATTAAAAAAAAAATCACTTTTCCAAGCCCTGATTATTACAATATTGAACTGAGAAGGGAGCAGTAGAGAGAAAGAGTAAGATGGGATGAAAGTTTTATGCTGCAAGGCCCATTGCTGGGATCTTAGGAGGCCCTGATACCTGAAGAAGAGATAGCACCAACAAGGTAAGAATCAGGCACAGCATTTATTCTCTGGGCAGGCAAAGCCCCACTCTGTACAGGAGGCCTTCATCGTTCTAACTTCTTCTTACCTTTTTAGCCTGAAACGCATGTGGTGGCTGTGCTCTAAAATGGCCATCAGAGACTTTGCATCGTACTCAGTCGGTTTCCTGAAGGCGAGCCCATCAGGCATCCCAGCAACCGTCAGCAAGCCCGGCTCTTTTAGGAATTTCTCATATGGCAATGGTATCACACTGCTCTTCCCCAAGGCCTCACCTAGAATAAGAAGGAAAGATAATAAACTGGATGACAGTACGGGAGAAAGGGATCCGAGAGTCTTGGTGGACCTCAAGCTGAACATGAGTCAGCAGCGTGATGCAGCAGCCAAGAAAGCCAATGTGATTCTGAGCTGCATCAATTGGAGTATGGCGTCTAGATCAAGGGAGGTGATGGTACCACTCTATTCCGCTTTGGATAGACCTCATCTGGAAAACTGTGTCCAGTTCTGGGCACCTAATTTCAAGAAGGATATTGACAAACTGGAGCGTGTCCAGAGGAGGGTGACCAAAACGGTGGAGGGTCTGGAAGCCTTACAAGGAGTGGCTTAGCGAGCTGGGGATGTTTATTCTTCAGAAGAGAAGGTTAAGAGGGGACAGGATAGCTATGTTTAAATATTTGAAGGGATGCCATGTCGAGGAGGGAGTGGGCTTGTTTTCCGCTGCTCCAGAGACTAGGACAAGGAGCAACGGATTCAAGCTGCAGGAAAGGAAATTCCAGCTGAACTTCAGGGAGAACTTCCCGATGGTCAGAGATGTCCGGCAGTGGAATCTGCTGTCTCCATGGAGTGTGGCGGTGTCTCCTTCTTTGAAGGTTTTTAAACAGTGGCTGGATGGCCATCTGTCAAAGGGAATGCTTCGATGCAGTATTTCTGCATGGCAGAAGGGGGTTGGACTGGATAGCCTCCTGGCTCTCTCCCAACTCTAGGATTCTATGATTCTATGAATTGTGAATGCGAGCTAGAAACAGAATTCAAGGTCTGACTCAGGCCCAAGGAGCTGCTGGGTTTGGTCTTGTGGTCTCATTGTGTTCTTACCAAGAAATATAATAGGGGTTGGCAACTGCATGGATGCCAACCCCACCCCGCAGAATCTCCCATAAGCTCCATCCTCTCCAGAAGGCTCAAATACCTACATTTTCCTCTACGTTCCCTCTCAAAATTGCAACAGGAAGCGACGTGTTGTCACCGTTTTGAGAGGAATCACAGAGGAAAGCAAAATTACGAGAGCAGTATAGAGGTATGAGGTATTTGTGGGGGTGTGGATGAGGCTATTTTTCACATATTTTCATGCACTGGGGTTTTTTTGCATAGTTTTAGGGCAAATTTGCCATCAGGCCAACTTTTTTTCTTTTAAATGAGGGGCTGGATAGCTTTAGAGGACTACCCGGGGACTTCAGCAGCCTAAAAGTTGGGTTCAGGGGCCACAAGCGGCTCTCTTGCCCACCCTTGGACTCGGCCTCACCGTGGGGCTATGGGGATGAAGTGACGCGGAACATGCAGATAAGATAAGGGCCTTAGCGGTTCCCACTATGTTTAATGGAATAAAATCAATGTTCACCTGTAACATTTTTTTTAAGATACGAAGCACAGTCAGCTCGCCACTTTTTGAGTTCAGCGTTCATAGATTTGATGATTCATGGGTGATTTATTTACTTTTATTAAAACAAACAAACAAATTAACTGTATTCGCATATTTTTTTATGCATATTGCATATTTTTGCATATTTGCATATTGCACATTGCATATATGTTTTCTCTAGGAATCTCTCGGTCCTCCAGCACAATTCTATGGTTGACTTCTGCTAGAGATTCTTAGAAAGAACTCTTCTCTAGGCATTGCTAGATCCTCCAGTGTGACTCTATGACCCGCTTCGGCAGGTTGCCGCTCACAAAATTGTGCTGGAGGACCTAGAGATTCCCAGATAAGTGTGCTCAGGTTTAAAAAAAACAAAACGAAACCCGATTTTAATTTTTATTCACAATTTTTCCACTTTTGTAGGAGTCTTACACCCCCTTGATGGGGGTCCTGCATCCCTTTAGGGAGAAAAAAAAAGCCATAAAATGGGATGGGAAAAGGCAGAATAGGACTGAGCAAACGGACAAGGATTATTGTTGGGGAGGAAAGCCGGTGCTATTAAACAGAGTGTTCTGGAAAATTGCAGAACTCTACTCTGCAACATTTTGTTACTGACACCATTTTGAAAACAATACATTAATTAATAGTGCCAGGAGCCACCGAGGGCCTCAGTTTAGGGACTCTTGACAGGTGTCTTAAGTTATATTCTAGGGTGGACAAAGTATTGTCCATGGAGCACACACGGACCCCAAAGCTTTTTTGCAGCCCCAAGGCTGTTATCGCATCCCCTTGACACCGGTCTGAATTTTCTTCTGGGCAAAAATTGGGATTTTCAGCTCCCAAAGGCCTCTAGGAGCAGTGGTTTTGCAATAAAGGAGGGTGCAGGACTCCCCGTTCCCCAAACTCCAAAAAAACTCAAAGGAATAGACTTCTGGCTATGGCTGGTTCTGATTCTTCATCATTTGGGAGCATATCTTAGGGTGGCAGGGGTGAAAAGCTGACCCCAAGGCCCTCTGAACAACTTAGCTTGTTTGGGCCACCAAAACTGATGACAGGCAAAGGGCAGTACTGTAGTCATGAGCTTAACAGTGGTCAGATGACCCAACAGGTCAACCAGGTTTCATCAGGCCTTGTAAAATCATAAAATCATAGAGCTGGAAGAGACCACAACGGCCATGGAGTCCAACCCCTTTCTGCCATGCAGGACAAACACCCAATGCACCCCAAGCAAATGGCCATGCAGCCTCTGCTTGCAAAACACCTTGACTCCAGTATGGCTCTGCCTCCCAGCCAGGTTTTTGTTGGAATGGGGAATCGGGGAACCTATTGAGTGCAGCCATTTCCGGTACCTGTTTTTTTGTTACCTGGCTTACTCCTTCTCAGTTTACTACAAGCAATTTCCTCCCGCAGACAGGCATTTGGGTGTCTTTTTAGGGTGCACTTTTCAAATGTACACATTCCAACAGAAAAGCACCTCTTCCCTTCAAGCACATTGGTGCCAGTTTAGAATCGTACAAATATTCTTTATCCATTTTTCAAATATGACTACAGTCATCCCTCCCCATCCACTAGGGTTAGGGGCACAGGACCTGCGTGAAAGTGGAAAAACCATGAATAACTCTAGGCCCTCTCAAACCATATTTAACACACAAAAAAGTATGATCACCCTATTCAACCCTCCGTGGATTCCTTTGAGGCCTCAGGGTTCCCCCACAAGGCAGAAGTGGAGGGCTGGTGGGGCTTCCTGCCGCCTCCACTGCTGCCCCTCGCCATTTTTAAGAGGGACGTACAAGCCTCCATCGCAGTTTCTCAGTCTCACGAGGCTTGCAGTCCCTCTTAAAAATGGCACAAGGAGGCAGCAGAGGGGACAGCAAATAATCCGTGAATAATCAAATCCGCAAAAGTGAAACTCGCAAACGTGGAGGGCTGACTGTATGTTCTTAAACATATTCCATCTGCTTTTTCTGGAACATATGGAAAGCTCAGAAATGTACACATTTACAGTCACAAACGATGCTTCGTTCCATCTTCCATCCGGGGACGTAGACACAATTAAGAGAAGCCGACAGAGCATATGTGTCATCCATCCCTATTTTAAGACAAAGACCAACTGCCGTCATATCACTTCACCCTTTGCAAGCCTGAGAGTATGTCAGGTCACCCATCTGCAATGTTTCCTCTCCTCTAGACCCCCCCCCCCAAAGTTTCCTAATATACAAGCTTGCAAATATTACTTTTTGGAGCTACAAGTCCCAAAATCCCCAGCCACAGGTTGCAAAGGTTATTTCTAGGGCTGAAGTTCCCTGAACCTTCTGGCTAACACGGCCCATTTCCAAACCCATTGGGGGATTTTGGAAGCTGTAGATGACAAATAAATGTTACTAGCTCAGGGGTCAGTTCAACAGGTCTAGGCAACCGTTCTGAAGAAAGCAACCCACACGCGACACAGAAAGCAACCGTAACGGAGGCAAAGCTGAAGGAAACCAAGGCTGTTCCTTACTATAAAGCACGTCAAAAACTTCTTCCACCATCTTCCTGAGGAGGTAAACATCTGATCCCTGATCCGGGGAGATCCGGGGAATTGTCCGGCCAAAGTCCTTGATCTTCCTCTGGCCATCCAGATCTTGTTCTTTCCTCTGTTGAACTCCTGCCACCAGGAGAGGAACAGGAAGGAGAGAAAACAGATGATAATTTACGAGATGAGATGCCTTCTTGGTATCAGTGGCTTGGTGACGCTACTGGAATCCACAATCATCTGTTCATGACAGCAATATTCAGAACATAGAATTGGTACCCGGTGCAGAATTTTTCATCCGATTTGATGTTGCCCTGTTTTTACTATTTACTATCAGAAAATACCTCCCAGTTAGTGACTTTTCCTTCTTTTCATAGATCAAGGTTAGGCAGCTTGGTGGCCTCTGTGTTTTGCACTACAAGCAAAACCATCAACCTCAATATTGACAGTGGTTGGGGATTATGTTTATTGCAACTTAAAAAAATATTCGGAGAGCACCAGTGTGTCAATTCCATGGCACAGAGTATGAGGACAATATCCACAGCTGCCAACTTTTTAAAGTTTTCTTCATTTAAGCTGTATAATTTAGGATAGTTTAGGAAGTTATTTTGTTGCTGTTACTGTTGAACAAGTGCAAGTCAGAAATCCTTCTCAATCTTAGGGATATGAAAATCTTTCAATTTCAATCTCAGCAAGTTTCTCAGAATCCAGTCTTCCTTTCTCTGGCCATTTCCACACTACGTTGTCATATTGCTATTACTCCACTTCCAACATCCTGCGGAATTCCGGGGTTTGTAGTTTACTGAGGCCAAAGAGTTCTCTGGCTGAAAAATCTAAATGCCTCTCCCTAAACTGCAAACTCCAGGATTCCGTAGGATGTTGAAAGTGGAATAATAGCACTATAACAGTGTAGTGCAGAAATGGCCTCTGTTTCATACTGGGTTATGGGACTAAGGCGCTAAATCCTAAATTCCACAATAGCAGACCCGTTGCTTCAGTGGGAATTTAGCAACTCAGCAGTTATGCAAGTCCCAGTGATACCATGGGCCTACTTTACCTGGGACTAGAAACCAATTTTAAGCCTTTGAGTATTTTTTCTTGCACTGCAATTCTCACACGCTAAACACATTTTTCCTTAACGTGCATAATTATTTGCACCATTTACCTAATTTACACTTTTCTCCATTGATTACAAGAACAGTTTTTTATTATGCTCAAACAACTGGGTCAAATCATACAGGCCGAACTTATTTCAGATTTTTTCTCCTACTACAAAAGTTCACTGTTCTCTAATTCTGATCTCCTCGGACAAAAACTTGGCAAACTGGAATTTATATCTTCCAATAAGAATGTGACACAAAATTGGGCTGATTGAGCTGGTATGCTCGCCAATAATGGATCGATCATATGTTGTCGAACTTCCTTGTACAGTGCATAGGACAAAAGATGGATTCTACTTCCTGGTTACTCCGGGGACATAACCTTGTGGTGTAAAAGATACCGGCAAATCGAATTTGGAGCATTTCAGAGGAAAAAACATTACATCTGGCCTTTGTAAAAAGTCTGCGATGACTAATGACACATTTCTCCATTAACTAAAGCATGATTATGCATATTTTTCCAATTGCGTGATTTTAGCTATCTGCATGTTAAAATATGCGAAGTTTAAAGCCATTGCTCCGTGTCCTAGTCTCTGGAGCAGCAGAAAACAAGCTTGCTCCACATTCAACATGACATCGCTCCAAATATTTAAACATAGCTATCATGTCACCTCTTAATCTTCTCTTCTCCAGGCAAACACACCTAGCTCCCTAAGCCGTTTCTCATAGGGTTTCACGGTTTCCATGCTTTCTACCATTTCGGTCACCCTCCTCTGGGCACATTCCAGCTTGTCAATAGCATTCTTGAATGGGGAATACCTTTCAGCCCAAGGACTGATGTCAATTTCAGGCAAGTTCTAAGGGGCCATATGCCAAGTTCTAAGGGGCCTCTCCCGGCCAAAGGCAAAAGGATGGGCCAAAAATATAAGCTGATTTTAGCTCAACGCTCTTCATACCAGCTCTGGAGAATGGGGAAAAACACAGAAAAGCTGAGAAACCACTAACAATGGTGTCACAAGAAAGCATGTGGCCTTCACGAGAAGCCGAAAGGGACAGACAGAAACCCTTGGAATTGCATTTAGCCCCACAACCGAAGGCTTTGGACGCTGGAAGTAGTCTCATGGAGAGCTTTAAAAAGCTAGGACGGGGGACATCCTATATTCATCACTGTCACCAACACCATCATCTTGATCATGTAAAATCTAAGGCCATTTCCACACTACACTGTTATGGTGCTATTATTCCACTTTCAGCATCCGTGGAATCCTGAAGTTTGCAGTTTAGGGAGGGGCATTGAGAATGATCATCCAGAGAGCTCTTGGGCCCCAGTAAACTACAAACCCCAGAATTCCACAGGATACGGAAAGTGGAATAATAGCACTGTAACAGTGTAGTGCAGAAATGGCCTAAACCTAAAATAACGAAATAAACGTCTGAACGAGTTCACCATCAGTAAGATAACCACTGTACAATTACAAAAAGTGACAATTCGTGGAACATGCTACACGATCTGATGATACCTCACTGATTCCTAGATTCTTGAACAGAATTTAAAAATCATTAACCCTCCCCAAATTCCAGCCGGTAACTTCTGGTAAACTGTAAAACCTAGATGATGAAGATGGCAGTGATGATGGAGACACAACATAAGAAGTTCCATTTGAAGCAAACCGCCCTTCAGGCAGAAGCCTCTCCGTTGAATCGTCATCTATATATGAAGCAAGGAAAGAGGACAAGGTATCGGCAGCAATATGTATTTGCTAATGCCGAATGCTCACAAATGGATTAGACTTAGGGCAAAAATATACAGTTGGCGCACACTCAACAGATAATCCAAGCAGGCACTGACCTTGACAGGCTAGCAGGGCTAATATTTGCACGAGAATGAACTGTTCTTGAGCAGTTCCACCAAGGGGATTAAATGCAAACATGCTCGCTCCCAGCATCCAGCAAGACGACAGTCCCCTGCCTGGTTTTTCTATCGCAATGAAAAACCTCAGAATTCTAGCTAAGCAAACAGGTTCTACTTTAACCCAACACATCCGGGGCAAAAGCTTGGCTAGTAAGGCCCCAATGTCCAAATCTCACATGCACTCAGGATCGTAAATTGCATGGGGAACCTACAGCAGGCTGCAAAGGCCATGTCTGCATTATACTGTTATAGTGCTATTATTCCACTTTCAACCTCCTGTGGAATTCTGGGATTTGCAGTTTACTGGGGCCAAAGAGCTCTCTGGCTGAGAATTCCAAATGCCCCTCTCTAAACTGCAAATCCCAGGATTCCATCAGATGTGGAAAGTGGAATAATAGCACTATAACAGTGTAGGGCGGAAATGGTCACAGTCTGCTGACAGCTCTCTGGGTGGATTATAGTATATCCACAACTAAAAGACGTTCCCACTCACTAATTCAGTTTTTGAAATAACAAAAGGTAGGGATAAAGAGCGAATTTTGTGGGCTGCAAGCTCAGCACTGGTACTGAAAACAAACTGGGTTGAACACGGCTGAGAGACACCTTGCTCCAGAGTTCTATGTCTCACTTCATATTTTGCTTCTGGTTCCAAATAGTGAACATTGTGCAGTTCCAGAAAAAAATAATATTATAATTGGTAGAAAATTCTGTAGTTTGCCCACCTGTGCGCTATGTAATTAGAAGCAACTGCAGCCATCACGGCTAGCTTTGACCTGAGCTGATTCTCCGCTTCAGGGACGGGAATTGTTCAGCCCTCCAGATGTTGTTGGAATGCGAGTCCCAGCAGACCGAGCCAGCAGAGCCAGTGCGGAGAAATGCTGGGACATGCACTCATTCTGGAGGACTGAGGGGTTCCCACTCTTGTTTTGGGGAGACAGCACGTAAAACATCTGAAGCCAAAGGAGAGATGTTTGTCTTGCAAACTCAGGTTCCTGAGATAACAGAAAGCTGAAGGGAGAAGTTGCGCCGTGGGTGAGACGAGCCAGGAAATCTGCAAGCGAAAACACGCTGGTCCTAAAGCAGAGGCACAAATCATGTAGCCCTCCAGATGTTGTTGGACTGCAACTCCCAGCATGCCTCAACACTGCTTATGCCCTGCCTGGTTCCCAGCCGTGCTCCACCTTACGTCAGGCATGCAGCAAGCAGGGGCTGACTCCAGACCCTTGCGGTCTCCCAGCCGTTCCAGGTCAAGACGGCCCAGTACTTACTGCAGAACTTCTTGAAATCCGCCTGGACCTCTTTCCTTGCATTCAGGAAGAGCCTCCCCTTTTCCGTCCCAACAACAAAGGTATTCTCATCATGGACTGCAATGCAGGCAACCTCAGCGTTGAGTTTAGAAAGTGCTGAACACTGGAGGAAAGAGAATAGGGGGGCAGCAGTCAGGTTAACATATTTATTCCTTAAATAAAAGATTTTATGCCTGACTTTCTTGTCCAAGGAGGTCACCAAGGCAATTAACATCACAGAATCACAGAATCTTAGAGTTGGAACGGAGCAGAAGGGTCATCCGGTCCAACCTCCTGTCATGCAGGAAATCTGGCAGTCCTGAAAGATGCCCTTCCACCCTCTGTTTAAGGATACAATCACAGAATCTTAGGTCATTTCCACACTAGACTGTTATAGTGCTATTATTCCACTTAAAACATCCTGTGGCATTCTGGGGTTTGTAGTTTCCTGAGGCCAAAGAGCTCTGTGGCTGAGGATTCTCAAGGCCCCTCCCTAAACTGCAAACCCCAGAATTCCATAGGATGCTGAAAGCGGAATAATAGTACTATAACAGTGTAGTGCGGAAAGAACCCTTAGAGTTGGAGAGGAGAACCTTAGAGCTGGAAGGGAGAGGCATAAATCAACAACACCGCTTCAAGATATCATTTGGATGTGGTGTGATAAGTGGTATATTTTAACTGATTAAACGCATTAAAATAATAAAAAAAAGTGTGATCAAGCATCATCCAAAAATACTTTAAGGAGGATCTGAACACTGCAACGCATGTACCAGTAGATCTCTCACCTGGGTTATTCGAATAGTATTCTCTGCCCAGGAGAAATGTTCACCAAGAATGCTTGGTGAGTATTTAAAAACTACAGCTAGTTCAAAACCCAGCAGTTAAATTAAAATCCAGACCTGGCCACGGGGAGCAGTTTTCTAGGACCTCCATTGTCGTCTGATCTTCTTCGAGGGGCTAAACTCAAGGAGGTTGCTTGTTTGTTTATTTAATTTATATGCCGCCTTTTCTCCCAAGATGGGACCCAAGGCAGCTTCCAAAAGGTTTTTGAAAAAATTAAAAGCTTCAAAACTATGGAAACATTAAAAGACATATAAAACGATAAAACTAACAATGGATTTTTTTAATGCTTACTAACACCTTAAATACCCTTCAACAGCTGCGACCAGATGCTTGATGCTATACTATATTCTCTATTTTTTTACTTCTTGAAACAGAGGTAGTCAAAATGCCGCCCAGAACCTTCATTTGCCTGCCAGAGCCTAAAGTTCTGCCTCCCAGGGTCTCCTCAAATCCTGAAAAATCTTGCCCTCAAAATGAAGGCATGTATCCCCAGAAACGGAGAACCAATGTGACGCAGTGGTTTGAGCACTTGAAAACCCACTGGGTGACCTTGAGTGGGTCACACTGTCTCAGCCTGAGAGGAAAGCAAGGGTAAACTCATTCTCAACCAATCTTGCTTAGAAAACCCTATCGCAGGTTTGCCTTTGGGTCATCACAAGTTGGAAACGATACGAGGGCACGCGATAACAACAAAAATTCCCAGAAGCCCCGGCCAGGTATGATCTGCAATTTAATTGTGTCTCCCGCAGGACTGTTTTAGGTCAGAAAAAAATTATTTAGGAAGCCAAAAGTGGCAAGCTAATCATTTCCTGCTTATTAAACAATGCCTTTTCTGCCTCTGAACGGTCCTGGGGAGAGAACTTTTGCAAATGGCAAACTTTTACCCTAAGAGGCCAGCTTTTTGGGGGGTGTGATTTCCCATTTTGGAGGCAATCTGGGGCAGGGGCAGGTGTGTGTTGGAAGAAGGATGCAGCCTGCCAAAATCTGGGCAGGGGCAGAACTACCCCTCAAACTTTCAAGAGATGCCCACCTCTGCCTACATAGCTGGCAATGAGAACTTTTGGTGTTTTTCCATATTCTATTAGGGTAGCAACCAATGGAGAAGGGATTAACCACTGGAAGCAGGTTCCTGCTGTGAATTACAATTGTGTGCAAGGATCAATACAAAGATCCATCTTACTGTGTGTTGAAGTGAATTGGCCCTTTTAGCTCAGTACTTTTTACACCGACCGGCAGCAGTGATCTCAGTTTTCAGGCAGTGTTCCTTCCATGGCTACAGATTTATGAGTCCCTAGAATTATATTATACAACTGCAGAATTGGAAGGGACTCCAAAACCCATCCAGTCCAACTCCTTGCTCAAATCCACAGCCAAAACATCCCTAATGGATGGGCAACCAAAGTTGTGTTGAAAAACTCCAATGAAAGAAAGCTCGCTACTATCCGGAAGGTGCCTTTCGAGAGGAGGAGGAAGGCCAAATTCAGAGAAAAACACTTAAAAGAATGTGGCACCCAGAAGCTGGACAACCAGGAAGCCTGCTCTGTCTCTGGAGATAGGTAGTTGATCTCCAGCCCTCTTCTTAGACAATCTCATAGAATCCATCCTAACTGGAAACCACGCCTGTAGGGTTTGGAAACCATGCCCTACATGGAGAGGCTTAGGGAGCTAGGAAAGTTTAGCCTGATGAAAAAGAAGGTGAAGAGGTGACATGATAGCCATGCTTAAATATTTGAAGGGACATCATGTTGAAGATGGAGCAAGCTTGTCTTCTGCTGCTCCAGAAACTAGGACACGGAGCAACGGATTTAAACTACAGGAAAAAAGATTTCACCGAAACATCATCAAGAACAACTTCCTGACGGTCAGAGCCGTTCGATAGTGGAATCTGCTGCCCCAGAGCATGGTGGAGTCTCCTTCTTTGGAGGTTTTTAAGCAGAGGCTGGATGGGAATGCTCTGACGGCGTGTTCCCGCACGGCAGAATGGGACCAGACTCGATGGCCATTGTGGTCTCTTCCACCTCTATGTTTCTATGATTCTGTGAACCAGTTCCAAACAAGGTTAAATGTCGAGGAGAAATCTGCTTCTCTGAAAAGCTCTTTAAAAATGAGGAGTGGGAATGTGTGCCCCACATACGACTGCTTGGGCCACTTTTGTGACTTCCAGGGCCCCTCAAGCTCTTTTTTTTTTTTGCATGAGGGGAATGGATTTTTTCTAGGAAGCATCCCTCCAAGGTCCCCCCATGCGGTCAGCACAGTGCCTTAAATCCTGACAGTGGCCCACCTCTGATTTAAATAGATTATTTTGTTGTTGCTGACAACATGTTGCGAACGCATATGCTTCCCCTCTCTTTTCCTTGTCTGTTATTTCTCAGTAAAAAAATATGATAAATTTTGTCACGGATACCTCACCGAGTAGACAACAGCGTGTTGGGGAAAAGAAAAACCGACGTATGTAATATTGTTACTGGAATTTTCTTTTTTTTAAAAAAAAAAAACAAAAAGTTGGGGAAAGAAGAGAAGCTATTTTTGAAAAAGCCATTCACGTAAATTGTTTTCTTTGTCGCAGGAGATCAGAACCGTCACCGTCTTGTTAGGAAAAGCTCACGCTGCGGTTGGCAACTCACGAGGGATGATCAAAACAGCAGATTCCGACATAAAGGTTAATGGAAACGGCAATATGTGTTTTTAAAGATTGACTTCAAAACCTTCTCTCGCTGTGGACGCGGGGAAGCAATTTTCACTTCAGTACCGAAGCTCTTGAAGTTGCTTCCTCCGTAACAGCAACACAAAATAACAGGAGCTCGCTGTCCTTTCCCTGACAATACTGTCAATGTGTCTTCAAAGGAAACCCGCCGTCTTTCGGCCCATAGCACCTTGTGCAACTTTTTTTTGGTATTAACCGTTCTGATCCGCCCGTTCCCCAGCTGCACGGCATTGCAACCTTCCACAATTGAACCTTTCCCCCTCAAATGCGCTAAAAATGTCTGCAAACATGCCGTGGCACCAAGTGCATGCTGTACCCCAGCAAAGGGCCAGGGAATGCTCAATGCTCAAACCAATGGTGGAGTTTGGAGTGTGTGGAGGGGGCGGGGCTAAGCATGTGGGGGTGTGGCTGCAGGGTGTGGGGGTGTGGCCAGGGCACACAGGGGCGTGGCTACAGGCCGGGACGCCCCGGAAACTTTGCCGCCCGGGGCGAATCACTCCTCGCCCCCCACGTTCCTACGCGACTGACATAAAAACAAATCACCTGGAAGACTCAGAAAGCATGAATGCCTTTCCACGGTCTCAGTAGCAACGGTCGACGTTGCTAAACTTTGGAAAAGCAAAAAAACATCCTGATATAGACCAACGGCTATTAAGGCTCATAGAAATGAAGGAGTATGATTTACTTACACGCTACACAGACGGAAAACTATAAACTGGAACAAGAATGAGAGCCAGTAATGAAATACATAATTAAGAGATGGGTTGTCAAGATTAAAAACATACAAAATACACAGGTAAACCTATTTATTTGCTTACTACTTTTACTTATTTATTACCATTATTACAATGTACAAGATGTATTTTTTTGCACCGGGGGGGGGAGAATAATAAGTTATTTTATTTCAATTACTTTCCTTACAAAGTATAAAATTAGTATAGATATTAACAGTCCAATGTTTTGTAAGGATAAACTGAACCAAAAAAAAGGTGAATTCAATCATGGATTTTACTCGAATAAAAAAGGTAAATAGAGAGCTTTGGAAAAATATGGGTGAACATAGTCCAAGGCTGAAGGCAAAAGGAAGTTGATATTCTTTTTCCTTTTTCTCTTATGTTTTTTTCTCTCCTTCTTCTTGCTAATCTTGTTTCTTATATTGTTGGAACTTCTTTTAATTATACTATTTATACTAGGTTAAACAGACAGTGTATATGCCATCTACAATCTTTGTCTTTTCTTCTAATAATATTTTTAGATTTAATAAAAATTCAATTAAAAAAAAAGAAAGAAAGCAGGAATGCCTTTTTTATAACGGCTGAGAATCACAATGGTTGTTTGCAATGCAAAAAGCAGACGGTGTCCCTGGATTCTTACAAACTGTTCACAGAGTCCTGCAGATCACAGCTCTACAGGGCTGTGCATTTCTGTTTTACGATGCATTGTTGCTTTTAAAAGATTCTATTTAATTACAAAAAAAAAAAAACAAGACAAAGCAGTTAGTACTGTTTTAAAATTGTTTTAGACCGCTCCAAGCTGTTTCAAAGTGTTCAAATGGCTTTAAACCATTAAATGCTGCTGTAGAGCAGTGGCAGCTGGTGTGTTCTATGTCAGTGGGGCGGGAAGTCCACTATGGGTTTAAGTCTGCATTTTAAAGGAAATATCCAAGGTGCTGAACCTATTTGAGGATAGGGCTCAGTACCTTGGATAACTCCTTGAAAGTTCAGCTTCTGTGCCCCATGATCAATTAAGATACCATCCATTACCGGCCCTGAGATCTTTCGCTACAGGGGAAGATATTGCTGTAAGTAATGAATGAAAGCAATAAATCCATAATTTGACGTTACTCTTGTGTGCCTTCAAGTCAACTCAGGCCATTTCCGCACTACACCGTTACAGCGCTATTATTCCACTTTCGACATCCTATGGAATCCTGGGGTCTGCAATTTAGGGAGGGGTGTTTAGGATTCTCAGCCTGAGAGCGCTTTGGCCTCAGAAAACTACAAACCCCAGAATTCCACAGAAGGTTGAAAGGGGAATAATAGCACTATAGCAGTGGAGTGCGGAAATGGCTTCGGAGTTATGCTGACCTCCATCCTACAGTTTTTTTTGGCAAAATTAATGCAAAGAAGGTTTGTCATTGCCTTCCCCTGAAGCTGAACAAGCAAGCACAAAGTTTATTGTAATTTAGCAATTTGCACAGTTGAACCTTAATATGTAAATCATTATACGTAGTTTAAAAATCTGCCCATGGACCATCAGTTGCTGGGTGATTGTGCTTACAACCTTTAAGCATCGCAAAAACGGTTACAAAGAACGACCTTCCCTTCCGTGATTTTAAGAGTGACTGGATGCATTTTCTTCTGCAACAGTCCAAAAGTACATGTAAGTAATATCTTCAATAGACAAAGAATCACAACTGCATACTCTGTCTCTCTTAGGCACCCCCTTTTGCTGAACAAAACAATCTACAAAAAAGAGAACATTTAATCTTGCCTGAGTAAAAGCTGTTCTCCTCTTGATATCTGACAAATCTACCAGATTTGGAAGTAATAGATATGGAGGAACCAAAGACACATAAATTATTGGACTGACAAGCCTTAATCCCAGTTGTGTCTGAGACTGGCTGTCCATATCCTTAAGATTAATTTAGCCCTATTATATTCTTGAGCAAAAAGAAAAGAAGTGAAAAATCCCAGATCCATGGTGCCCAACTGCATTTTATTTGCTATTTATTTATTTATTTATTTATTTTGCTTTCATGCATTTCAGCCTACGTTCCCCAGTATCATCATGCCAAGTTTTGAAGCTTGTTTAACAAGCTAATCTGAGGGCTTTGGCTTTAACAGTCATTACACCCAGTCATTACATCCGCAAAAACCTACTCCAATTTAGTGGAAAAATCAGAGCCTCAAAGAACAGTTCTGGAATATCTGCAGTTCTAAGATGGGTTGAGGCTGAGGGAGTGTGACCTGCCCAAGATCATGCAGTCATTTCCCAGGGCTGAATGGGAATCCGTACTCTGGTCTCCAGGAGTCTTAGTCCAATGCTAACAAAATGACTTTCAACAGAGAGAAACGTAAGGTCCTATACCTAGGCAGAAAAAATGGAATGCACAAATATGGGATGGAGGACTTATGGCTGGATAACAGGACATGTGAAAGGGATCTAGGAATCTTGGTGGACCACAAGCTGAACATGAGTCAGAAGTGTGATGCAGCAGCCAAGAAAGCCAACGTGATTCTTGGTTGCATCAATAGGAGTATGGTGTCTAGATCGAGGGAGGCAATGATATTCTGTTTTGGTCAGATCTCATCTGGAATCCTGTGTCCAGTTCTGGGCACCTCATTTCAAGAAGGATATCGATAAGCTGGAGTGTGTCCAGAGGAGGGCGAACAAAATGATGAAGGGTCTGGAAGCCATGAAGCCCTATGAGGAATGCCTTAGGGAGCTGGGGGTGTTTCGTCTGCAGAAGAGGAGGCTCAGAGGGGACATGAGAGCCATGTTTAAATATTTGAAGGGATGTCATGTTGAAGAAGGAGCGGGTTTGTTTTCTGCTGTTCCAGAGACTAGGACAAGGAGCAATGGATTCAAGCTGCAGGAAAGGAGAGTCCACCTGAACCTCAGGAAGAACTTTCTGATGGTCAGGGCTGTCCGGCAGTGGAATCTGCTGCCTCCATGGAGTGTGGTGGAGTCTCCTTCTTTGGAGGTTTTTAAGCAGAGGCTGGATGGCCATCTGTCGGCAGTGCTTTGATGTGGATTCATGCATAGCAGGGGGTTGGACTGGATGGCCCCTGGGGTCTCTTCCAACTCTATGATTCTGATTCTAGTCCAAAACTCAAACCACTATATCGTGCTGGTTCTAGGTTCCTAGTTTATGCACCTGATATTCTACTAGCAACTGAGAATGTAAGAAAGTGATTTGGCGATTCATCTAGGATTGAGTAATGTAGAAAGACAGGTGACAAATTTTTTAAATAACTCCTTCTGTTCCCCCACGTCTCCTCTTTGCTCCAAATCACTCTCTCCAAATATTCGGGGGAGCTGGCCCTCAGTGGGAGAGAGGTATCTTGGCAGAAAGGAGTCAACGTAAGAAATGCCCTCCTGCTGAATCAGATCCACTTACTGCCAGTGGCAGCTGGTGGCTTCCATGTCTGTGGGACAGTGAATCCACTCTGGAAAGAGAGCATCTATACAAGGTGCTGAATTCCGCCTGTTCTTAAAACAGGTTCAGCCAGTTGGATAGCTCCTTTAAAGTTCAGAACAAACTGGTTAGTTCAAAATGAAAATGCAAAACCTGGAGTGGATTCTCCGCTCCACTGACATGGATGTCACCCTCCACATGGCTTCCTGTTCCCTACAGCGGCCAAGCAGAGGCCTCTAAAAACCCCACAAACAGCCCCAAAGCCCAGCCTCATGGCTCCTCACTTGCAACTAGCATAATTTAGGGATGCAACCCCTTACTTGCCTTCTCCTCAGGCACGAGAACAAAACAAAAAAAAAAGTAAGATTTTTCTCCTTGCCTATGAGATATTTTCCGCCAGCATCAAGTAAACTTCCTCACATTTGCAAGAACAACTTTTGCACAAATTCTGAAAATTGAGCAACATGGGCAAATCGCCGAAATTGCAATCACTGCTGCCTTGTTGCATGGATTTTTTTTTTTTTTAAATCGATGGAAGCGCTGCCTGGGTATTTTGTTTCACAAACGGGAAAGACACCGGTTCCGTGCAGAGAAACTTTGTGCATACTGCAGTAATTCCTATAGGAAAAAGTCCTTCTTATCCCATTCTCATGCCGGAGAGAAGAAATCCCACGAGGGACAACGATTTCTTGCCAGGTTACCTTGACACATTGAAACAGCCTGGCTCATCAAGAACAAGTAATTTTGTGAGAATTCTTGACATCCCTAGTATAATTCAGAGACATACTGTCTTTGAATGTGAGGACTACATATAGCAAATCTATTACCAGTATTGATTAGCTGCCTTAGCAAACTGATGGCATAAACTTGCGGGTGGTACTAACGTCAGGAAATCTGGGGTCAGTTGGTTCCTCTGGGTCCCAAACACAGACGGCGCCCCTCCAAAAGTATGTTTTTGGACATTTTCCCCCTAACTCTGTAAGTTACGGAATGCTCATTTTTGATTCCATCCCCCTCCCTACCTTAAAGTATAGCATTTAGAGGAAAATCACTGTTTCTGGAGGAAGGTGGACCATAGAGTGACACTTGGAGATCTAGAGATTCCTAGACAGAACACTTCTCTAGGCATTGCTAAGTCCCCCAGTATGATTCTATGGCCAACTTCTGCTGGAAGTGGACCGCAGAATCATACTAGAGGACCTAGAGATCCAAGAGAAGTGTTCCCATATTGAAAAAAGAATTAGTACTCCTAATTTTTATTTTTATATCTGCATTTTTTCCACTTTTGCGGTGCTTTTGGGCTCCTAAACCCCTGCAGAAGTGGAGGGCTGATGGTACTTCAAACAAACAAGCACTCTCCATAAATCTGTCTAGTCCTTTTTAAGATGCGCTGGTGTTACTGGCTATCCCTGCAACGAGGGCAAGTGAACAGCAAATTAAACAACCACCACCATACGGAATTATAGGGTTGGAAGGTTGCACTACAGCACTACAACAAGTTGTTGTTGGACCACAACAGCCATCTAGTCCAACCCCCTACCACACCGGAATCTGCAATGAAAGCTCTCCCAAACGATGGCCATGCAATCCCTGTTTAAAGTTCGCCAGAGAAGGTGAGCCCACGGCCATTTCTGCACTGCACTGTTGTAATGCTATTATTTCACTTTCAACCTCCTGTGGAATTCTGCGGTTTGTAGTTTCCTGAGGCCAAAGAGCTCTCTGCCTGAGAATCCTCAAAGGCCCCTCCCTAAACTGCAAATGCCAGGATTCCACAGGATGTTGAAAGTGGAATAATAGCACTATAGCAATGTAGTGCAGAAATGGCCATGACCCACTCAGACTGTGTATTCCACTGCCAAACAGTTCTTTCCATCAAAAAGTTTTCCTAGTGTTTAGATTGAACGTTTTTCTTCTAATTTGGATCCATCAATTCGTGTTCTAGTCTCCGGAGCAGCAGAAAACAAGCTTACTCCACCTTCTACATGACATCCCTTCAAACATTTCAGCAACAGGATGTTCAGGCAGAGGAGCAGGACGGGGAAGAAAGCTCACTGGAGTGTGCTTGGCCCTTGAAGTCTGCTGATATTCATGCAAGGTTGCCCTGCAGTCTGCCTTGGTCACACACCCTTGCAGTTATGAGTTCAGTCTGCTGGATGTAAGGCAACAGAGACATTTGCTGAAAGCTTGGAGGCCATTTCCGCACTACACTGCCACAGTGCTATTATTCCACTTTCAGCATCCTGTGGCATCCTGGGGTTTGCAGCTTAGGGAGGGGCCTTTCGAATTCTCAGCCAGAGAGCTCTTTGGCCTCAGGAAACTACAAACCCCAGAATTCCACAGGAGGTTGAAAGTGGAATAATAGCACTATAACCGTGTAGTGCGGAAATGGTCTAAGTCTACACGAGACCTGGGAAATGATACTTTTTTTGGACTGCGGCTTTGGACTGCGGAATACAATAACTAATAATATTTTTAAGCTCTACTCTAGATATCCCTCCCTCATAAAGCACCTGGCAATTTGAATTTGACATGCAGAGAATGGGAGCACCACATTGTGGGACTACAACTTCCAGAATCCTGCAGCTAGCATAGCCACTGGGAGTTATAGTACATTTCCCAAGCTCTGAGACTCTACCAAAGCCTGTCCAAGGGAAATCCCACATTGTTTCATTTCATCTTGTTTTAAAAAAAAAATCCAAACAATCTTACCATAGAATCTAAGGCAGATATTAAGCTGGTGATGACTTCATCTTTTTGAGAGAACACCAAGTGCCACTGATCAGGCCTGGAGTTGTTTGGTGGCCCGTCGGAGGGCTTCCCCAGCAGTGCCATAGTCACCTGAAACCAGCAAGAACAAGCTTAGGGTTAATGCAAGGACTTCCCGCTTATTGAAACAGCATGACGAATGTCTCCTCTAAATAGGATGAAGACATTTCACCGCCAGCATGCACCCTGGCATCGCTGTGTTGAATATTACAAAACTAACTTTATAGCCAGAAACCTGAATTGGGGTTGGACTAAGGACATGAAGAGGCAGACAGGCAAGTCTATGTTTTCCCCCTCTAGTCTCTTCTAGATCTACACGTAAATCTCAATGCTTAGGATTAACTTCCTTCTGTCCTTCTCTAAGCTCGCCTTCTGTTTCTTCTTCTCCCTAACAGCTACCTGGGCACACAGGGATGGGAACTGCGCAGCCCTTCAGACGTTTATGCTTTCCACACTACACCGTTATAGTGCTATTATTCCACTTTCAACATCCTGTGGAATCCTGGGGTTTGCAGTTTAGGGAGGTGCCCTGAGAATTCTCGGTGAACGATAAACCCCAAGATTCCCAGAATGTTGAAAGTGGAACAATAGCACTATAACGGTGTAGTGTGGAAAGGCTCGTTGTTTAACTGCAACTCTCAGCAACTGTAACTCTCAGCAACCCCAGAGCAGCAAACGGTGAGAAATTTAGTGAGTTGCATTTCGACAAAGTTGGAAGGGCTATGCAATTCCCATCCCTTGCTTCAGCGGCTTCTGTTACCCGGCGTGGCAACTCTCGTGCTATCTTCGATTGATTTTATGATTGCAAAAATAAGAGTTTTCCTTCCTTTTTAACTTATTAGCAACATCCAGGGTATTTACTCCTGTCCAACAATCATAATCTCGAAGCCATAGACTGCTATACTGTGCTAGCATCAATTCAAAACATCCTTACAGCTGTCCTGTTTGAAGAATGAACTCACACAGACCGGGCCTTTGCATAGGGTGAATTACAAAGCCAGAAGAGGACCAAAGGGCCCCTTCCCTTCCCTTCCCTTTAATTATGGCTAGAAGGCTATGGAGTAAGGGGGCATGGTTTGCATTGCATGCCCTGTAAAAACAACACAAAAGCATTTCTTGCTCCAAAATGCTCCCACACTCCCTCTACAGGGCATGGGATCATTTGGGGGGACCCGACAATCATTTCAGGATCAGGAGAGACCCTTATTAGCAGACCTCTAGTTACTTTACTTCGTTAGCACCAGGACGGGTTAGCACGTTCCCTTCCCGTTTTTCAAAAAAGCCTCTCCTGGTTTTCAAACGGCGGTAGTTGGGAGGATGGAAATACAGCGGCCTCTCCACATTCACGAGGCTTCGGGGTGCGGAACCCTTGCTAAAGGGGGAAAATGGCGAATACCCACCCCTCGTGACCCCCCTCCAGGGCTCCCTCCTCCCATTCTCTTCCCTTTTGTGCTGCTGCGCACGCCTTCCTTCTCTGCAAGAAGGAAGGGGAGCTCCAGAGGGCAGAAGGAAAGCGCACGCTGTCTTCCTGCCCTCCCCAATCCCCTTACCTTCAGCCTTGGCATAGGGGCAGCATCACTCTCCTTCTGCCCTGTAGAGCTCTTCCTCCCATCCCTTTGCCTCCGGCCCCAGTGCTGAGAACTCGCGCAAGGCAAAAGGTAAAGGGATGGGGGAGGAGAACGACGGGGGGGGGAGGCACGGGCGCCTCATCAATAATCAATAATCGAATCCACCTCTGAACGTGGAAGGAGGACGGTACAGTGAAAATGCCTTCCCTCTGCCACTAGAGGTCATCTGGGGGCATCCCAGGGATAGAGAGCTGCGCTTGCCCACCCCTCAAATAAATTCTGCTCTCTTTCCACCACACGGGGCAACTGCCTTCGGCTTTACCTTTCCACTATTCACCGCCGCCCAGACTTTTCCTCAGCTCCACACGCCTCTCCTCAGACAAACACAATGAATGCAGAATTAACCCGCATGCATTCTATTGGGTTGTAATAGCAAAGGTTTGGCAGGCAAAGATGATATAAATCAAAGAATATTTCCTTTAATACAAACCTAAGCTGTATGATTCTACCCCATGCACCGGTACATAAAGAGTCAGTTGTGTAAAAGAACATAAAAGTATTCACACTCATTGGACAATAGATTATTTCCTGTTACTTATGATAAAACACCTCTACCCTGTCTTCTATTTTTCTCCCCAGTCAACACAAAAAACTTTTCAAATAGCCTGTATCTGTTCGTCACCATAACAACAGTTTTCATAGCACTCTAATTCTCATGGTTCCAACCTAAGGAATCATGGGATATGTAGTTCTAGTGCTGCAGACCACAGAACTGAAGATCCCACCCCCAATACACACACACACACATCCACTAGTAGCGGCTGTGGCTTTCCAGTCAGTGGAGCAGTAGATCCAATCCAGGTTTTAGTGTAGTCTTTAAAGAAGCTCTCCAAAGTTCTGAACCTATTTTGAAGACAGTGCTCAGCACCTTGGATAGCTCCGTCACAGTCTGGAGGAAAGCCCACACTTCCCCACTGATACAGAACCCACTGCGCACTACTGACAAACACACACATACCATGCAGGCAGAGTGGTTATTTAATTTCTTTTACAACCCACACATTATTGTTTGGTCACGCCGACTGGGAGAGTTGGGGAACTGCAGTTTCAGTACACATTTCCAGTCTCTTATCCCTAAATCCAAAAAAGCAGTGAGGCGGGGGAAAAGAGACTAGCCGCTGGCAACAGGTCAGAAGTCCACAAACCTACCCAGCACTGTTATAATGAGTGATGTTCCCAAACTGAGAGCCCCCCAGAAGGCTTTGGAAGAAAGATCCTGAGTCAGATCCGGAGATGTAGGTAGTTTCTTTAAGGACCAGCCGAACAGGGACGGCTGCGTGCTTTAGCTTGGACGTAGAAACAAGGACCTGCAATCAAAGTGGGCTTCAGAGGCCGTGGCCAGCTACGGTGGATGTGCATCACCACAAAAGAAGACACCCATACATCGTTTAAAGGTACTTATTTGTTTATTACATGCCTTTCCTTCCTTTCCTCCAATGATCTTCAGGCAGTATGCTTAACTCCCTCGCTCCCCATTTTATCCTCAGAAGAGTGCTGTGTGCCTGGGAGTGATTGAGGAGTGTGATTTGTGGTGTGTTCGGGAGAGGTTGGAGATCTGAAGAGCTCTGTGGAGGAGAGAACTGAGAAATTGGGTCTACGAGAGATACTGAATGAATTGAGAGAGAGAGAGAGAAGAATGGTGTGCTGTTTGTAAACTTTGAGATACAAGATAAATTTAAGCAACAGTGTTATAATAAATGTTTGAAGTTCTGTGTTCCATATAACAGTCTCCCAGAGTCTCATTCTGCAGCCTGGAATATACACGCTACCATTAATATCATCTATACCTTAGTGCCAATAGTACCATAGTCTGCTGGTCCTTATATCTGGGAGAGGGGCAGATTTAAGGAAAGCGGTAAAGGGAGATAATCCTGGAAGGAAGACGCCAAGGGGGAACAAGACTGAGGAAGGTGCTGCGTTCTCAGAAAGGGAGAACTGAGGCAGACCTATTTGTCCTAGCCCTGGCTTGATTCAGAGATCTCCCTGGCTGTTCAAGGCTGGGCAGGCCTTGAGTGCGAGGGTTGGGTGCGCCTTTCGCACTCAGAATCGGCACTTGCGGTGGCTTTCCATGCATAACATGCCGCATGGTAGGTTAGGAAGACAGAGGGAGTGGGGGGGGGGAGAACAGCTCGCCCAAGCGAGTTCTGTATCTCAGTGGAGACTATACCTTGGACTTCACAAGTCCCAGAAGAATGCTCTAACCACTATCCCACACTGGGTCTCACTTAGAAACTACCAGCAAAATAGAAATAAAATACAAAACATCTCATCCGGGTGGGGAAGACTGTGATCAGGTCTACTGCATACCTGCTGCTCCGTCAGCAGGTATGTTAACAACTGTGGACATGTTAACAACCGTGGACAGGCAACTTCAAGGCTCTCCTTCTTAAGAGTTCTTCATCTTTGGACTAGACGAGATACTCCTTTCTACAGAAAGGATCCGGTGAAGCACAGGATTTTACGATATGCATGTATCCACCTTAGAATCAGCATCGAGTTATCACGCTGATATCAGAACCATGTCCTTCCTTCTCAGGCTACTAAAGCCAATGAAAAGAGACACGTCCCTGCAACAACCCCTTTTCTTGGAAGACCGATTTTCTTCATGCAAGGAATAGTGCGTTTTTTAAAAGGAGGAGCATTAAGTCACACGATTGTACATCTGCAATCTAAACAGGTATAATCCCAGTGGAGTGAAACACTGCAATCAAAATCCAGAATGTCAGGAGCAATGTCATGTCTACCCTTCTCCATGATACATCAGTTTTCTACAAGCAGGGAATAATTTTTTTAGTGGATGCCATACAAGCTCCACTCCACATGCCTGCACTGACAAATTCCAAATACATCTTTCGGTAGCTTGGTGAGAAGTTAGGGCCCTAGATGTGATCAGGCATTATGATCCCTTTCATCCATATATCCCAGAGATCATAGAATCCTAGAATCATAGAGTTGGAAGAGACCCCAGGAGCTATTGAGTCCAACCCCCTGCTATGCAGGAACACCCATCAAAGCACTCCCGACAGATGGCCATCGGGCCTCTGCTTAAAAACCTCCAAAGAAGGAGACTCCACCACACTCCACGGAAGCAGCAGATTCCACCGCCGGACAGCTCTGACCGTCAGGAAGTTCTTGGACCTTGGGAAGGTCGAAGAACTCGACAACTTGAGAAGGCAGGAAGATCAGAAAGTTATTTTTATTAAACTACAACTCCAAGAACCTACTCAGCCGGCATGAGTATTGTTAATCAAAGTAACTTTTCCTAGCTGTCACTAATGCAGTTAACTCAACAACCAGAAAAAAAAGAATTGAGAGGAACTTTGGAAAAACAACAAAATGATTTTTGTTGGGCTAGAGAAATAATATTTAAAGAGAAAGACGGGGTCCCAAGCCATTAAAATCTCATTACTGTGAATTCAAGACTAGAAGTGTGTTGGCATCCAATACTATTTCCTTATGACTGATCTTATCATATGATGTTCTTGCGAACAATCTAGCTACTGAGTTTTGCACTAGCTGCAACCTCCCACTCATGACCAGAACTAGTGACTAACAAGTAGCGCATGGGTCTTCAGTGTTATCATTCCAAGTCCTAGGAATCACAGATCCCGCTTTTCCATCTGTTGTTATGTCCCTTCAGGTCAACTCCAACATAGGGTAACGTTCTCCCAGGGTTTTCTTGGTAAGTATTTATTTAGAAGAGGCCTGCCATTGGCTTCTTCTTTGGCTGTGTGATGTTCTCACAGCCACCCGTTGGGATTCGAACCATGGTCTTCCAGAGCTTTAGTCCAACGCTCAAACCACTATGGCTCTCTTCCTGATTTGTTCAATCCCATCTGAAAGGCCATTTCAGCCTTAGTGGTTGCATGTCTTCAAGGCATTTCCAGCATATGCCAACCCTAAAGTGAACCTATCATGGGGCTTTCTTGCCAAGCTTTGTTCAGAAGAGGTTTGCCTTTCTCTGAGGCTGAGAGAATGTGAGTTGCCCAAGGTCACCCAGTGGGCTTCCATTCCAAAGTGGCTACTTGAACTCTGGTCTCCAGAGTCCAATATTTAAACTACTACACCCCACTGGTTCCATCTCTCCATACGGTCACCGTGAAGCCCTTGAATGAAGTTCTCAGTGGAGGAAAAAGACATTCTAAGAGACTGTGGCAGGTTGAGGAGCAAAGACGAAAAATCTCCAATGAAACACGATTCAGAGGAAAGGGGCAAATTGCTGAGACTCAGGTTGTCTGCCTGGAGAATAAGAATGAAGCCAGTTCCACTTAACTCAGTTTGCAAACCACACAACAATTGCCTTAAAGGTCTGCTCTCAGAGCTTGCAGCAGCTTGGCTGTGAGGTGAACGGCTGCGACGAAACTCCTTTCCCCACGATGCAAGAAGAGACTCAAATGGTGATGAACCAAAAGGAGCTAGTTAACAAAGGTGAAAAGTAAGGCAACCCAATAAGCCCAAGAACTGCCACCACCTTTCCTTGCAAAAAATTGCTTGCACGTCTTATTGCAGCCATGCAAAAGTGTACCACTCACACACAGGATGGTACAGAACAGCACTCTGCCCTTGAACAACAAAAAGAGATGGAATCACTTGGTTTTATGTTTGTAAGCTATCCTAGCAACTTTTTCTTAAAGTTCATTAAGGCAAGATATAAACTTAAGGCTGTCTTTTTAAACCATACCTGGACCAAACCAGATATTCTTATTTTGGCAGGCATTTAATACATCATTACTGTGACGAAAGATGCTGCTTATTTTAATTGTGATGCATTTGTTGGCTTTAGTATGTATTTTAGAAACAGCATACAGCAATAGCATGTGTATTTCTATACTGCTTATCAGCTAAGTGCTCTCTAAGTGGTTTACAATGTGTTTAGCTAATTGCCCCCAACAAGCTGGGAACTCATTTTACCGACCTGCAGAAGGCTGGAAGGCTGAGTCAACCTGGAGCCCGGCAGGATCGAACTCACAACCTTGTGACTGCAGTACCGGCATTTAACCACTGCGCCACCAGGGCTCTATTTTCACGTTGTTTAATTTCTACTGTTCGTTTAACGTGTGTTTTAACTTTTATACGTTACAGTTTCAACTATACTTTCTTTTTAAACTGTTGTAAGCCACTTTGAGTCCTTTCAAGGAGAAAAGCAGGATATAAATATTATAGTAGTAGTAGTAGTAGTAGTAGTAGTAGTAGTAATAATAATAATAATAATAATAATAATAATAATACAACCCTTCTGAGACAGAACCAGTATCCAGGCAATTCCAGTCCTAGGATTCCTATCTCTTGCCTTTTTACTCTTAAGATCCCTCCCTGAGTCAAGTACTAAGGCCTCCAAGTGTCCATTATACCTGACAGGTGTCTTGAGCTGATCAGCGGGTTAAGTGAAACGGTCCAGTTGTCCATGTTAGCTATTAAATCATTTAGAAGACTTGCAGAAAATAAAAGATGTAAAGATTTATTATACAGCGAATAAAATATACATCAAGCCATAGGCCGGCTCCAAACACAGCACATAGTAACACCTCCGCTTCAAACAAAGCAGCACTTCTCCCTGAACACTCTTTATATTCTCAAAACCATTCAGATTCACTCCATTTCTTTCTTCCCATACTGGTCTCAACTCTGTTTCTAACAGGCATCATGCTTCTTTCAAACCAGTCCCATCTAACCCTTTGGCCATTTCCACGCTACACTGTTATAATGCTATTATTTCAACATCCTATGGAATTCTGGGCTTCGTAATTTACTGAGGGCAAAGAGCTCCCTGGCTGAGAATTCTAAAGGTCCCTCCCTGAACCGCACACCCCAGGATTCCAGAGGAGGTTGAAAGTGGAATCATAGCACTATAACAGTATAGTGTGGAAATGGCCCTCCTGCTCCTCCTGCTTTGGGCAGGGTAGCTGTGGCTGGTCCTCTTCCCACGGCACCCACCAGAAGGGGGGAATCAGGGAGTCTTGTCCAAAAAAGGGACTTCTGCACATGGAAATCGATAACTCGGCTCGCCAAAAGGGATCGCAAAGGACTGTCCCAAAAGGGGCTCTGTGCACACGGAAATCAAGTCCTGTGAGGTTCTAGGACCTTTTCTACGGGAAGGCTTGGAGATCAGGGGCGGCCACAGGAGTTCTTCAGAGGCAACCTTCGACTGAGGCGATGGCATTGGGGTACCAAACAGCAAAGGTAGTAATGGGCACAGCTGTTGGCAGCTGCTGTAAAAACCTCCTTCGGTGTGGCCTCCTTCTCTTCCTTCTCCCCAAGGAGAACAGAGACACTGAAGGAGGTTTTTGCAGCAGTAGAGCCTGTAGCATGCAAGGTTTTTTTGAGGGTGGGTGAGTAGAGGTGTTCACGGTTTTCTACCTTGGCAGGGATCGTGCACCCATAAGCCCCGCAAACACTGAGGGCCCACTGTGTTTGCTTAGCCGAGTCATCTTTGGAGACCTTTAACCAGAAGTTGGACAGGTACCTTTCAGGAGTGGTGTAACTGCATATTTCTGCATGGAAGGTGGTTAAACTAGGGCCACTCCCACACTACAGTGTTATAGTGCTATTATTCCACTTTCACCATCCTGTGGAATTCTGAGATTTGTAGTTTCCTGAGGCCCAAGAGCTCTCTGGCTGAGAATTCTAAATGCCGTTCCCTAAACTGCAAACCCCAGGATTCCACAGATGTTGAAAGTGGAATAATAACACTATAACAGTCTAGTGCAGAAATGGCCAAGGAGAATGGAGGAAGGCAGAGCCAGTGGGCCTAGGAACTACTCCCTGTCATTACAGTACAGTGTTATCACCACCTCCACCTGCATCGCTAGTTACACAGCAGCCACAAACTCACAAACAACCACATTTGTGGACACTAAACCTGCCAAAGTTGATGGCTGACTGCATACAAACTCCTTCCTCCCTGAATCTCTGGGAGATTCCATGAAATCAATTGTAGGAAGGCGCTGTGGGAGATTTGCACACAGTCCTTTTCTCTTAACCATAACTGGGTCCAGCACAACTGGAGAATGTGGACCCTGGTCTCCCAACTGTCGATGACCCCTGAACGCCAGAGACTCAGGGCTAGGCCCTGATATCTGGCAACCCGACCACTCAGCCCCGAAAACGGAGTGGGTGACCTTGGGCAAGTCACACTCTCTCACCCTCAGAGGACGGCAATGACAAACCTCCCCTGAATCAATCTCGCCAAGAAATAAAACTAGGAAAAGGTTGCCATAAACCAGAGGCAATTTGGAAAGCACGCAACAACAAACAAGAACTCAGTAAAATCAGCCTTCCCTGTAGAAAAAAAGAACGGATAGGGAAGAGTACGTCAGGTTCTTTTGGACAGCTATGAACCTTTTTTTCCAAGCTGGCTTATGCAGACCTGCTCCCTCCCAGCAAAACTTTCCTCTTTTTTTTCCAATCAGATAAAGGCCAGTACAAAATGCAAAACCCACCAGTCCAGCCAGAGAAAGTGAAGCCTATTTAAAAATCTTGCCTTGCACGTCATCACAACAATACATGGTGGGTGGGACTTGCAAGCAAATTGGGAAGGGCTAATTTGAAAGGGTGACATGGGATCTTTTTTTTTGAACAGGGATAATTGTTGGTTAGAAATTCATCTCTTTTTTTAGCCCCAAAACACACAATATTTCTTTTGCTTTTGGATCCTCTGATCTTACCCAGACTGTATTTCAATTCTGAATCCCCTGTTTGCTCTTCTTTTCTTTCTAAAACTGAGTTGGGATCACTCAAGCCGAATCAATGTTTATTGACTCCCTTTTCACATAAGAAGGGCAGGGTAGGGGTTTAAAGAAAAGGCTCTTTTATGCGCCAGAATTTCTGCCTCCCTTCAAAATCAACGATCTCCCCCCTTTTTTTTAACACACTAATTCAAAGCAGCTCCAGGGCCATCTTAACTTTTGTTGCTGCAGGAAATAAATAATTGGTCTCATATGCCCATTAAAAGCAGCGAAGCAAATGAAGCCATGGGGAGGATCCATCAGGTGGAGAAAAATGCTTAAGATTCCAGCATGTCCTTTAACCAACTGCATATTTTAAATGAAAGTTTTAATCAAAGAGGGGGAAAGGAAGGGATGGCAACTTTGACAAAAAGCGGAGAAAAATGTCCTATATCCTCCAGCAACTCTGGTCACAATGGAAAATCTTATTATCCAAAAAGAGAGAGAGGGGGAAAAAAGGTCTGTTTGAAGTACAGCCAAGAAGCAATTAAAGATTAATCTCTCTCTCCCGTTCAACCATCTCCACTCTCGTTGCTGCCGCCACACTGATCCAACCCAAACTCGGTAACAAAGCTCCTATTGATTTCAAGGAGGGCAGGATTTGACCTTCACCACAGCCTTGCTGAGAGAGGTGGAAGAAGAAAGACTCCGAACAGCTACCATTTTAAAAGGAACATGCACACAGGCACGCTCTTGCAATCAAGGCAACCCTATTGGGGGCAATTATGTAATTGACTGATGGTCAATTGATGAGATTATGCATTTATGCTAAAAATATAAGAGGCAGAAAGACGCGGGCTGCTAACATGGATCAGACAATCCTGTCCTCCAACAATTCCACTGGCTGCCTGTCTTGTTTCCAGGCACAATTCAAGGCACTGCTTATGACTTAACAAAGTCCAGCTTAGGTCTGGGCTATCTGACGGATGGTGTCTCCCCCTAGGAGCCTGGCCAGACCCCAAGATTGGCACGAGGCGCCCTTCTTTCTTCCCCATCACCTCCAAGGTTATGGTTGGTGAGGACACAAGAGAAGGCCCTTTCAGTGGTTGCCTCGGGCTCTGGAATGTGAGAAGACCTAGGAAAGGTAGGATGGCTCTGTTTTCTCCTAGAATCATAGAATAATTGGAGGAGACCCCAGGGATCCTCCAGTCCAACCCCATTCTGCCATGCAGGAACCCACACCAAAGTACTCCCGACAGATGACCATCCAGCCTCTGCTCAGAAACTTCCAAAGAAGGAGACTCCACCACACTCCATGGAGGTAGCAGATTCCACTGCCAGACAGCTCTGACCATCAGGAAGTTCTTCCTGAGGTTCAGGTGGAATCTCCTTTCCTGCAGCTTAAATCCATTGCTCCTTGTCCTAGTCTCTGAAGCAGTGGAAAACAAGCCCCCTACCTCCTTGCCATGACATCCCTTCAAACATTTAGACATGACTATCATGTCCCCTCTTTAACCTTCTCTTCTGCAGACTAAATATCCCCAGCTTCCTAAGCCATTCCTCATAGGACTTCACGGCTTCCAGACTGTCCACCATTTTGGTCGCCTTCCTCGGGACACGTTCCAGCTTGTCGATATCCTTCTTGAATTGAGGTGCCCACAACCGGACACAGGATTCCAAATGAGGCCTAACCAATGCAGAATAGAATGGTACCATCACCTCCCTCGATCTAGACTCCACACTCTAATAATGCAAAAAAGAATTGCGTTGGCTTTCTCAGCTGCTGCATCACACTGCTGACTCATATCCAGCTTGTGGTCCACCAAGACTCCTAGATCCCTTTCACACGTACTGTTATCCAGCCACGTGTCTCCCATCCTATATTTGTGGATTCCATTTTTTCTGCCTAAGTGCAGGACCTTACAGTTCTCTCTGTTGAAATTCATTTTGTTAGCTTTGGCCCAGCTCTCCAATCTGCCAAGGTCATTTTGAATTCTGATCCTGTCCTTTGGTGTATTAGCAACCCCTCCCAATTTGGTATCACCTGCAAATTTGATCAGCATGCCCTTTATTCCTTCATCCAAGTCACGGATGAAGATGTTGAATAGCCCTGGGCCCAGGACAGAACCCGGTGGCATCCCGCCAGTCACTTCTCTCCAGGAAGAAGAGAAGCCATTGGTGAGGAGCACCCTTTGATACTGATCCAAGGTTCCAAAGGCCGCTACATTTACAGCGAGGGTGAAGATATATCTAAAACATTAAACCATGGGTTTAACAATACATTTGGTTGGTTCTAAGTGTTAACATCTAGAAAGTCTGGAGCAAAAAATGAACCCTCAGGAACTCTTAAGCAACTCAAGTAAAAAGGTTATTTTATTAGACATCCTCTTACGGGGATAATAAAACGCTGTGTGTATGTATGGAGAAACAATGTAGTAAGGATAGATGTTGATTAACAAAGCACAGAAAGTGTGGTGCAAGATGGCACAAATATTGATAGCCAAGGCATGGACAAAAGGGGATACCCCTTGAAACGTGTCATTTGCATTCTAAGAAGGAAAGAAACAGTTAAGGTGATAGAAATAATGGATTTACTTTCTAGGGCTGCCCTTTTTTGTGGAGAGGAGGATATTTTCAAGCCAAGATTGGTTGAATCCGTGGATACCGAATCCACAGGTATGGATATGTACACGCACCAGTCCAAAGCCTAAAAGAACAGGGGAATACCGGACTGCCAATTTCAGCTGAAATTCAGACAGCTCATGACAAGGAATTCCACATTCTATCTTGGCACAACCACCAAATGTTATTTCCATAATCTCATATCACAATCTGCCATCTGTAAACCTGTAGGCAGCGATGGGACGCAGAAGATTTGTTGGAACATTTCCCAATACTTAATTCTTCTATGGATTCTTTTTTAATGCCTAAGAAAGATTATGGTTAAATAAAACAGATGCCAATAGAATATTAGGCAAGCTTGGCAATTTTATAAGTTGCAATAATGTTTTTTTTGTTGTCCCTAAGAAGTGTTTGTGAAAGGAATTCTGTCTTATTGATTTGTAAGCAGAGGTAACTGTTTACCAACAGTTTTTAGTTCCTTTTCTCTTTAAATTTAAACAATGTAAGGCAGCTGAAGCTCGGAAAAATTAAAGGCAAGTATTGTAATAGGAAGAGTGTCGACATAAAGCTTTGAATTTGTTTGAATTACAATATTTAAACCATACGAAGTGTGCTCTATTTTTTTCCCTGATCAAATATTTCAGTTCCAACACTTAAAGGCTTTGGGGAAATTAAAAAAGAAAGTTAGTGAATATAAGTAAAGATAAGTTGAACAAATCTACTAAATAAATTTATACTTGATTTAAGGGCATTCAAAAAATTCCCAGCTAAAAGCTTCCAGAAAAGCATTTCAGTGCTTGAAAGTTAGGATTTTAGCAAAGGGGGAAAAAAGTAGAAGGGATAATGTCTGAAAAGTCATGTGCATGTTCATTTCTTCATGTTTTATTATGACAAACCAAAATAGTATAATTCTGTAAAAAGGATTTTAAAAACTGAAATAAACAAGAAGAAAATGATGATGATTCTCGGGGAAGAAATGGTGAGCTTAATTTGTGCCGGTTTATCTATAGTAGGGCTGAAGAACATGTAGCCCTCCGGATGTTGTTAGACTCTATGGGCCTTTCCGCACTACACTGTTATAGTGGTATCATTCCACTTTCAACTTTCTATGGACTCCTGGGCCATTTCTGCACTACACTCTTATAGCGTGATTATTCCACTTTCAACATCCTATGGAATCCTGAGGTTTGCAGTTTTGGGAGGGGCCGCTCAGCCCCTCCCGAAACTGCAAACCCCAGGATTCCATAGGATGTTGAAAGTGGAATAATCGCGCTATAAGAGTGTAGCACAGAAATGGTCCTGGTGTTTGCAGTTGAGGGAGGGGCATTTAGAATTTTTATCCAAGGAGCTCTTTGGCCTCAGGAAACTACAAAGCCTAGAATTCTCCAAGATGTTGAAAGTGGAATAATAGCACTATAACAGCATAGTGCAGAAAGGCCCCACATCTCATCGGCCCCAAACCATCCCTGGTCAAGGGCAAATCGTAGCTCTCTGGCTGATAGGAAGCAATAACGTCCTTTCACTGAAAGCCAATGTGGTATGTCAGGTATTTTAACTCATAAACACTTTAGAACAGCTGGGTTGGATCAGAGCAAAAAGCTTGTCTAGTCCAGCATTCTCTTTCCACAGTAGCTAAATGTAGGGCTCTGGGAAGCCCACCAACAGGACATGAATGGCGTGATGCAATGTTCTTATTCTTATATACTAGCGTATACACCCGACATTGCCCAGGATTTTATTTTCTCATAGGTAATACTTGTTAGAAAGATTTGAGATCCTGAGTCTCTAATTCCCCAAACTGTCTTGTCCAGTAGCTATAACTTTTCCCCAATCCAATCTGTATTCAGAGTTCTTAACATTCAGAGGTTAGGTTTCTGAGGGAATACGCTGTCCTCCCCCTCCTTGCTGCTAGGCCTCGTCTCCACAGTAACATGCCAGGCCCAAGCGCTCTCCAGCTGTGAATTCTACAGGCCTCTCCCTAAACTGCAAACCCCAGGACCCCACAGAGTCTTCACAGTCAGCCAGTCAAATGAGGTCTTCGCCTGCCTGACACAGACAAACTCACAAACTTTGGCTTTTCTTTAGTAAGTTACGCTGTTGCTGTTGTGTGCCTTCAAGACGTTTCTGACTTTTTGCAACCCTATCATGGCGTTTTCTGGGGCTGAGAATGTGTGGCATGCGCCTACGGCGAAGCAGAGAACCAAACCCTGGTCTCCAGAGTTGTAGTCCAACTCTCAAAACCACTAACTACACCATCCCGGCTCTATGCTGTTATCCAGCAATATAATCCTGGAGAGATATATCGTCATTATGACCAGCAGGCAGGGATAACCTTAAATCTCCCACCCACCCAAGACAGCTACTCAGACTCCGTTTTTCAAAGTGTGGTTCAAATTTCAGCTAAAGTTTAGAACCTGGAGAGGAACCGGGTAGCCTTCCAGACGCTGATGGACTGCAGCCCCCAGCATTCTTCACCGTTAGCTATGCTGACTGGGGACGTTGAGAGGTGCCATTCAACAACATCTGGAAGGCCACGTGATTTCTACCCCAATCTAGAACCTCCAAGGCTTAACTGAAAAATGTCTGCCACAATATAAAGGATTACACAATAACCACAAACAACTGTCAAACAAAACGGAAGCTTCAGAAGGGGGAAAAAAAAAACCTTAGTAACCACAATATTTTTTTAAAAAAAGCAGTAATGCGTTGAGTTTCAAGCTGTATTTTTTTTGCTAATCACTTAGGCAAACATTCGCGTCACAATGCAGGCTGGAAGTAACCAAAGCCTAGGTTTGTGGGCAAACAGCATGAAACCTCTGTACTGAGAAGGAGCAAAATACGAGTTTTTCGTAGGGTTAAATACATCCAAGAGATACACCTTCCAACATCGTACAGGTGCTCGCTAACAACCCAGGTCATCTGTAGCATATCCATACACGGAGATGTGCCACAGCAACACTACACAACTCTCATGCAGAAGAGCGACATTGAGCAACACATGTCAACAATGACTGCGTGTTGTTGTACAGTGTGGAAATCACAACTGCAGGGTAGCACTGCAGCTTGTTGCTGTATGCACAGCTTTGCTTCCACTGCTGTCAGCAGAATGCATCCATTGCACCATGCCAAATAATTCCCTTTGCATGCCCGGGGTATGCATATGTAGACATACACATATGTATGTCAGTAACAGGGCCCCAGCCCTGGCGTTCGGATTACGACTCCCACCACCAATAATTGGGCTAGACCGGCTAGGATTCATGGGACTTGGAGTCTGACACATGATCTCTAGCTCTGAGACAGACCCAGGGGAAGAGACAAAAGCTTGGAAAATAACAACGCTACCAAACTGCACAGCTAGCATTTTAAGAACGCTTTCTCAAATGATTTGGGGGAGAGGCAGTGATTTATCAGGAGGGAAGGAAAAGGGAAGTTGGGTCTTTGCTTAGTAAACCGGGTCAATCTGGAAAAGACACATGTGGCAGGACATTCCTTCGACTCTTTTTTGCTACTGGATGGATGGAGGACAACCTGGTTGTAGACAGCAGACAACAAAGCCCTTGTCAGATCACTTGCTTGTGAAGTTTGGCTTGGTGGTAGTGGATCCTCCCTTCCCGGAGGACATTATGAGGGTCCTTCCCAGAACCTTATGGAACTGGGAGGACTTCTGAATGCTCTGGGGAAATTTCCAGCTCATAGGGCAGGCGATTCTGTCGAGGTCTTGGTCTCACTATGGAACGATGAGATGGAAAAAGACATTGATGCAACTGCTCAATGCAGCTGAATAAGCCCACTGTCAGGACCCAAGAGTAAGTTTCAACATACAGGTCAAATTGGGAGACAGAATCCAGGAACAAACCAGAAATCAGGGCCAAAGAATAACCAAGGGTACAAGAACGCACCGGACAGGGCCAGTCCAAGATACCTTGTTTGCCTGCGGCAAAGCAACAAATGGCATCTTCTCACCTGAGTAAAGGTGCATAGTACTGAAAATCAGCCACGTCATTCTGGCATCTGGAACAATCAATCAATCAATCAATCAATCAATCAATCAATCAATCATTCCATAAGTACCCTTCAACACCCTGGCAGTAAAACTACAATAATAACCAGTTAGATAACTACGGCCATTTCTGCACTACCCTGTTATCTGTTAAAGTCCAGGGAACCAGAGATTTAGAACCAATACTCTGTAGGAAAACGCTGCATGAAACGACAAGACTACCACTGATAACTACACAACAAAAACAACTCTAAAAGGTCCCTGCCCATAGTAATTTACAGGCTAAAGCAGTCCAGAGGGAAAAAGAGAGAGGGAGGCAAGGGTAAAAAATCTCAGCAGACACTTTTGCAGTGGGACTTTGGGGCAGGAGAGACAGTTCTCTCTCGATTTCTGGAAGATCTGTGGGGAGTTCGGTTCCCTAGAGCAATTCCTTTAAAAAAAAAGATAGCGCTCCCTGGGGCTCAGGTTCCCTTTTGTGGCGGGATATGTGTATTTGAGATCAAAGATATAAACTTCCTTGTGCAATGGCAAAGAGTTCTGCACAAAAGTCCCCTACCATCTTTTCCCTTAATTCTGAAGCATCTCAAGGGGATGGGGAAGAAGATGAGCAGACATGATTACTCAGGGTACATTTTTCTTAAGAGTTAATCACAAGCTTTGAAATGTTCTTTTATTGGACTCTAAGTCCCAGAAGTTCCACCCAGCACAAGCAAGTCTAAACTCAAAAAAAGCATCTTTTCCAACCTCCGGCTAAATAATTTCCTCCTCTCCTGCATTTCTGACTTGAAAACCTCTGCAATGGTGTGCTGCACGTATAGTGGGCAAGATCCCCGGGAACTAGAGTTTTTGTGAGGTTGTGTTAGCAAATTATGAAACACATTTAGCGGGATCCCTTGGGGAAACCTTCATTAAGCTACTTTTAAGCCATCTTATACGGATAGGCCATCCTAAAATGCGTCATCAAAATTGCTTCAGATTTTAAAAAACGATTCAGCCCCTTGTTTGCAGGTTGTGTTGGACTGAGACTAGAAAGAGCCAAATGTGGATCCTGAGTCATCACGCTTATGTCCTTCTCTCAGCTTACACTACTCACAGAGTTGTTGTTATAGCTGTGTTCTCTAATATCCCTGAGTTCTTGGGGAAAAGGCAAGAGCAAAAATGGTATTTAAAAAGTGCCTTTTTTCCTATACAGAATAAGAAAATACAGTCAGACCTCCACATCTGCAGGTTTCACTTTTGTGGATTTGAGTATCCATGGATTATTTGCTGTCCCCTCTGCTGCCTCCCTAGACCATTTTTCATACGGACTGCAAGCCTCGTGAGACTGAGGCACTGCGAATGAGGCTCGTAAGTCCCTCTTAAAACTGGTGTGGGGCAGCAGCGGAGGTGGCAGGAAGCCCACCAGCCCCCTACCTCTGCCTTGGGAAGGAACCCTGATGCCTCAAAGGAATCCACAGTGGGTTGAATAGGGTGATCAGACTTTTTTCATGCATTAAATACAGTTTCGAAGGGCCTAGAGTTATTTACGGTTTTTTCACTACCATGGGGGTCCTGTGCCCCTAACCCTAGCGAATGTGGAGAGACGACTGTGTAACACTATAATTCTCTCAGGCCCCTTCCGCACCATACCTGGATCCCACAAAATCCCGGCGTCATTCCCACAGTGCCTTTGCTGGGATGGGAGCAAGACACAAATACTCCCCTCTGCGCTCGGCGGCTGCTGGCGGATAGGTAGTAGTGCAGCCGTCCTCTTCCTCGGCTGCACTGAGGAAGAATCATAGAATCATAGAGTTGGAGGAGACCCTCGGGGCCATCGAGTCCAACCCCCTGCTATGCAGGAACACCCATCAAAGCACTCCCGACAGATGGCCATCCAGCCTCTGCTTAAAAACCTCCAAAGAAGGAGACTCCACCACACTCCACGGAGGCAGCAGATTCCACTACTGGACAGCTCTGACCGTTAGGAAGTTCTTCCTGAGGTTCAAGTGGAATCTCCTTTCCTGCAGCTTAAATCCATTGCTCCTTGTCCTAGTCTCTGGAGTAGTAGAGAACAAGCCTGCTCCCTCCCTGACACGACATCCCTTCAAATATTTAAACATGGCTCTCACGTCTCTTCTTAATCTTCTCTTCTGCAGACTAAACATCCCCAGCTCCCTAAGGCGTTCCTCATAGGGCTTCATGGCTTCCAGACCCTTCACCATTTTGGCCGCCCTCTTCTGGACACGCTCCAGCTTGTCGACATCCTTCTTGAACTGAGGTGCCCAGAGCTGGACACAGGATTCCAGGTGAGGTCTAACCAATGCAGAATAGAGCGGTATCATTACCTCCCTCGATCTAGACACCAGACTCCTGTTGATGCAAGGAAGTCCTTGAATGCACTTCTGCCTTTCCCGCATGGCTGCCGGTGATGCAATTGTTGCACAATGGGAGGCCATGACCAGATTTTTGCCAGTAATGGTATATCATGTGACCACACGACAGGAGTAGGACTTCGATGACACTATGCAATGGCACATGTCACGGACCGGCAGCACCATGCCCCCCTGCACCCTTGTGCAGTAAAGGCCTAACTTACTATGAGTTCTGGACAGAGAAAGACAGTCAAAGGTAGGATTTAACTAGGATTTCAGACCTCCTAGCTTAGTTACTGTCAGAACACTAGCCAAAACTGTAAAAAATATGGGTGTTGGCCAATCCTGCTTCACTCTGGAAGCTAAACTTCAAAGCAGGTCTCCTTCCCGGTTCTGAGAAGCAGCAAGACTGGCGTCCCCGTCACCATTCAATTGGAGGAACAACAACAAACTCCAAGTCCTTTACAGAACGAACCATTTTAGGAGACTAAAATTAGCAAGGTGCGTTAGTGAACTAATTCCATCTCAATTCATCAACAGGAGCCTGCTCCCTCTCCGTTCGCCCCCACACCTTGCTAATCACAAAGATTGCTTTCTCTGCTCCCTTGAGAGGCTGTTCAACTCCTTGCCAATCAGAAGGTACCTTCCAACGTCACCGATAATGAAAGTCTGCATTTGCAGCAACTACTGTTATTGAAAAGAGAGACATGCAGCATACAAGTTTGGGGATCACACAGCTCTCCTTGGCTGGATATTATAAGGGAAGGATCAAACCAAAAAAAAAAAAATTAAGACACAAATACTTTAATTAAGACTATAATTAAGAATAAAATTCCATGCATTAATCGTCTCATCAGAGGCATGGAATGTTATCCCGAATTTTGTAAAATATTTTTGGGTTCCATGGTTTTCCCATCAAAGAAACTTCAGCACTAATTGTTTTAAAAATGTCATTTAATTAACGTTCATTAAGATCATTACAGCCCATTGCTGGAATTAATGGGGATCTTCAAGTCTAAATTAGAGATATGTTTTTACAATGCTCCAATATGGGCCTCTTCAGATGGCTGGCAAAACACAATCGTGCAGCTATACCGTTCCTCCTTAATAGAGATCCCCCTTTACAGATTTTCTATGGCAAAAAAAAAAAGACAGATGGAAGAAGCAGTTTCAAAACACTGGAGGAGGCACTGGCATACAAATGGAAAATGACAACATCTGAGTCCCCTCTTCGTGAAACTCTGTGAACAAAGCAAAGCAACTACCGCCCAAGAAAAGTCTCATCATAATAAGCAAACAACATCAGGCCAAACAAAATTAGCAAAAAACATCAGAACTAGCAATTCCCCCCAAATCAGGCAACTTCATAATCATTTATCAAAATCCAAGAAGAAAAATCAACAACACAAGAAAGACCTTCATTCTTTGTGTCACTACCAGAAAGACCATATCCCAAGAAAGTAGCTTCTGGATTCCCAACGGAAGGACTTAGAACAAGATTTTTAATGAAAGGACACAAAACTTTAAACTTTAGACAGATTCACAGGTATCTTAGACCCCCACTTGAGCTTGTTTTTTTTAAAATTCCACACACAGGGTTTGTCCTCCCTAAAGTATTTAATGAGAACATTTTCTAGATTCCATGCTTCTGATTTTACAAAAACCTGGGAGAAAGTGTAGCCCCGTTTTTTTAAATTAACTTGGATTCTAGAGATGAAAGTCTGAGTCTCATCTCAAGCAGATTGATTGGAAGGAGGAAATTTTAAAGAAAATAAGCACAAATAAGGCAATCGTGCAAGCCTTTTTTTTTTAAGTACAAAACAGACTCTCAACACATTTCATAAACGTGAAAGAAAATTGTACTTGGAGGTCTAAGATCACCAGAACCCACGGAAACCTGCTTTGGTAGGACTTAGCAAGACTATTTTGTCCATCTTCTTCATCCCTTGGGACATTATTTTTTTAAGCAATTAGTTACAATTACCGTCCAAAGGCTTCAAAAAGTTACATTTTTGGAAGGTGACTGTTTGCTTACCTTCATTTCCCAAAAGCAACAAAAGTTAATTGTTCTAAGTTACTATTCTAAGCCAGTATTGTGTAGTGGTCGGACTATTGGATTACTATCCTGCAGACTCCTCAGCTATGGAAATCCAATGGGTGACCTTGGGCACATCACACACTCTCAGCCCCAAAAACGTCATGATAGGTTCACCTTAGGGTCATGATAAGTTAGAAATGACTTAAACGTAGACCACCAATAAAGATACCGTTAAGAATCTACAGACATACTATAAGCTACTAATCTCGGATGCCAAATGCGCTCTTTCTATCATAACGAAACATGAGTCAGCACATGAACCAAGTTATATTCCTCCTCCACCAATGGGGGAAGTAAAGCCACACACCATAACTGTAAATGATCTCCCACTGGAAAGGTAGTGAGGTTCTTCCTCCTTGAGTTACAGTTTTAGTGAAATATAGCTATACTTTAGTTACTGGAGAAAAAACTGAGTCGTTTCAATAAGTTACTTCCTAGCTCTGGTCCCCTCATTAGGCCATGACCTGCAGCCAATGAAAGCAGCAACAGTGCAAATACTATCACGCAGCCCAAAGAAATCTCAATCTTTCTACTTGCACTCTTTAAAACATTGCATTAACAACAAACACGGCCGCTCCTGCCATCTGAAAGATAGGACGCGCAAGGAAAAACAGACGAGGGGAGAAAAGGAAAACAAGGCACCAGTTCCTGAAAGTATAAGTCACAGGTCTTATACGGCAAGCCGAAATGGGAGTAATTCAACAGTTTAGGGGAGGAAACCCCCCTTTACGTTGTCTTTAAACAAATGGGAAGCAGAAAATTCTGCCGACTCGTGGCAAACCTTCCAGCAAGGCACTAATAGATTCACCATTGACCAGTGTGACTGAGAAGGCTCACAGGGGTGTTATGAGGCTCCTCCTCTGCTTGTATTATGGGATATCGGTGACTACTATCCAAGTCCGCATCCTGTCCGGAAGTCAAGAAATATACGAAGCTGCCTCAACTCAAGTCATACCACCGGTCCAGCTAGTCCATTGTCTAGAGCTCTCCAGAAAACATCTAGCTCAGGGCTGTCTACTCCAAAGTGGGGGTCTAGGGACCCAGGCCAATCTGTGAGCCATTGGCTGCCAGTTCTTCTTAGGAAAGAAACAAATAATTGTAGCCAATATGCACAAATATGGGAATGGTCCCCGGAACACTTGCAAAAAATAATTGCCAATCCCTCACACTAGACAGCATGAAAAGCAATGATCTACGTACAAGCCCAGATATTTAAACAGAGCTATCGTATCATTACACATCTGGAGGGCTCTGCCAACTCGGGCTGGCCACTGGCTCCACCTGGACAAGAAAGAAGGAGTTTAAAATGAAATTATTATTGCCATCATCATCATCATCATCATCATCATCATCATCATCATATTTGTTTACATAGCACCATCACTGCACGTGGTGCCATACAGGTAAAAGAACAACAGTTCCCTGCCCTCAGGTTTACTATAGAATTAAGATGTGACACAAAAGAAAAAGGGAATGGTAATGTGGGAGGGAATTAAGTCCAACAGATATTGCCTCTGTTGGCCACAGCAGTGACAACTGGGATGGAGGGAGGCCTTTTCCTCTGCTTCTGGGCCCAGGCATGATGGAGCTGTGCCTGCCTCTTCTCTTCTCCCTCCGAGGCCAGGGCAAGGGCATCTGGGATGGAGGGAGGCCTTTTCCTCTGCTTCTGGTCCCCAGCATGATGGAGCTGGGCCTGCCTCCTCTCCTCTCCCTCCGAGGCCAGGGCAGTGGCAGCTGGGATGGAGGGAGGCCTTCCACCTGCATCTGTTTCTGGGCTCAGGCATGATGGAGCCACGCCTTCCTCTGAGGCCAGGATGGTGGCAGCTGAGATGGAGGGACAGCCTTCCATCTGCTTCTGGGCCCAGGCATAATGGAGCTGGGCCTGCCTCTTCTCCTCTCCCTCCAAGGCCAGGGCAGTGGCAGTTGGGATAGAGGAAAGACCTTTGCTTCTGGGCCAAGGCATGATGGAGCTGTGCCTGTCTCTTCTCCTCTCCCTCCGAGGCCAGGGCAGGAGCAGTTGGGATGGAGGAAAGGCCTTTGCTTCTGGGCCAAGGCATGATGGAGCTGTGCCTGCCTCTTCTCCTCTCCCTCCAAGGCCAGGGCAGTGGCAGTTGGGATGGAGGAAAGACCTTTGCTTCTGGGCCAAGGCATGATGGAGCTGTGCCTGCCTCTTCTCCTCTCCCTCCAAGGCCAGGGCAGTGGCAGTTGGGATGGAGGAAAGACCTTTGCTTCTGGGCCAAGGTATGATGGAGCTGTGCCTGTCTCTTCTCCTCTTCCTCCGAGGCCAGGGCAGTGGCAGCTGGGATGGAGGAAGGCCTTCCACCCCCATCTGTTTCTGGGCCCAGGCATGATGGAGCTGTACCTGCCTCTTCTCCTCTCCCTCCGAGGCCAGGGCAGTGGCAATTGGGGTGGAGGAAAGTCTTTTTCTTCTGCTTCTGGGCCCAGGCATGATGGAGCTGTGCTTGCCTCTTCTCCTCTCCCTCCGAGGCCAGGGTAGGAGCATCTGGGATGGAGGGAGGCCTTTTCCTCTGCTTCTGGGCCCAGGCATGATGGAGCTGTGCCTGCCTCTTCTCCTCTCCCTCCGAGGCCAGGGCAGGGGCATCTGGGATGGAGGGAGGCCTTTTCCTCTGCTTCTGGGCCCAGGTATGATGGAGCTGTGCCTGCCTCTTCTTCTCTCCCTCCAAGGCCAGGGCAGTGGCTTCCTGTTCCAGGTGACCTTTTCCTAAGCAATGAGGCTAAGTTTTTGCTTAAGCACAAAGGCTGCAACCGAGCTGCCTGTTTTCTGACCCTGACCAGAACTTGTAAGAATGTCTTTTTAGATAACAGGATCCCAGTCCCTCCTGGAGACAACCGGTCCGTTCCCTCCCCACTCCAAGCCTACACTGTACAAAGGAGACACAGCAAAACAAAAAACCCTAACTAGAAAAACAGCATGTAAAATGAGGATAGAGGAACATCTATCTCACATACCAACTTGGGTCTTCTTTCAGTATGATCTCACTTTTTTTTTTCTTAGCACTGTGATGCTATAACTTTTTCATGGTTTCTCATAACAACGTTGGGGGTTTTGATAAGTCGGACATTTTTGTCGTGGCATAAAGCGTAATTTGACAGCCGAGTGCATGGCCGGAGCGGGAGCCAAGGATCCAGATCTGTTTCCAACGTCCCCTTTGCTATTCATGTCAACTCTTCGATCTGGCAGCAACGACAAACTTGCCGGTAATACAAAAAAAAGGCAGACGTATGTTGCTTTTAAATCTTCACTTAATGAAGGCACAGAAGAAGAATGGAGGAAGCACGACAAATAGGAGTGGAATGGGAGCAATTCAAATAAATAAACGAATGAATGAACCGGATGGAAGGATGGATGGATGGATGGATGGATGGATGGATGGATGGATGGATGAGGACTAGCAGAGGTTTCTCCAAAGGGGAAAGAGGGAGAAGAGCTGAAAAGTAACTCTACTGCCTCTTCTACGGAGGCAGTAACAGCCCCAGAAGTTATTAAATGCCTTAGAGACCATTTCCACACTACACTGGCCATTTCCGCACTAGCCTGTTATACTGCTATTATTCCACTTTTGACATCCTATGGAATTCTGGGCTTTGTAGTTTCCTGAGGTCCACGAGCTCTCTGGCTGAGAATGCCAAATGCCCCTCCCTAAACCGCACACCCCAGGATGCCATACGAGGTTGGAAGTGGAATAATAGCAGTATAACAGTGTAGTGCAGAAATGGCCCCGGTTGTCACCATCACGGTGATCCCGAAGCCTGAGTTTGTTAACGATTATTCCAACATCCCTTGGAAAGCCGTTGCCAACCGCCCCCAAACCAGACAGAGAGGAGGAGAGAAAGAGAGACAAAAGATACCATTTCCATCTTCAATCTTCTTACCAGCAAGAGGAGGCAACCCGTGTGATTTTGGCGCCATAAAATGTCTTCCGTGCCGCTCGCTTTCCGCCACCCACTTCTTTCTTCCTCTCCCAAACCAAACCCGTGCGCGCAACCGTGCGCTTCGGCGAGCGACTGTTTGCGTGACTGGGGTTAAAAAATCCTCAATCTTAATTCCAGGCCCCATGGTGCCTATGGCAACTGGCATCCGTCGCCTTGGCAACTAATCTCGTGGTATTTGAACAATGCAACGAGGGCCTTTAATCTCCCAAACAGTGTAAATCTTTATTCTCGCGCTCGCCCGGCCAGGACCAGAAGCAAGCAGCAACAGCAAAGGGCTGCTGTGCTCCATCCGGAAAGGGAGCTCCCCTAACCGGAGGTTTCATACGTGGGTTTTTTTAACCCGAAAGGCCGGTGGCACGGCATACGAGGGGCCTACCTACGAAGAATGAGCCGTATTTCCCGGAGAGGAAGAACCTGCTCCTGATCAAAAATGATCGAGAGGCAAAATCATCCAGGGACGGGGGCCCTGTCCGCACTAGGCTGTTCTAGCGCTATTATTCCACTTTTGACGTCCTATGGAATCCTGGGGTTTGCCTTTGCAAAGCCCAGGATTCCATAGGAGGTTGAAAGTGGAATGATAGGGCTATAACAGTCCGGTGCGGAAATGCCCTTAATTTCCTCTCAAGTTTCTCACTCTGCATCTCTTCCCAATGCCTCTCCCGGCACCACAACAACAAGAAACAAAGAACCTTTCCGCACTACACCGTTACAGTGCTACGATTCCACTTTCAACCTCCTGTCGAATTCTGGAGTTTGTAGTTTCCTGAGGCCCAAGAGCTCTCTGGATGAGAATTCTAAATGCCCCTCCCTAAATTGCAAACCCCAGGATTCCATAGGAGGTTGAAAGTGGGATAATAGCACTGTGAGGGTGTAGTGTGGAAAGGCCCTAAGATCACTTATTTTACTTGTATTATGTCCCACATTTCCATCAGGCAACCTGCGACAGTGTGTAACGCATTTCTCTCTTATCTTCCATTTCATTTCCACTACTCCAGAAGGACAATGAAAAGCCGGGTTCAAATCCCCACTTGGCCATGGAAACTCACGGGGTGAACTTGGGCAAGTTACACACTCTCAGCCTCAGCGGAAGGCAATGAACATAAGCAAGATACGTTCCCCTCTGAACATATCTTGCCTATGTGATTTCTCATAACTGAGTTAGAATTATTGTTAACAATTTACTTAGAATCATTATTATTAACTAGTTTTGTAAGTTTATATTTATGAGGAAATTAAGTACATGGCAACAAATATTAATATCAATCCAAGTTTAAGTATTTAAGAGTTAGTTGTCACTGTTTGACTGCTATTTGCTGTTTGCAACAGGGGCAGAAACCAATTTTAAGTTATTTGTAGTTTAGTAATTGTTTAAGATTTGTAATTGCATTTTTTAGATAGTGTATTGTGTGGTGTATTTTTTATTTTGATAGTGAAGTGTAGTTTGTTCTTATATTTCTATTGTATTGGTTTGTAGTTGCAGCTTTGTAATGCTCTGCTGTTTTCCGTTTCTCTTTTACTTAATAAAGAGAAACTAAAAAAAAAAATCTCGCCAAGAAAAATCCCATGATGGCTTTGCCTTTGAATTACTATAAGCAAAAAAAAATGACCCGAAGGCACATAATAAAGAGAAATTAAAAAAAAAAGATCTTGCCAAGAAAAATCCCATGATAGGTTTGCTTTTGAATTACCATAAGTAAAAAAATGACTCGAAGGCACATAATAAAGACTTCCCCGCTTATCCGACAGGTTACGAACGGGAGCACTGTCAGAAAGCGGAAATGGTTGAAATGCAAAATCCATCTAATATAGGGAACGCGAAGGATTTACACAGCTTCACATGAAGCTGACCATGCGTGCATGCTGCTTGCAAAGTCTCTCAGCACCTTTCCCCGCCGTCTGAGCTTGCTTTGCAAACAGCATATGCGCAGTCTGAAACAAGCCTCGCTAGACAAGAAAATCTGTTGGAAGTCTGCTGTTTTGATGCTTACAACACAGACAGGTTCCATTACTTTAACCACGGGATCTGCTCTTTGCACAGGCAAGCCCTGGGACTGTGTGCATTTGCAGCCAGTCCAATGCACACCTTCACAGGCAAGAAGAACTGGCAAAAGAGTGGGTCCCACATTGAATTAATGGAATTTGTCCTTAATTTTGAAGCGTTGAAAGAGCAAGTCATCAGATAACAGGGCAGCAAAAGGCCGGGGGTTCCTGAAAAAACAGAAAGCAAGTAAGGCGGAGAGATGTCATCCATTCACACAATCACCCCTGTGTTCATTCTACCCAGATATAGCAGCACACTTCATCTATATTCAAAACTTAACAGGATTTTTGTACTTGGGTAAATATTAGGAATGCACACAGCTTCTTACAAACTTCTGGACCTGCAGTATCAGTACTACGGATATAAAAAAAAAATACAGTGTGCACTCTTCTGGCATGACCTCTGCACACCTGAATGTGAGGCTAGGTTGCATTCATTAATACAATGGATGCAACACTTACATTTTTTGGTTTTACATAGGGGGTCCTATAATGGAAGCCTCACATATACGGTGGGTGCATTGTACTTAAAAAAAAAAAGGGGAAAAAAGGCACTCATCCTTGACAAATGCTAAGAACTAATGATGAATCCAGAATTTTCCGGATCCGGATCTGAATCCCTGGAAGGTTCTGGGAATCCACGAATCTCACGAATCTTGAATCTTTCAAATCCTATTTTTAAAAAGGGTTTATTTACCTTGCAGAGGGAGGCAGCCACAGGGACAGGCAGCAGGAGCAGGCACGGGTAGCCTCAGTGGGCACAGACAGCCCCAGCAGCAACTGAGGGCATGTAGAGAATGGGTGGTCACTCCCTTGGTACGTCCCCGTAGGACCCTCCGAAGCGCCCACACCGGTGGCGGCGGAGGGTGCGCAGAGAAGGGGCGATCGCCTCCTCCGCACGCCCCTGCCGGCTGGTGCCAGCGTGCCCGCACGGGCCACAGTCGCGGGCATGCAGAGAACGGCCGACCGCCCTCTCTTCGGGCCCCTGCCGCAGCGAGTGGAGGGTCCAGGGCGTGCAGGGACACGGCAATCGCTGGCCCTGCATACCCCTTCACACCCGATCCCGGGCGCCCGCACGAGCTCCAACCCCGGGGCGAGCGGGGAGCCGAAGATTGCTTCTCCGCACGCTCCTGCGTGCGGGCGCTCGCACGGGCGCTCGCACGAGCTCAGTCCCCACAGCGGGCAGGCAGCTGACAATCGTTGGCCCTGCACACCTCTGCAGACCTGATCTGTTCCAAATCCACCAACCTGCCTGATCCCCGAGCACGCGCATGTTGGTGGATTCGAAAGATTCCGTTCGCCTGTTTTGGCGCGGAGATTTGGATCCGCGAATCTCGAATCCTTCCAGAGGATTCGAGGACTCTGTTGGCCCATCCCTACTAGGAACAGCCCTGATTTTTCAAAAAATTGCCACCCCTAGTAGAAGAACGACAAGGCAAGATTGCTTTCCCTTCCCCCAAATTTTCAAAACCTGAGCAGGCTACGGCAAAGTCCGCACAGAACCTTAACAAACAGTGCACAAATGTCTTTGCAATCTTTGCTAATTTCAGACACTTTGCAAGACTGTACTGTAGTATCTGCATGAGTTTTGCAGTGGGCTATGAAGAACATGTGGGAAAAGACACGTTTTCAGCAAAGATGTGTGTTTGTGGAGGATTTAACATGTACTCTGCACAATCTGATTTTTCTCTGCTGCTTTGTCCAATAAACTTCATCAAAGGGATTTTTAAAAATTCCTTACTTTTTAAACCAGAGCGAAGATGAATAAATGGATTATTTGCCTCAACTGCTGTTGGGAATGAGAGGAACAAATATTTACATCCTAACGGTCAGACTTACAGGCCATTTCCATGCAACATTGTTATAGTGCTATTATTCCCCTTTCAACTCCCTATGGCATTCTGGGTTTTGCAGTTCAGGGATGGTCCTTTACAATTCTCAGCCAGGGAGCATTTTGGCCTCAGTAAACTACAAACTCCAGGATTGCATGGGATTTTGAAAGTGGAATAATAGTGCTATAACAGTGTAAAGCAGAAATGGCCAGGGAGGCATTAAACCCCAGTGGTAAAGAGCGGTCTTTGCATTTAGAAGCCTGCCCTGCCATTTCGATCACTGCCGTCTCCAGCTGAACAAAAAAGGCCATTAAACAAGACCCAGGGAAGGTGGTTTAAGTGTTAAGGCCAAGTGGATACAATCCGACACCTGTATTAAAAACAAAATTTGGAAACATTACTTTTTTTGGAATACACTTCCTGTAATTCCCCCCGTCTTATTAGTTGCAATCCGCAAAAGGCAGCCAGCATGGTATTGGACTGTGAGCCTGGACTCCATGGAAACCCACCGTGAGACTCTGGGCACGTCACACGCTCTCAGACCCGTAATAGGGTCACTTTACGGCTGCCGTAAGTCAGAAATGACCTGAAGGCACCACAACAACACAAGTCCACAAAAACAATGCTTCCAAACTCCAGCTGTAATATTCCTAACCATTGTTACGGTCCTAACAATTTCATTTTGTTTAATCAGCTTGCTCCAATCCCGCCAGAATGCACTGTATTTGCATAGAAACTTCTGCACCGGTATGCAGACATTGACATTCTTTTTTTAAAGGGCGGAGGGGTTACTCTGTTGCAACAAGGCAACCAAGAGTCACACGGTGCCATTGAGATTAACATGTTTGTTACGGCAGAAGCATTCAAGCCAGCCATACTTTCTCCTTCACCAGCTTTCTTTGGTCAATTCTGGGACTAAGATTGTCATGATGCCACTTTCTTTCTTAGTTTCTCTGTCTTGAATACATGAATACTTCAGTTAACCCGTTTTGAAGCTCCCTTTTAGAAAGTCTTTTTATGCTTCTCAACCCCTCGTCCTCTTTTTCCTCTGTCTAGCTGCAAGTTTATAAGCAGCATTGCCACTGGGAAGGTTGCAAAGGAGAGCTGGAGAAAACAGACTTTTGGTCTTGTGTTGCACCAGCACGTCTGTGGTAAACAATGGATGCCAAAAAACTTGAGCGGGGAAAGAATGGGATTCTACTCTAGCTGATCCTATAGGAGGAATGTGTGTTGCCTACAACAAACAAAGTGAACAGTAGCTGCCTCCAGAATTGTTTATTGAGCATGCATTAATCTGTATTATTTTTTGATTTGAGACTGCAGATGGGGTTTTGACTGTGATTTCAGAGTGAAATTGCATTTAGAAAGCACAGTCAGTATCAATTATATTGTTAACACAGGCCATTAACTACTCCTGCTAATATAAACTCCTTGCAATAAGTAAGATTTACATCCATGTATAGAATAACAAAGTTGCAAAGAACCCCAGGGCCATCTAGTCCAACTCCCAGCAATGGAAGTATCCACTCCTAAATTATCCCTGAGAGGTGGGGAACCCTGTTTAAAAACCTTAAGGAAATACAGTTCATTATATTCTGAGAGGTGACATGACTGTAATATGACTCTAACTAACTAAAGAGCTGTCATAGATGGGTGCAAGTTCGTTCTCTGCCGCCTGAGAGGGTAGGACCAGGTCCAAGGCTTTTAAGTTACCAGAGAGTAACAGCTACAGAAGCTGCCAACTGAAGCTTAGAAGTAACTTCTTGACAGTAAGAACAGTTTGGCAATGGAACCAATTACCGAGAAACGTTGTAGGGACTCTTTCTCTGGACGTCTTCAAAAAAGAGGCTGGACAGCTACCTACTGTCGATGTTCCAGCTCAGTGGTTCTTAAGTTGAGGTCCATGGACCCCCAAGGCTCCATGATGCCCTCTCAGGGGGTTCTTTTGACGCCTGCTTAGACTGTCCCCTCCACTACAATGAAGCGGCAACACGGCAGGATCGAAGGCAAAATGAGGCAGCAGACTCGTTGGCTGGGCTTGCACATTGCCTGTCCCATGGCTGCTCCGCTGCAGGGAGGAGGTGCGCTCAGCAGCTGAGTGACAGCAGAGCTGACAGCCAGCCAGCCAGCCAGCGTTTGCCCTCCTCTCTTTCTCTCCTTCCCCTCGTTTCCAATGGAGAGCCATTCAGTGTACTATCAGAAATTTGTACTCCTACTACAGAAAGATCTTGAAAACAGACCAGACACAATGCAACACAACAACGAGGGCTTGTAAAGAAACCTGCTGGTTACTTAGAATCACCATAGGTAAGGGAGGGAAAACTCATAGAATCATAGAGTTGGAAGAGACCAGAGTCCAACCCCCTGCTATGCAGGAACACCCATCAAAGCATTCCTGACAGATGGCCATCCAGCCTCTGCTTAAAAACCTCCAAAGAAGGAAACTCCACCACACTCCATTGAGGTAGCAGATTCCACTGCCGGACAGCTCTGACTGTCAGGAAGTTCTTCCCGAGGTTCAGGTGGAATCTCTTTTCCTGCAGCTTGAATCCATTGCTCCTTGTCCTAGTCTCTGGAGCAGCAGAAAACAAGCCCGCTCCCTCCTCGACATGACATCCCTTCAAATATTTAAGGATGGCCATCAGGTCCCTTCTTGACCTTCTCTTCCACAGACTAAATATCCCCACCTCCCTCACTCGCTCCTCATAGGGCTTCATGGGTTCCAAACCCTTCACCATTTTGGTCGCCCTCCTCTGGACACGCTACAGCTTGTCGATATCCTTCTTGAATTGAGGTGCCCAGAACTGGAGACAGTACTCCAGATGAGGTCTAACCAAAGCAGAATAGAGAGGTAGTATTACCTCCCTTGATCTGGACACCATACTTCTATGGATGCAACCAAGAATCGCGTTGGCTTTCTTGGCTGCCACATCACACTGCTGACTCACGTTCAGCTTGTGATCTACCAAGACTCCTAGATCCCTTTCACACGTCCTGTTATCCAGCCATGTGTCCCCCATTCTATATTTGAGCAGTTCTTTTTTTAATGCCTAAGTGGACCTTACATTTCTCTCTGTTGAAATTCATTTTCTTAGCGTTGACCCGGCAATCCAATCTGTTAAGGTCATTTTGAATTTCGATCCTGGGTTATTAGCAACCCCTCTCAAGTTGGTATCATCTGCAAATCTGATCAGCATGCTAATATATTTTAGCATGAGCCCGACGCATGGATAGAATACTTTTTTAAAGTATTTTAAAGTATTTAAAGTTAAGGCTTTCGAAAGCTACTCTTAAAAGGTGTTAGTGGCATCCTGAGAGGAACGGTTTGTGTTTTAATGCCATTCTTTTATCAGTCTTAAGGATGTTTTCAAAGACAAAATCACAAAGCACAACAAATAAGAGAAGAAGCAACTTATTAAATACGGTAAGTGTCATGACAAGGGCTGCCTAATGCTACAAGAAGCAAAGGGAAGGATTTGTTTTTCAAAAGTCACTTCCTAGGCTTCCTTCTCCGGAGCCAAGGCCGGTCTCCTTTGCCATGAGAGTCTCCCAGAGGGACGGACGGAGAGCCATTGGTAAGCAGATCTCTCTACTGCCATTTGGGTTCCTTCCAGTGGCAGTCCAGAGGTTAGCAGGATCAGGGAATCCGAACCTGAGTGGGTCTGTCCAAGGTGCTGAACATATTTAAGACACAAGATTCAGCACCTTCCTTCTTTAAAGTTCTGACTACAATCCAAAGCAGATCCAGCAACTCACTGACATGGAAGCAACAAGCTACCACCAGTTCACCCATAAGTCAGTTATGACCCATTTATATATTATTCTGTGTTTTTTAAAGAAAAAAAAGCACAGAAACATATATCTAAATAACATATTTCTGATTGGATTTCATTAAAAAAGCCCATTTCTAATAGATAGATAGATAGATAGATAGATAGATAGATAGATAGATAGATAGATATTTGCAAAAGTACACATTTTTAAATGCACTTTATTCCCATCCACATTTTAGAAGCAATTTGGAGAGGTCTGGGTTTAGTTATTGTTTAGCTGAAAATCACCAGGTTAACTTAAGATGCCTGACCGGCAATTCTGGAGAACCGCGAGGGGAGACCTCTCCCACAGCCCCTTCCACACCACTCTGAATTTGCTGCCTGAGGCCATCGTATCATGATAGGACCAGCCTTTGGTTCTCAGACCGACGGATGGACCCATAGCGATAGCTCTAACAAGTCACATTAGCAATCTTTTAAGAAGATTTCTACCCTTGGGATGTCATTCTTTGCTAATTTCCAAAGGAATGTCTTGCAGTGTGAAAAATCCACCTATTTTTAAAAGGGAAAACAGAAGTCTCTGCATAGAAAGTCATTTCACTGCAGAATATGTTGCTTTCTGTGCCATTGTACATCCCATTGAAGATTATTTTAGTCCTCTCATCAGGGTTTCCCAACATCTGAGAATCATTTCTTTGAATATTTTTGAATTTTTCCATCTCTAAGTCACCTAAACTCCAGGCAAAAAAGAGGCAGGGATACACCAGGGAGAAATCAAGAAGGAGATATTCTATCCAGACAAACAGGAAGCACTGAATGGAATTACTTTGCACATAGAATATTTATTTCTAAATTCTGGACTTGCTTTACCTTTTCTTCATATTACTCTCTTTTAAAAAAAATAATTTGCATTCCTGCTAGGGGGAAAAAAAACCTGGAGAAATAAATAAATATAGGCATGATCCCTTAAAAAAAAGGAGGAGGAGGAGAAGAAATGTGGTACACCAACAAACGCAGCCTAATCTTATCCCCCACAACTGCAGAAGGCTTCCAACTCTCTCAACAGCACTCGTATCTTATCGCATCTTATTTGCATATTGCATAAATATTTATTTGCTTCTAATCCTGCAAACAAAACAAAAAAAAAAGAAAACACATGCCTTCGGGAAAGTGATGCGGGAGGAATAGAAATGGGAGTGGAGAGTGAGAAGCAGAGACGCTAATAAGAAACTGCAGCCTTTGAGAATCTGCAAATATCAGTCATGGCAGAGGAAGGAGAAAGGGATGAAAATGCACGTACAAGGCATCACACGCCGTGCTACAGACCTCTTTCTTTCCTGCTCTAGCCCGCAAAGTTCAAAACTTCTTACAAAGCAAATCCTGTCTCTTATTTTGACTTTAAAGGAGGAACAAATTCCTGGTGCCACAGGTTGCTGCGTTGGGAAGGCCGGTAGGGTTGCCAACTAACCAGAAACCAGGCTCCTCTGCCCGTCCCAGCAGCCGGATGCGTGTCGATATCCGCAGGCGAAAACTTCTCAAGACATGGTGATCGACGCTGCTAAGGTTTGCCCATCATGAACTCTCTGAGGCTCAGCTGTGGAGTCCTTTCAGCAGTTGGCAAGCCCAGCGTTTTGGGACCGTGGGTAGTTTTGGCCTGGGTGGGGCAGAGTAAAGGAGAGACCCCAGCCGGAGCTCACATATTTTGGAACGTTTGGTTGGAAAATTAATTCAATAAGCTCAACGTTAAGAATTGGAAAATGAATTCATTACCGTATACCCTACTGTATATTTTTGGTATCATTCAATGCATTATTCAGTAAGTTGCTGTTAATTAGCTCATTGTTTACAGCATTAGTAACCGGCCAGACTATGGGATTTATAGAACTTTTGGATGGTGACTGTCACCGTGTCCTTAGGGAGTACATTTTGTTACTGGCTTCTTCAAAAAGGCTTTCATCCTTTTAAAGCTGACTTCCTCCAACCTAGAATATTTTTCCCACATGGACTACAAAGCCCATAATGAGACGGCTGCCCAAGAACTGCCAGTTTGGGAAAGGCTATCGCAAAGCATGGGTTCTTGTCTTCAATTCAGTCGGGTGGGTATTTGCATCTCTTTCCTTCTCAATCCCACCAACATGGATGCTCCACTCACTCTTCAATTGCCTTGTTTGTTAAAAGTTAATAAGGAGTGATTTATTTCAGTCCGAGAAGACGGATCCATTGCAAGTATAGCAATAAGTGGGTAGCACAAAAGATCAGTCAGTGAATCAAAAGAAGACAGTTCTTAATCCGGTAGTTTCAAGAGTCACTGAGCATATCATACAATCGTAGCATCCTAGAGTTGGAAGAGACCCCAGGGGCCATCCAGTCCAACCCCTGTCTGCCATGCAGGAACCCACATCAGAGCATTCCCAGCAGATGACCTTTCGGCCTCTCTTTAAAAACCTCCAAAGAAGGAGACTCCACCACACTCCCAGGCAGCATATTCCACTGCCGAACAGCTCCGACCCGTCAGGAAGTTCCTCCTGACATTTAGGTGAAACCTCTTTTCCTGTAGTTTGAATCCACTGCTACGTGTCCTAGTGTCTGCAGCAGCAGAAAACAAGCTTGTTCCATCTCCAACATGATACTAAGGTGCAGAAATTATATTATGTTATTACTACAATTAGTTATATCAATATGTTATATTATATAATTAATATTATATTAGTTCTATTAATATTAATATAATTAATTATATTAAGCTGCAGAAACATTTAAGGTGCAGAAATGGCTTAGGACATGGAGCAATGGTTTAATACTTTTGCCTGAAGCTACTGGGAAGGGCTTTCCATTACCTATGCTGGCGAGAGCTGGTGCGAATCCCACTCCTGGTACGTGAGTAACTGCAGTCTCAAACCATCACAGCTCAAAAAACTGCCTGCAGTATTGAAACCGGAGAGGAAAAGAAGCTTGAGCTGACATCACGGTTGATGGTTTTCACATTTCTGTCATTTTTTTCAACATTTTTCCTGACAGGCACCCTCTGAGAGCCCAAATTGGCTTAAAGATGAATGATAATGGTTATCATTAAGTAAATAAAATATTATTTGGCTCTCCACTGGCTGCCGGCTGGGACGGGCAGCTACTTCAAGACAGCAACAGCAAGCCAGAGAGGCAATGCAAAGCGGTTCTGAAATTCTACCGACCAAAAAGGGAAGGAAAAAAAAAAATCAAAAGCTCCCAGGTTCAAGGACGGATGGAGAATGGACCTGATACACAAAAAGTGGAAGCATTCAAAATAAAACAAAATAAAATAAACAAAAATGTAAACACAGGAAAAACCATTCACATTGCACATTGCCAGTGTGGTACGGTTGTTAGAGCACACTCTCCAACATTTCACAGGCAAAAACTGGGAAAGGTAGGACCATGCAATATCAGGATGTGGTCAAGATGGCAAAAGTTATGACTGACAAAGAATGGGAAAGGTTGCAGCAGTTTGCTTTTGCTTGAAAATCCTGGGATGAGGAATTTTCCACCCCCTTCTCTTTCCCCCCAAGCTAAGTGAATTGCGTGCAAAGTACTTTTGCAGTTTGAATTAATTTGGCACCAATGGAAATAGTGGGAGGAAGAGAGAGACGACTGGGACATTTTAAAAGCAGCTGAGAAAATGGGACAGAAGTTTCACTGGCTACCTGTTTGTTTCCATGCACAATTTAAAGTGCTGCTCATGAGCTACAAAACTCTATATGGCTTAGGTCTGGACTACTGTATTTGCCGGCTTATAGGGAAAAAAAATACCCTCTGAAAATGGGATGTGTCTTATACACTGGCAAATACGGTTAACGCTAAATACATAGGGAAGGAATGGGGAGCGAAAGGAATTCTCCCTGCTGGCAAAAATAAGGAGGTGGGAGAAGACTGGTGTAGCACTCCTTACCTTCCTCTCCTTTTTTGTGCATTTTGCCTTGTCGGGGTACTAAAAAAAAAAAATTCCTGAAAAATACTCCTTGAAAAATGGGGCGCGTCTTATACGCTGGTGCATCTAATACACCGGCAAACACAGTATTTGAAAGACCGTATTTCCCCGTACAAGCCTGCTAGAGCCCTGAGATCTGCAGGAGAAGGCTTTCTCTCAGTCCTGCCACCGTCCCAGGCATGCCTGGTGCGGACACGGGAGACAGGGCCTTCTCAGTGGCTGCTCCCACCCCGTGGACCGTTCTCCCATGGGAGGCTGGACGGCCTCCTCCCTGCTCTCCTTTCGCCAGTAGACGTTTCTCTTTAAGCAAGCTTTTATGGGAGCCGGAGAGCTTTTCATACCTGTTTTACAGATTGCTATGGGTTTTATACGTTTTTAATTGTTTTCAATGTTTTTAACGTCTTTAACGTATTTTTGGAAGCCACCTTGGGTCCCATTCTGGAAGAAAAGGAGAGGTACAAATATAATATAATAGATGGATGGACGGACGGACGGACAGGTGGGTGGACGGACGGGTGGGTTGGTGGGTAGATGGAAGGATAAATGGGAACAGTCCCTGCCCAACGGAGAGCACTGCGGTGCAGTCAGAAAAGTGGTCCAAACTGGAGAGGGAGAACAATTTGGACGCACTGACGGTGGCGGGGAGAATAACCCGATCAAAGAGGGAAGCTGAGAGCGGCATTTTGCCTGAGAGCGCCCCTTCCAAAAAGGAAACCAAAGCTGGCACCGCGGCCAAGAAACAGAGGGAATCGCTGGAAGGTTTTCTCTGCTCTTCACCGCAGCTTCCTCGGCACCAGCCGGGCAGCCCTCTCGGTCTGTATTCCCTTTTAATCAATACAACTCAACGCTAATTCTAAGGGTTTTAATAAATGTTTAATGTCTCGCTAAAGGTCGCCCGCCCCCAGCAGCCGCTGCCAGGTTTGTATTAATAGCCCTCTGGCCCTCTCAGCCTTAACCGTGCCGTATCGCCTGGATGTGAAAAATGTTCGGCCTGATCGTAATAGAAACAGCAAGTGAGGATGAAGGAAAGAGGGAAACACACACGTATTACGATGGACCAAGAGAGAAGCATGGAGTAGCTGAAACAGCTAGCAATTGGGCCATCAGATAACATACAGGAGTGGAGGGGAACAGAGAAAGATGTCTGTGTCCTCTACTCAGAGCTTAGAAAAATTACTTTTTATTATCACCTCCCAGAATCCCCCCCATCCTGACAGCCAGCAGCCATCCTGGCTGAAGGATTTTGGGAGCTGGTCAAAAAAAAGTAATCCCATGGTCAAGAGGGTCACTGGCTAGTGGTTATGCTGGCTGGGGGATTCTAGGATTTAACATTAAAAAGTGACTTTTCAAAACTCTGTCTGAATTCCATTTCTCTTCCCCGAATTATGCAGAAACTGAAATAGGCACATCCCCACGTGGCGAGCTTCATTCATGACACAGCTATCTTCCATAATTCACATTTTTCTTGGCAGGCAATGGAGTAATCGTAAGAAAGAATCTCAGGGGCTTTCTGCACTACATAACTATTGCACTATGATTCCACTTTAACTGCCATGGTTCTGTTCTATGGAACCATGGGTTTTGCAGTTTAGGGAGGGATATTCAGCAGCCTCAGCCAGAGAGCTCCAGGACCTCCTGAGACTACGAATCCCAGGATTCCATAGGAGGCAGGTGTGATAGTTAAAGCGGAATCATAGTGCACTAGTTATGTGGTATGGAAAGGCCCTCAGTGTCCTTTCCAGGCACAGAATGCAGCAAGTAGTGGTTAGAGATTTGGACTAAGACTTGGGACAGCCAGGTTTCAGCCCCCAATGAGCCACGAAACTCACCAGCTGACCTTGGAGGACTCAATCTGTCTCATCCTCACAGGGTTGTTAGGAAGAAAAAGAGAGGAGGAAGAAAACCATGTACACCACCTTAACCTCGCTGGATGGAAGACAGGATAGAAACGCAACAAATGAAAGACTATCAATGACTTCTCCTGAAACCAGCTTATCCTAGCAACTCAGACTTAAAAGAGGGAAACAAAACATTCCAGTTTTAATGCTAAAGATCACAGCCCAAGTCATCCTGTCTATATTTATTGATTAAACGTTTTCTCCACTGCTTCTCAATTTTTTAAAAAAATCTATTTTTCTTATATCCCACTTTTTCCCTAGACTCGAGGTAGCCTGTTTTTGTTTTTGTTTTTTAAGAAAGAGGCAGATTCAATTAAACGACAACCAAGTTCAATATTGACATGCAATCAGCACGTTAATACCACGACTGAATTCCTACCAACTTGAAAGAATATCAGACCATGGGGTAAAACAAGCACAGAGACCAGCGTGTGGGTATATGTACCTTCAGTTCACTTATGGCAACCCCAGGATTTTCAGAGTGTTTTCTTGGGCAAAGAATACTCAAGGGTGATTTGCCAGTTCCCTCCTCTGAAATACAGCCTACTGTACATGGTATACGTTGGTGGTCTCCCATCTAAGCACCAACCAGGGCTAACCCCGCTTTGTTTCAAAGGTCAAACAGGAGCTGGTACCTTTGGGGCATTCCTTTGCCAAAATACCTGCCTGAATAAAAGATGTTAAAGAAGTGATTTTTGCTTGCATCAACAGGAGTATGGTGTCTAGATTGAGTGAAGCAATAGTACCACTCTATTCTGCATCGGTTAGGCCTCATTTGGAATCCTGCGTCCAGTTCTGGGCACCCCAATTCAAGAAGGATATCGAGAAGCTGGAGCATGTCCAGAGGAGGGCAACCAAAATGGGGAAGGGTCTGGAAGCCATGAAGCCCTACGAGGAACGGCTTAGGGAGCTGGGGATGTTTAGCCTGCAGAAGAGAAGGTTGAGAGGGGACAGGATAGCCATGTTTAAATATTTGAAAGGATCTCATGTTGAGGAGGGAGCAAGCTTGTTTTCTGCTGCTCCAGAGACCAGGACAAGGAGCAATGGATTCAAGCTGCACGAGAAGAGATTCCACTTGAACCTCAGGAAGAACTTCCTGACGGTCAGGGCTGTCTGGTAGTGGAATCTGCTGCCTCCATGGAGTGTGGTGGAGTCTCCTCCTTCTTTGGAGGTTTTTAAGCAGAGGCTGGAGGGCCATCTGTCGGGAATGCCCTCCCCAGCAGAACTTAGTTTAAAGACCTCTGAATCCTCCTTGCGAGACTGTTTGCAAAAACATTCCTGCCAAGTTTCGTGAGGTCAACCCATCCCATCCCCCATATGCCTTGGTCTCCTTCCCTCAGACAGACAGACAGACAGACAGACACACATACGTACGTGCATTTTGATATTTGCGATTATTCTACTTTTGTGGGGGTCCTGAGCCCCTAACCCTAGCGAATGTGGAGTGCCAACTGTAAATCAGTGGAAGAAATCCTTTTTTTAAAAAAAAAAATTGAGGCTGTATTGTGATGAAGAACAGCTGAAATACCCTAAAGGGACCAGATCCCATCTGATCTTGGAAGCTAAGCAGGGTCAGCCCTGATTAGTACATGGATGGGAGACTACTAACAAATACCAGGAACTGTAGGCTCTGTTTCAGAGGAAGGAACTAGCAGAACCACCTCCGAGTAGTTCTTGCCTAAGAAAACCCTAGGAAAATATGGGGTCTCCATAGGTGACTGAAGGCACATACACACATACAGTGGGACGAAGGAAGGAAGAAAGACAGATGGATAGACAGACAGAAGATGGAGTCAATCTGCCCTCGCCAGATGGACCAAGAATCTGAATCATGAAGCAGCTCTACTTCAAGGCAGAGTTTGACATAATTTGTTAAAAAAATACCTCTAATCCATTAATTTTTTCAACAATTGTATAGTTTGTTATTTTAATAATTAAATGATGACCTTCTAAAACTGAATGTTTCTTCTTACTAAAATATTGGTATTCGCTTTAAAGATTTAACTCACTAACTAATTAATGAAATCAATTTTACCAAATTTCCTTAATATCATAATGCCAACCGATTAAAATTCTTTCCTAATTCAGTGTTAACGTCTCTGTGCCGATGTTGAAGTTTCCAAGCTAAGCTTTTAGCACAAGATTTGCCTGGACAAGAGGTCCAGTCCCCTCCACGGAAAAATCAGGGTGGCAATAAGAAACATCCTTCCGTGCCTGAAACACTGTCTACACTGTACAGTTGTACCAGTGTCATGCCACTTTAACTCCCAAGGCTCCACCCTATGGAATCCTGCATGGATGACGGAAGCCAAGTTGGCTTTACCAGTACTCTGACCACCGTACTGCCCAACAAAGAGATTTTCCAGGCAGATCTAAGGTTTTAGGTGCTGGGGGAAACATCTATGAAATCAGATTGTTCATCCACTTACCCTGAGGCGGACAAAATGTGCGGAGGGACAGCACGGAAACCCCGGAATCCACTTTTGTGGTCCCTGAAGCCACACGCCAGTTGCTCACACTTTTTTAATCAATGGCACAATCTTCAGGCAATATTTTCTCCAAATGATATAGAAAGTTCCCCAAATGTGTGACAGCATGTCAATATACCCCACTCCACTCCCTACAAGCACCCCAGAAACGCATATTGCCCACAAATACTTCTGCCGTTCCTCTCAAAATGGCAACACGGAGTGATGAGACATTCCCTCCTGTCACCATTTTGAGAGGGGCTATAGAGGAAAATTAAGATATTTGGGCTTGTGAAAGAGCTCCAAATCTCAGACAGGAGCCTTACTCAGGCCTACTTGGGACTCGACTGAAAGCGAATCCTAAATCCAAGGTTGAAATCCTTTCTTCCCCATTGGCTTCACCTCCCAAATATGAGCCAGTCCTCTTCTTTGGCCACTTCTGTTATAGTGCTATTATTCCACTTTCTATATCCTGAGGAATTCTGGTGTTTATAGTTTACTGTGACCCAAGAGGTCTCTGGCTGAGAATTCTAAATGCGCCTCCCAAAACTGCAAACCCCAGGACTCCATAGGATGCTGAAAGTGGACTAATAGCACTATAACAATGTAGTGCGGAAATGACCTTATTTTTTCTATCTCTGGCTAATCAACTCTGCGGACTTGCTTGCAGGGACAAAAGGAGCACAAAGCACGTAGTTCTTGTGCTCCTTGGAGGAGAGAGAGGACCCAAATATGAAATTAAAATGGAATAAAAGTAGAAACGCCTTTGGAAAGCTAGAGAAGAGGGGGTAAGGAGGAGAACACTGACCTGACCTGACAACAGAAGTTTGTCTGTCGACTCCTCAGGCCAGTATCTAGATTAAAATCACCCAGCACAGTTCCATGTGACCCAGATATGGTCACGGAGGCTTCTACCTTTTCCACCCTGGAAAATAAGTGGAATTTAAAACCTGTGCCTTATCAGAAAAGGCTGTTAAAGCCGAAAAGGTTTCAGAATACACCTTGGCTCTGGATAAGTATCGTGGACACTGTCAACAGCCACAGTGCCAAATAACAAAAGGGGACACCTTCCCCTCACCTGCTTTCCAAAACTAAAATGTCAAAGCAACATGGCAGGTGATCGTCAAGCTGCAAAATTTGGAGAAATCTGATGGTGCGGCAGCTTGGAAAGAAAGAAAGAAAGAAAGAAAGAAAGAAAGAAAGAAAGAAAGAAAGAAAGAAGGGCCAAGCAGAGGAGCGAAGCTTCAAGTGGACAAAATGTACATGTTTCCCTAGTCAAAATAATTTCACTAAAAAGAGTGACAGAGGAAGCATTATGAGAGGGTTATGTAAGACCAGAGCTTGGAAGGAAGGAGTTACTTTATAATTATAGTAGTTATTTTTCCCAATCAAGAAAGCTTAACCATTACGTTGTCTTTAAACTAAGCCCTACGAGGAACAGGTTGGAGCTGCGGGTATTTTTAGAGCCCTTCCGCACTACACTGGTACAGTGCTGTTATTCCCCTTTCAATCTCCTGTGGAATTCTGGGGTTTGTAGTTTCCTGAGGCCCAAGAGCTCTCTGGCTGAGAATTCTCAAGGCCCTTCCCTAAACTGCAAACCCCAGGATTCCACAGGATGTTGAAAGTGGAATGATAGCACTGTAACACTGTGGTGCGGAAAGGCCCCTAGACTGGGAAGAAAAAAACTGAGAGGCGAGGTGATGGCAATTGTTTTCTGCTACTCCAGAGACCAGAACATAAAACAAAGAAAGCAAAGAGATTCCACCTAAACTTTAGGAAAAGCTTCTTTACTTTACGGTAAGAGCCATTCAACAGGGGAACAGATTGTTGTTACTAATGAGGGAGAAGAAACAAGCTAGGAGAGGTTCCAGCAGTTTACTGTATTTGCTGGCATATAAGACTCACTTTTTTCCCCCTGAAAAATACTGTTTGAAAACGGGGTGCATCTTAAACGCCGGGGTGTCTTATATGCCAAGAAATAGTATTTGCCGGCACATAAATAGGGTGCATTTTATACGCTGGTGCATCTTATACGCCAGCAAATACAGGTACTTTTGCCTGAACCTGGGAAGGACAGGATTCCACCCTCTCCTCTCCTTGCTTCTGAGTTAAGACCCCTTTTGCACTTTGAACTCAGTTTTTTGCAATGGGAGTAAGCTCAGGACAAAGGGGAAAGGAGGAAAGAAATACTGGGTCACGTTAAAATAGCTGTCTTTAAATATCTGAAGGGATGCGGTGTAGCAGTTGGAACAAGTTTGTTTTCTGATGCTCCAGAAACATCCACTGGGCATAGGTTAGGCACACTTCTCTTTGTTTCTATTGCGGCTCCAGAAACTCGAACACAAACCAGCGGACTCGGATTAGGAAAAAAGAGATTCCACTGAAACATTAGAAAGAGCTCTTTTACTGGAAGAGGGATGCGACAGCGAGACAGACGGCCTCGGAGGCTGGTATCTTTGGAGATCGTGAAACAGAGGTTGGACGACCTTCTTTGCTTCAGCTGCATGGCAGGGGGCTGAACTAGATGGATACTGGAAACTTTCCCAGCTCTCATGATTCTGTGATTCTACATTGTGGCTGTAACCACACGACCAATAACTTCACTTATTTGGCCATCCAGTCCAACCCTCTTCTGCCGTGCTGGAACTTGGGCGGCCATTTGCTGGGGGTGCTTTGTGCGTGTTCCTCCATGGCAAAATGGGGTTGGACTCAGAATCACAGAGCTGGAAGAGACCCCAGAGGCCATCCAGTCCAACCCCCTCCTGCCATGCAGGAACCCACATCAAAACATACCCAGCAGTTGGCCCTCCAGCCTCTGCTTAAAAACCTCCAAAGAAGAAGACTCCACCACACTCCACGGAGGCAGCAGATTCCACTGCCGAACAACGGCTCTGGCCATCAGGAAGTTCTTCTTGAGGTTCAGGTGGAAACTCTTCCTGCAGCTTGAATCCACTGCTCCGTGTCCTGGTCTCTGGAGCAGCAGAAAACAAGCTTGCTCCATCTTCAACATGACATCCCGTCAAATATTTAACCATGGATATCATGTCCCTTCTTAACCTTCTCTTCCGCAAACTAAACATCTCCAGCTCCCTAAACCGCTCCTCATAGGGCTTCATGGCTTCCAGACCCTCCACCATTTTGGTCGCCCTCCTCTGGACACGCTCCAGCTTGTCCATATCCTTCTTGAAACTGGACACAGGATTCCAGATGAGGTCTCACCAAAGCAGAATAGAGTGGTACCATTACTTTCCTCTTATTGTTGCTCTTACAGGGCCGTGGTCACCTTAGAAACTGGTGGAAGAGACCTCAAGAAATTCAGGTCCTGCCTTGTCCTCTGTTCTGAGTGTGGAAGTGGCTACGAGGAGGACAAGCAGTGATGTGATCTGTACTCCACACCATCAGCTTATAGTACTCGGATGCTTTTCTGTTTTAAAAAGCTAACTTACTTAAAGTATCTATATAAACTCCATGCAAAACAAAAAACAAGAAAAACCCCAGAAAGTAGAGTTACTTTTTAAAAGTAATTTTGTAATGATTTTATGATTACTATGTTGGATCAGAACTAAAATTGTAACTAATTACTTTTAAGTAAGTTATTAATCATAAGTTTAAAGTGATGCTGATAAAAGGGTAACCGAGGAAGTAGCAAAATTCTTTGTATCAGCTGCTAACCGCTGTAAAACAATTCTGCAAATGCTACAGTAACCCAGGCTCCCTTTGTTATGAAGTGACAGTTACTTAATTACAAGTGATTGACTATGATGGGTATGACTGATACAATTTACACAATTTTAATGGTCTGAATTTGACGTCCTCTCAGATTATAGATAGATAGATAGATAGATAGATAGATAGATAGATAGATAGACAGACAGACAGACAAACAGATAGATCGATCTCTAAGAAATGTGTATTAATGGAATTCCTGTAAGTTATTAAGTATTGCAGTTCAGTTTTTAGTGTATTTTAAATAAATAAATGTTCTTTAATGACATAAATGTATTTTAAATGTAAATGTATTTTAATGATGCAAAAGGTAAATGTATTTTAATGATCCAAACGTAATTTAAATGTAAACATAATTGAATGATAGTGATGTGCCTTATGGTTTGTGAACTGCAATAAAAGATGATGATGATGATGATGATGATGATGATGATGATGATGAAATTTAAAAGCTCCTAGGGGTCACACCTATATGAAGGCCATTGACTGTGGCCCATTCCACTGTCAAACGGCTTTTATCATCTGGAAGTTCTTCCTGAGGTTTAGGTGAAATCTCTTTTCCCGGAGTTTGAAGCCACTGCTCCGTGTCCTGGTCTCTGGAGCAGCAGAAAACAAGCTTGCTCCACCTTCAACATGACATCCCCTCAAGTATTTAAGCATAGCTGTCACGCCACCTCTCAATCTTCTCTTTATCAGGCTTAACATACCTAGCTCCCTAAGCTGCTCTTCACAGAGCATGGTTTCCAGACCTTTCACCATTTTGGCTGCCCTCCTCTGGATTTGTTCCAGCACTAGTCACGGCCTTAGGAAGTGCCTACTGGATCAGACTAAAGGTCCGTCTTGCCAGCGACAGACCTATGAAAGGATATGAGACCTGCTGCATTAGCCCCCCTGGGAAGAGTCCAGGGCCATCTATGGCCTATTTTCCAGCTCTCTGGGGGCCACCCCCCCCCATCTTTCCAAAACCAAAGCAGCTTCCAAAACTGCTGAGCGGGGAACACACTGGCACACTTGGCTGGCCACCTGAAGCCCCAGATCTCTACTTCTCCATTCTGAGTCCCACGTGAAGCCCTCAAGCAGGGGTTCAGAGAGGATTCGATCTGACCTGGTATACCCTGGTGGTCTCCCATCCGAGTATAGACCAGGCTTGACCCTGCCCAGCTTCCAAAATCAGATAAGATGTCATCTGTTCAGGGTGTGTGTCCCATCTACAGGAGGCTAGGATGGTGAAAATACAAGGCAAAGCTTCCCCTGGAGGAGCACAAAGACTGTGAAAGACCCACACGAGAGAAACCAAGCTGGCACCACCCCTTGTTTTGGCTTCCAGAATTGTTTTTAATCTGCCTTTGCGGAACGGTTGGTTTTTATATCACAATTTTCTTGTACGTCACCTTTGGGGCGCTGGCAGGCCAGTTGATGAACATTGCAACAGAATAAATATTTAAAAACTGCTGATGAGAGGTCCCGCTGTAATCCTCATCCAGACAGACTAAAAAACAAAAGAAAATCTTCCACCAAGAGCTGTAATGGTTTTTTTTTCGCCCCCTGACCCCACGGGAATTCCTATGCATTGCAGGATATTAAAATGCCCCATGTCCCCAAGAGTGTTTGCAGGCAGAGAATCAAAGGTAATTCACTATATCCAAACACCCAGAGACGGAAAACGAATGTGAACACGAAGTAGAACATTTATGCTGAGTACATGTGAGCCCCACTTGCTTGCAAATAGGTATGTAAAATTTCTGGAAATTTTGATGCCATGGGGAAATTTTTTCCAGATTTTCTTTTGCGGGGGGAGTAGACAAATTGAAGAACTCTTTAAAGATTGCAAGTCAGTTTAGGAAGATAATATGTGTTATGTATAATTCAGTTTGGCACAAAAATAATTATTTCAAAAGGGCAAGACACTGCAGTCATAACATTAGGTTTTTATCTTCAGTGAAAACTGAGGTCTTCAAATAGGAATAATAAATATCTATAGTCCAATATGCTTCTTCCTTTTACATTCCTGGATGGTGTTTGAAGAGTCTTTTTTTTTTTTAATTTCAGTACACATTTTCAAAATCTATCTGCTGTTTTTATTAGGATTTAGGGAGCCAGTTTTATAAGAGAGGTGTACCACTTCAGTTGCTTGCTCTATTTGATAGCAGCTATATTTTCTTTGGATCCGAGTGTAAACTGAGCATTAAAATTTGAAAGCAGCAGGGAAACCAAAGAAAGAAAGAAAGAAAGAGAGAGAGAGAGAGAGAGAGAGAGAGAGAGAAGGAAGGAAGGAAGGAAGGAAGGAAGGAAGGAAGGAAGGAAGGAAGGAAGGAAGGAAGGACAGAAAACACATGTTTGAAGCTATATTGAATCCCTGAAAAAATGAAAAAATAAATAGATGACATTCTATATTTATTTAATTAATATATATTAAAAATATAAATATTAAATAAAGATTTAATTAACATATATGCACCCTTGATTTATGGAAATCCATTCCTGTCCTTCCCTTCTTCTTTCTCTCCAGGGCTATTTCCGCACTACACTGTTATAGTGCTATTATTCCACTTTCAACCTCCCATGGAATCTTGGGACTTGCAGTTTAGGAAGGGGCCTTCAGACTTCTCAGCCAGAGAGCTCTTCGGCCTCAGTAAACTACAAATCCCAGAAGTCCACAGGAGGTTGAAAGTGGAATAATAGCACTATAACAATGTAGTGTGGAAAGGTTACCTCCCCAATAGCCTAGTAAGGAAGAACAAGAAGAGCAAAAATGACGTTGTAGGTGGGTGAAGGGTTTTTAAAGAGTTACTACCGAGGGACAAGCTGCCTCTCAAGAGATGTACAGCATTCCTTGCTAAGTTAACACTAGTGTCAGAATCAATGGGCCTTTCCACACCACACTGTCACAGTGTTATTATTCCACTTTCAATTTCCTGTGGAATTCTGGGCTTTGTAGTTTCCTGAGGCCAAAGAGCTCTCTGGCTGAGAAATCTGAATGTCCCTCCCTAAACTGCAAATCCCAGGATTCCATAGGGTGTTTCAGACTACAGAATTACAGTGCGATATTCCATTTTAACCGCCATGGTCGCATTCTCTGGAATTAGAATGGGCAGTTTAGTGAAGCTGGGAGACTCAGAGGGTTGTAGTCTGAAAAACGTAACTTTCCCAAACCCCTGTCTTCATCTAAGCAGTGTGGAAGATACTATCTACACTTGGGGATGTAGTGCACACCCTTGATCGAGATTTCTGGCAAACTGAAAGTACATAGCCTATGTGGGTTCTGTTCCTAATTCCTGTGACTAATAAGAATACAAAGAGAGGCCTGCTAGGTTGCACCAAGCACGAATCTATCTCATCCTTTCCCACAGAGGCCAACCGCACCCTGCAAGGAGCGTATTCTTCCACACAAGACGGCCCTGTTTTCGAAACCTGCTCTTCCCACCACCCTCACAGACATTGCTTGGGAGATGGGAAAGGATCTTCTTGGTGGATGCTCACAAACAGTACGTGTGAAAAGGATCTGGGAGTCTTGGCAGACCACAAGCTGAACACGAGTCAGCAGTGTGACGCAGCAGCCAAGAAAGCCAAGACGATTCTTGGTTGCATCAATAGGAATACAGTCTCTAGATCGAAGGAGGTAATGGTATCACTCTATTCTGCATTGGTCAGGCCTCAGCTGCAATCCTGTGTCTAGTTCTGGGCACCTCAATTCAAGAAGGACATCGACAAGCTGGAACATGTCCAGAGGAGGGCGACCAAAATGGTGGTGGGTCTGGAAGCCATGAAGCCCTACGAGGAGCACCTTAGGGAAGCTGGCTGAGTTTAGTCTGCAGAAGAGAAGGTTCAGAAAGGACATGATAACCATGTTTAAATATTTGAAGGGATGTCATGTTGAGGAGGCTTGTTTTTTGCTGCTCCAGAGACCAGGACAAGGAGCAATGGATTCAAGCTGCAGGAAAGGAGATTCCACTTGAACCTCAGGAAGGACTTCCTAATGGTCAGAGCTGTCCAGCAGTGGAATATGTTGCCTCAATGGAGTGTGGTGGAATCTCCTTCTTTTTAAGCAGAAGCTGGATAGCCATCTGTTGGGTGTGCTTTGATGTGGGTTCCTGCATGGCAGAAGGGGGTTGGACTGGATGGCCCCGGGGGTCTCTTCCAACTCTAGGATTCCATGATTCTATGAGTCCAACCCCCTTCTGCCATGCAGGAACACACACTCAAAGCATCCCCAAGAGATGGCCATCCAGCCTCTGTTTAGAAACCTCCAAAGAAGGGGACTCCACCACGCTCCACGGAGGCAGCAGATCCCACCGTTGAATCGCTCTTGCCGTCAGGGAGTTCTTCCCGACATGAGGTGAAATCTCTTTTCCTACGGCTTGAATCCAACACAGGTCAGTCCAGCCCAGCCAGTCCTGGGTATTCCAGTCCCTGTTCTCTGCATGCGCTCCAGGTTCACGCCCTACACAAGAGCAGGACTAGTAAATGAACATCATCGTTCAGGGCAGCAAAGAAGCATGACAACCGGCAAGCCTGAGGCCGCTTGACTGGGCACTCTTCATCAGGGCTGGTGGATGGGAACGGTAGAAATTGTAGTCCAACGCATCCTGATGAATGCCAGCAATGCAGAAAAATATCAGCTGAGACTGCAGGGAGGGGAAACGAGGGCTCCCACAGCATCCACCATGTTGGCTCCCTAACTCCAGACATCTGGCTAGAACCAGCAGTACAAGTTAAGCTAAGTCAGTTGACTGTCAGAATTTAGAACCAATGGGGGATTCAGATTATCTGCTCTAAGCACATTTGCAGCACAGTCAAGGATACACAGCCTGGACTATGGCCGAGCCCCCTGCCCCCTTAGACTTTTCAGTCACAATCCACACAATTCCTCTTCCCACGAATTTGGCTGCTGTCGGTCTCTCCCAGTTCACTGCTACGCCACCGGCATTCCCATGTGGGTATCAGCCCCTATTTCCATTCTCCGGGCCACCGAATTTGACACAAGGAGCCCCAGCCTTTTGAAAGCCTGTGATCTGACGACTCGCTCTTTCGGCACTTCCAAATTAAGGACAAGTTCCGTTAATTCGAGGTGGGAGTCCATTATTTCATCAGTTCTTGCCTACAGAGACTTGCTCTCGACTGCTCGCACCCGCACGTGGTCCCAAGTCTCGCCTGCAGAAAAGGCAGATTCCCCGGTCGAATTCACGGAACTTGTCTGTATCGCAAGCATCGAAACGGCGGGCTTCCATCAGTTCTTCTTGCCTACGGAGGCTCGCTTGGGACCCTGCATGGGCTGCTTGCAAAGCGAGCTCAGAGAGGGGGAAAAGGCCCCAGCATGTGCAGTCGGTCCCAAGCAAGCCCCCACAAGTCCTTCACGTTCCCTACTGCACACAGGTTCCACTTTTCAACCATATCCACTTTCTGACAGTGCTCCAGTCCCTAATCTGTCAGATAAAAGGCAGAGGCATGCACATTCTCTAAATGACAAGGTGCTGTCACGCTAACACAACAACATCAAGCTGATGGCAAGCAGAGAGCTTCATACTCATAGAATCATAGAGTTAGAAGAGACCCCCAGGGGCCATCCAGTCCAACCCCATTCTGCCATGACATCAAAGCACACCTGACAGATGGCCCTCCAGCCTCTGCTTAAAAAACTTCAAAGGAGGACACTCCTCCACACTCCACGGAGGCAGCAGATTCCACTGCCGGACAGCTCTGACCATAAAGAAGTTCTTCCTGAGGTTCAGGTGGAATCTCCTTTCCTGCACCTTGAATCCATTGCTCCTTGTCCTAGTCTCTGGAGCAGCAGAAGACGAGCCCGCTCCCTCCTCAACATGACATCCCTTCAAATATTTAAACACGGCTATCATGTCCCCTCTTCACCTTCTCTTCTGCAGACTAAACATCCCCAGCTCCCTACACCGGTTCTCACAGGGCTTCACAGCTTCCAGACCCTCCACCATTTTCGTTGCCCTCCTCTGGACATGCTCCTGGAAACAACTGCCTGCTGCTCCTCTCTGAGAAATAGTGTGCCACTTGTCCATGTTCTACAGCTGAGACATCCCCCTGCCCCAGTGAGTTAGCAGATTTGTGATAATTTCATGGCATTTCAGTATACTTAATGGCCAGGGTTATACAAGTGTCCACAGTTAGGAAGGTAAAGTGACAGTTTTTAGCCCACTAGTTTAATGTCAACAGATGTGGCAAGCTCAAGGAAAGTAATTATACCACACTGAAGCATCCCTGTGAGACTAATGGGAGCGTCTATGTAGTGCAGCGGAAGCACCACTGGCCTCCCTCACCCATGGCACCAGTAAATATCTCCAGCCTCAGTCATCCCATCTGTAAAATGGGAGAGTCATTTGCTGGTTTGCCATGCTGTGGACTTCTCTCTCTAAATGATAATCATGCAACAAAAATATTATGTTAACTGTGAGCATTTAAATTTGTAAAATGCTTTTCAATCTGCACTGCATTTTCTCCTCTCTGCAAGATCTTGTGACATAAACCTTTATCAAGTTATGGTGGAAGAAGGATATTAATTAAATCCATGAGCCTCACCTCCTCGTTTTAAATAGCTGGCAGGCACGCTCCTCATCCACCCAGCCAAGTCCTGGTCTACAGTCTCACAGATCAAGCAAAGCAGCAAGGGGATTAAGGGTCTCCCACCCCTACACAAAACTGTAATTAATGCTCTGATTGTAGCATTATTTATTAAAAGCATATATTTATCACTCTTCTGCCCACCAGGGCTCCCAAAAGCAATGCACAACAACAAAAGATTAAAACATGCTTTGTAAAACAGATCCAAAAAAGAGTTTTCAAAAACCAATGGGAAGCCTCAACATTCTTTAAAAACAGATCAAAACCAGGCAATTTTAAAACCAGTTTTAAAGAACCAAAGGTCATACCAAATGATTTAGGCCGTTTCCGCACCTCAAAGGCCCCTCCCTAAACCCCAGGCTTCCACAGGATGTTGAAAGTGGAATAGTAGCACTATAACAGTCTAGTGCAGAAATGGCCATAGTTTCAGCTGTCGATTAGAACCTCAGCAACGATACAGCCGGGCTGACTACTTTTCCACGATTAAGGTGCCACCGCAAAAAAGGCCCTGTCTTGTGGGATCCCCGGTTTTGCTTTTCTTACAGTTTGAAATCCACTCCAGCCATTCTCGTTGTTTGTTGCTGACGAACTCTATCGCACGTTTGTCACATTTGCACTTTAATAGCGTCATTTCCATGGTTTGTTCCCTTGCATTAAGGCATCATTGCTGACTCCTGCATTCTGCCCCTCGCTTCCTGGTTGCTTTTTCAAGCTGTAATAGTGCCATGATGGTACAACATCACCATGCTAGGACGCCTGAAGGAGGGACAACCCGGCCACATCAATGCCACCCCCACTGACGGACCACTGGCAGAAGAAAGCGCTATGAGACATCTGCACACAAACTGGTTGCTGAGGTCTCATTAACAGATTATTTCCACTGTGAATAATAAACACATTTTCAACGACCTTGCAATGCAATAGTGTCTGGAGAGCAACATCGCTGTGAGATAAGGCTGGGGCAAAAACTGGACTAATGCATCGCTGTGACGGTATTGCAACTCCATGATGTGATAAGGCTCTAACGCTGGCCAGGTCCATATGGAAGGAGGTAGATTTCCAAATATCTAGGTCATTGTGGGTCAAAACTAGCACCTTGGAAACAAAATGGCAACCGGTGCATGTGGTTCAAGAAGACCAGTAATTTGTGGTCTCTAGAGTACACGCTATATAATAGCTTGGCATTTTTCACGACATTTTTCCCTCCACATTTGCTACAGTTAGGGGCACAGGACCCCCATGAAAGTGGAAAAACCGTGAATAACTCTAGGCCCTCCCAAACCATATTTAACACACAAAAAAGTATGATCACCCTATTCAACCCACTGTGGATTTCTTTGAGGCATCAGGGTTCCTTCACAAGACAGAAATGGGGAGCTGGTGGGGCTGACGGCCACCTCCGCTGCTGCCCTGCACCATTTTTAACAGGGACTTACAAGCTTCATTCGCAGTTTCTCAGTCTCACGAGGCTTGCAGTCCCTATTAAAAATGGCCCAGGGAGGCAGCAGAGAGGACACCAAATAATCTGTGAATAATCAAATCCGCAAAAACCCACAAATGTGAAGGGCTGACTGTACTTTCAAACACTTTCCAAGGACAGCCCCACTCCTGTACGGTACGCTACAGCCTATCTGATAGAACGTACCCATTTTGCAGGTAAAAAGTGAGCCAAAACTAACTCACCCAAAGTCACAAATTCACCTATGATAAAGTTGGGAGCAGTGTCCTGGAACAAGGAGAACTCCTTATGTACAGAGCGGAAAAAAATCTCTCACACGAAATGCACAGATAAACATAATCTTTCAGCCTTGCCGTTCAGGATATTGACGGGCCTACAGCAATACCGGGCAGAGGGATCACCTTGAGCAAAACCTGTAGGTTCCTGTATTTACATACGCAGGTAAAACTAAGACTCGAAGGGCACCAACATCTGCATCATCCCCAAAGGAATCCGATCGGACAGGAACCTTCCCGATGATTCAGCCCTTTCTGAGCCTTTTCCTTGCGGGGCCAATTTTGTTTAAAAAAAAGGGATCAAACCTCTACAAGGTTTCTACCACCCGCTCACTCCCCTGTACGGAGCCAGAGTCTGAATTCCCCCCACCCAGAAACTCAGCGACCATCCAAGCCATTTCCCTTCAGAAGGGCAAAAGCCCGTTGGTCACATTTCTCTGCGTCTGGTTAGCGGTTTTGCAAAAAATAAAAAACAAGGGAGTGCCTCGCCGTTAAACCACCCGTTTCTATTTTTAAGCCATGCTGCTGTGCTGGGTTGATTCTCTCCCTCCTCGCCCGCTCTTTCTCCTGCAGCTTCTCACTGCTGATGGATAAATCTGTTTGGAGTGGGGGTTTTTTCCCCATCAGCCGCCCTGTCTCTTTGCAGAGCAACCTGAATGATGCCACCAGCAAAGACTGGTGCAACCCACGCCACTCGGGCTGAGCAACTCCAACGGCACCCACGCCACAGCTCTCCCCCCAACCCTGTTAAAAGAACACAGCAGGTATCAGACGCAAGAGGGGGAAAGCCACACACCTGTCCCACCAAAGCTGCGATTTTGGGACATTCCTTTGCTAAAATGTGCTTCCACCTTTAAATGGACACAAGTGTGCAACTGCAAAAAAAACCTACATACTCAAGTCAAGGCGCTAGTTTCGGAGCTTGGGGTTACCCCCTTCTCCCAAAAAAGTAAACCGTCACCTGCAGAATCCTCTTTTGCCATGGCTAAACTCTCACGGTCGTGAAAAAGAGCACCTCTGAGCACGTGCAGATCACCGTTCCTTCGCCCCAGGTCTAACCACAAGTATACCCCAAACTGGGGAAAGCGGTTCCTGCTTTTAAGAGGCTTTAAGACAGCCAGAGAGGTAGACTTCCCGGATTATAACATTTCAGCGCACGGTTCCCCGATCTAGCTATCTCAGATTAGGACGGACACGCCAAAGGGTTGGAAAAAGAAGGAGTCTTCCCTTTTGAGGACGGAAAAGCCAGCAGGAATTTCATAACACCAACGTGCTTATCAAAAACAGAATCACACACGGCATATGCCTCGGTTATCTGTTTACAAAACGTCAACAGAATGGAGCATCTGAGATGCCCACGGCATTAAATAAGGAGAGAGAAAATATGGGAATAAAGGAGACCCCGCGCTGTGGGCGAGCTATTTTTTTCAAGTTGGGGAAAGAGGGCGAAAGACTGCAGGGAGACTTTCTAGGGGGTCTTTCTAGGGGTACGGAAATGGGGCCGGGGGAGAGCGTTGGAAGGGGAGCGCTCTGGGGAGGGCAGTTATATACAAAGTGTAAAAGTGGGGGGAGGAAGGGAAAAAGAGGCTTAGTCAAATCCTCAACTCACTTTCCTCCCGCCCGGCTGTCTGGGGCTGACCTCATTCCTAAACTGCAGCGGGGAAGGAGGGAAAGAAAGATGGGGCGGTGGGGGGGGGGAGAGGAAGAGGAAGACTCCCTCCACCTTCCCCAAACCCCCATCAACATTTCCCGCAACCGATCCTGAAATCAAGCCCCCTCCCCCCAAAAAATTCCAAACGCAACCCAGCAAAACGATCAGCTAGGAAATCAAGCCATGCAGGCGGAGGAGCGGAAGAGGTCTTTTATCCAAAGAGCGTGGCAGGATCCGTCCCGGGCTCGAGGATCCAGGCCACGGGGAGGCAGACCCGTCCGCACCCCGCGCCATCAAGTTCCTGCGCGGCGAATAATCCCGCTTCCATCCCTCCTCTCCCCCTCCTCCACACCAGCACATCTGCAAAGCAGAGACGAGGCTCCTGGATGCCCGAAAACCAACGAGAGAGAGACAGAGGGAGGGAGGGAGGGAAGGACGGAGCAAAGAGGGGAGCAAGGCAAGAGCAGGGGACGTTTTTTCAAAGACGGGATGAGGATGGATTTGCACCGGGGAGGGACCCGGGGGGGTGAAAAGTTTCTCTTACCGCAGGGCGCAGCCTCCGCGCCCGGATTGCAGGGTGGAATTAATCTGCGAAGAGGAGGCGGAGGCAAGGAGGGGAGGAGGAGGCGGCGGCGGCAGGGAGGGGGGGCAGATTGGAGAGGTGGGGCGGGGGGGCTCGGGGGGGCTCCTTCTCGCCCCGATCGGCTCAGGGAGGGGGGTGCCCGGCCCGGGGCCCCCCATGCAGCCCTGCCCCAGCTCCCGGGGGCTGCAGACGAGGCGGAGCGCAAGGGGGGAGGGCAGCCTCTTTGTTCTGTAATCCCAGTAAGATTGCCAGCGATTCGCCCCGGCTCTAATCCCAGCCCGGCTCAAGCGCCGCATCCATTGGCTGCCATTTGCGGGCAGGATTAGGAGGCAGGCGAAGGCGAGCGGGGACCCGAGCCGTTTCCGCACTGCGCGGCTGTACTGCTATCGTTCCACTTTCACCCTCCTGTGGAATTCTGGGGTTTGGCGTTTCCTGACGCCCAGGGATTCTCGAGGCCCCTCTTGACGCTGCAACAGCCCCCCAGGATTCCATGGGAGGGTGAAAGTGCAGTCATAGCGCTATAACAGCCTAGTGCGGAAATGGCCCGAGAGGGAGAGGAGGTGGAGCCCCGGAGCTTCCCCCCCCCCGCCTCTCCAAAGAGCTCCGTCCCCAGCCCAGCAGAAGGCAAGCCGGATTATTCTTTGCACGGAAACGGAGACAGACTCGCCCTAAGCCTTTGGGATGCGGCAGGCTACACGTCCCCGGGGCATCCAGCCTCGCTCTAGTTTTTGGGGAAGCGGCGGAGGCGATGCTTCGGAAAGGGGGAACTTGCAGATTTCGGCCATTTCTGCCCTACGCTGTTAATGATTCCGCTTCCAACCTTCTGTGGAATCCTGGGGTTTGTAGTTTCCTGAGGCCCAAGCGCTCTCTGGCTGAGAATTCTCAAGGCCCCTCCCTAAACTACAAATCCCAGGATTCCATAGGAGGTTGAAATTGGAATAATAGCACTGTAACAGGCTAGTGCAGTAATGGCCACTCTTGAGGAACAGCAGTGGCAATGACAATTGCAATTTTTTGTTGTTTATTGTGATAGAAGGGATGTCAAGGCCAGGATCATCCAGGGCTCGGTGCTGGACCAGTGGCCCGACTCGGCAGAAGTCTTTGGCCATTGCCGCACTACGCTGTTAGAGTGTGATTATTCCACTTCCAACCTCCTGTGGAATTCTGGGGTTTGTAGTTTACTGAGGCCAAAGAGCTCTCTGGCTGAGAAGTCAAAAGGCCCCCTACCTCAACTGCAAAGCCCAAGATGTTGGAAGTGGAACGATAGCGCTATAAGAACGTAGCGTGGAAATGGCCCTAGGCCGCTCCATTCTTGAGTAGCAGCAGCAATAACCATTGCTATTTGTTGTTGTTATTCGGATAGAAGGGATATCAGGGGCGAGATAATTCAGGGCTCGGTGCCAGACTGGTGGCCTTACTCAGCAGAAGTCTTAGACCATTTCTGCACAACCCTGTTACAGTGCTAGTATTATATAGTGCTTTCAACATCCTATGGAATCCCGGGCTTTGCAGTTTGTTTATTTATTTATTTATTCTTTTTGTATATGCTGCCTTTCTCCTGGAATGGGATACAAGGTGGCTTCCAACAGTAAAATATAAAACCATTTAAAACGTTGAAAGCATATAAAATCATAAAAAGGGGCCTTTCGACATCTCAGCCAGAGAGCTCTTGGGCTTCAGGAAACTACAAAGCCCAGAATTCCACAGGAGGTGGAACATGGAATGATAGCACTATAACAACGTAGGGCGGAAATGGCCTCGATGTCTGCTCCGAGCCCCTTTGGGTGCTATGGGGAGTGAAAGAGGGGACACCCTTTTCCCAGAATAGGATCCAATCAGTTATTAACATGTTACATGGTTCATAATGTGCAAATACAAAATTCAGGGGAAATGGTTTCGCTCAGGGATAGAGAACAGCCGTCTTAGTGATGTAGGCCTTCAGAAATCGCCCTGTGCGCATCGGGCAAGTTACTCATCAAGGCACAACAGATGCACATTCTGCTGGAGTCCGGCTGCACATAAAGCAATGTGTAGGCTGTGGTTGCACATGTGCATTTCCCAGTCGCTGACATCTCGCCCAGTGTCGAGTCTCTGCACGGGGCCAGGGTAGTGTTGGCATAGCACACCTCCACATGTAAAAATTCACTACCCCAAGTGGATGTTGGTTTGTAGCAGCTGTCTAGAGACAGTCCAGGGTTGAGGCTTCAATATCTCCCATTAAGTCTCAAAAAAACCAAAGAGGCTCCTTACAACTCAGGACCTCATAGCTCCGTTTGTAACAAAAATGACAGATCTGGAATTCTATTTGTAACTATTGTCTGAATAAATCGTACTTTTAATATACGGGACATGATGATTTTATGCCAAAAAAACTGTACCATTATATCATATGGTGTGTATAATATAGTGCACATTGCTAAAGTAACAAAGTATCTTTCAATTTGTAAAGGATGCTAATGTCACTTTTTTTTCCATTTCCCTCCCAAAATTTCAATTCCCTCTTCCTTCCCCCCAAAAAAGACTGGGGAAAAAAAATCCCCATGGCTTCAAAATTTATGCAAGTGTCACAATCTCTGTCCAGTAAGTATGGTATTTCGTAGGACGATGGAGGAAAACTCTTTCTGCGGTTCTTGGCCAGATTTTGTCTGTTAGAGTCGACAATATGCAAGACTGTGGGATGAACTCCAGCAGCAGCTCATTGGAGTGTCCTATAAATTACACTAAGAACACAGAATTCTACTAACTGTGTAGTAGAGTGTGTCCACACATGTCACAGTTATAGCACTTTGATACCACTTTATCTGTCATGGCTCCAGTCTAAACAGTTTGTGGGTTGTTTGATGTTCCCTGCTAGAGAGCTGTAGTCCGCTACCCTGAACCACAGAGCTGTGTAGCAGAGAATTATATGTGCCTCCTCCAAGGATAAATCCCACATTTCCATAGGATGCAGCCATGGCAGTTCAAGCGGTATCAAACTATTACTAAGTGAGACCAAAATGGTAAAGGGTCTGGAAGCCATGAAGCCCTATGAGGAGCAGTTTAGGGAGCTGGGGATGTTTAGTCTGCAGAAGAGGAGGTTAAGAGGGGACAGAATAGCCATTGTTAAATATTTGAAGGGATGTCATGTTGAGGAGGGAGCAAGCTTGTTTTCTGCTGCTCCAGAGACTAGGACAAGGAGCAATAGATTCAAGCTGCAGGAAAGGAGATTCCACCTGAACCTCAGGAAGAACTTCCTGATGGTCAGAGCTGTCCGGCAGTGGAATCTGCTGCCTCCGTGGAGTGTGGTGGAGTCTCCTTCTTCAGAGATTTTTAAGCAGAGGCTAGATGGCCATCTGTTGGGAGTGCTTTGATGGTTGTTCCCGCGTAGCAGGGGGTTGGACTGGATGACCCCTGGGGTGTCTTCCAATTCTATGATTCTATGAGTCATGTAGATAACACAGATTTCAGTGGCCCTGCTCATTGGGAGACTACCCTTTTCTACCAATTGTATGCTGTTATATTCATGCTGCAAATCCTGTGAAACCACGGAAACAAGGAAAAACTTCCTGGTGGTAAGAGCAGTTCAACAATGGAATACGCCAAGAGTGTGGTGGAGTCTCCTTTTTTGGAAGTTTTTCAACAGGTTGAATGGCCATGTGTCAGGAATGCTTTGATGGTGTATTTTGGCATGGCAGAATGGGGTTGGACTGGATGGCCTTTGGGATCTCTTCCAGCTCTATGATTCTATGAAGGCAACACCCAGACCTCAGTGGCAAAGCACCTGCTTTGCATGCCAAAGATCCAAGGTTTAGCAGCTATCATCTCAAGGCTGGGATGAGAAAAGATCCTGCAGACCCAGCTGCCAGTCTGTGCAGATAATTCTGGTGTAAATGGACCCATAGTCTGAGTTTACATCTTACCAGCAACATATAAAAACCTTACATCTAGCTGGAAATCCTCTTTGTTATGTGATGCACTGGTCAGAGTAGGGATGGAGCTGATGTGGTTTTAATAATCCATGCGTCTCTTACCTGCAGTCTAGTTATTGTAGCGCACCGTGTAGAAGTGATGGACTTAAAGTCTGTCTGGAAACTTCAGTTTAAAACTGGAATAGAGTCATAACTCTCCGTTTGCTAGGGTTAGGGGCACAGGACCCCTATGTAAGTGGAAAAACTGTGAATAAATCTAGGCCCTCCCAAGCCATATTTAACACCCAAAAAATATGATCACCATATTCAATCCACCCTGGATTCCTTTGAGGCATTGAGACTCCTTCGCAAGGCAAAAGTGGGGGGCTGGTGGGGCTCCCGGCCACTTCCGCGGCTGCCCCACAGCATTTTTAAGAGGGACTTACAAGCCTCATTTGCGGTTTCTCAGCCTCACAAGGCTTGCAGTCCCTATTAAAAATGGCCCGGGGAGGCAGCAGAGGGGACAGCAAAGAATCCGTGAATAATCAAATCCACCAAAGTGAAACCTGCAAATGTGGAGGGATGATTGTACTTTAGAAACCGGACTACTTGTATAGGCATCCACATCAGTGTCAGAAGACTTGATGTCATCTGCAGAAATGCCTAAAACTAATTTAAGAGACAGGGCTTTCTCTGTGTTGGCCCTGCAACTCTGGGATCCCCCTTCCATAAAGTTCCCCAGGCTCACTCTTTGTGCAGCATTCACCAGAAAGTGGCATTTCTTATCCTTTAGCAGATTTTTAATTTGGGACACCGACGCTTCTTGCTGCCAATTTTACAATATTTCAAAATGCAACATCTTCTCCTTGTGAGCCATTTCCGTACTAGACCGTCATGGGGCTATTATTCCACTTTCAACATCCTATGGAATCCTGGGGTTTGCAGTTTTGAGGTCCCTCCCTAAATTGCAAACCCCAGGATTCCATAGGATGTTGAAAGTGGAATAATAGCACCATGACAGTCTAGTACGGAAATGGCCTTGCTGTCTGTCTGCTTTGTTTTGCTGTAAGCGCTAGTAGTATTTTGGTATTGTTTCAAGAAATTGTTTGGTGCATCAATGTTTTTCTAGGTCATGTTACATAGTTTGTTTTTTGGCTGTCTGCCACTGTGGGTTAGTTTAGTAAAAGGGCACGAGTCAGCCATGAATTACACTGAGTAATGTTGAGTTTAATCACCTTCACAGAGTTGTCGTCATGTTGTTTGTGATACCCTGAGCTTTTTGGATAGATAAGCAAGATATATATGTCACAAAAGAAATAAATCCTTCTTTTTAAACTTACCCCTTGGGGAGGGAAATCTGTAGTTACTGCTTGCCTCTGCTTTATGCTGTTTTTTATTGGATATTTTAATCCTCTGATCCACATGGTGTTTTCTTTTGCTTTGCATTTTACAGCTAAGTTTTGTTTGCTGCTTCAGATACTATTGGTAGAAAGGCAGGTGCTAGATATTGCAAAAGAAAATAAATGACTCAGATACATTATTCTGTCCATATATCGGTTGGAGAACTCCTATGTAGTTTGCTGGTTTGTCCTCTCCCGAGTGGTTGCAATCCTACCAGATTTATTTTAGTTTTGGTTAGAATTGCATTTAAGCCGATTCCTTTTTCTATTATGCCAGTATAGAAGAACTGAACCAGTGGACAGTCTGCGGAAGGGAATATATGGTGGCCCCTCCACTTTTGTGAGAGTTCAGGGTGCAGAACTCTGGCGAAAGTGGGAAAACTGCAAATCACTCCATCCCCACTCCTCCTCACGTTCCTTTCTGGGGCTCCCCCCCCCATTTTCTTGCCTTTTGCCTTAGTGTGCATTCTCCCACCAGGGCAAAATGCATCAGGATGGGAGGGGGAGCTCTGGAGGGGAGGAAAAAGGCACACTAACGCCTTCTCCCCACTCCCTTGCCTTTTGCCCTGTGCCGGCAGCTAGCCAGGGCTTCCAGCTGTCCAATTAGCCTGTTATCAGGAGCCAGCGAGCAAAGTTTGTCATAAGCCATTTCTGCACTACACTGTTATAGTGCCATTATTCCACTTTCGACGTCCTGCGGAATCCTGGAGTTTGCAGTTCAGAGAGGAGACTTTGAGGCCCCTTTGCATCGCTCCCTTGCAAAGCTCTTTCATACACAGTTCTGGGGGTTGTAGTTTTACCAGGTGTCACAGCCTTCTCTGCCAAAGTCTGCTGGTGCATCATCAAACTACAAACCCCAGGATGCCAGAAGGAGCTATGCAAAGAAAGCCACTTTTGACCTGGATTATCTCTCTACTGTAGTTTGTGGCCCTGTTTACACAGGCAGGAAAAACTATCTAGCTTTATCATTAGACAGCAGTAACCTTAATAACCAAGTGGAATCAGGAGTTTCTTCTATGTGTTTTCTGGCTGACAAATAAACAAAACTGTTTCCTGGCTGGTTTGCCATCGAAGCCTTCTGTGGCAAAGCATCAAGCAGAGCGGATTATTGCCCATGTCAACATAGTACTTGGAGGAAATGTATCGACACACGTCAGTTAACAAAGCCTTTGACAATGAAGCACCCTTTAAGCAAGGGCTTTTTACTCCTGCCCCATGCCTTTTCCTCCTTTTCCTCTATCTAGCTGAAATTTTTTTAGCAGCATTGGCAGTGGGAAGATAGCAAATGAGAGCTGGAGAAACAGAGACTTTCAGTGCTGGGCTGCAGCAGCATACATGCAGTAAAGGAAGCTTGCACTGAGAAGGACTCTAGCCAGTTGTATCGCAGCCATGTCTGCTGACCTATAACAAACCAGGTAAAAAGCAACTTCCACCTGATTCCACGTGAACCTCAGGAAGAACTTCCTGATGGTCAGAGCTGTCCGGCAGTGGAATACGCTGCCTCCATGGAGTGTGGTGGGGTCTCCTTCTTGGGAGGTTTTTAAACAGAGGCTGGATGGCCATCTGTTGGGAGTGCTTTGATGGGTGTTCCTGCATAGCAGGGGGTTGGACTGGATGGCCCCTGGGGTCTCTTCCAGCTCTATGATTCTATGATTCTTTGATTCAACTGCCTCCAAAATTCTTTACTGAGCATGCATGAACAGCAAAACAAAGAGAAATTGGGGAGAGCAGAGAAACCTGCCTCACCAGCTTCCCTTGGCATGGTTTTTTTTTTTAAAAAAAGTGTAGATCTATAGATATGGACACCTAAATGGAAATCATAAGAAAAGTGGCAACTGGCAAGAGAAAAAGACATCCCTGGATGTATTTTGGAAGAAGGGGGTCTCTTGTGTCTATGTGCCTCGAGTCATTTCCATAAGGTAAACAGGGCTTTCTTGGCACGATTTGTTCAAACAGGCTTTGTCCTTGCCTTCCGCTGAGGCGGAGAGAGTGTGACTCAGCTCACCAAGTGGGTTTCCATGGCTTAGCCATAGCTGGGTGCATAACATACTTTCAGCCCCCAGAAAACCCTGTGATAGGGTCACCAGAAGTTGGAAACGACTTGAAGGCACGCAACAACACAAGTGGGGAAACCTTCACATGTTGCCCTCCCAGGGAAGGAGGCATGGCCCTCTGGGGAAGTCCAGGAGGCCAGATTTGGTCCCCCAAGAGAGCCGGACTCAGCCTGCGTTACTCGTTCATGCAATAAAGGAAAACTGTTGTTATTCGTACTGGGACTGTTGAAAGAGATTTTCCTGTCTCGCTTAGCTCATGCATGAAAAAAAGACTGAGTAGCGTAAGACCACAGGAAGACTGGGACCTGAAAGGTGCTTCAGTGTCTGTTTTGGAAGGCCTGGCTAAGCACCTGAGAAGGGAAGGGCCCTGCCAAAACCTCGGCCATTTCCGCACTACGCTGTTATAGTGCTATTATTCCACTTTAAACGTGCTGTGGAATTCTGGGGCTTGTAGGTTCCCAAGGCCAAAGAGCTCTCTGGCTGAGAATTCTAAACTGCAAACCCCAGGATTCAACAGGAGGTTGAAAGTGGAATAATAGCACTACAACAGTGTAGTGTAGAAAGGCCCCATTTCTCAAAGCCACCTCCAACTCTAACCCCAACTGAGCAGCCTCTTCTGAAGCAAACTGTTTCCCTTGTTTATTTCCCTGTCTCTCTTCTCTCCTCCGCGCCACCGCCGCCGTCCCTCTTCACACTATTTTCACAGCTCCTCTGGCTATTTGTAATCCCGATGTCTTATTGAGATTCAAAGGCACACTTCAAATCCGTCATCCTTTGCATAATTCTTTTTAATTAATACTTCAAAAGGTTTAAATGCAAAAGTCGTATTCTTCCTCTAGCAAAGTTTGACAGAATCACACTTCCCCCAAAGCCTTCCTCTTGCTTTTGCTAAAAAAACGAAACCTCATAAATATGTTTTCAAATCAGAGCAACAACACAAGTAAATGCATTTTTTTTCTACAAAAACAGGGAAGGGGCAGATTGCCATGTTTCCTCATCACAGAGTACTGGAGGGGCTGTGTAAACCAGGGTGAACAGGATGTTGGACAACAACTCCCATCAACCATGACCACTAGCACTGTCAGCTCAATGGGAATTAGAGTCCAACAGCATCTAGAGGACAAAAGTTTCTCTATATCTGTTGTAAACCGTCTAAGTGGGGCCCTGCAAATATTCAGTATTCCTCACCATTGGCTCTTTCCAGCTTGCTTCAGCTTTAGTTATGGTGGCTAGGTCTGCTGGGAGTTGCAGTCCAATACCATCTGGATAGACACAGCTTGCCACAGCTTGCCCACTAACAGTACAGACCTTCTAGTAACTGAAGAATGCTTTTATGCCCATCTTTAGGCTTTTATCCAGGCCAAAAATGGCTAGTTCTAGCCAGCTTTTCCCACAGGACTTGTTTTTCATAGCACTGACCATCTGCTTCTGAATAAATCTTAATTTGTCTGTATCAGAACGGGCAACTCAGTCACGAGACTAGATCTTTCACATTGCACAATGATAGCACTGTGATTCCACAGTAACGCTATGGCTCATCATTCCATCGGATCCTGGGATCTGTAGGTTGAACAGGTACTAGAGCTTTCTGGCTGAGAATTCTAAGGACCTCTTCCTCAACTGCAAAGCTGAGCATTTCCTAGGATGGACCCATGGCAGTCAAAGTGGTATCGTAGCGCTATAGTTGCATAGTGCGAAAGAGTCTAGAACTCCCACAGAAAAAGCAGTCAGGGGCCACGGGAAGGCCACATGCTACAGATTGCCCACATCTGGTTTAGGGCTTGACATGAACCAGTTTTAGCAGGGGGTTTGGAACTGGGGGAACACGGTGAAGGTTTCTGATGGTTGCAGGATTATAGCTGATACAAATGCAAGGGGGAGAGCCAGTGTGGTGTAGTGTAGTCATTCTTCACCTGGGGTCCGGGGGTCCCTGGGGGTCCAAAGAGCCCTTGCTGCTGGCCACCAACAGCAGCAACAGGAATGTGACATATCGGGGGGACTCCATGTGCTGAAACGGCTCTCTTATTTGCAAACAAGGGAGCAGTCTGGCCCCAGGCACACCTATCTCCACGGCCACATCGCCGACCAAAGGGACGCGGCAGCAGTTGCGTGCGCATGCCCAAACTATGACTCCGGAGACCAGAGCTGGAATCTCCACTCAGCCATGGAGAGCCACTGGGTGAGCTCAGGCCAGTCACATGCTCTCAGCCTCACAGAAAGACAAAGGCAACAAATCTTGCCAAGAAAACGCCCATGATAGGTTCACCTTGTCAATTTTCAATGAGAGAGACAAGCTGGCTAGAAAGAACCTCCCCCTGTCGGCGGCATTTTGTTGCTGTGAGCCTTCAAGCCACTTCTGACTTCACTTCACTCTAAGGTGAACTTATCACAGAGTGTTTTGTTTTGTTTTGTTTTTGTTTTGGCCAAGATTTGTTCAGAGGCAATGTGCCTTTGCCTTCCTTTGAGGCTGAGAGAATGTGACTTGCGCAAGGTCTGAGCGGGGATTTGAATCCTAGTCTCCAGAAGCCTTTCATAGATACAGAAATATTTGGACATTTGAATATTTAAATAGTTAAATCTTGAGTTAATTCTTGGGGACCCTGGCAACAACTTATATTTGCAGGGGGTCCCCAGTGAAGAAAAGGTTAAGAACCACTGATGTAGTGGTTTGAGCTATCCTGGAGACCAGGGTTTGATTCTCTGCTCAGCCATGGAAATCCAGTGGGTGACTTTGGGTGTGTCACACACTCTCAGCCCCAGAAAACCCTATGCTAGGGTCGCCATAAGTCAGAAACTACTCAAAGGCAATATGCGAGGGGACAATTGTTCAGATAGTCTGTTTCCAAACACCAGCCCTTTGAGATTGGGACTCGAAACAGATTTGGCAGACGACAAAACACTGGTATAATATGGTTGCTTTATCCTCCCTCCCTTTATAGACATGTTTATGTATCATACAAACATTGAATTTCTTTCATATTTCACTTTCCCCAACTGTTTTTGATTCTCCTTCCTCCCACCCCACCCAAACACACTCAAAGACTAGCTAACCCAGGGCCTTTCCACACTACACTGTTATAGTGCTATTATTCCACTTTCAATCTCCTGTAGAATTCTGGGGTTTGTCGTTTACAGACACCAACGAGCTCTCTGGTTGAGAAGTCTAAATGCCCCCCCCCAACTGCAAACCCCAGGATTCCATAGGATGCTGAAAGTGGAATAATAGCACTATAACAGTGTAATGCGGAAAGGCCCCAAGAGTGCATGCACGCCGATCTCTAAGTATCTCTTCTTTTTTCCTGGTGCTGAACTGAGTCGCATCTACAACCTGATTTGCATTGGACTGATTTGGCTGGATCCAAAAAATGTGCGCATTTTGGATTTTTACAAGAGCAATGGCATTTCCTTTTTTTTTTTTTAATTTGAATACCTGTACTGTATGTATTCGTTTAGCAATCTTAACATGGAAATCCTCTCATAAAGATTGAGCTCAACATACCCCAAAGGAATGTTTATTCCAATTCTAACTTCTGAGAAGTAAGAGCCTTCATTCGGTGCAGCAAGAGTAAGAGAAACTGAGCAGTCAGTAGGTTTGCTGGGGAAAGATCCCATACAGGTGTGGGAATGTATGTGTCTTTTGGTCGAAAGGGGCCTGGGGATGTGTGAAGCTCCATACACCGGGGGCAATGGAACAAGAAACACCGCTGTGACAATGGGGGCAGACACCTAGTATCTTGGATTAATGGTCAGACAGATATAAGCCAGGAATGGTCAATGGTTAATTCCAGGAATGGTGCACTGCAAACGGATACTGTGCATTTTCTCTGGATAAGGACCAAAGTGCCACCTAAGGGCAGATTTGAGTAATGTTAGCATGAAAATAAATTCTAAAGGCCTCTCCCTAAGCATCAAATCCCAGGATTCCATAGGAGGTTGAAAGTGGAATAATAGCACTATAACAGAGTTGTGTGGAAGGGCCCTATGATGCTGCGACAATGGTTCGATTCCCCATTCAGCCGTGGAAACCCACCTTGGTTTGGAGTTTAGAGAGGGGCATTTAGGATCCTCAACCAGACAGCTCTTTGGCTTCAGGAAACTACAAACCCCAGAATTCCACAGGAGGTTGAAAGTGGAATAATAGCGCTATAACAGTGTAATGCAGAAATAGCCACGGTGGCTCCGTAGCTCGCGATCATTGGAGGCCGGCTGTAATAGAAAGAACGTCAAGTACTCCTACTAAGATACTGCATAAGGAGGAAGAAAATTTAACCCACTCTCCTATCCTCTGTATCTGGACGTAAGATATAGATTTGTAGATTTGCCAACTATCACTTGCCAAATAATCATCTATACACCTGAAATGGAGTCTCCACACAACGATTTTAGATGAAAGAGAGAGCTATTTATTTGTATATTTTCTGGCCTTTCTACCAGGGCAGGGTCTGTATATCAATTTAAACAAAATAGATATCCAAGCCAACAATAACACTATAGAGTAATTTAAAAAATGAACTCTCATGTAAAGACCAAGCAGCTCAAAATGTTTTATAGGTGGTATTTACACCGTTCCAAAATCCATAAAACGTACAATAGTGAAAACAGCAAATGCTGGAAATGCAACGAAGCAGAGGGACATTCTACCATATGTGGTGGATGTGCCCATATGAGAACAAATATTGGAAAGAAGTCCACAAAGCCACATCTGAAATTCTAGATACATATCTCCCATTGACACCAGAACTTGTTTTTTTACTAAGTGTACTTCCAGATACTGAGCAAAATAATTGGGAAAAATATTGGAGATTGATATTATATATGGTCACATCAGCGAGGATTGTTTTCACGAGACACTGGAAAGACAAGAATGGACCTGACATTAACAAGTGGCTAAGAAAATTAATAGAAACTAATAGAAATGAAAGACTGTGATATTCTCACCAGGATTTTAAAAGGTGGTGCAAAAGATGAAAGTGAGATCGATTGGGTTCCATTAATGATGCTTATGAAGAACAAAACATAGATGGAAACAAGTATTATCTAAATTTAGTACTACAAAATATGTATTCAGTCCAAACTCTGATAGCAGTAGTAGCTTGGAAATAAAATAAAATAACATGAACTCCTTAAATACGAAGGAAGATTGAAACTCATAGGGGAAAAATAAGCAGACATGCAAAATAATTGTCAGAATAAGAACATTACAGGGTCTGGATAGAATATTTGTTAATAGAGGAGTCTTTATATTTTTGAGCTTAACACAACTCTATAAAGGAAAGTGGGAAGTGAATTGACAACCAATATTAGGTATAAATGGAGGATGTTTAGTGCTTTGCGCTGGCATAAATATGTATAACCGTATTCAGGTAGAAGTAAGATGAAGCTACTGTTTCTGTATCGTTTTATTATTTACTAAGGAAATAATGGATTCATTTACAATGTACATTACAGGAAAGAATTCATTATTGGTTGTCTATTAGTATTTTATTTTAATTTGTTCACTGATACTTGTTACAGTTGTTAGAGCTGTCATTGAATGTTGCTCTTAATAAAAATAATTATAAAAAAAAGAACAAAAGCATATAAAAGCATACCACAAAAAAGAAAAAAAGTATAACATACAAGGAAATCGCTTCAAATTATACACAACTGCCCTGTCTTTATTAAAAAGGAAGGAAAGCTAAGCCACATTGGGAGAAGTTTAATGAATATTTGATAAAGTTTAATATTAAACCCCTCCCAGTCCACTCAGTTCCCCCTTTTTTTTAACCATATATGGTCACAAAAAGTCCTCAGTCCTGCGTGTCCAAAATTTTTTTCAGCCTCTTTCTTCCGTCACAAACCAAGCAGGTGGATGACCTCTCCCAGCATCTCTCTGTCACAATGCTACCTGCCCTCCAAGGTCATAATACAACTGAATATAAAAAAGGGTCCCAGTCCCCAAGCCAGGCTCAGTTCCCTCTTGTTACTCAGAGAGTAGCATCCTCTGAGGGGAAAACAGCAACCTGGCTCGTTGCTCTTGGAAAGAAGGAATATCATGATGAGACCGTCGGAGAGCCGGAGGACCAACACATCATGATATTCATTCTTCTTTAAGAGGACCTTGCCAGATCCCACACGCAAGGAGCGGAGTAAGCCCGTCTGAGCTCAGTGGGCCTTGCTCCGAGGTATGTACGCTTTGGATCACCGGCATAATCTCGGCTTGTGCTCCCGATCGCATGGAATCCAAAGGCAAGAAAGAAGGTGCTGCGGGGCAGCTACAGAACAGGAAGCCTCTTGGTGAGTTAAACCTTCCCACCCTGTTATTCCCTTTGTGACAGTGCCTTTCACATTGTCAGTTGGAGGTGGCATCTGCCCACACTTCCTTTGACCTACTTATTTTGTAATGGAGGATCTGTTTGTTTTTTCAGGTCTGCGCACCATGCCAAGTAGAACCGGAACCGTGGCTTTCAAGCCATAGCCTGGGCCTCAGTCCCAGCCCAGGTCCCCGGAGTGAGTATCCTGCAGGGAGGAAGGTCTTTGCTTTCATTGTTCCTTGTGATGTCATGCACCCGACTGTCCTTGCGTTACCCATGCTAATTGTGTGCCTGTCCTTAATCTTTGAAGGCCTTCCTTCCACGTCCAGAAGATACTTGAGCCATGCAGCCAAGCTATGGAAAAAGAAGCCCCTTAATGAGTAGGACTTGGTGAGTTTGGCCCTTCCCTAGTCATAGAATCACAGAATCATAGAAATGTAGAGTTGGAAGAGACCACACGGGCCATCCAGTCCAAGCCCCTACCATGCAGGAACACCCTCCAAGCACTCCCGACAGATGGCCATCCGGCCTCTGCTTAAAAACCTCCAAAGAAGGAGACTCCACCACACTCCATGGAGGCAGCAGATTCCACTGCCGGACGGCCCTGACCGTCAGGAAGTTCTTCCTGAGGTTCAGGTGGAATCTCCTTTCCTGCAGCTTGAACCCATTGCTCCTTGTCCTGGTCTCTGAAGCGGCAGAAAACAAGCCCTCTCCCTCCTCTACATGGCATCCCTTCAAATATTTAAACATAGCTATCATGTCCCCTCTTAACCTTCTCTTCTGCAGACTGAACATACCCAGCTCTCTAAGTCTATCCTCATAGGGCTTGGCTTCCAGGCCCCTCACCATTCTGGTCGCCCTCCTCTGGACCTGCTCCAGCCTGACCATGTCCTTCTTGAATGGGGGTGCCCAGAACTGGACACAGGATTCAAGATGAGGTCTAACCAAAGCAGAGTAGAGTGGTACCAGTACCTCCCTCAATCTAGACACCATACTCCTATTGATGCAGCCGAGAATTGCGTTGGCTTTCTTGGCTGCCGCGTCACACTGCTGACTCATGTTCAGCTTGTGGTCTATTAAGACTCCTAGATCTCTTTCACACGTACTGCCATCCAACCAGTTTTTTCTTAGTCTTCTCCGTGATGCTCCCATTGTCATGTGAGAGACGCCACAGAAGCCCAGCTCCCCTTGTCTATCCATGTGATGTACAGACCGATAGAAGGGGCCACTTTGAATCAGAGGTTCTAAGACCTAACAAGGTGACAGGTCTTTGGACGTCAGCACAAGCAATTAGAGCTTTGTTGTTTCCTTTGTAATAGAGAGGTTTCTCTGTAGTTTTCAACTCTGTGCTCAGACCTGAAAACTCCCATAAGTAAAGACTATGGTGTCATTGCTTAACAAACCCGCCACTGTGACATCAAATCCCCCACAAGCAAGCAGAGAGTCCAGGTGACTTCTGAATTCAGCTGAAGAGTCACCAGCTTTTTAGGGCTTCTCCGTCTTGGATCTTTTCATGGGCTTACAGTTTGCTCCATCCTTCTGAGCATGCAGTTTTGGATTTGGTTACAGATTTGGATTTTGGGGGTCGTTCCCAGCAGCCCAACGTCTAAATTTGGTCTGTTTGCCCTTTCCGTCCAGCATCAAGCTCGATCTAGAGGACAATAGGGTGACAATGGTTGTGACAGCCATTTTGACTCAACAATAATCCCACTTTTGCTTGGGCTATACCATTACAGACTGCTAGCAGGGACGCGGGTGACTGAGTCCCCCTTTTCAAATGCCCTTAAAGGAAGTGGTACACCCCAAACACAAGTTGAAAGAATGCCCCCCATTTAACCTGGCCGTGCAGGCAAAGCTGGTTGCCCAAGTTGGAGCCGAGAAGGAATTTTCCCTGTTAAGTCCAAATTGGCCTCGGGAGCGAACAGGTTTTTGCCTTCTCTGCACTCGCCTTCCTTTTGGGTTGCAACACTTTGGCTTGTGATTCAAGAGGAGTCAAACTGGGGGTGCTTTAGACACAATGCCCGAGATTACAATGGAAATCTGATCTCATCATGTTTCCTCAACAAAGTTTAATAAAGCTATGCTGGTTTAAACTTAATGTTTTTTATGTGCTGTCTTTCATTCCGGGTCTTGGGTGCAGCAAGTCCCTCGGGTTTGGGATTACCAGTTTGAACTGGAATTAAGACCCACTCAATTGAATGGAATCTCGTTGCAATTTGTGTCCCAAACATTCAGTTGGAAGCAAGTACTTGGGTACAAAGAAGAAAAGGAACACACAACACAATCTCTGGAAGAAAACCTCATGCAGGGGCTACCAGGTCAGGAGCACTTCAGGCCCCGGTGGCGAGATGGGCCAGCCCCAGTGATGTCATAAAGATGAACCTGATGATGTCATAAGAGATGGCTCCCCCCTGACATCACAAAGCATGCCCCCATGACATCACTAAGTATCAGGCCCAGTTGCTTAGAGCATGGGCTCTTCCAGATTAGTCTAAAGAAGCATGAGCTCCTTGGATTTTGCTAGTTGCCTCCTCTGAAACCACAGAGGACAAAGTTCCTCCAAATATTTTTTTTTAAATATACTTTCTCAGAACTTCATATCATTATTCTTAAATCAATTATATCATATCTTATTTCATGTATATCTGATTTTTATATCCAACATCGAATAGCATTCCAAACATACAAAATACAGTTTATATACCTACCCAAAAACCTTCCCTTATTTCTGCTTCTTATTTCATAGTCAGTCATACCTTAACTGTCACATGACCAACAAATTTCCCCTTTATTTAGCACTATAACAAGGGCAAATTTTCTCTTCACTGATTTTCTTTTAAAAATCCTTACAGTCCTAAAGTGCCAAAAGAGCCATTAAAATATTAAAAGAAAAAAAGGACAAAGGAAGACATTCTTGCAATATATCTTGGAGATTAAAAAAAAACACAACCCAAGGAACACACACACACACCAAGGAATATAGATGTGTGTGCGCGCGTGTGCGTGTGTATTTATATAGATATAGTTTCTTGGGTTGGGTGGTTAAATTTTCCAGTCTTTCCCAGTTCTGCACTGAACAGGAACGACAAATTTTCCCCATTACTGCCTTTAAAAAGACATGGAAGCTGCAGTCCAACCAAAGTTTTCTAAGCTCTGCTTTGAAGAAAAAAAACTCCAAGCAAAGCAAAATTGTAACAGAAAGTTCAGAACCCCAAAATCGTAATTTCACCCTCATTTCCTCTCAAATATTCAATTAAAAACGGTCAATTCTTTTAAAAATCCTTTTCTGACAAACCTTTTACTCTATCTGCCGGTCAATCCATTTCCACGATCGTCATCCATCTACCGAGCCATTCATTCATTGTTGGCATTTCTGGTTTCTTCCAATATTTTGCAGAAAACAATCTTGCTGCTAATAACGTATATTGAATCATTCTCTGCCATTGTTTATCATGGCTGGTATCTTCCTGCCAAATTCCCAAAACTCCAAACTTTTGAGAGTTCTCCGAAAAGGTATGTTTGGTTTTAACAACAAGATGATGTGGTATTTATTTATTTATTTTTTACCCCAAATGGTCTAATCCAAGAAGACTGCTTTCCCCGTAATCCAGTGGGGACGATGATGGAATGAAGCAGCAAAGAGGATGTACTACACACTTTTAAGTCTTTGCTTCAAAACTTGCCCAAAGATATTTTTTTTCTTTTTTACATATCTCTGCTTTTCAAAATTTTAGCCCATGTTCTAAAGTTTTTGCAGTTTGGGGTCATCGACTTGGAGGAGAGGGGCAAGAAGAAAACAGGGGCACTTCTCTTCTGCCACAAGTTTTATTGGTTTAATATGAGCTCATCACACTTTAGCAAGCCAGTCTTAAGGCCTGTGATACATGAATACATAATCTGTAGAATTACACATAATAGACTCCCATCTGTAAAGATTTTGTACAGAGGAAAACAAACAAACCAACCGAAAAATAAGCTGATAACAAAATAGACATTAGCTGTCAAACTGATCTTTATCTAACAAAATTTGATAGCCAAAAGTGACTAAAACTACAAAATTGGAATACACTTGGGTAAAAGGTTATCCGTTTTTATTACATCTAGTATCGCCTTGGTTCTGCTCCTGTACAGAAGTCCATTAAGTTGGGTGGGACTGTTTAGTGGATTAATAGTTCTGTACAAGATTAAATGCTGAATTGCTGAACTGTTCTCCATTATGACTTGTGCGGGTACCTTGGTTTTTGCCTCTGTGAAACTGGCATGCATACAGTTGCTTGGAAACCCAAAAAGCAAATGCAAAGGCCTGGGGTTCTGGCTATCCGTTTGCAAGCGGTGTTGACCAACGGGATGGAACTCGAGAAGCGTACCGACTGTCCGTTTGTGCCTTACGAGAGACACAGAAAAAAACCTTGCTGCTAAACAATTGCGAGGTTTTCTTGGTCCCTGCAGGGGGAAAAAAAAGCCAGGTTTTGGCAGTGTGAGGAAGCATCTCCCCAGACCAGCTTCCAGTTTTCTTTCATCAGCTGCTCCCACTAAGCCTTGCCCAGACAAAAGAGCACAATGGGTGGGACATAAATCAGACATGCATCCCGTTATCGATCCTGCTCCTCCCCTGCTGTCCATCTTTATTCAGTCCCTTGCTTTCCAGCCGATGCAGACAGCACTTAGCACTGGAACAATAGGAAAAATCCTTTGGAATAGGATGCCACCCATCCAGGAGGCTTTGAAACCTTTTTGTTTTTCAGTGCTTAACCCCCACAGTGGATAAATTCTGCCATCACCCCTAAGAAGAGAGACCAACACAAGTGGACTAATGGGGGGAAAAAAGCACAGATAATAAACATCACTGGACCTACTGTTTTTAGACACGGAATGGACACCAAAAGGCAAGGTAGATTCTGGGGGATCCATACTTATCATGAAGGACCCGCGTAGCGAGTCAGTAAGGCCATTCGCTTCTGCTCAGTTCCTTCTGCTAGCATCAACAGCTGAACTGCTTACTATGATCTCCAAATCCAGGAGATGCTCAGTCCCAAGCAAGCAAGCATATCTAACCTAAGGTGAAACCTGGTTTGCAATTTTGGCTTATAAAGAGTGTATCAAACCGGGACCCTCAAGTTCAGAAAGTTCAGCTGAGGTCACCGGTAGGAGGAGCCAAGCAGGAGCTCACTCACCAAAATCCCAGCTTTCTGAGCAAACGCAGTTACGGCTACGGAGAACAAAACATTCAACATATATGGGAGATATTGGCTGCCTTTGGAATTTAGTTCTCCAAGAGACCTTGTGGCGTTAAGGCCATTGGAAAAAGCATCATGACACGACATTAATGAAAAGAAGGATGGTAGGGAAGAACCGAGCATTTTATCGCTCGGTTTCATAGAGGTATATTTCACCAAAGCAAGACAAAGATGAGAAGTGATGCACTGTTAATGCAGCATGTTATCTGACAGCCACTCAAAGGCCAGCTTATTCTCTGCTTCCTTTATTTCAGCTGTGGTTGATCGGTTTCTTAACCACCGAGGTCTGGATGGGGATGAGGAGAAAAATATAGAAAAGGTCCTAAACTACCCTCACTGCCATTTTCCAACACGTATTTCTCTAAGAGCCAGTGTAGTGGTCTGAGTCTCGGACTATGACTCCCTGCTCGGCCGTGGAAACTCACTGGGTGATCCTGGGTGCCAGTCACACTCTCTCAGCCCCAGAAAATCCCATGATAGGTTTGCCTTAGGGTTTCCATAAGCTGGAAATGACTTTGAAGGCACACGACAATAACAACGACAACAATAGCATTTCCCATCTGTGTACAAAATAGTGGATTAAAAGTAGAGGAAGGAAACAAAGATGTTCAGTGAGTCTGTGTTTTTCCCCTCCCTACTCTTTCTAACACTGCATATACTGGCAAAGCTTTTTAGCTGTGGAAACAAAACAGTACCGATGGTTAAAGACATGTTCATAAGAACGTGTCTTTTGGGAGGGCCGCAGGTATGACATCCTGATGTGCTATCAGGACACCTAGGTTGGTAGCAGCTCGTGCTTCGACCTTGATGGGTTGGCCATCGCAGAAGAACCGGACGTGAAGACTATTGAAGGCCAGGCGAGAGAAAGAGGAGAGAGGAGGCTGACCTTTACGCCTAACTTGAATTCTGGATAATATCAGAGTAGGTGGCTCACTCTGGACTCTCCAACCTTCTACAACTCCAAGCAGCCGTCTCCTTTGGCCTTCTGCCTGAGTTCAGGACAAGAGACAAGACACCCAATGGAGAGCGCTTGGGCATCCCTCAAGGATCCAAGCCAATGAACTGCTAGGCCATGTCCGCACTAGACCGTTATAGTCAGTGATGTAGACTCCAGTCGACTGACGCACTGACTCGACTCGACTTGAGACTTGCATATTTTTAGGGACTGACTTGCTGCTCCTGGTTCGGTAACATCACGCATCGTCCAGAAACCCTACAACTTTGAACAACGCTTCCGTCTCTTTTTGCCTACCGGTTGCGTGATGATCTGTCTCAAGCCCAAAGTGTGGGCATGTTTCTCAGAGGAGAACAGCAAACAGGTTAGACAATGGGCTTGAGGAACCTTTTAAAACTTTTCCTAAGGGCACAAGACAAGACTCGGTCCTAGAGTGCAGACTGCATTTCTCAGAAGGGAACAGCAAGTGTGTTAGGCAGTGGGTTTGAGGAGGAAGGATCCTTCCTTCTAAAGCTTTTGAAGCTTCATTAATGGGAAGTAAGAAGGATCCTATTCCCCACTTTTGAAAAATCCTCCAGCTTCGGAAATGGGAAGTAAGAAAGATCCTCTTCCCCGCTTCCGAAGCTGCAGGCTCTTTTACGCTCATTGGCACAAAAGCCTCCAGCATCAGGAAGTTGGGGTAAGAAAGGTCCTATTCCCCATTTCTGAAGCTGAAGATGCCAAAATCGCAAACGCGGAGGGCCAACTCTACTTAAATTGTTAAAACTGACTTTATTCAACTCTGTCCGGAAATTCTGGCATACAGGTTGGGTTATAAAATTGGCTCCCAGACTTGAGACTTAAGGCTTGACTTGAAAGTATCTTCAAGGACTTGAGACTGGACTGGAGACTTGAAGGTAGAGACTTGAGACTTGATGAGATTTGGAGTAAAAGATTTAAATACATCATATTGTGCTATTATTCCACTTTCAACATCTTATGGAATCCATAGGATGTTGAAAGTGGAATAACAGCACTATAACAGGCTAGTGCAGAGATGGCCTTAGTCTGCCAACAAGGTTTAACACATTCCCAGGAATGAATCTGGAATAAGGGGGCCGATCCAAGAAAGCACAAACAAAACGCAAACCAATGATGTTTTAGTAGTCTGTGGCATGCCTGAGGAAACCAAAGTAGGAAAAATATTTATCTCAGAAATGGGCAAACAAATGCCAAAAGTGCCACTGGCGAGATTGGTAGGACCCTCCTCTGTGATGTCTGTGCCGTGGGAAGAGAAGGGAGCATCTGTTCGCTTCAGCCCTGGAGATGTGGCGCCCATTGTGTTCAAAGCACCATCGCTAGAGCAGGGTGAGCTCAGGTAAATCTTCCCTTGCATGGGCCCAAAAAACTGCATTCTCGTTCTTCTGCTGCACGGTAGCAATGTCAGACGAGATTTCTGCAGGTGGCTTCCCCATCAGAGGGGCGGTGAATACACTTCAGGTTTTAATCTCATTTCTAAAGGAACTATCCAAAGTGCTGAAGCCTATGTCCCCAATATATCCAGCACCTTAAAGTTCAGACTAAAACCCACAACAGATTCACCACCCTGCTGACTAGGGAGCCACCAACTGCCTCCTTCTCGGGACACTGCGTATATGCATTGGGGACATAGGGGTGACGTTCACTCAAATACATTCTGGACTCAATGGGATCCACATTGAAGTCACTTTCCCCAGGCAATTTGGCGGTTCTTTCTTCTGAGGCCTCTTTCTCCTTCGTTCCAGCCCAGAGGTTCTCTTCTGCTCAGCGCCACTTCCTTGGAAACTTTATCTAACACTGTGATTAAGATCTTTATTTCAGGAAAAATGAGCTTTTTGGAACAGAAGACATATATCTGTATACTGATAATGAAAAGGGGGCAAAGCACACACATCTACACTCACACTCCATCATATATTAGAACACACATACTCTTACTTATTTGAAAATTTATCCACAGTTGTTACTTTTTGGACTACAGCTCGCAGAATTCCCTAGGGATTTCGGGTAGTTACAGTTCAAAACGAGCATTTTTTTCCCAGCTCTTGATTAATCTCTGAGGCTCAGACTACAAATACAGGTAAGCCAAATGGTGATGCTTTATCTAGAGCAGCAGTGTCCAAACTTTGGTCCTCGGGGAGTCTTGGACTTCAGTTCCAAAAATTCCTGACTGTTGGCCAAGTTGGCTGGGGCTTCTGGGAGTTGAAGTCCAACAACCTGGAGGACCAAAGTTTGGGAACCATTGCACTAGAGCAAGGATAAGGACCCCCCCCCAGGTATTGCTCATCTCCTCTAAGCACTAGCCAACGTGGTTAGGGGTAGCAAGAGGTATCATCCAGCAACACAAGCAAGGCCATAATAGTTTCCCAATCCCTCACCCAGAACATACAGGCCAGAGGCTGCAGCGCTATGACCCATGAAAAAGCTTGATGCGTACAGAAAAACAGCACTGCAAGGAGAAGGCTAGCTTGTACCTTTCCACTTCACATGCTAGCCTCCTTCCACACAAGGATATTTTCATTTTTATTTCTTTTTGGCAGGGGAATACTTGAACACACCGAGTCACAACTGATGCCTAAAAGTTGTACAGCTTTTCGGGGAGGGAGGCGCATTCTTGATTCTAATATGTGTGTAAAACTGGTTGGAAAAAAAAAATAATCCTTGGGCCATAGGAAAAATGTTACAGACTTCAGAAGCAAGCTTGGTGAAAGTCACAGAGAAAGTCAGAAGCTGGAGATCCCGTGCTTCTAACAACATCACGCTTTTGTTTCAGACCTTGGCAGAGAGATTGCTGAGGAGAGGAGAGGCAGAGCTCCACTGTCACGTCATCGACTCCAAATAACTCATGTGACTCAACAGTTAACAAAGTTAAAATGAATTGAAAGTCCACCTCAAAATCCATATTCCATGTTATATGAATAGGACTACTCACAGTCTCCATGTTTTACCTAGGGAACAGATTATTTTCCTGCGGACATCTATGGCTAGAGTGGTCCCCGCTGGCCACAGCCCTTTTGCAGACGCATCAAACGTGGGAGAGAAAGAAAAAAAAAATGAACATCCGTCAGGGTCCGGAGGGAGAGATTAAAATGCTATGCACTCCCTGGGTTACTCAAGTAAGCTTCTTGGGCATTTGCTAAGGAAAACAAAAATGTTAGTGTCTCCCAACGGGACACAGCGATGGGACATTTCCACTAGCCAAAACACAAGGGCAGCCCTCCCCCTCCCCAAAAATATCCTTGGCAAAACGAGATCCGTGCCATCAGTGCAGCCACTGGATGCCGCAAACGGTGGAGAAGAAATTCAACTACAAACATACGACTCTTGTGCCGCTTTCTTTCTGAGCCAGGCACGGCTGGAAAAGTTGGCCGGAACCATCTTCTTTGTCTGTGAATACAGTAGTGTTCATAGAGCCGAAATACTTTCAGGTGGTGCTTCAACTGGGGTCACGGGTGGGGCAGAGGGAGACCTGCCTTGTCCTGCCTCTTCTGAGGAGCAAATCCTACCATCAGAGTCCTCTCCACCTCTTCTCCTTCATCAGTGCTTCTCCTGCAAGGACGAAGATGAGCGTGAGTACTGCTGTCACAATTTAATGACCCAAAAATGTTTCCCTCCCATCCCCAGGACAACTTCTGCATATCCCGTAATGCCAGAGTTTGCTAAATCAACATTCTATCCAACAGGATGGGAGCTCCGTGAACAATATTATTGCTGCTGCTGCTATTACTACTACAACTAATGCAGTGGTAAGAAAAAAAATAAAATAAAAATGCAAATAAAATTATTCTGAACATAAAGCCTATCTATCAATTTCTTTGCCTACAAAAACAGCTGTTTCACTGCTCAAGTCTAACTCGATGCCATCTGTTATCTTATGGCAGAGATGGGAAACCTGAGGTGCTCTAGATGTTCATAGAATCATAGAATCCTAGAGCTGGAAGAGACCCCAGGGGCCATCCAGTCCAACCCCCTTCTACCATACAGGAACACCCATCAAAGCACTCCCTTTGACAGATGGCCATCCAGCCTCTGCTTAAAAACCTCCAAAGAAGGAGACTCCACCACACTCCATGGAGGCAGCAGATTCTACTGTCGGACAGCCCTGACCATCAGGAAGTTCTTTCTGAGGTTCAGGTGGAATCTCCTTTCCTGCAGCTTGAATCCACTGCTCCTTGTCTTAGTCTCTGGAGCAGCAGAAAACAAGCCCACTCCCTCCTCAAGATGACATCCCCTCAGATACCGAAACATGGCTATCATGTCCCCTCTTAACCTTCTCTTCCGCAGACTAAACATCTCCAGCTCCCTAAGCTGTTCCTTGTAGGGCTTCATGGCTTCCAGACCCTCCACCATTTTGGTCGCCCTCCTCTGGACACGCTCCAGCTTCTCGACATCCTTCTTGGAATGAGTGCTCAGAGGTGCTGTCCAACTACAGTGCCTATTATCCTCACCACTGGCTACCGTGGCAAGAGCTGACGGAAGGTGGAATCCAATGTCATCTCAAGTTCCCCGGCCTTGATTTGAAGTCAAGGTACAAACTGTGTTAACTGCACGTGGCTTAATGCCGATTTCGGACTTAGCAAATCAGCACAAACCTGCCGTCTCCCATTTTGAATGGAGCAAGAACTCTGGCTGCAATGCTGAAGCTGATAAGCAGGAGAGCATGTTTGCCCTGGTCTTGCTTCTAGGTTAATTTACAGACAATGCTCGGCTAAACTTCTTGGGCCTGCTCAGGAATTTCATTGCCCTTAAGGCTCATTCTTTTGAAAACAAAATGTGGGTTGTTGCCTGCTAAAGGCCATCTCCTGAGTATGGAAAATAGATATAAAATTTACATTAAATCTAAACCTAAGAGAAAACTTTTATAAAATGTTTTATGGATGATACATGACCCCAGAAAGATTACAAAAAATAAGGAAAAACGGGAATTCAACCTGTTGGAAATGTGATGAAAAGATGAGGTCTTTTTTTCATATGTGGTGGACAGGTAAGATGGCAAAAAAATTTTGGAAGGGGGTACATGATGAAATTCAAAGAATTTGTAAGCCGGATTTTGAAACGACACCAGATCTTTATCTGTGAAATACGCTAGGGCAACAAAGGGAAATGAGAAGTCATCAGAAGATATTATTATATTTAATAACTGCGGCAAGGTTGACCTATGTGCAACATTGGAAAGGAAAGAAATATATTGGTATAGAAGAATGGAAGTTAAAAGTTTTGGATACGATAGTGATGGAAAAATTAACATCTTCTTTGAAGAATAAATCTATCCAGAACTTTGAGAAAGAATGGAAAGGAGTATTGGATTGGGTAAGGATATAAATGTATAAGAAATCAAAGAAGGAATAATGTAATTGTTCTTCTCTCTGTAAGATGGAAATTATGTTTGTAATGGAATGGAAATAAGCAATTTCAACTGGAAGATTTAAGCATGGAAGTGTGTAGGAGGGGTTTATTTTAGAGATTAAATTTTTAATAAAAATTACTACAACATAAAGGCCATCTCCTTGCTTCCGCACCAGGGACAGCAGCCACTTCCACCCACCCCGAACTTTCCAGCTTAGTCTTTGACCAGCCGGTGCCGATGCTCATGTCTTGACACCATCCACGCATAAAAGTTAGTGGTTAGCCAAGTAAATTCAGCAGCAACAGCAGGGACAGGAGGTGTGTGGGATAGCTCCCAACCGATGACCAATACATGTTTAAAAACATCTTTAAAAAAATGGCTGTAGCAGAAACAGGGTTGTTGCTTTTTTGTTTGCATCAGAAACTGGAAATGACTAACTGATTTACATAAAATGCACTCTGGAAAAGGGACGGGAATAATATTTAGCCAGATTTCTCGAAGATAGGACTAGGCACAGTGATCACATGCCAGAAGACGACAGCCTTGTAACTCCACGCCCACAGATACTGTTTGAACGGAGGGAAAAAATAATTCGTTTAAAAAGTAGGGGGATCATAACGGTATTTTGAAATAGTTAACCATGTTGATTTTTGAAATGGAAATTTATAGAACGTACAAAATTTAGGATATATAGAAATTGAAGTGGTTTGAGAATAGAAACAAAAGGAGCAACAAATTTAAAATAGGAGAAAGTAATGAATTTAAGTTAAGGACATTTTCATATCTTGGAACTGTTCGCAACACGGGTAGGAGCCATTTTTAATTAGATGCAGTTTTTTGTTGTTGTTTAGTTTAGTATAATCTGATTATTAGTTTAGTTTTAGCATGGTACACAATTTTTTTTGTATGTTTAGTGTAATTGTATAGGTAGATTGATTTACTGTTTGCCTTTATTATATATTAATTTGGTAGTTTGTTTGTTTTTTGTTTTGTTTTATGTATGCAAAATTTCTAATAAAAAAAAAAAGTGGGGGGACCAAGGTGGCTCTAATGCTAGCGTGGCATAAAATCTGCTCTGGGTTTTAGTCCGGTAGTTTTCCACGGTACTGAATACTAGCCCGAAAACAGGTTTAGCACCTTGGACAGCTCTGTAAAAAGCTTCCCAGATCCACTGACAACGGAGCTGTCATCCACCATTGACTGATGTTATTTATATATATATTAAAAACAACAGATATTTGTATTCAAATAACAAGTAATAATTATATCTTTTCACAATTTCTTAAAATAGAGTTAGATTTGAATTGTTATTTCACAGAACAATATATTATAGATGGGGATCTCAACCCACATAATTCATCACCCGCGTAAAAATTACTTTTAGCATTGTACCACATTTGCCTGCGCTGAATAATATTGTTATCTTATAAGATCTCTAAGTGTTCCCCTGTTACGATCCCCTAACTGTATTCTAAATGTGCATTATCAACTTCCAACAGTCCCTTGTATGGGGTTATAATTGACAGCTTAAATGTTTCCTCTGTTTCTGTAATTAGCAATGATGGTTTGCCTGCTTCTGAAATAAAAAACTTTAAAGTTATGAACATTGCCTACTTATCACTTGTCCTATAGTTATCTTTTCCATTACTTCATTCCATCATGACCTTTTCCATTACATACATTGCCACTTAGTTTTTCCCAGTTGACTTATATCTCATCAATCATGAAATATCAGTACCCAGTTTTTGTTTCAAGTATTCTTTAACTGGAAACCAGTCTCTGTCATTTTTCCCTTGCAATTTTCCCCTTAATGCTAGAGTTAGGTTACCGAATACTGAGAATTCCCTAAGTTTGATTAACCATTCTTCCATTTCTGGGATAGACCGGTTCTTCCAATATCTAACATATAAAATTTTGGCCGCCGTAACCATATCAAGTATTACTGTCCAGTACTTCATCATTAGCGTCTTGTCTAATTCATGGAGCATATTTAACAGAAAGATTTCAGGGGACAATGGAATATTTATCTGTAAGATTTTGGTCATGCTTCCACGTATATTTTTCCAATATTTTCTTGTGGCAGAGCACGACCACCACTGACCGATGTTATCAAGGTCAACTGTTGCATTTCATCAGTCCCTTTTTCACCTGCTCAGGTGTTGACCTTGCTCTTAGAAGTGCCATCAGCAGAACCAAGGGGGAAAAAAAACACAGATTACGGAGCTTTAAAAACCACCAACCTCTTGTTTGTGAGATTTATCCTGTTGATGGATCCCATTAGCAGATCCGGAGTTTGCAATGGTCTAGAATGGAAAGAGATGTTTGCAATTAACGCGTGATTGATGGATCGATTGATTATTAATTAATGGCTTATCAGTGACCAAAGGAGTCATTAAACTAGAGCAAATATCCTGAACAATGAGCAATTTTACGTGAAGCAAAAAGAGAGGGGGAGTTATTCAAAAGAAAACAATTAAAAATATATACGCTAAAGAAACGCTTCCATGTTGTAAGGAAGAAGAGGAGAGGACATTGAGGTATGATGGAAAGAAGCTAGGTGTGGGGAGGCCCCGTTTAAGTAACCATCTGACATTAAACATGGGGAAATGACTTTTTATATCCAGGGAATATACCTGCACTAAACCACAATAGCAGTTTGATACCACTTTTAACTATCACAGCTGCATCCCTTGGAATCCCGGGGTTTCTATTTTGGTGAGATATTTACACTTAAGTCAACTGAATTGATTTACTGTGAAAAGGAAGAATGGAAGAGAGAGAGAGACTGAAGCTTCTGGTTTCAGGAAGGCAGGAAAATAAAAACTCAGAGGGCGATGAGGGAGTCAGTGGTTAGGAGAAAGAAAGCTAACAGCTTCCTCGCTTTCGACCTGGTGCAGGAGAAACAACGCATGTGATGTGCATTGGTCCTTTGCACCATCCAAAGTACACCCTCAAACTCCAAATCCCATCGTTCCATAGCACAGAGTCATGACAGTGCAAGTGATATGAAACTGATATAATTAAAGAGTGTAGATAGCCTCTGGATGTCCAAGACCCATGCAGGAGCAGGGAGGGGCTCTAGCTCGGATCAGTGGATATTCCTGCTGTACACCGGCAGAACCACATTCCCAACACAGAGAGAGAACCTAATATGTGAGGGTGTAGGGTAGGCGAAAATGCTTTCCCCTGACTTGCTAGATTTCTGTGTGCAAAGAACTGCCTACACACACCCACTCCTGGGAAAATAGAGGGGAATAGTGTTTTCACTGCAATATTATCTCCTTCTTGACTTTGTTAAAGTTTTAAGAAGGGAGCTAACGTTAGCTGGGTTTCAGCTAATGCCTTCCACAATTCTGGGCGGCCAATTAGCTAAGTTTTCTCATTATTTAAGCTACCGTCACTGTGGATCGGATGAAGTTGAGGATTTGTTGAGGTGCCCTTAGTCAAAGGGAATGAGAGAGCGGTGGGGTTGTTATCTGTGAAAAACAACTGATCCATCTACCGAAAAATAGATTTCTTGCTTTTTAATTCAGATTCTTGTGTCACTAGACGCTGCAACTTTCTTAACGGCCTCAGCTAAAGCCTGTGCAAGTTATTATAAGGCATTTCCAAAAGTCTGAAGTTTTACCGCCCCATGGTTTCATTCCATATATTTTAATTCTTACTGGTAAGCTTAGTAGTATTAGAAACGGCGTTGAAAATTCCATGTTACATTTGATGTTTTAATTTTGTTGTTTAACGTTTGTGCAAACTCTTTGTTTGTGTATCGTGATGACCAATGTTTATCATTAAAATTTGAACTGGACTTCTTTTCCCTTTGTTTTTCTGTCTTCTTCCGAGGGCTCCCCAGTCCACGTAGCTGAGAGGACAGCAGTGAATTTCCTGGCTGAGTGAGAATCACAATACCAAGCTGCCTTGCCAGTGGACAAGTTTATAATTCTGTAAGTTTATAATTTTTAATTTTATAATTTTTCCACTAAGAAACACTTCCCCTGCAGCAACACTGATAACTTAAATGCATCAAACAAAGGAGAGGGCCTGTGTGGTCAGAGCGCTGGATGGCAGCTTAGGAGATCCCTTGAAAGTCACTGATTTAGCAGAGAGAGAATCGTAGAATCCTAGAGTCGGAAGAGACCCCGGGGGCCGTCCAGTCCAACCCCCTGCCAGGTAGGAACACACATCGAAGCACTCCCGACATATGGCCACCCAGCCTCTGCTTAAAAACCTCCAAGGAAGGAGACTCCACCACCCTCTGAGGCAGCAAATTCCATTGCTCCTTGTCCTAGACTCTGGAGCAGCAGAAAACAAGCCCACTCGCTCCTCGACATGACACCCCTTCAAATATTTAAACAGGGCTATCATGTCCCCTCTTAAACTTCTCTTCTGCACACTAAACATCCCCAGCTCCTAAGCCGCTCCTCATAGGGCATGGCTTGCAGACCCTTCACCCTCCTCTGGGCACGCTCCAGCTTGTTGATCTCTTTCTTGAATTGAGGTGCCCAAAACTGGATACAGGATTACAAATGAGGTCTAACCAGTGCAGAATAGAGTGGCACTACTACTTCCCTTGATCTAGACACCATATTCCTATTGATGCAACCAAGAATCGCATTGGCTTTCTTGGCTGCCGCATCACACTGCTGACTCACGTTCAGCTTGTGATCTACCAAGACTCCAAGATCCCTTTCACACGTACTGCCACCCAGCCATGCATCCCCCATCCTATAAGTGTGCATTCCATTTTTAAGCCTAAGTGCAGGACCTTACATTTCTCTCTGTTGAAATTCATTTTGTTGGCTTTGGCCCCAGATCTCCAATCTGTCAAGGTCATTTTGAATTTTGAGTCCGTCCTCTGGGGTATTAGCAACCCCTCCCAACTTGGTGTCACTTGCAAATTTGATCAGCATGCCCTCCACTCCTTCATCCAAGTCATGGATGAAGATGTTGAATAGCCCTGGGCCCGGGACAGAACCGGGTGGCACCCCGCCAGTCACCTCTCTCCAGGACGAAAAGCAGCCATTGGTGAGGAGCACCCTTTGGGTTCGGTCGGTCAACCAATTCCAAATCCACCTGACAGTAGCCCTGTCCAGATGGACAAGTTGACATTACTGTTGGCCAGTAAATCCAAATGAGCCTTTAAAGATGAATGGAAAATTTTAACTCCCCTTTGGGAAAATAGATGGCGGAAATGATCAGTAGCTGGCTTTGATGGGCACATCCCGTATCGTTTCCTCATATTAATTTAGTATTGACTAAAGTCTGGTTCTTCACGGCAAGGAATAGATTTAAGATACATATATATCAGGATTAGTGAGATATAAAATTATCACTCTGCAATGTTTTGAATATGGAAGTCATGTTTGTAATGTTTTAATGTAGTATTGTTGCTATTTTTGTTCACAGTTTTAGCTAACTTAGATGTAACTTTTTTTCTTTTCGTCTTCCTCCTTTTCTCTTTGCGATTTTTGAGGTCTTTCTTTCCTGATTGGTATTTCTCTTGTGCTTTTTTTAAAAAAAATTCCCTTTCTTTCTTTTTTTCTTTCCTATTTGCTCTCTTTCTTTTCCTTTCTTTTTTGTCTAGTTTTGGTCATTGTTGATATAGATTGTCTATGTAATATGTTCCTTTTTTTCCCCAAGCAGTTTGTGATAAAAATTATATAAATTAAAAAAAAGAAAACTCATCGGGTGACCATGAGCCAAACAGCCTGATCTACTTTGCAAGACTGCTGTAACGATAAAAGAAGTGGGGAGAGAGTCACGCGAGTTACCTTGAGTTCGCTGGAGGAAAAGCAGGGTAAAATGAAACTAATACATAGAATCATAGAATCATAGAAATGTAGAGTTGGAAGAGACCCCAGGGGCCATCCAGTCCAACCCCCTGCCATGCAGGAATACCGTCAAAGCTCTCCCGACAGATGGCCATCCAGCCTCTGCTTAAAAACCTCCAAGGAAGGAGACTCCACCACACTCCACGGAGGCAGCCGATTCCACTGCCGGACAGCCCTGACTGTCAGGAAGTTCTTCCTGAGGTTCGGGTGGAATCTCCTTTCCTGCAGCTTGAATCCATTGCTCCTTGTCCTGGTCTCTGGAGCGGCAGAAAACAAGCCCTCTCCTTCCTCAACATGGCATCCCTTCAAATATTTAAACACGGCTATCCTGTCCCCTCTTAACCTTCTCTTCTGCAGACTGAACATCCCCAGCTCTCTAAGTCTATCCTCATAGGGCTTGGCTTCCAGGCCCCTCACCATTTTGGTCACCCTCCTCTGGACCTGCTCCAGCCTGACCGTGTCCTTCTTGAATTGGGGTGCCCAGAACTGGACACAGTATTCAATAATCATAATAAATAACGGTGGAACACCGACCTGTGCTTTTTCCGAACAGCTCCTCATTGCCTCCATGAGCTTTTCCATCTGTTGGCCCTGCTCCAGCGCGTTCCTCAAGACATCCTCCGTGCTGACAAGCCGATGCTGCAACCGCAGAACCTCCGATTCTGACGAGGGATCGATGAGGGAGAACCGTCGCTGGTCCGTTACCCCTTTCTCTTTATCCTTGACGTTGAAATTTGGAAGAAAACCCACAACAAGTCGTTAACGGAACAACTAAAATAGGGAAAAGCCTGTTGGTTTTTAAAGTTAATAAAATATTATTTGAAAAAATTATTAACATTCTCGAAATAAGAGAGCTGAGGAATTTAGGGCCTGTTTGGATAGAGGGAAGTGCTTCCGAGGAGTGGTGAACAGGAGGCTCAGTTGGGACTTGAGTTCAAATCTCATTTCTGCTAGGAAATCATTAGGCGACCCCAGGCAAACCTCCTTCTCTCAGCCACTCCCTTGTCTAGTCTACAAAATGAGGATCACAACAGATTCAGAGAGTTAAGGAGGTTGGCAGATATCAAGCCCACAGGGTGGGTGGGTGGGTGGGTGGATTCCTTCCTTCCTTCCTTCCTTCCTTCCTTCCTTCCTTCCTTCCTTCCTTCCTTCCTTCCTTCCTTCCTTCCTTCTTCCCTTCCCTTCCCTTCTCTTCCCTTCCTCCCTTGAACACTGAACCAAACTTAAAATAGTAGTTTAGGAGACAATATCAACTGTAGCGTCTTGTGAACCACACCATGGCGTCTACTATATATTTATTTAGCACCGACTGTGTACGTGGTGCTGTACGAAAATAAAACAAAAGAACAGCCCTTCCAAAGGCATACAATCCCTTTTTAAAAAAACAAAGCCCCCTAAAGTGATTTTTGCCACCACCCACGGGAAAGAATTGGGTATGGTTTGGGGGTTGAAATGCCAGGTTGCATAAAGTTAACTTTAAAATGATAAAACGAAAGTATCTTGTTTATCACTGGCCTCAGAGACCAATGAGGACAACTGCCACATCTTTCCGTGCAAATCCCATGGTCTGTGAAAACAAACATTTTTAAGGACCAAATTAACCATTGTAATTCAACAAATTAAACTGCTCCTCTTATTGACATCCGTGGAAATCTCATATTTTCTAACACTGAATGCTACTGAATGCACTTTCAAAACTGCGATTCTGAAAATTCTATGCATTGCAGCGGGGAGAAAAAAGACCGTTTTTCTTTAAGAAAAAAGACCACAGCCAAGCTCAGAGAGGGAAAGTTGATACGGATGACGGATGACGTGATTGTTCCCGCTAATCAAATAGTCCCAGGCCATTTCTGCACTACACTGTTGTTGTGCTATTATTCCACTTTTCACATCCTGTGGAATTCTGGGGATCGTAGTCTTCTGGGGCCAAAGAGGTCTCTGGGTGAGAATTCCAAAGGTCCCTCCCTAAACTGCAAATCCCAGGATACCATAGGATGGTGAAAGTGGAAGAATAGCACTCCAGCAGTATAGGGCAGAAATGGCCCCAGGCTTTCAATCCTGGAAGTCCTGCGTCCGCTACGACACTTCTGTTCAGAAAACGGTGAGTAACCCCGAAGTTGACCACCAGTCAGAACTGTACATCCCTCTTTCCTGGGCTCAGACAGAAGTCTGTCGTTGCATTTTTGACCAACAGACTTCTCCACTCTTTTTTAAAGAAAATGCAAACCGGAAAGCAGTAGCCCAACCTCATGCGACTCAGTCCTTCAGGTCAAAGGCATACCACTGCACACTGCTGTGTCGCCTAAACCAAGTCAATCCGTATTCTCCAGCCAGACTCGCACTCACCAAGACTATCAGTTTTTCCCGTAGGCCTTTGATGTCGTCTTTGAGCTTCTGCTCTTTCAGCCTCCACTCGGCTTTGTGCACCTCGCGGCTCAAGTCCCGCTCGGGTCCCGGGGAGTGGCGGTTGGCTTCCATGAGCAAAGCGCGCAGCTCGTTCAGGCTTCTGGAGGGAAAGTTGAGGGAACAGCTCACAAAGAAGTTTTGAATGTGGACCTCCTACTGATGCACTACAGTTCTTTGGGACCACCGTTACCGCCTGAATGAGGCTTCTTAGCATCAGCCCAGCAATCCAACCCTTCCCTGCCCCAGAATCAGAGAAATGGTGGGATCTTCTAAGGTCATTTAGCTCACTCTCACGCCTGTGCAGGAAATCTAGAGCTAGAGCCGGTAGCTTTTGCTTGATGATGAACCCAAGGCCCCTCTAAGTCATTAAGAGGCCATTAGATACTGTTGGAAAATTCTGGCATTCTTACTCCTCCCACTCTTCTTCTAGGACAAACTGGGGCTTACCTAGCATAGGGTTAATTTTCTTTTGTATGATTGGCTATGGTATCCAGCCCGTGTGACCCAAGATACGCCCTGGAGTCAGTCACTGGTCTTACACAGAAGGCCATGCCTCTCTCTTTCCCTCTCCCCTTTTTGCAATCTTGCTTTCAGCACCTTGGCAAGTTTAGAATGAAGATATTATCTTCCCTAATCCTTTTGTTAATTAGTTAGGATCTGGTTTTTCCAACACATATATAATTGTAAAGTTTATTAGTAAATCTTTTAGTTTGGAACCTGAAACTGCCTGCCTCATTTTGCTTTCAAGTCAGTCTCATTTCAAGGAAGCCACACAAAAATTGGGACCTGCTTTTTCAGCAACTCTGCTGAAGGAAGGCTAACATCTAACAGTTTTAGCTTTCATAGAACTTATCAAAGGGCTAACACCCTGGGAAATTCTAACTCCCAACAGATGCTTCGTTGTTTTTGTTGCTGTAAACTATTAGTCCACCTGCTCTACCCAACCCCACGGTGTAAAGTGATGCTACTGTTAGAAAACATCTTGTTTTCCAGGGAGCATTGTTGGGGTGTGTCCCACATTATCCCTACCCCAGAAGACACTGCATGTCTTCTGAATGCAGAAAAGGCTGCATCATACATGTAGGTTGTGAGTGGGATGAAATCTCCTATGTATCTGAATGGGTTGGACATGGAGCTGGGATGAGCTCTGAAACTGGGTAGGAAGTGAGGCGGCAACACAGAATGCAAAATATGCAATATAATAGAACACACACAAGAGTTTTCTTTGGCCAACGGATCCTGCTGATAATCATAACTGTGTTCAGTTCAACCTACTAGCAGTAGGTTGGAACAACAAGCTGGAACGTGTCCAGAGGAGGGCAACCAAAATGGTGAAGGGTCTGGAAGCCATGAGACCCTATGAGGAGTGTCTTAGGGACCTGGGGATGTTTAGTCTGCAGAAGAGAAGTTAAGAGGGGACATGAGAGCCATGTTTAAATATTTGAAGGGATGTCATGTCGAGGAGGGAGTGAGCTTGTTTTCTGCTGCTCCAGAGACTAGGACGAGGAGCAATGGATTCAAACTACAGGAAAAGAGATCCCACCTAAACCTCAGGAAGAATTTCCTGACAGTCAAAGCTGTCTGGCAGTGGAATACGCTGCCTGGGAGTGTGGTGGAGTCTCCTTCTTTGGAGGTTTTTAAGCAGAGGCGGGATGGCCATCTGTCCGGAGTGCTTTGATGTGGGTTCCTGCATGGTAGGGAGTTGGACTGGATGGCCCCTGGGGTCTCTTCCAACTCTGTGATTCTATGATTCTAGTGATCCAGAAGAATTACTTTATTCTTCAAGCCTCACCTTCTTACACTATTTTCTTGATTAGAAAAGCAGAATAAACCATACATCTGTAAAGTAAGCATGTTGCACAATACTGACTTGTTATTTCTTATCTAACCCTTCCATCAGCTGTCTGGATGATTGGGGCAGTGTGTAACTATCACAATGTCCACAAACAAGGCTCTCAGCGATGTCACAAATGTACTCCCGATTGCCGCAATAGCAGTTTCATACAGAAGTTAACAAAGCAGAGGTCAGTCATCTAACATGTCAACAGAAGCAGTTTATCAATATTCTCGTTAATCATATTAATGAGAGGGCAACTGAGCATCTTCTACCTCCCTCGCGTATATTTTAAACCAACAAGGTTATATTCCGAGGTTCTTGTTGTCAGCCCTGCTCAATATTTCCCAAGCCTGAGTAGCGAGAGGAAGGAAGGGGAAGAGGCCAACCTTTCTTTTTTCAGTAGTTCCTGACTGATCAGAACCAGCTGACCAGAAGCATCGTGCGTTTTTCTGGACACGGCCTCCAGTTCTGCCTCCAGCCGTTTCTTCTCTTTCAACAGAGAATCTGCCTTCTTCTCGGCACTTTTGCATTTGTTTTCCAAGGCTGGCGGTCAAAAGAGAGAAGAAGGAAAAGAACATACACACACAGGAAAGAGAAAGCAAGATTTTATTCTCGAAGACAGCTCGACAAGGCAAAGAGGGATGGATATTTCTTTTTAGAAATGCTTTGGTCTACACAGAGTTTAGAAAATTGACCGTTTTGGACTACGGATGCCTGAATTCTCCAGCCACAATGCCCAGTGAGATTCCGGGATTCTGCAGTCCAAAAGGGTCGCATCTCCAAGCTGTGGCTTCACAGCAAGAAGAACGTATTGCTCTCCAAACGTTGGACTCCAACCTCCATAAACTTCTGCCAGCACGTCCAGCAGGCAGGTTTGGTGGAAACCGTGTTCCAGCACCATTGGGAGGGCCCCCAGGTCTTGGCTTACGATCCCTGTTCTTCGGCTACCATGGCCCTCAGACGCCAGCCCCGGCCCACTAGGACTCGTGCCCAAGCCAAAGCATGCCGGTTTGCAGTTTTAGGCAAGTATTTCCCTTCAGACTCCTGTTGGGGCTTTCTAGCATTTTGCCCAGACAGAATTCCCCTCTAGCATTTCAGCAGCGGTAAGTAGAACATGAACTGTCCTGTTGGTTGTTGCTGTGATCCTGCCGCAGTCCAAGGCAATATTTTTGCCCATATACGTATTTCTTTACTACCAGTCCCTAAAGTGTGGAAAAGGTTGCAGTGGATGACCATTATCTTGACAGGGTGTGTGTGTGTGTGTGTGTGTGTGTTGAGACACCCTTTCTTGTTGTGGGTGGGAACATCTGTGAGGCCCTTTCCACACTTGACTGTTATAGTGCTATTATTCCACTTTCAACCTCCTATGGGATTCTGAGGTTTGCAGTTTAGGGAGCGGCCTTTAGGATTCTCCGCCAGAGAGCTCTTTGGCCTCAGTAAAGGACAAATCCCAGAATTCCACAGGACACTGAAAGTGGAATAATAGCACTATAACAATGTAGTGCAGAAATGGCCTGAGTATTTTTTCATATTCCTAGTGGCTCATGTCCCATTGGGTCAGTTCCATTTCTTTCTCTTCCCGCCTCCCTTAGTAAGTCATCCTGATCCACAGCTTCCGACAGAGATCCATCTAGTTCACATCTCAGAAGCAAACCGATTACAAAAATACCCACCCTATTTATAAATAACTTCACTTTGTCCAACATTAAGGTAGAGCTACATTATATTATGACAGTAATTTGACAAAGGATAACTTTACTCCTTTTGCAAGAAAACCACAGAGAAGGCAGGACTATTACTATTAGCATTGTTTATTTATATTAAGAAAAGACAGGTAGCCCAGCCAAGGGCATACAACCTAAAATAACTCTTATTTTTTAAAACAATGTTGACAACTGGTAACAGCACCTTGTGCATTTGTGTACACAAGTTTGCATGTAATGAGTATGTTGTCTTATTGTTTCCACACAGTTGTTTTTTTGGGGAAGGATCATGCTCAGTATATTTTTAAAAAGTTTAATCTCGTTTTGGATAAAAAAGGAAATTCAAAGTAACATGTTAGTAAGGAGTCACTCTTCACAAACAAAGGTTAACACACAACAGATAACAAATAAAAAGGATCTAGGAGTCTTAGTAGATCACAAACTGAACATGAGCCACCAGTGTGATGCGGCAGCTAAAAAAGACCAATGTAATTCTTGGCTTCATCAATAGGTGTATAGTGTTTGGGTCAAGGGAAGTGATGGTACCACTCTATTCTGCTTTGGACAGACCCCGCCTGGAATACTGTGTTCACTTCTGGGCACCTCATTTCAAGAAGGATATTGACAAGTGGAAACAACCAACCTAAATAGTAAAAGGCCTGGAAACTACGCCTTATGAAAAGCAGCTTAGGGAGCTGAGTATGTTCAGCCTGGAGAAGAGAAGGTTAAGAGGTGACATGACAGTTATGTTTAAATATTTGAAGGTACGTCATATGGAGGATGGAGCAAGCCTCTTTTCTGCTGCTCCAGAGACTAGGACATGGAGCAATGGATTCAAACTACAGGAAAAGAAATTCCATCTAAACAGTAGGAAGAACTTCTTCACGGTAAGAGCAGTTTGACAGTGGAATATGCTGCTTCAGAGTATGGTGGGGTCTCCTTCTTTAAACAGAGGCTGGATGGCCATCTGTTGGGGATGGTTTGATGGTATATTCCTGCATAGCAGGCGGTTGGGCTCAATGGCCCTTGTAGACTCTTCCAGCAATATGATTCTACGATTCTATACTTAAAAAAACACACACACATTCCCAACTCCGACCTAGCTCTGGCCTAGCGTGAACGTGGTTCCACCAAAATAGTGTGCTGTTCTAACCAACACAGTTCTAAGGAAACTTACCACTTACTTGGGCCCTTAGAACATCAGTCTGGGAGACCAAGGATGAGACCTCTTTGTCCTTCTTACTCAGCTTGTCCTGGAGATCTGAGGGAGAAAGAGCCGGCAGTACAATCACCATCTTGAAATGTAGAGCTGAAAATATACGTGGTGGGAGATGGAGGGTTTCCGTCCTACACTCGTGCCCCTGCCCCTCGCAGCCACGGCAGGGTGTGGAATTGGGGAGTGTTTTTCCAGTCCTGGACAAAGCAGGGGCTGCGGGTGGCCAGCGGTAGCTCAGCCGGTACGCACAAAAAAGTTTAAGCTATTCTGGAGGCTGACGATGGGCCCTTGGCCAAGGCGATAGGGATGCAACTGGCAATTCGGGGGTGTTGGAAAGAAATGCTGTGACATTTGCCCCAGTTAAAAATACATTTGATGAGCATGTGGGGAAAACACCTGGGGAATAACTTGGCTAGGGGACAGTAAGGCTGAGTCACGGTAATGTGAAATCATGGCAAGGGGTTGCATCAGCCATTGTCCCTAGCTGATGAGCTCTCAGCACGTGTGTATAAAAGAGGTGAGCTCAGACAGGTTCTTTCTCTGACTCTCTCTGACTCTTGTTGATTCCACGACACCGGAACTCCGTCTGAGCAAACCTCTGCCTGATGTGATGCTGAACCTATGATGAAGGATCTGCGTATCCTGCTTGCACAGATGTGTATATATTGGAACTTGAAGAATAAAAGCCTCCAGGTATTTTTGGATGACAACACTGTGTGCTAGTGTTACTAACCAGTGGGTAGATTGGGGTCAGAGCTGATGCTGTACGTTTACACTCTACTGATGCTCACGCTTGTTGCTGTTTTGATACTCTGCTGTGTGTTTATGCTTGCCTCTGAGCCACGTTTTGTTCAGAGCACAGCGGTTCCAGGGAGGATTTTGTGCTAGGTGCTGTAAAATCCATCTCCCGAGAGGGGGGGCCGTGTGCCTTGCAGGGAAATGGCAACGGCAGGCGTGTTACATTCATCAGAGCTGGAAAAAGAAGGTGCCACTCTCTGGTTTGCTTGTACAGTGTGAAATGGTCAAACTTCCCCCTGAAGCAGGAATGGGAAATAATGTGACCCCTGCAAGGCTGTTGTTGTGATTGCTAGGTTCCTATTAGACTGTCAACACTGCAGGGTTGTTGTTTTTTGTGGGAAGGGAATTGGCTTTGCTGTTAGTTTTCCTCCACAGCAGGAATGGACAACCGTTGGACGTAAGGGGCTGCATTGCCCCTTCTGGGGAACTTTGGAGGGTCACATCCTCTACCACATTCCTCCCAATACACTTATTTTGGCCCCCAAATGCCCCCTGGGGGGTGAGGGCACACAATTCCAAAATGTTTTTGGCTTTCTCTGCACCATTTTCAGCCCAGGAGAGGAATTTTTTTTTCCCAAAGGGAAGTGACCCAAAAGTTGGCTTCCATATCAATAAGTAATTACCTGGAAGTCGAAAGGCCCTTCGTGAGCCGAAAAGGAACCAACACCAGCCCCAAACAGGGCAAAGACCTCCCCATGCTCTCTTGGGAGTATTTGGGAGCAATTTTCCCCTTTTTAAAAAAATAATTCCTGTGTGGCAGTGGGGCTGCATAGAGCCTGAACTATCCTTACTCTTGGTCTTGAAAAAGGTGCCCTTTTAATAAAAAAATAAAATTAAAAAAAAAAGAAAAGAAAAGAAAAAAGGTGGAGGGCTTCATTTTAGTATGTGGGCTATAAAGGGGGTGTTTGGACTACAACCCTCCCAAACTTGCCCATTACGATTTTAATGGGATCTAGCTGGATATAAAAATCCAGCCGGGACTTGCCATAGAATAAAACCCCTCTTTACTCTATCTGGAAGCCTTACGGTGCAACTCAGGCCATTTCCGCACTACCCTGTTATAGCCCTATTATTCCACTTTCAACACCGTATGGATTCCTGGGATTTGCAGTTTAGGAAAGGGCCTTTAGAATTCTCAGCCAGAGAGCTCTTGGGCCTCAGGAAACTACAAACCCCAGAATTCCATAAGATGTTGAAAGTGGAATAACGGCACTATAACAGGGTAGTGCGGAAATGGCCTCAAATACGTATCTAAGCAAATGAGTCCTAGGCAGTTGGGACCTGATACACCACAGGCACTTTGGACTCTTCATAACTAAATATTGATGGGGTTACATATGGAAGATTATTTTCAGAAGTGAGAAAAGGGGCTGAAGGATTACAGAGAAGGAGGAAAAAGAGGAAATGATGGGACATCAGATATGCAAATAATTCTCTCTTCCCTGTGACTAAAACATGGATATCTCCAATGCTTGGATTCTTTTAAATTCCTCAGCATCTGTTTTTGGTACCTGACTTTTTAGAAAACTTGCAATCTGAGGTTGACGACAGACAGAAAGAGAGAGGGGCCAGGGATGTTTTCTTAATTTCTTGAAAGGGCCGAACAGTGTCCTGGACGCAGCCCTAAGCAATAGTTCTGCACTTTGGGCAAGAACCTCCTCCCTCCTCGCCTCTCCTCTAACGCAGCCACGGCGAGACCAGAAGCATTGGCTTGTTTTTCTTTTTTTTTAAACCTCAACCCAAACTAATGATGGTTAGTTCTAACTACGGCTTTTCTCATACCCCCCAACTGTCCTGAATTGACAGGGACAACCCCATTAATTCCCTGCTGTCTTATTTTTCTTTTAAAACATTCCAGTTTCGCTCTTTCTCCTCCCTTCCTCCTCAGCTCACTTCAGTTGCTGCAAACAGAGTTCAACATGCAAAAGTAGTTGGCGCTCACGCCATTTCCGCACTATTACTGTTATAGTGCAATTATTCCACTTTCAACATCCTATGGAATTCTGGGGTTTGCAGTTTACGGAGCGGCCTTAGAGGCCCATCCCTACTCTGCACTAATGTGTCACGAGACACGGTTTGGAAAGCTCTGTCTTACAGCTAAACTGACCCCTGCTCCTGAGCCAGTTGCTCACTGTCATGCAGCCAGTTGAGATGGCTTCCTACTCCAGGTTGTGCAAATCCCGTGGTGCTCTTGAATAAACCCAGGATCACAACTTTGCAGGTTTGGTAAGTGGGATCCTCAGGACTGGATGGGGAGCAATTGTTGTGCAAGACGGGAGGGTGCAGCCACACATCCGCTGTGCCATTGGTTGGGCAACTGCGTGATCCAGAACAGCAGCACAGCCATATTTGTCCAATTATGCAAGCAGTACATGTTACGCTAGCTTGTTTGAAGATGGAGCAAGCTTATTTTCTGCTGCTTCAGAGACTAGGACATGGAGCACTGGATTCAAACTACAGGAAAAGAGATTTCACCTAAACATCAGGAAGAACTTCCTGATGGTAAGAGCAGTTCAACAGTGGAATATACTGCCCCCATGGAGTGTAGTGGAGTCTCCATTGTTTGAGGTTTTTAAACAGAGGCTGGAGGGTCACTTGCTGGGGGTGCTTTGAGTGTGTGTTCCTGCACGGCAGAATGGGGTCGGACTCGATGGCCATCGTGGTCTTTTCCAGCTCTAATTTTCTATGATTCTATAAGTCTGTGCTAGGCAATTGAGGCTCTCATGCTTTGGACCCATCATGGTCATTTTCACACTACACTGTTATAGTGCTATCATTCCACTTTCAACCTCCTGTGGAATTCTGGGGTTTATAGTTGACCGAGGCCAAAGAGCTCTCTGGTTGAGAATTGGAAATGCCCCTCCCTAAACTGCAAACCCCCGGATTCCCTAGGATGTCGAAAGTAGAATAATAGCACTATAAGAGTGTAGTGCGGAAATGGTCTCAGTTAACTCAGCAGGGAGGAAAGGAGAGGACGGGAGGTAATCTTGCCTTTCACAGGAGGCTTCAGGCAAAAGCAAAGGTGGCAGCCTCTCTTAGTCTGTCTGATCTTCCTCATTAGTAACTTTTGTCCTATTCGCCACACTAATATTACCTGGCGACACACGTCCTGGTTTCCATCTGTGAAATGTTGGGTGGTACATGACTGCCCAGACATAAAATGAAGGCTATAGACTCTCCTAGCTTGTCCGTTCTTCTGCATTAATAACTTGCCATCTTCACCACAGTCTGGTGTTACTTGGCTCCCTCCGTCCCAGTTTTCAGCTGTGAAATGCTGGAGGGTATGTTAGATAAACAAACCGGGATCATAAGCCCTGGTTTGAAGCAAAAAGCTCGGAAGAGCTCCTGTTTTGGCCACGCTGGCTCAAGGTTGTGGGAGCTGCAGTCCAGAAAAAGAAACTTCTCCAAGTTCCCGGGAAGGCTCAAATGTCAGCTCATTAACACTGCATTTAGTTCTGCTTTTTTAGCACAATGTGCAAGCCAGATCAATATTTGGATTTAAGCAGGGACCCCCGATTTTCAAATAGCAGACTTCAGAATTCACTATGACAAATTCTACAGTTAATTTTGAATCCATGCAACGTTACCTTCCATCGTCTGCTTCATTTTGATCTTTTCTTCCGAAATGTCATTTGTTTCAATCATCTGCAATACACACATACATAGATTATCTCGATATGGTTAATGTGAACAGTAGGGAGAATTTTCCGCACTACACTGTTATAGTGCTATTATTCCACTTTAAACTTCCTGTCGAATTCTGGGATTTGTAGTTCACTGAGGCCAAAGAGCTTTCTGGCTGGGAATCCTAAAGGCCCCTCCCTAAACAGCAAACCCCAGGAATCCATAGGGTGTTGGAAGTGGAATAATAGCGCTATAACAGTGTAGTACGGAAAGGCCCAGGTATGAACTATCACGCTGATGCTTGCACACACTGCATATGCCTGACATCTTTTGGAAACTGCATAATACGTGAAACTTCTATATATGATGTTCAGTTTTGCACATTCACCGTAACTTCTGGTGAACGTTAAGCAATGGCCAGCTTTTTTGCACATTCCCCATTCAACTCGCAGCAGTTACAAAACATCGGTTCCAGACAGACACATAGCAACCAGCGCTTACCAGTGTTGCTTTCATTGTAACACAAGGAAGATTCATGATCCTTGATGCCTCCAAAAACAAGTGAGGTCACTGACTGTGTTGTTTGCTTAAGGCATATATCTCAGTTTATTTAGCCAGGGCCTGCGCAGAGCCCCTTCACAGAATTCAAGAATTAAGACGGGAAGATCTTTAATTAAACTACCATATCCTGTTTCATAGCGGCTTTGGAACAAGCAAGGGCACTAAAGCAACTTCACACAGCAGTTTACTAGTGTGGCTGGTTCTGACTATACTTTGCTACTTTGGGAGAAAACACAAAAAATAATGATTAATGAGACATCCCAATTTAATCGCAGATCACAGGAAGGGTCTACATGCATGGCATTAAGCATGTAGCTTAATGCCAGAGTGTGGCAAAGTTCTATTTGGACTACCATGCCCAGAATCCACGCACAGGCAAAAGGCTTGCAGACATCGGGTGATCCAAAGCAAGTCATAATTTTGCTGTGTTTTTTTTTTTTTTAGGGTCACCTAAAAAAACTTGCAGCCAGACAGAAGGGACCTTCTGCGACACGCATTTTTGGTAATCTCAACTTAGTCAAGTTAAAAAAAAAGAAGAAGAAAGAAATCCACCTAATTATGCCTCTATTTTGGTATGCTGTTTCTGTTTTTTCCTCCTCCTCCTTGTCAGGCTGGCTGGGGATAATAGATGTTGTAGTCCAATATATCTTAAAAGGAAGCTGCTGGGGAAAAGCTGTCCTACGGTGTCCAACCTAAACTCCATGATCTTATTTTTAAGCTCTCCATGGCCCAACCTCTTATTTCTTAGCACTTGCTTCTTATAGTGACCTTACTCACAAACTCTGCCTTCTGGCTCTGCCGTCCTGTTTTCTCTTGCTGCTGTTTGTGTGTTTCTTCAAAGCCATCCTCAAAACCCAACTTTTTGGAACGGCTTTTGGCATATTGCCCTGAATCCACCTAAGCAAACACAACCAACTTTAAGTATGTGTAACTCCACCAGCATACTTTTCCTCTCCTTCTGTCCCATTATTTTTCCCTCAAAAGTTTAAAACAGATTGTAAGCCTTCTAGGGATGCAAACCTACCTTGTTTATTCCTATGCAATGTTGCAAGGAGCCAAGTGACACAGAAGGCAATGTACACATTCATTAAACAGCAGAAACTTTGCAGCACCAAGAGTTTGCCTGGGACACAACCCAAGCCATAAAGTAAATCTTGTGTCCCGTGGCTCTGAGAGCTTCCCAAATGGCTTGATATTGGCTATTTCATGGGGAAACAGCCTAGCTAAAAGCTTAAATGGCTAAACACATGTTACTCCTGTATAGACACATTCAAGAGATTACCTTAAAAATATCTAGGCGTAGGTAGGAATAAATCTCACAGGTTCCTATTAAAAATTAACTGTTGATCAAGAACATAGGCTATTCAACTCATGAAATACAGGCAGCTTGAAATTATTGGTTAAAAATTAGTTTGTTACTCTCAGCTTGTTAAAGAAAAAACCCAACAATACCTGGGTATTTACAAATGATTTTAAAAACTGTTATTTGAATTGCTGAATGCCAGCACAGGTTTGTTTTGAGTACTTATCTACTTACTTACTACTTACTCACTACCACTTTATTTGTCATAGGACGTTTAAGTAATTTTAAATGATTTTTTCAAGATTTAATGCTTTCTCCATCTTTAACTCTGGAGGACTGATAAGCACCAAGATCACAGCATTCATATGCAGCACTAACATTCACGTTTCCAAGCTCTGCACATACGTTGGCGTGTTGGGAAGGATGGAGTGGCTCCGTCGACTGCAACTTGTTCTCTAAGACCAGAACTTTTTCTTGCAACCGCTGAATCTCCTGTTTACTCTGGGCCTCTGTTTTCTGCAATGTCTCATAGTCCAGCATCTTTTTCTCAGCCAGAGAAATCTGCTCTTTCAAGAAAGCGATGGCTTGCGCCTGATCTTTGTAGTCGCCGTGCAGCTTCTCCAGCTCAAGCACACGGAGATCGGCATCCCGGCACTTATCCTTCAGTTCCTGAATTTCAAGGAGGTGCTGGTTGGTCTTGGTTTCCAGCTGCATCTTCCAGTTGTTGTTGCTTTCTTCCACCTCCTCCTTGGCTTCTTGCAACTTCAGCTTCAGGTTTTCCTTCTCTTTCACATGGACAGCCATCTCAATGTCATGCTTGGCTTTCAGGTTTTCCAGCTCCAGCTGGTGTTCCATCTTGACGCTCTCCACCACAGCTTTCAGCTCCACTATCTCCTTGTGCTGGGTATCAGAGCCCGTGTTCAAGGTCGCCTTGAGGTCCTCCAGTGACTTCTGATGATCAGATGCCAAAGTGTCCAGTTTGGACTTCCAGTTGTCCATTAAGCCCATGTTCTCATTGGTGGCCTGCTGAACTTTCTGCTTGAGGTCCACAATTTCTTGAGAGTATTTTTCATTGAGGGCTTTCAACCTCTCAATGTCTTGTTGATGCTTCTTCAGGGTCCTCTCGTACTTCTCCTTCAGCTGAATGCTTTCTTTCTGGTGCTCCTTGTTGGCCGAAAGCAACTGGTCTCGAAGACGGAGGGCTTCGCTTTGAAGGCCAAGGGTGTGATCTGGAGACTCTGGCTGAGCAGACGTGTTCAAACACTGCCTCAGCTCCTCCACCTCAGTACGCGTTAAGGACAGCTCTTCCTCAAGCTGAAGGATTCTGGACTTCTCCGCAACAGTGGTCAGCTGCAATACACACACACATATAGACAAAGTCAGATATTGCATTTCCGTACTCGTCAATTCCTTCATGGGATAGGCAACCTGTGGCACTCCAAATGTTGCTGGAATACAAATCCTAGCTTTCCTGGCAACTGCCGTGCAGGATGGGCCTGATAAGAGTTGAAATCCAATGACATCTGGGGGCCGCCCAGTTGGGGAAAGCTACCCTAGGGCTTAAACACATATTGTGGTTCTTTGATTTTTTTTTTTTAAAAATCACAATATTCCAAATGTACCTATCCTAGCATAAACTGAGTGCAACAATACATCCTTTAGAACACAATCCTCCTAGAGGTCAGAGAACTGGGAGCTGTCTACAAGCTCCCAGTTGTAAGGCAAACCAGTGTTTGCCAGATGTATTGTGCGAAAAGGCTCTTAGCAAAAGGAAGTCAATTTACCAATACATAAATAATGCAAATATGGAAATACTTTTTTTTTCCCAACCCCCCCTCCTTTTTTTGCACCAGGGTAACTTTTCCAGAATAATTGCATTATTTTGCAATTAGGACATCGAAAGGCCGGTTCAGGTTTGGATTTTTGCAGTCTTCCGAATTAGCAACAGCGTGAGAAGTATTCTTTACCTGGAAAGGTCACTTCTTCCTTTTAAAAGATAATGTTCTTGTTTCACCTATAAACTAGAACTCATTCTCCAAATAAAGAGTCCTTTTGCAGCCAAAACCGCACTTTAAGGCACAAGTGAAAGGATCTGGGAGGTTCGGAGTGACTCTTAAGGTTTTCCAAAAATACAATTTATTTTGAGAACGAACTCCCATTCCTCAAGAAAAGAGCAAAATAAGCCAGTGAGGACTGAAAATTGTTAATGGCCATAGAATCCTGACTAATTTGTTGGGTGGGCCTACTGAGAAGTGTGTGTGTGTGTGTGTGTGTGTGTGTGTACATACACGTGTAAATGGAATACTCTGGGAAGATGGCACAACTTTCTGGTACAACCCTCTCTGAACAAATCTTGCAAAACAACAGCACCATGATACGGTCATCTTAGGGTAGCCGTAAGTCAGAAGTGACTTGAAGGCACATACGATAACAATGAATGGTGACCGTTCAAGTTACACAGGAGAAATTTAAAAAAGCGGTGAGGGTTGCAACCCAGAAACACGGTTAGCGTAAGAGTAAATTTTCCCGCTAACAAATACATCTTGTGTTTTGGGGCAGGGTCCTTCCAACCATTTGAAAGCATCATAGGAAGCTGTCGCGGAAAAAAATCAAAGGAGAGTCAGCCTCTATTTAGAAACGTTGCCCCAAAGCTTCTTTGGCACTAGCTTCTTTGGCTAGATTGGTCTGTATCTCTCGTGAATGACCACCAAGGGTCAGGATGCTGTACTAACCTCTTTGTCACACTGTCTGGGCTTCGGTGGGCCCCGCCACCCCTTTTTTTCAAAACCAGAAGGTCAATTCTTGCATTGAAAAAAGACCATTCGAGGGCGCAATACAAGGAGATAGCCTTATGAATGGCTCCCGTGGTGTCCACCTGGAAGCTTCTGGGAGTGCCATTTTTACCATGAATCTTTTTGGCAAGGCAGGATCTGGGGTACCTGGGCCATTTCCACAATACACTGTTATAGTGCTATTATTTCACTTTCAACGTCCCGTGGAATTCTGGGGTTTGTCGTTTCCGGAGACCAAGGAGCTCTCTGGCTGAGAATTTTACCCTCCCAAAACTGCAAGCCCCAGGATTCCATAGGAGGTTGAAAGTGGAATAATATCACTATAACAGCGTAGTGTGGAAATGGCCTGGTTTACACTCTTAGTGAGAAAAAATATTCTTGAGGCTGAGATGGTAGGATGAATTTCACCCCTTCAGGCTCCCCGCGTGTAGAAAGCTAGCATTGCAAAGCTAGATTATTTCTCCCTGCTGGGCTGGTTGTTACTCTTTATAAACTTACTCAAGGGTTTTCTTTGTTTAAAAATGAAACACATGGAGAATAACTTTCTTTAAAAAAAAAAAACTGAAAAGCTCCCCCCCCCATCTGAAATAGTACTGTCCCCTCACTCTCATCAGAATTCTGGTCCCCATTCTGCTGCATGCGCGAGCCAGACCTTGGAAAGCAATTGAGTTTTTTATGTAGTTGACTGCACAGAAAGTATCTTGTCTGTGGTCTTGTCACAGCTCTAAATATTGCCTTCTGACTGGAACAGCTGAGGGACTGAGACACAGTGCTTGGACTACAGATTGTCCCTAGATCAAGCACTGCAAGGTATGCGCGGGTGTGTGTAAATCTAGACTCAAGTCTAGGAAAACCCCTCTCTCAGCCTTGGTCTTCTGCATCTGTAAAACAGGAGAGTTGTTGCACAGCAGTTGATCAAAGCACAAAGAAGGCCAAAGATTGCAAGCGTTTTCTTTTGCTATTTGCTCAGTTGTTTCCTATCTACCAACACCTTGAATGTCACAGGCTTACCCTGGTGTAAAAGGACATGGGTGTTAAAAAATACCCCACGCCACCCCCTCCCACCTCACCAAAATACCCAGCCACGGAAACCAGTTAGAAGTCATTAGCAAAACGTTTAAAAGGAGTAATTAGGGAAGGATGCTTGATGAAGAAGCAAACTGCTGACCATGGTTAATGTTTGATGATGGGCTCGGAAGCAGCTAGCTGATGGGGAGCAGCGTGTTTGGCTCATAAAATTATGGTGGAAAGAAATGGAAGGAGCTGCATGGGCTGGCACGTTCAGAGGCAGGAAGTCTGGCCAAGGTTGGCTGTTCGATTAAGAGGACACATCAAATCTGGTACGTCAAATCCATCATTAAATGCCATCATCTAAAGCTCTGAGCGTAGAATCAGCTGGAGAGACACTGGAGGCCGTCCAAACTAAAACTTTCCTCGATGCAAGAAATCCAGAACGACAGCATTTCCATTAGACGGATGTCCAGCCCCTGCTTCTGCTTGAAGACCAGACCTTGGAAAGAGTACTTTGTTGGAGTGCAATGTCCAGAATTCTCCAGTGGCTATGCTGGCCGGGGGATTCTGGGAGGTGAAGCTATGCCGGCTTTGGGAAAACTCCAGGAACTGTAGTCCAACCCCAACTCCCACACCTGCTGGAAGATCTGGTGAAGATCTCCAATCAGGGAGAGCTCACCGACCCCCTCCACGTTAATGGGTTCCATTCTCAAATAGCTTCTGACTCTTACTGTTCAACTAAAATCTATTAAGTTGTAATTCCAACCCACAGAATCCAGTCCTGTCCTCTGGGGCAGCAGAGACAGTATTTAGGAGTTTGAAAAATGCTGTCATGCCCCCGTTCACCGGTTCAAAATAGGCTAAGTGGGCCAAGTGCCACTTCTGGCTTTCTCCGAGCTCAGATTTAAAGACAGGTGGTTCTCAGATCTTCTAGGATGTTACTTCCATGGCAGATATATCTGGCATCCGGATAAAGCCAGCACAGCCATCCAGGACTGGGGCCCTGAGCTTCAGGCTTTGGGGAACACTTTTTTCAGCATCACAGCCATCATAGACTCTGGGGCCAAATCTGTCCCTCCTGGGGTGCTGATCTGGCCCCACGGTTCTCCCCAAATGGCTACACCTTCTTCCCAACGACATCACCATGTGTGGTTTCCCTGTTTTTGTATTCCTGCCCCCATTCCAAAATGTTTGTTGAAATGCCTTTCCTAAGGCTTAGCTACGAGCAGTAAGAACTTGAAGCTAAGATATGCTGGTACTTTGGCCCCATCCTTTGGCCTTTGGCCCTGCCCATGCCGAGAATATGGCCCCCAAGAACGTCTTTGAAATTGACCTCAATTAAAAGGGGTTGGCCACACTTGTGTTATGGGACGAAAATGCAATGCTTACTACGAACCAGGAAAATACATGCATCATTTTTTTTTCTGTGTGGCTACAGTCTTGGTTACTTCAGAGACACAGTAAATTTTCCAAATTTAGTTAAGCGTGGCAAGATTGGGATAGTTAGCTGGAATTCCTACCTCAAAATTTCATGGGTTACTTTCACAGTGACAAATGCACCAGTTCTCTGTGATGCATCTCATCTGCATTACACTGAGTCAGAAGCACATTTCAGCTTTAACTGGTAATGAAAACTAAAGTTTCTATCCCTTGTAGTGGCTATGGACATCTGGTTTATCTTGTGGGTATTCAAAATCAGTAAAATCTCACAAGCTGGGAAGGGTGGGCTTGTGAGCGAGCAGGGGGTAGATCAGTGCTTTATGTTAACTTTATGTTAACTCCAACGAGTATTGCAGCTTTAGACTGTACGATTCTTGAGATGGGAACTTGTATTGTTGCTGTGCAAAAGGTGGGCTATCAATTCATGGCTCCAAATCAATACCTAATCTGCTCAGTTAATTTAAAATTTACTATCAGAATGGAGTTTTGGTGCAAAATTCACAAACTACTATTGACTGGACAACTTAGGCCATTTCCACAGTACACTGTTATAGTGCTATTGTTCCACTTTCAACATCCTATGGAATCCTGGGGTTTGCAGTTAACGGAGGGGTATCTTTGGCCTCAGTAAACTACAAACCCCAGAATTCCACAGGATATTAAAAGTGGAATAATTGCACTATACCAGTGTAGTGCAAAAATGGCCTTAGAGAGAGAGAGAAAGAGAGAGATAAGGGTATGTATGTATGTATGTATGTATACTGTGCATAGGTATACTTACACATGAATATGATTTCACAAATTACACCACCTATTTTGTATCAGCATACAAAATTAGGAGCAGAGATTGGAAAAGTTACAATTTTGAAGTACAACTCTCAGAAACCCAAAGGTCCTGCTGCTTGGGGGATTTCGGGTGCTGTAATCCAGAAAGGTAACTTTTCCCAGCTCTGATTAGGAAGGACAGAGGTGAAATTTAAAAATCTCAAGCCAACAGTGTTGCAATGCCTTAAAGAAAACAAAACAAAACAAAACACTGTGGTTCTTCTCCCTGGAACCCAACTCCACATAATAGGTCTGTCTCAAAAGCTGACAGATTCGTTACAATAAGATGACTTTTCATATGGTAAAAGTGCAGAACAAGGAAAGCAAAGGACATCCTTGGGGTCACTTGGTGGCCACCTCGTGTCCCTTGATAAAAGACAGGCGGGATATCACTCCACTAAATCCAATCATGATAGATGCAAAGGGCAGCATAAACGTATGTCCTCCTTTGATCATTCACAGCCACTCCAGTATTGAACGGCGTCCTCTTGAATATTCAGCCGATATACCCTTGCTGAATCCTGTATTCCAAAAACCTGGGCACCATCTTATGGAATTTGGTTTTGATACAGAATTCCTGGGGCCCTGAAGGGTTCCGCAATGATGAAGGGTGAGTACAGATTGCCATTTACCGAGTGGCAAGTGTCCATGGCACGCAGAGGACGGCTTGGCAAGCCACGTGGGGAACAACGTGAGAGCTCAATCATCAGAAGAATTTTACCATTTCCCTGCTTTCCGGTCAGGTGAGCAGGCCTGGGCAGCCACAGAGAGTCAGGAAGCTGTACCAATCCCCCTTCCCACCTTTCTGGGAAAACTGGAAGTGAACGGAAGGTCACTTCAGGTTTTCCAAAATTAGAGGTCTGCTCCCATAATAGGGTCCAATGTTTTATTTTAGGCCAGAATTGTGCTCCAATGAATCTGGAAGGTACATTTTCCATTTTTTGATTTTTTTTTTTATTTAGGGGTTTTTGGTTGTTGTTTTTTTTGGTGATAGGAAGAGACTTGCATCCAGGAGGGGCCTAGGGCCACAGAGGAAAGACTTGTTGAGGCCACGTGTGACCCACAGACCATATTATTTCCACTCCTGACGTATGGTTAAAAACAACCACCTTCCCTGCTGTCTCAGGTAGGACAGTAACTGATACAATGGCACACACCACAAGGTAAAGAGCCCTCTTTATTTAGCCAATGATTTATTACTGATTGGTTATATTGGATGGTGAATGGCAGAACTATTACTCCCATCCAAACGGCATCATGTTGCGTGAGAAGCTGGAGAGCAGAAACCAAAAGAGAGACTTGCCCCCTTCCGGACGCAAGAGAAGGCAAAATTGCAAGACCATCTCCAGCAGGTGGAGAGAGGGGGATTTGCAAAATAAAATGCTAAAATGACATAATGAAAGCTCAGCCTCAAAGAGAGAAAGAGAGGGGGAGAGAAAGGTGGGGGACAGAGAGAGAGAGAGAGAGGTTTTAAAATACAAGGATTTGTTGGTGTCAAACAGATGCGGCCGGCAAGCAATCTGACCCACAGGCAACCGGCTAGCGTGGAGCAGAGCAAGATGGAACCGGACAGCAGTGGTGGAGAGGTTAGTTAGGGGGTGGGTGGAGTTACCCTGGTGTCCTCCAACTCTTTGAGAAGCTTTTCAGCCTGCGTCTTCTCAAACAGGAGGCTCTGCTCGAGCTCCCGTATTCGGGCATGCTCCAGCTGCGTCTGCGTCTGGTCACGCATCAGGAAGGAAACAACGAGCAAAAAAGAAGGAGAAAAGAAAAATGGGAGAGAGTAGGAAACAGAGGAATACAAAAAAGAGAAGGAACCAGAGAAGACGGCAGTGTCGTTATCATCTTCAGCACACAAGGCAAAGGGAGACAGTTCACAAAATGGAGGGGGAAAGAGCAAGGGTGGCTCGTGAGCTGAGCAGGGGGGTGCCTCCTCGCCGTCATTTTGGGGAAAGGCAAACCCCTACCTGCCCCAGGAGACTCCACTGGGAAGGAGCGTGAAGTCTAAAAAGGCAAAGAAGGAGATCCACAGAGGATGCGGTACGCAAAAATACCAGTCCTGCAAGAGAACATTCAAGTGAGCCCTGAGAATAAATGCAAGCACACATACACAAGCGGTACACGTGTCTACCTCCAGTCGCTCAGCTCAGGATCTCAGATGAGATCAATTTCCACTGCAAACATCTGACCTAGAGCAGGGCTACCTAAGCTATCCGTTTTGGGGGATGGCCAATCCGGCACCCCCCCTCCAGTATGCCAAAGACCAGCTGCCAGATTTGTGCCCAGTGACTACAGTTACTTCTTTCTGTCCTGGAAGCTCCTTAGAGAGAGGCAGCAGGTAGCTTTGGGACTTCCACCGATCCACAGACCACCCCTTTGAGCAGCACGGCCACGGACAACTTCCTCCTTATCCTGCGTCTTTCTCTGGGGACAGACTACAGGCACACCTCAGTTAACAAAGCTTCTGACAAAGCTCCTTTTTTTACAAAATCTTCTTATGCCCCTCTTTTCCTCCCTGTCCTGTATAGCCGGACTCTCCTGCTTGCAGATTTGGGTATACAAATTACAAAGAACGTGGCTAGGCTTTGTGCCTCTGTCATTACTACCCGCAGACAAATATTACAGTGGCATGTATAATTTAGGAATTTTAAATACTCTAGATCTATTTAAACCATCGTAAGTATGACCTCTGAAATCTTAAATTTTATGGACTTTTGAAACAAATGCATTGAATGTAGTGCACTTGCACTTAATATCTGTATGTACGATGTATGAATTTTAGCTGTAACTGTAATCGTGTGCTATTGTAATGTATTATTGTATTATATGTATATGTATTATTGTAATGCATATATGTATATGTATTATTGTAATGCTATTGCAATGTAATAGTAATTGTATTGTATTGTAATTGTAATAGTAATGTGTACTATTATTATTTTATGATTTTTTACATATTTTTATTTGGTCTATGACGGTAAATACATAAACAATAAATAACTAGTTTCATTGTCAAGCAGCTCTTACTATCAAGAAGCTCTTTCTAATGTTCAATAGAAAACCGCCTTCCTGTAACTTAGCGGTGTTGGACCTGGTCCTACCCTCTGGGGTAGCAGAGAACAAACTTGCACCTCCTTCTCTGTGGCAGTCTTTTAGATACTTAAAGAGAGTGATCATGTCACCCCTGAAGTCTTCTTTCCACCGGGCTGAACATTCCCGACCTTCTCATCCTTTCTAGGTGAAGACCACTGTGGGAAATTTAAAAAGCTGGCTAGATGCGGCCTCTCCTTGTAGCCCAAAGTGGGAAGATCAAGAAAGAGGAGCGGGGAGTGGGCATTTCTGGTGGACACTTTCTGGGAGCTGCCCAAGGGGGTCAACCGCCGGAGGCAGCCATGCCCTCCGCTAAACAGCAGCAAACACTTGTCCTACGACCGCTTCCGGCGCCTTTCGGTTTAAAAATGCCGCAGTACCCCTCGGAGGCTGCAGAGGGGCCACTAAACTAAATAAAGAAATGGTGGCGCGCCATTTGCGAAACACCCTCCGTCTGGTACCAGGTGAAGAACTTCCTATTGTCCCAGGCATTTTAAGAACCGACAGCATCTTTGCATTCTTCTCCTGCTGCTGTTTTATAATTTGCTTTTATGCAAGAGTTTCGTTTTCTGTTTGCTAGTTTCATCTTGGTTTCTTTAGCCAGAGAGTTATGGCATTGTTATAAGCGCATTTTAAAGTGCTTTTCATTTTTAACATATTGGGTCCATCCAAAAACAACGGGGGTTAGCAAGTGTTTTAAAAGTACATTGAATAAACTGATGAATGACTAAGTGAGAATGTACACAGTACGGAATTTCAAGCGTGTTTTGCACCTGGCATTCATCACAGCATAATTGCCAAAACACACCACTTTGTTTCGGGGAAAAAAGAAGAACTTTCCACATGGAGAATCCATACTGGCTGAAGTTACCCTTCCCTTTGGGGGCGGTTGAGGAGCAGAAATGATTCTGACCCCTTAATGTCCACACCACTCAAGGTTTGATGACCCTGAAAACAGTTTCTGTCTTTAAATAGGATTTTGTTTTATGAGTGCTTGCAAGTTCAAGTTACAGAACCTACTCAGTTAACCTGTTCAGGGAGATGGAAGAAATACTAAACAGTTATGAAAATATCTCTAAACAGAATCTGTACCTCTGTTCATAAATAAGTGCACAAAGCTTTGCACGTGCAAGCGTTTAGAAGGTATGCCTCTCATTTTGAATCGCCTTTGTTTCGAAAAATTCAAAGATTTATTCTGCAATTCTAAACATGCTTTCCCACAAACAAGTACCACTGAGCTCAAGGGGGCTTAGTTCTGAGTGAACAGGTGTGTGATTGTACTGGTAGCGGAAAGCAAGCTTTCCAAAACGTAACTTCCAATACGTGGGTTTGTACTGCAGCTCCCAACATCCCCATGATGGAATGGCTAGGGCAGATGGAAATTCTAACCCAACAGCATCTGGAGGGCGCAGCTCCTAGTAAACAAAATCCGTTTGAGAAGGGCTTTGCTTAAGCTTTTGCTCACCAAAAGCATAGAAGTCAGACACACACAAAATGTGACACTGAAAGAGTTTTCCTCTCAACAAGTGTTCAAAAACATGTGTTTAAATCTAAAATATAAAAGTCAAAGTTTGTCTGTGCCAGGTGAAGACGTCATACGATTGGCTGCATCAGGCAAGGACCTCATATGATTGGCTGCCTGAGAAGATTCTATGGAATCCTGAGCTTTGCAGTTTAGAGAGGGGGCTTTAGAATTCTCAGCCAGAGAGCATTTGGGCCTGGCCAGTTGCTATGGAGACGAGGACTAGCAGGAAGGAGGAGGGCAGTGTATTTTCCTCAGGAACCCAACCCCTGCATGTTACTACAGATTGGACTGGGGAATATGGAGAACAGTCACAGGTACTGGACAAGACAGTTTGGGGAAATTAGAGGCACAAGATCTCAGATCCTTTCTAACAAGCATGACCTATGAGAAAATAAAATCCCGGGCAACGTCGGCTATATACGCTAGTGGGAACTAAAAGTGAAACAAGATCGGAAGGGGAAGGGAAAGGCTATGATTCTTGGAGATGTTTGGAATTTGTAATTTGGACTGTAAGTATTTTACTTACTTTTAAAGAGATAAAAGCAAAAACAGAATTACATCCTTTGCTGACTATGAACACAGACCACTAACGTCCTTTACAGCACATTTTTTGCCAGCAACACACACATCACCACTTGGCATTTTATCAATCATCAGCCAATCGATACTCTGCTCCTAAAAGCATGTTAAAAACTATAGACTAGAAGGCAGCCAAAACCCCAGGAAAAGCCCCAGGCCAGAAGACATCAGCAAGTTAAGCCACACATTTCAAAAAACATGAATACAAAGGTTAATACAAGTTTACCTCCAAGTCTCCCTTTGTAATGGATTCCTCCTCCACACGGAACTGCAAATCTTCTACTTTTCTGCAGAGAAAGGTCAGGGGGAAAAAAACGTTGAAAAGGATACTGTGTTTAATCCATGCGACTAAATCAAGTTAGTCATCTTTCTTGCACCAGTTGCATAAAGAAGTAGACAGTGGGAGCTTCTTTAATGTTTCGCTTGAACAAAAACGCGGAGCAGACTCACTGATCCACTGACATGGAAGCCTTGCTATCGCCTGCTGCCATTTCACGACCCGTTTTGGCCTGGCACGTTTTACATCCGGGGCCCTTTCACAATACACAATTATAGCCCTACGATTCCATTTTCTTAATTCTATTTTAACTGCCATGGTAGAGACGGACAGGCAGGTGTTCGGTATGCGGAAACGTCGTAGATCTTACAAGCTCTCTAGCAGCTGAGTTTTAAAGTTTCAGAACTGTCTGTAAACAGCAGGTCCATGGAGCAGCTTTAACATCAGTCTAGTCTGGATGCAACTCCAATGCCGTGGGTAACTGAGGCTATATTTTAAGTTATTAACTGGTTTTAGCTTAATTTTATGTGTACCTGCATCTAAGATCTAAAATAAAATAGGCTAAAATAAAAAATATGTCTGCATTTCCACCCAATTTTTTTTCTGTCTACTCTTCTCACTGAGGGACTTTCCCTGCCTTTAATTCCTTTATGTTTGTTCGTTCTGAGCTTTGGGTTACAATTCCTTCTCCGCAAAGTCCATCTGGAGCTGGGGTGGGTAACCCCTGTGGGTATAGGAGCCATTTTTGTCCTATTTTGGACCTTGGTACATTTATTTAGTTGGACCTGTTTGCAACAAGGGCGGGAACCAGTGTTTAAATAGTCATAGTTTTTCTTTCATTAGTTTATTTTAGTTAAATTCTGAATGATAGTTTAATTATATAAGAGTTAGTGGTATTGTTGTGCATTGCTTTGCATTTTTGTTTCGATGTACTGATGCATTGTATTCGTTTGCATGGTCGTTGTGTAAAGTTTGCAATTTGTATCAGATCATTGGCGTGGTCTTTGTGTGTGCTTTATGTTTACGCTTAAATGTCAATAAAGATTATTTAAAATAAGCAAACTCTTTTTTTTGTTAACTATAGCATTTTAAATGATAACAAATAAAAATAATGATAGAGTTTGGCAGATTATACAGCATTTCGTCCCAAGGAAGTCTATGTGCTTTTGGAAAACCAGTTCTGGAAAACCTAGCACGTCTTTGAAACGAGAGCTATGCACTAACATCAGATCCCTTTCTAAAGAAATTTAGGAGCTGCAGTGCAATGATGAAACTGTGCTTTTTGCTGCAGGCAATTAACCAGTAATATCACTTGAAAGAGTGCTATCGTTGCAGTAAATGCTGCCAAATTCAGGGAAAAGCAGGTGGATTCCATTTCAGTAAATTGTCAGGGAGAGCCGAAACGAAGAAAAATATTCCTAACATCTAGCTTAAACGCTATTCCCTCCTGCTGTGAATGTGTTTCATAAGTATTTCCCCCATTAATAATATTATGCATTTTACAAGCAATACGTGTATACAGATCACACATTGCCTAATTTTATGAACACTCCATTAACGCCAACAATTTATTATCTTTATGTGAATTTTGTTATTTCATTTTACACAGCTAGGGTCCAAGGACTGATGCAATAAATGTTCTATTAGCAGTAACTGGTTTGTTGTGTGTGCCTTCCAGCCACGACTGATGGTGATCCTAACACTGTTTTCGGAGAGGGGGGCAAGATTTGCTCGGAGGAGGGTTCCCATTGTCTCCCTCCGAGGGCGGGAGAAGGTGACTTGCCAAAGTTCACCGAGGGGGTTTCCCTGGTCAAGCGGGGATCTGAACTCCGGTCTCAAGCCACTACACAATGCTGGCTTTCAGGCTCAGGTATTTGTTTTCGTCGTTGTTGTTGTGTGACCTCAAGTCATTTCCAACTTATGGCAACCCAATCCTGGCTTTTTCTGGGGCTGAGAGCGTGGCGCACACCCAAGGTCATCCGGTGGATTTCCATGCCGAACGGGGAATCAAACCCCGGTCTCCAGGATCATCGTCTCTTTAACCCGTGCTGGCTCTCCAGGTGCGCCTTAGGGAAAATACAATTTTCCCCAGGTCTGCTGAAATGGAGAGGTCACTTCTCTGTTCCATGCCTCTGTAAGTTTGGGCAGAAGTAAACGCAGACAGAACAAGAGGAAAATTAAAACCCAAACATCTTAGTTCAGTACTCAAACTACTCCGTCACGCTGGCCTGCTACTGCTACTAACTACAATCAATCAAAGACGGTATTATCCAAACCAATTTTTGGATTTTACCCCAGGAACACATCCCTGTGGCCATTTCCGCACTATACTGTTATAGTGCCATTATTTCACTTTCAGCATCCTACGGAATCCTAGGGTTTCCTGTTTAGGGAAGGGCCTTTAGGATTCTCAGCCAGAGAATTCTTCGGCCTCCCTAAACTACAAACCCCAGAATTCCACAGGATGTTGAAAGTAGAATAACAGCACTATAACAGTGTAGTGTGGAAATGGTCTGTGATTCATTGTCTTTTTACTAGATTGATTTTATTGTTGCTGCAACAGACTAAACAAATTAACACAGCTACCACTCTCCCCATGGAACTGTTGGGAGACCTACCTTGTTCACAGAATTTTAGGGGTGGCTGGAAAAGCATTGCCTCCTGTTTATTACCCTCCCATTTGCCCACAACTTTTGATTTTTTCCCCCCTTCTTTACCACACAAAATCCTTGCTGGAGGGAGTGATAGAAAAGTTGTACAGTGTCTTCTGGTCAGCAGCGCTAGGAGCCGTCTGTCTGCAAATGTTCCTCTTCCCATTTCTCCTTAGTGGCATTTATTGTTGGGAGTTTTGTTTAGTTTAGTTTTGTTTTTTGTTCGTTAAATAACTGAACGTTCTGTCTAATGGAAAGCATACGTATGATTTTTGAAACTCAAGGCCAGAGAAGATATGCTATTATCCTCCTTGGGATATTTGGGAAATATCGCAGATTGAAATATTACTAGCCACGTTGCCAGCAGAGACACGGACCGAAAGATTTCTGGCGTACTATATTCAATCTTTTGTAGTTGCACCAAGCAGTTCTATGAACGTCACGGCACAACCTCTGACGAATGAGTTGTGGTGTCTCTGTTAACAAAAACTGGAAAGTATTTAGATCTAGATTTAACCATTGTTTCTCACGTGCTACAATTCTGAGTTTTCCAACAGAGTTTGTAGAAATTATAGGTTGTTTTTTTTTAATAATTCCCAGAATTCCATAGCCACACAAGACTTCTGGCTATGCTGTTTGGGAAATTCTGTGAGTTGTTCAAAAAAGGGCAATTTTTCAGACCTCTGGTTAAGAAGCTGTACATTTCTGGGCTTCCTAGTCCAACTCGACAATTTTCCTACAGTTCTTTGCAGTTTTGTTTTCTAAGACAAGAAGAGGCCTGCAGCCAAAGTTTTGGGTGGTTATTCCACTTTAATCCACAAAGTTTCATCTCTGCAGCTGCTGGCCATCTGAAAATCCCCCCTTCCCTTTTTTTCCATCCTTTGAGATCCCCTATTCTGCCCTCCACCCATTTCATTCTCCATTACTTTAGACAATCCCATCTTCCTTTTTCCAACTGCCTATTTTAGAAAAACATTCTAGCCTACTAGGGTGTAAGGTGTGTCAGGAAGGCTCTGCTTGTGATGCCTTAGAACGAGGTAGCTTGTACAGCTATACTGGCTGGTGGACTGAGGGACCTGTGATCCAAAAAAGTAATATTTCCAAGCTGTGGCTATTTCTGAGTCTACTGCACTCTTGAATTTGGTGTCATAGGGAACAGCTGGGGCTGACACCCACCCTTCCCAAATCTCCTTCACTGAGCATGGCAACTACGGTACATCAAGTACTAAAAAAACAAATTTCAACAGAGAGAAATGTCCTCCACCTAGGCAGAAAAAATGGAATGTAGAAACATAGCACGGGGGACATGTGGCTGGATAACAGTACATGTGAAAGGGATCTAGGAGTCTTGTTGGACCACAAGCTGAACATGAGACAGCAGTGTGATGTGAAAGCCAAGAAAGCCAATGCGATTCTTGGTTGCATCAATAGGAGTCTGGTATCTAGATCGAGGGAGGTGATGGTACCACTCTATTCTGCATTGGTTAGACCTCATCTGGAATACTGCGTCCAGTTCTGGGCACCTCAATTCAAGAAGGATACTGACAAGCTGGCGCGTGTCCAGAGGAGGGCGACCAAAATGGTGGAGGGTCTGGAAGCCATGAAGCCCTATGAGGAGCGGCTGAGGGAGCTGAGGATGTTTAGTCTGCAGAAGAGAAGGTTGAGAGGGAACATGATAGCTATGTTTAAATATTTGAAGGGATGTCGTGTCCAGGAGGGAGCGGGCTTGTTTTCCACTGCTCCAGATACTAGGACATGGAGCAATGGATTCAAGTTGCAGGAAAGGAGATTCCACCCGAACCTCAGGAAGAACTTCCTGACGGTCAGGGCTGTCCGGCAGTAGAATCTGCTGCTTCCATGGAGTGTGGTGGAGTCTCTTTCTTTGGAGGTTTTTAAGCAGAGGCTGGAGGGCCATCTGTTGCTTTGATGTGGGTTCCTGCCTGGCAGAAGGGGGTTGGACTCGATGGCCCCTGGGGTCTCTTCCAATTCTAGGATTCTACGATTCTAAGTGTCATGAACATCATCACACCTGCTGTGTTGCAGATAGTTCTGTCCTGTGTCGCAGAGGCCACTCATAAATCCATTCTGGGTTTTAGTTTGAACTTTAAGGCACTATCCAAAGTGCCGAACCTGGTTCTCCAAGCAAGTTCAGTACCTCGGACAGTTCCTTTAAAGTCTGGCCAAAACTGCAAAGCGGATTCACCGTCCGAGTGACGTGGAAGCCAGCAGCCACGTAGTACTGCCTTGCTACGTGGGTTGCTCCCACGGTTGGGAGAGAGGGAGGTATTCTTCTCTTGCCTGGATTGCATTTTCAAGAACTCTGGAAGATGAAATGCTAGCGGTGGAGCAGAAGCAAGGATTCCAGGTTACAAGGTTCTTATGCTCAAGCCAGGTTGTTCAGCTTTGGGCCACATCACCGCCCCTTGTAGCCACTGACAAAGTGACTGCAGAGTCAGGGGGAGAAAAGGCAGGTAAGGAAGGAGTTACCATCTACTCTTGGCTGAGCTGCTGTGGTCTGGGACCTGTTTACACCCAGAACTCTAGTGCTATGATTTTCCTTTAACTTCCAACTTAATATCCTATGGGGATTCTGGGGTCTCTATTCTGGAAAGGATATTTAGAATGGTCAGCCAAAGAGCTCTAGTTCCTCCCCAAACTACAACTCCCAAGATTCCATAGGGTGCGGTCATGTTAAAGTGGAATCATAGCGCTGTGTTCGTGTAGCGTGAAAGGGCCCTTAGAGACAACATCAGTGAACCCAGGATGAGGAAAGTGGCCTCAGAAACCTGTGGGAAAACGAAGGTGGTGGTTGTTAATTTAGTTTGTACACCCGCCTTCCTCATGAGAGCTCGGGGTGGCTAATAATCTACGTGAAAAGACACAGTTAAAACCACGAATTGCAAATATCTAAAGTCACAAACTACACATAACTACTAAGATACACAACTTGGGTCCAAGTTATCTGTAGGGTCACACTCTCTCCAACAAGTCTTCTGGAAGAGACGCTTTCCTTTCTGTCCCACCACCCTCGACAGGAAAAGCTTGGTCCGAGCCCTTGGCTCCTTTTAAGCTCTGCAACAACAACGTGGTGTAATAGTTTGAGCACTGAACTATGGCTCTGGAGTCTAGAGTTCAAGTCCTCATTGGGCCATGGAAACCCACTGGGAAATCTTGCACAAATCACACCCTCTCAACCCCAGAGGAAGGCACAGGCAACACCCCTCGGAACAAATCCTGCCCAGGAAACCTCATGATAGGTTTGCCTTAGAGTCACTAGAAATTGGGAACAAGTTGAAGACACCTAACAATTTTGTTGCCCTTCTGCAAGTAGGCAGGGAATTTTCTCACTCTGACGGGCCTTAAGGAAGAACTTTTCGAGAAAGGACTTTTAATTGTCTTCTGTACTGTTTTTTAGCAGCTTTTCGTCTTTTTTTAAACAGATGTTTTTAACTGCTTTTGATGCAACTAAATGAAATCGCATTTTAACAATGACGTTTCCTATGTTTTAATCTGCACTGTGTTTTAATTTTTACAATCACCTCAACTTCTAGTTTTGGAAGAAAAGGTAAAGTATCACGTACCTATGTAGTAAAATGTGATAAAAAACTATGTAACCATGTTGGGGTGCAAGGTATGCACCTCAGAGCATGTGCAGAGCGCAGAAAACTGGAGCAGCAATAAAGCAGCAGTAAAAGACAGGGCAGCACTTATTTGCTCCTGAAAGCTTGTGCAAATAGAGACTTTTTAAACTAGTGCCTGAAAGACAAGAATGTCGGGGACAGCAGGATCTCCAAAAGAAGGGATCTTACCCCAAGAAGGCCCTGGCTGGGTGATTCTAGGAGCTAATACCCCCAAAAGCAGCATTTCCAAGCTCTGGAAATAACCAATCAGTTTTCTAACTTTTTTCCAGCTGAGACAGCCAGGCCCAGTTATGGTATGGTATCTTAGAGGTGACTCTGCCTGCCAGCTCAAAGATACATTGGTAGCCCAAAAATTCATCACTGTCGCCAAATCTTGACATGTTAGCACCCTGACACCTTGAGCTGCACACCTGGAAAATTTGAGTTGAGGCCACATTTTTTTCCCCAGCCCCATTCCACTCCCAACCTCAGCAACGGATACCTTTTCTCCTCTTCTAACTGGTTGAGCAACTCAACTTTCTCCTTCTGGGCTCCTTCCAGCACTGTTCGCGCTCTTTGCAAATTTCCTTCCGCTTCGGTGACGTACTAGGGAGAAGAGGGGAAGAAAAGTCCCAATATACGCACGTTGAATCAACTGTATATGCACATACATATTATTCTATATTACTTATTGCAGCATACTGGTTATATGTCACCACGGTCCATCTGCTTGTTTGTTTGTTTACACGCCATTTAAACAATTGAGGGCTGGTGAAGTAAAGCACCAAAGGACAGAGACTGTAATGTCTACAAAATAACTTTACTTATGTTCTTTATCTCCTTTGCAGAGCTGAAATACCTCCCTTAGGAGACCTTGGCGGCCTCCCAGCCAAACACAGACCAGACTGAGCCTTGCTAAGCAGAATGACTGAATTCAAGATAAAACTAGAGATAGAAATGGCACAAAATATGCAATCCAATCACTGGCTGTTTTCTAAGTGGTGAGTTGTAGACTTGATGATATAGGGGGGTGTGTGTGTGTGTGTGTGAAAATTGCTCCTCCAGGATGTAGCTACTTGTGTGTGTGTGTGTGTGTGTGTGTGTGTGTCCAGGATGAGGAAACTGACCTTTCAAATAAGAATTCTAACCCCCAATAAAGTTTTCCTTCCATCGTGGCATTTCTACCTTTGCAGCAGCTTAAAATTTCAGGTGACCGTTTAGAACAGGGTTGGGCAAAGTGCAGCCTGTCCAAAATTTTTTGATCCAGTGCCCCAAAATGACCTTGCATGGAGGATATTTCCACCACGTCCAGAGTATCCCCCTGGATTCCCTCAGAGGTCAAGATGAAATTTTGCAAAATTTTTCACAAAAAAATGGTTTTGCTTCAAAAAATGCCCTCGGGGTGGGGGGGGTCCGGAAGGCCCCAAAACATGATTTCTAGGAAGAGGGGGTCTGGGGCCATCTGGGGCCAAAGGAATCTTTTTGGGGGGCGGGACAAGGTGCGGTGAGGGAGGTACACCCCCCTTCTGCCCGCCCGCTCGAGCTCATGCATGCCAACCCACCCACCTGCTCGTGCTGGGCTTTCAGGATGGCAATCTCCTTCTCCACCTCACAGATGCGGCTGGTCGCCTTGGCCACCTCAGCTCTCTCCAGGTCCCGCTCCGCCAGGAGCTGCTCGATGTGTTGCTGCTTTTCCTTCAGCGCCTCCTGCAGAGCCGTCGTGCCGGAGATCTTCCGGGCGTAGCGTGAGGAGGTCTCCGTCAGCTGCAGAGGGAGAGCGGCAAAGCCTTGATGGCAAAACCCAGGTGGCCCAATTATTCCTCCCCTGAGCCTGGCAACAAACTGAACATCCAGACAGAGCTTGAACCCGGGAACGCGTCGCCTTTTCCCTCCACGGCCGGTGCCCTCGCTTCATTTTTCTCCAGGTGCTACCTTAAAAAAAATTGTCCTCGTGATGTTGGATCGTTCCTCCCAAATCCTCCACGGGAACAGCTCAGAGACAGAGCCCCTGCTTTAACTGCGGAAGGCCCTCAGTTCTCTCTAGACATTCCTAGGTCCTCTGACACGATTCTATAACCCACTTCCTAGAGATTCCTAGTGAGAATGCTTCTCTAGGCATTGCTCGGTCCCTCCGCCTTGGCTCCGCGGTCCACTTTGTCCAGGTAGCACGAAGTGGTTCCTCAGAGCATGTGCAGAGTGCTGAAAGGGCAGCGACGTCCAGCTGCAAGCAAGCGGCTCCAGGCAGGCCAAAAATTATCCAGAGACTCATAGAGATGAACTCAGGGCTATTTATTTAGTGAAGCACACTGAGGCTAAAGTTAGGGCTTCTGGCAGCATCCCAGCCGGCAATAAGTAAGACAGGAGCAATAGCTCAGCAGGTAAAAGCACAAACCGGCAGCATGTCTAGATACATTCCATAAATCGGTCAGCAGAGCGGCACGACCACCAGGAATTGACCCAAATGCTAAAGTATAGTTCCAAACCCAAGCCTTTTTAAGGGCTTAACATCACCCCGGACCCTATGGGGTGATCCAATCACATTTACAGCAGGCAACCTTCTCATGTTGACAAGGCAAGATCTTCCAAGGCGGGCTAGCCAAAACATTCTTGCAGCTGCACTCAAGGTCACATCACCTCACTCCCGCCGTCCACCCAGAAAAACCTTTTCTACCGCACCGCACGCGCACCGAATGCCTCGACAGACTTCTACCGGAATTTGACCGTAGAATTGCACTAGAGGACCTAGAGATTCCTAGATAAGTTTTCTCAGGTAAGAAAACTAGAGTTTGTGATCTTTATTTTATTTTTCTTCACATTTTTTCCACTGTCAGAAGGATCTTGTGGCCCTAACCCCTGCCAAAGTAGATGGCTCACTGTAGTTGTGATTAGTAACTGCAGCAGAGGAACCACCTACGCTTATGAAATCACAGGCCTTTGTGATATTCAACGAAATTTCCAAATCCCTGGAAAAGTAATCACGTTCAAATCCTCAAAATTTTGAAATTTTATGCGATGTTTACACCAGCATAGGCAATGCCAGGTATTAGTTTTTGCCAGTGCTATGCAATAACATTTTTGGTGCAGTGGTTTGTGGTTTATAATTTGATAATTTATCTTGTTATTCTTTGGTTATTGAAATTATGGGGACCCTTCCCATAAAGGGTAAAAGATCGAAAGGAAGACCGACGTGGAAAGGTAAGGCAGACTGTAAGACAGAGCTTTCCAAACTGTGTGTTGCGACACATTAGTGTGTCAGCTGCAGTGTGTAGGTGTGTTGCACAAACAAACCTAAAAATGCTGAAAGGTGGAAGCTTAAAAATGCTTGATGATGAAATGTAAGCGTCTTTATCTAATATTTCACCAAATATTCAAAAGCTGTGCTCATCCTATCAACCTCATGCATCTCATTAAAATGGTAAGTAGTCATTGGTTTTATTCAATTTTTTAAATTCCTGCACATATTTACATATGGTTACTCATAAATGACAAACAATCTTGGAAATATATGTTAGTATTTATAAATCACATATTTTCAAAATTATAAAGGAAAGGTTTTCATGAGATATGTTGTGTCCCCATACATTTCATTATTACAATTTACGTACGTGTCCATATCTCTCATCAGGGCGTAGTTTAACCTCCGGTGTGCTAGTAAAATTGAACTACCGTGTCGCGAAATGATGCATGTCTAACAAAGTGTGTCACCAACATGAAAAGTTTGGAAAGCTCTGCTATGCGAGAGCAAGGTAAGCTAGATCCACGCAGAAGGGAATGTATCCTCAACCAAAGAAATTTTAGAGGAAGCAGAGTTCTTAAGCTCTTAGGAGTCTTAGGGAATAGCTAATTAAGCCATTATAAAGCCTTCTGGCTCTTGCATCAACTAACTGGTGTACAACCTGAAATGTAAGGGAAAGATTCAACGAGAGAAAGGTTCAAAGGGAGGGAAAAATCACATCTTCTCAGGTGCCCCTCGATAGCGGCCCATTACATTCTGCTAATGCTTAAGACCTGCCCGGCAAAAGGAAGCGGGACCGTTCCTTACCAGTCCGCTCCGGCTGGGCCTTCCCCCGACAGAGGAGGCCACGGAGCTCACAGAGCTGATGGACGAGCTGCTGGGGCTGTGGGTCAAGGCAGAAACCCCCATGGCCATCCGCTTACTCTTCTTGGCTTTGGCTGGGCTGGTGGAGGGGAAGCCGATCCGGATCACCTTGTGGATAGGAGCAAAGAGGCCGAATTTGGGGGGACACTGAAAATATCTGGAGCAGAAAAACAGAGAAAGAGAGAGAGACAGAGAGAGACGGAGATTAAGTTCCAGCTCCTTTCCGGTGCAAACCACTTCCAAGTCCATACTCTGTTCTTCTCCTACTGGGATCACCTTAGGCATCATTCCCGTCCCTGTAACTGCCACCTCCTCTGAGATGCACCACGTGACAACATAAGAGGCCTTCTTGGGGGTGGCACCTAAGGATGGTACCCCCTTCCGTCTTCCGCCAGTCTACGAGGCTCCATCACCGCTTACCTTCAGGCTTAAAGAACAAAACTTTTGCATTACAATGGGACCTCCCTGGTTGGAACATGCCACTGCGTTTTGTACCACAGTCCAGAGCTGTCTTTCTCCCACACCATTACCCTTGCTGCACTTAAAAATCTACTGCTAAAGGCTATCCATGTAGCAGAGAAAGGTGACAATGTTTTAGAAACAAGAGAGGCAATATGGTGTAATGCTGGACTTAAAAGATGACAGAACCAGGTCCTAATCCATCACCCAGCCATGAAACTCACTAGTCTTCTGGGCTAACCTTCCACACAGAATAAAAAGGGAAGAACAATGGAAGAACAATTTTGGCTCTTGAGCTCCTTGGAAGGGTAAAATGTAGTAAGAAACCAAACTGACAGGTTTTTTCCGCAATAATTTCAAAGCACAAAACTGTTTCCATGGCATGTATTTTGTTGCACGGCCCTCGGAATATGTGTCTCTCTCTGAGACAAATGTGATTTGAATGTCAAAGTCAAACATAATCAAGCCATTGGGGGGAAAGAGTAAAAAGATTTTGGTAGCAGCAGTCTGACGGTGGGGAAATTCATCATCCACCCTATCATACAATTAGTATTTACTCTGCTTTTTCCATCCAAAAAGGAGTCCAAAATAACCAACAGCCAGAAACACAATATCATGATTTCAAAATTCTAAGCAACCAATACAAAAAAAAAAAAAATTACCTGACAACAGAAACCTACAATAAGACCTATAAATAAAACCGCACAGGGCATTTCCAAGAGGAATCAGCTTGGAACCATTTGGTAAAAAGGATTTATACCAGTCAGTACCCTACCACAGGGATTGATAAAATACTTTGGCCATTTCCGCATTAGACTGTTATAGTGCAATTATTCCACTTTCAACATCCTATGGAATCCTGGGGTTTGCAGTTTAGGGAGGGGCTCAAAGTCCATTTCCACACCACACTGTTCTAGTGCAATTATTCCACTTTCAACCTCCTGTGGAATTCCGGGGTTTGTAGTTTCCTGAGGCCCAAGAGCTCTCTGGCTGAGAATTCTCAAGGTCCCTCCCTAAACTGCAAACCCTAGGTTTCCATAGGATGTTGAAAGTGGAATAACAGCACTATAACAGTGTAGTGTGGAAATGGCCTTAGCCTACCTTGGTAGACAGTTGCACAGGCTGGGAGCAGCCACCAAAAAGGCTCTCCCCCTGGTCTTCATCGGTGGTGGGAGCAAGAGAAAACCTCCTCCCAAAGACCTCAGCGCTCAGGTAGGTTTGTATACAGTCTTTCAGGCAGCTGGGATCTACGCCACATACGACTGTATAGGTCAACACTTTGAATTCTGCCGAGAAATGGATCAGTAGCCAGTGAAGCTGTTTCAACAGGGGAGTTATACGCTCTCTATAACCAGCCCCAGTCAGCCGTCGAGGCGCATCATTTTGGACCTGCTGAAGTTTCCCGACAGTTTGCAAAGACAGCCCCTCACAGAATGCATTACAATAACCCAAATAGAATGTAATCAAGGCATGTGTCACTGTCGCCGGATCTGACATCTCAAGGAACGGACATAGCCGGTGCACTAGGTTTAGTTTTGCAAATGCACTCTTGGCCATCGCTGAAACCTGGGCTTCCAGTCTTAAGGCTCAAGGTTGAGCCCAAGAGCCACCTAAGCTAAAAACCTGAGATTCCAGAGGTTTGTGTGTGTGTGTGTAAACCCATCCAGCACAGGCTGAATCCCTCTTCCCTGATCTTCTGACTGACCAGGAACACCTTTATCTTGCATGGATTAAGCTTCCGTTTGCTTCCCTTCATCCAGACCATTACCGACAACAGACACTGGTTTAGTACTGAAATAGCTTGCTTGGAGTTAGACAGGAAGAACAGATCGAGCTGGGTGTCATCAGCATGCCGGCGACACCAAACCCCAAATCTCCAGATAACCTCTCCTCGTAGTTTCACGTAGACCACCTGGATGGTTTTTTCAAGTTGTAGCAAGAAATCAATTAAAGCTTGCAGATTGTAGTAGACTGAATGCATGAAACCCAGGCCAGGCCAAGATCTGGCAACCCTGGGTCTGGATAACAGCGCACTTCACTTATATCATTCTTGTGTTTTCTCGTGTTTGTGTCTGTTTTAATTTCCATTTTAAAAAAAACTGGAAGGAAAAAACATGCAATAGCCACACACTATCTTTTGAATGGCAGCCCTACAAGCTGTGTAGAAGCACAGTCAGTTCAACACTTAAGAATATTGAAAAAATACAAAATTAATAAAGACTCTTTATACATATATACCTGCACAAAATGGGGGGATTAATAAAATACAGTAAAAGACATCTAAATTTATATCACTCTTCTTCCAGCTATGAGCGGGCAACTTTGGCTGATTTGGGGGCCAATGTGGTTCTGCCACGGGGCACCCCTGTTTGAAAAATATGAATTTTTCACATTTTTTTTTCCCCATCCGGAAGTGCCTGGAAGTTTACCTCTAGTTTTGGGAAATAAACAAACCCAAAATCCTGTCCTCGAAGCAAAACAACAAGGCCCTGTGCTTTGTTCTAGGGCGAAATTGCTGCTCCAAGAGATTTCTAGGAGCCACAGATCTATTTTGCAGCAAAAAAGAAGAGGGTCCCAGGAGCGGCCTCGTTGGCCATAAAAACAGCCTGTGGACTTCACTTTGCCCTTGACTATGAAGGTTTGGAAGTCAAACAAAGGGAAGGGAGGAAAGAACATTTTCTGGCAATGGTTGGGTGGAAGGAAAGGAAGGTAGCAATTCTTCTGAGAGACGGGGACATCTCAAATAGCTAAGCAGTTGCCAGGAACATTATAACATCTAACTACCCAACGGGCAAGTTTTATGGGCCTGCTGAGTAACTTGCCCAGATGTGAGCAGCTGTTCCAAAACACCACCCCCAATGTGTACAGCTGGCAGCTGTTTCAGATTATTCGGCCTAAAGGGAGGTGACATTCCATACTTCCGTAGGGGAAAATGAAGCCTTTCGAAGCAGCTGCCCAAACTCATTCCCCCCCCCTCCAAAATGGCTCCTCTGACCGGTCGCTTCGGGAAAAGATCCGCTGAGCTTTCAAGGAGGTCCGGTGACCCACGGGATCCAATCACATGTGCCGGCCCTGCCTAGGATAACTTCCTGATTCCCCACGGTTAGCCGATCCAAGAGCCGCTGGCCGGGTCCAATTCTCATCCGTGGCCGGACTCCAGCATTCACGGTGTTCAACGCGGTTATGGGCCACCTGCTTCAACTTATGGCCGTCCTGCGCATAAGGGATCTCCGAGAGACTCTGTTATTAATAGACCTTGCAAACTCAGGGAGGTGAATTCCTCGACGAAGCCAATCCACCTGCAACATGGTCTTCATTATTCTCTTTTCCAATGAGTCACACGGAACCGACGCATGACAGCCTTGATTTGGGCCATTTCCGCACGAGCCTGTTATAGCGCGATGATTCCACTTTCCACCTCCTATGGAATCCTGGGGTTTGCAGTTTCGGGAGGGGCCAGGTGGCCCCTCCCGAAACTGCAAACCCCAGGATTCCATAGGAGGTGGAAAGTGGAATCATCGCGCTATAACAGGCTCGTGCGGAAATGGCCTTAGTCTCATCGAAGCTGTACCAGTTCAGAATCCAGGTGGGGACACTAGATGGGATGAATTCCCCTTCCCCAAAAAAGAGAACATACTAGAGGACGCCATTTCGTATAATATTGTGGACGCTAACGCACGTCCGCAGGATTCAAAATCAGAAATGATGCTTCTAATTTAAACAGCAACACAAAACCACAGAATCATAGAGCCGGAAGAGACCACAGGGGCCATCTAAAATCCATCTCACCAAAGTGGGGAACCGTCGTGCGCTGCTACGCCGTCTCTCTCAAGAAAACCCGCGTACACTTTCCATGACGTTTATTGGAAAACAAAAGGCCAGATAACAACCATTGCTGGAGTCAATAATCTGCATCGCACACCCGGTTGTACAGTAAAACATGACTCTCCGTGCACAACACCCGTTGGTAACTTCCCCAGTTACCCAACTTCTAGGTTGTTTTCTTCTGCTGAAATAGCCCCTCTCTATTAGTTACCTTGAATTTGAATTTCCTACCCTGTCCTTTGATATTCTAACTCCATTCCCTACCCTAGTAACCTGCAGTCTAATCCTAGTAAATCACCCATTGATTGCTATTCCCAAACACAAACAAAAGTCTTACTGCCCCATCGGGTGAACAATGCTGACCATTTGGTAGCACCTTGTATCTCTAAGAGCTTTTCCATTCATCCCTGTCCTACTCAGCACATCCCACATACATACCCGTTTCCCACATCCTGCATACAATCCCATGGCATGGAGAGAGCACGACACGACAGGAACGCCACGAGAGGTAAACTCCAAGCCTTCTTATTCTGTCATGTGAGCGCTAACTGTGAACGGTGGGGCACATTTTAAGTCCCTGATGTATCTCCATTCACGCTTTATCATCACATCAAACCAATCTCTATCACAATACATGATTATTGTCCTTCCGTATCACATTAGCTGCCCACAGACACATCTTACGGAGCTTTGGGGTGTGTCGTTTAGGGAGACAATTAGATTTCTCTGCCGGGGAATCTAAACTACAGAGCCCAAGACTTTGTAGGAGTCAGCCATGAAAATTTAACCGGTGTCAAGGAGCTATAACTGTGTAAAGTGAAAGAGACCAGACATTCAAAGAAAGGGCATCTTCAAAAAGCGGGCTGTTCTCTGGCAGTTCATCAGACAGAGGACTGTCCTCTAGAAAAGAGGGCACATGCCCCACACAAGGGACTGACAGGAATCATAGAATCATAGAATCATAGAAATGTAGAGTTGGAAGAGACCCCAGGGGCCATCCAGTCCAACCCCCTTCTGCCATGCAGGAACACCCTCAAAGCACTCCCGACAGATGGCCATCCAGCCTCTGCTTAAAAACCTCCAAGGAAGGAGACTCCACCACACTCCATGGAGGCAGCAGATTCCACTGCCGGACGGCCCTGACCGTCAGGAAGTTCTTCCTGAGGTTCAGGTGGAATCTCCTTTCCTGCAGCTTGAATCCATTGCTCCTTGTCCCGGTCTCTGGAGCGGCAGAAAACAAGCCCTCTGCCTCCTCTATGTGGTATCCCTTCAAATATTTAAACATAGCTATCCTGTCCCCTCTTAACCTTCTCTTCTGCAGACTGAACATACCCAGCTCTCTAAGTCTGTCCTCATAGGGCATGGCTTCCAGGCCCTTCACCATTTTGGTCACCCTCCTCTGGACCTGCTCCAGCCTGACCGTGTCCTTCTTGAATTGGGGTGCCCAGAACTGGACACAGGATTCAAGATGAGGTCTAACCAAAGCAGAGTAGAGTGGTACCAGTACCTCCCCCGATCTAGACACCATACTCCTATTGATGCAGCCGAGAATTGCATTGGCTTTCTTGGCTGCCGCATCACACTGCTGACTCGTGTTCAGCTTGTGGTCTATTAAGACTCCTAGATCCCTTTCACACGTACTGCCATCCAGCCATGTGTCCCCCATCCTATATTGCTGCATTCCATTTTTTCTACCTAAGTGTAGGACCTTAGAATCAGTGATCCCCCAGACAGGAAGTGTGAGTGTGTGTGTGTGTGTGTGTGTGTGTGTGTGTGTGAGAATGCCAGAGTTTGGAAAATTTACCTTTTTCTGGCTGACAGATTCTGGCAGTGTTGCCCCCCAAGCTTACTTTTTTTCTAACTCTTTTCTCCACGTGTAGAAAACTAGCATGTCAAGGAGAAGGTTCAAGCTAGAAGAAGCTTTTGTAATGACCCGGAGTAAAATTCCATCTCAAGTCCTGACATTTGCAGTTTTAACTGATAACAGATGTGGGATTACTGCATCGCTGAGGCCAGAAAGAGTCTGGGTTCTACCAGAACGTCTTGTTGCAATCCCCACAATTCCAATGCACTCACACTGAAAATATACGTTTCCCATTTTGGGACCCAAAAACACTGAGTCCACAAAGCAGTTTCCAAAGGTGCAGAGACTAAGGTTACCAGGTGAAGACAATCTCAGGCCCTCTATTTCAGGTCCAAAACGCAAGACATAGGGATGTCCTCTTCCGATGTTACAAGAAGCATTAAGCACGATACATCAGCCACAGTGAGCACAGAATATGCAATTCAAACAAACAAAAGCCCTCCAGGTCTAATGGACAATACAAAGATATATACACGCACATTTTCAAAGGGTGCTTTCGCCCTGAGATTCCACACCCCCACTCCAAGGCAAAGAAATGAGGGCCCAGGTATTGAAACTCAGGGCCTGGTCCTGAGGCTGGAAGACCTTATATGAGATGAAATAGATTAGGCACTGCTCATTGACACAGTACGTCTTGGGCACGTAACCGTTCCCAAATTCAGTTCCTTGGTAGCGCTGTTTAGGGCTGAGAAAGTTTCCTGCCTCAAACCCAGGAAAGATCCTGTCACTCACAGCCGATGCTGAGCTAAACAGACCAACGGCTCAGCTAGCACACCACGGCTTCTTATGTTCACGAGGACATTAAAATCAAAGGGTCCAGCAGACGCATCATCGATGCACGCAATTTCTTAAATGCTCTCCAAACGCCCCCTCAGAAATAAAACCATCCTCACGCTGTATCCATAAATTGCACCAAGAGGGTGCAAGCCAAGTTGCTCAGAGGAGGAGGTTCCAGAAATTTGGTATCAACGCTGAAAAAGTCCTGTCCTTAATAAACTACCCTCCATATCTCCGGAGGAGGATGTTCTCTAGAAATACCCAGATTAAGTCTTTTTTATGGAAGAGGAAGGAGGATCAATGAGTTAGCCCAGCTTCAGATTATACAGAGTTTTTAAAAAGACCAAGCCCTACAGGACAGGAAAACCTAAGGCTAGGTACTGAGGCCATTTCAAAAATGGAATAACATGCCTGTCAAATGGCGGGAACACAACCATATTTTGGATTGCCTACTGTTTCTGGATGGTTTTTGAGGACAGCATCAAGAAAAAGGCACTGTATTGTATATTTTCAGAAGAGTGGCTGCTTAAGCATTGGCTAAACATGGAGTGTATGTGTGTGGGTATGCGAGAGAAAGAGAGACTGACACAAAGGTCGGCGTAAAATGTAAACATATTCTGAATATATTGGAAGCAAATTTGGATATAATGCCCATATTTGAAATAGGAATACCATGCCTTTCACCTGTGAGTCGGGGAAGGTGGTCAGTCGTTTTGTTGAAATGCAGCACTCTGCATCTAATTTCAGGTTTTGGACGCTGCAAAAATTGTCGGGTAAAAATGAAAGCATTGTTAAAGAATGGAACCTCAAACTTGGTTCATTGGCTCCTTCAGGCCTTGAATGAGGATGTGGAACTTCATTCACTATTGTAAAATTAATCCATCATCACAATGAAAAAAACTCACACCAGGCAATCTTGCAGCTGGATTACATCAGATGTCCTTGGAACTGGGCACACCACTTTCTCTAGTCTAATTCATATTCTTGACTATCTGAGGAACTGTATAAATACCAAAAAAATGTGTACTCTGTCCCTTTTGTTACACACCAGTCCCCTTCACAATACCAATAGCAACTCCAGAAATTTCTGTCGGATGTATGGTATGCATGAGATTTATTATATATATATAATGGTCTGTTATATGAACGTGTTGGATTTTATATTTTATACGTGTGTCATTCTTTCACTTAATATCGACAATGATGTCTCTGTTTTTAAATACAGCCCCTGAAGAAGGCCAAAAATATAAAAAGAGGCCGAAACGTGTTGGGCTTTTTAAAGAATAAAATCTATTCCATCTACAAGCATGTGGAGTTTATTCTCCATCTACTTCGCTAGAAGGGTGAAGAATCTCAGCATGAGAGCACTGCCTTGAAAGTGATTGTGAATCCTGGTGAATCCTTCAACTATTAGACATTATGGTTGTTTTTTATTTGAGTGGTATACTCTGTGCACCTCTGGTTGATGTTTGAGCTGTCACAAGGGGCTGCTCCTCACAACGTCACCATCTTAACATCTCCAGAGCCCACTCCCCTGTGATATCACAGAGTCATTCCTAAGTGTGGGGTTTTGCCCATGTCTTGAACTGGCAACCCTAACACAGCTATGGGCCTTCCCTGGGTGCTAGAGCCCCGAGAGCTACCTCAGGCTGTTGCTTGCTGGCATCACGCCTACATCCAAGGTCAAACACCTGACAGCAGTGAGCCGTCTCCATACCTTGTTCCGGCAACGGCTCCGTCGTTCTTCCCCAGCGGTTCATCTAACTCTACCCCGCACCATTCCCCTTTGGCAAAATCCGTCTCCCCCACGTAGCGCACGACGCCAGTTTTTGTTCCACCAACCTATCAAAGGGAAAGAGAAAAAGACACCATTTTACACATGGCTTTTTTTAAAAAGGCAGGTGAATGAGTACAAATAAAATCAAGCTACATGCTAAAAATACTTATCCAGTTGGTGGTCAGAACAGCAAGATGGAACAGTTCTTTATCAAATCAGAGATGAAAAGCAATAACTTTTCAGCTCCAAAGAAGTAAGAGCTCTGGACTAACGTTAATTGTTATGCCCTGCTTCCAGAGCATGGACTCAGAGTCTGAAGCAGAGGGGACGCCAGAGGCTGAAACAGAAAGCATGCCAGGGCCTGCTGTACAGAGAGAGGTTACAGTGCCAGAAACAGAACAGGGAATGGTGCCAGCTCCAATAGAGAGTCCTGCCTCTTCAGATATAGAGGAACACTTACCTAGACCCAGCTTCACATAGCACAGGCAGCCAAGAGAGACCCAGCATCGCTCTCTCAGAATTTATAATGGGCAACAATCAATCAAGGCACAGCTGCGCTGGGCTTTGGGTCTATTTGGCTGGCGTCCTTCTCCTCCAGGAGTTGTCAGAGCTTATCTGACCTTTCTTTGCTGGATGCCTTGACAAATGCTCGGATTGTCCTTGGACACTTCCTTGCTGGGAAACCCTGCCGGACTTTGTTTATGTTGGACTTTATTTACAACTCCTTGCTTACCGCCTGGAAGTAAATAACAAGCTGGGAGATATTCAGTTTGTTTTGTTTATCACCTGTGCTAGGACTGAGATAGGACATTAATGTTTAACAGCCATCATAAGAGAATGAGATGCAGAAACATAACATTTAGCGAATCTAGTCTTATTAATTTAAGAGTGCAAAATGTTCAACTAAAACAGACTTCTCCATCAGGCAGAGCACCAAGATTACTACTAATACACTGTTACTACTTTCTGTCTTACTCCTACTACCACTACCATTACCACTACTACTTCTATTTCCCCTTCTTCACTTCATTTATACCCCCACTTTCTCCTAAAAAATCATGAATGAAGGCAGTTTACAGAATTATATTGAGTGGAACAGAGAAAGCAATTATTCTACCCTTCAGAGCTTGGAAAAGTTATTGGTTTTGACGAGGATGTCCTGAATTTCACGTTCATTGTGACTGAACTGACTACATATTTTTGCTGACTGCAATGGAATGACAGCATCCTGCAGTGGTAGAAATAATACTGTCGAGGCCTGTTAAGGATGGGAGAGACTTTTTTGTTATTTGCTCGTAGAGGACAGGGAAAGAGAGAGGGAGAGAGAAACTTTCTCAATGGGTGTTAGTGGCGAGGGAGGACCTCTTAAAGCATCATTGATGGTTGGTGGCTCCTAGACATGGAAGAACCTCCATGTTTCAGTCAAAGGAGGAGATATAAACCTTGAGTTTTACATCTGGAATGGCCAGGAAGGGTGGTGAAGGGGAAAAGCTAGTAATACATGCTGTTAGGTTTTGGGGAAATTCATGCCTCCTGAAGGACTATCACCCATTTTCTCCACAAGCTGACCATGGAAGAAAAGTCAGTGCCGGTCTTTAAATACAGATGCCCCCAAAGGAAATCATGTGCCATAGTTGCTTTTCTGACACCCACCCCACTTGTTCTGGCTACTGACAAAACTCACATTTCTGTTTCCTTCCCTTCTTTGACAAACATGTTCTTATAAAGCCCTATAAAAGAGTTGGCAACCGCAGGCCATGAGGCCAAATCCAACCCTCTTTGGGCTCCCAACATGGCCACATATAGCTATATCTTCTTCGCCATGACACCACTGTTCTGTGATTTCCCAGCTTTTCTAACACTCCCTCCCCACCTTTAAATGCTGGAATTGCCTCTACAAATGCTGAGTTACTGGCAGTAAGAGCTTCCAAATCAAATCCGCTGGTAGTTTTGCCCCGCTTTTGCCTTTGGCCCCACCAACCACTGGAACACGGCCCCCGAAAATGAATCTGCAACTGGACTGAGCTCTTGCTGTATAATTTCCTGTCTAGATTTTGTTTCAGTCAACTCATGAGCCCCAAACGCCTTCCTTATCCTTCCCCTCTAGGGGGAAATTAATTCAACAGCCTAATTGTTTTGTTTCGCAGCCAGAGAGCTCTTTGGCCTCAGGAAACTGCAAACGCCAAAATTCCACAAGATGTTGCAAGTGGAATAATAGCACTATAACAGGGTAGTGTGGAAAGGTCCTATGTTTATGCAGATTTGAAAGGATCTAAAGATATTTCTTTTTAATCAGGCCTTTAATGGGTGAGCTGGAGACCTTTTGCACCTTCCAATTTTACTTTATTTATTTATTTGAATTTATACGCCACCGTTTCTCCCAAGTTGGGACCCAAGGCAGCTTCCAAAAGGTTAAAAAGAAAACATTAAAGGCATATAAACAATTACAACATTAAAACATTTATAAAATTATAAAAGTTACAATAGATTTTTAAAAACAGCTAACAAATAAGTAAAAGATCTCCAGCTCACCCATTAAAGGCCTGATTAAAAAGAAATATCTTTGGATCCTTTCAAATCCGCATAAACATAGGGCCTTTCCACACTACCCTGTTATAGCGCTATTATTCCACTTGCAACATCTTGTGGAATTTTGGAGTTTGCAGTTTCCTGAGGCCAAAGAGCTCTCTGGCTGAGAATTCCCTAAACTGCAAACCCCAGGATTCCACAGGGTGTTGAAAGTGGAATAATAGCACTATAATAGGGTAGTGCGGAAAAGCATGACACAACCAATAACAGAAGTGGCACATTAAGGGGGAAAACACACACACAACAACCTCTCTCTTTGGAACACAGCTGTAAAGAGGCTTCTCTCCTAGAATGTAGGTTAAATAACTTTCAGCACCAAAGGAGAGCTAAGGGTATTATTTTTTTCCCCCCTGCGTTTCCAAATGCAGCTGAATGGAAGAGGGAGGGAGAAAAGAGGGTCGGAATTCTTGTGCCTTTTGAGCAGCAACATGAAAATAATCCCCCTGGGAGCCAGAAGGAGAGTGAAAACCTAGAATTATCGCATCACATAATTGTGAGGCTGTCGCTCCTCCGAGACCACCCACATGTTTCTCTCTACTACGGCCCCGCTTAAGCACAGCGCTCTGATGGAAGGTAACAGATGCGAAACCTGGAGCATAGTCTGTTTTGCGCGCAACACCGAGGTTGACTGGAGAGGTAAAAGAGAGGTACTGGGCTTATGCGAGGAGGGGTGCAGCCCCCGGGGTGTTTTGGAGAAAGAATTGCCCTCCTCTCGTTATGAACCCCTTTTGTAAAGGATTTTAATTTTGCATGGACCCCAGTTTTTCCCAAAATGTCCATTATTGCCGTTATTTTTTTCATGGCTTCAACATTTCGGAAAATTTTACATCCCCAGAGAGAAACCAACACGCTCGAAGCATGTCTTTCGTTGTGACCCATTAAAATGAACACAATTCTTGGTTGCATCAATAGGAGTGTGGTGTCTAGATCAAGAGAGGTAACGGTACCACTTTATTCTGCTTTGGTTAGACCTCATCTGGAATCCTGTGTCCAGTTCTGGGCAACTCAGTTCAAGAAGGATATCAACAAGCTGGAGCGTGTCCAGAGGAGGGCAACCAAAATGGTGAAGGGTCTGGAAGCCATGAAGCCCTATGAGGAGCGGGTTAGAGAGCTGGGGATGTTTAGTCTGCAGAAGATAAGGTTAAGAGGGGACATGATAGCCATATTTAATTTTTTGAAGGGATGTCATGATGACAAGAGAGCAGGCTTGTTTTCTGCTGCTCCAGAGACTGGGACAAGGAGCAATGGATTCAAGCTGCAGGAAAGCAGATTCCACCTGAACCTCAGGAAGAACTTCCTGATGGTCAGAGCTGTCTGGCAGTGGAATCTGCTGCCTCCATGGAGTGTGGTGGAGTCTCCTTCTTTGGAGGTTTTTAAGCAGAGGCTGGACGGCCATCCGTTGGGAATGCTTTGATGGGGCTTCCTGCATGGTAAAAGGGGGTTGGACTGGATGGCCCCTGGGGTCTCTTCCGACTCTAGGATTCTATAATTCTGTGTTACAGGACGTGTCACTGATAAGCAACCAAAACCCACCATGGGATACGCAGGACATTCATGTGCGGTGAAACAGTGGGAGCTGCGACGAATTGTTGCCGTATAGCCTTCCCCGACCCCATCCTGCCAGTGTTCCTCTTCAAGACTTCAGGCAACCAGTCATTTTGTCCATTTCTCCTCCCACCTCTTTGTTCTTTCTTTCTTTCTTTCTTTCTTTCTTTCTTTCTTTCTTTCTTTCTTTTTGTCCGTCCTTCCTTCCTTCCTTCCTTCTTTCCTTCCTTCCTTCCTTCCTTCCTTCTTTTTTTGTACAGCTTTGTACTTTTGCAAACTTTCAACGCCTCCTACCCCCCATGAATGCCGATACCACCGAAGTCGTCCAATTTTGGGCTCAGTTTTGTTCACTGCTCACCGCTGGAGTTGGCTGTTAATTGTCCCTGATAATAGGAGGCCGGCCTGCTCCAGACAGCAACCGTCCTCGAAGACTGTTGAACACAGTCACAGGGAGTCTTGGGTTGGCTGTGAGGCAATACGTTCCAGTGTCCCACAGACAGCGGCTTTTGGATTAACTGCAATTACATTCGTAATATTTCATTTTACGGTCACAAGACTATCACTTAAGAAGCCCCCGATGACTGCGCTTTTTTAAAAGAAACTTAAAATTACGGGTTTTTAAAAGCTACCTACATTTATAGAAGTTTGGAGAGGGGTGTGTCCGTGTGCGCGCGTGCGTGTGCACATGTACGCGCAAGATTTATTCTGAGTTTTTTTTCCCCCAGTTGTACAAGAAAGCAGAAGGCTGGTACAGGCTGCGTATCCTTTATTCAAACATTTGGGACCAGAGCTGTTTTGGATTTCAGATATATTTTCGGATTTTGGAATACAGTCACCCTTCCCCGTTTGCTAGGGTTAGGGGCACAGGACCCCCGTGAACGTAGAAAAACCATGAATACCTCTAGGCCCTCCGAAATCGTATTTAACACACAGAAAAGTATGATCACCATATTCAACCCACTGTGGATTCCTTTGAAGCTCCCCAGGCAGAAGAGGGGGCCGGTGGGGCTTATGGCCACCTCCACTGCCGCCCCACACCATTTTTAAGAGGGACTTGCTAGTCTCATTTGCAGTTTCTCAGTCTCATGAGGCCTTCAGTCCCCATTAAAAATGGCACAGGGCAGCAACAGAGGGGACAGCAAATAATCCGTGAATAATCAAATCCACAAAAGTAAAACCCCCAAATGTGGAGGGATGACTGTATTTGCACATATGTCATGAGACTTCATACCGCTCTCTTCCACGAATTCTTCTCTCCTTGCCTTCTTCCTGTAGGGAAATACGGAGGCTGGCTTGCATGGTCTGAAATGAATCTCTGTAATTCCCTCGTGCTCCCTATGGGAAGGAGACTGGGTCCCACTTTGCAAAAGTTTTGGATTCTGGAGCTTTTCAGATTTTGGATTTTTGGATAAGGGATAGGGAACCTGTACCGAGAAGCTGTTTCTTGCTGATCTGCTCAGCACTACGTTATCTAGAAAGTGACAGAGACCACCTTGCTGAGACAACGACAGACAAAACTTTAGGACTATCCGTGAGGTATGACGGCCCCGTGGACCAAAGCAGAATTAACAATTTATAAAATGGTAGAAGATGGCCATTGTAGTCTCTTCCAGTTCTGTGATTCCACGGTGAGCCTATCGTAGGGTTTTCTTGGCAAGATTTATTCAGAGAGCGTTTGCCATCGCTATCCTATGTCACCCAATGGGTTCCCACGGCTGAGTAGGAATTCGAACTCTGGTCTCACAGAGTCCTAATACAACACCGAAGCTACTACGCAACGCTGGCTCACAACGGCACCACCACATCTTCCAGCATTTCATGGACGAAAACCGGGATGTGTGGCCAAGAAACCTCAGAGTGTGGTCAAAAGTCCAAAAGTTATGAACGAGGAGCACGCAAGCTAGGAGAGGTAGCCACAGTTTGCTTGCTAACGGAAAGGAATGCCAACTGATAACAATTTTGTACCCCTTTGCTTTACATCAGAACTCATCACAATTCCCAACGTTCGAAAGCTAGAGAAAACAAAACCGGCAAATTGATTCGCTCCTAGGCTTGAGAGAGAACGTTTTGCTTGTTTGTTTTTCAGTTCGTTTTTAACCGTAATTGAAGTAAACTGAAGTACAGTCACCGCCCCGCATTCACTAGGGTTAGAGGCAGAGGACCTCTGGGAAAGTGGAAAAACCGTGAATAATTCTAGGTCCTCCCAAACCATATTTAACGCAAAAAAAGGATGATCACCCTATTCAACCCACCATGGATTCCTCTGAGGCATCGGGGTTCCTTCCCAAGGCAGACGTGGGGGGCTGGTGGGGCTTCCGGCCACCTCCGCGGCCGACCCACACCGTTTTTAAGAGGGACTCACCAGCCTCGTTCACAGTTTCTCAGTCTCATGAGGCTTGCAGTTCCTATTAAAAATAACATCAGGAGGCGGCAGAGCGGACAGCAAATAATCTCTGCGTAACCAAATCCGCAAAAGTGAAACCCACAAATGTGGAGGGCTGACAGTATTTAAAATCCAAGGTATACGTAGGTATAAATCAGGGGTTTGAAACATACGGACCTCCAGATGTGGCTAGGCTGCAACTCCTACCCTCCCTGGCCAGCATAATCAATGGTGAGTTGATTCTAGCAACATCTGGAAGCCACTTTTTCCCAGCCCTGGTATAAACTAAAGAACTAAGACTGTGTTCTTTTTTCAATTATCTGGAGAGAAAGTGCTCCATTCAGAGCAGGAAGATGGGAAGACAGACATGTGGCCTAAATTAAAGCAGCCGGGAGTCAGTCATAACATTTGAACTTCCTCGGCAATTTTCGGAGCCCATCATCACAATGACTCCTCAGAATATTCCTCCACTCGCCTGTTTTCCATTTACTGAGGTCTCCCAGTAAAAAAAAAAAATCGTGTCCTCTTCCTTAAGGAGCAATTCAGACTTAGAACCGTTCGTACTTTTAACCTTTAATCCAAGATCAGCTTTTAACCGCAAAAGAGTCATTTGGATTACTACTTTTCTCTGGCCATTTCCGCACTAGACTGTTATAGTGCTATTATTCCACTTTCAACATGCTATGGAATCCGGGGGTTTGCAGTTTAGGGAGGGGTGGCAAGCTCACAAATGTCTCCGAGAAACTTATAAGCAGGACAAGCACGTGACCTATTGCTTGTCCCAAGCACATGGGAGTCTGAGGAAGGCTGCCTCCGAACCTAGAGGTTCAATTCAGACATTACAATGGATCTGACAGGCTTCTGTTCAACAGGAGGTTTGGGGACAGCCTGAGTGAGGATCCAAAGCTGAGTCTGGTCCTTATGGAGTGCTGCTTTGATGTTTTGAGGTTCCCTAGACATCCGCACACCCCTTTTCTTACAACACCCACACTTTGGAGAACTGACACTTGGTTCAGCCTTTGCACTGAAAGAAGTTCTCCATCCTTGAGATAAGTGGAAGAGAAGGAAGTTTGACAAAGGGTGGATAGGCAGACTGAATAGGGTTTATGTTGGAAAATTCTGGCATTCTCTCTCCTCTCCATCCTTATTCTAGAGCAAATAATACTTAGCTAGCATAGAGGCTTTTTCCTTTGCATGTCAAAGCCTTCTGCCTTCTCACTTAAATCCTCAGCCTTGCTCTTTGTGTCATTTAAATGCATGGTTACGCTATCCAGGTGACCAGACCATGTGAGCCAGGACAGACCTTGGGGTCTTTGGCCATACATAAAAGACCCCACTTCTCAGATCTCTCTCCTTCTTTGCCATTTTTGCTTCTCCTTCCTTCTGTCCTTCTTTCCTTCCTTCGCCTCTCCACCAAGAAGATGGTGAGTTAATTATGTAGCTACTGCCTTACCTAATCTTTTCATTAATTAATTAGGATCTAGTGTCTCCAATGCATATGTAATTGTAAAATTCATTAGTAAATTTTTCCAAGTTCGTAACCTGAAACCACCTGCCTTGTTTTGCCTTCTAAGTCAGTCTCAGTTCAGGGAAGCCACACAGAGATTGGGACATGCTTTTTCTGCTCCTCTGCTAAAGGAAGGCTGATTCCTAATAGTTTTAGCTTTCATAGAATTTCCCCCAAAGGGCTAACATCCTGGGAAACTCTAACTTCCAACAGTTTATAACTTCTTCATTTTGGGGAAGCATTAGCTGTCTCTGGATGTTGAGGGAGGAAGAGAATAAAGACAAACTGTTGGCAAGCATATATTAATTCCTTTTAAAATTTATCTTTTTAAAACAACATTCTCACGGGCACTAACTGCTACTTAAAAGCCGCTTAGCAACAGCTACAAAGAGCTGAGGACTATGAAGAACATTAAATGGGGAAAAAAGGAAAGCATTTTGTCATGGTTTAAATGACAAGAGCAATTATTCCAAATTAGGGTTGTGTACGTTTGCTGAAATGGGCACTTAAATGTCACCTCTTAAAAAATTTTGGCCTCGCCAAAGAGGACACAGATATGTGCAACATGTATATGTGTACGATACTGAGCTAGAAGGACAACACGACCACAGGACTAGGCGAATAACCTCCGCAGAAACAGCATACCAGCTGTGTTCACTCATCACTTTAAGCCAGGAATCCTGGCTTATCAAGCCACAATGCAAAGCAGCATGCAATCCATTTGTTTATTCTTTCCACAAGGGAGTAAATAAACAGATGTAGGCAGGGGTAAGCTTTCTGTGATGCCCAAAGCCAAAATCAGGGTTAATTGCGGCTAGAACAAACATGGATCAATCATTGGTTGTTGCTGGTTTCTGAAACCTGGCTTGTTCAGGTGCAATAAAATATCATCCCAGATTCATATCAAATGAAATCAGTCAGACTCAACTGAGCTGTCCATCTGCTCTTATGAAGAGGGAGAAGCAAACAGACTGCATGTGCTAACATCCTCAGCTTATATTAACATCACAGTTTATTCAAAATATTTGCCTCTGCCTCATTTTACAGCCATTATACACTCCCGTGCATCCAGATGGAAAAATAACATAGCTTAAATCTTTTGTTACTTACACACACACATACACAGAGACAAGGACATGACATTTTTTAATCCCCCCCAAACTAGATCTACAACGCGGGCATTTTGTAGCGCTCTCATATGAACTACCGTGAAACAATTATTTCAGTCACTTGCCACATACAGTTCATAGATTTTTAACAAATAAAGAATACGTGGGACCAAAAATCTCTTGCTTTTTGCTCTTAGTTCTCCCCTCCTAGCCAATGTAATGTTTTGAAATAACAGATGTCCTACATTGTTTTTTCCGTGAACCACGATGTAACAAAGCAGAAGGGATGTGTTCTGTTTATCAGTAAGTTGACCTTATTCAAGAGGATACTGGAATTCTCATTGGGATCAGAAATATACATATATACCCTAATCTTGACCTTGACTGTAGCCCTCAATACACCAGATTTCTCAGTGGGATCAGAAATACGTCAGAATTCACATCAGTCCGGCTTATAACAATTCTTCAAATTCTTTACCAATTTTTGTAGTTAGTTATTGGAAAAGAAAGGTAATTAATTACTTGGTTAAAAGGCAAACTATCGGTAAACGTAGTCTAAAAATTGATAAGAATAACAATTATTATACACAGGTAAATAGAGATATCATTTAAATTACAGTTATAAAATAAGCAAAGGAAGCTAGGAAGGGTACCAGTACATAAGAAGATTATAATTGGAGGATCTTAGAATTAAGTTAATTGTAATTTACATTAAATAAATTGCACTAAAAAAATTAAGGTAAGAAAGTGCATTAGTATATGTATATCATAATAGTTTAGCAGTTCTTAAATATAATGTTCTATATAATCTGACTGTACCGCTACATCCATTTATAATGTACGGACTTGTGGGAAATATTTCTAAAATGTCTACTATTGTATATTAATTTATACATTTTTTAAAATTTTTGCTTTATTTACTTCATCTAACTTGTATTTAATTTTTGCCAGTTTTTAAAATTCTATACACAAACACACACACACACACACACACACACAGATATAGTTTTAAAAACTGGCAATACAGAGAGAGAGAGAGTTCACCCAGTGCAATTTTCTTTTCCATCCTGATGCAAGAGAGTTGAACAAGTCTCCAGCCTGCTACGTCCGCTGCGGAATAAGCTGGGAACGCCACATGCCAAGAGCTAAGCTCCAGAAAAATTTGCTATTACGGCACCAATGCCATTCCCCTGTCGAAGGGACGGTTGCGTTTCCCGCTCTACACAAGGCGGAACAATTGCTGGTGCCACAACCGTGCCCGTCACTTCCTCGCCCATCTCGCTGAGAAGACCTCCATCGGATTTGGTGGCTGAGGTCCCCTCCTTCCCTCACATCTCATTTGCGTCTCGTTGGACAAGCCAAGAATTGTTGTCTAGACCGTGTTATCCAGGTGCCAGGTTCGTCCTTGGATTTCAGGAGGAAGGACAATGGGATGGCACCAGCATACTATTAAAACTGAACCCCCAATCCACCAACAACAGAGTTTCCTAAATTCCTCTGGAGAAAGAGCAAGATGGAAGCCCTCCAGGTGACAACCAGGTACAGAAGAGGGAGCTGCTCTGCCCAAAGACTGGGAAGTTCACTCCATCTATCATACCGTCGCCTCAACACAGGGTTGCCATGTTTTCTTCAGAGCAATACAAGGTGCACGAGGCTGACCTCGCATCTTGCAAGAAGAAGGCCTCGTGCGAGATCTTGGCTTCCACAAGATTTCAAATCTCATGGACACCCCCGAACCACATCCTGTGCTGGTAGACCAGACTTCTGAGATGAGAACTTACAAACTTGCAAGATGAAAACTCATCTTGCATCAGTCATAGTATCATAGGGTCGGAATAGATCACAACACCCATCCGGTCCAACCTCATTCTGCCGTGCAGGAACGTACTCAAAGCACCCCCAGCAAATGGCCGTCCAGCCTCTATTTAAAAACCTCCAAAGAAGGAGACTCCACCACACTCCAAGGCAGCATATTCCACTGTTGAATTGCTCTTACCATCAGGAACTTCTTCCTGATGTTTAGCTCAAATCTCTTCTCCTGTAGTTTGAATCCATTGGTCCGTGTCCTAGCCTCTGGAGCAGCAGAAAACAAGCTTGCTCCATCTTCAACATGACTTTCGCTCAAATACTTAAACATGGCTACCATGTCACCTCTTAACCTTCTTTTCGTCAGGCTAAACATACCCTGCTTCCTAAGCCTCTCCTTGTGTGGCATGGTTTCCAGACCCTTCACCATTTTGCTCGCCCTCCTCTGGACACGTTCCAGCTTGTCAATATCCTTCTTCAGTTGTGGTGCCCAGAACTGGACACAGTATTCCAAGTGAGCTCTAACCAAAGCAGAATAGAGTGGTATGATTACTTTCCTCGATCTCTATACTATACTCTTATTGATGTAGTCCAGAATTACATTGGCTTTGTTAGCTGCCGCATCACACTGCTGCCTCATGTTCAGTTTGTGGTCCACTAAGATTCCTAGATCCCTTTCACATGTGCTCTTTTCAAGCCAGGTATCATCCATCCTGTATCTGTGCATTTGATTCTTTCCTCCTATGTGTAGTACCCTATATTTTTCCCTGTCTCCAGACAGCCAGAAGAGTGGTGCCATGCCAGCCACAGTCTAAGCAGATGGACCCCCACCATTAGATATGTAAAGCCTCATTGCTGCCTGTATACAAAATGCTCGGGGGTTGGCCTGGTGAAAGCTCGACTGGTGCCCACTCTCCAATAAATGATTTGGGGCATCCCATAGGACCTCAAAACAAGATCCAACTTTACAACCCCAGAAAAAGACATCCGGTATAAAACAGTACTCCTGGGAACCAACCCTCAACACCAGCAACACAATATCAGGTGGCTGCATGAAGACACACTGCAAACCAGCACTTGAACTATGTCATCATCCTCCCCCATTTAGTTAAGCCACACCATAAGATAGAGCAAAAGCAGCCAAGAGATTACACTCACACTGCACAAAGAGTGAAAGTCATTGCCATATTACACCTTTCATATAATGTAGTTGTATCTTCATTAGTGGGAAAGGCTACTCTGCTGTAGAATCATAGAATCATAGAATTGGAAGAGACCCCCGGGGCCATCGAGTCCAACCCCCTGCTATGCAGGAACACCCATCAAAGCATTCCCGACAGATGGCCATCCAGCCCCTGCTTAAAAACCTCCAAAGAAGGAGACTCCACCACACTCCGTTGAGGCAGCGTATTCTACTGCTCGACAGCTCTGACTGTCAGGAAGTTCTTCCCGAGGTTCAGATGGAATCTCCTTTCCTGCAGCTTGAATCCGTTGCTCCTTGTCCTAGTCTCTGGAGCAGTAGAGAACAAGCCTGCTCCCTCCTCAACATGACATCCCTTCCAATATTTAAACCTGGCTATCATGTCCCGTCTTAACCTTTTCTCCTGCAGACTAAACATCCTCAGCTCCTTAAGGCGTGCTTCCTAGGGCTTCCAGACCCTTCACCATTTTGGTCACCCTCCTCTGGACATGCTCCAGCTTGTCGACATTCTTCCTGAACTGAGGTGCCCAGAACTGGACACAGGATTCCAAAGGAGGCCTAACCGATGCAGAATAGAGTGGTACCATTACCTCCCTCGATCTAGACACCACACTCCTATTGATGCAACCAAGAATCGCGTTGGCTTTCTTGGCTGCTGCGTCACACTGCTGACTCATGTTCAGCTTGTGATCTACCAAGACTCCGAGATCCTTTTCACACGTACTGCTATCCAGCCACATGTTCCCGATCCTATACTTGTGACTCATTTTCTCTGCCCAAGTGCAGGACCCTACATTTCTCTCTGTTGAAATTCATTTTGTTAGCTTTGGCCCAGCTTTCCAATCTGTCAAGGTCGTCTTGAAACTTGATCCTATCCTCTGGTGTGTTAGCAACCCCTCCCAGTTTGGTATCATCTGCAGATTTGATCAGCATGCGCTCTGCTCCTTCATCCAAGTCATTGATGAAGATGTTGAACAGCCCTGGGCCCAGGACAGAATCCGGTGGCACCCCACTGTAGTTCATCTTGCATCTGAAAGCCTGAGCTGAGGATGAATATGATGGAAAACTCCCAATAGTTTCCATGTAGCTCCCCACCACACAATTTTGTCTTTGCAAAGAAACATTTATTGACCCGTATCACTTGAGAGGCTAAAATATGTATTACGGCACAAGCTCTTGAAAACATCCGAAGAAGTGGAACCTAGCAAATTGATGATGGCGGGCGTTTTCTTGGATTAAAGTCTGCTCCATCAGGTATCTGCAAGACCTTTGTTGTTAACTGCCATCAAAGTGACTTTGACTTACGGCGATCCTATAAATGAGCAACCACCAAGTCACCCTATCATCCACTGCCCTGCTCAGGTCTTGCAGATTCAGGGCTGTGGCTTTCTGGATCGAGTCTACTCATCTGTAATGAGGTCTTCTTTTTTTCCTACCGCCTCCTAGCTTTCCAAGCACTATTGTCTTTTCTAGTGAGTCATCTCAATTCATGACATATCACAAGTACATCAGCCTCAGTTTAGTCATCTTCCACAAGGGCTTATCCCATAAAAAACAAGCTAATCTTTAAAAGGGCTACAAGGCTTTAGCCAGTGACGTAGACTCGAGTCGACAGACTCAGACCCAAGTCAGACTTCAGTCACTTCAGTGACTTGACTCGGATTTCACTTGGCAAAAATTACACACTGACTCGACTTGACTCGATACTTGCATATTTTTCGTGACGGACTTGCTGCCCTCGGTTCAGTCATATAACGCACTCATCCAGAGACCTTACGACTTACTGGTCACATGAGGATCTGTCTCAAGCCCAAAGTGCGGACACCTTTCTCAGAGGGAACAGCAAATGGGCTTGAGGTGGCCTTGAGGTCTGCTCAGCAGCCTATCCCCGCTACTTACAGGAGGAATTTTCTAAAACTTTTCCTAAGAGCAGAAGGCAAGACTCGTGCCCAGAGCGCAGGGCGCGTATCTCAGAGGGGAACGGAAAATGTGTTAGGCAACGGGCTTGAGGAGGAAGGATCCTAAAGCTCTTGAAACTTCGATATTGGGGAATAAGAAGGATCTTATTCCTCACTTCTGAAAAAGCTCCCAGTTTTGCAAACGGGAAATAAGAAGGATCCTATTCCCCACTTCCGAAGCTGCAGATGGCAAAATCACAAAAGTAGAGGATCAACTCTACTTGAATTGTTAAAAGTGACTTTCGAACCTGTCCAGAAATTCTGGAATACAGGTTGGGATGTAAAGTTGGCTCCCAGACTTGAGACTTGACTTGAGAGTATCTTGCAAGGACTTGAGACTCAGCTTGAGACTTGACTTGAAACTTGGAGTAAAAGACTTAAAATACATCACGGGCTTTCGTTATCTTTGCTGCAATATACAAACAGGATGACCACCACCCCAGATGTTTAATTAGTCTTAGAACCAACACCCCCCATCACTTGTGCTAAGGGGGACGTGTGGCTGGATAGGAGCACGTGTGAAAAGGATCTGGGAGTCTTGGTAGATCACAAGCTGAACATGAGTCAGCAGTGTGACGCGGCAGCCAAGAAAGCCAACGCGATTCTTGGTTGCATCAATAGGAGGATGGTGTCTAGATCGAGGGAAGTAATGGTACCACTCTATTCTGCATTGGATAGGACTCATTTGTAATCCTGTATCCAGTTCTGGGCACCTCAATTCAAGAAGGATGTCGACAAGCTGGAACATGTCCAGAGGAGGCCAAGCAAACTGGTGAAGGGTCTGCAAGCCATGAAGTCCTATGAGGAGCGGCTGAGGGAGCTGGGGATGTTTAGTCTGCAGAAGAGAAGGTGAAGAGGGGACATGAGAGTCATATTGAAATATTTGAAGGGATGTCATGTCGAGGAGGGAGTGAGCTTGTTTTCTGCTCCTCCAGAGACTAGGACAAGGAGCAATGGATTCAAGCTGCAGGAAAGGAGATTCCACTGGAACCTCACAAAGAACTTCCTGATGGTCAGAGCTGATAGGCAATGGAATCTGCTGCCCCCATGGAGTGTGGTGGAGTCTCCTTCTTTGGAGGTTTTTAAGCAGAGGCTGGACGGGCATCTGTTGGGAGCACTTTGATGGGTGTCCTGCACGGTAGGGGGTTGGACTCGATGGTCTCTGGGGCCTCTTCCAATTCTATGATCCTATGATTCTATTATTACTAATACAGTTGGCCTTACACATTGGCCGGTTCCACTTTCACGAATTTGATTATTTGTGAGTTTCTGCAACCCCTGCCCACCACCAGGTTCTTCTTTTCTGGGGAAACCTTCTCTCTTGGCGACTGTGATCAGAACCACGCAGCCCTTTAAAAATCTGCTTCTGGACCACCTTCTTCTCCAGCAGCCGCTACCTGGCCAGCTAACAGTGGATCCTAGCCCAATTTCTCCGCCCCACAAAACCTCTCCCAATGACCTCCCTACGCCCAAGGAAGGAGATGAACAAAGGAGAGGAAGTATAGGGCAACCACGCTGAGCAATCCCCTTTCCCTGTCCTGGTTTGGACCTGAGATGCCCGTTCTCTCCACCTTGCCATAGGCCCCTTCCCACAGACAAACATTTGGACATTTGCTATTTTTCAGCTTTTGTGGAGGTCCTGCACCCCTAACCCCAGAGAATGTAGAGGGCTGACTGTGTTTGAACTACTCGCTTTGCAATACTGTATGTACTACTAGAAACAAAATTATGAATTGTATCAAACATTTGTCGTATTTTACTTTCTTTCTAATTGTACGTCCTATTTTATATCCTGTTTTCACGTCTATTGAAAGAGTTGTGTATTGTGGTTGCTGGCTACAATACAATACAGTACAAATGTTTTAATTCTTAGAAGTATTTTAAAAACAGTAATTCCCACGCAACCACAACCATTTAAAATCCAGCACAGGCCATGCCCGTTCTAGTCCAAAGTTGAAAAGAGCTGTCCAAGGTGGAAAATCTATTTTGAGGACCAGCTTCAGCATCTGGAGGAGCAGTGGATTCACTGGCTGACTGACATGGGAGATCATAGAATCACAGAGTTTGAGGATACTCCAGGGGCCATCCAGTCCAACCCCCCTTCTGCCATGCAGGAACCCCCATCAAAGCACTCCCGACAGATGGCCATCCAGCCTCTGCTTAAAAACCTCCAAAGAAGGAGACTCCACCACACTCCATTGAGGAAGCAGCACATTCCACTGCCGGACAGCCCTGACCGTCAGGAAGTTCTTCCTGAGGTTCAGGTGGAATCTCCTTTCCTGCAGCTTGAATCCACTGCTCCTTGTCCTAGTCTCTGGAGCAGCGGAAAACAAGCCCGCTCCCTCCTCGACATGACATCCCTTCAAATATTTAAACACGGTTGTCTTGTCCCCTCTAAACCTTATCTTCTGCAGACTAAACATCCCCAGCTCCCTAAGCTGCTCCTCATAGGGCTTCATGGTTTCCAGACCCTCCACCATTTTGGTTCCCCTCCTCTGGACACACCCCAGCTTGTCAATATCCTTCTTGAATTGAGGTGCCCCGAACTGGACACAGGATTCCAAATGAGGTCTAACCAAAGCAGGAAAGAGTGGTAGTATTACCTCTCTTGACCTAGACACCACACTCCTATTGATGCAACCAAGGACCGATTGATGCAACCAAGACGCCAGCCACAACCGAGAAAAGCTTGCTATTAAAAGACTTACGAGGACACGGTCTCCGAGTCGGAAGTCTTTATCCCCTTTCTTCACTGACCCACTGTCCGACAGGTTGGATCCGGATTCATTCCCAGTCTTCATGGTGCTGTTGAGGACGCTCTCCCGCAGGGGGATGACACGGGTGGAGAGAGGCGGGGTGGACATTCCAGAGTGCAGGGACAAGTTCTGGGCCGTCAGGGACTCCACCGAATGGGCGTCGCTCCCCGACCCCTCTGCCGTCGGCTGGCGGGTCAGCTTGGAAGGCCGGGTGAAGATCCCCTGCAGCGGCTGGCACTCAAAGTAGCGCACTCCGCCCACCGAGCCATCGTTCTTCCCTACCGGGTCATCCAGAACGACCCCCGCCCACTGTCCTGGGGCGAACTGGGTCTCCCCCAAATACTGGATCACGCCCGGCTTGACTCCGTTGACCCAGACACGTTCTCCCACCACAAAATCCCCCAGGAAGTCATCTCCCACCTCGGCAACTTTTGACCCTGGCGGCTTCTCGGTGGCGGCGGCAGAAGACGTGGAGCCCTGTTTGTGCAGCGGCGATCCTGTGGAAGAAAAAGACAAGGTTGTTTATATGTTTAAAAAAAGGACATATAAAAACTGGAGCAAGATGCTCAAGGGTAAAGATACACCCTTGAATATCAAAGTCAGTATCATCCATACCATATCATGGTATTTCTGATTTCTCACGTAAAAGCTGAACAGTGAAGAAACTGACAGAAAAAACATCAGCTCATTTGAAATGTGGTGATAGAGAAAAGTTTTATATGCACACTTTAGACCACCAAAAAGACAAATAAATGGTCTGAGAGGAAATCAAGCCTGAGTTTTCTCTGGTAGCCAAAATGACTAAACTGAAGCTGTTGTTACTTTGGACATATGATGAGATGGCATGATTCTCTGGAAAAAGAGAGTAATGTTGGAAGGCACCAGAAGAGATCAAGACTTTAATACAGCTAGGTTGATTACATAAAGGAAGCCACATTTTTTTAGTTTGCAGGACTTTTAGCAACAAGATCTCTGGGATCTTGTGGGTCAGAGGGTTTTTTTAAGTTAAAGCTCACTGGACCGCACATAACAAACACGACAAATAAAGTAAAAGCTTTCAACCAGGGCCATGGAATAGTTCCCCCTCCCAAAAAAAGATTCTCTTCCTGCACACATGTGACTTACTCTGGGAGCGATCGCACAGAAATTAATCATATTAATAAATACAGAGCACAGTTGAGAGGAGCATCAAAATCTTCACGTATGAAGTCATTTTCAGCCTTGCAACACCAGTAACAGTTAGATCCCACTCAGGTTCACTCAGTTACTCAAGTATCACACAAAACATGGATGGTACCAGAAAGACTAGGAAATTCAAGTGGTGCATGGGAAAGAAGGGGAAGAAAATTAAGCCCTTCTTCATTCTGCACTGAGATCCCTCAGCATATGAGGGGCCCGGAGCAATAGCTCCAACCTTAGCACTGATAATCCAGACCTGCTTTCCACAGGCAAGATCCTAAACCTTGAAATAATTGGATCAAATCTACATACATTTTTCGTGATAAAGCGGCTGGCAGCTTCCGCATAGGTGGGTCAGCAAATCTGCTATAGTTTAAAGAAGCTATCCAAGGTGCTGAACGGGTTTAGCACCTGACATAGCTCCCTAGAAGTTCAGACTAAAACCCAGAGTAGATGCACCGTTTCCACTGAAATGGGAGCTGCCACAGCTAAAAGGCATTCAGTTTTGGTGACCTAACTTGCGATCCATCCCTGCCTTTTCCTGTAAAAGACTTTAAATCATCCTGACAAGTCTTTTTCCACCCCCTTCTGCCCACTGAGAGGACAGAAGAAAAATCCTACCCAAAAACGCCACCAGCGGTGCCCGGAGATCAAAAGCAAAAGGTGGGTTACGCTGCAACGGATGTCATGTCTCCTCGGCCAAGCCGTGGCTCAAAGCGAGCATCAAGACCCTGATCCAAACGCACAGCTGACCTTTCACGTCTGCGACTGGCAGCCTGCAGCCACAAGTCCCAACCTGCAGGGCGACTGCCGGTGGGAAATGGACTTATCCATCCGAAAAGAAGAGAGGACAGAGCAGCCAAGGCAGGAGGACACGGCCGTTCCCCCCGTGCTTCCTCTCCGCTGCGAGACCCAGGGCTTAATCCCGCTTTGACCGTGTGACAGGCCTGCGCCAAGAGAGCCAGCTGTCAGGAGGAGCAGAAATACAGCGGAGCTGCCCTGTTTCCATGGTTATTTGGGAGAAAAAGAAGAAAGGAAAAAAGAAGCCTCAATGGAAAGCACAACAAATATCAGGCTTTTTCTTCATCCCTCCCACCGGGGAAAGTGCAAGGCAGAGAGGAGCATGCAGGAAGCTCCAAAACAGCACAAATATTTGTCTGGTAAGAGAGTGTAGCTCAGCGGTAAAACACACGCTTTGGATATAGAAGGTCCCAAGTTCAGTTCCCAACATCTTCACTTAAAAGGATCGGCAAGCAGGGGACAGAAAACACCCGTCTTCTGCTTGATATCCAGGGGAAACTTTGGAAGTAAAACTACTGAGCTACCTGCACCATATTACATTAGGCTCCAAGTCAAAACCTGGCTTTTTATTAACATCTTCAGATTAACGGATTTTATTATCCAGGCCGCACATGCCCTATAGTTACACTTTACAGAATTCTTTTAACTGGTTTTAAATTGTCTGGTTTTCAGTTGATAAACTAACGTATTTTTATTGTTTTAAAATGATTATAATTAATAATAAAAAAATAGCAAAGAAAAAACAAACAAAACATAACACCACGTGATTACCATAAAAGTGAAAAAGAAACATTACAACAAAATTTGTTATTTCTTTCCAGATTCTTTATCGTCATATATGCTATATATCATATTGCTTATATATTTTTGTTACATTCTTAACTCCGTCCTTTTCAACTATATTTAACCTATTGCTGTTACTAAAGGTGATCCTGTTACTGAACATTATTGATACTAACCTTAACCTGAAAGGTACCTTTAAATATAACCTTAAATATAACCTTAAAAATAACCTTAAATGTTATTATTTATTGTTTTCAGTTGATTTGATTGTAAGCTGGCCTGAGATCTTTACACATAGGGCAAATACAAACATTTGAAGAAAGAGAGAGAGAGAGAGAGAGAGAGAGAGAGAAAGAAAGAAAGAAAGAAAGAAAGAAAGAAAGAAAGAAAGAAAGCGAGCGAGCGAGCAGCCAACTATGCCGCCAAGAAAACTGGATATATTTTAAAGGAGGTCAACATCATTATTTTTAAATTAATTCTTTCTTTCCCGTTTACATCCTCAAAGTAGTAAACTAAACAGGTGGTCCAATATCAGCAACTGCATATTCCTTTCAACCCAACTGATCTCCTTCGCCTCCCCTTCCTCTCTCTCGCTACTGTTAAATTTTAGATTGTAAGCTGCTTGGGGCAGAGACCACCCTTCTTGTTCTCTCTAGGAGAACTGGGGCCCTGATGACCCTATCTACATCACAGCAGCTGCTACTACAATGCCAGTTGCTACGCCTCATCTAGAATATAACATTCACTTAATTTTAAGAAGTTTGAGTTTGAGTGTGGGACTACGACCCTGGAGACCAGAGTTTGATTCTCCGCTCAGCCATGGAAAACCTTGACCTTGGGCCTGTCACATATTCTCAGCACCAGAAAATCCTGTGATGAGTTTGCCTTATGGCTGCCATAAGTTGGAAACGACTGAAAGGCACACAACGACGACAACACTCGACCAGTTAGAGCAGAGCTTTCCAAACTGTGTGCATCCGCACATTAGTGCGTCAGCTGCAGAGTGTCGGCGTGTTGTGTGACTATAACACGTGGAGGGGGTGCCTCTCTCGCAGCCACAGCAGGCCGGGCCCGGGTGAAGGGGCTGCCTCTCCTGTCACGCCATTGCCGCTCCTGTCCTGGGCTGAGGAAGACCCCGGCAAGATTGGCGGCAGCGGTGGGCCAGGCTCGGGTGGAGGGTCCACCTCCATTTACCGATTTACTTACTGAATTACTGTGTCACGAAGTGACGCATGTCTAAAAAGTGTGTCACCAACATGAAAAGTTCGGAAAGCTCCGAGTTAGAGAGCCACCGCCGCATAGCGATTTGAGTACTGGACTCGGACTCCAGAGACCAGGGTTCGAATCCCTGCTCAGCCAGAGAAACCTGTTGGGCGATCCTGGGCAAGTCACACTGTCTCAGCCTCAGAGGAAAGCCAGGGCAAGCCCCCTCTGAACAAATCTTGGCAAGAAATCCCTGCGGTGGGTTTGGCTTTGGGTTGCCGTAAAGACAGAAATGACTTGAAGTCGAACACCCAACCACCCCCCAAAAAACAGAGAAGTTGGAGTGGATTCAGAGAAGGGCAACAAGGATTATAAGTGGTGTGGAATCACAGAAGCATAGAGTTGGAAAGGGCTTCAGGGCCAAGTTCACCTCCCTGCTCAGGGCAGGCTTTCCAACTACGGCATTCCAAGCATGTAGCTGTCCGGTCTCTTTCTGAAGAAGTCCAGACAGGGAGACCCCCACCGCCTTTCCAGGCGATTACCTCCATTGCCGAATCGCTCTCACTGTGAGGAAGTTCATTCTAATGCTTGGTCAAAATCTACGCTCCTTAACGTCAGGCCATTAGACCTAGTCCTACCCTCTCCGGCAGAAGAGACTTGCCCTCTGGAAGAGCGACTATGAGGAAAGGTTGAAGGAACTGGGCATGTTCAGCTTGGTGAAGAGAAGACACAGAAGTGAGGTGGTGGCACTCTGTAAATATCTAAAGGCAGAACCAGGTCTATAGGTTTTAAGTCTTCAAAAAGAGGCTGGACGGCTACCTGCTGCAGATGCTCTAGCTGGAATTCCTCCATTGAACAGGGAATTGGATTCAATAGCCTTAAAGAGCCCCTTCTATGATTCTGTGCCATCACGTGCGCATGGCAAAGGCTTGGATACCATAAAAAACAAGCAAGCAACGATCTGTGAGTGGGCGCATGTTATCACATAAGCAAGTTGGATGCATTCGTAAATGTGAGGCAACGTGCAAAATCTGTCAGAAGTTGAGCATGGAACGTTATGTTTCCAAAATTACTTAGAATCATAGAATCACAGAATCATAGAGCTGGAGGAGACCATGAGGGCCATCTAGTCCAGCCCCCTCCCATGCAGGTATTCACAGTCAGAGGACTCCTGAGAGATGGTCATCCAGCCTCTATTTAAAAACCTCCAAAGAAGGAGAATCCATCACCTTCTCAGGCAGTGTATAGCACTGTGAAACTGCTCTTACCATCAAAAAGTTCTTCTTAACGTTTAGATGGAGCCCATTTTCCTGAAGCCATTGCTCTGTCTTCTAGTCTCTGGAGAAGCACCTCTCCATCTCTCATATGACATCTCCTCAAATATTTAAATATAGCTATCATATCACCTCTTTACCTTCTCTTCTCCAGGCTAAACATACCCAGCTCCCTAAGCCTACCATAGGGCTTCGTGGTTTCCAGGTCTTCTACTATTTTGGTCGCCTTCCTCTCGACACGCTCCAGCTTCTCAATATCCTTCCTGAACTATAGTGCTCAGAACTGGACGCAGTATTTCAGGTGACCATAGCAAAATAGAGTGGTACTCTCACTTCCCTCGACCTAGACGCTACACTCCTATTGATGCTGCCTAGAATTGCATTGGCTGTTTTAGCTGTTGCGTCACACTGCTGACTTTAAAACACAGGTTGGATGGCCATCTGTTGGGAATACTTTGATAGTGTATTCCTGCATGGCAAGGGCTTGGACTGGATGGCCCTTGTGGTCAATTCCACTTCTATGATTCTATGATTCTAGGTACTCGCTGCATTAGCACTGAGAAGTAACACATGCACACTTGATTTTTCTACGGTATGTTTCCTCCAACACAAGGTATAATTTGCCACCTCTTGACTTGCTTTGCCTGTTATAATGCTTAAATTTCTCTCTAGACTTGACCCTATAGAGGCTTCCCAAGAGATTCGCTGCGCTCTGCCTATAAAAAGGTCTAAGGCCTCAAACAACAGACACAGAATCAGATCTCCAAAGGATGGACTTTGCAGCTGCAAATGGGGATGGAAGATTTCATGGCTTCCCTTCCCCTCCCTAATTCCCGTAAGCAAGATACAGACTTACGGCTTGAACACTGTCGCTCTTCATTCCCTGCATGATTTTTGCCTGATGCAGAAGCCAGTGAGCTTGGAAAACAAGCGTGGTGAATTTTGCACCTTCCAGTTGGCCTAACAAAGATATTACTACCATGCAAAATCTGGATTTTGGAACCTATTTCAAAAAGAAATACTAACAGCGTCACTTTCCAGTGTGTTCCCTCCAAACTCCAGTAAGGGGAAACAAGTGCAGATTGGGTTAACCTTTCTATCAGGCGCATCATTGACTGTGGATATAAGAGGGACAAGAATCCATTGTTTTTCCTTTGTGCATACAGAGGTTTGTAGGACTTTGAACATTTCTCAGACAAGTGGGGGCTTTGGTAGGGACTTCAGGGGGCAAAAAAAAGTTGGACGCAAGGATGGAACACAGCCCACAGAATGCAGTATACCCACTCTTGTTTTAGATGCAAAGAAGATGCTTTTCCAAATGAACTCAAGTTCACCTCTTCTTATGTCTGATCAAACGTGGCAGAGGAAGTGCAGGGCGATGACAGGAAATGCAAAGTGGTGTTCTTTCTGAGGCTACACTACAGTCAGTTTGCTATCAACATTTCTCCCCAAAGAATTGTGTTTTAAATGAATTAAGCCCAGCAGCAGAACAAAAACAGGGCAGGTTGCAGCATGGAGCCAAATGGTACATCCAACCTCACTCTGCCTCGAGGAACCTTTTTGGCAAGGAGAGTAAGAAGAGTGCATTTCCCCTTCCCGTTTCCTTTTTTAAAAAATGCATTAACATTTTGGAGCAAGGACAAAGAAATAGGTGGAGATAAAGGAGGGGAAAGTCCATCAGCTTGAAAGCCCAGCTGCTCTCGCTGAAGGATAAAACACCACGTTTTCAACTACTGGAGGAGCCTTCCCGCCCATTAATGCTCCGCAGGGCAACAGTCTCCCCGCTTGATCTCTCACTGTTTTGACACCATCCAGAGTTTAAGAAAGTTACTCTTTTTATTTTTGGACTCCCACTTCCTGAACTCCCCAGCCACATTCAGGTCTGGGTTCATGGTGTCCACTCACACCACGGCCCTTTCTGCAGGACGCTGTTGTCTTGGCATGGAGACGGGAGAGGAGCGGGATCACAACGACATTTCTGCACGATGTCGTCGTGGTCCCATCCTCCTCCCATCACCAGGCGGTGCAAACACGGCTTCAATCATTGGTGGGTTTTCCCTGTCAATGACCCACGATTGCCCGAACATCCTGCACTTACCTGGCCTGCGGAAGCCCCGGAAGCGCGATGGAGGCACTTCCCGCCCGGCCCAGCCCAGCCCGGAAAAGTGCCCAACTGCGCTGCAGAAGGAAGAGGCATGTCCATTGCGCTTCCTTCGGCAGAGAGCCAGGCCGGTGCGGAGGGGAGCGCTCCTGCCACGCTCCCTTTCCAGCAGAGCCACTGCCGGGATTGCCAATGGAGCACGGCAGGACAAGGTAGGGTACAGAAAGGACCTGTGTGTCCACACCAGGGATGTATTTAAGTCTTTTACTCCAAGTCTCAAGTCAAGTCTCAACTCTGGAAGCCACCCCAAATTCCAGAATTATTGGATAGAGTGAAATAAAGTCAGTTTTAACAGCTTAAGCAGAGTCGGCTCTCCACATTTCCAATTTTGCCATCTGCAGCTTCGGAAGTGGGGAATACAATCCTTCTCACTCTCCGGTACTGAAGCTTCCAAAACTTTAGAAGGAAGGATCCTTCTTCCCCAAGCCCACTGCCTGACACACTTGCTGTTCCCCTCTGAGAAATGCACCCTGCACTCTGTCTTTTGCTCTTAGGAAAAGTTTTTGAAGGCTTCGAAGGCTCCTCCGATATGCAGCGGGGACAGGCTGCTGAGCAGACCTCAAGCCCACTGCCTACCCCGTTTGCCGTTCCCCTCTGAGAAAGGCACCCCCGTTTTGGGCTCGAGACAGATCGCCACGTGACCAGTGGGCAAAAAGAGACGGAGGCGTTGTTCAAAGTCGTCAGGTTCCTGGATGAATGCGTTATGTTAACTGAACCGAGGGCAGCAAGACAGTCACTAAAAATATACAAGTCTCGAGTCGAGTAGAGTCAGTGCATCATTTATGGCCGAGTCGAGTCCGAGTCGAGTCACTGAAGTGACTTAAGTCTGACTTGAGTCCGAGTCTCAAGTCGGTACACCACTGGTCCACGCTACGTAGTTATGGTATTTTAACTGTTACACCTTGAAAGGAGTTAATGATAATGATCAAAAGAGATACGGAAGGCTGCTTTTATATACGATAACAGCAGCCAGGATACTGTATGCCAATGAAAGGAAAATTAAAGAAATTCCAATGTCCGAAGAAGGGTTATTCAAATTCCTTGATATGGCTCAGGCAGACATACCATGCTTATGCAAAATCGAAGTATAGACAAGTTGAATCAAGAGTGGAATATTTTAAAAAGTGTATGGAAAGGGAGATGGGGGAAAAGGTCTCTTCTAGAATTGTAAACCATAAAACAGAGTTGTAAATTTATCTCACTTATTATATTACTTTTTCTCTTCATAATATTACTTCGCTCACATTATCTTTCTTTTTTCTCTCTCTTCTCCTCTTCCCTCTCTCTTTCTCTCTATTTTCCTCTCTCCTCTTTTCCCTTCCTACATCTGATGTTAGCATCCTTTTTTCTCTTCTTTGAATTCTAGTTTGATTTTTATATTAGATTTTTATATTGATAACCTGAGGATAAGACATAGTGTGTATATAAGAATAGGATTTTGCTGGAGTAAATTAATTGCTAGGGTAAGATAATCACTCTATTTTTGAGCTATATTGTCATAGGCAAATACAAGGTTATCTAAGTATTTATTTATTGTCCTTTTTCACTATCTTTTTCCCCTCTCTTTTTTTGGATATAGTTGAATACTCAACAAAATTGCAGTTTCGGATTCATATTGTTGATTGATACTATACTATGGTCTTGTATTGTGACATATACCTATGGATCTATTGTATACTAATAAAATAAAACTGTATTAAAAAAATCAGTTACACCTTCCATCCTTTAGAATCCTGGGATTTGTAGTTTGGGGAGGGACTTTAAATTCTTTGTCAGAGAGCTGTAATGATGGTGGTTCAGCAAGATGGAGTAGTGAATTCTAAGTACCTCATACAACTCCAGATCCCAGGTCCCCGTGGGACGGGCACAGCAGCTGAAGCGGAATCACAGTGCTTTAACCGTACAGTATGAACATAAACATAGCTAAAACTGGGTCATTGATACTGATGGGAGAAGCACCATGTGACGGTTCCCATTCTTATAATTAAGACAAAAAGTATGTTTTTAATTAATTTTATTTAAATGTATTATTCATTATTACACGTTTAATTTAAAATTAATTTTTACTTTTTAAATTTAAATTTAAAATAAATTTATTTACATTTTAAAAATGTATTCATTTTTTGTAAATTGTAAACACCAATCTATGGATTTCTCCATAAAAAGTAAAAAAAAAAAATCAGTGCCTTTAGCAAACACCATGTGAATTCATGGGGATTTTGTTAAATAAGTTTTCCTTTGCTACTTTGTGATATACAGATGATTGCAAGGTCATTATATTCTTCCTTGTATTATATCTTTACATATTTCAATTCTCTGCCTGCTATTTACATTCCTAAGCACCTACCCCAGAGATAAAATTGCTTATCTCTGAACGATTCTGTTACAAATATCGTTTCACAGGGTATTTACAACAACAGCGCCTCCAGAACTTTTCTATGAACACTGGGAAACTATAAAACAGGTTAGATTGATAAAGAATCTCTGAGTTGGTTCCGGTTCTAAGCATCCTTTAATATTTTGTTTGTTTTTCAAATGAGTAGCATCTTTCACAGTTCTTGGCTCCGTAATTGCTGAACAGTCATGCAGAAAAGCTGGAAATCTATTCTTGTTTTTAAGAGATATATATATACATATATGCATATATATATAAAACCAGACCTGACATTAAATGAGTGGCTGCACTTAACCAGCCTTCCCTCTCCAATATGTTACAGGAAATGGGGGGTTTTCAACCACCCACCGTAACCCCAATTAAATCCCTCCAAGCAGCTATTAACAGGGCCAACTATGTTGACCTCAATGGAAAGCTTCCCTGCTAGAGCTAACAGCCGCTTCCTGGGGTGGGATTTTCTTTATCGGTTTATAAGACCATTTTTAAATTGCCTTTTAGTTCTAACAGGGATGCACTACTGTGGCCCATGTAATACGTTCAAAATCGGTACAGTCAGTATTATCTCATTGGAATCACAGAATCATAACAGTGGGAAGAGACCCCAAGGGCCATCGAGTCCAACCCCCTTCTGCCACACAGGGACACACACTCAAAACAACTCTCAGCAAATGGCCATCTAGCCTCCATATAAAAACCTTCAAAGAAGGTGACTCCATCATACTCCAAGGCAGCATATTCTACTGTCAAACTGCTCTTACCATCAGGAAGTTCTCCCTTATGTTTAGGCGGAATCTCTTTTCCCGTACTTTGAATCCATTGCTCCGTGTCCTAGTCTCTGGAGCAGCAGAAAACAAGCTTGCTCCGCCTTCAACATGACATTAAGTTGTTCCCAGATTATGGATTCCCCTTACAAGGGAAGCCAGGCTGGTCCCCTCACAGTGGCAGCTCCTATGACAGTGGGGGAGTTTATTCCAAACTTACCATCCCGTTGGAAGCTATCAGTGGCCACTGCCCTGTCCCTGCTTGCCCTTCCATTGGCGAGCAACGACTTTTTTATCCAGCTGGGCTTCCAGCAGCTGACTAGCTACAGAGGTAGCAGGTTCCTAATGGGGCAGAAGCTGTACCTATTTTTATATGTATGGTATCTATATGTGTACGTACACACACACACACACACACACACATATGAAAAGGGCTGATATACCATTAAATTGAGAGCCAGAATGGTTTAGTGGTTTGACCATTGGACTACAACTCTGGAGTCCACATTCCAAATCCCCACTCAGCCATGGAGACCCACGGGGTGACCTTGGCCAAGTCACACTCTCTCAGCCTCAGAGGAAGGCAAGGGCAAACCAGCTCTGAAACCTCCCAAGAAAATCCCGCAACAAGTAGTCCCTAGGGTCACTCTAAATCAGCAACCAGCTGAAGGCGCACAACAATAAACCATTACATCATCCTGAATTTAAGTGTGATATTTAATATTGTGGTGATCAAACAAACACATAAAGGTACAACTCAGTGGACAAAGCCCCTAACAAAGAAACTCTTTTTTACAAAGTCTTTTTATGCTGTCCATTTTTCTCCTTGACCTCTGTCTATCTGGGAGGTTTTTTTTTTTTTTAATAGCATCAACATGGGTGAAGGAGGGCTGTAGAAACACAGATTTCTGGTGTCAGGTTATAGCCGTGCGTCTGCAGTACACAATGAAATAAACAAAGCCCAAGCTGGCAAAGACTCAAGTCAGTCCCGATCTAACCGTAGCTGCGTTTGCCTACTTACAACAGGCGATGTAAACAGCAGCTGCCTCCAGAAACCTTTACTGAGCATGCAAGAGGAGAAAAACACAGATAAAAGTTGAAATCAGAACTAGCCTGGCACACCAGCTACCTCCAGCACATTAAAGAAGCATAAATCTCTTAAGTCTGGCCACCAAAATGGAAACCATGAGAAGCAGAAGCCTGTGAAATAAAGAAAAATTGTTCCTACATGCATTTCGGGAGTGGTCTCCAGCAGGTGCAAAATATTTCTGTTTACTTATGCACCTAGTTCATCCAAAAAAAAATGCAAAAAATGCAAATGCAAAAAATGCAAAAAAAAATGAACCTCTCTCCTCCTCTCATTCAACGAGAAGAATGGCTTTGTGTCTTTTTTTATTTGTTTTAAATGATTTTTTTTAATTAAAATAAGACCACACAAAATTCATTTCCACAAAATAAAATCCCGAAAAAGAAAACTAGGTTACACACAACAAAAACTACACAAAACCAAACAATCAAAAAAGACCATAACTAAATTAGACCAACACATACGCCCAAGAAACAAGATTACATCATACAAAATGAAAAGGAGGTTCCTATTCTTGGACTATACAGTGTTTAGTAAAATCCCAGTAACCCTTTTCAAAGTATTCTAATATATATTATTAGCAATTAGTGTTTAATATTGAGAAATTAATCTAAAAAAGCAATCATACAGTAGCCATAAACCATTCATTCCTAGCCAAACCAATTAATATTACCTACACCCTCTAAAAAGAAAAAAAAAACAGATTACACACTGCCATACTAAGCTAACTCTTAGTATTCTAAACTTTCTCTTAACATAATCTATCCCATTTAAAATCTTAAATTTTAAGTATGGAGCATAACTTCCTTCCTCAATATTTCTCAGTGATTCCATATTCTTGTACATCTCAAATTTCCATACCTTTAGGAGCATAGGTTTAAAAAAAAAAAGCTTTTAATTTGTTTTCCTTCCCATGAGCAAGAACAAAAGAAGTGGAGATTTGGGTCCTTGGTGTCATCCAAGGGGCAGCCTAGCTAAGCAGGGAGAGGCCGGCCTTCTGCCACGTCCACTATCGGGCACATGAAAAGCAAGCAAAAGGTTGTCACCGCATCCCAAGGGCAGGGAACATGTTCTCCTTTTCTCTGTCCTGCAGGCGCACACAAAAGGAACCAGCCAGCTAGCAAGGGCGCACGGTCGTCCCTTGTCCTCTCCCTTCGCACAGTGGCAGCCCTTTTAAAAGCCACCTCCGGTCCTTCTCCTCCTCCATTAGGACCACAAATGTTCTCCTGACAGCCCTTCACGGAGGTTTGGGGGTCCCAGAGGTATTGACAGTTTTTCCACTTCCGCGGGCGTCCTGCACCCGCAGCCCCTGTGAATGTGGAGAGCTGACTGTAAACACACACCCACCCACTGGTATATCATACACTGCCACCATGACCCCAACCACAGGCAGAGTTATCATCTGTGGCTGTGTCTAATCTCCTTTTAAAGCCACCAAAGTTGGTGGCCACCACCACATCTCGTGGCAAACAGTTCCAAAAGGGTGTGAAATGTGTCTCCTTTCATGAGCCATTCTGATTCAATGGATGACCTCAGGGTCTGTCAGGGTGGTGAGAGAAGAAAGAACAATCTTTCCATCCATTTTCTTCATTCACATCATGTATAAAATTCTATCACACTGCCACACGCTCTACTCATAGAGTCATAGAATCGTGGAGTTGGAAGAGACCCCAAAGGCCATCGAGTCCAACCCCCTTCTGCCAGGCAGGAACACCCACCAAAGCACTCCCAACAGATGACCATCCAGCCTCTGCTTAAAAACCTCCAAGGAAGGAGACTCCACCACACTCCATGGAGGCAGCAGATTCCACTGCCGGACAGCTCTGACCGTCAGGAAGTTCTTCCTGAGGTTCAGGTGGAATCTCCTTTCCTGCAGCTTGAATCCATTGCTCCTTGTCCTAGTCTCTGGAATAGCAGAAAAGAAGCCCGCTCCCTCCTCGACACGACATCCCTTCAAATATTTAAATATGGCCATCACGTCCCCTCTTAACTTTCTCTCTGCAGGCTAAATCTATCCAGCTCCCTCAGCTGCTCCTCATAAGTCTTCATGGCTTCCAGACCCTCCACCATTTTGGTCGCCCTCGCCTGGACACGCTCCAGCTTGCCAATATCCTTCTTGAACTGAGGTGCCCTTTCACTGTTTATTTCTGCCAATACCTGAAATTCCCTTAAACCATCACAAACTTTCAGCATCAGAGGCTCCCTTTCGAATATTCCCCCCAGGCAGCTCACGGTTTTTGTGCCGGTTGTGTGTATGCAGGCACGTGAATCCCTGAAAAATCCCCTCTGGGGTTTAGTCTAAACTGTCAACAAGTACTGAACAACTATGGACCTTTTTCTCTGTACAGGCATTTGGTGACTAACTATGCAGAAGGCTCTTTTAATGGGGGAGAATGTCCTGTACTGTGACTGTCAAGTCTTTAAATGATTTTAACCATTTTTAAAAACGGGTAGTTCATTTAATTTTTGGAAAACTTTTTTTGGAAAACTAGATCTTCAGATGCGTCTTGCATTAAATTCACTTTGTGAGCTGCCTTGGGAGAAAGACAAGAAATTAAATTAAAAGAAATAGATATATATCCTTTCCTCAAGACGTTGCCCAGCCACCCAATGCCGAAGCATCTTATCCAAAAAGGAGGTATGAGCAACGGGGCTGCAGTTCCCACATACCTCTGGATCCAGGGAGTCCTCTTCAGGTGTGGGTGTATTTCCGCTTCCCTCGGGCCACCAAGATCCTCTCCCTGACATAGTGCGGTATTTAGCAACCCCAGCCCCACCTGATCAATCCAACTGTGATCAATTTTATCGGTCAAGATTTGAAAGAGTCAAGCCTATCTCTGGTGGGCCAAACCGATTCAAGCATCTTGTACCCAAAGGGTGCTCCTCACCAATGGCTGCTTTTCACCCTGGAGAGAAGTGAATATTGGGGTGCCCCAGGGTTCTGTCCCGGGCCCAGGGCTATTCAACTTCTTCATCCATGACTTGGATGAAGGAGTAGAGGGCATGCTGACCAAAGGTGCAGATGATACCAAATCGGGAGGGGTTGCTAATACCCCAGAGGACAGGATCAAAATTCAAAATGACCTTGACAGATTGGAGAGCTGGGCCGAAGCTAACAAAATGAACTTCAACAGAGAGAAAGGTAAGATCCTACACTTAGGCAGAAAAAATGGAAGGCACAAATATAGGATGGGGGACGCATGGCTGGATAGCAGTACGTGTGAAAGGGATCTCAGAGACTTGGTGGACCACAAGTTGAACGTGAGTCAGCAGTGTGATGCAGCAGCCAAGAAAGCCAACGTGATTCTTGGTTGCATCAATAGGAACACGGTGTCTAGATCGAGGGAGGTAATGGTACCACTCTATTCGGCTTTGGTGAGACCTCATTTGTAATCCTATCCAGTTCTGGGCACCTCAATTCAAGAAGGATATCGACAAGCTGGAGCATGTCCAGAGGAGGGCGACCAAAATGGTAAAGGGTCTGGAAGCCATGAAGCCCTATGAGGAGCAGCTGAGGGAGCTGGGTATGTTTAGTCCGCAGAAGAGAAGGTTAGGAAGGGACATGATAGCCAGGTTTAAATATTTGAAGGGATGTCATGTTGAGGAGGGAGAGGGCTTGTTTTCCGCTGGTTCAGAGACTAGGACAAGGAGCAATGAATTCAAGCTGCAGGAAAGGAGATTCCACTTGAACATCAGGAAGAACTTCCTGACGGTCTGGGCTGTCCGGCAGTGGAATATGCAGCTGCCTCGGAGTGTGGAGTCTCCTTCCTTGGAGGTTTTTAAGCAGAGGCTGGATGGCCATCTGTTGGGAGTGCTTTGATGGGTGTTCCCGCATAGCAGGGGGTTGAACCCCATGGCCCCTGGGGTCTCTTCCAACTCTAAGATTCTATGATTCTATGATTCTTCCTTTTCTCAGCAACTGGAACTTACCCCAAGAAAACTGACCAGATGGAACACCGGATATTTTCTCAAACCCTGCAATGGGTATGGCTTCAAGTTCCGAACGAACACAAGCAACTTTCTCCTCAAAGATGAACCAGACACCAAAATGGGCTGGAAACCAAAGCGGATTCACAGCCACAGAAATATGGAAGCCACCAGGAGCAAAACCTCATCCCAACTGCAGGGGCTCAAGAATCCATGTCAAGTGCCTGAAAGATGAGACTCTTTGTATCCCAAACTGTTTTTTGCAAATATTTTAAAGAGAGTATCCATTTAAAAAAAAACACAAAGAGGAGACTCTGAGGGTGGTGAGCAATACAGACAGACAAACAGACAGGAGATTTGACTGAATAAACTGATTTTGCATTGTTTCTAGACGATATTTAGATTTCCATTATTACAGCATGGAGAGAGAATTTTGTTTTTTAAAGGCTTGCAAAACACAATCAAGTCTGCTGATGATTTAGGGACGCAAAAAGAGAGAGGAGTGGAGTCAGCAGCTGGCCGGCGTCCATTTACACTGAGCGTCAGTAGCCAATAAAAAGCTGCATTTTGTTTCAAAAATTTGACCAGAAACTGTAAAGAGCCACTGTATGTTAAAAGCAATAAAAGAGCCAATTGTGCACGATTCATTTCACGCCCTGGGGATCAACTGCTTCCATTGTACCAAGCATTCAGCGCTGTTTTAAACAGAGCAGAGAGAGCGGGGGCGAACGAGAAGAGTTTTTAAGAGAAAGCCTGTCCCCGTTCAAAAACTCCAGAAGAGAAGCAAAACAGGGACAGCATTTCTGACAATATATACTCATATGAATCTTCACTGTAAAGCAAACACAAAACTAACGATCTTCTAAAACAGCACATAAGACATCCACAGTGTTATATAAGAACGCTGAATCCTGCTCCCTTTTCAAACACCTACACCAATTTAATTTCAAAGGGCTCTTCCTTGAAGTCGTGTGAATTACTTCTTTATTTCTTAGGATCCTATCTCACCTTTTTTCCAACAAGTTCACAACAGCACATACAGCTTTCCTCCTGTTTTATTCCCACAGCAGCCCTCTCAGTCAATCGATTTTTATTAAAAGACCATTAGCAGGTTATTCAAAGACATATTTTAATAACTGTTCAGTTAAAAAAAAATAGTGAAAAAGAAAACTGAATAGAAATGCATAACATAGAATAAAGTATTGCAATAATAATGAGGAACTGGGATCAATTAGAAACAAAGTCCTCAATCTTATTTATACTATTATATAGTAAAAATAAGCATAATGATTTGGACTAGTGTTGACAATATCTTCAATTCAGCTATCTTCTCCTCAGTTTGTTTTCCCCGACAAACTTCCTTTTCTAAAAGGTATGGGTGCACTGCTATTTGGCAATTGGCCTTCAGATTTGATTAAATTATAAGTTTATGAAATATTTCTCTAGTGCAACAGCCCTCTCAGGTGGGCTCTGCTGAAAGAAACAGAGACTGGTCCAAGGTTGGCCAATGACTTCTGAGGATCAACAGGGACTATAATCTGGATTTTCCAGTTCTCCTGGTCCGGCACTTAAAATGCCAAAGCTGGAACTGATTGCAAGGCACCATTTGGATAAGCTCAGCCAACTATCAGCAATGTAGGGTTTTTCCAGCCATGACAGTGTTCGGTAACTCTAAAGCTGAATAGCAGAAATTTGGAAGTACAAATATAATCCCCACGGACTGCCCCAAGGGGTGGAGAAGCCTCGAGGAAAGAGCTGTACTTACAAATTAAAGTTCAGAAGAGAGAGAGAGTGAGCTGGAGAGCAAAAAAGCCATAATTGGCATGGAATAAGAATTAGCCCCTCGATATCTTAAATTAGGTAACAGGATTTTAATTTATCAGTGTTGTAGGGAATGGAAGAGTAAATTCCCCACTGTATTTCTATCTCTATCTTTGTTATTTTTACTTAGGGCTTTAAGGTTTTATCTTCAACAACAATTGATCTGCAGATCTGAAAGATTTCTGCAAGCAAGCCCTGCAAGCAAATCATTAGGTGGGCAGAACTTTGGGAAATTTTGCATGTGTGTTGTATTCCGTTACAGAATATGTGCTCCTTTTTTCTTCATCTGATTTAAATTGGTTGCTTATTACACATATTATCGGCTTGGGTCAAGCTTATGTGAAAGACCATACTTCCATATACGAGCCTATTTAACTTTCAGGATCCTGTGGAGAGGACTTTCTCTTGGGCTATTTCCACATTACACTGTTATGGTGCTATTATTCCACTTTCAACCTCCTGTGGAATTCTGGGATTTGTAGTTTACCGAGGCCAAAGAGCTCTCTGGCTGAGAATTCTAAATGCCCTTCCTTAAACTGCAAACCCCAGGATTCCACAGGATGTTGAAAGTGGAATAATAGCACTGTAACAGTGTAGTGCGGAAACAGTCCCAGGTCTCACCACCATGCCAGACATCTTTGGTGAGGCGAGAAAGGTGTTCTTAGCGGCTGCTCCCAGGCGGTGGAATTTAGACAAGACTTCAGCTATTAACTGGTTGTTGCAGAAGTGTATTTTGAATATATTTTATTCTCGGTTTTATCCTTTAAACGGTTCTAAAACAGGCATTTTAAATGCTTGCCTATTTAATTTTTTAGAAATCATTATTATGATTTGGTTTTTGAAAAGCGGTATTTGGTTCTAATCTGTATTATGAGCCACCTTTGGGAAAAAAGGCGGGATATAAATTATATTGGATGAAATTAAAGTTTACGATGAAAGTGCTTGTGTGATTTCCCTTTCACGAATAACGTATCCTCCTCCTTTAAATACATTTTACCTTCCTTATTTCCCCTTCTTTTGAGAACTCTACAAATGCTGCCCCCAGCAGAAATTCTATCACTTCTTTCCATGCCATATGTGGAGAAAGCTCTGAGAATCTTGCCTCCTACATTCCTACCAAATACGCCTAACAGAGTCAAGTTATTATAAATACAAAATCTATCAGCTGTGAAGCCTTGGTTGAATTGCTGTGATAACACAAAACGTTCACCAAAAGGTACATAACGCTAAATAACGGTAGATATCAGATCTGAATTTCACAGATGCAGAGGTCAAAATGAAAGAAACGTCCTTTCGCATCACACAGTTACAGCACTTTGAGTTCACCTTAACTGCCATGGCTGCATCCTACCTAATGCTGGGATTTGTAGTTTGGAGAGGTCCTAGAGCCTTCTGGCTCAGAATTCCACATGAAAGTACAAATCCCAGGAACTGTGGCAGTTCACATGGCATCAAAGCGCTGTAACAGCGTAGTATAACGGGGCTTTTGGTTTATCGTTTAACAGACACACAAGGATCTCTACCGCAATGATCTCTGGCGACGCCTCCACAATTCCAAGGGACTTTTGTCCCAGCACTGACCGGACGGCGCGGCTTACCTTCCTTGGTGGCAGCTGTGGCAGTCGTGGCTGCAGCGGCCGCTGTCCCGCCGGGACGTCCCACGGGGCTGGAGTGTTTCCCAGCCCTCCCGGGAATTTTAAGCCCGCTCGGCTTCAGCATGTTTGCCCGGCTCTGTGGCTCACGCCGTGGGATGCCTTTGGTCCTCCGGTAGCTGATGCGATGTCACAGCCTCAGGCATCTAAGTGATGGAGCCCTTCATCTATAGTCTGAGACCTAGAGAGAGAAGGGAGGAGGAAATTTTCAAGAAGCAATATCAGCAAGAGAAGTGGGGAAGAAGTCAATAGTGTGAGGAAAGGAGGATTAAAGAACCATGTCTTTCTGAGAGTTGCTACTTATTACGCAAGGATAAGGAAACTCAGGCCCCGGGGGCTAAATCGGGCCTCTCTGGAGCTCCCCAGGGGGGTCACACAGCCTTCCCCAGAGCATCATCATTCGGTGGTTTCTCAAAATTTCATTCAGACTTCCCATCATAGAATCATAGAGTTAGAAGACCCCAAGGGCCATCCAGTCCAACCCATTCTGCCATGCAGGATCCCACATCAAAGCCCTCTCAACAGACGGCCATCCAGCCTCTGTTTAAAAACCTCCAAAGAAGGAGGCTCCACCACACTCCATGGAGGCAGCAGATTCCACTGCCGGACAGCTCTAACCGTCAGGAAGTTCTTCCTGAGGTTCAGGTGGAATCTCCTTTCCTGCAGCTTGAATCCATTGCTCCTTGTTCTGGTCTCTGGAGGAACAGAAAACAAGCCCGCTCCCTCCTCGACATGACATCCCTTCCAATATTGAAACCTGGCTCTCATGTCCCCTCTTCACCTTCTCTTCTGCAGACTAAACATCTCCAGCTCCCTCAGCCGCTCCTCATAGGGCTTCACGGCTTCCAGACCCTTCACCATTTTGGTCCTCTGGACATGTTCCAGCTTGCCAATATCCTACTTGAAATGAGGGGCCCAGAACTGGACACAGTATTCCAGATGAGGTCTAACCAAAGCCGAATAGAGTGGTACCATTACCTCCCTCGATCTAGGCACATAACCCTATTGATGCAACCAAGAATCGCGCTGGCTTTCAGGCCCAAATCTTCCATGAAAATTCTGTGTCAGATTCACCACAGGGTCACCATAAGTTGGAAACAACTTGAAGGCACACAGCGATGACAACAACAACAACAACACATTTTCTCCCTCAAACATTTTCAGGTATTACTAGATGTATGTTTGAAGATTTCGTCCTATACTGATAACGACCCTCTGAGGTGCCCAGAACTGGACGCAGTATTATTCCAGATGAGGTCTAGCCAAAGCAGAATAGAATGGTACCATTACCTTCCTTGATCTAGACACCATACTCCTATTGATGCAACCAAGAATTGCGTTGTTTTTTTTGGCTGGTGCATCACACTGCTGGCTCATGTTCAGCTTGTGATCTATCAAGACTCCTAGATCCCTTTCCCGCATACTGTTATCCGGCCATGTGTCCCCCATCTTATATTTGTGCATTCCATTTTTTCTACCTAAGTGTAGGACCTTACATTCCTCTTGTTCTAAAAAGGGTTAAAGGCCCTCTCCTAAGGCTTATTTACCGACTGCAAACGCTTCAGGATAAAATTCGCTGGTGCTTTTGGGTCCGCCCTTTTTGCCTACCAACAGAACGCAGCCCGCTGAAAACAAATCTGGAAATGATTTATGGGCCTCGGGCTGATAAAGGTTCCCCAACCTTCTGCCAGGGACAGGCTATCTTGTCCCCTAACCCTGGAAAAATGACCGCTCCTTCTTTTGCAATGATCTCTGGTGATCTCTGCAATGATCTCTGGTGAAGCCTCCACAATTCCACGGGACTTTTGTCCCAGCAGTGACCGGACGGCGCGGCTTACCTTCCTTTGCAAGGGTGACAGAGTGGGAAGAGCAAAATGCCTTCTTGTTTGTGTCATTTTTTGTGTGTTTGTGTCATTATTTGTCCATGCTCATCTCCCAAGCCCAGATCTCTATATGTGAAGCTTAAGCAAGGAAATGACCACAGCCCAGCATTCACGGACATGAAAACACATTGTCCTCGGTAGATCTGGCCTCCTACCTCACATCCACCAGCCGCTGCCAGCTGGGAACATGGCCAGAAATCTCTCTCCCTGCCAGCCGCAGCCAGCCCAGCCCGGTGCATGAAGTTTTTGACTCACGCCTTAATTACTTCCCGTCTCAGCTACTGCCCTCCCTGCTTTTACGGCCCTTCCAGATACTCTGTTTGTTAAGGCCAGCCTTGCTCACGAGCACTGAGCTCATAGGGATGGATCGCTAGTCCCACATTGCCCAAGAATTGTACAAATGATGCAATCCGTGCTTTCTTTGTTGATGCCTCGCCTTTCCTTTTTGCGTGACGGAACACAATACGGCGGCTAGATCAGAGCCGAGCAAAGTATGTGTGGCCTCCCTGGACCGCGTTCCTTCGTTCGTTCTTTTTTTAATTAAAAAAATTTAAAGAAATTTTAAACATAGACACAAGAAACACAAATACCAATCGAAACAATACATCCACGAAAAGGAAGGAAAGAGACATCATTAAACTAAAAATTACACACATTGTTACGATAATTGAACAAAAAACCAAGACATATTTAAACTAAACTAACCAAGTTAACCAAACTAAAGAAAAAAAGACTACAACTAATTAAAAGCAGCTCCCGCCCTGGTTGCCAGCAGCTCCTACTCATATCAATATACTTAAGTCTTTACTTAAAATGACGCCTAAATTTGTTGCTCATTATATTTATATTCATTATTTCAAATTGTAAGTTTCTCAGGTTTCTATTAGTTTCTTAGATTTCCGGATTTCTACTTCAGACTAAATAGCAACACTGTTAGTCAATACAAAATATTATGATTTAATTCCATAGACCATTGATTCACTCTCACGTTCCTTTTCAGTCTTTAATTTTATTGCTATTATGAGAAAGAGATTACAAAAAAAAAAGAAGTTATTTTAATATTTTCAATATAAGTATGATTTGCTTAACAGAAGTAATAGATTTGCTGACTGTGTTCTTTCTGACAGAAAACAAGGTGAATTGATATTCCTGGAAGTGCCCAGGAATTCATCTTTTAAATGGGGTCCAGTATACACTCCGACAGTCCCGATTTGTCAGAGACGGCCCTGAATATCTGTTGTCTCTCTTTTTCAGCTCCTTTTAAAATGTCCCAGTTTCTCTTACTTCTTCCCATTTTTCTCCTTTCTTCTCATCTTATTCCAGTTACTGCAAACTGACTTCAAGGTGCAAAAACAGTTTGCACTTCATTAACTCAGGCCATTTCCGCACCACACTGTTCTAGTGCTATTATTCCACTTTCAACCTCCTGTGGAATTCTGGGGTTTGTAGTTTACTGAGGCCAAAGAGCTCCCTGGCTTAGAATTCTAAATGCGCCTCCCTGAACTGCAAAACCCATCCATAGGATGTCCAAAGTAGAATAATAGCACTGTAACAGACTAGAGTGGAAATGCCTTCAAAAGGAGAGGAGACTGTTGCCGTTCCCAGCAGGCTCAGGTAAAAGCAAACGGCTGCAGCCTCTCTCAGCTTGTCCATACTTCCTCATATGTAACTTTTGCCACCTTGTCTACACTCTGACGTTGCTTGGCTATCCACGTTCCAGTTTTCATCTGCAAAAAGTTGGCGGGTACGCTTCAGCCTCCCCGCACACCGCACCACAACGCTTAGCATCAGAAATACGCATTTTTCAAACCAGAAACAGGCGTTTCTCATCTTGTTTTCTTTTTCATCGGTGGGAATTTCTGACAGGACAGATCAAGAGCGGCTTCCAGGCCACGCGCCCCCTCCAAAGTCACCAGTCGGGGCCACGGGAAACCTCCCCACTATGTCACCCATCATCCCCCCAATTTATTTATTAAAAGACTTATGTCCTACCCTATATCGAAGGGTCTCAGAATCATGTACATAAAATCAATATTGACAGTTCAAAACAATTTAAATTAAAACAAAATAAGGAGGGATCTAAATAGACTAAAACATATTAAACAAGCTAACAAATTAAAATAAAACAGTTTATCATAGAATCATAGAATCACAGAGTTGGAAGAGACCCCAGGGGCCATCCAGTCCAACCCATTCCGCCATGCAGGAACCTCCATCAAAGCCCTCCCTTTGACAGATGGCCCTCCAGCCTCTGCTTAAAAACCTCCAAAGAAGGAGACTCCACCACACTCCAGGGAGGCAGCAGATTCCACTGCCAAACAACAGCTCTGACCATCAGGAAGCTCTTTCTGAGGTTCAGGTGGAATCTCCTTTCCTGCAGCTTGAATCCATTGCTCCTTGTCCTGGTCTCTAGAGTAGGGAAAACAAGCCCATTCCCTCTTTGACATGATATCCCTTCAAATATTTGAACATGGCTATCATGTCCCCTCTTAACCTTCTCTTCTGCAGACTAAACACCCCCAGCTCCCTCAGCCGCTCCTCATAGGGCTTCATGGCTTCCAGACCCTTCACCAGTTTCGTTGCCCTCCTCTGGACACGCTTCAGCTTGTCGACATCCTTCTTGAATTGAGGTGCCCAGAACTGGACACAGGATTCCAAATGAGGTCTAACCAAAGCAGAATAGAGTGGTATCACTACCTCCCTTGATCTACACACCATACTCTACTGATGCAACCAAGAATCGCGTTGGCTTTCTTGGCTGCTGCATCACACTGCTGACTCATGTCCAGCTTGTGGTCCACCAAGACTCCTAGATCCCTTTCACATGTACTGTTATCCAGCCATGCATCCCCCATCCTATATTTGTGCATTCCATTGTTTTCTGCCCAAGTGCAGGACTTTACATTTCTCTCTGTTGAAATTCATTTTGTTGGCTTTGGCTCAGCTCTCCAACCTGTGAAGGTTATTTTGAATTCTGACCCTGTCCTCTGGCATATTAGCAACCCCTCCCAATTTGGTATCGTCTGCAGATTTGACCAGCATGCCCTCCACTCCTTCATCCAAGTCACGGATGAAGATGTTGAATAGCAGCCCTGGGCCCAGGACAGAACCCTGTGGCACCCCACCAGTCGCTTCTCTCCAGGATGAAAAGCAGCCATTGGTGAGGAGCACCCTTTGGGTTCGGTCGGTCAACCAATTAAAAAAAAAAGCAAGAGCATTTAAAACCATGGAGCTGCACAGATTTGGATTAAATCAACTGTCCCCAATGGCTCTAGCAAAAAGCCACAATGCCATTTGGCCACAAAATGGAGACTTGTGACCCCACCCCACCCCCGAAGACTCCATAGGGTTCATGGCTCTATTTTAAGACTTCTTCAGCGTATCCAGGAACTTCTGGAGCTGGACAATGGCATTTCCTTCCAAAACCAGAAGGGACCAGATGGTTATTTCCAGTTTTAAAAAAAAAAAAATTATGATTGCAGCCCAAGATGCTCTGGAAAATGACATGGGGGACAGGTAGCTGTCCACTGCTGATCTATTTGTTTTTTTTATTTATTAAATTAAATTTGTGTGTGCGTATGCACGAATGCACCTTCAAGTCACTCATTGACTTATGGGAACCCCATAAATTTCATAGGGTTTTCTTAGGTAAGGAATACTCAGAAGTGGCTCTACCAGTTTCTTCTTCAAAAATACATCCCACTCTATATCTGAGGATCTCAGGACAACATAGAATAAAATACATTTAGGACCATAAATAACAATTACAATAATTTTATAATAGAAGAAACATATTAGGCCACTCATGTTTTAAATCTGTTAAAACCATTAAAAATAAATTCCGCCCATAGCTCATGCCCAAACTGGATAAACTCAGTTAAACCTCAAATAAAATCAGTCAGGGCTTCAGTTTTGTTGTTGTTGTTGTGTTCATTATTATTATTATTATTATTAAGAAAAGAAGAGAACAAAAAAAAAAGAAAAACACTACGTGATACACATAACAGTGGGGGGAAAAAGGAATTTCAACAAAAACAAGCTTACATTGTTATTTTGCTCCAATTCCATTACAATCATAGACTAACGTATTCTATATCATACTGCTTATATACCTTGGTTACCTATATCTAGATCTCATTCTCATTATACTCATTATTATTATAATAATTTCATTCTTAACTCTATACTTTTCCATTACATTTAATCTATTACTATTACTAAATATGATCTTATTACTAAACATATCAAACTATTCTTAAAAGTAAACCCACTCCCCAGAGCCAATTACGTTTCAACTTACTCCACCTTCCAGAATTGTAATCCTTCTTGTGGAGGTACGACACTTTCCTCTTTTATTGAAACCTTTTCCACAAATACCTTCCATATTGCTTCAAAATCATTCCCCTTCGTATTATTCCTTTTTTGGCCTTAATCCGACATGTTAACTTATCATTAATCGCAATTTTCCACACTTCTTTATATCAATCCTCTGTTTGAAAATCTCCATGAATTTTCCATTTTCTTGATATAATTAACCTTGCTGCAGTTAATAAATTTGTAATTAAATCCTTCATCACTTGGGTACAATTAACCTTATCAAATATAGAGAATAATGCTATACCTGGACATATTTGTAAATCAGTTTCTGTTATCTCTTTTATCTCTTTAAACACCCTTTGCCAAAATTTCTGTACACCTTACAATTCCACCACATATGAATATATGTGCCGATCTCTTGACGGCCCTTCCAACACAACCTTGAGTAATTCTTATCTATATAATTTAAGCTTACCGGTGTTAGGTACCATCTCCAGATCAATTTATGATAGTTCTCTTTTATCCTTACGGACAAGTTTTGTTGCTGTGTTCCTTTGCATTGGGGACCCCAGGCTAATAACCGCTGGTCTGGAATGTCAGGTAAAACTTTGTTATCCAGACCAGGCATTTCCATTTGACTTGATGAAGACTCCCACGTAACTTGGAAGATTCAACATACGGTTTTCACAAGAAACATGCCAAGCACTAATATCACAAAAACTTAGCGTATTCACGAGAAACCGTATGCCCACCCATTTAAAAAATGGGAGCTTAATGCCCCAGGCAAAGGACCATTTACACTATACACAGCACATTTTAAAAACAGTTCCTTCACCCCACAAGCCAGCTACAGAAATGCATCTATCTGCACATGTCCTATTAATTAAAACATAGAACTTATATTGGCTAATAAGAGTTGCTTCCAGGAGGGTTGCACTGGGTCAAGGTCCCGCTTCAAACGTAGGTTTTTTAAAAATGTGTCTAGACAAATATCTTCCAGGAAATAAAAGAGAGCTGCCAAAGCACTTTGGTAATGCAAGGTTCCCTGCGTCCAGGGTGTTTTGCGTTTTAAAATGGCACTAGCCCTTTCTCCCAGCCCCCGTCAGATTTCTCTATACTCCACCTACAAAAAAATCAGTGCTTATGCTAGACCTTCACCCTGAGCTGCAAGAGCAAGCCTGGGAAACACCGAAGTTGGGTGTAGTGAGGGATATATAGTCTGCCGCCTACATTTGATAGGGTTAGGGGTGCAAGACCCTTGCAAAAGTGGGAAAATTGCAAGCATCAAAATGTGTGTGTGCACTTCTGGGAAGGGGACGGGGGCACATTGGGAAGAGTGGGCATCCAGAGTCCAAATCAGGTAAGGGGGTGGGTTGGCACGAAGACCCTGTACTTCCTCGCTCTCCCATCTCTTTTCTTTCTCTTTCTTGTGCTGCATAATATTGTAGCAAGCAACCAGAATACACCATCCGCAACCCCTTAATTTAGAAATAGACTTGAAAACAAAATATTAAATGGGAGATAAAATTAGAAACAAAATAAAATAGGGCAAATATTTGATAATATTTGTAATTTTGTTTCTCGTGTTATAGGCCACTTCCGCACTAGCCTGTTATAGCGCGACGATTCCATTTGCAACATCCTCTGGAATCCCGGGGTTTGCAGTTTCGGGAGGGGCCGGCTGGCCCCTCCCGAAACTGCAAACCCCGGGATTCCAGAGGATGTTGAAAGTGGAATCATCGCGCTATAACAGGCTAGTGCGGAAATGGCCATAAACAGGATTACAAACATAGTATTCCAAATGAAGTCAGCCCTCCACATTCTCTAGGGTTAGGGGTGCAGGACTTCTACCAAAGTTGAAAAATCACAAAGGTCAAAGCGTGCATGTGTCTGTGGGAGGGGATGGGCCCACAGTGGGGAAAGTGGGCACCGAGGGTCCCAACCAGGTCAGAGAAAGGAGAGGGAAAGAGGGCGGGTTGGCACGATGATCTTGTACTTCCTCCCTCTTCCATCTCTTTTCTTGGGCATCTGGGGGCACCAGGAGAGGGTTCGGGGTGCTGAAAAATCCGGCTCTGAGCCATCCTTACCTGCCAGGCAGTGGCCGGCGGAAAAGGAGGAGCACCAGAGGTGGATTTTTAAGAGGCCTGTGTGGCCAGATTGGAACTGCTGAGACAGAAGGGAAAAAAGCGCCTGAGTGCGAGTCGGCGGCGGTCGGAGAAATTTGCAAAAATCCAAATCCACGGAAGTCAAACCCACAAATGTGGAGGGCTGACAGTACTTCCCTAGACTTTCATTCCTGCCTTCGTACTGCGTTAAACCACAGTGTTTTACAATAAGGCGGTACTTAAATAGGATGGGTTATTTAAGCATTGTTAAGCTGTATTATATTATTTTTTACCACCACTTGGTTAGCTATACTTTGTTTTAATCTACGCCGTAAGCCTCCTCAGGCCCCAAGTCAGGAGGAAGACAGGGAATAAAATCCACGCTTGCAGGGGGGGGAGAAGTGCATCTTTCCCAGGAATGAAATATAGTATATCTCCGATAGGTAAAGAGAACATTTATTTTAAAAAAAAATTACACATTCACTGGCTCTTCCACTGCTAAATGTATCTCTTGCTTTGGCATCTGGGATGGAGTCGGCAACTGTGGCCTTCCAGAGGTTTTCGGCCTGCCGCTCCCATCAGCCCAAACCTCAGCAGGGAGGCATTAGGGCAGGTGTTGCCCCAGAATACCTGGAGGACCAGTTTATCCTTTGTGACTCAGGAGATCGCCCGGCGCTTCTAAACTCCGGTGGGCAAGTACAGCCCAGAGGTCATCCGCCTCTCTGCAAGGCTAGTTGTGCGCCCTCCACCCCTCGAGACTTAAAATTACACAAGGACAGAACTGATCCCCAAAGGGTGAATGTTCCCAGGGCATTCATCTTTCAAACAGGCTATGGGAAGAGGGAGGAACCTGTTCTGTTACAAAATAAACTTACTGTTTTTTAAAACAGAAATAGACTTCAGGTCCTTTCCAGTTTGAGTCCCTTTGAGTCAATTTTTTGGCAGTCCAGAGGAAAGGTCAAAATAATATTTCTTTTTTTTTTCTTTTGAAATATTTTTATTAAAGAATTTACTTTAAAAAAAAAACCCTTCCCACTTCCAAGCTTGCATTTTCCAGTTAAATCTGCTATTTTTCATTGCTTACATACATGCATATATAATTTCTGCTTAACAAAGAGAGAGCAATTACATTATGTATTTTTCATTTCATATACCTTTATATCTTTATCCAGTCCAAACCTTCTCTTCATTCCCTTTCTTTTTTTAAAATATTTTTTTATTAAATTTTTTCACACAAACTATCACTGTTACATCACTATTACATCACTATACATCATTATCCCAATTATCCCATCCCATACCTCCACCCTACATTATTCAATTCTCCTCCCCCTATAAGCACTACATACATCCCCCTCTTATATTACAATATATTATATTTACAAACTATATACTACAAAATCCATCCTATACACATAACTATAACAAACAACTGACTTCCTTTTTATGTTCAAATTTTTTCTTTTCAGCATTATTTCCTATAACCTATCTGTAATTCACTTAACACTAAATACTTCTATCCTTCTTTTAAATCCACTTCCTGCGTTTATCACCGACTTTTCATAATAAAGCTTCATTTATCTCTAAATGTCGCTTTGGGCTTAATAAAAATTATTGCTTTAATTCTTAAAATTTTCTGGACCCTTTGATTCTATTTAAAAATTTTGGCTTTTCTACTCTCTAATAGCCTTAATTGCTAACTGTCCCCATCGATCTTCTAACATCTTCATTATAGGATTCCATGTTAATCGGAATATCTTTAGATCTTCAGCTTTCAACAATAAAGATAACCTATCCATTTCCATCAAATCGGACCTCTCCATTCCCTTTCAAAGTTCTGGATAGGTCTGTTTTTCAAAGAAAATGCTATTTTTTCAAAGTAATATTTCTTATTATTCACTCTTAGATCGAAAAACCATTTCTTCCTCTATGCAGAGTAGAATAATTGGAGCAGTTTTTTCCCTGCAGCAGGGGAAAACAAAATATTCCTCCAAAGTATCCTCCTCCTATTCAAATGTTGGTGAAGTTTCATTGTTCTTCTGTGTCTTTAAATGATTTCTGACTTCTGGTGAACCTAAGGCAAACCCAACAATCGGGAAATACCTTTAGGAAAAGTAACAAACCAGTGAGACTCTTGTGCAACTTCTTCCCTGTATTCCAACATCTCAAAATGCTACAAAGAAATTATTCTGCATAAAAATAAACACATGGGCTTTTTTGTGTGCATAAAACTTGTTTTCTGAGCAGGAAAGAGGTTTCCTGTGAAAACCCTGTGGTTTTTTTTTCAAAGAAAACACTGCATCCTGCACAGAAAATCTCTTTTTTTTTTTTTTGACTACATAGAATAATTCTGTACTGTTGTGATTTGAGTGTTGGACCAGGGCATCAGGAGGACAGGGTTGAAATCCTTGCTGGCTTGGAAGCCTTTTGGGCAAGTGACACTCTCTCAGCCTCAGAGGAAGGCAATGGCAAACCCACTCTGAACAAATTCTGCCAAGAAAATCCCATGACAGGTTCGCTTAAGCATCATAGAATCATAGAGCTGGAAGAGACCCCAGGGGCCATCGAGTCCAACCCCCTGCTATGCAGGACACCCATCAAAGCATTCCCAACAGAGGGCCATCCAGCCTCTGCTTAAAAACCTCCAGAGAAGGAGACTCCACCACACTCCATTGAGGCAACATATTCCACTGCCGGACAGCTCTGACCGCCAGGAAGTTCTTCCTGAGGTTCAGGTGGAATCTCCTTTCCTGCAGCTTGAATCCATTGCTCCTTGTCCTGGTCTCTGGAGCAGCAGAGAACAAGCCTGTTCCCTCCTCGACATGACATCCCTTCAAACATTTAAACACGGCTATCCTGTCGCCTCTTAACCTTCTCTTCTGCAGACTAAACATCACCAAAAGCCAGAAATGACTTAAAGACACACAAAAACAACTAAACTTCAGCATGTTTGAATACGAGGAGAATACTTTGGAGGAATATTTTGTTTTCTCCGGCAGCAGGGGAAAAAACTACTGCAATTATTCAACTGTGGAGGATGGAGGATGAAATAGTTGAGGACTCAGGCCATCTCCGCACTAAACTGTTACAGTGCTATCATTCCACTTTGAACATCCTATGGAATCCGGGGGTTTGCAGTTTAGGGAGGGACCTCAAAGGTCTCGTATTCCTAGTCTAGAGGGTCCCAGAAGGAGGACACCGGCCTCTGGACCACCACAGTTGCCTTCTCCTGTCCTAAACAATTCTGCACGTAAAAGAAAAAAGAAAGCAAAACAGTCATATTCTTGAGAAAGATACAGGCACGTAGCTATTAAATACAAAAGGGAAGGAAGAAAGAATTCCACGATGACTTGTCCAGAGAAGAGGGCTGAACTCAGTTTGGAGAAGCAAAAGCTAAAAATGCAAAGCGTAAAAGAGCCAGTGGTTGCCCCCTTCTTAGGAACTGTCTGCCCCTCAGAGAAGACTGGGGGCCGGCCGGGCTGCTTACCTAATCCACGAAGGGGTTGAAATGCATTGGGGGGGCACTGCCAGCCTCTCCGGAACCCACAAAAAAAGAAGGCCCCTCTGGTTCTCTTCTGCCTTAAGCTCTGTGCTCTCCGGCACGCAAGCAGCTGCAAGAATCAACCAACCGCAGATCCGTTGGGATGCCTGAAAAGAGCACTGGATTTTTTTTTTTCAAACTCCCCCCTCTTTTTTTTTTTTTAAACAGGAAGTGGGAAAGCCATGTCAAAGTAGTTGCAGAAGAACTCTGGGCAATAAAATGTTTGCACAGACATGCCTGGGAAGGTGTTCTAATGTTCCAAACACTCTGAAAAAGAATGTTCTCAGCAAGAAAAGAAAAGAGACAGCAGGAAAATAATATTAACAGGGAGTATATAAGGCCAGTTCCTAATGCTACTTTTGTGTTGCCGCTACAAAAACATTTGCAACAATATCTTTGCTGGTTTTTCAGACATCAACAAACCCAAAGCAGGGAAAAGTTATATTTTGCACCACAGCTTCCAGAATCGCCCGGCCAGTTGTAATCCAAAAAAATAGTGTCTGTACAACTAATATGGATTTACAAGCAAAGCATTTTGACGGTACTATGCGGAGGAATTTCCCTCCCTTCCTCCACTCACTCCCCCGTGCTAAAGACTGTAAGCAGCCTGGGGCAGAAACTTGTCTTCGTGTACCTCCTAAAAAGCTGCGCACAAAGCCATACGTATGGAAGACAGGGCCTAAATACCCTAAGGGCACCAGATCCCATCTGATCTTGGAAACTAAGCAGGGACAGCCCTGGCTAGTACTTGGATGGAACACCACCAATGAATATCAGGCACTGTAAGCTCTATTTCAGAGCAACGAATTGGAAAAACCACCTCTCGTTATTCCCTGCCTAAGAAAATCCTACAAAATTCATATACATACTCTCAGAGTCTCCTGACCTGTATAACTAGAGTATTCACAGAATCATAGAATCCTAGAGTTGGAAGAGACCCCAGGGGCCATCCAGTCCAACCCCCTGCCAGGCAGGAACGCCCATCAAAGCACTCCCGAGAGATGGCCATCCAGCCTCTGCTTAAAAACCTCCAAAGAAGGAGGAGACTCCACCACACTCCACGGAGGCAGCAGATTCCACTGCCAGACAGCTCCGACCATCAGGGAGTTCTCCCTGAGGTTCAGGTGGAATCTCCTTTCCTGCAGCTTGAATCCTTTGCTCCTTGTCCCAGTCTCTGAAGCAGTGAAAAACAAGCCCGACATGACATCCCTTCAAATATTTAGCCATGGCTCTCATGTCCCCTCTTAACCTTCTCTTCTGAAGAATAAACACACCCAGCTCCCTAAGCTGCTCCTCATAGGGCCCCATGGCTTCCAGACCCTTCATCATTTTGGTCCCCCTCCTCTGGACATGCTCCAGCTTGTCAATATATTTCTTGAAATGAGGTGCCCAGAACTGGACACAGTGTTCCAGATGAGGCCTAACCAACGCAGACTACAGTGGTACCATTACCTCCCTCGATCTAGACACCATACTCCTACTGATGCAACCAAGAATCGTGTTGCCTTTCTTGGCTGCCGCATCACACTGCTGACTCATGTTCAGCTTGTGGTCCACCAAGACTCCTAGATCCCTTTCCCACATACTGTTATCCAGCCATGCGTCCCCCATCCTATATTTGTGCATTCCATTTTTTCTGCCTAAGTGCAGGACCTTACATTTCTCTCTGTTGAAATGCATTTTTTCTGGGAGATGCAGTCCAAAAAAGCAACTTTCCCAAGCTCTGCAGGAAAACCAGATGACAGGCCAAGAACAAGGGAGGGGGAAAGCTCTTAAAGTCACAGTACTGCAGTAAGACTAAGAATCTTTTAGCACAGAGTGTGTCCCTGGATGACCCAAAAGTGCCCATTACTAGGATTTTCCATTCAGCTTCTCCTCCCAGTCTGATTTTCTGCTGTTTTTCTTCCTGCCTCCACAGTCAGTCAGCATTCTGAACCCACTGGATACAGGGCTGCCTTTGGGGGCTGTTTTGGAGTGCCATACTCCTTTCCCCATTTAGGGACTTTCTCTGAATTTTTTTCAGAAAAAAATTGGATTTTTTCCGAAAGCAGGGGAGGTGGATTTCAGAATCATCTCAGATAAGCCAGCACCGACAATCACAAGTTGCACTCTGGAAACAGAGAGAACAACTGGGACACTGACCGACCAGTGAAATTCTTTGTGAAAATCTTTGAATGTGCCGTGTTGTTTGCTTTGCTGCAAATAAACACTGCCATTCAACTCTGAGTGAAATTTGTGGAGGGTAAGTTACCCAGGACACGGCAGAAAGATGCAAGAACAGGAGGAGAGACCCCGGTAAATAGAGGCGCTTGAACTTTGGATCCGGTTGTGCTTTGTGCCTTAACAGAGTTGTCTAGGTGGGGTTGGGCCAGAGAGTCAATTATGGGGGGGAGTGGGGAATGGAGGCACTGCCATCCCAAATAAGAATTCTGCCCCCTTCATTAAAACTACCTCCAAATTTCTAGCACTGCAGAGAGGGAGACACTGAAAATCATTCACACCTAGAACTCTTAGGGCCTTTCTGCACTACGTAACTATTGCACTACGATTCCACTTTCATTGCAATGGTTCTAAGCCAGACAGCTCCATTACCTCCCAAGACTACAAATCCCAGGATTCCATAGGAGGCAGCCGTGGTGGTTAAAGTGGGATCATAGTGCGATAGTTATGTAGGGCAGATAGGCCCTCACATTTGCTGTGTTCGCATTCCCTCGGCCACTATTCCCATCCCTTTTCTTTAGGTGCCTAAATGGCATTTCTAAACACTCAGCTGAAGAATGAAGTTACTAGAATGCTGGAAATTTGAGGACTGAGGGTAAATTTAATAGGGGGATTAGTTGTCAAATGGCACGTTTTTCTCCTCCCAGCTTGGCAATAAACAGGAGAAGCAGAACAAAGCACGTGGTTTACTTTATACAACTTTTCAGCCAGGTACAGAAAAAGATCCAGAACAAAACGGATTGGATGTTCCTATAAGAAGGTAGCACATTTGCACAGGTCCTCTGCTAACCCAGCTTGGTTTTCGCGGCAAAGATAAGCATCGTTTTAAAATTCCGTGCCTTCCTTTTTCCTTGTTCACATCCACTTCTCCCCCCAGCAACAATTCTGTGATGGAAACGGTGAGTTCCTTTGCTTTCACAAGGAGCCCTCATTACGTCAAAGGCAGAACAACAAAACCCTCCAAAGACGGAGAGAACCCTAGGGGCCCAAATTTTTCTTGACGTGTTCAAAAGAGAAAGGAAACCTTGATGTCTTGGGTTGTTATGCAACTGTCATGTCTTTCCACGCTCTCACTCAACAACAGAACTGACTTTTCAGCTGCATGATCAGCTATTGGGGTCCTGTGGCTATAAAGAGAAAGCACCCAAAAGCAGCACTAAGCAGTCAGATCTTAAAGTCCCCCTATCCCGGCATCTATCTCAGAGGAGACAGGCAGACAGTCTGCAAGGATGGAAAGAACACAGTGCATCTCCTTTGCTGAAAATTGCCAGAATCTTTGATTTTGAGATACGTTGCCTCTGTTGTAGATGATGATGGTGGTGGTGATGTACTTTATTTATACCTCATTTCCCCCCCAAATTGTGACCTCTGGCCCTCTTATCTGCTGGAACGTGTCCAGAGGAGGGCGACCAAAATGGTGAAGGGTCTGGAAGCCATGCCCGATGAAGAACGCCTTAGGGAGCTGGGTATGTTTAGTCTGCAGAAGAGAAGGTGAAGAGGGGACATGAGAGCCAGGTTTAAATATTTGAAGGGATGTCACGTTGAGGAGGGAGCAGGTTTGTTCTCTACCGCTCCAGAGACTAGGACAAGGAGCAATGGATTCAAGCTACAGGAAAGGAGGTTCCACTTGAACCTCAGGAAGAACTTCCTGATGGTCAGAGCTGTCCGGCAGTGGAACATGCTGCCTCCATGGAGTGTGGTGGAGTCTCCTTCTTTGGAGGTTTTTAAGCAGAGGCTGGATGGCCATCTCTTGGGAGTGCTTTGATGCGTGTCCTGCACAGCAGGGGGTTGGACTCAATGGCCCCTGGGGCCTCTTCCAACTCTAGAATTCTATGATTTTATGATCTGCACAGGATACATTCCAAAAATTCCTGCAGATATCTGAAACTGCGGACTGTACCAAACCCTATCCAACAAAAGGGTTGAAGCCCTTCTCTGAGACTTTTCCATCTCCCTATGATCCCTGCAAAGCTAGAGGGCGACTTCCAGTGAGGCCAGAGCCATTGCCTGTAGCCGTGTTGGCGGAACGGGGGGCACGCAGGCAAGCAAGGAGTGGGTGGCAGTACCTCCAGCGGGTTGGGTTGGGAGCCATCACTCAGATGCCAAGAGACAAATCAGGGCAAAGGGTTGGAGGGAGTGAGGTGAGTCCGTGATGGATGGGGAGGGAGGCATTTGGCTGTGGGGACTGTTACTCCGAGGGAGAAACCCTATCCCGGGGTCTACAATTTTGATATTAAAATATGATTCCGTGTGCCAGAGAGGTCCCCCGAAGAGGCACGTAGGCAGGCACAGTCGAGAGACCGAAAACCAGGTCTGGCCAGTAAAATCCCCTATCACGTAGCCCCAGGAAATCTCCAGATGAGCAAACCCACAATAAACAACGGGTCCTCAGCCCCAAGACGCCGACTTGAAGGGATTAGCGTGTGTGCCTCAGGTTGAACAAATATCCCATCAGGCGGGGACCAGAGGTCACACCACAAAACACAGCCGAAGATCCAGAGACTTTGGCAACACCTAACAATCCCATCACACAAAGGAAATTAGCAACATGGAGCTTCGTGCCCACTGCAGCACCCATTGTTCTCCCTGGGAAAGGATTAGCCCTCCAGGTACTTTTTCCCCTACAAATAGTCCCGTCTTTTGAGTGTTTCTTCGGATCGCTCCCGGTCACCCCAGCCGACCGTCGCTCCGTTTGTCAAGCAATCCCCTCAGCCCTTTCTGCGCTGAGCCTGACTTCTTTGCTGCCTTCTCGGACCCAGGACTTCAGGACAAGGTGCAGTATTACCCCAACAGCGCCCCTTCAATGCTCCCTCTGTCCAATTTCCTCTCTTTTGCTTCTTAATAGGTCTTGGGTGCGTGTACGCATGAGTGCGTTGGTGCGTGAGACTTGCATTCAATAAAATCATTTATTAGACATTTTGGTTTGGTTTTTGGCTTGGCTGACCGCATAAAAACTGGGTAAAAATACCCCGCTAGGTTACCCTGCCTCTTGCAGTGCCAACTCTACATTTCTATGATTCTATGATTCTATCGCTTGTGCTCTGGCTAGTTTCCATTCCCCATCACGTGGAGCACACTGGGGTGGCCCCCGAGGGACCCCCGAAATTAGGGTAACAGGACCCTGCCTGGAAATTTGGCAATTGTCCATTTAATTTTGGACTGTGGTTGACCATGGGTAAACAAAACCACTGAAAGTGAAACCACGAATGCGGGGGGAACTACTATACAGACAAATTTTCTCAGCCTCAATGAGAAATGGAACCTCAGCACCAAACTGCTGTAGCCTTTTAAACTGTTTTAACTTTGCCAACTTTTTAAACAGTTTATCCTATCTCAACTGTTTTCTTGCTTTAATCAGGAATTTTCTGAAATGGTTTGTATTGTTTTATTTGTGCATCACCTTGGCATCCCACATTAAAGGAAGGGATATAAATATATATTTTTCACAACTCGTATTGAAAGATCTCATCGATAAAACAGCCAAGCACCACAAGTTGTTTTTCAAATTTTGGACCTTTTTTTTTTTTACAAAAACTTTTGTTTTTGCAACAATGCCCCTGATAATAACAATAATAATAACAATTGGGTGCATATGCACCAAGAATTTATTTTGTGCAAAAAAGATTCCGGCATTTTGGCACGTAGAAAGGTGCATTTTGTGTAAAATAAGCTGGTCTGGGCACCAAAATGTCGCATTTGTTCACTTTAAAAAACTGTCAGGTTTATTGCGCAACTGAATTTGTCACAAAAAATAATTGCAAAGTGAGAAAAATAATCAGAGTTGTCCAAATCTTAGCCAGTGGGCAGAAAATGCTTTAAATGATTTGGTCTTGCTTGAAAGAATGAAATCAGCAAAGGTTTACACCTCTGCTCTCTTTACAGACAGCCGCAGCATCAGAACATGACACTGTTAAAAGATACCTACAGTCTAAGGGCTTAGAACCAAATAACATGTACCTCTCACCAATCTCAAATGCTGGCTGTGGACCATTCAGACCCGAGACTCTTTTCGGCACTGGAGCCCAAGCAATTGTGCCTAGCCCTTGGCATTGTACTTTATTCACAATTCCTCCAGGACACCAGCAGCACCGTGATGCTCCAGAACCTGAGAAGCTTATTCCTGCTCTTTTGGTGCTCCCACAATGCGGTAGGTCCTCTATCAAAATTTGCTGGATGAAACTGCTGCTGCTCTTGCTACCAATGCTTTTCCCTTTCCTTCTTCTCCTCCTATATCTTCTTGGCTCATGTGGGACCACTAAGTAAAGCAAGAGAGTGGAACCACTGTGAAGTCCGTCCCTGGAGAGCACGGAATGTCCTGTAAACCTGAAGTTGGCCTGCTCATGGCGTTCCCATTTAGCCAGCAGCCAGGGACAGGTAAAACTTGAAACCTAAAATCATTCACACCTTGAATGTCCATATTTGTTGTGTTCACATTTTCTGGGTCTCTCTGTCTTTCTTTGGATGCCTAAACTGTGTTTCTAAGCGCTCAGCGGGAGCTTCAGGTTATTGCAATGCTAGAAATTTGGAGACTGAAGGAAAATGTCTTTGCAGGGCAGGATTCTCATGGGGCAGCAATGCCCTCTTATCGCGTACACGTGCCATAGCTATAGTTTTGAGTCTTTCCTAAATGGGTATGATGGCAACTGGACTTGAGACCAACTTTCTGCATGTAAAGCAGATACTTCCCCACTGATTTACAACCCTTCACAAAGGTGTCATGAAACCTCGCATGGTAGGAAACTGCACTGGTCTATCTAGTCCAGGGATGGGAACCATGGAGCCCTACAGAACCTGTTGGACTGCAACTCCCAGAAGCAGCCAGCTAGCACAGCCTGTGGTCGGGAATGCTGGGAACTGCACTCCATAACATCAGGAAGGCTACACAATTCTCACCTAGATCTAGGCCACGACTGTCTTCTCACTGTGAGCATCTCTCCAGTTGTCCTTTTAATTAGAGAACATCAGAGACTAAATCTGGGACTTTCTGCATGCGAAGTACACATTTCATTAGTGAGCTAACCCAGCCCCACTCAACTCCTTCTGCTGTTATCAGTTCAGATTCTGACTTCCTTTCTGGTTTGAATTTAATCTGCAAATTAAATCTCATCCGGAGGCGGGCCGGGGGCTACATCTCTGGACAGACAATCAGGGGTCCCAGGAAGAAAAGAGAAGCTGGCTTTCTTGCTTTGATCACCCCTGTGCTTTCAGTGTCTCACTGCTCTCCTGAATATCAGTTGAATCACTACTCAACCTTTACTAACTCTCCAACAAAGGCATTTTTAAAAACACCTGTGTCTTAAAAGCAAATCTGGTCGTGAGGTTAGACTTCTGCTTGCTTCCAAATCTGGTCATGAGGTTAGACCTCTGCTTGCTTCCATCACCAATAAGAAACCCTTCGAAAGGGACTCTCAAGTGCAAAATTACAGAGCCAGGATTTTTAAAAACAAATCTGATTTTGGTTCTCTTTGTTTTGGCTCCAGTTACACCAGTCTGCAGAAAAGAAGGTTAAGAGGAGACATGATAGCCATGTTTAAATGATAGCCATGTTTAAATATGTTCAAATATTGGAAGGGATGTCATGTCGAGGAGGGAGCAGGCTTGCTTTCCGCTGCTCCGGAGACTAGGACAAGGACCAATGGATTCAAGCTGCAGGAAAGGACATTCCAGCTGAACCTCGGGAGGAACTTCCTGATGGTCAGAGCTGTCCGGTAGTGGAATCTGCTGCCTCCATGGAGTGTGGTGGAATCTCCTTCTTTGAAGGTTTTTAAGCAGAGTCTGGGTGGCCATCTGTTGGGAGTGCTTTGGCGTGTTTTCCTGCATGGCAGAAGGGGGTTGGACTGGATGGCCTCTGGGGTCTCTTCCAACTCTAGGATTCTATGACTCAATAAGTAGAGTGTGTGGCAGTGTGATAGAATTTTATACACGATGTGAACGAGGAAAACGGATGGAAAGATTGTTCTTTCTTCTCTCACCACCCTGACAGACCCTGAGGTCATCCATTGAATCAGAATGGCTCATGAAAGGAGACACATTTCACACCCTTTTGGAACTGTTTGCCACGAGATGTGGTGGTGGCCACCAACTTTGATGGCTTTAAAAGGAGATTAGACACAGCCACAGATTATAACTCTGCCTATGGTTGGGGTCATGGTGGCAGTGTATCATATACCAGTGTGTGGGTGTGTGTTTACAGTCAGGTCTCCACATTCACAGGGGCTGGGGGTGCAGGACGCCCGCGGAAGTGGAAAAACTGTCAATATCTCTAGACCCCCCCAAACCTCTGTTTCTAAACAGAGGCTGGATGGCCATCTGTCAGGAGTGCTTTGTTTGTTCCTCTATGGCAGGGGGTTGGATTGGATGGCCTCTGGGGTCTCTTCCAACTTTATGATTCTACGATCCTAAATCTGAGGTCACTCAATAAACTTACTGACTGAGTGAGGACCCGAACCTGGATCCCCCTCAAGTCCCAGTTTAACAGTTTAATCTCCACGCTAGAGAGGATTCTGTCTGTGGAGACGGGACTAATGCAAGCTGTGGCTTTAACTTCTCACTGCCTAGGTGCCGAGGCTGATAGGGAGCAGCCTGCCTCAAACTTCCAAGCAAGATGAGATTTCACCTAAATATCAGGAGATTTCACTTATCACAAAGAACTTTCTGACAGTAAGAGCCATTCAACAGTGGAATATGCTGCCACAGAGTGTGGTAGAGTCTCCTTCTTTGAAGATGTTTAAACAGAAGCTGGATGGCCATTTGCTGGAGATGCTTTGAGTATGTGTTCATAGAGCTGGAAGAGACTCCAGGGGCCATCCAGACCAACCCTATTCTAATTCAGGAACCCCCATCAAAGCACTCCCAAGAGATGGCCATCCAGCCTCTGCTTAAAAACCTCCAAAGAAGGAGACTCCACCACACTCCATGGAGGCAGCAGATTCCACTGCCGGACAGCCCTGACTGTCAGGAAGTCCTTCCTGAGGTTCAGACGGAATCTCCTTTCCTGCAGCTTGAATCCATGGCTCCTTGTCCTAGTCTCTGGAGCAGCAGAAAACAAGCTTGCTCCCTCCTCGACACGACATCCCTTCAAATATTTGAACATGGCTATCATGTCCCCTCTTCACCTTCTCTTCTGCAGACTAAATATCCCCACCTCCCTCAGCCGCTCCTCATAGGGTTTCACGGCTTCCCGACCCTTCACCATTTTGGTCGCCCTCCTCTGGACACGTTCCAGCTTGTCAATATCCTTCTTGAAATGAGGAGCCCACGACTGGACACAGAATTCCAAATGAGGTCTAACCAAAGCAGAATAGAGTGGTACTATTATTTTCCTTGATCTGGACACCATGCTCCTATTGATGCAACCAAGAACGGCACTGGCTTACATATACACACCCTCTTGTACATTTCCCCAGAGAACTAGCATGGGGTAGCATGTGAGTATCAGACTAGGACTCCAGGAGAACCAGGATTTGAACCCTGCTCACTCAGGGACACCCCCGGTATGACTTTGGGCAGGTTCCCAGCCCTCAGCCTCCGCTAACGGGCACGGCAAACCCCTCTGAGCCAATCTGGCCAAGAAAACCCCATGATAGGGTTGACATAAGTCAGAAACGGCTTGAAGGCACGCAACATTTCCGCACAAATGTTAAAAAACAGAAAGAGTGCCAAGACAACAGTTCTCACACAAGCCATTGATGTAAGCTTTGAGATACTTGTTTTGCTAATGGCAAACGGCTGCCCTACAGCAGCTATCAAATAGGAAAGGGAAACATCAATAAATCACCAGAGATGTGGAGGAGCGATCTCACAGCTTCGTGTAAAGACACAAACAAACACAGCAACACAGGGGAAATTGTCAAGCGATGTGACTCACTTGCCCCTAATTTCCACACTTGGGCCTGTTCCACATTACACAGTGACAGCGCTATGATTCCACTCTAACTGCCTCGGTTGCATCGCATGGAATACCGGGATTTGTAATCTGGTAGGGAAATCTAAACATCCTTCGCTGGACTACAAATCCCAGGGTTCCATAGGACAGAACCACGTCGGTTAAGGCGGCATCACTGCAGTATCCTTGTGCGTGAAAGGGCCCTGGTATGGCGGTGGTGAGGAACCAGCTGGTGTTGGGTTCCCATCCGTGAGAACTGCCACGGCCAGTGGCCCGCATCGATGGAAGCTGTATCTGCACAACTTCTTGACGGTCTCGGGTTCCAAAGCCCCCTGCTAGGCAAGAGTTTTGTCACCCACGGGAATTGGTAATAAACCATGCATTTCTGTTGTCAGAATGATGGATACGAATGTCAGAGCAGCATGGCAAACGAGAGATGGAGAAGTTGCAGCTTGCAGGTAAATGGCTGAAATCTGCGGACAGCTCCCTCATATTAGCTACTAAAGCAGTCCACATTCTCCAGAGCAGAGCCCAGTCTGAAGGTAGCAGCCGGAAACACGCCCCCAAAACCCCAATTTCATAGGGTTTTCTTAGGCAAGGAACATCACAGGCGCTTTTGCCACTTCCTTCTTCTCAAAGATAGGCTGGAAATTATGGCTTATGAGGAATGGCTTAGGGAGCTAGGTGTCTTTAGCCTGGAGGAGAGAAAATTAACAGGTGACGTGATAGCTATGTTTAAACATTGGAAGGGATGCCATACGGAGGATGGAGCAAGCCTATTTTCTGCTGCTCCAAAGATGAGGACATGGAGCAGTGGCTTCAAACTTCAGGAAAAGAGATTCCATCTAAACATCAGGAAGAATTTCCTGACAGTAAGAGCAGTTTGACAGGGGAATACCCTGCCTTGGAGTGTGATGGAGTCTCTTTCTTTGGAGGTTTTAAAAAGAGGCTGGATGACCATCTGTCGGGAATGCTTTGATGGTGTATTCCTGCATGGCAGGGGGTTGGACTCGATGGCCCTTGTGGTTTTTCCAACTCTCTGATTCTATAGCCTACAACCCCTGGTAAGGCAGCAGTTAGAAGTATTTATTGCAAACCTAGGCCAGTTCTAGCACTAAGGCAGGGATTCAAATGGCTCAGGTGGCAAATACTGGTGGGCGGCACTGGCATCCACCAGTCCCCCACTCATTACCTTTCTCCTGAATAATCTGGCCGTCTCCTTTGCTGGCAGGGGTGGGTTTTGTGTGCTACACAGCCTGTTCTGCAGGAGTGAGAGCCAGGCAGCCCTCCAGATCTTGTTGAACTAGAAATCCCAGCATTCTTCAACACTGGCCACGCTGACTAGGGCTTCTGGGATTTAAAGTCCCACCACATCCAGAAAGCTGCATGATTCCAAAACCTAATCTACAGCTATAACACTTGATTTGAAGCACATATTGGGTACCCACTGAATGGTTCTCAACTTCTTTCAATCTCAGTCTAGCCCCCATTCCAGAGGCAGGTGGAACCAAAGGCTAATATGCAGGATCAAAAATGCCAACATATTTTAAGCTTAAAGCTCTTACTATCAGTATTTAAGCTTTCGGAGGGAGATTTCAATATTTAGAAACGGGGACAGAAGAAAACGTCAAAAAGCTGGGAATCTACCAGAGGCCTTCCATACTACAGAATGCAGTGTATAGCATCGTCATTCCATTTTGCCATGTCTGCATCCTATAAAATCCTGGGGTTGGTAGTTTGTTGTGCTAGAGCTCTCTGGCTAAGAATTCCGAATGCCCTCGTCAAACTGCAAATTAACCAGTGTGGCCATTGCCGCACTACACTCTTATAGCGTGATTATTCCACTTTCAACATCCTATGGAATCCTGGAGTTTGCAGGTTAAGGAAGAGTTTAGCCCAGTTTAGCCCTGGACTAGGACTCTAGCAGACCAGGGTACAAATCCTTCCTTAGTCGTGGAAAGTGGAAAAGGGACAGATGGAGACCTCAAGAGGGCCAAATTTAGGCCTTGGGTCTGCACTTCCCCATCCTTGACTTAAGCAAACCCGAAGGATGATGGGTGATCTTGGGCAAATCACACTCTCTCTGCTTCAGAGGAAGGCAATGCAAACCTCTTCCAACTAAATTTGGCCAAGAGAATCGTACCGTAGGGTCACCATAACACAAACAGCAATCTGCAAATCCCCGGATTCTGCTGCATGCTGCCGTAGGCACTTAAAGTTAGAACAGGGCACAATGCAGTTGGCCCTCCGTGTTGGCAAGTTTCACTTTCGTGGACTGGATTATTTGTGAGTTTCGCCAACTCCTGCCCTTCTACCTCAGGCCCTTCTTTTCGGGGGGAACCTTTCCTCTCGGCGGCTACAATCGGGCCATGCAGTCATTTAAAAACCCACCTCTGGTCCTCATCCGTCTCCACCAGCTGCTTTCTGGCCAAGTAAGGATGGCTCGCAGCCCAATTTCTCAGCACCCAAAGCCTCTCCAGATGCCCCACACAGACACCCAAGGAAGGAGATGGCTGAGAGAGGGGAAGTATAGGGCCAGTGTGCCCACCCAGCCCCTCTCCCTCTCCTTTCTTTGACTGATTTGGACGTTGGCCGCCCCAACTTCCCACCATGCCTTGGCCATGTTCCCACAGACATACCCACATAGATTTTGCTAGTTGCCGTTTTTCCACTTTTGCAGGGGTCCTGCACCCCAACCCGAGGGAACGTGGAAGGCTGGCTGTAATGAAATGAGAAACCATATGCGCCAAAATTAGCCCAGAGCTTGCAAACGTTAGTTGGTGGGTTTTTTTTTTAATACTACTTCTCCAATTTCCCGAACCAGCATGAACACCGGCCATGCTGGTTGGAGAATTATGGGGAATTTCAATCCGAAAACGTAACATTTTTTTCCAGATATTTTTATTAATTGTACAATAACTGGAAACCCCAGGATTCCATAGGATGTTGAAAATGTAATGGGTGCGGATGGGTGTTCCTGCATAGGAGGGGGTTGGACTCGGTGGCCCCTGGGGTCTCTTCCAACTCCCTGATACTAAGGCCATTTCCACACTAGACTGTTATAGTGCTATGATTCCACTTGCAACATCCTATGGAATCCTGGGGTTTGCAGTTTCGGGAGGGGCCAAACCCCAGGATTCCAGAGGATCTTGCAAGTAGACTCATAGCGCTGTAACAGTCTAGTGTGGAAATGGTCTAAGATTCTAATAATAGCACTATAACAGGCTAGCGTGGAAATGGCCTTGGACAATAGCCTTCAACGTATCTACCGCATCATCCCAAGAAGATATACAGCACACACCCCTCTTTCTTTGGCTTCTAGGATGCCCTCTGAATCTTGGCACTGCCCGGCTAGATCACAACCAGCTGGATGACAAAGGAAATGTCAGATTTGCAGACATCCGGCACGACGTCACAACGATTTACGGGCGGCACAGAGATATAGACACCGACATGTCTTTGATTATTACAAGGGTTATTTGATTTGACTTTTATTGAATTAAACTCTCTTCCTTTGTACAGAGGACCAGATTAACAGGCCACGAGGACATGAAGATAATAATTAAACGGAAGCCAATGGATCTGCTTTTCTCGTGCGTTTAATCCTCTCTTAGTCAAGCTACCTGGCGGAACAGATACCAGAGACGGCTCTCCCCATCTCACACACAACAGGGCATTTTATCCCTGCAGCCTGGAACTGTCATTTCAGGGAAGCAACCTTGAAATAACCTCCAGCATCAAAGCATCACTACACCGTTGTTCACGGATATGGCAAACGGCACTCTTTAGAGAGACTTCAAAAGCCATCAGTCACCAGGAATTGATGGGAAACTTCATGGGCTGGGGAATCTCCTCGCCCCTTTCCGGACAGTCCTGGCGGCTTTGTCTCGACACCCCGGCCACCAAATTCAATCTCGCCACGCCACCACGTATTGGGAGCAAAGAGGTCAAAAAAGGAGACAAAGAAGAAGAAGAGAGGGGAAAGGCCTGCATTTTCTTCGAAAACAAAGCACATGGTTACTTTTGGATCATCGATTGTTAGCATGATCACTTTGTTGATTGACTATCATTATAAGATAATATTGTATTAATGAAATTAACATAGAATAGTGAAAAATTAAACTAGAATTAAATTAATAATGATCCAATTGCTCTTGCTGTGGAAAGCTATTCAGGGTGAAAAAAACGGGGGAATGAATATTTAAATTACTGATGTGAGATCACTATTAATACGAATATCACAACTTTCTATTTTTCATTGTTCTTCTATGTTTATCTTCTCTCCTTTCCTGCGAAGGCTGATATCTCATTCAAATTATTTAAGCCTATGACCTCATTATATGGGGAAGTTCACATGTTCTCTTTTTTCTTCCTCTTTTTTTTTGTCTTTTTTCCCCCTTTTCTCTTGTCTTTCTTTTTCTTTTTCGCTTCCTTCCCTTTTTTATTCTTTTCTTTCTCCTCCTCCTTTTTTATCTGTTTTCTTTGTATATGTTTGCTATTTCGATTTGTATATTTATCAACTGTGTAGATTCAGTAGCAGTTTTACCATTTTTGTGTAATGTATGATGTAAGTTATGTCTATGATATATGTCCATTTTTGTGTAATGTATAATGTAAGTTATGTCTATAATTCAATGTCTTTTTGTAAGTATTTTTTTGTCCCAATACCAATTTCCTCCCCTATTTCCCCTTCCCTGCCTGACTCTTTTTCAATAATAAAAAATAATTTAAAAAAAGATTAAAAAGGTAGATAATTAAGTATGTGGATAAGTAAAGTAAATACTTTACTTTTTAAGTAAAAAGTACTTTAAAAAAAAGTACTTTACTTTTAAAGTAAATAAGTAAATACAACGATAAATGAATAGTAACAATTGATAGTAATGGTATAAAAAAGATCTAATACTTAGATGTAATTATTCAAGTAATATGAACTGTTTGCAACAGGGGTGGGAATCAATTTTTTAGCTATTTTATGTTATGTATTGTTAGTTTTTGTTTTAGTTATGTGTAGATTGTATGTATTGTTAGGGGTTTTTTGTTGTTTGATATGTTTGTGTTAAAGAAAATAAAAATTTATTCAAAAAAGAAAGCAAAACAAAGTACATGGGAGTTTGGAACTTCCTTAATATTTCCAGGAATGTGATTCTGCTTCAAAAACAAGGGCGTTTTCTCAGTGCGTCTTCTTTTCAAAGAAAAGGCCTCCCCTTTTTGTGCTAACTTTTTGACCACGCTGCACGGCAAATTCACCAGCAGGAGCGGTAAGGAGGGAGGTGGGACCGGGTAGATCGGGCAGCGGCCATATGTGGCTGCAACATTGGAAACCCCTGCAGTGATGGATGTAAATAGCATTGTGTGTCACGGTTTGCTGTGATAGGGTGACAGCGTGCACCATGCACCACGTTGGCGGAGACCACTAAGGACATCTAGTCCAACCCCATTCTGCCATGCAGAAACACACCACTGAAGCACCCCCGGCAAACGGCCATCCAGCCTCCGTTTAAAAACCTCCATAAAGAGGAGAGACCACCCACCACAAGGCAGCCTCTTCCACTGTCATTACAGTCAAGAACTTCCTCTTAATATTGAGGTGGAATCTCATCTTGTGTCACGTGAATCCATTTGGTTATGTCCTAGTTGTTGGAGCAGAAGAAATCAAGCTCATCTTTCCACCTGATATGTCTCTAAACGCAGCTATCCGTAGGGATATGGGGGCAGGAAGGGCTATTTTCCCCAGGTGGCAATGTTTTGGAGGCGTCCTGGCCCATGGCCCCGCCTCCATGTGCCCTGGCCCCGCCCCTCATGCCGTAGCCCCGCCCTCCACACGCCCCAAGCTCTGCCACCGCAGCTATCTTGTCACTATCTATCACTATCTAGCTATCTTCTCTTCCCCAAGCCGAACATACCCAGCTCCTACACTACAAAAATACAATAAAATGAGATAGATCAAATACCGTAAAGTAAACTAACATAAGGTAAGGTATGATAACACACAATAAGATAAAAATAAAAGAATAAGACTATAAGAAAATACCAAAACTTATCATAGGAGGTTATCATCTTGTGATAAGATGAAAAATAATACAATACAAAAAGAGTACCGGTATGTATTTAGATGAATCCATCATCTTTGCATGCAACCCCGAAAAATTGTTTTCTCAGCCTTAACACTAAACTTAGCAGGTCTGGTGATTGCATATGTGTTTGTGCCCTAAAGGAAATAAGATAATCATTTGTTACAGTCCCAGTATATAGTTCTGTCAGGTTGCCTTCCTCTGGGCACCTTCTGGTTTGTCGGCATCCTGCTCGCGAAATGGACAGGGTATCCCAGGTGAGGTCTGACCAAAGCAGAATGGAGTGGCACTATTCCTGCATCTATATTCTGCCGTGGCAATGTGAGGAGGTGGTAACTGACATGCAAACGGCTACTGGTCCCGTTTCTCCTCCTATTAAAGACAAACAGGAGAGAAATTCTCTGTATCTGCCATGGGAGAAAGCCATGCCGTCAGCAGGAATGGAACCACAGATTAAAGAGATGCAAACTGCAGCATAACTGCTCCCCTTTCTTCCCCGCAGCCTGGCTAGGACCTGATCCTGTTTCATCCCCACCCTGGCATGTCTAAAGCGCAGCCGCTCAGATGATGCACCTTCTATAAAACTCACACAAGGAAAGGAGCGTCCAATATTACACTGTGCATGCATTCACACCATGGGTGCGGAACTGTGGACGTTTGTAAGAAACTCTGTACAGTGGAATCTGCTGCCTCCGTGCAGTGTGGTGGAGTCTCCTTCTTTGGAGGTTTTTAAGCGGAGGCTGGATGGCCATCTGTCGGGAGTGCTTCGATGTGGGTTCCTGCATGGCAGAAGGGGGTTGGACTGGATGGACCCTGGGGGTCTCTTCCAACTCTACGATTCTATGATTCTATACCTGCCTCACCTCTGCTTTGTTCCCTTTGTAAATCCAGGGTACAGATCAAACCTATGTTCACATATCATAGTGTCCTCTGCGCACACTGTATGCACACAGGTTTAATTGACAGTGAGAATCCATGTTAAATTTCTTTGATGAGAGGAGAGCTGGGAAGAGATGACGAGCAAGTGTCCCTTTTTATAACCGCGCCATAAATAGGATCACAGCATTCACATTAAATGAAACTACTTGGAACACCTCGTATTATCTGGTGATACCTCACTGCTTCTTGGATAGAATGTGAATCACTGATAAACTGTCAATCATAGAATCATAGAAATGTAGAGTTGGAAGAGACCCCCGGGGCCATCCAGTCCAACCCCCTGCTATGCAGGAACACCCTCAAAGCACTCCCGACAGATGGCCATCCAGCCTCTGCTTAAAAACCTCCAAAGAAGGAGACTCCACCACACGCTGAGGCAGCCTATTCCACTGCCGGACAGCCCTGACCATCAGGAAGTTCTTCCTGAGGTTCAGGTGGAATCTCCTTTCCTGCCGCTTGAATCCATTGCTCCTTGTCCTGGTCTCTGGAGCGGCAGAAAACAAGCCCTCTCCCTCCTCTACGTGGCATCCCTTCAAATATTTAAACATGGCTATCATGTCCGCTCTTAACCTTCTCTTCTGCAGACTAAACATACCCAGCTCTCTAAGTCTATCCTCATAGGGCATGGCTTCCAGGCCTCTCACCATTTTGGTTGCCCTCCTCTGGACCTGCTCCAGCCTGACCGTGTCCTTCTTGAATTGGGGTGCCCAGAACTGGACACGGGATTCAAGATGAGGTCTAACCAAAGCAGAGTAGAGTGGTACCAGTACCTCCCTCGATCTAGACACCACACTCCTATTGATGCAGCCAAGAATTGCGTTGGCTTTCTTGGCTGCCGCGTCACACTGCTGACTCACGTTCAGCTTGTGGTCTATTAAAACTCCTAGATCCCTTTCACACGTACTGCTATCCAGCCACGTGTTCCCCATCCTATATTTCTGTATTCCATTTTTTCTACCTAAGTGTAGGACCTTACACTTCTCTCTGTTGCATTTCATTTTGTTAGCTCAAACCAAGGAAAAGACCGGAGGATGAGGAAGGGAAGAAGAGAGGCAAATGATGCTGACAATAAATGATCTACTTTTACAAAGCTTTTGGAAGTATGGCCTTACATCTCCTTCTAACACACCCACACCCACAAATAACTTCACTGAGGGCAACAGAAGGAGCGGAGGCCATCGTGTCTTCACCATCTAGTGTGCTTCCAGACAGAAGGCGCCTTGGGCTGTGCAGCCAAAGGCAATGATGCACAGCCAGCTATTCTGCCTGGGCTTTCCTTTGTTTTAGCATCGAGGCCCAAGCCCTCTTGCCGCTGGAGAAACACCCCCACGGTTACCTCCCTAGCTTCCTTACTACAAGCTCTGTTCTTCTTCTCCCCGCTTCAGCCTTCGCTTGCCTTCCCAGATTCCTTGTTGGGCTTCTCCAGATCTTCCCTTCCAGCTGCCTACCCCTACCCCACCGACACCCTGCCCAGGAAAGAAGCATTGGCCACACAAATTAGCTGGTCCTTCATCACATAGTGCCATCAGCACCTTGGTAGGCAAGGGACAACGGCAGCAATGGGGGCAGTGCAGAAGGAAGGCGGTAGCCACAAAGGGAGGCACTGGGGTAGGAAGGGAGGTGCCGGCGTCAGGGCTCGGGAAGGGGAGCATGGTGTATTTCCTCTATTCCTGGAGCTTTGGCTACCTGAGAGGGCCATCTCACTTGACATAGTGGCAGGGCCAGCACACGCAGTCAGAAAAGAAGATGAAAAGGAAGATGACATGGAGGGTTACCGGCAGAAGACAGCATCTTCTTGGTAAAATTCTTTCCTTGAGGCCAGGGGCACTTTCACACTGTAGTACTATCGCAATATGCTAGCAACCACAAGCTGAACATGTGTGAGCGGTGTGATGTGGCAGACAAGAAGCCCAAAGCGATTCTTGGTTGCATCCATAAACGCTTAGCATAAGCCGGATGGCCATCTGTCAGGAGTGCTTTGATGAGGGTTCCTGCATGGCAGGGGGTTGGATTGGATGGCCCCTGGGGTCGCTTCCAACTCTATGATTCTATGATTCCGCTTTTAACTGCCATGCTTACACCCCGCAGAATCCTGGGGTTTTCAATAGTGCGGAAACGGCCTCAGATTGATAGCAAAAGCCATATTAATTTCTTCTCCCGCTTCATTCTGCAGGTCACCTAGAGGCCCTTGTCTAGACAAATGACCCATTTTCTTGCATGCTGAGAACTCAAGGGGCTATCGATTGTGTGCTGAGCGTGTCTGATACCTGGGGTGGAGGTGGCAGCGCGGGGGGGAGACAGAAATCAGGTCACGGTCGATTTCTGCCTGCCTTTGCTCGACTAGCAGAAACATCACCCTTCCACGTTCTAGAATGGCCAGCTGCAGCAAGTCTGGGGGTCAGTCTTCTGCTCCCTGGACCTTTGGGGCCACTAGCCACAAGATCCACTTCTGATCTTGAAAAAAAAAATGTGTTTTTAAAATTGTTACAGGGAGCAGATAAGTCCCTTGTTGAAACAGCTTCACTGGCTACCAGTCTATGGCCAGTTCCGCAGTAGACTGTTACAGGACTGTTATCCCATTTTCAACATCCTATGGAATCTTGGGGTTTGCAGTTCAGGGACGGGCTTCAAAGTCGAGTGTGGAAATAGCATATTTCTGGGCATAATTCCAAGTAATGAGTATGCCCTATAGAGTCCAACAAGGCTCTAGAGTATCCAGAGTATCTGAAAGACTGTATTCCCTGCCCCTCGCATATGAACCTGGGAGTTGGATCCCTTCCAGCTCTATGATTCTACGACCTTCATTGCTGCTCTTTTTGCCAAGATGGGATATAAATCTAATTAATTAACTAATCAAACTGTGCAGGCAGGCTTCAGCCTATCTGGATGGCAGCTCCAGGGGGTTTTCAGGAGAGATCGGTCCTCCTTCTTTGGCCCAAGCAAGAACAATCCAAGGCGTTTGGAAGGAGCAAGGGCTGCAAACACAGCCTCGGGGCCACACTTTGCCCAGCCCATTATAACATCCAGACCGCCAACAGAATATTTTTAGGTTTACATGTACCCCTCGCTACAGCCAAGAAGTTTGTCCAAACATTTAGGTGGAATCTCTGTTCTTGTCACCCAGACCTAGATGTTCTTGTCCTAGTTGCTGGAACGGTAGAAAACAAGCTTGCTCCGGCTTCCTTGTGTGACACCGCTTCAATTATTTAAAGATGGCTATCACGGCATCTCTCTGTTTTCTCTTCCCCGGGCTAAACATACGAGAAGGAGAATATACTCCATGCACTTGTAGATGGAATAAATTTTATATTCTTTGAAAGCTTTTTAAAGGATAAAATTCACTCCATCTACAAGCACGTGGAGTTTATTCTCCTTCTCCTTTGCTGATTCCAACATGTGCTCTCCAGTTTTTGTTCAAGCTAAACATACCCAGCGCCCTACGTTGTTCCTCATAAGGTCTGGCTTCCAGACTTCTGATCGTCTCAGGTTGCCCTCCTCTGGACACCTTCCAGCTTCTCAAGATCTATTCTGAACTGTGGTGGCCAGAAGTGGACGTCTGGGCTCCTGGATGAAGGACAAAGAAGTACACCTCTGTGTACTGAACGACTAAGGTCAAAAAGAGAAGACGGGCGCTTGCAAAGATGTATAAAGATACGAAGAATAAATGTTGGAACTATCAAGATCAGATCGGATCTCTGGATCTAACCTAGATTCTGAGAAAGGATCTAATACTTAAGTATTTACTAACAGTTGTATGCAACAAGGGTGGGAACTAATTTTTAGTTATCTGTAGGCGGTTTGTTTGTTTATTCTTTATTGCTAATGGTAGTTTTGGAAGATTTTTGTAGCTCTGTTAAGTTATTTCTTGTTTTGTTATATATATCTACTATATAAAAGTCAAAGTTTTTCCATGAGTTTGTGAGTTTGTCTGTTTGTCTGTGTCAGGCAAAGACCTCATATGCGAAGATGCTATGGAACCCGGGGGTTTGCAGTTTAGGGAGGGGCCTTCAGCATTCTCAACCAGAGAGCTCTTGGGCCTCAGGCCAGTTGCTCCGGAGACAAGGCCTAGCAGCAAGGAGAAAGCCCGCGTATTGCCTCAGAACCCCAACCTCTGTACGTTAACAACTCCGAACGCAAATTGGATTGGGGAATATGGGGAATAGCAGTCGACTGTGTCTGTCTTGAATAGCCCGGCCGGTTGCTATGGAGACGAGGCCTAGCACCAAGGAGGAGGGAGCGTGTTTCTCACAGGAATCCGACCTCCGTATGTCAATAACATATTGCGTGTTAATAACCTAACATAATGGATTGGGGAATATGAGGAAAAGTTACAGGTACTGGACAAGACAGTTTGGGGAATCAGAGACACAGGATCTCAAATCTGTGTATTTCAACTGCATCTAATTCCTAAAGGAAAGGAAGGTAATTCCTAAGGTATTTCTAACAAGTATTACCTCTGAGAAAATAAAATCCCAGCAATGCCAGGTAAAAAACGTTAGTATGTATATATGTGCGTGCATGCATGTGTGTGTGTGTGTGTGTGTGTGTGTGTTATATTGTTATATGTTTGTAGTTTTATATAACCTTTTTTATAAATTCTGTAGTTGTTTTGTTTTTCTTTTTTGCTTAATAAAAAAAGAGAAGAAGGGTATATTTGTGAGAGGCTGCGAGAAGAGCGGAACAGTCCAGGCTGTGACCGAACCGGCACGAGGAGGAGGAGCAAGGCGTGCATTCCAGCTGTACATCAAGAACGAAAAACCAGGAACCCTCCCAAATTTGGTCACGTAACCAAATAACAAACAACACCAGACAAATTCCTTCTTCTACACAAGGTACAGGCGCAATTTCCAGTTTTCACTCAGGCCACCATAATGGCAAGCCTCTCTTTGGGTTGGGTTTTTTTTTTTTCCTGGCCAAAGCTCTTCAAGGGAGCTTTGCCCCAGCCTTCCTCTGGGGGCGAGAGAGTGTGACTTTCCCAAACTTATCCGTTGGGTTCCTGCAAGTGAGTGGGAATTCAAACCTAGTCCAACATGCAAATAAATGCCTAGCATATTCACAACGGTATCTGGCTGTAAGGTTATGAACATCTGCATCTGAGAAAAGAAATTCAAGTTTCTTTTTGGAAAAGAGCATCTTCTTACATGTGATTTACATAAAAACAACTGTGTCTCATTTTCAATGAATTCTGTATAAGCCCTACATTATTTTTTTAACGTTTCCAGTGACTCAGAAAGGCTCAGTATCTTCAGCAAGCTGGCAGTCACCAAATCGGAATATATTTCTGCTACGGGTGGCAAGAACAGTTAAGCCGCCCAGTTGTTGTGCCTGTTGAGTGTCAACTTCAACAACCGACTTCAGAGACAGAATTCTCAATTCTGGCAATTTAAAAGGCCAGAGAAACGAAGCTTCAAAGTCAATCGGGCTATTTGCGTAATATCTGCAGAGATGTTAGCCCGCTGAGATATTTTTGTTTTAACTGAAACAGCAACAGGATAATAACTTTATACGAGACCACCCGACAACTTGCAAAATAGCCTGAAAATGCTGAATGACTCATCCTCAAGCCAGGTTTGAGGTTAAACTAAAACAAAACAGCAAGGGCGGTGTGCTTGGAAGTAGGGCAGAAAAGCCAAAGGCCACTCGCAGAATTCTAAATCCGACAGCTACTCCGAACTAGAACAGAACTCTGGAATCGAGGAGACCGATATAAGCGTTTGCTTTATCGCCGCGTGCTTTTAGGTCATTTCTGACTTATGGTGACCCCGAGCTGAACCTATCCCAGGGTTTTCTGGGGGTGAATGTGTGACATGCCCAAGACCACCCAGTGGGTTTCCATGGCCAAGAGCGGCAGAGCTTGGAGTGTGTGGAGGGGGGGGCGGGAGGGGCCGTGGCCACAGCGCGTGGGGCCGTGGCCGCGGCACGTGGGGGTGTGGCTGCGGCGCACGGGGGTGTGGCTACGAGCCAGGACGCCCCAAAAATATTGCCGCCCAGGGGAAAGCGCCCCCACTGCCCCCTCCCGTCCCTACGTGACTGATGGCCAAGCAAGGAATAAAAACCCAGGCTCACAGTTTAATGCTCAAACCACTGCAATATGCCAGCTAAGTATTTACTTACCACTCTGCAAAGACTTCAGTGGGTCTACTCCAACTGGGACTAACAACTGGATCTAAGACAGAGGGTCTTAGAAAACTTGGAAAAGTATTATTATTATTGTTATTGTTATTGTTATTATTTAATAGCCATAGTATTTGTGGAATTTCAGTCCTACTTTTGCTTATTTTAATTGCAAGATGCCTTCACTCACAAGCCTGTCTCTTTAAAAAAAAAAGTATCATATTTTGTCTTTATTATTGCTGTATTGAAATTGGCTTCTTTTGTTGTTATACAAATATTTATGGATATATCCTTTGTTTGAAGTTCCTTATATATATTGTTTTTCTTTTAACTTTTTTTTAACAATAAAAAGAACTTAAAAAAATAATTTTTTTTTAAAAAGTATCATATCTGTATTAAGCACAGAGAAAATAAAAGAATAATTAATGAAAGACAATATTTTTATGGTTGATAAGAGTTAATAAGTAGAAAATATACACAAGGGAAACTTTTCTCGACGTTTTAAATCGTAATTTTATCTGACTCACCTAGACTTATACGTCAAATCAACTTTGAATGTAATAGGATGTATTATAATCCTTTTTTCTTCATGTAGGCCATTTCCGCACTAGACTGTAACAGTGCTATTATTCCACTTTCAACATCCTATGGAATCCTGGAGTTTGCAATTTAGGGAGGGGACTGAAAGTGGAATAATAGCACTATAACAGTCTAGTGCGGAAATGGCTGTACTTTTCTCTCTTTATTAAGGAAAATAATTTTGTACTATTTTCTATTATAATGCATGTATAAGGATTTGATCTTGCATTATACTGAAAATAAAACAAATACATATGGGGGAAAATGGAATCAAGAGACCAAGACGATAGCCTAAATCCAATACAGTCCCAATTAGAGAAGACTCACTGAATCAATGAAACTTAAATAAGTGTTGACTTATCAAATTCCCATTGTTTCAGTAGATTTACTCTAGCTGTGAGTAACAATTGGAATTAGGTTGTTATCACCTCTTGGACACCCTTTTTCAAAAAGAAGGTGGAGGAGGAGGAGGAGGAGAAAAAGGAGAAAGGAAGGAAGGAAGGAAGGAAGGAAGGAAGGAAGGTAGGTAGGTAGGTTAGTCTGGAAAAAGAGTCACATTAGATTAATATAATGTAAATATGCAAAAGGTAAAATGAAAAACATAAATAAAATAAATAAAAATATCTACTAATACATAAAAGTCAAAGTTTGTTCTCTGTGTCAGGCAGGCGAAGACCTCATATGATTGGCTGCCTGTGAAGATTCTGTGTAATCCTGGAGTTTGCAATTTAGGGAGGGGCCTTTAGAATTCTCAGCCAGAGAGCTCTTGGGGCTGCCATGGAGATGAGGCCTAGCAGCAAGGAGGAGGAGGGCAGTGCATTCCCTCAGGAACCCAACCTCTGTATGTTAATATCTCTGAATACAGATTAGACTGAGGAATATGGGGGAAAATTACAGGTACTGGAAAAGACAGCTTGGGGAATTAGAGACACAGGATCTCAAATCTTTCTAACAAGTATTACCTATGAGAAAATAAAATCTCAGGCAACGCTGGGTATATACGCTAGTATAATACAAAACAATGCCTCTGCTTGCGAACAAATTATAACAGGTCTAATCAGCTTGCCCAGGACCGATGTTAATAAATTGGCTCATCCCGTCTCACCAAACGTCTGAGAATACAGAAATGTCTTGCAACCTCTTCCCAACTTCAAAACAGAGGAATGAGGGGCGTGGGGAAGAGTGACACTAGGAGTGAAGCGCACATTCTCATGTATTTTCTAGAAATGTGACCTAGAAAGTAAAAGCAGGTTCAGCAAGAACACAGGGAAAAAAAGTAGTTCCTAGAACTTTGGGGCTGTTGGGACATATGCTGTTTTGGGCAACTCTCAGCATCTATCTAATTATAGGGTTCATACCCAGGCTTTTCTGAACTTAGTATCTTCACACTGACTTTAAGCCATGGTGGCAGGTCATTCACTAATCTAGGGGTGAAGAGCATATGATCTAGGGGTTGTCCTATTACGGTTTCTGTTATCTCTAGCCACTGGCTATGCTGGCTGGGGCTGATGGGAGCTGGAACCCACCATCCTCCAAAGGGCCACAGAATACCCACCGCACATAACCCCTGGGGTGCTTCCAAGGTGCATTTGTAAGACGTCATGCTCTTGGATTGGCATCGGGAACAGGCCACATACTGCCTAAACATGCAGATTAGCAGGGGGGATGAGGGCACACCAAAAGCTGAGAAAGACAGAGACACTCGGAAAAGTTACTTTTTGGACAACAACACCCAGAACTCACGCTGGCTGGGGAATTCGGGGAGTTATAATCCAGAAACAAGGTAGTATCTCTGCCTTGTTAGCAGGTCAGGACTACCCCAGGCCCTGAGATGTAGGGAAAACCCCTGTGACGTCACAGCAGGCAGGCTCTGGTGATGTTACAACAGCAGTCCCTAGTGACGTCATTAAGCATCAACCACAGCTGCAGCGAGTATGCCATTCCAAACAAAAACAACAAATCTAACAAATAAAGTAAATACACACACATGGGGACACATGGCTGGATAACAGTACGTGCGAAAGGGATCTAGGAGTCTTGGTAGATCACAAGCTGAGCATCAGTCAGCAGTGTGATGCGGCAGCCAAGAAAGCCAACACAATTCTCGGTTGCATCCATAGGAGTGTGGTGTCCAGATCAAGGGAGGTAAGGGTACCACTCTATTCTGCTTTGGTCAGACCTCATCTGGAGTACTGTGTCCAATTCTGGGAACCTCATTTCAAGAAGGATATCAACAAGCTGGAGCATGTCCAGAGGAAGGCGACCAAAATGGTGGAGGGTCTGGAAGCCCTGAAGCCCTATGAGGAGCGGCTTATGGAGCTGGGGATGTTTAGTCTGCAGAAGCAAGGTTACGAGGGGACATGACAGCCATATTTAAATATTTCAAGGGATGTCATGTAGAGGTGGGAGTGGGCTTGTTTTCTGCTGCTCCAGAGGCTAGGACAAGGAGCAATGGATTCAAACTACAGGAAAAGAGATTCTGACTGTCTTCCTGATGGTCAGAGCTGTCCGGCAGTGGAATCTGCTGCCTCCATGGAGTGTGGTGGAGTCTCCTTCCTTGGAGGTTTCTAAGCAGAGGCTGCATGGCCATCTGTCGGGAATGCTTAGATGTGGGTTCCTGCATGGCAGAAGAGGGCTGGACTGGATGCCCCCTGGGGTCTCTTCCAACTCCTGGATTCTAAGATTCTATATCCTCCCTCTCTCTTACTTTTCAAGACAGTGTTCTCAGCCTGAGATTCCTCCAGAGAAGAGGAGGCTGGCCCGGAAATCTGTGAACACTAAGCGCTTCTGGGTTCTGGATGGTGCAGCCATCAGCATAAGGCAGATTTCTGCCTGCCTGCCTGGCTGCATAGCTGATCTTCTGACATAATTAAAATAACAGAATCATAGAGCTGGAAGAGACCACAAAGGCCATCCAGTCCAACCGCCTGTCACGCATTGGGACAAGCCATCTTTACTTCTCCTACCTGCCCTCCTTCTCATTTTCTGGGCTCCATCCCCTTTGAGGGGTTAAGCAAGAGATGCATTCCCATAGCGTAACAGCCGAGCGACTGAGATCTAAGCTCAATTACTAGTCCCGTCTAAAACGGACACACCAAATCAATGGGATTTATATACTTGCTGACCTACCATTCAACAATTGATTCAGTGGGGCCACTCGAGCGGCGACCGGCAGTTGGATTTAGGCCTGAACCACAAACCAGAAGAAGGGTCCAGGTTCAAATCCTACCTCTGTGATGGGCTCAATAGGACGGCTTAAGATAGCCTTTCTCTTCCTCATTCTCCCTCTGCCTCAGTGTCCCCAACTGTGATACGGGGATAACTCCACTCACACTGGAACGTTATTTTTGCAAGTTATTTGGGCTATCGCCACTGAGTTCTAGAGTTCTCTCCCTTGACAGGTTCACCTGTGGAATTCACTGCTGCTAAGTGTAGCAATAACTTCCAGTCTGGTTGACTTTAAAGAGGACCGGATAAATTCAGAGAGGATGGTGCCCTCAATGACTACTAGTCAGAATGGCTATATATCACCTCCAGTATCACAGTCGTTGGGATTTGTAGTTTTAGGGAGGGACAGTTAGAATTCTCATCCGCAGAGCCCTAGTGCCTTCTCAAACACCAAACCCCAGAATTCCACAGAATGCAGTTAAAGTGGAATCATAGTGCTATTACTGCGTCGTGCAAAACAGCCCCAAGTAGGCCCTGGTCTGGTTCAAGAAGACTTTTCTAATGTCCTTATCCGATCCTCTCACCCAACACCAAAAGGAAACGCTTTTGGCTTGGGGTGCAAGTTAATTTGGTGCCTTTACATTTCAAAAGGCTGGTTTTATTGTACCTCCCACCTACGTTAGTTATTATTTTGCCATCGCTTTTTATTACATCCTTTGGTTGCAATTCTGTTTATACTCTTGCGTTAGCCATTCTGGATGCTTACTTCCAAACTGGCTACAAGTATACTAAAAGATACTCCAGTTCACTTCACATGCTTCTTAACTGTCAAATAAATTATTTTCATTCATGTATCTTTTCTAAATCCAAAGATCGACGGATTCTTTGTCATTGACTTGTTACAACCACAGCCCTATTTGTTCCTTGAATTCTCGTGGTGTTCGATGACTTGGGTCGTGATCCCATGCACTCTTCCCCAAGAATAATCCCCAGTGAATAAAGGGAGAATTACTTCTAAATAAACATCCACTGTAGATTGTCATACAATGCAATCTTAGATGCACCTATTCAGAATTAAGTCCCACTGAGTTCAATGGGACTTGTTCTCAGATTAGTAAGCAAGGTATTGCAAATTAAATGTCTAGATGATGCTTCATATTCATTCATTCATTTAAAAAAAAATTGAGTGGTCCTTCATCTGCAAGAGATATCAGGACAGTTTATATAACAATATTTTAATGCATTTTTTAAAAAAGCAATTAAATCAGTGCAATCCAACAAACAATATAATACGGAGGTTACACGCTAAAACAAATCAAAATGCTGCCTCACTCCTTCCCCTCCCATCTTTTACAAACAAAACGATAATTGAAAAAGATGGTACAAATAAAAAACATCTTGAGCTAGAGCTGAAAAGAATACAGAGTCAGCACAGACAGTTGCGTGATCTGTTTTTCCTGTATTTTGCAGTTTGTGGTCGAAACCACTACCAAAGCCATTCTCAAAAAATAAGGTTGCAAACTCTCGGGTTTTTGCATAGCTTTTAATACAAGGGTGGGCCTACAGAGGAATACCCTACAGGAGCGTTGTTCAAGACAACTAATACAATTTATGGGAAGTGCATGGATTGCTAAAAGCACAAAACTGATGCTCTTCTTATTCATACACCCATGATTCTTCACACTGTGCATCTGTTTAAACAATTCTTTCGCTGGAGCAATACTTTGCAATGACTTCATCTATCTTCCCACGTATCTTCTCAGTCTACGGTCCGAAGGCCTGAGTAGCCCTACTGCTTGCTGAAGCTAAGAAGGGCTGAGTCTGGTTGTGAGACTGGCTAAAAAGGCCTTCAGTTGCCTGATGGAATTAAGCAATTGATTCCAAGGTGAAAAAGGAATAGGTATATTCTTATCTTGAGAGCCAGCAGTATGCGTGTTAACGTTTACTCTGGAGATCAGGGTTCAATTCCCCTCTCGGCCATGGAAACCTCGGGCACCTCACACCCTCTCAGCCCCAAAAATTCTGTGACAGGCTCGCCCTAGGATTGCTGTAAGTTGGAAACAACTTTAAGGCACACAAAAACAACAACAACTCAGTAACAACAAAAGGCCTTTCCGTCCTACACTGTTATAGCGCTATTATTCCACTTCCAACATCCTGCGGAATCCTGGGGTCTGCAATTTAAGGAGGGGCATTGAGAATTCTCAGCCAGAGAGCTCTTTGGCCTCAGGAAACTACAAACCCCAGAATTCCAGGGGATGTTGAAAGTGGGATAATAAGAGTGTAGTGCAGAAAGGGCCATATTCTTATCCTAGTCCTGTATATTACAGAATATATTATATACTACTGTTAAATTAGGCCTTCCGACCTTTTTGATCAGTGTGGACAAGCAAGCTGCTGCGACCCTAACCAGTGTTGCAGAATGCTGGGAGTTACAGTCCAACCTCATCTGGATTGCTCCGTGTTTCCTCACCCCTCTTGCCGCATGGGATTTCTGACCAACGTAGTCCAAAACACCTTGAGAACCAAAGCTGTACCCCCAGCCCTACCACAGATGCAGTGCTTCATGGCGGAAATGTTTGCTACAGATGTTAAAAGATAGACGCACACTTTTTCCTTCTCTGTTCACGAAGCCCTAGAAGGGCACGTAGAGTAATTTTGAGAAAGGGATCTATCTAGATTGGGAAAAGAGGAGGTGGGGTGAAGACAAAAGAAAAGTTTAAACAACCACCACCGTCAAGAGGGGATTTTAAGCTTTATGAACCTCCAGTCAGCATTAAGTCACAGAACGTGGCCTCCTTAGTGGTGGATCCAAAGAACTTTTTCATCCACGGGGGCCTGCCGAGGACCAGCCACTGGCAAGTAAGCGCTGTAAGTGTTATTGGTTCTGGTTTGGTTTTTTCTCCAATAAATTCGAACATGCATTTAAAAGCTTATTACCACTCTGTAGCTATTGGTTACTTTACTATTTTCTAAAATTAAATTCTGTATGGCATATATTCTTTAAAGAGTTTCATTGGTCTCTTTTTTCCCCCAAGATGTACTCGCACGGTCAATTCCACTAGAACAGCCTGCAGGTGAAAAATTACTTAAGCCATTCCAGTCTTGTCATGTTAAGAAATCAGGCCTATTTTACAGATGAAGAATTTAGGCTTACAAATGGAGGCTTTATGCAAGTGTGCATGCACACACACACCCCAAACACAAACATGTCCACGGGTTAACAAGATTTGCAGCCAGGCCTTCCATATCCAAAACCCTTACCCTCCAGATGTCATTCAATGTGCATGCGTCTCTGTCTGTCTGTGAGGCCATTTCCACACTGCACTTATAGTGTTGTTATTCCACTTTCAACTTCCTGTGGAATTCTGGGGTTTGTAGTTTCCGGAGGCCCAAGAGCTCTCTGGCAGTGAATTCTAAATATCCCTCCCTCAACTGCAAACCCCAGGATTCCATAGGATATTGAAAGTGGAATAATAGCATGTAACAGTGTAGTGCAGAAAGGGCCTAAGTGTAAAAAATCAGTTCCCACAATCCCTGTCCCAAATTAGTGTTAGCGAAGTAGCCCAGCGTCAAAGTATCCTAAAAAGCAGCCCAGAATCCTACTTCATTGCTTGGCAATTGCACCATCCGGGGTGATTTGCACATCTAAGAATCAACCTCCATAGATGGAGACTGTGAATTTCTGCAAACACAACCACTATTTTTAAAGGAATCAATCACACAATTGGCTGCTATACACCAAATCTCAATCAAGCGAGCTGTGTTACAAGCGTGGGGCATTCTGCATACGGTCAGAGATCGTGAATACTTTTATTACAACCCTCAAACCTTCCTCAGCCATCCACACTACAAGCAGGACATCCTTAGCCAACAGTCTGTACCACTGAGGAAAAAACAAAAAATCCAGATCTGAAAAAGATTTCTACAAACAAGGATATAAACGACTGAGCAAAAAGATACTGTTAGCACTGGATTTTAAGTTTATGTCCATCAATACTCTTCCCACCTGTCCCAAAATACAAACCACAATCAAATCCATCACAAATCAGAAGCAATATGCTATAGTCGTGTAGACGCAATCATCCTTTGGTTCACCCCCAGTACCTAAAATGTATATATCTTTCTATATATCTGGATTTTAAAAACATTATACAAGCACAGACACATGTATATCTCAGGTCTCTTCCAGTTTCCTCCCTCGCCACACAACATACAGCCCATAAGACGAGCCCAGCCTTTGCTCGATTCCACGCAAGGACAATGCTTGGCCCTGGAATGAGAGAAGAGGGGTGTGTAGGGTGCTCCCCCACCCCACTGTGTCTATTCACTGCAGGAAAGCTAGTGCAAGGGGAGGGAAGGAAGCCTTCGCAGCAGGTTTTCAGATCTCTGTGTAGCTGGGCTGGTGAATATGTATCTCATCCCTAAATTCCGCTGCCCCGCAGAAATCTCCACCGCGCCCAACCAATCTCGCACTGTACTCAAAAATCTGAAAACCGTATTGTGCATACTACAGCCTTTTCCCCATCCACAAAAGTAAATAATATCTTTCCCATTCCCAAGGGATCTTTGCAAGGGATTGCACCAGGGCTTGCCAAATCACCCCCTACCTCTTTTGTTGCCGGCTCAGCAACGGCAATAATGCCACCCATTCATCCACCCAGCCTCCCTCTCTCTTTTTTCCACCCGCCTTTGGCTTCCCATCCTCCAGCAATTTTGGCTTACCTCTCGCCCTTCCAGCCCTGCTGCTTTTGCCAAAGAGGGACGGAAAAGGAAAAATGATCTTGTCTCCTTCGGGTAGGCCACGCCACAAATTCGCTCTGCACCCTTGAAGGAAAAAAAGAAAAAGAAAAAGATAGCAAGAAGGGGAGGAAAAAAATAAAAGCAGCTGTCAATCCGCGGAAGGAGGGCCGGCCACTCCCTGAGGACGAGGGGATGGGCTGGCTGGCTGGCCGGTTGCATCCAAGCCCAGTCCCCAAGGAGAAAGGATGCGGCTCAGGAGGCTGGAGAGAGAAGATGCAGGGATGCCAGTGGTCCAAAGGATGCTGATGAGGCAGAGAGGGCTGCTCACGGCGGGCTCCAGGACTGGGGGGGAGAGGGAGAGAGGGAGAAGGCCAGCAGATCCCCCACCCCCCGCCTCCCCACCCCGATCTCGAGGCTACTGTATAGCCCAGCACTCTCTCCTGGGTCGCCTTTCTCCCCACGCGCCTTGCATGGCTCTCCCTGCAGCTTTGCGTGGAACAAAAGGGGAAGGAACTGAGCGAGCCAGGGGAGGGGAGAAGGGGAGGGGCCTTCCAGCTGTTTTTGTCAAGGCCTCCTCGCGCACACACACAATGCTGGGAGGTTCATTTTGTGGTTTCTCAGCCCTGCGCTGCAGCAGAAGCTGAGCAGGCGGGAGGGAAAAAAGATTCTCACGCTCATTAGGGTGTGATTAGCACAGGGATGCTAATTGAGCGGGGGAGACACAACAGGGGGACATTCTCCCAAATAAGAATTCTTTCCGCCCGATGAAATATTTCCTCACTCCCCAAATAGTTTCATTGCAATAACTTAAACACTCAGTAAGAGCATTTAAAAATACAGGGCTGTTTCTGCACTAGCCTGTTCTAGTGCTATTATTCCACTTCCAACCTCCTCTAGAATCCTGGAGTTTGCAGTTTAGGGAGGGGCCTTGACAGTTCTCAGCCAGAGAGCTCTTCGACCTCAAGAAACTGCAAAGCCCAGAATTCCACAGGAGGTTGAAAGTGGGATAATAGCACTAGAACAGTGTAGGGCAGAAAGGCCTTCAGTTAGTATTAAAGCTGCTACAATTTCTCTTTGCACACTGATCCAGACTAATGTGGGCCATTTCTACACTATACTGTTATAGTGCTGTTATTCCACTTTCAACTTCCTATGGCATCCTGGGGTTTGCATTTTAGAGAAGGGCATTTAGAATTCTCACCCGGAGAGCTCTTTGGCCTCAGTAAACTACAAACCCCACAATTCCAGAGGAGGTTGAAAGTGGAATAATAGCACTATAACAGTGCAGTGCAGAAAGGCCCATAGTTGAGCATTAGAAATACAGGTCATTTCTGCCCACAGCAGCACACAAAGTCGAAACACACCGAGAGGAAGAAGCAAGGTCTAGAGGTGATTTTTAATAGTGTGGTCAGAGTTTAAGGACAGTCCAGTAATAAATTGAGTTACAGTCAAAAGGGATTTGAACTAGATGAAAAGACACCTTGTGAATATTATATTACAGTACAGAACCAGCAGGACTTGCAACAAATTCTTGCAGCATGACGCCGTCCTGCTCTTTTGTTACAGCCGGTTGGCCAGTCCTTTCTTCAAGACGTTCCATTCTATTTTTCCTCACACCAATATTCCATTTGCACTCCCCTTAGCTTTGAATTAACAAAGTATAACTATGATATTTATTTGTAAAAAGTTACTTTTTGTAACAAGGTTGCAATGAAGTTATTGTTCCAAAACATACAATAAGCAAGAGTAAAGTCATTTGACTGACCTAGTGAGTAACTATTTCTAAATATGTTTCCATTTTAGTTTTTGAGAGTACAGCGAGATACATTTTTCAATTTTTTTTTCAAGTTTTATGCCATTTTCTAGTCAATCCTGAAGTTTTTTTTAATGCAACAAAGATTAACAGAAGAGTAATGAGCAATGCAGCAAGATGATTTTTACTACTGCAGAAGAGAATAGGAATGAATTATTTTTCAAAGCCTGTAAAGAATAGCTGGAGTGAATTACTTTTAAGATGTAGTTTCTAAGCTAGTTTCCGCACTGGACTGTTGTAGTGCTATTATTTCACTTTCAACATCCTATGGAATCCTGGGGTGTGCAGGATTCCGGGAAGGACCTCAAAGGCCCCTCCTTAAACTGCAAACCCCGGAATTCCAGCAGATGTTGAAAGTGGAATAATAGCACTGTAACAATCCAGTGCGGATATGGCCTAAGTCCCAGTCATCCCACAGCAGATACTACACGGCCCCTGAACATTTCCCAGGCATTCTTCTCCTCCTTCCAGTTTCTTCCTCCTCCCAAAAATTCATTTGTGCTTCTGCAAACCTCGGGGTTTCCTGAACATGCAGATATCCGGTGCTTGATTGACAGCTGCCTTATTCTAGCTACCATCTCTGGTGGTCCTCAGCAACTAAGCCTGCTGTTATAGAGATTAATGTTTGCAACAGCACAATTCCCACATCAAGGGTCACTCCCTGACCTCTGGGTCACCACTAGTATGTACAGCTGAGGGTCCCACTGCACTGTCTCTGTGTTGTATTATTTATTCTATCCAAGCCAGTCTTTGGCCAGTCACAGATTTAGTCACTTTTAGTCACAAATGTGTTTTGGTTAAAAAATGTGCATGCATACATTCCAACTGTCCCAATTTGGCAGGGATAGCCCCAGTAAATCCTCTGTCACCCCACTTTTTCAGCTGCTTTTAAAATGTCCCAGTTTTGCTTTCCCTCCTTTATCCTCAGCTTACTTCAGTTGCTGAAAATGCTGCCGAGTTCAAAGTGCAAAATTCCTTCGTGCTCAGTTAGCCCAGGAAGGAAGAGAGGAGAGGAGGTGGAAGAATCTTGCCCTTCCCAACAGGCTCAGGCAAAAGCAAATGGCTACAGCAGAGCTTTCCAAACTGTGTGTTGCAACATGTTCCTGTGTTGCCTGCAGTGCGTAGGTTTGTCATGCGAATGTAATGGGTGGTGGGGCTGCCGCTCCTGCCACCGTGGGCCAGTCCTGGGTGAAGGGGCTGCCTCTGCTGCTGCACCAGGCCAAGGAAGACCCCAGCAAGAGCAGCAGCAGTGGTAGGCCAGGCTCGGATAGAGGACCTGCCTGTCCCACCATAGCCTCCCCAGGCCAAGGAATGTTGGGAGTAGCAACCTTTGCATGCTTAATTAACTGGCTAGTTAGTTTGCATGTTCATCATAGGCATAAAGGGTGGCCTAGAGTAATCTTCCTGTTATTTGGTCAACACCCGCTTCCCCTTGCATGTTCTCTTTGTTTTTGTTTGGTCTTCGCCTTCCCTGCAAGCATGTGCTCTCTGATTCTCTAGCAAGCATGCTTCCTTGTAAGCATGTGAGTTCTTATTTTCGTCTTACCTTTCTTCAAGAATTTGAACCTGTCTAAACTATGCACAAGATTATGTGAGTAAATCCTTTTTACGTATTTTTAACCCAATCGTTTGTGTTTATTTTGAGCTGGATTAAGTGTGTAGATGGTGGAGATGATGAAGTGGGGCTGGTAACCTGTTCAACTTCTGTTTGTGCATCTACTAAATACTCTGCTGATTGGGAGACTTATTACTAAAAATCTCCCAATTCCCTAACAAGGAAGACCCCAGCGAGGGCAGCAGCAGGGCAAGCTTGGGTGGAGGGGCTGCCTCCACTTACTGAATTACTCCACTTACTCCACTGACTTACTGAATTACTGTGTCGCGAAATGATGCATGTCCAAAAAGTCTGTCGCCAACATGAAAAATTTGGAAAGCTCTGGGCTACAGCCTTGCCTAGCTTGTCTGGTTTTTTTTTTTTTTTTTGTCATTATCATTTTTTCCATCTCCACCAGTCTAATATTGCTTGGCCACAAGCATCTTGGTTTTCATCTGTGAAATATTAGAGAGTGTTTGTTTGTTTGTTAAGATTCAGAGTCAATTATGTGGGGTGGCAATTTTTACAGTGCATAATTTTCCTACGGAAATGTTTCCATTTCTTCTTCAAAAAAAATTCAATATAATTTACTAGTATCAAAGAATGGTTGCCAAATTGCCTCCGTGGAAAAACTGAACTGAATAGCGCAAGTGATTCTACACAGAGGATGACAATAAAATTAAAGGTGCCCCAATGATTTCCATGGAAGATAGTTAAACTGTCAGAAGCAGATGGATAACCACAGTGTATATCAAGTATAGCTCAATGCGAGTGCTGAAATTACCTCATTGACCATTTTAAGTGCTGTTCCACCTTCTTTTTTTAGAGTATTGAAGTACGTGTCACAAAAATTTCAGTTAAAAAAAAAAATCATTTCCCCATAAAACGTTGGTTTCGTTTTAATATAACATTGAAACCATATGCGGTGAGGCTTTTTTTCCCTAATAAAAATTTCAGTTATAGATTTGCAAACTGTTGGGATGTTTAAAATATTTGTTGTAGTAAATATAAGCCAGATCATAACCTATTTCAGTCTACTGAATCATAGAGCTACGATTCCCAATTCTGCCACGGTTCTGTTATGTGGGATCCTGGAGCTTGTAGTCTGGTGAAGAAAAGAGGGAGAGGGAGATGAGTGGATGTCCACCTTGGGGAGAATGACCAGCTGGAAACCTAAGCTAAAGTGTTCCTCAATGTGTCTCAATGTGTTAGAATTCAACTCCCAGCCTGTGCCTTCTGCCAGCAAGGGAAGGAAGGCGATAGTACTTGCCCAAGAGGAGGAGGCAGTCGGGAGTGTCCAATGCAAAGAATCAGTAGAAGTGCTAAGTCAAGGTCGAATCCAAAAGGTCCAGAATGCCAAAGGTCCATCTAAAAGGGGTCAAAGAGAGACAGAACGCAATGGTCGTACAGGCTTCAGTAGCAATTTGCTACAAGGAAACAGCAAGCCACGCTGAGAGACTTATATAGCCGACGGAAACAGGAGTTACTTGTAATTGTTCTGTTTTTTCAATCTCACCAAAACTGGCTTCCTTCTGAGCTGCTCATTTTTGTCTCCTCCATGATTGAAGGCTGGGGGGCAAAGGTAGATCTAATTCCTCTAATTCACTGCAGGTCCCCTCTCCCTCTGGCACTGGTTGCAACAATTCCGTCTCAGCTTGTCTTTCAGCTGCTGGAAGTGTTGGCAAGGTAGTTTGGTCGAAAACTGGCTCTGTTTGTGGCACAATCAATTGCTCATCAAGCTCTGAGACATCATCTATCACACTATGTGCCTCATGACTGGGAGAGTGCTGCTGTCATCATTTTCGAGTCCCAAAATCTGCAGCATCTCAGAAACCCCTGGGTTGGCACTTAAAGAGGAAGGGTTCTTTTCAGGGAGGGAGGAATAGCATCAGCTGAAGAACCTACAGTGATGGAGTTCCACTGTCGTGAATGCATCTGCAGGATCTCAGCCAATATTTCCTAGCTCTGCCGCTGTGACTCTGAGGCCATTTCCACACAAGGCCAATGCTTTGTAGTCGCCTCGAATTCTTAGCCATCAGTCTGCACATTGTAGCATTGTAGCATTGTAGTTTTAGTCATGATTCTACAAGTTTTCATCTCCTAGCACGGTTCACTGCAATGAGAAATCGCTGTAACTGATAACTGGAAAAACTCCGATGCGAATCTCCCAAACCAGTCTGTTCCATTTTTGACCTATATGCAGAAGCGTAGCATTGATTCACACTGCCGAAGTGGCCAGCTATGGGCATTCCCGGGCTTTCCCTTCCGTCCCTCTCTCTCTCCGCCCATCAAAGGACAGGCTACCGTCATTACTGTCCTCATGCGTTAAATGGACAGCGGGAAGAGAGTGGATCTGGTAATGGACCGTTAAGACATGATTTTTTTCCCATGTATCAATGAATGTACATCCGTATGAACAAACGTAGCGACACAGAAATGTGTTTAAAATGTGTTTTTTTAAAAAAAAAAACAATCAGCAATGGCAGGGCTGGGTGAGGGAGGGGAACGGAAGTGGCCAGGGACTTGCTGTTGCGGATGCCGCAACCACTGTTCTCCGCAGTAGGACGATGTAAATGGGTGTGTGTGTGTGTGTGCAGACAGCACAGTTTCTGAATCGGAGTATAAAAACACCACTCTTGACACGCAGTGAACCACTCCTTCCGTCTCACGCAGAAATGGCCTGAGCTGTGGAACGATGGTGGTTACGGGCCTTCTCCGCAGCATTCAGGGGTGGTCATTTCCAGGAAACCGGACATTCTCCGGGTGAAAGAAAGGCCAATATTGACTAGTTTCTAGTGACAATCCGTTCCCTTCTGATTCTCATCGCAACACATCCATCACTGTCCGCCTTATCCATCATTTCCTGTCAAGGTCACCGCCGAAGCATCCAGAGACCTTGGGAAGGCAAGAAAGCTCTTGTACTTCATTATCGTGTTTCCTTTGTCCTTGCTCTCCGGCTCCTTGAGGCCTCAAGTCAGCGATTATTAATACCTTAATTCTTCCTCCCCCCCACCACAACCCCAGGTCACAGGCCAGATTTGAACGCCCGCAGACGGCAGGCTGCCTGCGATAATGAGAATTTGAATGACTGGCTGGCAAGGAGATGTGTTTTCTGTTTTTAGAACCAAATGGTTCACAAATGCGAAGCCGCTTATCATTTTAAAATCGTGCGGCAGGTCCAGGGAGGGGTGAGAAGAAGGTTAGAGAAAAGACAGGCTCTTTCCAGTTGTATTTCTGAGCAAAGGAGGAAGCAGGAAAGAATTGCAAGTTCCTCTAAGACAAACGAGATGTTGCACCGAGTTTGCGTGGCTGCCAAGGCTGGGCCACAGGGAGCAGCCAGAGGTGAGCCAGAATCCGGGGTCTACGAAACGGGCGACAAAGCCGGTAGGGCAGGAATGACGCGGAAGCCAGGGACAAACAGGGGATACAACCTTTGAAAGACTATTGCATTTATCGTAGCATAAGCTTTCATGGGCTATGGCCCATTTTATTAAGTGCACTGAAGTGTAACTGTTGGGTGTAGGAAGCCTGCAGCTCATGGGCTACGTACATACAAATGCATACACACAGAGAACAAGGTTTCCTCTGCTCCATTTTAAAAGACTGAAACACATTTCATCAGAATTTTTTAATGGCACCAAAAGAAGGAGGAATGGAGAGGTAATTTAAGAAGGAATGTAGCGGCACCTTTAAGACTAACTGGTTTTCAGAATCACAGAAACATAGAGTTGGAAGGGACCACAATGGCCATCCAGTCCTGCCATGCAGGAATAAACACTCAAAGCACCACCAGGAAATGGCCATCCAGCCTCTGCTTAAAAATCCTCTAAAGAAGGTGATTCCACCATACTCCCAGGCATCATATTCTACTGTTGAACGGCTCTGACTCCCAGAAAGTTCTTCCTGATGTGAAGTGAAATCTCTTTTCTTGTAGTTTGAAGCCATTGCTCCTCATCCTAGTCTCTGGAGCAGCAGAAAACAAGCTTGTTCCATCTTCGACATGACATCCCTTCAAATATTTAAACATGGCTATCATGTCTCCTCTTAACTTTCTTTTTGTCAGGCTAAACATACCTAGCTCCCTAAGCTGCTCCTCATGGGGCATGGCTTCCAGACCCTTCACCATTTTGGTCGCCCTCCTCTGGACACGTTCCAGCTTGTCGATACCCTTCCTGAACTGTGGTGCCCAGAACAGGACACAGGATTCCAGGTGAGGTCTAACCAAAGCAGAATAAAGTGGCATTATTAGTTCCCTTGAACTCGACACAATACTCCTGTTGATGCAGCCAAGAATCGCATCGGCTTTTTTAGCTGGTGCATCACACTGTTGATTCATGTTCAGCTTGCGGTCCACTAAGACCCCTAGATCCCTTTCACATGTACTGTTTTCAAGCCAGGTATCACCCATCCTATATCTGTGCATTTCATTCTTTCTTCCTAAGTGTAATATCCTACATTTTTCCCTGTTAAAATTCATTTTGTTACTTTTGGCCCAGTTCTCTAATCTGTCAAGGTCATTTTGAATTCTGATCCTTTCCTCTGGGGTAGTAGCTATCCTGTCTCCTGGGGTATTTACTTTAGCATGATTATTTTTCATGGATATAACCCCACTTCTTCAGAGGCAGTACAATTATACGAAGGTCTCTGGTTATAAAGCATATTTATACAGTTGTGGCAGTGAGATAAAATGTAATAGGATCCAGAAAGATGGAAATCATGTCCCTTGCCCTAAATTTGCCCTGAGGGTTTAATATTACTCTGTCCTGCATCTGAAGAAGTGGGGTTATATCCACAGAAGCTCACGCTAAAATAAAAGCCAGTTCTTCTTTAAAAGGTCAGATATGATAAGGGTAAATAAGTTGGTTGGAGAGTAAATTGAAGTATTAATATCGTTGGGAAATTTTAAAATTAAAAGATAACAGTTCAGATCAATGGATAATGGTGTCTGGAAAATAAGATTTCATTGAATGCATTAGGAAGGGTTGGGAAAAGAAAGTACAGAAGTACATTCTCAGTAAATCGGTACTCTGTATCCAACAAAAAAGAAGGTAGGAAGTAACACGGAATATTTACCATTTCAAAACACATCATTGTATTACATGTGTTCTGTAGATTTATATCATCTATAATTTTTGTTTAAGTACATTATGTATTTTTATATTTTATTTATATGAAGATACATTTCTACACATTACCTTTGTTATCGACACTGAGGTTCTATAAAAATTTTTTAAAAGGTATAGCCACATTGCTTTTTGTCACTTCCCCTTTCCTCCTTTTTTATGCTGCAAGAGCTACTTCTTTGAAAACTACTTAATGGCGCCAGGAGTTTCAATATAGATAAAACGGAATGAGTCTCAGGGGTCTGTGGAATTACAGTCCAAAAAACTAACTTTTGCAAATTCTAAGGAGCAGAAAGAACAGGGTGGTTGGCCGTTCACACTGTGTTGTTCATGCTGCAGATTCCCCCGATCTCATCTAATCACACTTTCCTTAATGCAACCCATACGGATGGGATAGGATTAGGAGTCTATGTAAGAGAGCTGAAATTGCTTCCCACAGTTTGGTTATGTTATTCTTGGAGGCACAATTCCTGCACTTTCTCATCGGCATCTAGGCGGATTAAGTGCCGTTCCTGCACTTAACAGAGGATTGGAAGTAATTTCTTGGGGTAAGACCTCTGTAAGGGAGGACACCGTCTGAGAATTCACAGGCAAAACAGAGCTGCACTTGCACAGCGGCGACTGTCGCTCCCAGGCTTCCACTGCTTATCATGCACTGAAAGTACAAATAAAAATAAGTCAAGAAAAATAATAAATCGCAGCACCTAATCAGTAAAACTACCTCGACAACGGACTAAAGTCTCTTTCACATTACACAAGTAGGGCACTGTGATATTACTTTCCCTGGACCCCATCCGGTGGAATCCTGGGATTTGTGATTTTGTAAGGTATTTAGAAATCTCAGCCAGAGAGCTCACCAAACCACAAATCCCAGGATTCTTTAGGATTTTGCCATGGCAGTTAAAGTGGCATCAGACTGCTATAACTGTGTAGTGTGAAAGGGGCCCCAGATTATATAGCAAACCTGAATGAAAGGATCCCTACTAGCTGATGGGAGAACAACAGAGAGATTGCCGGCATGTGCTGCAGGTAGGGTCAGAACCTAGGAACAGCCACCACGAACGTCTTCTTCTAGCTCTCCAGACTTGCTCAATGGGATGCTTCTGCTCAGAGAACAATGGAGGTAGCTGGCAAGCAGGCAGAAGTCCCCCAAGCAGCTTTCTGCTCCTTAACTTATCCCAGCGGTAACAGAAAAGAGCTCTATCCAACAAGGAAATTAGAGCTGAATGCAGGCATACCTCACTTAACAAAACCTCTGACAAAGAACCTCTGTCTTACAAAATCTTTTTGCACCTGCCTAGCATGCACCTTTTCTTCCTTATCCTATGGTTAGCTGCAAGCTTTTTAGCAGCATTGGCATTGGGAGGATGGTAAAGGAGGGCTGCACAGGCTTTCAGCATCAGGTTGCAGCAGTGCGTCTGCAGTAAACCGTGCAATGAAGTTTGAGCTGGGAAAGAATGAGATTCTAACAGAGCCAGCCCTACTGTGGTTGTATGGTTTTGCCTACAACAGGCAAGGTAAACAGCAGCTTAACTATTATGCTGTTTACCCTTTTCTCTCAGTTTTGCTGTTCATACGGGCCCAGTAAGGGATTCTGGAAGCAGCTGCTGTTTACCTTGGCTGTTGTTTATTGGAAAGTACACACAGCAATCACAAAAGAAAGTGCGCTAATGCCCATAGATGGGGAAGGGATAGTACGTGCTCTGATAAACTTTTGCAAAGGTCCTGTACCCTAACCCTAGCAAATATGTAGGGCTAAATATATACAAAAAAAGCATACCCTGGCTGATAGTATTGAAACCACATTTTAAATGAAATCTGCAAACACTTTATACAGTACTTTTACTACGGCAAAGCACAGATCATGTGTTCCTTTCAAGGTAACACACACACACACACACATACACACAATGTTTCCAGAAACACGTATTTGGGACTAGATTTAGAAATGCTGATCTGAACTATGTCAGGTTTAAGAAACATCATGTCATAATCCTTAAAAGTGGGGAGTTACATTTTAATTTTAATTTTAGGGAGTTTTGTTATGAAGACACTCATAACCTGAGACCTTAAATTGTACCTTACTTAGTTGATGTGTAAATCTTGGATGGTACATACGAGAAACAGAGAAACCACCAACCAAAATTTTAAGCTAAGCCATTTCTATAAAGAAGAAAAAGAGACAAATTCTTATCAAACTGCTGAAAAACACTCATCAGACTTTAACTTCCTATAAATAAGCCACCTCACAAACTTGTAGAGAGTATCATGACCTTTATAATTTCTGGAATTTTCAAATCAGTTGGTCGAACTGGTTTCTGAGGAAAAGCCACAGGGAAATCACCTTTAACAAACAGCTGCAAATACAGCCCTACAATTAATATCAACCCTACAATTAATATAAGCTTACTTACGATAAGTAAGCCCTGGAATTAATATAAGGTATTTTGCTATTTTCCACCTCGTAGAGTCACCGTGGCATAATGAATTGAGTGGCTGACTACGACTCTCAAGACCAAGGTTTGAATTCCTGCTTGGCCATGGAAACCCACAGGTTGACCTTGAGCAAGTCACACTCTCTCAGCCTCAGAGGTAGGCAAAGGCAAACCCCTCTGAACAAATCATAGAATCATAGAGTTGGAAGAGACCACAGAGGCCATCCAACCTCTGCCAAAGAAGGACACTCCACCACACTCCATGGAGGCAGCAGCATATTCCACTGCTGGACAGCTCTGACCATCAGGAAGTTCTTCCCGAGGTTCAGGTGGAATCTCCTTTCCTGCAGCTTGAATCCGTTGCTCCTTGTCCTAGTCTCTGGAGCAGTGGAAAACAAGCCTGTTCCCTCCTCGACATGACATCCCTTCCAATACTGAAACATGGCTATCCTGTCCCCTCTTAACCTTCTCTTCTGCAGACTAAACATCCCCAGCTCCCTAAGGCGCTCCTCATAGGACTTCATGGCTTCCAGACCCTTCACCATTTTGGTCGCCCTCCTCTGGACACGCTCCAGCTTGTCGCTATCCTTCTTGAATTGAGATGCCCAGAACTGGACACAAGATTCCAGATGAGGTCTAACCAAAGAAGAACAGAGTGGTACCATTACCTCCCTCGATCTAGGCACATAACCCTATTGATGCAACCAAGAATCGCGTTGGCTTTCATGCCCAAATCTTCCATGAAAATTCTGTGACAGATTCACCACAGGGTCGCCCTAAGTTGGAAACAACTTGAAGGCACACAATGACGACGATGACAACAACAGCACGTTTTCTCCCTCAAACGTTTTCAGGCATTACTAGATGTATGCTTGAAGATTTAGTCCTATACTGACAAAGTTCCCACGGAAAAGTATGAGGCTGGCTTTTGAGTACACATGCCCAGCTTTGTGTACTTCCTCCCTAATGCTAATAAGTACCAAAAGTAGAAATTCTCAGTTTGGAGCAGGAGGTCTCGGCAACCAAAGGAATGCACCGTTCTGGCGACACCAGCTGGCAACGGTTTCCTCCTTGAACAGTTCCAGAGAAGCAGCTCATATTAAATTCATGAACAGCAGAACAGGAGGTGTTTGTGGGGGGGAAATGCTCTGGAGGTCTAGGAAGTAAATATTTCTTGGGTGGGGGCACTGGGGTTTCTCCCTGGCCTGCCTTCCCAAAACCCAAGGGAGAGCCAAGAGGGTCTGATGGCAAGTGTGTGACTCCCTGGGAAACCGACCCTGCAGTGGGAAGGGTCGTGCCGGGAGAGCAGCTTTCCCACCGGATCTCAGCTCTGCAAGAAATCCATGCTCAGCAGTGGGCTAAAGCAGTGCTACTCGAAGTGGTGGTCCCTGGACTGGTGCCAGTCTCCAAGCCATTGGTTGCTGGTCCCTGGCAAGTTTCCAGAAAAAAGAAAAAAACGCCAGTTGTATTTAATGGGCATAAACATAGTGCTGCTCCCTGGCACATTGGAAAAAATAACTGCTGTGCTCCCACATTGGATAGCCTGAGATGCACTGGCCAAAAGGCCTCCCCTATGCCACAGATAGGATTGCCACATCAGGACTATCCTAAATCCTGGGATTTCAGGGTCAAAACCTATGACGGAACAGCACCAGCTGGTGACATCACAGAAGGTGAGCCCAGGTAATGTTAGAAGAGTGATGTCACACGGAGGGAGCCCCTGATGTCATTAAGCATGATCCATATGGCATCACAGAATTATAGAATCATAGAGTTGGAAGAGACCCCCGGGGCCATCGAGTCCAACCCCCTGCTATGCAGGAACACCCATCAAAGCATTCCCAGCAGATGGCCATCCAGCCTCTGCTTAAAAACCTCCAAAGAAGGAGACTCCACACTCCGAGGCAGCTGCATATTCCACTGCTGGACAGCCCTGACCGTCAGGAAGTTCTTCCTGAGGTTCAAGTGAAATCTCCTTTCCTGCAGCTTGAATTCATTGCTCCTTGTCCTAGTCTCTGGAGCAGTAGAGAACAAGCCCGCTCCCTCCTCCACATGACATCCCTTCAAATATTTAAACCTGGCTATCATGTGCCCTCTTCACCTTCTCTTCTGCAGACTAAACATCCCCAGCTCCCTAAGCCGTTCCTCATAGGGTTTCATGGCTTCCAGACCCTTCACCATTTTGGCCGCCCTCCTCTGGACACATTCCAGCTTGTCGACATCCTTCTTGAACTGGGGTGCCCAGAACTGGACACAGGATTCCAGATGAGGCCTCACCAATGCAGAATAGAGTGGTACCATCACCTCCCTCAATCTAGACACCATCCTCCTATTGATGCAACCAAGAATCGCGCTGGCTTTCTTTACATCTTTACACAGATTAGGCCATTCAAATCAAAAACACCAAGTCTAACAAAAGAGGAAAATGTGTATATCCACACACCACTTAAGGTAGTGCTCTCACCTTGCGGTTTCACTCTCTTGCCCTGAGATCTGGCAATCCTAACCACAACAGAATCATCCTCCTGATTTTCCCCATGCTGGATTTTTAATAGGTTTGGGGGTTAAGGATACCCCTCCAAAGACACCGTTGGATTTTAGAACTCATTATCCACCAATAGTTGGCAGGTTTAGTCTAAGTTGGACAGTGGACCTTCCATCCATGGCAAAACAACAAATAATGTCCAGAGTCAAAAGTATTTTTGAAAATGGTTATACAGGTATAGGCATACCTCAGCTCACAAAACTTCTGACAAGCTCCTTTTTGCAAAATCTTTTTACACCTGCTTAGCCCATCTGTGCCTGTGTCTTCTGTCTAGCTGGGGTTTTTTTAAGAAGCATCAGCACTGTGTGCAGGCTAACTTGCTTTCCCAAGAAACAGAGTTTAGCAGTAGCGTTTATCTGGCAATAAGCAAGCAATGCAGCAACTTTCAAAAGTTACCAAGACTGGCGTATGTTGTATGGTAACAGATTTTATACCTTGAGATACAAATTCAGACACAAATGGCAATGGTTGCTGAAAGCGATAAATGTCACATCTCCCCACCAAAACCCTGAGTTTCCCAGGCCCTCCCCAGTTGCATTTTGGAAGAAGTTCTCAGGTATTTCCTAGAAGATCCAATATGTTTTTGTTTATATATCAAAGGCCATTTCCACATTACACTGTTATAGTGCTGTTATTCCACTTTCAACATACTGTGGAATGCTGGGATTTGCAGTTTAGGGAGAGGCTTTTAGAATTCCCAGCCAGAGAGCTCTTTGGCCTCAGGAAACTACAAACCCCAGAATTCCACAGGAGGTTGAAAGTGGCGTAGTGTAGCGTAGTGCGGATCAGTGTAGTGCGGAAATGGCCTCGCCTAACTTTTTTTCATTTCACACATATGCATCGTTAATTGTGAGTAATAAGACAGTTGAAACGCATTGAACTGCTCTTCTTTTGTGCGGTCTAGGAAACTATCCCTACAATTTCCATGTTATTTCTGTCTCTGGTGCCAAATCTTCTCGTAAAGAAGTAATCTCCAGGAACACATCTACTTTGTTAACTGAGGTACATCTGTATTTATATTTCTGTCTGTCTGTTTCCGGCAGAGATGAGAATCGTGTGGCCTTCCAGATGCTGTTGGACTGCCACAATTAGGCAACAAGACTGAATGTTGAGGAAGGCTGGGAGCTGGAGTTAATAACATCCGGAGGGCTCCATGATTGATCTATAAACAGTAATATAAACCATATATATTTAGGGGGGAAAATACTCTGCCTCCTTGAAGTTAAATTAAACAAGACGTTATTTCAGCAGCCACAGAGTTGCTCTCATCAAAAGAACAGAAGTGGATCTAGATATCTTTAAACTACATAAAAGTTCTCAGGGCATGTTCTGATGTTGTAACTGGGACAGAGCTCACAGTTCTTTCTTCAACGGCGGGAAGTCTCTTTTGCAGTTGTCCAGGAAGACGTCTATAATAATTCAGAACAGGCTTGCGATCATCACCTAGGTTAGAAGCTGGCGACCACAGCAGGAAAAAAATTGCCCCCGTTGTTACGCTACCCCACCACCCCTCCTGCGAGATATGTGATTTTCATAAATTGGACTTATTAATGACTAGAGACCATGATGGAAGTCACACCGACCAGAGAACATGTTTCAGGGTCAAGCTGACCCAAGACATGCTCAGGGTCATCAGTCCAGAGAGGATTAGGCAGGAAAACTCGAATGTTGATGGGTTCGTGCTAATCTTTTTACTACTCCAGGCCCCCTGCATCTCCAGTACAATGAAAAACCAACTGCCCAGATTGGGGAGCAATCAGAGACCATCCCTCAATTTTATCCTACATAGATCTTCCCTATACACCCAACCTGACCAAACATTAAGAGGTTGTCACGAGTCCCACCAATGTTTTGTCACTCCAGAATTAAGCAATCAGCCCATTCCGGACCCCTTTGTCCACTCCACGGGGAAGCTACTGCAGATTTGTCAACACACCCCTTCCAGGTATGAAATAGAGTATAAAAACCCTAGCTTCAACCCCAGCTATACGTTGTATCTGGTGCCCCAGACTTCCGTTCCTCCGTGTTACCTTCAGACGCTATCGGATCCACTCCGCTGTAATCCCTTCTTCAGGGCTGGTAACTACCACCCTTCCACCCTTAATCTTTCTCTATCCAACCTTTCTTGCCTCACTCTTTTTTTTTTTTTATAATTTTATTAAGTTTCACAAATAAAAAAAAATCATCTCAAATTGTACTTTTACATGTAATGTTTTTGTTCTTCCACTCTGATCTAGTTTTCATTTTCTAGATATCTACTCACATATAAAAAATTATGCCTCACAATTCCATATTCATCTTACGTGCTTGATCTTGCATTTCTCTCATCAACTCCTGTTATGTTACAGTTATTCCTCTTTAATTTCAACCATAATTCAAACATTTTCACTTGGCAGTTCCCAGCAATTACCCATTACAATTTGCCATTCTGCTTTTACCTGATCGTCCGATTTCCCCTTTAATCTTTGTGAAACAATATCCGCATTTCTATTCTCAACAAATGCCCCCCACCATTGTTCGATTGTGGGTATTTGCTGAGACTTCCACAATTTGGCATATTCAGTTCGAGCTGTCGTTATCATGTACAATATTAATCTCCAATGCCTCTTAATATTAGTATTCTCAAGAACATTTGTCATGTTTAACAAATAAAATTCAGGTTTTTTTACAAATTGAACCTTCAGTATTTCACACATCTTTTTATGTATTTCACTCCAATATTTCTTTGCCTTGGGACATGACCACCACATATGAAATATTGTCCCCACCTCTTTCTGACATTTCCAACACATTCCCATACCTGTATTGTAAATCTTTTTTAACTTTTCTGGTGTCATGTACCATCTATGAAACATTTTAAAATAGTTCTCTTTGAGATTCTGAGCCATTGTAAATTTTTGTGACCTTTCCAGCTCTGTTCCCATTCATCTAATTGAATTGAATGCCCAATATTCTGCGCCCACAAAATCACTGCAGATTTCACAGTCTCCTCCTGCCTCTCCTGTGTTAATATTTCTTGATACATATGGGCTAACAGATGCGGTGGATTGTCAAAGATCCATTTAATCACTCCTGTCCTTTCTTTGGATTCTATTCCATAGGTTTTCAAGTCCATCTGGAATCTCTCTTGGCTCACTTTCCGATAGCCTTGTATGGTTCTTGAGAGTGTCTGGTTTCTTGTGTGTTTGTCAGTTCAAATAAAATACTTTGCTAACTTTTAACTGGAGTCCTCTGTACAGTTAGTACTGATATACACAGGTGAAAATATTCTGCCATTACCCTCCTCTCGCAGACCTCCTTTGAGCTATAATTCCCCCAAATTTTAAGGAGATGCTGGCCTTGCAAGTGGACCCCAACATCCCCCACCTCTTAGGGGTAACACTGTGGTGGGCCACAGAGATGCATGTTTAGCTGACAACAGGCCAAAAATTCCACTCAGACTTCTGTGCACTTTTGACTAATTTTTGCTGTTTAAAAACTACATAGATTTCTTTAGGACCAGAATTGCTTTTTAAAAAAAAAAAAATCCTACACAGCACCCCTCCAAGCAGTGGTTTTGGCAATTTTATTGTCAGGGATGTAGCTTTGGCGGGGGAGCAAAAAGAGGGCGTTATCCCTCTAAATAAGAATTCTTCCCCCTCCCAAAATACATTTTCCTTCACTCCCCCATTACAGAGAGTCTTAGCGTAGCACAACCTGAAGGCACGCAACAACAACAATTGTGATTTATTTCCTTCATGCGATAAAGCCTGAAGTGGGATAGCAGAGGATTAATAGGACTGCCTTTGCTAAACTGGAACAGTTAAAGGGTTTGAGACAAACCATGGTTAAACCGTAGTTAAAACTAACCATAGTTAGTTTGGGCTCAGATATTTTAAAAAAAACAAACAAGCAGCGATAAAAGAAAGAAAAAAACATTTTACCATGGCTGCCTAGTAAAAGCTAAATTTTTGCTTGGTACTGAATCCAGGCTCTTTCAAAAAATTAGGGGACATCCCTGAGCTTTTTTCTGTTGCTTTCTGTTATGAACCTCAGACCATGAATTTTCTAAAAAGTCGGATAACATCATCCGATGTTGAGGAATTTAAAATACTCCAAGGGTTGAAGATCTACAGTTTGCTGCCGAAGGGAGCCAAGAACACACAGATGTATGTAATTTTCAAGGGAATGCTCCTGCCCTAGTAAAATACACTAGTAAAAGCAAGATGGTTCCCATAGGTCTGAAGTCCGTCCACTTAACGTATTACAGACAGCATTACATACTATAATAACATTTCATTAGATACCAGGCTAATGTGTAGCATTAGTTATTACAGGATTGGCAAACACTCAACATGGAGAAAAGAGCCCCCCGTGATTTGTATCTGTGATTTGCAAGTGATCCCCTAAGCTGAATACAGTTGTTACAAGACGTGTGCTCCTGTTTTAATCTCTAGATCATCTAAGGAACTGTAAGAATTTCTTAAAATATATATACATACACACCCCTACTAGCTCACCTCATTTTTCCCAGGTGTTCCTTCTTTCACTCTAAACTCCATCTTCCGTACTCCCTTTAAAATATCCTGCAAAGCTTTGTCATCGAAGTAAATTATTTGAGTGCCTCATTTTATACAGCTTGCTTTACTTGGTGCAATACTTGATTAGGAGCTGAGTTCAAATTCCACATTAATCTCAAATTAGATGCAAAGCTTTAAATAAGTCTCCTCTATTTAAATCTCAATCAAGAGTGTGGGAAATTATTATTTACGTATATAATAATGCAGTCTTGCTACTACTTTTTTTTTTCCAGACGGGTTTCAATGTGATGGCTTAGGGCATTTCTTGTTGTTTTTTTTTAAATTACTTACCAAATTTAATTACTTAGCAGAGCTGTCCAAACTTTTCATGTTGGTGACACGCTTTTTTAGACATGCACCATGTCACAACACAGTCATTCAGTTTTACTAGCAAAGCGGAGGTTAAACTAACCCCTTAGAGAAGATACAGACACATACATCAATTGTAATAACAAAATGTACGGGGACACTATATATCTCATGAAAACCTTTCATATATTTTTTTAAAATATATGATTTATAAATAATAACATGCATTTCCAAGATTGCAGGCGACACACCTGCGCACTTCAGGCGACACACGCACGCGTCGCGGCACACCATTTGGAAAGCCCTGTTTCATAGCTGGGACATCTCAGCAGGCAATGCCCTCTGCGAATTGAGCTGTCCAGGGTGCGGAATCTCCCAACGGCCCTGCAAGGTAGGCCAGGGACAAAGATGGGAAACATTGTCCATTTTGTCTGCTTGCTGCTAACAACTGCAGAAGGCAATGGATGAAGGCGCCCCTTTTTCCTCCAGCACTGGGTCCCAATATCCCTCTGTACTGCGCCTGAAGAAGTCCAAAACTCCTGCTGAAATAAAAAATAACTTAGTCTTAAAGGCGCTGCTACCTTCCTTTTCTTTTTCTCCTCCTTTCCATGCTGCAAGTGACTAGCAGGGCCACCCCAGAACACCATCAGATATACTGTTCCCCTTTCCCATCCAGAGTGAAGATGAAGTGAGTCATGATAAGAGCTCCACCTGTTGGATTGCTGTCTGCCCTGCGACTGTTTACAGCCATAGGAGTCTGATTAAGTTTATAAAAAAAAAAAGTCTGATTAAGTTTTTAAAACAAAAAGTAGCTATCCCTTACCGTGACCACAACTGGGCAAAGTTAATTTTTTGGACTGCAACGTCAAAATTTTTTTTAAAAAGTAGGGCTGAGCGTTACCTCCAAGGCACTTTCCCTCTGCTGCAAAAGTAAGACAGGGGAACGTAGCCCCGCCCATGTGTGGGCAGACGCTGTGGGAACGATGGCCAACGCGCTGACGTCAACGGCCTCGGTTCGTCTGCTTCCCTGCTTTCCCCCCCCGTGCCCACATCCAAGATGGCGCCTGGAAAGCGCTCGGACGCGGCGTGAAGGGGGCGGAGCCGGGAAGCGTTTCGGCGGGAAGCGGTGATGGCGGCGGTTGCCATGGAGGTCTCCGGGCCTGAGAAGCCCCCGCAGAGGGAGAAGCCAGGAGGGGGCTCCGCCGCCGGGAGCGGCCATTATGAGTTGCCCTGGTGAGGACCGGGGGCAAAAGAGGGATACGCAGGGCCCCAGTGCGGGGAAAGGGGGGTGTATTTGCAGACTGCTGGGGGGGGGGACTGGAGAGCTGGGCCAAGGCTAGCAGGATGACTTTCAGCAGAGAGGAATGTAAGGTCCTGCACCCAGGCAGGAAGAGTGGAATGCACAAAGACAGGACGGGGGACACGTGGCTGGGTAACAGTATGTGTGAAAGGGACCTAGGAGTCTTGGTAGATCACAAGCTGAACATGAGCCAGCAGTGTGGTGCGGCAGCCGGGAAAACCAACACGATTCTTGGTTGCATCGATAGGAATATGGTGTCCAGATCAAGGGAGGTAATGGTACCACTCTATTCTGCATTGGTTAGACCTCATCTGGAATCCTGTGTCCAGTTCTGGGCACCTCATTTCAAGAGGGATATCAACAAGATGGAGCGTGTCCAGAGGAGGGCATCCAAAATGGTGGAGGGTCTGGAAGCCACGAAGCCCGATGAGGAGCAGCTGAGGGAAGTGGGGATGTTTAGTCTGCAGAAGAGAAGGTTAAGAGGGGACATGAGAGTCATGTTTAAATATTTGAAGGGATGTCCTGTCCAGGAGGGAGCGGGCTTGTTTTCCACTGCTCCAGAGACTAGGACAAGGAGCAATGGATTCAAGCTACAGGAAAGGAAATTCCAGCTGAACCTCAGGAGGAACTTCCTGACGGTTGGAGCTGTCCAGCAGTGGAATATGCCGCTGCCTCCATGGAGTGCGGTGGAGTCTCCTTCCTTGGAGGTTTTTAAGCAGAGTCTGGGTGGCCGTCTGTCGGGAGTGCTTTGATGTGGGTTCCTGCCTGGCAGAAGGGGGCTGGACTGGATGGGCCCTGGGTTCCCTTCCAACTCTAGGATTCTATGATTCTATGACTGTGGCTTTGGGAGAACGTGGGTGGAAGATTGGAGGGCATCATTGGGGTGTAGGGTTGGTTAGGTGGGGCCCCCAGGACAAGTTAGAGGGACACTGCTTGAGGTGAAGGTGTTAAACGAGCCATAAACTTGTTTGTTTTTGTTTTTTTATGGGGACAAAATAACTATAAATTCATATGTTTTACACTTTACATTTGGTCATGTATCACATTGACCACATTACCAGTTAAATCTCTATTCTTAATAATAAATTTCAGAAAAAAACTCACTTACCCTTCCCCAAACCAAGGCCATTTCCACACTACACCGTTAAAGCACTATTATTCCACTTTCCTATATGTGCTGCCGAAGCGAGCACTAAAGCACTATTATTCCGCTTTCAACCTCCTGTGGAATTCGGGGGTTTGCAGTTTCCTGAGGCCAGAGAGCTCTCTGGTTGAGAATCCTCAAAGCCCCCTCCCGAAACTGCAAACCCCAGGATTCCTTAGGAGGTTGAAAGTGGAATAATAGCACTATAACAGTCTAGTGCAGACATGGCACAAATTCCTTCTCTAAGGGTTAAAGGTGCTACGTTATTTCTAATCTGGCTTCTGTTTATCTACTTCTTTTTAGGAGTTATCTTTACTGCTGTTTTGACAATATATATCCTTATAGTCCAATAATTATAGTAAATTTTCTATGTGTACAGAATGTCTGTCCTGTTAGCAGAAAAAGGGAATAAGTTAAGCTCTTTCAGTACATTTCTGCCCTCTTAAACCGGAATGCTCATCTAACCTTCTAAGGCAGTTTTTATAATTTAAATGTCAAGACTCTTGTTGCTCCCCCCCCCCCCCGTTGTCTGTCCCATAGGAGGGATACCATCTTCCAAGAGTCTCAAAATTAGGGCAATAGACTTGTTTACTTATTTATTTTATTTATTTATTGTATTTGTAGGCTGCCGTTCTCCTGGAATTGGGACCCAAGGCAGCTTCCAACATTAAATATGGCATTATTATTAAATGGCATTGTTCTGTGGATGCATTTCAGGGACATAAAATGAGCTGGTAGGGTATTGCTTTGGGAAGGCTGGGTACAGGAGCCTTGCTTTTGGAGGGGCCACGGGGGTAGCTTTGCAGGGGTACAAGATGGGAGAAGCGCTGCTCTGGAAAGCATGAGGATGTGGCTTTGCAGTAAAGTGGCACTGGAGGTGTAAGATGACCCTTGAGGACTAGTATCATGAATTCATCCGAAGGAAAGGTTGAGGGAGTCCAGGATCTCTCAGGGGAATGAGGAAGGTGGGAAAGAGCAAGAGGCTTCACAAAGTCCTGTTTAAAATGTTGAAGGCCCCATTGGGGAGGTGTGGGGCAAGGGAGCTGCTTGTGTGAGCCCACGTGGGAGGAAGAATGGGCATTTTGCCACCATAAGATAATTATCTTTATTGTACAGAAATTACATTGAATGTCTTTTGTGCCGTCCATGCCAATCTAATAGGCCCACCACCAATGTCTTTTCATGATTCCAGATATTTATCCTGCTGAGAAATTATCTCAGCGTGGGAAGGCCATGTACACCACTGTGTGCAAGTGGGAGTGACTCTTTCTACATCACAGATGTAGGCAAAGGGTAGTTTTCTAGATGCTGTTGGACTGTAGCTCCCATCAGCACTTACAATTACAGCTAATGGTGTGGCCCACTGGGAATTGCAGTCCAACACAATCCAGAGGGCTGTGCTTTTCCTGCTCCTGAATAACTGATTCAGAGAATTCACAAACCTCCCTGTGTCTGTGATTCTGCAGCCTATAGTGTACCTATTGTATCTCCACATGAGTGTGCACAAATACACTGGGAAGGCTGTGGGAAGATATCTGCTTCTACAGTCAGCCCTCCATATTTGCGGGTTTCACTTTTGCGGATTTGATTAGTCACGGATTATGAATAATCGGAGGTTGTGAATAACCTCTGCTGCCTCCCTATGCCGTTTTTCATAGGGACTGCAAGCCTCATGAAACTGAGAAACTGTGAACGAGGCTTTTAAGTCCTATTAGAAAGTCCTATTAGCAGTGGAGATGGCAATGAGCCCCACCAGCCCCCCACTTCTGCCTTGGGAAGGAATCCAGATTCCTTAAGGGAATCCACGGTGGTCAGAATATAGTGATCATACTTTTTTGTGTGTTAAATATGGTTCGGGAGGGCCGAGAGTTATTCACAGTTTTCCCACTTTCACGGGGGTCCTGTGCCCCTAACCCTAGCGAATGGAGAAGGATGACTGTATTAACCACCCATTGTGTCCGAACAAATGATACCCCATCCTTAATTCGTACTGAGCAGATCTTCCATGAATGTTAGCTTCAGGTCTTCCTGATTCCTTACATCAGTTTGATTTCTTTCCCCCTAGTCATATGCAGGAGAGAGGTTTGATATGTTTTGTGTAATATTTGGCGCAGGGTTGAAAAGTACAGGCCTATGAAGCTGTCAGAGATCGTTGGGAATGAAGACACTGTCAGCAGGCTGGAGGTAAGGGCATCGCTTCATTGTAGGAAAATTGCCACTTTGTGTTATTGTATTTTCATAGGAGACCTTATTCAAGAATGTTAGCCTTCTACACAAGCACACAGAAGTTACTAATCCTGGGTTACTGCCTTTTGGGTCTGGCAGAGCTGGACAATTGGATTTCTCTGTTGGATGCAGAGCAAGGCTGTGGTGCTCCATCCCTCTCCCACCAATCCAGATGTGTGTAATTCAGATATCACCTCCGAATTCAGTTGTGGCCTTAAAGAATCTTGGCTGTAGATACCAGAGAAGAACATATGCTTTTGCTGCAGTTTTTCAAGATTGTTTGATGATGGTCTCCATTAGATCTACACACTGTCAGAAACAGGACAGGTGATGGGAAAAGATAGTGTTTGGGCAGTGTTTAGGATTCTTGGGGGATGGTCAGAATTCTTTGTCCTTCCTTGTCAGCCTCTTGAGGCTGGTAACATTAAAAAAAATCACTTAACAGTGTTTGGCATACGAATAAAATTTGTGGGCTTATTAAGAAGTGTGGTTATGTGGGATTGTTAGGTAGGAACAGAAGTAGAGACAAAAGATGGCACTGTTGGAAATATAGAAATTAAGGACATGGTCTTGTAAATCTTAATGCTGCAAAGATATGTCTAAACAACTTCTAGGTTTTACAGCTGTTTATTTCTACAGACTTAAAGCTTTTTTCTTTCCTTTTAGGTTTTCGCAAGGGAAGGAAATGTTCCAAATATTATTATTGCAGTGAGTATTGATAAGAACAGTAGACTGTTTTCCTGTGGAACTTCCTGGTTGGTGGGTATTTAATTTCAAAACTGAGCAAGCCGCAAACACTGATTCGCTTGCAGGTAGTGAGGGTGTTCTTAGTCCTACGTATATGGTTACAGCAGTAGTAGCTTACAATCATAGTTTTAAAAAGCTACTGTTTAACTGCAAGAATTTTCAGGGTGGCTCACAACCCTGACTTAATGATTTAGCAAGTTGGGTTTTGCGTGTTCAAGAGCAAAGGGAATCTCTGAAGCAATAGAGGCCAAAATGGCCGTCTGGATACTGCTTGGCTATCTAGATTATATGTCCTTTTCTCAACTCTTTAAACGGTATCTGTGGCTGTAATCGACTTGCCTGGCTTTTCTCTGTATGCCTTCCCCATTGGAGGCAAAGTGAGTGATGCCAATGTGATTGTCAGTTATCTAGCTCATGCCAGTTGAAGCGTTTTTTCCCCCTTTCCATCGGCCCACTGTTTCTCTTCTTTTGAGGCCCATGCTGTGAGACTCTGCCTCCACGCCTGTGGATTGCCATCATTTACAATCCCCTTGGCCCATTTTTAACTTCTAATTTTGATTCTTGGTTGATATTCTAAGATGATATTCCCACTCTTATTTTAACATTCATGTGGATGATTCCAGAGAGCTTGCTGTCTTACATTTTCTTTCTTTGTTCTCTTCATTTGGAGTCAAGTTTTGTTCCGATTCACGTATATATTCCCTTGGCCATTGGCTTGATCTTGTTCATATAAAGAATTGTTTTCAGTTACTGAATTTCCTTTGTCTGGTCATTGTCTTGGGGTTTTTTTGCACTAGTTCATAATCTTTTCACAAGCATTGATCTCTTCTCTGTCTTTCTTTGATTCTGTTAGTTCTTTGGATTCAGCTGTTTCTTTACTCAACTTTATCTTCAACTCTTGATAGTTTTGCCCCTTTGTCACCACGTACATGCCTTCTGCCAAACCTCGGCCTTGGCTTACTCCTCTTATTTGGCATCTTCATTCCTTCTCTGACACAGCTGAATGTTGGTGGAGGAAGACTAGGGAGTGGGCAAACTAAATTCATTCTTCTTCATTTCTTCTTTGGCCAAAAGGAAAACTATACAGTTGGCCCTCCAAATTCGCTAGGGTTAGGGGCGCGGGACCCCCACAAAAGTGGAAAAACTGCAAATATCAAAATGTGTGAGTCAGCATGTTGGCCCTATAGTTCCTCTCTCTTGTCCTTGTGCAAGGGCATTGGGAAAGGCTTTGCACTACCCAAACCTTCCAAACACTTTTCAGGGGCAGCCGCCCATAGAGCTCATTACACCCAGTCTAATTCGGTGGTAAAATTTTGGCAGGGTTCACTGTGTCTGAGTCCACAGTGATTTTCCCGAGCATTTTTAATTACCTGGAATGTTTCTATATTTTGCTATCTGTTCCATGCTTATTTTATTATTGTTATTGTTATACCCATATATACTTTTTAAAACTGTTCTGAAATCAAACTTGGAATGGAAACATATATTAAAAAATTGGAAATAAAGTATCACTTTTCCAAAACCAAGCTGCCCTTAACTTGACAGGTGTGTATGTGTGTTTTAGAATATGCTTGCAGGACAAAACCTCTTGATAATTTGTTTTTCATGCTAAGGGTCCTCCAGGAACGGGTAAAACCACGAGTATTCTCTGTCTGGCACGAGCACTTCTGGGCCCTGCATTGAAGGATGCTGTTTTGGAGCTGAATGCATCAAATGACAGGTAGGTTAAGAGAGCTGCAGTGGAAATTGGATTGGGTTATTCTGTCTGGTCTTGCCATGAAACAATACCAAAGGCTTACAGACTCCAGAGGAAGTGCTCTTCTTACTCTCTCTCTGTGTGCCAGCATTACTTTTTTTTGGCACTGCGTGCTCCAGAGAGGTAGAAAGCTATGCTGTGGCATAGAATCTGCCAGGTCAGGGAGGTTTTGCTGAGGAGCCAGGCTAATTGTACTAGGCAGTTGCTGTACAGCAGCCGGTAATGGGCAGTGACATGGTGGAGGATCTCTGAGAGACAACAGCAGTTGTTTGTTGGCACTTTATTTTTTAAAATATTTTTAATGAAAATTTCAATGCATAAAAAGCAGAGTGGATATATCCCATTGACAGATATATCACACCCTCCCCCCCTTCCATATTATTTATCTCCAGTTAAGTCTTCTTTGCTTCCATTTACCAAAAACAATAACAATTACGCGTCTATTTACAGAAGAGAAAAGCAATTGCATTATCTCTTTCTTTGGTTTCATGTACCTTTGTATTTTTATCCAATCTAAAACTCTTTTCCATTCCCTTTCAAAGTTCTGGATTGGTTTATTTTTCAATGAAAATGGTAACTTTTCTGTCTGTACCATATCCAGAACTGTTTGTTGGCACTTTAAGCTAGTACTTGTTAGTAGTGTGCAGAAGGAGGCACTGGTAAATCACTTCTGAATGTCTTTTGTCTTGAAAACCCTACAATGCGACAATCTAAAATGCAACATTTAATATAGGAGGCCATAGCTTTCCTGAGTTTGCAAGACCTGAGTTGCTGGAATCTCTTGGAGATCTCTCGTTCATAGAGTCTCCCTAAACCAAGCTGGGACAAATTAACAACAATAAGCAGCTCTGATTCAGGGTGGCCTCGGTCTGTTTGCATGATCCTGGTTAATTTTGTTTTCTGCATGCTGCATCTTGGGGCTTCCTTATTTTGTCCAAAGACCTTGAAGTCCCCAGACAAAGGCTGCATCTGGCTTTCAAACTCTTCTTTGCCTTGAGGGACTGTAGGCCCCTCAGCTGCAAAAACTACACCAGGTTCTTCCGACCCTGAATTTCTGCAGACGTCATTATCAGGGGCTGTGCATTTCTGAGTCTTTTTTCAGCAAATCTGCAGAGCCAAGGGGCTGGATAATTCTTTTTATCTTTTGGGAAACTGTGGGTGAAAATTAAATTGAAACTTCACCTGGAAAGGTGGTGGGAATGGTAAAGAAATCTCAGTGACTGGTTCCAGGTGGAATGTTGCCACACTTTTTTCTAGTCATTTTTGGTTTGAAGCCCACCTGGAAATCTTGTGATCCTCTGAGTGAATAAAAGAGTGGTTGAACATTCTGCTTTTAGGGGTATTGATGTTGTGAGGAACAAAATCAAGATGTTTGCTCAGCAGAAAGTCACTCTCCCAAAAGGCCGGCATAAGATCATCATCTTGGATGAAGCAGACAGGTGCGTGGATTTCTGTTCTATTGTATTAGACCTGTTTTTTGCAAAATTGTGTTCCTCCTCACAAGGGTGATGTAACCGCTCTGCAAAAACTCACCTTGGTTGAAGAACTACAAGGGTGGACAGCTGTTACTACCACTAGCTGTAATTCAGAGTGCATAAAAATCAATGATTTTTTTTTAAAAAGTAAGATTAGAATGTTTATATTTCAATTAGTTTTTTTTAAAAAATCAAATTAATTTTTGATTGTAAAAAATGATTGATAAAATGCTTATTTTGTTCAGTGGCACTCATTTAAAATGAGCAATTATAACTGAATCTCATCACAAGCATGCAGTCTAAATCTGTACTTGGTCTCATATCAATTTCTCCTTAACCTTAATTATTTACTTATGAGACAGTATCATAAAAACTGAGAAATTTCAATTTTTTCCCCTTTGACACTCTCTCAAATCTAAGAATTATAAGTTCTCATTACAAACAGATTTTCATGAAAATAGATTAGTGAAAAATAAATTACAGTCTCACGCACATTGAGATATCCATAATCAAACGTGGGCATTCATCCAGATTTTTCCTCTTATGACAGTGGACGTAGCGTATTCCCAGAAAATACACAGCACTGCTAATTTCTGCCCTGTTTAAGTGAGGGAAATAAATCCGTTTCAGTAGAAGTTCCTGCGTGTTATGCTGATTTGGATAACTGGTCTGAATTTTTGGTTCTCTAGATCTTTTCTTTTGTGTTGGACACACACACATATATATGAATATATGAAAATTAAATATCTACTGTTAACTAATAGATAGCAGTAAAATCCATACACGTCCCAGTATTGGGTACATGTTGGCACTTCTGCAGGTATAACTGGCTAAAATGATCTTGCCTTCCTCACCTCATCCACTTCCCCAACTAGCATGACAGATGGAGCCCAGCAGGCCCTGAGACGGACAATGGAGATCTATTCCAAAACAACGCGCTTTGCCCTTGCTTGCAATGCTTCCGACAAAATCATAGGTAAGACCTTCCATCCTCTTGGGATTGGGGAGGCATGTGGGAGTTTTTTAGTAATCAGTTTTCCATTTCCACTATGCGAATATTACAGGCGGGGAGGAGGGTGGGAAAGAAGTCAAAAGCCTAAAGATGACTGTAAGACCCACCTAGAATCATAGAATCCTAGAGTTGGAAGAGACCCCTGGGGCCATCCAGTCCAACCCCCTTCTGCCGTGCAGGAACCCACCTCAGAGCATCCCCGACAGATGGCCACCCAGCCTCTGCTTAAAAACCTCCAAAGAAGGAGACTCCACCACACTCCACGAAGGCAGCAGCAGATTCCACTGCCGGACAGCTCTGACTGTCAGGAAGTTCTTCCTGAAGTTTACGTGGAATCTCTTTTCCTGCAGCTTGAATCCATTGCTCCTTGTCCTAGTCTCTGGAGCAATGGAAAACAAATCCACTCCCTCCTCAACATGACATCTCTTCAAATATTTAAACATGGCTATCTGCAGACTAAACATCGCCAGCTCCCTAACCCGCTTCTTATAGGGCATGGCTTCCAGACCCTTCACCATTTTGGTCACCCTCCTAGAGATCAGTTAATTGCTGAACCGTAAATCAACATTCAAGGAAACACCATTGCTTCGTTGGGTCTACTTTGCTTGGGATTGGCAATTGGACTGAGGGCAACAATGTGGGAAATTGATGACTCTGACCTGAGAATACAGTTTCTTGCACAGCTCCTGTTCACACTGCTGAAGGGTTGCTTCCTGAAGAGTTGGGGACTCATTAATGGAAGAGGTTGGCTAGTCAGAGGTTTTCATCTTGAGCGCCATAATGCCGTGCTTGGTTGCAAAGTTTTGTTTTTTTCACTTTTAAGCCCACCCGCTAGTCAAAGTTCTCTGTACACTGTGCAGTCTGTTAAAAACAACAATAATACAGTAAAACAGTGATCAAAGAAGCAGACTGTAAAACCAAGACAAAACTAGCATCAATTAATAAAACATTTATAAAACAAATAGTAAATAAAAGTAGGTAATTAAATAAAAGGACAAAAGGGCAAAGGTGTAGAAACACTAAACTGTTATTGGAGGTGTTTCGTTTGTCTTTTTAATAAGATGATATTTGAATCACAAAAATACAAAGGAAGGATAAGTAAATCCAGAACAGAAGTCAGTGTAAGTTTGTTGATTAGTCAGTTGACCATATCAAAAGAAATAACATTATCCAGAACAGAAGAGAAGTGAACCAGGAACAACTTTAAGAAAAATTTAAGTACAGAAGCAAATATATTCTATCACACAGAATATATATGCACTAAACCCTACAGGATTTTTCCAAATAAAAGATCTTTCTAGAGATTGCTATGCATAGTGGAAAGTGGTAAGAATCACTATTATTATTATTGAATAGTTAATAAAAGCACATCAGATTTATGAAAGAATTGTTTGTCTATTTCTAGATTCTCTGATGCATGCTGTCAATGTTTCCATGACAGCCATACTCCAAAGTTTATTTAACCGATTTGAGATTGTGTAGAGCTTATAATTTTTCCGAAATCTGGCTGTAACCATCCTAGCTGCTAAGCATAGAAAACCAATTAGTTTTTTATTCAGTAACTTCTCATTTTCTCCCGTTAAAAATTCAACAGGGTCTCGGAGAATAAAAGGGTCTTTTGGCACTGAAAGGCAAGCATCTCTGGGGAGGAAGTTTCACAAACATGGTGCCACTACGTAGAAGGCCCTGTCTCTAGGCTCGTTTGATAGGGGCCCCCATAGGAGGGCCTCAGGCTTTGGGCTGGGATTGAGTCATGGGAAGAATGAAAACTGTTCTACTGTAGTGTATGTAGGAAGATGCAGAAGCAAAAACAAAGTGCCTTTTTATACAGACTCAAGAATTGTTTACCCTCTGCCTTTCTCCCGAAATATGGGACTCAAGACAGCTTATAATAAAATGAATAACACAAGTAACTTTCGCAGGGGTGGGGGAGAGTATAACTTTCAGAATAATTAAAACCAAAGAAAAGAAAAACCCCGGGAATCTACTACCATTCGGCATAGACAGTTTGGAGTGATGCGAGCCAGTGTTTTGACTTGGTAGAAGGTGGCTACTGCTGTTCCTAAACAGGCCCCCTCTCCCTCTCCCTAGAACCCATCCAGTCCCGTTGTGCAGTGCTCCGCTACACCAAGCTGACAGACGCTCAGGTCCTTGCAAGGCTCATGAGAATTGTCAGGAAGGAGAACGTGCAGTACACAGATGATGGGCTGGAAGCCATTATCTTCACAGCCCAGGGAGACATGAGGCAGGTGGGTATAGAGAAGCAGAAGCCACCCCTGTAGATTCTTCTGCAGTTTTTGTTTTTGTAAATATCGGCCACAAAGTGGGGGGTTCCGTTCTCTGTCCTGCTAGAATTAAGCTGTGTGGTTTTGCTGTCAGCAGTTTCCAGGGGCCCCGTGGTTGGGTAAAACTTAGCACTGTCCATAACCTGGAGGATGCACATGTTCTGCAGAAGGCTTGCGGCCTCCGCTCTTGACAAGAAGCACAGCAGGGCTGCCGCTGTGGTCACAAACCTCAAAACAGAGTTTTTAAAGAAAATAAGCAAACTGAAAATGTCAGGTTCAGTATTCAGTGCCTTGGACCTTTCAAAAGCAGAGGTCCACAATGTTTTGGGGTGTCATACCCACTTGCACACACAAACATCCGAGGCGTATCCACACTAGGCAATGAGAACACTTTGATACCACTTTAATTTCCATAGTTCCATCCTATAGAACCTTGGGATTTGTAGTCAGGAGAAGGACTTGGAAGTCTCTGCTAAAGAGTCCAGGAGAGTGGCCTAGATAATTCTAAAGGCTTCCTCTGAGACTACAAATCTCGTGATTCTCTAAGATGGAGCCGTGGCAGTTAAAGTGGTGTCAGATGGCTATGTTTGTGCAGTGTGGCTCTACCTGCAGAACACTCTTTCCAGTTAAGGAAGGGTGATGATTTCTGGAGAGCTGACTTGAAGGCGGACTTGTGCGATCTGCCCAACCAGAGTCCTGGGGTGGGGGCGAGGAGAAGGAGAAGAAACCAGGAGGGAACGTGTGGAAAGCCATTTGCAGAGAGCCTTGTACCTAGGGTGGGATGGTTGAAGAATGGAGAGCAGCTCAGTGCCATCAAGAAAGCCTTATTCCAGTCTCTGCGGTCTTAAAAAAGCATCCTCTCAGCTTATGACACCTTGACCACACTCTAATGTTGCTTGGGCACATATGTCCCAGTTTTCATCTGCAAAATATTGGAGGGTATGCTTTTACTCATCTTACCACCATGTTTGAACTATGCAATTATTGCACCTCTGTTGATCTGGCCAATGTTTCTTCAGGGCCCTGAGCTAGGAAGGGCACTAAAGTGCCCAGTGATTGCACTTTGTCACTCAAGCATGGCTTTGCTCCTGCCACTGTGCTGCCTTTCTGTCCTGCCAGACCAAGACCAAGCATAGAGTAAGAGTTCCGCATGAGTGGAATTCCACTACAAGTCCCACTCACCATCACCTTGCTGCTAAACAGCCATCCCATGGCTGGCGAAGAGCAGGGGGTGGATTGGAAAAGTGTCTGGCTGTGCCCCGTAGCCAGTCAGATACCCTCTGCATTCTCCATCAGCCAGAGAATGGCCATGTGGGGAGGATTTATGCTTATGGATTGATACTTGTGGAGTTCTGTGTTCTGCTTGTGGATTTATGCTTGTATATTTATGCTTGTGTATGTCACTAGCAGGATGCCAGCCCAGGAGTCCTATACCTGTGGTAGGTTCTGAGAAACTACTTTACATCTGTTCTAAAAACAATTTTCCTCTTTCAACAGGCATTGAACAACTTGCAGTCCACCCATTTTGGATTTGGCTTTGTGAACAGTGAGAATGTGTTCAAGGTTAGCAAAATCTCTCTCTCTTTGGAATTTGCCAAAAAGCAAAGAAAAGTTTGCAGGGCTGCTATGTGTAGAAGCTGGATTTTTGGCTCAGGCAACAGCTTATGGAAGGCTGGAAAAGCTGGCACTATTAAAATAACCTCTTCCTCTCGGTTACTGAAGATAAGAGAAGTCTCCGTCTTTGAATTAATATGCAAAGGGACCTTGTAGCACCTTTGAGACTATGAGGAAGAAGTTGGTAGCACAAGCTTGCATAGACTTAAGACCATGAATGCTACCAGCTTCTTTCTCTCAGTCTCAAAGGTGGTACAAGGTCCCTTTGCATACTGATCCAGACTAACATGGCTTTGTCTTTGACTCTTTGGATTTTCACTCTCTTTCTCTATTCCCCTTTTGTTTGGCAAAACAAAAGAAAATGGGTCTCACTTCACACAGTTGAATGTGGGAGGCTCCCTTATACTAGAACAAACCATTGGTGTCCCTTTAGCTCAGCACCAGTTACACTGATTGGCAGGAGCTCTCCTGGGTTTCAGACTAGTGGTCTTTCCCAGCCATACTTGGAGAGGGTGGACCGAAGGTGGGACTTCCTCCTTGCCCATCCAAGCGGAGAATCTCTACAGAAAGGATTAAATGTTAGAATTGGGCTGTGAAAACAGTTGTTTCAGTAGATTTAGGATGGATGGATGAAGCTTTCTCTTGTCCCCCATCTAACCAACAGTGTCCTACTCTGCAAAGGGAGACACTGTTTCTGTATCACTTTCACAAACAATGCATGCCCAGTTCTGTTGGGTAGATTTGTTGCCTTCATCCTACTTTAATTTACCTCTGAAACAATTACCTTCCAAGGAGTAGGAGAATTGTCATTCGTTCTTCTGGAAAGGTATTTAAAAGGAGAAATGAAATGTCAATTTTATAACTTGGGCATATCTTTCTCACAAAGCATTTCAGACCACTGCAGTTGTCATGGTATCTTCTTTCCCAGTTTTCTGAGTTAAAAAAAACCCTTGGACTGTATTTAGGGAGGAAGCTGAGAATTCTCTGTTTAAGATTCCTTGTGCACCCTCCTTTGCAGATGCCAGTTCACAGAAAAGAGATACAGAAATCATTTATGAGTCTGGGATGTAGATGGTCTTTACTGTAAGGAGGATTATCTTCTTGCTCAGTTTATATTTTTCCAGCTGCTGGGGGGTTCTTGGATAACTAGCCGGTTCTGTCCTTTGCTGCAGGTGTGTGATGAGCCCCACCCCTTGCTGGTGAAGGAGATGATTGGGCACTGTGTCAGCGCAAATATTGATGAAGCTTACAAGGTGGGTGTGCGCGAGGAGTGCTCATTCCTTGCCCCTGTTTGTTTTCTGGCCAGGAGAAAAGGACAAGGGTTTAGGACACATAAATCTGTCATCTTGTGTGCATTTCTTGCAGATAGTCTGTTGTAAAAACAGTGGGCTAAGACAGAGAGTCCATGTTGTCTCTTAACACAACTGGGAGCAGGGGCAGCTTTGTGGGCACGGGAAATGGCCGGACAAGCAGTCCCCGGTCTACGCATGGCAACTGCTGTACCGTGTATAAGCACTTGTGATTTTGTCAGCCATGCTCTCAATTCCTTCATGAATGCCTGCCCTGAGAAAGTCAGGAGCAACCTACCTGAAGAACTTTTTCTGTCGGTTCTTTGTGATGTGTCATCACTTTACTACTTTTCCATTGTGCTGCTATTTTAATTCAAGCTGTGTTTGTTTTTCTGCTGTTTTAGCTGGCTGCTTTAACTTGGCTGCCTTCTTGCTTTGAAACTGACATGGTGTTTTGTTGGGCTGTAATCTTGCCTCAAAAACTTTTGGAAAGCTGAGACCAGATTTTTTTTAAATAACACGTAAGCACATGTGGGTGACCTACAAACCTAATTGGGAAAATTCTTCCCCACCCCCCATCAGCAGTAACTTATTTGGTGGTATGAGAGCAAACATCAGTAATCATTAGAGATGATATTGCCCAGAAAAAGGGAGTGTCTGTGACATCCATTTTTCCTGATTTTAAAGTCCCAGGGTAACAGACCACAGTGTCGTTTTAGGTCAGTGGTTCTCAACCTCTGATCTTCCAGATATTTTGGACTTCATTTCTCAGAATCCCATATCATTGGCCATGCTGACAGAGTCTTGTGGGAGCTGAAGTGCAAAACAAGTGCATTTTCAAAGGTTGAGAAACCCTGTTTTAGGTTTAAAGGCCTGTTGGAATGTACAAGTTCTTTTGGGAGTTTTGAAAAGGAGGATTTTCCCCCCAGCTTTTGTTAACAGTTTGTTCTTAATAACAAACCTGATCTGAAAGAAATAAGAGTTGAGGAGGTTTATATATAGCAGTGAAACCACCTCACCAAGCATAGACAATGTGTTAGGCCCTCTTCTTGAGGCCCAGCTGCAGCCTGTTCGGTGAGATAAATACCCTAAAGGCACCAGATCCTGTGTTACCTTGGAAGTTAAGCAGGGTCAACCCTTGTTGGTATTTGTGTAAAAGACCACCAACTAATACCAGGAGCTGTAGCTATATTTCAGAGGAAGGAACTGGCAAAACAACCTCTGAGTATTCCTTGCCTAAGAAAACCCTGTGAAATTCACGGAGTCACAGACGCACATGCAAGTCTGTCTGATCAGAATTCTATTCACACAGTGGCCAGTCAAAATATCTGTGGTGGGCCAAGAAACAGGACAAAAGTCTGCTTATGTTTGCTGGCTGCTTTCATTGAGAGGCATACTGCTTTTGGTACTGGTGGGGCTAGTGTGACTAGTAGCCACTGTTAGCCCTCTCCTGTATGAAATAATCCCATTCTTATTTAAAGGCATCCAAAGTGATGACCATCATTATGTCACAGATCCTGCAGTTTAATTGTGTACAGTGGGAAGAACATACTTTCTTTTATCTGTCCTCTGTCTCCCATCGTTCGGTTTCAGTGGACGTCCCCACTGGGTTCTTCTAACGGCCATTGCAGAGCAAGGGAGTAAGCGACAGGTCTGACAATATTTGAAGAACCACTCGTGCTCTAACGCTTTGGTGTTCTTACAAAAAACCAAGGGCCTCACCCAGGGAGCAGTGTCACCACCAGTGACAGAGACACCAGTTGAGAGGCACTGGTTTTGGGGATTCTAGCTTTTATCTCATGTCACTGTTGAACTGTCTTTATTTGCTTTATCTCGAACCTCATCCTTACGGACGGTTGTGTTTGTGCTGTTATTGCTTTACTGTTTTGATTTGCATTGTGAGATGTCTTAGCCACTGCACCTGAGAGATGGAACATGGCTTTGTATTCTTTCTTTGTCCAGATTCTGGCCCATTTATGGAAGCTTGGCTACTCACCTGAAGACATCATTGGCAATATTTTCAGAGTGTGTAAAACCTTCCAGATGGCCGAGTATCTGAAGCTGGAATTTATTAAGGTAGGTTGGGAGGAAGGCAGCCTTGCCAGAAATGGCATTGACGAGCTAAGTGAGACAGTTTGCTTGACGTATGCATATCTTGCTCAGTTATTCTACAGTTATTTTACCTACGATAAATATAATTCTCTTCCTCATGCTGGTAAAGAAAACGGGAAGCACTTGCTGACTGAAACGTTTGAAAACCACACTCGCTCATATATGAACTGGAATTCTGTATCTTGAAATAAGAAAATGTAGGAAACAAGCTGGATGTATCACAAAAGCTGGAATTTGCTGTAAGCGTGAGGCCACATTCCAGTGATTTGCAGGGCCAAAGGCAATCAGATAGAGCTAAAATCATAGGGAGAGGCATTTTAACATTGTGAATGGCAGTAACAAAGCCAGAGGAGAGGCAGTTTAACATTGTGAATGGCAAAAATCCTTCACAGAAGCTGAGAAACTACAAAACCCTGCTCTCATGGAGAAGGAGAGGCAATTCACTAGAGAAGCCTAGAGAGCCGGATTCAGGTTCTGCACTCCCTGATCTGTTCTTTGTGTTCTCTTTATTTGGCAAGGAAATTGGCTATACTCACATGAAGATTGCAGAAGGAGTAAACTCACTGTTACAGATGGCAGGCCTGCTCGCCCGGCTCTGTCAAAAGACAGCTGCCCCTACAGCAAGCTGAGAGGCAGGACGGTGGCCTGGCCTGGTGAGGAAGGGATCCCGCGGACCAGCTCCAGGCGTGGTGTGTCTTTTGACCTGCTCTTGGTGGGTGGGATTCAGCTGTCAGATCTGCTGTATGTTCTCATGGACTTGTGGATTTTATAAAACATTTTGTTCCAAATGAAGTTTGATACAAAAATAAGAGATACCTTATTTCACTGTATCAGTAGAATTTTCACCATTAATAAAAGCAAATGCCTATTTCTTTCCCTTACCTTTTTTCACAAAAGTTGTGGGATCTCATTCTCCCAAAACCTACACTGTTGAGAGTATAATGTCCCTTTAAAAATTTTTACATCTGATTAGTCATCGTGTGCTCAGTTAGGTATTGCTACTTCCTCAAAAGGTCCAGCCCACCAGCCCCTGGTGCTATGAAGTCTTCAACAAGAGATGAGCCACAGACATTGGGGAAAATCTAGGGAGGACAGGCAGCCGGAAGCAGAATACTGCAGTGCATAGATTAAAAGATCTTAACAAGTTTTAAGGGTTCATCTCAAACAACAAAATCTCCATTAAATTAAAACAAGCTTCCAGAACTCAACTATAACCAGCCTGGAAGTTACAGCTGCTGAAAACTCCCATCTTGTACAGTCCTGTGTCTGTAGCCACAGTGAAGGGTCTGGAAACCATGAAGCCCTGCAAGGAGTGGCTTAGGGAGCTGGGGATGTTTAGACTGATGAAAAGAAGGTTAAGAGGGACATGATAGCCCTGTTTAAATATTTGAAGAGATGTCATGTCGAGGAGGGAGTGGGCTTTTTTTCTGCTGCTCCAGAGACTAGGACAAGGAGCAAAGGATTCAAGCTGCAGGGAAGGAGATTCCACCTGAACCTCAGGAAGAACTTCCTGACGGTCGGAGCTGTCTGGCAGTGGAATATGCTGCCTGCATGGAGTGTGGTGGAGTCTGCTTCTTTGGAGGTTTTTAAGCAGAGGCTGGAGGGCCATCTGTTGGGAATGCTTTGATGGGTGTTCCTGAATAGCAGGGTATTGGACTCGATGACCTCTGTGGTCTCTTCCAACTCTAGGATTCTATGAACTCTAAGGATAAGAGGAGTTGCAGAGAGCAAAATGGATCTGGTAGTGTCTAAAAGTTATGGCAAAATCATTTCCCCATATCTTAACAAAAATGGAAGGTACCTGAATATCTGAATTCTTCTGGTTAGCCCCAACTGGAGTTAGAGCCACTGAATCAATTGCTGAAGGGTAGATTGATACATAGTTAAGTCCTACTGATTCACTAGATCTACTCTAGTTGGAAATAAAAGGATTGCCAATATGACTAGACAAACAGAGACGCATCAGACCAAGAGATGCATAATAGGGCAGTTTTGTCTGGGAATGGGCTATTTTGACCGCAGCAAGGAATTCATTTGACTCCACAATTCAATTTTGCAATCTCTCCGTGATTATATTACACTATATCAACCATTTCCTAAGATCTTGAGAAATGGGGATTTCATATAAATAAGGGCACCACCCAAACTCATGACATGATATAATAGGAAAAGACATCAGGTAGTTTCCTCCCATAGAGTCTAAAAAGTTTATTTCCTTTAGATCTGTGGCTCAGCAACAAAAGGCTTGTCCCTGCTTTTCTGTATCTTGCTCCGCAATAATTCAAGAGTCGCATTACTACATGCGGGTTATCCCAATGTGGAGGGTCTTTGAGGTGTGGTCTCCAAGCCACCATTTTTCACGCAGCTCCATCACACACAGAAGTCAATGCTTTGTTCCTGGCTCCATGTATAGGGTGTTGTTTTTCTTTAATTCATCAGTTTTTTAAACTCATCAGGTCCCCAGAAACCGTAAAGCTATCCACACCAAAGCTTTGAGAATTTGTGTGAGTTACAGCTCCCAGAATCACCCAGTGTACGGTCCATTAGGAGCATTCAGAGACTTGGCAACCTAGAAAAGGAACTTCGTGAAGCTCTGACTCACATCTATCCTACATCATCCATGGCTTCAGCAGCATAGCCATGAGATAAATTCCATACATTTGAAGAACTTGAATATTCACAACCAGATGGCAGCAAACGTGTACACAAGTTTGGAAGAGATGCTGCAATCATGCTCGCCTTCTGTTTCATGGCAAGCAAGGCTTTTTCGAAAGGGATCCCCTCTTTTTGTATTTTAATGGCTATATACAGATTACCAAACCCACTCTGAACCAATCGTGCCAAGAAAACCATAGGATGGGGTCACCTTAGAGTTGCGGTGAGTTGGAAACAACTTGAAGTCTCACAGCAACAAACACAGGTAAAGAATGAGTATGGTGGAGCGGTTTTGAGCATTGGACCAGGACTCTGAGAAACCAGGGCTTGAATCCCCACTTAGCCATTGAAGCTCTCACACTCTCTCAGCCCTGGAGGAAAGCAATAGCAAGCCTCTGCATGGATTTTGCCAAGAAAACCACACGATGGGGTTGTAAGTCGAGAGTCGAAGGCATGCAACAAAAGCATACAAGTACTGTGGTATCGAGAACGTTTACTTAACAGAACAGAGAAGAGTCCACGTTTCTGTCTCAAAATATGCTGTTCTTCCATGACAGACTACTAAATATTTTGTATTATGACTCCTATTTCCCCTGCCTGTTGGCCATGCTGCATAGAGAAGACAGGAGGTGTAGCAAACCACATCCAGAGGCTGCCAGGCTCGTGTGTGTGGGTCTTTCTTGTTTGGCATACTCTTAGACACAGCTGCTTCTAAATCTATCCAGAGTTTACCTCCTTTTTTCACAAAAGTCTTCTGTAAAGTTCAAGTTTGGTTTTACCCAAAGCCCACGTAGATTAGATTCTCAGAGTGCCCGGTATTTATAAATTATTACAACTGCTTGAAATACACTACATGATTTATAAACTTTGCCATGGCTAATAGCCTGACCAAAATAAGCTGAAATGGTGAAATACAGAATTTGTGGAGATAAACCGGGGAGCATAAACTCTTTTCAGAGATATTCTGCTGCCCACTTTCCAGTCGATTTTGATTTTCAGGACTGTAGTTTTGCTCAGAGCTTCATGTCAACACTGGATGGCCGGAATCCTTCGTATGCCTTTTTGTCTCTCTGAGAATGAACGTCATTGACTTTTTAATATCTATGAATAAATAAAAGAAAGAAAGAGAACCAGGTGGTCCAGAGTGGGTCTTTCAGCTGTTAGACTTGCTCTTCACCAGCTCTCAGGCAGGAAACCTAAAGGGGAAAATGGAGAGAGATGACCAGTCTTTTCCGGAGTCACAGGCCTATGACAGACTCCAGCAAAAATCTAACAAAATCTCTGCCTCTCTTGCCCACTAGTTACACATAGTATCCTTTGGAACAACTTGTTTATGGCCATTTCCACACGGGGTAATAAAAACGGTGCAGTGCGTCCTCCACGGAGGACGTCTGCACCGTGAAGCGGACTGGGTCCGGACTACTTACCGTAGATCTGCACCTCAGTCCGCTCCGGAACAACCCCAAGTGGTCCTCCATCGTATTTTTGAAAGACCTGATTTTTCCGGTCTTTCAAAATGCCGGCACGTGCCATTGCGCGCCTGCTCTCCGATGCAGATTCGCAGGCTCGCACCAATGTGAGCCTGCGATCTGCGGAGGGCGGGCTTTAGGCTGGCGAGCTTCAGCGGTTGGTCGAGACCCACGACCAACCGGAAGCCGCCATTTTGGACGCCGGAGCAGTGCAGATCGACGACCACGCACTGCTCCTCCTCGCCCCGGACTGGACCGGACCGACAAAAGATCCGGTGAGTAGCGGCAGGGAGCGATTCCCTCACCGCGTGCAGAAATGGCCTATGTCTATGTTGCTAGATCACATTTTTTTGATGAAAGAAAGATGGAAAAAGGTTCACTGCAACTAAAAAGACAGCATGGTAAGCAAGTGACTAAGATAGAAAACTGGCTCTCCGAAATGCTAGCTTTCTGCTTCCAGGAAAATGTGTCTATTAGGCAGCATTCAAAAATAGCACCCTCACTTCGAGAATAAAAACAGCTCCCTTTGCCACGTGCGCAGCTCAGCCCTGGTAACATTTAAGCTTGTGATGTTGTATTTTTACAGGAAAACTAGATCTTAGAACAATTACTTTTTTGAACTACAAGATCCCTCATGGTGGGAGCTGGGAGATTGATGCTCGTACTGAATAATCTTGATATTTTCATTTCTAGGAAGAAGCCATAAAAAGCATTATTAAAATGAACAATAACCAACACAAACAGCACATCGACGAGAGAATAACACATCTGTAGACTTACTTCCTCTTTGGGCATGCATTGATGTAATCTGGTTCATCATCTGAGGATGAGTTTTCTGGACGGAAAGAGAAACATTCATGAACATACAACAGATATTTCCGGTGCTCCAAATTGGCAAAGTTATTTTGGATTAAAATTCACAGAATCCTGCCAAACAGAGTAGGCAGACTCCAGAAGCAGTCATCCAAAAACCATAACTTTTCCAAACTCTGTTAGTTGGTACCTAATGCAGGAATACCAAATCTCATTCATGTCTTAATTAGCATGGGATGCAATTCACCGGCAGGTACCTAACTGAAATTAAGGGTTTGTCCACAGCTAGGAACCATCTCCCAAGTGTTAATGTCCTGTGACCCAATATATCCAGATTGATGAGCTGGATTTAAAGCTTCCCCTCTTCCAGCATCGAGAACCTACCCATCATGGGAAGGAAAGCTTTGGATTCATCCAATGCCAAATTTTAAAGTTTTCCGCGTGTGGCAATAATTCCTCAGCAAGGTCAGCTAGAATAGTTACTTCACTCCGCTCATCCAGATAATCACCTTCCTCTGCTTTTTAAACCATATTGACATCTGATCACTCTAGCAATAGTCAAAGACATAGTCTGTTTCAGCATGAAAACTCATAAAGACATCCAGTAGTACCTTTGAGGCAAAGTAGATGCTAGGAATAGACCAGTTAGGCTCCGAGGTGCCACTGGATGTGTTTTTCTATCATGACTGTTTTTGACGGGACTGAGGTCAGTTATCGCTAGCATTTTCAAATCAGGCAATGCTTACAGGAAATGATGGGATCTGTTTCAACATTGCCCTCAAAATCTGAACCAGCCACGAAAAGCACAGCACTGGGGTTGAATGTAGCCCCCAAGGCTGTCTTCGTAGCCTCTAAACGCCCTCTGCCTACTTTCTTCTGGGTGGGGGGCAGGATGAATGTATGATATGATGCGGCAGCCAAGAAAGCCAACGCAAGTCTTAGTTGCATCAATAGGAATATGGTGTCCAGATCAAGGGAGGTAATGGTACCACTCTATTCTGCTTTGGTCGGACCTCATCTGGAATGCTGTGTCCAGTTCTGGGCACCTCATTTCAAGAAGGATATTGACAAGCTGGAGCGTGTCCAAAGGAGGGTGACCAAAATGGTGATGGGTCTGGAAGCCATTAAGCCCTATGAGGAGTGGCCGAGGGAGCTGGGGATGTTTGGTCTGCAGAAGAGAAGGTTGAAAGGGGCATGACAGCCACATTTAAATATCTGAAGAGATGTCATGTTAAATATGCAATATTGCTTTCCGCTGCTCCAGAGACTAGGACAAGGAGCAGTGGATTCAAGCTGCAGGAAAGGAGATTCCACCTGAACCTCAGGGAGAACTTCCTGACGGTCGGAGCTGTCCGGCAGTGGAATCTGCTGCCTCCGTGGAGTGTGGTGGGGTCTCCTCCTTCTTTGGAGGTTTTTAAGCAGAGGCTGGATGGCTGTCTGTCAGGAGTGCTTTAAGTGTTCGTTCCTGCATGGCAGAAGGGGGCTGGACTGGATGGCCCCAGGGGTCTCCTCCAACTCCAGGATTCTTTGATTCTATGAAAAGCTCATCTGTAAGCCTCCAGTTCGTCTTTTAAATAGATGACAGGGCTCCCCTCCTATTTCACATTAAAAAACAAAACAACAACACACGTACGCACCACTCCCTCCCAGTTTCTCAAACCCTGACGTTGATTGCTAACTATTTCCAATTTCACTCCCAACCTTATTTCGGCCAGTCTGTGTGGCCCCAGGTGGCCCCAAGGGGAAACGGTTGAATCCAAGTTTTAAGCCGGGCTTTTAACCCTCCACCCTCCAAGGTCTTAAACCCAGTCCCTAAATAGGTTCAGCATCCTGAATAGCATATTTAAAGCCAGTGAAAATCCGGAATGGATTCCTTGCCCTATTGACAATGGAGCTCCCATTAGAGGTGGGCAGGCCCAACAGCAAAAGAGTGGGACCGAAAACCCCCAGCATATTCTAGCCTAGAGCACTTCCTATCATTAAGTAAGCTCTAGGATAGTGATTTCAAATATGGGCAAAAACATATATTAGCTTGGAAACCACCGAATGACAATATTGTGGAGAAGGGGGTACAGCTATCTGGCATACTGCAAATCAGGACTGCCGGAGGGCCCCCGAATTTGGACACAGGACGGACTTGAGGTTCCCTCCTCCTGCCTTACGGCATTCTTATAGATACGTAAGTTCTTCCTTCTGTCTTTTCTGGGGATCCGCAAAGAACTAAATTGATCTCCTTAATCGTCGATCTAATCTACTAAAACATAAAAAATAAAAGTTTGTTTGTCTGTGTCAGGCAGGCGACGACCTCACATGATTGGCTGTGAGAGGTGAGGACCTTATAGGATTGGCTGCCTGTGAAGGTTCTGTGGAATCCTGGGGTTTAGAATTCACAGCCAGAGGGCTCTTGGGCCTCAGTCAACTGCGACTGTCTTGAATAGGCCGGTTGCGACGGAGATGAGGCCTAGCAGCAAGGAGGAGGGCAGCGTCTTCTCGCAGGAATCTCTGTATGTTAATAACTCTGAATACAGATTGGATTGGGGAATACGGGGGAAAGTTATAGGTACTGGACAGGACCATTTGGGAAATTAAGAGACACAGGATCTCGAATCTTTCTAACAAGTATGATGAAATAAAATCCCGGGCAACGCCAGGTATATCTGCTAGTCACTCAATAGATGCATCTACTATGAATTGCCCTCTTGAACGGGTCTGCCTTCCACTCTTTAAAGGTACCCAGATCCTCCACCACACCGTAGTTCCTGGTTGGGAAGGCTCTGTCTTTTTCATTTGCCCGCCTTTGCTTTTCCTTCGTCTTGGACTGAAGCCTCTCACTGGCACCAGATCACTGACGGTTTGGACCCAGGCCTTGCCCTCAACCGTGTGGCACACCCGTCCACCCCATCTGACGGATCGCGCCGCAACAGCTCAGTGTTTACCTGTGATTTGCGAGTGTTTCCATAACTGGATGACTGTGCTGTTCTCGTAGACATCTGCACTGGCCACAACTACGGGGAAGACAAAGAATTCTTTACTGGCAATTCTCAAACTATTCTCCCTCTTCACTTATTGCCGCTGCGATCGTCGCTGCTCCTGTTACTCCCTTCGTCCCCCTTGTTTCTGACGTCTGGGCAGGAATGCGGATCAGAAACTAGAAAAAGTTCCTTTTTGGACCACAACTCTCCAAATTCCCCCCAGCCCACACAGTCAGCACGGTTTCCCTCCTCAGATTACTTGTAACGCCTCGATATTTGGAGTCTTACCCTAATTCTGGATGAATGTTGCTGATTCAACTACATAAAGATCCACACCAGCACTTGGGAAAAAATCTTTCTGACCACGGGCAGTACTGGCAGGGTAGCAGGATCTGGGAGACAGAGTCTAAAAAAGGAACTTTTCAAAGCTATGGTGCAGTTCTTTGTTTAGCCAAATGATTAGCATCCATACAAAGATTGTGGGGATGGGGGAACTCAAATTTTTTCGTAAGCCCCCAAGTTGTTGTTGCTGTGTACCTCCAAGTCATTTCTGACTCATGGCGACCCTAAGACAAACCCCATCACAGGGTTTTCTCTGGGCTGAGAGTGTGCGATGTGCCCAAGGGGGTTTCCATGGCTAAGCAGGGAATTGAACCCTCCAGAGGTGTAGCCATAGTCCAGTGTCCAAACCACTAGGCCACACTGCCTCTCAGGCCCCCAAGAGAGCACCCCACAACAGCCCCAAAGGAGTGAATAGCTGAGATCTTGCGTCAGGGTTGTGCGGCACAAACCTCCACCTATGGTGTGACAGGCTGATTGTGCCACCAGACCCTTCTGTCGAATGGCAACATGGTGCCACGGAGCGAGCAGTCCCTCCCCTTCGTGCCCCACGGACAGCCCCTTCCCCACTTGTCCCAGAGCCCCCACCCCGACTCAAAGGGACTTACTCAGCCAGACAGCCCAGGGTCGCATCCGGCAGCCCTATCCGTGGTGCAAAACTGCAGGGGGCACACGGCTATGGGTGAAGTTCTTTCTTTTCTTTTTTTAAAATTATTTTTATACAAAATATACACTTAAAACAATTTTTCCGTCATAGATTTATATATATACTTGAAAGATTACTGTATTTTCTTATCTTCCTACACTTCTACCTAAAATCTTAGTATTTTCATAGATGTTACCCTTTATTTACGTACTTCTGTAACTGTCCTTTACTAACATTTGTTCCAGATCCTTATATTCTAGTTATTCTATTAAATAACAGTAATACATTCGTACATTAACGTTATCACTTTAATACATATTTTCTTAAAACCCATTAAGATATGTTAATGTATTTTCCCCCTATCACTCATTCTTGAATATTTTTTATATATTTACTGTATTTAATGTTTTTTTCAATCTATTTGTTGGAGACAGTTTTCTATCGGAGCCCACTTGTTTTTTATATTTTCTAGGAGTTTTGGTAGATCACTTGGTAGATCACAAGCTGAACATGAGTCAGCAGTGTGACGCGGCAGCCAAGAAAGCCAATGCGATGCTTGGTTGCATCAATAGGAGTATGGTGTCTAGATCGAGGGAGGTAATGGTACCACTCTATTTTGCATTGGTTTGGCCTCATTCGTAATCCTGTGTCCAGTTCTGGGCACCTTAATTCAAGAAGGACGTCGACAAGCTGGAGCATGTCCAGAGGAGGGCGACCAAAATGGTGAAGGGTCTGGAAGCCATGAAGCCCTATGAGGAGCGGCTGAGGGAGCTGGAAATGTTTAGTCTGCAGAAAAGAAGGTTAAGAGGGGACATGATAGCCATGTTTAAATATTTGAAGGGATGCCATGTTGAGGAGGGAGCGGGCTTGTTCTCTGCTGCTCCAGAGACTAGGACAAGGAGCAATGGATTCAAGCTACAGGAAAGGAGATTCCACCTGAACCTCAGGAAGAACTTCCTGACGGTCAGACCTGTCCGGCAGGGGAATCTGCTGCCTCCATGGAGTGTGGTGGAATCTCTTTCTTTGGAGGTTTTTAAGCGGAGGCCGGATGGCCATCTGTCGGGAATGCTTTGATGGGTGTTCCTGCATGGCAGGGGGTTGGACTCGATGGCCCTGAGGTCTCTTCCAACTCTATGATTCTATGATTCTTCTGTTCGGTTTCTTAGTTTCTGTGATAGAACATCTGCTATTTTCATGTCCTGTATACTTTGTAGGCACTGCTCAATTTTGGGAACATCTTCCTTTTTCCAAAGTTTTGCAAATTCTATTCTTGCATCTGTTACCAATGGGTGAAGTTCTTTCTCACCAGGGCTCGAAGCCACTATTGATGACTCTCAAAATACAGGTTAAGCATCGTGTTATGGGAATGTGAGCCCCCAAGTTGTTGTTGTCGTGTAACTGCTTGGGAACAGAAGCATTCTGTATTTTGGATTTTTTTCCCCAGTTTTGGAAGATTGTACCTTTGGGCAATAGCCTTTCATCTCATTCGTTTGCTGCTTGTGTTGTGGATAAGATAGAAGGCTGGAGCGAGACGGAGGATCTCGAAACGGTGGGAATCCAAGCCCAGCGCAAATTCACACCCGCTACCATTTCACAGATCCTCAGTCTCTCTCTTTTGGCTTCCAGTGGTGGCAAAAAAAGAGAGACTGAGGATCTAAGAGACAAATAAGCAGGCGTGCCACGGCCACCACCTTGAACGCAGAAACAGGGAACTGGTGGCAAATGATTTTTGGAGGATACTGGATTTCCAGATAAAGGAGGTTCAACCTATCCTAGAACCTGGCGGGGCCATTCCAAAAGGTTGGATATTGGAGATTGCAGGAGAAATTTAGAATAATTCATGCACTGTGCAGGAATTCATAGCTAAAGCAACTCAACTGGTATCTAAGCAATCTCTGCTTAAATATTACCCCCCAAAAAGGAGAATCCAATTCCTCCTCTTTTTCTTTATCATCATCATCATCATCTTCAATCTATGACATTACACAGAGAAAACCATCATAGAAGAATTCCACTACAGAGAACTTACCACGTCCATCGTTTCCAAATGGCCCAGCCACATTTTGATAAGAGTGGTAATCGTCGTCTGAGAGGAAGAAGGAGAAAGTCTGAGATTTCAAGACAGCAGAAAACAGAGAAGTTTGTATTATTCAAACAGTTTGGCCCCACCAGTCTGGGAACTTTTTGGGAATACCTGAAAAAATCTTGTTTGCACTAGAAATGTGAAAACTGAGGGAGGAGGTAGCCATGTTAATCTTTTCAAGCAAAAAATGAGGCTCTAACAATTTTCATTTGGCATAAGCTTTTGGGGAAACTAGTCCACCTCAGGGAGAGAAAATGTAGGTGTTTTGGACTTTGAAGCAATCTCACGACCCTTGAAATGCTTTTCAAACCTGGCCATCGCAGCGCGAGGAAACTTCAGTGCAAGCATTCATCCGGTACCTTTCATCGGCCGAGATCAAAGAGAAACAAGATGCTGGGCTAAGGAGTTTTGTATCAAGCCAGACGGGAAAAAAGAGCAATACAAGGAGAGCAAAGGAGATCGCAAAGCAGAAATGTAAACAAGAAAAATGAGCCTGGGTAGGATCAGGGTAGGATCAGAGCTGGACGGTGCTACTGTTAGGTGGATTTGTAATTGGTTGACCGACCGAACCCAAAGGGTGCTCACTGATGGTTGCTTTTCATCCTGGAAAGAAGTGACTGGTGGGGTGCCACAGGGTTCTGTCCTGGCCCAGGGCTATTCAACATCTTCATCAATGACTTGGATGAAGGAATAGAAATTTGCAGATGACACCAAACTGGGAGGGGTTGCCAATACCCCAGAGGACAGGATGAAAATTCAAAATAACCTTAACAGATTGGAGAGCTGGGCCAAAGCTAAAAAAAATGAATTTCAACAGAGAGAAATGTAAGGTCCTACACTTAGGTAGAAAAAATGGAATGCACAAATATAGGATGGGGGGAACATGTAGCTGGATAGCAGTATGTGTGAAAGGGATCTAGGAGTCTTGGTAGATCACAAGCTGAACGTGAATCAGCAGTGTGATGCGGCAGCCAAGAAAGCCAACACGATTCTTGGTTGCATCAATAGGAGGATGGTGTCTAGATCAAGGGGGGTAATGGTACTACTCTATTCTGCATTGGTTAGGCCTCATTTGGAGTACTGTGTCCAGTTCTGGGCACCTCAATTCAAGAAGGATGTCGACAAGCTGGAACGTGTCCAGAGGAGGACGACCAAAATGGTGACGGGTCTGGAAGCCATGCCCTATGAAGAATGGCTTCGGGAGCTGGGGATGTTTAGTCTGCAGAAGAGAAGGTTAAAAGGGGACATAATAGCCATGTTTAAATATTTGAAGGGATGTCATCTTGAGGAGGGAACGGGCTTGTTTTCTGCTGCTCCAGAGACTAGGACAAGGAGGAATAGCTTCAAGCTGCAGGAAAGATTTCACTTAAAAGCTAGGGAGAACTTCCAGACGCTCAGAGCTGTCCAGCAGTGGAATATGCTGCCGCCTGCATGGAGTGTGGTGGAGTCTCCTTGTTTGCAGGTTTTTAAGCAGAGGCTGGATGGCCGTCTGTCGGGAGTGCTTTGAGTGTGTGTTCCTGCATGGTGGAAGGGGGTTGGACTCAATGGCCACTCGGGTCTCTTCCAAGTCTATGGTTCTATGATTTTATGACTCTATGATGAATTAATGAGACATGTGAATTCCACAAACCAATGTAAGGCAGGCTGAATAATTATCAGTTGAATCTATATCAGCTTTCTTGGGATGAAGCTCTTCAGTTTCAGCTTCTGAAAGTAACGTCTGGTATCAATCTGTACTTTCGCATAACAAAGAACGCTTCCGTTCAGGTGCGTTTTCACGTTTTGGGTGTTCACCTTTAGAGCCAGCATCACACCTCCCTCAATTTTAAACAAGGACTGTGTCCCGCACCCCAAGCCAAAGATCAGTTTCTGGCATCAGCCTGGGGGGTGAGGATTGGGAAAGACCCCTGTCTAAAGCCCTGAAGAGCTTCTGCCAGTCAATGTAGACAATACTGACCTAAATGCATAAGCGATTTGAACTGAGTACCGGGCAGTTTCCTAGGTGCTTATCTACATTTATCCTTTAAAACACGGCTGTGCCAATGGGAACCTTACCTCTTATAGCCAAGCAATGGGCTACGACTGAGCACAAATTTGTCCTGCGTGTCTCCTTCCGAGAGGAATCTCTTCGGCTAGTTTGGGAGGCAGAACTAAGTAAGTCTTTGGCCTGATCCAGCCCTGGAGCTCCTCATAACAATGTTTCCTCAGCCTGGCTATCACTGCTCTGTGCCTCCAGGTAACGTTTGACTTACGGGGACTCTAAAGTTACCCTACCATCGGGTTTTCTCGGCAAGATTTATTTAGAGGAGGTTTGCCATTGTCATCCTATGAAGCTGAGAAAGTAGGGATGATCCAACCGAATCCTCGAATCCTGGGCAAGGATTCGAGACTCAGGGATCTGAATCGCCCGGCCAAAATAGGCAAACCAAATCTTTCAAATCCTGCCGGTGACAGGCAGGAGAAGGGAGCAGGGAGCACGATCCCGTGCCCTCCGCCCCTTTCCCTTCCGCCTTGGCCGGATCCTGCCCCAGGTGGGCGGCAGAAGCTTGCGGGGAACGCAATTCCACACTCCCCACTCTCCTCCCTCCAGCACCAGGGCAACCCTGGGATCCTGAAAGTTTTCCCGAAAGTGAAAACTATCGTGTAATTTTTTTTTCATTAAACGGAGATGTCAAATTCTGCTTCAAAAACACTTTTGAATAGAGGTGCTTTCTTTCCCTTGCACTTTTTAAAAAAGCGATTCGAAAGATTGAAGATTCGTGGATTCCCAGAACCTTCCAGGGATCCGGATTTGGAAAATTCTGGATTCATCTCATCCCTATGAGAAAGTGCGAGTTGCCCAAGATCATCCAGGGGGTTACTGTGGTCAGGCAGGAATTTGGGCGTACCGCCGGACTGTGTCGGCAACGCTCGACTGCCACCAAATGACCCTGTAATATCTCTGTGCCAAGTTGGGTGAGATGGAATCTCTCTGTCCGCCAGCCCATCCCTGTTCTCCTCTCTGTGTGACAAAAGCAGCCTCTAAGTGATTCAGCTGAAGATACATCTCACTTGATCTATTAAAACAAAACGTGCCTCTTGACAGCTTACCATTTGAAGCTCCTAAACATTTTTGGCAGTTGTAAAAATGATCTGCAGGGACTGGCTCACTAGAAGAGGGAAAAGGAAAAGACAAGGAAAGTATCACGGTAAACATTTCCCATCCTGAATTTTACATTTTAGTCAGTAAAAGCAGAATTTGGGGGGGAATCATTCTGGACAACCCTCAGAATCCCCAAAAGCAAGGAAGGGAAGCGGCCACTCTGGATGGGGATTCTGAGAGATGTCATACCATAATGGAACTTCTTCCAGGATCTCATTCAAAAAAACCGTCTGATTTGTAGAAATCTTGCGGATATTTGAGAAGTATGGAGGTGACACAGAGAAATACAGAAATGAGATACGGACCTGAATCCTGTTGGATATTTCCAGCTAGAGCAGACCCACTAAATTGTTCAAAGGACACATAGGAAAACCCTAACAGTCACATTCTGGCCACGGAGGCCCTTTGCACTCTTGTGTGGAAATCAGATTTGGGGCAGAAAGTAGCATATGTTAATTAATATCCATAGATGCAAATTCAGAAGTCACTCCCAGGCTTTATTCATATTTCACAGCCAATAAATTTCCCATCCATTGCCCTCTAAGTGAATGAGCACTCAGCCCACAAATCAGTAGTTCATCCCTGATAATAATAAATTTGTGATGGCTGTGAAAAAGTTTGGAGAACCACTGATAAAAATGCGGCTGGCAAAATTTTTAATTAGCCCTTTCCTTTTTTCATATACAGGGATTCTCATCTATTTCAAAACCGCCATTTGTGCACCAGAAAAGCAAAAGATTTTTAAAACCTGATAGAGCATGAATACATCCTAAATGTAAGACGATTCTGTATGTATCATCTGAGAAAGAGAATGTAAGCCTAAAGCAGGGAAGAAGTATTTCAAAAGCAGTTTCCTTCGGGCCCTAAAGCTACCAAGGACTTACACATAAGCAGGATCCCGATCCGTTTGCATCTCTGAAATAAAAATTTAGCTGCCATTAGTTTATAGATCATGCAGATCTGCTGTATGTGAAACAGCCAAGGCCAAGGGGATTTTTAACATCTCAGTTGCACTGTAAGTGATATATCAGGAAGGAAGGAAGGAAGGAAGGAAGGAAGGAAGGAAGGAAGGAAGGAAGGAACTAAAAATAAAGAAGAATTGAGGAAAAGCAGACACGGACAAAATTCTCATACAGGCTGGGGGAAAGAATATGCCCGTGCTCTTTTCAAGGAAGAAGGTAAGCCAGCAAGTAGGATAAGAGACTGCCCACAAATGCTAGGTGCTGTAGGCAATATTTCAGAAGAAACAACAGGCCAAACCACCTTGGAGTATTGGGAGGGGTTGCTAATACGCCAGAGGACAGGATCAAAATTCATTGGATAGATTGGAGAGCTGGGCCAAAGCTAACAAAATGAAATTCAACAGAGAGAAGTGTAAGGTCCTACACTTAGGTAGGAAAAATGGAATACAGAAATATAGGATGGGGGACACGTGGCTGGATGGCAGTACGTGTGAAAGGGATCTTGGAGTCTTAACAGACCACAAGCTGAACATGAGTCAGCAGTGTGATGCGGCAGCCAAGAAAGCCAATGCAATTCTTGGCTGCATCAATAGGAGTATGGTGTCTAGATTGAGGGAGGTACTGGTACCACTCTGCTCTGCTTTGGTTAGACCTCGTCTTGAATCCTGTGTCCAGTTCTGGGCACCCCAATTCAAGAAGGACATGGTCAGGCTGGAGCAGGTCCAGAGGAGGGCGACCAAAATGGTGAGGGGCCTGGAAGCCAGGTCCTATGAGGATAGACTTAGAGAGCTGGGTATGTTCAGTCTGCAGAAGAGAAGGTTAAGAGGGGACAGGATAGCCATGTTTAAATATTTGAAGGGATGCCATGTAGAGGAGGGAGCAGGCTTGTTTTCTGCCGCTCCAGAGACCAGGACAAGGAGCAACGGATTCAAGCTGCAGGAAAGGAGATTCCACCTGAACCTCGGGAAGAACTTCCTGACGGTCAGGGCTGTCCGGCAGTGGAATCTGCTGCCTCAACGGAGTGTGTTGGAGTCTCCTTCCTTGGAGGTTTTTAAGCAGAGGCTGGATGGCCATCTGTCGGGAGAGCTTTGAGGGTGTTCCTGCATGGCAGGGGGTTGGACTGGATGGCCCCGGGGGTCTCTTCCAACTCTACATTTCTATGATTCTATGATTCCTTGCCAAAGAAAACCCTACAAAATTCATGGGGTTGCCGTAATTCAGAAGGTGACTCGAAGGCACACACACACACACACACACACACACACAAGCTGGGCATGAAGCGATTAATGAAGAATTCATTGTAGGAAATGCAACTTCATCCAACTCCCTATTGTAATGTCTCAGGGATGCGTGAACTGGCTCCTTTGCGTTCCTTTCTTCTTCCATCTCCCTGTGTTGAATCTTAGATTGTCAGCTCTATGGACCTGGATCTATCCTCTTATACGTTGTATCATGTACATGCCAAGTCCATATTGTGTCACAACACTTTCACAAAGCCAACCAAAAGCACACACAAATTCTTGTTCAGAATATCAAGCCCAAGTCCTTTTTCTCCACTGTAGGATCTCCCTGCTTATTGTTATGGTCAGAGCTCAGAAGTAACTGGTTACAAGTAACCTAGTTACCTGCCACTAGTTACTTTGGCATCAGAACAGTTACATTTCAAAAGCAATGTGATGAGCTGGGGCAAAGTTACTTTACTTTACCCCTGGAATTCTGTGACCAGTTCTGGGCACAGTCCAGAGGAGGGTGACCAAAATGGTGGAGGGTCTGGAAACCATGCCTTATGAGGAGGAGCTGATGAGGAGGAGCTGGGTCTGTTTAGCTTGAAAACAAGAAAGTTAAGAGGAGACATGATAGCCATGTTTAAATATCTAAAGGGATGCCTTGTTGAATATGGAGCAAGCTTGTTTTCTGCTGCTCCAGAAACTAGGACCCGGAGCAATGGATTCAAACTACAGAAAAAGAGGTTTCACCTAAACATCAGGAAGAACTTCCTCACAGTCAGAGCTGTTCAACAGTGGAATACGCTGCCTGGGAGTGTGGTGGCATCCCCTTCTTCGGAGGTTTTTAGCAGAAGCTGGATGACTATTCGCTGGAGGTACTTTGAGTGTCTGTTCCTGCGTGGCAGCACGGGGCCGGACTTGATCGCCATTGTGGTCTCTTCAAACGCTATGATTCTAACGTTGTAACAAGTTAACCTTTTATAATTACTGTCCAGGCATATAGGATACGGTCTTATACTGAGTCAGACTGCTGGCCCATTTCACCTGCCTGGCAGCAGCTCTCCAATGTTTTGGGCCTGGGAGGATAGTTCCCCATGCGGTCCCTCTTCCCTGGGGATACTAGGGACTGAACTAAGGCTTCTGGTTCAGAAGGTACCCTGCTGTCGAGCTACAGCCTGGCTCATCCCTAGCAGTGTTATAGTTCTGATAAAATTCTGTGATGATTCTAAGATGCTGGCAGTTCCCTGAAGTTCCAGCGTATGTCCTATTGAGGTGGCGTTCAGCAAATTAGTAATGCTTGTTTCTTCACTGGTCTCCGGCAAGCACGGGGAATATGTTTAAATGCAACAAACCGATCAACCTATAAACTGAGAATTTGTTTTTTAAAGAAAGTCACTCTTTCCCAGGTGGGCAAATTTGGTCAATTCCTCGAATCATCGCTTGGAAAAGGGTTTTTTTTTGTACTATAACTCCTAGGATCTCTTGCCCGTATGGTCTCCTTTGAACTGCAACTCCCACAACCCCCAGACAAGCAAGAGCTTTATCATAAGGTAGCCATTTTGTTGTTATATACAGCCAAAACTCAACAAATAATCACTGTAGTATTACAATCATTGTAGTATTATACAATTGTATAATAATAATTGCATAATAATAATTGTATAATAATAGTCATTGTAGTATTATACAATTAAAACTCCTTCCATGGACCATCCAATGTTGGGTAATTTTGCACGCAGACTTTCAGCCTTGCTGCAGCTGCAAAGCACTTACAATAAATTTACATGTTCTAAAAGAGAGACGTTTATCAACATTAGCCACAAAAAGCAAACGTTCGTAGAGGATGACCTTCCCTTTCAGTGACTTTTAAAGTGGCTGGATGCATTTTCCTCTAAGATCCTTTTAGATGCAACAGTCTGAAAGCACTGAGTAATGTCTTTGAGAGACAAAGAATGACAACATCATACTCTATCCCCATCTAATCTACCAAAGGGAGAACATATAATCTTGCCCAAGTAAAAGCTATTTTCATCTTGATATTTGGCAAATATACCAGCCAGTGACAGACAAGGAGGAAGAAAGGAGACATAAAAATTATAGAAACATAAAATCATAGAATCATAGAGTTGGAAGAGACCCCAGAGGCCATCGAGTCCAACCCCCTGCCATGCACAAACACCCATCAAAGCACTCCCGACAGATGGCCATCCAGCCTCTGCTTAAAAACCTCCAAACAAGGAGACGCCACCACACTCCAGGGAGGCAGCAGATTCCACTGCCGGACAGCCCTGACCATCAGGAAGTCCTTCCTGAGGTTCAGACGGAATCTCCTTTCCTGCAACTTGAATCCATTGCTCCTTGTCCTAGTCTCTGGAGCTGCAGAAAACAAGCCCTCTCCCTCCTCGACATGCCATCCCTTCAAATATTTAAACATGGCTATTATGTCCCCTTTTAACCTTCTCTTCTGCAGACTAAACATCTCCAGCCCCCTCAGCCGTTCCTCGTAGGGCTTCATGGCTTCCAGACCCTTCACCATTTTGGTCGTCCTCCCCTGGACACGCTCCAGCTTGTCAATATCCTTCTTGAATTGGGGTGCCCAGAACTGGACACAGGATTCCAAATGAGGCCTAACTAAAGCAGAATAGAGCGGAACCATCACCTCCCTCAGTCTAGACACCATACTCCTATGGATGCAACCAAGAATCGTGTTGGCTTTCTTGGCTGCCGCATCACACTGCTGACTCATGTTCAGCTTGTGATCTACCAAGACTCCTAGATCCCTTTCACACGTACTGCTATTCAACCACGCATCCCCCATCCTATATTTGTGCATTCCATTTTTTCTGCCTAAGTGTAGGACCTTACATTTCTGTTGCAATTCATTTTATTAGACTGAGAAATCTTAATCCTTTCTGTTTGAAGTTGCATCTCAGTATCCTTGAGCCAATCCCGAGACAATATGGACACCTTTTCGAATCACAGCTCCCAGAATCCAGGATTGGCTAAATCCCTGTCTCCAATTCAACCACCAACCAACTCGACTCTTTTGTCTTTGTTACCTTTGGAGTACTGAAATTGCACACTTACCTTTCTCAAAATATTGATACCTGGATTCAGCACAGGCCTCTGGGGAAAAAAAGGCCACCAGAGTCAGTGAAACTATGTGTGGGGGTCTTTTTCCTCCATTAACCTTCCTCTCCCAGGGTCTCTGATAGAGATCTTCTGATTGTCGTGTTGGCTAATGACTAATAATGTGAGTCAGCCATGATGGCGAATGCTTATTGATTATGCTATGGCCCCACCCCCTACCACAATATTGCATGCTGGTAGAAAACATTGTTGTAGCGAGTTTTCGTCTTGGTATAGCCAAAGGCTTGGATTACCACCGTACGTTATATGTTATACAGCAGGTACACTCTGAAGGATTGTTGTAAGTGTGTGTTCAGCCTTGCCGTGAAGGTATAGCTCTGTTTACTTAGACATGATAGCAAAGCTCCGTTTATTTAGACATGGTAACAACTGTCAAGTGATTTGTTGGATAGAAATGCTGTGACATCTGCCCCGGTTGAAAATACATTTGATGAGCATGTGGGATACACCTGAGGAATGACTTGGCAAGTCATGATGTAATCCCTAGGGGACAGTAAGGCTGAGTCGTGGTAATGTGAAATCATGGTTCGGGGTTGCATCAGCCATGGCCCCAAGCTGATGAGCTATCAGCAGGTGTGTATAAAAGAGGTGAGCTTAGACTATCTCCCTCTCTGATTTTCTCTGACTATTCACTCTGACTCTCTGACCCCGAACCTCTGTCCGAGCGAACCTCTGCCTGATGTGTCTGTGATGCTGAACCTATGACTGAGGATCTGCGTATCCTGATTGCACAGATGTGTATATATTGCAACTTGAGGATTAAAGCCTCCAGGTATTTTGGATGACAACTCTCTGTGTTAGAGCTACCAACCAGTGGGTAGAGTGGGGTCAGAGCTGATGCTGTAAGTTACACTCTGCTGCTGCTCACGCTTGTTGCTGTTTTGATACTCTGTTGTATGTTTAATGCTTGCCTTTGGGACACGTCTTGTTCAGAGCACAGCGGTTACTGGGAGGATTTTGTGCTAGGTGCTGTAAATCAATCTCCCTACATGATTTACTATGTGTTAGCTTTAGCGTACTTTGTAACGGTAATAGAACCTAGAATATGATTGTGTGTAGCAACGTCTTGTATATCAAAGGAAAGTGTTGAGGCATCTCTGTTACCCTGGCTTCTTTGATAACTTTTACAAAAATTTGGGGAAATTAGCAGAGCACTGCTTTTAGCAAAGCAAAGGGCAGGGCAACTTGTGAGATCTTTTATCCTAGGTCTACGGGGTCAAACTGCATGAGAAAGAAAGAAAAGTGTCCTTTTAAATGGTCTTTTATCTAGTAAAATTAGCAAAAATATGCACACACACGAAGCATTCACTCACACAAGCACACAAGGACTACTGAGTTTGAAAATCTTAAGAAAGGGAAGAGTTGCAGGGACAAAAACAAATATACTACACCTGATCTTGAAGGCTGCTGTTTCGGGAAAACACAACACAGCTCGGTAAAACAAAGAGAGAGAAAGAGCTGGCCAGCCAGCAAGAGGAAGAGAGAGAGAGAAAGCTAGCTAAAGCCCCAAACAAGGAACATAAATATAGGCATGCATGCCTGGGGGCAAGAGGGGGCAGACCCTGTTCCTGGGGAAAAACAAATAATCAGGGATCAGGAAAAGGATAGGTGTGAGGATTTGTTTGAAATCTTCCTGTTTTCCTGACTCAGAATTAGCAATCAGCCAAAAACTCTTTCTTCGAAGTTTCCAACGATTGGGAGTCAAATTAAGCGAGTGGTCAGTTTTTATGGCTTGGTTTTCTAGAGGATATGCAAAACACAGGAGGTTTTGCTCTTCTCCGGAGAGTCCTTTTGTTCTTGCTTGCAAGGGCCACTAAGTTGAGCTCAGCCATGCTCTGAGATCATCTCTGACCTGTTTTAACAGTCAGTCCTCTTCCACACGGCCTTATCTAGTCATTGTATGTGATTTCTATTTTATGCCAATTAAACATATCTGCCTATATATATATATATATATATATATATATATATATATATATATTGCTAATTAGACGGTCAGGAAAGTGGAGTTAGATCTCATTCTAGTGGAGAGGAATCAAGGAGGGTATCATTCTTCAAACAGCATTCAAACTACAGGAAAGGAGATTCCACCTTAACCTGAGGAAGAACTTCCTGATGGTCAGAGCCATTTGATAGTGGAATTTGCTACCTGGGAGTGTGGTGGACTCTCCTTCTTTGGAAGTTTTTAAACAGTGTCTGGATGGCCATTTGCTGAGGATGCTTTGAGTATGTCTTCGTGCAGGCAGAAGGAGGCTGGACTTGATGGCCATTGTGGTCTCTTCCAACTCTGTGATTCTACGATAGGGCAGTTTGAGAGATGCCGACCCCAAGGCATCTGGTCAGATTGAAACACAAAAGAACTGAGATAGGAAAACACTGAAGAGGCACTAAGAAACCTGAGAAAGTTTGGAGGGCGTTGGCAAGATCAAAGTGCGGGAACAAACAAGGTCCCATGAGAACGGCTGAGAGTCTGGGAAAGGGGAAGACTCTGAGAATCCACCCATGAGAATTGTGTGTACATAAAAGTGTGCATCACTACATAACCAAGTGTGCATTGTAGAGTGTTAGCTTCAGCGACCATTATATACTGTGCCTCATACACCTCATTAAACATGGATGAAAAACCCTGCGTGTTTTCCCGAGAGTAAAAGAGTTGCCAGCACGTGACACCGATGGTGGGCACGCATACACACACACACTTAGCTTAAATTGGAACACGGATCTTTAAGACAGGCTGTCTTCCAAGAGTTCATCAACCAGGACAAGAACCGGTAGCTTCAGACTACAAGAAAAAAGATCCCACCCAAACATGGCAAAAAACTTCCTGACAGTAAAAGCTCACAGTGGAACAGATTGCAGCAGAAGGTGGCACATTCTCCCTTTTTGGAGGTCTTTAAACAGGAGCTCACTTTAGTTTTATTTAGTGTATTTCCTCAGGGCAGGGGGATGCATTAAATGGCCCCGATGAATTAGCTTGCCCCCTCCCTACACACACACACAGCATAGCAGGGAAATTTCCAGTTCAGAAACTCAATCAATTCTTGATTGTAATTTTTTTTAAAGTTGGAAGAAACCTGAGAGATCATCTAGTCAAGTAACTCTTGCTTGGCCCTCCAGCTGCTTTGGACTTCAGCCTTCAAGAAGGTCCAGGCTGTTGGGAGTTAGAGTCTCCCAGGGTGTTAGCCCATTGGGGGAAATTCTATGAAAGATAAAACTGTTAGGAATCAGCCTTCTTTTAGCAGAGTAGCAGAAAAAGCACGCCCAATTTCTGTGAGGCTTCCCTGAACTGAAACTGACTTAGAAAGCAAAACAAGGCAGGAAGTTTCAGGTTACGAACTTAGAAAAACTTTACTAATGGCTTTTGCATTTACCTATGCACCGGGGAACCTACATCCTAAGCAGCTAATGAATAGATCAGGTAAGATAGTGGCTTCGCTCTTAACTCACCATCTTCTTGATGGAGTTGCAAAGCATGGTAGGTAGCATAGTGGGAGAAAAGGAAGAAAATGGAGAAGAAGCGTGAGAGGTCTGAGAGGAGGGTCTTTTATAAGACTGATGACCCTAGGAACTGTCCTTGGTTACATGGTCTGGTCATCGGGACACCAAAGGTATTTATAACCACGTGTTTAAATGACGCAGAGGCAAATGGTGAGGCTTTAGGTGAGAAAGGAAAAGGCTTTGGCATGCAAAAGAAAAGAAACCGTATGCTATCTAAGCCCCACTTGCCCTCAGACAAGGAGGTGGAGGAGAGAGAATGCTGGAATTTTTCCAACATAGGCAGAATGCCAGTACTAAGGCCAAGAATAGCGGATCTAGTCCAAAACTAGATAAAGGAATTGCAGTTCAATGTAGGAATCTTGCTGTTGCTACAGAATCCCTGAAAGATGCCCTTTTGGTCTCGGCTTATGTACCTCTGGTGACAGAAAGGCAGGCCTTGGCTGAGCTGAGTTCACCCACAGTCTCAGTTAACGGCCTGTAAAATGGGAACCATCATCGCCCGGTCCAGGAAATGCCAACAACACAGTCAGACTTAACACACTTTTGAATTTAATTTCTATTAAGTGAGAAATTGGGTTTGATTCCCAGCTCGGCCATGGAAACCTTGGCACGTCACACACTCTCAGCCCCAGAAAGCCCCGTGATAGGTTTGTCTTAGGGTTCCACTGAGTCAGAAACAACTTGCAGGCACACAACAACAAAGTAAGAAATTTAAGCTTATATTTACATACAGACGGTGAGATCAGACTTTTAAGTGATATGAAACGGTGTGCAAATACTTACCAAGGTGACTTGCTACAGAGAGACGTTCATTGCTGTTCCTAAAAAGAAAAAGGAAAAATAAGACACCAGAAGGATGGATTGAGGAGCAGAACAACAGCTATACCTCAGTTAATGAAGTATATGTGTTTCAGGGGCCCCTCCCTAAACTGCAAACCCCAGGATTCCACAGGATGTTGAAAGCGGAATAATAGCACCATAACACTCTAGTACGGAAATGGCCTCAGCGTTACTTCTTTAACAGAAGCTTTGGCTCTGGAGAAAGAAAGAACATGGAAAGAACAGGGATCGGGTCCCACACCAGGAAAAAGAAGAACAGTTCGATACGTTTCAGTAAATGTTTTATTGAAAACTTTTTTTAAAAAAATGGCTCATGTGAAAAGTCAGCTGAGCCTTGGATAATTCAGCAAAAATGTTTTGTACCTCCTAGGGACCACTTGGAAGCTTTAATCTGCTTTAAACTCGGAAGCTTTAATTTTTAATCTCCTGGAGGATTCAAGGAGACCAGAGTTTAAATACCCGTTCCACTGTGAGTGCTCACTTGGGCGACCGTGGGTGTGGCACACTCTCTCAGCCTCAGAGGAAGGCAGTGACAAACCTCCTTTCAATAAATCTACCCACAAAGATACGCACAACTGTACAAGCCAGAAACTGGGGAAGTGTGGCCCAGAGGCCCCATCTAGCCCCTGAACCCTACTTTTGTGGTCCCCAAAACTCCCTGGTACCCCCCATAGGCTCTTGATCCCCCCCCCACTTAAAAATATGGGGCAATTTGGGCCATTTTTATTTTTGCAATAAAACTGCTTGTAAATGCAGTATTTTCACTTTCCCAACCCCAGAATATATCCCCCCCTACCCCCAGCAGAAAGGAAATTTGGGGCTGGAAGTGACATCACATTATTCACACAGTGCCAACAGTGCGCACGGCATTTTACCAATAAATAACCTGTCAAAGGCTTACAATCTTTTTTTTCTTTTTTTTTAAGAGGAAGGAAAAGACAGGAAACCAAAGGAATACACTTCTGGTGTATACTTACCTCTGTGTGTGTGTGTGTGTGTGTGTGTAGAGGAATGTCATGAAGACAAAAACTGCCCTCTCCCCTTGTGTGGTTGCCTGCTGCGATCTAAGTACGCACATGCGCACTGACACATCAGCCACACTCGTGTGATCCATCTCCATCGCCAGCCTACCTTGATCCTGGCATGTTGTATGGCCTTTTAAGATGATCTTGTCTTGATGCTGCAGGAAACATACACACACACAGACACACACACAAAATAAAATCAACAAACAATGCACAATGGTTTGTTTGGAGAAAAAAAAGGATTCAAAAGGTGCTAACTATGACAGAAATGCTACTTCTGCTGCTGCAACAGACATGAGAATTCATTTAAATGCAATTGTAAATCGTATTAATTCAATCTGGAACAGCTTCATAGCTAATATTAGGAAACAGAATAGATGTTTTATATTCATGATTATGGTCACTGCAGGTATGTATCCCTTCTTTGCTAGTTCAGCTTTGGCTCCATCCCTCAACCGATCCCAACAGCAACGCTGTGGAGTAAGCAAAGCTTGGGAGAGAGAATTTTTTTGGAACTACAACTCCCAGAATCCTGTCAGCGTGTTTGTGGATCTCTGCTAGGTGTTCCTGTGAAACAAAATATCCACGGTGCTGAACATGTCCCCAAAACAGGTCTAGCACCTTGGATAGGTCCTATAACAGTGGTTCTTCATCTGGGGTCCGCAGACGCTCGGAGGGACCACGAAACAGGGAATCCTCAAAGCCTTGAAGCCTGTACCTTCTTCACAAAAGAGCATCCATCCGATAGGATCCAAACAAAGGCAAGCAGGAAGGCAGGCAGGTGGACTGGCCAGGCCTACATGTTGCTGTTCAATCCACTCCACCCGTAAAACCAGTGGGAAGAAGCAGGCAAAAAGTCTTCCCTCCCCCTGCAATGCCTCTCAGGGAAGTGTGCATTTACTTATTTCTCCTTTATCTCCCAGGCGGAAGACCCTTAACAAGCAATTTTAAATAAATATTTGATGCACTTTTGGAAAATTCTGGCATGCTCTCTCCTCCCTCTTGTTCCAGGGCACATGGGGCTTAACTAGCTTAGTTTCTTTTCCCTGTGCCTTTTGTCGTGTCAACTAAAGCCTCAGTGTTGCTCTTTGTGCCATTTAAATGCATGGCTATCCAGGTGACCAGACCTCGAGAGCCAGGGTAAACCCTGGGGTCATTGGCTTTACATAAAAGAACATGCTTCTCTCTCTTTTTGCCATTTTGCTTCCATTTCCTTCCCTCTGATCATGTTTCACCTCTCCACCAAGAAGATGGTGAGTTAAGCATGAAGCTACTTTCTTACCTAATCTTTTTGTTAGCTAGTTAGGATCTAGTCTCCCCAATGTATATGAGTCGTTAGTAAACTTTTTATGAGTTTGGAAGCTGAAAACTGCCTGCCTTGTTTTGCTTTCCAAGTCAGTCTCAGTTCAGGGAAGTCACGCGGAAATTGGGGCATGCTTTTTCTGCAACTCCGCTAAAGGAAGGCTGATTCCTAACAGTTTTAGCTTTCATAGAATTTCCCCCAAAACAGCTAACACCCTGGGAAACTCTAACTCCCAACAGTTTTAAATCTTAAGTCTTGGGGGCCCATGGCAATAAGAGATATTTAAAGGAAGTACCTGGTAAAGAAAAGGTTAAGAACCATTGTCTTATAAAGTCCAGAAAAAAAGACCAATGGATTCACCACGCTATGGACTTAGAATGGACTTGAGGGTCACCAATTGTCACTGCTGGGAGTTGTTGTCCAAAGAAAAGAAAGATAACTTTCCATGTTCTGGTAGGTTGAGGGTCAGTGGCTGTGGCAGTCAGGCTTAGGCAGTTGGGATTACAGGCTGGGTTTTAACGCTTCCCCTGTGACACCACAACCAGAAACATGCGAGTGACAAAGGCAGGCAAAACTGGCCCTACACTTCTGGAGAGGACAATGTGGAGCATATGTGTCCAGATGGTGGTGGTGGTGGGAAGATATGGAATCATTTCAGATGCACAGTGTACCTAGGCTATTTCTGCACTACACTGTCCTAGTGCTATGATTCCACTTCCAACATCCTATGGAATCCTGAGGTTTGCAGTTGAGGGAGGGGCCTTTAGAATTCTCAACCAGAGAACTCTTTGGCCTCAGGAAACTACAAACCCCAGAATTCCACAGGAGGCTGGAAGTGGAATAATAGCACTATAACAATGTACGGCAGAAGCGGCCTTGAATAACGTATGATGTGCAATGAGCTGTGCACATTCACTTTGCACATATAGGTCTCTACCAGCGTCTTGTATGTAAAGAAACCTCTCTCTTTCTCTGTTTCTTAGGTGCATGTTTTACATGCTCAAGTTACACTTCTAACAGAATTTTCAATCTTTTTCTTTTTTTTTAACCAGTTCAGTTTATGATTTTTACCATGGTGTTCTGCAAAATTCATCCCAACCTGTTCAAAAACAAATCAAAAGATTGGACCAGATGAGAACGTGTAGCCCTCCTTCTCGTTCTCCGTCTCCAGGCCAAGGATTTTAAGACACACTGGGCACAGATGGGTGGCATTTTAATTGCATATTGAAGTAAGACCTGCGAACAATTGCTGTCTGGCAGAGCGGTCATCTGCATCTACCTTCTTTCACCACGGCAAACAGTGGGAATTTGTTTTTCTTTTTCTGATAAAAGAGCATACTTACTGGAGTAGGAATGTGTCCTCTCAAATCTCTGCTGGTCTTCGTTTCTCAGAGGCACGGGTTGCCTCTGAGCTTGTGCCGAGTTCCTCTCTCTCACGGCTGCAATTATATAGTCAGCTGCAAGACATCTGCGAGAAAATGGCAGGGCTTTTGAGAAAGAGTAGGTTAGGCTCTATCGTCTAAATCAGGATGGGCCAACTGATGGCTCACAGATTATATGTGATCCCCAAAACCTTTGGCACCGGTGGCCCTGTCAAATATTAATCCCAAAAGAGCACCGCCGCTACCATTGGCAAAAATGATTCTTTTCATAGGAAAGAATGAATGGAGTATCTGCTTTTACGCCTCTTTCACTGCCAAACCCTTTCTATGAGCCTTTCCACACTACGCTGTTCTAGTGCCATTATTCCACTTTCAATGTCCTATGGTATCCTGGGGTTTGCAGTTTAGGGAGGGGCCCTTAGAATTCTCATCCAGAGAGCCCGTGGGCCGCAGGAAACTACAAACCCCAGAATGCCACAAGAGGGAGGTTGCTGCTGGGAAAACCCTGCCAGAATTATTGCTTTTAAGAGGCAGGAGCGTCACTAGAGCCTTGAAAGTTTCTCTCCAAATTGGGATCAGCAAAGGCAGTATTTCAAGTAACCGGGAACCAAATCATTCAGTCCTTAATATTAGGGCTCGAGATGGCATCTACTGAAAAATGAAGTGAAAGCAGTGATGGGTTACTTACTGATTCCTCTGACTGTCCGAGCTTGTCTTCTGCTTATTCTCTACAGACAGGGATGACAAAAGAAACACAAGATCATCCAGAAGGCAGAGTAAAAACAATAATAAAGCATGATTAAAAGCTGGGGGCGGTGGCTGGAAAAACAAAAAGAAGGACAGCTCCGAAAGAGGAAGTTTGCAACAGCAGTGGGCTGAGCAAAGTGATCCCCATTTTATTTTCATTTATGTACGTATTTATTGAATTTATATGCCACCTTTTCTCCCAAAGAGGGACCCAAGGCAGCTTCCAAAAAAGTTAAAAACATTAGAAGCGTGACATTAAAAAAAACATATAAAACTGTAACACTAACTGTAAATTTAAAAAACAGCTAATAAATAAGTAAAATATGCCCCTGCTCACCCATGAAAGGCCTGCTTAAAAAGAAATGTCTTTTTGTTTGCGTACAAAGGAAAGCAGGGAAGGGGCCGGCCTAGTGTCCTGTGGAAGGGAGTTCCACAGGGCGGGAGCAGCCACCGAGAAGGCTCTGTCCCGCGTCTTCACCAGGCGAGTCTGGGATGGTGGTGGGACCGAGAGAAAGGCTTCCTCCACACATCTTAGGGCTTCAGTAGGTTCATATAGGGAGATACAGTTTTTCAAATAGCCTGGACCTAATCCATATCGAGCTTTACAGAATGACAAAATTGAATGAAGAGTAGTAACTTTCTCAGCGTGAGCACAGCGGTGGAGCTTGGCGTGTGTGGAGGGGGGCAGGGCTACGGCGTGAGGGACGTGGCCACTGTGCAAGGGGCACGGCCAGGGCACGCGGGGGCGCGGCTGCACGCTGGGACGCCCCAAAAACACTGCTGCCCAGGGCAAACCACCACCCCACCCCTACGCGACTGGCTGAGCATGCATGCACCTGATCTTGGATCTCTTTCCAAAATCCCTCTGTCCTATCTGGTGCAAGGTTCTCGTATGCACCGGATCCGACTTCCCGGAGCTTGCTGCAGGGTTCTGTGAAATCCCGTGGAGCAAGTTTTTGCTGCCCCAGAGAGTGGCAGGGAGAAGGAGCAAGGAAGAAAGCCCCAGCTCAACGAGGGCTGCACAGAGGAGTGTATTGTTGGATCTTACCTCTACAGACACACAGGCGGTACTCGAAGACATACGCGTGTCCGCTTTTGTGCTGCAAATCCAACAACGTCCAGCATTTTAAATTTAGAGATGTCTTAGAAGGAGTAACAATGACAGGGCAAAGTCGTGTTTTGGTGGCCTAAGGTCTTTTCCTATCCTAACCTCTTTGAGATAAAGACCGATATGCTTAGGGATCATTCCTCTTCTCCTCTCCACCTTCTTTTTATTACGTCCCTGCCGCAAAGGTGAAGGTAGCTTAGTCCTGGGTTTTCTCTTGTCCCTGTTTAGCCTAGGTTGGCGAAGCAACCTCAGAGAGCTTTCCTACCTCTGATGGATTTCTTGTAGCAAAACGCCGGTTTTCTATAGCCACCGGTGTCGTCGCTCCTTAATCGTAACGGCGAACGTCTGTATGCGCACAACTCCATAACCCCAACATGCAAAAGAAGCTAGTCAAGTGTGTGTGTGTGTTGGGGAGAGGGGTTAAAAGCCTTACCAGCCTTTCGGCATTTCATGCACATGCTGACGAGCGCTCCCAAAAGCATCAAGGAGAAGGCGCCCCAGATCAGCTCCACCTGACTCATAGCTCGATCTTGCCACGGCTTCCACCTCGAAAACAAAAAGATGGGTTGGAGGACTGGAAGAAAGAGTCCCTGCAGCCTCCAGCGTCTGCCACAAGAGCTTCAGAAAACAGCATCCTTCATTCAGAATATTAGAGGAGGAGGAGGAGGAGAAGGGAGGAATCCTAGAATCACAGAGTTGGAAGAGACCCCAGGGACCATCCAGTCCAACCCCTTTGTGCCATGCAGGAAACCACATCAAAGCATCCCCGACAGATGGCCCTCCAGCCTCTGCTTAAAAACCTCCAAAGAAGGAGGAGACTCCATCACACTCCATGGAGGCAGCAGATTCCACTGCTGGACAGCCCTGACCGTCAGGAAGTTCTTCCCGAGGTTCAGGTGGAATCTCCTTTCCTGCAGCTTGAATCCATTGCTCCTTGTCCTGGTCTCTGGAGCGGCAGAAAACAAGCCCTCTCCCTCCTCCACATGGCATCCCTTCAAATATTTAAACATAGCTATCCTGTCCCCTCTTATCCTTCTCTTCTGCAGACTAAACACCCTCAGCTCCCTAAGCTGTTCCTCATAGGGCTTCATGGCTTCTAGACCCTCCACCATTTTGGTCGCCCTCCTCTGGACACGCTCCAGCTTGTCAACTTTGCTGATCAGGTATTGCAATACTGCGATAGGTATTGCAATATTGCTATTGCAATAGCAAATGTAGCTGCCTGTCAGTTCTCACGTTGTTGCCATGTATACAAATACAGTACTTACTTCTGTCCTCAAGAGAGTTACTGGATTTCTGAACTTTGATGCTGCGGTGCGAAGTTTAGCAGCGTATATCACATTAGGTCAAAATTCTTCCAAAATTCAACCACACTTGCCGTGTCACCTTCTGTGGCTGCGAGCCCCTTTGCAAACGTGCACTGTAAAGAATAGGTGTAAAAACTAATAAAGCCCTCCTGATGCATAGGTTGAAACTGAGAGGTTGTATTCAGTGATAAAAAAATGTCACCTTGATGTGTGGGGAAAGCTCAGCACGATGGGTGGATGACTCCAAAAACAGGAGAATTTTAAAATTCATATTCTTCTTAGAGCTACTTAAAAGGTTTCTTACAACTCAAAAAATTTTAAGTCATTAATTCCATATATTTCTTCCGTCAGTGGTCATCACCAGAATCTACTCACATTAATTTAACATTTCTCTTACTACTATTGTTACAAACTTTACCTTACATTCACTTTCTCTATCTCCTTTATTTTCATTAAAACTAATAATTGTATATTTAAATCTTTCAACATAACTCACATTCTCTCTTTCATCCTGTCCAAGAATTTAAATAAGGGAAGATTTTTGTGTGTGTGTGTATGTTTTTTTTTCTTTTTTAGACATGAAATATCCTTTTTTCCCCCTACTTGTTTGTTATTGTTCTGTATTTGTTTTTTACTGGTCCGTTGTGCATCATTCAATTATATTTATATTATTCTAGCTATACGTAGGGACTGTCATCTATGTATTGATAATTGTTCAATTTTAACATGTTTCTGATATTGTTGATGAAAAAGATTTAAGCAGAGTTACGAATAAAAAAAATCATATTCTTTTTGCAGTATTTTCTAAAAACATCTTAAAAAAAATCAATTAAAATGTAGGAAAAAAATGCCCAGTTATCCATCCTTTCCTACTTCACCTAAAATGCACACTTAGAGTCCACTTTAAGTTCCCTTTTACAGCACATGGGTTTGCAGTGTTTGATTCAAATAACACAGTCAATATATCTTTGCAACTTTGAAACCAAGGGCATGGGCTTCACTCTGGAAAATGTATGTTCTGGATGGCACACATTTCCACTATAACCTGTTCCATCAATTTAATAGATTATATCAGGAACAAAGAATTTAATTAGAGTTTTTCTTTTTTTTTGGAAGTATGGTTATGTTATATTCGTAAATAGTACTACGTCCTAGGAAGGAACAGAGGACTACTATGAAAATACGTATACTTGTGTAATTAGTTCCTATAAATATTACTATTATTTATTGATTATGTATTGTATTTGTTATATTCTTAATATAGAAATAATAATAATAATAAAAAAAGAATTCTCAGCCAGAGAGCTCTCTGGCCTCAGGAAACTACAAACCCCAGAATTCCATAGGATGTCGAAAGTAGAATAATAGCACTATGACAACGTAGTGTGCAAATGGCCCTAGTCTCCAGAAACCTTTAATAAATAAATATTTGTATGTATAAATATATATTTGAGTGTTTAAATAAATATTTGAGTGTTTTTTTAAAAAATCTGATCCAAGTTGCCGTCGTCTTCAATTAATTTCTTCATTATAGGAAGGAACGCCTTTGTATTTTCTCACCAGCACTCGAAGCTTCGCCACAGAGCTTAACCTTATGAAAACCGTATTGGCTCTTGAAACCGGCAAGCCAATCATTATAAGCATTAGGATTTTATGACGTCTTCCGAAGGTCATAACTGATAGCTGATGCTTCCTCTTTCATTGTTGGGTATGTGATCCCAAATGAACTGAGAGGGGGCGAAAAAGGCACCAAGCCGAATGAGACACTTTGCAAGCAGTGCACGGGGTCCCGAGCAATCCTTCTTGCTCCCTACAGAAAGAAGATTGGGTTCCGCTTTCCAAAAGTTTAGAATCTTGGAACATGAGGGATATTCAACCTGTATTATGACCATATCTTTCATTCAAATTGGTTGCACAAATATAGGGAGGGAAGGGAAGAAAAGCAAGCTTTTGCTTCAGGTTTGCAAAAATATCCACCTTTTTGCCAAAACTCAGACTCAAGGCAACCTCCCAATTAAAAGGAGTACAGTATAACTAAAAGCCATGGGTATAGCAATATTTTTGGGGGGGCAAGGGTATTGCCTCCACCAATAAGAATTCTGCCTCTCTAAATGAAATTTCCTTCAGTCTCCAATTTTTTTAGTACTGTAGTATATTAAAAATTCACTCGAGAATTTGGAAATAACCATTTGGACGTTCAGAGAAAGGGAGCGAGGCTAAGTGCCCAACGGGATGCTAACAAAGCAAAAAGTGTTCTAGATGTGGACTTTTCTCAATGTCTCGCTGTCACAAGAGTGAGATTTGTTGCCCAACGGAGGGTCCAGATTAGCAAAACAACACGAGTAAGGAGCTTAAGGTTTATTTCTGCAGCAGAAATAGGTACACACTTTGCGGAAGTCCAAAGTGAGAGAAAACACATTTCTCAGCACCCACCTTATACAGTATTTGCAAGCTTATACGATTCACTTTTTCCCCCAAAAATACTGTTTGGAAATGGGGTGCGTCTTGTACGCCGATGCATCTTATACACCAGCAAATATGGTATATGCTAAACGGATGGGTTTCCTCTCGTAAACATTTAGATAATAACATCCAATCTATCTGGCATCTATCAACACTTCCAAACTCTCTCCATCTGTTTATAATTTTCAGAGAGCATGTGCAAATTCAACTAACAGGAAGTTAGATGTTTGCTTACTTCATAGAATCTATTACTTTAAACAAGGCATGTAATTAACAATTGCAAATCAAGAAGGAAGCTATCTTTCTTACCTAGAGGTTAAAAAAAAAAGGTTATTAATCTGGTTAGCCTTCGTGACCCTTTCACTTCTAGGGAATGGACATCTCAAAACTTCTGAGTTCAGATTGGAAAAAAGGAATTATTATTATTATTAATATTACTACTACTACTACTATTATGCTCTGTAGTGCTATCAATTTGGGGACTGGAGAAAAATTTTAGTGGGAGAGACAATTCCCCCATTTTGCCCTTCCTTGGTTGCTGTTTGTCTGCTAAAAACATACAAAAGATCAACATTAGAACAGAATTAAACTATTACCTGTAATAAAACAATTTAAAACTTGTAATTAAAAATAATGCAGAGTATTTAGAAACAGAAGTCTGTTCTTGTAGTTGTTGTTATTACTATTACAACCACTACTACTAGGGAACTCTTGTGGGTTTAGGGGCCATTTTTCTGCTCCTGGGTATCTGTGAGGATCACATGGATGGCTAAGAACTCCCCCTTGACACCAAAAGCAGAAGTGCAGCTGCCGCTTATTTTGAAAAGCAGGTTTGTTTGTTTTTTCAATGTTCAACAATGCCGGCTGCTCCTGTGACCTATTTGCTAGGTGATTTGCAACTCCTTGAGACTTCCAGAAGAACAAATTCGCCTTCATTCTTTCTTTGGCCAACAAGAGGCAGTGGTGTATGTAAGTCCTTTACGCCAAGTCTCAGGTCGAGTCTCAAGTCCTCGCAGGAGACTTTCGAGTCGAGTCTTGAGCCGAGCCTCAAGTCCGGGAGCCAACTTTATATCCCAACCTGTATTCCAGAATTTCTGGACAGAGTCGAAAGTCGCTTTTAACAATTTAAGTAGAGTTGGTCCTCCACTTTTGTGATTTTGCCATCCGCAGCTTCGGAAGTGGGGGATAGGATCCTTCTTACTTCCCATTTGCAAAACTGGGGGCTTTTCCAGAAGTGGGGAATAGGATCCTTCTTATACCCCAATATCGAAGTTTCAAGAGCTTTAGAAGGAAGGATCCTTCCTCCTCAAGCCCGTTGCCTAACACATTTTCTCTTCCCCTCTGAGATACGCGCCCTGCGCTCTGGGCACGAGTCTTGCCTTCTGCTCTTAGGAAAAGTTTTAGAAAATTCCTCCTGTAAGTAGCGGGGACAGGCTGCTGAGCCGACCTCAAGGCCACCTCAAGCCCACTTGCTGTTCCCTCTGAGAAGGGTGTCCACACTTTGGGCTTGAGACACAGTCATGTAGGGAACATGGGGGCGGGGAGGCGATTTGCCCCAGTGGCAATGTTTTTGGGGCATCCCGGCCCATAGCCACGCTCCCGCGTGCCCTGGCCGTGCCCCCGCGCACTGCAGCCGCGCCCCCACGCACAGTGGCCACGCCCCCTTGCACCGTAGCCCCGCCTCCCCCCACACACACACTCCAAGCTCCGCCACTGTTGAGACAGACTGTCCTGTGACCAGTAAGCTGTAAGGTTTCTGGATGAGTGTGTTATGTGACTGAACCAAGGGCAGCAAGTCAGTTCCTAAAAATATGCAAGTCGTGTCAAGTCTGTGCGCAATTTTTGCCGAGTCAAGTCACTGAAGTGACTTAAGTCCAACTTGTGTCCGAGTCCATGGACTCGAGTCCACATCACTGACAAGAGGGTATTAAGGGGTGCCCAGAGAAGCTCAGGGCCATAAAAATTCTTGCAAAGAAGCAAGTAAAATGCGGGCTGGATGAAGCTACTGTTAGTTGGATTCGTAATTGGTTGACCGACCAAACCCAAAGGGTGATCACCGATGGCTTCTCTTCTTCCTGGAGAGAAGTGACCAGCGGGGTGCCACAAGGTTCTGTCTTGGCCCAGGGCTATTCAACATCTTCATCAATGGCTTGGATGAAGGAATGGAGGCAATGCTGATCCAATTTGCAGATGACACCAAATTGGGAGGGGTTGCTAATACACCAGAGGACAGGATCAAAATTCAAAATGACCTGGACAGATTGGAGAGCTGGGCCAAGGCTAACAAAATGAAATTCAACAGAGAGAAGTGTAAGGTCCTACACTTAGGTAGAAAAAATGGAATACAGAAATATAGGATGGGGGACACGTGGCTGGATGGCAGTAAGTGTGAAAGGGATCTAGGAGTCTTAATAGACCACAAGCTGAACATGAGTCAGCAGTGTGATGCGGCAGCCGAGAAAGCCAATGCAATTCTCGGCTGCATCAATAGGAGTGTGGTGTCTAGATCGAGGGAGGTACTGGTACCACTCTACTCTGCTTTGGTTAGACCTCATCTTGAATTCTGTGTCCAGTTCTGGGCACCCCAATTCAAGAAGGACATGGTCAAGCTGGAGCAGGTCCAGAGGAGGGTGACCAAAATGGTGACGGGCCTGGAAGCCAAGCCCTATGAGGATAGACTTGGAGAGCTGGGTATGTTCAGTCTGCAGAAGAGAAGGTTAAGAGGGGACATGATAGCTATGTTTAAATATTTGAAGGAATGCCATGTAGAGGAAGGAGAGGACTTGTTTTCTGCTGCCCCAGAGACCAGGACAAGGAGCAATGGATTCAAGCTGCAGGAAAGGAGATTCCACCTGAACCTCAGGAAGAACTTCCTGACGGTCAGGGCTGTCCGGCGGTGGAATCTGCTGCCTTGGAGTGTAGTGGAGTCTCCTTCCTTGGAGGTTTTTAAGCAGAGGCTGGATGGCCATCTGTCGGGAGTGCTTTGAGGGTGTTCCTGCATGGCAGAGGGTTGGACTGGATGGCCCCAGGGGTCTCTTCCAACTCTACATTTCTATGATTCTATGATTCTATAAAAACAGCCAGGTAGGTGCCCATAAAGCCGTAGCGCCAACCTTTGCCTACCTCTGATTCAAAGGTTTTCATTGCTGCTGGCTGAAAAACCCTCTTAGTACAATTTTTAAAATCAGTTTTTTTATGGGAGCATTCTCCTCATCTGTTAAATGTTAATAAAAAAAAATCTGAACAGGTTTTTTTTATTTGAATGACTTATTATTTTTTAAAGTGCACAGGCTGTCATGGGAGGGCTTTGCTTTTACAAACGCAACAGAGAGATACTTGAAAGAAAAGAGAAAAAAGTGACCACGGGACTTCCTCCCTGGTCTTAAACAGGGATGGGCCAACCAAATCCTCGAATCCTTGAATCCTGGGGAAGGATTCGAGATTCACGAATCTGAATCCTTGTGCCAAAATGGGCAAACCAAATCTTTTGAACCTTGTTGGAGACTGGGACGCCTGAAAACCAGAGGGACCAGGACACCTGAACGCCTGAGAGATCAGACGCACAAGGGGAGAAGGCAAGTAGGTGAGTGTTTCCCTTGCAGTAATAATAGCCTTTGCTAACAATTTCAAAAAATTACATCTCAGCTGGTATTCTAATATATTTAAATTGAACGTTGAATATTTCAAGGACAGCTGAAAGATTCCTTTGCATCGCTCCCTTGCAAAGCTCTTTCCTACACAATTCTGGGGTTTGTAGTTTTAGCGGGTGTCACAGCCTTCTCTGCCAAAGTGTGCTGGTGCAGCATCAGACTACAAACCCCAGGATGCCAGAAGGAGCTATGCAAAGAAAATCCAGTTTTGACCTGGACTACCTCTGTACTGTAGTGGTCCTGTTTACACAGGCAGGAAAATGTGGCATTAATCCACATTTTCCTGCCTGTGTAGAAAGAGCCTTCATGTCATTTTCAATCTGGGGAGATCCTGAGGCAAAACTACGACCATTGTCCCGGCCAGATTTCTTCAGAGGGAGGTATATCTTTGCCTAGGCTTTTGCTGAGGCTGAGAGAGTGTGTCTTGCCCAAGATTATTCTTCTTTCCCTTGCTTTTTAAACTCTTTTTAAAAAAAGGATTCAAAAGATTCGAGATTCGTGGATTCCCAGAACCTTCCAGGGATCCGGATCCAGATTTGGAAAATTCTGGGTTCATCCCATCCCTGGTCTTAAATATATGCCTGTGAAGGTCCTGCAGGCCTTGGTTGGAGCAGCTCCAGCGCTTGTGGGTATTTGACGGGGATAGAAAGAGTCACGGGACGATGGAACATCAAGTGAGGAGAGGAGGAAGGCCAGAAACACTTGCTCAGATCACTTCTCTTTTGCTCTTTTTAGTAATTCTGGAATCAGATGACCGGGCTGACAGAAGAACACAGGCCATTTCCACACTGCATTGTTATAGTGCTCTTATTTCACTTTCAACGTCCTGTGGAGTCCTGGGGTTTGCAGTTTAGGGAGGGGCCTTGAGAATTCTTAGCCGGAGAGCTCTCTGGCCTCAGGAAACTGCAAAGCCCAGAATACTACAGGAGGTTGAAAGTGGAGCAATAGCACTATAACAGTCTAGTTGGCCACACTCTCAAAGCCAAACCTGACTCCAGCCCCTGACCGACCACGAGTACTGAGCCACCAAGGCTACATCTTAATTCTGGAGGCAAAAGATAAAACGGTGCCCTTGACTTAAAGCAAGAGAGAGAGCCAATGAGGAATAATGTTGTACTTGGGCCATTTCCACACGGGGTAATAAAAACGGTGCAGTCAGTCCTCCACGGAGGACGTCCACACCTTGGAGCGGACTGGGTCCGGACTACTTAGTGTAGGTCCGCACCTCAGTCCGCTCCGGAAGGACCCCAAGTGGTCCTCCAGGGTGCTTTTGAAAGACCTGGTTTTTCTGGTCTTTCAAAAGCACGGAGCACGCCACTGCGAGCCCGCTCCTTCGTGCAGATTCGCAGGCTCGCACCAACGCGAGCCTGCGATCTGCCTAGGGCAGGCTTTAGGCCGGCGAGCTTCAGCGGTTGGTCGAGACCCACGACCGACCGGAAGCTGCCATTTTGGACGGCGGAGCAGAGCGGATCGACGATCACGCGCTGCTCCGGAGCATCCTGGACCGGACCGGGGAGCCAGAAGATCCGGTAAGTAGCGGCGCGGGGCGATTCCCTCGCCCCGTGCGGAAATGGCCTTGGAGTTGGGACTTGCACGTTCGAGTCTCCACCAAGCCACAAAACTGACCAAAAATACCTTGGGCCACTCACTCCTTCTCAATCTGATCTACTTCACAGCGTTGCTGTGCAGATAAAAACGGAGAAGAGGGGGAACAGTGTACAAGCTTACACTGTCTTGAGTTCACTCGAGGAAAGGCAATGAGGGGGAGCAATCCCTCCCAACGTCCTCGCTCACTGGCTTTTCCTGGCCCCTCTCGTTGCCTCTTCCAGTTGGGACCGTCTCCTCAAATATGTGCACGCTGAAGCACTCCATTTTAACACAAACACACAGGCTTTTCTTGATCAGAATTATAAAGTTCTTTATCATTATCTCATCAACATAATCACAATCCAAAATTTCATCTTATCAAAATTACAAAATTCTACTCCAGTCAGGTGGGAGATGGGATTTGCAAGCTGGTGTGCCATGTCGGTTAATGCTGCTGGTGCAAGGGATCTACTCTAACTGAGATTCAGGATAGGAGCCAGGCTTCCGCCTCCAGCTCTTTTTACTCTTCTTTACTCTGAGTCAGGCAGGTAGAGGCAAACAAAGTTTTTTTAATATATAATAAAATTTATTCAATATATAAAATATATATTTATAATATATAAAATATATCAAATTTAATATATTATAAAATAATCATAAAACCAGCACTGAACCATGTGAGCTTCCTCCTCCTCGTCAAACCACTCTTTGCAACAAACAAATAACGATGCAAAACTTGTCATTGCTTCCACCCAGGGGTATATCTAGGGTGGGAAAAATAGGGCACGTGCCCTGGGCACCAATGCCAGGGGAGTGCAAAAAAGCTACCTGGAGGTAGGGGCACAACTTCCATGCCTGCCCTAGGTGCTAATACACCTCTACTTGCACCACATGCACAGTGAGTGGTGTCAGTTAAGCCTTGCAGCAAATTAAACAGCAGTTTAATAATTTTAATGGCTTTTAACTAATTTTCCAGTAACTTGTGAAGTCTTGTGGGAGAAGAGAGCCACTAATTAGAACACAACTAGTTAAATTGAACTCATTTTGTTCCCCCAAGCTCTGATCACGAGTACACGCTGACTACTTCTATTAGCTACTCAGTGGAAACAGAATGCAACTCAGCAGGATGTTGGACAGAAGACAGCGTCCTAATGGTCATGCGGTCTCATTTTCCACAGTGCGTGGCACTAACAAAGGTGCTGGAACACCACAGCACAAGTTCCGTGCACTTTGGAGAACCTACCTTTATTGCTTCAGGAAAAGGATAAGTCAGCTGGAGAAAATAGATATTCCACAATGTCAAGACGGCACTAAACAGACTCATTCAACTCGTGTGTGTGCACGAGAGAAGAGAAACAAACAGAGCCCCGTATACGGTGCCATCCGGCATTAAAAACTGGTAGATTTTGCAGCGTTAAAACAGGCAACCCAAATAAATAATTCATTTAAGAGCACTAAAACATGTCAATAAACCACCTGCAAGCAAGAGGAAGTAAAATATAGCAAAGGTCTGGCAGAGCAGGCGTATTTTAAACAGAGCTGAACAAGAACTTGGCTGGAACCTCTACAGCTTCGGTGCCACAACCAAAAAGCCCTTTCCCACGTTCCAAACTTTGCTCCTAATGCAGCACCTCGTAAATATTGTTAGTTTTGTTAAGATTAAGATGGCCGTGCTTCTACTTACCTCTGCCTGCTGCTTCACAAATTGGTCCTACGTGTTCTTATGAGTGCTGCAGATCCAACAAGCACTGAGGGCCTTTCCGCACTACACTGTTATAGTGCTATTATTCCACTTTCATCATCCTGTGGCATTCTGGGGTTTGTAGCTTTCTGAGGCCCAAGAGCTCTCTGGCTGAGATTTCTAAAGGCCCCTCCCTAAACTGCAAGTCCCAGGATTCCACAGGATGTTGAAAGTGGAATAATAGCACTATAACAGTCCAGTGCGGAAAGGCCCTCAGACACACCTAATCATCAGAGATGATGTAAGTTGGGGTCTAAAGCAAATTCCTTGTTGTTCAAGCACGCTACAGTTTTAACATGTTCCATTGAAGTGGACAAGATCACAGAGCCAGTATGGATTTAATGTCTCAAACTAAAATTGGAGAGATCTGGATTCGAATCTTGGCTCTTCTGTGAAATTCACGGGGCAATCATGGATAAGTCATTGACTCTTAACCTAATCTACCCCATAAGTGTTTTTCAGATGAAAGGAGGTTTTTTTCAAGCGGTGTATACCATCCTGAATTCTTATTACTATTATTTAAACAGTTTCCGCATCTTGAACCAATACGCATCGACAAAACATTAACAGCATACTAAAATGAATATATCAACATGCAAAAATGTTAAGTAACGGAGAGGGATCTTTTGATTAAAACACTGAAAATCAGGGGCTCAAAACCTAGTTCTCAGACTGGGGGGCTGAAATCCACTGGTAGAGGCTGATTCAATTATTTTTTGTGATCCCCTTTCAAATATATGTCAGTTTCGAAAGGTCTATGTGAAGACACAGGTTTCAAAGAGACGCCCAAAGCATGCTGCAGGAAGGGTATAAAAATACAAAGGTAATACATAACATCGTCCCCAAAGCGAACTTGCTAAGATATTTAGGAAAATCTGTAGGAAGGTCAGCCAAACCCATCTGAGTAATTGAAAACCCAATATAAAGAATCAGCACTTATGGAATATTCCTATGGAATCCCAGGATTTGCACTTTATGGAGGTGCATTTAAGATTATCAGCTAGAGTTTTCTAGTTCCTCACTAAACTACAGATTTCAGGATTCCATAGGATTCAGTGTGGCAGTTAAAGTAGAACCATAATGTGTAGCTTGCAAGGGAAATATATGTTCATGCTGCAATTCCACCTGAACACCATAGGACCATTTCAAAGAGGACATATATAGAATTGCAATTTAAATATATCAGAAAGCAGACATTGCAGGTGTGACGTTCAAAATGTAGAGCATGTTGGAAAGGTGATGACATTTTGGGCACTTACTACCATATGTGGTGGACATGTCAGTCAGCCAAGAATTTTTGGAAAAAAGTCCATGACACAATCCAGAAGATCATAGATCTGAAGTTTGAAATGAAACCAGAAATATATTTCCTGAACCTATTGGGATCTCAGAAAGAACTGAGAAAGAATAAAAAGACAATTTTGTATTTGATAACCGCTGTTAGGCTGTGTTATGCCCAGCACTGGAAAGAGAAAATTACCCAAACTATGGATGAATGGAAACCCAAAGTCATGGAAATGAACGAGACAGAAAAGCTATCTTGTCTACTAAAAATATCTCTATTCAGCAATGTGATAGAGAATGGAAGGGTGTGACAGAATGGATCAAATGTAAGGAGAGAGATGTATAGAAACGTAATAAAATAACTAAGAAACAAAGAAAGTCGTTATAAAAATGTATACATTATATCTAAGGATGTTCAGTCATTTAACGGATGAAAATGAATAATATTTATTCAATTGTACGAAATTTTATGAGCATAAGTTGCTAAGAAAAGGAAAATGCATGACTGCATGATAAAACTTAAAAGAGGAAAATGCATAAAAATGGAATCTAGGCACGAGGGGAGAAGAAGAATGTTAATCTTCATGAAAAAGAAATCTAGAAGACGTATATTGTATAAAGCTTTAATTTATGGTTTTTGAATGAAAAATAATTTTAAAAAAATGTAGGGGCTCATTATTAGGAAAATCCCCCTCAATGCATTTGTTTCAAGTAAGAACTGGACAGAGAATAAAATACAGCGTGTTCTGACTTGCTCTTTTCCCGGGATCCAAAAAGCAACACCGTATGAGAAATCCACGAGGGACTTGTTAAATTTTAGATGGGTGTGTGTTTTAATGTCCACAAGAAATGAAGAGTTTGTCAGAAAGAAGAGAGCATCTATTTGTGGATCTAATAGGATCTGAGCAAGAGGCAAAACTAGGCTAACAACCCTCCTCGTAACAGAGGACTCAGTCCCAATGGAAATGGGACCAAAAAAGGGAAAAAGTGGAAGACATAGTGCTCAGGAATTTTGAACTGTAACTCTGGAGACCAGAATTTGAATCCCTGCTCACCCACGGAAACCCACTGAGTGACCTTGGGCATGTCACACTGTCTCAACCTCAGAGAAAGGCAAAGGCAACCCCCCTCTCAACAAGCCTAGTTAAAAAAAACCCCTGTGCTAGATTTGCCTTTATTTGCCATAAACAGAGGGGGGGAAATCTAGTAGGAGCAAAATCCCCATTTAGCTCCCCCGCTTAAGAAAATCTAACTGCTCACGGGCATGATATTTAACTTTGGGAAACAAGCTGGGGAAATGGGAAAGGCAGCCCAATATCCTGCTTGAACCCTTTACAGTTCATACCGTTCTGGGTCTTACGGAAGGGCAAAGAGGGCTGGTAATGACAAGGTAATGACACACTGCAACATTTTGTCGCAGACACCACCCGCTCTATATAAAATACTCAACAATGGGATATAGTCTTCAACAGTGCGGTACCACGCTAGATCTCTCTTTTTCCCCACCAGAGCTTGGAAATGTTATTTTTTTGGACTACAAGTTTCAGATCTGGTCGGCTGTGTCGACTAAAGGATAATTTTAGCCCCAAAAGCAACTTTTCCAAGCTTTTCGCTAGCAGAAAAAGAAGACAGACGTGAAGGAAGTTCGGTTAGCAGGGAGTCGGCCTAGGAATTAGCCCGGCACGGTATCCAGAACCGAGTGCTCGGGAAGGTAAGGAGAGAGTACGGAAAGGCGCCCAACAGCCCTACCTTGCAGTTCAGAGGCGTCCCTGTGCCTTGCCGCAGCTCCTCTCAGTCCAGCTTTCCACGCTGGGCATCTCTGTTGCTCGTTTCACAGAAGCAGCCAAACCCACAATGTGGTCACTTGTTCGCAGAGACAGCGAGCGGGTCTTTGGTTTCCTGTTGCCCTATGAGTCACAGAACCTGACATCCGCTGTTCTGCCTCGGACGGCGGAGTCCCACCCTTGCGCCCTACGAGGCTTTCAAGCAAGCGCCGTGTATCTGGAACGGAGACTCCGGTCGACCAATTTCGAAGCAAAAGCTTTCGGTCTGGCTTCTTGAGAAGCGCATTTCATTCCCTTATTAGATTTATTTATAGCATTCCTCCAGGGGAATTCAGTAAGGGTATGTGCCTTTCCTACTTCTATCTTCACAACAGCTCTGCAAGGCAGGCCAGGCTGAGAGTCACTGGTCACCCAGTGAGATTCACAGGGCTTGAACTTTGGTCTTCGAATTCCCCGTATCATACTCAAACCACCGCACCGTGCCCGGCATATTTGTTCAGAGCAACGCCCAGAAGTGCCTTGCAGAAGTCAGGGCTTTTGTGGGCCACGGCTTGCAGAATCAGTAGTCAAAAAGGGGGAAAAAAAGTTTCCCCATTCTGAGTCACCCCATTGGTCATCTCTTGTTGTTGTCTACACTGACTCTCCAAGCCCTGTATGTTAAATGTTTATACGTATCACATCACAAACTGCTTGGTCCTTGGGCACAAGACACATTGAGCAACTGGGGTTTGTGGCCATTGGTTTTGCTGGGAGAATGGGCAACTTCCTTCTCATCTCCTAGCCCTCCGACACCCTCTCGCCTGAAGATGGCGGTGGAGCTGTTGATGCTTGACAGATCTGGCATCTTGAGCAAGGCAGGTCAAACCATGGCCCTCCTAGCAATGTGGCCTGTATACGCCAACATTTGCCCACCCCGGTGTACATGTAGAATGCTAACACATGAAAAACTACTTCCATATTTGTCCGAACCAAGAATGGATTTTGCACAGGGCTATTTTGGTTCTGGCCCTCAAATTCCTGGCACCAGAATTCTTTAACTCTAAGTGCGTCCACACGCTATACATGCAACTGTATGGACACTTCTATCTTCCTCTCCCATAATACGTACATGTATTTGTAAGTGAAAGTCAACAGTTCAAGTACCAAAGTGAGCTTCACTCTACAAAAGTGTACGCTACCATAAATTTGTTAGTTTTTTTAAGATGGCAAAGGACCCTTTTCCATGAGCCCCTTCCAACTGAACAATTCTAGAACTCCGTTTTAGATCTTTTGAGGTACTTAACATGGATGCTATTGAATTATTTTTAAGGCCTAACTCATTGGTTGAGGCAGGGGAAAGGTAGTTTTAAGAAAAGGACTAATAAGCTATAGTTCATGAAACTTTTATGCCACAATAAACCAGTTATTTAGGCATCATGGGGCTTTTAACGCTAAAACAGACTACCTCAATATTTCCATGTTCAATTCTACCTGTTTCTTCTAAAATTCTGTGACTATACCTGTTAAGTGAGAATGCTAGAAATATTCTGAGTTAGATATACCCTCAAAGTTTTGCAAGAGAATCTGTGTAAGTACTCATGGGAAAACATGCTTCATTCTAAAAAAATAATCTGCCTTAAAAGAAATCTATCCGATTCTCTTTCAGCTACAAAGAGATTTCAACACAGACCAGCCTTAAATATTACTTAATGTTTTCTTTATTTAAAAGATCATTCACAAAATACCATATCCATAAATTTACTTTTGTCATGAAGCAGAATGTGTTAAGTGTTTGGAAATTTCTCTTTACACATTTAAAAGTCAAATGACTATAAGTGAGTCTTGCATGGGAAGTCTTGTTTTAGCTCTTAAAATCTTGGTTCTTCCGTACTTTAATAAAACAGAAGAGAGATTCTTCGATGGATTTCATTTGGAACACAACCACACAGACACACAATGCATGTCTTAAAGAAAATTAAATGTTAGACAAATGGTTCTTATTCTTAGACTTAGACAAGGGGGGGGGGGAAGAGAGAAGCTCTTTCCTACTGGTGTTCTTCGGTCCATTTTGGGTTATCCAAATTAATATTGCCCTTAGGTACGTGTCAATTAAAGCTTCAAATTAGGACGCATTTTCACACAGTGGATGTGTTTTATTTAAAGGGAGAGAAAGAAACATACGCCTGCTATTTTCCATTACAATCTATACCAAACTAGATACCCTAGCACTCGTATCCAACACTGCATGAGTTCACACACTACTTAGATTGAAAGCTGCGACCTACAGGTGAATAGGCAACACTCTGCCCCTCAGGACTGCAGAACTGTTCAGCACTCCTTCCTTTAAAATTTATCCTTTTGTTTCAGCAGAATTTGTCGGGTTTAAAGAGTAGAGGCTAATGGACTTCTGCTAAGCAAGGCAGTTAGCCAGGCCTCAGTGCCATTAAGAGATCAACCAAAAAGACGGAACAGCCATTCCATTTCCACTGCAAAAGCTAACTGCCAAAGCCAAAGCCAGTCGTGACACAACCAAACGCTGCAGTTAAGACACCGTTTCTTCCAAAAGAGAGCCCCACCCCAACAAACGGAACAGAACAAAACAAAAAAACTTTATTGGTTTAAGAAACTGCAGTTTAAAAGTTGTTAGCAAGTATGTAAAAAAAAAAAATTACAAGCAAACACAGGAGGAGACAGTCCTGGGGTGGCTACAGTAGGCACAAAGCTGGACAGCACTGACCTGTGAGCACCAGTGACAGTTATACAGGCCACAACAAGAAGGCGGAGGGGCTGCATCGACCACTCTCAGTTAAGTTGCTGACACACTGCCTCAAGTTTAGACAGAGATCTGCACAACGCTCTTGCCAGGGTGGCCTCTCCTTGATCGTGTGGCTGTTCCAAAGCTTTTAAAGCTGCCAGGTGAGGGGGACTAGCTATGTATTTTCCAAAGTGCCTTAATGGCGAAAGGGTGTACTCCTATTTAAACTCTGTGCTGCATAGGCTATTTCTACAGGGACGGTGATCTAGGACTCAAGATGTCTTCTACGTGGCCGGGACTCGTCTGAGTTGAGGGTGGGGGGGGGTGTCGTACGTGGTGAGCATGCAGGGGGCACAGAAACTCTGTGGAAAGGAGGAGGGGGTAACTGGGAGGACTGGAGTTTAACCCATGTGTGTCTGGGAACTGGAAAGGCCCGGAGAGAAAGAAGAAGGTGGAAGCTACACCTCAGGTGAGAGACGCCCACGTCCACGGAGCAGGGCAGTTACTTAACTGGCTCGAAGCCATGTGCTGGGTTGGGAGGGTGGTGAACTGAGGTGAGGAAGGGGGAGAAACTTAAGACAATGCAGGCACTAGATACAGCAAAGCCAAGAACATACTAAAAACCACTTGTTAACAGCTGACATGCATTCACAAGCTCTGGTTTTGTTTTTTGATTATTTTTTTTTCCATTTCTGTGTCGAGGAGGACAAGTGTCAGATAGTAGCAATGGTGGCCGCAGGGTTAATGTTCTGAGTACAGTTAGACACTCTGGGCTGTCTTGCGTTTTCTCCCACCCCCACCCAGTCCCTCCCGCAATTCCATCCCCCCCACTCTCGCCCCCCTCGAGCTCATTCCTGCTCTCCTTTTACTACTTCCTCCCGTGGCTTGGCTCCACCAAAGATTGCTGAATTGGGGTTGGCTACTTGGTTGAGGGGAGTATCAACTGTCCGGGGCTTGAGCTGAAGTCTGGGCCGCTGGGCTCTTTCCTCTGCAAGAGAAGAAACATTTGTACTTGAGCTGTTTCCACAACCTGAGTCAATGAAACCGTTCACATAAAGTGGTACCACGCCTACATACACTTTCTACCCACCCATGGTTTGCAGTCTTGCGTAATAACTACACAGATCTCAATAACACGCACAAGGCATATAAGGTATGCACAAGGTTTACAAAGCTTCAGTGATCTGAAGGCCTGGAACAAATCTGAACAAAATATTTAGGTTCGGGTGTTCTGTTCATACAGTTTTATTGCTGTTTCCCACTCAAGGTGAATCTGTCGTGGAGTTTTCTTGGCAAGATTTGCTCAGAGAGGGTTTGCCTTTGCTTTGCTTTCTTGCACTAGGTCACCCAGGGGGTTTCCATGGCCAAACGGGGATCTGAACTCTGGTCTCCAGAGTCTGACTCCAATGCCCAGACCACTATACCACTTCTGCTCTCTGTTCAGACATTTAGTAGGTCTTCATTCCAAACCTACATACATAGCAGGAGACAAAATAATTTCACTGTTTTCAAATATTGGAGCTTTGTTCTGTTTTTAATTTTTTTCTTTTACTTTTCCTGCTCCTCACAAACTGATGGATCAGAATGTCTCTTTACAGTCCAGGTAGTCCTACAGTCTGTGAGTGTGTTTCAGGACCTTGCAGCATTATTTGCAGCAGTATTTTAAAAAGTAACATAAATTTCTAATTGTTTCCTGAATAAACAGTACCTTTAACGTATCATCCTGATAATTTATACCAAGTTATGCAGAGTTTATTTTACATTCTTAAATAACAAACTGTCTTTCAATAAATTGGACCCACCCCACCCCCGCGGAGAAAAATGTTGCTTCCATGTACTTAAAAATTCTGAAGGTTTTACATCTCAATGAAGCCTTAAGAGAGAAAAGACCATCTTCCCTGAAAGAGCAATAAAAGCAAAAAACTTTCAGTGGCCCCCCAAGGGTCAACCTGTTTGCCCAGTGAAAGAACTCTAGGGGGTGTAGGTGATTTCTTCCATGTTCTTCGTGCCTAAAATGGTTCAGAGGCCCCACATATATGGCAGAATGCCCTCCCTGAGGGTATCTGGGAGCATTATGGGCAAATTTTTATTTTCTGCAAGAGGGGTTGGAGGGTTGATGTAGTCTTCCAAGAAGGCTTAAGTGGCCACCTGCCCTCTACCAGTTGCCCAGCCTGGCTCACTCTCTCTGAACCTGTGAATGCGGGGTGTGCATTTGCACACCCAAGCTGGATGTACACTTTTATTCCTCCTTAAAAAATAAAGGCATTCTTCATTATCTCTCTTAAAGTCTGATGTCTTCTGTGTATGCTACAACAAACATGACAGCTATTCTGAAGTGACACCTTTCCAAGCAGAAGCAGAACGAAAGGATGCTCTCCAACAGCAAAGAGCCAACCAAGATTACAAGAAGGGGACAACAAAGTCCTTAACAAAGAAGCTTAGCCTTGCCAGTACAAAGTCCTTTTTTTGTTGATGTGTTATACGGTTGAGTCACTAGATGGCACTACACGCAACTGCAGCATGGGTTGTTCTTTAGGTCCTTTTTTTGATTTGACATGCCTTCAAGTTGACTCTGACTTATGGTGACCCCATCAGTCACACGGTATTCTTGGCAAGATTTGTTCTGAAGGAGTCTGCCACCATTGCCTTCTTCTGAAGCTGAAGGAACATGATCTGCCCAAGGTAATACATTGGCTTCCTCTGACTGATCTGAACCCTGGCCTCCTGGAATTGTAGTCCAACATGCAAACTACTACATCATGTTTTATGCCTTCTACAGGTGAGCTGGGGGAAAGCTTAAATATCCTAAAGGCACCAAATCCTGTCTCATCTTGGAAGCTAAGTAAGGTCTGATCTTGGAAAGTAAGCACAGGCTAAGGGATTGAATGTTCCTCTGTTGCTAACCTGCTTTCACAGTTCTCATAACTACTGGAGAGAGATGAGTCACACCCGCACAGTTTGATTTTCTTTGCTTCTACACTGTGTAATCCCAGGAAGTCAATCTGCCTTGCCTGGAGGGTGCATCTCCTCACAAATCCAGCAAGTGGGAACCTGATCACCAACTTGAGAGATAAACATTGATAGAATTTTTTTGACACCTCAATTCTACAATTGGCTGTGAGGGGATGCTGGATCCTATCAGTGAAAGAGCTGGAATGCTTCTCTGCTGTATTGTACTGTATTGCTGCATCATTTACCATTTATTTCGTATACTACAGTAGTAATATGTTTCATGTCCTGCACTGAAAGAACCTTTGAGCAGGCCTGGAACTACACACAGTTCTGGCACAAGACGCCTTCCTTTTTTCTCTTCTTTTCTTAAAAAGACAATGGACTTTTTGAGTCAAAATGATCCAGCAAAACTTTGGTTCAGTTAAAATGGCTCAAAAATTTTTAAATGCTTCATCAACTTTGAGTGGCCTCTTCCAATCCATAGAAGACATGGAATAAGAAAATAGTACTAAGAAAATAGTACTCTTTTAAAATTAAAACCTGTTCGTTTAAGTAATCCCTTACCTTAGCCTGAATGGAAAGATTGCTTTGATGTGGCAGTAAGTCTCCATATGGGAGGAACGATTTATACACAGAAGCTCATTCACTGACACTATGCAGAAAAATGTCAGCAAAATTTAAGAGATCTTCTTTTTACTGAAGCGGGCTTTAAAAGACTTTTACCAACATCAAAATGGCAAATAAAAGGAGATCTGCCTAGGTCAGGAGTGAAAACTAAATGATCCACGGGCCACATATAGCCTGTGGGTTGTCTGATCCCGATGCACCCCCCTCCCTTTAAAACTTTTACCCCAAATGGCCACATCTGGGCCACAGCTTTTCTTTCACCTCCATGAAAGCCTAGAAACACTGAACGCAGAAGTCACAGTTGGAAGTGAGAGAACACTGGCCGCTATCCCCAATGCAGTTCCAGCTTAGTCTGATTGAATCCTGTGCAGAGATCTTCTACCTTACAGCTACCGTGGGGGGGTCATCCAGTTTTACTTCTTCCGAGAACATTTCTTCTAACTTCTTCTAACTAATCCTATACAGATCTAAGGGTGAGAAGGGGGGCTGACTCCACTGGCCAATCCAAATGGTTTTATATCAGAGTGAAGCTCCACTAACAAATAAGTGGTTAGGCAAGATACACATCACAAACAGAAGGAGCTACTGTGATGGTGTCTGTATGTCTATTTGGATTGTTCCTATGCTGGGTATCCAGTGATCAGACAGGCAGGAGTGAAGGTTGATTTAAGGACTAAAGCCTTACCTCCATTACGATGAAAAACTGCTGTCTGAAGCTCGGGCTGCAGGGCCAACCCCACATAATAAATGCTTCCTTCAAATCAGGGGATAGGGTGATGTCTGGTCGACTTAGTTGTTTGCAGGGATACCTCAGTTAACAAAGAAGCTCCCTTTCACAATGTCTTTTGACACATCCCAGCCCTTTCTCCTTTCTTTCCTCTGTCTGTGGCTGGTAGGTTGTTTTTTTTTCCTTTTTTAGCGCTACCATAGCTGAGCCTGCCTGCCTACAGGAGAAAGCGGGATCTCTTTCTGAACATGCACGAACAGCAAGAGAGAAAAAGAGAAAACAGAGGGGCCTCCCTGAACATTCAAGAAACATAGACCTCTAACTCTCTAAGATCTCTAAGATGGAAGTCATAAGTAGAGCTTCCTGCATGAAAAAAAAGTCATCCCTGGACACATTTTGGAAGTTTACCTGTTTCTTTTTTAAAAAAATTTTTTTTTATTTATGATGGAATATAATAGAATTATTGCAAAATGCAAGTACAGATGTAACCTATGAGAAAAAAAACCTCAAATAAAAAGAAAAAAAACATATACAAAGGAAAAAGAGGAAAAGCAAAAAGCAACAGAGAACAGAAAAAAAGAAAAAAAAATAGAAAAAAGGAAGAGGTGGAGAAAAGAGATATGGATTACATAAAATAAATTTAGGGCTTCCTCTCTACCCCTAATTAGTTATTCTCTCCACTATGTTAATCCAAAACCCTGTAACACCCAAGATTTCCATTTGATCCTGCTGTAAGGTTCTTAACCTCCTATTGTTAATCTTATTCTTACTTTTTTCACTAATTAATCTTATTTTTCTAACTCTCTTCTGTTTTAATATAATGTCCCACACTTTCATTCTAGTACAGTATCACACCATATCTGGTTAAAAAAAATTAATTGGTAATCACTCTTTTAATACTTTGTCTGTTTTCCCTTTAATTCGTAGTAACAGTACATCAATCTCCATCATATAAAAAAATTTCAAAAACCACAAGAGAAGTTTACCTGTTGCATTGCACATGTGCATTATTTTTATTATTACTGTTAGTTTTGAATCAAAAATTTATTCAAACTTGTTCTGCTGTTCTGTTTGTGGTGCAAGAACCTATTCCTATTCTCCCCATGTTACTTCTGCCACTGGTACTACATCTTCTGTTAAAAAATAATTCCCAGAAAAACATCTACTTCATTAACTAAGGTATACCTGTAAACAGTTTAACCAACCAAAAGCACCCCTAAATAATCTAGCAGCTGATTTAAAAAAAAAAAAAAGATTACTAATAAAAACTGAAGATGGCCAATATCCTCATAGAAGAATCATTTCCTTCTGGGTAAATGCCTCCAAGATGTCTGCTATGACACGTGCACAAAACAGAGTATGCTTTCCTTTGGAACTACGGTTTCTTATACGCAAAGTTATATCTTATACCTTGGGAATATGCAAGAGCCCTTCCCTACTGCCGCAGCTTTGAGGAACCCCATCCTGCCACAGAAAGTTTGCTTGTTTTCTGTTCAAAATGAGGATGGAGTCTGCATTTTTTTTTCAAGCTAGAAATGTTCAGAAGTTCACACTTTTTTGGTGGTTTTTTTGGAACTTTCACTGTTACAAATAAAATACAAGCGTCAGACTTTGAGCAGTTATTACAAGTCCGCTGGGGGCACCTGGCATAATTGCATTTCTCAGCTTTTGCCAAGCAAGCACATGGGGTATTTGTGTTCTATAACAGGACTTAACTAGCATCAGCTGCAAGATGGGTCATCCGTAGCAATTGTTTGGCCACAAGGTAGGGGAGGGAAAAAAGAATACTGCCTGCACACCTTCTGTTGGCTCTCTGAAATCCATGGAAGACCCACGCAGAGGAGGGCCATCTCTGAAGCGACCAGTGCCACCCATGGGCGGGCCGCCAGCTCGCCGGTCTCCAGGACGCGTTCTACCTCGGCCTCCCAGGAAGTCATCATCTCTGAAGCCTGTCAAGAGAAATACAGCAACTGCTGTCAGTCATTTTGGTATCTCCCAAGCCAGTGAAAATCCTGCTCACCGAAGCAACCAGTGCAAGGGTCTCACAGAGAGGTATGTGAAGGATCAGCCAGGCACTTAGGTTACCAAGACATAAAAGTGTTAAGTTAAGAGCAATGGGCTAGAGAACTGTAGACTTTGGTCAGATTGTGCTAAGAGACAAGTAGAAAAGAAGTAATCTACTATTCTATATTTCTCTCTGCCAGAAATACAGATCTACTAGCACTGCATGACCCCTCAACTGCTCACTTTTCGTTGCAAAGTGAAGAGGTAGCATTTCAGAAGGGGTCTGGGGGAAATGCATGATGTGACTCTGCTCATATCATGGTAGTACTTCTCTTGGTTGTAACGTGTCAGTAATTTTTTGCTACCCTTATGGTTACATCATCGTCTTAACTGATTTATTAAAAATGCCCTGGATTACTCCATAAGAAAAAGAATTAAACAGAATGTAGACATGAGGGTGGAAATGATGTGGAAAATGAACACACTTGGGAGATACAATAACACAAGACTGAAATCATGGACTTATCAGAAATCTTCCTTTCTGAGAAGCTTCAAGCTTCGCTTTATTGAAGCAAGAATTTTAAGAGGCAAACAAGCAAGTCCATGATGCTGTTCTTCACTGTATTAAGCAAAACCTCTTACGTGGTCAACTTCTATTATAACTAGGACTGGAGAACTGTCCATACTCACCACAAACTAGCTTGCAAAAGGCTGTTAGAAATCCCAATTTTTATTTATTGAACGATGCCTAGCATCAATGCTTACAGACATTTAACCTGGAAAATGTGATGGTAAAAAGATAAAAGATTGAAAATGAGGAATTTGGGTTCACCAAGAACAGGACCGGGGGTGAGTGGGGGGGCCGAAAAGTAATCAAGCTTTGGAACACAAGATTATCGTAACAGATCCTGCCCACCAAGCAACACGTTCAGCATCTTCATGGTTCAATAAGAGAGCAACCCATCAGTGAGGTCACTATCTGGATTCAAGGGCAACCAGTACTACAAATCTCATGAGGACTCTGCCAGGTCACTATCTGTATAAGTGGGAGCAATATTTCTCAGCAAGGATACTGTGTAGGCTGTAATGTACAAAAAATATAGTAATTATAGGCTACACAGTAATAAATAGTGAGCAAAAAAAAAAAAGGGCATGCAAGACTACATCGTCCAAGGCATTTCTGCTGGGTTTATGCGGAATGCTCAGATCTTAAGCAGCCCCACACCACAGGCATAAACACATCAAAGATGCAGCATTTGCTTTGTTTTTTTGCTGGAGAAAACATACAATTCATCATATCCAATGGAACACAAAGTTGATGATGAAGTTAGTAAGCTCGGGGTGGGTTGGGGGGTTATCTGGTCTATCCCTATTGACTTCTCATCCAGTGACCCTGAAACCTATTTTGAGAGTCAGAATTGCTTGATGTACAGAAGGAAGAGACAGATGAAAAGACAGAATAACACAGAATTTACAGTCCAGACGATGTCAAGTTCTTCTGAAGGTGACTTAAGGAAGTATACTTACATCTGTTAAATAAACTTACTTCTACCCTAAATCTTCAAAGAATCCAACATTTGTCTATCCCATACAATGCTGGCTTAGTCACTGAAATTATCCCAACAAAATGGTAAACACATATATGTGGCTGTTGCCATGATCTCCAAAAAGACAAGATGTCTAAACAGTGTTTTGGAATTCCACCTTACTAGAATTACTGGAATCTGGATTAGACGCACATCTGAAGGTGGGAGGCAAAGGACGTAAAAAAAGGAAGAGATTGAGAAAAATCTCAGTAATATGAAAAAGAAGAAATACTGCTACCAGAATTGAAGTCATCTCTGGAATCCCATCCACCTCCTCGTGATTCCCGCGGACCTCCGCCCATGCCTAAAAAGAAAGTCACATTGCAAGCATGGGTCAATGGGGAAGGCGGGAAGTTCTGGAAGGTTCCACTCCCAATCGTGGAAATTCCAGTGCGCTCTCAGCCTAGTGTAATCCTCATGTTCTCTAACACCAGGCAACTGTACTCTGCAGGAGAACGTGGCTAGATCAGAGGAAGGTTTGGCATCTGAAGACTTAGGAAAGGACAACACATTTAGCTCTCAAGGAATGGGACTAACCTAGGCCTGAGCAGAAAGGTGTATCGTGAGAGACCTGTGAAGTGCCAGTATCTTCAGGAAACACGTACCTTTAAAGACTGCCTTCCTTATTTTCCTGAAGCCAGTTACTGTGACACAAGGCTATACTAAGAAAAATTAGCCCACCTTTTAAGTACTGACTTTTTGTGCTGCACAATCCATGCAGCTGTTCTTAAATGCCACTCTGCTATTCAAAACATCAAATCTTGTGACTGAAACACATACTCAAGCCATAAGGCAGCGCATTAGCAAACCAAGAATCTTGGTATGAGTTACGCCACATCACCATTATTTCCTTTTGGTTCAACAATTACATCAACCATGATTTTAAATTATTAACAGCTACGTCGGTGCCATGATCAATGGAATGCAACAATATATTTATGTAGTCAATTAGCCTTCAACAGAAGAATAGTGGAAAAAAGCTTTTGAACTCACTTTGCTGCCTTTGTACTACAGAGTAGACCCACATCCAAACTCAGAAAAGGGGCAGGAAGAGCAGATCTACTAAATCCGCTGGTAGACCTCCAGGCGGTTTACAGTAGATCCCAAAGGGGTTCTGAGGGGGAAAACAGGGCTGGGACAATCACTGCTGGCCTTTTACTAACCCCTCCTCTCAGCCTGAGCGTAGTGCTTCTCAACTGTAAAACATGAGTCAGTTGCTTCAGACTAGGTGCTTGTTCAGCCCCGCTGACCAGAGAAATGTGTTAGAAGTGCTGATGGGAAGGAGGGGGATAACTCACATGCAGATGTATATTCATCCCTATGCATAGCTCATGGGGTGTCTTATTTAGTAAGACTTCAGAGTTTGCTTCCTGAACCACAATTTTACGCCTGGATTTACTTGGCAGGCCTCAGTGTTTTAAGTAAAATACGTAAAACAAATCCTGCTAGCCTGGTATCTGCCCACCTCCTTAGAATATTGCTTTGTAATACCTATCTGCTCTGGATGCCTCTGCCTGGCAAAACAGGGACCCAGACATATCACAAGCCCAAGCTCCTCTAATCCTGGCTATGCAAGTTTATAGCTTTCCAGAACACAGAGGACTGCAAAACTAGAGATGAAGCTGATTAACACAGCCTAGGACTGCTCAGTGGAGTCATGAGAAGTTCGTTTTTGAAGAGGCTAATTTGTTCCCTAAGAGGTAATGACTTACCTGTTAATTTCTATTTTAGAAACAAAACCTGAGGATGTGTCATGCTTATCTTGTCTTTCTACGTAGATTTAAACTGCTTGCTTAATACAAAATTATTCAGAATAGCCGGTATATCTCAAAAGCTGACATAACTCTGCCTCTGGAGAAGCCAACTCCGCTCCTCTGGATGCTATTTTAATGCAATTCATAATCCCTTAACACTGGCTATACTGGCTAAGGCTAATGGGAGTTCTCCACACTTAAGCATTTTGTGTAATATAGCATTTGTCTATTACTATGTTACTATGCACAAACTGGCAGCTCCCTCTGCACGTTTACTAGCATGCTGTTCTTCAAGTGCTGAAAGTGTTATAGAAAACATTTGTGCCCATGTTGAAAATGCAACGTAAGGTTCTTGGACAGCAAAATGCTTGCATCCTCCTTTCTTATAAGCCAAGGAAGCAGAAGGGATAAATTTTCTCCAATTTCTTTCATGTACAGGGAGATGCTGACAGATCGAAGCTAGTCAAAATACACAGCTGCATTCTCATGGACTGGAAAGGAAATAGATTTTAGTTGAAGAATCAGAACAGACTACCAAGGTCATCTATTTCAACCACCTGGTAATGCAAAAAAAATGTATTATTACGGGATCTGGCATGATATATCCAAGCCCTGCTAAAGCCTCCAAAAAAAGGAGAAAGCCTGATATATTCCAACACAGTGTGCTTAGTACTCTCAGAAATGTCTTCTTGACATTTAGTAGAAATTTCTCTTTCTGTACTTTGTACACCTTTTGATTCCACTCCTCTAATATCTGGAATGGCAGCAAAATATTCTGAATCAGGTATGTGACTGCCCTCTAAAATGTGTGAACATGGCCCTTGTGTTTCCACTAGTCCCAAGTTCTTCTGTGAGTACCAGATTTTGAAGTGCTGGTCCTTGGAACTCTTTGATAGACTGTTCTGGGATTAAGAGGAGCTCCCTTCTCTGCCACCACCCTTCAATTTGCTATAACATTCCTATGCTGAAGGCTGCAAAGACTTCTCCCCGGCTGTGTGCATGCTTATCAAACTGCCTTTTGCATTATCCTTAGACAAACTCAGGTTATTCAACAATGCTTGAAGACTATGACTGTACACTGGCTGTCACTTTGTGTTACACGCATACTGACCTGCCTCTGCTCCAGGTGGCACTAAATACACCCACTACAGTTTGCAATGTACAGAAGAACAATAATTTAAAACGTCACCTCTGTCATCTGGGCCTCCACCTTTCCTGAAACCGAAGCCACCTTTATCTTGTTTCCTGCCCTCAGCTATGTCCACTCGGAGCGACCGGTCACCCAAAAGCTGTGGGATAGGAAGGAAAGAAAGCTTACTGCTTGCCAGGTAGATTCCAGAAAGAATTACAAACACATTCTGTAACCCATATGTACTTACTGCTCCATCATATGTCAGAGCTTCTTTAAGTGATTCAACTTCATCAAATTCTACATAACAAAATCCTGTAATATGAGAAAAATGAAGACATACTGAGCAAAAATAAACTTTAAGACCAGGCCTCTTGGAAAGCTGTAAATTAAACACAGCTAACATCAGACACAAAATAGGTATACAGACTGATCTGGCTCCTTGACACTGCCACCCCAGTTCCCAACTTGGCCTTGGCCTCCTCTAACAAGACAAGGAAATAGGAGAAATGGGGAAACTAATTCATGTGCCCTCACACAAGCCTCCCCAACAGCTGAGATCAAAATCCTTTCCTCTCCTGGGTGCTGTCACCTGCAGACATTAGACAAAGAGCTACTAGAGAAGGCCTTTTCCAATGCAGGCTGCACTCCAAATCACTCAACTCGGCTCAAATCCCAAGGAGACCCTCCTAGTCCTGATGCCACTAGACAAACACTAGACAAGACTTGGTCGCTCAAGGGTTTTGAGTGGCTAATCTCTTTTCTACCAGGGTTGTGCTTTGGTTTCAGAGCTCTGCCCTTTACAGTAGTTTGAATTTTTTTTTTTAAATATTGCTGAACACCTTTTGAATTGTGTTTAAGCTCCTTTCAGACAGTTTTTGTTCCTATTCTTCATTTGCAGAATTGCTTTCAATTTTTGATACCTTGTTAACTGCCTTGGGCATTCTTCTCAGAGATCTGAACCTCAAGCCAGCATACATTTCAGTCCCTTTCCCTGAGCTGTTTTAAGAAGCAAAGTTATACAGGGAGGAACATACTGCAGTGCACGTGTTCCGTAATTCTTGTAATAGCTCCAGTGCTTGATCTTCTCCCCTGCCTCGGCTGGCTTCAAGCAAGAGGAAAGTGGTCTTTTGACTTCTTGCAGAATTACTGCACTGTCCCACTCTTAACCAGCTCCTCCTGTTCTGGCAATCAATGGTTTGTACTAACAGTCAGTAGGGGTTTCACAAACAAGCATCACGGGGAAGTAGTGCCAGTGAACCCTTACCAGACTTGCTTTGGGGCAATTTCCACTACTTAAAAATATGGGTCCCTACGATTAAGTACAATTGGGACTGGCAACAAAACTTTGCAGTATGGTATGCTTGCACTCAGGGTGCCATCCATCCATGCCTTCTTCCAGAATACTTGATTCCACTCATCTTACCCTACATTCTACAATGACTGGGTATACTCACTCCTTACTGGTGTTTCTGAGGAGATTCCCCCCTCAATATTTCCCTAACTTCTACAAACCTCTAGGGACATCCATAAGATCTCTTTCTTGTTCCTCGGCACACCTTTTTTGGGTCCTGTCCTAGAAGGAAGGTGGGATTTGTGTCCTTAGCCATCACAAAAGTCAGTACCTAGTATAATTTAAAGCTTAAGATGATTCATATACCTCAAAAGCTGGCACATCTCTGCCCCAAGGGTAGGCAACCTAGCCAATTCTTGCCTTAGTGGAACGATGCACTACAGAATTTTCAGTTGATATGTAACTGGAAGTCTATTACTCTTTACTTCCTGATTTTTTGGCTGTTTTTGAGGGTGGTTGGGGAGTCTAAAAACATTTTTTTTGAAAAAAATGGGGGCCAGAGGTTTTTGAGACATAAAAAGGGATCAGGGCCACATGGAGCCTGCAAGCTACACCTTCTTCCCCTGGACCTATAATAAGACAGTAATAGCCAGCATGGAAAGAGCATACAGTAACACTCACCTTTAAATTTATCTGTTTCTTTGTCTCTGACTAACCGGACGCTCCTTACGCTGAGATCCTTAAAGATGGCATCAATGTCTCCCTGGACTGTGTTGAAGGGAAGGTTGCCAACATATGCTGTGAAGGGGGGCTCTGTTGGAAGCTCTTTCTGTTTACGTGGGCCAAGGCCAGAACCACCACGAGACCTGTTGACAAGAGCACGAGGCTTTAAGAGATCCCTTTAAAACCAAGGAAGAGCAGCCATATCTCCCGAAAAAATCAGCTGTACCGAAGCACTTGGGCGCTAATGTATTATGATGCTTTAAACAAAGTTGGGAAGAGCAATATTATACCATTTTTCAAAGCCAACGTTAAGCAGCACCCCACTCCAAGATAGCATGAATCCACTAGAGAATGTGGGAGACAGAAGTGGACCACAGGCACAACTTCCACCATTCTCCAGCCAGCATGGTTAACCACTGCCCATGCTGGTTATGGCATAATGGGAGTTGTAGTCCAACATGCCTGAAACACCAGACTGGAGATGAATTGAACAGAGGGAAGGGAAAGACATGAGAAGGGCAGAGAGAGCAAGAGAGATCGAGACAAAGAAAACACTGTATTTTAGAACACGTATTACAAAATGTAGTTATTACAGACTGGTTTATAGTAACTATATTGCCTGATGAACTGGAGACATATTTTTACTCAACTATCAAACAATTAGCTAAATGCTACAGTCAGAGAAGAGCACATGCAGCTACGTGCAGCTCTCAAGAGGACAGTCAACCATAAAGGTGATCCATAAGTAGCACCACTAGTGCCACACAGAAAATGATCTAAATCCATATTAAGTAGCCACTGCATTTTCAGGTTTCCACATCTGTCACTGTACAGTGTCACAGAGCTAGCTAATGCACGTCTGCCAACAGGGAATCTTCCTGAGTTCAGCTATCCTGCAGATAGGACCATGGATTACAGCTATGCACCTAGAGGCTGCGTTGTTGTCACTGTCGTCATCATCTACTGACACAGCGCCACCACTGTACAAGGGAAAAAAACCTGCAAAACAGTTCCCTGCCTTCAGGCTTACAATCTATATAAGACAAAGTACACAAGGAAAAGGGAATGGCAGTGTGCGAGAGGATTAAGCCCAGCAGATACTGACTCTTTTTTTTCCCCCTCCGAGGCCAAGACAGTAGCAATCGGGACAGAGGCAGGGCCTTCCGTCTGCTTCTGGGCCCAGGCATAATGGAATTGTGTCTGCTTCTTTTCCTTTGCATGTTTACTTGCAAACGGAAACACACTGAGTAAGCCTCATCCAACCTGGTCCCTCCAGATGCACAATAATTATGTGCCCCGCTAATGTAGGCAGGATACTGTGAGGAGACACGGGAGAGGATCTCCTCTGCTATGGCACTCCAGTTCTGGAATAGCCTTCCCTCGGAGGCCTGGCTGGTACCAATCCTGGTGCCATTCTGACATTAAGTAGAGACTAGAGACTCTGGGGCCATTTGATATCATCTGAGTCTGCACAGGGATTATAGTTTTAAGTGGTCTGAAATCGTTTTAGGTGGTTTTAAATGGCTTTGTTTTTATTTGCCAGATTGCTTAATATGTTTTTAGTCTATCTAAATTACTCTGTTTTAAACTATTAAAATTGATTTTATTGTATGCCATCCTGAGATCCTTGGATACAGGATGGGAAATATGTATTTCAGTACATACTTACATACATACTGGGGATTATAAGAAATCTAGTACAGCACGTCCAGAGGGCACCTAGTTCATGGAGGCTGTACCAGGTTCAAGTAAGCACCTTCTAATTTCAAATTGTAGTCAGACATAATGAACACCTAGAAAAGTATCTGATACTGGAATTTTAACCCAACTTTAGATGCCCTTCATTACACACTCACATGCATATGCATCCAACTTCTGCATTTCACTAATAGGTGGAAATGTCTTTAGAAATGGGAAGCTACTGCCTCAAAACATAAGCATTCGTAAGCACTCATGCATACCTGACACTAAAATTTTCTACTGGCTGTGGGCCTGGCTGACATACTAACTGGAGCAGCATGATGCCTGCCTTCTCTTGGGATGGATCCCACATTCCTGTGGCAACATTTGCAGGCCAGAGCCAAATATAAGAGGTGAAGTGATTTCTCTCTAGGTCTGATACACAGACTGTTGTTGATCTACATATCCTGCTACTCTTCTTCATGCCATGGAATATTCACAGTGCTTAAAATCCATATATAAATGGGAAGAACACAGGAGGGAATGGCATACAGGATTCTATGATTTTTGCTAGCCCTGGCAACCAAGCCAGAAGAATAACCATCAGACTCTGACCCCAGTATGGTACAACTGGGAGAACTCAAGGGCCTCTTTTGAGCCAAATTTGAGAAAGCCACCCCTTCAACCCTCTTCTCTGTTCCAGAGCAGGAGTGGCATGGGCCAGGGAAGGGTGCTCCCTTGTAGGTCCTGAGCTGACAAGGAGCTCCAGTTGCCCTTCAAAACAGAGAACACTGGCAGCTTCTATTAGTCAACTTTCCTAATTAAAAAATTTGAATAAAGCCAAACTTAAACCCCTTGGAGGAGCCATAAAGAGACTGTTGTTAGTTCTAACTAGAGTAGACCTATTGCATCAATGAGCTTTACTTATCTGTTGACTCTACATTCAACAACTAATTGAATGAATCTATGCCAGCTGGGAACTAACCAAAAGTTTTGAAACCCAAGTTTGTTTTCAAACTGTATTGCCTTATATGCTAGCAGTTATCTATATGTTGGAGATATCATGAACTTCCCACACCCAAGGCACATTCAGTGAGTCATGGAACTTTCTGGTTAATCGTAGATCTGGTTCTTTCTAGGCCTGCTGTATGGTTGAAGTTCCTCTCTGAATTCCAAGGATAATGCAGCATACCCAATACTTTAGGCATGATGTACCGTCTACAGCCATACTCAACAATTTACCTGTGAGTAGCCCTGTTGGGCAAAACAAGAAGCAGAGTATGGTTGCACTGATATCTCAGTGTAGGGTATCTTTATGTCAACTGTGGGAAAGCCCTGCTGGACTAGACCTTAGGTCACTCTCCTTGGTGAATTAAGAACCATAATGAAACAGAAAAGGGATCTGCTTGCTCAGGCAGCTTTCCTTAGTTCCCATAACATATCTCCCCATCTACAGGGGTCTGAGACCCTCTAGTTTTTGCAAGGCTCCTCTTTCCATTGCTACAAGGCCTCTGGCCTTGTCTGCCACGCCAGTTCTGCTGCCAGGGCTGGTTCTAAATATGGACACAGGACGGTCCACAAACTCACCAAGCAAACAGGCAACAGGTCCAGACAAGTTACAGCATCAATTACAGGTATATGAGTTGCTAAAACCCCAACACAATGAGTAGGAGAACAAGTTACTTTTTCAATAAGCCAATGTGGCATTCAAGCCTGGCACATCAGAACTGCAATCAATCAGTTAATAGAAATGACAGAGAAACAGACAAGGAAGAACAGATTCACTGGCAACCACTAAGGTGAACACCCAAGATAAAGTCCTAAGATGCTAATATTCAAATTGAGATTAAGTTTGCTTCAAGAGTCAAGTGGGAATATCACACTGAGTGAGACAGAGAACAAGCTTCCTTGAACTGGAGTCATGAATGGGAACAGCTGAAGATGAGTTTGTTATGCAACTTTAAAGAAGGGTACACTTCTCTCCATTGTAAGAAAGTACTCACATAGGGATAGAAAATGGTCTTTCCCCTCCAGATAGAAGCTTAGATATTGGGTATATTTTATTTATCTACCACACAGGTGACAAGGCAAATAGGGGGGAAAACTAAATGTTCAAAGCAGGTATGCATCTTATGCCCAATCCTGGAATTAAATTTAGCCTTAGTACCATTATTTCCTTACCAAGAGTTCTCACGATCAAAGCATGATTTACAGCTTTTTGTGCTGTATGTTTAGCAAACACAAATTTTACCTCTCCACTAAACACTGTATGAATCACAACTTTCTCAGTAAAACACAGTTTTTCTGATCCTTGTTTTCAGAGTAGTGTTGCAGGAAAACCTGGAATGCCCCAAGAGTTTCAGCAGTTCTAGGAAAGCGCAGTAAGGGAGGTCAAGCATTCTGAAAGCTCCTCTATGGTTACCACCATTCCCTCACTGTGCAGAGTCATGGCAAAGAGCAAGATAGACTCTAAAGTGCACTCCAGTTGGGGAAAAAGTCAGAACTATGTTTACAGATTCTTTTCCATTGCGCACTTTTGGCCTCATGTAAGTCTTCTAGTGCAGCTTACATGTATCAAATGATATTACAATAAAACTCTGAAGTTACAAAAACTTACCAAGACAATAGTCCAAAGAGCTCACAGTTGTTTAAAGTACCAAATACAAACTAAGAAGCTGTTCTGTAATGGATCCACCAATCTACATCTGATTAAACAAGCTTCATGCAATAGATGATCAGTTGAAGATGAGATGTGTGGACATCAATGGCAAGCACACTTCTATGAATATTTATTCAGACATCTGCCTCACTGGCTTAAGTGGGGCTTACTTCCAGGTCAATTGTGTATGGCGCTGCAACCTGAGCATTACATCCAGTTATGGCTGTTGCATGTTAGAAAGTTTAAATATTGGACCATGTCCTGAGAATAAACAGAAAGGGGATGGTTTTGGAAGTCAACTTCCGTAAGAAATGATTAAGAGATAACTTGGAGCCTGGAGAAGGTACCATAAACAATGGCAAGGAATTATGGTGAAATAAGGTATGTGCAGACGATCTAGGCAAGCTGACATTAAATTCATATGGAAGAAAATGTAACAGAGAAGACTTCTAAAATAAAAAGAACTGACAACATATTCCACTGCAAAACATCAAAGCATACATTTTCTTGAGAAAACTGCCCTCAACAGTCTTCAATCATCTTGTTGTGTTGTCAGTTAGGGTGGTTCAAGGGCAGGAAAACTTTCTCCTGTTCTTTCAGTGTGTGAGGTGATCAGGCTAACAGTATGACTGAGTACAAAGCTTAGGGCAACTTAAGTTTAACACCATCCTTTCATATCAAGATTAACAACATGTCTAACAGGTTTTGAATGGCAAGGGCATAAATCCTATCTATCACCCTGACAGCAACTGTCAGCCCTCCACATTTGTGGGCTTGACTTTCACGGATATGATTTGACTTTCACGGATTTGATTATGTGCAAGTTTCTCCAACTCCTGCCCCTCCATTTCAGGTGCTTCTTTTCTCTCAGTGGTTCCGATCAGGCCACACAGCTCTTTAAAAACCTGTCACTCCCTCCTCCTCCTCCTCCACCAGCAGCTGCCTGGCTAGCTAAGGATAGCTTGCAGACTTGTTTCTCAGCACTGCAAACCCTCTCCTGATGCCCTCCACATACCCAAGGAAGGATATGGACAAGAGAGAGGAAGTACAGGGCCATCACACCAAGCCCAGCCCCTTTCCCTGACCTGGTTTGGACCCTGGGCGCCCATTCTCCCCAGCATGTTGCAGCCCCCTTCCTACAGGCACACACAAACATTTTGATATTTACGCGGGGATCCTGAGCCCCCAACCCTAGCAAATGTGGAGAGCTGACCGTACTTGGAACTACCAAGTAGCCCAGGCAGATGAGACTGTCAGTTGCAGTTCCTAATCAAGATACTGACAGGCAGTTAGAACATGACACACTGCTGTGTACAGGGAGGCTGCTTTATACTTCTGAACAAGAAAAAAACAGAAGGTAGACTTGGATCTATTGTTAGATTCTAGGTGATTGGCTGTTCAATCAGCAGATCAATAGCAGAGTTGACCTCATGCACCTGCTCTTCCCCCAGCTTCATATTTTCCTTACCACTGAGTTTGCTGTAAAACATAAACCATTATCACTTTCTTGCTTTCAATACATGCTTTTTGCAGCACTGCTGGCCAATTATGGCACTGCATCAGAATTCCCATCTACATTAAGTTAGCCACAGGCCTCTAAATGCCATACGCGGATGTGTAAGTTTATATTGCCTCTGCTCTACAATATTCTGATGTGGCTTCAGTCATCCCAGAGATGGCTTTCTGCAATCCTTCTAAAGAAATGAAAACTAAAAAAACTTTCTTGGTATGTTATCCCTGCCATATATTTTGCTAGTGCAGCAACCATTTAGGTAAGTGGTACTACATTTCTAAAGAAACCATCACATGAGCACAAAAGGAATGAATTTAGAGAACAATGACACACCACAGGATGAAAAGAAGAGCAAAACTTTTGAATTAGGAGAAAACTGAGAAGATGGCAAGGTATCCACACCTGAGAGCAAGACTGTACATTAAATACTGCAAGACGGACTCAGTCTCATTAAGGGGGACTAAGGAGAGAGAGAGTAAAGTACTTACTTCTAAGACTGGTTCTCTATCAGGAAAAGTTACTTCCTTTAAATGATCAGACAGCTCTACATTAATATCTATTCTAAAAATTTATAAATATCCAGTATCAATAGATCTCACCAAAGCATTCACTAGAACTATCGCACAACTCAACAGCTCAAGAAAGTCTCATCTAGTAGAGGGTTCTACAAACAGGGTGTCAAAACTCAAAACTTGTCTGGTTCCCCTGCCCACATCTGACAGCGTGAAAACTAGAGAAATGTATTTACTATGCATGGGTAGGCCATGAGCATGCAAGCCAATACCTTCCAGATGTCCCGGCCTACAACTCTCATCATCCCTGACACAGACTAACTGCAAGCAGTCCTAAATATATGAAAAACAACAACTTGGCTATGTATGCTATAGCAATTCTTGTACAACGGATCTCAAACGAGATGCAGTGTATGTCAAAACAGAATACTACACTTTTACTACAGGCTGAAATATTACTGCCTCCTTTTCTTAGCTACAAAAACCTATTATGTCATTACAAAAAGAATACAACTGGAGTTAAAAGTTAAAATGAAAACTTAAGGAACTATGAGATACCACAGACATAATAGCATGCAAGAATGCTCATCAGCATTTCCCTCTGTGTTTTTCTTGCCTCTTATGCACACCTATAATAAAAGAATTTCTGTATGTCTGAGGAAGCCATACTTCACATGACAAGACCTGGACTTTTGAGGGGTGAGATTACTCAAACTTTGCAAAAGTATTTTTTGTTCCTGTCCTACTCAAAGAGTCCAGTTCCAAGCTGAAATTTCAAATGGGGGAGGGAGTCCTTGAAAAAAGGAGGGATGTCATAACTTGTCAGGAAATTATAATAAATGCCCCGTTGCTTGTCGTCCAAACTCCAGGTTTCAAAACAAAATTCCCAACTGGTGGGAGCTTCCTAGAACCAGAGACGAGAGGCTTACTATAACTCATCTAGAAATAACTTTTTAAAGGGCTAGAAAACACAAAGGGCTTTCTGCTATAAGGTTCCTGAGACCAGGAAAACAGGAGGTTCCACAGACCTCTTCTGGAGGGACAGAGCAGGGCAGTGGCAGGTAAACTTCAGCTACCTGATTTTGATCTTGTACTCATTTATTTCTGCAATATTTTGACCCCACAGGAATTCCACTGGATTTCAGGAGATAAAACTGGTCCATTCCCACAACAGTGTCTATGGGTATAGAATGACAAGTATTCCACAATACCTAAATATCCGAAACAAAACACATCCAGAATATTTGTTCTGGATGGCGGACAGACCTTTTTGCAACAAGTGCAATCAACATAATTTTTGTGTTCAGAAAATATTACTGTTATTTCAGACTAAAGAAAAAAAGTAGTTGTGACCTCCCCCATTAGGAAACAGCCATAAATCTTGAAAGAAAATAGCCAGTTTTAAAATATTCGCCAGAAGGTCTAGCATTAATACTACCATGGGGCAATTTTCTACTCCAATAGCAAAACAGCCTTCACTGAACAGCTTTACTGAACAAAGTGTTCCCAGTGAAGGGTCATTTTTTATGTCAATTAGTCCAGACAATCAGAGTATGACACCTAAGTGCTGCAGTTTTTCTTGCAAACAAAATTTCCATATGTGCTGTGGAGTTCCGTTATTTTTTTTACCTACTGTTCTTCTGTAGAAATAATATTAGGGGGTGATTACGCTGGATGGAGCCAACATACATTTAGGTCCTTGGTTAGCACAATTCCAATTAGGATTCAACTAGATTATCATCACATTGTAACCACGACAGGCTTGCTATGATGTTGCCTGTCTAAGTAAGTGTCTCCTTTCAGAGGACATAATGGCTTAGCATCACAGTATCACTACACATTTATGACACATTTTTCCTGATTAGGTTGGCACACAGTACCAGGATGTACAATTAAGCCTGAACTCAACCAGCTGCCCATCAACAGTTAGCGCTATCCCTGATGCATGACAATAGCAAAGCTCCTCAACAAGCATAAGCCACATGTCCTGAAAGGCAGGCAATTTATGAAAGACTCATATTTCATCACTGCTCTGAAATTACAGTGTCCGAGGGAGGTTGGCTACAATCCTCCAGTGCATTATGTTCTCCATGACATACTTCTGCCAGTGTTAGCATACAAATTCAGCTCAGCAATGACACAGGGCTTCCCACATTTTTACCTTACTGGAATTGCTCCCATTACATGCCATGCACTAAAGAATGATTTCTGTGGGGAGCAGTTCAGACATTTCCATTTCCCACTTTGCATCCTTTCGGCCATGAGTGTTCCCATACAGTGGCTGGCAGCCTGTGAGGGACATCTGCGCTATGAGTATATGCAAGTTGTGCTACACGTGGACAATATGAAACAGTGATATCCAGCTGGAGACAGCTTAAGAGAACCACTGCACATGCTGCAGCCTGTTAAAGCACACAAAGTAGAATGTGGGTGTGTGTTCTTACAGACAATCTGTATGCATTGCATGTTACAACTGCACTCTTACCAGCTTCTCCACATCATATTGTGATGGACATTTTTGTCCCAGAACATTATATTATGTGGTGGTGGGGTGGAGGAGACTATAGTGGCAAATGCAGTAGATTTGTTGAGACAATTCTGTCCCAGCTATTTCTTTTTTCCTGCTAAAGATGTGAATTGTTTAAGCACATTATTGCCAATTAGTTCCCAGAAGAGTGTGTGTGTGTGTGTGTGTATTTATATAAAAAATTAAAGATTTTTATACACATGTGCACAGTATTCAATTTTAGAATAACAGCATATGCCACCATCGTTCCAAGCAGATTGTTGTTGTGTGCCTTCAAGTCCCTTCTACTTGTGGCAACCCCAAGGTGAGTATATCATGAAGTTTTCCTGGATTGAGAGCATGTGATGCGCCCAAGGTCACCCAGTGGGATTCTAAGGCCAAGTGAAGGGTCATAGTTGAGCACTCAAACCACTAAACCATGCTGGCTTCTTCATCAAGTAGATAGGATGAAGAAATTCAATGAATACAAAAATAAATAAAGCTCTTTTTAACTGAATGCCTAAGGTTAACTAGTAAAATGTTGGGAAAGTTGAGATTCAAAGCAAATTTTATGAACCTACTCTTTGTATTATTACTTCCTCATCTCTGCTTTTCTTCCACATGTTCAGCTAGCACCCTAAAAACCACAGGCAGCAGAAAATAAAAAAATCAGCCAACACAAAGATTTTTCAGAAGTCACGTAAGCATCCCAGACTAATACACTAAAAGCCATCCAGATATTTCTGTTTACAACTACTGATCACTCGCCATTTTATATTATTTTTGTTACTAAGCAACCATACCTCTTCATTTCCCATTTCATAAAAACCCTTACAATTCTAACTGGAATTTCAGCAATTACTCTAGCTGTCCTTCACACACACTGTTACACTGTCAGGTAAGCCAGAATAAGGTGCACTGATCAGTTGTCTCATGAGCAAATCCTCTGCATATTTGGTTTCATAGATCACTGTATTGATCTCTTGTCTCACAAGAAAATCCTTGCACATTTACTCAGATGCCTACTGAGCTCAAGTAATTTACCACCAAGAAGATACATACAGGATTCTAAATATTTAGTGTAATAGTTTGCCTTTTTCATGTCCCCTGCTAAAACTGCATTATGAACTGAAGAAGAGGGGAGCGTAAAATACCTTTTCGGAAAAAAAATTCTTTCTAATTCCTGATCACCAATAGAGAGAGAGAGAAAATGTTTATAAAATCTGTTATATAATGTCAGAGTGAGACTATAATCATGCCCCTGTGTGTGCATGTGCCTTCAAGTTGTTTGTCAACATATGGCAACCCCATGGATTTCACAGGGTTTCCCCAGGCAAGAACTACTCTTAGAATCATAAGAGGTGGACGAGACCCCCAGGGCCCTCCAGTCCAACCCCCTGCCATGCACTCCCGACAGATGGCCATCCAGCCTCTGCTTAAAAACCTCCAAAGAGAGACTCCACCACACTCCATGGAGGCAGCACATTCCACTGCCAGACAGCTCTGACTACCGAGAAGTTCCTCCTGAGGTTCTGGTACAATCGCCTTTCCTGCAGCTTGAATCCATTGCTCCTTGTCCTAGTCTCTGGAGCAGCAGAAAACAAGCCCGCTTCCTCCTCGACATGACATCCCTTCAAAACAGAGATGGTTCTGCCACCAGAGAGGGTTCTGCGAGTTCCTTCTGCTTAAATTTAGTCTACAGCACCTGGTATTTGTTGGTGGTCTCCACCCAAGTCCTAACTACAGCTGACCCTGCTTAGAATATCAGACAGGATCTGGTGCCTTTAGAAACCCCTATGAGATTCATGGGTTCATCATAAGCTGACAGGCGATTTGAAGGCACATATGCAGCAGGGCTGTTGATGACAAGGTGACTTAAAGGTCTCTTTTTCATAGGGTCACCATAAGCTGAAGTCCACTTAACAGCAATTAACAAACACAAACTTCCCCATATACTGTACCACTGAACTGCCCCCCCTTCCAAACTTTACTTAACAGAGATATAGCAGAGGAACATTTATCTCAAATTCTTAGGAACTCCAAATTATTATTTCCTGCAATTTGAGCCTCCCTCACTAATATCACACTGCCCCTGCCCACTGGAGAAAATCCATCCAGGAACTAAACCTTATTTTCAACCCACCTTTCAGACACTGCACACCTGATTCTGCCTGTCAAAAATGCCATTTCCCTCCATCGACCCACCAAAGCCACTTTTAATTTCAATTACTATCCTTCCTCATTTTCTAATGCCTTCCAAAAATTTCTACCTTCAACACTGTACCACTCCCGAAGAAAGAAAAGATACTTCACAGTTAGGCCTTATAAGCACCCTCTCAAGTTGCTTCACTTGCACAAATATATCGCCCCACATTCCTTACTGTAAAAGTGATTTCTCCCAGATTATTGTCCCCCACCCCACCCAGTATTACAAAGCCCTCTGTGCTGAGACACATTACCAGGGTCTATTATGAACCCCTTAATGAGATGCCTCACTTCCCTTGAACGAGACAGCGGGGGGGGAGGGCTCCTACCCATACTAAAACTCCCCAAATCAAAGTTAATGTTCCTTCTTGCCATGTGCTTAGATGCCAGCTGTCATATTATAATCCTCCACTACTGCACACTTTGAAAAGACCAGTCCTACAACTGAGACTGGTTTATGACCCCTTTTTCCCCACCATATTGCCTGCTTGCACCATCCACTTCTTTTGCTCCCATTACATTACAATTTGCACCAGGGATGAGTCCCAAACTCATCCATACCTTTATTTATTCTGTCTTGCTTGTGTTCTCTCTCTCTCTCTCTCTCTCTGACACACACACACACACACACAAACACACACTTCCTTTCCTTTTTAACTATCTTCTATGGATGGATGCTGACCCATGATAGAGAATGTACACTTTCTTCCTAACCCTTTAAAGTTCAGCTTTTTTGCACCTTCCAGGTATTTACTTTCAACCCTTGCTTTTCCGTAATAATGTTTTCAGCTCAAAAGCCTGTAACAATCTTGCTTTCCTGCATCTTCAGTACCTTCTGCAGACAATTCTTCCATTATAACCTACCTCTTCATAAGAGATCACAATTGTCTTACTATGTAAAACCAACTCCAATCTCTTTTTCAGTAAGGTATGTAACCTCACCCCTCAAAACAGACCACATTTCCCCCTTTAACCCAGCATCCTTGCCAGAAATACCAAAATTCTGATCCTTCTTCTCACAGCTTCCCCTTTAGCATCTCCCATTCTCCATCACACGACAAGATTCCAGGGCCAAGGCACTTCCATAAGCCCCTTGATCTTAAGTGCTATTTACACTAACCCGTTTCCCTTGCCAGAGACTACTTACTCCCTCCACATCAAAACCCTTATCATTTGTCCCCGTGGTCTGCCCTTTGGGCATCATAACTCCTTCTCTCTGCAACACAACAGGTTCCAGGCCCAAAATGTTTAACCCCTTACTCAATTTCCTCTTCTCGCTTTTGGGAGCCTTCCCACTTGGCCACAAACCCGCTGGTCTGTGCGTGCATCCTTCTGCTACCCGCGATTTTAGCAAAATCATAGAATCACAAAGTTGGAAGAGACCCTAAAGGCCATCCAGTCCAACCCCATTCTGCCATACAGAAACACCCATCAAAGCACTCCCGACAGATGGCCATTCGGCCTTTGCTTAAAAACCTCCACGAAGGCGACTGGATTTTCGATCTGGCAAACAGGCTACGGCCGACTGCGTTAACAATGGGGCCATTTCCGCAGTAGATGGTTATAGCGCTATTATTTCACTTTCAACCTCCGATGGAATCCTGGAGTTTGCAATTGAGGGAGGGGCCTTTAGGATCCTCAGCCAGAGAGCTCTTGGGCCTCGGCAAGTTACAAACCCCAGAACTCCCCTCGAGGTTGAAAGTGGAATAATAGCGCTATAACAGTCTAGCGCGGAAACGGCCGGGCTGTCGCAGGACCAAACGGCCATCGGGCAACCAGGCTGGCTAATGAAGTCCACAGGCTCAGGAACAGGCTCCCCTCAGAAACGTGGCCGTCCTCGGCCCACGCCGTGGCTAAAAGCCGCCAATCCTCCTCGGCCTCACAATTCCCCCTCCGCGTCGAGGCCTCCCCACTCGCCTCCCCCGCCCCAGGCAGGCCCGGGGCCTCCCCTCATTCTCGGGGGACGCGGGGCCCGTCCTCCCCTCTCCCCCTGCCCCGGAGGAAAGCCGGCCGGCGGCCTCTCCCCGTCCCCGCTCACCCGCGGCCGCCCCCGAAGCTGCTGTAAGCCCGGTCGTCATAAGCGTCGTAATCCGCCATTGCCGCTGCCCCTGCTGCTACCGCCTCAGCCTCCCCGAGCGCGAGCGGGCGCCGCAGGACCCCGCGCCGCTTATATAGCGGGCCAAGCGGAGCGGGCTGCCCGGCGCCGTGCCTGAAGCGAAATGTCTCCCTGCGCCTGCGCACTCGGGGCGCCGGGCTGCCCGTTGGCGTGCCTGACTCGAAAAGGGACCAGCCCCTCGGAGGCGAGGGAAGAAAGATGTTCAGAATGACCCAGCCCCGGACGAGGCGTGGAGGGGCAGGCCGGGGAAGGCAGCGCATGCTGGGACCGGGGGTGGGGTTTAAGCAGCTTCCCGTATAATTGACCCTCAGGCTGCAAAGCTGAGGAAGAAAAGCGTCCCCTGGTCTAATTCGCTGGGCAGGCTTGGTAAATTCATTCCCTTAGTCTCCAGGCATAAAGACCCAGCCCATTTCCACACTACACGGTTATAGCGCTATTATTCCACTGTGGAATTCTGGGTTTTGTCCTTTCCTGAGGCCAAAGAGCTGAGAATTCTACAGCCCCCCCCCACTGCAAACCCCAGGATTCCATAGGAGGTTGAAAGTGGAATGATAGCACTATAAACAGCGTAGTGTGGAAAGGGCCCCAGATCCAGGTGCGGTTCTTGAAGAGTAAGTAAACAAGGGATCAATAGACACGAGTTTTCACAGAAACAGACCTTCTAGTCTGTTTCAGCAAGAAAACAGAGGTGTCTTTTAAAAGGAACATTTATTTTAGTGTGAGCTTTTGTGGATTATAATCCGTTTCCTGGGGTACTGGTTTCCATTTGGACTGTAAGTAACCGAGGGGCATTCTTGCACATCATTGTACAATATCCTTCTTTATTGATCGAAGTGAAACAAAACAGTGTCGAGCAATATAATGATGGGCTAAAACTACACAGAGATCGTTTCCGCCCTACACTGTTACAGTGCTACTATTCCACTTTCAACATCCTGTGGAATTCTGGGCTTTGTAGTTTCCCGAGGCCCAAGAGCTCTCTGGCTGAGAATTCTGGAGGCCCCTCCCTAAACTACAAACCCCAGAATTCCATAGAAGGTTGAAAGCAGGGCTATAAATAACAATGTAGTGTGGAAATGGCCAGAGTCAGCAGGGTTTGAGTGTTGGAGATGAGGGTTCGAATCTCTGCTCAACCATAGAAACTTACTGGTTGGGCAAGTCATACTCTCCCAGAGTCAGAGGGACAATTCTTTTCAAGAAAACCCGGTGATAGCTTCACTTTGTTGTCACTGTCTGCCTTGAAGTCATTTCTGACTTATGGCGACTCTTAGGCAACCCTATCGTGGGTCCTTCTTGGGCTGAGAGTGTGTGATGTGCCCAAGGTCACTCAGTGTGTTTCAATGTCCAAGCAGGGAACTGAACCCCAATCTCCGAGCTCAAACCACTACGCTGGCTCTCCAGGTTTGCCTTAGGGTCGCCGTAAGTTGGTAATGACTTGAAGGCACGCAACAAAAATAACAATTTATACAAACCACTTACCAACACTGTTACATACAAATAAGGAATAATTTTGGGGACTTAGGAGAGGGAATCTATTGAGTTGAGTTATTCTTGTTATTTCTCATCACTGCCGTCATGGAAAATTAGCCACTTATTGAGGGAAACAGGACTCAACGGTACAATGCCTGATTCGTTTGGAAAAGGTCCCAGGCTCAGTTCCTGGGGCCATTTCTGCACTAGACTGTTAATAGCGCTATGATTCCACTTTCAACATCCTATGGAATCCTGGGGTTTGCAGTTTCGGGAGGGGCCATGTGGCCCCTCCCGAAACTGCAAACCCCAGGATTCCATAGGATGTTGAAAGTGGAATCATAGCGCTATTAACAGTCTAGTGCAGAAATGGCCTAAGATATCCATTTTGAAGGATGAGATAACAGATGTTGGGAAGGTTATGATCTCTGCTAAAGGTCCTGCAGAACTACTGCCAGAACTACTGCAGAACTACTGCCAGCTAGAATTATAGACAGTGCTAAGTGGGATCAGCGGCAAAAAAGTTGCAGTGCTTCCTAGCTGGCACAGTCTTCAGGATTTCCCAGCACCAGGGTTTATTTCTTTAGGATGGTGTTCTATCCGGAATAGGAAGAAAAACATTTGTTTGACTAATCCAGGAGTGGACGGACTTCGGGCTTGCAAAATCTGCTTCGTTTGCCGCAAGAACCCCAAGGTCTACCAGTTGGAGCCAAAATACAAAACAGTAGCTCAAGAACACAGGTGCAGAATTTGGGAAGAAGGTGCCTTGGAGAACATGATGAGGTAAGGAATTTGTTTTCAGTACCAGAACTGGAGCTAATGCACAAATCCACTCCTGTTTTTATTGCGATGCTAATTGATTTCAGCACCCGAGCTTAACTTTGTGTCATATTGCTAAACTATTAGGAGGAGGAAATCATTGCAGACCTGAAGCGAACCACCCAAACAAGATAGTGACCTATATTTTTCTTTCCTGGTTTGTATAAATAAGTAAAAGGAGCTTTCAATTCCTTTTACCTTCTTTTATTTTTTTATACACCCCTCCAACACCTTCAGCATTTAACCTCACACTAGTTTTCATCATAATGTTATGGTGCTAATGCCAACCGAGGATAGAGTTCAAAATAGTTTTTCAATGAACAAAAGTAAAACGGGAAAGGCAAACTTTAAGCGCAGTCCTCTCTTATTGACAACACCAGTTTCTTTCTTAGAGGTGCTGTGTGGTCACCCGACCAGTTGGTTAAAGAAAATAAAAAGTCCCGTTAGATTGCTCAAAAAGATCCATCAGTTCCAGATTTTCTTATTTTCTGCACTATGCAGCTAAATTAATTATTAAATCTGTAATTTGTCTTTCTTCCAGAAATAGCCTTCAGGGTAGACAAATATATTTCAATTCAAATAAAAGCAGATGGAAAGTAAAGACACAGAAACAGATTAGAAATACAATAAAAAGAAAATTGATGCCTCTGGGAATTCTGATACCGGGCAAGAAGGTAAGCATGTCCCCAGTATCTAGTTATCAGAAGTATACCACATCGGTGCATAGATGATCTATGCCTGACTATCAAGACTTTCATGATTATAAGGAGTGTTGAAAGCTGACTGTGCGTATGTGAAGTATCGTAGAAGAAGGGTGTGTACAGAAGCGTGCTGTTGTGCAGTATTATCTTTGAGGTTTGATTTCTGTGTGTGTTTACAATTGTTCTTTTGCACTGTCCAGTCATTTTCAGTTTATGGCAACCGCATGAATGAGAGATTGCCAAGAGACGGACAGCCCCGAGTTTGCCCTTGCAAATTCAGAGTAGCCACGGATTCCTTGAGTCAATCCATGTACTGCCTTCAAATTTTTCCAGCAGTATTGTCTGTCATGCCTTCTCTTGATATGTCCAAAATATAGTTGTCTCACTTTAGTCATTTTGGCTTCTAATTAGAGTTCAGGCTTGTTTTGCTCTAAGATCCATTAATTTGACATTTTGGCCATCCGTAGTATCAATAAAAGAGAGTCGGCGTTGTGGCTCGAGTAGGGAATGATGACTCTGGAGACCAGGGCCACTTCTGCACTACATTCTTATAGCGCGATTATTCCACTTTCAACATCCTATGGAATCCTGGGGTTTGCAGTTTCAAAACTGCAAACCCCAGGATTCCATAGGATGTTGAAAGTGGAATAATCGCGCTATAAGAGCGTAGTGCGGAAATAGCCCAGAATTTGATTCTCCACTCAGCCGTGGAAACCCACTTGGACACATCACACACTCTCAGCCTTCAGAAAACCTGTGATAGGTTTGCCATAAGTTGGAAACTGGTATAACTGTGTAGCATAGATACACTTTAGTACTTCAGGTAAGGGAGATGAACGTATCTGTGCAAATAGGCTGAAAAACACGGCGTGGTCAAGCCAGGGTTGGCCCCCTGCATTTTGCTGCCGGGGCAGAGTAGTAAAGAGCACAGCCTCCTGCAAACTAGTTTTACAATACTCTCGGCCAGACAGGTTTGCTTTGGTTCCTGAGGCGGAAAGGCAGAAAGTCTCTCCAGTGCTTCTTGTTCTCCCAACGGAAGCAAAAGAATGCTATCTTAAGAAATTAAATAGGTAGCAATTTGGTGCCCTTTCGGGGCAGTCAAAAACCTGCTGCCTGAGGCGGCTGCTTCTCTTTCTCTTCCCTTATGGAATAGAGGGACTTTGGCTATGTCCGCACTACAGTGTTCTGGTGCTATTATTTCACTTTCGTCCTCCTCTGGACTCCTGGGATTTGCAGTTTAGGGGGGAGCCTTTAGAATTCTCAGCCAAAGACCTCTTTGGCCTCCGTAAAAGGGTAAGAGGGGACATGACAGCCATGTTCAAATATTTGAAGGGGTGTCATGTTGAGGAGGGGGGTGGCTTGTTTTCCGCTGCCCCAGAGACCAGGACAAGGAGCAATGGATTCAAGCTGCAGGAAGGGAGATTCCACTTGAACCTCAGGAAGAACTTCCTGACAGTCAGAGCTGTCTGGCAGTGGAATCTGCTGCCTCCATGGAGTGTGGTGGAGTCTCCTTCTTCTTTGGAGGTTTTTAAGCAGAGGCTGGATGGCCATCTGTCAAAGGGAGTGCTTTGATGCCGGTTCCTGCATGGCAGGGGGTTGGACTCAATGGCCCCTGGGGTCTCTTCCAACTCTATGATTCCAAACTACTAACCCCAGAATTCCTCAGGATGTTGGAAGTGGAATAATAGCACTACAACAGTGCAGTGCGGAAATGGCCTTCCAACAGTAAATTAATACAATATGACATAGCAGGAACACAGGATGTTCCAAGTGGAATAATAGCGCTATAACAGCGTATTGCAGAAATGGTCTTCCAACATTAAATTAATCCAATAAGACATAGCAGGAAGACAGGATGTTCCAAGTGGAATAATAGCGCTATAACAGCGTATTGCAGAAAGGGTCTTCCAACATTAAATTAATGCAATAAGACATAGCAGGAACACAGAAGGTCCTTTTATTGGACAACTCTCAGAATCCCCCAGCCAGCATGGCTTGGCTGGGGGATACTGAGAGCTGCAATACAAAAAGAAAAAAAAAAGACACCCCCCCCCCCCCTTTGGAAATTATAATACAGAAGACCATCTCTATCCGTCCCTGGGCTTGCAGAGGCTGAAATTTCCACTTGGGGCAGCAAAGATATTCTCTGCAGAGAAACTCACCGGAAGCCGCTTTTAAAGGCGGAAGGGGAGAGGCTGCACGTGTCGCGCGGCTGCTGCGGAGATCCGGGTTGCATTCCCACGTGCGGGTTGCTCGTGCCGCTTGCAGCATGGACGGGGAGGGCAGCGATAGCGAGTCCGGCCTGGAGGCTTCGAGCCCGGCCCCGATCTCGCATCCGGCCAGGCTTTTGGGTCAGAACCGTCAGTTCCTGGACTTCTTTTGGGACATCGCCAAACCCGACCAGGAGATCCGCTTAAGAGCCACGGAGGGGTTGCTGAGCTACTTGCGGGAGAACCGGAAAGTAAGAGTCCAAAAAGTCAGAGCGTGCTTGAAATGTTTAAATCGTACTGGGTTGAGGATTCTTCAGAGTCGTCCCTTTAGACCTGCGGGGTTGAGTTTCGCGGCGACTCTTTCGCGATTGCACTCTGCACGCGCTCAGAAGCACGCTTTCCTTGTTGGCGTGCTGGGTATATAGTCAGGGATGGGCAGTTGGAAGGAGGAGGAATGGCGATGCCTGGGACTGAATGGGATCTGGTTCCAAGGAGCTGGGGGTCCATGAGGTTGTCCCACCCTGTCAGGTTGTTGTGAGGATTGTGGATACATATGTCACCAGTATTAGATTCTATTAGAAACATATAAAGGTGCTCTGATGAAGTGAATGGAAGACTGGTTCTTTTTTAAAAGTCTTATGGCTGCTCGCAAATTGGCCTCATTAAATTTGGAGTAGACATGCAGATTCTGGGAGTTGTAGTGCAGCTTTGGATAGACATGAAAACATAGGGCCGCCGTAAGTCAACTTGGTTGAAAATAACAACAAGGTGCAAAGAAATGTGCTATAATGAAAATATGTTTCAGTACTGGTGGGAGATGTAATAGAGGTCTAAAGAAAATATTTGTTTGATCTTGAAAACTTTTAAGAGAAACTGTTGCGTATACTGTAACGGTGCAATCCTGTGTGTTTTTACAAAAGTAAATGCCACTGTTCTCAATTTAAGGTATTCCTAGATAAGTGTGGTTTGAATATTGGACTAGAACACTGGGAAACCAGAGTTCAAATCCTCGCTCAGCCCTGGAAACCTAGTGTGTGACCCTGAAGAGTCACACTCTCTCAACCCAAAAGGGAGGCAACAGCAAAGGTCCTATGAATAAGTCTTTATGAAGAGAGCCCTAGGATAAGGTTGATCTTAGTCTGACTTGTCTTGAAGGCACCTAACCACAACAGTATATAAGATTTCTACCTTAGAGTGCATTTCTAGAGGTTAGAAATGTAAAGTTTTTTGGGGGGGACTACAACTCCCAGAATCCCCCAGACAGTATAATTGCTGCATACTGGTTGGCAATTGTGGGACTTGTAACCCAAAATAAAAATTTGAAACTCTGTGTTGTCCTATATGTGTGTGCTGAAAAGTAAGCCTGTCAAAGCAGATAGGTAAGAGGGAAAACTCTTCTGGTGATGGGGAGGGGAAAGTTTCACGCCCTCTTCTAATATCTTAGTTACTTTTTTAGGATGATGATCTGTTGAAATACACATTGAAGCGCCTGATTGTTGGATTGGGAGCAACTCGAGAGGCAGCCCGGCCTGGATTCAGTCTGGCTTTGGCACAGGTGGGTGTTGCGTTGAATCGGCAGACAGTAGTTGCAAGGAGGTTGAATTGTAAATCCTCAAGTCCCAAGTTTGAGTCTCCCTTCCAGTTTCTTGCTCTCTGCTTTCCTACCTGCAGCATAGAAATAACGGGATTTTTTTGAACTGGCCATTTTGTTTTCATACATTCACCTTTTATTTTCATACATGCACCTTGTATTTTCTAATAAGTTAATAAGGTACCCAGACAAATACAGGTTGAACTTCCCTTATCCAAAATGCTTGCGGCTAGAAGAGTTCTGTATTTCAGAATCATAGAATCATAGAAACGTAGAGTTGGAAGACACCACACGGGCCATCCAGTCCAACCCCCTGCCATGCAGGAACACCCTCAAAGCTCTCCCGACAGATGGCCATCCCGCCTCTGCTTAAAAACCTCCAAGGAAGGAGACTCCACCACACTCCGAGGCAGCATATTCCACTGCCGGACAGCCCTGACCGTCAGGAAGTTCTTCCCGAGGTTCAGGTGGAATCTCCTTTCCTGCAGCTTGAATCCATTGCTCCTTGTCCTGGTCTCTGGAGAGGCAGAAAACAAGCCCCCTCCCTCCTCTACATGGCATTCCTTCAAATATTTAAACATGGCTCTCATGTCCCCTCTTAACCTTCTCTTCTGCAGACTGAACATACCCAGCTCTCCAAGTCTATCCTCATAGTGCATGGCTTCCAGGCCTCTCACCGTTTTGGTCGCCCTCCTCTGGACCTGCTCCAGCTTGACCATGTCCTTCTTGAATTGGGGTGCCCAGAACTGGACACAGGATTCCAGATGAGGTCTAACCAAAGCAGAGTAGAGTGGTACCAGTACCTCCCTCGATCTAGACACCATACTCCTATTGATGCAGCCGAGAATTGCGTTGGCTTTCTTGGCTGCCGCATCACACTGCTGACTCATGTTCAGCTTGTGGTCTATTAAGACTCCTAGATCCCTTTCGCACGTACTGCTATCCAGCCACGTGTCCCCCATCCTATATTTCTGTATTCCATTTTTTCTACCCAAGTGTAGGACCTTACACTTCTCTCTGTTGAATTTCATTTTGTTAGCTTTGGCCCAGCTCTCCAATCTATCCAGGTCATTTTGAATTTTGATCCTGTCCTCTGGCATATTAGCAACCCCTCCCAATTTGGTGTCATCTGCACATTTGATGAGCATGCCCTCTATTCCTTCATCCAAGTCATTGATGAAGATATTGAACAGCCCTGGGCCCAGGACAGAACCCTGTGGCACCCCGCTAGTCACTTCTCTCCAGGATGAAAAGCAGCCATCCGTGATCACCCTTTGGGTTCGGTCGGTCAACCAATTGCAAATCCAACTAACAGTAACCCTGTCCAGCCCGCATTTTACTAGCTTCTTTGCAAGAATGTCATGGGGAACCTTGTAGAATACACTACCTTTTAGGAATAGCCTTGTGTCCTGTTCATTTGCTACTGGTGTTGTGTATGAGACACAAGGCTGGAGGGAGATTGGGGATCTGTGAAACAGTGAGAATCCAGGCATAGTGCTCTGTCTTTTTGCTGCCAGCCTGGTGGGAAAAAAGAGAGAGACTGAGGATCTGAGAGACAAACAATCAGGAGCACTGCAGCCACTGACTTGAAGGTGGAAGCAGATGGCTGGTAGCAAGAAGTTTTGGTTTTTGGAGAGTTTTGGATTTTGGATTTCTGGATAAGGTAGGCTCAACCTGTAAAAAAAAATCGTAAAAACTGAAAAAAGGTGACATGGGAAGAGCAGAGCTAGTAAATCCCATGGAGTATCTTTGGACAGCTCTCAGGGCTTAGCACCTTGCTGGGACTAGGCGATGTTACTTTTTTGTACAACAGTGCGTAGAATCCCCCAGCTATATTCCCAAATTTTGGCCTCCCTGTTTTGTTTTGTTTTTTTGGTCTGGCCAAGCAGTCAGGGAATCTGGCTTAATCTGGCACCGTTTTTAATTTCCTGCAGTGCCTCAGGCATAGCATCACTCTGAGGCATTTTGGGAAATGAAAAGGTTGGCTCAGAGCCAACTGGCCAGTGCTGCTTGGGGTGAGTCCGCTGCAGCCCAGAGACCTGCAGGAGGACTGACTGACAGCAGAGGGGGCCACTGGAGGACAGTTTGACCCCTGAAAAAGAGTGTTGGACCAGAACAGGAAAGAATTCAAATTCTTAGTCATTTGTGACATTCACTGGATGACCTTCGGCCAAAACCCATATTGCAGTTTCACCTACTTCATAAGTTTCCTGGGAAGGTAATGTGAGGAAGACCTCACTTCCTTTGCCCTCTTAGAGCAGGGAGTGCAAAGTGCGTTGCACAGGCCACGTGTGGCCTCCAGGGCTGTTTTTGTGGCACTTCTGGTCCCCTCATTTTTTTTGATCCAGAATGCCCCCAAATGTTATCTAGCTGGTGTGGAGGACATTTCCACCATATTTGGATGCCCCTGGGTTACTCTAGAGGTCAAGAACAATTTTTGCAATGTTTTTTAAAAAATGTTGTGATCCAAAATCTGCCCTAGGGGATATGGGGCCCATTTCTACCCCATTCTGTGCCCTTCCCTGGGCCAGTTCACCAAAAATGGAAAATCACTGCACCTGAAAGCTTCCAAGAGCGGCAATAGTTCATTTAAAACAAGGTGCAGCCTGTTGCCTTGTTTTATCCCCCATAAGGGGTTTTATGAAAAAAAAAAGTAATATTCAGACCATTTCTGGTTTTAGGTTTCAGGTGTGGTGTGGGTCCTGGAGAGGGAATCAATTCTAGGACCTCCAGAACTTATCTATCATTGGATAAGAATTTGCTTCCTCCACAGGTAGACTTGAGATTATTGTAACCCTTGAAAAGCTCTGATGCCACTTTGGTTCAGCATGGTTACATGCGTCCCCTTCCTTTTTTTCTTTCCCTCTAGGTATTGCAAGTTTTTGAGGAGATCCCCCTCCTCACAGCCCTGGAACAGATAAAGGAGAAATACAACCTTTTCAGAGTGAAGAAGGTAAGATGAGGGGGTGGGATTTGCGCTTGACATTTCATAATTGGGATAAACTGCAGGATGTCTATAGCTCATCTCTAAATTGGTGCTGAGATTGTACCCACCATACTCAAACAGTCAGTACTGGTCTATCTGTCCTTCTACTGGTCATATTCAGGGAATCCTGGTTTCATGTCCTGGTTACTAAACCGTGGTTTCTTGTTTCAGATTTTCTTATGCAACAGAAAACTGTGGTTCCAAGGAGTGGACTGTAGTTCCACAATGGAAGTACTGGAAGCATCCTTGTTTATTCTTTCTCTCTCTGTAATATGCAGGTCTAATGTTAGTTCCAGGCTATGATGGTTGCATCTTAGTCAACCCTGTGTGTTGCTTCAGGTCCTTCACTGTTTGTGGGTGTGTCTCTAGTTCTCCTAAGGGGGATCTCTTTGAGACTTTGACCAAAGTGTTGGAAGCCTCTGAATGCAGGATGCTGTTGGCTTGCCTGGTTTCTAACTGGTGATTTTTCTTGTCATTTTAGAAGCTCTTCAGAAATGCTCTGTTTGGAAACTTTTTTGGAGTACTGGCTCTTTTCCAGTCTGGACGTCTTGCAAAGGTAAAGCAAAAGGCAACCATTGATGTTTCGGGTCTGGTGCCCCTTCCCAAAAGCTGAATGGTTTGGTCCGTATAAATCAGATAAATGGACTAATAATATTTAGGCGGAGTCTCTTGGCTTGTGATTTGAATCTGTCAGTTTGTGTTCTAGCCCCTGGAGCACCAGAAAACAAGCTGGTTGCATCGTCTACATGACATCCCTTCAACTGTTCCAAGATGGCTATCATGTTACATGTCAGTATTCTCTTCTCCAGGCTAAAGATACCCAGCTCTCTAAGCTGTTCCTCATAAGGCTTGGTTTCCAGACCTTTCATTCTTCCTGAACTTTGGTGCCCAGAACTAGATACAGTATTCCAGGGAAGGTCTGACCAAAGCAGAATAGAGCGGCACCAGTACTTCCCTTGATCTGGACACTGTGCCCTGGCCAGTGCAGCCCAGAATGAGTGTGTGTATGTGTGTGTGTGTGTATTTTGGCTGCCACATCACATTGTTGATTCATGTTTAGCTTGTGGTCTGCTAAGATCTCTAAATCCAGTACTGCTTCCAGTTCAAGTGTCACCCACCCTATATTTGTACATTTCGCTTTCCGTGCCTAGATGTAGTACAGTACCTTACATTTATACCTGCTGAAATTCCTTTTGTTAGTTTTAAATTTCACAGAAGCAGAGACAGAGCAACAAACAAGATGCTTTCCAACAAATCTGCAGGCCCTGACATTGGCCATTTCCACACTAGGCTGTTATAGTGCTGTTATTCCACTTTCAACATCCTAGGGAATCCTGGGCTTTGCAGTTTAGGGAGGGGTCTTTAAGGCCCCACTTTCAGCCCCTTCCTAAACTGCAAACCCCAGGATTCCATAGGATGTTGAAAGTGGAATAAAAGCACTATAACAGTCTAGTGTGGAAACGGCTTAACTGTCCTCAGGAAGTAAGAGGGGTTTAGAAACTTAGGAGAAGCAAAAGCTATGCTAGAAAATCAGAAGAGAAGAAAGAAAAAATTAAGCAAGCTAAAACAAGTGATACTACCAACATAATTGAATGTATAGTTTTCCAAATTAAAAATACAGTGAAAAGAGGAAAAAAGAAAGACTAACTTAAATACCTATGGAAAGCAAAAAGGCTTGAACTCTCATGCTGACTAGCAGGTGAAAAACCATATGCAGTACTGATCTTACATATGTGAAGGTGACTAGTTCTCATGTCAAAAAGTAAGAGGTGGAAAAAGAACTGGATTCAGTTTCTGGAAGGACTCATACTGCAAGGGTCAGATAGAGCTTAAAGCTAATTTCAGGTGGAGGGCCTTACAGAAAACAGATCAGATCCAAAGACACATTTAACACCTGGGGAACAGTACTTTAGTTTGAATATTTATTCTGTTTTCATCCTGAGTAGAAGATTGCTAGAGTCAATTCTCTTGGTCACCCAAAATTTAAGATAAGTGGGGCCATATGAAAAATCAGTATTATGTTGAACTAAAGGAGCATCCATAAAACTTTTATTGTGTGTTTGGCTACATCTGGAAGTCATACCTACGCATAGTAAGCCACATGGATAAATAATGATTGTCCTTTTTTTAGGACAATTGGAAAAATGTTTCAATACAAAATGTTTATCTAAAGGATGTTCAAAACCTTGGTCTGTAAAGAAAAAGGACACAGAGAACACCTGTTATACTTATAGTATCACTGAATCTGAAAGTCCCTAACTGTGAATGAATGTCAGAATCAGTTATTAAATTAAAGCAGATACAGGTAAAACATGGGCAGATAAAAATGTAAAAAAAAGTTTAGCCTTGTTAAAAATGCAGTTCTTCAGAATTGCATTGCAGTGGTGGATGGGGCCCAGAATTCCAGCATATTTCGACTTAAAGCTGTTACTGACAGTGAACCTAGCCCTAGTAGGAGCATTTCAACCTTTTAGAAGGGGGAAAACTTATAGAAAAGCTGGGAAATTATTTCCCAAAGCAGCCCATCTATAATATTCAGGCTCTGAGGACTCCCAGAGAAATGCAATCATGGAATAAGTGGCTCAGGGCTGGCCCCTTCTTCCTCCTGTAGGTACTGATAATGGCAGCTTGGTTCTGGTTTTTGGCATTTGCCTCCTGCATCGCTCTGCTGGTGAAACTGTGGGATCTTGGCTCTTGGGTTACCAAAGCATGCCTTTTGTCCTCGGAGGTTTTTTGGCTCCTGCCCATCTCTGTATCCTCATACATTTCTCTCTCTCTCTCTCAAATGTCTTAGGAGTCAAAGGCCCTTCTTGAGTGTGTGCAGCTTCTCCAGAGCCTTTCTGAGCACCATGCTCACCTGAAGGATCTCCCTCGGAAAACCCTCGTTGACATTGTTGCTGAGGTAGGTAGATAGCAAGATAATTCCAAAAAAAGAGGCCTCTTAGAATCAGTGGCCCCTCCACTTTCATGAGGGTTCGGGGCAAAGAACTCTTGTGAAAGTGGAAAGACCGCAAATAACTTCCCCTGCTCCCCCTCCCATTCCCTTCCCGGGCTCCCCCCTTCCCGCTCCCATGCAAAATGGAAGGGAATCAGGGGTGAGGGAGCTTTGCACAAGCTTTCCTTTCCCCCGGTTCGTGTCAAAGATGCTGCTGGATTTCTTCATTCCTGCTGGCTTCTTTTTCAGCTGGACGTTGAACTCTTCTTAGCGATGTGTTTTTAATTCCTTTTAATGTTTTCTTGCAATTCTGATTTAATAGGCAATCCTATTTTTTTTTAAATTCAAATGGAAGAAGGTTGAGGAAAATCTATACCTGTAATCTTTTTATCTATATCCAGTATTCAGAAGCATGCACTGATCTTTTGGTAACCAAAAACAGCACCATACGTGCATAAGTGGAAGGCATTTGTGGATTTTGAACAGGTATGGGGAACTGAGTATTGGCAGTCGAAAGGCCTTGTATAACTCTGAATATACCTGCCCAAGAACTAAGGTGTATAGGAGAGTCCCTCCCCTGTGTCACACCGATGGGGGCAATACGAAGTGAGAAGATATGGGAGAGTGCCATCTTCATTATTACGTGCTGATTATGGCATGCTTTCCCCTTGGAGGTCTGACCAGCATCAATGTAGGTTTCTTTCTGGTGCCAAGTCAATACATTTATTTTTATTTAATTTTATCTGTTTCTTTACTTAATTTATATCCTACCTTTCTCCCAGCATGAGATTCAAGGAAGCTGACAACTGTTTAAAAACACAGTACAACTAAAATCTATTAATACAAAAGTAAAAATGCACTTAAACCAACTTCTGTTTAAAAAACTCAAAAATGCAAGTTAGAAGCAATTTTAAAAACACTTTTAAAACATAATGAAATAGAAACAAAACACCCATTCCTGCATCATTAAAAGCTGCAACTGCTTAGGACATAGCTTTCTGTTAAAGTCTTATTTCAAAGCATACCTGTACGTAGTTTTATTGTTGTAGCTTTTAAAGCGGTTGCTGTGTTTAATATGTTTTCTTCTTGCTTAAATATTTATGCTTTTAATCGAGAAGTATTTTAAATGGCTTATATTGCACGCCACCCTGAGATCTGGTGACAGAGAACTGGGATAGAAGTGTTTTGATAAAATAAACGCAATACCAGAGCACAACTCACTTCCCGCTGCTGTCCTTAGATTCCGGAAACTGTGTTTGAAGAGGTCCTCTTCAACATCTTAGCAGATGACCTCAGTGCGGCCTTCAGCACACCAGGTCGGCTGTACCTCTTGCTGGTGGGCATCCAGAGATTTCCAAGAGTTCTCCGGCCGGAAAAACTGAAGGCGCTCTTAGGCACATCTGCTGTTGTCACAGAGGAGAACATCCCCCGGTAAGTTGGCCAGGGACTGAGGTGAAAAAGGATGTTGCTTTTCAGTTATTGTGATGGTAGTGGAAATGGGCAGATTCTGGGATGCTTCACAGGCTGTTTTGGGTACACTGGTCTTTGGAGTAGGAGAGAAGAAAGGGCAGCCTCAATTTTTTGGCTCCTGAACCTCACCTTCAGAGCCTTCAGGTACAGTTTTTTTAAAAATTCATGGGTTTTTTTTTGTTGTTGTTGTTCCAAATGAGCCAAAAACATCAAAAAGGAAACAGTTTTGCCTCCAAAACCTTCTCCAGCCATCTTTAAGCTCCCAAACCCAGAAAAATTGTTCTGAAACGAAACCAGAAGTGATCCAACATCTCTTCTGGTCATGCCAGAAGTGTTGGTATGGTGGGAGGGAGTGTGAAAAATGGCACCCCCCCCATGCAACCACATACACACCTTCACTTAAAACAACTGTGGTGAATGTCTTTCAGCCTAAGAGCCATATTCAATGTTGAGAAAGTTTTTGGGGAGTCGCATTCCAGAGCCAGGTGAGATTGAAGTAAACAGGAGTGGGACCTTAAATATGTGCATATTTGAATTTGAATTTCTTGGCTTTGGTGGGATCTTTTGCTGAAGTCCCCCTTCCCCCACATACACATTTTGATATTTGTGGTTTTTCCACTTTTGCAAGCGTTCTGAGCCTCTAACATTAGTGAATGTGGAGGGCCATTTGTATTACTAGTGTTAGTAGAAAGTGTTAGTTAGTTAAAGATAAGGTCAGAAGCATTTGATACTGCTTAATGGGTTTTTCCTTGTGATTCTGAAGAGCTAAATAACTATGTAGTTTCTATATTTTTTTCTTGAATCAGAATACTTTTCCTTTGGCATAGCTTTAGCTCACTTTGGTCTTTTGGTCAATTTCTGACATTTTCCTTCACCGTTCAGTACAGGGTAATTTCCCATGTTGCTGTTTCTCTCCACTGTGATCCTTATTTTTTTCTTTCTTTTCGAAAGATGGTAAAAGTCACCTTCTAAAAAACAGGGTAAGAATTATTCTTCATTTTTTTCCCCCTCTAGGTTGGTGGAGGTTTTGAAAATGGCTGCAAAGACGGAAAGAAAGGATCGGGTTCTTCCAACTGTTGGGTTGGACTTGATGAAGGTAGCTCTGAAGGAAGGCACCTTTGAACTCTTCTGGGATGAAGTTGTAGAGAAGGGGTTACTTGCTGATAATGTCGGACCCTGCAGGTTTGTTTGAAAACTTCTTGGTTGTCTTTCTGTCTCTGCTTCTGTGAAATTCGAAACCACAAAAATGATTTGAGCAGGAATAAAGTTAATGTACAAGAAAAGAGAAATTCACAAATATAGGATGGGTGGCACCTGGATTGAAAGCAGTACATGAGAAAAGGGTCTTGGTAGACCTCAAGCTAAACGTGAGCCAACAGTGTGATGCGGTGCCCAAAAAAGGCCAATGCAGTTTTGGGCAATGTCAACAGGGGTGTAGTGTTCAGATCAAGGAAAGTAATGTTGCCACTCTGTTCTGCTCTGGTCAGACCTTCCCTGGAATATTGTGTCCAGTTCTGGGGACCACAGTTCAAGAAGGATGAAAGGTCTGGAAACCAAGCCTTATCAAGAATGGCTCAGGGAGCCGGGTATGTGTAGCTCGGAGAAGAAAAGATTGAGATGTGATATGATAGCCATCTTGAAATGGTTGAAGGGATGTCACGTAATACACAGAGTGAGCTTGTTTTCTGGTGCTCCGGAGACTAGAACACGAACTGACAGATTCAAATTATAAGGCAAGAAATTCAACCTAGAAAGTAGGAAGAACTTCTCTACTGTAAAAACTGTTTAATAATTGTATAGACTTCCTTGGGGAGTGGAGGACTCTCCATTTTTGGAGGTATTTAACCAGAAGTTGGATGCTTTAATTCAGGAAGTCAGGATTGCTTTAATTGTGTACCTCTGCATGGCAGTGGGTGGAACTAGATGTTCCTTATGGACCCTTCCAACTCGATGATTCCATGACTCTATGATGTGATCTGCTGTTCTTCCCCCTTTGACTGTTCCTTTATATCAGTGGCTTTTCATGGTTTTCTGAGGTCTCCCCATTTAGAAATCAGTAAGAATGGACCGCCATCTGTGGAAAACATCTTTTCCTCTCACAGCTAGCTTTGGCCTGCAGTTTGAAAAAATTACCTCGTAATAGTGTGTACGTTTTTATTATTTGTTTCAGTGTTGGAGAAATAATTTATGCTATTGTCATGCTGAAAATGTAGCTTACTATATTATTGCTTGCTCTGCTCATTACTTTTCAGTTATTTTTTTGGGGGGGGGGAACTCTGAGGGAGAAAAAAAACCCATAGGACTGTTAAGAAACTGGCATGAAACTTATGTCTTCCCATTCTTGTCAGAGTGCCTCTAGAAATACCCTTAAAAGGTAACTTGGAAGCCTTATTAGTTAGTCCAGTAGCTTTGCTCTTATTCATTACAATAATTTTGAAATACGGGTTCCTTTGCACCCTCATTACTCACCCAAAGTAACGAGTAACAAGTAGGAATGTTATTTGTAATTGGTTGTTTTCAAGCTTCTGGTTCTACCTGGAGAGAGAAGATGGCAGGGAGGAGCAAGGCATGTTGCCTGCAAAATTTTCAACTGATATATTTTCCCACTTTTTGGAAGGTGTTATAGTCTAAATTAAATTACAATTCTTCTCTGTGGACCTAAGTGGTTTAGCGCAAGGCTGAGGTCTGGACCTTTTTATGTTGGAATTACGATTATTAAAGATGATTTATTAAGGGTCCTTTGCAATGATAAATTCTTCCTCCATCAGTTTGTGAGAGGAAAGTCTGTATGTGGATGACTTGGTACTCCTCTCCTATACTCAAATTGGACTTGAAAGACTCCTGTTTAATCTGGTTGTATGTTATTCAGCCAACAAATTGTCAATCATGACAAGGCCAAAGATGTAGTCTTGGTGTATTGAGCAAAGTAAGGTAGAACAGGTGACCTTGTTTTGTTACCTGAGTACATTATTTGCTGCTTCTAGCTCATGGCAGTCACATGTCAGGGCTACACAACTCAAGGCTGAGCAGCTCACAAATGCAATTCTTACGTTTTGATACACCACAGGAGGCAGGCTGGTGTCCCCAGTTTTGCATTTAATTAAACAGAAATCACAGCCACAAGTGTTGTTTGGATCTGAGATTTGAGGCTTTCAAGATGTTACAGACTTGGATGGCATCTAGCGTGGAATTTTACGAACTGTCTTGGGAACTGCAAGATATACCCTAGTTACAGTACTCGTGGCTGGAAATAGGATCACAACCCTGGCTCATGAAGATCTGCCCACTTCTCCTGAAAGGCCCCAGCCATCGCTGTGATCCTGGGGATGGAAGATTGGCCCTGGGACGCACCAAACCCTTGCTCTAGCTGGTATAGCATACCACCTCTCGGAACGATATCCTAGTCCCTTAGATAATTTGCAAGCTGAGCATCAGTGTGAAGTATGGATTTCTTGAGTGGCACTGTGTTCAGATCCCAGAAGATGCCAACTATAGGAAAGATAGCACTGAGTTATATTGCTGTTTTTAGCATCTTCTTCTTGTTTGTATTTTCAAAACTCTCTGCGTCTTGTTCTTTCCTAGTTATATGTGCTATCGGTTGCTGGGCAGTGCCCTCCCACTCTTGTCCCTCAGCCAGCTGAAGACGATTCTCCAGGGGGAAGTCATGCGTCACTATGGGATCCATGTTGTGTCGGCTAAGGTAGGTGACTGCAAGATGTGTGTGAGGAAGCAAGATGGTTGTGTTTTTGCATATACAGTCATCCCTCCACATGCGCTAGGGTTAGGGGCACAGGACCCCCATGAAAGTGGAAAAGCTGTGAATAACTGTAAGTCCTCCGAAACTATATTTAACGCACAAAAAAGTATGATCACCATATTCAAGCCACTGTGGATTCCTTTGAGGCATCAGTATTCCTTTACAAGGCAGAAGTAGGTGGCTGTGGGGCTGATGGCCACCTCCACTGCTGCCCCACAGCATTTTTAAGAGAGACTTACAAGCCTCATTCGCAGTTTCTCAGCCTCACGAGGCTTCCGGTCCCTATTAAAAATGGCACAGGGAGGCAGCAGAGGGGACAGCAAATAATCCGTGAATAATCAAATCCACAGAAGTGAAACCCGTAAATGGGGAGGGTTGATGTATAATGGGGCAGGGAAGAATGTGGCCATGGGTCCATGGGTGGAAGTGAGTTCTGGATGCTTCTGATTTTGAAACAAAACCAATTAACCTCCCTCCTCTGCAATTTTGGTAGCAACTTGTGGCTGGTTTTGGGAGGCCTCCAAACTTGTTGAAGTTGGCAACCGTGGTATAGCATGATGGAACAGACATGGTCTCTGCCCTGACTTGTTTCAGCTCAGTTGAGGTCTAGACCACAATTATTTCCGTACGATCTTACCTGAAATTCTTTTAGAGGTTAGGCCTTGGATATCTGATCCTGAAATCTGTGAGAAAACCATGTGCTGTACAACAGGACTGCTGTATTTTCAGTCAGTCGTGAGAGTTTTGTGTCATTTCCTAATCCTGTCTGATTGTTCTGTAATTTGCAAGGCAAGGTCAAAACTTAAAACGTTAAAACTTTTCAAAAATACAATATGTAGTAGTATAGTAGCAGTAATAATAATAGTAGAATTGTAGCATTGGAAGAGACCACAAGGGCCATCCAGTCGAACTCCAGTCTGCCATGAAAGAATACACCATCGAAACATTCCCAACAGATGGTTACCCAGCCTCTGTTTAAAAACCTCCAAAGAAGGAGATTCTACCACACTTCAAGGCAGCATATTCCACTGTTGGACTGCTCTTACTGTCAGGAAGTTCTTCCTAATGTTTAGATGGAATCTCTTTTCTTGAAGTTTGAAGCCGTTGCTCCATGTCCTAGTCTTTGGGGCAGCAGAAGACAGGCTTGCTCTATCCTCCATATGACATCCCTTCAGATATTTAAACATAGCTATCGTGTTGCTTCTTAACCTTCTCTTCTCTTGACTAAACACACCCAGGTCTCTAAGCCTGTCCTCATAGGGCTTCATGGTTTCCAGGCCTTCTGCCATTTTGGTTGCCCTCCTCTGGAGACCTTCCGGCTTAGAATCATAGAGCTGGAGGAGGTTCAGCCGCAGTGCTTGAGCTTCTCCTGGGCCATACCAGATCTCCATATTTCTCCAAGGTTTCAGACTGGACTCTTTTCTAGGCAGATAAACCAGGTTTGAACCTGGAGTGGCGACAGCAACAACAATGAGGATTTTATTCACTTCTATACTGCCCATTTCCCAATATTGGGATTATAGGCAGCTTACAGAATGTTAAAACCAGAGCAGATTAAAAACATCCAAAAGCATCAGCAAAATATATAAAATTTGCTTCGTAAGGCAGTTAATCTATAGAATTAAAGCCATTTAAAAATTTATTAAAACACAGGGTTTAAACAACAACAACAAATGCAATTAAAAACCCATTGCACTCAGCTCCTAAAAGGCTGTTGGAATAGGAAAGGTTTCACTTGTCGGCAAAAGGAAAGCAAGGAGGGAGCCATCCTAGCCTTCTTAGGGAGGGAGACCCAAAGTTGGGAGCAGCCACTAAGAAGGCATTCTTCCTTGTACCCCCCTGATGTGGCTGGAAGTGCGGTGGGACTGGGAATGTCCCCTCCTGAAGATCTTATAGCTCAGACAGGCTTATAGAGTCCTTCATATATCCTAGACCAAGTCTGTATAGGGCTTTATGGGGGAGAGGGCGTTTACTTAAAGCTGTCCAGGACTAGACTGGCGACGGTCACCAAGAGCACCTTCTTTTTGGCTATCCCAGACTGTGGAATGACCTGTTGGAAGAGATTTGACAGCAAAATATGCTATCTGAGTTTGAAAAAAAATCTAAAGACCTGTGTCTTCTGGCAGGCCTACCCAGTCTATTTTTAATTAGGATGTATTTTAATAATTTTAATTATGATCTTTGTATTTTAAATGCGGTTATGTGTTTTTAGTGTATTTTAACTTTGGAAGCGTTTTAATTGTATTTTAATTTATGCTGTACCTCACCTTGAGCCTTAGGGAATGGTGGGTTAGAAATAAACACTTATTGTCGTGGGGTTGTTGTTCTTGTTAATTATATTCTCATTAAAAGCAAGTACTCTGTCTCTGAGTTACAGCTACTCTTCTGTTGCCTGTGTATTTCAGCTCCCCAATAGGTTTAAGTTTGCCCCAGAGATGGAAGCCTTGGTTGGCTCATTCCTGGAGGGGTGCAGCAACCCCAAGAAGCAGCTGGCTGTCATGATTGGCTTTTCCACCCTCACCAACCATGGGTATCCTGTCGTACCCAGCTTCTGGAAAGTGGTCAGGCATTTACTTCCCGACGCACTGCTAAACTACATCAGCTGGCTTAAGAACATGTTTCTCGCTCCAGACCTAGACTCCTGTGTGGAGTTTGCGACCAAGCGGCAGCAGCAGATCGAGAAGAAAACAAGCGCGTGAGTCTCCCTTGAGATGTGGAATTTGAGTACTACTAGATTTGTACTAGGCAAGATTCTTGCAAGGTTTCTGGACTTATCAGTGGGGCTTATCTAGCTGTTTGAATATCAGGGTTAATTTTGATATTTGTGGGGGAAGGCTGTTGGCAGTGGGGTTGGCGGCTTCCGTGTCAGTGGGACGGTGGATCCGCATCAGGTCTTAGCTTGAATTTTAGAGGAGGCTGGACGCTGTCCCTAAAATAGTTTCAGCACCTTGGACAGCTCCTTTCCAGTTATGACTAAAACCTGGAGTGGATTCAATGTCTCACTGACATGGAAGGCACCAGCTACCAAACTGTCAGGCTTCCCCTCTTCCTTTCCCAGCTCCGCATGGGGTGGTGGTGATCTAAACTTCCATGGGTTTGATCATTTGCGACTTTCTCCAACCTCTGCCCCTACCACTACCTTGGCACTTCTTTTTCCGGATGAACCTTCCAGCTCAGCGGCTCTGATCGGGCTGTGCGTCGCTGGTCCTCCTTCCTCTACAGCAGCCGCTGTTTCAGGATAGCTCTTAGCTGAAGATAGCCCTTAGCCCAGTTTCTCGACACCACTGAGGAGAGCTGAGCTTAGCCTAATTTCTCGACACCGCAAACCCTCTTCCAGGGCCACCCCCCCACGTACCCCAAGGAAGGAGATGGGCAAAAGAGAGAAAGTTTGGAGCCACCATTCTGTTGCAGTTCAACAGAATCTGGGGGGACCGTTCTGTTCCCACCCCTGGTGTAAGCAGGAGAAGTTCCCAGCGCCCTAAATGTGTGTCATTCCTACAAGAGGCAAGGTGGGTGTCTCTGCTTTGGTTATCTGCTTCCTTCTGTTGATGTAGTGAATTGACGGAGCACTGCGTGACTCGGTTGAGGAAATGGCTTATCGCCCGTCTTGTTGGAATAGCTGAAAATCCACAGATAAAGAGGGAAGAAGAGTTTGTGACTGACATTGCCAGGTAAGAAAAATAAGACATCAGTAATGACTTGTACATTCGACTTCCTGAGGATTAATTTAGTATCTGACGTAGTTAAAACCTCTTATACTAAAATCTACAATGCTATGGTCTTTGGATAACCAAATGGATGCTGAAGTTGCCCGGTAGCCATTACAGTACCCACCATCTACTCAGTGGTCCGGGTGGCAATAAAGCACTCTTTCTGTCCTTCCCTGAGTTTGGGAAAGTTACTTTTCGGACTACAGTTCCCCTAAATCCCCCAGCCAGCATGACTAGTGGCTGTGCTATCTGTGGGATTCTGGGCGTTGTAGTGCACAAAGTAACTTTTTCAAACTGGCTCTTAAAGACTTCATCCGGTGCCAAATGCTATAGCTTGCCAGCTGATGTATAGATGTGGATATTTAAAAAAAATAAGTCTTTCCCTGTTTGGCAGAATGTAAGTTGTATCTACATTACGAAGTTAGTTTGGTTTCATACCACTTTGGTTATCATGGGAGGTGGTATGCTTTTATTCTTGAGTTTTTAAATGCTTTCATTTAAAATGCTTTTAAATTGGTATACTTTAACAGGAAAGTTCAGGTTTTCTTTAACTTTTTATCATCATGGGTTTTTGTTAGTTGTTCTTTGTTTTTATCAATGTTTTAAGCCATCTTGGGCCCCAAATTGGGGGAAAAGTAGGGTATAAATTAAATATCTTTATCTGAAGGTTGCGTGAGCAAATGGGAACAGAATATTGGCCACTCTCTACAGTTAGACCACTGGATAAGATCACAGACAGAAAATCTACAAGGTGCCATGATTTACTATTACTAACATTACTAAAATTACTATTAAGTGCTCTACAAGTTGTACTGAACACCAGAGAAATTAGTTAAAATATATAAAGTTCCAATGGTAAATGTAGGAAATGAAAAAAATAAAAAGGGACCTTTTACCACATCTGGTGGTAGTGTGACAGGGCTAAAAAATTTTGGTCTCAAATCTATAAAGAAATTGCAAAAATTTTAAAAAGAAACTTCCCAATGAAATCAGAGCTTCACCTTTGAAATATTTATTTATTCATTCATTATATTTATGTGCCACCTTTTCTCCCAAAGCGGGACCCAAGACGGCTTCCCAAAAAGTTAAAAAAAAATTTAAAACAATGAAAAACTTATAAAATTATAAAAACTTACAATTTTTTTCTAAAAAACAGCTTAATAAATAAATGAAAGCTCCCCTGCTCACCCATTAAAAGCCTGCTTGAAAAAAATGTCTTTATCTACCTACAAAATGAAGTAGGAAAGGGGCCAGCTTGGCCTCCCGTGGAAGAGCATTTCACAGGGTGGGAGCAGCCATCGAGAAGGCCCTCTCACGTGTCCTCAAGAAGCGAACCTGGGATGGTAGCAAGTCCAAGAGAAAGCCTTCTTCTGCAGATCTTAAAACTTAGAACTCTGGCAGGTTCATATGAGGACATAGGGTCTTTCAGATAGTCTTGAGCTAAGCCTAACACTTTGAATTGCTCCTGGAAATGAACCGTTAGCCAGGAAACTGTTTTATATAGTCCCTATAACTGGACCCCATCAGCATTCTGGCTGCCGCAATCCCTGGGCAACAACCCTTTCTTTGGCCATCTCTATTGAGACATCTTTGCCCTTCTTCTCCAGGTTCTGCTTCTTTCATGCATTTTTCAAGACCAAGAAACCAACCTCCAAGATACCAGAGACGGAAGCCATCCCATCAGTGCCTCTGAATGAGTCCTGTTGCACAGTGGCTGCAGACTCGTTTTTCAGGTATCATCTTTACTGTTTCACCAGCTGGCTCCGTGGGCAGACTACATCTTCTCATCTGTAGCTGTCTGTTGATTCCAAGGGGTGGGAATGATGCACAGTCTGAATCCTTTCCCGTATAGGTTATGATTCTTACAGTAGAACTGAAGAGAAAGTAGAGCTGGTGAAAAAGTAGAATGTTCTGTTTGTATGAAATAGCTGGGTAGAATCTGCAACAGGTGCATTCCTGGTGGGAGAGAAGGGGAGATTAGTATCAGTTTTATGGTCTGGCTGTATTGCAGTTTTCTTTCTGACTATATTGAAGTCTTTTACACCAAGTCTCAAGTAGTTGAAGATACTTTCAGGCCAAGTCTCGAGCCAAGTCTCAAGTCTGGAAGCCAGCTTTATACCCCAACCTTTATTCCAGAATTTTTAGACAGTGTTGAATAAAGTCAGTTTCAACAATTTAAGCAAAGCCACCCTCCAAATTTGTGATTTTGCCGTCTGCAGCTTTAGAACTGGGGAACAGGATCCTTCTTACATCACATTTCCCAAGCTGGAGGATTTGTCAGAGGTGGGGAATAGGATCCTGCTTCTCATTACTGAAGCTCCAAAAGCTTTAAAAGGAAAGATCCTTCCTCCTCAAGCCTGTTTGCCTAACACATTTGCTGTTCCCCGCTGAGAAATGCACCCTGGACTCTGGGGGTGAGTCTTATCTTCTGCTCTTAGGAAAAGTTTTAGGAGGCTCCTCCAATATGCAGCAGGGAGAGGCTGCTGAGCAGATTTCAAGCCCATTGCCTAACCCGTTTGCTCTTCCCCTCTGAAAAATGCACCCACACTTTGGGCTTGAGACAGATTGTCATGAGACCAGTAGGCAAAAAGAGATGGAGGCGTTGTTCAAAGTCATAAGGTTTCTGGATGAATGCGTTATGTTACTGAACCAAAGGCAGCAAGTCATTCATTAAAAATATACAAGTCTTGAGTCGACTCGAGTCCGAGTCGAGTCACTGAAGCGACTTAAGACTGACTTGAGTCCAAGTCTGTTGTCTCAAGTCTACATCACTGCTGACTATGACTTTCTCCTCAGTTTGCTTCAGCACTTGAACACGATGCCTGCCCTGGGGGAGTCTGTCGAGGCAGAAGAAATGCGGAAGAAGCACCTCCACGGCTTGACTGTCAGTGGGGAGCCATGGATTTATCTGACCGTCCAGTATGCCAATACTCTTCTTTCAGACAAAAAGCATGTTGAGGCTGTGGTGCCGTTCAGTGAAGATGAGCAGTTTGCTTGGGACCGGTAAGCGCTCCCAACAGGAGGGAGATCTTTCTGAGGATGGGCAACAGCAGCAGGTCCAAGAGTCACTTGTATGCCATGGGCCCCTCAAGGGCCCACATGTGCTACCCAAAAATGAAATGAAATGAAGACCCAAAGTGGCCAGAGGTCACCTTCGGGTTCTCAAAAATGAACGTTTTTGATGTTGCACAGTGCAAGGTGGCCTTTCAACATTTAAAAAATGTTGAAAGGCCACCTTGCATTGTGTAACATCAAAAGTTGCACTGTGTAACATTTTTTTAAATGTGTAACATTTGTGTTAAACGTGTAACTTTGCACTGTGTAACATTTTAAAAATGTTTGTAAATGTTCAACATATTTTAAATGTTGAAAGGCCACCTTGCAGTGTGTAACGTCGAGAATACTCATTTCTGAGAACCAGTCCTCCAGGACCGACAATTTATACCCTTTTGGCCACAGACCTTTTGGCCTGTTATCAGCTTTGGCTGATACGCCAGCTGCGCTCCTTCCTGGAGCTGGAACACCTAAAAACAGTGGTACATGCGCTGGTAACTTCACGGCTTGACTTCTGCAATGTACTCTACATAGGACTACCCTCGTGCTTAGTCCGGAAGCTTCAATTAGTTCAGAATATGGCAGCCAGGATGGTCACTGGAAGACCTAAAACTGACCATATAACACCAACTGGCTGCCTATTAGTTTCCGGGCACAGTACAAGGTGTTGGTCATTACCTTTAAAGCCCTACATGGCTTGGGGCCGGCCTACCTGCGGGATCGCCTTCTCCCATACAATCCGCCCCGCACACTAAGGTCCTCTGGGAGGAACTTACTGCAGCCAGTCAGAACTAGGCTGGCTGCGGTTACCCAGAGGACCTTCTCTCCTATCGCTCCCAAGTTATGGAATGGCCTGCCGGAGGAGACCTGGCACATTACCAGTATTGACTGCTTTAAAAGAGCAGTCAAGACTGATCTCTTCCAACAGGCCTTCCAAGACTAGCATTTCCATCGCCTCCCATCAATTGTCTTGCTGTTCCTTTAATAGTTGATTGATTGTTGTGTGTTTTAGGGGGTTGGTTTTAGGTGGATTGGTGAGTGGGGAGGATTGGGTATGTTTTTTTAATGTTTTTAATGTATTAATGTATTTAATGTTGTTCGCCGCCTCGATCCATGTGGAGAGGCAGGATAGAAATAAATTTTATTATTAGTAGTATTAGTGTGGGGGTTCCAGAGGTGCTGAGGGCTACAAGAGCATCCTTGTGGACATCTGTGGTGCCAGGGCTGTTCTTTGCCCACCCCTGGGCCAGCCACAGGTGGCACCATGGAAATCTGTTTTCAATTATATGAAAAATCCCTTTGACACTATTTGGGGGATAAACCGAGATGCCTGCTGGCAGTATGTTTCATTTCAAAGTTGAATTGCCAGTTGTGGTGGCTTCCAGAAACAGAAGTTCTCATGTTTTAGCTAAAATATATAACTTCCAGTGAGAAGTGCTGCCAGAGGATTAGATGGCCAGCCCTATCATGTGCTCCATGTAGCCCACAAGACTGCGAAAAAAAGGGCATTCCCTTCCTAAATAAGAAGTCTGCCCACCCAGTGAAATTTTCTTTCAGTCCCCAAATTTCTAACATCACAGAGAATGAAATATGGAGAATTGTTCACACCCAGAACTTTTCTCCGTGCTGTGTTTGCATTCCATGGGTCCCTTTACCTGCCTATTTTCTTTGGATACCTAGACTCTGTTTTTAAACACTCAGCTGAAGTTTTTTAAAGTTGCTGCAATACAACTTTAGCTGCAGGCATTTTACTGGAGGTCAGAGTTCTTATGGGTAGTAGTGCCCTCATTTTATCTCAAGTGTAGCCACACTTCTGTATCCTGAGGCCTACCTTGCTTCTTTTAGATACCAAAAACTTAAAACAAGGTGGAGATTATGAAGCCTTTGTATGCCTCACCCTGCCTTTCCTCTCCTCCGAATTTTCAACTCAATACTGGCCACTCATGCCCCAGAAATCTGTAGGGAGCACCGTTTTAACGCTATTCCCTACCACCAGCTCTGGTTGGTGCCCTTTTCAGGCTAGAAATAGCCTTTTGTCTGAAAATCAAAAGTGAACAAGTGGTTTCATGAAAAGGAGCAGGTGAGGCCCTTGAGAGTCATGGGTGACGGAGGGAGTTGAAGATGGGTTGTGGCTGCACCTTCTACAGTTGCCCACCCATGGCTTAAACAACAGCATTAAAAAAATCTGCCCATTTTTTAAAAGTATTATGTTGTTTCTCTTGTGGGGGTGGGATGGGTTTGGGGGCTGCCTGATTGGCTCTCCTTGTTTTGTGGCTTACTTTTCCATCCTCCTCCCCACCGGATCGATGACAAAGGGTGGTACCGAAATGGAATAAAATCACTGTTGTAACACCCCAGTCTCTCAGCAGTTCTCCTGCCCCATCTCTCTGATCACAGAATGCTGCAGACGGTGGAAGACCTCCGGAGGAGAGAGCAGAAAGGCTTTGCCTTGAAGACCACTGCCTTCCAGCACCTTCTGCTGCTAGTTGGTATCCACCTCTTCAAGGTAATGTCGGGTGTGCTGGAAATGTATTTCTCTGAATGCAGCTTTGAAATCAGCTATGGGCCACCATGCGACTCTGAACAGATGGCATCTGATTTTGGAAGTTAAGTGAGATCGGGACTGGTTAATAGTTGAATGGGAGACCATCAGAGAAAACGGGGATCTCGGGGGGGGGCGGTTAAGAAAGAGTGAGCATAAGGCAACTTGCTAGGTTTGTGAATCATTTTAAAGGTGAGGTGGGACAAAATAACCAGCAAGGGTGGAATGGTGTGCCAGGTTGCTAAAGAACACATTACTTTTCCTAGTCAAATGGAGCAGTTCTCTTTCGTAGCCATGGTATCCTCCCTGAGTGCCCTTTGTACCACCCTGAAATGGATGCCATCACAATCTAAACACTTTTGATCTTACTTGATTTTGAAAATTAAGCAGGGCCAGGCTTAGTTGGTGCTGGAAAGGGAGATTCCCTCCAGGGATTTTCAGGTAGGGGTAGGAAAAGAGTCCTATCAAAAGCCCAAAGAGCCATGGTTGTCAGCCACAGTCAGTCGTATTGGGTTAGCTGGACCAAGGCTCTGACTCAATATAAGGCAGCTTCCTGTGTTCTTCTGTTCCTGGAATTTTTGGATCTGTGATAACTGTTTGGATGAGAGGATGGGAATCTATTGAAAAGACGTGGCAGGCCTGGTTTTTTTCCTTGTTTCCAAAGACAATTCTGCAAGGGAAGAGATTAGGCAAAGTGGTTGTGGACACTTTGACCATCTCCCTGGCCACCGTTGCTATCCAGTTAGCAGCAGATGCCACCTCTGCAGGCTTGTTCCTCTTCCTGAGCTCCAGTCATGCCAACTTCTTGTTTCCCTTGATTGGTCATCCCATATCTTCTCAATGAAGTGTTCTTGTACCATAAGCACCTGCTTGTAACCAGATGCGGGGGGTGAGGTTGCCTTTTATTAGCAGTGCCTCCCTTCCCCACTTCCTTGGTGGTAGTGAAGGGTTCTCCTTTGTGAATAGTAATCATAGAATCATAGAGTTGGAAGAGACCTCCAGGGGCCATCCAGTCCAACCCTATTCTGCCATGCAGGAACCCACATCAAAGTACTCCCAAGAGATGGCCGTCCAGCCTCTGCTTAAAAACCTCCAAAAAAAGGAGACTCCACCACACTCCATTGAGGCAGCAGATTCCACTGCTGGACAGCTCCGACCGTCAGGAAGTTCTTCCTGAGGTTCAGGTGGAATCTCTTTTCCTGTAGTTTGAATCCATAGCTCCTTGTCCTAGTCTCTGAAGCAGTGGAAAACAAGCCCTCTCCCTCTGATGTGACATCCCTTAAAATATTTAAATATGGTTATCCTGTCCCCCCTTAACCTTCTCTTCTGCAGGCTAAATATCCCCAGCTCCCTAAGCCGCTCCTCAGAGCTTTACAATTTCCAGACTCTTCACCATTTCGGTTGCCCTCCTCTGGGCATGCTCCAGCTTGTTGATTAATAATGATTAATCCGGTTTAGGTTCAGATTGCTTTTAGCTGTCCAAGGGCAGGTGTATGATTCATTAAACATGTGATTAAAGTGTTGTTGTAACAATAAATATCTGATTTTGGTGTTTTCTTGGGTTCTTCTCTTTTTCTCACCTGCCTCCTTATCTCTGGATTTACACCCAATTAGTCTCCTGCCGAGTGTGTGAACCTTCTGAATGACCTCCAGAGCTGCACCAAGAGGGCCTTTGGGGAGAAACCCAAGAAGAAAAAGTTGGCTTCTGACAGTGAGTTCTCCTCCATTCTGGGAAGATGTTGTTGTTTATAACAGTCTCTTCTAGAGACACAAAGTCTGGGTAAAAAGCTGGAAAAAAATTGTGAAAAAATGAATTATGTAATACTTCCTTTTAGAATAATGATTATACAGTGGCTTCTCCACATTCACAAGGGTGTGGGGTGCAGAACCCTTGTGACAGTGGAAAAACTGTGAATAGCTTTCCCCCAATTCCCACCCATTCCCCACCAGAGCTCCCCTGTCTCATTCCTTTGCCTCTGGACCCAGTGTTCCTGGGGAGGCGAGGGAGAAAAAAAGACAAGGTAAAGGACTTACCAGTATTTTCCTCTCAGACAGAGAAGAATGGAGTCCTGGGGTTCTAGCTATTTCCAGTTGCCATCTTGAGAAAGGAGGGGTGGTAGCAAAGAGAGCACCTGGCCAACCAGCAGCCATTACACAGCAGGAAGTGCAGCCACATGGCAGAGAGGACACACCTCTAGCAGTGAGAGGGGGGCTTTGCTCAGCCAGAAGAAGAAAAACACCCATTTTAAACACAAGCCTCATAAGCCTGGGGTGAGGAATGCAAGGGATTGGGAGGAGGAAAAAGGCAGGGACAAGCATCTGCCTTGCGAATAATCAAATTCACAAAAGTCAAACCCACAAATGTTGAGGGAGGACTGTAATCTTGAAGTGTTAGAGCCCCCAAATCATTTCTAAAAACTCTATGAGAGGAAGACTTTTGTGTAAGATTGTGTATAGGATCAGCTCATTACAATTCCTCATCTTGGTTTCCTTTTTCCAGTTGTTGTTAGAACGAGTGCTTTATCTGTGTTTGACGCTATAGTGAACCAGTGGAGACAAAATAATTTCCTCTGTTTTGATGAACGGTGGTTTCTTCCCTTCTTAGCAGGTTTTCTTTTTGCTTGCCTCTCCTAAACTGGCAAATCCAAAGTGTTCCTTTATTGTTCAGGTATTCTTTATAGTTCAGGACTTTGTAGCACCCTTTTTAACAACACCAAAAAACAAAACAAAACTTTTTTAAAACGTTGGTTCAGTTCATAATTACATTCTGAAGGAAGCGTAGTTTCAGTATATCAGATGAGATACTCTTGTGTGAAAGGTACCTATAATAATTTTGTGCTCCTAAAGTAACAAAATGACTTTTGACCTGTAAAAGATGCTAATATTGTATTTTTCCAGGAGTGACTGGTTTTGTTGCTGCCAAAAATAAGAAAATGTTTTTCTGATGACTTTGAAATTTCTGGAAATTATTTAGCACCCCTGGTTTCCCCTGGCTTGGTGCTGGACTCCAGTTCCTAGAATCCTCCAGCCAGCATAACAGTTTGTGGATTCTGGTGGTGCAAGTCTGACACATTTGTAGGGCCACAGGTTGGAATGGCTCTTCTATAGGTGCTCAGACCTTTGTTTTTTTTCCTGTTCAGGTGGTGAAGAAGAGCCTGAATGGGTAGAGGTGATTGTGGAAGTTCTCCTCTCCCTTCTGGCCCAGTCCAGTGCGCTGATCCGTCGGGTCTGCAAAAGTGTGTTTGCCCTCGTGTGCCAGCACATGACAGAGGGTGCGCTGCAGCTCATTCTGGACGTGAGTTTTTAAGATTTTTTTAAAAGTTTATTTATATTAAATTACATATAAATAAGAAAAGAAGAAGAAAATACATTGATAATGGTGTGTTATACGTACACAGCCCAAATAGCAGCAAGATCTGTTGCCTAAGAAGAAAACAATATAAAGTTGTTTGGACAGATGTATGTTATACAAGCAAATATGAGTTATTCAAATGAGGAAAACAAGAACTTAGAAAAAAGGATGTAGATGATGTATAAGTTGTGGAAGTATTTAAGCTATACGTTATTAATGCTACTACTTAATCTTACGTATTTGTAAATACTGAAGCGTGGGGGGAAAAAAAGAGAAAAAAAGAGGAGACTTCCCCATACAAAGAGATCACAGGCTAAAACAAAACAAAACGTTGTATCAACCTTCCTAAAACAAGAAAAAGGAATAGTATAGAAAAAGAAAACATAATAAAGATAGGAAATTAATATAGTCCCAAAATAATACCAGTCTTAGTAATCTCTATTCCTCATTCCTTTTTCCCCCCCGAATCATTCCTCACGGTGGAGATTTTTAACATACGAGGCGTATTCTCTTCCTTCCCTCTATCTGTCGCCGAGGTTGATTTGAAAAGTCAAAAGAGTACTCTTACTGTAATTGATATAAGTAAGTAATATAACTTACAACCTCTAAGGAAAGATTCTGGACATGAGTTGACTCTTTTCTGTTGCTGCTCAGTAACTGTTGGAAAATTTTTCAGGCAATCTTAATCTAGCTTCCTCCCAAGGAAGTCCCCTCCATGATGTTTTGGACTACAATTCACGTCAGTTCTAACGGTTGACTGTTATGGCTGTGGCTGATAGAAGCTGAAGTCCAAATGCCAAGTTCAGGAATGACTGATTAGTGACTTAATTCTGTGCACATTTGCCTCTGATTAAAGCAGTATTACTCAAGTTGGTTGGTCTCATGTAGCCGTCCAAATATTGTTGGACTGAAACTCCCAGCATTCCTCACTATTTCCTGTGCTGGTCAGGACTGCTGGGACCTGCAGTCCAAGGACATCTGAAGGACCTGATTCTCACCCTATACTAAATGGAAAAATTGTTCCTTTCATTTACATCAGGACGGGTAGAAGTAAATTGTGATCAAGTGGTAGATCACTGAGTGATGTCTAGTAGATCACCAAAGGTTTCTGATTGCCAGTTGTTCTAACCCCCTTTAGGTAGCAGCAGCAAACTGGATTTTCCTCTCCGTCTAGGCCCCAGCTTTTAAATTGGGCTCTTGAGATGGAAGAAAGCTTTGGGCAAAAACTAGGAGTAGATTTGTATGTTCCAGAATCAGACTCCTGGACTGAGCATGTGTTCAGGAGTTCCTTAATTCCAATAATACCTTCTGTCCCCATGCCACTGTTGTGCACTTGGATCGTGGACCTTAGTGTCTTTAGTAGAAATAAAGTGGACCACACAACCTTCTTCTCTGGCCACGCTTGGTTTGGATCAGAGCTCAGCAACTAAAGAAAATCCACCAGCTGGTGTGGCTACTGGTCTTGCTCTTTGGGGAATTCTACAAGCTGTAGCCCTAAACAATTAACTTTCCCAGAGAGATGGGGTATAAATTAAATAAATAATCAAACTTCTACAAGTTCTGGTCTAGATAATGTACACCCTGGAGTGTATGTGACAGAGAAAGATGGGAGATGAGAGAGATACACCTATGAATCACCTTGGCCATCTCATCCAATGCCTACCATGCAGGAACTTGTCCAGAGGAGGGCAACCAAAATGGGGAAGGGTCTGGAAGCCATGAAGCCCTACGAGGAGCGGCTTAGGGAGCTGGGGATGTTTAATCTGCAGAAGAGAAAGTTAAGGGGGGACATGATAGCCATGCTTAAATATTTGAAACGATGTCATATTGAAGAAGGGACAGGTTTGTTTTCCACTGCTCCAGAGACTAGGACAAGGAGCAATGGATTCAGGCTGCAGGAAGGGAGATTCCACCTGAACCTCACGAAGAACTTCCTGGCAGTCAGAGCTCTCCGGCAGTGGAATCTGCTGCCTCAATGGAGTGTGGTGGAGTCACTTTCTTCGGAGGTTTTTAAGCAGAGGCTGGATGGCCATTTGCTGGGGATGCTTTGATGTGTGTTTTGCATGGCAGGGGTTAGTCTGGATGGCCGCTGGGGTCTCTTCCAACTCTATGATTCTATGACTCTATGAGTCTTTGGCACATTCCAGCTTACCAACATTCTTCTTGAACTGTGTGCCCAGAACTGGATGCAGTGTTCCAGGTGAAGGATTCCACTTTCTTAGATAATGTCTGCACGAAAAGTTTCATAGCCACACTGATGCATATTTTGGTTGTCTTCAAGGTTCTCGACCCACAACAAGACCAGGATGAAGGTGCTGTCGTGGTGGTAGAAGAAACTCAGAAGAAGAAGATGAAGGAGAAAAAATCTTTGCCAGATGAGGTGATAACTCTTGCTGTGTTCAATCTTAAACAATGTCTTGACCTCTACGCTTCCTTCCCTTTGAATGTTGTGAATATGATAAATAAATACAGTTTATGTTTATTGGGGTAGGACTAGTCTGACCTTTCGCAGAAGGGAATTTAACAAGTAGGGTGCCCCCACAGAAAAGTTCCTGCTCAGCTTTCTCACCAACTGAACCTTGTTTGATGATGCAACATAAAAAGGGCCTCAAAACACGATCTCACCCTAAGGATAGCAACATATGGGAAGGAGAAATACGCCCCCACCCCTACATATTTAATGAACAGGTATAGGGCACATACATGACCAAGATGATCCTTTAAGGTAGCCTGTTTATTTTTCATTTTCTGTCAAAACACATACACATACACACAAAACAAAAAGCAAAAACAAAAAACAAACCAACTCCCCCCAACCCTTGAAAAAGTTAATTTGCTTGAATTCTGCCTCTTGGAATCATTCAGCCACCAAGGCTAATTACAATTAATTAAAAAAACCTGTTTGATTTTCTGCCCTTGATTCACTCTGAATATTGTAGTTGTGATTTTGTCTGCCTAGACATAATACTTAGCTGTGGTTTGGTATGGTATCGCTCAGATGTAAGGTTGGGTGAGTACATGGGCCTTTTCGCTACAGTTGTGGCAGATCTTCATGAGAGAGATTTATTACTTACTTATTATTTATTTCTTCATTTATTTATTTTACATTTCACCTTTCTCTTGGCATGGGATCCAAATCAGCTTATAATAAATTGAAATGTAGAAACCTGAACCGAGCAAAGTGTTATGCGTGGGGAATAAAACATCAGTTTCTTTCTCTCTTTCTGAACAGAGCGGCGATGGCGACAGCGGAGAGGGTTCTTCTGATGAAGACAGCTCTGAAGAGAACGACTCTGAGAATGACAGCGCTCAGGACACGGATAGTGAAGTCGAGGGCGAAGCAGACGAGAACTTCCGTGCCATGCTGAGGAACGTTCTGCAAGCTGGCAACACCCTGGTAAGATGGCAAAGGAGATTCTGTCGGGAGTGCCCTGATGGTGTATTCCTACAAGGCGGGGAGTTGGACTCAGTGGCCCTTGTGGTCTCTTCCAACTCTGTGATTCTGTGAGGGAAGTGCAGAGGTCTCTTGGGTCTTGCTTACCTACAGTGTGGAACTTTTGTCTCTTCTACTGCCAGAACCCCAGTTCTGCACAAAGAAAAATGAATTCTGCAACCTAGGAATGTATGTGCACTTCCCTCTAGGTTTTGCAACCTAGGACTGTATGTGCACTTCCCTCTAGCTAGTTTTTCCTGATAATATTGAGGCAAGATTTGTGGGTATTGAGGACAAATTCCCTCTCTCTCTCTCTTTTTCTCTCTTTCTCTCGGGGTTTACCCCCTTCTTTGTCTGTGGGCTTAGGTGCAGTAGTGACAGTAGTGTTGTTCTCCGCCAGCTGGTTGGGCCAGGGTCAGAAGAATTACATTTTTGGCTTAAGTTCTCAGAAACCTCTGGCCAGAGTTGTCCTTCTGAGGGCCTGCATTTTACACAAGGCCCTGCAGGATGGCTGCGTTAGGAGCATTGTAGGAAACCAATTTGGCTATTTGGCATTGTGTAGAGTGCCAGCCAGAGTGTGTTTTTGTGGGATCGAGGTGGGGATCAGCCATGCATGTTGAGTGATGACTCTGGCTGTGGTTCAGACACAAGTCAATCTCTCTCTCTCTCTCTCTCTCTCAGAGACACACACACACACACACACATCACAGTGTGAATTTCTGAAACATGGAGCCCTTTCACACTATACACAATTAATAGTCCTGTGATTCTGTTTTATCTGCTGTGGTTCCATCCTGTGTTATCCTGGGGTTTGTAGTTTCATGAGGTGTTTAGAATGGTCAGCCAGACAGCTCTAGTGCTTCCTCAAACTACAGATCTTAGGATTCCACGGGATGCAGCCGTGGCGTGGAATCACAGTACTGTAATTGTATAGTGTGAAAAGGCCCATGGTTTGGCGTTTTATCCGAATTGCGTTTAGACATGTAGAGCATCTCTGGCAAGTAATGCATCAGGCTGGGATGACAGAATAAACCAGGGACCTCTAGGAACTCTGGCTTTCTGGTTACAAGCCATGTAGTTTTGCATTTTCCTGGATTGCTCTCACTTGCCTCAGGAGCAGAGAAAGAAACTGTCTGTTATCTGAACCTGAGTGGAGCTTCTCTCTGATTTCTTTCTCTGCTGCAAATGAGAGAAAGAAATCTAAAACAATCCCTGGAAATCTTAAAACCAGCCCTTCTGGAAACAAACCAGAGAGGGAGCATGTAGGCAGAAACAAGCAGACTGCTATCGATAAGCCAATGTTCTTGTGGTTTTCATCCAAACCAGCCCAGTGAGTTCATTCACTTTTCTTCCTGTAGGGCTTTTTTTGGATCCTTGTGGTTCCTTTTTTGTTGGAAAGAAGCTCCAACTATTAACTTCTTACACATTAATCTTTGTGGTGCCAAACCACTTCCTGGCCTGTTTAACTTTGGCTGTTTTTAAAATCCAAGGGTGGAGATGACAGTGACGAGGATGTCGATGACGAGACCATGATGTCCCTCGACGAGAACCTCTCGGCCCTCTTTGCCGAGCAGCAGAAGCGAATCCAGGCCAAAAAGGACGAGAAGGAAAAAATCCGAAAGGAGAAGATCTTACGTCGGGAATTCAAAATTAAGGTAGGAGGCAAGGCTTTTGCCTGGGAAGACCTTCAGGCCTTTGGAGAGTACAGTAAATGCTAACCAGTTATGGCACTAAAAATATTTTGGTGTGTCTTTTTGGCCAGGACTCTGAGTGTAGCCTAAAACGTAAAAAAATAACAAAAACGCTGCAGTAAAGCAAGTGCCTAAAACTGTGATTTGGAAGTTACAGTGTAATGAGAAATTTGCATAAAATTGCAATTCTTCTTACCTCTTGACAGGAGAAAGTATCTATTTTTATTTTTATATATGCATTATTTTATTATTTTAATGAAGAACTGCTGTCATTCCACATATGAAAGACTCTAATCAGGCATGGCTAGTGCTTGGATTGGGATCTACCAAGGATTACTGGTGATGTAAGCTATATTTCTGCGAAAGACAGTGGTAAACCACCTCTTAGGTATTTCCCTGCCTAAGAAATCCCTGTGAAATTCATGGGGTTGTCATAACTCGACTTGTGACTTGAAGGCACATACACGCAATGAGAGACGTGCTCTGGATTCTTTTAATTGCAGCCGCCAGGGGTCAGTGTAAGCTCATGAAATATGTTTGGACTTCACAAAACTGTTCAGCTGCATAAACAATTGTTTAATGGTAATGAGCCAGGAAATACTCCTGTACGTTTCTATTAGATCCAAATGCAAGTTTGACCTAGCTTTTGGTCAGACTTTCTCTTCTGCAGGCTGGGTGGTGATTCCGAGAGCAAGAGAGTTGATTGGGGAGGAAAAAGGTATTTTTGGTAAAAAGGAATAGTGGATACCCATCCTGGGATGGCAGTTTGAGAACCTTTTTGCAAAACAGATTCGGTTAGTTCTGTGCCAAATGCAGAAGAAGGAAAATGTGACAGGTGTTCCAGCTGAATCTGTACCGAAAAGTGATATGCAAGTATATATGTAATCGTTTTTCCTTCCTTGAAACTATGCTAAACTGTAAGTTAGCAATCCGTGTACGTTCTGGCGGAAGTCTTGGGTTCATATCCTCCCCACAGTATTCTCTTTCACTGGCACAACCACAAAGAGATTCGAAGTGTCTGCTTCCCCTTTTAAACTTACCAGAGTTCCCTGTTACATCTGGATGCTGCAGGTCTCTTTTTAGTTTAAACCAGGGGGCTGGAAACAGTGGGGCTCCAGCTCCGTGGGACCAGGTACTATTTCTTGGCTTCCTGAACCTGGTGTGAGCGGCACTGTTTCCCTCTGCAGCTCAGAAATGACTGGGGGAACACTCCCCTCTGTTTTGTGAGAAAAGATGCAACAGGCCTGCAACTTGTTTTGACTGAGTTAGCCTCTTTGCTAGGTTTCAGGAATGGCTGTTTTTTTATTTTGTTTGCCAAAAATATAATTTTTATTAGGGCCCTCAGGAGTGTGTGTGCTGGGAGCTTTAACAGTGGGAGGGTGGGGGATATAGCCCATCACTCAGTAGGTTTTTATCATGTTTGTTGTATTGGCTGGGAGACATGATACCTTTCAGATATTTATAGATTCCAGCTTCCATCAGCCCCAGCCAGCATCAGTGTGATTAGGAGTGATAGGAGCTGTAGTCTAAAAACATCTGGAAGGCCATGGGCTCCCGTCCCTGTTTCTTCTTTATGCCTGAATTTGCATGTTGAGCAGCTGTAATGTTCGGGGACCGTTTCCATATCTAAATTAACTGTCCCAGATTTGATTAGCGCAAATTTCAGCCGGGCCAGCACACTCCTAATTCAAGCCCTTGGGAGGATTTGAGAAATCTGCATGGCACTTTTTGATTAAGTCAGTTTAAATGTATGATTGAGTGAGTAAGAATTCATAGGCCAGTTCTCAGACTGGCTGGTGGAGTGTGGGAGTTGTTGTCCCAAAAAACTAGTTTTCCACAGTGAAATGTAGAGAACTTTCATCATACAGTTGCTAAAGAACAGAGAAACAGGACTCTGCCTTCATAGACAATATGTGTCTTATCTCTCCAGTCTTCTCTTAGTGGACCACAAGCTGAATGTAAGTCAACAGTGTGATGCAGCAGCTAAGAAAGCCAATGTAATTCTGGGCTGCATCAACAGGAGTATAGTCTCGAGATCAAGGGAAGTAATAACACCACTTTATTCTGCTTTGAGATACTGTGTCCAGTTCTGGGCACCACAAGTCAACAAGGATATTGACAAGCTGGAACATGTCCAGAGGAGGGTGACCAAAATGGCAGGCGGCCTGGAAATCATTCCCTATGAGGGGCAGCATGGGGAGCTGGGTATGTTTAGCCTGATGAAAAGAAGGTTGAGAGGTGAAATGATAGCTATGTTTAAATATTTGAAGGGATATCATGTTGAAGATAGAGCAAGCTTGTTTTCTGCTGCTCCAGGAACTAGGACATGGAGCAATGGATTCAAACTACAGGAAAATAAATTTCACCTAAACATCAGGAAGAACTTCCTGACAGTCAGAGCCATTCGACAGTGGAATATGTTTCCTTGGAGTGCGATGGAGTCTCCTTTGGAGGTTTTTAAGCAGAGGCTGTTTGTCCATTTGCTGGGGGTGCTTTGAGTGTTTGTTCCTGCATGGCAGAATGGAGTTGGGCTCAGTGGCCATTGTGGTCTCTTCCAATTCTATGATTCCATTCCCATCCTTGTTTTATCCATGCCGTAAATTTGTGAGGTAGACTTGAATGAGAGTTGGCAGCTGAGCCAAGATCACCCATTAAGCTTTTGATCTAATGCTATGCACTAAAGCTATGCATCACTTGCACTTGCACGAACACTCGATGTTTGTGTTATGAAGCAGTCCAAACAAGAGAGAAGGAAGGTTCATCATCCTGGAATCCTGTCAGGGGAAAGGGGAGCTACAGCCCAGTGGCTTCACATGCAGCAGGTCCTGGGAGTGGTCTCTTCACAGGGACCTCAGGTAGGAATGGTGGGGAAGACCTCTTTCTGGAAATGGCTTCTCAAGATGGCTGTTAGTGAACATTAAGGCAACTTGGCACCTTCCAGAAGTTTTGGGTCACAACTCCCATCATTCCTGATCCCCTTGCCTAGGGTGAAGGGAGTTGTAGTCCAGAACATCTGGAATGTGCCTCCCAACAGTTGCATGCACCAAAGCCGACAGTGTGAGACATATGATCTGACCTGGTGTTGGGTGCTTTCCTGTGTTCCTACATTCTGCAGTCATTGGTATGACCTCAATTTAGCGTGGTGTTTTGGTTAGAGCTGGAGGACTGGGGCTGAGAGTTCGAGTTCTTCTGAGCCTCAAAACTCACTGGGTAACCTTGAGGCATTCAAATACTTTCATCCTGACCCATCTGATGTTGTGTTTTTGTTGGTAAAGCGGAGTTGAGGTGGACAGCTATGCACGTGACTTTCAGCTCATTGGAGGAAAAGTGGAATGTAAAGTAACAAGTAAACAAACCTCGGCTTTTCCACCTGCATGTGTCTTTTCTCATCCCGTTCTCTCTGTGGCTAGTGTTGCTCGGAGTCTTGCGCTTATCTCGGTTCTGTGCTTACGCTTTCAGGTCCTGGATCTGGTTGAGGTATTTCTGACAAAGCAGCCGGAGAGCCCCCTTGTCTTCCGTGTTATTGAACCCCTCCTCTCCGTGATTGAGCAGAGCATGAGTTCAGATTCCAACAAGCAAGAGCAGGATTACCTCCGGAAGACTGCAGATATCTTCTCGTGAGTTTGGGGAAGAGCTGTATGCGTGAATGCAAATGCTGTGAACATGAAGTTGTCTTACACTGATTTTTAGCCCATTTGGCATTGACTTGTGCACTCTTCATCTCACAGTAGCTCTCCAGGCTTTCTGGATTTCTGGAACAGGGTGGCAGAGTTCTTACCAGAGGTTCTGGGTTGAGTCCCTGCATCTCCAGACTGGCTGGGAGCTATCCTTGTTTGAGAGTCTGGGGAGATAGAGCTTGGAAGTGACACATTAGGCGCGGTGTTAATTGCAGTGTTGTATTTTAGAGCGTAACAAAGGGGTAACAGTTTGATGTTAATGCATAATATTTGAGGGGCAATCGGTAACATAAAAAAATCAACAAAACAGCACACAGTTAAAAGGCTATTACAGTCAGTTCCTAAAAGACTGACAGAGCGGGAAGCTCTTCACTTGCTGACAGAAAAAGAGCAAGGTTGGAGCCGCCCTAGCCTCCCAAGGCAGGGAACTCCAGAAAGTCTCTGAGCAGCTACCAAGAAGATCCTCTTCTGTTCCCACCAAACAAGCTGGAGGAGGTAGAGGGACAAAGAGAAGGGCCTTTCTCCCAAAGATCCTAGAGCTTAGGTAGCCTCAAAATTTACAGGTTACTGCCCTAATTTATGTATGTATTCCCCTTGCTCATTTGGGACTTTTTGGCTACCTGTCTATCTACCTAGCTAACTATCTAAATTACTACCTACGTTGGTATCATATTTCTCTTGCCCCCAAACCGTAGTGTAATATTAAAGATGTTTTAACTAAAACATTCACTTAATGTTAATGCACTAGTTAGAAGAGAATCAGTATTTAATATTAAGTTGCAGGAATGTAATAGGATTTAAGTTTTCTTTTAATTTAGTGATATTAATATATATAATGTTATATGAAGGTGGAGGTTCTTTTCTCTTAACGTTTCTATACAAATATAACCTTTAGGGGCAGTATATAGTATAGTAATAACATCACCTTTTTTAATGAAGAGTCAGAAGTCAGATTTATATCGTTTGTAGTTGATGTTTGTTATGGTTTAGTTTAATTAGTTAGTAGTCTGTCTGCCTAGTAGGTTAGTCTCCTTTTGTAGGTAGCTTTGTCTTCCTTATATATTGTTTTATACTATATCAATATTGTGTTAATAAAAATATACAAAAACACCAATGCATTTGCCATTTTAGGAGGTATTTAGGAGAGATGCTGCCAGTCAGAGTAGGGCCACGTGGAACAGTCATTGGTCACAGTATAGAGCGGATTCCTATGTTCTTGTGCTTTGTGTCCAGAAGATCCCAAGTTCCATCCCTGACATCTCTAGTTGAGGAAAGTATACTAGGCAAAAAGTAATGGGAAACTGCCCCGTCTCTGAGGTCCTGGAGAACTGAGTTGATAAGAATTGGGCTAGATGGACAAATAGTCTGGCCTACAAGCACTGGCCAGGCTGGCATGGGGATTCTGGGAATTGAGGTCCACAAAAGTGGCATTTCCAGGCTCTGTCTTGCACTATAATGCTTAGTACCAGAGGCAGAAGATTTTGTAGATCAGCAGAAGGAAATGGTTCTGGAGATTCCCTGTGTTCCGTCGAGAACAATAATTCTCAGCTTCCATGTTTAGGACTTCAGGAATCCCTATTTGCTATGCTGTCAGAGCTTTCTGGGTAACAAAGTCCTAAATATTAGAATGACAAGGGGATGAGAATTGCTTCCTAGAATCTGTGTGCTTCCCTCATCCTGCAGCCTAATCAGAATTATTTGCACCTTTTGTACGGATTTTTAATTGCATGTCACTTTGGGGAGCCCATCTTGACTGCAGAATGGGATGTGGTTATGAAGATCTCCATGCTGTTCCTTTGCCTTCTTGACTCCATGGCGTGTGTGTGCGTGCCTTTGTTTTGGCTTTCAGGAATAGTTTATGCCGGTCGAAGCAGTACTGCAAAAACGTGGCCCCCATCCGGGAGGAACTTCACAGCCAGCTAGAAAGTCTGGTGAAGAGAGCGTGCAAGCAGAGTGACTCCACAGTAGCCCTCTACAGTTTCAGGTGGGTTGTTGCGTCTGTCATGACTAGGCTGTGGGTGCATACGGTGGCCCCTCCACTATTGTGAAGGTTTGAGGCACAGAATTTTGCGAAAGTGGAAAAAAATATGGATAACTCCCTCTGTGCTCCTCTTCACATTCCCTTCTTGACATTCTCTTGCCTTTTACCTCGCTGCATTTTCTCTGCTCTAGGGCAAAATGCAAGGGAATGGGAGGGCAGGATAGTGGAAGGCAGGAGGAAAGTGTGTGCGTGCCTCCTCGCCCCCCATTCCTTTGTGTTTCGTCCTGGTGCACATTCTTCCTCCAGGACCAAATGCATGGGAATGGGATGGGGAACCTCCAGAGGGGAGGATGTGAATGCATGCCTCCCACCCCCCGCATTTCATTGCCTTTTGCTCAGGTGTGCTTGCCTGCTTTCTCCGTGCCCAGCAAAATGCAAGAGAAAGGGAGGATGGAAATGGGAGAAGGAAGGCATGCGCATGCCTTGCGAATAATCAAATTCACGACGCTGCAGACATGGAGGGCGGACTGTATATATACTTTTCCCAGCAGAGAAAGGCTGCGCCTCCTGAACAATTGGCTTGGCTCTTCCTTGTGCTCCTAGTAGGCAAGAGAGAGAAAGATCTTCCGGTAACCACATGCGGGGAGCAACCCCCTGTAGATCCGTCTTTGTCCTGCCTAAAGCTCCTAGGATCTCAGACTTTCCCAAATCTCAGCCTTTCAATGAAATAAAAGAAAACCTAAGTAAGTAAATAAATATGATAAAAATAAGCCCAGTTTCCCAATTTGAAAAACATACCTAAAAGCAGGCTTCTAGCCTTCATGATTTCAGGGGAGATCTGAAGGCAATATTTAGTGAAAGCTCAGGAAGAAAGTCACATGTGTGAACCAATCTTTGGCAGATTTTTTCGTTATTGAGGTAGCGTGATCCTTAGAACCATGCTTATTTTTCTGACATTGCAGAATATGGAGTTACACCTTACAGACAGACTGGTAGACGCCTCACCACTGGGTACACCAGTATTTCCATGAATTATTCATGTATTCTTTGTAGAATTGCAAGTAAATTAGGTTCTACCTTTCAGAAAAAAATTGAGAAGTATGAAGAACAATCACATTCCCCAAGTTTAGTGTGAACTGTACAGCTGGACTGTGTTTTTTTTGTTTTTGTTCTTTTGCACAGTTCATTCTATTCTTCGAGTAATAAAGAAGTGAGTAGGAGGCTAAAGTGCTGCTTCATCCTGAACACTGAAATTCCATCTCAGAATCGCACTCCTTGCTGTGAATTATATGTATTGCCCACTTTCAGGCCTATCCCCACAGCCATAATGAGATCTAGAAACATTACAGTGACAAAAGAAAAAGTGGCCTAGCCCATGTCTTCCGCCCTTGCACCATGTCAGGCATACTTATCTCCTGTAAGACAGCTATGCTCATATGTACACCTTTGTGCTTTTCTCCTGATGATCCCCCTTTTCTGCTTTTCTAGTGCCTCTTTGTACCTCTGCCGAGTGTTGAAGGGAAATGTGGGAGCTAGTGAAGGGGCACCGCTGGCTGCCCAGCCAAAAAAGAAGCTGAAAAGCAGCAAAGGAAGTGATGTGCCAGTTGCTCAGGTAAGGCCATCCCGTGAATCCCACTGCTGTCCAGTAGCTTGACAGATGTTCTTGGCTGCACCAGCAGTTAGTTCCCCAATCCTTTCCCCCATGTCATCCACCAGTCAAGGCTAGCAGGAACCTCTTCAGCTTTGCTTCACTGTCCCCTCCGTGCTTTGGCATCCTCTGTACAGAAATCCTGGTGTCTTGTTATGCAGTGGAACAACCATACCTTGATTTTTCAAGAAGAAGTCCTCTTTATCAGCTATCTTTTTGCAAGCAAGGCGTGCAAGTACACCTGTACCAAATTCTAACTTTCTATGTCTTCTGGGTATACCGTGACAATTTCAAGGAGTGAGTAATGTCCGAGGCTCTTGGGGAGGCAATGTAGTGTATATCAGTTAAGAATGTTTGGGAAGATCCAAATTCAAATCTCTTGTTTGCTACCTCCACTAAAACCTAGCCTACCTGTGAGACAGGCTGGGGTAAGAACTATGCACACTGGCTTGGAAAGAGCTTCCAAATATTCCTTTTTTTGAATGACAGCTCCCAGAATCCTTGGCCATGCTGGTTCAGAGGGAAGCATCTGGGAGCTGCAGTGCAAAGAAGTTAATTTTTCCAAGTTCTGGGCTTAAGTTCCTTGGAGGAACAGTGGGGTACAAATGTAAGAAATGCAAAGATTAATCTTGCCTATTACCTTGAACCTATTTGTGAATTGAAAACAATTTTAGAGGCCTCTCCATTGAAATTTAGCTGGGTAGCTACCAGAGGGAAAGCATTTTCTGCAGTGGCACCCAGAGTATGGAAGAGTATCCCTCAGTATGTTTTTGTGGCAGCATTATTGTTATTTATGATGATGATATGTATTTCTTACCTGCCTCTCCCTGTGGATTGAGGCAGGAAACAGCAACAGCTTAAAATACATCAACAGATTAGACACATAACATCAGTTAAAAACACATAACATCACTTAAAAAACATAACACCTGTTGAAAGAGTATATAAAACCAGTACTTATAAAAGTCTGTTCATACTTTAAAAGTTATAATTTAGTTGACATATGCCCGACACTGGAAAGAAAAGAAAGAAATTAACCTAGAAGAATGGAAATTAAAAGTCCTGGATACGGTAGAGACTGAAAAATTAGCAAATTCTTTGAAAAATAAACCTATCCAGAACTTTGAAAGGGAATGGAAAGGAGTAATGGATTGGTTAAAAATATAAATCTGTGAGAGGATGAAACAGGAATTTCTTTTTCTGTAAAAATGGAAGATAAGGCAGAATTCAACTGGGGCATATAAATATGGAAGTGGCAGGGGGGATTGGATATATCCATAACAGTGGTGTATATCCAGTTATTTTATGTATGTGAAATATTAATAAAAATTACTTTAAAAAAAGAAGTTATAATTTAGAAAACCATCTCGGTATGCCTGTCAGAAGAGACTGGTCTTTAATGTTCTTTTAAATTCAGAGTGTATCCAGCTGTTGAATCTCTTCTGGTAGATCATTCCACAGTCTAGAGGCAGGTGAAGAAGAAGTCTTTCAGGTGATGGTTGCCAGCCTCGTGCTGGCTTTCAGAGGACCCAAGTTTGTAGGGCAGATTGTATGGGAGAAGGCTTAGATAAGATCCCTTAGATAACATGGACCCCAACATTATAGGGCTTTAAAGATAATAACCAACAGTTTGTACTGTGCCCAGAAACTAATTGGCAGCCAGTGGAGTGTTTTTAATACTGGTGTACTATGGTCACTCGTAGATGTCCCAGTAAGCAATCTGGCTGCCGTATTTTGAACAAACTGAAGTTTCGGAACTTGGAGCAAAGGTAGCCCAATGTACAGCACATTGCAGAGGTCCAGCCATGAGATTACGAGTGCATGCACTGCCATCTTTATATCCTCCAGCTCTAGGGATGGGTGCAGCTGGCATAACAGCCAAACCTGATAGTATGCACGATTGACCATTGCATCTCTTTGGGCTGTCTTTTGGATCGGGAGATCCAGCAGTACCCCACAGCGGTGAACACCATCTTTCAGGGGAGCATGACCCCACCCGCTGTTGGTTGGCACACTTCCAAACCCAAGTTAGGACCCTGGAGAGAAGCACTGCGGTCTTGTTTGAATTCAGTTTCTTTTTGTCATTCCTCATCCAGCCCATTACCTCCTCCAAGCTTTCGTTGAGAGGAGGCATGCTATCCTTAGCTGAGACCGTTTTTGAGTGCAAGGAGAAATATATTCGATTGTCATCAGCATACTGGTAGCACCCTGACCCATGTTGATATTCACAGCCCAAGACGGCCCTGTCTGTTCCTGTGTTAAGGGTTAACTGTGTTCTTGTTTACTGCGCTGTCCTCTCTGACAGCAGAAGCCCAGCAGCTCCCAGCACACAAAGCAGATAAGGGTTTTCCCTGAGAGTCTCTTCAGCCTTCGCTTCACATAACAAAGGTAGTGTTCTGACTAACAAAGTTCCCTGTCCCTCGTTCATCCCATGGTGTGAAGAATTGCTGACAAGCTACTACTTAAGAGCAGCCTGAAAACAGGCAGTGTGTATTTCTCTTTATGTATTCTCTTTGCTGCTGATGTCTTTGTCCAGACATGGATTTTACTTAAACCTGCTGAGCGTGTACTCACGCTTCCTTCAATAAACTGAGTCGTTTTTAGCCAAACCGGCTGGCCTCGTTCACTGGCGGCTTTATGGGACCGAACAATATTTTGTCTTGCTTTTAAGGACAGTTAAACTGTGGGTCATGCTAGCGATCTGCAGCATACCCCCCTGCATTTTCCAACAACCCATGCCTCTGAATAATCTCTCCCAGTAGTTTCATGTAGATATTAAACAGTACCGAGGACTGAATAGTACCTTGGGGTATGTCAGATAACAGTTCCTTTCCCACAGAGCAGCTGTCCCCAGGCATTGCCGTCTGGAATGTACCTGAAAGCACTGAAGTACAGTGCTTATAGAATCATAGAAATGTAGAGTTGGAAGAGACCACAGGGGCCATCCAGTCCAACCCCCTGCCATGCAGGAACACCCTCAAAGCACTCCCCACAGATGGCCATCCAACCTCTGCTTAAAAACCTCCAAGGGAGGAGACTCCACCACACTCCGAGGCAGCTGATTCCACTGCCGGACAGCCCTGACTGCTCCCCATTCCCAAACCCCTCAGGCATTCTGGAAGGATACCGTGATCAATAATACTGAACGCCAGGAAAAGTTCCTCCTTGGTCTGCTGTGCATTATGTTTTTAAATGTTGTTTTTAGTTGGCGTTTTTAGCTTCTGCCTTTATCTTGTCGTCTGTTTACTATTTCTGTTTCCAGTGGCAATATTGTTGTTACTTAATAATCTTAGATGCGTGACAAACTGATTTGCTGTTTTGAGGATTTGCGAAGCTGAAAGGTTGGGTATCAAAAATGCTTAAATACGTACAGAGCTTGTTAGGGAGAACCCTGAAGCCCCGCCTGAAACTGTTGGAAGGAGGGCTCCCTGGCTTCTCTGTCTCTGCAGTCATGAGGACTAGAACCTTGTGAAATAAAGGGAACGTTTTGAGACTGAGATTTTGCATCAAATTTTGATGTTTGGCACTTTGATAAGAAGGTGAAAAGGGAGGAAAACTATACACACAGTGCTGCCTCTGCTTATTTTCACATGTTTAGATGTGGACTGTGGTATGACTTTTCTCTTCGGTGCAGCACATTATCCAGTGTTGTTCCCAATAGTTGTTAAGTGGCTGTGACGATGGTGTGAAGTGGAAACACTCATTTCTTTCTGTCTTACCTTCCTAGCCCTTTCCTGTGGGCTGTTTGGATCTGGAGCGAGTGACGGCTGCGTACAAGGAGGCGTTGAACCTATTTTTGACAAAACGCAAGAGCCCACTGACAGGAGCCATGTTTCTTGATCTTTTCGAGCGGCACCCGGTAGGTAAGAAAAGAACCTGTCTTAGGTTCTTTCAGCGTCCTTGATGAGTGTGCAAGTGTGTGGACATTAAATACGTCATTGTGCTGTTGCATGCAGTCAAGACATCTTCCTGCAACAGAAAAGGGATATTTTGCTTTTGGGGCATTTGAGGAGCACTCTTGTTTGCCCAGGGAGATCTGATTTTTCTTCAGGATTAGCGTGGATTTCTGTGTGATATGGTTGTGAATGTGCAAGCTTCGAAAAAGTCTCATTTTGAACTACAGCTCCCATAATCTCCAGACCCCATGATGTTGGCAGGTGGATTATGAGAGCTGTAGTCCAAAAGGTAATGTTTCCAACCTCTGTGCAAATGTAAATGGCAACTATCTAAATATGTACAATTTCTGGAGTTTTTGAAGCTTTTGAAGGGTTTTTTTTTTCTGGTACAGTGCACATTCTCAGAAAAAATATTATCTTAGTACCTTTTAAAGATTGAAAGTCACTTTGTTATTTTAAGTGCATAGTATATTTTATGTATAATTTGGTTTGACATCAAGTTATGATGTTTGAAATATTAAAAGTGCAGTTTATTTAGACAAATTACAGATGGAATTTACTTTTTAAAATATTTATGTATGTGTGTTACAAATGAAGCTGGAAGGTCCTGAACTATAAGGAGTACCTGAACTCTTCAGTTTTGCTAGTTTATGCGGAGCAGGGAAATAATAAACCATTGACATTAGCAAGACAGACTCCCCCGCCACCATTTTGTCTCCTCTGGCCCTCCATAATTTCAAGCAGATGTAAAGCACTTATTCCCATAAAAAAAGAACTGAGAAGAGAGAACCAAGACCAGAACGGAAGTGATCCTGATGCTTTACACAGCCTTACAGAAAAGTCTTCCTGTTAGTTTTGGAAATAATTTTGGGGCAGGCCAGTCATACTCTCTTAGCCTCAGAGGAAGGCAAAGGCAAGCCCTCTCTGAGCAGATCTTGCCAAAAAAAACCCAAGATAGGTTCACCTTAGGGTCACAGTAAGTTGGAAATGACTTGAAGGTGCACAAATACAAAATACAAGAATATATTGCTGGAAACATTTTATTTATCGTTCCAAAAGAAAATATTCTATAATTACATTTCCCCTAATTTTTTTTTCTGCTGGGGGGAATGGGGTAGAGGGAATCCTGATTTTTTTTTCTCCTTTTTCCTGGGCCTTCACATCTCTACACTTGTCATTGAGTGATTTGGACACAAAGAGTGCTAGAGGAGAGTCTTGGATAGTACAGAAGGCCTGCCTAGCCCACTTTCCTGATTCCTAGAGTCATAGAATCATAGAGTTGGAAGAGACCCCAGGGGCCATCCAGTCCAGCCCCCTTTCTGCCATGCAGGAACCCACATCAAAGCGCTGCCAAGAGACGGCCATCCAGCCTCTGCTTAAAAACCTTCCAAAGGAAGAGACTCCACCACACTCCATGGAGGCAGCAGATTCCACTGCCGGACAGCTCTGACCATCAAGAAGTTCCTCCTGAGGTTTAAGTGGAATCTCTTCTCCTGTAGTTTGAATCCATTGCTCCTTGTCCTAGCCTCTGGAGCAGTGGAAAACAAGCCCACTCCTTCTTTGACATGATATCCCTTCAAATATTTAAACATGGGTATCATGTCCCCTCTTAACCTCCTCTTCTGCGGACTAAACATCTCTAGCTCCCTAAACCACTCCTCGTAGGGCTTCATAGCCTTCACCATTTTGGTCGCCCCCCTCTGGACACGTTCCAGCTTGTTGATATCCTTCTTGAATTGAGGTGCCCAGAACTGGACATAGGATTCCAAATGAGGCTTAACCAATGCAGAATAGAGTGGTACCATTACCTCCCTCGATCTAGACACTGTACTCCTATTGATGCAACCAAGAATTGTGTTGGCTTTCTTGGATGCTGCATCACACTGCTGACTCATGTTCAGCTTGTCATCTACCAAGACTCCTAGATCCCTTTCACACGTACTGTTATCCAGCCACACATCCCCCATCCTATATTTGTGCGTTCCGTTTTTTCTGCCTAAGTGTAGGACCTTACATTTGTCTCTGTTCAAAATCATTTTGTTAGCTTTGGCCCAGCTCTCCAACCTGTCAAGGTCCTTTTGACTCCTACAGAAGTCAATCAGATTTCTCTGGGAAGCTCACCAACAGGACATGAGTACAATAGCACTTTTGCCACTGTTATTCCCCAGCGTACTTCTTCTGATCCTAAGTGTAGCACACAGCCACTAGGAGACACTCATAGCGTTGTCTTCCATGAATTTGACTAATCCCCATTTTAAAACCATCCGACCTACTGTCTATTGCCACATTACGGGAAGAACATAGAAAGCTGTCCTACGTGGGTCAGACCCTTTAGTCTGGTTTTGTTGACTCTTAATTGCAAGAATTCCCCTGTGTTTCTGTCAGGGCTTTTTCCTAGCCCTGCTGGCATTGCCATAGATTGAACTTGGGACTTTTGGCATGCAGAACATGGACTCTCTTCCTCTCTGCTGTAGCTCCTCTACAGCTGTGAGTTCCATAATGTGCACGTGGTGGGAGGAAGTACCCATATCTCATGAGTCTCTTGCGTGTCAGTTTAATTGAAGGATTCCCAAATTCTGGTATTCTGAGACTTTTCTTTTCCCTCTGCTCCTTGCATGTCACTTGTGAAACTGGTGCAAGTCTCTACTAACACTGGGTCCCCTTTTTTCTTGAAGATCATGTGCAAGGAGCTGATAGCCACTGTTGTAAAGTCGATCACAGAGGGAGCCAGGCAACCCCAACAGGTAAGTGCTGATGGAGAGAAGCTGAAACCAGAAAGTGGAATACATGTTTAGCAGTGAGGTTAAAATTCTGAGTATGTGGATGAATGTACATGCCACGTTGCTGATTTGTTAATCACATTTAAGAATGTGGATGCTGCACCCCTTCTTCTCATTTCCAGCATGACTTTAATAATAATAATAATGTTTATTTATAATGCCCTTTACACCTAAGGGCAGAACATCAACATGTACAATCAGGGACAAAGACAGTAAAACAGATCACCACAACAATACATGGACTGAAATCCCCAACACCCTACCAGTCGCTACCCATCTCAGTACCTTAAACACAAATTGTTGGTCTAAGATGGTGAGTCAAAGAGGAAGGTCTTCAACCATTTACGAAAATGGGTGAGATCTTCCTCCATCCGGAGGACCAAAGGAAGACCGTTCCACAAATGTGGAGCCAGATCTCGAAAGCTCTCAGCCTTGACAGATCTGTATGCGTTGGTGGAATAGACAATAATCCTTTGCCTGCAGATCTCAAATTCCTGGATGGAATGTACCGCACAAGCTGTGCTGCAAGGTAGTGAGTGAGGCGCAAAACTTTAAGGACCAAAACTTTGAAACAGGCCCTGGCCTGAACTGGTAGTCAGTGAAGGGATCTACGGGGACAAGAAACAGGTGAATATTTCGGCATACTTTCACCGTCCTTTTCCTTTTTAGTTTTAACTGTTGCTTGGTGCTAACAATTTTATTGGAGGGAACAATTTCAGTGGAACAGTTGATATCTGCATTGGAGATAACAGTTGCAAGACAAGGTGGCAGATATGGGAGGCTCTCCCCAACTCTGGATGTAGGGGCTTTGAGAAGAGGTACCTCTCAGAACTGCTTTGTGCAAGATTTTGCAGAACAGATCAAGCCTTTCCCTTGGTTTATGTCAGGCAATGCCAGCCAATGGTTAGCATCAGTTAAGGATCTTGTTTTATGCTGGGTTTGCAAAGGTGTGTTTACACGCTGGTTAAGAGAGAACTCTGTTAGCATTGGTATGAATGTTGATGCTAAGCCAACATTTCCCAGATGATGTAGGACTATCACTTACATCACTGGATGGGGCATGCTAAATGGGGATGATGGACATTGTCATCCAGTAATATCTAGGGGATCCAGAGCTGTCAAAGACTTCTAAATGGTTAAAACCAGTGAGTGGGGTGGAAGTCAGAGAGGAAAGGAAAAATTATTCCCACTTCCTTCCTTCCCCTGTTGGCCTCAGATCATAGCCTTGGTTCATGCTAATGTCAGTGATGTATTTAAGTTTTTTACTCCAAGTCTCAAGTCAAGTCTCAAGCATCTGCCTTCAAGTCTAAAGTCGAGTCTCAAGTCTTTTTAAGATACTTTCAAGTCAAGTCTCAAGTCTGAGAGCTAACTTTATACCCCAACCTATATTCCAGAAATTCTGGACAGAGTCGAATAAAGTCAGTTTTAACCATTTAAGTAGACTTAGCCCTCCACATTTGCGATTTTGCTGTCTGCAGCTTCGGAAATGGTGAATAGGGTCCTTCTTCCTTCTGATTTCTGAAGCTGGGAGGCTTTCTCGGAAGTGGGGAATGGGATCCTTCTTACTCTCCATTACTGAAGCTCCAAAAGCTTTAGAAGGAAGGATCCTTCCTTCTAGTTGTAAGGTTTCCGGATGAATGGGTTATGTTACTGAACCAAGGACAGCAAATCAGTCACTAAAAATATCCAAGTCACGAGTTCAGTCAGTGCATCATTTATTGTTGAGTTGAGTCCAAATCAAGTAATTGAAATGACTTAATTCTGACTTGAGTCTGAGTCAATCGAGTCTGCATTACCAGCAGACTGTGGTGAGGATCAGAGAAGGTTTAATGATAAACCATGGCTTAAGCTTGGGAAGGGCAACCTCTAGCTTAGATCCAATCTTTTATAGGTCTACAGTTGTGGCTGCCAGCTTCTGCTTAGATGCTCCCTACTGACCTAGATTTCTCTGTTTCAGCTGTATGATGGCTGCAATACTTTATGTTCCTTTGCAACTCTGTTGACTCTATGCTTTTGCCAGGATGGTGGAATGCTTTCTTTTTGGACTGCAGCTCCCAGAACCATCTGGTCAACATGGGTGGTGGCTCTGGGTTTTGCCTTTTTGTGTGTGGGTCAAAGGTTTGGCTTATCTCTTCACATGGTGGATTTTTTTTTATCTTCCCCTCCTCTTGCCCAATGCAATTTGCAATAAATAGCTTTGAATAAATATTGGATGGGAAAGGAAACCTTAATGGAGCTGCTAATGGTTTACATCAAACGGCCGGCTGATATTAGAGCTTTTGGCAATTCCAATAGTTATAATTACTTGTGAAGCAGAACGTGACTGGAATGTGAACTGGTGTGAGAAGGCTTGTTGTTTTCTTTCTCTTTTCTTTCCCCCTTGTTTTCCTGTGAGTCCTTTGGCTTCCTACCATTGTTAACCTGACATTGTTCATAGTTGTTGAACTCTTGCCTTTCAAATTCCAGACTGAACCGTGCTTCAACAAGGCTTAATTCCACCTCTACCCTATCTCTTCCACCCCACTAATGTGATTTGATCTTATTGCTGTGATAATTTCCTTGCCTTGGGGAAACTGACTTTCAAAATGGCTTCCTTCAGATGCTAATCTTCACATGAAGGGAATGCATTGATTTTTTTCGTTGTTTTAAAGATATATTTTTATTGCAAATTCAAAATAGTAAAAATACACATTATTACTTACATACTCTTATTTACACTTTATACCACATTTTCCTCCCTTCTCCCTAATTCCCCTTCATTCCATAGTTAGCGCTTTCCCCAAGATATTTACTATTTCTTAAACTTTTATCCAAACCTCCTTTGTGTGAAATCTCCTTTTCTTATCAGCCGTTCTTTATCACAACAGTATCTTAACTTCATGTTCTATAAGCTTCTAACTTTTCTTAAAGTTCTCCCCACCCTTGGCTCTTCCCTTGTATAATCATCTCTCTTAATTTTTAACCCAATTCATTATCAGGCTCCTTTCTCGCTCGAACTGTTGGATAGAATTTCCTTTCATCAAACTGGAAAGCTTCTTCGTCTCTGTCATATCATATCCGTATCTCTTAGTTCCATTCTTCAACTGATGGTTCTGATTTCTGGTTCCAGTGTTGTACAAAGCATGTTCTGGCCGCCGTTATTAAGTAGAGAATTAATTCCTTTTTTTCACGTAATTCTTTTTGATCTCCAATTATATTTAGTAAATACATTTCTGGACAGATCTTGAATTTACAAGGCAACAGAGTGTGTTATGGATTTTTTCCGAATAACTTCTGGCTACAGGGCAAGATCACCACATATGAAAATGAGTACCAGTGGTCTTCTCACATTTCCAACAAAGTCCATTCCCTTTTTGAGAGATCTCTGTGCGTTTCTGTGGTGTCGTGTACCATCTATGTAACAAGATGTTTTTGGACTTCAGCTCTCATCATCCCTCACCACTGATTACTCTGGCAGGGGCTGGTAGGAGTGGTGAGCCTCAAAAGCTATCATTGCCTATTGTTATTGTGCGCCTTCAAGTCATTTTCGACTTGAGGTGGTTTGCCTTTGCCTTCTTCTGAGGCTGAGAGAGTGTGACATACCCGAGGTCACCCAGTGGGTTTTAACCCTTGTCTCCAGAGTCGTAGGCCAACGTTCAAACCGCTAAACCATGATATGGCTCTCATAGTTGCCTAACGGAGCTGTATAACTTGCAGAGCAACTCTGTATGTGTTTACCAAAGACTAAGGGTCTCTCTGCATTACGCTGTTATAGTGCTATTATTCCACTTTCAACATCCTGTGGAATCCTGGGACTTGCAGTTGAGGGAGGGGCATTTAGACTTTGCAGCCAGAGAGCTCTTTGGCCTCAATAAACTACAAACTCCAGAATTCCACAGGATGTTGAAAGTGGAATAATAGCACTATAACAGTGTAGGGCAGAAAGACCCTATGTTCCATTGAATTAAATGTGGCTTACTCCCATTTCAGCAGAACAGTGTTGCTACGATAGCTGCTGCTGGAAGTGTGGTTCTCGAACACTGGTCTTCCAGATGTTTTGAGCTTCATCTCCCAAAAAACCCCAGCCAGCTTGGCTAATGATCAAGAGACCACTGCACTAGGATTGGGAGAAAATGCTTTGCAATTTTCTTTTTGATGTTTAGCAGGATCTCTCTGGGTGATCTCTGCGTTCTTTCCCTACTTTCTTTTCTCTCTCTTGTTCTTTTTCTTTCTCATTCTATCACTCTCAAGGTAACCCAAGACAGTTTGCTGCCTGAGACACAAGTTGTTATGGCAATGGAGAGGAAAAAAAGTCTAATTTTTCTCCCTGGGAGAAAAGTGCCACAATAATAATTTAAATAACCAGCAGTTGATTGCTTTGATGTGGCACCCAGAATCTTATGGTACCAAATGACAATCATTCTCTCTCTGTCTCTTTCTCCTTCCCCTCTCCCAATCTGTGATGTTTGGGACTTTTTAAAAAACATAGGTAGCCTTTCCATGAAATGCTAAAGTCTAATTTTGAAATTTGCGCACAAAAAGAAATGAGTTGCCATAAAGTTCAAGCTCTTCCCATCCCACCCCTTCCATATGGCCTCACTTTTGCTGTAACAGTTTCCTGTTTTGTTTCTCTGTTTCTTACTTGCGAGCCAAGAATTAATTATTTTAAAAGAATAAATAAAACTCTAGTTTGTGTTGAAAAACAACAGGGGGAAAAAAAACAATCCAGGCTAGGAGGTTGGTTTGTTTAGCCATTGACTAAGATTTCACGTAAACTCCAATTCCAGGTTTAAATCTAATGGCAAATGAGGAATCTGTTGAAACAAAACAGAAGCCTGGTTTGTTCCTCTTTGTGGCTGTGCACTAAATCTGGATTTAGTGTCCCTTGCAAACTTTGGTTGCTGGGTAATAGCCAGAGAGGAAAAAAAAAACCCATCTCTATCTCAATTTCCTTGTGTTTCTCCAAATCCCACTTGCATCTTCTTCCCACCTTTGTTTCATATCGAATGTCACAAAAAAATGTTGTTTTATCTTCTAATGTTGAAATTCTTCCACATTATTTAACACATTTTGCCTGATAGGTACGTTCATTTAGACATTTGACTAACGTTTTCTCGATGGACGCATTCTTCCCGCTAGCTTGAGCATGTTTGTGAGCATCAGTTTCTCCTAAACATCCCGTGGTCCTCATGACTATGTGAATCGCGAGTTGCATTCCTTTTCAGATCAATGGCCAGGGAATCAGGTCAGAAAATATTTAAAAAAAAATACAGTCATCCCTCCACATTCGCAGGTTTGACCTTCGTGAATTTGATTATTTGCAGGGCATGTGTGTGCCTCCCCGCCCTGTTCTCCTCCTCCCATTCCCTTGCAAATCCTCAAGCATGCTGTGCTTTCCTTCTCCACGCGCAGGCAAAAAGTAAGGAAATGGGAGCCCCAGAAAAGAATGGAAGGGGGGGGTCATGGCCGGGGAGAGAGTTATTTGTGGTTTCTCCACTTTTGGAAGAGTTCTGCACCCCAAAAGTGGAGGGGACACTGTATTTCCATCTTGACTGTTGAATCCCACAAATTTTTTTTCCTGTCTCTCTTCATAGCCGCCAGAACATTTTTGTCCAGACCCATAACCTCACCCACCTTGGGGATGGCTAATGTGCGTGAGAGAGCGGTTGCACCCCTGATTCCAGGGTCAGGTCTGCTGTCTCTTACAACATTTCTTTATTTATCTGCAGGGCTGAGAAACTGTGTGTGGGCTATGGGCCAGGGGACAATTCCTCCCGCTCTCTGCAGGCCATCTTCCTGTGAACAGATTCCTCTCGGAAGGGAGACAAGAAGTGGCCTCGTGACACTTGGCGTCACCAGTTTGAGAGGGACTGGCAGAGAAAAACAGATATTTGGGGTAGTACAAGGGGTCTGGGGTGCCGGAGGGAGGTATTTTCATTTGTTTTTAATTTTTTGAGGCACTTCCTGTGTGATTTTGGGACAAAAATTGCCTAAAAGTCATAGAATCACAGAATCCTAGAGTTGGAACAGACCCCAGGGGCCAACCAGTCCAACCCTCTTCTGCCATGCAGGAACCCACATCAAAGCACTCCCAAGAGATGGCCATCCAGCGTCTGCTTAAAAACCTCCAAAGAAGGAGACTCCACCACACTCCGAGTTATGCCAACCATTTTTAAAAGGGGGCTTTGGTAGCTGCTGGAGGGCTTTAGGGACCACCGTGGTGGATGTGAGGGGCCGTAGGACATTTGTAGCCGCTCAACCCCAACTTTATGGTCCCCGTGGGCAGTGTTGTGCCCACTCCTGATTTGCTGCATCGGTTCCTTGTCTTCTAATCCCAAAGGCGTGGTGGTGTAGCTCCCAGCGTCTTATATACCAAGGGTGGGCAGAGGCTGCTCTAGTCCGTATGTACCCCAGTGGTGTGTTGCAACACCCTCCCTCCAATTTAGGTGAAAACAGAAATAGAAGTAACTAATGATTCCCTCCTTGGGCGGCTCAGAGGGTTTTTTAGCAATTGGCCACCCCTATTATCAAATAGGAGTGATTTAGGATGCGTTAGCTCTGGAGGGTGACTTTGAAGGATCTGGCACTGAGGTTGAGTTTGGGGTTACATAGAAAAGCCCCCGGGGGTGTTCACTTTTTCTACCCCTCTTACGCAGTTCTGAGAGCGCTACGGTTAAGACAGGAGCTGGGTGGTTTTTTCCCCCCGTAAAATACAAATCACTTTCTGAATGCCAGAAACAATCATCGATAGAAATCAGCATCAGCAGAAGCCTTGAGGCTCTTTGACGTGCTGAGGTTAAAAAAGAAAGTTCTCCCTCTGAAAACTAATTACATGCCAGCTCACAATTACTTATGACTAATGTACAGCTTAGCATGAAAAAAGAGAAAAAGAAAAAAGATTCCCCTACCCAGCACGTGTTAACGTCTGCCCACGTTAGCGATAAAGTGACTCATTTTTTAAATTTTTTTGCACAAAAGCCCCCGACGTTGAATGCTTTTGCCAGAAATGTTTCCCACCAGGTGGTAAAGGGAAAATTCATTAAAGAGCATTTTGCGTGAAGTATGGCCGGCAATAATGTCAGATTTTGTATTTTGGTTTTTGTTCTTTAGCCTACTGTTATTGCCCACCCACCCCCCGTCTCCTTCTTGTCATTTGTTCAAAATGCAGTTAGTATTTGCAGCAGAAACGGGGTGGGAGAATTGGAATGGAGGTTGGCTTTGAAAGCGGCATGGAGTTGAGATCTTTCTGGGCTGAAATAGGTGGGCCTGGCAAGCTAAATTTGGCCTGTAGGCAGAAGCAGCTGGTCTCAGTTCAGAGGGGAAAAGTCGCATTTGAAGTGTGTCCTCATTTTCCTTCCCCTCACAGCTCAACTCAGCTTTGTCTTCATTATCTTAATATTAAAAAATAAGTAATTGTTGCATTGCTTTTTAATTCTTATTTTTTAAAAATCTTTTTTTTTAAAAAATCTTTTAACAATATTTTTTAAAAAAAATCTTTAAAAATAATTTAGGATTGATAAGAGAATGGAATAAAACAGGAAAAAAAATTCTTCTTAAAATGCCGCTAAAGTACCTTGTTACGGGCTTTAAAAATAACTAGAAAATGCAACACATTGGACCAGTAGAATAATTTCGTTCCCTTTTGTTGCGTTGCTTTGGAAATGTAACTCTGTTACACTCTCGTCATTAAAATGACAGCCACCAACAACCTGTCGCAACTATTTGCTTTACCTGTAATTCTTGCTTCCAAACTCCTGGGGTGTGAACGACCCCCAGCCCACCCTTTTTGAGAGAGAGCACCTGTCCCCAGGTGTCCCAGCTGGAACTGGCAAAGTATACCGTCTCCCCTTTGTTTCTCAGTTGTTGTGGAGCGTATCTTAAAACAAGCAAACCAAAAAAAGTCCCATCAATGAAACCATCATGTATAATGGCTACCTGATGTGTCCACTTTACAGATGGGGAATTGAAGCTGGGGTGGTATTGTGTAGCTGCCTGATGTTACCTGCGTAGTCCAGGGCTGTGAGGAATCACAGAATCATAGAATCGTAAGAGCTGGAAGAGGCTACAAGGACCACCAAGTCCAACCCACTGCCGTGCAGGAATACGCCATCAACGCATTCCCGATAGGTGGCCGTCCAACCTCTGTTTAAAACCCTCCAAAGAAGGAGACTCCACCGCAATCCACCACTGCCAAACTGCTTTTACCGTCAAGAAATTCTTCCTAATGTTTAGGTGGATTCTCTTTTCTTGAATTTGGTTTAAATCATATAAACCCTGCTGAGGTATGGATTTTCACAAGAGGAAGAGGTTAAGTAAGACTACCAGGTGAGTGTTCATTGCTCTGGGTAGTTCTTCACCCTTCCCTGTAATTAGGGGAAAGAAAAGTAGTTACTCAAAATAATTTTTTTTTCTCTTGCAGTGTGTATGTGTTGCAAAATGATCCAGCCAAACATGTCTGCCTTTGCAAATGGTTGAAGTCCGTAGACTCATAGAATTGTAGGGTTGGAAGAGACCCCAAGGCCCATTGAGTCCAATCCCATTCTGCCATGCGAGAATACTCCATCAAAGCATTCCCGACAGATGGCCATCCAGTCTCTGTTTAAAAACTTTCAGAGAAGGACATTCCACCACATTCTAAGACAGCATATTGAACTGGCAAATTGCTCTTACTGTCAGGAGATTCTGTCTAATGTTTAGATGGCCTCTCTCTTCCTGACGTTTGAAGCCATTGCTCCCTGTCCTAGTCTCCGGAGCAGCAGAAAACGGGCTTGCTCCATCTTTCACATGACATCCCTTCAAATATTTAAACATAGCTATCTTGTCCCCTCTTAACCTTCTCTTCTCCAGGCTAAACATACCCAGCTCCCTAAGTCATTTCTCAGAGGGCTTCATGGTTTTCAGGCTTTCTGCTATTTTGGTCATCTTCCTCTGGACATATTCCAGCTTGTCAATAAGGGTGAATTATAGGTAGAATGGGACGCAGTGAATGTTTTTGTGGTAGCTTTTTGCTTTGCAATGATGTGCTAGCCCTGAGATTTCATGATTTGCTGGAGATTTGTCTTTAAAAAAGCAGCAGCAACTGGATGGCCCCTGTGGTCTCCTGCAAACTCCATAATGCTATGGTTCTAACCTTGGTTGTATGCAATCTCCAGGCCATGGTGTCTGCTTTGTCATGTGACTGATTCATTTCCCAGTCGTTGCGTCAAATTGGAAACCTGAAAAGAGTGAAGCTCGCTTTCCTCTGCTGAGCCAAACAGTTGCTAATTCTAGTTTTCTACCTTGCCTAGACGTTTTTTTTCTGTCTTTCTGGTTTTAAGGAGATGAGCCATTTTGGACAAGATGGGGGATGAGATGGCAGTTAGCTCTACAAAATGGCCCATGGCCAGAAAATCACTTAAAGCAATGTTAATTATAGGCCAGCCAATTGATCTTTCCCCGTCTCTTTTCACGGACCTCCCAAGAGCCAAACCTTTGGCACGTCAGATGTTTCCTTGGTTCAGCTCTTGCTGCTCCTGTCACCAGGTATCTGTTCTTTTTATGCAAAATGAATACATCTGGTTGCAGTACCTTTTAAAGGCTGCCAGATTTAGAATGTCATAAACTTTTGTTGAACTAGATTCCACTTTGTTGGACACGTGAATCATTATCCTTAATTGTGAAGTACGTATAAACATATAGGTGCAAGGGGCAAAAAACAGGTATAAATGATGGAAGGGGGCAAAGGAAGATGTGACTATTGTATTGAATTTCAAAAAGAAAAAATACAGTAGCTGTTCACCGAGCAGTACTGGTATCTTCTGGCGTTGCTAAGTTAATATGAGTAGTGCGATAAAAACCTATTATCTTGATTTAGGCCAAAGGCTGTGGGACAAAAATTCTTGGCAAGCTGTAATTCGGCATTTTCATGCCATAGTGTTCTTTTGCTCAAAGAAAATTTCTTCGTTCAGGAATGGCCAGTTTGATAACAGGATACTGTGGGCAGCTGGAGGGCAAATTATCGTGTTCTTCCAGGGGTTTCTAAATAGTGTCATAGAATCATAGAGTTGGAAGAGACCCCAGGGGCCATCCAGTCCAACCCCCTGCTATGCAGGAACCCCCATCAAAGCACTCCCGACAGATGGCCCTCCAGCCTCTGCTTAAAAACCTCCAAAGACGGAGACTCCAACACACTCCATGGAGGCAGCAGATTCCACTGCCGGACAGCTCTGACCGTCAGGAAGTTCTTCCTGAGGTTCAGGTGGAATCTCCTTTCCTGCAGCTTGAACCCATTGCTCCTTGTCCTAGTCTCTAGAGGGGCAGAGAACAAGCCTGTTCCCTCCTTGACATGACATCCCTTCAAATATTGAAACAGGGCTATCATGTCCCCAATTAACCTTCTCTTCTGCAGACTAAACATACCCAACTCCCTAAGCCATTCTTCATAGGACTTCATGGCTTCCAGATCCTTCACCATTTTGGTCCTCTGGACACGTTCCAGCCTGTCGATATCCTTCTTGAATTGAACTGGACACAGTATTCCAAATGAGGCCTAACCAATGCAGAACAGAGTGGTACCATTACCTCCCTCGATCTAGACACCACACTCCTGTTGATGCAACCAAGAATCGCGTTGGCTTTCTTGGCTGCCACGTCACACTGCTGACTCATGTTCTGAGCTCACCTGTTTTGTGTAAAGCATTGTCCTCTGTAATCCTCCGGAAGATGGCACCCATAAGTGATGTTACTCTGCTTCCTGTCACTCTAAAATCATGCCAGATTTTGGGGGGGACTTCATAGGGTGCAAAGGTGAGACTCAGAAGAAGGCCACCAGCCCCTGTTGAATGACTGGTTTATTGTGCGTAGAAAGCAGAACAGCATTGTTGGCAGACGGTGGTGTGTTATCACAGTGAAAAGACAAGCAGGTGAATGAACAGTTGAGGCTGGGATTGATCCTATTGATTGATGTTGTCAGATTAGAGATGGGGACAGAACGTCTGTCTGGATTTCTCCGAGGATCTGGTGTAGGGTGAACTTGTGCCAGGATCCTGCGCTTTTAAGAATTGTTTAGAAGGTGGGATTTTAGCAGGCTTAGGTTGTACCGCCATCCTACGTTGATTATGCAAAAAGTTTCGGAGAGTTAATTTTTTGAACTACCACTCTTGAAATCCCCAAGTCAGCATGGCTACTGGGACAAGCACAGCATTTTCCCAAGCTTTGGTTATGCAGAAATAGAGAAAATATTGTTCCTCTTGGGCTAGGTGAGCTCCCTCTATAAGCCTAGAGACCAGCACTGTTAAGATCTTGCCAAAACTTTTAAACACGTGTAGGGTTAATTTCACTGTGTGGAGTGTTTTTAAAGCTACACCTGTTGGATTTCCTCTTCTACGCAGCTATTAAAGTGCAGGGACCCTCTTTTGCATCCAGCCAACCTAGTCTGGTATCTGTGTTTTTGTCTCTTTTGGGTAGTTTGTTGTTGCTGCTGTTTGGCAGCTTGACGTCCTATATTTGGGGTCTTTCTATAAGTAAAAAACCAGGGTACCACTTGGGGTCTGGGAGAAAGAAGTTTCATTGTCTGTTTTTCTATACTTTGGCCTCTCAAAGGCAAAGCTTGCAAGAAATTTGGGGGCTAGAACTCCCAGAATCCACTAGTCATGTTGGGTGAGGAATTCTGGGAGCTGTAGTTCCAAAAGTAGCTTTTCCAGCTTGTTAAAAGTGGACTGGTAATGTGACTGAATATTCTGGTAGCTCAAGCCCCCTTTGGAGTGGTTCCATTCAATGTGATGTCTCAACGCTTTTCTGTTTTTGTAAGAATGTGAAATTCAGAGTCTGCCATGTATGCATGCTTATGTTCTCCTTTTTACGGAAAACCCCAGACCTGTGGGGCCGTTAAGTGTTTATTTGATGTACATTCTCCCATTAGCAGTGTTTGTTCTTTCAGTATTAACTGTCTTTGGCGTGAAATGGGAGGTATTAAGTATGGCCATTATCCACCCTACACAGTTATAGCACTATTATTCCACTTTCAACATCCTGTGGAATTGTGGGATTTGTAGTTTCCTGAGGCCAAAGAGCTCTCTGGCTGAGAATTCTCAGTGCCCCTCCCTAAACTGCAAACCCCAGGATTCCAGAGGATGTTGAAGGTGAAATAATAGCACTATAACAGTGTAGTGCGGAAATGGCCAAGGAATATACGTGTCTTAACATTCCCTGTTGAAGTATGCTGACTCCATGAACCCCCTGGTGATTTTGCCAGTTCCTTCCTCTAAAATATAATTGACAACACTTGGTGTTCACTGATACTAACAAACACCATCCAAGTACTAACCAAGGCTGACCCTCCTTAGCTTCCAAGATCAGACACGATCTAGTACCTTTAGGACACTGGTTCTTAACCCTTTCTGGCCAGCTGAGCCCAATGGGAACTGAAGTCCCAAATATCTATGTGGGGAATTGAGGTTGGGGAAGTTTAGTTTGGACCAGTGGTTCTTAACCTTTTCTTTACCAGGGACCTCCTGTAAACATAATTTATTGCCAGGGACCCGCAAGACTTAACTCAAGATTTAAATTTTTAAATTTAGATTTAAATATTGAAATACTTATTTAAATATTCAATTATCTTGCAAAAAAACCCCCCCACTCTATGATAAGTTCGCTTGAAGGTTGCCATAAGTCAGAAGGGACTTGAAGGCATAAAGCAACAAAGTGCTGCTGACAGGGAGAGGTTCTTTACAGCAATCATGTCTCTCCCCTTTGAAAAGGGATTTATGGTGACCCTCAGATGGGATTTTTCTTGGCAAGATTTATCGCCTTTGTCTTTCTCCGAGGCTGAGAGAATGTGACCTGCCTGAGGTCACCCAGTGGGTTTCCAGGGCTGAGTGGGGATTCAAACCCTAGTCTCCAGAGTCATAGTTTGGGTGTGCGCATGTGCCCTTTTTGTCCTTTTTGCAAAGGATGCAGCAGTGTGTGTTGGGGTGTGTGTGCCAAAACTGCTCCCTTGTTTGCAAATGGGGGAGTAGTTTGGGTGCATGCACGCAGCTGACGCGATGTTCTTTAGTGCCCACATCCCCTGCTACTGCGTCCCTGACAAATGGGACACGGCGGCAGGCCTGTGCGCGTGCCCAAGCTGCTCCCCCATTTCAAAAGAGGGAGCAGCTTTAGCCCACACTCCCACATCCCAGTTCCTACCACTGCTGTTGGTATCCAGAAAGAGGGCTTCGCAGACCCCCTGTGGAAATAAAAACCACTGCTTTAGGGTATGTAGGCTAGGGGATCTTTCACCCAGGTCTGCCATCCAGTTTAATACTTAATGGTATGATGCTTTAGTTGATTTTTTAATTGGTTGTATTTGCCTCTGGGCAGATAAAGGCTGCAGGCTCAAACAGAGAGAAAAATAATTGTTTTCTCTGGTCGTGATGTGTGAGTTCTACAAATTAATTTTGGGTGAGGTGAGAAGGGACCTCTTTCTGTCTGTCTTGAACTGACAGCTCATTGATCTCTTTTAGGCACCGTCAAATTCTCATCTCGTGGGTGAGTGAGGGAAACGCTGCTGCATCAGCCTTTTCTCCACTGCGTGATGATGTGTGCCTCTGTTATAACGTCCTATTCAGTTGCCTCCTTTTCTAAACTTAGAAAGCCTTGGGACATTTTTAGCGAGGTGTTCCAAGCCTTTGAACATTTTGGTGGACCCTTTCCTAGCTCTGCACCCCCTTCCTGAGATGATGGGGCCAGCCAGCCAAGCATTCTCAATACATTTGCTCTATGTCCTCAAACTGTGGGCCTTTCCACACTACACTGTTATAGTGCTATTGTTCCACTTCTAGCATTCTATGGAATTTGGGATTTGCAGTTTAGGGAGAGGAATTTAGAATTCTCATCCGGAGAGCTCTTTGGCCTCAGTAGACTACAAACCCCAGACTTCTGGAGGGTGTTGAAAGTGGAATAATAGCACTGTAACAGTGTAGTGCCGAAATGGCCTGTGTGTTTTGTGTCCAGATGTAAGACCTGTTTGCACCAACTCAGAAACCATTTTGCCCTGGTTGGGAGGTGCCCTCTGAGGCCAGCCTCAACCTCCTTATCTTCATTGCCACGGATTGCGAAGGGATAATGAGAGCTCCCCTTCTTAAAGCAGAGCTGATGAATTGCTCGCCGGAGCGTGGCCGACCTGTCTCTCAGTGGCCGACTCTCTTAGTGAAAATGCACCAGGGCAGCCCGCAGGGACTTGCAAGATTGAATAATTTCCCTAACCCGTCTGAATTATATTTGCTGTTTGATGCATGGAGAGCCCAGGCTTTTGAAGAGATAGGAGCTTGACAGGAATCTACACCGTCATGTTTTTTGCAGAATCCATCAAAGATAGCCTGAGGGGAGTCTATTTACTTGGTTGCAAGGTCACAGATAGGTTGTAACTCTGGAATACCATTAAGGGCTCAGAAATCTCCTGATGTTTGTTTTTTTAGCCAAGGGATGGACAATTGTCAGGGATTAGAGGCCACATGGACTCCAGGGGACCTTAAATGGCCGCATCCCCAATCCCTTTCCCTCAAATTGAAAATATCCCCCCCCACACACACATTGTCTCCTAGGAGGAACATAGGGCAATTTTTTTCATGTATTTGTTCCCAGGCAGTGTTAGGTCTTTTTCACTGAGAAGTGATCTGGGAATCAATTTTGTTGGAGAAAAAAGGCCTCTCTTGGGTCTAAAACAGCCCAGGGAGCCCTAAAGGTGGTGACCTCCCCGCTTTAGGAGGTATTTGGGAGCAGCTAATGTTTTAAAAAAAGGAGGAACTACAGAAGGAGCCCTGGTGGACCTCATTTTTGCCACTACTGCTTTAATAGCAATAGCACGTGTATTTCTATACCGCTTATCAGCTAAATGCTCTCTAAGTGGTTTACAATGTTTTTTAGCTAATTGCCCCCAACAAGCTGGGTACTCGTTTTACAGACCTGCAGAAGGATGGAAGGCTGAGTCAACCTGGAGCCCAGCAGGATCGAGCTCACAACCTCGTGGCTGCAGTGCCGGCGTTTAACCCCTGCGCCAGCAGGGCTTTCTCTGCAAGGTGCCATAGCAAGTACAACCGGCCCTCCACATTTGCGGGTTTTACTTTTGCAGGTTTGATTATTCACGGATCATTTGCTGCCACCTCCAGTGCTGCCCTTTGCCACTGTTGTTAGGGACCGCAAACCTCGCGAGACTGAGAGACCGTGAACGAGGCTTGTAAGCCACTGTTAAAAATTGTTTGGGGCGTCAGCGGAGGTGTCGGCAAGCCCTACGAGCTGCCTGCTTCTGTCTTGTGAAGGAACCCCGACACCTCAAAGACATCCACAGTGGGCTGAATCCACAGATCAGATTTTCTTTGTGTGTTAAATATTGTTGGGGTGCTAGAGTGGTTTATGGTTTTTCCACTTTCGTGGGAGTCCTGCACCCAGGACCCAGCGAATATGGAGGGATGACTGTAGATTGAAAACAGACTGTGATCTCAGTGTTCTTTGAATATGCACTGAAAATACTTGCAGACTACAGTCATCCCTCCCCATTTGCTAGAGTTAAGGGCACGGGATCCTCGTGAAAGTGGAAAAACTGTGAATGACTCTAGGCCTCCCAAACCATATTTAATACACAAAAAAGTGGGATCACCATATTCAACCCACTGTGGATTCCTTTGACGCATGAGGGTTCCTTCCCAGGGCAGAAGTGGGGGGCTGGTGGGGCTTATGGCCACCCCCACTGCTGCCCCACACCATTTTTAATAGGGACTTTCAAGCCTCGTTCACAGTTTCTCAGTCCCACGGGGCTTGCAGCTCCTATTAAATATAGCACAGGAAGCAGCAGAGGGGACAGCAAATAATCCGTGAATAATCAAATCTGCCAAAATGAAACCTGCAAATGTGGAGGGCTGACTATATTTGCTGTTCATAACAAAAATTCTGAGGACATTTGCTGAGGTTTTATAGTTGATATACTGCTGCTGCGTATAATCAGTTAGAATTAGGTGAATCAATCTGAAGGTTTCTAATTAACTAATGCAATATCCCTGACTGCTCCGCTAGTCTACATTAATAGAAGCATAATGTCCAGATCGCTAAAACATAATAACTCCTTGCTATTTGGTCTAGAGGCCCTTTCGTACCACACCATTATAGCACTATGATTCTACTTAAACTGCCATGGCTGCATCCTAGGGACCTGCAGTTTGGTGAGGCACTACGGCTCGCTGGTTGAGAATTCTAAATAACCCTCCCTAAACTGCAAATCCCAGGATTCTATTGGATTTCGCCATGGCAGTGAAACTGGAATCGTAGCACTATAATTATGTTGCATGAAGGGGCCCTTAATCAGGCTGTGTCTCAAATGTGTCTAGTTCTGGGTGCCACATTTTTAGAAGGATGTAGAAGAAGTGTAGCAGGTCCAGACAAGATTGACCAGGGTGTTCTGGGAGGCTTTGGAAACCAGCGTTTTGCGAAGAATGGTCAAAAGAGCTGGGTATGTTTTGCCTGGAAAAAGAAGATTAAAAAAAGAGCATAATAGATACCTAGAGGGCTGTCCTGCAGAACATGGACCATAGAATCATAGAGTTGGAAGAGACCCCAGGGGCCATCCAGTCCAACCCCCTGTTGTGCAGGAAAACCCATCAAAGCTTTCCCAACAGATGGCCATCCAGCCTCTGCTTAAAAACCTCCAAAGAAGGAGACTCCACCGCACTCCACGGAGGCAGCAGATTCCACTGCCGGACAGCTCTGACCGTCAGGAAGTTCTTCCTGAGGTTCAAGTGGAATCTCCTTTCCTGCAGCTTGAATCCATTGCTCCTTGTCCTAGTCTCTGGAGCAGCAGAAAACAAGTCCGCTCCCTCCTCCACATGACATCCCTTCAAATATTTAAACATGGCTCTCACGTCCTTAACCTTCTATTCTGCAGACTATATATCCCCAGCTCCCTAAACCGTTCCTCATAGAGCATGGCTTCCAGACCCTTTCTCCATTTGGTCCCCCTCCTCTGGACACACTCCAGCTTGTCACTATCCTTCTTGAATTGAGGTGCCCACAACTGGACACAGTATTCCAGATGAGGTCTGACCAATGCAGAATAGAGTGGTATCATTACCTCCCTTGATCTACACACCATACCCCACTGATGCAACCAAGAATCGCATTGGCTTTCTTGGCTGCTGCATCACACTGCTGACTCATGTCCAGCTTGTGGTCCGCCAAGACTCCTAGATCGCTTTCACATGTACTGTTATCCAGCCATGCATCCCCCGTCCTATATTTGTGCATTCCATTTTTTTCTGCCTAAGTGCAGGACTTTACATTTCTCTCTGTTGAAATTCATTTTGTTGGCTTTGGCTCAGCTCTCCAATCTGTCAAGGTTATTTTGAATTCTGACCCTGTCCTCTGGCATATTAGCAACCCCTCCCAATTTGGTATCGTCTGCAGATTTGACCAGCATGCCCTCCAAGTCATGGATGAAGATATTGAACAGCACAGGGCCCAGGACAGAATCCTGTGGCACCCCACCAGTCACTTCTCTCCAGGATGAAATATTGCCGGATCTTCTGATAGTCTCTCTATTACTTTTTACTTTTTAATGTTACTTTTTACTTTTACGAAGGCATGGCAAAGAGCTGCTGTCCCGTGTTGATTGAAGATGGCGAGGGCAGGAATGTGGTTGCTCAGAGGGACCATAGATTGCATGCGCGTGTCTGTGCACGATAGATAACGAAGTGTTTGTCACTTGTCCAAGAGTGCTAAATCGTGAAGGTTAAGTGGTACTTAAGAACACTTTGTGCAGCAATGTCGTTCCTCTTAACTGAGTCTTAAGCATTCATCAATTTGCTTTGTGTTAATGGATGAACTAATGCATGCAACAAGAGGATTTTGGCAAGAGGATTTAGGTGTGTGTGTGTGGGGGGGGTGGGTTGCCTTGGCATTATTTCACTCTTTTACTGCCCTTTTGCAAGGCTCCTCCTGACAGTAGTGTGGAGCCAGCTAGAAAAGTCAGAAGAGCAAGCCATTGCAGTGGAATGATGCAATGTCCTTTTAAAATCCCTTTTGTGTGTCTTGACTGTACTGGAAGCTGTATCTCAGCCACGTTTAATTGATACTGGTAAAAGAGATGGTGGCACCTAGAGCATGTTGGCCCCTCCAAGGGGGCTGTTGTGCATGCACAGAGTGCCTTTCAGCTTGGGATGCTGAACAAGCTTCCTCATGCAGGACCAACTTTGCCAAGTGAGGACTGTCTTAGGTTGGCAGTCCAGGACCAAAACCTAAGACCAAGGGTAGACCCCTTGTGATGTCATTAAGCATGATGCAATAAGTTCAGTATGCCACTCATTTAAAAAAAATGTCTACTCTAACAGTGACAAAGATATAGATGGATGGATGGAAGCACTTTTCAAGGCAGTGCTTTCAGGGACAGGCCCTGAAATATGGGAACCCTGTGCAGGAGATAAAGCAACTTATTGGCTGACCTATACATTTCATTTTCTGGGCTGAGCACCAATTCCAACTTGGCATCCTAGCTCAGAGAAAACCTGGCTCTGAATGCCAGTGGCTGAATAGCCACATCTGTTTCACAGGCAGGTTATTTGGGTCGTTGGTGGCCCTTTCTTCTTTAGGGTTTGAGGGGTGCCCCCAAACAGCCAAGACACCGGGTGTTTTGAGGACTGTCTGGACCATTTCCTCGCTGTGTTGTGTGTACTTTTCCTTTTTTGGGAGGAGTGGTAAAAGTTAAGTTTAAGAAAATCAGTGGTGAAAAAGAGGAACACATGAGAAGACATAGAATCATAAAATCCTAGAGACCCTAGAGATCCTAGAGATCCTAGAGACCCCCGGGGCCATCCAGTCCAACCCCCTTCCGCCATGCAGGAAGACCCATCAAAGCACTCCCGACAGATGGCTATCCAGCCTCTGTTGAAAAACCTCCAAAGAAGATATATTAGGCCAGAACCGGGAGATTAGAAAACAACAGAAGATATTATTGTATTTGGTTACAGCAGCACGGCTGACCTATGCACAACACTGGAAAGATAAAACAGATATTCAGTTAGATGAATGGAAATTAAAAATGTTAGACATGGTAGAGACTGAAAAATTAGCTAACTCCCTTAATAAAACGGTTCAAAATTTTGAAAGAGAATGGAAAAGGATAATGCTCCGGCCAAACTTGTAAATGTCTGTTGGTATTTGACAAGGATATGTATAAGGGAGAAGGATTCAACTGGAAAATTCTTGATCTACAGAAGAGGGGGGAATGGAAGAATTATAATAATTATATACATATTTGTGTTTATATATATTTTTATGTATTTTGAAAATTAAAAAAAAGGAGATGACTACACCACTCTCCATTGAGGCAGCATATTCCACTGCCGGACAGCTCTGACCATCAGAAAGTTGTTCCTGAGGTTCAAGTGGAACCTCCTTTCCTGCAGCTTGAATCCATTGCTCCTTGTCCTAATCTCTGGAGCAGCAGAAAACAAGCCCACTCCCTCTGATACACAAAACTCTGAAATGCACAGAAGCTGTAGTTCAGTGGTAGAAGTTAGAAAATGTGTTTTCTGTTGTACCAGCTGCAATCTTCCACTTATCTCCTGGCAGGGTTGGGAAAGACTTCTGTCTAAAAATGTGGAGAGCCACTGGATTCATTGTAGGATGATGGTGATGGGATGGTAGCTAAACATGTTTTCCTCTCTCTCTTTCCTTGTCTTCAGTTCCCTCATCTTCAAAGCTACTGTTGGCTGCTGCGCGTGTTGGTGCTGATGAAATGGAGATCGTTCCCTTTGGGTTGCCAGATTAAAAACTGGAGAGGGTTTCTGTACCTTTAATGGTTGCACAGAAGAGGGAATTCAGTAGGTGTTGCTTGTTACCTGGTTGGATGAGAAGCAACACCAGCTCAAATTCCATCCTCTATACAGTCATTAAAATGTATAGGAGCCTTCTCCATTTTTAAATCTAGCAACCAAACCTTTCATCGTTAACAGCACCTTGGACAGGGGCAAATTTCCAGAGCTTGAAAAAGTGACTTTTGGGGACTTGCCTCCAGAACCTTCTAGCTAGCCTGATGCCTGAGAGAGTCTGGGAGTTTTAATTCCAAAAATTCAAGCATTGCAACTTTTTTTTTTTTTAGGAGGGAAAGATTTAACACCCCCACTGTGACTACTCTTAAGGTTTGTGGTGGTTTTTTAAAGGAAACTGAGTCAGAACTCAACTGTCCTGTGTCACATATGTATCTCAGCCCTCGTATTTTAAAAATGCTTGATTAACAGAGGGTGAGCATTCGTTCATTCTGTTCTTTTTTTCTGCCCCCCCGACTGAGTCATTCGCAGAAACATCTTTGTAGAGAGAGAAGATCGGAGTCCTTGGACAGGCTTATATTTTAGCATCGTCTTCCTCTGGACTCTCCACTTAGCATCTGATATTTTAGCATCATCGTCCTACGCTCCAGCATTTAATGATTTTGGATCCTGCAGGCTGCGTTCCACCCACTGGGTCACCGGCATTGTTTATTTGTTTTGTTGACAGCCGCTCGGCATGTCCTCTGCCGAGTGACAGAGATGGATAAGACGTGAGCTGTGAAAATGCATCGGATAATATTATTGGGAAGGCATAATGGCTTTTCCTGAGGCGGCCACTTTGTGTTGACGCTTTTAACGCTCAGCTTTACCAGCGGGACTCTGGAGTACATTTTGACTCCGGGCTGAGGTTGACAGAAGCCCTTCCCAAGCTCTTACTCTTTGGCTTTTTCCTCGGGAAAAAAACAATCTCCTTCCCTAGACAAATGTTGAAGCTGTGCAAGCTGGGAGGTGGAAATCCTAGCGGACGCGAGGGTCATAGTGGTGATGATGATATTTATTTATATCCTTCCTTTTTCCTAGTTGGGCTTAGAGCAGATTTGTTTAAAAAGTCAAAATACAGTGAATATAGATGTTTAAAAGTGACGAAAACTAATTTTTTTAATTATATTTTGTTTAGAAGATACATTTGTATTCCAAAACACGGTTTCCACTATCTCTACAATTCTATATATAAATATATTAAACAAAGAAAAAGAAAAATATACATATTGAGAGACTTATAGATATATAGGCACAGGCAATTTCTGCACTACCCTGTTATAGTGCTATTGTTCCACTTTCAACGGCCTGTCTGGTATTCTGGGCTTTGTAGTTTCCTGAGGCCAAAGACCACTCTGGCTGATCATTCTAAAGGCCTCTCCCTAAACTGCAAACCCCAGGATTCCACAGGATGTTGAAAGTGGAATCATAGCGCTGTAACAGTGTAGTGTGGAAATGGCCACAGTAATTCTTCTTTTTCTTTTTCTTTCCTTTCTCTCTTTATATAAACTTCTGTGGAGTTAGTATGAACAATTGAATTGAATTTGGAGGTACTTATAACTTTAATACATTATGTGAGTTTTGTTAGATTGATAAGGAATTAATTACCAAAGATAATTAAGGAGATATATTACTTTTATTCTCTCATTATTTTGAATGGGTGATCTCGTATTCTGCTTTTGTAACTCTATACATATATTTTTCTTCTTCTTTTTCTTTGTTTAAAATATTTATATATGGAATTGTAGAGATAGTGGACACTGTGTTTTGGAATAGAAACGTATCTTCTAAATAAAATATAATTAAAAATTTTTAAAAAGTGATGAAGCTATTAAAAACCAGTTTAAACATAAGCTATTTTTTAAAAAACAGCACAACAGAGATAAAACAGAATATCTAACATATATTTTATATATAGAGAGAGTTTATTAATGTAAAATATCGTTATCTAACATATTGATTTAGATGAGCTGGGCTCATACACTCGGTCCCCAAAGCCCTGCTGACACAAGAAGGTCTTTACCTGTCTGCGGAAAGAGAGTAGGGAGGATGCCAGTTTAATCTGTCTGGGAAGGGACTTCCAAAACCTGGGGAAAGCCATTGGGAAGGCCCTCTCTCATGTTCCCACCGGGTGTGAAGGGTGATGGGACCTTTACAACCCAAGAGGCCTTGAGTTCAGATTTTACCATACCTTTGCTAACTTTGTTGGACTTAGCCTTCCTCTCTGTAGTGGGATAATGCTGCCCTTCTCTACAGAATGGCTTTAAATTTACGAGAATAGTAATGGTTGCGTTCCTATCTGGCTCAGCGTAGCGTAGCAGGTCTGCATACGAATCTACTCGAGATTGGCCCTGACTGAACTGCCTTTCGAGCCCCCTTTGCTGCCATTCCCTGCTTTGCAGAGAGCGGACAGGATTGCAGAACTATCTGGCCACGTCCCCGTAGCCGAGTGTGAAATGATGAGAAAGAACCGCACGGAGTCCTCTAGAGGATCTGGCGGATATCAGCGCTGATGTCATCATTTAGCGTCTGGCCGTGCGGAGACATTTCTGCAATCCTGCATGTTTCCCGTGAAGCTGGGAATGGCTATTTTGGGGGCTTCGGAAGCTGTTCAGTTTGTGGAAGGGGACTTTGGCCACTGCAGATGTAGGAAGGGAATGCCGCTCTCTGCAGCAACCATAATGCAGGGACTGGCATACTGCTATACTACCCATACCTGTAAGAGAAATTTATGCTTGCAGTGCTCTTAATAGGATGACAGCCTGTGTGTGTTCTGTATGCCTGGGCAGGTGTGTAGAAATGTGTGGAGTACAGCTATCTCTTTGAAGAGATTGTGTAATGGTCTAACTATGAAGACTGGTTTAGTTCTTTTTTAAAAAAAAATGGAGCAAAGACTTGTTAAGATTCTTTATTTGTCTGCCCTGTAGCCAAAACTTGTGCTGAATTCTTTGCTATGGTGTTAAGAGTTGTGCTGTGGGGATTTGGCTAGAGTTTTCCAGTCCTTGGGGGATCCAGGATATCTCAGCTGTTCCAAAATCCAAAAAAATCCAACATCCAAAACACTTCTGGTCCCAAGCATTTCGGATAAGGGATGCTCAACCTGTACTCATTTTTGTACTTTTGCTAGTTGTGAAATATAGGTTCTGTTAGGGATGGAGAATGAAATCACAGGTGCCAAGGGTCTTTTTTTTTTTTTGCCACAAGAAAGTGTTTGTGACCTCAGTTTTGCAGCTTTTGAAACTCTGGGTGAATGTGATAATTTCTTGTCCATTATTTCATGGAGGATTTCACCTGATTTTCCCTCCCTGCTCCCCTGGTCTTTTTATTTTAGGCCCAGGCATGTATGCTTCTTCAAAAAGCTCTCCAGACCCGGGATTTCAAGCTCTCGTTGTCCGAAAAAGAGTGGGAACAGCTGATCAGAGACAGCACCAATCAAGTCACCAAAGTGAGTATGTTCTAAGCTGATTTTTAAGAGATGATTTTAAATTTCCAGGTGAATTTCGTAGATGCGTGGAAGGCTCTGAATAGGCAGCAGTGTGCCAAACGGGGACTAGGTGGTTAAGCATGAGCGTGTCCTGCACACCAAGCTTGTTGTCCAGTGCTCTTTTCCAAGCATTATTTCCATTGGTAGTAAAACTTGCTGGAAGTAAGGTGATTTTTTCAGTTGCAATGCCTCAGTATGCCTGGCTTGCCAGTTTGTGCTGTCTTCTAAGCGTAAAGAAAAAACATTACAAAAAAAAATAATCACCTAGTGGTTTAAAAACACTTTTCCTCAGTTTCATTCCAAAATCCATATTAGAGTAATGCCTTTATTGGAGTAACCAAAGCGTGAGTGGAATTTAGGGGGAGAAAAAAGGCAGCCTCACTGGTCTCTGAGTCCAAACAAATCCTGCAGTCGGTCATTGAACATGAGTCAGCAGTGTGACGCGGCAGCCAAGAAAGCCAATGCGATTCTTGGTTGCATCAATAGGAGTATGGTGTCTAGATCGAGGGAGGTAATGGTACCACTCTATTCTGCATTGGTTAGGCCTCAGTTGGAATACTGTGTCCAGTTCTGGGCATCTCAATTCAAGAAGGATGTTGAGAAGCTGGAATGTGTCCAGAGGAGGGGGACCAAAATGGTGAGGGGCCTGGAAGCCATGAAGCCCTATGAGGAGTGGCTTAGGGAGCTGGATATGTTCAGTCTGCGGAAGAGGAGGTTAAGAGGGGACATGATAGCCATGTTTAAATATTTGAAGGGATGCCATGTAGAGGAGGGAGAAGACTTGTTTTCTGCTGCTCCAGAGACCAGGACAAGGAGTAATGGATTCAAGCTGCAGGAAAGGAGATTCCACTTGAGCCTCAGGAAGAACTCCCTGATGGCCAGGGCTGTCCGGCAGTGGAATTTGCTGCCTCCATGGGGTGTGGTGGAGTCTCCTTCTCTGGAGGTTTTTAAGTAGAGGCTGGATGGCAATTTGTTGGGAATGCTTTGATGGGTTTTCCTGCATAGTAGGGGTTGGACTGGATGGCCCCTGGGGTCTCTTCCAACTCCATGATTCTATGACTCTACGACTCTGTGATTCTAGACAGCAAAGGGAAGGGAAAGCAGGTGGGGGCAGCGGGCAGCTGAGGGAATGGGCGATTGTTCCCTAAAATAGCGTCCCTGCTAGCTGCGGGCTTGGTGTCTCTGTGCGCTTACATACAGGTTGGGTGACCTTCCTGGCTTCCGAGTTCATCGGGATGCTACCCGCAGGTCTGGCTGCATTGCAACCCCTAGGCTGCTCTCGTGATCCAGGTGGATCTAGGCAACAGTTCTCATCTTCTGTGCCTTTACACTTGATTTGTTTCAGAATTCAGAGTTCTGGGGACTCAGATTTTTGTTTTATTTTCTTCTTTTTAAAGGACAGTTAAGTCCACACTGTATGGTATGGAGAAGTATATAAAAATATGCCCCAAAGGCAATCCAATCAATGAAAAACACCAGCTCCTCCAGTCCTGAATAGTCTCCACGGTGTGTTGTATTTGCAAAGGAAAGTTCTGAGTCCTCGATCTGTATAATTAAGGCAGCCTTCCTCAGAATGCGCCCCTCAAATGGGTTGGACTCCAACTCCCATCAGTCCCAACCACCAAGGCTCTAATGGGGGTGATGGGTACTGTAGTGAAAAGCATCTCAAAAACACAAGGTCGAAGGAGGCCAAATTAAAGCATAACGATTTTATTAAAATACATTTAGTCCCAATATTTATGTACCACTGAATAACAAATACTTTCCAGAGGGCGACGTGAACACTGGTGTGTGAAAAGCAATCCACAATGCATTCATATTCACAAGCTTCCTTTTTCTCAAAATAATTTATGCCTGGCATATTATGTTCCAGTTGTTGGTCACTTTGAACCTTAAGTCCCATAGAATTTTTACATCACCGTTTTTGACAACTTTTCCAGGCTTGTGTCCCCACCAGGACTTTGCAGACAAGAAATCCTTTTTTTTTTTTTTACATAAATTGTGATGTATCGTTGCAACCACTTTATCGCGGTGTTTCTTATATTCAGCCTGCATGATCTTGTCGCCTGAACTGATAGGATAGTCAACAGTTTCATCTTTTACTTTAGATAGATGACATTTGATATCTGCAGTTATTTTATTTTTTTTCGGTGCAGTGGATAGATATATAGACACAGTAATTCTTTTTTTTCTTTCTGTCCTTTCTCTTTTTATATAGACATCTATGGATTTAGTGTGAACAATGTAATAGAATTTGGAAGCGCTTAGAACTTTAATACATTGTGTGAGTTTTGTTAGATTGATAAGGAATTAATTACCAAAGATAATTAAGCAGATATATTACTCTTATTAGCTAACACATTGTAAACCACTTAGAGAGCACGTAGCTGATGAGCGATATAGAAATACACATGCTATTGCTATTGCTATTCTCTCATTATTTTGAATGGATGAATGGATGATTTCTTATTCTTTTTCTGTAACTCTAAACATATATTTTTCTTATTTTTCTTCTCCTTCTTCTTTAATATACACATGCACACACACATACACACATATATATGTTTATTACATTTATATATGTATATATCTATCTATTGAACTGTGTAGGGGTAGTGGAAACTATGTTTTGGAATATAAATGTGAATTCATATATGTGAATGTGAATGCGGATACACTGAATTGTCCATGCGCACGTCACTGCCATTTAATAATATGGGACACAATCATGCGGTTTTTTCAGCATCTGTGGGGTGGTGATCCTGGAACCCAACCCCACACAAATCTGGAGGGCCTGCTCTGTTTGTCATGATGCAGTTACAAAGAGTGACACTGCTTGGAACATCCCACATTATCCAACCATGCCTCAGTGACTCCAAGATACTTGGATAGAATCTGGATAATTGATGGCCCGTAACTCCAGCCAGTAAAAGCTGGGGGATTGTGAAAATGAATAAGAAGAAGAAGAGGAAAAGAGACTTTGGGGGATCTCAGCAGCAGGGTACAAAGGCAGGAGACACCCCAAACCTCCCATCCATTTATTCATGGCAAAAATCCCATCAACTGGCAGTCTTTGCCCAACCCTTCCCAATATTAGGCACCCTAGATTGCACTGGATTATATTCCCCATAATTCCTGGCCGTGCAGGCTATGCTGATGGAAGCTATAGTCCAACAGCATCCGGGACCCAGAGGTTGCTAATGTTGGCCGTCCGTGTTTTATTTCTCCCTGTCTTTGCAGCCGGGGTTGTTTTTGACAAAATCTCCTGCTCTGCTCTGTTTTTCTCTGAAATGCTGCTGCTTCTATACTGAGCTTGGCATATTTTTTTTTGTTGTTGTTGTTGTCATCGCCGCCGTTGCTTTGTCCTTGCTGAATCAGGAGAATGCTGCGGGGCATGACCATTCAAATCCATCATGATTATTAAATAAACCAAAAGCAAGACGGAATAATGAATTATATGTTTTTGTGGCTTGGGAGGCTGAACCTAGTGGAAAAAAGAGAAGGGATGGTTTTCTCTATAGCAGAGCCTGGGGAGAGGGAAATGACTGTTTTGGACCGCAATTCCCAGAATTCCCCAGATAGCACGGCCACTGTTGCTGCTGGCTGGGGGATTATGGGCACTGTAGTCTCTTTAAAAGTCTTATTTTCTTTTTCTCTCTAAGGGATGTGGGACTATGGGGAGAGTAGATCTAAGATCGCAGAATGGGATGGTGGAGGAAGAATAACCATATAAAAATTGTGTGTGTGTGTGTGTGTGTGTGTACATTTACATGTACACAAATTAGTGTTGAGACTGTGTTAACTATAGGAGTTTCCTTAGTATCTCCCAGACCAGACCCTCTGCTTTATAACAAGCCCTGAACTCTTCTGGGATCCTGATGTCAGAAAGATACTGAATTGATTTATTTTGCATTTTTATATCTTCGCTTTTTTTGTATCCCACCCATCAGACTTTTCTTCTGGCGCGCAGACAGCGAACGTAGTAGTAGTTTGTTAACACATCTTATTAGGCCAAGGCATAATAATAGATTTACTGCGGGCGGTCTGGGAAACCAGATGAACCCCAGAAGCATTTTTCCTGCGGATGGTGCCAGGCACCTGGCTTCGCTGGCCAAAGGCATTTCCGTGGCAACATTTGGGCAGGGGCAAGGGTGTACCAGGAGGCACTAGGCAGCGTGCTGATGGTTGCAGGGCTAACATCTGCTGGGGGCGCCTTCATTGTGACTTCTGTACAGCTGTTCTTTTTGGGATGCTGGGGAGGAAGAAGGCAGAAGGTATGTGGCTTGGCCAGGGGGCTTCCTTTGGACGCTACTCAGCTTCAGAAAAAGTGGGCTGAACTCCGGCAAGCTCAATGTGTAGGTGCGTCTCCAGGAGAGCAAATCTTTTCGTTATTTACGACTCGGGGAAGGGTCGTTTGGAAATACCAGGGTCCGTTTTGCACTACACAGTTAAAGCACTGTGTGTTCCCTATGAAATCCTGGAGGCACTAGAGCTCTATGGCTGCGAATTCTCAATACCTCTTGCTAAAATGGAAATCCTAGGATTCCATAGCTTGTTGCCATGGTAGTTAAAGTGGAACCAAAGCACTTGGATTAAAGAAAAAAACAGTTGAAAAAGAAAAAGCAAAGAAGAATGAGAACCACTGTTAAGATTTCTTGGTAGAAAAGGGAGATGTACAAATTAGGTAGAATGATCGGGTCTGGTTTAAATATGAGTGAACTGACAAGGTACTAAGTAGAATTTTTTAAAATATAAATACGTAAAATGTAAATACAGAGACTCACAACAGGAGGAGTTTTTGTGAGCGTAAAGGGAAACAGACAGACTGACAGATAGAGAACGGTAAGCTTACGTAGCAACAGACAGAGACAGGAAGAACTTTAATGAGAACGTTCTTAAAGTTAAAGTAAAAAATGCGTGCTCTCTAACCAAGGGAGGGTGGGAAGTTATACAGAACATATATTGTGTCTGAGATGGAGAGAAAAATAAGGGGTGTGTGAAATGATGTGAACTGAACATAACATGCACGATACGTATACAGTAAGCTTCTTTATTTTGTCAACGTAAAGAAAATCAATTTTTATTAACATCAAGGGATGAATTATATGTGAAGTTTAACTATTTTATATATACTTTTTTTTTGTTTTTTTAAAAACAGTGGAATCAGAGCACTATAGTGGCATAGTGTGAAGGGGCCCCAGGATCCTGCATTTTCATAGAATCACAGAATCATAGAGTTGGAAGAGACCCCAGGGGCCATCCAGTCCAACCCCCTGCCATGCAGGAACACCCTCAAAGCACTCCTGACAGATGGCCCTCCAGCCTCTGCTTAAAAACCTCCAAAGAAGGAGGAGAGTCCACCACACTCCATGGAGGCAGCAGATTTCACTGCTGGACAGCTCTGACCATTAGGAAGTTCTCCCTGAGGTTCAAGTGGAATCTCCTTTCCTGCAGCCTGAATCCATTGCTCCTTGTCCTAGTCTCTGGAGCGGTAGAGAACAAACCTGCTCCCTCCTCAACGTGACATCCTTTCAAATATTTAAACATGGCTATCCTGTCCCCTCTTAACCTTCTCTTCTGCAGACTAAACATACCCAGCTCCCTAAGCCGTTCCTCATAGGGCTCCATGGCTTCCAGACCCTTCACCATTTTGGTTGCCCTCCTCTGGATGCGTTCCAGCTTGTTGACATCCTTCTTGAATTGAGGTGCCCAGAACTGGACACAGTACTCCAAATGAGGCCTAACCAATGCAGAATAGAGTGGTACCATTACTTCCCTTGATCTAGATACCACACTCCTATTGATGCAACCAAGAATCGCGTTGGCTTTCTTGGCTGCGACATCACACTGCTGACTCATGTTCAGCTTGTGATCTACCAAGACTCCTAAATCCCTTTCACACGTACTGCTATCCAGCCACATGTCCCCCATGCTATATTTGTGTATTCCATTTTTTTCTGCCCAAGTGCAGGACCCTACATTTCTCTCTGTTGAAATTCATTTTGTTAGCTTTGGCCCAGCTCTCCAATCTTACAAGGTCGTCTTGAAATTTGATCCTATCCTCTGGGATGTTAGCAACCCCTCCCAGTTTGGTATCATCTGCAAATTTGATCAGCATGCCCTCCACTCCTTCATCCAAATCATTGATGAAGATGTTGAATAGCCCAAGTGCAGGACAGACCCTGTGGCACCCCGCTAGTCACTTCTCTCCAGGACAAAAAGCAGCCATTGGTGAGGAGCACCCTTTGGGTTTGGTTGGTCAACCAATTACAAATCCAACTAACAGTAGCCCTGTCCAGCCCGCATTTTACTAGTTTCTTTGCAAGAATGTCATGTGGAACTTTGTCAAAGGTCTTACTGAGGTTAAGATATGCTACATCTACAGCATTCTCTTCATCTATCAAGCTTGTAATGCTATCATAAAAAGAGATAAGATTTGTCTGGCATGACTTGTTTCTGAGAAATCCATGTTGGCTTTTAGTGATTATGGCATTGCTTTCTAAGTAATAACAAACTGGCTGTTTAATGATCTGCTCTAGGATCTTTCCTGGAATTGATGTCAGGCTTACCGGGCAATAATTATTAGGGTCCTCTTTTTTCCCCTTCTTGAAGATGGGGATGACATTTGCCCTCCTCCAGTCTGCTGGGACTTCTCCTGTTCTCCAAGAGTTCTGAAAGATTTTACTGTCCTTCAGGATTGGTTTGGCCCACCTCCTGTATTAAGCTTACATTAGGGTGCTGACATTTACCTACTTGTTCACATACTTATTATTGAAATGTTTATATCCTGCCGTATATCTCAAGATTGCATGATTAGGTTTTACAACAGGGATAAGTAACTGTGCTGGGGGCAGAGGACAGTTGTACCGCAAGCTTTGCTCCAAGAGATCGTATCTGGTTTTCCTTGTCGCGTTCAGCTTTGATTATTTGGCTGTTTTGGAGATGGTGGTTGGAAATTTGGTGGTAAAAGTTGCAAAGCTGCCTCTTTGGACAGTTTTGTATCACTTTGACTCTTTTGGAATAAAAAATCCCTCTCCCCATTTAAAAAATATTGGTTTTCTGGAGGATTGCCAAAATTGGGGAGATTGGAGATTGGGGATTATACCTTTCCCCACCCCTGGTTTACTGTATTAACATCGAATTTTGGCTGGTAGAAATTGCCTTAGTTTGGAAAACTGAGGAGATAATCCAGATTAACTGCTGGCATATTAGATTATGGAGTTTGGCTTTAAAAGAAGAATGTAACACAGAAATTAAGGGTAACAAGAAATTACCGAGCACCGGAAAACTTTTATGATACTTGCTTTTCCTTTATCAAAAGTATAAATCATAATAGATCACCTCTAATCTCTCACGGTAATGAATAGAAAATTGATTTCAGCTAAAGGTGACACGAGCAAACAACGAATGTAGGCGTGTTAATTGCTTTGCAGTACTTTATGCTGGACTTTCTTTAAGTTGTAGCTGATGATATGGCCTTTTCCATAGAAAGTTTAATTTTTTTTTTTTAAAGAGTAGTTCAAGGTAATGATTAAATAGTAGCAACTGTCATGGAGAGCCAGTGTGGTGTAGTAGTATGAGCATTGAACTATGGAGAAGAGAGTTCAAATTCCTTCTTGGCCATGGAAATCCACTGGGTGGCCTTGGGCAAGTCACATTGTCTCAGCCTCAGAGGAAGGCAAAGGCCAGCCCGCTCTGAACAAATCTTGCCAAGAATACTCCATCATAGGTTCACCTTAGAGTTGCCAGAAGTCAGAAATGACTTGAAGGCACACAACAACAGTAATAAGTGACAGTCACAGCTGCAGAAAAAACAAACAAACAGGCTCATCCAACCTTGAGCGGATATTTTGGGTTACAGCTTTGATTATCCCTCATTAGAGGCCATGCTGGCTGAGCCCAATGGGAACTGGAGTCCAGAATGTATGTGTGGGGAGTGAGGTTGGGGAAGTTTATTTTAGAGCATTCAAAGTGCTTAATATGTGTTCTCATGTTCTTAAAATGTCTTCCCATTTTATTCCACTCCCCCCCACAACCAGTTGTCTCCGTGCATTAACATTTGGATTGGCAGCTTCCAAAGACAGAGGCTTGTCCTCTTGTTCTTTGTAAAGCATCACACCCCTTCTTGGTTCTAGATGAATTAATAACAACTCGCACAACAGCCTGATAAGGTAGGTCAGTCGCATTATCTGTAGGCCAACAAGTGCAAGGAACAAATATATTGATGCCGGTTCTGTAATCAGAATCTGTTTGTTCCCCACTATAAAATTCTGGAGATGGTATAAACTTCTGGAGATGACCATCTCTTTCCGCATGACTAAGAGCTTAAGAAACATGAGTAGATTCTGTCTCTGGGCATTGTTCGCACCTGCAGCCGATGGCTCCCATGTCAGTGGAGCAGAGAGTCCGGTCCACATCTTTAAGGTTGCTGTCCAAGGTGCTGAATCATGTTTAGAAGTACACTTCAGCCCCTTAGAACAGCGCTTTCCAAACGGTGTGCCGCGACACATTTGTCTGTCGCCTGAAGTGTGTAGGTGTGTCGCCTACAGTCTTGGAACTGTGTGTTATTATTTATAAATAGTATATTTTAAAAATATATGAAAGGTTTTCATGAGATGTGCTGTGTCCCCATACATTTCGTTATTACAATTGATGTATGTGTCCGTTTCTCTTATATGGGGGCGTAGTTTAATCTCCGGTTTGCTGGTAGAACTGAATTGCTGTGCTGCGAAATGATACGTGTCTAAAAAGTGTGTCACCAACATGAAAAGTTTGGAGAGCTCCGCCTTAGACAGTTCCTGTAAGAGTTCAAAACTGGACTGGCTTCATGGCCCTCTGAGCAGCCACTCCTGACTCTTTGCCCCAAAGCCCCTGTAAACTTACACATCTGGCCTCAAACAAGTGTGTCTCTTGTAGCTTCCTCATTTTCTGCCTTATAGACCTTATTTTTATGAATGAGAAGTTTGCAGCAGATGTGCAGTTCAGACTGGGGCCTTCCTCTCTCAGTTTCATGGCTCCGACATTACCCCCACCCTCAAGGACGAGGTGGTGGGGTTACAGCTCCTGCCCAGTGGCCCCACTTTATCTTGCCAATAGCGATAGCTGATGGCTCTGATGCCCATGGGGTAGTGAATCCCCTGGGGTTATAGTCCAGATTTTAAAAGAACTGTCCAAAGTGCTGAACCTAATCTAAGGGTATTTATTTTTTACTTGTTTAAATTACGTCCCTCCATTCTTCTGCCAAGAGACCCAAGGCAGCTTAAAACAAATTAAGAGTGGCAAAGGCAGGTCCTGGGATAATGCTATTAAAGCTTGGACTGAAATCCCAAGTGGATTCAACACCACCACCACTGCCCTGCTGACCTTGGTTGTGTTGGGTTTTTATTACATTGCATCTATTTATCTCCTTGCCTGTCCCTTGTAGACAAGTGAGCTGGAAATGAAATTAAATGTGCATTGCTTTTCACCCTGGTAGCCTCGTAAAAGCCGCCCCAGATCACTGCGGTCTCTTCTTTGTGCGAATCAAGAAGTGAATATTTGTGTGTGTGTGCTTACTTAGAAAGTATCGCTGTTCGTAGCAAGGGAACCAGGAAATAAAGAGAGCTTCAGTGTATAATGCTAAGGAGTCTCTTCGTGGAACTGGTCCCCTAGAGAACAATCGTGCTATTTTATGGTAGATCAGACTAGCAGGAGATGGTAGGGGCAAGCCCTTGGCTGTAGGGAGAGTAGGAGCTGTGGGACGTGGCTTTTTTTTAAATGGCCTGCCCTGAGAGGTTGACAGTGTAAAATGCAACCACTCAACAGCAGACTGGCCTGAAGCCAAACAAAACTAAAAAAGACTGTGATTGAGAAATACAAATACACATATATAGAACAATTTTAAACCAATATAATTTATAATTAGGTATTAATATATTAAATATATATTAAACATATATACCGATTTGTTCCAAATACTGCATGTTAGATCGATAAGATTAAGCAACAGATGTTAATGCTAAGTTTACTTGTTTTACTATGGTAGCGCTTACGTAGATTATTCTGGGTAGTTGAGAACCGGGGTAGGAACATTTTTTAAATTATGTTTTGGCATTAGATCATAGAATCCTACAATCATAGAGTTGGAAGAGGCCCCAGGGGCCATCCAGTCCAACCCCCTTCTGCCATACAGGAACCTCCATCAAAGCATTCCCGACAGATGGCCATCCAGCCTTTGCTTAAAAACCTCCAAAGAAGGAGACCCCACCACACTCCCAGGCAACATATTCTACTGCCGGACAGCTCTGACTGTCAAGAAGTTCTTCCTGAGGTTCTGGTGGAATCCTGTTTCCTGCAGCTTGAATCCATTGCTTCTTGTCCGAGTCTCTGAAGCAGCGGAAATCAAGCCCGCTCCCTCCTCCACATGACATCCCTTCAAATATTTAAACATGGCTATCATGTCCCCTCTTAACCTTCTCTTCTGCAGACTAAACATCCCCAGCTCCCTCAGCTGCTCCTCATAGGGCTTCATGACTTCCAGACCCTTCCCCATTTTGGTTGCGCTCCTCTGGACACGTTCTAGCTTGTCCATATCCTTCTTGAAATGAGGTGCCCAGAACTGGACACAGAATTCCAAATGAGGTCTGACCAAAGCAGAATAGAGTGGTACCATTACCTCCCTTGATCTGGACACCATATTCCTATCGATGCAACTAAGACTTGTGTTGGCTTTCTTGGCTGCCGCGTCACACTGCTGACTCATGTTCAGCTTGTGATCTACCAAGACTCCTAGATCCCTTTCACATATATACTGCTGTCCATCCAAGCATCCCCCATCCTATATTTGTACATTCCGTTTTTTCTGCCTAAGTGTAGGACTTTACATTTCTCTCTGTTGAAATTCATTTTGTTAGCTTTGGCCCAGCTCTCCAATCTGCCAAGGTCATTTTGAATTCTGACCCTGTCCTCTGGTGTATTAGCAACCCCTCCCAATTTGGTGTCATCTGCAAATTTGATCAGCATACCCTCTGTTCCTTCATCCAAGTCATGGATGAAGATGTTGAATAGCCCTGGGCCAGGACAGAACCCTGTGGCACCCCACCAGTCACTCCTCTCCAGGAAGAAGAGAAGCCATTGGTGAGGAGCACCCTTTGGTTTCAGTCGGTCAACCGATTACATATCCACCTAACAGTAGCTTATTTGCAAGAATGTCATGGGGAACTTTGTCAAAGGTCTTACTGAAATCAAGATTTATGTTACTTATTTGGTTATTTAGTTTAGATTGTTAGATATCTTCTTTATTCTTTATTCATAGGTAGATTTGTTCTTTACTGTTTAATTTACTCAGATAGATAGTTAGGCTAGATAGTTTAATTTAGATAGTCTAGTCTTGTATGTCTTTTTGGTTTGTTGTGTTGCCAATATATCTTGATATTTGTTTGCATTGGTTATTTCTATATTTGTTAGTGTATGTTGTTTATTTTCTTTTTGTCCTTTCTGTTTTTATATATTCAAAAATAAATATCAAAAAAGGGATCCATTCCCCAAGCAAAAACCCTACTTTTGCGTTGCAGCCTGGGGCAAAAGAATAGCTGGGCAGGATGGGGATGGACATACATCTGAAGACATATGCTTAGAACTAAAATGAAAAATAATCAGACCAGCAGTTTCTTCCTATAAAATGAAAATTGACTCCACAATCATCCTTCCTGTTTCTCTCCGTTTCTCTCTCTCCTTCTTCCATCCACTAGTGAATGAATGAATTCTGTCATATTCTCTCTCTCTGTCTGTCTCTTGCCTCCACCCTACACACATATACATCCTCCCTCTCTCCTTTTATGCTTATTTTTTCTGCCAGCATCTGCTTCGTAGGATTATGAAAACAGCAGAATCGCTTGTGTGTTTTGTTAAGATTTTGCTTTATGTTAGAAGGAGACGTGTAAGAAGAAAGATACAGAATTGTTCCAGAATTTCTTTCCAGGGGCTAAAAGAGCCTCCCTGCTCTTGGAAGAAGGAGAGTCCTTCATCTTTTTTAACGGGAGAGTACAAGGACTTGTTAGTTCAATAAAACTGATTTCTTATTCGGGTGGCTTTGTGGGAGATGGGTATTTGGAAACTGTTTTGGTACAACGCTTGTCTGTTTTCGTGAAGCAATCGGTTTCTCCGTCCTTATTTCTCCCTTTCTGTAGTGACATTGAGAAAACTGCAGTAGTAGAGTCGTACTTCTGTTCTCTGCCTCTTCGGAGCCTTGTGTGCTTGGCCTGAGGCAAGCAGCAGATCGCTGGGTCGCAGCCAGCCTTGTTTTTTTCAGAAATGGAGATCTGCCATTTTTCTCTCTGTCCCAACGTGTATTGCCAGGGGCAGCCTCCCTGTTTGGAACTGCAGGTGTCCCATCTGCAACGTCTGATTAAACTCTTGGACTTCCTCTCTCCCCCACTCCATTTATTCCACTTAACCTAATGAAATGGTCTGGAGAATGCAAAAGCTTTTACATGTGGTGTAAAATTTTATTTGTCTCTAATGAAGGTACAGTCATCCCTCTCCATTTGCTAGGGTTAGGGGCCCAGGACCCCTGTGAAAGCGGAAAACCCGTGAATTACTCTAGGTCCTCCCAAACCATATTTAGCACAGAAAAAGTATGATCACCATATTCAACCCACCCTGGGTTCCTTTGAGGCATCAGGGTTCCTTCCCAAGGCAGAAATGGGGGACTGGTGGGGCTGACAGCCACCTCCGCTGCCACCCCACACCGTTTTTAAGAGGGACGTACAAGCCTTATTTGCAGTTTCTCAGCCTCACGAGGTTTGCAGTCCCTTTTAAAAATGGCCCAGGGAGGCAGCAGAAGCAACAGCAAAGAATCCGTGAATAATCAAATCTGCAAAAGTGAAACCCACAAATGGGGAGCGCTGACTGTATTGCCAACCTGTGGACGTGGTTTTCTGTTTTGTTCTTAAACCAACATGGTGAAGCAAAAACGTGGTTTATGTTTAATGCAATAAATGTTGTGAATATGATAATAATAAAGCTTAAGAAGAATGATACATGTAATCGATTATAAAACATTCACAATCAAGATTTTTCTGTGTAGAGCATGGAATCTCCTCTCTTCTTTTTGTTAATCGCTGATGTCTCCTTTTTTAAAATAGACTTTAAAGACAGTGGGTGAGTTCAAGATCAAGGTGGACCAAGAGAAGGTCATCAAGTGTCTGGAGCTGTTGAACCACCTCATCAAAACGGTGACCAAACAGGTAGACGTGGCTTTGCTTCTCCAACCTGGTTCTTTAGACTTTATCTGAAGTTGTGCAGATAATCTGAATTGCTTTAGTTTGTTCGTTCAGGTCAGGGGCAGAGTGCGGCCATGGACCACGTGTATCCCCAGCCCCAGTCATTCTCCCAAAGCCCTGTGACACACCCAAATTTTTAAGATTTATTCTGTCCAATTTTCAGTCATTTTTTTGCCCCAGTCCCAGACAGAGAGCCCCCAAAATGCATTTAGTAAAATGGCATCCCTTATATAAAATTGAAAAATCAAAGTCTGCTTTTTGGAATCTTTTTTTTTTAAAAATGTTTTCAAGCTGTGGTTGGTTGAATCCATGGATACGGCAGGCCAACTGTGATGGAAAGTTTTTTGGGGAGTTGTTGGGTAGGGCTGGAGGTAATGTTGCACAAAGAAGGAGACTCCACCACACCCCATGCCAGACAGCTCTGATGGTCAGGAAGTTCTTCCTGAGGTTCAAGTGGAATCTCCTTTCCTGCACCTTGAATCCATTGCTCCTTGTCCTAGTCTCTGGAGCGGTAGAGAACAAGCCTTTTTTTTATTATTATTACAGCTCCCAGAATTGCACAGCCAACAAGACTGGCAGCTGTACTGGTAGTCAGATTCTAGGGTTTATAATCCAAAAAATAGTTTTTCCATCGCTCTGGTGAAAGCATTGTGCAAAAATAGGGAAATGGGCCAGAAATGAATTAGGGTTTTCACAGCTTCTTCTGTGTCTTCTTTTTTTTTTTTAAATGAACCATTTGTTGTTGTTGTTGTTGTTGTTGTTGTTGTTGTTGTTTTTCCTGGACTTGACAGCCAGTGTAGTGTAGGAGTTTGAGCATTAGACTAGGAGCATTTCCACACTAGACTGTAATAGTGCTGTTCTTCCACTTTCAACCACGAGCACATCCTCTGGAATCCTGGGATTTGCAGTTTAGGGAGGGGCATTTGAGGCCTTTGAGGAGTCTTTGAGTTCCCTCCCTAAACTGCAAACCTGAGGATTCCAGAGGATCATAGAATCATAGAGTTGGAAGAGACCAGACGGGCCATCGAGTCCAACCCCCTGCTATGCAGGAACACCCATCAAAGCACTGCTGACAGATGGCCATCCAGCCTCTGCTTAAAAACCTCCAAAGAAGGAGACTCCACCACACTCCATGGAGGCAGCAGATTCCACTGCCGGACAGCTCTGACCATCAGGAAGTTCTTCCAGAAATTTCAGTGGAATCTCCTTTCCTTTCCTCCTTTCCAGCTTGAATCCATTGCTCCTTGTCCTAGTCTCTGGAGTGGTAGAGAACAAGCCTGCTCCCTCCTCGACATGACATCCCTTCAAATATTGAAACAGGGCTCTTATGTCCCTTCTTAACCTTCTCTTGTGCAGACTAAACACACCCAGCTCCCTAAGCCGTTCCTCACAGGGCTTCATGGCTTCCAGACCCTCCACCATTTTGGTCGCCCTCCTCTGGACACGCTCCAGCTTGTCGACATCCTTCTAGAATTGAGGTGCCCAGAACTGGACACCGTATTCCAAATGAGGCCTAACCAGTGCAGAATAGAGTGGTACCATTACCTCCCTCGATCTAGACACCATCCTCCTATTGATGCAACCGAGGATGTTGGAAGTGGAAGAATAGCACTATAACAGTATAGTGCAGAAATGGCCCAGGATTCTAGAAGAACAGCCTCAAATCCCTCCTCGGCCACAGAAACCCACTGGGTGAACTTGGTCAAGTCACACACTCTCAGCCTCAGAGGAGGGCAATGTCAAACCCCCTTTGAAGAAATCTGGCCACTACCACCCCCAGGGATAGTTTCACCTTAGGGTCTCCCTAAGTGGACACAACTTGAAAACACACAACAACAGTAATAAGCGATAGACGCAGCTGCAGGGGAAAAAAAACAGGCTCATCCAACCTTGAGAGGATGCTTTGCATTAGAGCTTTGATTGTCCCTCACCCTAGGCCACGTTGGCTGATGCTGATGGGAAGTGGACTCCAAAATAATCTGTGTGGGGTACTGAGGTTGGGGAAATTTACTTTAGCGGATTCAAAGCACTTAAAGTCCACATTGCTTTGTCCTTTTCAGGAACTGCCTGTGGATCTGACGGAGCTGCCCGGCGTGCTGCAGGAGCTGGCTCAGCAGGAGGGTTTTGGGAAATCCACTCGACTCAACGATCTCTACTGGAACGTCATGAAACCCCTGGGCTTCACGTATGTCCTTTGGGCCCCTTCGTTCGCTGAGATGTAGTGGCCCGATGCAGTTGGCACAAGCATCAAATGGAGTGCGCTGAATCCAAGAGCCCCTTGACCAAAACCTGTGATCTCTCAAGGTCTCAGCAATCCTGGTGGCCCTCCAGCGCTCTGGAGAAGCCCAAAATGGCCCCCTGCAGGCCTCCAAAGTCCTGGAACGTGGCCGTCTCTGGTTAGAGGTAGAGCCCATGCCTTATCTACAGGCTGTCCCAGGTACAACCTCTGGTGTCGCCAGCCAGGGCCTGGGATGATTTCCTGCCTGAAATCCCAGGCCCTTTCCTTCTGCACAGTTACAGCATTGCATTGGCTGCAGTTGCATTCTTTAATTGGGATATGTAATTTGTGGAGGAACTTAGAACTCCCTAGGTGAGCATTCTAAATATCTCTCCCTAAACTGCAAGTGAGAGCCAGTGGAAGCCCACTGGGTCACCTTGAACAAGTCACATTCTCTCAGCCTCAGAGGAAGGCAGTGGCAAACCTGCTCTGAACAGATAGTGCCAAGAAAACCCCATGATAGGGCCACCATAGGCCAGAAATGACTTGAAGGCGCACAACAGCAACAAGCTGCAAATCCCAGGATTCCAGGGCGTTGAAATGGAATCACAATGCTCTAACTGAATGGTGTGAATGGGCCTTGAGATGTCAGCCTGAGTACCGGGCAGTCTTGGATTACCTGGGGCCCTTCCACACTACACGGTTGTCGCAGTGTGGTTCCATTTATCTCTAAAGCAGAGCTTTCCAAACTTTTCATGTTGGTGACACACTTTTTAGACATGCGTCATTTCGCGACACAGTAATTCCGTAAGCAATTCAGTCAGTGGAGGCAGCCCCTCCACCCGGGCTCGGCCCACCACTGCCCTCGCTGGGGTCTTTGTCAGACTGAGGCAATGGCAGCAGGAGAGGCAGGCCCTCCACTCAGGCCTGGCCTCCCACTACCGCTCTCGCCGGGGTCTTCCTTGGCCTGGGGCAGCAATGGCGGGAGAGGCAGTCCTTCCACCTGGGCCTGGCCTGTCGCTGCAGTCTTCCTCCGTCCGGGGCGGTGGGAGAGGCAGCCCCTTAACCCAGGCCTGGCCCACCCGTGACGTTTGTGTGACACACCTACGCGCTGCAGCCGACACATTAACATGTCACGACACGCAGTTTGGAAAGCTCTGTTGTAGTGCCTTTTTGTGGTCCCAATTCCTGTGCCCCTGATGCTTGCAAATGTGAAGGGATGACTGTACTACGTTTAGACGGGAAGAATGAAATCTAGGATGAGTGATGCCTGGCTTGGCAACAATACATGTGAGGAGGGGTCTTAATAGACCACAAGATGACATGAGTCATCAGTGTGATGCAGCAGCCAAAAAAGCCAATGCGATTCTAGAGTGCACTGATAGGAGCATAAAAGTCCAGATCAGGGGAAGTAGTGGTGCCACTCCATTCTTTTAGTCAGACTTCACCTGGAGTACTGTGTCCTGTTCTGGGCACCACCGTTCAAGAAGAACATTGAGAAGCTGGAATGTGTCCATAGAAGGGTTACCAAGATGCCAAAAGGTTTGGAAACCAAGCCTTATAAGGAGTGACTTAAGGAGATGGGTGAATATTGAGAGCTGATATGGTAGCTGTATCTAAATATCTGAAGAAGTGTCACGTAGAAGATGGAGCAAGCTTATTTCCTGCTGCTCCCAGACTAGAACACGAACTGGTGAATTCAAATTAAAAGAAAACAGATTCCACTTAAATGTTAGGAAAGCCTTCTTTGTTGCAAGAACTGTTTGGTAGTGTGATAAATTGCTCTGGAAGATGATGCTTTTTCTTTCTTTGGAGGTCTTTAAATAGAGGTTGAATTGCCATCTGTCAGGAATGCGTTAGTTGTGCTTTGCTGCATGACAGGGGGTTGGACTAAGGGCTTTTCCGCACTGCACTGTTATAGTGCTATTATTCCACTTTCAACCTCCTGTGGAATTCTGGGGTTTGTAGTTTCCTGAGGCCAAAGAGCTTTCTGGCTGAGAATCCTGAATGCCCCTCCCTAAACTACAAACCCCAGGATTCCACAGGAGGTTGAAAGTGGAACAGTAGCACTATAACAGTGTAGTACGGAAAGGCCCTAAGCGGCGCTGGATGGCCCTCCCTTCCTACAACCCTGGAGGCTTATACCAGTCCGAGCTTTCTTGTTGTGTGCCTTCAAGTCATTTCCTACTTACACCGACCCTAAAGTGAACCTACCATGGGATTTTCTGGGGCTGAGAGTATTTTTACTCTCCCACAGTTTCCGCCGGCCAGTCAAGGCATGTTTTTCAGTTCAGTGTATTTTTTTTTTTAATTGATCGTCTGTGCTTCTCTGCTTTGACTCGCAGGCGCCCAGCGAAGGAGAAAGCTTCAGCCCAGCCAAAGCGCCCAGCTGAGACCGAGCCACCCCTGAAGCGGAAGAAAAAGGGTTTTCTGCCAGCCACAAAGATACGCAAGAACCGCAAGAAGGCTGCCCCTGGCCAGTCCAAGGAGACGGGAGCTGAGGGCAAGGAGACTGTCGTGGGTGCGGTGGACGCCGCCCCTGCGGGGAAGAAGAAGAAACGGAAGAGGAAGAGCAAGAAGAACCAGGGAGAAGGAGGTGGGGAGGGCCGGGCGTCTGAGCTGGGTCCCCCAGCAAAGAAAGTGGCACGGCCAGCGGGCGGGCCCCAGGAGAATGGGACCCCGGGGGGCAATTTGAAAGAGAAGAAGAGGAGGAGGAGAAATAAGAAAGCAAGGAAAGCAGGGACTCAACTTGCAAAGAATGGAACCGTTTGAGCTTCGGGGGGAAGGAAGGCCTGACTTTGTATATTTATAAAGAAACTGTTTTGGCAATGATTTTCTAATAATTTATCCATATTGCTAAATAGTGCAAAAGGGGTATTTATTTCATCCCACAGATTTAGTACAATACTACTGTAGTAGTATCATAGTACGATACTACTACCAATAGTACAATACCAGTACTGGAAGTACAGTGCTGCTATTTGCAGGCCTGCAGTTCTGGTCCAGAGTCATAGTTTTGGAGCCGGAAAGATTTTGGCTTACCCAACGAACTCCTTCAGGAGCAACTACGCAGAGTATCTGAAGACAGCGGAGCTCGGTCTGGTTTTACACCGCGATGTGTGTGTCTTGGCAACTCCTCGAAGCTATAGGTGGATGGATGGCCATTCCTCTTCGTTTCAATCCTTGGGTGTTTGAAAACCAGAAGGTCGCGTGTGTCTCTGTTGTTCCATGTATTGCTCTTTGGTACCCATGGATAAAAATTAATTTTGAAAAAAATTCTTAATAAAAATCATGATTTTTGTTAAAAAAAGAACTACTGATGAGCAGTTAGAAAAGGTTTATGTTATTCTCTGCGTTTGCCTATCTTCTAGAAAGCAAAACAAAACAGGCCTCATACCTTTCCCGTTCCAGTAAATGAGCAATTAATATAACGAAGGAGTAAGTGTTGGATAATTTACAAAAAGCCACCCTGTTATCAAAAACATTGTCCAAGTATTTTTTTTTCCCCGTTCCACTTGTACTACCACGTTTATTAATCTTCATTAGACCATATCAGACTGCTGATAAGGTGAGCACCAGATCCAACATGTGCCGGGTTTATATTTCCACAGTTCATAAATTCTCAAACACTGCAAGTTCTTAACCAACAGGAAAAATAATCATGTATTATTTTTCCCCGAGAGCGCATGTCGTGCAGTAGTTTGAGCATTGGCCTCAGACTCTGGGAGACCAGAGTTTTTGGACCCCTGCTTGGCCATGGAAACGTCCTAGGTGGCCTTGGACAAGTCACACTCTCTCAGCCTCAAAGGAAGGCTGTGGTGGCAACCCTCCTCAGAAGCAATCTTGCCGAAAGAACTTGACATGATAGGATCACTTTCAGGTCACTATAAGTTGGAAACTGCTTGAAGACTTAGGTCCTTCCTATATTTTGTCGTCTCCATTTCTTATCTTTCACTTTGATGGCCTGTCAGCCTTTTGGAATATATCAACCAGCATCCTCCCGGATCTGTCTACTCAGGAGGAAGACTCTTTTGAGTTGAAGTGATCTTTCTTCTAGCTGAATGGATGTTCAAATGTAGGTTTTAACCATATGACTGAATCATATCTAAGTTATAATCCCAAATGCCCCCAACTGGGAACAAACCTGAAGTTATGTAGAATCATTTTATATATATATATATTATATAGAATCATTATAATGGTCTACTCTTCTGTACAGTAGACACAGCCATATTGGCATTGTGATCACTGCAGGGGCAGCTCAAGGATTTAATCCTTCTCTGCTTAAAAAATTTATATCCCTGCATATGGAAAACCAGCATATCAGGAGATGCTAGTTTTCTGCCTGCAGAGGTCTCGTTTGTTTTACCCCTGGCCTGGACTGCCAGAAAACATGAGCCCAAATGCAAACCCCAGCATATTAGGTATTAATTTTGGCAGCATAATGTGTTAAGGAACTAGATGTAGGGTACTACATCTAGGCAGGAAAAAATGAAATGCATAAATATAAGATGGGTGACACCTGGATTGAAAGCAGTACATGTGAAAAGGATTTAGGGATCTTAGTAGATCACAAGTTGAACGTGAGTCAACGGCGGAATGCAGCAGCCAAAAAAGCCAATGCGATTCTGGCTTCTTCAACGGGAGCACAGTTCAAGGGAATTAATAACACCGCTCTATTCTGCTTTGGTCAGATCTCACCTGGAATATTGTGTCCAGTTCTGGGCACCACAGTTCAAGAAGGATAAAAGGTCTGGAAACCAAGTCTAATGAGGAACATTTTAGGGAGGCAGATATGTTTAATTTGGCAAAGAGAAGGCTGATATAATAATAATTATCTTTAAGTATCTAAAGGGATGTCATATAGAACACGGACCCAGTTCTTTTTGTGCTGTTCCAGAGACTTGGAACACAAACCAGTGGATTCAAATTGCAAGAGAAGAGATTCCACCCCAAAGTTAGAACTTTTCTACTGTAAGAGCTCTTACGAAATGAAATAGGTCGCTTGACACATAGTGGATTCTCCATTGTTGGAGATCTTTGTTTTGGTTTTTTTTTGTATAATTTTTATTAACAGTTTGTCTCGAAAATACCCCCCGACACACACTTCCGTGCTTAAATCTTCCAGTTGAAATTGCTTATTTCCATTCCATTACAAACATAATTTCCATCTTACAGAGAGAAGAACAGTTACATTATTTCTTCTTTGATTTCTTGTACATTTATATCCTTACCCAGTCCAATACTCTCTTCCATTCTTTCTCAAAGTTCTGGATAGATTTATTCTCCAAAGAAAATGCTAACTTTTCCATCTCTGTCATATCCAGAAGTTTTAACTTCCGTTCTTCTGTATCAATATGCTTCTTTTCTTTCCAGCGTCGTTGGAGATCTTCGAACGGAGGCTGGATGGCTACCAGCCGGGAATACTTTGCTTGTGTATTCCTGTTTGCCTTGGGGGTTGGACTAGATGACCCTAAGGGTCCCTCCCGGCTCTGTGAGTCGATGATTCCTCCTCTTTGGTCCTTCGGCATTTTACATCCTGTGTGGACGGGGGACGGCAGACACCAAAACCATTAGCTGTCTCCTCTTTTGCTGTTTAATGATTCTTTAATGACAGCCAGGGCAGGGTTTGCTTTGTGTGTGACGAAAGGAGCAGCTGTCCCTCTGTTGTGTCTGCGAGCAGAGAGGCGGGTGGCAGAAGCAAAGGGGAAGATTCATAATAGCTGTTAAAAATCCTTAGTTAACCAAGGCCCCTTGCCAAATAGTTCAAGCTGCCAGCTCCCTTGAGGGGAGAAACCACGGCGATGGCCCTCCGTTTCCATCTCCGTCTCCGTCCTGCCCCGAACGAAGTGAGGCCTTTTGCCTTCATAGGTGTGTCTGTCCCGCTGGACGATAATGATTGCTAGGTTCAGCTGAAGGATATGTCGAAATGGCTGATCCTTAAAAATGACGGCTCCGTTCCCAGCTTCCTTGGGGAGATTTGTATGCTGGGGAATCCTTTGGAGGTCAGACTCAGCCACCTGGTTTTTACTAACTAACCACTGCGTCTTACACATTTTCTAATATCCAGCAGGACGCTGCAACAGAAAGTCCGACTGACCACATTATTATTATATTCACTTATATCATCCAAGACATTTTACATAAATTAAAACTGTCAATGCAGTTCCCTTCATCCTGGAGCAAGGTGACAAGTGGGGTGCCACCGGATTCTGTCCTGGGCCCTTTTGCCTTTACAGGGAAGCCTCTGGGCATTTTGATACTTCAGACTTCTTTTAGAGCAAAGTGTCTGTACTGCCTGCTCCTTTACAAGACCTTCCTTACCTATGTTTTTTGCTACTTTGCTACGTACCAATTTACACACACACACACACATCTTACCACAGCTCACCTGTCTTCCAAGGGAGATGTCAAAAGCCACCTTAAAATGCATTATTAAAAGACTGTGCTTCCAATTATAGGCTTTGGAGGTGGTCCCTTTCCCCCCAGAGGGTTGCTCTGAGCCCTGCCTCGTCATAAGTTCTGTAAATAGATGCGGAAATTTGCCTCTTGTGACTAAAGACACAGACTCAAGCCGGCCGGAGACCAGTGGAATGGATTTGCCTCTATGGCGGGCTTGACGGTTTCTCCTGCATTTCTCCCAACCATTCCCATTAATTGGATGAAAAACAAATTCCATCCAAGAGTTTCAAAGGAAAGCAAAAACTCAGAGAATTTATCGTAGATGACATTCTTGTGCTTCTGTTCTTAATGAGGTGGGCAAAAACAGCATGAACGTCCCATCTTTTATTGTGCAATTAGCCTTGGTAGCCAGCAAGCACTCCAACTGACCACATTATTATTATATTCACTTACATCATGCCTTCCCCTCTCCAAGACATTTTACATAAATTAGAACTGTCAATGCAATTCTCTTCATCCTGGAGCAAGGTGACAAGTGGGGTGCCACCGGATTCTGTCCTGGGCCCAGGGCTATTCAACATCTTCATCCATGACTAGGATGAAGGAGTAGAGGGCAAGCTGATCAAATTTGCAGATGATACCAAATTGGGAGGGGTTGCTAAAACACCAGAGGACAGGATGGAAATTCAAAATGACCTTGACAGATCAGGGAGCTGGGCCAAAGCTAACAAACTGAATTTCAACAGAGAGAAATGTAAGGTCCTGCACTTAGGCAGAAAAAGTGGAATGCACAAATATAGGTTGGGGGACATGTGGCTGGATATCAGTCCATGTGAAAGGGATCTAGGAGTCTTGGTGGACCACAAGATGAACATGAGACAGCAGTGTGATGAAACAGCCAAGAAAGCCAATATGATTCTTGGTTGCATCAATAGGAGTATGGTGTCTAGATCAAGGGTACCACTCTATTCTGCGTTGGTTAGGCCTCATTTGGAATCCTGTGTCCAGTTCTGGCACCTCAATTCGAGAAGGATATCAACAAGCTGGAGCGTGTCCAGAGGAGGGTGACCAAAATGGTGGAGGGTCTGGAAGCCATGAAGCCCTATGAGGAGCGGTTGAGGGAAGTGGGGATGTTTAGTCTGTAGAAGAGAAGATTAAGAGGGGACATGAGAGCCCTGTTTAAATATTTGAAGGGATGTCACGACAAGGAGAGAGTGGGCTTGTTTTCTGCTGCTCCAGAGACCAGGACAAGGAGCAATGGATTCAAGCTGCAGGAAAGCAGATTCCACCCGAACCTCAGGAAGAACTTCCTGACGGTCAGGGCTGTCCGGCAGTGGAAGCTGCTGCCTCTGTGGAGTGTGGTGGATCTCCTTCTTGGAGGTTTTTAAGCAGAGGCTGGATGGCCGTCCGTCGGGAGTGCTCTGATGTGAGTTCTTGCATGGCGGAAGGGGGTTGGACTGGATGGCTCCGGGCGGGTGCCTTCCCACTCTGTGGTTCTGTGATTCTCATTAAAGTGGAGACAACTTCAATGATAGCATAAGGGAAAGATGTAGCTACTTTCGCAGGGCTTCTTCAGATCCGGGCAGCCAGGAAATCAACCAAGTGCTGAAAAGTGGTTTGATGGAAAATAAAGGCAGAGATCCTGCGCCGTCAGATGTGACGACAGAGACGACAGAGCTCTGAGGTTGCAACTATCTCTGTTGATGCAAACCCCCCAAAACCTACCTCTTAAACCAGGTAGAGCCCACAAAGTTTCCCAGGTCCAGCTGACCGAGGCACTGGGAAGGGATGTTTGCAGCACTTTCTTGGGGTGGGGGGCATTGAGACCCACAGCTGAAGAGACCCCTGTGCAAGTGCTTCTCGCAACACGCCCTGCAGCTGGGGGTGCACCGCAGAGGTCATTTCCCGGTGTCCTGATCTGCAGTGCCTCAGAAAACAATTTTGATCAAAATACTAGTTCCAGTACTATGCAAGGGGGAGAAAAAGGCTTCCCAACCCAGCTCCTCCACAATTTCTCACATCTCTACCACTTCCCCAGAACTTTGAAAACTTTTTTTTTTTGACTTCAGGTCCCATAATTCCTTCGGCAGGAAGGAATTCTGAGTGTTGCACATTGGAACGGCGGCTCTTAGCCCGGGTTCTGCAAAGCCCGCACAGAGTGTCCATCAAGTCCTGGTACTGGACACGTGACAGCAGCAGCAACAGCAACAGGGACGTGGCAGAGAGGAAGGTGGGGGTGCGAAAACCGTTCCCTCTTTTGCAAAGGAGGGAGCAGTTTGGGCACATGCATAGGCCTGCAGCCATGTCCCTTTTGTCAGGGATGTGGCGGCGGGGTGTGTGAGTGCCAACGGAACCTCCCGACGGGAAGGATACGGTGGCAGGCATGTGCATCTTTTTCAGCACCAACACACACACACACACCTGCACACACTGCCGCATCTCTGACAAAAAGGATACAACAACAGGCGTGGGCATAACCTCAAACTATGGCTCTGGAGACCAGGGTTTGAATCCCCACTCAGCCATGCTAACCTACTGGGTGACTGCGGGCAAGTCACATTTTTTTTTTATTTATTATGTTCGTAGGCCGCCTTTTTCCCAGAATGGGACCCAAGGCGGCTTCCAACAGTAAATAAATGCATTAAAAACATTTAAAAGCTTTGAAAAACATTAAAAGGATATAAAATCATTTTTAAAAAACCTAAAACGATATTCACTTTAAAACAAGTTGACTCAGACTCGGAGAAAGGCAAAGGCAAATCCTGTAAAAAAAAAAACCCGTGTCAGGTTTGCCATAGGATTGCCATAAGTCAGTTGTCAAAGGAGAGAGTTATTACGGTTAGAAAGAACCTCCCTCTGTCAGTGTTTGTTGTTCTGCGCTTTCAAGTCACGTCTGTCTTATGGGAACCCTAAGGTGAAGCTATCACAGGGATTTTTTTTTTGGCAAGATTTGTTCAGATAGGGATTGCCTTTGCCTTTCTCTGAGGCTGAGAGAATTTGATTTGCCCCAGCTCACCCAGTGTCTGAGCCGGGATTTGAAGACTATTCTCCGGACGCCTTTAATAAACAAATAAATATTTGACTATTTAAATAAATATTTCAATATTGAAATGTAAACTTAAATGTTTAAATCGTAAGCAGCAACAAAATATATTTACAGAGGTCCCCGGTAAAGGGAAGGTTAAGAACAACTGCTCCAAAAAATGGCATTTCCCAAGCTCTGCAAACTTTCCCCTGCTCTTGCTTCCCTCCCATCGCCATCTCCAGGAGACAAAGCAGCAGAAATTTTAGCCTTTCTTTGCTAGAGGGTTACTCCAGGGCCTCGAACCTTTGAGCTGCTCTTTTCTGTAGGGCCAAAATTTGCCTGGAGAGCTACTTCTCCTGCAAAAGAGCCCGCAAAAGTCTGAATGTCAGACTTCTCACCTGGGTAGCGTTGCCGACATCCAACACGCCACTCTCCTGGAACTTAAACGGAAAGAGTTGGCCGCTGAGCATCTGTGAGCCGGAAAACCTGCTTCTGTCCTCTCTGTGGGGCTGCACAGCAACAGATGGTACAGTGGGGCCGACAAACACCTGCCAGCCCAGGGGAGACCAGTTAGTCATTCAAGAAGAGGTTTTCAGGGTAGACCAAAGCTTTCCAAACTTTTCGTGTTGGTGGCACACTTTTTTAGACATGCATTCTTTTGTGACACAGTAATTCAGTTTTACAAGCAAACCAGAAGTTAAACTAACCCCTTATAAGAGATAGAGAATCACAGAATCCTAGAGTTGGAAGAGACCCCCGGGGCCATCGAGTCCAACCCCCTGCTATGCAGGAACACCCATCAAAGCATTCCCGACAGATGGCCATCCAGCCTTCTGTTGGGATACAGACACATACATAAATTGTAATAACCAAATGTATAGGGACACAACATATCTCACGAAAACCTTTCGTATATTTTAAAAAATATATGATTTATAAATAATATCATACATTTCCAAGACTGTAGGCGACACACCTACACACTTCGGGTGACACACTAAGGTGTCGCGGCACACCGTTCGGAAAGCCCTGGGGTAGACCATCGAGTCAAAACTCAGTGGCTACAGAAGGGAATCCCTCTCGGCAGTGATTTCCAGTCTCTGCTTTGCGTTTTTAGAAGAAGCCAGTCAGATTTTGGGTAGCAGCTGAAAAACTGGCAGGAGAGGGGTTGGATTTCTTGGCAACCGTTCGTAGAAACAGAACAAGGCGAAGGGCTGAGGAAGGCTGGTGTGTGGGTAGCAACACAGGGAGGGAGCCTAGCAATTCAAGGATTGAAAAAGTTCCCTTTTGAAGACCAGCACTCCTAGAATCCATGTCGGGTCGAGGATTCTGGGAGCTATAGCCTTTAAAATGTATTTCTCCAGGTTCTGCTCAGCATAGTAAAGCCCTCACTGGGCTTCTCCAGATTGGTTTAAAGAAGCAGGAGTTCTCCTGATACAGCTTCTTGGCCTTTCCAGAAGTTGTTGCTTCTGTCTTCACTCATTCGACTCATTTCTAAGACCTGGTCTAGGGCTTGTCAGTGGCTGGGATCCTCCAGTACAGTGGTGGGGCTCCACCTGACGGTGCCCCCACCTCAAGCCTGTTGTTTCAGCCTGGCGGTGCCTCACAAGGTTTTCTGAGCAACTAAAGATTGGGGGACTGGGAAATGACATCGGGAGTGCTTTCCTGGTTATAGGACGTGCTTTGAGAACAAGCAGATGGAGACACCCCTCGGGGTCTTGCTGCACTTGCGTCTTAAGGCACCCCAAAAGCTCTGCAGGTATTATTTCCCAGCCACCCAGATCTGTAGCATCTTGGAAACCCTCATGTGATGTTCTCCGAGGCTGAAACAATAGTTTTTTTGGGGGGGTCACATTCGGTTTTTAACAATCATGAACATGAATCTTGGAAGGGATGTCACGCCGAAGATGGGGCAAGCTTGTTTTCTGCTGCTCCAGAGACTAGGACAAGAAGCAATGGATTCAAACTTCAGGAAAAGCGATTCCATCAAAACATTAAGAAGAACTTTCTGGCAGTCAGAGCCGTTTGACAGTGGTATCTGCTGCCTCCATGGAGTGTGGTGGAGTCTCCTTCTTTGGAGGTTTTCAGACAGAGGCTGGATGGCCATTTGCTGGGAGCGCTTCGAGTGTGTGCATGGGAGAATGGGTTGGACTCGATGGCCCCTGTGGTCTCTCCCAACTCTATAATTCTATGAACCTTCTGTGGTTACAAGATTCTAAGTCTGGTTTACAAGCTCATAACTACTGAACATGATGTCAGATATCTTTTTGAAAAACTGCATCATGGTTTGCTCCAGGGGTGCTACGGTTTGAAGGGCAAATATTTTCTTCTTTCAATTGGAAAAGAAAATTAGAGTTATAGTGCAAAAGTGACATTTCACCAATGCACTGTAGCACTGTAACTCTAAGAAAAAATAAAGGAGGAGGTGGAGAAGAAAAGGGAACATATTATTCTGATATGCGTTGGAATTGGAATGCGTTGATTCTAAGAACTTCCTGACAGTCAGGGCTGTCTGGCAGTGGAATCTGCTGCCTCCATGGAGTGTGGTGGAGTCTCCTTGCTTGGAGGTTTTTAAGCAGAGGCTGGATGACCATCTGTCGGGAGTGCTTTGAGGGTGTTCCTGCATGGCAGGGGGTTGGACTGGATGGCCCCGGGGGTCTCTTCCAACTCTACATTTCTATGATTCTATGATTCTATGAACCTCTCAACACATTTGCCCCATTGGGAGGAGCCCACAATCAGTAAATAATCCTTAAAAGTGACAATTTTTAGTTGAGGGTAGAGAGATCACCCAAAATCTGAGACACAATCAAACTACCGTGTTGTAAGAGGCCGTCTGGGAATACCCAGGGGGCTTGATTGGAACTAGACAGGCTGGAATTGTACATGGAACCTGAAGCTGCCTGTTAAAATATCTTTTAAAACTGTTACCGCTGTTTCTAGCCCAAGCTTGCGGGATATTAAGATATCATTTGATATCAATAATTTGGCCTTCTGTACCCATTCCTCTCCACGTGCTTGCGAGGCCCCCGGACAAGCACGCACACAGGCGCGGCCGAAAATAGCCGAACCATTCAAACCCCAATCCAGGCAGGCCAGTCATTGCCGAATGCAGCTTCAGGAGACCTCAAGGCAAGTACCGCATTATGTATGCACGCAACTTACAAAAGATCCCCTGCCCCGCACAGGCAGCTTGATGAGCGGACTATGCAACGCTCGAGCACTCCGCGTTTGCATACGGGCTACTCTATTGACAATTTGGCTATAATTCAATCATGCAAAGTATTGACCTTTCGGAGGCTTTGTCTCCAGCCCGAAACTCATTGTTGTCCCCAAGAACGGACTAGCCTGCGGCCACAATTTTCCCTATAAGCACCCCTGACTTTGAGCGCTTCCTCGGATCGCTCTTGGTTTCCTTCCTGCCTTGCTGTCGCTTTGTCCAGCGAGCCTTCCCCTCAGCCCCACGTGCTGAGATCCACGCTCCCCAGCTTCTCCGTTTTTAACCGGGCTTCAGGACAGGTATAGTATTTCCCACACCAAACCTCCTCTAAAAATCCCTCTATCCCACTCCTACCTTTATTTCTATAGTTCCTTGTGTGAGTGTGTTGCATACACTTGTTTGATTGTGTTTCAATAAACCAATCATTATTATTTTCAACATCTGCCTTATCATTGCCTCGGTCTGATCCCGTAGACAATAGGGTTCAAGATCTCGCTACGTTACCCTGCCTCTCGCATTGCCAACTTGTGCTCTGTGCTAATTCCCTCCCCATTGTTTGAGCACATTTAGGTGTCCCTCACGGGACCCCCAGAAATCAGGGTAACAAAACACCTGCAACTTGACCATTAGGAACAAGAACCTCAGCAATTTCCTTTTTGGCAGCATAGTGGTTTTCCAACTTTAGGATGGCCTTACTCTTAGCAATGAGGCAGTTGCCTCAGGTAGCCGATGATGCTAGGGCGGGGCAGCAGCCGCAAATTCCTGGCTATTCCTCCCAAACATGCTGCTATCCAAGTCCAGGATCCTCTTGGTTCATTGGAAGAGTGTAGATGTCCACCAGCTCATTCACACTGGCGCACAAATGGGAGAAGGTTGCTGGGCTGGAGCAGCCAGGTTGCAGACCGACACTTCCCTTCCGTAGCCCCAATCCCTGGCTGGGGTGGGGGCGGGATCTGTATCCAGCAACCTCTGACTGTCTTTATACACCTAGGGGCAAAGGTCTTGTGCAAGGAGATACTGATACCACTTTGTGCATGTTGGAAGAATTCCAGCATTCTTCTCCCCCAACCACCATCTTGTTTTATGGCAAGTGGACATAGATAGCATTGGGCTTCTTTTCTTTTGCATGCCACAGCCTCCCCTTTGCTCTTGTGTCACTTAAATCCATGATCATAGATACCTTTGGTGTTCAGATGACCAGACCATGTGAGCCAGTTTAGTTCCTAGGGTCATCAGTCGTATTAAAAAACCCACCTTCTCAGCCCTCTCCCTCTTCTTCTCCACTTTTGCTTCTTCTCCCTGCTCTTCCACCATGCTTCACATCTCCATCAAGAAGATGGTGTTAAAAATGAAGGTATTACCTTACCTGATCTATTCATCAGCTAGTTAGGATGTAGGTGCCCCAATGCATATGTAAATGTAAAAGCCATTATTAAACTTCTCTAAGTTTGTAACTTGAAACTGCCTGCCTTGTTTTGTTTTCTGGGTCAGTTTCAGTTCAGGGAAGCCACACAGAGATTGGGGCATGCTTTTTCTGCTACTCTGCTAAAGGAAGGTTGATTCCTGACAATTTTAGCTTCCATAGAATTTCCCAAAAAGGGCTGACAGCCTGGGAAACGCTTAACTCCCAACAGTGCAAGACTCCCAAAAGAACATCACTAAGGGTCACACTGGCATAAGTCACCAACAGCATTCTAGACCCCAAAAGTAACCTTTTTCCAAACTCTGGCTGGCTGTGCTTTCACTTGGGAAAAAAGCGACTGGAGAACAAACAGAATTTGTGGCACACTCCTACATAAGTGTGTGCTGAGATGTCCTATGGACTTCAAGGAGGTTTGAAAGGGCTGCCCAATTATCTCATTTTCGAGTCAGCAATGAAGGAGTTGGAGAGGCTAAAGAGAGGCCTCTCACCCCATGCCAGTTCTCTTGGCAGGTGCGGCTGGAAGCATCACAGGAAAGGAAATCTACAAGTTGCACTTCAAAGCCTCCATCTCGTTCTAACACCGCACAGCTTCATGCAGCGTGGTAGGTAGGAAGGCAAGCGTGGGAAAGAGTAGAAATACTTGCGAAGAGAGAAAGTGTTTAAATACTTTTTATTTCTTAATTTACATAATAACGTCTGTATATATTTATATATTTATTTATATATTTATATTTATATATATGACTATTTTTCTTATACTCTGAGATCCTTAATCAATTTCCTTGCTCTTTTTTTTTTCCAAAAAATAAAGTAGTCATTTTGTTTTTGCTTCTGAAAGAAAATCAGAAAAAAAAAATGACTTTTTTGAGTTCCGCCTTGTATAACAAGAAAAAAAAATGTACATCACACTTCCGTCGCTCACGCACCATCGAAACGATGGCTCGAGTGTCTCTTTGCTGGAAGCGCAGAGCCCAGGACAGACTCCGGCAAACACGGCCAGGTAGGAGGTGTTACAGAGGTAGGAGCTCCTCCGCAGTGGTCTAGTGGTCATCCGTTTATTCTAATTTAGGTTTGGATGCACTGAGCACGCTTTCTGTGACGTGCTTTTAGCATCTTAAATTTAGAAGGGGACAGTAGATATATACAACTCTCCTTAATCCCTGTGTTTTGCATCTCTCTCCATGCTAGATTCTATACATGTCCGAACTTTGGATTCTCTCTTGTGGAGTTTGGAGCAACCCTGAAACGTGCTCGTGAGTTCCCCATGCTGAAAGTGGATGGTTTGCTAAACAGGAACACTCGCTGCAGTCACGCCTGGGATTGCATTATGGATGGCGGCTTCCTGAGGAAGATGAAGGAGACAGTGAATCTAGCCTGGAGTCCAGGAAAGAAACTTTTCCAAGCCTCCGCCACCCATTCTCTTCTGTTCCCACTCATACCAGCACGCTGGGTATTGTCCAGCTGTCATTTGAAGTTCTTACAAGCATCCTGGAATCAGGGGATGGACTCCGATGGAAACATTTTTAACTGGGGGACAGCTCTGGGCAGTCTTCCAGAGTGGCCCTACAAGGTCCCTGACAGTTGCACAGAGATGCCAGGTTGTGTCCTCAGCCCTCCTCCTTCTCCAAGCAACCAGCATGAGAACTGGCATCAAACTCCTTAAAGACTGTCCCGCATTCAATTTGGCACAACTAAAAAAAAAAAGTGCTGAAGAAACCAGCTGTTCAGAAAGGGTTCCAAGTCTCTCACCCAAGTCTCTCACCCATGGAACAACTCTTCCCATTGAATGAGTTATGGATGGAGGCAATGTAATGGAGCTGAGGTTGGAATGGGTGGAAGAAATGTCTCTGTCAGCGCGTCCAGAAGCCATCTGAACCTTTCAGGTGCCTTTTGGTTGGAATCGCCTCTCTTCCTTTCTGCTTCTTTGGGTGAGTTGATACGACACCAACAAGGGAACCAAGAGGATTCCTGCTGAAGACACACCTCGCTGCCTTCTCTTCATAGAGCGTTTGTGTGTGTGGTGCGTGTTTGTGTCTGTGTGCAGCACGGCCGCACCCAGTGGAAACTGGAGTCGTAGCTTTTGCGAGTTCCGGATGATGAAGGAAAGGCTGCTCCAATACTGTGCCACTTGCTCTTCCAGAAGAAGTCACTGACATCCATCTTCCCAAAATAGCGGTCCTTTACTCCCGTAATAGCAGCAATGTACTTCAATGCTCCCTGAAGGTACAAAAACAAGCGCAAAGGCCATTTCTCGTTGCTCCACCCCTGTGTAGTCATGAAAGCAGCTGCTACCTTTGCACTGAGCACAGAGCGAGGAGGACGCTGCTTTTGAAAATGGCACCCCAGCCGGCCACTTTCTTGCCTTGGAGGACCACAACAGGCTGACAGTCTAGGCCCAAGCTGTCTCTGTCACCTCTGTCACTGTCACACCTTTCTGTCCCTCCAAGAGGCTTGCAATTGCTTCCCGATTTCCCAGTGGAAAGTCAGAACACCCAATTCATGCTGGTTCAAGGACAAACCCAGTGATGAGCCTGAGGTAGTTCCAGCAGTGAACTGCTAGTGCAAAAAAAAAAAGATCTTTAAATTATCCATACGGGGCTAGCATCCCGTTGGTGGACGAAGATGGACTAAGCCAGATGTGCCGCCATGGCAACTCATTGGTTTGGTCATCGTGGAGGTCAGAATTCCGTTCCAACAAGACTAAGACAAAAATCCTCCCCAAACCCACCTTGCAGGCAACGCAGCCACTCCCAAGATCTCCATTTCCATGTTGTCAGGAAGCAGGCGTACCAGCAGCTATTTCTCTGTAGCTGAATGCGCTGCAAGGATGTCACCCCACAGGGACCTTCTCAGGATCTCTGGAGGTCTCTGTGGACGCCCATCACACAGCGGATCCAGCTGGACGCCTTCCTGCCTTACCCGCCTACTCTCAGAAACACAAAAATGGCCATTTGGGTGCAATGGGTGGGCTACCATACTTGCAATTGGGGCTGGCATTGGGACACGCAGCTACGCACATCTCTCAATGCAAGATCTTGGCCATACACATATATACATATACATATATATCTCTGATGCAAGATCTTGGCCATATACATACATACATTACAGTTAATAATTTTTTCGCCTTCTGCAGAGAGAGAGAGAATTCTATGTTGTGGTCAAAATAATAATAATAATAATAATAATAATAATAATAATAATAATAATAATAATAATAATAATATCATTTAGAATTTTGCAAGCAAGCCACGTTTTCCTTCTTCGACTGGGATAACGGTTTGGCTGGAGAAAAAGACGGTCGGCAAAAGGAGCAGTAAGTCACGCGGGGTTAGACGTTCACCCCACTGGCCAAAGTCAGCATGTTCATTCACCCAAAGTCCACTTGTATTCTCCGCTGCCTAAGTGTTTCCCCTTGGGAGAGGTGCCTCTAGAGCTGGGACGAAGGGAACCCTTGCTTCTGAAGGCCACAACCACCGGCCTCCGTAACTGTCCAGAGGAACCCCAACGGGGCCCAGATTCAGATTCCCCCCGAAGCGACACTGGCTCGCCGTGTAGGAAGAAGCCTCCCGGTTGTATTTTCCGGGCACGAGGGAGGGTGGCGTGGGTTTGGCCTCCTGTCCTGGGTGCTTGTTTTGGGGTTTCTCGGCAGCCGATGCTCACAAAAGGTTTCCTTCATCGCCCAAGATGTCAGCTGCAAGGAAGGAAACAAAGAAGAGCTGTTAGCATGATGCGCGACAGGAACATAGGCCTTCACTGGGAGAAAGAGAAGGAGACTGTCAGATCTGTATCCCCTCCTTTGTTCCGCCTCGGACCACTACGGCGATTGTGGCCGGAATCCAAAAGACTGCAGACTGACAGTAGGATCGGGCCCCAAGAAACCAGATGTCTGGTTTTGGCACCAAAGTGTCGCTTGGGTCCTTCTGAGTGACTGAATTGTGGTCTTTGCAGCAGGGCTTGGTGCCGCAGCTTGGATTCTTCTTACGGGAAAGCAGTGTGGCGGTGGCGTGATTCAAAGGGCAGTTTGTTGACAGATAAAATAACCTATAATGAATGTACAGCTGACCTCCTTATTCACGAACAGCTCTTGGCAACGCTGGCTACGTGGAGCCACCTAAATCAGAGGCAGCGGGCGTCTTCATCAGAAATGGGAAGAGACTAAGGCTGCCATAAGTCAGAAAAAGACTTGAAAGGTGCTTCGAGAAGGGGACATAACAGTTTCACTGGCTACTGATTTGTTTCTGGGCAGCCTTCAAAGGGCTGGCTATGACCCGTAAAGTCCTACACGGTTTAGGTCCAGTCTACCTGAACGAGTGCATCTCCCACTGTGAGCCTGCACAGACCCTAAGAAGAGGGCTTTTTCTCAGTCCCATCCATTATCACTGCTGCATTTGGTGACGACACAGGAGAGGGCCTTCTGAGTGGCTGCTCCCAGCCTGTGGAACTCCTTTCCACCGGAATCTAGGACTTTAATTGTCTGTTGCGGGAGAGTCTTTTAATGGGGGTGTGTTCCATTTTTGTCATGATTATTACATTTGAATGGCCTTTTAAAAATGTTTTAGATTAATGTTTTTAATAATGCAATTCTAGGCTACATCAACAGGAGTCCTGCGTTGAGATCAAGGGAAGTAATAATACCACTCTATTCTGCTTTGGTTAGATCTCACCTGGAATCCTGTGTCCAGCTCTGGGCACTACAATTCAAGAAGGATATTGACACGCTGGAGCGTGTCCAGAGGAGGGGGACCAAAATGGTGAAGAGTCTGGAAACCATGCCCTTAGAGAACTAGGCTGGACATGAGTCAGCAGTGTGATGCGGCAGACAAGAAGGCCAATGTGATTCTTAGTTGCATCAGTAGAGTATGGTGTGTAAATCAAGGGAGGTAATAGTATCACTCTATTCTGCATTGGCTAGACCTCATCTGGAATACCATGTCCAGTTCTGGGCACCTCAGTTCAAGAAGGATATTGACACGCTGGAGCGTGTCCAGAGGAGGGTGTCCAAAATGGGGGAGTGTCTGGAAGCCATGAAGCCCTATGAGGAATGGCTCAGGGAGCTGGGGATGCTTAATCTGCAGAAGAGAAGGTTAAGAGGGGACATGAGAGCCATGTTTAAATATCTGAAGGGAGCTCATGTTGAAGATGGACCAAGCTTTTTCTCTGCTGCTCCAGAGACTAGGACAAGGAGCAATGGATTCAAACTACAGGAAAAGAGATTTCAGCGAAGAACTTCCTGACAGTGAGAGTCACTCAACAGTGCCTAGGTGTGACGGAGTCACCTTCTTTGGAAATTTTTAAACAGAGGCTGGATGGCCATTTGCAGGGGGTGCTTTGAATGTGTGTTCCTGATTGCAGAGTGTTGGACTCAATGGCCGTTGTGGTCTCTTCCAACTCTATGATTCTATGATATGAGTTAAAAAAATATTTTTGTATCATGGCTTCCAATACACTTTGTTTTGACTCATCTTGTGAGCTGCCTTGAGTCCCATATTTGGGAGAAACATGTGACATAAAATAATGGAAACCAACCAACCAGAGTCAGAGATGCACACATATGACATTTACAAATATTGAAAAGATCTGACAAATTAATCAAATAATCAGTTTCAAGACCTTTGACCATCTACCTTTCTTCCACTACAGATTTATGCCTCAATGGACCTTCACTCCAAATGCTATTTATTCGTTTGGACTCTGCAGGGACAATTGATATAGGGACAATGGATTGCTTTATCATATAATGCTCTATCTCTCTAGATAGCAAAAGGCCCTTTCAGGCTACACAATTACAGCACTTATGATTATGATTAACTGCCGTGGTTCCACGTTATGGAATTCTGGGATTTGAAGTTCAAGGTGAGGTACTTGGAATTCTCAGCCAGAGAGTTCCAGCGACTCACCAATTTGCAAATCCCAGGATTCCGTAGGATGTTGCCATGGCAATTAAAATGGAATCACAGTGCTAAAAGTTAGTAGTGAGGAAGGCCATAAATCTCACAATGTTAAAAGTTTAGTTAATCCTTTGCAAAGGACCCGAAGCACCCAGGCATAAGGACACACACGCGGCATTAGATAACCTCTTCTTTCAGGTTGATAGAACCATGCCTTCTTGCACCAAGCATGAATGGAAAGCTTGCCTTGCTCCAAAGAGCAGGACGGCTAAAAATAGCTGAAGCTAGGGTTTACATCCAGCCCGGTGAAGCGGTCTCCCTGCATCCTCATTTTGGGAGGTGAAGTGGAAAGGAGAACGCCGCTGCTGGGGCAATGAGTCAGGCAAGGCTTCCCAAAGGGCCATTTACGATTGCTAGGTGGAATTTTTAAAGTGGACATTATATATTTAATAGGGGGCTTGGCGCCGGTTATGTAAAACCAGCGTGCGACAAAAGAGGCAGACCTTGCTGAAAACGGAAACGCAAACCAAAGCAAAAGTAAGGATTTCCATCCTTCTCAAAAGCTTGGGTTGGTTGAACCAAACCTCCAGTTTGTATTGTCGGAGTATTCACTGGTTGGACGGCTATACTCAGGCAAGCCGTGGGGAACATCGCGTCGTTCGGTGTTAAAAAAGAGTGTCAGAATGTGACTTGGTAGATCCAGGTTTAAGGCCATTTCCGCACGACGCTGTTATACTGCTATTATTCCACCTTCAACAATTCTGGGGTTTGTAGTTTACTGAGGCCAAAGAGCTCTCTGATTGAGAATCCTAAAGGTCTCTCTCTAAACTCCAAACCCCAGGATTCCACAGGAGGTTGAAAGTGGAATAATAGCACTAGAACAGCCTAGTGTGGAAATGGCCTTGGTCTGTTCCAGAAAAAAAAAAAAAAGCAACGAATCTCATGGAATAGCAGATTTATTTTTGCCTATGTTTTTGTGGATTACCGTATTCAGGATGCTACAAGATTCTTCGTTGTTTTAATGGCAAATAATTACCTAACTAGAGAGCCAGTGTCGTGCAGTGGTTTGAGTGTCAAATGAGGATTCTGAGAGCTCCGGGTTCAAATCCTTGGTCAGCCACGGAAACTCACTGGGTGACTTTGAGCAGGCCATGCTCTCTCAGCCTCAGAGAGAGAGGGAATGACAAACTTCCTCTGAACAAAGCTGGCCATGATGAGGTCACTCTAAGTCAGAATTGACTTGAAGGCACAAAACAACACCTGACTAACTTAAAAGCTGATCAGTCAGTCATTCTGAGAACCAACAGTAAACCAGTTCATCATCTATCTTGATTATGGCGCAGCTTTGAGAAGGGAGCAGAATAGGGTTCAGCTGGCTTTTGCTTCTAGCAAGAAGAGAAAAAAATACACCAGAGAGTCTACCATTGAATGAACCAGGACATTTCAGAAGATGCCAGGATATTAAGCCAAGTTTCAAGTCGGTTTAACAGTTTTGCTTCTTCCGAAGCTTCCCTGGTTAACCATAGCAGCTGATGCCCATGGGGTTTTTTCAGTGTTTGGGATTACTCACCGAGACTTAGACTTTCAGAGAGGCTGGAGGCATCATAAGCTGATTCACCCTGCAGAGAAAGGAGACACGAGCCTGTCAAGTTCCAATTCTTTCTCTCTCATCCTCTCTCTTTCACACGCATGCACACGCACACACACGCACACACGACGCAATGACATTTTATCTTTTCCATCCACCCAGTCTTGGATGAGCTAAGCCCTGGACTTACACCGTCTCTGTCATTTTTAGGGCCTTTCCGCACTACGTTGTTATAGTGCTATTATTCCACTTTCAACCTCCTGGGGAATTCTGGGGTTTGTAGTTTCCTGAGGCCAAACAGCTCCCTGGCTGGCAATTCTAAATGCCCCTCCCTAAACTGCAAACCCTAGGATTCCATAGGAGGTGGAAAGTGGAATAATAGCACTGTAACAGTCTAGTGCGGAAGGGCTCTTAGATAGGTAATTGGTTTGGGGAGGGGAAAGGAAAAAAAGCTGGGCCAAAATTGTGGTCATGATCCCACTGTGTGTCAAAGGAGCTCCCCAGAGGTCCCCCCACCATGCGTCTTTCAGCTCACGGGCCCAATCCAATCCACCAAAGTTCGTGAGGCCCACATTTCCAGCGGTGGGCTGTGACAAATGGGAAAAAGGACAGCCCAAAACCACTGGCATGCTCTAACTTAAAGCTCTTGCCGCTAATCATTAGTCCTCTGGAAAAGCATCTGAGCCTTTTAGAACAGGGGAAAAGCTAGGTAGCCACCCAATGATGGAGTCACAGAGGATGAGGAACGGCCACTTGGGAAAACCCAGAAGTTCAGACTGGGAACCACGGAGGACAAGATTCTGACCCGGGCCTTGACGCTCACCACCCCTTGTGCGAAACCGTTCGGAGCTGAATTCCAGGAGCGGCAAACAGCAACCTCGCAACCAACACCTCTTGCCTTCCCTAAACCAGAGTCATCTCACAGAATCAAGGAAAGATAAAACCATTGGAAGTTGGAAGGGGACTCATGGGTCATCAAGTCCAACCCCCTGCTCAGTTAAGAATCTCTAGCTAAAGAATGGTTCGTAGCCTGGGCTCCGGAGACCCCTGGGAGTCCACAAAGCCCTGGTGCTGGATACCCAACAGCTGTGGTAGCAACAGGGTCAGCCAGTGTCTGAACAGGGATTTAACCCTAGTCTCCAGAAACCTTTAACAAATAAGTAAATATTTGAATAGTTAAATCTACATTTAAATATTTTAATCTCTAGTTAAGTCTTGGGGGTCCCTGGCAACAAATTATATTTACAGGGGGTCCCCAGTAAAGAAAAGGTTAAGAATACGTCCAGAGAGAGAGACCCCACCACCTCTCAAGGCAAGGGGTTTCACTGCAAAACTGTTCTTGCTGTCAAGAAGTTCCTTCTAATGTTCAACCAAATCTGCCCTTCTGTAACTTCAAATCCTTAGAATAGTGCTACCCTTGGGGGCCACAGAGAACTGTCGCCACCAGACCGCTGCTTTGCCCACTGCAGGCTGACCGCTGGCCTTTGGATGTCGGGGAACTTTGTATGCCAGCCTTGCCCACCCCCTTGGGAGCACTGGACTACAACTTCCATCATCCCCAGCCAGCATGAGCCACAGGTCTGGAGAGGCAGCAGGTCAGGTCAGGTGGTTGCACGTCGACATTTGCAACTGGCACACGACGACAACCGTTCCACCCATTTCACTCTACCCTGTGTACGTCTCCTTCGAGACTATCATCTTTGAACCAAATCAAAACGGACACCCAGCCAAGATCTCGCCTCTGATCTCAGAGACAGCTTGCTTGATATTTTTTCCTTTTTTGAAAAAAATTCCCCTACGTGAGCGAGATGAAACAGCATAAAGATTTTTTAAAAAGGGGAATGCGGCAAAACAGAGCCGCCACCAGCTTAAAGCAACAGAAGATGAAATCAAATAGCAAGCTGGAGAGAAACAAGAAAACAAAGCCAAGGCAGGCTGCAAACCTGGCCCAGCACAATGGGAAACAAAGCATTTAACATAAATGCTAAATGCTGAAAGTGGAAGAATTTACACAACCACAACAACTGAGCCTGCTTAACTCTGTATTGTCTACATTAGGGCTTTCCAAACGGTGCGCCGTGACATGTTAGTGTGTAGGCGTGTCATCTACAATCTTGGAAATGTATGTTATTATTTACAAATCATATATTTTTAAAAATATATGAAAGGTTTTCATGACATATGTGGTGTCCCCATACATTTTATTACTACCATTTATGTATGTGTCTGTCTCTCTTATCAGGGGTTAGTTTAACCTCCGGTTTGCTAGTAAAACTGAATTACTGGGCCTTTCTGCACTACACTGTTATAGTGCTATGATTCCACTTTCAATCTCCTTTGGAATCCTGGGATTTGCAGTTTAGGGAGGGGCATTGAGAGCTCTCAGCCAGAGAGCTCTTTGGCTTCAGGAAACTGCAAACCCCAGGATTCCATGGGATGTTGAAAGTGGAATCATAGCGCTATAACAGTCTAGTGCGGAAATGGCCTTGAATGTATCTTCAAGGACTTGAGACTCAACTTGAGACTTGATGGTAGAGACTTGAGACTTGACTTGGGACTTGGGGTAAAAGACTTAAACGCATCACTGGCAACATCTTGAACTACGGTACAGCTAGTGTAGTGGCATGGTTAGGTTGTTGGTCTGAGACTTGAGAGACCCAGGTTCTAGGTCTCCCTCTGTGAACTGTGCAACTCAGTGGGCGACCTTGAGCCAGTTTTAGTCCCTCTGCCTGACCTACCACACAAGGTTGTTGTGAGGAGGAAGACAGCCATGCATGCTGCTTTAAATTCCCTGGGTGAAAGGCTGGATATAGATGAAACTATTGAATAACACTAAAAATAATAAGAGGAAGAGGGGTGTGCATTTGCCTAGCATATATCTCAGGATGGCCCAGTGTTCATGAGATGCACCAGAGGTGTTAACAAGGCTCACCTATGTCAGGATGGCTCTCCCCCTTCTCCCTTTATCTTCACAACAAGCTTGTGAGGTAGGCCAGGCTGAAAGAGCATGACTGCCCCTAGGTGACCTAGTGAGTTGCATGGCCTGGCAGTGGGAGAACTGGAACCCAGATCTCCTAAGTCCCAGGTCAATAAGCTCACCACTAGACATGAAGGTTCCCAGATCTCAAGAAGTAGGCTTCTATTCTCCAGTCTGAAGGGCACGGGGAGGAATCTCAGGGCAAGAACACTTTCTTGAAAAGTGTGTGTGTATGTGTGTGTGTGTGTACACACAGTATATACACACACACACACTCTCTCTCCTCAATATTGAGACTTGTCACGGGCCAGGAGTCAGCTTCTCCAGGTGAACAGCAGCCTCAAAGGAAGACAAGCAGATGCAAGCGCATCGGGAGCTAGTCAGGCTGGGATGAGAACCAGCTGGCTCCACCATTTTTAAGGAAGGTAGAGGGTGGTGGCTCAGCACCAGGAAAAACTCATATGTTTGCCAGCCCTTGCCTTTGTGTGTGCTACAAAATCCCTACTCGCTGTCTGGTTGTTTTCTCTCTCCTTCAGACTGCTGACCTTGCTGCCCGCTGGATTCCTGAACTCTTGGACTGACATCTGGCTATGCTTCTGCTTCACCCCAAACAGGTAAGCTCTATCGAACTGCTAAGCCGTCTCCGTTTGTCTGTGGAATATCTTTGCATTCTGTTGCTTGGCAATGGACAGCCGGTGCCTGCGACAAAACTTTTTTGAGTAGCATATTTTGGGCAGCTGAGGCTGATGTGTAATGCCTCATGCTTAAGGACATCACCTGGGGATGCCCCTTGGAACATCACCAAGGCCTGTCTCCTTCGGTATCACAAGGGTCTCCGGTTTTGGCCCTACAGACTCAGCATTTGGGATAGCCTTGACCTGGCTACCCAAGCACCACGGTGGCTCCGTCACACCTCATAATGTTGCCTGTGTTCTTCTTTCCAGGCTGGGGAATACAAGAATTGGGGTCTTAACTATACTGACCTCAACTCTAAGACAAGCAATACGATCTATGCGTATTGATTGCTGGGGAGAGCAAGACAGAAGTGCAGTGCCACTCAGTTTTTGCTGATGGGTTTCCCATTCTAGCAACTGCTTGGCTGGTGAGTAAACAGAATGCTGGTCCTAGAAAGGCCTTGGGTCTGATCCAGCAGCACCCTTCCTACAGTCTTATGAACTCTGGACCACTTCATGGGGAATTCAATCCACTGGTCAAGTTTCCTGCTTCATTTAAACCAGTTCAGAACTTGTTCCAGAGAACTGCTGTTGCTCTACAAAGAACAACCTACCCATCCTCACTAGGACTCGCTTGTTTCATAAAAAGGACCTCCAAAACATGCCTTTTCTCTTGAGACTACAACTACTTTTCTTCCTCTGAAGGAGAACAGGGAGGGGGTGGCCACATTCTTTCGGCTATTTCCTGACAAACAAGGAAATAGCTCTTTTAAAGAAAAACAGGAAGGAAACTTAAGATCTTTGAATTTGGAGAGGGTTTTCTTTATTTTCTAATTGATACCTTGGGTAGTTTTTTAAAAAAGCAAGGAAACCTCCCGCTTTTCCTTCCACGCAGTTCGCTGCTTGCACAAATTCTGTCCGTCTCTCCCCGCTCAGATGTGACTAAAACACATTCTCCAGCCTTTGTTTCTATAATTAAGGAGGATTTTCAGCAGCCTCTATTTTATCCTAGCCCACAGGCTGCAAAATGAGTCATTAAATATTTTTAAAGATATATAGAGAAAAAGAAAAAAGGTGGGAATCTAATTTGGTGCCATGTGAGGTTTCCTGGAGCACCTTCCGGACATTTGGGGGCTGACGTGCCTCTTTAGCAGACAAACCGCTGGCTTCAACTGAATGCTATAATTTCTCCTAATTTTGCCATGCACCTTTTCCACTGGGTTTGTCTTTTGTGTAAACATCACCCTTGGGATGCTGTCTTAATTTCTACAGTGCATCAACCATGTTGCAGGAGGGACTTGCCTGTATCGTGAGAATACAGCAGGAGAGCTGCTGGCTTAGACCAAAAAGTCCAATTTGGAGATGCAGTGAGGACCTCAGGGGGTGATGGTTTCTCCTAACTGCAGCTATTACTTGGGAAGTCAAAGGGGAGGTTGGATTTAACACAGATTTCTGAGATGTCTCATTTTTGGAAGGTAGAGAAAATTAAGAGGTAGTTAATCTATTACGTTCACATTCACAATTTGCTTTGCATCCATGTTGGCAAGATACACATCAGTTCTCCTCCGCTTTGTTGAATATGTTAGGGCAACAAAGAAAAACAAGATCTCATCAAAAGATATTGTTATATATAATAACTGCAGCAAGACTGACTTATGCTCAACATTGGAAAGAAAGAAAATATACCGATACAAGAGAATGGAAATTCAAAGTCCTGGATATGATGCCGACAGAAAAGTTAACTCTTTCACTCAAAAATAAGCCAATCCAGGGCTTTGAAAGGGAATGGCGAGAGGTATTGAACTGGATAAAAGAATAAGATAGGGGAAAGGAAAGAAAGATTGAGAGAAAGATGAAAGACAAAATGAGGTGGTAAAAGATAAAATGTAAATAGTTAAATATAAGTTAAAAGTAATAGTTTATGATTGTTGTAAAACAGATATAATGTATGGAATGGAATGTTTATATGGAATGGAATGTTAAACTATGATTCAACTGGGAAAATTGATGTCTGGAAGCGGGGAGGGTTTTTTTTTATTCTTTTTCAAAATTTTAATAAAAATTGCTTATATAAAAAAAATTCTCCTCTGCTTCTCTGCTTTAGTAAATTCATGGGTCTCTATCACTTTACTGAGATTAAATCCGGTTTCTTCTCCTAGCTTTGGTTGGCATTTTGCCGCTGCAGCTATTGGAACAGAGGCTGGACCGCCAGTAGATGGGATGGCTGTATTATCCAGCCAAGTAGATCTTGCATTGAGCAAAGGCTGGGTTAGATGACTCCCAGTGAGCCTGACAGAATGGATAGCTCTGCTTAGTTCATTTCCACACGACATCGCTGTCTCACAATGGGAACGTGTTGCTGCCGGTCCACGAGTCACGCTTTGGCATGATGTTGTCACAGTCCTGCTGCCAATGCGTCCCCACCCGTAGCGATCGTGGGATATTCCGTTACCGGAAAACATCCGGTAACGGCTGATGGTCGTGAGATGCTCCTATTGCCAGCAGCCATGCAGAACAGGCGGAAGCGCAATCCAGGCACTTCCTTCCCCAGCACAGCATGGGAAAGAGGTCGGCTGCACTGCCGAAGGAAGGCGCGCACTGCTTACGCTCCCATGTGCAGGCAGCCGGCCGGGTGCAGAAGGGAGCGTGGAGGACACGCTTCCGTCCTGGCAAAGATGTTGCTGGTGTGATAACAGGTCAATGAAAAGGGTAAGGTGCCGAAATGGCCTTGGTAATGGGTCCCAGACTTTGGTCCTCTAAGTGATTTGGACTTCAACTCCCAGAAGCTGCAGGAAAGGAGATTCCACCTGAACCTCACGAAGAACTTCCTGACGGTCAGGGCTGTCCGGCAGTGGAATCTGCTGCTGCCTCCGTGGAGTGTGGTGGAGTCTCCTTCCTTGGAGGTTTTTAAGCAGAGGCTGGATGGCCATCTGTCGGGAGTGCTTTGAGGGTGTTCCTGCATGGCAGGGGGTTGGACTGGATGGACCCTGGGGTCTCTTCCAACTCTACATTTCTCTGATTCTAAGTCCCAGACAACTGACATCAGGGATTCTGGGAGTTGATGCCCATACACCTGGAAGACCAAAGTTTGAGAACCACCGGTTTAGATGGCTCCTAGACCGTATCTGTGCCCCCTTTCAAAACTGCTTATCAAATGTTAACTCTTTGTTCTACCAATCTGAAACAGGGTAGGTCTAAGGTAGGTCTGGGCTGCTGGTGGTAGCAGAATGTATGCATAACGGTAACCTGTAAAATTCATGCCATTTGGCTTGAAAACAACACAGTTAGAAAGAACACAAAGGTCACCAAATTTCCCCCAGAAATCAGTGGAGGAAACCAAAAATGAATGCACACATTTCATAGAGTCCTAGAATCAGAGCTGGAAGGGTCCCAATGAACATCAAGCCCAACCTCCTGCCGTGTAGGAATCTAGAGCTAAAGCATTCAAGAAAAATGGCCATCCAAACTCTGTTTAAAAACTTCCAAACAAAGGGAAAACGTCTATTCTGAAGGAAACACTCCCGCATTCAATAAGCTGACTCCCAGGTGTGTACAGTGGAGGGAAGGAACCACGCAGCCCTCTGGATGTTAATATGCCGCCAGTCCCAGAAGCCCGAGCCATTATAGCCAAGGGTGAAGAATGCTAGGAATTGTAGTCCTGTAACATTATGAGGGTCCACATGATTCCTGCACTAGCTGGAATTCAAGATTGCAACCTGGGATGTGGACAATATTTAAACTTGGGTGAGGGAACGTGCAGTACTCCAGATGTTGGAAAGCAACTCCCATCACTCCTCACCAGCACCGCCAATGCTGCAGATGTTGGCAACTGTACTCCAACATCTGGAGGATTACAATTTGCCTATGTTTGATTTGAACTATAAACCTGTTTGAATGTGTGTCTGTCTGTCTTCCTCCCTCCCCTCCATCTTCCTTCCTTCCTTCCTTCCTTCCTTCCTTCCTTCCTTCCTTCCTTCCTTCCTTCCTCCCTCCCTCCCTCCCTCCCTCCCTCCCTCCCTGGAACTCTTATACTTCAAATGAAATAAATGTAAAACAAAATATTCTTCCCTCTTTGAAAAAGAAAAACAGTAATCCATCCAAGAATTACTTTAACTGCATTGATGAAACTGATTGACCAGCTAAACATTAAAGTAATAGAAATGAAGTCTAAAATTTATGTGGGGAAGGAAAGCAGAGGCAAGAACAGCTGAGAGCCGCTCTAAAAATAATCCATTCGGCAGCACAGTGCTTGACAGGCCACGACAGGAGCTCACAGCCTTCCAGGGAGCTGGCTTTCGCCTGACAAATCAGAGGCCAGGTTGCCCAAAGGGAAAACCGCAATATAATTAGTCTGTTTAAAATGTTAATGCAAGCGTTTGGTGCTGCTGCTTCCTGGGAGATACGGGTGGGCACAGCAAAACAGAATGTGGGTTGGACACCTTTAAAGGGGCACTTGATGAATTCAGGGAGGAAAAGAGATCTGTCACAGAGTTGGAAGAGACCCCAGGGGCCATCCAGTCCAACTCCATTCTACCATGCAGGAAGCCACCATCAAAGCATTCACGGCAGATGGCCATCCAGCCTCCGTATAAAAACATCCAAAGAAGGAGACTCCACCACACTCCCAGACAGCAGCGTAATTCTACCGTCAAACTGCTCTTGCCATCAGAAAGTTCTTCCTAATGTTCAGAAGTTTGAAGCCATTGCTTCTTGTCCTAGTCTCTGGAGCAGCAGAAAACAAGCTTGCTCCATCATCTTTATAACATCCCTTCAGATATTTAAACAATGGCTATCATGTTGCCTCTTAACTTTCTTTTCTCCAGGCTAAACATACTCAGCTCCTTAGGTCAGTCCTCATAGTGCATGGTTGCCAGGCCTTTTTACCATTTTTCTCACCCTGCTTAAAAGAAGGGAAGCAAGATGGAACAAACTTATCAGACAGAAACAAGAGATGGAGAGAAATTTAGCTGGGTAGGACAGTCTCAGAGAAGGAAGCGTTTTTGTACCTCCTAGACTTGCTGCAAGAAAATGGGAGTTTGCACATCGATGAGGGTCCCAGAGCATTCCAAGAAACAAAGTGCATCCAAAACAACCTGGATGTTCTTTTGAAATGCACATCAGTAGAAAAAGGTATGCAAAAATACACTTTAGAAATGTTGGACAAATTCAATAAATTGTGCAAATAAATGTCTCTGTTAGGAAAAATGCTTTAAAAATTACATAAAACTTCAACGGAGAAAGTAACTACCAAGTTTTGCAACCTGATATGGAGCAAGGACAGAAAGACAACGAAGAGATCTGGAGTGAAACATCTCTACACCCCAGGGAGGAACACACAGACTATGACCCACATTAAATCTGTTTTGTCCATCTCTAGTGTCCACAAACTTCAAGGTCCTAGTCCTCTCTCCCAAAGGCCTCCCCAGTCTGCTCTTGATGGAGGTCTTATTCCAGCTCCCCTACTGCACAAAAACTATCAGTTTTTTCTCTCTGCGCTGCTTTATCTCTTTGCTTTATCTCTTTCATCCACTGATGCTCCAAAATGTCCATCAAGGTTTACATTTTCCCAGTGTTTCGTAGAGGGGCGTGACTTGCTTTCCTTTGGCAGTTTTAAGAGAGGAGAAATTCAAGCCTTTTATCTAGTTTCCTTTCCCTCCCAGAGGACAAGAGCCAGCCTTAAAAAGAGAACAAAATCAATAGCATTTTGTTCCTTGTTTTCCCTAGGAGGCAAAGTTTTAAAGGACAAAGTACTCTCCCCCCCTCCATTCAGAACCCAAGTGCAAGTAAAAACAACAAACCCAAACATTCAGAAGATCACCTTGTCCTACAATTCGAGTGGGATGACAGCAACCGGACTGAAGCGGGAAAGCATAAATCTCTGTCTTGCATACTGCTTTCCAATATAGAATCCTAGAGTTGGAAGAGACCCCAGGGGCCATCCAGTCCAACCCCCTTCTGCCATACAGGAACATACATCAAAACATTCCCGACAGATGGCCATCCAGCCTCTGCTTAAAAACTTCCAAAGAAGGAGACTCCACCACACTCCATGGAGGCAGCAGATTCCACTGCCGGACAGCCCTGACCGTCAGGAAGTTCTTCCTGAGGTTCAGGTGGAATCTCCTTTCTTGCAGTTTGAATCCAGTGCTCCTTGTCCTAGTCTCTGGAGCAGCAGAAAACAAGCCTGCTCCCTCCTCGACATGACATCCCTTCAAATAGTTAAACATGGCTCTCATGTCCCCTCTTAACCTTCTCTTCTGCAGACTCAACATCCCCAGCTCCCTAAGCTGTTCCTCATAGGGTCTCATGGCTTCCAGGCCCTCCATCCTTTTTGGTCACCCTCCACTGGACATGTTCCAGCTTATCAATATCCTGGAAATGAGGTGCCCAGAACTGGACACAGGATTCCAAATGAGGCCTAACCAATGCAGAATAGAGATACACTCAAAGAGTGAGGGCCATTTCCACACTACACTGTTATAGCTCTATTATTCCACTTTCAACTTCCTATGGAATACTGAGGTTTGCCGTTTAGCAAGGGATCTTGAGATTTCTCAGCCAGAGAGCTCTTTGGTCTCAGTAAAGTACAAACCCCAGAATACCGTGGGATGTTCAAAATGGAATAATAGCACTATGACAGTGTAGTGTGGAAACGGCCTGTGAGTTCTTATGTAGTCAAAATACCCCAGGAGGTACTATTAGCACATGTCGTGTTGCACCAAGTGTTGCAGGAGTATAAAGAAGATTTTAGGAAAAAAGAATGCTAAGCAGGGTGGGCGAAGGGGAGACATAAACAGCTGAACGAGGACTAAGGAGCTTAGGGGACAGAAATTGTGGTAACAGAACCTAGCATCTTAGAAAAGGGTACAGCTGGCTGGCTGGCATCCTAGACAGGACAACTCCATTCCATAACATTTCATCCCAAGACCCCTTTCTCAACTCCTGAGACTGGTAAGGTGAACCTTTAAGCAACAGTAATGGGGTGGGGGGACAGATATCTGCCACCAAAGGACCCCCAATTCATGTTCTGCAACTCCCAATGTCCTCCAGTCGACTATGGTGATAAATGCCCAGAATTTGGAAGTAAAAAATGATAAGTACATATGTGCAGCTAATTACTCGGGGTGATGAGGATGTACAACTTCACTTTCCAGAATCAATGTGACAAGCAAGAGCAAAATTATGTTTTACTGTTGTAAGGGTTGTTAGAAGTGCAACCGTGCTCACCACTAAGGCCATTTCTGCACTACACTGTTATAGTGCTATTATTCCTCTTTCAAACTCCTATGGCATCCTAGGACCATTTCTGCACTAGCCTGTTATAGCGCGATGATTCCACTTTCAACATCCTCTGGAATCCCGGGGTTTGCAGTTTTGGGAGGGGCCAGCCAGCCCCTCCCGAAACTGCAAACCCCGGGATTCCAGAGGATGTTGAAAGTGGAATCATCACGCTACGACAGGCTAGTGTGGAAATGGCGTAGGACTTGCAGTTTAGGGAGGGACCTTGACAATTCTCAGCCAGAGAGCCCTTTGGCCTCACGAAACTACAAACCCCAGAATTCCACAGGATGTTGAAAGTGGAATAATAGCACTGCAACGGTGTAGGGCGGAAACGGTCTTGGGTTGAAATCCCAGGTGAATTCTGTTTGCTGGGTATATTTGCGCCCAGCAGTGGCTATCAGTAATGCAGTGGATCTGCTCTGAGTTTCAGTCTGAACTTTGAAGGAGCTATCCAAGAAGCCAAGCTATTTTGAGAATAGGATTAAGCACCTTTTAAAGTTTACACTAAAATCCGCGTTAAAAACAGACAGGTGGCGAAACTCTTCACAGCCCTCTTCCGGCTCCTTGACTCAAGGCGTCCCGAGACCAAGAGAGCGCAGATGCCTTTCCCCAGTGCCCTGACCTGCAGCACCTTGGAAGCCCTTTCGTTGGGGGCACCGTTTGGCCGAAAATGTAGTTTTGGGGGGTCACAGTGAGTCGTTAGCAACCATAAATGTGAATCTCCAAAACTACAATTGCTAGTCTGGTTTGTGAACAGGATGGCAGACACAGAGAGCTCGACTGGAAAGGATGAAAGGTTTAATCAAGAAGCTCTTCTCTTGGGCACAGTTTCCTGAATCCCACCCATTGGTTTGCAATGACAGGTGAATTTTGGGAGTCATGGCCAAGCCCTTACTTCTCATCTGTTTCGGCATCCTTCAGCATCCTTTTTCCAACCGTGGTCGGTCGGATTCTTGTAGTTAGGGCATGAAGCCAACCGCTTTCCCCTGCTGTTCCCAAATGCAACTGGTATTCAGAAGTAGACTCTCTGGAGGCTAATCCTCATTGATAAATCCTTTGCTCTAGGGCTTGGACATTTGGACACCCTTTTCTTTCTTACTTATCCTCCAAGTAAAAGCCCCCTTCTTAATTAGTTAGTAATCCAGTATCTGGACTAGACCACTCCAACCTGAATGTGGCGATAACCGAACACTTGCCCCTACCATACCTGCACCATAGAAAACTAGCATCACAGGGAAGAGGGACTAGCTTTGCCCCCTCTGTGACTACTAGCTTTCTACACGTACGGACGTCTTCTCATACGAAAAACATACCATTAAATGATTCTCTCCCCACTATCCCAGCTGTGGACTGATGTGAATACGCAAGTCAAACCCTTGTCTACCTCAAAGAGGATTAGCTCCGCGACAAAGCTGGCAAAACCATCACGGCTCATCCCGGTCATGAAGAGGGAAGGCCACCGTTAGGGAGGGACAGATCTATTTCCACCTATTTTCATTCCATCCGTAAAGCAATTTCATTCTGTTGTCTCATCAATCCACATTTTTTCAAAAAAAAGGAAAATCCCATTTAAACATGAACGCATTTCCGCTGCACAGAAAAAATAAGACATTTTTCTGTGCATCTTACCCCCAAAAGTGGTTTTTAAAATTTCCTTGTACCATTATACAACAGATTTGATTAACCAAAACCGAAAAGAAAAATGCTTAAAAAGAAAGAAATGTATATTTTTAAAGTTTTTTTTTTTCATCTGAGAATTGCATTGCAAAACTCAAGAAAATGCGGTAACTGGATAACTACGAAAGTAGAAATCAGACTGATTTGCTTAACCCTCTGGATAGAAAAATCTTTGAGCCTTCAAGCTACGGTCTGCTCTTCAGCAGTCAAGAAGGCACCAGATACCTCCAGCTCATCTTGCACCGTCTGGTTGAATACAACAAATAGGACTTCCACCCCCTAAGCATCTGTGCTAATTGCTTTTAAACGAAACATTCCTCATTGCTGTTTTATGCTCGCAAAAGCTGCGAAAAACCCTGAAGAAAATATTGCTGTTGCACAGTTTTTCAGACGCACACATGATCCCAATGTGAGTGTACACGAAAAAAGAAGTGTTTTAAGGAGATTTGCCAAATTACAAAAAGAACATAGAAATGTTATTTTGGGGGACTACAATGTCCAGAACCAGGATGATCAGTAACCATGATAGATGGTGAATTCTGGGAATCATCCTTTGTAGAATTATAAAGATGGAAGGGGCCCCATAGGCCATAAAGTCCAACCCACTCCCCAATATAGGGACTCCATCTATAGCATCCCTAGTAGATAGCTGTCCAGCCTCTTCTTGAAAACATCCAGAGAAAGAGAGCCACCATTTCTCTGTGCAATTGGTTCCATTGTCCAACTGCTTTAATCAAGGCTATTTCCGCACTACACGGTTATTCCACTTTCAACATCCTATGGGGGTTTTGCAGCTTAGGGAGAGGCATTTAGAATTCTCAGTAAACTATAAATCCCAGAATTCTATAGGGTGCTGAAGGTGGAATAATAGCACTATAACGGTGTAGTGTGGAAATGGCCCAAGTCTCTTCTCATGTTCATTTGAAATCTATTCTCCTGTAACTTCAAACCATTAGCCCTGTTCCTTCCCTCTGGGGCAGCAGAGAGCAAACCTGCCCCCTCCTCTCTGTGACAGCTCTTGAGGCATTTGAAGCTGGAGCGTGTCCAGAGGAGGGCGACCAAAATGGTGAAGGGTCTGGAAGCCACGAACCCCCATGAGGAGCGGCTTAAGGAGCTGGGGATGTTTAGTCTGCAGAAGAGAAGGTTAAGAGGGGACATGATAGCCATGTTTAAATATTTGAAAGGGCTGTCATGTTGGAGATGGAGCAAGTTTGTTTTCTGCTGCTCCAAAGACGAGGACAAGGAGCAGTGGATTCAAACTGCAGGAAAAGAGATTCCACTTGAAGTTCAGGAGGGCGGTGAATTTCCCTCAGCAACCCAACCTCTCCATATTAATAACTCTGAATACAGATTGGGTTGGGGAATATGGGGAAAAGTTGCAAGTACTGGACAAGACAGTTTGGGGAATTAGAGACACAGGATCTCAGCTCTTTCTTACAAGTATTACCTGTCAGAAAATAAAATCCTGGGCTAGTATTTATGCTAGTATTTTACATTTTTCAGTATCCGGCAAAGCCAAGTTGTATATTACAACACGAATGGGACGTGTGGTTAGGAGTGAATCCATCATTTCACCCACTTGACAATTGCATGACTCTGAATATGGGCGGCCAGGGAAAGTTCCCTAATCTCTGTGTCTGAGAGACCAGAATTTTTCTAACAGAAATCTGTCTGATCCCTAATCTGTGCAAGACAGCACAGTTCCTTCTCAGAAGACCATGCTGGATAAACTCATTACCAAAGTCTGTGACCCCTGGCCCTTTGCATCCTGGCCTTGCTTATGATGAATGGGTTTAATCTCAGGCTTATCTGCTGGAATGGTTATAAATGAATATGGGCCCAAACCACTTCCCTGTAGCGGTTTATTGATCTGTTGGTTTGTCGTCCATGGCATAAATCAGAATCAGCTCAGGGGAAAGAAATATTGGCTCTTGATTGCAGTCCGAATTTTAGACACAGGATCCTTTTATGCAACTACACGGTTATACTGTTATCATTCCACTTTAGCCGCCATGGCAGCATCCTATGTGACTGTGGGGTTTGTAGTTCGAAGAAGGAATAGAGATCTCTGCTTCACAATTCCAAGTACCTTTCCTTAAACTACGAATCCCAGGATTCCATGACAGTTAATGGGGAATCATAGCACTATTATTGTGTTGTGTCTTCCCTCTCCACCACTGTATGACCCCATTATTTGCACTATTGTCTATGTTTGTCTGTCTTTCCCCCTTCAGTCTTCCATTTTCGTTTATCTTTGTTTTTTCTTAAAAGATTTAGAGGTGGCTACAGCAGTCCAATGATTTTGTGGAAGTGAAAGAGCTGTTGTGGGCATTCTGCGACCATGTATATATTACAGGGCAGCTCAGCAGGACCACGGAAGCCAAGAAGGGTCTTTATAAATGGAGAAAAAGGAGAAGCGTCAACCATCTTTTACTGCGCCATGGCAGAAACCTGGGTTTTACAGACCCCCTGCTGGAATCCTAGATTAGCAACTTAACTAAGGAGATGTAACTAATAGTGCTATTATTCCACTTTCAACCTCCTGTGGAATTCTGGGGTTTGCAGTTTACTGAAGCCAAAGAGCTCCCTGGCTAAGAATTCTAAAGGCCTCTCCCTATAGAATCATTAGAGTTGGAAGAGACCCCAGGGGCCATCTAGTCTAACCTCATCCTGCCAGGCAGGAACCCACACCAAAGCACTCCCGACAGATGGCCATCCAGCCTCTGCTTAAAAACCTCCAAAGAGGGAGACTCCACCACTCTCCATGGAGGCAGCAGATTCCACTGCCGGACAGCCCTGACCATCACGAAGTTCTTCCTGAGGTTCAAGTGGAATCTTTCCTGCAGCTTGAATCCATTGCTCCTTGTCCCAGTCTCTGGAGCAGTAGAGAACAAGCCTGCTCCCTCCTCGACACGACATCCCTTCAAATATTTAAACAGAGCTATCGCGTCCCCTCTTAACCTTCTCTTCTGCAGACTAAACATCTCCAGCCCCCTCAGCCGCTCCTCATAGGGCTTCATGGCTTCCAGATCCTTCACATTTTGGTCGCCCTCCTCTGGACATCCTCCAGCTTGTCAATATCCTTCTTGAAATGAGGTGCCCAGAGCTGGACACAAGATCCCAGATGAGGTCTAACCAATGTAGAATAGAGTGGTACCGTCACCTCCCTCGATCTAGACACCACACTCCTATTGATGCAACCAAGAATTGCGTTGGTTTTCTTGGCTGCCTCATCACACTGCTGACTCATGTTCAGCTTGTGGTCCACCAAGATTACGAGATCCCTTTCACATGTAATGCTATCCAGCCACGTGTCCCGCATCCTATATTTGTGCATTCCATTTTTTCTGCCTAAGTGTAGGACTTTACATTTCTCTCTGTTGAAATTCATTTTGTTGGCTTTGGCCCAGCTCTCCAATCTTGTCAAGGCCATTTTGAATTCTGATCCTGTCCTCTGGCGTATTAGCAACCCCTCCCCATTTGGTGTCATCTGCAAATTGGATCAGCATGCCCTCCACTCCTTCATCCAATTCCTTCATCCCTAAACTGCAAACCCCAGGACTCCATAGGAAGTTGAAAGTGGAATAATAGCACTATAACAATCTAGTGCGGAAATTGCGGACGTAATCTCTTCTGGCCTAACCCTCCCCCCATCCACCTTAAGAGCCAGCTCCTTGATCGGGTGAAGGGGGTCCATTCAGCTGGTCCAAAGGGCACGACATTTTCATTTCCCTAGCACCAGTGTGTGAGGTTTTGACAAGGACTTGTGACAGGGATCCTGCCCCGATTTGGAGCCAGCTGAAGGGATCTTCTTTGTCCAGTCTGGCTGCTGGTTCTTAAGATGGACTGGGGTGGCATTTACATAGGTTTACCAGCAAAATTACGTCACCTTACTGAATACAGATCTAAGTTATGAACCCGTAACTGAAATACTGAATACCAGCCCCACGTTACAAATCAATGAAGCATCCGACATTGAGGAACTATCTTCTGGCGTCGTTTCGAACTTGAATCCTCCAGATCACGCAAAGCAATCTGCAGCTGCAGCGACAATGGTCTTACATCTACTTCTGCCATTGTCAGCCGGATACAACCATTGTACATTATCCACGAAATCCATGCTATTTCTGCATTGCAACTTAGCCCTGTAGATATTACTAACAGAATGGAGATTCAATCTGCAGGTTCTGGACTGGTTTCTACTTCTCCGACACTTTACTTCCTCCGTGGCTGCTGGGCCCACAAGCTTTTTCTTCTTGCTGCCACTGTCTACACAAGCACAGCTATTGCTGGCATAGCACACTAATAGTCTGAAGCAGCAACTGTGCAAATCCAGCTGGGAAAGAAAGAGGCCAGTTACCTCTCCCTAAGAAGTTATATTATGTGATTTTCTTAGGGAAAGAAGGTTAAAGTATAGTGGATATTGTTGCAAAGAATCATGGAGGGTAACTGGAAAATAATGATTGAGAAAGTAAAAGAAAAATCGGGGTACGAAGATGTGATAAATTTGATTAAGTTTGTGTCTCATATCTCTGAAAAGCTTATGGATACAAATGGGTCTGGATCCTCTGGATCCTCTGTTAGCCATTTAGAGGGTGGCGGGAGGATAGGTCGAAAATGCATTGTTGTAAAAAACTTTTTTTCCTTGTAATAATATTGTAATACAGTATGTATCAATGTATATTAAGTATGTGACTAATAATAAAAGGGGGAAAAAAAGTTACCTCTCCGTCACTTGCAAGTTAAGCACAGGCGTGAAGCGAGCCAGTACGGAAAGAGGACGGATGTTGAGAGAGAGGGGAATAAAAATAGACAGGTTAGTAAAGAAAGAAAAAGAGAAAGCCTGTGGTCGAGATGGTTTTTGTATGTCTGATTTCCAGGCACAAATACGGCCAGACCACAATGGCGACGGTATGTGCAAATCTGGGTCTCCCGGGCTCCGGTCGAGGGCAGAAGCTGTTGTAAATAGATAATCCAGCAAGCGGGAAGCAGGGAGGGTGTGCTTTCCATGGCTACTTATCCACTTATCTCCTTAACCACCCTCTCAGCCTCGTAAGCCGCTAGCCTTCCTGGCAAATCACTCATCCCATTGCGTCCCTCTTTTCGGGGAAAAGCCCTCTTCAAATATGGTGAGCTGCTAGACTTAGGAACAGGGTAAGCTTATTCTAAGTTAAGGTGATTTTTTGCTCAGGGAAGGCAAAGAGGCGTAGTTCCGCCAAACCCATTTTTTACAACTCCATAGTAACAAGTCTTGCAAAATCATGGTGCCAAATCTATGAGCCCTCTTTCAAAAAAATTACAGCGTTTCCCATTCTTCAAGGCTTCTCATAAGGAGAGTTTTAACTTACAAAATTGAGAGGGCATCTGGGGGCATTTTGGGGTCCATTTTTTGACCCTCCAAAAAAACTGACCCCCTGGAGGGCTACACGTAGACCATGGGCTACACTTTGCCCACCCCGATATCGATGGGTCCAGCTCCATGCCAAGCCAACTCCCCCCCATTAAAATTGTCTGGTCAACTAACAGATTGACTGGTTACATTTCTCAGGCTGGAGTGGCAGCATGATGGGTATCAAGGTGAAACTTTACCCCTCTCCGTTCTACCAAGTGGCCCATCCCCGTTCTAGTTCACACCAGGGGCGATGAAACGGGGGTCTGTCGACCACAATCTTCTCTCTTTTTGGTGTCCTCCCAAGCCTTTCAATACATTTCTCTAAGGCCATTTCCGCACTACACTGTTACAGTGCTATTGTTCCACTTTCCACATCCTCTGGAATCCTGGGGTGTGCAGTTTAGGGAGGGGCCTTGAGAAGTCTCAGCCAGAGAGCTCTTTGGTTTCAGTAAACTACAAACCCCAGAATTCCACAGGAGGTTGAAAGTGGAATGATAGCACTATAACAGCGTAGGACGGAAAGACCCTAAGATCCTCTTAGTGGAAGTGCCAGACACTGAACATCAAACTATCTGGATGCAACGTTCTGTCCTAAATAGGGAAGCTGGCAAAATCCTCCGCAGGATCTGATAGCCCCTGGTGTTCCCTGTTCGGAAGGTGCAACATACTTTTAGCGCTAGTTTGTCTTCTTTTAACGGAACCAGCCTTTGGAACCCGTGCAAAATATTGTGTGACTTTTAAAACTGATAGATGACGACGACGACGACGATGATAGATACCAACGAAAGAGAAGGGAGCAGTAGTACAGTTTTGCACATACGAATGTATCTAAGCGGCTTTGTGTTTGCGTGCCTTGAGGCAGGTATTTTGCCTCTTATATTCCACCCCAAACTTCCTTGTGTGAGAAAAAACATCCAGAAAGCGCACACTGTGGACGACGGAGCTCATAGGAACATCTCAGCTGCTGAAATACATGTGAGGTGGATTATGTGTGATTTGCTGATTGCTAGTTCTACAGCGACGGAGCCCAGCCTGGCATAGTGGTTTGCGTGCTCGACAAAGATTCTAGAAACCAGGGTTCAAATCCCTGCTCAGCAATGGAAACCTACAGGGTGACCTTGGGCAAGTCACACTCTCTCAGCCTCTGAGGAAGGCAATGGCAAAAATCCCTCCGAACATATCTTGCCAAGAAAACCCAGTGATAGGCTTGCTGTAGACTCGCCATACATCGAAATGACTTGAAGGACACAAGAACAAGTGCTAGGCCCCTGAGCTACAATTCCTCTGTGCATCAACTGCCTTCTCCTCACTCTAGCCAAAACAATGGCCCAGTATCATTGAAACAAACCTCACTATTGTAATTTTCCGCAGCCACACAATCAAACATAAACACCTACACCGGGTAGGTAGGCTATATAAAGTCCTCCCCCATCACTCCACCTCCGGTTAAATTCAGCAAATTTTACAGTTGGTATTTCAGTATTAAAGCAAGATGTGCAGGAAGCACAGACCTTGTTTAAAGGAGAATGACACTCCCAGGAGAGTAATTCTCCTTTAAAACAAAGCGAGAATTCCGCACACACCTTGCTTTACCCAAAATTTTTTGGCATGCTGTGGCAGTGGAAGAGGTCAAAGGGAGGATGAAATCATAGAATCCTCGACTTGGAAGAGACCCCCGGGGCCATCCAGTCCAACCCCATTCTGCCATGCAGGAACACCCATCAAAGCACTCTCAACAGATGGCCATCCGGCCTCTGCTTAAAAACCTCCAAAGAAGGAGACTCCACCACACTCCGGGGCAGCAGATTCCACTGCCGGACAGCCCTGACCGTCAGGAAGTTCTTCCTGAGGTTCAGGCGGAATCTCCTTTCCTGCAGCTTGAATCCATTGCTCCTTGTCCTAGTCTCTGGAGCGGCAGAAAACAAGCCCATTCCCTCCTTGACATGACATCCCTTCAAATATTTAAACATGGCTATCATGTCCTCTCTTAACCTCCTCTTCTGCAGACTAAACATCTCTGGCACCCTAACCCATTCCTCACAGGGCTTCATGGCTTCCAGACTCTCCACCATTTTGGTCGCCCTCCTCTGGACATGTTCCAGCTTGGACCCATCAAAGCTACCAATTCCACTGACTGGCAATGCCTTTCCCAACACCTTGCACATGATCCTGGAGACAGGATTGAATCTGGGGCCTTCTGTGCCCTGGCACTTGATACACTTCTTCTTCCTATAGTTCAACGATCCCGTTCTCCTAAGTCTTCCCTCACAAAGTTTCCAACAGAGAGAAGGAGGAAGAAATGTCCTGCGGTTCTAAGGCCCTGTTTGCAGCTGCCAAAGTGTATCTTTGAATGGTGGCTGCCATCCTGTTTGCTAGTTACAGAATCCTAAGCCGGATTTAAGATCGTGCAACCTCTGGGATTCACATTTACAGTTGTTAAGGACTGAATGTGATCCCAAATCCCCACCTATTTGGCCAGGCAGCTCCCCAGTCAAAGGGTTTTCGAGGCACTGCGGATTGGGATGCTCGGAAATAAAATCTGCAGTACTGTCCTGGACTGCAGGCACATTGAAAAAAGTGGTTCAGGTGGGACGCCAAGGGGCTTCCCTAACTGCTTGTTCTCAATGTGCCACATGAGCAAAAGTGCCTCAGAGGACATTTCGCTGCAGTGCCTTGGAAACCCTTTGGTTAGGGTTTTGCCTGACTGGCAAAGTGGTCTTTTTTTGGTGGTGGTGGGGGGGGGGCAGGTATCATTAGATGATTGACTTCATTGTCTTAGTTACATCTGATGATGCAGGATCTCGGCCGGTGTTCATAATATGGTGGGGTTATTCTATTTTCCTATTATTTTATTCAACTCAAGGAAGACATACCCCTTTGGATTTTTCAACCCAGTGGACGGCATGTTGTTAGACTGGTGGTGGAATACATGATCTACATGGCAAAGACCCCAGGCATTTCCAGGGAGCATCTCCCACGTCCAGAAGACCCCAAGTACCTCCTTGGCATCTTCAGTTTAATAAAGGTGATGTATCAGGGCATGGGAAAAAGGCCCCTCTCCACCAGAGTTGCCGAACAGAGGCAAAGAGAAGCATGCATATAGATTTGTAAACCAAAGCAAGGAAAACCACCAGAGATTTTATCTGCTGCTATAATTTGGTTTGATATTTGAGCGTCTTTGGGCCAAAGCAGTAAACACACATCGCTTCTCCTCCCTGTAACTAACGCTGCTAGGAAAAGAGTTTAGAAATCCTCGTCCTGACTCCAGAGGCAACCAAAAAAGAAGCCACATCCGTGAATTACACCACTGGGTTTGGGTTCTCAGATTCAATCTCTTGAAGCGAGATTCTTCCAGGAAAGCCTTAAAGGTCAGCTGCAATTCCCCTGCAGCCCCCTTCATCCTCCCAACACTCTTGGTGTTGCTTCCAGACTTTTTAAACTGCAAGAAAAAAATCACTCTCTCATATGTCTCAGATAAGAGAGCCTGGAAGGCACTGATAAAGCCCAGTTATCTCTGAGACAGTCAATCTGGATCTAAACCGTCTAAGTTTTAGACCGCAAGGGGTAGGGCGAGACTTGCATCCCGGAATAGTTCCCCTGCGCCGTTTCTCCTCTGTCCCTTCACACAGAAAGCTAGCATGTCAAGGAAAGACTACAAACAGCAATTTCATTTTAAAAAATTGGTCAGGTGGCTTCCTAGCATAGAAGCATAAAATAATGAATACCAAACTAAATTAAAAGTCAATGCAGCTTAGCCAGTCCATAATTAGGATTAATCATTTGAAAATCAATTTACTACATATTACATTTACTACTACAAATTCACTTAAAAGGTTCTTCTGATTAATAATGAAAAGGGTTTTAATTTTAATTTTTTTTTTTTTTTTTGGAATAACATGAGGCAGGCACTTCCTGTAAAGGGCCAGCAATCTTGAATGAGAGACTTTCGATGGCACGGCTAGACACATTACTACTCTTTCATGAAACTAGGAAAGCGATGCACAGATGAGTGAAAATCACCTTGCTCCACAGCGCCCCCTCTTCCAGTGGCTGGAAGGGAAATTGCAGCCAATCAGTTTGTCCAGGAGGAATCAGGTGACGTGTGGAGTCAATAAATGTCCTTCCGGCTTTTGGTTCCTCACCGGAAGCAACTCCTTTGTCGGAGAAGAAGCTAAATGGACAGCCCTGCTTTTCCTTGTCTTCTCAGGCCATTTCCACACTACACTGTTGTAGCGCTTTTATTCCACTTTCAACATCCTGTGGAATTCTGGGGTTTGTCGTTGACTAAGGGCAAAGAGCTCTCCGGCTGAGAATTCTAAATGCCCCTCCCTGAACTGCAAACCCCGGGATTCCACAGGAGGTTGAAAGTGGGATAATAGCACTATCACAGTGCAGTGCAGAAATGGCCTCAGATTGCATAATCGCGCTATAAGAGTGTAGTGCGGAAATGGCCTAAGACAAGAATGTACCTGTGAAAAGGGAAACAAAGCCTTCCTCTCCCAGACATACGAGCGTGTTTCTGCACCAATAAATACACAACAAATCAAACCAATTTAAAACTCGCACGGTCTGCTAAGACTTACCGTTTCTCTATATGAGCAGCCAACTCTAGCAGCCGTGGGTAGGATCCAGAGATGGACATATTTAGAGCGGGCCAATTGAAACCAATGACGCTTAAGTCGGTCGTAACAACTTAAGCGTCTTGTGGCACCTTAAGGTCAAACAATTTTTACTTGGCTTTCGGTTTTGTTGTCAGCATCCCGCTTCGTCTGATGTTACCAGTTGCCATCAAAATATGCGATGCTGCCAGAGATTATCTGATGTCGTCATATGCATGTAATGTTAATATTAGCCATCCTAGCTTAAGTCTAATGCTTTTTGCAGGGTGTTCGCATGCGCCCCATATGCCCAAAACTGGATCCAACTCACTGTGAGGAAAGAACAAACTCGTGGAAAGTAACAGCCGAGATCTCAATACGGTACAATAGGGCAGCTGGTGTGCTTGGGTGTGGGCAGGTGCTTTGCTGCTTGGAGGCCGTTGCACTATTTATCAGAAATTCATGCAATGCCATCTTAAGCATTCTCAGAGCAGATTTAGCGAAAGGAAGCAGCGCGTGCCTTCAGAACAGTTTCTGCCCTTTCCCCCTGCAGTTCAGCAATATTGCCAGCTCTTGCCATTTCCAGCAATTTGCTTAATTCCAGGTTTTTGCAGCCAATTTTATGATTGTTTACTATTACAATTCATGCAGCTTTGCTTATTTTTAAATTACAGAAGGCTGGCGAGCCTGCATTCTTTCGGAGTAAGCAGCACTCAATGTGAAAAACTGATCCTAGCTGAAACCCACCATATGTATAAATATTTTGAGAAATTCCCCACACCAAAAACACAAGGGAAGCCTTTTCGAATTGCTGTCCATGGGGGTTTTCAATGAAAAAAAGATCTTGCATCTGCCAGGGATTCTTGTTTTAAGAAGAACCCCGGCACTCTGGAGCACGCCTGGAGGAACGGGCCGAGAAATGAAAGGTCAGGACATATGAGAATCTAAGAGCTCTACTGCCTCTCACCAAAGGGCTATCTAGTCAATGTTTTGTTGACACAGTGGCCACTCCTCTAGCAGGACATAGGTGCAAGGGCACCCCCTGTCTCATACCTCCCCAGCAACAGAAGCACGCTGCTTCTGTCCTGAAGATGACATACAGCCATCCTTGCAAGGAGGTACTGATGGCCACATCCTCCATGAATTTATCCAATCTACTTTTAAAGCCATCCCAGTTATCAACCAGTTATCAACCATATCTGCATCTTGTGGCAATGAGTTCCACAGTTTTAAGTATTGGTTTTTATTACTTTGCACTGGCAAAAAGAAAGCTAGAACTTTGGCCCAAATCCTACATTGCCCAGTGCAGTCTAAGAGTTCTTTGGCCAAATTCCACTATGGCTCACCATTCACAATGTCCAGGACTCGCGGTTTTGTGGCAACAACGTTTCCCTCACACTGGGATTCTGTGACCAGTGGAGGGTCAGTCACAGACTGGTGGCGGTGGTGGCGGGGCGGGAGGGGGGGGATTGGAGAAGTATTTGGCTCTGCCCCACAGCCAAACTTAGGCCATTTCTGCACTACACTGTTATATTGGTATTATTCTACTTTCAGCCTCCTGTGGAATTCTGGGGGTTGTAGTTTGCTGAGGCCAAAGTGCTCTCTGGCTGAGAATTCAAAATGCCCCTCCCTAAACTGAAAACCCCGGGATTGCACAGGATATTGAAAGTGCAATAATAGCACTATAACAGTGTAGTGTGGAAATGGCCACAGACTTATGCCATCTCAGTGGATGATGTAACCATTCTGTGTCTGGCTACGGGCCTTTCTGCACTACACTGTTATAGTGCAATTATTCCACTTTCAACCTCCCATGGAATCCTGGGATTTGCAGTTTAGGGAGGGGCCTTTAGGATTCTCAGCCAGAGAGCTCTTTGGCCTCACGAAACTACAAGTATCAGGATTCCGTGAGATGTTGAAAGTGGAAGAATAGCTCTATAACAGTGTAGTGCAGAAAGGCCCTATGGGGACATTGTCATAGAACGGCTGTTCGAGGGTGCTATGGCATAAAAGGGTGAGTCCTGGGGGCAAGAGCAGCTTCATTGTGGAGGATGGAAGAGAATGCCAACCTCTGCAGCAGCAAAAAGATACATGCAGGTGTAAGGTAGACTCATGCTCGCGCATGCCACAAACAGGATGCTAGGCTCCGTATGCACTTCACAGAAAGGTCACAGAAGATCCTGTGAAAAGGAAAAGTGCTGATAGCTCTGGAACCCATGTCCTGTGTGGAATGGCTGAAAGAGCTGGACATGAGGATCACGGAAAAGATTAATGGAACATGGAGCGGCTTAGGGAGCTGGGGGTGTTTAGTCTGCAGAAGAGAAGAGCAGCCACGTTTAAGTACCTAAAGGGATGTCATGTTGAGGAGGGAGAGGGCTTGTCTGCCGCTGCTCCAGAAACTAGGACAAGGAGCAATGGATTCAAACTGCAGGAAAAGAGATTTCAGCTAAGAACTTCCTGACAGTGAGAGTCACTCAATAGTGGAATATGCTGCCTGGGTGTGATGGAGTCTCCTTCTTTGGAGGTTTTTAAGCAGAGGCTAGATGGTCATCTGTTGGGAATGCTTTGATGGGTGTCCTGCATAGCAGGGGGTTGGACTGGATGGCCCCTGGGGTCTCTTCCAACTCTAGGATTCTATGATTCTGTGAAAAAAGACTCCACCTGAACCTCAAGAAGAACTTCCTGACGGTCAGAGCTGTCCGGCAGTGGAATCGGCTGCCTCCATGGAGTGTGGTGGAGTCTCCTCCTTCTTTGGAGGTTTTTAAGCAGAGGCTGGGTGGCCGTCTGTCGGGAGTGCTTTGATGTGGGTTCCTATATGGCAGGGGATTGGACTGGATGGCCTCTGGGGTCTCTTCCACATCTATGATTCTATTATTCTATAATTAAGAAGGGGCACAATAGGGGTATTTAGATCTAAACAGCTTTCTTGCCGCAGCAGACAGAACAGACACATTCTCCGTCATCCCAGCGAAGAAGACCAAAAGGACTCGGATGAAATTGCAAAGAAGGGATTTCATCAAAGCTTTATGGGAAGATTCTCGTGGGAGAGAGAGCTAGTGGTGGGAGGGAGAACTTCCCTTCGCTGGATGTACATATGTGGAGGCAGGGCAACCACCTATCAGGGATGTTGTAGCTGCTTCGTGCATTAGGAAGAACTTCCAGATTATAAGAGTTGCTCACGAGTGGAACAAACTACATCAGAAGGTAACAAATTCTCCTTCCTTGGAAGGTTTTAAATAGAGGGTAGGTGGCCATCTCTCAGGGCTACTTGGACTGTGGATTTCTGCACTGGCAGGGCGCTCTCATTGATAGCTCTTAATTTGTCTTCCAGATTTATGATTTGGAAGTTCCTATATTATCTCCAGGATCTCTAAGGACAGAGATACGTGGATATTTTAGGGGTGGACAAAAGATTTGAATACAGTCCTGTGCTCCGAATTCCACTTCCTTCGGATCTTGTCTTTTAAAAAAGCATTTGGCAGAGTTGCTAGTCCTCCCGACTGCCAAGCATGCGGATGATGGAATGGATCCCAAAATGTCAGCAACCAGGAGAACAGTGGAACGAAGAGTTCCATCATCTCAGAGTGGGGAATTTGGAATTTTGCCCGGCTCCTTGCTATGATGAGCAAAATTAAAATGTGCAAAACAGAATAAATTATGCAAATTTCCTCACGATGCACAGTTTAGAGAGCTTGAGGAATTGAGTTTCTTTAGCCCAGGATTCCATTAATGTTGAGGTTATACATAGTTTGGTAGAGGGAAGAGGCCTCTCTAAGGACAAAGAAGGAACGAGGACTGGACCACATCACTCCCGAAGGAACTTTTGTAACCCATCAACCAGAGACACAGAAAGACTGCTGTGGGTTAGAGATCTAAATCCACAATACATTAAAATAAACATGTGGGTCTCAAAATCTGCTCAAAAAACGTATCGCTTAACGTCAGCATGGCCCCACAAACATGCCACTGGAACCACATGTTTTTAGAACATCTACCCACAAAAAGCATGGGCTCGGTCCATTCCAAACCCTTCTTTTCCTGATGGGAAGAAATCTCCATGTTTTCTTTTGGTGTTGAAAACATTTATATATATGGTAGGTTCTCTCCACCCCAGCCGTTCTCCTGGCAAGCAATCAGTAGATTTTTTTTTTTCAAAAAAGGACAATGAAAAAAAATATATACAAACTAACCCCCAAAAATCTCTTGTGGTTATCATGTGGCAGCATCTTCCGAGTTATTGGAGTTGCCAATGGTGAAGTGATCCAAATCAGAACTGAAAAACACATAGCCCAGCTTACTGTTGTTGTTTTTCTTCAGGGAGAAGAGGTTTTTAGAGATGTGGCTCTGCACCCAAATATTACCCCTTCTCCCTCTTTTTTACACACACGTACGTGCACGTTCATTTCATACAATACGCTATGCATATTTCTGTACCGAGATAAAATAGGAAATTGTTTGTTCTGTGTGTGTTTCCTCAGAGCTTGGAAGCCTACCTTTTTTTGCATGACAATGCCCAGAACTCTTAGGAGTGGTCATGCAAAAAAGTAACTTTCCCAAGCTCTGTGTCTTTTATCAAGGTGAAAGGAGTCTTCGGACTCCACACCACTTCTGTTGATTTTTTATCACACGGGCCCTCCAAAGGAATGCAGAGATCTGCAAGGTTCCCCTCTCACAACCCTATTCTTACAACAACCCTGTGAGGTAGGTCAAGCTGATATAGAAATGATTAAGCCAACGTCCCCCAAGCAACTTTTTAGTGGAGTGAAGATTTGAACCTGGGTCTTTTCAGTCATAGTGTGACTGTACTTTGCTAGCTGTCACAGGGATGCTCACGGGAGAGGGAGGAATGTGTCTCCACGCTGCAGAAATAAATGGGCCAAGTCTTCCCCATCCCTTCCCTGGATGGTTGTCCCGCCGAAGGTTAAACAATGAAGAAGAAAGACAGAGGCATCCAGATGCAGTGTCTGGATTAGAGCTCAGTTACTTGCAACTTAGTTACCTACAAAGTAAACTCTAGTACAATCCAACAACCCCTCTCAGCATAGCATAAATATCCACATGTGGAGAAAAGCTGCTGTGATTCAACTCTTATGAAAAATTATGACATTGTGCATCACATGTCAAGGACAGGGTGTTGTTGTCCGATACGCAATGCACAATTGGGATGTGTAGCTGCAGTGCGCAACAATGCAAAACTTTGTTGGAGGCACCATTTTACTTCCGCTGTTGTCGTCAGCAGAACACATCCGCTACGTTGCGGTAATAATTTGCCTTGCACGTGCAGCGCAATTTGCACATGTGTATCTCACTAACAGAATGGCAGGTTCTTTCAATGTTGCCTAAGACGAAGGCCCTTTCTGCAGCGTCCTTGCATCCTGACATAGGGATGGGAGAGGAGTGGGACCTCAATGACGCTTTGTTGTCGGGGTCCCGCTCCTCTCCCATTCCCAAGTGGAGCGATCGTGGATTAAATCTTTTCCCTGTCAATGACCTGTGACTGCACCACCATCCCACACTTACCTGTCCTGTGGAAGGGTAGGAAGTGCAATGGCGGTGCTTCCTGCACCAGCATAGGATGCGAAGATACCCAGCTGTGCTGTGGAAGGAAGCCGCATGTCCAGCGCACTTCCTTCCGCAGGGAGCCGGTCACATGTGGAGGGGAGCACTGCCATCATGCTCCCTTCCCAGCAGAGCCACCAGAGGATCACACAAGGTAGGTGCGGAAAGGGCCTAAGACTAAGAAGCAAAGAAAATATAGATGCATGCACTGCTTTGCTGTGAATTTCCTCCCTTTTGCCTTGAGAGCTAGAGAACAAGGTTCAGACACTAAGGCCATTTCTGCATTAGACTGTGATAGAGCTATTATTCCACTTTCAGCATCCTATGGAATCCTGGGGTTTGCAATGTAGGGAGAGGCCTCAAAGACTGCAAACCCCAGGATGCCATAGGATGTTGAAAGTGGAGTAACAGCTCTATAACAGTCTAGCGCAGAAATGGCCAAAGACTCAGAGCTACACCCTGGGATCTGGGAATGCTAGAAACTATGGTGCCAGGAAGGCACCTGTCAAAAGTAATACAAGAATGCGGATGAAGCAGTGCTAAAGCAGTGCAGAGAAAGTGCAGTCCTCAATTTTTGCCACCCAACCCCAATCAAAACCTCCCATCCTGTGATGCACCCATCAAAACCCTGTTTCCAAAAAATTCCCATTTCTAGGGAGCCTAAAGCAGGCCTAGGGGATGAATTACATTTAAGTGGCAAATTACATGTCCCAAAGGCTACTGGGGTGAAATCTCCCATGGGGGCATTTTTTTTTTCTTAAGATGAGGAGAATTGACCAAACAGGATTCAGAAAAAAACAAAAATGGCTCCTAGAGCCTTAGATGTTGCCCATCTCTTGTGTAACAAGGAACATTATCTAATTGCTTATTAACTTCACTTTAAAAGGGCACTTTTAGGCACTCTGAGAACCCTTTTGGCAGGAAGGGGGTCAGAGTTTATCCCATTCTCTTATCAATCATCAGGTTCCAAGGGATGGGAAATAAGATACAACTTTCTACCCAACTGAAAACTTATGACCCAGCAGGTACAGATTACTTTTAAAAGCAAATTTCCAGAGTCTGGTTCGCAAGCTAGGATGTACCGGGCAGCTGCTTCAAGCCATGAGGACGGATTAACAAGTTGCTTTCTCTTTGGCCCTCAAGCAGAAGGAAATGGTGAGAGATACCTGCTCTACGTTTTGGAGGGCAGCTGGGTGAGGAGTCCTTGGTGTCCCTCTTCTGTGTAAGCCCTCCTCTCCCGTTCCACTGTCATCACTAGAGACGGAAAAAATATGCTCTATTACTCGTTTCCCAGTCGAAAAATGGGCTTCCTGACAGTTCGGGAATCCCGTTGGGAAGAATAATAGAGCAGTAAGGCTTCAGCACTATTTTCTTCCTGTATTTTTACGGCCCAAAGTGTTCCAGAGGACCTTTTCTGCAGAGAAAACACGGGGGAGCGTTTGCGGTGCTGAAAACGTGGAGGTTTTGCACCAAAACTCATGTATTTTCTGCACATCAAAATTACCCAGCAGGATGTTTGCAAGTGGGCAGCAAATTGCGCAGAAACAAATTATTCATTTTCGCCCACAGTGGAGTGAAACTTTTCCTCTCTCAATTCAGTTGGGTGCTGCTGATTCATTTTTTATTCTCTGCTCACCACCTTACGTGGAGAGGACAGGTGGCCAGGCATTAGGAGCAGCGTTGGCCGTAGGGGGTCTGGAAGCCCTCTCCCCACAATCACGCAGACCAGGGCAGCTGCTCAGCCACGCTGACCCTCGGATATAATCTGAGCTCAGCCCCCAAGCATCCTCATCATCATGAAACCGAAAAATCCGAGAGAGATTTCACATGGGTAGGGATGAGGGAACACAGATTCCAGCTAATCTTTAGCACCAATTCTCCCGTCTTTCTCACTCCACTGCCTTTTAATAATAATTCATAATTGTTTGGTTCCAAGTTGTTTCCCAACCTGGGAATTGATTTTTTTTTTCCCCGTGAGAGATTCAGGGATGGAAAAGAAATTTGCATTAACTGTTTTTTTTTTTTATCAGTTCATGGATTGCAAGATCTTTAGTAAATGTGTGCGCTTATCTTTCAGTTTCCTATTACCGGGCGGAAAAAATCAGAAGGGGCACATCCTCCCCATCCTCATTTTTGTTTTCATTTCAAATTTCATGCAAAGAAACGCACACAGCTCTAAATGTGGATCTTGGAATGTGCCCGTTCTTCGTCAACAGGAGAAAATGTGTACAAAACACGTTAAGAAAAACGTGCAAAAATTGGTACATTAGAAAAGTGCATATTAGAATATACATGAATTTTCATGCATGTCAAATATCTATTAATTTAATAGAATTGCTTCCACAGCTCTGTATGAAACAAGGAGGGAAAGAAAATCAAGGGGGATTCAGAAAAATGTAACAAAATCAAGGTAGATGGATATTTGCCCTCTGGAAAGGCAGTGATCTTTCTCTGTTAGAGATTATCAACCACCTTCATGGATCTATAGAGACCCTCTACTGTCCCAGCAATCTGGTTGATTCCACAAGCAGAAGCCACTGCTGTTTTCTGGGTTTACATTTTTTTTAAAAAATTGGTACATGTCAAGGTACCTATTTGTGTGTGTTTCTTTTTGGTATGCTCTTAGACAAAAAAAATTGCACAGTTGGGGAAAAATTGTGCAGTTGGGGAAAAATTGTGCAGTTAGAAAGCCGCTAGACATCCCACTGGAAATAATAAGGGAGTAGAATTAGACACAAACGTGAATGTGTTCATTACAAACTTACATGAGACTCAGTGGAAGAAATGTGTCTGGTTAGTCCCAGATAGAAAAGACCCAGTGAATCAATTGTTGAGTGTTGACTCAGCATATAGGCAAATCCAACTGATTGAAAGGGTGTTCTCTAGTGGGGACCAACAAAAGGGTTTAGGCCAATGTCTCCTGTGACAAAAAAAAGGAATGCAAGGAATTTATGCAAGGAATAAATTGGGCTTTTTTTTAAAAAAAAACAACAACAACAACTATGAGTTGTTTGACAGGGCATTTGTACAGTAGCAAACCTGGTTTGGAAAAAAAAAGAAAAAAAACCCCATTCTGCACTCCTTAAAAATGTGGCAGGCCCATTCTCCTACTATATGAGCCTGTTAGATCTCTAGACCATTCGGAGAGACCCTTCTGCCCGTCCCACCATCCTCTCAAGTGCATTTGGAGGGAACAAGGGAGAAGACCCTCTTGGTGGCTGCTCCCAGACTTTGGAACTCTCTCCCTACAGAGACCAGGGCCATTTCCGCACTAGACGGTTACAGTGCTATTATTCCACTTTCAACATCCTATGGAATCCTGGGCTTTGCAGTTTAGGGAGGGATCTTTGAGGAGTCTTTGAGGCCCCTCCCTAAACTGCAAACCCCAGGATTCCATAGGATGTTGAAAGCGGAATAATAGCACCGTAACCGTCTAGTGCGGAAACGGCCCAGGATTCTTGCTCTCTGATGGCAAGTTGAGACATTTTTTGTGCCACTGGGCTTTTACAAATGGACTGGATTTAGGCTCTTGATGTTGTGTAGGTCTGCTTTAAGGTTGGTATAGGTTTTTTAAAGGTATTTCAATGCATTTAATATTTTTAATACGTCATGTTTTAACTTTATAAATTGTTTAATGGTGGTTTAAAGCTTTATATTTACACTTTCACGGATTACGGTTCGCTGCCTTGAGTCCCACTGTCAAGAAAAAGGTGGGATGTATGTAGAACTAAAACAATAATAATGAGAATAACTTTTGGTGCATCGTGTGTCAAGATACTCACTGCTGCTCTGCCTTGGCTCGGTCGCTGAGGAAGAAGAGGGCCGTGGCAAGGAAAAACATGCCCCCCAGGACGACGACGAACGGGCACAGCATGAGCGCGTAGCCTAAACTGAGGAATTCCCAGAGTGCGGATTCCTTTGTACTTTGCCGTATCACATCCGAGATCTAGAGAGGAAACAGAATTGGGGAGTTGTAATGGGACGAGCGGGGGGAGGTCGAGAGGAAAGAGGGAAGTCAGTATATTTCCGGATGCTCCGAGCAGCAACAAAGTGCCGTTTATTCAAGACGTCAGGGGAAAACGGATGGCTTCCCCGCAAGAATACGTGAGACTAGTTTGGGCTTTCAACAGAAAACAAATTTTACGATCCTTAACAATAAACTGATCCCTTTCTCGTCATTGTTCCACCGGATTTTACAATTGTTAGGCCTCCCGTCTGTTGATGTTCCAACAATCCCTCCAGGAATTGCCAGACGATCTGCAAGGGATAAGAGCCCGGAGGCAGCCAGAGTTCAAGGGCCAGGTTTCTGTTTCACGTGCCTACAGTTTCCCCAAGCTCAGTCCCTGGCGTCCAAGTTAAAAGACCTCCGAACAGAGAGAAATTTCCACGTGCAAGGCCCCAGGGGGCTGCCATCAATCCAAAGGTTCAGAGATTGGGGGGGGGGGGAATCACTTTATCAGACTACGACTCACGGAATCCCTGAGAGTTATGAGCGCTATTATCCAAAATAATATCCTTTCTGAGCTCAGATTAGACTAGATCAAGAGTGGGAACCGTATTTTTCTTCCCTTCCAGGCTCTGTTTGAGGTCTTCCAGTCCAGTCTTCGGGGAACGAGAGAATTCTGTACATTTTCAGAGGGGTGATCAAGACACGGGCCGTTTCCACACTGCACTGTTACACCGCTATTATTCCACTTTCAACCTCCAGTGGAATTCTGGGGCACTGAGACTTCTCAGCCTGAGAGCTCTTTGGCCTCAGTAAACTACAAACTGCGGAATTTCACAGGAGGTTGAAAGTGGAATAATAGCACTATAAATGTCCAGTGCGGAAATGGCCATGGTTTTGTATTAAAGCCTCTGGGACGTCATTTACTTCTAACGAATGTGTAGGTGGTTTTCAGCCATTGTAGTCATTAAGTTCTTTTAACTTTAAGCTATTTAACTTTAAGCCTATTTATTGTTTTAATCTGAAAGTGTTTTAGATTGTTTGCTGTTTTATCTGTCTGTCACGCTGAAATCCCACAATGAAGACTGTAGCATCAATCAATCAATCAATCAATCAATCAATCAATCAATCAATCCCGAGCCACCTTCTACCAGAAGTCAGATGTAACAAATTGCAAAAAATGATCCTACTTGCCATGTATTAGTTTTGGGCTTCTGATGTCACCAAAGTTGTTATTTTTTGCAAGTAACATTTGTTATTGGGTGCCTTCAAGTCATTTCTGACTTGTGGCGACCCTAAGGCAAATCTATCATGGGGTTTTCTGGAGGCTGAGAGTGTGTGAAATGCCCAAGGTCACCCAGTAGGTTTTCCATAGTTGAGCAGAGAATCGAACCTGGGTCTCCAGGGCAAAAATCACTACAACACACTGGCTCTCAAAAGCAATGTCAAGAAGGATGTCGACAAGCTGGAACATGTCCAGAGGAGGGCGACCAAAATGGTGAAGGATCTGGAAGCCATGAAGCCCTATAAGGAGCGGCTTAGGGAGCTGGAGATGTTTAGTCTGCAGAAGAGAAGGTGAAGAGGGGACAGGAGAGCCATGTTTCAATATTGGAAGGGATGTCATGTCGAGGAGGGAGCAGGCTTGTTTTCTGTTCCTCCGGAGACTAGGACAAGGAGCAATGGATTCAGGTTGCAGGAAAGGAGATTCCACCTGAACCTCAGGAAGGACTTCCTGACGGTCAGAGCTGTCCGGCAGTGGAATCTGCTGCCTCCATGGAGTGTGGTGGAGTCTCCTTCTTTGGAGGTTTTTAAGCAGAGGCTGGATGGGCATCTGTCGGAAGTGCTTTGATGGGGGTTCCTGCATAGCAGGGGGTTGGACTGGATGGCCCCAGGGGTCTCCTCCAACTCTACGATTCTATGACTCTATGATTTTAATGTGCCAGTTGATAATGTTTGAATGCTTTCAGTGTAATACATAATCTTTCTCGTTATTCCTAAATCCCTGTTCTTTTCTTTTTTTTTAAAACCAATGTTTTAATTTTTTTCAAAATTAAATTTTAAATGTGATTTTAATATTAAGGCTTTTTTAACTGGAAGAATCTTTATATCTTTCATCATTTTTTTAAAAAATTCAAAAAGTAACAGAAATTAGCTAAACGTAACGGGTTGGTAACAATCCGCCAAAAGGCTCTCTCCAAACAATGTATAATGTTAAAGAGCCATCTGTTCAGAAAAAGGAACAAGTATCAAATTACTTTTAAAAATCATCCCCATTTCAGCCTTGTACTTAAAGGTGATATCGTGTGATCCTCCCACAACATGTGTAGAATTCACACACATACACAAAACTGGCAAATGCCTACTCGTTTTCACAAGGGACGTGCAACAAAATCCAAAATCCACCAAACAGCTTGATCTTTATTACCCAAACCAAAATGCAGGAAATACATCATGCAATCTTTCGAAGCTCTGCTGCTTCTTCATTGGGAAAAGTTGTCGGAAATCATACAGGAGAAGAAAAGTGATCAAGTCAGAGTCACGGGCCTACATTTTTTGTCTCAGATGTTATTTGTGTTGTCAGTTAAGATGGTCTACCGGTATTTAGAGGCAGAGGGCACAGAGTCATAGAATCACAGAATCCTAGAACTGGAAGAGACCCCAGAGGCCATCCAGTCCAACCTCCCGCTATGCAGGAACACACATCAGAGCATTCCCAACAGATGGCCATCCAGCCTCTACCTGAAAACCTCCGAAGAAGGAGACTCCACCACACTCCATGGAGGCAGAAGATTTCACTGCCGGACAGCTCTGACCGTCAGGAAGTTCTTCCTGAAGTTTAAGTGGAATCTCCTTTCCTTTCCTCCTTTCCAGCTTGAATCCATTGCTCCTTGTCCTAGTCTCTGGAGCAGCAGAAAACAAGCCTGCTCCCTCCTCAACATGGCATCCCTTCAAATATTGAAACATAGTTGTCATATCCCCTCTTAACCTTCTTTTCTGCAGACTAAACATCCCCAGCTCCCTAAGATACTCCTCATAGGGCATGGTTTCCAGACCCTTCACCATTTTGGTCGCCCTCCTCTGGACACACTCCAGCTTGTCCATATCCTTCTTGAAATGAGGTGCCCAGAACTGGATTCCAGGTGAGGTCTGACCAAAGCAGAATAGAGTGGTACTATTACTTTCCTCAATCTTGACACCATACTCCTATTGATGCAACCACGTGGGGCCCAGGGACAAAAGACAGGGAATAAAATTCCATCTCCATTAGCAACGGGAAAGCAACTTCCCTTGAGATCCAGGCCTGCACTGAGATCCTTTCAGACCATCTCAACTGACAACATAAATAACATTTGAGACAAAACGTAGGCCTGTGACTCTGACATTATCACTTTTCTTCTCCTGTACGATTTTAAACACCTTTCCCTGATGAAGAAGTCAGTGATGCCGCAAAAGTTTGCACGATGTATTTTCTGCATTTGGGCTGGCCAATAAAGTTATTGCTCTTTTGCACATTTTCACTGTATATTGTTACATGGCGAACTTGGCTACCCCTCAATATGTTACAAGGGACATGAAATCCCGCAAAAGTGAGAGGTTGAGCTAGTGAGTCCAGCTTTATTTAGTTTCAATACTTTTCATGGTAAGTGGAACTGTTTGTGCTTGAAGACACTGTGCCATAGTTTGGAGAATAAATTTCTTGGAAGTTGTTATACCGATAAACCTCATCCGCGGAGTTCTTTTCAGATCTTCAACGCCCTCCTTCCTTCTCTCCCACCCATGCCTCACAAACAAAAGAGTCCCAATCCCTCTCCACAACCCTGACCCAGGTTTGCAAAAGGACCACTTACAAATCCAACCAGGTAGGGACTCCCAGCATCTCCCAGAAGGTGCGAAGCGAAACTCTGCAAAGCAACTGCTGTCGCTCGCCGGGTAGGAATGACCACATACTGATGAAAAGGAAAGCATGGAGTGGGGAGAAAAGGTTAAAAGTAGGGCTACAGCACTTATTAAAACAACCTCCATTCCCTTCTCCTCCTCCTCTTGTTGTTATTAACATTGGTTTCAAGTTTACCAGGTGCTACCGACAAGAGTTTTGGACTGTCTGTGAGTCAGGTCATTTCCGCACTAGCCTGTTACAGTGCTATTATTCCACTTTCAACATTCTATGGAATCCCGTGCCCCTCCGTAAACTGCAAACCCCAGGATTCCACAGGACGTTGAAAGTGGAATAATAGCACTGTAACAGGTTAGTGCGGAAATGGCCTCAGACTCTCGCCAAAAATCTAGGGCCATTTCTGCACTACATGGTTATAGTGCTATTATTCCACTTGCAACATCCTATGGAGTCCTGGGGTGTGCAGTTTAGGGAAGGGTACTGAGAATTCTCAGCCAGAGAGCTCTTGGGCCCCAGTAACCTACAAAACCCAGAACTCCACAAGAGGTTGAAAGCGGAATAATAGCACTATAACAGCATAGTGCAGAAATGGCCTAGGCCATTTTGTCAGAGCCTGCTACACGTTCCAAGTAGGGCCACCTTGTGTTATTGTCATCCTCTCTATGGCACATTCAGATATTTTGTCAGTTTGTTTGGAATTGATCCCCCAGGCACCTAATGCCACTGGAGCTATGGTTGTCTCCTTGCCCAAGTTGGTAGGTCTCAGTTCTTCATAATATTTTCCCTGTCCCCCGGGGAGGCCGTATCTCAAACCCCTGCCTCTTGCGAAGGTGGTGAGACTGAGACGAGGGCCTCTCTTGAGGATCTCAGGGCCTGGACAGGTTCACATGGGCAGACACTGATAGCTTGGTCTTGTTCTTGCGTGCCTTCAGATCATCTCCAACTTACGGAAACCCTAAGGTGATCCCATCACAGAGTTTTCTGGGCCCGTATATGATACACCCAAGGTCATCCAGTGGGCTTCCACGGTCAAGTGGAGCATCAAATCTTGGGCCATTTCCGCACTAGCCTGTTAGAGCACCGGCCCCTCTCGAAACTGCAAACCCCAGGATTCCACAGGATGTTGCAAGTGGAATCATAGTGCTATAACAGGCCAGTGTGGAAATGGCCTTGGTTTCCAGGGTCGTAGCTGAAAGCTCAAACCACTACACTACCCTGGCTCTTCAGACAGCCTGGACCTGTCACATATAATCTAGGATGTACTTTTGGTCCAAGCATGTAGTTGGGGATCTACTCCTTCATTTTTTAAAAATCCCAGTAATGGGGCACAGATTATGAATGTAAATCTACCCATTACAAACATTTCCACTGGCTGTTCAAAGCCAGAACTGATTAATAAAGGCTCAGATTTTCACCTTTTAAAAGCTATTCTTGGAATAAGGAACTGTAAAAACCTACAAACATATTCATTTGTCCCAATTATCTCCCAGCGTTGCTCCAGGGAGCTTGAGGAGTTGCTTATAGATTTTTTTTCCCCTTCCATTTTTATCTCACAACAACCCAATGTGGTAGTTTAGGATGAGATTTCGATCACTGGTCCATGATTGCCCAATGAGCGGTTGAGGACTGCAGTCCAAGGCCCATTCACACTACACAGTTATAGCACTGTTATTCCCCTTTAACTGCCACAGTTCCATCCTAAGAAATCCTGGGGTTTGCAGTCTGTTGTGCCACTAGAGCTTTCTGGCTAAGAATTCTAAATGTCTCTCTCTAAACTACAAACTTTCAAATTCCACAGGAAGGAACCATAGCAGTTCAAGTGGGATAATTGTGCTATAACCGCTTAGTATGGATGGTCCTGGGTCTCCCCAACCCTGGTACAATATTCTATCCCTTGCAGCTTCCCTGCCAAGCACCGTCTTAGAAACTCCATATTCTGTGACGGAGAGGGAAGGGAGTTTCTTCTAAGAGGACACTTCCATAAAACACTTTCCTATCATCTTAGAAAGAAAGGAAAATATGCTCCCCACCCTGGTGTTTACTCAATTTGCTGTTTACTCACACAACAACATATGCTACAAACAGGTCTGGCACAAACTGAACCTGCCTTCTCTCCGTAAAACACACAGCTAAGAACTTATTATGGAAAGCAAAATGGCAACCAAGATGGCAGAAAACAAAAATGGTACAAACAATATTTTCTGGGGTACAAACCCCAGAAAAAAAATATTTCTTTCTTTCTTTCTTTCTTTCTTTCTTTCTTTCTTTCTTTCTTTCTTTCATATAAATATATATATATATATATATATATATATATATATATATATATATATTAGTTAATAAAGTTGGTCCTTCCAAAGATAGTATAGTGTGAATACAATAAAGATTATTATGCAGTTACCCCACAAAGCTTGCAATCCACCTTTCTGCGGTCCCCAAAAATTAGTGAATGCTTCTTGAAGGAGGAATTTTGTGGGTCTTGTTTACATGGTTATTGCAACGTATATGTATTCAATGCTTTGGCTGTGACCAAGCCCAGCAAAACAAAAAGCAAGCTGGCGTCCTGTTGGCCTTAGAAGAATTGTCTGTAATTTACGTAATGTATTGTATTTGCACCATACTATCTTTGCAAGGACCCGCTACACGAACATGAAATCATATTGTGAATGTAATTATTGTATGTTATTGGTTCTGTAAGAAGAACACATTATATATTGCTTCTGCAAGAAATATATATTTTTGACATATTTTTTCTGGGGGTTCTTTATAACATTGATTGTGCTTTTTACACCCCAGAGGGTTTTTTTTGTTATTGGAAAACAAAACGGCAGCGGAGTTGGTCAAATCTCACCTGCCAGAAGCCAAATCCCACAATTGTGTAGGAAAACTGTCAATCTTCTTAAACAAACCCAGTTTGTTCTACAGCCCTCTATTAAATATTATAGAATGATGAGTGTGTGAGTGCTGCGTGTGCATGCACAGGGATTTCCGCAGAAACATTAGCTCCTGTCTAAGTTTGGAGACAAAGTCAATTACAGATCTGAGCTGGCATTTTCAGCCTCAAAACCAGAGCCACACTACAGGAGCCAAATCAAACATTCACGACAAAGGATGGAGGGGAGGTTGGTTCAGTTGGCCGTCTCCAAAGAGGAGCAACGGAGGAGTCCTGGTTTTTCAACCTAAGTGGCCGACTCTGCTCAGGAAGCGGAAGGAAGAATGGAGAGGATTGCTCTGGAAAGCCTCACCCTCTTAAGTAGAGGTCTAGGGAAAAGCTCTGGGTTTGCCACTCATGTCCTCTACCCACCACAAAACCCAAGGGGAGCTATTTCTAGCACTGCCTGAAGGCGCTTCTCAGCCCACACTGTTCTCTCTTCTTGACAGAGCTTGGAAAAGTTAACAGCACGGTTCTGACAGTGTGCAGTGCCCAAAAGGTTAACGTTTTGAAGTCCCGTTTACTGAGTCACAAAGCAGTCCCACGCCCTGCAGAAATGACCAGTTCTGGTAGGCAGCAAAGATCATCCCAAGGCAATATCCACATAATATGTAGACCATGCCTGAGGCTCCAGAAGAGAGGTCAAAGCCTAGGGCCATTTCCGCACTAGACTGTTATGGTGCTATTATTCCACTTTCAACATCCTACGGAATCCTGGGGTTTGCAGTTTAGGGAGGGGCCTCAAAGGATTCCATAGGATGTTGAAAGTGGAATATAGTTCTATAACAGTCCAGTGCGGAAATGACCCAGCACAGAGAAGGAAGCAGCCAAAGGGTCCTTGTGGCTTTCAAACAATTCATTGCCCCAGCAACACATTTACTGGCAAGTATGTTATTCCATGAGCTAGTTGACCACTCTGTGTTATGGGGATTGATATTTCATCTTCCAGGCTGCTTAGCTGATTTTCATCAATGGGAGTCTCTCTGCAGCATTTGGAAAGCAACACCTCTTATGCACACTGAGAAGGAGACAGTTCTTAAAGAAAGGAAAGAGGACAACTCTTTCTCTGCGGATGGGTGAAGGCCATAACCCCCACTGTCCCTGCCTTTTGGATACACCGATAAAGAGCTGTTGGAAGTTGGAGTCCAAAAATATCTGAAAGGCCACAGAAGCCTCATATCAACTTAAGATGTTTGCAGATTATAGAAGTACTCCGAATCTAGGCCAGTATGACTGCTAAATTAAAGAACATTTTCTTTAACCAAAAAAAAGGCTAAGTTTGGGCATATGCCCACAAGAACTTACCATGAGGATGTCGGCTGTGATGGCCCAATTAGAAAACAAAAGAGTTTCACCAACGAAAATACAGACCTGCAGCAGAAACACAAGGCATAAGGGTGATTTATTCATAGCAGACTCAAAATTTCCTATAATTTTATAGGAAATTGCACTACTGACTGCATGTCAACTGGATCCATCTGAACACGGAGAGGGTTCTCTTTCTTAGATGTGACCGGTAATTTTGTTGGACAGGGACTAGTGAAATTCTCAAAATGAAGAGAATCAGATGGAAGGGGGAGAATCTGTATATATTGGAAGGAGAAAGACACAAGCTCTAAAAACATATGGGGAAAACCTTTTTTTAAAATAGTAGGGGTGAAGAAAATACAATCACTCAAATGTTGCTGGACTCCAACTCTCCACAACTCTAGCCAATATGGACAATGGTCAAGGGATGATGGGACATGTTGTCCAACATCTGAAGGGCCACGGGTGTGTTCTCTGCCCCAGTTTATAGTATTTATATGCCACCCTTCTATTTAAAACTTCTAGGGTAGCTGATACAGCTGACCAACCAGTTTGCATTCAAAGAAAAAAAAAACCCAGTAAAGTTGATGTAAAAAAAAAAATACCCGGCTCAAATTAGCAAAATGTTCAGTTAAACAAATTGGGCTAATAAAAAAAGTCTTTGCCAAGTGGCAAAAAGAAACCAGCCTTTATGGAGAGACCACTTCATTTCTCTCCTAACTCTCTTAATGTCAAAGAGCAGGGTGGGCAACTTGTGGCCTCCCAGTATTACTGGACTGCAATGCACATCATTCTTCAGCACTGGTTATCCTTGCTAGGGCTCATGGGTGTTCCAGTCCACCACCATCCAGAGTGGGAGCAAAGCTGTTTACACTCGTGGCAGGGGACGTCTGAGCACGGCATGTGAACATTCAACATTCAAGTGTGTGGGAGACCCAGCCATTTCCACCTTCAGAGGCAGCCAGCAACCCAACCTCTTGTCACTGTGGAAATGTTCTTCCAGCCCAGGATGCACCAGTTAGACCTTTTTAAAAGTTCTAAATGGCACCCACCTCACAAGAGAGTTTTAGCTCTTCTTAGCTACAGGATGACACCTGCAACAAAAGTTTGCAACACAAAGGGTTTCTTTCACTGGCTACCCAGCTGTGATCTCTTCCAAAACATTCTGTTTCATCCACGTACCGATCCTCCTTCTTTGGTCTTTTCTTTTTTCGAACCATTGACATTCAATCTGTGTTCTCGGCCCACTGAACATCGCTGTTACGGTGTCCCTTCAGGTTGTTTCTGTCTTATGGCGACCCTAAGTCAACCCTATCACAGGGGCTGAGAGAGTGTGACATGCCCAAGGTCATCTAGTGGGTTTCCATGGCTGAGTGGAAAACTGAACTCTGGTCTCCAGGGTCATAATCCAACGCTCAAATCACTACAGCATGGTGGCTTTCCCACTGAACATACTTATCCTCTTTCAAACGTTTTGGGGGTTCCAGGGCTGTTTCAGGGCTTCCCCCACCTCAAGATCTTTTCTGCTTCTAGAATCCTTCAGGTCTTCCCTCATCTTTGCTGGGACCACCATCTTGGGTGTGGATATTGCCTTCTTGGCTTCCTAAGGACCAGCACTTAGAGGATGAGCTGAGTATCAGGATGCAGGAAGGCATGCTGAAGACAAAGACAGCCAGTGCTGCAGGAAGACATCTTCAGGTACAAGCCAAGGTCCATTCTCAGGCGGGAGGTGCAGTGCGCCCCCCGAATTCTCTGCCCTGGCTCTTCATTCTCTACTTGCTCTTGCTGCCTGCCCATCTGGCCTCTCCCAACACGTCAGAACAGGGGGATGAAGGAACAGCAACCTCTGTCCCCTTGTCCTCACCTTCTAAGCAAGGTGGGGAACAGTCCCCGAATCCAGATCTGGTCCTCCTGGTATGTCCCTACAGTGACAGCTGGTGGCTCCCATTTCATTGGGGTAGTGAATTCACTCCAGGTTTTAATCCAGGGACCCATTCACACTACGGAATTATAGTGCTATCGTTCCACTTTAACTACTGTAGTTCCATCCTAGAGAATCCTAGGACGTGCAATATAAAGAGAATTATTTAGGATTCTCAGTTTGAGCACTCTCGTGCCTCACCAAACCAAGGATGGACTCATATCAGTTAAACTGGAATAATCCAATACACAAAAGTCAAAGTTTGTTTGTCGGCGTCAGGCGAAGACCTCATATGATTGGTCGTGTCAGGCGAAGACCTCATATGATTGACCATGTCAGGCGAAGACTTCATATGATTGGCTGCCTGAGAAGATTCTGTGGAATCCTGGGGTTTGCAGTTTGGGGAAGGGCCTTTAGAATCCTCAGCCAGAGAGCTCTTGGGCCTCAGTCAAACGTGCCTGTCTTGAATAGGCTGGTTGCTATGGAGATGAGGCCTAACAGCATGGAGGAGGGCACTGTATTCCCCCCAAGAACCCAATCTGTGTATGTTAATAACTCTGAATATGGATTGGATTGGGGAATATGGGGAAAAGTTTCAGGTACTGGACAAGACAGCTTGGGGAATTAGAGACACAGGATCTCAAATCTTTCTAACAAGTATTACCTATGAGAAAATAAAATCCCAGGCAACGTCGGGTATATACGCTAGTAGCGCTATAATTCTGTCCTGTGAATAGATCCCTAGCTTTAAAGAGTCTCTCCAAGGTTCTGAAAGCTACACAAGTTCAGCACCTTGGAGAGACACTCTAAGCGCCGTCTAGCTTTGTAGGTCACAACCAGCTCTACGAAGGCTCACAAATGGACCGGTAGGCAGTGAATTTCTTTCTACAAAGGAATGACGTAACCTGTAACAATCTCGTTTGAGTCATAAGTGAATCATCAGCATCAGCCGGGGCAATGTCTGATCAATTCAGAGGGTCTAATACGTACGTAAGCTCCCACAATGCTGCTTTTGGCTGCCACAAAGATCAGGCAGGTAAAGATGGCTGACCCCAGCATCCCAACGGCGCACACGAGGGGATCCGCTCGCTGAGTTTTCAGCCGACACCACTTGGTTGCCCCGGCCCCTGTGATCACACCCAGAAATCCCGTGAAGCAGGTGATGGCTCCGAAGATCAAGCTAAAGGCACGGAACAATTTTTTTAAAAAAATTAAAGTTAAAAATAACGTTCTCGCTCATTCCAATGGAACTTAATTTTATATCCACAGCAGGAGAGGTGAGAGGCAAGTGGAGACCGGATTGGCAAAGAAACGTGTAAGAGGTGCGAAATGCAAAACGACAAACAAGATTACCAATAAGGAATCTACCACGTCAAAAGGAAATACCAGCCCTAGGGATGTGGTGAGCACTTTCCATGGGAATTCTAGGTTCTCTCTTCTTTATGAGAGGAAACACACAACACTTGGGAAAAACACCTTTCACTGGGGTGCTACAACATGCAAATGCATTTCAGTATAACTGACTTGCTTAAAATTTATCATATCTCAGAGAAGCCTGCCTTCCATCACACACCAATTTCTCCACCCTTTGGGCAAACCACTGATATCTCAAAATTCAGTTCTCCTGTCACCGTACAATGAACTAACCGGGAATACCTACCTTACAGGGATGTTGTAAGAGTTAACCTACCAACAGCTATGAAAGTGCATTCAAAATTGCAAGCCCTTTCTAGAAAAATGGTTATTAGCAGTACAGTCAGCTGATTTTATTTAAAAATACATTGATATATACATTTATTTTAAAATAAATGCCTTTACTTTTCTATGAAGAGGGGCTCAACTCTTTTGCGGTTCCAGCAAAGGTTGTGGGGGCCGAGAACTATGCTCACCTCAAGCAACATTAATTTAAGCAGAATTCGGCAACTTGCAACCCTCCAGATAGGTTTGGACTGCAACTCCGCTCATTGCTCAACACAGCCGTTGCAAACCAGGGATGATGGGGTTTGGAGTCCAACATCTGGAGGACCACGAGTGGTCCAGCCATCGGGCAATCGCTGCTTTTTAAGACATTAGGCAAATATGTGCGGAGAGGGCATAAAACCTGGGTGCAGCCAGCAGATGCCCTCAAAAGTTTAGGGGACCTCTAGCAAGGTCTCCTTCTGTTCTTAAAAAATGTAAGAAGAGCCTTACAAAGGCCCACCTAATTGTACATCCTATTTCTCTAAAGCGGTCAATCAGATAGAATCACAGAGTCAGAAGAGACCACAGGGGCCATCCTGCTATGCAAGAACACACATCAAAGATGCCTTTGGATAGGCAACCAGGATGGCATAAAGGTAGCAGTCACCTCCAAATTTTGAACCTTAGCATCGGGCATGCTCAGAGACAGAACTCTGAAACAAAGACGTTTCATTTCCAACCACTGTACCCAAGCTATTCTTACAAAAGGGAGTACATATGCCTTTCCATCGCAGCCATAGCTCCAAACCATGAAACAAAGACACCTCTAAAATGTGGCATGCATACTAAAGGCTTATCCGGTTTTAAAATGGGTTAATGAATTTTAGGTTTGTTTGTTTATGTCCTGCTCTTCAGCCAAAAAGACTCCCAGAATGGCTAGGGTAATTTTGGATGTAGCCTGCAGCACCATCTTCAGTCACTAGGTGTCTCACTTCCCTAAGGGTCTGCAAGGAAGCTGCAATCTAACCAGCAAAGAGGAAGCAGCAGTCATTTGTCCAAAGGGCCTTCGGGCAGTTCTACGTGGGGAAGAGATGCAGCAGGGAACACAACATGGCTGGTGCTTCCCTTCCGCGGAGCGTCTGATCTAATTAATCAGTGGAGAGGGAGAGGAGACTCCAACCACATAAGGGAATGGAGGGGAAGGAACAAGGGGAAAGACTGAATGAGCACCAAGGTGGAAGGAGAAGAAAGACAAGAAAAGGAAGAACACAGGGAAGGAGAAAGACCAGTAGGTTTAGCAACAACGCCAAAGGAGAGTTGTACTGACCAGACCAAAAGCCTGACTAGTCCTGTTTCCTACAGTGGGCAACCAGATGTCCTTAGTAAGGTCTTTAGTGGAGCAGAAAGGAACCAGCTCTCCCCCCACAATGGGCATTCTGGCATCTGATGCCTCTGAACACGGAGGTTTTATTTATATATATTTTAAACAATTTAAAGGTTATCGGAGCAATATACCTTAAAACCAAACAACCGCAACACAGTGAAACAATATGTGGGAATGGACTGCACACGAATCCATGACATCTGAAGGCATTTCTAATGGCTTGACCTCTAACAGTGCACAGACACGTGACCACCACCGCATGATGGAACTGGACAGGGATGGAGAATCTCTGGCCCAGTGCCCACATACAGCCCGGAGGAGCCTCTGTCCAACTGGTAGTTTCTTCATCTGTAATCTTGGATCAGCAATCAAAGTCAATAGTGTATTAAAAACATGTGGTCATTAAAGTACTCCCCTCCCAGAGCAAAGCTGATGCATGGGATTTTGCTACTCAGCTTGCAAACTGTTCTACAGAAATGAGTTGTGCGCTTTGCCAGTTGTGTCCTTTTAACATTTGGCAGGAAAATGTCCCCATGGATAACAATTACAGCTTTGGATCTGCCCACCCTATCCTCGGCTCCACTCCTCCACTCCCCCAGGAACTGCTGGAACACGGCCCCTGAGACCTTCCCCAAATTGGAATCCAACTACCAAGGGGGAAAAGGGTTCCCCAACTTCAGGAACCGGAGCTCGCAAGAGAACACTAAAGCAAAACAAATCCTCACCTGTCCCTGGTCCCACAGGGCTGAGCCGTGCAGGTTTCTGCTGTTTTCTGGACCACCTGGGCTCGGTGAAGGTAAAGTGGGATCCACATGCCCAGAGCTCCCGTGGCGAAGGAGACGGCTGAGGTAGCCAGGGAGGAGAACACGTAGCTGCGACTAGAGAGAGACAAAGGGGTTGGGAGTGAGCAAAGAAGGGGAAACGTCTTGAGAGCACAGAAGGGTCTTTCTGGGAGGCTAGCAGATGTGTACCATCAGACACTTGTCAGTTTAACTCTTGTGGGTTTGCCCAGAGAAACTTGGAGGTTGACAGTCCTGGGAGATGTAGTTTTCTGGGGGCCATGCAAAGTTCCAATTGAGATTCTTAGTTTCCTTCCAAGAATGGAATGACTATCAAATTAGTTTCAAACACGTATAGGCAAGCCTTCCAAATTGAATTTCTGGCCGGTTGTGTGAAAAAGGGTCACACCAGGACAGCCAATACGGGCAGTAGTTTGATGTTAGTCTAGGACTCCAGGAGATCAGGGTTCAAATCCCTGCTCAGCCATGGAAACCCAAAAGCAAGGCTATGGCCAACCTCCTCGGAAGAAATCTTGCCAAGAAACTTCTACGACAGGGTTGCCGTTAGACGGAGTTGACTCAAAGGCACATAACTACAACAGAAAAGGCCAAGTCCTCTGGGAAGAGACTGTACCGCTTTTGTGATCTGTGCCATACCTGGGTTGTGCTAAATATTTAAGTCAAATAGCAGCCCTCATCATTGGTGCCACGGGAGACAGGCCGGTAGGCAAAGACAACGAGACAAAACCTTTTGTGACTATCAGAATCAGATGACTAGTGGCGATGTAGGCTCAGAACCTCTGGGATTTGTAGCCCAAAAGAATAACTCTAGCAAGGAATCAAAGGATGGGTGTGTTTTTGAAACCATGCTTGGTACACAGGGGTGTTTGATGTCGTCAGGTGGATGCATTAAAAAATTTCCCCCTGTCTCAGCACAGCTCTCTTACTTTCTTATCAAGGCCTTCATGTCTCTCAGCCACGAGGTCCGAGCCTTGAGTTGCGCCCCCAGTTGTTCCGCATTGCCCCTCTTAGCTGCTGGAACAAAGATTAAGATGAGCGTTCCAGTGATCATCCCTAAAAGAGGAGAGACCTAGAAGAGACCAGAGAGGGAAGAGCCAGGGTATTAGTATCCCATAGTGCAAATGCCCTGATTTTTTTTTTTTTAAAAGTGAATTACTAGAGAAAATTGTCACTTGGCATTTTAACATCTTCTTCCCTAACCCACTTCCTGTTTTAAACACAGACAAGTTTCCGGGTCTCATGGTTCTAAGGAAAGATCGGGGGTAAATTTCGGGCTCTCCTGGTATTCTAAAGAAGTACATGCAGAAGCTGGGAGAACTTGCATGACTGGACTGTATAGAAAATATATAAGGCTATTTCCGCACTACACTCTTACAGTGCAATTATTCCACTTTCAACATCCTATAGAATCCTGAGATTTGCAGTTTAGGGAGGGGCTGGCCCTCATCTTAAGGGATGTCCCTTATTTGAGGACTGGAAAGCTTTCTTTTTATGCGCACTGAAGAAGATGCAAAAACAAACAAACAAAAAAGAATCCTGCATTTTGGAAAGTGGGCCCATCATTACAACAGAAATATGTGAATCATGTAGCTTAGGAATGAATGTGGAAAAAGTGCTAATTTCACAGAAAACTGAACTTTCGTTTGGTACTTAGGTGGAGTGCAAAACTGTTAGGAGTTGCTTCCCAAATGTCAATCTTGCATGTCACGAATTTCAGTTATCCGTTATGGCAGCCCAAGTGACGGGAAAAGTGAGAAAAGCACGGAGAGGTCCCATCCTCTGTTGGCCACAATCCCAGCAGGGTTAGAGGTCGGGAAACAGTCTCACATTTGTATTTCCTGTTGGCTGTTTTCCTGACCAGGCCATCTTTTGTGTCTACCCCAGGCATTGTGTGTTAGCCCTCACAACAGTTTTATCAAGGTCCCTCGGGGACAAAAAAGGCATAGGAAACCGAATGCCTCGGGGCAGAAAAATACATGCAAAATGGGGCACAGTGTCTCTCTCCCCACTCCAAAACAGGAAAATACCTTTGGCTGTATTTAACAACAGAAAAAAGGGAATTATTAGCAGCAGGGTTGATATAAGGCTATTGCCTTGGTTTTCTTGGCTTGACGATGATCGACCAAAAACTGGAAGCATCCAAAACCCTAAAACAGATTTTTCATCCTGTTCCCTACCGCTTTTAATTTTTTAAGCAGAAATAAGAGCTTGTAGGACTCACCCGGAGGGCCCAATGCCAGTCCCCGGCCACTTGCTTGACGCTTGAACCAGTGATGTATCCCAAACCGCTGGACAACAGGATAGAAATGAATAAAAATAGAACAAAATAGCAAATGAAATGCTACCTCATGCATGTATTGAAATTCCTAATCTTGATTTGCCCATGGAGCCTGCTGTGCCCGGGTACAGAACACCTTACACAAAAGAAAACTTTAATTTAACAATTCTGAAATCTATTAAAGCTTCTGCAGAATTCTAGTGACAGGAATGCCATAGACGCTCAGAACGAAGTGTATTTTATGATTCTGTAACCAATCCCAGAACCCATGCAAGCACAAACGTTGCCAACATGCAAAATTCTGGACTCGGTGGCAGCTGGTGGTTCCCATGTCAGTGAGATGGAAAATATGTTCCAGGTTTTAATCCAAATGAAATCTCCTATGAGACAAGTCCTGTTCCTCAATAACTCATAGAATCATAGAATTGGAAGAGACCACAAGGGTTATCCAGTCCAATCGCCCTTCCACGCAGGAATATACCATCAAAGGATTCCCAATAGATGGCCATCCAGCCTCTCTGTTTAAAAACCTCCAAAAAAGGAGACTCCACTCCAAGGTAGTTTATTGTACTATCAAATTGCTCTTTCCATCAGGAAGTTCTTCATGCTTTGGTGGAATTCCTTTTCCTGCAGTTTGAAGCCATCGGTCTGTGTCCTAGTCTCCGGAGCAGCCGAAAACAAGTTGCCTCCATCCTCCATATGCCATCCCTTCAAATATTTAAACATGACTATCACGTCACCTCTCAGCCTTCTCTTCTCTTGGCTAAATATACCCAGCTCCCTAAGGTGCTCTTCATAGGATGTCCTTTTCTGGCCTTTTCTCATTTTGGTTGCTTTTCTCTGGACACATTTCAGCTTGTCAATATCCTTTTAGCACTTTGAAAGATCCAAAAGCTGAATCCTAATCACTATTACCACACTGGCTCTATTCAGTCCTAAACCCATTCCATTCCATCAGTCTATGAATTAAGAACAGCAGCTACAGTGCATGGAAATCCATGTCTGTTTTCGTATATTATTTCCTCAAACATAATATCTTTTGTATGCTGTTTCCCCTAATGTACACCTCCTTGCACACAAATATATTCACAGACAAAGTGTGAGCTAAGAACAGCTTTGCAAAATTTGATCCAAAACCAACTCCATTTTGGACAGCATATGAACTTCATAATTTTTAAAACTTTTTATATGTCTTTTAATGTTTTAATTGCCTTACGCTTTGAATGTTTTTAACTTTTTGGAAGTTGCCGTGGGTCCCATCTTGGGAGAAAAGGTGGAACAGAAATTCAATACATAAAATAAATAATAAATAAATAAAGTGCAAATTAAGCTGGATCACTTAAATATGCAAAAGGAACCAAATCCATTCTCCTATCCCAACTTCTTTCACACCCGGCACAGAAATGCCATAGGTGGCTCACACCTCCACCGCTAGATCCCAGTGGGCTAGTAAAATAATTTTGTAGGCTAGCAAGTCTTCTGTAAGTTTATTTGCAGGGCTGAAATAGCAGTATGGAGCATGTACATAATCACAATACTTTGATACTACCCTAACTGCCACGGTTGCATCTTACTCAGTCTTGGGATGTGCAGCTCGATGATGCACTAGAGCTCGCTCACAGAAAATTCTAAGTACCTCACGAAACTGCAAATCCTAGAATTCCAGTGGACGGAGCCAAATCAGATGCCAATGTACACGGTGTGAAAGAGACCTCATTTGCAGAGGAGTTTCCATGCATTCTTCAGGAAAAAAGCTACCCCGCCTTGCTCTCACCAGATCTGGGATGCATATTTTCCTAAAAAGCAACTGGAACGCTTTCAAGCCTTTGTCTTGAGGCTGCATGTCCTAAGTCGGGGATAGCGTGTTCTTCATCCCGTCACAGATGTTTTTGTCACCTAGCTGATTACTGGAAAGGTCCTTCTCCTCCCCTCCCGCCACGGAAATAAACACGTAGCAGCCGGCTTCTCCGCAGGAAATGGCCTTGCCGAGTGGAATTCGGAGCACCGTCTGCAACCTTGCCAAGCTTGGGGGTCAGGGCTTGTGAGGGCAGAGAAGCCCTCCGGTCCACAGAATAAACTCAGAAAGGAAACAAAGCGACGGAGGACGCCGTCAGCCGAAAGACAAGCACAGCAGCTGAGCCTTCTCAGTGGGGTCATCAAATCCGTCCCGGCCTCAGCCTCCCTCAGCAGAGGTGGGCAAGGCCCCGGCCCCCATTTTCCCATCAGTTACATGGGCATGTTGTACAGCAGCTGTGGGGAAGTGTGGAAGTGTACGGGATTGCATCACTCTCTCAGGAGATCTTGGAAGATTCCCCCCACACCGCATCAGAGAAGAAAAATTGTGGCATTTTCTAGTATGCGTGTACACTATGGCCGTTTCCGCACTAGACTGTTACAGTGCTATTATTCCACTTTCAACCTCCTCTGGAATCCTGGGGCTTGCAGTTTAGGGAGAGGCCTTCAGAATTATCAGCCAGGGAGCTCTTGGGCCTCAGGAAACAACAAAGCCCAGAATTCCACAGGATGTTGAAAGGGGAATAATAGCACTACAACAGGCTAGTGCAGAAATGGCCTATGCTATTCTTAGAATACTGAAAAGGCAATATCTTTCTAATGCATTATCCCTGAATTCAAAAGTCCTTTTTCCAGATCTGGGTCTAGTTCTGGGTATCACAGTTTAAGAAGGATGTCGACAACTTGGAATTTGTCTAGAGGAGAGCAACCAAGATAGCAAAAGTCTGGAGACTAGATCTCCCTGAAGAATAATATTTGGAATTTGCTACGGAGAAAAGAAGATCAGAAGGGTGACAGGGCAGCCACCTTTACATATCTGAAGGCAGGTGGCGGAAGGAGTGAGCTTGTTTTCTGCTGCTCCAGAAAGCAGGACCCAAAGCACTGGATTCAAATTACAAGACAGGAAAGTCTGACTAAACATTAAGGGTATTTCTGCACTAGACTGCTATAGTGCTATTATTCCACTTTCAACATCCTATGGAATCCTGGGATTTGCAGTTTAGGGAGTGGCCTCAAAACCCCAGGATTCCATAGGATGTTGAAAGTGGAATAATAACACTATAACAGTCTAGTGCGGAAATAGCCTCAGAAGAACATTCTGGTGGTCAGGGCTATTCAATAGTAGAATGAACTCCCTCAGAAAGAAGGCAGTCGGTATTTAAAAGTTTTTAAAAGGTGGTTGGACGGCTGCACATTTTCTGTATCCGCAGGAGGCTGAACTATGCAGCTGCTCATGAAACAAATCTTGCTAACCTTCAAGGTGACACCAAACTCTTAGTCTGTTTCGTTGCAAAGGTCTAACGGGATAACTCCTCTGAAACCTAGGCACTGCTTGATGGAAAAGCAAATCTTCAAACCAGAACATAAGTGAATGAAACGGACCGCAAGACCCAAGCCCGACGTGGCACTTCGTACCTGCCCAGAGGGATTGCAAAATAGAAGACCGACAGCATGAGCGTCCGGGTGTTTTTGGTGAAGAGGTCTCCGATGATGGTGGGGGCGATGGTGGAGTAGCTGGCCTCGCCTATGCCAACCAGCCCTCGCGAGAGGACAAACAGCCAGAAATACTGGGGAAAGAAATGAAGGAGGGGAAGAGGGAAGACAACCAGTCAGTGTGGCAGCGGCATCATCATCATTATTATTACAATTTATACAACTATGTGAAAGCAGTAGAAGCATCATTGTTGGGGAGCAGTGAATCTGCTATTGGTTTCAGGGCCCTTTCACACTATGCAATTATAGCGTTGCGATTCCACTTCAGCGGCCACGATTCCATCCGACGGCATGCTTGAATTTGCAGTTTCAGGAAAGGCTTTTTGAATTTTTCAGTGCTTCACCAAACTACAGACTCCAAGATTCCACAGGATACAGCCACAGCAGCCGAAGCGGAATCACAGCACCATAACTGTGTATTGAGAAAGCATCCTTGATCATCCGGGTTTAAAGGAGTCAGCCAAGGTGATATACCTATTTTAGAGGATGGGATTTAACACCATGGACAGCTCCTTTACCGTTCTGACTAAAACCTGGCATGGATACCGGCCTCCACTGATGTGGAAGTCACTAGTTGTGGAGTTTACAGTATAGCGCAGTCTTTCCTTCATGGCTTAGCCACCCACTGTGGTCCTGCAGCAGCAGGAGCCAGCACTTGAACCGTGTGATCTTCCTCCTCCACCATTTAGAAAGGTCACATTCTCACAACTATATAAGTAATGAATGAAGGAATGAAGCTAGGACAGCAAAAGGATTTAACTCTAATTACAATAATAATTTAGTTTTACTTTCATTATGGTGGAGAGAGGAACCCAACACAATTGACCCATTATTTGCAAAGTAATTCCTTCCAAACTCTAAGTTATTGTGACGATAACAAAGGGGAGGAGATAATGGCTGCCAGCATGACTCACTTGTAGATTTGGCGAGATAATAAACAAACAGGGGTGCAAATCTCATATTTGGTTTGGCCTACAAATGACCTCCGTCATTTTTCATTTTTATACTATAAACAACTCCTCTCTCCCTCTCTCTAAGGGCTAGAGCTCCCAGGAATTCTATTTGTACAGGATTTTGCTGCAGCCTATCATACTTTTCTATTTTATTTATGAGTGATTTATTTATTCATTTGATTTCTGTGCTATCACTCATACAATGGCCACACTACACTGTTATAGTGCTACACAGCAGGATTTAACTCTGAGCAAACATGCTTGGGATTACACTGTTAGTCTCTCTTAAGGTCAGCGCCCAGGAGTCACCAGAGGTTTGGGTCAGAGGCTTGGTCGATCCACTGCAGCAGTGTTTTATACCAAGGGAGTAAACTAGGGGCCTTTCCGCACTACACTGTTACAGTGCTATTATTCCACTTTCAACTTCCTGTGGAATTCCGGAGTTTGCAGTTTGCACTTCCCTAAACTCCCTAAACTTTCGGTATTTTAAAAATAACACAAGCTATTTCTGCCCTACACTACTGTAGTGCTAATATGCCACTTTCAACATCCTGTGGAATTCTGGGATTTGTAGTTTACCGAGGCCCAAGAGTTCTCTGGCTGGGAATTCTAAAGGCCCCTCCCTAAATTCCAAACCCCAGGATTCCACAGGACGTTGCAAGTGGAATAATAGCACTATAACAGCGTAGTGCAGAAATGGCCAATGCATCAGGCATACGCATAAAGCTGGCCGATTACTGAACTTCTCTCCAGCTCCAATGAACTTACTCTGGCCTTAATCAGCCAATCTCTCTCTTTCACACAACCTCCCCTCACACACAAGTCTGGCTGTGGCCACATTCCTTTCTTGACCACTTCGGGTTGCTCCGTTTCCACCATTAATTCTCAACACGTTCTCTGCACACGTCCATTTAGTAACCCAGTTATCCAGGGGGTGAAATGTGCTATTCTCGGTACTTTGACTCTGCAAATCATCTGTCACCTTTCTTCTTCTGGGTCCCAGCAGCCCCGTCTCAATGCCCCCTTTTTGGGGACCTGTAATGTTACCCAGAGCCCCGTAATTAAAGGTCTAATTAAATGTCTCCTGCCTTGCTTGTCACATCGGAGACAGATGTGCGTAGGGGCCAAGCCCAAAAGGGCAGGCCTGTGACCCAGAGCCATCTCACGAGCGTTTGCTGGACAGCCAGTGCTAAACTCGGGAGATCTGCTGATGCCCAGAAAGGAGAGAGGCCAAGACGCAGTTAGACACACAGAGCTGGTCATCTAGGTACGCAGGAAATCTACCCCACCATCATCTCTAGCGATGCATTTAAGGTTTTTACTCCAAGTCTCAAGCTGAGTCTCAAATCTTTGAATGATACTTTTCAAGTCTCAAGTCTAGGGGCCAACTTTATACCCCAACCTGTACTCCAGAATTTCTAGACAGAGTCAAATAAAGTCAGTTTTAACCATCTATGCAGAGTCGGTCCTCCACATTTAAGATTTTGCTATTTGTGGCTTTGGAAGTGGGGAATAGAGGAATGGTCCTTTCTTAGCAGGACAGCCTCCTCCCCCAGGGTGAAAGCACAGCACGGAGAGGGTACCAAGTACAGCTCCAGGCACCCATAACCAAAGGATTACAGGCGGTCTGCGTGAGTTCCATGGGAGACCTTGGAGAGGCTTTCCTCGCTGAAAAAAAGCCATCCTTGGCCAGAGGGGAAAGCGGCTTCATACATTCATGCTGCTCTTTTACAAGGATTCAAGCTCAGAAGAGTGGGAATCTTTGCAAGCAAAAGATCTCAGGTTCAAACGCTTGCGTCTTAGGGCCTTTCCACACTACATTGTTATTGTGCTATTTAACATCCTGTGGAATCTAGGGATTTGCAGCTCACTGAGGCCCAAGAGCTCTCTGGCTGAGAATTCTAAGGGCTCCTCCCTAAACTTCCAATCCCAGGATTCCATAGGACATTGAAAGTGGAATAATAGCACTTTTAACAGTGTAGTGCAGCAAGGCCCTTAGCTGTAGTATCTGAGTTGTCCCCACAAAACCAGGGGTGCTGGATGGGCATCTCCAAAAGCCATGGTTAACCAAGCAGGCGATAATGTCTCAAGTTGGGGCTGGGCATTTTGCAGCATCTGGACAACCTGTAGCTTGGCGGGGGGGGTGCTTTCGTGGGGCCCTCAGAACAACCCAAGACATTGCAGACAATCCCATCGATGGACAAAAACTGCATTCAGGTGCAGAGAATGAGACCTCCAGAGGCCTCTGGCCTAATGTTTGGGCGTTTCTGCACTACGCTGTTATAGTGCTATTATTCCACTTTCAGCCTCCTGTGGAATTGTGAGGTTTGTAGTGTCCTGAGACCAAAGAGCTCTCTGGCTGAGCATCCCAAATGCCCCTCCCTAAGCTACAAACCCCAGGATTCCATAGGATGTTGAAAGTGGAATAATGGCACTATAACAGCGTAGTGCAGAAAGGCTCTTTCTCTATTTAATTGGTATCCCTCCACCCATCTCAAAATGAGCTGAATTTTTCAAAACTGGAAGCTTTGAGGAAATGGGCAGGTGTGGCTCACAAAGGTCCTAGGAGTTCAAAATGAGATGAGGAAGAAGTCACTGGTCTTTCTGAAACTGCCCCTGTCTGGGTTAATGAACCAATGGCCTAACCCAGTATGGACCAGCTTCCGATGTCACGAAGCACCCAGGATCCCTGCTTCCTCCACTCCTCTTGTACGCTCTGATTTTGCTAGAAACCCATCAGCCTTTTAACTTGTGGCCAACAGCAGAAAATTAGTCATAATCCCCGTCAGTTTATTTATACCCCGCATTTCTCAGAAATCCAATGCTTGAAGTGGCTCACAGGAAAAAAAAAAAGCCTCAAAAAACAAGAACTGAAATGCGACGCAAGCACAATAGAGACCATGTATTATAATAACCATAATAAAAATTCATACCAGTACACCATAACATTGACAGTTCCGACAGTTAATACACAGACGAACAAATAAACACCCAGTGCGTGACAGTCGTTTCATGTCGCACTGGAGCTGCTAGGATGTTTATTTTGTTAAAATTCAATGTTTGGAGTAGATTCCCAGAACAGAACAACTGTCAGTTATGTGAATGAAACTGGCAATTGCGTGAATGTTAGCTGCAACTCAAGAGTGTTCTGCGTGTTTTGGGTATGTATATATCTCCCTCTCCGCCTTCTCCTCTTGCTTCCTTTAATTTTAGTTGCATCTATCAGGATTGGACCTCCTTCTGCCATCTTAATGTGGGTGCGAGCCTTTGCTCTTGAAAGCTGTGCCTGCAGAGTTTTAAGTTCTGGCAGGTTTTGCCAAGCTGGTACGGTTTCAGACCCGGCACTGTGAGCGGACTGTACGTCTGCCACCTGAAAATGAGCTTCGCCAAATATTGAGAGGCTCACCACCAGAAAGCTGGCCACCAGGTGACAAATTGGCTACAGCAGCAAAGAAGTCAAGGGCAGTGCAAAATAGCTGCCATCTCCATCAGTAGAGGGACTACTCACATTGGGGTAATCACAGATCTTCAAGGTATCTATAACTGGGAAGTAGAGAGGTAACTCTTGGGGCCGTTTTACACTGCACAATTGGAACACTGTGATTTCACTTTAATTGCCATACTTACATCCTATGGAATCCTGGGATTTCTAGTTTACAGAGGGGTACTTCAAATTCTCAGCAGATAGCAATACTGCCCCACCAAACTTTAAATTCCAGGACTGCATGCAATGGAAATACAGCAATTAAAGTGGAAACGCAGGGCTATAATTGTGCAGTGCAAAAGGGCCTTGGGTAGGAATGCAAAGAATATTCGAAAATCTTTGAAAAACAGTCCCTGTTGAGGATTCCAAAGTTATTTTTCTGCCTGCAGTTTGGTTCTTTCAAATTCACTATCCTAAGACGGGCACCTCTGCTGTGACTACAGTAAAGGGTCTAACTGGCCTTTCACTCCAATAATAATCTCTCACAATCCATCCCCTCTAACAGGGGCAAAAGAGGACAGGAAATTGGCATTATTCATAGAATCATAGAATCCTAGAGTTGGAAGAGACCCCCGGGGCCATCCAGTCCAGCCCCCTGCTATGCAGGAATACCCATCAAAGCACTCCCAAGAGATGGCCATCCAGCCTCTGCTTAAAAACCTCCAAAGAAGGAGACTCCACCACACCCCATGGAGGCAGCAAATTCCACTGCCGGACAGCTCTGACCGCCAGGAAGTTCTTCCTGAGGTTCAGGTGGAATCTCCTTTCCTGCAGCTTGAATCCATTGCTCCTTGTCCTAGTCTCTGGAGCAGTGGAAAACAAGCTTGCTCCCTCCCTGCATTGCACAATTATAGCCCTGGGTTTCCACTGTAATTGCTGTATTCATGCATACTGCTTTTAAAAAATTCCAATAAACTGTTAATTATAATAAACAATATTTTGTAAATGTTGTAATATTGTAAACAATAGAATACAATTAAGAAATCATTTAACAATTCAGTTCACATGGAAGAAGTCACTGATCATCTGACTCGAATCTTCCAGCAACCGACCAAGAGCTCCCAACCTGCATTTTCTTCACCCATCCTAGAGAAGGCAAAAGCTGCCTCTCAGCAGCAGAACATGGGCTTTGCGTGCCCCAAAACCAGCCCCTGACACCTCCACATCTTTGAAGGATTTCAGGCGGGAAAGACGTCCACTTGAGACATTGGCCAGCCACTGCCAGTTAGACTAAATTAGGAGTGGCAATGCTGGACTGCAATTCCCAGCATTCCCGCTGAGACTTAAAGTCCAACATCATCCAAAAGTCTGCACGGCTCCCCACCCCAGAGCTAGATGGACCACTACAGGGAGGAAGAATCTGCCTCCTGAGTTTGCCTCCAGCAAAAGGGAGGTTGATTTGTACCCTAAGAAAAGGTGAAACATTTTGGATTTCAATGCAAACCTTTCAAATTTGCATTTCCTATAGGTGAACATGAACCAGAATACAGCTGGACATACAAATCTGTGCTTTTCTGAAGCTTGGAACAAAGTTTGTAAACAACAGCATTGAAACCTCAACAAACATTTATGTAGATGTGAAAAAAAATCAACACAAAAATGTGTAAGTTTGAAAAATAAGTATTTTGGTGGAGTTTTTTTTTTAAAAATCATAATCCAGTGCAGAATTGGACAGAACATATTTGGTAATGAAAAAATGGGAACCTGAGCCCATATGGATGGTACTCTAGAAAATGTGTGTAAAGCTTGAGATTGATGGGGAACAAAGCACCACCTTCCCCCCAAAGTGCTGATCTGCCTGGGTTTTATTTTACAAGAAAATAAAACACATCTACAAGGTAAAAGAGGAGCTGAGATGTTCTAGCCTCACAGCAGAACATGAAAAAAATATTTTATACAGAAGGAGGAATAGATTACAAAAACCCACCATGGTTATATTCAGTAGTAGGCGTTCTAAGCACAGAAATTCACACTTTGTGGGATATTAAAATTCAGTTGAATTTCAATTAAAATCACTCCCCACAACACTTTTGCTCTTTGCACTTCTAATGTATAACAAGATGTTGGTGTGGTTTAGGGCTCACGCTATAGCACAGGACTGCAAGTGTCACATTGGCTGTTAAAAGGAATTCCATTGATTACCTCCCCGCCTGTAATGGGACTACTTTACAAATAGATGTCTCAGCAATCAAACTGCAAACCGGGCTCATGTTTACCTGCTGACGACCAAACACACAGAAGCACTTCGGAATGCAAGATACCAAAGCAAGAGAGAGCACGTGCCACGACAAACAGATATTTTTTACCACTTAGAGAAGCACTGTTGCCAAACATCTGCATAATAGCTAGTTTGCGCTTAGATAAGAGTAGAACCACACAATCATAAAGTTGAGAGGTATTTGGGAAATCTTGCAATACAATCCCCTCCTCAATCTCCAACGCAGGAGGCAATTCCAGCATTCCTGACAGATACTTAAATGTGAAAGGTTTTGCACCCTGGCAAAAGAACATCAGCAAAGGAGACTGATCCACCCCCCTGGTAGGGAGTTCAAGAGACTGGGTGCAGTCCAGCTTTTCCCTGGCCTACTCTGCAGGGCTGCTAGTGATTCAGCGCCCTTTATAGTTCATTTCACAAAGGGTATTGTTTGCTGAAATGTCCAAGCTAAAGGAACTCTCTGTCTCTCTGCATCTGCTTAACTAAAGTTCCTCTACTTTTAATTCTAGGTTGTTCCTGTTGCCAGCCCCTCGTCCTACTTCAAATTATGCTGACATTAATTGGAAAAGTCAAGGGTTTCCCAGTGCTTTCTGTAACAATATTTCTTGTTCTTCACCGCTGAGTGAATACACATGCACTGTATGCTTTATGAAATCACTGTCACCCCACTTTATAAAAACCCCTCCTTTTAACAATAAAGGTCCTTCTCCTTTGCTCATGTAAGAAGCGGTTTTGACTGCGTTCTTTCTGGGAGGAAGAGAAGTCTCTTTGGCCAAAGTTGGGGACCTTTCTAGGCTGATTCAAAGCTCATCCACAATTGCGTACATTATTTGGGGTAGTCCATGCGGACCTAATATTTTAAGGCTGGCCCTACATGTTTTTTGAGGTTTCAGGGGTAATCCTAACACAGGCACCAGAAAGGTCTTTCTCTCATGTTTCCACCAAAGCACAACGAAGTGGGGTAAAAAGAGGGACTGACCCAGTAGTACTAACAGCAGCCATAAATCATACAAAGCAACATTAATGTGCATGGCACTTAAGCAAGCGACAGCAGAAGGTAATCCTAACTGGCAGTTCCAGTCATGCATGAAGCTTCTCTCCTGCCAACAGCAGCTTTTGGTGGGCTGGGGAAATGATATTCGTTGATGGATGGAGGCAGGTTATCCCATCCCCCTGTGCTAGAAACCTAATCTTGATCCTGAAATTTAAGAAAGAAAACTAGACTCACCACACATAAGCATCGTCAATATGCACAGATATAGTGGATACTTGTATAGAAGGGGCCGTTGTTCAGTGGCAGAATGACAGCTTTGCTTTCAGAAGACGCCAGGTATGATCCTTGCAATTTCTGGGCAGGGTTGGGAAAAGATCCGTGCCTGAAACTTCAGAGAGCCACGGCCAGCCAGTGCAGATCACGCTGAACTAAACACACCAGTACAGTCTTCCCTCCACATCTGCAGGTTTGACCTTTGTGAATCTGACTATTCATGAGGCTTTCCTCACCCTAGGCTTGCAAGGCTTTTGTTTAAAATGAATGTTTTTTCCTTTTGGGTGAGCAAAGCTCCCACTGCTGGAGGCGTGTCGTCTCTGCCACATTCCGCTGCGTAATGGAAGTTGATTGATCAGGTGCTCTCTTTGTTCCTACCCCTCTCCTCTGAGAGGAATCTTCTTTCTCAAAATGGTGACTGGAAGTAACTAGAACACTAGAACTCAGTGCTTCACTCTTCTCCCTCTGAGGAGAGAGTACTGGTAAGCCCTCTACTTTGTCTTTTTTCTTCCCCTGGGAACGCTGGGGCCAGAGGCAAGGGAATGGGAAGGGGGAGTCCAGAGGGGAATGGGAGAGAGATTGTGGGGGGGCGGGAGTTATTCGTGGTCCACTTTCTTGAGGGTTCTGAGTCCTGAACCCTCGCAATCGTGGAGGGCCACTGTAATCTGGCTCTGCATATGGCACCTCCCCACTTTTCTAACATTTGCTTCAATTATGGTAGAAACGGTGGATTCCAGACACCATGGCCATTTCCGCACTACACTGTTCTAGTGCTATTATTCCACTTTTGACATCCTATGGAATCCTGGGGTTTGCAGTTTAAGGGGGGGGCCTTTAGAATTCTCAGCCAGAGAGCTCTTTGGCCTGAGGAAACTACAAACCCCAGAATTCCACAGGATGCTGAAAGTGGAATAATAGCACTATAACAGTGTAGTGCAGAAAGGTCCCATGACTCCTGTCCACAACTTGATACCTTTTTTTAGAAAAAAAAAAATTACAGCTCTTAGAAGTCCCTAGCTAGCATTGGGCTATTGGAAATTATCATCCAAAATACAATTTTTTCGTTTTGGTTTCTATTAATATTAACCACCCACCATGATTCTTCCTTTCCGTGGTGGTGGAACTGCATGCTCCTGTGAGGCAAGAGGCTATGCTGATCCTAGCAGTGCTGCTGGTAGGATCTCATTGAGAAAACAACAGCAGCAACAAATTATTTCTTACCCGCCTTTCCCCAAGGCTCAAGGTGGAACACGACATAGATTAAAAACACATTAAACACATAGATCTAGACTGAAACTTAAGAATATACTAATTAAAAATTCATAGTTTAAAATCATCTTGTTGGAAGAGGTAGCTCTTTAATACTTTTTAAAATTCAGCCAGCATGTTTAGCTACCAAATCTTTTCCGGCAGGTCACTCTACAGTCTAGGGGCGGCCGACAAGAAGGTTCTCCGGGTGACCGTTGCCAATCTCGTCCTGGCTGGTTCAAGTAGACGGCCCCCAGAGGACCTGAGTGTATGGGGTGGATTGTATGGGAGGAGGTGATCCTGCAGGTAACTTGGACCCAAACCATGTAGGCCTTTAAAAGTAATAACCAAGACTTTGTACTTTGCCTGGAAACTAATTGACAGCCGGTGGAGTGATTTTAATGTCGGTGTGATATGCTCATTCCTGGATGTACCTGTAACCGCTCTGGCTGCCGTATTTTGGAGTTTCCAACCTCGGCACAAAGGTAGCCCAATGCACAGCGCATTGCAGAAGTTCAACCCTGAGGTTACCACCCTTCTTAGGTTTCCCAATTCTAGGAAGGGGTGCAGTCGGCATATTCAAAGCCACTTTGAAGCCAGCGTGAAATGGGTCAAGGAAGCGTGTTGTCATCCGAGACCACCTGGCGTTGGAAGGCAACTGCCTTCTCGAGCACCTTGCCCAAAAACGGAAGATGAGATAGTGGCCCATAATTGCTAATTATAATGACACCGAACTTACATCACCCAAGAAGGAAAAGCTAAAATGGTTGATTCTTTTTTCATAATAATTCTTATTCCCAATCATTTGGTTAAATTTATAATGAATTTTGGGTTGATTACATCTTTCCAGAATCCAAGCTCCATTTATTCACAGGGCTGGTCAGTTCCTTTATGCAATAACTCTTCTCTCCTTCCCTCTCCCTAATATTTTATCTATACAGGGACGAACGAGGAGGTGTAAGAAAAGAGCCAGCACTCTCATGCACACCCCATTCATTCACAGTCTAGTGGTACAGCCAGCCAAGCAAGTAATCTATACTTTAATAGGCCTAAATGGGTTCCCACCCCTCCTGGCCAGCTTCTAAATTACTTAATAAAAAAGAGAATTGGAGCACTGTTCTCCAGGAGAGCCTCAACCACTGATAAAGCCATAATCTGCTGAAGTATGTCCAAAGCCCAGAGGCAGTGGACTTACTATCTTTTTTAAAAAAGGGAAAGCACATGATCCTTAAATCCTGGGTCATGGAGCATTAGAAACAGCATGTGACAGAGGCGGACAACAACGCAAAAAGTCCCAGGGAGAGCTGTGAGACTCCTGGTTCGGTGCATCCGATATCTTAAAACTTTATTTCTTTGAAATTAAAGTTGTTTCCCCTCCATACTTTTCCAGCCTTGGGCTGTTGTCGCTGTCGTGTGCCGTCGAGTTGTTTCTGACCTATGGCGACCAAAAGGTGAACCCATCACAAGGTTTTCTGGGGCTGAGAGAGTGCGACATGCTCAAGGTCACAGCGGGGAAGCGAACCCTGGTCTCTAGGGTTGTCGTTCAACACTCAGGCCATTTCCGCACTAGACTGTTATAGCGCTATTATTCCACTTTCAACATCCTATGGAATCCTGGGGTTTGCGGTTTCGGGAGGGGCCGGCCGGCCCCTCCCGAAACCGCAAACCCCAGGATTCCATAGGATGTTGAAAGTGGAATAATAGCGCTATAACAGTCTAGTGCGGAAATGGCCTCAGACCAAAACAGAAGGCTGCCCTGGGTACAGAACATCAAAGGCCAAATACAAGCAGACACATCTTCACATTGTTGTTGTTATTTGCTGTCCAGAGAGCTTCCAATTACAGCAACCCTAGGAATAAGAGATTTCCGGGATCCCAATCATTAACAGCCCTTCTCAGAGCTCGCAAATTCAGGCTTGTGGTTTCCTTTTTGAATCAATCCATTTAGGATGTCATAGAGTCACAGAATCCTAGAGTTGGAAGAGACCTCAGGGGCCATCCAGGCCAACCACCTTCTGCCATGCAGGAACCCACATCAGAGTACTCCCTTTGACAGATGGCCACCCAGTCTCTGCTTAAAAATCTCCAAAGAAGGAGACTCCGCCACACTCCACGGAAGCAGCAGATTCCACCGCCAGACAACTCTGACCATCAGGAAGTTCCTCCAGAGGTTCAGGTGGAATCTCCTTTCCTGAAGTTTGAATCCATTGCTCCTTGTCCTAGTCTCTGGAACAGCGGAAAACAAGCCCACTCCCTCCTCGGCATGACATCTCTTCAAATATTTAAACAGGGCTATCATGTCCCCTCCTAACCTTCTCTTCTGCAGACTAAACATCTCCAGCTCCCTAAGCCACTCCTCGTAGGGTTTCATGGCTTCCAGACCGTTCACCATTTTGGCCACCCTCCTCTGGACATGCTCCAGCTTGTCAATATTCTTCGTGAATTGAGGTGCCCAAAACTAGACACAGGATTCCGGATGAGGCCTAACCAAAGAGAATAGAGTGGTACCATTACCCCTCAGTCTAGACACCCATACTCCTATGGATGCAACCAAGAATCGCATTGGCTTTCTTGACTACCACATCACATTGCTGACTCATGTTCAGCTTGTGGTCCACCAAGACTCCTAGATCCCTTTCACACGTACTGCTATCCAGCCACGTGTCCCCCATCCTATATTTGTGCCTTCCATTTTTTCTGCCTAAGTGTAGGACCTTACATTTTGAAATTCATTTTGTTAGCTTTGGCCCAGCTCTCCAATCTGTCAAGGTCAATTTGAATTTTTGATCCTGTCCTCTGGGGTAATAGCAACCCCTCTCAATTTGGTGTCATCTGCAAATTTGATCAGCATATCATCTAACTCCTTCATCCCAGTCATTGATGAAATTGTGGTCTTCCTCTATTTCTACTGCCTTCCACTTTGCCAGGCATTACTGTCTTTTCCAATAAGTCACGCCATCTTATGATATGCCCAAAGTACGGTGGCCTCAGGTTTATCATTTTGGCTTTGTGACATAGCATGCAGTTATACTGTGGAATTTGCTATCACAAAATCAAAGTAATGCACACCTCTAAAAGGGGGCTGAAGATGGGGCTATATTATGACTACATGTCAATGATTCTCAACCTTTGGCCTAGGGATAAAAAGAATATTCTCTATTAAAACGGATTTCCCAACTATCCGAAAATTTTTCCCCATCTTCTATCTTCCATTTTCCCACTTTTCACGTGGAATTATTATTTAAACAACTATATTTGTACCTCTAAATTTAAACTTTAGTGTCAGTGTCACCAAATTTCTAATGCATAATATAATAGTATATAATACAGAAATATAATATAGAATATATTATAATCTATGACGTTTGATATTTTAATGTGGATTGCAATACTATTCAGCAGTCACACAGTGTAGAAATACCTTTGCAATATTTTAAATTAAAAACTTCTTTTTATCATATTTTTTTAATAAACTCTAAGATAGGTTCCCATTCTCTATCCAAGTTTTGGATAAGTGTTTCTTCAAACAGTCAAAGATTTATGGCCCTGCTTTGGCCTTCCAAATGCTGTGGATTTCTTCCTCCAGAAGACCTGACTAGCACAGCCACTAAAGGTTGAGAAGAATTGCTATATACCATCACCAGTATCAGAGACAGTATTCCTCTGAATGCCTGCCGCTGGTGGACAAAAGCCTAAAGGTGCTACTGGTCTTGCTGGTAGGCTACCCACTGGAGCACCTAGCTGGCCACTGTGCAAACAGAATGCTAGCCAAGCCAGGCCGTTGTTCTTAGCCAGCAGAGATCTTTTTATGTTCTCATATCCTTGTAGAGAAGAAGCCCGCAGCTCATGATCTGCATGCAGAATGTGCCAGATCTAATTCCTGGAACCTCTAACAAAAAGGGATTAAGGGAACAGGGTTGGCGGGGGGAAACCTTGCCGAAGAACCACCACAGTTAAATAACATTTGGCTAGATGGATACATAGACTGACTTGGCCGTCAGGCATGTTCATCTGTCCAGCTGGTACCTCTCTAATCAGGATGAATGCGTCCAGCTTTGGGCACTGCAGTTTAAGAAGGTTACCAACAAACTTGGCATTAATGTCCAGGAGAGGGCAATAAAGATGGCAAGGGGCTACGAAGATGGGAAAATGGAAGAACTCTGGTACATTTCATCTGAAGAAGGTATCATTAAGCAGCAAATAATCTCTGAAGGGTTGTCTCATAGGTCATTTCCGCACTACACTGTTATAGTGCTATTATTCCACTTTCAACCTCCTGTGGAATTCTGGGGTTTGTAGTTTCCTGAGGCCAAAGAGCTCCCTGGTTGAGATTTCTAAATGCTCCTCCCTAAACTCCAAATCCCAGAATTCCATAGGATGTTGAAAGTGGAATAATACCACTCTACCAGTGTAGGACAGAAATGGCCATAGACAATGAAGCACATTTAATGTCTCTGCTCTGGAGAACAGAACTCAGTCCCATGGATTTCGACACTAGGAAGTCCTTCCTGATGGTGAAAGCGGTTCAACAATCAAAGCCCTGGCGAGCTTTGGAAGATGGCTGACTGTCTTCTTTGCTGGAGATTTATAAACAAAGTTTGGATGGCCCCTTTCCAGGGATGCTGGCAAAGAGGGTTTCCTGTTCTGGCAGATGGTCTTTGGGAGCAATTTAGAGTAAGTGCTTTCAGGATCTTAGATGACCTTGGCGTAACCTACTCCATGTACAGCAGTTCCATATATCCCTTATACATCGTTTGCGTATATTTCCTTACTTTGTGTCTCTCTCTCACCAGAAGCCACCCTAGTCAAAAGAAGATAATTTGAGGGTCTCATCAAAGGTGGGAGATCCTCTGTGCATTGAGCCACTGAACTGCAAGTAAGAGCAATCTCGCCAAATAACCTTCAGACCCTGGACCGGCTCTGCCCACCAGGCTGGCCACTGGCTGGGAGGTGTAGGAGATGACTTCCTAGCCCTTCACCATCTTGCTCTTGAGTGAATTCCTATTTAGCAATCACATTGTGTAAAATTGTCGAAATGTAGCTATGCTTACACTATGGGATTGTATCTCCGCGCAACCAATCACACAAGGAATAGTATACATTCTCCGACTGTGCAACTTTCCTTCCGATTATGCACCCACCATTATGCTAAGGACCACACTTACCCTCCAGGCAATACTTCTAGGGTTGTGTGATGGTTGACACCGCTGTAACAGGGCTTGTGCAATCCTGTATAGGATACTGCCTTGGCGCAAACTCCAAGGAAACCCAACCACTGGTGTTCTGGCACTTACATCAGTGTAAAGCCAAAACAGAATTCTGCCCATGTTCTTGGGTCTTTACTCTTTCAGACACAAGTTTTTACTTGCTCAGTTCATAGCAGAGACCTCACAAATAACAAGTTATTTGTAATCTCTCGCTGCTTCTAGTAATGAAGGTGTAACTAAATTAAATTATTGTTGTCCCTTAAGAGGAGACAGTGGCCATTTCCGCACTGCCCTGTTATAGTGCTATTATTCCACTTTCAACCTCCTATGGAATCCTGGGGTTTGCAGTATAGAGAGGAGCCTTTAGAACTGTCAACCAGAGAGCAATTTGGCCTCAGTAAACTACAAAACCCAGCATTCCACAGAATGTTGAAAGTGGAATAATAGCACTAGAACAGTGTAGTGTGGAAACGGCCATTGTCCTAGTGCTATTATTCCACTTTCAACCTCCTGTGGAATTCTGGGGTTTGGAGTTTTCTGAGGCCAAAGAGCTCTCAGGCTGAGAATTGTAAATACTCCTTCCAGGATTCCACAGGAGGTTGAAAGCGGAATAATAGCACTATAACAGTGTAGTGCAGAAATGACCAGCATCATTTTGTGGTAGAACTTTTGAAATTCACTTTTCTTATCATGGGACTGCGGCCACTTCCCTAAACGACAGAGGAGGAATCTTGTATGATTCAAGTCCCTTGTTGTCGCTACCGCATAATTTGTTGTGAGTGCTAGGGCAACACTGATAATGGAGAAGCATTCAGATTTTAAGAGTAACTAGAAGAAACTACTTTAGCTTATTTTTGAGAAATGAATTACTCTCCTTTAACATGAATGTGCAATTGCAACAATGTTTTGGGCCCTGAAATTAGACTTTGCCAAAAGAACTCTGAAAAGCTGATTTTCTATCTTCTTATCCATTGGGATTCCCTCCTTTGCAAATCTCACCAAAATGAAAATGAACCATCCAAGAGCAACACCACGGAATCATAGACAGAAAGGGGAACACAAGGGCCATCCATTCCACCCCATTCTGCCATGTTGGAATACACAACCAAAGCACGCCTAAAAGATGGCCATCCCTAAAAACCAAAAAGGAGAGCCCACCATTCTTCAAGGCAGTCGTTCCCACTGTCAATCCGTTTTTACAGTCAATAAGTTTTTCCTAACGTTTAGGGGAAACTTCTTTTATTATAAATTTGGATCTACTTTTCCTCCTGTCCTAGTCACTGGAACAGCAGGAAACAAGCTCACTCGATCCTGGAAGCCATCATGCGCTAAACTCATTCCTTTTACATACCTTAACGCTGACTCCAACTTATGGAGACCTTCTTTTAAGAAAGTTTTTTCAGAGGAGGTCTGCCATTGCCTTCCTTTTGGGTCGAGAGCGTGTGACTCGCCCAAGGTCAGCCCGTGGGTTTCCATGCCTGAACGGTGATTTGAACCCCGATCTTCGAGAGTCCCAGTGCAACACTCAAATCACGGTACCACCCATTATGCCCACTACGGTTCTACAAATGCTTAGATTTTAAAAACATGAAAGGTTTTTAAATCCCTGCTGATCAGCTATTTTTGTTTGCCACTCCTGCAGCCGCGCACTTCTTCAGCCAGCTAACATGGATGCCTAGCCAAAAGTAATGAGCAACGAATAAGCTGGGTAGCCTATTTGTTTGACTTCCAGATTGTCTCTTTTCCCTGGCCATTTCCACACTAGCCTGTTATAGTGCTATTATTCCACATTCAACATTCTCAAAGGCTCCTCCCTAAGCTGCAAACCCCAGGATTCCATAGGATGTTGAAAGTGGAATAACAGCACTGTAACAGGCTAGTGCGGACATGGCCCCATCTCAGATCTCTGCCTCCAGCTCTACACACACACACACGCACACACACACACACACGCACAGGAAGGGTCATGTTTGATAAGCTGCTGCTTTAGACTTGGGCCTCCGCCTCCTTAGACAGCTGAACAGATGCAAAGTGAAGGCCCATCAAAATGACGTTAAAAGCAAGAGGAAAAAGAAAGCGCCAGACCAGACATGATGCTTAAAGGTGGAGGCAGCCAGCAAAACCAATCTACTATTCATTGAGGACACATTGTGGCTGAGTATATATTTCTAAAAAGCATTTATCCAGTCCTTCTGCCACAGAAATACCAGGTACAAAATACAAAATGTGGTGTGCTTATTGTTGTCCAAATGGCAATATCAGTTTGAGTTCTCCTCCTTTACCTTGGGTCTCTTCCACACTACACAAACAGAATATTTGATATATTTCAACCTGCTACAGTTGCATCCTATACAGCTTTGGGATTTGCAGTTTCCATCTAAACCTCTCTAACGGGAGTTATTAACGCCTCATCAAACTGCAAGTCTCATGTAGCCACGGCAATTAAAGTGGTATCGAAGCACTGGAATCGTGTAGTGTGGAAGAGACCCCTGTATAAGAAGAATATTGCTTTCTCATTATCTTTTAGGCTCAGTTTAAATTTGAATTTTAAATCCTTTCACAACATGGGGCCAGCACACGCCTGGGGCTGGCCTCCACTCCATATTCCAATGCACAATGAACATGCTCAGTGGCTATAGAATGCGGAATGTTTTTAGGAGGAAAAATTCTGCTGGGAAATGGAACAGAATTATGCTCGAAGAGCGCATGGCTGAATGAAGCACTCTCCAATGAAAAGTTTTATTGTATTTCCTGCTTATCACACTGGCCTTCCAAACAAGGGTTCTAAGCTTCCATGAATTCACTGACCCCATTATACACTTTTTGATTCATTACAGATGTTCGGTGATAACATGGTGAGAAGATGCTTCTTCTGGGATGAATCCCATTTCTGACACAAGTGTGCACCACCTATAAATGAAATAATGTGGGATTTTTTTTTCCCTTTCCAACTGTTGGGTGCATTTCTCCACTCCAAACAAATTAATTAAACCAATTAAGACTAACTCACTGACTAAGGTCTCTTTGAAAAAGACGACAAGCTTATTTTCTGAAAGTCACCTTGCTTTCTGACAGGCATTTTAGACTCGACGCCGGCTGATTTTCCTTTTGGGTTGTTTGTGCTCCTGCTATGTAATTACTTTCTCTGCTTTCGCACAATAGATGGTAGTTTCATCTTCAAAAATTAGACTTCCCCTTATTTTATTGATTTACAAGCAACCACCTCAAAAGCAGGGATAAAAATATTCCAAGACGAAATAAAACAGCAGGTTTCATGGGGACACAGAGAAGGCAGCGCAGCTTAGGTGTAGATGGTGAATCTGCTCTGGGTTTTAGCCTGAACTTTAAAGGAGCTATCTAAGGTTCTGAACCTACTATGGGGATGGAGTTCAGCACCTTGGACAGCTCATTCTGCACTGCACTGTTGTAGTGCTATTATAGTGCACTGTTATAATGGAATAATAACACTATAACAGTATAGTGTGGAAAGGGCCTGGGAGGAGAAGGTTGCCAGAAGGAGCACCCTCACTTCCCCAGTTTGGGGACATATTCCATTTTTTGCCATCAAAGTAAATAAAAACATCCGCCAGTATCGGGGCTGGCTGTTTCCATGAACCAGAGGCTGTGGACAAACGTATTTTATTCACTCATTAAAATATTTATAGTTTACCCTACCCCTGAGCATCTCAAGGCAGAATACAACGAAATCAATTTGAATGGTTTAAAACAACCTGAAAGAAGAATTTAAAGGCTAATAGCATAAAAAACGGTTTAAGAGGACAGATCGAAAGCAGTTAAGGCAAGTTAAAACCATTCATTTGTGCAGATTTGGATGATATCAGTCGCAGAATCATAGAATCATAGAGTCGGAAGAGACCCCAGGGGCCATCCAGTCCAACCCCCTGCTATGCAGGAACACCCATCAAAGCTTTCCCAACAGACGGCCATCCAGCCTCTGCTTAAAAACCTCCAAAGAAGGAGACTCCACCACACTCCATGGAGGCACCAGATTCCACCGCCGGACAGCTCTGACCGTCAGGAAGTTCTCCCTGAGGTTCAGGTGGAATCTCCTTTCCTGCAGCTTGAATCCATTGCTCCGTGTCCCAGTCTCTGGAGCAACAGAAAACAAGTCGGCTCCCTCCTCGACATGACATCCCTTCAAATATTTAACCATGGCTCTCATGTCCCCTCTTAACCTTCTCTTCTGAAGAATAAACACACCCAGCTCCCCCAGCCACTCCTCATAGGGCTTCATGGCTTCCAGACCGTTTTGGTCGCCCTCCTCTGGACACACTCCAGCTTGTCCAGCTTGCCCCCAAAGCTTTAGTACACCATCATTTTTTAAAATTTGGCAGTGGAATGACAGCACCAGGCCTCTAGGGTATTTTATACCTGGGGTGCCACAGCAAAGAAGGCCCTCTCCCATTTTTTCCCATAGCATGTGGCTTTAGCTTGCTGGGAGACGAGGAGGACAGCCCCTCCAGCAAAACTCAAAACTTGGGTAGGTGTGCAAAGGGAGAGGCGCTCCTTCATTGAAATGGCAGAGTTGATTTCTTTACATCCTCCTTATGGACCTTCTGACGACATATGGCTAGCACAGGGCTTGGAAAAGTTACTTGGAGCGGAGGGGGTGGCTACACCTCCTAGGAAAGTCCCAGCTAAAGGTACTATAATATGGACTGCTCCTTTGTTACTGATAACAGCTACAAAAACATCATCCGCTGAGACTTGGAAACCGACTGAAGAACTGGCAACAGAAAATTGGATTGTTAAGGCAGCTGAATTATCCCCAGCGGCCAAACCAGTGCGGGTTTCCAAGGATAAGCCGACTGAAGATTTTTGGAAAGACTGGAAACCGTTTATGGATTTTTTTTTTGAGCAGTAAGAAATCAAACAATGCAATAATTTCTGTATATGGTTACTAGTAGTTTGCTTAGGTGGATCTATAAGGGTAGAATAATGTTTTTCTGGTTTTTCTTATTTTCTCTCCCTTTGGTGGTGAGGGGGCCAGAGCCCTTTTGTGTTTTAGTAAGTTAGTGCTTAGTCAATAATTCACTGTTGTAGTGAGTTAGTGTTGAGTGTGTATTCCTGCACGGCAGGGGGTTGGACTCAATGGGCATCGTGGTCTCTTTCAGCTCTACGATTCTATGCTTTTTAGTTTATTGTTTTAGTATTGTGCTTTTTATTTATTTTATTTAGTGCACGTCTATGCTAAAAATGTTAGTCGGTGCTTATGTTATTTTGTGTTATAACTGATAAATAAAAATATACATATTTTTAAAAGTCCCAGCTAAAGGGATGCTTTGGTTATGGGTTGGACTAAATAACCCTTTGGGTCCCTTCCAACTCTTATGAGTCTAAGATGCTTTAAAGTTCCCAGCTTTATGGTGGCGGCGGGACTTCCAAGGGCTGTAGTCCAACCCCGTCTCTTTTTCCAGCCACAGGCTCTGGCCACCGAAGGAAAGACGATGTTGAACTGACTAGCTAAGAAGATGACTTGAGCTTTGCTGAATCACGTCAAAAGTCTATCATGGGGTGTTGCTGGATCACAGATGTTGGACTACAACTCCCATCAGCCGTTGTCTATCCAGCCACTGGCAAGGAATGATGGGAAATGCAATCCAGCAGCACCTAAACGCCGACAAATAACCCCACTCTGGCTTATCTAGTCAAGCACACTGTTTCCACAGTGGCCAATCAAATACACAAGCAGGGATCCGAGGGCAACATCTCCATTCTGACATCAGCAACGAGAGGGAACGATATCGCTTCTGAGTATTAAAATTAATAAATGGCCATCACGAGCAGCAGTCACTCCTACTCACTTCTCCTAGAGGTATTAATAGTGAATTCACATTGCAAATGTGCGAATCCTTACATAGTTTAAACCAGCATTCCTTAACCTGTGGTCTGTGGATTCCCTGGGGGGCCCACGATGTCCTAACCAGGGGTCCATGAAGGCCTGAGGAAATGTTAGGAGCTTTTATAGTTAGAAATAGAAAGTACTAGCGTACAAACCCAGCATTGCTCGGGATTTTATTTTCTCATAGGTAATATTGGTTAAAAAGATTTGAGATCCTGTGTCTTTAATTCCCCAAACTGTCTTGTCCAGTACCTGTAACTTTTCCCCATATTCCCCAATCCAATCTATATTCAGAGGTTGGGTTCCTGAAGGAATACATTGCCCTCCTCCTTGCTGCTAGGCCTCATCTCTGTAGCTAGAGAGACACAGTTAACTGAGGCCCAAGAGCTCTCTGGCTGAGAATTCTAAGGGCCCCTCCCTAAACTGCAAACCCCAGGACTCCATAAACTCTTCTTAGGCAGCTAATCATATGAGTCTTCGCCTGACACAGACAGACTTTGACTTTTATATATTAGATGAAAGAAAGGAAGGAAGGAAAGAAGGAAGAACAGATAGACAGACAGACAGAATGTCTTACATTAACCTCAGAGAGCAGGAAACTTTTGCCGATGAGAGATACCCTTCATACAAAGTTTCATGACAATATCTCAAACAATTCAAAAGTGATAAAATAACTGTTTGATGAGAAAAAAATGCACTCGGCACTTGCTACTTCTGCACTCAATGAGAATATGCAATTGAATGATGCTGAGATAAAGCCTGTGACATATCTTGCTTATTTGCTTCTTGCTTTTATTTCTATTTCTCCCTTCTCTCCAAATCCAAAGATCCCTGATCAACTTTAAACAAATATCTCATGCACTTCAGGGTTTTTTAAATCTTGAGTTAAGTCTTGGTGGTCTGCAGGAACAAAAGATATTTAACGGAGTCCGTGGTAAAGAAAAGGTTAAGAACCGCGGGTCTTAACAATACCATCTGTGCACAGCTAGGGGGAAAAAATGAAGATTTTCAGAAGTTTAGACAGGGTGGTGCTGGATAAAGAGGAGTGGGAGATGAAAACAGCCTGGTCAGGACTGAATATGGCTCAATCTCTGTGGGAAGCAGGCGGATGTTCACCCGGAAAGCTAGGGTGGGAGTACGGAACGGAGTGTCTTGGGAAAGAGCTTGGCCAGCAACGTGACAACCTGAACAGTAACACCTCAAGCCTAGACTTTTGGTTACAGGTCCCACTCGTACCACCCTAATAATCAGAAAAGTTAACTTCTTGAATGACAATCCCCAGAACTTCCTAGCCAGTAGGGTCAGTGCTGGGGATTCTGGGAGTTACAGTCCAAAAAAGTATCGTTTACGACCTCTGATCAATATGACCCTGAAAGGGTGGTTAAAAGTGGCCAAGGAAATCAACTAAACTTATTCTGGAAAATCCCAAACAGAACATCCGTTCTCATGCTGAGACCGTACCTCAAAAAATTCCAGGAAAAACCTTTGCTTGCTGCCAAAGCTACCACCAACAACAATGTAAAAACCCATAAAGCAGAGGGAAGGACAAAGTTTATATTTAATATGCCAAGAAGAGAATGCGATGAAGCAAACCGTCTCTGTCAGATTTCCTGTTAATCGCTTGCATGTTAACAGCTTCAGTTCTCCTCGATGACAGCTACGCCACTTGGGGGGTAGAGACAGAGAAGATGCAAAAAAGTTTTATATATTTAAAAAAAAAACCCTCTTGGATCACATTAAATAAAATATGGAAAGCTGTAAGTATGGGAGGCTGTTTCAACAATGGTTAAACTGAAAGGGTGCTTGGCTAACCTCCAATTTGTATATTCTTTATCTGTACATATGGGCCTTCAAGTCACCTATTGACTTATGGCAGCCCCCTGAATTCACAGAATCATAGAGTTGGAAGACACCGCAAGGGCTGTCAACTCCAACCTCCTGTCATGCAGGAATATACAATCAATGCACTCCCAACAGATAGCCACCCAGCCTTTGTTTAAAAACCTCCAAAGAAAGAGACTCCACCACACTCCCAGGCATCATATTCCACTGTCAAACTGCTCTTACCATCAGGAAGGTCTTCCTAATATTCAAGTGCAATTTCTTTTCCTGTACCTTGAAGCCATTGCTCCGTGTCCTAGTCTCCAGAGCAGCAGAAAACAGGCTTACTCCATCCTCCATACGACATCCCTTCAAACATTGAAACACGGCTATCACATCCCCTCTTAACCTTCTCTTCTGCAGACTAAACCTCCCCAGCTCCCTAAGATGCTCCTCATAGGGGCTTCAAGGCTTCCAGACCCTTCACCATTTTGGTCGCCCTCCTTTGGACACGCTCCAGCTTGTCAATATCCTTCTTGAACTGTGGTGCCCAGAACCGGACACAGGATTCCAAGTGAGCTCTAACCAAAGCAGAACAGAATAGTGCTATTCCTTCCCTGGATCTAGACAATTTTTGCAATTGTCCCTATTTTTCAGGAAAGCAGGGACTTCCCTGGACCCTGGAACTCCCTCCCTGGGCAGGCTAAAACAATAAAAAAAAGTGAAGATGTTTTAATTCTCATGGAAAGTTGTAAACTATTTTTTTTTTAAAGAAAGGGCCTTTAATAGCGTTGTACTGTTTTTAAACTTTTAAAAATGATTTTTAAACGTGTATGCTTTTTCAAAAATGTTATTGAGAGTTCAATCTCATTTCCATGCTAATCTGTGATCTGTTTTAGCTATGTTGCCTTTTTTTTTTTTTGCATTCATTTATTTTATTTATTTTGTAGTTACATCACCAAAACTTAGAAGCATACATACATACCTATGTACATTCTCTTCAAACAATAACAATAAAATATTAGAGCTATTAACGTAAAAGTGAACACATGGTACTTCTGATGTCCATAACCAAAAAGTTGTGTATAATTTAAACTATAACCAAAACAATAAAATTTTGTCTATTATTCTTACCATATAATGGTAGCTCTAAACTTAAGTTTGATCCGATTATAGGGGTCTCCGCTTGAAATACATCTATATTATCAGGAAAGCAAAGAGTGAACCACCAACAAAGATATACCAAAGTATAACAATTCTGATCTATATAACACTATATATCTACTATTTTTATCAATGTATGTATTTCAAATACCTAAATTTACGTATTGCTTAAGAAAGTTTCTCCCCATTTCTCTTTCCACAACTCTTTAATTATTGCCTCATCCTGATTTACTTTGTTTTAACTTGGAAGCCGCCTTGATTTTGAGGAAAAGGTGAGATATAAATAAAGCAAAGAGGAGGAGGAGGAAGTAGAAGCAGTAGTAGTTAAAGAGGAGTAGCTCTTATCCTTGTTTTCTTGCCCCTGGAAACCACATTCCCTATTATTGCCTCAAAGGCGGAGTTCTCCAAACTTTTCGTGTGGGTGACACACTTTTTAGACATGCATCATTTCGTGACACAGTAATTCAGTTTTACTAGCAAATCTGAGGTTAAACTAACCCTTGATAAAGAGATACAGACACACTGTAATAACAAAATGTATGGGGACACAACATATCTCATGAAAACCTTCCATATATTTTTAAAAATATATGATTTATAGATAATAACATACATTTCCAAGATTGTAGGTGACACACCTACACACTTCAGGCGACACACGAACGTGTCGCCGCACACCGTTTGGAGAGCTCTGCTCTAAGCGCTGTCCTGTTAAACATTTCAGCGCGAGTCGCTGGAATTGTCTTTCTTCCGTCTTTCCTCGGGTGTTAAATTGTGAATTGGAAGGACGGCGGCGGAAGACACATCTCACCTTCAGCACATACGCACGTAAAGAAATACACGTCAAGATATCCTGTCTTAATGTTTTACACATTGCAAGTGCCGAGAACAGCATATTTTGAGCCGTTGATAGCATATTGCGGGGGCCATCAGGTTTAAGACGCGCTACGGAAAAGCACACTGAGCAGACACCCCTCCTGGCTGTTAAAACAGGATGGAGACGAGAGAAACGAACACAAGACAGAACCGGCGTAGGAGAATTTTGAGCCACGTGTAAAAGCAAACAGCTAGGTGGATTTCTGGTAGCGATCTTTGACGGGAGAATTAGAACACGACAAGGGGGCCTCAATTTTTCACTTCGGCGGTGCCGGAGGGTACAGGAAAAGCCTTGCCACTCCAGTGCACTTAATTTATAACAAGCCGGCCCTCCGCTTGACAGGGCGCTTCCAAGAACGAAGGAGCCCTGGCTGTTCCTTCTGACCAGCAAGGGATGCCCCCTCCACTGTCCGTGCACAGGCTTTGGATTTTAATGAGCCACCTCGGAGGTTTCCGGGGGAAGACTTTTCTCTGCAGTCAGCAGCCTTGACCAGAACTGCTCACAGTCAGCGAGAGCTGAGGTGGTTTAGATGGTAATTACGGCCACATGCTCTGCACGACCCACCCAGGCACTGACTGCTTGCAAAGGAGAAAGCGCGCTTCGGCCAGAAGGCAGGGACGGATGGCGTTAATGCCTCGACCCCCCACCCCGCCCTGCTCCTGTGCCAGGCCATCTTTATTCCAGAAGCAAGAGTGCACCTTGGCATTCCTCCTCCATTCCTTCCTGATGGTGTTTTTGCAAAAGGAAGGCCATCAGCCCTGGAACGAAGTGGAAGTTTCCTGAGTCCCTTTTCTTAGTCTCACTACCTGCCACAGTTATGTCTGATGGAGATGCAGGAGAAGCCCTTAATATTAATATTAATATTAATCTCTCTTGGATGGGAGTTAATTTCACCACGTGGGAGCAGCTCCCATGTGGTGAAATTAACTCCCATCCAAGAGAGATTAATATTAATATTAAAAATAATAATAATAATAATGCCTTGAGTCTCTATGATTCTATGATAACAACAACAACAACATTTATTTATAACACCCGTTATACCAAAGGGCGGAACATCAACATATACCACCAGAGACAAAGGTAATAAAACTCCACAATACATGGACTGAAATCCCCAACACTCCACCAGTTGCTGCCCATCTCAGCACCTTAAACACAACTCAGTGGCTTAAGATGGTGAATCAAAGAGGAAGGTCTTCAACCATTTACGAAAACGGGTGAGATCCTCCTCCAGCCGGAGGTCCAAAGGAAGACCATTCCACAAACATGGAGCCAGATCTTGGGAGCCTTGACAAAGCTGTATGTGTTGGTGGAACAGACAATCATCCTTTTCCTGCAGATCTCAGATTCCTGGGTGGAACGTACCAAACAGGTCAAGCTGCAAGGTACTGAGGGAGGCTGAAATGCAAAGCTTTAAATACCAGGACCAAAAGTCTGAAACAGGCCCTGGCCCGAACTGGTAGCCAGTGAACAGATCTACGGGGAGAAGAAACAGGTGAGTATTTAGGGAGACTTAAAACAACCTGGACAGCATTGTTCTGAATTAAAACCAGAGGAAAAAGGGAGCAGGAAGGCAAACCTGCCAGCAAACAATAATCCAGACGTGAGATAACCAAGGCCTGGACAAGCAGGTGGGCAGTCTCTACAATCAGGAACCTCCAGATTTTGCGGATATTCAAAAGGTGGAAGGTACATGCCTTTGCTGTAGCCCCAGTAAAGGGATGCAAAGATAGGCGATCATCCAGCAGGACTCCAAGCTGAGCCTGGCGTCTCTCACTGTCATCTTTCCACTAGGAGGGAAAGACCTGTTTGTTTCAGGCAGGCTTTTGGGAACTTGCTAGCTTAATGAGGAAAATGTTTTAACGCAAATATTTTTAATTGACATGATTGAAAATTGCTGTTTAATTCAACAGCGTTTTAATATTTGTTTAAACATGTTTTGACATTATAACTTTTCTTGCGTATTTCTTATCTGCTCTTAATCTGTTTTTATCAGCACTAAATGCTGTTGTGAGCTAGTTTGAGTCCCAATTGCCTGAGAAAAACCCAGGCAATTAATCATCCATCAGTTAATCAATCCAACCCACAAAAAATGGAGAAAGAGCGGCATATAAGAGGAGGCCTATGGGCAGGAGCGAAAGCGAACTTTAAACATAGTAAAACAGATTTGCATTTACAAGCATGCATTGTGAATTTGGCTAAGGCAAAATGAGAATTCACTAGAAACCCTCTCAGGTTTCAACACAGATGTAGCTGAACACAAGGCCTACGGAACACAACAGGATTTAGCTCTGAGCAAACATGCTTACGATTGCACTGTCAGTCTCCCTAAAATTCAATGCCACCAAAATGTGCAAGAGGTTTGGGTCAGAGGCTTGGTCGATCCAGCGCAACAGTGGTTTATACCAGGGATGGAAACCGGGTCAGTTCTCCAGGTACTATTGAATTGCAGCGATCCAGGGAGCAAAACCCATTGATGAGAAATGCTGGAAGTTGCAGTTCAACAGCAACTGGAGAGCTCCACAGTTCTCACACCTTTATCTACATCAACTGGCAGCAGTTCTTTGGCACCGGAGACAGACGCCTTTCCCAGCCCAAGCTGGAGATTCCAAAGATTCGTGCCGGCATCTTCAACATGCAAAGCAGACACTCTTATTCATTAGCTAAGTCATTTCCATTACAAATAAAGTAAGATCCCAGTCTTCAGGGTTTTGCATAAGGGACTGATTTATACAGCAAATTAAGAAGGTGCCTTATAAAGAATCAGTAACTGGTCAAATGTCAGGATGCTTTGATCCTGTCATATGTAGGCACTGGGGATCTGGATCCCTTTCCCTGACCTTGCTTAGCTTCCAAGATCAACAGGCACCATTAGGCTATTTAGGTTCTACCACCAGCAATAAACTCTATTGCTTGTGCCGTTGCAAGCTGGGGCAAAGGGCAGGTGCAGGCTGCATGGCAGAGATGTTGAGAATTGTTCGGTTTCTGTCACACCTCGGCTGGCGGAGGCTGAAGGACTCTGACACGTCTCCTAGTTAAATATGTATTTTTATCCCTGAAGGTATCTAAAACAGGAAAGATTTTCCCCACCCGGTGTTTAGGCAAGCACAAGCAAGTTTGTCCTGAAGATAGCAAGCTGTGGTTAACACCCGGCGCATGGCACAACTCCGCTTCCTATCCTGAGGTCTGTCAAAGAAGAAGTTATTGCACGACATCCAAGCTGACAGTGAAAAGCATGAAGGAAAAGGTGGGCCGTTGCTCTCCACGGCTGAAGTGACCACAGACATGAGGGCCAACCAGCCTGTGGCCTCCTCCACGAGCCCTGCGGTTGAGGTGGGGATACAAACACGGCAAGCGACGGGACGCAGCCCAAAATATTCCATTTGATTTGTGAAAATGAGAGGAAAGTTGCAATGCTACATCTTTTTGCCCCAAACACGGTGCTTCGGTCTTTACATGCCTTCCGACTTTTCACAGATGGAGACTTTGGCCATTTCCGCACTTACACTGTTACAGTGCTATTATCCCACTTCCAACCTCCTATGGAATCCTGGGATTTGCCGTTTAGGGAGGGTCCTTTAGAATTCTCAGCCAGAGAGCCCTTTGGCCTCAGGAAAGTACAAACCCCAGAATTCCCCCAAGGATGTTGAAAGTGGAATAACAGCACTATAACAGTGTAGGGCGGAAATGACTTTAATATGCAAGCAGGAGAGCTTCTTATTGGGATGTTTTATCTTTTTAAACTTTTGCAAGTTTTAAAAAATAATCTTTGTACTGTTTTGTGTGATGATTTTAATTGATTTTAAAATTTCATTGCGAACGTTTTTAATTGACCATCTCTGGGAGCCACGTGGTATCCCGCTCTGGGAGAAAAGTGGCATACAAATGAAATGACATAAAATAATAAATGAAAAATGGGACACACGTGGCCAAGTGATAGCAGGGAGACTCAAGCTCCGTAGACATTCCTTAGCCTGGAAGCATCATTTCACAAGTTCGATGTGAAGGTAAAAATTGAGATCACCACCACCCTGAGCAAAAGTAGGATAAAAGCAATACTGTAAATAATAGATGGTGGTAATAATAAACAGCTATACAATGTATAACTATCAGTAATATATAATAATGACAACTAAATAGATAGCGAACTATATTTTGAAAGTGTTAGCTGACCTAAATATGGCACCCGAGGAGTTTAAAGTGAGTGCTGTAGGCATCTTCTAAACCACAGGTGTCAAACCCAAGGCCCGCGGGCCGTGGCCCTTGCACCTTTCCTGCAGCTGCGGTGCTCCCCCTGCCTTGCAAGCCCGATCCCCACACTGCGAGCCCCTCGCTGCTGATATTCTGAAGAGAGCTCCAGCATCCGGCACTCGCGATCTACTTCTACTTCTGACTGCTGCTCTGCCCAAATCTTGCTGTCAGAGGGTTGCCATGGGTTACCACGGCAACGCTCCCTGCAGCTCACAAGAATAGGACAGAGGAGCAGTCAGAAGTAGAAGTAGATCGCGAGTGCCGGATGCTGGGCCCATCTTCAGACTACCGGGAGCCGGGGGCCGGCAATGTGGGGACGGGGGGCTTGCCGGGCGGGGGGGGCACAGCCGCAAGAGAGGTGCGAGGGCCACATGAAATGGCTTGGTAGGCCTGATTCAGCCCGCGGACCTTGCGTTTGACATAGTTGGTCTATATATCATGCAAGACTTGTTTTTGCTGAGCCGTTCACTGTTCCCCGAGGAGTTCTCACCCACCAAACTGGATAAATGATCCAAAAAGCACCTGCAAGTCTAACTGGGAAAAATAAACGCCTAGCATAAGGTTTTGTGGACTATAGCCCACTTCATCAAAAGTTTGTTATCTCATGAAGCGGTACGGGAACAGGTACAGAGCGGGGCAGGGGGAGAAAGAACGTTCAATTAACGTTGAAGTTAATGTAATAAACAGTGCTTGGTAATATTTGTCTGATGATTAAAAAAATAACATTCAGTTTTCAAAACTCATTTTTCCATAAATTGTACAATAGTTGTACGCTTGAATATCTGTCCGCCATTATTATTCCAAGACTTCTAGTCTCAGAGCTGGTTATTACTAAAACCAGTAACCATTGAGGCAATTATTGAATATGATAGAAGACCAGATGCATTTACATAGGCTTACAGATACAACCGGCCCTTTGAGGGCAACCAGGATGCTGATGCCGCCCAAGATGAAATTGAGTTTGACACCCCTGTCCGGTAAGTCTTAATGGATTCACTGAGGCTTACTCCTAGATGGATGTATTCGGTTTTGTGCCTTCCATGTAATATATTGGATTTTTTTTCCTGCCATCCTTGTGCTGCCCATGGCCCTCTTGTTTGCAGAAAGACAGAAATCTTTGAAAAGGACAGGCAAAGGGAGCCATCTCTTTCTCTGGTCGTCATTATTTCTACCGTACGGCTGTGTCTGTGAGACAGACAGACAGAAAGAGAAGATAATATTACAGTTTTAAACCCTTGTGTTAACTTTCCGTTGCTCCGATGTTTAAGGGACAGAAACAAGATGGCGAAGCGGCATAGGTGTGTCCAGGTAAATCCCCCCTGTCCTCCTCCCTCAAATCTGTTGCTTGAGAGAGGTGCTGGAGAACTTATGGAAAGAATACAGAGGAAAATGTTACTACAGAACAAAACTGCTCCAAAGCCAAGCAGAGCTGTGGGCAAAGATACTCCGTTCTCCTTCCTGAATTGATCCTTTATCTGGAGCAAGGGAACGGGTTTGGCGAAGTCGAACCTCATGCGTGGAAGAAGGAGGGGTGTGACCGCTTGTAGAAAGTAGTAAGGGCTTGGTTTTTTCATATAGGGAGAGGTTCTTTTCCCAAAATGAAAGTACTGTATGAGTAAGAAAGGGCTCAGAGGGATGCAAGGGGTCTCCCGTCTTTGCACGTTCTGTCCCCTTTCAACAAACGATGCCTTTGCCTCCTAGCGTGAGGAGATCTTTACTCACAATGAACAAGGTAGTGGGATAGCTTCTGTTTCAGCATGGCCGTTCTGGCTGTTTGACAAACCGTATCTCCCTATTTGAACTGGACTGACTCTGAGAACCTTCTCTCAGGCCATTTCCACACGGCATCACCGTCCTGCAATGGGGACACAGCAGCGGTGAGCGAGTTGTGCTTTCGCAGAGTGTTGTCGCAGTCCCACTGCCAACCCATCCCCACTCACCACGATCACGGGATACTCCATTAATGGGAAAAAAATCCATCGATGGCCCACGATTGCGCCACGCTCCCATCACCACTGGCCATGTGTATCTAGGCACTTCCTTCTCCAGTGCGGCACAGGAAAGAGACCAGCTGGGCTGCAGAAGGCAGGCACGTGTCACTTGCGCTCCCATCCGCAGGGAGCCAACCAGGTGCACTCCCATTTCATTGCGCTCCCGTTCATGTTGCACTCCCACGTCGGCAAAGGTGCTGCTGGGATCGTGGTAGGATGACAACGGGAAGCAGTAAGGGGCAGAAATGGCCTCTGTCCCATCACCGTTGCAAGCATGGTGGGTGGGGATGTGAGCGTTTTACCCGAGCACACCCACGCCACTTCATCGCCTTGTTTCCGTCCCTTAAACTTCAGAGCAACAGAAAGTTAACACCTGGATTTAAGACGTCACCTGGTCCACACAGCTACAGCCAGACTGTTAACTGGGGCAAGTTATAGAAGTTATACTACACTGCTGTGGAAACAGCCGCACTGGCTGCCAGTTTGTTTCCTGGCAGAATTCAAAGTGCTGGTTATGACCTAGTCCAGGTCCAGGCTATTCGGTGGACCACATGTCCTTCTATGAACCAGTCCAGGCTCTGATATAGAATCATAGAATCATAGAAGTGTAGAGTTGGAAGAGACCACACGGGCCATCCAGTCCAACCCCCTGCCATGCAGGAACACCCTCAAAGCACTCCCGACAGACGGCCATCCAGCCTCTGCTTGAAAACCTCCAAGGAAGGAGACTCCACCACACTCCATGGAGGCAGCAGATTCCACTGCCGGACAGCCCGACCGTCAGGAAGTTCTTCCTGAGGTTCAGGTGGAATCTCCTTTCCTGCAGCTTGAATCCATTGCTCCTTGTCCTGGTCTCTGGAGCGGCAGAAAACAAGCCCTCTCCCTCCTCTACATGGCATCCCTTCAAATATTTAAACATAGCTATCACGTCCCCTCTTAACCTCCTCTTCTGCAGACTGAACATACCCAGCTCTCTAAGTCCATCCTCATAGGGCTTGGCTTCCAGGCCCTTCACCATGTTGGTCGCCCTCCTCCTCTTCCTCCTGATATTATCAGGAGAGACCCTTCTCTCAGTCCCGTCCCATTGCGAGCACAGTTAGTGGGGCCGGAAAACAGGGCCTGCTCAGTGGCTGCCCCCAGATTCTGGAACTCCCTTCCCAGGGAAGCCAGATGGCCCCCTTTCTTGTTGGCCCTCCAGCAGCAGGCAAAGACCATTTTATTCAGGCAATCGTTTTAACGGAGAAAATGGTCTATGAGGGGTTATACAGTTTTAATTTTAATTGCTTATTGTAATTGCTTTTTAGCTGTTTTAATTCTTTTTATATTTATAATTTATTTATCATTACAGTTATATTTATTTATAATTAATTATAAAAGCAATTTATTTATATTTATAATTATAACTAAATTACATTTATAATTCCTTTATATATTTATAATTCTTTTTTAAAAAAATAATCTTTATTAATACAACTTCCAGAAAATATAAACAACATTAGACACACATATCCTATAATAAAAACAATAAAATACAAACCATAATACAGACTTAAAGTGAACAGAAAGAAGAAAGAACTGAAGAAAGAAAATTTAAAAAGAGATAGAAAGAAAAAAAATCGCGTAAACACTCAAAGCGCCACCCATGAATACAGAATAAAAGTGTAAGTAAGACAAAAAAAGTTTCTTCCAAATTTTCTGAAGCTGTAAGTTTTATCTTAAATCCTAGGAAATCCTCTCTAACTAAATTCTTATCTTCCTATAGTTTAATTTTGTTTTAATATACACTATTTTCAGATTGTATTGTTTTAATAGGTTAAGCCACGCTGAAGCCCAATGTTGGTAAAAATGCAGGACACAAATAAAGATAATAGCAACCATAATAATAATAGGTTTTATCTGAAGGACAGGATAGAAATTTCCTAAAAATAAAAACAACACGGTCACCACTTTACAGAGGAGAGATGGCTATAATTAAACTTAATTATCGGGAGGGTTTAAACCCTTACTGAGGACTCCTGGCGGCAAGCTAAGATTAGGGAGCTGAACGTGTGAATGAAAGTATTTGAACAAACGAACGAAGCAAGTGCTGGAAAAAATGGCTCACGATATCATTCCCATTTTACAGACACGCAAACTGAGAGGACGAGGACACTGGAAACCGGGGTCATGGCATGAGCTGGCACTCAGCTGTTCCAAAGCTTCTTTGTGGAAAAAGAAATGAGCAATAGTAACCGCAACGGGTGCTGAGGAAACACACCTGTGTGTCACCGACCGATCAGCCATTTCCTCCCCCTTCTCTTGAGATGGCAACCACCCTTTTTATTAAAATCGGCACGCCCGTGGGATCAGGTGGGTGGCCGGCCAGCGGGCTGTTCCCTATCTGGGCGTGTCTGGATGAGGACAAACCTCTGGAATGCAGCTGTGTTTCAAAAACGGGAGAAGCCCAGCTGGTTTCCCTCCGGGAGAGAAACACCTCTCTTGAGCCACTGGCGCACGGTTCTCTGCACATCCTGTCGGAAATGCTGGTTTCACCAATGGCTGCTTCTCATCCTGGACAGGAGTGACTGGTGGGGTGCCCCAGGGTTCTGTCCTGGGCCCAGGGCTATTCAAAATCTCCATCCATGACTTGGATGAAGGAGTAGAGGGCATGCTGATCAAATGTGCAGATGACACCAAATGGGGAGGGGTTGCTAACACCCCAGAGGACAGGATCAAATTTCAAAATGACCTTAACCGTAACACCTTAACAAAGCTAACAAAATGAATTTCAACAGAGAGAAATGTAAGGTCTTACCTTTAGGCAGAAAAAATGGAATGCACAAATATAGGATGGGGGACACGTGGCTGGATAACAGTATGTGTGAAAGGGATCTAGGAGTCTTGGTAGATCACAAGCGGAACATGAGTCAGCAATGTGATGCGGCAGCCAAGAAAGCCAACACGATTCTTGGTTCCATCAATAGGAACATGGTGTCTAGATCAAGGGAGGCAATGGTGCCACTCTATTCTCCTTTGGTCAGACCTCATCTGGAAAACTGTGTCCAGTTCTGTGCAACTCATTTCAAGAAGGATATTGACAACCTGGGGTGTGTCCAGAGGAGGGTGGCCAAAATGGTGAAGGGTCTGGAAGTCATGAAGCTCTATGAGGAGCGGCTTGGGGAGCTGGGTACGTTTAGTCTGCAGAAGAGGAGGTTAAGAGGGGACATGGTAGCCATGTTTAAATATTTGAAGGGATGTTATTTTGAGGAGGGCGCAGGCGTGTTCTCTGCTGCACCAGAGACTAGGACAAGGAGCAATGGATTCAAGTTGCAGGAAAGGAGATTCCATCCGAACCTCAGGAAGAACTTCCTGACGGTCAGAGCCGTTTGGCAGTGGAACAGGCTGCCTCGGAGTCTGGGGGAGTCGCTTTTTTGGAGGTTTTTAAGCAGAGGCTGGATGGCCATGTGTTGGGAGTGCTTTGATGTGTCTTCCTGCATGGCAGAAGGAGGTTGGACTGGATGGCCCCCGGGGTCTCTTCCAACTCTGTGATTCTATGATTCTGTCCACAGTAGCCCCTCTTGCGGGCTCCAAGAAGCACAGCTGACAACTCCAAAGGCCGGCGTGTCGACACAAAGCAGCCTCCTCTTCCACTCCTGGGACGGAACTGTTGTGTCAGACGCTTGGCAAAGGTTGTCGGGCGAGGCTATATTTAGCCTGACAAAACGAGGTGTGGGAGCAGCACCTTAGTAGGCAAACACCCAACAATCATGCCTCGCAAACCTGCCGTTCAACACAGGCGTGGAAAGAATGGAGTCACCAGAAGATTTCTTGTCAAAAAAGGGTGACCAGACAGTACAGTTTCCACCTCTGACAGCCCCTCTTGTTGGCGGCGGAGAGGTCCGGCCATCAGAAGTGCAGAGAATGCTCACATATTTCCTCACCCACAACCAGAAAGGGATATCCCATTGAGAAAACATAAAATCTCTTTACATCTTTTAAACCTTTTTAGTGGCAAAAAAATAAAATAAAATCATTTTTGTTTAAAAAGAAATCCCTTGCTTGTGACCTTTTGAGCGCTCGCTTGCTTTAAAACAATTTCCTATAAGCGGACGACACATCGAGAGCTGGGTTAAGCGCTAGACTACAACTCCGGATACCGGGGTTCAAATCCCCGCTCGCCCACGGAAACCCGCAGGTGATCTTGGGCAAGTCACACTCTCTCAGCCTCAGAGGAAGGCAAAGACAAACTCCCTTGTGAAAAAAAAATCTGGCAAAGAAAATCCGTGGAGAGGGTTGCTTTAGGATCTCCATAAATCCAAAATGACCTGAAGATGCACAATGCACAGACAGAGAATACATCGAGGGGATGCATAATACAATCTCCCTCCACATTCACGGGTTTAACCTTTGCAAATTTGATTATTGATGAGGTTCCCACTTGCCTCCCCTCCATTTTCCTCCTCCCATTCCCTGGACTTTTGCCCAGGTACAAAAGCAGGGCACACAGGTGACAGGCGGCCAAATGGAATAGCAGGGGGAGTGTTTTCCCTTCCATTCACCTTTCTGATGCCCACGTGGGCAGAAAGAAGGCAGGGCACGTGGGCGACAGGAAGGCCAATGAAGCAGGGGAGCCCTGGGGGAGAACGGGGGGGGGGAGTGTCCCCCTGGGATTTACAGCCTTTGACTTTCACAAGGAGTCTGCAACCCCAAACCCTTGTGAAAGTCACGGGGCCACTGTAATGCTACTTAGTGTTTCCTATGCTCCTTTTCCATGATGTATTCAAGCCTTTTACTCCAAGTCTCAAGCCAAGTCTCACATCTCTACCTCCAAGTCTCAAGTCCTTGCAAGTTACTTTTAAGTCAAGTCTCAAGTCTGGAAGCTAACTTTGCACCCCAATCAAGATTCTGGAATTACTGGATAGAGTGAAATAAATTCAGTTTTAACAATTTCAGCAGAGTCGGTTCTCCACATTTGCAATTTTGCCATCTGCAGCCTCAGAAGGATCCTTCTTACCTTCCATCTCCAAAGCTGGACGGTTTTTCAGAAGTGGGGAATAGGATCCTTCTTACTCCCTATTACTGAAGCTTCAAAAGCTTTAGAAGCAAGGATCCTTCCTCCTCAAGCCTAACACACTTGCTGTTTCCCTCTGAGAAATGCGCCCTGTACTCTGGGGGTGAGTCTTGTCTTCCGCTCTTAGGAAAAGTTTTTGAAGGCTCCTCCGATATGTAGTGGGGACAGGCTGCTGAGCAGACCTCCAGCCCACCTAAAGCCCATCGCCCAACCAGTTTGCTGTTCCCCTCCAAGAAATGCACCCACACTTTGGGCTTGAGACAGATTGCCATGTGACCAATAGGCAAAAAGAGATGGAGGCGTTGTTCAAAATTGTAAGTTTCCTGGATGAATGCGTTATGTTACTGAACCAAGGGCAGCAAGACAGTCACGAAAAATATACAAGTGTCGAGTCGAGTCAGTACCCCATTTATGGCCAAATCGAGTCCGAGTCAAGTCACTGAAGCGACTTAAGTCCAACTTGAGCCCGAGTCTATCGACTAGAGTCTACATCACTGCTCCTTTTCTATCTAAAGGACTGTTCTTCCAAAGAAAGGAAGGAAGGAAGGAAGGAAGGAGTATTCCAAAAAGACACTCTGCCACTGTGGTGATGCTGGTTAGTGGTCCCTTTTTTGAAATGTTAAACAGCATTTTCACAAAGAAGACAAAGCATTTTGCACAAAATACACCGTTTCATCTACAAAAAAAATGCATTTTGAAATGAAGTAAAGGCTGTGTGTGTGTGTGCAAAGATATTTTCCACAAAATGTCCAGAAGTGGGTAAAATCACTGAAAAAACAAGTCAATTTTCTCATTCCTCGCCCATAAAGGAGCAAAATGGTAAAATTATACATTCTTGCATAAAAGAAGGAATTAAGTGAAGATTTATTGCGTGAAATAAGCGACAATTTACATTCTTGCAAGCCATCTAAAAAGGGTGCCCACCCCCCTGCACCTAATAGTTCCCTAAAGTAAATTTGTGCATTTAACCACCTTGTTCATCTGAGTATATAGACTACAGCTCAAAATTTGGAAATCTTCATGTTTTGGACTACAGTGCACAGAATCCACAAGACAGCATGGCCACTGAGGTGAGCTAGGGTGGACTGTCATTTTCAAATGCTCTGTTTAAAAAAAAAACCCTTTGGATAGCAAAGTACTATGGTAGGACTTAGCAGAACTATTACACCATTAATCTTCAGTGTGCTTTCTACACATAGGAAACTAAGTCAAGTTAAGGAAACACTCAAAAAATAGCAAAGCAAGAAAGAATCATGTGGCACCTTCAAGACTAACTGCTTTCTTTGTCCCACATTTAGCTTTTCTTAAAATAATTTTTTTAAAAAAACCCTAAAGCCCTTTTTGTCAAATTTGTGAAGAAAATTGCAGATTTGGGCAAGTTCTGAAAAACAAACCAAAGCAAATTCTTGCCCACTTTGGTTGCTGACTACAAGAAGGCAAAAAAAGGGATTATTTTGGAGAGAATGAGCAAGCACTGGAGGAGTTTGGCGGCTTTAGTCATAATCTGTTTTTGCTTACAAAAGTACAGGCTTAAATATATGCTGGGAGGAAGCACATAGGCAGGCAAGGACAAGGTTTGCACCCACATTGATCTGAAAAAGGTGACAAATTCAGGACAGATAAAAGGAGGTACTTCTTCGCGCAGTGCATCTCTTGGCAACGGAAGCCATTGCTACAGGGTTGCCACTGGACAACTTAATGGAGACTGACTATCTATCTATCTATCTATCTATCTATCTATCTATCTATCTATCTATCTATCTATCCATCCATCCATCCATCCATCCATCCATCCATCCATCCATCCATCCATCCATCCACCCACCCACCCACCCACCCAATCCATCCATCCATCCATCCATCCATCCATCCATCCATCCATCCATCCATCCATCTATTCATCTATCTATCTGTATGTCTGTCTGTTTGTCTATTTGTCTGTTTATCCATCTATCTATCTCACAGATATGAGAAGTGTGTCCCATAGATTGCATGTACCCGTTGGGGTCTTGCTTTTTGCCCCAAGAGCTTCCTAGAGACCCCCTGAAGATCCTGGACCTAATTTTTCTTTAAAATTGGCTAAAACAAACAAACAAACAAACAAAAACCCCAATTAAAACACCCACACACCCACACACAGCATGCCACAAAATATGGTGATTTTGGTCCCCTTGTCCACCCCCGCAACTGGTCCAAAACCATAAAAATGGCATTATTTGGGATGATGCTTAGAGCCAGAACTATCTGACTTCCCTGATATGTTACAAGACAGGGAGTCTATTTCTTTCATTTCTAATAATTTGAGCAACCATTCCTCAACCTCTGGTACAGCTGCTTTTCAAATGTCCCAGCTTTTCTCTCCCCCTCCCGCTTTCCCTCATTGTCATCAGCTTACGGTGCTGGGAGACAGGAGGTTGAATTTTGCCGTTCCCAGTGGACTTGGGTAAAAGTAAACCGTAGCAGCTCTTCCTAGCTTGGGTGTTCTTTCTCATTAATACCTTTTGCCATCTTGACCTTACTCTGATGTTACTCATTCACACATCTCCCGGTTTTTATCTGTGAAGTGTTTGAGGGAGGGATGTCCTTCTTTGGGGTTTCACGAAGGCCAAACGTGGGCCTTTCCACACTATACCGTTATAGTGCTATTATTCCACTTTTAACATCCTGGGGAATCCTGAGGTTTGCAGTTTAGGGAGGGGTCTCTAGAATTTTCAGCCAGAGGGTTCCTGGGCCTCAGTAGACTACAAGCCCCAGAATTCCACAGGATGTTGAAAGTGGAATAATAGCACTAGAACAATGTAGTGCGGAAAGGCCGTGTGGCAACTGAACAAATGGAATGATTGACTAGGCAGGACAGGAGTGGGCAATTTCAATGGTCCAGAGGCTTATTTTTAAACTCAAGACATCCCGCCTCCTCAGGACCAGGAATACAGAAAAATGGGGGAGTCCCGGGGGGGGACGAATATGAGTTTTGTGGAGTTCTGCAATCTCTTTTTGCATAACATCACAGCAGAAAAATCCACTTCTTCAGGTAATTTTTTTCCTGCCTTGGCAGACCTTGGAAGATCCACAGGCTTCAAAATCTAAGACAGGCTTTCGCACCTTATGTTTTTATGCTCCCAAAGAGACTCAGCTGTCAAACATTTCCTAGCAAGCAGAGCCCGCCTGACGTACAGCAGTCTGAAGGTTCAGAGGCCTGGATCCAAATCTCCATTCAGCCATGAAGTTCACAAGGAAACGAAGGCTAAGTTTCTCTCTGCGAGAAAACCCTAATGGATTATTTCAAGAATGAAATGGGATTAACCTCTGTGGCTGCTGTCTCAGACTCCTTGGGAGAAAGGCAAGAAAACACCACAGATATAAAAAAACTAGCTTATATATCCGGCGTTGCCTGGGATTTTATTTTCTCACCGATAATACTTGGTAGAAAGATTTGAGATCCTGTGTCTCTAATTCCCCAAACTGTCTTATCCAGTACCTCTAACTTTTCCCCATATTCCCTACTCCAATCTGTATTCAGAGTTATTAACAGACAGAGGTTGGGTTCTTGAAGTAACACACTGCCCTCCTCCTTGCTGCTAGATCTCGTCTCCATAGCAACCAGCCAGGCCCATGAACTCTCAGTTCTAAAGACCCGTCCCTAAAGTGCCAACCCCAGGATTCCACAGAATCTTCACAGGCAGCCAATCATATGAGGTCTTCGCCTGGCACAGACAAGCAAACATACAAACTTTGACTTTTATATAGTAGATTAGTAACGCAACGTCCGTAGCGATGACCCTGCCATGATTCTGACCTAGCACATTGTGAATTGCTTTATCCCACTGAATTATTTTTGAATGTTCCAGTCAGTTTATTATCTGTACCAACCTTGCAATTTCTGGACATTAAGGTAGCACAAATATCTTAATTAAAAAAAAAATCCAGATAGAGCAACTCTTTTTTCCTTTCTCCCTCTCCAGTATTTCATTGTCACCAGTTGGGAGAATTGCCGCTTCTCCGAGGGCTGTTGATAAACAGAAATTTGCAAGCAAAACTGTATCTTTCTTTTGCAGTTACAAAATTAAAACAACTATCTGAATGATTCTACAGGTCAGTATAACAAAACAAGAGAAAACAACTCAGGCCAATTCCACACCACACTGTTACAGTGCTATTCTTTCACTTCCAACATCCTATGGAACCCTTTGGTTTGCAGTTTAGGGAGAAGCATTTAAAATTCTCAGCCAGGGAGCTCTTTGGCCTCAGGAAACTACAAACTCCAGGATTCCACAGGATGTTGAAAGTTGAATAGTAACACTATCAGAGTGTAGTGCAGAAAGGCCCCCAGTGACAATTGCAACCATTCAGGTATCTATTTCAGCCATTTGAATCAGATCAGCTTCCCCCTCCCTGGAAAAAGGTTTTCAAGGTGTATATGTAATCATAAAACCATAGAGTTGGAAGAGACCACAAGAGCCATCTAATCCAACCCCCTGCCATGCAGGAATCTGGTAAAGAAGTTTATAACACTTTGAGAGGGAGTTCCACAAACACGGCACCACCACTAAGGAGGCCCTGCTCTTAGTGCCTGCCAACTTCACTGAGGATGTTTGTGGGTCTGGATGTTAAAGCCTGCCAGGTGTGTTTCAAAGATTTATGAGCCCTTCCTAAAGTGGGACTATAAAAAGAATCCTAGAGTTGGAAGAGACCCCAGGGGCCATCCAGTCCAACCTCAATCGGCCATGGAGGAACCCACATCAAAGCACTCCCAACAGATGGCCAACCAGCCTCTGCTTAAAAACCTCTAAAGAAGGAGACTCCACCACACTCCATGGAGGCAGCCTATTTCACAGCCGGAGCAGTGTAATGTCCCATAAAGGTATCATCTGAATCCAATCAAGGACTCAGCCTGGGAATATAGTTTCTCCCCAACAGCAGAATGTGGGAGAAAATTGACCATTCCAGCTGAGGCACTCTGAGAGGTATTGTTCCCAAACATTACTTTTTCATACTCTGCACAACAATTATCTACCTGTAGGATTGCCAAGTCAGAGATGGGACCGAGTAAACCATCCATTCCAACACACAAACAATCCATAAGTATCACAAGGCTGTGTATGCCCTGCTTTGGGGGTCCCTGATATTAGTATGGTTTGGATGGGCACCATACCTAATTGGCATGGCATTGGATTGGCAACTGTATTAATTGATTCTGATATCAAAATCAGACCTGAGAGGTGACAGAGAGTCAAACCAAGCAAGAGAAGGAATTTGACTGTAAATGTGAGCAAGGATAGGTCAACTGGAAACTTCCTCCAGGTAAGACTGAATCATTTGTCAGGAAATACACACCGTTCCTCTGGATAACAGGCTTAAATAGAAGCTGGAATTTTCCAGGGAACCCAACTGTGAGAAGCCCACCAGGACACCGATTTAGAGATATCCATCCCCTGTACACCTGGACCCCTTCCTCTTTCCTCACAGCACCCACAATAGACAGCTATTACAACACCCATCATGTCTTTGTCAATCAAGCCCTAAGCCCATCAACAGGCGAAAGACCCATTGTCCACAACAGGTTCCCTTTGTCTTGCATCTGGAAACTTCACCGCCACAGGCTATTTTCAGGGTACAAATACCCCTGATTTCAGGATAAAATTTAAGATTGGTAAGATTTCAAATGCCATACTTATGGTTTAAATCTATCTAAAGGACCTAATATATATCTAAAGGATCTAAATATATCTAAAGGATCTAAAATTCCGACATTATATATGCCCCTGTATTATTTGTCTACAGGTGGTAAAGAAAGAGGCACAAAACCTAGCCACCTTCTCTGTAATTTGTAAATCTGAATCTGCAAGCAGGAGAGACAGCTAAAATCTTTCTGATCGTTCTGGAAATTTTTGTAAAATTGGAGCTATTAAAATGGAATGCAGCTGCTTTCAGCAGAATAGGTCTGCTGCACGATGGCAAATAATTTGCTTCACGTGACTCGCGCATGTGTATCTCACTATTAATACACCAGCCTACGTCTGAAGTGCAAACTGCTTCAGATGGCTCAAGTAAGTGAGCCAAGCCAAGTGCTGAAAGCCAAGCTAAAGAATAAGTCAGCAGCCAGTAACGTCCAGGGGCTGGGGTGGAAGAAAGCTCATGATTCCAAAAAAGTCATGCCTCCTGGGGATGGGAGGGGGAAATGCTAAACCCAAAAGAGAGAAAGGAGAGGAGAGGCGAAACCCTTGACAGCTGAATGTTAGCGAGATGCTCGCTTTTTCCACACAGCCATTGATGCAACCCCTTACTCTGTAACTAAGCCTGAGTTGCCGCAACCTCTGCACATCCTTTTTTCCATTTACCCCTGCCTCCTTTCCTCTTCCTTTGTTGTCACCTTTGTGTTGAGTTTGAGATTGCAACCCCCCTGCTGTAGGAAGGAAACTTCCCACCATGGGAAAGATTTGAGAAAGAAGAGAATACTAGAAACACAAAAGGAGTCTTGAAGACTAGCCACATTATTGCGACAAAAAATTTCCATACGCTTCTATAGACTAGCTCAGTGGCTCTTAACCTCACAGGGGGTCCACAAAGCCCACCACAACAGTGGCAGCAACAGAGATGTGGCAGCAAGGTGTGTGTACGAGTGCCAAAATGAGGGAGCAGTTTCGGCACACACCCCAGCCATGTTCCTGATAAATGGGACATGGCGGCAGGCGTACAACGGCCGAACTATGAGAGACCAAGGTTTGAATCCCCACTCGGCCACGGAAGTGACCTCAGGCAAGTCACATTCTCTCAGCCTCAGAGAAAGGCAAAGGAGACAAATCTGGCCAAGAGAACCTCCAGGATAGATTTGCCTTAAGCTCAGTTTTCAAGTGGAGAGACATGATGGCTAGGAAGAACCGCCCTGTGTCAGTGGCACTTCGTTGACTACAACTTGGACATTAGGTTTAGAATCTCTGCTCAGCCACAGAAATCTACTAGGTGACCTAAGGCAACTGACACTCTCTCAGCCTCAGAGAAAGGCAAAGGCAAGTCTCCTGTGAATAAATCTTCCAAGAATGATAGGTTTGCCTTATGGTGGAAATAACCTGGAGGCATAGAACAGCAAGAAGCCTGGCTTACGATCTCATAAATATTGAACAGAATCCCAGCCAATATTATTTTTCATAAATTTACCTACCCCACTCCCCAAAAAACCCCAAATCCAGATGAAGAGAGAGTAGAAATGCTTTTATCAAGAGGGCAGGGCATCCCCTCTGTTAAACAGTAGCTGAAGCAACTCTGGGCTATACCAAAAAAGACTATGACTTTTGTTTTCTTCAATAAGCACTTTTCATTCATGTTCAAACTTATGCAGACTTAACCTTACTAAGTCATCGTTAACTCTCCCCAACTCATCTTAAACAGGCCCGAAACATCTGGTTGTGCTACAGTACCTTCTGCACTGACTGGCAGCTGCTGCCCACAGTGTCAGAAATGGGGTTTTCTCACCCTTCTCTGGAGACTCCAGGAACTCGGCCTGGGGCTCCACCAGTATGCCAAAGTGTGCGTTGCACTGAGCTGTGAAGCCCCTGACTTTTTCTCAGCTTCTTTTCCATTCAAGTAGCTCCATGGGTCTCGTGTCCAGTTGTGCCACGGTTGAGGCAGCTCCCAACACAGCCAAGAAACCAAGAAACCATTCTTCTCTCTGCAAAACAGCTTACCTGTTCGGTGATGAAGGAGCTGGAGAAGGTGATGGCCGACCAGAAAAAGATCCCACAGCTGAGAATAATCTTCCTGTTGAATCTGTCCCCCAGGTAGCCAAATATGGGTGCCGCCACCATGAAGCTACAGATGAAAACTGTTGGAAGAAGATAGAAAGGAAGAGATGGGTGTTTCCCAAACTGACTGAGCAAGGGGCTAGAAGAGGAGAAGGAGGAGGAGGCATCTCCTAAATCTGGTCCCTACATTCACTTGCATTCAGCTTATCTGAAGCATCGCTTGTACTCACAGATACCTGCTCTGGTCCAAAGATTAGTTTCCAAGGATCTGGTTCACATGCCTCACAGTAAGATCCTATTAAGATGGCAGGCATGAGAGACAGGAGCTTTTCTGTAGTGACTCCAACCTTATGAAATGCCCTATGCAGCATGATATGCACATGACTCCCTCCCTGACTGTTCTTTAATAGACCTTCAAGAGCAGATTGCCTTACAGTGTCATGTGCTACCTACTGTTTTACTTTGAAGAAAACGTGCAGGGTTTTACAGCAGTGTTTAATGAGGTATACAAGGCATAGCGTATAACGGTTGCTAAAGCTAGCATTCATAGAATCATAGAATCATAGAGTTGGAAGAGACCCCCGGGGCCATCCAGTCCAACCCCCTGCCATGCAGAAACCCTCATCAAAGCACTCCCGACAGATGGCCATCCAGCCTCTGCTTAAAAACCTCCAAAGAAGAAGACTCCACCACACTCCACTGAGGCAGCAGATTCCACTCCTGGACAGCTCTGACTGTCAGAAAGTTCTTCCTGAGGTTCAGGTGGAATCTCCTTTCCTGCAGCTTGAATCCATTGCTCCTTGTCCTAGTCTCTGGAGCAGCAGAAAACAAGCTTGCTCCCTCCTCAACATGACATCCCTTCAAACATTTAAACACGGCTATCATGTCCCCTCTTAACCTTTTCTTCTCCAGACTAAACATATCAAGCTCCCTAAGCCGCTCCGCATAGGGCTTCTTGGCTTCCAGACCCTTCACCATTTTGGTCGCCCTCTATGATACACACTTGGTTATATAGCGATACACACTTTTAGGCGCGCACAATTTCTATTGGTGGTTTCTTGGGGATCTTTCCCTTTCCCAAACTCCTAGTAGTTTCCACGAGACCTTGTTTGTTCCCATACCTTGATCTTGCCAATCACAAACTTGCTCAGATTTCCTATTCAGCCCCCAATTTGTTTACCAAAACACATCTCCAGTGTTGCTCTACCTCAGTCCTTTGTGTTTCCCTCTAAACACTGACCAGACACCCTGGGGTACACATCTCCCAAACTATCCTCTTTGATTCCCCTCCGTTGGAACGAGACCCGATGATTCTTTCCTTTGATATACAATACATTGTTACAGACATTTCTAGCATAGGTTATATTGCCATTGCAAAGTACCCTAAAGCTAATATAATAAATCTGGCCATTGCTTTCATGTCTAACCAAACCCGAGCTGTACTTTCAGGGCAGGGCTGAGTCCTTGACATATAGCTTCATTCAACTGGGTGCAGGGCCACCTTTTATACTTGGTGTGTTTTTAAATTGCCGTGGCTATTTCCAACCATTCGCGTTTTAATCAATCTCGTATTTTGTTTTGTTTTATTGCTTTAACGTCTTACTCTGTAAATCAGCTGGGAAAGATTCGGCCTCAAAAAACAGCAAAGAGACGGGCCATTTCCACCCTGCACCGTTATAGCGCTATTATTCCACTTTCAACCTCCTGGGGAATTCTGGAGTTTGTCGTTTCCTGACGCCAAAGAGCTCTCCGGCTGGGAATTCCAAAGGCCCTTCCCTAAACTGCAAACTCCAGGATTCCATAGGAGATTCAAAGTAGAATAATAGCACTATAACAGTGTAGTGCAGAAAGGCCCTCTGATTGACATACAGCTAAATAGAGAAATAGTTTCCTAGATAGAAGACAATCTTGTACTACCTTCAGAGGAATGCAACTGGCGCCTGGAAGATCTGGGACTAAATCTCCCAGAATCCCCCATGCTGGTTCAGGCATTGTGGTTCAAGTCTCTTTCCCAAGCTCAAGCAGACACCACATAACTGTATTGTAGATGACTGTGGCTGGATTCTTCCATGCAATTGTGTCCACACAGCATATAATTTTTTTAAATAAACAATCTTATCTACAGATCATGGCCATAACTCCAGCAGCGCTGTTGGAAGAGGAGAAAGAGGCAGGGTTCCCTCATGGCGCATAGTATTTCTGGCTTCTTTACATGGATGTGAAAGATGAACAGTGAAGACAGATGTCAGGAAGAAAATCCATTCATTTACAATGTGGTGCAGGAAGGAGGTGTTCTAAAGATATCATGGAATGCTAAACAGACAAATAAATCAGTCAAGGGCAAATCCAGCCTGAACTCTCACTAGAAGCCCAAAGACTAAACCAAGGCTATTGTACTTTGGACATATGAGATAGCATGACTCATTGGAAAAGCTGATAACTCTAGGGAAAGTAGGAAAAGAAGAAGACCTTTAATTCCACTGACAGATGGACAGCCAGGGATGCCCTGAGTTTGTAAGACACGTGCAGGATTATTGACAGCAGGTCTCCTGGAGGGCTCTAGTATTGCCATAAGATGGCACATGACAATGGCAAGATGCAAGATCTCTCTAGCTGTGATCTACAACCACACACAAGGAAAGATGAAGTCTCAGAGCTACAGTCGGACACATCTACCTTACAAAAGGTGCAGGGTCTGGGACGGAGCCTAGCTGGGAGATAATCAGAATCGGTAATCTTGCCTGCGATCTTCCATTTGAACAGTTAATTATTATTTGAATGGCTAAAGATGATGTTCTTTAAGAGAAGTGATAACTAACTTGTTCATGAGCCCAGAATTTATATAGCGCCCAATTAGGAAGCCTCATATCCAAAAAAATATTCAATCACTTTTCTCTTATCCTACCTTCAGCTCTTTCCCTGCTGGCTGAAACGAGCACCATGCTTTGTTGCCCAGTTTATTTTGCTATTTTCCCCTAGACTTTTCTTATGAAGAAAACTCAGTCGAAGGTACAACATGATAGAGCTGGCCGTAAAGCAGAGGGACGGGGCAATCACCAGGCCGGGGCAGAGAAATACGAGAGAACAAAGGAATAAATAGGGTGGCAAGACGAAGCGATGACAGGACACAGATGGTGGAATAATGCAGCCAAATTTTGCCATGGCAATACATTGAAAGGGGTCTCAAATTACGAGTGACATCAGAATGCTGACTGACTTGTAAACAAATTCAGAAAACGACTCTTAGCCGCTCAGACAGATTGCATGACAGATTGTCTCGTTAGGGACAGATCAATTTCTGCGATCGCGTTTGCAGGTGATGGATGTTCCCCTGAGCTACAGTGACAGCCATGGATCTTTGTTCACCGGGTTTATCTTCCGGCAGAACTCAATGTAGGTGTATGTGTGTACCTGCCAGGAGTTGGTGACTGGGAGATACAGGGCCAAATCCAGGCTCATAAGAGTTTAAGAAGCACCCTGCTGGATGACACCCAAGGCTTAACGGATCCAACGTTCCGCCCACAATGCAGCCAACTAGTTGCCAGTTGCCCCAGTAAGACATCGGTGCATCATGTATCTGCACCCTCCCTCCAGTGGTGTACCAAGGGCGGGGCGGTAGAAGCAGTCCTCTCTGGGCACTGGAAATTACAGGGCAGATTGTAGAGTGGACCGGCTGTTCTGTCCATAGCTGGAGTTTGAGAGCCATTGGAGGTGGCAGTGGTGGTAGTCCTGGCCTCTGCTAACTGGCCACCTGTCCTGGACTTAGCAACCTGCCAAGGTTTCTCAGCTGCTTCATGAGCTAGATTATGGCTGCTCCATAAAACAGTCTCGCTGAATTAGATTCTCTGGAAAACACAACAACAGCCCAGAACGGGAATAGTCCAAAAGCCAAACTGATAATCTGAGTGAAGTGTTGAGGTTCAAGGTCCAAAGCACACAGGTAGAGAATGCAAGAATCAACATGGCTGTCGCCACCAGCAGCATCAGTAGATTCCAGCAACCTTCTGTTGGTGAGGCCTCTGACTATAGAGCCTCAGCATCCTGGCCAGCTGTGTCCTAACTAATGAGCCTTTCCCATACAAGCACTGCCAAGGACTTTCCCTTTACCTCCTGCACCGGCTGCCGTAAGTACTGCCTTTTCACGTTTCTGAGGTGCGGTTGCTGGGAAGCGACCGGTCTGGATCCTGGGAGTCTGGGTCCTGAGGCAAGGGTGTGGCCTTTGACACTCAGCTCCCCAAAACATGTTCCCGGAAACCTTGACCCTCGCCTTGTGTGCTGATTTTGCCGCTGGATATTCCCTTTGGACTGTCACTGGGACTTCTTTTACTCAGACTGCAGGAACAACAAACGGCAACTGGTGACAAACCTGAGTGAACTTTGCCTGTGGCTGCTGCCTCAGACTCTACTGGAAGAGCTGGGAACCTTGTCTGGCTGTGGCGGAGGACAGTCGGCTTACCGGCCATGGCCTTGCTGTCGCTCTTATGAACGGCTCCAGTATCACCAACCACGGGCACCGCTGCCATAGCGGAGCACCAAGGTGAGCTGGGACTTGAGCAGCGATGACGGTGAGGATCTAGGCCAGTGGGGCCCCCTGCGGCCACAGCTCCCCAGCAAGTGCGCCACCTCGTCTAGCAGTGGCAGCCAAAGCTCAGGCAACTAACTCCGCAAAGATTCAGGCTCAAGGCTCAGGAGGTGCGGGGGGCAGCTAGGGGAAAAACCAGCTGCAGCAGCGGCAGAAGGAGAACACGATAATCTACTAGAGGTTGACACCAACTGCTCATGGCTTTGCTCCCCACAAAGTATCTGACTAGGAAAACTAGTAGCTGACCAAGGATATATATCTGCTTTATACCCTATTAGACTATAGAGGGATCTTTCCTAGCCTTATGTGGAATGTCTGGGATTGAACCTGGGAGCTTTCGTATGCAAAGCATCTGTACTTCCACTGAGCTAAGGTCCTCGCCCTATATCTTCTGGATTGCTCCTTGGGGCCTTATAGGAGAACGGCTACGGCTACAGCCCCTGCTTTGCATTCAGAATGGCTCAGCTTCCATCTTCAGCATCTCTAATTATTGAGTTATCTGCACTCTTCATGCGCCAGCAATCCCAGTCCTGTCTGTACGCTACTTTGCCGTGTTTAATTGCCCCGTCCGGGTCACCTCAGCTAGCTTCGCAACAGGACAATTAAAAAATCCCAACATGATCATGATTTCCGGAAAAGAACCACACAGAGAAGCCATTTTTTAACATTCCCCTAAGCAGCTCTAAAATGTTAAGCCCTCCGCTTGGAGAACAGAGGGGTTCTAAGAACAAAAATACGCCAGAGTACAGAATGGATAAGAAATATCAGGTTGGGAGGCTGTTTTGTTAGCCAAAGCTCCCCTGGCATCATTTTAAAAAGCAGCGTTCATTAAAATAGCCTTCCCCATTTCTCCAACTAACGTTGCCATGTTTTGGACAGCTCAAAAACGCCAGCCGAAAGGGCAAGGGAATAAAAATAAGCGAAACAACACACACCTTTGGTTCCTCCCCAAACCAGAAATGGACGGAGGGATATTTTGGAACAAAGAATGAAAAACACATTTGTTTCCTCTCCTGTTGCGGTGGAAACACAGTCAGGGTTTAATTATCCAGACAGGATGGATGGCTCTGTATCTATTTCTGCCTTGAACGACCGGACCCACCCTGATACAGGTGGGTCGGTGTCACTTTCAAATCTCTCCCAGTTCTTCTCTCAAATGCAGTTGGAAATTTCTCTTTTTTTCTTCTTCTTTTAATTACGTGAATAGGGAAACGGTTCATCTTCTCCAGGCCCTAAAGCTTCCTTCATGCATCGCTACCCATGAGTGCCGGCTCACTTAATTCAACCCGGGAGATGCCGTTCAACGGGCAACGTGCCTCTCCGCCGGAATGAAATTTAAAGGTGCTGCTGATTTACTTGACAGGAAAAGAAAACCAACAATACAAAAACAGTGCGCGTGCTCGAAATTAAAAAGAAAAGAGAGGTTGAGGAGAAGAGATTAATTGTTCTTAAACACATTGTGATTTTTAAAGAGGCTTTTATGCGATACCAGGATTAAGGACGCTGACAGAGGGAACGTGAAAAGCAAGTTCACACTTGAAACTGCCCACTTACATGCTTTGGATTTCAAGGTGCCACCTCACCGTGGCTTGCTTACGTGAATCAGGCTTTGTGTTGAAAATCAGTGTGCGTGTCCTTTACCACAAGGGTGGCGAAACGCGGAAGCGTAAAATAGAATCATAGAGCTGGGAGCTATTTTAACGTTGTCAGGAGAAAGGCAGGATAAAAATTAATGAAAATGATAATAAATAAATAAATAAAAATAATGAATTTTTATTTCTTACCCGCCTCTCTCCAAGGCTTGAGGCGGAGTACAACATGAATTAAAATACAATAGAAAATGCATCATAGGTTAAAATACACTAAAAACAGATAAAACCATTTCAAATACAAATATAACCTAGAGTATATGTTGCCCAGGATTTTATTTTCTCATAGGTAATACTTGTTAGAAAGATTCGAGATCCTGTATCTCTGATTCCCCAAACTGTCTTGTCTAGTACCTGTAACTTTTCCCCATATTCCCCAATCCAATCTGTATTCAGAGTTATTAACGTACAGAGGTTGGGTTCCTGAGGGAATACACTGCCCTCCTCCTTGCTGTTAGGCCTCATCTCCACAGCAACCGGCCAGGCTCAAGAGCTCTCTGGCTGAGACTTCTAAAGGTCCTTCCCTAAACTGCAAACCCCAGGACGCCACAGAATCTTTTTAGGCAGCCAAGCAAACGAGGTCTTCGCCCGACACAGACAAACAAACATACAAACTTTGACTTTTAAATAGTAGATTAAAATACACCGTAATTAAAATCCATTGTAATTAAAAATAAACTGGGTAGGTCTGCCGGAAAGAGACAGGTCTTTAGTACTTTTTTGAATTCAGACAGCATATTTTGCTACCGAATCTCTTCCAGCAAGTCGTTCCACAGTCTGGGGACAGCCGACGAGAAGGTTCTCTGGATGACCATCGCCTGTCCAGTCCCGGCCGGTTTGAGTGAAAGGCCCCCCCGAGGACCTGAGTGCATGGGGCAGACTGTATGGGAGGCAGTGATCCTGCAGGTAATTTGGACCCAAAATCTTGGATCCAAAATCTGTTCCTTTGGCCATAGAGCATTCCCTCAAATCACTCCATCATGTCCCTACCCTGAAATAACACTCAGGCCATTTCCACCCTACACTATTACACTTCACTACACACTACTCTGTTATAGTGCTATTATTCCACTTTCAACCTCCTGTGGAATTCTGGGGTTTGTAGTTTAGCTCTCTGGTAGAAAATTCCAAAGGCCCCTCCCTATACTCCAAACCCCAGGATTCCATAGGAGGTTGAAAGTGGAATAATATGGTACATGACCCCAGAAAGATTACAAAAAATAACTAAATTTGGGAATGCAAAGTGTTGGAAATGTGATGAAAAGACGGGGTCCTTTTTTCATATGTGGTGGACTTGCAGGATAGCTAAAAAATTTTGGAAGGGGATACATGATGAAATTCAAAGAATTTGTAATCTGAATTTTGAAATGAAACCAGAGTTTTATTTGTTAAATACGTTAGGGCAACAAAGGGAAATAAGAAGTCATCAGAAGATATTACTATATTTAATATCTGCTGCAAGGTTGATATATGTGTAATACTGGAAAGAAAGGAAATATGTTGATATAGAAGAATGGAAGTTAAAAGTTCTGGATATGGTAGAGACGGAAAAATTAGCATTTTCTTTGAAGAATAAACCTATCCAGAACTTTGAAAGGGAACGGAGAGGAGTTTTGGACTGGATAAAGATATAAATGTATAAGAAATGAAGAAACAAATAATGTAAGTGTTGTTTTCTCTATTAAGCGGAAATTATGTTTGTATGTAATGGAAATAAGCAGATTCAACTGGAAAACTTAAGCTTGGAAGTGGGGAGGGGGGTTATTTTCAAAACTAAATTTTCGATAAAAATATTTAAAAAAGAAAAGAAAAGAAAGAAAGTGGAATAATAGCACTATAACAGGGTAGTGTGGAAATGGCCTAAGAAAGCGCATAGTACCAACGGCAACTTAGGCACATCTGCTGAGAAATAAGAAGGACTTGATTTCTCAAAGAATAATAAGCACGAACACAGCTGAGTAATATCCACGCTAAACCGTCCTAGCAGCTGGATGCCACTTTAACTATTGTACCTCCATCCCACAGAATCCTGCAATTTGGAGAATCATACAATCATACGAGTTGGAAGAGACCAGAAGGGCCCCCGAGTCCAACCCCATTCTGCCACGCAGGAGGACAGCCGACCCTCCGCATTTGCTAGGGTTAGGGGCACAGGATCCTTGCATAAGTGGGAAAATCACAAATATCAAAATGCGCGGGTCTGCGGGAAGGGGGCCGAAGCACAGCGGGGAGAAGAGGCATCCGAGGTCCAAACCAGAGCAAGGAATGGAAAAGGAAGAGGGGGCCGGTACGGTGGTCTCTCTTGACCGTCTCCTTCTTTGGGTGTCGGAGGGGCATCGGGAGAGGGTTTGTGGTGTGGAGATATCAGACTGTGAGCCGTCTTTAGCTGGCCAGACAGCAGCTCGTGGAGAAACTCACAAATAATCAAATCCACAACATCTGCACTGCCAGCAGATGGCCATCCAGCCCCTCTTTAAAAGCCTCCAAAGAAGGTGGCTCCACCATTAGAATCCAAGCAGAACTCTTTGCCGGTGCCGCACGTCAGAGGCCGTGGTTCCCATTCAGCTCCTTGAATTCCTGGGCTCTGGCCACCCTGCCCGAGACCGAGATCCAAACCATCTGGAGGTCCAGAGCTCTCTAGCACAGAATTTGAAGTACTTCAGCAGACTACAAGTCCCAGTGCTCTGCAGATGGGATGGACATAATGGCAGTAAACTACCATAACTATATAGTTTAGATGCTGCCCCTGAAAGCTGCTACAAGGACCTAAGTTGTGTATAAAGTATCTGTGTACAATCACATAAAAGCCTCGAGGAGCTTTGCAAAGAATATATTCCACTTCTGCCTTCCTCTCTCGACAGCGTGAGTAATCGTATCAAAGGGAACTTCTGGGAAAAGCACTACTTTAACCACTAGGGTGGGGAGCAACTTAAAAATAGCAAGCGAGTCTTTCCAATTGCAAAGTTAACCCTAAATCTCCAAAGGTATTTTTAAGACACAAGAACGCGACTGCCTTGTGGTTAATCCACATATAAACTCTCTTTTCTTTATACTTTCTCTTATTTTTTTTTTTCCCTTACTGGTTGGAGGAAGAGGGAGAGGAAAGGATAGGAACAGAAGTCAAAAGAAATTTTTTGAGTTTGGCCCACATTTAGAAGGTGTGCCAAATAATAACTTGCACAGCCATGAAATGCACGCTACTGCATTTTCATACTGCTGTCATATTTTGAAACAGCCTTCAAAGGATGCACCAGGCAAAACACATTACAGTAGCCTATCCGCACCACTGAGGCCAGATCTTGAGCATCTAGGAGCACATGGAGTTGGCACGTCAGATGAAACCTGACGAAGGTATCCTTGGCCATAGCCATCATTTGAAATGTGAGGAACCCAGCCAGGTACTGAGCAGGACAGCATACAGTTGAAACAATTTCAGCCATTTCGATCCATTCAGGATAACAGCAATAAAGTAATTTAAACAAGTATACTAAACAAACCATATCTGAAAACAGGAGAAAAGGTTAAAAGGTTAAAGCCATGTACAGGATGTTGAAGACAGAGCAAGCCTTTTTTCTGCTGCTCCAGAGATTAGGGCATGGAGCAATGGATTCAAGCTACAGGAAAAGAGATTTCACTGAAACATCAGGAAGAACTTCATGATGATAAGAGCCGTTCAACAGTGGAATACGCTGCCTGGGAATGTGGTGGAGTCTCCTTCTTTGAAGGTTTTTAAACAGAGGCTGGATGGCCATTTGCTGGGGGTGCTTTGAGTGTGTGTCCCTGCATGGCAGAAGGCGTTTGGACTCGACGGCTGCTGTGGTTTCTTCCAACGATATGATTCAATGATTCTATGTATGCATGAAAACAGTAAGATGAGGTCTCAGAGGCTTTAATAAAAAGCCAAGTTTTAACCAGGTGCTTTAAAGAAATCAATGTTGGCAACAACCCTGAGCCTACCCAGGCTGGCCAACTGGTTCCTCTTGGGCAGGAAGGAGTACAGGAGAGTTTCCCCTTGGTCCTCCAAGCTCTACTTGAGCAACAAGGTCTTGGTGTGGTCTGCAGATTTCCTCTGCCCTTGGCTGTTTTTTTCCCCCCAGTATGGACTCTTGGCTCGCTTCTTAGCCCTCCCTTCCTGGTTTGTCCTTCAATCTTAACTTACTCTTTCAGCCTTGGCTCCTGATCAGGCCCGCAGCTTTTGGTTTCCTCTTCCTCATTTCAACCACGTCCCAGCCTTGAACAAAGCTTTGAAAGTTTTTTTTTTTTTAAAAAAAGAGTACAGTTGGCCTTCCACATTTGCAAGTTTGACTTTCACGGACTTGATTATTTGTGAATTTCTTCAACCCCAGCAACACCTCAGATGCTTCTTTTCCGGGACAACCTTCCCTCTTGGTGACTCAGATCAGAATCACGCGGCTCTCTAAAAACCCTTCTCTGATCCTCCTCCACTAGCTGCTGCCGGGCCAGCTAAGGAGGGCTCACACCCCAATTTCTCAGCACCACCACCCCTTTCTTGACGTCCCCCACATACCTAAGGAAAGATGTGGATGAGAGAAAGGAAGTATTGGGTCACCGTGCCAACCCACTCTCCTTCCCTTCTCCTTTTCCCAACCTGTGCCATTTCTGCACTAGACTGTTATAACGCTACGATTCCACTTGCGACATCCTCTGGAATCCTTTGCAAACCCCAGGATTCCAGAGGATGTCGCAAGTGGAATCATAGCGCTATAACAGTCTAGTGCAGAAATGCAGCTGGTTTGGACCCTGGGTGCCTGTCGTCCCCCCATACCTCAGCCCCCTTCTGACAGATACACACACACACACATTTTGATAATTGCAATCTTCCCACTTTTGTGGGGGTCCTGTACTCCTAACCCTAGCCAACGTAGAGGGCTGACTGTAACTAATTTCCAGCATAGTACCACAGGCCAATAAATTAAACAGCTACCTTTATCAACCAAAGAAATAGCCATGTTAGGCCATTTCCACACGACGCTGTCATAGTGCTATTACTCCACTTTCAACCTCCTGTGGAATTCTGGGGTCTGTAATTTACTGAGACCGAAGAGCTCTCTGGCCCTCCCTAAACTATGAACCCCAGGATTCCATAGGACGTTGAAAGTGGAATAATAGCAATATAACAGTGTAGTGCAGAAACGGCCTTAGTCTGGAACAGTATGCAAAGGGATCTTGTAGCACCCTTAAGACTAATTCAAAGCCCCAAAGCTGTTGCAAGATAACCCATAACTATTACATAACTGTCCTTCTACAGTCGGCTCTCTGTACACACGGGTTCTGCATCCGTGCATTCAACCAACCCCTGCTGGAAAATATTTGGGGAAAAAAATTCGAAAAAGCAAACCTTGATTGTGTCTGTGCACTGAGCACTGTGCCAACGTGTGGGCAAACCCTTCTGTAGCCTCCCACCATTTCATAGATCCTCATTTGAGTTGTTCGCCATTTTATACGAGGGAGCCCGTTTTATTGCACTATTGTACATAATGGGACTTGAAGTATCTATGTATTTTGGTATCTGTGCATTTTGGTATCCACAGAGCGTCCTGGAACCAAACCCCGGCAGATGCAGAGGGCCCACTCTAGTTACAATTTTAAAGCCGCTTTGGTTTCTCAATAATCAAAAGTAACCAAAATAAATGGTGAGACCTCATCTGGAAGACTGTGTCCAGTTCTGGACACCTCATTTCAAGAAGGATATCGACCAGCTGGAGCGTTTCCAGAGGAGGGCGACCAAAATCGTGGAGGGTCTGGAAGCCATGAAGCCCTGTGAGGAGTGGCTTAGGGAGCTGCGGATGTTTATTCTTCAGAAGAGAAGGTTAAGAGGGGACAGGATAGCCATGTTTAAATATTTGAAGGGATGTCATGTCGAGGAGGGAGCGGGCTTGTTTTCCGCTGCTCCAGAGACTAGGACAAGGAGCAATGGATTCAAGCTGCAGGAAAGGAAATTCCAGCTGAACTTCAGGAAGAACTTAGAGCTGTTCGGCAGTGGAATCTGCTGCCTCCATGGAGTGTGGTGGAGTCTCCTCCTTTGGAGGTTTCTGAGCAGAGGCTGGATGGCCATCGGTCGGGAGTGCTTTGATGTGGGTTCCTGCATGGCAGAAAGGGGGTTGGACTGGATGGCCCCTGGGGTCTCTTCCAACTCTATGAGGCAAGGGATTGGGGGGAGTGACGTACACGCACCTTCCTTGTCCCTCCAGAGCTCCCTCCATTCCTTTGCATCTGGCCCTGGCATGCAAAAGGCAAGGGAATGGGAGTGGGGAGCCCTGGAAGTGAATGGGAGGGGGACTGCAGGGGCAGTTATTTGCAGCTTTCCCTCTTTTGTGACAGTCCTGCACCCTGTAAGTGGAGAGGCCACTGTACATTTTTAAAACCTTCAGCATGCTACAAGGCACAAGGCTGTGGCACAAAACATGCTTAAGCAGTAAAGCTACACCCCTCCCCCATAACCAATAAAATTAACGGAAGTCATTAAATTTAAAGGATTAAAGGAATAAAGTCAGCCTTGGCTACACTGCAATCATAATGTAATTTATTTATTGCAAAAAGAAGGAAAAAAAGGACTGTTACAAACAACATGCTATTTGTAAAGAGTTACCTCTAAGCTCTGTCTGTGACTCGCGGAGAGCAAGACCAAGAGAGTGCACAACTTGCATAAGAAATAAATTCAGTAAAGCATCAGAAGCAAAAAATCAAGTCAGGCGCATCAACGGCTCATCGCTGGGAAACAGCAGCACTTGGCGGCTAATAAACCACCATCACCTCTAGCTTATTTGGACGGAGCTTCAGTTTCCTGGCCTTCACCCAACAGATTACTGATTTGGGAACTATTCAAGGATTCACTTGGAATTCCCTTCCAAAGGAAGCTTGGCCGGCCTCCTCCCTGTTGTCTTTCTGCCAGCAGCTAAAGGCGTATTCGCTTTGATGGGCTTTTGGACAGCTTTGAGGAAGGGTTGTAGAATCATAGAATCATAGAGTTGGAAGAGACCCCAGGGGCCATTCAGGCCAGCCCCTGCTATGCTGGAATTCACCATCAAAGCACTCCTGACAGATGGTCATCCTACCTCTGTTTAAAAACCTCCAAAGAAGGAGACTCCACTGTACTCCAAGGCAGTGCATTCCACCGTCAAACTGCTCTTACCATCAGGACATTCTTCCTAATATTTAGATGGAATCTCTTTTCCTGACATTTGAAGCTGTTGCTCCTTATCCTAGTCTCTAGAGCAGCAGAAAACAGGCTTGCTCCATCCTCCATATGGCATCCAATGGACTTGTGTGGCTTTAAAGTGATGCATTGTTCCTAAATTGTTTTTTAACTCTATAGTGTTTTAATAGTCAAAAGTGTTTTGACATCATGATTTTATGTCTGCACCTTTTTAAAAAAATCTTTTGTCTCTTTTAACTATACCTTTTTGAATCTTGTTCTCAGGTGCCACGAATCTCAGGCAGGGCCATTTTGCAAAGTTACCTCTTTGGCCTAGCAAAGTTATTTCTTTGGCCTACACCCCCAGAATCCCCCATCCAGCATGGCTATTGGGTGTTGTAATGAATTTCCAAAGCGGTAGCTGTGTACGTGTATCTCATCACAAAAAGAAAAGGAGTCTTGTGATGCTTTTAAGGTTAACAGCTTTATTTTAGCACGAGCTTTCCAGGAAGTGGATCTGTGAAAACTCATGCTAAAATAACAAGTCTACACGTAGTCCAAAAGGTAGTTTTTTTCCAAGCTCTGAACAGGCCGTCACTTCCAGCGGCTGATCCGTTTTTTTAAAAAGGTAGCAAGGTTCAAACTGGCCAGAAAACTGTGCTTCTCCTTGACTCCAAATTCAAGGAGGTGCAGAGTGTGAGCTGTTCAGTGCTGCGGTAAAACTGTAGATTGGTTGTGCTGCAGCTTCCAAGCAAGACTGAGAAATCCGACAATCTGCTTTTTTTCACAGACAAAGGAACCAAGTTGTATCACTTATTTTCTTAAGCCGGATCAAAAACTACCCTGGTACTTTCCAAGAGTGCGCTGTTTGGATGTCTCGTGTAAAATGTGGCTGCAAACTGTGCACTGACAGAACCGCAGGCGGCAGCTGGAACTCCTTCCTTCTTTATGCAAGGACTGCCTGAATATTGTTAAAATGCCGACAGAGCGCTGGAAAGCGGACCTCTCCCCCGGCCCCCGCTAATTTTTACTGGGGTTAATTCATTTCCCTGGAAGTGTCTGTCTGAACATGTACCACAAAACAAGGCTGGCATTTGCCTCTGCCAGCTCTCCTTCTTTAACAGTGAGGGAGACATTTGTCAAACGATACAGGAATTTAAGGAGAAAGGGCTGGGACTGTGCCTCTCGTAAAGAGAAGCTGCTTAAGGAATGCAAAGGAATTTCCCTACTGGTCATTAGGCCTGGTACGTGCATCCACATCAGTGCTTGGGATGACATCTCCCAGAATCCCCAACCAGCCTGCTTGCTGGGGGATTGTGGGAGTTGTAGTCGAAACCTTTCCAAGTCCTGATCCCATCTGGTCATACTCACATTGTGCTATATTTGTCTCCCTTGAGGGGAACCAACCAGAGTGGAATGGAGATGTATAGAATCATAGAATCATGAGTTGGAAGAGACCACAATGTCCATCAAGTCCAGCCCCATTCGGCCACGCAGGAACAAACACTCAAAGCACCCCCAGCAGATGGCCATCCAGACTCTGCTTAAAAACCTCCAAAGAAGGAGACTCTACCACACTCTGAAACTGCATAGTCCACTGCCGAATGGCTCTGACCATCAGGAAGTTCCTCCTGATGTTTAGGTGAAATCTCTTTCCCTGTAGTTTGAATCCATTGGTCCGTGTCCTAGTTTCTGGAGCAGCAGAAAACAAGCTTGCTCCATCTCCAATGTGACATCCCTTCAAATATTTAAACATGGCTATCCTGTCTCCTCGTAACCTTTTTTTGTCAGGCTAAACATCCCCAGCTCCCTAAGCCGCTCCTCATAGGGCATGGTTTCCAGACCCTTCACCATTTTGGTGGCCCTCCTCTGGACACGTTCCAGCTTGTCAATATCCTTCTTGAATTGTGGTACCCAGAATTGGATATAGCATTCCAGGTGAGGTTTAACCAAAGCAGAATAAAGTGGTATTATTACTTCCCTTGATCTTGACACTAAACTCCTGTTGATGCAACCCAGAATCGCACTGGCTTTTTTAGCTGCTGTGTCAGACTGTTGACTCATGTTCAGCTTGTGCTCCACTAAGACTCCTAGATCTCTTTCACACATACTGTTTTCAAGCCAGGTATCACCCATCCTATGCATGTTCAAAAAACAACTATCTACAATTGCTCAGGTTTGCAGATTAAAAAGAAAGCCCACAGTCTTGCAGTACCCCTTCCAAGAATTTTCCATGAACTTTGCACAAGTAAAAATTGTTCTTGCAAATGAAGATGTCCCAGCAGAATGCAAAGAAGCTGCCTGTGAATCTTTCATAATGGTGACCACTGTAAAAATGTTTCTCTGCCACTTCTCACATGGTAAACAAGCAGGACATACTAGCTGTGGATTCTGGGAGCTGAAGTCCAAGCACATTTCAAAGCCCTGGGGTAGATTAGGATTTGGATTAGTGGATTTGCAATCCACTTGGTGACCTTTACTTTTTTGTGCACCTAGTTTTTGGATCCTAAAGTAGACTGGTCAGCTGGAATAAAATGTGATGACTAGATTTTACTATTTTTCTCCTGTTATCAGTGGCAGCTGGTGGCTGTCTTGCCAGTGGGGCAGTGAAACCACACAGGGCTTTAGTCTGAACTTTAAAGGAGCTCTCCAAAGTGCTGAAACTAATTTTGGGGTCAACACTTTGGACAGATCCTTTCAAGATCAGACTAAAACCCACAATGGATTTATGAGTAGCCACGACAAGGCAGGAAGGAACCCTGTGCCCGTCCCACAGCTACGTAAGGAACCGGAGACACTTGCCGCTATTGTAGCTGCTACGGTCAGGAATGAGATGCCAGGAACGTAGACGCCAACTTGGCTGAGCTCGCAATGACATCAAAATCAGGAGCACAGGGGGGCTTGAGCTAAAGCTTAGAAATATCCAGAGCTTTGACGTGTTACCTTTTTCTGAATTACAACTCCCAGAATCACTTACCTAGCATGGCCACTAGCCAGTGGTGTATTTAAGTCTTTTACACCAAGTCTCAATCAAGTCTCAAGTCTCTACCTTCAAGTCTCAAGTGGATTCTCAAGTCCTTGCAAGATACTTTCAAGCCTCAAGTCTAGGAGCCAACTTTATACCCCAACCTATATTCCAGAATTTCTGGACAGAGTTGAATAAAGTCAGTGTCAACAAGTGAAGTGAGCTGGCCCTCCACGTTTGCAATTTTGCCATCTGCAGCTTCGTAAGTGGGGAATAAGATCCTTCTCGCTCCTCATTTCTGAAGCTGGGGGCTTTTTCAGAAGTGGGGAATAGGATCCTTCTCATTCCCCCTTACTGAAGCTCCAAAAGCTTTAGAAGGAAGGATCCTTCCCCCTCAAGCGCCTTGCCTAACACATTTTCTGCTCCCCTCTGAGATACATGCTGTGCACACTGGGGGCAAGTCTTGTCTTCTGCTCTTAGGAAAAGTTTTAGAAAGCTCCTCCTGTGTGCAGTGGGGACAGGCTGCTGAGCAGACCTCAACCCTGCCTCGAGTCCATTGCCTAACCCCTCTGAAAAATGCTACGGGCTTGAGACAAATCACTGTGTGAACAATAGACTAAAAGAGATGGAAGTGTTGTTCAAAGTTGTAAGGTTTCTGGATGAAAGTGTTATGTTCCTGAACCAAGGACAGCAGTCATTCACTAAAAATATACAAGTCTCGAGTCAAGTCAAGTCACCGTGTCATTTATTGCCAAGTCATAGAATCATAGAATCATAGAAATGTAGAGTTGGAAGAGACCACACGGGCCATCCAGTCCAACCCCCTGCCATGCAGGAACACCCTCAAAGCACTCCCGACAGATGGCCATCCAGCCTCTGCTGAAAAACCTCCAAGGAAGGAGACTCCGCCACACTCCGAGGCAGCAGATTCCACTGCCGGACAGCCCTGACCGTCAGGAAGTTCTTCCTGAGGTTCAGGTGGAATCTCCTTTCCTGCAGTTTGAATCATAGAATCATAGAATCATAGAAATGTAGAGTTGGAAGAGACCACACGGGCCATCCAGTCCAACCCCCTGCCATGCAGGAACACCCTCAAAGCACTCCCGACAGATGGCCATCCAGCCTCGGCTTAAAAACCTCCAAGGAAGGAGACTCCGCCACACTCCGAGGCAGCAGATTCCACTGCCGGACAGCCCTGACCGTCAGGAAGTTCTTCCTGAGGTTCAGGTGGAATCTCCTTTCCTGCAGTTTGAATCATAGAATCATAGAATCATAGAAATGTAGAGTTGGAAGAGACCACACGGGCCATCCAGTCCAACCCCCTGCCATGCAGGTACACCCATCAAAGCACTCCCAACAGATGGCCATCCAGCCTCTGCTTAAAAACCTCCAAAGAAGGAGACTCCACCACACTCCGAGGCAGCATATTCCACTGCCGGACAGCCCTGACTGTCAGGAAGTTCTTCCTGAGGTTCAGGTGGAATCTCCTTTCCTGCAGCTTGAATCCATTGCTCCTTGTCCTGGTCTCTGGAGCGGCAGAAAACAAGCCCTCTCCCTCCTCTACATGGCATCCCTTCAAATATTTAAACAGAGCTATCATGTCCCCTCTTAACCTTCTCTTCTGCAGACTAAACATACCCAGCTCTCTAAGTCTATCCTCATAGGGTCTGGCTTCCAGGCCCTTCACCATTTTGGTCGCCCTCCTCTGGACCTGCTCCAGCTTGACCATGTCCTTCTTGAATTGGGGTGCCCAGAACTGGACACAGTATTCAAGATGAGGTCTAACCAAAGCAGAATAGAGTGGTACCAGTACTTTCCTCAATCTAGACACCGTACTCCTATTGATGCAGCCGAGAATTGCGTTGGCTTTCTTGGCTGCCGCATCACATTGCTGACTCATGTTCAGCTTGTGGTCTATTAAGACTCCTAGATCCCTTTCGCACGTACTGCCATCCAGCCACGTGTCCCCCATCCTATATTTCTGCATTCCATTTTTCCTACCTAAGTGTAGGACCTTACACTTCTCTCTGTTGAATTTCATTTTGTTAGCCTTGGCCCAGCTCTCCAATCTGTCCAGGTCATTTTGAATTTTGATCCTGTCCTCTGGCGTATTAGCAACCCCTCCCAATTTGGTGTCATCTGCAAATTTGATGAGCATGCCCTCTATTCCTTCATCCAAGTCATTGATGAAAATATTGAACAGCACTGGGCCCAGGACAGAACCCTGTGGCACCCCGCTGGTCACTTTTCTCCAGGATGAAAAGCAGCCATGGGTGAGCACCCTTTGGGAACGGTCAGTCAACCAGTTACAGATCCACCTGACAGTAGCTCTGTCCAGCCCGCATTTTACTAGCTTCTTTGCAAGAATGTCATGTGGAACTTTGTCAAAGGCCTTACTGAAATCAAGATATGCTACATCCACAGCATTCCCTTCATCTATCAAGCTAGTAACTCTATCATAAAAAGAGATAAGATTAGTCTGGCATGACTTATTTAATCCATTGCTCCTTGTCCTGATCTCTGGAGCAGCAGAAAACAAGCCCTCTCCCTCCTCCACATGGCATCCCTTCAAATATTTAAACATAGCTATCCTATCCTAAGGTTAAGAGACCTTCTCTTCTGCAGACTGAACATACCCAGCTCTCTAAGTCTATCCTCATAGGGCTTGGCTTCCAGGCCCTTCACCATTTTGGTCGCCCTCCTCTGGACCTGCTCCAGCTTGACCATGTCCTTCTTGAATTGGGGTGCCCAGAACTGGACACAGGATTCAAGATGAGGTCTAACCAAAGCAGAGTAGAGTGGTACCAGTACCTCCCTCGATCTAGACACCATACTCCTATTGATGCGGTCGAGAATTGCGTTGGCTTTCTTGGCTGCCGCATCACACTGCTGACTCGTGTTCAGCTTGTGGTCTATTAAGACTCCTAGATCCCTTTCACACGTACTGCCATCCAGCCACGTGTCCCCCATCCTATATTTCTGCATTCCATTTTTTCTACCTAAGTGTAGGACCTTACACTTCTCTCTGTTGAGTCCAATCCAAGTCAAGTCATTCAAGTGACTTGAGTCTAACTTGAGTCCGAGTCAGTTGACTTGACTCTACATTACTGCCACTAGCTAGGGGATTCTTGGAGTTGTAGTATCACCATATCCTACAAAAGCTGTGCTTTGTCCAAAAAGCCCCATTCCCAAACTATGTTTGGAACCATGACCTAAAGTGAATTTGCAAAAGATGCTTTGGGAGCAAACTACTAACCCCAGTAGATTGAATTTGGGCATTACCTCTTTCATACACACACCAAAAGACAAGGACAAACGAGGAAAGGAATTTTTCACAGAACGGAGACAAGCGGAGGGGAGACGGGTGAGGATTTTTGTGACACTCAAAACCGTGCCCGAGTGACCACTGCCCAGGTGATCTCTTGAAAGCTCACAATGGAAGGCTTCTGAGCAGGCATTCTTCAATCTCCTGTGCCCAAAAATCTTTGAAAAATGACACCATCCCTCAAATCTTGGCATTTTAGCGGTCTAAAAAGAAAAGGTCTCTGCAAGATTACTTCCAGAACATCCTGTGCCCAGGGAGAAGAGAGCGAGAGAAAAAAAAGAAGAATAAATTGAATTGTTTGGCATTCAGGACAATGCAGAGGGAGGCGTCTTGGCCCAAAGCTGCTTGCCCTTCAGTACTAAACATTAATCTAGGCATCATTTTGAATGCAAAACCCTGCCCAGAATCATTATGAGGTTATGTAGTGGAATTGCTCTTTCTTCTTATCTCCTGCATGCGATCGTAAGGAAAGCGATACACTTGTGGGGAGCGGGGTGGCGGCATCTCACGAAGGACAAGCCAAGGAGAGATGCCATTTCAAGGGATTCTCAAAACTGGGGGTCTCAGGCAATCTCACTTGTTGGAGGGGCCTATGAAACAGTTATGAATGTTCGTTCCACGCTGCTCCGCTTCCCCAAGGGAAATCAACACCTTGCCAGAACTAGGAAGAGAATACCCCCTAGATGTCCTCATTTGGCACAAAAAGTCTGAATTAATCTGCTCTCCCAGTTTTCAGCGGCTTTTAAAATGTTCCAGTTTCCCTCTCCTCCTTCAACCTTCCCCCTTAGCTTGCTTTAGTGACTGCAAACTCAGTTCAGCGTGCCAAAGTAGTCTGCACTTACAGTTAACTCAAGAGGGCAGAGAGGAGAGCAGAAAGTGGAGTCTTGAACTTCCCAGTCGGCTTAGGAAAAAGCAAACTGTGGCAGCCTCTTCTAAATTGTCCGTTCTTCCTCATTAATAACTCCTGCCAATCTGACTACTCAACCTCGTGGTTTTCATCCGTGAAACGTCAGAGAGTACTAAAGAGTTGCTTTTGGGGACTACAAGCCCTCTGAATCTCTCTGCCAGCAAGAACAGTAGCTGCTAGCTGGGGATTCTAGGAGATGTAATCCAAAAAGGATTACAGCTCCCAGAAAGGAGATGGGTCTGGAAGCCAGGAAGCCCTACGACGAGAGGCTTAGGGAACTAGGTATGTTTAACCTGACAAAAAGAAGGTTAAGAGGACACATGATAGCCATGTTTACATATTTGAAGGGTTGTCATGTTGAAGACGGAGCAAGCTTGTTTTCTGCTGCTCCAGAAACTAGGACAAGGAGCAATGGATTCAAACTGCAGGAAAAGAGATTCCACCTGACCCTCAGGAAGAACTTCCTGATGGTCAGAGCTGTCTGGCAGTGGAATATGCTGCTGCCTCAACGCAGTGTGGTGGAGTCTCCTTTGGAGACTTCTAAGCAGAGGTTGGATGGCCATCTGTCGGGAGTGCTTTGGTTTATGTTCCTGCATAGCAGGCGGTTGGACTCGATGGCCATTGTGGTCTCTTTCAACTCTATGATTCTATGATTCTATGGAAAAAGCAACTTTTCCAAGCTCCAGTCCTTTCCTGAGGAAGCCGGAACAAACATGTGGCCTAAACATTTTAATTCAAAGCACTGCAGCCTCTGATTTATCAGTGTTCAGACATGAAGAGCAATCTATTACCAGGACTTTGAAGAAAATCTGGATTTACAGATTTAAAACCTTAACATCAGCCTCTTTGGAACAGCGCATTCTCTGTCGTCTTAACTGCCAACGTACCCACAGCTCAGTTTTATTCTGAGCAACTGAAGAAGGGAACGCCAGTGTGGTGACCTTAGGCAGGTCACATTCTCTCAGCCTCAGAGAAAACAAAAGAAAACCCCTTCTGAAGAAATCTTGCCAATAAAACCCCATTATCGAGTTGTCTCGTGTGTGTGTGTGTGTGTGTGTGTGTTGTGTGTGCATGTACCTTCAAGTTGCCTGTCAACTCATGGCAACCCCATGAATTTTGCAGGGTTTTCTTAAGCAAGGAATTCTCCAAGGTGGTTTGCCTGTTCCCCCCTTAAAATATAGCCTATAGCACCTTGGCAGTCTCCCATGCATGCACTAACCAGGGTCAACCCTGCTTAGCTTCCAAGATCAGAAGGGATCTGGGTTGCCTAAATTGGAAATGACTTAAAGGCACGCAACGACAAAGATTTTAGAGGGAAACGGTAGTGTAGTGCTTTGAACGCTGGACTAGGACACCACTCCACCACAGAAACCCATCTTGCACAAGTCACACTCTCTCAGACTCAAGGGAAGGCAAGGGCTAACCCCTCATGAACATATCTGGCCAAAAAAATAGCCCAAGACAGGTTTGCCATAGAAACACAGAAAAGTAGCAGTTGCGTAGGTACGGGGAGGGCGGCAGGGACGCTTCTCCCTGGGCGGCAAAGTTTTGGGGGTGTCCTGGCTCGTAGCCACGCCCCCGTATGCCCTGGCCACGCCCCATGCCGCCCCACAGCCACGCCTCCTCCTGCCCCCCCCCCACACACTCCAAGCTGTGTCACCGAAATGCAGTCAGAAACAATTTGAAGAAGGGAGAAGTAGAAATTCCTTTCTGCAACACTTAAATACTTTTGTTAGTTAATCACTCTAATATATGCGCATATGTATATGCATATACATATACGTATGTCAGGAGGATAAAACTGACTTCTGACTTCTTGGGCAGATCTTTATCTTTTTTTCTCACCCAGAACAGCCCTGCCTGGCTACTCCTCCCCTTCAATGAGGAACACCAGTCAAATCTCCCATTGAATCCACTGATAACCAATTTTCCCAGTTGCAAAGAGGTGGCATCCTTTCAATGCCTGATTGCCTTGCACCAGTGGAACCCATGGCCAGGTGGAAAGGCCTTCCTCCCCTCACACAGTTGCCTATGGAAAACGTTCTGTCACCTTAGAAAGGGATGGGTGATAACGAAAGAGATTAAAAAAGAGAAAGGAGAAAAAGCACATTTTTGTGCACACGAACGTATATAAGTGCCTGTGCTTTGAGAATCTAATGCTTTGCTGGTTTCATTCTCCAAGGAAGCAACAAATAATCTGAGCCATCTCCTTCCTGCTGAAAGAAAGTCTTTGAAAATCGCAGTTTGTGAAAACTATTCAATTTGGGACTTGGTCAGTCTAAATTTACACGTGGTTTCCCCTTCCCTGCGCATTCTCTGCACAGTAACTGTTATTTTCTCCATAGAAAATAGTATTTCCATGCAGAGATGTTTAGAAAAGGTGTTTCCTATGTAGAAAATGTGTTTTTTTATCCAAAGGCGGCACATGCGAAATTTTCACGGAATATGTCTCAAACTATGAGTATTTCCATCAGTCCAGGAGGGGTTTCCTAATGTTCAAGAAACATGTTTTTTAACCATGGATTGGGGGGGGGGGATCTATCTATCTATCTATCTATCTATCTATCTATCTATCTATCTATCTATCTACCTACCTACCTGCCTACCTGCCTACCTGCCTACCTGCCTACCTATCCATCCACCCACCCACCCACCCACCCACCTACCTACCTACCTACCTACCTATCTTGCCAGGCTCAAATATATTTTATTTGTTCATTTCTTGAAGTACTCTTCAATGATATCTTTAGCCTGAGATTCTTTCCCACAGTCTTTCACAACTACACAACTGCAGCCCACAATTTTGTGGGGTTTTCCTTCTCTGTCGATCTTGCAGAAACCCACCCGCTGACATCCGGCTTCTTGTGGTCATCAGCCGTTACCATATCAGCCATCAGCACAAAGGGTTTCAGCCAGTTCCATCTCCGCTTTGCATTAGTGTGACTTGTAGAAAAATGCTTATATTTTATGTTTTGTGTATCATTTTCTACCCCAAATCTGCTAGCACGGAGGGGGGACCACCTGGCGAGAGTGACGGAGCAGAGAAGAGCATATAACCTATTGAAACACATGCAGGGTGGGATCTATACATCACTGCCTCTGAGCCATCTGGCTCTGCAACAGCAAGCCCTTCTCTACTAGGATACTAGATGATGCCTGATTTTTCTTTCTTTTTTTCTTAAGAAGAGAACAGATCAAAACTCAACCAACTCTTTAAAAAAATCCTCACTAATGTCTTCCTTTTTCTCAATGGGATCTGCACTTCTTTTTCTAAACTTTGAAAAAACAAGCAAACAGTGCATGACCCCAGAAAGATTACAAAAAATAGCTAAAGCCGGAAATGCAAGATGTTGGAAATGTGACAAAAAGGTGGGGTCTTTTTTTCATATGTAGTGGACTTGTAGGATAGCAAAAAAAAATTTGCAAGGGGATACATGACGAAATCCAAAGAATTTGCAATCTGAATTTTGAAATGAAACCGGAGTTTTATTTGCTAAATATGTTAGGGCAACAAAGAGAAATAAGATGTCAGTAGAAGATATAATTATATTTAACAACTGCTGCACGGTTGACATACGCGCAATATTGGAAAGAAAAGAAATATATAGATATTGAAGACTGGAAGTTAAAAGTTTTAGATATGGTAGAGATAGAAAAGACAACATTTTCTTTGAAAAATAAACCTATCCAGAATTTTGAAAGGGAATGGAGAGTAGTTCTGGATTGGATAAAGGTTTAAAGGTAGAAGAAACGGAATAGAAAGAATGTAATCGTTTTCCTTTTTGTTAAGCAGAAATTATGCACGTACGAACGTACGTAATGAAAACAACCAGATTCAACTGGGAAATGTAAGCTTGGAAGTAGGGAGGGGGGATTTTATTTTCAAAATTAAATTTTCAATAAAAATATTATAAAAAAGAAAAAAGAAGCAAGCAAACAAACCATACCTTCTTTAAAGCCAGAGAAGTCGTGTAATGGGGATTGAAAACACAACTACTGACCATACAGGAAAAGAGGTTCCACCTAAACTTTAGGAAGAACTTCCTGACAGCAAGAGCAGCTCAACGGTGGAATCTGCTGCCTTGGAGTGTGACGGAGTCTCCGTCTGTGGAGGTTTTTAAACAGAGGCTGGATGTCCATCCGCCGGCAACGGTGTGACGGTGTATTTCTCCATGGCAGAATGGGGTTGGACTGGATGGCCCTTGGGGGTCTCTTCCAACTCTAGGATTCCACCATTACTGGGCTTGGAGAGGGCTCAGACACATCATTCAGCACCAACAGCGGTGTAGCTGATAACCACGGACAATACAGCCCAGGCCAGTCTCTCACTTTGCTGCTTTTGTTCATTTTTAAATGTGCCGTTTGTTTATTTAAACATGTACATCCCACCCGATGTATACAACTCTCAAGAAAAATCAATCTGGACAATTTAAAACAAAAAGAATAATTTAAAAGATTACAAGCATATTTACACCGTTTAAGACTTAGGCTGTTTCCACCCTACACTGTTATACTGCGATTATTCCCCTTTCGACATCTCTGTGGAATCCTAGGGTTTGCAGTTTAGAGAGGGACATGGAACAGTCTCAGCCAGAGAGCCCTTCGGCCTCAGAAAATGACAAACTCTGGAATTTGACAGGAGGCTGAAAGTGGAATAATAGCATCTAAGAGACTAGTGCAGAAATGGACTTAGAACAAACTAATTTAAAAACAATTAAAATAGCTTAAAATAATTTAAATCACTAGCCCATTTGCAAATCTGAATCAGGCCCGAAGGCTTCAGTAAAAAGCTATGTTTGACTCAGTGCTGGAATGACACTGGTGTTGCCGCCAATCAGGCCTTGGGGGGGCGGGACTTCCTTCACTGGGGTGCCACAGCAAAGAAGGCCCTCTCTCATGTCCTCATACAGTATTATTGCCCCCACTGGTGGGACGTAGAGGAGGGACTTCTCACAGATCCCAGGTTGGGGCAGGCGTATAAGACCTTTCCTGCTTTTGCTGCAACTAGGGTTTGGCAACTTTTGATCTCCAGCTGCTTTGGACTGCAAACCTCATAATCCCCAGCCAGAATAGGCAATAGGTGGGAAATTTCGGAGTCACAGTCTACACTGACTGGAAGCAGCTGTCCACCTGAAGGTTGCTGCTCCTATGGCTTCTTCTCGGGGAGTCTGACAATACAGTCAGCTCTCTACTTTCAAGGGAGATACGGGGACAAGACTTCCATGAAAGTGGAAAAATCACGAATTAAAATAAAAATAAAAATCGTGAGCACTAATTTTTAGAAAAAACCTGAGAAGCGTTCTCTAAGAATCTCTAGATCCTCCAGCATGATTCTATGGTCCACTTCCAGCAGAAGTGGGTCACAGAGTCACGCTGGAGGACCTCGCAGTACCTAGAGAAGTATCCTCTCTAGGAATCTCTAGATCCTCCAACATGACTCTATGGTCCCAAAGTGGATCCCAGAGTTATCTTGGAGGACCTAGAGATTCCTAGAGAGAACATATTTTTCCCATGGCAGGAGCAAAGACAGTAAGATTTTTTAAAACATATAAATTAAATAAATAAAATAACCCACAAATAATCAAATCCATGGAGGTTGAACCTGTGAAAGTGGAGGGCCAACTCTAATTTGCAAACCATGACTTGGGCAATTACAGTTTGCAGCTCAAGGCTGAATACACCATAGTTTTGGATGTTGCTCCATGCCTGGAAGCTGCTGACTGGGAAGGCATTCTGGGATTGTCAGGAAAGGGAAAAGGATGCCTGCATCAACCATAGCTTCCCTGCACAGCAAATCAGGTTTTGGAGTTTAAAATTCCACCCAGTGGAAGCCATCATTTGATGCAACGCCTGAACTGACTCTAAAGAATATCGTATTTCTGGGTCAATGGGGAACAAACCGTTCACTCCAGTACATAGGAAGAAGAAGAGGGGAAACAAACCAGATCACACTCAGAGGTGCGAGCTGGGCTTGAACAATCTCCACCGCAGAACTCAGGAAAACAAGCTCTTTGGACTATAGTTCCCAGAATCCTGTAGCTGACAAAGCTGTATTTTTTTTTAAAAAAAAAGCCACTTTCCTATGCTCTTCTCATGTCGGATGTTAGGGAGGCAAATGGAGGTTTCACTATTTACAAAGGCCCGTGCCAGCAGGGGGATTCGAGGAGTTTCAATGCAAAACCAGAAAACTTCCCCTAAGTTCTGCTATGCATGGGCAACCCAAGAACAGCGTGGACTAATGAGACCTCTGATGGGCCCATATGCCGACTCTCAGTGCCTTGAATATAAAGGCAACACCACCGTCCGCTACCAGGCCTTGGAAAGACTCGGGCCTTCTGTTCTCGGCATGCGCTCTGGGCATCTGTTCTGCCAAATGAGGCCTTCCCAAAAGAGCACCATCTGGGCTTGAGCTCATCAGCCAGGCCCAGAATTCTCAGCATGCTGTCTGGACTGAAATAGATTTATGGGGGGCATGGATATGTCCTCGGGCATTTAGGAAGCCCCATCCAAGGGAGCAGTCAGAAGCATACCACGTCCCAACCTGGCATCTCGGGGTTGCCAGGATTTAAACAGCACACGCTAGGGAAATCAGAGGCTGTGTTCCAGGAAGACAGAGCTTTCCATTCCCTTTGAATATAAACCGAACCCTCTACGAACCTGGAAAGCACCACAAAGGAGCAGAGATAACTCATGACTAGACGGCGCCAAGAAGCATCTCCCCATCTTTCCATTCTGGCAGTTGGTGACTCCCATGTTAATGCAGAAATCGAGCCACTCCTGGAACATTTCCGCACGACACTCTTATAGTGCGACGATTCCACTTTCAACCTCCTATGGAATCCTGGGGTTTGCAGTTCCGGGAGGGGCCAGCCGGCCCCTCCCGAAACTGCAAACCCCAGGATTCCATAGGAGGTTGAAAGTGGAATCGTCGCACTATAAGAGTGTCGTGCGGAAATGGCCCTGGACTTCAAAGGAGCTCTCCAAGGTGCTGAACTGTACCCACCCACCCCAAATAAGTTCCGTACCTTAAGGTCTGGACCAAACCTCAGAGCAGACTCAATATCCTCACCACTACCACTCCCCTTTCAGCTGCCAGATCCTTTCAGAAATGTTCTTTCAGAGCCACCGTGTGCATGCATGCTTCTTCTGTCATCCAACAAACACGATAAGGTTTTTGAAATGTGCCAGGGTTCTCCATTTGGAACTTGCCTTTTCAAATTGCACCTGTGGTAAGCATTGCTTTCCCAACGCAACCACAGACGATAGAATGCAAATGAATACTTGGTTGAGGAGTAGTCAGAGCGTTAACATGTTTTGGACTACAACCCCCATGATCCAACCGGCATGGGAGGAGTAGGCATTGTAATCTAAAAGCCGTGGGGACTGTAATCCAGAAACATCAGCCAGTGTTGACAACACGGAGCTAGAGGGAGCTATGGCTTTAATCCAGTATAACAAACCTTCCTGCGCTCCTAGATATGAAATCATGGGCTGCAGTTATGTGCTGAACATCTGATTGTCCTGTAGCATTAACTTACCGTGCTCTGGACAAGAGGCCATTGTCAGGACACAATGCGGAAAAAGAGGATGGTTTTCTGATTGGCATTTTATCATGCTATCTGTTTAATTTATAGGTAGAACATATTCTGCATAGAAAGGCAACATAATTCTTGGTTGCATCAATAGGAGTATGGTGTCCAGATCAAGGAAGGTAATAGTGCCACTTTATTCTGCTTTGGTCAGATCTCATCTGGAATACTGTGTCCAGTTTTGGGAACCTCATTTCAAGAAGGATATCGACAAGCTGGAGCGTGTCCAGTGGAGGGCAACCAAAATGGTAAAGGGTCGGGAAGCCATGAAGTCCTATGAGGAGCGGCTGAGGGAGCCGGGGATGTTTAGCCTGTAGAAGAGAAGGTTAAGAGGGGACATGATAGCCATGTTTGAAGAGCTGTCATGTCGAGGAGGGAGTGGGCTTGTTTTCCGCTGCTCCAGAGACTAGGACAAGGAGCAATGGATTCAAGCTGCAGGAAAGGAGATTCCACTTAAACCTCAGGAAGAACTTCCTGACGGTCAGAGCTGCCGGGCAGTGGAATAGGCTGTCTTGGAGTGTGATGGACTCTCCTTCTTTGGAGGTTTTTAAGCAGAAGCTGTATGGTCATTTGCAGGGGATGCTTTGAGTGTTTTTTCCTGCAGAGCAGGGGGTTGGACTGGATGGCCCCTGGGGTCTCTTCCAACTCTCGGATTCTATGACTCTCTGATTCTATATCATAGTGGAAAAGTGGGACTAGACTTGGAGGAAACTGCCAGAGAAGCTGGAGAAAGAAACATCAACTATTTAAATTATGCAGATGACACCAGATTATCAGCACAAAACAATAGGAAACACTTGGAACAACTACTGAGGAAACTAAAGAAGAAAGTGCAAAAGCAGGGTCACAGACAAATATTAAGAAAACATAAAAAAAAAAGACCCACAGATTATTTACATAACTTTAAAATGAAAGAGAGGAGCCGGCATAGTGCAGTGGTTTGAGTGTTGTTCAAATCCCTGCTCAGCCATGGCAACCCACCGGGAGGCCTTCAACAACTCACGCTCTCTCAGCCTCAGAGGAAGACAAAGGTAACGCCCTTTGAGCATATCTTGCCAAGAAATCCCTGTGATACATTCACTTTAAGTCAGGAACAACCTGAAGGCACACAAAAACAGCCAAGGATCCATGCACATGTGTGTATGAACCTAGGCATTGCACCAAGGTGTAAGAGCAGAGCTAATACCGCTTTCAGAGGGTGGGGGACAAAATCCTATACAGTTTTAGTGAACCTGCAGTTCTTCAGCTGCAAAGTACTGTGGTGGAATTCTTCTGCAGGGGAAGAATATGTTAGATTTTTCTTGCACAAACCCATGTTCCCTACATAGGAAAACACGTTTTCTGCACAAGAAAATGTGTTTTTATGCCAAAACCCCTCATGTGTTTCACTGAAGAATAACTCCTCTGTAACATTGTGCGATGTTCAAACGCAAGGAAAATACTGCAGAGAAATATTTAATTTTCTCCTGTAGCAGAGAGCAAACCGGTATATGATTTGACTTTGCAGGCAAGGGCAAAACTGTCACGGATTCACATCCCTGTTTCTAAGTCCTCCATCAGACTACGAATCCCAGGATTCCATAGGACAGAGTCTTGACAATTAAAGTGGTGCAAAACTTGCATCCCTCCACCTTTTGCTCAGCAGAAGCAGAAATAAAACTTCTTCCACATATGCTTGATCACGTAACACACTCTCCAACTGTCCTGATTTGGCGGAGGCAGGCCTGATTAATTCTCTGCTGTCCCACTTTTTCAGCTGCTTTTATAACGTCCTAGCTTCTCACACTTCCTCCCACTTTCTTCTCCTGTCCTCAGCTTCCTTCAATTGCTGCAAACTGAGTTCAACTGGTAAAAATGATTTCCGCTCAATTAATTCAGCAGGAGGGAAAGGAGAGGAGAGGAGGAGGTAGTCTTGCCTTTTCCAGGAGGCTAAGGCAAAAACAAACTGATGCAGCCTCCCCTAGCTTATGTGTTAGTAACTTTTCCCACCGCACTTTGATGTTACTTAGCCGCATGCGTCCCTCTTATCATCTGTGAACTGTAACCCTATTGATTCAGGAGTCTGGAAATATTTTCAGGAATAGATGGTCATTCAAAGTAGTCCAATATTAAAAGAGTTCCTGGGAGATATTATTATATTTAATAACGGCTGCAAGGTTGACATGTGCGCAATATTGGAAAGAAAGGAAATATATTGATATAGAAGAATGGAAACTAAAAGTTCTGGATATGGGAGAGACAGGAAAATGAACATTTTCTTTGAAAAACAAATCTATCCAGAAGGTCAAAAGGGAATGGAGAGAAGTTTTGGATTGGATAAAGATATAAAGGTATAAGAAACATAAAAAGGAAAAATGTAATCGTTCTCTTCTTTGTTAAACAGAAACTATGTTTGTATGTAATGGAAATAAGTAGATTCAACTGGAAAATGTAAGCTTGGAAGTGGGAAGGGGGGGTTATTTTCAAAACTAAACTTTCAATAAAATATTTTCCAAAAAAAAAAAAAAGAGTTCTATCCCTCTTCCAGGCTTCATACACTCTTGGGCCACCTTTGCTCCTTCTCATCACCATCTCAGCGTTTCCTCATCCTCAGTTCGGTCCCGCAAAGCTACACGAAACCAGCCATCCCGTCTGCTTTCCCTGTGCCAAGATCCTCTTTTTCCAGAAGATGGATGCAACAAGTCACACACACACACACACACACACACACACATGCGCTCTAATTGGCGGCTGCTCAAAACAGTCAAGACAAAGCAGTAGCTAAGCTGGAGCCAAACAAGGGCAGAAGCACATAAAACCACATTTCCCCGCTGGCTGTGATTGAAAACAAAGCCAGCAGGCTGGGCTCGCAAGGTCAGTACGACCTTGGCTTAAGAATCTGCACATAACACAAGGGTGGAGGGAAGGCGCACGTTACCATTTTCTCTTACCTGTCTGTAGCAATCCAGCGCCACTGTCCTTGACTCCAAAATGCTGCTGAATGTCCAGCAAAACACCTAGGAAAAAGAGAGAAGGAGGAACGATCAGATATGTAAAAACAGGGGCAAAAAAAAAATACAGATGACAAAACAGTCATTTTGCAAGCTTTTCTTTACCTAGGCAATCTCTTTTAATGTCCTGCTTTGGCGCAGTATTCCTTATTTTCTGGTCTGGATGTTTATTCAATCATTCATTCATTCATTCATTTAACTAATGCACCGCTCTCCTCCCAACATGGGACCCAGGGCAGCTTACAAGTTAAGACAAAAATGGCCGAGAAAAAAAAATGAGAGAGGGCATCACCGTTTTTTTTTTTTATAAATTTTATTTGGCAATAAAATTGCAAATCCAATAAAATACAAATGACAATCATACAGCAACAATAACAATACCATTATATCCTGATTGCTTGAAGACACCACAACGATCTTAACAGCAACCTCATTTTAATAACACATATCCAATCATATTCATCCAGACAAAATATCATTTCTGAGAATTTGCCCCTGTAATGGTGGAACCTGGATTAATTTATTGGAATCTATATACTTCAAGAATGGGAACTATCTTTCTTCAAAGGGTATATATGAAGTATTTCCAAAACACAATTGGTCAGAAAATTTTTCTGACAGAATTGCACTCCACCACTTATTCAGTGAGAAATTCCCCATTCTCCAATTCCATGTAATTTCCTTCCTTGCGAGGGCTATAAAAAAGGTAACTAAAGATTTATATTTTAAGTCGCTATTCTTATTGGTGAATACAGATAATAGGACCAGTGCTGGACACATTCTAATATTCTGATGAGTCACACTAGATATTATTTGTAAAACTAAGGCCCAAAATTGATAAGTCGTTGGACAGCAAAATCAGAGATGCAAATATGTCCCCTTTCCTGGCATGCTCTCCAGCACATGGAAGAAGCGTTCTTAAAAATTCTCGCAATTTGTGTTGGGGTACGGTGCCACTTATGAATAATCTTAAGGGAGCATTCTTTAATCAACGCAGATCTAGATTTAAAGAAGGGAAGGTCCAAATTCAGTTCCAATCCTCCTCTGAGATCTTCATATTTAATTCTAATTCCCATATATTTTGCATATAATTCATTTCCATAAGAGTGATCTATCAACCAGGCATAAATATCCCTTGCTCTGCTGTTAAAAGGAGGAGCTAAACAAGCATACTCATACGCTGTCAGCGATCTAGGATTGGAACCTTGTTTGGAAATTGTAGGGCATCCCCATTTTTATAACAAATAGCAACAATCCACAGCCATAAGCGGCTAGATCTACGTAAGAAGGGCTTTTTCTACAAACCAATGTGTGGATTAAAGCCTCCAGTCTTTGGCCATTTCCGCACTAGCCTGTTATAGCGCGATGATTCCACTTTCAACATCCTCTGGAATCCTGGGGTTTGCAGTTTCGGGAGGGGCCGGCTGGCCCCTCCCGAAACTGCAAACCCCAGGATTCCAGAGGATGTTGAAAGTGGAATCATCGCGCTATAACAGGCTAGTGCGGAAATAGCCTTTAACTGGATGTGTGCGGCAGAAGGGTCTTGGGTGCCTTCATCTCATTTTCCATCAGTATTCTAAACTGTTTTAAGGTGAAGGTACAAAAGGCCCTTCTGCCACATCCAGTTAAAGACTCGAGGCCGTGTTCAGACACAAAGGTCTTTGCCTGCCGGCTCAAAGAAATCACAAAGGGGTATGTCAAACTGAGAGAGAACAACAGAAATGGAGAGGAACTGTGTTTACCAGGGATACATATTTAAAAAAACCTACCCCTTACCACTGTGAATTTGCTAACATGATTTTAATATATCGATTCAGAAGGGAATGGACAAGTGAATTCCCTGTAGAGGAATCCGTATTATGTATTTCTGTCAGTTTTATTTTATTTTTTTACTTGTTTAGCGTTTGGAAGCGGCCTCCAGTAACCATTCGGTAGCAAGGATTTTGCAAGCAAGTCCTGCGCTGGGGTTCTGAGAGGTGCATGGAAATTTTGGGACAATGTATATATGCCAGATTCGGTATAAAATCTGCAATATTGTTGATGTTTTTTTTTTAAAGTTTATATAAATCTCCCAATTGTTTCAACCTTTGCTATTGTGTTTGCCACATCTGTTTACAGAAACTAAGGAAGGGAGCCAGTTTGGGTACATCATGAGCAGCGTTTACCCCAGAATATGGGCACAAAGAGTAATTGTGGCATGCAAGTCCGCTCTGACTTATGATAACCCTCTTTTAAAGGTTTGTTTTGTTTTGTTTTGTTTTGCCAATTTATTCAGAGGAGATTTGCCTCTGCCTTTCTCTCAGGCTTAGAGAGTGCAACTTGCCCAAAGTCACCCAATCAGTTTCCCCGTCTGAGCAGAGATTCGAACTCGGGTCTCCCACATACCCTTCAACTGTCCCAATTAGGCAGCGACAGTCCCCATTAAACCCCATTATTTGACTCTTCAGCTGCTTATACAAGTTCACAATATCTCTCTCTTCCTCCCATTGTAACCCCTTTGTCCCCGATTTACATCGGCTGCTGCAAAATGAGTTAAAAATGCAAAAGTAGTTTGCACTCAATTTGCTCAGCAGGGAGAGAGGAGGAGGAAGAAACTTGCCATTCCCTGTAGACTCAGGCAGAAGCAAACGGCTGCAGTCTCTCTTGGCTTGTCTGTTCTTCCTCCTTAATAATTATTGACATGGTGACCACGCTGAGCTATTGCTACAGGCGTCCCAGTTTTCATCTCTGAAATGTTGGAGGGGATGCTTCTGAATTCCTGGCACAGCACTCCAACCACTACACATCATTGCCTCTAAGCAGAGAGAGAGGGTAAGCTTATTTATTTCATAGGCTGCTGTGCAATGTTTAGCACAGCCTTCACAGAAACTGGGGAATTAATTCCCTCTGTCCCACTTCCGACGTGAGCGCTCAGGAAAGCAATCTCCTGGGATCGATGGAAGCCCTGCCTTGCTAATTGGAGTCAATTTCCTCCATCACACTCGAGCCTATTTATGATCATCTTCCAGGTCCCGCAAGTATTCTTCTACAGTTTCAAAAGGATTAAATGAGAGATGCAACCTGGAGACAACTGTGATGATGTAACAGCTACCTCTAAGGAAAGGAGAACCCCCTTACGGGCACATGAGACTGTCCGCCCTGTAACCCTCTTTCAGGAATATTTTACTAATGCAGTTTCATTGTCTTGTCCCGTCTTCTTTACAACATTCTTGCTAGGTTGGCCAGTGTTCTTGCTCCCAGATTGCCAAGGATTTGCAGCTCAAACAAGATACCAAGATGCAATCAAAAATGTATATTTGAGGTCTTGAGCAGGGGAGGCGGGGAGTAACTTTTGTGGGGGAAATGCTCAAACTATACTTTGTGCTTTCAAAAAAAAAATTGCAACTAGAATCATAGAATGACAGAGTTGGAAGAGATCACAAGGGCCATTGAGTCCAACCCTATTCTGCCATGAAGGAATACACCATCAAAGCATTCCTGACAGATGGCCATCCATCCTCTGTTTAGAAACCTCTGAAGAAGGAGACCCCACCACACTCACAGGGGGCGCATTCCACTGTGGAACTGCTCTTGCCATCAGGAAGGTCTTCGTAACGTTTAGACGGAAAATCTTTTTTTTTCCTGAAGTTTTTAACCAGTGCTCCATGTCCTAGGCTTTGGAGCAGCAGAAAACAGGCTTGCTCCATCCTCCATAAGACATCCTTTCAAATATGTAAACACAGCTATCCTGTTGCCTCTTAACCTTCCCTTCTCCAGGCTAAAACATACCCAGCTCCCTATGCCGTTCCTCATAGGGCTTCATGGTTTCCAGGCGCTGAGGAAACAGGGCGAAACGGAATTATGAAATGTATTCATTCGCAACTGATGTAGGCCAGAAAGGGACTTGGTCCACTTACTATGAATAGCCCTGAGAAAGGCATTGCTAATGTGAATGACATGCGAGGTATGTCCTGTTGGGAACAGAACTGCCTGCTGCACCTACAGGTAAGCAAAACAATCCTGGGTGGCAGACAAATACACACGCACGCAAAGAAACACACACACACTCATCAGAGCATTCCTCAATGTGTCACAGGAGAGTGGCAGCTCACAAGCAGCCAACGCCTGTTCCCATGAGAAATGGTCCTGACTTACTGCAATCACCGCACCGGAGAGGCCTTGCGACACACACACACACACACACACACACACACACACACACACGGACTAATTGCTATCTTCATACATTTATTTATGACATTGTCATGCACGCTCTGCTTGCCGGGGACCAGACCAGGATAGATGGCTCCAACTCTGAATTAAACAAAGGCGGCCAGCGGGGCTTCGGCAGCGTTGGCGTGACACGCGGATGGCTTAAGCGACAGTGGCGGCATCGACTATCGCCAAAGGAGACAAAAAAGGAGGGCACAGACAGCCATTGCACCGAGAGCCAAACCAAAAAGAAGAAAATAAAAAAAGGTGCAGAGAAGGCGAAAGGAGAGCCACAGAATGTGATCACAGTGAGATGTTTGCTTCATGATTCGAAGGAAACATTTATTAAGCTGAATGTCTTAATGTCTCAAGCTGAATGTGCACAAAACAGAGATCTTGGTGTTTCAGCCTGACCACCCAGCAGCCCCTCTCTCATGTCCCCCACTGGATTTATAGGGTTGCCCAGTGGCTCCCATCTCAGTTGCCAGGAACCTTGGAGTTCTGCTGGATGACCACCTATCTCTATGTCCCTTTATCAGGGCTACAGCAAAGGCATGTAACTTCCACCTTTTGAATATCCGCACAATCCAGAGGTTCCCAGATATAGAGACCGCCCATCTGCTTGTCCAGGCCTTGGTTATCTCACACCTGGACTATTGTGACAATTTACTGGAAGGTTTGGTTTCCTGCTCCCTTCTTTCTTTGGTTTTAATTCAGAACAATGCTGCCCGGGTCATTTTAAATCTGCTGAAATATTCACCTGACTCTTCTCCCCACAGATCCCTTCATTGGCTACCAGTTCGGGCCAGGGTCTGTTTCAGACTTTTGATTCTGGTATTTAAAGCTTCGCGTTCTAACCTCCCTCAGTAACTCACAGCTCGGCCTGTGTGGTATGTTCCATCCAGGAATTTGAGATCTGCAGGCAAAGGATTATTATTGTCTGTTCCACCAACAGCTCTGTCAAGGCTGCGAGTGTTTCAAGATCTGACTCTGCATTTGTGGAACGGTCTTCCTTTGGACCTCTGGTTGGAGGAGGACCTCACCCATTTTCGTAAATGGTTGAAGACCTTTTTGATTCACCATCTTAAGCCGCTGAGTTGAGTTTAAGGTGCTCAGATGGGTAACAACTGGTGGACTGTTGGGAATTTCAGTCCACATATTGTTCCGTTGTATTGTCTTTGCCCCGATTGTATACGTCGATGTTCCGTCCTTTGGTGCAAAGAGCGTTATAAATAAACGTTGTTGTTGTTGCTATGAATGAAAAGGTCATTTCCACCCATCGAAGGCATGGGAATTTGGTTCCGTAGCACCAGGCCAGGCCAGTGTGCAGTTGAGACGATAAAGTCATCTCTAGCAAAAGCTTTGCTGTTTGCCCTCAAGCTGACTCTGACTTGCGGTGACCTTTCTACAGGTTTCCCCCATTTATCTGACAGGTTAGGCACTGCAGCACTGTCAGAAAGTGGAAGTAGTAGAAAAGTGCGACCTATCCACTGTAGAGAAGGACTTCTGGAGGCTTGCTTGGGACCAGCCATGTGCAAAGCTTATAAAGTCTCGTGGCTGGCTTGCCACCTTTTCCCCTCTTCTGAGCTTGCTTTGCAAGCAGCCATCCACGGTCCCAGGTGAGCTTCTACGGGCAAGCACTGACAGAAGCCTGCTGTTTCAAGACTTGCAATGCAAACAAGTTTCATGAATTTGACCAGGGGGATCCACTCTTTCTGTAGGCAAGACTTGGGACCATGCGCATATGCGGGTGATCCTCAGCAAGCCTCTGTAGGCAAGAGGAACGGGCAAAGGAGCGGACTCCACGCTGAATTAACGGAACTTTTCCTTAATTTGGAAGTGGTGAAAGAGTCATTAGATAACAGGGCATTGAAAGGCGAGGGCTTCCTCTACTGGGTTTTCCTAGCAAGAATTGTGCAGAAGTGGTTCGCCACTGCATGTCTCTGAAGGCTGGGAGAGTGTGACTTGCCAGAGGCCAACCACTGGGTTTCCGGGTTATCAGGGGGTTCACACCCTGGTCTCCCTACTCCAGTTTTCCGACCGCTACACTATGTTTGCTCTCTAGCAAAGGCCTAGAGGAGAAAAGTCCAATCCCTGCCCCACACGCAAAGAGCACGGCAATTTGATACTCAAAACCCCTTGGAAGAAATGAACCGAGTCAGAGTAGTGTCGTGGTCTGAGTGTTGGACCAGGACTCTGGGAGACCAGGGCCATTTCTGCCCTACACCGTTATAGTGTTATGATTCCACTTTCAACCTCCTATGGAATCCTGGGGTTTGCAGGTTAGGGAGGGGCCTTTAGAAATCTCAGCCAGGGAGCTCTTTGGCCTCAGTAAACTACAAACCCCAGAATTCCACAGGAGGTTGAAAGGGGAACATGAGCACTATAACTGTAGTGCAGAAACGGCCCTGGGTTCAAACCCTGCCGACTTTTGGAAACCCACTGTCTCATTCTTTCCGCTTTAGTGGAAGTCAGCACAAACCTCCTTTGAATCAATATTGCCAAAAAAGCCCTAGGATCAGATCGTTGTAAGTCAGAGTCGACCTGAAGGCACTTAAAAACAAACAGAAAATGAAATGGCTCAGACCAACGCAGCTTAGTTATCCCCGGGGCTTGGTACTTGGCACGACAGAGATTAATGGGGAAATGGGACAGAAGGATGGGCTGGGGGGCGGGGGGGAGAATTAAATTCATACAGAACAGAAACAGATTTTTTCTACCTGTATCTGGGACAGCTTCAGAGATTTTGCTACTGGGGCGAAAGACACGAACCCATCCGCTAACCCTATGCACGCATGCACAGCCAATACCATGTAGAGAGGCTGACTGGACTGACAGTTGAATACGAGCTTAACACCGGGTGCTGGTGCCGTCGCTAAAGGCAGCAGGGTGGCTGAAGGGGCCAAAGCCAGGCCGTGGGATCTCTCCACCACTCCCCACCCCTTCACGTGTACTTTCTGACTGTCCTGGTTTGCCAGGGACAGTCCCGATTAACCCCCTGCCATTCCGCTTTTCTGTTCCTTTCAAAATGTCCCAGTTTCTCTCCTCCTCCCCCTGTCCTTACTTCAACTGCTGCAAACTCAGTGCAAAGTGGAGAAGCCATTTGCACTTAGTGCCCCGGTGGTGCAGTGGTTAAAATCCAGTAGTGCAGCCGCAACGTTGTGAGTTCGATCCTGCCGGGCTCCAGGTTGACTCAGCCTTCCACCCTTTTACAGGTCAGTAAAACGAGTACCCAGCTTGCTGGGGGCAATTAGCTAAATACATTGTAAAGCACTTAGGGAGTGCATAGCACTGATAAGCGGTACAAAAAGGTAACTGCTATCGCTATTGCTATAGTTAACTAAGTTGAGCGGGGAGAGGGAAGGGGCAGTTTGACTCCTGCCCTTCCCAGGAGGCTCAGGCAAAAGCAAATCGCTGCACCTTCTCCTGGTTTGTGTGTTCTTGTTCATCAGTAACTTTGGCCATCTTGACCACACTCCGACGCTACACGGCTATGTGTGTCTCAGTTTTCATCTCTGAACTGTTGGACAGTTTACTTTACTACTTTACTTTTTACTACTTTTACTACTTACTACTCTTTACTACTTGCTGTCTGTGACTCACAGATGCAATCGGCAGATCTCACTTCTACAGACCCGATACCCCACTGGAGATCCCCCCAACTCTTTAAAAAATGCGACGATTTTAGGGCAATCTTATGCCCTCAATGCTTGCCAACTGCCTGCAAGAGCAGCCTTTTGCTTTGACTAAACACCCAGAACCCCACCAAAAAAGGACCCCACATCAGATGATGATGGCAATCCTTGTAACCCACTGTGGTCATGGTGGTAAAAATTGCCCTCCAAATTCTGTGCAGTTGGCCACCCCCACTTTAGGGTGAAGAGGGTCAGTTTCTCCACATTTTGGCCTTCCTGAATTGTTTTAGACCTAGGACGGGTTTTTTTCCTTCCAGTTATGGGAGAAAAAGTACCCCCCAGGCCTAAAAAAGGCATAGGTGTGTGAGAGAACAATTGTACCAATACCTCTTAGAGGAGGGATGGGCATAGTGAGGCCCTGGGGCTGCATGTGGCCCCAAAAAGTGTTTTTGTGGCCCACACCAACCTTTTTGCTGGCCATAAAAGATTGTAAACTGCTGTTCCTGGAAGCCCCCGGATGCAAATGTTTGCCTTTTAAATAGGTATAGGATGGAGGACGCGTGGCTGGATAGCAGTACGTGTGAAAAGGATCTCGGAGTCTTGGTAGATCACAAGCTGAACATGAGTCAGCAGTGTGACGCGGCAGCCAAGAAAGCCAACACGATTTTTGGTTGCATCAATAGGAGTGTGGTGTCTAGATCGAGGGAGGTAATGGTACCGCTCTATTCTGCATTGGTTAGGCCTCAGTTGGAATCCTGTGTCCAGTTCTGGGCACCTCAATTCAAGAAGGATGTCGACAAGCTGGAGCGTGTCCAGAGGAGGGCGACCAAAATGGTGAAGGGTCTGGAAGGCATGAAGTCCTATTAGGAGCGCCTTAGGGAGCCGGGGATGTTTAGTCTGCAGAAGAGAAGGTTAAGAGGGGACACGATAGCCATGTTTAAATATTTGAAGGGATGTCATGTTGAGGAGGGAGCAGGCTTGCTTTCCACTGCTCCAGAGACTAGGACAAGGAGCAATGGATTCAAGCTGCAGGAAAGGAAATTCCAGCTGAACCTTGGGAGGAACTTCCTGATGGTCAGAGCTGTCCGGCAGTGGAATCTGCTGCCTCCGTGGAGTGTGGTGGAGTCTCCTTCTTTGGAGGTTTTTAAGCAGAGGCTGGATGGCCATCTGTCGGGAGTGCTTTGAGGGTGTTCCTGCATAGCAGGGGGCTGGACTGGATGGCCCCGGGGGTCTCTTCCAACTCTATGATTCTATGATTCTAGGTCGCAAAGCCCCCCTGTGGAGTTCAACATAAGTAGCCATTTCTGAGAACAAGAAGTGGACTTCCAGCCGTTTTGGTCTTTCTGATTGATTGATTGATTGATTGATTGATTGATTGATTGATTGCAATATTTCATGTGGCCCCCAGAGAGTCCTGGGGCTGAAAAGATGCTCCCAAACCTGCCGCAGTTTCCCAGCCCTGTTCTAGAGGATGCAAGGGGCCTTTAGACACAAAATATTTTAAAAAAATAGAGGGCTCCTCGTGATTGAGAAACAGATAAGGCCCTCCAAAGCTCATGGGGACTCCCGAAGTGGCCTCCAGACCTTGGTTTCCAGACTCGTGACCATCTTAGTCCTCTGGACACATTCCAGCTTGTCAATATCCTTCTCGAACTGCGGTGCCCAGAAACAGACACCGTACAGCCAGCCCTCCACATTTGTGGGGTCGACTTGCACAGATTTGGTTATTTGCGAGTTTCTTCAACCACTGCCCTTCACAACCTCAGGCATTTCTTTCCTGGGGGAACCTTCCCTCTTTGCACCTCTAATCACGCCACACAGCCTTACAAAACCCATCTCTGGTCCTTCTCCTCTTTTTCCTCCACCGGCTGCTGCCTTGCCAGCTAAGGATGGTTCACAGCCCAGGTTCTCAGCACCACAGCGATGCCCCTTCACCCAGGGAAGGAAAGGAGTGAGATGGAGGAAGTATAAGGCCACAATGCCAACACCGCCGCTTCCTTCTCTTTTCCTTGACCTGTTCGGACCCTGGGTGCCCGTTCTCAGCCCCCTTCCCACGGACACAAACACACATTGTGATATTCGTGATTTTCCCACTTTTGCATGGGTGTCCCTAACCCGAGCAAATGTGGAGAGCCAACTGTATTCCCGATGAGCTCTGACCAAAGCAGCACGGCTCCTTCCTTCAGCCGGGACGCTATGCCCCTGTTGACGCAGTCCAGAATTGCACTGGCTTTTTGGGATCCCTTTAGAATCTGAACCCCAGCTCTTCCATGCACTATTGCAGCACTTTCTCCACCTTGCTGCCAGAAGTCAAGGAAAGCACCAGTCACCCCCGGCAGGGAGGAATCCGTTTAGCAGCACTTAAACCTAGCAGCTTACTGTATCTTGGGAATGCGTCCAAGAGCTAGCCCTGCTTTCCTCCTCTGGGAAACTGGGCTGCTCTCGGTAGGAATGCACCAATTTTGCCGGGCGCCACGGTGCCTGCCCTACTCAAAAGGATTCCTTTTTTTCCCTCCCCCGTCAGGTTCGCCTTCCTTTGTTTATCATCGTTGTGGGAAGAGAAGATCCTTGAACTGTTCCTGCCTCCTCCGCAAAGGGCCCTGGCTCACCTCCAGAGATTGCAACAGGTAATTAGAAACATCAGAGTGGAGAAACAAAATGCAATTAAAATAGGCAAAGAGACAGGGAAGAAAACAGCTTTAAAAAAAAAAAAGACACTTTGCCAGAGAAAGGGGCAAGCTGAGATGTGTTAAAAACCAATTATGCACTAGCACGACTCTTCTGCACCAAAGACCCCAAGAGCTTTCAGCCTTCTGTGCCACTCTCCTCATTTAATACGCTTGCTCTATGCGCTCTCCCACAAGGTTGGGATTCTTAGGGCTGGGGAAGAACACTGTTTTCCATAGTCGTGATGTAAACAAAATTGCATATGCTCCAACTGGTCCAATTTGGCACAGTCTGTTTCTATCATCTCATTTTTTCAGCTGCTTTTAGAATCCTAGAGTTGGAAGTGACCCCAGGGACCATCCATTCCAACCCCATTCTGCCATGCAGGTAGATACCATCCAAGCATTCCCGACAGATGGCCATCCAGCCTCTGTTTAAAAACCTCCAGAGATGGAGACTCCACCACACTGTGAGGCAGCAGATTCCACTGCTGAACTGGCTTTAAGGTCAGGGAAGTTCCTCCTGATATTTAGATGGAATCTCTTTTCCTGAAGTTTGAAAGCCATTGTGCCATGACCTACCCTCTGGAGCAGCAGAAAACAGGCTTGCTCCATCCTCCATATGACATGCCTTCCAACAGCCAGCCTCTGCTGAAAAACCTCCAAAGAAGGAGACTCCACCACACTTCCAGGCAGCGTATTCCACTGTCTTACCATCAGGATGTTCTTCTTAAATGTCTCAGTTAAAATGTCCCAGTTTTCTTGCCTCTTTCCCCCTCTGTCCTCTCTTTCAAGTGCTGAGAACTGAGCTCACAGGGCACACGTGGCTCGCACTCAGTTAGCTCAGCTGTAGGAGAGGAAAGGAGAGGGCTGAATCTTGCCTTTCCCTGTAGGATCAAGCAAAAGCAAATTTCCGCAGCCTCTCCTAGCTTGTGTGTCATTAATAACTGTTGTGATTTTTTTGGCCACACTCTGAAATTGTTTGGCCACCCGGTTCTTCATCTGTGAAATGCTTGGATAAAATATTTGTGCTTGTGCTTGGATAAAATATTTGGCACTTGGGAGAAACGGAACCCCAAAATGAGGGCATGGGATGAGATTCCTTGTATCACAGGTATGTTGGCAAGTACCTACAAGCATCCTTTCCTAGCCCTGCCTGGAGGTCTTCAGACTGAACTTGGGACACATTGCACGTAGAGCAGGAGACTGGGGGCCTTTCCGCACTACATTGTTATAGTGCTATTGTTTCACTTTCAACCTCCAATGGAAACCTGGGGTTTGCAGCTTAGGGAGGGGCATTGAGAATTCTCAGTCAGAGAGTTCTTTGGCTTCAGTAAACTACAAACCCCAGAATTCCACAGGATGTGGGAAAGTGGAATAATAGCACTATAACAGTGCAGTGCAGAAAGGCTCTGAGTCTCTCCCCGTGATGCATCTGTGTTTCGTATTGTCCAAACTAACCGGCAGCAGCTCTCCAGGGGTTCACACAGCGATGTTTTTCAGCCCTAGCTGGAGATATTAGGAATTGAACTTGGGATGTACTGGTTATAAAGTAACAGCTTTGCCAGGGAGCTATAGCCCTTCCCTTAAAGGTAAAGCAAGAGGCTTACAACTAATGAGGGCTAGAACCTTGTTTTAGAATCTAAGTAAAAGTCCACTTTCAATACAAACATCGAAAATGGGTCAGCCTGGCTCAATAATTCCGGCTCCGAATAGAAGTTCTTTCCCAGCCCTAACAGAAACTGTCAGGAAGGAATGATTCTTAGGTTATCTGCATCTTATCTGCATTTTCGACATCTTGTGAGAATACCGCTTTACTGGCCCCTCTAGCATTGCCTCGCCTACCCGTATTGCCTGCACTAACAGGAAGCTACTCTCCAGGATTTCAGCGCTAAAATTTTCACAGCCGCTACCTGGGGACGCGAAATATTAAACTCTGGGAGTTCTGCATGCAAAGCAGGCGATTTATCACTGAGCTATGGCCCTCCCTTTCGATCGTTTCTCCTATCTCCAGGATCAGCAACGACCATAAAAAGCGAACAGAAGCAAATTCCGTTCCAAACTGAAACCGGCCACCAAAGAGCAATGCAAGGACCGTGACGTCAGCTCTGACAAATCTCCCCTTGCAGGCAAGAAACTGAGCACGGGGCTTGGAGCCATCTCAGTGGGAATTCCCAGAGATGAAAGGAAGCGACCTTGGGGGACTGCGACTCCCAGAATCCCCCAGCCAGCTATGCTGGCTGGGGGATTCTGGGAGTCGCAGTCCCCCAAAGTCGCTTTCTGAACTTGTGGGAATGCTCATCCCGATTTGTACAACCATCCAGCTAGCAAGGCACACCCTGATCTCGCCTTTGATCTGGCTAATTAAGATCCACACACCCTGCCAGCAATGTTCTCATCCCTGGGAAGGCAAAATTCCTGACAGGTCGAGCGGAGGGCAAGATACCGCACAGGCGATGGATGAAGCAAAGCAATGGGGGGGGGCAGTAGCAGCCCCTGGAAGCACCTGGTGCCATTTCCTTCTCACTCTTCTGGCAGGTTTCAGAAGGGGACCCTGGTCTCTGCATTGCTTTCAGCACCTTGGCTCTCACGTCCTCTCACAGCGCTAGCAACAACAACAACAACAACAATCCAGAAATCCAATATCTGAAACGCTCCAGAAACAGAAACGTTTTGTCGGCAGCTGCCCATTTCTGCCATCGAGGCGGCGGCCGCTCAAGGCAGAAGTGGGTGACTGGTGGCTTCCCTGGAGAGGCCGGAGTGCGACAAGAGAGGTGCAAGGCTGGAGGGAGAGAGAGACAGACGTGAGGATCGGTGAAATGGCGAGAGGCTTGGATTTCCACCGTCCCACAGATCCTCGGTCCCTCTCTAGCCTCACATCTCACACACAGCGCAAGTAGCGAATGCGCACAATGCAAGGCTGGAGAGAGATGCTGGCTGAGAAAAAGAATAGGGAACTTGCAGCATTACGGGTATTTATTGTCCCCTCTCCTCTGGCTCTGTTCTTTGTCTCTACTTAGCCCAGAGCTTTCCAAACTGTGTGTCGTGACACGCTAGCGTGTCGGGTGCAGAGTGTAGGTGTGTTGCACGAACGTTAAGAGGTGGAGGGGCGACCTCTCCTGCCACCAGGGCAGTCCAGGCCCGGGTGGAGGGCTTCCCTCCGCTTACTGAATTACCGTGTCACGAGAGGATGGACGTCCAAAAAAGTGTGTCACCAACATGAAAAGCTTGAAAAGCTCTGATTTAGACAAAAACAAGAACGTAAACACTAGGAAGAACTTCCTGATGTTAAGAGCTGTTCGACAATGGAACATGCTGCCTCCATGGAGTGTGGTGGAGTCTCCTTCCTTGGAAGTTTTTAAGGAGAGGCTGGATGGCCATTTGCTGGAGGTGCTTTGAGTGTCTGTTCCTGCATGGCAGAAGGGGGTTGGACTCGATGGCCTTTGTGCTATCTTCCAGCTCTACGATCCTACGACTGTACGATTCTAAGAAAGAAAGAGCTGTATCTAGTGGTCACAACATCCCGCTGGTCCCCAGCACACAGAGTGAAAAAAACTACCGCTTCACCACATCAGACAGCTTAGGAAGTACTGCTTTAACCAATGAATAAATGCACACCTCACAAAAACCTCAGCGCAGGTGTCTTTATGTGGTTCCAGAGAACTGCAACTTTGGGTATGAAAGGCAGTGTCATGGAATGGAATGGCTAGAGAGCAAAACTTCCTGCCAGATGTGTGGAACTACAGCTCCCATCTTAGCCAACACAGACAAGACCACTCTACTGTCCTGACTGGAAAGGCCTGTGATTGAATATACCTTTACTTGTGGAACTCCCTGGGAAATCCTGGAAACTCTTTCTCAGCCTAGCCTTCCTTGCATGGTTCTTTGCATGAACTGGGGTTAATACCTTTATATTCCAGGAAGGAAAGAAATACTTCTAGCCAACAGGCACAAACATCTTGCTAGTCCATGGCACACTGGGTGAAGAGTCAGTGTGTCAGTCCTTTCAACTAACTTCTTACTTATGGTGCCCCTGAGGCAATCCTGTAGTAAGGTTTTCTTGGCCAAATTTGCCCAGAGAGGTGTTGCCAGGGCCTTCTTCTGGGGCTAGTGACCCAGAAGCTCTCCTTGGTTAGCGGTGACTCAAACTCTAGTCTCCAGAGCCATAGTCCAAGACTCAGATCACTACAGCACACTTTCAATAAAAGATACAGAGATACAAATCATCATAGAATCATAGAGCTGGAACAGGCCACAAGGGTCATCCAGTCCAACCCCATTCTGCCACGCAGGAATGCACCACCAAAGCATTCCTGACAGACAGACGGACATTCAACCTCTGTTGAAAAACCTCCAAAGAAGGAGAATCCACCACACTCCCAGGCAGCGGATTCCACTGTCAAACGGCTCTGAACATCCGGAAGTTCTTCCTAACGTTTAGATGGAATCTCTTTTCCTGCAGTTTGCATCTATTGCTCCATGTCCAAGTCTCTGGAGCAACAGAAAACAGGCTTGCTCCATCCTCCATATGACATCCCTTCAAATATTTAAATGTAGCTATCATGTCAGCTCTTAACCTTCTCTTCTCCTAGCGTGGAAACAACTGAAACCAGGCATCACTCCATGATCTCCTTTTCAGCCTTCCCCTGGGTTCCCCTGAGTTCTGAGGGCAAGCCAATAGCTGGCTTGCAAATAATTTACACTCTCTGTGAAAAATCATCCATCGATTAACAGGATGAAAATCTTTTATTACCTCTCCCTCACTCTCATTTCTCAGTAAATCAAACACCCCACACACAAACAAAAGAAGCTGAAAACAAACTTGTCAGCCTCGGAAACAACCTAAGATCAGACAGAACATTCCTAATAATAACACTCAAAAACTGCTGCGGTAGTATTTGGTCTGCTCTTCTATAAAACACAGAGCAGTTACAAACGGAAGACAACATCTTCACTGCTGGCTGGGGAATTCTGGGAGTTGCAGTCCAAAAAAAAAATAGTTTATCAAGCTCTGGGAAAAGGGGATCTCTCTCTAACCCATGGACAAATTAAGCAAGAACAGGTCCCCTAAGCAGGTTTACTCAGCAGTAACCCCCTCAGTGGTCAAAGCATCCAAAATTTGAGTAAGGATTCCTCAGGCTTTAAGTATCGTCATATGATGCTGGGTCGGTGGGTGGGTGTGTCAGAAGAACATTTTTCTTGCTTCTTAAACTTGGGACCTTTCTACACCCCACTGTTATAGTGCTATTATTCCACTTTCAACCTCCTATGGGATCCTGGGGTTTGCAGTTCAGGGAGGGGCCTTTAGAATTTTCAGCCAGAGAGCTCTTTGGCCTCAGTAAACAACAAACCCCAAAATTCCATATTGAAAGCGGAATAATTGCACTATAACAGTGTGGTGCAGAAAAGCCCTTCGTGTTTAAATCCTGCTCTAGCGCCATCACGGCAGCCAAAATGGTTTCCCACACAAGCCCTGACCCACAACGATCTCGTTTAGTTTCCAGCAAGGTGGCCACAGCATTTAGCTTTGTGTTCCATCCCCTCACATCACACACGCGCGCACCCCCAAAGGCATGCAATCAGGACAACTGGGGGTGATACGAGCTCATCATTCCCTCTTCTCAGCGCAGACTGATTTTTTAAAATAATAATAATAATAAAAAAAAAAAACCAGAAGCAAACTGCAATCATGAATAACTGAGCAACCAGAGCCGTGTCTTGATTGCAAGCGAGTGGATGATTTCAGTCATTACTGGAAAGAAGTGCCGCACACCGGATCACTGGGATCAGTGACAGGCCAGCAGAAAAGTGACCAAAGGTGATCTTTTAAAGACCTCGGCCATTTCCACACAAGATTGTTACAGCGCAATGATTCCACTTTCAACCTCCTATGGAATCCTGGGGTTTGCAGTTTCGGGAGGGGCCGTCCGGCCCCTCCCGAAACTGCAAACCCCAGGATTCCATAGGAGGTTGAAAGTGGAATCATTGCGCTGTAACCGTCTCGTGTGGAAATGGCCGAGGTCTTTTAAAGACAGAGCTTTGAGATCCTAGCTGGCAGAGACGGACCATAACTTTATGCTCATGAAGTTAGGCAGCCGGCGTGCAACATCCCATCAGTGAACTGTGACGTTGTACAACCAAACGTGCAAGCGCATCTGCAAGGCACCTCTGCATGCAAAATGTGCAGCGTGCCGAGACAACGGCAAACCACGTGCCACTCCACCTGTATAGCCTTTAAAATAATGCAGACATTCAAGCAAAGATGTCTATAACTGCTTCTGCAGGATACCTTACACCTCTGTAAGGAACCAACAAGATTCTGGGAGGTTTAACCTTGTCTTGCTACTAACGTGCAAAGAATCCTGTTTATATGGGAGGCACTTCTCCGAAGAGCTCGGGGCGGGGGAATCCTTTCTCGGATTCTGGGAGCTGCGGTCCAACCAGGAGTGTCTCTGAGTTGTGATTCTGTGTCTCCACTGAATATAAAACTAAAGTCCATCAGGTCGGGTGGGTTCGACTTCCTTTTTTTCATTTTCTTTTAACATTTGAAGTGTTTTATATTTTTGGGAATGCTCACCGGAAGGTGGTGATGTATGTCCCACTCATTTCTCAGGGCTCCGATCCGGCCAGCACTTACTGTTTGAGCTCACTGTTAGAGGGTGTGCTGCAATGGCATGAACTCTTATTTATACAGCACCATTAATACACAACACAGGAAGCAGTTAAAGACAAGTCTCTGCCCCAAAGGTCTTACAATCTACAATTTCAGAGAAAGCGGAAGAGGAGGGGAATTGCGGGGAGGGAAAAATGAGGGACCATTGAAAAATTATAATAATACAAAAATGATATTAGCATTGTAAACATTAATTCTCTCTCTCTCTCTCTCTCTCTCTCACACACACACACACACACACACACACACACGTCTCTTTAAAACCTCAGTTTTGGACTTCATCAATATCACATTCTGCAACTGGTTGGAAGCAAGCTAGGCGTCAGCTCCAAAGCCGGCTGCCAGTCTCAGCAAGAGCCAAATTATAGCATTGTGGGAACTGCCGTTCCACAGACAAACCTGTAATCTGCAAAGAATTTGAACTACCAAGGAGAAAACAAATTAAGGCCCACAAGGAAAGAAACGCACACACATACACACACAGACGCACAGAGGAAAAGAATCAGGCAGGCCTCTATTTAAGCATCGCTCTTTCTGGGGTCGGAGCTGAAGTGGCAGCGAGCGAGAGTTTTGTTTGTTGACAAGTTGTTCAAGTTTCCATGAAATTGGGCGGAGAGCAACCGCAGTTCCCCGTAATTAGCTCTCGGCTTCTGGAGCAGCACAAAATTATCTTCACGTGCTCAGAATAGAGAAGAGAGTTTTCTTTTGGCCCTTCTGGAGTCTTGGCCAGCTCATGCCTGACAGGCAGAAAGTGCGGTGAATTCGCACTCACATTCTTGGGGAATTTACACACACTCACAACATGCACACCCCTGCCAGCACAACTGCTGCACAACTCCTGTGCCTTGCAAAGGACTGTAGGAAGTATTCCCGAATGCACAGTTTAAGCAAGGCACTCCCCTGGCCTGCTAGATCTCACTGTCGTTCTGTGCGTGAACCAAAAATTCACCCCAGCCCATACTAAATGCATCCATATCACTCTGTGTTGTGGACTTAAAAACAAACACCAGCCATTGCCGTTCTGTTGTCTGTCATTAAGAAAAAGAAGCCATGGGGAAACTTCTATCATGACATTTATAAAAATGTGCTATGATGTGCAGAAAGTCAACACAAAAGACTTCTTTTCCCTCCACTGATAAAAGGGGTGGAGATCCGCTGTGTTCACCACAACGGACCATACCGGCACACGAGCTGGCAACCAGGAGGGGCATTTCTGGGAAGCAGAAGCCTGTGTCCAGTTCTGGGCACAGGAAATATATCGACGATATAGAACGTGTCCAGAGGAAAGCCACCAAAATGGTAGAAGACCTGGAAACCATGCCCTATGAGGATGACTTAGGAAGATGGGTACTTTTGGCATGAAGGAGAGAAGGTTAAGAGGTGACATTATAGGTATGCTTAAATATTTGAAGGGATGTCATATGAAGGATGGAGCAAGCCTCTTTTCTGCTGCTTCAGAGACTAGGACAGGGAGCAATGGCTTCAAACTTCAGGAAAAGAGAGGCCATCTAAACATTAGACAGAATCTCCCGACAGTAAGAGCAATTTGCCAGTTCAATATGCTGCCTTAGAATGTGGTGGAATGTCCTTCTCCGAAAGTTTTTAAACAGAGACTGGATGGCCATCTGTCGGGAATGCCTTGATGGTGTATTCTCGCATGGCAGAATGGGGTTGGACTCAATGGGCCTTGGGGTCTCTTCCAACCCTACAGTTCTACGAGTCTATGGACTTCAACCATTTGCAAAGGCAGACATGTTTGGCTGGATCATTTTGCAACACATACACACTGCAAGAGAAAAAAAAATTATTTTGAGTAACTACTTTTCTTTCCCCTAATTACAGGGAAGGGTGAAGAACTACCCAGAGCAATGAACGCTCACCTGGTAGTCTTACTTAACCTCTTCCTCTTGTGAAAATCCATACCTCAGCAGGGTTTATATGATTTAAACCAAATTGATTCAAATCATGATTCAAATTACTTATCTGAAAGACCCAGTTGTAATGCTTTAAAACCAGTTTAACCCACTAATGAGGAAGACTCTCCTTAATCATCATTTTCTAACAGGAGTACTTCATTGCTTAATATATCCTTAATACATATTCAGAGACACAGCTTTCATTACTAGGTACATATGCAGTCAGCAAATATTCTGAGTTGTTTTCAGATTAATTTTGACTTCAGCCAAAAAAAAAAAGGGATTCCTTGCATTTATATCCAGACTTCTCCTTGTTCAGATCTACTCCAGACCTTCTCTGGGCCTTTCTACACCACATTTTCAGAGTGCTATTCTTCCACTTTCAACCTCCTATGAAATCCTGGGGTTTGCAGTTTAGGGAAAGGCACTGAGAATTCTCAGCCAGAGAGCTCTTTGGCCTCAGGAGACTACAAATCCCAGAATCCCACAGGACGTTGAAAGTGGAATAAGAGCACCATAACAGTGTAGTGCGGAAAGGCCCCCTGTCATTGCACTTAGGGAAAGGCAAGGCTAAGAAAAAGAGAAAGCAAGGGAATGTATTCACTCCCTTGTCTTCATATACACTTCGCTCCATATTCTGCACAAATACAGAATGGGTGACATCTACGTTAAAAGTGGTACAAGGGAAAATTATCCACTACCCAGGGGGTTTTAGTAAACCACAGGATAAGGTGACGAAAAGTATTAGTACCGCTCTATTCTGCTTTGGTCAGACCTTGCGTGGAATACCGTGTCCTGTTCTGGGTACCACGATTCAGGAAGGATATTGATCAGCTGGAAGGTGTTCTGAGGAAGGCAGCCAAAATGATAGAAATCCAGCCTTATGAGGAACAATTTAGGGACCGGGGTATATTTAGCATGGAGAAGAAAAGCCTGAGAAGTAACGTGATAGCCATGTTTAAATGATCTGAAAGGAGATCACGTATTAAACCGCTGATCAGATTATCTGATGTGGGAGAGGGTCAATTTTTTTTCTCCCATGTGCCAGAGAATGGCACTAAATTTGTGCCCATAGAGTGCAATTGTTTCTTTCTTTTCCAGAAACTTGCCGGTCAACGGATCAAGGAACGGCATCGGTCCGGGGACCACCACTTTGAGAGGAGTGAGCTTTTCTGCTGCGGCAGAGACTAGCAACATTTCCGCACGACACTCTTATAGCGCGATGATTCCACCTTCAACCTCCTATGGAAACCTGGGGTTTGCAGTTCCGGGAGGGGCCGGCCGGCCCCTCCCGGAACTGCAAACCCCAGGTTTCCATAGGAGGTTGAAGGTGGAATCATCGCGCTATAAGAGTGTCGTGCAGAAATGGCCTGCAACATGAACCAATGGATTCAAATTCCAAGAGATTCCGTCTAAATATTAGGAAGAAAATAAGGTGGGAAAGGAAAATGGAAAACTGCTAAGCTATACTGTCACAGCAGCCAGGATAATTTTTGCAAAATATTGGCAACAGAGACCTATTCCACTGATGCAAGAATGGTTAGAGAAGATGATGGAATTAGCTAAAATAAATAAATTGTTGCTTGAAAGGGAACTCCATACAATCTTGTCTCAAAATTTGGCGTCTTTATATATCATATGTGGAAGGAAAGATTTGGCAATAAGGTTCAATTAGGTTTTGATATTGAGTATACACTTCTCTCTGAGTTTCAGAGATAAGAGACTATATATAAAAAAAGGAGTTTTTCCTTTTTTTTTTTTTAAAGAGGGGAAATATATTGATCTTTGTAAAACAACCGATGTCTGCAAGTGTGGGAAATCATGGGGAGGGGATAAGTGTTGGTTTTTTTAACTTTTCTTTGTGTGTAGGTATTTTTTTTTCTTATATTCCTTTCTGTTCTCTCTTGTTTTTGTTTTTAATAGGACCAATTTCCTTTTCTTTCCTTATTGCTACTTGTTGAAGTTTTGTTTGGTCATGTTAAATGTCAGTAAAAAATTATTTCAGAAAAAGATTTTAAAAAGAAGAAATAAACACTACGAAGAACTTCTTTACTGGTTAAACAGCTGTTTAACAGTGAAACGGACTGCCATGGAGAGTCGACAGTCTGTTCCTTTTGGAAGATCTTTAAATACAGTTTGGATGAGCATCTCTCAGAAGTCCTTAGTTGTACAGTATATTCCTGCCTGGCAGCAGGGATAAAACAGGATCTCTTCCAGCTCTATGAGACCACTCGTAGAGGAGGACCGAACAGCTTTAAATTAGCTCCCATCCACAAAATGTGGTTAACATAGTCATTGAATATAATCAGAAGTTGTATAATTAGTATTCATGATCATATCTTTGACTGTGGCTCTTGTTAAAAGAAAATAGTTTGAGAACAAATTGAAAACTGGTTTACATTTTTAAAATGCAATTCACATTTTAAAAGCTGCTTGTTTTTTTTTTTTAAATCCACTTTTTAATTTGTTTAAAAATATTTTTAGCCTAGTAGCTCAGTAGTAGCACTCACAAAAGGTTACAGATTTGAAGCCCATCCTCTTCAAGAAAGACTCTCACCTGCCAGTCAGGGCAAACAGCCAAGAACTAGAAGCATTAATGGCAAAAAAGCAGCTCTTACACCCCTTGCCCTGCTAGGACAAGACTTCACTAAGGGCCTTTCTGCACTACACTGTTACAGTGCTATTATTCCACTTTCAGCATCCGATGGCATCCTGGGGTTTGCAGTTCAGGGACAGGCCTTGAGAATTCTCACCCAGAGAGCTCTTGGGCCTCAGTAAACTAGAAACCCCAGAATGCCACAGGACATTGAAAGTGGAATAATTGCATTGTAAGAGCGTAGGGTGGAAAGGCCCTAAGTTGTCTCCCCAGCCTTAAGGACCGAAAATTTACTTTTTCCAGTTTCGAGAAATGAATGAAAAATAAAGAATTTCTTAACGCTACATGTTTCATCAAGGCTGGAATTATAAAACTCTCCTGATGTGGACAGACTACAACTTGCACTGTTCTTTCCCTTGGCGATGCTGTCCAGTGATGCTGGGAGTTGCACATCTGCAGGGTCACATGATTCCCACCCATGCTTTACCTCCCGTACTACATTTTGGGCACGCTGTTCACAGAACCACACACCAAGAGTACATACCCTCCAAGATTTCACATGACGGAAACAGGAACACTTGTGGTCTAGCAACGTGTGTGGTCAGGACGGCAAAAAGTTATTAATGAGGGAGAACACAAAAGTTGGAGCGGCTGCAGCAGTCTGCTTTTGCCTGAGCCTACTGCGAAGCGCAAGCTGTGCCCCCTCCTCTATTTCCCCTCCTGTGTTAACTCAGTTTAAACTACTGTTGCACCCCAAACTCAGTAGGTGTGGCAGCTGAAGACAAAGGAGGAAAACACGAGGGAGAGAGAGAGAGAGAGAGAAATCGGAACATTTTCAAAGCAGTTGAAAAATGGGGGGACAGAGAATTGTGCCATTTCCGCACTACACTGTTATAGTGGTATTATTCCACTTTCAACACCCTGTGGAATTCTGGGCTTTGTAGTTTCCTGAGGCCAAAGAGAGCTCTAGCTGAGAATTCTAAAGGCCCCTCTCTAAACTGCAAGCCCCAGGCATTCCACGGGATGTTGAAAGTGGAATCATAGCACTATAACAGTGTAGTGAGGAAATAGCCTGCGCCTCCCAAATCAGGGCAGCTGAAAGGTATGAGAGTGTAGCCCAGAAGGCAAATCTTGGGAAAGTTAGTAGAATGCCCAGGTCCTCCCAGGCAGCGTGGGCCAGAGGTCATACCTGCAGGAGAACCCTGGGACTGCCCGTTCCCAAAAAGCAGCCTTTTAAAGTTCTTCTAGAAAGAGGAAATGGCTGGAGAATCCTTGATGGGTTGAGGAAGGAGTCACACAGAAAGAGCGTGAGAGAGAACACTTCTTGTTCTTTCTCCTAAAGCAACATTTTAAGGATTTTACAGCACAACTTCCTGAGGCGGAAGTGAATTTCTCCAACAGAGGCCCACTTTTCCACTTGAGGTCTGGAGGCGAATTTAAGCTTAAGGACTCCAGCTAGGGAGCTACTGCCTTATGAAAACACACAGCCAAAGAGAGACAAGCCTAAGGCATAATCTTGTGGCAAACCCCGGCACTTAATTGTCAACAGGCTGAAACCTGGGGCACCAGGGCTTTGGCAAAATTACAGGGGACACCACGGTGTGCTTGGCAAATTGGTTTGGTAATCCGGACTCCGAAAACATGGAGTCGTGCTCTGTAGGCTGACCATGCCACTTTCCAACGGGGAAAACCAAGGGCCAGAAGAGTAACGCTCAAGGTTTTTCCTCCTTCTCTCCCACTGGGACAGTCACAGGGTGGGATCTGTTCTACTCACAGGCTGTTTCCGCACTACACTGTTACAGTGCTATTATTCCATTTTCGACATCCTGTGGACTGCTGGGGTTTGTAATTTACGGAAGCCAAAGAGCTCTCTGGTTGACAATCCTAAAGGTCCCTCCCTAAACTGCAAACCCCAGGATGCCACAGGATGCTGAAAGTGAAATAATAGCACTATAACAGTGCAGTGTGGAAATGGCCTTGGCTTGCTTAGCCAAAATCCAGCATGCTTTGATACCCACTGTCAATGGGATTGGGCCCTTTGGGTGGTGCCCAAAAGAAGCTCTGAGACTCAGCCCCAGGCCTGGAGATACAGGAACCCTAAATTGTGGAGAGAGGAGGAACCTCACTCATAAGCTAGAAAGTGGTAGGAAACTACCTGTGAGGTTGTGCATTCCTCATCTAATAGGGTGTTTGTTCGTTTGTTTACAAAGATTCAGCCCACCCACCCCACCTTCCCAGCTCTGGAATATCATTTTTAATAAGCAACAGGACCGGCAGTTCCTGAGGTTGGCAAGAGCACGGCCTCCTCCAGAGCCCCAAGACTTTACCAGTACTACTTTGCAGTGAGCAGTCAAAACAGATCAAATGGACACAGCTTAAGGGAATTCGCATTTTGCATCTTCTGCATTTTCCAGTGCAGGGGGGGGGGGGAATTGAGGCTTCTTCCCCAAGGCCTCCTGCTCCCTACATCCAAGAGCCGGCAGCAAAAAGGAACAACACGGCTGGCGACAGAGCCCCCTCCACCCGTGGTCCTATTAAAATGCTTACAACGCTGCAGCAGAATCTAAAAATTATATCTTCTAAATTATATGCATTAGCGTGCTCCGCCTGTCATCCTCAAGAATGCGCGTAATTACAGTCCGCTCTGGTAACCACGGCTCCTTTCGCTAAAAGGCCTTCTTCCTCCTGAATCGCCCACCCTCCCTGCTCCTTCTTGCATTTCAGAAATAGAACTAGCTTTCTCTCGGCCTGAGCAGCCGGGGTGTGTGTGTGTATGCGCGTTCCGGCCTGCCACCCGCTGCCCTCTCTTGACAGCAAACCCAAGAAATCCACGAGCAAACGGATTCTATTTCCAGGGTTTCGGCTGCACCGGTGCCATCAGACGCGGCTTTCGGATGACCCGGGCTATTCTGAGGGGTGATGCTGACATAAGGTCTTCTTGCTGCTGGGAAGAGTCTGGTAGGAAGGATGTTACAGCAGAAGCACCAGGATGTGCTAAGCTTCAGCCCCAGGCATGCCTTCTCCTATGGAAGTGAAGCTTCAGAAACGGGGCAAACAATTGCGCCTGAGCAAAAAGGGTGTGCCTTATATCACCACAACCCCTCTGTGAGGATTGCAGCTACACGCGTGTAGCCATGTCACCCAGCAAGAGGTCTTTGCAGTTCTGTCCAGGGTTTCTAGGTCTTAGGGCTCGGTTCTTCTGCTCCAGGCCTTAGGATAAAAGGGAGGAATCTCAGGGCAAGAGTGCTGGCTTGAAAAGGGCGTGCTTGTGCGTTTTTCTCACTTGTTTAAACTTGGTGGGGGGTTTTATTACACAAAACAGCTCAATGGATGTAAATGGATATAAATATCACTTCAAATCGGGGTGGGGAAAAGACTGTCAGGTTCATCTGGTAGATTTTTGGGTGATTAGCGGTAGATCGGTGGGTGTTCCTGACTCTTGGGTGTCTAACAGGGAAAAAAGTTTCTGTCTCCGCTGCCAATTGGATATGTTTAGGGGCAGAGTTTCCAGATTTTGTGGCCTGGTCCTTCTTCTCCAGGCATCAGGATGGGGGAGGAATCTCTGTGAGAGTGCACTGCCTTGAAAAATGGGCGTATGTATCTTTGTTTTTCATTAGTTAGAATATTTCTCTTATTTGCTTATCTGCATGGCACCATCCCTTGTGCTACCGTGGCTCATACTTAATGCATCATCTTTAATGACATCACCAGGGGTTCCCTCTTGTAACATCACCCTTCCAGTATCACTAGGGCCTGCCTCCTGTAGCATCACAAGTGGTCATCGTGAGGCCTCAGAGCCAGGGATAGTCCTGACCTGGCAATCCTATGTAGAGCCTTCCTTTTCTTCACAGAGCTCAGATGGGTGCATGATTACCATTCTGTTTTACCTAACAACCCTGCAAGGTAGGTCAAAACGAGAGAGAGGACAACCAGCCCAAGCTCACCAACCGAGCTTGACACCTAAGTGGGAAGGTCTCCCCAGTCCGACACTTGGAAAAGTTACTTTTTGGGACTACAACTCCTAAAACCAGCACCAACAAAACCATGAGTAGGGGGTTTGGGGAGTTTTGATCCCGGAGGGAGGAGTTGTAGTCCCAGGTGAGGGGAGTGGCAAAAAAGATCAATGATGTGCCCCTCAGGATCCTTTTGTACTGCAACTCCCAGCAACCCTTAACGGTACAGCAGATGACACAGGATGATGGGAGTTGCAATCCAGAAATCTGGAAGGCCACAAATTGTCCACCTTGTGAAAATTCCAGATGACTATGCATGGCTCTCTAACCTGCCAGCCCCATCCACCACCCCCCCAAAAAAATCAAGGACGTGTTCCCTCCAAGGAAATCTGCTAAGAGAACCATGCCCACAATGAGTCAGAGAGTGGGCCTAAACTGGATGAGGTCACAGTCTAACAAACATCCCTCCATCTACACACGGAACAGGGATGATATGGACCTCCAATGTCACTGGGCTGTAACTCCAAGCACTTCCCGCTTTGGGGTTAGGGGATGATGGTGGTTGCAGTCCAAGGACATGTGGAGGGCTGTAAGACTCACACCTCTAGTCTACACCACTGTGACACCAACCTATCTGTTATCCATCCATTCTGTCGGCTCTTTCTGCCTCCCTCCCTGTAACACAGCTGCAAACAATAAAAATTTTCCAAGCTTTGCCCCGGGACCTAGCCCAACTCCCCACTCCTCCATTATATGAGAATGAGTCAGAGCTTGGAAAAGTGATCTTTTGGACTGCATCATCCAGAATCCTTGGCCATGCCAGCTGGGGATTCTGGGAGTTGCAGTTCAAATTATTACTTTTATAGAAACTGGAAAGGGGCAGCTACATGAAAGATTGGCCCACTTCATCCAAGAATCAGAAAATCTATCAGCAAGACAAGAACATACTTTTCTTCCTTGCCTCCCACTACAGTGAAAAAGAAACTGGCTCCTTCCAAGGCTCCAAATCTGCCAGAGAAGTTGTTTGTTCAGCCTTCTGATGGAACAGAAAAAAATAAGCTTCCTAATGCAAACATTTTTACATCTGCAGGGTGTCAGCGTCGTTGTCGTTGTATCCTTACAGGCAAAAATTACTCAACAAAGTTAGTCAGCAGTTTCAGCAAAGACGACTTAGGAAGCACATGAATATTAATGCTGCCATGGTGGCTTTCATTCCACCCCCAGCTTTATTTTCTTGTTATTATCAGGCCATTAACATGTCAGTATTTAAGGTTCTGCTGGCATCTCAGTGGAAACTTCTGCTTTGCAAAAAAAGATTTTGCATCCTAAGAAGGAAGGATGCTGCATAGACCGGTCCAGTGTGAATAAAGGCACGCCATTTATGATCAGGTGCAGAATTCGAGTATCGTGGTGCGGCGGTACAGCTCTGAAGACTGGGGTTTGAATCCCTGACTGGCCGCAGGAACCCACCGGGTGACCTTGGGCGAGTCACACTCTCTTAGCCTCAGCGGAAGGGGAAGGGAAAAACACCCTCTGAACAAATCTTGGCAAGAAAACCCAGCAATAGGGTTGCTTACGGTTGCTGTATGCCTGAAACGATTTGAATACATGCAATAACAATAAAAATGGCCACAAATATGATCAGATGGAAAGTGCACCAGCAGAGGCTAAATAAAGGGTAGGAAACCTTAGCTCCTGGGGCCAGATTTGGCCCTCCTCAATCTGGACTTCCGTACATGGCCTCACCTCCTTTCCCATAACACCACTGTTTGGCCCTTTCCCTGCTCCTATTTCTCCCCCACGCTAGCCATTCAAATGCCTCTCCTAGGGCTTCGTTTCCTTCCTGCCAAACGCCAAGGAGGCAGTTTCTGTTCTAAACTCGAGTCTTGTATCAGTAATGGACTAGATGAAGGCAAAAAGACCCAAGCTTAATCCAGACAAGGCAGAGGTGCTCCTAATTAATGTCCAAAAGACAGATCAGCAAAGAGAGGTTTGGCCTCCACGGTCTCTTCCAGCTCTGGAATTCTATGAGGACATTCTATGGGGAGTCACGCCCCTCCTGAAGACACAGGTTTGTAGCTTGGGGGTACTTCTGTCCTGCACCGTAAGCCACTTTGAGTCTTTCCAAGGAAAAAAAGTGGGATACAAATAAATATCATCATCAACACCATCATCATCAGCTTTCCAGACACAGGACCAAGTCCCAGAATGCGGCCAGGTGAACACATGTGGCCAGCTACCAGCAGAGGACGGACCTATGGTTGCCATAAACTCCTGAGCCACGTCTTACTGGGTGGTCTGAGACCCAGAAAAACCAACTCACTATTAGCATAAAGGATTTATTAATTAGGGTTTCCCTCTTTGCCCTGCTGTCTTGTAACTCCAAACCTTGGACCCCAATGGATAAATCTGTGTTCCCGCCCCCTCCACCAACCACGTTCAGATTTTTTTAAAAAACTCAATTTCTTTCCATCTTGAAAATGAGGGAATTTGAGGCCCCTGGTAGACACTTTTCAAAACTGAACTAAGATAAAATCGTTGGTTCTTGTGGGTTTTTCGGGCTTTGAGACTGTGTACTGGTTGTATTTTCTCCTGACGTTTCGCCTGCATCTGTGGCTGGCATCTTAAGAGAAAATACAACCAGAACACGGTCTCAAACCCCGAACAACCCACAAGAACCAATGGATTCTGGCCGTGAAAGCCTTTGACTCTCAGATAAAATTGTCCTTTGCTGAGCTTTAGCTTACAGGCGAAAGAGAGCCAAGATTTGTTTGCATCTTCTCACCGTCTCAATTCTGAGGTCATGAAGGAAGAGGAAGAAGAAGGTAACTCAAAAGTCAAATAACTAAAAGAGGTGCCAAGCCACATTTTATGCATAGTAGAGAGGTTACCACGGCGGGCACTCCCATGGCGGGCGGGCACTCCATCAGGGAAGATTAAGCAGTTTCCAGGAGTTGTTACATAACTCTTGTTTCGCTGGATTCCTTTCAAGAACCTCTCCACAATCCATGGCTACGAAACCTGAAAAGCACAGCGGCAGGCTAAAGTCCTCGGCAGAACACGGCTGCTCCTCAGAGTTAGGGCTTTTCCGCACTACGCTGTTACAGTGCTATTATTCCACTTTCAACCTCCTGTGGAATCCTGGGATTTGTAGTTTACTGAAGCCAAAGAGCTCTCTGTCTGAGAATTCTGAAGGCCCTTCCGTAAACTGCAAACCCCAGGATTCCATAAGAGGTTGGAATAATAGCACTAGAACAGTGTACTATAGTGCGGAAATGCGGAAAGGTCCATAGAGGTCCAAATCTACCTGTCTCTCCAAGAAGAGGAGAGCCACTGAATCCACCACTGAAATCTTACTGAGTCAATAGGTCTACTCTAGGAGGGAACCAGGGGTGTAGGTACAAAGGGGAGCAAGCAAAGGCATTGCCCCCTCAGAGGAATTCTGCCCTTCCCTATCGACATTTTTCCTTCCCTAAATTCCTAGTATGTCTGGGTGTATATGGCTTAGCTCCAACGTTTCACAGATGAAAACCGGGACTCGTGGCTGGGCCAAACTGCACGATGGCCAAGGTGGGGAAGAACAGTTATGAGCGTCTGCAACAGTTTGCTTTTGCCTGAATCTACAGGGAAGGGAAGATTCCACCCCATCCTCTCCTTTCTCACCTACTGAATTAGCAGAGTGCAAACTACTTTTGGATTTTGAACTCAGTTTGCAGTAACCCAGCCTGAGGACAAAGAGAGAAGGTGAGAGGGGGAGAGAGAAACTGGGACGTTTTAAAGGCAGCCGAAAAAGTGGGAAGACAGAGAATTAACAGGGGCTGTCCCTACCAAATCAGGGCCGGTGGAGGGTAGGTGGGTTGAGGAGATTTAAAGTATAAAATGGGTACATATATAACTCCACCCATTTATTCTACTTCCGTTCCCTAGAGTCAGGCTGGGCACTTTTGCCTCCTCCCAGATGGTGGTGGACTCCAGCTCTCATCATTCCCCACCAAAGGCTATGGTAGCTAGGACTGATGGGAGTTTCAGTCCAGTGAAATCTGACGGAGCAAATGTGACCCACCCCTCTGCTCTACACACACACATGCACACCTCTTTTTAAAAACCTTAGTATAGCAAGGAGAATTATTTCTAGGTACAGAACTCCAGTGCAAAAAGAATGATTTTAAGAAGCAACACCAACACAGATCTGAGTAAGCAGGGAAAGAGAGAAAAAGGGTTCATGCCCCCAGGGTACAATTCTAAGTCCACTTACCAGAGAATAAGCCTCATTGAACTCAGTGGGATTTATTCCCAAACAGCCATTGCCTGAACTCATACCCAGTTGATGCTAACCTCCTGCCTAGAGGTCCTGCTACCTATTCTGTTTTCTCTATTTTCTGAGCATTTGTTCTGACCCATTTCTGCTTCAGCCAGCAAATCTGCCAGTGATCCATCCGTGGAAGCATTTGCCTTAACGTGTGCAGTTTTAGCAAGCCATTTTCTCAACGACAGACATTTCGGACCTATGCTAGGGCTGATAAAAATCAACAATTTAATTTTTTAAAAAAACACACAGACGTTTTAAATTTTAATCCAATTTAATCAGAGCCTGGATCAAGGATATCATGACGAATGCTAATTATACAACTCTAATTATATTATATGAATATGTTAACAACAGTTTATGGATGGAAGATAACTTGAACCTGTTCCTATTTTGCAAGTCCTTGGCTTTCCCTCTCTTCCCCTTGGCCTAGCTTTTTCCTAAGTGCAATGATGGAGGAGGTCTGGAGCAGATCTGAACAAGGAAGAGCCCGGATATACAGTTAGCCCTCCACGTTTGCTAAGGATATCAGTGCAGGACTTCTGCAAAAGTGGAAAAATTGCAAACATCAAAATGTTTGCAGTTTTAGGGAGGAGCCTTTAGAATTCTCAGCCAGGGAGCTCTTGGGCCTCAGGAAACTACAAATCCCAGAATTTCACAGGATGCTGAAAGTGGAATAATAGCACTCTAACAGTGTAATGAAGAAATGGCCTCAATCTGGTAACAATTCAAAACAATTATCTGGTGTATATCTGTCTTCTAATGAACCTGCCTCTTTGAACTTGCATTATGTTTATGGTTTACAGTAACGTACTTCTAACAAAATCGCTAGTGATTTTGTTAGGCTCGGAAAAATTATCGGTTAGTAATTTTATAGGACTAATAAGTGTTAATCATTGGCCAGGATACTGACTTGCATTTTGGGCATCTGTAGCTCCTCAAATCACTTTTGTCTAATGCTAGTTTGTTCAGCCTTGTACATGTTTGTTACCTGTGTGTACAAAGCGAGGACAATGTTAACATCCGTGATGTCTTGGAAGGCAACACAGACGGGGGTTAAACTGGGATTTAAATGATTAAAACTAATTCCTTCAGAGAAGCAATGTAAATTATGATTTAAATCACAACTTATAAAGATTTAAGTCAACTTAAATCTTAAACTAGAGATTGAACTTAATGATTCAATTTTAGATTTAGATCTACTGGATTTAAATTAAGCCAACCCTGGCATATCCAACTATATGCACTTTTTTAAAACTGAAGAACCGTACCACAAAAATCAAAAGGATGATTGCATTCCAGTTTGCAAATTGGCTTGGGAAGTGCAAATTAGAGGAAACCAAATTGAATTAAAATAGGAACCAAACTTTTTTTTTTTTGGCACCATCTCTGTCAAGAAGCAGCAGAATTCCCCATTGCTGAGGCATCTCTGACACAGAAGTAAGGAAATGCCCTGCAATTCCAAGGAAGTCTGTGTTGCACTGACAATCTAAACCCTAAGCTGCCCATTTCTGCAAAACACAATGCAGAAACAACACTAGAAAATATGTACTCTTTGGAAGGGGAATGCTGGGCTAAACTGTCCTTAAACACAAAAGCACACTCTCATTGACCTCAGAAATTATTTGCACTTTAGGGTCCTACAAAACTTTCATCTCAGCCCAACCGCAACAGCCTTCCCTAACTCAGTCATCTCCAGATGTGTTTAACTACAACTCCCATTACCCCCATCACCATGGTCAATTTATACCCAGCCAATCCACAGTCAGTAGCAGAGGTGACAACTATGCACCTTGCAAGGTGCTATAGGACTGCAACTCGTAGAGTTCTTCACCCTTGACTATGCTGGCTAGGCTAGGACTGATGGGTCTCGCACTCCAACTACAGGAGGGCTGCATGGTTCCAGCAACCATTCCAGATTGTGGCTGACCATGTGTTTTTAAAAACAAGTACGTGCCACAATAAATTAAATCAAACTCTCTCGCACACAGAGGCAGTAGCAAAATCACCAGCAGTAAAATTAGCAGGAGGGGTATAAATAAAAGATCAGGTTGTTATTACTCATCAAAAGTTCTAGAGAATAAAAATGGCATTAACTTCACACCTAAAGGTGTTCTTTTCAAAAGGCGTTACATATTTATGACATACTTTCTCTACAGGAGTTCATGGGGATATATGTCCGTCCAACTTCTGTGGTCACAAAAACTGTCCAAGGTAGGTTAGGCTGAGAGAGAGTCACTGGGACACTGCCGTGCGCGCGCATCCATTTGTGTGTACTTGTATGTTTCTCTGTGCACGGTTTCTGTAGGCCAAAGTCTCCCTCATGCCTTCGAATTTTCTTTCAGCATAGGAATTTTCTTTGAATTTTCATAGAATCATAGAAACATAAAGTTGGAAGAGACCACGGGGGCCATCCAGTCCAACCCCCTGCCATGCAGGTACTCACACTCAAAGCACTCCCAACAGACGGCCACGCAGCCTCTGCTTAAAAACCTCCAAAGAAGGAGACTCCACCACACTCCATGGAGGCAGCAGATTCCACTCCGGACAGCCCTGACCATCAGGAAGTTCTTCCTGAGGTTCAAGTGGAATCTCCTTTCCTATAGTTTGGATCCTTTGCTCCTTGTTCTAGTCTCTGGAGCAGCGGAAAACAAGCCGCTCTCTACTCGACATGACATCCCTTCAAATATTTAAACATAGCTATCATGTCCCCTCTTAACCTTCTCTTCTGCAGACCAAACATCCCCAGTTCCTTAAGCTGCTCCTCATAGGGCTTCATGGCTTCCAGACCCTTCACCATTTTGGTTGCTCTCCTTTGGACATGTTCCAGCTTGTTGATATCCATCTTGAAATGAGGTGCCCAGAACTGGAAACAGTATTCCAGATGAGGTCTAAGCAGAATAGAGTGGTACCGTTACCTCCCTCGATCTAGACACCATACTCCTGTTGATGCAACCAAAAATCGCATAGGCTTTCTTGGCTGCCGCATCACACTGCTGACTCATGTTCAGCTTGTGGTCCACGAAGACTCTTAGATCCCTTTCACATGTACTGCTATCCAGCCATGCGTCCCCCATCCTATATTTGTGGATTCCACTTTTTCTGCCTAAGTGCAGGACTTTACATTTCTCTCTGTTGAAATTCATTTTGTTAGCTTTGGCCCAGCTCTCCAATCTGTCAAGGTCATTTTGAATTCTGACCCTGTCCTCTGGGGTATTAGCAACTCCTCCCAATTTGGTGTCATCTGCAAATTTGATCAGCATGCTCTCTATTCCTTCTTTCAGCATAGGAACAAATGCATTAACTAACCAGCTGTATTTTCCCCTCTGGAAAAGTATTTTAAAAATAATGTATATGTTTTTAAAAAGACGGTTAATTGGTTGCCATTACTCATTGTTGGGGTTACCAGTTCCGACTATTCCAGGCCTTCAGGTTTCCAGGCCAAAACTGGAGACCTAGGGAATAGCCCTTGGCTATGCACTTTCTGTAAAAATATTTCTTATATTCAATGCTGAATGAATACATATCTGATTCAGAGTCCACTGTTGAGTGTTAACCAGAAGTCACTTTATTAGCAAACAGGTTGAATTTTATTCCTGGGAAAGCAAATATTCTTGCACATGGACTATATGCTTTATGAGACCATTGTCACCTCAATCTATAAAAAAACTTGCTTTTCACAATAAAGAGTCCTTCTCTTTGCACCTGTAGGAAGTAGTTTTGGCTGCATTCTTCCTGAGGGGAGAGAAGTCCCTTTGACCAAAGTTGGGGATCTTTCCAGGCTGATTCAGAGCAGACTCATGATCGCACAGACAACTCAGGACGGTCAGTGTGGACCTGATATTCTAGGTCTGGCCCCATGTGTTTTTTTAGGGTCTGCGGGTAACCCTTTCACCCTGAAGTGTTATATGTTAAGTACCAATCAAAATTGCTGACAACTCACTGTTCAAATACAGATCAGACATGCAGAGATAACACCAAGCCCCGTTTGGAAATTAGGACAGAAATCTTAGCTAAAGGGGATGGTCCCAGATCAGCAGAGGACTGTTCCATCTCACTTGCAAGGATAAGGAACATTTAATCCAGCTCGCTCAATTCTAGCCACAAGGTGGATGCTGAGCAGAGTGGAGGGCAAGCCCTGGCACCATGATGACTGTGAGTGGGAAGGAGGAAGCTAAGTCAATACACAATACCCTGGAAAGTCTTTGCTAGATGCAGCAACCAACCAATCAATCACTGGAAACCGATACAAGCCGCTAGTCTCCTAGCTGAGCTGGAGATTTGCACCCAGCCCTTTTCTCTTTCCTTAAGCTAAGACCAACAAAACTGGAGAATTTGCACTCTCATCTTCTGGAGATGACCCACAAAAAGGAAAGCCTGTCAGATCATCCTATTCCTTTTCTGGTTGAAAGCGGACACACACCCCACAGACAGCTCAAAAAAAGGAAAAAAACAACAACAAAGAACTGGCAGACCTTTCAAATAATTCCCGAATCCAAGGCTGCATCTAGGAGCAATTGTTGGCACCAACGTCACAGGGCACTGAATCAATTCTGAATCCCTTTCCTCCGAACTTGAGAAGAGCTAGCCAATGCACTGAACCCTATCCTCTTCAAAGTTCAGCACCTTGGAGAGCTAATTTAAAGTCTGAACCAAAATCCAGAGCAAATTCACCGCGCCGCAGATGTCAGGGCTGCCAGTGAGCAACGGTTGTTTCGGATTTACCCTCAAGGCAGGAATAGCTATTTATGCTTCCAAGGCTCCCATGTGCAGAGTCTAGACTCACACACACCTCTCCTACAAGCCCTGTCCCTCTGCCACAACTAATCCCTTGTCATCACAGCTATAGAGGCATCCTGAGGAACTGGTAAGAGGAGCTGACTAATGCTTTTAACATTTATATTGGGCTCAGATTCAAAAATGTATGTCAAAAACCACAATAACAAAACAGCAAAAAAACCTGCTTCCCACCACCGTGCTTTTGAACATACAAAGCAAATTAAAACCTGGAAGGGTGGGAAGCATGCAGGTACATTTTGCTCTGTGTGTGCGTGTGTACATGTGTCTTGAAGTTGCACATTGACTTCCAGTGATGCCGTGAGTTTCCTGGCGTTTTCTTAGGCAAGGAATATTCAAAGATGGTTTTGCCACTTCCTTCTTCTGAAATATAGCTCACAGTATCTACTGTTTGGTCTCTCATTTAAACATTAACCAGTGCTGACTCTGCTTAGCTTCCAAGATCAGAGAGGATCTGGTGCCTTTAGGGTATCTCCTGAGAAATCTGAGCCGGCACAGGGGAGCTCCAGTCTTGCAACTAGCTCAGCTTTAATTCAAAGAGACCAATGTTGCAAATCCCAGTAATGATTCCCCAAATGTTTTTACTCCATTTCCCAGGGCAAAAAAGTTTCTCAACATTATGGTTTTTCAACTGATGTGTCTCTCCAAATGGTTACTTACTAGCAGTGAGAACTTTAAGTCAAAACATGGTGGTGTTTTGGCTCCAGCTCTTCTGCTTTTGGCCCCCTCCACTACTGGAAACCCCTTCCCAACCCTTCTCTAAAACTGGATTCAGCTCTCACTTGGGCTGAAAGGAATTCCCTCCGTGCATTACAAGGAAGCTTTAATGCAATAGGACGCAGAGGTCTGAATGTTGGACCATGACTCTGGAAGATGAGAGTTCAAATCCCAACTCAGCCAGAAACGCCCACTGGGTAGCCTTGGGCAAGTCACACTCTCTCAGCCTCAGTGGAGGCCAAAGGCAAACCTCCTCTCAACAAATCTTGCCAAGACAACTCTAGGACAGGACCACCATAATCCAGAGTTGACTTGAAGGCATATATAAGCACCACGTACAGTGTTTGGATTACTGTAATGCACTCTGTATGGGTCTGCCTTTGAGATAGGTTCCGAAATTTCACCTGGTTGGAAGAGCTGCAGTCAGACTGTTAACAGGAACAGTCTTCAGGGAGCCTCAAAGGCTCCCCCCTTAAACTGCAAACCCCAGGATTCCACAGGATGTTGAAAGTGGGATAATAGCACTATAGCAGTCTAGTGCGGAAATGGCCTAAGAAGCTACTCAGTCCCCAATCGGCACGGCACACTGAGACATTTTTCAAATTGTGGCTCCCTTCAAGCTGGGGTGGGAAAAATGTGGCCCCCAAAAGCTTGTTGTGGCCTCGACTCCTCCAGATTCCCTATTTTTCCCCAAAGGTGTGAATTTCGGTTCATGGAAGCCTGGAAGAAAGGCCATTCACCTTTTAAATTGGCTGCAGGCCACCCCTGCACTGTTTAAACAACAAAGAATATCCATGTTTCCTGTACAGGAAGAAGGCGAGAGGAGAAGAAGTGACAAAAAACTGGGTTCCCTTTTTCAACCAGGTCCCCTTGCTGACAGTGGCCTGGTCCCTCACCCACTAGATAAGCGGGGCTGCCTCTACCATTAAATCCAGCGTCTCAAACTACCCAGGCGAGCCACTGTAAACACCACCCTGGTTTTTAAGGGATTCTCCAGCCATAACAGTAACATAGGCCATTTCCGCACTACAGCGTTATAGTGCTCTTATTCCACTTTCAGCATCCTGTGGAATTCTGGGGTTTGCAGTTTCCTGAGGCCAAAGAGCTCTCTGGCTGGGAATTCTAAAGGTCTCTCCCTAAACTGCAAACTCCAGGAATTCCACAGGATGTTGAAAGTGGAATAATAGCACTATAACAGTGTAGTGTGGAAATGGTCATAGAGGCAGTAAACAGCAGGGCGTGGAAACAGGAAGAAATGATCTAGAAAAATTTAAAGCGCTTACTAAAAGGAGACACAACAGCAAATGATTCAGAGGCATTGCAGGTTGCAAAGCGACATTCCAGGGCTGCCAGCAGCCACGTGATTTTTCCTGGAAATGCCAAATTTTTTTTTGGTGCAAGGAAGGAAACGCTTGCACAGCATCGCCAGGTAGCTCTGGAATGTTGCTCTGCAATTCTCCCCTTCTCTCACCGGACAGTCCCAATTGTTTCAGAGCATGACAGCCGGTCTCAGTCATATCCTCCCCATTTCCTCTCCCGAGAATGAAAGAGACACAATTTTCCTCAGCAGGGAAGGTCAGGCTTGGTCAGCACATTTACCACAACCCAAGATCCTGTGTGTATGTGACTTCAAGTCACCTGTCAACCCCATAAATTTCATAGAGTGTTCTTAGGCAAGGAATATTCAGAGGTGGTTTTGCCAGTTCCTTCATCTGAAATGTAGCCTACAGTGCTTCAGATTTGTTGGCAGTTTCCCATCCAAGTACTAACCAGGGCTGACCCTGCTTAGCTTCCCAAATCAGATGGGATCTGGTTCCTTTAGGGTAAGGAAATTCTGTATTCTTTTCTTTCCAAGATTATTTGCATGCACTATAGATGGGCACAGGGTTGCCAACTTTTCAGTAGCCTGTGCTTCTCTGCCCTTAGCAGCTATGCACATGGTGAACTTTACTATCTGGATTTCTACAGACTGAGATGACATTTTTCAGAAGGGAGAGGAGCAGGATGGCCAGGTTTTGTTCTGATCAGTTGGCAACCACGCCTAAGCCAAAGGACACTTGGAGAAGATACTGATTAGCCTGGGGCAGCTTTTGAACCAAGACAGGTCAAAATAACTTTGGAATTTTCATATCAAGGATCAGGACTGCCCTCAAGATGCTTTGGACTCTTATAAACCCTAGCCATTGGTCATGTTGGCCGGAGCTGACAGGAGATGGAGCCCAAAACATCTGGAAGATGTCAGATTGCGTACCCCTGGCATGCAGGCTGGCATAAACTAAAAGCCAGTTTCAGCTTCATGTCTCTTTGTGTTTAGAGAAATGAACATTACATCTTGGGACATGCCAGGAGTTTGACCAAAGTCTGCATTTCATTGTAGCCTGGGGCTAAAGGTTCTGCCACAGGTCAGACATTGTGGGGATCTCAAGGACTAAAATGGCACAAATCCTAATGGATTGACTGGATAATAGTTTTTTTAAAAAAATACACTTAAACATGCACATGTAAATACATGCAAAAGAACCAGGACTTGACAGTACCCCAGTTTTAGCAGTGAGCTTCCCACTCCCAATTCTAAAAGGTCAAAACACCTCTTCTAAGACTTTGGCTATTTCTGCACTACACTGTTATAGTGTTATTATTCCACTTTCAACACACTATGGAATCCTTGGGTTTGCACTTTAGGGAGGAGCCTTTAGAATTCTTAGCCAGAGAGCTCTTTGGCCTCAGGAAACTACAAACCCCAGAATTCCGCAGGAGGTTGAAAGTGGAATAACAGCACTATAACAGTGTAGTGCAGAAATGGCCATAGAATCTTAAGAGTTGGAAAGGACCACAAAGACCCTCTAATCCACCATCTGCCGTTCAGGAACACACAACTAAAGCACTCTTGAAAGATACCCATCCAACCTCTCTTTTTAAAAATTTATTTTAAAATAAAACACACATAATTTATTATTGTACATTTCATCACGATAGGGATACAATTCAAAACCCGTCACGCTGAATTTGATTAACCTTTTCCATTTCGCTCTGGAAGCTTAAATTTAAAAATTACCAAAAAAAAACCTAACAAAGAACAAACAAATAAATTCATAAGTTTACCAAAGATGTTTGATTCCTCTTCAACCTCTGTAAAAAAAAAAGGGGGGTTCTTTCCTTTTCTACCTATAAAGATTAATTGCCCATTTCATATTACTTTCCTCTTATCCTTTGTTGGAGTTATTCATGTAAATTTATATCAACTTCTTTACCTGTAGATTTATTTCAACACTGCAGTCCTTTCTGTCTCTTTCTCTAATTTCCTCATTTCCATTCTCTTTTTAAACATTTCCAAAGATGCAAGACCCAGCACGGTGTAGTGTCTGAGCACGGGATGAAAACCCTGGCATCTAGGATTTGAATCCCTGCTCAATCGTGAAAACCCACTGGGTGACCTTAGGCAAGTCACACTCTCTCAGCCTCAGGGGACGGCAGAAGCAAACTTCCTCTTGAACAAATCTTGCCAGAAAAACCTGTGATAGGTTTGCCTTAGAATTGCCGTTGGAAGTTGGAAACAATCCTGAAGGCACACAACACCAACAGTATTTCCCACACTGGTAGGACATGGAGTATTGCCTTCCAGCAGACTTCAGTGCTCAGGCAAATATATACAGGCTTCCCCTCTTTATCTTTATTTAATGTAGGGTCCTGCACTCGGGCAGGAAAAATGAAAGTCACAAGTATAGGATGGGGAACATGTGGCTGGATAGCAGTACGTGTGAAAAGGATCTAGGAGTCTTGGTAGATCACAAGCTGAACATGAGTCAGCAGTGTGACGTGGCAGCTAAGAAAGCCAATGTGATTCTTGGTTGTATCAATAGGAGGATGGTGTCTCCTATCGATGCAACAATAGGGAGGTAATGGTACCACTCTATTCTGCATTGGTTAGGCCTCATTTGGAATCCTGTGTCCAGTTCTGGGCACCTCAATTCAAGAAGGATGTCGACAAGCTGGAACGCGTCCAGAGGAGGGCAACCAAAATGGTGAAGGATCTGGAAGCCATGAAGCCCTGTGAGGAGCGACTGAGGGAGCTGGGGATGTTTAGTCTGCAGAAGAGAAGGTTAAGAGGGGACATGATAGCCACGTTTAAATATTTGAAGGGATGTCATGTTGAGGAGGGAGCAGGCTTGTTCTCTGCTGCTCCAGAGACTAGGACAAGGAGCAATGGATTCAAGCTGCAGGAAAAGAGATTCCACCTGAACCTCAGGAAGAACTTCCTGACAGTCAGAGCTGTCCGGCAGTGGAATATGCTGCCTCGGAGTGTGGTGGAGCCTCCTTCTTTGGAGGTTTTTAAGCAGAGGCTGGATGGCCATCTGTCGGGAGTGCTTTGATGGGTGTTCCTGCAAAGCAGGGGGTTGGACTCGATGGCCCCTGGTGTCTCTTTCAACTCTATGATTCTATGATCTGACAGGTTAAGGACTGGAGCACTGTCAGAAAATGGAATTGGTTGAAAAGCAGAACCCACGTAGTGCACTGTAGGGAGGACGGAGGACTGACGGAGGCTCCGTTGGAACTGACCGCCCACGTGCTGCTTGCAAAGTCTTTCAGCTGGCTTAGTGCCTTTTCTCCCTCTCAGCTCATTTAGCAAGCAGCACATGCATGTGAGCAATTCCAAGTAAGCTTACACTGACAAGAATAACTGATGAAAGAGTGGAACCCTTCTCGAATTAATGGAACTTGTCCTTAATTAGGAAGTGTGAAAAGAGCAAATTGTCATATAATGGGGTGTCAAAAGGCAGGGGCTCCTGCTACAGAAAAAGATCCTCCTTCAAGCTTCAAGGTCTCAAGATATTTAGGGCACTGAACGAAATCACAAGCACGCTGAATTCAGGCCAGAAGTGATTTGGCAACCAGTGCAAGTTTTAAAGACCAGTGTTACATATTATATATAAGCTAGCAATCTTGCTGCTGCAGGTGAAATGCAGACATCTCTCATGTCATATTTAATTTGGGCTGCTCAGAAAAGACTTCTGAAAACCATCCTCCTGGCTTATGAAGTGGGCAGCGTGCAAAAGATGTTTTTGGTGACTGCCAAACCATCCTGATAAAAAGGCATTATTTGGGTATACGATAGTCAAGTAGGTAAAGACAGGGGTTATTTTCACCATGCTTGGTAAATTATACATTATTTCTACAAGGAAAATACAATTTACACTCTTCAAGCATCGATGCATTTCCAGCTGTCACGGCATCACCCGCCTACGCGCGCACACAAATGCATGCACTTAATATGAGGGCTGTGAACCATGCAAAATGGAGCATCCCACACTTTTCTGTCAGTCCTGAGTTGCTGGCTGCCACCACGCTCTCCTTTGCTTGCCACACATCAATTCTAGGTTGCTGTTGACGGGTGAACCCAAGTTCCTCTTGCCAGATGTACATTCCAGGCTGTTTCCTGATATCACTCTGAAGCTATGGTAACTTTTACGTTCCTACTCTGCAGATCCATTCCTCACTGCAATCCAGCCTGAGGTTGCTTTTGTTAGAGGTACCTTCCTGGTGGCTACTGCTAATCTGTTCTGCTTTGGTCAGACCCCACCTGGAACAGTGCGTCCAGTCCTGGGCACCACAGCTCAGGAAGGACGTGGGCAGAAGAGGGTGACCAAAATGGTAGAATGCCTGGAAACCATGGCTTAGGGAGCTAGATATGTTTAGCTTGGAGAAGAGAAGGTTAAGAGCTGACGTGATAGCTAGGTTTAAATATTTAAAGGGATGTTATATGGAGGATGGAGCAAGCCTGTTTTCTGCTGCCCCAGAGACTAGGACATGGAGCAATGGATTCAAGCTGCAGGAAAGGAGATTCCATCTTAACATTAGGAAGAACTTTGTGATGGTAAGAGCAGTTCAACAGTGGAATATGATGCCTGGGACTGTGGTGGAGTCTCCTTCTTTGGAGGTTTTTAAACAGAGGCTGGATGGCCATATGTCAGGAATGCTTTGATGGTGTATTCCTGCATGGCAGAATGGGGTTGAACTTGATGGCCCTTGTTCTCTCTTCCTAATATGTGATTCTATGATTCTATCTTCTTCTGCTCTCTGGACCACCCAACTTCCTCTGTGCTGAAGCTCTCTCTGTTATGCATCATGCACTTTTTCTTCTGGAAAGATGGGAGACAAACATACATACCAAAAGCCCTCAATAGCTCATTCCAAAGATCCACCTTGAGGTTAATAACCACAAGTGATTCTGCACTTCTAAGACTAATGGATCTACTACAGAATGAGTTTTCATAGGCATGCAGCTCCTATCTTCCAACACCAGCTGTCCACAAAAGCTTATTCTACAATAAGCCTGTTAACTGCAAAGGAGCCACACAATTCTGTGTTATTTTGATGCAACAGATCAGTAGATTTTGAAAACGGCTGAGTTTAAATCATCAAAATTAGGAAACCACATGAGATGCTGCCTTATATAGAATCACATCTTCGATCCACTTAGCTCCATATTGCCTGGGCTGACTAGCAGCAGCCCTCGCAGTTTCAGGTAGCGTGCCTTCCTATTTGAAGATTCTGAGAATCGGACCTGGATGTTCTGGCCCATAAAGCAAGGGCTCTACCACTCTGCTACAGCCACTCTTTCCCACTGGTGTTCTTTCCTTTTTACTTTCATCACTGTTGCCTCCCACTTGGTCACTGGTCACAGCTACTCAGTAAAACCAGCCTGTGCTGCAGACCTACAAGCCACTGCATGCTGTGCAATAACTCCGAAAGGAAAACGCTGCTACCAAAAGGGTGGATAACAAGCCAGCCATGAGATATAAAAGGCTACCATAAAACCAAACTCTATTGTGTATTGTGACCTTGTTGTTTTTGTCTGCCTGTGAGTCTCTTCCACCTTATGGAGACCATACGGTGAACCTATTGTAGGGTTTTCAGGGGGCTTGAGAGTGCATCATGTGCCCAAAGTCACCTTGTGGGTTCCCATGGCCAAGGGGGGAATCATACTCTGGTCTCCAGGTTCAAAATCCAATGCTCAAACCATTATGACCTAGTAGAGCCATATTACGAATAGACGGCAGACATGGGCTGCTGCTTTACACTGAGTCTTGCTCCATTTAGTCCATGATGTCTTCTTCGACCAGCAGCCAGTCAGGGCTGATGGTTTCCACGTCAGTAAGGCAATGAATCCCTTTCAGGTTTTGGCTAGCTTTGAAAGAGCTCTCCGAAGTGCTGAACCTATATAGGAAATGGGTTCAGCACCTTGGAGAGTTCCTTGAACACTTGCCAGAAAACCTGGAGTTAATTCCCTACCCGGATGACAGAGGAGCCATAAACTGCCATAGCTGGCAGCAATGACTTTCCAGGGTTTCGGGCCCGATTCTTTCCTACCTGGACGTCCCCGGCGTTTCCCTGCTGGACATGGAAAAGGCTCAACTCTGCTGAGCTTCCTAAATCCAATGCAATGTGATTTGTCGTTGTTATCAGAGTACAGTCAACTGATTTTAAAAAACGTGCCCCTTTCCTGAACTTTAATAAAATGCACAGGAAAAAAAGTTTACTTTATTATGATTCAGCACAGTGGGTGGCTTTTTACAAAATGCCCTGCATTCTGGGTGACAGAGAGAAGAAGGAACAATAAAAGCTCTTAAGTGTTTTGTTGTTTACAGCTGCACCCTGGAATCCTATACAAGTCTACTCGGAAGCAAGAACACACAAACGCCCACCTTCAACAGGACTTACTGCCATGTAAACTTGCACGATACTGATACCTAAATGTGCTTGTGCTGAAATATATTTTTGACTTAAGTCCAATTAAGAGTCGACTCCTCAGAATCAATGGAATTAAGTGTTGACTTACCAAGTTTTGATTGATTCAACGGTCTGTTCCATTAGGTCAAAGTAGGAATCACGTAACCTTTCAGATGATGTTGAGCTGCAGTTTCCAGCAGTCCTAGCCGACAGAACCAATGAGGGAGAATGCTGGGAGCTGCAGTCCAACATTTAGAGGGACCATTCCTGATTTAAACCCCAGACCCTGTCTTCTCGGCTACATTCTAAGCCCCTCAGCAAACTACACATCCCAAGGAGCATGGAGTTATAACAATTTTGAAGTGGTGTACTGGCTGGGATTGATGGGAACTGTTGTACAAAATACCCAGAGGGAAGGGTATGGGAAATGGCTGCCCTAATTACTGCACTGTGTCTGTGTGTATGTGCCTTCAGTTTGTCTGTCAACTTGTGCAATTCCATGAATTTCAAAGGGTTTTCTTAGACAGGGAATACTTAGAGGTGGTTTGGCCAGTTCCTTTCTCTAAAATATGTCCTACAGCACCTGGTATTCATTGGTGGTCGGTGCCATATTGGTTATAAAATTATATCACACTGGTTAGAAAGATACATTTTGGGGTTTCAAGCAGACAACCAGTGAGGGGTACAAAGGAGGAAGAAGGAAGCATGTTATTTAAAAATAGAATTTTAAAAGGAGTATTCCAAAACTCTCCGGTGACAACAGGACACGGCATGCATCATGAGACAGCTATCAGGAAATGAGCGAAAGACGCAAATACCTAGATTGCACTGCCAAACTGGTTTCGGGTATAGACGGGCCCTGAGCAGAGACCGCGACTCAGCTCTGACACACAGTGAATCCGCGGCAGCTTTGCGGATGTCCCAACCTCCGTCTCCACTTCCTCGCTTGCAATTGGGCCAAAGCCCAGTTTCCAAACCTGCTTTGTTATTAACGAGTGCAAGACGGCTTTGAAGGCAGCTTGCTTTAATTGCCACCTGTCCTAAGGCACAACCGGATTTTTCACCCGATTCCCTCTCTCTCCCAAACGTGCACATACGCATTGCTGACACTCGTCTGGGTCCTGTTTCTCCAAACTGCTGAATCACTGATTCTAAATTAGGGGCAGGTGGGGTAGGGGAATGCATTTATCCAAATATAGGACAGGTCAGCAATTAACCTCAGCTAATCTTTTCATTACCTTGGGCTGCTGCATTTCCATTTGCTGCATTAGCAACCCAGAGCTCAAACACAAGGTGTGTTCCAGTTACGGAGGCGTTCTGTCACCTGTCAAGATGCTAGTCCGCATTTTCCAAAGTCCCTAGCCACTGCCAGAACTTGTGATTACAAAAGGCATCAACTGACATGCAAACTCTGGCACACCGCACGAGATCCTGGGAGCTTTCTGTGCTTGGCCCCATACAAAAGTCACATCACTAGATTTTCTGGTCATTACCATCAACTTTATAGGAACTGAAAAAGCAGACCTTGAATTATCCACTGAATGCACATAAAAAGTGGAAATTAGAGGAGATGAGCAAGATATATTTCAGATAGGTGCATTCACCATGACTGATCATCCTATTTAGGAAGCAGAGAATCATATATTTGGAAGGGACTCCAAAAGCCATCTAAACCAACCCTCTGCTAGGGCAGAAACCCCAAACACAGGTTCAAGAAAGTTCAAAACACAGCCGGGGAGGGAAGTTACTAACCGCATCTTTTTATTCCTTTCAGAAGAGGTAGATTTAACTCTCTCACAGCAGGACACACAAACTTGCACTGGTGAATTGTGGGATACTATCTAACTCCCATGAAAATCTCTCAATGCATTGTGAGGTCTAAAAATGTTCCATGTTCAAAGGATTGCTTTGTGTGCCAAATCAAGTGTGTTCTACCCCAACACTCAGTGAATTCAAGGGGAAACACAATCAGATTAAAATAAAAGAAATCATTGATCTCAATGCATTTCCCACTTGGGTTGCTCTGCCTGGAACTAGCACTGGGATATAGGTCATATGCTGGGCATTGTAAGGTACAGTCCTTCCTCCACATTCATGGGTTTGACCTTTGCGAATTTTATTATTCGCGAGGCATCTGCCTGCTCCCACCCCCATTTTCTTCTTCCCACCCCTTGCATTCCTCACGCTAGGCTTGAGAGTCTTGTCTTTAAAAGGGATGTTTTCAGCTTTTGGGTGAGCAAAGCCCTCTTCTCACTGCTAGAGGCACGTCCTCTCGGCCGTAGGGCTGCACTGTCTGCTGTGTAATGGCTGCTGGTTGGTCAGGTGCTCTCTTTGCTCCTACCCCTCCTTTCTCACGATGGCCACTGGAAGTAGCTAGAACTCCAGAACTTTGCTCTTCTCTGTCTGAGCGGAAAGTATCTGTAAGCCCTTTATTTTGTCTTTTTTCTTCCCCTGGGAACGCTGGGGATAGGCGATGTACAGAGTGAACAAGTGAAGCCAAAGGTATCTTATACCTTAGCAAAAAAAAAAAAATACACTGTAGATATAAGATGTATCAGGTAGAGCTCTTTTGAGGCATGTAACTTTTCTGTTCTCTCAGTCATTTTTGATAAATAGAAGCATTTGCTATTCTTTTCACCTTATTGCAAATATTCCAATAAAATAATTTCCACACTAAGCTTCGAATACCATTGAATATAAGATTTAAATGAAATGCGCTAAATCAGATAACTTTATTTAGAGCAGTGGTTCTTAAACTGAGACCCTCACGGTCTGCGATATTCTCGCAGAGGGGTCCACAAAAGCTTGAAGAAACGTTATAAACTTTTAAAGCTAAAATAGAATGAAAGCAAGGAAGGAAGACCGATGGATGGTCAAAAGGAAGGAAGGGAGACAGACCAATTGACAGATCTCAAAGAGCAGGAGTCTTTTGCCGGTGACAGACATCATTTGTAGGAAGTTTCGTTACAATCCCTCAAGCTGTTCAAAGGTTATAAAATTGTTCGATAGCCAAAAAAGGTATTCAGTGCTTGGTACTTCTGCCATGCAAGTGAACAATGCTGAGCATCTGAGAGAAAGCACATGCCTGTTCTTACTACCACACATACGCCAGAAGCTGCCTTAATCTTACTGGTCCACAACAACAGAAGATATTTCAAGGGGGTCCATGGTAAATAAAAGATTAAGAACCACTGATTTAGAGAGTTCTAAATAATGTTCTGCTTCTGAGAAACTCACATTGCTGGTTGCTGGTCTACTTCTTTGTGCATTCGCCAAGACAAATGGGCAGCAGAGGGACTACAGTGGCCTATTTTAGTGCCAAAGAGGAAAGGCAGGGAAGAACCATCATGTAACTCAACTGTGTGATACGCCCAAGACCTGGGAGGACCACTTGAGAGAAGTGAGCCTAGAAAAGAGAAGATGAAGTAGAAGCATGAGAAGGGTCTTCAGGTGTCTCAAGAGATGTTACACAGAACAGACTTGCTCCCTGTTGTTCCAGAGGGCAGGACTAGAATCACCGGGTGAAAATGGCTGGGAAGCAACTTTCAGCCATACGTGAGGAGGAACTTCCCAATGGTGAGAGCTTTCGAGACTGGAGAGCTTACCCATCGGGGATGCTGTAGATGAGTCCTGCATTGTGGATCATTCACAACTGTGGGTTGAGCCAGATGACATCCAAGATCCCTTCCACCTTTACAATTTCCATTTCTAATAGTTATAAAGCAAGTTGTGAAAGCTGGCTGTGAAAGCTGGACAGAGAAGAAAGCCGACAGGAGCAAAGTCAATCCATTTGCAGTGTGGTGCCGAAGGAGAGTTCTATGAATACTGTATGCCAGAGCTTTCCGAACTGTGTGTCGCGGCATGTTAGTATGTTGGCTGCAGTGTATAGGTGTGCCGAGCGAACATAAGGAGCGGAGGGGCTGCCTCTCTTGCCACTGCAGCAGGCCAGGCCTGGATGAAGGGGCTGCTTCTGTCACCGCCCCAGGCTGGGGAAGACCCTGGCAAAGACGGTGGTGGGAGGCCAGGCTCAGGCGGAGGGGCTGCCTCCATTTACTGAATTACTTACTGAATGACTGTGTCACCAAATGATGCATGTCTAAAAAGCATGTCACCAATATGCAAAGTTTGGAAAGCTCTACTGCAAACTGCCATACGTATAAATGGGTTCCAAAACAACTCGAGCCTGAACTCACCCTAGAAGCCAAAATGATGAAACGGAGGCCATTCATGAGACGACGTGACTCTTTAGAAACGATAACAATGCTTGGTAAGGTGGGAGGCAGTAGGAAAAGAGGAGGACCGCATTACAGATGGATAGAGTCAGTCGAGAAAGACACGTCCCTGAATCTGCAAGACCTGAGCAGGGCGGGAGGGATGATTCATAGGGTTGCCATAAGTTGGAGTCAACTTGATGGCAATTAATAACAATTAAAAAATGACATAGTTGTGTCTAATGTTGCCACCGGCTTAACAGCTCCCTGGGAAACCGACATATTTTGCAGCTTTCAGATCAGCACTGTGTTCCGATGACCAAAGATGCCACACCACCAGCCCCTATCTGTTTATACAGATGTTTCCTGGCAATCCTGGAAAATGGCAGCCATCTGCTCCCCTCCCTATCAGGCAACCCCACCCCTGACTCACACAAACACACACACACACACTTGTTCCTGCTGACTGCCTGCTTTGGGTCTCTCCAGTGAAGCGGCAACAACAGTGACCAGGGTGGTGTAGTGCGGAAGATTAAGAATCTCATTTTGTGGTTTTCCTTTCAAGAGTGAAAAGATAAGGGGTTTCTGCAAAGTCGGCAGATTTCTCCCATGCTGGGAATAAAAAAATCTGCGGGGTGTGGTTTCTTCCCCCCAGGACAGGAAGATGTTCTTTCCTTTCTGGCTGCTGGTATTTAAACTTTTTATTTCTTGTAATAAGATGGAAAAATAAAAAAATTGAAATCTTTTCCCCTTGAAACCCGGGCCATTTCCACACTAGACAGTTATAGTGCTATTATTCCACTTTCAACATCCCATGGAATCCTGGGGTTTGCAGTTTAGGGAGGGGCCTTTCGAATTCTCAGCCAGAGAGCTCTTTGGCCTCAGGAAACTACAAACCCCAGAATTCCACAGGATGCTGAAAGTGGAATAATACCACTATAATAGTCTAGTGCGGAAATGGCCCTGATTAGACCTATGATTAGATAATATTAACCTTCAACAAGATGAGACATCTGAGTCCTCAGAGGCAGCTCCGGTCACAAAATCCCCAAAATAGCAGTCCCACGACAGACATGTACTTCTTTGCGAATGTTGTTCTTGAAGGAAGCAATGAGTCTTTTAGCAAACTCAGAAAAAATTCTGCAAAAATGGCATGATTTTTAAAGATGCTCACTTTACACAACGTCTGCTTTTGGGGACTGGCTATGCAGAAAACTCATGCATGGCATTTTCTGTACGTAACAGTATTCCCTCCCCAGAAAACAATGTTTCCATGCAAAAAACAATATTTCTGAGAAATACTATTTTCTCTGCAGAAATTGCTGTTTCCTGTACAGAAAAGCCACATAGACAGCGAAACAGATTGCCTCAGATGGAGGTCGATTATCCATCTTTGGAAGTTTTGAAACAGGTTGGGCCTTCATCTTCCAGGAATTCTCCAATAGTGCATTCAAGCACAACAGAGAGTTGGATGAAATGGCCCCTGTGGTCCCTTCCAGCTCTAAGATCCTATGACTCTATGTAAATTTTATACTAAGTAACTCTAAAGGCACCAGATCCTTTCTGATCTTGGAGGCTAAGCATGTTCAGTTGTGGTTACTACTTGAATAGGATACCGTCAATGACTAGCAGATGCTGTAGGCTGTATTTCGAAGGAGGGAACGGGCAAAGCTGCCTCTGAGTGTTCCTTGCCCAAAAATCCCCTACAGAATTCGTGGGGTCACCATAAGTTAACAAGAGACTTGATGGCATGTACACACCCACAAATTCCAAACTGTGAAAATTCTTCTCAAGCCAGAATTCTTCTTACCAAGGTTTCCCACACCTTGAAAAACCTATTTTTCATCATTTTTTGAAATATTTTCAAGTATTCTTTCCACCCTACCCTATAGTACGGGCCTGGGGTGGGCAAAGTACACCCCTGGGGCCCTCAAGGCTGTTTCCAGCCCTTCATCTTTCCAGATGCAACCAGCCATTGCTTTCCAGGCCAAAAACAAGAGGCAAAGACCAGCTGCCTCTCCTGGAGCCTGCAGGAGCAACAATTCAGCTTTGAAATGGGTTGCAGCTCTCCCCCTGCTGAGCTATTTAGTATTTAAAATATCTGTTTTTCAAAACCACAAGTTAATTTCTGGTCATTGCCAGGAGATTTTCATGTGCCCCGCCATCCTTTGGCAAAAATTTGGCCAATGGACCTGCCACCAGTTTCCATCCTGAAAAGAGCTGCTGTACAGGGCTGTCACAAGCGTGGTGGTCAGAGATCTCTCCAAATTTCATCCCCTTAATATGGACAGTTTTCTTTTACAGAGAACAACAAAATACACCTGGGATAAAAACAGAACTCTCAATAAAACTCAGTTTCTGCCCCAGGGTCTCCTTTTTGTTCATCTCAAGCAATGCATATTTGTGTGTGTGCATGTGTGCATATATATTTCTAAATATCTAGATAGGTAAATAGATAGAAGGACAGATCTTTCTTGCAAACTCTAGCTCAATGAAAGACACCCCCCAGAGAGGGCAGATATGTCAGGAGGTTGCAAGAGATTCTGATATTTGTTGCTGTAGCTCCTTAGTTTTAAAAACAAACAAACACCTATATGATGTTTCCACTGCTGGGGACCATTTTCTGGAAATATCCCAGCACCACCACTTGCAACATTTTATTCCCACCTGTGAATATGTTCCTTTTTCAGTTCCAAAATGTAACAGAACAAGAAAGCATCTTTTTCCTCCTTTCTCTTTTCTAATTTTTTTAAAGAGCTTTAGTGCTACAGTGCAGCGGCAAAATCGCACTTCTCTGCTGTAACACTGTAACGAAGCAAAAACAGAATAAAAAAAACATTCAGAGGTAGAAAATTTGCATTTAAAATACAGAACCACCCCAGCAAACGACAAAATTTCTCTTTAAGCAGGCTTTCGTGTGAGCTGGGGAGCTTTTCACTTATTTATTAACTGGTTTTTTAAATCACACATTGCTGTAAGTTTTTATAATCTGATATGTTTTCATATGTTTTTAAGGTTTTTAACTTATTTTTGGAAGCTGCCTCAGATCCCCTTCTGGGAGAAAGGGCAGCATACAAATATAATAGATAAATTTTAAACAAACAAAACTTTGGAAGAGCCCTAGTGTGGACCTAAGAAATTGCTACAATCAGCCTCCCAAAAGCAGGAAATTCAATAGACGCAGAGACGACAGCCGGCAAAACCGAAGGAGCTATGTCACAAGAACTCATGCTTCTTGAGACCAGTCTGGGAAAATCCTTTTGAGGAATGAATTGCACTGATTGCTAATTGCATTGATTGTCCATCTAGGCAACGGGGGGCTGGAGTAGCAAAAAGTCAGAGACCCAGGACATTTTGACAAGCAGGATTAAGACATCTTCTGCCACGCCCTTCCCCGGATGTAGAAACACAGAGTTGGAAGGAACCTGCCACTGCTAGCGTACCTCCAAGAGGTACCCGCTCCCCTCTGTTCAAAAACCTCCAGTTAATGAGAGTCCACAACCTTTCATCACATTCTTGAACAGTTCTTCCTTTTCCCAAGCTCCCCCTTGGTTTAGCCACCATTCCCACATCAGCCACCATCTCCACGTTAGCTATAAGCTGAATGGCCTTTCCCAACAACCGTGTCCTGCTATGAGCCATAATCCTGTTGTATTTTGAGGTGGCCAAGAACCATTGGCTATATCAAAGGTCTGTCCTTGACAGTGATGAAAACAGCTAGAAATTGTTTCTGAGCAACACAGCCATCTCACTATCGGGCTGTGGAGGTGTTGCTATAGAAATTCTTCTGGTGAGAATCTGCGTTTCGAAATTTAAACAGCCAACAGAGTGAAGACATTAGAAATCACACTGGTTTCACAAAATACAAGTGTTCATGAAGCCCTTCCCACAAACCTGGTCCTCGGAACACTGGAAAACTGAGTTGGGGTCAGAAAACACTTAGCACCAGATTTTTTTAAAAACAAATGCCCAAACATACTGGGCATCGTAAGGAGAGCCCTGCCAGATCTTTCCAAAGTCAAATCTAGTAGGGCAGGTTTGGGTCACCTATGGACCTCCATAGGTGCTAACTTCTCAGTCCCCAAGATCCCTGTGATGGCCAGGGATGATGGGACCTAAAGTGCTGGAAGGCCAAAGTGGTCTATCCTGTAGCACAGTGTGGTCCCCCTTGCCCGGCCCCAGCACTGACAAGATGCTTCTGTGTATGAGGCACAAAGGATAAAGGTCTCCCTTGCTGCACAAACATAGCATCTGATTTGTAGGGCTATACTGCCTCTGAACATGGAGGTTCCCTTAACTGAAAAGCTTAAAAGCAGTTAAGAGAATATCTCCATCCCCTTTCAAAGCAGTGACCACCACCTCATCTCGCAGCGGCTGGTCTTCCTCGTAGCCCGGTAGGGGGAAAGGAAGGGGCCTTATAATCTTGCTCACATAGACTTAACAAAGGCGAAAGTCACCTTCTTGAAAGGAGCACTTGCTCTGAATGCAGATGTTGCTGGGATTGGTGCTCGGCATACAGTCGGAAGAGGAAGCAAGGGAAGGTACCCCCACCAGAAACACCAGAGAACTGATGTAGGTAATATTTGAACAGCGGCACGGTTTGGTACGAGTTAAAATATCCACATGCTTCACTGGATTTACAGCCTACGGCATTTGCTGGAAGCAGGCGCAGGAATTAACGAGGATATCCCTTCCCACCCTAGCGAATCGTCGTATATGTTGACTACAACCACCATCATCCCCTGACAGCACAGCCAGTAAACATCATTCTGAAAGCAATACATGTTGTGGCTAGAGGAGATTCCCCCAACCTAGTGTCCTCCAGATGTGTTGGACTGCAACTCCTGCTATCTCCAGTCACCATGGCCTTGCTGGTAGAGGATGATAGGAACTGCAGTCCACAGCATCAGAAGACACTAGATTGGGATATGTTGAGCTAAGATTGTCAGCTTCTGGACACAGGACGCCCAGATTCATCTGCTTCACTTCCACGTTCAAGTTACTAGACCTCAGCCTAGTAATTAACCCCCCGCCAGGGTTGCTGTGAGGGTGCAATGCTGCTCCAATGTGCCACAGACAAAAAGGCAGAATTCAAACACAAACAAGCATGATTTAAGCATACAGGAGAACACGACCTCCTTCGGGCCCCCAGTTCCACATCTCAACAGTCCTGTGAGATCGGACAACCATGTTCCTATATCACCTCGATCAAGAAAAACAAAATCTGAGGCCCGACTGCAAGGCTGAATGTCAACAGAAATGGCTCAAAGTGGGGGCATAAATATATTAAGGGACAATACTTGGGAAACCAGTTTATCAGAATAGCACCATTTTCGAGACATTCAGTGTTTCAAAGGAAAACAAAATACACATTCTGCCAGGCTAGTTCTCACCGTCAGCTTCTCTTCCAGCACATTTTTAACTTCCAGGGCAAAAGTTAAGAGGGGAGAGAATCAAACCACAGTCTTTTTTGTCATCTACAGGAAAAAGCTCAGATAAGTGTGTGTGAGAGAGAGGGAAATTTAGAAAGCACTTCTCCTAAATTCCTTTTTAATCCCAGAAAGATGCAGTTAATATATACACTGAAATGGTTAAGAAAAAGAACTCAAAAATATAAAGTGAGCGAAACATTTCAGCTTCCACCTCAGGTGGAAGCAGTTTGCTCATTTTATACTGTATACACCTGCCTGTGTAGTTTCCACACACAGATACACACAACTACATTGTCTTGTGTCTGCACATTCTGTGACATTTCTCAATAAACTGGAACCCTCACGGAGGCCACGACCCTTCCGTGCCCAGAGGGTCTCTTACTACACTCGAGGCAGCGGCGCCGTCGTCCGCGAAGCAGTCAGAACATCGCCGCCACCCCATGCCAAAAATCTTCCACGCGCCGATGCAAAGGAAGAAGCACTTTCAAGCACATCAAGCAGGGACTGGAACTGAGCATCTTCCCTAAAGCTTCAATGAGGCTGATCTCTCCAAGGGCAATTTGTCACAGTTACTGGGGAGTGCCATCAAAAGGCAGCGTGGAAGACAATAGCTCAAAGCCCACCACGCTAGGAGTTTTAATTACATTAAGCAGCTCTGGTTTTTTGTTTTTTCCTATTTTCTTTAAATATGATTTTCCCCAAGGCATGGCAATTCAGCCCTCACAGTGACTGTGGGTGGGGATGGGGGGAGCAGTTGGCCAGCATGTGCCCGATTAGAGATTATTTTGATTGTCGTTAGGATGATGTTAAGACACGCACGCTTCATCCTAGCTCTGGGCCCCCCTCCTCTTGCTGACCTGCCCAGAATCAGAGAGCAGCTCTCCCGTTTGCAGTGCGCCAAGAAGCTGCCGCAAGCTTTGAAAAACAAGAAGGTTGCGCGAAACCGCCGCTCTGCCACAATGGATTCCTGCTAGGAGGCATGTGCCGCCGCGGCTGCTATTACCCTGCCTCCCTGAGAGAGGGGGTACCCATGCACCCCCAGCACCTAGTATTTCTGGCACCCGGGTCCTGAGAAGGCTGGGGATCCCTTCTTATCTCTGGGTGCCTAACAGATCTCTCTATCACCCCCCCACACACACACATACACACACCGGCGAGGCAGCGGCTGCTGCGCTCAGCCTTTCGGATGCACAGGAAGAGATTCCCCTTCCAAGCGAGGAGGTCTGGGTCTCAACGGTAGCGCGGCGCCAACACTCCGTGGCATGCGACAGGGAAAGGGAGAAAAAGGGGGAGACGGGGGGGGTGGTAGAGAAGAGGGGAAGAGGAGAGGGATGGAAGGAAGGAAGGAGAGAAAGAGGGAAAGAGAAAGAGAGGGATGGGTGGAAGGAAGGAAAGAAAGAAGAAGGAGAGGGGGAAGAGAGAGAAAGAGAGGGAGGGAAGGAAAGAAAGAGGGAGAGAGAAAGAGAGAGAGAAGGAAAGGGAGGGAAGGAAGGAAGGACGGAAGGAAGGAAAGACAGCTGGAGAGGCAAAAGGAAGGGGAAGAGAGAGAGAGCGATGAAAGGATGGGGTGATGAGGAGGATGGGGGCGAGAAGGAAAAAGACCAGTGGGAAGAAAGAGGGTGATCGGGAAAGAGAAGGGAGAGGGGGAGAAAAAAGAGGAGGGAGGGAGAGAGGGAAGGAAGGAAGGAAGGGGGAGAGGGCGCAGATGGAAGCCGGGCCGGCTGCTCACTGGGGAGCGATGGGGAAGGCAGGGAAAAGATGCAGGAGGGGAGGGGGGAGGGGAGGGAGAGAGGAAAAGGACGGGAAGGGCGAGGGGAAAGAGAACAGGTAGTGGCTGCGGCGGGGGGGCAGGAGGAAGGAAGCAGGAAGGAAAAGGGGGAAAGGATGGGGAAGGGAAGAAGGAGATGCGCGCGGAGGCAGGGGGGCGCGGAGAAGAAGAGGAGGCGAGAGAGGAGCAGGGAGGGGAGGGGACCGCGGGGAAGGGCGCCCGGGGGCGGGGGGCGCCGGGCTCACCTGCCACGGTGTACCTGTCCAGGTAGTTGAGGACGTTGCCCACGCTGAGGATGGCGGCGGCCGCCACGCGAGCCCGGCCCAGGCTGGGGGCGGCGGCGGCGGCGGCGGCGGCGAGGGCGGCGGCGGGCGCTTCCTCGGCGCCGGCGGCGTGGTTGGCGCTCTTGACGGCCCCGGAGAGCGTCCGCACCTCGGCGCTCCGGCCGCGGCAGCCCCGATCCCCGCCGCCGCCGCCGCCGCCGCCTCCGTCGTCCTCTTCCTCGTCCTCCCCGGCGGCGGCGGCGGCGGCGGCGGAGGAGACCCGGAGGCGGCCGCTGTTCCTACAGCCCGCAGCGCCGCCGCCGCCGCCGCCGCCGCCGCCCGAGGCGCCGTCGCTCTCGAGGCACATCATGGGCCGCCGCCGGCAGGGAGAGGAGGCGCGCCAGGAGAGCCGGCGACGCACCTGCTGCTCCGCGCTCTGCCGCCGCCGCTGCTGCTGCTGCCCGGCCCGGCGGATCAGCAGCGCCGCCGTCTCTCGCCCGGGCCGGCGGAGTGGCTCCCCGCTCGCTCGCCCGCCCCGCTCGCCCCGCTCGCCTCCTGGTTGGCTGAGGTGGCGCCGAGGCTCCGCCCCCCGCCGCGGAGGGGGCGGCTCCCGTCGAAGGCGAGGAAGCGCGGAGTCCCGCCGGCAGGCGCGCGAGGAGGAGGAGGAGGCGGAGGAGGAAGAGGAGGAGGACTCCCTCTGCTCTTCCTCCCCTCCTCCCCGAGGACCCCGATCCGAGGGGCGCCCCTCCCCTTCGAGTAGGCCCGTTGACGCCCCCGGGTGGACCTAGGTGTAAAGGAGGGCATTGAGCCCGAAGGGGGCTCGCACCTCCGAGGAGACCCATCGACGCCTTGGGATTGACCTAGGTGTCAGGGGATGTTGCGCCTGAAGGTGGCTTTTCGGTGGAATTATCTGATGCCCCGGGATTGACCTGCGTGCGAAAGGTGTTGCGCCTGAAGATGGCTGATTCCTCCCATTAGAACAGACCCATTGATTCCCCGGGATTGACCTAGGTGTCAGGGGATGTTGTGCCCGAAGGTGGCGCTCACCTCCGAGGAGACCCACTGATGCCTTGGGACTGACCTAGGTGTAAAAGGGCATTGCGCCTGAAGATGGCTCTTCTTTCCGGTTGAAATAATTGATGCCCAGGACTGGTCTACCTGCAAAAGGTGTTGCACCTAAAGATGACTTGTCGCTCTGATTAGAGTAGACCCACTGATGCCTCAGGGTTGATCTAGGTGTAAAAGGTGTTGCACCTGAAGATGGCTCGTCCCTCCAATTAGAGTAGACCCACTGATGCCCTGGGAATTGACCTAGGTGTAAAGGAGAATTGCACCTGAAGGTGACTCCCTCCTCCGATTAGAGAAGACCCGTTGATACTCCAGGGTCGACCTAGATGTAATGAGGCGTTGCGCCTGAAGGTGGCTCTTTCTCTGGTTGAATTAGTTGATGCCCCGGGATGGACCTACGTGCGAAAGGGCATTGCGCCTGAAGATGGCTCAGCCTTCCCATTAGAGCAGGCCGGCTGATGTCCTGAGAGTGCCCTAGGTGGAAAAGGGCCTTGCAGCTGGAGAGGTTTGTGGCCCGTGAAGGCTTCTGCTGGGACGAACAGGATTCTTAAAGAGCCCACAAGAGTCACCGATACCTCCCCCACCGATACCTCCACCTATCAGCCCATTGTGAAATGGGCTGATAGGTTCAGGGGCGCAGCTACCAGGAGAGGAACTCGATGGCATGGTTCCCCCCGATAAGAATTTTACCCCCATGACGTTTTCCTTCAGTCCCCAAACTGCAGAGAACGAGGCTCTAAACAAGACACCCCAACACCTTCTGTAAGGCCTGTTTGCACCCTCTTTTTGCTTCTGGCCTGCCTTTTTTCTGGAGGTGCCTCAACTCCGTTTCTAAATGTGCCACTGAAGATTTAAGTTACGGCAATGCTAGGAATTTTGGGAGTCTAGGAAAATTTCACTGGGAGGGAGTGGGGACAAAATGGCGGGGGGGGGCTCATTCTGGGCCCCAGTATTTCCACTTCCACTGGAGAAGTTCCTTGATGGCAACAAGAAGCGGAGCCTTTTTAGTGGCTTCCCCAATATTTTGAATCACTTTGTCCGTTAAAGTACAGACGGTCATCTTTCCAATAACCTTTTGCTGGTCGTCTTTTGCTTTTAAAAGTAAGACATTTTTATTCAAGGTGTTGCCCTCCAAGGATCTGTTTTAGACAAATATTATTTTTATCTGTGATCTCTGCCTATGTACCCCTTGTGTATTTTATTGTAGTGCACTATATTTTGTTATGATAACATGATTTTAAAGTTTTTAAAGTTTTTTTAAATTAAATTTAATTTAAAAAATTTAAAAATGTAATTTAAAGAATTAATTAAATTAAATTAAATTAATTCTTTAAATTACATTTTTAAATTTTAATTTTAATAAAAAATTAAAAAATAAAAATAGAGTAGGACCCCCATATCCATGGGGGATTCATTCTGCTCCCCCCCCATGGATACTGAAATCCACAGGTAGTACCTAATGCCCTGTCCCTCTACCCACGCAGGGCCGACGCTCCCCATTGTTTCCTGCTGGCCGCCACTGCGATCAGGCCTGGGGCTGGAGGCAGGAGATGGGAAAGCGATCCCGTGATCCCCATTGTTTTCCCGCCGGCTGCCTCCACGATCAGGCTGGGGCTGGAGGCAGGAGGTGAGAAAACAGCAAGGAGCATGATCCCGTGATCCCCACTCTTTTTGCACCTCCTGCCGATCATGGCAGCAGAGCTGTTTTCCCACCTCCAGATGCTGGTCCCCGGCCTGATCGTGGCAGCAGAGCTGTTTTCCTACGTCCAGCCGCTGGTCCCGGGCCTGATCGTGGTGACGGCCAGCGGGAAAACAGCGGGGAGCGTGGAATCTGTAAAATCAGTGAAGGCTGCAGCAGGGTAGGCCTACGGAGAAGTGTAGCGCTTGGCACATACCAAAACCAAGACTTGCGTTTTGAGTTTTTCCTTTCTGAATATTTTTGAGCCGTGGTTGGTTGAATCTGTGGATGCAGAACCTGTGGATACGGAGGGCCGGCTGTAGTGTTCCAATCCTCCTGGTTCTGATTAAACGATTAAGAAAAACAGGAACGTGTGCAGGTGCTGTTGGCCCTTCTAGCAAAGTCTTCGCTATAGCGAGTGGCCAAAGTCATCCAGAGCTTCGGGAAAAGGTGATTCACAGTACAAACCTTCTGCAAGCAAGGATTCTACCACTGTCTTGGAGCCCTTCTCTGCATGGAGACCTTGGACATGGTGGCATGGTTTTATAAGTTCTCTGTGCAATGTTTTCTGATAGTAATATTTACACTTGTAGCCCTCTCTTGCCCCAAGGAAACAAAACACAAATCAGTGTACCCATTTTGCCTTTCACAACGACCCTGCAAGGTAAATCAGGCTGCGAGAGAGTAACCCAATTCAAGATTGCCCAATGCCATTCATAGCTAAATGGTGATTTGAATTCACATTTCTTTGCTTTGGTTTTCAGTATCCCTTCTGTGGTGCTTTGTGAATTCCTTCCAACTTCCACATGACAATTGTGTTTTCGTTTATGGTAGCAAGCGTAGTTCTTTATTTTTGGGAACAGGAGACCCATCGAGAAACACAATAAAGGCTGCAAGTGCAAGACAGACATTAAAATAGAAGCAAAGATCAAAGGAGCAAAGCTTCATAAATGCCATGATAAATGCCAGCTCGTATTATCTAATTTACGGGCCCAGAGTGCTCGCCCTGTTTGTCTGTTGCAGCGAAAACAGCAGGCTTTTGTACTCTAAAGCAAGAGTTGAGCAGATTTGATGCTTGCAAGATCTATACTGGGTTGGGGTGGGTTTTGGCTGCTGTTTCTCATGACTGGGGCCATTTCCGCACTAGACTGTTCTAGTGCAATTATTCCACTTTCAACATCCTAGGGAGGGGTCTTTGAGATCCCAAAACAGGCCAGTCAGAACCTTCTGCAAAAGATATATTCTTCATATTAAAGGATTCTGAGTCCAGGAATTCCTTTTCAATATCAGAGCCTAATAAAGCTTCCATTCCTTCCACACGAGAGTTCTTCAATATCCTTCAGGGCCAGGGCAGAGGAGTTCCTTGCGCTGGTTCTGCCGGACTATTTTCAGACCTAGTCCTATTTAGACCCAACGTGTGGATGTGGGCGACATGTGGGCATCCAGGGAAGTCCTGTGGCTCCAACGGACTCTTGCAAACCCATTGCAAATAAAGCAAAAATGCTGAAAAGCAGAAGACTTTTCCTCCTGCAGTCTATGGAGGGTGCAATTTTTTTTGCTAAAGGTGTGCCCCCAAAGGTCTTATAACCAGATGAGAAACACATTATATGCCCCACAGGAATCCCAGGGGGTGGGAAATTGGTTGGGTGTGGCCTTTAGAGCCAGAGAAGACCCCTTGAAATTAGTGGAATCTCCAAAAGTCCTGACTGTCTCATTTATTTCAGTGCATTTAGGGCAACGGGGGCTTCCTCCGACCTGAGGTGCAGAGTACCAGTACAGATGAACAGTGCAATCTTACCCGTGTTTACTCAGAAGTAAGTCCTGTGGCGGCCACTGGAGCTTCCACCCAAGTTAACTGAGTTTTGGACTAGAGCCTAAGAGGAGACTATTGATAACTTGATGTGGAAACTATTAAGCTTGGGAATTAAACGCAGTGTTCATTCACCCCAGGGGCCTGAGTGAGGCAGCCTTCTTAAGCGCTAGCTTTGAGGTGCCATGAATGGGCAGGAAACGCTTAGTTATTTAATTAATCGCTGTTGTACTCTTATCATGAGGGAGTGGATTTCCTGCCTCGTGAGCCAAAATAACTTGGCTGGCCTTGGGTACTGTGCGCCTTGACACAGGTGGATGGGAGTTGCCATTGTCTGCCCAGGCCTCAGGCAGCAAAATACCCAGGGGAAGCAATCCTGAAGGGGTAGGGGAGGAAAATGTCTTTTTAAAAGAACAGCCCAATGAGATCTGACCATGCTTAGTGGATTGAGTGTCTCTTGGGAGGCAAGAAGGAATGTTATGGGTGGATGCAAGGAAGTGTCTTAGAAGAGAAAATGGCTGGCTGGTGAAACTATCTGTTCATCTTCAGTTCTGGCGAAGGCGTTCAGCATTTCCACACTACATTCTTATAGTGCTATTATTCCACTTTCAACATCCGATGGAATCCTGGGGTTTGCAGTTTAGGGGCCTTATGCAAACCCCAGGATTCCATAGGATGTTGAAAGTGGAATAATAACACTATAAGAGTGTAGTGCAGAAATGGCTATTATCTGAGTTCTGAACTTAATCTTCAAGAAAAGTTTTCTGGACCTATCCATGAAACCTGCTTATTGAGTTAGGGTAAGACAAGACATTATAGGCGGCTGGTGACTCCCCTGTGAATGACAGGGTGAAACCAGGTTTTAATCCAAGCTCTAAAGAAACTCTCCAATGTACGGTATCCCTATTCCTAAATAGGTTCAGCACCTCGGACAGCTATCTTACGCCAAGTCAAAACCTGGAGTGGATTTGCTGCTCCGAGGACATGGAAGCCATCAGCTGCCATTGAGGCCATGTGATGCCGAAGATGAGTTATAGGTAGGTCACACATTTCTATGCAGGACACAAAGGAATGCAGGACCGGATCATTTCCAATCTGTGTGGGAGGGAGCACTGCTGATGAATGGACAGCTCAAGATCAATACCATAAACAAACACTGATAGAAGACTTCCGCCTGGAAATTAGAGACTCCTAGGGACAATTATAGATGGCTGTGTTCCATCACATCACCTTTGTGCATGGATGTCAATGGGGAAAGTCGTATCTCATTGGAAGATATCTGTGTTGCAGTGCAGGGATCAGCCATTTCCCTACCTGGTGTCCTGAGGACGTTGACTTGCTCCCCACCTGAGCATGTTGCCATTTAAAATATCTGACCTGAGCCCCCATTTGTCATCTTGTGAAATGATAGTTCTGTTAAAGGCAGTGTTCATAACGAAAGGGCTGCTGCTTTTCCCAGATAAGCTTGGATCAACAGCAGCTGTTGGATCCAGTGTTGAGTGGGTGGGGATTCCACTCTGGATTTCAGTCTGAACGTCAAAGGAGCAAAATTGCTGAACCTATTGGAGGTGCAGGATTCAGCACCTTGGATAGGTCTTTTAAAGTTCAGGATAAACTCTGGAGTGGATTCATCACACCACTGACTTCTGAGCCCACAGACACCACTGCCTGGGTTGATATCTGGATCTTCCATGGAAGAACAGCCCTATCAAAGCAGACTGAAGCTCAATCGAGACTACAAGAGGTATTGGAAAAGGTGGATGGATGATACCTCCCAAATTTTCCCAGTCTGAAAAGCTAGAGGTCATGCTGCTAGGGCGATTCGGGGAACTGAAGTAAAAAAAGAATATCTTTTCCAAACACTAAGCAGATTTGCGAAGAAGGCATTGCTGTATTCTGGTCGATCTCTGGGTCATTTAAGTGAGATTGTCCAGGGTTTCTTGGGCACTGCTTTGGGTTAGTTTTTCTTGGTTCCAGATCAGATCGTTAGAATCCCCAACCTGTAATACCCTGAGCTTGAAAGAATTTCATGGAGTTTGCCTTTCCCTATGAAAATATCAATTTCACAGACAAACCTCAAGACTGGAATTTGAATAAATTGCATTCTACCTCAGAAATCCATAACATTTCCAATGGATATGAAAGAGGGAGAAAGAAACCCTTTGCAGATCTGGAAAAAAAAAGCACATTGCTAGAAATGCATAGGTTTCGGAAGCACACTTGCACCGTTTAGTCAGTGGGAAAAATGCATAGGTCAGGGGAAAATACACATTGAGAAAAAATAAATCTGTGTTTAAAAATACACATAAATGTCTGTTCAGGAAGAGAAAGGGAGAAGACTTCTCACAACCTGATATGGAGTTAGAGAGAAAAGGAAGTCCATTTCTGAGACATGAAACAAGAACAAGACAGATTTTGACACTCCAAGTCTACTCAGATATAGACTCGTATATTGCAGGTCATTCCAAGGTATGGATTAAAGCTGCTGATAGGAAGAGATGTGAAACAATCTTGATTTTTTTTCCTCAAAGGTTTTATAGAAATGTAGTGATCTTGCCATGATGGAACTATCTTGCAAGCATTTGGCAACCTCCTCGAGAGATATCATTGCCTGTGCAAGACCAAGATAGCAAATTATTTTTATATTTTGTGGTTTTAATAATTGGTGTAAAAAATACAATTTGCGTAAAACTCCTGTTTCTGCACAAAACTAGAGTCTTCTCTGTAACCCCAAGCGAACGTAACCTTCAACTGTCCCGATTTGGCCAGACGGTCCCAGTAAAACTTGTTTTCAGCTGCTTTTAAATGTCCCAGTTTCTCTTCCTCCTACTTTCCTCTCTTCCTTTTCCACTTCCTTCAGTTGCATACCATCCAACATCCCACAGATGAATGGCTAAGCAACATTAGTATGTGGTCAAGGTGGCAAAAGTTATTAACAAGGAAGCACCCACAAGCTAGGAGAGGCTAAAGTGGTTTGCTTTTGCCTGAGCCTACTAGAAAGGGCAAGATCTCATTCCTTTCCCTCCCTGCCCAACTCATTGAACGGGAGCTATTTTTTTGGACTTTGAACTGTGTTTGCAAAAACTGGGAGATTTTTAAAAAGTGGGACAATAGAAGATTAATTGCCGCTTTCTTTTCCAAATTGAACGGTTGAAGGGTACGGAAAAGGCTCCTGGAGGTTTCAGTACATGAAACTGGGACCTTTTGCAGGCAAAGCATAGGTGTAGCAGGGATTGAAACAGAATTTTTTTTTTACAGTTGGGCCACACAGCCCTTCTAATTAAAAATGGGAGGTTTATACCATCAGACCATCAGTGCATCTAGCCTAGTATTGCCACACTGACTGGCAGCAGTTCTTTAAAGGTTTAGGCGGTGCATTAGTTTTTGGAGATACCAAGGATTCGATGGGTCATTTTGCAAGCAAAACATGTGCTGTACCCCCTGAGTTGCAACCTTCCTCCAACTTAGGGGCAGGATTCCTACCATCCAGGAGGTTACATAGAGCCACTGTGATTAATGACCATCAATAGAATTATTCTTTTATAAATTGATCTAATAATCCTTTTAAACTCATCCAAGCTGTGGCGTCTAAGCATGGTCATGCTCACGCCATTGTTGCTTCTCCACCATGCGAACACACCCACCACACAGAAGCCGCATGGTAAAAGCACGGAAGCCTGCAGGAACCTTTAAAAAAAGTCAAAGCTATAACCCCAGATTTTCTCTGGCTGTATTGGCCCCCTCTCAGATCCTTTGTCACCTTTCTAACCACTTCTTGTACCGAGGGATTTAGAGAATACAACAACATGTCAATTTGTATGGCCTTGGGTCTTTTAAACTGGTTTCGAAATAAGAGTTTCCATTTGGATTTGAATCTGTTTTTCAAAAGAATTTTTAAAATGGGCTTTTAACAAATTCTTTCTGATCTGCTTTTAAAAAAGATTTCCATCTTATTTTGAGGTACCTTACTTTGGGAGCCCCAATGGGCAGAAAACGGATAACTAAACACATCAGCATCGTCACAATGTGCTTTGGGAGCAAACTGATGAAACCTCTGATTTAAATTGGTATAGATGAAACCAGAGCAACACAGTTACAAAAGGTGGCATCGCTTGGAAGAACATGTTAGGTTAGCTGACGATACTTCGCTGATTCCAAGTTTCTTGGACAAAATGAAAATAATTGATGGTCTAAAATTCCAGTCAGTACCTTTTGGTAGACTATGGAACAATGTCAAAGGGATCTAGGAGTCTTAGTGGACCACAAGCTGAACACGAGTAAACAGTGTGATGCAGCAGCTAAAACATCCAATGTGATTCTAGGCTGCATCAATAGGAGTATAATGTCAAGATCAAAGGAAGTAATAATACCACCCTATTCTGCTTTGGTTAGACCTCACCTGAAATACTATATCCAGTTCTGGTCACCACAGTTCAAGAAAGGATACCAGCAAGCTAGAACGTGTCCAGAGGAGGGTGACCAAAATGGCGAAGGGTCTGGAAAACGTGCCCTATGAGGAGCAGCTTAGGGAGTTGGGGATGTTTAGTCTGATGAAAAGAAGGTTTAGAGGCGACGTGATAGCCAAGTTTAAACATTTGAAGGGATGTCATGTGGAAGATGGAGCAAGCTTGTTTTCTGCTGCTCCAGAGACTAGGACATGGAGCAATGGATTCAAACTACAGGAAAAGAGATTCACACAAACATCAGGAAGAACTTTCTGGTGGTAACAGCCATTTGGCAGTGATATATGCTGCCTCGGAGTGTGGTGGAGTCTCCTTCTTTGGAAGTTCTTGAACAGAGGCTGGATGGCCATATTTCCAGAATGCCTCGATGGTGTATTCTTGCACGGCAGGGGCTTGAACTGGATGGCTGTTGTGGTCTCTTCCAACTCTATGATTCTAGGAGAATTTGGATAAGCATAATTGCCACGTTGAAACTCCATCCAACCTCTCTCTTTCTCTCTCTCTGACACATGCATACTTACCCTGTTCAAATCCCTTTTGGGGAAAAAAAAAAGGGGTCATCCCAGTGTAAACAAAGTAACTTCACTTCTGGACCAATGTACTAAACCTTGCAAGCTGTCCCCAGTAGCTCTGATTAGATTGTTTTTTTCGAGAGCCCACAGCAGGACATCAATGTTCCAAGCGAAATTACTTTTGTGGTTTCACTGCAGATCTCAGCAGAGACGACGTTCTCCTCTGAGCCACATCCTTGGCGGGTGTGTGCACGCGCGCCACACACACACACACACACACACACACACTGTCTCCGCTTGGAAAGGAAAGAAAAAGAGTGGGCAGCCTTAAAATGCTGGTGGCTTAAGATTTCCCAGCAAGGGTAGCGTAAGGGATTTCACTCCAACCCGAGGCATTCCGCAGCTTACAAAGCTGGCAGATTCTCGGAGGTCCCTTTTAGGAATCTCCTGCGGAAGGGAGAGCTCTGCAGCAACGATATGACACACAGTTACCCTTCTAGGTCAGCCCTGGTGTGGGAACTTGGGGGGGGGGGGAACACAACCAGCCGCAAGAGAACCCGTAATGATGAGAATCCTTTTCAAAGGAAGCCTTAAATAAGGTCTGTAGCAACTGTAAACAGCCAGCTCTATAGATTAATATGTCACGTTTGGATCTGGTATAATATGTTCTAGCATTCAACATACTTGCACAGTTGGGTAGTTCTGAGGGTCTCATCCTGGTGGGACCCCAATAGCCCTCTGCGCATCCCATGGCCTTTTGCTGATTTGGTAACTGCAGTGCCCCCTTCTGGCCCTCTGTGATAGTGCGGCTTCAGCACTATCTGGTTATAAGGGAACGTTCTGGCAGCGCTGCAGCCCTAGAACCATAAGGGTTGGAAGAGACCACAACGTCCATGGAGTCCAACCGCCTACCATGCAAATGCACACTCAAAGCACCCCCAGCAAATGCCCATCCAGCCTGATGTTTAGAAAAAATCTCTTTTCCTGTCATTTGAATCCATTGCTCCGTGTCCTAGTCTCTGGAGTAGCAGCAAACTAGCTGGCTCCATCTTCAACATGACATCCCTTCAAATATTTAAACATGGCTATCATGTCATCTCTCAGCCTTCTCTTCTGCAGACTAAACATCCCTGGCACCCTCAGCCGTTCCTTGTAGGGCATAGCTTCCAGGCCCTTCACCATTTTGATAGCCCTCCTCTGGACACACTCCGGCTTGCCGATATCCTTGAATAACTCTTTCTCCTCTGTATAGCAGGGTCAGTGGGGCAGACCAGTCTCCATGCCGGCTAGGGGATTCTGGAAGCTACAGTCCAAAAAAGTGACTTTTCCCATCTTCACGCCAGCTAGGGGATTCTGCGAGCTACAGTCCAAAAAAACTATTTTTCCAGCTTCAGGCACATACATCAAGAAACCTCAGACCAAAAACCTCTAATTCTGAGTTCCAGATTGCTAGTGTCTTAGAGCTTGGGAAAGTTATTTTTTTAGACTACAACTGCCAGAACCCTCCTGCTGTTAGTAACCAGTCAAGCTGGACTCAGGCTGCTAGGCGCTGGCTTGATCCTTTTCTGATCCACCGGAACAGCACAAACAACACTAGGGAAAGTGGTAAACTTGAATTTGCGTGTCTTATAAGATCTGTCTTATTTCAGAGATGAGAAGTTACACTGATTGATAGAACTTGGGTGAGGAGATGAATTGTGTGGTGGAAGCAGACGGTGCAGAAGTTGCAGACGGTGAAAATTTTGTATGTGGGAGGGTGGAGGACAGAATGCATATTGGGGCTGCATATCGGGGAGTCTGATACCATGAGGTTTTGGTAACAAATCAAACAAACAACAGCATCTTGCTAGTGACAAAGCGGCACATAAATGCTGCTTCCATGTGAGTAAGTCCCTTTCTGGAGTGGTGTAGAGGGCTATTCCCTTGTCCTTGGACTCCATCCCAAAACTTCCCATCGCCCAACAGCTGTCAAGTCCTGCTCCTTCTTTCCCGAATGAACAGGAGGGAGGGGGACGGTGATTTAGACTAAGAAGGTCAAGGTGCTCTCAGCTCCTGGGGGAAGGAAAAGGCATCTGCACTGCATCTGAGAGGGTGCTCCCTCTTCTCCTCCCAGCTGAGCTGAGACCAGCTGCTTCTCCATGATCTGAATCATTTCCCATCGCCTTCCTTTCCCACCAGTAAGTGACAGCCGCAGGGTCTCCTCCCAGGGTTTGACGGGTTTGGTGGGAGGATGTGGAACTATGGATCTTACACAGGTAAGATCTTGGCCGTTACGTGCCAGCATATCAGTAGCTCTCAGAAGGTCTATAACTCTCGTCTGCTCAGCTACTCACAAAAGTGCTGTTTCACATGTTTGCCCTTGGTGCTGGTGGACTTTGGACAGAAAATGAGACACAAAATGATGCGCATTTTTCTACAAGTTGTGCTGCTTCAAAACAGTTGCGTTACTTCTTCCTAGACCACAAGCTGAACATGAGCCAGCAGTGTGATGCAGCAGCTAAGAAAGCCGATGCTGCATCAATAGGAGTATAGTGTCTAGGCTGAGGGAAGTAATATTACCACTCTATTCTGCTTTGGTTAGACCTCATCCAGAATAGCGCGTCCAATTCTGGGCACCACAATTCAAGAAAGGATATTGACAAGCTGGAACATGTCCAGAGGAGAGCGACCAAAATCATAGAAGGCCCGGAAACTATGAAGTCCTATGAGGAGCTGCTTAGGGAGTTGGGCATGTTTAATCTGGAGAAGAGAAGGTTGAGAGGCGACATGATAGCTATGCTTCAATATTTGAAGGGATGGAGCAAGTCTGTTTTCTGCTGCTCCAGGGACTAGGTCACAGAGCAACAGCTTCAAACTTCAGAAAAAGCGATTCTACCTAAATGTTAAGAAGAGCAGTTTGCCAGTGGAATGCACTGCCTTGGAGTGTGGTGGAGTCTCCTCCTTCTTTGGAGGTTTTTAAACAGAAACTGGATGGCCATCTCTTGGGAATGCTTTGCTGGTGTGTTCCTGCATAGAAGGTGATTGGACGTTGTGGTCTCTTCCAACTCTACGATTCTGTGATTAAGTCATTCAGGAGAGTTATATACACATATGTATACTTCTAGATCTGTACACGGTGCCCCTTCTCTCTTTTTTAATTCCACCTTTTTCACCATCGTGCCCCATTCACTTTCAAAAGTAACACAATACTTCCCACAGGCAGACGCATAAAGTTCTTTTGGGTTTGAAAGGCTGTGGACCTTTCCTGTCCAGCCAGACAGGGCAGTTTGGGGTCATGAAGACGCTGCTCCTTCAGAACTGGTAAAACCTAGCGCCAAGGGATTTGTGGCGTGTTCAGCTGCCATCCCTAGCAGTCTTAAGGTGTCATCGTTGTTGTCCTTGTTTTAGGCTGTGCCTTTCATGAGATGAAGGACGGGTATTCCAGCATTCTGTGGACAACACATTGAAAAGCTGAACAAGTCTTCTGCCTCCCATGAGGAATTTTTGGGCTTGCTATGCCATGTTTAATAGAGACTGCAAGCCTCGTGAGACTGAAAAACTGCAAACAAGGCTTGTAATTCCCCATTCAAAACGGTGTGGGGCAGCAGCGGAGGTGGCCGTAAGCCCCCCGAGTCCCCTACCTCTGGCTTATGAAGGAACCCTGATGCCTCAGAGGAATCCATGATGGGTTGAATATGGCGATCACACTTTTTTGTGTGTTAAATATGGTTTGGGAGGGTTATTCGTGGTTTTTTCACTTTCACTGGGGTCCTGCACTCCTAACCCTAGCGAATGGGGAGGGATGACTGTGGATATGCTACTAGATAGACATCCAAATTGAAGTTCCCGATTTTCTGTTTCCACTGAGCGTGGAGAAGTAAATTTGCTGAGGAGTGGGTGTTTGGAGATCTTGACTTAATTTATTTCTCTGCTCTAGAAAGCTGGGGAGAATATTAAATAATTAAAGACAGAACACTCAAAGAAAAACACACGGCCCTCTGACATAACAACACGCAAATCACACTATCTTTTGAAGGACTAATTTTCATGTGCTCCTGAGTCAGATTTCTTTGAAGCAGACCTGGGAGCTGGGCATCCCCTTGAGTATCTGATTGTTTCCAATTGGGGGAAGCGTTTTGACAATTGGTTTTTCCCAGCATGAGGAGAATGGATGGAGGAAGGAGGACGAAACAGAAATATTCTCTTCTCCAGGGTTTTGCAGTTCCCCAAACACTGAGGGTTCCAGACAGAGGAACTGGACTTGTATTTCTTTTCCTGAGATTCTTGGAGATATGTGACACAACATCATGTATTTCTGTCGTTCAGAGGTAAGAGTTGTTGCTTTTGTAGCCAAACGGTACCTCTCGACACACACATACAAGGGAGGTATCAGTAAGCTTGGGGAAGACTGCTGATCGGGGCAGGTGGTGGATTTTCATGGCAGGGGAAGCAAATCCACTTTGGCTTTCATCCACACTTGCGCCAGAACCAGCTGGATTTCCAGGTCTCCTGAAGACATGGGCCATTTCCGCACTAGACTGTTATAGTGCTATTATTCCACTTTCAACATCCTATGGAATCCTGGGGTTTGCACTTTAGGGAAGGGCCTTTGAGGACTGCAAACCCCAGGATTCCATAGGATGTTGAAAGTGGAATAATAGCACTATAACAGTCTAGTGCGGAAATGGCCATTGTTTAGTACTGAACACTGATATACGTTAATGTTACGGCATCAGCTTTATTGGTGGTGAGTGATGTAGCAGGTAGTACGCAGACGAGGAGCACTCCAGCGCTTTTGCTGACGGGATCCAGAACTCCCACAAAGCCAGCAGCAGAACTGAGCCCCTAAACAGCTATTTCTACCCAGATCATCCTCAGCTGGTGATCACATTTCCCCTTTCTAGCCATATATGGCCCCAGAGTTGGTGTTCACCCCTTGAGGACAGGACCCATGGAAGGTGGACTTCCAAGGGTTGTTACAGTGCAGAAGCAGACAAAAGAAATCCAAGTGTGCCAGCACAACCCATCCCTCTGTTAGATATGAGAACTGTGGAAGCAGGTCAGTAACAGACGTAAGGTAGCCAATCTGGTTTGAGTGCTGAGCTAGGATTTCTGGAACACTGGGTTCAAATCTACAGAAATCCAAAGGGTGAACTTGGGCAGCTCTCACATTCTCTCAACCCCACAAGGAAGACAGTGGCAACTCCCCTCTGGACAAATCACGCCAAGAAAACCCAGTGATATGGTGACCCTAAAGTGAACAAGGCAAGATTTGACTTGAAATGGCACAGTTTTCTTGGCAAGATTTGACTTGGCAATAAATGACTGGAAGGCGTGCACTGCAAAGACGACAAAAGAACACATAATCCTTTTTCTTAGTCTTCCAATCTTTTCCCAGGCTCAGACTGCTAAGCAAAGGCAAAAAGTATCTCACAAAGTCACTCGTACTGATTAACATTTTCTAATGTCACCGGGCAGCTGTTCACATTTGGCTGTGGTGCTAACAAGGACTTTAGAACCCATCTGCCTGGCTGCAGATGCTCAGCTAACTGCAGGAGCGGCCCAAGTTGCTGAACCTATTTTGGGAGGCTACGATTCTGGGCCTTGGAGAGCTCCTGTAAAGTTTGGATTGGATTGTTATGCACCGACTCAATGGCCCCATGCTATGACAAACGCCACAAGAGTAATGGATTTCTTTGGACTGAAGACTCTATGGTCCCTCTCAGTAAGACTTTTATCAGTAAGATTTGCTTTATCTACAAATATACAATTGAAAGTATGAGTAGAGGAGAAAGACATACTTCTAAAAAGGTTCCCTCAAAGTAATTTTCCCACGCTCTAAGAGTACTGCATGCTGGCTCCAAACCTACTGCAAAGAATAGGTGTGGCAATAAGCTTGGGACAGAAAAGAAAATTAAATCATTTTTGAAATGACTTTATTGATAAAATCGTTAATGTTACCTCCTGACTTCTCAGCATAGGGAGAAACAGCAAGATATTTTTTTTCTTTTTCTTTTTCCCCCCCCCAGTCATATGCAAATAAGTCTGCATAATAAAAACAGAAATATTTGCATCCTTGAAAAATGTATCCAGGCCCCCAAAGTGAATCCAAGAATAAAAACACTTGGAGCAGTTTTCCTCTGCATCGTGGAGGGGTCTTTTGCAAAGCTAAAGGCTCTGAATTGTCTATTCAAAACCAAATTGGCCACAAAATATTACATAATAACAGCTCTACTCAATATATTGTTGCCGGGGAAATGTATTTTTCCCTAACAACTATGAGGCTGACAGCTACATTCTGAGGCAACAGGATAGCCGGAGGCTGGTGACAGATGTCAGCATCATTCCTCCTAATCTAAAAGTCTTGGTGCTTTGATCTTTCAAGTCCTACCTCTCCTGCACCAATGCAACGAAGCACATTCAGTCGGAGGAATGAGGTGCTCCCTTTGTGCATCGGTGTGTGAATTTCAAACTCCTCTTCATTATTCCAGTCTGTTAGCAGCTGTCATGAGCATCATCGTTCCACTGAACGCTGGAGTGTACATCTTTCAAAATAAATGTATTGGCAGTGTAATAAACATGTAGGCAGCAAAATAAACATATAGGAAAAGAGATTTCACTTAAACATCAGGAAGAACTTCCTGACGGTAAGAGCCATTTGACAGTGGAATCCGCCGCCTCCTGAAGTGTGGTGGAGTCCCCTTCTTTGGAGATTTTTAAGCAGAGGCTGGAAGGCCATTTGCTGGGGGTGCTTTGAGCGTTTGTTCCTGCGTGGCAGAATGAGGTTGGACTCGACGGCTGTTGTGGTCTCTTCCGACTCTGTGATTCTATATAGGCAGCATAAGAGCACACAAAAAATAAAGCTTTCCGGAGTCCCTTGGACTGATGCAACAATAGCAACCGAGACATTTGTAGCACCTGAAAGACTAATTATTATTTGCTGATGGAACTTTCAAAGGCTAGAGCTAGGGTGGAGACCCTCAGGCCCTGGGACTGTACCTGGCTTTGCTGTAGTCCTCCAGACAAACATGGCTCCTTCTTCATCGTTTGGTCCTTGCCAAATTTTGTGTGCTTCCCATCCCCGCCCTTCTAAAGAATGAAAGCGCCTCTCCTAAGGCTCAGTTCCCCGACACTGAGAGCTCCGGAATAGGCTATATTGATTGGCTTAGCCCAACCCATTTGTCCTTGGCCCCACCCACCATTGCAATGGTTGGTCCAACCTCTTTTGCCCTTGGCCCCACCCGCTACTTGAAATCCCACCTGAGGACTTCTTTGAATTTGAATTTGGCCCTGGAGGTGAAAAAATTTCTTCACCATCTGGCTCAAATCCACTTTGAGGAAGGCAAGATGGCATTCTTACTCTAAGATCTCTGCACGGACGGAGAGGAAAGAAGTCACCGGCTGTGAAGGTGGTCAGTACAGTGGATGATAGGGGAGACAGTACCAATTACTGGGGCCCAACTATGTGGCATCTGCTTCTGTTTTTTTCTCATAAGGGTCATTATTTGTTGATTGTTTCTGGCGTTCTTTGTAAAATTGATGAAAGCCACAGAAAATGATGATATATGAAATAATAGAATTATAGAGCTGGAAGAGCCATCTATTCCAAACCCTGCTATGCAGGAATACACGGCTAGAGCAATGCTGAAAGGTGCTCACCCAACCTCTCCAAAAAGCAGAGTCTTTTACTCTCCAGAGTTGTCTATTCCACTGCTGAACAGCAATCACGGTCAAGAAATTCATCCTAATGCCGAAGTCAAATCTCTTCTCTTGTAATTTGAATCCATTGGTTCATGTTCTAGTCCCAGGAATAGCGGAAAAGAAGCTTGCTTCATCTTTTATACGGACACTGTGTGTCCGCTCCCCTCACTATGCCTTGGCCCCCTTCCCACAGACCCACGCACATGTTGGCATTTGCCATTTTCCCACTTTTGTGAGGGTCCTGCACCCCCAACGCTAGCAAATGTGGACGGCCAACTGTACCGCCTTGGAAGCGAAGCAGTGGAACAGCTTTTGCTCAGTCCAGCTCAGATTTTCTCTGCTTCTGTTGGCTCCTCCAGGGCTCAGATGTGGGAAAGATCAGCCTAGGGAAGGAAGCTCTGGGGAAATTGTTACGAGTCATTCATTTCCCAGATTGCTCAGGCCAGCTAGCTAGAAAAAAACAAAAACAAAATACACAACCCTAAATGTTAAGAATACATCCCGTGGCCAGAGGGAAAAACCTCAGGGTGCCTCTGTGGCTTACAGGGCAAGCTGCTCTGTTTGATTGGAAATCCTGTGGGCTGATGATGTGTGGTGTGTGTGTGTGTGTGTGTGTGCATGTGTGTAACTCTAATTATAGTTGGACTCCATAGCAGTGCTTAGGCAATTCTTTTGGTTTCATAGAGCATTTGCAGCAAGGTCCTCAACTGGAGTTTCGGGAACAGTGGAATGAGGCTGCTAAGAATTCTTCCTTCTGAGAAACAGGATCCCAGAGAGAGGCAGTGCCCAGTTTCGTTTTCTCTTTTTGTGTGTCTGTGTACAGTTAGACGGCTTAAGAACCACCATCGTATCTGGAATGTTCTGATTTCAAAGCTAAGCACGGTTGGGCCTGCGGCTATGTGTGTTGTTGCAAGTTCTCAAGTAATTTCTGACTTCTGGTGGCCATAAAGTGACCCTACTTTGGGGTTTTCTTGGCAAGATTTGTTCAGGCGGGGCCTGCCATTGCCCTCCTCTGAGGCTGAGAGAATGGCACTTGCTCAAGGACACCTTGGCCAAGGGGGGGATTTGAACCTCCATCTCCCAGAGTCCTAATCTAGTACTCAACCACTATAAAACACTGGCTTTATGGCTGTCCATATGCTCCAGTATTTCATGGATGAAAACCAGGATACACACAACCAAGCGCCATTGGAGTTACAGTCCTCCCTCTGCATTTGCAAGTTTGACCTTCATGAATTTGATTATTCGCGAGGCAAATCCTAGCAGGACTGCCAGCAGGAGAGGGGTGGAAACATCACTCCGCTGCCTCCTGTTTGACCAGAGAACAAACCCCTGTCACTCACAGTGGCTTCTGCCCATAACTCCAAATTAGGGTGGGTGGGTGGACTGGAAGACATTGCTTAGTAACTACCAAGGTAGTTACGTAGCTAGGTAACTGAGCTAGAAGCGTGACCTGTATTTTGGCAGAGCCCCTGTACTTGGGCCGGCTCTACCACTAGACAAAAGTAAGGATACAACCTCTGACAGTAAAAGCTTTGGGACAGCATGAAAACGCGCCGTTGCTCCTGAACCCGTGAGCTGTTTCCTTTTTCCTAAAAGACAGATCTGTGTTTGCCACGTGGCTTAACTTATATTCCCTGAACTCGTCTGCTCTCCTTAGATGTAGAAGATGCTTCTCTATCAGAAATGAGAGGTAAAATTCAACTGCTGGTCTAGTTTAGCTGTACATATGGAATGGGAAACCATATGTTGGCTTTTACCTTAGGAAGCAAAATATCTTGGAATGGTCCTCCTCCCAACTTCTTTACTTGCTGAAATAAATGAAGGGCTTTTATGACCATTTACCAAGAAGTAAACTATTGAGGAAAGCCAGCATAGAATCATGGAATCCTGGAGCTGGAAGAGACCACAAGGGCCGTCGAATCCCCTTCTGCCATTTGGAGATATACCATCAAAGCATTCCTGACAGATGACCATCCAGCCTCTGTTTAAAAATGTCCAAAGAAGGAAACTCAATCGCACTCTGAGGCAGTGTATTTCACTGTCAAACTGCTCTTAGGTCAGGAATTTCTTCCTAATATTTAGATGGAATCCCTTTTACTGAAGTTTGAAGCCATTGCTCCATGTCCTAGTCTCTGGAGCAGCAGAAAACAGGCTTGCTCCATCTTCCATATGACATCCTTTCAAACATTTAAACATAGCTATCATGTCACTTCTTTTTTTTCCAGGCTAAATATACCCAGCTTCCTAAACCTCTCCTCATAGAGCTTCACGGTTTCCGGGCCTTCTACCATTTCGGTCGCCCTCCTCTAGACACCTTCCAGCTTGTCAACATCCTTCTTGAATTGTGTCCAGAAGTGGTGGGCTCAGACCAAAGCAGAATAGAGTGATACCCTCATGTTGTAGTACTTTTAGTGTTGAGTGCTGAGTTGAGTTCTTGAGTGCTCAAGAAACCAGAGTTAAAATCCCTGCTTGGCTGTGGACCTCACCCACCCGGGGGACCATAGGCATGTCACAGGAAGGCAAGAACAAACTGCCTCTGAACACAACTTGCCAAGAAAAATCCACGATCTGACTCTTTTGGGTCATCACAAGTTGGAAACAGCTTGAAGCCACACCACAACAAAACTGCTGAGGGGCTTATTTCTGTGGATAATATTTGTAACCCTACCTACAAGATATACATTGAGAACAGTTTAATATCACTTTAATTTTCATAGCTCAATCTGGTGGAATTCTGGGATTTGTGGTTTGGTGAGACACCTGTAATTCTCTGCCAGAGAGCTATAATGCCCATTGCCCACATAGAAAGAGATACTGAGAGAAACAAGATTTGATGGGTTTGTCTGTCACCAAAGTGAAGCGTCTACAACCTAGCTCTGCATGCCTCCTTCTGCTACCTCCTTCACATTTCTAAATCTAGTACCTAATATCTCTTGAGGCTGAAGAAATTTCCCCAACCATTGTAGCTCCACAACTGAGGACTGGACCAACTGAACTTCCAGTGATTCAAGTGTTTGTAAAATTTGGGACTGCTTTTTTTTTTTAAAAGACTGCAGTACCCAGAATCCCCCACAAATTGGGAGTTCTGAGAGTTTTGGTGCAAAACCCATAAGGTTTCCAGTCTGTGAGTCCAGACCTTCTCCTTCCCCACTCCAAACGCCGGTCATCCGAGCACAGCCTCAGGATGCAGGCTCTACATTTTCTGGCTGTGAAAGTGGAACATTTCCCGTTTCCTGGTTTTGTTGCAGGTGATTCTGAGAGGAAACCATGATGACAATACGTGTGGTGGGAGGAAATCTTAGCAAGGAGGGTCAGAACGACAGGAAAGGCATTAAATACGGCAGCGTTTTGTTAGAAACCCAGCAGTGAGCTTCACTGGCTAGGCATCATTTTTCATGCTCTTTATCACTGAGATGCAAAGAAGAAAGAAAATAGGAGCAGGGATGATACTGGAGTGAGAAATAAAGCCAGGGGACGGAGGGACGGGAGGGACCAACGAAGGAGCCGGAGCAGCAGCACACCAGGGTGCAAATTTTGCCGTATGTGCTATTTCTCTGCCTTTCGCGAATGACGTCGGTTGGAATTCTTCCAGCCTCTGCCCTGTTGCTGGGGGCTTCTCCGTGCAGAATTCGCAGACAGCTATCCAATGCCAGTGTTTCCCTTTCAGCCTGCCAGGACTGAGAGGCGGAACTGGACCGTGCAAGCTGGTCCAGCCGGGGCTGGATTTGCTCGCAAGCTAAGGAAGCCACGGTGTAGCTCCTCAGAGTATGAGGGGAAGCAAAATACAACAACAATGCACAAACTTAAATGTCAAGTTTTACGAAACTGTTGGAACAAGACATATTGAGGTGGGGATTATGAAACTGTCATGCTTCAAACTGATACAATTTATGGGTTTTGAATGCATTAATAAGCCCTAGGCCCCTTCCCTTTCCTTCCCCTCCCCTCCCCTCCCCTCCCCTCCTCTTCTTTCCCCCCATGTGTCTCAGAGAGAGAGAAGCTAAGTAACTGAGTGAGGTCCTTAAAGGGAAGGACTCAGGTCATTTCTGCACTACACTGTTATAGTGCTATTATTCTACTTTCAACCTCCCGTGGAATTCTGGGGTTTGTAGTTTCCTGAGGCCGAAGAGCTCTCCGGCTGAGAATGCTCAAGGCCCCTCCCTAAACTGCAAACCCCAGGATTCCAGAGGAGGTTGAAAGTGGAATAATAGCACTATAACAGTGTAGTGTGGAAATGGCCTCAAAGTTCAAAGTGCTATAACCCAAATAGATTCAGCACCATGGATAGCTCTAGTAACGGGTAGGAATAACCAGTCGAAGGCGCTCTCCACAGTGCTGAACCTACCTGGGGAATAGTGCTTGGGACTTTGAGTCCTTCCCTTAAATTTAAGACCAGATACTGCCCTGAACATCAGAAACGCCAGCTACCGCTGATGGAAACAATGAAAAAGGGAGCCTAAAAATACAATGATGCAGGTATATATTGGGGGGAGGCTGGGTTAAAAAAAAGGAGCCCCAGAAGTGAGGAGTCTTCCAAGTCATCTTTGTGGTGAAATTTGTTGTGTTGCTCCAAGTCTCCAGGAATTTCTGGAGAGTTCCTGGCCGGTGTGGTCTGTTAAAAGACTACCCATTGTGATGCACTTGCATCTCTGTGCTGAATGTCATAGCTGGGTGAGAACCAGCTCTTTAGCATTAGCATGATGAATTTTCACTCACTGTGCAGCTTCTTAGATTCTTCCACACGCACACACACCCATTCCCTCTTTCACACAATGCACCCTGTGGGCCTTCTGCAAACACTTCCCCCATTGACTTAAAAGCCCAGAGGGTGAGCGTTATTTTGCTAAAAGAGCTAGGAAAAAAAATCTAAGTGGCCGATAATATATTATTAACAATTCAAGATCAGCTCCAGCAGCCGCAGGGTATGAAATGACAGCAGCCTGTGTGGCCATGTCATTTCAGGCGCGTGGCCTGTATGTGCCGGTGTGCGTTGGAGATGAAATGTGCCCACACACACAAATGTGACTTATAGAGACTTGGAAGAGAAAGGTTAGAACACTGTAGAATGAGAAATTTAGCAAACTGAACTTGCAGAATATTAAGCCTCAGCAGACAAAAAAAGGGAACAGCTAATAGGGCCAGGTAAAGCATATGGAGATATGGCTTCCTTCTCAGGGGAGCTGTGAATCCATAGCCATTTCCACACGACGATGCTCTTGCGCATCATCCCGTGGCAATCCTGGCAGCATCTCTGCCAGGACAAGAGTGTATCCGCAGCGCTCCTCTCCATGTAAGGCCACCTGCCTGTGGAAGGGGGTGTGAGGGACATGACTCTTCCCTCCTCATCATAGCCAACCTTCGTTCTGTTTGCCTTTACCAAAATTGCCGAATTATTTTACCAAAATTCACCTCTCTCAATGGTCCCCACACCAGTCTTTTAAAACTGAGCCTGTTCGCAGGACTTGCAAGCTTTGCCCCCCTGCCGCAAACACACCGTTCAGCTGACCAGAAAGCCTGGGCTCTCTTTGCAAGATCAGGGATCGCTCCACCCAGGGAAAAAGTACAACCGCAAAAATATCTTACAAACCAGAAGAACCTCACTGCATGAGGGGTGGGGGCAGCGAACAGGTGGAGGGAGGAGAAAGGCACCTACCGCACATTCTCTCCTCAAAAGGGAGGGGAACCTCATGCCCAGGGAAACCTGTGGATTCAGACTCTTGGTCTTCCTTGCAACCGGGAAGATCCACTGAGTTTTTGGCCAGCCCAAATTCCCCCGCTGCGGTAGAGAAGGAAGCACCTGATCACACTTCCAGCCCTTCTTCGCGTCAGAGAAGGACAGGAGCGTCATGCAAACATAGTCGCCTAATGGATTTAATGTATTCATAGCCTGCAAGCGCAACACTTGGGGACGGGATGGCAGTGGGACGGCATGACTGGCCAACTGCGCCATCCCGTCCCTATAGCGGCACAGGCCCATTGTGCGGAAATGCCCCGTGTGTGTGCGTGTACATGCCTTCGAGTAGCCTGTTGACTTAAGGCCACCCCATGAAGATGGTAGGGTTGTCTTCAACACGGAAGAAATGTGATATTGCCAGTTCCTTCCTCTGAAGTATAGCCTAAAGAACCTAGTACTTCTTGGTGCTCTCCCATCTAAAGCCCTTTCCACATGAGCCTGTTATAGCGCTATGATTCCACTTGCAACATCCTATGGAATCCTGGGGTTTGCAGTTTCGGGAGGGGCCGACCGGCCCTCCCGAAACTGCAAACCCCAGGATTCCATAGGATGTTGCAAGTGGAATCATAGCGCTATAACAGGCTAGTGCGGAAATGGCCTAAGTGTTAACCAGAGCTGACCCTGCTTAGCTTCCAAGATGAGACAGCATTTGGTGCCTTTAGAGTATCTAGGTCAGCTGGTGCAGCCACACTGGGCTTCATTTCAGGCTTAAAAAGAACTATCCACAGTGCTGAATCCTCCAAATCAGTTCAGCACAAGGGATAGCCGCCTCTTTACAGCCTATAATAAAACCCAGAGTTGTGTCACCGCAACCCTGACATGAAATCCCTGAGCACCCTGATCAGCCACACACAAGTGCTCTTCTTTCTTTTCAAACTCTTTATTCCATTTTTTTACCAAACTGCCATGTTCATCAAAGTAAATAGAGAAGTAAAATGGGGGAGAATAGCTGACCGAACCATCACAGAGAGAGGACACAACAAACTGAAGAACGATAACTGAAGCTAATGGCTGAAAAAGAGAGACCCGGCTCATCAGGCTGGCGAAGGACTGATTAGAGTCAGTGGCAGAAATCAGCCAGGGATATTCACTCACAAAGGGAAATATAATCGGTGTGATCGGCAGAGAGAGGCTGAGAGATGGGGAATCAGATCTGGTCTAGGAACATGTGGATTCAAGTCTGCCACCTACCTCAGAGGGTTGAGAGGGACCTAGATATCACCTCGAGCTCTTTGGAGAAAGTGCAAAAGAAAAAAAAATACAGAAATAATAAATAGCACTGAAAACCTTTATTTGCTCCAATAGATGACAGACTGAAAGTAGTGTGTGAATTTTCCCTGTGATGTCCCCAATTTATATATTTATTGATCTGTTTGAATTGAATGATCCCTGACTATTGAACCAATGTGGGACAAACCGGGGAGAAGGATTCCTACATTTAAAGACGTGTCTTCATGGTGTATTTATTGCAAGAGACACAAGAAATGTGCAAAGTAGCCAATGCTGTCAGCAATACAGCAGGACTGAAAAGAGTTTATTTAATACCAATTCATTTGGTATACCGAAGCTGCAGGAAAGGAGATTCCACCTGAACCTCAGGAAGGACTTCCTGACGGTCAGGGCCGTCCGGCAGTGGAATCTGCTGCTGCCTCCATGGAGTGTGGTGGGGTCTCCTCCTTCTTTGGAGGTTTTGAAGCAGAGGCTGGAGGGCCATCTGTCGGGAGTGCTTTGATGGGTGTTCCTGCAAAGCAGGGGGTTGGACTGGATGGCCCCTGGGGACTCTTCCAACTCTATGATACTGAGATCCTGTCAGGTTACCTCCCCCTCTCGCAGGCCTCCCGTTTGAGCTGATAATTCCCCACCGCAGGTGGATCTCTGAGTCACCCACCTTTTGATGGTAACACGATGACAGGGGGAATTGATTTCACCAAGGATGCCGCAACTGTGGGTTTGCAAGACCTTGCTAAAGCTGATAACAAGAGAGCCCCTTGAGGTCTCTCATCCATAAGGTCCGTATAAGTGGAAGCTCACTTGATGGCAAATAACAATATCAACAAGCCAACAAGTTGCTAGGCCACGTATCCCCCTGTGCATTTGGGTTTTGTGACCTCAGCGTAGAATTTTTAATTTATCCGTTGAATTTCTGTTAGCTTCAGCCCATTTTTCTCACATTGCTCTTGCTGCATAAAGCATTCTTTCTGTCACCATGTCACACCCTGCTCTACTCTGTTTTTGAAATGATGTGAAGGAATTGGTTTCACCTGAGGACTTCGTAGGCACGTGTTTGGCATCTTCCCATAATTTCTACTCAATGTATAACATGTTTTGGCTTTGGCCGACCCTATTGCAGCTGATATGGACTAAACCACCATGTGCAAGAAGGAATTCTCAACATTTTGATTGCCAGGACAAGCACGCTCCTTGGTCTTTGGGACCTGGAATCTGAATACGAGAAATAAAAAGATTACTTTTAACCGCTCGCTAGCTCCGGGGTTGCTTCCTGGCAGGGAACATCTGTATCTGAATATCAGGCCTGGCTACATTTCCTAAGAGAGAAGCAATTTACAACTTCTGCCAACGACCCGTTTGCAACTAAATTAATTAAGCTAATGGATACATATTGGAAAATGTCTACTCAACTAAAAGGGAGAAAGCAGACATAAATAACAAAACGGGAAGCCGCAGGATGACAATGTGTAGGAATGGTTATTATTCATCGACTAATTAAAGCAGTTTTCATGCGGGCCTCTGAGAAGAGAAATGTAACTTTTCACCCAAATGAAAGCTGAAGGCATGCTCCCCAACAATGGATGAAAGGGGCTTAATCCTATAGAATGAAACAACATTATGGGGGCCGCAGCAAAATGTTGCAGCATATCCTTACTTTCTAATAATACTGATCATGTATAGGATTTATGCTTGTTAGCTCCAGACTGCAAAGTAACAAGTTACAGTTGTGTAGTTACATATCAAAGTTACTTTTTTGAACAGAGAGAAGAACAGGTACATTTCAAAGACCGCATCATGATTAGCAAGGGGATAAGCTGGATCGGCATTGTGAGTAATTGTTCTAGTTATTTCTGTTGTAGCTGTCAGATTACGTTCAAATTATGACCACCCTAAGATGAGCTCATCACGGGACGATATCTTCAGAGGAGGTTCAACATTGCCTTCCTCTGAGGCTGAGAGAGTGTGACTCACCCAAGGGGTTTCCGTGGCCGAGCAGGGATTTGAACTCCAGTCTCCGGGAGTCCTACTCCAACACTCAAACCACTTTTGAGAATGGCAGTGTGATATAATGGTTAGGGAGCTGGACTTAGTCTGGGAATACTTGAATTCAAATCTCCACTTAGTCAAGAAGATTGGTTGGTAACTTTGGACCAATTGCTATCACTCAGCATGACCTGCCTTACGGGATTGTTGTCGGGGGGGGAATGGGAAGGGAGCGAGCCGTGGAATGAGGAATGAATGAAAAATTGAGTTAAGAATTTAAAATCATGAATGCAACACAGGCAGTCGGGGTCAGAATCTATTCATCGACTCAGGCAGAAATCTGTCTGGTCCAGAAAGACTTCCATCCACACACACACACACACACACCCCACTTCCACACCCTGCCACCATATTCACACAGAGATATACTCTGGCCAAGATCCTACAGCAGAGCTTTGCAAACTGTGTCGCGACACGTCAGTGTGTCGGCTCCAGGGTGTAGGTGTGTCATGCGAATGTAACGGGTGGAGGGGCTGCCTCCACTTACTGAATTACTGAGTCACGAAATGATGCATCTGAAAAGGGTGTCACCAACATGAAAAGTTTGGAAAGCTCTGTCCTATAAGTATGGCCATTTCTGCACTAGCCTGTTCTAGCGCGATGATTCCACTTGCAACATCCTCTGGAATCCTGGGGTTTGCGGTTTCGGGAGGGGCCAGCCGGCCCCTCCCGAAACCGCAAACCCCAGGATTCCAGAGGATGTTGCAAGTGGAATCATCGCGCTAGAACAGGCTAGTGCGGAAATGGCCTATCTCTTGCTTTGCGTGCATGGTTTCACTTCCTCTCACTGTGAGCGGCTGTCAAGCCCTCAGAGAGCCTCTGCTATTTTCACTTACCTGTGGAGAGAGGAAAAAGAGGAGAGGTGGTTCAGGCCATGAAGAAGCAGCTGGTCTCAGCTTGGTTGGGGAGAGAAATGAGGCTGCAGTCCCCTTTCTGTTCCCCTGGGAGCTCAGAGCAACCAGATCTTCATGATCTGGACTGCCACCCAAATCCCTCCCCTTCCCTCGCTTAGGAAGGAAAAGCAGGCGGCTCTGTTTGCAACTTGAAAGCTGCCAGGAGGGAAGAGGTTTTTGGAGGGAGTGCAAGGGCAAAAGCATGGCCCTCTGTACCCTGTCCAAAAAGGGAAGTATACTCCCGTAAACCGCACAGCCCTCCCTTCTCCCTCTTTGCCTTTACATTTTGGCTGGAAAGTTGGGGGAACCTTCTGAGCATGCGCAATTATCATCCAGCCAAAATCAGTGGAATATTTGTGTCCAACCACCGGGCACGCTCCGTAGGTCTCCAGCGAGCAATGGAGGATTTGTGAAATTCAGGAATTGGCTAAGCAGGGAGAGCTACCCTCTTCCCTTCCCTGCGTCAGTACTGTGCCTTTAACCAGTGACGGGCTTGGATCAGCTGCACCAGTTGAATCATTGGCCGTTTCCGCACTACACTGTTCCAGTGCTATTATTCCACTTTCAACCTCCTGTGGAATTCTGGGGCTTGTAGTCTACTGTGGCCCAAGAGCTCTCTGGCTGGGAATTCTCAAGGCCCTTCCCTAAACTGCAAACCCCAGGATTCCATGGGATGTTGAAAGTGGAATGATAGCACCATAACAGTGTAGTGCAGGATGTTGGAAGTGGAATAATAGCGGTATAATAATATAGTGTAGAAATGGCCTGTGTCCTGCGAAGAACACTCAGGAAGGTCTGGAATACTTAGTCTGGAGAAGATGAAGTGGGGACACATGAAGTCTTCAAATGTCAGGGAATCCATTTCCTGATAAAAGTGAGAACTTTCCAAAGGTAAAAGATATTTGGCAGTGGAAGATGCGTCGGTAAAGCTTCTCACGCACATGTACTAGGGGAGGACACCACCAATATGCTTAAGGTTGCAATGAGACACGCACTTTCCTGGCAGTGAGCCCTGTTAAAGGTAATAGACTTTCTTCTGAGTAAATATGAAATGAGTTGCATGGGAAGAATGACAAGTCCAAGTGTTTTGCAAGATCCAAGTAAGGCTGTGCTAAAATATTTATAAATATCATAAATAATAGAGTGGTGGCAAAATTTAAGCACACACGCACAAAAAAAATCTTGTGTCATGCAAATCCCTTACTGTCACTCCTCGTTTTGAACTCTAAGGAAGGAAGAAGGGTTTATGTAATTTAACAATAACCCTCCCCCCACCAAGAAAAACACACACAATCAAAGGTTTTTCTTTTCATTTTGGGGCATCCGCAGGAAGGGAAAAGAAGACAGAATGGCCATATTTATAAGCAGAAGACTCCATCCATCTGTTTTTCTTTCCTGGGTGCCCTTGTAATTAAGCGCACAGAATCATGTTTCGTTTTGCATTTCACTGACCCACTTTTTGGCTATTTGTTAACATGCATGTTTGGCAGAGCTTGGAAACGTGGCTAAAAATAGGAATGTGTTATTCTTTTTCTAAAAAAAAAAGACAGAAAGAAATATATTTTTCATCTTCTGAGAAGTTTGTAAAATAGAGAACTTAGAAAGAACGGTGCCTTTTAAAAATATATCAAGAGCATAACGTCATAGACCATTAACAGCTAAAGTTGCTGCATGTAGAATTTTACTTTATTTGAATTTTGCGAGTGGCACATGAAGAGCATGGGAATACTGGAAGCTGTCTAGTGTCATGCCCTCATCTGAGAACCCGAACAGACCCTTCCCAACAGCCATAAGACAGAGAGGTGAGAGGGACAATATTTATGGCAGCCAGTGTAGGTGGAAAAGGGAGAGCCCAGGACTCTCAGAGCATTTATATAGAAAGGACCCATTAAATAGGCAAACAGCTGAGAAAGGCTCTCAGCCTATATAAAGAGGGTCCAAAATGGAAGGAAGCTGGTGCGGTCAACTGTTCCGGTTCGTGGAAGCAGCGCAGCTTACATCTAGATTCTTTGCTTGTGCGCCTAGAAACCTTGACCTTCACCTCATCGATGGACTTCACCCCTGGGCTGCCACCGTGGATTTACTGTGAGCTCGAATTGCAGAACGATGACCAGTAATTTGCCAGCAAACTAAGGGCCTTTCTGCACTACACTGTTATACTGCTATAATTCCACTTTCAACGTCTTATGGAATCCTGGGGTTTGCAGTTTAGGGAGGGGCCTTTAGAATTCTCTGCCAGGGAGCTCTTTGGCCTCCGTGAACTACAAACCCCAGAATGCCACAGGATGTTGAAAATGGAATGATAGTGCCATAACAGTGTAGTGCGGAAAGGCCCTGAGACAAGCTTCGCTCGCTCGCTGTCTGCTGCTAACAGGTTCTCATTCGACATCTGTAAGCCTTGGTTGGCTGCTGGCATAAGACATCTCATAAAATGTCACACAACTTGTTCATCCTAGCCCAATACTGTGAAGTCTAACTGGCAGCGATGGTTCTCCAGGGTTTCTGGCAGATTCTTCTCTTATTCTTCCCTGGAACTCCTTGGTATTCCTTGGTGATCTCTCATCCAAGTACTTTCCGAATCTGCCTAGCTTCTGAAGTGAGAAGAAATCTATTGCATTCAGGTGGGTACAATGGTATGTTACTCATTCCCTGCAACTCATGTACAATTGGTGACAAAATGTGCTGATGCTGCATGGTAGGAGTACCATTTATTAAACTCATCCCTGCTGCTACAATATCTCCCCCCTCACCCCTGAATATGCTGCATTGCCGGCACTGTGTTTCATCTTTTCTAAACCAAAATCTAAGCTGTGTGGGACACACACGTCTTCTCTGCCTTGCTTAGAAGCCTGCTATTATAGAAAGTTCGCACATGTTGTGCGCTGCTTGATTTTGGTGTAAGAAAGGAGAAGCAAAGTCAGGCCAAGCTCCTACGGAGGACACATAGCTGCGATGTCGTAGCTGCAGGGGCAGAGCTTGGAGTGTGCGGAGGGAGGGCAGGGGGCGGGGCTACAGCATGAAGGGTGGGGCTACTGTGCACCGGGGTGTGGCTGCTGTTTGGGGGACATGGCCAGGGCGTGTGGGGGCGTGGCTACAGGCTGGGACGCCCCAAAATTGTTGCCGCCCAGGGTGAATCGCCCCGCCCCCATGTCCCTATGTGACTGCGTAGCTACAGCCCATTTCTCGATCTGACCCTCTAAAAACCACCTTAAAAGCCACCTTAAAAGTGAGGCGTGCCTGTCAAGAAAAGGTTGGACCAAACCTGTAGAAAATACTTTGTGATGTGGGTCGTTAAGTGCACCTGTGGCTCTCCATGTGACTTTAGCTGAGTCATGCTGATGAGCAAACAGGGGAGGAGGTTGCATCAGGTGTGGGGAGAATGCAAAGGCTGGCAGGATTGCATCAGCTAGTGTGAGTATAAATGTAGCTGAGAGCTAGCCAGCAAGTTGCACGTGGTGTCTAAGGTGTCTGTCAGAAAGAGCAAGCAGAGGGATGCTGGAGTGCTTTCTGGAGAATCTTGTAAATATGTACACAGTGTAACTGAAGAATAAATTGCCTCCTTGATGGAAGAAAACAATTGGCATGGGTGAGTTTTTCCTGACTACAGTGCATTGCTGCTAAGGTATTCTCTGCTGCTGGGCACGCTTCCAAAGCCGTGGGAGCAATCTCTGCTATATTTTGGGCGTGACAATGCCAAGGGAAGGAATTCTGCAGTAGTAGTGAGCAGGGTTGTGAAGGATGACACATTCAGCCCCCTCTCACCAGCAAGCCACAGTCTCCTGGGTGATCCAGTCACTACTCCTTGTTGCATCCTTCAACAAGGAGAATAACAGCACTGCAGAACTCCTTTACTCAGTACACCTGCCTGGCTTTTAAGGTGGGTTTTAGGGACACCTGCAATCATGGCAATGCTGCCACAATCATAAATGTAAATGCAAAACTGTTCTGAAGTCATATGTCTAGCTTATGGCTTTGTAACTGCCTAAAAGAATGCCAGCAATAGTTTTCAGCAGTGAGGGTGGCAGGGAGCAACTGCAAAATGATCTTAACAGGTTAGAGAGTTGGACCAAAACTAACACAATGAATTTCAACAGGGAAACCACAAGGGCTATCCAGTGCAGCCCCATTCTCCCGTGCAGCAGTACGCTATCAAAGCATTCCTGACAGATGGCCATCCAACCTCTGTTAAAAAACCTGCAAAGAAGGGGAATCCACCATACTCTAAGGCAGTATATTCTACTGCTGCAGTGCTCTTACTGTCAGGAAGCTCTTCCTCAGGTGTAGATGGAATTTCTTTTAGTGAAGTTTGAAGCCATTGCTCTGTGTCCTACATTCTGGAGCAGCAGAAATAGGCTTGCTCCATCTTCAAGATGACATCCCTTCTAGTATTTAAAAATGGCTATCACGTCACCTCTTAACCATCTCTTTTCCAGGCTAAACATACCCAGCTCCCTCAGCCTTCATAGTTGCCAGGCCTTCTATCATTTTGGTCATCTTCCTCTGGACATGTTCCAGCTTGTTCACATCCTTCTTGAACCGCAGCGCCCAGAACTGGACACATATTGGAAGTGGGGTCTGACCAAAGCAAAATAGAGAGATACCATCACTTCCCTTGACCTAGACACTAGACTCCTATAGATCTTGAAGTCAATTTCTGCATCACTGCCTTCTATTGAAAAAAATCCTCTATTTTCAGGACAAGAGTGGCCAAAAATGCAGCAAAATTGACCCCCTGCCCGCTAGAGATATTTGGGCCCAAAAAGTGAGGGAGGGCTGGAGACTTAAAAATGGCCGCAATGCTGTGCTTTCCCCCAAACTTACACCAAATTCTGGCTAATTCCTGTGATACCATGCTTTGTCATTGTTCTCAACTGCCATGAAGTTGCCTTCAACTTATGACGATCCTCTGAATGGGAGACCTCAAAGTTACTCTATCTATCCTCAGCTGCCCAGTCTAGGGCCATTTCCGCACTACACTCTTATAGCGCGATTATTCCACTTTCAACATCCTATGGAATCCTGGGGTTTGCAGTTTCGGGAGGGGCCGCCTGGCCCCTCCCGAAACTGCAAACCCCAGGATTCCATAGGATGTTGAAAGTGGAATAATCGCGCTGTAAGAGTGTAGTGCGGAAATGACCTAGGTCTTGCAAATTACGGAGGCATAAAAGCACATTTTCAAATGTCGCTTACATTTTTAAAATCGCTCGGCTTACGTTTATGCCATTCTTTCATCACCGCTCCAGGAACTCCTTCACTGTTTATTGTAGTGAATCTCTCCCAGGACTCCTTCCAAAAGCAATGTGTTTGTGAATCCACCCAGAGGTTGGTTTTTTCTTTTTTTTTCCTTCTTGTGCACATTCAAATAGTCTCTCCCACGTTAATATCACCACATTCTGCTTGCACCCCCGCAGCATAATTGGGCTGCAAAAACAGTACAGTCAGTTTTAAAAGCAGGTTTCATGCTTCGGCACATTAAAAACAAAAACAAATGCCAAGAATATTCCCCCACACCCCTGGAGTGGAGAAATCGCTGCAGGATGCTCAAATGTGAAAGTGTTTCATTGGCGGGGGAAATAAGCTGTTCTGTTCAAGGGTGCAATTCAGTGCGGGAATGGGCTCTTCCAGGGAAGTCACGCGAAGCCAATAATCGATTTAATGACGGTTGTTTGTCTTCTGAGGTTTGAAAGAAAGTGGGGAGAAACAGGTGAACAAGGAATGAGAGTTTCTGCATTTACCCTTCTGTCTAGATGGGGGTGAGGATCATTGCCTATGTATGACTGGCTGGTTTTAATCCAAGGACTTCTAATCCGCTAAGCCGATTTGCCTCCACAAGGCATCCTCTGAAAAATTTAGGTATGCCAGCCAATGACATGCCACTTAGTTTGGAATTGCACTTCTAGGACTTACAAGGAAACATGGAACTAAAGCAGGGACAGAGCTCAAGACATTACTTTGTAAAAAGTTACTGTGCTGGTTATTCCGATCACCAAGCAAGTTGTTCTTACTGCAGTCCAGAAGGGTAACTCACTAACTCTTACTAAGAAGTTGCCTTTTACTGTCACTATTGTCCCACTGGAAAATGTTGGGAAATGCTCTCTGCTTCCCCCAAGTGGCCAATTCAGATATTGCACTTTGGAGATTCTGACCAAAATGCAAAAGATGTTACAAAGCAACACCTCCTGGCTGAAACCGTGCCCCCCGGCTGCAGCACAAGGCAACCACCCATGTGAACCTCCCCCTTCCCATTTTCTCGCCCACCCTGCCAACACAGTGACCTGGCAGTCATGTCTGTTCTTATCACAATCCAGTACCCTAACATTCTGGGGTGCTCAGTTTGTCCCATCTTCCCTTGCCTCTCACCTAGCTAATGTCACCTAAGCCCTACAGAAGTCATTCTTAACCTTTTCTTTACTGGGGGACCCCCTTTAAATATAATTTCTTGCCAGAGACCCCCAAGACTTAACTCAAGATTTAAATGTTTAAATTTAAATTGCCAAATATATATTTAAATTTTCAAATATTTATTCATTTATTAAAGGCTTCTGGGGACTTAGATTTAAACCCCCACTCAGATACTGGGTGACCTTGGGCAAGTCACATTCTCTCAGCCTCAGAGGAAGGCAAAAGCAAACTCCCTCTGAACAAATCTAGCCAAAAATCCTTGCGAAAGGTTCACTTTAGGGTTACCATAAGTGAGAAGTGACTCGAAGGCACACAACAACAAAGTTCTGTTGAGAGGGAGAGGTTCTTTCTAGCTGTCATGTCTTTCCCCTTTGAAAATTGACCCTAAGGCGAACCTATCCTGAGGGTTTTCTTGGCGAGATTTGTTGCCTTTGTCTTTCCCGGAGGTTGAGAGTATGTGACTTGCCCAAGGTCACCCCGTGGAGATTCAAATCCTGCTCTCCAGAGTCATAATTTGGATGCACACATGCCTGCAGCCGTGTCTCCTTCGTCAGGGATATAGCAGGGAGGTGTGGTCACCAAAACGACTCCCTCATTTCCAAACAAGGCAGCAGTTTTGGGACCTCCACCCGCCCGCCCTGCTACCGCTGCACCATTGCTGCCGCTGCAGTTGGTGTTCAGCAGCAGGGGTCTCCAGACCCCCCAGGGGTCCCTGGATCCCAGGGTTGGGAACCCCTGTCCTACAGCATAACCTATTTCCTAAAACACGGTAGGGAGAGCACAGCTGACCTGACAACCCAACGCTGTAGAAACAGATGGCCGATCAGGTGAAGCGGCGGACGAAAGAAGCCAATTCAAAGCCGCTCCGGCTTCCCCTCTCTGGAGTGTTTTTCAATGGTTCTCACTCATTTACTCTAAAGTTCAAATTAGCACCTGCTTCTATTCAGGGAGGGGGAAAAAAAGCCTCACATGGAAGGAAGGCGCTAAACTGCCAAGCAAAAGTGTTTCTTGTTTCCTTTTTTAAAAGAAGAGGCATTTCGCCTTTCATTCATAATTTTTTTTTTTTTAAGAGTGGCAAAAAAAGGGAAAGAAGTGTCACCCTCTTCAAGTCAAACCAAGGCAGCTAAGGCTCAAGAATTATTTCGCAGAAGGCTATGACGGATGTTACCCTACTGCGCCTCCTTTAGGATATGGAATTTTCATAAATTGGGCTTATTAATGACTGGAGAGGACGATCGAGGTCATGCTGACCGGAAATCATGTTTTGAGGTCAAGCTGACCTGCGCCGTGTTGAGGGTCATACATCTTGAGAGGATTAGGTGGAAAAACCCGACGCCGATGGGTTTGTGCTAATCCTTTTACCACTCCAGGCTCTGTGCATTTCTGAATACAATGAAAGACAAACTGTCCAGATTGGGGAGCAATCAGAGACCATCCCTCAATCATACCCTGTAGAGGTCTTCCCTATACACCTTTTCGGACCAAACATTATGAGATTGTCATGAGTCCCATCAATGTTTTGTCACTCTGGAGTTAAAGCAGTCAATGAGCAATGACTTGAAGGTACACAACACAACATATTTCAGAGAAAGGAACTGGCAAAACCACCTCTGAGTGTTCTTTGCCTAAGAAAATCCTACAAAATTCATGGGCTCCCTATAGTCGACAGGCCACTTGAAGGCACATATATGCAAGGTATTTAATATTCTTCATTTCGTGCACACCTCTGAACTATATAGCATCGGAGCTCTCTGGCAGAGAACTCCAGGTACTTTGCAAAACTAAAAATCTCCAGACTCTGTAGGATGGATCTGTGACAGTTAAAGTGGCACCAAAATGGTATAAGTGTGTAGTGTGGAAACACCCATAGTGAACCAGACCCCTCTCAGTGCTTTGTGTGGCATAAATTTGTTGCTGTTTGCTATTGGCTTTGATTTATGAAGACCCTCTTCCCAAGGCTTGCAAAGGGGGACTGCATTCCCTTGACTTGAATCAGTCCATCTCCATGGTCTTTTCTTTTCCCGCTTCCTTTCACTTTGCAGAGCCTTGTCGTATTTTCCAACGAGTCGTATCAGAGCGGCATGCCTTTAGAGTTTTTGCTTCAAAAAGAAGACCGAAAAATGAAGAGACCCCCCCAAGACAGAACGATGGCTTGACAACTTATTGGAAACAAAAACGGCGGCTATCTGGATGCAAAGATTAAAAGCGGGGACTGTCATGAACTGGATTCACACACACACAAATAGAATAGTGCTTCAACACTATTTATTAGGAGCATGATACTTTGCACAGGACTTCAGTGAGTGAACTGGAGGCAATTAGCAAGAGTCAAAACATGAAATACAAAGAGTACCTAGATTTCCGCAGGACACTCTTATAGCGTGACGATTCCACTTTCAACCTCCTATGGAATCCTGGGGTTTGCAGTTCCGGGAGGGGCCGGCCGGCCCCTCCCGGAACTGCAAACCCCAGGATTCCATAGGAGGTTGAAAGTGGAATCGTCGCGCTATAAGAGTGTCCTGCGGAAATGGCCTACATCTTCCCTCCCGCAAGAGACCTTGAAGTCTTGGTGCAGCCTGGCTAAGCTTATCGGTGCATTCCTAGCTTTTGTTTCTCTAACCATCTCTGGTTCTCATACCTTGCTACAAGCGAGCTGCTACTTAACTCCTACTACATGTTCCATAACCAAAACATGGAGGGCTACCCGACAGGGACAGATGACAAAGTTCATAAGGAATGGGAGCCTCTAAACAACTATCTGAAAAAATGAAAGCGCTAATAGCAAATAGTCAATTGATAAAGTGATCAAAGAGGTTGAAAAACTGAATTAAGATATACAGCATGACAATTAACCGGGACTGATATAAGCCAAGAAGCAATATTATACAAAGACGGATTCAAATGATGTAATAGATAAATATTTAAATGTATACATCAGGAACAAAGAGATGATTTCATGCTGGAAGTACGAACAAGATACGCTTGTAAATAAAAACAAGTCCTAGATAGGACTAGAGGAAGAAAAAGAAGATATATAAGAGTGTACAGTTTTTTTTCATGAATAATATTATGTCTGAGTGATTTTATATATTATAAAAATTCTAATAAAAATTATAAAAAGAAGAAGAAGACCAAAGCTATTTTGGCCTATTTAGCGGTAAGCACTCTTGCAATTAACATTTTCAGCACTCTTCCATTTACCGTCTGTTGTTAATCTGTTATTTTAATAAAAGCCTATAAAAGGTATCTTTTGGATTACAACTCCAAAAATATCCCAGCCAGTGCTCCTGCTGGCTGGGAGAGTCTGGAAGTTATAATCCAAAAAAAGGTAAATTTTCTGTACTCTGACAAATACAGACACAAATAAGGCACAAAGCAGAGAGAACAAAAGGAAAACTGCACCAAATGTTGTTAAAAGGAACACTAATTTATGGCCCTGGCAACCAATACCAAAATGGTAAAGGGTCTGGAAGCCATGGCCTCCGAGGAGAGGCTCAGGGAGCTGGGTCGGTTTAGACTGACAAAGAGACGGTTAAGAGGAAACATGATAGCCTTGTTGGGATGTTATGTTGAAGACGGAGCAAGCTTGTTTTCTGCTGCTCCAGAAACTAGGACATGGAGCAATGGATTCAAACTGCAGGAAAAGAGATTCCACCTAAACATCCAGAAGAACTTCCTGACACTCAGAGCTATTCGACAGTGGAAGATGCTGCCTCAAAGGAGTGTGGCGGAGTCTCCTCCTTCGGAGGTTTTTAAGCAGAGGCTGGATGGCCATTTGCAGGGGGTTCTTTGGGTGTTCATTCCTGCATTGGCAGAATGGGTTTGGACTCAATGGCTATTGCGATCTCTTCCAACTCTATGATTCTATGAACAGCTCCAAGCAAAGACCCCCTTTCTATGCTCACCCCCATGAATGGTCCATTTTTCTTCTCTGTCATGCTATATTCCATGGCTGGTGAGCATATATTTGGCCCATTTCGGGGCAAAGGGAAGAATTCACTTTTAAGATCTTTTTTTTCTGAAGAAGACAAATCCTTGGACTGTGGCAACATTCACTGGTTGGAGGGAGGGATCTCCAGATGTGCCCATCTGAAGCTTATATCGAAGGAAACCTTGCAAACCCCAACTCTGATGTGAAGCAAGCGAGGAGAGAGAAAAGGAGAGTCAGATAATCTTGTCAGTCGCTTGACATCTTTCCTTCCCTCAAGCCAAGTTCTGTCACGCTAGCAGTTACTGGCAAAGCTCCTGGGGATTTCAGGAAGGATGTCCAATTAAGTGACAGGAGAAAAGTTACGTTCGGCGTTGGAGCTGAACTCCTGTTTTCCTTTGGTTATCTTTAGCTCCACTTCCCTCCCTTCCCTCGCTGTCAAAGTTTCGATTGTAAGTACCCTCAGGCGGAAATCTACTCCTTCGTTGTTACTCCGGAGGGGCCAAACGCAGTCCTCTTGAGTTTCCAAGTTAAAGCAAGATCTTCAAGCTGGAACGTATCCAAAGGAAGGCGAAAGAAATGGGGAAGGGTCTGGAAGCCATGAAGCGCTATGAGGAGCGGCTTGGGGAGCCGGGTGTGTTTAGTCTGCAGAAGAGGAGGTGAAGACATCATAGCCTTGTTTGGATATTTGAAGGGATGTCACGTTGAGGACGGAGCAGACTTGTTTTCCACTGCTCCGGAGACTAGGACAAGGTGCAATGGATTCAAGCTGCAGGAAAAGAGATTCTATTTAAACCTCCTGACGGACAGGGCTGTCCGGCAGTGGAATCGGCTGCCTCGATGGAGTGTGGTGGAGTCTCCTTCTTTGGAGGTTTTTAAGCAGAGGCGGGAGGGCCATCTGTCGGGAGTGATCTGATGGTGTATTCCTGCGTGGCAGAATGGGGTTGGACTGTGGTCTCTTTCAACTCTAATATTTTATGATTCTGTGATTCAATTTAAAATATGGCTCAGGGGTTTAGCCCCTTCCCTTTTGCCCCGGCCCCACCCACCACCGGGATGCGGCCCGCAGGAACTCCGGAATGAAATTCGGCCCTGAGGTTGAGACAGGCCTCCCACCCCTGCTTTGGAGCACCGTCAACATCATGGTGCTGGTGGAGACGGTGGACCATCTCCAACACACAGGTAAGAAATGTGCCTCTCATCTTGGGGGAGAGAAGAAAAACCCAATGTTCTCTGTAAAAAAGTGAACCCAAGCATTAAGCAATGCTATTAACTAAATAGTTAATTGATGTTTACAACAAGCAAGAGAAATAGCATAGAAGATGACATAAATATTTATGAATTTGAATGTGCACCTCACCTCTGTGCTAAAAATAGCTGATTCAAACCACCCTCCCTCACACACCTGGATGACATAGCTAAAGATTTGCTGAAAGTCAGTGAGGATGGATTCGCGCAGCCACTTCAAGCAGGTTATAACTCTCCCCGAGAGGCAAGTGTTGTGCTGGTGAGGGGCAGACATTTAGCAACTCCCCATAAAGTTGTACATACAAATGTTTAAGTATTCGAAGAGATGTCATATGGAAGATGGGGCAAGCTTGTTTTCTGCTGCTCTAGAGACTAGGACACGGAGCAATGGATTCAAACTACAGGAAAAGAAATTTCACCCAAAGAAGAAGAACTTCCTGACGGTAAGAGCCTTTTGACAGTGCAATATGCTGCTGCCTGAGAATGTGGTGGAGTCTCCTTCTTTGGAGGTTTTTAAACAGAGGCTGGATGGCCATTTGATGGGGGTGCTTTGAGGGTGTGTTCCTGCATAGCAGGGATTGGACTCAATGGTCATTGGGGTCTCTTCCAACTCTGTTGATTCTGTAAGTCTATGATTCTACTCAGTGGCCGCTGGTGGGTTCCATGTCAGTAAGGCAGTGAATCCACACTGGGTTTTAGTGTGAACTTTTAGGGAGCTGCCGAAGGTCATGTCCCCCAAATAGGTCTGGCACATTGTTCGTTTAAAATTCAGACAAACACATGGCCCAAACTCTCTTCTCTATTGATATGGGAATCACAACTCTTTGCCTAATTTCAAAAACCCTCTGCTGGCTCTTTGTTCATGCCAGAACTTTGGAAAGTTACTTTTTAAAGCCATTAGTTAGAGTTATACTTCTAAGCTTGTTGCCACGCTGAACAGTCAATTGCCATTATCCTTAGTATTTTTTAAAATAGCAATGCTTCTCTTTTCTGTTTTGCTCAAGAGTAACTAGCATTGTTGTAATTACATTTTAAAAACATCTGAATGCCACAAGCTGCTTTTCTGGGATCCAGGAAATATTCTCTTCCCACCCACCTTGTGCTTGTCTCAGTACCCACAAGACAGCATGAGACAATGTTATGATCCAGCACAGGAGCCGTGTGATCCTCCTCCTCCACCATTTTGTCAGGCCATTTTTCCATAAAGATAAAAACAATTCAATATTACAGTTACACAACAAAAGGAATGATGTTATTTCCCTTGTTTGTAACATGTTCATAAAACACAACATGCTTATCTTGGAAGGAGCTGTGGCACTCCGGTTACGCAAAACCCTCCCCTCCGATTGGTGCCAACACTGATGCCATTCTGGTGCCGCATTAAAACATGACTTTTTACTAAAACGTTCAGGGTTCAGCTGATTTTATCCAATTTGCACATGGTTTACTTCATTTTAAATAATTTTACATCATCTTGTTTTAGGGGACAAAAGATTTAAAATGCTTTTAGGCTTTAGAAATTATTGTTTTTAATTGTTCTAAGTTGCTTTTATTGCACACTGCCTTGAGATCCCTGAGTTAGAGGGCAGGATATACATATTTTAACAGATTTAAGCAAACATTATTCCTACATGTCCCCTTTCAGCACCACCATATTGCTCTCTCTCTCTCTCTCTCTCTCTCTCTCTCTCTCTCTCTCTCTCTCTCTCTCACACACACACACACACACACACACACTCCTTCCAGAAAACTGCCATTTGGGTCAACCAAGGCAGTCCGATTTCATCAAAGGGACCCGTTCGGGCCACTCCGGAGAAAGGAACACGAGATAATTGAAATTTTCACCCGTTCCAGTACAGCTATTAGCCGATTCCACAGGGAGTTCTCTTAATTAGCCTCTCCGTGGTCTCTAATTCTGCAGAGAGTCTTCAAGGAGCTTCTTAATTGGGTCTCGATCATCTCCGCGGATGCCCTGGACTTTTCCGGGAGAGGGACGGCCTGACTGATCCTTTACAGCAGGGGCGGGCGAGGGGAGGCCCAGGGCTGCGTTGGGTCCCTCGGGCCATTTTTGAAGACCTCCGCCCGTCCAGATGCACCAGACTGTCCTTTTTCAGGCACGAAAAAGGAAGAAGAGACAAACGGTCTTCCCAGGAGCAGCAAACCACCTCTAAAATTGGTTACAGACCCCTCTCTGCCCTTCCATTTGACCTCAAAAAACAAAACAAAGCCACTTTTAAAGCCAGAAGTGGACTCCCAGTATAAACATTCATGTGTAGAGATACACTGTGCCAGAACTACTCAGCTCTCATGTGGAATAGCAACATTGCACAACAGGAGACAAGGACTGGATGCTGCTGTGCAATGCACAATGCACAACCACAATGCACAACGGCCAACCGGCAATGCTCACTAGGTAACTGCAAGGCACGACTTTGCTGTATGAGCAACCCAGGTTCCACCCTTGTCAGCTGTGATGAATAACTTGCCCTGCAGGTATACCTCTCTCTCTGGGGCCAAACGTAATTGAATACTGCAAACCCAACCACAGTTTAAATCCATATATGTATATATATATATTTAACAGCCATACAACAAATTATATATATTAATGTGTCCAGAGGAGGGCGACCAAATTGGTGAAGGATCTGGAAGCCATGTCCTAGGAGAAGCGTCTAAGGGAGCTGGGTATGTTTAGCCTGCAGAAGAGAAGGTTAAGAGGGGACATGATAGCCATGTTTAAATATTTCAAGGGATATCCTGTAAAGGACGGAGCGGGCTTGTTTTCTGCTGCTCCGGAGACTAGGACAAGGAGCAATGGATTCAAACTACAGGAAAAGAGATTCCACCTAAACCTCAGGAAGAACCAGTGGCGCAGCTTGGAGTGTGTGGGGCAGACAGGACGGGACATGGCTACGGCACAAGGGGTGGGACCACTGTGGGGAGGGTGTGGCTGCGGTGTGTGGGGGCACGGCCAGGGCAAACGGATGTGGCTATGGGCCGGGACGCCCCAGAAACATTGCCGCCTGGGGTGAATTTCTCCCCCCATCCCCACGTCCCTATGCGACTGGTTCCTACATGACTGGGAAGAACTTCCTGACGGTCAGAGCTGTCTGGCAGTGGAATCTGCTGCCTCGGAGTGCAGTTGAGTCTCCTTCTTTGGAGGTTTTTAAAGCGAGGCTGGATGGCCGTCTGTTGGGAATCCTCTGATGTGTATTCCTGCATAGCAGGGGGTTGGACTCAATGGTCCTTGTGGTCTCTTCCAACTCTATGATTCTATGATTAAAGATGACCCATAGGCACTGCCCCAAAAATTCTAAGCATCCCGTGCGGTGCCAGGGCAGGACTTCACGGCAGGGCTCTTCTGCCTGGGCTGTTCAGTTATGTTGGACATTTGAATGAAAAGCTTTAGGCCCTAACTAAAAGATACAAAATGGGTGGAAATGCATAACTGCATTGCCCCGTCCCAGGACCCAGGCGGGACCCTCGCCAACGGCCACAACGCAGAGACATGAAAGGGACAATACTTACTGCAGCCCAGCATCGATGAGAAAGGGAGAACCCATGAGATTCACGAGCAGCATACCTCCCTCAACTCAAGTGCCCATTGACTGGCCAAAGGATGTACCAGTAGAGCCCTCTTGCTCTGTCCCTTGACTTGAGCTGCCTCTGTTTGGTTTTGTTTTGTTTTTTCCTGGATGGTTTGGGGCAAACATTACCCAAATCTCTAGTGTAAAATTTGCTCTCCACCAGTGCTAAATATAATCTCAGTTCAAGTCCCCATGTTTCAGACATGTACCTTTAAAAACAAAAGGGAAAAGGAACAGCTGGAAGAAAATAGTTGTCCCAAGAAATCTATTGATTTTTTTTCCATTGGAGCTTTAAATCTATTGGAATTCTTGCTGAAGAATTCTTCATAGAATTCATTCACTCAGAGAGAAAGAAAGAGCTCTACGGACATATAGATACGGGACTGATGGCTCCCACATCAGTGGCGCAACAAATCCATTTGGGGCTTTGCTTAGCTTTGAAAGAGCTGCCCGAAGTTCTGAGCCTATTTTGGAACAAGGTTCGGCACCTTGGAGAGATCCCTTAAAACCCGGCTTAAAACCTGGAATGGATTGGCTGCTCCACTGAGCCACAAGCCTCCATCGTATTTGAATCCTGATGGGTTATGATTGAGGAATGGCTGGGATGGGCAGGTCAGCTCTGGACCCTTTCCCCTGCTGGCTCCTTCTGCTCAGCTCCGTAATCCACGTGTTCCAGCCTTCGAGCTCACTCCGCGTTTTAACAAAATAATACCAGTTCTATAGCCTTCTAAAAATAGCCCTGTTGTTAGGGAGGCCACTGTTACAAAAGAGAATGGGGACAGCGCCACCCCTTGGCCCTCTTGTTACCTGAGCCCTGTTTGGGGTCTTTTAAAACCGTACACTTGCTTTCCACTACCCACAGATCGACAGCTGCTCTGCATTTTAATTTGACATCTTGTCTTTTTCTCCATCTCTCACTGTGGCGTCACGACACTTGTTTACACCCTGCCTTTCCAGAGCTTGCAAAAAATTACCTTTTTGGATAAGAGCTCCCAGAATCTCACAGCCAATATTGGCAGTAAGACCAGACACTGGCCATATTGGCTGCGGACTTTGAGAGCCACGATTTGAAAATTTAACTTTTCTGAGCCTTGCGTATTTCTTCAAAAAATATATATGCACAAATGGCCACCTGCAACAAAACGTGGCAACCTGGGGGTGCTGGATTCCAGCCAGCCAGTGGCGCTCTCCCCATCCACAGTGCTTCATTCCACCTCTCATAATTTTTTCTCCTTCATGCCCAGTAACCATGCTCAGTCCTCATTTATAAAGCCCCATTTTCGAAGCTTTCCAAGGTTCCCCCTGGAAGATTTTTGTGCTTCTGCAAACTTTAAGAGTTCCTCCAAGCGCTGATACCTCTCATTTTTTGCGTGCATGGTGTTATTTCGCCTGCATAAGGAAAGGTACTCACAATCTGAATATCAGGACTAGAGGGAATAAAGATGACACAAAAGTTGTTCCCAGACACCTCACAGCTCTTTTGCTGAGATGTATTTTTCCCAAAGGAAAGAGGAACTCAGAGGTGTGTTTGCAGGTATCAGATGAAACAGCTGCCTCTCTCGACACCTTCCGTGCTACGCTTTTATGCAATATGTGCCATTTTGTTGGATTTCCTTTCTGCAGACTAAATCGCCTGTCAGCTTTCTGACTTCAGGGTTTTCCACCTGTGTCAGATGGAGATTGGGCAGGATCACCCCAGGTCAGGGGCAATGATCGGGATGTGGCCAGACAATCAGATTAAATGTAAAGATGGGGCGGGATTACATTTTGTTCAGCGGCTGAAGATAAATACAGCACTGCAGAATGTCGTAAATGCAGGGGAACGAAACTGAGAATGTGGGGATCCCCCTCCTCTCTGCCTGCATAGTGACAGAGTGTGAGTGTTGCTTTTAATGACTCAGGAGAGAAACTTTCCTCCCACTTCCCATCTGTAATCCATTTTTCTCAAATTGCAAATCTATTTGATGCAGCAGATAATGCGGGGAAGCAGGCGATCATTAGTCAATTACCTCCCCCAAAAAGTGTGTGAATGTTACCAACGCCTGTAAATAAAGTCCTGAGTAAGGTTGCTGGCGACAATTGCCACAGGGAGGCAAACATAAAGCAAATAAATGCATTGATGGAGCCAGCGTTTTGTCATACCCCTGTCCCAGGACCCAGAGAGGACTGTTACCCTGTGTACTGGGGGTCCCGGGAGGGACACCAAATTGTGCTCAACTAAAGGTGGGGAAAATGAGCTCAGAGCACTGCTTAACGTTACGAGAGGCAGGGTAACTTAGCGAGATCTTGAACCCTATGTCTACGGGGTCGGGTCGAGTCAAGGAGAACACCGAAGTTGAAATAATAAATGATGTTTATTAAACACAAGCAAAACAGTGTATGCGACGCACTCATACAAGATACTAAAGAAAACAAAGGTTGGAGTGGTATAGAGGGATTTTTAGAGGGATTGCTGGTTTGGGTGATACTTCACCTGTCCTCAAACCCAGAAAAATAGAGAGCGAAGCTGGGGTGCGATGTAGCTCAGCACGTGGAGCTGAGGGGAGGCTCGCCAAGCAGAGCGGCAGCAAGGCGGGATGAAACTCGGGAGCGTTCCGAGGAAGGTCTCGGAATCGAGGGTTTTTATAAGGAGAATTGTGACTGCAGGCTATGCCGTACTTGGGGGAAAACAATAGATTTGGAGTTGGAGACAAAGCCTCCGAAAGGTCAGAATCTGAATGATTGAGTTATCGTAGCGGTTCTCAATAGAGTAGCCAGTATGCAGACGCAGAGTACTCGGGTATTGCATAGTTTACCCATCAAGCTGCCATCGCGGGGCAGAGGCTCTTTTGTAAGTGGCGTGCATACCTAATTAGAGTACTTGCCTGGAGGTCTCCTAAAGCAGCAAGTCAGCTATTCCTGGCCTGCCTGTATTGTAGTTTGAATATTACGGCAATTAACGGCCGGGCTTGTTTACGTGCTTGTCCGGTGGCCTCGCAAGCACGTGGAAAGGAATAGAGAAGTGCAGCCGAATTGTGACATCAAGGGATATCTTTTAATATCCCCAAAGCTCGGACTAGCCAGGGCAGTAACAGGACCCTTCCCAACAGCCATAGCACAGGGTCTTTCTGCCCTATGCTGTTATAGTGCTATTATTCCACTTGCAACATCCTGTGGAATCCTGGGGATGAGGCCTTTAAAATTCTCATCCAGAGGGCTCTTGGGCCTCAGTAAACTACAAACCCCAGAATTCCACAGGAGGTTGAAAGTGAAATAATAGCACTATAACAGTGTAGTGCGGAAAGGCCCACAGAGACACGAACGGAGCAGTATTTACTGCAGCCAGTGTAGGTGAAATAAGGGGAGCCGAGGAGGCGCAGAGCATTTATATATAAGGATGCACCGATTAGGCAAACAGTTGGGGGAGGCTGTCAGCCTATATAAACAGGGAAAGGGATGGGAAGGAGCCATTGCCGGGAACTGATCTTATCAGGTGGAAGCAACACGCCTCACATTCAGATCCCTTGCTCGTGTTCCTGGAAACCTTGACCCTCACCTTGTGTACGGACTTCACTACTGGACTGTGGCTCTGAATTTACTACAGACTCAGACTGTGGAAACAACCACCAGTAACTGGCTAACCAACTGTTACAAATTTTGCTTGTGGCTACTGATAAAAGACTCCAATTGGCGAGCTGTAAACCTTGGCTGGCTGCCAGGAAAGGACACCATCCTTCCTTGGTACACCAGCAGGCAGATGCCACAGGAGGTCTTGAAAACCGGGATCAGTGGGTGCCATCACGGCAGGCAGACATCCAGGCCCCCGCTCGCCAGAATGAAATGCAGCAGGGCTGTTTCTACCATATTTTGACGCACCACGTATGTTACAGCCCCACCAAGCAAAATAACCAGTTCATCGGAAGCTGTGTCAGAACAACTGGCAAATAAAAGAACCCAGGTTATGCAAAGGACCGCATTATTCACACGAGGCCTTTCTCTCCATCCCACCAGTCTCACAAATAGATCTGGTGGATACCAAGGACATGGCCTTCTTGGTTGTTGCTCCCAGGCTCTGGGATCCCCTTCCCTGAGCGGCCAGATTGGCACCCTCTATGGTGTCCTTCCACGAGCGGAAGGCTTTTGGTTTTGGCAGGCCTTGCAAACTGATTGCTTACGGGAAAGGGCTTTTAATCATGTGCTGCATTGTCTCTGTGGAGGGATTGGTGGATGACGGGAGCTACGCAAAAACCGCGATAGCACTTCCCTCCGGCACTGAGCCTCTGGCAAAACCGCCGTACCAGGGTCAAGTGTGTCAAAAACCACCAGATAGCAGAGCACTATACACACAGCTTAGAAGCGTGCCCAGCGGAGTATAAACATTAGCAGCAATGCTCTGAAGCCACAAAATACGCCCACGCAATATCATCTTCCAACTTGGAGGCTTTTACTCTTCAGTCACGATGCATACATATTTACGGTACTCCAACCGAGTTTCAGCAGTCCACAGCATGCATCTGACATAGCCTCCGGCCGCACCATCAGACAATTGAGTGGACAGTTGGCTAGGACTCAGCCCCTTATATACGTACCTGGCTGATGCAACACCAGTCAACTTCGCATGTTTCCATGTCCGATGCAATGTCTGCCCCGGTTACAATTTACAATGTCTCAGCAAAAGCGACATGGGATTACATCACTCACTGTAATTCCCAGGTGCAAACCTCAGTGTGCATCATATATATTTTATTTGGACTACAGGTCATGTCCAACCTTTCCTCACAGTCTCTATGTATATATTTTGCTTTGTAATCAATGTGTTTTAAAATGGCATTCAATTCTATCAGTTGTGACATTATATTTTAATTTTTTGCATGTTTTTAGTGAGGTGAGCTTTTATTATTTGCATCTGGGTTGGTTTTTTTTTAATTAAAGAAAGAAATCAAAATAAACAAACCTGGCGCAGTAACAAAAAGTTGATCTTGACACTCATACACATGGTACATTTGTAATCCTATGCCTATATAAATAAAATTTAAAAACAACTTCCTTTTACCCATTGCCTCGAACATTATTTACACAAATTAATCCAAAACTCCCTTATCTGCCCTTTACCTTTTAAATTACTTTATACGTTACTACTGGATCCACAGTTTAAACATCTAACCTGGCTTCTCCCTGTAACTGACCCATTTTATTTGTTCAATTGGTGGTATATTTTTTTATTATCCATACCCATGTGTATTCCTTCCATTGTAAGGATAGGAAATCTAATCAAACAAAGCACAATTTCTTATTGTCTGCAAGTTACTTTTAAAAAAGAGAAGATGTGTGCATTCTCGGAAAAACAGAAATAAAAGGAGATGGAAGTAAAATATATTTTAAAAATGTTTATTTGTTCAAAGCTTTGTAAACTGCTGCAGATGTCAGTCCTGGGGGCAAGGATGGTGATTGGGGTGTGTGTGTGTGTCTGTGTGTGTCTGTGTGTGTCTCTCTGTGTGTGTGTGTGTGTGTAATAGGCTTTCTCACAGTTGGGACTGTTAACTATTTGCTTACAGTCATCCCTCCATATTCGCTAGGGTTAGGGACACAGGACCCCCGTGAAGGTGGAAAAACCGTGGATAATTCTAGGCCCTCCCAAACTACATTTAACACACAAAAAAAGTATGATCACCCTATTCAACCCATCATGGCTTCCTTTGAGGCGCCAGGGTTCCTTCGCAAGGCAGAAGCGGGGGGCTGGCGGGGCTGGCGGCCACCTCCACAGCTGCCCCACACCCTTTTTAAGAGGGATTTACAAGCCTTGTTCGCAGTTTCTCAGCCTCGCAAGGCTTTTGCAGTCCCTGTTAAAAACGGCACAGGGAAGCAGCAGAGGGGACAGCAAAGAATCCGTGAATAATCAAATCTGCAAAAGCGAAACCTGCAAACGTGGACACTGGCTGTATTTTGTTCTTGCATGCAGGAGCAACGCATTTCAGGGTTCTTCCAGACTAGTCTAAAGCAAACTCCTTGGGTTTGGCTGTTCGTTGACGCCTCCCGTATCCACTCATTAACTCTTTTAGGAGCTGATTTCTACGTACAGGTATGAAAGCTGGACAGTGAAGGAGGGTGATAGGAAGCAAATCCACGCATTTGAAATGCGGTGCTGGAAGGGCGTTCTGTGGATCTCACGAACTGCCAGAAGGACAAATGACTGTTCCCAGAACAAATCAGGAGAGCCGGCACAGTGTACTGGTTTGAGTATCGGACTATGATCCTGGCGATCAGGGTTCGATTCCCCGCTTGGCCAAGGAAACCCCCTGGGTGCCCTTGGACATGTCACGCGCTCTCAGCCCCAGAAAACCCCGTGATAGGCTTGCTTCAGAGTTGCCGTAAGTTGGAAATGACTTCAAGGCACGCAACAACAACAACAAGAACAAGTCAGGCCTGAATGCTTGCTAAAAGCAAAGATGACTAAGGCCATTTCCGCACTAGCCTGTTACAGCGCGATGATTCCACTTTCAACATCCCCTGGAATCCTGGGGTTTGCAGTTTCGGGAGGGGCCGGCCGGCCCCTCCCGAAACTGCAAACCCCAGGATTCCAGGGGATGTTGAAAGTGGAATCATCGCGCTGTAACAGGCTAGTGCGGAAATGGCCTAAGGTTATCGTACTTTGGACGTATCATGAGACAATGTGATTTGTCGGAAAGATAATAATGCTTGCCAAAGCGGAAGGAAGCAGGAAACGAGGGAGGCGTTATTATGGGTGAACAGATTCAACCAAGGAAGCCCCCATTGCCCCGAACCTGCAAGACTTGCGCCGGGCAGTCGATGACTTGGCAGCCAAAAACAATTGTAGCTGTTTCTCGGATCTGTACCAAAAGGGCTTTCCAAAGATTTCTTTCAAACCAAGGTGTTGTTTTCTGAAGCATTCCTGTGGTTTACAGGGCATTTTTTTCCCCTCCTGAACTATACAAAAATAAAGTCAAAGGATTATAGTGCAAAAGGGCTATTTTCAGTGATGCAATATAGCACAATAATGCCATGTTTAAAAAAGAGAGAGGGGAAGAGAGAAAGGAGGGAAACAGAAAGATACTTTTCGTTCTGATGTATTTCGGAATTGAAAGGATACTCCCTTCAGGGTATAAATATAATGTTGCATTTAGTGCTGAGAATATCCAGAAAATAACCCAGGGCAACAGAAACTTCATTTGGATATTTTGAAAAAACCGTGAGAACTACCACAACAAACATAGGAAATGGAAAAAGATTAATATATTTTGTTAACCATCACTGAACTCCAAAATCTAAATCCGTCCATGCTATTGATTTTTTTTTTTACCTGTTAAGTTGCCATTATTTTCTGATTGCTGCCATTAATGTCAGAAAACTGGACAGAAAATCGCATATACTACTTCAGGCGGCACTATTGCCCATCAGCGGCCAATTTCATTGTTGGCTTCCTCAAAACAAAAACCAACCTACCAATCTCTTTGGGGTGTTTTTGGGTGCCAATCTGACATCTTCTAGATGTGTACAAATCCCCCAATTCAGCAATTGCTGGCTGGGGATGGTGGGCTTTGTAGTCTAACACATTGGGAAGTTCCAGGTTGGGGGAAGTCATTAAAGCAGAGTTTCTATCAACTGATGGAATTAAGAAAACAACACGGATGTTGCTCATTCATCCTTCAAACATCATTGATTAATGAAGAGAGAAAACAAAGATTTTTTAAAAATTCCTGCCGGATCTGCATCTAAAAATTCCTCTGTTGTTTTTTTTTAAAAAAAATAATCAGAGTGCATTAGTCATTACACCAAAACAAGTAATGTTGTTCCCACTCATTACATTACTTTGTAACTCTAACATGCCTTCCTTATTTTTTAAAGAAGTAACACATTGTGGATAACCACATTATTTGAATGTGTTGCATCCCAGCTCTGAATACAGTGAATTTCAATGAAAGATAAGCTTATGATCTGATTGCTTCTATCCATTCTCACCAGTTATATTTTAAGAAGCAAGAGCTGTCACGCTGGCAGCGCTAGTATGTTCTTGGATTCTGTTGCCACCTTGGCAAATTCTTCTGCCAGTTTCAGAGACGAGGATGGAAGGTTGCCATATGATTCTGAAAACCACATGCAGAAGGCAGCTACAGAAGCTTTCTTGCTCCCTTCCCCATTCCGCCAGATGGAGGAACTGTTGATATTCAGTCCTTTTCTTCCACCATTCGCTTCACCAAAGGTAGTTCCGCATCGCAAGAAGGTCGCTTCAGAGCCCCTCTTCATGAGAGACGTAACTTTTGTTCTCAGTGCCTGCAAAGAAGATTTCCAACGTTAGCTAAAAATGAAGAAAAGAAGGAAGGAAAAGCAGGCCAAGCAATATTTCTGAAAATGTAGGGCAGGTACGGACAGTGAAGAAAGCGGACTGGAAAAAAAACGATTCCACTTTGGTCAGACCCCACCTGGAATAATGCATCCAGCTCTGGGCACAGCTGCCATGGTTTAACATAAACCGCTGTTTTGCAAAACCATGTTTTTTGGGAGCCCTGTGCAGGCCTCCAGCCCCAAGTCTTCTAAGCATGTCGCAGCTGCCCATTCCTGACGTAGGGCTGCCCCGAGATAATTCGCTGCCTGAGTTTGCTGGAATAAATAGCAGAGGCCCCCCCAGCAGCAAGCAAGGTAAATATCTTCTAAAGCCAGAAAAGTTACTCTGATGCAGGGGGCAGAAGATTCCCTCAAAGGGCCTCTCTGATTCCCTGACAATAGAAATACAATTATCACAAATGACATAACTAACAGCTTGCTGTTCTTTTTCATGTCACCCCAGTTCTGTTGCTTAAAACCTCCAACAGAAGGATCAGAATCTCTCAGGGGAATCCCTGGAGTTTCTCTTGTTGTCAACTGCTTGCCAAGTTGCAGTGAGTTTCACTCACACAACAAGTGTCAAATTAGCACAGCATCATCTCAAGAAAGATTGTGTTATGCCTGCTGCTTCTCTTTTAAATAGTTTCTTCTCCTCCTCCAGTTCCTATGCATTTCAGTCCTACTGGAGACCTGTTTCATGTCTCTCCAAGGGCCCTTTTCACACTATACAATTATGGCGCTATGATTCCACTTTAACTCCCACGGCAACATCCTACAGAATCCTGAGATTTGCCATTGAGGGTGATTGACTTAGAATTCTCTGCCAGATAGTTTTACCAAAGTTGGCCAAACTACAAATCCCAGCATTCCATAGGATGCATCCTTGGCAATGATGTGGAACATACCACTATAATTGTGTAGGGTAAAGTAAAAGGGCCCCAGGTATTAAAACACTTACTTCCAGGTTGTGCAACTTCTTAGACTTCACAATTTTATACACAACAGAGTAGGCAACTGCAGTAGGTCTGGGGGGCACTTTTTTGCCCTAGGATTTTTCAGGGGACACAAAACAAAACAAAAGCAAAGCTACAGTGAGTGGCCATAAGTCCATTTCTGGTTTTGAAAAGTTGCCATTTTTTCAGATGTTAAAGTGTTGGGGGAGGAGTTGAGCCCATTTAAAAGGTGGATTGAAAGGATCAAATAGTTGTTTACATATTTTAAGGGATGTCATATGGAGGATGGAGCAAGCCTATTTGCTGCTGCTCCAGAGACTAGAACATGGAGCAATGGCTTCAAACTTCAGGAAAAGAGATTCCATCTAAACAGAAAGAACTTCCTGATGGTAAGAGCAGTTTGACAGTGGAATACACTGCCTGGGAATGTGGTGGAGTCTCCTTCTTTGGAGGTTTTTAAACACAGGCTGGAGTGTCAGGAGTGCTTTGATGGTGTTTCCTGCAGGGCAGGGGTTGGACTCGATGGCCTTTGTGGTCTCTTCCGGCTGTATGATTCTACGATTCAAACAATGCGAAAAGCCCACATAAAACAGCATTGAGACCACACCTGTTCACCCTAACTAAATAAAATAAAACTTGAGATATTATTTTAAAAATCCAAATTTGGGAGCAATGGGGAAAGTTCACAGGCCCCCCCCCCAGCTGTCCCTGCTTGGGAAGGACAGTCCCGATTAATCTGTCGCCTCCACACTTTTTCAGCAGCTTTTAAATAAGTGTTTGTCTCTCCTCCCACTTTTCCCTATCATCCTGGCTTACTTCAATGGCTGCAAACAGAATTCAAAGTCGTTTGAGCTCCACGAACTCAGCGGGGGACAGAATCGTGCCCTTCCCAGTAGGCTCGGGCAAAAGCCAACTGCCGCGGCCTCTCCTGGCTCGTGTGCTCTCCTGCCTTAATCGCCAGGGCGTTCCGAATGTGAGCGTGGCGTGTCCTAGAAGGTTCTTCTGGTGGACGGAAAGACGAGCTGACGTGACCTTAGCAGCGCAGCTGCAAGGGTTATTACGGCCAGCTTGCCTCGCAGGGTCCCGCCTCGTGAGAAAGCATCCGGCATGGGGAGAACACATGCTGTGAATGTACGGGATCACCCGACGCATACCTGGGTGTGGTCAAGCCCTTAAAAGGCTTGGGATTGTGCTCTGGAAACTGCCTCTGGCCACGTTTGGCACTGCCTTTTGACCGTGTGTGGTACTGCCTCCGGCCATACTCTTTGTCCGTCTTCCATGCTGTTTTTGTACCTGTCGTTTTTGTCTCCAGGCATGCTGCCTAAAGCCCTATGCTTATCTTGCGCTTTGTTTGAATAAACAGCACTTTACGCGATGAGTGCGTGCGGCTGTTTTTTCCAGTCTGGAGCAACCGGCAGTGGTTTGGCACTGCTTCCTATTTTTCTGCGCTCTGCACGTGCTCTAGGGTGCACACCTAAGTACCCTGACATTAATAACTTTGCTCATCTTGGCAACACCACATGTTTCTTGGGTCCACATGTCCCAGTTTTCTTCTGTGAAACGCTGGACGGTATGATTCAATCCATTTACCTAGAAGCATGGACCCCCAAATGGGGAGAGAGGGGCGGTGGGACTCAAGATCCCCCTAAGACAAGCCAACGAGTGGGGGGCTGATCCCCTCAAAACAATCGATGCGGTTGAGCCTCGTCATGCATTATCTGTCAGAAAGCATTAAATGATCAGAAAGCTACTAAGATATATTAAGACCATGATTGTGGCCGAGCCCTCCTAGGAATAATAAGAAAAGCTGCTTGCAATCATTTATACACATTTATTTGGGAGAAAGCAACACTGAACATATGGAGAGGACTTCTACATACAAGCTGTGCTTGTAGGAAGTTTCATATTTAAGGATACTTCCATGACAGTGGATGGGAGAAGTATTTTGCCCTACCTCTGCACGAATTTGTTTACTAATTTTCCTCCCCATTTATCTCTCAGGGTCCAAGGTGGCTCATATCAAGTTAGAAACAAAGTACACTTAAAAAAAAATTTGATATGAAAGTTTTAAAAATGTTACATAAACAGTTCTAGTAAAACCACTAAAGCACAATTAAGACCACATCGAAACACTATAAAAGGACAGAATTACAATGTGTGTGTACATGTGTCTTCAAGTCATCTGTCGGCTTATGGCAACCTCATTAATTTCCTAGAGTTTCCTTAAGCAAAGAATCCTCAGAGGTGGTTTTTGCCAGTTCCTTCCCATGTAATGTAGCCTATAATGCGGTAATTCATTTGTGGTCTCCCATCCAATTACTAACCAACACATACTCTGCTTAGCTTCCAAGATCAGATGAGATCTGGGATATTTGGTGTATTTAGGCCACTAGAAACACAATATTCTTTTTAAAAAGAGGTGTAAAAGAAGCATAAAACCAATTTGATGTGGTGTTTAAGCATTAGACTACAAACCTGGAGACCAGGGTTTGATTCGCTGCTCAGCCACAGAAACCCACCGGCTGACCTTTGGTGTGTCACACACTCTCAGCCCCAGAAATCCCCATGATAGGTTTGCCTTAGGGCTGCCATGTTGGAAATGACTTGAAGGCACACAACAACAAAAAGAAGCGTATTATATCCCATCTAAAGAAATTCTCCTGCAACGACGCAATTTGTTAGTTAGGAAAAAAGGACAGGAGGCTATACTTTTAATATGCGGTTGAATAGTCCTTAAGTTTATATAATTAATTCCTTTGCTTCATGTTAAGAATACATCCCCAGAATAGTGTATTTTAGGAAAAGAAGAGAGAAACAGGTTCCTTTTTCTGTTTCTTAATAATACTCATTATAAAGCAATGCACTGATATAAGGGATTTAGAGATTAAAGCATGTAATTATATAAAAAGAATAATTTAGTAATGCTGATAACGATAATGACACTGTTTTGTATAATGTTAGTATTCCCAATCTAAATTTTTTAATATTAGCTCTTATTAACTATGGCTAGGATGACACTATTTTATCATTAAGAAATGCTGAAGCTTCATCATCAGAGGAAGTCCTTTTTTGTCTTTAGTGAGAGTTGTTAGGTTATTTGTTTTGTCCTTTGTTGTGTCGTGTTATTGTATTGTGCTGTATTGTACAGACATATTGTATATTTGATGATTTGGTTTGTATATCCGGTATTCTTTATTTATTTTTATTGTTCCTATGTTTCTGTGATCTAGTTCATTGCCATCCTTTAAATAAAATTTTTAAAAAATAAGGAAATCCTCCTGCCAGAGTAACTTAAAAGCCAAAGTCCAGACTAAATAAAAAAGGTCTTTGACTGCTGATAGAAAGAGAGCAAACGGGGGCCTGTTGGGCCTCCCATGGGAGGGAATTCCACAAACTGGGTAAAGCCACTGAGAAGGCCCTCTTCCCTGTCCCCAGCAAAGGCACCTGTGATGGTGGTGGGACTAAGGCCCTTTCTGCACCTTACCCGGTCGTGGAAACATCCAGTGTGGGTCCCGACGTCGGCTCTGCCGGGAGGAGAGTGTGACGGGAGCACTCCCCTCCACTCCGGCTGCCTCCGTGTTCCAGGAAGCGCAGTGGCCGTGCCTCTTCCTGCCGCAGCACAGCCAGGTACTGTCCTAGGCTGTCTTGGGGGCAGGAAGTGCAGCCAGCGCGTTTCCAGGGCCTCCGCAGACAACGTAAGTTCACGACGGTGGCGCAATTGCTGGTCACTGATGGGGAAAACCTGTCAATGATTTGTTATGCAATCGTACTGCCTGGGGATGGGAAAAGGACGAGACCACAACCACATCATGCATAAGTGTCATCGCGGTCCTGTCCTTCTCCCATCCCTATGGCAAGTCGGGAGGGAGGAGTGGAAAGGGCCTATGAGAAATCCCTCTTCCAAAGATGTTAAAATTTGCAGAGGCTCATAGGCGGAGATGCAGTCTTTCAGACAGTCTTGACCCAAGTTGTATACGGCTTCAAATGTCATAACGAGTACTTTGAATTGCGCTGGAGGGAAAAATTAATAACAACTTGCTTGCCACTATGATGAGCTCCTCCATCTCAAAAAGAGTCCTGGCATTCCTGCAAAGAGGGCTTTGAGTGCTTGGCTCTTAAAATCCTGGCCTTGTGTATTCAGCCATGTTCTTACTGCTGAATTACGGCTGCCAGGTCTTCCTTTTTTTCTGGCAGGCTCTTCGTTGTAAACAGCTACAGGGCAGGCAGGTTCAATATGGTCCTCTCCATAGTGAGAATACCTATTAAATTTAGCAGTTGCAGATGGAGAAGAATCGCTTAGCCAGTGTGGTGCAGTACTTTAGCGTGCTGGGAAATTCAGGTTCACATTCCCATTGAACTAAGGTGACACTACTGAAACCTTGGGGGAACCATTCTCTCTCCCTTTCAGGCTGACCTACCTTATAGGGCTGTTGCAAGAATAAAATGGGGAAAAGAACAGCCCCACGCCCTCCTTTGAGATTATCTGAATAAATGTAACAAATAAGTAAGAAATGAAGTAAGAATGTAATTAGAGATGCTATTAGATAAGAAGCAAGTTGCATCATGCACAGCATGAAAATAACTTGAATTTTGAAAACAAAATGGACAGACCTGTATGATACAGAGGATTTGGGGCTCTTCCAGACATGGCAAAAGGACTGAGAGACTGTGGTAATTATTGCTGTAGTTCTTGTTGTTTTTTTAAAGTTTTTCTTCTATTTTCTGAAAATTCCTGAAGCCAGCTGCAACATTTTATTCCCACCCTCGAGAGGTTTCTCATTCATTCTGAGACATACTGAAATAATATCTTTTAATTTTTTTTAGAATTATAGTGCTATAGTGCACCATAGTACTATAGCTGTAAGAAAATGTTTTTGAAAATACAAAGAGGACAAAAATTGTCCTTCAAATCCTAGGCCAACTGCAGCAAATCAGATCTTTGAAGCACCCTATTAGAGATCTAAGAAACTGCCACAAACAGAGGCCAAAAAAACTGTGGGCTGAGTGCATAGAGAAGCAAAGCCCAAGAAGCCATATTGTCAGAACTTGCATTTTTAGACTAGCCTGGAAGAGCTTACAGAAGTCCTCCTCCTAACAGGACAGGGTGGGGACTTCAGCATTTACCTTGAACTGGCAGAGGTGCAGCTTTCATCTGATCCTCTTCAATATGAAGGGCTGTCATCAAAAAACACCCTCCACCAAGGACTCCCACAAAGGTGCACAAAACAAAGCTGTACTGCAGGCTCCGGAAGTCCCAGAGATAGGTGCGGTCTCCGTGGTTGCCCCGGATTGCATCCGCGATCTGGAGATGAAACAATTCCTGTCGCTGTCAGGTCTGGGCAGCTTAAACCATCGTCTGGTCTTCATGGACTTGGGCAAAGCCCCACCCTGGCCCTACGGATTTGGAGCGCCTCTCAGGCTAACATGGGTATCTCCACCAGCATCCGCCTCACTCACCTCCCAAATTGGGAGACGGACCCTCCTCAGTTGGCTTTGGCTACAGGGCAGATTGCTGGCAGCCGTGTCGGTGGGGCAATGGATCCACTCCAGGTTTTAGTTCAGACTTTAAAGGAGATACCCGAGGTGCTAAGTCTTGCTGAAGTCTCAATTTTGGGGAAAAGATGTGACATAAATAAAGAGGAGGGAGCAGGGGGAGAAGAAAGAGAAAGAAAAGAAGCAGCAGCAGCAGCAGAAGAAATAGAAGAAGACCTATCCTTCAAAATAGATGCAGCACCTTTAGAGTTTGAGTTGAAACCTGGAGTGGACCCACTGCTCCCACTGACACGGCAGCCACTGGATTTGCTGTATATTCTAGTAAGGCGAGATTACTTGGGACAGTTTCTATCCTTCTCACCAGGGGAAAGCTTTCTTCCCCTTCAACTCCTGTCCCACCCTGCCCCTCGCGACTCACAATTCCAATGAGGTAGGGGCTTCCGGCATCCCCCAGCAAATGGCTGACAAAAATTTGCAGAGACACCGCAGTTGACTGGCAAGCTGGTTTCACCACATACTGAGAAGACAAGAGAAGCCGTTTTAAAACTGGAGAGAAACGCAAAGACAGGAAAGACCAAATTACCAGCAAAGATTTTTGGCTGATGGTTCCCTCTTTTGTGCTAAAACCAAGAAGTAGTTCGGGTTTGCAATCTCAGGCCCTACCACACTATACCTTTATAGCACTATCATTCCACTTAAACTTCCATGATTCCATCCTATGGAATCCTGGGATTGGAAGTTTAGGGAGGGGCATTTGGAATTCCCAGCCAGAGAGTTCTTCGGCCTCACTAAACTACAAATCCCAGAATTCCACAGGTTGCTGCCATGGCAGTTAAAATGGAAACTAGTACTATAATAGTGTAGTGTGACAGGTCCCTTAGTATTATCTTGGGCCACTTCCACACTACCAACATCCTGGGCTTTGCAGTTTAGGGAGGGGCCTTTAGAATTCTGAGCCAGAAAGCTCTTTGACCTCAGCAAACTACAAACCTCAGAATTCCCGCAAGGATGTTGAAAGGGGAATAACAGTACTATAAGAGTGTAGTGCGGAAACGGCCTTGGTTTCACAGTCAATCAGGTATCACCGGCTCAAGCTCTAGGTTCTCACTGATTTGGGTGCTGTTCCATCTAGGAATCAGTGAGGTGTTGCCAGATAACGTAGCATGCTTTAAATTTAAGCAGTGCCAGCTTTTGCGGGGCTAAGGTACTATTGTGATCCTATCAATGGAAGTTTCATTCACATGTTTTGTTAGCCTGTTTGAGATCGCTCCCAGAGCACCAAATACCATTGGAACCACAGTTCTTCTCCCTGAGGCGCTGAATTTCAGTTTGTCGGTCTCCATATTTCATTATCTTTTCCCCGTATCAGCCTTCGATTCTGCTACCCCCAGGTTATTATCATCGCTATCACCATCGGTCTCATAGGCCATTTCCACACCTTACCAGATCCCGTTGTCCTCCCGTCGCGATCCCGGCAGTGCCTTTGCTGGGAAGGGAGCAAACAGGAACGCTCCCTTCCGCGTCCGGCCGGCTCCCTGCGGAAAGGGAGCACGAGTGACATGTGCCCTCCTTCCACAGAGCAGCCGGCCTCTCTCCCATGCTTCCGTTGCAATTCTGCCCCTTCCACATGGGAAGGGGAGCATTGCGCGATCGCAGGCACTTAAGGGATTTATTCCGTTAAGCAAAAATCCCACAATCGCGACCGGTAGGGACAGAATGGCAGCAGGACCACAACAACGTCATGCAAAAGTATGGCCATTCTTGCACTAGAGTGTTATAGCGCTATGATTCCACTTTCAACATCCTATGGAATCCTGGGGTTTGCAGTTTTGGGAGGGGCCATCCGGCCCCTCCCAAAACTGCAAACCCCAGGATTCCATAGGATGTTGAAAGTGGAATCATAGCGCTATAACACTCTAGTGCGGAAATGGCCTATGACTCGTGGAGTGCTGCCATCACTTCCCCATCGCAGGACTGCAACACCATGCGGGAATGGCCAGAGTCTACCACATGTTACCAACTGGAGTTTGAGACCATCAGTGCTCTGGTTTCTGTCCAAGAATCTCAGAATCTAAGAGGTTTCATCAGTTACCTTACTGATACCGCCCTTTAGGGGTAGCTGCTGGTGGACTGCATGCTCCCATGAGGCAAGGGGCTATGCTAATCCTAACACTGCTGCTGTTAGACTCTCCCAAATCAGGCTAAAGGTGAAAAAAAATTAAATATGGTGCAGAAATCAAAAACAAAATCCATACAGCATTGTCCTTGCCTGGGTCAACAAGGATCACATCAGATGAAGGAGTTCCTGGCCATCAGGCAAAAAAAGGGATACAGGACTCGGTGTCTTTTGCTAGGCAACTAAGGCAAGATATTGTGAAGTGACTGAAAGGCCGAGAAACGGAGAGCAGGAGAAAGCCAATTTATAATGGAATGCCGTTATGTAGCAAATCCATCAGCCCAAGGTCACCAAAAGAGAATGTATAACATCTGAAAGAATCATGTTCCCAGACTCTAATGCAAGAGAGCAGTGATTATGCAACCAAAGATGACATAGTATCCAAAATAAACAGTTGTTGTTATATCATCATCTTAATCCCCCTTTTAAAAAATTTATATCGCTTTCCACACAAGGCAGCTTGCAAAAATTAGAACAGGTACAAACAAATGCACAGATATCAAAACATCCCGAGAACTGTTGTTAAATGTAGTTAATCTATCCATGCAGTTAAGAACAATTTAAATTATATCCATTAAAAAAGACAGGAAATAAAACAGAGAAGAACAATGGCCATTTCCGCACTAGACTGTTATAGCACTATTATTCCCCTTGCAACATCCTCTGGAATCCTGGGGTTTGCAGTTTCGGGAGGGGCCACCTGGCCCCTCCCGAAACTGCAAACCCCAGGATTCCATAGGATGTTGCAAGTGGAATCATAGCGCTATAACAGTCTAGTGTGGAAATGGCCAATGATATAGTTCCCTTTCCTTATAAAAGCGTCTGTTCCCCCAAAGCTGGTGCAATAAAAATAAGTATTCAGCTTCTGGTGGAAGAAGAACAAGGAGGCACCCCGCTTAGGAAAGGACTTCCAAAGCATGAGAACAGCCACAAAGAGGGCCCTCTTCCACATTTCAACCAGAGATGTGCCCCCGAGAGGTGGTGGAACCAAGAGAGGGTCCTGCTGTCACAAAGGGCTTCCTCCCTCCCTCCCTTCCTTCCTTCCTATCCACTGGTGATAGGATAGGCCCCTCTACCTTATCCAAAAGAAGCCGGCTAATTTAGCGACAGAGGGCAAGAATATACAGACACACAGCTCCACCTCTTCAGCCTCTGCCCTCTATTTATTTGTCCTTCGTGGAGGGGCACATTTCTCCGTTATTGCTATTGAACTTCCTTTTCCTGTCTGTAGCTTCCATGTAACTTCATCTTACGACAAAGATAGAAGGAAAAATAAACAGTAGCGCCGGACAGTATCTCAAGTGCCCTCTGTTCTAATATTCTGCTGATCCAGGGAACCCACAACTAAAGCATCCCTGACAGATGGCCATCAGATGGCAGATGTGTCATATTGAAGAGGGAGCAGGCTTCTTTTCTGCTGCTCCAGAAACTAGGACAAGGAGCAATGGATTCAAACTACAGGAAAAGAGATTCCACCTGAACCTCAGGAAGAACTTCTTGACGGTCAGAGCTGCCTGGCAGTGGAATCTGCTGCTGCCTCCATGGAGTGTGGTGGAGTGTGCTTCTTTGGAGGTTATTAAGCATGAAGCCGGATGGCCATCTCTTGGGAGTGCTTTGATGTGGGTTCCTGCATAGCAGGGGGTTGGACTGGATGGCCCGTGTGGTCTCTTCCAACTCTATGATTCTATGATTTCAATCCATGAGGCCGGACACAGCTGTAGGAAATTTTCATCCAGAGTGTGGGAGTACCATATCTAGACCTCCTGCTTCCATGTTGCCCTTATCACTGATTGGTCATCAGAGATGTTGGCCATTTCCACACTACACTGTTATAGTGCTATTATTCCACTTTCAACATCCTGAGGGATTCTGGGATTTCTAGTTTACTGTGGCCAAAGAGCTCTCTGGCTGAGAATTCTAAGTGCCCCTCCCTAAACTGCAAACCCCAGGATTCCATAGGATGTTGAAAGTAGAATAAGAGCACTATAATAGTGTAGTGCAGAAAGGCCCCAAATTAATTGCCACACATGGATCGATATCATATGGATTCATGGACCATTTCCGCACTACACTGTTCTAGTGCTATGATTCCACTTCCAACATCCTATGGAATCCTGGGGTGTGCAGTTTAGGGAGGGGCCTTTCGAATTCTCAGCCAGAGAGCTCTTAGGCCTCAGTAAACGACAAATCCCAGAATTCTACAAGATGTCGAAAGTGGAATAAGAGCACTCCAACAGTGTCTTGCAGAAATGGCCAAAGGCAATGGAAAACCTCCTCTGAAGAAATCTGACCAGAAAAACTCAAGGTTCGGGCCGCCATAAGTCAGTGCTGGCTTGAAAGCACTTCACGACAAATTTCAACTGATGAAGGAGAGGAGGCATGGTGTAGTGATTGGAGTATTGCATAAGGATTCCAGGGATACCAGGGTTTAAAATGCCCCTCAGCCTTGGAAACCTGCTGGGTGTGACCTTGGGTGAGTCACACTCTCTCAGCCTCAGAGGAAGGCAATGGTAAGGGCCCTCCGAATAGATCTTGCCAAGAAAACTCCGTGATAGATTCACCTTAGGGCTGCCATAGGTTGGAAAAGATGTGAAGGGACACAACACATCCACACAACACCCCAACAGGATTCCACCCAGTGACTTACCTGGGAGTCCACCCAACACGGTATGACTTGCTCATGGCAAACGCATACTGAGATTGCACATTTAAATCGTTAGGTATGACTCTCATAATGCTTGTTGCCATTCCTGTCGCCTTTGACTCATGGCATCCCTGGGAATGAGAGAGCTCCAACTCTCCCTGTTAGGAATAACTCTGGCCAGGTCTTGCAAACTCACGGACTTCCTTATGATGCTCCTCCACGCCGCTTTGTGTAACTTTCACTCCTTGCCTCCCTCTCTCTCTCTCTCTCTCTCTCCACATTTCTGGCTATGGCCCTGAAGGGACGTGTGGGGAGAGTGCAGAGAAAGGGGAGAGCTAAGAATAGACCTATCAGGTTATCAGCCAAATCAATACGACAGTAAAGGAGCAGAGCTCACCAAGAGGATGTCAGTCACCACGGCCCAGTTTAGAGATAAAAGGAATTCGGCGAGGGCAGTAAAGATCTGGAATATTAAAATTAAAAAAGAAAAATAATAGGGAGAGAGAAAAAGAGAAAATATCGTGAGTCAACCAGGGAGACACAGAAAAATGGCAAATACACATACTCAAGCAAGTTGGTGGCTGGTGGCTCTGATGTCGGTGGAGCGGTGAATCCGCTCCAGGGCTTAGTCTGAACTTTCAAGAAGCTATCCAAAGTGCCCAACGCTATCCTCAGAAGCTATCCAAAGTGCTAAAAAACCCCCCACAGATTTTGAGGACTTTGAATAGCACACTTAATATCTCCCTCAATAGTCATGTGTCTCCTCTCCCCGTAGATCCCTTTACTGGCTACCGGTTTGGGCCAGGGCCCATTTCAAACTTTTGGGTCTGGTATTTAAGGCTCTGCATTCTAATCTTTCCCCAGCACCTGACAGCTCAGTTAGCATGGTATATACCATACAGGAATCTAAGGGCCTTTCCGCACTAGACTGTTATAGTGCTCTTATTCCACTTTCAACCTCCTATCGTATCCTGGAGTTTGCAAGTTTAGGGAGGGGCCTTTAGAATGCCAGAGAGCTCTTTGGCCTCAGTAAAATACAAACCCCAGAATTCCACAGGATGTTGAAAGTGGAATAATAGCATTATAACAGGGTAGTGCAGAAAGGCCCTTAGATCTGTAGGCAAAGGATTACTGTCCGCTCCACTAATGCGCACAGCCCTGGCAAGATCTGGCTCCATGTCGGTGGAACAGTCTTCCTTTGGACCTCCAACTGGAGGAGGATCTCACCTGCTTTTTTAGGGGGTGGAAGACCTTCCTCTTTGGCTCGCCAGATTAAGCTGCCGAGTTGGACCTGAGGTTGCTGAGATGGGTAGTGACTGGCAGGGTGTTGGCGATTTCATTTTATATATATTTATAGTGCTATGGTTTATTGTCCTTGCCTCTGGCCATTTCTGCACTAGACCGTTATAGCGCTATGATTCCACTTGCAACATCCTATGGAATCCTGGGGTTTGCAGTTTCAGGAGGGGCCAGCTGGCCCCTCCCGAAACTGCAAATCCCAGGATTCCATAGGATGTTGCAAGTGGAATCATAGCGCTATAACGGTCTAGTGCGGAAACGGCCTCTGACTGTGCATGTTGACGTTCCACCCTTTGGTGAAAAGGGCGTTATAAATAAACATTGTGATGGCTATGAACCAGGTGTTTGGCAACTCCAGTGCGGAATGGGGCCAGTTTCCTTCCCCTCTGGTTGCCTGTCTTCCGTTGCATCACTTCCAGCTGTCATTTTGCCCAATTTTCACCCATTTTTGCATGGGGGCAGATGTTCGGAATATTGAGCCGTGCGGTAGTCAACCACTGCATTTGCAGTGAAAAATCACCTGGACATTGGGTGTGATTTAAAAAAAAAAATATTTTCACTCCCATGCTGGGAGAAAAGTAGGCTAAAAATCAAATGAATTAATTAATAAATCTGTATTTTATTGACACTTACGTATGTAGCCAGGATGCTTTCCTGAGCCAACATGATAGCTAGGTACATGCATGGAGCAGATGTGAGCGATCCAAGAGCGCAGATAAGAGGATCAGCTTGTGCATTAATCTTCTTGTATCTTCTGGCTGCTTCTGCTCCAGTAACAACCCCCAAAATACCTGTTGCAATCGTAATTCCTCCAAATATCCGGCTAGTGGACAGATAGATACAGATAGGTAGGTAGGTAGGTAGGCAGACAGATCTGGATTTGAACTCACAGCACTTATCACATGGTTGGGGAAGCTGCTATCTTCTAACTGTTGAAGGACCACAAAGCCTATCATCCCCACCAATTGCCCAAGTTCCCTGAGACGTGATGAGAATTAGAATCCAACAGAATCTGGAAAGCCACAGTTCCCATCCTCCCTGGCCATTGACCATACTCTCTGAGATCGATAGGAGTTGCAGTCCAGCAACATCTTAAGGGCCACCAAGTTATCCGCCATTGCAGCAGAACCTTAAAACAATAAAGTGCGGGTTGGTGGACTGGGCACTTCTATTCTCAACAGCGTCTGTCTGCGTTTGATGGAGCACACAGCAGGCAGAAATACAACAGGTGTTTTTCTTCCCTCTTTTCCAAAGCAGGGAAACCCGTTGAATTTCTGCCTAACAAGATGGCTGTTCATAGCACCTAGCCCATTTTGAGCCAAATAAAGCCATTCTTCACTTGAAGACTGCTCTTCAACAAGGTAGAAAAGATTATAGGGCCTTTCTGCACCACAGTGTTATAGTGCTATTATTCCACTTTCAACCTGTTATGTAATCCTGGGGTTTGCAATTTAGGGAGGGGCATTTAGAAGTCTCATCCAGAGAGCTCTTTGGCCTCAATAAGTCTCACTGGAATTAGTCCCAACTAGAGTAGTCCCATTAAAGCAATAGGATTTACCTCTGTGTTGATACATCATTCAACAATGAGCACTCAGGCCTCTGTTTTTGTCTCTTCCAAACAGGAAAACAAGAGTGCAGTGCTGCCTTTGGACAAGACCACAGCAGGCCGTGGCTGTAGGGTAACGCTGCAAAACTATTTCCTGCACACAGAAAACCACCAGGCCAGGGAACAAGAGAAGTGAAACCCTTTCTTCTCGACTGTCTGGTTTTCTGCACGCTGGAAACTGTGTGGCAAGGGAGGAACTTTTGCTCATGAGAGTTTTGTATGGTAGAGTCCAGAAACAGGCTGACTGATTACCTCAGTTTCTCTTTGGGACCACTAGGCCTACATCTGATTTTTGAGAAGGTAGATTAGAAAGAATATCCCCACCACCACCACCATGTGCAGGATCTCAGGAGTTGCTCCAGGGATGCCCCACCCTAGTTCTTTTAAAGCAGGGCTGGGAATTGGACTGCCCCATGGGTTACAGACTGGGGCCATTTCCGCACGGTGCCACTGTCCCAGGATGGAGATGTGATGGCAGCAGTCTGCAAGTGGTGCTTTCGCACGATGCTATCACAGTTCCACCGCCAACCGGTCCCCGCCCTTCATGATCGCGGGATATTCACTTAATGGCATAAACCCGTTAAAACACCCGTGATCACGGCCATGTGGAAGGAACGGAAGTGTCACGGGAAAGAGGCTGGCTGAGCTGTGGAAGGAAGGCGCACGTCACTTGCACTCCCTTCCACAGGGAGCCGGCCGGGTGTGGAGGCGAGCATTCGCACGGAGCTCCCATCCTGGCAAAGGCGCTGCTGGAATTGCAATGGGATGAAACGGGAGAGCATCATTGGGTGGAAATGCTGTACGTGGTCATGTGCTTTCAAGTTGTTCCTGACTTATGACCTCCCTATGGCAAACCTATCATGGACTATTTCCGCACTGGACTGTTACAGCGCGATGATTCCACTTGCAACATCCTGGGGTTTGCAGTTTCGGGAGGGGAAGACGATAATGCTTGCAAACCCCAGGATTCCATAGGATGTTGCAAGTGGAATCATCGCGCTGTAACAGTCTAGTGCGGAAATAGTCCCTCTTTTCCAGCTTCCTTCCGCTTTGCCAAGCATTATCGTCTTTCCAACGAATCACATTGTCTCACGATATGTCCAAAGTACGATAACCTTAGGCCATTTCCGCACTAGCCTGTTACAGCGCGATGAGGCCCGGCCCCTCCCGAAACTGCAAACCCCAGGATTCCATAGGATGTTGCAAGTGGAATCATCGCGCTGTAACAGTCCAGTGCGGAAATAGTCCATGGGGTTTCTTGTCAGGATTTCCTCAGAGCAGGTTGCCTTTGCCTCCCTCTGAGGCTGAGAGGGTGTGACTTGCCCAAGGTCACTCAGTGGGTATCCATGGCCAAGCAGGGATTTGAACCCTCGAGTCTCCCAGTGTCCTACTCCAACACACAAATCACTACAGCATTCTGGCTCTCTTCAGTATAGAAATCTGCACGTATACACACAATACCTCTCCAACCCATTCCAGACACACTCCCTTTGCTTATCCAGAAGAAATCTTGCCTCACCTGTTGGAGGTATTGCACGATGCCACCTTATCACATGGAGGTACGTGGTGAAGGAGGAGCTGAGCTCTGTATAGGAACACGGGAACCCAGAAACTGAGGGCTCCGGTGACGAAGCTCATGGCCGTCACACCCAGCGAGGACCAGAGAAAGCTCCGGCTAAGGGAGGGAAGAAAGCAACACATTTGGCAGGAGAGTAAGGAGGTCACTAGGGGCAATTTTACAGAGGAAATCCCTTTATTTCGAAGCATTCTTTTAACCTGGTGATGCATTTCCTTTTCAGTCACCCTGCATCGTGGACACCAGAGCATTTTCGGTAATCCTTCTAAAATGGCGAACGGTAAATGTTTCCGAAATAAGGCCATTTCCGCACTACACTGTTCTAGTGCTTTTATTCCACTGTCAACTTCCTGTGGAATCCTGGGGTTTGCAGTTCAGGCATTCAAAATTCTCAGCCAGAGAGTTCTTTGGCCTCTGGAAACTACAAACCCCAGAATTCCACAGGAGGTTGAAAGTGGAATAACAGCACTATAACCGCACAGGGCAGAAATGGCCTACAAGATTTTTCTATATGGACTCTGGAAATGATAGTTTGGCAGTGTGGGCAAGCAGTATACTCAATAACACATCCTTCCAGAATGGTTATGTTCCCCATCTGGTAGGGAACCTGCTGATGTGCGAGACACATTGCCTACTTCTCTAGAAGCCAATTCCCAGTGCTGTTGTCCCACCGAAGATTGTCAGCATGATAGTTTTTAGGAAACAGATGTGGTTTGCTTTAAAACAAGTAGCATGGGAAGTACAGACCTTATCTACAAGCAGAAGGACACGCCTAGGAGACTCTCCAAATGCTAATTCACTTGTAAACATGTTGAGCATGCACTCCCTACCTTGTTTTAAACTTAAAAAAGGGTTTTTGACCCTGGGGGTTCCAGGGGCCCATGAAAACATCCAGGGGGCCACAGCCCCCAATTTTCCCACTCTGTTTCGAAGCAAAAATGCCAGAGGGATGCCGCTGCCTCCCTGGATTTCAGCAGTGGCTGGGCCAAAGGACAGGAAGGGGAGCATATCTATTCAAAGGACAGTCTGATCTAATCCCAGTTGAAAGATAAAGTGCTTTAAGAAGGAAGGGCAGGAGTTTATCAACCTCTATCACCTGGGCAGTGGGCCGAACAAACTCAGGCCATTCCCGCACTAGACTGTTATAGCGCTATGATTCCACTTTCAACATCCTATGGAATCCTGGGGTTTGCAGTTTCGGGAGGGGCCATCCGGCCCCTCCCGAAACTGCAAACCCCAGGATTCCATAGGATGTTGAAAGTGGAATCATAGCGCTATAACTGTCTAGTGCGGAAATTCTGTCAGTTTCTCCCATACCATGGAAACTGTACAGATTTTTTGTTTTATTGAAATTATAGCAATGCTTTCTAAATGTGCATCTCTCACTATACAAATTAGCACATGCAAAAATTATGCAAGTCTGTACACTCTTTTTGGCGATGCATTTCCTCTTTGGTTTCTCCTTCAGCGTGGACACGAAAGCATTCTGTAATCATTTTACACTGAAGGGTGGCGATTCTCTTATAAATGAGAGGGGTTTTTTTCTGTACAAACAACAGAAATGATCATAGGTTGTTGTGGATTTTCCGGGCTTTGAGGCCGTGTTCTGTTAGTATTTTCTCCTGACGTTTCGCCTGCATCTGTGGCTGGCATCTTCAGAGGATCACCTGTGCCAGCCACAGATGCTAGCGAAATGTTAGGAGATAATACTAATAGAACATGGCCTTAAAGCCCGGAAAACCCACAACAACCTATGGATTCCGGCTGTGAAAGCCTTCGACTTTATAGAAGAAATGATCATTTTGCATTGTGGTCAAACAGTGCAGCCAATGAAGAACGGATACACTCCCAATTTAGGCCATTTCCGCACTACACCGTTCTAGTGCTATTATTCCACTTTTCAACCTCCTGTGGAATTCTGGGGTTTATAGTTTCCTGAGACCAAGGAGCTCTCTGGTTGAGAATTCGAAAGGCCCCTCCCTAAACTGCAGACCCCAGGATTCCATAGGAGGTTGAAAGTGGAATCATAGCACTAGAAAAGTGCAGGGCGGAAATGGCCTTAGACCCTTCAGAGGTGTTAGACTTTGTTGCTGTTATTTTTCATCAACTTGACTTCAAGATATGGTAACCCTAGGAATGAGAGACCACCGTTATCCCTGGTCATCCTTTCTCATTTGGGATTACTTTCCGTGGTACTGGAATTGAGCACTAGCAGGAAATAGCAAAGACTTGAAATGACAAAGCTGGATGTCCTTTTGCTAGGGGTGCTTTGAGTGTGTATTCCTTCTCGGGAAGGGGTTGGACTCAATAGCCATCGTGGTCTCTTCCAGCTCTGTGATTCTATGACTACTGAAAAAACTCAAGGAAGAAAGCGCCAAAGGCAAGTTTACAGTTGAACACTAAGAAAACAGAAATAAGGACCATAGATGATTACATAACCTTACAGCAGAAAATGAAGACACTGAGATAAGTCAAAGATTTCCTATACCTCGACTCAGTTATTAATCACAATGGAGACTGCAGTCAAGAAATCAGAAGAAGACTAGGACTTGGAAGAGCAGCTGTGAAGGAATGAGACAAGATCTTGAAATGTGAAGACATATCGTTGAATACCAAAGTCGGGATTGCCCAATGCCATTCCATTTCTGATAGCTATGTATGGTTGTGAAAACTGGACAGTGAAGATGGCTAATAGGAAGAGAATCAATTCATTTGGGGTGTGCTGCTGGAGGAGAGTTCAGGGGCTACCCGCCAGACTGCCCAAAGGACAAATAAATGGGTCCTTGAGTAAATCCAGCCTGTGCTCTCCCTGGAAGCCAAGATGACTAAACAGAGACTATCATACATTGGACATATAATGAGAAGATACGACTCGCTAGAAAAAGTAATAACGTTTGGTGAGGTAGAAGGCAGTAGGAAAAGAGTAAGACTGCATTGCAGATGGGTAGACGCACTCAAGGAAGGCGCTCATGCCCTGAATTTGCAAGACCTGAGTGGGGCTGTTAATGACTGGGAGATCTGGAGGTCTCTCATTTATAGGGTCACCATTTTGAAGTCGACTTGACTACAGGTAAAAACAACAAAGTCCAACAACACTGGAAAACACCAAGCCTTCGGAAGCTTTCTTTAAATAATGTGCAAAGATTTCTGTAAATCAATAGTGCCCCCTGGTGGATACAAGAATTCAGACCGCTGCATAATGTTTAGTGGACGGCAGTTCATTTAATCCCAGGAGCGTGAGGTTAGCTTCCCATGCATCTATATGCGAGCACATTCTTATGCAAGTCAGAAAACTGCAAAATGAATTGTGCAAAAATGTGATGTTAGACAAGTGATGTAAATGTGCTTGATGGGTGACAGCCAGGCAAAACGCAGGATCCAGCTTTTCTGTGGTTGTTTTGCCACAAGGAGATACAATTCAAAGTGCTAGTGATGTCCTTTAAAGCCCTACACAGCTCAGGCAACCGTATTCTCCCTTACAAACCAGCCCTGGGGTTGAGATCTGCTGGAGAGGTCTTTCTTTCTGTCCTACCACCCTCACAGGTACACTTGGCGAAGGGTCTGGAAGCCATGAAGCCCTATGAGGAACGGCTTAGGGAGCCGGGGATGTTTAGTCTGCAGAAGAGAAGTTTAAGAGGGGACGTAATAGCCATGTTTAAATATCTGAAAGGATGTCATGTCAAGGAGGGAGTGGGCTTGTTTTCTGCTGCTCCAGAGACTAGGGCCCTTTTCGCACGCAGTTTCTTTTCCAAGAGGGCCCCTTGAGCGTCGCATAAATGGGTGCGGTGGTCCGTACGACGCACTCCCATTTATGTGACGCTCACGAGCCTAACGCGAACCGCGCACACATTTTTTAATTTTTGGCTTCAAGCCGAAAATGCTGCACGGTCGCGCAAGGCTCCCGGGGGCCCCGCACGCTTACCTGCCCTGCGGTACGTCGTCCCAGGAGCGCCGGTCGCGCTTCCTCCCCCAGCGCAGCCTACAGCTCCCAGGCTGCACTGCGGAAGGAAGGGGCAGGGCGCTCGCGTGGCCAGGAAGCCAGCTGCGGGACGAAGGAGCGGCGAAGAGAGCGCCTCGCGCAAGAGCCTGCTTCTGCCACCTCTGCGATAAGGTATCGTGCGGAAAGGGCATAGGACAAGGAGCAATGGATTCAAGCTGCAGGAAAGGAGATTCCACCTGAACCTCAGGAAGAACTTCCTGAAGGTCAGAGCTGTCCGGCAGTGGAATCTGCTGCCTCCGTGGAGTGTGGTGGAGTCTCCTTCTTTGGAGGCTTTTAAACAGAGGCTGGATGGTCATCTGTCGGGAGTGCTCTGATGGTTGTTCCTACATAGCAGGGGGTTGGACTGGATGGCCTCTGGGGTCTCTTCGACCTGTTCTATGATTCTATAACTCAGGAGAGGGCCTTTCCAGTGGCTGCCCCCAGGCTCTGGAACTCCTTTCCCAGAGAAGTCAGACTGGCACCCTTCCTGCTGTCTTTCCACGGTCAAGTAAAGACGTTTTTATTCAAGCAAGCATTTGAAGTGCAATTACATGTGGCCTGTCTAATAGAATGTGCTGGGTATCGTGTTCTTGATGAATATTTGAGTTTTCAATTATGTATTTTAACATTGTTTTAATTCTTTTCTATTGTTTGAGTATCTTGAAACTTTATCTTTTGTATTCTATGAGTTTTAGCTATATCTCGGCTGCATCAATAGGAGTATGGTGTCTAGATCGAGGGAGGTACTGGTACCACTCTACTCTGCTTTGGTTAGACCTCATCTTGAATCCTGTGTCCAGTTCTGGGCACCCCAATTCAAGAAGGACATGGTCAAGCTGGAGCAGGTCCAGAGGAGGGCGACCAAAATGGTGAGGGGCCTGGAAACCAAGCCCTACGAGGATAGACTTAGAGAGCTGGGTATGTTCAGTCTGCAGAAGAGAAGGTTAAGAGGGGACATGATAGCCATGTTTAAATATTTGAAGGGATGCCATGTAGAGGAGGGAGAGGGCTTGTTTTCTGCCGCTCCAGAGACCAGGACAAGGAGCAATGGATTCAAGCTGCAGGAAAGGAGATTCCACCTGAACCTCAGGAAGAACTTCCTGACAGTCAGGGCTGTCCGGCAGTGGAATCTGCTGCCTCCATGGAGTGTGGTGGAGTCTCCTTCTTTGGAGGTTTTTAAGCAGAAGCCGGATGGGCATCTGTCGGGAGTACTTTGAGGGTGTTCCTGCATGGCAGGGGGTTGGACTGGATGGCCTGTGTGGTCTCTTCCAACTCTACATTTCTATGATTCTATGATTCTATGATCTTTTGATTGTAATCCACTTTGAGTCCAACTTGGGCAAAAAGTGGGGTATAAATAAAGATGATGATGATGATGATGATGATGATGATGATGATGATGGTCAGTGGTGGAACTTCGAGTGTGTGGAGGGGGGCAGGGGAGGGTGGGGTCGTGGCACAGAGCGCATGGCCGCGTGGCTGTGTGTGGCCAGGGCTCACAGGGGTGTGGCTACAGGCCAGGACACCCCAAAAACATTGCCGCCCAGGGCAATCCGCCTCTATCACCCCCCCCGTCCCTACACAACTGATAATAATGGAGACAAAATGAGTTTCTTATTATCTACTACCTTAACTATAAGAACTCTGCCCTTGCAGATGAAATTTTCTTTCAGCCCTGCATTGCGGTCGTTGCAGTGACCTAAAACTCCAATTGCGCATTCAGAAATAGAGTTTAGGCTTCCAAAGAAAGTGGCCAGACCAAATTCCAGAGGGAAGGAGAACACAACAAGTAGGAGAGTCCTAAGTGTGAACAATTTTCAGTGCTTCACACCCTGCAAGGACAGAAAATTGAGGACTGAGAACTGCTTGGGGGAGAGCAAAATTCTTACCCGGAGGGTGTTGCGCTCATTCTTCCCTCCATAGCTACACCCTCGGCTCTGATTTGTCCAAGAGCCCTTTCACACTACACAATTATAGCACTGTGTTGCCACTTTAACTGCCATGGGAACATCCTACGGAATCTTGGGATTTGTAGATTAGGGAGGGCTGATTTAATTTCTCGGCCAGAGGACTCTAGTGCCTCAACACGCTACATATCTCAGGATTCCACAGGATGTTGCCATGGCAGTTAAAGTCAAATCATAGTGCTATAACTGTGTAGTGCAAAAGGGTCTTGAACTTTGATAATTTTTTCATTTTTAAGTTTGTTTGGCCTGAATTTTGAAAATAAAGTCATAAGTCTTATTGTTGGCTCTGACTAGAGAAGATCCATTAAATGAATGGGAGCTTGGTAAGTCAATACATATGCAAGTTCTATTCATTTAACGGATCTACTCTAAATGGAGTCAACAACTGGATACAACTGGATATGTGTCGTTGTTGGGTTTTGGAGCCTGCGTGAATTTCTTCTTCGGACGTATGCATACTTCTCCCTAAAGCCCATGTGTCAAACACAAGGCCTGTGGGCTGAATCCGGCCCACCAGACCATTTCGTGTGGCCCTTGCACCTCTCCTGCAGCTGCCAAGCTCCTCCTGCCTGGTGAGCCTGATCCCCACATCGCAGGGTCCCGGCTGCAGGAATTCTGAAGAGGAGCCCAGCAACCAGCACTCACAATCTACTTCTACTTCTGATTGCTCCTCTGTCCAAGTCTTGTGGGTTACCATGGTAATGCTCTGCGTGGCTCACAAAAGTTGGACAGAGAAGCAGTCAGAAGTAGAAGAAAGAAAAGTTGATGCAGAGGGAAAGCAATTTAAAAACCAGTAATAATTGAATGCAGAGGCAATTATTTAAGATGATAAAAGAGTAGATACATTTACATAGTCTTACAGGTACAACCACCCCTTTGAGGGCAACCATAATGCTGATGTGACCCAAGATGAAATTGAGTTTGACACCCCTGCCTTAAAGTAAACATGTTTGCAAATAATTTTCTTAACAGAATGCGTTTTTGAACATTACTTTCATTAACATATACATTTTTGTGGGCACTTTCCTTAGTATCCACATACTTTGTCTAGAAAATTACATTGCCGTATTTAGAGATATAAAAACTTTGAACAACAACTGAATTTCAGTTTGTAAACTGGTGCAGAAGTCCAAAATTAAGTAAGTTCACATTGAAATGTGACCTGAATGACTTTCTCCTCTTCCTTTATTTGGTACTGGATTTTCCAAAATAAATAAAATAAAATCTGTTAACAGCTTTATCTTGGGGTTGTTGTGGGTTTTCCGGGTTTTGAGGCTGTGTTCTATTAGTATTTTCTCCTGACGTTTCACCTGCATCTGTGGCTGGCATCTTCAGAGGATATCCTTTTATCGTCTGAAGATGCCAGCACAGATGCAGGCGAAACGTCAGAAGCAAATACTAATAGAATACGGCCTCAAAACCCGGAAAACCCACAACAACCTATGGATTCCGGTCATGAAAGCCTTCGACTTTACAGGTTTATCTTCCTCTGCGATTTTCCTGGGCTGGTTTAACTATGTGTATACGCCTTCGTGTCGCCTATCAACTTACGGCAACCTCACAAATTTCACAGGTTTTTCTTAGGCAGGGATTAGTCAGATGTGGTTTTGCCGGTTCCGTCCTCTGAAATATAGCCTACAGCACCTGGTATTCATTGGTGGTCTCCCATCCAAGTACTAACCAGGGCTGAACAAGATCAGATTGAATGTGGTGCTTTTAGGGTGTGTGGGCCCCTTCCGGTTTAATTATACACTTTCCATAAGGTCAGGAAACCTGAAAGGTGGGGACCAAACAGCAGTAGGAATGCCTTACTTTTTGCAGAGAGACGAGATGTCTTTGAGCCACGTGGAGCTCCCTCCACGGTCATCAGTCATTGGCTTCTCAGTGGCACACTTGGCTGATTCAGGAACCAGAAAAATGAGGAGAGCCAGTCCCACCATTCCCATGCAAGGAGTAACCTATCCAGACAGGAGCAATGACTTTTCCATTTTATTTTGAATTCAGTACAAGGTTCTAATGTTTATTTCTTTATTATGCCTGGGATTCAGGACAGTCCTCTCTCCACAATCGCTAGGGTTAGGGGCACAGGACCCCTGTGAGAGTGGAAAAACTGTGAGCAACTCTAGGCCCTTCCAAACCATATTTAACACACACGCAAAAGGATGATCACTATTCAACCCATTGTGGAGTGCTTTGGGGCACCAGGGTTCCTTCCCAAGGCAGAAGTGGGGGGCTGATGGGGCTGACGGCCACCTCCGCTGCTGCCCCACACCGTTTTTAAGAGGGACTTACAAGCCTCCATCGCAGTTTCTCAGTCTCACGAGGCTTGCGGTCCCTATTAAAAATGGCCCAGGGAGGCAGCAGAGGGGACAGCAAAGAATCCGTGAATAATCAAATCCGCAAATGTGAAACCCGCAAATGTGAAGAGCTGACCTTATTTTGAAGATACATTTTTGCCCATTAGCGAGTCCCCTTAAAGCAGTGGTTCCCAAATGTTGGTCCTGTAGGTGTTTTGGACTTCAGCTTCCAGAAGGTCCACCCAGATTGGCTAACAATCTGGAACTCTGGGAGCTGATGTCCAAAACATCTGGAGGACCAAGGTTTGGAAACCATTGCTTTAAAGCCTGTAGTGGATTGCCCATCCAAATAATATACGAACCATCAACTATCGCTCTTCTAATCACTTCAATTTTTGAGGAAAGAAAGCTTATTTTTAAAGAGATGGGTGGCCCACAGTGGGTCCCTGGAGCATGGAGGCAACACCAGTCCTGGTTCCAAGGAAATTGCCTGGCCCCGTACTAGCACAGTGTTCACTCGGTATCTGTTCCCCACGTGGTGTGGGAAGATACTCCAGGAAGCTACGAAAGCAATAGTTTTCACTTCCAATCGCGACCCCCTGACCCAGAACTATTACAGTCATCCCTCCAGATTCGCTAGGGTTAGGGGCACAGGATCCCTGTGAAAGTGGAAAAACCGTAAATAACTCTAGGTCCTCCTAAACCATATTTAACACACAAAAAAGGATGATCACCATATTCAACCCACCGTGGATTGCTTTGAGGCACCAGGGTTCCTTCCCAAGGTGTGCGGCTTGTGCGGCTTGTGGCCACTTCCCCGCCTGCCCCACACCATTTTTAATGGGGACTTACAAGCCTCGTTGGCAGTTTCTCAGTCTCACGAGGCTCGCAGTCCCTATTAAAAATGGCACAGGGAGGCACCAGAGGGGACAGCAAAGAATCTGTGAATAATCAAACCTGCAAAAGAGAAACCCCCAAAGGGGCTGACTGTACGGCAGTTACAGCTTCGTAACCTAGAGGTACAGATTTGTAACTGATTCATGTTCACGAAGCCTACGCACACATGATCTGCTGTTGCCTTGACTGTTACTGCAATCGTAAAACTTCCCCAATCCTTCTGTACCTCAGCTGCTGTAAGTGACGGGAGTCTGTTGCAGCAGGACTGGCATTTCCACTCCCTCCCACCAGTGATCTCTGATGTGAGGAGGAGTTCCAACAGGGATCCTACTTCTGATTGTCACAGAGGACATCGTTGCTGGGAGAGACGTTCAAACATCACCCTGTCATGCCCGGATTGACAAGAGAACAGACCTCTGATGCTCACAGCAGCCGATGCCTGGTAAAACAGGATTGGGGGAGTTGGAGATCCAACTTAACTAGGGGCCTTTCTGCACTAGATTATTATAGTGCAATTATTCCACTTTCAATATCCTGTGGAATTCTGGGGTTTGTAGTTTACTGAGGCCCAAGAGCTCTCTGGCTGAGAATCCTAAAGGCCCCTCCCTAAACTGCAAACCCCAAGACTCCAAAGGATGTTGAAAGTGAAATAATAGCACTATAACAGTGTAATGCGGAAATGATCTAAGTAGCTGATCTAGGATTTCAGCATATTTATCACCACCTCCCAGGGCTCCCGAGGAAATCATTTAAGATGATACAGAGAGAAAAACTTTAAAAACAGGTTGAAATACTTTTAATTTTTTTTAAAAAAATAATCTGTAAATCATCCACAAAAGTAATTTTAAAACAACCCGCAAAGGTTATGCAGAGCAACATGGTTTTAACTGCCTGCTCAGATTGGACGCTGTCTAACTTCCCATGGCAGGGAGTTCCACAGTTGGGGTGCTGTTATAGAGAAGCCCCTGTCTTGTGTACACACCAACAGGGCCTGAACTAAAGATCTCAAATTTCAGGCAAGCTCATATAGGACATCCTGGGCCCAAGTCCCTTAAGGCTTTATAGGTCAAAAGCAGTGCCTTGAATTTTGCTCTGCACCAAATGGGAAGCCAGTGCGGTTCTTTTAAGATGGGTGTATCCGGTCTTTAAAATGCCTGCCCCTGGGATGGACTTTTAAAAATGGCAGGCTTTTGGTTTTAGATAATGACAATCTTTTTCCCCTTCTAAGACCTCATTTATTTTCTGCAGTGGTTGCATTGCAAATATAACATTCACATCCCTTTAAAGGGGGTTCTGCATGGGACAAGATGATCCAACAGGGGAGGCAAGGCTGGGAAAGTATAGCCTATGGTTTCCATACAGCTCTAACCCTATGTTTATGGCTCCCGAATCTTCTGATTACTCTAAAGCTCCTATATTCCTCCCCAAATATTTTTTTTTTCAGGTGGAAAAACATCCCCCAAAGACCTACTGTCACTTTCGGAGACCTCAGGATGGGGCAGATATTTAAAAGACATCCTGCAATTCCCCATATCCCCATGCTCCAAATATCCAGTAGCATTAACTGGAAGTGTTTTCCCGTTTTGATTTCCAGCTGATTTGCAGGCAAAAAAATTGTAGGAATATTTACTATCTATATCAAGCAGAGTGCAGCAGAACCAGTGCAATACGAGCTCGTGGTAGAAACAGGAGTAATTCCTTTAGAAACTCTTATAAACTGAAAAGAAAATTTGAAAATTTTTGTCTGAAGAAATCCTTCTTAAGCTAGGAAAGGAGAAAGGCAAAAGAAGCTGACCTAGGACTTTATTATGCAAGGCAGGTAAATCACAACTGTTGTTGTATGCCTTCAAGTTGTTTCCAACTTGTGGCCACCATAAGGTGAATCTATCATGGGGTTTTCTGAGGCTGAGAGTGTGTGACACACCCAAGGTCACCCATGGGTTTCCATGGACAATTGAATCCTGATCTCCAGAGTCATAGACTAACATTCAAACCATGCTGGCTCTCAATTACCTCAAGATAATAGTGTGTTGGCTGGGATTTATGACACTATCTCTTTCTCTTCTGTTCTGCCGGTGAGAGACCATTTGGAAAGTGTTTCTTTTACAAAGGAGGTTATTAACAGATTAATCCATTAATACCTCCTTTGTAAAGGAAACACCTTCCAAATGGTCCCCTACTGGGAGAACAACAGAAAAGGAATGGTGTCATGGCTAAGTCCCAGCCAAAGACGCTACTGTAATTGCGACTTACCTGCCTTGTGTGATAAAACCCTTATACTTGGGTACAAGAACCCCTAAAAGCTGACTCTCATGGGTGCATGTAAGTTAGCATCCATTATTGAGGCTGGAGCCCCATGGATGCTCCTTCCCAGACAAGGGGAACAAAGAGACTAACTAACAATTGATCAACCAATCATTATGGTCACAGACCAGCATAAACAAAGATAAAAATTGACCATAAAATAGTTAAAATGTACGGATAAATCAAACAGAATCACATGAAATACAGTACAACAGATGCTTAAAATTCCTTTTTGGTAATAATAGTGCTAAACTAATTATGAGTAGTCCCACTGATTGATTGATTGATTGATTGATTGACTTCTTGACAGAAGAGGGAAAGGATCTCAAGCAAAAGGCTAGACCAAAGAAAGATACCGAGAGCTAAAAGAAAGGGCAGATGTTATCTAGACTCCCTCGTCTCACTAACCACTTTGTACAAGTGTTGGTGCCTCTTTGCTTCCAGTAAAAAAAGGGGTGCTGTAGCCCATCCCTGGTGCAGCTGACCACCACCGACGCCCAAAGACTCACCCGGAAGCCCCAGCTCCAGTGACCAGTCACCTGTGCCATTCCGGAAGACAGGATGTACCCAAGGCCACTGCAAGAGAGGAAAACGCCCATGTTTATGCCCAAAGGCTTTGAACTTTCAAACTCTGCTGGGTACACTGAGTGGCCAGTTATATTGCAGGTCACAGCCTGGGGAACTGGTCCTTGTGAGAAAGCACACAGCTCCCTTGTGGAGTACCTGCTCTCCATTTAGAGGGTTACAGATCAATAGGAGTACGGTGTCTAGATCAAGGGAAGTAATGGTACCACTCTATTCTGCTTTGGTTAGACCTCATCTGGAACACTGTGTCCGGTTCTGGGCACCTCAATTCAAGAAGGATATTGACAAGCTGGAGTGTGTCCAGAGGAGGGGGACCAAAATGATGAAGGGACTGGAAGCCATGAAGCCCTATGAAGAGCGTCTTAGGGAGCTGGGTGTGTTTAGTCTGTAGAAGAGAAGGTTAAGAGGGGACATGATAGCCATGTTTAAATATTTGAAGGGATGTCATGTCGAGGAGGGAGCGGGCTTGTTTTCTGCTGCTCCAGACACTAGGACACGGAGCAATGGATTCAAGCTGCAGGAAAGGAGATTCCACCTGAACCTCAGGAAGAACTTCCTGACAGTCAGGGCTGTCCGGCAGTGGAATATGCTGGCTCCGTGGAGTGTGGCAGAGTCTCCTTCTTTGGCAGTTTTTAATCAGAGGCTGGATGATCATCTGTTGGGAGTGCTTTGATGTGTGTTCCTGCATGCTGGAAAGGGGTTGGACTGGATGGCCCTTGGGGTCTCTTCCAACTCTATGATTCTATGATTCTGTCTCCAGGCTTTTTTTTAAGAAACAGATACCAGGCAGGGACCTTTGTCTGCACAAGGCCCTGGGAGGCCACTGCCACCGCCAGACTAGACAGACCACAGCTTGGAAAAAATCCTTTTTTCTGTACCAACTGTCACAAAATACCCCAGCCAGCACACTGGCTGGGGGAATTCTAAGAACTGTAGTACAAAAAAGGAACTTTTCCAAGGTGCCATGGAGAAATATTTTCAGCTGGTGTCCAGAAACTTCCTACATCCCTCCCCTTCTAATTTTAAGCAAGTATGCTCCTCTCTGAGTCAGCCACTCGCTTTCATTGACATGGAGTGGCAATCCACTCTGGATTTTACTCCAAACTGTAAAGGAGTAATCTGTTAGGGTATGTGATTCAGTACCATGGATAACTCCTTAAAAATCCAGACAACAACCTGGAGCAGATGCACTGTCTTGCTAAAGTTGGAGCCACTAGCTACCAATTATTTTAGAAAGCAGTCATTTATATACAGTGTCGCCTCCACTTTTGGGAGGGCTTGGGCTGCAGAACCCTCATGAAAATGGAAAAACTGCAAATAGCTCCCTCCATGATCCACCTCTCATTCCCTTCCAGGGTTCCCCCCTTCCATTCCCTTGCCTTTTGTGCACCGAGACCAGAGGTAAGGGAATTGGAGGGGGAGCTCCGGAGGGGAGAAGGAAGGTGGGCACATACCTCCCCCATTCCCCCACCTTTTGTCTGGGGGCTTGCCTTCCTTCTCTGCACCCAGAAAAATGCAAGGAATGGGAGGGAATAATTGTGAATAATCAGATTTGCAAAGGTCAAACCCGTGAATGTGGAGGAAGGACTGTAACTTGAACAGCATCTTATAAATTTGAACAGCAAGCTAATTCTTCAAGTGTGGACTCCAAGACTCTTTCTGGCGCAGGTCATAGCATGCAAATTTACCTTCCAACCGGTATGAAGATATAGAAGAGGGAGAGCATCCAGGTCCGGTGGTCTTTCTCAAACAGGTCGGCAATGATGGTGGGAGCCAAGGTAGAATAACTGGCGGTGCCAGCACCTACGAGGCCCCGTGAGATAAAGAACAGCCAGGCCATCTAGAGTAAGGGGAAGCATAACGGGGATATTTAAAGCACACATCTGGCACATCTTTTTCATTTAGGCTCCTTTCAAGAGATGCTCAAGACTGGCTAGGCATGGATGGACCCATTTGTTTCTAATCCATGTCAGTTCATAACTGTTCTGCCCCATTTCTACACCCCTCTGTGATATTTTTAACTAATGAAAATGCCCATTACTTTAATACATTAATTATCCAAGTACACATATTCCCAGATTTGCTTTTATATGGATTTTACCTCCAAATACATATTCCTCTATGCACACTCCCCTAAATCATGCAGATTTTCTGGATTTTGTCTACAAAAATACATTTTTGCATGCATTTGGCCTCCCTCATAGACATCTTTGTATGTTTTTGATCCTAAAATACACAAACTAGGCCCTTCACCCCGCCAATATACATTTAATAGGTATTTTATTCCCAAATATGCATTTTTGCCTGAACTTTAAACTAACATTCTTATTTTAATGTTTTAATATGAGCAAAAAACAAACAAACAAACAAAAAAAGAAAACCATGCTACCAGTTTCAGAGTTGTGCAAAAAATGAAGGAGAATTGTCTTCCAACTCATGGATTTGTTCAGAGAACTAATACCACTCTAAGCATGGTAATAAGACCCAGAACTCTTCAAAGTGTTCATCCAGCACAGTCTTCCTTCACTATGTTGAGATGAGTCACATTCCTATTTATGTATAGGACAAGATCCTACATCATTAAGTAAGCTATAGACGTGCAACTAAGTATTGTCTCCTGGCCCGACTCCCCAAACCTACCTTAACAGCTACCAGCTACACCAAGGGATGGAGATGTGTTCTGCTGGTGATCAGGGAGTAGCAAGATGGCATTTCCAGCCCTCTCCTGCCAGTGACCTGTGGTATGATGAGAAATTGTGATGGAGTCCTGCTTCTGATTGTCTCACCACAGCTCACTGGTGGGAGGGAGCTGGAAGCATCATGCTGCAGCACCTCACTTGCAACAGAACTGTCATAGGCCAGGAGTCAGCTTCTCCAGGTGAACAGCAGCCTAAAAGGAGGACAAGCAGCTTCAAACACACCAAGAGCTAGTCAGGCTGGGAGGAGAGCCAGCTGGCTCCAGCCTTTTTAAGGAAGGTTGAGGGCAGTGGCTTGATACCAGAAACAACTTGTGTGTTTTGCTGGCCCTTGCCTTTGTGTGTGCTACAGATTCCCTGATTGCTGCCTGTTTGGTTTCTCTGACCTCTGGACTGTTTGACCTTGACGCTCGCTGGATTCCTGAACTTTTGGACTGTCTCTTGGCTACGCTTCTGCTCTGCCCTAAACAGGCAAGCTCTACTGACTGCTAAGCTGTCTCAGTTTGTCTGTGAATGGCCTCCTGCTAGCCCTGCAGTCCACTGCCCGGCAACAGACAGCCGGTGCCGATGACAGGAACAAAACTGCATTGCTTGATGTGGCCTTGCTGGAGTCGATCGTGGCAGGATTGTGAATACATAGTATAACTAAATACAGAGCAGTTACGGTTAAATCTAGGCTACAATTCCATTAACGGCAATATAGTAACAGCTAGCCATAGTCCTTATTTTTGAATCAGTAAATGAGAATATGCAATTGTATGCAAATCTGTACTCATTGCTCTTCTCTTGTTAGGTGATGCAGTTCTTCTCTTTTTTTTCTTTTTTCTTTTTTTTTGACAATGCAAAAGTCTGGAAAGAAATGCATTCATCCATCTCAACTGACATGTGTGGCCTTCATAACACCCTGGCTCCTGACATTCAACCCTCCAGCTGGGACTGAGAAGCCAAGATGTCATGCCCAGCATTCTGGAATCTTTAAGTGGGAATGGAAAATTAAACCAGTTCAATGGGCAGCAGGAGCAGCGGCAGACTGCCACCGACTTTCAGTGGTAAACCACTTCAGCAGCAGTGTCTTTTACACATAACTCCTGTTGGGAGTTTCAAGGCCTGCAAAAAGGAAAAAAGACTCAGGGGCCACCTGTAGCCCATGGGCTACCCATCCCCCCCCCCTTAATACTATGCAGTTGTATCAGTTTCACACCATTTAATTTGGCATGGGTCCATCCTAAGGAATACTGGGATTTGTAGTTTCATGAGGTACTTAGAAAGTTCCAAGACGAGGGGGGATTGTGGAATGAATCAGTTTAATTCTGAAGTATAGACTGGCACTTGGGGTACCTTAGCAACCATTGTTTAGAGGAATGAACCAGAACTAGGGTTACCATACATCCTCCTTTTGTCAGACACATCCTCCTTCTTCAGAGCTAAAATTTCTGTCTAGGTGGATATTTAAATGTCTGGGGATTTTTAAAATGCTGCTTTGCCTTCCGCCCTAGGCTTCCCCATTACCGTCTCTCCAGTCTGATCAAGAGCTCTGCCAGCAGAAGGGTCGGGGCCAGCCTGGTTGGGAGCCTGGGGGAGAAGGGAGACAGACCCAGAGAGGGACGGTGAGCTGGCTGAGCGAAGGGGCTGCTTCGTGGAGCGAGGGAGGTGGCTGTTGAAGAGGCAGGGAAGTGGGAAAGGGAAGGCAATTTTTTTGTCACCAGCAATGATCACAGCTTATACAGTAGGACCAAGGGCATAAATACCCTAAAGGCATCAGATCCTGTTTGATCTTGGAAGCTAAGCAGGGCCAGCCCTGGTTAGTACTTGGATGGGAGACCGCCAACAAACATCAGGTGCTGCAGACTACATTTCAGAGGAAGGAACTGGCAAAACCACTTCTGAGAATTCTTTGACTACGGAAACCCCATGAAATTCAAGGTCACCATAAGTCAACACGCAAACTGAAGACACACACACACACACACACACACACAGAGCAGAAATATTTAAAGTGAGAGCCGTCACACTGATCGGTGGTATGAAGTAGACATTCAGTAAATATGACCTTTTTTTTTCCCCAAAAAAATATGATAACCCTAACTAGAGTCTTCTTGCAGGGAATTCGGGGTCCCTTATCATCTCACACAGCCCAGAATTAGATAGGATACAGCCATCACAGTTGAAGTGGTATCAAACTGCTATAACTTGTGTAGTACAGATACACTGAGAACCAGCCTGGTGTAGTGGTTTGAGCTACCACCCTGGAGATGAACACTGGATTCCCTACTCAGCCATAAAACCCACTGGGTGACCTTGGGCATGTCACACACTCTCAGCCCCAGAAAAATCCCATGACAGCTTCACCTTAGAGTTGCCAGAAGTCAGAAGTAACTTAAAGGCACACAACAAGAGCAGCAGCAACAACAGATATACTAGAAATCCCCAACAGGGAATTCTAAATGGTTCACCAGGCTACAAATCCCAGCAGTCCTAGAATGTGAAACCACATCAAAGTGACATGGAACTGATGTAACTGTGCAGTGCAGATGCTCCTTTAGCATGCATAAATACATAATCATTAGGCCCATATTTGTTCCCAAGTGAATACATGCATACCAGAAAGAAATCTCTACCCCTTACCGACTCAGTGATGAACGAACTCCCAAGGGTAACGCCTGACCAGAGAAATATTCCAGCAGCTAGGATGATTTTCCTGTTGTATCGGTCACCAAGGTATCCAAAAAGTGGTGCCGCGAATAAGAAGCAGAGAATGAAAACTGTTGTGGAAAGAAAAGACAGAGAAGAGGAATGGTGGCAAGTTGGTAACGAAACCAGGAGTATATCTGGGCTGCCCTTTTAGTGCATTTGCCACGTTTCAGTCCTATCTTCCTTCCTCCAAAGTACTCCCTCCCTTTTAATCCTCACAACAACCCTGTGAGGTAGGTTAGGCTGAGAACGTCACAGGAGCTGAGCTGCTACCACCCTTGTCTTTGAAGAGAAGGGGGCCTGCCATATTCTGTTCGCCCCAGCAGACTTCACTAGAGGCAAAGATCTGTCTGCTAGCATTGTCCACAGCAACCTTACTCTGTTCAGAGACCTATTTGGTGAATTGGGTCTGGGCCAATTTTGGATCAAAGCTCTCAAAACCCAGTCTATTCCAACCTGGCCCCTAAAGCTAAATCAAGGCCATTTCTGCACTGCACTGTTATAGTGCTATTATTCCACTTTCAACCTCCTATGGGATCCTGGAGTTTGCAGTTTAGGAAGGGGCATTTAGCCTTTTCAGCCAGAGAGCTCTTTGGCCTCCGTAAACTACAAACCCCAGAATTCCACAGGATGTGGAAAGTGGAATAATAGCACTATAACAGTGTAGGGCGGAAAGGGCCCAAGATTTGCAGACAGGTCTCCAGTTATAATGTACTGCTTGCATTGAGAAACCAAAAATAACTATTAACTTTTTAGAGTTATAGTTCTCCATAGAATTTGGAAAAATGGTTTATCTTCAAGAGATGATTAATCCAGGTGAATGTCAGACAGGTATACTCTAGGAGGTCTGCTGCTAAGCAGAGATAACATGCCCTGGGGGCAGAGGACAAAAACAAAAATAGTTTTTAAAAGCTGTTACTGACCGCTCATACTTGGCAGTTAATTTCATGCTACTTTTGTCTTGGCACTTTTTCCCCCAGAGTGTCAGTCAGCTAAGTCTGTCAAAGTTGAATAAGATCAATGACAAGGATGACAGTATATTTGAGGAGAGGTACTTTTTTTTTCTTTTTGCTTTGTTTCTACCAGCAAATCAACTGGTGAGATTCACGGACACGGCTTAAGCAAATGGAGAGGCGATAACAGCATAGTGAGTTATTGTTACAAGCCATCCAAGGGCATCAAGACATTCGGATCTTGGATGGCGCTGGAAAATCCTCTCTCATGATCCCTCCTGCCATCTCTTCCAGTTTTGCATGCCTAAGCCCTTTGGGGATTGAGAATTGTTGCTGAAATTGTAAGCAGGAAAAGAGTGCAGACAAATTAGATAGTGTTTTCCAGCTTTTCCCTGGCCTACTCTGCAGGGCTGTTAAGAGATTCAGCAATGTGGACAGTTCAATTCACAGAGTGTATTGTCTGTTTCCATGTCTAAGCTAAAGAAATTCTCTCTCTCTGTCTCTTTGTATCTGCTTAACTAAAGTTCCTCCATTTTGGATTCCAGTCAACTTTAAAGGCTGTTCCTGTTGTCAGCCTTTTGTCCTACTTAAAATTATGCTGACATTAATTGCCAAAGTCAATGCTTGGGTTCCCAGCGCTCTCTGTAACAAGATTTCTTGCACTTCAGGTGTGATACAGGCTTCGTTGTCGATTGCTAACCAGAAGTTACTGTATTATCAACCATGTCGCAGAATTTTAGTCCCGGGAAAGCAAACATTCTTGCACATGCGCTGTGTGGTTTATGAGATCATTGTCACCCCAAATCTATTCAACCCTTCCCTTCTTTCAATAAAAAGTCCTTCCTTTTGCTCATGTAAGAGTGGCTTTGACTGCAGTCTTCCAGGCTGATTCAGAGCTCATCCGCAATCGCGTAGACTACCTGAGATAATCCATGCAGACCTACTATTTTAGATCTGACCCCACACGGTTTTCTAGGGCATAGGGGTGACTGCCAATGGTGGGTTCAAGTCCCACTTGGCATCAAAAATTTGGAGGGGATGCAAGTCCCACTTGCGTCACCGGTAACTCTAATAATTTTGGAGATGCCAAGTCCCACTTGGCATCAACAAGGGATATCCGCCAACTGTGGGTTGCAGTGCTACTTCGCGCCAACACAATCACATTTTGTTCCTTCCTGTGGGTCTAACCTCTGCTGCTTGGCTGCTTTGACTTGTTTTCCGCCTCTCTTCTGCTGGGTTCTGCCTCTTAAAGTCCTGCAGCAGGCTCCTGGTGCTGTAATATATACAACTATTCATCTGCTGCCTACAGCGAAGGCAGATATCAATTCCGGGATCCTGTCCCACCTCAAAATGGTCCCACATAATATTTGCTTTTTCTGTGGTGATTCAAACTGCTCTGTTCCATCTAACACTGAAGTAACAACAACAGCGAACAACTGGGGTGAGGAGAAGAATATGTTTAGCTACTACAGACACAGACTGATTTTTTAATACCGTAACAAAAAACAAAAGATTAAGCCAGTTTATTCCACCAGATGAAAGGGAAAGATGACAGATTCAGTGAGATAAGTAACTGCCCACCCGTTACCACAGCTCTTTCCTGATCTGTTACTGACACAGAATGAAGAAATTCCGTGGCCAGCTTGCTCAATTACTATCATGTTCTAAATTGCTCTAAACGTGTCCTGGAATGTTTCCAGAGGAGGGCGACCAAAATGGTGAAGGGTCTGGAAGCCATGCCCTATGAGGAACGGCGGAGGGAGATGGGGTCGTTTAATCTGCAGAAGAGAAGGTTAAGAGGGGACATGATAGCCATGTTTAAATATTTGAAGGAATGTCATGTCGAGGAGGGAGCCGACTTGTTTTCTGCTGCTCCAGAGACCAGGACAAGGAGCATTGGATTTAAGCTGCAGGAAAGGAGATTCCACCTGAACCTCAGGAAGAACTTCCTGACAGTCAGGGCTGTCCGGCAGTGGAATCTGCTCCCTCCATGGAGTGTGGTGGAGTCTCCTTCTTTGGAGGTTTTTAAGCAGAGGCCGGATGGCCATCTGTCGGGAAAGCTTTGATGGATGTTCCTGCATGGCAGGGGGTTGGACTTGATGGCCCCCGGGGTCTCTTCCAACTCTGATTCCATAATTCTATAATTGTGGAATGGGCCACATTTTCTTTATGTAGAGTGGTGTTCTATTTGGCTTTTTATCTAGTGTATCCTTATTTCTGTGTCACTTGGCTTTATTCTTCTGCGTGGTTTCTTCTTAAATTGCTGGATTAGGCAAGCTGGTTAGTCAACAATGTACCACTTGACATTTTACTTCCCAACTCATACAATTGCAATTGCTTCTATTCTTTTGCTCTTCTCTACTTAACAGTTGTGAGTCACTCAGGTGTACAATTGTGCAGAAAAATGGTATTCAGAAAAACAGATGACAATAACGATGACTTATCTTCCATTAATTTGTCTAATTTCCTGCTAAAGATACCAGAGCTAGTGACTACCTCTGCATCTTAGGGCAGCAAATTCCATAGTTGAACTATGTGTTGTGTTAGCAATAGAGGTTAAGTGCACCTGTTTATTTTAAAAGCAAAATGTTTTGTTGTTGCGCTTGGTACCAAAAGGGTCATATGCAGAATTAGGAGTCATTCCTGAAACAAAAATAGAAATATTCCTGAGGTGTAAGTAGACAGTTTGAAACACAAATTATTTCTGGCAGGAGGGCTGCCTTCTCTCTCTATTTAACCTCATAAGATATTGGATATTCTTGTAACAGACAAGCCTTTGTGTGCTATTCACACAGCTACAGTCCATTTCGAAAGCAAATTTTGGCCTGGATTCTAACAAAGTTGGTTAAAATGATGTCTATAACACTTTATTTCAGAGACTTCACATATATGACTGAATGTGCTCTCTCCAAAATAGCAACAATGAAAACAAATTCCTTGTACTTAAAAATCTAGCACGTCAAGAAAGCTCTAGTGCAGCCTTCGTCTCCTTACACTCTTCATTTCTATGTGCACAAATTAATATTTTAAGTGGGTATTTAAAAAAAAAAGCCTAAAAAGCAAAGAAAATGAGGAAGGAGATGTCATCACAGAATGGTCATTTTGCAAAGCCGTTGGTAGATGACTGCATATATACCACAACTTCACAGAAATACCGAAAAAGACACGGGATGTGGCTTTGAGGTGCAAGATTCAGCTTCCTGAGAAATAATGGTTTTGAGTCTAAAAATAATATTTTAACACCCTTTCTGGCATCTTTGCATGTATAAGTGCAGCACCTTTTTTTCTGGGTACATTCTCCATGTAAGGCTTGAATTCTGCCTATCTAGGGAGAACTTAAGAAAAATACTTTTTTGGACAACTGCTCCTGGAACCCATACCATTTCTATCTATCTATCTATCTATCTATCTATCTATCTATCTATCTATCTATCCATCCATCCATCCATCCATCCATCCATCCATCCATCCATCCGCACATACCTATATACATACACATATATATTTGGAATTTGTTGTGAATCTGAAACGCCTTTCTGATTTTGTCTCAGGACTTCAGAAGATCCATCCCGAAAAGGAATCATGGAAGTCACCGAAGGAAAGAGACAGAGCTGGGTAGCAGCCACGGCAATAACACCCCTGCCTGAGAAGCAGCCGATACTGAGCAACGTAACTGAAGAACTGTCTGTTTTGCAAAATATTTCTGGCCAAGGGCAAGAGAATTGTTATTGTTGGTTGTTGTTTCTGAAAAAAAATACCATTTTTTTGTGTAAAATTCCATTTTTTATTGTGGGGCTAAGGGGCGTTGAGGTACATTTGGGCTTTAGTTTATATTTCTAAATGATTTTTTTTATTTCTTACATACTTCCTGAGTCTGGGAAATTCTTTCTAAACCCATTTAATTGCCCTCCAGTAGGAAATGAGGTTTTCCAAAAACTTATGCAGCTGTTTCCTCCTCTCCCAAGCTGAAAACAGACACACCAGATCCTGACTGATTTTGAAAGCAAAGCAGAGTCAGGTCTGATTTGCACTTGGATGGGGGACCATCAAGAAATACTGCAACAGCAGCCGCAATCCCACCTTTGTGCAGGAAGCAGCAAATATTGAACAGTAGAACTGATGCACTTTTTGTTTTCCCAAAATACTTCTGGCTAAGGAATACTGAGTGCTGCTGACTCTTTTTCAGAGGAAGGCTGCTCTGAGTATTCATCGTCTAAGAAAACTCTGTGCAGTTCACGGGATTGCCATAAGTGAAGAGGCTATGTGAGCAATTATGCACACACCAATCACAGATAAAATTTTTCACCTTCACGCTGGTAAGTTTTTACACCAAAGAAATATAATGAGAAGGTTAGAAAGCAACATGATAGCCATGTTTAAATATTTGAAGGGATATGGTATGGAGGATGGAGCGAGCCTGTTTTCTGCTGCTCCAGAGACTAGGACACGGAACAATGGCTTCAAACTTCAGGAAAAGAGATTTCATCTAAACTTTTGGAAGAACTTTCTGATGGGAAGAGCAGTTTGATAGTGGAATACGCTGCTTTGGAGTTTGGTGGAGTCTCCTTCTTCGGACGTTTTTAAACAGAAGTTGGATGGTTATCTCTTGGAAATGCTTTGATGGTGTATTCGTGCATGGTAGAAGGGGCTGGACTGGATGGCCCGTGTGGTTTCTTCCAGCTCTACGATTCTATATTCTATGAATCTAAGTTACAATTAAGGCAAGTGTCACAAACATCTTGCTTTTAAACGCTGACCTAAATAATATAACTACAGATTGGTGCTGCTGGGTGTTTGTTTGTTCTGGCTTTTTAGTGTACGGGCAACATAGGGTTTTTCTGCACTACACTGTTAGAGTGCTATGATTCCACTTTCAACCTCCTATGGACTCCTGGGGTTTGCAGTTTAGGGAGGGGCCTTTGAGGATTCTCAGCCAGAGAGCTCTTCGGCCTCAGGAAACGACAAACTCCAGAATTCCACGGGAGGTTGGAAGTGGAATCATAGCACTATAACTGCGCAATGTGGAAATGGCCCCAGCGGCACCGTTTACTCATTTTCCTGTCACCGCGGACAGGGAGCACCAGTGGCTTACGGGGATCACTCCATCATTTGGCAGTGAGCTCCTCCCCTTTGCTCAGACCACGGATTGTCCTTGAGAGAAGGAAAACCTTTCTCGCTCTCTGAAAGCACAGAAACTGAGGATGTGAGATTTATGACAACTCAAAGATCTGTGACAAATGAGCATCTCCCTGCATAACATTTAAAACAGACATAGCTGTGTGTTACCCTTAGATTTAAAAATTAAACTCTTTTAATTTTATTGATCGTTTAAGACTATATTTCATTTTTTCTGTATGATGCATTTTAAGCTGTGTGAATAAACGAATGCAACAACACAACAACAGCAGCAGCCTTGCGTTTTGTCCATATCTGTCACCTAAAGTATTCTAGCCAAATTTTTTCTATAACATTTATACCCTGCTTTTCTCCCATGGAACTTAAGCTTGTGTCTATTTATTTCATTCTCTCTCTCTCTCTCTCTCTCTCTCTCTCTCTCATTCTCTTTCTAACTCTCCCCCTCCTTTTTTTTTTTAATCACAACACCCCTGTATGGTAGATGCAAGTGAGGGAGGATAACTGGTCCAAAGGCACCTCATTTGAATTCATTGAATCATAGGGACCTTTCCGCACGACACTGTTATAGTGCTATTATTCCACTTTCAACCTTCTGTGGAATCCTGGGCTTTGGAGTTCAGGGAGGGGCCTTTAGGATAATCAGCCAGAGAGTAATTTGGCCTCAGGAAACCCCAGAATTCCACAGGATGTTGAAAGTGGAATAATAGCACTATAACAGTGTAGTGCGGAAACGCCCACCCCATCCCACCCGGAGTTGGAAGAGATCCCCACAGCCCATCCAGTCCAAACCACTGGAATAAATGAATGAAAGATGCCATCCGACCTTGGTTTAAAAACCTCCAAAGAAGACAAGTCTTCTGGCCTTCAAAGTAGCCTATTCTATTATCAGATAGTTCTTACAGTAAACAAGTTCTTCCTAATGTTTAGGTGGAATCCCTTTCCTTGCAATCTGAACCCATTATTTCATGTCCTTGTCTCACAAGTGCACTCATCTTCTACATGACATCCCTTCAGATATTCCAAGATGGCTGTCATGTCACTTCTCAGTCTTCTCTTCTCCAAGCTTAGCATTCCTAGATCCTTCAGATGGTTCTCATAAGGGTTGGTTTCCAGATCTTTTACCACCTTGGTCACCCTCCTCTGGACATGTTCTGGCTTGCCCATACTCTCCTTAATATGTGGTGCCCAGAACTGGACGTGGTGTTCCAGGTAAGAGCCGACCAAAGCAGAATAGAATCACACTGCTGAACACTATACTCCTATCGATGCCTCCTAGGATTGCATTGGCCTTTTTGGTCGCCGCATCACACTGTTGACTCATGTTTAGCACGTAGTCTACTAAAACCCCTAGAGCCTTCTCATATGCACTGCTTTCAAAGCAGGGGTTACTTATCTTCTAATTGTACATTTTATTTTTCCTACATGAATGTAAGTACCTTACCTTTACCCCTGTGGAAATTCATTTTACAAGTTTTGGCCCAGCTCTCCAACTTGTTGAGGTCATTTGGCACTGTAGTCCCAAAAAAGTAACATCCCCAAACTTCGATTGAAATAGTTTTACCTGTGTGCAGCAGTCCTGCCGTGCTGTCTCCAAGTCTGAAGTATTTCTGTATGTCTAGAAGCACCCCTGTAACAAGGAAAAAAATCCAATCATAAAATTGTAGAGTTGGAAAGTATTCCATGGATCAACCTGTCCAGCTCTCTGCCAATCCAGGAAGCCACAGCTAAAGGATCCCTGAAGCTATCCATCCAAATCTTGTTTAAAACCCTCTAACAAAGGGGATCCTTAGCCATCCTTCTCAGGGATTCTGTTTCCTTGTCCTATATGTTTAAATATATATTTATGCAGATTATATTTGCATAAGATAACATTAGCTCCAACTGACATTTTTAACATAAACATAAACTAAAATTAAAACCCATACTAAACCAATAAACTAAAAAAAAAACCGCACTAAACGCTAACTCATTAAAGCACTAACTTACTAATTTACTAAGTGAGGCCATTTCCGCACTACACTGTGATAGTGTTATTATTCCACTTTCAACATCCTGTGGAATTCTGGGATTTGTAGTTTACTGAGGCCAAAGAGCTCTCCGGATGAGAATTATAAATGCCCCTCCCGCGCAACATTGGAAAGAAGGAAATTATATTGATATAAAAGAATGGAAATTAAAAGATATGGTAGAGATAGAAAGGTTGGCTTTTTCACTTAAAAATAAACAAATCGAGAACTTTGAAAGAGAATGGCAAGAAGTTTTGAATTGGATAAAGGAATGAGGAAAAGAAATAAAGAAAGAGTGTTGGTAATGATGGAAATGAAAATTAAGAATGTTATAGAATAAGTATAAGCTGAATAAGGTCAAAAGTAATAATGTAGAATAGAAAAAATGTATAAATGTGATGTAAACACAAACTCAACTGGAAAAATGATGTTCGGAAGTGGGCTGGGGGTTATTTTGTGTAAAACTTCAATAAAAATATATATTAACAAATAAATAAATAAATGCCCCTGTTACTGCCCTGGCTAGCCCGAGCTTGGGGGATATAAAGATATTTCTTGATATCAATAATTCGGCCTCACATACCCATTCCCCTCCGCGTGCTGGCGAGGCCCCCGGACAAGCACGCACGCAGGCTCGGCCGATAATCGCCGTAATATTCCAACACAATACAGGCAGGCCAGAAATAGCCGACTCGCAGCTTCAGGAGACCTCAAGGCAAGTACCTCCATTAAGTATGCACGCAGCTTTCAAAAGATCTCCTGCCCCGCGCTGGCAGCTTGACGATCGAGCTATAGAACGCTCAAGCACTCCGCCTTTGCACACCGGCTACCCTGTTGACAATTTGGCTATAACTCAATCATTCAGATTCTGACCTTTCGGAGGCTTTGTCTCCAGCCCCAAAGCCATTGTTTTCCCCAAGTCCGAACTAGCCCGCGGTCACAATTCTCCTTATAAAAACCCCTGACTCTGAGCGCTTCCTCGGATCGCTCTTGGCTTCCATCCCGCCCTGCTGTCGCTTTGTCCAGCGAGCCTTCCCCTCAGCCCCACGTGCCGAGATCCATGCTCCCCAGCTTCTCCGCTTCCAACCGGGCTTCAGGACAGGTGAAGTATCGCCCAAACCATCAATTCCTCTAAAAACCGCTCTATCCCACTCCAACCTTTATTTCTTTAGTTATCTTGTGTGAATGTGCCGCATACACTGATTGATTGTGTTTTTAATAAAACCTCATTTATTGTTTCAACTTCTGTGTGCTCCTTGACTCGGCCTGACCCCGTAGACATAGGGTCCAAGACCTCGCTACGTTACCCTGCTTCTAGTATTGCTAGGCTGTGCTCTTTGCTAATTTCCCCAACTTATAAATTGAGAGCGCATTTAGGTGTCCCTCCCGGGACCCCCAAGAATCAGGGTAACACCCCTCCCTCGACTGCAAACCCCAGGATTCCATAGGATGTTGAAAGTGGAATAATAGCACTATAACAATGTAGGGCCAAAATGGCCTCGCACTAACATGCTAAAACACAAAAGGATTTCGGCCGCTCACACACAACACCAACCTGTAATGAGACAAAGAAAGTGAAAAAAATCCCAAATGTTATTCTCCTCTTACAGATTCCTCCAAACAAACTACTAATAACCAGATCTGCAAGTTGTGGCATTGTTTGATTTCTTAAAAGTCCATAAAAAAAGTCCAGCCTTTTTTTTAAAAAAATCTTCAGTTGGCTTAGCCTTTAAAACTCAAGTTAATTTGGCCATATGGGATAGGTCAACAACCTTAACAATCCAATCTTCAGTGCCAGCACTCCACCCTATTTCCGGGTTTGTGCAGCTAATATTCTTGCCACTGTTATCGTCTAATGGAGAAGGAGTTCGACAGCTCTCACACTCAGGCAGTTCTTTGTGGGTTTTTGGCAGAATGATAATAGCCGCAAAATAACAAAACAGCATTTTTTTTACTTCTTTATCCTTTAAATTTATCGTCCCATCCTTCCTCTAGAATGCTCAAGATGCCACCCATGTCCCCCACCTCAATTTTTGATAGAATGGTAGAATCATAGAGTTGGAAGAGACCCCAGGGGCCATCCAGTCCAACCCCCTGCCATGCAGGAACACCCATCAAAGCACTCCCGACAGATGGCCATCCAGCCTCTGCTTAAAAACCTCCAAAGAAGGAGACTCCACCACACTCCATGGAGGCGGCAGCAGATTCCACTGCCGGACAGCTCTGACCGTCAGGAAGTTCTTCGTGAGGTTCAGGTGGAATCTCCTGATGGACAGAAGCTTTCCGGTTGCTCCTAAGTCAGCCCTGTTCAGGGGAAACCGAATTTTCTCCCCTGGGGTGGAGGTACGATATGGCTCACAATATATGTCATATCAGGCTTGACCACTTCACTCCATGCATCTGGTGAAGGAGACTTGGGTCTATGAGAGCTTCTGCTACCAACTTTTTTCTCTGAGTCCGTCTCAAAGGTGCCAGAAGAGCCCTTTGCAGACCAACACAGCTACGTCTTCAAATGCTATCATCATCTCAGTTTCACAATCTAGCAGGTATTACTGATTGGAGATTTTGGATCACCATTGATTTTAATTGTGTCCTAGAATCTAGGGCCATTTCTGCCCTGCACTGTTATAGTGCTATTATTCCACTCTCAACTCCCTATGGCAGGGCTTTTCAAATGGCGTGTCGCGACACATTAGTGCGTCGCCTGTAGTGTGTTGGTGTGTCACCTCCCCGGCCGAGAAAGACCCCCCCACCCAAGCTTGCCCACTGCTATTGCTCTCGCTAGGGCCTTTCCTGGCAAGGACGACGGCAGCGGGCCAGGATTCGGGGCGACTACCTTCCGCCCCCCCCCCCCGATATGCCTCCAGGTACCTCCAGTTTGCTAGTAAAACTGTATTACTGTGTCGAGAAACTATGCATGTCGAAAAAGTGTGTCACCAACATGAAAAGTTTGGAAAGCTCTGTCCTATGGAATCCTGGGGTTTGCAGTTTAGGGAGGGAACTTGAGAATCCTCAGCCAGGGAGCTCTTTGGTCTCCGTAAACTACCAACCCCAGAATTCCACAGGAGGTTGAAAGGGGAATAAATAGCACTATAACAATGCAGTGCAGAAACGGCCCAAAGGTCTGCCCTGTCCATACAGTCACACTTCAGAATACCTCTGAAATTCTAGAAATATCCTCTAAAGGTAACTTTTTAAAGGAATTAGAAAACATTACGTTTTACTATCATGGAGTCACTTCATTCAATCCTTACATTAATTTTGAAATGTGATTTACCTACACCGTCATTCAATATAGTAACTCATTCAAAGTAGCTGCATTGCTTGTAATGTATTCCTCCCAAGATCTATTTTTATCTCTCCAGATATTATGGACTTCAACACCCAGAATCCTTGACCATAGGGTATGAAGGTTTGGCTCTGGCAGATGGTGGCTCCAGTGTCAATGGGATGCTGAAACCACTCTGGACTTTAGTTTGAACTTTAAAGTAATTATGCAAAGTGCTGCTGAACCCTGTTGTCCATAGCAGTCTCGCAGCTGAGACAGCTCCTTTAAAGCTTGCGCTAAAACTCACAGCGGATTCATCTCCCCATTGGCAAAGGAGCCACCAACTGCCACTGTGGGTTGGTCTGATTAAAACTGAGGTCTAAAACCTCTGTGGAGTCACAGGTTTTCCCACCCACTGGAGGAGCCGAAGGTCTCCCTTTGGTTCTACAAAAAAACAAAAAAAAAGCTCACCTGCAACAAGGAACCAGTCCATATAATTCACCAGGTTGAGATAGCACAGCACAGCAACAACAAGGTAAGACCTTTTGGTTGGAGACCTGGCAGGTCCCCAAGGCAGTTCGTTTGGTCCCATGGTCCCATAAGCCTTCAAGGATAAGGGGGACAGAGGTGGCAAGCCCATGGCGATCCCCTCAGATACCCCCATCGTGTTCCTAGATGAGACTCAAAGCTGTGCTGAAGCAGTGCTCAAAGCTTGTCCGGTTGCAGTGAGCTACAATTCGGAACTCCACTGTTGTGTTATGAGGAACTCCTGTCTGCTCAGTCATTTCCTGCACAGAAAAACTTTTGAGCTTCCCCTCCGACAAGGTTGCAAGCCAAGCAGAGGAAAGAGGGTCATTTCTATGTAGGGTGGTGAGAAACCACTTGGCCTTGCAAGCCAGCCAAGGAGTGTACAGTGCTAATTTAGGTTCCTCTCCTCTCTGAAACTCTCGGCAGAGCAAGGGGTGACTGCCTCAGGCTGCAGATGCCCGGGGTGGCAGCGGCGGCTGTCTCTTAGCTGTTCCTTCTGAGTTTGTCAGCCATTCTCTTCTGTTAGAAGACAGAGCTATGTATTACATATGACCTGCCTGGCATCCCTAAGCTACCCTGATGCCCATCAGGTGTGGTGGAAAGTGTGTCCCTTGCCAGGGTTGATGTAAGGCTCAGACGCCAGTCCAGCTGGAGAAGTTTGTTTTTGGATCACATCTCCTAGAACCTCTGAGCCATCTATGCTGGCTGGAAAGTTCTGGCATATATAGTCACAAAAGATAAGTTCTGGTCCCAGGGGGACATTATTCAGTTGTCATCACTGAAGTAAGATTCAGTTGCCAGTCCTGTCTCCTTCTGTATGGGGAATGGAGGGGGTGAAGGAGGCCATTTCCCCCTTTGCCTCACATCAAAAATCCCTTGAGGTGGCCTTGTTTAACGTCATAGCATCTGCTTTGGACACAAAAGGTCCCATTTTCAGCCTGTGGTGACACATCTGAGGAGTAGTTGCCCCTCACCCTGGATGATCTCTCTGTGTGTGTGCATGCGTGTGTGCGCGCACATGCACTTTCAAGTCACCTGTCAACTTATGACGACCCCACGAATTTCAGAGGGTTTTCTTAGGCAAGGAATGCTCAGAGACGGTTTTACCACTTCCTTCCTCTGAAATATAGCCTGTAATACCTGGTATTGGTTGGCAGTGTGTGATAACGCTACTCATATATTATCCAGTGGCTAAGAATCCACCTATTTCCAGTTAACAAGGGGTTAATTTACCCCATTTAGGATGGCAGAGGGTTATCTAAGATCAAGAGGGATACTCTTTGCCATTCAAGCCTTGTGTGAGTATAGAGGTGCTAAAATCTGAGATGCTTGGGGTTCAGGGGTATAAAAGTTCCCCATGACATTCCTGCAAAGAAACTATGTGAGCTAGATGGGGCTACTGTCCGGTGGATTTGTAATTGATTGACTCACCAAACCCAAAGGGTGCTCCTCACCAATGGCTGCTTTTCATCCTGGAGAGAAATGACTGGCGGGGTGCCACAGGGTTCTGTCCTGGGCCCAGGGCTATTCAACATCTTCATCCACGAATTGGATGAATAGAGGGCATGCTGATCAAATTTGCAGATGACACCAAATTGGGAGGGGTTGCTAATACCCCAGAGGACAGGATCAAAATTCAAAATGACCTTGACAGATTAGAGAGCTGGGCCAAAGCTAACAAAATGAATTTCAACAGAGAGAAATGTAAGGTCTTGCAGTTAGGCAGAAAAAAATGGAACCCACAAATACAGGATGGGGGACACATGGCTGGATAGCAATACATATGAAAGGGATCTGGAGGTCTTGATGGACCACAAGCTGAACATCAGTCAGCAGTGTGATGAGGCAGCCAAGAAAGCCAACATGATTCTTGGTTGCATCAATAGGAGTATGATGTCTAGATCAAAGTAGGTAATGGTACCACTCTATTCTGCTCTGGTTAGACCTCATTTGGAATACTGTGTCCAGTTCTGGGCACCTCAATTCAAGAAGGATATTGACAAGCTGGAGGATGTCCAGAGGAGGACGACCAAAATGGTGAAGGGTCTGGAAGCCATGAAGCCCTATGAGGAACAGCTTAGGGAGCTGGGGATGTTTAGTCTGCAGAAGAGAAGGTTAAGAGGGGATAGGATAGCCATGTTTAAATATTTGAAGGGATGTCATGTCGAGGAGAGAGTGGACTTGTTTTCTGCTGCTCCAGAGACTAGGACAAGGAGCAATGGATTTAAGCTGCAGGAAAGGAGATTCCACCTGAACCTCAGGAAGAACTTCCCGATGGTCAGAGCTGTCCAGCAGTAGAATATGCTGCCTCTGTGGAGTATGTTGGAGTCTCCTTCTTTGGAGGTTTTTAAGCAGAGGCTGGATGGCCATCTGTCAGGAGCGCTTTGATGTGGGTTCCTGCATGGCAGAAAAGGGTTGGACTGGATGGTCCCTCTGGTCTCTTCCAACTCTGTGATTCTATTATTCTTTGATTCTATTATTCTACTTTCCTGTATGTGGTGAAGCACCATTTTTGTTACGGCATATGAGGGATTTTTTGTTTTGTTTTCCTAGCCGATTGTCATGTCCAAGATGTGTTTGGAACGTAACTAGTTTCTGTAACTGTGCAGCTTTCCAAACTATGCCTAGAGAAGGATTCTGCAAGAGCTGACACCCATAAACGGTCCTGCTCAGGTTTTGCAAGCTCAGAACAGCTGTGGTTTCTCTGATTGAGTCCATTCATCTATAATGAAGTCTTCCTCTTTTCCTGCTGCTTTCCACTTTTCCCAGTACTATAATCTTCTCCAGTGAGTCCTGTTGGCTCATGAAATACCCAAAGTACGATAGCCTCAGTTTAGTTATTTTGGCTTCTGAGAAGAGTTCAGCTTTGGTTTCTTCTAGAATCCATTTATCTTTGGCCTTCCTTGGTAACTGCAAAACTCTCTCCCAGCATCACGTTTCAAATAAGCTGATTCTCTTCCAGTGAACCTTCTTTACTGTCTGCATTTCACAACCATACATGGAATTTTTAATGTAGGGTAGGTTCTATAAAACAGAAGTAAAATATATGTCTTCTAGTCATCTGTTGATTTATGGTGAATTTTTGATTGTCATGTTATTGTTCTTTTTGTTCTTGTTTTTATTGTGCCTTCAAGTCATTTCTGAGTTATGGAGATCCTAAGGCAAACCTATCATGGGGTTTTCTGGAGCTGAAAGCGTGTGGCCATTTCCACACTACACGGTATAGTGCTATTATCTGACTTTCAGCATCCTGTGGAATTCTGGGGTTTGTAGTTTACTGTAATTTACTGAGGCCCCTCCCCAAACTGCAAACCGCAGGATTCCATAGCATGTTGAAAGTGGAATGATAGCACTGTAACAGTGTAGTGCGGAAATGGCCTGTGACATGTCCAAGGTTATCCAATGGATTTCTATGGCTGAGCAGGGAATCAAACTGTGGTCTGCAGCATTGTAGTCCGACGCTCTAATCGCTACTCCATGCTGGCTCTCATGAGTTTCACAGGGCAAGGAATACTCAGAGATGGTTTGCATTTCTTTCATTGGAATATAGCCTGCAGGACCTGGTTTTCCCTGGAAGTCTCCCGTTCAAGCTCCAGCCAGGCTTGACCTTTCTAGATCAGGATCTAAATATCTTCAGGAGATCTTGCTTGTAGATTTTACAGTCTGCCACTAAGGGATGGGATTCACTGCTATCACAAGGTTTGGTGACAGCCACCAACTGAAATGAAGAAGAGAAGGCAAAGTCATACCGTGGTCTGAATCTATGGTTATTCCAAACCAGAGTTAGACCTACTGATTCATTGTTTAATGCTGAGTCAACTTGTAGGTGAATCCTATTGATTCAGGATTCAGGCCAATAACTCAAACTGTGATTATTAGCCATGATGGTTAAATAGTACCAGAAATTTACAATGTCACTATTTGGGCTATGAATCCTGGAATCCCACAGTTGTCACGGGCAGCCAACATAGGGTAGTTTTTCTCACCTTTGAATGGAACTTCCATATATAGATGAAATAAACCTCAGTATACCAGTTGCTGGCAGTGCCAGTTGGTTGCCTTGAAGTCAGTGGGGTGGGAAATCTCTTCCAGGTTGCAGTCCAAACTTTAAAGAAGCAATCCAAGGTACTGAACCTATGGGGGGGGGGGATAAAGGTCAGCAGCACCTTGGAGAGTTCATCTGATCTTTGGACTAAAACCTGGAAGAGCGGATTCACTGCTCCACCAACATGGAAGCCACCAGCTGTTGCTGATCGGTGACATGGAATGGAATAGGAACAAAGAGAAGAGAAGGTTAAGAGGCAACATGATAGCTACCTTTAAATATTTGAAGGAGTGTCATATGGAGGGTGGGGCAAGCCTGTTTTCTGCAGCCATAGAGACTAGGACACGGAGCAATGGTTTTCAATGTTTCAACAGAGAAAAATGTAGGGTCCTGCACTTGGGCAGGAAAAATGAAAGTCACAAGTATAGGATGGGGGACGTGTGGCTGGATAGCAGTACGTGTGAAAAGGATCTAGGAGTCTTGGTAGATCACAAGCTGAACATGAGTCAGCAGTGTGACGCAGCAGCCAAGAAAGCCAACGTGATTCTTGGTTGCATCAATAGGAGTATGGTGTTTAGATCGAGGGAGGTAATGGTACCTCTCTATTCTGCACTGGAATAGATCATATCATTTGGAATACTGTGTCCAGTTCTGGGCACCTCAATTCAGGAAGGATATTGACAAGCTGGAACGTGTCCAGAGGAGGACGACCAAAATGGTGAAGGGTCTGGAAGGCATGCCCTATGAAGAACGCTTTAGGGAGCTGGGTATGTTTAGTCTGCAGAAGAGAAGGTTAAGAGGGGACATGATAGCCAGGTTTAAATATTTGAAGGGATGTCATGTTGAGGAGGGAGCAGGCTTGTTCTCTACTGCTCCAGAGAATAGGACAAGGAGCAATAGATTCAAGGTACAGGAAAGGAGATTCCACTTGAACCTCAGGAAGAACTTCCTGGCGGCCGGAGCTGTCCGGCAGTGGAATCTGCTGCCTCCGTGGAGTGTGGTGGAGTCTCCTTCTTTGGAGGTTTTTAAGCAGAGGCTGGGTGGCCACCTGTCAGGAATGCTTCGATGGGTGTTCCTGCATAGCAGGGGGTTGGACTCGATGGCCCCGGGGGTCTCTTCCAATTCTATGATTCTATGATTCTATGACTCTATGATTCTATGGCCATCTCCGCACTACACTGTTGCAGTGCTTTTATTCCACTTTCAACATCTTGTGGAATTCTGGGGTTTGTCGTTTCCTGAGGCCCAAGAGCTCTCCGGCTGAGAATTCTAAATGCCCCTCCCTAAACTGCAAACCCCAGGATTCCATAGGATGTTGAAAGTGGAATAATAGCACTATAACAGTGTAGTGCAGAAATAACCTATGTCAAGAAAAGAGATTCCATCTAAACATTAGGAAGCGCTTCCTGATGGTAAGAGTGGTTTGACAGTGCAATACCCTGCCTCAGAATGCAGTGGAATCTCCTTCTTTGGAGGTTTTTAAACAGGGGCTGGATGGCCATCGGTCAAGAATGCTTTGATGGTGTATTCCTGCATTTTAGAACAGGGTTGGCCTCCACGGCTCTCGTGGTCACTTCCAATTCTAAGATTCTATGATTCAAACAATGGGGAAAGAGTACAGCTTCCAGGTCAAGCTTTTAGGTTCCCTAAAAGCATCTTGTTGATTGCTGTGAGAAAGCGGATGTTGTGGTTCATAGACTGTGAAATCTGGCCTTGATCCAGCAGGACTCTTGTGTGAAATGCAGACAGAAAAAAGTCACCCAGCCAGCTTCCCGGCTGGGTGGAAATTTGAACCCAGACTTTTCCAATATTGATATATTTATTTCTTTGATTTACAGACCTCATTTGCCTTTGAACTGGAATTTGAGGTGGCTCTTGAGAAGATTGTGATCAGGAAGAAAAAAAAAGGCACAGATAAACACAGGCCAAACATTAACATGTTAAGGCACAATGCAACAAATTATAAACCTGGAAGGCTGACGGACCATAAATAAATTCTTTAAATATTGCTCTGAATAAATACACAGTAAATAAAATGAGCACCATTTTAAAATGAGCACCATTAGAGCACCATTTTAAAGCAATTGCAAACATGATTTTTCTTAAAACACAGACACACACACACACACACACACTCACAGTATCCATCTGTTAAAAACTATGTTCACAGTGGCAGTCAACTGCTGACGGCCTGTTTGAATAAACTGATTTTTGCCATATCTTTGGAAGACAATGGGAAGTGGAAGAACCAACCTTAAACCTCCCGAGCCGGGAGTTCCACAACCTGGATGCTGCCACCACGAACGCCTAGCTTAACGATCCAATCGTGAGCCAATGTCATATCAAAAAGGGAACAGGCTTGTTTTCCGCTGCTCCAGAGACTAGGACAAGGAGCAATGAATTCAAACTACAGGAAAAGAGATACCGCGTAAATCTAAGGAAGAATTTCCTGATGGTCGGAGCTGTCCAGCAGTGGAATCTGCTGCCTCCATGGAGTGTGGTGGAGTCTCCTTCTTTGGAGGTTTTTAAGCAAAGGCTGGATGGCCATCTGTCACAGGGAGTGCTTTGATGGGGGTTCCTGCATGGCAGAAGGGGGTTGGACTGGATGTCTCGGGGGTCTCTTCCAACTCTTGTTATTCTATGATTCTGGAAGTCAGACTTAATTCGCTTCAGTGACTCAACTTGGGCTCAACTCAGCAATAAATGATGCACTGACTTGGCTCAACTTGTGACTTCCATATTTTTAGTGACGGACTTGCTGCCTTTGGTGCAGTAACATAACCCTGTCATCGAGAAACCTTACGACTTTGAACAACGCCGCCATCTCTTTTTGGCTACTAGTCACACGACAGTCTGTCTTAAACCCAAAGTGTGGGTGCCTTTCTCGGAGGGGAACAGCAAATGGATTAGGCAATGGGCTTGAGATGAGGTTGAGGTCTGCTCAGCCGCCTGTCCCAACTGCACATCGGAGGAGCTTTCTAAACCTTTTCCTAAAAGCAGAAGGAAAGAACCCTGCCCCCAGAGTGCAGGGTATGTATCTCAGAGGGAAACAGCAAATGTGTTAGTCAACAGGCTTGAGGGGGAAGGATCCTTCCTTTTAAAGGTTTTGGAGCTTCAATAATGAATAAGAATAAGAAGGATCCCGTTCCCCACTTCCAAAAAAGCCTCCAGCTTCAGAAATGGGAATTAAGAAGGATTCAGTTCCCTGCTTCTGAAACTGCAGACTCTTTTACGCCCATACGCACAAAAGTCTCCAGCTTCAGGAAGGGGGAGTAAGAAGGATCCTATTCCCTGTTTCTGAAACTGGAAATGACAACATTGCAGACGTGGAAGGCTGGCGCTATTCAAATTGTTAAAACTGTTTTTATTCAAGTCTGTCCAGAGTAGGGGTTGGGGTAGAAAGCTGTCTCCCAGACTTGAGACTTGACTTGAAAGTATCTTGCAAGGACTTGGGACTCAGACTTGAGGCTTGAAAGTAGAGACTTGAGACTTGACTTGAGACTTGGAGTACGAGAGTTAAATACATCACTGCAAACACCCACCCACCCTTTTTTGTTTTCTTCACCAGGAGGATTGGAGACTGAGGCCATTTCCGCACTAGACTGTTATAGCGCTATCATTCCACTTGCAACATCCTATGGAATCCTGGGGTTTGCAGTTTCGGGAGGGGCCAGGCGGCCCCTCCCGAAACTGCAAACCGCAGGATTCCATAGGATGTTGCAAGTGGAATGATAGCGCTATAACAGCCTAGTGCGGAAATGGCCTGAGACAGGCAAGGCAGGGAGGGAGGGAAAAAAAGGCACAAGAAAGGGGGAGTGGGTGGGTTGAACGCAAAACAAGGGGAGTTGAAGCACCCCCTCTATGAAAGACCCAGAACAAAAAAAAAATATTACATCAGAGTTTAAAACAGAATATCTTGTATAAATCCCTTACCAAGCCTAACAGGAATTTGAAACAAACAAAAACGGTCCATTTACTGTTCTTATTTAAATCCAATAATACTTATGGGGAAATGGTATTAATTAGTCTTTCTATTATTGGAGCCCATTCTTTCTGACACAATGATTCAGCTCTGCCTCTAAGTATATTGTCAACATGTCCATATTCCTCATTTCCATAAGATAAAGCAAAACATGTTAATCTCAGGAACAAACATGAAATTATATTTCCGGATATGGAATGTGCTCTGTTTATTTAGATTGGCGTCTATCAAGTACCAGCTGAGACAGTAGGAAGTCTTAGAACTTTAGTGTCTCAAGATAGAGGTTTGATACTTCTGTGGCTTAGGGTTGTAGATTTTCATAATCAATGTATGGCCAATATGGTTGATTGTAAAATTTCATGACGAATGATACAATTTCCATTTGTTTGTATTTTTTTAATGTCCTTTGTTTTTTCTATTAGATAACCTTTAATTCTATTAGATAACCTTTTCGATTAGATAACCTTTTTCTATTTGTCTCTGGAATTAATAAAATAATAATAATAATAATAATAATAATAATAATAATAATAATAAAGACTCCGAGCATGCTTCCTCATTTCCATTCATAAGTGTGTGCACTTTTGTCTGAATTGAATGGCAGTTTATTTTGGCAACTGGGACCTCTCACTTCAACTTCTACTGTCTCGCAAGGGGAAGGCACCCGCTCGGCAGCAACCTCTCTTCTCATTTGTCTCCCCTCCGAGTGGGATCTTCGATGTGGCATGGCGTCCAACTCTGAAAAAGGATAACAGGGAAGACAAACAGAAGCTGCTACCTTAAAAATCTATCCGTGCCATCACAGCCACGGCATTACCATTGTGGTGTGCCTTCAAGTCGTTTTCGACTTATGGCAACCCTAAGGTGAAACCATCACAGGGTTTTCTGGGGCTGAGAGTGTGTTACACACCCAGTGGGTTTGCATGGCCGATCGGGGAACCAAACCTCGGTCTCCAGGGTTGTAGTTTGATGCTCAAACTGCTACACCACATTGGCTCAACAATCTTTCTCCCCTGCTAAGGCTCTTTGGTTTGTATCGATCACCCGAGCCATATTTTAGAAATAAGATTGTTCTGGTATTAGTATTCATAAGTGTTTATGCTGGCTATGTCAGCTGGTATATACTTGCAATGGCCCCTTGCTTGGTGCAAATAAAATTTGACTTGACCTCCTTCACTGTGCTCCTTCCAACATTTCTGTTATGTATGGCTCTAAACTGTCTCCACTGAGAACGTTCTGTCCATTTCCGCGCTGGAGTGTTATAGTGCTATTATTCCAGTTTCCACATCCTATGGAATCCTGGGGTTTGCAGTTTAGGGAGGGACCAACGGCAAACCCCAGGATTCCATAGGATGTAGAAAGTGGAATAATCACGCTGTAAGAGTGTAGTGCAGAAATGGCCTCAGAAGCGTGGAAACACACGTAGACAGAAATGTTCTTTTACTGGGGGTACGGATTGAATCTAAACATTACTTACAGTGGCAAAAACTGACCAGCGTTCTCCAAACAAAGAATATAGAGGTCCGAGCAATAATTATTCAGCTGGTCTTACACTGACTGGTTGAATTTACATGTCTCATTAATTCAACAGTTTTCTGATGTTATCCAAACCCGCCATCCTCTGCCCCCCATTTGCTCTTTCTTTATTACCCCCCTCCACCTTCCTGCCTGGCTGATGCTAATTCTTAGCCCATCCTCATGTTTCCCTTTGATCCCGATCTGTATCCAACTCTCGCTGTTTGGAGCCAGATCATAAAACAACCTTCAAAGGCCAGTTTGGGCATTTGGCCCTATCTAACACCTCCAAGGAACTGCTCTGCTTATTATCTTCAGTTTTGCTCGCTTATCAAGGTGTATACTATCCCCCTTCAACAAGATTAATATCAAGTACTAATTACGCCTGTTCAATATATAGCAGTGCCTAGTACAATAACAGAAGAGTAAGTATTTATACCTAGTTTCTATGCACTCAGTATACATGGACTATTGTATCTATATCCAGTCAAGCAAGGCACACAATAACCCTTCCAAACAGGATCAACATATAATTTCACAGTAACATAGTTTCACATGCAATAGGGCATTACTTAGCACTGCATAATAACCTCCCAGGATCTGCGTACATACACTGCCTACGTGTGAGCTCTACAATACGCTTGTGACAGACCGTATTGTAAAGACTAACCTATTTACTCAGCCATCGTCATTACAATTCGTGTCGTGAGGAAGGCCGACATGACAGTTTCTCAAATGAAAACCAGGACGTGTGTGGCCAAGCAACAACACCGTGTGGCCAAGATGCCAAAAGTTATGAATGAGGAAGGACAGACCAGCTAGGAGAAGTTGCAGAAGTTTGCTTTTAGCTGAATTTGCAGGGCTCAGATCCCCTTTGCCGTTTGACCTCCGTTTTCTGCAGCTGAAGTAAGCTGAGGACAAAGGGGGGAAATGTGAGGGAGAGAGAGCAACGGGGACATTTTAGAAGTAGCTGAAAAAGTAGGACGATAGAGGATTAACTAAGGCTATGCCAGCCAAATCAAGACGGTTGGAGGATAGGTTCAGTGCAAATAAAAACGCAATCCAGCCTGAGCCAGGCTGAAACCAAATGAAGGAAGGATGTGGAGAAAAGCAGTTCCGTTACCCATTTGCCTCCTTTTCCAACTTAAAATATGTAAGCCAGGGTGAATAGCTGCAGAAGCTAACAAGGCTTCATTAACCTCCCCGGAGACCTTGGATGACCAGACCACTCACTGCACCCCCTGCAAAAATAAACATTTTTTCCTCCCAAATGCCTTCTGGGGCACAGAGGACATTTTGCCATGTCTTAAGGCTCCCTGCTGTTAAAAACAGTAACAGTGTATGGATCGATGTCACTTCTTATTTATTGTTTCAAGAAAAAAAGAAGAAGTTCACTCCTGGGTGTCCTTCTGAGCGCAGGAAGGCCAAAAATCTGGCAAAATGCTCTCCCATATCCCCTAAAATGCAGCCTGTAGGTTATATCTTGCCCTCAAGCTGTATACTTTGCTGTCCTGAAGATGAAAAGACAGCTTCTGAACTGAAAAACTGCCAAATAGGAAACAGTTAAGTGCTTACTACCTAGCCACCGTTCTTCTATTGCAACTTGTACCTGGATGTTTAGAATTGTCTTTTTAATAAAAGAAATAATAACTGCAATTTTACACATGTACCTACTTGGGAGTGAGTATTGCTTGGAAGGATTTTTTTTTTTACTATAATTGCCAGAATCCCCAGTTTGCATTGCTGGTAGTCATATACCAGTGAGCTCCATCGAAATCAATGGTTCTGAATCAGAGCTTGGAAAAATTATTTTTTGAACTTCAGTTCCCAGAATCCCCCAGCCACTGTGTCCCAAGAAATTAAGGGATGGACAAATTAATATGTCGCAAGATCTGGACTAATACCTTTTATTCTTGTCAAAAATATTTCAGATAAGATTATTTTTGATTCTTGAGTCTTTCCAGAAATTCTACAGGCTTTGCCGTCATTGCAGAAGAAAAGGGAGAATCTTCTTCAAGTTCTGTTCTGAATAGACACGCATAGCAATTTTGTATACCATGTAATGTGAACGTCCATAACATTAAGGGCCACTAGATGTCACCAGAATATTTTTTAAAAATTACTCCTGCGTTAAAGTCTAGCCCCAGGCTAGGTTTATAGAAGAACAGACATTTCAAGCAAGTTTTCAAAGAGATAACAATGTTAGCCTGTATTAGTCTGGGGTGGAAAATAATTGAGCAGCACCTTTGAGAATAACTGATTTATTTTAGCATAAAGATTACAAATCCATCTCTTCAGATGTACTGATAGAGTGGTATTAAAACCACAGGTATTTTAGCACACTTAGATCATTGTGGGAGTGGGATGGAATGTAATAGGATATAGAAAGATGCAAACTAACCCTGGTGAGAAATCTTTAAAGAGTTGTGTAAGATGATGCAGGTCTTTCAAGTAGCTGATAGCACCAAAGGGGGAAAGCGAGACATCTGCTCGCCAACAGCTAGTTTCCTTGAAGCCAAAACCTTCTCTGAGGTTATATATGCATTTCTGAAGATTTGTCTATCAATAGATGCAGCGTGCCAAGAAGACGTTATCTTTTGTCATGCTTCTGCTAATAGACTAGAATTTGTAAATTCGTCCCAGTTCAGTTGTTTCTCTTTCCAATCTCCCTTTGATATTATTTTGTTCAAGAACTGCTACCTGAAAGTCAGAGAATGTATGTCCAAGAAAGTTGAAATGCTTTGCTACTGGCAGTTGTATAACACTATTTCTCTTCTTCTTGTCTGTTTGATCGGGTGTTTATTTTCAAACAAAATAATATTTATAGACTGTCAGCATTCCTTAACAAAACATGTACATTTCCTTTGCTAGCCATCAAGTTAAGATATCATTCCAAAGACCAACATGAGAACTAGGGTGGATCAAGATTATCTCTGTTTCTATGAATAAAAGAAATACATGACAATCAATCCTTAATAAAGGAGTCATCACAGAGTTCATTTTTTTCATTTCGGGACTTGTTGTTTCAGTTCTTCCATAAGAGCAAAGAACCACAACTTCTCATACCAAAAGTCCAGAGTTAAATTGCATAGGTTTTTTCATTTTTCAGCAATCATCATATGAGCTGCTAGACAAAAAAATGATACTAGTTTCTTTACTAATAAAATTTTTGGTTTCAACTATAAGTAAAGAGCATTAACCCAGTGCTAGTGAAATTTGTATTTGTATTAAAAAATGTATTTTTAAAGAATTGTTTCCCTGCCCCCCCCCAGTTCATTAAAAACCTCCACAACCAAAGTCTTTGGACCACATGTGAATGCGAGTACCTACAGCATTGTAATTTCCCCAAATTTCACAGGTACAGGTGGCTCTCTGTACCCATGCATTCCGCATTCATGGATTTAAGCAACCACGGCTTGAAAATATTCAGGAAATGAATGTCAAAAGCAAAACTTGATTTCGCCACGCACCCTGCACTACGATGATGTGAAGACGTACCCTGCTGTAACCTCCCACCATTTCAGATTCTCGGGCTCTCTCCAGAACTCCTTTGAGTTGTTCACCATTTTATATAATGGGACACCATTTTATTACACCATTGTATATAATGGGGCTTGAGCATCCACAGATTCTGGTATTCACAGCCAGTCCTGGAACCAAACCCCAGTGGATACCAAGGACCCGCTGTATTTGCTAATTTATATAATAGAATTGAGTCTCAGTGGAATATCATTTCAGTTTCACGTACTATACCTTTGATAAGTCATTTTAAAACACTGTTTACATATTTTAACAGAAACTGATTACCATTTCTATGTTCAGATTTGTCTCAATTTGTCCTTTTGGTTCTGTTTATCCAATGTAGCCTATAGAGGGGCACTGATGGCAGAAGGTGGCATATATCATACCAGAGGACGGGCAAGGAAATTCTCCCCTCAGAAACTGAAGGAAAAATTCATTTGGGGGGGGGTCATAATTCATATTTGGGGGATAATGGCCTCATTCCCCTGCAATAGCTACACTCCTGCTACATCCCAGTTCCAAAATATCCCTCTTCAGACCCCAATCCAAGAAAGTATTCTGAAGTATTAGGGTGTATTCACACTGCACAGTTATGGCAGTTTGATACCATTTTTAAGTGTCATGGCTCCATCCTATGGGATCTTGGGATCTGTAGTGCAATGAGGCACTCTGAATTCTCTGCAAACAGTCCAATGTGGTAATTCTAAAGAATGTCCTCCCTTAATTATAACTTCCGGGTGTCATTTGAATGAAACTATGTTAAAGTGGGATCAAGCTGGTATACACAGGCAGTGCAGAGCCACCCTCAGTGCCAAAACTGGATAATCTTTATAATAAGTCCAGCAATGGAAGAGCCGTGTCCCATTAAAAAAAATTTTTTTTTTACCTATTTGCTGTCTTCCCAGACAGCCCAGATGTGGTTATCTTTTCCTGACACCACTTAATGCTGTTTCAGCTGCACCACTGCCGTTGCTTCATAAGCTAACAGGTCCTGCAACCTTGAGAAAGATTTCCTGGTTCTGTTGCAAGGATAAGATAGATCTTGCTGACAAAATGACCTCTTGTTTACTCCCTCCTGTCGGAAAAAGATAAAACCTGCAACTGGATCACATGCAAAGAAAATGTCCCAGGCTGCTAAAGGCTGAAGTAGCTGCTACGGGGGAAAAACACATAACAGATCCTTCTCGGTGCTGCTCCTAGACTTTGCAATTCCCCGCGAAGAGAGCCAGTCCACTCTGTTCCTTTGCTGCTGCCCTTCAATGTACAGGCATTTTTATATGCATGGGCTTCAACTATGTACCACAGACCTCTTTCATGCCACATAATAACAGCACTTTGAATCCACTTTTAGTATTACAGATGCATCCTATGGAATCTTTGGATTTGTAATTTCATAAGGTTTTTCGAATTCTGGGCCAAAAAGGTCTAGCACCTCACCAAACTACAAATCCCAGGATTCTGGGATGCTGCAGCCATAGCAGTTAGAGTAAATTCAACATTCTGTATTGTGCAAGTAGAATTTAACATGATGGCTGCTTTTATTATTTCTTCTTCTTCTTCTTCTTCTTCTTCTTCTTCTTTGTTAACTGAATGTGTTTTTACCAGATTTGTTCCTGATGTAGTTATTTACCCTGATAAGTGGTCTTATTTCTTCTATTTGACTGATATCTGTGTAGTTACCCCCACTCAATCTTTATTTGATAATCTTTTATCTAAATTCTGATGCTTCCGATGCTTCAGATGATTCAGGGATCTAGGAGTCTTGGTGGACCACAAGCTGAACACGAGTCAGCAGTGTGATGCGGCAGCCAAGAACAACAACGCGATTCTTGGTTCCATCAATAGGAACATGGTGTCAAGCTCAAGGGAGATAATGGTTCCACTCTATTCTGCTTTGGTTAGACCTCATCTTGAATCCTGTGTCCAGTTCTGGGCACCTCATTTCAAGAAGGATATCAACAAACTAGAACGTGTCCAGAGGAAGGCGACCAAAATGGTGAAGGGTCTGGAAGCCATGAAGCCCTATGAGAAGCAGCTGAGGGAGGTAGGGACATTTAGTCTGCAGAAGAGAAGGTTAAGAGGGGACATCATAGCCATGGTTAAATATTTGAAGGGATGTCATGTCGAGGAGGGAGCAGGCCTGTTTTCTGCTGCTTACGTCTTTTACAGGGTAACATCATTCCCTTTTGCTGTTATCTCCCATCAGATCAACTTCAGCTTATGGTGACCCTAAAGATGGAAGACCTCTGAGTCATCCTGACATCAACAGCCCTGCTCAGGTCTTGCAGATTCAGGGCCGTGTCCTCCCTGATTGAGTCTATCCATCTGCAATGGGGTCTTCTTCTTCTCCTACTGCCTTCCACATTACCAAGGATTATGGTCTTTTCCAGTGAGTCAGGTCTTCTCATGCAATGGCCAAAGTATGACAGCCTCAGTTTAGTCATCTTAGTCCAGGCTCGACTAGTCCTAGGACCCATTCATTTGTCTTTTTAGCAGACCGCTATTAAACTCTCTTCCAGCACCACATTTCAAAGGACTCAATTCTCTTCACATCAGCTTCCTTCACTGTCCACCTTTCACAGCCATCCATAGAAATTGGAAGTATCATTGTGTGGGCAACCTTAACTTTAGCATTCAATGAGACAGCTTTATACAATTTCCGTTTTGATTCATGACTGAGCCAAGGTATGGAAAATCTTGAACTAATCCAATGCCTTCATCATCTGCTTTAAGGATACGTGAATCATCTGTGGTCATTAATGAGAGATAACTTCACTTATTTTACAGTGTAACATCATGCCCTTTTAGCTACTCACAAAACTGAATATAGCCTCACTAACCGGAGGAGGAGGATCACATGGCGGAAGTGCTGCCTCATGCTCTGATGTATCTGTTGAGGGACAATGAGGTGGACAGGAAGAGAATGTGATTTGTACCACATACAGAGTGACTTTATATCCTGAAATTTTAAGCAATTAGTAAGTAATCTTTTTAACTGGTTTGGAGAAATTACTAAGGTAGTTTTTTAAAAGAAAATGCAAGTATAATTCCAATGAACTACTTTGGGGGCTTTAGAATGATAACTGTAACTGGTTACTTTAATATTCTGGTCAGCAGTAACAGAGAATAAAAACACTGCATTGGGAACGTTTTGAAATTTATATCCAGTTTTCGCTACTAACAACAGTTGTCAAGAAGGCTTAAGCTAAAATAGAATCATAGAATCCTAGAGCTGGAAGAGACCCCCGGGGCCATCCAGTCCAACCCCCTTCTGCCATGCAGGAACCCACATCAAAGCACACCCAACAGATGGCTATCCAGCTTCTGCTTAAAAAGAAGGAGATTCCACCACACTCCATTGAGGCAACATCTTCCACTGCCGGACAGCTCTGACCATCAAGAAATTCTTCCTGAGGTTCAGGTGGAATCTCCTTTCCTGCAGCTTGAATCCATTGCTCCTTGTCCTGGTCGCTGGAGCAGTGGAAAACAAGTCCACTCCCTCTTCAACAGGGCATCCCTTCAAATATTTAAACATGGTTCTCATGTCTCCTCTTAACCTTCTTTTTATCAGGCTAAACACACCCAGCTCCCTAAGCCACTCCTCATAGGGCTTCATGGCTTCCAGACCCTCCACCATTTTGGTTGCCCTCTTCCACACACGCTCCAGTTTGTTGATATCCTTCTTGAAATGAGGTGCCCAGAACTGGACACAGGATTCCAGATGAGGTCTGACCAAAGCAGAATAGAGTGGTACCATTACCTCCCTCCATCTAGACATCATACTCCTATTGATGCAGCCTAGAATCACATTGGCTTTCTTGGCTGCCGCATCACACTGCTGACTCGTGTTCAGCTTGTGGTCCACCAAGACTCCTAGGTCCCTTTTACACGTACTGTTATCCAGCCACGTGTCCTCCATCCTATATTGGTGCATTCCATTTTTTCTGCCTAAGTATAGAACCTTACATTTCTCTCCACTGAAATTCATTTTGTTAGCCCAGCTCTCTAATCTGTCAGGGTCATTTTGAAATTTGATCCTGTCCTCTGGTATATTAGCAACCCCTATCAATTTGGTGTCATCTGCACATGTGATCAGCATGCCCTCTGTTCCTTCATTCAAGCCATTGATGAAGACGTCAAATAGCACGGGGCCCAGGACAGAACCCTGGGGTTTGCAATAGGCCCTGACCCAAACTGATAGCCAGTGTCGGGATTTATGGGGAGAAGAAACAGGTGAATATTCTGGCAGATTTAAAACAACCTGTCTGGCATTGTTCTGAATTAAAACCAGAGGAAGAAGGGAACAGAAAGGCAAACCTGACAGTAAGCTGTTACAATATTCCAGGCATGAGATAACAAAGGCCTGGATGAGCAGATGAGCAGTTTTTACAGTCAGGAATCTCCGGATGTTCAAAAGATGGAAGTAACGTGCCACTCTGTTCCCAAACAGCTCCTGTGGGTCTCTGATCAACCAGTAAACCAAGGAACCCCTCTCTTGACAGGAGGGTCGACTCCCGTCAAAAACAGACCTTCGGGGTACACAATCTCGCTCGCCTTTTCCAGACGAGCCCTAAATCACGCCAGCCATTGGAATGCTGGAAACGAAACCCCCCACCTTGATCTTCTGAATACTTCTGAATACTAGGGGCCCTGAATGAGATCCAGAACTTACCCCGGTCCCAGTCTCCACATACACTTCATGGACCTTGGCTCTCTCACTGTGATCCCAGCCTTTCTCTTATGTGCGTTCACCTGCTTTCCTCCTGCAGATTATCACCGTTGTTTCCGAAATGTCTTCTGAAGATGCTTTCACAGCAGGTCCCCTCTGCCTCACTGAGAACAGACCAGATGGGGAGCTGCTGGTTCAAGAAGAGGCTGTGAAGCTGCTCACCCAGCTCCACCAGCCGGCGGTGGTGGCGAGCGTTGCGGGACCGTACCGCACGGGCGAGTCCTACCTCCTGAACTGTCTAGCTGACAAGAGAAAAGGTAAAAAGCTTTCTCGGGATCACCTGCCCCACCCTACACGGAAGGGACTTGCTAAGCTGTGGGTTTGTGTGTGCAGAAGCCAAGCAGTGGTGTCTCTGCCCCAAAGACTGTACAGTTTAGAATGGAGTAGAGAGGAGGTGGGCAGGAATATTAGTGGGGATGAACCTGAGCAAATCCTTCTTTTGAATTAGACTTTCTTCTGCTTTTCATTGCTGGGGTATCCATGGGAAGGGGCTTAGCTATTTGAGAAGGCGTCCAGACTGAGGAGTAGCTTAGGGAGCTGGGGATGTTTAGTCTGCAGAAGAGAAGGTTATGAGGGGACGTGATAGCCAGGTTTAAATATTTGAAGGGATGTCATGTCAAGGAGGGAGTGGGCTTGTTTTCCCCTGCTCCAGAGACCAGGACAAGGAGCAATGGATTCAAGCTGCAGGAAAGGAGGTTCCACTTAAACCTCAGGAAGAACTTCTTGATGTTAAGCGCTATTTAGCAGTGGAATATGCTGCCTGGAAATGTGGTGGGTTCTCCTTCTTTGGAGGTTTTTAAGCAGAGGCTGGATGGCCATCTGTTGGCAGTGCTTTGATGGGTGTTCCTGCATGGCAGGGGGTTGGATTGGATGGCCCATGAGGGGAGGTTGAAGGTATGCTTGTGGTCGACGTGGGCAAATTTTTGAAAAAGAAAGGTTTTAAAGTTGCCTAAATGGTATCAGTGTGAGCAGCCTGATGAATACGTTCAGGGGTGGGGTTCCATGTTCTGGGTGCCTCTACAGAGCTGGCCCGGTTCCTGGCCGCCGGTGGCCCTTGGAAGGCAAGGACGAGGCCTGATTGAAGCACGCTGAGGGATCCATGCAGGAGGACTGGCCCTCCAGACGAGCCCCTGCCTTGCTGTCCTGGTGGCCGGCCATGCATGTTAAGGCTCTTTCTCCTCCGGACGGCAGCCCAGCGCACGCAGGCCAAAGCTGCCCAACTGCAGCAGAAGCTCCTGGAGGAGGAGCAGGCCTGGCTCAAGAAGATGGTGGAGGATCTGGAGCGAAGCCGCAAGGAGCAGCTCCGCCAGTTGAGGGAGAAGATGGAGAGAGAGAAGAAAAAGATTCAAGAGGAGACTGAGCTGATGGTGCAGCACAAGCTTGAGGTAATGGGAACTCAGTTGGGTGCCCACAGACTCTGGCCCTCCACCTCATGTAACCGTTAAACCTTCTTGTTCAAATGGGGCCTGACAGTGGGTGCTTCCCCCTCCCCAGCTCCATCTGGCAGCCAGAAGCCCACCACTTGTTCACACACACAGCAGCATCCTCCTGCTGAGGTTACGGGTTGCACAAAATGTCATTGCCCTCCCAGCCTCCACAGCCTGACATCACAGCCAAGAATTGTGTCTGGTATTAATGGAAGTTGAGCTTTTAGTACATTGCACACACAGGATATCTTAGCATTTCTTGCATTGCTTTTGCACAGACTATTTAGGATTTGTAAATGGGACTGCTGTCACTGCTTGGTGACGAATGCAGCGGCCATGCTGAGTGAGCCTGCTGGTCTGTTTCTGTCCTGGTTTTGTCTTTTCTGCCTCCAGTTCCCACTCATCTTTCCTTGTGTGCTCCTTATTTTTTCCAGGAACAAGAGAAACTGCTGAAAAAAGGATTTTATCAGGAGGCTAAGGAGATAGAAGGTGAAATCCAGCACTCAAAGAAGAAAAAGACAAGTCTATCTTAGCCATTTGCATGGGCACCCTCAAGAAAGTGTTCCCACCCTTGGCATTTCTGGGGTCATAAGCTTTGCAATACCACATGGTTTCCAAGATTGCAAACTCCAGAAGCCCAGAGAAAGCTTCTGGTGCTGCAAGTGCACCAAAGCATCCCAGTGGTGCCAAGTCAACAAAGAAGTAGATCCAGTAGGGGAAGGATTGGGGCCTGTTATGCTCCTGCCTTTGCCTGTGTCCTCAGATGTCCTCATATAAATCAGAACAGGTTCGAACCATATACAGCTTTTTAGCATCCAGGTAGAACAAAGATGAATATTGAACAGAATCCTGTACACACTTTCATAACTTGAGATATTCTGGTGTACCATCAGTGAACTGGCTCTCATTTCTCTTTCTGCCTCTGGAAGAGCCCATAGGATTTATACCCATAAGATCCAAGCACTTGTCTTAGTGGTCTAGTGCTTCAGATCAGCCTCCTCTTTGTCCCTCCACCAGACCTCCCCTTATACCTGCCTTTCCCTAGCTTATCTTCCCACTCCCCTCCAAATGATTTGCAGTCATATTTCTTGGAAGCAGAATGCAATATGGAAAATACAGTATCTTATCATAATTTGCATGGCTTTTTCTGGCTGTTAAATGGGCAGTTCTGTTGTACATGAAAAGAAGATGTGCCTTTTTGCCATCTTGATAGAGGAGCCTGTGAGCTTTAGAAGCAAAGGTGATGTTGTGACTCAAGGCACTACTTCTTTCTCCCAGATCAGTGTAGCAGTTCCCCAGTTTGAGAAGGCACCCTGTCTTTACCATATAGCTCCGACCTTCCTCCTTATAACACCAACTCTGTAAAAGAGAGAGGTTTTTCAGTGTTAGGAGCATGTGTTTTCTATGTTAACTTCAACATACTGTATGCCAGTCAGCTGAATAGACTGTAATATTTATTAAGGTACTGTATTAGATAATGTACTGCATAAAGTACTGGAGATCATATGCGGGTTGAAATTAATGCAGTTCTTCAGAGTACTTTTAGACTGTTCTGTTATGTAAGCACCAGTGTCCTAAATAGCCCTTTGGCTAGACTTACCAAAGGTCAACCCCCAACCTCGGTCCCACTTTCTGACCAGATTCTATAATGGTTTAATTACTCTTCTGCCTCTTTCTAGACTTTCCCTGAGAATTCAACCCTTCCCACACAGTCACCCTCCCTGCCTGACTGAGGGACTTTACTCCCCAGCTTTCTCTGGCTAAAAACTTCACTGAAGGACTCTTCCAAATGACAATCAGCATTTGCCTTATATATCTTTTCCTCTCAGCTGTCAGCCCCTCCCACACACTATTGGGCTGGGTTTCTCTCCAGAAGAGCTACTCTGGTTGCCTGGCAACCTGCTTCCAAGCTGCTCTGGCACTTCAGATAGCTATGCCCCCCAGAACTCTGACCTAGACGTATTTTGTGCTTTTGGGATGGGATAATAAAGATGCTAACATTAAACAGACTTTGGATTTTCTTTTCTGGTCAACACAGCTTCCTTTGCAACTTTTTCTAGAAGGAAAGTATCCTGAGCCGCGCTGAAGAGTGCTTGCTCATAGACACAGAGATGGACTCAAATTTCTCAGCTTGTTTATTTCAGGATTGCTGTGATCTGCTTAAGAGTGGCCAGAGCAATATGGCTTGTGTTAAAAACATGTTTAAATGTATTGCTATTACGTATGTTTTAGTTGCTTCCAACTTAACAATGAGCCTCCCCTGGGGTTTGCTTGGCCAGGTTTCTAATTCAGAAGAGGTTTGCCAAGGACTTCCTCTGAGGCCGCTGAGAAAGTGTGGCTTGCCCAAGGGGACGTCCACTTCTGGGTGGAGATTGGAACCCTGATCTCCTGAAATCTTCATGCAGCACTCAAACCATGATGCCATGCTGGCTCTGTCTTTCTGTCCCTAAGTGCCACAGGCAGGGGGAGGCATAATTTGGCTTCATAACAAGCAACATGGATCCTTGTTTCCTAAGTGGTTACCTCTGGAAAAGAAGCTGTGCACTGCCCAGGCACTTGGTCATAACTGAATCTCCAGTTGTGCTGCCAAAACTCAGTGGCTTTATCTGCTCACCCTCAGTGCTTGTTCCCCAGTAGTTTCCAAATGCCTGTGTCGGAAAGAGGCAATAAGCAGCTAATTCAGAGTCTCCCCCGCCTCCAACTTATATAGTAAATGGGAATGAGAGCGAGGACCGGACGGAGAAGGTCTAGTGGCCACTAGCGGCTAATCCTGAAAGGGACACACCTGAAGGTGGTGGGCGCCCAGCAGTGTTCCCAAAGAGAGAGGAAATGAGGGGGGAAGCAGTCAGTAACTGCAGGTGAGGCCCATGGCCATCGCAGGTGAAGAGGCAGATGGAAGTCTAAAGCCGACCTTTGGTTTGAATCTGTATCGGTGCTGCAGGACGGGAGGGGGCATCACAAGCAGCGAATGGACAAGTTGGTTTGGTTCTCAAGGAGAGTATTCTGAGGAAAGAAGGTAGATTTGGAAGAGGCAGTATGGCGCTGCAAGAGAATCCGGTAGAATGTCTGAGATTGCATGGGCATGAAAGGAAAAAGGATGGCATCAAGAAAAGTATGTCGTTAAACCTCCCTCAAAAGAGAAGAAGTGCAGGCAAAGCACACGTTTTGTCAAGAAAGCACCTGCGTCAGTTCTGAGTGCCAGATCTGTTCACTACGGAAAGTGGGCAGGATACCCACAAAAACATTACACTGGTGAATGAGAAGGGGGAAAAGTCCTCAATTATACCAGCCACCTTTTCAAAAAGGGTCCCTCGTACAAGCGGAGAGGAGGAGTTCTAAGGGAAGAGCCAAGAGGAAACAAAGGGAGGTCCTCCTCTTAATCCTCTAAGGGGAAGAGAGAAAAAACAGTTCTAATAAAATATTTTGGGGTGGTTTCCCCCCCCACTTCACATCCCTACTGCTGCTTTATATTTGGGAGACACTAGCATTCTCTGGCAGAGAGGATTCTAAATTCCTCAGGAAACTGCCAATCCCAGGACTTCCTCAAAGGGAACCCTGATGGCCCTTAGGGGACTATAACTGCCATGTGAAGGGGCCCTTATTGATCTAGCATGTTTACCTCTCTTCCATCTTTAAAAGGGCAAAAGAAGTGATACACACCTACGTGAAGGCCTGGGGGTAAAGATCCACTGCTGGCAGCTAAGGGGCAGTTGGCCTGTGAGCATGACAGGCTTCTGGGGATTCCCACAAACTCCAAAACCCACAAAACAGTGGTACCTTTATTGCTCAAATGCACAAAAGAAATCATGCAAGCTTTCAAAGTCTCACAGTAAAGCTTCACTTCTTATAGTCTCTCCTCTACCCACTGGACCTGGCAGACATGCAGATCCAAATTATTTATCAGAATACTTCTTGGAAGCAGAACGTCAGATCAGGCGTTTTCACACAGTTTAGTCTTGCCGCCCACAAATGTTGAACTAGAAATAAAAAGGTAGGAAAGGAAGCATCCTGGGCCGCCCTCTGGTGGGCACAGAGGAACTGGCAATGAGAGGCTGGCACTGGTCTCGGCCCATTTGCTTCTGTCGCTGCGGGCATCTCTCACGGGGCACCTAAGACGACTGGCACATGTGTAGTTTCAGGCGTGTGTTGTGGGTAGGGGGCTGCGTGCACCTCTGCTCTCTCCCCTCTTCCTTTTGAGCTCAGTGCACCAAGAGATGACTTTCGTCAGTCCTTGTAGAGCATGAGACCAGCCTTGAAATATCAGTAAATACTGCATGCATCTTTGTAGTCTGTGCACATTGTAAGTGTGCAGTGAGGCTGATCTTATGCTGGTGGTGGATAAGAATCATGTCATCTCAAGGATCTATGTGGAGCTGCCCCTGGCAGTGAATCTCTTTCAAACTCCAGGCAGCATCTTCCTGAGGTGGGAAGTGCTGTCAGCTCCCGGATGGACTGACTCCATCCATCCATCCATCCATCCATCCATCCATCCATCCATCCATCCATCCACCCACCCACCCACCCACCCACCCACCCAGTGGCTACTCAGTCCTCTGGGACAGGGAGGAGTGCTACCTCCACCTGTTCAGCTACCTCTCAATCCCAGCATATCCTTTCTCTGCCTCTTCCTGGCCACAATCCCGAAAGGTTCCATATGTAGCCAAAAAGTCCTGCCCTCAACCAAGTGAGCTACGCTCTGAAGACACTCACATGGCACAAACAGTCAGTGCTAGAATGAGTGGGATGACAGGCATCTTGGTCACGTGGTCTGGTGTAAAAGAGTAGACCCCTTCAGTTTCACACGCTTCCCTTCCAGCAAATGCCATTGGACTTCAGAGAACTGACCGCAGAACAGATATGCACAGGTCTCCCTTTCAAAAGAAAAAAAAAAGAGAGAGAGAGAGAGAGAATGATAGAGCCAGATGAGTGCATTTGTTCATGTCCTAGGCTCTGGAGCAGGAAAAAATGAGCTCACTCCATCTTCCACCTGACATCTTGTCAGATATTTAATGATGTCATCTCTAAATCTTTTCTTCTCTTGTTAAAACCTGCCCAGCTCCCTAAGCTGTTCCATTTACAACTGGTTGCTTCCAAGTTCTGATGCGATGGGTTGGGGATCTGCAGCATTGATTCAGCAGCAAGAAGAGGTGATCTTAACTTCCGTCACCTTCAGATTTCCTCCCATCCCTCCAGTGCTCTTTAATTCTTTCCCCACTCCTACAAGGGCAAGCGGTTCCTAAGTCAGTGGGGTCAATGAATCCACTCTGGGTTGAGATACCCTTTGAAGGTGGAACTAAAATGTAGTTAAGAAAATGTTGCTCAGCATATGAAATCAATAATACCATTTCACCTTTTTTACATTACTTTTGAAATGAAACTTCAATACGTCTTCATAAGTTTTAAAAGTAACCTGCTATCAATGAGTTCATCCCTTGTAACACACCTCCTCCTGTCCCCTAGCTATTGTGCAGATTGTGGCTAGGCTTAGAGGGAACAAAGGAGCCTCATGATGTAATTATTCCTTATTACGATGTCATCATCTCTGCAAATCAACAAATCCTGGTGCTTTAACCCTATGAACAGCTTTGGCATCACTCACTTGGAGCATCCTACTCTGACGGCTGCATAAGTTTGCTTGTGGACTTTGGTGTGTCAGAATCTCGTTCCTTTCTTTGGACTGCAACTCTCACAATCCCCAGCATGGTGATTGGCCCAGCAATGGCCCAGCATGGCCACTGAAAGTCTCCCCCCTGCCAAGGCTTGTCTGGGTGGCAGTAGCTCTTCAGGGATTCAAACACAGATCTCTTCCGGCTTTGTGATCTTAACATAATTCACACCTGGGGCCCATTCACACTACACAAGTACAGCACTATGATTTCACTTTAATTGTTGTGACAACTTCCTGTGGAATCATAGAATCCTAGAGTTGGAAGAGACCGTAACGGCCATGTAGTCCAACCCCATTCTGCCATGCAGGAACACACATTCAAAGTACCCCCAGCAAATGGCCATCCAGCCTCTGCTTAAAAACCTCCAAAGAAGGACACTCCAGCACACTCCCAGGCAGCATATTTCACTATTGAACAGCTCTTGCTATCAGGAAGTTCTTCCTGATGTTTAGGTAAAGTCTCTTTTCCTGTAGTTTGAATCCACTGCTTCATAACGTCCTAGTCTCTGGAGCAGCAGAAAACAAGCTTGCTCCATCTTCAACATGACATCCCTTCAAATATTTAAACATGGCTATCTTGTCCCCTCTAAACCTTCTCTTCTGCAGATTAAACATCCCCAGCTCCCTAAGCCATTCCTCATAGGGCTTCACGGCTTCCAGACCCTTCACCATTTTGGTCGCCCTTCTCTGGACACGTTCCAGGTTGTCAATATCGTTCTTGAACTGTGGTGCCCAGAACTGAATTGTGGTGCCCAGAATCCTGGGGTTTGTAGTCTGATGAGGCACTAGAGTGCTCTGTCTCAGAATTCTAAGCACCACCCCGTAACTCCCAGCAAATCTCAGGATTCCATAGGATGGAACCGTGGCAGTTAAAGTGCTGTATTTGTAAAGTGTGAAAGGGCCCCCAAGGCCTGTAAAATCAGTTCTGCTAGGTGGCCAGATAAATTTCAGTTGTCCAAAATGTGAAAAGGGTTTTGCATCACCCTGTGGAAATGTGATTCAGGTACTGCGGTTCAGTCCCCATGTCCACTATTCTTGTTCCCGGGCCTTCAAGTTGCGTCTGATTTGCAGCAACCCTCAGGTGGGGATGTCTGGGCAAGATTTATCCAGAGGGCTGTTGCCATTGCCTTCCTCTGACTGAAAGTGTGTGTCTTGCCTCAGGTCACGCAGTGTGTTTTCACAGCCGAGTGGGGACTGGAACCATACTTCTTAAGAGTCTCAAACCACTACATCACTATTCTTAATCATCGTTATTGCTCTTTTCGTACTTCCCATCCTGCCAAACAGTTGATGCGATTCATTTTCAACAGATGGGAGAAGAGAGAGACAGCTTCCCAGTGACTAGTCAGTTTCTGTTCTTCCCCACAATAGTAAACTCTCCAGTTTGGTCATGCTGCTGCCACCCACCTCCTGGAGAATAGGGGTTGGTGTAAGAAGGGGAGAACTGAAAGCCAATTGTGAATCTGACACCCTGTCAGTTGTCAAAAGCACGGCCATCTGAATGCCACTGATACGTTGTGATCCACCCCTCACGGTCATCATGGAGTGTAGGTGCTCAGCAGAATTTGGGAACACTACTTTTTTGGACTACAACCCCCATCATCCCCTCCCAACATTCTAGAAGTTTCGGTGTTTGGTGCATTGTAGTTCAAAAAAGTGACATTTCCAAACTCTGATGTGCAGGCCTCGAGGTCCAACAGGAGCAGAAACGTGCAACATCTGCTGCTGTGACTGGCTGGTAGCACAAAGCCTCTGGATCAGCCAGACCTGGTACGATTACTTCAAGCCTGGCTGTTCCTCGTTAGGGACTGGAAGATAATATATTTATCTCAGATTTTATTAATTTGTGTTTCTTCAACTCTCACCTGGGGAAAGGGAGCTACCCTATGGGTGAGGGAGAGAGCAATCCCATATCTCTATAACATTGACTATTTCCTCTTTGACTACATCAACTGTATAGCTATGAGTTCTTTGGAGAAATCTGCCAACTAATGGTTAAAGATGATACTGCCGTTTACAAACGTTAATTAATTATTTCGTAAAAACTAAATACTATAAGCCCCAGGTGTATACCCCTAAGATCCCTTTATTATGGAGTCAATGTTTCAGGCTTCTAGACTTCATGTCCTTTGCTCAGATAAGTACATAACTCCTTTTATTGTTTTAGATCTGCACATATCAGCCCTGAGATGACGCTGAGAATGTAGTTACTGAATGCCGTGAGGGTGATTTAAAACTTGCACATAGGTGAGTGTGTGACACATACACACAGAGAGAGCTTTGAAAGGTTACTGTTTGGAACTACAGCTCCCAGAAACTTCCTTTGGCCATTTTGGCTGGGGAATTCTGGGAACTGCAGTTCAAAACATGTTCCGTGCTCTGTCACAAATCTGTGCTCATCACGGAATAATTATTAATGTGAAAATGATGTGATGAAGATCTCACTTCCTAGCATATAAAAATGTGCTTCTTCTTTTCCACTGTCACGTTGGGTCAGAGAGATTTTGCACATGTTTGCAAAATAAAATGCTTGCACAGCCAGTGCCCAACTGAGTAGAGGAGGCACATTTCTATACCATGAACATGTAAAATCAGTGGTGTGTTTAGGTAACTGTGGAGGGAATCACCTTACAATTCTCCTTGCTTCCTCCTTTTCGGATAGTCATGGTCAAGATCCAAAGGGGGGGTTACATCACATCTCCATACATGGAGCTACATGCTGGTCCTGCTATGTGATCCTTGTATGGAATATTGCCCAGCTGAATGTACAACAAATGTGTAATCCATGCGCAACAACATCAAGTATTCAACACTGTTTCCCAATCTTGAATTGAATGTGGTTGTTTCCACATCCCATAAACATGACACCAGCAAGATTCTGGTCCATGGGTGTTGCTTCACTTACTAACCTGCCTCGCTAAATTTGGCAGCAGAACTGGTGACTTCCATGCCAGGTGTGCAGTGAAACTGCTATGGGTTCTATTTCAGATTGTAAAGGAGCTATGCAAGGTGCTGAGACCCTCTTCCTCAAAACAGGTCCAGTACCTTGGACACCTCCTTTTCCATCTTGAATAAAACCTAGAGTGGATTTGCTACATCCCTCATATGGGAGGCACTAGCCAGCCCTGGTTTGGAGGCCCTTCATCTGAATGGATCTCTGGACTTCTGCTCCAGGGTCTTCCCTTGGGAGAATTGTTGTCTCAAACTGCTTTCTGGCTCCCAGAAGGTATTATAGGCCTATGCTTCACAGGAGTTGGTGTGGTTTTTATCTTGCAAGACAACATCTGCTTGTCACTACGTCCATTCCTCTGTCACAAGCATGGCAGCTGTGGGTCTCCAGATGTTTTGGGATTGTAACTCCCATGAGCCCTCACCATTAGGTCTACCAGCTATGGCTACTGGGAACTGCAGTCCAAGGTTATTTGGAAGGCCAGTAGCCCATCCCTACTTATTTAAAGGAGACATGGTAATGGCAGTCGGTCTGGGATCTAATTTTCTGCCCCTTGCAGCCTCCAGGAGGCATGGGGACTGCCAAAAATCCTTCCTCCAACCAGTAATGCCTGGAAGGCCACTTGTAATATTGGAAAATAGGTGTTAAATAGTACAGAGGGATGATGCAATCTATTTAAAAGGAGAACTGCTGCTCCCTGAGACTTCTCTGAGAAGCAATTCACTCTCTTAGGGATCTAGAAAAACAGAGGCATCCAGAGAGTCTGGATGGGCCAAGAGCTGGAACAACAGCCTTGAGAGGCAGTGTAGTCTGAGGCCCAAGAACACACTTTTGGCTTTTCTTATCCATTGAAAACCAAAACATTTCTTATTTGAAAATAGGGATCAGAATTATGCAGCCCTCCAGACTGCTGTTCCACTGCACCTCCCAGCACTCCTCATTACTGGCTATGCTGGCTAGGGCTGCTGGGAGTCACAGTGCAACAATATCGGGAGGACCACACAAATCCCACTCCTGTTTTAAAACTTAAAATCCCACTAAGGGCAAAAGGGGAGGGGAGCAGGACTGCAACTCTCACGGGTCCTCGCCAATCAGAACCCTGCTCCGCCGCTTTTTCCAGGAAACAGGAAAACTCCGCTCCCTAAGCCACTCTGAAAGTTTGAACATGCCTGAATATGTGGAAAGATTACACAGCAAGCCCCAGATTCCCCAGACAGCTCAGCTATAAAATCCGCAGGGAGAAATGGTTGCGCGAAACTGTAAGTAAATAAGCCAATGATGAAGAATTCAAGACGAACGGGTGACAGTAATGGCCCTATTTTGTTTTTTAAATGTTTGTTTCCCCCAAGGCTCAGCACTCATGAGGGGAAAAGAAATTGTACTTCCAATTACAGCTTACAAAGGTTATGCTATCAACTGCAAAGCGTTGATGGAATAGCTGCAAAGTTTGGCTTATAGCTCAGAAGTTAAGACCCGGGGGCTCTTCGGGTTACACTTCCACTGGCAAACTTTCTCATGTTATATTGTAGCAACTACGGCTGATAGCGTCTGCGGTCCATTTCAAAGTCTACAATCAGTAGTAATTTATCAGCACTGAAAATTGTGGTTTGGAGAAGCATATCTTTGGAGTTATCTGCAATTCTGCTTGGGTTTTTTTGCTTGGCTTTGATTGCCCTTGGAAAAGGTACTTTTCCGGACCACAAATCCCAGAATCCCCCAGCCAGCTCTGCCTAGACATCACTAAACCTCCCAGGTGCCATTACTGCGTTGTGGAAACAGCAGAGATAACTTTTCATGCTTAACTAGGAACTATTTATTCGTTGGAAAACTCCCTGGAGAAAAGAATTCTCCATGAACAAAATGCACTCTGGTGCAATAAAAAAAATCATGAACTCATTTAGCTTATCTTTTCAGTTTAACTCACTGGAATCCCAGAGGAGATGAAGCAGTGACTAATTATTGCCTGAAAATAGGGTGGATATTAATGGCATCCAAGTGATGTAAAAACTCCTCGGACTCTGCACTGTAGGCATGAATATTTCTGCTGTAAAGCAGTACTGCTGCAAAAATGCAGCAAGACAAAAGACATAAGAAATATTTCTGGATTTTGGGAGGAGGGGCATTCTGACCTCTAAGCCCAGCCAGTGCAAAAGAGAAATCCTTGGTTGACATGACGTGGAATCTCGTCCATGTTGTATTCCTATTGGGAAGGAACAGTGACAACGGTGTTAATCGAGCTCTGCTTTTATCTTGTATGTATATATTATTACACGCCCTCCAACAATTCTGCATACAAACACATTTTGGTTTTGGACAACAGGTTGTTAATTCTTATATTTTGCACAGTTGCGCACTGGCTTTGGACTGCAAACAAAGGCTACAAAGCCTTCTTTCTCTCAGTTGCTAAAGCTCTGTCAAGTTCTGTCAAGTTTCAGAGCCTCCTCTCCAAGCTGCATACTCATCTCAATACCTACAGCTTTCATTTCATTTGTATTATCCATGTTTTTCTCTATCCACGGTAAGTACCACAATGTGTCCCCCACGGTTATGGGGGACCTGCTGGAATCCATACTCCACTGAGCAGCAAGGAGAGGAGAGGACAGTGTTGCCCTTCGCGGGAGGTCCAGGCAAAAGCAAGCTGCTGCTGTCTCCTAGCTTGTGTGTTTTCCCTTGTTAGTACCTTTTGCCATTTTGACCACCTCTTGATGTTGCTTGGCACACGTACCTTCCATTTTTATCTGTGAAATGTTGGAGTCCCAACATCCGGAGGGCCACAATTTCCACCCCGGCACCGGATTCCCATTCTGGGTTTCCCAATCAAGGGGCCCTGATCCTACAGGCTCAGACTTTGGCCCAGACCGTGAGCTGGCAGTGCTTTTTAGCACTGCAACTGGAGTGTTTCAAGATGCAAATAACATAGTTACCTGTAGCGAGTTACTTTGCTTGTCATGGGAAGTTCTATTTCACAAGCAATGTAAAGAGTGCCAGCAAAGCTGCTTCATCAATGTGATGAAGAGTAAGATGTTCTAGTTACTTAGGAAAGCAACTAGAGAATGTTACATTTTAAGAGAATATTTAACAGTATTTTAGCAGAAGCTTTTCAAGCTTTCTGCCATTCTCTTATTTGTACGTTTATCATTAAAGCATCTATATTCTGTCCTATATCAAAAGACCTCAGGGCAGCAAAAAAAAAAAAAATCAATGAGGCAATTTTTAAACAAGAAAAGATCATTAAAATATGAACTGTTGTATTTTTAAAATGTTGTTTTTTAAAACTGCTGTCTTTAAGGTTTTGGTATAGCTTTTTAATGAAGGTTAATATATTTAATGTTTGATGTTTCAACTTTATAAATTGTTTAGTCGCTTTCAAATGTTGTATTTATATTTCTATTAATGTTGCTGTATTGTTTTTAATATGTACTCTCTTAAGTATGTTGTTAACTGAATTCCCTTCTTGGGAGCAAGGCAAGATATAAATGAATTAAACAAATGTGTTAAAATCCTATTTAACAAGGTAAAACAAGGCCGTTTAAAACTAGTCAAAAGCAGGTTAAAACAATTCCAATCCATACACATGTGCTGATTTCTATAATGTCAGGTCATAAAAGCTTTACTGAGCAGCCAATGATTTTACCTGGCAGCTAATAAAGCCAGTGTTGGTAGCAGTCAGGCCTCCAAGGGGAGAGATTTCCGAAAGTGGGATGCCGCAGAGGAGAAGACCCCACCACATTCTTCAACAGTGTTTGATCCCCACTGGTGGAACAAAGAGGAGGAACTCTCCTGCAGACCACAGTCTTTGGGCACCTGTATACAGAGAGGGACTCTCCCTCAAGTATCAAGGTCTCAAACCATTTAGGGCTTTAAATGTCATTGCCTGCACCTTGAACTCAGACCAGAAGTATACTGGCAGTCAGTACAACTGCTTTAAGACTGGTGTTTATATGTGAAGTTCTGGTAAATAATTAAGCTGCTGCATTGTGAACTAAGAGCAGCTTCTGAGCTGTCTTCAAGGGCAGCTCCATGTACAGCACATTGCAGTAGCCTAACCAGGAATTTATCAACATGGGAACTACTGTGAGCTATTGTGGTTACATTACCCCTATCCAGGAAGGGCATAGCTGGTAGATCAGCCAAAAATTGCCCCAAGCACTCTGAGCCATGGAGTCAACCTGGGCCTTCAGCAACAGATGCATCTAGGAATACCCCCAAGCTTATACATTCTAACACCTTTTTAAAAGTAATGCAACAGAGCAAGACACCTTTTCAACACTACAGCAAGAAATAGCAACAAACAACTTTTCCAAGGAGTAATGGGAACAACTTACTTTTAATAAAGTAACTTTCTAAGCTCAGGCCACGGCTTTGTGGTTGCACTTCTCTGACAGAGACATCTACATCTCCTCATCCAAATCGGAGTTAATTCCTAGACTGCTAATGATGGCTGGTGGCCTCCATGTCAGTGGAGTGGAAAATCCAGTCTGGGTTTTAGTCCGAAGTCTAAAGGCATTGTCCAATATGGGTAACTGTATCTTGGGAGTAGCGTTCAGACTAAAACCTGGAGCAGACACAATGACATGGGAGCCACCAGCCCAAATTGCTACTTAGAGGCAGGGAGGGGGAGGTTGCACAGGAAAGGATTTCTGCACAGGGGGAGGTTGCACAGGATTTCTGGAGGCAGAGCAGAGCTTTCTAAACTGTGGCCATTTCCGCACTAGACTGTTCTAGCGCTATTATTCCACTTTCAACATCCTATGGAATCCCGGGGTTTGCAGTTTCGGGAGGGGCCAGGTGGCCCCTCCCGAAACTGCAAACCCCGGGATTCCATAGGATGTTGAAAGTGGAATAATAGCGCTAGAACAGTCTAGTGCGGAAAATGCAAGTGTAAGGATACTGAGAGAGCTCAGACATGTTTCTTGGTGGGAGAACTAGGATGTTCCAAATCTGATGCTGTTTTCAGTTCCACAGTATTGGCAAAGGGACTTTACTGGGATGAACAACTGGCCCTTCGCAGCTTCAACAACAGACTTGCTTTCCAAACTGGCAGCCTCTAAAGACAGTGTGTTCCTTGAATTCCTTATAGATCTCCAAGAAACCCCTTGAATCAGATCTGTCGCCTTTTACGCAATTTACTGTTGTTATCCTATTAAATATTTTTTAAATGCTTACACACACACACACTGTACACAATATCAGAAGCAGACGTCCAACCCTGCCTGCGTTTGCCAGTTCTTGTAACGATGACGGCAAACAAGCAATTGGCATTCCTGAGACAAATACGGATGGGATGTGCGTTGAACTGAGCTGCGGGGGGATTAGATGTCTTTCTCCCTCTTCCCGTGGGGAAGTCTCCCCCGGCCAAGATTACTGGAAAGAAAACAAGGACTTGGCCGCTGCCCAGAAACCCTGCCGATGAACTCATCGCTTCTGCCTTCCAGATGATTCAACGTTCCGCATTCCGCCTTGGTAACACACCGACACACGGCTGTGGAGCCGCCAAGGCAAGGTAACGCGGGGCAGCCTGCGACAAAACAAGTGCGAGGCAGCTGGGGCCGCCTTTTGCCTCCAGAATGCATGAGGAAAACACAAAGACGTTTGCGTAGCATCAGGTGCTCCAACTGTTCTCTATTTATTTCGGCGCACGCTCTCTTTTCCTGGTAAATCAGAAAAGGCTGCTCAGAATTGTGTTGGGCTGGGCTGCTAGAGATGCCAGTCCTTGAGGGTTGAGCTCCCTTCCCCTCAAACCTCTTGAAATCAATTCATTGGGGTGGATGCGTCCTGTCTCTGTCCAAGGCCCGCCATGAGGCCAGGGGTGAGAAAGTGCAGCCTGTGAGTTACATGTCGCCCGTGAGACTCATTCGGGGGCGTGAGCGCCACGGGTTCTCCAAATGCTTAATCCCCCCATCGGCCAATCCATGGATGGGGTTCCAGGGGTGTGTGCCTGAAACAGCCTAAAGTGTGCCCAGAGCACCTAGAAATGTGGCGCTTTAACCGTCCTGCCCAAACAGCAGCCCCCCAGATTCTTTCACAGTGGTTGAAATTGGCCAAAAATGTTAGCTGAAGTGATATCACATCACTTCCGGTGCACCTGAAATGCACGGGTACGGCTGCAAAGAGATCATTAGGCCAAGGCTGCATGAGGCCAAGAGGGGGAATCATGTAGCCCTCCAAATGCGGTTGGACTGCGAGTCCCAGCAGCTAGGGGTGCAGTTCCGGACTATTCCAGGCATTGAGGATTTGGGGCCAAAACCAGACACCTAAGGATAATGCGCTGCGATGTCATATTGGGGAGGGAGCCCTGGTGACATTAAAAGAGGGGTGCCACAAAGGACAGCCCCCCCCCCCAATGTCATTAAGCTTGGTACCTCAAGCATCAACTTCAGTTATTCAGAGTATGCCGTTCAAAAACGTCAAGTCTAACATTTGAGGAAAACAGGCACACCTCTCAAGTTTTCAAAGAAGTAGCCATGTTAGTCTCTTGCAGCGTAAAAAGGAGGAAGGAAGGGGGAGCGGAAAAAGGAATGTTGCAGCACCTTTAAGACTTACTGTTTTTTATTTTTATTTTACTTTCATTGATATGAACCCACTTTTTCAGAGGTAGTGATATCCAGGCCTCAGGATATAAAGCATATTTATACAGTCATGGGTGTGGGACAGAATGTAATAGGGCCCAGGAAGATACAAATCATATCCTTTGTCCTAAATTTTCAAAGGGCTGGGTGTGATGTACAGTCTAGCTATGAGTTCAGAGAACCAGCTTAGAGGTTTCAAAAGCTTTGTTCAGAACATCACAGAAGCTTCAATAGACCTTGGCGATCGCCAGGATTAAGGAACCATTGCATTTGCTGTACTATATATGCTATTACATTTCAAAAATTAGCATGTGCTGCAAACCCATTTGTTAACAAATCAAAACAACCCGCTTCCTGGGCTTTGCCGCCCCTCTCCCAGTTTCCCACCCAGCCTGCCAGCAAAGTGACCTTGCAATCGTGTCTGGCCATCACCAACCTGAACTACAGCATTCTGGGGTTCCCAGTTCACCCAACCCCATTGCCCATCATCCCCACCCAGACCCACCACTCAAAATAAAAGCTATTGCCATGGCAGAGAAAGGGCAGCTGACCTGGCACTAAGTGAGGTGATAGTGGTCTTTCAGGTTTTTACAATGGTCAGTCAGGGTCGATGTGGGAAAGCGAAAAATCTGCTTACCAAAAATCAGCTTTCCCTGGGTTCAAACCTACCTCCAAGAGGATTTCTTAAAAGCAATCCTTGAACATTTAGGGCAAGCGACATGATTTGCATCTTTCTAGATCCGATTACATTCTATCCCACTCTCACAACGGCATAAACACGCTTTATATGTGAGCCAGCATAGGGTAGTGGACTAGGACTCTGGAAATCAAGGTTCAAATCCCTGCTCAGCCACAGAAAGCCACTTGGTGACCTTGAACATGTCACACACTCTCTCGGCTTCAGGGGAAGGGGAAGGCAAAACCCTCTCTGAACAAATCTTGCCGCAATAACCCCATGATAGGTTCACCGTAGGGTCACCGTAAGTCAGAGAGAACTTGAACGCACACAACAAGAATAGCTGAGGCCTTAACATCACTGTGTATTGCATCTGAAGGCGTAGCCTTAGGCTTATTTTAGCTTAGTTAGTCTTAAACGTGCTGCCATGTTCCTTTTTCTTTTCTCCCCCTCCTTTCCTCTTTTTTTTACACTTTTCAAGGTAGCACTCTTGCCTTGAGAGTCTTCCCTCTTGCCCTGCGTACCAGGGAAGAGATCCCAACCTCGAGACGACAACCAGCGGCCCTAGCCAACATAGTCAACGGTGAGCCATGCTGGGAGCTGCAGTCCAACAAAATCTGGAGGGTTAAATGATGCCCGTGTCTGTATTAGTCAGAGTAAAGAGATGATCTCATGTGGATTATAGTGGATGGTGTGAGGAACATGAGCTAGAGAGTTGTCAGGGAAATGGGCAAGATGGCGCTCTCTCACTTTCCATCCCGCTGGCAAAGTAGATGTGTCCCTTGGCTTTCGTTCTTTATCAGAAAATGGTCACCAGAGGCAGAAATAACAAGGAAAAACTAGGGACAGGTTCCTCCATCACAAAAAAAGAAGAGCAGCAGTTCAACATGTTTCGAGCAAACTTTTCATACAAAACTAACAATATGCGCTTGTGAAATGAAACATCCAGTACAGGTAAGCCTTAGCTAAGGAAACAGAAACATCTAGAGACCACTTAAAGGCTTCTATCAAAATGCATCCAGGGATAACCTTTTTGTTTTAGCAGATTCTGCTTTTCTTATTTCATTTTTGGTGGCCAAAATAATAGATTTATGTTCATTTGACATACTGCAGACAGCTGGTGAGGCAGGTTTATCCATTTTCCTCTCTTCTCTCTATCTTGTTGTTCATGTATGCTTAGTAAAAGATACTGGAGGCACCCTGCCTATTGTAGGCAAACACATACAGCTACAGTAGGATCAGTTAGAGCTATTTATAGAATAGACTATCAGCTATTTATAGAATAGAATATTATAGAATATGCTTTTCTGTTCATAGAATATTCTATTTATAGAATTTTCTGCTATAAATAGAATATTCTGTAAACAGAACAGAATATTCTATTCTATAAATAGAATATTCTATTCTATTTATATTTAAATTTATATTAAATAGAATATTCTAAAAATATTCTAAAAATAGAAATAGAATATTTATATTCTATATATTTATATTATATTTATAAAAATAGAAATAGAATTTTATAGAATATTCTATAAGTAGAATAGAATATTATAAAGAAATATGTGTTGATTGCCACATGCTGTAAAGAATACACATTAATTTCCAGATGCTCCATGAAAACCGTGCATCTTAGCACTTAAGATCCACACCCATGCCATGGAAAAGGAAACCATTCAAAAGATTTTTCATAAGTAGGGATTTCTTTTAGGAAAACTTGTTACTCCAAAAATAAATTTGAGATGCTTTTCTGTGCAGAAAACACTTCTTTTGTGCAAAAAAGGTAACATTTGATGCATTGTTTCCCAGGCAAAAATACTGGTTTTTGGAAAGGAAACATACTTTTTGGCAGGAAGGAAATACAAACTCTCTGCAAAGAAAATACACATAAATGTTTGCATGACCAAGTTCTCAGCCAAGGCCTACAAGCAGTCAACAGTGATTGCATGGACACCCTCATATTCTCATGCAGCATGGAGATAATGTCTGAAATTATTTATACTTATATATGGGAATAAAATAGGCAATGATTTATATCCCTTGCAAATAAAGGTGTCACACTAGCATTGCCATAATAGTGCAATGTTGTTAACTGCCATCAAGTTGACTTTGACTTAAGGTGATCCTATCAGCAGCAATCCGGCTCAGGTCTTGCCACGGCTTCTTTGATTGAGTTATCCATCTGTAATGCAGTCCTCCTCCTTTCCTACTGCCATCTACTTTACCAAGCATTATTGTCTTCTCTATTGAGAGCTCTTTGGCTTCAAACCCCAGAATTCCACAGGACGTTGAAAGTGGAGTAATAGCACTATAACAGTGTAGTGCAGAAATGGCCGGACTCCTGGCCCATGACAGCTGCTATCAGCGTAGCCTCTTCCATCCACAGGAGCACCAAAATGGCAAAATGAACATTATTAAATTAAATACTTCTTTTTGTTCAGCTCTCTGCCTTGCACACCAAAGTGTGCTGCTTTACCTACACAACAATCCTGTGATGTAAGTTTGCCTGACAGAGTGACTTAGTATGTTTTATCATGAGGCCTTGGACCTTAACCTCCTACATGAAAACATTACATTCTTGTTATCTCTGTTGCAATTGCTGGTATATAAAAACGAACTGATGCTGGTAATTTTATTTTATTTGTATTGCAATTTGGTGATCTTTGTAGTTAATTTTACACCAGTCAACTGATGGTCCTTGGCTAGTAAAGTTTTTGTTGTAGCTAGCAGTTCCTCTCAACCAGTTCAAACAGTATTAGTGACAATACTAAGGTCTGAAACAATCTTCCTGACAACAGCGTGTAAAACAGCAATAATATTAGAGAGAATACATGAAGAAAAGACCAGATTAGTTGCCTGGAGAAATCCTGTCACCAAATATAACTATGAAGTCAAGGGTTTCTTCTCCCAGAGTATCTTGGAGCACAACTGTAAAAGCAGGCAGCGAAATCTACGGCCATTTCCACACTACATTGTTATAGTGCTATTATTCCATTTCAACATCCCGTGGAACTCTGGGGCTTGTAGTTTACTGAGGCCAAAGAGCTCTCTGACTGAGAATTCTAAATGCCCCTCTCTCAACTGCAGATCCCAGGGTTCGATAGGATGTTGAAAGTGGAATAATAGCACTATAACAGCGTAGTGCAGAAATGGGCTACAATGCCCAGTAGTGCAATTTTGTGTGCAGAAGAAGATATCCATCCCAACCAGATTAACTCATCATGTCAGATGGAGGTTAGATAGCAAACAGGTTGATGCTGCAACAAAAACGCTGCAGTGTGTCATGTGTTCTTATGCTGAATGCCATCTGGCTATCCTCTTTTTCAAGGTACTCCATTCCAGTCAACCACTACCCTGATTTTCCATCATCTATTCACATTTGTCAATTAGCATTCTGTGGCTAGCTTACCCTTTCCTTGTTTCTTTTACCAAGTGTTTCTGATACTGATACTGCCATGTTGCCTTCTCTAAGCTAACTTAATAGTCAGCAGTATGTTTCCAAAGGTACAATTAACAGTTTTCTGAGTCACACACAACCAAGAGTCCAACGAATGGAGACGGAGAGCAACTATTAACTGAATACCCTAGGCAACTATAACATCAAATGATATATTAACATCTTTTCCCACTAAACCTACCATCTCCATGTTCCAGCTGCAGCCAAAGGCAGGCAATGGCTAAGATATAAGGCCAAATTTTTGGACATTTTGTTTCTTCCTTTTTCTGAGAGGCAGAGAAAGGTCATCCACAGGCCATCTCTGGCCACAACCACTTTTTGTGATGCCAGTGCCACAGAACCAAACACTTTTCAGTCTGGGGTAGGGGATGGAAACTTCTCCCGAAATCACCCAAACAACAACAAAAATGAATCCCTTTGTCCTCAGCTTGCTTCCATTGCTGCAAAATGAGTTCAAAGTTCAAAAATAGTTTGCACTCAGTAAACACAGCAGGAAGGAGAAGATGGGAGGGGGTGGAATCTTGCTGTTCCCTGTGGACACAGGGCAAAAGCAGACCACTGCATCCTTTCCTAGCTTGCATGTTTCTCCTCATTAATAACCTTTCCCATCTTAGCCAGACTGATGTTGCTTGGCCATATGTTTTCACCTGTCAAATATGGGAAGGCATCTTCGTATGGCCCGCAGGGAAGGGGTGTAAGGTGAGCATTACTCCCATCCAGGACAGTTGCCCACTCCTGCTTTCACTACATTCTGTACAATTTTTCCCGCAGAAGAGTTCTGGAGAATGCAAATCCCTGTGTCACGTTTGTGACATTTTAATGCTCTTAATAAAAAAATTCCCAAATGCTGACCTTGGGATTTACATACAGATTTCCAAGACTTATAATTTAGTGACTTCTTGGGCACAGATTTTAGCAAACTGTTCTTGGGTACAGCTTTTAGCAAGCTGTTTCCAGTCACTCACCGTTGGGACAGAATCCAAAAGTATTTGTTCTTTATACCAAGCTGGTAGCAAAGATGAGCGACTGGGATAAGGAGGTGAGATAATTTAGTTCTTGGGAAATCCAAACAGCCAGTCAAACCCCAGGTTCTGAATGAAAAGTTTTATATGCTTAAGGGGAGAGGGAGAAGTCAAGTAGCAGGTCCAAATAAACACATTGGCCTCCTCCTGTGTAACATACAGCAGGCTGATCTTCCAAACCAGAGGCCTCCAGATGGGTCTGACTATAATTCCCATCATCTGCAGTCAGCATAGCTGGCATTACAGGAGTTGCAGTCCAACACATATGGAAGCCACCAGGTTGGAGAAGGCCGCCCTGTGGAGAAGTTCCAAGATTGTGGGTGACTTCAAGTTGGGAGAGGAGTGCCCAGAGAGGTGACAGTATCACAGCAACATAAGCTCGAGAGATCCTTGGAGAATGTGGTGGTAATGGGACAAGGATCAATTGATTGTGTATTGCCATGGGTCAAAAGAGTTTCTTGTTCACTGAAGACACAGCTCGCACATGAGGCCGTGCAAGTGACCGACACCTTCCCCACAGCCTAGTTAAGCAGAACTATAGGTTGGACATTTCAGAGGTTTCTTTTTGGTGCCTCAGTAGAAATGGGACACCATGGAATAAGTAGCTTCAGTTGATCCATGGGGAGTGATGCTGCCGCAGAGGGAAATCATAGAACAGACATTCTGTGTATCTGCACTGCACAGTTATAGAGGTTTGAAACCACTTCGACAGATACCACTTTGATTGCAGTCGGATGAGGGATCTGGAATTCTTTACTAAGGAAGTCTCCTGCACTTGGTATGGCCTGCAAGAAAGCGGTGCAAGGTGAGCGTTACTCCGATCCAGGACAGTTTCCCACTCCTGCTTTCATTACATTTTGTACAGTTTTTCTTACGGAAGAGTTCTGGAGAATGCAAATCCTTGTGTAACGTTTGTTCACGTCCACTTTGAGGTACGGCAGCTAAGTCCTTCACAAAACCACAGGTCTGATGATCCCACAGGATGTAACCATGACAATTAAAGTAGCACTAGACTCCTATAAATGTGTAATGTAAGTATATTCTGAGTCATGGATACAGAGCTTGGAGCCCCACAGATGCCGTTGTACCCCAACCACTAACATGCAGTGTGGCTAATGGTCACAACAGGGAACGGTAGTCCAACAAGACCTGGAGGGCCACAGGAGGTGTTCTGAGAGCAGAAAAACTAGGAATGGTTTGGGGGTTGAGCATGAGTTTCGTTGTCCACTTTGTTCTTTCATTATTAGAGCTTTGTCTGCCACCTTGAGCTTTTGTGTTCCATCTGTCTCCTTTAGGGGATCTTGCAGAGTCCCAGCAATGTGGATCTAGCAAAACTGAAGACTGCCCAACTATTCTGGACATCACTGTCAGAATTACAGCAGAGCCAGAGTGGCGTAGTTGTTTGAGCACTGGACTAGGACTCTAGGACCTCAGGGTTCCAACCCCCATTCAGCCATGGGAACCCACTGGGTGACCTTGAGCAATTCACTCTCTCTCAGCCTCAGAGGAAGGGAAAGGCAAGCCCCCTCTGAACAAATTTTGCCAAGAAAAAACTGTGATAGGCTCAAATCAGAAATGACTTGAAAGTGCACAGCAACAACATGTCATAGGAATCATGTGGCCCTTCAGATGTTGTTGGACTGCAAATGCCAGCAGCCTAGCCAGCCTACCAAGGGTGAAGAACAACGCAAGTCCCAATTAGTCCAACAATACCTTGGGGGCCACACAATTCCCATCCTTGTAACCCAGGCAGGGCTCACAGGATCAGAGCATAAGTATTTTTAGATTAGCAGGAACAATGATGTCATCTGGTACCACCTGCCCCAAGGCTGCTCTGTTCCCTCTATATTTAGCAACAATCCTCACAGTAGGTGGGCTGGCTGTGTACCCTCCTGTGTGAGTGTGTGAGAGAGAAAGAGGGAGGGAGGGAGAAGGTGGGTTTTCTGAGCAACAAGGTGTTGCAAGCTATCCGTGTTCTAACATAAAATTCAGTCTTGATTGGGCAACTAAGAGCCAGTAGCTTTACAAAAGACTCTTGAAGATGAAAAATGCCAGAACTGGTTCAGAGGCTGGAAACATTTCTTTTCCTTCCTTCCTTCCTTCCTTCCTTCCTTCCTTCCTTCCTTCCTTCCTTCCTTCCTTCCTTCCTTTCCTTCTCTGAATTATAACCCCTAGAATGCCATTTATGTATTTTGGGAGTAGAGTTTCCATGGGCATGCCAACGCAGAGAGGTCAAGTCTTTCAGGTTTCATCGCCAGAGTGTCCAAGCCTGGAGCTCAGTTGTATCAGGGTGAGAAATTGTGGCTTATGAACAGCATGCTGCCCCTCAATTCCCCTTTTGTGGCTCCTAAAGCTCTACTAGAGTCCCTCAAAAGCCGCCCTCCGTTTTTCCCAAGGTGATTTTGATGCAATTTTCCACTCAACCCAAACTGCACCCAAATACAGCTATTTGCCTTCCCCACAGACCTCTTCACCCTTTTGGGCTGACAACAGTGTCTAGAAGTGGCATGGAATCACTTTCCAGTGCACTGCGATATAAGAGCCTACAAGGATAATGGTGGTGTCTGGGAATGAAAGCCCATACTCTGCACAGCTGCCCACCTGATTTTTATAAATCAGTATAGAAGGCTTGTCTGATGGAGTCCTACCAAATCCTGCAGCTAAAACAGCAGAAGAAATCCAACTTTTTCCACATCTTGAACAGTAGCTGAGTTGTTGAAGGTTTTGATTCCCAACCCAAAGGAGGCAGAATTGGATCCCACGGGCAGCCAGCACCAAATACTATGCACAGTCAAGACTCATGATCAGCTAAGCAGGTATTACTGCCAATAGATGACCTTATGCTGTTGCACCGTATGGCTCGGATACTAGAGTATTGCATGTAACCTTCAGTGCCCAGAACAGTGATCAGGCTTTCTATTAATAGAGCTGTCAGAAATATGTGTTCACAGACAAATTGATGGATAGCAAAACATTTTGAAAAGGTGAATTAACTGCTGGATCTTTTGTTTCTGAAGAACACAGGCTTCACTTTACACATCTTGACAGGTTACAAATGTTTTACATTGTTGGTGTGACGTGGCGGCCAAGCAAGTGAGCTACCATGAATCAAAAAGTCCCAAATCCGAAATTCAGCTCTGCCATGGATTAATTAGCTGGCCTTTGGCACATCACTTGTCTTTTTACTCTGATGTTAAGAAGGAACAATTTTTAGTTATTTCTAGTCCTTTTTAGTTAGTTGTAGTTTAGTTTAATATTTGCAGTTTTGTTAACTATTGTTTTTTCATTTTTTCATTTGCATGTATTATAATACCTTTTTAGATTTTGGAATTTTTGTATTGCTTTGTAGTGCTGTTGTCTGTAGGAACCAGCATATGTAAACTTGCAGATCCTCAGAGAGATTCAGCTTGTCTTGATGAGGTCTGCAGTTTACACTGGATGGTTTTATCACTTAGCCTAGCGGTTTATCCCCTCTGGTCTCTTCTTTTTTACAGGAAAGTGACAAGGGCCAGTTTCCTGACCTGGAAGCTCACACTCCTGCTCCTTTCCATTTGTTTCCTCCACAACTTGTTGCCTACAATGGTAGCCTGGCAATGTGGAGTTTATGGCTCTGAGGGCAGAAGCAGCCGAGGCCTACCCTTCTGTAGACTCTGATGGCATTTCTTCTATGATGGCTGACTCTTTCTCATATAAGTTGGAGTGGGAGCTGCAACCCAGGGTTGGGAATCCTGACATGCCTCCCGTTATCTGCAATACAGGAGATAATTTACTTCTTTGTAAAAACAACAAGGAGCAAATGGATATGGAACACTCTCAGGATCCCAGATGGGTATGCAATTGTGAGAGCCAAAGAATCACAGAGGTGTGAGGCTGGAAAAGATCCAACGGGTCGTCTAGTCCAACCTCTCTCAATATATGAAATCCATACCTGAGCCATCCCTGACATCCCACCTCTGTTTCAAAACCTCTAATGAAGGAGAGACCACTGCCTGCTGCCTACCCTCCAACTATCCAGATTTGGCAGGGACAGTCCTGATTAATTCGTTGTCACCCCACTTTTCCAGCTGCCTTTAAAATGTCGCAGTTTCTATCTCCTCTTCCTCCCTGTTCATTCCTTTGTCATCAGCTCACTAAAACTGCTACCAGCTGAGTTCAAAATGCAAAAGAAGTTTTTCACCTTTTCAGCTGCTTTTAAAATGTCAGTTTCTGTCTCCTCCTCCCTCAGCTTAGCTGAGTTCAAAATGCAAAAGTAGTTTGCATTCAGTTGACTCAGGTCTTTTCCGCACTAGCCTGTTATAGCGCGATGATTCCACTTTCAACATCCTGTGGAATCCTGGAGTTTGCAGTTTCGGGAGGGGCCGGCTGGCCGCTCCCGAAACTGCAAACCCCAGGATTCCATAGGATGTTGAAAGTGGAATCATCACGCTATAACAGGCTAGTGCGGAAAAGGCCTCAGTAGAGGAGAGAGGACAGGAAGAGGTATAATCTTACCCTTCCCTGTAGGTTCAGACAAAAGCAGACTGCTGTAGCCAATCCTATCTTGTGTACTCTTCCTCATTAATAACTTCTGCCATCTTGACACCACTCTGATGTTGATTGGCCATAGGTGTCCCAGTTTTAATCTGTGAAATTGTGGAGAGTCTGCCACTGAGAAAGAGCATTCCACTGTCAAACTGCCTTTACCATCAGGAAGTTCTTCTTAATGTTTAATGGAGATCTCCTTTCTTGTAATTTGAAGCCTCTGGTTTGGATTCTACCTTCTAGAGCAGCAGAAAACAAGCTGTCGCCATCTTCTACATGACAGCTCTTTGGATACTTGAAGATGGCTATCGTATCACCTATCAACCAGTCCTTCTCCAGAGTAAACATATCTAACTCTGTCAACTATTCCTGCTGCTTCCGGGCCCAGTTCCCTGAAATTATAAATGGTATATTTTCATTTACGCTTCCCTCCATCCCATACTGTGCTAACAAACGCACAGAGTTATGCAGTCCACGAAACAAAGAACTCTATGCTGAAGGTCTATGAGAAACAGGCTGAAATCTAAGAGCAGCCATTGGACCACAGGTTGGCTTGGAACAAACCTCCCTCTTCCTCAGTTTTCTGCCTGTAAAAATGGGGTCAATCATGCTATAGCAGAGGTAGGTAACAACCAGAGATTTTAGGGGGCCACATAAGCCTCCCAAGGGACCTTTGAGGGCCATGTTCCCTCCAAAAATTTAAAACAATTGTCCCCAAATGACCCATAAAGGATGTGGAGAGCCATTTCTCCATTTTGGCCTCCCTCACCAGTTTTAAGCACAGGAGAGGCCTTCTTTCTAACTTTCACTCCGAAGTTAATTTTTTTGGCACCCAGCACATACCACCTGATTTTAATCTCTTAATGGAGACTTACCATATTATTTGGTGCTTCTGGTTCAGGCCAATACAAGCAACATGCAGTGGACACAGGATTCCACTATATGTAATAGACACCAGCAGAGTGGGATCATGCAACGTCCTTGTCTACTGAAATAGAAAAAGAGGCAAAGTACAGCAATTACTCTTTGCAATGTCTGCAGGCACACCAACACAAGTCAAGCTAATTCTTCAAGTGTTCAGTCCCCATCTTTGGACTTAAGTAAGCAACATTTAGCCAGCAGGATGACTTTGGCTCTTCCGTTCCCCTCCCCAGCCACCTCAGTTTTGCAACACCAAGCCTGGTACAGAGTTCTGAAAGGTTTTAAAGGTTGACTTTTAGGTCATTTTTGTGGTCCAATAAAGGTATTGTGCAACTCAGAATAATATTATAGGCTTTTTACTGTTGTTATGTGCCCTCAAATTGGCTTTTATTTATGGTGACCCTATGACGGAGAGACCGGTTTGGGGTATAATAATTGCTGGAAACAAGTAAGACTACGTCATGCTTTTCAGGTATACAGTACTGCAACATTTTGTTACGCATGCTCTGTTTCCACCATTTATGCATTTCATGTCTCTATGTTGTATTCTGGCAATTTTTTGGTTTATCATTTTTATTTTTGCAATTTTTCAGGCATAGTGCACACCAAATAACCTCTTGTTGACGATGCGCACATCAGAGTCATTTCTGGCTTATGATGACTCTACGGTAAACCTGACATGGCGGTTTTCTTGGCAAGATTTGTTCAGAAGAGATTTGCCTTTACCCTCCTCTGAGGCTGAGAAAGTGTGACCTGCTCAAGGTCACCCACTTGGTTTCCATGGCTGAGTGGGGATCTGAACCCTCATCTACAGAGTTGTAGACCAATGTTCAAACCACTACCCCATGCTGGCTCTCATATTCAGAGTTATTAACTGTTACTAACTTATATTCAGAGTTAGTAACAGTTAAATTTTTTTGGACCATAACACCCCGAATCCCCTAGTCAACATGGGGAATTTGGGAGTTGTAGTTAAAGCAACTTTTACAAACTCCAGATAATGCTGCTGTGATCTTTGTAGTTGGACCAACTAATACTGCTGAAGTTTCTGGTAGTTTTCAATGCTCTTAGCAATAATGGGTAGGGGGCAGATTATCTTTCTCCTCCCTGGAAATGACAGTTGGCAGCAAAGTAGAAGAAAATGAATCTGATCTACTCTTGTTCCTTTTACCTGACCAACTTTAGAGTCCTGGGGGAAACCCTGATAAAATGCTTGAAAGCATTTTGCTTTGGAAGTCACTGTTGAAAGGAAGAAAACAGCTGGAAGCTGTTTCTTTACTGCCATTGCCAATTTACCTACATGCCAGGAAGAAAAGGGCAGGTGAGTGAGTGGCAAGTGGTCAGGAATCTGTTTTGCCCATCTAGGTAGGTAGGAGAGTGGTACGAGCAAGGGACAACTTCTGCAGTGTGTATATGTTGCAGATGGGAGAGCCAGTCTTTGAGAAAGAGGGCAAGGTGGTAATGGAGGTGGCTGCTGGTACATTGCAGTGGCGGCAGGTCAGGAGTTGGGCCCTCCCTGGACTTTTTAAGCAACTGTCCAAGGATGCCCTCCCAAGGATGTCCTTTTTTAAATATATCAACCATGGACAGCATCCTGTGTCCCGAAATCCTCAGGTGAAGTTTTCCAGAGATTAAGCAAATACTGTCACCTGCTAATGCTTGCCCAAGAAGAATGAAGCCAGACCTCCAGGGAATTCAAAATCTTTCAAGAACTCACGGTACCAAATGGCTATGGCTGCAATATAGTTCTAACAATCATAGTTTAAATGGTACAATGTAATTGTCAGGTGCTTTTGCTAATTGCTTGGGTAACCCGCAACAGTGAGCATTATGAGAGCATCACTGATCTAATCCAAATTTGCACCACCCTGCATGTATTCTGTTTTGTCTGACTTCAAAAGCTAAGCCGGATCAGGCCTGGTAAATTTTGCAACAGGCAGTCACAACAGATCAGATAGGGCTAGGAAAGGAGCCTGTCTAAAGATCTGGAGAGGCATGACTGACTGCCAGAACTGAAAATAATGGGACAGTTGGACCAAGGATCTGACAGAGCATAGAGCGGCATGCTATGTCCCTTGTTTATAAATTGTAATCTTTAGGCTAATTTATATGCACAGATGCAAATATGGAAATTATTGTTGTTATTGTCATGTGCCTTCAAGTTGTTTCCAACTTATGGTGACCCTATCATGGGGGTTTTTTTAGAGACTGATCCAAGGTCATTCAGTGGGTTTCCATGGCTGAGCGAGGAATCAAACCCTGGCCTCCTGAGTTGTAATCTAACTCTCAAACCATTATATCACACTGGCTCTCAGGACAGCCCTGCAAACAGAGGACATCCTCAAACAGATTTGCATCCTCCATATACCAATGTGCACCACCTCCCTACGATGAGAACTCTGAGTGTCCTGCCACTTATATAAATGCTGAGGCTACAGAATTTTGGATGTGGGCTTTCTTTTGGATGTGGCCTTTTTCCCTCCTCCCCCATTTCCCTGCTAGTCATGTCTTTCCCAGAACAATAACAGAGAGCAGATGAAGTGTGGAGGCAGAAGAGAGATGGTAAGCCATGTGATGTAGCTGTGCATCATGTTTAAAATAGGGGTGAGTGGGGCAGATGAGTAATGCAATATGGAAGAGCTATCAGCAAAGGCCTTTTTCTTTCTGGATGGCAGCCAGGTTTGAGAAAGGGTGCTAGAAAGTTATTAATAATAATGGAGAGAAGCCAGACCAAGTTCAGCATCTGCACACTGCCCAGTGCCGTCTGTGCTTACCTAGAAGTAAGGACCTGTGGCGGTGCTATAATTAAACATGTGCTCTAACCCTGCTCAGATACTAAGCAAGGAGCTAAGAGTCTCACAGAATTTTGCCTCACCCTGTGCCTTAGTCACAGGTGGTAGCACTACGAATGTGTCCAAAGGATAGCAACTTCCTTCCCAAAGAAGAAAGGAAAAGCAGTTTCCACATGTTTATTTATACAATAGAATAATAAACTGGCAATCTGGAGTTTAAAAGCACAATTGTTTAGGGTAGTAGAGGGAGGTTACCACAGGTATTTACTTTGTATTGTACCCATTTTTGAAATTTTCATGAAATTTTGAAATTTAGATGCATCCAGGTGCTTTGGCCAGCTTTTTGGAAATTAATTACCGGTCCGTGGTTCGAGTATTGAACTATAGCTTTAGAGACCAGAGTTTGAATTCTTGCTCAGACGTGGAAACACACTGGATGACCTTGTCCAAGTCACACACTCTTAGCCTCAGAGAAAGTCCACGGCAAATCTGCTCTGACTAAACCTTGCCAAGAAAACTATAGGATAAAAGTTGACCTGAAGGAACATAATGACAACAAAGCAACTTAACCCCAAGAGGCTTCTGTTTCGCAGTTCTGCCCCTCTGCTATGATTTCTCTTCCCAAAAAGATGTGTGGTTATATGTTTGTCTGTGTTTCTACTCACTCCTCCACATCTCTGCCTCCCTTTAGGCAGGGGTGCCCTCTTTCCCATTCAAAACATTAAAGGAAGGTATCCAGCAATTACTTGAACATTAGTTCCTACTGAGAAAACACCTATCAGCCATTATGGACCATTAATGAGCAGTCTGTCTGCCACAGGAAGGTTGCTGGCGCAGTATACATTACAATTACAAGATGCTTACAGATTATTATTTGTACTACTGCCTTCAAAAGCCACAGCTATCACACAAAGATAATAAACAAAAGACAGATCCCTGCCCCAAGGTGCTTACAATCTGTAAGTTGTGAGGTGAGGCTTTATTTAACGTGGATGTGAAACTGAGGGGGTTAAGGGCAGAACTCAAGAAAGTTACTTTTAGACTACACTGCAACCCTCTACCCCATAGTTAAGTTTTCCTTAGCCCACAGGAAAGAATATTCCATTGAGACATCTGAACAAAGATAAAACAGAGAAGGAGCACCATCCTATGTTGTTTCCCAGAACACCTCAGCCAACATGGATTTTGTTGTTCATTTCGCCTTTCTTGGGCCACTTCCGCACAAGATTGTTACAGTGCTGTTATTCCACTTTCAACCTCCTATGGAATCCTCGGGCTTGCAGTTTAACTGCAAACCCCAGGATTCCATAGGATGTTGAAAGTAGAATAATAGCACTGTAACAGTCTAGTGTGGAAATCGTTTAGGTCTTGCTGAATCACTGATATACCTCCCTATATATCCAACACCACTGTAATGCCTCTGATTGTGGATTCTCCGGCAACTGCTCTCGAAGAATGCTTTGGTTACAGCCTTCTAACTACAGACACTCTAGCCCAGGAGTTCTTAACCTTTTCTTTTACCAGGGATTACCTTTAAATATCCTTTGTTGCTGCGGACCCCCAAGACTCAAGATTTAAAACCCTAAAGTGCATAAAATATTTAAAGTTGCTCATCAATGGGCTATCAGTCTAAGGTTGGAGCAGATTTAATGGCAATGCACAGGGCCAGCCTTGGCTCCTGTCATATAGCCGTTCAGCTGTGGATAGAGGGTGAGCTGAGCAGTCTTCAATCCCCCTGTGAAGACTTCACAGCCCCTCAGGGCTCGGACCACAGGTTAAGAACTGTTGTTCTAGCAGTTGCTCTCAGGGGACTCTATAATTGTTGTGCAGGCCTATTCTAGAAATGTGTGAGCTACTACAATTTTCCCATGAGACACTAAGTTCTAGCTTAGAATTTCCCACTTCTAGAAATTGAAGAAAATGATCACATTGAGAGGAGTGGCCTACTATAAATGTGGCCCTCTATCCAGTCTTTGGCCTCTCTACCAAAAGTTATGGGTCCTTGTACACTACACCACCATATGCTATAATTCCACTTAAACTGACATAGTTGAATCCTACGGAAGTCTGGAATTTGTATTTGCATGTGAATTTAGGAGGCACGAGACTGCTGGCTGAGAATTCCACAGGATGGAACTGTGGCAGTTAAAGTGGAATCATAGCACTTTAATTGTGTAGTGTAAAAGGCACCTATGTTTGTTTATTCCATATGTATTCCTATTTCCCAGTTTAGAGAGGCAAGTTACCTTATTGTTAGGTTAAAAAAAATGGTGCTGTCAGTTTGGGAAGGAAAATAGGGTCCTCCAAATCCTTAAAAATAATATTTCTCTTTTTCTTAACATGATGTCCTAGATGCTTCTGACAACCAGACCACGAAGAAGTTGTTTTAGACTACAGACTCCTAGAATCCCCTAGCCAGCACTGACACCCATGTTAGCTGGAGCATACTGGAAGTTGTTGTCCAAAATGTAATTTATCCAGCCCATTGCTTACAACAAAGAGACAGTCTTCCATGGCGGTTTGAGCACTGGACTATGACTCTGGAGGCCAGGGTTCAAATCCCCACTCAGCCATGGAAACCCACCAGGTAACCTTGAGCAAGTCACACACTCTCTGCTTCAGAGGAAGGCAAAGGTAAACCCTCTCTGAATAAATCTTGTCCAAGAAAACCATGCGAAAGGTTCACCTTCTTAGGGTGGCCATAAGTCAGAAATGACTTGAAGGCACAGAGCAACAATGTTGACAATACATTTGCTCCATAACGACAATGCTTTTACTGCTATGTGGCACAGAGTTTATTACACAGCTTGGTAAGAGTTGCCAGTGGCAACCCAGGTCAGATGAAGGATCAGACACTTGTGTATAAGTTGGGAAAAACCCTGCTGGATGGGAGTGAGGTCCTAGCTTTCAAAACTGAGGAATTCTAGGGTGAAATCTGGCAACTTTATCCAGCCTCACACCACTACAGTGGCCCCTCCACTTTCTCAAGAGTTTGGGATGCAGAACCCTTGCAAAAGTGGAAAAACCCGAAATAACACCCCCCCTGCAATCCCCCTCCCATTCCCTTGCCTTTTGTATGCTGGGGCCAGAGGCAAGGGAATAGGAGGAAGAGAATTTGGGGGAGAAAGCATGCCCTTGCCTTGCGTATAATCAAATTTGCGAAGGTGATTAGAACACCTTTCAAGAAAATTAGGAGCTGACCAAATACATTCAGAAAATATTCATTTTTAAAAAATAACATTATTCCTCTGCATCATTAACAATCTTCAAAACTGAAGTGATGCACTGGAAACATGTCATTAAAGTCAAAATAGCCACAAATCCACATGTCTGCCTTTTCTTTCTTTTTCTTTTCAAGCACAAACATGTATTTATTTAAACAGACTATTTCTCTGTGCACTTTTGTAGCTGATTTTAAATCTCATGGGTTTAACCAAGCACGACAGGCTTTTGAGCTGGGGCTCAGTTTAAGCCAGTGCTCAACCAAGATGCTATAGCTTAAAGTTCTTAAGATTAGGCTAACTGTGCAATGCTTGTTTATTTACAAGTCTGCTTCAATTAATGAAAGTAGAGACGTTCCTGGGCATTACTTCTTTTGTAGAAGATTTGTTACTGGAGGCAGAAATAATATAGACGGAATAGTGATAAGAAAAAGAAAACACGGATGACAAAAATAGAGATAAGGAAATAAAACAGAGTTAACAAAAAAGAAGAGGAGGAGTTGTTTGACTTGTTTAAATTTTTCCCCCAAAACTAACATAGGCACTTGCAAAATGGAACAACCAGGCCAGGTAAGCCTTCCATAAGTAAACAAAAACAATTTGAATTGTTTAGAGACCACTTGAAAGCTTCTTCCAAAATACATCCAGAGCTGATTCTTTTTTCTTTGAGCGGCATACACTTTTCTTATGATTTCAGTGACCAACCTTACATATCTTTAAAAAAAACAACAATCTCCCTTTTTATATACTTTATATACTTTTTTTTCATGCATGCGGAATAAGAGATTCTGGAGGCGGATGCTGTTTACCTTGCCAGTTGTGAGCAGGCACACATAGCTACTGTGAGATTACAGTGTTTCTCCAGTCCTCCTTCACCACTCTCCCATGCTGTTAAAAGAAACATCTTCAAGCTAGATATAGGACAAAGATGAAACAGGGAGAAGGCTGGACACAAAACACTTTGTAAAAGGCTTTGTCAGAGCCTTTAAATTAGGTATTTTGGTATTTGTTTTAGTGCCAGTGCTAAAAATACTGACCAAAATATTGCCCTTTTTTTTTTTTTAATAAACTGCATATTCAAAGGCTCTCAAGGAGACGTAGGGTGAGAATTAGGGGGGAAAGCTGCCAGAATTTTTTCCCCTATTATCTATTTATTTATTTATATTTGTATGCTGCCTTTTCTCCCAGAATGGGATCTAAGGCAGCTTCCAAAAATACAAACATTTAACACAATTAAAAACATTAAAAACATATACAATTATAAAAACCTATAGCAATTTTAAAAACAGGTTCATAAATAAATAAAAAGCTCTCCAGCTCACATAAAAGCCTGCTTAAAGAGAAAATGTTCTTTTTTCCCCCTAGAAATAATTGACCTGGTCAGATCTCTCCAGGGTCAGTCCCCCAAATCTATTTTCAGTTGCACATGAAATTTATGCTTTTCAGACATGAAGTTTCCATGTTGTTTCCTCACAATCACGTAACTAGAACCAGTCCCACAGGTTTGGATGGAAAGCTTGCTCCCAGTGGCTGTCATCTTCCTCCCCTGCTAAGGCTCCTCCGCTCATACCAGCACTTTGACCAAGAGAAATTTCCACAGACAACATCTTCCCCTATGGAAATTTCTCCCTGTGAAAAGGTCACAGCAATCCTTTTCACCACAAATGTGGCGCAGGGGAATGTCTGGTTTTCCTCAGTAAAAAGGGAAGGGAAAATCCCAGACTGTGAATTTTGCTTTTTAAAATAAGCATTTGTATATATGTGTGTGTGTGTGTGTGTGTGTGTGTGTGTGTTTATATATATATATATATATATATATATATAAATATTGAATATCGATATATATATATATATATATATATATATATAATTTTCATTTTCTTCATTGTATTGGGTGTCTCTTCTTCTTATAATATGTAAGACTTCTATGCTGTTTATTTTATGTTGCACTTTTATATTGTTGTGTTTTGTTGTTGTACCTTGACACCATATTTATTGATTTTACTACTACGTATGCAAACGGCCTATGGCCCAAGCATTAATACAGCCATTACCTATATTGATTTTCAGCCAAAACCCTTCAAAATATTGTACAAAAACTGCTCTAAAAGAGATGAAATAATGACCAAACCACAAAAGAAGCAAATCCAAAAAATCTTACAACATCATATAATATATGATATGACAGATAATACACATATAGATGACATATATTATGGGATTGTATTTTTCTTTTGCTTTGCCTTCGAATTTTGAACCTTTGATTCTCAACTTATTTGAAAAGGAAAATAAAATCGGCTTACATGAAATCCTCCTGTCAAATTTCCTGTCTTTTTTTACCTTTGGTAAAACAATGGCTTTATTGCACCTGAAGTGTTTTGAGGACATGAAGCCTTCACAGGACAGGCTAACAAAAGCGCAGCTGGGGAATAAATAAAATAGAATAAAATAAAATAAATAAAATATGCCCCCCTATGCGCTTTTCACTAATCTCCCAACTGCCCTCCTTTGCGACGAACTTTTAGGGTTAGCCTGAGCGAACTCAGTCAGGACTGGTCGTGCCCTTCCCAAGATGGCGCCGAAGGAAATAAATAAATAACTAAATAAGTCCTCCCGGCTCCTACAAGGCGCGCGCTTCTCTGCCTTCTTCCCCCTTCCTGGGGGAAACAGCTTCGACCTTCCCAAGATGGCGGACGAGCCGCCGTTGGGGCGCGGGGGAAGGAGGAAGGGGGAGGAAGAGGGGGAGGGACCCATCCTTTGGCCCAGAGCGAAAACGTCAAGGGGAGTCCGCGACGGGGAGGGAGGGAGCGAAGCGACGCAACACGCAGGGGCCGAAGGGCGCCTGCGCGAGGCTGCTAGCGCGCCTGCGCGCCGCGGCGCCCGAGTGCAGTGAAATTCCGTGAGGTGGGGAGAAGGAGGAGAAAGAGAGAAAAAGCGGAGGGAAAGGGGTGAAGCGTGAGGGAGTCGCGCGGCGGGGAGGCAGCGTCGAGGGAGCCCCTCCTTGCGGCCCTCTTTTGCCCCCTTTCCGCACCAGGCTCGGCCGCGTCGCCGCCTCAGAAAGCGCCTCAGGAGTGGCCTCCCCCTCCCCCTCTCCCCTCATCCCCTCCCCTCCCCCCGCGGCGCAGGGGCGCTCGAGGCGCTGCTGAGGCGGCGGCGCTGAGGGGACCGACGGACGGAGGGGCGGCCGAGCAGGCAGGCAGGGAGGCCCCCGGCGGCGGCGGCGGCGGCGGCGGACGAGGATTCACCGGCTGAGAGGAGGAGGGGGAGCGGGAGCAGGAGCGCCGCCGCCGCCCCAGACTCCCTCCCCGGGCACCGGCGGGGAGAATGACGGAGCTCCAGTCCGCGCTGCTACTGCGGAGACAGCTGGCAGGTGAGGCGCCCGATGACGGGCCCCCGGGGCGACGAGCCTTCTCCCCGTCCCGGGCCCTGGCGGGGCTGAGGGTTGCTCGGGGTGAGGGGTTTTACAAGGAGGTGGTAGGGTGGGGAGTACGGCGGGGTGAGGCAGTGTCGAGGCGGGGAGCTCGAGGGAGGCAGCGGGGCCGGCGGAGTTGCTGAAGAAAAAGTTGGGGGGCTGTGGGGGGCTCCGGGGACCACGCTGTGTGGGAGGTGAGAGGCTGAAGATGGGGGCCCCCTTAGCGGGAGGGTGGGGTTTTCAGGTATCTCGGGGGTGCGAGGCTGAAGATGGGGGGCCCTTAGCGGGAGGGTGGGGTTTTCAGGTATTTCGGGGGCGCGAGGCTGAAGATGGGGGGCCCTTAGCGGGAGGGTGGGGTTTTCAGGTATTTCGGGGATGCGAGGCTGAAGATGGGGACCCCATAGCAGGAGTGTGGGGTTTTCAGGTATTTTGGGGATGTGAGGCTGAAGATGGAGGCCCCATAGCGGGAGTGTGGGGTTTTCAGGTATTTCGGGGATGTGAGGCTGGAGATGGGGGCCCCATAGCGGAAGTGTGGGGTTTTCAGTTATTTAGCAGGTGCGAAGCTGAAGATGGAGGATCACTTAGTGGAAGTCTGGGGTTTTTAGATGCCTCTTTAGGCTGGAGAAGAGGTCAGCACTGCAGGGAGTTAGAAGAAGGGGGAGGTATGGGGGGGCTCTGAGATTGTCTGATACGGAATGGTGATTGGTGGTTGAAAACTTCAGGGGAATATTAAAAAGGTGGGGTAGGAGGCATGGCGTGAACCTATGTGGGGGTTGTTAGGTGGAAGCCTACCAATGTAGTTTAATTGCAAAGGAAGGAAGTGAAGTTAATTGTAGCAGAAATAAGGTGAAAGATAGCGAGGTTGAAGGAGCTGAAAGGGAGAAGAGGTAGTCAAGGGAAGGAGGGGTGGATGCAGTGATAAGGGGGCACTGGGTATGGTTGGGGGGGTGTATTCTTTGTGAACAACCTGGGAATGTGTTACATGGAGTGACCTGAAGGCAATCAAGGTGTCTGAGGGGGATGGGATGACGCAAGCACTATTCCTCTTGCATACTAGTTTTAAAGTGCCTTGCTGCTTTGGAATATTCCTGCTCCCCTGCTTCTCCTACAGAGCCTGGCACCTGGGATTAAATGGTAAAGGCGTAGCTAGGCACCAGGAGGAGAGAGATATAAGGAGTGATAAAGAGCTGGGAGCTCACTATGTAGGGCAGCTAGAGTTGAGAAAAGGGGGTGTGGTTTGTGCAGGGGGGGGGAGCTAGAGGCATGGCAGAACAGAGAGGTGTTGAAGGCCTGAGCAAGCCGGAGAAGGGACGTACAAAGTTATAGAATCAGTTGGAGACGGATAAGCCAAGAAGTCCATGAGAGAGGTGGTGTGAACAGACCGGAGAAAAGTAGGTTAAAGAGAAGTTTAGTGGGGCAGGTCTAAGGCACCTGTTGAGGGCTGGTGCAGTGTGGTGTGTTGAGAGCGAGGCTGAGAAACAAGCAGAAAGTAAGCAGGGTTAAGTGAATTAGTGGCTCAATGTGGTGAAGAGAAGGGAAGGAGGGGCTGAAGTTGAAGGTATCCTAGGTGTGTTAAGCCCATGATTGAGGAATTAGTGAACAGTTGCAATTAAGAGCAGGTGGTGGTTTACTTATAATGGGGAAGGGGAGAATAGGAGCGCGTGAAGTACAAAACTGTGATAACTGATGATGTTGTGATAAACTTCAGAGAACCTGAAAAGTCAAGAGTGTAGAAAGAAGGTCAAAGGAGTTGTTATTAGTTTGGGGCAGAGAGGATGGCACAACCAAGGAGAGAGATCCTGATTAGTTACATGTAGTGGCTCTATACGACAAATGTGCCATGATTCTAAGAGATCGGGTTTGCTGGTTAAGAGTTAAAATGTTGAAAATTAAACTGGGGCCACACCATCGAAAGTGGAATTGATGAATGTGGGCTTGTGGAACTTCCCTGAGGCTAGAAATCATCTTACATGAAAGGAGGGTGCTGGTTATGCATTTGCCTATGCACGTTTTAGTGTCTGTTCAGAAAAGGCTTTGAGTTACTACTGCCTTGACCTCCTCCCCCCATCTCTCACCCAATCTGTAGAATAAGATTGTGCACTGCCTGCTTTGAACAAAACAGAGTTGGGATGACATCTGTGGATTACAATATTGGGGCGGGATTGCAGGGGGATTAATTAGTATTGTCTCAAATCCATAATAGGGAGCTATTGCAGTCTTCAACTTTTTTTCTTCTTGCTGGGACCACTGCCAGGGCTCTCTTCCTTTTTAACCCCCTACACTGTTCTCAGTAAGTAGTATGTTCTTAAAGCTGGCTGCCATTGTAATTCTGAGCAGAAAGGACTAGAGCTGAGAGTGCTGTTTCCTGGGATTAGGGATGACTAGTCATGAACACTGGAATGGGTAACCAGTAGAAGATTGTAATGTGGCCTTAATTGGGTTTGAGGTGTGGAAGGGATATTGGAAAGGCTGCCTGTTTCCTTCACTTTTCTGATTTGCTTCATAGCTACTCCCCTCCCCCTTCCTTTGTCCCCAGCCTGACCAGCTTTGCTTGGCTTAGCTACTGATGGTGGCGGGGGGGGGGGCGGGACGACGACATAGCTGAGCTTGGTCTGTCCCAACAGTCGTGCCAGACATGCGCGTAGGTTGCCTGAGTGGTTAGACTTGCAGTGCAGCTCCATGTGCTTCTTGCTGCCAGACCGAAAGAGACATGAGCCAGCAGTGGCTGTTGCGCTGGGTGTAGAGAACAGCATGTGTCACTCGTTCCTTTTCCCTCTTGCCCTCCACTCGCTTCTTGTAGAATACGTGCTTCCCATAGCCTCTGGCCTCTCTGATTCCTCCTGTGGGCGTGAAGTAAGCCCCTGTAAAACGATTTATTTGTAGTTCACGAACGTGCTGGTCGATGCTGACTGCCCTTCTCTTTCCTTGCATAAAAAACTTACTTCAGAGTAAAATAAGCAGACATAGGATCTTTTGGGTAGAGTGCTATGAATTAAGAGTTTTAAGAGGGGTGTACAAAGCATATTGGAAGTTCTATAACCTGGGAAGGGAAGAGATTGCCGCAGCAGTTTTAATTAAAGAGCCTATTTAACACATCTGGAAGAAATAGAGTTTTAAGTTAAAATATTGAAGGGACTGACTGCACTGGGATGTCTTCTAAAGCTTCCTCTAAGCTTAAGCAAATGACAAATAAATGCTCTGTCTTTGTTCTCTATTGACACCATATTGCCACTTTAATATGGCAATACAGTGGATAAATGGTAATGCAGATCTGTTTTAAATGTAGTGTAAATGTGCTGTAGCAGCTGTTGAATGTAGCAATGTAAAAGTGAGGCTTGCTTCGTTTTGAGCCATGTACAATATCTTGTAGCTATACATGGGGTAAACTAAGAAGACAGTAGCATAGATAACTCAACATGGATTCTTGAGTTGTGATCACAGTGCTGATATTTGTTTCTCTACTTCAGCACTTTTTCATGACCCCAGAACTGGGAAAGGGGGGGGGCATTCAGTGTTAATGTACGACTGAGGGCTTGTGGTTTACAGACTTCTCCCAAATGGTAGATAGTTGCCCAGGGGAGGGGAAGTTTATGTAGCTTGTTATGCAGTGAGTGTACATTGCTACAAGACTGGGTTAAATAAAAGCGAACAGTATGAACAAACAGCGCTGCTTCTCTTGTGAACAGCAAGCATATTTTGACTCTTACAGAACCGCCCCCCCCCCGCAATACTCAAGCATATGTCTCAATATGTTGAGGGGTGGGCAGAACCTGCCCCATGTATGGTATGTGCCCTCTGGTCATATTTTCAGCCTGCTGGAACCCCTGCTGTGAAATTTGGCTCTGTGCCATAATCTTCAGCAATGCAGCAGCAAATTAAATTGCACTTCCATACTAAAACAAGAGGTAAGTATATTGAGGGTATGCTTTGTTTTAGAGAAGAAACATGTTCTTAGAAGTCCTTGGGAAGTGTGGTGAAACTTCTGGTTTTTTTAAGCGTGTTTCCCCATATGCCTTGTAATTTTGCAAAACTGGAGTTTCTTTCCATTTGGTTGGGATGGGGCTAAAATTGGTTCCTTCACCTGTCCAAAGGGCTTATTCTCCAGTGTAAATTCTGACTGAATGTATTCTGTATAAGAGTGTAGAGTGGAGTTATAATAGCTCAGTACTGAAAGTACCTGCTTTGAGTGTAGAAGTCCCAGGTTCAATCTCTGGGGTTCTTTCTTTTTTTAATCTACAAAAATAGGGCTGCACAAAGTCACTTCTGCCTGAACCCTTGAAGAACTACTGCTAGTTAGGCTAACGATATGCCTCAGTAAGGTAGTTTCATATGTTTGTTTTTGCATTGCAAAAACTTTAAAGAATCACAGACTTTTATACTGACTGAATTCAAGTCACATGTAAAAATGGCATAAGATTGTGCCAGAATGTTTTTGCACAACTCATTCAAAGTAATGAAGTATGGCTAGGTGACATCCACATTTGTAGGTAAACCCAGTGTAATCCTCATTGTTTATACTCAGACAAGTGATAATGGATGTAGAAACCTCTGCTTCTGTCTGCAGATCCCCTCACTGCAAAATATTGACAAATAGGAATTGACATTTTCACACTCCTTGTGACCAGAATCCTGGTTTTACCTGAGGTTATGTCAGTGTAAATATTTTTAAAAACATTGCAAAAGAAGATGTCTGTGCATCTTGATGCATTACCTTTGTATGGTATGTGCAAGGGCAACCAGAGGCTCCCAGGTGCACCTCCATCTCATCTGGTCACTGGTTGGCCGTGGAATGTACTCAGGAGCTGCCTGGCTGCCTTTCTGCACCCGTAAATGAAAAGCAGCTTCTTCCCTCATCTAGACAATTACTACTCTTGTTCTACCCCTGGTGTTCCAGGGAAGCTGGATAGAGCCTGGCCATGTGTTCACAACCAATCTGTCCAGAGAAGTTGGAGCTGTGCCCAAGATCTTCCAACTGGCACTGTATATTTAGTGGGTGCACAGAAGAAGTCATTACCTCCCAGGTTATCAGCATAGTTATACTGGCAGAAGTTTATATTCTGTGTATGGCCATATTGGATCCTGGCTTGTCAGTGCAGCTGCTGTCTGGAAGACTCTAGCCTACCGTGTAATCCTGGAGCTGACAGAAGGGGCAGGAATAATATTTGCAGTTGCAATGTAATCTGCTCACTCTATAGGCTCTAGAGCTGGAAATGATTGTGGGAGCTTTTTTAGCCACTATATTCTGGAAATACAGTACCTGGAAAGAATACTTACAGTAGAGGCTGAAAGAGCCAAGTCTGTGCCACCTATTCCAGCTCTGGAAATGGACTAGAAGATTGTCCCTGAGTCAGTTCAGAACAATCTAGGATTTCTGAACAATTCAGGGACCAGTTCAGAATAATTCCTTATTATCCCATTTTTTTTAGCTTGGCTACCAAGTTGAGCCAAAAACTGTGTACCTATGAAGACCAGTGCTCTTGACCTTTACTAATGTTGATTTGAATGAGTAGTAGGAAATCTCAAAATAAGAGTGTGTTGGGCAAAATTCCTTTAAGAGCTGTAAGTATATAACCACATTCATGTGTTTTTGCCAATCGGTATAACTGTAACGTGTATGGTAATTGTGGATTCTTTTTCCAGGTAGGATTTTTTTACCAAATAAAATGGGCTATGTTTGTTCTGTTCTCTGCTGAGATATCTGCAAAGTAGGACTTCCTTTTGATAAGAGACCCCCCTCCCACCACTGATTAGGAAATTTAGACTTCCCAACTCTGTTTTCCTATGACTGCCTGCCCTAAGAGGGAACTCCCATGTGCAGTCAGTGTTCCACCCTCTCCACTCTTTGCTGCACTTGTGTTTCAGTTTCAGCATGTTGGAGCCTTTAAAAAGTCAGAATGTTAGCAAGCTGTATTGTTCCGGTCACATACATCAACTGTGTTACCAAGCGCTTACTTTCAGAAGGGTGGTCATGTTAATCTGTTGAAGCCAAACTAAAGGTCTTGTGACACCTGAAAAACTAACAAATATATTGTGGAAATTTATATATAAAAAGTCTGTTACTCAACCAAAGTGCTATATGAGTTAGATTTTATTAGAAGGGAATATTTTCTTCCATTTAGAATAGTGCTTTGCATGTTTTAAGTGTCACAAGGTGAGATAGACTTAAGCAGACATTTGAAGGTTATTTTGATTTCTCATCTGTTTTTAGCTGTGCCTCAAACCAGGGATGGGCAATACATAGGGTATAAACATCTTTTTTTGGAGCTTTTGTGCTACCATAAATTATGTGGCAGAATTGCCACCACAGCTTCTACAGAACACCACTTTTTTGTTTCTTACCCTCTCTGTGGAACTTTAACCATGACAAAAATCTGTGAAATGTTCTTTTCTGTAGTGTGAGGGAATGCTTTGACATACACGTACATCATAGAGTTGATGGTGATACTTTATTTTTATTTTTTTCTTTGGTGGCAGAGAAAGAATTAATCCCTGAAGGTGATCTCCAGTTGCAAGAAGTTGCCCACCCCTGTCTTAAAGAATGTTTGAGAATAGCAGTTCTTTGTAGTATTCCCATAGTTGCATTGGGAGGCTTAAAGGTAGAAAATATTTCCATTCCATTCCAAAAGTGTTAGCAACACTTTTATGGTTGTTGAATAGGAGGTTGCTCTGTAGTGCCAATAGAGTGTGTGTGCTTGAAACAGTGCCTTAGCCTGTTAACTTAACGTAGCCCCCAAGTTAGAGGAGTGGAATGTCCAAACGCCACAAACTAGAAAACCACGGGTGGATATGCAATACTTTGCATACCGTTTGCATGTGGCATGTTCTTCCTCAGTGGGAAAGGAACTACTTGTTTTAAAGGGAAACTTTTTTGTTCTTAATGAGGCGTCATGTGTGTCTGTTCAGCATTCTTAAAACTACTGGACTTGGGAAGTCCAGGGCATTGACTCTCACAGTGGGAAGGTTTTAGTATCTTTTAAATACACTTCAATGAGTATTAGCCGGATCTCACAGAATGGCAATTGTAACTTTCCCTACATCTTGTGGGTGTAAAAGCATGCCTAAAACTATACTGGAAAATGTTTATAGCAATTCTTACAGAGAGATGCCACACACTCACATCTTGTATAGAGAAGATACTGAGCCAGACTCTGGGTGTCTGGCAAGTGCTTTTCTTGCCCCATTTTCCCTTTTCTCCTGAAATACTTTCCAACTATGGAACAAAGAGTTTGGAAATCACAAGTTGGGAGTGTGACTGAAGAAAACAAGTTGCAGAAGCCATATCAGTATGCATTTATTTTTAACAGACCAGTTTTTGTGTGATGAATCTTTGAATCTTGTGGGCTTTATTGTTTCCTGCTCTTCCTGGCAAATGAAGTATTACTTATTAGAAAGGGATACTGTACCTTGTACGTGTAAGTACCTAAGAACTGGAAAATTGGTACTTGTGATGCCAGTACTAAATTTGCAGATGAGATTTTTTTTTAAAAAACATTGATATTCTTCTGTAAAACTTTTCTTCACAGGCAGGGCATAAAAAGAGATTTCCCTCCCCCCATCTTTTCAGGTTTTAAATGTGAATATCCTAGAGATGTATATAAGTTAATGGTGATAAGGGAAGACAAGAGGAGATTACCACTGAACATGTGAACACAGAATTTTGTGATGAGGTGTGTGTATAAGAACAATTAATTTCCTAGACGGGGTGGGCAACCTCAGCAGATCCAGATTTGCATGGTCAACTAGGGATTTGAACTCTGGTCTCCTGTCATGGTCCAACACCTGGAGTCCAGGGGCTCCACAGAACCCTCACAGGGGGTCCAAGAATCCCTGCTGCTCGATATCACCAGCAGTGGCGGGAGGCAGTAGTGGGGTAGGCAGTTGCCAAAAGTGCATGCAGTTTGGGGCATGTGTCAGCAGAAGGTGTGGGCATCAAGGGACAAGGCAGCAGGTATGTGGGGTTGCCCAAACTACTCCCTTGTTTACAAATGATGACACATTTTGGTGCCCGACCCCCCCCCCCCGTGCTGTGTCCCTGACGAAAGAGACGCAGCAACAGGTATGTGTGCCTGCCCAAGTTATGACTCTGGAGACCAGGGTCTGAATCCCTACTTAGCTGGGAAAACCCACTGGATGATTTCAAGCAAGTCACATTCTCTGAGCCTCACAGAAAGGCAAAGGCAACAAATCCTGCCAAGAAAACCCCTGTGATAGGCCTTAGGGTCACCGTAAGTCTGCTTTCAAAGGGGAGAGACATGGTGGCTAGGAAGAACCTCCCCCTCTCAGTGGAACTTTGTTGTTGTGTGCCTTCAAGTCACTTCTGACTTATGGCAACCCTAAGGTGAAGCTGTCACGGCTTTTTTTTACAAGATTTGATCAAGAGAGTTGCTTTGGCTTTCCTCTGAAGCTGAGAGAATGTGACCTGCCTAAAGTCACCCAGTGGCTGAGTGGGAATTTGAATCCTAGTCTCCAGATGCCTTTATTGAATAATACATATTTTAATACTTAAATATTTGAATATTTAAATCTATATTTAAATATTCAAATCTTGAGTTAATTCTTGGAGAGTCCGTGGCAACAAATTATATTTACTGGGGGTCCTCAGTAAAGAAAAGGTTAAGAATCCGTGCACCATACCACACTGGCTTTCTGTTTTTAACTATACTTTAAATGCAGTAGAAATTATGTTTGATTGTTTTTAAACTTTTGTAATAATACTTTTTAACCTAAAGTTCTGTTTTGAATTTTGTAGCCAACCTTTGGTCCTTTGGTAGGGGAAAGGTTGGGTATAAATGAAGTATATACATAAAAATAAATAGATCAAACTGGCATCTTTCAGGAGAGGCAACTCATAAACCACTTGGATGCGCATAATTTTGGGGCTAAAAAAAAAGAAAAGAAAAAGAAAAACCGTGGGGCCCACATATGGCCCAAGGGGGCTGTACTTTGCTTACCTTGACACAATCATTAAATAGCGATATATAAAAGAAAGTAGAATGTGAAGGGAACTGTAGTGAATGGTTTGAGAATGACCTTGCAGACACAGGTATTTGGCTTGTGTGCTGACAAGGAGAATAAACTTGCTAACCTTCTAAAAATGAGGGTAGGGAGGAAAAAAAGGAATGTGGCAATATCTGTAAACCTAACTGGTTTTTATTTTAGCATGAGTTTCAGGGATACAAACCTACTTCTTTCAGTGCAGCACAGAACAACACTAAAGCCTCAGATATAAAGCACTTCCATATTGTGGAAGTGGAATAGAATGTAATAGGATCCAGAAAGATGCAATCATGTCCCTTACCCTGAATTTACCATGAGACTGTAATATCACTTTGTACTGCGTCTGAAGAAACAGGTTTACATCCACAACAGTTTGTGCTAAAATAAAAACCAGTTAGTCTTAAAGGTACTGCCACATTCCCTTTTCCCCTCCCCATCGCTTCTTCCTTTTTATGCTTCAGCAGGCTAACAAGGTTGCTACTTTGCAAATTGGTAACATTCTGTTATTGGTGAGGTAAAAACATGCCTCCCTGTATAGAGGACTTTTGAACCTACGAATGAACGCACAGAAGCAGTTCAGCTAAGAGACAGCAGGGTGGAAAAAAAATTTGTCTGTCCCTCAGGGTCCCTACTGTCCCAGATCAGTGTCTGTGCATCAGTACATGTGAACTTCAGCTTTATAACATGTCTTGTGAACTTTCAGGTTTTCCTCTAGGGAAGAATAATTTCCATAAGTACGGTTATTCTTTAGCAAAATTGAAACAAACACCAAATGTGAGAGATGACAAAACTGTTAATGTAAGTGAGCTTTGCTGATAACCAGATAGCTGGGATCACACAACCCAGTAAGAATGAACTCAGTCATTCCCTCTGCAGTGGAGCGACCCAAGAAATTATGAACTTTCCATGTTTTTTTACTGTGACATTTGAATCAGGGACTCTATCTTGTCCCAGCAAAACCAGAAACAGAGTCCAGAATATTTCTTTGGCCTGTTTGAGGAGAAGAAAGCCAGATAGGGGAGAGATAACAGATAGCATGGTAAACAGACAGACTGTTGTCAGGAGGTCTGTGAGTGATTGAGGCACTCTGTTAAAAAATATTTTATCTGCTGGCATTGTTTTGAGGGCACTGATGGGTTAAGAAGTGATAAAGCAAACATTTAAACAAAATGGCAGTGAGAGCAATCAGACAGCTTGCACTAGTTTGCAGCCTCAATCATTCTTCTACAGAATTCTGGTTTACCATAACATTTCAGTGTTCCACAGTAGCCTTTTCATACTTCCTTAACCAGTGGGAAGGGTTAGGGAGGAGTTTGTTTTCTTTTGAAGAAGCCTAATAAGGCAGGATATCTGGTTGTTTGAGGATTAAACCACTTGCTCTAAAGGTCAGAGATGATATGAAAACAAAATTTGTAATGGTAAGAGACTGGAGACGGGAGTGAAGAATGAAGTTGAGTTATAGTCAGCCCTCCACATTTGTGGCTTTCACTTTTGCAGATTTGATTATTCACAGATTATTTGTTGTCCCTTCTGGTGCCTCCCTGTGCCATTTTTAGTAGGGGCTGCATGCCTTGTGAGACTGAGAAACTGAACAAGGCTTGTAAGTCCCTATTAAAAATTGTGTGGGGCACCAATGGAAGTGGCGGTCAGCCCCACCAGCCACCCACTTCTGCCTGTGGAGGTACCCTGATGCCTCAAAGAGATTCACAGTGGATTGAATATGGTGATCATACTTTTTTTGTGTGTTAAATATGGTTTGGGAGGGCCTAGAGTTATTCATGGTTTTTCCACTTTCATGAGGGGTCCTGTGCCCCAACCCTAGCAAATGTGGAGGGATGACTGTATTCCAATTTAGAATATTATTATTTCATAGTTTAAAACAGTGTTATTCAAAATATGACTTTGAATGCTATTTGAGACGAAACGGTTCATGACTTTTACTTTGGAACCACAGGAAATAGACTTTTTTTAAAAAAAAGGTACTAAAACATGCATAAGAACTATACTGTGAGAGAGAGACATTTTTAAAATGCTGTCACAGTGCAGAGGAGGTGGTGCCTTATAAACTGTGTTGCGTGGATGGGATGGACTCTGATCTCTTCAGCGAGGAGAAGAACTCTGATTCCTGTCTTGCTGTCAATTAGTATTGCAGTTAAGAGAGACTGCCTCCTAAACTACAGCATTCTTTGCTTCCTAGAATATTTGACCAATTAATCCATTGCTGGTTGATCAGGAGTAGTAAAATCCCCCTGAAATGTCCTATCCTCCTTGTAGTCTTCTGATCCATCTGAAAATCAGTGGTATCTACCCCTTTAACACTGACTCTAAATACTGTATTTGCTGGCATATAAGACTCACTTTTTTTCCTGAAAAATACCGTTTGAAAATTGGGTGCAACGCCAGTGTGTCTTATATGTGGGCAAATAGTATTTGCCAGTGTATAAATGGGGGTGTGTCTTACACAAAGCTGCTTCTTCTATGCTGGCAAATACGATACCTCCTTATCAAAATGTTCCAGCTGTCTTACAGTAAATTTGGTGGTAGTTTGAATTTCTAAGCTCTTCTTTTGATTCTGCTGAATGATGGAGGGAAAAGTTTTTTCTCTTTTTGTTGCTGCTAGGAGCTCCATTTGTTTCTTAATGAACACTCTTGCTTTCCCAGAACCTTTCATTTAGGTTATTTAAAATACTCATTTCTGACTAGAACTGGCTGCAGAGGGGAAAATGTTACTTTAGTATATCAGTATGTTCAAGTTACCTATAATCTAAATAATAAACTAGTCTTTTTCACAAAAAAGAGAATTAAATGTTTCTGGTGAGACTCTTGGGTTTCTGCTTCCAAATGTCTTTATACCTGTTGTGTAAATTTAGGTATGGAGATCTAGTGTGGCTTCATTATGTGAAGAGGAATAAAGCTCTGAAGTAGTGCTGTTCAGCATTATTCCAACTAAATATAGAACAAAAACAAGAATTTTTAGAAGTGATCACAATTGTGTAAGGCAGCATCTCAGTTGATGCCTTCAGACCCGTTCCTAGGCTGCAGAAGTGGTAAGTGCAGCTAAAGCTCTGAACAGATGCTTTGAGACCTTAAAGCACAGTAAATCACTTCAGTGATGAGAGCAGCTTACTGTTGTGACTATTTGGCTTTTGTTAATCCGCATGCGCAGAAATCTGAGAGCAATCCAGTCTTTGGCATGAAACTTGATTTGTGACATCTCAGTCTTCATGCTTGAAAAAATCCATCAAAACAGTATGTGTAGCTTTGGTGGTGGGGTTTATAGGTTATGTATGTGTGAAATCCCCAAAACAGTATCTGGTCCACTGTACATGGTGGAGCATTTAGAGCAGCACTGGCAAACATTTGTCCTTCCAGATGTTTTGTCTAGAACTTCTCATCAGTCAGCATTGACAGTGGTAAGAGAAGATAGGAGCTGCAGTCAAGCAATTTTGTAGAATTTCTCCGCTTCTATCATATCTCTGCTGATTTCTTTTCCTTTATGTCATTCAGTCCTGTGATCTATCTTACTTACTCCCTTGGTGTCTGTTAAATATTTTTACTACAATCATACTGTTTCTTACCTAGAACTCCAAATTCTGAAAAGTCCTTTAATTTTAAACACCTTTTCAAACGCATAACTTCACTTCAGTTTCCATGGGTATAACAATAAAGTTGATAGAATTGGTGTCTTTTCTAATAGGACCAAAACTGAGTACATAGTAAGATTTTGGATCGGATCCCTCAACTTATTTGGATGAATCTGAATAAACACTACAGATTTTTCTTCTTCTAGAATGCACATTTATGAATCAGTTTTGACAAATTCAATATTTATACTTACGGTGATTTCCTGAGTGTTTTGGAGTAGGTTTCAGGACTCATTAGTGAGCTTTGCCTCTTTCTGGAAAATTGCTATTTCTGGTCCACTGTACATGGTGTGAAACATACTCTAAGCACTTTTATGTTTTGTCTCATTCATTAGCAAAATCATTAACATCAAGTGGGACAATGCTGAGTAGATTTCCTAGTATTTGTATAAAAGTCATCTTTGTAAAGTATCTGAGAAATATTCTGTGTTTTGATTCTATAAAATGTGAGAATGCCTACAGTTCTGATCTGATACAGTTTGTAACATTTTTTATCACACTCTCTAAATTTGTACTAAAAGATTACACAGCTTCTAAATCAGAAATGTTTTTTCTAGCTGTATTCCAGCATAAAAAGCAGTAGTGACCCAGTTGAAGCACTCTTCTGTGTTAGTTCACATGTATCTGTGTTAGGTTTGTGCACTTACTGAAGTATTGTTGAACTGAATACTGTCAAATACCCAGGCCCAGTTAAGAGTGTAGCTTTTGACCTTTAAAGCCCTTCATGGCTTAGGACTAAAATATTTGAAAGACTGCTTGTTTCCATTTATACCTCCTAGTACTTGAGACATCTCATCTCAAGATACTAACCTGCTAAACAAACACAAAAAAAAAACAACCAGCGCTTTGCTTGTCTTTTGGTAAACTATTTACTGTTTTCCAGAAGAGAATTCCATGCACACCTCCGTGTGGAATTTTATTTATTTTTATATTTATAATAGTACAGGAAGATTTTAGGGTGGCGTACTATAGAAACTAAAAATTTAGTACAGTAAAGCTTACTGCAGTTATAACAGTAGTGGGACATTTGAAACTATTAGCCAGCATTTCCAAATAAAAATTGAGATTTAAGAATGTATTTTTTAAGTTTAAAAAAATGCTTTAGCAAATGAGGCTATGGTCCTGTACTAGAAGGAATGCAGTGTTGCCATGAGGTTAGAAGGTGTTCACCACAGAGGAGACCTTCTTGTATGTAAATAAGTGCAATTCTGTTGTGAATGGAAACATGCAGAGAAGGGCCCCCTTTGATCTTAATACAGGAACAAGTTGATAAAAGAAGACAAGTGCCTCCATACTACTATGGTTATTTCTGGCTCAGACCATTTAAGTTGGAGCAGGTAAGTGGTCAAAGATAAGATTCACTCAAGATCTTCACTAGAGGACATTCCGGGGTACCACTGCTGTCTGAAGCAAAGAGAGGAGGTATCAGGCAGAGGGCATCTTAGTGACAGTGTCCCAGTTGTATGGTAGGTTTTCCATGGGAACATTTTCTTTTCCTGTTTGTTTCCCAATCCTTTTCATTATGTAGGCTCCATTACTGTATTATACCGCTTATTAGCTGTTGTGCTTACAGTTGTATTCAGCTCAATTGTATTTTACTTAAACTTCTTGTCACCGTTCTTAATAACTTTATTAAGCTTGAAAAAATTGCACTCTTCCATCAGAACAGCAGCTGTTCAAAGGGCTCATGGGGGGAGGTGGCACATCTGATGTAAAAATGCCTTCATTGCTTTGTACTGGGAAGTGGAAGTAGATAGGGGACATAGGAAATAGGCTCATTTCCCTCCTTCCTTTCTTACAGTTTGTCCAAAATTGCTTCAGTGCCAGACTCTCCTGCACTTCATTGCCTAAATACTGACTTGGTCATTCATGCTCTAGAAAACAGAGTTCCTGTCCCATCTTTGCCCAAAGCAAAGCCCCTCCCATGCTGTTCACATGTGGTGCCACACCGTAGATCAAAATATCTAATGTTTAACTGACCCATTAACTTCATTCCTATAAAGCTTATAATATAGCTTATAATATAAGCTTATAAGGGAAACAACAACTGTTTTAGAAATTTGTTTTTCAAAAAAGGCTTTCTCCTTGTTTTGACAGCTGAATATTTATATTGATTCTGTATTTCTGAAGAATGAGGAAGACTCTTGGTTGTACAATTTTAGATGCATTGGGGTTAGAACAGGCCATGTTTTAAACCACAGTTCATATGTCATTGCAACCTTTGTTTAGGGCAGTGACAGGAACATAAAATAACCCTTCTCTGAATAAATACTGTGCAAATTTTGACATAGTGTTTGTTATAGTTTCTTATCACAAAATGCGAAGGTAAAACAAAGCAGTAAACGGTTTCAGGGCATTGAAGCTGGAGCCTAATCCAGCATAGTACAAAATCCTGGCTCGAAAGTTTAATTTATTTTCTTAGTTGGCCTCATGGTGCGCTTTTTTTTTTTTGAACTGAGAATATGGAGAAGCTTGTTTCTGCTAGAAAATTTTCTGTTTTGCATCGACCTGTTGCAAATGGTCCTGTGAGGTAAAATCGTGAAGATAGGAAGGCTTTTTTTCTGTAGTCCTTTCTGCATGCTTATTAGTATAGCTGCAGCAAGATGGTCCTGGCAGTGGATGCAGGCTATAAAGATTGGCTGCATTGGTTGGGTTCTGCAGTGAGCTTGCACCATTCCCACTAGTAGCTACCCAGGTTTGCCTAGACAGAGATGTGTTTCATATGAGCCTTTTCCATCAGCTTTTGTGGTTCTCACCAGAGATCCTGCTGCCCCAAGTTAGTGGTGACAAAATTAGTTCTTTTTGCTGGAAAGACTGTGTTGGAAACTCGCACCTTTTTTTTTTTTTTAATTTGGCTTGTGATCCAACAAGCTTCCAGAGGGTTGCAGTTCACCTTAAAATCAGGAAGAGTACCTTGTGCCTTGCTGACATGGCAAAAAATGTCACCAGCAGATCTTGCAAGGATGGAATGCAGCCCCAACAATGTTCTGGGGCTAACAGTGTGGTACACCACTCCCTGGAAGTTGCCTGCCCCAGCCTCAGAGTTTCACTGTTTGAGAACACAGTTTAACCTGCTCACTTCACATCTGTTTTATAAATTCAGAAGTAGTGATGCAGAAACATCAGAAGTATTGAAAGACGTCCAGTGGCAAATGTAGCTTGTGGGAAAGGTAAACAAGCAGGCTTGTGCTGAGCCAACTGTAAAATAAAACAACTGCAAATGTGTGAGAGCAGAAACTATTGGCAGGTCTGAGCAGTGACGTCAGGGCTGGTCTACAACTGCTGCTATTGGTGGTTAGGCCATACTGACAAAACAGGAAAGAGAAGCTAAGCTTAGTGAATGGATGGTCTTGTTGACTCAGATGGCTGTTCCTGTCTAGAAAATCTCTTTTGTCTTAGAAACAGATTGATTCATGTATATTTATGCTCACCTTCCTCTCTTCACACAAAGAGGCCAGATTCAAGTTTAGTCCAGTCACTGAGGATGTTTGCTACTTAGAAATGTTGAGTTCTTCTGACAGTTGAACCACTTCACTATCTAATGAACTTCCTTCCTCCCACAGACCTTTCAGCCAGTCTAACGAGATGTGTACCTGAAGTATGATCAGTTCTGGACTTCTGACAACTGTTTACTTGCTCCCTAGAGAGCAAACACATGAATGGATACTTTCATAGGCTGGCTACAGTATGGTTTCTGTATGTGTGTGTGCAAAACACACAAGTCATGGCACGGTACTGAAAGGACTGTTATTGGAAAAAAATAGTTTCAAGGTGTCAGCCCATGGTGGTGATTTAGAGGGGTCTGCTGGTATGCTTCTTGTGAATGGCTCATGTACATAGCCAAGCTTCCTTGTAAAATTTCCTCTTAATGTATCCCTTCTGTCCTTTCACACTTATAAAGGCACGTTGTCACGGAAGTAGTCCTTGCCTCTTTCCTTGCCTCTGGGGAAAGGTAGCAGGACTGAATCTACAGGAATTACATGGATAGCCTCTGCTTGATGCATAATCGTCTCCAAATGGCTTTTCTGCGTTGTAAACCGGAGCAACTTATATGCATTTTGCTGCAGGGTTGAAGGCTCTGAAAAGATACATTCCTAAATTCATGGAAAAAGACATAGCTCAGTGGTGGAGCATATGTTTTGCATGCATAGTATCCCAGTTTCAATTCTTGACACCCCTAGCAATGGCTGGGAAACACTTCTGTCTGAAAACATGGAGATTCGCTGATAGTCACTGTTCTCATTTGTGCTTAGTGCCTAAAACTTAGTTTGCCATTAAAAGAATTAGTTGTAGTGAGCTCAGGCTCACAAGCTCCTGCTGGAGTGTATTTGTGAAGAGATCAGAAGCAGCTTTTTTAGATTGATAAGATTAGTGTATCATTTGGTCCCTAAAAATGTAGTTTATATTAAGCATGATTATTGAAAACAAGGAAGAAGAGTAAACTGTGGTTTAATTTTGGCTTGTTTCCTATGATCATAGTTTAGTTGAACCAAAGTTGTTTGGGTTAAGACACGTAGAAGTGAAAACTTGTCAGTCACAGTATGGGAGGGGGAGGAGTACGTACATCCAATTCTTATTGTGGCTTACTCTTTTAATGTTAAAACATTGAGTGTTCTGCCCAGACTTGCACAATGTAGGAAATAAAAAACAGACTACTTCATTGGCTAGATGGACTGTGCCCTGTAATACAGCTTCATGTGTTCTTAGATTAGAACCTAGTTTGGAAGCCACTGTGTCTTTCCTGTGGGATGCTTTTATGCTAATTCAAAATGTTATTTTTTTAAATTCATGTCAGTTCGTTTAAGAACTTTTTTAAAACCAACTAGACCTTTATGAACCTTGTTGTAAATGTTGTAAATTGCAGCAATTTATGTGTTAGTAATTGTGCTTCTCTGTTACAAGTAAAGATGGCTTGTATGGTGTGATCTTAATGTAGAATATAATCCTTTTTGAAACAGATACATAACAGTGTAATCTCTGACAGAACTATAATTTTTCATCCTAAACCAGCCTATCTGGGGAAAAGGTGGGATACAGTAGGAGCAACAACAATGACAACAAAGAGAAAGAGGGAAGGCTGTGTGGGCAGAAAAAATACTGTATAAAAAGAAACCTCTTTGTCAGAGGCTTTATTAACTGAGGTATGCCTGTATTAAGTTAAAGCTTTTCTTTAGCCTTTTAGATATGTTGTCTTTAACTGAATTTACTTTGTGCTGTTTCATTTCAGTTTTGTAGCTGTTTTATTGTTGATACAGTGTCTTATATGACTGTAAACTGGCATGAAATCAACTGGCATAGGGCACTGTATAGCTTTTAAGTATAAGTATATAGTTGATGGTATTGGCATTGGTGCGTTCAGCATCTTATGGTGTTTATCACCCCTAAAAATCTCGATGCTGGATGAAAGGCAAGTAGGCTCTGTCCAGTGCAAAGATCACCTGTAGGCTTGACAAAATCCTATAAATGAAATCTGGAGTTAAACAAAATAGTTTAAAGAAAAACTGTTTAAGCAATAACTGATCCAGCTATTATATTAACTTGGAATGTACAAGCTATACTATAATCTGCTGGTAATACAGGCTATTCAGGAGAGTCATGACAACTTTTTTTTTTAGTAGTGTTCATGGTGTTCTAGCAGATCTGTTCTTATGAAATGGGAGCATGCAACTGCGAAAGCCAGTTGAAAAGTTGAGATGCCATACATAGCTGCTCCTTTAGCCATAGGGCTCTTCTGCTTAGTCATTTTGTTGACTGAACTGCTTTGACTCACTGGGATTTGTATAGAAAATTCTCTCCTCTGGAGCAAAGGCAACACTGGCTGTTTGATCCACCTTTGAACTGCAGTTTACTAAAGCATCATTTCTGGTATTCCATCTTCTGGACTCAGATTTTGAAATTCACTGTACTACCAACTTTTGCCATGAATTGGGGCTGATCTACACATATAGGCAAACCTGTTTGCTATTTTTAAGCCTATGACTATGCCATCTTGGTTAAAAAAAAAAGGAAACAATTTGAAATAGAATGAATGAATTTCCATTTGAGACTGTAACCTTTAAAGGATTTCAGAAGGCCTTGAAATTTCAGGTGTTTCAGTAATTCCAGTAGATACTTGGCTTCGTCTAAAATGCTTGCTCGTGTAAAGGGAGGATACTCACTACATTGAAGAAAAATGAGTTCCAAAGTTTCTTCTGAGCCCTAGAAATCCAAAGCTTTGCTGTCAGAAGAAAAAAAAGGGGGGGAGTCCTAAGGAGTTAAGGTTGTTGTTAAAGACAACAGGGTGCTGTCTTTCTCTATAAGTCACATTTATCATTATTTAAAAAATGAAAAACTAGAGCGTGTGGGATAAAATGTTTTGTGAAGGCTAAAATATATGTTCTGCTTACTGACCTTACTGGAGAGGCAGAAAGCTTTCCTCCTGTGGCTTGGATCATGTCCATGGTATCAATTACATAGCTGCTAAATTTTGCAAACCTGGAACACAGCTATGGCATCCAGCTGGATCAGTGCCTTAATCTGCTTTTGTCCTTTAACTCAGTCAGAGTCTCCCATCCTGCAGAACTTAAATTTAGATTTCCCATATACCTAATTGTAAGCTTTTTTTATGAAGGAAAAGCTTCCTCCAACTAAGATGTGCAAATTTATGTTGGCTACTAAATGGCAAGTAACTTAACACCTCTCTGGAATTGTGAGGGGTGTTCAGTATAGGCTTTGAGCTGATGAATTTCAAATGGATGATTCAGCAAGTATTGGACATAGTTCTGCTCTTTCTGTGCTCTCTTAGGACTTTCCTTGCAAACAAGTGTGTAAGTTAGCAAAGTAAGTTGGCACTAATTCAGACTTGTTAACTGGGTCCTTAAGAATCTTGGTGTACTTTAATGTTTCAGCTGGGAACCAGTGTGATGCTGGGGCTTGAGTGTTTGACTCTGACCCTGGAGACTGGGTTTTGATTCCCTGCTTGTCCATGGAAACCCACTGGGTGAGCTTGAGTGTGTCACACACTCTCAGCCCCAGAAAAACTCCTTGATAAGTTCACCTTAGGGTTGCCATAAGTCAGAAACAACTTGAAGGCACACCACAACAGCAATGTTGTGGCTGTGATGGCATCGACAGATTACAAATTAGCAGCCTCTGTTTGTTTTCTCCTAGAATTCCAGAGTTTCAAAATCCAGTTCCAGCCTTAGTGATAAAGTTCCACTGATTTTGCTGGGTCTGTTCTGTCCATGACTTTATCCAGATCAAATTCCCAAATGCTCACTCACCAAAACAAGATGGCTGGGAACAGGCAAGGGATGAACAAACATGGGACTTCTGAGCATGTAGGGGCTTCTAAACATGTTTACATTTTTTGTTGTTGTGTGCCTTCAGGTTGTTCTCAGCTTATTGTGACCTTAAGATGGCCCTATCACGAAATTTTCTTGGCAAGATTTGTTCAGACCAAGTTGGCCATTGCCTCCTTTGAGGCGAAAGAGTGATAAAGTGACTTCTAAGGCCATCCAGTGGGTTTCCATTGCTGAGCAAGGGTTTGAACCCTGGCCTCCCAGAGTCTTAGTCACTGCTCAAATCACTGTACCACACTGGCTCTCCAATGTATGCTTTACTGTTGTTGTGTGCCTTCAGGTTGTTTCTGATATATGGAAACCTCAGACAAACCTATCAGGGGATTTTCTTGGCAACTAAGCCCTGAAAAATTATGTTCAATATCTGAATTCAGTTAACAGTTTTGTTCTCATAAAAACCCACTCCAGATTTTCCTCTCGTTTTTTTTCTAGAGTAATTTTTTTTACATTTTTTAAATAATTTACATTCAAAAGGATCTCAGTAACATGCAGTAATGTTTCAGTATAACAAGAGCAAGAAAATAAAACCAGGCTGCACAGCTTTTTTAAAAACCTGTCTCTGGTCCTCTTCCTTCTCTACTAGCTGTTGCCTGGCCAATGAAAGACAGCTCACAGCCTGATTTCTCAGCACTACAAACTGTTGCCTGATGTTTCCCTGCATACCCAAGGAAGGGGATGGGCAAGAGAGGGGAAGTATAGGGCCACCAGGCCAACCTCCCTCCTTTCCCTCTCCTTTCCCTCACCTGATTTGCACTCTCCCCACCATGCCTTAGCCCTTTCCTCCCCCCCACCCACATGCATACACACACACACACACACACACACACACACACACACACACACTTTCATATTTGGTTTTTCCACCTTTGCAAGGATCCTGTGCTCCTAACTCTGGCAAATGAGGAAGGCCAACTTTATCAATCTCTTAGCAGTCAAAAGGGCACAAAAACCACACTTCCGTTGGCCATTTGTTAATTTCCATAAAATAAATAATTCAAAAGAACATACACGCCCCTGAATATTCAGGAACTTTCCAAAACCAAGTTTATTCAGTGTGACTGCTTCCTGCCAAAAGTGTATCTACTGTGGGACAACTGTAAAACTTGTGTGTTAAGGAAGTACTAGCAGTATTACGTCTCCCACAATTTGCTGATTTAGGAAGTCTTTTCTCCTTGAAAGAACAATTTCTGCTTTATAAGACATAGTTGGAGATCTATATCCATACTAGTTATAGATGTTAAAACTGATGGCCATTGATTAGTCAGAATTGGATGTTGCAATTCTCTGTACCATTCTTCCTGTAAACCTCTAATGTTATGTTTATTTATCAATAACATATGTGTGTGTGTGTGTGTGTAAGTGTAAATTTCTCTGTTATTTTGGATACTTGGTTGGCATCAATTAATGTCTCTAACATTAAGAGAACCTTGGATACACTTAAAGCTAACAAATGTTTCAGTTGTCAGTATTGCCATTTTGCTGATAGAGGTAGTTGAAACTGCTCTTGCAAAATTGAAAAAGGCAAAACCTCAACAAGTCCAAGTATCTGATTTAAGGTGATGATCCCATTATCAGCCCATACTTTCCATAATAATGGTTTTTTACCAATTTTCAAATCTACGTTCCCCCATGAAGTCAAGACGTGAGCATTTGGGTCAAATTGCAATTCATAAGACAATATTTGCCACACAATTCTAACTGCTAAAATTGCTGGCAAACCAATACCCCTTTTTATAAAATGAGAACCAAGTACTGTCCATTTAAATAGAGTTGCCCGAAATGAAGGCTCCAAGGTTGCCCACAGTGGATTATTTACTTTAAGTGGATATGTTCATAAAATTAATGCAACATAACAGATATGCCCAATGATATGTTAGAAGATATATAGAAGACCGAACCCTCTTTCTTTGATTGGAATTTGCATCTTTTTCATTGAAATTCTAGGAGAAGATGAGCCCCCCAAAGTCCTCCTAAACAATGCATTTAGTTTTTGAAAATACTTGGAAGGTGTAAGTAGAGGAATTCCATGAATAACAAAAACAATTCTAGACATAACATTCATTTTAATCATGTTTACCTTACTCTACAGATTCATCTTCAAGCCTGCCTGTCTCCGTGAATCTTGGCTAGTATCTTTTATCAGCTTACTTACACTAAGATGAATCATCTGAGATAAGAACCTAGGGATAATTATAGCTAAATAAGTAATAGAATTTGGGCAGTATCAAAACTGTCATACTTTAAATACCCTTGATTCTATCTTGTCTCCCGCTGGCAATATTTCTGACTTGGACCAGTTAATTGAACACCCTGATATTTTACCAGAAATATTAATCAGCTGCATCAAAACAGGGATCAATTACTGGGACTTTGAAATGAACCACAAAAGAGAGTCTGCAAAAAGAACACTTTTAAATTCTCAACTGACATGCAGAAATCCATTGATCAAGAGCAACATAAAGACAGCAATTAGAGAATGGCCTTTCATTCTTACCATTGTTAAATAACGGGGAGGTAAACTATTGTTGTAGTCCAAATCCTTGATATACCTTTACCTTTTCCCAGAAGACCCCATTTTAGAAGACCGCGGTTTGATTATTTTTCTCTGTCATGTGTTTGCTAGATGACCATTGCCAAGTGATTCTGAGAATTCCCATTTGCAGTAAAGTGACTTACTTTAAAGAGTGTGTTATAAGCGATTCCAATATCATGTATGTTAAAGCACTGTGCTTGAAGATGTTATGCAAATGCTAGATGCGTTATTATGCACAAACTTGCTCTCCAAACACTTCTCTTAATATGGCTCTTCAGTGTTTCCATACCCACTGGGCTTACTTGTAGCCAAGGTCCATTTTTTGTCTGAATGCTTTGAGTTACTGTCTCTGTATTTCCACTGTCTACAGCTTGTGACTGTCTAGAAATTTAACTCTTACAGCCCTTTTCTGAAATTATTTAGAGCTTGATATCATCTGCAGATTTTGCACTATACCTCAATCTATGGTATTTTGGACCGAGAGGGATGAACCTGCACGTATGTGTTGAGTGACCCTGGGGAGAGAAAAAGACAGGTGGTAAGGGAGCACGGATGTCAGGCAGCAAAATGACTTAGGCTGTCCCTAAATGGATTGGCTTGTAAAGAAGCAGATAGGTGTGTGTACGTGTTGGTTTGCAGAGGGAAGTGAGAGTACTAAAGATCACGACAGGAATTTACTGAGTGATTCTGTAAAGCAGACCAGGCAACTTTTGAGAGGCCAGGAGCCCAATTTTGCCCTTTTCTGGACTGCTGCAGGCAGATCTACCGTGATTCAAACATCTCCCCTCAGCCTGGTCATTTTCCAGTTTCTAAAACCCTTGTTTGGAGAATTTTAATTTAGAGAGTAAATCCTGCTTCTCAAGGCTTCTGGCCAGTTCTTGCTGTGCATCTTCAAGTCATTTCTGGCTTATGACAACCCTAAAGCAAACGTGTCACAGGGTTTTCTTGGCAGAATTTGTTCAGAGAGTTTGCCCTTGCTTTTCTCTGAAGTTGAGAGCATGTGACTTGCCAGTGTCCAAGCAGGGATTTGAACTGTGGTCTCACAGTGTCCTAGTCCAACAGTCAAAGCACTATACCATGCTGGCACTTACTGGCCAATTGGGGGGCTAATATTTTGTAGAGTAGGAGGAAAGCAGTATGCTTGGGGAAGAAGTGTATGTACAGACCACAGGCTATGCTTTCCACATTCCTGATGTAGAGGAACAAATGTTAAAGTATATCTAGTGGTGGCTTAGGATTGATTGGTTTGCATCTTGTGAAATGGACGTTCTATTTGAGCAGGAATTCTGTTGTAACATTTCAGAAAGAGGAGTGCATTTTGTGGTTTATTCCCCATCTTTGCCTTGTTACTTAGAATCTTGGGCAAATTTGAGTTTGAACTCTTTGCTTTATATGAAATGGGAGTTTGCTTGTGACTTTGACCCCGCCCCTCCTATGACAACCATTTTGTGACAGTACCCAAAGCACTTCCTCACAGTTCCATATGAACCTTGAAAGACTAGTCACTTTGCCGAGTGGTCCAAGGTGAAGCCTCCTGAAAGTTTAACCGGATTCCTTCCTGATGTTCATAACTCTGTGGGTGGGTGTGCATGCGCGCACACACGTTGAGGGTCATACTGTTACCCCCAAATTCAGAATTTGATGTCTGAGACTAGAACAAAGATGTGTCAAGTCAAAGTACATTTGATTATTTTTCAGTCACAGGTGCAGTTCTTTTCTGGCTGCTCCCTTTTTACTGCTGCTTTCATTTCCGTCACTGCTCTGCATCACTGAAACTGATTTTTGAATTTCTGTAATCATGAGCTTGAGAATGTACATTGTACTTTAATAAACTTTTTGAAGCTACTTGTGCTCCAATGTGGATTTATGTTCCCTGTGAATGTGTAATAGTTGGTCTAGACTGTGGACAAAAGTTTTCATATCTTAGTTTATTTTAAAGAAAATTATTCTGTATGTTTTGACTTTAAACGCCATGGAGATAATAATTTTCAGTCAGAATGAAAGAGTAATAAACAGTAATTATGGCTAAGTAAGCTAAAGGGACACTGAGTACCAGATCGTGTCTGATCTTAGAAGCAAAGCAGGGTCAGTCCTGGTTAGTATTTAGATGGGAGACTGCCAACGAATATCAGGTGCTGTAGGCTATATTTCAGAAGAAGGTACTGGCAAAACCACCTCTGAGTTCTCCCAGCCTAAGAAAACAGTATGAAATCCATGGGGTCACCATAAGTTGACAGGTGACTTGAAGGCATATGTGTGCACACAGAAAAGTACTATTAAAATGTGAATGGACAGGATGGCCTCTCCCTCATACCATATATTACTTTCATAGATTGCTGGTGAACATATAGGGGATGCCATCAGCTGGGTGCCACTATAGAAAAGGCATGTTTCTAGTAGCCTACCACTGGTTCTCAGCATATAGGGGCACATGAAAAACCTGTTATAAGGACAACATTGGTTCCTGTGCAGATTTATGTGAGGAAAGATTGTCTTTCCGATACTGGGCTGTTTGGAGCTCTTTAGATTACAGCCAGCACTTTGAATTCAGCTTTGAAACAAATGATACAACATTTAACACAGGAGGGATGGGAGAAGAAGCTTGTTCTGTCTATATATGTTTTTAAGTAAAGTACGGTCAGCACTCCGTGTTTGCGGATTTCACTTTTGCAGATTTGATTATTCATGGATTATTTGCTGTCACCTCTGCAGCCTCCCTGTGCCATTTTTAGTAGGAACTGCATGCCTTGTGAGACTGAGAAGCTGTGAATGAGGCTTGTAAGTCCCTATTAAAAATTATGTGGGGCAGCAGTGGAGGTGGCCGGAAGCCCCACCAGCCCCCCACTTCTGCCTTATGAAGGAACCCTGATGCTTCAAAGGGATTCACAGTGGATTGAATATGGTGGGTTAAATATGGTTTGGGAGGGCCTAGAATTATTCATGGTTTTTCCACTTTCATGGGGGTCCTGTGCCCCTAATCCTAGTGAATGTGGAGGGGTTACTGTAGTAAAAATCTTCATTGATACATTTTTAGGCAAATGTCTAGACTGAGTTTTAGGGTCTGTATTTATCCCTTATGGGGCTGCAGAGGGCTATACCCCCAATTTTTTTATTTTTTTACTCATTGTATCCCCTACAGAGGGGGCATGCAAACACACGTTGCTGCCAGCTGTTCTGGCCCAGAGGGAGTAAAAACCCAGAATGACTTTCAGTTCCTTTCTTGAAAAGGCCCTCTACTGGGTCCAAAATAGAAAAAACCAGGTGGAGGAGAAAGAAGTGTAGCATGGTTGCCAGCTCACTCTGTGAAATAGACAGGGGGCATTTTGACTTAAAACAAACATAATGTGGGGGATCAGGTCCCTGTTCCCTTGTTTGAAGGAATGTAGTTGCAAACCAACTTGATAGTTTCAGTAAATGTGGCATATATACCAATTTAGCATTATGAAAGGGAGCAGATTTTATTACACCTCTGCTCAGGATGACTGGCTTCTGGGACAGTTGTTTCACCTTAGAATTAACAGTGAATTGCAGTAGAATTATTTAATTGTTGTTTGGGAAAAGAGAAATCTTGCCAGAAGGCAATATGGTTGCCCCTAAGAGATGAGGAAAATGTGACTTGGAATGAGCAGCTCTGCTTTTTATGAAATACAGGCGTATCTCACTTAACAAAGCCTCTGACAAAGCAGCTCCTTTTTATAAAATCATTTTATGCCCATTGAGAGGCTGTCTAGCTGGAAGGGTTTTTTTTTTTAACAGCATTGACATTGAAAATATGGCAAAGAAAGGCAGGGAAAAAGTGGGAGGCTGCAGGAATGAGTCTGCCTCAAACAGTGGGGTTAAATTCAAGCTGAGAAAGAATGGGCTACTCCTCTAGCCAACTGTTCTGTAGCTCTGTGTGCCTGCCTGTAGCAGGCAAGGTAAACAACAGATGCTTCCAGAATCTCTCACAGAGTATGTGTGAACAGCAACACAGAGAGCAAACAGGAGAGCAGATAAGCCTGCCTCGTGAGCTACTCCCCGTATTTTTAAAAAAGCACAGCTGTATAAATTTGGAATGGAAAAATGGAAATAATAAAGAAATGGTAGCTGACAAAAGAAAAAGTCATCCCTGGATGTGTTTTGGAAGATGCCTTCAAGTAATCTCTAGGAGATTCTATATGTTTTTGCCTACTTATGCAAGGTCTATGTGACCTGGCAATTTCATTTCGCATGTGCATTTCACATGTGTGTCTGCTCCAGAGACCAGGACAAAGAGCAATGGATCTAAAGGAAAAGATATTCCACCTAAACCTCAAGAAGAACTTCCTGACGGTCAGAGCTGTCTGGCAGTGGAATAGGCTGCCTCCATGGAGTGTGGTGAAGTCTCCTCCTTCTTTGGAGGTTTTTAAGCAGAGGCTGGATGGTCATCTGTTGGGAGTGCTCTGATGGTGTATTCCTGCATGGCAGGGGGTTGGATTGGATGGCCCCTCTGGTCTCATCTAAAATTTTAGTTTACAATTCACTGAACATGTTAAACTGTTCTTGTGTGGTATTCTTCTCACATTATTTCTGCCTCTGGTACCAGGGTTTCAGTTAAAGAAGTAATGTGCAGGAACACATCTACTTTGTTAACTGAAGTATAGGCATGTGCTGTTATGTTCCTTCAAGCTGACTCTGATTTATGGCAACCCTATCCTAGGGTTTTCTTGGCAAGATTTACTCAGGAGTGGTTTCCCAGTGCGTTTGTCTAAGGCTGAGAGAGTGTGACTTGCCCAAAATTGTGCAGTGGGTTAGCATAGCTGAACAGGGATTTGAACCCTAGTCTCTTGGAGTTCTGCTCAAACATTCAAACCACTACACTGCAATGGTTACATTATATAATAATGTAGTTCTCTCTCTCTCTCTCTCTCTCTCTCTCTCTCTCTTTGCCAAACAGAACTTAACAAAAACCCAGTAGAAGGCTTTTCAGCAGGCTTAATAGATGACAATGACCTCTACCGATGGGAAGTCCTCATTATTGGTCCTCCAGATACACTGTAGTAAGTAGCAACCTAAATGTCTAATGTTTTGTTAACTGGATTTGTGGGGGGAGGTGCCCATCTGAAATTGATTTGATTTTAATTCTAAAATATGGCTTAACACTTTGTTTTGAGGTAGTAGATACTGGTACGATATTGTATTCTGAACTGTCATTCCTTAAAGCCATTATTGTACACAGCTTCCTTCATTTAGAAGGTAATGAGATAAACTCATTCTGCCAAACGTAGCATGAGGTGCTTAGCAAGCAACACTAGTTGCCTGTTCGTAGTCTCTGACTTGACACTATTCTTCTTCCCCGGGAAGGGACAGAATTGTGCTATGAATACCTGCAGATACAGGCTTCCCCTTAAAGATTTGGAGAAAGAAAAAAAAATGCGTGTTTCGAATGCAAAGATGGGGAGGAGGTCATGAAGCTTTAGCCCTAAATAAGAGTATCTCTCAAATAGAAATATGAATGTCCTAAATAGATTAAGGCCCCAGTGTTAAAAAGCCCACTTAATAAGTCCTGTCCAGCTGACTTCTAAATACCTGCATAGGATTGCTCTGTGGGTTGCAATTAAATTCTGGAGAGTTACTGTGATGTAAAATCAAAGGCTTTCACAGCCAGAATCCATAGATTGTTGTGGGTTTTCCGGGTTTTGAGACCGTGTTCTGTTAGTATATTCTCCTGACGTTTTGCCTGCATCTGTGGCTGGCATCTTCAGAGGATATGATTATATCCTCTGAAGATGCCAGCCACAGATGCAAGCGAAACGTCAGGAGAAAATACTAATAGAACATGGCCTCAAAACCCGGAAAACCCACAACAACCTATAGTTACTGTGATGTTTGTGCTCTGGGGACTTCCACAACTGAAAGCCCTAGTAAGATTAGGTCTTTGTTAGTGTTGATAGGTTTTTAAATGAAGACTTGAACTCTACAGTAAGTGTAGTTTGATGGGATATCCAAACTTGGCTACAGAACTGTACCTTATTGCTTTAAATTTGGCTTCTCCAGCAACAATTGCAGATTGATGAGCCATCCGTGAAATGTGAAAAAGCAAATGAATTTTCTTCTGTGTTTTTGCATATTGGGATAAATTCTGATATATAAATGGTGAGACCTAGAAGAATCTGTCTAGTAGCATGGTCACCTAGCAGTGTGATTCTGTCGCTTAGCAAACTTAGTAATATTTCTTTAGATGTGCTGATGATGCAAGGGAAAGCCTGGAATAAGGTCACTTTCTCTTGAACAGATGTCATGCACAAATGGTATTGATACATGGAAGTGCATGGCTTACTGCTGTTACTGCTTGACAAGTGCAAGTTCAGACATTTGTCCTAGTGTTCATTCAGTTAACACCTGCCACATACAAAATGCCAGTTTAGGCATGCAGCCAAGAAAATGGTTATTTCACTTAACAGAGACAATGCAGTGTACAGGTGGCTCTGTAACACTTGCTATGTGACAAATGTTTGCTGGTCGTGCACCCATAGAAACATGGAAGCTTTGTGACTGCATGTGTGGAGAAACATTTTGATGTGGACATTCTACTGTTCCAGACAGTGCTGAAGAAAATCTTTACAACATTGATATTCAGAACTTACCTGTTTAGTCCTTACCTGTAAAATGGGACCTATTTCTAACTTAATATACTTGCTCCCTCTTACTTTGTTTTCTTCCTCTGCCTGTTGTGGGCCATATCTAAGCTACAGACATACTGATTTAGTGATAATTCCTTATGCACATGTCACTGTGTAGGATTGTTTGGGGACAGGATCGATAAAGCTTAATGCAGAGAGTTTATTGCATTTATCTTACTACATTTTCACAAGCAGTGGGAGTCATGGCAGTAACTTTATAGATCAAGCATAGAGTTGTGGTGTAGAAATACTCTCTATTTTGTCTATTTTGTCTATTTTTCCAATATTATGTTAGTATTTTTTTGTTAGTGTTTGTTAGTGTAAGTGTAAGATTTGTGTTAGTGTTAGTATAAGATTTGTTAGTGTTGCATTTAGTTTATCTATACAACAGCCACAGCCATAACAATGATGAGCTTAACTAAAGCACAAAGGCTGGAGGATGATGGGTTCTAAACACAAGAAAGTTGGTATTTATCAATCAGATTTTGCTCATTAAATTCCAAATTTATGGTGGCATCATAAACAGAATATCTTTATATCAGCTGGGCAAATCATTAAGTATCAGTTTGACGTATGGCTTGATAATCATCAGTAATCTATGATATGTAGCTAGATTGAATGTGGTGATTGAGCTAGATCTTCTCTTCTTTGGTGGAGTACTGGACTGTGTGTACTTTTCTAGTGCCTTAGTATTTTATTTTTAAGCAAATATCTCACCAAGGTCATGATCTATTTGTGATTGCCAGCCCCATTAATTGAACCTAATGATTTTGAGTACTTTGTTGCTAATATAATGAACACAGAAAAGGAAATGCAATTATGTATATAGTCTATATGATAAAGAAGTGTAAGATAAAAGACTTCATCTTTTGTACCTGATTATAGATCAAAATGTCATTTAGGTCAAGGTATGTTTTTAGTAAGAAGAGTGAATCAAAATGTTACTAATGTTTGAAGTTTGATAGACCTAAATCCAGACCTAAATCTGAAATTTGTGTATGTGAAGTGGCATGCATGGCACTGAAAGCCTGACTTCAGAGTTAGAAAGTGTAAGCAAAAAACATTGTCCGTCTTAAATAAATACTTCTGAAGTTCCTTCACTTTCACAGAGGAAGTCACTAAAGAGACAATCAGATTAATTAAACAATCCGGAGATGTAGTCTTAGTTTAGTCTTTATATTGGAATCCCCAAAAAAGGTGCTTACCAGCCAACTATATATTTCGCTCAGTCATTTAATCAACTGTTCTCTGAACACTATTCTTACGAACAGTTCTTTGAGTTATTGTGCTTTGGACACATTGCCTAGCAATCATCAAATAAGACCGTGAACCTTCTAAAGACCAGTTAATAAGATGTTTGTTAATTTTTTCAGTGAAGGTGGTGTTTTCAAGGCCCATCTTACGTTCCCAAAGGACTATCCACTCAGACCGCCAAAAATGAAGTTTATCACAGAAATATGGCATCCAAACGGTAAGATAGCGTCTTTATTATGTATGAAGTGTAGTATTCTGTCTCAATTTAGGAGTGTGGAAAATTCGAGATAGGAATGTCAATTTCTTGGCCTCAAACAATCTCTTTACAGGTTTGAGTGGTATCAGACATCCACCTGCAAAAAGAGGCTGGTGGAAACTGATTTCCTCACCCTGCCTCTCCCAAAATACTTCTTGAAGACCAGAAGAATCCTGTTGTGTAGCATAGGGGCTATGTTGGAAAGGGGAGTTTATGGGAAATTGGGTGGAAATACTTTAACTGAGGAAGGTAGTGTCTCTGCCCATTTTTTCCACAAAACTCCCTTTCTCCAAAGCCCATCCCATTCAACAGGATTCTCTGCCTGACTCCCAGGCAGAATTGCCAGGAAGTTGATGGGAAGGAGAGCGGGATCAAAATCAGACTCGACATATCTCCATCTGCCCATGGGCAGGTGGATCCCACCAACTGTTCACAGACTAAATGCCTTAACTGGAAGATGAACATACTAACCATTTAAGTCAGTGAATAGACATGCTTTCAGTAGGGAAGGGAAAAGTACTTGATCATAGTCTGATATCACAGAGTGGGTATTGCGTGTTAGGTAAAAAGTTGAGGAAACAAGGATTATTAGTGTCAGGTGACTCTGGATGACCTAAAGCCATCTTGGAAAAGTCACTGTTGGCCTCTGTTCCCTATTTTGAAAGTGGAAACAATTGGTGCTTGGATTATAGAACAGCTACTATGTTAAAGTGTATTACAAGAACTCATAGTGCATTTCTGCTAATGGACATTGCTGAGAAAAATGTCCAGTAGTGGCAAGTTGTTATGCAGAGTGGCTGTTGGATTTGTCAAAATGTACATCTATTCTAGGCCTTTTCCAAATGTTGTACCAGTAAATTATGTAAATTAACTGTAATGTAAAGACATGTGTCTGTCCTAAGTCTACTGCCAGTCAATGAAATTTTATTTTCAACATTTATGCTCCATCTTTCAAAATAAGTATTCATATTTATAACCATTTAGGTGATAATTATACCTTAATTGTAGCAGTATGGATATGTGGGATATAATCCTCCTCCTTTACCTTTTGTTTGTACCATTTCTCAAAGAGAAAAATTTTCTAAATTGCTAAGCATCTAAAAAAAAATCTTTTCCCTTCTTTTTGTAGTTGATAAAAATGGTGATGTCTGTATTTCCATCCTTCATGAGCCTGGTGAAGACAAGTATGGCTATGAGAAACCTGAAGAACGCTGGCTTCCCATCCATACTGTGGAAACCATAATGATTAGTGTAATTTCTATGCTGGCAGATCCCAACGGCGACTCTCCTGCAAATGTTGATGCAGCGGTATGACTTGTGTGGTTTGTAAATAAATCTCTTCCCAGCATTGCTGTTGAATAATGGTTGCATTAGAAATGGTTTAAGGTTCTTGACAAACAGATTACTTCCCATAATACATTTTCTGGTAATAAATGAGGCAGGGATAGGACAGAAGTGGTGTGGTAATAGTGTTACTGTTGCAAAATAGGAATTGCTTTCCTTGTCCAGATTTAGAGAAGGCCAGTATCTCTCAATTAACTTTCACAGCTTATAACGTGATTTTCACAAAAGCGGGCTACAATTATGGCCACTTGAATCTGTGAATGAAACTTCCCTCCAAAGCAGATATACATGTATATGCATGTATATACTTGTCGTTTGACAGCTGTTATTTACAAGTTCTCACCATCTCCATTTCCATTTTTCTGGCAATTGAGAGTTGCTGGTTACTAGATGAGGTGGTGCTGCTTCATTTGGGGCTGCTTTTCTTGGAAGGATTTGGACCTCTTTAAACACCTGACTTGTACCATGGGAGCATGGAATATGATTGTACAGCTCAGTACTTTAGAGTCAATTTGCTGGTACTTAACCTGTTAAATTGAGCCTGAAAATGTCAGTGGCTAGCAAATTCTCCAAAACTGGGAAGTGATGATCAGTATAGTGAGGATTCAGTGTTCTGCTTTGCCAGTTTTCTTTCCTAAAAGCAAGGAAAGCAGAATGATTATACATATCTGCTTAAGATGCATATTCTGGCACAGAAAGTTGAGTCTTCTAGCACATACAAAGTCTTCATCTCAGTATACACAATGCATGGCTTGCACGCTGTTGCCTCAGAAAGAGAAAACATGTCCTTTAAAAAAAAATTAAATAGACTTGCTGTGAAGTCAGTCAGCAAGCTACAAATTAAAAATGATTGAAACTTCCTATTCAGGATGACAAATTGTCAGTTGCTCTTGTTGGAAAGAAAAGGCAAGTAATTTTATAGCACTCTTCAGATTTCTGAGGAGTTGGGAAAATATGTGATACTGAGAGCTCATTTTAAATCTGGATTTGAATCTGCAGAAAGAATGGAGGGAAGATAGAAATGGAGAATTCAAAAGGAAAGTTGCCCGCTGTGTAAGAAAAAGCCAAGAGACTGCTTTTGAGTGACACTTAGTTCAGCAGCTAGTAGCTTCACTTTTTTCAGGGTAAGTATTTTTCACATTGCAGAAAATCCGCTATGAGTTGGAAAAGCAAAGTGGTGTGGTAAATACTAGCAGCCTGTTATAAATCAGAATTGTGCCGGATCTGGAGGTCACTTTTCTCTCCTTGAAACCCTCTGGGTTTACGTGAACTATATAAAACTGCTCAGAATAACACAACTTGTTGTAACCAGAATCACTTGAAAAACAGTATATATTTTTTTTTATGATGATGAGGACAGGTGGTCCCTGCAAGCTATTTAAAAGGTGAGTTGCCTGTCATGGTAGCTTCCAGGATAGGCTATTCACCCTTTTTTATGGGGAGGGTCAAAAGGTAGTTTGGGAAGTCCAGAGGGGTTGAGGGCCACAGAAATGTCAAATGAGTCAAATGTCAAATGAGTCCAATGTGACTCAAGGCCATTTTTTTTTCACCCATGTAGGCAGTGGGGTAAGGAGTTTTGTAGTACAAGTGTATATTTCCTAGATATTTTATTCCTCCATTTGTTGTATGGACTTGCCTCCTCCTTCCTTCATATTGCTAGTCTTGAAGTCCACAATCTGTAAAGATGTTGTGACTGGTTTATATTCGAAATGAAAGTTGCTACTGCGAAGGAGTCACCCCACCCCAAAATGAAATTTGAATCAGAACTCTTTGACATTGAATTGTCTATATGTGTTGTTGAAGCCTTTCTTACTTCGTTGGTATCTATGTCTCTAAGGCACAAATAGCCCCCCAGTCCCTAGAAGAGCCAGAGTGGTATAGCTCATTGGCAAGATGGGAGATGGCTAGTATCTAAGTCCTTGCTCAACCACAAGAGCTGCTTGGGGGCATAAGTTTTTGTGCATAAGGGTGTGTGGGATCATGGATGTCACCTCAAAGCTTCTTGGAGGAGGGGCAGGATAAAAATTGTTTTTGAAATTCCAGAGTCTGACTCAGGAGGAGGAGCTGAATAAAGAGAGACTGTAGTTGAGGTGTCCAAGTGTGCTTGGCATGACATGTCCTTGATTTTAGAAGTAGTCTGATAGACAGATGTGCTTGTAATATTTCCTAATATAATATTTCCTGAACTAGTACAGGGATGCGAAAACTTGTGTATAATTTTGGGGAAAAAAGCCAATGACTCTGCAGTCTTACTTTTGGCTTTGTGGAAATAAAAAGGTTAATAGTGGTGGACTGGGAGCACCTCCTGTGCTTCTCTAACTCTAAGTGGATATGGGCTTGCTCAGGCCCATGCATGTGAAATTACCAATGGTAGGAGATAAGTACTGATATAAACAGGATGGGTTATATTTTAAGGTAGGGTGTTTAAAATGTCAGACTTTTAGTACCAGTATGTTTGTTTAATGTAATACAGAACATTATCCAGCAGAGTCATTCTGTGTGAACAGAAAATTTTTGCCTGATATTTGGTGTTAGAGTTGATGCAATAGTAGTCCCTCTTTTTATGTTTTTTGTACCTTTTACAGGATTATCAATAGCAACAGATACAACTTGTGTTTTTCAGAGAATCTGTCTTGTTGAATGACTTTCAGAATTAAGCATACAAATGTTTACATACATGAGAATTAGCTCTTATGGGTAGTCAAGGCTCTGCCTGTCTGTGTTGACATATGCTCCATACCCCCATGGGTGTTATTCTTACTTGACTTGATTAAATGACTCCCATTAAATTGATTTGTGATGGCTGTATGGTATAGTTCTAGTGAGAACTCTTTACATCTCAGAATGCATGCTGGAAATCCTTACTAATCCAGAGTAGCAACACCATTCATTTACCAGTCAGGATATGAGAGCAATTTGTCAGGGAGAATGACAGTACTCTTTCCACACGCACAAAGATCTTAACTGGAATGTATGGCACGTTCAAAAATTGTCCACCCACACTTTGTACAGGGCTGCTCCACCTGTGGTATTTACTTTTTGACTCAGCTTTCAGGAACCTTTGGTTTTGGCCAGTTTCCCCTTTGTAAGCTGGTATGCTGTTGCTACTGATGGCTTAAGTTGTAGAGCTACCATCTTGGCACCATGTATTGTACTCCCATTTACTGATGATGGTCTGTGGGTGCTTAATTTTAGTAGCTGCTGTGGGGAAAAGGAAACCCTGCCAGAATTTACAGTTAAGTTGGTGTGACAACTAAGGCTCTTTGACACTTCAGTCCCTCAGTACAAATACTGCTCCCTTTTGGCTTAAATAGGTCAAGATATTGTTAAGCAACAACCTGTCGAAACAAAACATACAACCTTTCTAACCTTCCATAGATATATTCACTGGATATAATGAAAAGGCACTTAAACATCTGTGTAAAGAACAGATCGTCAGATAGATTTCCTTCCCCACACCCCAGGTGATAATAAGAGTATTGTGCAGTTTGTACAGCATACTTGACTAAGCCACTTTTGATCATCAGTGCCTGATAACATCTGGGCTGATGAATAAAACTGCTAGGCTTTTTCTGAAAACTGTTCTAATGTTCTGGAAGAGTTCTGTGAAATTTGATGTATTCAGCCAGGGCAATTCAACCAACTTACTTTTTGAATGAGGAAGAGAAGGTGCTTTTGACATAATTTTATGGTTTGAATAGAATCATAAATAGAAGGAGCTCATATGTCAACACAACTACTATAGTTCTTAGTCTTAGAAAACAGCACTTAAAGGTGGCACAGTCTCTTTAAATAATTTAACCACAGAAAGATGTTAATTGTGCAAATATTCTAGCTGTGTGCTGCCTCTAAAACAAACCTCTTAAGACTAGGCCTGGAGCAAACTGAATTGGGGTACTAAACAGCAGGTCAGATACTGGTGATCAGAGTCAATGTACGTATAAAAACAGCTCTGTCAAATGTATTGTGTGGATGCTTTGGGAAATACTCAGTGGAGAGACGTGTCTTTTACATTCTACTGCACTTCCTAGCATGAAGATGCTGTCAAGTTTATATCTAGTCTGGCTGACAATCTTCTCTTATTGGCTTGCAGGTCTCCAATGGAGGAACATGGCACTGTTTTTCCTGCACTCTACCCACCTATTGCTGGACTTCTGTTTATACCAAGTTGGCAGACACTGGCTGGAACTGGGCTGCAATAAAACATGCCAGTTATTAATGCTGACAAAGAGCCTAACAAGTGCCAACAAGAATTTGCGTATTTTGAAAACTAATGGAACTGCTTTAACCTTCAGGAAGAATTGTAAAGATGTGTACATAGCACAACATGATCCGGATAATATATATACTATTCATGTACATCCACAAATACACATTGTACCAAATAATGCTGTCTGGTAGCTAGAGTAAGAATCGTGTAAATTCTAAAGATTTTTAGCAGGTTTCTCTTCCCCCCTCCTCCCCAATTCATGTTTTTCTTATGAGTCTAAAAAAATTCTTGTGAAGCATGTCAGACTAAAACAAATTAGGATTTAAAAAAATTCCATTTTAACTTTTTTTCTCTTCAGCCATTGAAGCTTCATTAAAATCTCTCACTTTAATAAAGTTTAATACCTTTGTAACTCCCTTCCCCTCAACTTTTTTCAGATTAATAAACACTGAGATCTCTTACTTGATTCTACCGATGACTTGAGCACTGTCACCAGAAGGTGCGTTTTTCCCTTGTGTTTGGACCCAGCTGCGCTCATCTTCTGGCTTAGATGTAGCAGTAAGACTTTCAGCTGAGGCATACTCTTGAGCCTAACACTTTTCCTCAGAAGGGCTGAGAGCATTTGCTTTGGAAGTGGTCAGCAGTGTAAGTTAGCCCAATATAGGTTGAACTGCTTTTTTTATTTCTTGCCTGGTTTGAAGTTCGATAAATAAAGGCATGCAGAACTATAGGCTTTCTAATGAGTTCTGGTTTTGCTGTCAAATGCTTTTCTCTATTCCCTCCCTTCACTCTCCCCTCTTAGTTCTCCCTTTCCCCCTTCATATTTCTTTCCTTCAGATCTCCTGCAGATTTTCCTCACTTAATGTATAAAGAGAAATTGCGATGTATATTTTCATGTAACTTGATTTTGGAATTCTGTCACCTTCTGTAGTGAGTTCTTCCAAAATATAAATTTTTCCAATAGCTTGGTGTCAAGTCGGCTGTCTCCAATATGAAAACTGAAATAACTTTGAAATAGCCTTAAGGAAAATACTGGTGGCCGGTTTTCGATTGGCAGCAAGTCCTGTAAGGCAACTTCATCAACTGTTGAATCCTGTATGTGGTGAAGATGGTTTGTCCAAAGGCTCGCTAATAAGTTCTGTGAACCTCTGTGGATAGTTCTTGAAGTAACCCTAACCATTGTCCTAAAATAATGAAATACCATCTTGGACAAGTATAATGCAAATGACAGACAGAAGAAAGCTTCACCTTTTTTTGTAGTTGATAAGCTAAGTAGTCCTTCTGGAAATTAGGTGAGTCACATAAGCCAAAGCACAGCAAGCTGAATCTTCCAGCTGTAGATTTGGTTATGATTTAGTAAAATGTGAATACTTATGATGGGTAAAGTGTGAGGGGAGGCATAGCATTATGAAATTACAATGCCAACACTGCCTGTAAAAATGGTTTCTGCTTTGTGACTTCTATGACACACACATGGGTCATTCTATGCCTGCAGAGAGAAATTTGGAAGCTTTTAGAGGTGCTTTTTAGTGGTAACCCTACAAACTGCGTGTGCCCACCAAAACCCAGTTCTTTTTCATCTGCTATCATGGTAGGAACATTAGAACGTCTCAGCATTTTGGCATTTCTCAGTTTCTTTTCACTTTCTGAGGGCTTATGACCATGAAGACTTTCTTAAAGATGCATCTAGACTGGGGCTAAATTCCAGTTTTTGGATGGCCACGCATATTGTCTCCTCTGCCTGGGTGAGGATCACATGGTTGACTCATGCCCCTTTTCTCAGACCTTTAAGCAGAAGTGGGGTGTAACAGAGATTCCCATCTTAAGGCTCTTCATTGGCAAGAAGCCCTCCAGCCTGCAGCCCTTGCAGCCCAGAATAAGTTGCTTTGTTGGCTTCAGTCTGCTCCCGCTCATCTTTGGCCATGGACTGACAGCCAAAGCATTCAGTGAGCCAGACCCTTTTGACCCCTCTTCAAGCCTCTTTGGAAAACAAATCAAAGCCATCAGTTCCAAAACTGGGAGAGGTTCCTAAGCCCTCTTCAAGGGATCAAAAATCTAGCAATGTTCCGCATAAGCCGGGCAAGTGTCTAGAAAAATAATTGCACAAAGAGAAATGTTTGTCCTCTTTAGCTTCAAGAGAGCCAGAAGAGGGATAAGGGTCAGCCACTGAACCCTCCCTGCCAACAGATTAAGTTATGTCAGGTTCTTCCACCCAAGAGCACCACCCATCCCTGTCTCATATTCTCACTTCTCCAGCATCTCGTCATTGTCTTGTGAGCCTGATCTTGGAGAGAATCACTAGAGATTATGAATGTGCAGTCTGACCAAGTTCAAGTTGTTGGTTCCTACAGTACTTAGAAGAGGAGATTCTTGACAGATCTCTTTCCAGCTTTTAGTTATCACAAGGCCTGGGGTTCTATGCTGAGAATATTGTTTCCTGAAGTGCTGAAATGTGTTGAAACTTGCAGGGAACCTCAACCTCCCCCCGTCTCAATAGTGGAGTAGGCTTCAGTGCCAGGAGGATTCCCATATTTCCATACCAACTTTATCCCTCTTTACCTTATTATAGGGTCTCAAGGCATCATCATTCTCATGGGGACTGTTCAAAACGTATTTCTATCACCTCAGCCTTTATGCCTGGGATCCATGCTATGATTATTGTCTGACTTGTGAGGACTGCTGTAGAGACCATCACTCCTGGCCTCAGTCTGCTGCTCATTGCATATCGCTGAGTTGAACTGTCCAGCAGCCACTACTTATAGACCTCTGCTCTCTCCAAGAGCTCCAGTACAATCCCCTCTTCCAGCCAGGGAACCTGCTGCCAGGCCCACCAATCCAGCCAATCATCCCCACTGTACCACAGCCATCCTGATCTTGACACCAGCACAGGTTTGCTTTTGCAGCCTCCCAGAGTTGTTGATAGGGAATCCTTATCTGAGTCATCGTTGGAGGAGTAATCAGGTTCCTTGTCTCCAGAGGATCCTTCTACTGTCTCCCTCAACCTGTTGGTGGGAGATCAAAATCTATTTCCCGTTTAGATGACCTTGCAATCTTTATGGAGGGGGTCTTCAGAATGGCTAAAATCTTCAGATTCAGGAGTCTGAGCCACCTCTTGAGAACTTGGTCTTTAAGATCCTCAAAATACTCCATCTAACAGATATACCTCTGTTTCTGGCCCTTTGGAAGATGGTGCATTACTTGTGACAGACTCCAGCCTTGGTTCCTTCCACTTCACGGAAGACTGAAAATCTATAACGAGAGCAAGAAGACTGTGATGTGCTTTTTAAGCTCCCTCAGCCAAATTCAATTATTGTTGATATGGTACAATTCAAGTCTTCTGAGAAGGCCCATACATCTCTGGCCAATAAAGAAGGGTATAAAATCAATGTCATGGCCCACAAGACATATTTGACAGCATCTCTCTCCCTCAGGGTAGCAAATTATCAGGCTTGTATAGAGGCTTACCAACAGTTCCTCTGGGAACAGGTTCCCCCTCGCTTCAAATGCCGGTTGGGCGATGATAAAAAGGTGGCCCTGCTTTTCCACTCTGTAGTGCATAAATTAGCAAGGCAGGCAGCAGACTAGTGCAAAGGCCACAGTGAATATGCCCGCACTTTCTAGACATGCCTGGCTATGCTCCACAGATCTAATCCACAACACAAGGTCAACCATTGAAGACCTTCCGTTTGATGAACATGGGTTGTTCTACTCTTCCATGGATAAAAAGCTTGAGCACAACCAGAAAATGAGCTTGACAGCTAAGAAGTATGGTCTAGAGTCCCCAGCCTGCACAGGTCAAGGCTAACCTGTACTAGTTCAAGCCATTCCCTCCTAAATGAGTCCCACGTTCTCTACTTTGTCAAATCTCCAGAACTCCCACTCAAGACTTTCCTCTTCCTAATGCTCTTGCAGTCAATCAAAGCTTTGCTTTTCTGCTATGAAAGCACCTTGCAACTCCAGATGTTGTCTCTGACTTCCTCCTGCACCAAGCAACTACCAACCACATTTCCTATTCCACGTTTGGTTAGTGCCCTCCTTTAACAGATGACGTACCAAAGTGTGGATCCTCCATATAATTCAACAAGGGGATTTAGCAGAATTCTCTGAACTCACTCCATGGGAACTTTCAGATACATGTACCCTTTGGATCCTCTTGACCAGGAGATCACAATGCTCCTACAGAAAGGTGTCACAGAACAAGCTGATCCATCCGTATCACCTCTCAAGTTCTACTTGAGGTACTTTATGATCCCCAAATGGGATGGAGGCTTGCACCTGATCTTAGCTCTCAGGGAAGATAATTCCTTCAGTCCCTTGAAACAGATCAAGATGGTTACCCTGCTGAATATCTTTCCCCTCCTCCACAAAGGTTCACCTCAATAGGCCTATGAGATGTGTACTTCATATTAGTATCCACCCTTCCAGCAGACGCTTCCTCTGATTCCGTGTCGGATTGGAACATTACCAATTTTGTGTGTCCCCTCCCCTTCAGCCTCACAATGGCCCCAAGGGTTTTCTTGAAATGTGTCAGTAGCTTCGTTAACTGTCGAAGAAGTCTCCATTTTCCTGTATTTAGGTGATTGGCCAGTGGTCTCTTCTTCTTTCCACCAGACCTTTCAAAATGTACCCCTCATTGTGTCCTTTCTTTGAGACCTAGGCTTTCATAATAAACGGGGGTATATCTCCCAGGCATCAAAAACACCCTCACTGACGATCTCAGTAGAATACTTTTGTCATCTCCTGAGTGGAAGATGGACTCAGCCTTCCTCTGTTGCCTCTTCCATCATTGGGAAAGGGATTTCTTTGTGTCGCCAGCAAATGCCCAGTGTGTTTGATTTCTGCAGCAGGGGCCATCAAAACCCAGGCTGTCTAGGAGATATCTAGAATATCTAGATAAATAGATAAAAGAATATCTAAATATTCTTTTTTCATGGGGTAATTCTCTGTTTTATTTCTTTTCCTCATTTCCTCTTCTTATGAGAGTCACCATGAAGCTCAAGGAGGACAATGCAGACACTACTCTCATCATCCCATGCCAGCTGTGCTTCCCCAGGCTTCTTAGACTGATGGCAACTTCCATCGCTTTCTGGACTGCTCGGATTGTCTTCATATGGCACAGCAAAATTCTCCACCTGGATGTGGCTACCCTCAGGCTCACCACATGAAGACTTCACCCACATTGGAGCTGCTGGACGACATCCAACACGTGATGTCTGTTGGCAAAGCGCTCTTATGCAGCCAAGAGCACCTCATTTGTGTCCTTTCTACAGACTCAGGGTGCTGCATCAGACAGTTTCTTGCTCATATGTGTGTTTTGTTTCCTTATGTCACTGTGAACTAAAGATCTTTTGTACTTTTCCCTGACAGTCTATCTGGTGGTCATCTCTGCGAGCTCTAAAATGCAAGATGCTCCCTCTTAATCAGTGCATCTGAAGGTAAAGGTATTCTTGAAGGGCAAGATCATCTACCTAATCTCAGATGGCTACCTATGAGCGCCCTGTCATTGGTCCGTACTAAACATATGGCACATCCCTTCAAACCCATGGTGTCCTGTGATCTTCACCTGCTGTCCTGGAAGATGGCATTCCTTTTTACCATCACCTCTCCATGCAGGGCCAATGAATTGGCAGCTCTCAAAATGGGTCTGCCTTACGACTACTTTCATAGAGACAAGATGGTCCTCTTTACATGCATTTCTTTCCTCCCCAAAGTAGTTTCCAATTTCAGTCTTAACCAGCTGCTGGTGCTTCCCGCCTTCATGCAATCTCTATTTTCCAATCTTCAACACATCCTTCATACCCTAGACGTTAGACAGGTGCTCCTGTTCTGTGACTCTCAAGACAAAACAATTTAGGAAGTCTTCTCAGCTGTCCGTCACCTATGAGATGCATAAGAAAAAGAAGATGGTCTCATATCAATGTATGTCCTACTAGGAGAGTGAATGCTATCCACCTCACCTGTTCCCTTGCTGGGAAACCTCTTCTGCAAGGGATCAAAGCTCACTCAACTCAAGATGGTGTATCTCAGAGGGATTCCTCTCCTAGAACTCTGCTGAGTGGCTTCATGATTGGAACTGTCTACATTCCTGTCTCGTTACAGACTCGATGCTTGATTCTGAGCTGATACGGCATTTAGTAGAGTGGTGCTGTCAGTGATCATGGCATGACCTACCATCCCTGAGTTTAACTTGCTATTCTCCCATATGAGAGTCACAGAAACCACACAAAAGGTTGCCCACCTGTAACTGTGGTTCTGCATGTGATCATCTGTGAATTCACACAACTCGGCCTCCTCCACTTTTGATGCCATTTCTTTCTTCAGGTCTTCCAACAGTGGACTTGGAACTGGGTTTCAGCAGGAACACATGGCTTATATATGTGTGGGTGAGGAGGTAGGCTTACTGCCAAAATGCAGCTCTAGAAGCTTCCAGAGATCTTGACGCAGGTGCAAAATGACCCATATGTATGAATTCATAGAAGACCATTCAAAGAATCACGGTTACAGTGGGTAACCTGTTGTTCTCATTGATCTTGTAATGTTAGTGCCGTAGAGGTCATGGTTGTGGGCCTGTTTGGCCTTTTTGTTAGCTCCCTCGTATACACAAAGCTGTTAAGTTCTACAGCAATACATACCTGCTGTTTACAGCTTTCAGTATCTGCTGCTTCAGAGCAGCAGCTGGAGTCAAATTGCTTGCTGTAAGTTCAAATCCACAAAGGAACAGTAGCAGCATCCCTCTGGTACAACATGGAGGCAGGTGGCACTAAAGCTAGTTACATGACCTGAAAAAAATAGGCGTTGGTCCTCAGTGGTACTGCATCATGCATTTGTTTCTGTAGGGGCTCCTAACAAAACATTAACTACTCTGATTTTAAAATGCAGTTGTGGCCTCTCACTCCTGTAAAATATCCATCTGGCAGAAGGGAACATGTGTAAATATAGCAAAGGAGGGAGTTGAATGGATCTTCTGTGGCTTTTTGTCTGTGCAGTTAATTGTATGGGATCTGAATAGATGGGTCTGAACTCATTTTCCACTGCTGCTACTGTGAGCCTGTAAAACAACCTTTAGACTCAGTTAAAAAAAAATAAAAAAATAAGCAGTTGGCTAGACTTGCCCGTTTTGGAAACTGCCATTCCAAACAAAAGCAAACATGGAGAAGGGGAAAAACATATGGTTGATTTCTGAGGGGAAAAGAGGGAACTAATTATGATTGCGAGAGGAACCACTATTGGTACAAGCCAATTAGGAGAAATAGCAATTAAAATCCGAAATGGAGGTAAGCAGGTTCTTGCCTCTGCTACATCTTTTAAAAACAGCAGTGTTTTGTCCCATTTGTCTGGATACATGTGGCAGCGCGAGTACAGCTAAGCTGCCATGAATTAGAAATGGTACTTAATTAAGTGTGCTCTCTCTTCAGCCAGACCGATGTATTTGCTGCTTCTGAGCTGTTAGTACCCAGACACAATAGCTGGATTTAGACAATTGCTCAAACAAGAACCAAATTTGTTGGGCTCCTGCTGAGATGCCTTGCCAGCCAGCTGGCTACCATTTGTGCTCTTCTGCTTGCGTAAGGCACGGTGGCGGCAGCGGGGGGATAGTCTTCCACCCTGGCCATCTTTTCCATAATTAAAATATGAAGGGAAATATCCCAGTGTTTCTAGGACAGCTATTGTGATCCAAAGGCAGCCAGCTGGATGCGGAATTAATAAGGGCTCCCAACTGGCCACGGCACAATGTATTCTCTAGCTGTCCTTCGAACATAAACTGCACTGAGGTGATGGAAGTTTGAGAAAGATAGTTTCTCTTATCTCTTTATATCAGGTTGGACAGAGAACCCGAGAAGTGTTGACATTCCCACTGAAAGGGACGTACACGTGGCAAGCAGCATGAGGAATCTAGCTCTTTAGAAAAGGTCGTGGATCTAGAATGGGTCACGAAAGGTTTACAGGGGAGTATTTGCTTAATCCAGTATTCTTATTCCCCCGTTTTGCCTGTCCTTGTACACATTTAAGTCAGAGCTTTTCAAACTTTTCATGTTGGCGGCACACTTTCTGGACACACATCATTTCGCGACACAGTAATTCAGTTTTACTCGCAAACCAGAGGTTAAACAGTAGGAAAGGCAGCCTCCGCACCCGATCGTGGCTTGCTTCTGTTGCCTTCACCAAGGAAAGACCCCGGTGAGGGTGGCAGCAGTGGAAAAGGCAGCAGGAGAGGCTTGCGAGGCGTCTTTCTCAACCTGGGGAGGCGACACACCCACACGCTTCAGGCAACACACTAGCGTGTCACGACACACCGTTTGGTAAGCCTTGCATTAAGTTATGTCTTTCTGTATAAATACTTCTGATATCAGCGGGACTGAAATCAAAATTAGCACTGTATTCATATGAAGAGAGCCAGCGTGGTTTAGTGGTTTGAGCATTGTGGAGGCCAGAGTTTGAATCCCTCCTCCAGCTACGGGAACCCACTGCGTGGGACAAGTCTCTCTCTCGGCCTCAGAGGAAGGCAAAGGCAAACCCCCTGAACAAATCTTCCCAAGAAAACCCCACCATAGGTTCACTTCAAGGTTGCCATTAATCAGAAATTACTAAGAAGGCACACAACAGCAATTAATATGAAACTACCTCATTGCTTTGTCCTGGGGCCAAGGTTGTTTTTGCCAGTTTGTTCCTTGGCCCTGTTGATACAAGACAGGCTTTGGGAGCTGGAACATGTCTGCTTAAATCTGTGTTGTCATTGTTAAGTGGAAATCCTTTATGCCACAGTTGCTTAAGGTATCTGATGTGATGAATGGGTGTTTCTTTTTCCCCCCATGTGCCAGTGAGTGGCATTATATTGGTGGGCATTGACTACAACTGTTTCTTTCTTCACCCAAAACATGCCACAGATCAGCATCGGTCCGTGGACCGTCACTGCTTTAGCCATTTGAAGGACCACTGTGAGAAGATTCTTAATATTGATCAGTTTCTGACAATTGGTACTGTGTCTGGAAAACAGTTTTGCCATTTCTTTTTCTCTAACTCCCAAGGAAAAGGTGATGAGACAACACCCATTGGAATAGCTCCTGTTTTTGCCCCAAGATGACTGTCTTAGAGGTCAGTTTGTGAGATACTGTAAGATGTTGATAAAGGCAAACTAACCTTTTCAGGATTTATTGTTGCCATGCAAAAAAGGGAAGGCAGGAAGGGACTTTTTAGTGTCCAAACAGGTGCACTGGCTGGCCTGTGAATCAAAACATCAAATTACTGGGTCCCCAGCTGAACTAGAAATACTCCGTACTAACCCCGATTTATCTGTACTCTGCCTTTCAGAAAGAAAATTAGTGATGGCTTACAGTACGAACGATACTTAATGGAACACCTCTTCCTTCATAGCCCTGCTAAGATGAACATATGAGGCCTTCTCAGGCGTGAGGGTGCGTGACAAAGGAAAAAGCCGTTTTGGTTGTGCCACCTGCCCTGTCCTTGATAACATGCATTATAAGATAGTGTTAATATGGCTGCACTGATTTCATAAAGCTGAAGAAAACTGCTAAAAGGCCTAGATTGGAGAACAGATTACCTAATACCTTACCACTGCTCTTTAAGATTGGGTTTTTTTTTCCTACACCCCAAGTGGTAACTGAGGGGGAGCTGGGGCATAAGTGGGCACTTTCTGTGTCTGTGCCTAGATTGTGAAGTTTCCTCCCTTCCAAGGACCTTCCCCATAAGACATTTTTATTCCAGCTCGTAGCTGATCTCTTACGTTTCAGTTGATCTTGTTTTGTCTGAATGTAAAAGAAGAAAAAAAGAACAAAAACTCTACTTATGAAAGTGCCACAGTAGTTCTCCTTTTTCTGGATGCTGATTGAGTGAGCAGCAAACTTTCAGTATTGCTCACTGTGGAAGCCTGTTCACTGGTTACTTAGTTAATATGGGATTCAAGAGGATTTTATAGATTACTATTTTCCACTGACCATGAAACTGGCGCATTTTGCACAGGATTAAGACAACACTGAGTTTATAGACGACTCATATTTTCAAGAGGGAGAGTCAAACCTGATTGCTTTTCCCATTCTCAGGAAGGCTAGAGGCTATCTGGGTGAAACTTAATGCCGTAACGTCCCCTGATCACAACCATTTGAGGATCTGCAGACTCCTGGTCATTACATCTCAGACACAACACATAGATTACATGACCCAAGGAACACATCTTCCCTTTTCTCTCCCTTGCCACATGTTTTTTGTAACTTTTTGCTGGATGAAGAGGTCTGACAATCTTGAAAGTCTGCACAAATTTTTTTTGGGGGGCGTCATTTTATTTGGCTAAATCAGAGCCTGGATAGGTTACTTTTTTAAAACTGCAGCTCCAAGAATCTGCTGTTGCAGGATTGGGAATTCTGAGAGTTATAGTCCAAAATGTAACTTTTTCAGGCTGTGAATAAGTCAAGTAAAAGGATTACGATAATGCAAACTGGTAACATGCATATTTCCTTTCCAGTGAGAGAGGAAGGATTGGGACTAGCAAACTTGTTAGCAATGCCAAGAGCTGCTTGGGTAAACGTTAAGTAGGTTTGTTGGCATCTTTATTAGGGGAAGATGAGGGTGGAATAGCAAGCCATAATACAGGATGATAACCTCCTAGAATCATGGAGTTGAAAGAGACCGTAAGGGCCATCCAGTCCAATCGCTTGCCATGCAGGAAATATACAAATTAGTCCCAACAGGTGGACAACCAGCTTCTGTTTAAAAATCCCCAAAGAATGAGGACTGACCAAAGTACCCTGAAGCAATGAGTGAGTTCAAAATTCTACTGAACCAAAAGTACTGAGTGAGTAGCTGATGTATATCTTAATACTTTTCCTGAAAGATATTACTGTACATGTGCACCTCAGTTAACGAAGTTGACTGTTGTGCGTTTTCAAGTTGTTTCAGATTTACGGCGAATCTAAGTGTTGGCTTAAAATATACACGAGGGATGTTAGAAGATTCTCAATTGCCTTCTCATTAGTATGATTAACAAGAATATTGATAAACTGCTTCTATTGATCAATTTTATGAATAACCTCTGTTTTGTTAACTCCTGCATGAAACTTTTATTGCTGAAATCAGGAGTACATTTGTTACATCAGTGATAGACTTGTTTGTGAACATTATGATAGTTAAAGATAGTTAGACACTGCTGTGTTCTTCCAAACAGCTGACGGAAGAGTTAGATGAGAAATAACAAGTAGTCAGTCTTAAGTGAAAATTAATCTTGCTGATGTATGTTTTAAGTATGTTCCTAGACCGCAAAAAAAAGAGGAACAGTTAATAAGTTTTTCTGTAAACCTTTGTTCAAAACTATCAATATGTACATGTGAAATGAAACACCAGGTCTGGTAAACCTTGTATAAGGAAACAAAAACATTCTGAACCTTCTTGAGACACTTCAGGGTTTCTTCTAAAACATATCCAAGGATGATTTCAGCTTCCACTATTCTTATGATTTCCATGTTAGTGGCCAAACTTCTTTTTTTAATTTATTTTTTATAAATAATACAAAATCAACTCATGTTACATTCTATTCTTTGCAGATGTCAAGAACGGATAGTATACATAAAAATAAGAAGTACTGGTTACCTATGTTGTCTATACTTTCATATCCTTTCTTATTGTTCCCATCCCATCCTTTCAACTTCCTACCACGCCTCAGTCAGAAAGTTAAATGTTGGGTTACTTAAACTTCTTAAAAGTTTTTATGTTTGGTGGCTAAACTTCTGGCTCGATGCTTTTCAGCGTGCTAGGGGGAGCTGTGCCACAGGCATATCTGCTCTCCACTTCTGTTTTGCCGTTCACACATGCTGAGTGAGGGATTCTGGAGGCAGCTGCTGTATAACTTGCTTCTTACAGGCAAGTACACGCGGCTATGGTAGGATCGGCTAAAGCAGAATGTCTTTCCTTGCTCAAGCTTCGATTATTGAATTATTTACAGCTGACATGCTGCTGCAGCCCAACACCAAAAGTCAGTTTCTTTAGGCTTCCTCTATTATCCTCCCATTGCCAATACTGCTAAAAAAAAATTAAAAAATTAAAAATAAAACTTTCAGCTAGATAAAATTAGGAGGAGGAGGAGGAGGAGGAAAAGGTAGGGCAAGGCAGACATAAAATGCCTTTTTTAAAAAGTTTTGCTATCAGAGGCTTTGTTAACTGGTACACCCAAACTGCTGCTTTGGGGATTTTTGTAACTGTGCTGGGCAGGACACGAGATAGTCCTTAGGGGTCTAAATAATATTTGTACAAATCTTGGCAGCAGAGAAAAGAAACTTTGCAACAATTTGTCATATATCCGCTTGTAAATAAATCAAGTACCAAACAGATTTTCCAGGAAACTTACGTAAGAGAGATGCAATGTATTTTATTTTACTCATCTTTATAGAAATTACAAAAGAAAAACACAAGAGATAATGGCTATTTATCCATCATCTCCAGATGGACAAATGCAATTTTTTGTGAGGAATTCCCTGGAAGCAACTATTCAACAGGGCAAAAAGGATAAAAAGGAGCTTTAAAAAAAATTGCGGCATTGGGGATCCTCAGATGTTCACGAAAATGTGCACCCCTATAAATATTAAATGATAGCCTTGATAACTTGGGAAGAAAGTGGCACCAGCAGCAGATGAAGTGTATTGAATGTCAGTATCTTTGATCCAACTACTAAGAATGAGCTTTGCCTTAGAAAAGCCTGGGCTACAGACAAAGTTTTTAGAAAGACCTGTTCTCTGTATTTCTGCTAATCTATTTGTCTTCCTGAACAAGGTGCACATAACCTGTTGAGGTCTTGAAGAAACAGGTGATTCTATACTTGAACTGAAAGGCACACTTTGATTTCACTGATATTTTTTCCCACTTGCTTCTTGTCAAGAGGAAAAGGAATTTGGCAAATTTCCTCAAGATGCTTTCCCCTCAAGTCTTAAAAAAAACTTCTTTCCTTTAATAAAACTGGAAAAAACACTTGGCATATGCTCAAAGGCACACATGGCTTCTAAAAAAGAAAATCTTTGTTTTGATCAAGAAAAAAGAAAAAAGTTGGCAGGTGCTCAAAAGCACCACTTTTTGCCCTGAAGTTCTGTAAAAAGAAGCCTTTTTCCCTTGCTTAAGAAAAGAGAGTTGACACATGGCACGGGTTTATCTGCAGCTCCTTAAAAAAAGGAAGTATTTGTCAATAAACGACAATGAATCTCGCGGCATCTTAAAGACGAATAAGTTTTATTTGGCACTAGCATAGCTACCTGGTGTTGCCCAGGATTTAATTTTCACTTCTTAGAAATACCTTAGGAACTACCTCCCTTTCCCTTAGGAATTATATATGGTTGAAATACACAGATGTGAGATCCTGTGTCTAATTCCCCAAACTGTATTGTCCAGTACGTGTAACTGTTCTTACATTCCCCAGTCCAATCTGTATTCAGAGTTATTAACATACAGAGAAGTTGGGTTCCTGAGGGAATACACTGCCCTCCTCCTTGCTGCTAGGCCTCATCTCCATAGCAACCAGCCCCAGTTCTCCAGCTGAGAATCCTAAAGGCTCCTCCCTGGACTGCCAGCCCCAGGATTCCACAGAACCTTCCCAGACAGCCCATCATGAGATCCCCCTGCCTCACACAGCCCATCGTATGAGGTCTTCCTCTGCCTGATGCAAACAGACAAACTCACAAAGGAACTTTGACTTTTATAGGAAAGGTTCCCCGCAGCACCTCCTACTTCGGCAGTCCCCAGACACACCAAATTAAACTCTTTAGTCTTTAAGCTGCTATTTGACTTTGCTATCACAGTTTATCAGGAGTACCCTCTCTTAAAAAAACAAACAAAACTCTCAATACATGCTCAGAGACACAGTTTACCCCAAGCCTCTTCCCAACTCAAACCTTTTCCTCTCAGGGCCAGGCACTCTTCACACGCTCAGAACCACTCGCTCACCGGAGAGCCTCCCTCGATAAATAAGAGACCACGCCTACCTCAAGCCCCGCCCCTTTCCCCGCCCCCCCCGGCAGACAGCCTCGCCCTTTCTCACAGGCGGCGGCCCGTCGCGCCTACTGCGCCTGCGCGCTCTCCCAGTTTCCCCTTTTCTTAAGCTCCCTCTTTTTCCTCCCGACTCCCTTCCCGCCATTCTCGCGAGAGCTCCGTCGGAGGCAGGGGCCCGGGGCCAAGATGGCGGAAGGTACGCGCGGCGGCGGCGGCGGGAGTAGCAACGCAGCGGCGGCGCCTCGAGGGAAGGGCGGGCCTCCCCTGAGGCTGCTCTCTGCGGGGCGGAGAGCTTATTCCTTGCGGGGCTTGGAAGGGGCTGCCGGGGCCGAGACCGCGGAGAAGGGGGGGTGTTACCTGGGCGTCCCTTTTGCTGGAGAGTCGCCTGTGCGTGTCTGTGGGGAAGGAGGAATTATAATGGCTGCTGGAGGGGTCCGCCCCTGTCTGTGAGGGAGGGCGAGAGGAAGCAGGCGTTTTTCTGTGCGAGAGAAGTTCTTTGAAAAAAGAGGAGTGGGTCCCTGAACGGCCCGCTCCTTGGAACTTAGGACTGTAGCTTGGAGACGATGGTGCTCATTCATTTCTGCCTCAGCCAGGAAGGGCTTCAGGCGGCCGCGCTTCCCCAGGTTTCCTTGGGTTGGGCATGTCTCTTGACTGTTGTTCCGCAGCTCTCTGTTAGGAGAAACCTAAAACAAAGCCGCAACGGCTGGGGGCCCCTAGAAGACTCTGGCCGTTTCTGCACTCCACTGTCACAGTGCTATGATTCCGCTTCCAACCTTCTGTGGCATTCTGGGCTTTGTAGTTCACTGAGGCCCAAGAGCTCTCTGGCTGAGGGTTCTAAAGGCCACTCCCTCAACTGCCAACCCCGGGATTCCATAGGAGGTTGAAAGTGGAATCATAGCACTATAGCAGTGTGGTGTGGAAGTGGCCTCTGACTTGTTTTTCTGACCAAAACATTTGGAAAGAGCAGCCCACATCGCCAAAGGCACAGGATCAGTCCTTTAAGTGTATACCTTGCTGTAGCTCACTGTTATTTACAGTTGATCTTCCACATTTGCAGGTTTGACATAAATGGATTTTTAATTAGAAACATTCATTCAAGTTTCTCCAACCCCTGCCCCCCTCCCCCCAATCTCAGGCACTTTTTTGTTTGGGGGAACCTTCCCTCTTGGGTGGCTCCGATCAGGCCGCGCAGCTCTTTAAAAACCTGCCTCCGGACCTCCTTCTCCACCAGTCACTGCCAGGACAGCTCGTAGCCCAATTTCTCATCACCACAAATCCTCTCCCAATGCCCCATATACACCCAAGGAAGGAGATGGGCAAAAGAGAGGAAATACAGGGGCACCGTGCCAACCCCCTCCTTTCCCTGACCTGGCCCACTTGCCACACACATGCCTGAGCCCCCTTCCCACAGACACACACATTTTGATATTTGTGATTTTTCATTTTTACATGGGTCCTGTGTCCCTAACCCTAGTGAATGTGGAGGGCCAACTGTACTCCAGAGGTGAAGGAGTCTCAGTTTCTGGGGTCTAGTCCAGTGCTCATGGGGTCCAATCCATCCCAAAGCAGTTCCTTAGATGACCATACCCCCTTCCCCACCTTTAGATGGCTTGCCAGTCTTCATATAGGATTTTTCCGTTTGTAAAACACAATCTCTTCTGCAACATCATTATTGGATGCAAGTGCCTTAACATAAAATAGGCTGGTATTTTTGTTCTCTCCTCTTGCTTTTGCCCCCGCCCCCGCCCGACTCCCTGGATTTCAGACCTTGAGAACTTCTCAGAAATTGGATTTGATTCCACTGCTGGAAGGTGCTTTCCACCCTTGATCTATTCTGACTGATAAATCTCTGATTTAGAGTCTCAGTTATGAATTTGTACTATGGAAAGTTGTCCCTTCCTAAAGGATACTCCTTGTGCAGCCAGACCTTAATCTCCTGGAGCACCTCTTTGGGGTTTCAGAAAAAGAGTTGGGCCAGCCCATTCTAAAGATGTTATGGTTTGTTGGGAAGGTACTGCTTCTTAGTGATAGAGTTCCTGCTTTGCATACTGAAAGCCCTAGAGTCATTTGCTGGTCTTTCCAATAAAGGCTGGGCGAGGGGGAGAAGAATTTTAGAGAGTCACTGCCAGTCAGTGCTGGACGGACCAATGGTTGGACTCAGTTGTGTCTTGTCGTTGACCTACAGCTCATCTCAAAGATAAAACCATACAGATTTTAGAAGCCTGTAAATAAGAAGCTGCCTTCTACCAGCAGTCCATGGTTCATCTGGCTAAGTTCAGAATTGCCTTCACTGATTGGCAGCTTGGAATATCAGTTTTCCCCAGCCTTACCTGTAGATGCTGTGAGTTGAACTCGGTAACTTGCCTACAAGGCATGAGCTCCACAACTGAGTTACAGCTGCCTTTAAGGAAGTTATGTTACATTGAGAGAGATCAATTACTTCATTGTTTTATATGCCGGCATGAGCAGTGTACAGTCCCTCCAGATATTGTTAGTCTGCAACTTTCCATCAGTCCTCTGTCTTTTGCACTATAGTGAGGAATGTTGGGAGTTGCAGTTCAACATATTGAGGGCTGCACTTTGTCCACCTCTGGTCTACTCAGTGTTTGTGTCTTGGATTTCAGAGTCTTTCTTTCCTCTCTCCTTTAATTGGCATTAACAAAGGAGAGGGGAAAGAAAGACTCTGAAATCCAGGATGCAAACACTGAGTAGACCAGAGGTGGACAAAGTGCAGTGGGACCTTTTTCATGTAAAGCATAGACTTCATAGCTGAGCCAAAGTGTCTTCCTGTGACCCATCTCACTCAATATTGTCTGCAGTAGAGCTTAAATTTAGAAGGATGGAATTCTCTGACTAATAGAAAGCCTGGTTCAGTAATTGGAATTCTACCGGTTCTGAAAAAGATTTAACTTACTGAAATTATCTGGTTCACAGCTTGGAAGTGTTAGTGCTTTGGACTAAAACTCCACAAATTCCTTAACCAGCTTCTTGATCTTGGTCTTTGGATTGGTCTTTGGATGTTCAGATCATATTGATGGTGAGGAAAGAGTGTGTAAAAGTGTGTGTAACATGTAAGCTTCAACCACTCCTGAGTCAGTCTCGTGGCAGCAGTTCATTACATCATGGTTGGACTACTGTAATATGCTTTGTATGGGTTTAACCTTTGAAGAGTATCCAAAGCCATCAACTGATGCAAATGCATCAGCTAGGCTACTAACTAGCACATGGTACTGTAATCACATCACACCAGTACCTGAAAGATCTACAGTGCTTGTGATAGATGTTCCTGACAACTCAAGGTGTGGATCCTAACGTTTTGAAACAGTTTAGGGCTTGGTTATCTAAGAGATTGTCTTAGTATGAGCACACTCAGTTAAGCAGTGGTGACCTTGTGAACTGCCCCAGCTTGCAGTAGCAAGCTTGTCAGGTCCACTTGTCTCTTTTTCCCCAAACTCTGGAACATTATGCTTTTCCAGTAATGATTATTTTGTATAGCATCCTCAGCATGTGTGGTGCTTTAGGAAGAAGTCACAAAAGAGGTATTCTGCATTCCGGTAGTTGATGTTAGGCTCAAGTTGAGAATGAGACCCAGGCTTCTCAGTCCCAGTTCATTGTCCTGCTTCTGCACTAGACTACACTGGAGTGTGTCAGTTGACTGGTTAGAGCAGTCTTTCCCAACCTGAGACCCTCTGGATGTGTCACACTGTTGCCCCATGCTGGCTAAAGATGTTGGGAATTGTAGGCCAGTATGTCTGTAGGACACAAAGTTGGAGAAGAGACCAGTGGGGGGAAAATCTTTTGATTGGCTAGAAAGATGTCCCTGATCAATTAGAGAGATGTTGCATTAAGACTTCTTTAAAAACAGGATGGTGGATGCCCTCTTAGAGACATTGCTTCCTTTATTTTCACCTTGTAGGGCAGAGCTTTCCAAACTGTGTGTCGCGACATATTAGTGTGTCGCCTGCAGTATGTAGGTGTGTTGTATGAACGTAGCTGGTGGAGGGGCTGCCTCTTTCTCCACTGCGGCAGGCCAGGCCTGGGTGAAGGGGCTGCCTCTCCCACTGCTGCCCCAGGCCTTAAGGAGACCCTGGTGAGGGCGGTCGTGGTGGCAGTGGTTTGCTAGGCTCAGGTGGAGGGGCTACCTCTCCTGCCACCGCCGCCCCAGGCTGAGGAAGACTCGGACGAGGGCAGTGGCGACAGGCCACACTCCGGTGGAAGGCTGCCTCCAGGCTCCGGTGGAAGGCTGCCTCCACTTACTGAATTACTGTGTCGCAAAATGATGTATGTCTAAAAAGCGTGTCACCAACATGAAAAGTTTGGAGAGCTCTGCTGTAAGGGGTGCCTCTTACAACACAATCCCTGCTGTTTGCATATATACTATAGAGTTTCTTCAAATCTTGTTTTTTTATATGCCAGTTCAGTCTTTTTAACAAGACTGTAAATATGGTCAATTGGTTGACATTTTTTTATTATCTGAGGTGTATTGTTATTTGTAAGTGAAGCAAGCAAAATTGATATATAACTGTGCCCTCTTCTGGTACAACCTCTGCATGCATGAATGCGAGGTTGCGTGAAGCATTGTGTCCCCTTATAGTCAGTGGATGCATTGACTACAGTAGATTATAATTCACAAAAAACTGAAAGTTAGTTTGAAAGGTTATGCCTGATTCCTTCTCCCTCCTTCATCTAAAGTGTTGGGGCTGAATAAAGGGAAAACAGATTTAAGCACCCCACTATGGCCCCCTTGGTTGATTTTGGACACATTGTGCACTTTTGCATAACTCACTGCATGGGCTCATAATTGTACTCTGTGTGCAGAAAGATTATGACATGCATAATAATATTCCTTGAAAGGCTACTGTTGTAATATGGCATGCAGGCTTTTGGTCAGGGTGACTATCAAATTCCTACACAGAAAGCACCTTCATATGGGAAAGTTACTCATTTAAAGTTTTTTTATCCCATATTCTTGGAACATCCAAAGGCAGCATAAATTAAAAAAAAAAAAAGGTTATTGAGTTGCTCAGTTTCTCAATCCTCAGTGTTACACAGTGCTCAGAATTGGGCAACATCCATTCAGATGTCAGAAGGCATGATGATCTTGCAGATTTGCTCCGACTTCCTCACATAGTCAAAGATCTTAGTGTTGTCTGTGTAGTTTGTTTTCCGAGGAAAGTTTCATTGGAAAATAAGAAGGAGGTAGCAGTTTATTGTGAGAGAGTCGGCTTTTTAGGTTTCTTTTTTTCCTCTACGTTCCTGAAATGTTTGTGGTTGGTTACTTGTTTCTGGCATCTGGGTGTGCGGATGATAATAGATAAGCACAACAGAATGTGGGCGAGGAAGTTTTTGAAAAGCAAATAGGACTTTACTTAATGATAAACTACAGAACACAGTTTTGCAATTGTTACCACTTTTGGCCATGTACAGAAATGTTTCATCAAATCCTGAATAAATGGGGCTGCGGATATACACCTGTGGAGAAAAAGGCATAACACTTCTGGGCTTTTAAATAATGTCTGTGTGTGTTGCAGGAATTGTCTCAGAAGAGGCATCCTTTCCTCTCCACCCACTCTGGTGTGTGAGAGGAGGGGGGATGCCTCTTGAGAGGTGACTGGCCATCTGTGTTTTTGTGAAAGTTAGATTAAGCATGTATAACGAGCAATGGTGAATCAAATTTAAGGACTACCTGGTATTCAGTGGACAACAATGTTTTCTTGCGGGAAAGCCTCCAGCAGGACATAAATGAAAATTATTAAAAATAAGCCTACAATAATTGATAGATCAAAAATATGTATTTTGTAAAAAAGGGAAACATTACAGCATTCCAATGTGCAGAAACTGTATTAGTAAGTCAGTGCAGAATTACTAACATGGCATTTTTTCAAGAGAAGCTGTTGAACGTTCCAGCTCCTATTGGTGTGGCTAAAGAATTATTAACTTCCACTTGCTGTCTTTGGATATCAGTTCCCGCTGGAAAAATCCCAGGGTCCTGGGGATCTCTGTAACATTAGACTCCTAAACAGAGAGAACAAGTGGGAGATTTTTTGTCACTTTGTAAAACAGCTCTAGTACGTGTAGTTAATCTGATGCTTTGTTCTTAATTTGAAGTCATTTATGTCAGTTCTTTCCTGCAGAGACCAGAGCAGCCTGTGGTAAATACCATAAAAGAAACAGTAACATGCACAGCAGCCAAAATATCTAGGAAGCTGACAAGCCTGATTAAAAACATTTTTTTTAAATACTGGCCCCTTTGCCATGCAAGCAGTGAAGGAGCTATACTGATATCCTGCAGGGAGAGAGTTCAAGAGGTGACAGGTTGTCACAGAAAATACCTTCTTATGTGTTGTCACATTGCCACTACGTGGAAGGAAGGTGAAAAAAGTCACTGTGGAAGATCCCAGTTTTCAGGTAATATTAATCTCAGGCAGTTCTCAGGAAGAAAGTTGCCCTTTAAGTAACCCAATCCAAAGCAGTGTGGATCTTTATAAGGGGAGAACTAGGGCTTTGAATTACTCTTTGAAACAAATAGGCCCCCAAAGTAATCAGTCTAGAAGGGCAGTAATACACGTCTTGGATCTGGCCCATAGAAGACACTTCTAGGGCAGAACTTGTGACCTTCCAGATTTTGGGGTGCTTCATTCCCCTGATCCCTCACCATTGCCTTGTGCTGGCTAGTGTTGATAGAAGGTAACAGTCTGTCAACACCTGGAAGGCCATACCTCTTCATTCTTGCTTTAGACAAAGAGAAAAAATGTGTATTTGTATCCACATTTTAATCTTGAAGATGATCTATAAAAATAAAAATACTCTCCTGAAAGTCCACTAGAAGTCTCAAATAGGTGTTTATTTGTTTTAATTCCTTCATTTGTTCTACCCTTACTCTTGTATTCTGGCTTCAGTGAACTTAGCTGTTTTCTGTTTGTGATATGTTTCCTAGTTAGTGAGTTCAGTATTACAGTCAGGATACAGTTCTTTTCTTGGCTTTGTCTGCATGTGTGTAAAAATTTTAAAAGCTGTATGGAAAGCTGGGAAATGGCTCTGCTTCTCACTAAACTTCCTCACATGTCTTATTGTTGTGTGTCTTCAAGTTGTTTCCAACTTACGGTGACGCTAAGACAAACCTGTCACGGGGTTTTTTGGGGCTGAGGGTTTGTGACACAGCCAAGGTCACCCATTCGATTTCCGTGGCTGAGCAAAGCAGTGTAGTCCGACGCTCAAACCACTACAACCAATGGATATATTTCACCAAGTAGTTGGTCTATCTTGGTAAACAGACTTTGGCTTTGTAGATAAGGCCACAAAAGTTACTAACCCATGGAAAAAAAAATATGATACTATTAACGGATTAGTAGCCTGCGTACCATGTGTTCTTGTGCAGGAATGGAGGCCCCTTTTTCTTTGGCAGACACAGAAAAAAGGGTGGGATAACATAGAAGAGCTTTCTTCCTTTCCAAAGCTACTCACTCCCTTGTCACCTGTGGCCCCTTCTTCAGTTGTTAAATTTGATACTGCTCTGCTATCGTCTCAGTAGAGAAGCATTTCAGAGTTATTAATGGTCACAACGTTTCTCCAGCCCGTGAGAAGTTTTTCAGGTAAACATACAAGATGCTTCGCTTGAGCATCTTTTCATAGGACACATCCTTCTAGGCCCTGCTGCCTAGCAGGAGCAGTGTTTGCTGAGCAAAGGAGTGCCAAATATATGCTTCTCCCCACCACCTCTTTGTATCTACGTCTTCATTACCCAGTGATCATCACCATGTGCATCTTAAAAGTGTAGTGACAGTCAGACTCTTAATGGCACCAGCCACTGCTGAAAGATAAGTGTGCAATACTGTAGGGAGATGACATGGAAAAGAATGGAGGTAGCCAGCAGAAAGTACAGTTAAGCGGATGTTGATGGGTTTGATGCTACCTCTGGGATGGTAGATTGAGCGATATAGCTGGCTTTTCAAAATAAAATATTTATATCCTGGTTTTCTGATAAAACAGGTTAAGTAGTTTAGATATTCTTTATCAAATGATAAACATTATGAAGCAATTTAAACAGCAGCAGGAAGAAGATTCCGGGAAAGCAGGAGAAACCTGCTGATCACTGGTACAGAATAAAAAGGTCTTAAGATTTTGTCTAATCAAGTTTTGGTGCCGCCTGGGCTTGCTTGGCAAGAGCGTATCACAACTCTGGTCCCCCAAACAAATAGGTTCCTTCTCTGGCTGTCTCCCACCTATTGGCTGCCAATGGCTTCTGAAGCAGGTGTTGGTTTTGGGCAGGTTCATATTGGCGAAGGTGGTCCTTCAAGTTGCTTGCATTGCTTTGTGATTTCTGTTTGTTTTAATATACTTTAGATAAGTAGCTTTAAGTTCTGAATAGGCCAGACAAATAATGGGGTAGACTGTAGGCTAGGAGCTGACTGTCTGGGCCAGTTAAGCTTTGTAACAGTTGGGCAGGGCTGCAAAACCTTTAGCAGTTGGATGCCCTTGTGCCTGCACATTAGAAGTCATTTTCTGTTAGCCTGATAACTTCAAATAACTTAGTATGAGTATAGAATGTTTTAAATAGGGGCAACATCAAAGCCAAAATAAATGCAAATTGTTTTGGTGTACTTGAATAAAAAGAACAATTTGCTTCACTTACAAAAAGGGTGAGTAAGCCAGGAGCAGCTTGTATCTTTCCCATGGGTGCTCTTCTCCCATAGTTTCTACTTTCTTCCCCAGAAATCCCCTGGGGATGACATGAACCCTTTTCTTACTCCATTGGGTGGCATCCTCTTCAGCGATAAACTGGTATTGGTGTTTACAGACCTCCTCAGGAGTCAATGATTTTGGCTATGGAGCTGCTGACTAACCCAGAAGTCAGTTATCTGTTCTTTTATAAGTCACCTCTTGAAGCATGGGTGAATAAGACAAGTTTTGTAAAAAAAAAAAAAAAAGGTAAACTAATAAAGTTCATTTAGTGGCTTTTTGGACGGTGATTAAAAGTTAGTGTGGGAACCTGGCTAGGAAGGTCAGCCCCTGAATCTACCTGTAGTGGTATGATATAAGATCTCTTTATTCTCTAGCAGTATGTTATCAAACCTTGAGGATTCCAGATTCCATCAAAAATAAACATACCTTTTCCATTATGATTGTAAGAAGAAAGCAGTTTTTTGTTTCTTGGCTCAGAACACGGAGAAATTGAATACCTTGACACTTTTATCATATTTTTATACTGCCCTTTCCTAGAGAAGCTTAGGCTAATGTATAGTTGGCCCCTCCGCATTTGTGGATTTGACTGTCACAGGTTTGATTATTTGCGAAATTCTCTAAACCCTCTTGCCCCACCTCAGATTCCTCTTTTCTAGGGGAACCTTCCCTCTCAGCAGCTCAACCTGCTGCATAGCTTAAGGCTGCACAGCCCTAAAAAAACCCACCTTTGGTCCTCCTCCTCTTCCACCAGCCATTTCTTGGTCAGCTAAGGATGGCTCGCAGCCAGGTTTCTCAGCGCCGCAAACCCCCATGAGATGGGCAAGAGAGAGGAAGTATAGGGCCACCATGCCAACCTCCCCGCTCCCTCTCCTTTTTGTGACCTGGTTTGGACACTTGAGCCCCTTCCCACAGACAACTACACACATTTTGGTCTTTGTGATTTTTCGACTTTTGCAAGGGTCCTGCGCCCCAACCCTAGCGAATGTGGAAGGCCAACTGTACATTGTTCCCCTCTTATTTGTATACAACGTCTTGGTAAGCATCCTGCATCACTGGGGGATATGATCCAGTTTGTGAGCTTTCCTTATACTACGCTGTGCTGCTCAGCAGTAAACACCCATCTTTTCCATGCCTCTCTGTAATGACTGGTAATACAGGTGGAAAAAAATCAGTAAATCTTTCAAAGAAGTTACAGTTTAAGTTCAAATGTGTGTGCTCCCGTGTTCAGAGATCTTATGCCCCTAATTGAATGTGTCTTGGAGGTTATGGAACAATGGTGGGCGAATGGCAGTCCCCCAGCCTGCGTGTGGCCCTTGATCCTCACCTTTGTGGTCCTTGAAGCCCCCCGTCAGTCTCCCTAACTAAAAAAATGGCATAGTTTTGGCTTCAAGCCACACAGAAAGCCCCTAAACAGGAAAACACCCCATGCTATCCCCACAAGCACACAGAAACCCATATTACCTTGAAATACCTTGATATTCCTTTGCACTCTCTCTTGAAGTGGTGACAGGAGATGACACTGCATCAGTTCTTGTTGCCATTTTGAGAGGGACTTGCTATGGAAGGATGTGGCCCATGATTGCACGGGGGAGATTTGTCCCTGGTCCCCCCGTGCAGTTCATCCCATAATCGGCTATGGAGGACGGACCACCCAAGTATAGTAAAACTGCAGCTGAATTTACTCTCTTGTCGTGGGGCTGGAGAATCTCAGATTCAGTTTTCTCTGTCCAGCCCATTCCTTTGCTAGCAATAGCTGCAAAGTTCGGAGTGGTCCCCTTCTCTCTTCCATTCCTTTCCTGCTATTATGGTCTACTGGTAGAATACTGAGAAAATGCTTTCTTGATGCAGTCTCTGAATTGCTGCCCCTCACGACCAAGAGAGGTAGAGGAGCAGACTACTTGCCTTGACATAGTTTACTGTATGAAGATACTTGTCTGCTCTATTTGTTTTTAATTATCTTTTGTTTCTTTGAAATAATCAACCAGGTAACTTACATCAAAATAAAAAAGTATAGTATAACACATGTGTGATACAATTGCAACTGTAACAGCGATAACATGAAATGTCAATGTATTTCCTGAAAAGCTTTCTCAGGACATGGCTGTGACTTGCTTCCCAAGAGCAAGCAGTGAGGGAGCCATTTACATTTCTTTGAAAGGAAATTTCTGTAGTCTGAGAAAACTTTAAACAGCCTAACCACAACCTTGCCTCAGATTGGGTGGGGATGTCAGCTGGGGATCCAAGAATGACCTGAATATATTGGGGGGGTGTGTGTGTATGAGACATAGTGGTCTAGTAGGCAAAGTTTGGAAAAGTTGCCTTTTTTGGAGTAGAACTTCCAGAAACCACCAGCCAGTATCATCCCCAGAAATAGTTTTCCCAGGTGCTGCTATTAGGTATGGGTAGGCTTGAAACAACAGGTGAATATGACATTTGTGTAGAGCTAAGAGTCAAAGCTGCATGAAATATAACTACAACTTCTGCCATACAGGCATGACCAAAGTGGGTGGCAGTAGAATAGATTTTGCACAGTTGTGCAGGTGTTTCTGTCAGTGCCCCAAAGACCAATTTCAGTATGGTATTACCGTCTGCCAGCCTTTTTACTGAATGAGATTGAACAATGTCACGGTCAGTTTCACTACTCCATAATTTTTTTTTTACTTTGTGAAAGAGAAAAAGAATATTGGTGGGTGTGCCAGAGGTAAAGAAGAGATGCTTAAAGGGTGGTATTGCAGTTCACATTTGCCCTTAATTTGATCCTAAAGAGTTTGATATGTCCACGTCCTCCACTACTTGAATAAATGACCTCAACCTGCTATATAGCAGAATGAAGAGAAAGGGAGATACTGTGCGTCATTTTTTACTGTGTAGATAGAAGCATTGAATGTGAGCCTCTCTGCATTATTCAAAGAAAGTGTCTGGATCAATACTGCTGTCCTTTCCTGTCTGAAAGCATAGGGGGAATTCATTCTTCTTGCAAAGATCTTGGCCATCTCAACACAAGAAGGTCTATTTGGAAGTTTTGATGCTTGCAGCTAAAGATACTCTGAGTAGTAAAACCTACTGACAGGCCATCGAAATATAGTAGGCCCTTCACATTCACGAGGGATAGTGACAGAATGTCAAAAAATTGCTAATAAGCCGATGCCTTCCCTCCGTGTTCCTGCCCGTTGCAGAGAATGGGGGAGGCCCTAGGGCGTGCAGGGATGTGGCGATCACTGGCCCAGCACGATCCTGCGGGCCTGTTTTTGGGCGCCCGCAAAAGCGCAGGCCTTGGGGCATGCAAGGATGTGTTGATTGCTGGCCCTGCATGAACCTGCAGGGCTGCTGCCTGCCGCAAGCACTGGCCCCAGAGTATGCAGGGAGGCGGCGATCACCAGCCCTGCACGATCCCGGGGGCCTGCTTGCTGCCGCCCACGCGAGCACAGGCCCCGCAGTGTGCAGGGACAGAGAGAGCGCTGGCTGTGCACGATCCTGCGGGCCCACTCTTGGGTACCAGTGCGAGTGCAGGCCCCGGGGTGTGCAAGGATGCGGGGCTTGCTGGCCCTGGATGATCCTGCAGGCCTGCTCAGGGCAGCTCACGTGAGCCCAGGCCCCGGGTGCGCTGAACACTCCTGCTGTGCGGAGGGCATGGAGTCTGGGGGGGAGAATGTGGGCGGGGGAGAGTAGGCACTTTTGCAAATGTTGAATTTGCCGGCGTATAAGACGCACCGGCATATAAGACGCACCCCATTTTTAAACTGGTGAATATTATTTGCGAGTGTCTAAGATGCACTGGCGTATAAGACACACCCCATTTTCAAACAGTATTTTTCAGGAAAGAAAGTGAGTCTTATCCGCTAGCAAATAGGGTAATCAAATCCGCGGAAGTGAAACCCACGAATGTGGAGGAAGAACCGTAGTTAAGAAATCTTGCCAATGATGGAATTTGTCCAACCAGTGTTCAGTTGGGTGGTTTCAACTGTATGTAACTGAAGTCCCGTCATTCAAGTAGAACATTTGTGATTGATGAATGTAACTTCAGAGACATTCATTGAAGTTTTACAAATGATCTGCAACTACCTCTAAGCCTAAGAGGAATAAGTTGGGATTGTTAGACGCAGCATTGTCTGAAGTGATTCTTTTTTTTTATATCCGCCCTTTTCCTCAGGATAGGATCCAAGTTGTTCCTATTTGTAAGCACTGGATTGTTCACATTATGGACCAGAAGTCCTGACCGCATTCTTGCCTCTCTGTTTTAGCATTCCCTCTGCAGTTGGAGCCAAGTGCGTGTCCTGCATTCTCCTTCCGCTGCCCAACATATCAAAAGCCTTCCTGTGAGTCAAGGATGGCCATTCCCATTTCTCAAATTTCCAGAAAGACTTCTGTTTTCCAGTTCCTTGCTCCAAACTTGATTTTGGTCTATGCCATGAATGGGGAAAGCGTGACCTTCCAAATGTTGTTAGACTGCAGCTTTCATCATCTCTCTCTGATGGGGCTTCTAGTCCAACAACTTTGGAGGTGGATAGCTTCATGAAGTGTCCTGAATGGCTGTGCTTTTCTGAACGAAGGCTTGAATTACCAGAAAGAGCTGCTGAATTATCAAGTTGATAACATGGAGTAGCTTTCACACATGTGCAAGATGAGTGTGTTTTGTAAGATAGCCATTTTGGTATAACCTTTGGTATGCTTTTGACAGCTGAGCTGATGTTGGTATCCACAAGCCTAAAGAGCAGAGACTGATGGACTTAAAATGGTCACAAATAGCAGGGATGGGCAACTCCCTTCAATCCTAACCGAAAGATTATCAGAGTTGTAGTCCAGAAACATCTGGAGGGCAGTGGTTGTGTGGGATAAGTTTTGAAATCAAGTTGATTTAACAAAATAAAATATAATTCAGTGATCCCAGTTTCTTGCAAGGGTCAAAAATTTAGAACTGCAATTTAGAACAAAATTACATTTGATGCTAAATTTATTTATTAATGGGAATACTTGATGTTTTATTAGCCTCTTACCTTTAAACCCATATGAAATCATAAATGGCCATCTTTTGTGTCAGTTTGTTTTGCCACGCCTTAATGCGTTGTACAAACAGTCCATCCATGCACAGCTGATACTGGATATTTGCCTCTGTAGCAAATCTTGCGTGTTGGTACTTAATGGAAGAGGTTGGCTGCTGCCGGTGGATTTGACAGCGGGAAGATCGATAAAATATAAAAGACAAGCTCTTCAGATGTCAGAAGATGTAGCATATTGATAGAATAACTGAGCAATCTGATTTGAATCACCTCCACATGCGGTTGATGCATTTGATAGTTGGTGATAGGCACATGCCTCTCCCACACTGCGGACTAACTGGGCATGCTAGAATGAGAGCTTGGAAAAGTTACCTGTTTGGGCTACAACTCTTAAGAATCTCTCAGCCACACGGCCACATCTAGACTGAGCCTGTTCTCCCCTTAGAGTTCGAATGAACACAAGAGTCATCTATTCCAGCCCCCATGCCAGTGCAAGAATACACTCTGAATCTGAAGTTACCTCTGGATACCATAGTTTCCAAAACTCCCAGCCAGCATCATCACTGGATACTGTAGTCCAATAAGATAACTTTTCCAAGCTCTGCATGATCAAATCTTTTTTTTTCTAAATCCAGTCTAAATTCCAAATAGTAACAAATGTAAAAACAGCAATGTTTGCTAGACTTTCTGTCTGAGATTTTTTTTCCTCCAGATATTTTAACCTAAGTTTATCTATCTGTTTCTGCAAAGCCTGTGTTCTCTCTCGCTAAGCTGTACCTGCCCCAATTAATGTATGAAACTGCCTTGTAAGTTGCCAAAAAGAGGGGAGTAACCATGTTAATTTGTTACAGCAACAGTGACATAAGAGTTTTGTGGCACTTGAAAGATGAACACACTTATTACAGTGTGAGCTATAATTGTTGCTACCAGAATTTTCTGGACTGGATTTCATTTCGTTTTGTGTGTTGTCTGCAATCTCTTCCTTCAGCCGTCAGGAGTATATATATGCCTGACATATTGTGCATCTAATGAAGTGGCTGTGGTTCACAGGTGTTTTTAGTTGTCTGTGGAAAGACTAAAGAGTTAATTAGTCTTTCCTCCATTGCTGATCTAAGCCAGTTTTGTCTACTCCGGTTGCCTGGCTAGGGCCTTTTCTAGCTCTAACGCTTGAGGTCATCTTAAAATGGGGTTGGCTGGGGGATAAAGCATCACTCAGCTGTGACCCTTTCCTGTTTGTTGTTGTTTGCTTTGCAGAAGAGGTGGCCAAACTGGAAAAACACCTAATGCTTCTTCGCCAGGAATATGTCAAGTTACAGAAGAAGCTGACAGAGACAGAGAGGAAATGCGCTCTCCTGGCTGCTCAGTCCAACAAAGAGAGTACCAGTGATTCCTTCATCAGCCGACTGCTTTCCATCGTAGCAGAGCTGTATGAGCAGGAGCAGTACAGGTAGGGAAAGAGAGGACGAGGTGAAGACAGAGCCTGGAGGACTGACTCTGATCTTTAGACGGGGAAGGCAGTTGCAGGGCAGGGAAGCCATTTTACTCTGCCCAGCTGCTCACACCGTGACTTGACGTGATGGAGTGTCACAGCCAGTTCTGGAAATTGCTTGAAATACAGCTTCTCCGCCCTCCCAGGTTGGGGGATAGTTTCAGGAGGGAAGAAGAACTATACTGAACCATTTTTGGGGTGGCTTGGGTGTTTTTCATCTGTGTTTTTCTACCCCAAATTAATTTTTGAAGGGATTTGGGGCTTCATGTGTCACCAACTGGATCCCCAGGGCTGACTATGAGTTTTAATAGGTGAAGTTAGCATGGGTTGGCCCTGATATCTGAACCAGGACTCTGTCTTTTAGGGTCGCCCACTAGGTATCTGCTTGTTTGACAGATTGCCTTGATGGCATTGCTTCCACAGCCATTGGCAACAGAGGCCATTTCTGCACTAGGCTGTTATAGTGCTACAATTCCACTTTCAACATCCTATGGAATCCTGGGGTTTGCAGTTTTGGGAGAGGCCGGCTGGCCCCTCCCGAAACTGCAAACCCAGGATTCCATAGGATGTTGAAAGTGGAATCATAGCGCTATATAACAGCCTAGTGCAGAAATGGAGAGAGACTTGTTTTTACACTCCTGGAATACCTTCAGTTTTTAATTATACATTCGAGACTAATTCTGTGGTTCCCCTTTGTTCTTTATTGGCATTGTTTAGAGTGAAATGGTATATTCCCGTTAATGCAGTATCCCTTGCCCCCAGTCAGCGCTATGCATGTACGGTTTCTTTCTTGTGGAATAAAATTGTAAAAAAAAGTGGGTTTTGCCACAATGAAGAAAAAAAAAACATTTGAGACTCTTCAGGAGGTTATTTATGTATGCAACCACATGATCCAAACAGAGATTGTAAATCGAATGGAATATGTGAATTGTTAAAATATTTGCAAGTATTCAGAAACAAAGTTCTAAGATACAGTGTTAAGTGCAGTCAAGCCAGATCTTCCAAAAGGTGGAGGCTTGTTTTCTTTCTCAAAAAAAGTAGAAGTTTGCTTTATTTCCCTGTAGGAGGAGTCTCCAAATGAGCTCTCTGCTAAACAGTCCCTTGCACCAAGGAATTGATTCCAAGCCTAGTATGTCTTTATGGATAACTCTCAAAACTAATGGCCTTTGTCAAGATCTTGTTGCTTTAATGTGCAGTTGTAAGTGCATAAACGGGACATACATTGCTGTGGAGCTGAGCCAGAAAAAATATACAGGCTTTCCCCACTTGCCAGACAGTCTAGGGACCAGGGCACTGTCAAAAGGCATAAATGGTAGAAAAGTAGAACCCCTCTACTGTAGAGAACATGAAGGACTTACGGAGGCTCCCTTGGGACCAACCCTGCACGTGCTGTGTGTGAAGTTTCTCAGCTTGCCTTGGCACCTTTTCTGCCTGCTCTGAGGTCTCTTTGTGACCAGCTCATGCATGGTCTCAAGTGAGCCACCATACGCAAGAAGATCTGATGGAAGCCTTCTGTTTCAATGCTTGAAATACAGATGAGTTCCATTAGTTCAACCAGGGGATCCACTCTCTGTAGGTAAGTTTTGGGAATATGTGAAAGGGAGCTCAAAGCAAGTCTCTGCAGTTAAGAAGAACTGATGGAAGTCCACTGTTCCAATGCTTGCAATGGAAACAAGTTCCATTGATTCAGCCAAGGGATGTGCTCTTCCTGTAGCCAAGACTTGGGACTGTGTGCACGTGTGAGTGGTCTCAAGCCAACCTCTGTAGGACTGAAGTACTGACGAAAGAGCTGACCCCACATTGAATTAATGGAACTTGTCCTTAATTTGGAAGCATGGAGGAAGCAAGTTGTCAGATAGTGGGGCTTCAAAAGGCAGGGGCTTCCTGTACTTTCCTTTGTTAGATAAAATGATTATCCTGGTTTGCTGTTAAATATTTAAAGACTCTTTGTAAAGACACTTTGGCTTGGTCTCTTAAGTGTTTCCTGTTCTTCAAAACTGGAAGCTAACTGCTTTTTAGTATGTGCGCACTGTTTTGGGAGGAGGAGAGTGAACACTGGGAGCATGTTGCTCATGCTGTTCAGTTGGTGTGCAAGATCAGATTTCTTAATCCAGAAACTGCTGGATAAAACTAAACACTGTGTGTGTTTCACTTCTGAACTGCAGAGACTGTCATCCTGCATTACACACTGTGGGTGATGATAAATTCAGTTAAAGCCATTGCATGCTATGCAGTGATGAAATACAAGGGAGGCTTTGCCTTGTACACTACAACTCTAAGGATCGTTTGTCTGCAGAAAGTAATGCTCTTTGTGGTAAACACATACAACCTAAAGGAACATGTTCAACTCCTGAACATTCTGCTTTTGAAGCTCCACCAGTGTGTGAGCTTGGACATTTCCTAGGAGTCTGGAACAAAAAATGAAACAGAGCAGGCCATCTGAATGGCATTTAGCTTCACACACTGGCTGGACAGAGGTTCTGAGAAACCTGCAAACAGTGTATGAAGGCCGGAATCTCCCCATTTTCTCTTCATCAGTACACTGCTTCTAAACATCAACGTTCCATTTAAGTTTATCATTATCTTGTCTTTTAAGCCAACAACTACTATCAAAATATGATGGAAAGGAAGTCCATACATATAAATTTCTGGAATGAGAACTGTGTAGACCTCCAAACTTTGTTTAGACCTTCCAACTCTCAGTTTAAAAAAAAAATGTTTGGGCAGGCGTGGCCCAAATTAGCTAGCTGCTGCTTCTGAAGGCTTTCTGGATCATGTCAAAATTCCTCAAGCCCCTCTGAAAATCCCTGGATGAACCAGGAAGTTGAAACTGGAAGCATTTTGATTTTGAGCTGGTTTTGGCCATGAAATGGCATAATGCACCCTAACACAAGGATGAAATTTTGCCCTGAACCCTTCATCTATCCCGCACCCCTTCCTCCAATATTGTAGCAATATTTTGGGGGCCAAAGCAAACTTTCTTTGTTTTTAGGTAATATATGCATAGGTTGCTCCTCATAGGTAGTGTATGTATGCGTATGTTTTTTTGGAAAACATCCAAGGGCAGCCATTTAGTTGAGTAAGGGATAAATCCATTGTTAGTTCAAATGGAAGTAGAGCCATTAAAATCAGTGGGACATATGCAAGCAGTGAATAAAAAGTCCCATTATTTTCACTGGGCCTGCTCCAGTTGGAATCAGCATTGTACTGAGTCCTAGATTGTACTCAGCATTTGTACTGAGCCCTAGATTGAACAGAACAAAACAAAACACCAGGCTGTCATCTAATTTATTACTGATTGTGCCCCTAATTTTTATAATTTTAAGTAGAAATTAATCTAACCAATTAGATCATTACATGCTATGGCCCTAATTTTTCTTTTCAACTTCCTCTGCAAACATGCAGAACTTTAGAACGTTCATGTATCTGGCCTGCTTCTTCTCACCTTGCTTTAGACAGACTTCATTCAGGTGGCTGAGAAAAAGTGCAGAAATGATTAACTGAACCTTTAATTTTCACCAGTCTTGGCCTGGATTAAAGCTCCTTCTGTTCTGGCGCTTTTAGGAAAGAGTTTCTTTCCTTTCTTTTTTTATTACAAGCAAGCTGCCACAATTGGCTTAAGAGGCAAGCCTTTGACATTGTTGGAAGGGCTAGGTGCATTGTGAGATCCTTGCTGAGGGAGACACAGTGCTACATTGCTGAACATTTTTCTTTTAAAATTGTTTGGCCCTTTTACCTTGTGATTGGAGATTATGAGCAAGGCCCCCTTATAGGAAGTCCAGCTTGGCAGTTGTCCTCATTGTTCTTGCTCATTTGATATTTCCCAGTCACGCCCAAAAAGCATGCAACCTGCATGTGTGTGTGTATTTTTTTTTTTTTGGTTCATCAAAGTTTGGACATTTCTTCAGGGTTCTTGGAGATTATTCAGAACCTGAAGAATATGCAAAAGAGAAGTGAGAATCCACAGTTTACATCTGATCCCACCCACCTTACCTTGATGGTTAAACATCGTGAATTTCACTGCAATAATGTTGAGTTCATAAAGTCGTCTAAAGCCCAGGTGTGTGTGTGTGTGTCTGTTGTGTTTCTCCAGTGACCTGAAGATAAAGGTTGGAGACAAGCGCATCAGCGCTCACAAATTTGTATTGGCAGCCCGCAGCGAGACTTGGAGTCTGGCCAACCTGGTGTCAACTGAAGAGCTGGATCTGTCAGGTTAGTTTCTGAGTGGCTGTGTGAGTGTGTGTGTACGTATGAGAACGAGAGAGAGTGCGAGGGGTGGGATGCTTTCATTGCCTTTAGAGGAGCAACGAAAAGAGGAAAGATTCTTCAGGCTGATGCTTAGCCTACACGAAGAGGTGCCCTGCCTGCAAACAAGAGGCACTTGATCCGTTAATTATGAAGCTTTTGTCTCCAGAACATGCTAACAGGCTTTGAGAGTGCAGCGTTCAGTGCTGGTTCAGTCGATGGGCCCACCCCTCTTTCATTTTAATGATGTGGATGTTAAGTCTGGTGTTCTGTTCATCTTTCTTGAGCGGCAGCCTGGCATGGCAAGGAAACAAAGCTGTCTGAAACCGCCTGATTTATTCCTTTTGTTTTGGGTGTTGCTCTGTCAAAGCAGCATCTGTAGCAATGCTGTGTAACTGTTGCAAATCCAGCCTTTTTCAGACCTTGTCACTGTGCACATTTTTTCTTTAAAATAAATAAATGTGTTTATTTATTTATTGTATTTCTAGACCACCTTTCTCCCTGATTTGAGACCCAAGGTGGCTTCCAACAGTAAATATACATTAAAAAACATAAAATACATTAAAAATATTCAAATCAGTTAAAAACATTAAGCAGATATAAAATCGTAAAAACACTTAAAAGGATATTCCAATGCCAAAATGTGAATATTGTGATGAAATTGAATTATGTTGACCAGGAGGGTTTGATTACAGATCAGATCAAAATAGTTAAAAATATAGCTGTTTAAAAAGAAGTGGAATAGCTTAATGCTCACAGACTGGTAAAGGATCCAATTTGTGTAAAAATCCTCACCACAGTTATAAGGAGGGGATCATATTTAAAATCTCAGAGGTGTAAAATTATATGAATAACTTGGTGGATGAATGTTGAATATGACTATTTTATGACCGATAAAATAATGGTTAGAGGTGAGATAGACATATAAGAAGTGGAACAAAATTAAAATCTAAAGGAAGTTTAAGTAGATCTTTGAATTATACTTCAACAAAGGGAAGGTAGGAAGTATATAGAAGATGAATGAACAAAATGAGACCAGTTGTTATCGTGTGGTTGGGTCAGGGTATAATAATATACCGTATTTAATTAATAGTATAATGTTGGGAAAGGACTTGGGAGAATTGTATTTTGAGTTTACTTTTTTTTTTTTAATTTAAATGTTGAACCAGTTTCCCAACTGGACAGAAACATAATTTTGCATCCTTAATCTACATGAAATGTATTACATTTTAGTATATGTGTTTTATTAAAAAATAAAATAAATGGCTGTTACAGTTCTGTGTATATCAGGGCTTTCCAGATGGTGTGCCGCGACACGTTAGTGGGTCGCCTGAAGTGTGTAGGTGTGTCACCTAAAATCTTGGAAATGTAATTATTTATAAATTATATATTTTTAAAAATATATGGAAATTTTTCATGCTATATATTGTGTCCCCATACATGTCGCTATTACAATTTATGTATCTCTTATAAGGGGTTAGTTTAACCTTTGGTTTGCTAGTAAAACTTAATTAATGTGTCACAAAATGATGCATGTCTAAAAAAGTGTGTCACCAACATGAAAAGTTTGGAAAGCTCTGGTGTATGTTGTAGAATAAACATAGTTGTATTGTAAAATCCTTTTGAGAATTTGTTGAATTCCACTATATCGGCCATATTTGTGCTCTGTTTATTTATCATTTTGTATCCTGCTGGTATCCCCGTATTGATACCCAAGGCAGCTCATGCTGTGTGTTAAAATGAAATACAGAACAATGGCTAATACAGAAATTTTAAAAACAATTAAAATAGCAGTCATAGTAAAAACAATAATGTAATACAGTTTTTTGAAGCTTGTTAAAATATAATAATAATGGTGAAAATATGCAAAACATTCCCATTAAAAGACCTTCTGACTTAGGTGATTATTTAATTTATTTTTATTAAATTGTTTAATTCATGAGAGTTGTAAGTTTTTAGGGAATCATCTGTTGATTAAGGTACAATGGTATCTGGATGTGCAGGAGAGGAGAAGAATTTCTGGTTTTCTCCAGTTTTCTCAAGAAATGTTTCCGTTTCTGCAACAGTTTTTCATAACATTAGCACTGTGAAATGCTCCAAGTTGTCATTAATTTTTTAGTGACAGTCATAATTAAGTAATTTCAATCATAAGCAGGTTTGTGAGTTAAACCATCCCAAGTGATCACTAGTATATTCTGGAAGGTGGTCTTTGTAAGCAGACCATGCCTCCCAGAATCCCACACCAGCTGTTTGACCATGCTGCCTGGAAGATTTGAGGAGTTGTAGTCCAAAAAGCAACTTGTCTCAGCTTGAACACACATTTTCCTGATATTAGCAGGATATTCCCTGTGTTAGCAGCACTCTTGGTGTTAGTAATGCTAATACAGTTTATTGTGTGATTTTATTTTCCAAATAAAAGCTTTCAGTTTGCTTAAATATAACATATAAAACATGCTAATGGTGAAGTTCTATGTCAGTCTACACAGGAGTAAATCCTGTTAGGTTCTGTTTTCCTAGAAAAGCAGATGCAGTGGGCCTTCCGTATATGCCGGAGTCCTGTTCCAGGAAGCCCCACGTAAATGAAGAAATGGCAATGCTCGCAATCCATAATACCTAATGGCAGCGACATGCATGTGTGCCTATTGCTGCAATTTTACATACAGGGATGCAGTGCAAATTGGTGCGTGCAGAGGTTTTGTGTGAGGCAGGCCTGCTGTATGAGATTGCGTCCCTCAGGGTATTTTGTATTTTTTCATAATCAAATATTGCAGTGCAGCTGTTTCTGGCTCTTGGGAAGCCTTTTGAAATATTTGTAATGGTGCAAATATTAGTCTCAGTTTTGTTTGCTTGCTATAAGTAAGATATGCTGTATCTCTGGTTATTTAGGTATTGGTGGGGGGAAACTAGAAACAGTACTTCTGAGATTGGTAAGGATTGCTTGAGTAACAGATTTTTTTTCCCGAGTCACATTTGCACATAATGTGTGTAATAATACTGCTGCTTTTAAGTGACCGTAAGACATTTCGCCAAAGGCAGGCAAATCAAGAAGAGCCATGAGCTAAGTAGTTGGCTGAAATGATGGAGAGCCATGGTTTAACACACATGGTTTAGCACTGCCCATTTTACCTCACAACAGGTGTGTGAGCTGGGTTAGACTCAGGATGAATACCATATCCAAAGGTGCTAAAATTGACAGTTGAGAAGGAGATTTGACCTGAGTCTCTCTGCTGAGCTGGATCTCATATTTTAATCACTGAGCAAACAGAATAAAAGCAATACTAGAATATATCACTGGCTTTTCCTTTGACATTCTTAATGTGAAAACATGATGATGTGTATGCAGGAGGGAGCAGAGCACAGGGTGGATGAGCCATTATTGTGATTTGTCCTTTAGCATTCATTAGTAATTGGGTTGATGGGGCCTTAATGCAACTGGGACAGCCCTGTGTTATCAGTGTCTTCTCCCTTACATTTTGGCTGTACGACTACTTCTAATATTAGTGCTTCAGCGAGTCAGCTCTTCTTTCTTTGAGGTTGGCATACAGCCAGCACCCATCCTGCAACATCACTAAAAATATCACTGTGTCCTGAGGCACATGGGGTTCCCCAACTAGCTCCTGCTTCTGGAACATTCCCCTCAACAGCGTATTGGTGCATCTGTTTTTGCTGCTACTAGGAAATTGCCGACAACTCTTAAATTACAAGTAAGCACAAGTTTGTGGTTACTGATGTGGAAGCGCCCAGCACTAGTTTCTTTATATTTGAAACATCTAGATTGGCTCCCAAAATAAAACTTCTCCGTGATGGCTGTCACTAAACAAAATCTTAAAATGAAAATAATATAATATTTGTGCCTAAATTAAAAGACTAAAAGAGCAGCATACCACAACACATGAATGGCAAAGAAAGCCAGTACAAATGCAGTGATGTCACAGATTTGAAAATAAAATGAATTGGGTTGTCTTCAGGTAAACCCAGCATGTAATAATTTTAATTTTTTTAAAGAATATTTTTATTAATATTTTACAGCCATAAAAATAGAGTGGATGTACATCATTGTCGAATACATCCCCCCCCACTTCCATATTTTTGTTCTCCAGTTGAATCTATTTTGTTTACATTTACAAAAGAGAAGAACGATTACATTCATTTCTTTCTTAAATTTCTTATATATTTATGTTTTTATCCAATCCAAGACTTGTTTCCATTCCCTTTCAAAGTTTTGGATAGGTTTGTTTTTCAAAGAAAATGCTGATTTTTCTGTCTCTACCATATCCAGAACCTTTAATTTCCACTCTTCTAAATCAATGTCTTTCTTTTCTTTCCAATATTGCACGTATGTCAACCTTGCTGCTGTTATCAGATATAACAATATCTTCTGGTGGCTTCTTATCTCCCTTTGTTGCCCTAACATATTCAAAAAATAAAATTCTGGCATCATTTCAAAATTCTTTACAAATTCTTTGAATTTCATCATGTATCCCTTTCCAATATAATTTTAATGTTTCAGTATTTGTAAGTGTTCTGGAATGTACAGAAACTGGTATACTGTTAATATATTGGTCAAAAGGAATGACACAGAGTAATTGATCAGATGTTTCTACACAGAGTTCTTTAGTGCCTTGATTAATTTTATTCCATTATTTGAATGTTAATAACCTGTTTTTCTGCTAGAGAGGTGAAGTACATGACACACAAGGAAAGTGGGATGGGGAGGAAAAAAGAGAACTCATGAGCCAATTGTCATTTTTGGTGCATGTTCTCATGAGAGCCAGTTGTGAGGAAAACGGGCTGCTCACCGTTCTGAATCAGGCTTTGGTAGGACACCCAAGAAATTACCTGCCCACTTGACTTTCCTCAGAATGGCTCTAACACACTTGGATGTTGGTCCAAATGGTGGAGCCTCAGTGTTTTGGAGACTGCCTGGAAATGCCTTGCTGTTGCTGAGACTCAGGGGACTCTAAAAGATAACACGATCCTTAGAACTGAGGGCCCTGTTCCTCTTCCTCGCAGGGAATATGCTTATAGTGGCTTCTGTGGGGGAGCTGGGATGAGCCCAGCCCAGCCGGCAAAATCCACAGAGAGCAGAGATGGCCATCGTTTATTGTACGCTGCGTTTTCTCTCTCGTACACCCAGGGCAGTTGGAAAGTATGGCCTCTGTGACAGGAACGGTAGGAATCCAGGAGCAAGTACAGATGGGCGTTCCTGTGATTGATGCGCTGACTGAACAATTCAGGACTTTCTCTTGGAATGCGTGGGTGGCAAGAAAACATTCAACCTGCTGGGGAGTGCTAGGAAGTCCACCACTTGGGAGAGATGTCACACAGAAGAGAGCAAGGAAGGACTGTCTCTCATGGGATTACATTATGTCGGGTTAGGCAAGGGTAGTCCTCCATATGGTTTTGGACCATCTGGTATTTATTTGGTATTTATCTGTGTAGCCCTGAATTCCAGTTTTGGGGAGAAGGTGAGATATAAATGAAGATAATAACAATAACCATTGTCGTCGTTATTGGACTGCAGATCCCATAATCCCTTGACTGTACTAGCCAAGTCTGATAGGAGTGGTGCCCTCCCCCTCCCTCCAAATATCTGAGGGGCGAAAGTTACCCAATAGACTGCCCACGAGAGGAGGGTTGAGTGCAGTTGAAGATTTGGTAAAACATGTTCAGAGTGGTTTACCGATGGACCGAATCGGTCAGTGGGATGGCGGACTCTCACTTACTGGGAGTATTCAACCACAAGCTGGGCAAGTGTGTTTTGGGGATAGTCTCGCTCTGGATCCCCTGCATCAGATGGCCTGCAAGGCCTCTTCCAGCTGAGACACTTTCTGAGGCATTTGTCTGCAGTTTCCAGGAATGAAAAGAAAAAGCCAAAATATAAGGGGAAATATGCACATGTCTACATTTCCCCCACGCTGTCCTTACCTTATGAAGCAGCAGGCAGTTTCCAGCTAGTCTCCAGAGAGCTGAGTCTGTACCTCAGAAGGCCAGCAACACTAAGTCTGTATTGCCCTGTTTCTTATATTCCAAAAGACTGCAACCCTTAGGCATCCTCAACTGGATTCTTTTTTCTCCTGGGAGTTCAAAGGGGTTAAACCTGGGGTACTCTGCCAGCTAAGCAGGGGCCTCCATGGTTAGGCTGCCTTTCCCCAGGTGATCATAAGACAAGCTGGGTGAGATTATTCATTGTAGTAGATAGATAGAGATCTGGAGGCTGAGCTAAAACACAGAATAATATCGGGGGGGGGGACATTTTTCTGAAGCCTTTTCATGGGGAGGGCGGGATTGAAACAGGGTCGATTGTAGCATATTTTCTTTTAGAGTGAAGAATAAAGTGTTCAAGACAATGTGTGTATGTATTCATTTCCCCTACATTATTTCTAGAAATGATGCAGTGGGTATAACTGTATACAGAAATGCTATCCAAAGTGGCATGGCTAGTACTGGTGCATTAGCCGTCGTCTGCTGGTCGACAGCAGATTTCTGGGAAAGATATAAACAGTTGTAGGTAATAGACATAAATATGTTTATGATCCCTATCGTATTACAAATAACATTCCAGTTCCTACATATCAGCTTGAGCAACGCTGAGCAACAGTATCTCATCACTGTGGTTCCTGGTCCTAATTTCCTTTTCTCTGTTCTTATGAAAATGAATGCTTTATTGCCTCCTTGATGCTATGGAGCACTAAAGAAGACAAAATAATTTTCTTTGGTTTACAAACATTAATGATTTCTTCTGTTCTTACTCTTACTTGATTCTCTTAAACTTGCAGAACCAGAGGTTCCTTGTAGTTAGAACCTGATAGCCCTATTTATACTAAATAAATAAATATTTAAGTAGCAAATTAAATTTGTAACCATTTTCTGAATAAATGGCACTTTTAATGTATGAAGTGTGATCATTTTCTTCTGAATCAAACATAACACATTTTATGTTCCCAAGTGACTTTCAACCTGTAAAAAGTGCTAACAATAGATTTTTCCATTTTTTGAAAACTTCTTTTTTTTTAAAAAAATAATAACCCTGAAAGAAGTTATTCTCAGGCTTCAAAATTTCGCATTCTTTTGCCTTGAACGTTCATGCTTTTATGCATTGTCAAATCTTGGTTTTGATCCATCCTAAGTATTGGATTTCAGTAAATCATTCTGTATAGTAGAGGATCCTCCCTTTGGATTTTTTTTTAATGAATAATTCAGGACTTTCATCCTTCAAAATGGTCTTATTGGTAAATATCTTTTTTATGGTAACAGTTTCCACCTTAGGCTTACACTGCATTTTGTGGTACGGGACTGGTTGGCACTACTTAGGGGGTGGAATTTGACTGGGAGTTCCCTAGTTTATGGACTTCCTTAAGGTAGCAGTTGCAAGGTTTAATAGGGGTAAAATATTGAATGTTGTTCTGCCAGATGCTGACCCTGAAGTGACCATGGCAATGCTGCGTTGGATCTACACAGATGAGCTGGAGCTGAGGGAAGATGATGTGTTCCTGACAGAGCTAATGAAACTAGCAAACAGATTTCAGCTGCAGCTCCTGAGGGAAAGGCAAGTCTTTGAATCACCTATTCTGCCTGTCTTTTACTTAGCCAGACTGTCTGTCAGTAATGCAAACAATAGTTGTCCGTGGGTTCTTTGGAAAAGTGGCTTTATGTATAAAGATGGGCATGCTTAGAAATGCCACTGTATCTGTTCTGGACTGGAACCAGTGGTCTAGTCTCTTCTCTGAAGAACCAAAATGGCGGGGGATGCTCTGGCTGTAGGTTGACCCACCTGTTCCATGGGCTAGGTATTTATTCTCCCCAACCCATTTGGTTCTTCCCCCAACAAATGATGGAAGCAACAGGCTACAAAATCTAGGCCGGTCCTTGAGGGAGCCCTCCTTAAGCCTTTTCATTAGAACTCATTTTGTAGTAAAGATTATTTGTTTTAATGGTTTGCTTTTAACTGCTCTCAGTTTTATTGGTTATTTATATGATGTATTTTTTTTAAAGCTCTGGCTGTTTTAGCCTTTGTAAAGTGCCGTGAGTCCCCAGCTGGTGGCCTGTAGTTTCCTGAATATTCTTTTTTGCCTTTTTTGAAGAGAAGGACAATGTCCACCCTTCTCCAGTCCTTTGGCACCACATCTGTTTTCCATGATGTCTCAAAAATGATGGCAAGTGGTTCAGAGGCCAAAAAAACAAAAACCCCAAATCCATTTGCCAATCCTAACTATTTTAGGCCCACTGAATCAATGGGCAATTGAATAACTAACACTTGGGAAAGTTTCTCCCTTTTGGCTTCTTTATGTCTGGGTCAGGTAGCCATGCTAGTGTGTGGTACCTTAGGGAACCCTCTTGTAGCACCTTAAAGACTAGTGGGTTTGATTTGTCATCCACTTTTAACAACTTCAGCCCACATCATCAGATGCCTGGAGAGTGGTATTAACTTAAAGTCAGACTGCCCTGCAAACAGATGTTTTTGGCTTTGTTGGACACGTGGCATTTGCCTTCCATGGTGTGTATGGCATTCACATTTGCCTTTTCCATGTTCTCCCAGCGAGGGATACTGTCCTGTATTCATGATTTTATAAATATCCTGGGCAAGTATTAATAGATTATAAAGCTCAGATACTAACTTTTAAAAATGAATACATAGAATTGCGAAGATAAGAGTGAAAATCTTCAGTTCACCTGGAAACCTTGATAGCTTAACTATTGTCCCCAGTAATTGCCTTGAAGGTTATTAGTTCTTAGCCAAGAAAGTTGAGTTTCTGACTTCAGAAGTCGCCAAGTACCAAATCTGCAGGTGCAAGACACAGTTCCTAGGGAACTGTAGGCTACAGCTTCATCACCCTCCTGTTTGGAGACATAACCTAGCATACCAGCCCACTTTATGCTGCTGCTTTCATTGTCGTATCCATCCTTTTTTGTTTTCCAAGCCTCAATCAATCCAATATTTAAAAGGAGGATTCGACCAAAAAGGCCTGTATGTTTCCTTAAGTAGTTTTGGCAGCCAGGCTCTGCTTCCTGTAAGCTTAATGTGCAACATACATTACAATGTATGTACAATGTACAGTTGGACTTTTTCTTATGAACAGTCAAACATTCTGTTTGCAGCAAAGTGTAGAATGTTTTTTTCTTTTTCTTTTTTGGTGGGGAACGTACAATTCTTAAAATCCCCCACTTGGAGTTGTAGTCCAAAGAAATAATATTCCCAAACTGTAACCAAATGTCTCTTGAAAACCCACATCATGAAGAGCAACCACAGCAATCAGAGATAATACTGCATCTGAACATAAAGGTTCCATTTAGCCATGATGGCTAATTGTCATTGATCTACTCTCCTCCATTAAGTTGCCCAGACTCTTTTTAAAATCTGTCCAAAGTACTGACCATCACATCTTGTGGCAGTTAAATGCATACTGTATCATTCACTGTATGAAGAAGTCTGCCCTTTCAGCCTCATAAGAGGGATCTACATTTTTAAAGACCTCTTGCTCCTGAAGGGATGCCATAGCAAGCCTTGCTCCAGCAAGAACAATTGCCTCTTCCTTCTCAGTGACCCAGAATTTCATGGGTCGATTAACCTGAGTGTCTTGTTCCATCCAAACTGTATAAACCAGGATCTAAAAACAGTTTGAAGCTGCTTTCAGATCCCGGTTTGTCCTGAGTATGGAAACTAGTCTTCCTGGTTTGTACGTGGCATGGAAACTAAAGCTGATTAATCCAAGAAGTGTGCAGTTGTGGAAGTGGCAATACTATAATCAGATGGAAAATTCTCTCTTTTGTGCCATATCCATAGTTAAGCATGTCAGAAGGTCTGAGTATGTGATGTGACGTTCTAATTATTCTTCTAAGGAGACAAGCATTAACAAGACGAACAGACAAATGAACACACTGCTAAGCTTATTTTTGTTTCATGAAATCTTTTGCTTCTCAGTTATCAATACAAGAAGTCAAGACAAAATGTAGTAAGTTGCCTGTTCCCACAAAGTCACATCTGTCATTTAGTGAAAAAGAACTGCAGTTAAGTTGTACTAAATCAGATCTTTATCAACTTGAAGGGGAGCTGATAAGTAGTACAGAAAATGGCTAAAGGTGAAGCTGCAGGTACTACTGTTGTACATTAGCAAAAGAAAAGTACAATTGATATAAGGTTTTACATTTTATCTTTTTTTTGTTGAACATAAGGGAAGTATATGCTGTTTTTTTACCATTATTACAGAAAGTCTGGTAAAATAATTTTCACAAATCTTTGATTGTCTTTGAATATAACATTTAACCAAATGTGCAAAGTCATGTAACATTATTTAGAGGACTTTAGAGTTTTCCAATTACCACTTTTCTCATTAAACCTGCTTCACTGACTGTACTGAACTACATGGGAACACAACTTCTCTGTTTGTTGTCCTAATAAGCTAAATGATGGTCTTTCCGATCCGGGCGAAGTTCCTTTTGGAAAATCTTCAGGTGTAGCAAGTCTTATTTTCAGAGATGTCCCCCTCCCCTAATCATTCGACTTGGTCTGTTGCCATCAGTGGAAAAACATTTCTAATACATTCCCTACTTTGCTGACTTCTGACCATCTTTTCTATGTCTGTCTTGGTAGGTGTGAAAAAGGAGTTATGTCACTTGTAAACGTCAGGAACTGCATCCGCTTCTATCAGACAGCTGAAGAACTGAATGCTAGCACTTTAATGAACTACTGTGCTGAGATAATTGCTAGTCACTGGGTGAGCATGCGAGATTAGAGCCTGGGATGCTTTAAGGGGGACAGTATTAAAGGTCTGACGTGCTTAATTGTAACTAGTAAAAATGTAATTTTTTTCATGTTTATAAATTAAAAACTGGAAAATGCAACACTGCTCTAAGAGATCTGCATGTTTAGTCTTTTGGTGCACACAGTAGCTGATTTGGGCTGTACTGCTTCATGCTTGCAGTGTGTTATAAGTAAAACCAGAAACCATGTTGCATGTGACAAAACTTGTCACGGAGTAGACTTTTAGTCTAGCATTCTCATGAACGTGAGAGGTTTTCATAGGCAAGGAAGTTTTTGTTTTATATGAGTGTGGGGTCCATCCGTTACTTGTTTTTTTGCCAGTTGGTTGCTGGCTGGGTGTGTGTGTTTGCTTAAAACAGAGTTTCATAGTACTAGCAACAGAAGAGCCATTTTATGCCACAAACAGGAGGTTTCTGGCCTGTAATTACCAAATCACAGCTCTGTTCCCCAAAGTGCTTTTTCTTCTGTGAAAACATTTCAGGGTGTGGGAGAAAAGTGCCTTATTGGAGATTATCAGTCTGTGCAATTTTGCTGGTTAAATATTCTAGCTGTTTGGGAAAATAACATGTGGGAGGGTACACCTGTTACTGTGATCTGTGAAGCCCTTGGGAAAGCCTTGTTTACAAAACTGCAGTATTCATAATCTTCAGCAGATATCATCTAAATGCTGGGGTGAGCAACTGTTACCTTTTAAGTGGCTTTCAACTGTAATTCCTTTCTCCCTCACTACTGACCAGAGTGTATGGGAGTTGCAGTCCTGCCACAGCCAGAAGACATTCTCCATTCTTGCCATAATGAATCAAAGGAGACTATAATTCCTTTCAGAGCTCTGGAAGGTTACCTGTCTTAGAGCTAACTGTTTTGTTTCTACAAAACCTAAGTGTGTGTGTGTCTGTTTCAGAGGACACTGCATTGCCCAAAAATGGTTTGAATTGTCCTTGGGTGGAAGAATAGACTTATGCTTAAAGACAGCCAGTTTATAATCAAGGCCTTTTTGTCGTAATGATTTCTTCATTCACTTTGGCATTTTCCAAGCTGTTGTCTGAATTAGGTGCACCTTAATTGTTTTTCTGAGTCTGACTTCAGGTACTTCTTCTCTGTGTTGTTTGGGGATAGACACTTAACATTATACCCGGGGGTTCATTTTGCTTAAGAAATATTTAAAATAAAAATAGAACTCTGGACTTCATCCATGTATTCTGCACAGGAATAAAGTATGAAACTTTGGTTTCCCCAGATCTTGGGCTGCCCACATGTACTCAGGTTCAGGCAATTTTTTAAAGGATACATATTCCTGTTAGCTGAAATATTTATAGAAATGTACTCAGCTGTCTCTGACAGACTTAATGGTGCTGAAGCGCTGGCCAGACTTCTGACTGAAAAGGCTTACTGGACAGCTGAGACCAGGATAAAGAATTTCTCTTATTTTCTGTTTCCAGGATGACCTGAGAAAAGAAGACTTCAGCAGTATGAGTGCCCAGCTTTTGTATAAAATGATCAAATCCAAAACTGAGTTCCCGTTACACAAAGCTATTAAAGTGGAAAGAGAAGATGTCGTGTTCCTCTACCTTATTGAAATGGATTCGCAGGTAAAATGAGACGCTCTTATTCCCTGCACTCTCAATCTTTACTAAAATGGAATTTTGGAAATACAGTCAGCCCTCCACATTTGGGGGTTTCACTTTTGTGGATTTGATTATTCATGGATTATTTGCCTCTGCTGCCTCCCTAGGCCATTTTTAATAAGGACTGGAAGCCTCTTGAGACTGAGAAACTGCAAATGAGGCTTGTAAGTCCCTTTTAAAAATGGTGTGGAGCAGCAGTAGTGGTGGCAGTAAACCCCATCAGTCACCCATATCTGCCTTGTGAAGGAACCCTGATGCCTCAAGAGGAATCCACGGTGGGTTGAATATGGTGACCTTACTGTTTTTGGATATTAGATATGCTTTGGGAGGGCCTAGAGTTATTCACGTTTTTTCCACTTTCATAGGGGTCCTGTGCCCCTAATGCTACATAAGTGGAGGGATGGCTGTATTTCTGTTTCTGTGCTGTGATATTAGTTTTTATGGTTTTTAAAAAAGATACATGTAAGCAGTGTAAATCATACTTACAATTTTGTTTGCGGCACCTCTGATTTTATGCTTGAAAATTGTTAATTGCTTTCTTCTTCTTTTAGCAGTACGTGAAGCTGCCTGATATGTTCTGACCAGCGTGTGTTACTTTTTGGAGGCTACAACTCTTAGAATTCTCCACCTACCTTAGTGACTTGCCATGCTGGCTGGAGAATTCTAGGAGTTGGAGTTTGAGAAATGTAATATATTTCCAAGCTTTGAGTGTAGCCCAGTTTTATCTACTCCTCACCAGCAGCTCTTCTCCAAGGTTCTTCCCAACTGTTCTGATACCTGAGATTGTTAGAACCCCAGCTCAGTTTGCCCACTGCCGGTACTGATCTGTGACTGATGCTATCCCGCCACCCAACAGCTGTCCTTTCACCCTGTTCCTGCAGCTGCCTGAGAAGTTAAATGAACTGGATCACAATGGAGACCTTGCTCTAGACCTGGCACTCTCTCGAAGACTGGAAAGCATTGCTGCTACCCTAGTGAATTCCAAGGCCGACATTGACATGGTGGACAAGAAAGGCTGGAGCCTGTTGCATAAAGCTATTAAGAGGGGTGAGGATCCAAAAATATGCCACCACAGGGTATAAAAATATTCAACGTTTCATAGGGATCCACGTTAAAATTTCTAAGTAGCCATGTGATTTTGTGTGTGTATGTTTGGAACCGCATACTTAAATTCTTATTCACAACTTGTCTGTCCTTCCCTCATTTCATAGCAGAATTGCACTTCATTTGGCAGCTTTCCTGTTTCCATTCTTGCTCTTCATATGCAGAATAGGATGGGGTGGGCAGTATGGCCTCTGCCTTTCCCTAGTGTGGGTCCACAGTTCCACACCCCCTTCTTCTCCAGCTCCAGACTCAAGATAACCCATTGCTTTTCAAGTAGGGAGAACTGTCGGGTGGGGTTAATCACCCCCTTGCTTGTTGCCTTTCCACTTCCTGTGCCTCCCCACTCTGTAGCTGCTTGCACACACACACCAAACACAGGGTTGTAGGTATTCATCACTGAGTGTGTAGCTCTGTCCAAAGAGAAATCTCTCTTCCGATGTGTCCTTAGTCAGATTGTGAAAGATCACTGATTGTTGTTCTAACCTAGATCACTTTGTTCTGGTCAAGTTAAAGAGCTCCTGGGAAAATATTGAATAATACTGGGTTGCAGTTCCTTGAAAAAGAAGAAAAAAAAACACCCCCTTATGCCTTGGAGAACATTCTGCATGTTTGGTTATTCTGAAGCTTTTCAGTGCAAGAGAAGGCATCATCTAGAGGATTCATATGGTCAGATAGGAATTGGTTGCCATGACAGTGATGTCCAGAGAGCAGAGGAACAGAGCAGCAGCGTCTTGGATCACATCTTTCTGTGGCAAGAAGAAGACTGAGCCCCATTGCCTGCGCCCTTTCTGTTTAGCAGTGCAAGGCAATTGCAGTTTTTTCAACCCTTAAGTTAAATGCCTGTAGAAAAGAAGCTTCTTCTAATGTGTGAGATGTTATATTCTTGCTTGTGAGTTAGGCACCCACACAGTGCATTTTTTCTGTAACAATGTCAGGTGATATCAAAGTTCATACATTTTTCTATAGCTGTGGTGCTTATCCAGAATCTATATAACCACAGGATTAAGGCTATTCTGTGGTGTCCTACTGAGCTTTGTCAGGGTAGAATTCAGTTGCCTAGTCTTTCCCTATTGGGCTGATTCCAAGGAACTCTGAAAGTAGCAAAGTTAAGATGTTCCTATGGGTCAAATCGGATGTTACGGGGAATTTCTGTTCCTTATGCTTAATTTTTTTCCCCATCTCTCATAATGGGATTACTCAGAAAAGTGTGCATCAGTAGTCAGTCTTACGTATTAAGTCAATATTTACTTTCTGATGACCAGTCACAAAACATGCTGAAAGCAAGATATGAAGGCGAATCATGTTTATGACAAACAGACTTCTTTCACTGCTTTGATCTTCTCCAACTCCTGTGTCAGGAAAAGTATGCTGAAGGACTGATGACGATGTTTGAAATATGTTACCTTGAAATCTCCTCACTGCATCGTAGTGTGAGTTAAGAAACTGCCTGCATTGGCATTAAAGTTGAAGAAGGTTGCTTCTGGTATCAGAATGCAACCTCTCTGTTCTTAGAAATGCTGCCATGTTAGGCTTATTAGACTTATTGGCCTGTCTTAGCTTCTTCATACTTATCTGGTGACTATGATGCATAGTCTCAGCTGGGGCGGAAATTGCAGGGCACCCAAGGCAGTTATTTTTTTTAATATAATTTTATTTTATCAAAGCATATACAAAACGAAACAGAAAGACAAGATGAAAAGACCTCTGGGACCACCACAGGCAAGTGGTTTTATGAGATCCAAGGGAATGTTTGAAGCTTCTCATGTAGGGAACGGTGGCAGTCTTGAAGGAAGCAGCAGATGGAGATGAATGGAGCACCAAAGTTGAGAACCACTATCTAGAAGCGGCAGTATTTAATTCTTTTAGAGTAAGCTTTAAAGAAAAGATTTCAGTCATGTGGCTTCCTTCTAATCGTCTCCTTTCCTTTTCAAAAAGGAGATACATTTGCTGCTAATTTCCTGATTAAAAACGGTGCCCGGGTGAATGCCGCAACACTTGGAGACCAGGAGACTCCGCTGCACATAGTGGCATCTTACAACCCCAAGAAGCACAAACCAGAAACTATGGCAGAGATAGCACAGATTGCAGAGTCCCTCTTAAAGGCAGGAGCCAATCCAAACATGCAAGACAGCCAAGGAAGGTGACTGCTGGGTAGCTCCTCTTGTATTTTTGTGTTCATTTGCCTGTCCGTTTCTTTAATGCATTGTTTTGTCATGTTAACTTGAGCGTATGAAGCTACCATATAGACAGAGCTTGGAAATGTTGTTTTTCTCGGGAAAAATGCTCTCAAAATCCCTAGCCTGAATGGCTAATGACTGTGCTGGCTGCAGGACTCCAGCAGTTGTAGACCAAGACAGTAGTTTTTCTAAGCACTCTTCATGCATTATCAAGTGATTGGTTATTTAGTCCAGTGCTCCCTAACTTCGGCTCCCCAGATGTTGGATTTCACCGCCCAGAAGCCCCAGCCCACATGGCCAATAGTCAGGGATTCTGGGGTGTGTAGACGAGTCAGATTTGGGAAACCAAAACTGGGAATGACTATATCTAGTATTGTCTACTTTAATTAACAAAGAATCTCCAAAGTATTTAGGCAGATTACGCCACCCCCCCGACTTTTTTAATTGGGGTGGGGATGGAGTAGGATGTTGGTATTTAACCTGGGATCTTCTTCATACAAAAGCATGTGCAGTCATTCCTCCCCATTTGCTAGGGGTTAGGGCCACAGGGCCCCCATGAAAGTGAAAAAAACATGAATAACTATAGGCCCTCCCAAATCATATTTAGCACAAAAAACAGTATGCCCACCATATTCAACCCACTGTGGATTCCTTTGAGGCATCAGGGTTCCTTCCCAAGGCAGAAGTGGGGAGCTGGTGGGTCTTAGTGCCACTCCCACTGCTGCCTCACACCATTTTTAAGAGGGACTTGCAAGACTTGTTCGCAGATTCTCAGTCTCACAAGCCTTGCAGTCCCTACTAAAAATGGCCCAGGGAGGCAGCAGAGGGGACAGCAAATAATCCGCGAATAATCAAATCCACAAAAGTGAAACCTGCAAATGTGGAGGGCTGACTGTATTCTGTTTCACAGAGTTGTGGCCCAGTCCCAAACCTAACTGGCATTTGTCATAGCTGCATATGAGAGGCCTTAAAAAAAAAGTCTATAGGGAAAACCAGGTGACTGGCAGGAAAGGAAAACAGAGCCTCTTCTCTCTGTGGAGTTGAATAAAATCCACTGCAGATGACTTAGGTCACTGGAGGTGGACAGGTTATCTTTCTCATAGCTTTAATAATTTCATTTGCATAAGTGTAGCACAATTAATAGGCCTACCTGGACAGTGATTAGGGAGAGACTGCTGGTGTATTAACAGTGGTGACTTTATTCAGTAGTAGAAGACAGAGTGCGTTTTAAAGAAAATCCCAGGAGTGTTGTTAGTAAAACTGGATCAGACTTAGTGAGCTGGTGAAGGAAAATCTTGATGAATTTGAGCACAAACCTATAACCATTTGTTTTGGCATCTCATTTTTGTATAGCCCTGATCCAAATAAAACTAAGGTATGATGGAAATATTACAAAGTGAGGGAGGAGCCTAGCATCTCCTTCTTCAAAATGTGCTAAGGCTTGCTAATTATGAAAAAAGAGATCTTGCTAGGAGGCCTTTGAAAGAACTTGTTCCCTAATGGATCTGTCTCTTCTCTTTCTGTTCCTCCTTAGAACACCATTGCATGCCTCCATTGTTGTGAGAAATGACCAAGTTTTCAGTCAGCTGCTCCAGTGCAAGCAGTAAGTCTATACAATCTGGTTAATAATGAGACGATCTACTGGGTTAGCATTTTTAAAAAGTGGAGTGTGCCCCTGGACACCTTTTGCTTCACTAGGAAACAGTTTGGAAATGGTTGATTTTCTTGAATTTTAATCATGGGTTTGTAATGGCTGTTAGCCTTTTCGTTACAGGTAATTTTGACTGTCAGTTCTCAAGTCCTCAGTTGTTTATCTTACAGCCCTGACTTTTGAAACAGACATGTGGACACTCTTGGCTGTAGCTGAAGCCACTTCCTGCTGCAAGGAGCTGGCAGGAATGGTGAACTTGGAAGAGTTACCATTCTGGACAGTAGCTCCTAGAGTCTCCCAGCCAGCAGGTACTGTGACACTGCTGGCTGGGGTCACTCTGACAGTTGCAGTCTGAAAAGGTAGCTTTTCCAGGCTCTGTGTGCTAGAAGAGTGTGCTGAAGGAAATGCCTCACATGTGTCCAAAGGTAGATGTTTGCCCAGCAGCAGTGACCAGACAATTCAAATATTAATTGAGCAACTCACATTTTTTGCACTAAAATAGTCTAAATCCAGATTCATGTTCTGAAAGGTCTTACTGCAGAAAAACCTTGAATAGAAAAGAAAACCAGGATATATGAGCAAAACTAAAGACAAATGTGCAGTAGCTTAAGAAAAGTACCTTTTTTTGGAAAGAAGAAAACATGAAACAAAAGTGCGGAAAGTGTGTTATGCAGACTAGTGAACTTCTGAGAGCAATTTCATGTTACGAGGATAGAGTGGCTGATGTTCTGTTAGGGATATACACATGTGTAAGTTTCCCTTATGTTCGTATATGGATGCTGCAAGGGTTGGTATTCTGTTTTGGTGCAGAAACATCCCCACCTTACTGAACACCCTGTGAAGCCCCCTTCCATGGCCATTCCTTGTTTTTGGGAGAGGGGAGGATGGCGGAATCATTTCCCCACAGCCATGCGAAATGATGACATCAGCACTGAGATCTCCACAGTCCTCTGAAGGTCTCATTGCTACTGTAATTTCAAATCTCTGGCTGTGGGGATGTAGGCACATGCTTCTGCAAGCCTGCCTGCTCTCTCTGACCCTCAGAGGCCATCCAGTAAGTCAGGGGTATATGGGTCATCCTAGCCCTGAGCCATAGAGAACTGTAGGCAGTGGATCCTGACTCAAAATTATAGCAACAAATTGTGTGTTGGCCTATAATAATATTGTTTGTTCTGCTGTTAGGCTTGATTTAGAACTGAAGGATCATGAAGGAAGCACTGCCCTGTGGCTTGCAGTCCAGTATATCACTGTCTCTTCCGACCCATCTGTCAATCCCTTTGAGGATGTCCCAGTGGAGAATGGCACTTCTTTTGATGAGAACAGCTTTGCAGCCAGGCTTATCCAGCGAGGCAGCAACACGGATGCCCCGGATACGGTGACAGGTGGGAGAGAAAGAGGTGGCAATGGTGGCAGGCAAAGTCTGGCACTGGCAAGATGTGTCAGGGCACCCATATGTTGCCCTCATTGTGTGTGAATGGAAAGAACGTTCACGTGGCATCTATCTGAACTTGGCACTACATGCTGTCACGATAGTATGTAGTTTGTAAGAAAGTAGTTTGTAAGAAATTAAGAAATATAGGAACCAGCAATAGTGATTGACATTGGCTTAAGTTATATTTGGTGCCCTTGTTTGAGAACTTGTAAAAGGTACTTTTTTTTTGGCACTTCAGCTCTCAAGAAGTAGCTGAACTTTGTTTGTAGTAGAGAAAAAAAAAGAATTATTTTCTAAGTTCTTTCTAGGACTTGAACTATTTTATGTATTTTATTTTGGTGGATGGGCAACATGTTTGGTACGCAAGAACATGCTAGAAATGAAAGGAAGGACAAAGCAGAATTAAGGAAGGAGCAGAAAAACTACTCAAGTTGTAAAGCTAATTAATACCTTCTTGCTTGATTTGATTAAAAAAAAGGTATTGGAAAAGTTTTGGAAATAGCACATATGGGAGGTATAGCATGCGTATATTAGATAGTTAAATTGTTTTGGTACTGAGCCATACTGTTGTTTTTTTTAAATTAAGTAAACAAGATTTCTATTGTTTCATAGTAAGAGGTGGGGAATCAAAAGGTGAAGAGAATTGAAAATTCCCTGATGTTTTCCAGTTAGATCTGGATCGCTTCCAAACTTGAATTTGCTAAAAAAACCTGGGAGGGAAAAAGTAGTTTTAGTTGAGCAGAAAAATGTTTTTTGTTCTTTCATGGAATATGTATAATTCCTTTGTCAGTACTGAATGAAATTTCCAAAATAAATCAATGCAATAGCTATTTAAAAAAAAAAATCACAGAATGCTAAAAGATCAGATAATAGAGCAACAGATTAAAACAGCAGGCATTCCTAAAAGGATGTAGCGAGCTACTGGCTGATATTGGATAAATTAAAAAATTGGTATGAGATAAAACAGACTAATATGTATACAAAAATCATCAGATCACTAATTGAGTGTATTACTCAGTGTATTACTCAGTGTATTGTGTTGTATTGTCTAGTGTATTACTCAGGTACCTGGGTAGCTTCTTAAATTTCAACTGTTCTGATCTAATTAGAAATATAGCAGCATGTGATAGGTTGCACTGGTGAAAATGAAGTCATGTGGAGGAATTATGCTAACAGAACGAATGATTCCCTTCCCAAACTGCTGTGCCCAATTCCTTCAGAATTTCATTTTTCTTTTGCAGCAAGTGGCTTGTCTAATGCCTGTAGCGTCAGCTCTGGAGCCGTGCCTGCGGTTAGGATATCCGAGGAAAGGCGCTGGCTGAAACTTCCCCTCGTGGTCTGACTCTGTATGGTTTTTTCCCCCCTTTTAGGGAACTGCTTGCTGCAGAGAGCAGCTGGTACAGGAAATGAGGCTGCGGCACTCTTCCTAGCCACTCACGGGGCCAAAGTGAACCACAGGAATAAATGGGTATGTTAGAAGACCACTTTACAAGTGTGTTGACTCAGTCAGTGAGGCTACAGCTGCCCCAAGTTGCAAGACCTGAGCGAGCAGTGGGTGACCCGGGCTCTTGGAGAACTCTCGTTCGTAAGGTTGCCATAGGCTGAAGTTGACCTGATGGCAAATAACAACCAGAAAAGAGAGAGGAATTTTGACTTGTACATAGTTCTAGTAGACTAGGTATGGACTTTTTGGTCCAGGGATATGGAAGTTTTGGACTGTACTCCTGTGGCTAAGACTCAGAGAAGTTAAAAAACCCCTCAAAAAAAAAAAATCTTGAAGACTGTGGTTGTCCACTGCTGTGGTAAACCCAGTTATAGACAGCTGCTTATGGATCCATTTCACAGCTTTTGGAAGGATTCAGTAACCAAAAGCACCCACTGCAGCAATACAGTGCAATAATAATGCCTCATTATAAGCAAGAGCTTAAGAAAAATTACCTTTTGAGATTACAGGGGAAATCCTGACAGCCGTAATCTGAAAAGGTACGTAACTTTCCCAGTCTCTGATTATAAGATGAATAACTTGGACCAGTTCAGCGTCCTGTCTGGAATGAGATGGAACTGAGGTCGCAAAGAGATGAACCAGGAACTCCTCCACTGACCATCTTCCCACGGTGAAGGGAATGAGAGTGGAAAAATTGGGTGTGGCCAGCCATTCATTGATTTGATCTTGTCCCCAATCCGATTTCAGAAAACCAAGCATGCGGCCTAGTTAGATCTGGTTTCTTCCAAGCGTTAATGGAAGACTGGCTCTTTTGGGTACTCGGGCTTAATTGCTGAGCTTGTATGATCTCAAAAGTGTCTTGTGTTTTCTTTGCTCATAATGTCTTCAGCCTGCAAGCTGTATGTGAATTCAGCAGTCTTGATGCAGGGCAGAGTTTTTCTGCTGGTTTTCTATGTGCAGAGGGTGGGCAGGTATAGATGAGCATGCCGTCACTTGCATTCCGAACTGATATTGCCCAAACACGAGAGCGATTATCTCAGTGAGAGTTTGTGTGTTGTGCTGCCAGTTGGTGGTAAAGCTGCCCTTAAAATTCTGTTCAAGAAGATTCTCCCTTTCCCCAGCAATTGACTTAAGTGTCCCTTACTACTCTTCTTTGAAAGGGAGAAACGCCTCTACACACAGCCTGCCGGCATGGTCTAGCCAACCTCACAGCCGAGTTGCTGCAGCAAGGAGCCAACCCTAACATTCAAACGGAGAAAGCAGTGCCTGCCCAGAAGGGGACTTCAGTACCCAGCACAGCAGAGAACGTTAGTCTGCAAACCCCTCTTCACATGGCGATAGCCTATAATCACCCCGATGTGGTATCTGTCATTCTGGAGCAAAAAGGTGAGGGTCCATGCAACCTTGTGGTGGGACACGCTAGTGGACGACAATGAAGCGGGAGTAAAGGAATGGAAGAGTTTTGCTTGAGTCATAAGAAAATTTGGCAAGAAAGGGGAGATCCTGAAAATCAAAGAGAAGACTTTGTGAAGGTCTAAGAGTGGTTGTTGGGAAAAGGGTTCTGAAGAAAAGCTATTGGACTTCAACTCTCTGTCTTCTTTTAGCCAGAGATGCTGGCAATTAAGCCCATGTCCTTCTGTATGTAAAACAGGCACTCTGCTTCCTGAGCAGTGGGACCTGTCCAAGACAAAGTCTCTAGAAATCCCAGCTAGCCATTAAATCAGAAGGCAAGATGGCAGTATGTCTCTGGTGCTTTAAGACAAAAACTTAACAGAATTTGTGTTTGTTTCTTTTCTTTTAAAGCTAATGCTCTTCATGCCACCAATAATTTGCAGATCATTCCAGACTTCAGTCTCAAAGATTCCAGGGACCAAACTGTTTTGGGATTAGCCTTATGGACAGGTAATAGTTGGAAGATGGCATGGTGTGCAAATAGAATGTATGTTGTAAAATTTCAAGAAATAATGACAAGGAAATAATAATTAAAATTTAGGGCACACACCAGAGAAAACAGAGCTGTTTACAGAGGGGGAAAAGGGAGAAGTCAAAACCTTCAAAAAAGACATGTTAGTTTTTAGACGTGCATTCCTTAAGCCCTTTCTCCTGTGCAGGCCATGTGCATGGTAATTTAGGTACCACCAGCATCTCCTTCCGTGTAAGATTCATGAGGGATAGCAGTGGTGGAACTTTTCCTAAGTTGTTTGTTGTCGATGCAAGCTGTGGCGTGCCAAACTAAGCAAGCTTAACAGAATTCCAGCATTAGAAAGTGTTTGCACAACATGTTTGGCTGAAAGACACGCACATAGCAGAGTGACATGCAATTTATTTAATCTGACGTAGCTTTTCCTGGACAGATTGGGTGTTCTAGAACCATTGGCAGCAAATTCGAAGCTCTGTTTCATCTATTAATCCCTGGAGATCATAACTTTTCTTTAATCATCTTGACACACAGACAAGAAAATGGCACTGAGCTTGTGTAGATTTATGACGGTATACTGTAGTGAGCGAAGGTCTGAATCCTCATATTACAATTCAAGAGTTTGTAGAATATCTTCCCCTAGTCTCCAGATGTTTTGGATTACAGCACCTATCATCCCTGGCTGGATCTGGTGGGAGGTGTGATTCAAAGCATCTGAAGGGTACCATATTGGCAGTGCTAGTGTAGACTATAATTATATTGATTTTGTCTGAAGTTCAGGGTATGAATAAATACTTTTCAGTCATTTCCATCACACTGTTCTGTCTAAAATATAATGAAAGCAACTGATGAAATAATGAATTTTGGAGGCATTTTTTTATTTTATTAAGAATGGAGTACTGCGAAAGCCCCCTGTGCTCTCCTGAGATCCTTGGAGAAGAGGCAAGGTAAATGCGTAGTCATTCTCCTGCCATTCTCCCCTGTTTCTGCCCAGGCATGCACACCATTGCAGCTCAGCTCCTTGGCTCTGGGGCCTCCATTAATGACACAGTGTCAGACGGGCAGACACTGCTGCACATGGCAATACAAAGGCAGGACAGCAAGAGTGCGCTCTTCCTCCTGGAACATCAAGCAGATATCAGCGTCAGGTACCAGTCCTGTTTTTCTTTCTGCTTTTGTATTTGTGGGAGGATGTCAGTGCAAGGGCAAGCCTCGTGCCAGTGTGTGGCCTGGGTGGATCACTGTTGAGTTCCAGGAACTGTGGGCAAGATCCACCCAGATGCCTGGAGTGGGCCCCCCTTTTAAAATTCTTTTATTCTATATTTTTCCGATGCTTTAGTACCAGGCAGCTTTTAATCACCATCTTAGGTTCATAATCCAGATACTCTGGAAGTCTGGTCATTTTGAAGCACTGTGGAATATAATCCAGAAGGGGGGAGAATGAACGTGGCTGCTGCTGCCACTTTTAAGTGGGGTTGCAATGCCTGAATGTTGTACAAACACATTGAAGCCTCTCTGCATACAGCTGGCTAAAGCTGCACCCAGGACACTTCTATACATCCACTGAGTCAAACTTTGCAAAGGCAGGAACCAGGGCCATTCATTGTTTTTTGGGGAGGAGAGGTTAATTATCTGGACAGTTTAATACTGCTTTAATCATGACTTCTTGCATGTCTTAGCTAATGTGTGTTTTTACCTCTAATTCTTTTAATTTTCTAAGCCCCCTGAATCCCAGCTCTCAGACAAAGGTGAAGCATAAAAATAGAAGAGTGGCTGCAAGCGCATCTTCTGTGAATAAGCATTATAAATATGACACCATAAATTTGGCAGTGTCCAATTGTGCAGGCTCTGTCAGCAATACAAAGCTTCATGGGCTTTTTACAACCATAGAAAAGTGCTGTTCTGTTTAGTAATGACCAGTTTTTGGTCATTTGGGGAATCCTGTGTTCTTAATGCCTGTGGAGAAGAGGGACTTGTTTGGCAGAGCTTGTCACACAAGGAGAGAAAATAGCCGAGTTATAAAAGCAATCTTTCTTTGCATGCCTGTTAGAAAAGTATATTTTGATTATTTTGTAAGCAGTAGGTGTTTCTGTGTGACGATGCTAAACTGCACCCACAAAAGTCTTCCAGAGAAGGGAGCCACAGTAGCAGTTACTCTTCTTCCTGGGACGGGCTCATGGCTTACCAGCTGTAGAGCACTTTTGTCTGAAGAAAGTTTGGTTCTTGGCATTGCTCGTTAAAAGGATCTTCAGGATCAGGTGCTGAGTAACTTCCGGAAGAGCTTCTGTCACCACTAGACAGAACAAACGATACCTGGCTAGATGAACCACCTGTCTGATTTGCCATAAAGCAGCTTTGTATATTCTTTTTTTAAAAAAGCATTTGCTGGTGGCCCCCACTTGTGTCCGTCCAACACACAGGCTGAATTTTTTTTACTTTATTTTTTAAATTATTGTTTAATGATTGATTTATATTGCTTATAACTTCCAGAGATTTGGGGCAAACATCTGCCCCTCCCTTGAAGGACCACACCAGCACCTCAGACTCCTGCCCCAAGTACTTCCCACATCCAGTTTGTGAGGGGGGGAGGGGAGCTGAAATGACAAATTGTGATATCTTGGAGGGGAAGTGGTTGGCCGTTTTGCCCTGTCTTCATCCTACCAATTTGTGTTAGGCCTTTTCTCAGAACCGGAAATGACTTAATCGATTTTTAGGTCAAACATTTTGGGGAGGTGGGGGTTATCAAGGAGAACAAGGGGTCCCATGAGTTGGCAGTGGGGGCTCTGGGTGGGCAGGAGCAGCATGGAGGCCACATTTTGCCCACTTTTGGACTCAAATTTCAAGAAAAGAGATCCCATCTAAACATTAAGAGAAGTTCCTTGGTGGCTGTTTGACAGTGGAATAGTGGGCTGTGGGATAGAGGGTGGTGGACTCCTTCTTTGGAGGTCTCTAACAAAGGTTGGAAGGCCATCTCTTGGGGGGTGCTTTAGCCGTGGACCCCTTCCCACATGGCAGCAAGTTAGACTAGATGGCCTTTGGGTTCCCTTCCAGTCCTCTGAATCTCTATCCAGTGTTCTGCTCAAAGGGCTTGTTGAAGAAGGGTAGAGGAGATAAAATACTCCGTGACCGCAAAGATTAGGATTCCGCCAAAAGGTGCCAAGTGGTTGTTTCAGTCACTGAGTTATGACTGTGAATGGCGACCTCACAACAGGTGTTTGTCTTCATGTAGCACAGTGCTTTTATTGCAGGACCCAGGATGGAGAGACTGCCCTCCAGCTGGCCATCAAAAACCAGCTTCCACTTGTGGTTGATGCAATCTGCACAAGGGGAGCAGACATGTCCGTCCCGGACGACAAAGGGAATCCGCCACTCTGGCTCGCTCTGGAAAACAACCTAGAAGATATTGCTTCTACTCTGGTGAGAGCAGCACCCATGACTGTCCTTTCTCTTGTCAAATATGTCAAGCCAGCAAATGCTGTCGACAAATTTTGCCATATTAAACATCCTTTGAAAACTCTTCTTGAATATATTGTAGTACAGAATTATATGCAGGTCTGGAAAATGATGTAAAGGACTCATACACAACTTTTGAGACTGAGAAGATTCCATCTTTTTATATGAACACTTCGAATGCAGAACTGGGTTTTTAAGCAAGAGGTACAGAGAGGGATGATTATGAGCTTGGACACTTGTACAAAAGAGGACTTGACTGTGAGGAAAGAAGCAGGGTTCTAAGAAGGCCAAAATAAAACTGACTTGCAAATTTGGTTAAGGCTATGGTGAAGCTGCAGTTTCATGCCTTTGTTCCCATCATCGTCTTGGAAATTCTGTCCCCACACTTACTTCGTTGGTTCAGAAAAATCAGGATCCAAGGAAGATCAGAGAAGCTAAATATTTCTGGTTAACCTATGTAGCTGTCTTAACTGAGTTTGTCACATAGCTTCTGTTCCTAAAAAGAGCTGTGTGTTTTATTGTGAGTCCTGCTTATTACATTATGATCTCTTTTCCCTTCTGACCTTTATGACATTTTTATTATTTTATGACACAGTGTAATCAGCATTAGTATTTTGTTGTAAAACATGTTTAAAAGAAAGTATAGAACCTTCAGAATGACAGAGTTAAGTTTCCTAAAAGCAGAGAGAAAGATACAAAGTTATATTGGAGTCTTGATGTTACATCAACAGGGACTGGCCTAATGTAAACTTTTAAGAGCAAAGATATTCTTGATTGAGGAAACAAATGAAATCTTGCAGATTGTGCTACTCACAGAACTCATTCTGCTTGCATGGCGAAGTATCCGCTTGGAGGCAGGTTGCCCTACTTCTGTAGTCCTCCATAGGTCATGTGACATTGGGGCCATTGAGTCCTTGGTTGTTTTCCAACCCAACACTCCAGCTAAGGGCTTAATTGCTCTCCTCTTTTTGCTTCCACCATGGGGAAGGGGCTGGAGCAAAACCAGCCAAAGAATCCACACCAGCCAGAGAATCAGGAGGGAGGAAGAGGTCTGTGGGTTTGCCCAGAGATCTCCACAGACTGGATGAAGAAGGCCACATATCCCCCTCCTTCTGATTCCTACAAGACCAGTCGCCATATTTCTTCATGTAAAAATAATTCAAAATGGGAGCCATTGTGAAGCACAGCTGTACTCCCTTCTGAGTGTCTCTCTTTCCCTTTTGCAGGTAAGGCACGGTTGTGATGCCACGTGCTGGGGTCCAGGACCAGGTGGTTGTTTACAGACCCTGTTGCACCGGGCTATCGATGAGAATAACGAACAGATTGCCTGCTTTCTTATCCGCAGGTCAGGAACATTTTAGTTGCCCAGAGATTTTGATCATTAAAGGGAGAATTAACTACATTTGCCAGTTGATTGATTCAATCAAGGAATCCTCAGCCCTGAGTTTGCAAGACCTGAGCAAAGTTGTTGATAGCAGGGTCTGCTTCATAGGGTTGCCATAAGTCAAAAATTTTTATGATGGCAGAAGGCACTAAAGGGGAGAATTAAAGTCACTTTTGACTGGTATCTTATGGGTTACTGAGAGTTGGGCTTTCTTTCTCTGTTGACCAGGCTTTTAAAGAGAACAAGCACCCTTGTTAGACCTTTCTTGAAAGGTCAAACATGCCTTTCTTCCTTGGACAAGGGATACAAACTCAATGGCAGAGCACATATTGAGTATGCAGAGGGTGCTGGGAGCAGTTTGTGCTATTTTCAGTTTAAGGCTGAAACTGGCAAGATGATGGGCAAGGTGGGCAGTTGGTCTGACTGCATGTAAGATGGCTTTCATCGTGTCTTACTTTGTGGTTTTGGAACTTTAAACTTTTAAGGTTAAAGTGTACCTTTGTTGCTTACTCTCCAGTGGCTGTGATGTTAACAGTCCACGGCAACCAGGTGCCAATGGTGAGGGCGACGAGGAAGCCCATGATGGACAGACGCCGTTGCACTTGGCTGCTTGTTGGGGCCTTGAAGAAACAGTGCAGTGCCTTCTAGAGTTTGGCGCCAATGTAAACGCACAGGTATGCAAGTGAACACTTGTTATACCTGCTGAGAGGGATTTGTTGGCAGCACACTTCTTTCACCCCTGTTGTGTTGTTTCTTGTGCCTGGTGCAGCCTCTTATCTTCAAACCATTTCAGGTAGTCAGCTATTTCAAACACTTACTCTTTTTTTAACATAACTTTTATTGATTTTACATATTATTGTCTACTTCATACAGTCATTGTCACATGTAACCCAATATCACTTATATCCATTAATCTTTAAACTTTCTTATTCCTAATATTTTATCAAATTAATAACTCCTCTTGACTTCCTCTACTTTCGTCTCAGTACTTTAACTTGTGTAAAGAAAGGAAAAGAAGATTATAAGAATATATATATATATATATGTATGTATGTATTCTTATAATCTATGTATTCTTATAATCTTCTTTTCCTTCCTTCTCCCTCTTAACCCAACTGCGATCTTAAAAATATATTATACAATATACATCAAATCAATCAATCAATAATATTTATACTTTCTGACAGTGCTTCAGTCCCTTAGCCATCAGATAAGTGGGTGGTGGCTGTACATGTAGGGCAGGTACATGTAGCCCACTGTCTTGTACTTTCTCTGTGTCCTCTGGAGGACACAAATCTCTTGGCAGAAAGACAGCTCGTGTAGTTCTTTTGTGCCTCTAACTGATCTGTCTTTGTAGGATGCAGAGGGAAGAACACCGATCCACATTGCCATTATCAACCAGCATGGCATCATCATCCAGCTCATGATCTCGCACCCTGACATCCAGCTCAACATACGGGACCGGCAGGGCATGACCCCTTTTGCTTGCGCCATGACCTACAAGAACAACAAGGCCGCGGAGGCCATCCTTAAGCGGGAACCAGGAGCGGCTGAGCAGGTACAGGAGACCAAGGTGCACCTTTTGCGTGCTCTTGTGTCGCTGGCCCAGCGCCTGACATTACATCAGCATGTCACAGTGGTCTGGCACAGTGTGATGACATCCACTGCTTGCTACATACTTTGGTTTGTCGTAAGGTGGGGTGGGAGCTGGAGTGGATCTGGGGGCCAAGTTTCTACTTCAGTACCCCCCAGAGGCTGTGTAAAAATGAGGGGAGGAGTGGCCTACTGTCTACTTCCATTGTTGAAAAAATTGGTATTTTTTAAATGTTGGACAGTGCAACTTATCTAAAACATGGATTGTTGCTCCTAGAGACTTCCCAGGAAGGCTCTGCACCTCATTTTGGACCTGAAGAAGCCTGATTTTGGAAGGTTGGCATGACTGAGAGGGTCACAAAAACAGCCTGGGAGGCACATGTGAATCCTCCAGGCCACACTTTGCCCACCCTTGATATAAGTCAGTGTAAAGTGTAGGAAAGTCCATCAGATGGCTGAGATCCTCCGGCCTCACTGAGGACAAAAGTTACCTGAAAACCACAGAGAACAGGAGCGTGTCTGCCAAACGCTCAGTCTTGATAAATGGCTAGAAACCAGGGGAAAGGGCAATTGCAAATTATCCCTGTTTCTCTCTAATTGCACTTTCCAAAAGTCACTGTTCCCTGTTTTGTACAACTGCCCACAGATTTTCCAGGAGTGCATCTTATGGAGTGTGTAGTCTTCACCAAGTCTTTACATTTTTGATGCATTTTTTTGTATTGGCTACAGCAGTTGAACGTGACTGGGAAGACCTGGATTCACCTTCCCATTGGGTGACGTTGGGCCATAAGATTTTCAAATTTTGCATGAATTTTCAGAGGGAAGAACTCAATGCAGACATATGACTCCAGATCATATATACTGACATGTTTGCACACACAGAATGAATTTCAGAGAAAGTATAGTCAAACTTTGTACAGCCTAAACTACTTCAGCAAGCTGGGGTGGTTAGGACCAAATAGCACCTTGTGGATGCTGCCATTAACTCCTAGGAAAGAGTGAATAAGAAATGTGGGCACTAGGATAAAGGAAAATGTAGGAGTAGTGTACTGATACAGCTGTTCATCTTTTAGGTCTTTAGCTTAGTTTCCACTTACCACAATTATACTTTATGTGCAAGCAACTGTATGTATATGCCTTCAGTGCCTGGTTATGGCAGATTCTGAGCACTATAGTCCAAAACAGTAACTTTTCTGAGTTCTGGTTCATGCCATAGATAATATTGCTGAAGCTCAAGAGTATTTGCTACTTACAGGCACTGGGCTTGAAGGTACCAGCCACCCCTGCGCAATTTAGCAAGACCCTCTGTAGAGGACTTTTCTTTGGTTTGCTTTTTGGAAAAATAAATAGTGCAATTTGGTCCCTGTCACAGGTTGACAACAAAGGCCGAAATTTTCTCCATGTGGCCGTTCAGAATTCTGATATCGAGAGTGTGCTGTTCTTGATCAGCGTCCAGGCCAATGTGAATTCAAGGGTTCAGGATGCCTCCAAGCTGACGCCGTTACACCTGGCCGTCCAGGCTGGCTCAGAAATCATTGTGCGCAATCTGGTACGTCCTGCCAAAGTGATGTTTGAACTTTAGAACTTTAGAGAGAAGGGTAGGGAGAGAGACCCAGCGTGGTGGTAGTGGTTTTGAGAGTTGGGTTAGGACTGTGAGAGATCAGGGTTTAAATTCCTGCTCAATCTGGAAACCCATGTTGGGCAAGTCACATTCTTTTCAGCCTCAGAAAAAAAGCAGCGGTAAACCCCCTCTTCTAGCAAATCTAGCCAAGAAAACCCTATGATAAGTTTATCTTAAGGTTGTCATAAGTAGACAACAACTTGAAGGCACCTAACAACAGTAGCCGTAACTTCCCCTAAAGTGGACACAGAGGGACAATTCCGTTTTCCTCTCTTTACAGCTACTTGCCGGTGCCAAAGTCAACGAGCTGAACAAGCACCGCCAGACGGCTCTCCACCTGGCCGCCCAGCAGGACCTCCCCACGATTTGCTCCGTTCTTCTGGAGAATGGAGTTGACTTCGCAGCTGTGGATGAAAACGGGAACAACGGTAACTCTTCATTTTTGAATGCATAAGAGCTTCTGCCTCCCTCCTTGTGTACAAGCCGGCTGGTTCTTTTTAAGCGAGCCTGGCAGAATACTGGCTGGTGACTTCAGCTCTGTCCCTACTCCTTTTCTCACAAGGTGTCATGAATACATTCCCTTTGTACACTCTGCAAAACTATTGGAGGCATCTGTGAAGGTATCACAATACTCTTCCCAGCTGGAATGCACTAAGCTGCATTTATGTCAGGGGTGTAGATTGTGTAGCTCATGGGCCACAGGTGGTCCACTAAAGCCCCAGGCGTAGCCTCCTGACAACAGAGTACCAGCAAGGCTTATCTCTGATAAGTGACTAAAAATAGATTTCCGCCTGCACTCCCTTTTTGACAAGCATTGTTTGCAAAATAATGATAATGACAATAATAATAATACATTTAAAATTGTACACAGCAGAATTGACCCAGAATTTCTGCTTCTCCCCTTTTCAACATATATGGAGGTCCACCCAGCAGCAATAGCAGCTAGCATGCGTGTGCATGCATATGTACAACAGAAATACTCCAGTTTCTGTGGCTGATGCCTGTCTGTCCAGCATTTTCTGCAGCTTTTTTTTTTTGTTAAAAACAATAAAAATCGCAAATAATCATTTATAAAATGTGCATTAGATGATGGACATAGATTTTTTTTAAAAGGCACTCTGTCCACTAGATAACAACCAATAGATGCAACAAGAAAGGAAAGAAGTATGGGGTGGAGAGGAGGGAAAATGAAGTCTGTTTTTAGAGTTGCAAGTAAAGGCCTTCTTGGGTGGAAGTCAGTCCAGGTACCTGGTCCCTCCCATAAGACAAAGGAGCTGGGATTCCTGTCCCATCTCTGCCTTTGTTGCAGCCAGCTGTGGCTTCTTCAAGGCTCTGGCACAACCCAGTACATGCAGCAGCAGAAAAAGATGGCATGTAGTTAGTACTTATTGCCTTCAGAGCTTGGTTTCTTATTAATCTTAGTTTATTTTTTTTTAAAAAAAAGCTTCCTGGCCTTAAGGTTGTTGAGTGGTGCTTGCAAATGAATTAGTTAAGCTTGCTGAGATTTGGAAGATAGATTTGGGGAGGGGGCAGGAGGGGAATCCCCATGTATAGATCTTTGCCCTCTCCATTAAGAATGGAAATTGAGTTCCATATAGAGATATGCCTCATTTAATGAAGCAGATGTGTCCCTGGGCATTCCTTTCACAGAAAATTTGGTACCAGAGGCAGAAATAACATGGAAAGAATAGGGAGTGATTCCTGAAAAAAAAAAGTTCAATATGTTTCAGCATACTTTTTAATCCAAAACTAGCAATGTGCACATGTGACATAAAACAACAAGGCCAGGTAAGCTTTGCATCAATAAGCAAAAAAATTCTGACCCTTCTGGAGACCACGTGAAAGCTTATTTGAAAATGCATCCAGAGATTATTTCTTTCTTTCAGCTGCCTACACTTTTGATATAATTTCAGATCTCTGCTTTTTTAACATGCTGGAGGTAGCTGGTGATACAGCCTTATGCTGCTCTCTCTTTCTCTCTTTCTAGTCACAAATCCTCACTAAAAGGTTCTGGAGGCAGCTGCTGTTACCTTCCTTGTTGTAGTCAGATGCAGTAGTGTTGGCTAGAGTAGAATCCCATTCTTTCCTGGCTGTTGCGTTATTTACTGCAGACATGCTGATGCAACACTTAAAGCTGGTGCTGCTCCAGCTGTCTTTCGGCCTCCTTCCGGCACTGATGCCGCTGAAATCTTCCACCTAAACAGAGGGTGAGGAGGAAAAACCGGGGTCTGGTCCAGCATGAAAAGACTTCCTTTAAAAAAAAAAAAGGGCTTCTTTGTCAGAGGTTTTGTTAATTGAGGTATAGCTGTACAAAGTAGAATATGATACACAGCAAATTATGCAGCACAAAAATCATCTAAATTTGTAAAATACAAAAGGTTGCAGATTTCTTTAGCATTGTGGTTATCTGACTTTTTAAAACACATACAGACATCTCTGTTTCTAGTCCTCAGTGAAAAGGAATTTTTCAGTTTTAAAACATTTCTTTTTTGTTTAACTTTAATATAGCTGTGGGTGTAAGCGTCTCACAGGGAAATGGGTACAGATCCCTACTTAATTTCAGTTTTGAATCATGCAGCATGGTGTCTTTTCTTTCTGCCCTCAGCCCTCCACCTGGCGGTCATGCAAGGACGTCTGAATAATATCCGTGTCCTCCTGACAGAGTGTACTGTGGATGCAGAAGCCTTTAATGTCAGGTAAATACAAAGCAAAGATCTTCCTTTGTGGGAGAAAGAAACACTCGTTTGTCTCTGCATGGGTTCTCTTTCAGTGATGAGGGTTGTCTAGGAAAGGTTAACATTCCCGCTTCCTTCAGAGGCAGAGCTGTGCAAATGAGTTTCAGTAAGAGGTGCCTCCTCCAGTTCTTGGCTGCTTCAAATCTACAAAAATTTCTTTATGGATTTTGCACCTCTGAATTCTTCCCTTGTGCACTGGGCCACAATACTGTTTATCTCACAGTTTATCTGCTTTGGTTTTTCCGAGGTTCTGGCTATACTCTAAACACTCTTTATGGAAAACATAGCCAGGCTTTCATGAGAATTGTTAAGGTTGTCCTGCAGGAAAAGTAGAAAGAGCTGCTGAAGAGAGATAAGATAGGCCAGCCTTCTTGGTCTAGTGCCCCCAGGTGAGTTGAATTACAACTCCCATCATCCCACAGCCAGCACCGGATTGCAGACAGAATGAATTAGTTCCTGGTCAGTGTGGCAGCCATCAGACTGCCCCTCTTAGTATATTCTGGGACAAAGAACTAGTAGCTGATCTCTAGCTCTGTTAACACAAAGGCTAGCTGTGACTCAGATTTGTCTCTTGCCTCAGGTGAAATGTGCAGGTTCGCTGACTAGGCAGGGAGTAGAAGTAAAAGGAAATGTGGCAGTCTGCACAGCAGGAAATTCAGTTTACAGAGAAGGGCATTAGCCTCAGCCTTCTGACATGCTGGTACTCTGTCTGTCTCTCAGTACCCTGACATGGTAACAGTACCAGTGTTTGGCATCTTACCTTGGAACTAGGCCTGAGCAAAGCTTGGTAAAAAGAACTATTTTTGGACTACAGCTTCCAGAACTATCATGCTGACTAGGGAATTCTGAGTGCTGTGGTCAGAAAACAAATTTTCTAAGCTCTGCACTAGAACATTAGTAATCATTCTGCTGCAGTGGCAAAACATGACTCTTCTCCTGGAACAAGATTTGCCCCTTCCACCAGTCTTACAACTACTTGCTGACATGCATTGAGGAATGATCTTTAGGACTCCTTTCTTCACATACACCTATAAAGTTTGTCTATACTGGATGTAACTTTGAATCAGCAAAGAAGGCTCCTTGCATTACTGGTGAAATTTCTGTGCGCACGCGCATACCTGCATGTAATGTGGTCTGTGTCTTGTTCTCAGAGGTCAGTCCCCAATGCATATCCTGGGGCAACATGGGAAAGATAACGCAGCAGCCATCTTTGACCTCTTCCTGGAGTGCATGCCAGAATACCCCCTTGACAAGCCAGACGCTGAAGGAAATACAGGTAAGAATCATGTGTTACCAATGTGTCGGGTTGCTGAAAACTGGAGAAAAGAGTCATGGTGGATACTTGTTGGCAGTGTTTTTCTCTCTCCCTAAATAAAGTTGCACAAGGCAGAAGAGTGTCACTTTAAAGCAAGTGTGAGCAATTCCAGAAGTTTCTAAGTATGATGCCTAACGTGTTTCCATAATGACCTGGGAAACTGGTTTCCTGTTTGCCTCCTCCCGACATGTGTTGGACCCAGAATAGTATTAAATGGATGAACTATACCCTCTGAAAGTTTCTGGGAGACTGATTGTCTATTTTAACCTTGGGGAGCAATCAGAGATGGGGGCGAGGACCCACATGCATGAGCCCTGGTAGGCTGTTCCCACTGCTGGTTTAAAGGACCTCATTCATACAACAAATGAAGCATGGGTACAGATCCCTCCCTAAAGTGGAGTGGGGCTTGATTCAGGCACTTAAACCTAAAAATACCCTGAATTCCTTTCTTAATTATTTTTCCCCAACTGTGTTGACATTCCACATGAAGTATCTCCAGCATTCATGCTACCCTGATTGTATGAATTGAAACTGCTAGTGCTTCATGACTTGGAAGTCAGGAGTCCTGTTTTATTAAACCACAGTGGGAGTGTGTTGCATGCCAGGGCATGTGGGCGGTTTGGTCCAGCCGCTGAAGCAGATCAGCCATTGGTAGCTCAGCGTAATATCTGAACCCAAAATTATGTCTGACGCCACCCAGACAAGCCAGAATTCATAAGCAACCCATCGGGGTTTCTTAAGGCTGGCTTCTGATTCTGGTTATTTGAGCACAATACATCACAGTGTGAGGTTCAGAACTCCTGGTTAGCCACCACTGTTTGTTGAGTTAGATTTCTTGGTTATGTGCATAGCCTCAGTGGACAGGCTGCACGTACCACTGTGGAGCCCATTCATGCTGCATTTGGAACAGTTAAGCCAGGATTCCTGGCTTATAACGGCATGTGAAAGCAGTACATTAGCTTCTTTTTAGTCTCACAGCCAAGCAGTGTAAGCCAGCAGTATGAGTCAGAGGAAGGAGCCACTGTGAATCCTGTGCTGGGAAAAAGACAGGATATTGGTTAATTAAATAAAGAAATTACATGATCTCTCCCCTGGAAGGTTGGTTTTTAGTTTTGTTTTGTTTTTTTTGTTCTTTGCTCTTACTCTTACTCTGAGAGCTAATGTGGTACAGTGGTTAGAGTGCTGCATCAGGTGGGGCAAGCTAAATTCAGCCACAGGTACCCTGGTCTGGGAATCAGGGCTTCCTGGGAAGTGTCTTTTCCTGCAGTGACCTGCCTGTAGACTGAGATCTTCAGAGGCCCTGTGGGATCTCCAGGTATCCACACCATCAGGAACAAAAGGGTCACCTTGGCTATGCTGCCATGCCTGTAGAGTTCCTTCATCGCAGCAAGGCTCAGCTGGGACCTCCGCTGATGGATTTTGAGTGCCTGGCAGCGTGCTTGTTTGTTTTGCTTTTATAGAACTTTTGTGCAGAGTTTGGGACGTTTATTTCTTGGGACTACAGCTCCCAGAACTCCCCAGCCAGCATGACCAGCAGCTGAGAGTCTGGGAGCTGTAGTCCTCAGAATCCAGGTTCGTGACCATTGCTGTTGTATACACCTTAGCAGATCTCAACACTTCTACTGTTTGTGTGATTGCAAACCACTCTGAAAATGTTGAACTGAAGGATGCTATAAAAAAGGGTTAGCAAATAAAGTGGGCCAAATGCTATTGGTCTAGCCCAGGGTCCCTCACAGGGTTCTTGTGAGGGCAGGATCAAACTGTGTAACCCACTCAGCCCTTTGGAGGAAGGGAGGTCAGAACGGTAGATCTGAATGTTGGCATTGAGAAGTGGGTAGATGCAGTAGTACGGACAGGAGCATGACTTGGGAAAGTTGCTCTTTAGGGTTACAGCTCCTGAAATCTGCCATCCGGCATCGCCAGCAACCACGTTGGTAGTGGATTGTAGACTAAACGGTATCTTTCCCAAGCTCTGTCCATGGTTTAGTTCAGTAGTTCTTAACCTGGCTTCCGTGGACTCCTGGGGTCCACGGAGCCCTCACAGGAGGTCTGTGCGGGGTTGCCATCAATCCTGGAATTCACCATCGCCACCCCACAGTAGCACCAAGATCCTTATTTCCAGGCCCTGTTTTGGGGAAAAGGACAAAAGAAATGCCGTTCCCCCAAAGGAGCATGGAGAGAGTAAGGAGAGAGTCGTTGCTTCTCTTTTGGTGCTCCTTTGGAGGGCAGTGGCGTTTTCCCCCAAAGCAGCACCAGGCACTGCTTTGGGGGGAAAGGGGAAGAGAAATTATTCTTTAGGCCTGCCTCCCATTCATAACCTTCCTTTAGGAAACTCTAGTTTATTCCTGGCACTGGAAGGCTCTCAGCATTCTACTTCACAGAACGTTAACAAGCCTCCTTTCCTTTGCCTTGTCTACTGAAAGGATAAGGGATAAGGCTGAGCAACTGATGCGCACCTTTAAACATATATTTGAGTATTTAAATCTGAATTTAGATATTTAAATACTAAGTCTTGGCAGTTCCTGGCAACAAATTATATTTACAGGGGATTCCTGGTAAAGAAAAGGTTAACAGCTAGTGGCTTAGGTGCTTGCTCCATGCCACATGATTCCCTGTTGTCAAAATAATTGGACTGCACAGAATCTGCATTCATCAGTTGAAGCCATACTTCCCGTTGTCAGAAAACTATGCATCTAGTTGTGGCTTGCTGTGGGGTTTTGATTTATGATTTATTTATATTTATATGCCGCCTTTCTCCCAGAATGGGACCCAAGGTGGCTTCCAAAAAAGTTAAAAACATTAATAAAACATTTAAAACCATTAGAGACATTTGAAAGCCATATAAAATTATAGAAATCCCACCTGCTTACATATTAGAAGCCTGCTTAAATAAGAACGTGTTTTGTCTGCCAGTGAAAGGAGAACAAAGAGGGGCCAGCCTAGTTTCCTGAGGCAGAGAGTTCCAGAGGGTGGAAAATTCCTCTGTGAGGAACACGTCCTGCAAAGGACACACAGTTCTAGCACTGGTGGCGGCAGCATTTAAATCCAGCTTGTTCAGTGCGGGTCCCTGGTGGGATCGAAAGGCAACTTCCTTATTTTCCTCCTTGCAGTGCTCCTCTTGGCTTACATGAAAGGAAATGCCAACCTGTGCCGGGCCATCGTGCGAGCCGGAGCCCGCCTGGGAGTCAACAACAACCAAGGGGTCAACATCTTCAACTACCAAGTGGCGACCAAACAGCTTTTGTTCAGGCTGCTGGGTCAGTGCTATTGGGCTCTATATCTGCTGGCGAGAATGTTTCTGGGACAGGGTGGGGAACCTTAGGCCTTGGGGTAGAATCCAGGCCTCCTGGGTTCCTGATCAGTTCCTCCGGTCTTCCCTGAATGGCCACTCCCCTTTCCCCACAGGGCCATTGTTTGGGGGCTTCAGAGCCTTTGTATAGGTCTGTTTCCCTTCTAGAAGGTTGGAGTGCCTTTGCGTGAACAGAGGCATGGATAGTGTGGCTTGCACACAGCACAAAGCCCAACCCTGTATTTGATGGTCCTGGATTTTGGCTTCCACCAGAGTCTGTGGCATCCCTTTTCAGCACCTTTGTTAATGGGAGGAGCTACAGCGATGGCCTCCTTTGCAGGGCTTTTGCGTCAGGGTGGGAGAGTCTTTGCAGCAGGCCATACGTGTTGTTGTGCTGAGTTTGGCTTAGGTGGATTGCAGTCTGTTTGCCTGGCCAAGGCTGCATAAATAGCGAAGAGGTGGTATGGGATGCAACGCCCGGGCCTTGGGAAGACCAGGTATTTCCCAGGGCTGAACCAACAGAAAAGAAGTACAGGGAACTAACCACTTCTCTGGTTTTGCTTTGCAGACATGCTGTCCAAGGAACCTCCCTGGTGTGATGGCTCCAATTGCTATGAGTGCAGTGCCAAGTTCGGGGTCACAACAAGGAAGCATCACTGGTAATGGATGCCAAATTATTGCTTTTTAGGCCCACAGAGGGAAAAAACACCCCCTCCCTCATCTTAATCCCAGATCCCAGTTTTCTGTTGAAAGCCTACTGACCTTTCAGTTGCATATATCTGGTGAAGGAATAGGTCCTTCTGGGTAGGCAAAGCAAAATCCACTGAATGTGAGCATCCAAAAGGTAAAAGAATTAAGAGTCCCAAACTAGTCTATTGTGCTGTTTATCAGTATCTGTCTCATTCAGGGTAGTTCACAGGAGATGATTGTGACCATTTTTCAGAGGTCACAGTGTAACAGCTGAGTGACTTTTATGCAACAGAGATGATAATTTGGAAAGAGCAGAATCAGGTGGAGAACACAGAGTGCTATGGGACTGAGGTTGGCACACAAGGACCTAAACTAGTATGCCTGCTTGTGGTTTGTGCATAATGTCCCCACAAAGCTGCGGGGCAGAGATGGACATGTGTGTATATCAGATCAAGACCACCAAGTCCATCGTGCTGGCTCTGCCCATTGTAGCCCCCCCCCAGCCCCACGCTGGGGCTCACAGGGGACATCAGAAGCTAAGTGGGGTCAGGGGTCTCCATGAGAGCTGGGAAAGAACCCTGCCTCGTTCTCTGGTCAGTAAGAATTGGCCATGCTGAGCTAGATATATGGACATATTCAATATCCTGCAGTTCGAAGCTGCTCAGCAACAGAGAAACGTAGAAAGTGGCCTTAGGTTGAATAAGACATTGAATATACTGGTTCATCTAGTTCAGTATTCTCCGCTCCCAACTGGCAGCAACAGCACTCCAGGATACTGGGACCAGACAGGATTCTTCCTTAGTCCTGTCTCAAGATCCGTTTTATTCCCTTGTGATCCTCCATCCAAGTACAAACAGAACCACTTCCTGTCTCTCTCAACGAGCCAAAGGTTCTGCCTCACGTGTTCTCAGCTTTCCCCCAAACACAGGAAGTAGGGGAGAGCACGTGGGGCTCATTCAGGCAGAAGATGGCGGTCTGTCAAAGGCTGAACGCTTGTCCTTTTCTCCCCCCGTTGCAGCCGGCACTGCGGACGCCTCCTCTGCCACAAGTGCTCCACCAAGGAGATCCCGATCATCAAATTCGACTTGAACAAGCCTGTCCGTGTCTGCAACATCTGCTTTGACGTCTTGACGTTGGGGGGCGTCTCCTAGTTGCCTGCAAGCAGAGGGAACGGCTCCCACCCGGCCGCACCACCCCTCCTGTCTTTTGCAGCCACTCCAGGGCAAAAAAGACACCTCCAGCAGAGACCAGGGAAGGCCTTCCTCGTCTTCCTCTTACCAGAGACCGATCAACTTAAGGGACCACACAGATGCTCTCTCCTAGTCTTTATGATTTCTTTTTGGTATGAATGTATTAATAGTTGATAATGGCAGATAATGGCAAAAACAGGGTTGGGAACAAATTGGGACTTGTTGCAAAGCGTATGTGCGAAAGCAGTTGCATCTGCCCTTCGACTTCTTCCTGTACAGGGCATTGAAGCATTTTTTTCTTACTCTTACTTTTTTTGCATTTGCTGATCAAGCTGAAAAACCTTGGTCTTGGTTAAGCTGCAGAGGTGCATCAGGATTGCTCAGAAGTCTTGTCACATAGGTTCCTTTTTAAAATATTGAGAGCACTTAATTTTTTTTTTTTCTGGGTCACTCTATGATGTTGGTGATGCTTTCCCCATTTTTGTGACTTTCTGGGGGAGAACATCTTGTTGTCGTCCTGTCTCCCTCCCCCCCCCTTTCTCCCTGCTTCTCTGGCTTTGTCATAAAACAGCCCCCACACCCTGAACAGTAATAACAGCCCCTCCCAAGAGCGGCTGTGGCCTTTAAACAGGGGTTTTTTAATGCATTGATTGGGGGGGGGGGAATTGTGCGTGGCCTTATGACAAAAGCTTTACAGTTTCTCCTGTCAAAAAAGGGGACAGTCTCAGCTCTTTGAACTGTTGTTTGTTGGTCTTCAGAACCATAACACCTCTGACCGCTTGCTTACTTCAGAGTCATGCGTGGTGAGCGGGGAGCGTTCGAGGCTCGCTTTGCTAGCAGATTCAATCGAGGCTTCTCAAAGGAAGAAACGTTCAGCTTTCAGCTGGTCCTTCAGCAGCGTCTCAAGAACTGGGCAAATAGTCGTAAATTTACAGTGAGGTTGAAGGGAAGGCCTGGGCTTGGGACTGACTGAGCCAGCATTGAAAAGGGCAGGGCTGGAGCACTGAAGCTTGGCCAGATGTGTTAACAGGTGTGTTTGGGATGGCAACCAGCAGGTGAAGGGGTAGAGATGGCACAAAGCTTTGTGTGAAGGTTGTGAGCCCATTGGAGCTGCTGAGTTACGACTGCTTGCAAACCTTGGAGAGCCAGGGTAGCTTTTGTTTTTGTCAAACCCTTCTCCATTCAGACGGTGTTGGTGATTGGGTCCTGTTTAGCAGCTCTGGCTGAAATGCACACTTTCCTCCCCACCCCCACCACCCTCACACTCATCCTTACCCTTCCTTCCTGGCTTCTGCCACCCGTAGCATTTTATGTGGGTTCCGATTTTGTCAGAGTATCACAGAGGAGACTCTGCAAGGCAAGGGGTTGTGCCGGCACGTGGGATTCTGAATCACAACCAACAGAAGATTTCTGTTGGGCTCAGGCTGCTCCCTCTATCAAGTTTCTGCTTTCAGCTACAGAACAAGACCCTGGAAGATGGACGTAACAAAGCCTTTTCTTCTCGCTCCATGACAGAAATCCTTTGCGGGAGGAGGCGGTGTATAAGGAGGGTGTCTTTCACCTTCTGTAATCAGTACTTTTTAAGGCATGTGTCTACGTGGGAGGGAAATATCGCTCATAACTTCAGATCATGTACTCTCTCCTTCTAGAATACTAATGCGTCCTTAATGTTATCTCTGACATACATATGTACAAAGAGCCGAAACCAGAGTGCTACTTTTTTATATATATATATATATATATACACACACACATACACATATATATATTTCTGTGATTTATAGACTATAACAGCTTTATATGTTATGTAAAACCCTGGGCTTGTGCAGTAAAAGGTGACTTCGTGGGGGAGAAATTCTCAAACTGGGATGCCTAACCAATACATTTCAAACAGGGTTGTCTCCGTTTCGTGTTTGGCCCTTCCAGCCTCTGTTGGGGAGAAGACTGGAACTCTGCTTTCGTCATTTATGGGGACCGGGGCCATGAACTGAAGGTTGGCAAAACTGTTCTTCCTTCCTCCAGCTCGGATTCATTCCTGCTTGTGTCTTTGTCCTCCCCCATCCCAATGCAGACAGGTTGCACCAACTCATATTGTCCATTTCGAAAAGACTGGCTCTTTGGGGCTCGTGGGGCATTTTTTCAGATGGTTTGCACTGGAGGAGTTGTGGGAACGAAAAGAAGCAAGCTGGGAGATGGCGTTTCACTGGGGAAATTCACCTATGGCCTATTCAGAACTCGGAAGGGTTATGCTTTTGGACTGCAGCTCTCAGAATCCCCCCTTCCAGTTACTATTGTGTGTGGATCCTGGAAGTTGTGGTCCAAAAAAAGTAAAGTTGTCCAAGCTCTAGTACTGATCATCTGTTGACTGAAGACTGCCCAAATGCTGATTGTGGGCAATGCACCAAGAATTTCCTTTATAAACCAGACATTTCTCTAAACCGGCATTCTGTGAGCGTGACTAATTGACTAATCCAGTGAAAGGAGGAGCCTTTTTTTGTGCTGTAATGTTTATACAAATGATCAACCGTCAAAGCTGCCAGAAACTAGCAGATAATAACCCACCGCACCAGGGAAGGAGAATATGGGATTTTCCCATATGAGACTTTGATCTTTGGGGCAGGGCTTTTGGGGATTCTAGGTGGACTTTGTTGGGTTGCACAACAAATAATCACTGTAAAGCACTTTTAATAAAAACATTTAAGACTGAGCCTAACTCACTTGCCTGCCTCTGATTCTGTCTTACCAGGAAATGCTTTTACTAGTGGACAGGTGGATGATGAAATATTTGAGGTCGTGAAGGCTTCAGTTATTTTCTTATGGAGGTGGTCCATAAATTGGTGGCAGGAAACTGCAGAATTAACATTTTCTTGCAGCGGTTAAGAACAGCTCTTAGGAAATTGTGACTCTGAGCAACTGCAGAATTTAGAAATATTTTTTTTTCCTTTTTGCTTTCCTTCAGGAGAGTCCTTGGCCACCATTGCATGTGTGTGGATGAACTGCTTCTTCGGACTCAGCTCCTGTAAATCAGTGTTACAGAAACCATCTGAAGGTGCATGTAAAAAAAAAAACTTGAGGATTGTAACAGCTGGGGGATTCCAGATGGAGTAGACAGTGGGCAAGTTCCTGATAGGCTCTAACTGTTGTGGAGATGATTTTGGATGTCCCTGGCATTTGAAACTTTGCCAACATTTTCTTGGAGAAGTGGAGAGGTCCCTGGTTTTGCTTCAGGAATAGCCCAGACTGGAACTTTCTGAGACTTCAGGAAATAAATCTCTTCGAGGCAGAAGAGTTACATTTGGGGGAGCAGAACTCTTTGATTCCTGCATCTGGTATCAGCTGCAGGAGGGTTCTGGAAGCTGTAATTAAAAAAAAAAAGTTACTTTCCATGCTCTGGTACTGGGCAACTTTCCTGGTTGTTGTACCTCTGCACACCGAGTGTACTTGTTGCCAATTTACAGGTCTTCCAAGAATTTTTGGAAACTGGTTTTCTGTATGAGATGGAAATATAAAATGCAATTTGAAATGCTGTAAACGTTTGGCTATTCCCACCTTTGACACAGGGGAGCTTACTACCATGCGTACACCAGGGCATTGTCTAGTTTAAGCTCCTCTCCAATTTGAGCCACTGCCCAGTTTTCATTTTCCTCTTTCTTATTCTTCCTCCTCTTCCTCATATTTATTTGTATAACGCCACCACTGTACATGGCGCTTTACAAGTAAAAGAAGGGCAAAATAGGTCCCTGCCCTCTGGCTTACAATCTAGTTAAGAAAGTACACAAAAGGAAAAGGGGATGCCCGGGTGGAAGGGGATTAAGCCCAACGGATACTGCCAGTTCTTCTCTCCTTCCCTTCAAGGCCAGGGCGGGGGCAGTTGGAATGGAAGCAGCAGTTTCGTCTGCTTCTGGACGCAGGCGGGGTGGAGCTGCGCCTGCCTCTTCTCTCCCTCCGAGGCCAGGGCAGGGGCAGTTTGGATGTCAGCTAAGTAGGCCTGACGCTTTCCCTGTGCCCTTATACTTGGGGGACGAGGTCAGTTGAGTTGAAGAAGAAATCAATTCTGGTCAGTGCATTTCTGAATTACAGTTGGCCCTCCACGTTCGCCAGGGTTAGAGGCATAGGACCCTCACAAAAGCGGAAAAATCACAAATATCAAAATGGGTGTGTGCGTTTGCAGGAACGGGGCTGGGGCATGGCAGGGACAGCGAGCACCCCGGGTCCAAACCAGGTCAGATAAAGGAGAAGGAAAGGGGGTAGGTTGGCTCGATGGCCCTGTATTTCCCCTCTCGTGCCCAGCATCTTCCTTGGACGTCAGGGGGAATTGGGAGAGGGTTTGCGGTGATGAGAAATTGGGCTGCGACGCGTTCTTAGCCGGCCAGGCAGCGGCTGGTGGAGAAGGACCGGGGGGGGGGGGTTAAAGGGCTGCGCTGCCTGATCGGAGCGGCCGAGAGGGATTGTTCCCCTGGGAAAGGAGTGCCTGAGGTGGCGGGGGGGGGGGGCCATGGGTTGAAGAAACTCGCAAATAAACAAATCTCCAACAGTTGAACCCGCAAATGTGGAGGGCTGGCTGTATTAGGAATCTGGAGAGATGATGCTAGCATTGACAATCAGCACCCCAAAGTACTTGTGAGACTTGCGTACCCAACAATGGCTTAACAGATTGATGACAATTGTGGAGATGGACAAGATGTCTGCTAAATTAAAGGGAAATACTGAAGAAGAGTTTGCACTGGAACGGAAATGTTTAATGGCCTATGTAAAGGAAATGAGGGTGACTTGATGATTTTAGGGTTTTGAACTTGCATTTCACTGTTCCGTTTTTAATCTGTAATTTTAGTGTTAGCATGAGACAGATCCTACAAAAATTAAATATGACTATGGGTTGTTGCTGTTTTAATATTTTTTTACTGTAGGTATGGTTTATTTAATAGATTTAACAGATTTACAGAGAATTAATCAGTGCTTTATAGAGTTGATTTTTTTCTTTTGATTTACAATGTTGATACGTTGTCTGAAATAGAAACTGAAAAAATTTAGAACTTAAAATAGATCATTATTGAATAAATGTTTTGAAATACAATCAGTATAACTGAGTATAAATACAAGCAGCAAATCCAATAGTGACTTCAAGTAATGACTTTAAGTATATTTATTCATAGTAGAAGCTGTTTGCAACAAGGGTGGGAACCCTTTTTAATTAGTTGTAGGGTTTTTTTTCCTTTTGTTTAGTCAAGTCTTGTTAGTTTAGCTTAAATATGTTTTGGTTTTTTGGGGAGATTTGGGTCACTGTATAGTGAAAACATAATTCTGACTAGGGGTGCAGCTAAGGGGGAGGGCAAAATGAAGACAGTGACCCTGCTCGTAAGAATTCTGCCTCCCTGGTGAAATTTTGCTGCTTTCCCCAAATTTCTAACATTGCAAAGACAGAGAGAGAGAGAGAGAGAGAGAGAGAGAGAGAGAGAGAGAGACTGAAAACAATTCACCACCATATATCTTCTATTTGCTATTTCCTTTGGTCACTTTTGCCTGCCCGTTTTCTTTGGATGCCTAAATTCTCTTTCTAAATGTTCAGCTGAACTTTTGTGTTACTGAAATTTGGGGACTGAACAAAAAATTTCATCAGGGACGCAGGACTCTTGTTTTGCCTCCCAAGTACTGCCACCTCTGATCCTGACCTCTCTACAAGGACCAACAATATGAGCTGCAATGGCAGAAGTCTGATGTGTGCGCCTGTAATTCACCAACCAGCCAAGGTGTGGGGAGGCAGCCATGCCTTGTTTTGGAGGAGAAGTGAATCTCTTGTAGATCTCTGGAGGTTCAATCACACTGGGGGAGGGACTTGTGGCCACAAAAAAAAATCCGTGATGGCCATCACACAGGCCATTTGATTCCCACTCCAGAGACACAGCAATAAATATAGTAATGCCATTTGGTCAGTTCTTGCCCAACAAAGATTTACCGAGTCACTTCAAACGATGGTGTCAGGTTTGCCAGGCTGCAAACTGTGGCTTGGAGAGGTGGGCTGGAATCCCGTGGCGCCTGTTGTCAGAGGTGGCACAAAGTCATGTGGTGGTGGGAAGGAAAGACAGAAAACCTCTGCCCTCTGTGAGCAGCCCATTTTTCAAGTGCCCACAGCCTTTCTCTTCCTGGTACTTCCGCCTACGCTTGGCACAGTTACCCAGAAAATTCCTGGCCCAGACATAAAGCCAAGCTATGGTGCAGGTTCCTCCAACGTGATCGCTGGGACACCTGGAGGGTGTCTGTGAGAGAGGGAGGGGGCAGGCACAAACAGGAATGCCTTTGGCTCACTCTTTCAAGGTGCACCACTCAGACAGCGGGTGGCACCCTTCGTATTCCTGCAGATTGGGATTGTTCAGGTCTCCTCGGTCGCTCATCTGCGGGGAAGATGCTTGCCCGGGGAGCAGCCCTTCCGCCTTCACGCACACACAGTGGCTGTGACTAGATCCGGGTTCATAAAGCTTCCTGGGAACACCACTCCAGTCCCGGTGGACTCCGCCGCTGCAAAGGCAAACAAGGAGGAAAATGAGAGCAACCTAAGAAGAGGGCATGGAGTTTGCATTCGCTCCATTCAGCTTGCTCTAGAAACAAACCATTTCGCACTACACTGTTATAGTGCTCTTATTCCACTTTCAACATCCTATGTAATTCTGGGGTTTGCAGTTTAGGGAGGGGCCTTTAGAATTCTCAGCCAGGGAGCTCTTTGGCCTCAGGAAACTCCAAAGCCCAGAATTCCACAGGAGGTTGAAAGTGGAATCATAGCACTTGTTACTGCCCTGGCTAGTCCGAGCTTTGGGGATATTAAAAGATATCCTTTTGATATCATAATTCGGCTTCACTTCTCTATTCCCTTCCACGTGCTTGCGAGGCCACCGGACAAGCACGCATACAAGCTCGGCCGTTAATTGCCATAATATTCAAACAACAATACAGGCAGCCCAGGAATAGCTGACTCGCTACTTTAGGAGACCTCCAGGCAAGTACTCTAGTTAGGTATGCACGCAACCTACAAAAAAGCCTCTGCCCCGCACTGGCAGCTTGATGGGTAAACTATACAATACCCAAGTACTCTGCATCTGCATACTGGCTACTCTATTGAAAACTGCTACGATAACTCAAATCGTTCAGATTCTGACCTTTTGGAGGCTTTGTCTCCAACTCCAAATCTATTGTTTTCCCCCAAGTATGGCATAGCCTGCAGTCACATTCTCCTTATAAAAACCCTTGATTCCGAGACCTTCCTCGGATCGCTCCCGAGTTTCATCCCGCCTTGCTGCCGCTCTGCTTGGCGAGCCTCCCCTCAGCTCCACGTGCCGAGCTACATCGCACCCCAGCCTCGCTCTCTATTTTTCCGGGCTTCAGGACAGGTGAAGTATCACCCAAACCAGCAACCCCTCTAAAAATCCCTCTATACCACTCCAACCTTTATTTTCTTTAGTTATCTTGTGTGTGTCGCATACAGTGTTTTGCTTGTGTTTAATAAAACATCATTTATTGTTTGAACTTCTGTGTGCTCCTTGACTCGACCCGACCCCGTAGACGTAGGGTTCAAGATCTCGCTACGTTACCCTGCCTCTCGTAATGCTAAGCAGTGCTCTGAGCTAATTTTCCCCACCTTTAGTGGAGCACATTTTGGTGTCCCTCCCGGGACCCCCAGTTCACAGGGTAACACACTATAACAGTGTAGGGCAGAAATGGCCACAGTTTGGGCTTCCTTAGGGCTAGCTGCAGTTGGTCCCAAATTCTACCCATCCCCTTGGAACAATGTGGAAACAAGGCATGTGAAATTCTTTTTTAATTTTTTTTAAAATTAACTTTTCCAAATATAGAAAATATGATACTAAAAGTGAAAGGAACCAAAGGAAAAAAGAAGGAAAAAAGAAGAAGAAAAGATGGATAGGAGAACAAAGAAGAAATCAATCAAAAATAAAAATAAAAGAGACTTCCAACCTTCTGAACAGTAGTTAATACTATGTTGATTGAAAAAAGAAGTTTCACTGCTTACCTAATACAGTAAATCATTAACCTGACTAAAGAATATAACTATTGAGAATCAAACCCAACATTTGAATAATACTGCATATAGTGGTTATACACAAAGGCCCTCTAGCATTTTCATATAGTGATTAAAATTATTAATAAGATTTAATAGTAAAATTCAACTATTTTTAAATTAATCCTCCCCTAATCTAAGGGCCTTTCCGTACTACACTGTTATAGTGGTATTATTCCACTTTCAACCTCCTATGCAATCCTGGGGCTTGCAGTTTAGGGAGGGGCATTTAGAAGTCTCGGCCAGACAGCTCCTCGGCCTCCGTAAACTACAAACCTCAGCATTCCACAGGAGGTTGAAAGTGGAATAATAGCACTAGAACAGTGTAGTGCAGAAAGGCTCCAAGTTAAAAACTGTATCAATTTACCTCTTAGCTATATCTGCTTCTACATATAGCAGTTATGTGTGTCTCTCTGTCTCACCTCCTTCTATTTACCCTTTCCTTAAGACTGAAATGTCATCAAGCAATGGACCCTTTTATTAATATCTTAAACCAGAAAGGCTAAATCCGGTTTTCTCCCCCTCCCCCTGCCACACTAAATCTCATCCTTGGTTTTCTGCCCAGGACCCATAGTTGCACGCCTTGAATATCTTTCAGGTTTCACACAGCATCTGAGGGGACAACATCTTTCTATACAGAAAATTTCTGTCTTTTTACCCTTTGCCGCCTCTTCATTTCCCCTTACCACTAACCCCAAATCCACCAAATTATTCTCCCAGAGACTTAAAATCGTGGAATGATTGATTAAACTAGAGAAGGCCAATCTATGCCAAACCACATTGGCATGCATTTTACGTGTGTGCATTTCCAAGTTGACTTAAGAGATCCAGAGTGGCTCACTTTTCATTCCTAGGGCTACAACACTGATCATATAAAATAAATGGGTAATTCATTTATATACTCATTTTGTTAGATGTTAGAGCTGGGGGGGTGTTAGAGCTGGATGTGATCCCAAGGGCCATCTGGTCCAACTTCCAGCCACGCAGGAATTCACAACGAAAGCACCCCTGAGGGGTAACAATCCAACCTCTGTTCAAAGACCTCCAAAGATATAGCGAGCCCACCACGCCCCCTGTCTCACTGCTGAAAGAGCTCTTGCAAGAAAAATGTTCTAACTAGGCCATTTCTGCACTATACTGTTATAGTCCTATTATTGCACTTTCAATATCCCATGGAATTCTGGGCTTTGCAGTTTATGGAAGGGCCTTTAGAATTCTCAGCCAGAGAGCTCTTGGGCCACAGGAAACTACAACCCCCAGAATTCCACAGGAGGTTGAAAGTGGAACGATAGCACTAGTAACAGTGTGTAGTGCAGAAATGGCCCGGCTGTTTAGGTGGGTTTTTTTTTCTCACCGTTTAAATCCATTGGTTTGTGTTCCATTCTCTGGTACAGTTACCACATGCTGCCTAAACAACGTGGCTCTGGAGACCAAGACACAAAAGTAATGGATTCAGATTAGAAAGAAAAAAAAATCCTGATTCTTGATTCTTCTTCTTATTTTACGTTAATGACAGTATCTCCTTTACCAACATCTGATTGCATTCCAAAGTGGCTGGGTACACCTCTTTTACTTCCTGCAGGTTTTTTCCCCCCTTTGTCATAACAATTGGACTTTTGAGTCATGCAATTGGAAGAGACCGCCTGCCATGCGGGAAAACACCCTCAAAGCACTCCCAGCAGATGGCCATCCCGCCTCTGTTTAAAAAAACCGCTAAAGGAGGAGGCTCCAGACCCGCTCCAGAGGCAGCAGTGGTCACCTTAGCCCTCCTGTCTCGGGACACCCTCAGCGGAGCACAGAAGCTGACCTCTGCCTGGAGCACCAGACGCGGCTTCCTCCAGAGGAGCTCCATTCGGAGTTGCAGGGCGGGAAACGCCTTTTCTTCTCGCCCTCCTCGGCCTGGAGCCTCCGCCCTTCTGCAACGAGAGCTTCGGCTTGCCGCAGAGCCTCCGTAGGCGCTCCGTTTTCATCATAGAATCGCCCGAACACTTTGCCTTTCCACGAGCAGAAGATAAAATAACAAATCGTTCAAAAGCAAGGACTGAAGAAGCCGTTAAAGATACAATGGCTAAACGGGCTCGGAATGTGGGACACCCGATCGCATTAGAAATTTGGGAGAAAGCATGGAAAACTGATATAAAATGTACCCCAAGCTAAAATTTAAGAGAAAACTTTTACAAGATGCTACACAGATGGTATACGACCCCAGAAAGATTGCATAAAATAACTAAAAAATGGGAATGCGAAATGTTGGAAGGGTGATGAAACGATCAGGTCCTTTTTTCATACGTGGTGGATTTGCGGAAGGGCGAGAAAGTTCCAGAAGGGGATACGTGATGAAATTCAAAGGATCTGTAAAATGAACTTTGAAATGATACCGGAATTTTACTTGTTAAATACGTTAGGACAACAAAGGGAGAGTAGAAGTCGTCAGAAGATATTGTTATATTTGGTAACAGCTGCAAGGTTGACATACGTGCAACATTGGAAAGAAAAGAACGATATTGATTTCGGAGAGTGGGAATTAAAAGTTCTGGATATGGTAGAGACAAAAAAGTTAGCATTTTCACTGAAAAATAAACCTATCCAGAACTTTGAAAGGGAATGGAAAGGAGTTTTGGAATGGGATAAAAATTTAAAAGTATATGAAAGCAAAGAAAGAGATAATGTAATTGTTTTCTCTCCTGTAAAATGTAACTTATTCCTTCTTTTTCTTTTGGTAAATGGCAACAAAGAAGACTCAACTGGAGTAAAATAATATGGAAGCAAAGGGGGGAGGGTGTGATATATCCGATAACGGGGTATATCCACTCTGGGTTTTTGTGCAACGAAACTTTTACCAAAAATATTTAAAAAAAAATAGAAGCAAGGACTGAAATAATAGGGGCCATACGTGCCCTTGCTTGCCATGAGGACGATACGGCAGCGCCTGCCTTACATGGCTCTTTCAACACGACGGACCACAGTTGAGCGCCTGCAATATGCAGGCCATGTATGGCCCTCCCAACGTTGGAGTTCCACCACACTGCCTAAACAAAGGCAACAAATGACAACAACAAATGACCATCCCCACTCCTGGAAGCCTGCAGGAGCAGCAGCTCTCTTCCAAAGGCTTTGCTTTAGCATGGGGAGGCCTCTCCCGGTGTTTTATCCCCCCCCCCACCAAAAAGAACCGTGAAGGCGCTGCTAGCAGCTTCCTAGTTTCATGCATCCTATTCCCTGTGATGGAAGACAAGCCTGCGCACGCGCATAACCTGCCCTGCAAACATCCACAGCCCAGCGAGCTGGTGCTATCAGGAGCAACGGCGGATACTGCCCCACTTCCAGCTCTTCGGCCAGTTTAATCAACCTCTGTCTGTGGTCTGAGAAGGGAAACGCCATCCCGTCCTTTGCCAAAGGAAACAAAATCTCTCAGGCGGCCCCCACGTCCTTCAGGATGCTCGCCAAAGTCCAAGCCCCGAGCATCCTGCCGAAACGTTGGCAAGATTTTTTCCTATGACCAACATTGAAAAGGGGCCAAGTAATGTAAGAAGAAGTCTCAACAGCACTTTGTAGGACAGGCCATTAAATCTTACAGAATCCTAGAGTTGGAAGAGACCCCCAGGGGCCATCCAGTCCAACCCCCTGCTATGCAGGAACACCCATCAAAGCACTCCTGACAGACGGCCATCCAGCCTCTGCTTAAAAACCTCCAAAGAAGGAGACTCCACCACACCCCATGGAGGCAGCAGATTCCACTGCCGGACAGCTCTGACCGTCAGGAAGTTCTTCCTGAGGTTCAGGTGGAATCTCCTTCCCTGCAGTTTGAATCCACTGCTCCTTGTCCTAGTCTCTGGAGCAGCAGAAAACAAGTCCTCTCCCTCCTCAACATGACATCCCTTCAAATCTTGAATTAAATCTAAATTAACTGAAGAACACAGGGTAGTTGGAAAAACCTACTCCACGTTCTAAGGTCAGTTGGGCAAAGCTGTGGCATATCCTGCCTTTATTACCTCCCAATTAGACTACTGTAATGTGCTCTATGTAGGGCTGCCCTTGACCAGCAAACAGAAACTACAGTTGTCCTGAACCAACTATACCGGCTTCCCAATTGTTAAAAGTACTGGTTTTCACCTGTAAGGAGCTTCAAGCAAGTCCATCTGAAAGATTGTCTCCTCCCATAAAAGCAGGTGTGGAACTTCAGATCTTCGTCTGTGACGTGTCTCTCCACCCCAGGAGGCTAAGCTGGTGAATACATGAGACAGGAACTTTTCTGTGGCAGCACCCTGAATGGTCAAACTTCCTACCAAGGGAAGTAAGATTGCCTCCATCCTTGTTGAGCTCCCAGAAAGTAACAAAAACTATTAGTCCATCTAGTCTTTGAAGGGATGTCATGTTGAGGAGGGAGCAGGCTTGTTCTCTACCGCTCCAGAGACTAGGACAAGGAGCAATGGATTCAAGCTGCGGGAAAGGAGATTCCACTTGAACCTCAGGAAGGACTTCCTGACGGTCAGAGCTGTCTGGCAGTGGAATCTGCTGCCTTGGAGTGTGGTTGAGTCTCCTTCTTTGGAGGTTTTTAAGCAGAGGCCGGATGGCCATCTGTCGGGAGTGCTTTGATGGGGGTTCCTCCATGGCAGAAGGGGGTTGGACTGGATGGCCCCCGGGGTCTCTTCCAACTCTAGGATTTTATGATTCTATGAAAGGTTTCTGTTCTCTTTCTAAAGTTATTTTATGGCAACTTCATTTTGGCAGCCCTACTGGGCAGGAAAGTGATTAACAAATACAACCAATCAATATTCCTTCCAGATTGCACTTCTAGAATACAAACAGAACATGTAGGGAGGTATTATGCTGCCGACTACAGGTACGCACTGTCCAGAGGATCTGCCATCACGTGCTCCTCGCCAACGTGGGGTAAAGGTAAGGGTGGGGTTGGGTGACTTGAGTTCAAATCCTCACTGAGCCATGAAATCTCTCTCTCTCAGCCTAACCTGCTCCACAGGGTTGTGGGGAGTATGCAGTGGGAAGGCATTAAAACTGGGCTGAGAATTCTCTTGACAGAGCATCTGTCACATACCAATATGTACATAATTCTTATTGTAGAAGGAAAGCCAGTTCTGGATGGTCAGCACTTCCAACGGTGACAGTCCCGAAATGTCATCCACCAGCCCCGCTGGGGTGAAGTCGCCCGTCGCAAAAGCTCTGGAGGCATCTTTCCCTGGGGCGAGAAGAGCACACTTAAGTCCCGAAGAAGGCTACGAGCCTGAAATAACAGGAATGGAGAATTTGCCCTCTAGATGTTTTGGATTTCACCTTCCAGAACCTCCAGTCAGCGAATGGCAAAGGGTAAAAAGACGACATATAAAAACTCCTTAGTATTCCAGAGTGTTGGATCATATTGCGGATGGAGGGCATAGCCTGAAACCCTATGGAGACTGTCTTTTTGATTACGTATGTAATCCATTGGCACTGAGTGTAGGGCTGTGGGCACAGAGAGACAAATGCCTCTCACCTGCTAGAACCCCATTTCTTGGCAGTACAGTATGCAATATGATGTACATGCTTATATTTCCAATGCAGGTAGACTATGTCTCATCTATTCCTCAAGGATGGACACTAGTCATGAATTAATATCTATCTTTGTAACACCTAATCTATCTCATGTTGGAAGCTACGCCTGGCTAGTCCTTGAGATTGGTTGGTCGCTGATGGAAGACGACCAGCGAGGAACAGAGACGTGAGAAAAAGCATCCTGCCTGAAATCTTGGAGAGCCACAACTATTCACAGTTGACAAAAATGGTCCAGTAATTAAAAAGAAGTATTCCCAGATTCTGTTTGAGACGCTACCAATGCAGCTCCACGCGTCTGTGACTTTGGCTGTTGCCACTTTGCGAGTTCTTAGCTCAAGCACTGAATAGGTTCGGTAATGGGCTGGAAGACCCTGCTAATTTAACCTTGGAATTATTACCACTATTATACGTACTGATCAAATCTAGTCTGCATGTACATTAAGAGTAACAGAGGACACACATCTCTAATCATCAAAAACTCCAACGGTCGAGACATCTTCTTCCCCGCCATCCTCCGCAACACATAGGTAACCAAGGAGTTCAAACGTATCGCAGGTAAAGAAACAAGAATACTAGCAATCTCGTAAAAAAACAGTAAGTTTGTTAAGGCATGCATTTTATGGATTTCCTTATCCCTTTGGGTTAAGAAAACAAGAAGGTAATTGCGCCTCAATTTGCAATCAAAGAAGTATTAACGAATTAAAAGTTGAAACCACTCCTCAAGATCTTTTCACTTTTAAGAAGAGCCGTAAACATAAAAACTAGCAATGTCGGGACACAGGTTTTAAAGAAAGGTTAATGTCATTATGGTTATGGCTAATTATTGTTTTCCCCCTTTGCTTTGTTTATGGAGAGGTGATTCATTTCTGTCTTTTTTTTTTTTTTAATTTAATAAGGCTGATAGCCTCATCCCAGAGGAAAGTTCTTTTTTTTAATTTTTGTCTATATACAGATCACTTGTATTAGTATTAAGCGTTGTATTGTTTCTATACGCTTTTTTCCCCTCTTTCTATTGTCCTGGATTTGTTTCATTCTTAGAAATATACTTTATAGGTGTTATTGTTTTTCTATTCTTCTTTGTTTATTAAAATGTTAATAAAAATAAGAAGGGGCTGGAAGGGTATCGGTGGCCTGAAATGTAATCCAGACAAGGGCCATTTCCGCACTGGACTGTTATAGCGCGATGATTCCACTTTCAACATCCTCTGGAATCCTGGGGTTTGCAGTTTCGGGAGGGGCCGGCCGGCCCCTCCCGAAACTGCAAACCCCAGGATTCCAGAGGATGTTGAAAGTGGAATCATCGCGCTATAACAGTCCAGTGCGGAAATGGCTCTAGATTCAGATTTGCGACAGGCGCAAGTCTGGGGGGAAACTGTAGGGGGGGAAACCTGAGCGGCCAAAGGTCCCCCCCCTCCACATTCCTACCCCCCAAGTGATCCCCCAGCTAGGAGCGCAGTCTACCTGTATTAAAACAAAACTTCCGAATTTAAACTCTGAAAAAAAAAAACCCTGCATAGGAAGAACCCACACTTCTGAACGACATTTGAATGGCGGTGGTTGCTGTGCCATTATTTATAAACGATCAGATGCCATTTTTAAAAATATTTTTATGTGCATCTAGACCAACAATAAAATACGAAACGTATGAAACAGCAGTATTATTTACAGCTATAGGAAGCCCATTCCAAGCCTCTTATCCTTCCTTTCTTGCTCCTTAAAAGTTACAGTACATGTTATGTTTGTTTCCAAGCATAGTTCAAAAACTTTACTTAACTGTCTGCTCCCGATATGTAACATAGGAAAAAAGGGAATATAGTTTGCATAGACTCTTATTACCATATATACTTTTTGCTTTTTCCCCCCATGCATTCTACAAAGAGGGATTTATTTCCCCATGTCTGCTTTTGATGTTTCTCACCCAAATTCAGTTCGAGAAGCTTTCTACCATCCCATGCCATTTAAACCATCCTCTTTGGGGGATGATGGGTTAGGTGATCGCTCTGCTGCTCAGCCTCATCTCACCCCTCTTGGCGCGTCCCACACCCAACAGACCTCAGAGAGGAAGGAGAAAAGGGGAAAGGCTCCGGAGGAAGGGGGGATGGAGGAAGGGGGGGGATCGGGACAGGTTCCCCATTAAATTGGTGGCACCTGCAAAGAAGCTGTAGGCACCCCCTGGCCCATAATGCTTGCGCCCCCGGTGCACGTCGAAGACTTGCCCCAGCACGGCCAGGTACAGCCCGGCGCTGCCTTCCGACCCCGTGTAGCGACCGAGCTCGGCGGGGCTGAGAACGACCTCCGGCGCGCCCCCTCCATTCTGCGACAGCCACCACCGCGGATCGAACCCGCGACCCCAGAGCCAGGCGGCCGCCCAGCCCAGCGCCAAGGCGGCGAGCGCCCCGCGCGGCATCGGGCGGCGGGCGGACGGGTGGGCGGAGCCGTCGCCGCTCAAGACGCCGCGGGCGGAGCAATCACGTGGAGCACCTCCCTCGAATCTTACTGGCCTCTGCTTTGACCGGCGGCTCGAGCGCGATGACGTATGCGCGACCCCGGGACTCTAGCTCTATGCGGCGGCAGGGACGGTAGAGCTAGAAAATGGAAGAGAGATACAGTTTTTGCGGGGTTTTTTCCCCCTTTAGGCGAGGCACAAATGAATAAAATTTGTGCAAACACAACTGAAATTCGCATTTTTTTTTTCAAACTTGGGTATAAATCTTTCGTTCGGAACATTTTCTTGAGCCTTTGAAGCAAGTGAAAGCGCAAATAGATGTTAGCCAGCGGAACTCAAGGCCTCTGCATCTGAGCGCAGAATGGGAGCTGGGAGCGTGTCACTCAAGGGGATATTTTACCCGGGGAGCTTTTTAGTTGGAAGTCCAAACCTGCCTGAGCTGCGCCTCCTGCCTGCAAAGCGGGCTTTAGAACTACTTCCAGCCATAACTGAGTTTCACTCACAACCCTGCCCAGTGTAACGATTTCCATATTGTGGGAGACAAGAGGCCATTTCCGCACTACACTGCTATAGCGCTATCGTTCCCCTTGCAACCTCCTATGGAATCCTGGGGTTTGCAGTTTCGGGAGGGGCCTCTCCCAACTACTCTTAGGACAATCAAAAAGAGCGTTCAAAATCTCCAGATCATCATCATCGTGACCCATATCGAGGTTAAAAAAACACCCCCACCAGGGAATAATTTTATCCTCCAAGGTCTGGCCGTGACAGTCCAGAGCCATGGTCACATTTTGGCTCGGGCGCACGTGCGCTGTTCATGCTCGCTGCGCGAGCATCAAGGCGCCGCGCAGGGCGTAGCTGGCCACTTTGCAAAGAGGTATATTTTAAGAAGCGCTGAGGTTTAGAAAAAAGAGAAAGAGGGGAAAAAAATCTGAACATCACAGCGAGTCACTTCTCTTGGACTATTTCCGCACGAGCCTGTTATAGCGCTATGATTCCACTTGCAACCTCCTATGGAATCCTGGGGTTTGCAGTTTCGGGAGGGGCCGGCCGGCCCCTCCCAAAACTGCAAACCCCAGGATTCCATAGGAGGTTGCAAGTGGAATCATAGCGCTATAACAGGCTCGTGCAGATCTTCCTCAGCTGCTCCAACTCAACCAAGCTGCACTTCAAGCTGGGACCTACAAGAGGCAGAAGGTGGGAATGTCCCAGTGCAGATGCGTGAGGTTAGGTGACACCTTCTTGCCCGGGGCCCCCAGATGTTAGACTGACGCCCAGGAAATCGGCAGCGGCCACACGAGATTCAGCAATGCCCGACCTCTCAGTCGGCCACACCAGTTTCAACGGCGACGAGAAGCGACCTTTCCAGTGACCCCCCCCTCAAGTGTGTGTTGTCGAGATGGCCCACCAGGCAGTTGATGTAAAACCTGAACAAGACCGGAGCGTCCCTCACCTGGCAGACCCCACCCTGAGGAATATCATTCTTTATATTACATATAGGGAGCCACAGAGATCTACTGGAGGGACACGTAGGCAACTGAGCTATGGGAAACAGATCAACGGTTAACATTAGCACCGGTCCCTGTCGGGTATCCCGGGTGAATCTTGGAAATGGTTCCCACTGGCCATTTGCATGGATTTTCAGCAATAATGTCGCCAACAGGAGACAAGAGGTCTCTGGGAGCAAATTAATATTTCAAACAACCAGGACTGTTACACCTTGGCATCCCCGGATGAGAGAGAGGGAGAGCAACCTTGCAGGAACTACAAAGATGCCCGGCTGTATTTTCTTTAAACTACAAAGCTGAAATCCATTTTCGTAAGATTTAGCCAGCCGGTCTTTCCCAGAAAAGATTGTCTGTCCCCAGGACATGTTCAGCCCTATAACTAGACCCCCTTCTCAACTCCGTTTTGCAGTTCCCCCAGACTTGACCCGTAGGCTGTTACTCTGTCAGTTGAGTCTCCCCTCAACCCTCCTCTATGCTGAGTTTTGCTCTCCGCTTGTCTTTTCCCAGCCAAAGACTTCTGGATTGGTACGGTATTACCCAAAACCCTTATGCCTCTCTGAATTGTCACCTCTTTCTAAATTTCTATAGCCCTTGTATGCTCGTGTGAGTGAGGGCAACAGAGTGCTTGTATGGATTTTGACATCTTGTCCAATAAAATGCTGAAAGTTGACCTAATTCTCTGTGTTCTGACTCCGTAAAGCTGGGCTCAAGATCCTTAACTACCCTGCCCTCTTCGCATTGCTACAGCAGCGTTCGTACCTAATTTCCCCCACAAGTGATCATTTTGACAAGCGTCGGGAATCCCCTTAAGGGACCCCCAGCAAGCAGGGTTAACAGGAGCTAATAGAGGGCAGAGGGCATTTATGCTGGGTAGACAGGGTATGGTCACTGGGGCCCAATCTAACATTCAGGAGCCCTCCCCAGGACTACAAATGCATTTGAATTCTGCAATATGGGCTTAGCAAGATATGATTCTAGTTCAGCCCACAGGGTTCTGATTTGGGATTTCTTCTTCATGGAGGCATATGGATATCTATTATCAGCAGAGAGCCATTGCTGAATTGAATTAGCACTGCCATGGTGTATGTTTGAAATGTGGGAAGAGGCCGTGTTGTAACACGTAGAGCGGCGGAGACCGGGACCTCCAGGCCTCCCCTTGCTCTTCCGTGCTTTATCCCTGGCTCTGCCCCAACTGAAAATGAGTGAAAGCCATTTAATAGCAGTTCCTCAGGAGTCCATATTCCCTGAATCAGTATAATGTCGTGATGGGCGAGGAAGTCAATAAAACAGGGGTCTCTGATAGATACAATCCATGTCATAAGGATAACCTTGTGCTGGTCACTTGGTTGTCCAGCAGGTGCACCACAAACTAAAGGCTGGGTGGGTGATTCACCTGGTGGCACTTGGTTCACACCAGCTGATGGCTGGAATAGCTGTCGCTATTCCACTCAGCCTTAAAGGTGCCGCCACGTTCATTCTCATTTTCTGCACCCCCTCGCTCCCTCCTTTTTATATTAAATCAGTAGGTGGAATCTCAAAGCTCGTATCTTCAGGGCCAGGTGAAGATTTGAACCTGGGCATTAGGTCCGACGTTCTAATAGTCTGCACATGACTCTTTCCTTCAAAGTTTTAAAAAACATAGAAAGCAAATGATAGCTAGGAAATGATTGTCATTGTTTGCTGCCCACTCTTTGGATTCAACACCCACATTTTCTCATCTTCTTGGAATTAACGGGCTATTGACTTTTACTGGAATGTTGTCCGAAATGCTCATGTGAGATAAAAAGGGGAAACCGTTTTCTCCAGGGATGGCAGTTCTAATCTTCACCTAAATCACTTTTCAGAGCTTCGACAAGCCAAAACGCAAACTTGCCGAGTCAGGAGCTCCAGCTGGGTTTCACGAGAGGTAACTCCCATGGTCTCCAGGATCCTAAGGGACAGAAAGGAAGAGAAAGAAAGAAAGATCAAGTTAAGCTGAAAAGAGGACCAACAAGAGTTGCCATGCCTGGTTCAGCTTTTGTCTGTGAGAATAGCTAGAGGGGATGCCTCTCTGAAATTCAGCCACCCCCTCCCTGGCTTAGCATCTGCCTAACAAATATAGATTATTCTTGCATGCAGGTGTACCTCAGTCAGAGACAGAAGCAACATGAAAAAAAGTAAGAATTGCTTCCTATACTATAATAAAAAAGAGCAGAAGACTTTTTCTCCAGAAGTAACAATATACACATGTAAAATGAAAGAACCAAGTCAGGTTCTTTTAAATATTTGAAGGGATGTCATGTTGAAGATGGAGCAAGCTTGTTTTCTGCTGCTCCAGAGACTAGGACAAAGAGCAATGGATTCAAGCTGCAGGGAAGGAGATTCCACCTGAACCTCAGGAAAAGCTTCCTGACGGTCAGGGCTGTCCGGCAGTGGAATCTGCTGCCTCCGTGGAGTGTGGTGGAGTCTCCTTCTTTGGAGGTTTTTAAGCAGAGGCTGGATGGCCATCTGTCAAAGGGAGTGCTTTGATGCGGGTTGCTGCATGGCAGGGGGTTGGACTGGAGAGCCCCTGGGGTCTCTTCCAACTTTATGATTCTATGATTCTAGGTAAGTTTTGCATTACTAAACAAAACATTCTGAACTTTCTAGAGACAGGCTTCTTCCAATCAGGGATTATTTTTAATTTCATCAGCCTCCACTTTTCTTATGATTTCCTTTTTTTTTTTTGGTAAAAAACCCCCTGTAATTCTAGGCTTTTTAATCATCTCGGGGCTAGCTAGTGAGGCAGGCATAGCTGCTCTCTCCTTTTCTCTCTGTCTTGCTGTTCATGCATGATCCTCAAGGGACTTCGGAGGCAAACAGTTGTGTTTATCTTGCCTGTTGTAGGCAGGCCCCAACAGCTAAAGCAGGTCCAATTACAGCGGAATCCAGCTCTTTTCCAGCTCAGAGGTTTTTTTTTATGTTTTACTGCCCAAAAGCTGCTGCAACCTGAGGCTGAAACTCTGTGTTTCTCCAGCCTTCCCTCAGCATCTTCCTAATGCTGATGCTGCTAAAAGCTTCCAGTCAGACAGAGGAAAAGGAAGAAAAAAGGGGGCTGGGGACATAAAAAGAAGTTTCTTTGTTGCAGACTCTGCTGGCTGAGGGATGCCAGTAGGGAAGTTCCATTTTAGGGTGGCCAGGGCTGCATGACTTAATGACTTAAATTACTAACAAAGGAAGCAAAATTGTTGTCAATGCACCATTGTACAAGCCCAAACATCGTGTAGTCATGCACCATTAGAACTAGCCATACTAGCTAGGAATGATGGTAGTTGTAATCTAGGGAGCAAAAAAATCGAGGAAGGCAAAGATCTCCAGTGAGAGGGTTGGGATGTGTGAATAGGTCATCACCTGTTTTAGTATAAAAGCAGCAGGAGAAATACACAGCCAAAACACAGAGGCAGATAAAGGCAGTGGCAGTTTCAAATCATAATTTAAATATGGTTTTACAATTTTGGGGGATGCATTTTGATCCAAAAAGAGCCTATACATTTTTGTATAAATTAAACAACCTATCATATTTTTAAAAATTAGTTATTGGATTAACCTCCCACCCGCCTCTCAAAAAAAAAAATCAATAAGACTCACAACAAAGTTGAACAAAACCTCATACGCATTTAAAACACAAACAAATGGAAACATTAAAACATAATTAGATTTAAAATGTAATTTCAAACAACTAAAAACCTATCATCAATAATGAAAAACAAAATACCCGCAGGGAGAAAGACTCGCCTTCAGCAAGCAGATAGCTTTCACTTGCTTGTCTGAACAAAACATCACTGTTTGGCCCTGGCCGATTAGACTTAATCTGTTGAACTTGACTGACTAACTGACTGATTCCTTCATTCATTCATTCACCTTCGTTCGGTGTCCTGAAGCTGAGACTTGGCTGCCTCAGGCTGGGCTTTTAGAAACGTTTGGTACATGGAGAAGGACTGGATGTAACCCATCAGCTCAGCGACGCTCATGGGGACTTTATCGAGAATATCTGTGATCCTGGAAAAAAGCAGAATATTTTACAGAAGAAACAGCCGTGGGGAGAACTTGGCCAACTGCAGTCCACAGTCCAGAGCAACGCAATGCTTCCAATCCCATTAGTGTCTTAGATGAAAGCAAATCCAGCCAAATTCACTGCTGTTAAGAGTTTACAATGATGGCTTCACTAAGTTCGGTGCAACTTACTACCAAGTAAACTGTGAATGGAATTTTAGCCTCTCTCTCTCTATGACGGCAATCCCGCACGGCTCAGCTTAATATAGTACAGCGAGCCCTCCACTTTCACGGGGGTTAGGGGTGCAAGACCACTGTGAAAGTGAGACAATTCCAAATAAAAATAAAAATCCTGAATGCAAGTCTTTTTCCAACCTGAGAACACTTCTCTAGGTATCTCTAGGTCCTCCAGTGTGATTTTATAGTTAACTTCCAATGGAAGTGGGCCAGAGTCGCACTGGAGGATCTAGCAATGCCTAGAGAAATGTTCTCTCTAGGAAGCCTTAGGTCCTCCCATGTGACTTTATGGTCTATTTCTGACAGAAGTTGATTGTAGAACTGTGCTGGAAGTCCTAGGGATCCTAGAAAGAACATATTTTTCTATGGCAGGGGCAAATAAAGTAAGACTTCTTAAAATAAACAAATAAATAAAATAACCCATGAATACTCAAATCCGTGAGTGCTGAACCTGATGGCCAACTTTAGTTCCAATATTGCAGAACTACTATAGTATAGGATGCCGGGGCATTTGCCACCCGCTAGACTTACCCCACTGCTCCTGAAGCCCCTCTTGTGGACAGTCATGCCTGGAGGAGAGCATGGGAATCGCAGAAGTGCTTGACTATGTCTTCACAAGCAGACATGACACGATTACATTTGCAAATGGCCGTGGGTGAGCAGCTTTTGGAGCTGCTGAGGGCATGCTTTGGTTAATGCAGAGGGAAGAAGGGAATACTAACCTCTGCAGCAGACAAAAATAGACATAAGCATAGGGTTACGTGCGTGTGGATGTAGATATCTGTGTGGACCTGTGTCTGTGCATATTGTGTTTAGTATATGTTTCTATGTGTTGTTTCAGAAGAGGTATAACTAGGGTTTTATTGCTATCCAGCTAAAGATGTACAAAATGGCACAATCCACTCACTTTTCTTTGTCCTGAAAGGGCACGGCATCAAATATCTCTTTGTAGTCACTCACAACGAGCTGGACTTTTTGATTGGCGTAGGCAACAAGTTGGTCTCGGAACTGCGAAAAAGAGGATAAGAGAGCAGGAATGGCTGAGGTGACTCCTTGCTAAGCTCTGACCGTGGAAGAATCATTCTTCGTTCGCCCCCTTTCTATGGAGTGTCTCTGTGACACGACCATCAAAGCAGGGGTCTCGACCTGCCCCGTCTCCTTCAGCGAGGATGAGGTCCCCCGGTTCAGATGAACAGGGGAGTTTCAGAAAGGAGAAAAAGAAGGCGTTCTGCCCAGTCGGACCGAGATACTGGAATCCTGCACCACAGCCTGGAATCTCATCAGACGTTCCCATCACACGCACAGATCCCACGGGACAGGGCGGATAAGAGCACGGGTCAGCACGGGTGGGGCGATGAAGTACACCATTATGGCTGTTCACGCACTGCGCTCCATTCCCCTTCCAGTCCAGTTTCCTGCTCTGTCTCTTTCCTTCACCTCCACCCCGCAGTTAAATCCACATCCCACAAGCAGTAGCATACCCGGCTGGCAGCAAAGGAGCATCAAGGCTTGTACAGAGTGATCAGTGAGAGAGGGAAGTCTAGACAGCATGCCTGCCCTTTTGTTTCACCTGTTTCATTATCTACGTATTCAAGACTTTTCCCTTCCTGCCTGCCTGCCTGCTGAGGTCACATCCCTCTTCTTCCAAAAGTAAGTTAGTCCTTTTGTTTCCCTTTGTCTGGGAGGGAGCACCCATGAGACATGTGCCTCAGGATGGCTCGCATCCACAAGTAACAGCCAGCTTTTAGGGGCTCTCCTCTTGAAATTTAGGTAATTTTCTTTTGTCTGTCTCCTTTCCTATCCCAAGATGGATTTCCTGAAACAATAAAGGTACATTTTCCCTTTTTCACTTTACAAGAGAATCCTGAATACTTTTCTCTTGTCTACTACTACAAGCTCGTATTGCACCAACTGTGCTGCATTTAGTTTGATGTAGATACCAAATAGTCCTGCCTGTACTTGGGCCTGTCCCTGGGGTCCATAGACACCCTAGGGGTAGTTTCTGCAGATTTGTTGTATTTCTGCAAAGCTGCTGACATTTTTCCCTCTTTTGGGTGAAAGTGGTACTGGTAGGGCAAATGGAAGAACCAGCCTTAGCTTCTGAATTTTTAAAATATTCAAAATAAAAGGAACTCATGGGACTCACCTGCTGAAAGATCTCTGTTAGCTTCTTGCTACAATCTCTGTAATGCAGCCGCATGTCGAGGGTGTTAGAACTCAAGATCATGCAGCCGGACGGCTTGAGGATTCGGTCTGCTTCCTTCATGAACCGGGGGATGTCAAACCAGTGGGCTGCGGTGAAGGCCGTGATGAGGTCCACAGAGTGATCCTCAAATGGAAGCTCTTCCGCAGGGCAGGCGCTGCGTGAGGGAATGGCAACGTGGCCGTTAGGATGATTTCTCACTCACAGGGCACATTAGAAGGGCTGTAGTTGGTCTTCCAAGCAGATCCACCATAGACTCATAGAATCCTAGAGCTGGAAGAGACCCCAGGGGCCATCCAGTCCAACCCCTTTCTGCCATGCAGGAATACACACTCACATCAAAGCATTCCCGACAGATGGCCATCCAGCCTCTGCTTAAAAACCTCCAAAGGAGGAGACTCCACCACACTCCACGGAGGCAGCAGATTCCACTGCCGGACAGCTCTGACCATCAGGAAGTTCTTCCTGAGGTTCAAGTGGAATCTCTTTTCCTGCAGCTTGACTCCATTGCTCCTTGTCCTAGTCTCTGGAGCAGCGGAAAACAAGCCCGCTCCCTCCTCGACTTGACATCCCTTCAAATATTTCAACATGGCTATCATGTCCCCTCTTAAACTTCTACCCAGCAACCTAAGCCGCTCCTCACAGGGCTTCATGACTTCCAGACCCTCCACCATTTTGGTCGCCCTCCTTTGGACACGATCCAGCTTTTTGATATCCTTCTTGAATTGAGGTGCCCAGAACAGGACACGGTATTCCAAATAAGGCGTAACCAATGCCAAATAGAGTGTTTTCCTGGTTCACCTGTCTGCCAGGGGTTCATAAAGTTAGGGAAGTCCTCAAATAAGCAACTTCTGAACACTAAGGGGCTGTCAATAAATTACAATGGGCCCTCCACTTTTGCGGGGTCAGTACTCGCAGATTTGATTATTTGCCGGTTATTCTATTTAGAAAAGTCTTACTCTATTTACTCTTCCATGGAAAGAAATATATTTTGTCTAGGAATCTCTAGATCCTCCAGCTCTACATCCACCAGATCAACCACAGAGTCATGCTGGAGAACCTAAAGGTTCCTATAGAGAACACTTCTCTGGGCATTGCTCGGTCTTCCAGTGGTGACTCTATGACACACCTCCACCAGAAGTTGACCACAGAAATGTCCTGGTGGACCTAGATACAGTGGAACTTCCATATCTGCTAGGTTTTGGTTCCAGAAACCCCTGTAGATACCAACATTGGTGGATATGCAAGTCCCATTATGTACAGTGGTGTAGTAAAATGGTATATAAAATGGCAAAATTGAAGTTTGCTTTCTGGATTTTTTTTCAGATTTGGAAGCTGTGGTTGGTTGAATCTGTGGATACAGAATTCACGGATATGGAGTATTCCTAGAGAATTATTCTTGGTTTAAAAAAAAAGTATTTGTGATTTTTAAAAAATTTGCATTTAATTCCACTTTTGTGGGCGTGTTGCATCCTTCATCTCCTCCGAAAGTGGAGGACTCGCTGTACATGCATTTTCATTACAGAGAAAAGGACAGGGGCTCTCTCAGGATCAAAAACAACCTGGTTGTCAGAGACCAACTGGTAAGGGCATTTTTACCCTCTGGACTAATGAATACATGACCTCTTGTGAGAAACAGCTAAGGGGCAGGTGTGTTTAGCCTGGGGAAGATGACAACTGAGCAGGGACACGAGAGCCATCTTCTAGAATCTAAAGATACTTCTGTAGAAGATGGAGAGAGCTTATATTCCGCTGTTCCAAAGGACAGGCCATGAGCCGATGTATTCCAATGGCAAGAAACGACACGGAACTTAAACATTAGGAAGAATTTGCTGACCAAAATTGCTCTTAAGACAGTGAAACCGACTGCCTCAGCAGTCAACTTTCCTTCCCCGGAGGTTTTTAAACAGAGATTAGCTGGCCAACTCTCTGGAGTGCTTTGGCTCTGGATCCTTGCATGATAAGGAGTTGGACTAGATGGCCCTTACAGGGTCTTTTCTAAATTTATGATTCCAACAACGGCCTCAGAAATCTTGTCTCATTTCCTCGGGTTCTGGATCATGCTTTTCTGGGACTTTAGAAAGCATTAACAGGAGTTCACACACACCACACTTTAGGAAGGAGGAGTCAACAAGACGCCAGAGAGGACCGTGTGCATATGTTTACTTACAGGTAGGAGACATTTGCAGGGTGGGGGGCTCCCTTGGCCTCCTCAATCTGTGCTTCGCTGATGTCTGTTCCAACTACCTTCTTGAAACGCTTTGCGAGCAGGTGCGTGCACTGGCCTGAGCCACATCCCACATCCACTGCCAGGTCAAAGGCGTTCACCTTTGGAGGAAAGGCAGAGACACATTTCAAGAAGTCGCACATTGTAATATCGTCAGCTTTTTCTTTTTTTCTCTTCGGTGTTTCTTTGTTCGCGAACATAATAAAAATTAAATTAAAAAACACAAAGAAACACACCCAGTCACTTGCAAGTCTATATCCTCCCACACTCCATTCATGAGCATACAGTTCTCACTCCTCAATAGCAGGAGTTCAAAATACTGTTCCCTGAGAAGACTAAGGCCATTTCCAGACTACGCTGTTATAGAGTCATTATTCTACTTTCAGCATCCCGTGGAATTCTGGGGTTTGTAGTTTAGGGAGGGGCATTTAGAATTCTCAGCCGGAGAGCCTAAACTACAAACCCCAGAATTCCACAGGAAGTTGAAAGTGGATGAATAGCACTATACCTTTGCAGTGTGGAAACGGCCCAAGAGGCGATATGATCAGAAGCTTCAAATATCTGAAGGACTGTCAAGTGGAAGATGGGGCAAGCTTGCTTTCTGGTGCTCCAGAGGACACAACCCAAACTGGTAGATTCAACACGTAGGAAATGAGATACTGACCGCCCATTACAAAGACTGCCCTGATGGAAAGAGCTATTCCACTCTGGAATTTCTCACCTTGGAAGCTGGTAGATTCTCCTTTACTGCAGGGCATCAGGAAAAAGTTGGACTCCTGCACTGGGATGGCGGGGCTGGACTAAATGATCCTTGGGGTACCTCCCTACTCCACTGTTCTGATTCTATGAAATGCACCTCACTCTTGGCCTTGGTAGAACTACTGGCATGCCACGGTTACCAATCACTAAGGGCACACTTAGCCCATGTCCGCTTTTCCTGTGCTACAAGTACTTCTGGCCCTTCTTTGGGCACAAGCAGTCCCAGGCATGAGCTGTTTTTTCTCACTGGAACCTTTCCCTAGTCTATCCCACTCGGTGACTATGCCTTAATCGCCCAGGAGGGGAACACTGGGGGGCCAGGAGACACTAACTTCTCCCTAGTTTTTTTTTAATATCCATACGGAAAGGCTAGGAATTGCCATTAAAAAATCCGAGATGAAGCGCTAACAATACCTGGCCCAACATTTCAGTAACGGGAGAGGCAGGGCGGTGCACAAAGTGAATCACTTCCTGGGTGCAGCTATGAACTGGATGCAGGATCGCCAGGAACTGAAGCCCAATACAATGGCCACGGAGTGGCCTCAACAGCTGGCCCAGGTTGGCAGCCATCGCTACAGCCATCCCTCCCCATTCGCTAGGGTTAAGGGTGCAGAACCCCCGTGAAAGTGAAAAAAACGTGAATAACTCTAGGCCTTCCGACAGCATATTGAACACACGCAAAAAGTACGATCACCCTATTCAATCCACCGTGGATTCCTTTGGGGTACTCGGGTTCCTCCACGAGGCAGAAGTGGGGGGCTGGCGGGACTTACTACCACCTCCATGGCTGCCCCACACCATTTTAAATAGGGATTTACAAGCCTTGTTCGCAGTTTCTCAGTCTCACAAGGCTTGCAGTCCCTATTAAAAATGGCACAGAGAGGCAGCAGAAGGGACAACAAACAATTCACGAATAATCAAATCTGCAAAAGTGAAACCCACAAACGTGGAGGGCTGAGCGTATATCATTACATTGAGCCTTGAGAGGTGATTAACAAATAAAAATATGTTGTTGTTATCTTAAGACAGGGAATTCTGCAGTTTCTGCTTTGGGAAGAAGACATCTTTTTATCTACCCAGGGCCCCCCATCATACGTCTTCTGTGGATGACCCTGTTAAGTTCTACTGCTAGGAGAGAGGGAGAAAAAGATTTCCTTATTCATTTCTCCCCTTCATGCACCCCGTTTTATACCTCTGTTGCTCAAACACAGAAGGGAAACAGTTATTTTCCTGTTTCCCAAGCTAGGAAGCCCCAAACCTTGCAACCTGGAGAGCTCCCACCCCTTCGAGATTGAGAAAGTGCAGAAGAGGACAGTCACAAACACCCTCTCTTGTGTGCCAGGACCAGAACGGCAGCCCAGCACCCAAAGGGCAGGCTCACCAAGAGGACTAGCATCTTAACTAACAAATTCACATTTGTATTTTCTAACAAAAGCAATTATAAAAATGAGTTGGGCTCAGGTCTTTACTGACCATTTAAACAGACAAACACACACATTAGTAGACTGGTACACTTTAACTGAGAGCCAGGGTGATGTAGCAGTTGAACTACGATCCTGGAGATCAGGATTCAGTTCCACACTCGGCCATGCAAACCCATTGGGTGATCTTTGGAGGGTCACACACTCTCAGCTCGCAGAAAACCCCGTGATAGGTTTGCCTTAAGCCTGCCGTAAGTCAGAAACAACTTGAAGGCACACAGCACCACCACCTGTAAGCTTTGTTTTTTCCTTTCTGGAAAAAGGAAGAAAATCTCTTTGTTCCAAATAACATACCAACCTGGAAATGGTGGAAGTATACTTATGTTTATGTAAAAATTATTTAATGTTTTATCTTTGTGACTTTAATAAAAAATATAAAAAAAACCAAAAAACAAATAACATACCAAACTAATTAGGTTTTCTACAAAACAAGTCTATGTAAGCACCACTGAGTTCAGTGTGGCCTCTTCCAGGTGTGAAGGGCGCGCAGTCTTTGAGACGAATGCTCTCCGCTTTTATATAGATTAAAGGTATATAGAAGCCCCTTCCCACTATCAACTTCTCGTTAATGTGCATGTCAGAAATGCTGGGAGTTGCAGTCCAACACTACCTGGTGGCATGATTCCCATACCTGACATGCAAGCATGAAGTGCAAGTACCCATGCATGTATGTACACGCCTGCATGCGCACACACATCAATCTCACTGGACAGCTCTCCCTGAGTAACCTTGTGGAACTGTCAACAAAGCATAAATCCTTAGAAAGCAAGGAAGTTATTCCAGGTGTGTCTTTTGACAACTGTTCCAGAGAGGCCTAGGAAGAAACCACACATTGCACTCAAGTGAGAAAAGGTTCAGCCTGCACTTGGGACTGAGTAGAGGGGAATTAAGTGGATTAAAATATGCTTAAATGCAGACATTTCTCCCTTGCAAGGCTGTCTCTCTCACAGAGGACTTTTGCCGGGTAAAAGAGCGAGGAGGCACTAATTTGAAATCCGTATTCTTTTCTCCAGTGTTTTGAGAGGAAGGAAGTGATCGCTGTCAGTTCAGAATCAAGAACAAAATCACTCCCTTTTGCACACAGAGAGGATCTCTGCTTACAGAGTGAACTTTCGAGCACCTGCAGGCAAAGCCCCCCTTTGCATGGGGCGACTTTGGGTCATCTAGGGAAAAATCTCTGGAAATAAGGTACAAATATGGTCCTGGCCCCTGGCATGCTGGGGAATGCCACTTTGCCACATCAGATAGCCCAAGAAGCACCGGTTTAGAGCCCTTTAGCAGGGGGGAAAAGATCTAATGGCTTTTCCGCCCAATATAACCATTGCACTATGATTCCACTTTTTAACTACCCTGACTCCCTCCTCTGGAATCCTGGGAGTTGTAGTCTTGGGAGATCCCGGTGCTCTCCCGCTGAGAATGCTAAGCATCCCTCCCTAAACCGCAAATCCCATGATTCCATAAAACAGAACCACGCCAGATGAAGCGGGATCGCGGTGTCTCTCCCCGAAGCGCGAATCCAGCCTTCCGCAGGTTGCAGCTACAGCAGGTAAAGCGGCATCACAGCGCCGTAACTGTTCGGTGCGGATCAACCACGGCTCGGCCCCGCCGGCTTCCGAAAGCAGGCGAGCTGGCACAGAGGCTTCCCTGCTTCCGTCTCAACCCGCCAAACGCTCCCCCTCTCCTCCTGGCCCATTACCTTTTTATCCAGGTAGGAGAAGATCACCCCTTGCAGGTTCTCCTGGGGCGAGAACCGGTATTTCTGGTAGAAAAGGGCGTGATCCCTGCCTTCAAACAAACGGGTGGCCATTTCCCCCAGGGCAAAATGCAGCGCACGGCTGCGCCCCCCTCGCCGCTGCCCGCAAAGGAAAGGCTCCTCTCTTCCAGACTTTGGCGCTGAAGGAGGGAAGGGAGGGGAAGGATTCTGGCCACTCCTCTCCCCCTGCCTGCGGAGGGTGGAAGACCTGTGCTGGCATCCCGCGGAACGGCTCCTTTGCCCGTAAAACAGATGCAAAATTACCAGCCGCCCTAAGGGGTCACTCTGGAGCAGCAGGTTTCGGTATTGGGTTGGCGAGCCTTTGCAGAGCTGAGGATCGCAACGCCCAGCATTCTTTAGCGTTTGCTAGCTGGCTAGGCCTCCTGTGGGACTTGCAGTTCACACGGCCGAAATTCCCCCTGACACTTTTTTCTCCTGTGGGGCTAAATCTAGAGCAGAGAGACCTCGAGTCAAGGGGAGAAAATGAGGATCTGTATTCTGTTGCCAGTCTTTCGCTGAAGTGGCCAGTTTGTGCCAAAACCAGCAGCGGCCTCCCATCTGCCCACAACACTCCCTTGTGCTGGATGTGACTTAATGTTCCATGTAAGGAGATTTTCGATGGCCACTGCAGTTCACAATCGCTGGCGTTCCCGCTGTGATTTAAAGGGACACTTTTCCTCCCACGTGGCTAAATCTTTGGGTCGGGTCTCTCTAGGGCAGAGAGACCTTGATTCAAGGCGAGAAAGGGGGGATCTTCCAACCAGCAGCGGGTTCGAGGATTCTGTTCTGGTCAAGCTGCGTCATTAACCTTGTTTTTTAACTCAGAAAAGAAATAGGCTGCAAATATATTTTAAATTTTTAAAGGTGGAAAATAATAATCGTTTGTTTGTTTGCAAATATTTTTGTTCACTGCTGAAGGAACAGGGCTCCATTGCTCCCCTGGTTTGTGGGAGAGTGAGGTTCGGGGTAGACTCCCAACATTTTGCCACCTGAGGCTACAGAGAGAGAAGCAAATGGTGCCACCCTCTCCCCACTCACGTCGAGCTCAGATGGCTGCCTCTGGCACGGCCAGTTGCACGTGAAGCAAAAATCCCAAAAAGTTCCTCTTCCTAGCCATGGCGGGATAAGATAGGAAGAGAGGAGAATGTGGGCAAGTGACTTTTTTCACTACAAGCCCCATAATCTCTTTCCATTGACAAAGCCGTCTGGGATTGCTGGGGCTCAAAGTCCAAACTATCTGCATTTCTCTCTTTACTGCCTTTTGACCCAATGTCGCTTGATAACTGAATAACTCTTAGCTCAAAATGGGGGTGACTCAGAAATCCACCCATGATGCCAGTACCTCCGTGCAAAGATGGGGAATCATTAGCTCAATATTAGCTCTCGGGCTAGATTTCTTGGACCGCCTGCCCTGTTGGATTGCGTACACAGACCTCGGTTACTATAAGTCTTGATGGTGCCTGATTCCTGGGGGAGATCTGTCACTTGAATTTGTCCAGGTATTTTGCTCCATGGAACAATGTCTACATTTTAGTCCATGGGTTCGAACGTCCATAAAGGAGCCGTTTTAGTCCATGGGTTCGAACCTCCATACAGGAGCACTAACCGTAAGTCTCTGAGGGAGCTACCCTGCAGAGATCCAACACGAGAGGCATCGGGGCTTCCTGTCTGCCCTACCAATGTTCCTAGTCAGGAAAAATAAAAGGTACACTGGCCTAACAAAAGTGGCACACAGCCCACACAAAATGGAGGTTAGGAGGTTCTACTCCTTACTTTCCTCCATAACTTTAAGTGCTTGGGAATACCAGTATGTATGTTCCTAACTGTGTGTGTTGCCCTAACTCTCTGGATCCACCACCAATAGACCTCAAATTAGGGACTGATTCCCGGGACAACCACGTGTGTTCTACCGTGGCTCATGAATGGTGAACCAAGTGCGTGGACAGATAGGTGCAGCTGCAAGACATGGACCAAGATCGAAAAGGGGAGACAGGTTCCCAACCTGACAGTAGCCCTTTGGCTCAAGTGCACAGATTGACACGTGTTCCTAAACTTGCTGGAATCCCTACAGGTTCCCTACATCTGCTTTTCCTGAGCTACATTCATTGACTCATGAGAGGGCAGTGCAGTGCCCATGTTACTCCACCAATCCTGATACACCAAAACGTGGCCGACTCAGGGGTCCACCCACAATGGGAGTACCTCTGTGCAAAAGTAGGGAATTATTAGCTCAATATTGGGAGGGCTGCAAGAGGGAGGTAACCAAACAAGGTCTTTGACACCAATATTTATGGTGTCTGTGCAGGGAAAAACCAGCCAGAGATCCAAAAGTAAGCTAAATTGTGTTTTTTTTATTGGGGGAATTAATCACACACACAAGAGCCGAACAGTTGCGTACTCACACAAGGCCACCTGAGAGAAAAGAGAGGAAAGATTTTTAGATAGCGACATTTTAAGGTGTCATGGGTGATATTTACTGGTCTTGAAGAGCAGCGAAAAAGCAGTGATGTGACTTAGACTTGCATCTAAGGACAGTACGTAATGGGAAATCAGAGTGGCAGAGTGGCTACCAGCAATCAATGTATTGCAAGTTATCTGGATAAAATTGTAAGTTTTTATACATGATTTCTGCCTGGAGGACATGGGTGCGCCAAGTAAACAATGGAGTTTGCACAGTGGATAATTGGGTCCGGAATGGACTGATGGTTTTAGCGTTAGGTGACAAAAGGGCTAAAAAAATAGCTCTGTGCTTGTCAGGCAGGTTTTGCGGTGAAGGAAGGATTGCCTGTACAGAGGAAAAGCAGATTAGACAATCAGCGATTTGGTGGAAATCTCCCAGTCCCTATTGTCCTAAAAAGCAGAGCCATTAAGGCTAGCTGCAAGCCTATTATCTCTGGAATTACCTGGTGATTTTTTGACTGTGACCTGACTACACCTAGAGGGGGTTTCTGACCTTACCACATATATTCAGCCAGTCTTTTCCTCTTGTCCAGCCTGGCCATACAGCCATAGCAGGGCTTTCATATCAACGCCAATTGATATATCTTGCCATTTAAATCATATTTCACCAATTAAACCATATCAAAGTGCAGGGGTATATGGCCTGGTAACATAACACATAGAAACTGCCGCTCTCCAAATCTTTTTTGTTTGTTTGTTTTGACTGCAACTTCCATAAATTTTGCTATTGGCCATTCTGCTAGGGGCTCATGGGGTTTGCAGCACCAAATCGCTAGAGGGCCACCCATTCCTCCACCCTATGGAAAACACCCAACTCTTCATTTGCTTGGTTCTTCTGCCAATTTAGGCCATTTCCGCACTAGCCTGTTATAGCGCGATGATTCCACTTTCAACGTCCTCTGGAATCCTGGGGTTTGCAGTTTCGGGAGGGGCCGGCTGGCCCCTCCCGAAACTGCAAACCCCAGGATTCCAGAGGACGTTGAAAGTGGAATCATCGCGCTATAACAGGCTAGTGCGGAAATGGCCTTGGGCCCTTTCCACACGTGGGGTGTGAATCGGGCAGAAACGGGACTCACCGGACTTCTTCTCTGTCCGAGCGAGTCCGTCGGGACGAGGAGCAGTGCGAGCTCATCTCTCCGCACTGCTCCGGCGTCCAAAATGGTGGCTTCCGGTTGGTGGAGGCTCTCCACCAACCGGAGAAGCTCGCCAGCCCAAAGCTCGCCCCCGGCCGATCTGCAGGCGCACACTAGTGCGCGCCTGCAAATCTGCACCGGAGCGCGGCGACGGAGCAACACGGAGTCGGGTGCTCCGTGCTTTTGAAAAACCTCTTAAAAGAGGTTTTTCAAAAGCACGCTGCCCGACCAGTTCCGGTCGCTCCAGGCGGACTGAGGTGCGGAACTACGAAAAGCAGTCCGCTCCAGTCCACTCCACGGTGCAGAAGGCCTCCGTCGGAGGTTGCTCTGCGCCGTTTTAATAGCCCGGTGCGGAAATGGCCTTAGACGTAGAAACACTTCCTGCATGACAACCACCTGTTCTGGCTTGCTCCAAGGCCTCCTAAAGTGAAGAGTTTAATAAAAATGGATGAGCTTCAGGTCTAAAATCTTGTGCTGAAGTTCCCCTAGATATCAAATTCCTGCAACATTTTCCGTGATAAAGAGAGGGCCACTACAAAGGATTCCTGTCCAGGCTTTCTACATCCATCACTTCCTGCTACAGAGGTGACCTCCAGTTACCGGGTGCAGGAAGAGGTGTGTTATCTTGAGTAAATTTGGGAGAGGGAGTGGGGCTAGTTAGCCTGCGGCAGTCAAACAAAGACTTCTTTGATACTTTACAACCAGACTTTGGGGCCCACTGATTTAAAGCAGGGCAGGAGTCTTTCAACCCTTCAGCTACTGTTGGACTGCAACTCCTAGCATTCCCCGCCCTTCACTGCATTGGCTGATTTCTCTGAAGCCCTATTATGGGTCACATCAATATTGAAACTTAGGGGACTCTTTATCCAGGAAGGGCCAAAGCAGAAGAAAATTAGGCAGGCTTTTAGGAAACCCTTGCTTGCCGAGATATCCTATTTGATGCACACACGTACAAATTAAATCAAGAAGCAACAATTTTTACTCCTCTTGTGTTGAAATATTAAAGTTATTAAAGCTAAAAAAAATCAAAATTGGAAAAGAAACGGTTGTTGGGATGGACCAAGCCACCTCTGAGCATTAGCAAGGCTACAACCGAGGAGGTCCCGTGACAGCGTCGGTATTGTCCTTGAAACCACAGAACTCAGCATGGCTGGACAATCTTATTTTGCAACCCTACCAACTTCGGCAACATTATTGTCCGCAGCAACCCTGGGAAGAGTTCCCTGCTGCCCGTCCACCAGGGGGCAGCAGCAACAGCAGTGGCAGCTCCTCTCCCGGCTGTCCACGGGACCACCAGTAAAACATCTGGCCGCGGCCACCTCAAATATCTGGCAGAAAGCCACCTTTTGGGTCAGCTTTGCTCTCTCTGCCGTGCTTATAGGCTGTGGACCTACACTTGATATTATGCGTTATATCACACTTTGCCCTGGAAAGTGGAGTGGGGTGAACGGGTTACAGACTGCCAAAAACTATGTTGTATTGTGCATTTCGTATTCTAAGTTCCCCAAGGAGAGAGAGGTGTTGAGAGAGTCTTTTGACCAGAATTTAATATGTGAGTTTTTCCCACCCAGAAGGGCAGACGTTGATATATGTGTCGACCCTTCAGGTTATCAGACTGACCCATACCCGCTGATTGATTGGGCTCAAACAGCATATTCCAGAAAGTGAGAGCGAGAGATTGGTGGATCACAAGCTGAACATGAGTCAGTAGTGTGATGCGGCAGCCAAGAAAGCCAACGTGATTCTTGGTTACATCAATAGGAGTGTAGATTGAGGAAAATAATAGTACCACTTTATTCTGCTTTGGTCAGACCTTATCTGGAATACTGTGTCCAGTTCTGGGCACCTCAGTTCAAGAAGGATATTGGCAAGCTGGAACGTGTCCAGAGGAGGGCAACCAAAATGGTGGAGGATCTGGAAGCCGTGAGGCCCTATGAGGAGCGGCTGAGGGAGCTGCGGATGTTTAGTCTGCAGAAGAGAAGGTGAAGACGGGACATGACAGTCATGTCGAGGAGGGAGCGGGCTTGTTTTCTGCTGCTCCAGAGACCAGGACAAGGAGCAATGGATTCAAGCTGCAGGAAAGGAGATTCCACCTGAACCTCGGGAAGAACTTCCTGATGGTCAGGGCTGTCTGGCAGTGGAATATGTTGCCTCAGTGGAGTGTGGTGGAGTCTCCTTCTTTGGAAGTTTTTAAGCAGAGGCTGGATGGCTATCTGTTGGGAGTGCTTTGATGGGTGTTCCTGCATGGTAGAAGGGGGTTGGACTAGATGGCCCCGGGGGTCTCTTCCAACTCTACGATTCTATGATTCTATAAATGTTGACCCTTCTGGTCATCCAGACCGACCCATAGCTGCTGATTGATTGGGCTCAAACAGCATATTTAAGAAAGTGTGAAGAGAGAAATTTAAGTATGTCGAAGTATGCTAATACACTTTTTAGTGTTGTTGGTTGATAACGTTGTCAGTTACTCCTGACTAATGAATTTGTTTTTCATGCATTTTAGTGTTTGTGATTTGTATTGGTTTTAGCCATTTATTTCATTGTAAATCATTCTGGGAGTTTTGAAAAAGGAGACCGGGGAGGGAATATTTATCATTAAGTGAATAAATGAGATGCCATTGTTGTTACCTTCCCCCACTACTACTGCTATTCCCCCAGCATTGTTCATTGAAAGGGAATAAGTATAATTATCAAGTATGTGGAAGAAGACAGCACAAGGACCTTTCATGGGCACCGTCAGATTTTTGCTGAAGAAGAAACCTGAACGGGTTAAAACTTTTAGTCTGTCAATTATTTGAAATAAATTTCCAGATTCCAGGGATTTCTAAGGAAAGGCTGAGATGCTAAGGCAGACAGTTTGACCTAAAACAGGCCGAAGCAGGAAAGAGGCTTCCAAGCGAAGGAATGCAAAGTCCCCTTGAAATTTCCCATGAGCGTTGCTGAATTGACGGGGAACGTCCACAGTTTTTCTCCATGAGCCAGACCTTTCTAAGGACCCTCGTCTTGCCTTCAAAACACTGAACCAAAGTAAAGAAATTAATTAAATCAACAAATCAAACAGAGTAAACCTAACCAGATAGGAGGAAACAACGATGTTTTATTTAGGCAATGTTTTATTTTGCTCAAGAAGGATCTTTTATCACATACGTGTTTTGCGTTTCATAATTCAAAGCGTTTTCATTGTTTGAAACCGTATCTTCCATCTAATAGTTTTCATATTTTAATCTTTTTTGCCTGTTTGCATTTTTTTTTCTTTGTTTGTTTTTGTTCAAGCTTATTTTGAGCTGTTGTGGGTTTTGCGAGAAAAAGAGAAAGCCCATCTAAGACTTAAATTTTTTTAAAAAATATTATGTTTCTTAATTCATAGTACGGTGTATAAATTGAACTCAAATCACCCCAAACATGGTACTGCCACAGTATGATTGGAAACTGTAATCATCATTCTTTTGAGAGCCAGTGGGGAAGTCACACGCTCTCAGCCTATGAGGAAAGCAATGGTTCCCTCCCTCTCAAGAAGTCCTGCCAAGAGAAGCCCAGGATAGGGTTGCCCTACGGCTACCGGAAGTCGGAAATTTCTTGAAGGCACAAAGCCGCAACTAGTTTTATCTGCCTCTCTATTTTGACCGGCCCGTATGGCCAGTCTGAACGGCCTGTGCCCACAGGATGTTGTGGCTTGTGCAGTGGGGATCTTAAAAATCAACTACTTTGTTTCAGTTACTGACAAATAAATTTGTTGACTTAGGCCATTTCCGCACTAGCCTGTTATAGCGCTATGATTCCACTTGCAACATCCTATGGAATCCTGGGGCTTGCAGTTTCGGGAGGGGCCAGCCGGCCCCTCCCGAAACTGCAAGCCCCAGGATTCCATAGGATGTTGCAAGTGGAATCATAGCGCTATAACAGGCTAGTGCGGAAATGGCCTTAGTTAGTCTTGACAGGAGAAATACAAATTGTGTAGATCTCCAAATGTGCTTGGACTGCAACCCAGTCGAGCTGAGTGTGGGGAATATTGGGAGTTACAGTCAAAGACCATTTGGATAACCACCTGATACTCATCCCTTTTTTAATGTGGCCCAGGGTTTTGTTTCTCCTCTGATGAAGATAACACAGAGTTCTTCACGCTGCTTCTACACTTGAATTTACTCCAAATAGCATTGGAGGCAGATGGATGGCAAAAAGGAGGCAGGATAGGGTCCCCAGCCCTCAGCATTTCCAGCACGCAGAAAACTGTTGTTGCTTCTGTGTAACAACATCAGGTGGTCATTTCATCTCTCCTCCCTGTTCAAGGATATGGTGCACGTAGGGAAAGGGCAATAGCAGAGGTCAACAACTGGCTCCGCACATGGTGCCGCCGGCAACGGTTTGGGTTTTTGGAACACGGTCTGAATTTCCATGAACGCGGGCTTCTGGCAAGGGATGGGCTGCACCTCATGAAACTTGGCAGGAATGTTTTTGCAAACAGTCTTGCACGGAGGATTAAGAGGTCTTTAAACTAAGTTCTGCTGGGGAGGGAGACAATATTATTCAGGGCAAAGACTCGGCGAGCGCAGGGGGAAAAGGCCCAAATGATATTGACCAAGTAGTATAAGCGTCCAATGGTGGGAGGAGTAGAAACTATAGTACAGGACTTGCAGGAAGGGCCCGGGGATTGAAGTGTCTCTACACTAACGCGCGGAGTATGGGAAACAAGCCAGATGAACTTGAACTCCTAGTACAACAAAATAAATACGATTTGATAGGCATCACTGAGACCTGGTGGGATGAGTCTCAGGATTGGAATGCAGGAATAGAGGGGTATAGCCTATTTTGTAGAAGTAGACCAAACAAGAAAGGAGGAGGAGTAGCCTTGTATGTCAAGGATGTTTTCACCTGTGAAGAGATCCGTGACTTAAACCCAGAAAGCCAGGTCGAGAGCATCTGGGTAAGAATTAAGGGAGCGAGAAACAATAGGGATATTCTGGTGGGGCTTTGCTACAGACCTCCAGCCCAGACTGAGGACCTTGATGACGCCTTCCTCAACCAAATGACCGCGCATTCGAAAAGGAGAGATACAGTAATAATAGGAGATTTCAATTACCCGGATATATGTTGGCAGTCAAACTCTGCCAAGACAGCGAGGTCCAGCAAGTTTCTTGCTTGTCTTGCAGACAATTTCATGGTCCAGAAGGTGGAAGAGGCCACAAGGGGATCAAATATTCTAGATCTGGTCCTGACCAACAGGGATGACCTTGTTAATGAGGTAGAAGTGGTGGGATCTTTAGGGGGGAGTGACCATGCCCTATCGGGATTTGGCATTCAGTGGGAAGGAGAAGATACGTGTAGCCAGACACTCGTCTTAGATTTTAAAAAAGCAGACTTCTGTAAACTTAAGGAGCTGCTGGCTGGAATTCCGTGGTCAAGAATAGCGAAAGGGAAAAGAGTTCAGGAGGCATGGGAGTTCCTTAAAAGGGAGATACTGAAGGCACTGTCTAAAACTGTGCCAATAAGGAGGAAAAATGGAAGGCATCTGAAGAAACCAGAATGGTCGAGTAAAGAACTCTCCACTGAGCTAAGCGTTAAGAGAAACATGTACAGGAAATGGGAGAGGGGGGAAACCACCAAAGAAGGATTTAAGCAAGTAGCCAGGAGATGTAGGGAGGAGGTCAGAAAGGCTAAAGCACAGAACGAACTTAGGCTGGCCAGAGACATCAAACACAATAAAAAGGGCTTTTTTAAAAATGTCCGCAGCAAAAGGAAAAAGAAAGAGGCGATAGGGTCGCTGCGCAGAGAAGATGGCAAATGACTAATGGGGGAAGAGAAAAGGCAGAACGACTTAACCCCTTCTTTGCCTCAGTTTTTTCCCAGAAGGACACAAGCGCTCTTTAAGGTTGAGGGGTGGAGGGTGGAGAAAAGCACACTGGATTACTGCGGTAGCCGAACACCACGGCCTGGTTTCCAGCAATGGCCTACCACTACAAGCTACGTGCCTGGTGACAGGTACCTTAGCTTCAGCATGTAAACGGCAGCAAAACAGATTGCAGCTTTCTGTAAAACACTGGTGGTAACTAAAATACAAAAAGCTGAGGTAGCGGAGTATCTCTGCAGTAGTCCAAGAACTGGTTTTGCTCATTTAAACAAAAGCAAACTGAGTTGCATATTTTGGAAAAGACACTTCTGCAGCTTCAGCTTATGCTATAAGTGGACACTATGCCACGTGACACCAAAACCAGGAGCTCACCCTCCTTCTACCTGACCTTCTAGATGTTGACCTAAAACATGTCTGACCGTGAGAGACTGCCAAAGACCGAGCCTAAAAGAGAATTCCTGCTGCCTGAAGCGTGCCTTCTCTTAATGATCGAAAGGAGGAGTTCCGAGAACTAGGGTAAGATCACTCAGCCCAACAAAACAGTAGACTTTACAGACCAATTCTGACATCCCAAAATAAACAAAATGCAATATGGACTGCACTGAATAAGCATGGTCTAATTCATACAAACACAGCAACAGAGAAAGAGAGAGAGAGAACAAAGCTACCTCTTCTGAACGTAGCCACCCAGCAAGTCTTTGTTTCCAAAATAACGGAAGTTCAGAAAGAAACCTGTTTTTAAGAACTCTGAAGGAATACAATGGAACATTTGAAATTAAAGAAAAAAAAAACACAACTACAGCCACCTTCAATATCCACCGTGAATTTTCCACAGGGCGATAGTTATTCCAGTCTATAAGAAAGGGGAAAGATCAAACCCTGGCAATTATAGACCTATTAGCTTACTTAATACCATTAGTAAGCTATACTCTGCACACTTGTTGATAAAGCTGCAACAATGGTTAGAAGAAGAAAAGGTTATTTATGATGAGCAGGCGGGGTTCAGAAGTGAAAGATCTACCATTGACCGCGCGTTAGTTCTACAGCACTTAATTGACAAATATACAAATGCAGCTACAGGAACCCTCTTTGCGGCTTTTATTGATTTTAAATCGGCCTTTGACTCAATATCCAGAGAAAAATTGTGGGAGAAATTTAAATCTACTAATATAGATAGACGACCTTTGACTCTCATTCGTAAACTTCATGAAAATACCCGTCTGCAGGTTAGATGTAGCAGAGAGGGAAATATGAGCAATTCTATTCTTTCTCCCAATGGTGTGAAACAAGGCTGTGTCCTAGCTCCAACTCTCTTTAACTTTTACATTAACTCTCTGGTGTCGTCATTAGCAGAAGTGAATTCTCATCATCCCACACTATCAAATAGACCTATTTCAATTTTATTGTATGCAGTCTTATTATCATTGTCAAAGGTTGGCTTGAAACGTATGTTGAAATCTCTAGGAAATTATTGTAGTAATGAATTACTGAAAATTAACTACGATAAGACCAAAATAGTAATATTTACAAAGAAGAGAGTTAAGTATAAATGGCAAATTAACAACAATCCAATTGAGCAAGTGTCTACTTATAAGTATCTTGGTATAACTTTCCATTCTCGAGGAACATGGCTTGCTCAACAGAAATATGCAATTATGAAAGTGCAAAGATCCAGCAAGGCCTTACTTTCCTTCTTCTATAACAAGGGGGGGCAATACAGGTGTTTATATCTAAGGTAGTAGCACAACTTCTTTATGGCTCAGAAATATGCAATGTTGTTAATATATATCCATATGAAGTAGTACAAACTAAATTTTTGAGAACAATTCTTGGTCTTCCTAGTTGTATACCAAATATTATCTTAAGATTGGAAACAGGTGTAATGTCCATTGATGCTCGTATATGGCAGCGTAAATTTAATTTGTGGCTAAAAATGTTGTTTATTCCGATAGGTCTCTCCCCATTAATTTTATCTGACTCATGTCAATCAAAATGGAAGCAAACAGTAAATGCAAAACTGCTAACCTTAGGTTTCTCTGAAAAATCAATTTTGGCATTGGGCTATGATAAAGCTAAATTAGCAATTTCCCAACGTATCAGAGACATTGATTTGCAGAATCATTTAAGTTATGCTGCCTTTTATACTGATTATATAATCAATAGTATTCCATTTGCTCCTGCTAATTATTTGTTCAAACTAACCACACCCAAGCTCAGAAGAGCATTTATGTTAGCAAAATTAAACTGTCTTCCTTCGAAAGTGCTGGAGGGAAGATTTAAAAAGATCCCCTATTCAGAACGGATATGCTCTTGTGGATTGGATGAGGTAGAGTCTATAAGTCATGTCCTGTTTTATTGTACATTTTACCGTGATCTTAGAAAAACTCTTATAACTCCTCTCATCCAAAAGTTTCCTGGTAGACAAGAAAAATTTTATATAGAGTTTCTTTTTTCAGACACTAATACACAGACTACAGTTAAAGTTGCAAGTTTTTGTGCAGCAGCTATGAGCTGCCGTAAACTTATGATTAATCAAGTACTCTAGCCAAATTTTTAAATATGTTAACTATGTGCTCTAGTTTAATTGTTTTAGTCCAATTGTTATTTATGATTTATGATTTATGTTTTGTAATTGTTTTATTCTTTGTAAATTTTTTCTAATTTCTATTTTATATTTTAATTGTACTGTGCAGTAACGTGACTGTGTTAAAATGTATTCTAGTGTTTAAATTGAAAAGTCACTGTTGAAATTGCTGGCTTTTTGCCGTAATAATAAACTTGTACTTGATACAAGCACTCAACCTGCCGGTTGGGGAGCAGGGGAGAAAGCAGGGGAAATGCGGCACATAATAGGTAGAGAGGTGGTACAGGAATACCTGGCCACACTGGATGAATTCAAGTCTCCAGGGCCAGATGAATTCCATCCTAGGATATTGAAAGAACTGGCAGAGGTCATTTCAGAACCGCTTGCTATAATCTTTGAGACATCTTGGAGGACAGGAGAAGTTCCAGCAGACTGGAAGAGGGCAAATGTTGTCCCCATCTTCAAGAAGGGAAAAAAAGAGGACCCAAATAATTATCGCCCAGTCAGCCTGACGTCAGTACCTGGAAAGATCCTGGAGCAGATCGTTAAGCAGTCAGTTTCTAATCACTTAGAAAGCAACGCGGTAATCACGAGAAGTCAACATGGATTTCTCAAAAATAAGTCATGCCAGACTAATCTGATCTCTTTTTATGATAGAATTACTAGCTTGATAGATGTAGGAAATGCTGTGGATGTAGCATATCTCGATTTCAGTAAGGCCTTTGACAAAGTTCCCCATGAAATTCTTGCAAAGAAGCTAGTAAAATGTGGGCTGGACAGAGCTACTGTCAGGTGGATCTGTAACTGGTTGACTGGCCGTTCCCAAAGGGTGCTCACCAATGACTGCTTTTCATCCTGGAGAGAAGTGACTAGCGGGGTGCCACAGGGTTCTGTCCTGGGCCCAGTGCTGTTCAATCTCTTCATCAACGACTTGGGTGAAGGAATAGAGGGCATGCTCATCAAATCTGCAGATGACACCAAATTGGGAGGGGTTGCTAATACGCCAGAGGACAGGATCAAAATTCAAAATGACCTGGACAGATTGGAGAGCTGGGCCAAGGCTAACAAAATGAAATTCAACAGAGAGAAGTGTAAGGTCCTACACTTAGGTAGAAAAAATGGAATACAGAAATATAGGATGGGGGACACGTGGCTGGATGGCAGTATGTGTGAAAGGGATCTAGGAGTCTTAATAGACCACAAGCTGAACATGAGTCAGCAGAGTGATCTGGCAGCCAAGAAAGCCAATGCGATTCTCGGCTGCATCAATAGGAGTATGGTGTCTAGATCCAGGAAGGTACTGGTACCACTCTACTCTGCTTTGGTTAGACCTCATCTTGAATACTGTGTCCAGTTCTGGGCACCCCAATTCAAGAAGGACATGGTCAAGCTGGAGCAGGTCCAGAGGAGGGCGACCAAAATGGTGAGGGACCTGGAAGCCAAGCCCTATGAGGATAGACTTGGAGAGCTGGGTATGTTCAGTCTGCAGAAGAGAAGGTTAAGAGGGGACATGATAGCCATGTTTAAATATTTGAAGGGATGCCATGTAGAGGAGGGAGAGGGCTTGTTTTCTGCCGCTCCAGAGACCAGGACAAGGAGCAATGGATTCAAGCTGCAGGAAAGGAGATTCTACCTGAACCTCGGGAAGAACTTCCTGACGGTCAGGGCTGTCCGGCAGTGGAATCTGCTGCCTCCATGGAGTGTGGCAGAGTCTCCGTCCTTGGAGGTTTTTAAGCAGAGGCCGGATGGCCATCTGTCGGGAGTGCTTTGAGGGTATTCCTGCATGGCAGGGGGTTGGACTGGATGGCCCGTGTGGTCTCTTCCAACTCTACATTTCTATGATCACCCTTTTCGTATTCGCACCTTGTTAGCAGAAATCCACAATTCTGACAGTGGAGCAAAGTGAATCCGGGTGGTCTGGGTGTCTCCCAGATCCCCGAAAAGAGGCACAGTCTATGGGACCTCCTTTTTCTTTTCCTCTTAATTCTCTATCATGTTGCGTTTTCTTTTCTCTTCGTTCTGTCTCATGCTCAAGGATTGTGTTTTCCATATTTCCACCCAGGCTGTGCTTGTGTCTGCATACTTTGGTGTCTCCTGACTCACTTTTTGCCCTTCTGGAACAGGGCTTTCCAAATTTGGTTTTGCTTTTTAGGGGAGCCATTAAGGTCCATATTTCCTTGCATGTGCCACCAACTTTTACCTCAAAAAATACTCTTGTTTTGACCCAAATCACTTCTTTTGACTTTACAGATGCTTGTTTCCTGGTTTCTTTCCTGATTGCTTCCTTTACCTCTAACTTTTACCTCAGAAATCACCGGAATGAGTTCAGGGTTCCTGTCCGCTTGCGGGTTTTCACCGCCTTCCTTTATTAGGGTTACCCCAAACCCTCCAAAAATCCTCACGTGGGGCCAGACCTAAAATATTAGGTCCTCACAGACTGTACCGAGCAGTCTCTCCGATTGTGGGTGAGCTCTGAATCAGCCTGGAAAGATCCCCAATTTTGGCCAAAGGAGCTCCCTCCGCCTCAGGAAGAAGGACCGGGGGGGAATTTGGAACCGGCGTCATTTAAAAAATTTATCCGTAAGGATAAAAGAGAATTACTATAAATTGGTTTGGAGATGGTACCTAACACCAGTAAGGTTAAACCACATAGACAAGAATCGTCAGGATCAGATTCACACACGGCGAATAAACATGCGAAAGCACGGTTTGTTGAAGAGTAGGAACAGACAACAGACGTTAGTGAATCAGAATAACGAGAATTCCAAAAGCTAGCTAATTATACTATGCTTGTTTCCCACGGATATCGTTATTGCCAGCCTTGTAGGTCAGGCTAACCGTGGTTGCTTAGCTGCCATCACCTTAAGCTTGGTATGCCTTGAGAACCAAGGGAAGGAATGCAAAACAACGAACATCTGCAGCCAGCAAGCCAACTCAATGAGATTATCGCAACGGAGTATTACAATTCCCGTTCAACCGGTCTCCCATACATATGTGGAGGGTAACCCCGACATCCTGCCCATCTCCAAAATAAAAGAAACAAAAGGGGAAAAGGGGCAGGGAAGGGTAGGTGAATGAAAGAGGGGAAGAAAGGAACAAAAGTAGTAACGACAATGTGGTGGAGACACGACGATGAAGACGGAGATCACGGACGCGGGGCAGCAGGAGTCGCCGGTTCAGGGGGCGAAGAGGAATCCAAAAAAGCCTTCTCGAGCAGACTGGAATGAAATACAGGGTGAATATTTTTTTAAAGAAGGAGGCAAATCCAATTCAAAAGACACATTATTGATAGCGCGCTTCACAGGGAAGGGTCCCAGAAATTTCGGGGAGAGCTTCTTGGAGGGAGAAGGAGAGGAAATGCTTTTAGAGGACAAATAAGCAAGGCCACCGGGGCGGTAAGGAGGGTTGGGAGCACGTTTGGCGTCAGCAAAGCGTTTGTGAGAAGCTTCAGCAGTTTTTAGGGAATCGGCCACAGAGGTCCAGACGGAGGAGGCTGGTTATGTTCGAGGTTATGTTGGAGGGGTTGCCAAGAGATTGGCACATACATCCATATGTGGTGGAATGGTGAAGGTGTACAGAAATTTTGGCAATTGGTGTTTAAAGAGATAAAAGAGAGAACAGGAACTGATTTACAAATATGTCCGAGTATAGCATTATTATCTATATTTGATAAGGTTAATTATACCCAGACAATGAAGGAGTTAATTACAAATTTATTAATTGCAGCAAGGCTAATTATATCTGGAAAACTCAAGAAGATTTTCAAATAAAGGATAGGCATAAAGGAGTGTGGAAAATTGCGATTAATGATAAGTTAACATGTCGAATTAAGGTTAAAAAAGGAATAATGAAAAGGAATGACTTTGAAGCAACATGGAAAATTTTTGTGGAAAAGGCTTTAACAAAAGAGGGAAGTTGTCACACCTCCACGAGAAGAATTACAATTTTGGAAAGCAGAGTAAGCTGAAATATAATTGGCTCTGGGAATGGGCTCACATTTAGGGTTAGAGTTTTTGGTTAATAACTGGATATAGTATATAGTATATAGTATTAGCAACAGGTTAAATATAGTTGAAAAGAATAGATTTAAGAACGAAATTACTATAGCAATAATGAGTACAAGGAGAGTGAGATTTAGATACATGAAATAAAAATATATAATCAATATGATATATAATATGTTGAATAAGTATATGATGATAAAAGATCTGGGGAGAAATTAATGTAAGCTATTTGTGTTGTAATTTGTGTTGCAATTTTTCTCTTTTTCACCTTTACGTTATTCATGTGGTGTTTTTGTTTTATTCTGTTATGTATTGTTCCTTTTTCTTTGTAATAAAAAAAAAATTAAAACGAAGGGAGAATGAAGTCAAAACCACTTCTTACATGAGCAAAGAGAAGGACCATTTATTGTCAAAAAGAGTTTTTTTTAAAAAAATAACCGGGTTGACCATGATCTCATCAAGCATACAGTGCATATGTAAGAATATTTGCTTTCCCAGGACTAAAATTCTGATACATGGTTGATAACAAAGTCCTTCTGGTTAACAATCAACAATAAGCCCTGTATTTGCTCAGCAATGAAATATAAAAAGTATTATGACAGAGAGCGCGGGCAACCCACGCGTTGGGTGTGCCAATTAACGTCAGCGTAATTTTAAGGAGGGCAAGGGCCTGGCAACAGGAACAACCATTAAAGTTGACTAGAATTCAGAATGGAGGGACTTTAGCGAAGGAACTGCAGAGAAACAGAGAGAGAAAGAGCGCCCTTAGCTGAGACATTTCAGCAGGCAATGCCCCTGTGAACTGAACTGTCCAGGGTGCTGAATCTCCACCAGCCCTGCAGAGTAGGCCAGGGAAGGGCTATCGATTTTGTCTGAACTCTTTTTTACGGCTTACACCTTCCGCAAGCCCCTACTTTCCATCGGTTTTTTATCTGAGAGGCTACACTGTCCTCTACACCTTCACGGCACTCCACTTCAACTCGGGTCCTTCCACTCCGTCTTTTCCAGGCCGCTTTCCCTCAGCACCCCACTTTGGGCAAAATTCTGCCAACTGTCCGCTCAAGACCGTCTTTGGCTTTCTTCCTAACCCAATAGGTCGCCTCACAATATCCCGCCGCTCAGCACCAAACGCACGGGAGGGATCCCCAATCCAGGCTGGCCGTGCGGTCCCACACCCTGGGGGGCTCCTCTCACCCACTTTGCCCCCTTCCCCCTCAAGATCCCTTTCTCGATGGGTCCTGGGGAATCAAGGGGGTCCCGGGAATAATAACACAAAAAAGATAAACACCATAACCGATCTCGAAATAATTACTATAAGCAGCGTATTCTTTGCAAACATCACCTGAAAACAAGTTTGGAAACTGAGCAGCTACCTGTTTTTTTGCATGTTTATTGCGGCTGGAGCCCAAACAACTGGTGGATTTTTGCAGAATTTGACTATTATTATTATTTTTATTATTATTATTATTATTAATAATAATAATAATAATAATAATAATAATAATAATAATAATTGTTTTTGTTTATGGCTCCTGTAACTTAGATACTATCTGTTAACTGCATTGTAAAAAAAAATGAAAATACTACATCCTCTTCTAACTAGAGCAATTTATTTCTTTGGTGTAAAAAGATATATTAATAGTATTGGCATTCTTGCCCATATGCAATTATATATAACCATAGGGCATATATAAGGTTTATACGTATACTAGATTTTTCGTTTTCATCTAGTCCAAGTGACTTCTTGTGGTAATCTACAGCAGGCAGCATCCACATGTCTTGTCCCACCCAGATTGGAACCTGACCTGACCCAGCTGAGCAAAGGTTGCAAGACATCGGCCGGCATTCTTTGGGTTTCCCTGCAGTAAGCACGACCAGATTCTCTATCAAAACTTAACAGGAACAGCCACACAGTTGCAAAAAAGAATAAACAAATAGGAGTTTATTAATACACAATAAGATGGAACATTAACCCATGAACTATTTCATCATTGGCAGCTTCTGCTGAGAAATATCCAAGACTTTTATGATGTGAATTAATGCATTCATGCTCTTGTTGCATCTTCTTTTAGGTCTTAGACTGAGCACCTTTCTACTGATTACCATTAAAACTTGCTTTGGTCTCTCTGTTTGTAAATAAAGCAAAAGCAATAATAAAAATGAGTTGGGTTAGGGTCCTTACTGTCCATTAAAAAAATTACTAAACTGTAATTAATTAGTAAAATATTACAAAACTGTGGTGTAGTGGTTTGAGCACTGGATTCTGATCCTGGAGACCAGAGATCAGTTCCCTGCTTGGCCTTAGCAACCCACTGGGTGACCTTGGGTGTGTCACATACTCTCAGCCCCAGAAAAAGCTGTGATAGGTACACCTTAGGGTTGCCATAATTTGGAAACAACTTGAAGGCACACGACAACAACCGTTTGATGCTTCTTCACCATGTTTGTAATACATGTCCAAGAACCCATTGAATTCCAGGCTTTGGTGTCCAAGGGCTCTTGTGGAAATTGCCAGGTAGGAGAAGCAACTTAAAAGGACAAAAGGAGCCAGTTTAATTATAAAATTAACAAACTGGCTCCCATAGAGTTAATGAGGTCAGCTATAGAAACACTGGGCATTTCTAGAATTTATTTCCAAACCAACCAGTGACTGAATGATCAACTTGACAATGAATTAATGGCCATTTCTCTCACAGAGTCCTCTCACAGACTCCTTTCTAACATCTTGTTGGTTCCTCCTTCCTACAGTGTGGTACCTGGAATTGGGCACATATTCCAGCCCAGCCCAGAGGGAAGCAGAACTATGTCTTCCCATGACTTGGAAACGATGGTGCTGTGAATGCATCTTAAAGCCACACAAACCAAGCAAGCTGCCTCCAGAAACAGAGCGCAAAATCCAAAGATTTCTCTAGGAGATCATAGGGTTGGAAGGGACTTCAAAGGCCATCTAGTCTAACCCCCTGCCATGCAGGCCTCCGAGGTTCAAGCTCTCCCAATAGATAGCCGTCCAGCCTTATTTAAAGACCAACAAAGAGGGAGACCCCAGGGCCCTGCAAGGTGGTCTTTCCGCTGTCAACCAGCTGCAAACTCAATCCGTCCTCACTTTTCCTCCATACAGGTAGCCCTGGCCTTTCTTTGGATACATGTATTCCCAGGTACCTTAGCACAAGCTGATTGCATTCTGGAGCCTTTCTCCAGTCTACCTTGCTAAGTGACTGTGCCTTTGTCCCCCAGAAGATGAACACTGGGGGGTCCACAAGACAATAACTTCTCCCCTGCTTAACCTCTATATGGAAAGGCTGCATGCAGATTCTTGAACAAATTTGGTAGAGGGAGTGGGGAACCAGACACAAAACTACAAATCATCCTCAGGGGCCGCTTTTGAGAACAAATGTTTTACTTCCAAATAGGCCCGGGATTCATAATGCCCTGCAGACATCAGGATTGCAATTCCCAGCACGCCTTACCGTTGGCTCTGCTGGCCAGGCCCTCTGGGAGTTGCTGTCCACAATCACTGGAATTCCCTCTGTGATTTAAGTGGACACTTTTTCCACCTTGTGGGGTGAGTCAATGCTGGAGAATCAGGGCTCCCTTTCTCCCCAGTTTGTGGGAAGGCAAGGATCAGGACAGACTCCCAATATTTTGCCACCTGAGGCTGCAGAGGAAAAGCCAATGATGCCACTCTCACCCCCGTCAGGCCAAGGCGGTCGCCCCATGTTGCTGTGACGCCTGAGGGAAAAAACTACCACAAGCATCTCTTCCCTGGTCTTGGCAGTACGGATAAGACGGCGAGCCGAAAAGTTCCTTTTTATGCTACTGCTCCCACAGTCTCTTACAATTCACCATGCTGGTTGGAGCTGCTGAGGGTTCAAGCCTGAACCGTCCGGATTTCTTGAGATTCTCTTTACTGCCTTTTGCCTCAAGGTGGGTTGGCCATGGACTAAAGGATGGGGATCTGTTCAATGTCGAGGGAGAGGAGGAATGGGGACAGGGCAGCACTCCAGGTGCTGCTGGACTACAGTTCCCAGCAGCCCTTCTGCTTGGCCCTTCTTCTTGGGGCTGATCGGAGTTGCAGCCCAAAGCCATCTGAAGGCACCCCAATCTTCCCCTCTGCGGAAACCACCCCTCCTCTTCCTTAGCTGGATTCCTCTGCAGAGTCACACACACACGCCCTCTTCCGGCTTCCTCCAGTGCTTTCAATGGGAAGAAGTTAACAAATATTGGAAGAGCTTCAGTTCTAAAATGTTCTTCTGAAGTCCCTCCAGAGATCAAAATACTGCAAGATTTTCCTTGATAAAATGAGGGCCAATGCAACAGACTCCCTTCCAGGTTTTCCACCTTCATGGCTTCCTGCTCTGGAGGTGACCTCCAGTTGCAGGCTTTAAGCAGATTTTGTTATCTCTGGGCATTGTTTATTTACGTAAGGCAGCTCCATGAATTTCATAGGGCTTTCTCAGGCAAGAATACTCAGAGGTGGTTTTGCCAGTTCCGTCCTCTGAAACAGAGCCTGCAATTGGTGGACTCCCATCCGAGTAATAACTAAAGTGACCATTCTTAGCTTCCAAGATCAGATTGGAGAGGGTGTCTTCAGGGAGTTTTTTTTTTTTTTAAATACCGTAAAGACGTGTGTTATCTTGAGCAAATTTGGGAGAGGAAGTCCTACTGGCCTGCAGCAGCCAGACAAAGGGGCCCCTGTTACTTTTAGGGGAAGAGGCAGCCAAACATTGGGGCAGACTGGCTTAAAGCAAGAGAGGAGTCCTGCAGCCCTTCAGCTATTGTTGGACTACAACTCCAAGCATTCCCCACCTTTGCTATGTTGGCTAGGGCTGTGGGGAGTTGCACTCCAGCAACAGATGGTCCACATCCTTGATTTAGAGCGTTTTGGGGTGCAAACATTCTTAAGTTTCAGGTTGCAAAAACTGAGGCCAAATGATATTTGTTTATCTTCTGAAATTAAGGTGCTCCCAAATAATTCATGGGTTTTCCTTCAGAAGACCAACGCAACCCTTGTATCGGCTGATCACACGCAGAACTTTTTACATCCCAAACATTTGGACAAAATAAATGGATGAGATCCTTCTCGCAGGACAGGGCCGTTGGGCACGTGATAACAGGAGGTCGGTCTGATGATGTGTTACATTATGCCTTGGATAAGATGTACCATGCAAAGAACAGACCCACCCACCCCCTCTGAAACTGCCCCAGTTTTAGAAATGATTTCCCAAGCAGATTTGATGGCTCTCTGGGGAACGCTACACCCCAAGGAAAGGGAAGCGACCCTCCATTCGTCACAGTTATTCCCCCGTCGGCCCCTTTTCCCCGTCCGAATCTGCTTGGGAAAACATCACAGACGGCCTAACCGAGGGCCTCCTCTCTTAGGACCGGCCTCGGGTCTCTGGCTCCCACTCTGACATCATCCTTCATCATCCCATTTTGCCTTTGCTTCCAGCTCACAGCTTCTTAGGTTGCCATAGGGACGCCAATAAACAATTTTGCTTTGTCTTAGATCTGTGGCTTATTGCTTAGTGTGCATCGCGGAGATTAGGAAGCGTTTAGGTTGTGTTAGGGCTAGCTCGGATTAAGTTTAGTTTTGATAAGTTTAGGTTGATTTCAATTTAGTTGATATTGAGTGTAGGTTTGAGTTATATTGAGTTAAGTTTAGGTTTTCTTGACTTTAGTTGAATTATATTAGTGTAGTTTAGTTAAGTTTAGGTTTAGTTTTCTTGTGCTGTACCTATATTCCTGGGACTCGCCCCGCCTGAGGATGGCAGGTAGGAATATTCACCATCCAGTTATTGGAAAGACACTTCTGGTTATTTTCTCTGGTGGCTCTCAGGGAAGCTGACAGGAAGAGCAGGGCTCTATCACTTGGAAACAGCAATACATTTTTTAAAAAATGAAACAATTAATAATAAACCTAACAATGAATAGCAGCAACTATTTAAAATAGGAAAGATGGAGATCGGAAAAGAAAAGAAGAGAGGGGAGAAACAAGGGGTGTGAAGCTGGGCTAGGAATATGTATTAATATAAGTGCTCACCTGTCCAAAAACATAGTTAGCTGAAGCCAAAGTTTGCCAAATCGACATTTATGCGAGGTTAAAGCAGTAAGATCTTCTGATCGTGACGTCTGGGTGGTGAACCATCAAGCCTTGGTCCGTATGTCTTTTAGCTTCTATAAGGCAAGCAGGCGTGCTCTGCCCGGAAAGGAGCAAGCGTTGGGCAGGGGCACCCGTCCCCTCGGTATTATGTTGCCAACCTTTAGCCGAATTGACCGGTTTGTTCCCAAAGCAAGAGGGGCATCCCATCCGTCCACAACGGTCATTTTTGCCGAACGTGCCATAATGTTCAGTTTAAGGAGAATTTAGATAGTCGTTGCAGTTCACAATGGCTGGCCTTCCCGTTGTCATTTAAAGGGACGCTTTTTCCTCCTGTGTGGCTAAATCTTTGGGTCAGGTCCCTCTAGGTCAGAGAGACCTCGAGTCAAGGGGAGCAAGTGGGGATTCTCCATTCAGCCCTTGGTTCAAGGGTTCCGCTCTGGTCAACCCTTGTCATTAAGCTCATTTTTTAACTTAGAAAAGGAAAAGGCTGCAAACACATTTTACATTTTCAAATTTTAAAAATGATACAAATTAATATTTGTTTGTTTGCAAATACGATTTAGTTTTGTACAGTGCTGAAGGACCAGGGCTCCATTTCTCCCCTGGCTTGTGGGAAAGTGAGGTTCGGGGTGGACTCCCAATATTTTACCACCTGAGGCTACAGAGAGAGAAGCAAACGGTGCCACCATCGCCCCACTCACGTCACGCTCGGACGGCTGCCTCTGGCACGGCCAGTTACGCGTGAGGCAAAAATTCTGACAAGCTCCTTTTCCCTAGCTGTGGCAGATAGGAAGAGAGGAGAATGCAGAAAAGTTACTTTTGGGCTACAAGATCCGTAATCCCTTACCACCGACCAAGGTGTCTGGGACTGCCGGGGCCCGAAGTCCAAACCATCTGGATTTCTTGGGGTTCTCTTTGCCGCCTTTTGCCCTCTTTGACTCTTTTCCAGACCTTAAAAGGAAGAGGAGGCTGCTGGGCCAGAGCAAGCTGCCACCCCTCACTGCCAGCCAGGGGACGGACGCAAGCGGCGCCCTAATGGTGTGGGGGTCATCCCTGACCCCAGGGAGGTCGGCATGGCTGGCACCAACAACCGCCCAGCACCTGCCGACTCCCTTGCGGGGCACCTTACGGCGCACCGTGGTTGTGAGCAGCGGCCGGGAGTGCTACCTGCCTCGGATCCATCAGCAGGTGGCACCACCGGCACCGGCACCACCAACATCGAGGAGGACATCTGGGCCACTGCCACCCATCTCCTCGAGCCAGTCTCCGTCTGTGGCCAGGGAGGAGGAGGAGAGGAAGCGCCTGCTGGAGACCCGCAGGCGTGGACTGGTCCAGGAGTCCTCTTTTCTGGACCCGAGAGGCCTCTTCCTCCGCCCCCAGAATCCTCAACCTCCCAGGAAGCTGGAAGAGCCGGACCTCCAGAGGCCCTGGAAAGGTTGGGACTCCTTTGTTAGGGGGGACACGGGGGGCCGTGGTCCACGGGGGCCGTTCAGGAAAACGTTCCACGGGTCAGGCCGCCTGCTCTCCTTGGGACATGGGGGGCCTGGCTGGGGTTAGCAGGACAACATCCCCTCCCTCTCTCCTGCTCAACTATTCTCCATTCTTCTCTTTCAACAGGCAGTTGGTTTCTTGGACAGAGGCAGAGAAAGAGGTAGGTGGGATCTTGTGAAACAGCATTTCTGAGTGAGAGGGAGATTTAAGGATGTTGGAGTATGCTAACAGAGTTGGTTGATAGCATCAGTTACCTGGCTAATGAATCATTTTCCATGGAGTTTAGTGTTTTACCGTTTTATTTGCTTTAGCGATTTATTTCAGTAACCCAAAGAGAAAGCCACAGTGCGTATTGCAAAGGCTTCCAGAACTGAAGGAACAAAGGATTTGCAGTATCATATAGCAATACATTTCAGGTTTAGCCCATGCAATGATCCCATTTGTCGGCTAAGTATCACCCCCTCATTTCCTAAGCTTGTTTTCCCTCCGCTTGTTCGCATGCCTCTCGCCAAGAATTTGGCCTTGGAGACTCCACTACCCGCCTGCACCTGAATTCTCAGTCCAGTGTAGACGTAGCAGATTTCTTCTTCCTAGTACCAAGGACAAGACTAAGGTGCATTTCAGAGAATCATAGGACTGTAGAGTAGGAAGGTTCCCAACGACCATCTAGTCCACCCCCGGCCAATGCAGGAACCCTGAACGATGCCCTTCCAACTTTTCCCCAAAACCCTCCAGTGAAGGAGAAACCAGCAGCTTTCAAACTCAGATGTTCCAGAGTTGATCAGCTCTTTCCATCAGTGAGCCCTTGGCAATGGGCAGTCAGAATCTCATTTCCTGCAGTTTGAATCTACCGGTTTGGGGTCTGTCCTCTGGAGCACCAGAAGGCAAGCTTGCCCCATCTTCTACATGACGGTCCTCCAGATATTTGGAGCTGGTTATCGTATCACCTCTGAGTCTCCTCTTTTCCAAGCTAAACACACCCAACTCTCAGGGAAAAGTCTTTAAAAGTCCTTCTGTTGAAGAGCTTGGTCATGAATGAAGCTTAGAAAGATATGGCCTTGCAGATGACCTGGTGCATTTCTTAAGATGTGTCGCTGTCTTTCCTCCAAAGGTGAACTCCTTCCATCTGGTGGTGGATGTGGGATGCGGCTCCGGCCAACGCGCTCCCCTTCTAGCAGAGCATTTCCAGAGGGTGGTTGGAAGGGATGTCAGCCAAGCTCAGATTGAGGAGGCCGAGGGCGTCCCTGCACCATCCTGCACGTGTCTCCTACCTGTAGGTAAACCCGCGCACACAGTCCTCTCTGGCATCTGGCTGACTCCTCCTGCCTAAAGTATGGTGTGTGCGAACTCTGTTGATGTGTTCTAAAGTCCCAGGAAAGCATGACCCAGAATCCAAGGAAACAAGGAAAGATTTCTGAGGCAGATATTGGAACCATAAATGGTCCAACCCCTTGCCATGCAAGGATCCAGAGTCAAATTACCCCAGAGAATTGGCCAGCTAATCTCTGTTTAAAAACTTCCAGTGAAGGAAAGTTGACTACTGAGGGAGTCTGTTTCACTGTTTCACTGTCAGGAAATTCTTCCTAATGTTTAAGTTCCATGTTGTTTCTTGACATTGGAATCCATTTGGCTCATGTCCTGTCCTTTGGAACAGCAGAAAACAAGCTCTCTCCATCCTCAACAGAAGTCTCTTCAGATGATAAAAGATGGCTCTCATGTCCCTGCTCAGTCATTGTATTCTTCTCCAGGGAAAATGCATCCTGGCCCCTGAGCTGTTTCTCACAAGCAGTCATGCATTCATCAGTCCAGAGGTCACGAATGCCCACACCAGTTGGCCCCTGACATCTGGATTGTTTTTCATCCAGAGAGAACCCCTGTCCTTCTGATCTCCAATGAAAATGCATGTACAGTGAGCCCTCCACTTTTGCAGGGGGTGAAAGATGCAAGAGCTCTACGAAAGTGGAATAAACAGAAATAAAAATAAAAATCACAAATGTCATTTTTGTTTTACTTAAGAACACTTCTCTAGGGACACTCCACATCTGCAAATTCCATATTCCTGGATTCAACCAACCATGCGTTGCAAAATATGAAAAAGCGGAGAGCCCACTGTAATTTGCTGAGAATGTCTTAGTGTTGAGAAGTTGCTTATTTGAGGACTTCCCTAAATTTATGGACCCCTGGCAGACAGGTGAACCAGGGAATCAGACAGGGAGAATCTGCTTGGAAGTCCAACCACAGCCGTTCTTATAGGCCCTGTGAGTGAGAAATCATCCTAACGGCCACGTTGCCATTCCCTCGCGCAGCGCCTGCCCTGCGGAAGAGCTTCCCTTTGAGGATCGCTCTGTGGACCTCATCACGGCCTTCACCGCAGCCCACCGGTTTGACATCCTCCGGTTCATGGAGGAAGCGGGCCGAATCCTCAAGCCGTCCGGCTGCATGATCTTGACACGCAGCTGCGTTACGGAGATTGCAGGGAGAACTTAACAGAGATCTCTCAGCAGGTGAGTCCCATGAGTTCCTTTTGTTTTTTGAAAATTCAGAGGCTAAGGGCCGGTTCTTCCACGTGCCCAAAGAGTGGGGGGAGACGTGACCTCTGCGGGCAAGCAGCAAAAAAGCTTGGGTATATCAGTCAAAGAAAGAGAGAGGTGAAACAAAAGGGCAGGCGTGCTGTCCAGAGTTCCCTCTCTCACGAAGCACTCTGTACAAGCCTTGATGCCCCTTTGCTGCCAACCGTGGACTTCTGCCTCTGGTACCAAATGTTCTGTTTGAGAAGGAACGCCCCTGGACACTCTCTTTTGTTCACTGAGGTCCACCTGCGTGCAAGAACCATCTCTCTCTGTTGGCCGGGTGCTAAGCCAGGGAGGGGTGGCTGCATTGCGGAGAGGCATCCCCTCTAGCTATTCTCAGAGGCAAAAGCGGAACGAGCCGTGGCAGCTGTTGTGGGTCCTGTTTTCAGCCGACCTTCATCTTCCTTCCCTTCTCTTCCTTTCTCTCCCTTAGGATTCTGGAGATCGTGGGAGTTACCTCTCTTGAAACCCACCTCGATCTCTGGACTTGGCAAGTTTGCATTCTGGCTTCTCAAAGCTCTGAAAAGTGATTTAGGCACAGATTGGGACCGCTGTGCCTGGAGAGGCTGATGCCCTCTTCCAGTCCCACACGGCACTTCTGACAACATTCCAGTAAAAGGCAAATGGCCCGTTGAGTCCAGGAAGATGAGAAGAAGTGGGTGTCGGATCCAGTCAGCGGTCAAGGAAGAATGACAGTCCTCGGCTAGCTGATGAAGCAATGGCTTTCTCTGTTTTTTAAAACTTTGAAGGAGAGAGTCACGTGTGGAATATTAGAACCCTGGGCCTAACGCCCAAATTCAAAGCGTCATCCATCCCTGAAGATACGAGCCTTGAGATCTGAGCCACTGATGCAATATAAAAAGGAAGGGAGGGGGAGTGGAAAAGAAGAAGGAACGTGGCAGCACCTTTAAGGCCAACTGGTCTTTATTTTAGTATGAATTTTCATGGCTACAAAAGCCACTTCTTGGCATGCACCACAGAGTGATATCCAGGCATCAGGATATACAGTCTGTTTACACGGTTGTGGTAGTGGGATGGACTATAATCCCCTTACACACCTTTAAATGCCACCCAAAGGCAAAAAAAGTATCCAGACCAGTCCCAATATTGGAATCCGGGAATCCTCCAAAGCAGAGAAACGGATGAGGATTGGCTCACTTTTCCCACAGCAGAGGCATCAGAGTCCACGAGTCAGACATCTACAACCTCCGTTTCCTTTTCACTCCAACGAATGTGACGCCACTGAAGTCCAAATTAAGTAAAACAGCCTCCCCAAGTCTTCAAAGTTTAAATTCAAGCTGCTCTCCAGAACAGGGAGATAATGAAGATAACAGAGACAATATCTCAGAACTTGCTGCCAGTATCCCCCACAATTATATCTCTCAATCTTTCCACAAAGTCTGCCTTCTGCCTGCAGAAACTTTGAGCCTTCTGTTACAGAGATTAAATTATACTGCAGTCAAGGTGGACAATTTCCAACAAGCCTTGATGTGCAAATCTTTCATGGCAACCAGGGGGTTAAAATGGCAGCAGAAGTTGGTCATACTGATGACACGGCAGCTTGCCCTACATCCTCAGGGCACCCGGACGCAGCCAAACACTGCCATGTGCTACAGAAAATACATCATAATGTCCATTGGAACAGCTGCAAGTCAATTGTAATGTTTCATTCCCAGCTCTTAAACTGCCATAATAGAACAATTGACCTAAAAGATTTTCACCACTTATGTGGCCCAAGAGCGATCAAACTCCTATTTGCGACCCTTAATCCGGCACCTGTTCCCACTAGATGGACACAAATAGTAAATTCCTATGGCAAGTGCACTCTATCCAAGCCATTAGAGTCTTTAAATGCAAATCATTTTGTGACCTCATCGCGGGGAAAGTGAAAGACGGACACAATGCTGCAGGCAAAAGCGGTGAGAAATTATGCAATAAAACTGCCAAATGTGTCAAAGATGGAGAAGCTAAACATATGCCAAGGGTGGAAGTTCAAGCTATAAACAGAGAAATTCCTAAACTGACAGAAAAACTCGTAGATATTTGGACACACACGTCTAGTGCTCAGCAAAAACGTAACAATACTTCAGCCACTTGGAAACCACTTCCTTCTCTATGGACTCACAGAAAGCTGTCAGTACATTGCTCTGATTTTTCTGCTAACAACAGTGACAGTGGAAGTGATATGGGCAATGACTCCCTACTTCTACTCAAGGAAGCTATGACATCCCGAGTAGCTAATACCCCCTCTAAAAAGCTTTGTACTGAAAATATGCCTTTATCTACAACTAAATTCCAGGAGACCCGAGTGTTCCCGAGAGAACCCTGCCTACAGAAAAGGTGGCCCTCACCACCTCTTATCTCATTGGAGATAAGCCAAAGAATGCTCCCCTTGCTAAAGAGATGGGATTTTTGCTTGCTTGTGATCCACATTTTGCTGCCCGTGCTGCACTGGTTCTTCCAGCCTCTCTACCAGAACAGATGGATCAGAAAGAGAGAGAACATGATGCGCTATACCATCCACCATCCACAGAGGAAGACACAGCTCAGCTATTCCAGCTGTCAGCTAATGTGAACGAACTGCCACCAAATGAGTCACCCATTCAGCCTTTAGTTTGTAGAGCGACCGCTTGGCAATCAAGTGACCAGTACAAGGTTACCCTTATGACATGGAATGTGGCTGGGGGGTTTGTATCTATCAGAGACCCCCGTTTTACTGATTTCCTCACTTTGTCATGACATTATAGTGTTTCAGGGAATATGGACCACTGAGGAACTGCTATTAAATGGCTTTCACTCATTTTCAGTTGGGGCAGAGCCAGGGATAAAGCACGGAAGAGCAACGGGAGGCCTGGGGGTCCCGGTCTCCACCACTCTACATGCTACAACATGTTCTCTTCCCACATTTAAAACATATGCCATGGCGGCGCTGATTCAATCCAACCATTGCACTCTGCTGATAAGAAATATCTGTATGCCTCCAATGAAGAAGAAATCCGAAATCAGAACCCTGTGGGCTGAACTGGAATCATATCTTGCTAAGGCCATATTGCAGAATCCAAATGCATTTGTAGTCCTGGGGAGGGGTCCTGAATGTTAGATTGGGCCCCAGTGACCACCCCCTATAGGCCCAGCATGAATACCCTCCTCCCGACCTGGAGGATGATGGAGTTCATCTCACACACTGCTCAAAAGATAAGATATCCAGTTTTGCAGGCCTTTGTCTGGCTCGAACAGTCTTCAGGCTAAATCTTCATATCCAAAATGGTGCTCTGAGAAGTGATTGTCCAGCTGAATTCACTTATCTATCTGGGTCTAGAAGGAGTGCTATTGACTTCACTCAGGATCCTGATACGTACCAAAGACCGTTATCAACTCTCTTTAATGCCATTAGCAAAGACTTCTCATTGAGCTAAATGGACCACCCCACCAGCTAAATTAAACAGTAAGTGAAGTGATGGCCTCAGACTGCCTTCAGTGTCTTAGGTTGCCCTGATATCAGCTGAGTCCCCCGATGAACTTTTGAAGAATTATAACACTCTTACCCAAGAGCTACACGAGCATCTAAACCACAAAAACAGTGCACATGGGGTGCAACAACAGCACTACTCAAAGCCATGGTCTGAGAAGGAATGTGCTAATGCTAAAAAAAACTCTCATAAACATTTATCAGGCTTATGCATCCAATATGACACCAGAAGTTGTTCTGGAACTCCTCCAGAAAAAGAGAGACTATTAAAAATTTCTGGTGCACAAGGAAAAAAAAACTATGAAGAATAATTAGACATAACTTATAGAGGCAGTCAAATGTAATCATTCAGCTTTAGTCTAGCTTATGACATCAAGCTCCCACAGTAATGCTCCAGTTACAGTGGAGTGCCACATCCCCTCAGAGATCTGGGAGGACCAGTTTCAAGCACGTTATAAGGACACCTATGTTGAGAGTGGATGTGCCGGGCCAAAATATAAAAAACCTCCCCATGTGGGATCCAGTGACAGTGACAGAGATCAAGAACTCTCTTCATTGATTCTGAGCAGCTGAAGAAGATCAGCACCAAGAGAAGCGTCTTGCGATGATGTTCAGATATTTGTTGTGTTTCTCTCTCTCTCTTTTATCCAAACTTCAACACTTCTAAAATATCCCTCCACAGCTGAACTGTATGTGAAATGGCCAGCTATGCCCCCTGTGTGGCGCCTTAATGCTCGTGCAGCATGCATTAACAGTGCGCGTGTGCTAGGGCCAAAATGTAGTGACTCTCACTCTGGAAAAAGTTCTGGACCTTGGAGAATAAAATTATTCCTTTTAAAAAAAAGTCAGTATCTGTCCTGATGATGAACTGGAGATCTTGAAACTTCTTTTTGGTTGTCCAGCAATAATTGGGAGAAGGGACGCATTTTTTAATTCTGCAAAAGAAGAATAAACAAGAAAGAGGTATAAAAATGTGGTAAAGATGGAACTACACAGTGGAAGAAAAAAGAACTGCACTTCGTGTGAGCCAGAGCTATCCATACAAAGTTATCATCTGTCTCCTGCTTATCAAATGTTGAAAAGGCTATAAGGTATGTTTAGGCGGGGGGCACATTGATCTTTCCAGTATGGCAGTAGAAGTCTTCTAGCTTTGTTTCGGACATGGAAAATCCATTTCTAAAGCATAATGTTTCAGAATAGTCCTCTTCTTCCTCCCCCACCGCCCAAAGATCTTTGCAATCAGAGAATTTTGGCATATAATTTCAAAATGCATCTGTCGTGGTTGCCGACTTCCATGTCAATGGATAGCAAATACGTTCAGGATTTCAGCCTGAACTTTAAAGGAGCTGTTTCCAAAGTGTAGAACTCTATTCTCAAAGTGGCTTAAGCATCTAGAAGAGTTCCTCCGGAGTTCAGACTAATCCCTGGACTGACTTCAGCACACCACTGACATGGAAGTCACCACTCGGGAGAATTTTGGTTTGTTTCACTTTCCTCTCCTACGTGGACATTTTGAGGAATTTTTTGTAACACTTTAACCACCCAAGGCAGAAAATCTTGGAGAGAGAGTCTTTTTGTTTGTCCCATTACTTTCTGAAGTGGGTTTGTCGGGGCCTTCTTAGTGACTGCTCCCTGAAAATCTGGTCAAGGAAGTCTGCCTAGTCATGTTTTCTGGTGTCTACCAGCTGCCAGGCAAAGATATGCATTTTTTTAAAAACTAGACTAGTCTTTAATGTCTTTAATGTCACAAGGTGACTGCCACAGCTCTGGAAATGCTGCATTTGAGTCAAGTGGTTCTCATGCCAAGCCTTAGGATTGCCATAAGTTGGAAATGACCTGAAGGCACAAAACAATTCAGCACGCATATACTTAAGATTTTGTGATTATGAATTATTGTGATTATGAATTATTGTGCTGATCCCCACTTTAGGATTAGATCTGATATTGCCCAGTTTTTATCTTTTATTGTACTTGTTCTTATAACAAATGATTGTTATAATAAACCATTTTTCTTTTCTAAAAAGATGAACTCCTTTTATCTGACAGTAGATGTGGGATGTTGCTCAGACCAAGGTGCTCCCCAGTGAGCAAAGCATTTTGTGATGGTGGTTGGAAGAGACACCACTGAAGCTCCGATTGAGGAGGCCAAAGGAGCTTCTGTTACACCAAATGAAGCCGGCTCCATTAGAATACGGAGGCAATAAACTCAGCAGCGGTTCTAAAGTATGAGCCCCGCTTAACTGTCCAGCTAGACACACACCACGGGAGACCACAGACCAACTTCCACATGTCTGACCGTCGAAAATTCCTCCCAAGAGAGAAAATAGGGAGTGGCAAAGTGTTGGGTGATTCCTTTCTTTATGGCTTTGTTTAATGGCAGTTAGATGCGTATCTCACCTCAGTGTTCAGAAGGATCTTTTATCTTCTCAGTGGGCTTCAAGGGTCCTTCATTTTTAATCCCCTTCTCCCAGTAATCGCTTCCTCACTAGCCAGCCACTTGCCAAAAGTGCACACACACCCCCTCCCCGGAACACAAAGGTCTTTGTTGCAATGGAACAGGAGAAGATGTGCTTGGTTTGCCATGCTGAAGTCCACAGGAGCCCACAATGTTTCAGATCTCAATCCGCTCCCTCCCTGCCGAGAAAGAATAACCCTGAATGTGTGAACAGAGCTCTTGTAAGCGGCAGAAGGGTCACCCAGAGGAGTACATCGGGGGAAAGCTGCTAAGAATGGAAACTAGGACTTTCAGGAAAGGATGATTGTTGCAATGGTTTATTATTCACAGTGATGATCATTAATGGCCCTGCCCTCTTTGAATCTCTTCCAGATCATAAAACTAAGCAAAGATTGTTGGGCTGGACCAAACTGGCACCCCTGACAAGCAAGGAAACAGCTGGGAGGAGGGTCCCCAGACTGTGACGGGATCATCCCTGAAACCAGGGAACTGACAGCATTCCAGCACCTGCCAGCTGCCATCAGCTGCTCATTTTGGGCACGCTATCATCTGCTGCAGCAGCCGCCGGGAGAGCTCCCTGTCCCTCTCTGTCCACCAGCAGCAGAAGCCCTGTTTGCCCCTGGCTTGGAGCCAGAAGAAGATCTGGCCATCTGCTCCTCATCACACCAGGCCAAAAGCCTGGTGGCCATGGAAGAGAAGGAGGGGAGGAGTCTTCGTGAGCCTCCCAGGGGTGGATGAGTCCAGGAGGCCTCCTTCCAGGAGCCCTGAGGCCTCTTTCTCAGCCCCGTGAAAGCCCGTCTCCCAGAGAGGAGGAAGAGCGGGGCCAACAGCGGCTCCAGCAAGGTGAGAGGGCATTGGGGAGCCCTGGCCCATGGCTTTGTGCAGGGAAACCTCCTCGCGCGTTGGTCCACCTGCCTTCCTTGGGATGTGGGAGGCCTGGCTGGATGGGGTGCAAGTGTTACTGCCCTGGCTAGCCCAAGTTTGTGGGATAAAAAGATATCTCTTGATATCAATAATTCGGCCTCACATACCCATTCCCTTCCACGTGCTTGTGAGGCCCCTGGACAAGCACGCACACAGGCTCGGCTGATAATCGCCGTAATATTCCAACACAATACAGGCAGGCCAGAAATAGCTGACTTGCAGCTTTAGGAGACCTCAAGGCAAGTACCTCAATTATGTATGCATGCAACTTTCAAAAGATCCTCTGCCCCGTGCTGGCAGCTTGATGATCTGACTATACAACGCTCAAGCACTCCGTGTTTGCATACCGGCTACCCTATTGACAATTTGGCTATAACTCAATCATTCAAATTCTGACCTTTCGGAGGCTTTGTCTCCAGCCCCAAATCCATTGTTTCCCCCAAGTCCGAACTAGCCTGCGGTCACAATTCTCCTTATAAAAACCCCTGACTTTGAGCGCTTCCTCGGATCGCTCTTGGCTTCCATCCCGCCTTGCTGTCGCTTTGTCCAGCGAGCCTTCCCCTCAGCCCCACGTGCCGAGATACATCGAACCCCAGCTTCTCCGCTTCCAACCGGGCTTCAGGACAGGTGAAGTATCGCCCAAACCAACAACTCTAAAAACCCCTCTATCCCACTCCAACCTTTATTTCTTTAATTATCTTGTGTAAATGTGCCGCATACACTGATTGATTGTGTTTTTAATAAAAACATCATTTATTATTTCAACTTCTGTGTGCTTCTTGACTCGGCCTGACCCCGTAGACATAGGGTTCAAGATCTCGCTACGTTACCCTGCCTCTCGTATTGCTAGGCTGTGCTCTTGGCTAATTTCCCCAACTTATATAATTGAGAGCGCATTTAGGTGTCCCTCTCAGGACCCCCAGAAATCAGGGTAACACAAGTGTCGTCCTCAATTGCTCTCCTTTCATTTCTTTCAAAGCCAGGTGAGTTAAGAGTCTCTCCCCAGAAGATCAAAAGGGGAAAGAAAGAAAAAAAGAAAAGAAAATACCATTAGTCCCAAAAGCAAAATAAAATAAAATACGGACTGTTGGCAATGGGGTGGGAACCAACTTTTTATGTTATTTTTTGTTATGTCCCAAGAAACATACTAAAACCCAGTTTTCTTCCTTGCAACCTGAGAATGGCAGTTGGGATTTCCTTACGTTTTCTGCATCTCACCTCCAATCCTTATTTTGACTCAACCAAGAGAAAAAGAAACTCAGACTCCTCTTAAGAGGTGGAAGCCTCACCTGGTTGCAAATCCCTGACATCCTTGTGTCAAAGAATCCCATAAAGCCTGGCAAAGCTCATTGTTGGGACCTTAATTCTGCCTGGACAAATTCCATCTGCAATGAGTTGGGCTTCTTCCACCAGGCAGATGGGTTGTAGAGCCTTTCTACCCTTATGTACATGCATATTTATTCCCAGTCTCCTGCCCGTCCATTTGGACTGGTTAGCCCTGACTCCTGGCATCGTCCCCCTCCTGTAATCTCTCTTCAAGACTGACTGAGACTTTAGATATTCATCTATTTCCCTCATTTTCCCACCAATGACTCTGCTTTTCCTTGGGCATTGGATTGCATGCTCCTGTGAGTCAAGAGGCCATGCTGACAGCATCAGTGCTCCTATTAGGTTCCCCCACATCAGAGAGGCTTTTGCAGAGGAGCCAGACTAAATGTGCCAGACAGCCACTGGCCAGCAGGAGCAGCCGTACTGGGGAGTGGCACTGGCAGAGGATCTCCCAGAGGCAATGGCAGTGGCCCCATAGCTAACGCTTGTTAGTATTGTGCAGAATTGAGGCACGCTAAACCCTTTTTGAATGTCTTTTACTATGAAAATCCCATGATGGGACAATCCAAAATGAAAGAAGAGACACTGCCAGAAGAGGAAACTCCCAGGCCAGTGAGCTCAGTGAGCTTCTGGGGAAGAGCAGAGGACGATTACGAGTTGAGCTGTGGCTAATGACAGAACTGGAGTCAATCTGAAAGGATGTTCAGCTGTTGATGTGCTCAGAGGCAGAAAGAAACTCTGAAGCTGCACAACACATATTACAGGAACATGGAATGCTAGGAGCATGACTCAGAGGAAGCTGGACACAGTAAAAGAAGAAATGGAACGTGTAAACATTGCAATATTTGGGGAGAGCAAGCTAAAGTGGACAGGAATGGGACATTTTGGGTCAGACAGTTACACAGTATTCTTCTCAGGAAACAAAAATCCAAGAAGAAATGGGGTGGCATTTATAGTGCGAAGAGATATAGCAAAAGCAGTCAAAGGATACAAGGCAAAGTCTGACCAAACGATATCAATTAAGACTTCAGGGAAAACTCATCAATGTAACCATAATCCAAGTTAATGCTCCAACAGCAGAGGCAGAAGAAGAAGCAATTGAAAGATTCTGTGCAGGAGTCTAGGAGGAAACTGATTACGCACCAAAACAGGACTTCTTCTTAATCATAAGCGACTGGAATGCAAAATTATGAAACAGAGCAGAATCGAAGACTGCAAGGAAATTTGACCTAGGGTGAAGAAATGAAGAAGGAGACCGACTGACTGAATTTTGTGAGGCTGACAGTTTGTTCATTGCAAGCATGTGCTTCAAACAACCCAGGAAGTAACTGGATACAGGGACATCACCTGATGGCCAATATGGAAATCCAATAGACTACCTAATGAGAAGCCAAAGATGGAGAAGCTCCATTCTCTCTGTGAAGACAAGACCAGGCACAGGCCACGAACCAATAATAGCAAGAGTTAGAGTAAAGCTAAAGAAGAACACTAAACCAATCATCATGCCAAAAGACAACCTGAAGGACATCCCCATAAAATTTAAAGATAATGTGAAAAATAGATTTGCACTATTAAGCCTAATGGATCAGAAGCCAACCTGAAGGACATCCCCATAAAATTTAAAGATAATGTGAAAAATAGATTTGCACTGTTAAGCCTAATGGACCACAAGCCAGGGACCTTGTTAGGAAGGGATGCATAAAGCCACTCTCTGTAGGCCAAACAAAGGAGAAGCCTCAAGGGATGACAGATGAAACTCTTCAAGTAGCTAAAGGAAGACGAGAAACAAAAGTAAAAGGGGACTGAAATGGAGTCAGAACCCTGAACGCAACTGTTCAGTGACCTGTGCGCTGGGAAAAAGGAGAACTGCTGTAATAACCAATGCAGAGAAATAGAATATGACAGCAAAAAAGGAAGAACAGGAGACCGCTTCTACAAGATGCAAGAAATCAAAGGGAAATTTAAACCGAGAATGGGGCTGCTCTACAACAGAGCTTCTTAAGCTGGAGGTCCCTGGAGCCCTCGCGGGGGGTCTGTGTTGATGGATGCCAACAGCAGCAGCGGCAGCAACAGGGATGTGGCAGTAGTGTGTGTGTGTGGGTGCTGAAACTGCTTCTTCATTTGCAAACAAGGGAGCAGCTTGGGCCACACACCTGCCGCCATGTCCTCTGGCACCCCTGCCCCGCTGCTGTGTCCCTGATGAAAGGGACACGGTGGCAGGCATGTGCACTCTCCCAAACTCTGATTCTGGAAACCAGAGTCTGATCCCCACTTGGCATTTGTTTGTGTTTGGAACAAGTGTTTTTATTCAACCTTGTTATGGGTTGCCCTGAGTTCTGTGAGATGAAAGTGGAAGGTTAAGCCATTAAATTAATTTTTAAAACATAAGTTAATTTATATGAAAATCTATAGGCTCCTTTTGGATCAAAATGCATCCCCAAAGATTGTAGAAGGATATTAAAATTATGATTTGAAACTGTCACTGCCTTTATCTGCCTCTGCGTTTTGGCTGTATATTTCTCCTGCTCCTTTTGTACTAAAACAAGTGATGACCTATTCACACATCCCAAATCTCTCATTGGAAATCTTTGCCTTCTCTTCTGTGAGTTAGTTTGTTGCTCTCTCATATGCATGAATCACAGAGACCACAGAGAAGAAGAACGGGTTGCCTACCTGTAACTGTGGCTCTTCAAGTGGTCATCTGGGCACTCTACAACCCAACCTCCTCCTTTCTTCGTGCCATCTCTCTATTCCAGGTCTCTTGCTGGTGGGCTTGGAATTGGGTTTTGGCAGATGTGGCTTATCTGTGTGAGTGAGGAGGCAGGGTTACTACCAAAATACAACTCTAGGCCCTTCCAAGTGCCTTTGGCAATCGACTTGCTAGACCCTAGTGGCTTTTCTGTGTTCACCTCTCCAATTTGTCTGTCCAAAGTCAGGGCTTGTTTTAAATTTAGCTCATCCTGTTCTTTTAGTTGTTTGTCTTTCTTAGACCTTTGGGCACATTCCTTAATTTGCTTAAGCCTCACAGCAAGGGCAATTTCTATTACCAAATTTGTCTGCCTCTGTTGCCATCTTGTTTCCCACGATTGGAAATGGATTTTCAATATGTTTGTATGGGCTAAATTGTTTGGACTTGACAATGAAGGAAAAGTATTGGCCGTGTAGAGCTTGGAAAAGCTACTTTGTGTACTACAACTCCAGAATCCCCTTTCTGGCTGGAGTATCCTGGAACTTGTAGTCCCCGGAGTTACTGTTACAAACTCTGGACTGGTGCTTTAGAAGATACCTGAATTATAAAATGTAAGATGCACTGAATTCTGTATAAAATAAATCAGGAGATAAATATATAAAGACTGAATCAGTGCTGAAGAGAGATTACCAAAGAGGGAGGATGCTAGGAGCCAGGGTTAACCAGTACAAATGGACTGGCAGGAGATTCAGCATAAACACCCATGTACGTAATGCCAGAAAAGCTCTGAAACCCATCTGCCTGGCGGAAGAGGCCCAACTCCTTGCAGACGGAATTTGTCCCGGCAGAGTTGAGGTGCCAAAAATGAGTTTTGAGAGGCTCTGTGGGATCCTCTGCCACTTTGCTGTCAGAGATTTGCAACCAGGTGAGGCTTCTGCCTCAAAGAGTGGCATCTTAAGAGGAGTCTGAGTTTCTCTTTCTTGCTGAGCCAAAGTAAGGATTGGAGGTGAGATGCAGAAAACTAAAGGAAATACCAACTGCCATTTTCAGGTTGCAAGGAAGAAAAGTGGGTGTTAGAATGACTCTTGGGAGACCTCTTAAGGGAAATCGTTGGACAGGACTTTGCGGAAAGTCTTCCCTCCTGTTCTCCATGTTCTCCTTCAGTACCCTGCTCTGTCTCCCTGCCTCTCTAAAGGGCCACTGGAGCATCCCACCTTCCGCCTCCCCCTACGTGATTTGGCAACAAAGCAGGGTCTCGCCTGACTAGGAGTAGGATGGCTGATGTCAAGAGAATGCCAGGGAGTTGCAGGCAAGGTTCAGGAAGAATTCTGTCTAAAACTCTGGAGAGAGCATCTGTTAGAGACAGACTGGACCACAGATTCCCCTTTCCTCAGAAGGACTGCTGGTGAGTTTGCAGAGGCTAATGAACTTCGTAGAAGTGAAAATGTTTAAGCTTCCCAGTCAAGGAAAAGTATTGGCTGGTGTCGAGCTTAGATTTCAAACTGCACAATCCCCCAGCTACCCGAATGAAACATTTTCAAGTCCTGGGCTGATAGAAGACTCATGATGTATAAAATGCTTAATTGTGAGGAGAGTTAAGGGAAGGGGAGAGAATGCTAGGAGGCTGAGTTAATCCCAGCTAGAACAAACCTCCTGCTGCTGGTGGGTGAATGGGGAGCCTCCCTGATTATATCGGCCTATGAGATTTATCACACAAGGCATGTAACTCACAATCACAGTAGGATACCAGCCCCTTTGGCTGGGATGTATCACATTACCTGATTCATCTTGATTCATCTGTTGTTTTCCTGGTAAGAAACCATTTGGAAAGGGTTTCTTTTAAAAAGGAGGTCGTTAAGGTTTTTTTTGTGTGTGTGTTAATAAAAGAAACACTGATGGTCTCCTACTGGAAGAACAATAGAAGAAACACAAGGTCATGTGATAAGTCCCAGCCAGGGATACTATTATTCTGTTGCAATTGAGATCTACCTGCCTTGTGGGATAAAGTCCCTTATTAATTTATAAAGGTCTACCACCAGTAACTTGTCTTTCCAGGGGCATGTCCGTCTTTCAGGTCAAAGAATTAACCATCTAAAAGTCTCATGCAGCTGTTTTTTCTTCAGTTATAGCCTGTGAGTGCCACCTAAAGGTACGCCTGATGCTTACCTCCAGATCAGTCAAATTAGCAGTCGTTTCCTTAAACGGGCTATACTTGAAGAATGATGATGTGGAATTGGGGATCAATTCAAAATGAAATGACAAAACATCTCTATGAAGTACTCCAGTTCTCTTCAGTTTGTACAATAATACGCTTACCAAAAATGCCACTGCTGGGAACATGCCAGTTATCCAGTGGTGCCTCTCTTATTTCTAAATTCTTGCACAGACTCTGAATCACAGCTTGTCCAAAGCACCAGTTGGTGGACTTGGTGTTCAACAAAACCAACTGATAAAAATGAAATCATAAAAGAGTACAATCCATTAAAACAGTTAGATTACTGGGGACAATGTGCAATGTGAATTAACAGGGGAATTAAAGAAAATATATATGCATATTTTTCAGTATCCTGATGCATGCATACATACATATATCTCCTTCCTTCCTTCCTTCCTTCCTTCCTTCCTTCCTTCCTTCCTTCCTTCCTTCCTTCCTTCCTCCCTCCCTCCCTCCCTCCCTCCCCCCTCCCCTCCCCTCCCCTCCTTCTCCCTCTCTCTCTCTCTTTCTTCCTCTGACAATCCCTGTCTAGCAAATCATCCTCTTTTACAAGCTATTGCTTACCTAGGAAACTGGAGGTTGACTTTTGTGGTTTCTTTTGTTAAACACAAACACAAGACAACAAAAAAAGAAACATTCTTAAAACATTCTTACAACTAACAATACTTATCTCAACAATGTTACAACACATAACCTAACTAAAAATAACTTTAAAAATTGGTTCCTGCCTCTGTTGTGAACAGTCCATATTTCATTTTACCTTTTTGGGGCCAGATGGCATTTTCTTTATTTTTCTTTCCCCTTTTGTTCCTCCAAGGACGGCCTCTTAACCCACTTGGCTCTGAAAGAAAGGAATGGAGAGAAATTAAGGATGACACTTGTACCCTGTCCAGCCAGGCCTCCCGCACCCCAAGGAAGGCACGTGGACCAACCCATGGGGAGGTTTCTCTGCACAAAGCCATGGACCAGGGCTCTCCAATGCCCTCTCACCTTGCTGGAGCCTCTGCTGGCCTAGCTCTTCCTGCTCTCTGGGAGTCTGAGCTTCCACAGGCCAAGAAAGAGACCTCATAGGTCCAGGAAGGATGCCTCCTGGACCTGTCCACGCCTGGGAAGCTCAGGAAGACTCTTCCCCTCCTTCTCTTCCATGGCCATGAGGAGCTTTCGTCTGAGGCGATGAGGAGCAGATGGCCAGATCTTCTTGTGGCTCTGAGCCAGTCACAAAATGGGGCTTCTCCTGCTGGTGGACAGGAGGCAGGTAGCTCTCCCAGTTGCTGCTGCAAATGATGGTGGACCTGAAGTGAGCAGCTGATGGTAGCTGTCAGGTGCTGGGATGCTATCTCAGCAAGCCGTGCCAAGTTCCTTGGTTTCAAGGATGATTCTGTCACAGTCCAGGGACCCTCCTCCCAGCTGTTTCCTTGTCGACTGTCAGGGGTGTCAGTTTGGTCCAGCCCAACAATCTTTTCTTAGTTTTATGATCTGGAAGAGATTCAAAGAGGACAGGGGCATTAATCAATGTCCTTGTGACTAACAAACCATCACAACACTCCTCCTTTCCTGAAAGTCCTAGTTTCTATTCTTAGCAGCTTCTCCCCTCATGTATTTCTCTAGGTGACCCTCATTCCCCTTACAAGACTTCTGTTCACACATTCACGGTTATTCTTTCTTGCGGGGGGGAGGGGACATAATATTTTAGGTCTGGCCCCATGTGTTCTTTTGAGGGTTCTGACAAAGGAAAGCAGCGAAAACCCAGAAGCTGACAGGAACCTGAGCTTGGGGCTAATGAGATTTGCAGTCCCAAACCAAGAGATGGCCGTCCATCCCTCACCTCTGAGAAAAACAACCTAGTGTACCTTTACTTAATTCTTCTGCATATTAACACACACAAACACACACACACTTCCCCCATGAGAACTGCCTGTTCCCTCTTGCTCCAACACTTTCAATGTGAAGAGTTTACTAAACCTTGAAAGGTCTTCAGTTCTAAAATCTTGTTCTCCATTTCCTCCACATATCAAATTCCTGGAAAAAATTTCTTTGATAAATGGAGGGTCGCTGTCACTTATTCTCTTCCAGGTTTTCCACCATGATTGTCTCCTGCTCTACAGAGGACCTCCAGTTAAAGGCTGCATGCAGATTCTTGAGCAAATCTGAGAGAGAGAGTGGGGTTAGCCTGCAGCAGTCAGACAAAAACTTCCATGTTGCTTTCCAGGGAAGAAACAGCCAAACTCTGGGCCATGCTGATTTAAAGGACTTTCCCTGGAAAGAGTCCTGCAGCCTTTTGGCTGTTGTTGGACTGCAACTGTTAGTATCCCCCACCCTTGGCTGAATTGGCTGATTCCTCCAAAGCCCTATTATGAGTCATGTCAAAACTGGTACTTAGGGGACTCTCTCTCTAAGAATGTTCAAAACGGAGGAAAATTAGGGAGACTTCTAGAAAATCCTTACTTGGCATCACATTTCATACAGAAACACAAATGAAATCAAGAACTGGCAGTTTTTAATATATTCCTTGTGTATTTATGCATTAAAATTAAAACAAAAGAATGGAAAAGGAAATAGGCCAGAGTCCCCTCCAAGCTGCATCGGCCATTGTGCAGGAAGAGCCATGCCACAAGCGGCACCAGGAAGCCACGGAAACAACGTCTCCAGACTGGGTCTTTTTCCATCTCAGGAATATCTGAAATACAGAAAAGAAGCTCTTGGGTTTCAAAAGCACCTTGCATTCCTTCACCGGCTAGCCTCTTTCCTGCTTCAGTGGTTCCATGAAAACCAGCCTGTTTTAGGTCGATTTATCTTCATTTTAAGATCTGCAAGAGATTCAAAGAGGGCAGAAGGCACACAATAACAATAACAGCAACAACAGCAACACTAATCTGGCATGCCAAAAGATGCCATTCTATCCAGTCGCATAGGGACAGGGGGGCGATGGAGGCGGTGTGCCCCTGGTGGCAACGTTTTGGGGCATCCCGGCTCGTAGCCACACCCCCTGCAAAGGGCCATGCCCCCATGCCCCGTGGCCATGCCCCCAAGCCGTAGCCCCACCCCCCTCCATGCACTCCAAGCTCCACCGCTGATTCTATCCCAAAAGCTGCTTAACACCTTCATGAAACCGCTGGGAGAGATTATCCAGAGGCATGGTGTAGAGTGCTATCAGTAGGCTATTGACACCCAAACAGACTTCTCTGCATCATTAAAAACAGAGTCAGGTAGGATATTTCACCCTCTTGGGGAAGTCTAAAAGACAGAAAGGGGGGTTCTCAGGTTTCAAGGGGACCTTGCATTCCTTCTGCGGCTGGCCTCTTTCCTGCTTCAGAGAACCTTGGAAAACAAGCCTCTTTTAGGTTAAAACTGTCTGCCTTTGAATCTCAGCTTTCCCTGAGAAATTTTTGGAATCTGGAAATTTATTTCAAATAATTGACAGAAGTTTTAAGAAATTTTAATCCATTCAGGTTTCTTCTTCAGTCAAAATCTGACAGTGCTCCTGAAAGGTCCTCGTGGTATCTTCTTCCTCACACTTGATAATTATAGCTACTCCCTTTCAATGAGCAACACTGGGGGAATAACGGTAGTAGTAGTAGTAGAAGTAACAGCAATAACAACATCACATTCCTTTATTAACATAACAATATTCCCACCCCAGTGCCCTTTTTAAAAACTCCTAAAATGATTCAAAATGAAATAAATGTGTCAGGAACCGAATTCACACACACAAATGTAACAGTGCTAATACACTACTTACTAGGAGTGTGATGCATAGTACAGGACTTCAGTGAGCGAACTGAAGGCAATTAGCAAAATCCAAACATTAGAAGCAAATAGTTTCCCACTCCGCCTGCAAGAGACCTTGAAGTGCTGGCTTCAGCTTGGCAGCACTTATCACTACATTCCAAGCTTTGTTTACCTAACGGTCTCTGGTTCCCATACCTTGTTACAAGCAAGCAGTTAATTAACTCCTACTACATGTCCCATAACTGAAATATGGAGGGCTACCCGACAAAATGGCTACAGCCAATGAGAAATAAACGACCCGCAAGGACTCCCTTTGCAGCAATGTTGCAACTTGGGCCAGCAGCGAGATGCATGTGGACCTACTGGCCACGTGCGTGCAGGGACAGCTGCTGCCACCTTCTCAGCAGCCCCTGCAATGGCTGGGAAGGCCCTCCTTTGGTGGAGGCAGCCAATGAGCTGCCTATACTGCAGCGCCAGAATCCAGAGCGGAGGCCCCCCTTCCGGCCGCAGGGCAGACTCTTTGTTTCAGCTCCGGCCAGAGAGGATCAGTCCACATGGAAGTGTCATCTCACTCACCTCCCCTTGCAGGCGCTGTTTTGGTGTTTTGCTGAGGTTGCGATCATCTGTCAAAGCTTTCAGGTGGTGGTGTGGATCACGGATCCAGGACAGTGGTTCCCAGGCCGGAACGAGGAGTTCTGGCATGTTGGGAGTGCAAGGGGAAGCGGGTGTGCAGCAGTGATGACACACATCCTCTGCACTCCTTGGTGGGTCAAGCGGTCCTCGGGCCCATCACCAGCTGGTCATGGCCTGGCTTGTGTCTGGTTCATCGGCCAACAGGGGGTTGGCCAGTGCCTGGATCCGGACATGTCAACTCTGTCACATCCGTAGCCAATAAAGTTGTGGCCTTTCTTTGCCCAAATCTGATGTTTTTTTTGGGAGCAGCCAGACCGGCTCTGAGCGCGGAACAAGAAATATCTTTCCAACAACTGGATGGTGAATATTCCTACCTACCATTGTGAAAGAAAGGCGAAGTGAGATGAGTCACAGCAATCTAACTAAATGCAAGAACACAACCTAAAATAAAAAATAAAGTAAAATAAAATAAAATAAAATAAACCCACCTAGGGAGCTGGTATAAGAAGACTCTAAGCATACCAGAAGCAGACAGAAAAGACTCTGGGGTGGATAAAACAGGTTGAGGTCTCCAAAATAAAACTGAAAAGAACAGGGACACAATCTGGGACTTTTCTGGTCTTTTTTTATTATTCTGGATGCATCCTCCCAACTTCCACCCCCCCAGGTATGCATGGTTTTTTTTCCCCTCACCATAAATAGATTATAGCTACTACTCCCTTTAAATAGGCAATACTTCAGCTGAAGTATTAACAATATGAGCAACAGCAAGTTGTCAGTTGATTAATTTAATGATAAATATTCTACCCTGCTTTTCTTTCAGAAAATATGTCCTAAAACAGTTTAAAATGAAATAAATTGCTAAACCCATGAAAAACAATTCATTAGTCAGGGGTAACTGGCAATGTTATCAATCAGCAATATTTAAAAGTCGATTAGCATACTTCAACATACTTAAATCTCCCTCTCTCTCAGATATGCCGCTTTACAAGATCCCACCGACCTCTTTCTCTGCCCGACTTCCTGTTGAAAGAGAAGAATGGAGAAGAGTTGAGGAGAAGACAGAGAAGGGACGTTGTCTTGCTAACCCTGGCCAGGCCCACCCTGTCTCAGGGACGGCAGGCGGCCTAACCCATGGAACGTTTTCCTGAACGGCCCCCATGGACCACAGCCCCCCATGGCCCCCTTAAAAGAGGAGTCCCAAAGTTTTCAGGAGCTCTGTAGGTCTGGCTCTTCCCTCTGCCTGGGAGGCTGAGGAATTTGTGGGTGGAGGAAGAGGCCTCTTGGGTCCAAGAAGGAGGATTCCTGGACCTGTCCGCACCTGGGGGGTTCAAGCAGGTACTTCCGCTCCTCCTCCATGGCCACGGGGGGGCTTTCGGCTTTCGGCAATGGGCAGCAGATGTTCCGATATCCTCCCGGCTCTTGTTGCTGGTTGTGCTGGTGGCACTACCTGCTGGTGGATGGCTAGGAGTTACTTCTCACGGCCACTGCTGACAATGACAGTATGCCATAAGGTGCCACCTGATGGAGTCGGCAGGCGCTGGGCAGTTATTCTTGCCCGCCATGCCGATTTCTCCGGTGTCAGGGACGATCCTGAAACCATCAGGGCACCACTCCCAGCTGTCTCCCGGCTGGCTGTCGGGGGTGGCACCTCGGTCCAGTCCAACAAGCTGCCCTTCTTTTTAAGATCTGGAAAAGAGTCAAAGAAGGCATTGGGTCAAAAGGTGACCAAGAGAATTCCAATAAATCCAGATGGTTTGGACTTCAGGACCTGGCAGTGCTATTATTCCACTTTCAACATCCTATGGAATCCTGGGGTTTGCAGTTTAGGGAAGGGGCTAAATGTCTAGTGCAGAAATGGCCTAGAAGAAAGTTGGAAGAAGACCTGCTCCTGAGCAGACCAGTCTCCCTTGGCACCGTTGCTCTCTCAGGCCCTACAAGATGCCTGCCAGGTTTTCCCTTTTCACCTCTTCACCTGAGGGCAGAAACTGAAGGGAGACTGAAGATGATCCTAGAATCATAGAGTTGGAAGAGACCCCCTTCTGCCAGGCAGGATCCCACATCAACGCACTCCCAACAGATGGCCGTCCAGCCTCTGCTTAAAAACCTCTAAAGAAGGAGACTCCACCATGCTCCACGGAGGCAGAATATTCCCCTGCCGGACAGCTCTGGCTGTCAGGAAGTTGTTACCCTGTTGTCTGGGGGTCCCGGGAGGGACACCAGATTACTATCAAAACTATACAAGTTGGGGAAATTAATTCAGAGCACAAGTTGGCAAAACGAGAGGCAGGGTAACTTAGCAGGATCTTGCAACCTAGTGTTTACGGGGTCAGGCCAAGTCAAGAAGCAAGCCGGTTGGAAAATAATGAATGATCTTTATTAAATACAGGCACACAATGTAAGCAACACACGCACACAGATAACTAAGGAAAATAAAGGTGTGAGTAAGATAGCGGGATTTTCAGAGGGATAGTTGGTTCGGGTGATACGAAACCTGTTCCTGAAGCCCGGAAGAAAATGGAGAGCGAGGCTGGGGTTCGATGTATCTCAGTACGTGGAGCTGAGGGGAAGGCTCGCTGGACAAAGCGACAGCAAGGCGGGATGGAAGCCGAGAGCGATCCAAGGAAGCGCTCAAAGTCAGGGGTTTTTATAAGGAGAATTGTGATTGCAGACTAGGTCGGACTTAGGGGAAAACAACAGATTTGCAGTTGGAGACAAAGCCTCCGAAAGGGCAGAATTTGAATGATTGCATTAGAGCCGAATTTATCAATAGAGCAGCCGGTATGCAAACGCGGAGTTGTATAGTCAGATCATCAAGCTGCCTGCGCGGGGCAGAGGATCTTTTGAGAGTTGTTTGCATACCTAATGGAGGTACTTGCCTTGAGGTCTCCTAAAGTGGCGAGTCAGCTGTTTTCTGGCCTGCCTGTATTGTCTAGGAATATTACGGCGATTATCGGGCACGCCTGTATGCGTGCTTGTCCGGGGCCTCACAAGCACGTGGAAGGCATATGTGAAGCCGAATTAGTGATATCAAAAGATATCTTTTATATCCCCAAAGCTCGGGCTAGCCAGGGCAGTAACAAAGTTGTTCCTGAGATTCAGATGGAATCTCATTTCCTGCAGCTTGAATCCATTGCTCCTTGTCCTAGTCTCTGGAGCAGCAGAAGACAAGCTTGCTCCATCTTCAACATGACATCCCTTCAAATATTTAAACCTGGTTATCAGGTCCCCTCTTAACCTTCTCTTCTGCAGAATAAACATACTCCGCTCCCTAAGCTGTTCTTCATAGGGCTTCATGGCTTCCAGACCCTTCACCATTTTGGTCGCCCTCCTCTGGACACGCTCCAGCTTGTTGATATCCTTCTTGAACTGAGGTGCCCAGAACTGGACACAGGATTCCAGATGAGGTCTAACCAGTGCAGAATAGAGTGGTACCATTACCTCCTTTGATCTAGACACCATACTCCTATTGATGCAACCAAGAATCGCGTTGGATTTTTTGGCTGCCACATCACACTGTTGGCTCATAATGCAGGGTAAAAAAAATTTTTTTTAAGAGAAAAAGTAAGGAAAAGGGAGAAACATGGGGAAACCAAGCCCTTCAGACTGCAAAACAGGAGAGCTGTGAAGGGCCAGGGATCTGCCAGAAACATGAACAGAAGCAGCACCCTGGCTTAGTTATCAGCCATCCTGAGTCATTCACAATTGAAAGAAATGATTTTAAATCACTGCAGGCCATTCTCTTTGGCCACAACATCAAGGATGATGAGAGTGCTTAATCCAGTGCAGCTAAGGGGCAGCTAAACAGCTTGGGAAAGGGGCTGGTCTCCCTGGAGAGGTCTGGGATTCACCCATGTTTTGATATAAATTTAAAAACATAATGAATTTTCTTTAAAAAAAATAATTTATTGGATTGACATTCCAACCCTCTCTCAAAACTAAGGCTATTTCCCCACTACACTGTTAACAGCGCTGTTATTCCACTTTCAACATCCTGTGGAATTCTGCGGTTTGTAGTTTACGGAGGCCAAAGAGCTCCCTGGCTGGGAATTCTAAATGCCTCTCTCTAAATTGCAAACTCCAGGATTCCACAGGAGTTTGAGAGTGGAATCATACTGCTGCAACAGTGTCGTGCAGAAATGGTCTAAAAGAAGTTGTTAGTAGAAGGTTTCACAGGGCCTTTCCGCACTACACTGTTATAGTGTTATTATTCATAGAATCACAGAAATCTAAAGTTGGAAGAGACCCCAGGGGTCATCCAGTCCAACCCCCTGTAAGATAATACAAGTCTAACAAATTTAGCAGGGCACAAAGCGTCATAAACTAGCACTTACTGCATCCAATATTCAATTTTATTCCAAGTTATGGGGGTGAGTGAAGAAAGAGGGAGAACGTTTGCATAAATCCATCATTGTTGTCAAGGGAGAAAACTTTAAAAGTTGAAGCATGTTCCCGGCAGAACCAAAGAATTCAGTCTTTCCCTTCTGCTCACCGATCAGGATGCAAAGATTACGGATAAGGTCACTGGATTTTGTATGACTGCTGTTGTGACTTACAGACAGATGACAAATCAGCAGTAGATAATAGAATCATAGAATCATAGAGTTTGAGGATACTCCAGGGGCCATCCAGTCCAACCCCCCTTCTGCCATGCAGAAACCCCCATCAAAGCACTCCCAACACATGGCCATCCAGCCTCTGCTTAAAAACCTCCAAAGAAGGAGGCCCCACCACACTGACTCCATTGAGGCTGGATAGCCCTGACTGTCAGGAAGTTCTTCCTGAGGTTCAGGTGGAATCTCCTTTCCTGCAGCTTGAATCCACTGCCTGGGCCTCAACTGCAAACCCCAGGATTCCATAGGATATTGAAGCTGGAATAACAGCACTATAACAGTGCGGAAATAGCCACAGACTGAGCAGTCTACACTACTTCACCAGGTGCGATGAAAACATACGTAGGGGCTTCGACAATTGTCCCTAGTGTCATGGCCACCTATATAAACTAGCCAGTGCGCCTGCGCAAAATGGAAAAAAGGCGATATAGGAGAATATCCTCGCCTAATTCCTCCGAATGTATAAAATATGGGAAACCAATAATTGTATCTTTTAAAAAAAAACTCATCCCCACCAGTGCAGTGATTGGGTAACCGTTCCTCCTACCCAGCCCGAGCATAACGTGCGGACCCCCTCAGCCGAGGCCTCCCGTTTTCTACTCTCGCGTCATGACGGGCCGGAGGGGGTGGGTAGCACGGCGCATGCGTAGAATTCAGGGTGAAAGGTGAGGGGGCAACGAAATGGCGCCGCCCGTGCTGCCGTGCTTGGCACAGACGTGACCGCTTGCGGGCTCTGGAAGGAGGGCAGCGCCGGCGGCGCCTCAGGGGCCTGGGATGGAGCTCTTGTCCGCCCCAGAGAGGCGGATATGGGGCACAAACGGGGCTGCTGGGAATCTGCGGAGGCTCCGGCGGGGGCCCTGGGTGCTGTCGCTGGCCCTCCTCCGGGAGATAGGGGGGTCCTCTCGGAGGCCGGGACTCTCGTGGGAGACCTCCGGGGCCCTTCTGGCGGCGTCCCTGGGGCTCAAGAGGGGGCCCTCCCCGGGTTCTGCGGCGGCCCCCATCTGCACACTCGGAGGGCGGGCGCGGAGCTCCCCCGCTGGGCCCGCCCTCGGTCTCCAGCCAGCCTCGTTGCCTGATGGCGGCAGGACCTTCCTGGGTCTCTCTCGCCGCCTTCCCCTGGAGGGGCTCTCTAGAGGCCTGGCCAAAGCAGCGGGGAAAAAAAGCACCCGCGACCTCCAGGAAGCCGACGAGGCGGCCCCCGTTTACCAGTATGTGGGGCGCCACGCCAAGAGAAAGGACCGCGTGTTCGTGTGGGGTTTCTCTTTCTCGGGGGCGCTGGGCATTCCCAGCTTTGTGGTGCCCGATGCTGGGTGGAAGAAGCCGAGGAGGATCCAGACCATCCCGTATCGCCTGGAGGTGCAGGAGAAGGTGGGGGAAGGAGAGCAAACCGCCCTTTTCCTTTAGATCGTAAATATTTGGGATGGGCATATGTACTGATGGATCCTTCAGTACAGTACTGCTGTAAAATGCTCATCAGCCAGGCGGAGGGAAGAGTAATTTCATAGAATCACAGAGTTGGAAGAGACCCCCGGGGCCATCCAGTCCAGCCCCCTGCTATGCAGGAACACCCATCAAAGCATTCCCAACAGATGGCCATCCAGCCTCTGCTTAAAAACTTCCAAAGAAGGAGACTCCACCACGCTCCATGGAGGCAGCAGATTCCATTGTGGGAGAGCTCTGACCACCAGGCAATTTTTCCTTTGGTTCTGATGGAATCTCTTTTCCTGTAGCTTGAATCCATTTCTCCTTGCCCTAGTCTCTGGAGCAGCAGGGAACAAGCCCGCTCCCTGCTCGACATGACGCCCCTTCAAATATTTAAACCTGGCTATCATGTCCCCTCTTAACCTTCCCGTCTGCAGACTAAACATTCTCAGCTCCCTAAGATGCTCTTCATAGGGCTTCATGGCTTCCAGACCCTTCGCCCTCCTCTGAACACGGTCCAGCTTGTCAATATCCTTCTTGAATTGAGATGCCCAGAACTGGACGCAGTCTTGCAGATGGGGTCTACCCAAAGCAGAATAGAGTGGTAAGAGCTAGTTACAGCAGTACAACGATAGTAAGGGGTGGTGTAGCAGAGGATTGATGCAGAACAGGTTTGATGGACTTCAGCCAGTGATGTATCTAAGTCTTTTACTCCAAGTCTCAAGTCTTTACCATCAAGTCTTTGAAGATACTTTCAAGTCAAGTCTCAAGTCTGGGAGTCAACTTTAAACCCCAACCTATATTCCAGAATTTCTTGACAGGGTTGAATAAAGTCAGTTTTAACAATTTAAGCAGAGTTGCCCCCCCCATTTGAGATTTTGCCGCCTACAGCTTCAGAGGTGAGGAATAGGATCCTTCCTACTCCCCCTTCTTGAAGCTGGAGGCTTTTGTGCCAATGGGCATAAAAGACTCTGCAGCTGTAAAAGTGGGGAATAGGATCCTTCTTACTTCCCATTTCCAAAGCTGGAAGATTTTTCAGAGGTAGGGAATAGGATCCTTTGTACTGCCTGTTACTGATGCTTCAAAAGCTGTAGAAGGAGGGATCCTTCCTCCTCAAGCCCACTGCCTAACACACTTGGGGTTCTCCGAAAAACATTCCCTATGCTTTGGGGACAAGTCTTGCCTTCTGTTCTTAGGAAAAGGCTTAGAAGGCTCCTCCAATATGCAGCAGGGAAAGGCTGCTGAGCAGACCTCAAGTCCATTGCCTAACCTGTTTGCTTTTCCCGTCTGGGAAATGTGCCCGCTCTTTGGGCTTGAGACAGATTGAAAGCATTTTTCAAAGTAGTAAGGTTATTGAATGAATGTGTTGTGTTACTGAATCAAGGGCAGCAAGTCAGTCACTAAAAATATACAGGTCTTGAGTTGAGCCAGTGCATCGTTGTTGCAAAATCGAGTCCGAGTCAAGTCACTGAGGTGACTTAAATCCAACTTGAGTCCGAGTCAGTTGACTCGAGTCTACATCAGTGACCTCAGCCTTCCGAAATCAAGCCAATTTTACAATGGGGTATGCACTTTTTGACTTCCATCTGTTAGCAGGATATTGGGTCTATATTTATCTGCACTCTTGGCAGACACTACTGTACTACTAGAAGGAACAGTCTCTAAAATATCAGCACAGTTCAAAAAATACAGTTAGCCCTCCATATTTGTGGGTTTCACTTCTGCGGATTTGATTATTCACAGATTATTTGCTGTCCCCTCTGCTGCCTCCTTGTGCCATTTTTAACAGAGACTCCCAACCTCATAAGACTGAGAAACTGCGAATGTGGCTTGTAAGTCCCTCTTAAAAATGGTGTGTGGCAGCAGTGGAGATGGCCGTCAGCTCCACCAGCCACCCACTTCTGCCTTGGGAAAGAACCCTGATGCCTCAAAGGAATCCATGGTGGGCTGAATATAATGATCATACTTTTTCTGTGTATTAAATATGGTTTGGGAGGGCCTCAAGTTATTCACGTTTTTTCCACATTCACAAAGGTCCTGCGCCTCTAACCCTAGCAAATGTGGAGGGATGATTGTAATTTCACAGCTAGTTACAGCAGTACAATGATAGTAAGGACTGGTGTAGCAGAGCGTTGACATAGAACAAGGTTGGTGGACTTCAGCCTTCCAAAACTGAACCTACTTTACAATGCGGTGTGTGCTTTTTGACTTCCATCTATTAGTAGGACATTGGGTCTATATTTACTGCACTATTAGAAAAAACAGTTTTTCTAAAATATCAGCACAGTTCCAAAAGTACTTTTCTCAAGCATCTCCATGTTTGTAGTTTGGAGCTACGGTAAAGCAATTATCCTAAGGGAGAAATAGTTGTGCTTTTAGTTGGTTCTTCCTTACCTTTCATGCTTCAGTTCGAGTTCACAGGTAGTTTGTGACTCGTGCTAGCTTCAACAATTGATAATAATAATGATAATAATAGTAATAATAAATTTTATTTGTTACCCACCTCTCCTCAAGGCGGCGTACAGAATGTAGAACTAAAATATTGTAGTTAAAGTACACTAAAACATAGATTGATTAATAGAAATATACTATGATTTAAAATATATCATGATTAAAGTACAAATAAAAGTACAGTTAAAAATGCAATTAAAAATACAATTAAAAACATGATTAAAATTAGATTGGGTAGGCCAGAAGAAAGCGGGCTCAGAAGGTGCGGAAAGCAGAAAAGTGCTAACAGTTTCCAGACTTTTGGCCATGGTGAATGGAACTGGTGGGAGTTGTAGGCCAATATGTCTACAGGACCGTAAGTTCCACTGCACTGGCATAGGATGTGGCTGGTGTAGGAAGAAAAGGAACATACTATAAATGTGTATAAGGTAATTCCCAAGTTTGAGAGACCATTTGCTCAGCTGTTATGTTCACTGGGTTCTGTGCGCTTTCATTTTTTCTGGGTTCTCCACAGTCTTCCTGTGGAAGATCAGTGATATTACTGCCTCTGTTTCTGATGTTCAGTCAAGATACCAGTTTTTACATGACCAGAACTGCACCATGACCAGAAGTGTTGGCAGGCTTGGGGGCAAAGTGTTAAGAATGCTAAACTTTGTAGAAATACTGCCCTGCAACCCTATAGAGAAAAATAAAGTTTAAGTCCAATGGACTTCCAAAGTAACCCAGTGAAAACCCATGTTCAGTGGGCATAGGATATTGCCTGTTTGGAGAAAGACTGGAAAGCACAGGGAGTGGGTGAACGGAGTGCAGTGACTGAAATCTTGAGCTGCAGCATGCCTCACTTGTAAAAGCTGTTAATTAATTGTCACTTTAAGAAAAGCAGTATATTCAAACCTCCATTTGACCATGTGGTTAAATAGTTCTTGACCTTGTAAAGTTGTTTCCAGAGTTTAGAAAACTGTCCTTTTTATAGTTGAAATCACAGAATCATCCAGCTGGCCCTGTTGCAGGGGTTCAGGGAAATGTAGTCCAAAAAAGTAATTTTCCCAGGCTCTGATTGTTGTCAGGATAATATTTCATGGTGATGTGGAAGAAGAACATTGAATTTCTTGGAGGAAGGATAGGATCATAATGTAACACAAAATATCGAAGGAGACAAATACCTGCTTTTAAAGAATAAATCTCTTAGCAGTGCAAAAAGGGAAAGACAGAGTCTTGTGGTACCTTTAAGAATAATTTATTTCAGCCTAAGCTTTTGTATGAATCCAGCTACAAGAGTCCTTTTCCCTTCCTGTTTTATACTGAAACAGATTAACAGAGCTGCTTGAAAATTGCTCTAGTAACAGTTTTTTTCCCTTAAGGCTTCTATCAAAGTGGACTGGTGGAAGACATGTTGAGTAGTCTACCTTTGTGCTTCAGCCTTCTTTCTGTGCTGGCTGTAGAGGAAGAGGATTTCCTGCCACTGCACTGGCATGGAAAACAAGTGGACTGGAGGAGGGACAAAGCATTCCATTGGTCTTCCCGGTTGTTCTTTTGAATGAAATTTCTGATCAACCATGGATGCCAGAATTTAACCTAGGGATGATTTTTCTCTTTCATTCTCCCTGTACACAATGTCCACATGCCCTGGCGTACAGTTCTAGTGTTTCCTGGCCATTGACCGTGCTGACTGGGTCTGATGGGGGTTGTGTTTCGGTAACAACATCTGGAGGGCAACTTGTTCCCTTCCTTTGCTTTGCAATCTCTTATATTGAACCAGAACTAAACATTGACTTATGTTTTACTTTGAAAGATATCCTCTGCTGCCTGTGGCTATGGATTCACACTCCTGTCCTCTCGAACAACTGATATTACCAAAGTTTGGGGCATGGGGCTGAACAAGGATTCTCAGATCGGATTCCATCAGAGCAGGAAGGATCGGTGTAAGTAAGAGAGGAGACTTAACAGAGTTTGAAGTGTTCCGTGCTGTCATTGCAGCTTCGTTGATGCCACAGTCTGTGGTATTATTTTTATTATTAGCATTTTTACATCACCCTTCAACCAAATACCCAAGGTGGTTTGCAGAAAACAGTAAAATGACTAAAATGTAACAAATGCCTCTAAGTGATTAAAGCGGAATGAAATAGTGAATGGAATTAATAATTGCTTCTGAAATTTTTGGGAAGATTACAAAAGTTTCAAAAAAAGATTTCAAAAACATAGGGCAAAGAGAGTAAGATAGACACCAAATGAACTTCTCAAGGGACAGTATCCCGCTACAGAAGGACCTGTAGGCAGAAAGACCTGCTTAATGTATGAACCTGGAGTAATCTGTAAGAGCCCTTGTATCCTGTTTCTGCTCCTGTTTTTAACTTCCTTTTTGCTTTCTTAAAAGCACCAGTTGTGGCACTGGCAGATTTCAGAGCACCTTAATTGCAATGAAAACAATGTCTTTTAGGCATCTTATTTTTGTTGATTGCAGGCAAAGGAGTCACATTTGTCCATAAGAAAAAATTCTAATTTGCTATTGGTGTAATATCTTTGTTTGGAAGCTCAGAGGGCACCAGGAATGTGGAAGCTTTGTGGACTCCAGATCTCTCAGTTGTTTTAGTTGTGTGCTTTCAAATCATTTCTGACTTGCAGAAACCTTAAGTGAACCTATCAAAGGAGTTTTCTTGGCCAAATTTGATCAGAGGTGGTTTGCCCCTACCTTCCTCTGAGGCTGAGAGAATGTGACTTGCCCAAGGTTACCTGGTGGGTTTCCATGGCTGAGTGGTGATTTGAACCCTGGCTTCCCAGTGTCCTAGTCAAAACTTAAACCACTACACCATGCTGGCTGTTACATCTTATTATCTCTCAAATAAATTTAAGAAACTGTGCATGTTGGGCGGGGAGGCGAGATTGCCTTGATGTTGAAATCATGAGATCTGCATGATCAGAGTCGTAAGATGTAATGTGGGAAAAAGGGATCATAGACATTCAGATTAAACTCTAGGTAAAGTCCACCCAGGTGATGTGGTGGTTTTGGGTTGTTCCTGGGACTGCTGCAGGACTGCCATTTTCCATACAACTGGATTTAGGCGTATACTGTTTTCTCTGTACTGTGGGCCCTCCTCTCCTACACATGCCCTGCTTGGAAAGAATGAGGCTTTCAGAGAAGAGGCTAAACTCAAAAAGCCTTCATTCTGATCCAGCTGGTGCTTTTGTGATTAAAAGGAGAACGTCTCTGTTTCGAGGCAGGCCATTGTCAACCGTAGCGGAAGCTGGGGCAGTGCTGTTGAGAGCACTTGCCTACAAGCCTACCTAGCAGGCTTCCCAGAAGCATTTGCCTGGCTGCTATTAATATTGGATCCTTTGGCCTGGCATTTATTTGTTTGATGTATAGCCCAGCTTTTCTCATAGAACTGGTACTTAGGGTAGCTGACAATAAGATTAAAAAACAGGTACAAATGAATGGGAGAGCCAGCATGGCATAGTGCTTTTGACTGCTGTACTAGGACTCTGGGAGATCAGGGTTCAACCACTTGCTCAGCTGTGGAATACTATGGGGTGGCCTTGGCAAGTCACACTCTCTCAGCCTCAGAAGGAGGCAATAACAAACCCCCTCTGAACGAAACTCGCCAAGGGAACCCAATAGGTTCACTTTACGGTCACCATAAGTTGGAAACCACTTGGAGACATGCAAATGCTCAAATAAATGGAAAAGCTTGCTTAAATTGGGGCTGACTTGAAAGCACGTTATTGTCATCGTCATCGTCATCGTCCCAGAGAGTTTTTATTGTTACTTTGATAGTCTTGTGTTCTTGTCTACTTTTATATACTGCTCTGTTATTGCGTATTAGAGTTACACTACTGTGGTTTATTGATTTTGTAATTTTTTAAAAAAATCCGTAAAAACCTCCAGTCATGTTCATATGCACCATGTTTGTCTTTTCTTTTATTACATACATATTTTTGAAAAGCAAAAGGCTATGAATATGTCTTGGAGCCCAGCCCAGTCCCACTGCCCCTGGACAAGCCTCAGCAGACCCGAGTCTTGCAGGTGTCCTGTGGGAGAGCACATTCCTTAGTGCTGACGGATGCAGAAGGAGGTATGACGTGACTTTGAATTCTAATGAAGATCTGTTTTATGTTTTTGTGTGTCTTTGATTGTGGGTGTTCCAGGCTGCTTCTAAATAGGCTCTTCCTACTGCAGTCACAAAAACAATGCAAAGATTCAATTCTGCACTTGGCTGTGAAGAACGTTGGTGATGTTAGTGGAAGTATGGTGCTTTTTCAAGCGGAGGATGCAGTTTAGAGTAAAAAGGAAAAAAACTTTATCATAGATACTCTGTCTAAATAGAGGAAGTTGAGCTAGGAATTTAACTGCTAGGCTACATGCTTGGGAGAGAGAAGAAAGGAGACTGAAGAGGAAGAGGTCATTCCCAAGAGTGAAGTTTAATTAGATCCCCTTGCCATCCTGAACACATCCGGTTTCATCTGGTATCAGAAGCTGAATAGGGCTAGGCCTGGTCAGTGTTTGGATGGAGGATGGTCATGGAATACCAGAGATCTCTGGATAGGGCTAGGAGACTGTCCTACCTGAAACGCTCCACATCTGCCAGACAGAGTTGACAGTGGTGGAATGGATGGATCAGTGGTCTGATTCAACAGGGGGCAGTGTTCTTGGCTCCTAAAAGGCTTGTCAGCAAATTAAAGAGCCAAACATCCATGTGGCCCTAATGGTCTGTCTCCACCATTGTTGTCCCCAAAGACATCCAGAACAGGTCCTGTTGCACCTTTCTCCACCTCCAGCACAGAAATCCTTGCAGGTAGCCACGTGCGTAGAACCACAAGATCAACCTTTTAAAGATGGAGTAGGCAACTTCATTCTCTCTGGATGTTTCAGATAGCTCCCATCACTGGCCATTCTGACTAGGACTTACAGGAGCTGTAGTTTCAAACAAGGTGGGTGGGATTTACCCATGTTTTAAGCTATCAGCATGGCCTTTTCCAGTATGTGGGTAATGGCCATTAGCATGTGTGCAAGCAGGCCTGTGGAAAAGGAAATCTCTTCTTAGCCCCACTTTGTTCTTTTTCTTTCCTTCCTTCCTTCCTTGCTTCCTTCCTTGCTTCCTTCCTTCCTTGCTTCCTTCCTTCCTTCCTTCCCTTGGTTGTAGAGTGGTGGTATTTGACAGTTCTCTGATAGTCTCCCATAACTTTGTTTCAGTGTTCAGCATGGGCAACAACTCCTATGGGCAGTGTGGCCGAAAAGTGATTGAAGGGGAAGTGTACAGGTGAGAGAATCACCCTGCAGTTTTAATCTGCTGTGCTTGTGTAATGTGACTTTCCCCAATTGGCGTCCTTTGGAGTGTTTTGAACTATAATTCCCATCAGCCCTAGCCATAGTGGAAAATGGTCAAGGATGATGGAAATTATGGCTCATAGCATCTGGAGAGCATTGGTCTGGGGAATATCATGATGTGGCATTGAAAAGGCAAGCCTTTTCAGTACTTTACAGTTCTCAGTGATGGCACTCACCTTGTGGAACATCCTCCACTGTGGTTTGAGAGGTGGAGATTGTTTGGAGTTTTAAATGCCTGAAAACATATGTTTCAGCTGCCTTCCTCAGTGGATGGCAACTACTCTATTTTTCTGTATATTTGCTGTCTTTTTAATATTTATTATCTTTAGAAGAGTTTTAAATTGTTCATTTCATGTTTACATTGCATTAGAAGAGTAACATAAACTGTTTACAAATTTTATTATACCAAACCATACAAAAGTTATAAATGAATGAATATGTACATAATAAAGTGTGCATCTAACCACTACCATCATCAGTTACTTTAGAATTATTGTGTTTTTCTCATGCTCAGATTTAATCACTGATTTGAATAAGTTGCAATCCCATGATCCCTGGAAAGGGTCCCTTGGGGCTATTCGGATTGCGGGGGCGGCGGGGAGGTGTTTTCCATGTGTGACAGAAGAGGCTGTGGATCTGCTGAATTCAAAGCCCTTCTGTGTCCCCCTGCTCATTCCTCCAGAACAAAGAAAGAGATACATCAGCCTTGGAACTGGGGTACTCCATTTCCCTTCCATTAGACTTTTTAAGGCAGAAAAGTCAAAAAGGCAAATCATGGATCATAGATTTGGAAGAGGCAACAAGGGTCATCCAGTGCAGCCCCCTTCTGCCATGCAGGAATACACAGTCAAAGCACTGCTGACAGATGGCCACTCAGCCTCTGTTTAAAAACCTCCAGAGAAGGAGATCCCACCATACTCTGAGGCAGTATATTCCACTGTCAGACTGCTCTTACTGTCAGGAAGTTCTTCCTAATGTTTAGGTGGGGTCTGTTTTTCTGTAGTTTGAAGCCATTGCTCCGTGTCCTAATCTCTGTAGCAGCACAAAACAAGCTTGTCCCATCTTCCACATGACAGCCTTTCAAACAATTAAATATGGCTGTCATGCCACCTCTTAACCTTCTCTTCTCCAGGCTGAACATACCCAGCTCACTAAGCCAGGAGGAACAGATAAAGGAGGAAAAGACAAAGGCAGTAATTCTTCCTTCTCTCCTGCTGGTCAGATCCCACTCCCGTCTCCCAGGCTTATGGTTTTTGATAAAGCTTGTTCAGTCATTTGGCTAAGCTTTCCTGAATTTTGTGACAGTCCTGATTGTAAGCCGTTAGTTTAAGTTGCAAACAGCCACAGAGTTGTTTCTAGGGATGTGGAGGTGTAAAATATAATTCAGTATGGTCCTGTAGAACAGGGCAACAGTGATATCTGTTCTACTTCTTTTTTAACAACAACCTTAAACCTCATTTGTGCTCTGCCTTTCCCTCAAAACCAGGACACAAGATGGCATATGAATTAAAATGCAATATAATTAAGAACATATAGAGGATCAACATTAAAGTGGAACTAAGCTATCAACACCATTTTAACAGCAATTTAAAACAGATAATTAAAAATGATTTAAAGTGGTTTTGAAAAACAGTACCTTGCCAACTATTCACTGCTTTGGTGATTCACTTACTGTTTCCTTTCTGGTCTCTTCCTGGCAAAATGCAGCGAGAGCCAGATCATTAACAGACTGAAGGAATTTGAAGACAGAGTTGTCCAAGTAAGTAATCTTTTTCTGAATCCATCTCTAATTTCTGGAGTACCACTTTTTGTAGCCTTGCATAGATTCATAAAAAGTACATCTTCAAATAAGAAGCTGTCTTCTAGCAGCAGAGAGCATGGGTCTCTGTAGCATGTGTGTCTCTTTTGACAGCAGGGTCTCAGATGGGAAAGTTTCCCCCCGTATTTTCCTTACATGGAGTTTCTGGGCATTGAACCTGACACCTTCAGCATGCACAGTGGGGGCACTACCTGGACAGTGCAAAATCCCTCCTGCAAAATGTATTATATCAGGTGGTCTTTTAGGTCCCTCACCTGGTGCCATCCAGATGGCTGTACTGGGCAGTGATGGTGAGAACTGTAATCAATACATCTTAGGGAATATCAGGTTGACAGTGGTGTTGCTGTGACCATTATCCCAGGGGTGGGACTTCTGCTGCCTGTGGGTCACATCTGGGTCATCCTGAACCTCCAGACTTTAACAACTTTTATTAATAATGCCTTTGACACCAAAGGGTGGAACATTGACATATACAATCAGAGACAGAGACAATGAAACATAACACAACAAACAATACACGGAATGAAATGCCCCAAACCCCAGCAGTTGCTACCCATCTCAGTAACTTAAACACAACTCAGTGGCTTAAGATGGTCAGTCAAAGACAAAGGTCTTCAACCATTTATGAAAATGGGTGAGATCCTCCTCCAGCCCAAAGTCCAAAGGAAGACCATTCCACAAATATGGAGCCAAATCTTGAAAGGCTCGCAGCCCTGGCAGAGCTGTACGTGTTGGTGGAACAGACAGTAATCTTTCACCTGTAGATCTCAAATTCCTGGGTGGAACGTACCAAACAAGCTGAGCTGCGAGGCACTGAGGGAAGATAGAATGCAAAACTTTAAATACCAGGACCAAAAGTTTCAAACAGGCCCTGGCCCAAGCTGGTAGCCAGTGAAGGGATCTATGGGGAGAAGAAGTGCCAAGAAATGTGTCCTGGTGGGTTAACAGGCCTCCAGAGAACTTGTTTTTATGCTTAGCTGTAGTGACTGCCCAGTGCTACATACATACATGCAGTTGTCTTTAGTTTTGACAGAATTCAACAAATAAAGAGTGTATGTTGTAGTAGAAGGGATGGAGGATAATTTTCTTCATTGTTCTTTTCTTCCTTTATCTCAGTCTTTTTCTCCCCATAGGTTGCCTGCGGTCAGGACCACAGCCTTTTTAGGACGGAGAGAGGAGATGTCTATTCCTGTGGGTGGGGAGCCGATGGCCAAACAGGTCAGTTGCTTGATGTGCGGGAAGATCAGGGCCCACTGGCTTTGTATGGGTCAGGATGGTAACTCTGCAGCCCCCTAGATGTTGAGTTCAGAATTCCTCATCAGATGGAAATCTGTTATTCATGATTTAAGATAAATTATGAGGGGGCTACAGGATATACGTCATGAAGCGGGAATATGGAGATGGCAATGCAAGAATCAACAAGTAATAATAGCACTAAAATGTAGTACAATATTTTAAGCATGTTAAGAAATATTGATAATGAAATCTAGATCAGGGTGGAAGATCAAAAATATTTCAAATAAGTTGACAGTTATAATTGTTTGTTTTATATCTGAATTTGAATAAAATGACTATAAAAAAAAAAGAATTCCTGGCAGCCTCCCATTGTGTAGCTGAAGGTAAGGAGCATTGGGAGTTACAGCCCAACAGTATTTGGAGGACTTGCAGATCCTTGCCTCAGATATAAATAAAAAAGAAAGGCTGCATGAAACCAGTTTGCAATTTGTTCTGCTTTCAAAGTGAAGAAATTCTACCCTTTTATACCATTTGACCAGCAGTGCACTTTGGCAAGGGAAATTTTTAGCGTTGAGACCTGCTGTGAGCCATATACTTGGCAAAGAATTGTTCCCTTTTTCCCAGCAGAAGTTAGCTTCCAGTTTTAGCACATGCTCCCTTGCACCTATTTTATAAAACAAGGCAACGCTGTTGCCTGATGGCAAAATGACACTTCCTGGAGGCTTCTAGAACCCTTTTTTTATCCACATGAATGATCCCTCCTCTGTGCAACACTAATGGGAGAGTTTGGGGTGCTGCAGAAAGCCAGTCTGATATAGTCATTTGAGTGTTGAACTAGGGCTCTGAGATGCCAGTGTTTGAATTGTATTCAGCTGTGGAAACCCATGGTGTGACCTTGGACAAAACACAGGATTGCAACAGGAACCCCCTCTTGCCAAGGCTGGTTTTCCTTAGGATTGCCATAAGTCAGAAATGACTTGATGGACACCACAACAACGATTAGGAGTAGCTAACACCCCAGAAGACAGGATCAGAATTCAAAATGATCTTAACAGATGAGAAAACTGGGCCAGAACTAACAAAATGAATTTCAACAGGGAGAAGTGTAAGGTACTACACTTGGGGAGGAAAAAGAAATGCACAGATACAAGATGAGTGATACCTGGCTTGATTACAGCACATGTGAAATGGATCTAGGAGTCTTAGTAGACTATGAGCTGAACATGAATCAGCAGTGTGATACAGCAGCTAAAAAAACCCCACCTCAATGCAATTCTAGGCTGCATCAATGTACAGTGTCTAGGTCAAGGGAAGTGATAGTACCACTCTGTTCTGCTTTGGTCAGAGCCCACCTGGAATCCTGTGTCTAGTTCTGGGCACCACAGTTCAGGAAGGATGTTGACAAGCTAGAATGTGTCCAGAGGAGGGCAACCAAAATGGTAAAAGCCCTGGAAACCATAAAGCCCTGTGAGGAGCACCTTAGGGAGCTGGTTATGTTTAGCCTGAAGAAGAGAATCATAGAATCTTAGAATTGAAAGAGACTACAACAGCCATTGAGTCCAACCCCTGCCATGCAGGAACACACACTCAGGAGCACCTCCAGCAAATGGCCATCCAGCCTTTGTTTAAAAACCTCCAAAGACGGTGACTCCATTACACTCCAAGGGAGCATATTCCATGTTGAACAGGTCTTACCATCACGAAGTTCTTCCTCATGTTTGGGTGAGATCACATTCCTTATAGTTTGAATCATTGCTCTGTGTCCTAGTCTCTGGAGCAACAGAAAACAAGGTTGCTCCATCTTCAACATGACATCCCTTCAAATGTTTGAACATGGCTATCATGTCACCTCTTAGTCTTCTTTTCGTTAGGCTAACCATACCTAGCTCCCTAAGCCGCTCCTCAAAGCGCATGGTTTCCACATCCTTTACCATTTTGATTGCTGTCCTTAGACACGTTCCAGCTTGTCAATAGCCTTCCTGAATCGTGGTGCCCAGAACTGGACACAGTATTCCAGGCGAGGTCTAACCAAAGCAGAATAGAGTGGTAGATGGTAAAGAGGTGAGATGATAGCCATGTTTAAATATTTGAAGGGATGTGATACAGAAGATGGAGCAAGCTTGTTTTGTGCTGCTCCAGAGACTAGGACATGAAGCATTGGATTTAAACTACAGGAAAAGAGAGTCCATCTAAACATTAGGAACAAATTCTTGACAAGTAAGAGCCGTTCGACAGTGGAATGTGCTGCCTCGGAGTGTGGTGGAGTCCTCTTCTTTGGGGTTTTTTAAACAGAAGCTGAGTGACCTTCTGTCAAGAGTGCTTTGATTGTGTATGCCTGCATGGCAGAATGTGGTTGTCTTGGATGGCCCTTGTAGCCTCTACCAATTCTGTCAACTTCAAAAACAAGAACAGCTTTGTCCATCTCTATGGTTAGGTATGTAACTGACAGTTTTGCATCTGATACACATAGGGATGTATTTTATTTTCTTTGTCTTTATCATCATCCCTTCTTTCTAAATCAGGTCTTGGCCATTACAACATTGTCAGCACCCCAACAAAAGTGAGTGGTGACATCACTGGTGTCCACATCACTCAGGTTGCCACCTACGGTGATTGCTGCCTTGCTGTGTCAGAGGAGGGTGACCTCTTTGGCTGGGGCAACTCGGAATACCTGCAGCTGGCCTCCGTGACAGAGTCAACCCAGGTCTGAACACTGAAGACTAGATTTACAGTAGAGATTGAAAGAATATTTACTGTTTTTTGTTTTTGAGATTTAAAAAAAAAAGGGGGATTCCTGGCACTTGGGAAAAATAAAACAGAGACAGGAATTTTGCAAAGTATTTGTGTATCTCAAAATATATTCAGGAAGTTATTCTGTGCAGAAATGTGGGTTTTTGTGCAAAATTGGTGGGTTTTGGACCAAAAAAAAAGGTAGGCATTGTGTTCAGTGACATGCGCACGCGCACACGCACACACGCACACACATGTCCTTTTTATCATGGGACACAGAGGGCCACTTTTCCACCCTTGTGGTGGAAAATCCCAGAACCTCTTTGCCTGGCAGCTCTCATGCGTCATCGGTGGGTGGCGGCAGCAGCGGCTGTGGCTGTTCATTGTTGGGGAGGGGAGCAAACAGGGAAGCAACTGAGACCATGAAGGTGTGGCTGCTCTCAGCTCTGAGAGGAAGGAAAAAGGGTGCACTCCATGTGTGAGTGCACTCTCGTTTCTTCTCCCCCACCAGGCTGAGACCACCTGCCACTTTATAGTCTGAATTACCTTTCCTTCTCTGTGCCCAAGTGTCAGTTTTCTCTCATGCAGAGGGAATAGCCAAAAAAGATTTTCTTCCTTTCCCTTCTCTTCTCTTTAACTGGCTGGCATTATATTTGGCAGTAAGAGCTGACCTGGCTCTTCTTTTAAGTAGAATGAGTGGGGCACCTTAAATAACTGTTTTTCAGTGGAATGAAAGGGCAGCAACTTGTTGATTAATTTAAGTTGTTAGCTATTTAATTGTTATCTAATTGTGAGATTTATCACTTACTAAAATAATTGGACCAGCATTGAATATTGTGTACTGTGTATGTGTCTGCATCCCTTTGTGCCCCAGGCAACAGAAGTCAACATTCCGAATCCTTCTATGGATTTTTAACTGTTAGGATCTTATTTGAATATTCAGAATTCAGTGACTGTGGGTTGGGCCCAGACTTAGTTATGGTTACAGACCTGCAGAGACCAATGAACTTAAGTTTCTCTTGACTCATTCAGGTCCTGTTGATTTCATTATCTCTTCCTTAAGTGTGACTAAGTCAGATTTTAACCCTGAGTCAGCAAGTGCCAGGTGTCAGGCAGTTTAGGGTCTGGAGTCCAAGCCACCCAGAGGCATGGCTCAGACAGAGATCACTTTTGAGAGCATAAACAGAGATCAGCAGGACCAAAGGTGCAATGTTATAAAAATTCTGTAAGGGGTTGAGTTGTAGGACAGAAGCTTAAAACAGCATTGCTGCAACAGATGCAAGTTGCTGAGCCTGAGTTTCACGCTCAGAGGTTGGGGATTTACTGGGCTTGGGCATCTGGGACTGGATCTTTGGGGTCAGCTGATAGAACGATGAAGTATTCTGGCAGTGTAGCTTGGCATTTGAAGCACAACACTCTTTCTGCCAGACTTGCAGTTGAAGCAGCTCTTCTGATAGGCCATGTCAGAACATGGGAAGGTTGGCTCTTTTGGACTACCAATTCCCAGAACCGGCCAGCCAGCATGACCACTTTTTGGACTGTATCTCCCCGAATCCCCTGTGCTGTGCTAGCTGGAAGATTCTGGGAGCTGTAATCCAAGAATGACTTCAGAACTTGACTGGTAAAAGGCCTGGCTTGACTTCGTATAAGTGGACGAGCTTGGTCCCACAGGTCTCTGCTTGCTAACTGAGGTCCTTCCAATCTTTTCAGGTGTTGATGATATTTTTAATGGATGGATCTGGCTTCTAGTAAAAAGAGGAAGTAGAAGAAAGAAAGATAAGATTACTAGAATGTCCAGTTTTGGGTGAACCTTGATTTCTTGGGTGCTGCACTGATGTTTGTTCTTTTTCTTGTAAAAGCATTTAAAATTGAAAGCTTTATAAGCTCACATCCCAAATCTTTCATAGGTCAATGTGCCAAGGCACCTGCCCTTCAAGGTCGGGAAAGTGAAGGAAGCTGCTTGTGGAGGGACAGTCAATGCTCTCTTAAATGGTGAGTCCATCCCTTCTCTAAACTTCTCTAAAACCAGGGCCTTGCTTTAAAAGAAACAGTGTAATTGAGCAGATGAGAGAGTGGGGGTAAGATAACCCAGACAGTTCACATTGTTAGACCAATTAAACTGGTTTGTCAGGATAGTTTGTAGCAGGTGGGATTTTTGTAGTTCATGGGCAGCAAAGGAGATGCAGCTGCCTTTTGGGCAGCTTTTGAAGACCCAGAACCCCTTCACCCCCTGCCAAATTTCAGCCAGAAACTGAGACTGTGGCCATATCCACACTAGACTGTTACGGTGCTACTATTCCACTTTCAACATCCTATGGAATCCTGGGGTTTGCTGTTTAGAGAGGGGCCTCAAAGGCTATCCCCAAAGGCCCCTCCCTAAACTGCAAACCCCAGGATTCCATAGGATGTTGAAAGTGGAATAATAGCGCTATAACAGTCTAGTGCGGAAATGGCCTGTGTCACCAGAGGTCTCTTGTGGACACAGTTTTCCATTTAAATGCTCCTCTCCCCCTTTCCAAAGCTCCAAGTAGTGTTTTTATGAAACTAGAGTTCACCTGCTGGTCATTTCTGATTTAAAAAAAATGTTTGAATGTGACTTGCATTGGTTCAGATTGTACTGGAAAACAGGTGGGTGCAGCTCCCAGCTCAAATTCTAAAATGCCTTGACGAAAGGGTTCAGCTGACTCCATATTGTAAGAGGGAAAACACATTCTTGATTGATTTTTTTTTTTTTACCTGAGGCAGAGGAAGGCCATGTCTTTGTATGGGGTTATGGAATCCTTGGGAAAGGACCCAAACTAATGGAAACAGCCACTCCTGAAATGATCCCACCTTCCCTTTTCGGCTTATCGGACCTCAGCCCTGATGTCTGCGTGGCTCGGATACGCTGTGGACTTGGCCAGTTTGCTGCTGTCACCAGTAAGTGTCTTGCACTCGACTCCCATGCATGTCTGTGCAGAAGTAAGTTCGATGAGCCTTCCTTCAGGTAGGTGCGTATTGCAATCTGAGACTTGAAACCATCCAGAACATTTTCTGTTTGTCTTGTTTTAAAGTCTAGACAGGGGAAGGCTTTCCTGCCCTGTTGATGTTCCTGGGGCAGGAAAATTACCCCGTTCTATTTGTGGAGAAACTTGAATAAACTTTTTTTCTTCAGTTCTACCTCCAGGTTTTAATTTTTGCCTTTTAGCACTGCTAATCAGCTATATCATTGTCTTGTATTGGTTTTGGTGCTGGACCAGGGTTCAGATCTCTGCTGAGCTGTGGGAACTCTCTGAGAGACCGTGGGCAAGCCCCACTCTCTCAGCCTCAGAGGAAGGCTGTGGTAAACCTCCTCTGAATAATTCTGACCAAGAAAATCCAATGATAGGGTCACCATAATGATCGGGTCATGACAAAGGACTGTTTTCCTCATTGCTTGAATTGAAATCAGTGTCCATTCAACACTGAATCCCTAGGAAACGTCCTTGTAAGACTTAATTGGTTAAAAGTCAGATGTTCTAGAGCCTCCCCAACACCCAGTTGCCTGAATTGTTGTGATGTCACAGTGTTCACCAACACTCATACTTCTCAGTTACTGCACCTCTTGGCGATAGATAATTGAGAGGCAGTGGTCTTCTGAGCAAGAAGGAAAACTTGTCTCTGCCAGAGGAAAGCATATACTTGCTGCCTGTGGAGACTGGAGGAGCTACGTGCAGGTATGGAGAAAGAAGTAAAGCTGAGCAGAAGAATGAAGAAGAACAGAGCAGAAGTAGTCTCAGAAGGTCTTGTTTGCATTTGATGCACAGCCTTTTCTGTGCTTCCCATTTGCTGGAGACAACAGGCATGGATCTGTCAGGAAATCAGGGTTCTGGTATTTGAGGAGTCCTCCTTGTCTTGTTTTTATTATTGTTATTTTAATGGAGCACCTTTCACACCAGCTACTTTGGCCTTGCACACAAGCTCTTCCTATTTTCAGATTTGTTTCAAAAACAAAAATCCCAGAACTCCTTCAGTACCAGGGTCCTGATCGATTCTTGCCCATTGTCTCCAGTTAATAGGAATTGCAGAAATGCTGTGTATCAGATCCACTCTGTAGGGGGCAGCAATGCAGCAAAAAGTGATGGCTGGTCAGAGTGCAACACCCCCCTCCATTGCCTAGTAAGAGAGAAGCAGAGATGTTTCCAAACTGAGCGGGAGAGAATCTGTTAGAAATATGAGTATTTGACTTTGTCTCTAAAGACCACTTATGAGTAATGCCAGTTTTCAGAGGTGGTATGGAGAACACACCACCTTTCATTTTTAAATAGCTTAAAAGCAAGGAGGGGTAGAAGAGAACCTGAAGCGGTTATGTAAGTTATTTAAGTTATTTAAGTAAGGGTGCAGCTTGAAAATTCTTTGAAAGTGCAGACTTTGCCAAGGTAGGTTGTCTTGAGTGACTGTTTGGTGTTTCCCATTGGTTTCCAGACCGAGGAGAGCTCTTTGTCTGGGGCAAGAACGTGAGAGGATGCCTGGGGATTGGCAGGATGGAAGACCAGTACTTCCCATGGCGGGTAAGGAGGCTCATCTTGGGGGCTCTTGCCTGCAGAAGAAGCTGAGCCCCCAGCCAAAGAAGGGGCCACATCAAGAAGCACGGTCTGGGTTTAGGCATCACACTAAAACAGGCCAGAAGCATCCAGGCTGTTGGCTGCAGCTGCCCCCAAAAAGGCCAAATTCTGACTTCTAGAAGCCTTCTCTAAAGGGCAGGAACTGGCTCTCAGGCATGTTTATTTTGGGAGAAGGAGCATTTCTGTGTTTTTTTTTTCTTTTCAAAAGTGGAGGTGGATTTTAGGTCACTACCAATTCTGAGAAAACCATAATAGGCATTTTAGGAAGGATGCCCTGGGGCAAAACTGGCTCCTGAAGGTTCCTCATTCCTGAACTGAAGAATAGCTTAGCGAGACGTTAAGAAGGCAAGTCTCCCCTAGAGGCTGTCCACTCAGTCCTCCCTTCTCGCATGTAGCTGGGGGAGAAATTTGGAAGTTCTTGCTTCCCGTTTTGATTAACTAGAGCTTCCTGTATCATCTAAATCTGGCAAACTATCCATATATAGTTTTATAGATTTGTAAACCATAGTTTGAGGCTAGGTTGTTTGAATCTTGGGAATAATCAAAACAGTAGTGAAAGGTTTCTAAACTCCTCCTCCCAGAGTCCAAGGCAGAGTGAGGCTTTTTCGTGCCTTAATAAACTGGCATTTCAGAAATCTTGTGTCCCCAGGTGTAGTAAGGCTGCAGCTGCAATCAGCCCTAGCTGGTGTGATCAGGGATGATGAAAATAGTAGGCCAACAATGTTTGGGCACCCAAGGGCAGGTGCTAGATTATAATTTAGGTCAGGGATGGGCAACCTTTTTCTTTGAAGGGCCACGTAACCGCATAGGATTCATCTGTTATCACGAAGTATGAATGGTGCTTGGAGTCAAGTCTAGAGCCATAGGTAGGCAGTGCATTCCTTTTTTTCTCTTGTCTTTATTCCCCTGTCGCTCTTTCAAAGTCTGTCTCTGTTCCTCCCTACCTAGCAGGCTTACAGAAGGCTTTTTGAAATCAGAGACATGTGAGGTCATCTCTGCTTTAATGTGGCATCTGAATGCAGCCCCCCAAAAAAAGATTTTGTCAGCTGTGGAACAGTAACATGAGGATGCTTATATGGGAGCAGTATCATTGAAGAGTCTTGTGAAATGCTCAAGAAAGAAGCTACGGGGACTAGGGCTGTGGTCAGGGCTCTCCAACTTTGAAAAAACCAGAAGTGTATCTTTCCCAGGCTTCTTTGTGCCTGTTTATCATGACTCTCTGCACTTCCTTTGGTGCCATTGGAGAGTATTCCTTCATATGGCCTGTAGCTAATGTATGAAACTTGCTGCTACTAGATATGCTAAAGATTATCTCTTTGGACAAATGAATGAGAAGCTGCTGGTTGTGTGGTATCACCAGGATCAGAGGGGTGGTTATTTCATTCACATTCCACAGTGCCAGGTGATAAGCATCTGAATGGTCACTGTGGGAAACAGTCTATTAAAAAATCTACCCCCCAACATGTCTTTCTGCTGGGACCACATAGGCAGTGTGGGGATCTTACACAGCTCATTGAATGTGTCTGTACAATATCATTATCTCACTGGCCTGCCCTGTTGGGGCAGGAGCCGTACTGTGGGAACATCTCCTCCTCTTTTCACCTCTCTGAAATAACATTAAGAATGGGTATGCTTTTCATAAGAAAGTGAATGTATTCATGGAAAGTACCCTTGCCCACTGATTTTCTTGACTCTGCCCTGAGCTGGGAAATGTCCAAAGGAAATGCTGGCAGCCAAGCCCTTTGATTCTACATTTTGAGGTTCCACAGGCATGTGTGTTTCTCCACGAGATCTCTCTCCTGCCAGAGTCCATGATCACAGAATCCATAGGACTTCTGCTCAGGCAGGATGAGATGCATCTTGGCCTAGATTTGAATCAAAGTGACAGGGAGGGAGGGATGGAGGGCTCTTTCAGAACAACATGTTTAACCTTTTGCCTTCATCAGAAAGACAAAAATGGGTCAGGGAAATGCCAAGCAAAGGCTTTTTTGGTTTGGAAAGCTTTTATAGCTGCCTTTGTCTTTTTCCAGGATTGGTAATAGAGTTCCATTTCATGACTTTTAAAATACCAAAGATGTATTAATGGAAAGTTCCTCATTTTGCCTGGTTCTTCACTGTGTTGCCTTTGGAGAAGTGGAAGAGGCTGGCTTGGCTGCAAAATGAGATGTGTGTCATCATGTGGTTGAAGACAGTTTAGGAGAAAGGGGCTGAGCTCTTGAGTTGCAGGCAGAAGGTCTCACCTTCAGTCTCTGGGATCTCTACCTTTTGGCCTTGCTACCTAGATGAGCAGCATGGGACTACATAATACTGCCACAGCAGGAGGAATATGGTTTTCTGAGTGGTCGCCTTCTCCCTTTTAGATTGTTTTTTGTCAGTGAGGTTGTTTGAGGGCCCTAGAAGAGTTGCAGGCCCCTGAGGTCTGCTGTGTAGTTGAAGTGGAGCATTTACCATGGTGGCTGCAGTCCTGTACGGCTTAAGAGCAGGGTAGCAGTTCTACTTGTTGACCTATGGTAGACTGGGCCAGATACTACCCCTGGATTTAACCTACAGCCTCTGAGCTTCCCCACCCACTTGGTGGTTTGTGGGGAATGGGCAGGATTGGAGAAGTGTCTGGCTGTGTCCCTGTAGCCAGATGCAAAAAGATGACATCGGAGCTGAGATCTGCTGGGTGTCCTCCAGCGGTCTCACCCCTTCTGTAATCATCTCATGCCTGACTATGGGGGCATAGTCAGATACTTTTCCAGTCTGGTGCGCTCCCCACTGAATGGCCATGCAGGGATGCATCAAAGGCTGTATGGTAGATGATGGGGTGGGCTGTGGAAGCTGGAGAGGCAGGAGGGGAATACCAAGCTCTGCGTTGACCCAAAAGGGGCATATACAGCAGGGGCAAAGGAAACATATACATGCATGTGCTGCTAAAGAGGTACCAGGCACACAGTGCCACTGTGTGGAATACCCTTCCCATAAAAATTCAACATGCTACAACAATACGCCTGATGAAGGAGGCTTAGAATAGACATGGTTAGAGAACCTATAGCCTTCCAGCTGTTAAGACTACAGTTTTCACCAGCAATGGTCAGCTCCCTACCCTCCCAGACTCACGTGAGGGGACTCAGTAGGATAAAAGGGGAATCTAGATGCAAAGACATAACCATGGGATTTTGCTAGAATGCAGCTTGGCCTCTGAAGCTGACTTTCTCTTGACCCAGGATGAAAAGGATAGGACAGAGTGGCTAGCTGAGCTGCAGAGACCTGTGGAGCATTTTGAGTGTAGCTCTTCTTGTTGACTTGTGTTGTATTGATTTCTCTTGTTACACTGTGGGGGTTGGAGTGGGAAGAAAGCAGCTAGGGCAGGCTAGAAACAGAAAAAAACTGTTTTGAGAGTTGACTGTCACCACCCGGGAGAAGTATTTGGTTTTGCTGATACCTGTTTTTTTTCTTTCTTGTTTAGGTGACGGTGCCAGGCGAGGTGATAGATGTGGCGTGTGGGGTTGACCACATGGTCACGCTGGTGAAATCTTTTGTTTAGGTTTGAAACCGGAGTGCCTCAGCAAAGAGGATCATAAAACTGTTTGAACCATTTTTATTTGGCAATAATTGTTGCCCCTTTGCAGCAAGACTGGCTGATTCCTGGAATTCTCTGCAAGGAAGGAAAAGGAGGTCACCCCCCCCCCCCCGCTTTTAGAGAAGCAATGGTCAAAACCAGCTTCCCCCAGAATCTTTGCAACCAAACACCTTTTTCTTTGGGAGAGACAAGTCATGCTGAATGTTGTAAGTGGCTGGCGAGGCAAGACTGAGCAGGGGGTCAAAATAATGGCATTTACCATTAAACAGAATGAGATATTGTTCATGTGTTTGTCAACATTCTGATCTAAGGAGTGAATATTTTTTTCTCTTCAACAACTAGCTAATTGTTGTTCCAGGGAGTTCCTGTGGGCAGTTACTGAGTTTAATAGAGCTGAAGCTGAAGGAGCGGATTACCTCCTCAGCAGTTGATGGCTAGCATCCCTTACTCAACTGTAGCTAACTGAAGACTGAATTGACCATTTCTGGTGCCACTATGGCCAGACTGGGGACAGAGGAGACGAGTGGCTAACCAATCAAGGTACAATGCAAGGAGGTCCTGCTTTGGCTCTTGGCTGCTGCTGTGAATAGGCCAGGTTGCATTACTTTCCCTCTATTGGGTAACCTGTAGGGTTGCAGGGGTTTCAACTTTATAAGGCAATCTGTGTATTTGAAAACACTATACAAATGTGGTGTACTATTATTAGTACAAGTGAGACTGCAAGTAATGTTGTGGTTAGGATGCTCAGCATTTTCTAGTGTGCTCTTAACCTCGCTGGGCTTCTTTTCCAGGATTTTCTGTATTCAACAGGACTTTTTCCTAAAGGGTCCCCCAGGTTGGATTCACCCAAGCTTTGCGATAACTTAATGTCCTGTACATGGAACAAAATTGGGCTGTCTTGAATACGTTTGGAATGCTTTGCCTAACCTGAGCCTTAGAAATAGAGAGAATGAGTGTTGCATAAGAGGAAATAATAGGGGAATGTAAGACAGGTGGAAATTGCGTAGCCCAGAGGTTGCCCTGTTCTTGCACAAAAGAGAGAATTTGTGCTTGAGGAAGCTTCTGAGAGTGAAGTCCCACCACTTGACACCTTATTTTGGTGAAAGAAATCCCCCCTCAAAGAGATCTAGGGGCTCAGGAAATGGGCTTCCTACCTGGTTTCACCCTTGCCCATCTGGGACTGGTGCAGCTTTCCAGGGTTGGCATCAGTCCCCCTCCCAGCATCTCCCTTGTGGTGCAAGAGAAAGAAACGTTCAGATGGACAGCAAAACATCCTTAAACTTTGTAGCAAAGATGTATTGGGTGACTGCAGAGGGCTTTCTTAGAGGCATACAGTTGCAGCAACACAGAGAAGGTTTTGTAAGTATAAATGTTCAAAAGTCATCTCCTTTTACTCTCACATGACAATATCCTTAGTCCCTTGGTTCGAAGAGGAACACTTAACAACAAAAATCAGAGGATCCAGTTTACTTTCCAGCAGGAGACTTGGGCCCACAAGGGCAGGTTTCTGCACGGAGGACAAGGTCCACCAGGAAGTTCTCTGGCAAGCTAAGTGTGGTTCTTATGAACAACTGTTCGTTTCAGTGTGATGTGCCCAAGAGACCTTCCTGGTGAATAGGGCCATCGCTTTTTCAGGGAAAGGTCACCACAAGGTGATGCTAGCCTGTCATTTTTAAAAAATACACTGATTTGTAGCAGTGTTGCTGTACACCCCTGCACTTCCTCCCCTGGTGAAATTGAGATACAAGTCTGTAAGAAATCTGTCCAGTCCAGTCTGTCCAGTTGTTACTTCACCCCAACTTGGGAAATGCTAATAACAAGTAGCATAACAAAAGAGGGCTAAGACTGCTTTGTACCAGGATGGAACACTTGGCCTTCTGTGCAGGGGAAAGTATTTTGCATTGCTCACCATCCAGGTTTTGGGGCCTTTCTGCCTAAAAGGGATGGATCATATTGGCAGTCTCAGCTAGAACAGACCACTGTTTCAAAAGCACTGAATGGCAAGTCAGCACATATGTAAATCTGATTCATTCAAAGAGTCTACTCTGTAGCGGGGACTAAAGACAGAATTCAGCACTTAGGCTGCGTGAATAGCCACTAGGGCTAGATGGTTTTAAAGGAAGCTCAGAGACCAGACTTTGGAAGGTAACTCCTTACAGGGTTTGAAACATAATTCACTACTGTTACTTGTGCTGGTTGTTCTGCATTGGGGGGAACCTTTACAGTGATCAGAGAATGGCGTAAAAAATATTCGTGTTAAAATGCCTTTTAAAAATGTGTTTAAATGTCCTTAAAAATGAACTAAAAGACTTGTGACATCAAAAGTGTCACTTTTTTAAAAATGCGTTGATGGTGTATTCCTGTATGGCAGGGATTGGATGCAAAGGCCCTTGTGGTCTCTTCCAGCTCTGTGATTCTAGGAAATCTTACTTCACATCCAGGTTTCTTGAAGTCATTACTACTAACTCTGTTGCTTATAAGCTCTGAATCAGGCAAATGCAAAAAGTGTATCTTCAGTCATTACTGATCCCCAATAATGAAACAGGGCCTCCATGTCAAGGTGCCATAGGCCAGTGGCTGCAACGCAGACAGCACAGAAGGCCTGCTGCTGACATGCGCACCTTTGGAGAGTTTCCTAGAAACAGCTGACTGGATGCTGTGTGGAACCTGGATACAGATTACATTGGACATTTAGGCCAGAATCCTGTTGATTCCTGATATATTGGTATAACTCCCAGCTACAGCAAGTATTATTTTTGCAACTTGCAAAAAAAGGGTATTCAGGAGCTCCTTGTGCAATGCCTTTGCACCAAGTATGCAGAAGCTCTCCCTGGTCGCTGACTGGTTGCTCCTGATTGCCATCCAGCTGCTTTTGCACACTTGGAGATGACAATTTACTGCTTCTGCCCTGGGCACACCCTTGTGGCCAGTCAGGGACTGGAGGGAGTAGAGCTGCATGTGGGAGCCCTCATCAGGTTGCATATCCAGGGAAGACGCATCACATTTCACCCTGTCCTGAGCACCCGTGTTAGGTTTACTGGCAGCGATTAATGCTCTGTCACTGGGCCAATAGGGTTTTGGTCATGGTCTGATATAGCAGAACTCTGTTTCCCTCACCCCCTGGTGACATTTCCTGTAATAACTTTGCTGTGCGGATTTATTCTCTGTTCACACTCCCAACAGCACAATCCTGTATCTAGAAGTTACTGAGTTCGTTAGGACTTCTAACAGTGTGTATAGGATTGCAGGGGAAGGAGTGCTCCTTCCAAACATCTCTTCTCCCACCTTTTTAAGAGCCCACTCTCCTTCTGTGGCATATGGCTCACAGTTCCCACTCACAGGAGACAACTTTCCTTCCTTACAGAAGTACTTTGTCCCACAAACCTGCTCACCTGGGGAACCGTGGTGCTCCATCTCAACCTCATGAACTGCCCACATTTATACAATATACCAAAGCCACTTTCCAGAAACAATTGAGGACTCACACACACGCAAGGGCATTCTCCCACTTGCCTTTTCCTGGAAGCAGGGGTAGCTAAAACAACCAGAAATTGCCCAGAATGGAAAAGCTTAGAGTCCAAATCCAGGCCTTTGATTGCTGGTCTTCTAAGAAGAGCCTGGAACTGTAAACCAGCTCCAAATTCTGGCTTGTCGGAGAACAGACAAGCCCAGAGTCTCAGCCCAGATGCAATGCTAAGTGTCTTCCACTCTGGCAAGCTTCTGGCTACTGGCGCCATCGAGACTTGGAGAAGCCAAGCGGAGTAACCAGACACAGTCTGCCATCATGCTACTCATTTCCTAAAAGGTCTCAACAACTCTGGTTCAGTTTTGTGTGAATGCAGCCTCACATACTGCTGTCATGCCAAAGAAAGGGGGGGAAAAATAGCATAATGGTTCCGTTTTGCTTCGAAACTGAACGTTGGCAAACGCTCACAGCTCTTTAATCCCATAGCTTTCGCACTCTGCCCCCTCCCTGTTCCCCCAAGATTTTTTTAAAAATTATTTTAAAAGCTATAGGAGTTATTTGCCTAGTCAACAGTCTTTTGTTTCTTGTTTTCTTCATGGCACGGCAACATTTCTCCCAGGCTCTCTTTGGAGTAATTAAAAAAAGAAAAAAACCCTCCCCCAAATACTGAGAACAATTTTTTTTTTTGCGTGTCCCACTCTGAAAGGTTCCTAATGCTTTTCAGCCTGACTGACTTGGAGTGCATTGATAACACCATTTATATTTTCTTCTGGTACCTGTGAAAGGAGACAAAGAAAAAGTATTAGGATGCTAAAGAAGTTTGCATACATCTGCACAGGAACAACTCAGGTGTGACAGAAAGCACTGGGCAAGAGCCAGACTTAAGAGTGTGTCTACTCTACAGTTATATAGCAGTTCAATTACTCTATACAGGCTTCCCCGATTATCTGACAGGTTAGGAATTGGCTGAAAAGCAGAACCCATGGACTATACTATAGGGAGCATGAAGGACTTACAGAGGGTCAATTGGGGCCAACCATGTGTTTGTTGCTTGCAAAGTCTCAGCCATCTCAGTGCCTTTTACCCCTGTCAGCTTGCTTTGCAAGCAGCGAGCAGTTCTAAGCAAGCCTCAGGTAAGAAAAACTGATGAAAGAGTGGAGCCCTCGTCGAATTAATGGCACTTGTCCATAATCTGGAAATGTCAAAAGAGCAGGTCATCCGATAACGGGGCATCAAAAGGTGGGAGCTTCCTGTAACAGTCATGGCTCCATCATATGGAATCTTGGGATTTATAGTTTGGTGAGCTCTAGTTGTTCAAGGAGTAGGCTAAAGTTCTCTAGCCCAGAATTCTGAGTCCCTCGGCAAACTACTAACCCAGGATTCCACAGGATGGAGCTATGGCTGTTACAGTGGCATTGAAATGTACCTTCTGGTAGGCCCACCTAGAGCAAACCCCCCTGAATCGTTGGGATTTACCCGTATTTTGACTCACTATTCAGCAGTGGATTCAGTGGCTGTGCTCTAGTTGGGACTAACAGATAGAATTCTGGACGTAATATTTCCACTGAAAGCAACGACTGCAGTCCTGTTGGTGTCTTATGTATGTGTTAAGTTCCTCCGCAGAAGTGGCTGTACTGCACTCAGTTCAGTGTTGCAGAAGCAGTGTATGCACGGAATGGTGTTGCACATACTGTATTTACAGATTCACTTGTACTTTCTGTTCAGAATGTTTCATTCCATAGAAAAGTTGCATAGCACAATCAGTGCATAACTCCACACATGGCAATTTATGCCACATAAGCTCAATGAGGAATCTCAGCCAATGCGACTTAGGCTAGTTATGACTAAGTGTGGAGCCAAGCCATTGTTTACACATGATTTATACAGATGTCTTCCTGCATTTATACAGATGTCTTCCTGCATCCTTTGGCAATTTACTGATTTACCAATCTGATAAACCAATCTTGCATGTAATCTTTTCTCTGGATATTAAAGACCATGCCATAGTGTTTTTAGTTTCTCTGTTGGGATGTGAAAGTTGGACAGTGCAGAAAGGTGATGGGGGAAAAAAGAGATAATCTCATTTGAAATGTGGTGCTGGAGAAAGTTCTACAGATATGATAGACTACTGAAAAGAAAAAGAGTCCAAGAGAAAATTAAGCCTGATCTATTCCTAGAAGCCAAAATGACTAAACTGGAACTACCAGACAGATCATGAGAAAATATAACCAACTGGGGAAAAAAAATAATGCTTGGTGAAATGGAAGGCAGTTAGGAAGAGGCAAAGGCCACATTACAACTGGACTGACCCAGTCAGGGAAGCCACGGCTGCCCAAAGGTTGCAAAACCTGAGCGAGGCTGTTAATCGGGAGATTGCTCATTCAGTCTTAGAGCTGGCTTCATGGCGTGTAGCAACGAAAACCAGGAATGCCAGTCAGGCCAGTAGGGAGCTGGCCATCCTCCCTTCACCAGCTTCCATGCTATGCTGGAGCTCTTTCTGCAGGGCCTGCTGGGAAGCAGAGGCAACTGGAAACAAAAAACAACGTACTCTGGGCTGCTCCTTTTGCCAACCTGCAGCAGTTCAAGTCTACCATTTTTTTCTACAACCAGCTTTTTATTGATAATTGGGGGGCGGGTCTTCTTAGAAGTAAAAAAAGCAGTTAGATAAAAAAATTTTTGCAGCCAACCCAAAATCCATCTTCTAATTTCCCAAACGTTTGTCCCTCCTGATGAAACAGGCTTTCCACTCTTGTTTTTGCGGGTTGGGAGAGCCATTCCATTCTGTGGTGAGGAGAGGAGATGGACTTCTGGGTTTTACTTTCTTTTTGCTGGGCATTCCCCTAGCATTCTGTGCCTTTTGAGCTACCCACGCTTCCAGATCTGAAAAAGTCCCAAAGGAAGAGTCCACTCATGACATCTTACCCAGGCCTTAACTGAGAAGGCAGGAAAGTTACAGATCTGCTGGAGAGAGAATTGTACAGTGAAGGGCAGAATGCTTGGCTGTGTGTCCCCTCATCACCTTGAAACTGATGAGGTGGGGTAGAGCTCCTGAAGACTTACGTGAAATAAAAATTATTTGCCTCCTTGATGTTCGTGTGACTAAGGTACCCTGCGCACCACCTCCCTAAAAATTCATCAGATTCATCTCCTCTTTTGAAATTTCTAGCAATTTTTAACAGCCATTCATTTTCTACCAAAGTGAATGAAAATGGTTTTAAAAAAATTGAACACATTAATAGAAATATATGCCTGGATCCTATTAGCAGTCCCACCTAGACTAGGTACACGGAATCAACTGCAGAATGGTAAGTCCACGCTTATGTAAATCCCATTGATTCAATGTGCCTATTCTCTTTGGAACCACCAAAAGTAAGGTTGGGGATTGTAGCCTTCCAGATGCTACTGGATTTGCAACCGCCAGCGTTTTCTCCCTGTTGGTTATTCTGGTTAGGGAGTCCTGGGACTTGCAGTTCAACATCTGGATGGTTGCTGCGTGTTTAGTTTTTGCTAAACGTTGGAAATCATCTGCACTAACTAAAGATGAAGAATGGGCATTCCAATTGTTAGAAATGGCCACTAGGGATAAACTTACAAATTCAAAAAGACAGAAAATGATAGATTCTTATGTTAAGGACTAGTCTCCCATTACTGAATATTTGAGGAACAACTGGGGAGATTTAGTTTTACATACTGAGGCGTAATCAGTTTTAGAACCAACTGTAAAATTAAACAGGAATCTGTAGAACAAAAAGATACAACCACTTTAGTAAGAGACAATATATCATTGTATTAGGCTGATGTGGGTAAATTAATAACTAATGGACTAATAAATATATATTAAATCAATTGAAGAGATAGATAATCTTTAACTGATAATTAGTAGAATCTTGAAATTACAACTACAGTGGAAAAAAAGTAGATCCTTTATGATAGAAGTATGGTAATAAATAACTGAATTGTCATAAGGAAGTTATTTTTTTTCTTTTCCCTTCCCCCCCTTTTCTTTCTTTTTTCAAATATCTGTATATGCATTTTTTTTATTTTTATATGTAAAAAGAACTGCACAAGATTCCTGAAGTCGATGCTTTGATACGAAGCAACATAAGGTATCAATATTTGTATTATAGAAGTTACATAGGTATCTATATTATACATTGAATATGGATTGAATCTTTGTCTTTGTAAAAATATAAATTAAAAAAAACACACATCTGGATGGTTGCATGATTTCAGTCTTTGCTTTTGGTAGTTCCAACTGGAGTAGAGTCATTGAATCAGTGGGATTTACATGAAGTGCGAGTTTAAATCCAGCAGTTGATTCAATGGGTCTTGTATAGGTGGGTTCCATTCCGTTTAGTTGGGGTCTGACCGATTAGATTCAAGTTGTAGCACGCCAAGGAAAGATGTCCTAGCCTAGTTTTCACCCAGATGAGCTTCCCCTCCTATGCATATTTTTTATTTTATCTATCTATTTACTTGGATGAAGGAGCCTTCAGTAACGTCTGCCTCTGGCTGAAGCGGAGAAGCAGGTGTTATCGCAGGAGTGAGAAACAGGCCAGCGTGTTAGCTTTCAGACAGGCGTTGATAGACTTGACTTATCAATGTGGTAAATGTTCAACAAAATAAAGCAAACAGAGCTAAACATTTGACCTCTGCTATCTGAGATCGTGTTGACTTTTTGCTGTGCGTACACATCAGCGCTCCCAGACCGGGAAAGAGCGGGGAGAGACACAGAGAGCAGAGGGGCTGAAGTGCACGGGGGACTGCTTGGGTTTGCTGCATTAGCTTTTAATGGGTTAAGAGGGCAGGCCACAGAAAAGAGGCTTAATGGGTTATAATGGTAATGGCCACCACTGGGGCCGGGGAGTGTTGGCGCGTGATGGTGGGACAACACAGGTCCAGAAAGGTGCTATTGTTCATTAGAACGGTTTGAAAAGAGCTGATGAGCTTTTGAAAAGCACGCACATAAAACATGGCAGGTAGCTTATGGCTGTTACCGAGGCCGGCATGAAATGTCTTGTCTTGGGAGGTGGAATATCCAAAATGATTTCTCCGTGTCCCCTTAAGAAAATGCATAGAGATTTTCTGACCCACAGATCCCCTGGAAATGAGAGTAGCACACGCTTTAAGGCATCCTCACTTTGTAAAGTTACTTTTTTTTAAGCTACAGTTCCGAGAAGCACCCAGGCAGCATGGCCAGGAGTTGTTTCCGGGAGCTGTAGTTTTAAAAAAGTAACTTTTCTAAGTTAAGGGCATCCCTCTGGCTTTTCCAGGCTGAACTGTTATTCTCAGGTAGCACTTTTAAAGGGACTTAAGGAAGGGACGTACCCAGTGGCGCAGCTATGTGGAGGGGGCAAAATTAGGTCACTGGTCCTCCAAATAAGAATTCCACCCCCCAGTGAAATTTTCATTCAGTCCCCGAATTTCTACTATTGCAGAGGATGAGACATTAAAAATTAGTCACACCTAGAACTCTTAGCTTTAACTTTTATCTTCCTCTTTTCTTTAGATGCCTTAGCTGTCTTCTTGAATGTTTGGCTGAAATTTTAAGTTGCTGCAATGCTAGAAATTTGGTACTTGGAAAATTTCATCTGGGGGGGAGCTCAGAATTCCAGTTGGGGAAAAATGCCCTCACTTGGCCCTCTCCCCCTGAGCTACATCCCTGGTAATAGTGGAGATGCATGCTTTGCAACCAAAAGCCCCAGGTTCAATCTGAGACTCAAAAACCCAGGTCCAAGGGCTGAAATGCAGGAGACCTGCTGCCATTCAATATACACCAGGGGTGGGGAACCTCTTTCAGGTGAATTCAGCTTTGAAACAAGTTCTTTAGGGGGGAAGGTGATTAGCGGGGCTCAAACTACCAAAATACTTAGCTGAAAACTCCTACTGCAAAAGAACTAAGCCTTGGGAGAAGTGTGTCAACCGTGAAGAAGGAAGACAATTCCCATGCAGAAGCTGGGAAATCACGACATGATGGCGTCAAGGAGAACAGGATGTGGCCATTTGAGAACCCCAGAGGAGCTCAGCTGAGACCCTGGAATTTCAGGCTCCCCACCTCCGATGTTGATAACATGGACTAGATGGACCAGTGGGCTTTGATTCAGTATAAGGACGCTTCCCCGACTTACCAGTGCATGATCAAACTTAAAAGTACTAATGTAATAAGCTGGGATGTCGGCCGCTGCCAAAGGCTCCGAGATCTGTGCCACAATTCCACACTCATCTGGAAGACAAAAATTAAAACTCCATATAAGTGATCTGGACACGTTTGTTCTTGCCCTGGTGACTCTTACCGGCCAAAATCCTACATCACCTCAGCACAGCAGAAATAGTTACCCTCAGAGTTAACATGTAACTCGTATATTGAATACTAATGTAGTGCAATGTATATGGATCAATGGTTAATGCAACCAGCTAACAATCCATTATGCAACTGCAATGCATTGTGTGCAAAGGCACGCACATGCTACACTGTGGGCTTTAATGAATTGTTGTGTCCACATTTGTCCTACGTATGCAACTCAGCTTACATCACTGTCAACTGGATGCAACTACAGTTGGCTCCCCACCTTCACAGGTTCAGCACTCGTGGATTTGATTATTTGCAGGTCATTGCCCCTGCCACGGAAAAAATACGTTTTCTCTCTAGGCATTGCTAAGTCCTCCTGCGTATACTATGGCCCATTTCTGCCGGAGACTGACTGCAGAATCGTGTGGGAGGACCTAGAAATTCCTAGAGAAGCGTTCTCAGGTTTTAAAAAAAATAGCATTTGTGAATTTTATTTTTATTAATGTTTTTCTACTTTCACAGGGTCTTGAGCCCCTAATTCCTGCGATAGTGGAGGGCTCACTGCGCTACGCATTGTCCAAAAACCCCCACTCTGTCATGTAACTAACAGGATGCTGGTCACGCTAAGCAATAAAAGCAAAAACAGCAGACAAGACTTGATGTGCTGATAATGGCCACTTGCTTTATTTGTTTTAAAAAGCCCAATGCGTTTCAGACTCTATCAAAGTTGGCTTTCCCCAGGGAATTTTGTTATGTGGATGTTTTTAGAGATTATAATTAATTTTGTGTTGTCCTTGTTAAGGTACCAAATGGAATCATATTAGTAATTTTTAGCTTAGCCCCTGAAAAAAGGCTCTCTGTATCTTGTTTTAGCCAGGTTGTAAGCTGCCCCTGTCAGGGTGCCATATCGTCGGAAAGGTGGGACATAAATAAAGCAAATAAATAAACGAAAAAGGGCAAGTTGCCTTAATGCTGATATTGTGATCAGTGGTTGTAAAGGCAGGGCTGGGCCCATGGACGTTGTTGTACCACTCTCCAGTCTTTCAGGCTCATCGCTGTCTGGTTCTCCAGGGGGCCACAGCCCTGCAGTCTCTTGCCCTCCTCTGGCACCACTGGTTCTTCAGCCATTGAGTCCAAGCCCAGATTACCGGATCCCTAGGTCATGATTTTGTCTGGTAGTAAAGATTCCACCCAACAGAAGCAGCCCTTCCACTGAGTACGCGACTTTGGCCCTCACCAAGACCTCTGATAATCCTGCAGTTCCATGACTGCAGGATTGGTTAAGAGGAAACATGATAGCCATGTTTAAATATTTGAAAGGATGTCCTGTTGAAGATGGAGCAAGTTTGTTTTCTGCTGCTCCAGAGACTAGGACGAGGAGCAATGGATTCAAACTACAGGAAAAGAGATTTCACCTAGACACCAGGAAGAACTTCCTGACGGTAAGAGCCGTTTGACAGTGGAATATGATGCCTGGGAGTGTGGTGGACTCTCCTTCCTTGGAGGTTTTTAAACAGAGGCTGGATGGCCGTTTGCTGGGGGTGCTTTGAGTGTTTGTTCCTGCATGGCAGAATGGGGTTGGACTCGATGGCCATGGTGGTCTCTTCCAACTCTATGATTCTACGACTGGGCTTTTTAAAACTAAGCAAGTGAGCATCTATCAGCCTGTGGAGCTTCGCCTCCTGTTTTGCTTTTACTTTTCAAACATGCTCATCAGTTCTCTCCTCCATTGCACACAAGACTAACACAATGCTCTTTATCCTGGCCAGCCTTCAAAGAGACACCTAACATACATATGCTTTGACTGTCAAACAGGTGTGCACTGGTTTAGGAATAAATGTGAAATTGGACTGAACGGGTTTCCACTTCTTACGAAGTGAACACCGAATTATGAAACAACACCAACTTAGGAAATGAGCAAAGTGTCAAGTCACAACGTCGAATGATGAAACGAACACGTTAAGACATTAATAGCTAGGGAAAAATTGTTTTTGGCTATTCTACTTGCCATCCTAATTCCTTAGCCTTCAGCTCCTGTCGTCTGGGTGGATTAAGGCATTCTGGCAACCCGAACTATGTCAAACTTAAGAGCCCCCCACTCCCATAGCTTTGTGTCAAAAGCGTGTACTAGTAAAGGCATTTTGTAAAACTTGACAGATGTGCGTGTGTTCGGATGCCTCTCACAATCCAAGCCCCTAAAATGTACCTTCCTCAGCCACTGCAGAAATCCGGCTCTGCTTTTAATCATTTGAAGATGTTCTGGGTCCCATACTGGGAGAAAGGTGGCATACAAATATAATAAATACATAAATTCTGAAAAACTAAAATTATAGCCATGACCACTGGTGATGTATATCGGACACTCAAGCCAATAAACACAAGATCCCATTGGCTGGTGTAACCACGCTGGCGGAAGAGGAGAGACAGCGGAAGAGGTGGCCAAAGGGCTCGCAGGTGCTCCGGCAAGGGACACCAAAAGCCCTCCCCGAGAGGAAGTACAGCTTCCCGCTTGGCTCCTGATGGGGTACAACTCCCTCGTCGGAACAGCTCCACGGGCTGGCGGTCCGTTTCCAGGCACAAATCCAAGTGACCTATATACTTATGACCTATAGGCCCTATACGGCTGAGGTCCAGGATATATGAAGAACCATATGCTCCCATATGAATCTGCCCATGTTTTGAGATCTTCTGGAATCTTTGAGATCTCCCTTCTCTCTCTCCCACCACCCTCTCAGGTACGTTTTGCGGGGAACACAGGAGAGCCTCTGGAACTCCCTGCCTGGAGAGGTTAGACTGGCACTCACCTTTGTATCTTTCTGCAAAGATTTGTTTGTTTCAGCAGGTCTTGGAAGCCAAGGGGAAAGGGCTTTGCATGGTGTGCTGGATTTGCCTTTTTGCTATTTTCTTTTTACTAGCTGATGTTTTTAACAATTTTTTTTTCTGATAGTTTAATTACACTTTTTTTGAAGCTACCTTTTGTAGTGTGTTTGCGTTTTTTTTAGCCATATTTCTTTTAACTGTCGTAAGCCACCTTGAATCCTGAACTGGGAAAAAGTTGAGATAGAAATGAAACGAGTGAAATAAATAAAACAAAAAACATGATATGACGGGGGCAGCTTTTGATCCTGTTCCCCCGTATCAAAAAAAAAAAAGAAAAAGAAAAAAAGAGAGAGAGACCAGTGTAAATTGCCGAGAGGATTCCAGCCCAGAGCTACAACTACTGGGACAACTGGGGAAAATAAAATGGCGAGCACTGCAACAGACAGTGTCATGCTTCAGTTCTGGGAGGCAGGAATGTCAGAGGCTGTGCTTCCCTGACCTAGACTTCTGGTAATATGTCCACCCCAAAAGCAACACTTCCAGTCCTTTCAGTGAGTGTTGGTGGTGGATAGGTGTCTCAGAAAACATGACTGCATTCTCTCTCAAACAAAAAAACCTTGATTCTTTCAGGAAGGCAATCTGTTTACTGCTGTGAGTTCCTCCCTCTCTCATCTTGGAATTTCCTTTTCCTTGCGGCACCTCAGTGCAAGGAGAGGAATATTAAACAGGTCGTAAATGACGGTGTAGCCTGTGAAGTTCATAATCTTTATGGCGAGGAGGGTGTGAGAGGGATGGCAGGTTGATAAGCCTGCTGATTTATTGATGGGGGATATTTTTGAGGGGCCTTGAGAATGTCTGTTATTCAGACTAGGGACTCTTTCACATTATACTGCTATACTTAACTGCCATGGTTCCATCTGATGGAATCCTGGGATTTGCAATTTGGGGGAGCCAAAGAGTCTCTCCTGCCCCATCTAGGAATCAAGGCACCTTGTAACAGTTAAAACAGGTACAGTTTTAAAAACTGTATTATACATATATGAAAAATATAATTAAACAAACGATAGAATAGAATCATAGAATCATAGAGTTGGAAGAGACCCCAGGGGCCATCCAGTCCTACCCCCTTCTGCCATGCAGGAACCCACCTCAAATCACTCCCAACAGATGGCCATCCAGCCTCTGCTTAAAAAGCTCCAAGGAAGGAGACTCCACCACACTCCATGGAGGCAGCAGATTCCACTGCCGGACAGCCCCGACCGTCAGGAAGTTCTTCCCGAGGTTCAGGTGGAATCTCCTTTCCTGCAGCTTGAATGCCTGGAAACAGTCCAGCTAGTGGAGCTGTTGTGTTTTGACTTAGCAGGAGCACCTCCATCTTGTCTGGATTGCGTTTCAACTTCTTTGCCCTTATCCGGTCGCTTACAGATAACAGCACCAGTTTAGGACCAGGATAGATTCCTTGGATTGTGGTGGAAAGGAATTATGTAGCACTAGGGAAAAAACAGAACTCCAATGGGCCTCACAAGCCAATGGTCAGTACTACCTTCTGGGTTTGCTTTTTCAGGAAGGAAGAGAGCCAGTGTAAAACACTGCATCCATGTTTCATCCCAGCAAGGCAGCCCAGAATGATGCCACGGTTGATGGTAATGAAAGCCACTGAAAGGTTCAGCAGAACATGCAGGAGGGACGCACACCGCTTGTCTAGTTCCCAGTATAAGCTGCCCACCAAAGTGACCACAGCTATCTCTGTTCCATAGCCATGCCTGAAACCAGACTGAAATGAATCTAGATAATCTGTCTTATCCAGAAACATATGGAAGTGGTGCGCACCACATACTCCAATACGAAGCCAAAAAAAACCCCTGGAAACTGGCGGGTTGTTATCCAGTACGGTGGGATCCAAGGAGAACTTTTCCAACAATTGCCTTATAACTGCCTCCTTTAGATACGATGGAGCTGTGCCTCGTTTTGGTGAGGCACTGACCATTCCCTCAGTCCGTCTCCCTCCGGCTTTTGTAATAACCCACAAAAGGCAGGAATCTGGCATGAAATGTATAGTGTGAAGTGTTCCTCTTCAGGATGCTGTCAGCCACACCTTTGCCCACAACACACCATCTTCCCCTCCCACCTCAGCGTTTCTTACTAGGCTATTTTGGTTCTCATATCATGAAGTTTCTTGTACTTCTGAAAAACCCCAAGATCGCTGGCATCTCCCTTCTTGGGTTCAGCTGGTGCTGTTTTGACTAAATAAAGAAACCGTGCTTAGAAAACGAGTTCGTGATCTCGTACACAATATACGGCGGACGGCTTTTTAAAGCAAACGTAGCAAACTAAATTTTGCCAAGTAGGGCCAGATTTTTAACACTTTTAAAAAGGTGGCACAAAATGTGAAACAAAACTCTGAGAAAATGCTCCTCCCACATATTATGCTAGAACTTTGCCATCTGTGGCTTCTGCCTATTTTGCTGCCTCATTTAAAGTGCTGGTTTTGACTTCTGAAGCCTGTTTCCTCCCCTGTCCAGCCACGCAGATCTTAAGACCACCCTTAGATGGCTTCCTCCAGCTGCCCCTGCCAAACGTGGTGGCTACAATGAGCAGGGCCTTTTCACTGGTGACACCTTATCGATAGAATGTCTTCACTGAAGAGGCTTGCCTGGCACCTTCATTATGTGCTTTTCAGTGCCAGGCCTTCTTATGTTCTTAATTATGATTTCAGCCATCTCTTTTAGTAGTATTTGATCAGATGGAGGCAACTTTGCTCGCTGCAAATGATGGGGTCTTTTCCTGTCATTCAGAAAGCGGCAGGTTAATGGTTCTGCCGCCCCCAGTGTAAGCAACCTCCAGTGCCAGGGGGAATTGCCTGTCGTACAGGATGTTGTTCACAGAAAAGGGTGAGAACGTGACTGGATGTCTACTTCCAGGCTTAATTTTTTTTTTAAGAGGAGACATTCTTTTTTTTGGGAGGTAATTGCACCACTCTATCTTGCTTTGGTTAGACCTCATTTGGAACTCTGTGTCCAGTTCTGGGCACCTCAATTTAAGAGGGATATCAAAAGCTGGAGTGTGTCCAGAGGAGAGTGACCAAAATGGTGAAGGGTCTGGAAGCCATGAAGCCCTACGAGGAACGTCTTAGGGAGCTGGGGATGTTTACTCTGCAGAAGAGAAGGTGAAGAGGGGACATGAGAGCCATGTTTCAATATTTGAAGGGATGTCATGTCGAGGAGGGAGCGGGCTTGTTTTCCACTTAAGAAACTAGGACAAGGAGCAGTGGATTCAAACTACAGGACAAGATATTCCACCTGAACCTCAGGAAGAAGTTCCTGATGGTCAGAGCTGTCCGGCTGTGGAATCTGGTCCCTCCGTGGAGCATGGTGAAGTCTCCTTCTTTGGGAGTTTTTAAGCAGAGTCTGGGTGGCCATCTGTCTGGAGTGCTTTGATGTGTGCTCCTGCATGGCAGAAGGGGGTTGGACTGGATGGCCCCCGGGGTCTCCTCTATGATTCTATGACTCTATAAGGCATATTTAAAGCAAACTCAGCTGCTTCTAGAGGTTTCTAGGAGTGGAACTTCCCCTTTCGTATCCCCCACTACTTTCCTGGGGCTCATATGGGGAACCCACACTTTGCCAACCCCTCTTTTAGTTCTTCATACTGTTTTGTACCTGCTGCTGGTTTTACTTTTGGATTTACTGTTCTCTAATTTTATGTGTTTAATTTGTACACATGCCAAGAATGTAGTTCCTAGTGGTTTAAAAATGTAATAAACAGGCAAGCAAACAAACAGACACACAGAACTGGGGCTGGAAACAAACCAGGGGCCAATGTAGAGCGCATGGAATGGAATCATAGAATCCTAGAGTTGGAAGAGACCCCAGGGGCCATCCAGTCCAACCCTCTGCCATGCAGGAACGCCCATCAAAGCACTCCCAACAGATGGCCATCCAGCCTCTGCTTAAAAACCTCCAAAGAAGGTTTTTACTCCATGGAGGTAGCAGCGTATTCCACTGCCAGACAGCTCTGACCGTCAGGAAGTTCTTCCTGAGGTTCAAGTGGAATCTCCTTTCCTGCAGCTTGAATCCACTGCTCCTTGTCCTAGTCTCCGGAGCAGTGGAAAACAAGCCCGCTTCCTCCTCAACATGACATCCCTTCAAATATTTAAACATGGCTATCATGTCCTGTTCTGAAAAATGTTTGGTGTCATCCGCAATTTTGCACATCACAGTAACGCTGGGTTAGATTTCAGGAAAAACAGAGAGAAACCAGCTAAAAACCAAGATGGAAGGTGCTTATAGTTATACTGGTGGGACAACCAGTAGGGCAGGATTTTCACTAGGAGCCAACGGTAATGGTGCAACGTACCAAAGCCAAGGGGCTGCCCTCCAATGCGAACCATCTTCCAGAGCTCTCCAGATGCACTTGTAAACAACAAATTATTCGGAAATCTGAGAGAGAAAGAGAATGAGAGAGGACTGAAAAAACAAAATCCATCCTAACACCATATTTTAAAAAGTAGCCCAAATCCCTCATAAGGAGACATAAAATTCCACCATGGCAGAACTATAGCATATCTCCCTTTCTGCAGGACTCACGTTCCTTCTGTAACCCACCCCTCGGCCAAGTAATGGCGGGCAGAGAGCGGGGGGTGTCTGGCAACATCATCTTCCAGGACCTCTGGAAGATGCTAGGCAGGTTCTGGAAGAAGTCTTCATCATTCTACATCTAGTTATACCGAAATAGCCCGGCACTTCTCAGCTGGCCCCTGCTCTCACATTGGCAACTAAACGGCATTTTGCACATGCAGCCATATGCTAGACTTCTGCTGCTTATGTTACTAACAGGATGCCAGCGACATGTTAATGACGCACACCCTGACTGGCGGGACGTTGCCTGAGAATTTTAACCCTGAATCATATAACTTTGGCAGGAGAAAGAAATTTTTGCTATAGCATGCAATCATTCCTTCTTCTTTGACAATTCCTAGGCCGGATTCTATTCTAGTTGGGACCATCGATAGGATTCAGGCTCCTAGAATCCCTCTGCTGATACGGGAGATTTTGGGAACCGGCCCAAAAATGAACTTCCACATTCTGGGGTTTAGCCTTACTCCTTTTGGATTGGTGGGATTTGGTTCTTCCATGCTAGAATGGCATGACTATTTTCTGCATATTCTGAAGTGGGGATCAGAGAGCCCTAATTAGCAGCTTGTAACTTTTCTTGACCGTGTGTGTTTGCACACGTGTACAAAAGCTCCTGATAAGAAAATCCTCTGTGAATATGATATATGAAACTATTAGTGGCCCCTCCACATCTGTTCACAGATTTGATTATTCATGGATTATTTGCTGCTGCCCTAAATCATTTCTAATAGGGACTTAAAAGTCTCTCTTCAGGTTCATCGTCTCTCTCTGCCAGCCTCACAAGACAGAGAGAGACTGTGAGGCCATTTCCACACTAGATCGTTATAGTGCTATGATTCCACTTCCAACATCCTATGGAATCCTGGGGTTTGCAGTTTAGGGAGGGGCCTCAAAGGCCCCTCCCTAAACTGCAAACCCCAGGATTCCATAGGATGTCGGAAGTGGAATCATAGCACTATAACGGTCTAGTGCGGAAATGGCCTGAGGGTCTGTGAACACGAGGGAAGGCCTGTACATCCCTATTAAAAACGGTGTAGGGCAGCAAGCTCCAATGGCTGCCTCCTTCCGACTTGTGAAGGAGCCCTACCATCTCGAAGGCAAAACCAGACGGCTGATATGCTCCACGCGCAAAACCTATAGTTATTTGTGTTTTTTCCACTTCTGCACTCAAACCCGATGAATGCGGAGGGTCAACTGTAATTGGAAACCTTACCTCTTCTGTGTCTGTACATCCATCACCAAAGAAATGTAACCCTCAATGAGAGAAAAGGAGAAGAAGCGGATGTGTCCGGAGTCTTCATTGCCCGCCACAGAATCTTTTACTCTGCGGGAAAGAAGAAGCATGGCTGAGTGCTTAAAACGCCTTCAGGGCACCGAACAAAGCCCCTTCTGGTCAGCTGAGGATGGGAGATTCCTTCACATCACTTTGTACTGACTTTCCTCTGAGTGGAAAAAGCTCAGGGAAGATTTTCCAGCATGGGTTCCCCACAGAGCAGAAAAGCTGCTTTGGGGGCTACAACTGGCAAGCTGTCTGGGGTCTGAAAAAAGAAGCTTTTAACAGTTTTGGTGTTCTCCTTGGAGCATAAAAATAACAACATAGAGCAGAGCTTTCCAAACTTTTCATGCTCGTGACATGCTTTTTCAGACATGCATCATTTCGCGACATAGTAATTCCGTTTTACTAGCAAACCAGAGGTTAAACTAACCTCTTATAAGAGATATGGGCAAATACATAAATTGTAATAACAAAATGTATGGGGACACAACATATCTCATGAAAACTTTTCATATATTTTTTAAAATATATGATTTATAAATAATAACATACATTTCCAAGATTGTAGGCGACACACCTACACACTTCAGGCGACACACTTACGTGTCGCAGCACGCTGTTTGGAAAGACTTGACATACAGAGAGCAAAGTAGCTCAGGTTAACAGCTCTTGCAAGGTTCTTCTTAAACGTTTCAGTCATTTTATGGCAAAGGGTTCAATTAGATGGTCCTTATGGTCTCTTCCGATTTTGATTCTATATTTTAAAATATAAAATATCACTGTGTTGGCTGCCTTGGAAAATGGCTGAAAGCCAGATAAATATATAATTTAAAGCAAACAAAACTGGTTGTAACATTTATACCATCCCTGTAAAGCCAGGGCTTTCCAAATGGTGTGCCGCGACACGTTAGTGTGTTGCCAGAAGTGTGTAGGTGCGTCGCCTACAATCTTGGAAATGGATGTTATTATTTATAGATCACATATTTTTAAAAATATATGAAAGGTTTTCGTGAGATATATTGTGTCTCCATACATTTTGTTACTACAATTTATGTATGTGTTTGTATAAGGGGTTAGTTTAACCTCTGGTTTGCTAGTAAAACTGAATTACTGCGTCACGAAATGACGCATGTCTAAAAAGTGTGTCACCAACATGAAAAGTTTGGGAAGCTCTGCCATAAGGTAAGTCAACATTATTACCATGTTGCCTTTATTGGAAATCCTAGAATAAAGGTGGTAAGTGGAGTTGCGGGGGTGATCTGTCCAAGTCCAGTTGGTGAATTCACAGCAGTGGTGAGATTCAAACTAAGAACATTTCTGCATGACACTCTTATAGCACAATGATTCCACTTTCAACCTCCTATGGAATCCTGGGGTTTGCAGTTCCGGGAGGGGCCGGCCGGCCGCTCCAGGAACTGCAAACCCCAGGATTCCGTAGGAGGTTGAAAGTGGAACTATTGCGCTATAAGAGTGTCGTGCGGAAATGGCCTAAGTTGAGCCTGGAAGGGAGAGGGTGGGCAACTTCAGGCTCCAGGTCTGAATCTTGGCCCTTCTCGAGTTCCTCAGATGGCCATGCACGCTTCCATTGACACCATTCAGGTGGTCTTTCAGCTTTTCTATAGATCTTCTACAAAGGTTGAAAGCCTCTCCTATGGCTAAGCAGATCTTAAAACTAAAATATGCTAAAATATGCTGGTACTTCATATGTGGCTCTGCCCCTTTTGCTTTTGGCCTTGCCTACCACTAGAAAACAGCTCCTGAGAATTTCTCTGAAACCGGATTGACGCTCAAGCTGAAAGAAGTTCTCCAAACTTGCTCTCGGCCATAACTTCGGAAAGCTACCTTTTAAACTCTGATTTACAGAGTCCACCATCACCATTGGGAGTTGTAGTCCAGGAAATAATTTTTCTGAGCTCTACTCTAAGCCACTGACAATACACTTGCAGGTGGGATTTTGCTGGGCCCAGCAGCCGTGTGTGTGTGTTTCAACCCAATCTTCATTTGTGGACACATGCTTATAAAGCAGGAAATTAATGTGGCCCTCCAGATATTGTTGGACTGCAAGCCCCATCATCCCTCACCATTGGTTATAGTGGGAAATGTAGCACAACTACATCTTAAGGGCTGCAAAATTCTCAACTCTGTTATAGAACAAATGATAACAAGACATGCAAAATTTAATAATACGGCCCCCAAAGGGAAGCACTAATTAAAATGTCTCAAAAAAATTTATCTCATAAGCTCTTCCCAGCTTATAACATCTTTACTGGAAGCTTGCTCCTACAAGAATGGTCACTTCTCCCTGCTGAAATATTATTAACTATTGGCCGGCATCTGTCAAGTGCTCCGCAATGCACACAGAGGACCTCCAGTAAGGCTTTGCAACCATCTCATAAGATAATCCAGCACTAGAAACCACATTACATATCTGAGAAAGTCAGATCTAAGGCTACTTAGTGAGGGCCTAACACAAATGAGCTCTGGACCCCAGATTTTGTGGTGTAGCTCAGTCCTTTGGACCAGGACTAGCAACCATAGGGCCTATTCTCCCCTAGACCTCCTCAGTCATAGAATCATAGAGTTGGAAGAGACCCCAGGGGCCATCCACTCCAACCCCCTGCTATGTAGGAACACCCATCAATGCACTCCCAACAGATGGCCCTCCAATCTCTGCTTAAAAACCTCCAAAGAAGGAGGCTCCACCACACTCCAGGGAGGCAGCAGATCCCGCTGCCGGATAGCCCTAACCGTCAGGAAGTTCTTCCTGAGGTTCGCCTTTCCTGCAGCTTGAATCCATTGCTCCTTGTCCTCGTCTCCGGAGGGGCAGAGAACAAGCCCGCTTCCCCCTTGACATGACATCCCTTCAAATATTTAAACATGGCTATCATGTCCCCTCTTAACTTTCTCTTCTGCAGACTAAACATCTCCAGCTTCCTGAGCCTCTCCTCATAGGGCTTCATGGCTTCCAGACCCTTCAGAATTTGGTCACCCTCCTCTGGACACGTTCCAGCTTGTCGACATCCTTCTTGAACTGAGGTGCCCAGAAATGGACACAGGATTCCAGATGAGGCCTAACCAATGCATTGGCTGCATTCCGCCCACAAAAAGCCCAAATACCTCCATTTTCCTCTGCAGTTCCCCCTGTCACCATTCTGAGAGGAGCTGAAGCAGAAAACAAGAGATATTTGGTGACAGTATAGGGTTCTGCAATACTTGTGGGGATATTTGTGTGTGTTTTCAAACATGGGAGTTCTCTGTGATATGGGGGCAAAAATTGCCTGAAAATCACAACCTTTTTTAAAATGGGGGTGATGGGAGGCTTTGGGAGATCGGTGTCAGGCTCCAAGGGCCACACAATTGGCGGTCTATACCTTAGCTCCTATAGCACTAGCTCTCCTGAAAAAATTCTGTATTTTAAAATACAGCATTTTTCAAATTAAGTACCTTTCTCTAAGTAGGAGCTGTTTTCAACAAGGGCGGGAACCACTTTTAATTGGTTGTACTTTTTTTCTTTCGTTTAGTTTAGTTATTTGTGCTAGTTTAGTTTAAATAATACTGTTTTGTGTTAAACAATTGTATAGATGTGTGCAATCTGTTAGTTTAATTAATTATGTTTCTTTTTTCCCCCTGGCATGTATTGTTTTGATTGGTGTGTGTGTTTTTTGTGTTTATGTTTAAAAACTTTTTAAAATTTTTAACTAAAAAAAAAAGTGAGGAAAGATCCACCTCCTCATCCTGTTGCTAGCAGAAGAAACGAGTTTTTATACAAGTATATATATATTTTTTAAATAATTTCCTGTTCCGAACATACCCATTGGAGTAAAACATGACATCCATAAGGAGTGTAGCAACAGAAGGAAGGGTATCAGGGTCCAGGCTGGTGACACAGAACATGTTGCTTGGACTGGAGAGTGGGTGGATAACAGGCCTCTGAACTGAAAGAAAAGGAGATACAGAGAGAGAGGAAGACGTGAGGCTTCTTCATTCATACTGACCGTGGGAACCAGTGTTTGGACTGGACCGCTTCACAGACTGCAAAACAAAGCTCCGCGCAGTTGAATTAATCTCCACTTTTAAATCCCCACGCATAGAGAAAACTAGCATGTCAAAGAGAAGGCAAGCTTATATGCAGAAAATTTATTTATCGTATTTATATCCTATCTTTCTCCCAGCAAAAGCTCAATTAAATAACAAATAAAAATACAGGAAGCATATACAGTCATTCCTCCATACTCGCTAGGGATAGGGGCACAGGACTCCTGCAAAAGTGGAAAAACTGTGAATAACTCTAGGCCGTCCCAAGCTACATTTAACACACACACACACAAAAGTATGATCACCACATTCAACTCACTGTGGATTCCTTTGAGGCATCAGGGTTCCTTCCCAAGGCAGAAGTAGGGGGCCGGTGGGGTTTACGGCCACCTCCACCGCTGCCCCACACCATTTTAAAGAGGAACTTACAAGCCTCATTCACAGTTTCTCACTCTCACGAGGCTTGCAGCCCCTATTAAAAATGGCCCAGGGAGGCAGCAGAGGGGACAGCAAAGAATCCGTGAATAATCAAAGCTGCAAAAGTGAAACCCATACATGTGGAGGGCTGACTGTAATTATATTAGGCCACAGTGACATTAAAACAATTAAAAACTTTATCAGGTAAGATAACAATAATTAAATTAAATTGAATTACATTCTTAAAAAAGTTTAGAGGTCCAGTGCCCACCCATTAAGCAATATGTCCTTCACTTAGCAGCAAGGCATTTGGAAAAGCCTGCCTGAATAGGACAATAGAGAAAGCAGCTTCCCTTGGCAGGGAGTTCCACAGCTTGGGAGCAACCACTAAGAAGGCCTTCCCCACGGACGGAAGCATGGGAACTCTCACGGGGGGTGCATTCCAGGATTCTATCCCCTTAAAGACCGGGCTCGACATTTGTGGTTTCAGAGCCTTAAGCTGTAAGTCCAGGGCTTTGGCCATTCTAGTCATTTGCTTTGCCTCTGGCCTAAAGTCACCTGAAGAGGAGGTAAGGTTCTGATCCCATACGAAAGGGTCAAGAGAGGAGATTGACAGGTCATACAAAGAGGACAAACCCAAATCTTCATCCAAGGAGCATCTTCTTATAGTATAGTAGTATGCAGGTGCTGAGTTGAAGACAGCAGATAAACTCATGTAGTTGAGTCCAGCGGGCACTAGTGGTGAGAGGGTGGAGATGTATGGGACAGAAATTGGCAGCATCAAAGGAGTCATGGCAATCAGGATAGGCTGAAGCCTCGGGGTCGGGGGAGAGCCACCAAAACTGTTGGAAGGATAGTAACGAGGAGAGCCGCTGCAGCGAATCTAGGGTGGCCCTGAAAAGCTCAACAGCAAGAGGTAAGTGAGCACGGACTAGGAACTGCAGGCAGTGTAGTCAGAGGCGTATCTAGGGTGGGGCAAGTCGGGTACATGCCTCAGGTGCCAACACTGGAGGAGGTGTCTGCAAAAAAGCCATGCATGTCGGGGTAAGAAGATAAGGGGCACAACTTCCATGCTTGCCCTAGGCACCGTTTGCACTAGTGTAGTGCGAGGGAGGCTGCTTGGTCTCTCAGTTGTAAAGGTGAATGTGAGGAGGGGCTATAATATTCTTCATGTCTGCCGCAGTACCCATAATGGGGATCATATCTGTGATAATTCAGTATTGATGGTCCTAGTAATAGGGGAGTGAGATATAATAGGGGAGTTCTCTCCAGCAGGAAGGAGGCTCTCTGAGATCTCTGTACAAATGTGAAGGTGAAGGGGAGCTCTGTTGGTGAACGTGGAGAGGCTTAGTATCAGGCTCGAGGGATGTCAAGTGCTTGCGATCCACTGCTGTATTCCAGGAACCTGTAAGTATGATTTTCCCCATCCTTCTGTATTTCTAGGTTGAACAGGTATAGGTCTAGGGTATCCAAGGCTAAAAGGGCCAGTTTTTGGGAAAGGGAGGACCTCTCTAGATGTCTTCCTCTGAGAACAACCCCACTATCTGCCACTCATCAAAATCTCTTGCAGTGAGCTCCAAGACTGGGCAAGAAAGATGAACCAAGGAAGGAGGAAAGACCAGGGTCTAGGAAGAAGTGGAGAAAACTGTCAATTCTTGTACAGAGTGATGGTGGGATTGATGATCAGTTCTTCTGCTGGGTTCAGATCTGATGCAGTTGGATTCTAAGAGGATTTGTCCTCGTCCCACTGCTTCTTTTTTCTTGGTTCCACGTCCACGGCCGACGAGGTACGCTTAGATTTCCGAACCTGTTTTTCTAAGGATTTACCTGGCATCAGTGGGATATCCTTTGATTTATGCACCTGTTGGGTCGGCTTAGGCTGCTTTTGTGAGGCCGTCATGGGAGCTGGAACTGACGTCGGTACCAAAGCATCTGATGGAGCCGGTGACTGCGTGATGAGGCAAGAATGCCAAATACGCTTTGGGAGCTGAACTCAAAGCCACGGTTACCGCTGAAGGGCAGCCTGGAGTGAAGTCCTAGTCTATAGTAGGTACAGGGCATGAACAATTCGAGATGGAGGGTGTATGCAAAGACTTAATGCATGCAGCTCAAGGGCCTATCTGGAGGGTACCCTCCCACTGTAAGGCTTTGAGGCAGGAGGCCCTTGTTCCATCTGGCCGGCTGAGTAAAAGCCTGGCAACTTTCACAGGAATCTACTCCATGATCCTAACCAAGGCAGAAGAGGCAGTGTGAGCGGCTCTCTCTATGAGGAATCCACACCCCTCACTGAGACCAATTCTCGGAGCACGTAATGGGGAGAAAGGAAGGGGGAAAGGGGAAGCAAAAGAGGAGAAGTACTCACCAAAATGCTGAAAGCACTTCCTATCATCCCTACCACAATGGCAAACGAAAAGGAACTGGGAAGAGACAGGAAGTCACAAAGTAACGCTGTACCACTAAGGTACAGCTGTAGAAACTTCCAAGAGTCTCCACACAGGGACAGAGTGGCCCCTGTGTGCGAATCACAAAGACCACGACAAATAAATGTACACAGAGGAGTGCTGGGAGATCCCCAACCACCTCAAAGTTTTCTATGCAGAACCACACGTATCCCGCAGGCCACAGTTTCCTCGCACCGGGCATTGTGGGAGGAAAGTGGAGAAGCACTCCAAGTCTTCTGAATAAAGGGGGAACACAAGCTAGTCCTGGAGCCTGTGAACTAATTTCCCCTCCCGCTAGGACATGGCTGCCCACTCTCCACGTGTTGCGGCAAGTCCTACAGGGACAATAGAAGGGGGATGTTTTGTCTGCTGCAGAATTTCTCTCTGCTTCCTCCATTGGATTGGACTTGTTAATAGGACCCATCTTTTGTATCGGGAATGCTGAAAGCACAGCCCTGGACCTCATTTTTCCCAACCCCTGATGCCTTTTGCCAGTCCTGCAAAGCCCCCAATCCCACCTAAGTTTGCTTGTAGTTTTGAGGTTACTGGAGACCAATCGGAGACCACAGAACGCAGCGAGAAAAAGCATACCCAATTTGGGCTTCATAAATCCATTTGTTATTCCAAGGCTGTCGGCTGCCACCGTCTCCCCGTTCACAACACGGAGGATGGTGAATTCAGAAGCCAGCGTGTGCATCACAAAGGGCAGGTCCCGCTCACGTACCTTGAGTAAAGAAAAAATTTAAAAAATGACTTGTGAAAAAACTACCAAAGCATGTTAATTGACAGCAGATTGGCCAAGACACTGTAAACAGGAGCCAATAATCTGGAGTGGAGTGGGTTCCTGCATGCTGCGCATTTAAGGTCATTTCCGCACTAGACTGTTATAGTCCCTCCCTAAACTGCAAACCCTAGGATTCCACAGGATGTTGAAAGTGGAATAAGAGCACTATAATAGTCTAGTACAGAAATGGCCAGTGTGTTCTGTGTGTATTGGATTCAGCTCCTTTCATCCATGGTCTTCTGGTGATGTTAAAAAATCAGATCCACAGTCTGTACTTAATGCATAAGCAGTGAACAAATACGATTAAAGAAACTCAATTGCCTTCAGATCTGTTTCACACTTTTAAACTGGGCAGACTCTTGGTTTTATACCTTAAATATGCTCCACAAGCTTAAAGTTTACTCCTGTCTTCCATTGAGAAGTATGTGAAAATACACATCCGAAACTTTTATTTTATGGGTGTATCTGCACTACATAATTATATCAGTTTCATATCACTGTTAACTCTTATGTTTTCATTGCTAAACTTTGCTTTAATTGTTACAAAATATCCATTTTCAATTGATGATTATTGCAACAATGTATCCATACCGGGCTTTGTGTTGAATTGTTGCAAAGTATCTATTGCTAATCGCTTATTGCAACAATATATCTGGTGAGGGGGGAACCAGATAGAGGCGAAAAGGAAAGTCTAGACTGGAGAGGCTCGTTGTTTTGAGAACCTGGAGTCTGCAAGACAAGGGGCAGGAATATGCAAGTGGATCAAACTAGTCAAGGATGGAGAGAAATGTGTAGCAGGCACAGGCCTGGGAACTACTGAGAGATGGCGAGACGCCTGGATTTATGGCCCTCACCAATCACTGTTTTGTGTGCCATAATTTGGAATGTTTACCAAAAAAATCGCAAGCTGCATGGATGATTTAGTCTCAGCAACTTCTGTGGAAGTGTGCTGTGTTGCCTATGTTCTTTTCACAAATAAACTACTGCCTACTTCAGAGTGGATTTTGTGAGGGTGGGTTATCCAGTATATGACAAGTTATCAGCAATTCAAAATACATCTCAGTTGCAGCAGTGTACACGTGTCCCATGGAAAGCTGTGCATTTTGTGGCAACTTAAGATTCATGCATAGGCTTACGCACACACACACGCACCAGAGACAAGATGCTCTAAAATCTTTGCAGAAGTTCTAAAAACTTTGGAAGGCTGAACTCAGAAGAATGACAACGATAGGAAATTGCATGTAATGTGAAAAAGAGAAACCCTCGAAGAGCAAAACAATAAGGACCAGAAAACAGGAACTTCCTCTGGTACTTAGACAGGTATAAGATCTATGGACTTCTGAGCCCAGAATAGACTGCAGCTTTGATGTGGAAAGCAAACAGAAGTGGGGACTTTGACCCTGTTTTATAGCCAAATCCAGTGGTTCTTTATCTTCGTCAAAGCACAAGATAAACTGGTTAGACTTTAAGACGATCTGGAGATTTGTATCACTTCTGACAGCTGTTAACATGACAGCTACTTGGATTATAGTGGTTTATCAAACCGTGGGGTGCGGGAATGAAAACAGAAACAGAGCAAGAATTTTTATCTCTTCATCAAAACTTATGGTTCAGAATAGTCTTCCTCAAGCCTATGCCTTCTGAACCTCCTGGGGCTGCCTATGACCAATAGGCATTATAGTCCAAACCAATGACCAATAGGCATTATAGTCCAAACCATGTGGATGGTGGAGAGAATTACCTTAGGAGTGGGGAGTCCAAGCTGTGGGGGAAGGAAAAGGAACTTCTGGGGCCACACCAGCCCCTCAATATAAAGAACTTCTGGTTTCTAAAACACAGACTCTCTTGGTTCTATCCTAATAAACAATCACGCACACATTTCTGAGCACGGATATTCTAGTACAGGAGGGTGTGCTTTCCCTTAAGCTATGTTTTAGTTTCGCATCCTTAAAGGTGCACTTCTCCTGTTTTGGGGAGCATGGAAGGCCTCTGAATGCCAGGACCACTTGACGTTCACCCCTGGTTCAGAGGAAGGCCAGCTACCTAATTCTTCCCTTTCACACTGCATAATTATAGCACTGTGATTCCATTTTAACTGCTGTGGCCATGTCCTATGGAATCCTGGGACTGGCATTTTAAGAAGGGATTTAGAATTCTAGGCTCTAGTGCCTTCCCAAATTACAAATCCCAGAATTCTATACAATGTTTCCATGGCTATTAAAGCAAAATCATAGTGCCATAACTACATGGTGCGAATGAACCCCAGGTCTTCCATGGAGGGAATATGCTTTCTTACAAAGTCTGCTTATATGACATTTTCTTACCAGGATAAAGTCTGTCTGATAGGTAGAGAGCATGAATACTGAGATGTTTTGATCAGCCAGAGGAGCGATCACTGATTTGGCAATCTTGGTCACACCGATGGGCTGGGAGCTGGAAAAACCGCCTCCTCCGGAAACCACATTGAGGGCCAACCACGTTGCATCCGCCACGCTCAAGTGCTCTGACGAAGGGAGCTCTGGAGGGAAACAAAGGAGATGGCTTTCTTGATTGACCTGCAAGGATTAATTTAGCTTAGACCAAACAAAGTATTTTTTTGTAGATATACCAGTTCCTTGCATCAAGAAACCACACTTACATCCCTGTGTGTGTGTATATGTGTGTGTGTGTATGCCTATGTATATACATGTGTGCATAGCAGTCATGCACTGAAAATAATGCTATTTAGTTGTTTTGTTACACAACCACACAGAGATGCATATACAATAGGTGAATAAAGCAATGAAACACCAGTGTCAAGAAGCAGAACTTATTCCAAAATGATACAATCAGCATTACTGTATTTGCTGGCATATAAGACACACGTGTATATAAGATGCACCCCATTTATACACTGGCAAAAACTATTTGCCCGCGTATAAGACACACCGGTATATAAGATGCATCCCATTTTCAAACTGTATTTTTCAGGGGAAAAAAAGCAAGTCTTATATGCCAGCAAATACAGTAAATTGATAGTAAATTTAATGAAATGATTGATAATGGATCTTTATATGAATTAAGGATCACATGCTTTGGCTTCTGAAGACAAAAGAATTACTATAGAAGGTGGAAACAGCAGTGTCTGATTCTTTACATAAACATCTGATATCAAATGTCTCATTAAAATAGATATATCCACAGACATACATATTTGCTAAGGGGAGGCTAAAACACACATCTGATAAAGTGGACTTTGATTCACACCCACAAAGTTTCATGGCATAATAAATTGGTAAGTCTTTAAGATAATACAAGTCTAACAAATTTAGCAGGGCACAAAGCGTCATAAACTAGCACTTACTGCATCCAATATTCAATTTTATTCCAAGTTATGGGGGTGAGTGAAGAAAGAGGCAGAATGTTTGTATAAATCCATCATTGTTGTAAAGGGAGAAAACTTTAAAAGTTGAAGCATGTTCCCGGCAGAACCAAAGAATTCAGTCTTTCCCTTCTGCTCACCGATCAGGATGCAAAGATTACGGATAAGGTCACTGGATTTTGTATGACTGCTGTTGTGACTTACAGACAGATGACAAATCAGCAGTAGATAATAGAATCATAGATTCATAGAGCTGGAAGACACCCCCCGGGCCATCCAGTCCAACCCCCTTCTGCCATGCAGGAACCCCCATCAAAGCACTCCCAACAGATGGCCATCCAGCCTCTGCTTAAAAACCTCCAAAGAAGGAGACTCCACCACACTGACTCCATTGAGGCTGGACAGCCCTGACTGTCAGGAAGTTCTTCCTGAGGTTCAGGTGGAATCTCCTTTCCTGCAGCTTGAATCCATTGCTCCTTGTCCTGGTCTCTGGAACAACAGAAAACAAACCTGCTCCCTCCTCAACATGACATCCCTTCAAATATTTAAACAGGGCTATCATGTCCCCTCTTAACCTTCTCTTCCGCAGACTAAACATACCCAGCTCCCTAAGCCACTCCTCATAGGGCTTCACAGCTTCCAGACCCTCCATCATTTTGGTCGCCCTCCTCTGGACACATTCTCACTTGTCTATATCCTTCTTGACTTGAGTGCCCAGAACTGGACACAGTATTCCAAATGAGGCCTAACCAAAGCAGAATAGAGTGGCACCATTACCTCCCTTGATCTAGACACCATACTCCCATTGATGCAACGAAGAATTGCGTTGGCTTTCTTGGCTGCCGCATCACACTGCTGACTCATGTTCAGTTTGTGATCTACCGAGACTCCTAGATCCTTTTTACACGTACTGCTATCCAGCCATGTGTCCCCTATTCTATATTTGTGCATTACATTTTTTCTGCGTAAGCGTAGGACCTTACATTTTGAAATTCATTTTGTTAGCTTTGGCCCAGCTCTCCAATCTCTCAAGGTCATTTTGAATTTTGATTCTGTCCTCTGGAGTATTTAGCAACCCCTCCCAATTTGACAATAATGACAATAAAGAGCCCTTTTGGAAGCTTCAGGTAGCCATGTGTGACGCATGGAGTTGGGGACAAGGTAAACCTTGGACAGAGGCAATATTGTGACTTATCTTTTGCTTTTTACTGCTATTACTACTACCACCACCACTAATACTTATATTACTAAATGTGATTTTTATCATTCTTTTTTATTGCACAAAAACATAAAATACAAATAAACAAGTAAACAATACCATAAACAATCATACACAAAGCCATACACAAACACAAACCAACACACAATACATTATAACAACCATAAAACAACAAATCCTACATAAGTAAAGTAACAACATAAAACTAAACAACTAAACTGATGAATAAAATTTTTAAAAGTTGGTTCCCAGCCTTGTTTGCAAACAACTCTTACTAAATAATTGTACTTAACGTTCTTTTTAAAATCATTACCGAAGATCCAAGTTATTTTTGTTGCTTATAATACTTCTACCTTAAACAGAACAAGTACCCAATAAAGCAAAAACAAATTAATTAAAAAATTGTAACAACAAAGATTATAACAAAACCTAACTCTCTTTAGTAATATTAAAGTAAAAATATGTAATCACTCTCCTAATTATACTTGTAAAATAACAAATGAACCCTATTATCTAAAGCAGAAAAAAATATTTTAAACAATATTACAGAGTCATCACTACAGCAATGCTTAGTTTTTAAAGGTTATTAGTAAATTTTAAAATAATAATCATTTAAGTAAACATTACCAGTGACAGAAGTGTTCTTAAAAACTATTACATGTGAATTTTACGTGCTCATTGTATTTTATGCCACCTTATTTTATACACTCTACGGGTCCACTTAATGCACTTGTATCCAATGTAACTATGTATGATGTGAATTTCACCACTAACTGTAATTGTGTATTACTATTTTTTTATTATTTTATAGTAACTTTTTATATATTTTCATTTGGTCAATGACCATAAATAAACGATTGATTGATTGATTGACTGACACCCCCATGGCAAAAATTGTCTTCTTTTATGCTGCTCACGGTGCCCACCCACACAAATGTATGTGAAGCAACGCAACAGGCGACAAATACATAGTGATTGTCAGTATTGACGGTAAATTAACACCTGTACTGGTGACAGTCTACCACCACCTCCATTCAAGTCCACACAAACTGAATTGCATATTGACATCTAACACATAAAAGTCAAAGTTTGTCTGTGTCAGGCGAAGACCTCATATGATTGCCTGCCGAACAAGATTCTATGGAATCCTGGGGTTTCCAGTTTAGGGAGGGGGCCTTCAGAATTCGCAGCCAGAGAGCTCTTGAGCCTGGCCAGCTGCTATGGAGATGTGGCCTAGCAGCAAGGAGGAGGGCAAGTGTATTCTCTCAGGAACCCAACCTCTGTATATTAATAACTCTGGATACAGATTGGATTGGGGAATATGGGGAAAATTTACAGGTACTGCACAAGACAGTTTGGGGAATTAGAGACACGGGATCTCAAATCTTCCCAACAAGTATTACCTACGAGCAGTGATGCAGACTCGAGTCAACTGACTCAGACTCAAGTCAGACAAGTCACTTCAGTGACTCGACTCAGACTCAACTAGAGAATAAATGAGGCACTGAGTCAGTTCGACTCCAGACTTGTATATTTTTAATGACTGACTTGCTGCCCTTGGTTCAGTAACATAACACATTCATCCAGGAACCTTGCAACTTTGGACAACGCCTCCATCTCTTTTTGCCTACTAGTCACATGTCAATCTGTCTCAACCCAAAGTGTGGGTGCATTTTTCAGAGGAGAACAGCAAATGTGTTAGGCAGTGGGCTTGAGGAGGAAGGATCCTTCCTTCTAAAGTTTTTGAAGCATCAGTAATGGGGAGTAAGAAGGATTCTACTCCCTATGTCCAAACTGCAGATGGCAAAATCACAAATGTGGAGGGCCAACCCTGCTTAAATTGTTAAAACTGACTTTATTCAACTCTGTCCAGAAATTCTGGAATATCGGTTGGAGTATTAAGTTGGCTCCTAGACTTGAGACTTGGAGTAAAAGACTTAAATACATCACTGCCTACAAGTTGCCTGTTGATTTATGGTGGCCCTGTGGATTTCATAGGGTTTTCTTAGGATAATGAGCATGAATTATACGGAAGGCAGAAATCTAGGATGGAAATATTTTCCTTGACTCCGCAGGCTAGCCAAAACGAAAAGAAAATTCTTCTATTTATTTTTATTTATTTCAATTATGTGAATCTCTATGTCCTTCTTTTGCTTGACAGATTCCAGGGCACTGCACAGTAATGAAAGTTCAATTCAACAGAAATTACATATCATCCTTTGTATAATGATGACACTGAGAGGCAATAAAACCATAAAACTACAAAGAACGCAGAAGCAATACAACCAATTTAAAATGCCTGAACAAGTAAGAAGTATGATCCAGAAAGCTCACAAGGCATTAATAACCAATCAGAGGGTGAATTCCAAAACTTGGAGGGGCAGAATGGACCAACTCCATCCTCCCGCTGAGTTTCTGTGCAAAGGCGTCTTTCCTTTCCGGCTGGCATGGAAACCAAGCAGGTTGGAGGAAGAGAATGGAGCACTTCATCTAACCGCAACCAAACTGATCCCTGATACCACCACACCAACCCTGCCTGATCTCATCTGATCGTGGAAGCCGAGACCCTGGAATGGAGGCCACCAGGAAAAGAAGCCTCTGAGATCCCAAAGAGCTCTTGCTGCCGGACAGATTAACAACTTTGAGGTGAGTCTTGTAACTTAGTAGATCTTAGAGAAGGATGGGTGCCATAAAGCTCCGTTGGCAAGGTGATGATACCTGTCCTCCATCATCTTCCAAAGCCAGTACCAATTCTGTACACAATGGGCTTGGCATAAATCAGGGCCCAACCGGCATTTATAAGAGTTAACTTTGATTCTAAACAATCTTATTTGGGAGCTAGTCGCTATCGCTCCAGGTACCTCAGAAGTCATGCTTGGCACCTGTCTGAATCTCATGATGATGGACTTGATAATATTTTGCACGTACACATGCTTTTCAGTCTTTCATGAGTCACCACCACGGTCCTCCATATCATCCAGGTTTATTCTATTTATTCAGATTTTATTACTCCAGTCTCTTCAAGGCATTCTGAACAGCTGTTTGCACAGCGTGGTGCAACGACTGGAGCACTGGACAAAGGCCATTTCCGCATTACACTGTTATAGTGCTATTATTCCACTTTCGACATCTTGTGGAATTCAGGGGTTTGTAGTTTCCTGAGGTCAAAGAGCAATCTAGCTGAGAATTCTAAAGGCCCCTCCCTAAACTGCACATCCCAGGCTGTTGAAAGTGGAATAATAGCATTATAAGGATGTAGTCTGGAAAAGCCCCCAGTTTCTTCTTGCTCAGCTCCTATTGCTTATCAGTGATCAGAGATGACTGGTTATTTGAAGGTATTTCCCCCTTAAAGTTGCCCTTTAGAGAACTAAGCAGCTCGTTGCAGGAACTTTGCAAACCGTTGCTGGCCGGGCACCGAGCTTTTATGAAACTGGGTAAAAAAAACCGAACCCATGCACCAGGCCACACCCGCTCCTTTTGGCCGGCTGGGCCTCCCCCCTTGCTGGAATTTGCCCCAAAGACCCTCTTTGCCTTGGAATTCTGTCCTGGGGCGGACGGACAAAGACCTTCTTCCTTTGCTCTGCACACACTTACCTGGAGGGGTGCCTCCCGGAACAACAGGGGGTCGCCTCTGAGTCACGATTCACACCAAGGCCATTTCCGCACTGGACAGTTATAGTGCTATTATTCCACTTTGAACATCTTACGGAATCCTCAAAGGCCCTTCCCTAAATGACAAACCCCAGGATTCCATAGGATGTTGAAAGTGGGATAATAGCACTACAAGAGTGTAGTGAGGAAATGGTTTACAACTCTACACATGTTTACGCAGAAATAAAGCCACATTTTATTCAATGGATTTACTCTCAAGTAAGTATCAATGTTAGTGAGCCAGCATGGTGTGGTGGTTTGAATGTTGGCTAGGAACTCTGGAGACGTGTGTGTGTGTGTGTGTGTGTGTGTCTGTGTGTCCCTGCTCAGCCATGGAAACTCACTAGATAACCTTGGGGAAGTCATACTCCCATACCTACAGTTAGGAAAAAGGCTAACTCTGTTTCCCTTATTCCATTATGCACACACAAACATACATGAATCATTAATAAAATACTGCAAAAAGGATAACCTAAATCCTTTTAGTGTTGTGCACCTTCAAGTAGTTTCTGACTTACAGCAACCCTAAGGTGAACTTATCACAATGTTTGTTCAGAGGGGGTTTGCCTTTGCTTTGAGACTAAGGCCACTTCTGCACCAAACCTCACTGCCGCAATGATCTGTGGCAATCCCAGCACCGCCAATTGCAGTACGGGAGTGGTTTTGCACCACTCCCTCCCGCACATGTCCTTCAGCGGCAGCAGAGGAGCAGCATTAATGCCCCTGCTCCTTCTGCATTAAGGCATCAGTGGCAATGCCTTCTCCCTGCCCGGTGGCACCTGATTGGTCACCTTTTTCCGTGGCCTTTTTTCTGATTGGGCAGCATTGGACGCATGCGTGCGTCCGTGTGTTAGGCTCCCAATTGACCACAGGCGCTACTGCAATTGGGGAGCCACACACAAACAGGTAAAGAGACGGTTGTGCAACTGGGAGTCATTGATGGTGAAAACCCATCAATGATTTATCCCACTATTGTGCCGGCTGATGACACGAGAAGGACGGGACCGTGACGACGTCTTGCGGAAGTGTCATCACGGTCCCGCTTCTCTCGCATCTCCATGCCAGGATGCAGGACTCCTGCGGAAAGGGCCTAAGAGTGTAGACTTTCCCATGGTCTCCCAGTGAGTTCCCATCGCTGAGTGGGGGATTCAAACCCTGGGGTCCCCAGTGCCCTACTGCAAAGCTCAAACCACTACGCCATGCTGGCTCTCAAAACTACCATATTTGCTGGTGTATAAGACGCACCAGTGTATAAAACGCACCCCATTTTCAAATGTTATTTTCCAGGAAAAAGATTTTTAGTACCAGTACATTTCTGATCTACTGTATTGGTCTGGCAAAGTTCCCCCCACCTTCCCATCCTTTTTCCCTTGTAGGATTTCTCCCTGCCAAAAGAAAACAGATGAGCAAGGGAGGAGGAGAACGGTAAAGCGGAGGAGGTCTCTGGCAAAGTTTTGATCCCTGTCCTTCCCATCCATTTTGTCTTGCAGGATTTCTCCCTGCTGAAGCAAAAACGGATGGGCAAGGGAGGAGGAAAATGGGCAAATTTTCCTCCCCTTCCCCATCCATTTTACCTCGGCGTATAAGAGGCACTGGGGTATACGACACACCTTATTTTCAAAGGTCATTTTCCAGGAAAAAAAGTTCATCTTATATGCTGGCAAATACATAAGTGCTAAGACAAAAAATTGGGCGGGAGCAGAGATCTAAAATTTTCTTCTTTTGGTCAAAGAGTACGAAGCTGAATTCTTTACCAGCTTGTACTCCTATGTGGCATATGGCTTTCTGGTTACTAAAGCTCAGCAATGAGATCAAGAGATGTTCAATTAAGGTTTAGTAGCAGAAGAGTTACCTATTTCACCCTCACAGCAACCAACATTTTCCCACAGACCAAAACAGCTTGGTATCTTTTATTTATACTGGTCATCACAGTAATGCATTTATATGTAGGGAGTGTGTGCGTGCCCATCTGTGGATGGTGTTTGCTTAATTGGGTTTGACAAAGTCTTAAAACGCCTGCTCACCATCCGCTGGCTTAAGTAACCTTCACCTCATAAACAAGCCAATTACTGTTAAAACAAGAAGAAAAGAGTCTTTCAGAGAGGGTTGAAACTGCAGCTCCCGGGTGCCGTTCCTGGTAAGCGGATGGATGGAAAAGTACAGCTCAAGTTTGCAATGAAACACCCTTCCGAAGCGGCAGAAGGCAACTGAAGACAACACATCCTAAATAGATTTGCAGAATGGTTTCCTTGCTCAGGAAGCTGTGAAATGTATAGAGTACAGAGAGTCCCGAGAATTCCAAAACACGGCATTTATGCTGATTCAGTGAGGCAGAAATAGCAAAAACAGGAGCAGCGGCGGTGATCAACATCATCTACATCATCACTGCGACCATCCTGAGGACTAGCAGCTGGCAAAGCAATGAGGTGGCCCTTGCACGCTAGGAGAGCATCTCCTTTGCACACATTAAGGCCCCCTCGCTTGGCTTCCCAGCTTCTCAGAGGCCATTTCCGCACAACACTCTTATAGTGTGATCATTCCACTTTCAACGTCCTATGGAATCCTGGGGTTTGCAGTTTAGGGAGGGGCCAGCCGGTTGGAAAAGAGTTGGAAAAGACCCCCTTCTGCCAGGTAGGAACCCACATCAAAGCACTCCCGACAGATGGCCATCCAGCCTCTGCTTAAAAGCCTCCAAAGAAGGAGGCTCCACCACACTCCACGGAGGCAGCAGATTCCACTGCCGGACAGCCCTGACCGTCACGAAGTTCTTCCTGAGGTTCAGGTGGAATCTAATCTGAATAACAAGCCTTTTCCCTCTTGGATGTCTTTTCAAATATTTAAGCATGGCTCTCATGTCCCCTCTTAACCTCCTCTTCTGCAGACCAAACATCCCCAGCTCCCTCAGCCGCTCCTCATAGGGTTTCATGGCTTCCAGACCCTCCACCCTTTTGGTCGCCCTCCTCTGGACACGCTCCAGCTTCTCGATATCCCTCTTGAAATGAGGTGCCCAGAACTGGACACAGGATTCCAGATGAGGTCTCACCAAAGCAGAACAGAGTGGTACCATTACCATTAATGCCGACCCACTCTCTTTCCCTTTCCTCTCCTCGTCCTGCTTTGGACCCTGAGTGCCCCTTTCTCCCCATCACACCTTGGCCCCCTTTCCGAAGACACAAACAGGGACATACTGTATTTGTGTTTTTTCCACTTTTGCAGGGGTCCTGTGATCCTAACCCTAGAGACTGTGGAGGGCCGACTGTAAATACCCCTTCCTAAACTCTATATTGTATAGGATGTTACTATGGCAACTAAAATGAAATCACAACACTATAATTACATAATGTGAAAGAGCCCTTACGTAATATTATTTGAATTGATTATTTAACTAAGGGATTAGAAAACATCTTTCAAGATTTTGGAGTTGAGACATCAATTACCTTTGTGTCACTACGAGAACTCATTATTAGGCCATTTCCGCACTAGACTGTTACAGTGCTATTATTCCACTTTCAACCTCCTATGGAATCCTGGGGTTTGCAGTTTAGGGAGGAGCCTCAAAGGATTCCATAGGAGGTTGAAAGGGGAATAATAGCACTATAACAGTCTAGTGCGGAAATGGCCTTAATTTTTGCCATTTCTATATCTTGAACCAGTCAAGAACTCTAACTTTAACCTACCTCCCAGGGCTGGCACAAAAACAAAACAGAAGTGGGGAAGAACCCCGTTTGCTGCCTCAGGCTCCTTGGCAAAAAGGCAAGATACAAATATAAATATAGAAATAAACTTATTTGTGTTCCCTGCACAGGATCAGCTATGTTTGCTCAGCTGGATATCAGCCCAGTTTCCTGTCACCACCTTTAAAATGGCAAACAGGCAAGGCAGAAGAAAACACTAAGAGAGCTCAGCAGGTTCTCTCTTGGCTTCACGGATTCATAAAGAATCACGGAGTTGGAAGAGACTGCAAGGGCCACTGAGTCCAACCCAGGGCTAATGTGATCAAAGATAGAAGCTAATGACTTTCTTGGAGTTAAACATTAACTCCACTAAGGCTTTATTCTGTATTCCATGGACACAGAAAGGTGTTTGTGTTCCATAAAGCCAGAATTAAGAAGTGGGCAGGAAAGACAGCAGAACAAGCTATCATAGGGTATTTCCACACTACACTGTTATAGTGCTATTATTCCACTTTCAATTTCCTATGGAATCCGGGTGCCTGCAATTTAAGAGGGGCCTTGAGAATTCTCAGCCAGAGAGCTCTTGGGCCTCGGTAAACTACAAACCCCAGAATTCCACAGGAGGTTGAAAGTGGAATAACAGCACTATAACAGTGTAGTGCAGAAATGCCCTAAGGGTTCTTGATTGGCTCAAGACACAGAGAATGGTAGTGGGGAAATGGCAGAGACTATGAGTGAGTTCTCGTAGCGACCTGTGCCAGCCACAAAGGTAATCGATTTCTTAAAGATATTTTCTAATTCCTTAATTAAACAATTAATTCAAATAATATTACTTAAGGCCCCTTTCACATAACGTGATTTCATTTCAATTGCCATGGTAACATCCTGTAGAATATAGCGTTTAGGAAGGGGTATTTACAACTGGCCCTCCGCACTTACTAGGGTTAGGATTGCAGGTGGAATAACAGCGCTATAACAGTATAGTGTGGAAATGGCCATAGACGCAGGCACTGAACAAGAATTCCCCACAGTAAGATCTTTTGTTGCAAGTCGTACCGGTGCCGTTTCAAAATTCAAGTTGGCGCCGATGCCTGAAAATGACGGAGAATCACATGTACAATCCGTGTAATCTAAATGGCATCTTTTTAAAATTCTAGAGCATGAAGAGAGCAGTTGTCCTTTGGATGAAACGGTTGGTACTCCTTGTACCTTTCAGCTTTTGCACAAGGCTGAAAACATCAAGGACAGCCTCCGCAGGACGCTTTTCAGCCAAGCAACGAGAACAGCAGGTACGAGGCGGACAACGCTGGAATCAGCCACAGACATTGATCTGCAAGCCACAGCATTGTTCAGACAGCTGGAAGAGACCTGTTTTTCCCCGTGCTAAACCGATCTTTCACTTCCATCATAAATGGTACATTGTTAAGCATTCTGGTGCTGATGTTTGATCGCAAATGTTCCATGACATAACACAGCCCGTGCAACGGCCGGGGTACACGTGGAGGTAGTTTGTGGGTTGTTGGCTTTCGTTCCAGGAGATTCAAAATTAACAAAAAAAGGTCAAGGAAGGTGTTGGAAATGCGGAGAAGAGAAGGGAACACTTTACCAAATGTGGTGGATATGTATAAAGCAGCAAAAAAGTATCGGAAACAAATTCAACACCATTATGGAAATTTTAAACCTCTCTTTTGAAATGCAACCAGAAATGTATTTGCTAAATATAACTGATAAACAGTTAGAAATGAAAGTAAATAGCAGTTTTTCACTTTATATGATAACTATAATAAGCCTTCAGTATGCCCAAAAATGGAAAGAACAAGAGATACCTTAATTTACAGACTGGTCACTAAAACTGTTCGATATGATTGAAATGGAAAAACTTACCATCCTGATAAAAAGGGGAATGTTAAAAGATTTTGAGAAGGAGAGGAAATAATTAATAAAGATGTTATGAAAGGATGTTCGAATACCTGACATATTTAAGTATTTAAACTTTAAAATATAACAAGGGAAAATCTTGAATTATAGTTACACTAATATTTTGGTTTTAGATATTTAACTTTCATATTCGGATGAGAGGATGCAGGATGAAAGCTCTATAAGTTTAACAGTAGAAGTTTCCACATAAGAAATGTCTCTTGTAAATAGAAAGAAGAAGTTATTAGATATAATGATAAGTAGTATTTCAAGGTTTAACTAGTGAACAAATGGAACACGGATAAGAGGAAGTAATGATATGCAAACTTTGCACTGGGCTACTTAGAACTTGTATGCGTATTCGATCTTTTTTAATAAAGGAAAAAAAATGAAAATTAAAAAAAATGAAAATCATGTTGAAAAGGTGAAACTATTTAAATATTTAGATGGAGAAAATTCCACATATAACATCACTTCTAGAAGCATGCAGACAATACATGGCTGAACAATTCAAATTATTGTAGAACTCATCCTCTTCCTACCAGAGATTAAGAAAGCAAGAATCAGTGATTTTGACTCTTTGGTCCTTAAATCTATTTTGGCTCCTGTCCTGCCATTAAGAAACAGGTTCTATTTTCTCCCAGCCAAACTGGCCTTTTACTTTTCTCACTGAAGCCAAGTTACTGACATTCCACTGCTGACACCTGGTTGTGGGCATCTCCTGACATAATACGGCTCAGCAAATGAGAGGTTGAACCTGCTTTTAGGCTCAAACAGTCAGCAGTGTGATGCGGCAGCCAAGAAAGCCAATGCGATTCTTGGTAGTATCAATAGGAGGATGGTGTCTAGATCGAGGGAGGTAACGGTACCACTCTATTCTGCATTGGTTAGACCTCATCTGGAATCCTGTGTCCAGTTTTGGGCACCTCATTTCAAGAAGGATATCGAGAAGCTGGAGCGCGTCCAGAGTAGGGGGACCAAAATGGTGGAGGGTCTGGAAGCCATGAAGCCCTATGAGGAGCGGCTTAGGGAGCTGGAGATGTTTAGTCTGGAGAAGAGGAGGTTAAGAGGTGACGTGATAGCCATGTTTAAATATTTGAAGGGATGTCACGATGAGGAGGGAGCGAGATTGTTTTCTGCTGCTCCAGAGACTGGGACAAGGAGCAATGGATTCAAGCTGCAGGAAAGGAGATTCCACCTGAATCTCTGGAAGAACTTCCTGATGGTCAGAGCTGTCCGGCCGTGGAATCTGCTGCCTCAGTGGAGTGTGGTGCAGTCTCCGCCTTTGAGGTTTTTAAGCAGAGGCTGGATGGCCATCTGTTGGGAGTGCTTTGACGTGGGTTCCTGCATGGCAGAAGGGGGCTGGACTGGATGGCCCCTGGGGTCTCTTCCAACTCTACGATTCTATGATACTCTGGTTTCTACTATTTCTAAAAGAGGATTTAAAGGCACTTTTTTTTTAGAGTGACTTACAGCAGAGACAGAATTCTTCACTAACTTTCTTCTGGAAGGAAGCTACAAGTAATTTTACCAATTTTCTCCCTGCTGTGAGAAAACCACATAGTTTTCGATTTTCGACTTTTATTCTGAGCAAAATTTACACATGGCTGTTCTGTATGGGAAACAGCATTTTCCTCACACCAAATACAGTGGCCCCTCCACTTTTGCAAGGGTTCGGGGCACAGAACCATCATGAAAGTGGAAAAACTGTGAATTAACTCCCTCCAAGATCCCCTTCCCAGGTTCCCCCCTCCCCATTCCTTTGCCTTTTGCATGCCGGGGCCAGAGGCAACGGAATGGGAGGGGAAGCTCCGGAGGGGAGAAGAAAGGCTCACACGAGCCCCTTCCCCACAATTCCTAGCATATTGCTTTGGTGGGAGCTCTCGGTGCTTCTTGGCCCCTGGCAAAATGCAAGAGAATGACAGGACAAGGGGGGAAGTTACGTGCATGCCTCGTGAACAATCAACTCCGTGAAGGTCAAACCCGTGATGTGAAGGGAGGATGTAATATTTCTACATAGCAGTACTACTTCCTGTGCAGAAAAAGCTGTTTTCCCTATGTAAATCAATCATGTGTAAATTTTGCATAGAATAAATCCCCAACTGCAGCATCTTCTACCCACAAATTTTCTGTGCAGGAAATAATACTTCTGTGCAGAAAATACTGTTTTCTGTGCAAAACAACCAAATGGGATTTTTGCAGAGAATAAGCACCAGATTGCAAAGATTGTCTCGACAGTCCAAGATTCTTCTCATCAGATTTTCTGAACACTCAAACATATGTTTTTGACTATTTTTTGTGGAAAATTTTCAAATATTCATTCCATTTCTAATTTAGAGTCCAGTAAGACATTACCTTTGAAGGAGGCCATTTGTTTTGTTTTTATTATTATTATTGTTATTATACTAGCGTATGTACCCAGCATTGCCCAGGATTTTATTTTCTCATAGGTAATACTCGTTAGAAAGATTTGAGATCCTGTGTCTCTAATTCCCCAAACTGTCTTGTCCAGTACCTGTAACTTTTCCCCATATTCGCCAATCCAATCTGTATTCAGAGTTGTTAACATACAGAGGTTGGGTTCCTGAAGGAATACACTGCCCTCCTCCTTGCTGCTAGGCCCCATCTCCATTGCAACCAGCCTATTCAAGATAGTTGACTGAGGCCCAAGAGCTCTCTGGCTGGGAATTCTAAAGGCCCCTCCCCAAACTGCAAACCCCAGGATTCCACAGAATCTTCTTAGGCAGCCAATCATATGAGGTCTTCGCCTGACACAGACAAACAGACTTTGACCTTTATATATTAGATTTACAAAACAGCAAGCAAAACCTAGGGAATACACTATCTGTTCATACATCTTACACAAAAAATGTATATTTATATATGAATATATAAATCTCTCTCCATACATATGTATACAAAGGAAGGGTGATTCTAAAGGAAATTGTAAACCTAGTACAAGATATTATATATCACAAAATAATATGTGCCAAGAAGTAATAACAGAAGAAACTACTTTTTAAAATGTAATGTCCCAGCCTCTGAAGTTTACACACACACTCCCATGCAGACCTTTGGTGCCCAGGTGCTATTGGACTACAACCCCCATTTGTCCCTCACCAACATCACCAACAGCAATAATGGTGCATGCAGTAGTTCAACATTTGGGTACCCAAAGTTGGGAAAAGGAGCACTAAAGGAAGCTCCTGTCTGTTGCATATTTAAATTGGTCTGAAGCCATGTTCACTGCCACAGGTCCTCCCTGATCAACACAGGGACTGAGGTGCTTGCTAGGAATGCTGGAGGGATATCGCCTTCAGAAGATCTATAGACTCATAGAGGTGGAAGAGACCACAACAATCGTCAAGTCCAACCCCCTGCCATGCAGGAACATGCACTCGAACCACCCCCACCAAGTGGCCACCCAGCCTCTGCTTAAAAACCTCCAAAGAAGGAGATTCCACCACGCTCCAAGGAGCACTGGATTCAAGCTGCAGGAAAGGAGATTCCACCTGAACCTCAGGAAGAACTTCCTGACGGTCAGGGCTGTCCGGCAATGGAATCTGCTGCCTCGGAGCGTGGTGGAGTCTCCTTCTTTGGAGGTTTTTAAGCAGAGGCTGGATGACCATCTGTCGGGAGTGCTTTGAGGGTGTTCCTGCATGGCAGGGGGTTGGACTGGATGGCCCCTGTGGTCTCTTCCAACTCTACATTTCTATGATTTTATGATTCTATGAACATCTTCCACTGTCAAACTGATCTTTCCATCAGGAAGTTCTTCCTGAAGTTTAGCTGAAATTTCTTTTCCTGCAGTTTGAATCCATTGCTCCATGTCCTAGTCTCTGGAGCAGCAGAAAATAAGCATGTTCCATCTTCAACAGGACATCCCTTCAAATATTTAAACATGGCTCCCATGCCGCCTCTTAACCTTCTCTTCTGCAGACTGAACACACCCAGATCCCTTAGCCGCTCCCCACAGGCATGGTTTCCAGACTCTTCACCATTTTGCTCGTCCTCCTCTGGACACACTCTAGCTTATTAATTATCCGTGGGTCTTAGTGCTGACGTCATCACCGCGCACCCCGCTATGGGGGGCGTAGCCAGACATTCTCCGCTCCTCCCTGCTCATGTTGAAGTACAGAATGCCCGTGTGGGGCAGCTTCAGGATTTCAAAGTAAGTTGGGGCGGTGGTACATGGGTTAGTGCAGTGTAAGGTCCACCCATGAGGGGATGCTGAATTGAGGCTATTGTCAGATAACTCCCGAACACAATGCGCAAACCAGGGACACGCAACCCAGTCCCGTCAGATGCTTAGGACTACCACGTCCGTCAACCCAAGCCAATACAGCCAATGGCCGAAAGGTAATCCAAGGCACTAACATGGTTGGATGGCTTTTTTTTCTGGAGTGCTTTAGTTTTCTACTCCCGCATGGCCCTTGTGGTCCCGTCCGGCTCTATGATCATATGTGGGAAGGTTGCAACTAGACTCACGTCAGGGACAATTCAAACCACTGAGGCGCCACATCCATGCACAGTTTCCAAGAGGTGAACCCACTGAGCACAGAGAGACTTACTTCTGAGCAGTATAGGATTACACTGTAATTTCCAAGGCCATTTCCGCACGAGCCTGTTATAGCGCTATGATTCCACTTGCAACCTCCTATGGAATCCTGGGGTTTGCAGTTTCGGGAGGGGCCGGCCGGCCCCTCCCGAAACTGCAAACCCCAGGATTCCATAGGAGGTTGCAAGTGGAATCATAGCGCTATAACAGGCTCGTGCGGAAATGGCCCCAGAGAATTCCACTCTCTGCCAAGAACTGCCAATGGCAAAGAAACGGTGACAACTTTTCAAACAACACCCTCCTATCACTTCAATTAGAAAACGCCAGATAACGGGAGCCTCTCTCTGACCTCCCCTTCACCTTGGAGGCAGAAAAACAGCGGCAGATGCCAAAGCTCCATCGCTTTACACTCTTCCCTGCTGCAACTTCCGCAGCCAACGAAAAGGCACTCAGAGGCAACATCTGGAAAGCTGTCGGGTGTCCTTTCATTAATGGAAACCTGGGACTTCCCCAAGTCGAAGGAGGTCAACTTGAAACGAGAATAAAATAGACACGGGGGGCGGGGAGGGGAAAAAAAAAACATCCAAGGTTCTCTTCCTAGGCTCAAATATTTCTTGGCTCTTCTTCTCCCAGCCTTAATGAAGAGCAGAAACTAACTAAAACAAATCAGATGAAAATTGGTTTGGCCACAGGACGGGATACATTTTTATCATGGCAGAGCCGGATTGGTTGGCAAATTTTGGGAACCAGAAAAGCGAGCCTCTACCCGGCCCCCATGTTCTCCGAAAGACCTCCCCGCAAAACAGTGCAATTGGGGCACACAGAGCCCTTCCACGTCAGGTGCGTGTTACCTGCCCTGTGTCCTGGTAAGGGATATCCCCGCAGCCCTTGTAAATATTCAGGACTAGCATATTTACCTGGTGTTGCCCAGGATTTTATTTTCTCATAGGTCATACTTGTTAGAAAGATTTAAGATCCTGTGTCTCTAATTCCCCAAACTGTCTTGTTCAGTACCTGCAACATTTCCCCGTATTCCCCAATCCAATCTGTATATATACTGAGGTTGGGTCCACTGCCCTCCTCCTTGCTGCTAGGCCTTGTCTCCACAGCAACCAGCCTATTCAAGACAGGCCCAAGAGCTCTTTGGCTAAGAATTCTAAAGGCCCCTCCCTAAACTGCAAACCTCAGGATCCCACAAAATCTTCTCAGGCAGCCAATCACATGAGGTCTTCGCCTGGCACATCCAATCATACGAAGCCTTCGCCTGACCCAGGCAAACAGACAAACTTTGACTTTTATATATTAGATAGCTGAATATTTCAAAGAGGGAAGAGGGAATAGGTATAATAATGGCAATAATTTTAAGGTTAAATTAGCAGTGTCAAAACACAGATTGTAAAGAATGATAGTATTATTATGATCATTGCTAATTATTGTTTTTCCTTTTTCTTTATTCCTGGAGAGCTTATTAATTTTTGTCCTTTTTTGTTGTTGTTGTTAATTTAATAAGACTGATACCTCACCTTGGGGGAAATTCTTTTTAGCTTTTGTGTATATATAGATTATTTGTATTATTTGTATTAGTATTAAGTGTTCTATTGTTTTCACAAGTTTTTTTTTGTCTTCTATTTGTTTCATCGTAGATGTATGCTTCATATGGGTTATTGCTTTCTTTTTTTCTATTTTTGTTTGTTTATGTCTGTTAAAACATTAATAAAAATATTTACAAAAAAAGCGGAGATTTTTGTAAAGTGGAACTTAATAAGGATGGATTTCTGTAAACTAGATTGTGAGTCTCTAGGACGGCTGAGCATTTTAATAGCTACCCAAATAAACAAATCACATGAGAAAGCTAAATAAACTTGGGTGATCACTGGTGGAAGATGTAGGGGTTATTTACAGAGAATTCTGGGTTCAGTGAAGGACTGTCTGTACCCATAACAAAACCACATTGTTTAGAATAAGGCTGGGGCTCAGTTTAATTTCACTGAAGTTCCTGGGAGGGGTGTTTTTCCAGTAGTGAGAAGCGAAAGGGGCAAGATCCAAAAATATCTGCAATTTTTATTTTATTTTATTTTTATTACAAGTATAGACAAAAACACTGATACTCCTATCACAACATTATATACCCTGACCATATTGCAATTAATTTTTAAACTTATCACAAGCACGTTTCTCAATATTTCTAAACAGAACTAAGTTAAAACAATGACAAAAGTTGTGTTCCTTCCTTCCTACCCTACTCTGGAACCTATTTCTTTGTCTGTATCTTGCACTTCCTTCCCCTCTGTAGTTTTCTTACAGAAAATATTGACCACTCTTGTGCATCTTGTTGACTCTCCTCTTGTTTATATAGCACTTTTCCATATTCTCAATTTTATTATTTCAAACATAAATGCAAATTCCATTAAGCGTCATTGAAAATCAGTGAAAAATAAATTAAAAAATCTCATGCCTAACTTTAACCTTATTTTATCTTATTTTTTTATCAAACATATGAGTGTCTAATCTATGATTAAGTTACCCCAATTGCGTTTGAGGAAGTTCCAAACTGGCAACCACTTGTTCTATCCACTTTCCCTTTTATCTTGCATGTAAGAAGATCTTTTTCTTTCATTTCTATAATTTTTAACATTCGTTGTTCCAAAAATGCCTGCAATTTTTAGCTTCAGTAACTACCAGTACTACCAGTAACTTCCCACCAGTAACTAAGCTTGGAAACGTCAAAATGATGGGGCTACCGAAGAGGAGGGAAGAGTATCTATCTGGGGACCCGCAGAGGGCTTAATCCGGAGCTTTCCAAACTTTTCATGTTGGTGACACACTTTTTTTAGACAGTTTTACTAGGAAAGCGGAGGTTAAACTAACCCCCCTTATAAGAGATACAGACACATACATAAATTGTAATAACAAAATGTATGGGGACACAACATATCTCATGAAAACTTTTCATATATTTTTAAAAATATATGATTTATAAATAATATTATACATTTCCAAGGTTGTAGGTGACACACCTACCCACTTCAGGCGACACACTAATGTGTCGTGGCACGCGGTTTGGAAAGCCCTGGCTTAATCCGTCCCCAGGGCCAAAAGTTGTCCACTTTTGCTTTGGGAAAAGCTGCGAGAGTTAACTGTAACGTCTTTCTATGAACAAACGCACATGCGTGCAGCCAATTCTTGTCTGACTGGATCACCGGGAGCAGCAAGTGCTACGCTCCCAAGTTCCACTGTGGCCTTCGCTCATGACCAATGCACGAAGCTATCCAGATACGTGCTGGACACCAGCTCCTATTTGTACGCTGGAGGTCACAGGAGGTCCTGTCTTGGGTGTGATCAATTCCTTGAATGTGGCATGCCTCGGGACAGGATGGCCAAGATAAGCAAGGTCCAAGTCATCCGCAGAAGACCGTCCAGACCTGCTTCTCCGGTCCCCACGTTTCTATAATTAAGCTATGAAAGGCAACCTCACCTTTGGCTCGCCTGGCTTCCGCCTATCAAGAATGTGTTTACATCCACACACGAGCCCGCAGAAGCCGATACGCTGGCTGGAGGCCAGCCAAGCATAAAATTATTTTCAGATGCATTTAAGATTTGGGTGTCCTGCTAATCTGAGATGGTACTGAGGGATTTGGGTGGGTAAACCATGTCACCAAAGGACTGGTGGTGATCATGCTGGGATGGGACAGATACAGCCCTTTGGATCCAAATCTCCCAATTGCCTTTTTCCTGGCAAACAAAAAAAAAGGCTGAATTGCCCTTTTTAGAAGCTTCCAGGATTGGCAATCCACCTTTAACTACTCCCCTGCACTGTTCAACACCTTTAAAAAAAAATCCCAATTTTTTCAACTCCAGAAGCAGACTTTTGATCAATTCCAGTTGCCTTTGCATTTTATCCCCCATTTTTTTGACATGCTGGATAACCCACGAGACCCCTAGAGGTCATCTGCCCCCAGACCCATGAAGTTGCTCATCCCTGAAACAGAGCACTGACTACCACTGGCTCATAGAAGGGGCAACCAGAGTTTGCACTGTTGCTCTCCTCTTGCCAGAGGCACTCAGTTTTGGTAGCTGCCATCACAGCGGTTGGAAACAGGCTATAGATAACATCAGAGCCATTACTGAAAAAGGAGCACAGCAGATGGGGAAAACAAGCACGATAGGGGACACGGTAAGACTGGTGCAGAACTGAGTTATAAACAGAAGCCCGGCTAGTTCCAGAGACAGCCAAGCAAGAACTAGGAAAGACTGAGATCGGCCAGGGCTCTTTCCACACTACACAATTACAGCACTATCATTGCATTTTAACCGCCAGGACTGCATCCTATGGAATCTTGGAGTTTGCAATTCTTTTAACCCCTCCCACATATATGTATACATCTATTTGTCTCCCCTTGCTGTCTTCTTTGCATTGATATTGAGATTGCAGGGCCCCTTTCACACTACTATTCAGTTTTCCAGATCTCAGGACCCCGACCCCAAATTCCAGTTTTCATGGGTTATCTCCAGGTAACAGACAAAGGTGCAAATCCTCCAGTTTTGCTGGGCTTAGCTTCAGGCAAGGGGAAAGAGCTATGCGTGAATCTCCAAGCTCACCTAGCAGAGCACCAACCTGCTGCAGCTTACAAAGCTTCATTCATTTGTTGCCTAAATTGCAAAGATTTTTGCAGTGAGCCCTCCACTTTTGTGAAGGTTGGGGCACAAGACCCCCATAAAGGCGGAAAATGGTCAATAAAAATAAAAATCACATTGTGAAAAAAACCTGCAAACACTTCTCTAGGAATCTCTATGCCCCCCAGTGCAATTCTACGGTCAGCTTCTGGTGGAGGTGGACCACAGAGTCACTTAGGAGGACTTAGCAATGCCTAGAGGTTTCTCTCTAGGAATCTCTAGGCCTTCCAGTGTGACTCTGTGGCCCACTTTCACTGGAATCACGCTGGAGGACCTAGAGATTCCTAGAGAGAACATATTTTTTCCATGGCAGTTCCATGGAGTAAGATTTTTTAAAATAAATAAAATAAATAAAACAACCTGTGAATAATCAAACATGCAAGTGCTGAACCTGCAAAAATGGAGGGTCCACTGTATTTCCTTCACCCAACCTTTCCCTTCTCGTCACTGTTGTGCCAGGGCTCTCCCTCCACTCTCCCCCCCCTCCACCTTCTGGTTAAAAGCAAGTAGGACAGACTAAATGTTCCTTGTCCCATCTCCCTATATAAGTGAGAAGGAACAATCCCCTCATTTTATCTTCATCTGGAAAGAGTCACTTACATGCACATCATCAGGGACCATCCCTAGGTCTTAGATTTTGGACTGTACAGAATGAACAAAACAAAATGAATTTCAACAGGGAGAAGAAGTGTAAGGTATTACACTGGGGTGGAAAAAATGAAACACACAGATGTAAGATGAGTGACACCTGGCTTGACCACAGTACATGTGAAAAGGATCTAGGAGTCTTAGTAGATCACAAGCTGAACATGAGCCAGCAGTGTGACGCGGCAGCTAAAAAAGCCAGTGTGATCCCGGGCTGCATCAATAGGAGTACAGCGTCTAAGCCAAGGGAAGTAATAGTACCCCTCTGTTCTGCTTTAGTCACACCCCATCTAGAACACTGTATCCAGCACCACAGTTCAGGAAGGATATTGACAAGCTCGAACATGTCTAGAGGAGGGTGACCAAAATGGTAGAAGCCCTGGAAACCATGAAGCCCCATGAGGAGCAGCTTAGGGAGTTTGGTGGGTTTAGTCTGGAGAAGAAAAGGTTAAGAAGTGATATTTGAAGGGATGTCACATGGAGGATGGAGCAAGCCTGTTTCTGCTGTTCCAGAGACTACGACATGGGACAATGGCTTCAAACTTCAGCAGAAGAGATTCCAGCTAAACATTAGGAAGAATTTCCTGATGGTGAGATCAGTTTGACAGTGGAATACGTTGCCTGGAAGTGTGGTGGAGTCTCCCTCTTTGGAGGTTTTCAAACAGAGGTTACACATTGTTTAACACTGTAGCCTCTGGAACATCAAAACAAACACGCTCCATGTTCTACAAGACATCCATTTAGATATCTACAGATGGCTACTATCTCATTTCTCTGTCTTCCCATCTCCAAGCTAAACACCCTAAATTACCCTAAGTTTCCTAAATCATCCTCATAAGGCTTGGTTTTCAGACATTTGATCATCTTGGTTGCCCTTCTCTGGACCCATTCCAGCTTGTCAATATTCCTCTTGAACTGTGGAAAAGACTGAACTCCCCCCCCCCCCAATAGCTAATAAGCTCAAAAATCTAATCCATTTACCTTAATGGTGGTTGGAGAAAATGTGCACATTAAGGAGTTGTTCTGTTAACTATTAATGTTAGAAAACATAGAAATGAACAAGAAAAGTGCCATTAATATTGTGTTGCCTGCAAGTGGCACAATTTGCTGTTGGCCTCTCTGAAAGTGCTTTTTAGAGACTTTAAGTTGCCCTCCTCGACCTGGCACTTTCCAAGTGCAGACGAAATCCGTGGTCTGACCGCCGGCTGCACGCAGACGGCAGTCCAACATATCTGGAAAGCAGGGTTGCCAGAGGGAAAACTGGAAAGGGCTTCTGCACCTCTGATGGTTTTACAGAACGGGGAATTTCAGCAGGTGCTGCTTGTCACGGTGTTCAACAGTGGAGGGCGACTGGTTGACCCTCCTTTTTTGGAGGTTTTTAAGCAGAGGTTGGATGGGTATCTCTCAGAAGGATTTCCACACAGAATCATAGAGTTGGAAGAGATCCCAGAGGCCATCGAGTCCAACCCCCTGACATCAAAGCACTCCCAGCAAATGGCCCTCCAGCCTCTGCTTAAAAACCTCCAAAGGAGACTCCTCCACACTCCACTGAGGCAGCATCTTCCACTGCTGGACAGCTCTGACCCTCAGGAAGTTCTTCCTGAGGTTCAGGTAGAATCACGTTTCCTGTAGTTTGAATCCATTGCCCCTTATCCTAGTTTCTGGAGCAGTGGAAAACAAGCCAGTTCCTTCTTCGATATGACATCCTTTCAAATACTTAAACGTGGCTATCATGTCCCCTTCTCTTCTTCAGACCTTCTCTTCCGCAGCCTAAACGCACCCAGCTCCCTAAGATGCTTCTCATAGGGCATGGCTTCCAGGTCCTTCACCAGCTTGTCCAGCTTGTCCATATCCTTCTTGAAATGAAGTGCCCAGAACTGGACACAGATGAGGTCTGACCAAAGCACGATAGAGTGGTACTATTACTTTCCTCAGTCTAGACATCATACTCCAACTGATGCAACCAAGAATCATGTTGGCCTTCTTGGCTGTCACATCACACTGCTGACTCATGTTCAGCTTGTGGTCTATTAAGACTCCGAGAAGACACGGAGGAGGTGGAGCAGATGGTCCTTGCAGTTGCTTCCGGTTCTATGATTCTAATGATCTCTGACCTTGAACTCCCCACTCCAAACCATGTGGCTGTGGTCAAAAGCAAGTGACTGACTGTCATTTTTTATTTCCCACCACATGCTGACACAGTGTTGGTTCAGAGCAGCCTTAGGACAATAGGATTTTCTAAAAAATTTACTCTGGACAAACAAGATGTCCAGAATGTTGGGGAAATTTGAGTGGCAGCCACTAAGACTGATCTGAGCCAGGACTTGGAAAAGCAACTTTTTGGACACCTTCTAGAATTCCATAGCGGAAGGCAATTCTGGGATTTGTGGGGCAGAAAGTTAATTTTGCCAAGCACTGGTTGGAACATGACTGGCCATCACCAGGTAAATTTATGAAGAGCTCACTGACACAACAGATGGGACTGAAAGGATCCAAGAGCAGAGCAAATATTGCAAGCCTTCTACCCAGTCTGCCTCCCCAAATCCTGACAACAAACAGAGTCCAAAATTTTAAAAATAACAGGCAAACTTTGAGATCTGGAAGACCTATGTTTAGGAATCTAGGAATGTACAAATCTGTCCTTAGCAATTGATGGGAGTTACTGATCTCAAAATGAGAAAGATTTCTCTGCTCTCTTTATCTCTAGAAGGAGAATCATGATTTCATGCTTCACCGCATTAGAAGTTAAAACCCGAGTATATTTTTAGTTGCCATTTGATTATGTAAGCTTCATTATGTAACAAACCCTAGAGTTCTGGGCAGTTTGTTTCATTCGCTTAAAGCACAGCGGCACCACAGCCAAGGAAAAAGCCTCTGAAGAGGATCTTTTAAAAATAAAAACATCTCAAAACACATTAGATCTGAAATTGCCATCAGCAAAGTGGGGGAATCCTCAACGAGCAACCAAATAAACATGTGCATACGTGTCTAAACACATATGCACACATATGCACATACATATATGTGTATTTTGTGTACATGGGTGTGCACACACACTTTCCCTTGCTTTAGCCTAAAAAGAGGAACTATCCTGGCCTAAAATAGAAACTCTGCCAAGATTAGTTTTTTTTTTTAAAAGGAAGAATGAGATCTTCTGTCTTTTCCCCTGCACATACCCTGCAAAAAAAATTAAAATAAAAAAAATCCTCTTTTTATGTGAATAGATTCAGCTACCGGATATTTAGTGAGGCTGCTTGACTTGCTGCCGGACTCTGATCGGCAGAAGCTACCCAAGGTCTGAGACAGGAGGGTTTTTTCCCCTTCTTACTGGAGATGCTAAAAGTTGAATCTGGGATGCTCTAACCCTGGGCATGACATACACAAGGGGAGGAAGCAAGATGCCTTACACCAGGGCTTTCCAAACGGTGTGCCGCGACACGTTAGTGTGTCGCCTGAAGTGTGCAGGTGTGTCGCCTACAATCTTGGAAATGTATGTTATTTATAAATCATATATTTTTAAAAATATGTGAAAGGTTTTCATGAGATATGTTGTCTCTCCATACATTTTGTTATTACAATTTATGTATGTGCCTATATCTCTTATAAGGGTTAGTTTAACCCCCAGTTTGCTAGGAAAACTGAAAGACGCATGTCTAAAAAAGTGTCACCAACATGAAAAGTTTGGAAAGCTCTGCCTTATACTGTTGATCAACCATGGTGAAAGACCTTTTCCCCCCCCCCCCCAACACTCTTGTGGGGAAATTTAGGTGGAGAAGTTATGAATAGCCAAGAGAAAAGGAATAAGGGATCTGAAACCAAATCTTAGGCCATTTCCGCATTAGATGGTTATAGTGTTATTATTCCACTTTCAACATCCTATAGAATCCTGGGGTTTGCAGTTTAGGGAGGGGCCTTTGAATCCTGCAAACCCCAGGATTCCTTAGGATGTTGAAAGTGGAATAATAGCACTATAACAGTCTAGTGCGGAAACAGCCTCAGAGTTACAGTCTGTATATATTGCACTGTGCTGCTCAGAGCAGCATCAGGGGCTTTCACTCATGTAATTCCAGGTATGCCTCAATTAACAAAGTAGATGTGTTCCCCGGCATTACTCTGAAAGGACAAATTTTGGTACCAGATGCAGAAATAACATGAAAAGAACAGGGACAAGTTCCTATATCACAAAAAAGCAAAGCAGCTTGAACTGTTTCGGCAGACTTTCTGCTCTGAACTAAAGATACACATGAAAGCCAGGGTTCTGACTTATGCTGACCCTACGGCAAACTATCAAGGGGTTTTCTTGGGCTGAGAGTGTGTGACACACAAGGCCACCCAGGCACTTTCCATGGCCAAGCGGGGAATTGAACCCTGGTGTCTTGGGTCATAGTTCAATGCTCAAACCACCACCCCACACTGCCTTTCCCATTTTACTATACCCTCCGTTGCTTAAGATGCTCGGATCTTGTGACCTAAAGCCTGCAGTTCTTCAAGGCTGAGGGAAGAACAAACAGGAAGAAATAGTTTAAATCTCCCAAAAACAGGCTTTGGAAAATCTGTGAGCTTTTTAGCACTATAATTTAATTAATTAACAACAACTAACCATGTAATTTTGGAATTAGGTTCATGCTGAAATTCCAGCTTAAGTCAATTGCGTTAGTTAAAAAGCGGATTAAATTAAATTGTCCTTTATGTTGGAGAACTCCCAGCTTAATTGATTTTAACTAGTTATGTCCCATCTTGGCAACAGCACTGCTTTTGAAAGAGAGAGGGAGCCTGTCCACACCATACCGTTACAGTGCTATTATTCCACTTTCAACATCCTGTGGATTCTGGGGTTTGTCGTTTACAGAGGTCCAAGAGCTCTCTGGCTGAGAATGCTAAATGTCCCTCCCTCAACTGCAAACCCAGAATAGCACTGTAACAGTGTGTGTGGAAACGGCCATAGCAAAATTTCCCTTCCTTGGTGCATGCAGGTTTTGAATTGGTTACAAAAAAAAGAAAAGGAAAAAGTACAATCTCCTTTCTTCTTCAGCTTTGTTTAAGCAATCGATGCCCTTAATTCTTGATTTCACTTCTCTCATTTTCTTTCTCATTCCACCGGCAATTCCTGGCTAAACACCTGCTCCTTTCTTTCTCTTCCTCATCCTTCTCCTGCTCCCCTCCTTCAGCTCCAACACGTGAGCAAATGTCTCCTCCTTCTCTTCTTTCTGTCGCTTTCCCCTTCTCCACCTTCTCCCCCCCCCCCGCACTCCCCTTCTTTGTCTTTCTCCCGTTGCGCAGGGTCATTTGCCCCGGGTGGCAACGTTTTGGGGGCGTCTGGGCTTGTAGCCACGCCCCTGCATGCCCCGGCCACACCTCCAGGGACAGCGGCCACGCCCCCGTGCGTTACCCCCGCCCTCCTCGCGGCCCCCTCCCCACACCCCAAGCTCCGCCACTGATTAACTCTATCACGCTACGCTGTTACAGTGCTACTTATTCTATTTTAACTGCCCCAGCTGCACCCTGTGGACTTCTGGGATTTGTGGTTTGGTGAGGTACTGGAGCTCTCTGGCTGAGAACACTAAATGCCTCTCCCTAAACTGCAAATCCCATGATTCTGTGCAATATTCCATGACAAAGTGGAATAACAGCACTGTAACAGTGTGGTGTGAGAAGGCCCTATGATCAGCATCCTGTCAGTGGCAACGTGTGTGTGCGCACACGTGTGCCTATGTGTAGGTGAGTCTTCTGCCAACTTACAATGACTCTATTAATTCCATGGGGTTTTCTTAGGCAAGGAATACTCAAGAGGTGGTTTTGCCAGTTCCTTCTTCTGACATACAGCCTACAGCACCTGGTATTTGTTGGTGGTCTCCTATTCATGTATTAAGCAGGTACTCATGTACTGACCCTGCTTAGCTTCCAAGATCAGACAAGACTTGGTACTTTAGGACATTTAGGCCCTTCTGTTACTCGCACTGTCCCCTCTTGACCTTCTCTTCTGCAGACTAAACATCTCCACCTCCCTAAGCTGCTCCTCATAGGGCTTCATGGCTTCCAGACTCTCCACCATTTTGCTCGTCCTCCTCTGGACACATTCCAGCTTGTCCATATCCTTCTTGAAATGAGGTGCCCGGAACTGGACAAAGTATTCCAGGTGAGGTCTGACCAAAGCAGAATAGAGTGGTACCATTACCTCCCTCGATCTAGACACCACATTCCTATTGATGCAACCAAGAATTGTGTTGGCTTTCTCGGCTGCCGCATCACACTGCTGACTCATGTTCAGCTTGTGGTCCACCAAGACTCCTAGATCCCTTTCACACGTACTGCTACCCAGCCATGCGTCCCCCATCTCACATTTGTGCATTCCATTTTTTTTCTGCCTAAGTGCGGGACCTTACATTTCTCTCTGTCGAAATTCATTTTGTTAGCTGTGGTTCAGCTCTCCAATCTGTTAAGGTCATTTTGAAGTTTGACCTACCACAGAGCTGGTGACCACCCCACTAATAGGCACTTGTGATGTAAAGGAACGTGGGGAGGGAATCACAGAAGAATCTGGCTATGTTTCTGCAGCCAGACCCGAAGATTACATCAGTGGCTCTGGTTTGCCAAATCCTCCTGAATTTTCAGCGGATGATGCAATTGCTTCACATCCAGCTATAGGAACATAACAAGACAGTTCCGTGACCACCCCCCCAACCATGAATGGATGGGGGTGGAGGGCTTCAGTAGCTCTACTGTAGGTTCAGGGGTAATAAATAGCTCGCTGCATTATAGTTTTGCCTATAGAACTACTATGCTATTCTAAGCCATGCAGGATTGCAGTCTATACTTGTCTTCTCCCTCCTCCCCACCCCTCTCTTTCTGTCTCTTATCCTTCTTCTACTTTGGATCCGACTTCAAGTTACGCCCATTTTCCTTTCCCGTCCCTCCCTCGTCTCTCCAACTATTGCTCCTTTGAAAGCATGGAACATGTTACATGCTCAGAATTTCAAAACTGTTAAACTCAGTAGGGCTTGGTTTGCCATTAAACTCAACAGGGCTTGGTTTGGAAGAGGCATGCATAGATGGGATTGTCTGCTGGTCTATCTTTAGCTTCCCTCCTCCTCTTCCCCCAAATACTTGGCAATTATCAGTAGTATTACGATGATTATCGTCTGGGGAATAAGGGAAGATGCTACAACCTCACTGTTTAAAAAAGGTCACCAATGAAAGGCACAGATTAATAGCAATAAGCCATTAAAAGGCAGAGTTTGGGAAATGTTCTTTTTCTTAGACTTTCTTTGGTTGGACTATAACTCTTACGTGTTAAAAACAGTGCTTACAAAAGCATTAAAAACAGAGCTGGAGGGACAAAATATTTTTTCTCTCTCGTTCTCAGTCTCAAATCATAGAATTATTTCTACTAGCATATATACCTGGTGTTGCCCAGGATTTTATTTTTTCACAGGTAATACTTGTTAGAAATACCTTACGAATTACCTTACCTTACCTTAGATGCGGTTGAAATACACAGATTTGAGATCCTGTGTCTCTAATTCCCCAAACTGTCTTGTCCAGTATCTGTAACTTTTCTCCATATTCCCCAATCCAATCTGTATTCAGACTTGTTAACATACAGAGGTTTGGTTTCTGAGGGGATATACTGCCCTCTTCCTTGCTGCTAGGTCTCATCTCCATATCAACCGGCCAGGCCCAAGAGCTCTCTGGCTGAGAATTCTAAAAGCCCCTCCCTAAGCTGCAAACTCCAGGATTCCACAGAATCTTCTCAGGCAGCCAATCATATGAGGTCTTCCCTGCCTGACACAGACAAACAGGCAAACTTTGACTTTTATGTATTAGATTTGTGTGTGCGTGCGTGTGCGTGTGTTTTAATTATATGCTCTGAGCAACTGTGATTCCTTCTGAATGTTTAATGTTTCACTCCGAAATCTCGGGGCTTAGGATGCTCCTGATATGGCATCCCTGCCAGTATTGTATCCCATTGGGCACACTGTGGAAATTAAAATTAAAATGGCCACCCCTTGCTACGAGCCAAGATCATGGCCAAGACTCGCACTGCTCCAATGACACCAGTTGCCCGAGGACAGGGCCTGCTGCCTACTAGCTCTGGCCTTCTGGCTGTTGCTACTTAGTCCAAGAAACCGACAGGTCTGTAACTGCAGGTGGGACAAAGGGCTCTGAGGTCCTACCATTTTGGAATATTTTGGTTCCCACCTACGTATTTACAAAAAGGGTCAGGCCAGTAGGTTTACTAAGCGGACAGGGAGAAGGAAAAGCAAGCAGGCAGCATTTTGCCCAGTAGCCAAGAGTAAAGCAATGCATTTCCACATTCTTTACTCTAAGAGCAGTTCAACAGCAGAATAGTGGGGTCGACTCTTCAGTCTTTAATAGAAGATGGATGGCTATCTTTCAGGAATGCTTTAGTTGTGCATTCCTGCATGGTAGTGATTGGAATTGATGGTCCTTTTGACCTTTTCCATTGCTAAGATTCTAGGATTCTATATTAGGCATTTCTAACTCTTAATTTTCTTGAAGCTGGGTATGTTTAGTCTGCAGAAGAGAAAGCTAAGAGGGGACATGACAGCCATGTTTAAATATTTGAAGGGATGTCATGTCGAGAAGGGAGCAGGTTTGCAGAATAGGGGAATCGACTCTTCTTTGGAGGTCTTTAATAGAAGATGGATGGCTATCTTTCAGAAATGCTTTAGCTGCATATTCCTGCATGGTAATGATTGCAACTGATGGTCCTTTTGACTCTTTCCATCTCTAAGATTCTAAGATTCTGTACTTGGCTACCTATTTATCATAGCATCCTAGAATCATAGAGTTGGAAGAGACCCCGGGGCCATCCAGTCCAACCCCGTGCTATGCAGGAACACTCATCAAAGCATTCCCGACAGATGGCCATCCAGCCTCTGCTTAAAAACCTCCAAAGAAGGAGACTCCACCACACTCCACTGAGGGAACAGATTCCACTGCCGGACAGCCCTGACCATCAGGAAGTTCTTCCTGAGGTTCAGGTGGAATCTCCGTTCCTGCAGCTTGAATCCACTGCTCCTTGTCCCAGTCTCTGGAGCAGCAGAAAACAAGCCCACTCCCTCCTTGACATGACATCCCTTCAAATATTTAAACATGGCTATCATGTCCCCTCTTAACCTTCTCTTCTGCATGCTAAATATCCGCAGCTCCCTCAGCTGCTCCTCATAGGGCCTCATGGCTTCCAGATCCTTCACCATTTTGGTCGTCCTCCTCTGGACACGCTCCAGCTTGTCAATATCCCTCTTGAATTGAGGTGCCCAAAACTGGACACAGGATTCCAGATAACTAAAGGAGAATAGAGTGGTACCACTACCTCCCTTGATGTAGATACCATGCAACCAAGAATTATGTTGGCTTCTTTGGCTGCCGCATCACACTGCTGACTCATGTTCACCTTGTGCTCTACCAAGACTCCTAGATCTCTTTCAGACGTACTGCTATCCAGCCACGTGTCCCTCATCCTATATTTCTGTATTCCATTTTTTCTGCCTAAGTGTAGGACCTTACATTTCTCTCTGTTGAATTTCATTTTGTTAGCCTCGGCCCGCTCTCCAACCTGTCCAGGTCGTTTTGAATTTTGATCCTGTCCTCTGGCGTATTAGCAACCCCTCCCAATTTGGTGTCATCTGCAAATTTGATGAGCATGCCCTCTATTCCTTCATCCAAGTCGTTGATGAAGGCGTTGAATAGCATGGGCCCAGGACAGCACCCTGAGGCACCCCACCAGTCACTTCTCTCCAGGAAGAAAGGCAGCCATTGGTGGGCAACCTTTGGGTGTGGTCAGTCACCCAATTACAAACCCATCTGACAGTCGCCCTTCCCAGCCTGACCTTTACTAGATTCTCTGCAGGAATGTCATGGTGAAGTTTGTCAAAGACCTTACTGAAATCAAGATATGCTACGTCCACAGCGTTCCCTTCATCTATCAAGCTTGTAACTCTATCGTAAAAAGAGACAAGATTAGTCTGGCATGACTTATTTCTGAGAAATCCATGTTGACTTTTAGTGATTATGGCATTGCTTTCTAAGTAATTACAAATAACTGTTTAATGATTTGCTCTAGGATCTTTCCTGGTATTGATGTCAGGCTGAGTGGGCTATAATTATTTGGGTCCTCTTTTTTTTCCTTCCTGAAGATGGGGATGACATTTGCCCTCCTCCAGTCTGCTGGGACTTCTCCTGTTCTCCAAGAGAACCAGAGAACTTGTATTTTATGCTTTAGCTATCCTGTAATCATTCTTGCTGAATCTCCATCAGCCTAGCAGTTCTGGCTATCATCAGAAATGTAGAAAGCTACCACAATCCTGCTCATTATTAGGGTGACCAATGAAACAAAAAGGATAGTTCTCATATAACTCTAGTAGTTGCAGGGGAGGGGAGCTTGCAGCAGATGCTGCACTGACTAAAAGCTCTTCTTCTTGTTGTCTGCAGTGATGGTTTAGGATGGCGAAGCTTCCCAGCTCTGCCTTGAAATACGAAGCATTAAAGCCAGGATGTTTGCAAGTTTGACCATCAAGCTATAGCTGGGTGGCAAGTAATAAATCAACGAAGTAAGCAAGTAGTCCTCATGATTCTGCGCAAAAGGAAAGTAAAACGGGGGGGGGGGAGGTTCCTTATATTGAGTCAGGTAATTATTTATTTACAGAGTGCTATCATTGTAGTGTACATAGCATTTTTAGGGGATGGTGGTGTGGGAGGGTTTTAAGTTCAGCAAATACTGCCTCTTCTTCTCTCTCTCTCAGTGACAGTTGGGACAGAGGAGGGCCTTCCATCTCTTCTGGGCCTGGGCATGATGGAGCCATGCCTGCCTCTTCTCCTCTCCCTCCAAGGCTAGGGCAGGGGCAGTTTGGATGGAGGGAGGGCCTTTCCTTTGCTTCTGAGCCTAGGAATGATGGCGCTGTCCCTGCCTCTTCTTTTCTCCCTCCGAGGCCAGGGCAGGGGCAGCTGGGACAGAGGGAGGGCCTCCCATCTGCTTCTGGGCCTGGGCACGATGGAGCTCTGCCTGCCTCTTCTCCTCTCCCTCCGAGGCCAGGGCAGGGGCAGTTGGGATGGAGGAAGGCCTTCCACCTGCATCTGTTTCTGGGCCCAGGCATGATGGAGCTCTGCCTGCTTCCTCTTCCCTCCCTCCGAGGCCAGGGCAGGGGCAGCTGGGATGGAGGGAGGCCCTTCCATCCGCTTCTGGGCCTGGGCACGATAGAGCCACGCCTGCCTCTCCTCTCCCTCCGAGGCCAGGGCAGAGGCACTTGGGATGGAGGGAGGGCCTCCCCTCTGCTTCTGGGCCTGGGCATAATCATAGAATCATAGAAATGTAGAGTTGGAAGAGACCACACGGGCCATCCAGTCCAACCCCCTGCCATGCAGGAACACCCTCAAAGCACTCCCGACAGATGGCCATCCAGCCTCTGCTTAAAAACCTCCAAGGAAGGAGACTCCACCACACTCCGAGGCAGCAGATTCCACTGCCGGACAGCCCTGACCGTCAGGAAGTTCTTCCTGAGGTTCAGGTGGAATCTCCTTTCCTGCAGCTTGAATCCATTGCTCCTTGTTCTGGTCTCCGGAGCGGCAGAAAACAAGCTCTCTCCCTCCTCTACATGGCATCCCTTCAAATGGAAGTGTGCTTGCCTCTTCTTCTCATTAGTCCATTTTGGCCCGTACTGTCTATACTATATGTGTCAGAAACAAGGTCCGCGTGGAATCCGGCCCACTAAGCCATTTCACGTGGCTCTCTCATCACCTCTCCTGCAGCTGCAGCACTCCCCCTGCCTGGCGAGCCTGATCCCCACATTACGGGCCCCCGGCTGCCGGTATTCTGAAAAGGGAGCCATCTGGGGAGCAGCAAGCGGCACAGAGAATTTGGGGGGCAGACAGAAGCACAGAGAAGGGCTAGAGGGGCAGAAAGAGGAACAGAAAGGATCTGGGGAACAGAAAGTGGCACACTTTGGATATACTGACCGAATCTATATCACTTTACAGAGGTATAGGGACCATAAACTACGATCAAATAGCCCCAAAATGCCCAAGGAAAGAAAAGTTTATGCAGAGGGAAGGCAACTTAAAAATCAGTTAACAACTGAATGCATATTAAATCGAATTTACCATGATAAAAGAGTAGATACATTTATATAGTCTTAGAGGTACAACTGGCCCTTTGAGGGTAACCATAATGCTGATGCAACCCAAGATAAATTGAGTTTGGCACTCCTAAAGGGCAGCATCTCTCCACGGTTTCCAATGAGCACCTTTCCCAGCCCTACCCCGCTATGTGCCAGGGACTGGCTTTCTGCATGCAAAGAGTGCACTCTGCCACTAAAATTCTCAAAATCTGAGCCTGACTGCACACAGAGCCTTAAAAACAACAGCAGCATTCTATTAGTGTCTTGATGAGATCTCACATCACACCACCACGGCTGCTGATGACTGTTTGTTATACCAAATTCACAGCCCATTCCTGCCAATGACAGCATTGTGACTAAGCATGTCTTTTATATCTTTTTTCACTTTTATTTTTGAGGGTCAGTTCTATTTTTGACACAGGTGTCAGTTCCAAGAAAAACAGTAAAAAGGAACAAAAAGTGTTATAGGAGAACCAGCAGCCTTTCTTTCTCTCTCTTTCTCTGCACTAGCAATGAACTAGGCCTTTCCTCTTTGGCACACACAACTACGCCCTGCCCTCCTGGCAGCCTTCTGTAGGATTTGATAAATACGGCCAGTTTTTGCTGATGAAAGATTCTGTAAGCTTCGAAGTGACAGAGAACAATTTGACAGGAAAAACAACTTCCCACTGGGCGCGCACGGGAAGCTTGTGATGCATAAGCAGTGCAGAATTCAGGGATAAATCAAACATCAAGAACGGCAACATCCAGAAACCAATAAGGGGCATCTCTGTGCCTGCTCGTGTGGAGACCCACATCCGGAACAAAAGGAAGGGGGTTAACTTCTTTGGCCATTTCCGCGCTAGCCTGTTATAGCGCGATGATTCCACTTTCAACATCCTCTGGAATCCTGGGGCTTGCAGTTTTGGGAGGGGCTGGCCGGCAAACCCCAGGATTCCAGAGGATGTTGAAAGTGGAAGCATCGCGCTATAACAGGCTAGTGCGGAAATGGCCTTAATGTTCATCGTGTTTTACGCGTGGGACCTTTGCAATTAGATCAGAGCCCTACTGAATTTAAGAGAGTTTGTCCTAGAAGAAGGGTGGGCACCTGTGGAAGGCTAAGGAGTTCCATTAGGAGGGTTGCACTCATTTCCATGCAAATAATAATAATAATAATAATAATAATAATAATAATAATAATAAAAAATATTTTTTAAAAAATGTTTTGCCCCTGCATGCCTCTCAGGGGCATTTTTACTATGTTGTGCGTTCAAAAAAAGGCCTCTTTGGGGTCTAAATTCATAGAATCATAGAAATGTAGAGTTGGAAGAGACCACACGGGCCATCCAGTCCAACCCCCTGCCATGCAGGAACACCCTCAAAGCACTCCCGACAGATGGCCGTCCAGCCTCTGCTTAAAAACCTCCAAGGAAGGAGACTCCGCCACACTCCATGGAGGCAGCAGATTCCACCGCCGGACAGCCCTGACCGTCAGGAAGTTCTTCCCGAGGTTCAGGTGGAATCTCCTTTCCTGCCGCTTGAATCCATTGCTCCTTGTCCTGGTCTCTGGAGAGGCAGAAAACAAGCCCTCTCCCTCCTCTACATGGCATCCCTTCAAATATTTAAACATGGCTATCATGTCCCCTCTTAACCTTCTCTTCTGCAGACTGAACATACCCAGCTCTCCAAGTCTATCCTCACAGGGCTTGGCTTCCAGGCCCCTCACCATTTTGGTCGCCCTCCTCTGGACCTGCTCCAGCTTGACCATGTCCTTCTTGAATTGGGGTGCCCAGAACTGGACACAGGATTCAAGATGAGGTCTAACCAAAGCAGAGTAGAGTGGTACCGGTACCTCCCTCGATCTAGACACCATACTCCTATTGATGCAGCCGAGAATTGCACTGGCTTTCTTAGCTGCCGCATCACATTGCTGACTCGTGTTCAGCTTGTGGTCTATTAAGACTCCTAGATCCCTTTCACACGTACTGCCATCCAGCCACGTGTCCTCCATCCTATATTTCTGCATTCCATTTTTTCTACCTAAGTGTAGGACCTTACACTTCTCTCTGTTGGATTTCATTTTGTTAGCCTTGGCCCAGCTCTCCAATCTGTCCAGGTCATTTTGAATTTTGATCCTGTCCTCTGGCGTATTAGCAACCCCTCCCAATTTGGTGTCATCTGCAGATTTGATGAGCACGCCCTCTATTCCTTCATCCAAGTCATTGACGAAGAGATTGAACAGCACTGGGCCCAGGACAGAACCCTGTGGCACCCCGCTAGTCACTCCTCTCCAGGATGAAAAGCAGCCATTGGTGAGCACCCTTTGGGAACGGTCAGTCAACCAGTTACAGATCCACCTGACAGTAGCTCTGTCCAGCCCACATTTTACTGGCTTCTTTGCAAGAATGTCATGGGGAACTTTGTCAAAGGCCTTACTGAAATCGAGATATGCTACATCCACAGCATTCCCTTCATCTATCAAGCTAGTAACTCTATCATAAAAAGAAATAAGATTAGTCTGGCATGACTTATTTTTGAGAAATCCATGTTGACTTCTCGTGATTACCGCGTTGCTTTCTAAGTGATTAGAAACTGACTGCTTAATGATCTGCTCCAGAATCTTCCTGGGTACTGACGTCAGGCTGACTGGGCGGTAATTATTTGGGTCCTCTTTTTTTCCCTTCTTGAAGATGGGGACAACATTTGCCCTCTTCCAGTCTGCTGGAACTTCTCCTGTCCTCCAAGATTTCTCAAAGATTATAGCAAGCGGTTCTGAAATGACCTCTGCCAGTTCTTTTAATATCCTAGGATGCAATTCATCTGGCCCTGGAGACTTGAATTAATCCAGTGTGGGCCAGGTATTCCTGTACCACCTCTCTACCTATTATGTACCGCATTTCCCCTGCTTCCTCCCCTGCTCCCCAAGCGCCAGGTTGAGTGCTTGTATCCTTCTGGGAAAGAACGGAGGCAAAGAAGGTGTTAAGTAGTTCTGCCTTTTCTCTTCCCCCTTTGACCCAGGAGTCCTGCAAATGTGAAGGAAATGAACCCCGCATCCCCTAGAGTACTTTGAAGGCATTTTAGGACAAAAAAAAAAATCTTGAAAACTTTTGCAAAAAAAATGCACGTTTGGCTCTTGGGTCCACAAAATGGGGAGGGTGGTGTCACATGAGCCCACAGGACCCACCCCTGTTCTGAAACAATTGTGCATTAGATTACAGCCATGTCCTATCAGCTTAATTGGGTGATTTTATATCTGGGCACTTGATTTCAGTGTCTCAGAATGGAGTTTTTAAAGAAGCATATTAGCTCCTTTGAATATAATCAACAGGAATGCAGATCCTGCCTGTGTGTCGGTCCACTGAGGAAAACTTTAAGCCTTGGGGTCAGGCTTGGTTTCCGTAGAAGGCCAACCTCCTGCTCTTGAATTCTTTGTTTAGTTTTCCAGCTTTCAGACGGCTTCTGACTTCGTCTAAGAGCATCAAATGCCTCCACTAAGGCTTTGTTACTGACCGTAAGAGCTTCATCCCAAAATTTGTTGGTATTTTTGATCACAACTTTTTGCCTTTGGTCCTGATAACTTCCCAGAAGCAGAACTTGACTCTCTTGCTGAAAAATCTCCATCTCCATTTCTCTTTCCTTTCCTAGGTGAATGGCTATGGATTCTTCTTGGGGGCCTGGCTCTGGGAGCTGTTGTTCTGAGCCGCTGCATTTTAAAAGTACTTCACTGCAAACAGGTGCAAGAAAAAACTACAATATTCTCTTGAATTGCAGCTTGTCAAAGATGAGCCAGTATGCTGGTGTGCATGAAGTGTTCACAATGACATTCAAAGCCAACAACTGTACTTAAATACCCAGGCTGTAATACTGTATTCCAAATGAGGTGCATCTGAAAAAGTGCATTAATATCCATGAAAGTTCCTGCTGAAATGAACCAATCATAGAATCACAGAATCATAGAAATGTAGAGTTGGAAGAGACCACCCGGGCCATCCAGTCCAACCCCCTGCCATGCAGGAACACCCTCCAAGCACTCCCGACAGATGGCCATCCAGCCTCTGCTGAAAAACCTCCAAGGAAGGAGACTCCGCCACACGCCGAGGCAGCAGATTCCACTGCCGGACAGCCCTGACTGTCAGGAAGTTCTTCCTGAGGTTCAGGTGGAATCTCCTTTCCTGCAGCTTGAATCCATTGCTCCTTGTCCTGGTCTCTGGAGCAGCAGAAAACAATCCCTCTCCCTCCTCTACATGGCATCCCTTCAAATATTTTTTTTTATAATCATTTTATTCAAATTCAGATATAAAACAAACAATTATAACTGTCAACTTATTTGAAATATTTCTGATCTTCCACACTGATCTAGATTTCATTATCAATATTTCTTAACATGCTTAAAATACTGTACTACATTTTAGTGCTATTATTACTTGTCGGTTCTTGCATTTCCATCTCCATATTCCCGCTTCATGATATATATCCTGTAGCCCCCTCAAAATTTATCTTAAATCATGAATCACAGATTTCCATCTGATGGTACCCAGCAATTACCCATTACAATTTGCCATTCTTTTTGTATCTCTTCGTCTGATTTCCCTTTTAATCTCTGAGAGACCATATCAGCATTTTTGTTTTCAATCAGCGTACCCCACCATTGTTCTAATGTGGGTATTTGCTGAGTTTTCCACATCTTTGCATATTCAATACGAGCTGTTGTTATCATGTACTTCTTTATACCAGTACCTTCTAATACATCAGTCATATTTAACAAATACAATTCTGGTAACTTAGCAAACTGTACTTTCATTAATGCACATATTTTGTTATGTATTTCAGTCCAATATTTCTTAGCTTTAGGACATGTCCACCACATATGATATATCGTACCGGCCTCATTCTGACGTTTCCAACATTGTCCAATACCTGTATTATAAATCTTTTTTAATTTATCTGGTGTCATGTACCATCTATGAAATAGCTTGTAATAGTTCTCTTTCAAATTGTGTGCTACTGTAAATCTCTGTGTTTTTTTCCAGCTCTGCTCCCAAGACTCTAATTGTATTGCGTGTCCGATATTTTGTGCCCGTGAAATCATTGTTGCCTTTACTGTTTCTTCTTGCCTCTCCTGATGTAGTATTTCTTGATATATTTGGGCAAGTAAATGAGGCGGATTTTCGAACAGCCATTTAATTACTTCAGTTTTCTCTTTAAGTTCAATTCCATATGTTTTATATCCATCTGAAACCTTTCTGCTAACTGTCTGTAAGGGAACCAACTTAATGTTATTCCCTCTTGTTCTAGTTTTTCTCTTGTTTTAATCTTAAAGTTGTTGGACGTTGATCTCTCAATTATATCATCATATCACAACCATTTATCTGTATCCGTCCATCTGCCAAAAAAACCCTCTTGTGGTGAGACCCAGGTGGGGAGCTGCCGTATGTTTTTAGTTTTATAATCCTCCCAAATTTTCAGAAGCGATTTTCTGATAAAGTGATGCGTGAAGTCTTTATCTATTTTTGCTTTATCATAAAACATATAGGCATGCCGCCCCATCCTCAGGTCTGCTCCCTCCAGTGCCAACGTTCCCGTGTCTTGTAGGTCTACCCAGTCTTTTGTCCACGTAAAAGCCACGGCCTTATAGTATATTTGAAAGTCTGGTAGTCCCATTCCTCCTCTACTTTTTAAGTCTGTCGTAGTATTCCATTTTATCGTAGGTTTTTTCCCTTGCCATATAAACTTAGTTAGTTCTCTCTTCCATTGTACGAAAGGTTTGATGTTCGTTATTATAGGAAGATTTTGGACAAATATTTAAACACAGCTATCATGTCCCTTCTTAACCTTCTCTTCTGCAGACTGAACATCCCCAGCTCTCTAAGTCTATCCTCATAGGGCTTGGCTTCCAGGCCCCTCACCATTTTGGTCACCCTCCTCTGGACCTGCTCCAGCCTGACCATGTCCTTCTTGAATTGGGGTGCCCAGAACTGGACACAGGATTCAAGACGAGGTCTAACCAAAGCAGAGTAGAGTGGTACCAGTACCTTCCTGGATCTAGACACCATACTCCTATTGATGCAGCCGAGAATTGCATTGGCTTTCTTGGCTGCCGCATCACACTACTGACTCACGTTCAGCTTGTGGTCTACCAAGACTCCTAGATCCCTTTCACACGTACTGCCATCCAGCCACGTGTCCCCCATCCTATATTTCTGTATTCCATTTTTTCTACCTAAGTGTAGGACCTTACACTTCTCTCTGTTGAATTTCATTCTGTTAGCTTTGGCCTAGTTCTCCAATCTGTCCAGGTCATTTTGAATTTTGATCCTGTCCTCTGGTGTATTAGCAACCCCTCCCAATTTGGTGTCATCTGCAAATTTGATCAGCATGCCCTCTATTCCTTCATCCAAGTCGTTGATGAAGAGATCGAACAGCACTGGGCCCAGGACAGAACCCTGTGGCACCCCGCTGGTCACTTCTCTCCAGGATGAAAAGCAGCCATGGGTGAGCACCCTTCGGGAACGGTCAGTCAACCAGTTACAGATCCACCTGACAGTAGCCCTGTCCAGCCCGCATTTTACTAGCTTCTTTGCAAGAATATCATGGGGAACTTTGTCAAAGGCCTTACTGAAACCAGTTAGTCCCAAAGATGCTGCTAGATTCCTTCATCAGCATCTCCATTTTCCTTTTGGAGATCTGGCTTATTTCTCTCTCAAAAAGCAAGAAAATTAATCCATGGTTTCTATTACATTTTGCTTCTCTGGTTATATGGGGTGGGAGGTCCTGACAACGAGAGCCACTCGACAGTGGAATACGCTTCCTGGGAGTGTGATGGAGTCACCTTCTTCGGAGGTTTTTAAAGAGAGGCTGGGTGGCCATTTGCTGGGGGAGCTTTCAGTGTCCATGGCAGGGGGTTGGATTCACCGGCTGTTGTGGTCTCCTCCAACTCCATGAATCTAGTCAGAATCAGCTCCATGGTGTGAACATCCCCATCCTGGTAGAGTGAACAGCAAAGCTCAGGAAGTAAAATTCATAACTGAGTTCATTAGATTAGAATCAAGGAGTCAAACCAGTTCATGGAAAGACATTCCAGAACTGCTTGGGTTTTCCCGGGCTTTAGTTAATGGTAGTTTGACTTCGGATGCCAAACAAAGATTGACGTTTAAAAAGCAGAACCAACCTCTGTTTTCTCTCCAACTATGAAGAAGTTCAACTCCTTGATTACAATCCTGAAATATACAGCCATGAGTTATGTTTAGAATGGTTTAGAAGGGAAAGTAGAAATACGGTCTAGCAATGTACGCTTAAAACAGAAAATGCCATAATTCCCCCTCCCATACAAAAATATTAATGTATCCAAACTAGGAAGAACACAAATCCAAACTTGAATATACCGATCAGGTTGTTGGTCTTGCATGCCTTCAAGTTGTTTCCAACTTAGGGTGACCCTAAAGCAAGCCTATCATGAGGGTATCTTGGCGCAATTTGTTCAGAAGGGCTTTTTTTGCCATGGCCTTCCTCTGAGAGAATGTGATTTGCAACAACACAAAAGAGCAAACTGGCCCAAAAGACAAGACAGAACTTGCATACTAATAAATATAGAATTGAATATAAAATAATTTTACTCCAATATTAACAAAGTGATAGTATACAAATAAATGATACACAGAAATAAATATATACAGACGCTGAACAAGCAACACAGAAATTTACAAAGGCAACACCCAGAGTCGTAGTTCAATGCTCAGTCCAATACAATATGCTGGTAGATGTTGCTGATCTAAGTCAAATAAGAGGCGGTGGGTGGAACTGAGACAGTTCCCTGAGCATTTGCAGCAAAGATCGTCTCCTGTAGACAAATCTGTTGTGATATCAGGTTGTCCACTCTCCTCCTCACCTCAGGTTGACTACTTTAGGGACAGGTGCTTCAATTTAAAAAGGAGTCCGAGACGGAACAAAGCAGAATCCATGCCAAATGTCATTTCTTACCATCAAGCACAACTTGAAGGTCACCAACTCCGAACAACAGCCACTGTGGATGCAGAAGCAATCTAAAAAAGCGGGAGGGTGACAGAAAGAGGACTTCTGCTGCTGAAATTCTCCACTCTAAACATCACAACAGGATCTCTGTGTGTGCATTTACATTGATTTCCTCACATCTCCTTGACATTTCTCACGACCTGAACTAGATCACGCTGGACGCAGGCCAACAAGAACCGGGTACAAATCCACACCCAGTCTTGAAGTGCATCTGGATGATCTACAAAGACGGGGTCACCACGGAAAATCCCTTTCTCTGTTGGATCTACCAGCCTGCTGGTCCTCAATGGCAGTTCTCCTGAAGAGGCCTCTACAATCAACTTTAGATTTGGATTTGTTAAATTTACTTTACACTTTAATTTATTTCCTTGTCTTTTGAATTGTTCATTTGGAATATGTGTGAAACGGATTTGGATAAATTTGAAAGTGAATTTTAATAAAAAGATTTAAACAACAACTTTAGATTTGGGTCAGATTTATACAGTGCAAATGATTTTCTTCAAATTATTATCAGCCTAGCCTACCTCACACAGATTCTGTGGACATAAGAGGAGTGGGGAACCCTATATGGCACCTCAGGTTCCTTGGAAAAAGCTAAGATGTAGACATTTCTTTATTATTGTATGTAATAACAGTATTTTGAAAAGCTTTTTAAAAAGTAAGATTTTCTAAGTTTTTTTAAAAAAGTAATAGCAGTCTTTTAAAAATTGTTTTAGCTGCTTTCTAAGGACATTTCCACACTAGCCTGTTATAGTGCTATTATTCCACTTTCAACATCCTATGAAATCCTGGGCTTTGCAGTTTAGGGAGGGGCCTCAAAGGCCATCCGCAAAGGCCATCTTCAAAGGCCGCTCCCTAAACTGCAAACCCTCGGATTCCATAGGATGTTGAAAGTAGAATAATAGCACTACAACTATCTAGTGTGGAAATGGCTCAGGTCTACATCCACACAACATGACACGCAGCAAGAGCTAGACAGAATACAAAGGTATAAAAGCCACATTAGATGACATACCGGCCATACCGAGAAATCCGTCTGAAGTACCAAAAACTCAATGACAGGAAACATTCAGGAGAAACCTCTTCAAGATTAAACAAGGAGGTGCAAATACTATGCGAGTTGCACAGTTTTGGACCGACAACTGAGAAAACCCTATCTCTTTCCCACACTACAGTTTCGGTAATGTTGTTCACAAGACATTAAAGCGTTTTCTCCAGAGGGACAAGGAAGTCATATGTTTTGGTAAGACTGGACTGTTATGTTGCTGATTTTATTTCTGGGCAAAAAAGATCCACATAAGACTGGAGTCCTCAGCTTAACATAAATTATGTGAGAGGGAAGTTATCAGGATTGGGAATTTACGAAGTAAAAACACATGAAATGTTAACAGTGTTTGATGTAACACTGACACACCTTTTAATTTACTTCTACTTCTGATTGTTCCTTTGTCCAAGTCTCGCCACGAGAGGGTTGCTGCGGGTTACCATGGCAACGCTCTGCATTGCTTGCAACAGTTGGACAGAGGAGCAGTCAGAAGTAGAAGTAGATCACAAGTGCTGGCTGCTGGCCCCCTCTTCAGGACATTGGCAGCTAGGGCCCACAATGTGGGGATTGGGCTCACCCGGTACAGAGAGGGGCGGGGGGGCAGAAAGAGCCGCTGGAGAGTGGGGAGCAGGAGGAGGCACAGGGGAGCGGGAGAACAGAAAGAGCCACAGGTAATATTTGTTTGATGACTAAAAAAATAACCTTCTGTTTTCAAAACTCATTTTTCAATAAATGGCATAATACAATTGGCCCTTTGAGGGCCACCATAATGCTTATGCAGCCCAAAATGAAACTGAGTTTGAAACCCCTAATTTAGATTATTTGGCAAAGGGAGTAGCAAACAATGGCCTCTCAAGCAACCTGATGGAGCAGAGGTGAAGCTGAGTTTGAAACCAGAAATTTAACCTTAATGTGCAATTCCTGCGCTTTTTGACACATCAGTCATTTCTTGCATATCACACCTTCCCCTTCTACCAATCAGCTGTAGGTGATGTATATGGTTCTTCTCCTGTTCCCCATTTTAAGTTAACAAGTTCGGGAGGCAGGTTAGGCTCCAAAATAGCAAACTGGCCCAAGAAGTGAATATCTGAACTGAGATCTTGTAGAAACATTCTACCCAAATACTGTAGATATAACTCCACTGTTTAGAGAAAGGTGGGTTTAGGGCAATGTGTGGTCAATACACCAAGCACAAAAAAACTGAGTATTTCCCCTCTTCAGTTTCCTTCCTATTTATGTTGAAAATTGTGTTTTAAGTACATTTTGCTGGGAAGGGATCTATCATCACAGTTTGCTGTGACGTCTCATTTTCTCCAAGAATTCTCAAAGATTATCAATAATGGCTTTGAGATTTGGATAAGATGAAAGAGATTGAGAAACAAATGAGACAAAATCCGTCTGACAAACAGATTAGACTACAGATGAAACTACATCAAGCTGAATTAAATCAATTACATGTCGATGAAATAGAGCAACAGATACGGAGAACGAAATATAACTTTTTTGAGCAAGCAAATAAACCTTCAAAGTTCTTGGCTGCTTTGTTGCGTAAAAGAAAGGCCAGAAATATCATATCGGAGATTGCTATTGGAAAAGAAAAAATTACAAAACAAGAGGGCATAAAACAAGCTTTTTACAATTATTATTTGAAGTTGATGGGCAAGATCTCAAAGGTGATAAACCAACAAGAAATTGAAGAGAAAATGAATAAAATGAGTTTTAATGAAGACCAAAGATTGATATTGAACAAATCCATTTCTATGATGGAAGTGGTGAAGGCTATTAGGGATTTGAAGATCGACAAAGCTCCAGGACCGGACGGTTATACTGCAAAATACTACAAGATTTTGGAACATGAGATTTCCATACCTTTACAAAATACAATAAATGAAATAATAAAGGAAGGAATACCAGATACCTGGAAAGAGGCTAATGTTGTACTGATTCCAAAAGAAGGAAGTACTTCTGTTTTCACCAGTTTGTGTACTGTTTTCCTTTTGGAAGACGACCAGAGCAAATAGATCAAGATTCATATTGAAAGTTTTCATTGATGCTTATTAAATCATATTTGTTTTACTGTGTTAAGAGATTAAGTTCATCTGGTTCATTTTCCACCCACGGTGCATTAATGTAGAGACATCTGAAGCAATGGGTAATTCTGTACAGCAGCACAGATTATATGAGACATATAATATATAACACAATAATTGAAAAGGTTAAAGGGTGACATGATAGCTATGTTTGGAGGATGGAGCAAGCCTGTTTTCTGCTGCTCTAGAGACTAGGACATGGAGCAATGCCTTTAAACTTTAGGAAAAGAGATTCCACCTAAGTATTAGGAAGAACTTCCTGATGGTCAGAGCTGTTCGGCAATGGAATATGCTGCCTTGGAGTGTGGTGGAGTCTCTTTCTTTGGAGGTTTTTAAACAGAGGTTGGAGGGCCTTCTGTCGGGAATGCTTTGATGGTGTATTTCTGCATAACAGAACGGATTGGACTGGATGGCCCTTGTGGTCTCTTCCAGCTCTATGATTCTACGATTCTAAATTTAAAACACAGATCATCGGTCACCCCATTTTGGGGCCCCTCCAGATACTGAGGGCTGCACTTTGCCTTTGCTGAGATCCGGAGGCGATATCTTGGTCAGTTCTGATTTACATTTTCCACTGTTTTGGATCTTTTCTGTATATAAAGCCAAGAACAACTTCTAAGTAAACTTATCAAATACATGCCTTGATATAGTTCTGATGGACAGATTTACTACCATATTACGAGGGAAAAAATATGAAGAATTTGCTAAAAGAATGCGATATTGTCATATTATTTTTTAAGAACACTTGGGGCAACAATGATGGTGAGTTTTGACTATTGAATATTGGAAATTGAATCACAGAATCATAGAATCCTAGAGTTGGAAGAGACCCCCGGGGCCATCGAGTCCAACCCCCGGCTATGCAGAAACACCCACTAAAGCATTCCCGACAGATGGCCATCCGGCCTCTGCTTAAAAACCTAAAAACCTCCAAAGAGGTTTGAGACCATTTAAGTTGTTAAATGAATGTACAAATCCAGGATAAGATTCTATATTCGATCCAAGCAGACTCTGCATGATATAGTAATTATAGATTACAGACAAAAATTATAAAGTGCACATAATCCGTCCCTCAATGGGGAGGAAGTCATTGAGTATGAGAAAGAAGAGAAACTGAACGTAAGATGGGAGTTGATGTTTACCAATAATTATTGTTTGTTATGAAAATGTTCTACCTTTGTAATTTTTGTCACCTAAATAAAATTAAAAAAATAAATAAATACATGCTTCCCCCATTTTTAAACACAACCTTTTTTCCCCCCAGTGTGTGTGTGTGTAGGGGGTGCACGATCATGATAAAAGCTCCCCATGGGCTGCATGTGACTTGGGGGCCCCACACCCCAAATGATTTAAAATCATCAAGGTCTTGCATAGATATCTCTTTTCAACCTTTTTAGCTCTTATACAAGTGTATAAATACCCCAAGGCCATGACCATTGAAAGACTCGCACAGTAACCTTGCAAATTCACCAGAAAGACTTTCACGGTGGCCTAGAAGTTCATGCATGCAACCAGCAACCCTCTCCTCCCCAACTACAAAGCTGCAACGACCCCAGTCCACAAATCTACAAAGCCACACTATTAGTCAAGCAGACATTCAAGAGCCATGAAATTTCTGAATGATTAACTACTAGCTCCCAGCTAAGGCGAGAAAAATGTTTTTTTTTCAATGATGCCAATCTTTAAAAAAGGTATTAGACATCAAATCTCCTCTAATTGTCCCCCTTGCAGGCACAGTAGATTTGAACTGTCTTTTTCAAAGAGAGAGAAAGAAAATTTCAATTTTTTGTAGCATTGATAAAGGAGAAATCATGGTGAAGACATTACTTAGCCTGGCTTAAAGGGAGATGATGCAGCATTTTGGCCAAAGCTAAGCAAATCTTAAGTCTGCTCAGAGTCTGGATGGGAAATTGTCCAATAGGGTGGTAATAGATGCTACTTTACAGAAAAAGACAACCAAAATCACCAAAGGCATGGAGCAACAGCTCTACAAGAAAAGATTATAGTGTAAAAAATGTGAGTTACGGGAGAATATTGTCAAATCAGTAGATTAAGACTTGGAAGCACAGCTATGAAGGAACTAGACAAGATCCTCAGGCTTAAAGATATATAATTAAATATCAAAATCAGAATCATCCACGTATTTCCAGTTTCTATGTTTCTAGGAGTCTTAGTCAACCAGAAGCTGAACATGAGTTAGCAGTGTGACGCGGTAGTTAAAAATGCCAATGTGATTCTAGGCTGCATCAATAGGAGTATAGTTATAATACTACTCTATTCTGCTTTGGTTAAACCTCACTGGAATACTGTGTCCAGTTCTGGGTATCACAATTCAAGAAGTATATTAACAAGGAGGAATATGTCCAGAGGAGGGCGAGCAAAATGGTGGACGGTTTGGAAGCCATGAAGCCCTCTGAGGAATGGCTTAGGGAGCTGGGGATGTTTAGTCTGCAGAAGAGAAGGTTAAAGAGGAGACATGGGAGTCATGTTTACATATTTGAAGGCATGTCATGTTGAGGAGGGGGTGGGCTTGTTTTCTGCTGCTCCAGAGATGAGGACAAGGAGCAATGGACGTCCTTCTACGGTAGGACAGTGCAGAAGATGCACAGGGTCATTTAGTCACAGTTTTCTCCTCTACAGTGACATGTGCTGCATTTCAGTTTAAATTATAGGAACTAATACTTTGAAGGCACTAGATCCCATATGATCTAGGAAACTTATATTTTGAGGCCCCACCCTAAACTGCAAGCCCCAGGATTCCACAGGATGTTGAAAGTGGAATAGTAGCACTATAACAATCTAGTGCAGAAATGGCCTATATTTCAGAGAAAGGCAATGGCAAGCCACTTCTGAGTATTCCTGGACTAAGAAAAACCCCATGAAATTCCTGGGGTCACCATAAATTGATAGGAGACTTAAAGCTACACACACACATGTTCCCTCAGATTAAGATCCAACTGCATTACCCAATCACAGCACAAAAGTGACGTCCTTCACCTCCCACTCCCTTCGCAGGCTTCACGGTGCCAAAAATGTCTTCCAGGAGGTTCCCCCGGACCACCAGAGCAGAATTTTCAGGGCATGGGAAGCTACTACGATTTAAAATGGGATGCTGCACCTTCTCAGAGTATTTCTTTTGCTTTTTCTGACGAGGTCTGGCCATCTCCTCCCCGTCTTCTCTAAAATAGCATCGAAGCAGTTGTAAAGTATGGAGCAGGGTGGTGAAAGAAATGCCGGTTGTGCGCTTTGCAGCTGAAGTAACACACCGGGCAGTCTGAAGTCCACTCCCCCACAAGATTATTCAGTCCGGCATTCAGAAGTATCTCATTCTGACACTGGGCAGCTGTCTGGCAACTGTACCACTGAAGGTGCCAAGGATCAAATCATGCAAAGTTATGTATGCTATCACTGAGTCACGTTGCTCACATTGCAGGATCACGTTACTCTGACTGGAGGCACACCAACTGATGTTAAACAACAGCTCAGTGTTATGACAACAAGTCTTAGCTATTTCTTGGACGTAGACACTCGTTCCTCTTCTTCCTCAGTCTTGCAGAGAACTGTAGAAGTTTCCATTTCCACTTTTGATGAACAACAGTTTGCCGTGAGGTCCAACCTTGCAAGCTACGGTTCATTATAATAATTCTTTGTTCAAACTAGCCATCTTCAAACTTCAAATTCATAAGTGGCCTATTTCAACAAATCAACAGGGAGATTAACTACAGTTTAGGCCTGTAAACCAGGCTGAACCACAGTTGATTCGAAACGGAGGTGAAAGTTTCTGATCTCCTTTGTGCAGCTGCACCAGAAAAAGAGGGCAAACAAATTACCTTGAAGTCTACTGTGATTCCTAATGAGACCAAAGCATGATTTAGTGTTATATGCAGAGTCAGTAGCTCGGAGTTTCTCCATTCTTAATTTGTACGATAATGGACATCTTTCCCTGACCTCTCTCATGCAGAGGCATACATCTCCTTTGATTATTTGTAACCAGAACTAAGCAAAACAAATACTCTTTTCATGCCCCTATTTTCAGCTGGACCAGCATTGATTTTATCTATTTCTGTGTGCAGGGCAACAGTGGTGGTGTTGCTGGCTGCCACGGTTTTGCCATAAATTGCTGGAATGAGACTAGAATAATAGAATCACAGAATTATAGAGTAAGAAGAGACCCCAGGGGCCATCCAGTCCAAGCCCCTTCTGCCATGCAGGAACCCACATCAGAGTATTCCCAACAGACGGCCATCCGGCCTCTGCTTAAAAACCTCCAAAGAAGGAGACTCTACCACACGCCATGGAGGCAGCAGATTCCACTGCCGGACAGTTCCTCCTGAGGTTCAGGTGGAACCTCTTGTCCTGTAGTTTGAATCCATTGCTCCTTGTCCTAGTTTCTTAAGTGGAAAACAAGCCCACTCCCTCCTCGACATGACATCCCTTCAAATATTTAAACATGGCTCTCATGTTCTTCACCTTCTCTGCTGCAGATTAAACACAGCCAGCTCCCTAAGCTGCTCCTCATAGGGCTTCATGGCTTCCAGACCCTCCACCATTTTGGCCGCCCTCCTCCGGACACACTCCAGCTTGTCAATATCCTTCTTGAACTGAGGTGCCCAGAACTGGACACAGTAGTCCAGATGAGATCTAACCAAAGCAGAATAGAGTGGTACCCTCTTGATCTAGACACCATACTCCTATTGATGCAACCAAGAATCACGTTGGCTTTCTTGGCGTGTGGTCCTTGTGGTCCACCAAGACTCCTAGATCCCTTTCACATGGACTGTTATCCAGCCACGTGTCCCCCATCCTATATTTGTGCATTCCAGTTTTTCTGCCTAAGTGTAGGACCTTACATTTCTCTCTATTGAAATTCAGTTTGTTAGCTTTGGCCCAGCCCACCAATCTGTTAAGGTCATTTTGAATTTTGATCCCGTCCTCTGCGGTATTGGCAACCCCTCCCAATTTGGTGTCATCCACAAATTTGATCAGCATGCCCTCTGTTCCTTCATCCATGTCTTTGATGAAGATGTTGAACAGCACTGGGCGCAGGACGGACCCTGTGGCACCCCACTAGTCACTTCTCCCCAGCATGAAAAGCAGCCATTGGTGAGCACTCTTTGGGTTCATGATATCATTTCTCTCTGCTTGGAAGGTAGGGAAAATCAGAATGCATCGACGTCTTGGGGAATTGTTGGAAAAGCAAAATGGCTGCCAGTTGAACAGAAATGGTCTGGGAGTTGCCAGTCCACAACATCAGGAGGGCCACAGGATTCCCACCTCCATTGTAAAAGAAAGGATTTCATTCAAATTTAAAGAGACCAAACAATTTAACACCTAGGATCAAAATAGAGGTGTGGTGCTATCAACTGTAAGTGAACCCAGACATGAGTGCCTCATCCAAACTCAGATCAAACTCTGCTCCATCTCCTCCTAAGTCCAGCGGATTCCTTCTTTCAAGATAGCCAGGCGTCCAGTATCTTCTCCCCCCTCAAACATCTGTTGATACAGTTCATTATCTTATGAAACAAATTGCTCCAAGCGAACTGTGACATTAGCATGCATGTGATTCTCTGATTGTCGTAGCTATTAACGTTTAAGATGCAATTAGAAGTGAGGTAGAAAATAGCTTTTGCTGAATATTTTTCAGGCCATTAGTTTAAAGAATTTTCCACACAATTTATCCCTGACATTTATAAGTAGAAGGACTTTAAAAAAAAAAATCAACATGCACTTTCGCTGTTTTGCTAAATGCAGTGTTGTTTCACATTAGGAGTGCTACAATGGCTAGGTGTTTAATACGCCCTGCCGGTTAATCGTTTTACACGCGAACATGACCACATCCTGGAAGATAAAGTCACCCTTCAGCTATCACATTCATGCAGAATTTCAAGTTTCTAGGGCCATTTCCACACTATGCTGTTGGAGTGTTATAATTTCACTTCCAACATCCTACGGAATCCTGGGGTTTGCAGTTTAGGGAGGGGCATCGAGAATTCTCAGTAGACTGCAAACCCCAGAATTGCATAGGATGCTGAAAGTGGAATGATAGCACTGTAACAGTGCAGTGCCGAAAGGCCCTAGCTCTCATTTTTGACCATCTCCTAATTGAATAGCTTGGAGGAAGAAGGAATTCACCAGCTTTGTCATTGTTCTAAGCAACTGTGTCTTCACTGAGGGTCCCTAAATGACATTATTTGTTGTTCTGGCACCATTTCCAAGATTGTAGTTGCAAAAGGGCAAAGTGAAGCAGAACAGTTAAGCTCTTCTAATGGTTTAAAAGCCTTCTAAGGCAGACTGCTTTATAGAGGACAGTTCTCCAATTGAACATCTGTCCAGCCCAAGCCCAGTTAAAATATGAAGGCACAAAGTTGCCTATCCACAGCTTATGGAAAGGAGTCTGAGCAGCCATACGGACTTCCACAGCAGCATGAGATGGGTTGCATTTGTACTTTGATTACAGCAGTTCTTTTCAAATTCATACCTATGTATCCAAATTAGGTTATGTTCTTTTATTTATGTACTAGCGTATATACCTGGTGTTGCCTGGGATTTTATTTTCTCATAGGTAATACTTGTTAGAAATACCATAGGAATTACCTTCCTTATCTGAGGAATCAAATGCGGTTGAAATACACGGATTTGAGATCCTGTGTCTCTAATTCCCCAATCTGTCTTGTCCACTACGTGTAACTTTTCCCCATATTCCCCAATCCAATCTGTATTCAGAGTTATTAACATACAGAGTTTAAGTGCCTGAGGGAATACACTGCCCTCCTTCTTGCTGTTAGGCCTCATCTCCATAGCAATCAGCCTGAGCTTTCTGGCTGAGAATTCTAAAGGCCCCTCCCTGAACTGTCAACCCCAGGATTCCACAGAAACTTCACAGGCAGCCAATCATACGAAGTCATCTAGCCTCACACAGTCAATCATACGAGGTGTTCACCTGCTGGATGCAGACAGACAAACTCACTCACAAACTTTGACTTTTATATAGTAGATTTTTTTTGGAACTCTGCCTTTTTTTCTTCCCCTCTGGCAAGACCTAAGCGGCCACCGTAGAAACCTCAGAACATTTTTGGTGTGCTCTCCAAATGTTTTGAGCTCTCCCTCCCATGAGCCTAGGCTGGGTGGGTCTGATGGGAGCTGCAGTCCAAAATGTCTGGAAGAGGGCCAGGCTGGGGAAGAACTGGTATGCTGGATAACATAACTGGTTTTGCGACTTTTAAAACAGACTAATCGACAGAACTGAGCCAATAAACAGGAGGAAGTGAGGGAGAGGAGGTACAGTAACTTACCAAGAAAGCCTTCTTCATCCACTATGATCGTGTAGTCCTCGGGCGTCTCTGTCAGGCTGAAGAACCTGCACCTGCAAAGGGAGACAGAAGGGAAAACAGCCGACGTCATTCACTGGCTGATCAGTGAAACTCTCTACGTGCATAACCGAATATCAAACCTAGTGAGTTAACTCCAGCAGACTTACTCCTTGCGCATATGCTGGGCACTGCAGGACAAGACCACAGCTTCAGAGCTCGGAAACTTTACACGTTAAACTCATACACCTATGCGCAGAGGGATCCATGTCTGTGCGATAGTAAATCCATTCCAAGTTTTGCACTGCTTTGAAAGAGCTGAATGTATTTTGGGGATAGGACTCAGCATTTTGGATGACTCCTTTAAACCTCGGATTAAAACCTGGAATGGATTCACTGACATGGGAGCCACTACCTGTCACTACAAGCAAACACGCACACACACAACATGATCTCTCTCCCTCTCTCCTTCCCTCCCTCACACACATACATTAAATATTACACATACATACACACATATGTCGCTCTCATATGTTTTCTAACACCTTCTCCTTATAGCAAGAGATCTTCTCCACATAGATCTTGTATCAAGAGATGTGGTACGCGATTCTTGGTTGCATCAATAGGATGATGGTGTCTTGATCAAGGGAAGTTATAGTACCACTCTATTCTGCTTTGGTTAGATCTCATCTGGACTACTGTGTCCAGTTCTGGGCACCTCAGTTCAAGAAGGATATCAACAAGCTGGACCGTGTCCAGAGGAGGGCGACCAAAATGGTGAAGGGTCTGGAAGCCATGAAGCCCTAAGAGGAGCAGCTTAAGGAGCTGGGGATGTTTAGTCTGCAGAAGAGGAGGTTAAGAGGGGACATGATAGCCATGTTTGAATATTTGAAGGAATGTCATGTTGAGGAGGGAGTGGGCTTGCTTTCTGCTGCTCCAGAGACCAGGACAAGGAGCAATGGGTTCCATCTCCAGGAAAGGAGATTCCACCTGAACCTCAGGAAGAACTTCCTGACAGTCAGAGCTGTCTGGCAGTGGAATATACTGTTGCCTCCATGGAGTGTGGTGGAGTCTCCTTCTTTGGAGGTTTTTAAGCTGAGGCTGGATGGCCATCTGTCGGGAGCGCTTTGATGTAGGTTCCTGCATGGCAGAAGGGGGTTGGACTGGATGGCCCTTGGAGTCTCTTCCACATCTAGGATTCTCCGATTCTATGGTACAGTCTACCTTACATCACCTTAAAAGTATCTAAAAACTATTCAATCACAAGACTTTAAAAACTTTAAAACAGCTTAGCAATTTGAAGAAAACAAGAAAAAAGCAACCTCAAAGTCTGGAGGCCAGGCCATGTTTTCGCTCAGTGCTGCATGTTCCGGTGGGCAGCCAAGGTCTCAACGGGATGCTGACAGAGGCCACGAGTTGGCTGTAGCACCGCACACTCAGGCTGAGAAAGGCCTCTGCCTGGTCTCCATAGCAAGTACCGATCCCACTCCAGGTCACCCTCCAAGAGATCTTAAGGAACGGGTAGGTGCACATAGGAAGAAGGGCTCTCTCCTGCATTTGGGTCTCAAGCTGCTTTGGGATCTGAATGTCATTCTCAAGGCCTTGGACTCAAACTGGAGGCACACTGGGAGCCAGTCCTCACGGCCACACCAGCTGCGGGCTGGAAGAGAGGCTGGGAGTTCTAATCCAAAAAGGGAACTTTTCCAAGCAAAATCTTTTTTTAAATTTTTTTTTTATTATAAAAAAACCCCCAAAAGATAACATAACAAACATGAAAGTGAAGGGGGAAAAATGCTTACATTTCTTTTTCTCTCCAAATTTCTTTTACATGGTATTACTTACTCAGTATGTTATAAATCATACTGGTTATATATTTTTGATTATATATATCTAAATCTCATTCCCATTATACCAACTGTTATTAATTATACCCCGATTAAGATTTTCAAAATGTAAAATTAGTAACTTCATTCTTATTTCTATCCTTTTCAAAATATAATATTCATAATTTCATTCTTATTTCTATCCCAAACCATAATTATCATTACCTAATTATTCTTATTACCCTACATACCAATATACTATTTTTTTCACCTAATCAACCCTAAATTAAACTTATCACTATAGTTAAGTGTACCCCATCCCCAGAGCCTTTTATACCTCATATTATTCCACCTTCCAAAATTGTAACTCTTCTTGTGGAGGTGTGACACCTTCCTCTTTTGCTAACACCTTGTCCACGAATATCTACCATACTGCATCAAAATCCCTTTTTTAACCTTAATTCCACAAGTCAACTTATCATTAATTGCAATTTGCCATAATTCTTTATACCAATCCTCTATTTGAAGATCTCCTTGAATTTTCCATTTTCTTGATATAATTAACCTTGCTGCAGTTAGTAAATTCTAATTAAATCCTTCATTGCCTGGGTACAATTAACCTTATCATATATAGATGCTATACTTGGGCATATTTCTAAATCAATTTCTGCTATCTCTTTTATCTCTTCAAATACCATCTGCCAAAATTTCTGTACACATCTATCCAAGCACAGTCTTACGTGTGCATTAAACCTGGGAGTTTGTTGCAGGGAAGGAAATAGGACTTCTTTCTAAGTACAACTCTACAGAAGGGGGAGCCATCTTATGCAACATTCAAACTAATTTCTTTTTTTATATATATATTTTTGAATATAAAAAAAGGACAAAAAAGAAAATAAACATATAGTAGCGAATATAAAAATAAAGAACATAAGCAAACGTCACAAAATATGACAATACAACAAACTGATAAGACATACAAGACTAAACTATCTAAATTAAACTAATTTTAAGTAAGGAAATGACACTGTAAAGAACAAATCTATCCACTAATGTTAAACAATAAACAAAGAAGAAGAAATTAAAAATCATAGAATCATAGAAATGTAGAGTTGGAAGAGACCCCAGGGGCCATCCAGTCCAACCCCCTGCCATGCAGGAACACCCTCAAAGCACTCCCGACAGATGGCCATCCAGCCTCTGCTTAAAAACCTCCAAGGAAGGAGACTCCACCACACTCCACGGAGGCAGCAGATTCCACTGCCGGACAGCCCTGACTGTCAGGAAGTTCTTTCTGAGGTTCAGGTGGAATCTCCTTTCCTGCAGCTTGAATCCATTGCTCCTTGTCCTGGTCTCTGGAGAGGCAGAAAACAAGCCCTCTCCTTCCTCTACATGGCATCCCTTCAAATATTTAAACATGGCTATCATGTCCCCTCTTAACCTTCTCTTCTGCAGACTGAACATACCCAGCTCTCTAAGTCTATCCTCACAGGGCATGGCTTCCAGGCCCTTCACCATTTTGGTCGCCCTCCTCTGGACCTGCTCCAGCCTGACCATGGCCTTCTTGAATTGGGGTGCCCAGAACTGGACACAGGATTCAAGATGAGGTCTTACCAAAGCAGAGTAGAGTGGTACCAGTACCTCCCTCGATCTAGACACCATACTCCTATTGATGCGGCCGAGAACTGCGTTGGCTTTCTTGGCTGCCGCATCACACTGCTGACTCATGTTCAGCTTGTGGTCTATTAAAACTCCTAGATCCCTTTCACACGTACTGCCATCCAGCCACGTGTCCCCCATCCTATATTTCTGTATTCCATTTTTTCTACCTGAGTGTAGGACCTTACACTTCTCTCTGTTGAATTTCATTTTGTTAGCCTTGGCCCAGCTCTCCAATCTGTCCAGGTCATTTTGAATTTTGATCCTGTCCTCTGGTGTATTAGCAACCCCTCCCAATTTGGTGTCATCTGCGAATTTGATGAGCACGAACAGTTCAATCAGAATATAATTACAAATTGAACCCTCCCGCCCACACAAATGGAACTACAAGTTCCTGAACTGCCAGGAACACTTAGGCTATAAGGAACTTTTCTGGTTTTGCCAGTTTCAGGAGCAGGCAACTCCACCCCCAATAATAAAAGAACAAATCTTCAACTGTGGGAGATGGGCAGAAGTGTGTTCTTAATTCCTTCCACATGTTCAGGTCGGTTTCATACGTGAATGCAAAACCAAACAGCATGCAAACCATGGACACCACCACAATGTGACAATCACACTTTATTCCTGTTTTGGAGAGCTGTTGACATTCAACACAAAGAACAAACATCGATGCGCTAAAAAGGTGCCTTGGATTCAGGAGGCAGATGGTTGCATTTTCCCCTTCCATTTGTGACAGGCATTCGTAGAACAACTGCAAGGCAGCAAGTGGCTCTGTCCTGAGAAGAGGCATTCTCACCTGGGCAACGTGATGCTGGCCCCAACAGATGCACGCGCCAGCTAATAAACAAACTCAGATATCTTTTTTCTTTAGAGCAGTTGTTTTTCTCCTAATGCAGAGGTAGGCAAAAAATGATTAATTGCCTAAAAGTACTGGAGCGATGCCCTTTGGACTCTAGGCAGGTTGCTTTGAAGTAAGTAGCCACCAATTTGGACTGCAAAACAATTTCCCCTGGGTGGCAAATGAACCATTTTGTTACAACCACAGATAGCTGCCAAAGGCACTTTGTCTTAGGCCATTTCTGCACTAGACCGCTTTAGTGGTATTATTCCACTTTCAACATCCTGTGGAATTCTGGGGTTTGTAGTTCACTGAGACCCAAGAGCTCTCTGGTTGAGAATTCTCAAGGCCCCTCCCTCAACTGCAAACCCCAGGATTCCATAGGATGTTGAAAGTGGAATAAGAGCGCTATAACAGTCTAGCGCAGAAATGGCCTTAGTTTGGGATAGCCACAAACATATTTATCAAAACACGCACATACCCACACTCACACACAAACAGGAAATGCATGACACACCGAGGAGACAGACCTATTTGCATAAAACCTGCATGTGTTAATTTAGAAAGGAAGGTGAATATTTAGATGTACAAATGCAAATTTACAGTAATTTAAATACGAAAAGAAATACGATACATCTCACCAGAGTTAGAAAATCTATCCAGAGAACTAACACACCTGCTATTCCTTTTCTCCAGGTACTCACAGTGGTTTCCACTTGCTCAGTGTTTCAGTCCTAACTTCAAGGGAGCCACCCCAGGTGTGGAAAATATTGGGGGATATGGTTCAGGACCCCGGATAGTTCCTTTGGGCTAAAATGGGGTGTGGATTCATCACTCCACTGGCATGGAAGGCACCAGCCACTGGGGGTACTAATAACTGTGGACTGGCCATTTTAAGGCTTCTTGTTCTCTACTCTTATAGTTTTTTCATAGTTATTGTGGATTTTTACCAAGTCGCCTTTCAAGGAGAAGACACCTTCACACAGAAGGGATTTCACACTCATTGCATAGGAAGGATGTCATATCAAAGAGGGAACACCGGGCTTGTTTTCCGCTGCTCCAGAAACTAGGACAGGGAGCAATGGATTCAAATTACAGGAAAAGAGATTCCACCTGGACCTCAGGAAGAACTTCCTGACGGTCAAGGCTGTCCGGCAGTGGAATCGGCTGCCTCCGTGGAGTGTGGTTGAGTCTCCTTCCTTGGAGGCTTTTTAGCAGAGGTGGGATGGCCATCTGTCAGGAGTGCTTCGATGTGGGTTCCTGCCTGGCAGAACAGGGTTGAACTAGATGGCCTCTGTGGTCCCTTCCGACACTATTATTATATGATTCTATAAGAAGAGTATCCTCCCTAAAGCAGGACACATGGCCATCCTAACCACTACCAGATGCTCATGCAATTCTTATACAACTGTATATCCACTCTGGGTACCACATTTCCTTACTTGTCTACAGGGGAAAATGCTATGTCTGAAGAAATCTGCAGTCAGGAGGATTTAGCCAGCATCAGTTAATTGCTTTATTGCATCTTCCTAGGCACGTTTACTCAGAAGTCAGCTCCGGTGTGTTCAAATAGGATTTACTCCTGTGTGCATGAATTTAGGATTGCAACTTTAAGTCACCATCTTCCATCCCCTCTGCTGATGTTGGCCAGTTGCAGTTGAGTAAACAGAAATCTCATTTTAATTCTAGATAGATCTGGGAGGGGGAGGGAAAGAAAGCCCTGGTCTAGGAAATTGTATTTAAAAATTAGGAAGAACTGATTCATACTTGAAGTTCAGTTCCCCTTCTCAAGAGGTAGACCGACTGAGAGGTGGCTGAGGAGCTCACTATTCCTCTGAAGGTCAAGAACTTCAAAGTTTACCAAGGCTGCAGCTCTTCATTACCTGAAGGCTTCAAGTGGAATAATAACTCTATTCATCGAATAAAAGCTACTAGAGAAAAACATACCCACTGCAAACACAGTGGCCCCTCCACTTTCATAAGAGTTTGGGACGCAGAACCCTCACAATAGCGGAAAACCTGTGAATAACTCTCCCCCAGCAATCCCTCTCCCATTTCCCTCTGGAGCGTCCCCCCTTCCATTCCTCTCCCTCCGGCCCTGGCATTCCTGGGGGGAAGAAAAAAGACAAGCTAAAAAGCTTACTGGTGCTTTCCCCTCAAATAGAGAAGAGCAGAGTTCGGGGGTTCTAGCTACTTCCAGTGGCCATCGTGGGAAAGGAGGGGTAGCAGCAAAAAGAGCACCTGACCAATCAGCAGCCATTACATAGCAGAAAGTACAGCCATGGGACAGAGAGGACGTGCCTCCAGCAGCGATGGGGGGCTTTGTTCACCCAAAAGAAAAAAAAAAGTCAATTTTAAACGCAACCCTAGGGCGAGGAATGCAAGGGAACGAGGAGAAGAAGAAAATGGGGCTAAGGCAAGCATGTGCTTTCCAAATATAAAAATCTGCAAAGGTCAAACCCGTGAATGTGCTTGGGAGATCATCTGAAAAGTAAACTGCAGCGACTTAAAAATCTAACCAGAGGGACCACTGATGCACCCTCCCGCAAGAAAGAGGACAGAGATATACACAAAATGCATAGGCCCACATGCAAATTTAGAACTGATTTCTATAATTTAAACAGACATCCAATACATCATACAACAGGAAGGCAGACTTTTCCTATCAATTCTGTCCAGCTCCAGCCCGCCTCTGCTTCTTTCACCCTCATTTACACCACGCCGATTCAAACTATACCTCCACCTGTCCTTTCGGCCGCTCACTAATCAGATACAAATGCACATTTTCCACCAATTAGCCTACACTTGACAATCACTTCACGCTCACACGTATTCACCTCCCTAGAAGTTCATCGAAGTACGCTATGCGAAAACGTAAATAAACATCATAAGATAATAATGACGACGACGACGACGACGACGATATGACATCACAGCTGGGGCTTCCCCTCTGGGCTTTCCCCAAACGCGATACAATGACTCTTCTGTTCCACTGTTCCATGGCATTCTTGTTTAAACCAACCAACCAAAGGTCTGGCTGCTATTTTTTATATTTTTTTTCTCTTTATAAAGTAAAGGAAAAATAGAAAAAAGAACAACATTACAAAACTATGACTACAGAGCAATACGAGAAATAAAATATTAAAACAAACTACACTACACTATCAAAATAAAAAATACACTACACGGTACACTATCAAAAAATTACAAATATTAAAAATATTAAACTACAAACAATTACTCAACTTACAGATAATTAAAAATTGGTTCCCACCCCTGTTGCAATAGCATTGAAAGCTTGAGCAAGTCACACACTCTCAACCTGAGAAGAAGACAATGGATTGTTAAGGTTGCCGAGCTGCCCAAATGGTCAAACTGACATAGATTTTGAAGACAAAGAAAGTCAACAAAGATTTTTTTTTAAAGACTGGAAATTGTGAATGGACTTTTTCATAGATGAAGAGAAGGTTGAGAGGTGACATGATAGCCGTATTTAAATATTTGAAGGATTATCATATTGAAGATGGAGCAAGCTTATTTTCTGCTGCTCCAGAGACTAGGACAAGGAGCAATGGATTCAAACTACAGGAAGAGAGATTTCACCTAAACATCAGGAAGAACTTCCTGACAGTAAGAGCTGTTTGACAGTGGAATGTGCAGCCTCAATGGAGTGTGATAGAGTCACTTTCTTTGGAGGTTTTTAAACAGAAACTGGATGGCCATTTGCTGCGGGAGCCTTCTAAAACTTTTCCTAACAGCAGAAGGCAAGACTCACCCCCAGAATGTAGGGAAGATTTTGAAGCTTCAGTGATGGAGAGTAAGAAGGAGCCTACTCCCGTTTTCAGAAATTGGCTCCCAGACTTGAGACTTGACTTGAAAGTATCTTGCAAGAACTTGAGACTTGACTTGTAGAGTCAAGTCAAGTCTCTACCTTGAAGGTAGAGACTTGAGACTTGGAGTAAAAGATTTATAGGGAACAATCAGCTGTCTACCGTACATCTCCAAGCAGGACTTGAGTGCAACTGTACCTTCAGTCTCTTGTCCCCCTGTATCTCGTATGCAAATACATTTTGCTCTCCCTTATCTAACCCCCTATTACCAATGAACCAAACAGGTTCAAATCAGTGTCACAAGCACACCCCAAATCATGGTTTCTGATACAGTCTTAACAGCTGATCACAAATTGGAGTCTGTTGGCACAGATTTCATTCCTAGCTACATGGATGCTTCCTTCACAGCATTCAGATACGATACCTGAACTGAATCACTAAGTTGCCATTTCCATTTATAGCAAAGAACTATGAAGAAATTAACTTTTCACATTACAGTTGGCCCACCACTTTCACAGATCTGATTATGTTCTTCCCCTCCCAGCAGCACCCCAAGGACTTCTTTTCCAGGGCAACTTTCCCTCTCAGTGGCTCCGATCAGGCCACACAGCCTTTTATAAATCCGCCTCTGGTCCTCCTCCTCCTCCTCCTCTACCAGTCGCTACACGGTCAGCTAAGTACAGCTCATGTCCCAAGTTCTCAGCACTACGAATCCTTTCCAAGGCCCCCGACACCCAGGGAAGGAGATGGGAAAGAGAAAGTAAGTATACGGCCACCACGCCACCTCACCCTCTTTCCCTCCCCTGGTTTGGACTCAGGGTGCCTGCTCTCCCCACCATGCCTTAGCCCCGTTCCCAAAGACACACACGGACATTTTGATATTTGCAATTCTTCTACTTTTGCAGGGGTCCTGCACCCCAACCCTTGCAACTGTAGAGGGCTGACTGTACACATAATTCACTCTCTTTTTGCAGGAACACTGTCGGACATGGATCTTATTGACTAAATATTTGGCACATGTTCAGTGTGGCTCAATGGGACATATAGACTGCAGATCACAAGCAAGAGATGAAGACAGCCCAAGTTTCTCCAAGCTTCCTTGATATCTGAGAAGGTTCCAGCTTCCCTGGATTCAACCCACCACACCATTCAAGTTCAACACTGCTCTTTATGTTCAGATGTAGGCAATCTCTGCACCTCATCTGATTCACCAAGATGTACCTTCCACTTTGTCTCAGGTTCATATCAGTCCTGTTGACTCCCTCTTCCAACCTGCCTACAAGCTTTGATCAGAATGAGGCAGACAAAGAGGTTCCATGCATGATACGGAAAAAAGCAAACAAATAAATGGCTCCCTCTCAAGAGACATTAGAAACCTGAAGCCATCCGGAGATTGTTGAGCAAAAGATGAAAGACAGATGAAGAAGACATTTCTTCATGCAACATGTAACTAACTAATGGAATGCAGTGCCACAGGTGCAGTGAGGAAGACCTTGGAAAAGTTCTTTTCTTGGACAATTGATGAGAGCATGGGAGAAAACCTTCCTTGTTGTGTCCCCAGGCTATGGAATTCTTTCCCATGGGAGGCTGGGTTGGCCCTCTCTCATTTACCTGGGCCCTTGCCTGTTAACTGGCCATTGCAGAAGGTCTCCTAATTGGGGCATCCTGTTTGTGCATTGTTACCATATTGCAAGTGCCTCTTTAACTGTCTTAAACTCACTATTTTAAGGTGATTGTTTACTTAATCGCCTTCTAACTTCTAGACTATCTGTTGTTTTAACTGTATTTAGTTTTAACTTACATGTGAACCACCTTGGATCTCATACTTGAAGAAAGGCAGGATATAAATTAAATAAATAACCTCCCAGAGGTGCCATGTTCTCTCAGAGGGAGGTAAAGTCCAAAAAAGTTTTCAGGTCCTGAGCATGGGCCACTTCCTTTAAAAATGTGGTTCAGACTGACTCATTAAGGAGCAAAGATCTATCAATTGCTCATAGCCCCAAAATCTAAGTAGCTTGTCCATGTTTTAAGAGAAGCATCTCTATACATATCATTTCTTAGAATCATAGAGTTGGAAGAGACCCCAGGGGCCATCCAGTCCAGCCCCCTTCTGCCATGCAGGAACCCCCATCAAAACACTCCAAACAGATGGCTATCCAGACTCTGCTTAAAAACCTCCAAAGAAGGAGACTCCAACACACTCCACTGAGGCAGCAGATTCCACTGCCGGACAGCTCTGACTGTCAGGAAGTTCTTCCTGAAGTTCAGATGGAATCTCCTTTCCTGCAACTTGAATCCATTGCTCCTTGTCCTAGTCTCTGGAGCAGCGGAAAACAAGCCCACTCCCTCCTCGACATGACATCCCTTCAAATATTTAAACAGGGCTGTCACATCCCCTCTTAACCTTCTTCTCTGCAGACTAAACATACCCAGCTCCCTAAGCTGCTCCTCACAGGGCTTCATGGCTTCCAGACTCTTCACCATTTTGATCGCCCTCCTCTGGACACGCTCCGGCTTGTCGATATCCTTCTTGAAATGAGGTGCCCAGAACTAGACACAGTGTTCCAGTTGAGGTCTAACCAAAGCAGAATAGAGCGGAATTGATCTGAACACAATACTCCTATTGATGCAACCAAGAATCACGTTGGCTTTCTTGGCTGCTGCATCACACTGCTGACTCGTGTCCAGCTTGTGGTCCACCAAGACTACTAGATCCCTTTCATAAGTACTGTTATCCAGCCATGTGTCCCCCATCTGTCTGGCTAGATACTGACACCAACAGTGGAAGGTTTCTGCCTCTATGCCCTGCTTGTGGATGTTCAGAAAGCATCTGGTTGGTTCCCATTCAAAACAGGGTGCTGGACTAGATGGCCGGATCTTTGGTCTGATTCACCTGGGCTCTCCTTCTGTTAGTAGCCCCGGTAGTTAGGAACTGAACCTCCATATACTGAGGCACTGTACCTCAGGGGTGGCACAAGCTAAAGGTGTACAAAGGAGACTGGTTTTTAGGCTTCCTGGCTACTTTAGGGGAAAAGGACAGGAGGCAAGAGGGCCTGGGAACCTGTGGCACTCTGCATATTGTTCATTCCCAGCCTTGGATAGCACGTCCAACAGTCACGTCCAACAACACCTGAAGGGTCACAGGCCCCTCACTTCTGGTTTGATCCAGATTCTTAGTAGAGAGAGATTCTGACTGGGGGAGTCTAGGATCTGGAAGTCCAAAAACAAAATAAAAATTGTAACCCTTCCAAGCTGTGGTTCTCCTAGGTCTGGTCAGTGTGCTAGGTCTAGGGAAGAAGGTGAAGAGACTGCATGGTTAATAAGCATGTTCAAGGCACATTGCTCAGCTGCTTCCAGACAACCGATGAGGGAAAGTAATAAACATCTGCAGAGAGAAAACATCTGGGACAAGCCCCCCACCCCACCAGGGTTTTATTAAACACTTTATGAAAGATTCCCAGAGGGGGCCAGCCCTGCTAGTCCACTGGAGCAAAAACAACCAGGCCTCTTGTGGCACATCAAAATACTAACAAGTTTTATTTGGCGTAAGGCTTCTGGGCCACACTCCACCCCAGTGTGTGCCAAGGAAAACGCGTCAGTCTTTGAAGTGCCACGAGAGCCTTCAAAATATTTTCAAATGGTTTGTTGTTTTCAAGTGGCAAAAGTATTCTTGCTGAGCTTTCTTTCTCTAACCCAGTCTTCTCCAGTTTGGGGATGATCCAAGACTTTGGACGCGCCTCAATTACCATCTCGTTGCAAATCCCCCCAATCCAAGGAAAGCTGACCCTTTGCCTCTTCCTTAATGGCCTTGTTTTTCAGAGGAAAGCAAAGAACAGGTTGTGCAATACAGTATTTCGGACTCTCCTCTTTTTTGTCTTCCTTCCAGAGTCCAGAATAAACTTATTTATGGCACGGTTTCTCAGGTCAGTATGTATAAAGCCTTGGGCAAATGGAGTGGACAGAATAGGTGAAGTGTATGTCAGGGAGCAACTGCCGTGGTGGTGATGGGGAAAGCAAAGGATGGGGCTCTGGCAGGAAGAGGCTGTTGCAAAGCTGGTTAAATATGTACTTTGCTTGATGTGTTTTGGACCTGGAAGATTAACCGCTGTGACAGAGTCCCATGGAAAAGCACTTCGAGGCTGAAAGCCATAACCTCTGGCAGGAGAGGCTCCAAGGGCTGTCAGGATTCCTGCTGCACATTTTTGGCTCTGCTTCTGCCTCCACTCCCCACTTCCACCATCCCTCATATTTTAGTTTTTAAATTACATTGAAATCCTAGACTGATCTGGAGGTATTGGGTAGGGGGGAGGAGACGGTAAAAAGAGAGTCTTTGCATTTTTTTAATATCAGAACCTGTTTCTGGATTATAAGAAGGCAAAGTGTGGGCTGGGCAGCTCCGTGTGGCTCCCAGGCTGATTCTCACTCCCTCCTTTTTAATTAAAATATTTCCTTTTCTGGAACCCTCCAATATGTTTTTTTTTAAAAACGTATTTATTCATTCCTTGAGAGATGACAGATTACCACTGTGATAAAGCTGCACGGTGAGTTTAAAGTAGAACTAACTTCCTGTGGTGGCAGCACGATTCATCTACAGCCAAGATGGTGGTTCACCAAATGCATATGGAAGAATTTCTAAGGATGGCCAGAAGAGTGTTTCTTACCGTCTTCCACGGACTTTTTACCTCCATAAGAGACTGGGGCCATTTCCGCACTAGACTGTTATAGGGCTATTATTCCGCTGTCAACATCCTATGGAATCGTGGGGTTTGCAGTTTAGGATGTTGAAAGTGGAATAATAGCACTATAACAGTCTAGTGTGGAAATGGCATTTATAACAGACACAGCTGGTTAAGATGATACCAACCCACGCTTCTTGGAAAACCTGAGTGCGGTAAATCTTTTGGGTGTCTCACCATCTTGAAGCACCATTCCCAAACATCTTGAGGGTGACTAACAAGGAAGCGCAGCAAAGATCACAAAGCTCCCAATGCCGTTGCTTCACTCGCCACAACCTCACAGGTCGTTGCCGGGTTTGTCGGGAAGGGAACATACTTGTACGCCTGTGCCTGTTCGTAGCGCCCTCTGCCATGGAGGACCTCGTAACAACTACTGCCTTTGCTTTCTTTCACCTGGCCAAAGGTCAGAACCCTCCAGATGTCATGGAGAAGGAGTGACACTAGGAACACAGACCTATAGGACTCCAATCACAAGAAAAGAGATTCCACCTAAACATTAAAAAAAAAACACTTTTTTCCTGCAATTGCTGTTTGACAGTGACATTGACTGCTTGGGGGGGGGGGTATCTCTCCTTTGGGGGGCTTTAAACAGAAGTCGGGTGCCCACTGCCCAGGAGTGCTTTAGCTCTCCAGCCCAACATGGCAGGAGGTTGAACTAGATAACCCCTTCCAAGCCTATGATTCTAGAAGCAGTGAGTTTGCATTAAAGCAAGCACGGTAGCCCCCTGAGACTTGTGCTTTGTTGTACAAGGATTTTACAAAGCCAAACATAGCCTTTCATCCACATCCCAGTTTTAAATTCCACAGCTAGTGAGCCAACAGTAAGTCCTGGGGGCAGACAACGGACTCCCAGAATCTGCCCACCTTTATCTTAGATTCCCCAGATGTAAGGGCAGTACACCAGAAAAACAAAACAGAACAGAAATCTATCCTTTCTTTGGTCTCCCTAGCCCATAATTCCTTTTTGGGACTCACTGCCACAAGATATAGTGATGGCTACAAAGATGCATGTTTGTTTTAAAGATGTCTATTTTTTTTTAAAGGTGGATTGAGGAATGTATCCCTCTCATTTTATGTTAAAATACACGTGCACAGAAAAACACCTGCAAAGAACTATTTTGATTTTTGTGTTTAACTTCCTGTAACACAGCTCCCCTTTCATCCTAGCTCTCCAAAATGTGGTTAGGTTATAGGTAGCAGCATACAGGAAAATAAAGATGTGTTTTTGTAAAAATGAAAATTAAATGCAATGAAAACAAACGTGGCCTTAAAAAAAACAAAGTAAGAATTCTTCCATTGCACACTTCTCCATTGGCTTAGAAGGGTGAAGAAAAGAGTATCTACCACAGCTGGTGTGATATAGTGTGGACCCAGTGTGATGTAGCGGTTAAGACCACAGGACTGGGACCGGGCCAAGTCTCACTGGTCCACAAAACTCACTGGGTGACTGTCCCAATCTAAGCTATATCAAAGGGACGTTGGAAGGATCAAGTGGGGAAGATGAGTGTCATATAAAAAGAAAGAAAGGTGGGACAGAACTGTAACAAATACATCTCAACAACTACTAGGCATGATAGTTATAGTGGAACTTCCATGTTCAGAAGCATTCTACCAGATACAGGACAGCAAACTCAAGGAGGGCTATTGCCGTTTACGCTCTGCTTGTGGGGTGTCTAAAGACCAATGCAAGAACCCAGATGCTGGTCTAGGTGGGCCTTTTGTCCAAAGCAGAAACCTCTCAGTATTCCTTACCATACGATGGCTAGGGATGATGGGCATTGTAGTACAGCAACATCTTGAAGGGTGACACTTTTCCTAGCCCTGATCTAACACAGACCCAGCCTCAAATCTTGAAGCAGGACACGTTTCCCAGGACTTAAAAATTGTCAGAAATGCTACATCTCTACTTCGGATGCAGTAAAATACTTGGTAGGACACACTTATCCTAACTGCATAACAATTCCCTCATTACGGCATCAGTTGAGGCTGCTAGCAACCTCCTCTTTCTCATTGCTCTGTTTTGAAGATTCTTCTGTACCAAAATCTATCCAATCCACTTAGGTATTGGCATGTCTCCTTGTGTCCCTTTTCTGGTCCTCATGGACAAAAGCTAACCTGAGCATTCATGGACTGAGCGTGTGTCTGCTAAAGCAAGAATCCCCAACCTTTGGCATTCCTGATGTTTTGGACTTCATCTTGCTAATCTTCCCATTGGCAAGCGTGACCAGTGGTCAGGGATTCTGGAAGATGAAGTCCCAAGAAACATCTGGAAAGCCACTGTTTGAAAACCACTGTGCTGAGTGGTTCCCCTGATCTGGGAACTGTATTAGAGATTTGATAATAGTTCTAGAAAACAATCCAAGAAGTTCAGCAGAAACAAAATTCCCAAGAAATTGCTTAGTTGTTATGTTAGTTTTCAAGGTCTCAGCTTTCAGCATGGTTTTTACAGGATATCTGCTACTTTCAAATTGGATGCACAAAAAGTAGGCAGAACCCATGTATGAGAGAAGTTTCAGGATACTGTGGGATGCTGTTGTATTGTTAAAAGGTATTTTGCCAGGTTATTTCTTTAGGTTTTATATTTATTAGTTATAATCTGCTTTTCTTCTGTTTAGAACCCAGGGCTATCTTTCAGCATAAATTAAAGGAGGCTATACCCTGAAATAAATCATATTATTACAGAACAATTTAAAAGGATTCAAATCATAACAGATGAGGGGGAAAAGTACTATACCCACCATTAAAAGACTTTTCCCATAGAAAACATTGAAGGGCCTCAAACCTTTGTAAATCAAACCCCTCTCTCTGCTTGCTGGTGGAAGGAGGACACCTAGGCTGTTTCCACACTACACTATTACAGTGCTATTATTCCACTTCCAACATCCTATGGAATCCTGGGGTTTGCAGTTTAGGGAGGGGCCGTTATAATTCTCAGCCAGAGGACTCTTTGGCCTCAGTAAACTACAAAGCCCAGAATTTCACGAGGTTGAAAGTGGAATAATAGTACTATAACGGTGTAGTGCAGAAGCGGCCACAGTCTTCCCTGGGAACAATCACCATGAAGTCACCTCTCTCATGTTCTCCCCCAGACATATTTGTGATAGTGGTAGGGGCAGGAGAAAGTCTCCCTCTAAAGATTGTCTGCAGACATTTCTGCAGAAGGCTCACATGAAAACTGTCTTGATTCATTTCCAAGTTGTGTTGCAGACTTCTGTTAGGAATTTCTACAAGATTTGACTCTGAAGAAACATTAATAGGCCAAAACATGCTTGCAGATCACCTCACAGGGTTGTTGGGAAAAAAACATGTAGAGAAAGAGGTCACTGCATGCCATCTCAAGCACAATGGATGGACTATGGGATAATTAATAGCAATAATGAATAAGTAAAGAAGTATTTTTCTCCAAAGAAGTATTTTATTGCCTCAAAGCAATTTAAGAAGGATTTCACTGAAAATATTAATTGTAAATATAGCCTTTCTGTGCAAATGCAGAGTTAAAATACTATGGGTCTATACAGGCATGTGTGCCTAATTATTAATTTCATCTTCAGTTGTTAACTATTAATTCAGTTAACCCTTTTCAACTAATTTTCCCATCTCTGTTCAAATACATACAGATGCTATATGTTTCTCCTCCATTCTGCCCTGTGAATCGTCTTTCCTGTGTTTTCTTTGGTACCTTTGACAGCCAGGGCCAAACAATCACCAAGAGACTTTAATGCAAAGGTGGGCAAAGCGTGGCTCAAAGAAACTGCATATGGCCCTTGTACCCCCATGGTGCAAAAAGAAACAAACAAAAAAAAAACCCAACCAGATCAGATTTGTTGGGTTTCCAAACTTTTCCCTAGAAGATGTGGGGAGGCATTTTGCCATGGTTTATGGTCCCTCCAACCCGTTTTAGACCCATGAAAGGCCTTTATTGATAACTAGCGTATATACCCGGCATTGCTCAGGCTTTTATTTTCTCATAGGTAATACTTGTTAGAAAGATTTGAGATCCTGTGTCTCTAATTCCCCAAACTGTCTTGTCCAGTACCTGTCACTTTTCCCCATATTCCCCAATCCAATACACTGTCCTCCTCCTTGCTGCTAGGTCTCATCTCCATTGCAACTAGACAGGCACAGTTGACTGAGGATTGCTCTCTGGCTGAGAATTCTAAACTACAAACCCCAGGATTCCACAGAATCTTTTAGGCAGCCAATCATATGAGGTCTTCACCTGCCTGACACAGACAAACAAGCAGACTTTGACTTTTACGTATTAGTAGATGGGTGGAAAAAGAATGGGTCACTTCTTTTGTAGAAAAGGTCCCTCCCGGGCCTAAAATGCCTTGGAGAGGCAAACATGTGGTGAAAATGTCTCTCAAAATGCCCTCCCATAGAAGGGCTATGCTGTTTGGAGCTAATAGGGGTTGTAGTCCAGCAACATCGGTCTGAGTTCGAGATACATTATTCAGGAAGGGAACATGGCTGGTCCCTGGTCTGCCTCATGCTAGTTCCTGCAGCAGAAACTGATGAAGGACAGAGAGGAAATTTTACACACACATAAGCACTGGAATTATTTCTTGGAATTCATGGATAGAAGGAAACAAAAATCAAGTATACTTGGTGGGCCTGAGTACTAGAAGATATGGTAAGAGCTAGTGGTCATTAAAAAAGATTCGATGCAAAGATTGGAAACGTTACCTTTTCGACTACAACTCCCAGAATCCCCTCAACCACCTCTGCCTTTTATGGCTTGCTTGTGGGCTCCCCGGAATATCCAGGGACCACTACTGGGAATAGGGCGATAGACCTTTAGGTTGAAAAAACAATAGTCTTTTTATGTCCTTTTGGCAGGAGGAGCAGGGAGTTCATTACCGTAGGTCCCAGAGGTATGCTGGACCTAAGAACTCCCTGAACACATGCAGTTATTTTAATAACCAGGTTGCCAGTGAAAACAGGCGAGCAAAACAGCTCGAATAGCTGTGTGCGAGGGGGCTTTTCCTAGCATATACTGATTGCACAACCTGAGGTTTTGTGGTTACTGGGATTTTTCCCATCCTCCCCTCCCGCCTTTCTTTTTCGAAAGCCAAGAACTCTCCACTCCCTCTGTGTGCTCTGGCATTCCACCACGACTTGCAGAGTGAAGCATATGGTTTAGCTTTATCTTTCATTGTTTGTGTACTTTTTAGCTGCGAGAGCATGTCTGTCAGCAGTTCTGTGGCACAGGCTGGCTATTTATCTCCTTTCAAAGAAAGTTTTTCTTTTTGAAAAGTAACAGCTCTAAACATATGAAGTGGCGGTCTCTGGCTGAGTCCATCCAGCCCCATATGGTCTGACGCTGGCCACAACTTTTTCACTGCTCTCCGGAATGGAGATAGCAGGTATTGAACCCAGGACCTCCGAGACGCAAGGCATGTGCTCTGTCAGCATGACAGTCCAAGAATAGTTCAGTCTCAGCCTGAAAAAATGAATTACTATGAGAAGATGGATCGAGGTCAACAAATTTTTAGGACCCAGTGGAATGTTATTGGTCCCCTCTTGTCACCTGATCTTTGCTGCCTTAATTTGGAGAGGCATCATAGTTCAGTGGTACAGCACATATTTTGCAACAAAAGTTCAATTGCCAGGCAGGACCAGGAAAAAAGAACCCCAGATAATTCCTACAAAAACTGTTAGCCAGCCTTCCCCAATCTGGTGCCAGTGATAGCCATTCGCTCTCATTGCAGCAGGATGGTGAATCTAAATTCAGTCCAGGTTTTAATCCAGGCTTTCTAGGAGCTCTCCGAGGCGCTGAACACTCTCTCCCTAAACAGGTTCAGCACCTTGGAGAGCTCATCAAAAGCTATCCAAATTCCAGAACAGATTCCCTAACGTGGGAGTTACCAGCCACCAGTGCCTTCTAAGTGTTTAGACTACAATGTTCATCAGCCCCAGAAGACACGGCTCATGTTCACAGGAGATGGGAAGGTTGTCGTTCAAAGTATCTGGAAGGTACCACCCTGGTAGACAATACTGGAGGGAGCCAGGATCTTGACACAGTCAAAGGCATTTTTCTGTATTCCTGAAAAACTATCTTTGCTACTCACAAGTGGCAGTGCAGTGGCCCAGAGGGTGGATTTCCTTTTTGAAGAAAAAAATAGAAATTTCAGAAAAGTCAGGGAAGAAACCAAACACCCAACAACACCAGCACCCTTTACAGATTGAAAGAGAAAGCCAGCACAACATCGTGATTTCAGTTTTGGCCTAGGATACTGGGGGACCAGGTGCAAATCCCTGCTCAGTCATGGAAATCCACTAGGTGACCTTAGGCAAGTCACACCCTCTCAGCCATCGAGGAAGGCAATGGCAACCTGCCTTTGAATAGGAAATCTTGCCAAGAAAACCCCTGGATAAGGTTGCCAAAAGTCAGAGTTGACTTGAAGGCACGCAACAGTAACAATAAGAGATTAGAAGTCACTTGGTTAATTTAGGAACATTACTAATTAATTAATTATTATGTAATTATTCATCATCTAATTAAATATTTATTTATTATTTCATTATAATTTTAAAATATTAAATTATTAATAATTAATTATTATTATTAATATGTCAAATAACTTGATTAGGCATAAAATCTTCATGTTTGGTGCATTTAAAATACAGTTTATTAAGAAAATAGTTTCAAACTGAATCAACTTTTTAAAGTTTAATTCTCTTCAGGAGTGACAAGATTCTGAAATGTGAAGAAAAAAACTATAAGGAACCTCTTTGTTTTGCCAAATTATGCAGAAGTGGCAAAAAAAAATAAATCCAACATAAATTAAAGAAACTAGTAAAATAAAATTATTATGTCTCTTCCAGCCTCTGTTGTGCCAAAGGACGTAAAGCACTAATTCCAACAAAAAGAACTGAGAAAAAGTCGAGGAATTTAAATAATATTTTTGTAACTTTTGATTTATATACAAGTCTACCTGCGACATAATTTTTAGAAATAATTGGACGGCAGGAGATCTATAAGCACCTTGTCCTCAGTATTTTAATCATCATCATTCTAAACGAAAATATTTCATAATCCATTTCTTTCAAATTTTCCAGAAAAAAAAGGCTTCAGGAAACCCCCCCCCCCCCGTTTTTTCCCCCAAGCTTTTGCAACTCTACTCAGAAAGCCAGTAAAATGACAAGACTAAGTGGTTGGAGGAATTAATGATTTGCCCATTGGAGACGGTGACCATTCTTAACCTCTAACAGATTGATCTGGGTGCTCAGTCAGGATCTCTCTCTGCTCTCTTGCCAACACGAACCCAAGTATGGTGCCAAACAAAATTTTCTGTTCAGGATTCACACAGAGATTGCAAAGTGTTCCTTGTCTGGGCTTCCTTTTTAACCTTTCTGCTGGACATAAATTTCGTGTGTGGCCAGGAGGAAACTCAACAGAGCACAGGAGTACAAAAACCACATCTGGTGGAGAACACACAAACAGGTGGCCATGGTGGTACGGTATTTGGAAGGTCTGCCCGAGCAGGTCTGGAGGGCTGGGATGCGGAATTTTCCATCCAGTACCCACTGTGGCCCACGCCCCAGAAATGCCAAGAAATGCTCCCCTCCACAAACCAGATGGGGAAATGCTGAATGCTTGGGTTCTGATTTGGGTTTTTAAAGGCTGTCAACAATGTCACAGGTCAGGGGTAGGCACAGTGTGCTCTGAAGGTTGTGTGCAGCCCCTGGACTACCTTTGTGCATCCAAAATTGTGCAGAAAGCCTTTCGAATAAGTGAAAGCACACAAAATAATCCCCACAATCACTCAGAACACTGGATTACTCTCAACCGCCTCCACCTTTATCAGCAATCCCCTTCAAAATTACAAGATTCTGAAAGCAATTATCACTTCCTCTTCCACTTTTACAAAGACCTTGCTTGAAAACAGAACATGTGAAACGGATCTAGCAATCTTAGTGGACCACAAACTGAACATGAGTCAACAGTGTGATGCAACAGCTAAAAAAGCCAACGCGATTCTGGGCTGCATCAACAGGAGTATACTGTCAAGATCAAGGGAAATAATAATACCACTTTATTCTGCTTTGGTTAGACCTCACCTGGAATACTGCGTCCAGTTCTGGGCACCACAGATCAAGAAAGATATTGACAAGCTGGAACGTGTCCAGAGGAGGGCAACCAAAATGGTGAAGGGTTTGGAAGCCATGCCCTATGAGGAGAGGCTTAGGGACTAGGTATGTTTAGCCTGACAAAAAGAAGGTTAAGAGGGGACATGATAGCCACGCTTAAATATTTGAAGGGATGTCACGCGGAAGACGGAGCAGGCTTGTTTTCTGCTGCTCCAGAGACTAGGACACCGAGCAATGGATTCAAATTAAAGGAAAAGAGATTTCGCCTGAACATCAAGAAGAACTTCCTGACAGTCAGAGTCCTTTCATAGTGGAATATGCTGCCTCAATGGAGTGTGGTAGAGTTTCCTTCCTTGGAGGCTTTTGGTGAGGGAGCTCTGAGGGTTTGTTCCTGCATGGCAGCAGGTTGGACTCAACAGCCATTGTGGTCTCTTCCAACTCTATGTTTCTATGATTCTATACTACTACAAGACTACCACAGAATATAAGAGGTATTTCAGCTTGCTGTGTGTGTATGTGCATGCATGCACACAGCCTGTGGGAGGCTGGGAAAAAATTGCTTCCCAGCTGCCATGTAATGGCCAAAGTCTGCCTTACCTGCAAAAACCGCTGCTTCCAGAGGCCTTTGAGAACAGAGAAAAAGAACTTTTTTGAGCAGGGATACAAGATACAAGACAGCCTTTGGGCCACTCTGATTCAAAATCCCACCCCACTATGGAGTCACCATCTTTTAGGTCAGCCTACTTCACAAGGTTGCCGTGAGGATATAGTAGGGAGGGGAAGGCCAATTTGTGCTGCTCCAATTTAAAACCAAATGCACCATTTAAAGCTTTTTTTTTTTTTTTTTGAGTGACGATCACAGAATCACAGACTTGTAAGAGACCACAACGGCCATCAAGTCCAACCCCCTGCCATGCAGGAACACACACTCAAAGCACTCCTGACAGATGGCCACCCAGCCTCTGCTTAAAAACCTCCAAACATATTTAAACATATTTCCACAAGCATCTGTAGGGGTGGTCGCTTAACACAGTATAAGGCTACAGCCAAGGAATACCATGTACTGTTGGCTATATGTCAGAATAAGGCAGTGGCAAACCACCTCTGAGTAGTCCTTGTCTCAGAAAGTCCAATGAAATTCATGGGCTTGCCCTAAGTTGACAAAGTGACTCGAAAGCACATACATGCACATACAGGGATTGTTCTGTTTACATTGGTAGAATCAGTTGATGTGGGTTCTTGTCAGCCATCTAGTCCGATCTGTTGGTCAATACAGGCTATCCAGAGCGAGAGCATCCCCAACAGGGGGCTGTCCATCAGCACGCAGAAGGTCTTTGCCAGTGGAGAGACCACCAAACTTCTAAGTATCAGTTTTCCACACCCTGGAGCCACTCCAGACCTCACTGATCCCCAGAAGGAAGTGGTCGGATGTCTACTTCCATTTTCACAAAAATGTAGTTTGGTAGCAAAATGAGGGATGGGGAGAAGGAGAGGGGTCTCCTTGTTTTGAAGATGAGTCGTCATCCAGATGTATTTGTCTTTATTTACTTTTTTCCAGACTGGGGGAGCTAAGGGAACTTGCAAAAACAGGTGGAGGCCATGTGTACTCCATCCTTTTTAAGGCATTGACTGTCAATCTACTCTTGAGATCAAGAAATTTCTCCTGATGTTCAACCCAAATCTCCCCACCTGTAACTTAAGACTTAGAAGCCAAAATGACTACCCTGTATAAGACACACCTGTGTATAAGACACACCCCATTTATACACCGGCAAATACTATTTGCCAGTGCATAAGACACACCAGCATATAAGAGGCACCCCATTTCCAAACAATATCTTTCAGGGAAAAAAGTGAATCTTATGCACCAGCAAATACAGTACACGTCATTTGCTGGCTACTCTCTTACTCTCAAGAAAACAAGGTTTTTCAGCAGTGTTTAATGAGCTATATGAGGCACAGTGTTGTACAGCTGCCAAAGCCAACATTCTACAATACACTCCTGCTTATATAGTGATACACACTTTTACACACGTACAGTTTCTATTGGCAGATTCCCAGGGCTCTTTCCCTTTCCTAAATTCCCAGCAGTTCCCTTGTTTGTTCCCATATTTTGATCTTGCTCATCTCAAACTTTTCCAGGTTTCCTTATCAGCCCCAAGTTGTTCACTAAGGCATCTCTTGTTATTGCTCTAACTCAGTGTGTCCCTCTGAACACATCTCCCAAACTACCTTGTTTGATGCCCCTCCATTGGAATGAGAGACAATAACGCTTTCCTTTCATGTGCAATACATTGTCACCTGCAGTTTTAACACAGGCTATATTACCATGACAGTGTACCCTAAAGCTAATACATAGTAAATCACCTGGCATTTGCTGTCACGTCTAAGCAAAGAGAGCTGTACCAGGCTGAGTCCCTGACACTAAACTAAGGCTATCATATTTTGAATACATCATAAGATGACAAGTGTGCGTAGCCACCATATGAATTTCTTAGGCAAGGAATAGTCAGAGGTGGTTTTGCCAGTTCCTTCCTCTGTAATATTGCCTTCAACGCCTGGTATTTGCTGGCAATCTAACTCTTAACTAGGGCTGAACCTGCTTGGCTTCTAAGATTAGGTGGGATGTGGTCCCTTTTGCGTATTTAAGCCATGTCTGGGGGTTACCATAATTTGGAAATGACTTGAAGGCACACAACAACAAACCTAGAACCCCTTAGCTGGCTATGTACAAGTTGCTTGGAATGATGGGTAGGCATATATACCAAAAATATACCAAGATTTTGTCTTCTTAGCAATGGAAAAACAAGTGAGGGTTTTTTTGGTTGTTTGCCTTTTCCTGGGGTGAAATCAGGTTTATTTCCATGTAACTCAGAATCACATGTCCACCATTACGATGCTCTGTACTCTACGTTGATCAGATTAACCATTGCCACAGGTCTGTATCCACTGCTGTCGCAGATTGTAGAATCATCACATTCTTGGTAAGTTAACATAGAGAGGACGTCTGGAGAATCCCTTCGTTAATAACCCCCTTTGAGAATTTGATAGGGTTATTGTCAAATTAAGAGTGTGTTAGCCACTCTGGGAGTCTTTTTGGGTAAAGGGTGGGCGGGCTATTAATGTTCTAAATAAATAATTTTTTAAGAGGGGGATTGATATACATGAAACAATTATGAACGTGGTTCAAAGTGCAATTCTATGTGGGTTTATTTATTTCCATTCTGTTCAAGGAGGCTTGCTCTCTAGCAAGCGTGCTTAGCGCAGACGCTGGGAAAGTCACTTTTGGGGAGCTACAACTCCCAGAGTCCTTCAGTCACCACCACCAACAGACTTAACAAAGGACTAGGCAAAACCCCAAAACATTTTCCATTGGTAATTGCCTTCTATCTGGCACATTTACTTGTCCACGAATCCCACTGGATGATGAGTGAGACTTACTTCTGAGTAAACATACTCGGCATTGTGCTGGCAGTCATGCAAGCTCTGGGTCAATGCAATACGTCCTGTCTACATTTCTGATCTGAGTTGGAAGAACTGGGTATAGACTTGCTCTCAGTTACCAGCTTCATTCTTCCTCATAGCTGAACTCTGTTACCACAAGGGCTAAGAACGGGCCACAAACTTTGGAACACAAAACACAGCAGAATCGGTGCAGAACAAGATTTTTACATTTTTTTGTTCAGAGATAATTGAACAGGATGTAGCCTGCATGTTTTTGTTTATATCTTCACGAGTAAGAAGGTCAGAGACTTTCTCTAAAACAAAATGATTTTTTCAGAGTTTATTTTAAAGCTGAAAATTCAGGGAGCATCCCCAAACAATCCCAAGAGGAGAATTCCCTGCCCTGGTTATGGACCACCTCTTGACAACAAAGGACATCAGAAACTGGTGTTTTTGGTGCTTCTAACTCAATAACCAACTGGTGCTTCTAGCTCAATAACGTTCCATCACCGACTGGCAGCAGTTCAGGATTTGCAACAGGGGTTTTCCTCACACTACCCGTAGATACCAGGGGTTGAACCCAGGACCTTCTGCCTGCAAAGCAGGGCCTCTGTCCCTGACCTACAACCCCTCCTCAAATCATTACTTTGCTCTGCAGAAACTGACGTGCTCATCTAGTCTTCATTATATTAAGGTGACAATTCTCTAATTCTCTAATTCTCCAGCTTAGATATTAAAAAATGAGGAATAATAATTATACATTTACATGAAGACTGACCTATTACAACTGTCCTTCACCTTCCCTTCTCTACCCTAAACACACTCAGCTCTTCCAATAGTTTTCTTAGGACTTGGAATCTAGAACTCTCGCCACCCCAGTAGCTTCCTTTCTGCTGAGTTCTTTCATCAGCAACTTGCTCCCAATAATCTAAAGCCATCTTTTTAAAAAGTGTATTCGGTCAACACACTTCATGGACAAAACTAAAGTTTCCAGATCAGGATAGGAATCATGCAGGCCTCTTGATGCTGTTGAACTGCAGTGCCCAGCATTCTTCGCCACTGCCTAGGCTGACTAAGGCTATTGAGAGTTACATTCAACGACATTTGGAAGGTTGTAGACTTCCCACCACTGTCCCAACCCCAGCAGTTAGGTTCATCCTCCAAAACTTTCGAATGTTACCTTTTGACCCCCAGAATCCTTCAGGTGACATAAAGAACCACGGTGGCTGAGGATCCTGGGAGTTGTAGTTCAAAAAAGAAACTTTCCCAAGCTCTGCCGTCTACCAAAAGGTTTGCTACCTATGGCAACGAAGTATGTTAAACACCAGAGGTGCCTCAAGCAAATAGTAATGAGAACATTAAAAGGTATACACGAGTGGGATGAAAGGATTGTATACAGGTATCATTTAGCACCAACTAAGATTCCAACTAAGCCTGAAGGGAAAAAGGTGAAGCACAAAAGACGGCAAGCCTTGCGTTTCCACGCATAGTGAGAACAGTAACAAGGTCATCCAAAGAAAAGGAAAAGAAGCTGACCAGAAAAGAGAGAACACTGCAGTGGTGTTCAATTCTTGGTCCTCCAGACGTTTTAGATTCGTAGAGTCATAGAGTCAAGGGCCGGTTGTCCAATCCCCTGCCATGCAGGAATACCCAACTAAACCATTCCTGAAAGAGCCATCCATTCATCCATCCCTTTATTTATATTCCATATTTTTCTCAGGCTGGGACTCAGGGCAGTTTACAGAAAGCCAGAATACAACAGAACACATACAGTTAAAAAGATACAAGATCAAGATTAAAACGGTATTCATTAATCATTGAATCAAAACCAATTACAATCTTACTTCAAAGCAGATAAGAATGGTACAGCAGCATAAAAGTTATTTTTGTTAAAATCAGTTTCCAAAAGCCCACCGGAAGAGAAAGGTCTTAACCTGTCGCTGAAAGAAAAACAAAGAAGGAGTCATCCTAGCTGAGTGTGGGAATAGCCACAGTGAAGGCCATCTTCTGTGTTCTCACCAGCTCTGTCTGTGAAGGCGGTGGGACATAGAGAAGTGCCTCCCTGCAGAACTTAGACCTTGGCCAAGCTCATACGGGAACATAGTGGTCCTTCATATCATCTGGGCTAGAGCCATACGGGGATGGCCACCCAGTCTCCATTTCAAGACCTTCAAAGAAGGTCCACCACAGAAGGTCTATTCCACAGTAAAGAAACTCTTCCTGAAATTTAGGTGGAATCTTTTTTCTTGTAATTTGAATTCACCAGTTCATGTTCTCTGAAGCAGCAGAAAACAAACTTACTCCATCTTCTAAACTAGATCCAGTCTGCTCTTGGAAGCTAAGCATGGTCAATCCGGGTTAGGACTTGGATAGAAGACCACCAATGAATGCTAGGTGCTGTAGGCCATATTTCTGAGGAACAAACTGGCAAAAACACCTCTGAGTATTCCTTGCCTAAGAAATCTCTATGAATCCCATGTGGTTGCTATAAGTCAACAGTTGACTCGCAGGGAGTGAGAGAGGCGGACACACTCTCTCTTATGAATCTGCTCTTGTTTTGAATCTGCTGGGGAGGCCCTTCTCTCTGTCCCACCATACTCAGAGGTAGATCTGGTGGGGAAATGGGAGACAGGGCCTTCTCAGTGGCTGCTCCCAGATTCTGGAACTCCAGAACTCTGGGAACTCCCTTCCCAAAGAACTTACACTGGCACCTCCCTACTCTCTTTCCCTCAAAGACTTCTGTATTTTGATAGGCCTTTGAGGATGTCATGTTGAGGAGGGAGTGGGCTTGTTTTCCACTGCTCCAGAGACGAGGACAAGGAGCAATGGATTCAAGCTGCAGGAAAAGAGATTCCACCTGAACCTCGGGAAGAACTTCCTGACAGTCAGAGCTGTCCGGCAGTGGAATACACTGCCCCAAGGGAGTGTGGCGGAGTCTTCTTCTTTGGAGGTTTTTAAGCAGAGGCTGGAGGGCCACCTGTCGGGAGTACTTTGATGCTGGTTCCTGCATAACAGGGGGTTGGACTTTTCCAACTCTATGATTCTTAGAGGACTGACTGTTTAGGTGGGACAGGCCTGGGGCAACATGCTAGATTTTCCATTTGTTCTTTTTATGGCTGATGTTCTTAAATGGTTTTGATTTTTGTTTTGATAGTTAAATCCCCTTTTAACTGTGAATTTTAGAGTTTTTTTTAAAACTACTGTAAGCTGCCTGGGGTCTCAAACCGGGGAAAAGGTGGGACATGATGATAATAAAATAACAACATAAAATCCCTACAGATATTTAAAGATAGCTCTCACATTGCCTCTCAGTCTTCTCCAAGCTTAACACATCCAGTCTCTAAGCTGTTTTTCAACTCCTCATCTGCTGACCATTGACCACAGGCGATGGAGTTTTTAGGAGCTGAAGTCCAAAACACCTGGGGGACCAAAGGTTGGAGGCCAATGTTATAGAGACAAGGGAGTGTCTCTAGAACAGGGAGAGCCAAAACACAGGAGAATCAGGGAGAGTAAGAACAGCGAGAGCACCAGTTCAGACTTGCTCAGAACTCCCTTGCTGGGCAACCTCCTGCTGCATGGACCCTTGCTTTTCACTGCAGAATTGTGCCATCTTTCCAAAAAACAAAATCCAAATTTCTCATCAGAGAGATTAACTGAGCAAAGACACAAAACTAAGCCCAGGATTCCCACTGGAAGCCCTGTCCTATGGTTTCAAGGACAGTTTCCTCACCCGTAAAAACATACATCCTTAGCTAATTTGAGCTTTCAAGCATATCTTCTCAACCACAGGGGCCACCAAACTGTTTATTGAGGACAGTAAACAATTTGGTGGCCCCTGGGGAGGGGAGGAAGGGGAGATAATCTTAGCTTTTTGACTTCACTTACACACCTATTCAAAATTTCATTCATCATATTTCATCTCTACTTGCCAGCTGTGCTATGGAAAGTCTTGAGGTTATTTGTTTTGGCCATGCATTTATCAAAGGAAAGACAAATGCATGGGACACCTCTTTCAGACTGCACTTTAATCTACAGGAGAGCCTGAAGTCCATCTCTGGTTTTGAAAAATGAGTACTTTGACATTTTAAATAGGTCGCACACCCCAATGAACTTTTAAGTGACTTCTTGCTTCTGCATCCTTTGAGGAGAGATAAGCCACCTTTCTTACGGCCAGGAAAAGGGTACTGCCTGCATCTGGAATAGCCGAGGAACACAAAAAGAACCTTGGGGCCATGTGCATGCTCAAGGCCACATTTGCCCCACTTAAAGTTCTTCACAAATGGAATTACTAGCGTAATTGTCAAGTAAAGAGATCAGTTGCCAAAAATGGGGGGGGGAGTTGTAAGTGTAAATAATACAGTTACTCCTCACTTTTTAAGAAGCACAAAAGGTGAAACTAGCAAGTGGTGTTAAATTCTGCATTGATTCAGGTAATGTCTTCATAGGTAAAATTGAGTCCTTTCACTCTAGATAATGATAGTGCTATGATTCCACTTTAACTGTTAGGGCAACACCCTATGGAATCCTGGGATTGGCAGTTTAGGGAGGGGTACTTAGAATTTTTACCCAGAGAGCTCTGGTACCTCACCAAACTACAAGCTCCAACAATTCCATAGGATGTCGCCATGGCAGCTAAAGCGGAATTGTTGCAATTGCATCGCGTCAAAGGATCACTGTCATAGAACTGAGAGGATGAGTGGGATGTGCTCTTTGCCACTGCTTTCCTGTCCTGCTGTCCAGGCCAAGTTGTGTGCAGTTCACGAAGAAACTTAGGAAAGGGAAACCTTTTCTTTGGCAGGTGAGGCTGAGAAGATTTCCAACTTGGTGAACAGACATATGGGGCTTTGTTTTAACATCACCACCTGGCTTCAACAGCATCAAATGCTACCATTTACTGAGAAAGCCTCCAGCTAACTATACTTTGAATTCTGAGATGTTTGTCCTAGGTGCAACTCAGATGAACACGATGGAGAGCAAAGTGAAAAATGAAGGAGAGGACAAAATAAAGATGACAGAGAATATAGCAGGAGACTCAACAGAATACAGTGGGCTCTGAGTATTTCCTGGGGTTCGATTCCAGGACCCGCTATGGACACCAAAATCTGTGTATGCTCAAGTCCCATTATATACAATGGCATAGTAAAATAATATCCTCTATATAAAATGGTGAACAACTCAAGTGAGTGCTGGAGAGAGCCTGAGGATCTGCGAAATAGTGGGAGATTACAGCAAGGTACACTTACACAACAGCATAGTGCTCGACACACAGCAAAATCAAGTTCTGCTTTTCGGAAATTTTTTCCCAAATATTTTCCAGATGGTTGGTTGAATCCATGGATGCAAAACCCATGGGTACAAAGGGCCAACTGTATGTTTTGAGAAATATCAAAATTCTTTGCCTTGGAGGAAAGGCCTGTACACTGGTGTATCTGGATTAAGATCAGAGAACTTAAAACTGAGAGAGACACAAACAGAATTGGGAAGGGTGGACTCAACCTAAATTTTATTCCCCACCGCCACCGCTCCAGTTCTTCTACCAGCACCACCACCCATTGCCATGTGTATATTGGCTGTCCCCAAAGCTTGGAAAAGTTGGATTTTTGCACTGCAACTCCCCAAATTCTCCAGCAAACTCAGCCCTTCGTTTCCAGGCCACTTCAGGGAAAGCAGTGCCACCCGGTAATGGCTGGGTGTTGAACAGAACACCACGGATGTCAGGAATGTGGAGTTGTGCACAGCGTTATCATAGCTCCAGTCTTTCTTTGCTGTTTCCCTACTCCTTTTGCTGGGCAAGGATACTGAACCTAAAGTTACTCCTCTGTTGTGGCAGCCTAGGTAACTCACTGGTGTAGTAAGACCATGGGATCACCTGGTTTGCAATTTTAAACGAGGGATGGGCATGCCGCCGAGCCCAGAGGCTCACGCTGTGCCTGATTTTGGGCATTCTCCGGAAGGACATAGGCTATTGTCATAGCCACCATTTTGGGCATCTGGAAGTGATGGCACATCATGTCCGGTCACTCCTTGGGAGTGTTGGGATCTTCTCTCTCTTTGACTGTTTCATGGTGACGACCTCACTAAAACAGCATGTAACAGGCCTGTAAAGGTTTCTGAATCCTTTAAACAAGGCTTTTGGCCAAATCTGCTTGACTTTTTCAGCCAAAAATTGGGAGCAGAAGGGACGCCAGGGCCAAAAAATATACTTCTTTTCAGCCAAACAATTTTAATGTACGCCAGGGGCTCTGGGGAGCACACGATGCTTACCCGTGCTTGAAACATACCCAATTTATATTTAGGGCTTCAGCACCTTTGTGCTGGTCCTGTGATGAGGCCTCACCCATGTCCAAGTGATGCTTAAGCCCCTCACAACATATAATTAGTCAAATGATATGGAGACGTTAATGCTTTTAATGGGAAATAGCGAAAAACGAGGGAGATTAGTCCAGGAATGGACTAAATGAGTCCAGGAACTTTTTTTTTTTTAAAAAAGGAGTCTGAATCCTTTACCTTTTTTTTTTAAAGATTCTGCCACCAAATCCACCTTCCCTGCCTATGTATTATGCCCAGGAAAGCTGGGGAAGGAGCCAATTTAGGGAGGCTGGATTTGGCCCTAGAGCCACCTAACTGCTGATCCCCGTTTCATAAAAAGAATCTTTATGTGGTGCAGATCTGTTAATCCTACACCCGTTTAGCTGGTAGCAGGCTATCATAAGGGAACAAACTAAAGGATTTCTCCTGACCCTCACAGCATATTTGTTAGAGAGCTCTTTCTGAAAAACAGCTTAACTGAATAAATCTGAGCATGTAGAGAGTAACTCTCCTTGAATACACTCATGAGCGTTGAGTACATTCATGTGTTTATGCTGCTGACCAACCTGTCTCAATCAATTCTTGGCTCCGGCTACATGGCATAGCGCAGAACTTTCCAAACTTTTTGTGTTGGCGACACACGTTTTAGACATGCATCATTTTGCGACACAGTAATTCAGTTTTATGCATTATAAATAAATACGTAAAGCACAAATCACATATTTTTAAAAATACAAATGAAAGGTTTTCATGAGATATGTTGTGTCCCCATACATTTTCTCATTACGATTTATGTATATGTTCAAGTTACTAGCAAACCAGAGGTTATACTAACTAACTGCTGCCCTGACCGAGGTCCTTCTCGGCCCGGGGAAGCAATAGCGACCCACCTACGCACTGCAGCCGACATACTAATGTGTCGCAACACAGAGTTTGGAGAGTTCTGGCGTAGTGGTTTGAACTGTGACATTATAGACCCGGGTTCAAATCCCCACTCAGACATGGAAACTCTCCGGGTGACCTTGGGCAAGTCATAGTCTCTCAGCCTCAGAGGAAGACAAAGGGAATAGGTTCCTCTTTGTTGTTGTATGTCTTCAAGTCATTTCTGACTTGGCAACCCTAAGATGAACCTATCCTGGAGTTTTCTGGGGCTGAGAGCATGTCATATGCCCAAGGTTACCCAGGGTGTCTCCATGGCCAAGCAGGGAATCAAAACCTTCAGTGCTGGCTCTAAGAGTCTCCCAAAGTCAGAAACGACTTGAATAGAGATGTGAAGGCCCAGAAAAAACCCGAAAAAATGCAGGGGAAAAAAACATGGTCCCCCCCCCAAATTGGAACAATTGAAAAAAGGAAGAAAATAGATTATGGAATGTTTTATTTTAGCATGATGATGAAAACCTTTAAGATAAGGTGTTCATATATTCTCCAAATCATTTCTAAAAACTATGACTGAAACTGATACTGATAACCATAGCTCAGAAAATGAGTCTGATTAAATTTCATGCCTGTTCATTGAATCTTAGTCCTTCCCTCCTCCCTTCCACATACTTTTCCCCCCTCAATTCTTTTTACAGGAATGGGTGCCTTCTGTCTATTTGATCCTTGTGAAAGGGATCTAGGAGTCTTGGTAGATCACAAGCTGAACATGAGTCAGCAGTGTGACGGGACAGCCAAGAAAGCCAACATGATTCTTGGTTGCATCAATAGGAATATGGTGTCTAGATCGAGGGAGGTAACCACTCTATTCTGCATTGGTGAGGCCTCATTTGGAATCCTGTGTCCAGTTCTGGGCACCTCAGTTCAAGAAGGATGTCGACAAGCTGGAATGTGTCCAGAGGAAGGCGACCAAAATGGTGAAGGGTCTGGAAGCCATGAAGCCCTATGAAGAACACCTTACAGAGTGTTCTTCTGCAGAAGAGAAGGTTAAGAGGGGACATGATAGCCATGTTTAAATATTTGGAGGGATGTCATGTTGAGGAGGGAGCAAGCTTGTTCTCTACCACTCCAGAGACTAGGACAAGGAGCAATAGATTCAAGCTGCAGGAAAGGCAATTCCACTTGAACCTCAGGAAGAACTTCCTGACCACCATAGCTGTCCGGCAGTGGAATCTGCTGTCTCCATGGGATGTGGTGGAGTCTCCTTCTTTGGAGGTTTTTAAGCAGAGGCCAGATGGCCCTCTGTTGGGAATGCTTTGATGGGTGTTCCTGCATAGCAGGGAGTTGGACTCGATGGCCCCTCGGGTCTCTTCCAATTCTAGGATTCTATGATTCTATACTGTGGAGAGGAAATATAAATAATTTTCTTTGTTACTATTGTCGATGGTTTCTTCTGGTTTTTTTTTTAATTTTTTTTTTTTTTTTTGCCTGCTCCACACAAACTAGCGAAACCAAAGAGGTTCCATACAGTTCAGGAGACTGTTGGTCCATTTGTTACAAATAAAAAAAAAGGAAAAAAAGAAAGTAAATTCCATTTGTAATAATTGTTTGAATGCAATGTATTTTTAATATGCCAGTTGCGATAATTTTATGCCAGACCAAATTGTACGTAGTCCTATTTTATGTTCCTAAAGCAACAGAATATAAAAAGTGCTAATGTTGCATTTTTTTAATTTTCCCAAAAATTTCTATTTCATAGAATCACAGAATCATAGAATTGTAGAGTTGGAAGAGACCACACGGGCCATCCAGTCCAACCCCTTACCATGCAGGAATACCCTCAAGGCACTCCCGACTTTTTTTTTCCTCAAAAAAAAAAAAAACAGGAAAAAAAGGTCCCCCCCCCCACCAATGGCTTCAACATTTCTGGAAATTTTACATCTCTAGACTTGAAGACATGCAACAACAGCTACACAGGAAGACAACCCATCCAACAGGGTACACACATCGGTGTGCTCAATCTCGCCATACTAGGCGGAACATCCACAAACACCAAGGATCTCCAGGCAGGGCTAGGAAAGACTTGAAATGCTGGAGAAACCCACCTGAAATACCAGTCAGAGCTGCCAACGTTGAGCTGAATGAACTGATCTGACTCAGCCTTAGGTGAAGCCTAAGCTCCACGATCCCCAAACAGAAGACAGGTTCGCTGTGTATGGAGCAAACAACTCCAAGGTGATACAGGTCAGCAAACCAAACCCTACTTTAATCGGGGCAGGGAGATCTGGTTGTAGCGGCTGGGAGCAGAACTTGGAAAGTGACGTTTGAAAAAGCGTCCACAGAAGCACATACAGTCACCCCTCCCCATTTGCTAGGGGTTAGGAGCACAGGACTCCCATAAAAGTGGGAAAAAAGCGTGAATAGCTCAAGGCCCCCCCAAACCACATTTAACACACAAAAAAAGTACGGTCACCCTATTCAACCCACCGTGGATTCCTTTGAGGCATCCAGGTTCCTTCCCAAGACAGAAACAGGGGGCTGGCGGGGCTGACAGCCACCTCCACCGCTGCCCCACACCAGTTTTAACAGGGACTTGCAAGCCTTGTTTGCAATTTTTCAGTCTCACAGGGCTTTTGCAGTCCCTATTGAAAATGGCACAGGGAGGCAGGAGGGAGGACAGGAAATAATCCGTGAATAATCAAATCCGCAGAAGTGAAACCCCCAAATGTGGAGGGCTGACTGTAGTTGGCGGCACAGTGACCAAAAGGAAATCAAAAAGTGACTTTTCTTGCAAGTAACTAAACGTTATACATTAGTTACTTTAAAAAAAATCTTAATGCTGTAAGCAGCCACCCTGTGGCGCAAAACACTTCAAGGGACCACTTGAAGTAGGTGAAAATTCTTCACCGTTTAGTGAGGTCACCCCTCCGTAAACTATAAAAGCAAATAAAAAGTTAGTCACATTGTACAAACACTGATGTTATCCCTGATTACATGACAGTGGACAATGTAAGTCAGGGACACCTCAGTTGCTACACAAAAGAAGTGAATTAGAGACACTGTCACTATTTTATTTTCTACTGCTTTGAATGGTGGAATACATAATTTGATGTCATGCAAAAGAGTTTATGTAAATTACAGATGATTTTACTTTCCTGTTATATTTTAATACTCTTTAATGTTCTGCCAAACACATGTTGATTATATTATATATTTAAATATTGTAAGATGATTAATCTTTTCAGTTATGTAGTAGAGGTATTAATTACCTTAGAAATTAACTTGTATTTATAGAGGTACTTACTTATTAACTCAAAGATTGTTTTAAATATTTGATATTATAGAATTCTAGATTAAACCATAAGCAATGGTGTTCTGTTTTATTGCTTTTGTCCCTGATTGTGTATGTGAGTGCTCTGCCCTTTGCTATAATGGGAATTATACATCTACATCATCATCATCATCATCATCATCATCACCATCATCATTAATTTTAGATTGGGTTCAATTTATGACACTTGTGTTTAAATAAAAGACTATGAGTAGTTGATTACTGAGGCAGGAACCATATTTTATTACATGTATCAAGTGTTTGTTTCATTAGTGATAAGTATTTATTAGTCTAGATTTCATTTTGTTAAATTGATAATTGTTAGATTAGTTCAGGGAGGTATGTTAGTGTATTATTTTTTTAACTATTGTTATGTTCATTTGCATTGTGTGCTTTATGTTGTTTTTCCTTTCTGTTTTTTTTCTCTCTTTTTTTAAATAATAAAAGGGGGGAAAAAAGGAATTGAATTACAGGTAACTTGTTATTTTCAATACATAGGCGAAAGCCAGTGTGCCAAGGTGAACAGCAGCGGGCAGTGAGCCAAGGGGCAGAAGACAGGAGTCACGAAATAAGTACGGAATCAGAGCTGAAGAACTAGGCCATTTCCGCACTAGCCTATTATAGTGCTATTATTCCACTTTCAACATCCTATGGAATCCTGGGGTTTGCAGTTTAGGGAGAGGCTGCCCCTCCCTAAACTGTAAACCCCAGGATTCCATAGGATGTTGAAAGTGGAATAATAGCACTATAACAGGCTACTGCGGAAATGGCCCTAGTCTGGACAAAAGCACAAACTAAAAGCAGAATTTAAAAAGTCGGAGGACTACAGATCCAGAACGACTCCAGCTCCACGCTGTTCAGACAGGGCTCAGCTGGGACAAGAAGCCCTTTTATACCTCCTCCTGCCGGAAGGAACCAATGGCCACCCACTGGCTGGCTGGAGTCAACTGAGGGCCTCACGGTGCTTAACTGACCACTGGCCATCTGCCCTTCCATGGCTCCCCCGTGGGGTATCTGTGCACACAACCCACAGCTCCTGGCAGGCTTAATGGCTACTATTTGCCCTTAAACCACAGAGATCTATGACCTTTCCACACTGCCCCAAAATACTACGCTCGTGCTTTAATTCTGACAGCAACCACCCACGCAATCTTGGGATTTGTAGTTTGGTGAGTCATTAAGAGGGGACATGATAGCTATGTTTAAATATTTGAAGGGATGCCATGTAGAGGAGGGAGAAGGCTTGTTTTCTGCCGCTCCAGAGACCAGGACAAGGAGCAATGGATTCAAGCTGCAGGAAAGGAGATTCCACCTGAACCTCAGGAAGAACTTCCTGACGGTCAGGGCTGTCCGGCAGTGGAATATGCTGCCTCGGAGTGTGGTGGAGTCTCCTTCCTTGGAGGTTTTTAAGCAGAGGCTGGATGGCCATCTGTCAGGAATGCTTTGATGGGTGTTCCTGCATGGCAGGGGCTTGGACTGGATGGCCCGTGGGGTCTCTTCGAACTCTACATTTCTATGATTCTATGATTAGAGCTCTCTGGATGGGAACACCTGAACTGCAAATGCTAGGATTCCATAAGGGAGAACCATGGCAACTAAAGCGGAATTGTAATGATATCATTGCTTAATATGGAAAGATCCCAGGTGGTCCGACAGCCTGTCAGCCACAAAAATCACCAAGTAACCTTGAATCAGTCCTAGGACAAAAATAAACGTTTTGCATTTATTAAATGAATGCTGACTAGTTTGATTATAAAGTATGCACAGGGACTCAGTATGCACGTGGGAGACAGAAGGAGCCCCCACTCATTCTGCCTTTGCAGAATGCACCACGGTGGGCTGGTGCTTTAGGACACCCTTCCCGGCCCCAGGCAGGCTCTGAGGTGAGCAGCCAAGGACAAAACACCCGAAAGGAGATGAATTAGGGGGAGATAAGGAAGGGGCAAGAAGGGGTATTTTAATCTGCATGCGTTGTACACTCCTTCTTGTGTTAAATATTAACTTAGACCTACATCCCCACCGCTAGTTCCAGCCACCAGAACCACGGAAGCAGTCGGTGAATGGTGAACCTCCAGTTACCTATGGCCATTTCCGCACTACACTGTTACAGGGCTGTTATTCCACTTTAACATCCTATGGAATCTTGGGGTTTGCAGTTTAGGGAGAGGCCTTTAGGATTCTCAGCCAGAGAGCTCTTGGGCCTCGGAAACTCCAAACCCCAGAATTCCGTGGGATGTTCAAAGTGGAATAATAGCATGATAACCCTCTAGTGCGGAAATAGCCTTATATCTTATGGAGTCGGTGAGCCCAGCTGGGACCAGCAAGGGGATGCAAGCTCTAAAACCTCACTTTATAAGCAAACTGGCGAGCACGAACTTAGGAGACCTGCACGTCCGCCTTGGCCCTCAGCCGAAGCTATCTCATCGGGTTAACAAGAAAAGTGGGGAGGCCACACATACCCAACTGTTGTGTTTGAAGGACATGAGATAAAAATGCGATGAAAGAGAATAGATAAGATTAAACAGTAAAAGGAAAACAACTCCCATGAAGAATGGTCAATTGTTATGAGAGCGGATAGGGAACAGAGGGGGAGTTATTTCACTCTGCTCAATTATTAAAATTGTAAAGACGAAACCTCTGGGTAAAAAAGTTGAGAATCTTGGTTATGACTGAACCTTTCAAGAGTGCAGATGAGCGGATGGAAGTGGCTTCTCCATAAGATAAATCTCCCTATCTCATATATATATATATATATATATATATTTATATATTTATATATTTATATATTTATATATTTATATATTTATATATTTATATTTATATTTGTGTGTGTGTGTGTGTGTGTGTACGGTCATCCCTCCCCATTTGCTAGGGTTAGGGGCACAGGTAAAAAAAAAATTGATTAACTCTAGGTGCTCCCAAACTATATTTAACGTACAAAAAATGTATGATCACCATATTCAACCCACTGTGGATTCTTTCGAGGCATCAGGGCTCCTTCGCAAGGCAGAAGTGGGGGGCTGGTGGGGCTTACGGCCACCTCCGCTGCTGCCCCACACCGTTTTTAAGAAGGACTTACAAGCCTTGTTTGCAGTTTCTCAGCCTCATGAGGCTTTTGCAGTCCCTATTAAAAATGGCACAGGGAAGCAGCAGAGGGGACAGGAAATAATCCGTGAATAATCAAAGCCGCAAATGTGAAACCCACAAATGTGGAGGGCTGACTGTATATAAAATGCTTAGCATGAGGGTTCTTTAATAAATAAATAAATAAATAAAGGAGAGCATGCGGGAATACGAACCCTACCCTTCCAACTACAATCCAAACTGGGATGACTGAGAATTGTGCTGACCTATTCATGCATGCAGCACCATCTAGTTGCAATACAGAAATTCCTAGCTATATCAGTCAGGCTGTAGGTGGGGCTGGAATATTTAAATCCAGCTCAGAAGAGGAAAACAAGTCCACTTCCCTGACCATAGAGAACCAGCATGCCAGGAACAAGTGTTCAGCCTGGTGGGAGAAGATAAGGTTATTTTGGGGAGTGGGATGGAGGGCCAACATATAAAGATGGCAAATTACTAACAGGGGGAAGAGAAAAGGCAGAACTACTCAACACCTTCTTTGCCTCAGTTTTTTCCCAGAAGGATACAAGCACTCAACCTGGCGGTTGGGGAGCAGGTGAGGAAGCAGGGGAAATGAGGCTCATAATAGGTAGAGAGGTGGTACAGGAACACCTGGCCACACTGGATGAATTCAAGTCTCCAGGACCAGATGAATTGCATCCCGGGATATTAAAAGAACTGGTAGAGGTCATTTCGGAACCGCTTGCTATAATCTTTGAGAAATCTTGGAGGACAGGAGAAGTTCCAGCAGACTGGAAGAGGGCAAATGTTGTCCCCATCTTCAAGAAGGGAAAAAAAGAGGATCCAAATAATTATCGCCCAGTCGGCCTGACGTCAGTACCCGGAAAGATCCTGGAGCAGATCGTTAAGCAGTCAGTTTCTAATCACTTAGAAAGCAACGCGGTAATCATGAGAAGTCAACATGGATTTCTCAAAAATAAGTCATGCCAGACTAATCTCATCCCTTTTTATGATAGAGTTACTAGCTTGATAGATGAAGGGAATGCTGTGGATGTAGCATATCTCTATTTCAGTAAGGCCTTTGACAAAGTTCCACATGACATTCTTGCAAAGAAGCTAGTAAAATGCGGGCTGGACAGGGCTACTGTTAGTTGGATTTGTAATTGGTTGACCGACCGAACCCAAAGGGTGATCACGAATGGCTGCTTTTCATCCTGGAGAGAAGTGACTAGCGGGGTGCCACAGGGTTCTGTCCTGGGCCCAGTGCTGTTCAATATCTTCATCAACGACTTGGATGAAGCAATAGAGGGCACGCTGATCAAATTTGCAGATGACACCAAATTGGGAGGGGTTGCTAATACGCCAGACCACAGGATCAAAATTCAGAATGACCTGGACAGATTGGAGAGCTGGGCCAAAGCTAACAAAATGAAATTCAACAGAGAGAAGTGTAAGGTCCTACACTTAGGTATAAAAAATGGAATACAGAAATATAGGATGGGGGACACGTGGCTGGATAGCAGTATGTGTGAAAGGGATCTAGGAGTCTTAATAGACCACAAGCCAAACATGAGTCAGCAGTGTGATGCGGCAGCCAAGAAAGCCAATGCAATTCTCGGCTGCATCAATAGGAGTATGGTGTCTAGATCGAGGGAGGTACTGGTACTGCTCTACTCTGCTTTGGTTAGACCTCATCTTGAATACTGTGTCCAGTTCTGGGCACCCCAATTCAAGAAGGACACAGTCAGGCTGGAGCAGGTCCAGAGGAGGGCAACCAAAATGGTGAGGGGCCTGGAAGCCAAGCCCTATGAGGATAGACTTAGAGAGCTGGGTATGTTTAGTCTGCAGAAGAGAAGGTTAAGAGGGGACATGATAGCCATGTTTAAATATTTGAAGGGATGCCATGTAGGGGAAGGAGAGGGCTTGTTTTCTGCTGCTCCAGAGACCAGGACAAGGAGCAATGGATTCAAGCGGCAGGAAAGGAGATTCCACCTGAACCTCAGGAAAAACTTCCTGATGGTCAGGGCTGTCCGGCAGTGGAATCTGCTGCCTCGGTGTGTGGCGGAGTCTCCTTCCTTGGAGGTTTTTAAGCAGAGGCTGGATGGCCATCTGTCGGGAGTGCTTTGAGGGTGTTCCTGCATGGCAGGGGGTTGGACTGGATGGCCCGTGTGGTCTCTTCCAACTCTACATTTCTATGATTCTATGATTCTATGAACATGTCCTTTTCACTTGGAGTGGTACCGTCCAAAGATACCTCCAGACTATGCAGTTGTATCAGCTTCATAGCCCTTTGACTTCCATGGTTCCATCCTGTCAGAAACTGGGATATGAAGTTGGGACAGGTATTTAGCATTCTCTGATGGAGACCTTTAGTCCATAGTCCTGAGCTACAATTCCCACTATGCCTCAAAGAACCCTGTTTGCCAGTTCTACACTACAAAACAAACTACAGTCACATCTCTGCATTTGCTAGGTTTAGGGGCACAGGACCCCCGTGAAAGTGGAAAAACTGTGAGTAACTCGAGCCCCCCCCCCAAACCATATTTAACACACAAAAAAGTATGATCACCATATTCAACCTACTGTGGATTCCTTTGAGGCATCCAAGTTCCTTCCCAAGGCAGAAGTGGGGGGCTGGTGGGGCTTATGGCCACCTCCACAGCTGCCCCACACCATTTTTAAGAGGGACTTCGCAGTATCTCGGTCTCATGAGGCTTGCAGTCCCTATTAAAAGTGGCCTAGGGAGGCAGCAGAAGTGACAGCAAAGAATCCATTAATAATCAGATCCGCAAAAACTGAAACCTGCAAATGTGGAGGGAGGGCTGACTGTAATTTAATTCACAAACCGTGTCTTTTTAGGGTACCTTCTAAGTAACTCATGAGACTACAAAGACCAAAATTCAGTAGAATGGAGCCATGATGACAAAAGTGGCATGCAATCAATACAACTCTACACTGTTGATGCATCTCACTTCACCACTCAATTCATTTTCTGCTGATCTTTCTAAAACAGGTCTAATGTTACTGGCACAGCAGGGGAGTTCCAGGAATGTCAGAACCAAAGCCTTCCCCTGCAACTGGGAAGAAGTTCTTCACAACAACCTTGCCAAGCAGGTGTCTTACACTTCCATTTTAAAGAGTGGAGAAAGTGAGGCTTCGAATGCCACTATCTCAGCCCAAGTCTGCGGCTTTGAGTCGTAATGCAAAATACTAAGAAACTAATATGAAAAAGCAAAGTGTCAGTTCCAACTAAAGGCTCCATGTTTTTATTTAATTTTCACTCCTTTGTTGTTGCTGGGTGCCTCAAGTCCTTTCCGTCCTATGGTCATCCTAAAGCAAACCTGCCACAGGGTTTTCTTGGCAAGAATTCTTCATTTTGCCACTACACCTTTCTCTGAGGCTGAGGGCCTTTCTGCACTGTACTGTTATAGTGCTATTATTCCACTTTAAACCTCTTGTGGAATTCTGGAGTTTATAGTTCATGGAGGCCCAAGAGCTCTTTGGCTGAGAGTTCTAAATGCCTCTCTCTAAACTGCAAATCCCAGAATTCCAGAGGATGTTGAAAGTGGAATAACAGCATGATAACAGTGTAGTGCAGAAAGGCCCTGAGAGAGTGGGACTTGCATCATAAGGTCACCCCATAAGTTTCCATGGCTGAGCGGGGGTTCAAATCCAGGTCTCCTAGCCCAGACCTTGGACCACTCTGTATTCCTTTTGGAAGTATTTTCAAGAATTAAAAAAAAAATCTAATCTAGGATATAGCAATTATGTTGTACTGAACTTTAATGCACAATATTTTCAGACAAGAAGGATTTAAATGTTAGCAATGACATTTCAAAAGCCTTCAGGATTCCTGCTTCCCCAGTTCCCCCCGACATCACCAGATTAAGAATGCAATAAAGGGAACCTGGCATGGTCTACCAGCAACTATTTTTTTAAAAAATAACAACCACGCTGTATTTTTAAGTATAATACCCTGTTGTGCCATTCAAGAGAAGCTGTAAACAAGGTTGCTGGGATAACATTACACAGCAAACAATGTCAGCGACAGATCAGAAGGGAAATTTCAACGCTGTGAAGTTTTGACTTGCAGTTAAGAGGTGAAAGTGGGGAGGGAGGGAGATAATCAAATTAAATGGCAAACATATCCATTCCTTCAGTCACAGAAAGGAAACAAGGAAAAACTCTCGGCCTTTTTTAAACTGGCAATCCCTCTTCTTTAATACGTACGCGCACAAGCCAGCCCTTCCCTTGGGGTCCTCTGAGAGTTTGGGGTTAAGAAAAAAATGGTAAAGTTCCAAGCAGCTGTACAAAAACACTTACACAGTAACTGTTAATGTTAAAAAGGAAAACACCCCCTCAATAGAAATAGACTTTAAATCTTTTTTCTCTTAACCTGACTAGTCTATCTGCATTAAATAAACAACCGGGCAGGGGGGTTGATCTCAACTGAGGCCATTTCTGCACTAGCCTGTTATAGTGCTATTATTCCACTCGCAAAGTCCTGTGGCATCCTCGGGTTTGCAGTTTAGGGAGGGGCCTTTAGAATCCTCTGCCAGAGAGCTCTTTGGCCCCAGCAAACTACAAATCCCAGAACTGCACAGGAGGTTGAAAGCCGAATAACCGCACTATAACAGTGTAGTGCGGAAATGGCCTTACACTGGCACCCTCCCTACTCTCTTTCCTCAACTGCCCCCCAACCAAACTGCAAACCCCAGGATTCCATAGGATGTTGGAAGTGGAATAATAGCAGTGTAACAAGCTAGTGCGGAAATGTTGCATCTCTGGATTTGCAAGTCCAGTTAACTGCACCAAAGTGGAAACTGGAAAGGGGAGCGAAACCCATTTACTTTGCTGTTTGGCCCAAATATATTTAGGCTTCACAGATAGATAGATAGATAGATAGATAGATAGATAGATAGATAGATAGATGTTTAGATAGGTGGATGGATGGATGGATGGATAGACAAGATGATGGATGGATGGATGGATGGATGGATGGATGGATGGATGGATGGACAAGATGATAGATAGATAGATAGATAGATAGATAGATAGATAGATAGACAGACAGATAGATAGATAGATAGATAGATGATTGATAGATAGATAGATAGATAGATAGATAGATAGATAGATAGATGACTGATAGATGGATGGATGGACAGACTGACAGATAAACAAACAGACGGATGGATAGATAGATAGATAGACAGACAGACTCTATTGGCAAAACTATCCAGAACCTTGGACTTCCTTTTTCCTTCCAGAGAAAGCTTTTCCGAATAACATGACGGAAAGAAGGAGCAGGAAGATCAGAGGTTCAGGGGCAAAGGGTTTGTGTCCCAGCTACTTCCCCCTTTCAGGTATATTTCACCAAAAACACTCCTTTTGCCCCAATTCAACATGATTTTAAGGACTTAACCTGAATTTTTTTTTAAAAAAAAGACCCCCAAGCCCCTTTCAACGCACCAACCCCCCCACCTCCGGCCCTCCCCCTCCCCTCCTCCCGGCTGGTCTTTGTTGTCCCGGCCGATCGCTCTCTCCTCGGGGTGCTGTGGGTTCCCGTGTGGGTGGTGGGAAAATAGGTGTCACCCTTTCATTTATTTTGTCAAAGGCTCAACTTAGGAAGGGAATTCAGCTACACACCTGTTTTCATTCATCAACCCCTTTTAAAGGGGAATAAAGCAACTATGGGGGAGAGGGGAAAAGGGGGCGTTGGGGGGGGCAAAACCAACTCTCCTGTATGTGTGCATGTGTGTGCAGACAACACAATGAGCCCTTGGGGGGGGGTGCATTGATTTAAGATTGGGTAGATTACACACCCACAAACACAGAGGGAAAGGGGGCGTGGGAGGGAAGGAGAGCACCCCAGCCACCCCCCCCTTTCTCTCTCCCCAATCAGCCTTGATTCCTGCACGTGATCGCGGAAAGGTCCCCTCCGCCAAACGCGTGTCGCGCGTTCCGACGTGCTTCTTTGACTCGCATCTTTCTTTCTTTTCTTTTTTTTCTTACCTGGTTTTGGAGGAGAGGAAAGCCAGCTTGATCAGCCCGTAGGTGAACCACGGGATGCTCTCTTTGGCCACGCTCGCCACTTTTAGCCGGTGCTCTAAAATATGCAGTTCCATCTTTTCCTTTTTCTCATTTGTAGTTCATCGGTTAGGAATTTTTTTTTTCCTCTCTCCGATCTGGGGGAATTTGCCTTTCTGATCCCCCCTGCTTTTTATCAACGGGGTGTTTTCTTTTCCCCCCTTATCTTTTACGCTTCCAATGCAAGCAGGCCGGGGAGAAGGTAAAGCAGAAAAAAAAAAAAATTAATCACAATGACTTTGAAAAGAGGGTGAAAAAAAATGTTGGAGAGAGAATGGGGAGAGGGAGCAATTGCTAACTCTAAAAGAAGTGGCTGCAGGGAGAGAGAAAGGCCAGCAAAGCAAATAAAGAAGAAAAGAAAAGAGGAGCAAAAGCTGGAAGGAGACTTGGGGAGCTCAGAGTGCAGAAAAAGCTGCCGCTGGTCCACAATGAAACAAACAACTTGCCACTCAAACGGGCTCCCAGTGCGCATGCGCGCAGGAGCGGGGCATTCTGGGAAACGTAGTCCGGGGGGCGGAGCTCGGAGGGGAGTTTTGGGGGAAAACAAGGAAGAGGTTTCTCAGCGCTTTTTTCCAATATAAGGGGGAAAAAAATGGGGAGGGACGGGACGGGATAGAGGGGTTCGCTAGAATTGAAACGGTCCAACATCCTACGCAACTGAGGCCGTTTCTGCACTAGACTGTTATAGGGCTATTATTCCGTTTTCAACCTCCTATGGAATCCTGGGGTTTGCAGTTTAGGGAGGGACCTTTAGAGTTCTCAGCCAGAGAGCTCTTGGGCTTCAGTCCAGTGTGGCTGTCTTGAATAGGCCTGTTGCTATGAAGATGAGGCCTAGCAGCAAGGAGGAGGGCAGTGTATTCCTTCAGGAACCCAAATTCAGCATGTTAAGAACTCTGAATACAGATTGGATTGGGGAATATGGGGAAAAGTAACAGGTACTGGACAAGACTGTTTGGAGAATTAGAGACACAGGATCTCAAATCTTTCCAATAAGTGTTACCTATGAGAAAATAAAATCCTGGGCAACACCAGTATATACACTATTAGCACTGTGACAGTCTAGTGTGGAAATGGCCTGAGTCAATTATTTCACAGGGTTTTCCCATGTTTTCATTTTATTCTTAAAAAAGTGATATTACTTTACCATGTCCATGAGTAGTGGAAGTCAAAGAGAAGAGGTTAATGAAGAAGTAGTTAACTGTACAGCAAAATTATAAAAGATAAAGTAGTATATAGCTTGTTTAATGTATTTAAAGTTTAATACAAAATGCAAGATAGGATGACTGAAGGACGATGATGTAAAAATGTAATGATTTACATGAATGTTGAGACACCGGACAAGCATAGATGGATGGAGATTGGTGATGGTTGCTTTTTGTTTGCTAGTCTATATTCACACTTATATTGATTTGATATACATGGTAATATGTTAAAAATTACATTAAAACCAATAAAAATTACTGGTGGGGGGCAGGGATATTGTTTCAGTTCTTGCGATTAGTGCCGAACTTGGGAGTAAAAGAAATCCAGGATCTTGGGCCATTTCCACACTAGACTGTTACAGTGCTATTATTCCACTTTCAACGTCCTATGGAATCCAGGGTCCTCCCTAAACCACAAACCCCAGGATTCCGTAAGATGTTGAAAGTGGAATAATAGCACTATAACCGTCCGGTGCGGAAATGGCCTTGGTGTGAATCGTGACTCAGAGGCGACCCCCTGTTGTTCCAGGAGGCACCCCTCCAGGTAAGTGTGTGCAGAGCAAAGGAAGAAGGTCTTTGTCCGTCCGCCCCAGGACAGAATTCCAAGGCAAAGAGGGTCTGTGGGGCAAATTCCAGCAAGGGGGGAGGCCCAGCCGGCCCAAAGGAGCGGGTGTGGCCTGGTGTGTGGGTTGGTTTTTTTTTACCCAGATTCATAAAAGCTCAGTGTCCGGCCAGCAACGGTTTGCAAAGTTCCTGCAATGGGCTGCTTAGTTCTCTAAAGGGCAACTTTAAGGGGGAAATACCTTCAAATAACCAGTCGTCTCTGATCACTGATAAGCTATAGGAGCTGAGCGAGAAGAAACTGGGGGCCTTTCCACACTACACTGTTATACTGCTGTTATTCCACTTTCAACATCATTGTTATTGGTATAAGGCTATAACATTGTTCTAGTGCTATGATTCCACTTTCAACCTTTTCTGGAATCCTGGGGTTTGCAGTTTAAGGAGGGGCCTTTAGAATTCTCAGCCAGGGAGCTCTTTGGCCCCAGTAAACTACAAACCCCAGAATTCCACAGGAGATTGAAAGTGGAATGATAGCACTATAACTGGGTAGTGCGGGAATGGCCTTTGTCCAGCACTCCAGCCACTGCATCACACTATGCAAATAGCTGCTCAGACTGCCTTGGAGAAACGGGGGTAATAAAACATGAATATATAGAATAAACCTGGATGATATGGAAGACCATTCTGGTGACTCACGAAAGACCAAAAAGCATTGCGTGCACGCAAGAGACAATCATATCCATCGTCATGATATTCAGATAGGTGCCAAGCATGACTTCTGCGATACCTAGGCTGATTCAAGATCAGCAGGGATTTGCTCCCAGTTAAGATTGTTTAGATTCAAAGGTAATTCACATAAATCCCAGTTGGGACCTGATTTTGTGCCAAGCCGATTGTGTACAGAATTGGTACTGAATGGTGGGTTTTACGTCTTTTCCTGTGACTATTTTAGAGGAAAAAGAAGCTGCCATATAGCCAACCAGACTATTGGGCCATTTCTGCATTACACTGTTATACTGCTATTATTCCACCTGTGGAATTCTGGGGTTTGGAGTTTGCTGGGGCCCAAGAGCTCTCTGCAAATCCCAGGATTCTATAGGATGATTGTTACTCCACTGGAAAACCCTATCCTGGGGTCTACAATTTTGATATCAAATATGATTCCATGTGCCTGAGAGGTCGCCCGGAGGGGCACGTAGGCAGCCACGGTCAAACAATCGAAAACCAGGTCAGGCCAGTAAAATCCCCCGTCACGTAGCCCCAGGAGACCTCAAGCTGTGCCAACCCACAGCAAACAAAGGGTCCTCAGCCCCTGAGAAGCCGACTTGAGGGGATTAGCGTGTTTGCCCCAAGTTGAGCAAAATCCTGTCAGGCAAGGACCGTTTACATGAAGCCATACTACAACCCAATGCAGCCGAAGTCCTGAGACTTTAGCAACACCTTGTAATCTCACCAAAGGAAGTTACCTTTGTGGAGCTTCTTTCTCATTGCAACACCCATTGTTCTCCCCGGGAAAGGATTAGCCCTCCAGGTACTTTTTCCCCTACAAATAGTCCCAGCTTTTGAGCAGTTCTTTGGATCACTCCCAGTCATCCAAGCAGACCGTTTCTCCATCCGTTGAGTAATCCCCTCAGCCCTCTCTGTGCTGAGCCCCCCTTCTCCGCCGTTTTTCCTGGACCAAGGACTTCAGGAAAAGGTGCAGTATTACCCCAGCTACAACCCCTTCAATATTCCCCTATCCAGTTTCCTCTCTTTTGCTTCTCAATAGGTCTTGAATGAGTGTGTGAGTGATTGTGTTGGTGTGTGAGACTTTCATTCAATAAAATCATTTATTGGACATTTTCGTTTGGCTTTTGACTTGGCCTGACCCTGTAAAAACTGGGTAAAAAGACCCTGTAAGGTTACCCTGCCTCTCGCATTGCTATTGCTCGTGCTCTGGCTAGTTTCCATTCCCCGTCATGTGGAGCACATTGAGATGTCCCCCAGGCGACCCCAGAAATCAGGGTAACATGTTGAAAGTGGAATAATAGCGCTATAACAGTGTAGTGCGGAAATGGTGGTCTATATTGTCTGTTCTGACTGGCAGTAGCAACAGCAACCCTTCATAAATCCTAGCCTTTCCTGTCTTCTGCTATCTGATCTTTTTAACCGAAGAAGTCTGGGATTGAATCTGTAACTTTTTCCAAAGCGCAAGACATACCATTTTATTTCAATTTTTTGTTAAAATTGTTCATTTATACCCTACCTTTCCAATGTGGTTAGTGCTCAAAACGACAAAATATAAATAACAAAATATAAACAACAAAATATAAATAAAATAACAAAATTGCAGTTAAAATAGTTAAACCCATCAGATAAAAACACCTGCCCAAAAAAATGGCATGCGTCAGTGTGGGAAACAATACCAACACTAGCACCCATCAGATTAAAATCTGCTTTAGCAACATAGCAGCCCAGCAGCCTTTGTCTATTTGGGTGTGAATAAAAATATAGTTGCCTGCCTGCAGAATGGTAGCACAGATGATAATAGCATGGCCCCCTTTGGCAGGGAATTCCGAAGCCTGGGAACAGATGCCGAGACAGCCCTCTTTTGTGCCTCTGGCAGTAGTTGGGCCAAATACAGCTCTCCATGTGGTGGGAATGGTTGCCAGGTCAGGACTATTGCCAGTCCTGAGATTTTAGGGCCAAACCTGAGGTCCAGGGCTGACCCTCCCTTGTGATGTCATAGGAAATGGGCACTGATGATGTCATCAAGCATGCTGCATAAACATGAAGCATCGACCGTGGCTGTACCGAGTGTGCTGTTTAAATAAAAAACACCAAAGTTGTAGCACATAAGGAAAATATGCATGCACACACATCCTCCCCCTTGTCCTGAGGACTGGGGAAGGGGATCCAGGTACTGTGAACTGGAAACCCCAGTAGCACAGTAGAAAACCTCACTTAATCTTAAAACTTTAAAAGACTCAATGGAAGAATGGTCCTTTTTGCTGAATTCTCTGTATATTTCACATAAGGAAACCTGCTGGATGAGAGAACTGGAAATTTGCAGGAAATTTGCTACCACAAATTCTACTGCAATGAATGGGAAGCTACACCTTAAACAAACAAACAAACAAAATTTCCAGCTATTTCAGTAAGAGCTTGCACAAGAAAATTACCTAGTATATTGCGTCCTATAGGTACCTTAGCTTGATGCTCTTAAGATAAAAAGAGGATTGAATCAAAGTCCATTTAGTTTGTAAGTGTTGCAAGGGTGAGCAACATGTGCGGACTTTTTACTATGTGTGGTGGACATGTGATAAGACCAAAAAATTCTGGAATCAAATACACCTGGTCATGAAAGAGATCTTGAAAATAAATTTTCAGGAGGAGCCAGAGTAGTATTTGTTCAGTCTGATGGAAGATTAACCGGATAAGAAATATAGCAGAATTCCTGGCAAGGCTATTATATGCCTGGAAGTGGAAGAGTAAGAGGAAAAATGTAAGGTATTACACTTAGGAAGAAAGAATGAAATGCACAGATATGGGATGAGTGATACCTGACTTGAAAACAGTATGTGTGAAAGGGATCTAGCGGTCTTAGTGGACCATAAGCTGAATATGAGCCAACAGTGTGATGCAGCAGCTAAAAAAGCCGATGCGATTCTGGACTGCATTGACAGTACAATGTCGAGATCAAAGGAAGTAATAATACCATTTTATTCTGCTTTGGTGAGGCCTCAGCTGGAATAGTATGTCCACTTCTGGGCACCACAGTTCAGGACGAATATTGACAAGCTGGAACATGTCCAGAGGAGGGCGACCAAAATGGTGAAGGTTCTGGAAGCCATGAAGCCCTATGAGGAGCAGCTTAGGCAGCTAGGTATGTTTAGCCTGACAAAAAGAAGGTTAAGAGGAGATATGATAGTCATGTTTAAATATTTGAAGGGATGTCATGTTGAAGATGGAGCAAACTTGTTTTCTGCTGCTCCAGAAACTAGGACATGGAACAATGGATTCAAGCTGCAGGAAAGCAGATTCCACCTGAACCTCAGGAAGAACTTCCTGATGGTCAGAGCTGTCCGGCAGTGGAATAGGCTACCTCAGAGTGTGGTAGAATCTCCTTCCTTGGAGGTTTTTAAGCAGAGGCTGGATGGCCACCTGTTCGGAGTGCTCTGATGTGTGGACATGGAACTAGGACATGGAACAATGGATTCAAATTACAGGAAAAGAGATTTCACCTAAACGTCAGGAAGAACTTCCTGACGGTCAGAGCCATTTGACGGTGGAATCTACTGCCTCAAGGGAGTGTGGTGGAATCACTTTCTTTGGAAGTTTTTAAGCAGAGGTCGAGTGGCCATTTGCTGGGGATGCTTTGAGCGTTTGTTCCTGCATGGCAGGTGGTTGGACTCGATGGCCATTGTAGTCTCTTCCAACTCTATTTTTCTATGATTCTATGTGGGGATTTTTTTACCGTATGTGGTGGACATGTGATAAGGCCAAAAATTCTGGAATCAAATATACCCCATTGTGAAAAAGATCTTGAAAATAAATTTTCAGGAGGAGCCAAAGTTGTACTTGTTCAGTCTGACGGAAGATTCGCTGGATAAGAAATACAGCAGAATTCTACAATATAAGACAACACTGGCAAGACTACCATATGCCTGGAAGTGGAAGAGTAAAAAGATTCCAACCAAGGAAGATTAGTTGGTTAAATTGATGGATTTAGTAGAGATGGAAATATTAACATTTCTTATAGTCATGGCTTACAGTCTGCATTGAAGGAGTTGAAAACTATTTTTTTAAAATTAAGTGAAGTGATAATTGTGTGAGTATTTTAGATTAATGTTGAGGGGTGTAGTTGGGTAGTTGTAGTCATGTAGTTGGGCAGTTATGTATTGTTGTGTTTTGTAGTGTTATAACTAAAATGAATAAAGTAATTGGGAAAAAAGTCCATCTTAGAATCATTAATTATAGAATCACAGAGTTGGAAGAGACCCCAGGGGCCATCCAGTCCAGCCCCATTCTAGTATTCAGGAACCCCCATCAAAGCATTCCCAACAGATGGCCATCCAGCCTCTGCTTAAAAACCTCCAGAGAAGGAGACTCCGCCACATGCCGAGGCAGCAGATTCCACTGCCGGACAGCCCTGACCGTCAGGAAGTTCTTCCTGAGGTTCAGGTGGAATCTCCTTTCCTGCAGCTTGAATCCATTGCTCCTTGTCCTAGTCTCTGGAGTGGCAGAAAACAAGCCTCCTAGACATGCCATCCTTTCAAATATTTAAACACGGCCATAATGTCCCCTCTTAACCTTCTCTTCTGCAGATTAAACATCCCCACCTCCCTCAGTCGTTCCTCATAGGGCTTCAGGAGTTCCAGACCCTTCACCATTTTGGTCGCCCTCCTCTGGACACGTTCCAGCTTGTCCATATCCTTCTTGAATTGAGGTGCCCAGAACTGGACACGGTATTTGAAATGAGATCTAACCAATGCAGAATAGAGTGGTACCATTACCTCCCTCGATCTAGACACCATACTCCTATTGATGCGACCAAGAATTGCGTTGGCTTTCTCGGTTGCTGCATCACACAGCTGACTCATGTTCAGCTTGTGGTCCACCAAGACTCCTCTAGTTTTGGGGGGGGGGGCAAGATCAGAAGGTCTGGGAGCTACTTTCTTATCCTGCAGACTCACTGAGGACTGAATCTTCCTCCTGATGAAACTGGAAGGGGTTGGAAATGCCGCTGTTTAGGTTACGTCGTCGTCGTTGTTTTCCAAGTTAGGGTGCAATGGTTTTATAGTATCTCAAACATTTCGGTACATGTTCAGTTTTTTAAATCTGGTTTTTTAAATAAAAGTGTTCAACTCAGATGGAGTTAAATCTTCTGCTTAGCACTGAATAAACATGGCAGTTCTTCTTGGTGGGTAATATTTTTGGCAGCTGCCTTCACCGCTCCTGCCAAGTCAAGATGCAAAATCTTGAGAGCGAGGCACGCCTGGGTGTGTTCAGGCCAGACAAAAGGGGGGCTGGGTGTGGTGGAAGGGGGATCGTCATGCTTCAGGGAGGAATCGGACTCCAGGCCGCTGAGTTCTGGATCTCTGTAGAGCTGGCTGTCAGATTGAGTGGGCTAGAAAGAAGTATCCCTGTGCTCCAAAAACCACAGCAATGGATTAGAGGAAAATACGGAGAGGCAAATTCATATGTGCTTTGACAAAACCAGACAGAGGTCAAGATGGGGGTAATAATTTGTATGTTACTGGGAAAAGTGGAAAAGAAATCACCAACCAAAGAGCCAACAAAATAGGACCTATTTGCATACATATTGTTCAGCCTGATTAACATCTCTAGCTCCAGCTTTGAGAAATTATGACCGTCATTGAAATACAACTATGATTAGGGTTCACGGATCATAGAATCCTAGAATCACAGAGTTGGAAGAGCCCGCAACGGCCATCAGGTCCAACCCCCATGCTGCCACATACTCAAAGCGCCCCAGCAAACCCCAGTCAGAGAACTTCCTGATGGCCAGAGCTGTTCGACAGTGGAATCTACTGCCCTGGAGTGTGGTGGAGTCACCTTCTTTGGAGGTTTTTAAGCAGAAGCTGGATGGCCATTTGCTTGGGGTGCTCTGAGTGTTTGTTTGTGCATGGCAGGGGGTTGGACTCGATGGCCATGGTGGCCTCTTCCAACTCTCTGTTTCCATGATTCTATGATTGTGGTAATAATTGTGGAGATCTTCAGCGTCATCTGCTGTGACGGTGGATCCAGGGGGCACTTTTCCAGATTGTACAAAACCAAAAAGCCCACTGGGAAAAAAAAAGTTGTTTTAAAACAGTGTTAAATGGTGGGGTTAAACTTATTCAAAGGGTGAATTGCCTTGGAAACTTCTCCCAGAAATTTCCAGGTGAGGCAGTGTGCCTCTTTCTTTGGCTAAAAGGAGGAGGTGGTCTGGGGCGTCTGGATGGGTCCAAGGCCCCAAAAAGAGCTTCAGGCTACATGCAGCTCAAAGGCTTCATGCTGCCCACCCTTGGCCTAAGCCTAATAGCATCCCAACTAGAGTAGACCTGTTGAAGCAATGAAACTTAACACAAATGTTGACATCTTATTGATTTTGGGACTTACAGTTGAATGTAGCCTTCATCCTCAAACCCTTCCCTTCCAGTTTTTGTATTTTAGTTCATTGCAGCTTGTGTTAACAGAAGGGCATGGAAAAGTTATTTTTTGAGGGTTATGGGTCTCTAAATCAGATCCTGAAGAACATGCAATTTGCCCAACAGTAAGCTGCAGTATTTCCAAGCCCTGAGAAATTCCTCTTCTGGAATAAGAATCCTGTCGCCTTCTAGATTTTTTTGGACTGCAGCTCCTCAGATTCCTCACCATTGGTTATGCTGAGAATTATAGTCCAACAACAGCTGGGGGCTGCTTGATTTCTACTGGTGATCGACATGGAGGCTCTACTTAGAGGTACTCTCAAGGCTTTCAAACAGAAAGTGGTCCTTGGAAAAGTATGACACATGGCTCATTCTAGGCACCTTAACACTTAGGTGAAAGAAACCTTTGTTTGCAGGGTTAACACGCAGCCAAGAAAGGAGATTTTCTATCATTGTTAGACATGCCTTGGGGTCGGGATTGTTTGTGTATCCTTCCTTATCTCAGGTGAAATTCTACCTTGAGAAGACGGTGGGCCCCTACAGATGATTTGAAAGATCTTCCTTCATTGTCCTTGGTTGGTCAACTCACTGCAAAGGATCCATTTTGATAGGGTGGATGGGCTATCACTGCAAAGTTTATCTCAATGCATTGTGTAAAATTGTAGTTCCATGTGGGGCTTTTTGTTTACTGTGAAACAGCTGGAGAAAGTTGGCCCCAGAGAGTGGCAAGAGTAGATGTTCTCCACAGTTCTAAGACCAGTGCAAATTTTGCATAAAATCATTGAAGAAAATGCAACGCAAGAAAATTGTCAGTTTGCATCTTCCACCTCCACTACTGAAACTTGCTGTACCCTTGTGGAAGGCTTTGGAAATATCACTCTTTTCAACTACAACTCTCAGAATCCCCCAGCCAATGTGGCCAGTGGTGGTACTAACTGGGAGATTCAGGGAATGGTTGGATAGTTGTGAGGATAAAGTAGGAAGAAGGAGTGCCAAGTACATTCCCTTGAACATATTTGGAAGATTTGAACACAGTGGAGAATATAAATGTAACCAAAGGGGAATAAGAATAGAAAATCTCTGGATGATATGCAGTGGAGCGCCGACAATTTTTAGCTCTCAGTACTTCAAAATTGCAATCAAAACCACAAGTCAAAACAAACAAAAAAATTCACTGCTGCAGTGTAGGATGGATGTTTAGGGTGGTCCTATTTTATATTAGACAGGCCCCCATTTGAAGGCGTTTCAGAGAACAGTCCTTTATTTGCAGGTATTCCCTTTTTCTGGGGTGCCCCCAATGTTGCTTCCGCAAGCACCAGTCTCCCTGGTGTGTGCCAGGTCCGTGAGGAGGAGGAGAACGGTGATCTTTGTCTGCCGCTTGGGTAACTGGTTGTATTAAAAGAAGCACCTAAAAATGAACTTTCTGACTGCTAGACACTATCTTTAATTCCTTTTTCCAGAACCTTGCGGATGAGAGTTTGGAAATGCTATTTGCTTTCACAACAGCTTCTATAATCCCACGGCCAATTTCCAATGGCCAGGGGATCATTGGACGGATCATAGAGTCATAGAATCATAGAGTTGGAAGAGACCCCAGGGACCATCCAGTCCAACCCCCTGCCATGAAGGAACACACATCAGAGCGCTCCGAACAGGTGGCCATCTAGCCTCTGCTTAAAAATCTCCAAAGAAGGAGATTCTACCACACCTATTCCACGGCTGGACAGCTCTGACCGTCAGGAAGTTCTTCCTGAGGTTCTGGTAGAATCTGCTTTCCTGCAGCTTGAATCCATTGCTCTGTGTCATAGTCTCTGGAGCAGCAAAAAACAAGCCCGCTCCCTCCTCAACATGACATCCCTCCAAATATTTAAACACAGCTGTCATGTCCCCTCTTAACCTTATCTTCTGCAGACTACACATACCCAGTTCCCTAAGCCATTCCTCATAGGGTTTCATGGCTTCCAGACCCTTCACCATTTTGGTCGCCCTCCTCTGGACACGCTCCAGCTTGTCGATATCCTTCTTGAATTGAGGTGCCCAGAACTGGACACAGTATTCTAAATGAGACCTAACCAATGCAGAATAGAGTGGTACCATTACCTCCCTCGATCTAGACACCATACTCCTATTGATGCAACCAAGAATTGCGTTGGCTTTCTCGGCTGCTGCGTCACACAGCTGACTCATGTTCAGCTTCTGATCTACCAAGACTCCTAGATTCCGTTCACACGTACTGTTATCTAACCACATGTTGCCCATCCTATACTTCGTGCATTCCATTTTTTCTACCTAAGTGCAGGACTTTACATTTCTCTCTGTTAAAATTTATTTTGTTAGCTTTGGCCCAGCTCTCCAATCTGTCAAGGTCATTTTGAATTTTGATCCTGTCTTCTGGCATATTAGCAACCCCTCCCAATTTGGTGTCATCTGCAAATTTGATCAGCATGCTCTCCACTCCTTCATCCAAGTAATTGATGAAGATGCTGAGCACCACTGGGCCCAGGACACAACCCTGTGGCACCCCACTTCTCTCCAGGATGAAAAGCAGCCATTGGTGATCACCCTTTGGGTTCGGTCGGTGAACTAGTTAGAAATCCACCTAACAGAAGCCCTGTCCAGCCTGCATTTTACTAGCTTCTTTGCAAGAATGTCATGGGGAACTTTGTCAAAGGCCTTACTGAAGTCAAAGTATGCCTTCAGTAGTTCAGTAGATCAGGATTGTTCAAACAAGTGGCATCAAGCTGTGTGTGTAAACAAGGAAGAGGTTGGGGATGATCCAGAGGGCAAAAGCATGGCTGAGGAGATGGTGGCCCAGAAAGAAAGAAAGAGAGAAAGAAAGAGAGAAAGAAAGAAAGAACGAGGAGAGAGAGAATGTATACGTGTCTTGTTTGTGGCCATGGGATACTCATGTGCTGAAGCACTCCTGAAAAATGGCCATCTAACCTCTGCCTAAAGTCCTCCAAAAAAAGGAACGCCACCATTCTCCAAGACAGTCTGTTCTACTACCAAAGACTGTTTAAAGTCAAGAAGTACAGTCATCCCTCCACATTTGCTAGAGTTAGGGGCGCAGGAGCCCCGTGAAGGTGGAAAAACCGTGAATAACTCTAAGCCCTCCCAAACCATATTTAACACACACACACACAAAAATAGTATGACCATCGTATTCAACCCACCGTGGATTCCTTTGAGGCATCAGGGTTCCTTCTCAAGGCAGAAGTACGGGGCTGGTGGGGCTTACAGCCATCTCCTCTGCTGACCCACACCATTTTTAACAGGGACTTGCAAGCCTCATTCACAGTTTCTCACTCTCACAAGGCTTGCCGCCCCTATTAAAAATGGCCTAGGGAGGCAGCAGAGGTGGCAGCAAATAATCCGTGAATAATCAAAGCTGCAAAAGTGAAACCCACAAATGCGGAGGGCTGAGAGCATTTCTGAATGGTTCAGCAGAATCCTTTTTCTTATACTTGTTGTTTGTAATTTCACAGTGTTTTTGGATCCTGAAAGAGAGACAGAGAAAACTCTTGTCTTGGAGAAATGGTTTGTGGTGCTTTTGGTCAGTCAGTCCCCATGCTGGCTTTCTGTTCACAGTCTTGGACCAGTGACTTGTCTTTCAGCTCCACCAGCCTCCTTTCTTGGGAAATGGGCGTTTTTTGATTGAGCCTCAGAGCGGCTGTTTTCTGAGGGTACCTGTCAGGCTTGCCCCAAATTCCTAGGGAGCAGGAGGGCCCTGAAATTGCCTGGACCACAAACTGAGCAGCCAGGGACACAAAGCTCACCTGATCAAAGCCTTCCCCACTCGGGTGAGGCGTATTGTGTTTCTGTTTAAATGATGATGGACTCTTTCATACTACATACTTAGAGCATTTCTATACTACTTTTAACTGCCATGGCTGCCTCCTGTAGAACCTTGAGATTTGTAATTTCATGAGACACTATAGCTCTCTAGAAGAGAATTCTAAATACCCCTTAAAACCATAAATCCCAAGATTCTATAGGATGGAACTAGAGCAGTTAAAGTCCTATCGAAGAACAATAACTGTGTAGTGTGAAAGAGTCTGATAATAATTTCCAAACTTTCTTCCATTCATGTACATGAGCAAATGCAAATTCAACTTAATTTTTATAGTATGGGGGGGGGATCAATTTGTTTTTTTTTGTTTCGGCCAGGGGTATTTATCATGGCTGTCTTTTTACAACCCAAGCCTGTCTCTGCATCCATGTTCCTAACTGTAAAACTTTGGCTGTTGGTTGATCACCTCCGATCAGATATTTGTGCTGTCTTGCATTAGAGGCTCCTGTTAAGAGTCCAGAATCCTAGATAACATAAATGCAGATTGTCGGGGAGACAAGCGAGTGAGTGAATAATTGGCTTTGTCTCTCATTAGCATTTTGCATCCGGCTCTGCTCTTGTCATGAATTTCCAGTTGTCTTCAGTTGCTGAACCACTAGGTTCCAGTGAAAAGCAAACAGAAAGAATTTTGTCTCTCAAATGAAATTTTTTAGAGTTCTCAAATCTTTAGCATTGCAGTGACTTTAAACTGGAGGTGAGTATTTAGAAACACAGTTCAGGTATCCGAAGAAAAGTGACCAAGGGAAGGCAAATGCAGCAAAAAGAATTGTGAGTGGGATCATTTCCAGTGCCTCACTCTTTGCAATTCTAGGGATTCGGGGGCTGAAGAAACATATCATTTGGTGAGGTAGGATTCTTATTTGCAGGGGTAGTACCTCCCTTAGGTCTACCCGAATCTTCCCACTAGCAGAGAGTGGCTTCTATGTCGGGGGTACAGTGAACCCACCCTGGGTTTTAAAATCTGGAATAAAACTCCAAGTGGATTCACTGCACCTCTGACATGGAAGTCACTGGCCACCCCTCCTTACCCTTAGCCATGATTCACCACGACGGATTAGCTTTGCTTTGCTTCCCAGTGCAGCTGTTAAATAGTCAATTGTGGCCTGCAGGTGGATTGTGCATGCACAAGTTTGGCCCAGATCTTGACCAGAGGGTGGAGATAAACGGACCCACCGCCGTTCTCTTTGTTCCAGGAAACTTTCTCTCTGTGTCTGTGTGGTGCGTCGGCTGTAGAAGGATCTTTTGCTTGCAACATGAGGCATTCAAGGAACGTGCCGAGCTCAGCACGGCTGAAATTTCGAGAGCAGGCAGGAGCGGCTGGCAGTGGCCCAGGGCCAAAAATGTTTTCCCCATATTCCTCCCTCACCCTCCCACTTCATTGTCCCTGGTATTTGAACAAAGCAGTGTGTTTGTCCTCCACTTGGCCAGCTAAAAGATTCAGAGAGAGAGAGAGAGATCTTCACATAAAAATCCTTTACTGAAAAAATGGGGGGCGGGAGGACAGGAGGGGCTGGGGCCTCAATTCTAAAAGGAGGCAGGGAAGGAGGCATGTTGCCGTTTGCCCCTTAGAAATGCAAACCTCTGATCTCAGTTTATGTGGGGGTGTTTGCGTGCGGTTGCCTAATCTCCCACACAGAAGGGTCTTGGGAGAATAAGTGAAATAAGCTGTGTTGTGCAACCCATTTCTTGAAACAAAACAAAAAAAACAAGACCAAAATAAATCTAAGAACAAAGAAACAAAACACCTCCTCTGCAGCGTTTAATGGTGAAGGCTGCTTGACATGTTCTGAAGAGTCATAAGTTTTCAGCTTTGACTAGTAATAGTTTTATCTCACATCTGCATTCACAGACATCAAGGGAAGGGGGTCTTTTTGCCTGAGGGCCAAATTCAGTTTCAGAAGACTTCTGAGGGCCCACATTTCAAAAATGAGTGGACCCAATGGGAAAAGCATTGGGATAAAAAAAAAAAACTGCAGGCCTCTTAATTTAAATCCCTTATCTCCAGTAACAAAGCTTTAGGAGAAACATTACAAGCTTCCAATGTGGGGAAAACATCTGTGTAATAGCCTAAAAAAGGCTCCGCAGGTACCAGGTCCTGTCTGATCTTGGAAGCTAAGCAAGGTTGGGCCTGGTTAGAACTTGGATGGGGGACTTCCGAGGAATACCTGGAGCTATAAGCTATATTTCAGAGGAACGAACTGGCAAGACCACCTCTGGGGATTACTCGGTGGAAGAAGACCCTGGGAAATTAATGGGATTGCCATAAATTGACGGTGACTTGAAGGTGCATGTATGTGCAGGCGCGCACACACAGATTAATGCACGGAGGATGGGAAATGAACCCGATGAACTTAATCTTTTAACACAGGAAGGCACACGATGGCAGTCACATTGCCAGGGGCCTAGATACTTTAAAGGGCACCAGATCCTATCTAATCTTAGAAGTTAAGCAGGGCTAGCCCTGGTTAGTATTTGGATGGGAAACAGCCAAGAATACCAGATGCTACGGACTATATTTCAGAGGCCCTTTCTGCACCTTACCTTCTTCCGGCGCTGGGGTGCGGGGATCGAGCGAGCAGCCTCTGACGAGAGGCTCTCATGTCCAGGGTCCTTCGCCTCTGCATGAGCTGCCTGCTTGCGCGAGAGCCCTGCCTCTTCCTTCCGCAGCGCAGCCTGGGAATTTCCCAGGCTGCGCTGGGGCATAAAGTGCGACCAGCATGGCTCTGGAGCCCCCGCACGCCAAGAAAGTGCACATGGGGCCCAGGAGCAATGTGCGATCGCGCACCATTTTTGGCTTCTAGCCGAAAATGAAAAGATGCACGATCGGCACCTGTCCTACCCTGGAGCGTCACGCGATTGTGAGTGCGTCATGCAGATCGCTCCTCACAGTCGTGCGACGCTCCAGGCGCCCTTTCGCATGGAAAATGCCGTGCGGAAAGGGCCCAACAAAGGAACTGGCAAAAACCATTTCTGAGTATTCCTGGCCTAAGAAACTCCTATGAAATTAACAAATTTGCCACAAGCTGACAGGAGACTTGACAGTGTGCGCCTGCACCCACGCAAAAAGATATGGTGAACTACGTAACCACAGATGGCAGCTTGGAATGGAATCCCTTTGAGCCCTGGGTTGATTCTGCCTTCCCAGTGGGGCCTTTGGCTGCTCCTGGGCAGAAGGAAATATGAGACCACTGCCTGGACTAGTTGAGCCGCTCTTGAGCTGTGTGGCTGTCGTGAATTGTGATGCGTTCGTGTAACCATGGTCTGCTTCGATGCAGACTTCTCATCGGCTTTACCACTTGGCTTTTCCCTCTGGTTCTGTTCATACGTTGGCCTTGACTCCTAGGCCATTTCAGCACTAGACTGTTAGAGGGCTATGATTCCACTTTCAACCTCCTATGGAATCCTGGGGTTTGCAGTTCCGGGAGGGGCCGGCTGGCCTCTCCTGGAACTGCAAACCCCAGGATTCCATAGGAGGTTGAAAGTGAAATCATAGCCCTCTAACAGTCTAGTGCGGAAATGGCCCTGGTGTGTTTCAGTCCTGGTGGAGTGTATACGTTGAAGGACTGCTTCACTTCTTCTGAGGTTTTCACTGATTTTGTACGGTCTTTGATCTTGGAAAAGTTGCTCTAAAGACAACAGCTCCCAGAACCTCCAACCACTGACCCTGATGGTAGGAGGATTTTTTTTTAAAAAAAAACTATTTTATTTACAAAAGGGCATGTTTAAGTACAGAACAACAACATAGGCAAGCAGTAACCTGGAGAAAATTTACGTTCTGAGATACACAGAATAAGAAACATGCTGTAACCTAAGAAAAAAGCTACTAACTAACTTGACGAAATTTGTAAACAGAATTTTGCTACAAAAATAGTAGCAGAGTTGATGAACACACATCGAAAAGCAGAAGAGGGAGGAAGAAAGAGAAAGGGAGGAAAGAAAGAAAGAAGGAAGGAAGGAAGGAAGGAAGGAAAGGAAAGGAAACAAGACAGACCTCCCCATGTGAAGAGGTCACAGGCTGAAATAATTCAAGTATGATATCAACCTTTAAATAGTAGAAAGGACTCTAGAAAAAAGAAAGGTACAAACAGTGTTCATTTTTAGTGTCAGTCTTACAACCAAGATTTAGTAAACTACAAATCCCAGAATTCCACAGGAGGTTGAAAGTGGAGTAATAGCACTATAACAGTGTAGTGTGGAAATGGCCATAGATGTGTCAAAGGGTTGGTTTTTGTTTTTGTTTTGCTTGAAATGGCAGAACTGGATCCAAGACCTCCTGGTTCATTCTGCATGTGGAGCTGCATTTCCAGTACAGTGAGCTATCAGAAATGACGCTTGGAACATCTTTTTGACAGTCTTAAATTTTCATAACATGGACCAGTCTCACCCAGGGTGGCCACTGACCCAGCCAGGGAGGAATTGCTATAGAACTCTTCTACTTTGTCCAGTCTGACCTGTGCAAGGAGCCAAGAGAAGAAGAACAATGAAGGACCAAACTAGAAAGCAAGACCAGAAAACAACCAGGAGTCAGGATCAAACAGAAAGATGCATTGGAGCTCAGGTTTAATGAATAAACTCCAATTTCAACGGGAAGCAAGTCATATTCCTTCCTGCTCAGAAGGCTCCAATGTCTGATTGTGATGTGTGCTATAGAAAGTTCCTTGATGAGAAGTTGCAGCTTACCTTTCACTGCTTTGGGCAATGGTTAGCAGGTCCTGACACAGTTTGACCTAGAAACTAGAGGTGTGCTAGTCCTCCTAGCTCCAGTTTGTTCTTTCACTCTGGTGCCCAGCTGCTTCTTTGGCTCCCTGCTTGCCTGTCTACAGATAAACCCAGATAAAATTGCAGCACGGAGTTGGAGCAGTGCTGGACAGAGGACCGAGAAGACGTTGAGAAAGTGGAAATGTGGGGAAGTGATCTGACCCCTTTTGGTGCCAATCCCACCCACACCAAATTTGTACTGAATTTTCATTCTGTCATCAGTCTGAAGTTTGCCCCAACTTTTCATTTTCCAAGATTGAAAGAAAAGTAATAATACGATCTTATAACTGAAAATTAAAGTCCATTTGTTTTTAAGAGTACCGTGTCTTATTCTTCCATTTCCTTGTTATGGTTGCACACCAGAAGTGGACTCTAGACACAGAAAGCATGTGTTTATCCTTTAAGGTGCCATAAAAGTCTTTGTTTCATAAGAGAAGAAAGGAAATGTGCCATTAGTGTGCAACTTTCCTGTACCAGAGTGTGAAAGGTTACGTTCCCGTGAGACTTTGTAGAGTTCAAAAAGGAGTCCGCTGCTGTTACTCGCTGTGATGTTGAAAAACATGCTGGGTTGTACCATGCCTCAATTGGCTATTTTTTTTTCAAAGAAAGCCTTATAGCATAAGAGACTAGCACAAGAGTTGAAAAAATCCTGCAGAAATGCGTGTAATATGCCAGGAAACCAGACTTTGCACATTTCCGCACTAGACAGTTATAGCGCTATGATTCCACTTTCAACATCCTATGGAATCCTGGGGTTTGCAGTTCCGGGAGGGGCCGGCTGGCCCCTCCCGGAACTGCAAACCCCAGGATTCCATAGGATGTTGAAAGTGGAATCATAGCGCTATAACAGTCTAGTGCGGAAATGGCTTTCGACAGGAAACCAGAAAGTGTTATTTCTTACGTGATTACTCTGGAGTAAATCAATGTTTGTAAAAACAGTTACTTCATTTCATTTCATCAGGACAACTGGAGTGTGATCAGGTCTTGGTTTCTCTTACAGTTCAGCAGCAGGAGGAAGAAGCTGTATTCTTCAGAAAACACCAAGGGCCTTGTTTCTGTACTATACTGTTATAGTTCTGTTATTCCACTTTCAGCATCTTATGGAATCCTGGGGTTTGCAGTTACAGAGGCCCAAGAGCTCTCTGGCTGAGAATTCTAAATGCCTTTCCCTAAACTGCAAACCCCAGGATTCCATAGGATGTTGAAAATGGAATAATAGCACTATAAGAGTGTAGTGCAGCCTAGGAGGAGCGCATGTGTATATGAGCTATGTGAGAAAGGAGTGATGGCTCCTACCAAGCAAACTGCTCACATTCTCCACCAATCTTGTTACCTCAAAATGTGAGTGCCACAAGGGCCAACCTGCGATGCCAGTTCCTCCTTGCAAAGGTGGGGAATTAATTAGCTCAAAATCAGGAGGCCAGCGAGAGGGGGGCAACTTAGCAATATCTTGCTACCAATGTTTACGGGTTCACGCAGGAAAAGAACCAGCCAAAGATTCAAAAGTAAGCTAAAAATGTGTTTTTATTGGGGGAAGTTCACTCATGCATGCACACAAGATACACACAATCACAAGCAGGAGCAAGAAGCATGGGATCGCCAATGAATTTCGAGTCCCTCCAGTTGAATTTCATCTCCCTGAAAATAACCGTACTCCCTCATGCCATTTTTTCTGATCCTTTTCAATGAACTTCCGGGGAAGAAAAAGCTTGTCTGTGTCGCTCTTATAACTCTATCAGATACTGCCTACCCCTATGAGGGGAAACCTTCAGATGTGGCTGAACTCCAGTTTCCTCCAACCCTTCCCAGTTTAGTCAGAGGAAAAGCATGGTTGGAATAGCAGCTTGTCTACATCTCATAAGGCTGAAGACAGGCTTTCCCCAGTGTACACTGATCATGTCATATACAGTAACAATACTGCTAAATGAAGTTTGGAAAATATATCGTTTTGAGCTGCAGCTCCCAGCATCCTAGTGGCCATGCTTGCTGGGCACATCTGGGAGTCACAGTCCAAAGACTCACCCTTTTAAGTTCTGATACTAACAGTAGCACAAAATGATTTGACCTGTCTGTGGCCAATTCTGCACTAGACTGTCATATAGTGCTATTATTCCACTTTCAACGTCCCGTGGAATCCTGGGGTTTGAGGCCCCTCCCTAAACTACAAACCCCAGGATTCCATAGGACATTGAAAGTGGAATAACAGCACTATAACAGTCCGGTGCAGAATTGACCTATCTTTGTAAAGGCCTGGCTGATTAGTACAGCAAGAGTGGGCAGACTTTGAGTCTGTAGTATCTGCTCCCTCCACCCAAATCCATCCGTTGGTGTCATCTCCAAAAGAATTAAGAATTCTGAGCTCAAGAATTTTATTTTGTATCCCACAGCTGACTAAAGATCACAGTCCTTTCACAGAAAAATCCGGTCATGAGATTTCTTAGGCCATTTCTGCGCTACACAGTTATAGTGCTATTATTCCACTTTCAACATCCTGTGGAATTCTGAGGTTTGTCGTTTCCTGAGGCCAACAAGCTCTCCGGCTGAGAATTCTGAATACTCCTCTCTAAACTGCAAATCCTAGGATTCCATAAGATGTTGAAAGTGGGATAGTAGCACTATAACAGTTTAGTGTGGAAATGGCCTCAATCTCAGCAGTGTAATTTAGGGTGGTGGAAGGTGCTTTGAGTGTGTGTGCTCCTGCATGGCAGGGGGTTGGACTCAATGGCCACTGTGGTCTCTTCCAACTCTACGAATCTATGGTTTTGTGCCTACTTTTGTTTAAAAAGACAGTAAGAAATCCCTTCTGTTTCATTCATATCCAATAAACGTATTCAGGAGTAGCCATTTTGGCCATTGTTGAAATTTTACTGCTTGTCTTTTATTTCCCTTTGTCCCTAGTCCCTACATGCCCAAGAAGGGGAGTACCTTTGCCTGCATCAAGATCCTTCCAGAACAACTGAACTACAACAGAAACAACATCTGATACAAAATGTAGACCTGTGACTCTACCACTGTCACCTTTCTTCTGCATTTTTTAAACATCTCTTGGCTGATGAAGAAGCCAGTGGGACTTCAAAAACCTGCACGCTGTATTTTGTGCGGTTTGCTTGGCTCGTAAAAGTACTGCTCTTTTGCAGATTTTGGATTTTGTTGCATTTTTCTGTATCGTTGGAACTCATCCAGAGACCTTGCAAAGGATTTGGATCATTCTACCTGTTTTATGGATTGTATGGCAATCTCTGCTTATAATTGAGAGGTTTCTGTACAAACATATGATACTGCTTTCGTATAAACTGAACCCTAAGTGCAATTCGGATTGACTTGCATGGTTGTATGTTTTCTTCTTCTGCTGGGCTGTTATTTGTTTTTAAGAAACTCTGGTTTTCCTCTATCATTTGAGTCCTGGTATGCAATCTTGGGAATCTTTAGAACTACTGTGCTCTGCAAAATTCGAGCGAAATTCTTTCAAATAATCCAAACTGGCAAAAGGCCAAATAACATGTAGTCGTGTTTACTAAGCTTGAAGGGGGAGATTTAATACACATGCACAGAGAGGGGGGAAAAAAATTACCTGAAATAAATACAGTATTTACAAGAGAAAAGCCTTTTTTTAAACCATAAAATGTTCCACAGAAGGCTGGATGGGAAAAAAAAACTCCACTTACTAATAATGGAAGCAACCTCCAGTTTGTATTTGTTGATTTCCAGAACTGGGGCTGTCATTAAGATGAATGGAGAGGCTGTTAATATTGTATCCATGTAGGCAAAATTCTTGGATGGGGCAACACAAACCCAAGTCAGTTTGTCTAAACTGTACTAATGAATCGTTTCTGTTTCAAATTTCTGTTGGAGTTGAAAATGCCTAGTAGAAAAAATTGTGGTGCTACGTCAATTTCTATCTTCAAATTTTTTTGCATTTGAGAATGAACCATGCACCAGAATTTTTTCACTGTTATCACACTCCCACCACTCATGGGAAAAGGTGCCAATTTCTTTATCACATTTCCAACATCGCTCCTTCGTATTTCTAGACATTCTGGCAATTCTTTCCAGTGAATATGAGAATGTTATGTTTATTCAGATGATTACACAGTAGTCATTTTTGACTATTTTGTATTTTTAGAAGTGAGTTCAACAATAATTGATCAAGAATGAAGATATTTAAGATATCTTCAATTGTGCTAATGTAGGATTTATTTTGTATAATTTGATGTGTTTATTTCTCATAAATGCCATCTTCAAACTTTTCAATTTCTTCTCATATTGCTAATGGAGGGTTAAATGTAATTATTAGACAACAAGCTGGTGCTTCATCAGTGGGGGGAAATCCATTTAAGGGTAATTCAGCTAATTGTTCATATTGTGGATATATGCTGTATATTGTTACTGCCCTGGCTAGCCCGAGCTTGTGGGATATAAAGATATCTCTTGATATCAATAATTCGGCCTCACATACCCATTCCCCTCCGCGTGCTTGCAAGGCCCCCGGACAAGCACGCACACAGGCGCGGTCGATAATCGCCGTAATATTCCAACACAATACAGGTAGGCCAGAAATAGCCGACTTGCAGCTTCAGGAGACCTCAAGGCAAGTACCTCCATTAAGTATGCACGCAGCTTTCAAAAGATCCTCTGCCCACGCTGGCAGCTTGACGATCGAGCTATAGAACGCTCAAGCACTCCGCGTTTGCACACCGGCTACCCTATTGACAATTTGGCTATAACTCAATCATTCAAATTCTGACCTCTCGGAGGCTTTGTCTCCAGCCCCAAATCCATTGTTTCCCCCAAGTACGGACTAGTCTGCGGTCACAATTCTCCTTATAAAAACCCCTGACTCTGAGCGCTTCCTTGGATCGCTCTTGGCTTCCATCCCGCCTTGCTGTCGCTTTGTCCCGTGAGCCTTCCCCTCAGCACCACGTGCTGAGATCCACGCTCCCCGGCTTCTCCGCTTCCAACCGGGCTTCAGGACAGGTGAAGTATCGCCCAAACCAACAACTCCTCTAAAAATCCCTCTATCCCACTCCAACCTTTATTTCCTTAGTTATCTGTGTGAGTGTGCCACATACACTGTTTGATTGTGTTTTTAATAAAAACATCATTTATTATTTCAACTTCTGTGTGCTCCTTGACTCGGCCTGACCCCGTAAACATAGGGTCCAAGATCTCGCTACGTTACCCTGCCTCTCGTATTGCTAGGCTGTGCTCTTGGCTAATTTCCCCAACTTATATAATTGAGAGCGCATTTAGGTGTCCCTCTCGGGACCCCCAGAAATCAGGGTAACAATATAATATTTGTATATTGAATGTTAGTATATGTTTTGCTCTGACTGTCAGGAAGTTCTTCCTGATGTTTAGATGAAATCTCTTTTCCTGTAGTTTAAATCCATTGCTTAAATCCAGTCTTAGTTTCTGGAGCAGCAAAAAAAAAAAAAAAGCTTGCTTCATCTTCAACATGACATCCCTTCAAATATTTAAGCATAGCTATCACATCTCCTCTTAACCTTCTTTTTGTCGGGCTAAATATACCTAGTTCCCTAAGCTGCTCCTCATAGGGCATGGCTTCCAGACTGTTACCATTGTTTCTAGCCCGAGCTTGTGGGATATTAAGATATCATTTGATATCAATAATTCGGCCTTCTGTACCCATTCCTCTCCACGTGCTTGCGAGGCCCCCGGACAAGCACGCACACAGGCGCGGCCAACAATAGCCGAACCATTCAAACCCCAATCTAGGCAGGCCAGTCATTGCCGAATGCAGCTTCAGGAGACCTCAAGGCAAGTACCACATTATGCATGCACGCTGCTTGCAAAAGATCCCCTGCCCTGCGCAGGCAGCTTGATGAGCGGACTATGCAACGCTCGAGCACTCCGCGTTCACATACGGGCTACTCTATTGACAACCATGTCATAATTCAATCATGCAAAGTATCGACCTTTCGGAGGCTTTGTCTCCAGCCCGAAACCCATTGTTGTCCCCAGGAATGGACTAGCCTGCGGCCACAATTTTCCCTATAAAAACCCCTGACTTTGAGCGTCTGGTCGGATCGCTCGTGACTTGCCTCCCGACTTGCCATCTCTCCGTTGGACGAGCCTCCCCTCAGCCCCACGTCCTGAGAATCCACGCTCCTCACGCTTTTACCGGGCTTCAGGACAGGTGTAGTATTTCCCATACCAAACCTCCTCTCAAAATCCCTCTATCCAACTCCTACCTTTTATGTCTATAGTTCTTCGTGTGAGTGTGTTGCATACACGTGTTTGACTGTATTTCAATAAAACAATTATTATTATCATTAATTTCTGCTTGATCATTGACTCGGCCTGACCCCGTAGACATAAGGTTCAAGATCTCGCTACGTTACCCTACCTCTCGCATTGCTAACTAGTGCTCTTTGCTAATTCCCTCCCCGTTGTTTGAGCACATTTAGGTGTCCCTCCCGGGACCCCCAGAAATTAGGGTAACAAGACCGTTCACCATTTTGGTCACCCTCCTCTGGACACGTTCCAGCTTGTCAATATCCTTCTTGAACTGTGGGGCCCGGAACTGGACACAGGATTCCAAATGAGGTCTAACCAAAGCAGAACAGAGTGGTATTATTCCTTCCCTTGATCTCAGCATTATACTCCTGTTGATGCAGCCCAGAATCGCATTGGTTTTTTAAGCTGCTGCATCACACTGTTGACTCATGTTCAGTTTATGGTCCACTAAGACCCCTAGATCCCTTTCAAGCCAGGTATCACCCATCCTATACCTGTGCATTTCATTCTTTCTTCCTAAATGTAATACCTTATGATTTCGGTTTTTTATTGGCTCGGCATGCTCTTTGTGATTGTGCTTCACGCTCAATGTATTTTTGCTTTTAAATGGAAGTTTTTCAATATCCTTTCACAGTATTTATCGTTGTGCCTTTGTCACTCATAGAGACAGAGATCACTTTGCAAGGCTGGCCTCACAGAGACCCCGTGACGGAGTTCTGCCGTGTGAGGCCGTCTTGCGTGCCGGAGCACTCTAGCAACAGGTTGCCGGGCAACCGGACCAGCTCTTCAGGAGAGAAACCCTGCCCCTTTGTGTGAGGGAGGGGCTGGGAGATGGGAGGAAAAGAAATATAAGGATCTATTAAGACTGCCATTGGTCAGTCTTTAGTGAGAAAGAGCTCTAAAGTCAGCCCTCCAGCCAGCCAGGGCTCTGGAATAAAGTCCTTCTGTCAGCCAGGGAGGCCGTCTGTGTGGAGAGCGCTTAATTCTCAGGGAAGCCGAGAGGGAGGCAGGACAGGAATTAAATTGTTAAAGAATCTGGTCAGAGAGTGTGACCTAGATTGAGCCCCAGAGTGTAGCCAAAGGGCCGCTTATGATACTTGTATTTGAATGAGTTTGGAGACATAAGGAAACTGTCTAAAAGAACCCTGAAGAACTGTGTTAGCTGTGACCTACATACGAGCTCCAATGTTTTATTCTGTAGGATATTTTAATAAATATTAAAGTTTGTTTTTATAAGGGTGGACTCAGCTGAGTGGTATACAGTATTTAAAGGCACACAGAAATCACGCTATTGTGGCGAACAACCACGGAAAGGCCTCACCCTTTACGCAAAGGTGGTGCCACAAAGGGGAAGGCAGAGCTGTGTGTGGAGGTGACAGAGAGACTGATCAGGCTGAGAGAGTGTGACCGAGAGGGAAAGGAGCAGGCCCTAAAACATAAATTGGTGGCAGCACTGGGATCCGAAAGATCCAGCGTTGGAATATTAAAATCCAGCGGAGATCTTGGAAAATCCACTGCTGATTTAGAGATCTGGTCTGGATTTCTCTGATCCAGGGAAGGAATTCAGAGATTTATTTAAGTTTCTGTGTGTTTGAGTCAGCTAGAGTGTTTCCCCAAGGTAGATCTTTTAAGGTAGAAGGTAGGGGAACCCCTTGAATGCAGAAAGAATTTCATTTTAAAGCTGAAGTGGCTTTATAACAGTCTCTGGGGTAAAAGTTTGATGGTATATAGTAGGGGACTGAATTTATATCTGTAATCTCTGGTAACTACAAACAAATGCTGTCTAAAACACCCTCCTCTGGTGAAAACTCACAGTCTGTGAAATAAACATCCAGGGGTGATTCCTGAGGTAAATTTTTTAGGTATTTGTAAGGATTTCACCTTCTCTAGAAGAACTGAGACTTCAATGGTGCCTAAGAATTAAAAAACAGTATTTCCTGAGGTAAAAGTTTTGGGTATTTGTAAGGAAATACTAAATGGGGGACACCTAAGAAAGCAAAGGCAATCATGGAGATCACAGAAGGAAAACAACCCCTTGTTGAATCAGCCACCTCCCCTTCTGCGGATCCTGTGGAGATACGGAAAATAAAAATGGGTTAGCAAATAAGCCGATATTGTAGAACTTGTGACGGACCCTCTCTACGGCACCGCCAGGGCCCCTCCCGTGACACCATGAGGGTCTGCCCCTTGGGCTCAGGGGTCCCGGGGAAGAGGACGCTCCTGGCCTGGCCACCTGAAGCGAAGGGAGCAATGGCGCCCCTTCCGACAACCAGAGGACGGAGGGGAGTGGGAGAAAAAGCCCCTCCGGTCACTTTGGTACAACTTAGGACCCCGGGGCCCATTTCCCACTTGCTCTTCAGAGGAAGATGCCCGGGGGCACTAAACGTCGTACATTTGTACCTAATATTGGTTGCGAATTCACTTCCAACTTTCCTTTGTAGGGTTGTGTTAAGCCGAAAAATATGAAGACTCCTTTGTTAACAAATACTGTATTCAGACCATTTACTATTCTTCTTCTGACAATTATTTTGCATGTCTACCTATTTTCCCCTCTGAGTTTCAAGCACCCTTCATATTTAAGGGGTTCATGTTATTTTATTTTATTCCCGAACTGTTACCACTTTCAGAGTGTTGATTACATATTTTGTGGCTATAAACTTTAAATATTACTTATTTCCGTCTACAATTTTTTCTTTACAAACACCATTAATGGAACCCAATTGCCCTCACTTTCATCCTTGGTGCCACCTTTTAAAATCTTTGTTAAAATATCACAATCTTCCATTTCTATTAGTTTTAACACCCACTCGCTAATTTCAGGTCCATTCTTGTCTTTCCAATGTCTCACGAAAACAATCCACGCTGATCTGATAATTTGTTAAGATTTTAATGGTGCGACTCCAAAATACAAGCCTTCTTTTCAAGCTCTGAGTACAAGGCACCTCCTCACATACACAACGCAACCTGACCTGTTCAACTTAGGAAGCCATGCAGAGCTGGGGCTGGATGTGGGTTGCGTGCGGGGCACGTGCTTGGGGGGGTCTTAGGCCACTCGGCAAGGGAAAGGCCATGCTTGGAATGGGCCCCAAAGGACTGGACTGGAGGTCCTTCCATCCTAGCTTGGAATGGAAGCAGGAAGAATTCCCCCACTTTTGAGAGGAAGCTGTACCTATCATCTGGATTCTTAGGATAACAGTCAATGGTCTCCTGGAAGGCCAAGAGTCTTGTGCCCGAACCTAGGAATCGATGGGACAAGGGGAGGGAGCAGCATTGATGGAGAAGTCTAGGCTCTTTTGGTGTGGGGATGCTTTGGCTTTTGGAAAACTTAAGTGGCAAGCTACCTCTACTAATTGCAAAAGAAAGACACACAGACAAACATCACACATGATTGTTATAATATTCAGTACCATTACAATTACATTACACTCAACAAAATATCACTGTATACAATTACAATGCAATTTCAATCAGGATCAGGAGAGTTGGGCTCCTCATTGTCACTGGCAGTGATGTTGCTGGTTCTGGACATGTCACCATATCTCTTCCCACTGTTTTGCCCAGGCAGCTTCTGGATCCGGCGGTGCCTCTGTGTCCCCTCTGGGCCTCGTGGTATTCTGGAGGAGGAGGTTGAATTCACAGTTATGTAGGTGCCTCCAAAATCCCAAGTTTGGATTTATGACAGGGCTCCTCATCTTAGCATATAGGCAGATGTGCTAGATATGCTATGATGAGTGTGGCCAAATGGCTGACCCTTGCAGTGCGAAGTACAAGGCTTACGCCTTCCTTTGAGGACATGATCTTGATCTCGTCTGCTGCATCTTCAAAATATTGGGTGATAGGGGCCCAAGTTCAGTCTTCAGTGGGGACCCAGAAATATTGGTAGCCAGAGTGCCAGTGGCTGGAGATGTTGCTTGTTGCATTTATTGTAGTAGTGTTCCCCAGCTTCGCCAGCACCTCAGGATTGAAAGCTGCCTAGATGTTGCCCAGGTACAAGAATGGAGTTATTCTTACAATATCTCCCACCTTTGTCCAAAGGCCTGGGAGGAGAGTCTTCTGCTCAACAGAAGGGTGCCAGCTGCTGGTCCTGTGGGTTGTGGCACGGGTGACCCGGATGGGACATCTCTGCCTCCCTGCTGCCATGCTGATGAGAGGGAGAAATCCCTCCACTTTTTTGCTCTCCCTGCAAAACACAAAGAAAGACCAGCTGGTGAACAAAGGAACAGAGGAGAGTTGAAAGAATGAGAGAAATAGCAAGAGGGAAAGTAGGAAGAAATCCAACTTTTTCAAATGCTTTGCTCGCTCTTTATGAATAACTCTTTCAGTCTGATTTGCCATCCTTCCTCATGCGAGCTAAACCTATTCCTAAAAAGTTCAGTACCTAAATAAAGCTAAGCCCACCCCCCCTGCCCAGAGCTAACTCCAACTATACTCAAAACTCTTCTAACTAAAACTAACTGGATAAAGAGGTAACAATGGCAACAAAAACAACAATAAATAGAATATAAGTAAGATAACTCTGTCGTTAAAACAACAAACTGAAAAGGGACCACAGCAGCTGCTAAACTTCCAACTGCCAAATGGCCACCTTCAGATTCCGGAACCTTCTCCAGAGGCAAAACGACAGTTGCCTGAAAGACACGCGCATACTTTCACACAGCTGCTGACCCAACAACCAGGCATCTTCCCTTCAAGGCCACACTCTTGATCTCATCTGCTAATTTTTGAAATACTGTGAAACCAGGGCTCAAGCTGAGTCTTCAGTGGGGACCCAGAGGAATCAGAACCGGAGGCTGGAGATGTTTTTCGTAGCATTTATTATTGCAGTGATCACTGCTCTGCCAGCACCTTGGAGTTCAAAGCTGCCCCGATGTTCCCCAGGTACAAGAATGGAGTCATTCTAACAATGCCATCCTCCTTTGTCCGACAGCCCAGAAGGCGGTCTAATGCTTAGCAGGAAAGTGCTGGCTGCTGGTGCCGGGGGTGTTGGCATCAGTGACCTTGGGGCTGAAGATGCTCTGCGTGGGACATCTCTGCCTCTCTGCTTCTGTACCTATTGGCAGGAGGGTGCTGGCTGCTGGTCCTGGGGGTGGCATCAGTCCGCTGGGGACTGAGGGTGCCCTGTGTGGGACTCTCTGCCTCTCCGCCTCCGTGCTGATGGGAGGGAGGAACCCCTCCCTTTTTTGCTCTGCCTGAAAAACACAAAGAAACACCACCTTGTGAATCCAAAGGAATGGTTCCTCTGTTTCAAGAAGAAGAAAGGAAGAAGGCATCTGGCATATTTTTCATCTGAAAGAAGATGAGGCCTTTACGACCCTGATGGCTTTTATGGGCACTGATCTGGAACTTTTGGGGGCCTGAGGGGCCACAAAACAAGGGTGCAGCCAGGCTGTGCTTCTCCCACACCTGAGAGAGAGGGATTGAAGCAAGGATGGAGAGAGGCACAGCAAAGAAGTTGAAGAGAAAGAAGAAGAACAATGATTCTTTCCGTATTTCTTTTCTTTGGGTCAGCTTTTCCGTAACCCTCGCAGTCAGAGACAAAGCTCCTCAGGGTCTCAAGGGGCACGCAGGGATCAGTTATTCCATTTGCTAAGCTTGTTCAGAAGTCTTTCCTGGGACTTTAAAAAAGGTTACTGGATTTTTAGAAATAGAATTACAAGGAAGGCATAAAAGAAAATTAACAAAAACAGAAAAAAAAATGGAGGCGGAATATGTAGGATATGAATGCAGGCTAGAAATTGGCATTACATTAAGCTGACCAGACTTCCAGAAGCTCTATTTCTACAAGGCTGAAATCTATAAAACATGCATCCGTATGTAGCTGCAGCAGAGAGATACTCTGACCATTAAATGAGGGGTGATGAATATTCACCTTTCCAGCCTTGGGGCAGAGAGCAGCTATTCTGGAGGCTGAAGATGTAAACTAACTCCCATCATGCCCCCCACTTCCAATATTGATCACCCACTCTGTCCCTTGCAACCTGGATTTTCTCTCTGTGCCACAGACTGAAAAGGGGCCTCAGCAGCTGCTGAACTTTAAACTGCCAAATGGCCACCTTCAGATCCAGAATCCTCTCCGGAGGCAAAAGGGCAGGTGCCTGGAAAACACGCAGACACCCTCGTGCAGCGGCTGGCTTGACGACAGGGCTTCTTCTCATGGTGTCCAGGGAGGCAGGCGTGCTGGGAAATCCTGCTGTGGCACCTCAGGAGATACATGCTGATGAGGGTGGGCGAATGACTTACTCCTGCAGCACAGCATACAAGGGTTACGCATCCCTTCGAGGCCATACTCTTGATCTCATCTGCTACATCTTTGAAATATCGTGAACTGGAGACCCAAGTTGAGTCTTCAGTGGGGACCCAGAGGAACTCGTAGCTGAGAACTGGAGGCTTGCGGTGGTTTTTTGTAGCACTTATTATAGCAGTGATTCTTCACTCCACCAGCACCTTGGAGTTCCAAGCTGCCTGGACGTTGCCCAGGTACAAGAACGGAGTTATTCTAGCAATGTCTGTCAGGAATCTCTCCCTGCCGAGCCGCAGCCAGCAAGGGAGGAGGGAGGTCAGGAATACTTTCAGGGAGAGTCTGAATATACCAAACACAAGGAAAACACAAGCCGAGCCAGGTCAAGGTCCAGTCCAAAGGTTCGAGAGGCAGAGATCCGTCCGGAGGGTTTCAGAGAGCAGGAGACACAAAGGTTGTGAGGGCTTGCTGGTAATTTGCTGCAAGCAAAGAGCAGCCACGCTGGCAGACTTGAATAGCCCTTGTGAACAGGTGCTGCTTGTTATTATTTCCTCAGCCTAGTCCATGCAGCCCCCCTCTGAGCAGCCCGTTTCAGCCTTCTTCGTGATTGAGGGCTGATGGGCACGGGTGGCTGCCACTCCTCTGCATCACTGCTGGTTCCCTCTCTGTCATGAGCTGGCCGGGGCAACTCTGTCTCTGTTTGACCTTCCAGTGCAGGGGGTGTTTGCAGGTTGACTTGCTCACTCACTGGCCCAGTCCTTGGCACAGTCAGTTGCTCCTCGATCTCAGAGGCATCATCTATCCCACTCACTGGGTTGGTCCCAGGCACAATCAGTTGCTCCTCAATCACAGCAGCAGCATCTATCACAATGTCATCCTCCCTTGTCCAACAGCCCGAGAGGACGCTCTGGCTTACCACGAAGGTGCCAGTTCCTGCTGCCGGAGATGGTGGCTTCAGTCTCCTTGGGGCTGAGGGCGCTCCTCATGGGACAGCGCTGCCCCCCCCCGCTTCTGTACCCATTGGCAGGAGGGTCTGGCACTCAGCAGAAGCATGCCGGCTGCTGGTTCTGGGAGTGGCACCAGTCCCCTGGGGACTAAGGGTGCCCTGGGTGGGACATCTCTACCTCCCCACCTCCATGCCGATGGGAAGGAGGAATCCCCCTGGTCTTTTGCTCTGCCTGCAAAAGAGAGAGGAAGACCACCTGCTGACTCCAGAGAGGAGCGCTGAGAGAATGAAAGAAGTAACAAGAAGAAAAGTAGGAAGAAATCCAACTTATTTTTTCAACTGCTTTGCTTGCTCTTTATCTATCACTTGCTTGGGCTATTGTACAATGTACAAGGCTTACACGTCCCTTTGAGGACATACTTGTGATCTTATCTCCTATATCTTCGAAAGACTGTGAAAAGGGGGCCCAAGTTGAATCTTCAATGGGGACTCAGAGGTATCAGTAGGCAGAGAACCAGAGGCTGGGAATATTGTTGGTTGCATTGATGATAGTGTTGATCTTTCGCTCTGCCAGCAACTTGGGGTTTAAAGCTCCCTGGGCACTGCCAAGGTACGAGTACTGAGTTATGCGAACCGTGTCTTCTTCCTTTGTCCGATGGCCTGGGAGGACAATCTGGCACTCAGCAGGAGGGTGCTGGCTGCTGGTGCTGGGGGTGGTGGCATCAGCCACTGGGAGGCTGAGGCAGCATGAGAGACGCCTTTGCCTCACCACTTCCATACCCATTGTCAGGAGGGTCCGGTGCTCAACAGAAGGTTGCCGGTGGCATCAAACCCCTGGGGGCTAAGGGTGCCCTGGGTGGCTTGCCTTTGCCTCCCTGCCCCCATGCTGATAGGAGGGAGGAATCCCTCCACTTTTTTGCTCTGTCTGCAAAACACCAAGGAAGACCACCTGCTGAACTCCAGACAGGAGAGTTGAAAGAATGAGGGAAATAGCAAGAGTGAAAGCAGGAAGAAATCCAACTTACTTTTTCAAATGCTTTGATCGCTCTTTATGAATAATTCTTTCAGCCTGATTTGCCATCCTCCCTAATGCTACCTAACCCTATTCCTAGAAGCTTCGATGGCTAAATAAACCCTAGCGCACCCCCTCCCTGCCGAGAGCTAACCCCAACTAAACTCAAAACTCTTCTAACTAAACCTAACTGGATAAAAAAATAATGATGGTAACAGAACAATAATGAATAGAATATAGGGAAAAAGAACTCTATAGTTGAAACAATAGTAACAACAAAATAAAGAATAATAAAATAAAAATAATCAATGAAGTAAAATAAAGAATGTAAAATAAATCAGTAAAAACAAACCTAAAGCTAGCTGGATAAAAAGATAAGAATGGTAACAATAAATAGCACATAAGAAAAAGAATTCTGTAGTTAAAACAATAAAATATTTCTTTAAAAAATTAAGACAATGAAAAAGAAAACAATAAAATGAATATAACGTGAAACGAAATAATGTAAATCAATGAATAAAATAAAAATGAGAATGTAAAATAAAAAATAAAATAAAAATAATAAAGTAAAACCAGGAAGTCAACGAAATAAAAGAAAAATGAGAATGTAAAATAAACCAATCTGTCCCAGTCCACTCAATGTCATCGTCAAAATGAGTAAACAAACTCCAACCCTCCCGTCCACCCCACCCCGCATATCGATTGCCCACTCTGTCCCCGGAAATCCAAATTTTCTTTCTGTCCCCCAAACCGAAGAGGGAGCTCAGCAGCTGCTGAACTTCCAGATGCCAAACCCAGAACCTTCCCCAGAGGCAAAAGGGCGGCTGCCATAAAGACACCCTCACGCAGCAGTGGCTCAAGGGACCCTTTGGAGAGCTCCTGCCCCTCTTTCCCCACGTGCCGCCGTCTTTAACAGCATCCATGTTAGGCGCTGATATGTGAGAAGGGGGCTCCCAACACCCTCCACCCCTCAGCCTGGGCTTCCTTTCCCCTCTACCTCCTTCCCCCACTCCATGTTCCTTTCTCGACAACTCCTTGGCTGAAAAACTTGACCTCTAGAGGAGTCCCGAGGGGCCATTTTGCCCCACTGGGGCCCCCCCTTCTCTTTCCAGCCTGGAAGTGGCCATCTTATAATGAAAAACTGGGTGAGAAGTCCTGGCAGACGTCCCGTTTCACAAGGGTCCCCTCCCAGGCTTAGGGCAGCCGAGGGGGAGGCCAGACTGTGGGGAGACCCCCAAGAGGGAGGTTTCTCCTCAAATGTATTTTGGGAGGATAAACGTGAAGATGCTGTGGGTACTCAAAAAGGCAGGAGGGCTGAATGCTGCTTTCCCAAAGGCTGGCTTGGCAATATTTATAAAGATACCAAGAAAACAATTGTTTTCCTTATCATTGGATTTAATCACTCAGAATATTCCTTTAGACTGAATCCAGCTTCATCCACAGTCCTGTCCTGGAAGACCAACAGAGAGTGGAGACATTTCCTGGGCTTCAGCTGCACCTAAAGAGGACGACCTTTTCCTCTTTAGGCGCAGCTTAGGCCCAGGAAATGTCTCCACGCTCTGTTGGTCTTCCAGGACAGGACTAGGGCCCTTTTTGCATGGCATTCGCCATGCGAAAGGGCCTCTGGAGCATCATGCAATTGCGAGGAGCCGTTCACGTGACGTCCTCGCAATTGTGTGATGCCGCTGGGGCCAACAGGCACCGATCGCGCACTATTTCATTTTTGGCTTACTGTGCATGCGGAGCCTCCGGAACCATGGCGCTTACGCTTCCTGCCAGGCTGCGCTGTGAAGGAAGAGGAGGAGCCTTCACGCTGCCTGCTCACTAGCAGGCAGCGGCTGCAGAGGCAAAGCAGCGGGGATGCAAGAGCCTCTCTCCAAAAGGCTGCTCGCGCAATCCCCGCACCCCAGCGCCGCGAAAAGGTAAGGTGTGAAAAGGGCTAAGACGAAACTGGATTCAGACCCTGGAGTGTCTCCACCCTCTGTTGGTCTTCTGGGATAGGACCGTAGATGGAACTGGACTTAGGAACTGGACTTCTGGCCTAATGGGCACACATATCTCTGTCATTTTGATCCTGAGAGCAAACATATCTAGAAAAAAAAACTAAAATTGCATAGCATGTTATTTAGCCATTTCTGTAGCTTTAAAATATATTCATCAAGTCTTGATGGTCCCATGTGGTCTTCTAAAGCTGTTACTCATATGGGGACAAGCACAGTCTTCTTTCTTGGGGTGACGGAGTGTTAAGGTAAAGCGCTAACCCAATCTTTTATGCCAACGAACAAAAAAAATTAATATTAGGGGATAAATTGATCTAGTTGCAATATTGTAACATTACTATAACATAATGGAAATAGTTGTAACTGCTGTTAAAATTAATAAAAGAAGGAATGGAAGCAGGAAGCATTCTCCCACCTTTGCGGGGATGCCGCATCTATCATTTGGATTGGTAAGACTGTGGCCAATGTTCTCCTAGCAGGCCAAGAGCCTTATGCTTGAATCTAAGGCCCTTTCCGCATGAGGCGAGGGAATCGCTTCGTGCCGTTACCTACCGCTTCTTCTGGGGTCCGAAGCAACGCGGACTGTCCCTGAAACCCTTCCGCAGGGCTCCTGCTTGGTCCAGGACGAATCGGAGCAGTGCAAGGTCTGTAGATCCACACTGCTCCGGCTTCCAAAATGGCGGCTTCCAGTTTCCAAAATGGCAGTTCCGGCTTCCACAATGGCGGCTTCCGGTTGGTTGTGGGTCCTGACCAACTGCTGAAGCTTGCCACGCCTAAAGCTCGCCCTCCGCAGATCGCAGGCTCGCATTGGTGCGAGCCTGCGAATCTGCACAAGGGAGAAGGAACGCAATGGCGTGTTCCAGGAAAAGAAAGACCTGTTTTTTGCGGTCTTTAGAAAACACGCTGGAGTACCACTTGGGGTCGTTTTGGAGTGGACTGAGGTGCGGATCTCCAGTAAGTAGTCCGCTCCTAGTCCGCTCCAAGGTGCAGACAACCTCCGTGAGAGGATGCACTGCCCCATTCTAACTGGCAGGTGTGGAAAGGGCCTAAGACTCTATGGGACAAGGGGAGGGGGCAGCATGGATGGGGAAGTTTGGACTCTCTGCGGGGGAGAGGATGTTTGGGCTTCTGGAAAATGTAAGTGCTAAGCTATCTCTATTAATTGCAAAAGAAAGACACAGACACATGCACACATGACACACACTTGTTATAAAATTCAATACAATTATATTACACTAAATCCTTGTAGAATATAGTTGCAATCTTGATCAGCAGAGCTGGGCTCATTGCCGCTGGCCCTGCTGTTTCCTCTTCTGGGTACATCGCTGTATCTCCTCCCACTGTTTGGCCCGGGCAGTTTCTGGTTCAGGTGCTGGCTCCAGGGCCCCTCTGGGCCCCCTTGGGTTCTGGTGGCTGAGGTCGAGTTCATAGTGACGTAGCTGCCTCCAGAATCCTGGGTTTGGGTCCACAATTGGACGTTTTGTCTTCACATATAGGTAAGCGTTCTGGAGGGTCAGGTGCTGGTACTTCATCAGGTATGCAATGACCAGGGTGGCCGAACGGCTTATTCCGGCACCGCAGTGCACAAGCGTTCTTCTTCCTTTCAAGGCCACTCTCTCGATCTCATCTGCTACTGTGTCAAAATACTTTGCAATGGGGGCCCAAGTGAAGTCCTCAATGGGGACCCAGAAGTAGCGACAGCCAGCAAACTTGAGGCTGGATATGTCGTCGGTTGCGTTGATTATAGTTGTAATATTCTGCTCTTCTAGCCACGGCAGGTTCGAAGCTGCCCGGGCATTGCCGAGATACAAATGTGGAGTGATACGGACCACGTCCTCCTCCTTTTTCTGCCGGGAGGGGAGGAGAGTCTGGCGCTCAGCAGGGGTGTGCTGGCTGCTGGTGCTGGGGGTGGGGGCGTCCGTCCCTGGGGGGCTGAGGCTCCACGACAGACGCCTTTGCCTCCCTGCTTCCGTAACCCTCGGAAGGAAGGTCTGGAGGTCAACGGAAGGCTGCCGGCTGCTGGTCCCGGGGTTGGTGGCATTTGTCCCCAGGGGGGTAAGGGCGCCCGGAGAGGGATGTCTGTGCCTCCCTGCCTCCATGTTGACAGGGGTACGGCATCCCTCCACCTTTTTGCTGTGCCTGCAAAACAGAAAGGAAGACCACCTGATGAACTCCAGACAGGATAGTTGAAAGAATGAGAGAAATAGTACGAAGGAAAAATAGGAAGAAATCCAACTTGCTTTTTCAAAAGCTTTGATCAATCTTTATGAATAACTCAGCTTGACTTGCTGTCTTCTCTAATGCTAGCTACACCTATTCCCACAAGCTTCACTACCGAAATAAAGCTAAGCGCAACCCCCCTGTCCAGAGCTAACCCCAACTAAACTCAAAACTTTTCTAACTAAACCTAAGTAGATGAAAGGATAATGATGATAAAGAACAATAATAAATAGAATATAGGAAAAAAACTCTATAGTTAAAACAATAACAGTAGCAACTTAAATAATAATGAAAGAAAAAAACCAATGAAGTAAAATGAAGAATGTAAAAGAAATCAGTAAAAATGAGAAAGTAAAATAAAAATAAGAAGGTAAAACCAACAAATCAACAAAATAAAACCAAAATGAGAATGTAAAATAAAACAATCTATCTCAATCCGCTTTCATTTTCCTGCTCTTCCTCTCACCGCCAACTCCACCTCCACCGCCACTAGTCTCCTCTCTAACCCACAGAATCCTCCCCATTTCAGCACCCCAGGAGGGGCTGCATCACCCAAAGCCCCCCCCCCCGGCCACCTGGGCAAGGCGGCTCATCAATGGACATTTTCCCCCTGTGCCCCAGGGGTGCCTCCTTCTGCCCATTTATGGCTATGATCCATTCAAATTACCCACAGGTAGATACAGAGAGAGGGAGGCTGCAAGGAGAGGGGCTGAAGCAAGAGGGATGGAGCGACTGACTGATGGGGAGGGATGGAAACGGAACAATAGAGTATTTGATTTCTTCCAACAGTTCTTTCTAGGCATTCCTTACGCCATGCCCTCCCTAAACTGCAAACCTCAGGATTCCATAGGATGTTGAAAGTGGAACAATAGCACCATAACGGTCTAGTGAGGAAATGGCCTTAGCTTTTTGCTACAATCAGAAAATCAAATGTGATTCAGAGGGTTGCTACATTTGCAGCCAAGGCTATCAGATACAGAGAAGTTCTTGGAGTCCATTTCAGGCTAATTGTCATAGAATCCCGAAAACAGGTGAGTATAAAATGTTGTTGTCATGTTATAAGAGGTTAATGCTTTTTTCTCCCTCCCTCTTTTTTTTCGTTACCATAATATGACTTCTTTTATAATACAAGTGATTCATTTTAAGTTTAGATATATGTTATGCTGTTAATTTTAATTGTGATATTGCAATTGTAATGTGAATGTTTGCATGTTTTGTATTTAATTTGCAATGGTCTTTGGACTACACAATAAATTATTACTTTGAATAAAAAATTCAGTGAGGGCTGGTGAGTATGTATCTTTCTTTTTTTCCTATTTTTTTATTATAATATTTACATAATATATAACAATTATTATTTGGTCGTGGGTAACATCTACACAACTTATGAATATAAGAACGTATAACAAAATAGTGTACACAGTATGCATATTAAACAAGAAAAACACAGGATTAACTCCACTAAAGGTATATCTTCATTTTATCTAACTCAATCTCTGTAAGCTACGACAAAGGGATTCCCACATTTCTCCTCAAAATATGTAATTAAATCTTCCCATTGTTTTTTAAAATTATCTGAGGATTTGTCTTTCAGCAACATTGTCAACTTATCCATTTCCAATAATTCATAAATCTCCATAATCCATAAATTTATGGTAGGAGCTGCTTCTTTTTTCCATTCTTTAGCAAAAAGAATTCTAGCCTTCGTTATCAAATTGAGTACTACTTTCTTATGTCTTTTATCAAGGTAACTCTCCACTGCTTTGAACATATTTAATACATACAATTCTGGTTTCACGCAGAAGCTCTTCTTAATAAATTTGGTGATTTCTATATGAATAGTTTTCCAATATTTTTTTTGCTTTTTTACAATTCCACCAACAATGCTAAACTGAACCTCTTTCAGATCTACATTTCCAACAGTTCTCATTCCCTCCTTTGTAGATCTTAGCAATTTTTGCTGGAGTTAGGTGCCATCCATATAACATATTATAGTCGTTTTCTTTTAGCGATTGGCAAGCTGAAAAGTTTAAATCTTTCCAGGACTGCAACCAATAATCTAACTGATGGGGATATCCAATGTCCCGAGCCCACTTTATCATGCTGCTTTTAACAATCTCCTGTTCCAATTACCATTTTAAAAGAAGATTATAGAATTTAGCCATGGTATGTTGCTTGCCAGCCTCTAAGATGGCATCTAACTCGAAGAGGGAGTTCCTTAGCCGTGCTTCCTTATTGTCCCTTTGGAATCTGGAATGTAACTGACTATTTATCTTTCCGGCCTTGGGGCAGGGAGCAACTATTCTATTTGCTAGTGGAACCTGGCAAAATGGAGGCTGAAGACGTCAAAAATAAGCAAACTAACTCCAACCCTACTCCCCCGCTCAATATCGATTTCCGACTCTGTCCTTGGCAATCCAAATTTTCTCTCTGTGCCCCAAACCAAAAAGGTCTGTCAGCAGCTGCTGAACTTCCAGATGCCAAATGGCCACCTTCGGATTCTGGAAAATGGCAGCTGCCTTAAACACATCCTCGAGCAGCAGTTGCCCAGAGGGCCCTTTGTTTTTATTTTTTTTAATTATAATTTTTATTCCAAAAACCCAATAAACTGAATCCTTGTATAATACACATCTTCCGTCTTTCCTTTTCTTAAAAATTGATATTCTTCTCCCACTGCTCCACCCCTAGATTCCATTTTTTTGCATTTTCCCCAAGTTATAACCTCTTTGAGTTTGAAGGTCATGATATTTGATTCCGCTGGCATGGTTATTTATGTTATAATAAATTAACTGCAAATAGAGACTTTAAGAATCATTGTATTCGGAAATCCCTTTTGGGCAGATGCTAAAATAAAAGTTTTACAGAAAGCTTCCCGCTTCGACATCTTCCCAGGAAGCCTTTAAAATCAGTGGAACCCAAAAAGGGACAATTGTTGTCTTAATTAAATCGGACAATATGACACCAATCTCGAAATCAACAGAAGAACTAAAACAACGGGGCCACGGAGGGAACTGGTTCCCTTTCAGACAAACGGGAGAGATTTAAAATGGATAATAATTTGATAGGATTTGAAAGATCTGAAATTAAAATGCATTGAACTTTTAATAGAGAACCAGAACAAAACAAGATTAAAAATTTTCTTTTTTTTTTTTATTAATTTTATTAAATTTCACAAAATAAAAAAAAGGATTCTTTAAATTGTAAGTTTACACGCATTGGTTCTGATCTTCCACTCTGGTCTGGTCTTCACTTCTCTTCACTTCTCGCAAATCACTCTACTTGCTACATCAGAATCACAATACAATGATTATCTCAACTGTTTGAACATGCATTTCCCTCTACTACACGCTCAAAATACTGCCATTTCGTCTTGTCAGTTCCCAGCTTTCACTTCATTCTGCTTTCTCAAGTCGACATATTCCAATATGTTTTCTTTCCTCTGCTTTCCTCTTAGGAACTTCTACTATCCTCTCATAAGATTAAAAAATTTTTAAGCTCCTCTTATGGAGAGAAATGAAACAGGAGACGGTGAAAGAAACATCAATCAATTGGGTCCAAAATATAGGACACCACATGGAATTGGAGAAGTGGACCAAAGTTAGGAAAGAGGACATAACGTTCAGCTCAAAGAGCCCTTTGGGGGGCTGTTGCCCGTGTGCCCCCTCGCCCACGTCTTGATCGGCATCCTCGTTAGGAGCCCTTGCGAGAGAAGGGGGGTCCCAACACCCCCAGCCCTCGGCCTGGCCCTCCCCGTCCGTCCCCCCGGTGTCCTTTCTCGACACTCCCTTGGCCGGAAAATGCGCCTCACCTCTGTGGCGACCCTGAGGTGCCTTCTTGCCCCCGTTGGGGGCCTCTCTGTTCTCTTTCCTGCCCGGCAGCGGCCATCTTCTGAGGAAAAACTTGGCGGGAAGTCTCAGCAGGCTTCCTGCTCCAAAAGGGGAAAGTGGAATAATCTGCTCTATAAAGGTCAGTGGTTGTCTGTGAGTCCGTCTGCTTCTCCGCGTCAGGCAGGCGAAGACCTCGTACGATTGGATGAGCGAGGCGAGAAGGCCCCGTACGATTGGCTGGCTGTGTAGAGTCCGTGGAATCCTGGGGTTGGCAGTTCAGGGAGGGGCCCTTAGAATTCTCGGCCAGAGAGCTCAGGCCGATTGCTATGGAGACGAGGCCTACCATCGATAAGGATGCCAGAAAACATTTGGGAGGCATATGTGAGAAAAATTAAAGTGACGTACACAGCATAATTAGAAGGTCTTCTTGCCTTGCACAGTAGATTGTGTGGGTTCCGTATGTGAGGAATCTTAAAGTTGAAATTCAAAACAAAAAATGCTTCCAGAAAAACATGAAGCCATTGCATAAATTCAAGAGAAAGCAAAGCAATAAATAAATAAATAAATAAATAAATAAATAAATAAATAAATAAAATCAAAGGCCAGTACATCAACGTCACCAGAGAACACAGGTTGGATTGGGACCTATGGGGAAAAGTTACTGCTACTGGAATAGGCTGGTTGCTATGAAGACGAGGCCTAACAGCAGGGAGGAGAACAGTATATTCCCTCAGGAACCCAAATTGTTTATGTAAATAACTCTGAATACAGATTGCATTGGGAAATATGGGGGAAAGTTACAGGTATGGGAGAAGACAGTTGGGTGAGTTCTTAAGAGGAAAACGAAATCCCCGGCAACACTGGGTAAATACGTTAGTGGCGCTATAACGGTCTAGTTTGGAAATGGCCCAGGGTTTGATTCCCTGCTTGGTGATGGAAACCCACGGGTGACGTTGGGCATGTCACACACTCTCAACCCCAGGAAACCCATGGTAGGTTCACCTTAGGGTTGCCATAAGTCAGAAACGACTTGAAGGTACACAAAAACAACAACAATATATGTATGTATGTGTGCACGCACACATATTACATGTATTATATAGAAATGCCTCATGTATTACTTAATATAAAATTGCTTATGCTTCATGTAAAACTAGAACTTAGCTCAGGACATTTCTGCACTACACTGTTCTAGTGCTATTATTCCACTTTCAGCTTCCCGTGGAATTCTGGGGTTTATAGTTTCCTGAGGCCAAAGAGCTCTCTGGCTGAGAATTCTAAAGGCTTCTCCCTAAACTGCAAACCCCAGGACTCCATAGGATGCTGAAAGTGGAATAGTAACACTATAACAGTCTAGTGCGGAAATGGCCTTGGAGAAACTTTGCAGTTTAAGCCTATAAAAGCACGCTTGTCCCCCAGAGGAAAGGCCTTTTGGCAATTTTTGCCTTATGCTTTTCTGAATGACTGGCCTTGTGTCTACTCATATTGTCTTCTTTCTCTAATAGACAACAAGGTAAAGGAGTATTTTTCTCCAAACTTGTTAACAGCTAACAACAAGCTTGTTAATAGCTACTTCTCGACTGACAACCCTCCATGGCATGAACTTTGACAATTTTTCACTGGTTTATAAAAAGAGTGGCAACACTACCTTGCATAAAAATTATTATGTCAACAGCTTGTGTTACGCTAACATGTTTAGTATGCTTGTTACCCATCTGAATGTTGTTCTTTTAGATCCAGAGAAATGAGTAAATACAGAATTAGACTATAGGACTTTCAATAAGATACATAAGAGATCAGATCTGGGTTTAAACACTTTGCATGTAACATTTGCAAGTAACATATGCATCTTATTGAAAGTCCTATAGTCTAATCCTGTATTTACTCATTTCTCTGGATTTAAAAGAACAATATTCAGGTTGGTAATATGCAATCATCATCATCATCATCATCATCATCATCATCATCATCATCATATCCCAATAATAATTGTCAATGCTCTTTTCAGTAGGGGATCTATTTATTTTGCCATCAATAGTCTGCACTTTTTCTCTGATTTTCAATCCCCACAAAGGATTTTGACTCAATGCAGGTTAGCACTGAAGTCTCAAAAAACACCAGTTTTTCTTTTTTAAAATTTCCCACTTGATTTTCTTCCTTAACCAAGTAGACCTAAAATGCTTCTCATAAAGTACTATTCTAACAGATGTTACCGCATTTGCATGTGCAACAGTAGTTTTTTCCACTATTTAAAACTTAAAATAATTATGTTTAAGATATTTATATTCCATTTGTTATATTTAATATCTTTTAAAAACTCGTAAGGCAAACCGAGCCAAGATGGGATTTAATTTTTCTAATTTCTTTAGGTTTAGTAGATTTAATTTAAATAAAGGTTGTGAAATGATTTTAATTAATGATATTTGCAACATGAACATTTATCGACAATGTTGAATAGTGAGGCTACTGAAACGGTAAGCCCCAGCCAAAGTTGGTGGGTGGTGCATAAAGGGAGGCTAGGGGAGGCAATTTGGGAGAGAACGGCCAAGATCTTCACCCCGCTGTCTTGTCCTCCGTGCTCCATGGCTCTCACTGGTTATTGTAGTAAATAACTTGGAGAAAAAGAAAACTCATAAAGAAGTTAGGCACAGGATCAAATGAATCACATTTATTTTAAGTACTCATTCTGCAGAAGAGGGTGCCCATAAGGAGGACACCCCCACTATTGAACACCTCGGGTTTTATCCCTATCCCCGACGCAGGTTTTCCCTCCCCTGGGATCCCATTGGATAGAACCCCAAGGGTTACAAGCCTTTCAGAATCGCCTAAGAAGTTACATTTCCCCTTCCCCGTATTTACAGTGTATGTGATCAGGCATTAATTATGCATTTCCTTCGTGAATCATGTTACATCCCAGGTGTCTTATCAGCAATTTCAAAGGACCCCTTTGTGCTCTGCCATGTCCCTATAAATCAGTTTACTCCTTACATAGGCCTTGTCTTGTCTTTCTGTGTTATCTGAAATATACCAGCCCCCCTTCAAGGTCTTGGGAGGCCCTCCCTTGTTCGACTGCTATCTAAAAACCTTCCTTCTTAGACTTATTATATTACTGAAGCTCAGATACAAAATATACTGAAATGTATGTGTAAATATGTCTAAAATGTGTTATACTTATAAGCTAATACATATATGTTAGCAATACATGTTAATAATACTGCAGAAACTAAAATATATTTTATTTCTCTCAGTTATCCATGGCCTCCTCTGTATGGTATGAAAACCTGGCTTCAAAGGTTCATATTTCATTGGTAGGTCCCAGAAGACCATTACAGTCCAACACTGGGCAGATATCAGGCCGTGGCTCCAGGGAAGGAAGATCTCCAAAGACTGCAAGTCAGAAAACATTTCTGAAGGCCAACGGAGCCCAACAGCACTTCTCTGAGAGCAAGTACAGCATTGAACCAGGCTATTTACCAGTGATGTAGACTCGAGTCAATAGATTCAAACCCAAGTCAAACTTAAGTCGCTTCAGTGACTCGACTTGGACTTGACTCAGCAAAAATTACACACTAACTTGACTCGACTTGAGACTTGCATGTTTTTAGTGACTGACTTGCTGCCCTTGGTTCAGTAACATAACACATTCATCCAGAAACCTTACAACTTATTGGTCACGTGACAATCTGTCTCAACCCCAAAGTGTGGACACATTTTTCAGAGGGAAGAGCAAATGGGTTAGGCAGTGGGCTTGAGGTAGAGTTGAGGTCTGCTCAGCAGCCTGTCCCCACTAAATATAGGGAGAGCTTTCTAACACTTTCCCTTAGGGCAGAAGGCAAGACTCATACCCAGAGTGCAGGGTGCGTATCTCAGAGGGGAACAGAAAATGTGCTAGGCAGTGGTCTTGAGGAGGAAGGAGCCTTCCTTCTAAAGCTCCTGAAGCTTGAGTAATGGGGAATAAGAAGGATCCTATTCCCCACTTCTGAAAAAGCCTCCAACTTTGCAAATGGGAACTAAGAAGGGTCCTATTCCCCATTTCTGAAACTAAAGATGGCAAAATCACAAAAGTAGAGGACCAACTCTACTTAAATTGTTAAAACTGACTTTCGACTCTGTCCAGAAATTCTGGAATACAAGTTGAGGTATAAAGTTGGCTTCCAGACTTGACACTTGACTCGAGATTTGGGTTGAAAGTATCTTGCAAAGACTTGAGACTCAACTTAAGACTTGAACGTAGAGACTTGAAACTTGGCTTGAGACTTGGAGTAAAAAGCTTAAATACATCACTGCTATTTACATGACTTTTAATTAGGAATCCTCTACAAAGTTACCCATTAGCTGTCTTGGAAACCAATCCAGCCATCTCTGTCCATTAAGTTCATCTGTTAATGGCTTCTCTTTGACATGGTGTCCACTGTTAATGATGCCATGGTCATTGCCAGACCTTTCTCCACTGAATATTCTTCTGATCTGTCTGTCTCCATCCCCCTCAGTCAACTGGGCTTGCAAAAGGAGGAAATCTTTATGTGTCTGAGGAAGCGGGTGATACTCATCCAGGCTTATGCTTCATAACATTTGTGGGGTACAACTTAGACCTTGTTAGTTTTAGGAAAAGGGAAGAAGGGGAAGGTATTGAAGAGAGTACAGAGGGCCAATGTTGTGCAGTGGCCATGGAAACCCACTGAGTGACTGTGGACAGTCACACTGTCTCAGCCCCATAGGAAAGCAAAGGTAAACCCCCTCTGAACAAATCTTTCCAAGAAAACCCCGTGAGAGGTTTGCTTCAGGGTTCCCATAAGTCAGAAATGATTTTAAGGAAGATAAGATCAGTTGAAGAGTACATTGAATTCTTTAAGATGAAAAACCACATTTTTCGTACATAAACCTCCTGTACCAAACAGAGAGGGCTGGAGGCATATCCTTCCCCATTTCCCAAATGAAAACTGAGATACGTGTGGCCAAGCAATATCAGAGTGTGCTCAAGATGGCAAAGGTTATTGTTGAAGAAGAACCCACAAGCCAGGAAAAGCTGCAGCCATTTGCTTTTGCATGAGCCTACTGGGAAAGGCAAGACACCGCCTCCTCCTCTTGCTTCCCACCTGAGGAGTTAACTGAGATACTTTCCCGCTTTGAACTCAGTTTGCAGCATATTTAAAGAGAATGTCCTGTTAAGCAAAATAACAAAGAGTAAAATACAACTATATTAAAAAAAGTATAGAAGCAAGCGTGGTGTAGTGATTTGAGCATTGAACTACAAACCTGGAGACCAGGGTTTAATTCACCACTTGGCCATAGAATCATAGAATCATAGAGTTGGAAGAAACCGCAGGGGCCTGTTACCACTGTTTCTAGCCCGAGCTTGTGGGATATTAGATATCATTTGATATCAATAATTTGGCCTTCTGTACCCATTCCTCTCCACGTGCTTGCGAGGCCCCCGGACAAGCATGCACACCGGCACGGCCGAAAATAGCTGAACCATTCAAATCCCAATCCAGGCAGGCCAGTCATTGCCGAATGCAGCTTCAGGAGACCTCAAGGCAAGTACCACATTATGTATGCACGCTACTTACAAAAGATCCCCTGCCCTGCGCAGGCAGCTTGATGAGCGGACTATCCAACGCTCAAGCACTCCGTGTGCGCATACGGGCTACTCTATTGACAACTCTGTCATAATTCAATCATGCAAAGTATTGACCTTTCGGAGGCTTTGTCTCCAGCCCGAAACTCATTGTTGTCCCCGGAATGGACTAGCCTGGGGCCACAATTTTCCCTATAAGAACCCCTGACTTTGAGCGTCTCGTTGGATCGCTCGTGACTTGCCTCCTGACTTGCTGCCGCTCCGTTGGACGAGCCTCCCCTCAGCCCCAAGTGCTGAGAATCCACGCTCCCCAGCTTCTTTGCTATTACCGGGCTTCAGGACAGGTATAGTATTCCCCATACAAAACCTCCTCTCAAAATCCCTCTGTCCAACTCCTACCTTTTATTTCTATAGTTCTTCATGTGAGTGTGTTGCATACACGTGTTTGACTGTATCTCAGTAAAACAATTATTATTATTAACTTCTGCCTTATCATTGACTCGGCCTGACCCTGTAGACATAGGGTTCAAGATCTCGCTACGTTGCCCTGTCTCTCGCATGGCTAACTAATGCTCTTTGCTAATTCCCTCCCCATTGTTTGAGCACATTAAGGTGTCCCTCCTGGGATCCCCAGAAATCAGGGTAACAGACCATCCAGTCCAACCCCCTTCTGCCATGTAGGAACCCTCATGAAAGCACTCCCAACAGATGGCCATTCTGCCTCTGCTTAAAAACTTCCAAGAAAGAAGACTCCATCACACTCCCTTGAGGCAGCATATTCCACTGTTGGACAGTTCTGACCACCAGGAAATTCCTCCTGAGGTTTAAGTGGAATCTCTTTGCCTGTAGTTTGAATCCATTGCTCCTTGTCCTAGCAGCAGAAAACAAGCCCGCTCCCTCCCTGACATGACATCTCTTCAAATATTTAAACATGGCTATCATGTCCCCTCTTAACCTTCCTTTCTGCGTATTAAACATGTCCAACTCCCTAAGCCATTCTTCATAGAGCATGGCTTCCAGACCCTGCAGCATTTTGGTAGTCCTCCTCTGGACACACTACAGCTTGTTGATATCCTTCTTGAGTTGAGGTGCCCAGAACTGGACACAGTATTCCAAATGAGGTCTAATCAAAGCAGAATAGGGTGGTATGATGATCTCCCTTGATCTAGACACCATACTCCTATTGATACAACCAAGAATCTCATTGGCTTTCTTGGCTGCAGCATCACACTGCTGACTCATGTTCAGCTTGTGATCTACCAAGACTCCTATATCCCTTTCACACTTACTGTTATCCAAGCCATGTGTCCCCCATCCTATATTTGTGCATTCCATTTTTTCTGCCTAAGTGTAGGACCTTACATTTCTCTCTGTTGACATTCATTCCGTTAGCTTTCACCCAGCTGTCCAATCTGTTAAGGAAACCCAGTGGGTGATTCTGGTCATGTCACACATTTTGAGCCCCAGAAAAATCCTGTGACAAGTTCACCTTAGGGTCGCTATCAGTCAGTCGGAGTGCAGAACACTCACAAAAGTGGAAAAACCACAAATAACCCTTCCATGCTCTCCCTCCCATTCCCTTCCAGGACGCTTCCCCATTCCTTTGACTTTTGCCTTGGCACTCCTTCTCTGTGCGGTGGCCAAAAGGCAAGGGACTGGGAGAGGGGAGCACCAGAGACAGAGAAGGAAGGCACACTCTCATTCCCTTGCCTTTTGCCGAGGTGCACTTGTCTTCCTTCTCTGTGCTTGTTAAAACACAAGGGAATGGAGGGAGAAGGCAGATATGTGCCTCGCAAATAATTAAATTTATGAAGGTCAAACTCGCAAATGTGGAGGGAGGACTGCAGCTAAACAGGAGGGAGAACGGAGAGTATAAGCTGAAATTTTCCCTTTCCCACAGAGGCTAACGTAAGAGGAAATGAAGAAATTTTGCTGCTGTTCCAGCTTTGCAAGGCTCTCCTTCAAAAGACCGTGTGACTCTTCTTCACTCTCATCTGTGACACACAAAAAAGAATGAGCACAACACTCAAGTAGGAAATGGAGAGTGCTGCCAACTTGGAGGGACCTCTTTTGAATTACAGCATCCCAAGAACTGTATATCGGCATGCCTCATTTGATAAAGCCTCTGACAAAGAAGTTATTTTTTATACAAAATGTTTTTCTGTCCACCCAACTTTAAATTTTTTTTTTAAAAAACAGCATTGGCACAAGGAAGGTGGTGAAGGACTGGAGAAACACAGACTTTCAGTTGCCAGGTTGCATCAGGGTGTCTGAAGTAAAGATTGCAATAAAGCAGCAGCTGAGCTGCTAGTTCTCTAGTTGTGTGTGCTTGCCGACAAAAGGCAAAATAACAGTACTTACCTAGAGAATCCTTTGCTGAGCATGAGTGAGCAGCAAACCAGAGAGAAAAGGCAGGGGGAATTAGCCCCTGCAGTATGTTAAAAAAAAGAAAAGAAGCATAGATCTGGAGCCAGCCCTCCACATTTGCGGGTTTGACTTTCATGGATTTGATAATTTGCGAGTCTCTTCAACCTCTGCCCTCCTAGCACTTCTTTTCCACGGGAATCTTCCCTCTCAGAAGCTCCGTCAGGCTGTGCAGCCCTTTAAAAACCTGCCTCTGGACCTCTACTTCCTCCAACAGCTGCCAGCTAAGGAAGGAGCGCAGCCATTTCTCAGGACCCGAAACCCTCTCTCGCTGTCTCCTCCACACCCAAGGAAGGAGATGGGCAAGAGAGGAAGCATGGTGCCACCATGACAACTCACCTCTTTCCCTCTCTGTTTCCTGATCCAGTTTAAACTCTGGGTACCAGCTGGCCTCATGCTTTGCCTCCCTTCCCACAGACACGCACATACATTTGTGATTTTTCCACTTTTGCAGGGGTGCTGCGCCCCCATCCCTTGAGAACATGGGGGGGAGGCAACTGTATGTGTTTGGACACAAAAATGGAAATTGCAACAAAAGCCAAGACTGAAAGGAAAAAAATATCTCTGTATACATTTTGGAAGAGGGTTTCATGTGGTCTCTGGAAGATGCAAAATATTTTTATTTACTTTTCCAAGGTTAATCTGATCCAGTTGTTTCATTTCATGTGTGCCTATTGTTAGTTTTGAACAAAACTGTTAGTGAAACATGTTGAAGTGCTCTTCCTTTTTGTGGCATCCTTATTTCTATTCTTTCCACATTATTTCTACTTCTGGTACCTAAATTATTGGTAAAAAAGTAAAGTCCAGGAACACATCTACTTAATTAGCTGAAATATACCTGAACCAGGTGCTCTTCCAACCTCTCCTTCCCTCACAAATTCATCCTCCATCTTCCATTTCCCTAAAATAAATCTTGGTTGTTGTTTTTTGGCAATTATAACTTTCTTAACTAAATTTATTTAATTTCCTTCCTGAAGCTTGAAGTATTTTCCTTTATCCACTGTTCTTTATCCTAACAACACTATTCAACCCTATCATTCTGCACACATGATCTTCTTTTTCAGACTTTACTAAACTCAGTATATAAATTGCAAGGATTTTTTTTTTTTTGCTTAAACCACTAATTTTTTGTATTCCTCCTCATCAATGGTATCTGCAGTTGGCTACACTCTTGACTATGTCCCCTTACAGCTTAGTCACACTCTTTTGGTCACACTGTGATGTTGCTCAGCTGCCATGGACCCCCAATTTCATTCGTGAAATGATGAAGGGTATGTTTGGAATGAGGATTAGTGGTTTAAAAGCCACCTGGAAAATAAATTAAGGAATAACCATACCCTGGTAGGTCAACAATTGATTGGGAAGGTTGTCTGATACGGGATTGCTGACCAGCAACACTGCTGCCATCAGCTTAGACAGATTGGAGAGCTGGACCAAGGCCAATTTTTGCAGGGAGAAAGGTAAGGTCCTACACTTAGGCAGAAAAAATGGAATGCACAAATATAGGACGGGGGACACGTGGCTAGATAACAGTACATGTGAAAGGGATCTGGGAATCTTGGTAGACCACAAGCTGAACATGAATCAGCAGTGTGATGCGGCAGCCAAGAAAGCCAACGTAATTCTTGATTGCATCAATAGGAGATCAAGGCAAGCAATGGTACGACTCTATTCTGCTTTGGTCAGACCTCATCTGAAGTACTGTGTCCAGTTCTGGGCACCTCATTTCAAGAAAGATATTGACAATCTGGAACATGTCCAGCTTGGACGACCAAAATGGTGAAGGGTCTGGAAACCATGAAACCCTATGAGGAGCATCTTAGGGAGCTGGGCATGTTTAGTATGCAGAAGAGAAGGTTAAGAGGGGACATGATAGCCATGTTTAAATATTTGAAGGGATATCATGTTGATGATGGAGCAAGCTTGTTTTCTCCTGCTCCAGAAACTAGGACACAGAGCAATAGATTCAAACTGCAGGAAAAGACATTTCACCTAAACATCAGGAGGAACTTCCTGATGGTCAGAGCTGTCCATCAGTGGAATCTGCTGCCTCCGTGGAGTGTGTTGGAGTCTCCTTCCTTGGAGGTTTTTAAGCAGAGGCTGTATGGCCATCTGTCAAAGGGAGTGCTTTGATGTGGGTTGCTGTACGGCAGAAGGGGGTTGGACTGAATGGCCCCTGGGGTTTCTTCCAACTCTATGATTCTTGCCTGACAGGAGCAATCTATCCCACCACCTTGGAAATATAGTGCCATTGGTGCACCTACACAATTATGGCAATCATTATATATAAATCATACAGCCTTCCAAATGTTGACCTTTCTGGCAGAGTGAAAATCGTATCTCAACTAGAAGATAAATTTTTTTGGTACAGGAGCTGAGGAAGTGTTGTTCCAGGTCAGCCACAATTGCAGACCGCGGCTTTGGGTAGACAGGCTGAGGAAGAGGCCTTGCCAACATTGGCTGTCACAGATAAGGGTTAGTACTTTGTTTTGGAGGCTAGCCTCATGAGTCTAGTGCTAGGCCTTAAAGAAGGGTTTGTATGAACAAACAAAAGATTAAAGCATAAATCCCAGGCTGCATAATTACGTCCTCTACAAACACACAAGTTGCTTTATCAGCAGTTACCTAAGAGCAGTCAAATGGCTGTGCTTGCTCTTACGAAAGAGCCCCCCTCAGAGTCTAAAAGCAAGCAACTCGGCAACAGATACTCATCAGGCTGAGTCAGGAGGTTCTCCTGACTTCAGGGAGTCAGTTTATTTGTTCTGCATTACCATTGCATCCATGTGTAAAACTCAACAGTGTACCTTGCAGATAACTGAATACGGATAACTGGCCAGGGTCACTTCTGGCACTGTGATACCTGCTCGCATGGGAGCTCTCAAGGGAAAAGCGCTGCAGGGGCTACCATTTTCCTTCTAGAGTACAACTGAAAGTGCTAGTTGTGAGCTGCAACTTTCTAGGACCATAGTATCCAAAGACCTATGTTAAGAACCTGTCCGCGTGGACTGAAATCGGAAGTCACAGAGTTGGAAGGGGCCTTGTATGTCATCGAGGTGAACCCACCGTGCAAAAAATCCAGAGCTAATGCATCCAGAGGGCATGGATGACCAACCTCTACTTGAAGACTCCGGTGAATGTAAGTCTTGGATTGGCAATGTGACAACCCAGGATTGACTTCCAAACTTTAGCACAGGGTCTCTGTAGCAGTGTCTGCAACTTTGGCCAGTTCTGTACTAGCCTGTTATAGCACTACTATTCCACTTTCAACATCCTCTCAAATCCTGGGGTTTGCAGTTTAGGGAGGGGCCTCAAAGACCCTCCCTGAACTGCAAACCCCAGGATTCCAGAGGACGTTGAAAGTTGAATAGTGCAGTTATAACAGCCTAGTGCAAAAATGGCCTTCCTTTTTCAACCATAAGAATATTTACTAGTGATGTATTTAAATCTTTTACTCCAAGTTTCAAGTCAAGTCTCAAGTCTCTACTTTCAAGTCTCAAGTCAAGTCTCAAGTCCTTGAAGTTACTCTGAAGTCAAGTCTCAAGTCTAGAAGCCAACTTTATACCCCAACCAAAATTGGGGTATAAATATCCAGAATTATTGGGTAGCGTGAAATAAAGTCAGTTTTAACAATTTAAGCAGAGTCGGCTTTCCACATTTGCTGTTTTTCCATCTGCAGCTTTGGAAGTGGGGAATAGGATCCTATCTTACTCCTCATTACTGAAGATTCAAAAGATTTAGAAGGAAGGGTCCTTCTTCCTCAAGCATGTTGCCTAACACAGTTGCTGTTGCCCTCTGAGAAATGCACTCTGCACTCTGGGGGTGGCTCTTGGCTTTTGCTCTTAGGAAATGTTTTATGGCGCTCCTCCAATATGCAGCAGGGACAGGCTGCTGAGCAGACCTCAAGCCCGCCTCAAGCCCATTGCCTAACCTGTTTGCTGGTTCCCCCTGAGAAATGGACCCACACTTTGGGCTGGAGAGAGGTTGCCATGTGACCAGTAGCCAAAAAGAGATGGACGCGTTGTTCAAAGTCATCAGGTTTCTGGATGAACGTTACTGAACCAAGGGCAGCCAATCATTCATTAAAAATATACAACTCTTGAGTCGAGTCGAGTCGAGTCAGTGCACCATTTATGGCCAAGTCGAGTCCAAGTTGAGTCACTGAAGTGTCTTAAGTCCGACTTGAGTCCGAGTCTATCAACTCGAGTCTACATCACTGATATTTACATTCTCTCAGCTGTTCCCGCTTCCACCTCCCTTTCTTTCCTGAAGCATAACGTCAGCACCCAGGAGATTCCATTAGAACCTTTGTTTCCCGTTACGAAAACGGCCAACACCATCTTCGTGCCCTTCAACATTTCTCGGATGAAAACCAGGACGTGTGTGGCCAAGCAAGATCAGAGTGTGGTCAAGATAGCAAGAGTTATTAATGAGGAAGAACGGACAAGCTAGGAGAGACTGCAGCAGCTTGCTTTTGCCTGATCTAAAGGGAAGGGCAAGATGCTGGCCTTCCTCTCCTCTCCTTGCACTCAGTTGAGTTAGTGCAAACTACTTTTGCACTTTGAACTAGCTTGCAACAGTTGAAGCCCAGCACAGTGGGGGAGCATGGGAGGAGTGGAGGCAGGCTGGGATATTTGAAAAGCATAATGCTATGTGCTTTTTCTTTCTGATATTTTTTGGATCTCTCCTTGTTGTTAGGTTTCTTTCCTCTCTTCTATTTTTTTAACAAGAGGAAGTTAAGTTAGAAATAGAGTAAATTGTACTAAATTTATAATAATTTATTATTATAATATTATATTATATACAATAATTGTATTAAATTTATAATAATCCAATTAAATTGGATTAAAAGTTTGTGATTTATGGGATGAAATTTGTAACTTAAGACAAAAAACCCCAACAACCTCCAGCTAGGAATAAGGAGGAAGTTTGTTTATGTTCATATTTATGTTATTTTGGTTCAGGACAGTTTGAACCCACACTTTATGTATATCTATGTAAGTACTATTCTTTGTAACGTCATTTTTTTCTTTTTTTTCTAATTGCTTTTCTCATTTTTTTTACCTAATACTGGGAATTTTCTTTCTCCTTTCTTTTTTTCCCTTATATAGACACAAAAGGAAAAAGAGGAAAAAAATACAGGGGAAAGAAAATTGTCTGTAGATATATATTGATGTACAATGATATATGTTTTGATATGTTTTGTTATTTTTTTGTTTTGTTATAGTTGAATTAAAAAAAACTATTAAAAAAAAAGAAAAACGGAGAATTTGAACCCTTGTTTCTTTGCCTGGAGATGACCCATGAACACTGGAGACTTGAAGGACCAAACCCTGACATTTAGCAACCTAAGCTGAATGCAAGGAATAAATATCTTCCATCATATACAAGCATGTGCTTTAAGCACATGTACTAGCGTGCTTCAGAACACCAGAATTGCTTCCAATAAACATTTAAATCTTGCATCCGCTTGGTCCTTCTCTGAGAATCCCCCAAGGTGTGTATATATTAAATTATACCACTCCTGCTTAATCCTAGCAGTGAAAAGCTGCCCGAACAAGCAAATCAAGCAAACACTAAGATTTCAGGGTCTGCTTTGCTAGAGGGAATGTGATACAATCATCGAGGGTAGAGGGAACCGCTATGAAAGCAAGGTACTCTCTTGGGATTGCTGCCTGATAGGAGCTAAGGAAACCCTTGTTACTGTGGTGTATAGCCCGAGCCCGAGGTCTACTAAATATAATTTAATATCAAAAGATTGGCCATTCCAAACTGCTCCCCTCCATGCGCTCGCGAGGCCCCCGGACAAGCACGCACACGGACACGGCCGAACAAGCTGAAAAATACAAGACAAATCCAGGCAGGCCAGTAATTTTCCGGCATGCAGCTTCAGGAGACCTCCAGGCAAGTACACTTTAAAACCTAAATTACATATGCACCAAGCATACAAAAGATTCTCTACCCCGAATAGGCAGCTTGACGAGATTAGCGCTTCTGACTACTCAACTGTCAAGCACTCTCCACTTGCATACTGTCTGCCCTATTGACAACTCCATCAAAATCCAATCATTTAAAGTACTGACCTTTCGGAGTCTTTGTCTCCAACCCGGAACCCATTGTTTTCCCTGGGAACGGACTACCCTACAGGCACATTTCTCCCTATAAGAACCCCTGGTTTTGAGTGCTTCTTCGGATCGCTCTTGGCTTCCATCCCGCCATGCTGTCGCTCTGTTTGCCGAGCCTTCCCCTCAGCTTCCACACACTGAGAATCTCTGCTCCAACTGACTTTCTGCAGGCCACCCGGGCTACAGGATCAGGTGTAGTATTCCCCCTGAAAAATCTTTCTTAAAATCCCCTATCTACTTTCCTCCCTTTATTTTCTTAGGTCTCTGTGTGTGTGTACGCAAGTGCGCAGTGTTTCGTAGTTCTGTGTGAGTGAGCACGCAAGTGCACTGTGACTTTACAAATAAAAGAACATAATTATAACCTTATTGTGTCGTGGTCTTGACTCGGCCTGACCCCGTAAACATTGGGTTAAAGATCTCGCTAGGTTACCCTGCCTCTTGTAGTGCTACAGCTTGTGCTCTGGCTAATTCCCATTCTCCATTATTTGGAGCACATTGAGGTGTCCCCCAAGGGACCCCAGAAATCAGGGTAACACCCTCTTCCCCAATTTTCTTGTCTTCATGTCTGGAATTTATTTGAAATATTTCTGTCTATTCACAACATACACGTAATGTAAAAGAACCATAAAAACTTTACACTGGGAGACAAAAACACAACATTCTGGGTAAGTGTGGCGGTGGGGGGGGGGAGAGAGAGAGAAAGAAAGAAAGAGAGAGAGAGAGAGAGACCGTTGCCGCACATTGTTATAGTGCTATTATTCCACTTTCAACATCCTATGGAATCCAGGGATTTGCAATTTAGGGAGGGGCCTTTGAGGATTCTCAGCTAGAGAGCTCTTTGGCCTCAATAAACTACAAATCCCAGAATTCCACAGGAGGTTGAAAGTGGAATAATAGCACTATAACAGTCTAGTGTGGGAAGGCCCAGAGAGAGGGGAAAGAAGCGTGTCGCTATGGTTGTCCTATCAGATTTTTGTGAGTAAGGCTATCAATGTAAGTTACCTTAAGGCAGGATGGGTAACCTGCAACCCTGGGGTTACATGAAGCCCCAAAGATGCATTTGTGGTCCTTAACCACCTTTTTCCTGCCCAAAAAGAGTGAAGGGAAGCCTTAGGGAAAGGCAATTCATCTCTTTAAATAGATTGCAAAGCCCTTTTGCACTGTTTAGCCTAAATTCCCTGCTTTTTAAAAACAAGAACTAGAATTCTAGGCACTTCGATTACTCTCCCCATGGAGGGGGCAGTCTGCGCAGCCTCTGGAAGATTCCAGGAGTAGAACACTGCCCTTGAATCTGCTGCTAGGGTTGTCAGCTGAAATGGGGAACAGGGCTGCTGCAGCTTTAACGGTTGTGTAGATGACGGAGTTTCAGCGGATGTTGTTGCCGTGTGCGTTCAAGTCGTTTCGGACTTACAGAGACCCTAAAGCAACCCTATCGTGTGGTATTCTGGGGCTTAGAATGTGTGGCACACCCAAGGTCACCCAGTGGGTTTCCATAGCCAAACAGGGAACTGAACCACGATTTCCAAAGTTGTAGTTCAGTGCTCAAACCATTATACCACACCGGCTCTCTCAGCAGGTTTTAGATCATCCATGTCTGCCCAGCCCTGCCGTAGGGCTTCTTAGACCTGACCGAGGAGAGGTGATTACATCCCACTGTGTTCTCATTTGTTGTCTCCAGTGGTACACAGAAGGAAGATCAGGTGATGATCAGCATGGATGATTCATCTGGATCCCTTCCTCTTTCTCTGTATGAAATGAAAAATTGACCAGGACTTGTAAAGGGTAAGTCCAAATTTAACATGTTGAGGGCTATGTCTCTTCCTCCTTCTCCAGCGAGGTTTAACAAATACATCTGCAACAAATACGTTTGCTACAAATACATATATTAACCCCACTCACTGCTCCCATGTGCTATGAGTAGGAAATACTTGGCCCCTTATTCATTATGGGACATGTTGTAGTATGGCTTCCAGTTGTTTCCAACATATGGTGACTCTAAGGTGAACCTATCATGGGGTTTTCTAGGCCTGAGAGGGTGTGACACTTGCCTAAGGTCATCCAGTGGATTTCCATGGCTGAGTGGGGAATCAAACCCTTGTCTTCACGGTCATAGTCAATGCTCAAACTGCTCCACCATGCTTGCTCTGTGCAAACTGGAAATCGTAGGTTTTACACTTGGGATCCCTGGCCCATACATGAATAACATTTGCTCTAGCTTTGATCTTTGCAGACAATGTTTCATGATTTTAAGTGAGTGTGGAAGCAGAGAATGCAGTTATACATTACTGCAGGAAAATTTTCTTCGTGTGTGTAGAGACACTGAAAGTATTTTTGGTTAAGAATTTTGGTTAAGAATTTCCCACACTTGATTCACCAATTGATTTTGTAGGCACTTATTGCTCCATATCTGCATTGTAGTAACTTGAGTAACTTAGGACAAGGAGCAGTGGATTCAAGCTGCAGGATAGGAGATTCCACCTGAACCTCAGGAAGAACTTCCTGATGGTCAGAGCCGTCCGGCAGTGGAATAGGCTGCCTCCATGGAGTGTGGTGGAGTCTCCTTCTTTGGAGGTTTTTAAGCAGATGGCCATCTGTTGGGAGTGCTTTGATGGGTGTTCCTGCATAGCAGGGGGTTGGACAGGATGGCCTCTGGGGTCTCTTCCAACTCTATGATTCTATGATTCTATGATGTTTTCTAACTTGAATAAAAATAGAATTTTTCATTCATCTGTTGATGATCTGTTGAATGAAAGTAAAATTTATCATTCATCATCCAGTCTAGGACCCAAGGTGGGAGAAAGGCAAGTTATGAAATCAATCAATCATTTTCAATATAGGCAAAGAATCCATGGTGATTGAAGGGTTAATTGAACATTATATAAGTTGAGGTGGGTGGGAATGGGGGAAAAATGCAGATAACTTGACAGACCAGCTTGTTAGAATAGCCTGTCAAAACTGGAAGTTTTTTTTAGATATGTTACACTACAAATTCCAGCGTCCTCTGCCATGGAGCAGATTGTAGGATTTGAAGTCAATGCATCTAGAAAATACCAAGATGGGGAAGACAGCTTGAAAACAATAAAAAGTGCACTTTTTAGGGATCTGATGATAAAATGTGCCACGAAGATGCAATGGAGATAGCCAAAATTTCAATTCCCAAATTTAAAAATCATAGTTTTTTCTAAGCCTGTACAAAGAGCACTTTGGAAGGAGCCAATAACAAATTGTGCCACTAGGGGGTAACAGGAACAGCCAAAATTGCCATTCCCTGTAAATTCCATTTTTTTTTTTTTAAAAAAAGAACAGATTTAATTAAAAAATCAATTAGAAGTAACATGATGCATTTACTTCTTACCACAGCACCACATTAACTCCCCGATGTTAAACTATCAACATTAAGGATTGATTTTTAATCTCACTATGTAAGCTTTGCAGTTGGCCGAAGCTTAAGAAAGACATAAAGAGCTCCCCCTGGAAACTAATGCTGGGAGATTACTGTGCCTCTGGGACTTCTCACTGCTAAGACAATGAGATGGACAGAACAATATGAAATCGATCTTGTGAGTAGGAAATGGGTCTGTTTGCTTGACTCATATTGAAATAAGGGTTCAGAAATGTCCAAGTTCTTTATCTCCCAGCTCAGAGGGGTGCCAATATAATCTAATTTTGCTGAATTAAGGGACATCTTTTCAAAGCACCCTCAAGGAAAGCAACAGAAAAAAGTCTTGAGGAGACCTGCATAGCCTTAGAGCCTCTTGAGGAGACATGCATAGCCTCTGCACACTGGCAGAGGGCTTATGATACACATATCTGACTTTTCTTGGGTTGGAAATTGTGTAGACCTCTAAATGTTGTTGAACTGCAACACAATAGTGAGGAAAGCTGGAACCTGCCATTCAACAATATCTGGAGAGCTGGAAAAAAAATTGATCCATGTTCTACCAATTTCTTTGAAACTTTATAGATGCAGGTTATAGAATCATAGAGTTGGAATGGGCCCCATGGGCCATCAAGACCAACTTCCTGTTCAGTGCAGGAGCTCCATCTAAAGCTCCCCACTAGGTAGCTGTCCAGCATCTTTTTGAAGATGTCCAGAGAAAAAGACCTCACCACCTTTCTAGGCAATTGGTTCCATTGTTGAATCGCTCTTACTGTCAAGAAGTTCTTTACATGTTGAATCAAAATCTACCCTGCTGTAACTTAAAACCATTAGATTTGGTCCTACACTCTGGGTCAGCAAAGAACAAAGCTGCACCTTCCTCTATGTGACAACCCTTGAGTGTCATCACGTTACTCCACAGTTTGTCAGAGGGATAGTCGATGATGGGAGCTACACAAAAACCTCAGTAGCACTTCCCTTCAGCACTGGCCAGGCAAAAACAACTGCTTCACTCTGCTGAGGAAAAATCCTCCCACGTGGCTTTAACTCCCAAAACACCGGAGCTTCTCCAACCAGAGACTCAGAACCATCTCTCAGACTGTATGCCACAATGCCAACAGAACTGAGCAAGGCTGGGCCCATAACCCTTGTCAGAGGGATAGTGGATGATGGGAGCTACACAAAAACCGGTAGCACCTCCCTCCAGCACTGAGCTCTGGCAAAACAGCTTAGCAGAGTCAAGTGTTTGAAAAATCATCATATAGCAGAGTTTACTCACAAGGCTTAGAAGCGTCCCAGTAGAGTATAAACATTAGCAGCGAAACGCTGAAGCAAGGAAAATAATACTCCCATGCAATGTTATCTTCCAACAGGAGGCCTTTACTCTTGAGTTACAACACATACAGTATATACAAGGCTCCAATGGAGTTTCAGCACTCAACAGCATGAGAAGATAGCCTCCGGCCGCTCTTTCAGACATCAAAAGGAGCTCCGTTGGCTAGAACACCCCCCCTCATATACAGACATTTCTGATGTAACTCTAGCAAACCTTGCTAGATGTATGATACAACCTTCCTGCCCTGGTTACACAACCCAATGACTCATGCAGGTATTACATGGGATTGCATCATCCACTGTCTTTCCCAGGTGCAAATCTCAATGTACATCATGTATATTTCATTTGGACTTAGGTTCTGTCCAACCTTTCTTCACACAGTTATAGTGCTATTATTCCACTTTCAACATCCTTTGAGGCCCCTTCCTAAACGGCAACCCCCAGAATTCCATAGGATGTCGAAAGTGGAATAATAGCACTATAACAATCCAGTGCAGAAATGGTCATGGTGTATGAAATCTTCTCTTCACAGGGCTGAACACGCCTAGCTCCTTCAACCTTTCCTCACATGTTTTGTTTTCCATACCTCTTATCAACCTTGTGCCCTTCTGTGAACCTGTGGGTAACAACTTAATGTTGTAGGTGGTTAACAACTTAATTTGCAAACCTCAGGCCTACCTCAACTCTGCTAGCGTCTCTCTCTTTTACACAGTGATGCAGTTCTGGGTGAGGATGAGCTGAGCAAACATCACCCGCACTTTGAGTTGTGTCAGCTGCTGGATCTGTGTGAAGCACTCAATTCCAAGTGGCAGCTTCTCTATAGGATTCCTTCAGGTCTGAACTGACTCCATCTATCCAGGCTGCCCATTCCCTTCTCCAAGACAGGAAAGAGTATAAAAGGGCTTCCTGTTTTTGAGCATCATGGTCTTCCTATACTATGATGTTTTCTCTATCTTGGATTTTCCTGAATCTTTGTTCTGACCTATGTTCCGCTCATTACTACAGTTTTCCTACGTCTTATGACTGTAGGATTGTTTTTTGGTGATAAAGTCTCTGAGTAGGGTACATTAAGATGCACCTCTAAAACAATGTAAAACAATTGAAACACAGTAAATTATTATAAAGCCATTTCCGTACAGGGTTGGCACTGCAAAGAAGCGTCGGATTTTTGCCCACGCTTCTGCATAACGAATCAGCTGATAACGCGCCCCCATGCATCGAGAAATTTGCAATATTTGAAAACTGGGAAAAAATCCGGTTCACATCTCCCACACCAATTATGCTCCATCTTACAGATTAATGCAAAAACGTTACAGCAAATCGCTGTGCAGTAGTGGGCAGGCTATCGGCGTGCCCAGCTCCTCCTTCTCTCCCTCCCCAATCAGGGCTGGTGGGGTGGAATGAGGGAGGGCCAGGGGAGTGGCCAGTGACAATGTAGTGTGGATGCACAAGCACACACTCCTCCGCTTGAAATTGGGGTGTGTGTGTGCAGAACACAGTGAAGGTAAACCGCGGTATTAAACTCCGCCTTGAGACGCTGCAAACCACTTCTGGCTTCTCGTGCGGAAATGGCCTAAATCTCCAACAGTAGCACAGAAAAACGAATCACTTACCATCCACTAGAAAATGCCTATATAAACAGATAAGATTTCAGTAGGAATTTAAAACAATACACTCTTGGTCTCGAGGGGTGGTGATCTCTGGACTCCCCCCAATATCCAGCAGACTGGTAGGCACAGGATACAAGACATTTTCAGTGTTGGCCATGCTTCCTTATTTTACTTTCAATCAGTTTTTCATTGGATTTCTTTGCAAGCTGGCGTGCTAGCTGCTGCTCCGGTAGTTTTGATTTATTTTAATTGCATTTTACAAACTGAATGTTTTTCATTGCCTGACTTTTGTTAGGCGTTTTCTCCCCCCGAAGTCAAGTTTATAAATGCATTAAGTAAATAAAAGAAATGCAGTACTTTTTAAAAAGAGTGTTGTGCAATTGTATGTTTAATAAAACATTAAAGTCTATTTAAGCTTTTGTCATGAGTCTTGGCCAAGGTGAAGAAACTTGAGCTATCGCCATGTGTGTATCTCTTGCCGAGGCAGCTGGTTGTGTTAGACAGTTCTGTTCTCACCTTCTGCAAAAAAGTGAGAATTTTCTCAATTCAGCATTTTTCTTTCAGTTGCAGGGTGGAGGTGATCGTGACGAGACCTTAATCATCAGCCAGCTTGCAATTCTCATGTCCCTCGGTTGTTTTGCTGCTAACAAGTATAGGGTGGGGTTGAAGGAGAGACGTTTCTGTAAGAAACAAAAAACATGGCGTGGAATTTTCAGAATGTTGTGGTTACTCCAAGATGGCCCTAACATTTGGGGAGGTGGGGCACTGCCCACCTAAATCACTAATATTGCTAACATCTTCCCATCCAGTGAGTTGGGGGTACAAGGCATATTTATTTATTCAGGGCCATTTCTGCACTAGACTGCTATAGTGCCATTATTCCACTTTCAACATCCTCAAAGGCCCCTCCCTAAACTGCAAACCCCAGCATTCCATAGGATGTTGAAAGTGGAATAATAGCACTATAACAGTGAAGTGTGGAAATGGCCTAAATCTACCTGTGATGGTGGTAGAACTGAGAGAAAGCTCTCCCTGCAGAATCATATGGGGAGATACAGTCTTAGATACTTAGATCCTACAGCATGGCAAGGGATGAGGCTGGATAACAAACTAGATATGGCTCTTCCACAATTGTTTAAATAAGTGTGTTCTTGCAGTATAGCTCCTTGCTGGCTCTTGCTGGGCTTTGCCAATAATAGTGACAAAAACAACAACAACAGTGTTTATTTATAACACTCTTTTCAACAAAGGGTGAAACACCAACATCTACAGTAAGGGACGAAGACCATAAACATAACACTATAACAATACATGGAATTTTTGCCACTCCTTCATGCACTTGCTTCATTCTTTTGGGAAGGTTGTTTGTTCCAACTAATAGATCTGCACAAAGACTTTCCCAGAGGGTTTCTTTTTTTTAACTGGGACATAATTTATTGAGGTGCCCCTGTGGTCTGAAGGGCAAATTTTCTTCTCTCTGAAGTTAAAAAAGAGTTATACTCTGCAAAAGTGCCTTTCCACTGATCCATTATAGCATTATAACTTTTTTAAAAGGGCATATGTATAAAATAGAGAGGAGGTGAAGAGAAGGGAAATGTATTTTTACAATGTGTCTCAGAATTAAAAAGAAATATATTCAAGGGCAAGAAGAGATGATACAGGTGGTATCCAAGAACTGCCAGAAGAAAGTCCAAGACAACATAAACAAACAAACAAACAAACACACAGGAACTACAGCAAAAAATTTACCACATCCTCTAGCAACCTCCTGACAACTTTGCCCTGCCTGGTTCCACCTCAGCTGCCCTCTTAGCTTTGCCCTGGAGATCCCACTCTCTTTTACTTTCTGGCATCCTATTGCTTGCTTCCCTTAAGAAAACCATATTTGTTGTTATATGCCTTCAAGTTGTTTCTGAGTTACGGCAATCTTAAGGTGAGCATATCATGTGGTTTTTATGGTAAGATTTTGTTCAGAGGGGGTATTGTTACTGCCCTGGCTAGCCCGAGCTTTGGGGATATAAAAGATATCTTTGATATCACTAATTCGGCTTCACATATCCCTTCCATGTGCTTGCGAGGCCCCCGGACAAGCACGCATACAGGCTCGGCCGATTATCGCCGTAATATTCCAAAACAATACAGGCAGGCCAGAAAACAGCCGACTCACCACTTTAGGAGACCTCCAGGCAAGTACCTCCATTAGGTATGTGAGCAACTCTCAAAAGATCCTCTGCCCCGTGCTGGCAGCTTGATGATCTGACTATACAACGCTCAAGTACTCCGCGTTTGCATACCGGCTGCTCTACTGATAAATTCGGCTCTAATGCAATCGTTCAAATTCTGACCTTTCGGAGGCTTTGTCTCCAGCTCCAAATCTATTGTTTTCCCCAAGTCCGACCTAGCCTGCGGTCACAATTCTCCTTATAAAAACCCCTGACTTTGAGCGCTTCCTCGGATCGCTCCCGAGTTCCAGACCGCCTTGCTGCCGCTTTGGTTGGCGAGCTTCCCCTCAGCTCCACGTGCTGAGATACATCGAACCCCAGCTTCGCTCTCCATTTTCTCCCGGACTTCAGGACAGGTTTCGTATCACCCGAACCAACTATCCCTCTGAAAATCCCGCTATTTTACTCGCACCTTTATTTTCCTTAGTTATCTGTGTTTTTGTGTTGCTTACATTGTGTGCCTGTATTTAATAAAGATCCTTCATTATTTTCCAACCGGTTTGCTTCTTGACTTGGCCTGACCCCATAAACACTGGATTACAAGATCCTGCTAAGTTACCCTGCCTCTTGTAGCGCTAAAGCGGTACTCAGAGCTAATTTTCCCCATCTATTGTTGAGCACATTTCAGTGTCCCTCACAGGACCCCCAGAACACAGGGTAACAGTATGCCAATGCCTTCCTCTGAGGCTGAGAGAGTGGGACTTGCCAAAGGTCACCCAGGGAGTTTCTGTGGCCGAGTGGGGTTTCAGACTTTGCTCTCCAGAGTCTTAGGCCCTTTCCACACGTGGGGCGTGAATTGGGCAGAAACGGGACTCACCGGATTTCTTCTCCGTCCGGGCGAGTCCATCGGGACGAGGAGCAGTGCGAGCTCGTCTCTTCGCACTGCTCTGGCGTCCAAAATGGCGGGTTCCGGTTGGTGGAGGCTCTCCACCAACCAGAGAAGCTCGCCAGCCTAAAGCCTGCCCCTGGCCGATCTGCAGGCACGCACTAGTGCGCGCCTGCAAATCTGCACCAGAGCGCGGCGACGGAGCGACACGGAGTCGGGCGCTCCGTGCTTTTGAAAAACCTCTTAAAAGAGGTTTTTAAAAAGCACGCTGTGCGACCAGTTCCGGTTGCTCTGGGGCTGACTGAGGTGTTGAACTACAAAAAGTAGTCCACCCCAGTCCACTCCATGGTGCAGAAGACCTCCGTTGGAGGTTGCTCTGCGCCGTTTTAATAGCCCGGTGCGGAAATGGCCTTAATCTAACATGCAAACTCCTATTCCATGCTGGCTGCCCAACCATATTTAGGGAAAGAGAAATCTCCAGTAAAATAGTTATGTGTCTTACTTACCTTGTGTGTGTGTGTGTGTGTGTGTGTGTGTGTACACATATTGGAATGACAGGACAAAAATATTTGCATTTTATATCACTATTTCATCTTTTTTCATCTTTTCTAAATAGAAGTAAACTGGATCCAAAACGACAGTACAGAATGTGGAGGATGGAGCATTCCAAAGTGGACGGGTGATCTTAGGTATGTTGCCTTCAAGGTTGAGGCCATAAGGTGCTAAGTCTGTAATCCAACAGGTCTCCCTTTTTTCCTTTGCATCTGATGGTGTTTCCATTTGAATCTCTGACAAATCCGGCAGGCCATAATGTTCTAATTCGGAATTTAAGCATGTAGCCAATTCTAATTTTCTGGTCAAGATTTCAGGCATGTGGTTTCTGAAACATTTACATGAGTTGTTTGTCATTTTGTCTGCACGCTATGAATAGTCTGCCCTCAATTTTATCATCTTTCTACTAATATATAAAAGTCAAAGTTTGTTTGTTTGTGTCAAGCAGGTAAAGACCTCATATGATTGGCTGCCTAAGAATATTCTATGGAATCCTGGGGTTTGCAGTTTAGGGAGGGGCCTCTAGAATTCTCAGCCAGAGAGCTCTGAATAGGCTGGTTGCTATGGAGATGAGGCCTAGCAGCAAGGAGGAGGGCAGTGTATTTCCCTCAGGAACCCAACCTCTGCATGTTAATAACTCTGAATACAGATTGGATTGAGGAATATGGGGAAAAGTTACAGGTACTGGACAGGACAGTTTGGGGAGTCAGAGACACAGGATCTCAAATCTTTCTAACAAGTATTACCTATGAGAAAATAAAATTCCGGGCAATGCTGGGTATATACGCTCGTATATTATAAAGATTGCTGGGCCTGTTAACGATGTCTCTCTGTGAGTATCTTTTGTATACATATTTATATATAATAAAAGCACAACTCAGTCATATTGACTCCACTGAGTTGTTTCTCCTTCAGTCTGATTTAGTGGGGAGCTCATGTTGTCTCAGAGTGTAGGCACAGGGAGGGGCAAAACGAGGGCATTGCCTCCCCAAAAGAATTCTGCACCCCAAGAAATTCACTTTCATTCCCCCAAATGTCTAGCACTGCAGAGGGTGAGGCATTGAAAATCACTCACACCTAGAACTCTTCTATCAGCTGTGTTCACATTCTCTGTGTCACTTTGGCTGCCTCTTTCTTTAGATGCCTGAACTCTATTTCTAAATGCTAAAGTTACTGCAAGTGACTGAAGAAAAAATTCATTTTTGGGGATAGAATTCCCCAGTGTACTCATTTTGCCCATCTCGTAGCTGCACCCCTGCATGGAAAGAATGTCTCTTACCTAACAGATAACTTCCCCCCTTCTTTGATAATCCTACCGTTAGCTTTCATAAATATAGCATCTGGAGATTTGCCTGAGAGCTGGAACATCTAACCAAAATTTCCACAAGGAACAGATGTCACAGCACTAGAAATGGAGCTTTTAAAATATACATTTCTAGCTCCGATGGCTATATATGGAGTGCAAAGGATGCTGACAGCCACTTAACTCAAGCCAGGAGAATGAGCATCCAGTAAGCGGCTCGCAAGGACTTCACAGAGCAAATGGGCAATGGTGAGGGATCCTTCAGAGCAAACAGCCCCAGGTAAGCCTTTATTATCCTGTAAAAAGAGGAATGTTAGAAGGAACTTCTTGATAGTGAGGACGATTTGGCAGTAGAACCAATTGCCTAGGGCATTTGCACACTAGTGCTGTTATAGTGCTATTATTCCACTTACAACATCCTATGAAAGCCTGGGGTTTGCAGTTTAGGGAGGAGCCTCAAAGGCCCATCCCTAAACTGCAAACCCTAGGGTTCCATAGGATGTTGAAAGTGCAATAATAGCACTACAACAGTCTAGTGTTGAAATTATGATAACTGAAGCCCCTGTCAGAGCTGCTGATGACAAGCAGCAGCTGTCTGTCCCTGGGGCTCTGGCTGGAGAGGAGTCCTGCAGCTCAAGAGCTCCCCCTGCTGCCGTGGACCAAGGAGGCGCGGACGTTCCTCCGCCTGCTCCTTTAGGGCAACAGGGATCCGATTCTGAAGATGCCCTGGAGCCTGTGTCAATCAGCCCACAAACAAGGCGGAGACTCAAGAGAGCTGAGCAAAGGGAGGCTTCCTTGATTAAGTTCAAGAAGCGGTGACCGGCCACATCTGTGTCTGGGCTATATAACTGCCTGCCTGGAAGCTTTCCTTTGCTTGTGGCAAACTTTCTACAAGTCCTCTCCTTGCCTGTTCCTTGCTTCCAGCACCTGGCTCCTGATACCTTGGATTGATCTCCTGGCTCCTGACCCCTGGATTTTGGACTCTATGGTTTTTGCTTGTCGCTCAGGCTTAGGTAAATGGACTGCCTATGAGTAATTGCTTGCTTTGACTCCTCCTGGTGGGACTCTGCTATCTCTCCCGCTCCCTTCTCTGGGCCGGCTCGCTGCCTGGGTCTCTGACCTTGACAGAAATGGCCCCAGCAAAGTGATGGGGTCTCATTTTCCTGATGTCTTCAAAACGAGACTGGATAGCTACCTTCTGAGGATGCGCTAGTTGGTGCCCTAGTGGAGTAGTGCCTTGGTGGCACAGTGGTTAAATGCCAGTACTGCAGCCACAAGGTTGTGAGTTCGATTCTGCTGGACTCCAGGTTGACTCAGCTTTCCATCCTTCTGCAGGTCAGTAAAATGAGCACCCAGCTTATTGGGGGCAATTAGCTAACACATTGTAAACTGCTTAGAGAGCACTTAGCTGATAAGTGATATAGAAATACACATGCTATCGCTAAATACACATGCTGTGTTGAGCAGAGGGTGGGAGCTGATGGCCCATAAGGCCCCTTCCAACTCTGTGATTCTGTGAAATAAAAATAAGGTCAATAGCCAATCTCACTTCAGCCTTCCTGTGATTGATGATGCCCACATGATCAGTACAAAAAAAACCCCAGTTAATGTTCCCAGACTAAGTTCTGTTCTGGGAACAACAGGCCAAACTTGTTGGTTGTTTTTGTTTTTCCATATAATCTTTATTAGTTTAGTAATTTAAAAAGCAACACACAATAAAACAGAAAAATCACAAAAAACTGAAAAACAAAAAAAGAATATACACAAAGTAGCAACAAAATACATGCAGTCAACATATGATACATACAATAGTAAACCCCATCGAATAACTGAAGAGGTAACAAAGACATAAAAAAAAGAAATATTGCTAAATAGCATATTTCTATTATGCCAACCCAGAAATATAAATACAGACTACATAAATACTAATACAGATATATTAAAATGACTTCCCGTTCTTCTTTTGCTATAAGTTCCAAAGTTAATTGTATTCTATTATCTCCTTCCATATATTCAGCATTTTATTTTGTTCTCTACCCACACTAAACCTATCCTATTTTACATATCAAATCTTATATCCAGCATTTTATTTGGTTCTCTACCCACACTAAACCTATCCTATTTTACATATCGAATCCTATAATTACTAAGTCTCCATTTTTAATCCCTAAGTGATCTATGGAAGGTTTCCAAGTTTTCAAATATAAGTCTCTTGCTTTCAATTTCAATACAGTTGTAAGCTTATCCATCTCTGCCAATTCTATAAGTTTATTAATCCACTCCCTTAGTTTTGGTATCTTATCATTCTTCCAATATTTTGCATATGTAATTCTTGCTGCTGTTATCATATATCTTATCAAATTCTTATGCTTTCTTTCCCCACTATCATTCGTGTAATCATATTTAATAGAAATAATTCTGATCTTTATTATTTTAACTTTAAATATCTTTTGCATAAACTCTGCCCTTAACCAATACTTTTTGGCTTTATTTTTTTAATTTGCATCTGACCAGCAGGTCTTCTTCAATACTGGACAGGTCAGGGCTTGCCACACTGATCCATAGTTTTCTATCTTCTTGGCCTGATTAACACAGCCTCCTTTCTCACAGGTTCTCCTTAAAGATGACCAGCAGGGCTGGGGGATGCTGGAAGCTGTAGTCCAAAACAGTAGCTTTCCCAGGTTCTGCCTGTGATTCTGGATGAAATACCCAACCATTCGGAATAGTATCTCTCAGCGGGACAGCAGGATGGTGCCACTTTAATTCTCCTGGTTTCACCCTATGGGATCCTGAGATTTGTAGTTTCCTGAGGGCTACATAGAATTCTCTGCTAGAGAACTCTAGCCCATTCCCTGAAACCATAGTTTGGGGGAAAAAAAACCGCCCTGAGGAGAAGAATTGAGGATTAATCAGTTAAGCTCTGTAGTGTAGACAGGCACACTGATAGCCTTATCCTTCCTTAATTCATCTAATCCCCCTTTAAAGCCATCTAAAGCATCTTGTGGAAGCAAATTCCGTGCCTTTAACTGCTGCACTGTGTGTGGAGAAATGCTGCCTTCCGTCCCCTGGATACCACTCAGCGTTACTGGATGGCCCAGATTCAGGTAATACGATGATGGAGGGAGTGAAAAAAAATTCTCTTTGGCATGCATGAATTCATGTACTTTTATCATGCTTCTTCCCCTTGTTTGTCATCCTTCTAAACAACAAAACAAAACAAAACAAAACAAAACAAAACAAAACAAAACAAAACAAAACAAAACAAAACAAAACAAAACAAAACAAAACAAAACACATCCTATATCCCCAAACCTAATGTTACAACCTTTCCTCATAGGGGAGTTGCTACAGTCCCTTGGTCTGGAAGGTCGTTTGCAGCTATCACTGACAGATCCAAGGACAGGATAATATAGTCTAGGGTCAGTCCTACTCAAAATGATGGTCCATGGACCAGTGCTAGCCCACAAGCCATCAGCTGCCAGTCATTTAATGTAGAGCTAACAGGTTTTTTCTCAATCTGCTAGTGGCAAGCACCATATTTGTGTCACTCTTTCTTTCTGAAAGCTTCTCACCAACCAGCAGCCAATGACTCACGGTCTGACACCAGTCCAAGGACCACCACTTTGAGTATCACTGTCTTACATGTCATCTCTTCAAATATTTAAAGAAGATTATCATAGCGGAGATCGCGGTTAGTATCTCAGTTTCCTCTTCTCCAAGCTAACATACCAAACTCCCTAAGTCATTCCTCAAAGCATTTAGTTTCCAAACCCTTTACCATCTTGGCTGCCCTCTTCTGGACATATTTCAGTTTGTTGGTATCTTTCTTGAACTGTCTTGCCGAGAACTGGACACAGTATTCCAGGTGAGTTCTAACCAAAGCAGAATAGAGTTATATTGCTAATTGATGCAGCCTAAAATTGTATTGGCCTTTGGCTGCCACATCACACTGTTGATTTATGTTTAGTATGTGCTCTACTAAGACCGCTAGATTCTTTTCACACATGTTGGTGTCCAGCAGGCATCAAAGGCAAGCACAGCTCCATACTGCCAGTGATGTATTTAAGTCTTTTACTCCAAGTCTCAAGTCAAGTCTCAAGTCTCTACTTTCAAATCTCAAGTCCTTGCAAGATACTTCCAAGTCAAGTCTCAAGTCAAGTCTTGAATCTGGGAGCCAATGTTATACCCCAACCTATATTCTAGAATTTCTAGACAGAGTCGAATAAAGTCAGTTTTAACAATTTAAGTAGAGTCGGACCTCTGTTTTTGTGATTTTACCATCTGTAGCTTTGGAAGTGGGGAATAGGATCTTTCTTATTCCCGGTTACTGAAGCCTCAAGAGCTTTAGAAGGAAGGACCCTTCCTCCTCAAGGCCACTGCCTAACACATTTTCTGTTCCCCTCTGAGATATGCGCCCTGCATTCTGGGCATGAGTCTTGCCTTCTCCTTTTAGGAAAAGTTTTAGAAAACTCCTCCTATATGTACTGGGGACAAGCTGCTGAGCAGACCTCAAGCCCACTGCCTGACCCATTTGCTGTTCCCTCTGAGAAACGTGTCTACACTTTGTGCTTGAGACAGATCATCAGGTCACCAGTAAGTTATAAGGTTTCTGAACGGATGTGTTATGTTGCTCAACCCAGGGCGCCAAGTCAGTCGCTAAAAATACGCAAGTCTCAAGTTGAGTCAAGTCAGTGTGTAATTTTTGCTGAGTCAAGTCCGAGTTGAGTCATTGAAGGCTGGCTTGAGTCCAAGTCTATTCACTCGAGTTGACATCATTGCGTAGTACCCCTGCCCAGAAGGAGAGGAAAGGCCCTCCCTGCTTCCCAATCGTCACTGCCCTGCCCTTAGAGGGAGAAGCGAAGAGGCAGGCACAGCTCCACCACGCCTAGGCCCAGACGCAGAGGAAACGACCTCCCTCCATCCCAGCCGCCGCTGTTCTGGCCTTGAAGGGAGAGAGAAGAGGCAGTATCTGCTGGATGTAATCTCCTCCTGTGCTGCTATCCCTTTTTCCTTTTGTGTCATGTCTTAATTAGACTGCAAGCCTGAGGGAAAGGAACTGTTTTGTTCTTTCACTTGTACAGCAGTGTGCAAGGGATGGCACTATATAAATGGATGATGACGATGTCACCGTGCGTCCTATATTTGTACATTTCATTTCTCCTGCTTAAAGGTAATACCTTAGTTATCCCTGCTGAAACTGATTTTTGACAGTTTTGGCCCAATTCTTCAGTCTGGCCCTTTCCACATGTGGAGGGGGAAACGGGGGAAAACGCTCCGAAACGGAGCTTACCGGCAGCCGGGTAAGTCCGTCGTCATGCAGAGCAGTGCGAACTCGCTGCTCCGCACTCCTCCGGCGTCCAAAATGGCGGCTTCCGGCTGGCGGAGGCTCTCCACCAACCGGAGAAGCTCGCCATCCAGAAGCCCACCCCTGGCAGATCTGCAGGCACGCACTAGTGCACGCCTGCAAATCTGCACCGGAGCGCAGTGACGGAGCTGCATGGGGCTGCATGTTTCGTGCTTCTTAAAAGCCTCTGAAAAGAGGTGTTTAAAAAACACGCAGCGCCGCTAGTTCCGGTTGCTTTGGAGCGGATTGAGGTGTGGAACTACGAAAAGTAGTCCGCCCCAATCCACTCCACGGTGTAAACGACCTCCGTGGGAGGTCGCTCTGAGCCGTTTTAATACCCCGGTGTGGAAAGGGCCTCTGTTAAGGTCCCTAGAGAGTGTACTGGTGGAAAGAGAGCAGAGAGGGAGCCAGCCTCACTTCCAGTGGCAGGGAATTCCACAGTCTGGAAGCAGCCACCAAAACGACTCTTTCCTGTGTTCTCATCCAACGTGCCTGTGATGGTGGTGAGACTGAAATAATGTCTTCCATTAAAAGACAGCAGAACCCAAGCAGATTCAAATGGCCTTTGCTAAAGTCCTCCCAGATGTTGTACATATAGGCCATTTCCGTACTACACTGTTATAGTGCTATTATTCCACGTTCAATCTCCTATGGAATCCTGAGATTTGTAGTTTAGGGAGGGCCTTTAGAATTCTCACCAAGAGAGTTCTTTGGCCTCAGTAAACTACAAACCCCAGAATTCCACAGGATGCTGAAAGTGGAATAAGAGCACTGTAGCAGTCTAGGGCGGAAGTGGTCACGTTTTTAAGTATCACAAAAGTGCAGCCAGCAATAGTTGTGGAGGGGAGCAGTTGCTGCTTATACAGTTGGCTGCCATTTTTCTAAAGCCCATGCTATTTTCATGTGTTTTAATACCGAATGACCACTAGATGTCTCTGTAGCTTCACCATAATTTTTAAAAAAATCTCTAAGCTGGCCAGCCTCCACACATCTGGGAGGTATTGTTTAAAGAGAGGTTGAAAACAACAGGGGCTTCTAATGGTTAGCTATTAAATTCAAATGTTCATCTAGATAAGTAAGGTATTTGAATTAAGAACTGCCAACAGTTCAGAGCCTGGAATTCAGTTTAATTAAACCAATTCTGATGCACTTAGAAAAAGCAATAACCCAAATTACTATGAAGTGTAGTGGTATGTGTCGAAGCACACACCCGCATTATCACTGTGCCTATAGCGAGACCCACTACGGGAATCCTAAAAATGCAAGAGGCTGTGTTGTGTTCTCTCTCTCTCTCTCTCTTCCAAAATCCAATTTTTGTGTGTACCAGGAACAGGGCTTTGGTCAAATTTAAAATAGGGTAGCTGATCCCAATAAATTATAACTTGGGGGGAAAAAAACATTTCCATTAAAAAAATCGTGGGGATTCCAGCTGAATTCAGGGGCACCAGAGAAAGGGTTTTGTTTGGAGGGATATGGCTGATTCCTCTCTCCCCACCTTCATTTATATCCCTCCTTTTTCCCAGGCTGAGACTCAAGATGGTTTTCAAGAAGGAAGAAATACAATAACCATGCATATAGTTAAAAACATACAAAATTAATATTATGGGTTTGGTCACACTATAGGTTTGTTGCGTGATCACACTGGCTTAGTCTGTGTTTGATGTTTCCTTGTCACACGACATTGTGACTCCCATTGTTGTGCTGTATTTCCATTGCTGGAAGTGCATCTTTTCATGGATAGGGAGAATCCCGTTAATAGCTCCAATATAGCTGCTGTTCAGCTATTGCTTCTTGGTGCAATTGTTTCGTCTCACTGCAGCTCTGACCTTCTGGCAGTCATGTGGTGTGAGGGGCAGTGATTCTCCTCTTCTCCCCCTCCCCTCCCCTCCACTTCTGGTATCCAGACAAAGAGGACATCATGGGGCACAGGAACAAGATTGCTTTCACAATGTTCCCCAGTATATATTTCTTTGTTGTTGTTTTGCTGTAATTGTGCAATTGCATTGCCATGGTGCTGGTTAGCACACCACAATTATGCAATGACAACAAAGCAAATAATCGGGCAATGACGGGAGCAGGGAAAAAAGGAAAGAAAAAATAGTGTGCATGCACTACACAGAGTGGACAGAGGTAGGAAGGCAAGGTCAGCGAGGTAGTGCAGAAAACTGATTGCAGGAATATCCATGACCAAAGCAACTCCATGGGGTAATTGCAGAGAAGGTGTGAAAGTGTTTCCACGCCAGTTATGTTTCCGTTTGCTTAAACAACCAGATTGTTGCAAGACAACAGGCAGCGGTGATAAAGCCCTAGATTACAATTAAGGGGTCTCATGTACCGGCAACAGTATCAAAACAAATAGTGGAAGTGTACTTCTGATTTTGAAAAACAATACCTGTTAAACAGTGCACCAGGCCCAAGGGCTGCAACATTTTAACTCCTGAATGCTTTTAAGAGCAATTCATCCTCTCAGGAAAAGGAGAGTCAAAGAAGCTTGGAAGAAGCTGAAAATGAAGTAAGATTATCCCTGATAAAGTGGTCAGGACAGAGCCTGGGAAACAAAAAGGACTGGCAGAAGAGTCCGTTTGGGCACAGGTTCTCAGGTATCAAGTCTGGACGTCAGTCGTTCTAGCACACTATAGACAGAAGGTGACACTCCAGCGGTTTAAGCAGGGGTCTTCTCCAAACCCTACCTGGAAACCTTCTGCCAGAACTTGTAGAGGTTATTGTTTTGGACCACAACGCCCAGAACATCCCTAACCAGGATGGTTGAGGGACCCACTCTTCTGCCTCGCCCACTTTGCCCATGTCTTTGTCCCTGCTAATGAAAAGGTCCAGGGGTTTTGACCCTGTGAGGCCTGGCTCTACTATGCCACTAAGCCTTCTATACCCACGGCTTTAATTTTTTTAATGCCATGTCTCACAAAGCAACAAACAAAAAGCTACAGTAAGTAGCTGGCATCTGCTCAGTGGGCATATATTGGGCATGGGCAACAAAGCCACGTAAGTCATGAGTAACTCAATTTTGTTGTCCTCTGGACCCCCCGCCCCATTTATTGTTATTGCTTCCAAAACATGGAGGATCATCCACCAGGAAGTGCAATTCTCCTTTGACCAAGATTCACAGTCCGCATGTGCCTTTTCTTGGTATTAGAAAGGGGAAAATAAGGAGCGGTATCGAAAAGTGGGATTCCAGGGACAGAAAAGCAGGATCCAGTGGAACTGGGAGGGGGCTGTCTCTCTTTACCCCTGCACATTGTTGTAGCCCTCAGTTGTCAGGTGCTGGAGGTGAAAGGAGAAGCAAAGAAAGTTAGTCATTGTCAGTGGAACACTGGACTTTGCTTTGGTGGTGTTATGTGCTTTCAGGTCAGTTCTGATTTATGGTGACCCATCCTTGGGCTTTCTTGGCAAGATTTATTCAAAGGAGGTTTGCCATTGCCTTCCTTTGAATATAACCTACAGTCTGTGGACCAGCGTCTGGTGGTAAGTTTCCAGGAAAGAAAGGAAGAGTTATAGCAAATGGGCACAGATATGGTACCGGTCCTTGGCCGATTGGGAAAAAAATCCTTGCCAGTCCCTCGCATCAGATAGTGTAAGAAGAACTGGCCTACAGCACGTGGTACTCTTTGGAGGTCTTCCGTCCAAGTACTAACCAGGCCAGATCATGCTTAGCTTGTGAGAACAGACAGAAGCTGATGCCTTCGGGACGCTTGGACGGCTTTGCATTTAGCTTAAAGGTTTTTAAGTCCGTAAGCAGAATCTCTAGTGTAGGTGGTTACATTGGTGGAGCCTATGATTGGGTGAAAGTGTGGAAAAATGGTCTCCTCTCTGTCTTTCAAAATTGCCCAAGACCAATATATATGTAAAAGTCTCTTATGACAGCCTTGCAGACAGACTCTTACATGGTACTAGACTTCATGTTACGTTTACATAGTTCTGTAGCCAAAAAGCATCAGCTGCCAGAAACATGTCCTGTAGCAACAGGGGTGGATTGGATATTTTTGGACTCCGGGGCCATTTCCTCACTAGACCGTTGTAGTGCTATTATTCCACTTTCAACACCCTATGGAATCCTGGGGTTTGCAATTTAGGGAGGGGCCTCAAAGGCCCCTCCCTAAATTGCAAACCCCAGGATTCCATAGGGTGTTGAAAGTGGAATAATAGCACTATAACAGTCTAGTGCGGAAATGGCCCAGGTCCCATTTTCTCTGATGCTTGGCCATGCTGGCAGGGGCTGATGAGTGTTGGAGTTTAACAACAACTGGAAAGCCACGGTCCACTCCTACCAGAGTCTATTTCTGTCGTCTGGCACTGTAGCACACCTGTCAAGCGCATCTGCTTGCTGTTTTGATGTTCTGAAGGCTGTGGGAGAAGGTGCAGCGCAGAGGAGAACACGATTCCCCATTCTCAAAGTGTGGTATTCATCAATTTTGTCAAAACTCTGCCTGCCAAGCAGCAGGAGAACACAACTTTTTTTTTTTAAAAAAAAACCCCTTCCTGCAGTACCACTTGCTTTCTGGCTAAGTCTGACTTCACTTGACAAGCGCTGTAACGCAAGAGTTCAACATTTGACTGGGGGAGAATGACACATTGACTCGGCTCGGCATAATTGCTTCCTCTACTGGAAATCTTCAGCCATCCTCAAGGAAGGAACTAGAGGTGACTTTGACAGTCACTCACAGCTCTGAGAATAGAATCCGCTTAATCAAGTCAAAAGGAGAAAGTCAGGTTGGCTCCTTCTTTTAAAAAGTATAACCTGCGCACTATAGAGGAGAAATCTAGATATGGAGATCCACCTCTAAGACCTCTTGGAGACCTCTCAGACCCAGCCATGGAAAGAACTTTGCCCTCTGGGAACAATTGTCCTTTTCAATTAATTTGAAGGGCTTTGGAAGGTTCTTTCAAGCTGAAAGCTGCCGCTGATTTCAGTGGCCTATTACCTTTGCTCTCCCATTAGTGGCTACTAAAGTTAGAGAACAAACCAGGGTGGGGAGGGGTTATATGCAAAAGATCAATGCATGCTGACAGACTGCTGATCTTGGCATCCATAATGAGGCCCATAACTGCTTCAAGGGAAGTTGATTATGGTAATTGTGTTCTTTCTCTGTTTTTCTTGAATGGATGGGCCCCCTCCTCTTCTTCATCCCCCGGTGTGCCGTAAACTGGGATGAAAATAATCTGTTAAATCTTCAACGTACCTAACGGACTTTGGAGAGTTTGCATTTCCGATCTTGCAGCTGGCTGTCTTGGAATGTACCGCCTGATCGTCAGGGGTGGCAGGAGCTGTCATTTGAGCGTGGATCAAGGCCAGTCCCTGTTGTGGCTGTAGCAACGGTTGGAAGCAAACAGACCTCACTGCTTTTATACAGCGATTGATGGGAGAGGGGACAATGGGGAGGCAGATTGTTCCTCTGCCGCCACCAGTCTTTTCTTGGATTTATGTACAGAAGCCGTTGGCTTCCTTCTTACATGTTGAAGTGAATTCCTCTTTCTTTGGGATCTTTCACATCACATGGTTATAGCACTGTGACTCTGCTTTAACTGCAATGGTGCCATCCTATAGAATCTTGAGATTTGCAGTTTAGGGAAAGGCAGAGGCGTATCAAGGGTGGGGCAACTCGGGCGCATGCCTTGGGTTCCAATTTCAGGGGGGCACAAAAATCTGGCCCCCCACCCTTCCATCCAGGCCTGTCCCCCTGCCACCCCCCACCAGAGTTGTTCCTGGCCTGGGCCATTTCCGCACTACACTCTTATAGCGCGATTATTCTACTTTCAACATCCTATGGAATCCTGGGGTTTGCAGTTTTGGGAGGGGCCGGCTGGCCCCTCCCGAAACTGCAAACCCCAGGATTCCATAGGATGTTGAAAGTGGAATAATTGCACTATAAGAGTGTAGTTGTGGAGTAGGTGGTGGCGGTGCCAGCCTTCCCACCCAGGCCTGGCCCTCTGCCGTCCCCCATTGCCAGGGTCTTAGCCCAGGGTGGCAGTGGCGAGAGAAGCAACACCTAGGGGCGCAACTTCCAAGCTTACCCTAGGCACTGTCGACCCTAAATGCGCCACCGAGGAAGTGACATGATATTACTTCTTGTCACCATTTTGAGAGAGATTGGAGAGGGGATCAGAGGTATTTGGGAGCAGGACACGGTTGTAGGCTGCTTGTGCATAGGGACATTTTCACGTCAAATGTTCCGCTTTCGTTCCCAGTTTCCTCGGCCTTTTTGAAGAGAGGCAGGACCGGCACTTTTGGGGCCCCGTCACACTACACCTTTAATGAAGAGCAATTAGTAGACAAAAGGGAGGCAGACGGGTGGACAGGCTTGGTCTAGAAAGAGACTGAGAGTGAGAGGAGGGGGCTCATTGCTGAGATGAGAAATTGTGTGTTGTTGAGTGTATTTTCAGCTTTCATGCGCCACTAGATTGCCCTGGACTGTGATGAAATTAGAGCCGCTCTCATTGACCTAAAGAGGCAGGCTATACCCCTCCAAAGTATCTTAGGGGGATTCAAACGTGGTGGAAGATATGCCAGTCCGGCAGCAGAGAGGAGCTCCACTAGTGGGGTGCCCCATCTACTCAGACATTCCCGCTTTCCGGGTGTAAGCCTGCCGTTGCCATTTTCCTGCTAGTCAGGCTGAAATGGGGCATTCTGTGGGGGGATTTGGTCAGTGGATCCGAGGCCACCTTGTTCTTTGATACGTATCTGCTTTAGAGCTTGGAAAAATTAGCTGCTTGGACAACAGTTCCCCGATTTCTACTCAGCCACCATGACACTTTCATTTCATACAGATCGGCACAGCTTGGAAAAGTTATATTTTGGTCTAGAAAAACACCTTGCAAGAATATAAATTAAACAGACTGTCCAACTAACTATCCAACTGTCCAGCTAACTGCCCTCAAAGGCCCCTCCCTAAACTACAAACCCCAGGATTCCATAGGATGTTGAAAGTGGAATAACAGCACTATAACAGACTAGTGCGGAAATGGCCCTAGTCAACTGCAGATCTGCAGATGTTATTAATGAGGAAGAACACAAAAAAACTAGTGGATTAAAAGACAACAAAAAACCCCTTGCAATTTATATACTGAGGTTTATATACTGAGTCCTCATTGTAGTCTTTTAACTATACCACCCTGAAGGTGGCTTCCACACTGTGCAGTTATATAACCATTTTGAGCCCACTTGAACTCCCGTGGCTCCACCCTAAGGAATCCTGGGATGTGTAGTTTCATGAAGAATATAGAATTATCTTCCATTCATGTGAGCTTGTCAAACTACAGTTCATAGAGTTCCTAGGATGCACTTAAGCACTATCAAACTTTGTAGTGTCAAAGAGACCATAGTTGGTTTCCTGTGCATTGGGGAGGGAATCAAAATCCACCTCTCTGCTGCCAGTTTTATTTTAAAAAAGGGAGAAAAGTTTCCCCTCTCCTCTAGCCTTCGTCACAGCGAATTGTCAAAGCCAGAGAACTGATTGATATCCTGCCACTTAATTCCCTCCCCTCCCAGGCAATTAGGATTTCTCTGTGGATTTATTCTACTTGTAGCTCATTACTCTGACGAGATTATATCCCGAAAGCAGTTTAATAAATAATGCTTAATGCACTGCACCAGGATGTAAGTGATGGCTGCCAGCTTGGACGGCTAGATAAATTCACGAAGGTTAGGGGCACTGGGATGGTCAGGACGGCTATAGATCAGTACCGGTTTCAGAGGCAGTGTGGCTCTGCATTATCCGTCACTGCAGAGTGAAAGATGGAGGGTGCAGTTGAATTCAGCTCCTGAATGGTGTTTATGGGAAGAATGGTTCTGATTGAGCAGGTCTCTTTTTATGTTCTTACTAGTGTGTATAACCAACGTTGACCAGGATTTTATTTTCTCATAGGTAATACTTGGTAGAAAGATTTGAGATCCTGTGTCTCTAATTCCCCAACTCTCTTGTCTAATACCTGTAACTTTTCCCCATATTCCCCAATCCAATCTGTATTCAGAGTTATTAACATACAGAGGCTGGGTTCCTGAAGGAATACACTGCCCTCCTCCTTGCTGCTCGGCCTCATCTCCATAGCAACCGGTCAGGCCCAAGAGCTCTCTGGCTGAGAATTCTAAAGGCCCTTCCCTAAACTGCAAACCCCAGGATTCCATAGAACCTTCTTAGGCAGCCAATCGTATGAGGTCTTCACCTGACACAGCCAATCATATGAGGCCTTTGCCTGCCTGACACAGACAAACTCACAAATTTTGACTTTTATATATTAGATTTACAGTGCTTTCAAGTCTTGAGACCACTTCTCCATGTGTTTTCTTAGCTTTCCCTTACCTGGGGCCATTTCATAGTACGGTCAGCCCTCTGCATTTGCGGGTTTAATGTTCACGGATTTGATTATTTGCGAATTTTTCCAAACCCTGCTCCCCCCGCATCTTAGGTACTTCTTTTCCGGGGGAACCTTCCCTCTCGGCAGCTCCAATCAGGCCATACAGCCCTTTAAAGAAACCCTTCTGGTCTTCTTCTTCCTCCGCCAGCCACTGCCTTGCTAAGGATGGTTTGCAGCCCAGTTTCTCCGCATCAGAAACCTTCTCCTGGTTGACCCCCATAGACACCCAAGGAAGGAGGTGGATGCAAGAGAGGGAGTATAGGGTCCCCATGCTGACCTTTCCCTTTCCCTTCACTGACCTGGTTTGGACCCTGCATGCCCCTTTCTCACAGACGCCACATAAATGTTTTGATATTTGCATTTTTCCCCACTTTTACAGAGGACCTGAGATCCTAACTCTAGTGAATATGGAGGGACATCTGTACTCAGTTATACCACTGTGATTCCACTTTAATTGCCATGGCTGCATCAAACGGAATCCTGGAAGCCGTAGTTTGGTGAAGCAATGGCACTCTCTGGCTGAGATTTCTAAATACTCCTTCCTAAACTTGAGATTCCAGAACTCCATAAGGATAGAACCATGGCAGTTGAAGTGGAATCATATAGTGCTATATCATAGTGTAGGGTGAAAGTGTCCCCACGGTGTTTTCCAGATGTGTGTGACTGCAATTTCCAACAAAGGAGCATCTGGCATCTCTGTGAATAAGCTAGGTGGAAGCCCACCTCCTTGAAACGCTACTTTTATGTATGAAATGAATGTTCTGGAAGGAAGGGCTTTTTTTCCCCTTGCACGGTTCCTCTTCTGCAATATGCAGGATTGAAAACATTACTTTGCTGGATTGCAACTCCCAGCATGGCCAGGGAATTCTGGGAGCTTTTCTAAGCTCTGGCCCAGATGCGAATTGATGTCCTCGCCAAGACCTGAGGGTCCAGCCTGTTGTGAGTACAGCTCTTTTGCTGACTCCAGTAATGAGTTGTGCTGGCCTTTATTTATAGGACTGCCTGAAGGATATGACAGGAAGAATTGAGTGCGCTGCCAAGATATTAAATGGAATTCCCCAGGAAGGCAATAAGTGCATTCAAAAGAGCCTCTGAGGCAGAAACAGGGAAGAATCAGGCAAGGTAAGTCATACATAATGATCTCAGTTTGTGTCCATTGATCTGGTCATAACATGCCTCCGAGAGGGGAAAACAGCTGTAAAGGTCTTCCAAAAAGTCAGCCCACTGCTTGGTGCGGGGGTGGCTCACAAGTTGGCAGTCAGAATTAGTCAGGTCATTGAAGCTTCTTGGGGAAAAAAAATCATACTTTCCTCTTTTCCTTTCCCTGCTTTTATTTTATTTTGGCTTTGGATCTGAAGTTTAAGAGAAGGATGTCTGGGGTAACAGGCTGTGATCACTATGGCCATTTCCACACGAGACTGTTATAGCACTATGATTCCACTTTCAACATCCTATGGAATCCTGGGGTTTGCAGTTCCGGGAGCAGCCGGCCGGCCCCTCCCGGAACTGCAAACCCCAGGATTCCATAGGATGTTGAAAGTGGAATCATAGCGCTATAACAGTCTCGTGCGGAAATGGCCTATGTCTGGGTCCCTGCTTTGGTTGCATCCACTTTAGGGTATCTGCACTAGCTCGTTATGGCTGTTTGATACCACTTTAAGTACCATAACTCCACCCTTAGGGATCCTGGGGTTTGTATTACTTCAGATAGAGAGCTCTAGTGCTGTAGTTCAAGAGAGTGGAGTAGAGCTTTCTGGCACAGAATTCTAAGTCCTTCACCAAACTGTAAATCCCAGGATTGCACAGCATGCAGCCATGACAATCAAAGGGATACTAAATAGGTGTTAATTGTGGAGTGTAATTGTTATTATGTGCCCTAAGGTGAACCTATCACTGGGTTTTCTTGCCAAGATGTGTTCAGTGGAGGTTTGCCATCATTGCTTTCCTCAGAGGCTGGCTTTCTACGATCAAGGTCATTTCCGCACTACACCGTTATAGTACTATTATTCCACTTGCAAGATCCTGTGGAATTCTGGGGTTTGTCATTTCCTGAGGCCAAAGAGCTCTCTGGCTGAGAATTCTAAACACTCCTCCTCTTAACTGCAAACCCCAGGATTCCACAGGATATTGAAAGTGGGATGATAGCACTGTAACAGGGTTGTTACTGCCCTGGCTAGTTCGAGCTTTGGGGATATTAAAAGATATCCTCTTGATATCACAATTCGGCTGAACTTCTCTATTCCTCTACACGTGCTTGCAAGGCCACCGGACAAGCACGCATACAAGCTCGGCCGTTAATAGCCGTAATATTCAAACAACAATACAGGCAGGCCAGGAATAGCTGACTCGCTGCTTTAGGAGACCTCCAGGCAAGTACTCTAATTAGGTATGCACGCCACTTACAAAAGAGCCTCTGCCCCGCGATGGCAGCTTGATGGGTAAACTATGCAATACCCAAGTACTCTGCGTCTGCATACTGGCTACTCTATTGAGAACCGCTACGATAACTCAATCGTTCAGATTCTGACCTTTCGGAGGCTTTGTCTCCAACTCCAAATCTATTGTTTTCCCCCAAGTACGGTATAGCCTGCAGTCACAATTCTCCTTATAAAAACCCTTGATTCCGAGACCTTCCTCGGAACGCTCCCGAGTTTCATCCCACCTTGCTTGGCGAGCCTCCCCTCAGCTCCAGGTGCTGAGCTACATCGCACCCCAGCCTCGCTCTCCATTTTTCCGGGCTTCGGGACAGGTGAAGTATCACCCAAACCAGCAATTCCTCTAAAAATCCCTCTATACCACTCCAACCTTTATTTTCTTTAGTTATCTTGTATGAGTGTGTCGCATACACAGTTTTGCTTGTATTTAATAAACATCAATTGTTACTTCAACTTCGGTGTTCTCCTTGACTCGACCCGACCCGGTAGACATAGGGTTCGAGATCTCGCTACGTTACCCTGCCTCTCGTAACGCTAAGCAGTACTCTGAGCTAATTTTCCCCAACTTTAGTTGAGCACGTTTTGGTGTCCCGCCCGGGACCCCCAGTTCACAGGGTAACAGGGTAGTGCAGAAATGGTCCAAGTCTTAGTGTGGGTCCCACATCAGGAAAAAGGCAGCATATAAATGCAAGAAGGAAGGAAGGAAGGAAGGAAGGAAGGAAGGAAGGAAGGAAGGAAGGAAGGAAGGAAGGAAGGAAGGAAGGAATTGGAGATTTGAATCCTGTTCTCCCACAGAGTCGAACTCCAGTACACAAACCACTAGACCATGCTGACCTTCACTAGTATAGCTGTACTCATTTTTTTTCCTAAGAAAAAAGAGTAGACTGAGCTAGGCAACTGCATGGGGGCCAGGAGTCAGTGCTCCCCCTGCAATCTGTTCCCACACCCCTATAGCAAGCTCAAATACCTGAAATTTCCCCTGTAGTTCCTAAAAAGCAACTGGAAGTGATGTCATATTATTTCCTTTTGCCAATCTGAAAAAGACGGCAGAGGAAAATAGATGTATTTGGGGGTAGTATGCAATTCTGGGATGGTTGTGGGGTATATTTTTGCATGTTTTCATGCGTTTGGGGGGGCTTTCTGCATGATTTGGGGAAAAATCTGTATGAAAATTTGTGCTGAATTCTTTAAGATTATTTTTTACAGGGTTAGGGGCCTTCAGGGGTCACAAAAGTGAGATACGAGAGCTCCCTTTGGTTGTTCGGCTGCACTTTGCTCACCCCTGTCATAGACTCGATGGTAGCGCAATGTTTCTGCCATGGCCTTTCTGTGCAGCTTGAATTCCCAACTTAATGTAGGAGTAAGACAGGGTGCTAGTCTATTGCTGGCAGCAAGGGAATCGTGCGCCAGAGGAGGCCATTTCCGCTCTGCACCGTTATAGTGCTATTATTCCACTTTCAACTTCCTGTGGAATTCTGGGGCCTGTAGCTCACTGAGGCCCAAGAGCTCTCTGGCTGAGAATTCTCAAGGCCCTTCCCTAAACTGCAAACCCCAGGATTCCACAGGAGGTTGAAAGTGGAATAATAACGCTATAGCAGTGTAGTGCAGAAGTGGCCCAGAACTGGATGACATGTTGAGCTAGCAGTAACGCAACAGCCGATTTGTGGCCTTCTTCTAATTCACTGAGGAACATCCACAAATACACGGATATTCCTTTGGTTTATGCTTCCTTTTCCTAAGCAGGGCTCTCAGACAGAGTGTCTTCACTGCTATGCACACCTTTAACTTTCTAGTTTGGGCTTTTGTCTGACCAAATCACCGTCTCAGCAGTTTTGTGAGGGTCTGGACAATGTAGAATATCCCTGTTCATGATACACTTTTTCATCTCTTTCATTCTTCTGTGACCCAGGGTGATGGTGCTCTCATGGTCCTTCTCACTGTTCCTCCTTGGGCCTCACATACGCCGGAGATATCAGTGGGATCTTGTTTACCTACTTCCAGCCTCTTCCTGAGCAGCATATCACGTCAGATGTAATCTTGCAGCCCTAGATGGATGTGGTGTTCTTCAGTAAGGTAGAAAAAAAATATCATACGCAATGCACATTCAGGACTGGCATGGTGCCATCCTAACAGCTGGTGGTGGAACTGAGCAGCCAGGCAACTGTGTTTGAGCATTATATGCATTTGTCAAAGGCAGGAAACTAGACAGAGCAAGCCCTGTGTGCGTGTGTGTGTGTGTTTGCATTTTGCTTAGGGCTTTAAAACCTACATTTGAGAAGAAAAGAGTGTTTGAGGGCTCCAGGTTTTAAAACGGAATTTAACACAGGAAAAATATCACAATACACGGAGCATAGAATTTTGGAAGGCTCTTCTCATCCAGATTGGTTGGCCTGCAGGATGGAAGCCTGAGCTGGGTGCCAATTTGGAGGCTTGGCTAGTTGGATCTGAGTAGAGAAGCAGCCTCTGTTGTTTGAAATGGATAACCGGTTTCTGGATGAAATGTAAACAGAACTGAAATCATTCCAGTTTTAGTGGTTCTGCTGTCAATTCCCATTTCCCGTCAAGATAGCCTCTTTGCTTTGGGTAAAATTAAACATGGCTTTGAATTAATCCAGAGATGGCTAGTGGCTTCCATGTCAATAGAGTTATAAATCTGTTTTGGGTTTCATTCTGGTCTTTAAAGGCAGCTGAACCAATTTTGGAGGACCAACGGTTATTAGGACAGCACCTCTGAAGTATGGATTAATACCCAGTGTGGATCCACCAGTGTTCTGGCACAGAAGTCAGTAACTGAACCTCTGATTGTAGAACCATAGAAACATAAAATTGGAAGAGACCACAATGGCCATCGAGTCCAACCCCATTCTGCTATGCAGGAACAAACACTCAAAGCGTCCCCAGCAAATGGCCATCCAGTTGCTGCTTAAAAACCTCCAAAGAAGAAGACTCCATCACACTCGGAGGCAACATATTCTACTGTCAAATGGCTCTGACTGTCAGGAAGTTCTTCCTGATATTTAGATTAAACCTCTTTTCCTGTAGTTTGAATCCATTGCTCCATGTCCTAGTCTCTGGAGCAGCAGAAAACAAGCTTACTCCATCTTCAACATGACATCCCTTCAAATATTTAAACGTGGCTATCATGTCCCCTCTGAACCTTCTCTTCTGCAAACTAAACATCCCCAACTCCCTAAGATGCTCCTCATAGGGCTTCATGGCTGCCAGACCCTTCACCATTTTGGTCACCCTCCTCTGGACACATTCCAGCTTGTCAACATCCTTCCTGAATGGTGGTGCCCAGAACTGGTCATAGTATTCCATGTGAGGTCTGACCAAAGCAGAATAAAGTGGTATTATTCCTTCCCTTGAACTCAGCACTATACTCCTGTTGATGCAGCCTGAAATTGCATTGGCTTTTTTAGCTGCTGCCTCACACTGTTGACTCATGGTCAGCTTTTGGTCCACTAAGACTCCTAGATCACTTTCACACATACTGTTTTCAAACCAGATATCACCCATCGTATATCTCAGCATTTAATTCTTTCATCCTAAGTGTAATATCCTGCATTTTTCCCTGTTAAAATTCATTTTGTTAGCTTTGGCCCAGCTCTCCTATCTGTCAAGGTGATTTTGAATGTTGATACTGTCCTCTGGGGTATTGGCAACCCCTCCCAGTTTGGTGTCATCTGCAGATTTCGTCAGCATGCCCTCTATTCCTTCATCCAAGTCATTGATGAAGATGTTGAACAGCCCTGGGCCCAGGACAGAACCCTGTGGCACCCCACCAGTCACTTCTCTCCGGGATGAAAAGCAGCCATTGGTGAGCACCCTTTGGGTTTGGCTGGTCAACTAATTACAAATCCACCTAACAGTAGCTTTGTCTAACCCACTTTTTTAAAAACTAGAGTTCTTGGGGCAGACATATTGGCTGGGTATGGCCTGACTACTGTTATTAGTCCTGAATGGAATAGGCTTATTGTACCTGGTCTTTTCCACTAACCAAAAGGATGCTAGCCTACGTATGTTACTTTTCTTTCTCATTCCATTTCTCCACAATAAACATGTTGAGGAAACCTAGACAGCAAGTCCTGTGATGAGAGTGTGGAGATATTGATTAATTTAGCCTGGAGATGAAACAATTAGAGGTAGTTGAGAACCATCCTCAAACATCTGCAGGACTGAAGATGGAGGTTGGTGGTAATCTTGCAACCACCAAGATGGGCCATCTTACCACAGTGAGATTCTGACTCTCTCAGGAGATCTCAGCTCTGCTGTAAGGCCAAGAACTCTAAGAGATCCCCCTCTTCATTTTGGGATTCTTACAATTTGCACAAAATATGATTTGCATAAAAATTCAGTTCCTGCACAAAACTAGTGTCCCTATAACTTGGAAATAATGCTAATTAAGTGGTAAACTCATTCAGTTTTCTCCTGACTTGACTTAATTTGCTACTTTTCCTTATTAAAACTGAGTTTAAGCCTATACTTTTACAAGCTAATTATTTTAGGCTATTAGGATTCATTAGCCTAGGTGGCTTTCCCTCTCTACATTCAGTGACGCTGGTAAGACAGGAAAATCTTAGGAAGAGAATAATTAGGATTACGTATGTCTATTGTCAGGCATGTTAATGTGACTGCTATGTTATTAAGGCTGTCTGCAGGAAAGAGGGTCTAAGTACTATAAAGGCACCAGATCCCGTCTGATCTTGGAAGCTAAGCAGGGTCAGTCCTGGTTAGTAGTTGGATGGGATTTGTATCAACAAATTTGTATCAACAAATATCAGGTGCTGTAGGATATATTTCGGAGGAAAGAACTGGCAAAACCATCCCTGAGTATTCCTTGCCTAAGAGAACTCTATGACATTCAAATAGGTGCCAAAAGTCAACAGGCAACTTAAAGGCACATACATATACTATGGAAAAGAGGAAGGTAACCTTAGGAGGCCAGGAACAAAAGAACACCTGAGAAGCAATTGAAGAGATGAGATTAGGACAACTGAAAATAAATGGAAAGGGGTAAAAAGTGAATCCTGACCTGGAATGGAGGATGGTATGGTATATGTGTAATTTGTCTGCTTAGTCCCCAAACAGCCATGGCCCTTTCAGAATGTCAGACCCTTTAAGCTTGAAGATGCTGGAGTCTTTCTGGAGGTGCGGGATTTGTTGCTATTCTCTTTAGTTTCCCTGTATTGATTTTATATGGCTTTTATTGTATGCTATTTGGACTAAGCTGCAGTGAACCCCTTTGCATCCTTTCAGTGTGTTTATTATTGCTCACACAGTTCTGAGTGCTTGGATAATAAAGTGAAAAGTTCCTCATCTACCCCCTTTTTCATCTCTCTGGTTCTCTCCACACTCATCTCCATTCTGATTTTTTTTACCCACTCCCTTCTTCCGTAGGTCCTATTTTGTGGGGTTTTACTAAGCTTGGAACCAAAAAACACAGTCGACTGAAACTGTGACCTTCCTCTTTGCATCCATGCCTGTGCTGCTAAAAATACATTTGGAATTATAGCCCATCTTAAGTTAAGTGAGCAAAATATGTGCTTTACCACTGATATTTGCAAATCTTGCCTCTTCGTTAATGGGGAGACAGAATGATTCAGTTGTGCAGAAAAAATGTTCTGCATATTCTCAAAGGCACTCATAACATTTCTAATTAATAATTCTCCTTGATTCATTGATGAATATTTGCAGGCAGCAGTTACATGGATCAATGTCCTATAGGTGAAATTAACACATCATTCCTTATTAATCTTTAACAAAAAATGTTTGAAAGGTAAGTGAGAAATGTATATATTGTCAGGGAGCGGAGGTAGAAAGAAGAGGGGTGCAGATTAATAAGAAAAAAATTAACTGAAGAGCTTATAAGATGAGGTCCCATGCTTTAGGACAGTCTTTCCCAACATGACAGTTTCCATCTATTAGATTCCCATTATCCCCAGGCAACTTTGCATTATGAGCTTTGTAGTCCACCCTGGAAAAAAATCCAGGTTGGGGGAAGACAACTTTAAAATGACAAAAAAAGCTCTGTTGAAGATGCCAGTAACAAAAAGTGGGTTCCTAAAAGTAAAAAGTGAAAGCCTTCATCATGTTCTCTATGCATCCCACAGCTTATATTGCAAAATGAATGTTTTAAATAATGAATCCCTCTACAATAATTAAACTAATTAAACAATTTCAGTCCGTAATGTTGGTGGCAACAAATTAATCTTTCAATTTCTAGTGTTTTAATATAATCAAATTAATTTTCACATCTAATGACTCAAGCTTTGTTTTTCCCTTTTGGAAACTAAGCACAGACACACAGCAACCGCAACAAATAGGCTGACTGATCAGACAGGCGCAAAGAACCCATCCAGTGCTACCATTTTACTAACTCGTGCCACATGGCAAGACTTAATGCACTTGCCAGTACTGTGCATTTGACAGAAATGTGCAAAAGCCATTCATGAGCATGCACTATGTTTCTCTGAGACCATCCAAACACAAAAACAAAGCAAAGTTCACCAGTGGCTCACACTGAGAAGACATGCAAAAACATACAAGTCAATATTGAAATAGAATTAAAGTATTAACAGTATTAAAAGAATTTAAAACATACCCTTAAAATAATAAAAGCAGTTTTTAAAAAGTACAGTTTAAACCAATACAATATCCACTTGAAAGCCCTTTTCTAAAAACCTTCAGTCCTGAAAGCCTGTTGGGAAAATAAAAAAGGGTTTTCAAGGACATCAGGAAGGAAACCATTCTAGCCTTGCCAACGAGGAAGTTCCAGAGCCTAAGAGCAGCCACTGAGAAGGCTCTGTCTCATCATGTTGCCACCAATTGTATCTATGAAGGTGGTGAGACTGGAAGATCTTCTGAGAATCTCAGGCTTACACAGGGAGGGATTTCAGAAAAATGTTAGGAGATCTTTCAGACAGCTGTTTGATAGTGGAGAACACTCTCTCAGAAAGAGGTCATCTGAGTTTCGTTATCGATTAAGAAGCAATGATCCCATGGTCGCTTATCACAGATGCTGGAAGAGCGGATTTCCTTTACTGCTTCGGCTAGCCAAAATGGCCAGGGAAACCCTTCCAAATGTAGGTGTTTATGTCTACTCAGAAGTCAGGCCCATTGATTTAGTAGGATTTACACATTGTAAAGCTGTACATAGAGAGCCAGCGTGGTTTAGGAGTTTGAGAGCAGGGTTCGATTCTCTTCTCAGCAGTGGAAACCCACTGGGTGAGCACCTTGGGTGCATCCCAGCCTCTCGTTTCCCAACAATCCTGTGATGGGTTTTCCTAAGAGTCACTATAAGTCGGAAACAACTTGAAGGCATACAGCAGGAACAACGACGGGGCACAGAGGATTGCCCCCTCAGTTTGTTCCATTGATCTATCCGTGAGCACAAAGTCTTACAAAGGCAGGTCATTGGCCATTTCCGCACTAGCCTGTTATAGCGCTACGATTCCACTTTCAACATCCTCTGGAATCCTGGAGTTTGCAGTTTCGGGAGGGGCCTCCCGAAACTGCAAACCCCAGGATTCCAGAGGATGTTGAAAGTGGAATCGTAGTGCTATAACAGGCTAGTGGGGAAATGGCCATTGTGTTTGGGTTCCCTGACTGGTTAATGGTAGCTAGGAGCAGAATTTAAATCAGAACGGCACAAAAAGGTGTAACTCTCTCTCTCTCCCCCCCCCCCACACACACACACTCACTGCACTACTGTCCTAGCCCAGTTCCTTTGCACCATCTTCATGTACTGATATTCTTAAGCTTTACGTTGTGTGTGTCAGGAAGAGACTTTGGACAGGGTGTGCTATTTGCTTTGGTTGTCAGTTTGCTTGGGACCAATTTAAAATACAGGTGTGGACCCGGAATAAAGTGGGCAACCACGGCGGGTGCTGCCGTTGCCGTTCTGTGCCTTCAAGTTGTTTCCAACTCACAGTGACCATAAGTTGAACCTATTACAGGGCTTTCTTGGCAAGATATGTTTAAAGGGAGGGTTGCCTGTGATGTAGACTCAAATCAATTGACTTGGTCTTGAGTTGTTTCAGTGACTTCACTTGGACTTGACTATAAATGACGCACTGACTCAAGTTGGCTTGTGCCTTGGATATTTTTAGCGACTGCCGTGCTGTCCTTGGTTCAGTAGCACAACACATTCGTCCCGAAACCTTACAACTTTGAACAACACTTCCACCTCTTTTTGCCACGTGACGATCTGCTTCAAGCCCAAAGCTTGGGTCATTTCTCAGAGGAGAAAAGCAAACAGATTAGGCAACAGGCTTGAGGCGGGGTTGAAATCTGCTCGGCAGCTTATCACTGCTGCATACCGAAGGAAACTTCTAAAATTTTTCGTAACCCCCAGAGCACAGGGAAGGATCCTTCCTTCTAAAGCTTCTGAAGCTTCAGTAATGCGGGGGTAAGAAGGATCCTATTCCCCACTTCAGAAGTTGGCCCCTGGACTTGAGACTTGACTGAAATTAACTTGCAAAGACTTCAGACTTGACGAGACTTGGAGTAAAAGACTTAAATACACCTTTGGGGGTTACCTTTGTCTTCCTCTGAGGATGAGAGAGTGGCTCTTGCCAGAGGCTAGCCAGTGGGTTTCCATGGGCGAGTGGGGATTTGAACCCTGGCCTCTCAGGCTTCTAGTCCAGCACTCAGACCACCACATCACATGGGCTGCAGCAGGTCCTAATATGAAATCCAAAGTCAACCCCTCCTCCTGATACCCACGAGTCACTGAGGAAGAGCTTTCAGCCCCTCTGCCCTTCTTTGTCCTATACAGAGAATTATTTGCTGGCAGGACTATTTCTGCAGCCTACAAGGATATGTCATATTCTTCCCAGTTGCACATTAGTCATTCAGGAGTCCCAGATGACTTAGATTTTGCAGCAAAGCACCAAACAGGGAGTAGGGGGTGTTTGTCACAATGACTAATTGGTCTTGTGTTATTATGTCGATTTGTCATTGCTCTCTCTCTTTCCCTTTCTCTCTCTCTCTCTCTTTCTCTCTCTCTCTCTCTCTCTCAACCTCTCTTTCTGTCTCTCTCTCTCTGTGTTTATGAACCCTGGGCCATTATAGAAGCCACAAATGCTTCTGTGAATTATAAATGGAAATGTCATTGTGTATAAATCCACGGTTCATTGGGGAGTACCGTTTTCTCAGTGGGTGGGTAGGGCTTACTCCCAGCATGATCTATGATTTAGTTCAATCCCCAAACTGTCGGACAGTATTGATCTCTGAACTACCTGTTTAAATTTGTATTAACAGAGCACGTGTAAAGAAATGAAGGTAGTGAAACAGCCGTAGTCTTGAGATCGCTAAAATTTAAGTACCTCTAAAAGCAGATGACGGGATATATATTAAACTCTATGTACCTGAAGGTTTGAGGACCTCAACAGCTTAGGTCTTGGCCTACATATTAGAGGAAGGGGTTTAATAAACCCGAGATATGGAAACCATGAAGCATAACCTTTATTCATATTTTGCCAGATGGTGTGAGAGCAGATGTCTGGAGAAAAGGGATTGCACATATCCTGCTGAGGTGCCAGGAGTTCATTATAGTCCTGCAGCTGTGCCAAGTCTATTTTTTCCTGGCAATGCTCCCTTGCCTTTGGCATCTGAGTATCAAAGGCTTGGATCCAGGCGTAGTTGTATTTAGAGTAGAACCACTGAAATCAGTGCAGTGGGACTTGAGCCCTTTCCACAGGATGTCGTTGTCCCGCATTGTGGACAGGAGAAGGACAGGACCTGGATGACACTTATGCACAATGTTGTCCATGTCCTGTTGTCCTCCAGTCCCCAGACGGCACAATCACGCAGCAAATCATTGAAGGGTAAAACCTGTCAATGACCAGTGCTTGTGCAGCCCTCCCTTCATCCTCCCACACTTACCTAATCTACGGAGGATCAGGAAGTGTGATGGCCACGCTTCCTGCCCCAGCTCAGCCCGGGACAGTGCCTGGCTGGGCTACGGAAAGAAAAGGAGCACGGCTACTGGGATCCCTGCTGGATGCCACCAGGATCATGTAGAATGTGGAAAGGACCTTAGTCATGATTAACTCACATTTCCCCAATTTAAGTGGGTCCGCTCTAAGTGAGAGCCAGCCTTTGAATGTTGGACTACAATCCTGCAGAGTAGGGTTCATTTCCCCACTCGGCTATGGAAACCCACTGGGTGAACTTGGGTGTGTTACACACTCTTCTCCTTAGCAGTATGCTATAGTGTCCCATAGGCTTCTGTTTTAGCTTTCATACTGTTTGACATGAACATGAAAATTCTGGGAAAATTTATCTGTGAATGTGAACTGGGGTACCACTAACCCATGGATGGTAATCTAGTTGTACCTTTCCCTTTCATCAAGTACTTAGGCAGAAAAATGGCACTCACTGAGGCAGAAAAAATGGAATGCACAAATACAGGAGGGGGACACGTGTTATCCAGTACATGTGAAAGGGATCTAGGAGTCTTGGTAGATCACAAGCTGAACATGAGTCAACAGTGTGATGTGGCAGCCAAGAAAGCCAACGCGATTCTTGGTGGCATCAATAAAAGTCTGGTGTCTAGATCAAGGGAGATAATGGTGCCACTCTATTCTGCTTTGGTTAGACCTCATCTGGAATACTGTGTCCAGTTCTGGGCACCCCAATTCAAGAAGGATACTGACAAGCTGGAGCATGTCCAGAAGAGGGCAACCAAAATGGTGGAGGATCTGGAAACTTTGCCCTATGAAGAGTGGCTTAGGGAGCTGGGAATGTTTAGCCTGCAGAAAGGAAGGTTAAGAGGGGACATGATAGCCATGTTTAAATATTTGAAGGGATGTCATGTCGAGGAGGGAACGGGCGTGTTCTCTGCCGCTCCAGAGACTAGGACAAGGAGCAATCGATTTAAGCTGCAGGAAGGGAGATTCCACTTGAACCTCAGGAAGAACTTCTTGACGGTCAGAGCTGTCCGGCAGTGGAATCTGCTGCCTCCATGGAGTGTGGTGGAGTCTCCTTCTTTGGAGGTCTCTAAGCAGAGGCTGGATGGCCATCTGTCGGGAGTGCTTTGATGGGCGTTCCTGCATAGCAGGAGGTTGGACTGGATGGCCTCTGTGGTCTCTTCCAACTCTATGATTCTGTGATTCTATTGTTCTAAGTACATGTGAGGAATTGGATGTTCTGAATCAGTACCTGGGCACAGTAATGGACTGGATGAGGACCCAAAAGAGAAGACTCCATCTAGGTAGGACAAATGTACCCTGTGCTTTCCATATATTTGGTGGCTGTGTTCTAGGTATGCTTGCGAATGGGAATTCACACATGCTCCCATCCCGTTATATTCAATGGCAGCAACATGCACACTGATGCTTCAGCGCAAGTGGGTTGCTGCCATTTTAATGAGGCAGTAGCCGATGCTCAGATCCGCATGTCTGGAGACCATAGCTAAGGATCCTTGACCCACTGTACTTTTAGCAGATGGGTCATCTGCCGAATTGAGTTGCACTCAATTTCTTTTGGAGGGGGCTGCGCTTCTCCTACAAAGATGAGGTCAAATAAGGGCGAGGCTGCTTTTGGATCCAGCACTGCTACTTCAGGCACCATTGGCCTTGAGAATGCAGAGCATCTTGTCCCAGCTCGGGCTACTACACCAACCTCTGACCAGAGCTGCCTTGACAGAGGTAGCTTGTGCCGATTATTCATGCTGTGGTAACTTTACATTCAGGCTACCATACTCTCTAGTCCAGAGCTTTCCAAACTTTTCATGTTGGTGACGCCCTTTTTAGACATCTATCGTTTCATGACACAGTAATTCAGTAAGTAATTCAGTAAGCGGAAGCAGACTCTTCACCTAGGCCTGGCCCGCCGTGGCAGAGGCAGCCCCTTCACCCACGACGTTCGTGCGACACACCTACACACTTCAGCCGACACACTAATGTGTCACAACACACGGTTTGGAAAGCTCTGTTCTAAACTTTCACAGATGAAAACCAGGATGCGTGTGGCTGAACAACTTCACAGAGTAACCAGGATGGCAGAAGTTATCAGTGAGGAAGAACGCACAAGCCAGGAGAGGCTGCAGCGGTTTGCTTTTGCCTGAGCCTCTTGGGAAGGGCCAGATGCTGCCCCTCCTCTCCTCTAGCTCTCTTGATGGGTTAATTGAGTGGAAACTCCGTTTGCACTTTGAACTCAGTTTGCAGCAATGGAAGTACACCGAGGAGAAAGGGGAAAAGTGAGAGGAACAGAGGGAAACTGGAAGATTTGCAAAGCAGCTAAAAAGCTGGGATGACAGAGGATTACTGTATTTGCTTGCATATAAGACTCAATTTCCCCCCAAAAAACGCTGTTTGAAAATGGGATGCATCTTACACGCTGGCAAATAGTATTTGTTGGTGTATAAACGGGGTGCATATTATACAATGGTGCCTCTTATACACCAGCAAATATGGTAATTGGAATTGTCCTTGCCAAATTGGAACAGTTGGAAGGTCTGAGTGTGTTGCCTCTGGGCAGCCTCTGAAACAAGGTGGTTGAACTCTCAATAGGGGCCTTATATAATAAGTTGTTGTTATATCTTCAAGTTATTTCTGACTTATGTTGACCCTAAGGCAACCCTATTATGGAGTTTTCTTGGGAAGATTTGTTCAGAGGGGTTTGTCCTTGCCTTCCTCTGAGGCTGAGAGAATGTGACTCACCCAAGATCACACAGTGGATTTCCATATCAAAGCAGGGATTCGAACTCAGTTCTCCAAAGACATTGTCCAATGCTCAACCACTACAACACACTGGCTCTCATTGTATAATGTAGGGGTGGGCACCGTCTGGCCTGGGGCTGCAGGGTCCTCCCTCAGATACTATTTTTTTAAAATTTTTAAAAATTGCCTCAAGATGCACACAAACGCCCCCTGGGCGTGTGTGCGTGTGCGTGTGGGATTTCTCCATGCCCCCCCAGGCCATTTTAGGATAACAAGAGGCCTTTCTAAAAATAGAAAGTGAAATCTGATCACTTCCAGTTGTCGAAAAATAGGCTTTCCTGGGTTTAAAAAAACCTGTCCTTCAAAAAAAACCAAAAAAATAAAAATCTGGTGAAAATGCCCCTGCTCCTTAGAGGGTGTTATGGGAGTGAGGTATTTGGGGGCATTTTTTAAAAAAATTGTGGAACAGTGTGGACCTCCAAGGTCTGGGGTAGGGGCTAATATGCCCCCCTAGCCACCCACAGTTGCCCACCCTGGTATAATACAGTCATATTATTCCAATATTTTGCCATTTGCTCTGATATTGAGTCTGTTTCTCCGCCTAGTTCAGACAGGTAGTATTAACTCAGGCATCTGAAGGATTGCCTCTTCCCAAATATACCTGCTTGGTTTCTAAGACAGTCTTCTGAAATTGTTCTCCCGATATTCCTACCAAGGGAGGTAGATGGAATGGTTCCCAAATGGAGGGGCTTTTGAGCACTGGCATCTTGCTTGCGGAAGCAGAAATGCTAGCCCACCACCACCATTAGTTGACCTTGATGAAGCTGTCAAGCCAGCTTCGACTTCAGGTGACTCTAGCAATGAGAGACCTCGAAGACCCAAGTTATCAACAGTTCTGTTCAGGTCTTACCGCCTCAGGTCTGCAGTTTCTCTTATTGAATCCATCACTCTTTGCAGTGGTCTTCTGCTTTTCCTGCTTCCTTCCACTTTGCTGAGCATCATTGTCTAGGAGACGCATTATGACCTTTTCAGTGTCAGGTGAAGGCGTTTTAATTTTCTTACGCTTGTAATATTTTATAAAATCTCCCCGCCATTAGATAAATGAATAAATTCAGGAATGTTTAATCGTGTGCTCTCACACATGTCGACATGTTTGCACATAGAATAGCTGCAGCAAAATGATATTCATCCTAGCAGTGTTTACTATCTGGACAGACTGTTAAGTCTGTGCACGCAAACAGAAACAGTAGTGGTGCCTTCTCCCTCTGCGCAGCAGCCACCTGTTTAGGCTGCTGTTCTGTTTGGAATAAGTGTGCTCTCCAAATCAGGCCTAGGTTTGGGATACTTTCCCTTCTCGCTGTATTTTGCCTGGTGCTGTTTTGTTTTTTATGTGTGTGTGTTCGTGCGTGTGCATGCATGCACACATGCTTAAGTTTGCTGTGTTTAGAGTACTGTATTCTTTTGTTGTATGTCACATCAAGGGTGTGTGTCAGAAAAAGACCCATGGAATTATGAAGAACAATGAAAGCTATAGATCTAACTTCCTGGTTATCAAATCTGGCACTAATCACTGCACCCACTGTGTCCTCCTGGCTCCTGCCCTGTAAGCAAAGCTGGAATATAATATCACAGAGCAAAACATCCACACACAAAGAGACACCGACGCAGGCACACTGGCCTCTTAGCAGCACTCCCTACCTGTTTCCCTCCGGGTGATGGCGCTGTTGCCTCACACAAATCCACATGTGTTTTTTGACCGTTCAGACCCACCCAACCCACCTCCCCTTTAGTAATTGCTGAGGCTCCATTTTCATTTCAGCTAGAAAGAAAGGCTGTTGGTAAATGTGAGCCAGCAATGCTTTTGCCACTTGGGAGGGCCACCCCACTTCCTCGCCACCCCCACCTCAACCCACCCACAGCTTCCAGGCAGTGATGCGGAGACAAAACAACATCCTGCTTTGTGGGGAGAGCGCTCCGGTGGGGAAGAGCGCACCAGGCAACGTCCATGGATGGATCAGGCAGAGTTCCTGACGGCAGAGCCAACCTGTCTGGGGTGGTGGTGATGGTTGGAAGCACTTCTCGGTCCTGCTGGAGATTACCCACATCTGAGGTGGGCAAGTTCAGGGGGTCCGAGGGCCATTTCCTACCCCGCCCCCCAACTCACTGTGAGCTACACCAGCCCTCCTGGCAAAGCAGAATTAATTTTTTGAGGGGATGAAATAAACTCTTTGTTTTAGAAGATCGTTGCTCCTGCAGGAGGCTTCTACTTTTCCAGGTTGGGGTAAAAATGTCTTTTCAGAGTGATGGATGAGCTCCTGGTGGGGTGGAATTGGCAGAAATTGCCCTTGGGGGCTGTGTGTAGCCCGTGTCCTTCTTTATTCTCACCCTTTACCGAGAGTGAAAAAAAAAATGTTTGGAAATGAGTGCTGGTTGTCATCCGGTCCAACCTCCAGCTCAGTGAAAGATCTGCACTACAGCATCGTAGGAGTCCTGGCAGATGGTCATCCATGCTCTGCTTAAATGCTGGTAAATACAGATTGCTCAGGGCAATCTGCACAACGGTGGCTGCTGGCTTCCATGTCATTGGGATGATGAATCTGCTCCAGGCTTTACTCCAAACTTTAAAGGAGCTATCCAAAGATCTGAACCTTTTTGCTAGGTTTGGCATCTTGGAGAACTCCTTTAAGGTTTAGATTAAAACAGGGAGTAAGTTCACTGCCCAAGAAAGCTCAGGGGATTGGGAAAACTGCTTAGACAGGAAGGTTGCAATGTTTGGGGCTGTTTTGCTTAGGAAAAAAGGGTGAGTAAGAGTGGGCATGGTAGCGGTGTATAAAACTGCGCATGACATGGAGAAAGTGGTTGAGTCCTTCAGAATACTGGATCCCAGGGTCATCCACAGAAACTAAATAGTGGGAGATTCAGCCATGATAAAAGGAAACACTTCTTCACATGCTTGAACTGTGGCACTTACTGCCACAAAGGCCTGGCAACTTGGATGACTTTAAGTAGGGGCTGGATAAATTCATGGAGGCCATCAATGGCTACTAGTCAGGCTGCCACAGAATCATAGAGTTGGGAGGAGCCCCATAAGCCATCAAGTCCACCCTATCCTTGCAAAATGTGGGAAATCCAGCCAGAGCATCCCCAGCAGGTAGCTATCCAGTCTTGCGTTGAAGACATCCAGAGAAAGAGACTCAGCCACATGTCCAGGTAACCGGTTCCACCATCAAACCGCTCTTACCGTCAAGAAATTCACTCTAACGTTCAGTCGGAATCTACCCTGCTGTAACTTGAAACCATTACCGGGTCTGGGGCGGTGGAAAACAGGCCTGCCACCTCCTCTCTGTGATAGCCCTTGAGGTATTTGTTCCCATGATGGCTTAAGAAGCTATCCTGTACCAAGTCTTCCATATTAGTGTACGTGATCAGTATTTTCTTCCCCGTCAGGCAGCCTTCTACAGAAAAAAAAAATTACTTGGGGATAACCAGGCATCAGACTTGGGACTTTTTGTATTTAGTCCATTTTCTTTAATCCTGAGCTCTACATCCCTTCTGCCAAATATAAAGATTGCCCCTGTTCTCAATGTTCAAAGAAAGGGCTAATGTAACTAAAACCATGAGAACGGACTATGAGAAATTTGATTCTAGTCGTTGGTCCATCTCATTTTGACTGCATTGGCTTGGCAAGTGTTTTTTTGGGTTTCAATCAGGGGTCTTTCCTAGCCCTTCAGCCTCCGAGTTGGAGTCACCAGCTCCAGCAAAGACTTTGATTTGGCTCTCTGGACCCCTTCTTATAACCTGTCTCTTCCTATGTCAAATCTGGATGTCTCTTCTATGGGGTTTTGTATGTGTTTCTGCTCGTGTGTGAATTGGCACCGTCACGATTTGCCAATGCGCAGCTTCTCTCCCTTGTGTTCTGGTGGTATCCTAGAACTGATAAAGAAGTTAATGTACACTGATGACAAGAATTGATTTCCAATTTCCTGTGAAATGGCTCTATCGCTGCTTCTGATTCGGGCAATTTGGCTTATATTACGGTGCTAGCTGAGGGCTATAGATCACAGTGACAGGCCTACACATACAAGACACGCTGACTTCTTTTGATAAGATATTGAAGGAGATCTTTTCCTATAAAAGTTTCTCATTTCCACCCTCTCGGTTGCCACTTCATCTGCTCCTGCCATCCCACTCCATAGAAACAGTTCAGTGTGAAGTATTTGTCTATCTGGATTATAGGTACTGAGATCTTGTACCAAAACGTAACTGTCAGGTTCCTCATGTCTGTCAGATTATACCCCCCCCCCGGTGCTTCTTGCTGATCTATTTTGTCACAGTCTCTTTGTGCTCTAGAAGTCTGTGAAAGCAAACAAAATGGGGGGAGAGGAAACAAAGAGATGAATTTCTGGAGAAAAACACTGGACTTATATTGTCATAGCCTGATGTAGTTATTTCTTCTATTTGTGATGCTCAAGAGTGACTGACCAGAACTGCGGAATGTTGCATTCAAAAAGGAATTAGTTACTCTACTCATTACTCTGGTCATCCGACAAGCCATGACTTGTTACCGCAGTCTAGAATGGTAATTTGCTAAGCTACTTATTACTACAGTGGTCCCTCCACATTCGTGAGGCTTTGGGGCATGGAACCCTCATGAAAGTGGAAAAACCGTGAATAGCCCCCTGCTGTCCCCCTTCTGCTGCTTTCCAGGCCTTTTGCCTAGGTATGTGTTCTCCGCGGTGGGCCAAAGGCAAGGGAATGGAAGAGGGGAGCACTGGAGGCAGAGAAAGAAGGTGTGCCCATGCTCCCTGCTCTTCCCTTGCCTTTTGCCCAGGCATGCTTGCCTTCCTTCTCTGCACTGGCAAAATACAAGAGAATTGGGGAGAATTGTACACGTGTGCCTCACGGGTAATCCGATTGCATAGGTCAAACCCACGCATGTGGAGGGAGGACTATAACAAATTACTGTTAAAGCAATCCCCCCTTACCCATGGGGAATATGTTCCAAGCCTCTCTGTGGATGCCTGAAACTGTGGATTGTTCTGAACCCTACAGTAATGGAGCTGGAGGGCTACTTTCGGTGACAGAGGAAGCCAGAGGGGCAGCTTCAGAGTGTGGTTGGCAGAATCCAGAGCAGGCTGCCATGATGCTGATGGTTGGATTTTAGGGGACGGATCTGTGAGGAAAAAGGATGGAGGTGCCCGGCTACGCAGGCCCTGTCTGGAAGAGTTGTGGGTTTCACAGGGCCAGCTGCTGCTCCCCCTCTATGGAGCTTCAAAATATCCCCTCCTTGCTCCCAGTAGGTGCTGCAAGATTCCTGGTTGAATGCGGGTAACTGAAATTGGGGAAAGTAATACTGCAGATAAAAGGGAATTACTGTACTATTTTGCCATTTGAAAATTGCCATTTGAAATTATAGTGCGGTCCTAGCCATGTCTACTCAGAAGTAACTCCTGTTGAACTCAGTGGGACTAATACCCAGATAAGTGTGCATAGAATTACTGTATAAAATTTAAAACAGTTTTAGAAAACTCTCTTCTTCTTTCCTTTTCCTAAATGCCTGTTTACAATCTTGTTTTCTTCAAATTGTCATGGAAGAGGAACCTAATGAAACCATGTTGTAAGCGCTGAGCTTTTAATTGGATTTTCAAATGTGCAAAAATGACAGTTGCTGAGATTTTTTTTAAAAAAATCGGAAACAGTGTGGGTTCAGAACAGAATTAAATGATGAGACAAGACATGACGAGACTTTGCTATGATGTTGTTCAATAAATACATCAGAGAGGTTAAGCCTCTGCTTGAGTGAGCATGTGCATAAGCGAGCCTGGAAAAACCTGGCTGGCCACGCTGGCCAAGGGATTTTGGGAGAATCACCTCCAAAAGTAACTTATTCTAAGCTCTGGCGTGCCATCCTGTCTTGGGGGCAGTGCATGTTCCAGCATTTTGGACAGCCCCCTGTCTGGAACCTGTCTGGCCTGTGAACTGAATAGGTTCCCCACCCATGGTTAAGAATACTGAAGTGCAAAAGGAGTTTTATGCTAAGAAAACTGGGATGGTGGTTATGGTGGATGGAAGAAATAAGAATGTGAAACAAGGGCTGCTGGCGGAGACCAAAGGTTCATCCTGCCCAGCATCTTCCAGCCCAGGAAGAAGGCGCGAAAACCCCATTTCTTTTATATATTTCTGTATATGTTTTTCCTCATTCATTCGACTTCGTATTTTATATTTGGATGGCATACTCTTTGTAATTGACATCACCCATGGAACATGGGGTGGCAATTGTTGGAGAGTAGGGGGTACATAATCCCCCCAAGGGACCTTAGAGGGCTGCACCCTTCACCTTTGCAAAAAAATTAGGTTTTTTTTTCCTTAAGTGACCTTTTAGGGGGTATGGGGATATTTTTGCCACATTTTTAGCACCACAAAGGAGTTTTAGGCTCAGTGGAGGCTTTTTTTTTTTTTAACAACAGGAAGTGTCTTGGAAGTCACATCACACTCCCAATTTTTTTGAAGGCCTCTCCTTGACCTAGATACCCTAAAGGCACCAGATCCCACCTGATCAAGTAAACTAAGCAGGGTCAGCCCTGGTTAGTACTTGGATGGGAGACCACCAATGAATACCAGGTGTCGTAGCCTGTATTTTGGAGGAAGGAACTGTCCTCCTCACACTGAGTATTATGGAATGTTGGTACTCGGCAGGGCCAATATGCATGTGGGTGTTTTATGATCTGTTGAAGATGATAACCATGACTTAAGATTTCTTTTTGCTAAGTATATTAACTAACCTGACTCAGCTAACAGTGTGCTTGATTTGAGGAAAACCTCCTTCCGCCTTTTCTGCACAGTAAAATAAACCCTTGTTGAATCTCCGCCCTGGTGTGATCTTTGCTTGGACAAGGCACACCAGGCATGGACCCAGAATTTGGACTAGACAACTGAAGGAGGGCTGTTCCTGAGATAATAAAATGAAATAAAATAGTTGCAGTGGCAGACAGGAGAACTCACAGATCCTTTGGGGGAGATGACACATGAACCTGGGCAAAGCTGGCTACAGTTTGGTTAGTGCCGTTACAGTTAATACACAAAACAAGATTGGATATAAGATAGAATTCAGTTAAAGGTACAACTCAAGACACTGTTTAAAAGTCCATAATTAAGCAAAATATAGTATCCAGCTAGTAGCAAGCTCTCTTTCTCAGCAACCAACCAATTGCCAAAAGCCTGGACGAGGTATGCTTTGGGTCTGATCCAAGAGGATCCTAACTAGTGTGGTAACACGTTTTTTAAAAGATATTTTTATTGGCAATAATAAACATAGACAAAGAAAAGAAAAGAAAAACATAACCGTAGAAACATACTCTTAATGCGATTAAATAATACAAAAAAAGGTAAAGGAAAAAATATATAAGAGACAACACAACACTTGTTTTGATGCTGATACAAATACTAATACAAATAATTGTGATACAAATAAAGTAATTGCACATAAAACTAAAAGAAAAAAGAACATCCACCTGGAATGAGATAACAGCCTTAATATAATCCCGAAAAGATATAACCAAAATAACTAACCTCCCCATCATAAAGAAGAGGGAAAAGGACAATAATTAGCCTTGACTGTGATAACATTAAATTCAGTGCTGGCAATCATGATGTTCCATCTTCCATACAGCTTATTTATCTTAAAACTATTACCATTAATATCAAGTTACTCAGGTCTACATAGTGTGGTAAGATGTTAACTGTCTTAGGAAGGTCTGGGATTTGTAGTTTGGTGAGGTCCTTAGACTCTTCTGTAGACCTTGCGCTAGAAATCTCTGGAAGAGAATTCGGAGTATCTCACCAAACAACGGCTGTCAGGATTCTACAGACTATGGCCATTAAATTGGTATCAAACTGCTGTATCCGTGTAGTGTCCACAGTCCATTTTGAGAGCCACTGCAGAAGAAAACAGAGATATACAAAGACTTTTCCAAAATGGCAACAGTAAGTGAAGCTGCGTCTTTTCCAACCACTATTTTCAGAATGGCTATGGAAGAAAATTGAGTATAGGGTTTTGAGGTACTTGTTGAGGGATATTTTGCACATTTTCGTCCACACCGGGGGGGGGGGGGTCTGTGCCATTTTAGGGTTAAAATTGTGTAAAAATCACACCATTTTTTAAAAAAAGGGGTGGTGCATTGGGGGACTGGGAATGGATGGCAGGGGCTGCATGTGGTCCATGGGCTGCTCTTTGCCCGCTAATAGAATCACAGAATCATAGAATTGGAAGAGACCACAATGGCCATCAAGTCCAACTCCCTGCCATGCAAGAATAAAAACACTCAAACGACCCCCAGCAAATGGCCATCCAGCCTCTGCTTAAAAACCGCCAAAGAAGGTGACTCTACCACACTGCATTGAGGCAGCAGATTTCTCCATTGAATGTCATTTACCGTCAGGAAAATCCTCCTGATGTTTAGGTGAAATCTCTTTTCCTGCAGTTTGAATCCATTGCTCTGTGTCCTGGTTTCTGGAGCAGCAGAAAATAAACTTGCTCCATCTTCAACATGACATCCCTTCAAATATTTAAACATGGCTATCATGTCTTCTCTTAACCTTCTTTTTGTCAGGCTAAAATCCCTAGCTGCCTAAGCCTCTCCTCACAGCGCATGGCTTCCAGACCCTTCACAATTTTGGCGGCCCTCCTCTGGACACGTTCCAGCTTGTCAATATCCTTCCTGAACTTAGTTCCTGGAGCTGGACACAGTATTCCAGGTGAGGTCTAACCAAAGCGGAATAAAGTGGTATTATTACCTTGATCTCAACACTATATTCCTGTTGATGCAGCCCAGAATCGCATTGGCTTTTTTAGCTGCCAGATCACACTGTTGACTTATGTTCAGCTTGTGGTCCACTGAAACCAACCCTTCCACATAAAGGCCAGCAGTTATGACAGACTGTATTTTTGAAATTTGTTTATTATTATTTTTAGAAATACTGCAGATATTCACCAAAAAAAAACACACCCCAAACTTTGATTAAATCACAGCTACCAGCTGTATGTTTGGGCATGTTTTATTCACAGAGTGTTACCCTCCGCTTCTGTCTTTGCTCTGCGTGGGTTAAATTGGCAAGAGAGGTGGTATATTAGTTAGCTTTAAATGATTCTCTCTTGTTTAAAATTCAGGCTGGGGACAAATTGCTTTTCAAATAGGGAGAGGATGAGTTGGCCGGATGGCTCATCAGTTCTGGGAAGCGTGTTGGAGAGAGATACAGGGGAAATCCAAATAGGATGAAAGTACCTGATAGCATACTTATATTCTAGCATTTAAATTTGTGGTTTATAATGCAGGGAACCATCTGAAGCCATTGGGCACGATTCTCGTGGTCTGGTGCCATCAACAGGATCTTTTCCTTTGTGTGATGGAAGTGGAAGTTTAAACTTGAAGTGGCTGCAGTTGATTGTTTGGGGTCTGTGCTTTGCCATCCCATTCGTATCGTTCCTCTCCCATATTGACGGTGTTCTGCCTCCTTCGCAAAGTCTGCCTCTCCTCATTCCTTCCTACTGTATCATTGGCCCCACTTTCTAGACAGTATGTGTATACGCAGGCCAGTACCACCACCCGGTTCTTCCCACTGTAACTTCTTCTTGCTTGCTCTCCCACCACCGTTTTTTCTTTCTCATGGAAAAGATTCAGTTTCTGTTGGAGTCAGGCTTTGTTATTCTGTACTGAAATCATAAGGTACAAGATCCCTCTCAGTAGATGCTCCCACCAAGATTAAGGCCATTTCCACATTACACTGGCCATTTCCGCTGTTACCCTGATTTCTGGGGGTCCCGGGAGGGACACCTAAATGTGCTCAAACAATGGGGAGGGAATTAGCACAGAGCACTAGTTTGCAATGCGAGAGGCAGGGTAACGTAGCGAGATCCTGAACCCTATTGTCTACGGGGTCAGGCCGAGCCAATGATCAAGCAGAAGTTAATGATAATAATTGTTTTATTGAAATACAGTCAAACATGTGTACGCAACACACTCACACAAGGAACTATAGAAATAAAAAGGTAGGAATTGGATAGAGGGATTTTGAGAGGAGGTTTGGTGTTGGAAATACTATACCTGTCCTGAAGCCCTGTAAAAGCAAAGAAGCTGGGGAGCGTGGATTCTCAGCACGTGGGGCTGAGGGGAGGCTCGCTGGACAAAGCGACAGCAAGGCGGGATGGAAGCCACGAGCGATCCGATGAAGCGCTCAAAGTCAGGGGTTCTTATAGGGAAAATTGTGGCCGCAGGCTAGTCCGTACTTGGGGAAAACAGTGGGTTTCGGGCTGGAGACAAAGCCTCCGAAACGTCAGTACTTTAGATGATTGAGTTATAGCCAGATTGTCAATGGAGTAGCCAGTATGCAAACGCGGAGTGCTTGAGCATTGTATAGTCTGCTCATCAAGCTGCCTGCGCGGGGCAGGGGATCTTTTGAAAGTAGCGTGCATACATAATGTGGTACTTGCCTTGAGGTCTCTTGAAGCTGCATTCGGCAATGACTGGCTTGCCTAGATTGGGGTTTGAATGGTTCGGCTATTGTCGGCCGCGCCTGTGTGCGTGCTTGTCTGGGGGCCTCGCAAGCACGTGGAGAGGAATGGGTACAGAAGGCCGAATTGTTGATATCAAATGATATCTTAATATCCCACAAGCTCAGGCTAGAAACAGCGGTAACACTGCACTGGACTGTTATAGCGCTATTTTTCCACTTGCAACATCCTATGGAATCCTGGGGTTTGCAGCTTCGGGAGGGGCCGGCCGGGATATTTTGCGGGAATAAACACTATGATAGTGCTCTTATTCCACTTTCAGCATCTTCTGGAATCCTGGGGTTTAGAGTTGAGGGAGGGGCCTTGAGAATTCTCAGCCAGAGAGCTCTTGGGTCTCAGTGAACTACAAACCCCAGAATTCCACAGGATGTTGAAAGTGGAATAAAAGCACTAGAACAGTGTAGGGTGGAAATGGCCCAAGACTGAAATTGCAACTCTGCACATGTGTACCTGGAAGTAAGTCTTACTGAAGTCATTGGACTTACCCCTGAGCAGACCTGTATAAAGTTTCAAAGACCAAGACTCAATGAAAAATTATCAATTAAAAGAGAGCTGGCGAAATAAATGTATTTTTTTTCTAAACAAGATTTTTTTTTTTCATTAGCCTAGTAAGGCACTGTACCCTACTTGGGTGTCATGACCCTTGAGGGCAGCAGGACGAGGTATACACACGGGGTGATTGTTACCCCAACCACTGTCACTTTGAAATAACCAATACAAACTGTAATAATGCATGAAAGATTAGAGGCGGTTACCTTCCAAAAGATTAGGGAGGTAATGGTACCACTCTATTCTGCATAAGAACCCTGGTGGCGCAGTGGTTAAGTACCGGTACTGCAGCCACAAAGTTGTGAGTTCAATCCTGCCGGGCTCCAGGCTGAGTCAGCCTTCCATCTTTCCACAGGTCGGTAAAATGAGTACCTGGCTTGTTGAGCAATTAGCTAACACATTGTAAACCGCTTAGGGAGTGCTTCGCACTGATAAGCGGTATAGAAATACACATGCTATTGGTATTGCATTGGTTAGACCTCATTTGGAAGACTGTGTCCAGTTCTGGGCACCTCAATTCAAGAAGGATATTCACAAGGTAGAGTGTGTCCAGAGGAGGGGACCAAAATGATGAAAGGTCTGGAAGCCATAAAGCTCTGTGAGGAGCGTTTTAGGGAGCTGGGGATGTTTAGTCTGCAGAAGAGAAGGTTAAGAGGGGACACGATACCCCATGTTTGAAGGGATGTCATGTCGAGGAGGGAGTGGGCTTGTTTTCTGCTACTCCAGAGACTAGGACAAGGAGCAGTGGGTTCAAGCTGCAGGAAAGGAGATTCCACCTGAACCTCAGGAAGAACTTCCTGACAGTCAGAGCCGTCCGGCAGTGGAATCTGCTGCCTCCATGGAGTGTGGTGGAGTCTCCTCCTTCTTTGGAGGTCTTTAAGCAGAGGCTGGAGGGCCATCTGTCACAGGGAGTGCTTTGATGGGTATTCCTGCATGGCTGGGGGTTGGACTGGATGGCCCCTGGGGTCTCTTCCAACTCTATGATTCTATGATTCCAGGCCAGAAAAAGGAACTTTTCTGAGAAGTAGAAGTATCTTTTAGTTAACAAAGGCTTTTTCAAAGAAGTTCCTTTTTACAAAGTCTTTTTAAGACTGCCTAGGGGCTCCTTTTTCTGCTCACCCTATCTAGCAGCATTAGCACTGGGATGATGGTGAAGGAGGGCTGGGGAAACATAGGTCCTTTCCACATGTGTGTGTGTGGGGGAAACGGGCGAAAACGCTCAAAAACGGAGCTTACCGGCAGCCGCATAAGTCCGTTGCGACGCGGAGCAGCATGAGCTCGTTGCTCTGCAGTCCTCCAGCGTCCCAAATGGCGGCTTCCGGTTGGTGGAGGCTCTCCACCAACCGGAGAAGCTCGCCAGCTGGAAGCCCGCCCCCGGCAGATCTGCACGCACGCACTTGCGCGAACCTGCAAATCCGCGTCGGAGCCGGGCAACAGAGCAGCGCGGGGCTGCACGCTCTGTGCTTTTTAAAAACCTCGAAAGAAAGGTTTTTAAAAAACACACGGCACAGCTAGTTCAGGCCACTCCTGAGTGGATTCTGGTGTGGAACTACAAAAAGTAGTCCACGCCAGTCCACTCTACGGTGTAGAAGACCTCCGTGAGAGGTCGCTCTGCACCATTACAGAAGCCCGGTGTGGAAATGGCCATAGATTTTTAGTATCAAGCTGCAACAGCATATCTGACTAAAGGCAATAAACCTTGTGCTGCAAAATAGTGTGATGGTGCCCTAGCTGATCCTGCTGTAGCCATGTGTGCCTGTCTATTTTTTTTTTAAAGGTTATTGAAGCATTCATCACTATGGGAAGTGTATACGTTCTTCCTCCTGCAGAGGTACCTGTGCATTCTCAGGCATGAAAAAGAACCTTTACTGCAATTATCAGGAAGTACTTAAACTAGCATGTGTATGGCAGCAATAGAAAAGGAAAGATTTTCGAAAACCTGGCCTTGTTAAATTGTTGTTGTTGCTGATTTTATTCCCATTCACGTACATGCTTCTTTATCAAAATTGAGAAGACAATTCGTAGCCCCAATCTTAAAATCTAGAAACTGACACAAGAGAGGAGATCCCAGAGAGAATGGGAGAAGGAGTGTGTGTGTGCAGTTTGGAGTAAGTGTTGCAACAAATGGGATATGGCCCATCAGTTTTTGTTTAAATGTAGCCCACCTTTCCATTTAAAAGGCTCCACATTATAGTCATAATGTGGCCTTTGCTCATGCATGAATACCAACTGACTCACAATATGTCACTAGTTACTTCCAAGCTGTATGAAAGCCCAGGGAGTTGTAGGAGATTTGCTGCTAGGGCTGAGAAAGATTCAGACAACCAGGGCTGGCCCAAGGGACTTTGCTCCCTTGGGCAGGTGTGTGCCAATGCCAGCCAATGACACTGGCCTTGGAACGAATGGCAGGCCGTGGCATATGTACCTGCATACCACTCTGTCCAAAATTCAGAAACAAGTGCAATAGAGGGTCCTCTCACCATCAGTCCGACTTTGAAAACAATACTTGGTAGGTCTGATCTCCAAAGCGTGAATGAGGAAAATTTTGGAAGCACATAGCCATATGCAAAACATCTCTTAGATTTGGGAGCTGGGTTGTTATTGTCACAATTTTGCTATTCCCTTTCAAAGATGTGCCTTGGCTCTTCTGTTTTGAGTCATCTGGTAGCATTTGTTCTGTTGGCATTGTGATATGGCACACCTGCTCCCCAGTTTTGTGGGCTGTAATGATCTGGATTGCGTTTGTTAGAGGAGAGAGAGAGGGAATGAATTATGTGCAGTCATCCCTCCACATTCGCTAGGGTTGGGGGCACAGGACCCTCTTGAAAGTGGAAAAACCGTGAATAATTCCAGGCCCTCCCAAACTATATTTAACACACAAAAAAGTATGATCACCATATTCAACCCACTGTGGATTCCTTTGAGGGCTCACAGTTCCTTCCCAAGGCAGAAGTGGGGCTTACAGTCACCTCCGCTGCTGCCCCACACCATTTTTAACAGGGACTTAAAAGCCTTGTTTGCAGTTTCTCAGTCTCACGAGGCTTGCAGTCCCTGTTAAAAATGACACAGGGAGGCAGCAGAAGTGACAGCAAATAATCCATGAATAATCAAATCCACAAAAGTGAAACCCCTAAATGTGGAGGGCTGACTGTAGTATTTTCATCTCCTGATGGAAGTCCTTTGGCTGTGTTGCTTAGGATTAATTTGGGCCCACCCAGAGCCTGGAGACATTACTTTTTCAGACTATAAATCCCCCCTGTAGTCCTCAAAAAGGAAATGTTTCCATGTTTTGGTCTGGCTGTAGTCAGGAATCCCTGCCACCCCCCGCCACCACTACCTGAAGCACAGAATAACATAATAATAAGATGTCAAGATTTGGCTTAGGAGCCTAGACACTTTTCCTTAAAATCCAATTTAGAATACTACGGTCAGGTCCCAATGAAACACACAAGAAGGATGTGCGGTTAAATGAGCTTCAGATCACAGCTGAAGTTCATAAAACTGCTTTGAAGGTTAGCAACGGAAAGCCTCTTTGGGGCCACTTAACCAGATGTCTCATAAGGTGCTTGCTTCGGCATGGTGTGCATAGAAATGGGGGAAACCAAAAGCAAGCATCAAGTGAAGGTGGGGGGAAATCTGCTAAAGGCAAAGCAGTCCAGATGGTGCAGCTGGAAAACTAATAAGACTGCTACAGATCCAGGGGCCGCTTGGACTCCATCACTGTCAAACTCTCAGTTAGCTGTGCTGCTAGGCTGGCGGCTTATGCGTTGCCAAGAAAAAGGGAAAAAAGAACATTAGTTTGCATAAAATTTGCATGTGCATAGACGCAATTTTAGAAATCAGGATGTTTTCAGTAAAAACATATAGAATAAATCTTAGCGTAGTGGGGAAGACTGTGGCCACGTGGCTAGCCGAATGTGAGCATCCAGCAATGGGAAGTGGATTCAGGATCCCTGGAGGGACGTGTTTTCCCTTGGAAAACAATCATTCTGAGGCTCTTGATATGCCAAATAATAAAGCCAGTGAGTGTTGTAAGACATACTTGTGAGAAGGAAAAAAACAGGAATTCCTGGTTCTGTCTAACTAAGATGGAGATGCAGGAAGCTGTTCTTGCCCCCAGCTTCTCCAGTAAAATGAAAGATGTCTTCTTTTTAAAGAGAGGGCCTCAAGTCTGGGAGAAAAAGGTGGGAATGAGATCAGCAATCTTAACAGTACTAGTCTAGGATTGGGAGGAAGGGCAGAGCAGGTGCCTGACAATCTAGAAAGCCCAAGAAGCTCCTTCTAAGGGCCTTTCCGCACTACACTGTTCTAGTGCTATTATTCCGGTTTCAGCATCCTGAGGAATTCTAGGGTTTGTAGTTAACTGAGGCCAAAGAGCTCTCTGGCTGAGAATTCTAAATGCCCCTCCCTAAACTACAAATCCCAGGAGTCCACAAGATGTTGAAAGAGGAATAATAGCACTAGAACAGTGTAGTGCAGAAAGGCTCTAATTCCTCCCCATTAGGTAGCACACATTTTGAATGCAAGTGGTTCCTGCCAGCAGGACAGAGAATCTGCCCAGGTTTCTCTAAAATATACAGAAGCTATTTAAGCTGTTGAAACTAAGCTCAAAAACTAACTGTGGTAACTAACCTCAAAAGAGTCTGGGGGTTGCACGTAGTCCTTGGGTGTACTATATTGTCGGTCACTGTATTCACATGTATGTTTATTATCTTCAAATTCTAACAGAAAGGGAAAATGGAGAACTCTTTCCCCTTTGTGAACAGAAGACTGAAACTGAATTACTATTATGTTTATGAGATTTTCAAACTTGCTGTAGAGACCCTATATTAAACCACTATTTTCTGGAAATCTCTAATACCATAGCCTGGAAGTGTAACTTGGGCCATTTCTACACTACACTCTTAGGCCCCACTCTTAGGCCTCTAAACCCCATAGGATATTGAAAGTGGAATAATAGCACTATGAGAGTGTAGTGCGGAGATGGCCGTTGTTGCAGTTTTCATTGGCTGTGATTTCCAGAAGTCCTCCTTCTGCCGTTTCATGGGATACACCCCTTCTCTGTTGCTGCCCCCCATCTGGTGGTGGTTGCAAGCTTAATCGTGCATCCAGTCCTCTTGGCACCATCTTCAAGAAGGATATCGACAAGCTGGAACATGTCCAGAGGAGGGCAACCAAATGGTGGAGGATCTGGAAGCCACGAAGCCCTATGAGGAGCGGCTTAAGGAGCTGAGGGTGTTTAGTCTGCAGAAGAAGAGGTTAAGAGGGGGCATGACAGCCATGTTTATATATTTGGAGGGATGTCATGTTGAAGATGGAGCAAACTTGTTTTCTGTGGCTCCAGAAACTAGGGCATAGAGCAATGGATTCGAACTTCTGGGAAAGAGATTCCACCTGAACCTCAGGAAGAACTTCCTGACAGTCAGAACCATTTGACGGTGGAATCTACTGCCTCAGAGTGTGGTAGAGTCTCCTTCTTTGCAGGTTTTTAAGCAGAGGCTGGATGGCCATTTGCTGGGGATGCTTTGAATGTTTGTTCCAGTATGGCAGAATGAGGTTGGACTCAATGGCCATTTGTGGACTCTTCCGACTCTATGTTACCATGATTCTATGATCTTCTGTCTGGAGTTTCTTAACTGCAGCACAGCCTAGTTACTGCTGCTGGACCTGTTCACACAAAGGCATTTGTGTTGGATGTGTTTCTGGAATAGCAGTGAGTAGGACAAAGGACAAAAGCTCCCACTGGTACATCAAGACCTTAGGATAGCATAGAAAGCATTGAACTAACAAATGTCTTCTACAGGTTTCATATTTCTTGTTGGTTGTTCACTTGAATAAATGCTTCTATAGGGATAGGAAGAATATTTTTAAAAAAATATTTAGATGATAGATTAAAAAATGGGTTTCCCAAGTATTAGAAAACCCTGAGGAGGAGAATCTTGGTGAGATAGGAATCTTCAGACTTCAGGCCTTACGTTGCACAAAAACTTGTGCTGTTTTCTGCATAGAAAGCAAGTCTCCTGTGCAGGCAACATGATTTTCTGCACAGAAAAGAAAATTTTCTGTGCCATTTTCTGAACTAAATCAACTATGTGTGGTTCTGTTTTGTTTCTTTTGTTTGTTTTTTGCAGAGTAAATCTCAAACTATTATGGTGCTCAGAAACTGTGCGGTTTTCAAGGATTTCCCTATAGCAGAAAGGCAAATGATTAAAGTATTCATTTTTGCCTAATTTATGAAGATTAATTTTTTTATGAAGGTTTACATTCCTGGTTTCTTGGGTGGAATGGCCTCAAGTCGGTTTAATGGCAATGAAAAATAAATGCTAGACATTGAACCCTGTCCTGGACCTTGTACAAGAGGTTACACTAACTTGCCTGTAACATATTTTGGCTAAGTCTGGGGTCTGCTGAGTGTTCATGGATATCTCTAATATAGGTTCTCTGCACCCTTCCCAGCAGTCACATGACCGGTATAAATGTTTAGCATTGCCAGAATACTATATATAGTGAAAGCACTGTATTTTTGCTCAAGTGAGCCCCCCAGTGTTTGCAAAGTTACTTTTAAGAACAAGAAGCCATAGTGATGGTCACAGCTCAGGGAGGAATGCAGCTAGCATGAATCAAGACTGTCCAGAAGTCAAAAACTCAATAAAATCCATCTGAGTGAAACAAACCAGGTGGAGGGATGGGCAGAAATATACAGTGGCCCCTCCACTTTCTTCACAGTTCAGGGAACTGCTGCAAAAGTGGAAAAAAGTGAATAACTCCCTCCTGTGATCCCCCTCCCATTCCTTTCTGGGGCTCCCCCCCATTCCCTTGCCTATTGTCTTGCCACAAGTTCTCAGGACCAGGGACAGAGGCAAGGGAATGGCAGGGGGAGCTCCGGAGGGGATAAGGGCCCCCCACATGTGCTTCCCCCACCCATTCTCTTGCCTTTTGTCCGGGCACTTGCCTGCCTTTTCTGTACCCAGCAAAACACAAGGGGATGGGAGGAGGAGATTGGGGGCAGGAAGGCATGTGCATGTCTAGTGAATAATCAAATTTGTGAAGGTCAAACCTGCAAATGTGGAGGGAGGACTGTAGTTTGGAGAAGCCTTTTTTTCCAGAAGTTACAAGAATCAGGACCAATCGGAGCTGGGGGAAATTTCCTCCACCAGTGGTCTCTGACATTGCTTCCAACAACAACGTTGTGTTTTAACTTGCCTTTTCTACGAAGTCGGATGATGGAGCAGGACCAGCCAGGGTGCTCTGGTTATTCTGCAGCTGCCTGACTGTGGTGCTGGCCATTCCTCAAACGCTCACATGAGAGTCCCGGCTATCTCTGCTGTCCTGTCAGAGGGAAGCACAGCCATGACATAGTGAAGCCATTATAGCTGAGCAATGGTGGGATGATGCCCTAGATTCCAGAGCACTATCCTAACAGGAAGTTACAGTTAGTTTCAGCATGTTAATGAATTATTTCTTAAACGTAACTTTCTGGGCTCTGCCCTTCCTCAGACAAACCGTTAAATCGAGATTGCTTTACTGTAGTTGTGTTAACTTATGTGGAGGCAATCAAGCACTTAAAACGCCTCTGAGGGAAGTAGGGTGCATGAATAAATGGCTATTAATAATAATATGAATGAAGAAAAGTACTTGGAGATCAAGGGCTCTTAAATTAATTATTCCCTCCTACACTATTACAAGTGGAAACGGAGGCTGCCTAAACATGTAATAATGGCTTGGAGGGCCCCCCCCGCCCCCCGGTCACATGCTTACTAGCTCAATTCTGTTCCACCTCTTCAACAAGTAAGTTTTTTTCTTCTCCTTCTGATGTCCTGCCTCCCAACATTTTTTGAGTAAGCAAAAAAGTAGCAATTGTATAAATCAAGGGTGAGAAAAGCTTAAGATTAGGGTTGCATGGTTGCTACATTCCAGTTATCTGATCAGAAGCAATTAGCCTTTTGGTCTGGAGCTGCTAATTTAATGCTACAGTTGGACCTCGACTTTCACATGATTAGGGGTGCAGGACCCCCATGAAAGTGGGAAAACCACCACTATCATAAGCTGCCCGAACTGTATTGTTACCGTAAGAGGTGGGAGACTTTGAGGTTCACCCGCAGTGCCAGCATCTCCTTGGAATTTGAGAGAATTATATCTCAAAGGAGGCCTGCAAGTGGAGGGTAATGGCAGGAACCTTTTACCTGTGTATACCAGTACTAACTATAGAGAGGACTCCAGTTTTATTTTATTTGGATTAACAAAAATTCAAGGAATCAGACACCCTCAAGAACCATACAAGGCTATCAGAAAGTGGGGTATGAAAGGTTGGATGGAGATAGATTGGGTGAAAATGGTGATAGATACCAGTCCTGAAGAAGGGGTCACAGTAGAATGGCTCAGACAGGGTCTAAGAGCAGCACAGAAGAATGGAAGTCTGGGGTACCACGTGCAGTGTAATACTCCCAATGTACTACAATTTAGTGGGGCTGAAGCTAGGGTTTATATACCCTATTTCCTATCCTGAAGGGGGTGTGTAGACAAAGTGGTAATGGGCTTATGGAATTGACAAGAGAGTCTGGAATGGGTTGATTGCCTTAACTCTAGGTGACAAAACATTGATGGGAGTCATGACAGTCTCTTACTGTCTTGGTCAGGCAGGGGTATAGGGAAGATTTCTGTAGGGGGAGATCAAGGGATGATTCCTTATTGCTTCACCTCAGTGGTTTCACTTTCCATTGTTTTTTAGGCATGTATGGATCCTGAGGTGTTGAAAGGATTGGCATAGAACCATTAGTGTCTGGGTTTCTTGCCAAATCCTCTCTGAACTTATGACCTGACTATGTCTAAGATCAGCCTGACCTGGTGCTTTTCCGCCCAGTGTTCTTTTGATCATGTTTTCCAGCGATAAATATGTTCAATTATGAAAATAGCACATCCTGCAAAATGGGGGTGTAGGGTATGGTAATGGTATCTAACACACACACACACACACACACACACACACACACACATTGAGCTTGGCCACATGCGCCTTCCCTTGCTCACATGCAAGAAGGTGAAAGGGGATTGAACAGAAGGAGGGAGGTCACACATATTTGCTCATTTGTGTGGGTAGGAGAGGGAAGTGGATGGGACAGGAAGAAGGCCTATGTGTGCATTTCATAGAATCATAGAGTCCTAGAGCTGGAAGAGACCCCAGGGGCCATCCAGTCCAATCTTCTTCTGCCATGCAGGAACCCACATCAAAGCACTCCCAACAGATGGCCATCCAGCCTCTGCTTAAAAACCTCCAAAGAAGGAAGAAACTCCACCACACTCCACTGAGGCAGCAGATTCCACTGCTGGACAGCTCTGACTGTCAGGAAGTTCTTCCTGAAGTTCAGGTGGAATCTCTTTTCCTGTAGCTTGAATCCATTGCTCCTTGTCTCTGGAGCAGTGGAAAACAAGCCTGTTCCCTCTTCAATATGACATCCTTTCAAATATTTAAACATGGCTGTCATGCCACCTCTTAACCTGCTCTTCTGTAGACTAAACATACCCAGATCCCTAAGGTGCTCCTCAGAGGGCTTCATGGCTTCCAGACCCTTCACCATTTTGGTCGCCCTCCTCTGGACACATTCCAGCTTCTCAATATCCTTCTTGAAATGAGGTGCCCAGAACTGGACACAGTATTCCAGATGAGTACTCACATAGGTGGGAAGGGGAAAGAAGTTGGAATGGATATCCCTCTTTTCCCTCCTCCAGTCCCCCATCCCATCCCATCCCATCCCATCCAATCCCATCCCATCCCATCCCATCCCATCCCATCCCATTCATTCCCCCCCCCCCCGCCCACATGAGTGAATGAGTGAGCTAGGGAGTACTTGCACCAGCCATCCTGCGAGTCCAGGTACTTTGTGTGGGTTGAGTAAGTTGGGAGCTTACAATATTCACAGTTTTCCCTGTGCCCCAACCTCTGCGAAAGTGGGAGGGGGGCAGATTATATTAACCCTCCCTCTGAGGTTAGGCAAGTCCTGGTGCTTTCAGGTATTTAGGCAGGTGGGAATCATGTGGCCCTTCAGGTGTTGCTTGGGTAGCAATTCCCAGCATCCTTCACCATTGGTTATGCTGGCTGGGGCTTCAAGGATCTACAGTCTAGCCACATCTGGAGGGTGTCATGATTGCCACTTCTTAAGCAGCTGAATTCTTGGCCAATATTCATGTATGTCCAAGAAATACAAGAATATGACATCTGTATTAAATATCCGCTAATGTGACAGCGGAAGACCTAAGCACCTGTTATTAATGAAACAAATTGCATGCTATATTACCTGTTAAATGGGTAATTCTATGTATGTCTCATATCCTATACCAGCCTAAACTCACATATTTGTTGTCACGTGTTTGTTGTCAGATCAGAATGGGTACATTACATTTGGAGTGTCTAGGTTTCACTGGCCTAGCCTTGAAAAATCATTCTAATTCTGTGAAATGGTTGAAAAACTGACCTAGTTTGGCTTAGGCCCTTTCCGCATGTGGGGGGGGGGGAACGGGCGAAAACGCCCAAAAACGGAGCTTACCTGAAACCAGGTAAGTCCGTCGCCACGCGGAGCAGCGCGAGCTCGCTGCTCCGCAGTCCTCCAGCGTCTCAAATGGCAGCTTCCGGTTGGTGGAGGCTCTCCACCAACCGGAGAAGCTCGCCAGCTGGAAGCCCGCCCCCGGCAGATCTGCAGGCATGCACTTGCGCGCACCTGCAAATCCACGTTGGAGCCGGGCGACTCCGTGCTTTTTAAAATCTTCTCAAAAGAGATTTTTAAAAAACACGCTGCGTGGCTGGTTCCGGCCACTCCTGAGTGGATTCTGGTGTGGAACGACAAAACATAGTCCAAGCCAGTCCACTCTACGGTTCGGAAGACCTCCGTCAGAGGTCGCTCTGCACCATTTCAGAAGCCCGGTGAGGAAATGGCCTTAGCCAGTATCCAGTTGGTGCACTATGCCAGCATGGGATAATAATGGACTTTCCGTTCAACACATCTTTGGCAGGGAGAAAGGGCTGCCTTTGTCCTAGTGGAGTCTTGGGAGGGCCGGTTACCTCTCCAGTTTACCATCAGGTTGCCCATCTGATAGTAATGGGATCTAGACAGTGTTGGCTTGTTACAGTTCTCTTCCTGTTACTTCTACTACTTGTATCACATCTATTTAACTAATGATTTTAAAACCACTTTTCAGCATAAACTGTCCTCTTGGGGTAGCTTACAGTAAAACAACAGAATAACATGACTGCATAAACGTAACAGCACTAGAGTATTAAAACAAGAGCTGTATTTAAGTCAGATGAAATGATTACATTAAAAATCAACACCAGGTACCTAAAAGATGAAAATAACAACAGTTGATAAAATAGCTATTCCACTTTCAACTGCAAACCCCAGGATGCCATAGGGTGTTGAAAGTGAATTAATAGCACAATAACAGTCTAGTGCGGAAATGACCACTGTTTAAAGATGGCAGATGCTTTATTTTGAGGGACTTCCTTCTAGGTCAGGGTGGTGGAAGATGACAGAAAGGTCTTGCCTCCTAATTTATTTCTTAGTTTTATTTTGAGAAACGAATCAATGGGCGGGGCGGGGGTAATCCTTGGTGTACCAGTTTGACAAATGCATTCATGTCTGTTTCTTAGCCTTAGAGATATCCATGCAGCAGTGCTTCTTTCCTTGCCTCAAACGGGTCACAAATGTTCATTAGAAATGCTCATTACAACATTAGCACTCTCTCACTTCCATGCACCAAAACAACAGCGAGATCAATCGAGCCACTTTTGAGCGCTTTCAGGGAACAAAATTTAAGCATGTTTTTAACCAAGGCCAAATGCCAATCATAAGTAGGAAATCTATATGAAATTTTAATTGCAAGATTGTTTGGTGCAAATTTAATGAGATGAAGGAAGAGTTCTGAGAGTTCCAGAATGCTCAGCTCATGCATAATGTTGACTTTTAATTGGCTCTTTGGAGGGGCAGGGAATTGCGTTGGAGGAATTTACACACTGATAAAGCGAATGTACTGGGCTCTGTAGGTTAAGGTCATAAATCAAGAACATTTAACTGCCTTTGAGTGACTGCAAGAGACGATTATGGTAGGGAGAGCGATATCCATCTATGAGTGACTGCTTAGCTTAGGTTACTGGGATGCCACTCAATATTCATAAATCAGTGATCATTAATTCCCCAAATAGTTGCTGTCAGCGCTCTAAATGCATTCCCCACTTGCTAATTGAGATGGAACAAGACAGGCAGTCAACAGCCCAGAATTAAAACCTATAAAGGCCACTGCCTAACATGCCTTAGAATTGATGATGTTGGTGGGAGGTGAGTGGAGGCTTTAGTTAACAGTCTGGCGGCCAAATGAGCTCCGCGCTGGGTGAAGTGTGCGTTCAGGTGACTTCTAATTGCCACTTGTGAGTTAGTAGCTGTGTTAGAGGGGTGTGTATTTCTTCCATCTCATCTCATTGGGTTCTGGGCAGCAGCCAGAGGTGAACTAGGAGATGGGAATCATGAGAACAGCTAGGACTGAAGCACAGGTTAGGACGAAAGGGACAATCCAGGAGGCAAGCTGAGTCAAAATCCAGAAGTCAGGACTGAAGGATATCCAAAGTGCCCAGGAAGACCTTCTTGGTCAACCAAGCTGCAGCTAGGGCAGCAAACAATTTTATACTACCTCTTTTCCAGGAAAACTAAATGGCCGATCAGGAAGAATTACGCTAGAGCAGGGGTGTCAAACTCAATTTCATTATGGGCCACATCAGCATTATAGTAGCCCTCAAAGGGCCGGTTGTATCTGTAAGACTATATAAATGTATCTACTCTTTTATCATATTAAACAATTGCATGCAATTATTACTGGTTTTAGTCGTAACTAGCTCTGAAACTAGAAGTCTAGGAAAAATAATGGCAAGCAGATATTCACGTGTACAACTATTATGCAATTTATTGAAAAATGAGTTTTGAAAACAAAGTTGTTTTTTTTTATTCATCAGACAAATATTACTGAGAACTGTTTATTATGTTAACTTTGTTTAACTTTTTGGTCCCAGTTGAGACTCTCCTTGTGCCTCTTTCTACCCCCCCAACCCTCTACCTGGTGAGCCCGATCCCCGCATTGCAGGCCCCCAGCTGCAGGTATTCTGAAGAGGGGCCCAGCAGCCAGCACTCGCGATCTACTTCTACTTCTGATTGCTCCTCTGTTCAGCTCTTGTGAGCTGCACAGAGTGTTGCCATGGTAACCCACAGCAAGGCTCTGGCAGCAAGACTTGGGCAGAAGAGCAGTCAGAAGTAGAAGTGGATCATGGGTCCTGGCTGCTGGGCCCCTCTTCAGAATACCGGCAGCCAGGTGGGGAGGGGGGTGCCGCAGCTGCAGGAGAGGTGTGAGGGCCACGTGAAATAGCCTGGCAGGCTGCATTCGGCCTGAGGGCCTCGTATTTGACAGATGTGCTCTAGAGACTTCTCAGTGGTTGCTCCCATATGATGAAATATCCAATGGGAGGTTAGTGTGGCCCCCTTTCTATTCAGTTTTTGCTAGCAAGCAAAGGCATTGTTGGTTACTCAGGCCTTTGGTCGTTAACTGATTGCTCTAGAAGGGTCTTTTAATGGGGTATGCTGTACTTATATCTTCACCATCATGGTTTAATTTAAATTAATGTTTTTAATTTGATTGCTTATTTACTTTTTAAACTTTTGTACTTTTCATTGTTTTAGCCCTGTATTGTTTTAACCTAGATCATAAGCTCCCTTGTTCCTCATATTGGGAGAAAGGAGGGATATTAAAATACATCCATACATAGATGCAAATATACTTTGGTGAGGAGCTGGCAAATGCATTTTAGGAGATCACCACATGGTGGAACTATTAACAGATCCATGAGCACTTGATAGGGGATTAACACTCACTTGAGTTCCTCTAGTCCTACATTCTAGTTTCATTCAGAAGTGCTCTTAAAAATACTTCTTGGATGAGAGAATATGCTGTTTGTCCAGTTTTCCGTTTTGTTGGTTCATTTGCAGCTTTCCACTGTCTGTCACCCCATCTGTGTTACCTATGCGCATGCACGCACTGACAAAACCTTGCAGAAAAGAAATCTTTGAGATGATGCTACGTGTGATTGCAGCAGGATTGATTGTGTGTGGTATATTATTTATAGAGACATGTACTCTCCCAGACAGGAGAAAACAAACCCCGCATGTAAAGATCCTCATACAGTCATATACACCATCTCATCTGAACTCTTTTTCCCTCAGGAGGGGTGGACAGCCTTCAGGCAGTTTCTCCCTTGACTTTTTCTTTCAGTCCAGATGGTCGGTTGGGCAGCAGGTGGGAATACTCTTCTACTACAGAGAATCATAGAATCTTAGAGCTGAATGGAACTGCAACCCCCTGGCCAACCCCTGCTGTGCAGGAGTACACAACTACAGTGCTCCTGAAAGAGGCACCATCCAACACCTGATTAAAGACTTCCAAGAGTGGGAAGTCTAGCCCGCCCACCCACCCCCAGGAAGTCAATCCAACTATCCACCAGTTCTTACAGTATAGAAAGTCTTCCTAATGTTTAGGTGGAATCTCTTTTCATGTAATTTGAATCCACTGGTTCTCATTCTAGTCCCTGGAGCAGCAGAAAACAAGTTTCATCTTCTGCATGACAGCCCTTCAGATATTTGAAGGTGGCTATCACATCACATTCAGATATTTGAAGATGGTTATCACATCATTCTTTCCTTCTCTGAGCTAAACATACCCAGATCCCTCAGTCATTCCTTCCTAAGGATCATCTTGGCTGCTCTTCTCTGGACGTGTTCCAGGTTATTGATCTGTGGTGCCAGAACTGGATGCAGTATTCCCTACGATATCTGTCCAAAGCGGAACAGAGTAGCACTACTTCTCTTGATGTAGCTTAGAATTGGATTGTCTTTTTTTTGGCTGCCATATCACATTCTTCACCCTAGGTCTTTTTTCACTTTTTCACATTTTTTCAGGCTAAGTGTCCCATCCTATATTTGTGCCTTTAATTTTTGCTGTCTAGATGCTAGCCAAGAAGCCAAAAACTAACCGTGGTTGCTTAGCTACTATCACCTTAAGCTTGGTATGTCTTGAGAGCCAAGGAAAGGAATGCAATAACAATGAACATCTGCAGCTAGCAAGCCAACTATATGAGATTATGGCAATGGAGTATTACAATTCCCATTCAACCAGTCTCCCATACATATATGGAGGGTAACCCCGACAAGAACCAATATTAAACATCAGAGGACGGCTGTTGGCTGAGTAGGTTGGTGTATAGTCCTTGGAGTGGCTAACAAGAAAATACGAGCATCCTTAACTCATTCTGACAATTATGAAAAAAACGTAATGGTACAGATGAACCCAATATGCAAATGAGAGTTGCATTTTCCCTACAACAACAATGACAACAGTAACAACAGTAATAATTTTTCTTACCTGCACTATCTTCTTCCAACACTACATTTTTCTCTACATTTTTAAAATCTGGGGTTATTTCCTCTTCCTCCCCACATTTGTTTTAATATTTTAACATTTTAAGCAATTTTGGTATTTCAAGAACATTACCAAAAAAAGCAAACATGAAAACACCTGAAGCTGGATCAGACAAAAGCCTTTCTAGTCCAGCATTCTGTTCACATGGTGGCCAACCGGTTGCTTTTGGAAATTCTTCAGGTAGAACGTGAGTGCATCCACACCTTTAATCTCACATTCCCCAGCAACAGATATACAGCAGCACGCTGCTTCTGATGCTGAAGGTAACAGGTAGCTATCCTGACTACCAGCCACTGATAGGACTAACCTCCATGAAGCTGTTGAATCTCCCTTTAAAGCTGTTCACATCGGGAGCCATAACTCCATCTCGTGGCAATGAGTTCCACAGTTTAACTATGTGCTATGTGAAAAAGTACTTCTTTTTCTCAGTCTTCAATATATCTTCTATAGAGATCCTATAGATATCACCCCACAGGTTATAGTATTATGAGAGAGGAAGACTTCTCTCTATTTATGTTCTCTACATCAGGCATAATCTTATATACCTTCACTCCTTTCATACTCCTTGACCGAAGACGGCATATAAATGCACCAAAAAAACATACAAACAGTACCGGTATGTGCTGGGGTTTTGCGCTGCCTGAATCAAATCTGGTGGTTTTAATTTGGGGGCCTCAGGTGGTTTTTGAAATTTCTGGCCTCATGTCATTGCTTACAATGCAATTATACGGGCATTGCTCTTCATTCACTAAAAGTTGCCAGGTCCATCTAGGTGCAGAATAAAGATGTTGTTGTTGTTGTTACTTTGCGCATTCAGTCATCTCGGGTGAAGAATCTGGTGATTTTTTCCAGCGAACGTTTTAATCATCACCCCCCTGTTCCAAGTCGCCTATATTCCCAACTTGGTATATGTCATCTCTTTATTACGTCTGGCTGAGCTCAGCGGGGCCATGAATATTCCTGGCTGTATTTCATGGCAACTCTGTTGGATGTCACCTGCTGATAATTGAAGCTGAGCTCCACACGACCAGTGTTTTGTCTTCCTTTTGCCTGGACCCATCAGCAGAGCGGGAAGAGAAGAAAATTGTTGCTTTTCTTGGCATGATCTGTCAGTTGTGCTTTGATGGACAGGCAGGGCTTAATGAGATTAAAGGGAGAGCTAATCACGCGTCATTTACTCCTGTGGAAAGCAGACAATGAAAAGAAGCGATCATTTCCCCCCTACTTCCCCTAACTTAAAGAGAGCTTGTCTTATTACCTGTAATTTTCATTTCTGACACCTGCAGAACTGACGAGGGAATACCTAGGTTCATTTGGAATATGCAAACCAAATCAGGCTTGATTTCCCCTTTTGAAGTTTACGATCTCCCATCTCTCCCGTTTGTCCCACCCCACCTCCTTTTCAATATTAAACCTGCCATAATTTGATTTCTCTGAAATTGTCAATGTAATTGGAAGAGTGCCGAAGGAACAAAGCAAATATTTGCATTACGCAAATGCCGCTTGATGCGATTAGTTAAGGAGAATCTTTTTAAATTTTAATGTGTGTATTAAGCACACACTCACCCAAGATATTCCAAGGCCAACGGAACAAATGAATATTGAATGTTGAGGAGACAAGACACTTCCAGGTTCTCATCATTAGACCCTTGGCTACAAACAGCTGTGAAAGACAAGGCTGTTTTGCAGGCTGATAATTTTCCACAGCAACTGGCCAGATGTTTGTTGGAAATTAAATGTCATGATGCTTCCTTGTTTCTCTTTCTTGGCTACAAAGCTGGTTTGCAAGGGAGAAGGGAGACCCAGTTCAAAATGCTAGAAAGCAGCTGAAAAGCCTGGCACATAGCTTGTGGATGGTGCTGGAATCCCTTACTCTGAAATTTCTGCAGTTTTCTCTCTTAGGCCGTTTCCCCACTAGCCTGTTATAGTGCTATTATAGCAATAGCAATAGCATGTGTATTTCTATACCGCTTATCAGCTAAGTGCTCTGTAAATGGTTTACAATGTGTTTAGCTAATTGCCCCCAAGAAGCTGGGTACTCATTTTACCGATCTGTGGAAGGATGGAAGGCTGAATCAACTTGGAGCCCGGCAGGATCGAACTCACAACCTTGTGGCTGCAATACTGGCATTTAACCACTGCACCCCTGGGGCTCCTTGCTTATTATTCCACTTTCAACATCCTATGGAATCAAGGCCCTTCCCTACACTGCAAACCCCAGGATTCCACAGGATGTTGAAAGTGGAGTAATAGCACTATAACAGGCTAGTGCAGAAATGGCCTCAGTGCCCCCTTGCAGAAGTTGAGGGTGTCTGTCGTCCAAAATGCATCATGTTTTTTTAGAGGACAAAGAAATGAGCTTCTAGCATCTTGAGACATGTCTCTCTTCTCTCTTGCAGATTTTCTTGGATGCTTTCCAGTTTTTATTTTTTTATAATAAACTTCTTGGACCAGCAAACTCAAGGTCTAGGTTCAGCTAGTCCACGTGGCCTTCTTTTCCTTTTTTCATTTTGAAACAGGAGCCCAAGTTTTATCAATAACCGATACAACTGTTCTGGCACACACAGGAGATTGCTGGAGAAGTGCTTTGGCATTTCATTTCATGTATCTTCCAACTGTCCCAATTTTGGCAAGAACATTCCTGATTAATCCTCTGTCATCCCATTTTTCAACATGTCCCATTTTCCTCTTCTTCTCTTTTGTCCTCAGATTCTTCTGTTGCTGCAAACTGAATTCAAAGTGGAAAAGTAGTATGCATTCAATCAAGTCTCTGGGGAGGGGGAAAAGAGAGAAGGGGACAGAGTCTTGTCTTTCATGGTGGGCTCAGACAAAAGGAAACTGTGCAACCTCTCTTAGCTTGTCTGTTCTTCCTCATTACTAACTTTTGTCATCTTGACCACACTCTGATCTTGCTTGGCCATCTGTGCCCATCTTTGAAATGGTGGTGGGAATGCTCATAGAATCATAGAGGTGGAAGGGGCCTCATGGACCATGAAGTCCAACTCCCTGCTCAGTGCAGGATATCCAGCTAAAGTATCCCCAGCAGGTAGATGTCCAGGCTATTTTTGAAGATACCCAGAGAAGGAAACCTCACCACCTCTTTAGGCTATTGGTGTCATGTTGGGAGTACCCCATGCCATGTAGATAGCACAGATCATCCACAATTATTAATGAATGTAGAATATACCGTTAATGTAACATAAGGTTTGTGTGAATATAAGTGTGGTAAAAGTGACCATATGGCCAATGTTGAATGTGACTTAATAGCTGAATGTTAGTTGTAACTGTGTATTTAGCCAGGTTGGCTAGGAAAGGCTTTGTTTACTTCGAAGTGACAGCAATCAACAAGTGATTTACTACGCGTGAGCCGTTGAGCAGAATCACAGAATCATAGGGTGGGAAGAGACTACAGGGGCCATCCACACCAACCCCCTGCCATATACCTAGGTTAGAACTGCAGTTTACAACGGGTTGCATATCAAAGGAAAGATTCTGGAAATCTCAGCTTAGGGAAAAGGAATCAAAGAGAAAGGCCAGGACAAGACAGGCATCTGGTCAGCGTTACGTGTGATGCTCAGATAAAGGACATAAAGGTAACACGGAGATGGAGAAATGCTTTAGATCAAAGTATTAGAAAGTCAATCCCTTGGGGAAAAAATGGAAGTTTGGGAGAGGAGTATATCTGGAGAATCCACCGATGGGCATTGCGCGTGTGTAAAAGTGTGTAACACTATATAACCAAGTGTACATTGTAAATCTCCAGCAACCGTTGTAAGCCAGGCATCTTGTACCTCATTAAATACGATGGGAACAAACCTGCGTGTTTTCTTAAGAGTAACAGAGTAGCTACACATGACCAGTGGTTCCACGCTTGAGCTACTCTTATTGTCAAGAAGTTCTTTCTAATGTCCAGTCAAAATCTACTCTCCATTAGACCTGGTTCTACCCTCTGGGACAGCAGAGAAAAGGCCTTCCCCTCTCTTCTCTGTCACTGCCTTTGTGGTATTTAAAGAGGCAGTCTTGTTACCCCCTCAATCTTCTCTTCATCAAGCTGGACATGCCCATTTCCTTCAGCTTTTTTCATATTTTTTTTCTCCATCCCTCTTATGCTTCTTATTGCCGTTCTCTGAACCTGCTCCAACTTGTATCCTTCTTAAAATGAGGCACCTAGAACTGAATGCGGTACTTGAGATGAGGCCTGACCAGCACAGAATATAGTGGGACTATTACTTCACTCGACCTGGAAACTATTCTTCTATTAATGCAGGCTAAAAGAATAGCATTTGCCTTCTTTGCTGTGGCCTCACACTGCTAGCTTATGCTCACTTTATGATCAAGAATAATCTCAAACTCCTTTTCACAAGTAGTACCATGCCCTATGAGGATAGACTTAGAGAGCTGGGTATGTTTAGTCTGCAAAAGGGAAGGTTAAGAGGGGACATGATAGCCATGTTTAAATATTTGAAGGGATGCCATGTAGAGGAGGGAGAGGGCTTGTTTTCTGCCGCTACAGAGACCAGGACAAGGAGCAATGGATTCAAGCTGCAGGAAAGGAGATTCCACCTGAACCTCGGGAAGAACTTCCTGACGGTCAGGGCTGTCCGGCAGTGGAATCTGCTGCCTCCATGGAGTGTGGTGGAGTCTCCTTCCTTGGAGGTTTTTAAGCAGAGGCTGGATGGCCATCTGTCGGGAGTGCTTTGAGGGTGTTCCTGCATGGCAGGGGGTTGGACTGGATGGCCCTGGGGGTCTCTTCCAACTCTACATTTCTATGATTCTATGATCCTATGATTCTATGAATCTATGATTCTATGGAAGGAGATTCCACCTGAACCTCAGGAGGAACTTCCTGACAGTCAGGGCTGTCCGGCAGTGGAATCTGCTGCCTCCCTGGAGTGTGGTGGAGTCTCCTTCTTTGGAGGTTTTTAAGCAGAGGCTGGATGACCATCTGTCGGGAGTGCTTTGAGGGTGTTCCTGCATGGCAGGGGGTTGGACTCGATGGCCCGTGTGGTCTCTTCCAACTCTACATTTCTATGATTCTATGATTCTACTGCTGAGCCATGTATCCCCCATCCTATATCTGTGCATTTGGTTTTTGTGGCCTAAACGTAGGATTTTGCAATTGTCTCTATTGAATTTCATTTCATTTCTGCCCAATTTTCTAGTTTATCTAGGTCCTTCTGAATTCTTATTCCCATCTTCCAATGTATTAACCATTCTCCCAGTTTTGTGTTATTTGCAACCTTCCCTCCACCCCATCATCTGAGTCATTGATAAAAATGATAAAAATGCTGAAGAGTGATGGTTCCGGGGCAGAACCTTGAGTCACTCCATTTTGAGATGCTGTGCAGTTGCCTGTCTGTGGTTTGGGCTTTCTACTTATAGACGTCTATGGAAATATATGCAGGCCATATTCTCCTGGACTGTACTCTAAGAAGTAGTGTAATTAACTATTTTGAAATGTATTGGTGCTTCATGCTGTGTGCTTCTGCGGTGATAACCCACTTGGACCCTCTGAGCAATATACATATACATATACATATACATATACATATACATATACATATATATATATATATATATATATATATATATTTAGCAGCTTTGCTAAATGAAATTTAGCCTCCTCTAATGTGTTTTAAAACCCAAATGGCAAAGGGTGGATGGAGGGTGCAACCTTTCTGCACAGACCAACTATATATTTACACTGGGCATAGAAGGAGGGAAGAAATGACATCCCTTCTTATATTTAAAGATGTTTATTATGTCACATTTCAGTCTTCTCTCCTCTGAGCTGAGACTCAGCTGCCTGAGTCGTTTGGTTCCCCTTCTCTGGACACATTCCAGAGAATTTAATTTCTATTTTAATGTTATAATTGATTGTGTTTTGACTGGAATTTACTCCATAACTATGTTGACAGGCACCTGACATTCCAAACTTTGGAGAAAGGCAGAATGTGAATAAAATAAAATGAAGTAAGAAAAGAAAAGAGGAAAGAGTAAGAAAGGAAAAAGTGGAGTGGCAGCAGATGAAATGGGAGGAAAAAAATTTTTTTTTTTTTTGTATGTGACCTTGGTAAAGCATTCAACTTATTTTGCTACCTAGGATGTGTTGAAATTTTGTTAGTATGCATTGATAGTGTTGTTAGCATGATTTGTTAGCGCTGCCAGGCTTCAGCTATGAATGGGCGTACCATTTTCTCCACTTCAAGATATCATTTTTATGTATGGGGAGCAATATCAAAATTGATAAAATATTCCGTGGCTGCTTCAGATTTGCATGTATTCATTTATGTCATAAATCCAGCGCAACCTGTTTTCACATTAATGCACAATTTTTTAAAGAAATCCTCATGAAAATGCATACATGCATACTTAAATATATATATTGAACTTATTTTTCCACCAATGCTAATTTTAAGGGTCGGTTCACATTCAAATGCACAATTTTATTCATATTTTTGTATTTGTCATTTTAGCCATGAGTTCTATCATGAAATGTGGAGAAATGTACAGTCTGAAAGGTGAATCTGGCCAAGTGGATGAAAATGGGACCGATTTGCTTTATAGCGTGTACCAAACAAAATCTGTGAGTATCCTTTTTCTCCAGTTGTTTCTCGAGGTTCTCTGGAGTTCAATTTCTCGGGTGCCTACATTCTCACTGTAGCGGAGAGGTGGGCAGAAGATACGCTGAGTGGTTTGAGCATTGGACTGTTAGGGTGGATAAACAAACCACAGCTCACCGTACCCCCAGGGGGAGACGGATCTGGCTTGAACCCCCAAACACAAGGTAGGAAGGTAGAAAAGAGGAGGAAAGACAGACAGACAGACACACATGTATCACTTTGGCCACAGGATCCCAGGAAGGATGATTTATTCTTTCAGGCTTCCCTTCTTATACCATTTTTACGTTTATATTAAAGAATGCTTCCAGAAAAGAAAAGATTCATGCATTAGCAGAGTCACAGCTTGTACATGTGTTACGTTCTATCTGACCCTTAACTTCGCAAGTCTACCTGACCCTGTTACGTCCCAGATCATTCTCAAAGAGATCTGTCACGTTCGCAGAGTCCTTCTTTTTGCACATGCGGACTATGAACAGGAGCAGAGCAGAATAAACAATTCTAAAGCAAGCTTGTTTGATGAGCTCTGAGTGTCTAAAATGCCAATTAATATCACAAGCAATTGTTAACACACATCAGTTCTATAGCAGAGCCCCAAATTTCAAGCCTAACAGGACAACAACTCTGGAGACCAGGGTTTGATTCCCCACTCAGCCGTGGAATCCCACTGGGTGCCTTTGGGCACATCACACACTCTCAGCCCCAGAAAACGCCGTGATAGATAAATCTTAGTGTCTTCATAAGTTGGAAACAAATTGAAGGCACACAACAACAAGCGGATCCCTAGGGATTTGCATTAAATTGGTGAGGATTTATGACTCTCAGGGTTTATCAAGACAGGCCAAGAGTGTCAGGAGGCTGACTTATTTGACGCAACCCTTTGTTTTTTTTTTAAGAATCCAAGTATTATTTCTTTGTCATAGAATTGTAGAATCACAGAGTTGGAAGAGACCACAGAGGACATCCAATCCAACCCCCTATCATACAGGAACACCCATCAAAGCACTCCCGACAGATGGCCATCCAGCTTCTGCTTAAAAACCTCCAAAGAAAGAGACTCCACCACACTCCACGGAGGCAGCTGATTCCACTGCCAGACAGCTCTGACCATCTGCAGACTAAACATCCTCAGTTCCCTAAGCTGCTCCTCATAGGGCTTCATGGCTTCCAGACCCTTCACCATTTTGGTCGCCCTCCTCTGGACACGGTCCAGCTTGTCGATATGCTTCTTGAATTGAGGTGCCCACAACTGGACACAGGATTCCAAATGAGGCCTAACCAATGCAGAACAGAGTGGCACCATTATCTCTCTTGATCTAGACACCATACTCCTATTGATGCAACCAAGAATCACGTTGGTTTTCTTGGCTGCTGCATCACACTGCTGACTCATGTCCTGGACAGTTTTCTGGCAATTCCTGGCACCAGCTGCAACATTTTGTTTCTACCTTTTGTTTCTTTTCAGTTCTGAGAAGTATCGAAAACAGCATGTTCCCTTTTCTTCCGTCTCCTTCTCTGCACAAGTTACAGTGCTATCATGCCTTTGTGAAACTGCACTTGTTTTTGTTTCATTCAGAGAAGAGAAAATTGCCATTCAGAGCCTAGGACTACCTCAGGAAGCCATGATCCAGTTTGAAAAAAAAAATGGAAAGAGCCCTAGTGCAGATCCAAGAAATAGCTACAAACAGGCCCCTCAAGAATGGAATGAGTGGCTGTGGAGTTGATAACGACAAGCAAAAATCAAAGGAACTAAAGCATGAAAACTGACACTTCTTCAGGCCAGTCTGGAAGAGTCCCTAGTTGTCTAATAATAGCACTTAAAACTACCCTTTGACCTTCCCCCTGCTGTTACATTTGGCTGCTGAAAAAGAACGCTTGGGGCCCTTTCACACTACACAGTGATAGCATTTTGATTTCACTTCATGTTCCATGGCAGCTATCCTTGAATTTGTAGTTCGGGGAGGCACCCCAAATTTCTGGCTCTGTATTTTAAATGCCCCTTTCTGATCAGCAGATCCCAAGATGCCAAAGGATGGAACCATGGCATTTAAACTGGAATCATAGCACTATAACTGTGTAGTGTGAAAGCGCTGCAGGAGTGAACATTTGTGCAAAACCAATTGTGAGCTTAGTTCTGGTTACTGATCTCATGTCCCTGGCCTGAGCATGTGTCCCGGGGCCTGTTCCCTAATTCATAGAATCATAGAATAATAGAGTTGGAAGAGACCTCAGGGGCCATCCAGTCCAACCCCCGGCCATGCAAGAACCCACATCAAAGCATTCCCAACAGATGGCCATCCAGCCTCTGCTTAAAAGCCTCCACCACACTCCGGGGCCATTTCCGCACTACACTCTTATAGCACGATTATTCCACTTTCAACATCCTATGGAATCCTGGGGTTTGCAGTTTAGGGAGGGGCCGGCCGGCCCCTCCCTAAACTGCAAACCCCAGGATTCCATAGGATGTTGAAAGTGGAATAATAGCACTATAACAGTCTAGTGTGGAAATGGCCTGAGGTGGCATATTCCACTGCCAGACAGCTCTGACAGTCAGAAAGTTCTTCCTGAGGTTCCGGTGGAATCTCCTTTCCTGCAGTTTGAATCCATTGCTCCTTGTCCTAGTCTCTGGAGCAGCGGAAAACAAGCCTGCTCCCTCCTCAACATGCATTCCTTGCATAAGTCTGGCTGAGCGAAAGAAGAGGCGGCTAGCGCTTCCTTGATAGGAATGGGCTGTACAACACAGGCGGTTAAGGCACTTCCACTTAATTTTGAGACGTATAACCGCCCTTTGCATGTACTTAGTGAACCTGAAGGTTCTAGTTAAAAAAAAAAAAAAGATACTGCAAGTCTGAAGTCTGCCCTACTGTAGACTCATAGAAATCCATATATATGAACATTAAGAGAGCAACCCTATAAGTAAACTCATTGGCCAAAACCCTACATGACATCAGCATAGTGTAAATATCCCCCAGTGGAATTAACTCATGCAACCCTTATATTAACATAGCGCAATAAGACATGAACAGTGGTCGCCCATGGTGGAACTGCAATGCACAATCCACGGAGACAATGCATAGGGGCAACACACATTCACACACTGCTCTGCTTACATTAATGCACAGCCTCCTCTGCAACAGTCCCACAAGTCCAACTCTTATGGTGGTGCCATCAACTGGATAGGATCTTTGCGCATTGTAAAAAAAAATGTGTTACTTATCCTCGTGTATGTCACTAACAGGATCCTGCCATTGTGTGCATGTGTGTTTCTGAATATATATGATAACCCATAGCAGGACATCATCAGTTGTATGATTTGTGTGATAAATGGATATATGGGACAAATCTTGACCCTTCCCTTTCCATGTCTCCTTTTTTCCACTTTACATCAAATGGAGGCTTATTAGTGAAGTGGATTTAACTCCAATAAAGTTCTTTAATCTGAGATGTGATATCACACGCACACACACACACACAATAAAGCATATGTAACTATTTTAAAAGCAGTTATTTTCTGTTACTGAATTTTCAGTGATTTTATTTAAGTATGTTTTAAACAGCATAACTAGGAATTATTGTTCTGAATAGACTATCTCGCTTTCTGGGTTGCATCTTAACTTTTTTCTTTAAAAAATTTAACTTATTAGCTGGAGGACAAGCTAGTCAGATCGCCTCAACCAAACCCGCTTTTTGGGTTGCTGTTAGTTAATTACTGGTTACATTCAGATTATGAAGCTCGGTAGGGAAAAGCTATCATGAGTCCTCTGTTCATAATCTCATCTGCACCTGCAATATGTTAACAGCCTGTTCCCCCACTCCATCCTCTCTTGGCGTTCCACTTCCAGTAAGACTGGAAATGTGCCCGTTTTGGCAGAAGGTAGTGGATTCCTAGTGGAGAACATAGAATCATAATTGGAAGGAAATACAAGAATCATCTAGCCCAACCTTCTGCCATCCAGGAATACACAACGAAAGCATTCCTGTGAGATGGCCGTCCGCCCTCTTATCAAAAAAAAAAAAAAAAGACCTCCAAAGAACAAGAGGTCCCCAATCTCCAAGGCACTCGATTCCACTGTCAAGGCTCTTACTGTCAGGAAGTTCTTCCTAATGATTAGGTGGATTTTTTTTTTACTATAATTTGAGTCCATTGTTTCATGTCCTAGAGAATATAGGATGTACACTCCATATGATCCACATGGTTCAGAATTGCCCAGTGGCAGCTGGTGGCTCTATTGTCAGTGGAGCAATGCTTCTGCCCCAGACTTTAAAGGAGATCTTCATGGTGGGGAAACTTCTTCCCAAAACAGTTTTGAGACTCTGAATAACTCCTCTAAAGTATGAAATAAAACTCAGAGTGGGTTGGCCACTTATATAGACATCACTAGTATTGTTTTTGCCAGGTGGGAGAACTGTGTAGCTCATTTGCCACATGAAGCTAACAAGTGCTGCTCCTCATGGTGTCTCCAGGGCTCCCAAGGAGCTCTTTCATTGGGAAAATGATTAGGGCTACAAATGGGCGATCGCAAAAGCTTCCAGTGGGCACACACCTATTTTAATGGTGTTTAACAGTCTCTAGACTATTGTTAGTGGGGGACCTTCTAGTCAGTTCCAGTTTGGACAAAAAAAAAAGAAAGTTGGGTACGGCCCGTGGAGGTCCAGCGTGATGGACAACGAATGGTGGAGACCCCAGGCTCTCCACAGGTGCCCACCATTAGTCTACACATTACTTGGCAGTGGATCGACAAGTTTCAGACAGAGTACTTTCCTAACTCTTCTAAGAGATTTTGGGAACTGAACCAGGGAACTTCTGTATGCTCAGTAGGTGCTTTGCCACAGAGTTGTGGCTAGAGATGGTGCCAGCAGTGACAGCTGGTGACTGTTAAGTCAGTGGGTGACTGAATCTGTTCTGGATTTTAGACCCAACTTTAAACAAGTCATTCAGGGTGCTGAACCTGCTTAAGGGATAGAGACCATCACTTCAGATTAACTCTTCTAGCATTCATATTTGGAACTGGAGCATATTCACCCATGGACAGAGAAGCCACTAGCCACAATTATGTGTCAGGTTTAGCAAATATCTCATCCCAGTATCATAGAATTGTAGAGTTGGAAGAGACCACAAGGGTCATCTAGTCCAACTGTCTGCCATGCAGGTATACACAATCAAAGCACTCTCAACAGATGGCCATCCAGCCTGTGCTGAAAAGCCTCCAAAGAAGGAGACTCCACCACATTCCAGGCAGCATATTCCACTGTTAAATTGCTCTTACTATCGGGAAGTTCTTCCTAATGTTTAGGCAGAATATCTTTTCTGTTTGTTTTGAAGTCATTGCTCCGTGTCCTAGTCTCTAGAACAGCAGAAAACAGGCTTGCTCCATCTTCCATAGAACATCCCTTCAAATATTTAAATGTAGCTATCATATCACCTCTTAACCTTCTCTTCTGTAGGCTAAACACATCCAGCTCTCTAAGCCGCTCTTCATAGGGCATGGTTTCCAGGCCTTTTATCATTTTGGTCACCCTACTCTGGACACATTCCAGCTTGTCAATACCCTTTTTGAGCTGTAGTGCCCAGAATTGGATGTGGTATTCCAGGAATGGTCTGACTAAAGCAGAATAGAGCTATACTATTACTTCCCTTGACCTAGACACTGTATTCCTATTGATGCAGCCTAGAATCGCATTTACTTTTTCAGCTCCCACATCACAGTCATCCCTGTAGTAATCCCACACCCTCTCTTCAGGGCATTGGGGGTGCCAAAGTCCACTACTGGGCAGCAGCAGGAACAGTACAATGTCTAGAGCTGGCCATCTGTTCCCTAGGTGCAGTGAAAGGGAGGTCACCACCAGTTCGGTTGTTACTGCCCTGGCTAGCCCGAGCTTCGGGATATATAAAAAGATATCCATTGATATCACTAATTCGGCTTCACATATCCCTTCCACGTGCATGTGAGGCCCCTGGACAAGCAAGCATACAGGCTTGGCCGATAATCGCCGTAATATTCCTAGACAATACAGGCAGGACAGAAACAGCTGACTCGCCGCTTTAGGAGACCTCAAGGCAAGTACCTCTATTAAGTATGCGAGCAACTCTCAAAAGATCCTCTGCCTCGCGCTGGCAGCTTGATGATCGAACCATACAACGCTCAAGTACTCCGCGTTTGCATACCGGCTGTACTATTGACAATTTGGCTCTAACTCAATCATTTAAATTCTGACCTTTCGGAGGCTTTGTGTCCAGCTCCAAATCTATTGTTTTCCACAAGTCCGACCTAGCCTGCGGTCACAATTCTCCTTATAAAAACCCCTGACTTTGAGTGCTCCCTTGGATCGCTCCCGAGTTCCAGACCGCCTTGCTGCCGCTTTGCTTGGCGAGCTTCCCCTCAGCTCCACGTGCTGAGATACATCGAACCCCAGCTTCGCTCTCCATTTTCTTCCGGGCTTCAGGACAGGTTTCGTATCACCCGAACCAATTATCCTTCTGAAAATTCCGCTATCTTACTCACACCTTTATTTTCCTTAGTTATCTGTGTGCTTGTGTTGCTTACACTGTGTATCTGTATTTAATAAAGATCATTCATTATTTTCCAACCAGTCTGCTTCTTGACTTGGCCTGACCCGGTAGACACTGGGTTACAAGATCCTGCTTAGTTACCCTGCCTCTCGTAACGCTAAAGCAGTGCTCAGAGCTAATCTTCCCCACCTATTGTTGAGCACATTTTGGTGTCCCTCACGGGACCCCCAGTAAACAGGGTAACACGGTCTTGCTTTTCTCCCCTCCTCTTTCCTTGTTGAAGCAGACACAAGCAGAAGCCACCTTGCGTTCTGGGTCCCAATATAAATTGAATGAAATAAAATAAATGCCTACGTCACCAGCCAAAGCGGCTTCTGGGATGCCATTTTAATCCACCCCCGGGGTTTATCAGGTGTCCTAACAGAGTGTCATTCTGGAGTGGTGTTCTAAAAGGGACCGGAGCACCACAGTTAGGGGTGTCCATGGGGCGGTACAGAAGCAGCTCTTGCTGGTAAGACTGGTACCTGAGTGAACAATCTATGGGGAGAGGAGGGAATGGGAGAGGGGACAGATAGCAGACTGTTGCCCCTTTGGAGAGCTCAGACTCAAGCAAATGCCCAAAGGTACTGATTCTAGAAGGCTATGGTTCTTTGCCTTATGGGATATTACGTTCCTTCCATTTTATGTTCTCACGGCATGTTCTGCTGCAGTGCTTTCTTTCAGGGGGCCTTGTGGCTTCCCTTTGGGATTTCTAAATTCCTGAGATGTCTCCTTCATATGTAAGGGGAGAAGTCTGAATTCCAGTTCTGAAATCCAGGCACTGATGTGATTCTAGTGTCACGTCATTTGGAATGTGATGGGTCTCAATGCCTCAATAAACTATTACTAATTGATTCGTTGATTGATACCTTGCCTGTATTCCAGCATGAGACCCAAAGTTGCTTACAATAATGTAAAATAAAAATGAAATTACAGATGTTTAAAATAAACACATGTTAAAAATCACATGTTAAAAACAGCTGAACACTTTATAACATACTTAATTTTCAGACATGTTTCTTCCACATGATTTAGAAATCAAAGTCCTGTCTAAATAAAAAAGACCTTGCCTGCTGCCAGAAAGAGAGCAGAGAGGGGGCCAACAGGACCTCCTGTAGACAAGATTCCCACAATCTGGGATCATCCACTGTGAAAACTGTTTCCTGTGTCTTCATCAAATGAGCCTGTGATGGTGGTAGGACTGTGAGAAAGTCCAGCCTAGAAGATCTTAAAAGCAGGTGCAGCTGGTATAGGGAGACCTGGGCCATTTCCGCACTAGACCATTGTAGTGCTATTATTCCACCTTCAACATCGTATGGAATCCTGGGGTTTGCAGTTTAGGGAGGGGCCGCAAAGGACGTTGAAAGTGGAATAATAGCACTGCAACAGTCTAGTGTGGAAATGGCCTTGGTCTTTTAGATAGTCTGGGCCACAGCCACATAGGGCTTTAAAGGTCATAAGAGCACTTTGAATTCTGCCTGAAAATGGAAAAGAAACCAGCAAAGCTGTTTCAGCAAGGGAGTTATGTGATCCCTGTAACCAGCCCTGGTCTGCAGCTTGGCCAGAGCATTTTGAATTTGCTGAAGCTTCTGAACAGCTTCCAAAAGTGGCCACGCATAGAGTTCCTTATAGTAATCCAGCCAGGATATAATCAAGGCATGTGTCACCATTGCCAATCTGGCATCTTCAGGAACAGGTGCAGCTGGCACGCTCCTGGCCACTACTGAAACCTGCGGATCCAAGCTCAGATTTGAATCCAGCAGTATGCCCAAGCTGCAAACCTGAGATTTAAGGAGAAGTTTAATCCCATCAGCACTGGCTAAATTGCTGTTCCTTAGCCTATTTTTCAGCTACCAGGAGCACTTCTGTCTTACCTGGATTACATTTCAATTTATTCACCCTCATCCAGTCTATTACTGATAGCAGACATTGGTCAGCTTCCTTGAGGTTAAGTTGGAAGGAGAGATGGAATTGGGAATCTTCTACATAGTAATGCGTACTAACGACACTCAACGCAAAAGAATCCCTATTCCTTCCTGGCCATCCACCTTTAAGGACAACCCTAAGATCCAGTAGATTGTGGAGCAGGTGTTAGGACCCGCATCTGGATACCAGTAATGATATGGTTTGGATGGGCATCATATTTAATTGGCATCATATATAATTGACAACACACTTTAATTGGCACTGATATCAAAATCAAACCTGAAGATGACTGGGAGGTCAAACCAACAGAGGGAAAACTGATTGTGAATGTGAGAAAGAAAGGTTGGTCAACCTAAGACACCCTCCAGGTACGACTGGGCCATTTCTCAGGCAAATAGATGCTGTTCCTGTGGCTAATAGGCTTAAGTAGAAGCTGGAATTTCCCAGAGAATGCAACTGTGAGAAGCTCACCAGGACACTGATTGACAGAGAACCGTTCCTTGTGCACCTGGACTCCTTCCTCTTTCCTCATAGCACCCACAATAGACAGCTATTACAACACACATTATGTCTTTGTCACCCAAACACTGTGAACATTAGTGGGTTGATAGTCCATTGTCTGTGCTGCAACTCCCATCGTTCCACACCTGGAACTGCACATATCTTCCACCTCCACAGGCTATTTTTTGGGTACAAATATCAGATTCCAGGATGCCCAGCACAGTCTCTCGAAGGTCTACCCATCACTCTGTCCGTGTGGCTCCTGAATGAGAACTGTCCTTAGGTCCTGCTTAAGCCAAACCACATCTCAGCTCTTCACTACTCTTCTGGACTGGTAATTATAACCCAAAAAAACTCAGCCTCTCTATCCACAATTTTTCCTCCCTTTCTCCTTCAGTTAGCTCTTGTATGAATGTTTGACTGTGTGCATCTTGTGTGCATTCATGAGTGAATTTCCCTCAATAAAACACATTTTTAGTTTATTTTGGAACCTCTGGCTGGTTCTTTTCCTGCGTGAGCCTGTAAACATTGGTAGAAAGGTCTCGCTAAGTTGCCCCCGCCCCGCTAATTCACTAATTTGAGTTGATTCATTCCCCACTTTTGCAAGGAGGCTTTGACATCACAGAGTGGCCCTTGTGGCACCTATGTTTTGGGTAAGACAGGCATCTAGTGAGATAGGTGGAACCCCAAAAGACTGCTGCAACTCCACCTCCCCACCCTCAGACCTGGCCCGCTGCTGTGCAAAGAATCCAGGTGGACAAAACTGGAAGAGGTTAGTTCCCCTGCCAGTTTTATCCAGGCTGGTCTCTGCAACGGAAGGCAGGCCCATTTCCTTATCTAGGATCATGTCATGGATCAAGGCTGTTTTTCTATTAACTAATATAGCATTGAGCCACCGCATTTTCGACTCTGATATCTTGTTGCCAAGGCTATTCAGACTATTTGAAGTGGGGGACAGTTTGGAGGCAACCAATGCCATGTGGCTGCTGTAGTTTCCAGACAATTTTCAGACGCAACTCTATATGAGAAACACTTCCGTAGTCTACTGTTGAGTAGATAACTAGACATTTTGCAGATCTCTTCACCAAGACGCCAGTTCTTTAAAGGATTTTGCATTTTAAAAGCAAGGCATTCTACCGCAAACTACCTCTTGATGTCCAACCAACAACGAGGGGGGCCATGGCCTTTTAAAGCTTCCCTTTTCAGTTTCAGACCAAAATCAAGATGGGATTTCCTCTTCTCATTGCCTAAATGAAAACCACATTAGAGCAGACTGGCATTGCTATGGAAACATTATTTAATGTATTTAATGCTGATTGTTAATACAGGGGAGATAACTGGAAGTTAGAGAGGCAGTAATTGGGAAAGCACAGCAAAAGCCAGTGTTTTTATAAGGGGTAATCAAAACCTGATGTGAATTATGTGGTGTTCATTAGCCGTGTACTGGATGGGAAATGGCTCCAGCCCACTTTATGTAAGCTTAGGTGCCCCAAAGGGGTGCAAATAACAATGCAGATATAAATATATTGCACACAAATGCAGGGCTTAGCTATGTTGACCTTAAGATGTATAGATGTATAGAGTACATATTATGTAATGCACATGTAATGCATGTACAGTACATATAAATTACAGATGTACATCTCTTGATCCCCATTCAGTAGTGAGGGAGCGATGGCCTTTATGAAATAATTTTTCACCTGTGGCATAGCACAAACTCTTAGTTTCTGACCTCATATTTGCGAATTGCTGCCTTTGCCTTGATTTTGCCTAGATTATTTCATCCCTCCAAGAGTGTGCATGCATAGGGGAGGAAAGGAAGGACAATATGCTCATTTTCCAAAATGGGTCTCATTTTCCAGAATAGTGTCCTGATTTCACAGTCACTGCCAGGACATTGAGACAGAGGCAGCTCAGGATATTCTGCGGCCTGAGGTGGAACCACCCACCCGCAAGTCCAGGGCCGTTTCCGCACTAGACCGTTACAGTGCTATGATTCCACTTTCAACATCCTATGGAATCCTGGGGTTTGCAGTTTAGGGAGGGGCACTTGAGGCCTTTGAGGAGTCTTTGAGGCCCCTCCCTAGACTGCAAACCCCAGGATCCCGTAGGACGTTGAAAGTGGAATAATAGCACTGTAACAGTCTAGTGCGGAAATGGCCTAGGTTCCTAGTACCAAAGACCGTCCAAGTCGTTTCGACAACTGAGATAGAACATCCTTCTCCTTGGCAGTAGAATAAAATAAAATACATTATTCAAAGAACTTCACTGGGTACTGTTCTGTTTCCTGGCATAATCCGATCTGTAAAGCCCCATATGACTTAAGTCCGGACTATCTGAAGGTCTGTCTCTTCCTATATGAGCCAGTCAGAGTTTTGAGACTCTTTGGGGGAGACCTTTTTTCCAGTGCCGTCACTGTCATAGGATGTTGGCTGAGGATATAGGAGAGAGCCCTTCGGTGGCTGCTCCTCCGCTATGAAGCTCCCTCCCAAGGGATGCTTGGTTGGCCCCCTCTCTGCTCTCTTTTCCACGGCAGGCAAAGGCCTTTGTGGTTAAACAGAACTTCAGTTTGTTAAAGAAGACATAAAGAACTAGAGATTTTTGAAAAAATGAATGGGGGAGAAGGCAGAACAGATAGATTTAATCCACACAGGTGGTGGTCTGCCTAGTCTATTTGACGCCCGCTGCAGCCCATTTTTTAACACCTCCTTCCTCTTTACAACAAAATTGTTCTCAAGAATAATCATGAAATGAAATGAATAATCATAATAATGGTCAGAAAAGAAATGTAGAGAATGAAAATCCACTTTTATTGAGTTTTGTATACACAATCATGCCAGTAGAAAAAAAAACAACCCTTTATATATACAATTTTGCCAATCAATCCACTTCTTCAGTCATTTCATCTGAGGAAGCAGATTGATACCCACAAGTGCCGGTGCTAAAATATAAACCAGACTTTCTTTTTCCCCTCCAGTTTTCCTTCTACTGCAACACAGAGTAGCAGGACTACTTGGAGGACAGATGGTTTCGTTTTCAAAAAAAAGTGGCACTTTCCATCAGCCCAGCCTGATCTCCTCTTTGCTGCTTTACTCAAGGAAATCCCAAGGAGAAAGGGAGGGAGCGGAGAAGATCAGCTGGAGGCAGGTTGCAAGCGTCTGCTGCTCAGTTTGCTGTTCCTCCCAGTCAGGCCCTCCTTCTCTTTTCTGGAGGAACAGCCAGCCACCCCTTCTGCTTTGCACCTGGGCGGAGTGCCCCCTTGGTCTGTCACTGCACGCGGGCAGAAGACATTGAGTGATTCTCTCTTTAAAAGTATATGTATTCAACCGTAGGATTGTAGAGCTGGAAGAGACCAGGACCATCCAGTCCAACCCCCGTCTGCCATGCGTGAATACACAATCAAAACGTTCCTGACAGATGGGCATCCAGCCTCTCCCGAAAAACCTCCAAAGACAGAGGCTCCACTACACTCTGAGGCAGCAGCATATTCCACTGTTGAACTGCTCTTACAATCAGGAAGTTCTTCCTAAGGCTTAGGTGGAATCTATTTTCCTTTAGTTTGAAGCCATTGCTCCCTGTCCTAGTCTCTGGAGCAGCCGAAAATAGGCTTGCTCCTTCTTCCATATGACATCCCTTCAAATATTTAAACATGGCTATCGTGTCACCTCTTAACCTTTCCTTCTCCAAGCTAAACACACCCGCTCCCCTTAAGCCACTCCTCATACGGCTTCATGGCTTCCAGACCGTTTACAGTTTTGGTTGCCCTCCTCTGGACACATCACAGCTTGTCAATATCTTTATCAAATTGTGGTTCCCAGAACCGGACACAGTATTCTGGGGGAGGTCTGATCCAGGCAGAATAGAGTGGTACTATTACTTCCCTTGATCTCGACACTATACTCCTGTTGATGCAGCCTAGAATCACACTGGCTTTTTTAGCTGCTTCATCACGCTGTTGCCTAATATTCGGCTTGCGGTCTACTAAGACTACTGGATCCTGGACTCCTGAAGGGAGGGGCCTTTAGAATTCCCAGCCAGAGAGCTCTTGGGCCTAAGTCAACTGTGTCTGTCTTGAACAGCCAGTTGCTATGGAGATGAGGCCAAGCAGCAAGGAGGAGGGCAGTGTATTCCTTCAGGAACTCAACCTCTGCTTGCTAATAACTCTGAATATAGATTGGATTGGGGAATATGGGGAGAAGTTACAGGTACTGGACAAGACAGTTTGGGGAATCAGACGCAGGAACTCAAATCTTTCTAACAAGTATTACCTATGGGAAGATAAACTCCCAGGCAACCCCAGGTATATATGCTAGTCCTAAAAATGAGCAGTTTATTTTTCTGCCTGTTGAAATGTTGTGATGATGGTTGAATCGCTGTGTATTTAACCACCACGTTTGTGATAATAGACTAAGATTTCCACTTCTTTTTGCCTGACAGCCCCTGTGATTCAAGAGCTACAGGGTAGAGAGGTACAGCGTGATCTCCTGCACGCTGAGAATAGGCGTACCTACTGAATTGGGCTGCAAGGGTTGGATGAGGATTTCAACTGGTGCATTTTGAAAGCAAGACCTTGGCAAACATTGCAAATTCCTTCATATATGGGAAAGAAAGAATTTCACATTAAAATGAAGGTGGGAGAAAGTGAAAGCAAAGATTTATCTGTCTATATTTCATGCCACGATCATGGACCTCCTGGACAATGACTGCCTGACTGGTCAGGGAAGCTGGAAGCTGGAGTGTACGGGCCTTTCGTCTTTTCCATCAGCACCGCTCTTATTTGCAAGAGAATCATAGAACTGTGGAGCTGGAAGGGACCCGAAAGGGAACCCAGTCCAACTCTTTGACAGTGCAGAAAGCATCCCTAGCAGATGTCCATCTGACCTCTATTCGAAAGGGTGACCTCCAGCTGTCCTTTGGGGAGTTTGGATGGCTACCTCTCAGGACTGCTTTAGGTCTGTATTCCGGCATGGCAAGGGGTTGACGAAGATGGCCTTTGACGTCCGTCTAGTTCTATGACTCCATGACCCAGTGAAAGTGAGCCCTCCATCCTCCAAGACAGCTTGTTTTGCTTTCAGAAAGCCTCTTACCATAAGGAAGGTATTAATGTTTAGTTGAAATCTCCTTTCTTTAAAATTGAAATCCATTGGTTAGCATCCTGGTCTCTGAAGCAGGAGAAAACGGGATCACTCCATCTTTTACACGACAGACTTTCCATTCTTTTAAGGCGGTTGCCACGCCACCTCTTGATCTTCTCTTCTCCATACCACAGATGCCCAGCTCCTTCAACTGTTTCTTCCAGGGTGTGGTCCTTTGTCTTCTACCAAAGGGGAGGAGGTTGCTCAGCTGAAGGAGAAATGTTTAAAATAGAACGGATGTTACACGTCTCTTGTGCGTGCAGCAGAGGGAGAAATATGTCTTCTTTGTCTTCTTTTGTTTTTCAAGATAACACCAAGCAGCGGTTCAGATCAGCCCTGTATCACAACAGTAATACACAGGAAACTATGTTTTGTCTTGCTATGACACAGACGACTTTTTTTTTCTTTTTTCTTTCTTTCTTTCTTTTTTTTTTTGATCGGCTGCCTCTGAAGAGGGATGTTGCAGCTTTGACGGAAGGTGTTGTGTGTGCAGATTACTTAGACAAGCGGCAGAGTGAATGCATAAGTAGCAATTTTGCATAATGAGGTGTGCAAAATCCCTCTGGAGGTTGTTAAAACAGATAGACAGCCTGTGGTAAACAGCAAGGAAGGTAAGTTCTGAAAGCAGATGGCTTTGAAAACCTGGCGAGTGGCAGGTTTTTGTGTTAAGGGGAAAAAAACAACAGCCCAAACCTGCAGCTTTCGTGGAGGTTATTATACGGTGTTTTTTCCTCTTTACTCTTTCAGTTGCCTTCCTGTACTCCTGCAATTTCTTGAGGACATATTCTTCTCCTGTCCCTATCAGCCATGGACAACTCTGATTTCTTAGTCTCTCTCTCCCTCTAACAAATGCTAGTTTCCATGTATTTATCTCTTTTGCCTTTTGGGCGATGTTGTTGAAATGTTGTCAGTGTGTTCTGATTGCAGTTGTTTATTTATATGGGCTGCAGTCCTAAGTGCACTCATTAGAGAGTAAGCCCCACTGAACCCAGTGGGACCGACTGCTAAGTAAACATGTGTCAGATCTGCAGTTAAAGAATTTATCCCCCTCTTTCAATCAAATGATTCTTGAGGCAGCCGACAAGCAACATGTTGTAATAATGTAAAACAAACAAACAAACAAACAAACAGGTTATTGGATTAGATCTATTTGGCAGTGGTGGAGAAAGAAACTCCCTGTAGCTGCTCCTTATTTGCTTGATTCAATGTGCATAGAATCATAGAGTTGGAAGAGACCCCAGAGGCCATCCAATCCAACCCCATTCTGCCCTGCAGGAACCCACATCAAAACACTTCCGACCGATGGCCATCCAGCCTCTGCTTAAAAACCTCCAAAGAAGGAGACTCTACCACACGCAAAGGCAGCATATTCCGCCGCCGGACAGCCCTGACTGTCAGGAAGTTCTTCCTGAGTTTCAGGTGGGATCTCCTGTCCTGTAGCTTGAATCCATTGCTCCTTCTCCTAGTCTTTGGAGCAGCAGAAAACAAGCCCACTCCCTCCTTGTGGGGCTTACGGCCCCCTCCACGGCTGCCCCACACCATTTTTCAGAGGGACTTACAGGCCTTGTTTGCAGTTTCTCAGTCTCACGAGGCTTTTGCAGTCCGTATAAAAAATGGCAGAGGGAGGCAGCAGAGGGGACAGCAAATCATCCGTGAATAATCAAATCCGCAAAAGTGAAACCCCCAAATGTGGAGGGCTGACTGTAACTGTTACTTAATTTTTACTTAAGCAACCTGACTGTTGTGTAATAAACAGCCTATGAACATTGTCAAGTTTATGCTTGATACAGCCAACTATCTACCTTTACATGACAGAGCTCACAGCCAAGGCAAGTTGTAGTCTCCTTTGAGGACACACCATCCTACCTCCACATTTAGCTCTTTTTAATGATCTTCCCCTATTTACTTGGGTGTTTATTATTTCATATGATTTTCTTCCCTCTCTGTCCCTCCCAAATGCACACAAACTGATTTCTTCCACCCTGAACAGCTTAAAGGTTAATCCATTTTAGCATCAGCTCTGGACTCAATGGCTCTTCTTTGGTCTGAGCCATCAAACCAGCTCCTCCATTTGTGTTTCTTTCTTTATACAGTGAGTGAAAGTGAAGGGAGAAATGTGCCTCTTTTGTCTGTGTTCTTCCTGCTAGACAGATTTACTGCACACGGGGGTGGTATTGCACCATTTAGAGGCAGGCGGTGTGGGTATTCATAATACTGGACGGGTTTCCGTAAGCCCAGGAACAGAATTGAAAATGATGTTCTCAGCATTCATTAATGAACTCCACATTTGACAGACATTGGCTTAGGCCAGGGGTATTTTTATTCCTGTGCGAGCCCTGTCCTGAACAATAAGACAATATGTGCCAAGAGGTTTTTGTTTGGGCTTTTAGAAAGACTGGTGCTGAATTATACTTGCAAATATCCAAGGCATTGCCAGCATTCTGTTTGTGTTAGGTTTGAGAGGAAACTGTCTTTTTATTGCCTTTGCTTTAAAACACCTCATCCTGCTTTTTGTGAGTTGATTGTGAAAGGAGAATTTTCTCTCTCCTATCCATTTTAGTGAATGAAGGTATATACATCTGTTGGACCCAATGTGGAGGCTTGGTGTGGTCTGCTCCACTCCAGTTCTGCTATCGGAAATTTAGGTCGAGCAAACCTCAGAGAAACCATTCATGACTTTGGACCCCAGTAGCATGGTATAGTGGGTTAAGATTGGACTACGACCTTGGAAAAAGGGTTTGTTTTCTTGCTTGGCTGTGGAAACCCATGATGACTTTGGGTGTGTCACACACTCTCAGACCCAGGAAACTTCAGGATAGATTTGCCTTAGTGTTGCCGTAAATTGGAAACAACTTGAAGACACACAACAGCAACAGCAAACTTCCTCTCACATGTACTGGTCATCGATAAGTGGCTGGTGGCTCCCATGCTTGTGGAGCAGTGAGTCTACTCTGGGTTTTTAGCTCAGCTCTAAAGGAACCTATTTGGGGGATACGGTTGAGCTTCTCAGATAGCTCCTGTAAGATCCACCACCATTTTTTGGAGGTGAATAAGGTTTTTGAGGATTGGAGCACCTTGGGGTGGCTGTGTGTCGCGGGGGGCGGGAGGGAGAAACCACCATGTTTGCGGGAGGTTTTGAGCTGTTCTGACCAGAAAATCACCTTGTGGTACATACAGGGCCTTTCTGCACCACACTGTTACAGAGCTATTATTCCACTTTCAACATCCTATGGAATCCTGGGGTTTGCAGATTAGGGAGAGGTATTTTGAATTCTCAGCCAGAATGCTTTTTGGCCTCAGTAAACTACAAACCCCAGAATTCCACAGGATGTTGAAAGTGGAATAATAGCACTATAACAATGTGGTGTGGAAAGGCGCACAGCTGACCTCCAACAGAGTAATATAATGTGGGGGTGATGGGGAGTGATGCTCTTTGCAAATGTCTTCTATCTGAGGTGCTTGATTTACTCTTCTTAATTATCTGGTTAGCCCTCAAAAATATGTGTTATTTTCTTAACTAAATAACCCTTTAATGTCCTTCTAATTCTAGAGAAACCCTTTTTGTTTATTTTAATTTGTTTAGGCTGTTTAACTGGTATAGTTGTTTAGTACTGTTTTAGTTCTGAGAATTTTGAAAATACTTCTGCTTCGCATTGTTATTTTTTTTTTATTTCTGCAGCGTTCCAAAGTTATGTTCTCCTGTTCCCTGGCCTTTTCAACCCTTTAGTTGTGCTTTATCTGTCGAGTTTCATCAAATTTTTATTCTAATGCAGATTATTTTCTCTCATTTTTGTTTTTGCCTTGTAAAACACGTGGAGGAAATCTGTTCCACGGGCAGATTGGAGATATACCTATCTGGAATCTGGCAGCTTTGAATTCATATCAGGCACTATCCTAAGTGAAGATCATAGGCCAGTGGTTCTTAACCTGGAGTCCACGGATCCCGGGTTTCCGTAGAGCCCTTAGAGGGCTTTGCAGAGCCCTGCTGCTGGACACCACCAGCGACGGCAGCAACAGGGACAGGGCAGCAGTGGGTGTGTATGTGTGTGCCCAAAGTGCTCTCTCATTTGCAAATGAGGAGCAGTTGGGACTTGCACACACACCTTCTGCCATGTCCCTGTGCATGCACACACCCCACTTCTGTGTCCCTGATAAAACTGGTCTCTCATTTGCAAACAAAGGAGCAGTTGGGGCACACGCACACACCTTCTGCCATGTGCCTCTGTGCCAACACCCCCTGCTGGGTGTGGAAGGGACACAAAGGCAAGCAGGCGTTTGCCCCCAAACTTCTCGCTTGTTTGCAAATGAAGGAGCAATTTGGGTACATGCACACATATTCCTGCTGCCGTGTCCCTGGTGAAAGGGACACAGTGGCAGGGGTATGCATGTGTCCAAACCATGATTCTGGAGACCAGGGTCTGAATCCCCACCGGGCCATGGAAACCCAGTGGGTGACCTCAGGCAAATCACATTCTCTCGGCTCCAGAGAAAGACAAAAGGTAACAGATCTTGCCAAGAAAATCCCCATGATAGGTTCATCTTAGGGTCTCCATAAGTCAGTTATCAAAGGGGAGAGACATGATGGTTTGAAAGAACCTCCCCATCAGTGGCACTTTGTTGTTGTGTGCCTTCAAGTCACTTCAACCCTAAGGGGAACTTGTGATCACAGGGATTTTTTTGGCAAGATTTGTTCACAGCGAGTTTGCCTTTGCCTTCCTCGGAGGCTGAGAATGTGACTTTCCCAAGGTCACCCAGTGTCTGAGCAGGGATTTGAATTCTAGTCCCCAGAAGCCTTTAATCAATCAATCAATCAATCAATCAATCAATTAATCAATTAATATTTAACTCTAAATTTAAATATTTAAATATTTAATTCTAAACTTAAATATTTAAATCTAAATTTAAATATTTAAATCTGGTGCTAAGTCTTGGGTGACCCTGGCAACAAATTATATTTACAGGCAGTTCCTGGTAAAGAAAAGGTTAGGAAGCGCTGTCGTAGACTAACAGAGTCAGAACCATAGAGCTGGAAGGGGCCACATAGGCCATTAAGTCCAGCTCCCTGCTCAGGGCAGGACCTCCATTTAGATCAGAGCTTTCCAAACTTTTCATGTTGGTGACCCACTTTTTTAGACATGCATCATTTCACGACACAGTAATTCAGTTTTACTAGCAAACCAGAAGTTAAACTAACCCCTGATAAGAGATACGGACACATACATAAATTATGTAATAACAAAATGTATGGGGACACAACATATCTCATGAAAGCCTTTCACATATTTTTAAAAATATATGATTTATAAATAATAACATACATTTCCAAGATTGCAGGCGACACACCTACACACTTCAGGCGACACACTAACGTGTCGCGGCACACCAATTCGAAGGCCCTGATCGAGGGCGTCTCCAGCAGGTAGTGGTCCAGCCTCTTTCTGAAGATGGAGAGGAGACCCCACCACCTCTTTAGGACATTGGTTCCATTTCTGAACCGCTGTTACTGTCAGGAACGTCCTCCTAATTTTCAATCAAAATCTATCCTATAGGTTCAAATCATTAGACCTGGTCCTACCCCCTGGGGAACAGGGAACAAGCCTGTACTCTGCTCTCTGAGACAGCCCTTGAGGTACTAAGGTGATGACATTATGTATTAAGGAAATTACATTTGTGATCGATAAAGGAAGATGGTGCCTGCTGGCTGTGGCTGCCTAGGACAGAGGATGTAGGAAGAGAAGGGATGAGAAGTAGTCGGAGTGGAGAATGTAGACAACTAGCATATATACCCAGTGTTGCCTGGGATTTTATTTTCTCATAGGTAATATTTGTTAGAAAGATTTGAGAACCTGTGTCTCTAATTCCCCAAACTGTCTTGTCCAGTACCTGTACCTTTTCCCCATATTTCCCAATCCAATCCATATTCAGAGTTATTAACATACACAGGTTGGGTTCTTGGGGGAATACAGTGCCCTCCTTCTTGCTGCTAGGCCTTGTCTCCATAGCAACTGGCCAGGCCTAAGAGCCCTCTCGCTGAGGATTCTAAAGGCCCCTCCCTAAACTGCAAACCCCAGGATTCCATAGAATCTTCTCAGGCAGCCAATCATATGACGTCTTCGCCCGGCACAGCCAATCATATGAGGTCTTCTGACCTGACGCAGACAAACAAACAAACGTTGACTTTTATATATTAGTAGATAAAGAAACAAGCAGTCCACCGACCCCCGATTAACTCTTTCGACTTCTGCTTCCGCATGTGGGGCGCACGGCGGTTTGTTCAAGGGCAGCCCAGGCTGTTGTCACCACGGTTCAGAGCCAGGTGTGGAAGGACTGCACTGTCAAGCAGAGGCGGGCTACTCCAGAGGGCAGGCGCCACTTTGGTCCCTGCCACTCCTGATGCAACCTGAAGTGAGGCCACATCACTTCTGGTTTTGTTTTTGGTTGGTTTTTGCCCCGTACGGGAGCTGAGGAGGCTGAACTTTGGGAAGGGGGATCTTGGTTTGTCGATAGGAGCAAAACTACCATGTTTGGCAATCATTTTGAGCCAGTTTAGGGCTGAAAAATCATCAGTTTTAAATGTTTGTTGGAGGGGTCTGGAGGTTTGAGAGGAATTGAGAGGTCCCAAATGGGGCCCCTGGTTTGCATGAGCCCTGCAGGCTGGACCTTCCCTGTCTTGCCGCGAAAGTGCCCAGAGCCCAATGAAACTCAGAGAATCCTGAGTGAAGTAGGAAGGCAGATTTTAATAAAGACAATTAAAAATTACAATTAAAGATTTCAGTTGCACACTTGGACCAACCCAACATTATTATGAGTTTGGTACTCCCATCCTAAAACTTATACCCTTCTGTCTTTTCAAAAATACACATTTGGATTCCATTGGTTGTAAAAGTATAGATGCAGGCACGTGCAAAACACTTTTAATCTCCTGAACGGCATTGCTGCTGTTCTCCCTCCTCAGAGAGTTAAAATCTTTACCTAAACCCTCCCAGCAGGCTAGCTAGTAACTTGGCTTTTTTACATTCTGGTGTCTCTTTATCTCTCTCTCTCACACATCCTGTTAAAAAGCAGTTCCTTTTACTGCTAATAGCATGTCTTCTGGGTCAGATTGTAACTCCCATCACCTTGCTTAAAGGCACATATTCATCCACAGTCAGCCCTTCATATTTGCGGGTTTCACTTTTGCGTATTTGATTATTCAGGGATTATTTGTTGTCCCCTCTGCTGCCTCCCTGTGCCATTTTTAATAGGGACTGCAAGCCTCATGAGGCTGAGAAACTGCAAAGTCCCTCTTAAAACTGGTGTGGGGCAGCAGTGGAGGTGGCCGTAAGCCCCCCCAGCCCCCTACTTCTGCCTTATGAAGGAACCCTGATGCCTCAAAGGAATCCATGGCGGGTTGAATATGGTGAGCAAACTTTTTTGTGTGCTAAATATGGTTTGGGAGGACCTAGAGTTAGTCATAGTTTTTTCACTTTCACGGGAGTCCTGTGCCCCTAACCCTAGCAAATGTGGAAGGATGACTGTACTAAATATGCTAAATATTTTTCAACTATTAAAACAATTCCTTATTTTGTATTATGCATTATCACCTGCTTTAAAGCTATAGCTGTATGCCCCCAACAGGAAGCTATCAGTTTGCCCCTTCTCTTCCCTCCTCAGAGCAAGCAGAACCGGCTCAGCGTACTCTTTTCCCTCTGAAAAGTCCAGCACTAGGATTGTCAGCAGGGACAGAAGAGCTGTTCCTGGAGGGAACCGAGAATGGCTGGCACTTAGCAAAAGCCTGTTCTAAGTTCTTGTTGTTGTTAACTGCTGTCAAGTCAGCTTGGAGTTATGCTGACCCTATGGATGAGAGGCGTCCAAGCTGATGGCGGGAAATGAAAATATGAACTTTGTGATGGGAAATCTGTTTAGTTGTAGTTAAAACAAGATGGGTAATGCAGTCAAATACTCTTTGAAAACTTATGCTAAATCCAGCTTGATAGGGCATTGTTGTTTATTCTCGTCCTGGGAAGTGCGCCATTCTCTTAGGAATGCAGACAGACACTGACATTGATAAAAATTATATCTTGAAACTGCAACAATGGGAGTCTGTAGAAGCGGACTAAAAATAGAATTGCAGCTGTAAAAAAAAATCTGAGTCCGGTCATCTTGAAACACTGTACAGTAGGACCCCTGTATCCATGGATTCATGATCCGCAGATTCAGTTATTTGCGGTTGGCTGGGATTGGCCCAGGAACGGAGGCTGGAAGTGGGAAAACAGCGAGGAGTGTGATCCCGCGATCCTTGCTGTTTTTCCACCCGCTGCCACCCCGATCAGGTCTGGGGCAGCGGTGGGAGAGGGCGTTCGGTACTATCCTTGGATTTCAGTATCTGCGGGGAGGGAGGTGGAACCGATCCCCCGCAGATACCGGGGGTCAAGAAAGTCAGCCTAAACTGTATTGTTGGGAGGTGGAGCAGCTGGCCGTGGCTTAAAGTTACCTCTAGCTTCATTATAATATTACAATATTTCACAACCCCAAGATGGGATCTGGTATTATAATTTGGGACCACCTATATGCTAATGGAAGGAAGTATTCATGATATGTATAGATTTGGATTAGCCAATCACTCGGCATTTCTGCTTCTGTAACCATGCTTAGCAGGGATATAGCTGCCTGCATGCCGCCATTTCTTTGGAGTGGCTTGTTTCGGTTGCATGGGGATAGTCATTCCCCATTTGTACAAACGAAATAAAGAAGAACCCTTTTTTTACTATCCAGGTGTCATTGCTTAACCTTAATAAAGTTAAGTGCATTCACAAAGTCACTCCATCATCAGCCGCTTTGCTCAGATCTTGCAGACTCAGAGGTGTGTCTTCCTCGATTGAATCTATCCACCAGTAATGCAGTCTTCCTCTTTTCCTGCTGCTTCCACCTTGCCAAGGATCAGTGTCTGTTCCAGTGAGTCATGCGTTCTCATCATATGCCCAAAGCACGATAGCCTCAGTTTAGCTATCCTGGCTTCTAGGGAGAGCTTAGGATTGATTTGCTCCAGGAGCTAGATGTTTCTCTTTTTAGCGGTCCAAGGTATCTGTAGAACTCTTCTCCAGCACCACATTTCCAAAGGAGTTGATTTTCTTACTAAAATTGTTGGCAGTAAACTCTGGAAAAATGTTAGGGCACCAACCCTTAACACTGTCAGGACACCAACCCTGGGAACTGTTGGGCAACAACCCAGAACAACAGTCAGAGCACCAACCCTGAAACCTGTTAGAAACTGTTAGGAAAAAGCAACAACGTAGGGCCAGACCTAAAATATGAGGTCCACACGGACTACCTTGAGTAGTCTATGTGACTGTGGGTGAGCTCTGAATCAGCCTGGAAGGATCCCCAACTTTGGCCAAAGGGACTCCCCTCCCTCAGCAAGAAAGCAGGCCAAACTCCCTCTCACATGAGCAAAGGGAAGAACTGTTTATTGTCAAAGGGAGGAGTTATATAGATTTGGGATGATAGTGATTTCATAAATCATACAGTGCATGTGCAAGAATATTTGCTTTCCCAGGACTAAAATTCTGATACATGGTTGACAATACAGTAACTTCTGGTTAACAATTAACCTTGATCCACACATGTATTCATTCAGCAATGAAGTGTAAGCAATATTGTTACAGAAAGCGCACTGGGAACTGGTGCTCAGAACCTAGGAATTTGCCAAGTAATGTCATGTTACCCTGTTTACTGGGGGTCCCGTGAGGGACACCAAAATGTGCTCAACAATAGGTGGGGACGATTAGCTCGGAGCACTGCTTTAGCGTTACGAGAGGCAGGGTAACTTAGCAGGATCTTGAACCCTATGTCTACGGGGTCAGGTCGAGTCAAGGAGCACACAGAAGTTGAAATAATAAATGTGGTTTTATTAAAAACACAATCAAACAGTGTATGCGGCACACTCACACAAGATAACTAAAGAAATAAAGGTTGGAGTGGGATAGAGGGATTTTTAGAGGAGTTGTTGGTTTGGGTAATACTTCACCTGTCCTGGAGCCCGGTTGGAAGCGGAGAAGCCGGGGAGCGTGGATCTCGGCACGTGGGGCTGAGGGGAAGGCTCGCTGGACAAAGCGACAGCAAGGCGGGATGGAAGCCGAGAGCGATCCGAGGAAGCGCTCAAAGTCAGGGGTTTTTATAAGGAGAATTGTGACCGCAGGCTAGGTCGGACTTGGGGAAAACAATGAGTTTGGGGCTGGAGACAAAGCCTCCGAAAGGTCAGAATCTGAATGATTGAGTTATAGCCAAATTGTCAACAGGATAGCCGGTATGCAAACGCAGAGTACTTGAGTGTTGGATAGTCAGATCATCAAGCTGCCAGCGCGGGGCAGAGGATCTTTTGAAAGCTGCGTGCATACCTAATGGAAGTACTTGCCTTGAGGTCTCCTGAAGCTGCGAGTCGGCTATTTCTGGCCTGCCTGTATTGTTTTGGAATATTACGGCGATTATCGGCCGAGCCTGTGTGCGTGCTTGTCCGGGGGCCTCGCAAGCACGTGGAGGGGAATGGGTATGTGAGGCCGAATTATTGATATCAAGAGATATCTTTTTATATCCCCCAAAGCTCGGGCTAGCCAGGGCAGTAACAGTCAGCATAATTTTAAGTAGGGCAAGGGATGAACAACCAGAACCACCTTTAAAGTTGACTAGAATTCAAAATGGGGGACTTTGGTTAAGCAAATATAAAAAGACAGCGTTTCTTTAGCTTAGGCATTTCAGCAGGCAATACTGTCTGTGAATTAAACTATCCAGGGTGCTGAATCTCCTAAGAGCCCTGCAGAGTAGACCAGGGACAAAGATGGGAAACGTTGTCCATTTGGTCTGTACTCTTTTACTGCTAACACATTATTATAGGTGAACATTGAGTTATGCAAAAATAATTGCACATGTCTCCATTTCCCAATGCCATTAAATTAACAAAATGCCATTCTTGGCTGTTTCTCTGTCTCACACACATACACATTTGTGTTTATCTGGCTACCTTTCAGGATGAGACAAGTTTCCTGTGAGAAAAGAGAATGAAAGTGGGTGCCATTTTGTCCCACCCCCCACTTCCAGGAGTTCTGTTCTGATGTGCCTTCTGCATTCAAAAATAACTGTTCCAATAAAAATGGTTTCTTCTCTTGTCATTCAGCAATGGCTGCCATTACAGAAGCTGAACAGCCATCGAATATATACGGTAAAAACACAGTTTTACAACGGGTGTGAATTATTTCTCCCATCGCATTTTATTAAACACCTGCTAAATGCTGTTTCAAAGAAAGCACAGTATTCAAAGCAGGTTTGTGAAAAATACATATTCACAAAGTGCTCTTCCATGCAACTTTTAAAGTTAAAGTACTAGCAAAACAATTTTGTTTGGGCTTCTTATTTTAAAAAATGATTGTTTTGCAAAAACTGAGAGATGCTTTAGCTGAGGCATTAAAACGCTTCCTGTGCTATCTTTTTTTTGGTGGGGCGAAGAGGGAAATCAGAGAATAACAGCACATTTCCTATGCATTAAATCAGAAGGAAGGCCCCTGTAGTTCAATGGGGCATAATTCTAATTAAACTTTTCATTTTCTGATGAATCTATAAAATGATTCTAAGGGAAAAAATGGGTTTCGGCCAGGATCAAGAATGTCATGAACCTCTTTCTTTTTGGATTGTTAGGTCAATTCACATTTTTGGGTGCAGAGGATGAATCTCTTTCATTGTAATTCTAACGCCATTTCCGCACTACACTGTTATAGTGAGATCATTCCACTTTCAACATCCTATGGAATCCTAGGGTTTGCAGTTTAGGGAGGGGCCAGGCGGCCCCTCCCTAAACTGCAAACCCCAGGATCCCATAGGATGTTGAAAGTGGAATAATAGTGCTATAACAGTCTAGTGCGGAAACGGCCCAAGATGTACATATAGACATCCATGGGATTAAAAAAGGGCATGCAACTGAAACAGTGGATGTAGTACTGCTGCTATGCGTCTTCATTCAAAGAAGAAAGGTATGAAATGCAAGAGAAATGAAATGAAGTCACACAGCATGGAGCTGGCAGAAGAAGGGCTCGTTTTCTGCTGCTCCAGAGACCAGGACAAGGAGCAATGGATTCAAGCTGCAGGAAAGGAGATTCCACCTGAACCTCAGGAAGAACTTCCTGACGGTCAGGGCTGTCCGGCAGTGGAATATGCTGCCTCCATGGAGTGTGGTGGGGTCTCCTTCTTTGGAGGTTTTTAAGCAGAGGCTGGATGGCCATCTGTCGGGAGTGCTTTGAGGATATTCCTGCATGGTAGGGGGTTGGACTGGATGGCCCGTGTGGTCTCTTCCAACTCCACATTTCTATGATTCTATAAGTGGGGTGTCTGATTTATTCTCCGTATATTCTTGTCTGTTACTTCTATGCAAACTGTTTTTTTTAGCCCCCAGGCAAAGTATTTTTATTTTGTGTTTTAGTGCAAAGTATACTGAAGCTTACTTCTGTGCAGAATGTACTTAAGTGTACTGTTGTGTTTTAATGCCAAGTATTTTTGGATGGCTTTACTTAAATGGGCAATTAAAATCCATTGTTGCTGTGTGCCTTCAAGACCTAAGGACTTTCGTGGGAAGATTTGTTCAGAGGGGGTTTGTCTTCGGCCAGACGTTTTCCATCATTGCTTTATAGCACACAAGTTAGACCTAGTCACGAGGACGAGCACACGGGATATACCTAGTCTGGAATCCCCTTGGCAATTTATACAGACACAACTGGAAGTTCTGCCAGCTTAGGTACTTTTCCAGATGTTGTGCACTGAGGTATCCAATATCTCCTTGCTCCATGCCTTTTCTCTCACTGCCAAACGGCCACTGATAGGTACGTGGGCACATCTCCACCCCAACCCAATGATCACTAATTAGCTTGGTGGATACAACGAAGTGAAGAAAGCTGACTCGAAAGATGGTGCTGGAGGAAAGTTCTATGGAGACCGTTGACTACCAAATAGACGAATAAGGCCATTTCGGCACTAGACTGTTATAGTGCTATTATCCCACTTTCATTGTCCTATGGAATCACTTGCAGCCCCTCCCTAAACTGCAAACCCCAGGATTCCATAGGATGTTGAAAGTGGAATAATAGCACTATAACAGTCTACTGCAGAAATGGCCTCCATCTTCCTTTGTGGCTGAGGGAGTGTGACTTGCCCAAGGCCACCCAATGGGTTTCCATGACTGACCGGGGGATTCAAACCATGGCCTCCACTGTAATAGTCGAATGTGCAAACTATTATACCATGCTGAGTCTCCAAATCCATTAGCTTTACAAAAGACCTGCTCCAAGAAGAGATGAAAACGTCTGGAGCTGGGCAGTTGACACGGCTCAACACATCTGCCTTCCTTTTTGGAGCCCACTTAGGGGGTGTGGCTGTGGGAATCATCATAACGACTACCTCCAAAATTTCCCAGTAGAACACGGCACATGAGGCAAAAGGTCCTACAAGCATGTTTTCCTTTTCCTTTGCAGGGAAATTACAATAGTATTCCATTAATTCAGTTTAGTTCAGTTCATTTTACAGTCATCTCTCCCCATTTGCTAGGGTTAGGGGCACAGGACCCCCGTGAAAGTGAAAATAGCGTGAATAACTCTAGGTCCTCCCAAACCATATTTAACACACAAAAAAGTCTGCTCACCATATTCAACCCACTGTGGATTCCTTCGAAGCATCAGGATTCCTTCACAAGGCAAAGTGGGTGGCCGGTGGTGCTGATGGCCACCTCCATGGCTGCCCCACACTATTTTTAAGAGGGATTTTCAAGCCTCGTTTGCAGTTTCTCAGTCTCACGAGGCTTGCAGTCCCTATTAAAAATGGCACAGAGAGGCAGCAGAGGGGACACCAAATGATCCGCGAATAATCAAATCCGCAAAAGTGAAACCCGCTGACTGTATGTTATTTTATTTATTATATTTGGATGCTGCCTTTCTCCTGGTATGCTGCCCTTTTACGATGCCCCAACTGAGCTTCCTGAAGCAGCTGCCTCATTCAGCCTGGCGATACGTCCAGTCCTGCAGCCTGTCCCCTTCCTGCCCCACAAAAGAAGGATGTACCCAAAGAGGACACCCTCTGAGTAGATAATAATGTTTTGTCTTCTTAATAAGGCACGGCTGTTGGTTTGGTGTTCCGCCCCATTGAAGAAATGAGCTGTGAGGCAATTAGCACAAATAATACCTAGGTGTGCTGCACTCATTCTTTTGAACACAGATTTGGTGTGTTGCCGTGATTGATGGCAGCATTAATCAAAGCAACTATTTATAGTGTCAGAAAGCATTATGCACACAAAAGACAGTCTGGTGAACGTGACGGCTTTATTCCAGAAGGCACAGAATGGATCCATTCCTGGAGCCCTCCAGATATTTTATACTATAATTCCCATGATTCCTCACCACTGGCCATGCTATCTTAGACTGATGGGAGTTATAGTCCAAAGCATCCAGAGGATATTGAGATGCCTACCTTTGATGTTACATCACTAGGAGTAGTGCAATAATATATTATTATACTTAACAGTAAATTGAATTGAGTGGCAAGCTCTATTTAGCTGAGGAAATGGCTTTCCATCTGTTCTTATTTCTGGTACCAGTTTCTGATAAATTACCCTTCCTCTGAAGTCCCTATATTTGTATTTTTGGGAGATTGCTTGTTAAAATTTTATTAGTCTATGTGGCTGTGTGTGGCACAGTTCAGCTTCCTTGGTTTGTGGCATTTTAGGCATGTGTTGTTGTTGTTATGTGCCTTCAAGTGGTCCCTGACTTATGGCAACCCTAAGGCTCCACAGTAGATTTCATAGGAAGAAACTGGCAAACCACCTCGGATTATTCTTTGCCTAAGAAATCCCTATGAAATTCATGGGGTTGCCAAAAGTGAATAGGTGAATCGAAGGCACGTATATACACATCAAAGTGAAACTATCCTGAGATGTTCTTAGCAAGATTTATTCAGAGAGGGTTTGCCTTTGCCTTTCTCTGAGGCTGAGAAAGTATGACTTGTCCAAGGTCACCAAGCTGGTTTCCACGGCTGAGTTCCCGGTCCCCAGAGTCCACAGTCCAATGCTCAGACCACTGAATGATTCTGGCTCTCCTTGCCATGATTACTTGGATGTAACTCCCAGTGCTTTCTTAAAGGAGATGTACTCTTTGCTAAGTTTGGTTAGGACTGGAGTCCAAGATACTTTTCAGCGTTCAGCTGCCACAGGTGTTTGCGTGCTTTCAAGTTGCCTGTCAACTTATGGTGACCCCATGAATTTCTTAGGGGATTTTTAGGCCAGGAATACTCAGAGGTAGTTTTGCCACTTCCTTCCTCTGAATGTAGCCCACAGTCAGCGATGGAGCCTGGAGCGCGTGGAGGGGTGTGGGTGGAGGGGCGGGGGGGTGGATACGGTGTAGGGGGCGTGGCTATGGTGTGGGGGCGTGGCTATGGTGCAGGGCCGTGGTTAACCTGTGTGGGGGCGTGGCTACAGCACATGGGGGAGAGCAAGCACGGAGCCACGTTGCCCCCCAAAAATTGCCACCAGGGGCGCACTGCCCCCATCACCTCCCCCACGACTGCCCACAGCACCTGATATTCAGTCTTCCCTTCCAAGTACTATCCAGGACAGACCTTGCTTAGCTCTCATGATCAGAGAGGATCTGGTACCTCCAGGGGTACAGTCAGCCCTCCATATGCATGACTTCTGCATCCATGGATTCAACCAACCACTGCTGGAAAATATTTGGAAAAAGATTCCAAAAAGCAAACCTTGATTTTGCCATGGGCTGAGCACGACGCTAATGTGTAGGTATACCCTGCTGTATAGCCTTCTGCCATTTCACAGATCCTCAAGCTTTCCCCCGCATTCATTTGTGTTGTTTGCCATTTGAAATAAGGGACACCATTTACACCATTACACCATTTGTATACAATGGGACTTGAGCGTTCATGGATTTTGCTGTCCACGGGTCCCTTGCCCATCTTGGCTGATGAGATCCTGTAGGGATGGATTGATCGCATGGGTCCTGAAGGTGGAAAATGCTTCATTATGTCAGGGGGAGATGTCTGTTGCCATGGATCTGGGGACAAGGAGGCTCAAGCACCACCATCTACACTAGACTGTTATAGTGCTATTATTCTGCTTTCAACATCCTATGGAATCCTGGGGTTTGCAGTTTAGGGAGGGGCCTCAAAGGCCCCTCCCTAAACTGCAAACCCCAGGATTCCATAGGATGTTGAAAGCAGAATAATAGCACTATAATAGCCTAATGCAGAAATGGCCCAAGATTAATCTAAGGGACTGAGCCTCCCACCTCGGGGAAAAAAAAAAATCAGACAAAATTGGACCACCAAGTTTCCCAGGGAGCTGGACCCATTCAGGAGTTATCAGTCAGAAGTGTACCAAACAATAGTGATTTTGCTATTGCTTTCATGGTATTCAGGTTGTCACCACCGCCAGCTGGACAGTGATGGTGATCAATTGATGCAATATCTTGTGTTTTCATTGTTTTGTAAAAACACACCTGCAAGTAGTCAAAATTAATAATGTTAAAGCTAAAGTTCTGGAGTCCCTGAACATTGTGCTTGTAAGAATCTTCATGCTTACGGATAATGTTAATATAATGGGTGGGAGAAGTAATTTATCCTTCTTCTGCAAATACCTGCTGCCTGTCAGCATTGACATCTCATCTTAAAAAATGTTCTGGGATCCCTGCCTGCTGCCTTGAAGGAGGTTGTAATGCATCTTCTCTTGAGGACTTCCCTGGATCCAGACGCATGTGAACTATCACTCTATCACATTTTGGCAAATCATTCCCCCAGAAGATTTAATTTTGCATTTTTCAATGTTAGCGTTTAAAATGGAATCCCCCCTCTTTTGTAGGGCCCATTTTAGAGCAGGAAAAAAAAAAAAAAACATTATGCCTGAAAGCTGGAGGTGGGTCTATCTCTTGTTGTTGTGTGCCTTACAAGTCATTTTCGATTTATGGCAATCCTTTTTTTTTTAATTAGAAATTTTAAAAATGGACACAAATACATAAAACAAAAGAAACCAAACCACCAAACCAATATATAGTAAAGACAAACAACAAAATCAACCTACATATAAGATTACACTAAACATCCAAAGAAAGAAAATTGTATACATATATACCATACTTAAACTAATAATCAAATTATACTAAACTAAACAACAACAAAAAGAGATTACATCTGATTAAATGTGGCCCTTGTTGCAAAGAGCTCCAAGATATGAAAATGTACTTAACTTAAATTCCTTACTTTCTACTGTTTTAAATTTGTTGCTTCTTCTGTTTATATTCCCAAACTATTTTAATTTCTACATTTCATAAATTTCTTATATTTTATAAATTTCGACTTATGGCAAACCTATCATGTGGTTTTCTGGGGCTCAGACTGTGGGATGCACCCAAGGTCATCCAGTGGGTTTCCATAGCTGAGCAGGGAATCAAACTCTGGTCTCCAGGGTCATCGTCCAGTTAACTACACTGTATTTGCTTTCTTGTTTACTATTTAGCCCTCATCTATTTTTCTGGCTATTATAATATAGCCCTAGGATGAAAGAAAATTTAAATGGCAAGCCGGACCTCTTGAGGCAGATGAGGATTTTAAAAAATTTAAAAATGTTTATTGGGGTGAGTTTCGGGAATGGTTGGTCTTGCCAATGTCTGGGTAGGGTTTTCAGATTCTCAGAAGTTGCCCACTCCCACTTTGATGCCACACCATGCTAACTCTTATATAGGGCTGCTAGGAAATTTTGTTTGGTCCACATTTTTTGGTAAACCTACTTAAGGGCGCACTCATATCCTTTAGATTCCACACCTGTCCTTGGTTTAATCAATGGCTCTTTCCTCACCCTACCTTGTCATGTCGTGCTCTAGTGGCAATCCTGGCAGCGGCTCTGCCAAGAAGGGAGTGCGATGGCAGTGCTCCCCTCTGCACAGGACTGGCTCCCCGTGAAAGGGAGTGCAATGAACAATCTGATTCCTTCTGTGGTGTAGCCGGGTACTTTCCCAAGCTGCCCGGTGGCAGGAAGTGCCACCATTGCACTTTCTGCCCTTCTGCAGGACAGGTAAGTGCAGGATGGTGGTGCAATAACGCGTCTTTGAGGGGGAGAACCCATCAATTATTTAACTGAGATTGCACCACCTGAGGATTGGACGGGGATCACGGTCCCACTCCTCTCTTGGAATCATAGAATCATAGAATTGGAAGAGACCCCAGGGGCCATCCAGTCCAACCCCCTGCTATGCAGGAACACCCATCAAAGCACTCCCAACAGATGGACATCCCGCCTCTGCTTAAAAACCTCCAAAGAAGGAGACTCCACCACACTCCATGGAGCCAGCCTATTCCACTGCCAGACAGCTCTGACCGTCAGGCAGTTCTTCCTGAGGTTCAGGTGGAATATCCTTTCCTGCAGCTTGAATCCATTGCTCCTTGTCCTAGTCTCTGGAGCAGCAGAAAACAAGCCCACTCCCTCCTCAACATGACATCCCTTCAAATATTTAAACATGGCTATCATGTCCCCTCTTCACCTTCTCTTCTGCAGACTAAACACACCCAGCTCCCTAAGACATTCCTCATAGGGCCTCATGGCTTCCAGACCTTTCACCATTTTGGTTGCCCTCTCTGGACACGTTCCAGCTTGTCGATATGCTTCTTGAATTGAGGAACCCAGAACTGGACACAGTTTTCCAGATGAGGCATAACCAGTGCCAAGTTACAGGTACTAACCAAGTTACAGGTACTGAACAAGACAGTTTGGGAAATTAGAGGCACAGGACCTCAAATCTTTCTAAAAAGTATTACCTATGAGAAAATAAAATCCTGGGCAACGCCATGTATATTCGCTAGTAGTCAATATAGTATATTGCAGAAATGGGGAGTCTCTGACCCAGGAACCACATGAAACACTCTAGATTTGCATACCTGGTCTGCAACCTTATTTCTTCTCTTGTCTGTGATAAATGATTGGAGATAAGAAGGTACTTTGTCACTCTGGGTCCCATACTGGGAAAAATGAATAAAATCAATAAATGCCTTAAATTACTTTAATACTCTCCACAAACTTGAGATGTGGCTTGCAGGGACAAAGCTACTGTGAGGAACTGAGTAGCCAGGAAACTGGATGAAGGTAAAGATAAGGATGGGGATGAAATTGAGAGATTTATATGCAGCTTTTCAAAAAATGAGAGCCAAGGTGGCTTATAGTAGTACTAAATAAAAGGAGAGTGCAATTAAAACACAAAACAAGATCAAGTACTAAAACTGAATCAAGTTCTGTTCTGATTTAAAGCCATTTTTTCCAAGACCACATGATTTAAAAAAAAAAATCCTGAGTAAAGTACGGCATCTATCTGGTAAGAAGCTGATACAACTGCTGCTCCTAATTGGAAGCAGTGGGAGCTGGGGGTTCCCATGTCAATGAAGCAGTGAATCTACTCCAGGTTCTTGTCCAAACTTTACAGGAGCTATCCAAGGTGCTGAGCCTACATTGGCTCAAACAAAAGCCTCGATTCACCACACTGCTGACATAGAAGCCCCCAGCCCCCAGTGACTGTAAGTACTGCTTCCCCAACAAACCCACCTGTGACAAACTCTGGGGGAGCGTAGCAATTGAGCCACCCTAGCAACCCAGAGGACTTTAATAGATTGGCTGTTGAATATGGAATCCAGGCTAGCCAGAGGGAGGGGCTAGATTGGTGGAGTGAGTAACTGAAATTTAACTGAAGCAGAGATTTTGGAGTTGAGAGTGAGAGATCCATCTCAGAGTGTGAGAAAGAGAGGAAAGAGAATGTTTGCTGGTTTCAATATACAAGCGTTGTGCTGTTTGCTAATCTTTAATTTACCAACTACCTTTTCCCTCGACAGTTTGTTAAATAAAGATTTGGTTATATTTTTTGTAAAGCGCATTCTCAATACAGTGACTTTGCTCTGGCATGGGTGTACACGCTACCACCCGTGACACAGTCATTTGGATAAGCTAATCCATGCTTTCCCCTATTCCTACAAGGATGCGGATTTAGGGAAAGCAGTAGAGGGAGATAAACTGGGAAAGGAAGCCAGTGCGGGACAAAAATATAGAAGGGTGCTGCTTCTCTGGGAAGGGGGAATTTCAAGCAGACCTGAGAGTCATAGCCCTGGCTTGGTCCAGATCTCCCCAGTTTGACACCACTTTCCACGCTCCTCTTTCAAAATTTAGGAAGGTCTTTAAACTTACACACACACACACACACACATTCACTCTGCAGGAACAATCACCTACCTTGAAGGATTCAAGGAAAAGCTGAACCTAATCCTTATGTGCCATTTCTGTGTGTTGGCTAAAGAATCTCTCAAAAGGGAAGCCTGAGACGATCTTGCCTTTTAACGTCTTCTCATCCTTTTAGAGCTGCTTCACAGCAAAGCAACCAAGGAGCTGATCTTTTCCCCATTCTCCCCTCCTCTTCTCTTTGTTATAAACTAGTTTTGCCACAGGAAATACCAATCCTTTTAGCAGAAACTATAACACCATTCAAAGCATATTTGTTTGAACTCTTGATTTTAAACTCTGCATTGTATGGCCTAAGAGAAACTAGATGAAGGTTTGCCTTCCACAGAGAGCAAAAAACAGCCCCTTAATGTAATGTAAATTATGTTAACATGTAGAGCTGCACAGATTTTTAATAACCAATGAGAAGGAAACAAAGGATGGAGGCTCTTTTTACAATCTTTTTTTTCCCAAAAGACAAGAGATATTTTCAGTATATTTTTGCACATTTTCAACTAGGCTACATGGTGCAAAGCTCCCTGGAGAGCACTACTTCTCTGGATGAGAGAGCACTAGAGAATTGGTGTTATGTACTTCCTTTACAAATACATAAGACTAGGAAATGAACCTGGCATTCTCTGCGTCCAGGCTGATAATTTCACTTACAACTTGAATGGAACAAAAAATTCCATACTAATAGCTACAGTCCTTACAATTTTCTACACAACATGTTCCATCCAAAATGCAGCAAAACTAGCAATTGTATGGGAAAACAAACAAACAAACAAAGTTCGCTGGTTGTTCCCAACTAGGGCTGCCAAACCGAAAACTGATGTACTATTCATGGTTGTGTAGAAAAGGAAATTTCAGCAACTACTGCTTCTTACCTGGTTCCAAGCAACAGGCATGAAAATGTTTGGGATATTAGGCTAAAGGAAAACATACATTCATTCATTCATTCATTCATTCTTTTAATATCCCACCCATTTCCTGACAGGAGACCTAAGGCATCTTACCATCAGGTTAAAATAAGATGCAACTGAAAACTTAATGGCACAAAAGTGAAAACTAAATTACCTACCATGTAAAAAATGCCCACAATTTAAGTCAGTATAATTGGGGGAGAGAGATAAAGAGAGAGAGAGAGAGACAGATAAAGATTTGTTCACAATGTACCTGAAGCTGTTGCCGGAGTGGGTGGACAACATCACCCAATCTTTGCTAGGTCTCAGGGCCTGGCTCTGGGTCTGCAGTTTTTCTGGTTTATCTCCAGGTGGAGGAGGAAATTCTACAGTTCTGGTAGGCTCAGCTCCAGGCAAGAGGAAAGGACCATGTGCAAATCTCCCACTCAGCCAGGAGAGAAGCAGCTTGCTACAAGTTTCAGGTATTTGTTGATTCCTTGCTGCAACTTGCAGAAATTCTCTGGGGATCTCTGTATTTATTTAGTTAGCTTCCTTCTCCTCTCCAAGCCATTGTGGTGCTAGGACTCACCCCTCCATTCTACTCTGTATCCACCTCCTGGCTGAAAGCAAATCACAGAGTCATAGAGGTGGAAAAGACCACAAGGGCCATGGAATCCAACCCCCTGCTATGCAGAACACACACTCAAAGCACCCCCAGTAAATGGCCGTCCAGCCTCTGTTTAAAACCTCCAAAGCAGCATACTCCTACTCCGAGGCAGCATATTCCACCACTGAATTGCTCTTACCATCAAGAAGTTCTTCCTGATGTTTAGGTGGAATCGCTTTTCCTCCAGCTTGAATCCATTGCTCCTTGTCCTAGTCTCTGGGGCAGCAGAAAACAAGCTTACTCCATCTTCTAGAAGTTCTGGCCTTCTAGATACTTCTGGTCACCATCTTGAGATTCCTCCCAGAGGGAGGGATAGGAGCTAAGAGCGCACCTGACCAATCGGTGATCATTACACTGCAGAATGTGCAGCTGGGGGCAGAGAGGACCCATCTCCAGCATGGATGAGGGGGGTGCTCACCCAAAAGGAAAAAAAAATCCATTTTAAATAGAAGCCTGGCAAGTCTGCAGTGAGGAATGTAAGGGAATAGGAGGAGGAGAAGCGGGGGAAGCACAAATGCGCAAATGCAGAGGGAGGACTGCAACGGTGTAATATAAAAGGGCTCTGTGTCACACCTAGCAGTCTGGAGCGGGGAAGAGCCAGAGGCTTCGGGAGTAAGATGAGGGCATGTTCCTCCAAATAAGAATTTTGCCTCCCTCCACAGAAATTTTCTCTGAGGCCCCATATTGCATTTTGGTAACTTTAGACAGCCAAACAAAAGACGCAGGCAAAGTTCCCAAGGAACTGCGTAATAACCATCCCTTTTTCAATGTAAATGTAATTAACATATATTTTGTAAAGCTCTTTAACAGAAGTGTAATGTAATAGCACTTTCCTATCTTAGAGAGGAATTGCCACCTCTTATTCTCCTCTGCGTTTTCTCCCCGATCCCCTCAATAGGTCTCTAAAAACAATTTTTTCCCAGTCCAGAACGGCTCTTTCCTGGATCCAGGCACTTGTCTATTTTTTAATGCTGTGCCCCAGAGCCTGGAAAACAATGAAGTTGGCAGGTTAAGCTACTGACAATAGCAATCAGGAAAAACTGGAGCTTAAAGACAATTGGCAAAGGCATGACCCAAGTGGGGACACCCGGTTCATAGGGCACAATAGCACTCAATAATTTAGACCAAGTAATGTGGCCGTGCACTGCACGGGCTCAATAGCGGAGCTTTTATCTCCTCATGGGAGAGCCTGACATGTTGACTAGATCGAAGCAAGCAGAATCTTTTGCCCGGAATACCCTTGCCCTCTTGCTTGTTCAGTCGGAGCCTGCGCCACACGCGGCCAAAGGGTGACCGCGTTTAATGGGGACAAATCAATGTGAAATTTACCACTGCTGCCACCACCCCATTATCTCATTGCCCTTCAGGGCTCACTGTCCTACAGTCTTTAGAGCTCATTGGCCTCCTTCAGCAGTCCAGTCACCAGGAAATGCACTCCCACTATGGTCTGTGATTTCAGTTATTCCCTTTCAATAATATTTTATTAGATTTGAGGGTTGGAGGGATAGTGGAAAGGGAGCTGCAAGACAGAAATGAGAAAATAAATAAGACAGGAGCAGAAGGACATGGTTTGAGCCAGGGACTAGAAGTCAGGGAGACCAGGGTTTGCATCCTCACTCAGCCACAAAACCCAGTGGGTGACTTTGGGCAAGCACACTCTCTCGGCCGAAGAGTGATGCAGTGACAAACCTCCTCTGAAGAAATCCTATCAAGAAAACTCTGGGGTAGGGTTGTCGTAAGTCTGGGTGGCTTGAAAAGATAACAACAAAAAGGAGACAAGGTTATCTACATATCAGTTTGTATCAGGTCTGTGTTCAGTTTCACATGCATTCAGCCTTAAAATATGTTTTACCTGATTTCTGAATAATGTTGTATTAAAAATGTTTTTCATGAAAATTTTCATGCATATATTTTCAAAGGTAACTTTCCCTAATGTACACATTTAGAAAGACTCTGTTGTTACCCTGATTTCTGGGGGTCCCGGGAGGGACACCTCAATGTGCTCACAACAATGGGGAGAGAATTAGCACAGAGCATAAGTTGGCAATGCGAGAGACAGGGTAACGTAGCGAGATCTTGAACCCTATGTCTACGGGGTCAGGCCGAGTCAAGGATGAGGCAGATGTTGAAATAATAATAATTGTTTTATTTAAATACAATCAAACAAATGTATGCAACACACTCACGCAAGAAACTATAGAAATAAAGGTAGGAGTGGATAGAGGGATTTTGAGAGGAGGTTTGGTATGGGAAATACTATACCTGTCCTGAAGCCCGGTTAAAAACGGAGAAGCTGGGGAGCATGGATCTTAGCACGTGGAGCTGAGGGGAAGGCTCGCTGGACAAAGCGACAGCAAGGCAGGAAGGAAGCCAAGAGCGATCCGAGGAAGCGCTCAAAGTCAGGGGTTTTTATAGGGAAAATTGTGGCCGCAGGCTAGTCCGTACTTGGGGAAAACAATGAGTTTGGGGCTGGAGACAAAGGCTCCGAAAGGTCAGTATTTGAATGATTGAGTTATAGCCAAATTGTCAATAGAGTAGCCAGTATGCAAACATGGAGTGCTTGAGCATTATATAGTCCGCTCATCAAGCTGACTGCACGGGGCAGGGGATCTTTTGTAAGTTGCGTGCATACATAATTGTGGTACTTGCCTTGAGATCTCCTGAAGCTGCATTTGGCAATGACTGGCCTGCCTAGATTGGGATATGAATGGTTCGGCTATTGTCGGCCGTGCCTGTGTGCATGCTTGTCCGGGGGCCTCGCAAGCACATGGAGAGGAATGGGTGCAGAAGGCCGAATTATTGATATCAAAAGATATCTTAATATCCCACAAGCTTGGGCTAGCAATAGAGGTAACACAGTTCCTAATATACACATTTGTCTGTGTATCTTTCCCTAAAACATGTATGTATTTTTTGAAGGGAGGCAGTGTCCTCCCATCCCAGCATGGGGACATGACAAGAAGCTAGTAAAATGTGGGTGGACAGTTCTACCGTTAGGTGGATTTCTAATTGGTTGACTGACTGAACCCAAAGGGTGTTCACTGATGGCTGCTTTTCATCCTTGACAGGAGTGACTGGTGGGGTGCCACAGGGTTCTGTCCTGGGCCCAGGGCTATTCAACAGCTTCATCAGTGACTTGGATGAAGGAATAAAGGGCATGCTGATCAAATTTGCAGATGACACCATATTGGGCGGAGTTGCTAATATGCCAGAGAACAGGATCAAAATTCAAAATGACCTTAACAGATTGGAGAGCTGGACCAAAGCTAACAAAATGTATTTCAACAGAGAGAAATGTAAGGTCCTACACTTAAGCAGAAAAAATGGAATGCACAAATATAGGATGGGGGGAACATGTGGCTGGATAATAATACATGTGAAAGGGATCTAGGAGTCTGGGCGGACCACAAGCTGAACATGAGTCAACAGTGTGATGCGGCAGCCAAGAAAGCCAACATGTGTCTTGGTTGCATCAATAGGAGTATGGTGTCTAGATCAAGGGAGGTAATGGTACCAGTCTATTCTGCTTTGATTAGACCTCATCTGTAATCCTGTGTCCAGTTCTGGGCATCTCAATTCAAGAAGGATAGCGACAAGCTGGAGCGTGTCCAGAGGAGGGCGACCAAAATGGTGAAGGGTCTGGAAGCCATGAAGCCCTATGAGGAGTGGCTTAGGGAGCTGGGTATGTTTAGTCTGCAAATGAGAAGGTTAAGAGGGGACATGATAGCCCTGTTTAAATATTTGAAGGGATGTCATGTTGAGGAGGGAGTAGGCTTGTTTTCTGCTGCTCCAGAGACTAGGACAAGGAGCAATGGATTCAAGCTACAGGAAAGGAGATAACATCTGAACCTCAAGAAGAACCTCCTGACGGTCAGAGCTGTCTGGCAGTGGAATAGGCTGCTTCCATGGAGTGTGGTGGAGTCTCCTTCTTTGGTGCGGCTAGGCTGCATCTCCATAGCAGCTGGCCTATTAAAAACAGACACAGTTGGCTGAAGCCCAAGAGCTCTCTGTCTGAGAATTCTAAAGGCCCCTCCCTACACTGCAAACCCCAGGATTCCCTAGAATCTTCTTAGGCAACCAATCATATGAGGTCTTCTCTCCTGACACAGCCAATCATATGAGGTCTTTGCCTGAGACAGAGAAACAGACAAACTTTGACTTTTATATATTAGATATTGTTAGGGTCTTAAAATTAATGGTATCCTCTTGGCATATTTAAGACATTGAAATGTCAAGATGGGTTAGGACTGGATTGTTTTCATGGTTGCAAAGTTTGAACTTTTTTTTCTTTAATACTGAGAGGTAGAGAAAGAGAACTCATAGAATCTTCTTAGAGTTGAAGGGGATCACAAGCGCCATCTTGTCTACCTCCCTGCCATACAGGATTGCACAACTACAGCACTCCTGAAAGATGCCCATTTAACTTCTGTTTAAAGATCTCCAAAGACGGAGGACCCTCGCCCGTCTGAGGCAATATTCCACCATTGAATCACTCTTAACAGTAAAGAACCTGTTCCTTCTGTTTAGGTGAAGAAAATAATCTCACTCCCTTTTCTATATGGCATTACAGTAGCCCCTCCACATTCATGAGGGTTCATGGCACAGAACCCTCACAAAAGTGGGAAAACCATGAATAACTGCCCCCCCCCCGGGATTCCCTTCCCATTCCCCTCCAGAATTTTAGAGTTCTGATTACTTTCGGAGGTCATCTTGAGAAAGGAGGAGTAGGAGCAAAAAGAGAACCTGATAAATCAGCAGCCAATACACATCAGAGTGTGCAACTGCATGGCAAAGAGGCAATGGCTTCAGCAATGGGAGGGGGGTTTGCTCACCCAAAAGGAAAAAAGATCCATTTTAAACACGAGCCTTGCAAGCCTGGGGTGAGGTATGCAAGAGATCAGAGGAGGAGGAGGGAAACGGGGGAAAATGAGGGAGGAGGCAAGCACATGCCTTGCGAATAATGAAATTCGCAAAGGTCAAACCCACAAGTTTGGAGGGAGGACTATACTTCAGATATTTAGAAATAGCTATCATATCATGTCTGTCTTCTTTTCTCCAAGCTAACCATATCCAGATCCTAGGTTGTTCCTCAAAATGCTTGGTTTCCAGATCCTTTAATCATCTTGAGCACCCTCCTCTAGACATGTTCCAGCTTGTCAACATCATCCTTCAGCTGTGGTGTCCAGAACTGGACACAACACTCCAGATGAGGTCTGACCAAAGCAGAACAGGGTGGCACTAATACTTCCCTCAGTTTGGACACTACATTCTGGTAGTCCAGAACTGGATTGGCTTTTTTAGTTGCTGAATTACACTGTTTAGCTTGTGGTCTAGGCCCCTGCCTCCTTTTCACATGTACTGCTTTCAAATCAGGTGTTGCCCATCCTATCTCTGTGCATTTGGATTTTTTACTTGCTCTGCAATTTTTACCGATTCATCCTTCACAACACTAATATGCAAATCACAACAGAACTGTCTTTCTGGTTGCATACTTCTGTGCAGGACTCAGCTTAAAAACAGCATAAAAATGGATCTGCTTGTGTAAGCTGATTACAAAAATGTACGGATGAGGGGAAATGGTACACTAAATGTTCATCTCAGGGGAAACAGTATAAAGAAAGAAAATGTTTCTGTGCATTTTTTTAAAATGTGGAAATTGGAACGTTGTCCCACGTTGGAACCATGAGGGACTGACAAGAATGGGAGATAAATACTCCTGGTCATAGGACTGGTATTGTAAAAAAGAATCAGATTAATTCCACATTGAAATACTCATTGCTATGAAAAGGAGGTGTTTGATCAATAGCTGTTTTCACATAGACCTGCCATGGTTGCTATAATGACACTTGCAATAAATTAGGCTGGATGCTGAGGTTCAAAGTGTCAACTCTGCAGATAATGATGGACATGACAGTTCATCACAGGACAGAGTTCTGAGTCCCCGTAATTGATGGAGCCGACAACCGCATTTTGCCTAGTCTTCTGCTGCATTTGTGACCTCCCAACCCGCTTGCTTTCTTCTTAACAAAGGTTTCCATTTCTTTTCCTTACGATAATCTCCGTTCCTGCCTTGTTCTCTCACCTCCACTTTCCCCTGCTGGTTGTTTTAACAGACTTGCTTTTTCTGTGAAGAAGGAAAATCCCAAAGCCTAATAGAAAATGAAACAAAACAGAACACCCAATCCCAGCAATTCATTTGAATCAAGAAATAAATAAATGCTAAGCTGAAGAGCTCTGAAATAATTGCCTTATTAGTGTGCACTGGAAAAAAAAATTATTTTGCATCTCATTCATCAGCAGCTACATTCTCTCTTGTATGAAGCTGATTGCTGTTGATGTGACTTGAATATGATGTGATTTGAATTGCAGCTCCTGGTTTTGGCCTCAAAGACCTGCAGGGAATCAAGCCCTCCGCGCTCCCTGGAAGCCGCCTCTTTCCAAGGGCCTCCCGTCCTGGCGTCACACCCAAGTGCCATAATTGTCGTGTCATCTGTTGTACATATGCTGGTGAAATCTGTATGTGCCAATATGCTTTCTCATGTAGGATGTTTTATGTCTGCGCTGGGAGTTGTAACCTGAATGTAACAGACACATACCAGCATGGGGATATCGATCATAAAAAATTGGTGAGCTGCATTTCGTTATTGAGCGTACAATTTGTAGCAAAGCCAGTGAGGCAATAATGATGAGCCAGTAACACACCTAGCCTGATGTGTTAGAACAGTGGTTCCTAACCCGGGGTCTGGGGTCTTGTATCAAAAAGACCTGCTGGGTGAAATCGGGAGGAGGCTAGTATCTCTCTGAGCTCTGTCCACCTGAGTTCTTTGCACAGCGGCACGCGAGACCTAGTTTGGGGGTGCAGTGGTTGATCGTGAATCCATCGCCCTCGCCAGGTGCCGCATCCCACCGTCTGTGAAGTTTCACTGTTTTTTTGGCGGAGGGGGCACGGTAGGAGACTGGCTGGGACAGAGTAGGGATTCTGCTGGTGTACTGTGCATCCTGCTAAACCGTCTCCCTTCGGGATATTGACAAACTAGAAGGTGTCCAGAGGAGGGCGACCAAAATGATGAAGGGTCTGGAAGCTATGAAGCCCTATGAGGAGCGTCTTAGGGAGCTGGGGATGTTTAGTCTGCAGACGAGAAGGTTAAGAGGGGACATGAGAGCCCTGTTTGAATATTTGAAGGGATGTCATGTCAAGAAGGGAGTGGGCTTGTTTTTCTGCTGCTCCAGATACTAGCACAAGGAGCAATGGATTCAAACTACATGAAAAGAGATTCCATCTAAACCTGAGGAAGAACTTCCTGATGGTCAGAGCTGTCAGCAGTAGAATACGCTGCCTCAGAGTGTGGTGGAGTCTCCTTCTTTGGAGGTTTCTCAGCAGAGGCTGGATGGCCATCTGTCGGGAGTGCTTTGCATGGCAGGGGGTTGGACTGGATGGCCCCTGGGGTCTCTTTCAACTGTATGGTTCTATGACTTCTATAATCTTAGCAAATGTGGAGGGATGACTGCCCTTCCCGGCCCCTCTCTAAACTGCAAACCCCAGGATCCCATAGGATGTTGAAAGTGGAATAATAGCGCTATAACAGTCTAGTGCAGAAACGGCCCCAGAAGGCTCATGTGGGAAGGTATGGGTTTTCAGCTAGTCTGGGCCTAAGATGTATAGGTGATGGCATAGCATATGAAAAAGGAAGTTATTTTAAGTGGTTGAAAGGGAATTTGAGGAATTAGTAGATGGAAAATTTATATATGGCTGAGAAAATGTGTAAAAGGTGAATACGTGACTGCTGGCAAGAGAGGAAGAGACACTAGAAGGAAAAACCAGTTACTAAGTTAAGAGAAACAGAGCTAAAAGATAAGAGAAACGTGGAGTCAACCTTTAGAAATCTAAGTATAGCCATTCCAGTTGCCAACATCCTAGGGAATCCTGCGCCCCCTCCCTGGAACGGTCTCGTGCGGAAATGGTCCGAGTCTTACAATCTTTGAGGGAGGGCTTTGTCTCCATCCCACCCTCCTCTCCGGTTTGTCTGGTGAGGACGCGGGAGAGAGTCTTTTCAGTGGTAGCTCCCACTGGAGATTTAATTTGTCCTGCCTCTGCTCTCTTTTCACTTTCAAAGAGGCCTCCTGCCTTAACTGATCGGGGCAGGGGGACATGCCATTTGGTAGGCTGTTTTTAATATGGAACATGTACTTCAAGTGTTTCAGACTTTTTTTTACATTAATTTCTCAAAAGCAGTGTTTTTATTGGATGGATAGTTTAATGCTTTTTAAACTTGTTTGCTACATATTGTTTTAGCTGTTTTGCTTTAATTCATGTTTTCAACTACTTTGAGACCTATTTGGGAGAAAGCTGGAATAGAAAATAAATATATACAAAATAGGTCTGTTTCTGGTACATGTGCATTTTACATGTGTTCATCCCTAAATCCATTTTGTAATATTTCCATTCTTAACTTCCTTGAAAAAACAAAAATAAAACAAATGAAAATGTGCGTATCAATAAGCGTTAACACATGCAGCTATACATTTTCAATTTTTTTCACAAAAGATGCATTTATGTAATACTAATAGAATAATAATAATATTTGTTATTATTTCTACCCACCTCTCCCTACGGCTTGAGGTGGGTACAACATAAAGTAAAATACAATTAAAAACACATTGTAGATTATAATACACTAAAAACACATAAAACCATTTAAAATACATGTTCAAAATTCACAATTAAAAATTGACTTTTGAATGCTTTTAAAGCAGAGAGCTGCATCGCAAAGGCCATAGAATTGTGAAATCTGAGGGATGTATTACAATCTAATCTGTGCATTAGTCCGGGAGTTGTGCCTCCGATCGGTTCACATGAAAACTTTTGAGTTACTGACTTGAGCACTGCAATGAATGCTGGCAAAACGCAGCATTACTTCTTAGCAGAGTGGTGTTCATTTATCAATTTAAAAGCCAGGGATACTATTTCTGAGTATCGTTTTATGTTGAACATGGGCAGATTGTTCCTCTTCTTGCACTGTGCAGGGAAACAATTACCTGCGGCACTAACTGAGCCTTCTGCAGCCCAGATGTTGTTGGATTATCTCGATGTTTCGGATTGCAACTTCCGTGAGCACCATCTAGCACGGCTGTTTGTCAGGGATAATGTGAGTAGTAGTCCAAAATGTCTAGAATGCAAAAGTTTGGGGAAAACTGCAAAATACTTTTTTTTTTACACTTTTAAGATGGTTATATATGGATAATCCATGACGGTGGTCCCAGGAGTTTTTTCTAGGCCTTCCCGTTGTTTCTGTTGTTGTTGCTGTGTGCTTTTAAGTCACTTCCAAGTTATGGCGACCCTACCATGGGGTTTTCTGAGGCTGAGAGTATGTGACATGCCCAAGATCACCCAGTGGTTTCCATGACGGAGCAGGGAATCAAACCCAGGTCTCTGAGGTTGTAGTCCAGTGCTCAAATCACCACACCATGCTTATGTCTATACTTTCTTAATATAGTTGTATCTTACCCTGTGTTATTTTGTTTAACAGGAATTCCTCACCAGAGTAGGTAAAGTCATGACATCTTTTAAGTTTCTTGGCTGAATTCTGGCCCAAATTAAGTTTTTAGACCCAACTAGAGTAGAACTATTGACTCATTGGGAATTGGTAAGTGATTTAATAGATCTGCTCCAGATGAGACTGACAAGTGAAGTTAGCTGCCTTGAGTCCTGGTTTGGGGAGAAAAGACAGGAGATATATAAGGTTAAGAATGATAATCATGGAGAACCAGTATGGTGTAGTAGTTTGCGTGTTAAGACTATGATTCTGAGAACCAGGGTTCAAATCGCTGCTTAGCCTTGGAAACCCACTGGATAACTTTGGGGAAGTCACACTCTCTCAGCTTCAGAGGAAGGCAAACCCCCTCTCAACAAATGTTGCCAAGGAAACCCCATAACAGCTTTGCACTGGGGTCTCCCTTAGTTGGAAGTGGCTTGAAGGCACACAGCAACATAAATGATCATCACAGGCCTCTGTGTTCTAGTCCGAGACTCCAAGCACCGCACCTGCTTATTCGATTATAGTTGTTCATTATTCATTGGTTCGGTAAAATAATTCTGAAAAACCTAGTGGTGATAAGCATCTTGTCCTCTATGCACCTTCCACTTTATACCATCTCACCCTGTGGATTTGTTGTTTCCATTTTGGTTTTATATCTCTGGAAACCTGTGAAGATGTAATAAGGATTGATGGTTCAGGGGTTAAGTAGAATTGATCTGCTCAGCTTTTGCACACACGGTGTTCTCTCACCCTGTCCTTTGAAGGATAAATGTCTTATTCAGACAAATCCCAATCGCTTTTCCAATAGATTCAGGTTGCTGCTCAGTGTTTATTATCAGACACATAAAAAGCACTTACTCGACTATCCAGGCTTGAGCACCGAGCTGCAAAAAGATGAGGATAGCGGAGGTTCAAATACCGCTTATCATTTACTGAGAAGAAATCTTACCCCTGTAATGCTTTATTTATGGGTTTCCTCTTGAAGATGTTCCCAAAACTGACTGTAGGAAAGGCTGCCAGAATGGATTACCTTATCCTGTTTTTATTTCTTCATTTTTCTTTCATTAATAATATTTATCTGTCATTCCATAACTGGACTTGTATTTATCTCATTTATGTCTCTGGGTGGCCTGTGTTAAAGAATATTATAATCAGAATGAACATCTCCTTGAGTTAGATTTTTGTGCCAAGCTCTGCACAAAATTGTGTCAACTTCACTGGCTATCAATTTCTTTTAATGTATCCAAAGCAAAGTGAAGCCTCTTTCCAATTTACATTATCTTTGCGTTTTCATGTAAGTCTACCATGTCCTATTTTTGCATTAATCTGCAGTGTCTTAAAAAAAAAAAAAATCCACATGAAGAATCCATATTTTCTCACAGAGGGTACAATATATAAACAGACAGTAAAATAGAAATATTATATCATAACTAAGACATAAAAACACATCAATTTAACATTCAGCCAATTAAAAAACATTTGTAAAGAAGGAATGAGCAGGACCCAGCAATTTAACACAACCTCCTTCAGCGACATGAAAAAACATGACTCGCTGGAAAGGACAAGAACGATGAAGAAAGGTGAAGAAATTAGGAAAAGAGGAAGACTGCAAAAAAAAAAAAAAAAAAAAAGGCAGCGGGAGGACTTAATAAAGCAAGTCATGGCCTTGAGTTTGCAAAACTTGGGAAAGGTAGGAAACAATATGATCTCCTGGACATCACCAGTTCGTAGGATCCCCACCAGCCGAAACTGACTTAATGCTGTATAACACACACATACACCTTAGCAACAAATCACTGTAAAGTAACAGAAGCCCTTCTGAGCACAAGTCAGTGGTGATCAGCAGCTTCCATGCCAGTTAGAATCTGCTCTGGGTTTTAGTCTAAACTTTAAGGGAGCTATCCAAGGTGATGAACTTATTAGGATAGGTTTACTACCTTGGATAGAGCCTTCAAAATTCAAACTAAAACATGGAGCGAGTTCGCTGCCCTACTGACATAGACGCCAGCGGCTGCTACTGGCATAAATGGAAAGATGACTGCAACGGAGCTGGTTTGGCTTTCTCTGGCAGAGATTTCCATACTAGAGCTTGGGGCAGCCATTTTGTCATGTATGCCTCCTCCAAGGCTGGGACAAAGAGAAGAGTCCTTTCCAAGGATCATGAAGTGTAGACAAGCTCATACGAGAGAAGGTGGTTTTTATAAGAGCTTGGTCCCAAGGTGTTGATGACTTGCTTTATTTTATGGTTATATTTTAAGATTTTCTAAGTAACCTTATATATAAAATTGAGAAAATTATGAGTGAATGGTATAGTATGGTCTAGGTCTCATCATCTTTCAATATCCTTAGGTTCTGTGTAGCATTCTTGGTGGTCTGGTTCTTGATCCTAGGAGATAAGAATTGAAAGAGGATCTAAGAAATTAAGACTGCGGTCCTATTCACATTTATCTCAAACTGAATTTACTGGGCTAAATCTACTGCTAGTACCAAGTAGAGCAGGGTTACTGAATCTATAGCTCAATGGAGGTCAAATCCCATTGATTCGGTGTGAGGCAGGGAGAGCATTAATTAACAACTGAAATTAACCCAAGGAAACTCATTCTAACTAGAAATAGAGTAGAATCCTAGAGTTGGAATAGACTACAGTGGCCATCAAGTCCAACCTCCTGCCATGCAGGAATAGACATCAAAGCACTCCCAGCAATTGCCATCCATATTCCATTTAAAAACCTCCAAAGAAGGTGACTGTACCACACTCTGAGGAAGCATATTCCACTGCCAAACAGCTCTTACCGTCAGGAAGTTCCTCCTGATGTTTAGGTGAAATCTCTTTTCCTGTAGTATGAATCCATTGCTCCGTGTCCTTATCTCTGGAGCAGCAGAAAACAAGCTGTTAGGGTGGATACACAAACTACACCTTACTGTACCACAGATGGACATGGAGCTGATATGAACCCCCCAAAATTAAAGTAGGAAGATGGTAAAGAAAGGAATGGAGCAAAATGACAAGAAACACACAAGCACACACAAGTATCTTTGGCCAAAGGATCCCTCTAGCAATCACCAAAGAGTGATGACCCCAGAAGGATGATATATTCTTTCAGGCTTCCCTTCTTGTACCATTTTTATGTTCATGTTTATGTTAAAGAATGCTTACAGAAAAGAAAAGATTCATGCATCGGCATTGCAGAGTCACAGCTTGTACACGTGTTACTTTCTATCTGACCTTTAACATTCTTAAGTCTGTGTTGTTCCAGGCAACATCCTGTGTCATTCCCAAAGAGATCTTTCACAATAGCAGTGTCCTTTGCTTGTACATACCGATTATAAACAGGAGCAGAGCAGAATAAGCAATTCTAAAGCAAGGTTGCTTGGTGAGCTTGTCCAAACTATCAATCAGTGTTAAATGACTAACAACTATGAATTCTCCAGTAAATTTCCAAGCACCAAATTTCCAGCCCAACAAAGCTTGCTCCGTCTTCAACATGACTTCCTTTCAAATTGAAACATGGCTATCATGTCTCCTCTTAACCTTCTTTTCATCAGGCTGAACTTACCTAGCCCCCTAAGTTGGTCGTCCTAGGTTTTTATGGTTTCCAGAGCCTTCACCACTTAGATGGCCCTCCACTGGGCACATTCCAGCTTGTCAATATCCTTCTTGAATTATAGTGTTCAGAAATGGAGATGATATTCCAAGTGAGATGTAACCAAAACAGAGTAGGGTGGTATCTGTCGGGAACCGAAATCACACACACAAATGTAACAGTGCCAATACACGATTTATTAGGAGCGTGATGCGTTGTACAGGACTTCAGTGAGCGAACTGAAAGCAATTAGCAGAAATCAAACATTAGAAGCAAAAGATTCTCTTCTCACAGCAAGAGAGAGCAAGAGACCTTGAAAGAGCCCAACTCAGGCTGGTAGTTCTTATCAGTGCTGCATTCCTAGCTTTGTTTACCTAACGGTCTCTGGTTCCCATCCTTGGTTACAAGCAAGCAGCTAATTAACTACTACTACATGTCCCATACTGAAATATGGAGGGCTACCTGATAGGTATCACTTCCCTTGGTCTTGACCCTACACTCCTATTGATGCAACCCAGAAGGGTGAATCTGTGCTGCACAATTCGAGTACTTTGTTAGCCCTTTATTTATTTATTTCAGGCATCTGTTACCTTTCAGCCCACAGTGTTTCCCAATCTGTTATCTTTTATAATAAATAAAAACATGAGAAAATTCAGACAGCCAGAGCAGCCACTCCTGGATTTAAAGACTGAACGCTGTGCCAAATAAAGTCTGCTGGAAGCGCAAAAAGGGGTGGTGCCAGGCTGACTTCATTTGGGAGGGAATTCTACAGTTAGAGTGCTGCTGCAGAGAAGACAATGCTAGGGTTCCATCCTATGGATTCCTAGGATTGTACATAAAGGGCTAGAAGTCCAAGGGAGAACTAGAGAATTCTAAGTCTTTCACCAAATTATAACCCCTGCAATCCTGTAAGATGGAGATAGAATCATAGAAAAGTAGAGACCACACGGGCCATCCAGTCCAACCCCCTGCCATGCAGGAATACCCTCAAAGCACTCCCGACAGATGGCCATCCAGCCTCTGCTTAAAAACCTCCAAGGAAGGAGACTCCACTACACTCCGAGGCAGCAGATTCCACTGCCGGACAGCCCTGACCGTCAGGAAGTTCTTCCTGAGGTTCAGGTGGAATCTCCTTTCCTGCAGCTTGAATCCATTGCTCCTTGTCCTGGTCTCTGTAGTGGCAGAAAACAAGCCCTCTCCCTCCTCTACATGGCATCCCTTCAAATATTTAAACATGGCTATCATGTGCCCTCTTAACCTTCTCTTCTGCAGACTGAACATACCCAGCTCTCTAAGTCTATCCTCATAGGGCTTGGCTTCCAGACCCTTCACCATTTTGGTCGCCCTCCTCTGGACCTGCTCCAGCTTGACCATGTCCTTCTTGAATTGGGGTGCCCAGAACTGGACACAGTATTCAAGATGAGGTCTAACCAAAGCAGAGTAGAGTGGTACCAGTACCTTCCTTGATCTAGACACCATACTCCTATTGATGCAGCCGAGAATTGCATTGGCTTTCTTGGCTGCCGCATCACACTACTGACTCGTGTTCAGCTTGTGGTCTATTAAGACTCCTAGATCCCTTTCACACGTACTGCCATCCAGCCACGTGTCCCCCATCCTATATTTCTGCATTCCATTTTTTCTACCTAAGTGTAGGACCTTACGCTTCTCTCTGTTGAATTTTCATTTTGTTAGCCTTGGCCCAGCTCTCCAAACTGACCAGGTCATTTTGAATTTTGATCCTGTCCTCTGGCGTATTAGCAACCCCTCCCAATTTGGTGTCATCTGCAAATTTGATCAGCGTGCCCTCTATTCCTTCATCCAAGTCGTTGATGAAAATATTGAACAGCACTGGGCCCAGGACAGAACCCTGTGGCACCCCGCTGGTCACTCCTCTCCAGGAGGAAAAGCAGCCACTGGTGAGCACCCTTTGGGAACGGTCAGTCAACCAGTTACAGATCCACCTGACAGTAGCCTTGTCCAGCCCACATTTTACTAGCTTCTTTGCAAGAATGTCATGTGGAACTTTGTCAAAGGCTTTACTGAAATCGAGATACGCTACATCCACAGCATTCCCTTCCTCTATCAAGCTAGTAACTCTATCATAAAAAGAGATCAGATTAGTCTGGCATGACTTATTTTTGAGAAATCCATGTTGACTTCTCGTGATTACCACATTGCTTTCTAAGTGATTAGAAACTGACTGCTTAATGATCTGTTCCAGGATCTTGCCGGATACTGACGTCAGGCCGACTGGGTGATAATTATTTGGGTCCTCTTTTTTTCCCTTCTTGAAGATGGGGACAACATTTGCCCTCTTCCAGTCTGCTGGAACTTCTCCTGTCCTCCAAGATTTCCCAAAGATTATAGCAAGCGGTTCCGAAATGACCTCTGCCAGTTCTTTTAATATCCTAGGATGCAATTCCTCTGGCCCTGGAGACTTGAATTCATCCAGTGTGGCCAGGTATTCCTGTACCACCTCTCTACCTATTATGAGCCTCATTTCCCCTGCTTCCTCACCTGCTCCCCAACCGCCAGGTTGAGTGCTTGTATCCTTCTGGGAAAAAACTGAGGCAAAGAAGGGGTTAAGTCGTTCCACCTTTTCTCTTCCCCCTGTTAGTAATTCGCCATCTTCTCTGCGCAGTGACCCTATCGCCTCCTTTTTTTTCCTTTTGCTGTGGACATATTTAAAAAAACCCTTTTTATTGTTTTTAATGTCTCTGGCCAGCCTAAGTTCGTTCTGTGCTTTAGCCTTTCTGACCTCCTCCCTACATCTCCTGGCTACTTCCTTAAATTCTTCTTTGGTGTTTTCCCCCTTCTTCCATTTCCTGTACACGTTTCTCTTAACACTTAGCTCAGCTGAGAGTTCTTTAGTCAACCATTCTGGCTTCTTCAAATGCCTTCCATTTTTCCTCCTTATTGGCACAGTTTTAGACTGTGCCCTCAGTATCTCCCTTTTTAGGAACTCCCATGCCTCCTGAACTCCTTTCTCTTTCGCTATTCTTGACCACGGAATTTCAGCCAGCAGCTCCTTAAGTTTACAGAAGTCCGCTTTTTTAAAATCTAAGACGAGTGTCTGGCTACACTTATCTTCTCCTTCCCACTGAATGCCAAATCCCAATAGGGCATGGTCACTCCCCCCTAAAGATCCAACCGCTTCTACCTCATTAACAAGGTCATCCCTATTGGTCAGGACCAGATCTAGAATATTTGATCCCCTTGTGGCCTCTTCCACCTTCTGGACCATGAAATTGTCTGCAAGACAAGCAAGAAACTTGCTGGACCTCGCTGTCTTGGCAGAGTTTGACTGCCAACATATATCCGGGTAATTGAAATCTCCTATTATTACTGTATCTCTCCTTTTTGAATGCGCGGTCATTTGGTTGAGGAAGGCGTCATCAAAGTCCTCAGTCTGGGTTGGAGGTCTGTAGTAAACCCCCACCAGAATATCCCTATTGTTTCTCGCTCCCTTAATTCTTACCCAGATGCTCTCGACCTGGCTTTCTGAGTTTAAGTCATGGATCTCTTCACAGGTGAAAACATCCTTGACATACAAGGCTACTACTCCTCCTTTCTTGTTTGGTCTATTTCTACAAAATAGCCTATACCCCTCTATTCCTACATTCCAATCCTGAGACTCATCCCACCAGGTCTCAGTGATGCCTATCAAATCGTATTTATTTTGTTGTACTAGGAGTTCAAGTTCATCTTGCTTGTTTCCCATACTCTGCGCATTAGTGTAGAGACACTTAAATCCCCAGGCCCTTCCTGCAATTCCTATACTATAGTTTCTACTCCTCCCACCATTGGACGCTTGTACTACTTGGTCAATATCATTTGGGCCTTTTCCCCCTGAACTCGCTGAGTTTTTGCCCTGAATAATATTGTCTCCCTCCCCAGCAGAACTTAGTTTAAAGACCTCAGGGAGAGCACACGGCCAGCACAAGGAGACCTAACAAAAACGAGCAAACAAACAGACAGACAAGCAAGCACAGCCCCACAAGCCTGTAAACAACACCTGGTCAAGGATGTCGTCACAGACCCAGCTCACCCTCTGCTCTCTCCTCTGGGAATGAGCTAGAGGGCCGTTTAAGAGATATGTCGTTTAAGGTTGTATCAGACTGCTACAGTGTGCAGCGCGTGTAAACCCCTGTATAAGGCTGCAGTTTAGTCCAGTCGCGTAGGGATGGGGGGGGCAATGGGAGTGGTGTGCCCCAGGCAGCAATTTTTTGAGGGCACCGTGGCTCTTTGTTTGCCCCCCCCATGCTGTAGCCCCACCCCCCACGTGTCATAGTCCTGGTCTGTCCGTTGTAGCCGTGCCCCCGCATGCCATAACCACGCCTTGTGTGTCATAGCCACACATCCCACATGCCATAGCTATGACTCTGCCCCTCCGCCCGCCAGCACTCCAAGCTCCACCAGTGGTTTAGTCTTTATAAAGCCTGTTTGTATGAGTGTAGATTCTGGTCTGAGGCTTACAGTGTGAAGGAGAGTCTTTGGAAGAAGAAATCAGGACCAAGCAGCATTCTAGAGGAAGGAATGGTATAAAGCCTTTAAGTCTTGGCCTTCTTTCTTGGTGACATCTTACTGTAGTTGTCCTGGAAATGACAATAATGTAAATAATGTATTTCTTATAATTGGTATGTAACATCTACGCTAGAAGTGTTACATATCAATTATAAGGCATACATTATTTATATTATTGTATATTATGTTTATTATATATATTCATTGCACATATTCTTTAAATGTTAGCTAAGTTTCACAGTATGTATTCTTCATTTCCAGGATAGTTTATTCAGGTACGAGACCTTCCTATATTTGTTTTGCCTGCTCACCTTAGTGTAGTTCACAGATTTAGCAGTGGTTTATGCATGCATCTATTTATTTTATTAAAAATTTATATCCTGCCCTTTATTTAAAAGTCTCAGGCAGCGTACAATAAAATCAGTTCGGCCTGTTTAATACAAAGTAAGCAATAAAATGATATTATACAATTTGACATATTAACATATTAGGAAATTTAATGACTTAAGAGAAGACAAATTGAAATATACTTGGGTGTTTGCTTCTGTGTATGGTTTTTACAGCTTTTCCCCGCCTCCCAAGAGACCAGTTGTAAAAAGAAAAATGAACAAACAGTGGCAGAGCTTGGAGTGTGTATGGGGGGCAGGAGGGGCCAGGGCTACGGTGCGAGAGGCGTGGCCACTGCGTGCAGGGGCTACGGTCCGGGATGCCCCCAAAACATTGCCGCCTGGGGCGAATTGCCCCCTCTCCCCACGTCTCTACTCGGCTGTGAACAAAGATCACGGACTTTTTAAAAAACAAAAAAACTTGAGATCAACATTTTTTCAGGAAATCATAAGAGCTGTGCATGTATTTCCAAACAGGGCAGCTGTAAGCAAAATGTTCAAAGCTGGAAGACAGAGGGGAGCCAGATTACTGCAAAACATGGCACGTGGGGCTGCCCTTGAAAACTGTTTAGAAATTTAAACAGTTTCAGAAGATGATATCTAGAATTATTACACTGTCCGATCAAAGCTGTCAATTTTGGTTTTTGTGGGCAAATAAACTATTTCAGTGATTTTCTCCCACAGTTTCTCAGGGGCGGGGCTCACCATTAACGGCACATTTTTTTGCGTGTTGCTGTGACAGGGCCACCATTTGATACCCTCTGCAGGGCTCCAGGTGTGGAATCATTCCGTGGCACCGACACAACGTGGGGCAGCGATCTTCCATACAACAGTCGTGGACAATACTTGAGTCCAATGCTGAGAAAGCGGACAGGCAAGCTCTGAAGAAGTTCGAAGAGACGCTAATTATCAAGTCACAGTTAAGTGATGACTGTACTCTTTCTCTACTTTGCATTCTCTTTTGTCTTAATTCCAAGTTTGTTTCTACTTTCCATTTGGCATTTGTATTTTTTTTTTTATCTTTTTTGGGTATCCAGAAATCACATTGGACTTTGCCTACTAGTACAATAATAATAAGATAGGTTTACTTTACGTGGACGTTGATAAAAAGTGTCGCTTTTTTGCTTTCTTCCTTTTCTTTTGTTTTTGAATTAAACTTCAATAGAACATTGTGTCAGGAACATCCTCCTATTGAGATGGCTGTCATACAGACATATATTTATTCCTTTTCTTTCATATATTTTTCCTGTATATATTTTTCTATATATTTTCCTTTTTTATTTCATCTCCCAACTGGGTAAGGTTTTGTTGACCTCATTGTCTCACCTTTGAATTATTGATTATTATTTAAAATATTCACGTATAATTTTTCAAACCCACTCTCCAAGCATTCCTTGGAGCACATTTTTTTTGTGTGTTGCTGTGAAAGGGCCAGCATTTAATACCCTCTGTTGTGTCCCAGGTGTGGAAACATTCCATGGCATTGGCACAAAGTGGGGCAGCGGTCTTCCATACAACAATTGTGGACAACGCTTGAGTCAAACGCTGAAAAATTTACATCTCTTTCCTGAGAATGTACAAAAAAAGACATTTTTCAGAAGAGATGTTTGCTGGAAATTGTGTGCCAGTGTCAGCGAGCATACATTTTGTTTTGTTTCTATTTGGTCCCAACAAGGGGTCCAAAGAAGTTTACAATGTGAAGTAAAATAGCTAAAAATGTGTTGTACAAAAGTTTAAAAAGTAATACACAATCCAGGTAAAACACCAATTGCTCATCCTTCCACCTTCCACCCTCTGGGAATACGACAGTCTTTGCTTGCCCATGAAGGGACTGCAGAGAGCAAGCCAGTCACGCTTCCCATGGGAAGGAGTTCCAGAGCCCTGGAGCAGCTATCGAGAAGGTTCTCTTCCCACGTAAAAATGATAGGAACCAGAAATAACAAGAAGGCAGTCTGAAATGTAAACCCCTGATAGAGGGACAAGATTCAACCAGGTCCTAGAAGAGCTGGGAAGTAAGTTGTTACAAATCACAAAGGTAATTGTAAAATTAATTTTCTTTCCCCAATAACAAATGTGTACATTACCTTACAACTGTAGCTTAATGAGGAATAACATCAACCCTTCTGCAGTCGTAACGGTTCATTTCAGTGGCCCAATTTTCTGCCCCAGCACTCTCCCACGGTCATGTGGGATTTGAAAAACGCCCCAAAATAAAACAAACACAACAAAACCAAAAGTAGCAATCAAACAATCAATTCATTGAGTAATTGATCACTTCATTTATATCCCACCTTTTCCCAAAAAGTGGGACTCTCAGAATCCTAGAATCATAGTTGGAAGAGACCCCAGGGGCCATCCAGTGCAACCTCCTGTCATGCAGGAACCCACCTCACAGCACTCCTGACAGTTGGCCATCCAGCCTTTGCTTAAAAACCTCCAAAGAAGTGTTGGAATTGACAAGACTTACAACTTTAGTTGTTATGGGGTTAATTGGTCTATTGGTGTTATAGAGGACCTTCACCTGCTACTGTTATTGGAAGCCGGTGTAAAGGCTCTATAAGAGTAGCATTGTTTTAGTGGACACTTACTTCCACTTCCTGATTCGCTGTTGCTGCAGTTTATATCATATCCTGCTTCATTGTGGTATTGTATTATATTTTGTTATATTTTGTATTTTAACTTGCCAAACTTGCTCATGTTTTCTTTTAACCTCTTGTATATTAAGAATCTATATGTTATGCTTATTTTTAACTGGAATATATAAAAGACTATTTCTCTTTCTTTATCTGTCTTTTGAATTCCCTTTTTATTTACAGCAAATTTGGTAGCAGAGGATGGTTGCCTAAATGGTTATTTGTTTTTAGTCCAGTGGTTGCCTAAATGGTTGTTTTGAACAAAAGAAAGTTTTTAAGGTTTGGAATTTTTCTATTATTCTTTTTTTTTTTTTTTTTGAGTTTTTTGCACATTGAAGCAGATGAATTTTTTAAATATGTGTTGTATTTGCCTTTTGGCCCTAATTATTGAACTGAGCAATCTTTTATGGCAAGAAATTTTTCAGTAATAAAGTAATTCTTATTCGGCAGAATTCGTTGTGATAAAATTTTAAAATTGAAGTTTATATTAGTAGGAAAGATTATATAGATAAATTTAAAATGTCTGTAACCTCAGCTAATTCACCTATAGTTACTACACCTACTTTCCAACAGGGTGCAAGTACTAGCAATGGCTTATTTGTAATCCCAAAGTTAAATAGGGATAATTTTTAGATATGGGATGCGAGATTGAGGGTTTTCCTACAAGTACAAGATTGTTTGAATGTTATAGATCAAGATATGTCTGAAAATCAGTCAGAGCAGCATGAATATAAACTGAAAGAAGCAAAAGCTTTAACGGCGATATATTGCTGTATAGAAGACTGAGAACCCTTTAGTAATTAAGTACAAGACAGCTAAAGAATTAAGAAAAAATATTTTAATAGATCAAATAAGAACATGGTATTTCTGAAAGAGAAACTGTATAGTATGAGGATGAAAGAAGGAACTAGCATAGATATGCATTTAGATGAAATGTTAAGGATTGTTTCAGAGCTTCAATCTGCAGGAGCAGAGGTATCTGACTGTGAGTTTCACACCTGCATATTGCTTAGTTTACCACCTTCTTTTGCAAATCAAAAAGCCATGCTTGAGTGTCTTGTAGAAGTCGATTTAGATTATACAATTGCTTATTTAGGAGACTCTGGACTTAAAAGGACAGTGTACAATATTGTTACCCTGTATTCTGGGGGTCCCAGGAGGGACCCCTAAAGAGCCTTGCAATTACACAAATTGGGAAATTAGTCAAGAGCACTGGTTGGCAGAACGAGAGGCAGGGTAACGCAGCGGAATCTTGTAACCCAGTGTTTACGGGGTCAGGCCAAGTCAAGAAGCGGACTGGTTTGAAAATAATGAATTACCTTTATTAAAAACAGGTACCCAATGTAAGCAACACACGCACACAGATAACTGAGGAAAATAAAGGTGTGAGTAAGATAACGGGATTTTCAGAGGGATAGTTGATTCGGGTGATACGAAACCTGTCCTGAAGTCCCGAAGAAGAAGAAGGTGGAGAGTGAGGCTGGGGTTCGATGAATCTCAGCACATGGAGCTGAGGGGAAGCTCACCAAGCGATGCGGCAGCAAGGCGGTCTGGAACTCGGGAGCGATCCAAGGAAGCACTCAAAATCAGGGGTTTTTATAAGGAGAATTGTGACCGCAGGCTAAGTCGGACTTTGGGAAAACAATAGATTTGGAGCTGGAGACAAAGCCTCCGAAAGGTCAGAATTTGAATGATTGAGTTACAGCCAAATTGTCAATAGGATAGCCGGTATGCAAACGTGGAGTACTTGAGCGTTGTATAGTCCGATCATCAAACTGCCAGCGCTAGGGAGAGGATCTTTTGAAAGTTGCTTGCATACCTAATGGAGGTACTTGCCTTGAGGTCTCCTAAAGCGGCAAGTTGGCTGTTTCTGGCCTGCCTGTATTGTCTCAGAATATTACGGCGATTATCGGCCGAGCCTGTGTGCATGTTTGTCCCGGGGCCTCGCAAGCACGTGGAAGGAATATGAGAAGCTGAATTATCGATATCAAAAGATATCTCTTTATATCCCCCAAAGCTCAGGCTAGCCAGGGCAGTAACAATATACCTGAGAAAATGTCAGTGTTGAGCACAAGACCTGACTATAAAGAAAGGAAATGTTACTTATGTTCAAGGGTGGGGCATATTGCCAAATACTGTAGGTTTAAGGCTGTAGAAAATCAAAAGCCCAGAGGAGCAAATGTTTCCACAGGTGAAATATCTTTTAGTGGACGAAGACACTCTAATGGTCATGGAAACTTTAAATCGAATGGTGGAAGATCAAATGAAAGGTATAAGCAAAGGTTTAACAACAGTATAAATCCTCATAAGAATAATCAAACATTTCAGATATCTGATCATCAAGGGGTAAATGATAAGACATTTTCTTCTAGCTGGTGGTAGTTTTATTCATATTTGTCGATTTAGAGAAAGCTTTAGTGAACTTGATACAGAAAACAGACCAGAGATATTACAAGCAAACCAACAAAGATTAAATGTACTAGGAACTGGAACTGTGCCTTTAAGAGTTCTCACTTCTAAAAATGAAGTGGTAAATCTTACATTGACAAATGTTGCCTTTGTTCCTGAAGCTTCGAATAATTTGATTAGTACTAGAAGAATTGTAAAGAATGATTATACTGTAGTACTTAAAGCTGACTCAGGAAAAATTATCAATAATAGGACTGGTCTCATACTTAAGGTTGATGAAAAGGATGGGTTTCATTATATTATTGATGTTAATGGTGACACTGTAACAAATGTGGAAATACCTGTATGTCAAATAAGACAAGATGTGTGTGATCATAAAGCCTGTTTATATTCATGGCATGTGAAGTTGGGACATAGAAATATGCAAAGCGTTGAAAAACTATTGACAGAATGTGGAATTAATGTCATTAAGTGTGATAAAGCAAAAGAAAGATGTGAAATCTATATAAAAGCAAAGGGAACAGCTCCTAGTTATATAGGACAATCTAGTATGCAGGATAAGGATTTTTTGGAGGAAGTTTATTCAGATTTAGTGGGTCCTATGCCAGTATCTGTAGGCAAGAATAAGTATTTTCTTACTTTTACAGAATACAAGGGCAAATATAGTTTATATGTGTATGTATATATATATATATATATAAATACACACACACACACACACACACACACACATACACACTTAAAAGTAAGGATGAGACTCTTGAAAAGTTTAAGAGCTATGTAGCTGCAATTAAGAACCGTTTTGGCAAAGCACCTTTAACATTACGAACTGATGGAGGTGGAGAATACTGTAATGTAGATTTCAAAAGATTTATGGAACAGGAAGGTATAGAGCATAAAGTGACTATATGTTATTCCCCTCAACAAAATGGATGTTCTGAAAAGTTGAATCGGACATTACGAGAGATGTCCAGATTCATGTTAATGCAAGCTGGACTACCTAAGTCTTTATGGGCTGAAGCAGTAGTTACAGCAACTTATTTGCACAATAGAATCCCTAGCAGAGTAACAGGCAAAACACCTTTTTGAATTGTGGTTTGGTAGGAAACCAGGTTTAAAGCATATAAAAACCTTTGGTGCTAAAGCATATTGTCACATTCCAAAGGAAAGGAGAGGAAAATTTGATCCTTGAGCTGAAATTGGAGTCATTGTTGGATATCCGTCTGGAAGAAAAGGATATAGAGTCTTAAATCCTAAAACTTTTGAAGTTAAATGTTGTAATGTTGTATACGTAGATGAGAGAAATGTAATGGAAGAGACAGTTGACTCTATGATGGCAATTGATCTAGAGCATGTAGATACTGTTTCACAAGAATTGGTCAGTTGGTTACCTATAGAGGACGCTGGTCAACCAGTAGTTCCACCTTCAGGAGATGTTACTAAAATAGAAGGGGAAATAGGGACCAGACCATGTGAAACAGAAATAGAGGAAAACTGTGAAGTAGAAATAGAAGGAACAACTGCTGTAAGACGATCAGATAGAATTAACAAAGGCAAACCTCCAGAAAGATATGGATTTTGTGAGAATTTACAAACAAGAAAGGAACCAACAAGTTGGAAAGAAATTAGTAAATTACCTCCCTTAGAAAGAGAAAAGTGGATGGAAGCTATGGAGGAGGGATATCAATCCTTAAAGCAAAATCAGATTTGGACCCTTACTAAGCTACCTCCTGATAGAAAAGCTATTGGAAATAAATGGGCTTATAAAATTAAATACAATTCAGACGGGAGTGTGGATAAATATAAGGCACGTCTGGTTGCAAAAGGTTTTACCCAAAGATATGGAATTGATTATCTAGATACATTTGCACCAGTTGTTAACTTTACAACACTAAGGACACTTCTTAGCATAGCAAGTTCAAGAAATATGTTTGTGGAACATCTAGATGTCAAAACAGCTTTTCTTAATGGGAATCTTTTTGGAAGAGATTTATATGGAACAACCTGAAGAGTTTCAAAAGAAGGGACAAGAGAATCTTGTTTGTAAGCTTAATAAAAGTATGTATGGACTTAAGCAATCAACCAAAAATTGGTATGATAAATTAACAGAACTTTTATATCAACAAGGGTTTAAACAAGGAAAGGCTGATCCATGTTTATACATGAGACTTAAGCATGAACAATATCAATACATCCTGACTCATGTAGATGATTTATTAATATGTTGTCAACATAAGGAGGATATTGATCAAATAGCTGATAAATTAAAAACAGAAATAGAGGTTAAACAGCTTGGAGAAGTGAAACATTACCTTGGGATGGAAATTGAAAGACTTAATGATGAAAGTTTTCTTCTAAGTCAAAAATGTAAGACAATGGACTTTATAGAGTCAGTTGGTATGAAAAAACTGTAAAGCTGTGAGTACGCCATTAGAACCAGCTTATTTGAAAGCAAAAGATGGACAGCTACTTAAAAATCATGGTGAATATCAAGAAGCAATGGGCAAATTACTTTATTTAAGTAAAACTACAAGACCTGATATTGCGGTAGCTGTTAATATTTTAAGTAGAAAAACGAATTCACCAAATCATCATGATTGGCAAGCTATAAAGAGACTGGCAAGATATCTGAAAGGGACAGAGGATTTAAAATTAAAATTATCATCTTGTAAGAACCCTAGACTAGTTGCGTACATGGATGCTAGTTGGGGAGAAGAGTCAACAAATTATAAATCAACTAGTGGATATCTGTTTTATTATGGCAATAATCTTATCGACTGGACTAGCAGAAGACAGAATATTGCGGCACAATCTTCAGCAGAAGCCGAATGTGTATCAGCAGCAAGTGCATGCAGTGAGTTGGAATGGATCTTTCATCTGTTAAAGGACTTTGGCATAAGTGAACCTGTACCAATTGTAATGTTTGAAGATAATCAAGCCTGTATCACAATATGTAAGGGGGAAAGTACCAAAGCGAGAAGTAGATCTATTGGATTAAAATGTCAGCTAGTAAAAGACTTGTATCAAAAGGGATTGATTGAGGTTGAATATTGTCCCACTGATGAGATGATAGCAGATATTTTGACTAAGCCATTGATGACACAGAAATTTAAATATTTTTGTGAATTGTTGAATATGTCTGATTATAATGACATTGTTGTAAGATCTTGAGAAGGGGTTGTTGGAATTGACAAGACTTACAACTCTAGTTATTATGGGGTTAATTGGTCTGTTGGTGTTATAGAGGACTTTCCCTGCTACTGTTATTGGAAGCAGGTGTAAAGGCTCTATAAGAGTAGCATTGTTTTAGTGGACACTTACTTCCACTTCCTGATTTGCTGTTGCTGCAGTTTGTATCATATCCTGCTTCATTGTGGTATTGTATTATATTTTGATATATTTCGTATTTTAACTTGCCAAACTTGCTCATGTTCTCTTTTCACCTTTTGTATATTAAGAATCTATATGCTATGCTTATTTTTAACCGGAATATATAAAAGACTATTTCTCTTTCTTTATTTGTCTTCTGAATTCCGTTTTTATTTACAACAAGAAGGAGACTCCACCACACTCCACGGAGGCAGCAGATTCCACTGCCGGACAGCTCTGACCGTCGGGAAGTTCTTCGTGAGGTTCAAGTGGAATCTCCTTTCCTGCAGCTTGAATCCATTGCTCCTTGCCCTAGTCTCTGGAGCAGTAGAGAACAAGCCTACTCCCTCCTCAACATGACATCCCTTCAAATATTTAAACATGGCTATTCACGTCCCCTCTTAACCTTCTCTTCTGCAGACTAAACATCCCCGGCTCCCTAAGACACTCCTCACAGGGTTTCATGGTTTCCAGACCCTTCACCATTTTGGTCGCCCAAGCTGGACATGCTCCAGCTTGTCAATATCCTTTCAAGAACTGCACACAGTGTTCCAGATGAGGTCTGACCAAAGCAGAATAGAGTGGTACCATTACCTCCCTTGATCTTGATCTGGACTCAAGAAGTAAGAAGTCCTCTTGTGATTTTGGGGAAAAAAAAGTCAGTTTTAAAATGTCAAACAGTATGCAACCTACTTTAAAAGCTATTCCTGGAATCTTCTAGGAGAGAGAATTTACATTTTTGGGCCTTAGAAAAGGTGGTTGTGGGGTGTGCAGAAAGAGCTGTGGGAGAAGGCTGCTTGCAACCCTAGGACTGTTCCTTGACCAGCCCAGTTTGATGATTTTTGTAGTTAAAAGAATTGTAGCTTCTCTAAACCAGGGAGAAGGAAAATGAAATGCTTGAACTGTTGGGTCACTCCACAGTCTCATATTCTGTTGTGGGTGGGGAGGTGACTGCAAGATGGATGGGAGAAGAAATGTGTTTTATGCCACAGGCTTGTAGCATTCAGATGGGTTTTTAGTTACTTGTGAGAAAACAAATGGCAACTGTAACTTAAGTAACTACTTTTGAGTACCTTGAAAGGGTGACTGCAGTTACTTTTCAAACTTAGTTCTCCAAGATCAGGGTCATAGTGTTGGGGGGGAGGAATGGAGTCATTTTGACGTGAGATAAAGGATGTTGAAGTGAGTTAAGGGTACTAGGCAGGACTGGCTGTTTCTCAGTGAAAGTAAATAATTAAAATTACCTAATTTCCCACTGGATCAGGTCATTATTCCCATTTAGCTTCTTTACACTCAGCTCCAGGTGAGACTTCCATGAAGCTCTTAAAGTGTGGAATCTCTCACAGATGCGTGTTAATCTTCTTTAAATTTATGTGTGCGACTGATTTGAGCAAAAGCAAGGTTTCCCCGAGTATCTTGGGTTAAAATATCTGGATGCGTTCCAAATGTTCTGAGCCCTTCCTTAAACCAGGAGGGAGTGATAATGAATGACAGCTAATAGAGCTATAAAAGTTTGCATTTGCATGAGTAATACAGGGCTAATGTCTGGGCAAAATGAAATTTGAAATGAAAATATTATTAAAACAAGGCCATTAATGAATTTGGACAAATTACAGAGCAGGTACATTTGGCAGCTGGCTAGAGCAGATAATTCTAAGTGGAAATGTTAGCTGAATGGGAAATCAATACGGAACATCCCATAAGAGACTGGAGACATGTTGATATATTCAAAGCTGATCCTACTGTTAAGCAGATGAGCCAGCTGCGTCCAGTGAAAGATGCTGGGGCAGGTTAGTGAACAGTGGCAAGGTTTTTCAGGAGAGACCCATGTATATCCTGAGCGTGTCCTGATTTGGAATGATGATATAGCACTTCTCCTTCATTGAGGGATGTCAGAGAATCATAGAATCGTAGAGTTGGAAGAGACCCCAGGGGCCATCCAGTCCAACCCCCTACCATTCAGGAACCCTCATCAGAGCACTCCCAACAGAGGACCATCCAGCTTCTGCTTAAAAACCTCCAAAGAAGGAGACTCCACCACACTCCATGGAGGCAGCAGATTCCACTGCCGAACAGCTCTGACCGTCAAGAAGTTCTTCCTGAGGTTCAGGTGGAATCTCCTTTCCTGCAGCTTGAATCCGTTGCTCCTTGTCCTAGTCCCTGGAGCAGCAGAAAACAAGCCCTCTCCCTCCTCTACATGGCATCCCTTCAAATTTTTAAACAGGGCTATCATGTTCCCTCTTAGCCTTCTCTTCTGCAGACTAAACATACTCAGCTCCCTACGCTGTTCCTCATAGGGCTTCATGCCTTCCAGACTCTTCACCATTTTAGTCGCCCTCCTGTGGACACGCTCCAGCTTGTTGATATCCTTCTTGAACTGAGGTGCCCAGAACTGGACATAGTATTCTAGATGAGGTCTAACTATAGCAGAATAGAGTGGTACCATTATCTCCCTTGATCTAGACACCATACTCCTATTGATGCAACCAAGAATCGCATTGGCTTTCCTGGCTGCCGCATCACACTGCTGACTCATCTTCAGCTTGTGGTCTACCAAGACTCCTAGATCCCTTTCAGCCATCCTTCCCTTTCCTCAGCAAAACTGATGAACTTTCCAGTGAGCATACAGTTGGCCCTCCACATCAGCAGGTTTAACAGTCACAGATTTAATTGGATTATCTGCCACTGCCTCCATTGCAGCCTTATGCCATTTTTAATAGCAAGTTAAAGTCTTTCCTTCTGTTGCAGTCTCTTTGCAAGCCTTGCAAGACTGAGAAAGACTGCAAACACAAGGTGTGGTTTGTGAGTCCCTATTAAAAATGGCGTAGGGCAGCAAAATGGAGGCAGCAGCCAGTCCTACCAGCTGCTGCCACCACAGTCTTCTGCCTTGAAAAAGAACCCTGCGACCTCAAAGGCAGAACCAGGTGGCTGGCATTTTCTGCACCACAAATTCAAATGCATGCTGTACTGCGCATTTGAATCTGTGTTTTTACATATGTTTTGGGGGAGACTATAGATATTCACAGTTTTCCCACTTTTGCAGTTGTCCTACCTCAGATTCCAACACACACACACAGTTACTTGAGGAACAGCATTTTACTCAAGATCTCAACAGATAAGGGTAGGGATAAGCTAAAGTCCTTGGAAGAAAGGCTTGCTTGGGAGGTTTCATGTACAGAAAGGGACATGCAAAAAAGAAGTCCAGTCCAATCCAAGTTCCAAGACACATGAGCAGGAATGAATAAACTTCAGTCCAGTGGGTCTACTTTGGTTTTGTCTGGAAACCTCAGATTATCAGCTACAGGGAAGTTAAAAAGACAGGCACATAAAATGAAGGACTAGGGCACCCCGTTTATTGTATAGCAGTTTGTCTTTGGTACCAGAACTGAAGCAGAGCAAATAGTCCTTTCACACAAGATTCAGTCCCAGCCGGGCTTCAATTCCAGCAGCCTAACTGAGATGGAAAAAAAGGTCACTGTGTTGTTTTTGCTAAATAGATCATTTTGAAAATAATCTAGAGGGTCTGAGGTTTGCTAAAAACTATCCAGAGGCCCAGAATTCTGTATGTTAGGGATATCACCATAATCTGTAAGCCCCTGTCCTTCATTCTGATTCCCTACTGTTAGAAGTTTTGCAGAACTTGGTATATGACTTTTTGCAAGGAAATAGTTACTGTACTCATTATTCCGATCACTGAATAGAGTGTTGCTTGTTATTGTTAACTGCAGTCTAGAAAGGTAACTTATCAGCAACTTGCTATTACTGTTACTATTGTGCCAATGGAAAATACAGGAAAGTGCTCTCTGGTTCCTCCAAGTGGTTGATTCAGATATTGCTCTTTAGAAACTGGGAAAAAAATTCAGAAGACATTGCAAAGCAATCTACCACTGTAGCATGAGGGAGACACCCGTGTGGGCCTTGCTCCTTTGTCTAACCATTGCACATATGAAATCAGCACATATGCTCAGTAAGGAGGAACAGGCAGATAATCTGCTCTCATTTTACTGATAAGTACTGAATTGCAACCTTGGCAATTATAGGAAAAACTCCATTGAGCTCCTTATTTTAAAAGGGGCTAGTTAGCCAGAGTAACTTGTTAGAAAAGCAAGTTCCTTCCTAGCTCTGAAATGTGTGTAGTTATACCAGCAAAGCACAGTGACTTGGGTTCTGAGCGCTTAACTATTGAAAGGAATAAATACTCTGGGAACTGATTGTTAGAAATAAAAGAAAAATTTACATTTCATTGTTTCTGGAAATCTAGTCCTGGATAGAACAGGAGAAGAAGCCTGACAGATTATAGAAGTCCCAGGAGGAGGCTTCCATGTGTACTGACATGATAGCAGTCACTATGGAAACCCCATATGTGAATGCTCCTGTTTAAGACGAAGGACAATGGCAACAACAGTAACAACAAAATCTTTACAGAAGGAGGAAGGAAGTCGACCCCAAGAACAGCAATATCAGTGAGCAGAATTAAAAATTAAAAAGGGGTCTACTTGTCTATTGCTCTCTACTGATTTAGGTTACTTATTATATGCATTTGTGATCAGATTCTTACACTGACAAAGTCTCACTCTTTTTGATTTTCAGTTAAAATCACATGCACGTAGAAATGGGAACTATTTCCTTATGAAATCATTTTCCAAATAGATGCAGCTCTAAATCTGCTTTGGTTTTTGTGTGCCTTCGAGTCATTTTCTACTTACAATGACCCTAAGGTGAACCTATTATGGAGGTTTTCTTGGTAAGATTTGTTCGGGGGTGGGTGGGTTGCCTTTACCTTCTTTTGAGGTGGAGAGAGTGTGACTTGCCCAAAGTGACCCAGTGGATTTTCATGGCTGACTCCAGAGTCATAGTCCTATGCTCAGACCACTACATCACTCTGGCTCTTTCTTCAATACATCTGGGCATTGCAAGGAACCCTCAAGCTCTGTTACAAGGTTCTGTTACCTCAAAAGATTGGAGAGCTGGGCCAAAGCTAACAAAATGAATCTCAACAGAGAGAACTGTAAGGTCCTACACTTAGGCAGAACAAATGGATGCACAAATATAGGATGGGAGACATGTGGCTGGATAACAGTACGTGTGAAAGGGATCTAGGACTCTTAGTTGACCACAAGCTGAACATGAGTCAGCAATGTGATGCCACAGCCAAGAAAGCCAATGCAATTCTTGGTTGCATCAATAGGAGTATGGTGTCTAGATTGAGGGAGGTAGTGGTACCATTCTATTCTGCCTTAGTTAGACCTCATCTGGAATCCTGTGTCCAGTTCCATGCATCTCATTTCAAGAAGGATATCGGCAAGCTGGAGCGTGTCCAGAGGAGAGTGACCAAAATGGTGAAGGGTCTGGAAGCCATAAAGCCCTATGAGGAGCAGCTTAGGGAGCCAGGGATGTTTAGTTTGCAGAAGAGAAGGTTAAGAGGGGACATGATAGCCATGTTTAAATATTTGAAGGGATGTCATGTCAAGGAGGAAGCAGGCTAGTTTTCCGCTGCTCCAGAGACTAGGACAAGGAGCAATGGATTGAAGCTGCAGGAAAGGAGATTCCACCTGAACCTCAGGAAGAACTTCCTGACAGTCAGAAGTGTCCAGCAGTGGAATCTGCTGCCTCCATGGAGTGTGGTGGAGTCTCCTTCTTTGGAGGTTTTTAATCAGAGGCTGGGTGGTCATCTGTTGGGAATGCTTTGATGTGTGTTCCTGTATGGCAGGGGGTTGGACTGGATGGCCCCTCTGGTCCCTTCCGCCTCTGTGATTCTAAGTGGTGTCCCCTGGGGAACTGATGCATAATACCTTGCCTAGAAATGGAGTACTGGAAATTGGACAATGATTATTTAATATGGTGGGATTCAAGGGGTGCTTTTTTAATGGCTGTTGTACAAATGCCTCCTTTGGTTATTTTGGAACTCTGTCTAGTAGAGGCATTAGTCACTTCCCTTGTCCATTCAGCCATTCCCTTTGGTCTTTTTAATAAGCATACGTCTGATGAGTCCTATCTACATATTCAAGCTGTACAAATTTTAAAATATTCATTATTATTGGATAAGCAACTATAGTGTCCATGTCAGAAGGCATCTAAATGTATCAACTATAGTGTCCATGTCAGAAGGCATCTAAATGACTTTGACTGCAAAGTGCTGAGCAAATTGTTCACAGGGGGGCTATTGAGTGGTTTGAATTCTCTTTTTGTGGACCTGGGTGTAAAATAGTACTTTTCTATTTGACACAGCTCTGTTGGATGACTCTTTGCAGATGCAACGATGACAGAAAAGTTGTTGTTGTTGTTGTCCACGTAGCCATGGGGTAGGGCCCTAAAATAAGCTGTGGCCTGTGTTTGGTCAGACTTCTTCAGAGTTCTCCATAGACATCACTCTAGTTGTCACCACACTTGTTTCATTGCTGTCAGCTATCTAGAAAACCAAGGGACCTGTTTGACTCTACTCTGTGAGAGAAGGCTCTCAGGAGAGATTGTATCTACCACCCCTGGCCATTTTCCCTTGCCAAAGATCAAGCAGGACCCTCCTCTGGACACACTCCAGCTTGTCAAAGATCAAGCAGGACTTTCCAGAAGCCACAAGGAAACTATATGGATCCATCAGCCCCCTATGGCAGATCTTGGTTGGTCACCCACTTCTACATATGCAATAAGCTGTAAGTCCTGCCAGATAGTGATATGACCATAACAGCAGAACACTTATATAGAAATTTCTTCCTCTCCAAGGTCATCATCATCCCATCCAATACAGAAAATGAAGTCCAAAGCATGCCCTGCAGCATAACTGGAGCCAGACCCACAGTTGTTATAACAAGACATGAAGTCCTGAGCGATTCCCAGTAGGGCAGCCTCAGCAACAATGGTAGCTTTCCAGCCAAGCAGGCTAGGGAGACTCCAAAACTACCTTAACCTCCCTCAGTACATTGCAGCTCAGCTTGTATGGTATGTTCCATCCAGGAATTTGAGAACTACAGGCAAAGGATATTGCCTGTTCCACCGACGGTACAGCTCTGTCAAGGCTGCAAGCGTTTCAAAATCTGGCTCTGCATTTGTGGAACGGTCTTCCTTTGTACCTATGGCTGTAGGAGGATCTCACCCATTTTTGTAAATGGTTGAAGACCTTCCTCTTTGACTCACCATCTTAAACCACTGAGTTGTGTTTAAGATGCTGAAATGGGTAGTGACTGGTGGGGTGTTGGGGATTTAATTCCATGTATTGTTGTGGTGTTATGTTTTATCGTCTTTGTCTCTGATTGTGTATGTCGATGTTCTGCCCTTTGGTGAAAAGCGCAAAATAAATAAACATTATTATTAAGGGCAACTCTGTGAGAATGTTGAAGAGTGGCATGGGTGGTACACCAACAAAATCCCTGGTTTGTCCTGGTCACTCTCCTTTAAATATACACAATACCAAATTCTATCATTTTGTATTCTGTAGGGTACACAGTACATTCAAAAGTTATTAATATAATCTAGTTTGAATTCAGTTCCATCCTCCTCTTCGGAAACATTTGCTTGCTTTGATAGTTTAACAAGGCTGAATGTGTTTTTAAAAATGGAGCTCTGCTTGAGCAAAACAGTTACATGCTAATAGCCAAGTAGTGGTGTGTTGAATTCTTTCTTTCTTTCTTTCTTTCTTTCTTTCTTTCTTTCTTTCTTTCTTTCTTTCTTTCCTTCCTTCCTTCCTTCCTTCCTTCCTTCCTTCCTTCCTTCCTTCCTTCCCTCCTTCTTTTGTTCATTCTTTCCTTGGTTGTTTCTATTATGCTGATTTGAAGGGCAATTTTCTTGTCAACTGTAATTAAACCAGAATACATTACCAAAGGCTATTGTTAGTTGAGCTCTCTAGGAGGCTTGATTCAAGCTGAGTGGCTGCTTTAACAAAACATTTGACACATTCATGACTCTCGAGATGATTGTGTCCCTCTCGGTGTTTGCACAATAAGCCTGAAGTGGGCAGAATCAGTTCTCTGTTGTCTTCTGTAAAAGCAAGGGGAAAAGCTTTGTTAAATTTTAATAAATTGTGCAAAGTCTTTGGTCCTGTTTAGGAGCTTGTCGACACTGTCAAAGTGAGTTCCTACCTTGGGAACTCCTTGGTGATCCTCTTTCTGCAGCCATGGTCTTTATTTACCAGTTCTAGTATACAAGGAACATGTATTTCATGGTATGAAGGGCAATGCTTTTGAAATATTGACTGTTGCCTTCCTTGGGCTTAGTAAAGAGTTGAATATAGAGTATACATCATGTGCAGGAAGTTCAGAGAACAGACATGTGCCTAGGACAAGGAGCAATGGATTCAAGCTGCGGGAAAGGGGATTCCACCTGAACCTCAGGAAGAACTTCCTAACAGTCAGAGCTGTCCAGCAATGGAATATGTTGCCTCAATGGAGTGTGGTGGAGTCTCCTTCTTTGGAGGTTTTTAAGCAGAGGCTGGATGGCCCTCTGTTGGGAATGCTTTGATGGGTGTTCCTGCCTGGCAGGGGGTTGGACTCGATGGCCCCGGGGGTCTCTTCCAACTCTATGGTTCTAGGATTCTATAATCATAACAGAAATGTCTGAGATCACACCCGTGTTGCTGATCAGAAAAGAGAGACGGAGGAGCCAGCCTCTATAGATTTAATCTGGCTATGTAAGGATGTGAAATGAGTTTAGAGACGGAATCGAACTTCATTGGATTTGAAAATTTCAGTGTAAGCAGACTTTTTGCATTTCCTGACAGTTGTCATGAGAAGACACGTACCTTGCTTTGAGGATTTCCATGTTCATGAGATGTAGGATATGTTTCCAAGAGATGAAGTATGCATGGAAGAATGCATACTTAAAAAAGGGGGAAAAAATAGATGAAAACGTGGGCAATTGAAAAAAAAAGAGAAAAATTGTCTAATTAAAAAACTATTTTTTAAACTATCTTTTGTGTTAACTTATGTTGTAAATCCCCCTTGTGTCCCATATTGAGAGAAAGACTGTGTGTGTGTGTTTGCGTGTGTGTCTATGTAAATTTAGCCTGTTGCTATTATTCCATTTGGCAGGGGGGTACAGCCAATGAGAGTCTGGAAGGTCACTTCCTTTTGGGAAGGGGGCGTTGTTACGGGCCTTTAAAAGACCAGTCCCACCTCCCGGAACTCCTGGAACCTTGAGGGGCTCAGCATTGGCAGGCAGGTGTTGTTAGTTTTGCCTCCCTGTGAGAACTTTTGTTCTAAAACAATGAAAACAGAAAATGCGTTGATTTAAAACCATCATCATTGTCGTCATCATCATGTAGCATATCTCGATTATGTAGCATATCTCGATTTCAGTAAGGCCTTTGACAAAGTTCCCCATGACATTCTTGCAAAGAAGCTAGTAAAATGTGGGGTGGACAGGGCTACTGTCAGGTGGATCTGTAACTGGTTGACTGACCGTTCCCCAAGGGTGCTCACCAATGGCTGCTTTTCATCCTGGAGAGGAGTGACTAGCGGGGTGCCACAGGGTTCTGTCCTGGGCCCAGTGCTGTTCAATATTTTCATCAATGACTTGGATGAAGGAATAGAGCTCATCAAATTTGCAGATGACACCAAATTGGGAGGGGTTGCTAATACGCCAGAGAACAGGATCAAAATTCAAAATGACCTGGACAGATTGGAGAGCTGGGCCAAGGCTAACAAAATGAAATTCAACAGAGAGAAGTGTAAGGTCCTACACTTAGGTAGAAAAAATGGAATGCAGAAATATAGGATGGAGGACACGTGGCTGGATGGCAGTACGTGTGAAAGGGATCTCGGAGTCTTAATAGACCACAAGCTGAACATGAGTCAGCAGTGTGATGCAGCAGCCAAGAAAGCCAATGCAATTCTCGGCTGCATCAATAGGAGTGTGGTGTCTAGATCTAGGGAGGTACTGGTACCACTCTACTCTGCTTTGGTTAGACCTCATCTTGAATCCTGTGTCCAGTTCTGGGCACCCCAATTCAAGAAGGACATGGTCAGGCTGGAGCAAGTCCAGAGGAGGGCGACCAAAATGGTGAAGGGCCTGGAAGCCAAGCCCTATGAGGATAGACTTAGAGAGCTGGGTATGTTTAGTCTGCAGAAGAGAAGGTTAAGAGGGGAAATGATAGCTATGTTTAAATATTTGAAGGGATGCCATGTAGAGGAGGGAGAGGGCTTGTTTTCTGCTGCTCCAGAGACCAGGACAAGGAGCAATGGATTCAAGCTGCAGGAAAGGAGTTTCCACCTGAACCTCAGGAAGAACTTCCTGACAATCAGGGCTGTCCAGCAGTGGAATCTGCTGCCTCGGAGTGTAGTGGAGTCTCCTTCCTTGGAGGTTTTTCAGCAGAGGCTGGATGGCCATCTGTCGGGAGTGCTTTGAGGGTGTTCCTGCATGGCAGGGGGTTGGACTGGATGGCCCGTGTGGTCACTTCCAACTCTACATTTCTGTGATTCTATGATTCTATGATCATCATCCAGCTGAAGCAGGTAACAATCTGATTGTAACAAAAGCAACAGCAAAATAAGAAATGAAAGTTTACAAAACTAAGTAAATAAAAATAATTGTGATTATTAACTCTTTTACAAGCAAAATGTGTACTTTGAAATCCCCTTCATGTGTTCAGTATGGCATTGTCGTTGTTGTTGTTGTGTGCCTTCAAGTTGTTTCTGACTTATGGTCACCCTAAAGCAAACCTATCATGCGGTTTCCTTGTAAGATTTATTCAGAGGTAGCTTGCCTTTGCCTTCCTCTGAGGCTGAGAGAGTGTGAGTTGCCATCCAGTGGGTCTCCATGGCTAAGCAGGGATTCAAACCCTGGTCTCCTGGAGTCCAAGTGCAACACCCAGACCACTACACTGCACTGTCTCGTAAACTGTGAATAGGATAAGTGGCATGCAGCCTTTGTTGCTTAGGGGAAAACTCAGCTACAATACCTGTCTTAAGAGTTGTGTACCTGTGTGTGCTTGATAATTTACTACACTTCTGGTGGATAATTTCTGAGGTGAGGGGGCTCAGCTACATATAGGTCTTGATGGTCCAGTTTTGGCTGTTCACTGGGGTGAACTCAACCTAGTCTGGATTGGTGAAGGGGCTTGCATTTTTTTCCCCAGGGTCTTGTTAGCAAGCTGTACACCCCCATGCTTCAATATATTTTAATTGGCATACTTCGAAATTGATATAAAATATAAATTATACCCCGATATGGCTGTATGGCCCTGCTGGATAAGAGGAAAGCTGGCAGAACACATGCATTGTATAATTAGGTCAAGAAAGCCCTCCTAGGCATAGCCAGGTCATAGTCAGGAAAATCACCAGGCGATTCCAAGTGCTAGTGGGCTTCCAGCTAGCCCGGCAACTCATCTACAGAAACAGTTGGTCTACAACGCTCCTACAGAACAGTTGATTGCTTTATTCCTCTTCCTTCTACCTTCAGATTGCTCCCCCATTGTCTCGAGTCTGCCAGATAATTACAGAGCTATCAAGACAGCCATTAGCCCTTTGTCACCTAATGCTAAGACCATTAGTCTGTCCAGACCCCATTGTCTGTGTGGCTGGAGAGTCGTTTCTACCCTCCAGGCAGAAATAGATTATTTAAACCCCAGATTGTTGCTATCCAACTCACGGTACATTGGTTGCTGAACGTCACTCTGCCACTCTGATTCGTGACTGTGTACTGTCCTTAGACCTGTGTCTAAGCCACATCGCTGCTTCTTCACTGTTCTTCTGTGTTGGTAAATATTGCACAGTAGGCCCTAAGCCTTGCGGTCCAACTTTCCTCTCTTTACGTTCAATTAGCTTTGTGTGAGTGCATGACTGCCTGCATCTTGCGTGTGTGATTGTAATTCCCCAATAAGACACATCTTAGCTTGTTTTTGAATCTCTGGCTTGTTCTTCCCTGCACGACTACTGGTAAACATAAGTGGAACATCTGGCTAGGTTACCCTACCTCTTACAGGCCTCCTCTTTGAGCTAATTTTCCCAACCTTTCATGGAGGCACTGGCATCATGGCTGGATGTTACGTTTTGGGGTAGCAGTCTCTGCTTTGGAGTCTTGATTTTTTTTTGTGTGTGGGGGGGGTGGGGTCTGGAGGGGTCCACGTGGACCCTGCAGACTCAGTGGGCTTATTGTATGTGACTTACTGGCTGCACAGTTCCCATATCTGCCTCAAGAAAATTCTCAGGACTTTAGTGTTGTTAATCAGAACTGAGTGACTGCAATATCACCTGTTCCCTGCTTAATCCCATGTCAGGATGATACAGAGGAGAGCTAGGAAAATGTTTTTCAAGAGACATCATCCCTTAAGCCTCAGAGTTCACACTTCATTTGCTTTTATCCACACAAAGGAGGGGGGGTTTATAGAGGGCTCCTCTGCAGTTCAGGCAGCTTGCCAATATGTGTATTTCAGAGTAATAAAATGTGTACAAATTAAGGAATCTCATGTGGAAAATTCATTTGGTGGCCTCAAAAGCCAAATGAATGGTAATTACCTTGAACACAATGCAGCAGCAATCAACGCAAGATTAGATCATGCTTTTAAATGTATGTCTCCTTTTTAAAAAGCCAGAGAGAGAAAGATTGGCAGAATTATAAAGATAATTATGTGAACAGCCAGAATTTCTGCACGAAGAGGTTGTTCAGAAAACTGTGAAGGGTCTGCTCTATGAGATATATCGGATAGTCGTCAGGAAGAGTAAGAAAGTATCTCTAGAATGGGATGTTTTACACATGGGAACATATATAGAATCATAGAGTTGGAAGAGACTACGATGGCCATTGAGTCCGAACCCCTGCCCTGCGGGAACACCCACACTCAAAGCACCCCCAGCAAATGGCCACCCAGCCTCTGTTTAACAACTTCCAAAGAAGGAGACTCCACCACACTGCAAGGCAGCAGATTCCACTGCCGAAGGCCTCTGACCATCACGAAGTTCTTCCTGAGCTTTAAGTGGAATCTCTTTTCCTGTAGTTTGAATCCATTGCTCTATAGTGTCCTAGTCTCTAGACCAGCAGAAAGCAGGCTTGCTCCATCCTCCATATGACATCCCTTCCAATATTTAAACATGGCTATCGTGTCCCCTTTTAACCTTCTTTTCATCAGGGTAAACGTACCCAGCTCCCTAAGCAGCTCCTTAGAAGGTATGGCTTCCATGTCTTTTACGATTTTGGTCGCCCTCCTCTGGACATGATCCAGCATGTCAATATCCTTCTTGGATTGGGGTGCCCAGAACTGGACACAGTATTCCAGGTGAGATCTAACCAAAACATCCTTGGAGTATCAAGTGATCTTCCTCCATTAGGCAACCAGGTCTAACATCTGGCAAAGAATCACATGTCCCTGTTGGAAGAATGACAGGTACCAGCTTGTGGGTGCAGGGGAACTGCCTGGCGGGCAGAAGAGGTCAGCCTGTGAGATCTGGACTGCAGGCGGAGAATATCCAGGAGCTGAGAGATGACATATGTCAGGAAGTTAGAGGTGGGAGCAAGGATCTGAGCCAAGGAATCACGTTATGAGCAGAAATCGGGTGGTGGGTAAACTGGCAGAAAAGGCAGCCCAAACCATTGATTGTTCAAAGGGCTACATTCATAAGCTTTGGAAAGCACTCGTTGTTGTGCTAATCCACTCACCATCTATACACACACTTACGTACAGATGGGTAACTTAGGTCTGTGCAAGGGTTACACAGGCTGCCAGAATGTCCTCCCAATGGAAGTTCACATCTGATTTTAAGAAAATGGGGTTTTTAATGCTAAACAGCAGCCTATTGAAAAGATGATTGCCACTCTTAAAGCTTTGTTAACTATAAATTTCCAAACTTGGAATCTCCTCTGAACATGTGCCAAAGTTTTGCGATTGTTTTGCAACATTTCCCAACAAAATCCCCTTTTTTTGCAATGCCCCCCAAACTGAGATACAGACACATCAGCTCAGAGTTCCTAGCAAACAGCACCACACCCCAACATTGTCCAGTTCCCAATTTTGGGGTTTGTAGTTAACAAAGGTTCTAGGGGCATCTGGAACGAGAAATATCTCTCCTACAAAGAAAAAAAAAACAGTTAAGGGGGCCGCAAAAACAACCGATGAGAAGAGCTACATGCAGCCTGGGACTGCACTTAGCCCACCCTGACACAAACTAAAGAATATGATCAAGTGGATAAGGAGGAAAGCGGAGAAACATTAAAATATCTACTCATCCGTTAAGCGCACTGAGTCATACCGGGCTGGCAGGGTTGGCCTTTTACTGCCTTAGTAGATGGACCAAATGGCATCTCTTCCTCCCTTATTCAAAGCTGACTGGATTCCCCTATGTAATCTTGTATCTTACAAGATATCTTACAATCTATGTAATCTTACTTTGTTAATGGCAGTACTGCATTGTCCACAATACATGTAGGGCAGCAAGGAAATCATGGGAAATTAGACAAATATCACATTTTCAGCAATGTTTTAGACATGGCTGAAACCCTGGAAGGGTGTTAGACTAGATGGCCCTTGGAGACCCTTCCAACTCTATGATTCTGTGGTTCAGTGGAACAATCAGAGCTGGCTGCTAAATACCTCTGCCCCTCAGCATCCACCAACAGAGGCAGTTGCCTCAGTCTGATGGGAGAGCCAGTCCTGCGGCCCTCTTAACATGTTTCTCAGCCTAACCTGCTTTGCTGGTCTCATTTTGGGTTAGCTATCCTTCCTGACAAGTTCCTTCAGGAAACATTGGGTTATGGATTAATAACTGTGACTCTGATGCCGTGTTCTCTTGTTTGGGAGGGAAGTGACTGGTGGAGTGCCACAGGGTTTTGTCCTGGGCCCAGGGCTGTTCAACATCTTCATCAATGACTTGGATGAAGGAATAGAGGGCATGCTGATCAAATTTGCAAATGACCGCCAAATTGGAAGGGGTTGCTAATACCCCAGAGGACAAGATCAAATTTCAAAATGACCTTGACAGATTGGAGAGCTGGGCCAAAGCTAACAAAATGAATGTCAACAAAGAGAAGTGTAAGGTCCTACACTTAGGCAGAAAAAATGGAATACACAAATATAGGATGGAGGACACATGGCTGGATAACAGTACATGTGAAAAAGATCTAGGAGTCTTGGTGGACCACAAGCTGAACATGAGTCAGCAGTGTGATGTGGCAGCCAAGAAAGCCAACACGATTCTTGGTTGCATCAATAGGAGTATGGTGTCTGGATCGAGGGAGGTAATGGTACCACTCTATTCTGCATTGGTTAGGCCTCATTTGGAATCCTGTGTCCAGTTCTGGGCACTTCAATTCAAGAAGGATATTGACAAGCTGGAGCGTGTCCAGAGGAGGGCGACCAAAATGGTGAAGGGTCTGGAAGCCATGAAGCCCAATGAGGAGCAGCTCAGGAAGCTGGAGATGTTTAGTCTGCAGAAGAGAAGGTTAAGAGGGGACATGAATAGCCATGTTTAAATATTTGAAGGGATGTCATGTCAAGGAGAGAGCAGGCTTGTTTTCCACTTCTCCAGAGACTAGGACAAGGAGCAATGGATGCAAGTTGCAGGAAAGAACATTCCACCTCAGGAAGAACTTCCTGACGGTCAGAGCTGTCCGGCAGTGGAATCTGCTGCCTCCATGGAGTGTGGTGGAGTCTTCTTCTTTCGAGGTTTTTAAACAGAAGCTGGATGGCATCTATTGGGAATGCTTTGATGAGTGTTCCTGCATTGCAGGGGGTTGGACTCAATGGTGGCTGGGGTCTCTTTCATCTCTATGATTCTGTGTTTCTATGGATGGATCAATCTGTTTCTGACATCTGTCAGTTTTCCATGTGTCCCTTTGTAAGCCTGTTCTATCCTGTTTTCTCAGTAATATGCATTTTTTTCTTTAAAATTAGAAGCATGAAAATTACGAATCTCATCATTCATTTCTAAGCACATGCATTTGTGGACCTATAGATACCCACTTCTATGTGCATTTATCCTTTAAAATTATGAACTTTCTATGCATTTTTTGAGCAAAACTGTACACTAAAATTCAGAGAAGTACAATATCAGAAGCATGATTTTGTTATGATCTGCATGTTAGTTTGAGAGATGTGAAGCAAATCAGTTTTATTTGAAATATTGGGTGGAATGAAATACCCACAAGCATTGCTTGCATTTTAGGTAGAAAAGGGCCCAGTAGTTCAACTTGTATGTTTTTGTGTACTTGCAAAAACACACACACGCACACGTGCGCGCGCACACACACACACACAGAGGCAAAAAAAAATGACATTGGGAAGGAGAAGTAAACATGCCAGAAAGGCATTAAATTCAACACACATCGTATTTCATAATCAGAATCCCGCAGTCGGAGCTGACACCACGGAATGAGTTTCTCACCATCACAGGAATATAAAAAACCTGCTGCATTTGCTTCTCTTGGCACTTTGTGCCGGAAACTTCTTTGGCAGTGGATGGGGGCCATTAATCAAGATGAGCAGGAGAGAGGTGGCTGAGGGATGCTCTTGGTGTTGCATCTGTGACAGAGGGGAGAGCAGGTGCTGGGTACAGCTGTGGGGGGACTGTGTACACATGCAGTTTCTTGTGCAAAGAGAAAAGGAGAGACTCTCACAGTCTCTTTTGACCAGATGTGGTCGTGATGCCCTGGGCCCCATTCACACTAGCTGATTATTGCACTGTTGTTCCATTTAACAGCCATGGAATCCAGTGGAATCCCAGAGTCTGTAGTGTGGGGAGGCACTGGAGTGCTCTGGCTGAGAATTCTAAATGCCCCCCCCCCATTGCCAGACCTAGGATTCCATGGTATGGAACCATGGAAGTGAAAGTTGTTACTCCACTGGAAAAACCCTAGCCCAGGGTCTACAATTTTGATATTAAAACATGATTCAATGTGCCTGAGAGGTCACCCGGATGGGCACGTAGGCAGCAACGGTCAAAGATCGAAAACCAGGTCAGGCCAGTAAAATCCGCAGTCATGTAGCCCCAGGAAACCTCAAGATGTGCAAACCCACAATAAACAAAGGGTCCTCAGCCCCGAGACGCCGACTTGAGGGGATTAGCGTGTTTGTCCCAAGTTGAGCAAGTATTCCATCAGGTGAGGACCATTTACATGAAGTCACACCACAAACTAACACAGCCGAAGAGCCTGAGACTTTGGCAACGCCTTGCAATCCCATCACACGAAGGAAATTGCCATGGTGGGGCTTTGTTATCGCTCCAACACCCGTTGTTCTCCCTGGGAAAGGATTAGTCCTCCAGCTACTTTTTCCCCTACAAATAGTCCCAGTTTTTGAGTGGTTCTTTGGATCACTCCCAGTCATCCCAGCAGACCGTTTCTCCGTCTGTTGAGTGATCCCCTCAGCCCTCTCCATGCTGAGCCCCACTTTTCTGCTGCCTTCCCGGACCCAGGACTTCAGGAAAAGGTGCAGTATTACCCCAACTACACCCCTTCAATACCCCCATGTCCAATTTCCTCTCCTTTGCTTCTTAATAGCTCTTGGGTGCATGTGTGAGTGATTGCATTGCTGTGTGAGATTTTCATTCAATAAAATCATTTATTGGACATTTTTGTTTGGTTTTTGGCTTGGCCTGACCCCGTAAAAACTGGGTAAAAAGACCCTGCTAGGTTACCCTGCCTCTTGTATTGCTATAGCTCGTGCTCTGGCTAGTTTCCATTCTCCATCACGTGAAGCACACTGAGGTGTCCCCCAAGGGACCCCAGAAATCAGGGTAACAAAGTGGAATAATAGTGCTATAATTCCACAGTGTGATTGAGTTGGCTTTTTGTTGCTATTGGCCATCAAGGTGATTTCAACTTACAGCAACCCTATGAAAGTAAGACCTCCATGAACCACACCCTGCTAAGGTCTTGCAAATGAAGGGCTGTGGCTCTACCCACCTGTAATGTGGTCTGTCCTGGGCTTGGCAGCCACCAAAGTTCCTCAGCTGCTTCATTAGCAAGATAACATCAGCTCTGCAAAACAGCCTCGGGGCTGAAGTAAACTCTCAGTAAAAACACTACAGCAGTCCAGAAAGGGAATAGTCCAAAAGCCAAACTGATAATCTGAGTGAAGTGTTGAGGTTCAAGGTCCAAAGCACACAGGTAGAGAATGCAAGAATCAACATGGCTGTCGCCACCAGCAGCATCAGTAGATTCCAGCAACCTTCTGTTGGTGAGGCCTCTGATTATAGTGCCTCAGCGTCCTGGCCAGCTATGTCCTAATTAATGCACCCTTCCCATACAAGCACTGCCAGAGAAGACCTGGACTTTCCCTTTACCTCCTGTACTGGCTGCCGTAAGTATTGCCTTTTCACGTTTCTGGGGTGCGGCTGCTGGGAAGGGACCTGTCTGGGTCCTGGGAGTCTGGGTCCTGGGGCAAGGGCATGACATGGTCTCCCTCTTTTCCTATCGCCTTCCATTTTTCCCAGCATTATCGTCTCTTCCATTGATTTATGTCCCCTCGTGATATGTCCCAAGTATGATAGCCTCGATTTAGTCACGTTGGTTTCTAGTGTTTTTTACTGTTGGAAAATTGCTTATCTCTGCCTTTTGAGAGTTTCTTGTCATACTGTTGATAATAAAAGATGTGCTGCAGTTCATTTGTTACCTTTATATCTGATCTTCCCTCCAGTAAGCTCAAGGTAGCATATGCAACACTCCCCCTTTTCCTCTAATCTTCGCAAGTTAGGTCAGGCTTAGACTGAGTGGCTGGCTCAAGATTACTCTCTAAGTTTCAGGGTTCAGGTGGGATTTGAACATGGGTTTCCCACCTCACAGACCAACTATACTACACTTCGGATGGGAAACTAATGCCAGGTCCACAGGGCGATTTTCTGCTCCTGAGGCCTTTGAAGGCTACACAGATTTCCAGAAATGTCAGTACATACATAAGAAAGGTGGCTAGAAGTCTATTTCTAATGTGGAAAACCAATTTTTTTAAAAAATTAGGCAGTATAGAGGTGGCCCGGCAATGTATCTAGAAGGAGAATTGCTGCTTCCAGAAGCTTATCAGAAAAGCAACTCAGCAATTGGGGGGTAGGGGAGAAAAATGAGGTCTGGGGAGTTCACAGGGCCACGCTTTGACCACCCCTTTCTTAACCTGTACCAGGTCCTTATTCTTTAGGATGCAGCTCTCTGCATACTTAAATCTCTGAGTGGGTCTTGAATGTTGCACATTGGTAGACAGGGCTGAATGGAAAATGGCCCACGATATTTGCTACCCTGTTTGTTGGTGGCAAGAAGTAGGGAAATTTAGATTTTTTTTTTTCAGAAATGGAGCAAAACCTATCTATAATAGGTAGGGTTACCACATCAGAACTATTCCAGGGTGAATGCACAAGTCTGTGGATTTTCAGATGTAGAATTTAGCTTGAAAGAATGCATATCAAAAATTGGGGAAAATATGTACAAAAGGAGTGTATTTTTAGCAGAAAATGTAGAAAAAAAGAGAGTGTTTGATGGGGGGTGAATGTATACAATTTTAGTGCAAATTTCCATGCCTTTTTAGTAACACAGAAAATGAGATGAAAATGACTTATAATTGAATGTATACACAACTGACTAGGAGTGGAAATAAACACATCTATCCATAGAAACAAAACAAATAGTCTGACACAGGAGTAGGATGCTTCCTTGGAGACACAGAAGCAGCATTAGTCAATGCTCATGGGTTATGATGGTTAAATGACACCTCTTGATTCAGAGGGAGATTGCCAGTGAGCACCTTTTACTAGTGGCCAACAATAGAAAAGGGATAATTCACTTTGTGGCATTATTTGTGGGCTTCCAGTAGGCATGATTCTCTCAACTGTAAGTCAGGCTTGTGTCAAAGGCTATTTGGTGGTGAGAATGCAGAGGAATGGGGCCCCTGGACTTACTTACAGCAGGAGTAAAGAGACGTGCCTTGAGAACAGGGCAGCCGGATATTTCTATGGCCATTTCTGCATGACACTCTTATAGCGCGATGATTCCACTTTCAACCTCCTATGGAATCCTGGGGTTTGCATTTTTGGGAGGGGCCAGCCAGCCCCTCCCGGAACTGCAAACCCCAGGATTCCATAGGAGGTTGAAAGTGGAATCATCGCGCTATAAGAGTGTTCGTGCGGAAATGTTCTATGTCAAGGAGGGAATGAGTTATTCCAGACCTTAGAGGAGCTCCCCAAGGTGCTGAAATGAGGAGAGGGTTCAGCACCTTGGATAGTGCTTTAGAAGTGGAAATAAAATCCAGAGGAGTTTTGCTGTATTTTTGTGGTATAGGATCAACCCACCCACAAAAAACGCTGATGAAAGATTTTTAAGGTTTATTGCTACTTATGACAAACTAGCAGATGGGTATAGTGGTTTCGGGATTGGGCGACTACTCTAGAGATCAGGATTTGAATCCCTGCTTGGCCCTGGAAATGCTCTTGGTGGCCTTGGGCAAGTCACACTCTCGGACCTAAAAGAAGGCAATGGCAAACTCCCTCGGAACAACTCTTGCCTCGAAAAGGTTCACTTGAGGGTCACCCTAAGCTGGAAATGACTTGGAAGCAGACAGCAGCAACAACAAAGCAAAGAGCAATGCAGAGCAAGCGCTGCCATTTCCAGGCCACTGTTTGACCCTGCTGGTTTGACCATCCTCTAGTACAAGACGGGAACTGAACCAGAAGCTAGCTTCAGAAAACCCCATGGGCACTGGGGAGAGGTCTTGGTGGCTTTTTTAAATCAAGAATTGCTGCTCCTGGAAGATTCCTGCTTTTTCCTAGTGGGATGTCCATAGGGGAGTCTGGTAGTCAGTTCCCCCTGCCAAGGTTGTAGGATTTCCATCTCTGGCATAGAGGAATAACGAAGGAACCCATCAAGCAGAGACCAACCACCTATTTTCTTTCTTTTGGTCAAAGTGCTTCTTTTAAAACAGTTCTTTTCTGGCTGGACATCTTTATCAACCTCAGTTTTTTTATTTGTTCAGCGCATTGAGTCCACGCAGCCAGCAGCTCGGCACAAGTGAATCGAAATGAGCCTCCTTCCAGGTAACTAATCACAGGCCTGGAGTAATGCCCTATAAACTTAATTGTGAAATTTCATTAGTGGGTTGTTTGTTTTGGATGTCTGTATTTTATGGTGGAATTTTTAACTGTATTATAGAAGCCTGGAGTTGGAAGGGGCCCCATAGGCCATCCCTCTCTCTGTCTCTGTCCTGTCTGTTTATCTCAGGTAAAGACCTTTTCATTCCAGTTTTACTGGCTGTTGAAGAAGGGACTTTATTCGGGGAAGGGTGCTGCACTCCTATACACCTCCGCACTATGTTTTTAAATCACCTTGAATTCAGTTACTGATTCAGTATGTTAGGCTGTTTAATTGCAGTTTGTAGTTATATCTTTTTAATGACATTGTGACCTGCCTTGAGTCCCAGTAGTCAGAGAAACATGGGATCATTCAATTAACTAATTCACATATCAATTAATTAATTCATATTTCATTTAGGTGAGGCGTACCCAACTGTGAATCTTTCAGCTGTTTTGTACTTCAACTTCCAGATCCCTTTACCAGCGTAGCCAATGGGAGCTGAAGTCCAAAGCAGCTGGAGGACCAAAGGCCGACGGTCATTGGTCTCTGTGCATATTTACCACCTAGAAGCCTGAATGGCTTCTCCTTTGGGAGGGACATGTTTATGAGGGAGCTGTAGCTCCCTTGAGTATAAATAGTAGAGAAGCAGGATATAAATATATCCTTGGGGTGTGGGGCTATGTCTTCTCAAAGGGAATGTGGCTATGGGTGCTGTCGTAATGAACATCTGCATTTAATATCTTTACTGTTGCATTAATGATTTCAATTTAAAATGTCAAGGGTGTCTTATTGCTGGGGTGTATGGAGGCATTGCTCATCTAATGCCCAACAGAGTTCCCAAATAGGTAGAGAGGGTCAATTTATACAGAGCATGGGCTCCACCTCTAGTGATTATGCCTTCCCTCTCACCCAACCCAGAGAACATCAGCCACCAGCAGTGGCTGGTAGCTTCCATGTCAAGGGGCCAGTGAACCCATTCTGGATATCCTTCTTTCCTAGTGGCCCGATTCCACTAACTTTGAGAGATGACTGCCAGTGTATGTGGAAACAGACAGTGATGGCTAAAATTTAATCACTGGGTATTTCTCCAAAGCTTCTGCTCATTATGGGATATGATAAGGCGAAAGCAGCTATCAAACAACGGGTGGTAGATACAGAGCCACGACTGGATCTAGCTAGCACTCCAACCTTTATTGCTAGCAACCCCAACAGATATCTGGCCTCACCTATGGCATACCTAACAAATCTAGAAGTGCCTAAACACTAGAGGGCCTTTACTTTGGCACAATGTCTTGCCCTCCCCTTCTCAGACAGACTATGCCCCTGTGGCTCTAGCCAAATAGAAACAACAGAGCATGTACTACTCCAGTGCTCGTACTATAGGGACCTCTGCCTCAGCCTTATTTCACCCCTCTTGCATAAATACCAAGGATGCACCGGAGAATTCTACACTTCTCTGTTACTTTCGGACACCAACTCCCATATAACATATAATGTTGCAAGATTCTGTGCAGGAGCAGTTAAAACTCATCAGGCACTGACCTCTGCAGTAGACTAGTTCCAACCTTGTCTTGTTATATGGGAACTGTGCAACCTGAAGGGGTATTTTAAATACTGTCTTCAACTGGTGTTTTTAATCTTCCTTTTCCATATTTCCTTTTTACCTGTGCTGGTCTATGACCATAATAAAGATTCTATTCTATTCATTCTGGATGTCAATCCAGGCTTTTTATTTTTTATTTTTTATATATATATATATATATATATATATATATATATATAAAAGTTTCACACCTTTAAAACATACATATCTATACATTGTTTATATTACAATAGATACATTCTTGTTCCTTCCGATCTTCTCCAGAATTCCTAATTATTGCATATATCATTGTTCTACATGTTTATACATCCAAATTCTTGTTGTTTCTGCAGTCAATCTATCATCACCTTATTCTAATTGTTCCATCTTTTCATCCTTAAATCCTGTTAAACACAACTTACTTTTCAGCCAGCATATCACACATACCATATATCATATCAACATGTCATCGGTCAGTTTATCTTTTCCCCTTTATATGTATTGTTTCCTTGCATGTTGGTTACTCAGCTTTAATATAGCGCAGTTGTTCCCATTCTCTTTCTATTTCATCATCTGTTTTACCCTTTAGTCTCTGTGAAACTCTGTCTGCATTCCTGTTTTCTAATAGAGTAATCATCCATTGATCCATCGTTGGAATTTCCTGATTTTTTCGTACTTTAGCATATTCAGTTCTGGCAGACGTGATCATGTACAGTAAAATCCTCCAATATTCTTTTTGTATTTTTAAATCAATCATATGTAACATATTTAACAGATATGTTTCTGGTGTTTTGTTAAACTGAATTTGGAGGATTGTACATATCTTATTATGTACTTTATCCCAGTATTTTTTTACTTGCCTACACTTCCACCACATATGATACATCGTACCTACTTCTTTTTGACATTTCCAACATATGCCCACTCCGATGTTATATATTTTTTTCAATTTTTCTGGCGTCATGTACCAAATCCAGGCTTTGAAGGGGGATATCCAAGGTGTTCATCCTAGTCTGATGATAAGGTCAGTACTTTGAGAACTTCTAGAAAGGCTGAGAGCAGTGGTTCTCAGCATGTAGCCCTCCACATCTTTGGACTTCAGATCCCAGAAGACCCAACCAATGTGTCCAAATGCAAGCCTTGAAGTCTAAAACATTTTGGGGACCAAAGGTTGCAAATCACTGTTTAAGGTCAAAACCTAGAGTAGATCCCCCACCATCCCCCACTGACCTGCAAGCCAAGAGTTGCCACTGAAAAGTGGTGGCCAATAGTGGCAACTCTTGGCTTGCAGGTCAGTGGGGTGGTGGATCAACTCTAGGTTTTGACCTTCAGTTTGAGAAAAGAAGATCATTGCTATCAAAGACCAGCCTTGGATGGTCTCTACCCCAAGAAGGATGTATTTTCATATGATACCTGGTATAGCATTTCAATTAAACTGCAGGCTTAGCATAGGATTCACTGACACCATTAAGTCACCAATGGCAATGTATTTATTTGACTGAACCAACAGATTTTTTTTATTAGGAACAGATGCAAGTTAGTGTTTGTTGCCTTGAGAGCATAAGAGGAACTGATTTTCTGTCAGAAAAGATTGGGATCAATGGCATTCCTCTCCTTCCAAGATACTACTAAAACATTTATTTAAAGGTTTATATGCTCCCTTTGCCTTATCTGTATTCCAAGCCGCTTGTCCAATGAAATAAGATTCATTCGCACCTTCCTTCACTGGCTTATTGACAAAGTGTAAGTGTTATGTGACTGGAAGCCAGATGTCTGTCTGTCGGGAATACCTCTCTCTAAACTTGTCAGCACAAATTATTTTATTGCGTTTTTCATACTTGTTCAAGTCTGCTGGCATAGTAAATCCTTGGTCCCTTGCCTGTCCAGTTTTGCATCGGTATTTGAATTAGCGACAACAGAGGCGACATGCTAAGTGATGCTCCACATGGTAGAGGTCCCATCCTCCCAAATCAAGCTCTTCCCTTCAAAAAATGTACACGGTAGGTCTAAGTTTCCGAAAGAGTGGATTAGGAATGCTGAAGAAGCTTGTTTGCATTTTTAAATGACACCTAACTTAATTTTCAGACTGTTGCAGTATGTGAATCGGAACATAGCAGTTTAGGGACGGACCTTTAAAATTCTCAGCCAGAGAGTTATTTGGCCTCAGTAAACTACCTTCCGTACCTCTTCCAATTTTGCAATACCATTCTCAGTTTATTCGTATTATATTTATTTTATTTATATCCTGCTTTCCTCCCAGGAAGGCAGCTCACATCCATCCAAAAATTGTGTGGAACAATTTCTATAGAACTGAATGTTGTGAATACCTTTTATTACTGTATTTGCTGTATAAGACACACTTTTTTTCCTAAAAAATATCCTCTGAAAATGGGGTGTGTCTTACATGCCAGTGCGTCTTATACACCTGCAAATAAGGTAACGCTAAATGCATAGGGAAGGTGGGGGCGAAAGGAGTTCTCCCTACTCAGGCAAAACAGGAAGGGAGGGGTAGGGGAAGCCTAGTATTATCATCATCATCATCACCATCATCATCATCATCTCCCTTATGTTTGTTTATATCCCACTTTTTCCCCAGTTTGGGACTCAAAGTGGCTTACAACAAATTAAAAAGCACATAGTTAAAAATCCACAAAATATATAAGTCAAAAAGAGATTAAACAATTTTTAAAACTCTAGATTAAAATGGCACAACAATTAGGAAAATCCAGCACATCTTTTAAGTGGGACAGTTTTATTTCCATGAAACCTCTGACACAAAACTCCTTACTTACTTACTTCTCTTCCTTGGCTGAAATTAAGCTTTAGTGGGCTAAATCCAGTGTCAGTCCAACTACAGCAGTGATACTTGGCTTGTGATAAACTCGTGATAAAGGTTCTGCTTTGGAAAAGCAAGTTCTCTTACATACCTTGCCTATACTGTTGGACTATTTCAAACCTGGTTCTGATACACAGCAGAACCTATGGAGAGTTCAGTTCCTCCCCCAATATGTATTGAATCCAAAGATATCACACTACTACATGTCAGCTGGTGGTTTCCATATCCGCAAGCCAGTGAAGCTGCTCTTCAGCCATTTTCGCACTACCCTGTTATAGTGCTATTATTCCATTTTCAACGTTCCATGGAATCCTGGAATTTGCAGTTTAGGGACAGGCCTTTAAAATTCTCAGCCAGAGAGATATTTGGCCTCAGTAAACTACAAAGCCCAGAATTCCACAGCAGGTTGAAAGTGGAATAATAGCACCGTAAGAGTGCAAGGCAGAAATGGCCTTAGTCTGAGCTTCAGTGGATCTATCCATGGTACTGAACCTATTTTGAGGCTAGACTAAAACCCAGAATTGATTCACTTCCTCACTGACGCAGAAGTCATCAGCTGCCGTTGACTCCAATATGTTAAGCGGAGGCTCATCACTTCCACAGCAAAGGTGCTGTGTATAGGTGCCACTCCTGTCTTAAAATATCCACACTGGCCTTTCCATTTTTGTGTGGGTTCGGGGCACAGAACACTTGCACTTGCAAAAGTGGAAAAATCGTGAATTGCCCCCCCTTCTGTTCCCTTCTGAGGCCGCCCTCCTTCCTGTTCCTGTGCAAAACAGAAAGAAGGGCGAGGGAAGCCTTGTGCGAGTTCTCCATGCCAGGGCAAAGCTCATAGGAATGGGAGGGGGAGCTTCATGGAAGATTTCCCCTTTCCTTTCCATTTTGCATGGGAACAGGAAGTGGGGAGCTCTTGGAGGGGGGGGAGGAAGGTTTGTGTGAGGCTTCCCCCACCGCCTCTTCCCTTCTGTTTTGCCTCGATGTGAGTTTTCCATACCGGGGCAAAATGCATAGGAAGAAGAGGAAGAGGAGAATGGGGGGGCATGTGTGCTTCTGAATAATCAAATTCGCAAGAGTCAAACCCATAAATGTGGAGAGAAGACTGTGGGCCATTGCCGCCCTACACTGTTCTAGTGCTATTATTCGACTTTCAACATCCTGTGGAATTCTGGGGTTTGCAGTTTACCGAGGCCAAAGAGCTCTCTGGCTGAGAATTTTAAATGCCCCTCCCTAAACCCCAGGATTTCATAGGATGTTGAAAGTGGAATCATAGCACTATAATCGTGTAGTGCGGACAGGCTGTATGTTTCAATATATGGCTGCTGCATGAACGAGGGCAGTGGCAGAGCGCTGGCTCTGCATGCAGAAGATTCCAGCTTCCATTCTCTGCCTCCCCCGTTCATGTAGCTGTTGATGGGAAGGACCTTGTGGTATGAAATTCTGAAAAGATTCTGTCGGCCAGGAGATACCACCTGGTTTCAGACAAATGTTGCCTCTCACGCTTCCTCATTCCCGGCAAAGCAAGTTCTTGCTGGCCCAACAGATTTTCCAGGTGAAAATAGTCCAAGTCTGTTCCCCCACTCCTTGGCACTTTGTATAAGGAAGGTAAGCAGCAATGAGACATGAATAGTACATCGTTATAACGGAAAGTAATGTTGCTGCCCTTCATCACACAGAAAAGTGACAGCAGTGTAACTACTGAAAGGCCAGGACCCTTTTGGCGACAAATGCTGGTGTTGTCTATAGACTACGAACACTGGCGTAGCGGGGTGGGTAGGTGCCTTCCACCCTGGGTGGCACTTTTTTGAGGGCACCGTCCAGCCCTCCCAGTGCCTGCCCTGCTCCCCGCAGAGCCTCCCCTCCTGGATGGACTGCAGCTGCGGCCCACACAGGACTGACCTTCGCCCACCTGCCCTGCGACAGCTGGCCCAGCATCTGGATCGAGGGGGATGGAGGGAGAGCGAGTGAGCCTGCCCCAGAACCTCCTCCTTGTGGTGGGTAGCAGAGAAGAAATACCTCCAACCTACCCTTCTGGCACTCAGCACCCCAGACAGATGGGCGCAGGGAGGGGTGGGAACAACCAGCAGCAGCTCTCTCTGCTGCGCCCCCCCCCCGGCCCCAGACAAGGGTCTCCCGAGAGGAGGTGGGTGGAGAAGCCCCAGCCCTGTCTGGAAGAGAGCCAGAGCGCCCGTGGAGGCGGCAGTGGGAGGAAGGAGGAGGAGGAGCAAGAGGCCACCTCTGCTGTCTGGGGGTTCCCTCCCTGGCAACGCCCATGGAGGTGCTCAGAAGCCTCCTCAGGCACAGAACGCCATGGGTCAGCTGCCACGACTCAGTCACCCTCACCATCTCGGCTTGGCTGTGGACGGGCGGGCAGACAGGAAACGATGGTCTTGAGTGCCCCCCTTCCATGGCAGATGAGCATGCCCCCCATGTGCACCCCCACTTCTGGGGCCTTGCCCTGTGGGGACCGAGGGGCAGGGCTGGCCTTGGGGTTCCCGCCCTGCCTTCCCTGCTTTTTGGAAGAGGTGCAGGGAAAAACAGAGAGGGCGGTGGGGAGAGATTTTAAGGGCAATGTCATTCTGGCCGGTGTTTCCTCTCCCCGCCTTTAAAAATCTTATTTATTGGGAGGGCGGCAAAGGCAAGGACCGCTGGGGGCAGCAAAAGCTCTAGCTGTGCAACTGACTACGAATGATGTTGCGCAAGATGATATTGTGAACCGTCCTGTGCAACTGTATCGCTCCCATTGCAGAAGAGCAGTAGTCCAGGTGTGGCCACCTTCTCCCAGATGTGCCTGGAGTCCTGGTTCGTGCTTGGGTGTGTTCTGGCCGCCCCGAGGCACCTGCAAAGAAGGAGCAGCCTTATGCGCTTGCTGGATCCAGGCTTTAATGTACTGTCTCCGGGAGCTGTTTCCAAGCTCCTCTCCAGTGGAGAGGAGGGAACTCACTGCTTTCCGCTTTTGATTTTTTTTTTTTTAAGTAAGTCAGTGGGGTGCTTTGTGACAAAGTGTGCTCAATAATGTAACAGCTTCTTATGTTATTTATTGACTTGAACAAGTTACCCTGGGTGAGATATTTTATGATGTGTTCAAAAAAGAAAAGAAAAGGTCTACGGACATGGATTTTCCATCACCTGTATTTTATGTGACAAAGAGGCTGTGCTGAGAAGGGAAGATCCATAGGGCAGATCTGTGGCTTTCATGAAGCGTGTCACCAATGTGCTAGCTGCCACTTTTCACATGAAAAAACATTAGTCCCATCACAGGGTGAATGAATTTGCCCTTTTCCCCTTCCTTTATTATCCCGACTTTGCTCCCCACCTGAATCCTGATAGAGAACAGGTGAACTCTGGTACCAAATGGAGATGCTGAGTACCAACCTGACAAAACGGGGCAGAGAGAAGCCACAGCATGGCAGAAGCCTGGCACGTTTAGTGGCCACAGTGCTGAGGGCCAAGGGGAAGGGAATAAAAAACAGGTCCTCACTGTTTATAACAGTGGGGAGAAGGTTCAGGCTTTGGGGGGGGGGATTGTCCATCATGGCCCCCACTGTTGGTTACCCCACCCTTGATATTAATGCCGTTTCCCCAGATGTTTTCAGAACTAAAAGTGACTAGAAATTCACTTTTGTTTTGGAGAAACACTCAGCCTCCAAATAAAACAAGGCTCTGTGTATTCCTTTGGAGGTCAGTCTTGGAGGCACTGAGGAGTTATATGAGATCGGAGTGGGGGTGGAGAGGTTTCTGAGGCTACAAAAATTGCCACAAGGGGCCACATCATGGCCTTCGTGATTCCCACCCCATGGTTTCTAAGATGCATTCTGAATTCTAGGATGATTGCCGTGCTATTCAGTTCCTTGCGTTCGTTCATACCCTTCCTCTGTATTATCAGATTCTATGTGCACATTCATAAAATCCTGCAGATAAGCAGGGTGGATGTGAGCATAATTACTACCGTCCCTGAAGTATGTGTGTGTGTGTGTGTGTGTGTGTGTGTGATGTTTCATAGATGCTCATATATGTTAATTAAACACCACACAAAGATAACTTTGACCAGTGGCGTGGGGATGAAGTGTGAGGTGGGTGGTGCACCCTAGCTGGCAATTTTTGGGGAGCACCACCAGTCCTTGCCTGCCTCCTGTGCACTGTCGCCCCTCCCGTGCATGCTGTAGCCCCACCCATGTGCCGTAGCCCCCGACCCTACCCCACTTGCGCCAAGCTTGTACACCACTGACTTTGATAGAATTAGTTATCTGCTTATCTGGCTTTTGGTGCCGTTTTACCCCTGGGCTCACGTGCATTGGCAGTGTAATGGATGTTAGTGGGAGCACTAGAAAGACTCATCAGATAGCCTGCAAATCAGGTCAGATTCATGCTGTCTATTTAAGAGGAATACTTCTGCAGACATGCACTGCCATTGTTACTTCTCTTGTGGATTATCACTGGAACAAGCTTTCATGTAGTTGAGGCTATGGTCCCGTATTGCTTTGCTCGGTGCATTTGTTGACTTATCGAATGTGACACAACCAGCAGGTGTGGGGATGGGAGGTACAATGGCTGTGGGAGAAAGCCAAGGCTGTGCAAAAAAAAAGTGGTGTGTGTGTGTGTGAACTCAGCATGCAGTGCAGGCAATGTGGGGTGTGGGGGGGGGCAGACTGCTGTACAAATCTGACCTCCTTTGACCCCATGTTGTTATGTGCTGGTCCCTCTGGTGCTGTTTCACAAAGCAGACACAAAGAACAAATCACAGAAGCCCTAACTGAGCATGGCATGTCATTCAAAGCTGCTGGTTACTCTCTTTTTTTTTAATGGAAGTTTTTTTGTGATGTATACGATGCAATTTTTCCCCCATTCCTATGGGTTAACATACAGCGTTTGGCACAATGGATTAATCAAAAGTTGGAGTAAGAACTAGATATGTCAACTACCTTGCCTGTGTTGTTTTTCTGCATGCTAGCTGAAATGATCCCTCTTTCCTGCCCCTTGTACCACTCTCAGGCTGGGAAGATGGAAGAGGTTGTGTTTTAGCAGTGGAGAAGCACAAAATATGCACTGAATGTGAGCTTGAAAATGTTACTTTTTGGACTGCAACTTGCAGAATCTCGTAGTCAGCAAGAGCAGTGGTGATGCTGTTCCCACCGTTTGATGCCTTCTTTTTCAGTCCATAAATGAATAAGGACAGACAGGTCTACAAAGGTTTGAAGAAACATTACGAGCTTTTACAGTTAAAATAGAAAGAAAAGAAGGGAGAAAGAAAGGAAGGAAGGAAGGAAGGAAGGAAGGAAGCAAGCAAGCAAGCAAGCAAGCAAGCAAGCAAGCAAGCAAGCAAGCAAGCAAGCAAGAAAGAAAGATGGACAGACAGTTGGACATTGGTCTCAAAGAGCAAAAGTCTTTTGCCCATGATTTGGACAAAGTGCCATTACAATATCTCAGACTGTTCAAATGTTATGAAAATAGCTTTGATAGCAAAAAACATACTCAGCACTTGTACTGTCTGCATATGATGAGAACAAGCAAGTGAACAACACTGAGGGCCTTTCCGCACTAGACTGTTACAGTGCTATTATTCCACTTTCAACATCCTATGGAATCCTGGGGTTTAGAGTTTAGGGAGGGGCATTTAGAATTCTCAACCAGAGAGGTCTTTGGCCTCAGTAAACTACAAAACCCGGACTTCCACAAGATGTTGAAAGTGAATAATAGCACTAGAACAGTGTAGTGCAGAAAGGCCATGAGTCACTCCAATTTGAAGAACTGAGCAACTTTAAATAAATATTTGATGTAGGATTTTAAATCTTGAGTTGAGTCTTGGGGATCCACAGGGGGAAAAAGATTTTTAAAGGGGGTCTGTGGTAAAGAAAAGCTTAAGAACTGCTGTTTTACTGTATTGAGACCAAACTGGGCCAATCCAGATGCTCCATATTGTGTGCCAAATAGCGATTTCTACACATCCCTATTTACCTTCTGAAGCCAAAGAGGCTCTGTCGTCTGAGACTCTGGCAATTCTTTCTGCTGCATTTCTGGCTGGCTGTTCAGCTCTTGATTGCTTCTGCCCTGAATCCTTTCCAATATTCCCTAAATTTAGTCACCACAGCTGGACCTAGGAAAGAGAGGAATTACTTTTTCCATAGCACTGGCAGCATTTGCCAGTTTATTCAAGGGAAGTGATTTGTAACCAAATGGATTCAAACTGGAAGTAAAAATACTACCTAAACATTTGGAACAACTTGCTGATGCTAACAACTGGTTGAGAATGGAATGGACTGCTTCAGAAGATGGAGGACTCTCTTTCACGAGAGGTTTTTAAACAGATGGCTATCTCTCTTTGGCCGTTTCTGCCCTACACTGTTATAGTGCTATTATGCCACTTTCAACCTCCTGTGGAATTCTGGGGTTGGTAGTTTCGCGAGGCCAAAGAGCTCTCTGGCTGAGAATTCTCGAGGCCCCTTCCTAAACTGCAAACCCCAGGATTCCATAGGGTGTCAAAAGTGGAATAATAGCACTATAACAGCGTAGTGTGGAAATGGCCTTTAGCTGTGTAATCCGGTGTGACTGGGGGCTGAATTAGATGGCACTTGTGGTCTCTTCCAATTCTCAGTCTGTTATCATTTCTAATTCTCATAAACCACACAAATGATACTAAAAATTGCCCTCTGAAAACCATGATGTTTACACTGTGATCGTATGATTCTTGGGAGGTTGCTCTGTGGGTCTCAAGACACTGCAGACCTTCCACTCATGGACAGAGGAGATCCATTGGAAGCCCCCATTTCCTTTGATTGGACAGCAATGAAGAAGGACTCGGGTGCACGAGAGAGATAGCTCAAGGAGGGCTTGGATCTACATCACCCACAGGGGTTATACATTTTCTGTTATCTAATGCTTGCATGCGAGAAATGAATGAATTCATAAGTTTTCTCTGCAAGGAGTAAGATTTCAAGATTTTTTTTTGAAGGTTTCTTTTATTTCAAGATTCCTTTGTGAAAAATTTGGAAGGAAATGTAGTAAAAACTTGATTTTTGTGCAAACCCAACATTTTTGTGCAGAAACAGTGTCTTTTTGTAGAAAACGTGTTAGGGTTTTTTGCACAAATATGTTAGGAATTCTTTGCTCAAAACCCTAAGGAGTTTTTATTTGTTTGTTTTGCATAATATTTTTTTTTCACAAGAAAAGCCCTGAAATGCAAACAATTTACAGCAGATGACCATGTTCATATGTCATGTTGCTATGGCTCATAACATGAGTTGTGCTGATGATTGTATCGGCCACAGAAGGTATATCCTTGTAGGTTATGATGTAGTGCTAAGTAAAGCCCTACTACATGTGGAACTAAAATTTTGTAACTGCTATTGGTATAAAGAAGTATGGCAAATTGCGATTAGTGACGTTAACATGTGGCATTACAGTCAAAAAAGGAAAAAGTGATTTTGATGTAATATGGAAGGTATTTGTGGAAAAGGTATTAGCAAAAGAGGAAGGTGTTATACCTCCACAAGAAGAGTTACAATTTTGGAAGGTGGAATAATATGAGGTATAATAGGCTCTGAGGATGGGGTACACTTAGTTATAGTGATAGGTTTAATTAGTATATTGATATGTAGGGTAATAAGAGTAATTAAGTAATGATACTTATGGTTTAAGATAGAAGTAAAAATGAGCTTATGAATATTATATTTGAAAAGGATAGAAATAAGAATGAAGTTACAAAATTACATTTTGAAAATGTTAATTATGGGTATAATTAAGAACAGTTGGTATAATGAGAAAGACACACACACACACACACACATATATATATATATATATAAAACCAAAGATATACAACCAGTATGATGTATAAGATGTATATATACATAATACTTTGTATAAGAAATTTGGAGGGAAATAGAAACGTAAGCATTTTTTCCCTTTCCTTTCATTTTTGTTATATTATGTTTTTGGGGTTTTTTACAAAAAAACTTTTTAAAAAATTAAAAAAATTGTAACTCAGGTGATGCAATGTACAATGTATGGTATCATATCTGTTGCTGCATTCTGTGCCTGCTATGTATTAAGCAGGTCTAGTTAGTGCTTGCTTTTAGTCATGTGTAATGGGGTTACTATGTACTCGGGTTGATTGCATCCATTTTATGTTGCATATATGTATCGCTGCTTGCATAGAGAGTGGGGAATGTGTAGTGGGCTGTCACATTGTATAAGGAAGTTGGATAGTTTTAATCATGTATGCTGCAAGTATATGATGTGTACTTATTCATGGAAAACAGGGAGGGGAAAGGATGATGGGATATGAACTGTTAAGTGAGGAAACTGGGTTGTATAGGATGATAGGATAAGCAGGGAAACTTAAGGCAGTAAAACAGAACAGTTCCTAGAAGGTACTTTGAAGGGGGGACCAGATAACAAATTGGCCTTCAAAACTTGTTTATGATCTATCCTGAAATCAGAGATTTCCAGTGAAGAATCATATATTAGGTAAGATCAAAGAGGCACAAGATGCTGGGCTGGGGTATGAAGCCGGGCAGGAAGAAAGGGCAATAAAAAGGAGAACAGCTGGCAAATGCAGAAATACATACAACAAACGCAGGCCTGGGTAGGACCAGGGCAGATGATTAATTAATAAGACATGTGAAATCCACCAATCAATGTAATGCGTGCTGAATAATTATCAATTGGGTCTATGTATACCGTATTTGCTGGTGTATTAGATGCACCGGCATAGAAGATGCACCACAATTTTCAATGGTTATTTTTCAGGAAATTTTTTTTTAGTACCCTGGCAAGGCAAAATGCAGAGGAGGGGAGGGGAGGGGAGGAGAGGGAAAGGAAAGAAAAGGAAAGGAAAGGAAAGGAATGCTGCACCAGGCTTTCTCTGCTCCCTCCCTTCCTGTTTTGCTTCAGCAGGGAGAACCGGGAGAAGCAAAATGCAAAGGAGGGGAAGAAAAGGAGTGCTGCACCAGGGTTTCTCTGCCCCATTCTGCCCTGTTTTGCTTCCAGTAGGGAGACCTCCTTTTGCTCCCCCTCCCTTCCCTATGCCTTTGTTGAGTGCTTTGTGGAGAGGAAAGGCTCCGTAGTTTCAGCCACTTAAGTAATGTTCGGTTTCAATCTGTACTTCCAAATAAAGAACATCTCTGTCCACGTGCGGCTTCACGTTTCTGAGTGTTCACAACGGAGACAGCGTAGAGCCATGCATGACATCTTGATGGAATGCCTCCAAGCAGTGGAGTATTCTGAGTATTTTTGATGCCCCTTCACCATGATACTCAACTGATGCAAAGGGATTTAAAAAAAAAAAAAGGCTGCAGTAGTGGAAAAGCCTCCAAAATGCTGCCCTTCCCACTCTGCCCGCAATGAACTGTCAGGGCAAACAGAGAAGGATGAGCTGTGGGTTCTTCCCTTTGCCCACAACTGGGCTGCCCTGTTTGTCTTCATTGCCAGAAATCAACACGGCATGAATCAATATACTCTGCCCTTCCTTGGGGGTTCTTTATGTCGTGTTTGCTCCGGCCCCGCAGTACAATTACTTAAGATAAATGTGTCTAAACATGGGCTTTATTATCCATAATCAGGCTTCTGCCTTGCCTATTTCCATAGAGGTCAAGACATTCAGTTTACATATTTCTAAACAGTCTAAAGGAGGATGCATTTTTTGCTTTTTTAACATGCCAGGCACAATTTATGACATTTTATTAGGAACAGTAGAATTGAAGAAACTATTATCTTTTCAGCAATTTCACTTCAGATCTGCCTCTTATCAGAGAGACAATTCTGTTGGCACCAACAGCGGGTAAATAGATTTGTGAAAGAAAGCATTAATTTTCATTCTCTCTCTTTGTAATAACCTCTCATTCCTACTTTAGAGAAAAGACCAATGCATTATCATCCAAGCTGCCTGAAAATCAATTATGGGTGGGACATTTCCTCCATTCTTGCTCACTCCTCCCTTTTTACAATAATAAAGCACTTTAACTTCAGCAAAATCATGGAAAGCATTTAAACTTGAGGAGAGCAGTGTTTATACATGTGTGTGAATCTTTAAATCAGCTCAAGGACTAAACTTATTAATTACTTCATAAATATTTGTTTTGTAATACTTAGTTCATAAATATTTATAAATACGTTCAGGGGTAAAGATATGTCATTAAATACCAAAATTTAACTATAAAGATATATTATGTATCACAATATACCAAAGGCCATTTCCATACTAGACTATTATAGTGCTATTATTCCACTTTCAACATCCTATGGAATCCTGGGGTTTGCAGTTTAGGGAGGGGCCTCAAAGGTCCCTCCCTAAACTGCAAACCCCAGGATTCCATAGGATGTTGAAAGTGGAATAATAGCACTATAATAGTCTAGTGCGGAAATGGCCAAAGTCAGAATTATCTGTGTCATAGTATTTGCTGTTTCTAGTTATGGTTGTGAAAGCTGGATAGTGAAGAAAGCTGATAGGAAGAGAATCAACTCATCTGAAATGTGGTCCTAGGGGAGAGTTGTGCAAGTACTAGGGACCACCAAAAAGACTTTACACCAAAAAGACAATGAATGGGATCACGAGTTAATCAAGCCTGAACTCTTCCTGGAAGCCAACATGTGACTACATACTTTGGAGATAACATGAGATAATCTGGCTCACTGGAAAAGACGGTAACCTAATATATAAAAGTCAAAGTTAGTTTTCTGTGTCAGGTGAAGACCTCATATGATGGCTGAGTCAGGCGAAGACCTCATATGATTGGCTGCCTAAGGAGATTCTGTGGAATCCTGGGGTTTGCAGTTTAGGGAGGGGACTTTAGAATTCCCAGCCAGAGAGTTTTTGGGCCTCAGTCAACTGTGACAGACTTGAATAGGCCAGTTGCTATGGAGACAAGGCCTAGCAGCAAGGAGGGGGGCAGTGTATTCCCTCAGGAACCCAACCTCTGTATGTTAATAACTCTGAATACAGATTGGATTGGGGAATATGGGGGAAAGTTACAGGTACTAGATGGGTTTGGGGAATTAGAGACACAGGACAGGATCTCAAATCTTTCTAACAAGTATTGCCTATGAGAAAATGAAATCCCAGGCAACACTGGGTATATACGCTAGTGCTTGATAAAGCTGAAGGCAGTAGTAAAACAGGAAGACCACATTATGGTTTAATTGATTTATTAGATTCAAGGAAGTCACAGCTGTCCTGAACCTGCAAGAAGGATGAAGGCTGGTGACGACTTGGAGCTGATGGTGGTTTGCACTGATAGGTTTCGCATACATTGAAGTCAATTTCATGCCAATATTTTCATTTCTGTCCAGCCCCTTTATCCTCCTTTACCTCCACAACAACCCTGTCATAAAGGTCAGGCTCAGAAAGGATGCCTGTCCAGGATTGCCCTAAGAATTTAAGGCTTTGGTGGGACGGGGTACAGAACCTGGCATTCCCAAGTCCCAACACAGCCCTTTGACCATTAAATCCCACTTGATTCCCTTTGGTCCCAAGCCAGGGTGTATGGAACTGTGCAGCAGCCATAGGAGGGTCACCGCCCCAGACAGCCAGAGGCCTGGGCTGTTTGGATGGCTGGTGTGCCAACCAAAATGGCAAAGGGTCTGGAAACCATGAATCCCTATGAGGAGCAGCTTAGAGAGCTGGGTATGTTTAGCCTGATGAAAAGAAGGTTGAGAGATGGCATGATGGCCATGTTTAAATATTTGAAGGGATGTCATATTAAAGATGGAGCAAGCTTGTTTTCTGCTGCTCCAGAGACTAGGACATGGAGCAATGGTTTCAAACTACAGTCATCCCTCCACATTTGCTAGGGTTAGGGGCACAGGACCCCAGTGAAAGTGAAAAAACCATGAATAACTCTAGGCCCTCCCAAACCATATTTAACACACAAAAAAGTATGATCACCATATTCAACCCACTGTGGATTCCTTTGAGGCATCAGGGTTCCTTCACAAGGCAGAAGTGGGGGGCCAGTGGGGCTTCCGGCCACCTCCACTGCTGCCCCACATCCTTTTTAAGAGAGACTTACAAGCCTAGTTTGCAGTTTCTCAGGCTCACAGGGCTTGCAGTCCCTATTAAAAATGGCACAGGGAGGCAGCAGAGCTGACAGTGAATAATCTATGAATAATCAAATCCACAAACTCACAAATGTGAAGGGCTGACTGTACAGGAACAGAGATTCCACCTGAACCTCAGGAAGAACTTCCTGACAGTCAGAGCCAGTTGACAGTGGAATACGCTGCCTGGGAGTGTGGTGGAGTCTCCTTCTTTGGAGGTTTTTAAAGAGAGGCTGGATGGCCATTTGCTGGGGGTGCTTTGAGTGTGTGTTCCTACATAGCAGAAAGGGGTTGGACTCGATGGCCCCTGCGATCTCTTCCAACTCTATGATTCAGTGTATAACAATCTCAGATGCACCTCTCTCTTCCTTTCTTTCTCTTTCATGCACCATTAGTTATGCATACGTTGTGCACGAGTGTTCTTTCCTTTTCCCACATACCACTCACACATCTGGCTGGGAAAGACAAGGGCCAGAATTGCTGACTAGAGGACTGTTCCTTCAGTCAGTGGCTTACTTCGGAACCAGCTTTCCCTCTTGCTCACCTTTTCCCAGTGGCAGCAGGTGGCTCCCGTGTCAGTGGGATGGTGTGGATGTCAAGTCCCTATCTGCCAAGTACAGTCAGCACCTCAGACAGTGCTTTTGAACTACACACTGTTTACTGCCCTGGTTAGCCCGAGCTTTGGGGGATATAAAAGATATTTTTTGATATCACTAATTCGGCTTCACATATCCCTTCCACCTGCTTGCGAGGCCCCCGGACAAGCATGCAAAGAGGCTCGGCCGATAATCGCCGTAATATTCCGAAACAATGCAGGCAGGCCAGAACTAGCCGACTCGCCGCTTTAGGAGACCTCAAGGCAAGTACCTCCATTAGGTATGCACGCAACTTTCAAGAGATCCTCTGCCCCGCGCTGGCAGATTGATGATCTGACTATACAACGCTCAAGTACTCCGCGTTTGCATAGCGGCTACCCTATTGACAATTTGGCTGTAACTCAATCATTCAAATTCTGACCTTTTGGAGGCTTTGTCTCCAGCCCCAAATCTATTGTTTTCCACAAGTCCGACCTAGCCTGCAGTCACAATTCTCCTTATAAAAACCCCTGACTTTGAGCGCTTCCTTGGATCGCTCCCGAGTTCCAGACCGCCTTGCTGCCGCATCGCTTGGCGAGCTTCCCCTCAGCTCCACGTGCTGAGATACGTCGAACCCCAGCCTCGCTCTCCATCTTCTTCCGGACTTCAGGAACAGGTTTCGTATCACCCGAATCAACTATCCCTCTGAAAATCCCGCTATCTCACTCACACCTTTATTTTCCTTAGTTATCTGTGTGCGTGTGTTGCTTACATTGTTTGCCTGTCTTCAATAAAGATCATTCATTACTTTCAAACCGGTCTGCTTCTTGACTTGGCCTGACCCCGTAAACACTGGGTTACAAGATTCCGCTGCGTTGCCCTGCCTCTTGTTTTGCCAACCAGTGCTCTTGACTAATTTCCCCAATTTGTGTAATTGCAAGGTTCTTTAGGTGTCCCTCCCGGGACCCCCAGAATACAGGGTAACAACACTACGACCTCGAGTGGACACTCTGCCCCTTGACATGGGATCCACCAGCTGTGAGTGCCTTGCCCTAGCAGGGAGGGCAGGAGAAATTAAGCTGGTTCTTGAAGTAGATTCTGTTTAATGGAGAAAAGCCCCCTAAGCTGCAGCACAGGAAGCAACCACTTGCTTTGCTCTGGGAGGGCCAGAGGAAGAGCCAAGTGGAGAAGCCTGGCAGGTCAAATTCCAAGGTTCCAAGACAGAGGTTCCCCACACTATGGGGCTGCCAGCTGGGCAAAATTTGATATCTGGGCTCTAGGCAGCTGCCTTAGACAGAAATGTAGAGTTGGAAGAGACCCCAAGGGCCATCCAGCTCAATTGCCTCCCATGCAGGAACACACATTCAAACCATTCTCCACAGAAGGCCATCCAGCCTCTGCTGAAAAACCTCTAAAGAAGGAGACTCCGCCACACTCCCAGGCAGTGTATTCCACTGTCGAACAGTCAGGAAGTTCTTCCGAAGTTTGAAGCCATTGCTCTGTGTCCTAGTCTCTGGAGCAGCAGAAAACAAGATTGCTCCATCCTTCATTTGCCATTCCTTCAACTATTTGAACATGGATATCATGTCACCTTTTAAACTTCCCTTCTCCAGACTAAACATACCCAGTTCCCTAAGTTTCTCCACATAGGACATGGTTTCTAGCATTTTAGTCCCTGGTGTTCCAGCTTGTCACTATCCTTCCTGAATTGTGGTACCCAGAACTGGACACAGTATTCCAGGTGAGGTCTGACCAAAGCAGAACAGATCAAGAAAAATAATGGTACCACTTTATAAACTGTACTCCTCTTGATGTAGCCTAGAATCCCATTGGCTTTTTTAGCTGCTGTATCACATCACATCACAGGTGAACCAGAGAGAGCAATCGTGAGCTGAGCCCGAGGCCATTTCTGCACTAGACTGTTATAGTGCAATAGCTAATAGCCCTTCCCTAAACTGCAGACCCCAGGATTCCATAGGATGTTGAAAGTGGAATAATAGCACTATAACAGTCTAGTGCGGAAATGACCAGAGAGTCAGAACTGGGGAAAACAGCAACGAAGCCAGGAGCCCCTTCGCATTGCACAGTTATGGCACTATGATTCCACTTTAGCTGCCATGGCTGCATCCTATGGAATCCCGGGATTTGCAGTTCAGGGAGGGCTATTTAGCATTCTCAGTCAGAGAGCTCTAGTGCCTAACCAAGCAGTAAGAAAGCCAGCTGGCACCCGTGGCAACACTGTGTTTCCTCCTACAGAGGTATGCTCTCTTTGACTTCTTGGCTCTTGGATGTGGCACAGCTGAGGGGGAGTGTAGATGTCCTGCAAAGAGGAACGCCTGTAGTCTTCCTATGCCCTGGAAGAGAGCACAATGAGGAATAAGCCATGAGGACAGTCCTTTGTGCATTGCAGTTAGAAATAATATATCACGGTAAGGCCTAATAGTAGGGTCTTCCCAAATGTAGAGGTCCAGTTGTGGAACATCTTCTCCTTGGAGGCCTAACTGGTACCAACCCTCTTCTTATTTCAGCACCCATGAAAAGCCTAGCTGTTCATTCAAGCATGGAGGCCCTAATGAGACTGCAGCTTGGTTTCCAATTCTTCTACCTATTTGAATTTTTGGCCTGTTTCAAAGTGATTTTATTGACTGTACTTTGCTCTGAGATGCGTTGATGCTGGGTTGGTTAGAAATAACTTTCGTAAATCAAATAAATAAATGTAGTGTGGATAATCCTGTTCTTCACATCACAGACAAGTGTTGTGTTACTTCCATTAAGTCACACAGGAATTGCTGTAAGTATCTTTCCCTGATTATGGCAGCATGTCATTTCCATCTCGCTCTTTAAACAAATAAAATGAAATCTGTTAACTTAAGCAAGATCTGTATTATAAAAATATTTACAGTCACTTGACAGTGATTTTTGTTTTGCTTTAAGAAAAGCTCACTAATGTTTCGGCATAAGGATGATTTATTTGCTCACTGTGCCATTTTGGCTGGCAGGTTCCACCGTGTCCCTTGACTTCTGAAGGGCCCCATCTGTCTTCCTGTGATCCTTCTGGTGCCCCTTGGCTAAGAGATGTGTGCATATGGACTGCTGCAGAGCTGTTGTTAGGATGATAAATGATACTGGCTGAATTTACAGATGAAGGAAGGAAGGTGGAAGCATAGAGCTTTTTCACCTCCTAGGAAAAGTACAGGACCAAATCAGATGCAAAGGAGAAAGCATATTTCCTATGATTAACCCATTTTCTCACCTCACTGCAAGATTTATTCAGAAATATGTGCAACAGCAATCAGATTTAACATTTAATCTTCTGCTTATCTTCCGACTGCCAACAATAAAACAGAGCATGTTAAATGTAAGTTGCACAGGGGAGGAAAATCACATGCTATTACAAACAGACATCTTTCACCACTTGAGTGAGTACCTCTTCTCAAAACAGGATGCATCTAGTTTGATGCAGTGACGTTCAAGTAGATAGACGATTTCTCCCCATAATCCTAGTTGACTGCAATAAAAACATACCTGGAGAAAGATGTAAAAAAATATTTTTAGCAATAAAATATTATTGAGCACTGTAACTCTAAGAAGGAGGTAATTTCCAAGGGTAGTTGGAAATTGTTCTTACCCCACCCTGCCACTAGAACAATCATGTTGCTGCAATTTGGAGATAAGCTGCATTTTGCTTTTACTCGAGAGGCTTCTAGGAATACTATTGAACTTGAAAACAAGGTCATGCTCATGAACCTTGTTTTACATGATATATAGTTTGTTTTGCTACTACTGCTGTGCCACTGAATTTTTTAAAACTACAACATTCTCCCCAAATAGAAATTTATAAATTTTTTGTTGCATTTGAACCAAAAAATCAGTTTTTACTTTGCATATCTGCATCTTCTAGTGCATTTTTAACCAAAAAACATTTCCAAAATTTAGAGGAGTACTAGAAAGCAAAGAATAATCATGTTCTGATCTAGGTATTGGATAGAGAAGTGTGAATCAGGTCCATTCATATAAAAATATAGACCAAACAAAGTACCCAAGCATCTCTAAAGACTTCACATCAGTTATAACTGACTTCCAGTGGTCAGTTTCTTAGGAATCAGATATATTTCTAAGAATGGGAAAAGAATGGCTTACCTCTGTTTAGAAGGGATAGCTGGGGATTTCCTTTCTTTTTTTATTTTAAAAAAATTCATTGTTGGTGTCCTGTTTAGAAAGCCAGCCCTGGTTTACAGTCCATAAACAGAGTCTATAGTAGCAGCCACAGTCAAGGTTTACGGAAAGTGAGGGTCAAGGTTTTTCAGGAATACAAACCAAGGATCAAAAGGAGAACATGTTGTTGCTACCGGAAATGGCAGTTGTCTGCAATGGACTTCTCCCTTCCCAGTTTCTGATATTTATTAGCCAGTAGCCTCCCTCAACTGTTGGGGTCGCAAAGGCCCCTCCCTAAACTGCAAACCCCAGGATTCCATCGGATGTTGAAATTGGAATAATAGCACTATAACAGTCTAGTGCGGAAATGGCCTGAGTCTCATGGGCTCTCCTTTTCTTATCTATGCTGGGCTGCAGTTAGTATTGTCCTGTTCACATCTGTGTGTTTTGGCTGTTGGGGAAGATCCTGTCTGTGCTTTTAGCCATGGACGAGCCTGATGTTATATACAAATACTAGGAAATGTACCCATATTGTCCAGATTAGTAGAATCATAGAATCATAGAAATGTAGAGTTGAAAGAGACCACACGGGCCATCCAGTCCAACCCCCTGCCATGCAGGAACACCCTCAAAGCACTCCCGACAGATGGCCATCCAGCCTCTGCTTAAAAACCTTCAAGGAAGGAGACTCCACCACACTCCACGGAGGCAGCAGATTCCACTGCCGGACAGCCCTGACCGTCAGGAAGTTCTTCCTGAGGTTCAGGTGGAATCTCCTTTCCTGCAGCTTGAATCCATTGCTCCTTGTCCTGGTCTCTGGAGCAGCAGAAAACAAGCCCACTCCCTCCTCTACATGGCATCCCTTCAAGTATTTAAACATGGCTATCGTGTCCCCTCTTAACCTTCTCTTTTGCAGACTAAACATACCCAGCTCTCTAAGTCTATCCTCATAGGGCTTGGCTTCCAGGCCCCTCACCATTTTGGTCGCTCTCCTCTGGACCTGTTCCAGCTTGACCATGTCCTTCTTGAATTGGGGTGCCCAGAACTGGACACAGTATTCAAGACGAGGTCTAACCAAAGCAGAGTAGAGTGTCCAATGGGAGTAAAACGACAACAGAGTAGTATTGATGCTTTCATTTATCTTTTTTTAATGAAGCAGAAATTAGAGTGGTAGTACCTTAACCCTTACCATCATCGTCGTCGTCGTCGTCATCATCATCATCATCATCATCATTATTTTACACACCAGGTTCCCTGCAAAATGGACCAAACATAGTAATTTTCTGGAAAAAGACAAAAATTACTAATTCGTTGATTGAAAGTGTCAACTCATCCCTAAATATCAAGTTTGGTCATAAAGCATATTCTCGCACAAAAATCCAGAAATCCACAGTGGGTGTTGCCCAAAGTAGCTGACAGATTGGGTTCAAACTTTACAAAAGTTGTCATTTTACTCCCATTGGACAACCCACCAGGGCTGCTCAAAGAAGCCTAGCAGCTTTGCGTGCAGACCTATGCTAGGTTGGGCCATATACAAGCTCCCTTCCCAACAGGTCCGTTCTGTGCCTCCCGCAGGGCAGGAAGGATCAGAGAAGTGTCGGGCTACGTCCCCTTCACCAAATATGAAATGATTACATCAGTGCTGAGTTCTGCTGGGGTTCTTTGGCAGTCCCAGCACTGCTGTAATCATTTGGCATCTGGCTGTTGGGACATAGCCAAATAAGTCTGTGATCCTACCCACTCTCTGCGAGGTTCAGAATGAACTTGGAAAATGGCACCAGAGGCAATACAATAAGCCAGGGGAGGGCTTTGGATTGCTGAGGAAGGGAATACCAACTTTTGCAGTGCCTCCAGAAAGGACGTACAGAACTGTATGGGAAATTACGATGTGCAATCTGAAAGGTTATCAGCCTTGATTTGCAATCTAGATCCCCTGCCAAGGTCTCTACTGCTGCATGGAAGCACACAGTTCTCTTTTTCGGAGAAAACTCAAGCATAATAGGTGTCATATGCTAGCTACACTTTTTCACTCAAGAAAACACACAGGTTTTTCCCTGCTGTATTTAGAGGTATATGAGGCTGAAGCTAACAACACACACTTGGTTATATAGTGATGCACACTTTTACACATGCAGAGTTCCCATTGGTGGATTCTCCAGTTCTTCCCCTCTCCCAAACTTCCAGCGGTTCCCATGGGATATAATATTTCCATACTTTGATCTAATGCATCTCCGCTGTTATCTGTGTTCCAGTTCTTTGCGTGTCTGTCTTAACGCTGGCCAGATGCCTTGGGGCCAGCTTTTCCTAACCTATTCTCTTTGATTCCTCTTCGCTAGGACGAGATGCATTGACCCTTTCCTTAGATATACAATACATTATTACACTCGGTTCCAGCCTAGGTACTCTAAAGCTCGTACATAGTAAATCACTTGTTGATTACTATCACTTTTAAGTAAACAGAGCCATGCCTTGGTACCATGCCTGAAGACACACTTAACAACAAGTATTCAGATCTTACCTGATGTTAAATGTACAACACATGGTGGCCTGTAACACATGATGTTCATCTAAGCCTTATGTTACACCAAGATGATAACTTACTGCAACAATGTTTTATACTAGCATAATCCACAGGCATGCATGATCATGGATGAGTCACACTATTAATTATCTCACAGAGCCTAGCCGACATGATAATAGGTACGGAGTAATTCTACCTTTTTTGTTGTGATCTGTTAGCATTTTATCATCCTTATTGAATAGATGTTTAATACATTAAACATTAAACACGTTTAATGTTTAATGTTTAATACTTGGTCATTCTGTTGCTTCAAATGTATCTGAAACCCCCCTTGCTTGCCCAGCTAGTTCGTTCTGAGCTTTAGCTTTCTTTATGCTGTTTCTGTAAACTTAGGCTACACGTTGGTACCCTTCTTTGGTGATTAATCCTTCCTTCCATTCTGGATCCATATTTTCCCCCTTTCACTTTCTCCTTGTGTATACTGTGCAGCCATATTGGCTTTTTTGGATGCTTCCCATTTTAGTTCTTCCATGGAATAGTTTGTGATTACGCTTTTAGCCGTTCCTTCTTCATGAAATCTCACCAGTATGGATGTCTTTTTCCTTCAGCATGTCTAAACACAGGATTGCACCCAGTATTTCCTTGAGCTTGTTAAAATCAGCTTTTTCAAAATCCGAGGTTTGTGTTTGACTGTACTCTTTGTCTTCTCTCACAATTGTGAATTCTAGCAATTCTAGCATGACATGGTCACTTGCCCCTAAAGCAAGATTACTTTGATTCCAGTGACCAACTCTTCCCTCTTGGTTGGGATCAAGTCTAGGATTTTCAATCCCCTTTTGGAAAAAAAGAGTCGTACACACAAACAAATACAGTATATGTCCCTTCACTGCACACTACAGTCCAAATGAAAATGGTTCTCTTGGGATGAGAGTTAATATTTTGATTCTCGTAATAAAAAGACCCTGTAGTTGCTAGAGCAGATAATTCAACAGTCAGTTTGTAATTACTTAGAAAGCAATGCCGTAATCACTAAAAGTCAACATAGATATCTCAGAAATAAGTCATGCCAGACTAATCTTATCTCTTTTTACGATAGGGCTACAAGCTTGATAGATGAAGGGAATGCTGTAGACGTAGCATATCTTGATTTCAGTAAGACCTTTGACAAAGTTCCCCATGACATTCTTGCAAAGAAGCTACTAAAGTGCGGGCTGGGCAGGGCTACTGTTAGGTGGATTTGTAATTATTTGACCAACTGAACTGAAAGGGTGCTCACCAATGGCTGTTTTTCATCCTGGAGAGAAGTGACTGGTGGGGTGCCACAGGGTTCTGTCCAGGGCCCCAGGGCTATTCAATATCTTCATCAAAGACTTGGATGAAGGAGTAGAGGGCACGCTGATCAAATTCGCAAGTGGCACCAAATTGGGAGGGGTTGCTAATACTCCAGAGGACAGGATCAAATTTCAAAATGACCATGACAGAATGGAGAGCTGGGCCAAAGATAACAAAATGAAATTCAACAGAGAGAAATGTAAGGTCCTGTACTTAGGCAGAAAAAATGGAACGCTCAAATATAGAATGGGGGGTGTATGGCTGGATAGCAGTATGTGTGAAAGGGATCTAGAAGTCTTGGTAGATCAGAAGCTGAACATGACTCAGCAGTGTGATGCCGCAGCCAAGAAGGCCAATGCAATTCTTGGTTGCATCAATAGGAGTGTGGTGTCTAGATCAAGAGAGGTAATGGTACCACTCTATTCTGCTTTGGTTAGACCTCATTTGGAATACTGTGTCCAGTTCTGGGCACCTCAATTCAAGAAGGATATCAACAAGCTGGAGCATGTCCAGAGGAGGGTGACCAAAATGGTGAAGAGTCTGGAAGCCATGCCCTATGCGGAACGGCTTAGGGAGCTGGATATGTTTAGTCTGCGGAAGGGAAGGTTAAGAAGGGGCATGACAGCCATGTTTAAATATTTGAAGGGGTGTCATGTCGAGGAGGGAGCGGACTTGTTTTCTGTTGCTCCAGAGACTAGGACAAGGAGCAATGGATTCAAGCTGCAGGAAAGGAGATTCCACCTGAACCTCAGGAAGAACTTCCTGATGGTCAGAGCTGTCTGGCAGTGGAATCTGCTGCCTCCATGGAGTGTGCTGGAGTCTCCTTCTTTGGAGCTTTTTAGGCAGAGGTTGGATGGCCATCTGTCAAAGGGAGTGCTTTGATGTGTGTTCCTGCATGGCAGGGGGTTGGACTGAATGGCCCCTGGAGTATCTTCCAATTCTACGATTCTATGGCTCTGTGACAGTAGCTTCGACCAACCTTTTCAGTTCCATGTTAGGCATGCCTGCTCATAAGTAAGCCCCACTAAATTCAGTGGGACCTATTCACAAGTATTTCTTTACATTAGGATTTCATCCTGAATTAGGATGAAAATGAAAAGAAGAACGTAATTGAGAGAGTGGATATTAAAGGCAGAGGGCAGGACGGCAACCTTGGCATATCAGGGTGTGAATGCTGGCCGTAGGCTGACGCCATCAATGGCTTGGTCATGCTAAGTAGATGTTGAGTTACAATTGCCCCTATCCTTTCCTTTTTCTAATTAAGTATCTCCTGAAGGGTTCCAATCTACCTGTCAGGATGATCTGAGGCATTCTGTTCTGAAGTGTAAAAAGGAAGCAAATTGTTTGACTTGACTCTCCAAATGATAGAGTCATTTTGGAAAGAAATTGGAAATCAATGCTTGTCATCCCCCAAAGCAGTGAGCTTTTCTCAGAGTGGCAATTTGTACACGGTAATCTGCACTGAGTCGGCAAAGTTACAATACCAGGCATGGCAATTTAAAAATGACAGGATGTAAAAGGAAGGTTTATCATAATCGGGTTCATAGGAACAAGAGTGAGATTAATAACAGTCATGTCAAAAAAAGAAAAAAGAGACAGAATCAGACAAGGAGAGTTAATTTGATGCAAGCAATTGGATTTATTCTCTACAGTTTCCCAAGATGCTGGATTTAATGTAAATTTTCCATTGGAAGGGCCCTACGGTCTCCTGTCAAATTTTTTAAAAAATCACTGTGACGGTCCATAAGAACAAAGCAAAATCCAAAATCTGCAGGTTGGCAATCTCTTAAGACCAACCGTAATTTCATAAGAGTGTGCAAGCTTTTGTGTTCTACAGAACTCTTCATCAAAGTAGGTAGGAATAAAATATGTCTTCTGCTTGCAGTGAGGCAAAGGAAGGTTGAAAGACAACATAGCAGACTGCCTTCAGAAATGCCTTGTATGAAATACCCAGGAAGAATTCTGTTCCTTGTAGTTCCATCTTGCTGCAGGTCATCTAGTTCAGCATTGGCCATTTCCACACTAGACTGTTAGAGTGCGATTATTCCACTTTCAATATCCTATGGAATCCTCGGGTTTGCAGTTTAGGAAGGGGCCTCAAAGCAAACCCCAGGATTCCATAGGACATTAAAAGTGAAATAATAGCACTATAACAGTCTAGTGTGGAAATGGCCATTGTCTATACCAGGGATAGGTAGATTTCAGGCATGAGGCAGTGGTGGTTGATGGAATGATGAATCTGTTCTGGGTTTCATTCTGAACTTTGAAGGAGCTATCCAAGGCTCTGAGCCTATTTTGGGAATGGTTTCAGCCTCTTATATAGTTCCTTTAAAGTTTGGACTGAAGCCTGGTGTGGATTCATCACCCCACTGAAATAAGATCTACCAGTTACCAATGGCATGATGGATCTACTCCCCCCAAACCCTGAGATCCACCACCTGGGACTGGCTACGGAATGGTGGTGCAGGTGGGCAGAGACAGTTTGTGAATGGGCTGTGTATCTGCTTTTAAGCCATTTTGCCAACTTACGGTGACCCCATGAATTTCACAGTGTTTCCTTAGACAAGGAATACTCAAAGGTGATTTGCTGTTGCTTTACTTTGAAATATAGCCAATAGTACCTGGTCTTCATTGGCAGCCTCCCTTAAGTACTAACCAGCCCTGGCTCTGCTTAGCACTGAAGATCAAGATTCAATCTTGTGCCTTCGGGATCTTTAGGGCGGTGATTATCTTGCTAACAAAGAATGTTCGTGAGGGGGAACCGGAGTTGATAATTGTGAACACAGCCAGCATGAGCTAATGGTTTCAGCACTGGACCACGACTCTGGAGACCAGGGTTGAAATCTCCACTCACCCATGGAAAGCCACTGAGTGGCCTCCGGTAAGTCACACTCTCTCAGCCTCTAGGGAAGGCAAGAGCAACTTCCCACTGAACAGATCTTGCCAACAAAACCCTGCGATAGGTTTGCCTTAGGCTTGCCATAAATCAGAAATGACTTGAGGGCACGCAGCAACAAATTGTGAATTTGGTTCTGCTAGAGAACACGAATTTCTGAGTTAAGCAGAGATGTAGCCAGGGAACAGGGAATCTGCTTAGCCCAGAAATGTGTGATCTGTACCAGAAAAAAATTTCACAATCATCTTCTCACAAAACCTCACTCTTGGTTCCTCCTACCCTAGTAGTCTCTATCACCAATATAATTTGAGAAGAGAGGGGAGAGGAGATTTTAGTTATTACACACTTAGGAGCTGGGAATTCTTGCCTGTCCATAGGAAATGTAGAGATCTTTCAGTAAGTGGAATTTGCCTTCTGTCCATGTCTAGTCTATAGTACGGGACGGTAGCTGTCCGGAGTTCATGGTGGACAAAGTCATTTCTGTAGACCTACCTGAAATGCCAGAGACTAACCCTGAGACAATCTGCCATTAGATTATAGCCATTTCCCGTCTCTGTATTAAGGGGGCCGGAGGAATCGATGTAGCATTAATGTGTAGCACTGGACTGTTTAAAGAGTGGCTGGATATGTATCACTATTATTGAACCATTGAACTACACGTGGTATCCTCTCTGAAGAATGGTCAGCCTTGGTGACCTTGGGCAAGTTCCACTCTCTCAGCCTTGGAGGAAAACTTTGACAAACTCTCTCTGAACAAATCTTGCCAGGAAAACCCCATGACAGGTTTGCTTGAGGGTCGCCTTAAGTCAGAAATGACTTGAAGACACACAACAAGAAGTATTTCAAATGCATAGGTTGTTGTGGTTTTCTGGGTTTTGAGGCCGCGTTCTAGTAGTATTTTCTCCTGACGTTTTGCCTCCATCTCTGGCTGGCATCCTGAGAGGATTTTTCAAATACTTTTTTATCAGATCTCCTCAGTGCCATAGTGAGTGTTCCTCCCATTTAAATTTTGAATAGCTGATTACTTCTCAGGCTTAAACACTCAGGCCATTTCCACACTACACTGTTATAGTGCTATTATTCCACTTTCAACATCCTGTGGAATCCTGGGCTTTGCAGTTTAGGGAGGGGCATTTAGAATTCTCAGCCAGATTGCTCTTTGGCCTCAGGAAACTACAAACCCCGGAATTCCACAGGGTGTTGAAAGTGGAATAATATCACTATAACAGTATAGTTAACAGTATAGTTCGGAAATGGCCTTAGACCCGTGATTCAGTGTGCTTTCAACTAAAACACACATTAATGAGAAATACACTGGAATCTTTATAAAGACTTTCAGCTAAAACCCCAGAATGTAAGGCAGCTGTAAACAAAATACACACAGGTGTATATCCAAAACATTTATTTAGAAATAAGCAACAGTTTTCAGAAGAACGGCAGTACAAATGGTCCTTGCTGGCATTCCAGCAGACAGATGGACGGTTTGCAAGCAGCGAAGTGAATTTGCAAATGAACTCCTGCCGAATATTTCACACATCTCTCGTTTCCCGTAGATAGCCAAATTAAAAAAGAAAAAAGGGAAAGGTTTGCCCGGTGGTAATTGGTCCTGTTGCTTGAATTAATGCGTTGAAAGAAAATTGATCTGAGGATGAAAGAAAGGAGAGCAAACAATAGGCCTTGATGATGTTTGGATCTGTTTCAGCGAACACAGTTTTTACATGGTGACTTAATGGGGCATGACTGGGTGGATGGCCACGGTATCTCTGAGGCCATTTCTGCTCAACACTGTTATAGTGCTATTATTCCACTTTCAACATCCTATGGAATCCTGGGGTTTGCCTTTGTGGCCCCTCCCTAAACTGCAAACCCCAGGATTCCATAGGGTGTTGAAAGTGGAATAATAGCACTATAACAGTGTTGAGCAGAAATGGCCTAAGACTTGGAAAGACAGGTAGATAAGATACTCAAGTATAAAAGTAGTTAAGATAGTCAAGTGTAAAGATACATCGTTAAATACCAAAGTCAGAATTATCCATGCTATAGTATTCCTGATGTACGGGCATGAAAACTGCACAGTGAAGAAAGCTGACAGGAAAAAAATCAACTCATTTGAAAGATGACCCTGGAGGAGACTTCTACAGAGACCACGGACTGCTAAAAAGACAAGTGAACGGATTCTGTAGCAAATCAGACCCGAATCACAGAATTATAGAGTTGGAAGACACCACCATGGCCATCGAGTCCAACCACATTCTGCCTTGCTGGAGCACACACTCAAAGCTCCTCCAGCAAATGGCCCTCCAGCCTCCGCTTAAAAACCTCTGAAGAAGGAGACTCCACCACACTCCACGGAAGCAGCAGATTCCACTGCTGGACAGCTCTGACCGTCAAGAAGTTCTTCCTGAGGTTCAGGTGGAATCTCTTTTCCTGCAGCTTGAGTCCATTGCTCCTTCTAGTCTCTGGAGCAGCAGAAGACAAGCCCACTCTCTCCTCGACATGACATCCCTCCAAATATTTAACCATGGCTGTCGTGTCCCCTCTTAACCTTCTGCTCTGCAGACTAAACATCTCCAGCTCTCTAAGCTGCTCTTCACAGGGCTTTGTGGCTTCCAGAGCCTTCACCATTTTGGTCGCCCTCCTCTGGACATGCTCCAGCTTGTCAATATCCTTCTTGAACTGTGATGCCCAGAACTGGACACAATATTCCAGGTGAGGTGTAAGCAAAGTAGAATAGAGTGGTGTCTTGACACTATCTCAACACCTTGATCTTGACACTATACTCCTATTGATGCAGCCCAGAATCGCATTGGCTTTTTTAGCTGCTGCATCACACTGTTGACTCATGTTCAGTTTGTGGTCCACCAAGACTCCTAGATCCCTTTTATGTGTACTGTTTTTAAGCCTGGTGTCACCCATCCTACATCTGTGCATTTCATTCTTTCTTCCTAAGTGTAGTACCCTACATTTCTCCCTGTCAAAATTCATTTTGTTGGCTTTAGCCCAGATCTCCAATCTGTCAAGGTCATTTTGAATTCTCATCCTGTCTTTTGGGGTATTAGCTATCCCTCCCAATTTGGTGTCATCTGCAAATTCGATGAGCATCTATTCCATCATCCAAGTCATCGATGAAGATGTTGAATAGCACTGGGCCCAAGACAGAACCTGGTGGCACCCCACTAGTTAATTCTTCCCAGGATGAAGAGGAGCCCTTGGTGAGCACCCTTTGTGTTTGGCTGGTCAGCCAATTGCAAATCCACCTAACAGTAGTTTTGCCTAACCTTAACTGCTTCCCTCAGTCTGGACACTGCTCCTGTTGATGTGGCCTAAAATTATATTGACTTTTTTGGCTGCTGCATCACACTGTTGATGCATGTATAGTCTACCATGTATAGTTTACCAAGACCTCTAGGTTCTTTTCACATGTACTGCTTTCAAGCCAGGTGTCAAATCAGGGAAGAACTTGTACTCCATCCAGCAACTTTTGCCAGGACCTGGAGAAGCCTATGGTTATGGCCGTAAAAGATTAAGGGTCAGGAAAGTATGACCCATGAGCTGTATGTGGATCCAAAATTCTCATCACCATCACCATTTTTTTATTAATTTTTATTAAAAAAAAAACCCCTACTATAAAAACCCAGAGGGTTTTCTTTTTTATGTTGTCAAAATGGCTTAAGAAGCAATTTCAGAATTTTTTTTTTTTTGGTCCCTCGTGGGACCAAAGTTTTAAAAAAAGTTTTTTAAAAAACATAATTTTTTAAAAAAGAAATATGAGTGTGGGGGTATGCATGCAGCCCTCTGAGGTCCAGTGAGGGGCATATGTGCCTCCCAGGCCTCAGAAAGCTGCCCATCCTTGCTGTAGATAGCCAAAAGGACATCATGTGGGTCTTAGTTTTAGCATATCCTGTAGAACATCCTTGGCAGGTTGCACCTTCCGCAGATGGACCAGAGTTTATACATACAAAGCTGGAACTATTTGGAACGAGATGAGATGAACTCTTCTTTGCCAGCTGCCCACCCAGCAGCCTACATAAATATGGAAAAGAATTACTCCCATCCATGGTCCAAAAAGTACAGAACATATTTGGAATTAGCCTTGATTTTATTTGGCTTGATTTCAGCCTCTGAGCTACAATTAAAGAAAGAGCTCTGTTAATGGGTAGGAGGAGCAGGCTGACTCTTGCAGACTTTTAGGTCTTGGACCTGCCTAAGGCTGAGGCTCAGGGTCCCTGAAGAGACACAGTTCTCTCCAGCCCCTTATTGTTAGAAATGGGCCTTCGTGCCTGGTGTGCAACAATTCTCTCTAGGAGCCATCTGTTAATCTTTATTATGCTCCTATAAGCCATTCAGCTGAAGTACAGAACACAATACGGTGTCCCCAAAGTACAATTAATCTAGTTTAACTAATACAGCCCATCAGCCGATTTCTTGGCAAAATTGGCAAACAGGTTAGTCCTCTGGACCATATCTAGTGGAGAATGCATTATCCCCTACATGCCAGACTCATGCCCTGAAGATGCTTTGATTACAACTCCCACCAGCCCAACCAATCTGAACAGTGGCTAAGGAAAATGGGCACTATAGTTCAAAATAATCTGGGATGTGCCCATTAGGAAGGGGCAGGGATAAGTAGTTTGTATGCCCTTGGAAAGTAATCAAAAGAGGAGAAATTAGATTATCTATTTATTTTATTTTATATCCCACCTTGCTTTCTGAACTGAGATTTGAGGTGGCTGACAGTATGGATTAGGAAAAAAAGCACAATAAAAAACACAGTACCGTATTTGCTGGCGTATAAGCCTAACTTTTTTCCCCTGAAAAATACTGTTTGAAAATGGGGTGCGTCTTGTATGCTGGTGCATCTAATATGCCGGGAAAGGTAAATTATAATATTAAGACACAGTTGTTGTGTTCAAGTAGTTTCTGACTTACGGTGACTGTAAGGCAAACCCTATCGCAGGGTTTTCTTGGGAAGATTTATTCAGAGGGGGCTCGTCTTTGCCTTCCCCTGAAGCTGAGAGAGTGTGACTTGCCTAAGTCATCCAGTGGGTTTCCATGGCTGAGTGGGGATTCGAATCCTGGTCTCTAGAGTTGTAGTCCAATGCTCAAACCACTACACATAATTAGACAAGTTATAATATTAACGTGTACGCTACCACGATTTTAATTTTTTTATACACAATTTAGACAGAAGTTTGCCTTAGGGCCGCCATAACTTGGAAATGATTTGAATGTATACAACAAGAAAAGGAAGTCCATGAATGTTGTGCAAGTCATCCTATAATAATTTGAGCTGTTAATCAAATCTAATGTGGCATTATCTGTCTGCAAACTTGTAGAGAAACTGTTCTTCATTTCCTTTAAATTTATTGCTTTCAAAAGTCAAGATTACTAAATTTGGGATGATTCCACACTAGGCTGTTATAGCGCTATGATTCCACGTGCAACATCCTATGGAATCCTGGGGTTTGCCGTTTCGGGAGGGGCCCAGCGGCCCCTCCCGAAACGGCAAACCCCAGGATTCCATAGGATGTTGCAAGCGGAATCATAACGCTATAACAGCCTAGTGTGGAAATGGCCTTGCTTTTCTCTAGTGAAGGATTAAATGCTTGTATAGTGTCAGCCCATGTGTCAAAGTTGGAAAGTCTGGTTTTATCTGGCACGATACCTAAAATTATTGCCAGATTTAAATCTTAAAAAAGATTTAAAAGTGCAGAGACTTGTTAAGCAAAAGGGGGAAGGAGGGCCTAGAAAGGGAGTTTGAGGCTCAAAAGGGCAGAGACAGAACCATACCTTGAAGGAAGTGATTCTTTTAACTACTGATGGAGAAAAAAATCAGTGCAGTTCTGCTTCTGCTATTTGGATCTTTTCAGTTTTTCCCTCTTAAGAGATTTTAACATCTCTGCCTGGTGAAGAAGTCCATGAAGCTTTGAATGATGTTGTTTACACCTTTAGAGTGGCCATTTCTTCACTAGACTGTTATAGTGCTATTATTCCACTTTCAACATCCTATGGAATCCTGGGGTTTGCCGTTTAGGACTGCAAACCCCAGGATTCCATAGGATGTTGGAAGTGGAATAATAGCACTATAACAGTCCAGTGCAGAAATGGCCAGTATTGTATCACAGGATACCGTCATACTCCCCCTGAAGAGGCTGGTCTGCAGCTTGGGTGAACTCCTGGATTCAACCCTGAGCATGGAAACTCCAGTTTCAGTGGTGGCCAGGAAGTCATTTACACAGTTAAAGCTTGTGCACCAGCTGCCCGATGTCAGACCTGGCCATGGGGACACATGCCTTGGTTGCATCCCTTTTGGATTACATTAATGTGCTTTACATGGAGCTCCTCTTGAAGAGTTCTCAAAAGCTTCTGATGGTCCAAAATGTTGCAGGGGGAGTTGCTAATTTGGATTGGCTAGAAGGAGCACACACTCTGTTGCTACAGCTCCACTGGTGCCAATCTGTTTCTGGGTCAATTTGAAAGCGGATCTATAAGTGATCTATAAGCCCTACATGACTCAGGTCCAGGTTATTTGAAGAACCATATTCTCCCATATGAACTTCCTTGTGTTCTCAGATCATCTGGGGAAACCCTTCTCTTTGTCCCACCGCCCTCATCGGCACATCCGGTGAGAAAAGTGGAGAGGGCCTTCTCAGTGGCTGCCTCCCAAGCCTTTTTCTTCACCTGAGTTTTTCTTTTCCTGAGTTAGACATCCTTTTTTCGCCCCAAAAGGATACCTCTGTTCTAGTTTTCTTGTATAATCCCAGTGCTTGTCATGAGGTCTTTCTTTCTCTCTGTCTCTCTCTCTGTCTCTCTCTCTCTCTTTCTCTCTCTCTGAGTCCAGACTTTAGGGCCATCTGGCTCCCTGATGCTCTCCACCACCTGGCTGGATAGAACCAGCCAATACAATATACAGCAGCCAGGGTCTGCACACACAAAAACAGGGCTTCATCTGCTCACTTGTATTCACTGTTTTGTTTGCTTTACATGCATACTCGCTTTTCTTACTTCCTCCGATAACCATTCTCTTGTTGCCTGGCATGTATGCATTTGTTGTTATTCACCATCAACTGGACTTCAACTGATGGCAACTCTATTAAAGGGACCCCCAAGATCATCAACTCAGGTCTTGCAAACTCACCTGTAATGCAGTCTCTTTCTTTTCATACTGTTTTCCCCTTTACTGAGCATTATTGCCTGTTCTAGTGAGTAATCTGTTTCTGATAATTTACTTTGCACAAGTGCTTTTCCACTTCACTTTCTAAAATTGTGGGCTCCTTTTAAAATGGAATTTCCTTGAAGAAATCTCATATCGCTTTGTCTCTTTTATGTAGCTACTCAGTACTTTTTACTACAGCCATTTCCGCACTAGACTGTTATAGTGCTATTATTCCACTTTCAACGTCCTATGGAATCCTGGGGTTTGCAGTTTGCCTTTGAGGCCCCTCCCTAAACTGCAAACCCCAGGATTCCGTAGGATGTTGAGAGTGGAATAATAGCACTATAACAGTCTAGTGCGGAAATGGCCTACTTTTTATTTTGTTATTTTGTTCTGACCACATTCCTTTTTTTGGCCATCCCTGTTCTTGGTTTGATACCCAGCTTAACTTCTCTAATCTTGTGAAAGACGTCTCGTATTCTACCATTTTTGTTCCCTTCTTCTATTTCTTTGCAGTAATCATTGCAATAGTTCCCTTTATCCCTTTGCACAAGTCACTGAACATTTGTGTTCAGGATTCTGACACTTTCTGTCACCTTTTACTTCTGCTTTTTGTCTGTTTGTAACTATTTGAAGAGTTTCATCTGCCACCCTGTAAGGCTTTTCTTTCTTTTTGGCTACACATAATGTCTTCTTGCATTCATACCTGACAGTATCCCTGGCTTCAATCCAGAATTCCTCTAGTTAATTTAGTAGTGCAAATTTATTCTTCATACACTCTTTATAATTCCACAGGGATGTTATTAAACAGAATGAGGGTCTTTTTGCACTACACTGTTATAGTGCTATTATTCTACTTCCAACATACTGAGGAATTCTGTGCTTTGTAGTTTACTGAGGCCCAAGAGCTCTCTGGCTGAGAATTCTAAATGCCCCTCCCTAAACTGCAAACCACAGGATTTCACAGGACGTTGAAAGTGGAATAATAGCACCATAACAGTATGGTGCGGAAAGGCCCATAGTGTACTTCTTTAGCTTCACCCTAATTTTTGATATTAGCTGTTCGTGGTTGGTGCCACAACTGATCCTGGTCTTGTTTTTGCCAAGAGAGTGCAGCTTCTCCATCTTCTACTTTCAATTATATAGTCTATTTGATTTCTCTATTGGTCATCTGGTGACATCCACATGTACAGTCATCTCTTTGGTTGCCTGAAGAACATGTTTGCAATAAACAAAATTGTGGACTCACAAAAATCATCACTCTCCTGCTTCATTTCTTTCTCTTAACTGCCTTTCCTATATCTTCTTCACTATTACTGCCACCTCATTTCTTCTTTTATTTCATTTCCAGAGTAAAATATTGTGCAATTATATGGTTGAAAATGTCCCATTCCTGTCTGCTTTACACCATGTCTGTGCCTGTGTGTTCCATTTCTTGTTTTACAATTTCTAGCTTTCCTTGATTCATGCTTCTCACATTCCATGTTCCTACTACATACATGTTTAGCTTCTGACTTTCCTTTCACCTCTGCGCATTTCAGCAGCTGAACAGCATTTTGGCTTAACTCCGGTTGTCTCGAGTGTCAATAAATGCAGCACTACTCATATGTGTCATCTGTCCCTAGCCTGGGAATCTCATCTTCTTTTGCCATCTCTTGTTTTATTTTGATTTATCTTGTCATAAGGTTTTCAAGGTAAACTGCGCTGGTGGTGTAGTGGAGAGCCCTGGTGGCACAGTGGTTAAATCCTGGTACTGCAGCCACAACGTTGTGAGCTTGATCCTGCCGGGCTCCAGTTTGACTCAGCCTTCCCTCCTTGGGTAGGTTGGTAAAATGAGTACCCAGCTTGTGGGAGGCAATTAGCTAAAATACATTGTAAACCGCTTAGGGAGTGCTTGGCACTGATAAGCAGTATAGAAATGTAACTGCTATTGCTATTGCTGCTAAACAGTGTCAGGAATGTTTTACCATTGCCTTCTTCTGCATAGTGCTGGCTCCTTTAGAATGGGCTATGAAGTCAGTGCCGTTGTCACTGTACGATCCTCTGCCAGTGTCACCCCCTGACTATTGCAGCTGCCCAGTAGCTGTTTGGAGCATTTGGTCTCTCTCCTTAACAAAAACCTGTCTGATGTGAGAGACCCTGCCAGCTGCCATGCCTGCCAGCAGCATAGCCTCTTGGCTCACGGAAGCATGTAATCCCACCACCATGGAAAAGCAATGCCAAGATGGATCATGCATGCACGTACCTAAAATGATGAGTCTAACACTTGCGGACCGTGGTCTCCTTGCAGGATTCAGCACCATAGGTTTTTTTTGCTTCTTAGAGAACTGCTACCTGCTGAGACCCAATGATTAGCAGAAACAAAGAGCTGCAGGGCAGAGAGCTTCAGTTTCACCTGACTGTCAATTGACCTAATAAAGCTTTGTAAACTGCAAGAATTGCTTTTTATCCTTTGCTTGTTCAGGCCAGTGGGCATTAACTGGCATTCCTCTGACATTTGTTATCTATAGCCCTTATATTTTCTGTGTTAGTTCTTTCTGGGTAACTGTGCCTGCCTCTTTTCTTTGCATGCCTAAACTGTGTTTGTAAATTATTTGCTGAAGTTTGAAGTTGCTGCAATGCTAGACTTTTGGGGACAGAAGGAAAATTTCATTGGCAAGGTTCCTCATTTGCCTCTCCCCCCACCCAAGGCTACACCCCTGTTCTGAACTCTGTACAGTTGCTCAGAAAATGAGTGAATGTGCAGCAAGTCCTTGGTATGTACTTCGCACTACTTCAGACATTTAGTCAATCTGATAATTGCTAAAACTTCTGCATGTGGGTGAAACAGGACCTTTGCAACTGTGAATGGCCAGAAAGACTAACAAGTTCCCATATAGTTTTGTGTCTTATCATTGTGTCTCCAGATGAGTAAAAATAAAAAACTCAGGAGGGGTTGTGACTTCTCGGTTAACAGTTACTCATGGCTTTGCATCTAATCTCTTTCTCAAGGTATTCCAGGGTCCTTTTTTTCCCCTCCTGTCCGTTTCTCTGTTGTATCCTTCTCCTTCTCTCATGTGCCACGTGCAGTCTTGTGCAATATCTTAGGGCCATTGCCGCACTACACTGTTCTAGTGCTATTATTCCACTTTCAACATCCTGTGGAATTCTGGGGTTTGCAGTTCACTGAGGCCAAAGAGCTCTCTGGCTAAGAAGTCTAAAGGCCCCTCCCTAAACTGCAAACCCCAGGATTCCACAGGTAGCTGAAAATGGAATAATAGCACTACAACAGTGTAGTGCGGAAATGGTCTAAGAAGCTAATTTTCACCAAAATATGCTAAACCTTTTAAACAATTTTTATACAGGAGTTATAGTCAGAGTGTTGAAATGCATAAGGAAGATTACCCTAGTTAAGCATTAAGATCATTTTGCTTTCATGCTAACATTCCTTTTTCCCTTGCTTGATTTTGGTGTCCTGTGTTTACTTGGTCTTTACTGCCCCTGAGAGAATGGGAATACACCGGCAAGTACAGATATATTTCATTTCTAAAAGGGTTGGGTTAATTTAAAATGACCTGAGGAGTGGGAATGAAAAATCTTTGGTGATGCCAAGAGCTCCCTTAGAAGTATTTTGGGATGAGGAAAACCTTATATAAATAAAAGTAGGCTGTACAGGAACAAAACCTGGAACTTCCAGAGACCTACCCCGCCTCTGTTTCTGGAGGCAGCAGTATAAAATTTGTGTTCATTTATTGACTTCTGTAGAAATTGTCCAGTTTGTCCTGGATGTGGGCATGGCGAGGGGTCCTTGTTGTCTCCTCCAGCTCTGTGATACTGTGTATGTCCATTTACAGATCTTAAAGTGACCATCCTAAAAGTGAATTTCAAAGACAGGATCTGGCAGGAGACCACTGAGGTAAAACTGTCATCATGAGTCCTCATCATTTCCTAGGAAATTCTGCACTCTTCAAAAGTTTATGACCCCGTTCTTTTGGACAGGAGAGAAGAACTGTTTACGCTGTTCTTTGAATAACCCTTTTTCTTTGCCAGCTTAAACACATTCAGTCCTTCAGCTTTGTCCAGAGAACTCCTTTAAAGCCATTTTGATTGCAATGCAGTTTGCATATGTTTTGACATTGTTACTGCAAAACTGTTGTTTCCTGAGCTGTATGCAAATAAAAAAATTCAGAAGTTTTTGAGTGGAGTTAAGAAGAAAATATTTAATCAACCATTGTGCAATTGGGCCGAGCAAAGTCAACCCTGAACATGTCTTTCATTCAGAATTTATACATTCCTTGTCTCTTCAAAACTAGACATTAACATTTCCCATTGGTTGAAGTCATACAGACGTACTGGTTACATGTTGCCTAGTCTCTCAAAAAGTGCCTGATTTGCTTATTTCTGACCCAAAGAGTTACATTTTATCTGTACTGAAGGTTTGCTTTTAACTCTGTATTGTATTAAGATTACCAAGATCACACTACCTTTCTCTTATCTCTAACTAGTTCTGTTACCTTGTTTTTCCCCTGAGCGTCTTTTTATCTCCACCTTTCAGTCTCCTAGTAGTCACCTATTCACTTTTTACACATTCTCTTAGTCACGTATAAATTTTCCATCTGCTAATTTCCCAAATATTTTCTCAACCACTTAGAATAAATTCCTTTTCCATATGCTACACCATCAACATCTCTACAAAGTCCAGAAATCAAATTGTGAGGCTGGTAAACTTCAAGCTGCCACTCCTTAGTGAGAGTGAGATAATTTGGGGTGCAAATGTTCTATATATATGCCATGCTTCAGAGATTCTTATGAGCCGGTGAGTGTAGTGTCACGGTTTGAGTGTTAGAGTGGGATTTTGGGAGACCCAGTCTCCACCCATCTGTGGAAACCCACTGGGTGACCTTGACCAAGTCACACTCTCTCAGCTTTAGAGGAAAGCAGTGGCAAACCTTATCTGAATAAATCTTGCCAAGAAAACCCTAGGAGAGGGTCACTGCACATCACAGAGTCAACCTGAAGGCACATAACACCAAAAAATACCCTTGCAATTGCAGGTGGTGCAGTTCAGCTTGATGCAAAATAGGATCTAATTGTACAACGATACAGCATAAACTTCCTGATGGGTCATGGGTCATTGATTCGGTTCTGAAAAAGAAGGAAATTGCACAAGCATTCCTTATTGATTAATACTTGTTTGCTGCCTGGAAACTTCAATTCCCCTGGTTTATACACATGTGGGTTCTTTTCTAACAGAATAACCCAAAAGTGCTAGCAAATGCTGAATAATTGTTTTTGGCAACTAAATCAAAGAGTTTTTGATAGAATGAGGCAGGTCTCCAGCTCTCCCTTTCAAAATCACAGCAGTACCAAACAGACATCATTACAAGCCTTGGTTTTAGTTTATCTCATTTCAGAATTTCCAGTCAGGCTCCTCTTTAGATATCTTTACCTTTGCAAGATACTTTTTTTTTTTAGATCACAGCTTTTTTTAGATCACAGTAGATCACCTAGTTTTAGAACTAGGTCTAATTGTTTTAAATTACAGGAGGGTAGAAGGAACGTCTTGACAGTGAGAGAAGTTCGGCAGTGGAACCAATTGCCTGGAGAGTTGTTTTGGCCTCCTTCTCTAGATGTCTTTGAAAGGAGGTGGACAGTTACCTGATGGGGATGCTCTAGCTGGAGATCCTCCATTGAGCAAGGGGTTGGACCTGATGTCTCAAAGGGCCCCTTCCAACTGTATGATTCTAGGACCATTTTCACACTACGCTGTTATAGTGATATTATTCCACTTTCAACTTCCTGTGGAATTCTGGGGTTTGTAGTTTCCTGAGGCCACAGAGCTCTCCAGCTGAGAATTCTAATTGCCCCTCCCTAAACTGCAAACCCCAGGACTCCACAGGTTGTTGAAAATGGAATAATAGCACTATAACAGTGTAATGTGGAAAGGGCCTGAGATTCATCAGATTAAGTAGATTTAATTCTATGAAAACTTATGCTACCAACTTCTTTCTCTCAGTTGATTGCAAAGGTACTACAAGATCCTTTTGGATATGATTCATCAACTTCATCTGGATTAGTAAACTCAGGGTGGAATTACCTCCATTGGCATCTGGTGGCTTCCATGTCAGTGACGCAGTGATCGTAGGCTTTAGTCCAAGCTTAAAAGGACCCGTCCAGGAGCTGAACCTATTGTTGAAAATAGCGTTCATCACTTTCCAAAGTTCCTTTACAGTTCTGACTCAAACCTAGATTGGTTTCACTGCTCCCCAGGTATGGAAACCACCAGTGTATCATTACCAGGCTCTTTAAAAAGTGTTAACTACTAACTTGGTTGTAACCATCTCACAGATCTTTAAACAGCAGACTTTTTTTTTCCTACCATGGCTGAATCCTTTTTCACTTTTACTTTTCAGTGATTGGGATTGGTTTCTCCATATCCCTGAAAGCCAGCAAGTTAGCAAGTTTAATTTATCCTAATTTGGTACCTAATTGTCTTGCAATACTGGCTAATTAAATGTTCAAAGGAGTGATAAATGGAGCAGATACATCATTGAAACACAGGTAATTAGTCAGTGCAAGAGATCCCAAGGTCTGCAGTCACTCTGTAAATAGAGCTCAGTGGTAGAACACCTGCTTTGCATGCAGGTTCAATCTCTGGGATCGCTAGTTTGAAAAATCAGATCACGGGAGATGGGAAAAGCCTCTCTCTGTTGGCTGGAAAGCCTGTAGAACTATTACCAGTGTCAGTTGATGACTACCATGTTGGTGGGGTAACGACTCCAGCCCAAGTTTTTGCCATATTTAAAAGAGCTGTCCTTTGTGCTTGACCCTGGGTACCTCAAACTTAAAACCCAAAGTGGATTCACTGCTCCACAGATATGGGAACCACCACTGACTGATAGTCAAATCTGGACAATACTGGGTTAGATGGACCAGAGGTCTACCCCAGTGTATATCAGTGATGTAGACTTGAATCAATTGACTCAGACTCAAGTCAGACTTAAGTCACTTCAGTGACTTGACTCAGACTCAACGAGGGAATAAATGAGGCGCTGAGTCAACTTGCCTTGAGGCTTGTATATTTTTAGTGATTAACTTGCGGCCCTTGGTTCAGTAACATGACACATTCATCCAGAAACCTTACAACTTTGAGCAATGCTTCCAACTCTTTTTGCCTACTGGTAACATGATGATCTGTCTCAAGCCCAAAGTGTGGGCACATTTTCAGAGGGGAACAGCAAACGGGTTAGGCAATCGGCTTGAGGTGGGCTTGAGGTTTACTCAGCAGCCTTCCCTGCTGTATATCAGAGGAGCCTCCTAAAACGTCTCCTAAGAGCAAAAGACAAGATGCGCCCACAGAGTGCAGGGCGCATTTCTCAGAAGGGAACAGCAAATGGGTCAGGCAGCGGGATTGAGGAGGAAGGATCCTTCCTCCTAAAGCTTTTGAATCTTCAGTAATGGGAAGTAAGATAGGATCCTATTCCCCACTTCTGAAAAATCCTCCAGCTTCAGAAATGGGAAGTAAGAAGGATCCTGTTCCCCACTTCCGAAGCTGCAGACACTTTTATGCCCACTGGCACAAAAACCTCCAGCTTTGGGAAGCGGGGTAAGAAGGATCCTATTCCCCACTTGCCGATAGCAAAATTGCAAATGTGGAGAACCGACTCTGCTTAAATTGTTAAAACTGACTTTATGTGACTCTGTCCAGAAATTCTGAACATAGGTTGGGGTATAAAGTTGGCTCCCAGACTTAAGATTTGACTTGATACTTGACTTGAAAGTGTCTTCAAGGACTTGAGACTCGACTTGAGACTTGGAGTAAAAGACTTAAATACATCACTGCTGTATATCCTGTATTCATGACGTGCAGGTGTGAGAGAAGGGTGTATGGTTTGAAAATATTTCTTGTTGCCCTTTTGGTAGAACATGAAATATGACACAAAGCACTTACTGCAAATTGCAGGGAAGTACACCTTATGTATCGGTGGATGTAATATGGATCTGAATACTGTTTAGTCAATACTTTTGTGTTGAATAACCATTTAACAACTGGCCTGTATGAGGCCAAAGTCTGCTGAGCTGTGTGGCTTTGGTTGGTATGTTTGTGTTAATAATACCATCATCAGTTGTATGCCACCTTGCTGTTGAAAGGCACAATATAAATCTTCTAAACAAATAACTCTCTATGGTAATAATACTTAGAATATACAGTGCACCCACTGTATACGCAAGGGTTTCATTCTAGGACTCTCATGAATACTGGAAATCACAAATGCTTGTGTCCCATTATATTCAATGGTGGCGATGTGTGCATGGATGCTTCAGCATGTCTGCATGCACGTTGCTGCCATTTTAAGTTTAGGACATGATGCTTAGCACATCTGGAGTTTGCACATGTGGAGGTTGCTGGGAAAATTAAGAGGTATTCTTTCAGATCACTCCTCAAAATACGGGAATATAAAGAGTGACTCGGGAAAGAACAGCACACTTAAAGTAGCAAAGCTAGCAAGACAATCATCTCCACTTTTATGATGATGCAGGAAAACATTACAGATTTTATTGGAGAGAAATTAGCTTCCCTTGCTTTCATTTTCAAATCACTGAGTGGTTGCTTCCTGTAATAAAAAAGCAATGAAAGAAAATTGCCTACAGGGCACTACTTTTTTTCTCTTCTTGCCGGAAGAGATGTTGTCTCTTCTATTGCAGGAGTGACATGAAGGATGGACTGAAGATTCATCTGGCATCTTGGCCTGGACTCTTGTGATCTTCCCATCTCACTCTCTTCCTCTTTAATTCGGAGTTCCTGCATAACTGTTGGATAACTTCTCTGGCAACCAGTGAGGGCCAGTGGCTTTCACGTCAGTAGGGTAGTGAATCTGCTCTGGAATTTAGTCTGAGCTTTAAAAGGAGCAGTCCAAGATGCTGAGCTGATTATGGGGGTAGGAATCAGTACGTTGGATTGCTTCTTTAAAGTTCAAACTAAAACCAGGAGTGGGTCTACCGCCCAACTGACATGGAAGCCACTGGCTGCCACTGATGCCAATGACAGATATAATGTTTTCCCCAAATGATGTAATACCACATACATTAAGCCTCTCCTCTCTCAATGCCTGAGCACTCTGTGGAAACATAAGACTAGAACTGAGACAATATTCTTCTGAGATTTTCTCTCCTATTTTTTGTAGTGCCTGTCATAGAGGTGTGAAGGAGATTCTTGTTCCCTGTGACAGGAGCTGTCTTGACATGTTAAGATGGCCTGCTGAGAAATCACCAGCCTTCATGAGCGTTCTCGCTTCCTGCGTGAGAATGAGACAAGGAGCACTTTGCCTTTTGTTGTGATTTTCCATAATTTGGACGACAGTGTCTTTGTGTAAATCTACTGCACTGTCGTTTCATTGGTGAAGCAAAACATGAACACACTGCAAACATCAAAATGATGCAGGCAACACTTCCAGGGCTTCTGATTTTTAAAAATCTGTGCAACAAGGCAGCGACCGTTATAGTTCAGCCAAGTGATTTGTGCAGAAATTCTTCTCGCCAATGTAAGAATTCTCTTAAAACTGATGGAAAATCTTGTATGGCTCGCAGGTAAAGATTTTTGCAATTTCTCATTCTCACATGCAAAAACGAGAACAGCAAGGGTTCTTATTAGTAACCTGCCCACTTTTGGAATGTGAAAACTACTGAAGCTGCCAGCAGAACTGCTGCTATTTATATAGTTTGTATCCAGGATGAAAAATTTTTCCCATATGAATGGGTCTGTGTGCTGAGCTTTTCAGGGGAAGACCCTCTCCTGGTCCCAGCAGACCCTTGGTTACATCTGACATGGGTAGGAGAGAGCCTGCTCCCCCCGCCCAAGACTCTGGAACCCCCTTCCTTAGACTTACTCTTCTTGCTGTCACTTGCTGCAGATGAGGCCCAAGAGCTCTCTGGCTGAGAATCCTAAGTGCCCCTCCCTAAACTGCAAACCCCAGAATTCCATGGAAGGTTGAAAGTGGAATAATAGCACTATCACAGGCTAGTGAGGAAATGGCTGTCTAGTCTGTGCAAAATCTCCATTATCTTTGTGGAGGGGCCAATGCAGAAAAACTTTGTTTCCCACCTAAAGTGAACACCCAATAGCTCTGGCTTTCAATCATGTGTGGGCAATCTATTGCCCTCCGTGCGGTTGCACTGCATTTCCCATCACCCCTGCTTCTTGGCCATTAGGCTGGGGCTGACATCCAGCATTGTCCAAATAAATTCACTGGCTTCCTACCGTTCTGGTGTAGTGCTCCCAACAATTTGAAAAATTAGATTAAAAAATGAGAACACTATCGAACAATAAAACAAATGCACAAACAACAAAACAGTGCAAATAGATTGAAGCCCATAAAAGAATCATGGTATGGAAAGCCTTTGGCTGTTTCCTCCCCTGCCTTTTCCCAACAGAAGAAAAGAAAAACACACTAGCAAAAAAGAAGAATGAGGTGTAATCTAGCTTTCAAATTTTAATTGATGCGACAGAAGTTTGTCTGGGTTTTTCAGATTTGGAAACAGCAAATAAAAGCCTAGCAGGAATGAAAGAAAATAGTTGGCAGGGGGGACAACAAGAAAGATTTGGCTGGCAAAATAAATTCAAAATTAGTCCATTCTTTTATTTTAAGTGGTAGCTCAGTTGGTCCTTAATGTCGTATAGTTGCATGGTAGCACTGGCTCTGGATCTCAGTACGCAATGGAAGAAATTTAATGAGATAAAGAATTTCTGATATTAAAATGTTAGCTGCTTGCTCCCAGCTGCTCATCCTCTACAAATAAAAATTCCAATCTCGTTGCGTGGCTGGAAGTCAACACAATTACTCATGCTCCCGTTGATTTGGCTGCTCTCATCAAACCAGCAGACTCCTGATTGACACAAGTGATGGCCTGAGTACCAAATTAACTGTCCAGAAAAATTTAAGCAGCAAGCCAAGCAACGTCTGTTGGCCAAACTGTGGCTTCTCCAGCAACCAGTGTTCGTGTTCCTCTGCTTTGATTTAGAAGGCAGGACCTTGTGCCAGGCAGAGTTTTATCTTACGGCCTGTTCATCATGCTCTGCAGAAAAGCCCCTGGGCCTCTTTGTTATGGGCATGGCTCCAGAAACTAAGATCCTCTTTAAAAAATCATCTGTTTCAATGGACAGCTTGGTTCTGTTATAAAAGAGATTGCTGCTTTCCCCCAGTTAGAAGCCCATCTGCTTTCATAATAGGAACTTTCTGTATCAAGGGGGAAATACCCAGGAAAAGAAGATTGGTCTTCATTGTGTTAAATTATAGAAATTTGTCACCAAACATGGCCAAGATCCAGAGATAGATGCCATTAGGTTTTTATGTGCTGAAGAAAGCTTTCAATGAGTTCTGTGACAAAAGGCTTTGAAAGTGGGGAGAATTATAAATGCAGATTGCTGCATTTCATAAGTAAATGTTGTTCAGGGCAGAAGAGTAGTGTTGTTGTTGTTGTTCCCATTGGACTGGGCATCTCATAGGGTTTGTCTAAAGGAGGGTAGGAAGGTGGCTGGCTTATATCTTCCCCACGGTCACGCGGGCCGAGCCTCAGGGTATTAGACAAGAACTGGAGGGCCAGGTGTTCTCCATCTCTGCTTTACAGTACATGAGTTGAGATATACCTAGTCAGGAATCCCCTTGGCGACTTATACAGACACAACTGAAAGTTCTGCCATAGAATCCTGGAGTTGAAAGAGACCCCAGGGGCCATCCAGTCCAACCCGCTTCTGCCATGCAGGAACCCGCATCAAAGCACTCCCTTTGACAGATGGCCATCCAGCCTCTGCTTAAAAACCCCCAAAGAAGAAGACTCCACCACACTCCACTGAGGCAGCAGATTTCCACTGCCGGACAGCTCTGATGGTCAGGAAGTTCTTCCCGAAGTTCAGGTGAAATCTCCTTTCCTGTAGTTTGAATCCATTGCTCCATAATGTCCTAGTCTCTGAAGCAGCAGAAAACAAGCTTGCTCTATCTTCAACATGACATCCCTTCAAATATTTCAACATGGCTATCATGTCTACTCTTAACCTTCTTTTTATAAGGCTAAACATACCTAGCTGCCTAAGTTCCTCATAGGGCTTCATGGCTTCCAGACCCTGACATGCTCCAGCTTGTCAATATCCTTCTTGAAATGAGGTGCCCAGAACAGGACACAGTATTCCAGATGAGGTCTGACCAAAGCAGAATAGAGTGGTGCCATTACTTTCCTCAATCTGGATACCATACTCCTATTGATGCAACCGAGAATTGCATCGGCTTTCTTGGCTGCTGCATCACACTGCTGACTGATGTTCAGGTTGTGGTCTATTAAGACTCTTAGATCCCTAGCACGAGTACTTTTCCAGATGTTGTGCACTGAGGTACCCAGTATCTCCTTGCTTGATGCCTTTTCCCTCACTACCGAACAGCTGCTGGAGGGTGCCTGGACACAGCTCCACTCCTGACCCAATAATCACCAACCAAGTGAAGAAAACTGGCTGGAAAGATGGTACTGGAAGAAAGTTCTATAGATATAGATACCATGGTCTCCCAAATAGACTAATAAATGTCCAAAATCAAATTAAGACTGTTCTCTACATACATGCCAAAATGACAATGGCCAAGAGGCTGGACAGCAACTTTCACTTTCTGGCAATGCTGTGACTCAGTGGTTTTTAACCTTCTCTTTACCATCGACCTCCTTTAAATATCTTCTGTTGCTACAGACCATCCAGACATAACTCAAGACAGCTTCTGGCTGTACACGTGGTAGCAAGAAGTCACTCACTTTCTCTCAGCCGCTCGGTGCCATTCACTGGCATGTTCTTGCACACAGAGCTAGCAAGTAATGAGTACATTTTTTGCTATCAAACAGTTATTTTCATGCTTTTTGAATGGTTTGAGACATTGTAATGAAACTTTGTAGAAATGATTCTGTCACACTGGTAAAAGATTTTTGCTCTTTGAGATCAATGTGTGACTGTCTGTCCATCTTTCTCTCCTTCCTTCCTTCCTTGTTCCCCTGATAGCTTGAAAACTGCTGTTCTAGCTGAATTTCCTGCATTAAGCAGGGGATTAGACTTGGTGGTCTATAGAGGCCTTCCAACTCTTTGATTCTGTGACTAAACACGGGCTATTTTACTTTGGAGACGTCACAAAATAACAGGTTTTACTGCAAAAGACCATAATGTGGAAAGCAGTAGGAGAAAGGAAATACCACACTATGGATGGATTGATTCAATAAAGGAAGACATGCAGGAATTTAGCTGTTGTACAGGGGGACATTGCCCCTCCAAATTAGAACTCTGCTTCCCTCTCCTGCTGTATTTTCCTTCTCGCTCCACATTTCTAGCATTGCAGTAATTTAAAACTCCAATCATACATTTAGCAATAACAGTTTAGGTATCCCAAGAAAAAGTGCAGCCAAAGTTACCAGGGGAATACAAACACAGCAAATAAAAGAGTTCTGGGTATTGTTACTGCCCTGGCTAGTCCGAGCTTTGGGGATATTAAAAGATATCCTCTTGATATCATAATTCGGCTTCACTTCTCTATTCCCTTCCACGTGCTTGCGAGGCCACCGGACAAGCACGTAAACAAGCTCGGCTGTTAATTGCCATAATATTCCTAATACAATACAGGCAGGCCAGAAAATAGCTGACTCGCTGCTTTAGGAGACCTCCAGGCAAGTACTCTAATTAGGTATGCACGCAACCTACAAAAGAGCCTCTGCCCCACGCTGGCAGCTTGATGGGTAAACTATACAATAGCCAAGTACTCTGCGTTTGCATACTGGCTACTCTACTGAGAACCTCTGCGATAACTCGATCGTTCAGATTCTGACCTTTCGGAGGCTTTGTCTCCAACTCCAAATCTATTGTTTTCCCCCAAGTACGGTATAGCCTGCAGTCACATTCTCCTTATAAAAACCCTCGATTCCGAGACCTTCCTCGGAACGCTCCCGAGTTTCATCTGGCCTTGCTGCCGCTCTGCTTGGTGAGCCTCCCCTCAGCTCCAGGTGCTGAGCTACATCGCACCCAAGCCTTGCTCTCCATTTTTTCCGGGCCTCAGGACAAGTGAAGTATCACCCAAACCAGCAATCCCTCTAAAAATCCCTCTATACCACTCCAACCTTTATTTTCTCTAGTTATCTTGTGTGAATGTGTCGCATACACTGTTTTGCTTGTCTTTAATAAACATCATTTATTGTTTCAACTTTTGTGTGCTACTTGGCTCGACCCGACCCCGTAGACGTAGGGTTCAAGATCTCGCTACGTTACCCTGCCTCTCGTAACGCTAAGCAGTGCTCTGAGGTAATTTTCCCCACCTTTAGTTGAGCACGTTTTGGTGTCCCTCTTGGGACCCCCAGTACACAGGGTAACAGTATGAATGATTTTCAGAATCTCACTTTCTCCAATGTTAGAAATTTTGGAAAATTTAATGGGTAGGGGGCAGAATTCTTGTGGCAAATGACCTCATTTTGTCTCCTCCTCCCCATAGCCGTGGACCTTCCAGGAGCTACAATTCCCAGAATCCCTCCAAAACTGTCAAAGCTGTGTCCCCCAAAACTTGTTTGAGCTCAGTCCCAAAGAGAGTGAGTCCCAATGCAGTACAGAATCCTGTTCCCTTGTAGTTTTTGTCCTTCTTGGCCAAATGTATTAATCTCTCTGTCTCACCCATGATCCTAGAATCATAGAATTGAACTGAACTGCATAGCCACTCTCAGCTCATTTTCAGCTTTAGTTTTCTTTTATACTATTCCTGCAAACTTGGGCTTCATATATGTACTCTTCCTTGGTTGTTTGCCCTGCCTTCCATTCTTTATACATATTCTTTTTTTTTTTTAATGTCCTCCTTGAGTTTGCTGTCAGCCACATTGGTTTTTCAGACGTTTCCCTTTTTTTTTATTCCATGGGATAGGTTGTTATTGTATTTTTTGTAGCTCCTTTTTCATGAACTCTCACCCTTGCTGGGTGTCTTTTTTCTTTAGCATCTCTAGCCATAGAATGCCACCCAATATTTCACTGAACTTGTTAAAAATGAGATTTCCTGAAATCCAAAGTCCATGTCTCACTATATTCTTCTTTGCCCTATCCCACAATTGTGAATTCTAGCACGATATGGTCTCTTCCCCCAAAGTACAGACTACTTTGATTCTCGTGACCAACTCCTCCTCCCTTTGGTTTGAATCAAGTCCAGGATTGCCAATCCCCTTGTTCCTTCCTCTACCTTTTGAAATAAGAAATTATCTGCAAGGTACATCAGGAATTTGCTGGACAGCCTCTTGCTTAGCAGAGTAGTCTCCCAGCAGATATTGGGGTAATTGAAGTCTCCCATAGCTATTAATTCTTGCATCTTTGAGATTCTGAAATTTGTCTGTGAAAAGTATTATTCACCACCTCTTCTTGGTTCCCTAGCCTTTAGTAGACTCTACCACAGCGTTCCTTTCATTTCTCCATGTTCCTTTTATTCTCCATTTATTCTTACCCAAATGTTCTCAGCTGGATCACTCTGATCACTTTCATGGTTTTCTGTACAACTGAATTTGGTTTTGACATATAATGCTATTTCACCTCCTTTTCTTCCACATCTCATAGAATCACAGAACCCTAGAGCTGGCTGGGATCCTAAAGGCCATCCAGTCCAACCTGCTATGGAGGAATACACAACAATAGCATTCCTGACAAATGGCCATCGAACCTCTGTTTAAAAAAAGACGGAGACTCCACAAGACTCTGAGGCAGTGTATTCTACTGTCAAACAGCTCTTACCATCAGGGAGTTTTTCCTAATGTATAGGTGGAATATCCTTTCCTGTAATTTAAAGCCATTGCTCTGTGTCCTAGAATCTGAAGCAGAAGAAGCTTGTTCACCTTCCATATGACAGCCTTTCAGATATTTAAACATGGCTATCATGTCACCTGTTAACCTTCTCTTCTCCAGGTTAAACATACTCAACTCCCTAATCAACTCCTCATAGGGCATGGTTTCCAGACTCTTTACCATTTTGGGTGCCCTCCTCTGGACTTGATTCAGCTTATCAATATCCTTCCTGAATTGTGATGCCGAGAACTGGACGGAGTGTTCCAGGTAAGGCCTGACCTAAGCAGAATAGCCTACGTGCAATACCTTACATTTCTCCTTGTTGAAATTCATTTAGTTAGTTTTGGCCCAGCTCTCCAATCTGTTAAGGTCATTTTGAATTCTGATCTTGGCTTCTGGTGTATCAGCAAATTTGATAAACATGTCCTCTATTCCATCATCCAAGTCATTTATAAAGATGTTGAGTAGCACAATGGCCAGGGCAGAACCCTGTGGCACGCCACTGAAGAGCAGCCATTGGTGAGCACCTTTCGGATTTGGTCGGTCAACTAATTACAGATCCGCATAACAGTAGCATTATCTGGCCTACATTTGACTAGCTTGTTTGCATGAAACCATGGGAAACCTTGTGAAAGACCTTATTAAAATCAAGACCATCACAGCATTCATTTCATCTACAAAGCTAGTAATGCTATAAAGAAAAGAGAGAGAGAGAGAATGAAGTTGGCATGTTGACTCTCAGTGATTTATGGCAATCTTTTCCAAGTGCTTACAGACTGTCTGTTTAATGATCTGCCCTTGAATCTTTCCAGGTATTGATGTTAGGCTAAGTGGACAGTAATTGTTTGGGTCCTATTTTTTTTCCCTGTGAAGATGAGGATAATATCTGCCCTCCTCCAGTCTGCTGAGACTTCTCCACGTGCTGGCTATTCATTTGAATTCCTCTTTGGTGATTTCTCCCTTTTCCCATTTCTTATGCATGTCCCTTTTAAAAATTAACTCAGCTGAAAGTTCTTTACACATCCATCTTGGTCTCTTTAGATACCTCTAATTTTTCTCCTCATTGGAATTGTTAGAAATTGTGCCTTTCAGTGGTGGAGCTTGGAGTGTGGAGTGGGGCTATGGTGTGAGGGCCATCGCCACTGTGCATGTAGTGCGTGGCTGTGGTGCGGGGGGGAGCGTGCCAGGGTGCATGGGGGGGGTGGCTACGGGCTAGGCCGCCCCCAAAACATTGCTGCCGAGGGAGAACCATCCCCCCATCCCTACATGACTGGTGCCTTCAGTAGCTCACTTTTATAGAAATTCCCATCCATCATGAACTCCCTTCTCTTTTAGTATTCCTGACCACAGGATCATACCCAGTATTTTCTTAAGTTTACTGAAATCAGCTTTCTTAAAGTTTAGAATGTGAATCTGACTATGCATAGCTTTCCCTTTCTGTTGTATAACAAATTCCAGGAGAACATGGTGACCCCCACCTAAGGATCCCACCATTTCCACCCCATTAACTAGGTCATCACTGTTAGTTAGCATCAGGTCCAAAACAGCTGATCCCCTTGTTGTCTCTTCCACCTTCTGGACAATGAAATTGTATGCAAGGCAGGTGAAGAATTTGCTAGAAATTGTATCCTTGGCAGAGTTTGACATCCAGAAAATGCTAGGATAGTTGGAATCTTCTGTTACTACTACAACCCTCCTTTCTAAATGTTTGGTCATCTATTCTAAGAAGACATTTGCCAAGTCCTCCGTCTGCCTTGGAGATCTGTAGTAGACCCCACAATGACATTGCTGTTGTTTCTCTTCCCCTTAATTTTTACCCAGATGATCTCAGTCATGGATCTCTTAAGAGGTATAAACACCTTTGACATATAATCCTACACTTCCTCCTTTCTTGTTTAGTCTGAAAAAGGTTATACCGCCCATTACTATATTCCGATCATGAGACTCATCCCACCAGGTTTCAGTGATTCCTATTAAATCATGTTCGGTTTGCCATGTTAAGAGTTCAGGTTCATCTTATTTCCCATGCTCTGTGCATTAGTGTAGAGACATCTATGATCATGTGTCATTTCCCCAGCTTCTGTCTGAGCTGGTCTCTGAGCTATTGTCTTCAACCCTCCAAGGATTTAGTTGAAAGCCTTTTCAGACTTGCCATACTACTACCAAAGGCATTCTTCCTGGTCTTCATAAGGTGAAGACCCTCTGTAGCCAATAGTCCTCTGTCAAAGAGGTAAAGACTGTGGTCCCAGAAGTCAAACCTCTCCCAATTATTCCATCCACACAACCAGCCAACCACACTGCGTTATCTTCCTGTCCCCGTGTAATTCTTTCATTGGTAGAATTGACTAGAGTTCCACCTGTGCCCAGATCAGGTGGATTCAGATTCAGATTTTCAGATTCCTGCTCGAAGATTCATGGTCAGAGGTGATCTATTCAAAGGTGTTCTTGACAGTGTCATTAGTGCCTACATGAATAAGATGATATTGATCTGTATTTTTTATTAGTTTTGGCAAGTTGTCAGTGATATCCCAGATACATGTGCCAGGAAGACTACTGGAAGACACATCCTGATTCATCTTCTGAGGCTGGCAAGCAGTGCCTCTGTACACCTGAGCAATGAGTCCCCAGCCACCAGCAGCTTGTCTTTCATCTTGTTGCTGCGGGTGGGTACCTTGACTCCTTCCTTGGCATGCAGTGTCCCTTTTTGCTGCTTTCCTGTTTGCACATATTCACTGCTGTTGTCCTCATGAAGCTGTAGGAAGCAATTGCTTCACTGGAGAGCTTCTGAACCCCTTCTGTGTGGTTTGCTCCTGACATTGACTCTCCTCTAGGGTGTTTCTTCACTGGTACAGGGCTCTTCATTTTCCTTGGCAGTTTCTTCCTGTTAGTTCTGTGGGAGCAATACTCCCTGTATTCTATCCAGGTAGTCCTCATATTCTCTGATGCATTGAGGAGGCTCAACATGCAGCTGTAGGGCCCTAACCTTCTCTTCCAAGAGAGCTACCAATTTGCACTTGCCACAGGAGTAGTGAGTGAGGTTTTCTTTCAAGAAGACACATTGCACATACACTGCAGCAAACAACTATGAATCCTTCTGCCCCCACCTCTGCAGTTATGTTTCTGTCCTTCCTCTCTGTAATATCTACATGGGATATAACTTCATGCACCACTAGGTGCATGCCTCTGGCTCAAAAGCTTGCTGTCTCTCCCAACCTGGCTGCTTTTTGGCTCCCAGCAAAGGCTAATGGGAAGATGTATGCAGATGAGCTGCTACTCTCCCAGAGTTTCACTCCTTCTTCTGTTGGCTCAAAAGCTTGTTCTCTCAAAAGCATGAGTTTTGCTCATGAAACATTAGGTAGGACAATCATTTGCGTTCATTATTCTCGTTTCACCTATTAAGCAGGGTTTCCTGTGTGTATGTTACTGATCGGCAGACAGTGATGATGCACTTCAGGTGGCTTTTCAATGGCCATTTCCGCACTAGACCGTTATAGTGCTATTATTCCACTTTCAACATCCTATGGAATCCTGGGGTTTGCAGTTTAGGGAGGGACCTCAAAGGCCCCTCCCTAAACTGCAAACCCCAGGATTCCACAGGATGTTGAAAGTGGAATAATAACACTATAACGCTCTAGTGCGGAAATGGCCAGTGGTTCACAGCCAACCTTGACGATTCAGCACATGCTTCCCTCTGCTTTTGGATCCTTTCCCTTTTTGGTGATTTAAAAAAAAAAATCTCCCAGCATGCAGCAGGCTAGAAACCTAAAATAATTGATCTAAGTCACGCGCACAACTGATGCCCCATACCAATGAGGCATGTTCTGCGGGGGCAGCCATTTTGTCTGAGACTCAGGGTGACGCTCCAAGCGAGTGCCACTAGATGGCTCACCGGCTCCCTAAGGAGAACGGGACGGGCTTCCCCTCCGTTTGCTGCTTGCTCTCCTCGCTTGAACTGGATGGACGTTTTGGTTCGAAAAGGAGCTATTAAAGGGTTCAGCCAATTGAGTTTGTGGCACCGTTAACGGCCGTTAATGTAGATTAATTATATATTTCATTAGTTAAGCTAAAGCCTACGTTCTGGCCACTAGCTGGAAAGCATTCCTGAATTAAATCAAGGAAATTGAAGAAAGAACCATTCAGTGACAGCAATTAATAAACCATGACTAAGTAACTAGTGGAAGGCTGAGAAAAAAAAAATTCTGTTCCAAGTGGGAGGCGTAAAAAGGAAATAGGCCCTGTGATGCAAGATAATGAATGCTCCTTCCTTAGCACTGAGCAACCATAGGGGTAGGACCTATACAAGGTTGCCAAATCTCAGGGGTGCCACTGGAGTCCTCAGTTTTGGAAGCCCCCCCCCCATTCTCCATAGAATCACAGAGTTGGAAGGGACCACAACAGGCATCGAGTCCAACCCCCTGCTGTGCAGGAACATACACTTAAAGACCCCCCAGCAAAAGACCATCCAGCCTTTATTTCAAAACCTCCAAAGGAAGAGACTCTACCACACTCAGAAGTAGCATATTCCACTTCTGGACAGCTCTGACCATCAGGAAGTTCTTCTTGAGGTTCAGGTGGAATTTCTCTTCCTGTAGTTTGAATCCATTGCTCTGTGTCCTGGTCTCTGGAGCAGCAGAAAACAAGCTTGCTCCATCTTCAACATGACATCCCTCAAATATTTAAACATGGCTATCATCTCACCTCTTAAGCTTCTTTTCATAAGGCTAAACATACCTAGCTCCCTAAGCTGCTCCTCGTAGGACATAGGACATATCCAAATCCTTCACCATTTTGGTCGCCCTCCTCTGGACACGTTCCAGCTTGTGAATATCTTTCTTGAATTGTGGTATCCATAGTTGGACACAGTATTCCAGGTGAGGCCTAACCAAAGCAGAATAGAGTGGTAAGTTTTTGTGCATTCAGCTCCAGATGAGAGTCAGACTACACACAGATCTCCAATCAAGCAGAGACTGTCTGTGCCAATTACTGCACTTTGCAAATGTTGATTTAAATCAAGATTTGCAATGTGCAAAGTCACGTAATTCCCAACCAGGAAAATAGGTTATGTGAGGGTGTGGATGTCTCTGTGTTAAATTGGCTGCTTAATGCATGAAGCATCACTAGCCTTGCCCCTTCATCCCCAGGAGTCATTCCTGTGACTCAGGTTTTGGCCCAGAAATCTCACAGCTTGGGTGATGCTGACCTGGCAACCCTGGACCTATATCATTGAGAGTGCTCACAGTGAGAGAAATGTCCTCTGGGATGCTGGGTGGGATGGAACAAAGATGGAGGGCCTGCTGCTCTGAGGAGGTCATTGATGGTCCACGTATACAGGCAAGAACGTGGAGATGAGGGTGGAGTTTGGTGGGCCCTTCTTGAGCTGCACAGTAGTAATTAGTGGCTCCCATGTTAGCGGGGTAGTGACTCTACTCTGGGTTTTAATCTGAACCCATCCAAGGTATTGCACCAATTTTGAGGACATAGTTGAGCGTCTTGAATTACTCCATTTTGAACATAAATTCAAAGCTGGCCTACTGAAATGGAACTCAGCATCTGCCTGAGGGACCATATGGATGAATGGTGGTCTTTGTCTTAATTGTAGAGGCTCATTGCATGAACGTGGGGTAGGCTCAATGGAAATTTCTCAGCTTTCCATGAATGTATTTACTCTACAAAGTTACAACATATATAGAGAGAGGGAGAGGGAGAGGGAGAGAGAGAGAGAGATGTTTAAATATTTGAAGGGATGTCATGTCGAGGAGGGAGCAGGCTTGTTTTCCACTGCTCCAGAGACTAGCGCCCTTTCTGCACCTTACCCTTTTTCGGCACTGGGGTGTGGGGATCACGCGAGCAGCCTCCAGCGAGAGGCTTTCGCACCCCCGCTACTTCAACTCCGCACGAGCTGCCTGCTCCCGAGCAGGTGGTGTGAGAGCCCCACCTCATCCTTCCACAGCACAGCCTGGGAATTTCCCAGGCTGCGCTGGGGCAGGAAGTGAGACCACCGCGGTTCCGGAGGCTCCTCACTCACGGGAAGTGCACGCGGGGCCCTGAGCAATGCGCGATCGCACACAATTTTTGGCTGAGAGCCGAAAATGAAAAAGTGCACAAGCGGGGCCTGCCAGGCCCTGAAGCATCGCGCAGTTGTGAGTGCGTCATGCAGATTGCTCCTCACAATCGCGTGATGCTCGAGGGGCCCTTTCTCACGGCAAATGCCATGCGAAAAGAGGGTAGGACAAGGAGCAATGGATTTAAACTGCAGGAAAAGAGATTCTTCCTGAACCTCAGAAAGAACTTCCTGACGGTCAGAGCTGTTTGGCAGTGGAATCTGCTGCCTCCATGGAGTGTGGTGGAGTCTCCTTCTTTGGAGGTTTTCAAGCAGAGGCTGGATGGCCATTTGATGGAGGTGCTTTGAGTGTGTGTCCCTGCATAGCAGAATGGGGTTGGACTGGATGGCCCCTGGGGTCTCTTCCAACTCTATGATTCTATGATATACACTACAGTTTGATACCACTTTAACTGCCATGGGTCCATCTTAAAGAATCTGGAATTTCTAGTTTGGTGACAATTTAAAGTGGTATCAAACCAAATGTGTATATCATAGAATTCTCTGCTAGAGTACTCCAGCGAACTATGGCAGAGAATTCTCTTCAAATTAAACATCTCAAGATATAGACTGCAGTTAGGGCAATTAAAGTGGTATCAACCTGCTATAACTTTACAGTGTAGATAAATTCTTTGGGGGGCATTTTGCATTGTGGCAGTAGTAGTTTGACAGTAGCAGTAAAGACTGGTAATTTTGGACTACAGTCCCTGAATTCACCAGGCAGCACGGCCACTGTCCACGCAGGCTAAAAAGCACTGGGATTTGCAGTCCCAAAAGTCATATTTCAACCTCTGATGTGCAGTGTCTACTGGTCTCTCCAATGGGTGAAGGGCAGTGAATCTCTCTGGACTTTACTCTGAACTTTGAGGAGCTAGCTAATATGTCAAACCTTTCCCCCAAAATAGGTTTGGCACCTTTTAAAGTTTGGAGTAAAACTTGGAGCAGATTCACCATCCCCCTGACATCATGTGCTCGCATGGCCTCGCTCTCCGGTTCAAGAACCTTTTATCACCCTCTCGAAATTCAAAAGGCAGCTTTGAAAAACGTCAAAAGGAATTCTGCAACCCAGCGAAATTTTCATTCAGTTCCCAAATGTCTAGCGTTGCAACGACTGAGCATTCAACTGAGCATTTAGAAGTAGCAGTTTAAGTATCTAAAAAAAATGGGCAGGCACAGTGCCCAAGGTGAACACAGCAAATAGAAAAGTTCTAGATGTAAAAGATATTCAGTGTCTCAGTCTTTGCAATGCTAGAAATATAGGGACTGAAGGAAAATGGCATTTGGGAGGGCAGAATTCCTATTTGTGGGGCAATGTTTCCATTTTCCCCCTCCCGACACAGCTACATCACTGGGGAGAGGCCATTCCTGTCAGCACTGTAGCAAGTAGAGAAGGTGAAATTTCTCCTTTTTGTTCCCTGTGGGCAGGAAGCAGCTTGGGCTCCCCTGAGGTTTAATTGACCTACAAAGTGTCACTTCTGAGCCCTATTCAGGAGTTATTCAAATAGTGTATCCCCACTGCAAGAACAAGGGGGCATTCCCAGAGGACATGTTGGCTGGGGGATTCTGGAAATTGTTACCCAAAAAGCAACATTTTCAAACTCTGGTAGGGCTGTGCTGAGTAGCTTCGCTCCTAGAGTAAACTGGTCTGGGCATGAGGGTTAAAGCTCCCTTTCCCAGCCCATATTCCCAAGATTTTCTGGACTATAGTTCCCACCATTCCCTCTCAGTGTGGCCAATGCTTGGGGATGATGGAAACTGTAGTCCAATGCATTTGGGAACTGAGGCTGGGAAAGACTGGATTAAATAATATCTTATCCCTGCCTCTGTATATTTATTTCCTCTTTATTGTATTCTTTTAAAAGCTAGATATTTGGTTTTATGTTATATTTGGACGTTAAATGGCTGTGAGCTGCTCACTGATGTTAGAACACCAGGAGAGGAACTTCTGTGTAAATCAATCAATGATGTGTTGATTTTTAAAAAGTGTTAGCTCACCTTCGACTTTTCGCATGGCCTCGCTCTCCGGTTCAAGAACCTTGCATGCCAAGAGGATTCTTGAACTTATCATAAGGCCATCTATGGCACTAGCTGCAAGGTAACAATGCCTCCAGGGAAATGAATGAAATCTGTCATGGTCTGAGTATGAAGGCTTTGCTTGATCCCATTTCTGCACGAGACTGTTATAGTGCTATTATTCCACTTTCAACATCCTATGGAATCCTGGGCTTTGCAGTTTAGGGAAGGGCCTCAAAGGCCCTTCCCTAAACTGCAAAGCCCAGGATTGCATAGGATGCTTAAAGTGGAATAATAGCACTATAACAGTCTCGCACAGAAATGGCCCAAGAACATTACATGCATCTGAAAAGAAGATGGTGGGGAAAAGCAGAGGATAAAACTGGAAGATACAGAGAGATGTCCCTTAATGCTGTTGCACCACAGAGAATTAAACACTAAACATCAGACAACTGGAAGCATCGTCAAAACAAACCCAACTAGACATGTAATCCATGAGTAGAAACATAATTGGGGGCTGTGTAATTCTTTTATTAGTATCACTAACATGGTGAGCTTTTGAGTTCTGCAGAACTCTTTGACAGGCTAGACAGCATGAAATTGAGGGGATCTGAGGAAGACATAGAAGACCAAAGCCAGTAGCTGTGGCTGTTTCCGAGGCCGGGTTTGCAGGGTAGAGGCTACAGATTTGGTTGAGAAGTCTTCAGGTGTCAGTTCACAGAGTTCACAGTTGCTCTCCTCTCTCTAGGCCAGGGGTGGAATAATGCACCTCTCCAGATTTAATGGATTGCAAGTCCCAGCATCCCTAGTCCGCATAGCCGTTTGTTACTGCTGTTTCTAGCCCGAGCTTGTGGGATATTAAGATATCATTTGATATCAATAATTTGGCCTTCTGTACCCATTCTTCTCCACGTGCTTGCGAGGCCCCCCAACAAGCACGCACACAGGCGCGGCCGACAATAGCTGAACCATTCAAACCCCAATCTAGGCAGGCCAGTCATTGCCGAATGCAGCTTCAGGAGACCTCAAGGCAAGTACCACATTAGGTATGCACGCTGCTTGCAAAAAGATCCCCTGCCCCGCGCAGGCAGCTTGATGAGCGGACTATACAACGCTCAAGCACTCCGCGTTTGCATATTGGCTACTCTATTGACAGTCCGGCTATAACTCAGTCATTCAAATACTGACCTTTCGGAGGCTTTGTCTCCAGCCCCAGACTCATTGTTTTCCCCAAGTACGGAATAGCCTGCGGCCACAATTTTCCCTATAAAAACCCCTGACTTTGAGCGCTTCCTCGGATCGCTCTTGGCTTCCATCCCGCCTTGCTGTCGCTTTGTCCCGCGAGCCTCCCCTCAGCCCCACGTGCTGAGAATCCACACTCTCCAGCTTCTTTGCTTTTAACCGGGCTTTAGGACAGGTATAGTATTTCCCATACCAAACCTCCTCTAAAAATCCCTCTATCCCACTCCTACCTTTGTTTCTATAATTCCTTGTGTGAGTGTGTTGCATACACGAGTTTGATTGTATTTTCAATAAAACCATTATTATTATTTTCAACTTCTGCCTTATCGTTGACTCGGCCTGACCCCGTAGACATAGGGCTCAAGATCTCGCTACGTTACCCTGCCTCTCGCATTGCAAAGTTGTGCTCTGTGCTAATTCCCTCCCCATTGTTGTGAGCACATTTAGGTGTCCCTCCCGAGACCCCCAGAAATCAGGGTAACACATTGGTGAGGAAAGAAAAACCCTGGAAGATGCCAGGGTTCTCACTCCTGCATTTGAGAAAATACTAATTGTAATACCCTTTGCTTTTGGCAAAAGTTCACGAGTTCCTGAAGTCGTTTAGAGCAGAAGTACTGCATCATGTGGTAGCCTTTATATTAGAAAAAACACATATTACATTTAGGGTTTGCACTAGGTATAAAAAAATTCAATTGAAACCAATGGCTAATGTTACCTAGTGGCGGTTGTTCTATTTAGTCGTGTTGGAAGAATCAGAGAGCTGGAAGAGACCACAATGACCATCGAGTCCAACCCCATTCTGCCATGCAGGAACACACATCAGAGCACTCCCAACAGATGGACATCCAACCTCTGTTTAAAAATTTCCAAAGAAGGTGGCTCCACCACACTCTGGAGCAGCATATTCCTCTGTTGAATGGCTTTTACTCTCAAGGAGTTCTTCCTGATGCTTAGGTGAAATTTCTTTTCCTGTAGTTTGAATCCATTGCTCCATGTCCTAGTTTCTAGAGCAGGAGAAAACAAGCTTCCTCCATCTTCAACATGACATCTCTTCAAATATTTAAACATGGCTATCGTATCTCCTCTTCTTTTCATCAGGCTAAATATACCTGGTTCCCTAAGCCTCTTCTCATAACACATGGTTTCCAGACCCTTTACCGTTTTGGCCGCCCTCCTCTGAACACGTTCCAGCTTGTCAACATCCTTCCTGAACTGTGGTGCCCAGAATTGGACACAGGATTCCAGGTGAAGGCAAAGCACAACAGAGTGATATTATTACTTCCTTGATCTTGACACTAGACTCCTATTGATACAGCCTGTTGTTTCTTAACAGTTCTTCATCTGAGAATTGGTGTAGCGCTGTGACTGCCAAAAGAAGGAGTCGCAATCACAAAGCCCCCTGTCTTTTGGAGTGGAGCCTGAGCTGTAGAATGCCTTGCTCTGTGCATTTCAGCTGACCTAATCCCTGCTTTGAAAAACACCCAACCCTCTCCTGAAAGGGTGTTTGTTTTAAATTTTTGAGTGAAATCCTTCTATTTATTTTACTATTACAAAGAAATTCTATACATGATTAATGGGGGAGGGATCTCAATATGTTCGGTGGGCCATACTCCCATAGTAGCGTACACAGGAGTGTAGCCTTGGTAGATTTTTTTCTGCAAAGGAAATGATCCTCCTGAGATGGATTGGCCTTTCATAGAGTCAGAGGTGCCATGTACCAGACCTAATGAGACAACCATGAAGAGGAAGAGCAGATTAGTGCCATCAAAGGAGGCAATTTGCAGTCTGAACTCAAAATAAAAGTGAGCTGGAGTTAAGTGGGCTAGTTCCAGCCATATGTAGCTGTGTGGATTCGCACAATTATTGTGGGACTCCAAGGAAGGACCTCAGGTTTTACCCTCTTGCAGCAGAACCCTGTTTGCATCAATTCATCCATTTTAAAAAAACAAATGATATACCTTAGGAATCCAGCCATCTCTAATCCAAAAGAAAATCAGCGCATTTTAGTGCAGTCCCTGGAACTTCTTTCCACATGAGAGAGGGAGGATATTAAAGCACATTGCCATCTTCATTTTTTGTTTTAGCGTTGTTGAACCTACCTCCATCAGATACTGTAGTTAGCACTCCAACCCAGTATTACATACTCTGATAAAAGTTCTGGGCAGTTTTGAGATCTCAAAGTATTTACAGTGGACCCTCCATATCTGATGGGGTTCAGTTCCATGACTTTCTGTGAATAGCTAAAAATGTGAAGGATCACATCCTGTGTTATTAAATGGCAGCAACATGTGCTCAGAAGTTTCAGCACGGATGTGTTCACGTCACTGCCATTTTATATATAGGACGCAACGCTCCATGATTTCTCAAATTTGCAGAGCCTGAGGTTGTGTATATGGAGGGTCCAGCATAGACATTTATTTCTCATAGAATCATAAGAGTTGGAATGGTCCACATTAGCCATAAAATCCAACCTGCCACTCAGTGCAGGAAATCCAGCCTCTTTGCAATCACTTCCAGAGGAAAAGACTCCACCACCTCTCTAGGTATTTGATTCCCTGTTGAACCACTTTTACTGTCAAGGAATTCCTTCTGAGTTTTAAGCAAAATCCAGTCTCCTTTAATTTAAAACCATTAGACCTGGACACCAGGGTTCTAATTGCTGCTTTACCATGGAAACCCGTAGGGCGACCATGGGCAAGTCATATTCTCTCAGGACTCAGAGGAAGGCAAAGACAAATCTGAACATATCTTGCGAAGAAACCCCAGTGATAGCTTTGCCTTAGGGTCACCATAAGTTGGAAATGACTTGAAGGCACACAACAAGAGGAAGGCCTGGTCCTACTCTCCAGGGCATTAGAGAACAAACCTGCCCCATCTTCTCTGTGACAGCCCTTTAGATATTTAAAGAGTGCAATTGTGTCACCCTTCAGTCTTCTCTTCACCAGACTGAACATGCCCAGCTCCCTCAATCTTTCCTCAAATTTTTTGTTCTCCATACCTCCTATCATCCTCTTTGCCCTTCTCTGAACCTCCTTCAACTTGTCTATGATAACTTTTCTAAAAGTGCCCAGAACTGAAGTCAGTAGTCCTAGTACAGAATATAGTGGGACTTTTACTTCCCTTGTCTTGGAAACTACAGTTCATAGAATTATAGAAATGTAGAGTTGGAAGAGACCACACAGGCCATCCAGTCCAACCCCCTGCCATGCAGGAACACCCTCAAAGCACTCCCGACAGATGGCCATCCAGCCTCTGCTTAAAAACCTCCAAGGAAGGAGACTCCACCACACTCCGAGGCAGCATATTCCACTGCCGGACAGCCCTGACCGTCAGGAAGTTCTCCCTGAGGTTCAGGTAGAATCTCCTTTCCTGAAGCTTGAATCCATTGCTCCTTGTCCTGGTCTCTGGAGCAGCAGAAAACAAGCCCTCTCCCTCCTCTACATGGCATCCCTTCAAATATTTAAACATGGCTATCATGTCCCCTCTTAACCTTCTTTTCTGCAGACTAAACATACCCAGCTCTCTAAGCCCTCATAGGGCTTGGCTTCCAGGCCCTTCACCATTTTGGTTGCCCTCCTCTGGACCTGCTCCAGCTTGACCATGTCCTTCTTGAATTGGGGTGCCCAGAACTGGACACAGTATTCAAGATGAGGTCTAACCAAAGCAGAGTAGAGTGGTACCAGTACCTCCCTCGATCTAGACACCATACTCCTATTGATGCAGCCGAGAATTGCATTGGCTTTCTTGGCTGCCGCATCACATTGCTGACTCATGTTCAGCTTGTGGTCTATTAAAACTCCTAGATCCCTTTCACATGTACTGCTATCCAGCCACGTGTCCCCCATCCTATATTTCTGTATTCCATTTTTTCTACCTAAGTGTAGGACCTTACACTTCGCTTTGTTGAATTTCATTTTGTTAGCCTTGGCCCAGCTCTCCAATCTGTCCAGGTCATTTTGAATTTTGATCCTGTCCTCTGGCGTATTAGCAACCCCTCCCAATTTGGTGTTATCTGCAAATTTGATGAGCACGCCCTCTATTCCTTCATCCAAGTCGTTGATGAAGATATTGAACAGCACTGGGCCCAGGACAGAACCCTGTGGCACCCCGCTAGTCACTTCTCTCCAGGATGAAAAGCAGCCATTCGTGAGCACCCTTTGGGTTCGGTCGGTCAACCAATTACAAATCCACCTAACAGTAGCACCGTCCAGCCCACATTTTACTAGCTTCTTTGCAAGAACGTCATGGGGAACTTTGTCAAAGGCCTTACTGAAATCGAGAAATGCTACATCCACAGCATTCCCTTCCTCTATCAAGCTAGTAACTCTGGCATGACTTATTTTTGAGAAATCCATGTTGACTTCCCGTGATTACCGTGTTGCTTTCTAAGTGATTAGAAACTGACTGCTTAATGATCTGCTCCAGGATCTTTCCGGGTACTGATGTCAGGCGGACTGGGCGATAATTATTTGGGTCCTCTTTTTTCCCCTTCTTGAAGACGGGGACAACATTTGCCCTCTTCCAGTCTGCTGGAACTTCTCCTGTCCTCCAAGATTTCTCAAAGATTATAGCAAGCGGTTCCGAAATGACCTCTGCTAGTTCTTTTAATATCCTAGGATGTATTTCATCTGGCCCTGGAGACTTGAATTCATCCAGTGTGGCCAGGTATTCCTGTACCACCTCTCTACCTATTATGTGCCGCATTTCCCCTGCTTCCTCCCCTGCTCCCCAACCGCCAGGTTGAGTGCTTGTATCCTTCTGGGAAAAAACTGAGGCAAAGAAGGTGTTGAGTAGTTCTGCCTTTTCTCTTCCCCCGTTAGTAATTCGCCATCTTCTCTGCGCAACAACCCTATCGTCTCCTTCTTTTTCCTTTTGCTGTGGACATATTTAAAAAAGCCCGTTTTATTGTTTTTGATGTCTCTGGCCAGCCTAAGTTCGTTTCATGCAGGCTAAAATATTATTTGCCTTCTTTGCTGCAGCATCACACTGTTGGCTCATGTTCCAACTTATGATGGACAATAATCCTTTTCACAGGCACTGCTGCCAAGCCAAGTGTCCCCCATCCTATAAGTGTGCATTTGGTTTATGTGGCCTAAATATAGCATTTTGCATCTCTGTCTGTTGAATTTCACCTTGTTAGTTTCATCCCAATCTTATAGTTTATCAAGGTCCTTTTGAATTCTGGTCCTGTTTTGCAATGTGCTTGTTATCCCTCCCAGTTTAGTGTCATCCACAAACTTGATAAGGATTCCCTCTAACTCATTATCTAGGCCGTTGATAAAATGTCGAAGAGTGTTGGCTCTGGACATGAGGGAGTGCAATATGGACAGTACAGTGTTTCCTCCAAAACTGTGCATCATCAGTATGTCGTAAACTATTTTTAGGGCAGCTTGAGTGAGACTTTTGCTGCCTTCTGGATCCAATCAAGATACCAAAAGCAGCATTCTTTTAGTGACATATGTATGGATAAGTCTGGCTTACATGCACATATATTTCTTTTTGGACAGGGCATAGGGAGCTATTCTCTAGCCCTTTGGGCTCTCTCCAAAGCCTCTGCTTGGCAACTGTCAAACCCCGGGAAGGGCTGTTTCTGCTGCTTACCAGCAGGGAGGGAGGACAGGGGACTGGGAAGGCCATTCAGATTATGAAGATGCTGCTGGTCTGGGCTCTGAAGGCAGGTAAGGGAAGGTGCACTCTACCTGCGAGCATGTCCTTATTCTTTTCACCCTCCAAGCTGCAACCAGCTGCTTCTTTCTCCTCTAACCCCTCCCCCCCAATTTTGACAGCTGCTATTATGATGGGAGGACATGGAAGTGTGTGGGCAAAAGATTATGCTTTGCCTGCTTAAATGTAGTTTTCAGCCCAGGAAACTAGGGCCATTTCTGCACTAGACGGCTATAGTGCAATTATTCCACTTTCAACATCCTATGGAATCCTGGGGTTTCAGGATTCAGGATTTCAGGATTCTATAGGATGTTGAAAGTGGAATAATAGCACTATAACAGTCTAGTGTGGAAATGGCCTAGACTGTAGAAGGAGACATGAGAGAGCCTTTGTAATTCCAAGGAGGTGGTGAGTTTCCTTGATGAATAAAGTGTTCTTTTAGAATCCTCCAGCGTTTTTGAATGACAGACAGTCTGGTGCCTGACTCTGAGTAAAGTACTAAGTAAATATTAACTATTTCTCTCAAGGAAGCTGAAAGTACATCTTTAACAGGTTCACAGCGCAGGTGTATGCGACTGGCAACCTGTGTTCACATCACGTGCAGGATTCAGTGGCTAGGTTAATGGGTAGTTAGCACTCTGTGGCAAAGAGGAAATCATGTTTCTGTAGCTACAAATTTGCTGTGACAATTGATAATGCTGTAATAGAGTCTGGGCGGTGAGACAAACATCTCCAAAATGCCATGCTGGCCAGAACAACAATTTCCCTTTTTTGTCTGACGTGAAGCAGAGCAGCAGGCTGCGAAAGCTGCAGGAGAACTATGAAGCTGCCTTAGATGGAATAAGGGTATTGGTTGTTCCAACCCAATTTGGTAGTTCTGACTGGTGGGGCTTCTCCACCAGCTAAGAAATTATTTTGACCCCTACTGCTTGAGATTCTTTCCTGCAGATACTAGGAATTCAGCCTGGAGCCATCAACATGAAATGCATATGATCTTTCTGTGAGCTACAGTGCTCTTCTCTGAGAAGATGGTGTTCTGAGAGATACAGATCCAAGCACACTCCATCCAGGGGACCAGTGGTCAACGGGAGTTTGAATCCTGTGTCCCAGGCAGATCACCAGACCAAGGGGCAGAGTAGACCTTGGGAGAAAGTTATTTTTTCAGAGCAGGGGTTAGAACTACCTGAATTTTCCTTCTCTCATCCCTGGAGTGGTCTTGCAATTTGGAATACCATTGAAAACAACAATAGAAGGTGAATGAACATTTTCGTGAATAAATATCTGAGTGACACTATAAACAATATAAAAAGACAGAGGCCATTTCCGTACTAGCCTGTTATAGTACTATTATCCCATTTTCAACATCCTATGGAATCCTGGGGATGGAATCCTCTAAAGCCCCTCCCTAAACTGCAAACCCCAGGATTCCATAGGCTGTAGAAAGTGGAAATGGGAGAGGGAAGGTCCATGTGCGTATAATCCTTTCCCCCCTCTGTCATCCTGCCTGTCACCTGCGCAGGCAGAAAGAAGGCAGGGCACATAGCAATAGCATATGTATTTTTGTACCACTTATCAGCTAAGTGCTGTCTAAGCAGTTTACAATGTGTTTGGCTAATTGCTCCCAACAAGCTGGGTACTCATTTTACCGACCTGCAGAAGGATGGAAGGCTGGAGCCCAGCAGGATTGAACTCACAACCTTGTGCAGGCAGTACCGGCAATTAACCGGTGCACCACCAGGGTACGTGGGTGACAGGCAGGCAAATGGAGCAGGGGAGAAGTGTTTTCCTTGCCTGTTGCTTGAATAGGCAGTAAGAAGGTGTGGGCAAACAGAGTGTGTGTGTGGGGGGGGAGTATATTACTGTCCTATCTCAATCTCGGTATCACAGCTGATAAAGCAAACTGAATAGCTCCCAGCTCGTTACTTATTTCCAGGCAATAAGTACAGGGTCATAAACAAAGTCCAGCATGGTTCCAAGGCAAGGGAGTGCCCAAGGTCCATCGGAGTATTCAGCCGGGTATCCAACAGGGTAGAAGGTCAGATAAGCTCTGACAACTCCTGGAGGGGAAGGGCAGCAGCTATATAGGTCTGAAGCCTAGCGCAGCTGTGGCTTGATTAATTGTTGCCGATTATAAATTCTGAGAGAGCAACACTGGCTTTCTCTTTGCTGTTGGCACTCTGTAAAGGTGGGTACAGGTGAGTGCTCTTCTGTGTCAGAAGGGGCAGGGCTCTCTGCTGGCGCTGGCACTGCCCCCTGGTCTGTTTGTGGCACTGTAGCCTCTTCTTGAACAGCAGGTCCTGGCATGCCCCCTGTTTCAGCCTCTGGCATGTTTCAGACTCTGAGTCAGAATCCGTGTTCTGGAAGCAGGGCATGACATCTACCTTCCATTTGCTTGCCTGTCACCCACATGGGCAGAAAGAAGGCAGGGCGTGTGGGCAGCAGGCAGGAGAATGGAGGGGGGAGCCCCAAGAGGGAATGGGAGGAGGAGCGCTCATTTGGGGGAGTGGGGGAGTTATTCCCTTCTTTTTAAACTTTCGCAGGGGGTCTGCACCTTGAATCCTCACGAAAATCAAGGGGCTACTGTACTCTATCCTGACAATGAATCTACCTAAACATAAGAAGGAACTTTGTGATAGTAAGAATCGTTCAGTAGCAGTGTTACCTACTTGGCAGACCCCATCCCGGGGGGATATAAAATTAATATCAAATATGACTTCTATGCCAAAGAGGTTGCCCGGGTGGGTGCGTTGGCAAATAGATCAAGTGACCGAACCTAGGTCAAGGCCAGGAAAATCCCGTCACATTTCCCAAGGAGACCTCAGGCTAGGCACGTCCACACGAACAAAGGGTCCTCAACCACAAATAACCAACTTGAGGGGATTGCCGGGTTTTCCCCAGGTTGAGCAACTCCGACTTCAGAGAATCTTACAAGGGTGAGGTCCATTTACATCAACCAATCATGCAAGCCATCAAGTTACTATTGTGCGGCATTTTTCCTTCTGTTTTGGCCATTGTTCTTCCTGGGAAAGGGCCTGCCCCCGAGGTACATTCTGCTCTATAAGTAATCCCAGTTTTTGGGACTCTCTTCAGAGAACTCTCCACCACGCTAGCAGACTGGCACTCTGTTAGTCGAGCACTCCCCTCAGCCGCCTCTTTTCACTGAGCTCTTTCTTTCTTGCTGCTTCCCAGACTGAAGACTTCTGGACAGGTGCAGTATCATCGCCTTTACGCCCTCTCTGTTATATCCCCTATAATTTACACCTCCTTCCCTTCTCGATAGACCTTGTGTGCATGAGTGAGTGACTGCGTTGGTGCATGAGAAGATATTTGTTAATAAAATCCATTCATTAGTACGATTGTCTGGCTTTTTGCTTGGTCTAACCCCGTAAAAGTTGGGTTGTAGGTCTGGCTGGGTTACCATGCCCCTCGTTTTGCCACGCTAGTGCTCCACTAATTTCCCTAATCTTTACCTTTTTGGAGCAAATGAAGGTGTCCCCCAACGGATCCCCAGGAGTCAGAGTAACAGTGGAATAGACTGCACTGGAGTGTGGTGGACTCTCTTTCAGTGGAAATTTTCAAACAGAGGTGAGATGGTGATCTCTGTGGAAAGCTTTAACTACAGATTCTTGTACTGGCAGAGAGTTGGGCTAGGTAGCCCTTGAGATCTCAGAGGGGCGAGATCACAGCAGTTGCCCAAGGATGCTGGGTGGTGACCCCGGGGCTGGTGATATCACAGGGTCCCACAGGCTGTGTGCACATGTTGGTTCTGTGACAGTTTGGCAGAGTTCCTTTCAGTGATCCTTGAACCTACACAATATATGTGGGACGCTCTCAGGGCAAGCCATGTTTAAAAGTATACTTCTTTGTACCCTCTGTCTGACATAACAAAGTAGTCTATTTAATTGTAATTTCCTTTTTCTTTCCAGAGGTCAGGCATTGGCACATTTAAGTGGCCTTTCTTCGTCACTGTGGGAAGGGTGTGTTGTGTTTTGCTTTACTTGCCTTTTGGCCTGTAGAAACAGCAAGATCTCCAGGGAACCGCGTGCCAGCGTGTTGATGAAGTGCAATCTCTCCCAGTAGTGTAATTACCCGTTCCTAGGCGACATCCCTGATGCTGCAAATCACTGTTATTTCTACATGTTCTGAAAATTAGGCAAGAAAGCTTTGTTTCAGAATGAGCACTTCACGAACTGCAGGGAAATCTCTGGCCGCAAAGAAATCTGTTTGCATCTGACAGAATCTGGCACGGCAGCTACTTTTGCTGACCGACACTGCCATAAACCATGAAAGTGATTCCCTGCTAAGTGGGGTCCCACCTTTGCCATCTGTGAAGGGCTTAAGAGGTAAGTAGAGCTGGGGGCCCCTGGGGAGTGGCAAGTTGTCTTCTGGGGCTTGCTGGGGAAAAAGAGAGTATTTCCTTTGAATTCTCTGGCACTGAGGCCAGGCAACCTGTCCTGTTCCCAAGACAGGCAAGGGAGCTGTCCAGCAGTATCAGTGTTCACAGAACCATAGAGTCATGGAGTTGGAGGGGACCACAAAGACCATCTAGTCCAACCCCCTGCCACGCAGGGACACACAGTTAATGCATCCCTGAGAGGCGACCATCCAAACTCCGTTGAAAGAAGGCGAATCCACCACACTGAAAGGCAGTCTATTTCATTCTGTCTCTCTCTTTTAAAAATTTATTTCTTTATTAGTTACGGAATAATTGATAAAAAGATGTGAAACAAAAGGGAAAAAAGAGGATAGGTAAGTTATCCACAATTGTGAACCATACATCTGCTTATATCTTTTACAATTATCTTTTATAATTATCAAAAGCTTCTACATATTTGTATGATGTTTACAGTTTTATCTGTACATATCCTAATGGAACTTCCTCCTATCTATTTCTTGGGTATCTGTATATGATGATTTTCAAAACCTCCACCAATGTCATTTTATGTATATTTTTTCTTTCTTTATTATTACTGTGGCTTTTTCCTACCAAATAAATTCAAAATTGAAAACCCCCTTTTGTTAATTGTAATTTATTGCTCAATCTGATATGGTTCAATGTCAATTCCTATCTATTATCTCAGTATTCCATCTTTCCCTTAGATATATCATCTAGGACATGTGGCTGGATAACAATACGTGTGAAAGGGATCTAGGAGTCTTGGTGGACCACAAGCTGAACATGAGTCAGCAGTGTGATGCGGCAGCCAAGAAAGCCAATGTGATTCTTGGTTGCATCAATAGGAATATGGTGTCTAGATCGAGGGAGGTAATGGTACCACCCTATTCTGCATTGGTTAGGCCTCATCTGGAATCTTGTGTCCAGTTCTGGGCACCTCAATTCAAGAAGGACATCGACAAGCTGGAGCGTGTCCAGAGGAGGGCGACCAAAATGATGGAGGATCTGGAAGCCATGAAGCCCTACGAGAAGTGGCTTAGGGAGCTGGGTATGTTTAGTCTGCAGAAGAGAAGGTTAACAAGGGACATGATAGCCATGTTTAAATATTTGAAGGGATGTCATGTTGAGGAGGGAGCAGGTTTGTTTTCTGCTCCGGAGACTAGGAGAAGGAGCAATGGGTTCAAGCTGCAGGAAAAGAGATTCCACTTAAACCTCAGGAAGACCTTCCTGATGGTCAGAACTGTCCAGCAGTGGAATCTGCTCCCTCAGTGGAGTGTGGTGGAGTCTCCTTTGGAGATTTTTAAGCAGAAGCTGGATGGCCATTTCTTGGGAGTGCTTTGATGTGTGTTCTTGAATGGCAGAATAAGGTTGGACTGGATGACCCCTCTGGTCTCTTTCAACTCTATAATTCTATGATCTCTTTTTTTTTTTCTTGAGTCATCATTAAGATATTTATTGTAATTCCTTCTATTAACAATAGAGCTGTGTTTTGCTGGACAAATCTTGACTTGATTCATCCTGGATTCATTCATGAGGAAATACAAAATTGTCACCACCACCACCACAAGATGGTGAGAGGGTTTTGTGTGTGTGTGTGTGTGTGTGGTGTGTTTGTGTGTGTGTGTGTCAGACTTAGAATGATTTTGCACATCTATGAAAATGCACAAGCTGTGAAGAAACTTGATGATTTCTTGCATGGACTTAGCCCTGGATGGGTTCTTTGTGTCTTTGTGCCCAGGCTTCCCTATTGTGTTTATTATGTGTGTGTATGTGTGATTTGCTTTCCTATAGGAAAAAGGTACCAGTTTTGTGCAGAGACAAGAGTTTACAGTATGCTTTGTGAGTACTGTGGAAACCACTTTTAAAATATTATCGTTTGGCATCCTGGGCTTGTGCTGGAAGTGAAGTCTCTTGAGCGGATTCTAGAATCCTTGAGACATTGTCTTGCTCCTATTTCATCGAGAATCCCAGATATCTTCACGTCAGCACTTTCCAGACAGCAACAGTGTGGGTTTGAACATTCAGCTTGGCTGTCTGCTCTTCCAGCGACACTAGCAGTTCCCAGATCCTAATCATATTTGTAAGTAATGATTCATTTTCATTAGAAGGACTCTAATTAGGTGTCCTGTACTGTCATCTGAGGTTTTGATGGCGATTACTGAGGCTCAGAATCGGGGCACATGAGAAGACCCATTTTGGGGTGTTTATCTTGGGACATACTGCCATGGGTTCTCTCTAGGTTCCCAGTCTCGACTTACCCTTGGCTCCCACTAGGCTTTTCTTTTTCAACCTGAACGCCCAGAACTGTAGTCCCACAGAATGTTAAAACCTAGGGTTTTTATGATTTCTCATTTTCTCTTCCCTTCCCTTCCGGTTTTAAGTCATGGCTTTTCCAACTATAACCCTGGAGATCAACAACTGTCTTGTTTTTATTGAACCGGAAGCCGCTCTACACACCTTTCCAGCTGAAATGCTTAAAATCAAACAGCTAATAAATATATATTATTTCCCAAGGAACTTAAATGATTTTGCTAATTAATTTTTTAGGAGATTTTTAAAATGTTATCTGTTGTTCTCTTGGTTTTCTCTGTTTGTTTTAGGCTTTACGCTGCCCTGAAATTGAAAAAGAAGAGCATAGAACCACAGAAACATAGAATTGGAAGGGGGGCCCTAGCCCATTGAGTCCAACCAACTCCTGAATGCAGGGACTCCAGGTAGAGCCTCCCCAGCAGGTAGCTGTCCGGCCTCTTTTTGACAACACCCAGAGACCCCACCCTGTCTCCAGGTAAGTGCTTCCCATTGGCACACTCCTCTTCCTGTCAAGAAGTTCTTTCTAAAATTCAGTTGGGATCTATCCAGATGAGGTCTGAGTAGTGCAGAATATGATGGAACTATTATTTCCCTTATCTTGGAAACTATGGTTTTATTAAACAAACAAACAAACAAACAGATAGACAGATAGATAGAAGTGACTGTAAAGTTAATTAGTAAAGTAAAAATGGAAAAAACGAGAGTGAAGAAAAATGGAAAAATAAAGTGAAACTGACACACTTGCCTGTCTCTTTTTGGGGGAAGACTGTCTGCCGGTCTTTCAGGATCGAAAGGCAGGGTGGAAATTGCATGCTGAGATCTCCAGGAGAGGCCTTCTTGTGGATGGGCATGAAGAAGAGGGCTGTTCCTACCCTGAGGAAGGCACTCCGCTCAGAGCTTTATTTCGTTTTAGGAAGGTCGTAAAGCCCTATTTTGTGTTTATTGGTCACTACTTGTAAATGGCTTTCTGGCTTATTCTGGTAAAGGTTTTGAAGCAAGGTGGATGGAGCATAGCAGTGGGGCCACATCCATTCCCTGAGGTTATTTTTGTGGCGCTTGACCAGTCCAAATTCTCTTTTTAAAATGTCCCTTTTACTAGGTAAAAAAAAGGGAATTGCCTTTACTGGAAGATTCTAGGAGTGAGCCAATTCACCTTTTAAATAGTTTTCAAGGACCCATATACTGTTGAACATTTTCTTTAAAAAATGTTTTTCAAAACCAGAAGTGGACTTCCACCTGTTTCTGAGGTGCTGTGTGATGTGTTGTGTGCGATTTTGGGCAGCTGATGAGGCCCCCGGTGGTCTCCAGAGGCAGAAGATCGGCCTCCAGACCAGCCTAAGCTGTTCCCCTCTGCTTTGCTTCTTAAGCTTGTGTGTAGTGATTTTGTTAGCTGCCTGGTTAGCCATATCTTTAATGGAAAGAGGGCGATACAAAGGTAATAATCAATGAACATCCACATTTCTGACTCTATGGTTCTCTTCCCTCTCTTTTATTCTGTGGCAAGTGGTTGGGCTAGACAGCCCTTGTGGTATCTTCCAACTCTGTGGTCCTTGCTATCATTAAACTCTGTCCAGAAGTGAAACATACGCATCAAAGCAGCCAATGGGGAAGTAATTTGGAGAAAGCAGACACAAAAGGAATTAATAGTGCAGTCCTCTGCGTGTTTACAGGGAATTAAACAGTTCTATTCACTGGATCTTATTCCCCAATTAGAGTGCATAGGACTATATCCTAATTGACAAAAATCCTGAAAGATGGCAGAGCAAATGTGTGTATGTGGCCGTTTTGTCATTAGAGAAATTCCCCAATCCCGATGAGAGTGTTTTCTCTTTCCGCGCCTTTTCGAGGTTTGTGTGCAATTCTGTATGCTCTGCACAACTTCCTCTCAAGACCAATTATTTCCTCCTGAAACAGCATGACAAGTGGGTATAAATATTCTGTCTAATATCACAGCCGTTATTCCTCCTTTGATTTATACTGTGTTCCTCCAGCGATACACACAAAACAATCTGCTTGTTCGTTTCGCTGCAGCTGTACAAGTCAAGGGAGCACGAGGTGGACTGTCACTACCGCCACAGTAAGGGCAGACTCACTTCTGAGCCAAGTACGTTTTCCGTTGGCTTGAAACCAATGATTCTCCTTGGGCAAGAACAGACTGCCCCACCAGCCAGTGCAAAAATGCCCCGTCCCGCCGTTTCTTTGTTGGGAACTCCCAGAACCAGAATCTGTCAAGATGTTGAGATACCCACTGCTAGCACAGTAGGACAAAAACAAGCCATCAGACCTTTAAAAACAAAAACAAGCCACCCATTGTCACCAGTCCTGAATGGTCATTACACTGGAACCACTCTAGAGCCACTGAAGCCCCCTATCCCCAGGAAGCCATTCATACCCGAATGAGACCAGGGGGAATCATAGAAGCCTCTGGCTTTGTGTGTGTAGTCAGGCACAAAGCAAAGATTCACCCACTGAGGTCCACTGGGGTCTTCAGGAGGTCATAGAGTCATAGAATCATAGAAATGTAGAGTTGGAAGAGACCACACAGGCCATCCAGTCCAAATCCCTGCCATGCAGGAATACCCTCAAAGCACTCCCGACAGATGGCCATCCAGCCTCTGCTTAAAAACCTCCAAGGAAGGAGACTCCACCACACTCCGAGGCAGCAGATTCCACTGCCAAACAGCCCTGACTGTCAGGAAGTTCTTCCTGAGGTTCAGGTGGAATCTTCTTTCCTGAAGCTTGAATCCATTGCTCCTTGTCCTGGTCTCTGGAGCAGCAGAAAGCAAGCCCTCTCCGTCCTCTACATGGCATCCCTTCAAATATTTAAACATGGCTATCATGTTCCCTCTTAACCTTCTCTTCTGCAGACTAAACATACCCAGCTCTCTAAGTCTATCCTCATAGGGCTTGGCTTCCAGGCCCTTCACCATTTTGTTCGCCCTCCTCTGGACACATTCCAGCTTGTTGATATCCTTCTTGAATTGAGGTGCCCAGAACTGGACCCAGTATTCCGGATGAAGTCTAACCAAAGCAGAATAGAGTGGTACTATTACTTTTCTTGATCTAGACACCATATTCCTATTGATGCAACCAAGAATTACATTGGCTTTCTTGGCTGCCGCATCACACTGCTGACTCATATTCAGTTTGTGGTCCACCAAGACTCCTAGGTCCCTTTCACATGTACTGTTATCCAGCCACATGTCCCCAGACTCAGTGGGTGATGTAATCATTTTTCATCTGACTATGGAGACATAGTTTTGCAAAAAAACAAAAACAAACCCCGCCCTCCAGCAGGCAGAAAATGCTATCGGGCAGGCTTCAACAGCTCTGTGAAACATCAGGGGGGAGCGCTCTGGTCACTGCAGAGGGAAGAAGACGATACCAACCTCCACAGCAACCACACATGTCTATAGACACGTATAAGGCAAAATTACACCTGTCTGTGCCACCAACAGGATCTCAACCAGTGCCTCCAGTGGCTGCTACCTTCGAAGCAGGTATGAATTACCAGTGGTTCAACTCTTGCCATTTCTGCAGGCCCCTCACTGTCTAGGGGCCCTGTGCTGAAGGAAATATAGGTGGCATATTTCATCTATTCTCTTATTTAATGCCCAGATATGTGTAGAGAAGATACCTTCTTTTGGGGAGATCGCTTAGAGCCTGAAACACATTAATTTGGCTTTTCCTGTAAAATAGTACTTCCATGTCTGAACAGCTATCACATTAAATAAAGACAGAAATTGTCTTCTGCTGCCTCAGATGACAGGATGAAATTTTTTCTTTGTTTGTTCTTACATGCCTTCAAGTCAATGCTGATTTATGGCAGCGCTCTTCTAGGGTGTTCTTGATGAGCTGTATTCAGAGGAGGTTTGCTATGGGCTAAGCGATCTGGGTATGCCCAAGATTACCCACTGGGTTTCCATGGCTGAGTTGTCATTGAGCCCTGGTCTCACCGAGCCATAGTCTGACATCCAAGCCCCACATAAATTACAACTGGCAAGAGCTTGGCTAAACATGAGGATAAACTTGACTATCAGAACAGCTTGACAGTGGAACCAACGGCCTGGAGCAGGGCTTTCCAAACGGTGTGCTGCGACACGTAAGTGTGTCGCCTGAAGTGTGTAGGTGTGTCGCCTACAATCTTGGAAATGTATGTTATAATTTATAAATCATATATTTTTAAAAATATATGAAAGGTTTTCATGAGATATGTTGTTTCCCCATACATTTTGTTATTACAATTTATGCATGTGTCTGTATTTCTTATAAGAGGCTAGTTTAACTTCTGGTTTGCTAGTAAAACTTAAATTGCTGTGTCACGAAATGATGCATGTCTAAAAAGAGTGTCACCAACATGAAAAGTTTGGAAAGCTCTAACCTAGAGGGATGATGGACTCTCCCTCACTGGAGGGCTTCAGGCTGTAGTTGGACAGCTATCTGTTTGAGGGTGACCTAGCTGTAGATTCCTGAACAGAATCGGCCATCAGGCTGGACTGGCTTGCAAGAAATCCGCCAGTTTTACAGCTACAGCCCAGAGATTCTGCCTTTATGAACCCAACATGGTTCAGATCCCTCCTAGCCTTGTGTATACACCACTGAGGCACCAAGGTGGTGGGAATTTTGAAGCTCAAGCTTGGGCAAGCTGGAAACAGTGGAAGGTCAATCAGCCCAGGGCTTTCCATGGCTGTGGCAGCTTCTGGAGATGGAAACAAGAACTGATGTGTGTATCCAAGCAGGGCCCTACCGATGCAGAGGAGACGGTTAAGAGGGGACATGATAGCCCTGTTTAAATATTTGAAGAGTTGTCATGTTGAGGAGGGAGCAGGCTTGTTTTCTGCTGCTCCAGAAACTAGGACAAGGAGCAATGGATTCAAACTACAGGAAAAGAGATTCCACCTGAACCTCAGGAAGAACTTGCTGACAGTCAGAGCTGTCCGGCAGTGGAATATGTTGCCTGGAAGTGTGGTGGAGTCTCCTTCTCTGGAGGTTTTTAAGCAGCGGCTGGATGGCCTTCTCTTGGAAGTGCTTTGATGTGGGTTCGTGCATGGCAGGGGGTTGGACTGAGTGGCCCCTGAGGTCTCTTCCAACTCTATGATTCTTTCTTTTAAATGCTAGCAGCTGCTGTGGGGCTCTCTGGAAGGAGCTCAGTTGCTTCTTAGATGTTGCTTGTGCAGTGGTTTGTTTTCATAACCTCGTTGTTCTGTTCAAATCCTTCTCTGGGTGCCTTTAAGACCCCTCTCTAAACTGCAAACCCCAGGATTCCATAGGATGTTGAAAGTGGAATAATAGCACTATAAGAGTGTAATGCAGAAATGGCCTTGCTTTCTCATCTCCTGGACAGCTTCATGGTCTCACTAATAAGACAGGGGTTCCAAGTCACACAGCAGAGATGCTCTAAACAGGACAAAGAAGAGCTGCTCCTATTCTGAAAAATAAAGCTGCTGTCTTTATCAAGCACTCTCCAGAGGATGTCAAGTAATGCTCCCTCTTTGTCTTAAGTGCGCTGATAACAGGGAGGAGCTACAAATAGAATATCTTTGCTTTGATTGTCTCTCAGCTATCAAAATCCCCTCTTCCCACAAGTAATTACCATCTTCTAATTAGGTTTAAATATAAAAGATTCATGCCTCATTGAAATCTGGAGCACTTTGGTCAAAGGAAAGCAAGTGCTTTCTGAATCAGGATTTCCTTTCTTTTTCTCTCTTTCTCTCTCTCTCTGTGTTACGAGTTGCAACATAACCAAGACAGAAAAATAAAGGATACTTGGCTTTCCTCATGGTGAAACAAATTGGGCAATATATGCAATGGGTGGACAGACAAGATTGTTCAAAATATTTTGCAAATGAGACAAGATTTCAGATCACAGGTCTTCTAGTTGGCAGTTTATAAATGCAGCACAACCTCAGATTTATTCTGTGGTGAATCAATCTGAGGCCCATCTCCTTAAGCAAACACCTAGCTCTTAAAGCATAAATAAAGGATAGCACTATAACAGTGTAGTGTGGAAAGGCTCTTACAATATCCCACTAGAGAGTCCTAACACTCCCTTGAATTACAGTTCTAAAAGCACCATGATCTAATACACTAATGCTATAGTCCAATCTAACTCCCTTCTGCCATGCAGGAACCCACATCAAAGTACTCCCAACTGATGGTCATCCAGCCTCTGCTTAAAAACCTCCAGAGAAGGAGACTCCACCACACTCCATGGAGGCAGCAGATTCCACTGCCGGACAGCCCTGACTGTCAGGAAGTTCTTCCTGAGGTTCAGGTGGAATCTCCTTTTCTACAGTTTGAATCCATTGTTCCTTGTCCTAGTCTCTGGAACAGTGGAAAACAAGCCTGCTCCCTCTTTGACGTGACATCCTTTCAAATATTTAAACATGGCTATCATGTTCCCTCTTAATCTTCTCTTCTGCAGACTAAACATACCCAGCTCCCTAAGTCGCTCCTCATAGAGCTTCATGGCTTCCAGATCCTCCACCATTTTGCTTGCCCTCTTCCGGACATGCTCCAGTTTGTCAATATCCTTCTTGAACTGAGGTGCCTAAAACTGGACACAGTATTCTAGATGAGGTCTAACCAAAGTAGAATGGAGTGATACTATTACCTCCCCCGATCTAGACAACATACTCCTGTTGATGCAACCAAGAATCACATTGGCTTTCTTGGCTACCGCATCACACTGCTGACTCATGTTCAGCTTGTGATCTACCAAGACTCTTAGATCCCTTTTGCATGTATTCCACTTTCTACATCCTGTGGAATCCTGGGGTTTGCAGTTCAAGGACGGGCTTTTAGAATTCTCAGCCAGAGAGCTCTTCGGCCTCAGTAAACTGCAAACCCCAGAATTTCACAGGAGGTTGAAAATGGAATCATAGCATTACAACGGTGTAGTGCAGAAAGGTCCTTAGTATCTCACTAAACTGCAGATCCTGAGAGGTATTTTTTTCTTTTCTTTTTTTTTAAAAAAAATCCGGGTTCTGGGCATGATAGCTCAGCAGAGAGGGCTTCGGGGAGCTAGTTTTCACACAAATCTGTACTCAAATGTTGGGCTTGTCTCTGCCATTTCTTCCCGGTCCTGAGTAGTTCAGAGCTGTTTTACGCAGCATCTTCCACTGTGTGAACTTACGAATGGCTCCCAGCCGCAAAACAATGTTTACATCGATCTGAGATAGCAGAAGACATTTCTCTCTCTCTCTCTCTCTTTCTCCCTGCGGTCCTCCGCATGAGAAGCCATTATTTCACAGGTCAGCTACACGGTTGTTCTGATAATAAGTTCAAGAGTGCACTTTAAAAGATTCCAGCAGATGGGCCGACGTGAATACCAGACTGTTCCACTTGACTTCTTTGGGCGGAGAGGATGGAGGGGGGAGCACTGAGGTTGATCATAAACGCTCTTATTTATTATTTATTTATTCAAGGAATTCAAATAGACCGCATCTAGTATCAAGTCCTTGTGAAGCAATGTACACAGGATGAAAGAATCAACAGTACATTAGGCAAATCATGTTAGCACACAGCAGACGCAGTGAAAAGTTGCACAGAGAAGGTCTTGTCTAACTAACTGGGAGGGAGGGAAAGAGTTGGGAGTCCAGGCAAGATGTCTGACGAAGATCTTACATAAGAAATAGGGTTGTATTGGTGAAGGTGGTCTTTAAGATAACCCAGTCACTGTGGAGTTCAGGGTTAGCGTAATAAAGATCCAAGTTTAACTAGCCACTCAGCTTTGGAGCTCACTGGGTAAACTGAAGCTAGCTTCTTTCTTGATCTTTCTTACCTTAAATGGTTGCAGTGAGGATAAAAGTGATTGGAAACACAGATGACATCCTCAGCAATTTTGAAGAAGGGTGGGACAAAAATGGAAGTAGAAGAAAAACAGGAACTGAAATCAGCAGCAAACTGTGTACGCAGTTGTAATGGGTGGACTGACCAAACCCACAGGGTGCCCACCAATGGCTGCTTTTCATCCTGGAGAGAGGTGACGAGTGCAGTGCCGCAGGGTTCTGTCCTAGACCCAGGGCTATCAATGACTTGGATGAAGGAGTAGAGGGCATGCTGATCAAATTTGCAGATGACACCATATTGGGCGGGGTTGCTAATATGCCAGAGGACAGAATCAAATTTCAAAATGAACTTGACAGACTGGAGAGCTGGGCCAAAGCTAACAAAATGAATTTCAACAGAGAGAAATGTAAGGTCTTACCTTTAGGCAGAAAAAAAGGAATGCACAAATATAAGATGAGGGACACGTGGCTGGATAACAGTACATGTGAAAGGGATCTAGGAGTCTTGGTAGATCACAAGCTGAACATGAGTCAGAGTGTGATGCGGCAGCCAAGAAAGCTAACATGATTCTTGGTTGCATCAATAGGAGTATGGTGTCCAGATCAAGGGAGGTAATTGTACCCCTCTATTCTGCATTGGTTAAACCTCATCTGGAACACTGTGTGCAGTTCTGGACACCTCATTTCAAGAAGGATATTGACAAGCTGGAGCATGTCCAGAGAAGGGCGACTGTTACCCTGTGAACTGGGGGTCCCGGGAGGGACACCAAAATGTGCTCCACTAAAGGTGGGGAAAATCAACTCAGAGCACTGCTTAGCGTTACGAGAGGCAGGGTAACGTAGCGAGATCTTGAACCCTACGTCTACGGGGTCGGGCCGAGTCAAGGAGCACACAGAAGTTCAAATAATAAATGATGTTTTATTAAACACAAGCAAAACAGTGTGTGCGACACACTCACACAAGATAACTAAAGAAAATAAAGGTTGGAGTGGTATAGAGGGATTTTTAGAGGGGTTGCTGGTTTGGGTGACACTTCACCTGTCCTGAAGCCCGGAAAAATAGAGAGCGAGGCTGGGGTGCGATGTAGCTCAGCACGTGGAGCTGAGGGGAGGCTCGCCAAGCAGAGTGGCAGAAAGGCGGGATGAAACTCGGGAGCGATCCGAGGAAGGTCTCGGAATCGAGGGTTTTTATAAGGAGAATGTGACTGCAGGCTATGCCGCACTTGGGGGAAAACAATAGATTTGGAGTTGGAGACAAAGCCTCCGAAAGGTCAGAATCTGAAAGACTGAGTTATCGCAGAGGTTCTCAATAAAGTAGCCAGTATACAGACGCAGAGTACTTGGGTATTGCATAGTTCACCCATCAAGCTGCCATTGCGGGGCAGAGGCTCTTTTGTAGGTTGCGTGCACACTTAATTAGAGTACTTGCCTGGAGGTCTCCTAAAGCGGTGAGTCGGTTGTTTTCTGGCCTGCCTGTATTGTCTAGGAATATTACGGCGATAATCAGCTGAGCCTGTATGCATGCTTGTCCGGGGGCTTTGCAAGCACGTGGAAGGGAATAGATAAGTGAAGCCGAATTATGATATCAAAAGGGTATCTTTTAATATCCCCAAAGCTCGGACTAGCCAGGGCAGTAACACGACCAAAATGGTGAAGGGTCTGGAAGCCATGAAACCCTATGAGGAACAACTTAGGGAGCTGGGGATGTTTAGTCTGCAGAAGAGAAGGTTAAGAAGGGACATGATAGCCATGTTTAAATATTTGAAGGGATGTCATGTCAGGGAGGGTGCGGGCTTGTTTTCTGCTGCTCCAGAGACTAGGACAAGGAGCCATGGATTCAAGCTGCAGAAGAACTTCCTGACGGCCAGAGCTGCCTGGCAGTGGAATCTGCTGCCTCCATGAGTGGTGGAGTCTCCTTCTTTGGAGGTTTTTAAACAGAGGCTGTATGGCCATCTGTTGGAAGTGCTTTGATGTGTGTTCCTGGATGGCAGGGGGTCGGACTGTATGGCCCCCGTGGTCTCTTCCAAATCTATGATTCCAGGATTCTACACAGAACACAGAGTGGAATTTTTTTAATTAATTGCTAGCAAGTCAGCTTCAACTTATGGTGACTATATGAAGGAAAAACCTCTAAGACACTCTGTTATTAATATCCCTGCTCAGGTCTTGCAAATCCAGGGCTGTGACATCCTTGACTGTGTCACTCCGTCTGTAATGTGGTCTTCCCCTTCCTCGCTATGCTTTACCAAACATTACTGTCTTTTCTTATGAGTCAGTCCATCTTGTGATATGTCCAAGGTACAATAGCCTCAGTTTAGTCGTTTCAGATTGTAGTGCATGCTGAAGCATCAGCTGCTCTAAGATCCATTTGTTTGTCTTTTTGGTAGTCCATGTATCTGCAGAACTCTGCTCCAGCACCGGTCCTTGACTGTGCCGCCTGACTTGCTCTTTAAAGCTGATAGTGTGAGATTGTGGGGTGCGAGGTGCAATTAATGAACAAAGATGAGTTTAGAGCAGGGTTTTCCAAAGTGTGTGTCACAACACATCAGTGGGTTGCCTGAAGTGTGTTGGTGTGTCACCTCCCTGACTGAGAAAGACCCCCCACCCAAGCCTGGCCCACTGCCATCGCTCTCACTGGGGCCTTTCCCCAGCAAGAGTGATGGCAGTGGGCAAGGACTGGGTGGGAGGGGGCTGCCTTTCCCCCTGCCATCACTCTCGATAGGGCCTTTCCTGACAAGGGCGACGGCAGCAGGCCTGGATCGGGGGGCAGCCTTTCCCCACCCCAGATACACCTCTGGGTACCTCTGGCTTGCTAGTAAAACTGAATTAGTCTTTCACGAAATGATGCATGTTGAAAAAGTGTGTCACCAACATGAACAGTTTGGAAAGCTCTGATTTAGAGAGTATATCCATTTCTGTGCTAGACTGTTATAGCACTATTATTCTACTTTCAACTTCCTATGGAATCGTGGGCTTTGAGGCTGTCCTGAAACTGCAAACCCCAGGATGCCATAGGATGTTGAAAGCGGAATAATAGCAGTATAAAAGTTTAGTGTGGAAATGGCCAAAGAGAGATAATAGACCCTGTTAGAGGAACTCCATCTAAAGACTTTCGGAAGCTGTGCTACGTAGAGATATAAATTTTCGCTTGTGGCATATTACTTCCTTCCCAGTGGCAGAGCTTAGAGTTTATGGCCGGGGGGCAACAGGGGGGCGTGGCTGTGGCGTGAGGGTTGTGGCCGCTGTGTGTGGCTGCGGTGCACGGAGGCATGGCCAGGGCATGCGGCTATGGGCTGGGATGCCCCAAAAACATCGCTTGCTGCCCAGGGCAAACCGCCCCCCTCCCCAAATCCCTACACGACTGTTTCTTCCTCTTCATTTAACAAATGTTTGCTCTCTATATTCTGGTTTTCTTCATGCAAATTTTGTGCAGAATCAATCCCAAACTGCAAATAGTCTTTCAAAACCGCACAGTTTTCAAAGCCTTTCGCACAGCAGGAAAAAATTACTAAAATTACTCATTGCTTCCTCCCGACTCCTCTAGCTGCTGCCTTGTTATGTGGACTTTTACTAATTGATTCATTTTACAGTATTTCTACTCTGTCCCATGTTGTAAGATTTACAGGCAGCGTACGCTAAAATCACTTGAACCATTTAAAGTGTAGAACACCAAGGCAATAAAATTTAAAACAATGAAAGCAGCTCAAACATTCTAAAAATGTATTAAACAATAGCCTAGGGTTTTTTTTATAGTTGAAGTTAAAGCAACATAAAGCTATGCATGCATAAAGATTAGAAATATTGAATGGATTGTTTGCATCTTTTTCAACAATTTGCCAGTGTGGCTCTGCTTGTTGTGTATATAAGCCTCCCTTCACAAAAGAAAAGGAAGCAGATTACAGAAACATTGACCCTCTGACCCCTCTCAGAGGGGCTCCCTGTCTCCAGAGGCTGGTGATTTCTTGAGGCAGCATCTATCCTCAATAAGAAGAAACATTGCAAATATTTTCTGTGTGTCCCTCTTACTATATACTGAGGGAATGACACTGGGGCCATTTCAGTGCAATGATGCTCTCCCACATCGTTCTGTCGCAATCTTGTTAGTGTGGGATGGGAGAGTGTCCTCAGTGCTCCCCTCCGCACCCGGCCAGCCACCTGCAGAAGAGAGCGCCAGGGACACACTCCTTCCTTCCACACTGCAGCCGGCCTTCCTGCCATGCTGCAGTGGGGAAGGAAGCGCCTGATCGTGCTTCCAGGCCTTTTGCATGGCCGGCGGCGATGGAGGCTTGTGCGATTGGGGCCATTGATGGAGTGTTTCCGGCAGCGATAAACCCCGTGATCACACTGGCTAGCAATTGAGAAGGCAGGACCATGAGGACATCATGCAGAAGCACCATTGTGGTCCCGCTCCTCTCATGTCCCCATGCCAGGAGGACGACATCCTGTGGAAAGAGCCTAGGTTGCACTTTTGCATAACAGAAAATGCAATGGCCAGTATGTTGTATGCCCTCCCATTGGACAACAGTCACTGTAACTCCCCACCCACTGCTTGCGACTGCTCTTACCAAACCCTATAGTTTGGGATGGGAGTAGGGGTGGGAAGGAAACTATTGCAGTTGGATAGTGAATTTTTGGCCCTTCAGATTCTTGGGATGCTGAATGGAATGCTCAAAATGCCATAAAACAAAACAAAATCCCCAGAAATAATTCCATTTATGCTTCTGAAAAATTGGCGTCTTTCGCTGTTAAACTCTGCAGGAGGTACAACCTATTTAAAATATCATTTGGCACTTCTGGAGCCTTCCAGGAAAGGCAACTTAGTGTCTGTTTGTTTGTTTTTTTAACCAGAAAAAAAGTGGTTTGGGGAGTCTGGATGGAGTGAGTTGAGGACCACAAGAACAGCCTATTGCCCTGGGGCCTCATTGTGCTGTCCTAGGCAATTAGTATGCCAAAACCTATGCAAATACTTTCTTTTTAAAGTAGATTCCAGGAAGCATAGAAAAATTAGCAGGTAATACGTAAGGGGATTTTTTTAAATGTGAGGCTCACAACCACTTCCAGTTGACCAGGTATGAAAAATCTGCATTGGCTTGTCCGAATTAGAGAGCATCTTTCTGTAATTGCTACTGCACTGGCAACATGAAACATATTAAGCATTCATGAATTTCCGTACGGTTGACAAAACACAACATGGGTTTCTCCATGCCTGAGAGTACGTTGGAGATAATAGCTTTTTATAAGGAGATTTCATCAAGGCTTGGAGATATTTCTCTTTTTAATCCTTTGTGTAAAACATTGACTTTTCTAATCAATTGCACGGGGGAACAGAAATAAATCCTTCGGATTTTCTGGATTATGTGTGAAATGCAACAGGGAACATTTAGACTTATCAGTAAATAAACAAACACATAAATCAAGAGAGAGAGAGAGTCCTCCCCTATCCATGCTTATTATTTAATTTCCAAATGACAAGTCGATTGTCAAATGGAATTAAGTAGCTGTAGAAGCCAGCACAGGGGCTCTGCTAGTTGCAGCGGAGAGGTGTATGTTCACAACACTAAACTGAACCTATTTGCTTAATGGATGCTCAGGATGTACTGAAATCTTTCGCATGACTGCACAGCTGGAGTGTTAGAAATTTTTAAAAAAGCATCAGCACAGATAGTAAGTGACTAGTAAACAGAACAGTGAATAGCCAAGTGGGCTTTGAAATTTCCAGTGATGTAGACTCAAGTCGATAGACTCGGACTCAAATCAGACTTAAGTCTCGACTCAGACTTAACTTGGCAAAAATTACACACTGACTTGATTTGACTTGAGACTTGCATATTTTTAGTGACTGACTTGCTGCTCTTGGTTCAGCAACATAACGCATCCATCCAGAAACCTTACAACTTACTGGTCACACGACTATCTGTCTCAAGCCGAAAGTGTGGACACATTTCTCAGAGGGAACAGCAAATGGGTCAAGCAGTGAGCGTGAGGTGAGGTTGAGGTCTGCTCAGCAGCCTGTCACTGCTATATATAGGAGGAGCTTTCTAAAACTTTTCCTAAGAGCAGAAGGCAAGACTCATGCCCAGAGCAGAGGGCGTGTATCTCAGAGGGGAACAGAAAATGTGTTAGGCAGTGGTCTTGAGGAGGAAGGATGAATAGCTGTAATATTCAAACTACAATACAGGCAGGCCAGAAATAGCTAACTCACTGCTTTAGGAGACCTCCAGGCAAGTACTCTAATTAAGTATGCACGCCACTTACAAAAGAGCCTCTGCCCCGCAGTGGCAGCTTGATGGGTAAACTATGCAATACCCAAGTACTCTGCGTTTGCATACTGGCTACTCTATTGAGAACCGCTACGATGACTCAATCGTTCAGATTCTGACCTTTCGGAGGCTTTGTCTCCAACTCCAAATCTATTGTTTTCCCCCAAGTGTAGCACAGCCTGCAGTCACAATTCTCCTTATAAAAACCCTTGATTCCGAGACCTTCATCGGAACGCTCCCGAGTTTCCTCCCGCCTTGCTGCCGCTTTGCTTGGCGAACCTCCCCTCAGCTCCACATGCTGAGCTACATTGCACCCCAGCTTCACTCTCTATTTTTCCGGGCTTCAGGACAGGTGAAGTATCACCCAAACCAACAATCCCTCTAAAAATCCCTCTATATCACTCCAACCTTTATTTTCTTTAGTTATCTTGTAAGAGTGTGTCGCATACACTGTTTTGCTTGTATTTAATAAATATCATTTATTATTTCAACTTCGGTGTTCTCCTTGACTCCACCCGACCCCGTAGACATAGGGTTCAAGATCTCGCTACGTTACCCTGCCTCTCGTAACGCTAAGCAGTGCTCTGAGCTAATTTTCCCCAACTTTAGTTGAGCACATTTTGGTGTCCCTCCCGGGACCCCCAGTTCACAGGGTAACAAGAGGACCAACTCTACTTAAATTATTAAAACTGACTTTCGACTCTGTCCAGAAATTCTGGAATACAGGTTTGGGTATAAAGTTGGCTCCCAGACTTGAGATTTGACTTGAAAGTATCTTGCAAGGACTTGAGACTTGAAATAAAAGACTTAAATATATCACTGGAAATTTTGTGTCGTAACCTTTCCAAGTAACCACTTCTTTGATACATAGATTGATGCTCTTGGGTCTGTTGTTCCTTCACTGTGAAACTTGGTTAGTTTCTGCCGTCTTTTTCTTAGAGAGAATTGTTCACAGCATGCCTCCATCCAAGGAAGACGGTGTTGTTATTGTTTGGCTTCAGGTCACTTCTGACTTATGGCAACCCTAAGGTGAGCCTATCACAGAGTTTTCTTGGCACGATTTGTTCAGAGGGGGTTTGCCTTTGCCCACCTCTAAAGCTGAGAGACTGTGATTTGTGCAAAATCACCTGGTGGGTTTCCATGACCAAGTATAGTTTTGAACCTGGTTTCCAGAGTCGTAGCCCAATGTTCAAACCACTGCAACATGCTGAACAGCATTGGGGGATTCTTATGACCACGTTTAACAGCTACTGAAATGATATACTCGTGTTCATCTTTTCACTTGGCTATAAACATCCACAGTGGTTAGCCAACTACTATTCAGATCTATGATTCTATGATTCTAACAGTTTGTAGCTACTAAGCTGCTGTACTCTGCTGGCATTTGCATGAATAGGTTTAGGTAGGGAAGGATTTCTCAGAGCTCAGGTTGTGGGGGAAAGGCTTAAGATTCCTGACAGTGAAGGAAGTAACAGTGCCCTTTAGAACAGAGGGAGCCCGACCCTTTTTCTATGTTCACAGTGAATGGGGCATCTTTTTTTCCCTGTTTATTTTTAAAATTGGAATTCCTAATTCATGACCTTACAAGACAAATGGGAAATGCAAACACATAACACTAACAGTATTGACAAATGATTTACATAAAACAACAAGTTTGTACACACACAAACACAGTAATCTACAAAAAAACAAAAAATCAACGATATAACACATCCAGCACAACATACTACATAAAATAACTTTGACTTCCTACTCTGGAAAAGCTACAGATTGGACAACAAAGAAGATAATCCAATTCAATCTGAATGGAGCACCTTGAGACCCAGCATGGTATGGTGGGCAGTGTTGGATAGCTTGGAAAAGTTACTTTTCTGGACTACAGTTCTCAGAATCTGATGTGGGGGATTCTAGGAGTTACAGTCTAAGAAAGTAGCATGTGCAAGCTCTGGTTGGGCTAAGACTAAGCAGACTTATATTAAAATCCTTGCTGAGACATGAAGATCATTGCATGACTTCAGTCACTTTCTTGCTTCACATGTTGGGTGGGCATGCTTCCTCCCAGCTTATTTAGTGGTTGCATTCATTCTTTCTTGCTTTTATCCCCATGTAGTCCAATGGAGGTGAACTGAAAAATTTCCATGCACTGTTAAGAGATGGACAAAGTACTGTAAATTCTTTTCGTCGACTCTCTTTTTTTCATTCCCATGAAAGACTTGATTGTGTGACTGAAGACAGTTTAGATGGTTAATCAGCAAAGACATCTTTAAATTTGATGATTGCGTCAGTTATAGTCCATCCATCTTGGATGATACCTATGTAGTTTTGCAAAGAAGAAAAACACCAGAACCCACCTCAGACTAGATCTTATAAGTAGTCGCTTGGAGTAAAAAACAACTGGAAAATGTAGTATACATGGATGAACAACAATCACAATGTTGGGAAACAGAGTTATTACTATTATTAAATATTTTTACACCAAAGAAATAAATTAACAGGAAGTATCTAAATTACAAAACCCACAAACAAGGACAGCAATAACAACAATAAACAAATTCTGCTTTACATCAAAAAAATAAATTGCAATTAACAATTGCCAAAAAAAGAAAAAAAAAGAGGCTGTATATTAGTTAACAAGTTGTTCTCTGCATGTCTATTAGGATTGCTTGTGTTGTCTATGAACATCTATGGACTGTGAGACTCTGAACCAGGTAATGACATATTCTTTAGATACAGCATTTGGAAACTGGTAGCTGCTCGTCTTTGTATGTCTGTAGTGACTGCAGCCTAGACAACTGGTGGATTAAGGAAGTGAACAAAAATTTTGCAGAATTTGTTTGTTTTTATTGCTGTCCCTGTTTGTGATTTCTGTAATTTAGATACTATTTGTTAATTGCAGTTTATTTCTTTGATGTAAAGCAGAATTTGGTTATTGTTATTATTGCTATCCTTGTTTGTGGGTTCTGTAACTTAGATACGATGTATTAATCGCAATTTATTTCTTTGGTGTTAAAATATATAATAATAGTAATAGACACTTCTATTTCCCAATATTGTGATTGTTATTCACAGACACGCAGACTACATTTTTAGTCCAAGTCTCTACTTATAGGACTTATGTAGTTTTCCAGCCCTTTTGCCTGTTGCCCCAAGATTGTGTCACTCCACATGAATGCCATGCATGAAAGAACCTTAATTTAATGTTTTTGTGAAGGATGATCTGGGTTGATCTGTCACATCATCAACAAGATCATCAATCAAGAGGTTTGGTCGTAGTTTATTTATAAGCTCTCATAGACTAGTCCATTAGAGGCACACCAAGCTGTAGCCCAGAGCTTTCCAAACTGTGTGTCGCGACATGTTAGTGTGTCGGCTGCAGTGTGTAGGTGCGTAATGGGTGGAGGGGCTGCCTTTCTTACCACGGTGGCAGGCTAAGCCTGGGTGAAGGGGCTGCCTGTGTCACCACCACCGCCCCAGGCCAAGGAAGACCCCATCGAGGGTGGTGGTGGGCCAGGGGCTGCCGCTTCCACCACCGCTGCCCCAGGCCAAGGAAGATCTCGGCAAGGGTGGCGGTGCCAGTGGGCCAGGCCTGGGTGGAGGGGCTGCCTCCACTTACTGAATTACTGTGTCGCAAAATGGTTCGTGTCTAAAAAGTGTGTCACCAAGATGAAAAGTTTGGAGAGCTCTGCTGTAATATGTGGAAGCTTCCCCCAAATAAAACTTGTTCGCCTTTAAGGTGCTAACATTTCTGGTTTTGTTCGTCTCATTTCTTTTTGCGCTTCCTCTTCTTCCGAGACCCTTGAAAGTATTGTGCCTGCATCTTTCTCTCTCCCGTTCTCTTTAAAAGAACACCAATGATTTCATCCTCTAGCAATCTCTATGCGCTTTACATTGATTTTCACCACGGAGCCATTAGAGGGAGTCTAAGCGCATGCAACCATGTCATTGTCTTCTTTTCTTCCTTACTGGGTCTGCCATCACCAAGAAAACTGTTTCCTCTTGCCCTCATTTTTCAAGATATACTTAGCATCGAAGCTGAGCAAAAGATTCCCAGAGTTCGCTTTTTTAGCTTGAAAGTGGTGATGCCTTTGGGTTGAGGAGACAAAGAAACGCTGTGGAAATCCCTTTTCTCTTGTCCTTTTCATGGTTGTTTATGACTATTCACACTTACTTTATTACTTTCTTCTGCTGTTTTGGTGACCATACCCCACCTAATTTCATTAATTTCATTCCTTTTCAAGCAATCCCTGGCTAGAGATAGTGCTCTGTTATAAAGCTGATAAGAAGTGGCATTATATAAATGTTTACAAAGGGAAATGAAGTCTGGAGTAAAGAGAATGTCCTAACTCGAGTAGACCCATTGAATCAACTTCTGAATGGTAGGTCAACAATTATTTTTGATTTAATGGTCCTACACAAGTTGGGACTAACAATTGAATTTAGGCAACGTTTCCCTACAATGCTCATATCTTATCCAATCAGGAATTACAAAATGAAGATCCCTTTTACAATAATCCCAGAAAAAAAAAATAATCTTGCTCACACATTGGAGGGCATTTCTCAGTTCTAAGAAAGATTTTCAGTAAACTGCTTTCCGAGTAGCTGGGTTTCCAACCCTGATTCTGAACTGAGATCAGGGAAAACCATCTCTCATTAACTGAAACAAGTTTCTGTAAATCTTGGATATCAAACAGAGACCCTTCTGGAAATAATAATCATGAATTTTGGAAGCCACCTTGGGTCCCATTCTGGGAGATAAGGTGGCATACAAATAAAATAAATATGTAGATAAAAAATAAATGGAGGGGAGGACTGTGCCAGATGTATAAATACAGAAAAGCGATCTATGAACATAGAGTGAGTATGACTCTCCCCACCACAAAAGGACATTCTTAAATATTTTATCCATACACTTAAGGATAATAATTATGGTAGTTTTCTCCTTGCTGTAGGAGAAAACATACAGAAATCTCCCTGCATTTGAATGTCTGGAGTGTTGTGGAGAAATTATTCTGGAGAGAAAAGATGGTTTTTATGCAAACAACCTGTTTTCAGTGCAGAAAACACTCCAACCCATGTTTTTCTCCACAGAATAATTCCTTCACAACACTTTGGGGTGTCAAATAATGAGGAAGAAAATTGCATGCATTCTATTATTTTTCCTGATGGGTCTTTCCATTTTTCAACCTGGGAATGAATAATTTGAATAATTGCAAAGATTCTTTCCATCCCTACTCCCCTGCATCTTAGGCCATTTTCGCACTAGACTGTTATAGTGCTTATATAGCTTATATAGTGTTATATTCCACTTTCAGCATCCTCTGGAATTCTTGGGTTTGCCAAGGCCCCTCCCTAAACTGCAAACCAAGGATTTCATAGGATGTTGAAAGTGGAATAATAGTACTATAACAGTCTAATGCAGAAATGGCCTTAAAATGAGGACCCTCGCCCCTTTCAGTCCATAGGCCATTACTGTAACTGAATGCAAGACATTGCTGAGAGGCCACTGAACTTCATCCCCTGCTTGTAGACCAGCTTGAGGCCCCTCTCTTGGATTAGGTGGAATTTTGGTCTTCTCCAGCATGACTGTTTTACAGTGTTCTTAGAAATGAGGTGCTGATCTATATGTCTAAAGGGAAAACAGACAAATTGGTAAGAACTGCATTGGATTGCTTCACCTCCACCTCCTCTCTGTCTTTTGCCTGGTTGTGCCTTGGACTAGCGGCACCTCAGCTTTTGACATCATGGACCCCTCTTTAAGAATCTGATTCAAGTTATGGACCCCCTTCTTGCCCAAAATGCACATAAACAAATGCACACGAAATATTGCATACAATTTAACCTCGAGACTTAAATGGTCAACAGACGATAAGGTGAACAATGAGTGGGCACCTGTAGATATCTTTCTTCAAAATCAAATAAAATAGGACTTGTTGGAAAAGAAAGACTTCATAGAAAAACAAGATGAGAAAGATCAGATTTGAAAAAGTAATGGTTAATAAGCTAAAATTTAGCGAACGAAAGAAATTATAAACAGCAAATAGAGTATTAAAAATCTTTTAATATAAATTGGATTTTTATGAAGTATCAGGAATAGACAATTAGAGGAAATTTGAAGCACGCTTGGTATATAGGTAAAATGTACTGCATCGGGGGAACGGAAGGAAGGAAAGAAGATACATGGAACTGCTTCTCAATAATTAAAAATGTACTATTGTTTCATTATTTGTTTGTATATTTTATGATGGATATGCTATATACTTGTATATTATTTCATTGGAATAACAACTTGAATAATGAGTGTATAGTGCTATAAAAATATAAACAAAAAATGTTGCATACGATTTATTATATTGCATTGGAAACTGATTTCCTAAACCTAGACTAGTCTTACCCCTGCTATGCATTTACAGATTTGCAAATTTTAGGAAGTTCATATTAATTTTTTAAAAAACTGAACAAAACTCTCACTCATCCCTAATCTGAGAGACCCAGGTCAGCTTTCAAAGTGATAGGTTCAAGTGTTAAAATTGCATGCGTGTGTTTGCTATAGACAGTTGCCTCAAAGAACAATGTGCTCTTTTTCACGGTACATAAGATTTTCTTTTCTTTTTAGAGTCTACTTTACACACACACACGCACGCACGCACGCACACAGGTCTGTAGTGTTTGTGCGGTACAAATTGAAGGTTGTGCTTTCAGAAGCAGCTTTAACTAATAACTTGGATGGGAGGCACTCTTCAAGTTCACACTCCTTTGAGATGCTCCCTCACTTTATTGCTTCTCCTTTTCTTTTGTGGTCCTTGTGTGTAAATCTTCCTTTGATAGTAACACTGCTTCCCTTTGAGCTATAGGAAAGCAGTGATGATTGAATTAGGCAGAGATGTTCTTTCCCACCCCTGAATTACTGTATTTTATCTCCTCCTCAAAGGCTTGTTGGTTCAAGCCATCCTCGGATGCTGTCTGATATCGCCCTCCCCTCTCACCCCACCACCTCTCCTTTTAACACCACCTCGTTCTTGCCAGGGCAAGTAAATCTTCAGTTTTTGTCTGACTGTAGTGCAGATTAAGAAAATTGTTTCATTCCTCCCCATGGGAGCTTCTTTCCTGAAGCGAGGATTTGTTTTTTCCGATCCAACCACATTGCCCAATCTCAGGGGCCACAAAAACAGACTCCAGGCAATATAACTGGCATTGGAGGGCAGGGCAAGGACACGTACCCTCCAGCATCTTCCCGGGCTCATCTCAATTTTGTACCCTTGTTGCATTGAAGTGGAAGTCTAGATAAAACCAGAAAGGCAGGGCTTCTCTTGTGGTCAGAACTTAATACGTTGGCTTGATTGGGACACTTCCTGGTATGTGGATAGTCAAACTGCCAGTAGGATGGCATGTGTCCTGATTTGTAGAGAAGAGCTTGATTTCAAGCAGTGGCAGCTGGTGGCTTCCTTGTCAGTTGGGGTGGTGAAGCTATTCTGAGTTTTAGGTCATTTCCACACTAGACTGTTATAATACTATTATTCCACTTTCAACATCCTATGGATTTGGGAGGGGTCTTTGAGGTCCCTCCCTAAACTGCAAACCCCAGGATTCCATAGGAAGTTGAAAGTGGAATAATAGCACTATGACAGTCTAGTGTGGAAATGGATTTAATTTGAATTTTAAAGGTGCTGTCCAAGGTACTCAACCTATTTTCAGCACCTTGGACAACTCCTTTGAAGATGAAAGGCTGAATTAGAGCACAGAGAGGATTCTTCTTCTCACTGACATGGAAGCTACCATCTGAAGACTGTCCAACCCGAGTCCAGTTTAAAGAATAAGTCCAGTAAAGAACCCTCAGAAGGGAGAGTAGAGGCCTTGGAGTGGCCCATAAATTGTTCTTGGCACTTGAACACCAGGATGACCAAGCAGGCACACCGATGGATGCATTATATTTCTACTTAAAGCACAGAACGTAACATTCTGTTTTCTTTGGATATATCATGAGATGACAAGGTTCATTGAAAAAGACAATAATGCTCATTAAAGTGGGAGGGAGTAAGAAAAGAGGAAGATTGCATTTGAAACATGCAAGGTTCCCTGCTCTCAGTGCTATTCAACATCTTCATCAATGACTTGGATGAAGGAGTGGAGGGCAAGCTGATCAAATTTGCAGATGACACCAAATTGGGAGGGGTTACTAATACCCCAGAGGACAGGATCAAATTTCAAAATGACCTTGACAGATTGGAGAGCTGGGCCAAAGCTAACAAGATGAATTTCAACAGAGAGAAATGTAAAGTCCTGCACTTAGGCAGAAAAAATGGAATGCACAAATATAGGATGGGGGACACGTGACTGATAACAGTATGTGTGAAAGGGTTCTGGGAATCTTGGTGGACCACATGCTGAACATGAGACAGCAGTGTGATTCGGCAGCCAAGAAAACCAACGTGATTCTTGGTTGCATCAGTAGGAGTATGGTGTCTAGATCAAGGGAGTTAATGGTACCACTCTATTCTGCCTTGGATGGACCTCATCTTGAATCCTGTGTCCAGTTCTGGGCACCTCAATTCAAGAAAGATATCGACAAGCTGGAACGTGTCCAGAGGAGGGCGACCAAAATAGTGGAGGGTCTGGAAGCCATGAAGCCGTATAAGGAACGGCTTAGGGAGCTGGGTATGTTTAGTCTACAGAAAAGAAAGTGAAGAGGGGACATGATAGCCATGTTTAAATATTTGAAAGGGTGTCACGTCGAGGAGGGAGTGGGCTTGTTTTCTGCTGCTCCAGAGACTAGGACAAGGAGTAATGGATTCAAACTACAGGAAAAGAGATTCCACTTAAACCTCAGGAAGAACCTCCTGACGGTCAGAGGTGTTTGGCAGTGGAATATGCTGCCTCAGTGGACTGTGGGGTAGTCTCCTTCTTTGGAAGTTTTCAAACAGAGGCTGGATGGCCATCTGTCGGGAGTGCTTTGACGTGGGTTCCTGCATTGCAGGGAGTTGGTCCGGATGGCCCCTGGGGTCTCTTCCAACCCCAACAATAATGTCTGCTTAAGGCATTATACAGACATTTTATAAATGCTTTCACTTACACGAATTCTCTCCCTTGTACCATATTTATAATCATCTGAAATATACAACCAAACTTACAGTCTATAGCCCGTTCAGGTAGACATTCTCATCTGTTGGAGGAGTTACACAGCTCTTATGGACTTCTTCGCAAACTCAGGTATTAAAGGGTTAATCTCTTTGTCAAGTCTTAAGAGCATTCATTATCATTTATTAATAAATGTTTTCTCATTATAACCTTACCAGTATCAGGACAAATCAGCATTTTAGGGCAGCCTTTTAGGGCTATTAGGAACAGTCATTGTTAATCAGCAATGTCTTCTGCAGTGGAGGCGTGCTGAAAACAGCTTCATGATAACTCTGTCTGGCCTTCTTTTTATCTTCTCCTTGTGCCCACTTAGCTCGTCTATTGTTGTCCAGTCAAGACTGAGTAGCTCACAACCAAGTTGTATCCTAGAGATATCTAATAAGTGGTTTTCTTATTCAGTAAAAACACACATCTTTCCATCACCCTGCATACAATATGGTAGGAGCCAATGCTCATCTAATGCTCCTGTGCCATCCGAGATACTTGTTTTTCATGGTTTATTTATTCTCCAGAATCTACTGGTGCCTTCACCTCTAGAGCAAAAGTGTGTTTCTTATCTTCTGTTTACATTCCAGAGGATCTGGCATTCTTCCCAGACTGACCTGCACTGTAGGTAGTTTTCTGCAACCACACACACAGAGCTGCCTGTGTTAGCAATTTTTCAGGTTAAATTCTGTCCTTTACACTTATACAGTCAGATCAAGAAGTTGGCAACACAACATTCGCTGGCCTGTAACACATGACAGGAAGATTGATTCAAGTCAAGGAAGCCATGCCCCTGGGTCAGCAAGACCTAAGTGGACAAGGGCGGAGCAGGTAATATTATTATTATTATTATTATTATTATTATTATTATTATTATTATTTTATTTATAATGCCCTTTACACCAAAGGGCAGAATACTGACATACACAATCAGGGACAAAGACAATAGAACAGAAAACCACAGCAACACATGGCATTAATCCCCAACACCTCACCGGTTGCTACCTGTCTCAGCACTGTAAACACAACTCAGTGGCTTAAGATGGACAGTCAAAGAGGAAGGTCTTCAATCATTTACAAAAATGGGTGAGTTCCTCCTACAACTGGAGGTCCAAAGGAAGACCGTTCCACAAATGCAGAGCCAGATCTTGAAAGGCTCGCAACCTTGACAGAGCTGTACACATTGCTGGGACAGACAATAATCCTTTGCCTGTAGGTCTCAAATTCTTGGGTGGAACATACCACACAAGCCGAGCTGCAAGGTACTGAGGGAGGTTGGAATGCAAAACTTTAAATATTAGGACCAAAAGTTTGGAACAGACCCTGGCCCGAACTGGTAGCCAGTGAAGGGATCTACGGGGAGAAGAAACAGGTGAATATTTTGGCAGATTTTGCTCTCTCTTTCATAGGGTCACCATAAGTCAAAGCTTATGCTGGCAAATAGCAACAACGAGTTTAATGCTAGATTGGGCTCTGTATAAATTAGCATCTATAGCTTTAATGCAAATTAGTTCCTTTGTTTGTCATTTTTCCTCCTGGAAATGCATAAGTGACTAGTCTGATTGTCATACTGTGGCCATCAAATAGGAGACCAAGAGCCAGGATGGGATGCCAAGAACCAGAAGAACCCAGTATTGCCAAGGCAATGAAAATCACAGCCTGAAGAGGAAGAGGAAGACTTTCGAGCTCTTCCTGTTGAAGAAAGCCAATCAGGAGAAAGGGAGCCAAGATCTCCTTGGGTAAGTGGAAGAGCGGAAGTGGTGAAAAACAATGCTAGTGCTAGGCAACCTATACACAGAGGTATACTGCCTCCGATATCAGAAGTGGCTTGTAGCTATCCTGACTAGCCCTTGATCACCTCTATGACATATAGACATGAATGGGCTCTATCTATTGGCAGAAGATCTATAGGCGATTTCCACACTAAACTGTTATAGTGCTATTATCTCACTTTCAACATCCTATGGAATCCTGGGGTTTGTAGTTTAGGGAGGTGCCTTTGAGGCCCCAGGATTCCATAGGATGTTGAAAGTGGAATAATAGCACTATAACAGTCTAGTGTGGAAATGGCCATAGTTGCTTTGTCAGTTAAGAAAACTGCAAGGCTTTTTTGTAATTGGCTTTGCAAGCATATTTTGGCAGAAGAGAGACAAGAAATGGGCAAACACAATTTGCGATTCATCGTGGCATCCATTTCACATCCCCATGAGCCATATTATCTGTTAAACAGAATCAGTGTTGCACTTGAGTAAGCCTTTTAAATTGGTGGCCAGCTCTGCCCTTCGGGAGACTGAATTCCATAGTTTAATGGCACACTTCCTGAGGAAGTCCTTCCTTTTGTCTGTCCTGAATCTCCTTCCCATTGTATTCCTCAGTTCCATGATAGCAGTCCAGAGTCAGGCTGCACTGAGAACAATGTAGGAGTCTGGAATATGGGAAAACAAAACTAGCATGTGCGTAACCCTCACCGTGTCCTTGAACTCAGTCTCAGTAAAGATACACACCTCTGGAAAGTTACTGGGATAATTTTTGCTCAATATTGCACCACTGAAAATGGCTGCATGACATTACAGTGAATTATCGCAGCCCGCTGTGCATTTCATTTCCCCTAGCTGCTGTCACAGCAGTCACTTGACTGAAAATTAAGTGTATATTTCATCTTTTCCTTTAAAAAGAAGAGGTGGTTTTTTTTTTCCCCCAAGAAAGAAAAGTGGAGGTGGTGGTTGTGGAAGGCATTTGTAGGAAGGTATTCGTAGGAGGGCAATCGTAGGTGTCATTGGTTTTGCCAGGGTTGAAATAATATTTCTAGTTTCCTTCTTTTTAATTAGTCAATAGCAAAGATTCAGAAATCCTCTTGTAAGAAGTCTGGGGAAATAATATTTCAGATTCAGAGGGGGCATAGAGCAGTGGGAAATCACTTGCTTTTAATGCAGAAGTCCACAAGTTTAACTGGAGAGCTGCCTTTTAAAAGTAACTTTTTCCTTGTACATGTTACAGTGTTTGAAAAGTAACCCATTGCAGTTATTTATTGCTGTATTGTAAAAGTAACTTGCTTTTATTATTTGTTTCACTGCTAGTTACTTTTTCATTAATTTCCATATATTCTTTTTGAGAAAAAAAAAGCTTATGATGGGTAAGAGAATGGTATAAAACTTTTAAAAACCCTATTTTTACCCTAAGAGATGGGAGATGTTGGGGTCCACCCACAATGCCAGCATCTCCTTAGAATTTGGGGGAATTATAGCTCAAAGGAGGCCTGTGAGAGGAGGGTAATGTCAAGATCATGTCTTGTACACCAGTACTAACTGTAGAGAGGATTCCAGTCAAACAAACTACAGTCAGCCCTCCACATTTGCGGGTTTCACTTTTGAAGATTTGATTATTCACGGATTATTTGCTATCACCTCTGCTGCCTCTCTGTGTCATTTGTAATAGGGACTGCAAGCCTTATGAGGCTGAGAAACTGAGAAGGAGGCTTATAAGTCCCTCTTAAAAATGATGTGGGGCAGCAGTGGGGTTTGCCATGAACCCCACCAGCCCCCCACTTCTGCCTTGGGAAGGAACCCTGCTGCCTCAAAGGAATCCTTGGTGGGTTGAATATGGTGATCATACTTTTTTTTGTATGTTAAATATGGTTTGGGAGGGCCTATAGCTATTCACAGTTTTTCCACTTTCACGGGGTCCTGTTACTCTAACCCTTGCAAATGGGGAGGGATGTCTGTATTTTATTTGAATTGACAGATGTATGAGGAATCAGACACTTTCAAGAACCGTACAAGTCTATTGGAAAGTGAGGCAGGAAAGGCTGGATAGCAAGAGATTTAAGGGTGGAAAGGGTGATAGTTGCTAGTCTTGAGGAAAGGGGTTGCAGCAGAGGGGCTCAGAGAGTGTCTGAAGACAGCGCAGAGAAGTGGCAGTCTGGACTATGTTTTACATACTATGGTTGGCTGGGTTTGAAGCCAGGCTTTTTATACTCTATTTCATACCCTGATGGGATGTGCTGACAAAGCTGGAATGGCTTTCCCACGGGGTGGAAAAAGGGGTCCAGAATAGGCTGAATGCTTTTACACTGGAGTGACAAAACACTGATGGGACTCATGACAATCTCTTAATGTTCAGTCAGGTAAGATGTATAGGGAAGATTTCTGTAGGGTAATATTGAGGGATGGTCTCCGATTGCTCACCAATCTGGGCAGTTTGTCTTTCACTGTATTTGGAAACGCAAAGAGCCCAGAGTGTTGAAAGCTTAGCATAAACCCATTAGCGTTGGGTTTTCCCACTTAATCCTCTCTGAACTTATAACACGAACAGGTCTTAGGTCAGCTTGACCTGGCACCAAGCTTTCCAGTCATGCCTTTGATCATGGTTTTCAGCCATAAATACGTTCAATTATAAAAATAGCACATCCTGCAGGATGAGAGGTGTAGGGTGTGGTAACACTGTCACTGCCTCTAAAAATGCCCATGAAAAGTCTTTTCTGAAAGAAATTAGAAACCTTTACACATTTCACCAATTATATAACTTACACACCTATTTATTGCAAGTGGTGACTGGTGGCTTTCACAAATCCACTTCAGGTTTTAGTCTGAACTTAAAATGAGCTCTGCAATGAACCCTAAATCAGTTCATTTGATAGCTAGTTTGAGGTTTCAAATGAAACATAGATTGGATTCTCTACCCCACTGACATGCAAACAACCACTGCTTATTACATTGTTTTTGAAGTATAAGTTAGGCCATTTCCGCACTACACTGTTATAGTGCTATTATTTCACTTTCAACATCCTATGGAATCCTGAGGTTCGCAGTTTAGGGAGGGGCTTTTAGCATTCTCAGCCAGAGAGCTCTTTGGCTCAGTAAACTACAAACCCCAGAATTCCACAGGATGTTGAAAGTGGAATAATAGCACTATAACAGTGTAGTGTGGAAATGGCCTTGATCACATCCTCTTTACAAAGAGGTTAGCTTACTTTTAACTTGTTACTTTTAAACTTTATCTGTAAACCCTGGTGTCTCCTTTCAAAAGGAACAGGTAGCAGAGGATGCAAAAGAGCTAAATTCTGGCAAAAAACCCAACTACAAATAGTTTGGTGGCTTCTAACCAATCTCTCCTTTTAAATAATATTTGAAAATCCAAGGTGAAGTTCTGACGTTATTTCTTGGGAGCTACGGCCTTTAGCTTGGGTTCTTCCAGATTTTCAAAGTAGGCACAAGCATTTAAAATCTATGACATCACCACAGTTCATTAGCGACTGCCTGCAGTACCTTTAAACTCTTTGACAAAGATTTCCAGAACTGGACAAGGAAGCCATTTCAGTAGTTTTCCATTCCATGAAATCATGTGAAACAGCCATTCTTGACCATGTCAAATTCAACACAAATCCAACAACCCAAAGGCATTCTTGATGACTGATCGTTGTTATAATTCAAATTGCTTTGATTATTGTGCTTTTAATGGCTCTGAGGTTTAATCTGTTTTAATTTATTTTAAGTTTGTTTCAAAGCCCAGAAAACCCACAACAACCTATGGATTCCGGCCGCGAAAGCCTTCGACTTTACAAAGATCCCTTGTCATCCTCCCTAAACTGCTTGTCCCAGGGCATCCTCTGACTGGGAGCACACTGTGAACATCATTTCCCAGTGTCAACATCTTTGACACCTTAGAAGTGTTTCAGTTGGAGTGCTGCCAGTCTGCAAGGACAGGATTATGAACAACGGTCAGTTGTTCATTACAAAACTTTGATTCCAGCTTATGATGTTGTGACGGCTGAACAGGACACTTTTACTAGAGTGGTGGGAATTCTCTGGCCCTCCGGATGTTGGCTTGCATCCCTTTCAATTTTCACAATTGGCTCTGTTGGCAGATGGGAGTTGCAGTCCAAACAATATGTGAAGGGCCGCATGATTACTGCCCCGGTTTCAGTGAAAAAGAGAGTATCAGTGCATCAGAAATAAATGAATATTTCAGCGGAAGCTTTTCTTATCCTCAGTTTGGCATCACTGGATGAATCAACCCAAACTCCAAAGCATGAAAGAAAGAAATGAGAGTATTTCCAGAAAATATTACGACAGTCAAAGCTGTACCTACCACTAGGCAGGGCGAGGCAACGCCTTAGGCTATGCAAATTCCAGAGGTGCCACCTTCTCTCTCTTTTTGGGCAATAGCATTGTGTCTGTCTCACAGCCTGTCCTTCAGCTCCAAACTGGTGTGCTGTCCTCTCTCTTGGTGTGATGGAGGACACTGTCCCATCCTCAGTGTTGAAGAAAGGTTCAGTTGCCAGCTTCAGAACATGAACTAGAGGGGATGCTATTTTGTCCTTGGCCTCAGACAACAAAATATATTTGGCTAGCCTTGGCAGTAACATCTTTAGAATCATAGAATCAAAGAGTTGGAAGAGACTATAGAGGCCATCCAGTCCAACCCCCTGCTATGCAGGAACACCCATCAAAGCACTCCCAACAGATGGCCACCCAGGGTCTGCTTAAAAACCTCCAAAGAAGGAGACTCCACCACACTAACACCAGACCTTTTCCACATTTCTGTTACATTGGCTGCGTATAGTTTCATCAGTGTCTTAAAACTCTTCTCTCAGGAGTATGAAACACACACGCCAGGACAAAACAACAACCTAAAGGCATGTAAAAACGTACATCCTTGTAATTCTTAATTCTGCACCTTTCTGTGCCACAGCAAGGATGGCTGAAACCTTCACCACCCTGCAGATACAGGGCAACCATTGTGATGTGCCGGTCAGCAGTGCTGACTCATAGGTTCCTATTTCTCCTACTAAGCAGAGCTGTTGTTTTGCGGTGGGGAGGAGAGAGGGAGCATAAATAAGAGAAATGTAGAAGGAAAACCGTGTCTCCGTGCCAGCATGGAGAGAGCCAGCTGGAGAAAAGAGAACAAATTTCTCATTGGTAAGCATCAAAAGGCTGAATCAGGAGGGAACTAAATTTAGATGAGCATCCCACCTCCTACCTCCACTCCACGGGGGTCAGCGTATTGAGCAGCCAGCACCAGGGTGGGGATTTTAGAAATGCTTTTTCCACCCCTCCTCCTTACTTATACTTCACCACCCCTATTGATTTTCTTTCTGCATCATCCTCTGTTGTCCTAAGGAAACTTCACACATACTACACATGCTAATACATGTTAGATCAGCCATGTCCTCGCTTTTGTCTTGTGATGCTGGAAAAAGAAGACCACCCCACATATTTTCCATAATTTTGTGTGCATGATGGTTCCCCCTCTCAGGGGCCTGGAATGATAGTGAGTCCAGAGCATTGCCCGGGATGTCACAACCGGCAACAAAAGGGTTCTCAAATGTTTTGGTAGGAATCAGTTCACCACATTTTCTTGTGGATCACCCAGTTATAGGAACCATAGAATCACAGAGCTCCATGTCACTGGTAACTATCTTCCAAAACCTCCTCTGCCCCCCACTCAATTTTTCCTGTCAAGAGAGGAATCACAAGAAGCCATCCACCAAAACCCAGACATGATGAGAATATCTAGGAATCAGTGCTGGGCCAAAGAATTAGTCCAGATTGGAGAAATACAGTCTGTATCGGTAGAGGGACCAGTGGTTGGATGTGGTATAATTCAGCTTTCTATGGTCTGGATCTAAAGAGGTCACTGCTCTAGCTCAAGGCCCAGTTGCACATTTGCAGAGTTAGCACAAAGGCATGTGATGGAGTCACAGGGAGAGGCTATCCTGGGTGCAGAGTTGCCCAGCAACAGGTTGCCAGGAAACCAGAATAGCCACTCAAAAGAGAAACTCAGTCCAATAGTTGGAAGGAGGGGCTGGGGCTTCACAAGAGGAAGAATATATAAAAGGCATACTGATTGGTTTTGTCAGACTTCAAGGAAGAAGGGCTGAGAGTCAGTCCTTCAGCCAGAGAGAGCTCTGGACTAAAGTTTCTCAGGCTCTTTTCGCATGGTATTTGCCATGCGAAAGGGCGCCTGGAGTGTTGCGCGATTGTGAGGAGCGATCTGCACGACGCACTCACAATCGTGGGATGCTCCAGGGTAGAGCAGGGGCCGTTTGCGCACTTTTTCATTTTTGGCTTTCAGCTGAAAATGGTGCGCGATTGTGCATTGCTCCAGGGCGCCATGTGCACTTGCCATGCATGTGGAGCCTCCGGAGCCACGGCCGTCGCACTTCCTGCCCCAGCGCAGCCTAGGAAACTCCCAGGCTGCGCGACGGAAGGAAGAGGCGGGGCTCTCGCGCTGCCTGCTCAGGAGCAGGCAGCTCGTGCGGAGCTGAATCAGCCGGGACGTGAGAGCCTCTCGCTGGAGGCTGCTCGCGCGATCCCCACACCCCAGCTCTGCAAAACGGTAAGCTGCAGAAAGGGCCTCAGTCAAGGTGTGTGTGCCTGTGTGCCTGTGTGTGTGTGTGTTGAGTGGGAGGGTTTGTTTTCTCAGGGGAGCCGAGAGAGAGGAGAAGAAGAGAAATTCTTTTGAATCTGGTCAGAAAATGTGACCTAGATTTGGGAACTGAACCTTTGGGTAAAAGGGTAGCCAAAGGGCTGTTTGAGATATCTGTGCTTTTATGCTGATGTAAAGATATAAGGAAACTGTCTAAATGATTTCTAAAGAACTGTTTGAGCTTTGACACACATGAAATCCAATTCTTTGTTCTGGATGTTATTTTAATAAAGATTATAGTTATTTTTATAAGTTCTGACTCAGCTGACTGATATACAGCAGTTATAACCAAACAGAACCATACTACCATAGAACTATAAAGGGGTTCCAAATAACTATTGACAGGTTTCACCCTTTTTACACAAAGGGGGTGTTTCAAAGGGGAAGGCAGAGCGGAGTGAAGTGACAGGGTGCTTTAGCAGACTGGGGAAGCTGCCGTACCAGGCTATGAGGAGAAGAAGCAGGACCAGTCGCAGGGCATTACCCAGCACAGGTTTTATTGTGCAATTACACTTAGGCCATTTCCACACTACACTGTTATAGTGCTATTATTCCACTTTCAACATCCTGTGGAATTCTGGGGTTTGTAGTTTACTGAGGCCAAAAAGCTCTCTGGTTGAGAATTCTAAATACCCCTCCCTAAACTGCAAACCCCAGGATTCCAGAGGATTTGGAAAGTGGAATAATTGCATTATAACAGTGTAGTGTGGAAAGACCCTTAGACGGGATTTTCACCCTGTTAACACTCAGTTGGATTTAGGCTTACGCTCCTATGAGATCCACAGCAGAACATTCAGAAAGCTTCTCTGTGCTCTGTATTTGCTGTTTGTTACTTATGGCCCTGTCTTTTATCTTTGCCTATCTCTCTGAAGTTCTTGCCAGGGAAAGGGAGCAACCGTTCCTAGATGCACCAGAGCACCAGTGTTCCCAAAGAGCTCATTACAAGGGAAGCACATCCGAAGGCTAGTTGAAGCTTCGAGTCCCGTATTATGTGGATTCAGAGTGTTGCTGCTGCTGAATCAGCAGCTCCCTTTCAAGGCCGAACTGCGTCCTCCCATCACTATTCTGACTGATTTGCCTAATGGAATCTGACATGGAAGCTCCATCATGATTGTCAAGTTGGGGAAGAAATCTCAAGGGGAAAAGTGGCAGCTAAGGGGGCTTAGGAAGGAAGATGTCTGATGCGCACAAAAATAACCTGCAAGATCTTTCCCTTAATTTAGCAACCATAACGGCTGGCTTCCCCCATCTCAGACACACAAAGATTTCCCTAGGAAAGACACTTCTCTCTGAGACGATCTGATTAATTTAGCTCTTGATTCTTCTATTCACAATTTTATTTACGTGATTTTTGGAAATACTTTCCTTCTTTGGTTCCCTGAGGCTGGGTTTTTTACAGTCTTGTGTGGGTGTGTTTGTTTGTTTCTGGCCTTGTGCTATCCTTGAGCACATAGTCTAAGGGGGAATCCTGTGTCCAGTTCTGGGCACCTAATTTCAAGAAGGATATTGACAAGCTGGAGCGTGTCCAGAGGAGGGCAACTAAAATGGTGAAGGGTCTGGAAGCCATGAAGCCCTATGAGGAGTGGCTTAGGGAGCTGGGGATGTTTAATCTGCAGAAGAGAAGGTGAAGAGGGGACGTGACAGCCCTGTTTAAATATTTGAAGGGATCTTGTGTTGAGGAGGGAGCGGACTTGTTTTCTGCTGCTCCAGAGACTAGGACAAGGAGCAATGGATTCGAACTGCAGGAGAAGACATCCCACTTAAACCTCAGGAGGAACTTCCTGACGGTCAGAGCTGTTCGGCAGTGGAATGTGCTGCCTCAATGGAGTGTGGTGGAGTCTCCTTCTTTGGAGGTTTTTAAGCAGAGGCTGGATGGCCATCTGTCAGGAGTGCTCTGATGTGGGTTCCTGCATGGCAGGGGGATGGACTGGATGGCCCCTGGGGTCTCTTCCAACTCTGTGATTCTATGATTCTATAATTCTAAGGCAGCCTAAAAATACCATTACGCATCTAGGGAAGCAATATTTCATGCATATTTCAATATCCCATGTAAAAAAATTTAAATCAAAATGCACATGGGCAAGCCCAAAGCTAATGAAGGGGTAGAGACACTCAAGTCCTAGAGCCCCAGCCTTGCCTTCCTAGGGTTCCAGCGCAGCCCAAGGGCCATGGCCCCCTTCCCTGTGGCACTATTGGGTGGTGGCTTCCTGGGAATTAATTTTCCACCTGAATATTTCGCTCTTGACGCCAACTAATAAAAATGGGAGAATGCTCAGCAAAGCTCTATTTCTGGAAGTCATATCCATACGTGGCAGTTTTCAGTGTTGGAGGCAGGTGAAATCTGAAAGGAAAGGCATTCTGCAAGAGCTCTCTCTGTTTTGATTTATGGATTTGTTCCAGTCAGAGAGGCTCAGAGCTCCTTTTCGATAAGGGCTATAAGTGATTAGAAAGTAATGAACTATGGAAAAAGGATCAGAAGATGCTGAGATTAGATCTTCTGTTCCGGAAAGAAGCTGGTGATGGAACAATCTGCATGAAATGTTGCTTTGGGTGTCAGCTTCTCAAAAGCATTGATTTATTTCTGTTATCTTTACATTTTCTCTCCAAAGAACAAGATATGTGGAATTAAGTCGGTGACGATAGGGATATACTCACCTCACTTGGTTCCATTTGCTTCAGCTTTGTTTAAAATAAAAAAGATTTTTTTCCTGCGAGGCTTTTCCTCCTCTTCATAAGGTTTAGCACTACAGGCATGCAGGGAGCTGTGTGTATTTACTGCTGCATTGTGTATGTGTATGTATGTATATGTATATATGGGGATACCTCCTTCTCTGCAGGATTGTCATAGTGGAACTAAAGTGCAAACTGATGGATTTTATCAGATGAGATCCAGAAACAATATGAGGAGAAAGAGCCAGGAGGAAAGTCCAGTGAACTGGGTAGTGGGAAGGCAACTTTGGCAGGACTCTCTGGGGGCATTATGGAGTGCCCAAAATGTCCCCCTTTCTGTAGAGGTAGGTAGAAGCCCATTTCTGGTTTTGGAAAAAAAATGCAGGGCAAGTCTGCAATCTGTTTTAAATATTTATTTAATACATAGCCTGCTGCTTCCCCTATATGGGACCCAAATTGGCTCAGAATGTAAGTTCAAACAAAGGACACAGTTATGAGAGCGTTTTTCATACAACAGAATGCGGAGTTAAAAAAGAAAAGATAGCAAAACAACCAAAGTATTTTGGATGAAATTAAGAAGAAAGAAGAACTGAAGAAGAATCCATCAGAAGCATAATTGGGGATGGAAATAAAAATCTTGCAAAACAAATCTCTATGTATATGGTTTATGAAATTGAGAAAAAGATGAGATGTGTGAATCAAGAATACCTGAAATCAGCAAATAAGCCAGGAAAATTGGGGGGGGGGGGCAAAAGACACATATTCTATACTTGGTTACACATTTGTCTCTTGGTCTGGTTGCCCCAAATCTGTTTTAGTGGGCATCAGGCACCCTAAGCAGTGGAGCTCTTTCTGCTGGCAGGCAGGTGCAAAGAGGATGAAGCCCCACCTCGCTTTCTGCCAGCAAGCGAGGCTGTGACAAGGAATAGCATTGGGGTCCGCCCTGCCTATGATTGTCTCAGCCTTAATCACTGGAAAGTGGGGCTGGGAATGTCCTCCTCTTGCTCCCTGATCAGCAGCAGGAGAGACCTCCTTTACCCAATGTGGCTGCTAGTTGTTAAGGTGGGCTGTGACCATGTAGGATTAGCGAATATGAAACAGTTATGGGTCTGTAAATCTAGAGTGCCACACCGTAACTGATAATGCTGAATGCCAGCCAAAGTTAAACCAATGGATCATAGAAACCATAGAATCATAGAATAACAAAGTCGGAAGAGACCACGGGGGCCATCCAGTCCCACCCCCTTCTACCAGGCAGGAACCCACATCAAAGCACTCCCAACAGATGGGCATCCAGCCTCTGCTTAAAAGCCTCCAAAGAAGGAGACTCCACTACGCTCCGAGGCAGCAGATTCCACTGCCGGACAGCCCTGACCGTCGGGAAGTTCTTCCTGAGGTTCAGGTGGAATCTCCTTTTCTGCAGCTTGAATCCATTGCTCCTTGTCCTAGTCTCTGGAGCAGTGGAAAACAAGCCCGCTCCATCTTCAACATGACGTCCCTTCAAAGTTGAGGAGGGAGCATGCTTGTTTCTTTATCTCTCTGTTTTGGCCAGAAAAAGGGTATTTGGGGAATCTGGTGGGGTTGAGGGGTGCTTAAACAGCCAGGGGTGCATTTTGCCTATCCCTTCAGTAGGCAGGCCAAAGAGTTAGAAATATCACCACTGCTCAGGGAACATGACACATTCTGCTGTGAGAGAGCAAATCATTTTTGTGCCTGCAAAGCTAGCACCCCTGAGTATTCCTTGCCTAAGGCCGTTTCTGCACTAGCCTGTTATAGTGGGATAATTCCACTTTCAACATCCTCTGGACAGGCCCCTCCCGAAACTGCAAACCCCAGGATTCCAGAGGATGTTGAAAGTGGAATCATCATGCTGTAACAGGCTAGTGTGGAAATGGCCCAAGAAAACCCTATCAAATTCATTGGGTCACCATAAGTTGGCAGATGACTTGAAGACATATATGATCATAAAAGACTTCACTTCTTAAGGAGATGATTCCCTCTGTAGGCAGTGGGCTGGATCCAGACTTCAGTCATAACTGTGGTCCTTTCTGTCCTTAATATAAAGAAACTTGTGAGTGTTGGTAAATTCTTCAAAAAGAATCTGAAATAAAATTCATTCCTTTTCATGCTGGCTAAATTCTATAGGGGCAAAGATTCTAAGCATGAGGGCCGTGATATGTAAATGTAAAAGATAAGGAGACTCACAGAAAAAAACAACATGTCAACCTAATTCATTGGTTAAAAACAAAGGGGTGAAAATGGGAGTATGAGATCTTCACAGTTCAGGAATGTGCAAAAATTTTGAGCAGAAAACAGTATGTTCTGCACATGAAAGGGCATTTTCTGTGCAGAAAGGAATATTTACTGAATAAAATGTTGATTCCTGCACAGAAATTTTCTTCACAAAAAAGTATAGATTTTAAGCAGAAAAGTCCCAACCCACAACATTTTCTGCACAGGAGACAGCATTTTCTGTGCAAAAATAATTTTCTGCACTGAAAATGGTGATTTTTTTTTTTACAAAAATGTGACAGCTTTGCATAGAATAAACCCTGAATACCAATGGTCTTTGAAAAGTGTACCGTTTTTAAGGTTTTCTCCCAAAAGGAACAAAAAAAATGCTAAAATATTCATTGCTTCATTTGAGAATGAAATTCTCAATTTCATCACTCCTGTTTTGTTTCACTGTCCTTTCCTCTAGTTTGAATGCAGTTCAAAACAGGAGTGTTCAATCAACACTCCTGTTTCACTCACATTATAAGGTTTTTTTTAAAAAAGGTTTCACATTCTTTCCATCTAATATATGAAAGTCAAAGTTTGTGTCGGGAAAGACCTCATATGATTGGCTGGCTAAGAAGATTCTATGGAATCCTGGGGTTTGCAGTTTAGAGAGGGGCCTTTAGAATTCTCAGCCAGAGAGCTCTTGGGCCTGGCCGGTTGCTACAGAGACGAGGCCTAGCAGCAAGAAGGAAGGCAGTGTATTCCCTCAGGAACCCAACCTCTGTATGTTAATAACTCTAAATACAGATTGTATTGGGGAATATGGAGAAAAATTGCAGGTACCGGACAAGACAGTTTGGGGAATTAGAGACACAGGATCTCAAGTGTGACCTATGAGAAAATAAAATTCTGGGCGATGCAAGGCATAGACACTAGTACTAAATATAGAAGAATCTGCAAATTGTTATATATTCACATAATTTTTTAAATATCATTGAATTTCTAAATGTCATGGGACGATGGAGAATCCTTTGCTGTCCCAGAGGATATGTCATGTCGGCGGTGCTCCATGACATAATTGACTCATCTACAATAGTGCATGCCTATATAAAACATTGTTGTAGTAAGTTATCTTCTTGGTAACTTACCAAGGCCTGAATGAATATCATGTGTTACACAAGTCACCATATGTTCTATGTTTAACCTTGGTTAAAATCTGAATGTTAGTTGCTGCCAAGGCATGGCTCTGTTTACTTAAAAGCGATAGCAATCAACAAGTGTTTTACTATGTATGAGCTTTAGAGTACTCAGGCTAGAACTGCAGGTAAGAATGTGTTGTATATCGAAGTAAGGGGCAATGCATCTCATCCTAGTGAAGAGGGATCAGTGAAAAATGAGTTGGGAAAAGCTGGCCCCAAGGCATCTGGCTAGTATTATGATAGATACACAAAGAATGGAAACTAAGGTAGCATCAGAGATGCATTAGATCGAAGTATGGAAATCAAGTCCCATGGGAACCGTGGGAAGTTTGGGAGAGGGGAAGAACCGAGAATCCACCAATGGGAATTGTGTGCATGTTAGAGTGTGCATCACTATACAACCAAGTGTGTGTTGTAGATCGTTAGCTTCAACAACAGTTGTAAGGTATACCTCCGATACTTCGTTAAATACAGTGGAAAAACGCCGTGTGTTCTCTTGAGAATAAAAGAGTCTGAAGAACTGCATTCAAACTAAGGGAAAGGACAGTGAAACAAAAAGAATTGCCTCTGGAGTTGGCGGCCTCTCCTTCATGGGGTGTTTTCCAATGGAGATTGGAGGGCCGCCCATACGGGATGTTTCAGCTGTGGATTTCTTTAGTGGCAGTGGGTTAGAGTCAATGATCCTTAAGGATCCCTTCCAACATTATGATTCCATAAAAACAGACTGAAACAAAATTCTCACTCATCCTTCCCCATTCAAGTAAACGAGACCTACGTTAGTCGCGACTGCCTTGAGTCCCAGTGATTCATAGGGCCTGCTGTAAAGTATGACTAAATCTGGAACAAATCCACTGAGCGGACTTGGAAGCCTTCCAGAGAATTTCAGCTGCAAAGCTGGCAACCGCCTCTACCCACCCGCCCAGCTCCATAAGGTTTGATCATTAGCTGGCCACACATGGAATCTAAGCAGATACGCCTCAGCCTCCTCCATTGTCACAACGGCTAGACTTTCCCTGGCTCTGCTGAGCGAGTCTCCCTGTATAAGCCCTCTTAATTGGCTTGTTAGTGTAACCTGATGCTACCTGCCCTGCTTGGCTGGTTCGCTAATAGGGCTCAGATGCCTCGTCTCAAAACGAGACAAGCTGCAAAGGGATCTGCAAAAGCTACTTAAGAGTACAAAGGGGTTCAGAGAGCGGTCCCTCCACTTTTCTAGTAACTGGGCCTGGGCTGTCACTGGTAATCTCTACCCACCAGGACTCTTAATATGCCGAGAGAATGGGAGCTGCCCTCCCATCACAGCAAAGGTGACAGTTCTGCTGAAATCTGTGCAGAAAACCGGTCACCTTGGATGCATCTGAAATGCATTTTATCTCCTACCTTTCTGAAGGTGGTGAAAAGGTGGATTTCCCTGTCCTAGGACCTCTGAAGTTTGCTGAGCTCAGCCTCGTTGTTTTTAGGTGCCTTCAAGTCAAATATGACTTATGGTGGTCAGATTGTCAGGTGTTCTTAAATTCCTCTCCACCCTGGATTGAAATCTGAGCCAGAGAAGTAATCCTAGTTTGTCCACCCAGCCCCCCATAATCTGTGAAATAACCTCCCTCTTCTTCTTAAATTGCAGTACCGGAAGTCACAGCAAGAGCAAGAGCAACCGAAGTGGGGGTCAGAATGCTAAGTGAAAGAGAAAGATAAGGGTTCCTTCCACACTGTACAATTATAGAAGTATGATTTCACTTTAACTGCCATGGTCCCATCCTATGGGCTCCTGGACCTGGCAGTCTGGTGAGGCACCTGAGTCTTCTGGCTGAGAAGTCTGAATGCCCCATCTCTAAACTGCTAGTCCCAGGATTCCGTAGGATGGAACCATGGTAATTAATGTGGAGTCATACCAATATAAGTAGGTAGTATGAAAGGCCGAAGACCTCTCCTTTCGTCCTCTCTAGTGGGACAATTTCTAGAGCTGGGCCATACAAAACATTTTTTTTCTGACAAAATTTCTGAGATTTTTTTTTTCATCTTTTTCTCTCCACCCTGGTGTTGTAGGATCTTTGAACCGGAAACGCCCTAAAGGCTGTCTAATTCCACCCTCCACTGATTCAGGAAATCCACAGCTTTTTAAAGCACTACTGAGAGGTGAGCATCAATCCCACTCCTTCCAGAAATTTCCAGTGAAGGAGAATCTGTAACCTTCCGAGGCAGCCCATTTCATCGTTGAGGAGGTCTATATATATATATCCACTCTGTTTTTTATGCACGTAATTTTTTTTAATAATAAATATATATTATTAAAAAAAATTACTTGCATAAAAAACAGAGTGGATATATATATATAGACCTCCTCAATGATGAAATGAAATTGAAATGAAAATGAAAATGAATGAAAATGAATGAATGAAATGAAAATGAAATTTTTATGCAAGTAATTTTTTAATTTTTATATATATATATATATATAAAAAATTAAAAATTACTTGCATAAAAAAACAGAGTGGATATACCCCATTGAGAGATATATCACACGCTCCCCCCCCCACTTCCATATTCATATTCTCCAGCTGAATCTTTTTTGTTTCCATTTACCCAAAAGATTAACAATTACATTTCCATTTCCATTTACAGAAAAGAAAAACAGTTACATTATTTTTGTCTTTGTTTTTCTGTACATTCATGTTTTTATCCAATCCAAGACTCCGCTCCATTCGCTTTCAAAGTTCTGGATAGGTTTGTTTTTTACTAAAAATACTAACTTTTCTGTCTCTACCATATCCAGAACTTTTAATTTCCACTCTCCTAAGTCAATATCTTTCTTTTCTTTCCAATATTGCGCATATATCAACCTTGCAGCTGTTATCAAATATAGCAATATCTTCTGATGACTTCTTATCTCCCTTTGTTGTCCTAACATATTTAACAAATAAAATTCCGGTATCCTTTCAAAATTCATTTTACAAATTCTTTGAATTTCATCTTGTACCCCCTTCCAGAACTTTCTTGCCCTTCTGCAAGTCCACCACAGATGAAAAAAAGACCCAATTTTTTCATCACACTTCCAACATTTCACATTCCCATTTTTGGTTATTGTTTGTAATCTTTCTGGGGTCATATTCCATCTATGCAGCATTTTATAATAATTTTCTCTTAAATTTAAGTTTGGTGTAAATTTTATATCAGTTTTCCGTACTTTCTCCCAAACTTCTAATTCAATCGGGTGTCCCACATTCTGAGCCCGTTTAACCATTGTATCTTTAACTACTTCTGATTCCATGTCTCTTTTCAACAATAGTTTATAAAATTTGGAGATTCTCTTCTTCTGATTTCCCTTCATCAATAAATCTAATTCATTCTCTTTTCTCTCAAATCCGTACAATTTTTGATCCATTTTAAATCTTTCTTTTAGTTGTCACCATGGGAACCAATTTAACATCATTGAGGAGATCTAACGGCTCAAAGAGTCCTTCCTATTGTTTGCAACCCCTTGCATTATGAGTCCATTGATCTAGGTCCTGCTTCCTGGAAGAGCACAAAAGGAGCTTGCTCCCCTTTCTACACGGCAGCCGTATAGCTGTTTGAAGTCAGAAGAGGAAAGCCACTTTTCAGAGTCTTCTCCACATATTCCCCACCGTTTATATGGGGTGACTCACATCCCATCCCGTGCCTCAGAGTGGTCCCAAAATAACAGCCTGGGCCACTTTAAAAGATGAAAAATGGTGATCATGAGGTCAACACAGTTCCAGTTGCTCCTTGCAGGGACAGCAAATAAGCCTACAAGGACAGACTCAGGCCATTTCCGCACTAGACTGTTCTAGAGCTATTATTCCACTTTCAACATCCTATGGAATCCTGGGGTTTGCAGTTTAGGGAGGTGGAATAATAGCACTAGAACAGTCTAGTGCAGAAATGGCTTCAATCTGAGGACTTCCCTGGTACATCCCTTTCTAATGCTGATGAGCCCCGTCCTGAGAAACTGTTGGAACATTTCTTTTCTCCCTGGGGAAGAGACAAATAGGATGGAGAATTCTGAAGAGGCCACTTACGGACTGCCTAATTTCGGACATCAGGCTGGCTCAGAAAATAAGCCAAGCTATTTCTGTCCCTCTAGCAAAATGGCTCAATTTCTTTCTAATTTGGAAGGGAAAGGAAGAGAACTTGGGCACTACTAGCCATTTTTAGACATTGTGTTTGTTAGGAATTTAAAATATTAACTAAAAGGACTGATACATAATCCAGTTGCAGTCCTCCACATTTGCAAGTTTGACCTTCACGAATTTGAAGCAATTGCAACTGTGTTGACCTCATGATCACCATTTTTCATCTTTTAAAGTGGCCCAGGCTGTTATTTTGGGACTCCTTGTGGCACAGGATGGGATATGAGTCACCCTATACAAATGGTGGGGAATATGTGGAGAAGACTGAATATCCGTGAGGCACGTGCTTCCCCCTGCCCCATTTTCCTCCTTGCATTCCTCACCCCAGGGTTGAGAGACTTGAGTTTAAAATGGGTGAGCAAAGCCCACTCCCACTTCTGGAGGCATGTCTTCTCTGCCATGTGGCTGTACATTTTGCTGTGTAATGGCTGCTGATTGGTCATGTGCTCTCTTTGTTCTTACCCCTCCTTTCTCAAGATGGCAACCAGAAGTAGCTAGAACCCCAGAACTCTGCCCTTCTCTGTCTGAGGGGAGAGTACCGGTAAGCTTTTTAACCTTGTCTTTTTCCTCTCTCCTCCAACACTGGGACCAGAGGCAAGGAATGGGCTAGGGGAGCTCCGGGGGGGGGGGAATGGGAGGGGGATCAAGAGATTGTGGGGGGAGTTATTTGTGGTTTTTCCATTTTGGGAGGGTTGTGCACCCCAAACCCGCAAGAATTTGGAATAGCCATTGTAGTCAGTTTTCCTGTACAGGTTGGTATATCTTTTCTTCTCTTGCTTTTCAAGAACCCAGGATAAAGTGGTGGACTCCCCTTTGCTGTAGTGAGTGTTGGAGCTGAACTGTTTTTCAGTCCTTTTTATCTTTTTAGGTCTATGCATTAAATTGTGTTAATATTCTAAATAGTTTGGTATGATTTTAGTGTTCACTTCTGGCATGGTTTTAACTGTATTGTACTTCTTTTAAATTATAAGGCACCTTGAGAAGGAGGAGAACCTCATAACATGACAAATTTTTGGATTCCACAGGATGGAGCCAAGAGAGTTAAGTTGCCATTAAACTGCTATAATAGTGTATAGTAGATATTTTCTTAGTTATATTTGCTGTCAAAACAGATCACAGATAATGCAGGAGATAAAGGTACCAGAGTGTGACTGCTGGGTCTTCTAGTTTATGATCTTCCTTTGCTGGAGATCTTCGAAGTGATTCTTGGATGACGGCTCGCACAATCCTCCAGCCATTATAGCCAAAGGGATCTAAGAAGCTGTCTAAAACAAAACTAACCTTTCCATGCTGACATTAAGTAACTTTAGGCAGTCACAGGAAAATCTGAAAATATGAGAGCTTTTCCTGATAGAAAGTGGAGAAGGAATGGAGAGATGTTGGATGTGGGAGGGCAGAGGACTAAGAGGCAGGTTGGAGGGATGAAGAAGGAAAGGGTGGAACAGGGGGTACGGACAGATGATGTGAGAGGAAGAAGAATGCCATGTTGTGCTCTCTCCATGCCATGGAATTGTATGTAGGATGTGGAAAATGTGTGCGTATGTAGGATGTGCAAAAAGATGAATGGGAAAATTCTTAGAGACCCGAAGTGTTACCAAATGGTCGGCATTGTTTACCAGACAGGACAGTAAATAGCATTTAGCTAGCTCAGCTGAGAAACTTTTGTTTGTGTTTGAGGACAGCAATCAACGGGTGATTTACTAGGATTAGACTGTAGGTTACTGGGTTAGGGATGGTAGCTAGAGTATCAAAAGACAAGGCCAGAAATTCAAAGGATCAAAGTAACTAATAGAGAGGAGCTATTTCAACAGAAAAGAAAATGATCTAGAAGTTAAGGGGGGATGTGAACCTGGAGGAGCTACCAATGGGCATCGTTTATGGAGGGTAACAAACCGCTGTGTTTTACTATATAACCAGATGAGTGATGCAGATGATTGACTCCAGTGACAGTTGTTAACTGGCCTCTTGTGTTCCAATAAATATCATAGAAAGTATAGGTGTGTTTTCTTCAGAGACACAGAGTAGCAGCATATGACAAACAGGCTGGAAGACAGAAGCTGGAGAGTGAAGAAAAGGCCCTGGAAAATTGCCTCCCATTAAGGTTAAGGGGAAGGTTAAGGAGAAGGGTGGAAGAATAGAAGAAAGGTCTGGAAGCTCTCCAGAGGTCCCACAGTGATTAATCAGATGCTATTGGCTTTGAGAGACATACCATATCTGATACATTCCAGAGACCATCATAACCAGTCGCCATTGATCCTCGTCCTTGGGAATCTCATGCTTCACAGCAGAAGCAGTTGCCCAGGATAAAAGTATCAGCTGGCATTTTAGGTGTGGTTATTCAGTTCAACGGTGATTTAACTACACCCGGTTTCCTGGAATGTTGTTTCTTTCTGTATGGAAAAAAGGGCTTTGAACTGTCTGAACCTGTGACCGTCTGCATATCACTTTGGCTACACAAATTAACCTCCCAGAAATACTGGAATCCTGGCTATTACTTGTCCTTGGAAATTCCCTTTAGAGCTGGGCTTTGCTCACTTCCACGGTGATGCGGAGAGATTGCCCAGAGTGCTTGGCTGCTCACAGTTTTCTGCAGGCGGCAGTAAATCACAGCACACATAATTTAAAACAAATGCTGCATAAGGGCTTGTAAAATAACAATCCACAGCAGCCTTAAATTTCCCAGGTGTCAAGCGGAGTCACTTTGCCTGCCAGAACTCCAGCTCAGAGGTGTGCTGTGGGGAAATATTAAAAATACTTCTCTGGATACAAAATGGGAGCTGCAGACAATGCTCCCCAGGAAGCTCCAAGACCTGGTTCTGTGAAAGGCTGAAGAGTCAAGAGCCAAAATTAAGGGATTTTGTATTAGAAATTATTTCTTTTGCATTATATATTATTTCTCCTCTTAACCTGACAAAGAGAAGGTTAAGAGGAGACATGATAGCCATGTTTAAATATTTCAAGGGATGTCATATTGAAGATGGAGCAAGCTTGTTTTCTGCTGCTCCAGAGACTAGGACACAGAACAATGGATCCAAACTACGGGAAAGGAGATTTTGCCTTAACCTCAGGAAGAACTTCCTGACAGTCACAGCCATTTGACAGTGGAATCTGCTGCCTCAATGGAGTGTGGTGGAGTCTCCTTCTTTGCAGGTTTTTAAAGAGAGGCTGGATGACCATTTGCTGGGGGTGCTTTGAGTGTTTGTTCTTGCATGGCAGTGGGTTGGACTCTGTGGTATCTTACAATTCTAAGTTTCTATGATTCTATGATTTTTTGATGCAACCTGTTCAACCCAGATGACAATAAAAGGCTACCTTGCAAAACACAGAGACACCTAAAAGGAGGGGTGAACAAATGTGGCCTAGGGGCACATGCAGTGCCAATCTTTTTGGTGTGGACCCCAGTCCCCCAGGACACTCCAAAGTCACCAAACCATCAGTTTTTCATGGTGTAAACATTCCTCATAAACCACTGCGATACACACCAATCCACAGGCATGGTTGAATAAAAACTCTTATTAAACAGTGTGAAAAAATAACAAGTTGTCTGAAAGCTATAAGTTTATGGTAAGAGTTTCATATTCTTAATGCTTTGTGTTTCATCAGATCACCTCAGACAGTCTAATCTGTTACTGCCCTGGCTAGCCCGAGCTTTGGGGGTATATAAAAAGATATCTTTTGATATCAATAATTCGGCTTCGCATACCCATTCCCTTCCACGTGCTTGCAGGGCCCCCGGACAAGCACGCACACAGATAATCACCGTAATATTCCGAAACAATACAGGCAGGCCAGAACTAGCCGACTCACCACTTTAGGAGACCTCAAGGCAAGTACTTCCATTAGGTATGCACGCAGCTTTCAGAAGATCCTCTGCCCCGCGCTGGCAGCTTGATGATCCGACTATACAACGCTCAACTACTCCGCGTTTGCATACCGACTGTCCTATTGACAATTTGGCTGTAATTCAATCATTCAAATTCTGACCTTTCGGAGGCTTTGTCTCCAGCCCCAAATCCATTGTTTTCCCAAGTCCGACCTAGCCTGCGGTCACAATTCTCCTTATAAAAACCCCTGACTTTGAGCGCTTCCTTGGATCGCTCTTGGCTTCCATCCTGCCTTGCTGTTGCTTTGTCCAGCGAGCCTTCCCCTCAGCTCCACATGCTGAGATACATCAAACCCCAGCATCGCTGTCCATCTTCTTCCAGGCTTCAGGAAGAGGTTTCGTATCACCCGAATCAACTATCCCTCTGAAAATCCTGCTATCTTACTCATACCTTTATTTTCCTTAGGTATCTGTGTGCGTGTGTTGCTTACATTGTGTGCCTGTCTTTAATAAAGATCATTCATTACTTTAAAACCGGTCTGCTTCTTGACTTGGCCTGACCCCGTAGACACTGGGTTGCAAGATCCTGCTAAGTTACTCTGCCTCTCGTAACGCTAAACCAGTACTCCGAGCTAATTTTCCCCACCTATTGTTGAGCACATTTTGGTGTCCCTCACGGGACCCCCAGAACACAGGGTAACAAGTCTAAACCCCTGCTTACTCTAACCTCTCTCCTAACCAGCAGAAATTGCCTCCCACCATCATTCTCCAATGGCCCTTCTTCGGCCATTTCCGCACTAGATTGTTATGGTGCTATTATTCCGCTTTCAACATCCTATGGAATCCTGGACTTTGCAGTTTAGGGAGGGGCTTCTAAGAGAGAGAAAACCCTAGGATTCTACAGGATATTGAAAGCAGAATAGCACCATAACAGTCTAGTGTGGAAATGGCTTTCCTCTTCCATTTCAAGGATCAGATTCTCTCTCTCTAGACAAACAGTTCCCAAACTTTGGTCCTCCAGGTGTTTTGGACTTCACCTCCCAGAAGCCCCAGCCAACTAGGCCAACTGTCAATAATTCTGGATGCTGAAGTCCAAAACACCTGGAGGACCAAAGTTTGGCAACCACTGTTCTAGCCAATCATTACCCAGCATACTCCAACACTCTATCACACCCATTCATTCACTCACCCCTCCCTTCTCTCACCTCTTACCTTCCTTACTTTAAAATATCATCTTATAATACACCTTACCACAATCACTTTATAAACCTGATCAAACGTAGGTCATTTCCGCACAAGACTGTTATAACGCTATGATTCCACTTGCAACATCCTATGGAATCCTGGGGTTTGCAGTTTCGGGAGGGGCCTGGATTCCATAGGATGTCGCAAGTGGAATCATAGCGCTATAACCGTCTCGTGCGGAAATGGCCATATAGAAGACCCAATAGCTGATTTGGTGGAGGGGCTGTTTCCAGTTACTGAAGTACTTACTGAATTATTGGGTCACGAAATGATGCATGTCTACAAAGTGTGTCACTAACATGAAAAGTTTGGAAAGGTCTGAGATAGTGTCTTCTATCACACCTGAGGCAGCAGGCTAGATAGGGGCCCAGGACAGCTTGGCAGGTAGACAGAAAGAGAAGAGAATTCTTGTGGTGTTGTGGTGTTGTGGTGTTCAGGAGAAACAGTAAGGCACAACTGCCCCATTCCTTCCTCCCTCGTTGAAAACAGGAGCGTTAACAAACATGCTCCCATTCTAGCTTGTGATGTGCCAGGCGGTACCACCAGATGACCTTGTGTTTAATTGTTTTTTTGAAAAGAACTTGTTGTTATCAGGTTGGTAGCTTTGTTTTGTTTTGGCCTCATTAAAAGTTGCTTTGGAGAGTCTCAAGACTCTAAAGGATCCGGCCTGATCTTGGAAGCTAAACAGGGTCAGCTTTGATTAATACTTGGATGGGAGACCTCCAGCAAATACCAGGCACTGTAGGCTCTATTTCAGAGGAAGGAACTGACAAGAGCACCTCTGAGTATTCGTTGCCTAAGAAGACCCCATGGAATTCATGTGGCCGCCATAAGTCAAAAGGCAACTTGAAGGCACAGACAGACAGACATACCAAGTTTTTAACTGTTCTGGGAGCCGCCTTGGGCCCCACTCTGGGAGAAAGGCACCGTATAAATGCAATAAATAAATAATAATATAATATAATTAGTTGTTGAATTCCTGCACTAGTAGAGGGCTGGGCTCCATGGTCTTGCCAGTGCTTCTGAGATTCATATTAAACTAACAACTGAACTGCATGAGTGAAGTAAATCAGTGCAGGGAAGAGACCATTATGGAAGCCCTTAAGTTCTTAGACTTGAGAACTAAGGAGCTTGAAGATGAATCAGATGAAGGACTGGACACTGAACTAAACTGAACTGAACTGAACTGAACTGAACTGAACATTGCTGTACACCATCCATTAATCATTTTCCCTTTTGTATATAGAATAGGGCACACAGTCTGTGAACATATAATTATTCTAATGGTTAAGCATAACAAAGAGGCAAACTGTTTAGTTGTCATTTTATCCTTTCAATGTAGTTGGACATTGTTTTCTGCTGCTCCAGAGACCAGGACAAGGAGCAATGGATTCAAGCTGCAGGAAAGGAGATTCCACTTGAACCTCAGGAAGAACTTCCTGACTATCAGAGCTCTCCGGTAGTGGAATCTGCTGCCTCCGTGGAGTGTGTTGGAGTCTCCTTCTTTGGAGGTTTTTAAGCAGAGGCTGGATAACCATCTGTTGGGAGTGCTTTGATGTGGGTTCCTGCATGACAGAAAGGGGTTGGACTGGATGGCCCCTGGAGTCTCTTCCAATTCTATGATTCTATGATTCTATGACATTTCCAATTTTTACTGACGTATTCCTTTGTGTGTTTGCATATACTTTTTGATCCAGCACTTGCCAAAATGGAGAAGTGCTTGCTTGCATTTGAGTGTATGTCTTCAGTAATTAAGAAAGCGTTTTGTGGGCCAGTCAAGTGAACATCAAGTGGTCTTTTAGATTCTTCTTCATATCTGTGTACGGAGATCTTTCATGACAAGCTTCCAGCGTGAAAATTATGAGAATCAACTAAGGTTGAGATGAAGGAAGAACTAAACAGGATTGACTTCATGGCCCATCACTGCTTGGTTGAGTATATTTTTCACAAGGAAAGCAACATGGAGGTTGAAGCTTGTACAGAGCATCCCGATTGTTAGCAGGAACACCTTTGTATGGGTTGAACAAAGTGTGGCCCTGGGCTACGGGAGCCCACAGCGATTCCAGACTTCCCTTTTTAGCCCTTCCAAAAGTGAATTGCCTCCTCATAGATTTGGAAGGGACTGCAATCTCCCTAAATATTCACCTGTTTCTTTTCCCCATAGATCCATTCACTGGCTACCAGTTCAGACTTTTGGTTCTGGTATTCAAGGCTTTGGCTTCTAATCTCCCTTAGCACCTTGCAGCTCTGCTAGGCCATTTCCACACTAGACTGTTAAGTGCTATTATTCCACTTTCAACATCCTATGGAATCCTGGGGTTTGCCTTTGAGGCCCCTCCCTAATTTGCAAACCCCAGGATTCCATAGGATGTTGAAAGTGGAATAATAGCACTATAACAATCTAGTGTGGAAGTGGCCCTAGTAAAATATGCTCCATCCAGGAATTTAAGATCTGCGGACAAAGAGTTTTTGTCCTTTCCACCAATGTACGCAGCTCTGTCAAGGCTGTGAGCCTTTCACAATCTGGCCCTGCATTTGTGGAACAGTCTTCCTTTGAACCTCAGGCTGGAGGAGGATCTCATCCAGTTTTGTAAAGAATTGAAGACCTTCCTCTTTCATCTTAAGTAGGGATGGGACAAATCAGAATCTTCCGAATCCAGACCCGAATCCCTGGAAGGTTCTGGGAATCCACGAATCTCACGAATCTCAAATCTTTCGAATCCTTTTTAAAAAAAGGGTTTAAAAAGTGATTGTCCACTCTGCACGTCCCTGCAGGGCGCCTCCAAAGTGCCAGCACTGGCTGCAGCACTGGTGGGGGTGCAGAGAAGAGGCGACGATCCTCTTTTCACACCCCTGCCACAGTGAGCTCAGGCTCAGGGGCGTGCAGGAAGCTACTCGCCCCTGCGGGCCCGATCCCTGGCACTCACGCGAGCGCAGGCCCCAGGGCTTGGAGGAACGTGGCCATGGCTGGCCCTACTCACCCCTGCAGGCCTAATCTCAGGCGCTCACTCAGGCTCTCCTGTGCTCTGCACGCTGCTTTTGCACGGAGGGCTGGAATGTGAGAGACGGGGCGGGGGGGGGGGCAAGCAGGCACTTCCAGATTTGAAAGATTTCGTTTGCCTGTGTTGCCCTGGGGATTTGAATCTGTGAATCCTGAATCCTTGCCAAGGATTCTAGGATTCAAGGATTCGGTTGGCCCATCCCTAATCTTAAGCCACTGAGTTGTGTTTAAAGTGCTTAGATGGGTAGCAACTGATGGGGTGTTCGGGATTTCAGTCCATGTATTGTTATAATGTTACGCTTATTGTCTTTGTCCCCTACTGTGTATGTTGATGTTCCACCCTTTGCTGAAAAAGGTCTTATAAATAAACATCGCCATCATCATTGTCATCTAGTCCAGTTGTCTGCCGTGCAGGAATATACACCAGGTCCAGGAGTAGGTTCACCTTTTAAATAAATTGCAAGGGGAACCCTGCACAGTTTACCCTCAAAATGCCTGTTTTTAAAAACCAGAAGTGGACTGCAGGGCATTTTTTTGTTTGATATTTGTAGCTGTGTGCCTTCCTGAGGCCCTGGGTAGAATATTGTCCCCTGTAGATGGCCTTTCTGCTTTACAGGAGCCGCTGCGTAAGCCCCACCTTTTGAGCAACTGCCCTGGCCAGCTACCTTAGTTCTGTTTCAAGTTTGCTCGGAAGATCTTTGGAGCCCTGAACAAGGTATCAACAGAAATGTGAAGAATTCTTGCCAAATTGTTTGTTCTCCCTGAGACTGGCTGTTTTCAGTTCCAGCACAAGAACAAGACAAGGAGTGGCTTTTCCCCCATTGAGATTTCCACAATTTGTGCAGGATGTCTCTGCCCAAAATTGCTGTAGCAAACTCCTGCCCTGCAAGGCAGAGAAAGCATTTCTACCGAGTTCTAACATTTACAAGAACCATTTTGGACTATATACGCAAATAGCTAAACTGCAGGAAACTCTGTCTTGCTACGTGCTGGAGAGGCTCTTTGCCTCTTTGGGGAAAAGAGGCAAATCTCTTTGGGAAACATCGGCATTGGCAGGGGAGTACTTCTTGTTTTGTCTTGTTGTTGTACTCAAGGTGAGAAATCTCATAAGGCTGTCTCGATGTGCTGAGACAAGAGATCTCACTGAGAATGTATAATTTTGCATTTCTCCACAGCCTGCCCCATCCTGATGTCCCCTGTGGAAATCACTGACAGTTTGGGTCCAGCCAAACAGTGCTCTTTAAAGAGTTGCTGCGATCAAAGCCAGGTAAGCTGACCTAGTTCTTTTATTTTTTGTTAAAAAAAGAGAGGGGGTCAATCCAGGGCAGATGGGACCTGCCTGTGTTCTGTGATCAGTGGAGGTTAGTATAGGCATGCCTCAATAAACAATTAACAATTCGGACAAAGAAGCAACTTTTTACAAAGTCTATTTATGGCCACTCAGCCTTCTTTTTTCTTCCTTGTCCTCTGTCCGACTAGAATTCTTTTTAACATCATTGGCATTGGAAGGGTGGTGAAGGGCAGCTGGAGAAACATGGACTATCGGTGTTGCTGTGCAGCAGTGTTTCTGCAGTAGATAATGCAATAAAACTTCAGTGGGAAAAAATGGAGTTCTGCTTTAGGTGATCCCACTGTAGCTGTGTTTAGCTGCCTACAGCAGGCAAGATGAGCCCAGCTACCTCCAGCATCCCTTACTGAATGTGCATGGACAGCAAAACAGAGGGAAAAAGGAGCAGTAGGGAAGCCTGCCTCACTAGCTACCCCCAGTATGTTGAAAAAGTATAGATCTGTAAGTTTGGCTGCCCAAATGGAAATCATGAAGAAGATGGAGGCTGGTGAAAGAAAGAAAAAATCTCTGGAAGCATTTTGGAAGAAGCTTTCAAGCGGTCTTCAGAAGGTTGTTTCATCTCACAAGAACATATCATTAGTTTCCAGTAAAAATGTGCTGAAACATGTTGAACTGCTCTTCTTCATGTGTTTAAGGAACCTATCCCCATTCTTTCCATGTTATTTCTGCCACTGGTACCAAAATTTCTATTAAAAAATTCATGCCAAGGAACACATCCCTTTAGTTAACTGAGGTACATCTGTATATCATTTGGATGGTGAATCAGCTCTAGGTTTTAGGTAGAACTTTAAAGTTACTGAACCTGTTTGGTGGGTGGGATTCAGCATTTTGGATAGCTCCTACAAAGCTCCAACTAAGACCATTTTCACACTAGACTGTTACAGTGGTATTATTCCACTTTCAACATCCTATGGAATCCTAGGGTTTGCAGTTTAGGGAGGGGCCTCACAGGCTCCTCCCTAAACTGCAAATCCCAGGATTCCATAGGATGTTGAAAGTGGAATAATACCACTATAACAGTCTAGTGCGGAAATGGCCTGAAACCCAGATCTGCTTTACTTAGTAGTAAAGTCACCAGGTGAAATAAGAGGCAAGGCTGGTATAGCTTGGATGGTTGTATAGAAAAGAGAATGTGAGCAGGTGAACTTTCCATCACCAGGGCGAAATTCCCTCTTGTGCACAACTATTAAAGGTAATTGGAGCCTTGTCCCTTGTTTCATATGGCAACCCCATTCGCCACCCAACTGACACTGAAGCCACCAGCCTCTGCTGGCTTTGGCCTTTCTAATATTCCAAGCAGGCCTCATTCTGAAACCAGGCCTGTTTACCTAAGTGTGGGTGCAAGCAGCTAACCAGTTGCCTCAGATAGCAGCGTGTAAGCACAAAATTGAAAGTGAAGTTGTACGCAACTGGGCTTTTGAAACTTACCCTGTTTGTGGCTATCAACATCAAGGGGACCATTTCAACACTGGGGGTGGGAGCTATTTCTAGAAATTTCCCAACAGTGTTTTGGGACTGGACGCAGCATTTGCAGTGGCAAGATATAGCATCTTTTCTTTTTCCCTAAGCGTCACGCCCTGCTTCCAGAACATGGACTCTGACTCCAAGTCTGATAAGGCCCTTTCCCCACAAAGGAGCTGTAGCATTGTTGCATCATGAATACATCTACACGTCAAACCAGTTTGACATCGTTTTGTCGTAGTTCATTCTGCATGTGTTCAGCTCTTAGTGCGGTTCATATCGTTGTGAAACCAGTGTAATATAAAAACAGAAAAACTCCGATGCAAACCAACCACAATGGTGCCGCTGAGTTTTTTCCTACATGTGGAAGCATTACATTGATACATTGAGGTGGGTGTTAAATTGACCAATCAGCAGCGACAGAGGGGAGGAGGGAAGGGAATAGGAGTTCCAGGAGAATTGACGATACGGAAGCTACAAATGATTTTATCCACTTTACTTCGACAGAAACTAGAGGACATGCAGATAGGAATCAGGGTAAGTCAGAGTAAAAAACACCACTCATAAAATGTGGTGAAACGCTCCTCCACTCTAGTGCAGAAATGGTCTGAAACAGGAGGCATGCCACGACCTGCTGTACAGGAAGAGGTTACAGTGCCGCAAACAGAATAGGGGACGGTGCCAGCTCCAGCAGAGAGTCCTGCCCCTTCAGACACAGAAGATAACTTACCAGCACCCACCTTTGCCAAGTGCAGACAACAAAGAGAAAGCCTACTTGGGTCCTAGAGAATATATTACCAGCAGCAATTAACCAGGCAATGGCTGCATTAGGCTGCTGACCTATATAGTTGCTACCCTTCCCTTCCAGGAGTTGTCAGAGCTTATCTGACCTTCTTGCTTGCTGGATATTTTGCTGAACTCTGTGCCTGACTCTGGATTACTCTGACTGACTTTAGACTCACTTTGCCTTAGAATTCTGAGGGACTTTATTTATGACCTTGTACTTACTGTCTAAAAGTAAGTAAGGAGCCAGGAACTATTCAATTTGTTTTGTATGAGTTATCAGCTGAGCTGCTCTGACTGAGATAAGACATTAAAGATGCCGCCACCCTCCACTGCCAGTCTGGCCACAGTTTTGCATCCCCCACAATGCATTGAGCCCAATTATTCTTTTAGGGCATTGTGGGAGAAAAATGGCAGCTACTCTTAAAAAGACGGTGGAGATAATCTGAGAAAATGTAGTGAAGTGACCTGCTTTTTTTAGCAGGTAAGGTGAGGAAAGGAATAATTCCAGAATTCTGCTCACAGCCCCCGCAAATGCCTTCTGAGAAATTTCATCACAGCTGTAGTAGTTTTTTAAATTGTTTATATCATCATCATCATCATCACCATCATCACCATCATCATCATCACCATCATCATCATCTTTTGTGACATGTTTTGGATGGGAAGGGAAAGACAGAAGAATCTCAGGCATTCTCCCTTATCATAGAAATGAGTTCCTCCTCTGTGCGTAGTCCATGGTCCTGTGAGAGCAACTTGCCCAAGGCTAGTAGAATTATGGTATGAGCTGGACAGTGGAATAAAGGAAGGAAAAATGTAAAATTGGCCAGTTCAGAGCTGTTATTTCAACTTAACAAGCCTCAAAACTCCCTCGAGACCCATCTCACCTCTCTATTGTAACTGGGAATAATTCCTTCGACTCAGAGCACCAGTGTGTTGTGAAGCTTAATTAATGTTTGCAAAGACTTGAAGGCCCTCAAGTTGAAAACGCGGCATGGTACATAAGTGCAGAGTAATTGTGATCGTTATTGCTTTCATTTGCATGTATGAGCTGTAATTAGCCATGGACCGTATTGCAAGAAGTGTGAATAATTTAAGTGTTCTCTTCTGGAAGGTACAGTGAGACGTAGTTTTGGTTTCTTTTCTTTTCTTTTTTTAAACTATGTTAAGTTCATGCCACAGGTTGGTTAGGAACTTCTTAGTCTCTTTTGCTGGACCACTAGTATTCCAAAGGGGCATGTGGCCTCATCCAGAAATGGTGATTTAATATTCTGTGAAATTACATCTCCACCTCCGCTCATGTGAACCTGCCTGTACAATTTGTTCTTTGGAGGAGACTCCAGGCCTTTACTACCACTAGAAGCTACTAGGTTCATAGATGCAGGATGACATCCTGTTGGTTAACCCCAGCTGGTATAGACCCAATCAGTTATGGCCTGGTGAGTCAACACTTAGGCCACTTCCACATTAGAGTGTTATAGCACTATTATTCCACTTCCAACATCTTATGGAATCTTGCAAACCCCAAGATTCCATAGGACGTTGAAAGTGGAATAATAGTACTATAACACTCTAGTGTGGAAATGGCCTTAGATAGATCTAAGGGATTCAATGCATTTGCTCCAGTCAGGACTAAAAGAGGCTTTAGGCCTTATTCTTCTCAGTAGCCTTCTCAGTGGTGGTCTTTAGATGATAGATCTCCACGCCTCAGGGAAAGACATGAAGAAAAAGACTCATTATTGTGATGATGATTGTGGTATAGGCCAGCTGTCTGTGCTTGCTAAGGCAACCAGCTGAAGTGTTGCCAGTTGCCCTGAGAGACCCTGCCTATAGTGCAAGACCAAGATACCCCAAAACACATGCATTTTGTGCAACACAGCTCAGGGCTAGTGCCTTTTTGCTTTGTGAAGTTCAGCGCATACAGGAAGCACAAAAGTACAAGCTGATTTACCACGAAAGCACACAGAACCTGCCCCCACTGTTGCTTTTACGAGTGGATGCCAGGGCTGATGAGAGGGGAGGAAGCTGGTAGAAACACTGAGGCCCAGTGGTTCAGAAGGGGGCCTGGGGCCAGACTGTGCTGCATCTGTTTTTGTCTTGGTGATATAATGATTAGTCAGTTGTTTTGACATCAATTGCAAACCTGGTGAATTTCAAAGAAAATAATAATGATACAAAAGAGTTGAAATCTCATGTAAGATTTTTAGCCAGTCCATCAGAGGCTCAAAACTGCAGCCGGGTGGGCTGGGGAAGGAAGCTAGACTCCTGGGGAATTGCTCCTAAAGCCACCAAGTAAAGTGGGCTGACTGTGGCAGCAAAAGTGGAATGCCTTCAGGCTGCAACCAAGGCAAGCTCCAGGCTTCTCCAGGTGCCTCAGACCCTTGCTTGTTTCCCCTTGCTGCCCACCACACTAGATGGCCTCCTCACTACCCCTCTCCATTCCAGCCACACACACACACACACACCCCACCAGGCATCAGCAATGGCCCAAAGTCTCTTCCTACTACGTAAGAAGTCTGGAAAGGAAGAAAGCAGGAATACTGCCTCTTCCTCAGATCCCTCCCAGTGACGGAGCTTGAAGTGTGGGGAGGGGAGGCGGGAGGGGGAGGGCTATGGCACGAGGAACATGACCACTGTGCATGGGGGCGTGGTCACGGTGCATGGGGATGTGGCTGCAGTGTGTAGCCAGGGCGCAGGGAGGCATGGCTACGGGCTGGGACGCCGCAGAAACATTGCCGCCTGGGGCAAACTGCACCATCCCCACCCCCCCATCCTTATGGGACTGATCCCTCACCTTCATGAAACTCCTGAGATCTCTTTCGTGCTCATCCCAATGCCGCTACCCTGGTTGGGCCCCAGTCACCCATCAGCGGCCCCCAATCCCTCATGAAGATCTGCTGCTGGACAACAGCTGGGGAGGGTTACCACCCACATTTTTCAACAGGACCCAAACCACACTTGGTTGCCCTGGTTTATTCAACAAGACAACCATTATTGCATGTTACTGTTTCTCACATTTTACAGAATGCTGAGGAAACAAAGTTTTTGAAAAATACAAAATTTGTTATCAAGCCAAAAATCATCTCAAGCAAGATTTTTTAATTAACTTGTTTACTGGACTAGCACTAACAAAAGATAAATCCTGAATACCTTGAGATATTTAAGTGAACACGGAAAAGCTCACCATAATGTGAGAAAACTCACTTCAGTCATTCTCCCACACTTATGTGTTCTCATAAATGAAGTCCTGTGAAGACACCACATCTGTTGTCAGCTCAAAGAGTTTGTAGCCCATGCCAAGACCTCAGTAAGTCTGTTGCTGATGCTTCTTACAGGTTCCTTTTTAAATTTCTTTTCCTTATGCAGCAAGGCTATCTAGCTTTTCTCAATTTTGTGTGTAAAAACTTGAAATGTGTCCTCAAACATCTCAACATTGGGCAAAATCTCCTAGAGGTGAGGAAAAAGTCGCCATCATGTAGTGAAGGAAGGTTGAGGTTTTTGTTTCATTTTTTTAATTGTACCATTTACAAAGTGAGGATCCCCTGCACCAGGACTCACATCTCTATAGCTTCAAGAGACCCAGATGATTTTTTTCTCTCTTGCCTTTGGACAAAAATTAAAAATGGCATTTTCAAATTTCATTGTTTATGGATTTATGATGTGGCTATTAACCACAGGTTGTTAACCATTTTGAAGAAAGAAAGCTGGAACAGAAGTATTTTGATGAATGAATGAATATTTTTGCAGAATCGGTCAGTGGATCATCAAAGTGATTTGTTGCTTCTGTTAGAACCTGTCATTCAGGAAAAAGGATTGAAAACCAAGGTCTCCAGAGGCAATCACAATCAAGTCAGGTCAACTCAACTCAACTCAACTTGAAATATCTCCTAGGAGGAGTCAGAATCAGCCCATTCTTTCTTAAGTGAGACCCTCCACCTCAAATCTAGCACCCTGTTCATTCAAGTGCTGAAGTTTCCTAAGAATTCTGATTCTTGGAAGTATGCCTTGTACTTCATGAGCAGAGAATCCATGAGGAGCACTTCTTCAATCAGCTTCTCAATGCCTGATGTCTCAAGAAGAAGGCAATTGCTACAGAAAAGAGCCACTGATGTGGCAATTGAGCAGGTTGGGTCTTATGGCTGGGCTGTAAAATCTTGACAGTTGGTGGGTCCTGTGTTGAAGTAAGTTACCTTCATCCAGGTGCCTGAATCTGAGCCCACACTCTCTGAGTCAGCACTTATAGTTCTGTCCCAAACATACTTCAACCAGCTGTCCATATCTGAGCCTTCACATAGCAGGGATGGTGGAATGTCAAGTGAACAGAGTCAAAAATGGGCAAAGGTACTCTCCAAATGTTATTGGATCGCAACTCTCATCAACCCTTATCATGGGCTAGGCACACAGCTTTGAAACACTATTTTTGGACCAAAATTCCCAGAATCCTTCAGTCACCTTGGCTAGTCCATAAAGTAACTTTTGCAAGTGCTAGACATGCTAAGAGTTGCTATCCCATAGCATCTGGAAGGCCAAGTTGCCCACTGCTGTTTTGCTATTGCATCCATGAGCTGCTCCACATTGGTAAACACCATATCAAAACTATCTGAATACAACCACACATTCAAACATTCAAAGAGCTTTTGTGCAGTGTTTTATCAGTGCACACCTTTGATGTGGGGAAAGGATGTGATGGGGAAAGAAGTGAGCAAAGAAAAGGGACTGAAATTTCATGAAATCACAGAATCATAGAGCTGGATTGTGCCACAAGAGCCATCTTGTCCAACTCCCTGCCATGGAGGGCTGCACAGCTAAAGCACCCCTGAAAAAAGGCCACTAGGGCTATTTCCTCATGAGGTCAATACTTCATAGTCGCCTTGAATTCTTAGCCATCAGTCTGCACATTGTAGCATTGTGGCATCGTAGTTTTACTCATGCTTCTGCACATTTTCCGCTGCTAGTGTGGTTCACTGCAACGAAAAACTGCTGTAACTGAAAACCAGAAAAACTCCAATGTAAATCTCCCAAACCGGTTCTGCTTTGTTTTTCACCTACATGCAAAAGTGTAACATTGATTCACAGTGCAGAAGTTGCTGGCTATGGGCATTCCCAGACTGTCCCTTCTGTCCTTTCCATCCCCATCTCTCTCTCTGCCCGTCAAAGGACAGGCTGCCGCCATTAGTGTCTACATGCGTTAAACAGACAGCAGCAAAAGAATGGATCTGGTAATGGACCATTAAGATGTGGTTTTTTTCCCATTATCAACAAACATACATACATACATGCATATGCACAAATGTAGCAATGCAGAAATGTGTTCAAAATGTGTTTTTTGTTTTGTTTTTTTAAAAAAACCAGACCAATCAGCGATGGCAGGGCAGGGTAAGGGAGGGGAATGGGAGTGGCCAGGAACTTGCTGTTGCAGATTCAGCAACTGCTGTTCAATGTAAAGGCGGTGCGGGGAGTGCAGACAGCACAGTTTCTGAACCAGGGTATAAAAACACCACTCCTGACATGCGGTGAACTGCTCCTCCTGTCTCCTGTCTAGATTGCATCAGTCTGAAGGCTTTATCACATGCTGGGTTTATTGCATGTTTGCATTGTCTTTGTTATGTAATTGATATCTCCTTATTACATGATGTTGGATTGCATTCCTAGGATAGAATTGCACTCCTATCGTTATCGGGTTGTCTCTTTTCATTTATGGGAAATGCCCATTAATGATGCTAATAACACTGCTTTTCCAATATTGCTTTTCATGCAGTCCTTTCATTCTGCTGCAGTTCTTATATTGTAGCAGTCATAGAGGGGGGGCCCCAGTGGGAATTCTTCTACCCTCTCCCCCATCCCTAAACAGGATGAATTCATTGCACTTCTGGTGTCTGGACAAAGAGGACATCGTGGAGCAGGTGAACAGTGCTGCTTTTACTCAATTCCCCAGTAATTTTTAAAAAATGTTCATATAATTGCACACTTACACTGCCCTGGTGGTTGCCAGCATGCCACAATTATCCCATTATAGCAAAACAGAAAACCAACTGTGACTCCAGATGAGTGAAACGCTGCAATGTGGCAAGACAGGAAAACACAATGCCAAAGTGACAGGGAGGAAGTCTCCCAACACGCTGAAGTTATACAAAGAAAAAAAAAGGGGGGGAATAACGCAAGCGCTAGGCAGCATGGACAGGGAAAGGGAGGCAGGGTTAGTGGGATGATGTGGAAGGCCAGTAGCGGAAACGTGCATCACCAAACTGGCAGCAGAGACAGATAGCGATTGCTTCTACATCAGCATGTTTTTGTTTCTTTAAACAATGCAGTTTCTATGAGACAACAGGCTGGTGTGATAAAACCCTGAGTGTGAAGAGTGTCCTATGGAAAAAATCGAGGAACAGAACGATAGATGATTCCCAGCACACTGGCCATTTGCGCACTAGACTGTTATAGAGCTATTATTCCACTTTCAACATCCTATGGAATCCTGGGGTTTGCAGTTTGGGGGGGGCCTCAAAGGCTCCTCAAAGGCGTCAAAGACCCCTCCCTAAACTGCAAACCCCAGGATTCCATAGGATGTTGAAAATGGAATAATAGCTCTAAACAGTCTAGTGCGCAAATGGCCATTGCTTCCAAGCTAAAAATAAAGTCAATGGTGTATTTTTTTTTCTCGACTCCTGCTGTCCACCACTGTTACTGTGAACACGTATGTTATCCAGCCCAATTCAGTAGTCTGACCCTCCTGTGCCAAGTACTTGATCTGCCTTCTGATACCTTGCTATATAGTTTCTTAATGTGATTAGTGACAGATGCTATTATCTGAGGAAATCTAAATTGCCTCTTCTTGCGCTAATGAACTACTGTATTACAATGTGCTGGGATTTGAGAACAAGATGGATTTATTAATGAGCTCCTAATTAAAGGGACAGTGTTTAACGTTCTCCGTGCTTCCAGTTGATGATGGGCCCTACGTCTCCACTCGGCGGATGGGGACTTTTGTTGTATAGGAGCAAATTTCCATTGGAGATGTATGCATCCCGAGTGGGAGAGACCGAAAAGAATGCAAGAACAGGGAGAGGGTGGGAAATCTGCTTCCCAATATTTTTGAATAGGGATTAAGGGTTTTGCTCATTTAATTTTTTTCTCTGTTCAGTAGATTTGCCCCAGCACATGCTTTTAAATTTATTTATTAGATTTACATGGCTGCCCATCAAACAAAGATTATCTCTGCAGCTTACATTTTTATTGAAATAAGTATTTTTAAATATATTTTATACTGCCTCTTTGTGCAACATAAAATGTCTTTTGGAGATCCTGCTACAGTGAAATTGATCCTTTAAAAATGGTGTGTGCTGCCTCGCTACTACCTTGGATGTAGATGGCTTCCGCTGACAGAATGATGGATCTGGAAGGACCTCTGGTTACTTCTTTATGGTTGGATGTATTAATGTTGTACTACAAGCATATCTGATATTTGTAAGTGTGTACAGATTGCCATACTGTGGGCCTTTCCACACTACACTGTTATAGCACTATTATTCCACTTATTATTCCATCCCGTGGAATTCTGGGGTTTGAAATTTCCTGAGGCCAAAGAGCTCTCTGGCTGAGAATTCTAAAGGCTCCTCCATAAACTTCAGACCCTGGGATTCCACAGAATGTTGAAAGTGGAATAATCTTCTAATATATAAAACTCAAAGTTTGTCTGTGTCAGGCAAAGACTTCATATGATTGACTGCCTAAGAAGATTCTATGGAATCCTGGGGTTTGCAGTTTAGGGAGAGGCCTTTAGAATTCTCAACTAGAGAGCTCTTGGGCCTCAATGAACTGTGTCCGTCTTAAATTGGCTGGTTGCTATGGAGATGAGGCCTAGCAGCAAGGAGGAGGGCAGTGTATTCCCTCAGGAACCCAACCCCTGTATGTTAATAACTCTGAATGCAGATTAGATTGGGGAATATGGGGAAAAGTTACAAGTACTGGACAAGACAGTTTGGGGAATTAGAGACACAGGATCTCAAATATTTCTAACAAGTATTACCCATAAGAAAATAAAATCCCAGGCAACACCGGGTATATATACTATTAGCACTATAACAGTGTAGTGTGGAAATGGGCTATGTTTCTGCAACTTGGAACTAATTGTCAACATGGTTGGATCCTGCATGCTATTAACATAGCTAGAAGACTCCAATGGTGACAGCCAACTACCCACTACCCATTATTCACTGCGCAAAAGGTCCTACTGCTTTCGCTACACATGACTTGTGACCTGATGACAGGGACAGCTGCTGACTTCCATACTATCCAGTTTAGCTTCCAATCCAGGCTTTCAATGAGCTCTCCAAGGTACTGAAACCTATTACTAAAGAGGTTCTGTACCATGAACAGCTCCTTTAAGCCTAGTGGAAACCTGGGATGGATTCTCCACCCCACTGACACTGCTTCCCTACTGGTTAGTTCTAAGTACAGTAGATTAATTGAATCAATTGGTGAGTCAACGTGGAGATAAACCTCATTCATTCAACAGGTCTGCTCTCATTGGGACTTACAGTAGGATTCAGACTGTCAATTCCAAGTAAAATTATGGGCAGACATCCTATTGGTGACATGTACGGCTGTAACTGCAGGTTACCCATGCATATGGACTTTCTCTAGCAACGTGGAAGGAGGAGTTCCTACTACCTAGTATGCAACAACAGTAGAGGATTCCTGGGTACATTTTCATCTCTAATTACAGGGTATTATTTGATCTTGTTCCGTGGCTCTTGAGCAGTGAGAGAGGAAGGAATTATGCTGTGATTGGAGTCATCTTACTCTTATTCCCTTCATGCTAAGAAGATAAAGGTGTGCTTTGAAGCCACATTGCTGCTGTTGTGCCCTGGGGAAGCAGCCAGGCAGAAAGAGCAGCATTTTCCATCTCCCATATAAAAGTCAAAGTTTGTATGTTTGTTTGTCTGTGGCAGGCGAAGACCTCATATGTTTGGCTGCCTAAGAAGATTCTATGGAATCCTGGGGTTTGCAGTTTAGGGAGGGGCCTTTAGAATTCTCAGCCAGAGAGCTCTTGGGCCTGGCCGGTTGTTGTGGAGATGCGGCCTAGCAGCAAGGAGGAGGGCAGTGTATTCCCTCAGGAACCCAACCCCTGTATGTTAATAACTCTTAATACAGACTGGATTGGGGAATATAGGGAAATGTTACAGGTACTGAACAAGACAGTTTGGGGAACTAGAGACACAGGATCTCAAATTTTTCTAACGAGTATTACCTATGAGAAAATTAAATCCCAGGCAACACCAGGTATACACGCTAGTCTCCTATAAAATGCATTGGCAGAGACTTACGCTCTGCCAGCAAGGTGTAGGACCTTGGCTACAACCACCATCTGTATGCCTCATCCATCATCATTTCCTGTGTATCTCTGTCCTGCCTTCCCTCTTGACTTCTCCATGTCTGTGCATTTATGTTTTTAAAACATTCAGGTTTTTTTGAAAAAATGTAAAGGAAAGCTTTGGGAAGATAGAATTTGGTGGTAGATGAAAGAGAAAGAGGCTTAATAGCTTGCTTGTGTCTCTGCATTAGCCCATTTGACTCTATGGCAGCTGTTCTCAGGCAACTGTGCTTGGGGTGCCACTGGTCACTTGCCTCATGATCTGTCTGGGAGGGCCAGGTTTCCTCCTCCCGTATCATCCTTCTGCTCCTTGGCCAAAACAAATTACAGCCACTTTGAAAACGGAGCCAGTTGTGGCTCACTTTTCCAAGTGGCTGTAATTTGTTTTGGCAGCCGCTGCTCCCTAGACAGGGGCTGCCAAGAAAAATGTGACAATGGCTTATTTGCAGACAGATGGGATGGCAGGGAAGTGGCCAGGTCTGAGTGAGAAGTGGTGCTTCTTCATCCCTTCTCCCTCTGGAGTGAGGCAGCCACAAGCAAATGGGTGAGGCTGTGATCCCCTGTACATTGACACAGATTAAGATCTGTTGAACAGAAAGTTGATTGCTGCCTCTAATGCAGGGGTGGGGTTGACCATGTGACCCTCCAGAAATCACAGAATCATAAGAGTTCGAAGAGTCCCCAGGGGCCATCCAGTCCAACCTCCTTCTGCCATGCAGGAACATCCATCAAAGCATTCCCAACGGATGGCCATCCAGCCTCTGCTTACAAACTTCCTAAGAAGGAGAGTCCACCACACTCCATGGAGGCAGCAGCTTCCACTGCCGGACTGACCGTCAGGAAGTTCTTTCTGAAGTTTAAGTGGAATCTCTTTTCCTGCAGTTTGAATCTGTTGCTCCTTGTCCTAGTCTCTGGAGCAGCAGAAAACAAGCCCACTCCCTCCTCAACAGGACATCTCTTCAAATATTTAAACATGGCCATCATGTCCCCTTCTTAACCTTCTATTGTGCTAAGGATGCCCTCTGCTTCATCCCCCTGGCTGCCTGAGCATGATGGGAGTTGCAGCCCAGCAACTTCTACTTGTTCCTCTCCTCTAATGAGTGTTGATGGTAGTCAGTCAGTCAGTCAAGTCTTTATTGCGGTCCACAAACCATGAGGCGATAAAACAGTCATATGCATTCTGCACACAAATAAATAATTATATACATTCTAAATACATTATAAACATTCTAAACACATTACATACATTCTACATGCAAGTAAAAATATAAATAATCATTAAAATAGAACAGCAGGATATAATTTATTACATGTAAATGTAATTTTAAAAACAACTTAGTAAAATAGGCTTAAAAATTGATAAAAGAGACTGAAATTGAAACATGTCATGTACATAAATTCTTATTAAATCATCATTATTAAAATATTATTAAAATCATACAGCATTATTGCTAATATAGAGGTTTTAGTAGTGCTACTATTCCTAAAGCTATGTCCTCCATATGATACTTCAGATGTTTAAATCAAAGGGAATCCTTAAGTTGTCAATATTTGTGTGCCATGGCCCTTTGAGTTTTGGCAGCACAGAAAAAAAACTTTGCAACGTCCTCTGTTATTCTTTTTTCAGTATCCCCTAATAGCGCTGATAATATTGACACTCAAGCAAAGCTACTGAGAAGACAGAGGAAGCCGTCAGCGAGCTTGGAGGGCCTCAGAGGAGGTCTTCAAGGTCTTCATGGTTGCATAAAAATAGAAGGATACAGGGACGTGCGCCCCAGCCCTGCCCCTTATACTCCCTTCCTCCCTGTATTGATGGAGAGTATCTGAAAAGGAGGTGTAACTATATTTGGCTGAAGGTATTTTAAAGGTCCATGCATTAACGTAGGGCTTCTGATTGCGTGGAATTCACATGGAAGCCCATGGTAAGGAGGCCGTCTCATTGCATGGTTTCTGATTGTGTAGAAACTGCATCTACAGATTCTTTTCAAATCAAGCCCATCAACACAGGGGGAGGGGTAGTGGTGTTGGGATTCAACTGGGGTTCGTATCCCTGGCTCCCTTGACTTGCGTACAACAATGCACAACAAAGAAGAGAGTTTTGTTTTTTATTTTGCTTCATTTCACCAGTGCCACCTGCATTGCCATCCCGTACTTGTTTTAGATTGCGTTGTTAGATTGTGATTTTTCTTCTCACCCGGAAATGTATATGTGTGTGTATCCCATTGATTCAATGGGATTACTCTGGTTAGGACTAGCAATTGGATTTAGGCCAATCGCCCTACCTTTTCCTCATTGACTACAACGTGTCTGTGCCCATTTTTCAGAGATACAAGTCTGGAGTTATGCACATTTGCCCTATTTGCCAGAGTATAATACTCACTTTTTTCCCCAAAAAATACTGTTTGAAAATGAGGTGCATCTAATATGGCAGTTTATCTTACATACCGGCAAATAGTATTTGCTGATATATAAATGGGGTGTGTCTTATACGCTGGTGTGTCTTATACACTGGCAAATATGGGGTTTTTATGTGCGATTTGCATTATTAAATTATTTTAAAATTGAAATATTTTGCATGCGTTTTTATGATAGGTATACTGTATACATAGAGAATTGATTTGGCAAATTGTAACTGGTCTCCTTTTATAATTTTTGTTGTTTACGTATTGTCCCTTTTATTTCTGCGGACTTTTATCATCCCCTAAAAGAGGCCATTAAATATTTCTAGGCCGAAATGTGTTGGGCTAATTGGAAGAACAAATTTGACTTTGATGTAAAGTCGAAGGCTTTCAGGGCTGGAAGCCATAGGTTGTTTTGGGTTTTCCAGGCTTTGAGGCCGTGTTCTATTAGTATTTTCTCCTGACGTTTTGCCTGCACCTGTGGCTGGCATCTTCAGGGGATATGGTGGCATGGAAGTGAGACAGAGTATATATACCTGTGTAGCATATATGTAGGATATCCCATTTATCCCATATTTCAACAAGAAAGAAGAAATTTGGAAAGTAAACAAGATTTGGCTACCAGTACTGAAGAACAACACTAAAATCAAGACTCAAAAACATGCCAATGAACACCACCCGGACTCTGGAGGTCCCTCTACAGGGAACAATACAATGGGTTGTAATGTACTTAACGTACTGTTATGCAGATCCCCTGACTAACAATACACCCTGGGGGATATCCCATTTAACAAAAGGCCAACTGTAGCGAATGCAAACTGCTCCCTCCCACCCGGGGACTACACAAGTATATATACTCTATCTCACTTCCATGCCACCAGATCCTCTGAGGATGCCAGCCACAGATGCAGGTGAAACATCAGGAGAAAATACCAATAGAACACGGCCTCAAAGTCCGGAAAACCCACAACAACCTATAAATTTGTCTTTCTTTTTTTTTTTAACTCTCTGAGACTGTGTCTCTTCTTTCCATCTCTTCCACTGGGTATTACCGGTCTTCATTGCTCTCAACATATTGGAGTTCTGTAACTTGCAGTTTGAACCAGTTTTTTTCAAAAATGCAGAATGATGCAAAAATTGGGTGAAATGTTTGAAGAGATATAAAGCTGACACTGAGTGGATACAGACCGATTCATCTATCCCTGCTTTGGACTTCTCACTGAGTAGACAGGTCAAAGATTGCACAGTATGAGGGACCGTGATCTCCTCTCAGGAAAAGTCTCCACACACAGATCTTTTCTCAAAAGCCTTTCTAGTTGTCAGCTGCACCTCCGTGCACCTGAGACCCTGGCTGTGCGTCTCCCCTTACAGGTTGGGGTGCTGCCCTATGGAATTAGCTGAGAGAAAAAAATTCTGCTAACAGTCGTCTGCCTCCCTCCCCAGCAACATCCTCTCTGGTTCCCAACCTCCTCTAATGGCATCCGTCTCTAGAGTGGATTATCCGTCACCATAAAACCACTCATTCTTTCAGATACATTGAGTTTTAATTAGCCTGGCACAGACCAAACAAGCCATGCCTCCACTTTTATGAAGACAGCAAGGAGTGTGTAATGTCTTCCACCGGCCATGCTTGGATGTACTAAACAGCTTTTGGAGTTATCAGGTAATTTATTGTACTGGGAGGATGCCCATTTGGCTTGTCTTATGTTTTAGCAGCAAAGTGGAAGGGGGGGGGGGAGACTGTTCTGTTTAGGAAGGTAAAAACACCCAAGGTTGACCCTGCATCTCCCTCATTTCACCTTCTTCTGTATTTTGTACATATTCCAGCATGTCAATATCCTTTTTGACCTGGCCCGTTTCCGCACTAGACTGTTACAGTGCTATTGTTCTACTTTCAACATCCTATGGAATCCCGGGGTTTGCAGGCCTCTGAGCCCTCTCCCCCCAACTGCAAACCCCAGGATTCCATAGGATGTTGAAAGTGGAATAATAGCACTGTAACAGTCTAGTGCGGAAATGGCCCTGGACTGGACACAGTATTCCAGAGCAAGTCTGACCAAAGCAGTACAGAGCGCACTACTATTACCCTCAATCAGGACGCTATATTCACAATTGCAACACGATCTGATGAAATGCCACTTTTTTTATTAGCACATAATAAAATGGTAACATTAGCACTCATTCCATCCAGAAAAAAAGAATGATCCATTCTTATGTACATCCAGCATTCACTTACATCATGCTACATTCTTACAAGACTTCCCTCCAAACGAGAGGCAATAAAACAGAATCCGCAAATCTTTTGCCTGTCAATTAAACCGATATAACTCCTGTACCTGTGTATTTTGCTGTTATTCCCAAAAGTCAATATTCACCATCTTGATACCGTACCAAAGATTCCAGAAATATAACATTATCCCAATCTTTGACAAATCTTTCAGATTTATCCCCTCTTAGTATACCGTAAACGTAAATCTGTCCATCTACATCACATCAGCTTCATCTCCCGATCTACTGTTATGGGGAGGGTCTTCTGCTTCCGCATTTGAGCTATTACCATCTGGCAGCAGCTGTCACATAAAACGATAGTTTTCCAGCCTTTTTCTCTAGATTAGTCATTCATTATAGATAACAAATACAATTCAGGAGTCATTTCATAGTTGAAATGCCGCTTTGTTAATTTTGACCCAGGTTTCCGGTCTGTCAAGGTCATTTTCAATTTTGATTCCGTCCTGGGTGGTATCTGATAACCCTCCTAATTTGATGTCATCCACAAATTTGATAAGCATGATCTCTATGCCGTCAACCATCATTTATAAAGATGTTGAACAACAGGAGGCCCAGGACAGAACCTCCAGGTACCTGGCTAGTCAGAGCTCTCCGGGATGAAAAAGGAGCCATGGTGAGCACTCTTTGGGTTTCATTCATCAAACAGCTAAAAATCTACCTACCAGTCTTGAACCCAATAATGAAATGTATGGAGAAGAGATTTAAGAATGTCAAGATTTTAAACTGAGAGTTTATAACAGATATAACTCTCATAATAAGGAAACTCACATACACACACACACATATAGACATACAGACATGTTCAAATATAGGGTAAAGGGAAAAATAATTACAGTATTAAATACAGGTATGACTGTAAAAATGAACTCTGTCTACTTTTCAACTATCTTCATTCATCTTTGCTCTTTTCAGCCATCTTAGGCTTTATCTGGTGAGAAAGCATCAAGTAGAAGAATACAAGCAGATAATCCAATGTAATGATATCAAACAGAAAATAGAATAATCATTAACTCATCTGATTGTAAATCCAACAAAGGGAGATGGGAAGTATATTAAATTGTTTTTTTATTTTGTAATGTAAAGATAGTCACAAAGGTGGTGGCTATTCTCTTTCATTTGTCTTTGTGTCTGTTTGTTTTTAATAAAAATAATTTTTTAAAAAATCCACCTATCAGTAGCATTGTCTAGCCCAAATTTTACCAGCTTTAGTACAAGAATACTATGTGGGTTCTTGTAAAAGGATTATTGTTCAGCGGTTTAGTTTAATTTCTTGGCACAGTATTAATGGATTGTAGAGAACAGAAAGTGAAAGCAAAAGCGTGTACATAAAGCAGGGAATATAAAGGAGCCCCCAGTGTATGTATGTGGTTTTTGCAGGGATGGGCGAAAATTGAAGGTTAAAGCTGGGAGAAATCTGGAAGTGGAAGCTGAGCTGAAGCAATGGGGGAAAAAAAGTTGGGATTGTATTTGAAGGTGAAGGAGAAGAGGAGAAAAGAGAGGGCAGAGAAGCCAAGAGACAAAAAAAGTCCAACCACAGCCTACTAAAGAAAGCAGTCAGAAGCAGAAAAATAGCCACAGGGTTAGGTCTAATCTGCAGGTAAACAGTTTTGGGGAAGGGCTTCCCTAAGGAACTGGTTACCTGGAACCTGAGAAGAAGACAACAGGGGGAAAAAAGTAAGATCTGTATTTCTCAGGGACTGTCATTACATAGATTTAGAGGATGCCACATATCCATCTTTTTTTAAATTTGTCTTGAGACAAAGGGCTCCACTGGAAGAGCCTCTAGAGATGGAAAACAGTAAAATTCATTTGAGATATGTGGCAAATCCAGACCAGTCATTTCTCCACCTGGCCCACAGGATCACTCCCAGATTCTAGGAGCAAAGATGGCAGCTGGTCCAGCATCAAGTCTAGAGGAGAAGCATTGACATCAGGCCTTCATAGGTGAGAGGATTTATGCATCTAAAAATACTCTGCACTGATTGATGCACTTGGAAAGGTTCCTGGCAGCTGAGGCACCTAAAAAAACATTTCGGCTACTGTCTGGGCATTCCTGGTGCTACCCTTAGGGTTTCATTTCACGGTGCAAATTACAATACTTTTATCCCACTTGACCTGCCATGGCTCTAGCCTACGGAATCCTGCCATTTTGTAGCTTCAGGGGATATTTAGAATTCTCTACTACATTGGTTTCTAACCTGAGGTCCAGGGACCTCTCAGGGTTCACTGAGCCCTCACAAGGATTTGTGAGGCCCCGCTGCTGGACACCAACAGCAGCATGGCAGTGGTGTGTGTGTGTGTGTGTGTGCGCAGATGCTGAAACTGCTCCCTTGTTTGCACACAAGAGAGCAGTTTGGACGTGTCTATACATACCTGCTGCATCCCTGATAAAAGGGACGCGGGGGCAGGCATGTGTGCACACCCATACTAGGATTCTGGAGACCAGGGGTTGAATCCCCACTCTGCCATGGAAACCACTGGGTTAGCTCAGGCAAGTCACATTCTCTCAACCTCAGAGAAAAGCAAAGGCAAGAAATCTTGCCCAGAAGACGTTCATGATAGGTTCACCGTAGGGTCTCTATAATTCAGCTTTCGTAGAGGAGAGACGTGGTGGCTGGAAAGAACCTGCCCTTCTCAGTGGCACTTTGTTGTTGTGTGCCTTCAGGTCACTTATTACTTATGGCAACCGTAAGATGAACCTATCACAGGGTTGTTGTTTTTTTTGGCAAGATTTGTTCAGAGGGAGTTTGCCTTTACCTTCCGCTGAGGCTGAGAGAATGTGACTTGCCCAGGGTCACCCAGTGTGTGAGCAGAAATTTGAATCCTACTCTCCAGAAGCCTTTAATAAATATTTGAAAATTTAAATCTAAATTTAAATGTCTAAATTTAAATCTTGAGTTAAGTCTTGGGGGTCCCCAGCAAAAAGTTATATTTGCAGGGGCTGTCTGGTAAAGAAAAGGTTAAGAACCACTGCTCTATTAGAGCTCTTTAGCACCTGCCTAGACTACAAATCCCAAGATTCTTCATGATGAAGCTCTGGGAGTTAAAACTGAATCAAAGTGCTATAACTGTGTGTGTGAAAATGAGAGAGAGTGATGTCTGTTGTTGCTTTTTCCTCTTTGGCTGAACAGTTCACCTGCTGCCTCCATAACCCTACCGCACCTCAGTCGGACAATTTCTTGGCTTCACAAAAAAAAGGCAAGAATCATCCAAACCAGTTTTGGAACCAAAGGAGGCAATTGTTTAACCCAGAGTCCTCTATCAAGTGGATCGCTTGCGTGGCAGACATGCAGAAATGTCCAAACAAATGCACCCATGCTAGAGAGGTTCGTCTTAAAAAGAAAATATTTAAAAAAACCTCTAATCCAGATCATGCTGTACCAGGGTACAGGCTACATGGCAGCAAAATGAGCAAGGTCTATCAAAGCATCACACCAAATTAAGGCCAATTAAACTGTTCTTCCGGCATGGCCTTGAAGTATATAGTCGTAAGCTGATTAGAGGAAGCCAGCAGAGTTTAGAACTTTTGGAACATGCACAAAATGTGTCTGCTTTACAGCAACCTTTAATTACAATCACCGATTACTAGTTAAATCAATTGTCCAGTGCATTTAATTAGACAGAGGATTGTTTGGCAAAGGAGAACTGGCAAAGCTAGTTTTAATCTGACCCGTTTGCTTCAAAAGCTGCTTCCCCCCCCAGTGTGAATAATACAAAAGTCTGCCAGTGTTCATTTGGCATTTAAATAGGACTAATTAACAACAGGATTATTAGCTTGTAGGTTTTCTTGTTACCTGGACGAAGCCATGTGAAACAGATCTAATGATGGGTTTAGCTCTATCCGTGCATTATGAGTATAGGGAAAATAAACACAGGAAGCAGGGGAAGTGTGCTCAGTCTCCTGGTCCTTCCATATTTTCACCACTCTCATGTGATTTTTCTGAAGAAAAGAACCTCCCGTAACTGTCAAGGTTCACCAAAGAGGTCAGTATATTGGAAAATCAGCGTTGTGGAAGTGAATTGTGCAGAAAGTCTTGGTGTTTTTCAGATCTAACTGAGGTAGCAGCTGCATGTACCCGTCCTCCAAGAGGACCCTGTAGCTTCAGCACTCCTTATGGCCAGAGAGTGGACTTTTCTTTGTACTGGCCATTTTCAGGGGCTTAGCAGTGCCTCTTTGATTTTCATGTTGGGGTAGAAAGGTCACATTCCTGACCATGGGCAAGCAGTGTTCCTTTCCCACCTACTTTGCAGAGATACTGGAGTAAAAGATGTCTCCACTGGGTTTGTTACCCCAAAATGTGGGTGACTCAGGAGTCCACCTGTGATGCCAGTACCTCCATGTCAAGGTGGGGAATTATTAGCTCATTTAGGAGGCCTGTGGAGGGGAGGTTAACCTAATGAGATTTTTTACACCAATGTTTACCAGTAGTTCTGCAGGGAAGAACCAGCCAGAGATGCAAAAATAAGTTTAATTGTGTTTTATTAGGGGAATTGCAATCATATACACAAGATCCAAACAGTCATGCAATCACATAAGGCTAACCAAAGGAAAAGGGAGGAACGTTTTGGATAGCGAGATTTCAGAGCACTGTGCATGATATTTACTGATCTAGAAGAGCAGCAAAGAAGCAGCAATGTGGCTTAGATTTGCGTCTAAAAGCAGTACACAATTTGCGATTGGAGCAGCAGAGTGGCGACCAGCAGTTGGAGTATTGCGAGTTGACTGGCCAAAAATAGGGGCTTATATACACGATTTCTGCCTGGAGGGCAAGGGTGTGAACAGTAAACTCTGAGTAAACAGTGGAGTTTGCAGAGTGGACAATGAGGTCTGCAATGGGCTAATGGTTGTATCATGAGGTGATAAAGGGCTCATGGTCAACCCAATAGCTCGGTATTTGTTGGACAGGTTTTTGGACAAAGAAAAGGGTTGCTTGGTTGGAAAAGAGGAGTTAAGAAAATCAGCGGTCCTGTGGTAATCTCCCAGATGCTGTTGTCCAAAAGGTTGAGTTGTTAAGGTTAACCATAAGCCTATTATTTCTGGAGTTTCTGGCGATTTCCTGATTATGACCTGATTATGCCTAGAGGGGTTTTCTGACCTAATTTGCAGCAGACATATTTGACTAATCTTTTCCTCTCGTCCAGCCCAGCCACACAGCCATGGCAAGGTATGTTTTATATTGTGCCAGTTAATATATTTTACCAATTAAATCATATTTCATCAATTAAACCATATCAAAATGTGGGGATGTATGGCCTGGTAACAGGTTCTACATGGGACAAAGAGAGTGGACCACTTGAAACTGGCGAGGGATGGTGGTTGATCCCAAAGAACAAAAAACAGGGTCCATTCTGGGAAATAATTTTTCACCCTATGAGTCATGTTTGCTATCTTAGTCATGTCTCCCAAAGAAAGGAATTAACTAATCCAGGTGATCATAATAAATAATAACAACCCACCCTCCCCTGCAAGAAAATATCATGGTGTACACCTTAGGCTGTTCTTTGACTCCTAAATAATCAAGGTAGTCAAGACCTCCAGGTTAATATAACACTACAAAAAAGTGTCTGTTAATGCTTGGCTGTAACAAGATTGTTTTGTTTGTTTTGTCTTTCACCATTGGGAGAGCACAGGCACAAATCTGTAAAATGCTTGCCCCCACCAGAATCTCAGGGCTATCATAGGCTATTTCCGCTCTAGACTGTTATAATGCTATTATTCCACTTTCAACTTCCTATGGAATCCTCAGGTTTGCAGTTTAGAGAAGGGCCTTTGAGGATTCCATAGGAAAGTGGAATAATGGCACTATAACAGTCTAGTGTGAAAATGACCATAAATAAAATCACATCACTGTTTTTGTGAGACATACAAACCTGAGTTTATACATCTGATTCAGTAACATGAAGTGCAAATAAATTGAAAGAGAGAAAAGTTTGGCAGCATTGGTAAACATGAAAAGAATTCCAGCATAGTAGCTGATCACAAACTCAACAAGAATTAGCAGCATGATGCAGCAGCAAAAGAGACTAATGCAATTTTTCGCTCCATTATTAGAATCGTATTTTCCAAGTTACAGAATATAATAATCTCACTTTGTTTCATGCTAATCAGACTTCACATGGGGTATGATCTCCAGTTTGGGGTGTTGCGCTTCAAGAAGGAGTCTTGGTAGACCACAAGCTGAACAGGAGTCAGCAGTGTGATGCAGCAGCCAAGAAAGCCAATGCAATTCTTGGTTACATCAATAGGAGTATGGTGTCTAGATCAAGAGAGGTAATGGTACCACTCTATTCTGCATTGGTTAGACCTCATCTGGAAGACTGTGTCCAGTTCTGGGCACCTCAATTCAAGAAGAATATTGACAAGTTGGAGCGTGTCCAGAGGAGGGCTACCAAAATGGTGGAGGGTCTGGAAGCCATGTCCTATGAGGAGTGGCTTAGGGAGCTGGGTATGTTTAGTCTGCAGAAGAGAAGGTTAAGAGGAGACAGGATAGCCGTGTTTAAATATTTGAAGGGATGTCATGTCGAGGAGGGAGTGGGCTTGTTTTCCGCTGCTCCAGAGACCAGGACAAGGAGCAAAGGATCCAAATGGATTCCAGGTCCGACATCCTGTGGAATTCTGGAGTTTGTAGTTTACTGAGGCTGAGAATTCTAACGGCCCCTCCCTAAACTGAAAACCCTGAGATTCCATTGGATGTTAAAAGTGGAAGAATAGCACTGTAACAGTGTAGTGTGGAACGGCCCTGAGAGTACTTTAATAGCCAATGTGTTAGAGGAGTGGTGGGTGCTCCCTTTCTAGAGACCTTCCACCAGAAGCTAGACAACTATCTCTTGGTGATGCTTTAGAACAGAGCTTTCCAAACTGTTCATGTTGGTCACATACTTTTTAGATATGCATCATTTTGCGACACAGTAATTCAGTTATATGTATTATAAATAAAGCATATATTTTTAAAAATATAAATGAAAGGTTTTCGTGAGATATGGTGTGTCCCCATACATTTCGTTATTACAATTTATGTATGTGTCCATATCTCTTATTTTGCTTATAAGGGGTTAGTTACTAGCAAACAGGAGGTTAAACTAACTAACTGCTGCCCTCACCAGGGTCTCTCTGAGCCAAGGGCAGCGACACACCTACACACTGCAGCCAACACACTAATGTGTTGCAACACACAGTTTGGAAAGCTCTGCTTTAGAACAAAGTAGGGGTTGGACTAGATTGCCTGCAGGGTACCCGGTGCCCTTGAGCTCTAGTGTTCTTTAGAAACTCCATGAATGAGTAGAAAATTTCTATTCATTTCAACAAACTGACCCCTTGAAAATAAGTGGGAAGAATTCTCGTTCATGGGGTCCTATATTTGCATTTGTCTGAGCAAGAACCAAAAAAAAAAAAAAAAGGGTGGGAAAGGAGATTGAGGGGAGGAAAATTCTCATTCTCCAGAAGCATGTTTGAATGATTATACCATTTGACTTGTACACACATTTAATGAGTTCCTGGCAAAGCAATTGTACATCCTCGTTGAGATGCGTGAAATGAATGCAAAACTTTAGGCAATCGGCAGTTCCATCAAAAAGCGGGAGGGAGGGAGGGAGGAAGGAAGCAGCCAGATGTTTTGCGAATCTTACTGCTAATGAGCCACAAGTACTGTGGGTTTTTTTGCTCCCTTCTCTTCCTGCCACACACACACATTTTATAAGAAAATTATGAATTTTTAAACACCATTCCTAAACAAATTGTTTCTGATTACATTTAGGCCTTCAAAAGGAAGCGAGGACATAAATTTGGGAGATAAATAGCATAATATCACAGGCTCGCCTCGCTGCTAAACTGGCATAACTTAGCTCAATAAATCCCTCAGCAAAAGCACCCAACGACATATGACATGAGTGGGGGAGAAGATGAGCCGGAGATGCCGGAGGAATTCAAAGTAGAATGGGGGGGGTGGGGCTTTGCAGCAAAAGTGAACAAGAGGAAAATTACAAGGTAATGGAAAACGCGGCAGGAGGCTCTCCAACCCTACGATTAGCTAACTCCTGCCATGATTGCGAAAGAAATTGCTTAGCTTTATGTAATCAACAGATGCTGTTTCGCCAAGAAGCGTTTTCATCCTGCAAAGCACAAAGACATTTTAATTAGATGAGAGAAGCGACCTGGTGTGGCGGTGACTTCCAGCAGAGGGGGACGCTGGTGTGGAACATGGGAAAATTCGCAATTGGGCTCACACCAAAGAGAAAGGCCGATGCTCACACCCCTGTGGTCATGGAAACTGGATTTAGAGTTGGTGGAAGAAGTCATGGCGCCCGGTGGAAACCACGAAATAGGATGGCTCATAATGCTCACTTTCGACCTGAGAAGGGGCATCGTACCCTCCAGTCTTTCTCGGACTTGGGGCCTTTCCACACTACACTGTTATAGTGCTATTATTCCACTTTCAACATCCTATGGAATCCTGGGGTTTGCAGTTTAGAGAGAGACCTCTGAGGCCTCTTCCTAAACTGCAAACCCCAGGATTCCATAGAATGTTGAAAGTAGAATAATAGCAGTATAACTGTCTAGTGTGGAAATGGCCTGAGAGAGAAGATACACTTGCTTGCTTCTCAAGATGCTGGGGGCAAGCGTGGCTCCTGTCGTCTCTGCCTTACCTACTGAGCCAGTTAGTTCTTATGCCTTTTTCGATCACGATCCCAGCAACAACTACCAGCTTTCTTAGTCTGTCAAGAGAAAAGTCTCACTGTGATTGTCTTTTCCAGATCCTCATACTTCAGATAGTAAACTATGAGCTGCCCAACACTGTGCATACTCTCACGCTGTTAATGTTATGGACAGTGGGTTGGAGCTGGGTGATTGAAGTGGATGTCCTCGCTTGAATCCAAATCCTGATTCAACCTGGCCTTCAGGCATTCAGTCTAACTCATTTCACAAACAGCTTGAGCAGTTCAAATTAAACAAACAAACAAACCTGTGCTTTGCAATCTCATTTCGCACCCAGTGATTCCTATAGTTTCCCTGTGTGATGCTTCTGTATAAAAGCTCTTTGCACTGGGTCCAGGCAGTGGTGGCTGGTGACAGCTATATCTAGGGAGCGGTGAATCCATTCCAAGTTTGGTCTAGCTTTTAAAGAATTTATCGCAGGTACTGAATCTGGTGAGCAATAGATTTCAGCACCATAGAGAGTTCCTTTAAAGCTTGGATTAAAATCTGGTGTGGATTCGCTGCTCCACTGACATGGGAGCCACCAGCTCCTACTGGATCATTCCTCTTTTATGAACTAAACAGCTGTATCTCAAAGAGAATTGTCCACAAACCTAGCTCTGCTGCAACTCTTTGGCTTTCTCTGCATGGGGCAAGATAATCCTTCACTGGCAGGGAGATGGCACAGAGGGCCGTTGGAGTTTCTTCCAGCTCTGTGGTTCTGTGATTTCAACGCAGACAGAGGTCATTTTGTTCAAGTCATCTGCAAACAAAGAATGTGTTCCAGATGTTCTTTTCTAACCACCAGCAACAGATCATTCTAATGGGGTGGGAAATCTGCCTGTGGCATTAGCTCAAACATTAAAATTGTTATTCAAAGTGCTCAATCTCTTTTGGGTTCGTCATTGAGACAGAGCCTTTACAACCTGCACTCAAAGTGGTAGTGGAGTTGCCCACCCCATGGACACGGAAGCCACCAGCTGCCACCGTGTCAAACGCATTTGTTGGGATGCAATTTTTTTCCAAGTGTTGAAAGGGAATCAAGAAACAGGGTTGGAAAGGGGCTTTCTGCCTAAGAATTAAAGAGCTGCAGTCAAACAGAATAGGCAATACTAACTCAGCACTCAGAAAATCACTAATTTGGACTACAACTCCCAGAATTCTCCAGCTGGCATGGCCAGTTTCAGTGAAGACGGAAAAGAAATCCACTGGTTTCAAGTCTTCCTTTCAGTTTTTCAGCTGCTATGTGATGTACATGTTTGAATTTAGGGAGAAAACCCAGTTGCGTGAATGGGTCTGACCCTGAGGGGCCTGGGTACTTATTTGCAAGTTAAAAAAAAAAGTTTCACTGCATGCTACTCATCTAGGATAGCATCTAATTTAGTAGTGGCACTGAAGATATTCTTGTACTGCAGCTCCCAGCATTCATTATGCTGAAAGTATGATGCTAGAAGCCAATAAGGAGCAATTAAGCCCAGAGAAGAGAAGGTTAAGAGGGGATATGATAGCCGTGTTTAAATATTTGAATGGATGTCACATAGAAGATGGAGCAAGCTTGTTTTGTGCTGCCCCAAAGCCGAGACACAGAGCAGTGGATTCAAACTTCAGGAAAAGAGATTCCATCTAAACATTAGGAAGAGTTTCCTGAAGGCAAGAGCAGCTCAACAGTGGAATATACTACCTTGGAGTGTGATAGAGTCTCTTTGGAGGTTTTTAGGCAGAGGCTGGATGACCATCTGCTGGGAGTGCTTTGATGGTGCATTGCTGCACGGCTAAATGGGGCTGGACTGGATGGCCCCTGAGGTCTGTTCCAACTCCATGATTTTGTGATTCTGTGAGCGTTCTGGCAAGGGCTGTTAGAGCTTGCAGTCCAATAACTTCTGGAAGGCCACTGTTTGCCAACCCTCATCTAGTTTCGACTCTCAGTTTGCACAAATTGCTGACTGTTGGAGGAGGGACAGGAAAATGGGATGGCATGGCTGGCTAACCATAGGGCTTTATCCTTGATTACGATTTTTCTAGTCCTTCTTGAACCTCAACAGTGTGGGCTATATCTGCAGCAAGAATTTGTAACATGGTGTCAGTCCTGCTGACTTCTGGACTGTCCTTAATGATGTTTTCTTAACACAAATTACTTTAGCAAAAACTATGGAACCCAGAGAAAAAATGTTTTCAGGAAACCTTAGCATAACAGTCTCCTTACATTGCTGAAGGGAGAGGGGTGCAGGAAGAAGAGAGGATGAAAGAAAAGGAAGACTGGGTAAACTGTCTTTCCCTAAATACTAAGAGGGAAATAAGGCTGAAAAAAAAGGTTTATAATTTAACAGTCTTAGACTTGTAATGAATAGTTCGAGTCATAATTAGCAGGATTTCCAAAATAATATATATGAATTGCAAATTTTTAAAATATATTTATGAATTACCAGTTTTCCATAAATACAGAGCTTTCTTAATGAGCACTGGGACTGATTTATTTACATTCCAATGGAGATAAATAATGGCTGTAGGAGTCACTGTTTCTTCATTAAAACAATGGAAAGGAAACACCACCCATTTTTATTACTGATTAACCTGGTTGATACTGTTTTATGAGCCTCTTTTTAATTAGTGTCATTGGGCATGATTAGTGGTGAAAAACTATGCAGAAAGTTTAATATTTTACATCATAAAGAGGCTGGACTACAGCAAATACAAAACAGCACGAGCAGGGAGTCAAAAGATGGTCTTTGGCTAGCATTGTTAAACATGTAATACTAGTGGGCATATAGTGCTCTTTGTAAATCTGTTTCAAAATAGAGTCAGTGCGGTGTTTGCATGTTGGGACTAGGAAACGGGAAGGCCAAGATTCAAAACTTCTCTCGGCCATGGAAGCCTGCTGGAAGGGCAAGTCATACTCTCTCACCCTTAGCAATGGCAGATGGCAATGGCAAATCTGAATAAATCTTCCCAGGAAAACCTGAAGAGAAGGTACGTGAAAACACATAGAACAAGAATAATAATGGAGTTATAGTTCACAAAGTAATGATTCCATACTGGAGCAGAGTCCATGGATAAGAAAACCGCCAATGATCCTCATCATTGCCAGCTTCACTGTATCTCAAGGTTTATTCTAAGGTTTTTTTTTCGTACAGTGCAACAAGCCAGAGGGCCACAATCCATCAGATACCACATGGTGTTTCATCTGACCATGCAGTGCGTTAAGGGAAGTGGCAGAGACAGCCGCACCAAGACACTGATAGCAGATACACTGGCACTGTCCCTGAGGTGCGCTGGCACCGGGGACAAAAACAGAACTGACCACTTTTATGCTGTTGAAAATTGTTATATTTGGTGATGAAAAGCAGGACTTTCTAGGTGCCAGTGAACCCTGTTGTCATGCCTTACTTGGAGGTGGCCTCCTTGGATGAAGAAGGAAGCAAGGAGTGCCGAGAGGTTGAGCCGCAGCCAGAAACAGAAGGATTTGGTGGTGTTTGGGGGATAAAAGCAGAGCCTGATCCATCCCAGCAAAACTCCAGGTTCAGAGGACAAAATGGAGTCTCTGCAGCCTGTCATACGCTGACAGCTAAAATGCCAGGAACAGAGAGGCCAGAAACGCTCTCCTCCACCTTAGGTAAACTGTGCCAGGTAATGAGACCAGCTCTGCTAATTTACTGCTGGCTATAAATTGTCTTGGCTAAGGCCATTCTGGCACAGTGGACAACTGACCCAGCACTTGCTGCTGACCCCATGTGATTTCTTTGGCCTCCTGTAAGTCTGACCCTTGGCTTGACTTTAGACTAATCCCTCTGGCAACTCCTTTCTTGGTTTCAGTCTCAGTTCAGGAATGTTTGTTTTGTTTGACTTCAGACTCTTTGGACTATGCCTTTGGTTTTTTTGGACGCTGGTAGAGATCGGCCTGATTTTCTCCCGGGCCATTTCGGTACTGGATGTTATAGTGCTATTACTCCACTTCCAACATCCCTTGAGGTCCCTCCCTAAACTGCAACCCCCAGGATTCCATAGGATGTTGAAGGTGGAATAACAGCATTGTAACAGTCTAGTGCAGAAGTGACTCCAGTTAGTATGAACCAGGTGGAAGTCACTGAAGTGTAACTCTGGGACTCCGATTCTCTGAAAATGAAAGAGGCCCACACCTCTATTCCACTCCCAGTCTGTCCTAAGAGTAGGGTAGCCATATCGACATGGTTAATGAGATGATAAAACCACAGATTTGCATAACATTTGCAGGGATTATCATGTCCAGAAACAAATTCAGAAATAATAGCTACCTTTCACAATTTTATGAGAGTATCTCTGTGCTTGCTGGGTCTCAGGTGCATTTTGAGAGAGAATACCTCAAGACCTCGACCTTTCCTTCTTACGGTTCTGAATCTTCCAAAGGGTCTCAGACCAAGCCATCTGTGCAACAGAGGATGTTTTGAAAGAGAGGACTGTTCTCTGTGATGTGGGACACCTGGCCAGAGACCTTGGGAATGTTACTTTTTGGGGACTGCGATTCCCAGAACCCCCAACTACAACCTGGCTAGTGGCAAAAAGAAAACTCCCTTGGAAAACCACATCTTTGGTTTGGGAGCTCAGCCAGTAGGTTGAAGCGTGCTGCACTGGTATGGAAAGCACTGCTTATCATTTGCACGGAAGAGGAGCTAAAACATGTTCAGGGTTAACTAATCCACATTAAGTGATCCTGAGAAGCATCCTGGAGAAGCATCAAAGCCCCGACAGAAAATCAATCTCTCACTGAGCCTGTTGCTTAGAAAGCTTCACTTTTTCCCCCTCTTTTTTCTCTTTTTTTTTTTTGAAAAAAAAAATCCCACATGCCTGTCTTTCAATCAAGGGGAGATGGAAGAAGGAGAGGCTTACGTCTGTCTAGCTCAGGGTTACAAATGAAAGCGAGAGGGAGGAGAGTGGGGAGGCAAAACTCTATCTGAAGTTGCAGCTGTTGGTTTCCTTGTAACGGGGCTCGAGATCTATAATTTCACACAGGCCTCAATGTGCTAATCCAACCTGTCATGTTGCCGCTCTGTTTGTAGATCAAATAGGATTAAAAGATTTAGGCAGAGCTCTCTGAATACATTTTAAATAAAACAGTGGGGTATCTAACATGCAGGATATGAACATTCTGGGGGGAAAAAAATATCACCGGTAGGAAGCGAGGACTGCAATCCACGGAGGGGTGTGTGTCTGTCATGTCACATACATGTGTGTGCATGTGAATGCACATGCCATCATGCACTAGAGAAGTAAATTGTGACTTGATTCATCCTTGCATGATACATAGTACAATTAAATAAATGCCTCTCAGTGCAAGACTGGGGGAGATTTTGTTGTTGCTCTTGGTCCTCGAGAGGATATGTTCATTTTTAAGACTATAGTCATCCCTCCACATTTGCTAGGGTTGGGGGACAGGACCCCCCCGTGAATGTGGAAAAAACGTGAATAACTCTAGGTCCTCCAAGATCATATTTACAGACAAAAAAGTATGATCCCCATATTCAATCCACCATGGATTCCTTTGAGGCCTCACGGTTCCTTCCCAAGGCAGAAGCGGGGGGCTGGTGGGGCTTACGGCCACCTCCGCTGCTGCCACACACCGTTTTTAACAGGGACTTACAAGCCTTGTTCACAGTTTCTCAGTCTCACCAGGCTTGCAGTCCCTATTAAAAATGGCACAGGGAAGCAGCAGAGGGGACAGCAAACAATCCATGAAAAATTAAATCTGTAAAAGTGAAACCTGCAAATGTAGAGAACTGACTGTAGTTCTTCTCCCCTTGGGTACAATATGGAGTGCTGAATTCTAGGAAAACTGTTGCCTTGCTGTATGAACTAGTAGATGTAACAGCAGCCTAGAGTGGGTTATTTGCATCCTTTTAAAATCAACCAGCTGATTGATTGTAATCGCTGTGTTTATTGTGTATACCTCAGGGGCAGCCAAAGGCTTCCATGTCAGAGGTGCAGTGAATCTGTGCTGGGTTTTATTTTAGGCTTGAACATCCTTCACGTAGGTTCAGCACTTTGGCTAGCTCCTTTAAAGTCTGGAATAAGACCCAGAATGGAATCACTGTACATCTCTCACAGAAACCATTGGGCACCCTGCCCCACCATGGCTGTGTGTGCTTAGCTTCACAAAGGGAAATTGTTGTTGCATTGCATTTTGATCCCATCGTTGTCCCAATATGGGATCCAAAGTAGCTTACAAAAAGCAACAAGAACAGCAATTGGGAGGGCCTTGCCATGGGATACGCATTTCTTTCCCTTGCTATACACCCTGCTAGTATTCTACAATGGCTAGAGACTTTTTTTTTTAAATGAAAGTTTGGAGTCTCTACCAAATGATGATCCAAATGGGTACTGGGTAGGCTGCCTAGATCCAGATAAAACTTGCCTATCTGAGTGACGTGGCAACTCTGGTTCTCACACATGATACTCCTGGACTGGAAGGAGTATAAAAGAACTGGTCTGGAAGCCATGCCCTATGAAGAGAGGCTTAGGGGGCTGGGCTTGTTTAGCCTGATGAAAAGAAGGTTAAGGGGAGACATGAGAACCATGTTTAAATATTTGAAGGGACGTCATGTTGAAGATGGAGTAAGCTTATTTTCTGCTGCTCCAGAAACTGGGACATGGAGTAATGGATTCAAACTACAGGAAAAGAGATTCCACCTAAATCTCAGGAAGAACTTCCTGACAGTCAGAGCTGTCTGGGAGTGTGGTGGAGTCACCTTCTTTGGAGGTTTTTAAGGAAAGGCAGGATGGCCATATGCTGTGGGTGCTTTCGGTGCTTGTTCCTGCATGGGAGGGGGTTGGACTCGATGGCCATTGTGGTCTCTTCCAACTCTATGATTTTATGATTCTAACTTCCTGTCCTAAGGCTTTGGTGTATTATTGCTTATTTTTTGGTTCTGCCTCCTGCTTTATCTTGCCAAAACCTGTTCTTCAGCCCTGACTCTTGACCTGTCTCCTGGTCCCCTGCTCCTAGCTGGATGGAACCAAAATAAGACAATTCATTTTTAGGCCATTTCCGCACTAGGCTGTTATAGCACTATGATTCCACTTGCAACATCCGATGGAATCCTGGGGTTTGCCGGCTGGCCCCTCCCGAAACTGCAAACCCCAGGATTCTATAGGATGTTGAAAGTGGACTCATAGCACTATAACAGCCTGTGCGGAAATGGCTTTCGTCTGTAGAGGCCTTTCACATCTCTTTGTAGCAGACATCCTTAGTTAATTATTAGGTTTCCGTAATGAAGCTCCTAATGTAACATAAAGACCTGTTACAAGCAAAATCACATGCCCAGGGATATGTTGCATAAGCTGTGTAGGGGTGTGATAAATACAAAGAGGCATTTAGTTTTGCATACCTACCAACTGCATTTAATATGTTTTAACAGGTAACTCATAGTTTTAGCAGCTAACAAATGAATGGGAAAATAACTTAATTAGATAAAACAGATTTATCGTATCTAGGGAAAATGTGTTAATTATGAAATGCAAAGGTGACACAATGGAAATCATATTTTTGTAAGACAGAGCCATTGGGAAATATGTAATTGGGTGGAGCCAGAGTTAGTCATATTTGAGCTTAATCTGTGAAAATTAGTGGGAGTTAAGTTAGTCATTGTCAGCTTGAATTCCGTTGATGTGAACGAGGCTACTCAAAATAGGTCTCTTTCACACTTTTATACCACCTTAAGGGCCATGGCTGCATCCTGTGGAATCATGAGATGTGTAGTTTTGTGATGTGCTAGAGCTCTTTTACAAAGAATTCTACATACCTCACAAAACTACAAACCCCAGAATTCTACAAGATGAAGCTATGGCAGTTAAAATGGTGGCCATTTCCACACTAGACTGCTATAGTGCTATTATTCCACTTTGAACACCCTATGGAATCCTGGGGTTTCTTTGAGGCTCCTCCCTAAAGTGCAAACTCCAGGATTCCATAGGATATTGAAAGTGGAATAATAGCACTATAGCAGTCTAGTGTTGAAATAGCCGGTGACAAAGTGCCAGAGTTGTGTAATGTGAAAGAAATCTAAGTGCAGAGCTAATCTCTGTCTTGTTGTCATTTAATCTGTTTTTATTTGTTTTTAAACACATAGCCTTAAGCCAAAACTGCAGGATGCATCAAAAACATTATAGAATAAATTAATAATCAGAAACCACCTCCTCTAAACAAGTCTTGTCAAGAAAACTGTGTGATAAGTTTGCATTGTTAGGGTAGCTATATGTCAGAAATGATTTATACACCATTTGTGCATAACAACGCTTTCGTCTGTTGTCCTGTTGCAATCCCAGCAGCGCTTTTGCTGAGAAGGGAGTGTGACGGAAACCTCCACTCTGCATCCAGAAGGCTCCCTGTGGAAGGAAGCGCAAGCAACATGCGCCGGCCTTCCACGGCACAGCCAGGCTCTTTCCCATGCTGCACTGGGGAAGGAAGGGCCTCCATTATGCTTTCTGCCCTTCCGCATGGGCCCTTAACAGATCTTTTCCTTTAAGCAAATATCCCACCATCATGACACATGGGGAGAGGATGGCAGCGGGACTGCAACAACATTGTGCGAAAGCAGGACCTGTGGACTGCTGCCATCCCGTCCCCATAGCGGGACTGCAATGCCATGCAGAAATGGCGCATTAAACAACCTAAAATTTTCCACTGAGCCTGGTCGTGATTCATCTTACTGCTAGGCACTCACAGTCAGTCCTTTATGTGAAATGGAGAAACCGTTATAAGGGAGCCCCCTTCAAGGACGGTTTTGTAATCCATCCCCATTTTCCCTTATCATCATCCATGCTGGTTGGGTCTATGTGAATTGTGATGTACAACATTTGGAAGGACAAGGTTGGCTTAATAAAGCTTTTTAACCCCAGGGATAGTTTTGAAAATGTTCTTCACTTCACAGTCTGAAATGAACTGACCTCACATGTACATCTTGGATTAATCTGCAGAATGGAACTTGGTTGTGCAATGCCCCAGTGCTATTTTCACCTCAACACATCACAATGTGTTTTAAGGGAATGCGTTTTTAGAGCAAACAGGCTTAGCACTTAGAGATACATATTTAAGGATGTATTTAAAAGTGAATTTTCAGGAGGAGTTTTTTTAAAAAAATCAGATTGATGCAAGAATGGAACAGCAAGGACTTGGGTGAACACATGCAAAAGTAACTGATTCAACCTTCCCTAACTAGAAAACAATGCATAGATTGTGTCTTATGGATCAAGGGCCATTTCCGCACTAGACTGATATAGTGCTATTATTTCACTTGCAACAACCTATGGAATCCTGGGGTTTGCAGTTTAGGGAGGGGGCCCTATCGCAGTCTAGTGCAGAAATGGCCAAGGTGTTTACTGCAAGTACATCACCCAAAATCTATAATCTGAGGCAATTGCCTCACTCCTCACATTACCTCACAGTAGGACCTCCATAGGATAGCAGATGTAAAACTGAACCTTGTGCCCACTGCTTCACGCATGACATTTAATTTTCTCTCTGTATAATTAAAGACACCCTTGCATTTTAGGTCAAACACTACAGGGCTAGGTCAGTGCTGCTCATTAAATCAAAAATTACTTCCTGCGCATTTCTTTCTTTTTTTTCTCACCCAACCCACACGTGCAAAAAGTCGAAGGTACAGTTAGCGGTCTGTGAACATGCTATAATTAAAAGGTTGAGCTACTCTTGTAAACAAATTACCAGGAACAAAGGGGTTTACAAATGCTGGCTAATTAGTTTGAATTCCCTAAAGCTTTTTTTTTTTAAAAAAAAGCTCTCTGTGTATGTATGTGTGCGTGTGCGTGTAATTCAATAACAGAGTGTAAATTCTTCAGCATGAGAAATCTAATAGGAATTGGCAGAAAACTGAATAATTGATATTGTCAGCAAGAGCAATGGCACAGCCCTTGAACATTATTGTCTGCCAGTAAGTGTGAATGCTGTGATTTCCTGAGAGGATAAAGAACTGGTTTTAATGAATTAACAAGCACAGTGGTTGACAGCTGGTTCCTGTTGCTACCTGGGGAAGCAGCTTCTCAAATGAGTCAGAGCACGAGGAAAAAAAATCATTCTTCAGGATGCTCGGTAGAGCTGAAGCTGGATTTTGCACAAAATACAAACCCATCGAAATGTCAGCATTGCAGTACTTTGAGTTACAATACAGAAGTCTTGAGGACCAAGAGTCTACACATTCCAGACTCTTGGTGCTCAAGAGACTTAATGTTAACACAAGGACAGAGTAACCTGCTTTCTACTATGTCAGTCCACAGACCCATCTGGCTCAGTATTATGAATTCTGACTGGCAGTCGTATCTGTCCACGGTTTCCAGCAGATGTCTTTCCTCCCCTACCTGGTGTCATAACTCACCTTGTAGAATTTGAAGGTTGAGATGCGAAGAGTCACATTTGGAGGGGCTCCTGGCTCCAAATAGTGCCCCCCCCTTGTCATGACCCGGTCCAAGGACCCAGACAGGCCCCTTTCCAAGGACTGCACCCAGCAGCCAGTGTCAGTAGAAAAGGGAGAGCTCAGCACTCTGGCAGCGTATATATATAAGAAGGACTCATTAATCAGGCCAACGGCTGGGTAAGATTCTGAGCCTATATAACAAGAAGCCAGAATGGGAGAAAGCTATCGTGACCAACTGATTCTATTGGTGCATGCGGCTCAGCTTACTCCTTTTGTCCCTAAAATCCCCGACCTTCACCAGACTGTGGATTTTGCCATTGGACCTCTCTCTCTGGACTTACTTGGACTCTGATTCTCTAAAGCTACTGAAAACTCAGACTGCAAAATGGCTAAGACAAACTTTGCCTGCTAGCTTCTGATAACAGCCTGATTAGACAGCTGGAAGCCTTGCCTCGCTACCAGCATAGGATGCCTCTCTTGAATCTGGGCAGCTAATGGAAGAGGTGGCTGCTGTGGGACTTCTGCAGAGTGGGCCCGTGTCTCAGCCAGAGCTGATAGATAGCAAGGGCATACCTCCATCAGCTATGATGTAAAGCATGTTGACAGGAGAAGGAGGTGTGGTGAAGGAGTGAACACCTCTTAAAAAGAAGCACAGCAATTAAACCCCTGGGATCTCCAAGTCAGGAAGCTATAAATCCTACAGCAACTTCTATGAGATTTTACTGTTTGCAACTCTTCATTCTTCTTGGCTTTTGTGTGCTTCCAGCTTGTGGGTTTACCTGGATTCTTGATCTCTGGATTCACACCTTCCCGACTGTCCCAGTTTGGCAGGGGAAAGTCCTGATCAGTCCTCTGTTGTCTCCCATTTTCAGCTGCTTTTAAAATGTCCCAGTATTTCTCACTTCCCCTTTTGTCCTCAGCTTACTTCAGTTGCTGCAAACTGAGTTCAAAGTACAAAGTAGTGTGCACTTCAGAGAGTAGCCAAGATGGCAAAAATCATTGAGAAAAAAACATAACAAGCTAGGAAAGGCTACAACAGAGTACTTTTTCCTGAGTCTAGAGAGAAAGGCAGTACTCTCTTGTAGCCTTTCCTGGCTTGTTATGTTTTTCTCTCAATGATTTTTGCCATCTTGACTACTCTCTGAAGTTACCTGGCCACTGTGTCCTGGTTTGCATCTGTGAAATGTTGGAGGGAATGTGGAGTTGCATGAATTGAATGTCTCCTTGACTTTCCATTGTGGCTCTGGCTGTCATGACTACTGGCTGCTTCTAACAGATTTCAAAATGACCAAGATCTTGCTATGGAGCCTCCCTTCAACCTTGCCTTGAGGATCCATGCATGACCTGGATCTGGACTGACTCACTTGTAATTGCTTCTCCCTACTACAGCCTGCTTCTCCTATTACGTGCTGCCTTCAGACAGAGGCACCTAAAAGTCCATGGCATTCCTTGGCGGTACTAAGGACTAATAAGGCCCGGCCCTGCTTAACTTCCACAGTCAGATGTGATCAGATGCGTTCAGGATTACATGCTTGCTGTTGAAGTTGGTTTAACCATGCAAAATGGAAGGAAGTGTGTGGTTTTATCTTTAAGGACTGGTTCTGATTTTGAAAGGATTTTTCATGTACATCACCCTGGTTGCCCACTTTCACTGTCAACTTCTGCCCTTGACAAAATTAACTAATGGAACGGGTTCATATCTGTCTTATTCAGGTCCTGGAGAGATCTCTGTACAGGAAGAGGAACTGGGACTCTGTGGTGAAGACAGCACTGTTATGCTACACCAATAAGGATTCACATGATGCCACAGTAGTGACAATGAGAAGCTTCTCCGATTGTATCTACAAAGTTAAAACGGAGAGCTGTTACCTTCTCATCCAGCAACTCTGTTCCTGAGGAGTTAGCCAGAAAAAAAAATCTGATTTGTGCAAAGAAAATAGTGGACAGGTGGGTGCTCATTATAGGCTATGTGCCTTCCCCAAATGCAATTTTAAAAACCCAGAAATAATTCAAAGTTTACTTCTGGTGTGTGGTGGCTTCCATGTCAGTGAATCTATTCTGAGCTTTAAAGGAACTATCCAAAATGATATGGCTCAGCACCTTGGATGGCACCTACAGAGATCAGACAGAAATCTGGAGCAGATTCACTGCCCAACTGACCTGGAAGCTACCTGCTCTGACTACTTTTGGGTTTGAAAACAGATATGCAAACTCCAGGAATGCCTTCTCCCCACATGCTATGTGCAACACTGAAGTGAAACCCTGAAATTGCATCTCTGGAGGCTTCCAACAGCAGTAATTTTTCTTTGGAGTCCAATGGAGGCTCTGAGATGGGCCAAGAAAGCAAGCAAAAAAAAAAAAAAAATGGTCTGGGGAGGGGGGGTTACAGGCAGTCTCCAGATTGTATACCTCCCACCTATGACGTAGCAGAGTCCTGGACTTGGGGGAGAAATCACATTAATTGTTGGTTGTGGTGGCTGGGCAGAGGGAGGTCATCTTCTTCAGCAATATGAAAGTTCTGTAATTAAAACGCTAACTGGCTCCCTGTTCCCTTCTGACATTCCAGATTGTAATTTTTTAAAAAGAACAGCCATTTTGACATGGCAGCCTTTTAAGAGAGATTAATTGCTAGCATTTCATTTTTAAGAGGTGCTGCCAGAGATCCTGCGTGTGCCTCCTTGCAGCTACAGCAACATAATATTTACACAGTACTTGAACATGTATTAATTACTACATAATGAACCTTCTGACTCTATTATCATGATGCTTCTGTTATTGTAAAAGTTTTATCACCTTGCAATGAAAGTAAGATGAGTATGTATGTACATACACACTCAGAGAAAGGGAGAGAAATATGAATTGTGATCGCTTACAATTTAAAAAAAATGATAAGAAAAGAAAGCCCTGGAGAACAAGGGCTCTTAGGATATCAAAGGCAATGAATAAATGTTTTAGTTTTTTCTCAGTGCATTCTATAGCCTATTTATTACTCTGTCTATCCACTGGAAAACTAGCTATTACACTGACACTCCAAAGCAACCAGTGAATATCAGCATGGCCGACAATATAATCTTAACAAATGCAAACTTATATTTCTTGTTGCTGGTGATGCTCTGTCTATCCCATACTTCTCTGGATATTTTGTAAGTTACAGCTGGGGGCATTCCTCTCAGTGGGTTTGTGAATCCATTGCACATGTTAATTAAAACTTTAAATGGGCTACCCTAAACGTAGAATACTATTGCCAAAGTACGTTCAACATCTTGGATAAATCGTCTAAGTTTAAGACTTAAATCTGTATATTGCATGAAGTATGCATAAGTTCATAGTTGGGGTAAGAGGGAGAAGGAAGGAAAAGAAGATAATAAGAATATATGCATATATAATTATACATAGTTAAGGAATAAGTACCGAGAACAAGAGCCTTTCCTCACTACACTGTTATAGTGCTATTGTTCCACTTTCAACACCTTCTAGAATCCTGGGGTTTGCAGTTTAGCCAGAGAGCTCTTTGGCCTCAGTAAACTGCAAACCCCAGAATTCCACAGGATGTTCAAAGTGGAATAATAGCACTATAACAGTGTAGTGGGGAAATGGCCCAAAAGTAAAGGAAGTCAAGAGGAGCTATTAATTTGATAAGATATTAGGAATAAGAGAGTTAAAAATTAGTGGATATAAGTGATGTTGGGTTATATGTGACATTGTATGAAGTAGAGAATGATATATAAAACCAATAAAAATGATGTTATAAAATAAAGTTAAGACTAAAATCTGGATTGGATTCACTCTCCGATTGACATGGGAGCTACAAGCTGCCACTGCAGTTGGCTTATCAGAAGCCCACTCTGTTTGTGTTTAGCACAAGCCCTCCCGGTAGGCAGGTCCCCAGGCCTTTACTTCCTGCCCCCTAAAGATATGTTTCCGACACAAGCTTTGCAGGCAAAGGGACATTTCTCAAGGGCACCCCTTGTGATACTAATGCTCTGCCATCCATACCTTGGAAGTAACATGTTAAAGGAAATGTAGCTTTCTGCAATATGTTGCTTGGATGGATGGAGGAAAGCAAGAGTACAAAAAAAGGACATTTCACTAGCTGTGACAATGAGTAGGCTTAATTGCTGAATTCACTTTACATGTGTCTGCCTGCTTTTCAACAGTCTGTTTTTCGCCGATCTGCTCTTTCAGCCCTTTTCATTTGCAACCAGAACACATATATTCACTGCATTGTCCATTCTTTTGACCACACATCTAACATAGAGGTTCTGGTTGTAATAGAAAAGAGTCAAGCAGATAGTTAAAAAGTGACCATGCAATGCTTTTTCTCTCAATCAACTAGGTACCATCTCTTTGTTCAGTCTGTGTCCAACAGTCAACTTGTGGTGCATCTTGTAGAAATGGCACTCAGTGCATCATCGGCTGTATCATCAACTTCTGTTCATTTTACTGTACAGTACTTTTGTATAGTTAAAGGTAAGCTTGATATGTGCATACACACACACACACATAGTACACTTAAAGGTAAGGGTTTCTGCATTTTGATGGTTTCTGCCTTTTGACAGTGCTGTGGTCTCTAACCTGTCCGATAAGTGGGGGACATCTGTATTGATGTATTGAGTAACAACACGTAGCAAGGTGACAATGAGAATTTTACTTTAAAAATATTGCAACAAATAAAGGCTATGAATTTCTCCTCAAGCACCAGAGCAAACTATGAGAATAAATAATTTTTAAACAGTAACATCCCAAGTCCACCATCTTTTCTTCCAGATCCATCATGGTCTCTAATGATACATTCTCCACCATGCTGTTATCTCCAAACGTGGCAGACTGCAGGTGGAATAGTGAGGCCGAGGGTGCTGCTGGACCAATCCCTTTTTTATTTCTTCCATGTAGTCTGTACAACAGGGATGAACAGCTTTAGCAGACATAGGAGAATACTTTTTGCCTCCTTGGTAGGCTGCATGACGTCACAGAATCATAGAAACATACGAGTTGGAAGAGACCACAATGGCCATCAAGTCCAACCCCCTTCTGCCATGCAGGACCAAACACTCAAAGCACTCTCAGCAAACGGCCACTCAGCCTCTGCTTAAAAACCTCCAAAGAAGGAGACTCACCACCCTCCGAGGCAGCGTATTCCACTGTTGAACAGCTCTGATTGTCAGGATGTTCTTCCTGATGTTTAGGTGAAATCTCTTTTCCTGTAGCTTGAATCCATTGCTCCGTGTCCTACATTGTGGAGCAGCAGAAAACAAGCTTGCTCCATCTTCATCATCTCCTTTACCATCCAAAAATTGCAGCCAGAACTGACCTCCAATGATGACTCCAGTGTGCTTAGCAGCAGATTTGTGGAACTTTTGGGGAGTTCTGAGGGTATCCAGAACTGAATTCCCCACTGTATGCGCGTTTGGGGGCAAAACATGCTCCAAATTTTTACAAAAAAGACAGTGGGGGAAGACTTTTATGGGGAAGAAAAAACTTGGAGGCAGAGAATGCTTGAGGTTTATGGGCCACATGATTCACACCCTGGCTTTACAACCTTACAACTTGTGTGTAACACCAAGGGCTGAACATTTTCATCTGTCTTACTCCACCATGGATGGAGACAGCTCCCTTGAACAGAGCGTTGGAAGAGGTGTTTCGTGTAGAAAGACTGAAGAACTGAAGAGAAAGAAAGCGAAAAGATTATGAAATATTGAGAACTACAAGCTGACATTCAGCACCACTGTGAAAAGAAAACAACTGTGGACTCACTGGTGAATCGCGCTCTGGGAGCAATTCCAAATGGACTGACAAAACATCTGAATAAAGTCATCGTAGATAATATCACAATAGTGCAATTTTAAAAAGTGACACTACTTGGAATGTGCAACATTGGCCAATGATACTTCATGGATTCCTAGATTCTTGGATGGAAATCATTGCTGGGCAAAATCCAGTCAGTAGCACCTGGTAGCCTATGAAAGTGAAAAATCATCATCATGAGCTATCTGGCCTTGTATGGGTAATGCTAGGTTGGTTTGAAAATGCTGGATTAGGTCAGTTTTGTTTTACAACTCTGCGCCAACGGCATCTCAAATTTTCTGAGCTTTTTGCAGACCAAGAAATTTTGGAAGCCATTTCTTCTGATGGATAGCCAAAGTCCAAGTGGAGAAATACTTTCATTCTGATTTAGTAGTGTGGACATTTTCTGTCCTGTGACTCTATATCCAGGCCAAGTGGTGTTTGGAGCAGATGTAGCATCAGAGCTGTCCAACATTGAAAAGCAAATAACTTTCTGAGAACAGAGGAGTGACATTAGAAGCCAAAGCTCTAGAGACTCTCCTCACATTTGTCACATATTTTGTTCCTTGCATCAGATAAATTGATGTCTCAGAAGGAGCAATTGTAGTATCTGTCTTGAGAGACAAGCTGGAGATAGATTTACTGAGCTACAAGTGTGTCATTGGAAAAGATAACAAATGCCTTGCTCAACAATACATCAAATATATGGATGTGGAGATGTGGGAAATCCAAAAAGAAGCTAAAGGAATCTATAAATCAAGGTAGCCAGGGGGCTGGGGAGGGTGAATTGCACACTCAGCACTGAAGCTGCCAAGCTGTCATGTGGAGGTGACCGCAGCAATGAGAGAATTTGGCAGTTCATATACACTTCCAGATATAGTGTCATAAAACAGATTATGTTGTTATCCCTGTTGCCAATGATCTCTGGCTTAGATAATGCTACTCAAGGGCCACGCTGTATCTTTTTTTTTTTTTTTTAACCTGAGAAGCTTCCAAGATAGCTAAGGAGCCCCTTTCTTTGTTTTTGCTCATTTCCCGAGATTTAGCACTAGACAGAGCTGATTCCAGAGAGTGTAGATGCTGGCTCTGGCAGCAGGGTGTATAGAAGTCTTGTCTCAGAGCTCTTGCCACAAGGCAGAGGGGAAAGCATTAAACAGCACTTAGCCTTTCCCTTTCTCTTTTCGATCTCAGCTTTCAGATGCCCAGCTGATCTCCCAGGATTCCTCCCTAGCTTGGTTGCATCCAGACCTTAAATGCCACCTCCCTGACAACGTGGTCTTCCTGTTTCTTCCTACCTGCTGTTGACTTCTTGTGGAGCAGGCAATAACATACTTAGAGTCATAGAATCATAGAGCTGGAAGAGACTACAAGGGCCATCGGCTCCAGCCGCCTGCCATGCAGAAATACAGAGTCAAAGCACTCCCATCAGGTGGCCGTCCCGCCTCTGCTTAAAAACCTCCAAAGAAGGAGACTCCACTACACTCCGAGGCAGCATTGTATTCCACTGTTGAACTGCTCTTACTGTCAGGAAGTTCTCCCTAATATTTAGATGGAATTGCTTTTCCTGAAGCTTGAAGCCATTGCTCCATGTCCTAGTCTCTGGAGCAGCAGTCTTGCTCCATCTTCCATATGACATCCTTGACTGTGATGTTCCCTCTTAACATTCTCTTCTCCAGGCAAAACATCCCCAGTACCTAAACTGGTCCTCATAGGGCATGGTTTCCTGGCCTTTTACCATATTGGTTGCACTCCTTGGGACACATTCCAACTTGACAGTATCCTTCCTGAACTGTTATCAATATAACTGTAACAATATCCTTCCAGAACTGGACACAGTGTTCCAGGTCGGGTCTGATCAAAGCAGAATAGAGTGGTACTATCAGTTCCCTTGACCTAGACACCATACTACTATTGATGCAACCTAGAACTACATTGGCCTTTTTATCTGCCGCATCACACTGCTGACTCATATTCAGCTTGTGGTCTACTAAGACCCCTAGATTCCTTTCACATATACTGTGCTCAGACCAGGTGTCACCCACCTTATATCCATGCATTTCCTATTTTATTGCCCAAGTGTAGTACCTTATATTTGTCCCTGTTGAAATTCATTTTATTAATTTTGCCTAGCTCTCTAACCTGTTAAGTTCAGTTTGAATTCTGATCTGTCCTCTAGGGTGTTAGCTGCCCCTTGTAATTTGGTGTCATCTGCAAATTTGATAAGAATGCCCTCTATTCCCTCATCCATATCATTGATAAAGATGTTGAATAGCACTGGGCCGGGGACAGAACCTGGTGGCATCTCATGAGTGACCTCTCTCCAGGATGAAGAGGAGCCATTGGTGAGCACCCTTTGGGCTTGGTTGGTCAATCATTTACAAATCCACCTAACAGTAGCATTGTCTAGCCCATATCTTACAAGTTTGTTTGCAATAATATTATGAGGGACTTTGGCCATTTCCGTACGACAGGGGAGGAGCGGTTCACTGCATGTCAAGAGCGGTGTTTTTATACTCCGGTTCAGAAACTAAATTCAGAAATTCAGAAACTGTGCTGTCTGCACACCCCCCCCCCCCCATTTACATTGTATTACTGCGGAAAACAGCAGTTGCTGCATCCACAACAGCAAGTCCCTGCCCGTTCCCATTCCCTTCCCTCACCCACTCCACCATCGCTGCAATTGGTCTGTTTTTTAAAAAAACACACATTTTTAACACATTTCTGTGTTGCTACGTTTGTGCGTAGGAATGTATGTTCAATGATACATGGAAAAAAACCATGTTTTAACAGTCCATTACCAGATCTACTCTCTTCCCGCTGTCCATTTAATGCATGAAGACAATAATGGCAGCAGCCTGTCCTTCGATGGGCGGAGAGAGAGAGGGACGGAAATGACGGAGGGGACAGCCTGGGAACTCCCATAGCTAGCCACTTCTGCGATGTGAATTGGTCCTACAATTCTGCGTGTAGGCGACAACCAAAGCAGAACCAGTTTGGCAGATTTACATTGGAGATTTTTCCGGTTTTCACATACAGCAGTTTCACATCGCAGTGAACTGTTCTAGGAGCTGAAAACGTGCAGAACCACGAGGAAAACTACGAATTTAAAACAGTGCAAAATGCAGACAGGAGGGTAAGAATTTGACTCTGCTACGATGTATCAATCTTGTGCAGAAATGGCCTTTGTTAAAGGCATTACTAAAGTCAAGATATGCTATATCCACAGCATCCCCTGCATCTACCGACCTAGTAACTCTATAAAAAAAGAGAGAGAGAAAAGATTAGGCTGAGAGACAGAGAGAAGATTAGGTTGTTTTTGAGAAACCCATGTTGACTTTTAGTGATCAGGGCATTCCTTTTTAAGTGCTTACAGACTGTGTTTAATGATCTGCTCTAGAATCTTTCCTGATACTGGTTTCAGGCTGAGTTACACCATTCTCCAGGAATTCTCAAAGATTATTGCCAGTGGTTCTGAGATTACTTCTGCCAGTTCTTTTAATACCCTTGGGTGTAATTCATCCAGCCCTGGAGACTTGAATTCTGTTAGAGTAGCCAGGTATGCCTATACTACTTCTTTACCTATACCATTCTGCATTTCTGTTTCTGCAGCATCTGCTCCATTTTTCCAATTCAGAGTGTTGTTTTCATTTTGGGAGAAGACCAAGGCAAAGAAGGTGTTGAGTAGTTCTGCCTTTTCACCGTCCCATCTTCTCCACACAGGGGCCCTACCAGTTCTTTGTTCTTCCTTTTGCTATGAAAATAGCCAAAAAAGGCTCTTTTTATTGTTTTTTTACCTCTCTAGCAAGCTTTTAGTAAGCTGCCTTGACATTCAGTTAGTAAGTCTCTTTTTGCTGTAGAGATCCACTATGAGCTTTTAGTGTTTTAATATTACAGCTGAATTGTGAAGAGTGGCTTTTAAAAGGCTAATAATAAGAAGTTATAATGCATGCTGCTACTTTGTCTAAGCTGTTTTGCCATCTGGGATTTGGCAAATGCCAGTAATTCTCCTTCCCTCTGTAGATCTATTAAAATCAGCAGGACACACATTATATCACTTTTACTCTGATTTTCATATTGTTACTGCCAGTGTCCCAGTTTTAGAGGATTTCAGCTGCCAAACACTGAAATGATAAACATTATAATCTTGGATTTGGCTGGGGTTTTTTTCCTCCAGGGATGGTGGTGGGTTTGGAAAGAAAGGAATAAAAAATGGGAAGAGGCTGTTAAAATAGCATGTACTCATATATGCACACGCATTTTCCTTTAGTTAGATGAGATCCATGAGAAATGCTCAGGTGTCATCTGTGAATAAACACATAGAATGAAACTTTGAACCTTGGGGCCACGTGTATAAGCAGGTTGTTTTTGGTAACACATGCTTGCCCAGAACTATTTGCAAGAGAAGCCTTACACACAAAAACCAAGTATACACAAGGACTGTACTGGAAGAACAGCAAATATTACATTAAAGCTTCATAAATATCAAAAAGATAGCTAAATGAAAAAACATCAAATTGGTAACAATTAACTCTTACACTTGTTATGAAAGCAGAGGCATTGATTGATTGATTGATTGATTGATTGATTGATTGATTGATTGGGGGGGGAGAGAAATAGCACAAAAGTAATAATACATGATGTTTAAAGTTATCTACAATCCACGAATATCTTCCAATACTTGTTACTTCAAGAAAACAAACCGAAACAGAACAAAACAAAACAACAACAAATTTTTTTCCCTTGAGTTACATTAATTGATTTTGAATGTCTGCACCTTCTAAATCAAGAAATGATAAAACCCAACAGAAATTGTATCTTGGCTTTCTTTTTTTTTCTTTTACCCTTTTTTCCTTGGAAAAAGATTACCTGTAATCTAAACTTCCTTTCACTGTATAGCCTTCCTCTTTGTCTTCTCTGTGCTAGTTGACCTTATTCCTCTTTATTTATTATCAGTTTAGTTGTCTGCTTATGAACTATTCAAAGTTCTCCTGTCTGTCCTCCAAAAACATCTGTAGGAAACAAAATGCTAGACCAAGCAGGAGTAACTGGATTTCCCGTAATTTTAACTTTTCTAACCTAATTTTAGGCTTGTTTAATTTATTCAATAATTAAATTACCCCATTTTTGTCAAAGGAACTTCACAGTTCATTTCAGCGATTCGTGATGTGTTCTAACATCCAAGATGTAATTGTGGCACTTGCAATTATTATTATTATTTATTTGCAAATTTTGGTTGCAGGCCATTGTAAGGCAAGGGCAGGGAATTTGTGATCTGTGGTCCGCATGTGTCCTTCCCAGCCTCATTTTTGCATTTCCAAATGTTTTGGGCCACCCCTTCAAAGTCCTCAGGACATGGATTTAGTGTTTATTTGTTCTGGGTTTTCTGATTTTTGATCTCCATATTGCTGCAAATGCTTAAAAAATGCCCTCAAATGGAATGATATAGTTTTTCTTCTACCCAACCCACAACTGCATGAAGTGCCACAGAAACATCAAAACTTGGTCCCAACAGGAAGCAGAAGTTATGTGATGTCACTTCTGGCTCACTAATGGTGTACTGGTGTGTCCCCCCCCTCCCCCGGGGTGTGAGGGGAAAATCAAATGTTTTTTTTTTAATTTATTTATTTGAAGCATTTATATAGCATTATATAGCATTTATTGACTTCAGTAAGGCCTTTGACAAAGTTCCCCATGATGTTCTTGCAAAAAAGCTAGTAAAATGTGGGCTGGACAGGGCTACTGTTAGGTGGATCTGTAACTGGTTGACCGACCGAACCTAAAGGGTGACCACGAATGGCTTCTCTTCTTCCTGGAGAGAAGTGACTAGCGGGGTGTCGTAGGGTTCTGTCCTGGGCCCAGGGCTATTCAACATCTTCATCCATGACTTGGATGAAGGAGTGGAAGGCATGCTGATCAAATCTGTAGATGATACCAAATTGGGACGGGTTGCTAATACCCCAGAGGACAGGATCAAATTTCAAAATGACCTTGACAAATTGGAGAGCTGGGCCAAAGCTAACAAAATGAATTTCAACAGAGAGAAATGTAAGGTCCTACACTTAGGCAGAAAAAAATGGAATGCACTAATATAGGATGGGAGACACCTGGCTGGATAACAGTCTGTGTGAAAGGGATCTAGGAATCTTGGTGGACCACAAGCTGAACATGAGTCAGCAGCGTGATGCAGTAGCCAAGAAAGCCAATGCGATTTTTGGTAGTATCAATAGGAATATGGTGTCTAGATCAAGGGAGGTCATGGTACCACTCTATTCTGCTTAGACCTCATCTGGAATCCTGTGTCCAGTTCTGGGCACCTCAATTCAAGAAGGATATCAACAAGCTGGAGCATGTCCAGAGGAGGGCGACCAAAATGGTGAAGGGTCTGGAAGCGATGAAGCTCTATGAAGAGTGGCTTGGGAACTGGGGATGTTTAGTCTGCAGAAGAGAAGGTTAAGAGGGGACATGATAGCCACGCTTAAATATTTGACAGGGTGTCATAGCGAAGAGAAAACGGGCTTGTTTTCCACTGCCCCAGAGACTAGGACACAGAGCAATGGATTCAAACTACAGGAAAAGAGATTCCACTTAAACCTCAGGAAGAACTTCCTGATGGTCAGACCTGTTTGGCAGTGGAAGATATTGCCTCAATGGAGTGTGGCGGAGTCTCCTTCCTTGGAGGTTTTTAAGCAGAGGCTGGATGGCCGTCTGTTGGAAGTCCTTTAATGTGGGTTCCTGCATGGCAGAAGGGAGTTGCACTGGATGGCCCCTGGGGTCTCCTCCAACTCTGTGATTCCATGATTCTGTGTATGGCCTCTGTACCCATCAGGCCCCTGAGGCAATATACAATGGATAAAAACAATTAAAACATTAAATACAGCTGCCTAGCATCCTATTGGAGATAAGGGGGGGATATAAATTCAAGAAAGAAAGAAAGAATACAGGAATAAACACTTTTAAAATAAAACACTTTAAAAAAGGATAAAATCCTCCTCAAAAGTAATTTAAAACCAGACAGAGCTGTTTTAAAGAAAAAAGGCCACAAGAAACAAGAGTCTTGTCTGCAGGAAATGTACTTGTTGTTTTACTGTTGTTGGATTGCAGTACTCAGTGGACCAGCATGTTGGATTATGGACATTGTTGGCTTTTTTGCTGGTTTATGGAATCCATCTTGGGAGGGCTTTTTCTCTGAAGCTTAAAAACGCTTGAATAAATAAATATTTGGCGTGATCCTCAACATGCCTAGTCAAGATGTTCCATTGTTAGGTCACTAGGAAAAGACGCAAAATGGTAGAAGAGGCCAGTATTGAATAAATTGTTGCAGAACAAGAAGAAGGAAAAAAGACAAGCGATTTCAGAGTAGAATGTATTCATTCAGGGGAAACTCTTGAGTTTTCTTTCCATATCAGGTACTTGCCTTGGTGTAACCACACTGACTGCTGTACTTGTGGTATTCTGAATGACTGAAACTACTAAGGATGGAAGGAAGAGCTGACATGATTTAAAAATGAGGATTTTGAGTGGGGGGGACCCTCCAGCAAACCACTAGGGAACCATAGCATCAGCCTTGAAGTTTGTTGCAAGCGTAGCTCATCCAGCTGAGTTATCCTCAGAACAACTCCAGCATTTCCATCTGTTGCAATTCCTTGAGATCAAGAGACCCAAGGGGACAGCAGCCAGGCATGACTGACTTCGAGGTTCTCAAATGCTCCAAGGATTTGTTTAGTCTAGCCCAGACAAGATCAGGAGAGCAAAGTGGATATTGATGTTGACTAGAGTTCAAGGTGGAGAGGTGTGCATTGAATGCTTTGCAAATGCCGAAGTAATGGCCTCCCTACTAAGGCCTAGCATTGGTAGGGAAGGTGATCAAGGCTGTGGGTACGTTAGACTAGTAGTTGCACTTCTGATTCACTGGTATAATAGTGGAGAGCGAAGGCACAGAAAATCAACCAGCTGCAAGCAGCCATTTACAGTCAGCCCTCCACATTTGGAGGTTTCACTTTTGCGGATTTGATTATTCATGGATTCTTTGCTGTCACCTCTGCTGCCTCCCTGTGCCAGTTTTAATAGGGACTGCAAGCCTCATGAGGCTGAGAAACTGCCAAGGAGACTTGTAAATCCCTCTTAAAAATGGTGTAGGGCAGCAGTGGAGGTGGCAGTAAGCCCCACCAGCCCCCTACTTCTGTCTTGGGAAGGAACCCCAATACCTTAAAGGAATCCATGGTGGGTTGAATAGGGTGATCATACTGTTTTGTGTGTTAAATATGGTTTGGGGGGGCCTAGAGTTATTCACGGTTTTTCCATTTTCACAGGGGTCCTGTGCCCCTAACTCTAGCGCACGGGGAGGGAGACTGTACTGATTGTCTGATTGGTGGATTCAAATATTTGTATCCCACTCTTTATCTGAGGATCTCAGGGCAGCATACAATAAAACCAATCTAACAAAGTTAAAATAATATAAATAATAAAAATAATTTTAAAAAGCTAAAACATATCAAATAGTTAACAAATTAAAAGGTAGATTTAAAGGCTTAAAATAATTCAAAATAGTTTTAAATGAATTGAAACTGTTCGTATGGGAGGGTTTTGTAAAAGTTTTCATAAACCACCATGTTTTCACTTGCTGCCTAAACAGCAGCGATGCTGGCACATTTGGGCCTCCAAGGTGTTCCATAGCTGGGGTGCCACAGCCAATAATGTCCATTTTGCACCAGCTGCAGTTTCTGTTGTCTTCTTGGACAACCAGCTGTAAGTGTGAAAGTGTGGAGAAGGGCAAGAGGTGTTCTGAAAAAGCAAAACTTGCTTTGTACCCTCAGCTCTGGCAAGAACAGTGTCTGTGTGCTGAACTAATCTAATATATAAAAGTCAAAGTTTGTTTGTCTGTGTCAGGTGAAGACCTCATATGATTGGATGTGTCGCAAGGAGCTTATATGATTGGCTACCTAGAAAGATTTTATGGAACCCTGGGGTTGGCAGTTTAGGGAGGGGCCTTTAGAATTCTCAGCCAGAGAGCTCTTAGGCCTCAGTCAACTGTATCTGCCTTGAATAGGGTGGCCGGTTGCCTTGGAGATGAGGCCTAGCAGCAAGGAGGAGGACACTGTGTTCTCTGTATTCCAGGAACTATATGTTAATAACTCTGAATACAGATTGTATTGCGGAATATGGGGGAAAGTTACAAGTACTGGGCAAGACAGTTTGGGGAATTAGGGACACAGGATCTCAAATCTTTCTAACAAGTATTACCTGTGAGAAAATAAAATCCCAGGCAACGCCAGGTATATACACTAGTCTTCAATAAAAGCTTTCTGGGTCTATCCGTGGGGACTGCTTATTAACATAGGATAACACTGGGCATGATACTTGCCTTTCTCTGGAGCCAGCACTTTAGATAGGAGCGGCGCCACTGTAGGACAATGTCTTCTATACTCACTCCACAGGTTTCGTATCCTGGCCTGAAACCAGATTGAAATGGGTCCAAATAATCTGTTTCCTCTAAGAAGGCTTGAAGTTGCCCAACAACCGTACCTTGTTCAAAGAGGGTTTACTACATAAAAAAAATAGCAATGTTACATGACAAAGATGTTGCACAAAATTAGCCACAATGCACAATAGAACCATGTGACTATTTGTGGTGCAACACTGCTGATTTTGCACATTTTTCTACACATGTCCCTGGCTACAATCTACCCCAGTGTTGTGAGATTTAGTGGATTTCTCTTTAAATTATTGTAATTATTTCTAAATTTGCATCTCTTTCTCTCTTTATACTAAAGTATACACAAACACGCACACCCTGTATCTGTATCCTCTTTTGTCCTCTTTCTGACCATATCATTGCAACATTCAAGTCCCACTGCATTTGTGACATCCCCAGTAGGAATGCCAGAAACCCCACTCATCACAATTAAAAAAAAGTAGAGAGGGTTGAAGAGTCCAGTGGCACTTTAAAGACTGGTTTATTTTAGCATTAGCCTTAATGGATTTCAGCCCCCTTCTTTAGATGCATCGATGGAGTACGGTCTTTGAAACCCCATGTATTGAAGCACAGTTACATAGTAATGGGGTTGGGACTAGAGAATAGTGGCAAAGAGAAAGAGGCAAATTATGGCCATGGCTCTAAACCTTCAAAGGAGGATGAACGAAGGGCAAAGGTTTATGGTCAGAGTCACAATATGCATCTTTTGGTCTGTCATTACACTCTGGGCAGTTTTCTGTTAGTGGGCACATGTGGAGGTCTTTTTGGATGGGGCACAGGTCTGTTCTTTGGCCCTTGGCACTCTATTCAAAAATTCCCTCCCAGCAGATCTCAAGCCTCAGGAAGGCCACTGCTGCTGCTTAGCAGTGGAGAAGAGAGGTTGGGGTGTGTTACTGCCCTGGCTAGCCCGAGCTTTGGGAATATAAAAAGATATCTTTTGATATCGATAATTCGGCTTCACATATCCCTTCCATGTGCTTGCGAGGCCCTCGGACAAGCACACATACAGGATTAGCTGATTATTGCCGTAACATTCCTAGACAATACAGGCAGGCCAGAAAACAGCCGACTCGCCGCTTTAGGAGACCTCGAGGCAAGTACCTCCATTAGGTATGCGAGCAACTCGCAAAAGATCCTCTGCCCCACGCTGGCAGCTTGATGATCGAGCTATACAACGCTCAAGTATTCCGCGTTTGCATACCAGCTGCTCTATTGATAAATTCGGCTCTAGTTCAGTCATTCAAATTCTGACCTTTCGGAGGCTTTGTCTCCAACTCCAAATCTATTGTTTTCCCCTAAGTCCGACCTAGCCTGCGGTCACAATTCTCCTTATAAAAACCCCTGACTTCGAGCGTTTCCTTGGATCGCTCCCGAGTTCCAGACCGCCTTGCTGCCGCTTCGCTTGGCGAGCTTCCCCTCAGCTCCACGTGCTGAGATACATCGAACCCCAGCTTCGCTCTCCATTTTCTCGTGGACTTCAGGACAGGTTTCGTATCACCCGAACCAACTATCCCTCTGAAAATCCCGCTATCTTACTCACACCTTTATTTTCCTTAGTTATCTGTGTGTTTGTGTTGCTTACATCGTGTGCCTGTATTTAATAAAGACTATTCATTATTTTCAAACCAGTCTCCTTCTTTACTCGGCCTGACCCCGTAGACAGTGGGTTGCAAGATCCTGCTAAGTTACCCTGCATCTCGTTTTGCCAGCTTGTGCTCTGAACTAATTTCCCCAACTTACAGCAATTTGGTGTCCCTCCCGGGACCCCCAGAAAACAGGGTAACAGGTGCCATTCATGTGATGGAGACATGGTTTGTTCTGTCCTCAAAGGGAAAGGAAAAGACAGATGTGCTCAACTTGGGAGCACACCTGTATCCCCCCCCCCCAAGCTAAGACCTGCTTCTTGGCAGTGAAGCCAATTGCCTAGAGATGGGGTGGGGTCTCTTTCTCTGGATGTCTTCAAAAAGGGGCTAGAGAACTACCTGCCAGGGATGCTTTATCCAGAGATCCTGCAATGAGCAGGGGCCCACTTCCAGCTTTGTGATTCTGTGCTTCTTTCTGCCTCGGAATTGTCTTCCTGTCTCCACCAGTAAACAGCGGAGACCCCTCCCGGGGGTGACAGTTGCCAAGGCCAGGGCAGAGTGCAGAACTGCATAGACAGAGAGAGCATCATGTTTCTCCTGCTTGATGTAGAAGCTCAACTTCTGTTCCCACTCCACAACTGTGTAGCTGTTGATGCTGTGTGCCTTTAAGTCATTCATGATTTATGGTGACTCTAAAGCAGCCCTTATTGGGATTTTCTTGGCCAGATTGTTCAGAGGGGGTTTGTCATTGCTTTCTTCTGTGGCTGAGTGAATGTGACTTCCCAAGATCATCCAACAGACAAACCGTTACACCTCGCTGGCCAGTAACTATGTAACTGCTCTCTACTTATTTCCGCCCTAGATTTGAACATGGCTGCCCATGGAATTGGCTTTTACTGTAGTCCTGAGACATTCATCCTTACATGCGAGCAGTTTAGGGCCCAGAAAGAGGCCTGTTGCATCGTGGAACAGTAACTTTGAGTGGTGCAGAACTGGCACAAGGGATGGAGTGAATTGTGGCAGTAAAGAAATAACAGGGCTAAGGACCAGGGAGAGTTGTAGGCCAGTGACAGACATATCGGGGGTGGAAATAATGTCCAAGATTCTAGATCAGCTATACGTGTGTGTGTGTGTGTGTGTGTGTATCAGCTATAATTATTATTGTTGCTGTGTGCCTTCAAGTTGTTTCTGACTTATGGTGAGCCTAAAGCAAATCTATAATGCGGTTTTATGGGGCTGTGTGTGTGATGCACCCACTGGGTTTCCATCTTAAGCAAGGAATTGAAACCTGGTCTCCAGGGTCATAGGCCAATGCTCACCACTATACCTTATTTAATATACTTAAACCAAATAGTATCTTCTGGACCAACCCCCACGATCCTGAGTTACCAGGCATCAGCCATTGTGAGTTAAGGGGATCTGTTCCCCTGTCAATTTTGGATGTACCAAATGAATGTTTGCACCCCGTCCCATGACCGTTCTCCAGTATGATTGTTAGAAGCAGGATCCCTTCACAATTCCTCCTTGCACTGGAGATTTCTTCCAGGAGGGGATGGAAGTGTCTGTCTGCTGCATTCTGGTCGACAGGAGAACAGATCCCTATCGCTGGAAGTGGCTGATGCCCACTAAGTCAGAACTGGGGGACTTTTACAATCCCTACATATTTCCTACACTTTTAAATATGTAGGGAGTCATGAATATGAACCAATTACCAATCTGTGATGCTAGGTTACACATGTTGTACCTGGGATCATTAACTCTAGCCACCATCTCTGTAAATTAGCCATATACATATTTAACAACTCTGTGGAATAATTATTTTTATGAAATTCTGTCCTGTCCTGCCTTGGTAGTCCAATTTGCTATCATTAACCATCTTGTTAAGTTAAAACTTGGTTTTATGACCATAAAGGCCGGAGCCCATTGCCTCCAAGAAGCAAGTTCTACAGCAGTGGCTGTCACCTCTCGCTTGCTCCCATGTAAGGAACTGCTGGAATCTGTGCACAGAGATCCCATGAAAGAGCCACTGGGCTGAAGGTGTTGCTTCTTAGGGCCATTTCTGCACTAGCCTGTTATAGTGCTATTATTCCATTTTCAACATTCTGTGGAATCCTGGGGTTTGTGCCTTTGAGGCCCCTCCCTAAACTGCAAACCCCAGGATTCCATAGGATGTTGAAAGTGGAATAATAGCACTATAACAGTCTAGTGCAGAAATGGCCTTAGTGAAGCACATGATAATTCTACCTCAGAGGCAACTCATGGCTCCTGGATGTTCAAGTGAATGTCAAAGAAACATAGCCACTCTGGATTTTAGTCTAAACGTCAAATGGCCTATCCAAAGTGCTGAACCCTATCCCAAACTAGGTGTAGAATGCATTTGGTGGGAATAGTAAATAGTACCTTGGATAGTGCCTTAAATTTTAGACTAAAGCCTGGAGCAGATCCACCATCCCAATTACATGGAAGCTGCTAGCTGCCACTGTTCTACCACTCTGGGCTGGCCACGACATCCTTCTGTAGAAGAAAGAATATCAGAAGTCTTCCTGTACAGCTGCAGCTTGCTTGAGCAACCAGGTTTGCTTGCACTCTGCCTTCTTCTTGGGTTTGTTTCTCAGCCATTCCTCCTTGTTTTTCCCCTTCAATCCTGGCTTACTCTCTAGATCTCTTGGCTTCGCTGAGAAGGGGCAGCTGATGGCAAGAGTGAATCTCTGAAACAGTTTCACTAGGAAACTCTGACTCAGCCCTACATCCACAGCCAAAAGTCTTGGATCCAGTTTGTTTTGCCATGACTTGACCCATCACAATTTTTCAGCTGCCCTTGAAGCACAGTGGCTGTTTCTGACGCACCTGGCAGATAATACCTCCATGGGATGGAGCTTGCCTTGGCTTGTGTTCAACATCTTAATTAACTGCTGTCGCTGGCTGCCTGCAACCAATTTTCAGCAGGTTATTTCTATATTAACAAATGACAGCAGCAATCTTTTCTCTTGCCCCCACATGAAAACTGGGGCTCTCCAAGGCTTCTGCAGAACAACTGTTTAGAGAGGCTAGCAGGAGTTGTACAATATAACAGGTAACATTTTTTTCACATTGTGCATTTGTACATCTCCACCACCATGAGCTTTCTCTGCTTAATAGTGTAATGCAATTTGTGGAGAATGTGACTGAGATAATTTAACCTTTTTATAGCTCAACCAACTCAGGCTTGTAGCCAGATGGTTTTGAGCAGGAAGTCTCCACTTGGAGAGTTGACCACATACCATCAGGAATGAGGTTTCCATCACTGAAGATCTCCAAAAAGAGCTGGGAAGCCATTTGTTAAGGATGCTGTAGCTATAGATGCCCTGTATTCAGCAATGGATTGGACTGGATGACCTAAAAAGTCTCTTCCAACATTATATACTCCAAAATCTAAAGTACAGATTGTGGTGATGTCTTCGTTAGAAGACACAACGTTTATTACACTAGCTTTCAAAGTTTGCTGGCACCTTCATCAGGAAAAGACATTTAAAAATCATGCCAGGAAAGAAAAGTGACATCGATGTTACAGAGAAGGTGTGTATGCAGATCAAAAGTGCAAGTCTCACTTCCCTCTGTAGGGGCTGAAGTAACTGGGAATGAAAGCAGAAAATTTGACATGAAAATGTCCCTGTTCCATCTTCACAAGCACCCAGAGCCATGTTCTGCCCCCAAATACCTCTGTTCTAAAAGAAACTTCAGGGAAAAACAAGTTTCTGGCTTGCTGTGTGTACGTATAAGTGTGTGTGTGGGGTGGTGGTGGTGGTAATGCAGCCCAGGAGCATCTGTGGGGAACTGCTTGCCCATCCTGCAGTTAAGACTGTGCTTCCTCCATTTGCAGCACATGGTGCCTCCTTCTGAAATTTGGCTCTCGCATACACTACCTGAGCTTACAGCAGTTTGTTACCTCTTTAGCTGCCATGGTGCCATCCTGCAGAATCCTAAAATTTGTAGTTTTGTGAGCTCTGTATGATTCTTTCCTAGAGAGTGCAAACTCCCAATTAATAATTAGTCAATAACACCTGGATCATAAAAAAAGGGTTCTTTATTTCATTTGCGCAAATGGGGAGTAGCTGTGCTCATGCACCCAAAACAAACCACTCCAAAGAAATGGCTGCCTGCAGGCCGCTATATACCCTGCTAGGCATGGTTACAGAAGCAGCATGCCAGGTGACTGGCTAATCCAAATCCATACACATCATGTGTACATCATTCCATTGGCATAGAGGTGGTCCCTACTTATAATACCAGATCCCACCTTGGGGGTGTGTAAATTCATATGATAATGAAGTTTAATTAAGCTGTAGGTAACTAAAGTTCATGCTAGCTCCCTCCCAGTTTAGGCTTCCTCCCTTATCTACGAATTACAAAGCTTGAGACTCAGACAGTTCTGGTCTATTTTAAGACAGACTTCCATTGTTCTGATGGTTGACTACATCCAAGATGTAACTTTTTATGCCTGCATTCTAAGGCCCACTTCCCAGGACAAGAACAGAAAACGGGGCCTTCATTGATTATCCGCCTAGATTTAGCATGATTAACGGAGTATTTTATTGCAGGACCCATCATATTCTAACTACAATTTAACAGATTTCCCCTCACAAAGTCCATATTTTTATTTCATACCATCACCAGTGCTGTAGATCAGGGGAGTCAATTAGAGCTCTCCAACAGAGAATTCAGAATCCCTTACCAGACTATACAGCCCAGGATTCCATGCAAGGGAACCATGACAGCAACCTGCTAAACTGTATAGTTTAGAGGTAATCTATGATTCTATGGCAGCCTGAACTTACAACAAGACTAATACATTTAAAGTATGTTTGTTTTTGGAGTATTTATATCCAACTCTTCAGCCACAAAGCCTCTCAGAGCAGCTTACAAATTGTTGATTTAATAGTTACCTGTCCACAGTCTTACAGTCTAAATAAGACAGGACACTCCAGGAAAAAGGAATGGCAGTGTGGGAGGGGATTAAGTCCAGTAGACACTGTCTCTTCTCCCCCTGAGGTGAAGACAGTAGTGGCTGGGATGGCGAGAGAGCCTTTTCTCAAAAGCTGGGCTTAGGCAAGATGGAGCTATGCCTGCCTCTTCTTAATTCTTAAAGTTAGTTGATTGTGTTATTTTTGGTGAAGAATTAAACTGAATGTGGTCTTTATAATTTTGAGTATATCTCCTTAATTCAAATGTGCTATTTATCTAGGCAATTCTTAGTACACATACTGGAGAATTAGCTCAATTAAAGAACTGATTTCTGAATGAATTCAGAATTCAGAATGAATTCCGCCCTCTCAAGCATCTACCTTTGAAGACTATGACCATTTCCGTACTAGATTGTTATAGTGCTATTATTCCACTTTCAACATCCAATGAATCCTGGGGTTTGCAGTTTAGAAAGCGGCCTTTGAGGTCTCCTCCCTAAACGGCAAACCTCAGGATTCCATAGGATGTTGAAAGTGCAATAATAGCACTACAACAGGCTAGTGCAGAAGTTCTTCCTGAGGTTCAGGTGGAATCTCCTTTCCTGCAGCTTGAATTCATTGCTCCTTGTCCTGGTCTCTGGAGCAGCAGAAAACAAGCCCGCTCCCTCCTCGACATGACATCTCTTCAAATGTTTAAATATAGCTATCACGTCCCCTCTGTATTCTGCATGAGTTGCCCATTTGGTCTCATGCTCAAAGTTCACATGCTGAATTTAAAAGCCTTACATTGTTTGGAACCAAATTAATAAATGGATTCCCATAAACACACATATGAATTTGCCTGAGAACTAATGTCATACATCCGTTGGAAGGATGCTGGCATGCAACTCAGAGACTTGTCAGTAGTGATGCCCTATCTATAGTTACATACACCCTGAAAATGTACACATTTTTTCCTTTAGGGTGATTTCTGAAAATATTTTTATTTCATTCTTCTGTTAATCAAGTTGATAATTGTCTGTATTGCTGCCTGCTATCAATATGTGTCGAACAGGGCTTCAGATTTTGAAATGAAAAAAGTTGTATTCTTCTCTTTCTGAAATAGTAGTTTAAGAAGGATATTGACCAGCTGGAATGTCGGCAGAGCAAGGTGACCAAAACGAGAAAGGGTCTTGAAAGCAGGTCTTATGTGAAGCTAAGTATGTTTAGTCTGGAAAAGAGAAAATTGAGCAGTAACATGATACCCAGCTTCAAATATCTAAGCAGACAACTTTTGAAAGTGGTGGACTCTCCTTTATTGGAATTTGGAAAGCAGAGGTTGGATGAACTCCTGCTAGAGATGCTTTCAGTGTGGATTCCTGTACAGACAGGGGTTGGATGGCCCTTAGAATACCTTCTGATTGCGATTCCATGGTTCTGTGAAATGTGAGTTCTGATTAAATAATATTAGTAATGGACTGAATGAGGGCAAACAAAGTGAAGCTTAATCCAGACAAGACAGAGGTGCTGCTGGTTGGCTGAAAGGCAGATCAGAGAAGAGGGACTTTGCCTGTGCTGAATGGGGTTACACTCCCCCTGAAATCTCAGGCTCACAGCCTTGGTGTTCTCCTGAACTCAACTCTGAGCCTGGATGCCCAGGTCTCAGCAGTGGCCAGGACTGCATTTGCACAGTTAAAAACTTGTGTGCCAGCTGCATCTGTTCCTTCAGATCTGGCTTCAGTGACACGTCTTGATTACATCTCAGTTGGACTACTGTAATGCGCTCTACATGGGGCTGCCTTTGGAAACTGTTCTGAAACTCCAGTGGGTTCAATATGCAGCAGCCAGAATGCTGACTGGGGCAGTTAGAGGGAGCATATAACTCCCTTGCTAAAACAGCTCCACTGGCTGCCTGTTCATTTCCAGGCACAATTCAAAGTGCTGGTTATGACCTAGAAAGCCCTAAAAGGCTTACCTCCAGGCTATCTGAAAGACTGTATCTCCCTGTACAAACCAGCTAGAACCTTAAGATCGGCTGAGGAAGGTTTTCTCTCTGTCCCACCACCACCCCAGGCCCTTCTGGTGAGGAGACAGGAGAGGGTCTTCTCAGTGGCTGCCCCCACCCTGTGGAACGCTCTTCCACAGGAGGCTGGACAGGCCCTCTCCCTGCTCTCCTTTTGCTGTCAGACTAAAACATGTCTTTTCAAACAGGCTTTTATTACAAACAGGTAGCTTTATTTATTAACTTCTTGTATTTGGAATATTATTTTAAGTGTTTTTATGATTTTATATTTAATGTTTTTTAATTGTTTTAACCATTTTTAATTGTTTTTAATGTATTTAATGTGTTTTAATGTGCATTTATTGTTGGAAGCCACCTTGGGTCCCAATTCCGGGAGAAAGGCAGCCTACAAATACAATAGATAGATAGATAGATAGATAGATAGATAAATAGATAGATAGGACTTCTTTTGGCATGCTACTTTGGAAAGGGGTTAGTATTTAGAGTAAGTAGCTTATAAGTTGTAAGTCTCTTGCATATTTTGAAAGTTGTGCATTAATCAAAGAGATCCACACCCATGGCTGTGATCTGTGGCTGGGAGACCATAACCTGGGCTGTGATCTGTCAGATACTGGACTTTTCAGAAGAGTAACTGGGGATTGTCTGAGAGCAAAATGAGAAGGTCGAACTACAGCCTAGTTTTTTTGGTAGCTCCGGTGTCGGGGGGGGGGGATCAGTGATTCTGTTCCGGGATTTAGTGTGAAATTTAAATGAGTTATCCAAGGTGCTGAAATCAATTTGGGGACGAAAAAGGCTCACCCAGACCCGATTCACTGCCCAATGGATTGGAAGTCACCAACCGCCAGAGGTCTGTTTCTTCCTTGTAAATTGTAGTGACAGAAATAAGCTGTAATCCAAGGCTGGTTTCTTCCAGTGTGTTATCAATATTCCTATTTGTCTGGGAGAGACCAATAACGATAACAAAGTAATGAAGCCTAGTATAAGAGGATAAGAAAGATAGAGAAGTGATAAAACACCCACTACAGACAGGAGGAAAGAGGCTGTACAATAAATAAGAAAAGAGCAAGCGCAAGTGCTCTAGAGGTTGAAAAAAATGAGTGAGCCGCGGATGGAGCTTTCCAAACACATGGACCCTCGTAAAATGGGTTCAGCGAGTACAATATAAGGCCTCTGGGAAAGAAGATGTGTAATTTATTGACAAAAGCAGCAGCTGGCAGACAGAATAAATGTGCATGTCAGTGTTTATACCTCAGTGTTCAAAAAGGTGGAAGGAAGAGACATGCCAACAAAACAAACCAACAGAGGATTTTTTTTCTTAAAAAAAATAACAGAACTGGAGGAGAGATGAGCCACTTGCAAAGGTGTATTACAGCAATTCAAACAGATCAGAAGAAAGAACATGACATTTACAGGGAATAAAATGGAGGGGAGGACAAGCAAAGCATGGCTTTCAATCAAAGGGTCTTCAACTCTGTAACCCACCATTCAGCTGTTAAATTAAGCTAGGATCCCAAAGTCCTTGTCTGGGATTGCAAATCTTGCTGAGAATGCAAAACTAAGGCTCCCTTGCAGTCCAGGAAGACTCTGTATTTCAAGGGACTTGTACCAGAAAGGTGGAGCGACAGTTTCAAATTCAGTCCCTGACGTCTTCTCTGACAGGCACTAGATGCAAAATGGTAGGAATGTCTCCTTTCCACCTGAAACCCTGGAGAGCTGCTACCAGTCAGAGTAGATAAAACTGGACTGGATTGATGCAGGGTGGGTAGAATCAAACCTACTATGAGATGAAACCTCTGTAAGGAACAAACCTCATGGAAAGAAGACCCACCACTTAGTCACAGAGCATCTACTTTGCATGCTGAGATAAGATCATTAATAGTGTAATTGGAGCCGTTGCTCCAGGCCCATCATAGGCTAGGGAGGCCAGTTCTGAAGGAGAAAGGTATGAATTTCTTCATCTTCTCCCCACTTTCTGAATCCCCCTGTGTTTCTGATGTCACCAGTATTTTGTATGTTACTTGAGTTAAACTGTGACAGAAGGGGAGAACTTTTGGGGCTACTCCAGGGTTCTAACTATATTAATCCAGATGTCCTATGCTCTGGTCAGCAAGTGAGCCAGGAGTCAGGTGGTTGGAGTGCAAGAGCTGTTAGGTAGTCATGGGTTATCCAGCAAGATGAAGTGGCCAGCTGATCGAGAAGTCATTATGGCAAGTTAGTAGTCCAGAGGAATCAAGCCAGCGTAGAGTAAAACGGAATAATCAATTGTTGTCAGTCCAAAGTCAAGAAAAAACTAACTTTGAAGAGTACTCCAGTTCCCAAGATAGGACAGTTGCAAGCAAGAAAGACCAACAAAGACACCAAGGAGCTGCTGGGAGAATTATAGGCAGCTATCTCAAGACACTAGGTGTTAATGAGTCATTGTCTCCTATTTAACAGCTGGAATTGGCCAACATAGGCCATTTCCACGCTACACTCTTATAGTGCTATTACTCCACTTTCAACATCCTATGGAATCCTTTGCAGTTTAGGGAGGGGATGTTGAAAGTGGAATAATAGCACTATAAGGATGTAGTGCGGAGGTGCTGATAGACTCTCCTTATCTCTTTGATGATCTTCAAAGGATGGCAACTTGTCCTCAGAGTCTGCCACCTCCTGCTGGGGGATAGCACCCCACAATTGCCTGAGCCCCCAGCTCCTCAGACTTGGAGAGGCCACAGTTGTCAGGGCCATACATTCCTTGAAATATGAATTGGCTGCCTGAATCTTCTGACTCCAGAGGGTGAGTTATGACACCAGTCTTGGTTGAAGATCTTGGGTTCCGTCTTCAATATCATCTGTTGAGGCTCCAAAAGACTTCTGTTGGAAACACTGGAAGACCACGGTATTTTAGACCAGAGCTGGGCAAAGTGTGGCCTGGGGCTGCACGCAACACTCCAGGGTTCTTTTTGTAGTGCTTGAGTTCTATAGACTCCCCAGGCCAAAAGTACCAAACCCCTCCCTCAATCATCCACTGTTTCTTGAGACAATATATTTCCTGCAGAAGAAAAATAACATGTGCAAAGTTCTTCAAAGAACATGACCTGCATTACAGGATTTTCTCTGCAGGAAAGAGCATCTTCTGAACAGAAAAATAATATTTCTGCACAGAAACATTATCAAATATTATTTTTTGTGCAGAAAATGCTCCTTGCTAAGCAAAACATTTTATGTTTTCTGCACAAAGGAGTGATGTATGAATAAGTTCAGAACTGCAAATAGTGTTAGAAAATTGTACAGGTTTTGAAGACTTTCTGAGACTCATTACTTCCTTGAAGAACAAAATTAGCAAAGAATTATGGCTGTAATTCAGTATTGGACTTTTGTCTACAGAAGTGGACTTAGATCTTTGGGAAATAGAATTGAGCAGTTTTGTGATGGGCTCCTGCAATCTTCCTACGTAGAGGAACCAGTAGTGACCTTTATAGAATCATGGCCGACATCCCTAACTGTCTCTCCTTGAAACCCATAGGAGAGCAATTCAGGTCTTAGATAAGTTGCAACTCTCTGCACTTCTTAACATAAACAGTTTAGTTTTTCAAAATTAAAAGTTGATTTCTAGCCATGTCTACTTTTTTAAAAAAAAAAATCTGGCATATTCAGAGACTCATGCATCTTCCAAAAGGTCCTAGGCAGAAAATTGGTCCCCGAGACCTACCAGGGCTGCCTACCTTGGTGGAGAACATACCTGAGCTTCATCTGACTTGGTATAAGGTAGATGCCCATATTTCTTTAAGGTAGATGCCCATATTTCTTTATTCTGTCCTTCCAGCCACTTGTCTCTTCTTTTCTGGCTGTAAAGACAGGAGTATTCCCTCCATCTGTTTGTGGCAGATTTTATAGTTTAGCCATGCTCTGCCTCAAGAAGTACATCCCTTTGTCTTTCTAAAGAAAGGTTAGCGAGAAAGGGCTTACATTTGCAGAAGCTATATTGGTTGTTTCAGACAGACTTGCTCTTCAGTCTATGGATCTGATGATTGTATCTGTACCAACATTTCCACCAATTTACTTCGACTGGGTGTTAAACTAAGCAGCCTGTAATTTTGTAGATCTCTGCTGGGTCTACAAGATATTCCTCCTCCAGTTGATCTATCATTGCTCACTTCCCAGTCTTTAGGTATGGAGGCCAGTCTCAAGGACAGGACACAGCATATGTGTTGACAGTCCCACTACGGTCTTTGGAATGGCCTTTTAGGTTGAGCCACATTGTGTTGTTATATACAATGTTTGATTTTGTATGGATTTTGTACATACATTTTGTCTGGTATGCAGCATAGTTGCATATGCATATATATATATATATATATATATATATATATATATGTATATATATTTACTTAAATGTGTTTTTTTATTTTTTTAACAATTATTTTAAAAAGCATACGGGCATACAATCAGCGATTTCACATTTGAGTTCTATAAGATAATACCTTCTGGATCCAGCGCTGATTTGTTCATTTTTAATCTGTTAGAGACCTAGAATTTTCATCTCTTGCCCTCAGTGTTTGCCTCAGTTCTTCAGATTCTACCAAAACAAACAAACAAACAATTTGTAGAAAATCAGGTCAGGGATAGGCATCTCTTGCAGCAAGAAGAGAACATTTTGTTCAGCTTCTCTGCAGTATACTCATTCATCTTGAGAATGTCTCTAGCTTTCTTTTGTCCAAACACCATCTTCCACTTCTGGTTAATTGATTAGTTGGTCTAAAGCCAGGCAGGTCTCTGAGAGGTTTCTAATTGCTGGTTCAGTCACATTCCATTCCATTCCATTCCATTCCATTCTTCATCTCTATTTCCATTCTATTCACCTTCTAAATTACAGTTCTCCCTCCGCATTCATTCATTTGACCTTTGCAGATTTGATTATTTGTGAGCATGAGTGCTCCTCCCCAATTCTCCGCCTTTCATTCCTATGCATTTTGCCCTGGAGCGAGTTCCGAGGCAAAACAGAAAGAAATGAAGGGGGCTGAAGGTTCCCAAGAGCCTTCTTTCCCTCCTCCAGAGTTTTCCCCCTTCTCCTTCCCATACATTTTCTCTACACTGGGGCAAAATGCATGGGAAGGGGAAGGGCGGGAACTCTGGAGGAGGAAAAGAAGGCTCCTGGGAGCCTTCCCCTACATTCCCTTCCATTTTTCATGGGAATGGGAAGGGGAGAGCCCCGGCAGGGAATGGGAAGGGGAGCAGATAGAGGAGTTATTTGCGATTGTTCCACTTCTGTGAGGGTTCTGTGCCCCAAACGCTCATGAATGTGGAGGGAAGGCTGTAATCTCCAGTTTGAAATAAATGTATTTAAATAATATTGACTGTAATTCTGTTGGGGAATTACACTGATATAAACAGCCTTCTGTGTATGGGAAAGAGAACTGAGTGGGTGTCCAATGTCTGCATTTGCCAAGTGGCTGCCATGACTATGCCATGTAATGGTACCCAACAGTGCCCACTGCCTCTGCTAGTTAGTTACAGACGTTGACTGTGATGTAGATTCTGGGACATTGTATTTGTTTACTCTTTTTTTCTTCCACCTCCTGCAATTGACTTACTTTTTAAATATATTTCCTCTTTCCAGTGATGTAGACTTGAGTCAATTGACTCAGACTCAAGTCAGACTTAAGTCACTTCAGTGACTCGACTTGGACTTGACTTGGCAAAAATTACACACTGACACGACTCGACTTGAGACTTGCATATTTTTAGTGACTGACTTGCTGTCCTTGGTTTAGTAACGTAATACATTCATCCAGAAACCTTACAACTTACTGGTCACATGAAGATCTGTCTCAAGCCTAAAGTGTGGACACCTTTCTCAGAGGGAACAGCAAATGGGTTAGGCAATGGGGTTGAGGTCTGCTCAGCAGCCTGTCCCCCATACATATAAGAGGAGCTTTCTAAAACTTCCTAAGAGCAGAAGGCAAGACTCGTGCCCAGAGTGCAGGGTGCATATTTCAGAGGGGAACAGAAAGATGTGTTTGGCAGTGGGCTTGAGGAGAAAGAATCCTTCCTTCTAAAGCTCTTGAAGCTTCAGTAATGGTGAATAAGAAGGATCTTATTCCCCAATTCTGAAAAAAGCCTCCAGTTTTGCAAAAGGGAAGTAAGAGGGATCCTATTTCCCACTTCTGAAACTGCAGATGACAAAAACACAAAAGTAGAGGGCCGACTCTACTTAAATTGTTAAAGTTGATTTTATTCAACTCTGTCCAGAAATTCTGGAATACAGGTTGGGGTATAAAGTTGGCTCCCAGTCTTGAGACTTGACTCGAGACCTGACTTGAAAGTATCTTGCAAGGACTTGAGACTCGACTTGAGACTTGATGGTGGAAACTTGAGACTTGGAGTAAAAGACTTAAATTTATCACTGTCTCTTTCAAACTTAAATTCTAACTATCAACTATAGTTCTTCTTAAAAAGTAACTTTCCAAATGCAACTCAGTCTGACTTTTTTGAACCAATAACTGCTTCAGAACATCTGGGAAATACATAAAAGCCAATGGTTCTGAGCCAAATGTTAGGTGCATATCATACCTGGAATTCATGCTGAAATTCATAGAGATCAAAATCCTTGTGCATCCCAGCTCAGATACTGGCCTATCAGGTAGAGCAGACCAGTTAAATGGTGAGTCAATGCATGGATAAATCCCAGTGACTCAGTGGATAGGAGTAACAATAGGATTCAAACCATCATCTAGCAAAGGGACTCTTGGAAATCAGTACACAGTATGGAAGGAGTCACCAGTGCCACCAGTGGCAACTGGTGGCTTTCATGGCAGTGGAGCAGTGAATAGACTCTGGGTTTTAGTCTAAAAATTAAAGTTGGTAAGCCCTATTTCCCCACACAGGTTCATGACCTTGGATAGTACCTTGAAAATTCAAAATAAAACCCAGAATGAAGTCACTTGCTGAACTGACACAGGAACCACCGAATGCTTCTTACCAACTAATGGATGATCATAGTCAATGATACTGGAAGCTTTGAGATGGAAGGGGATCCCAAGCAGCAGGCATGTAAACGTCCTGCTGAACGTAGCCATTTTCTAATCAGGTCCTAGGAATCTCCCCAACTCCCATTTTCTTTTAGCAGGGGGAGAATCCAAGATTAGCTCAGCTGTTGGCCTGGAGGCTTTTAGGTATCAAGGAAAGCTTATTTGGAGATCAAACTGCATGCTGATTCAAGGGAGCTTCTGCCTTCAGAGTGCTCCGGAAGGAACATTGTCAGTTCGGCGTACGGTAAGAGTGTCGAAAAAGTATTAATGATCTGAAGAGCACTGTAGGAATTGCTGTTGTATGTCTGTTTTAAATTAAACTCCAGAGTGCTTAGCTGTCCAAAATATTGAGTTCTAGTCATTAGAAGAAATCTAATAATGGGCTTTTTTGGCAGCCAATTTAGACAGTGAGGTTAATTATCTGCGGAGGTGTAGATTGTAGGTAATATAAAGTATGTCCATAAGGGTCTGTAGCTAATTGATTTTCCCAAGAAATTGATAAGAAATTGATAAAAAGGCCTTTTTGAATGAAGATGTAATTTTCTGCATTTTTGGTCAAATATACTAACATTCTGTTCTTTATGGATGGAATGAACCAGCCCCTCCTCTATTCATTCACTTAAATTTGTAACTGTAAGTCTCCATCACAGCAAAATAGGTTCCCAGTGAACCCACTAACTGAAGACTTAAGAGGGTTGAGCTTCCCCAGGAAAGGGTGGGCAGATCATCCATCTTCAGTCCAAATATTCACATGAGACCATGCCTCTCATTTCTGTCATTATTTTCTTTTAAAAAATTAGCACAATTATTAGCATTTAAATGTATTTTTTAAAAATATCTCTTTCTCTGTATGCGTGTGTCTTGTACATGTGTGTGTCTGTGTGTGTATATACGTACATAGTTTCTTGCAAACTATACTGTCTGAAAATGTGTTTAAATACAATTTTGGAGTCAAGACACATACAGAAACTTTTGAGAAATGCAAAAACTGGTGGATAACTTAGTTCACATTAAACTGGGAGGTGAGGATTAATTTGGGAGGTTAATTTCAATTGGATTTTGGAAAGACTAAACTGGAGAGTTGCAAAGATGTCTGCTTTTGGGGGCGGGTGGGCACAGGGAATGAATATAATAGAAAAGCATTATTAATGAAAAAGGAGAGATTGAAAAAGTTAACTTTTTAAAAAAACACGCCTCCAGAAACCATACAGACAACATGACCTCTTGTAGCATAAAATTAACTTTTCAAGGTTTGTTGGCAATTGTCTGTAAGAAATTACACATGCCTGTCGTGCTAGAATTCAACAGCCATCTAGGCCAGTGGTATTCAAAGTAGTCTACTGACCACTGTCTCTGTGAGCAACTGATGTCCAACCTGTGGTGAGTTTCCAAAAAACTATGTGACATAATGGTACAGCATAACTGTGGTACTGGTTCCTCGCAAACTGGGAACAGGGGAGAGTTGTCTGTCACCTCAGATGGTTTGGCAAGCATTGATCACAGAATCATAAAGTTGAAAGAGACCACAATGGCCATAAAAATAATAGAATCATAGAATAACAGAGTTAGAAGAGACCCCAGGGGCCATCCAGTCCAACCGCCTGCCATGCTGGAACCCACATCAGAGCATTCCTCACAGACAGCCCTCCAGCCTCTGCTTAAAAACCTCCAAAGAAGGAGACTCCACCACACTCCATTGAGGCAGCAGATTCCACTATTGAACAGCTCTTGCCATCAGGAAGTTCTTCTTGATTTTTAGGTGAAACAAACTTACTCCATCCTCAACATGACATCTCTCCAAATATTTAAATATGGCTATCATGTCACCTTCTTTTCATCAGGCTAAACATATCTAGCTCCCTAAGCCACTTTTTGCAGGTAATGGTTTCCACACCATTCATCATTTTGGTCACCCTCTTCTGGACACGAGCCAGCTTGTCAGCATCCTCCTTGAGTTGTGGTACCCAGAACTGGACACTATTCCAGGTGAGATCTAGCCAAAGCAGAATAGAGTGGTATTATTACTTCCCTTGATCTCTACACTATGCTCCTGTTGGTGCAGCCCAGAATTGCATTGGTTTTTTCAGTCGTACTGTTGACTCATGTTCAGCTTGTGGTCCACTAAGACTCCTAGATCCCTTTCACACACACTGTTTTCAAGGTAGGTGTCACCCATCCTATATCTGTGCATTTCTCCCTGTTGAAATTCACTTTGTAAGTTTTGGCCCAGCTCTCTAATCTGTCACGGTCATTTTGAATTCTGATCCTGTCCTCTGGAGTATTAGCTACTCCTCCCAATTTGGTATCATCTGCAAATTTGATCAGCATGCCCTCTATTCCTGCATCCAACTCATTGATAAAGATGTTGAATAGCCCTGGGCCCAGGACAGAACCCTGTGGCATCCCTGTTCCAACATGCTACTGAAGGAGAAAACACACAGTCACAGAATTCCTGAGAGAGGGCCATCAAACTTCTGCTTAGACACTTCCGAAGAAGGAGAATCCACCCCTTCTAAGGCAGTTTGTTTCCACTGTCAACTAATTTGTACCACTGAGGAGTTCTTTTTAGTTTTTAGTTCAAGTAGGCTTTCTCGTAATATGAACTTGTTGCCATACCTTCTGCAGAAACAGAAAGCATGCTTTCCCATCATCTATGTGATGGCCCTTCAGATATTTAAAGATAGCTATTGGTTATAGCAGAGCAACCATGATGGTAAAAGGTCTGATAATGGAGCCTTATGAAGAATGGCTTAAGGAGTTGGGTGTGAGAAAAGAAAAGAAGATTGAGAAGTGAAATAATAACCATCTTTAAATATCTGAAGAGGTGTCATGTAGAAGATGGAGCCTTTGTTGCCCTTCTCTGAACCTGCTCCAACTTGTCTATATTTTTTCTTAAAATGCAGCACCCAGAACGGAACACAGTAATCTAGATGAGGCCTGACCACTGCAGAATATAGTAGGACTACTATTTCCCTTGACTTGGGAACTATGCTTCTATTAATGCAGGCTAAAATAGCATTCAGCTTCTTTGCTGCAACATCTAGCTCATGCTCAACTTACGACCAACAATAACCTCAAGGTCCTTTCTGCATGTAGTAGTGCTGAGCCGTGTAGCCCCTACCCTGTACCTGAGCATTTGATTTTTGTGGGCTAAATGTGGAATTTTGCATTTGTCTCTATTGAATTTCATTTTATTAATTTTCTAATCCCCCCCCCAATTTTCTATTTTATCAAGATCCATCTTCCAATGTGCTGGCCCCCTCTCAGTTTTGTGTCATCTGCAAACTTAATAAAACCAATACCATCTTTGTTACTCTTCTCTGTCTTCTCTGAAGACAGTCCAGTTTAGTGATACCGTAGAAGATGGACCAAGCTTGTTTTCTGCTACTTTGGAAGGATCTGAACATGTGGATTCATAATGCAGGAAATAAGATTTCTACGAAACCTGGGGTAGGGGGAATTTTCTGGTTGTAAGAACTGTTTGACAGTGAAACTGACTACCTCATATAGTGATAGGCTGACCTTCACTGGAAGCTTTTAAACAGAAGTTGATCTGTCAGGGAGATTAGTACAGGGGCAAAAATTGTGTGACCTTTCTGATCTTGTTGCACTGCAGTTCCAAGCATCTCTTACCATTGGCTATGCAGGTGGAGCTTCTCAGTATTGTAGTTCAATAAGATCTGGATGGTTACACAGTTCCCATCCATGGATTCAGTGAAGCTTGGGGCCCCCTTCAAACTAGGTAATTCTTTTGCTTCTCCGTGAATTGAAATGCCCAGAACTGAACACACTGCTCCAGCCTGATGATAGATCTCTATCACAGCCCTCCAGATCCAAGATGATGGTAGACTTTTTGGAATTGTCTGGTCCAGTGGGCTGCATTAGTTTTAACTAAAGTAGATCCAATGAAATTAGTATGGCTAATATGGGTGGCAGCGTACTAACACATTTTATTCCTTTCAATAATACTAAATTTAGTTGAGACTTTATTTAGCCCAGTAATTGAATCTGGAAGCCCAGAGAAAGAAAGGGAGAGGGGAATCTTCAAAAGAGCCATTGTTCCTCAGTATAATGTGCTGGGTTGCATTTTAATCCCCTCTTAAAGAAAGCAGACTTTCTATGTATAACGTAGCATCAAAGCACTTTCTGCTTGTGTGATATACGAGAAGGAAGCTTTTGAAATTAAGTCTTACATTTGAAAAGCTGTGGAATGTTAAGTGGTTTGAAGGTTTTGTTCTAAGAGTTTAGTGAGCATCTAAATCATCACACATGTGCACATTCACACACAGGCACAAACATACATGCAGCTCCATCACTATCCCAAACAGAGATATTCCATTGCTGCCCATGGAAATTTGCCCCGCTGAACCTGGTGAATTGGCTGACTTACAGGGAGAAACCTTGGCTGATATAATAGGACTGAATGGAAAATTCTCCATAGAACATGTGGGCTGAAAATGGAGGTGAGAGAGCAAACTCTGTTTCCAAGGGTGTCCATCCTCTACGGCCCTCCTCATTATCCCTGCCCCCATGTGTGGAAAATGGCTTATCCTGCCAGTGGGTGAAAGCTTGAGTCCTCAGTAAAAGCAGGACCCACAGGGGCGGACAGCTGGGCTTGGATTGGTCCTGAGCAGCCATCTCCTCCAGCAATGTAGATGCTCAGATGATGCTTCAACGGAGGCATCTAGAGGAATGATGGCTCATCACTGAGGGTGAACAAAGTACAGGGGCCCTTCCACTTTAGCAAGGGTTTGGGGTGGAGAACTATTAGAAAAGTAAAAAAAAAAAAGGCAAGTAAGTCTCTTCCTCCTGAGTGAGTGCTTCACTCCTGTTTCCTTCCAGGGATCCCTCTTGGCCTTGCCTTTCGCCTGGAAATGTGTGCCTTCCTTCTCCCCACCCAGGCACAAGGCAAGGAAATGGGAGGGGGGGGAGGCAAGATGGTGCCTCACAAATAATCAGATTCACAGGGGTCAAAGCTGCAAACCTGGAGGGAAGACTGTATTAAAATACAGTTTCAGTAAGGGTTGACAGAGAATACCATCCTTTGCCAGGCTTGTTTGGTGAATGCCAACTGAACAAATGGAAGAGCTGAGCATCATAGGGGACACGTGGCTGGATAACAGTACGTATGAAAGGGATGTAGGAGTCTGGTGGACCACAAGCTGAGCATGAGTCAGCAGTGTGATGCAGCAGCCAAGAAAGCCAACATGATTCTTGGTTGCGTCAATAGGAGTATGGTGTCTAGATCAAGGGAGGTAAGGGTACCACTCTATTCTGCTTTGGTCAGACCTCATCTGGAATCCTGTGTCCAGTTCTGGGCACCTTGTTTCAAGAAGGATATGGACAAGCTGGAACATGTCCAGAGGAGGGTGACCAAAACAGTGAAGAGTCTGGAAGCCATGCCCTGTGAGGAGTGGCTTAGGAAGCTGGAGATGTTTAGTCTGCAGAAGAGAAGGTTGTGATTCTATGAGTTCTGTATATATCTATTTATTGGTCTTAAACACTAGGACTTCATCATCACCATCATCACCAACACCACCACCACCAGGGTTAGAATGCCTGGCATTTTCTTCATCACTCCAATCCCACCCCACCTCCAGAACTAATATGTACATTTTTCTAGGGTTTTTTTTGGGGGGGCTAAGTTTTGTTAACATGAGAACTTAAAAGCTGTCCGACATCAGACCAAGGTGCTGTATTGTTTAGAATCCTGTTTCATATAGAACCTGTATGGTTTTTTTTTTCAGATGTGACATAGAGAACTAAATACAGTGATTTAACTGTGGATGCCTTGTAGGACTTGTAGGTCTAAATGATCAGGGTGGGAACTGTGTGTCCTCAAAGTGTTCTTGCACTGCACCTCCCAGCATGCCTAAACATTGGCTATTCTGCCTAGAACTTATGGGAATTATAATCAGACCACATCTGGAAGTCTGTCCCAGATTCCCACCCCTGGGCTAACCTCCATATTAGTTCTAACTGGAGTTGACCCGTGGAAATCTATGGGACCTGCATACTGACAATTTCCACCAATTCAAGTGGGTCTGCTTTAGTAGGAACTAACATTGGGCTTAACCACCTAAAGATACTAAATATATGATTGTTATAAGAAGAACTGGGGTGGGGGTTCTTGGGACCTAGGCCATTTCCGCACTAGACTGTTATCGTGCTATTATTCCACTTTCAACATCTTATGGAATCCTGGAGTTTGCAGTTTAGGGAGGGGCAGGGCCTCACCCCTCACTAAACTGCAAACCCCAGGATTCCATAGGATGTTGAAAGTGGAATAATAGCACTATAACAGTCTAGTGCAGAAATGGTCAAAGACTGCAAAAACACAGCATAGCAACATCTTCATTTCATTCCAGTGCTTATGGAGCAGCCTGCCAGCCTCTGTCATTCAACATGTAAGCCTCTGACAGCACAGTGAGAGTGATCTTTTAATGATACTCCTGGAAGCTTTCAAAATAACTGTTTACCTATCACAGTAAATAGGTCTGAGCAAAGAACAGGAAAATGCAGAGCTGGGAGCTGGGAGTCTTAGCAAGAAAGCCATGCGCTTTTAAGCCTTCTAGTGCTGTATGATGCTCTTAGGTTGCTTGTATCACTTTAGGTGCTGTTGTGATTACAGATAGATAGAAAGAAAGAAAGAAAGAAAGAAAGAAAGAAAGAAAGAAAGAAAGAAAGAAAGAAAGAAAGAAAGAAAGATAGATAGATAGATAGATAGATAGATAGATAGATAGATAGATAGATAGATAGATTGCCCTGGGTAGTGGGAAGGAATCTCTTTTCTCTCCTTCCAACTCCATCCTATTTATTGATATGCACTCAGCTGCCTCTTGAAGGACCTGAGGTGGCCAGATGGAATAGAATTCACTTTAGCTGATGACTGACCCAAATGCTTGCTTTATCACTGGTAGCTAATGATTCATCTGCACAGGGATGAATACAATTTCCTTGGCCTGTGGAGGAGCTGCCAATGTTTTTTTCCCCATTTTTGTGTCTCAAAACAATTTGCATTTTTAAAATGCAAAAGCAGCAGATTCTGCCAGGAGTCTCTGAACCGCACATGGATGGACAATCTAATTGACTAAGGTCCAGCGTAGGAGGTGAAGCTGCTCACTATATGAGGAAAGGGTTCTGGGATGGAGCCATCAAGATATTTATGTCAGACTGCTGCGTATTCAGAAATTTCCAGGAAGGATTCCAGAAAACAGACCTTCACTTAGAGAGACACAGCAGTTCTTGCCATACGGTGGATTTATGTGTCTGGGCAGATGCTTTATCAGAGGTGGTGTGGGTGGTTCTCCTGACAGTGGCCTCCGTCCTGGAGCATGACGCTGAGGTGTGCTGGGATCTGAATTTCATGATCTATGGAATTATGAAGAATACTCAAAGGCCCCTCCCTAAACTGTAAATCGCAGGATTCCATAGGATGTTGAAAGTGGAATAATAGCCTTATAACAGTCTAATGTGGAAATGGCCTTTGTGTGCCCATTGGCTTGATCTTTTTTGGGAGATGGGGGGCTTTCTGTCTCCAGACAGGCTGTGCCCCTTGGTGGACAGGCTCAGTAGGAGCCTCTTGCAAAGCAGGAGTGGGCAGAGTGTAGTCTGCCGGCAGCCCTTGGGCCCTCAAAATGTGCCCCCTGAAACTCACAGAGCCCCCAGATCCCTCATTTTAAAAAAAGCACAGAGGATTTTCCCCCAGGACCCCCCCCCTTCCCATGGCTCAGGACAGCTGTTTGCCCACCAGCCTTTCCACATACCTTGAAAAAGTCCCAGAAGCCAAAAATTTGAAAATTCGCCCAAATCAAAATTGGATACAATTTTGCTCACTTCCTTATTTTGGCTGATTTGAGGCCAACTTTTTTGCTTCTACAGGGTGTTCAAGGAATGTGAGGGGCTTGGGGTAGCGGGAGGGAAAGTGCATTTTGCAGTGGGTTTGAACTTTTCGGAAGGGTCAGAGAGAGAAAAATATGGAATATGAGTATGCACACTTGTGTGTGTGTATCTAGAAATATATGGGGCTCTGGGAGCTTTGATATACTGATGTAGCCTGCCATGGAGGTATGAAAACAGGCCTCTTATAATTAAACTGTGATGGAAATAAAACTGATCAAGTGGAAATAGGCCCCTTTGGATCCTTAGTTGCCCAACCCTGTTTTAAAGATGGGCTGAGAATCATGCCTCCCTTTGGTGCAATCTAGTGACTTCCCCGTTTTTATTTTTTATTTTTTTTTGCCCCAAAGACACATTTAAAAGAATCGTGCTTTGTAGGGCCAGCCATTACATCCCCTGGTGTAACAAACAAACCCCAAAACAGCCTGAAAGGTGATGGGAAGTGACTCTTCATCATTTCTCGTTGCCTCAAATAGTGGCCATGATAATAACTCAGGCCATTTCTGCACTAGACTGTTACAATGCCATTATTCCACTTTAAAATGCAGGATTCCATAGCATGTTGAAAGTGGAATAATACTGCTATAACAGTCTAGTGCAAAATGGCCTCAGTGGCCCATCCAAGCCAAAGATTGGGCAGCGTGGCCCCCTGGGCTCCAGACTAGGCACACCTCAATAGAAACAGGTGGAAATAATTCACTTCCTTTTTTATTTATTGATAAGGAATAATAAATAAATAAAGAATATTAAAGAATAATGGGGAGGAAAAATAAACAGCCCCAAGCAGTGGTGACTAATGGCTTCCTTGTCAGTGGAACAGTGAATCCACTCTGGATTTTAGCCTGAACTTTAAAGATGCTGGCCAGATGCTGAACCCTCCCCCAAGATAGTTTTGACATTTTAGATGGCTTCTTCAGTGTTCAGAATAAAGTCCAAAGCGGATTAACGCCCCACATAGGAGCCACCAGCTGGCCTTGGTGCTGAGGGCCACTCTTTTTTTCTGACCAGTTTGCAACGGGCTCTGTCACAAGCATGAAAAAAGGTGACACAGTCAATACCTTGCCCTATTGGCTGTGGTGCGATGGTGTGTGGGTGTGTGTTTTAAGAGACGGGATGGCAGTCGAGTGGCCCTGCCACTTAAAGCTGTCAGACCGTGGTGACGCCTGCTGGGGAGAAAGCCTTTAAAAAGGCCTCCAAAACACAGGAGCTGTGGCAGTTACCATCATTTTCACAGCAGTCCCCCGAGTAAGTGATGGTTTTCTCCAGCTCAAGTGTCAGCTTCTTGTTACTGGATTGGTGAGAGGTGATTTTCCTCTCTCTCCAGGCCCCATCCATCTGAAGCTCCTACCTGCTGCTTCATCTTGAGAGCTCCAGGGTGGGAAATCCACAGCCTTCAGGGCTCGGCCTTATACCTTGGAAACCTCAGGCTATTTCTGCACTACGCTGTTATAGTGCTATTATTCCACTTTCAACATCCTATGGAATCCTGGGGTTTGCAGTTTAGGGAGGGGCATTTGAGCCCCCAGTTCTGGGCACCACAGTTCAGGAAGGATATTGAAAAGCTGGAACGTGTCCAGAGGAGGGAGACCAAAATGGTAAAAGATCTCGAAATCATGCCCTATGAGGACAGGCTTAGGAAACTAGGTATGTTTAGCCTGACAGAAAGAAGACATAAATGGAGACATGATAGCCATGTTTAAATATTTGAAGGGATGTCATGTTGAAGATGGAGTAAGCTTGTTTTCTGCTGCTCCAGAGACTAGGACATGGAGCAATGGGTTCAAACTATAGAAAAGAGATTTCACCTAAACCTCAGGAAGAACTTCCTGACAGTCAGAGCCATTTGACAGTGGAATATGTTGCCTGAGAGTGTGGTGGAGTCTCTTTCTTTGGAGGCTTTTAAGCAGAGGCTGGATGGCCATTTGCTGGGGGTGCTATGAGTGTTTTTATTCTTTCGTGGCAGGGGGTTAGACTGGATGGCCATTGTGGTCTCTTCTAATACTATGTTTCTATGATTCTAAACCCAGAGCACATCCACCACCAGACTGGCATAAGCACCACCTGCTGAAGTGACACAGACCTCTGGTGGGAGTTATCTGTTCCTCTCTCACTGGATCAACCTTCAGGGAGAGAAACTAAAAAGAGAAAGAGGAGTGAGAGGAAGAGGAGGAGAGAGAAAGACGGAAGGAGGAAGGGAAAAACATGATCCAGCTGCCTTTGGTTCTGGCCCTGTTATTGCTGTCATGTAGCCACCATTCCAGGGTCGTAGGAGGGCATTGCCCAGGAAGAGAATTGTGCCCCTTCACTCCCCAGATTCCTAGCATTGCAGCAGCTTAAAAATTCAGTTGAACCTTTTGAAATGCAATTACAGCATCCTCAGAAACAGGACCAGCAATGTGACCAGGGGAATGAGAATACAACAAAGTTCTAGCCGTGAACAATTTTTAATATCTCACTGTCTTCAAAGCTAGAAGCTTGGGGCTGAAGGAAAATTTCCTAGGGTGCAGAATTCTTATTTGGAGAGAAAAACCCCTCCTCTTGTGTAGCTATGCCCCCTTCAGACAGATTGTTGTGAATGTTGGCCAATATTGCACTTGGGAAATGGGTCAGAATTTCTCCTATAATGGTGCAATAGTGTTGTTAGGAACAGAGGCAGTGCGCTCCAGAATTTCGATATGAAAGGGGTTGAATGATCTGAACGTGTGCAGTAGTTCAGTTTGTGGACCTTGAGAAGCTGTTATCATGGTAGGATAATTGACTGTGGAAAGCCATCCACTATAGCAAGGTGAAGTACAGGGCACTTAACATATCAATGAGGTCAATTATATGGTTATGGCAACTGCCTGAGTGCCATTATTATCCTCGGTTGCTCTGCTTAACCTCTCCTGATGAAAGATCCTTCAAAAATAATTAAACCAAAGCATTGATCTTTCAGGTTTTTTTTTTTTTTTTTAAATGGTAATGTCCTATCTCCAATCGTCAAGCACCATAGGATAATGACTAGCTGATTGCCTACCTGGCCAAACTAGACATAATTCCTTTTCATTCCCACCATCATTCTGGCTCTAACTGGTTTCTTTCCATCATGGGTATCTCAAGACAGCCTTAACTTTAAGGGCTTCCTGCAGGGATGAAGTTTGACATGAGGTCCTTGAGTGAAATATGTCTACTGCATTTGGTAGGCTTAGGAATTTTGAATCCAACATCAGGTTGTTCAGGAATGTAAATCCTGACCTCATAGAATCATAGAGTTAGAAGTGGTCCTGTGGGTGGTCATGTCCAACTCCCCTACTCAATAAAGGATCTCCAGACAGAGTGTCCCCAGCAGGTAGCTGTCCAGCCTCTTTTTGAAGACATCCAGGGAATTTCTGCACTAGCTTATTATAGTGCTATTATTCCACTTATAACATCCTATGGAATCCTGGGGTTTGCAGTATTGGAGAGGCCTCAAAGGCACATTCTGTTGTGGAATGGCTGCTGATTGGGCAGGTGCTCTTTTTGCTCCTATCGCTCCCCTCTGGGATGAATATCCTTTCTCATGATGATGACTGGAAGTAGCTATAATGTCAGAACTCAGCTCTCTGCTCTTCTCCATCTGAGGGGCAAGTACTGGTAGAGACCTTAGTTTTCTTTCTCCCAGGTGGGAGTTCTGCATCAAAATGGGAAGGGGATCTCTGGGTGCGGGGGAGTTATTCACAGTTTTGTTTTGTTTTTATAATCATTTTATTCAAATTCAGATACAAAACAAACAATTATAACTGTCAACTTATTTGAAATATTTCTGATCTTCCACACTGATCTAGATTTCATTATCAATATTTCTTAACATGCTTAAAATATTGTACTACATTTTAGTGCTATTATTACTTGTCGGTTCTTGCATTTCCATCTCCATATTCCCGCTTCATGATATATATCCTGTAGCCCCCTCATAGTTTATCTTAAATCATGAATCACAGATTTCCATCTGATGGTACCCAGCAATTACCCATTACAATTTGCCATTCTTTTTGTATCTCTTCATCTGATTTCCCTTTTAATCTCTGAGAGACCATATCAGCATTTTTGTTTTCAATCAGTGTACCCCACCATTGTTCTAATGTGGGTATTTGCTGAGTTTTCCACATCTTTGCATATTCAATACGAGCTGTTGTTATCATGTACTTCTTTATACCAGTACCTTCTAATACATCAGTCATATTTAACAAATACAATTCTGGTAACTTAGCAAACTGTACTTTCATTAATGCACATATTTTGTTATGTATTTCAGTCCAATATTTCTTAGCTTTAGGACATGTCCACTACATATGATATATAGTACCGGCCTCATTCTGACGTTTCCAACATTGTCCAGTACCTGTATTATAAATCTTTTTTAATTTATCTGGTGTCATGTACCATCTATGAAATAGCTTGTAATAGTTCTCTTTCAAATTGTGTGCTACTGTACATTTCTGTGTTTTTTTCCAGCTCTGCTCCCAAGACTCTAATTGTATTGCGTGTCCGATATTTTGTGCCCATGAAATCATTGTTGCCTTTACTGTTTCTTCTTGCCTCTCCTGATGTAGTATTTCTTGATATATTTGAGCAAGTAAATCAGGCGGATTTTCAAACAGCCATTTAATTACTCCAGTTTTCTCTTTAAGTTCAATTCCATATGTTTTTATATCCATCTGAAACCTTTCTGCTAACTGTCTGTAAGGAAACCAACTTAATGTTATTCCCTCTTGTTCTAGTTTTTCTCTTGTTTTAATCTTAAAGTTGTTGGACGTTGATCTCTCAATTATGTCGTCATATCGCAACCATTTATCTGTATCCGTCCATCTGCCAAAAAAAGCCTCTTGCGGTGAGACCCAGGTGGGGAGCTGCCGTATGTTTTTAGTTTTATAATCCTCCCAAATTTTCAGAAGCGATTTTCTGATAAAGTGATGTGTGAAGTCTTTATCTATTTTTGCTTTATCAATTAAACATATAGGCATGCCACCCCATCCTCAGGTCTGCTCCCTCCAGTGCCAACGTTCCCGTGTCTTGTAGGTCTACCCAGTCTTTTGTCCACGTAAAAGCCACGGCCTTATAGTATATTTGAAAGTCTGGTAGTCCCATTCCTCCTCTACTTTTTAAGTCTGTCATAGTATTCCATTTTATCCTAGGTTTTTTCTCTTGCCATATAAACTTAGTTAGTTCTCTCTTCCATTGTACGAAAGGTTTAATGTTCGTTATTATAGGAAGATTTTGGAACAAAAAGTTCATATTTGGCAAAACATTCATCTTTATTGCAGCTATCCTCCCCATCATTGACAAACGCATGGAGGTCCAACTTTCCAAGTCTTTTGTTATTTCTTTCCATTTTTTTTTCATAATTATTTTGAAATAACTCATTGTTTCTTTTGGCTATCCAAATACCTAGATATTTTACCTTTTGTCCTTTATTGAATCCTGTTTTTTGTACTAATTCCATCTCTTCTCTTTCAGTCATATTTTTGGTTAAGAAGACTGTTTTTTCCTTATTAACTTTAAAACCAGAGAATTTTCCATATTCTTGAACTGTAGTAATCAATTTTTCAATACATTTGCCTGGGTCATCCAGTAAGAAGACCAGATTGTCAGTGAAAGCTTTTAACTTGTAATGATATTTCTTAATTTGGACTCCTCTTATTTCTTTATCTTCTCTTATAGCATTGTTAAGTATTTCCATTGTCATGATAAACAGCAGAGGAGACGGGGACACCCTTGTCTCGTACCTCTGTGCAGTTCTACCATTTGTGTTCTTTCACCGTTTATGACCAGTCAAGCTTGTTGTTGGCTGTAAATTGCTTCAATCCATGCAACAAATTTTTCTCCTGCCTGCATCTGTTTAACCGCCGTCTTCATGAATGGCCAGCTGATCATGTCAAAAGCTTTCTCCGCATCTACAAATATCATGGCCATTTTCTGTTCATTATGCTTTTCATAGTATTCGATTACATTTAAGACCATTCTAATGTTATTTCTCGAAGATCTTTTTGGTAAAAAGCCATTCTGGTCCTCATCAATTACCTCTAACAGCACTTTTTTGAGCCTCGCTGCTAGAATTGAAGCAAAGATCTTGTAGTCTGTATTCAAAAGTGATATTGGTCTATAGTTCTTTACATCGCTCAAATCTCTTCCTTCTTTCGGGATCAGTACAACGTTAGCTTCTTTCATTCACAGTTTTTTTCTGCTTTCACGAAGGTTCTGTGCCCTGAACCCTTGCAGATGTGAAGGATCCACTGTACTGCTTGATTGATTGTTGTGCAAGCCTATTGTATTGTGCTTGCTGTGTGTTTAGTGCCAGAAAGGTAAAAGGGGAAAGGAAAAGTTTTGGGCAAAGTATATCTTGTACAATATATATGTACAGAGTATATTTTGTACAAATTGTAGCAACCACAATTGGGGGAAAATCATTTGGGATCTTACTTGCAAGCTAGAGGTGAGATCTCTCTAGCAGTTTAGAGAATCCTCAAGGTGATTTCTCACCATGCTGATTCTTGATTAGAATCCTGGGAATGGAACAATTTCTTCAAATCTTTAATAAGAATTCAACAGGACTCACCCACATACATCTGGGATTCTAGAAGTTATAGGAGAAAGTACAGACCACTTGTGTGGAATTTTATTGTGAGTAGTATGGAAACCTGTCCTAAAGAGGCAGTAGGCTCAACTAAGGATTTTGCTTCCAACTCTGAATTTTCGTAGCATGTCTGAGCAATCTTTTTAAAGAGCCTTGGCAGCCAAACAAAAAACTGCTGATGAAAGTCTTGCCCACATTTGTAGACTACAGCAGAATTGCTAAATGCAAGGAATCCTTCAAGAAATAAAACAAAGATGCTACTAAAAGCTGTGCTTGTCAGTTCTCAGACAATGAAGATTTTAGAGAGAAAAGAGCTTTTCTGGGATAAAAAAATGGTCTGGGGCTGTAGCTGTAATCTATAAGTGAATTCTTCTCCTGCTTTTTATGGCTGTTCTCTTTACTCTTCCCATTTTTTAAAAATTGTTGTAATGGGACTTGGAACCTCTGATTGAGTGTAATGGTAATTAAATTAACAGTTACAATCTGGATTTCTTTTGGAGTACTTCGGGCCTGAGCAATATGGGAACTGATTCAAAATTTCTCAGAAGACATTTTAAAGTAATATTTCTAAAAACTATTCTTCTTCTTTCCCCTCTTTGTAGAATTTTTAATGGAGAAGGGGAGTTGACTGCTATTCCCTAAGCTCTGTGCCCCAGAATGATCTGATCCACGTTGTTTTTCCATCGTCAGGAAGGGAAGGAATTTAGATTAAAAAAAAACTCAAGAAAGTACAAAAGAGAGGTAGAGGGCTTTGAGTCCTTAACTTTTAGAAGTCTAGCCTTCTATCACTATTCGTTCAGCCATATCCACAGAGCTGAATTAGTGTTGTGGCATTATTTTGTTTTGTTTTTGGACAAGTTCACAGTTATGAACAGGAAACTAAAGCATGACCTTCTCATGCTGGGTACAGCAGCATCAGTGGAATCTGGTCATTCCCGATGAGTGAGAATTTAATGTGTCTTATTGTTGGGTTATCGCCTTGTGCTTTGTGTTGAGCAGCCTTTGAAGAGGACTCAGAAACATCAGCTGGTCCAAAGAGCTGCAGCCAGATTGTTAACTGGGGTTAGCTACAGGGACACATAACTCCCTTGTTGGAGCAGCTACGCTGGCTGGCAGTCCATTTTGGGGCACGGTTCAAAGTGCTGATTTAGACTTGCAAAGCCCTATGTGGCTTAGATGCAAGTTATTTGAAGGACAGTATTGTCATGCCCCTGTTCCAAGACCGAGAGAGGACCCTTCCCAATAGCCACACCCTAGAGACATGAGAGAGACAGTACTTATGGCAGCCAGTGTAGGTGGAAAAGGGAGAGCCCAGAATTCTGGCGGTATTTATATAAAGAAGGACTTGTTAATTAGGCCACAGCTGGGTAGGACTCTGAGTCTATATAACAAGAGGCCAGAATAGGAGGAAGCTGTTGGAGCCCACTGATCATATTGGTGGATGCAGCCCAGCTTACTCCTGAATTCCTTGCTCTTGCCCCTAGAACCCTTGACCTTTGCCTCAACTATGGATTTTGCCATTGGGCTCTCTTTGACTCTGTGTCTCTAAACCTACTGAGAACTCGGACTGCAAAACAACTAAAGACGAACTTTGCTTGCTAGCTCCTGATAACAGGCTAATTAGACAGCTGGAAGCCTTGGCTGGCTACCGGCACAGGACAAGTAGTTCCCCTGTAAGAGCCAGCGAGGTATAATGGTTTGAGCATTGGACTGTGACCTTGGAGACCATGAAAACCCACTGGATGCATCACACTTGAGTGCATCACATACTCTCAGCCCCAGAAAACCCTGTGATAGGTTTGCCTTTGGGTCATTGTAAGTTGGAAACAATTTGAAGATATACGACAAGAACAGAGATTTCCCCTTCGCACATGTTTTGAGAGCTTCTGGGGAGACCCTTCTTGCTGCTCCAGCAGTCTAACACGTCTGTCTGATAGAAACATGGGAGAAGACCTTATTGGTGTCTTCTCCCAAGATCTGGAACTCCCTTCCCAAAGAGGATAGCTTGGCACCCCCTTCCTGCCATAGACTAGAGAAGACTTTGCTTGTTTCTGAAGACTGAAAATACAGGGTGCTTTCCCGATTAGCAGTATGCTGCATTGTCTGTTGGATGTTTTATTGTTAATAGTTATGTTTTGTTTTTCATTTTATTGAGTTTAATTTTATCTCTCACATGATGTGAATTTTTATCTTATTTGTTTTAATTTTTGTGAGCTGCCTTGAGTCCTGAACTGGAGAAAAAAATCTGATCCAAATAAATAAAATAAAATAAAAATGTCCCCTCCCCCAAAATAAGATCTGATCTCTAAATGTAAATGTCTTTATCAGCAAGACAAAGGAAAATCCCCTGGAGATGAACAACAGAGTTTGGATAAGTTAGCAACTCCAAAAATTCTCCAAACAGCATGCTCACATGAACACTATAATTTAGATCTTCCATTTATTTATTTAAAAGACATACAAGCTACTATTCAGGATAATTGGTCCCAAGGCATCAATCATAAAAAAAAATGACAACAAAACATGTATAAGAATGAAAAATGGCAAATAACTGTTAAAGCTGGGGAACAAAATATGCATAATGACATTCCATAAATTCCTACCGGCCAAGCTAAACAGCGGAGTTTTAAAGGGCCGTCATGAAAGCCTGCAAATCTGATCAACTGGAAAAACATTCCAGAAATTAGGGGCCACTATCGAGAAGGCTCCTTTGCCCACCAGCCTAATTGCTCTTACAGGAGAGCACATAGGTAGAGTATGATCAGGGCTATGGTCGGTTTTTTTGATAGAACAAAAGTAAGGTTCTAGGAAAAAAATGTTGCAGCTCTGCATTCAATTCTTGCTGAATGTCATCTGGATTTATTTTGTGTGTGCAGACGCTGGTTAGCCTTCTTGGCCTATGCAGAATCTGTGATGGGTTAGGTGCAAGTTTCGTTGCAAACCCACTGGTCATGGTGGCTGACGAGTCTCAAACAAAGCAGACTGCCAATCTATTCCAAGGTTTTCATGGGGAAATTTAGAGGCCATTCCAGTGTATTATATGAGACTGCAAACACTTTGGATCAATAACGTTCTCTTCTATGAAAAATGAAAGGGAATGAAAATTGATGGTAGATGAAGTCCAATAATACCAGCAGAACCAAAGTTGGGAGTCAGTGCATTGAGAAGGTTAGGAACTGCACTTGCTCTGAGACTTCAGTTTTTGCTCTGAGATTCAGTGGGTTGTTTCCTGTTTCGGACAATAACCCTATCACCACCGTATATTTATGGGGATTGTGCTCTTGTTGCCGGCTGGCTCTGTCTGCAGCAGAATGCCTATTTCACAAAGTTAGCACAGGAGCAGAATTTCCTGTTCACCCCTTTTATGGGAAAAACGGAGACTGGATCTGTGAGCGGCAGACTCAGCAGAGGTGTGCGTTAAATCTCTTGCGTGCCCTACTAACTTTCCACAATAACAAAAAGAATGTAAGCACTATTAAAGTTACATGCTTGAAAAGTTTCTTTGTTGTATTTAAAGATACATTCCAAATATATATTTTGGTTTCCTAACTTCTAATTGGAAGAGAGTTTCAGGTAGAACAGTAGGATAGGATGGAGTCTCACTACCATCTTGGTCAGAAAAAAGACCGAGAGGGAGAAAATCAGAAGGAAAAGTCACTGTGTGGCCACCAATACCTTGGAGTTGCTGGAGTAAACAGGGGTTGGCTGCTTAGTTACATGAATCATCAATGACCGTGCATCACTGTCTCTATTTGAGCAAAGGGAAAGCCTGGAAGGCAGTGTGAAATATGTTTAGAGACATGCATGAAGCCCTATCTCTGGATGGGAACTAGAAGCTAATTATCTCCTAGACCTGCACGTGGAATACATCCTCCCTGAGCAAGTCCAAATGCCATCGTTTTCCTCTGCGATGCTCCTCAAAATGGCAACATGAATTTATGTCCCATCACTTCTTGCCACCATCTTGAGAAGGTCCACAGTGGAAGATGGTATTTGGGAGAGTACTGGATTCTGAGGTGCTGGTGATAATGACATAGGGTATTTTTACACACTTTTATGATTTTGGAGGGCTGTCTGTGTGACAAAAACTTTGCTGAATTGTTCCAAACCTGAGGGGGGGCTGTTGAGGGACTTCAGGGGCTACAAAAGTGAGGTCTGGGGGCAACACAGAGCCCACCGGCTGCACTTTTCCCAACCTTGCCCTGGGCTGTGTCAGGACTTTCATTACATCTACTATATAAAAGTCAACGTTTGTCTGCGTGTTTGTCTGTCTGTCCGCGTCAGCATACGATTGGCTGTGTGAGGCAAGAAGGCCTCATACGATTGGCTGGCTGGGTAGAGTCCATGGAATCCTGGGGTGGGCAGTTCAGGGAGGGGCCCTTCGAATTCTCAGGCCGGTTGCTATGGAGATGAGGCCTACCATCGATAAGGATGCCAGAAAACATTTGGGAGGCATATGTGAGAAAAATTTAAGAGACATACACGGCATAGTTAGAAGGTCTTCTTTTCCCACACAGTAGATTGTATGGATTCCGTATGTGAGGAATCTTAAAGTTGAAATTCAAAACAAAAAATGCTTCCAGAAAAATGTAAAGCCATTGCACAAATTCAACAGAAAGCAAAAAAAAAAATCAAAAGCCAGTACATCAACATCGCCAGAGAACACAGATTGGATTGGAGACTAAGGGGAAAAGTTACAGATACTGGAACAGGCCGGTTGCTACAGAGACAAGGCCTAGTAGCAAGGAGTAGGACAGTGTATTCCTGCAGGAACCCAACCTCTGTATGTTAACAACTACAAATATAGATTGGATTGGGGATGACAGTGATAAGTTACAGGTACTGGAATAGGCCTGTTGCTATAGAGACGATACCTAGCAGCAAGGAGGAGGACAGCATACTCTCTCAGGAACCCAAACTGTGTATGTAAATAACTCTGAATACAGACTGCGTTGGGAAATATGGAGCAAAGTTACAGGAAATGGAGAAGACAGTGTGGTGAGTTCTTAAAAGGAAAATAAAAACCCCAAGCAATGCTAGGTAAATACGCTAGTTAACACTAAAAGGAGCCTGGGCATAAAGAAAACGTTTGTTTGGAATAGTGCTTCCAACAGTTAGGGTACCTGTAAAGGAAAGGTACACATGATAAGAGCTGGTCGAATGTATAGAACATGTGAGAATGTCCCACAAAGAGGACTGTAGCGTCCTGTTCCACCTGCTCCAGGAATTCGTTATTTTTACTTGTTCTTCCACAACTTGAAAGCACGCATTAAGTAGGTTACCTGCGGCCTTTAGGCTGTAAGTGGTCTCCGGCCTAATTTCAAACTGCAAGGGATTCACTCAGCCTTCTGGCAAAAATGATATCTCTGCACTGGGGGAGAGAAAGAAAGCGAAGGGGTGATGAAGAGAGAGGGTGGGAGGAGGCTGGGGGACTGGGAAAGTGAGAGGCGGGAGAGGGACCTCGAGGGGTTGTGGTTGATGATTTACCCTGTTTTGACTCTGCCCATGCTGGTCTTGCATCCGTCCGGCATTGGTACGATGGAAAAGTTTCCCCCGGAAAAGTGCGTGTCATGGTAGAATAAGTTCTCAGCCTCTGATTCAAAGCTAGCCGGTCCGTTCCCACTCTGTCCGAACTCCTTCAAAATCTGATGAATGAAATACCACTGGCGTTTCACCTGTCACTTTTTTCTGAACGAAGATGGGCGTACTCAGCAGCGCGTTTCAAGATGCTCTCAGATGTCTTTCTGCTTCGTCGTTCTGTAATAAGAAGTGGAGGGGGAGGAATCCACAGACATAATACGGTGTAGTCTTTATTATGTTTCCTATTAGAAGCGGCTAATGATCGATGGGTTTGGCCTTTGCCTTGCTGTGCTTTGTTGTAACGGAAAAGAAGCCCGGGAAATGAACAGTGGTACAGATCACCGGCTGGGAGATCGGGTTCTTCCAGAGCTCTGCTGAACAGAAAGGTGACAGGGCATCTGTATTTCCTTGCAGCGGTGCGTGCCTTTAACTAGAAGCGAGCTATGAAGGCCCTGTGACGACTCAGTCTTGCTAATTAACTCCAGCTATCATTAGCATTTGCCCACAGTGTCCTTCCTGCCAGAAGGACCAGGCTTTGGGGGAAGGGAGAAGCAGGCTTTTAATCAGCTGTGGCAAGACTCCCCTTGTAATTCGATCCCTTCCAGTGGTTCCAGTTCTTTAGTTTTCTGTAATATGACTATGAGAGGCATTCTGATTGTGGAATGTATGCAGGTGGGGTAGAAGGAAGGGGGAAGGGGGCACACTTTCCGTTGGCTTTATATGGAAGCCGCCAGCTTTGAATCAGCATCAAAAACCATTTTAAGTGAAGAGAAAATATTTATTAGGAAAAGTATGCAATTTCTAGATACAGGAGGATCTTTGGTCTGGAAGCCATGAAGCCCTATGAGGAGCAGCTTAGGGAGCTGGGGATGTTTAGTCTGTAGAAGAGCAGGTTAAGAGGGGACATGATAGCCATGTTTAAATATTTGAAGGGATGTCATGTCAAGGAGGGAGCGGGCTTGTTTTCCGCTGCTCCAGACACTGGGACAAGGAGCAATGGATTCAAGCTGCAGGAAAAGAGATTCCACTTGAATCTCAGGAAGAACTTCCTGACGGTTAGAGCTGTCTAGCAGTAGAATATTCTGCCTCAATGGAGTGTGGTGGAGTCTCCTTCCTTGGAGGTTTTTAAGCAGAGGCTGGATGGCCATCTGTTGGGAATGCTTTGATGGGTGTTACTGCATGGCAGGGGGTTGGACTGGATGGCCCAACTCTATGATTCTATGATTTGTCTGCTGGGTTGCTCTTGGGTCTCTTGTCTATTGCTAACTGAAACATCAGCTGAAAACCTATTCACCAATTACATAGTATAAAATTAACTAGGCCTAGCCATGCTACACAACTGGAATGCACTGTTGTACAATGAACTGTGTAGCAGATGGCATGGCCATGCACTTTTCCACTGCACAACTGTTACCCGTACTTCCCATCCAGTTCACAGGGCTTCTGAAACCCTTGACAAGTTGCCTCTCTTCTGTCATTTTCAACCGGCTGCTTTTGAAAAGTGCTCAGAAATTACGATTGGACCAAGGAGCTGCAGCCAGGTTGTATGGGTTCCACTTGATTGAGGTATCATCCTGTTAAAAAGCAAAGTAGATCCCACAAGTTTAGTCACCCCAGGTTATTTGAAGGCCATGGAAAGCAAGAGGGTGACTTTGAGTGCATAGAATCATAGAGTTGGAAGAGACCCCAGGGGCCATCCAGTCCAACACCTGCCATGCAGGAAACCACATTAAAGCACTCCCGACAGATGGCCATTCAGCCTCTGCTTAAAAACCTCAAAAGAATGAGACTCCATCACACTCCCAGGCACCGTTTTCCATTATTGAACTACTCTTACTGTCAAGAAGTTCTTCCTGAGGTTCAGGTGGAATCTCTTTTCCTGTGGTTCGATTCCATTGCTCCTTGTCCTAGTTTCTTGAGCAGCGGAAAACAAGCCTGCTCCCTGCTTGACATCAGATCCCTTCAAATATTTAAACATGGCTATCATGTCTCCTCTTCACCTTCTCTTCTGCAGAATAAACATCCCCAGACCTCTAAGCCGCTCCTCATAAGGCATGGCTTCCAGCCTTCACCATTTTGGTCACCCTCCTCTGGACACGTTCCAGCTTGTCAATATTCTTCTTGGAATGAATTACCCAGAACTGGACACAGTATTCCAGATGAGGTCTAACCAAATCAGAATGGAGTGGTACCATTACCTCCCTTGATCTGGACACCATACTCCTATTGATGCAACCAAGAATCACGTTGGCTTTCTTGGCTGCTGGATCACTGACTCATGTTCAGCTTGTGATCTACCAAGACTCCTAGATCTCTGTCACATATACTGTTGTCGAGCCAGGTGTCTCCCATCCTATATTTGTGCATTCCATTTTTTTCTGCCTAAGTCTAGGGGAAAAAAAATCCCTATACAAACCTTAAAACATACTTGCACAGCATCAAGAGCCCAAATTTAGTAAATTTAGATAAGCCTGGTGGCACAAAAATGTCTTAATCAGCTGTTAGAAAGCAAGCAAGAATGGGACCATCCTGATTTCTCCAGGGAGGGAGCTCCAAAATCTGCGAGCAGCCAGGGAGGAGATTCTTTCCCTTGTTCCCCCCAAATGTACCTGAGAGGGTGGTGGGACAGAGAGGAGGGTCTCTCTGGTTGATCTCGAGTTTTACTGGGCTCATGAAGGGAGATACAATCCTTCAAATAACCTGGGCTAAAACCATATAAGGCTTTGTAGATCACAGCCAGCACTTTGAATTGTGCCTGGAAATGGACCAGCAGCTGGTTGAGCTGTTGCAGCAAGGGAGTTGTATGCCCTGTAGCCAGTCCCAGTTAACATGGAATCAAACCTTGGTCTCCAGGGTTGTAATCCAATGTTCAAACCACTACACCATGTTGGTTCTCCTTCCTGGTTTGCTATACTCTTAACATATAAGTAGAACACATCAAAACCCAAGAATTGAATTGAGAATTAATGAGTCACATAGACTTCTCTAGAATCTCTATGTCCTCTATGTCCTGTCTAGACACCACATTCATATGATCTAGGACTGTGGTGTCTCGATCAAGGGAGGTAATGGTACCACTCTATTCTGCTTTGGTTAGACCTCTTTTGGAATACTGTGTCCAGTTCTGGGCACCTCATTTCAAGAAAGATATTGACAAGCTAGAATGTGTCCATAGGAGGGCAACCAAAATGGTCTGGAAGCCATGCCCTATGAGGAGCAGTTTAGGGAACTAGATATGTTTAGTCTGCAGAAGATAAGATTAAGAGGAGACATGATAGTCATGTTTAAATATTTGGAAGGATGTCATATGGAAGAGAGAACAGGCTTGTTTTCCACTGGTCCAGAGACCATTACAAGGAGCAATGGATTCAAACTGCAGGAAAAGAGATTCCACCTGAAACTCAGGAAGAACTTCCTGATGGTCAGAGCACTGTGGCAGTGGAATATACCACCTCAATAGAGTGTGGTGGAGTCTCCTTCTTTGGAGGTTTTCAAGCAGAGGCTAGATGGCCATCTGTCGGGAGTGCTTTGATGTGGGTTCCTGCATGGCAGAAGAGGGTTGGACTGGATGGCCTCTGGGGGTCTCTTCCAACTCTATGATTCTATAATTCCTTCAGCATGACTCTATGGTCCATTTCTGCTGGAAGTGGACCATAGAATCGTACCAAAGGACCTAGAGATTCCTCAAGACAATACTTCTGTAGGCATTGCAAGATCCTCTAGTGGGTCTCTATGGCCCATTTCCACCAGAGGCTGACCACAGAATTGCACTGGAGGACCTAGAGTGCCCTAGAGAAGTGTTCTCATGTAAAAAAAAATTAGCATTTGCAATTTTTTATTTTTATTTGTGGTTTTTCCACTTTTGCAGGGGTCTTGTACCCTAACCACTGTGGAAGTGGAGAACTGACTGTGTTCATTAAAAGAAACAGGTCCTTTAACCCTAGTGATGAAATCAAATCTATTTTTTCTTCATAGACAATGGCTGCACATGAAAAGCATCACAGTCATCTATGAATAGCCTAGTTGTCCCATTTCTCATCCATTTTTGAAAGTCATATGATGCAGCATTAGAAGACTGACCTCTTTACAAGAGCTCCTGGTAAAAACCTCAGTAGTATCTCTCCTGTCCTTCAATGTTTTCTAATTGCTTTGTTAGAAAAAAAAAAGAAAGCAATACTCCTCTTTTTATGAGTTTCAGTTTAATGACTTGAACACATTCATTATTAGTTCATTACAGTTCAGTGGAAGTGAGGCCTCCTGAGTTGAGAAGCCCATTTCCTGTACTAATCTGGCCTCAATTTAAATGCAATCATATGGCTTTTAATCTCACAGAAGTGTGATGTGTGTGTGTGTAACAAGAGCAAGAGGAACAGGGTTAGGGAGATGCTATTGTAAAAAGTTGGAAGGCGTGGGAAGACAAGCTGTTTACCCAAAAATCTGTCAAGGGCAGCCTTCTCCTCTAAAATATGGGGCAAGTCAGAGAACCTCCGCTTTGTAGAACCTAGAGTCTGAGAGGGGTCCATGCTCTGTCTTGTCCCCTTCTACGTGCACAAAATCCAAAGTTAGAACATCCCCAGAAGAGGGGTGGGTTGTTGTGTTTCCCAAGCCACCAAGATCCTCTTCCTTCAGAGTAAAAGCCCAAAATCTTAGACAAAGGGAGTTGGTCTTGCAGTGTTATTTGTACGGATGCTGGAGGGAAGGCAGAAGAAGACTGGGATACATGCTAGTGCAGCTGACTTCTGGCTGTGCAAATGGGTGGGAAGGTAATCTGAACACATGGAACCAGGAAATGGGTAAAACCTAGTTATCTAAGGCTATTTCCGCATAAGAGGGGAGGAGCAGTTCACTGTGTGTCAAGAGTGGTATTTTATACTCTGATTCAGAAACTGCGCTATCTGCACCGCCTCCAATTTAACACCATATTAAAGCGGAGAACAGCGGTTGCTGCATTCACAACAGCAAGTCCCTGGCTACTCTTACTCCGTTCCTTCACCCCACCCCGCCATCACTGGTTGGTCTGTTTAAAAAACAAAACACATTTTAAACAAATTTCTGCATTGCTGTGTTTGTGCGTAGGCATGTATGTTCGTTGATACGTGGAAAAAAACACGTCTTAATGGTCCATTACCAGATCCACTCTCTTCCTGCTGTCCTTTTAATCTCATGAAGTCAATAATGGCGGCAGCCTGTCCTTTGATGGGCGGAGAGAGATAGGGACGGAAATGACGGAAGAGATAGCCTGGGAAAGCCCATAGCCAGCCACTTCTGCAATGTAAATCGATAATGCACTTCTGCCTTTGAGGCCTCTCCCTAAACTGCAAACCCCAGGATTTCGTAGGATGTTGAAAGTGGAATAATCGCATTGTAACAGTCTAGTGTGGAAATGGCTTGGAGTAAGTGGTGACTGATGGCTTTTAGGTCAGTGGGGCAATGAATATGCCCTGTGGCTTCATCTGGACTTTAAAGGAGCTGTTCAAGGAGCTTGACCTATTTTGTGATTCCCTCTCTGGGTACATTTGAGCAGACACGCACCCTCCTTGACAGATCTGCCCTGGTGCCAAACTGCTCAGGTCAAAACTGTCAGCCACAGAGTTTAGATGAACAACTTCAGGTTCTGTGAGACAAGTGAAAGGTTAATGCTGCTGCACAGGCCTGGGAAAGGAAAGGTTGGTTGCTGGTTATACTCAACAGAGGCAATGATATAGGCCCAGCCAAGAGGCTCCATTCTGGGAAATCATCCTGGAAATGAGGTAAGTGAAGACAGGTGAGCAAAATAGCTATGGAATTGTTGGCCAGAGAGGAAAAAAGGTTTTCCTTTTTCAGCAAGCATGACACAGGTTTTCTAGAAAACTGGAAAATTTCCCAGTGTTCTAAATTGACTTGGAAGTGGACTTAGCGTATTTATCTTTTCTTCTGCTTCTGGGGTTCATGCTGTGACTGCTGATACACCATGTAGACAAAATACTGAGGTTTACTGCAGAATTTATTTTCTATTGTTCTATTTCTATATTTGTATGTGGTGTAGCACGCTAGTGGTTTGAATGGTGGACTGTAGCTCTGGGTTCAAATACCCAGTCAGCCGTGGAAACTCACTGAATAACCTTGGGCAAGTCACACTGTCTCAGCGGGAGAAGAAGACAAAAACACACACACACCCCAAATTTTGCCAAGAAAACCCAGCAATAGGGTCACTGTGACTTAGAAATAACTTGAAGGTACACAGCAGCAGCAACTAATTTTTTTTCATAGAAAAAATTATGAGAATATATAGATTGCCATCCAAAACACCAGCCTTTCCCAGTCTTTGGTTTCCAGATGTTATTGGACAAGCCCCTGCATCCCTAATGATTGACTGAAGACAATGGGAAATCTAGTCATCACTTCATTTTGCAGTGGTAAATTCCATAAATTTGCTATCACCATAAATTTGGTGATACCAAATTCTCAATGACTTGGATGAGAGAATAGAGGGCATGCTCAGCAAATTTGCAGATGACGCCATATTAGGAGGGATAACTAATCCCCCAGAGGACAGGATCAGAATTCAAATGTCATTGATGGATTAGAGAGCAGGGCCAAAACTAGCAAAATGAATTTTAGCAGGGAAAAATGTAGGGTGCTACACTTAGGAAGAAGGAATGAAATGCACATGTACAGGATGGGTGATACCTGGCTTCAAAACAGTACATGTGAAAGGGATCTAGGAGTTTTAGTGGACCATAAGCTGAACATGAGTCAACAGTGTGATGCAGAAGCTAAAAAAGCCAATGTGATTCTGGGCTGCATCAACAGGAGTATAGTGTTTGTTGGGAGTGGCAACCTTTGCATGCTTAATTAACTGGCTAGTTTGTTTGCATGTTTATTGTAGGCATAGAGAGATAGCCTAGAGAAAACTTCCTGTTTGTTTTGATCAACACCTCTTCCTCCAGCAGGTACACATTCTTTGTTCTCAAAAAGGTTCTCTTGCCATATACTCCTTCCTTTTGTCTTCACCTTTTGTCCTGAAAGCATGCCCTGAGATCTCCTAACAGGGATTATTTTCAGCAAGCATGTGAATGCTTAATTTTCTTCCTGCCTTCTTCAAGAATTGAACCTGTGTAGACTATGCACAAGATTTGGTGAGTAAATTCTTTTATATTTTGAACCAAATTGTTTTTTGTGTTTATTTTGAGCTAGGTTAAGTGTGTTTGGGGTGGAGTGATAGAAGTGGGACTGGTAATCTGTTCAACTTCCGTTTTTGTGCAATTACTAAGATACTCTGCTGATTGAGAGTCTCATTACCAAAAATCTCTCAATTCTCCAACAGTGTTGAGATCAAAGGAAGCACTTTATTTTGCTTTGGTTAGGCCTCACCTGGAATACTGTGTCTAGTTCTGGGCACCACAGTTCAGGAAGGATATTGACAAGCTGGAACATGTCCAAAGGAGGGTGACCAAAATGGTGAAGGTCTGGAAGCCATGAAGCCCTGTGAGGAGTGGCTTACGGAGCTGGGTATGTTTAGTCTGCAGAAGAGAAGATTAAGAGGGGACATGATAGCCATGTTTAAATATTTGAAGGGATGTCATGTCGAGGAGAGAGCAGGCTTGTTTTCTGCTGCTCCAGAAACTAGGACAAGGAGCAATGGATTCAAGCTGCAGGAAAGGAGATTCCACCTGAACCTCAGGAAGAACTTCCTGACAGAGCCATTTGACAGTGGAATATGCTTCCTGGGAGTGGGATGGACTCTTCTTCTTTGGAGGTTTTTAAACAGAGGCTGGATGGCCTTTTGCTGGGAATGCTTTGAGTGTTTGTTCCTGCATAGCGGGGGTTGGACACAATGGCCATTGTGGTCTCTTTCAAGTCTATATTTCTATGATTCTATTTCTTAAGAAGACTTTATTTGATCTGTCTTGAATGTAATGCCCCTGAACTTTCATGGATGACTCAAGGACTGGTGAGAGAGAGAAGAGATATTTTCTCCACCCACTTTTTCTATATTGTATCTAATTTTATATATTTCAGCTTAAGCAATCAGAATGCTTGTGACATTGTTCATACAATTACTTAGATCAGGGGTGAGCAACTGTTGTGCATCCGGGGACCACTTTTATGCCCCAGAATTACCTGTGGGCTGCATGGATACTCAAAAAATCAAACCAAAAAACCAAAATGTTTAGAAGTCCACTTATGGTTCTCAAAAATTGAGTATTTTCTATCTTAAACAGTACAGGGAGTCCTGAAAATGTACAGTCTTCCTTCCACATTCATGGGTTTGACCTTCACAAATTTGATTATTTGTGAGGGGAGCATGTGCCTTCCTTCCCCCCATTCAGGTCCTCCCATTCCCTTGTGTTTTGCCAGGTGTGGCGAAGGAAGGCAAGCACCTGAACAAAAGGCAAGGGAATGGGGGGGGGGGAGCCCTGGAAGTGTGCCTTCCTTCTCCCCTCCGGAGCAACCCCCTCCCATTCCCTTGCTTCTTGTCCCAGTGTTGAGAATTTGCACTGAGGCAAAAGGCAAGGGAATGGCAGAGGGAGCCCTGGAAGGGAATGGAAGGGGGGTCACAGAGAGGGGGAGTTATTTGCAGTTTTCCCACTTTAATAAGGGTTCCATGCCCTGAACCCTTGCAAAAGTGGAGGGACTACTGTACTTACAAAATACACTGATGCACCTGGAGACAATGTACCCTCTTTTTTTCTGGAAGAAAAAGTTGTTCTGGGGTCTCTGCAATGCCAAGGTCCATGAAAACAGCCTTGGGAGGTGCATGTGGCCCCAGGGCCCCTCTTTGCCCACTCTGAGGCCATTTCCACACTAGACTGTTATAGTGCTATTATTCCACTTTCAACATCCTGTGGAATCCTGGGGTTTACAATTTAGCCTTTGAGATAAACTGCAAACCCCAGGATTCCGTAGGATGTTAAAAGTAGAACAATAGCGCTGTAACAGTCTAGTGTGGAAATGGCCTGAGTGTCACTTCTTTTTGGGCACCAATAACCAGATCTTTGGATTTTGGTCTGTAGTGTATTCAGGTCCTTCTCACCTTGTAAGCCCTGAAAGTAGTGATGAGCCAATATCATCATCATCATCATCATCATCATCATCATCATCATCTCTTATCTGCCTCTCCCTCTGGAGAGTATTTTTCGATACTGTAGAGATCTAAGTGTCTTATCCTGCTTCTCTGTGTCTCTGAAGAAAACACACATATACTTTCCATGATGTTTATTGGAACACAAGAGGCCAGTTAACAACTGTCACTGGAGTCAATCATCTGCATTACTCGTCTGGTTATATAGTAAAACACAATAGTTCATTACCTCCCATAAATGATACCCATTGGTAGCTTCTCCAGGTTCACGTCCCCCCTTAACTTCTAGATCATTTTCTTTTTTGTTGAAATAGCCTCACTATTAGTTACTTTGGTCCTTTGAATTTCCTGCCCTGTCCTTAGATATTCCAGCTACCATCCCTAACCCAGTAACCTACAGTCTAATCCTAGTAAATCACCCATTGATTGCTGTCCTCAAACACAAACAAAAGTTTCTCAGCTGGGTTAGCTAAATGCTATTTACTGCCCCATCCAATAAACAATGCTGACCATTTGGTAATACCTTATGCCTCTAAGAATTTTCCCATTCATCTTTTTTCCACATCCTACGTACATGCACATTTTCCACATCCTACATGCAGTTTTATGGCATGGAGAGAGCACGACATGACACAAAGTTTTTTGCTCATCTTCCCCAAGGCGAGAAAAAAGGTCCACTTGGTAGAATTTTCCATACCATTTTTTGGATGGTTGCCACCATTCCCGTCATGCATAATACTCCACATTGTGGAGGATGCAGAATGGTGCCTGGGCCTCCTATGTACCTACCATCGACAAAGAATAACCACTTAGTAAAAAGAAAAAGGGGAGAAAGCTGCATCCCTGCCCCATGTAGCGGTGAGCAATTAGGTGGCATTGGGAGGTGGTCATGTGGATTATGTGACCCTAGTGACTCCCGTCAGCCCTAACTAATATAGCGAATGGTGAGGAGTGCTGGGAATTTCACCCCAGCAATATCAGTAGGGCCACATGATTCCCAACCCTGTATTACCAGGAAGATTTATAAATGGGGAGGGTCCTCTTCACTGAGAGAGTTGTTGCCACCGACGCTCCCGCAGAACAGCTATCGCTTTGCAAATTGTACATGTGTGAACAATCTCATTTTTGCTGTCATCCTCCATTTTTTCCCATTTCCCCAGGGCATTTCCTGGGAGAAAGAAATACAAATATCTGCATTTTTGTTGATAGAGTGCCAGCAGTAAAGCCATTTCCAGAAACAGATTATTTTTGCTGTTCCCTTCAGTAAGGATGCAGCCAGGGGTTGGAGTCGTGAGGGGGGGAGTTAGAGAGATTTGAAAAGAATCTTTCATATTGCCAGCGCTGTGGACATCATGAGTAGGAAACAATGCAAAGCACAAGGAAGATATTTCTCCCATCCAAGGGAATGTTTTAGCATTAAATTAATCCCTCCCCGCAAACACACTCATGCCGTTTTAATGGGAAAATGCTTTGGCTCCTGAGTCAGCCTAACAGGTGCCCATTTGCATTTAGATGGAGCCATTCAAAAAAGGCTGGAACATGCTTGGAGGCCTGAGATAGTTTTTGACAATTGAATCCATATGACCTTAATAAGTTGTTTTGCATGGGAGTCTGGGTTGAAACCAGTTCTCTTGAGCCTAAAATGTATTGCATGAGAGAGAGGGTTTCTTCCCCCTGCTTCTCTCTTGGTATTTGAGCTGCCACTTTCTGCCCATGACAAAGTAGAGAATCACAAGACAATTATTTATCCCACACTCTTAACCATGGCCATTTCCACACTAGACTCTTAAAGTGTGATTATTCCACTTTCAACATCCTATGGAATTCTGGGATTTGCAGTTTAGGGAGGGGCCAGTCGGCCCTTCCCTAAACTGCAAACCCCAGGATTCCATAGGATGTTGAGAATGGAATAATCATGCTATAAGAGTGTAGTGAGGAAATGGCCCATGTTCCTGCTATTTGCTGCTGTCTGGTGTTTCCAGGAATGTTTGCAGAGACACAAACTAAGGACACACTGTACTATCACTTGGGCTTATGGGTTGGCTGCACATATGGCTGCTTGATGCAAGCCTTGAAGGCTACAGTGACACATACCTCGATTACATCTTGGTTGGACTACTGTAATACACTCTACTTGGGGGCTGCCCTTGGAAACTGTTCAGAAACTACAGCGGGTTCAAAACATGGCAGCTGGAATGCTAAGTGGGGCCAATTACAAGGAGCACCTAACTAACTCCCTTGTTAAAACAGCTTCGCTGGCTACTTCTTGGTTTCCAGGGACAATTCAAAGTGCTGGTCATGACCTATAAAGCTCTGTACCGCTTAGATCCAGGCAGTTTGAAAGACCGTTATCTGCCTATATGAACCTGCCAGAGCTTTACATTCCTCAAGCCAAGGCTTTCTCTCAGTCCCAGTACCGTCCCAGGATTTTCTAGTAAGGACACAAGGGAGAACCTTTTCGGTGGCTGCTCCCACCCTCTGGGACTCCCTTTGGCCCCCTCCTTGCTCTCTGGCAGGCAAAAACATTCTTGTTTAAGCAGGCTTTTAATGTATAAGCAGGTGGACTTTTAAATTGTCATTTCTTTAAAAAAAAATGTAGGTTTTTATAATTTTTTGTGTCGTTTGATGTTCTTAATTGTTTTAATGCTTTATTAATGTTTTTAACTTTGTGGAATCCATCTTGGCTCCCACTCTGGGAGAAAGGCAACATATAAATTTAATCAATCAATCAATCAATCAATCAATCAATAACCAAGCAAGCCTTATTTGAATCTAGACTTAAGGATAGGAAACCTGTTGTCCTCTGCATATTGCATGACTCTGACTCTTATCAAACTTGATAAGGTTTCTCTCCACTGCATCATCTAAGTCTTTTCTAAAAATGTTGAAGAGTAATGACCGTAAGACAGAATGCTGAGACACTCCACTTGAGACCTCCTTCTTGTTTGGAGTACTGCCATTGGTGACAATTCTGGGGCTTTCCACACTATACTGTTATAGTGCTATTATTCCACTTTCAACATCCTGTAGAATTCTGAGGTTTGTAGTTTACTGAAGCCAAAGAGCTGAGTATGCTAAAGGCACCTCCTTAAACTGCAAACCCCAGGATAGGAAGTTGAAAGTGGAATAATAGCACTGTAGCAGCAAAGTGCGGAAATGCCCTCTTTGCAAACCAATTATGTACCCACCTATTCCATACTTAATCAGTTTGCTAATCAAAATCTCATGGGACCTGAAATCCAGATAAATTACACTTGGAACATTCCCACCATCTATTAACCTAGTGACCTGATCCAAAAAAAGACATAAGATTAGTTTGGGAGGATGTATTCTTGGCAAACCTGGTTCCTACTGATCGCTGCATTATATGCAAAGGCAAATTCACTGGTGCAGAAATTCAAGTGAGTGATGAGACTAGACCAGTCGGGAGCATTTGGGATTGGGATCCATGGCCATTTCTGCATTAAGCTGTTATAGTGCTATAACACTTTCAACATCCTATGGAGTCCTGGGATTTGCATTTTAAGGAGGGGCATTTAGAATTCTCAGCCAGGGAGCTCTTTGGCCTCAGTGAACTACAAATCCCAGAATTCCACTGGATTCTGTAAAGTGGAATAATAGCACTATAACAGTGTAGTGCAGAAATGGTCTATCTTCCACCTCAGAAAAAACAATCTGCATAGGCCATAATGGCATTATGCTTGCTATAACAATGGACAAACCTGTGCATTTCATGTTTTTTCCACAATTGAGTTGTGCCTTTTTAAAAAAAAAGATGAAAAATTATCATTTTGTTTGCGCACATGTTATGTACAGAGAAAGAAAAGCTCTTTCCCTTCTCCAACTATAATAATGATTCCTTCAAAGAAGTAATACTAAACAGTGGCCATAATCTTTTTAGCATAAATGTTAGATTTGAATAATAATGGAGTGATTCTTAATTTTCATACACATTCCTGTTAATAATTAAATCTGTTTAACATGAGTTTTTAAACTAAAAGCTTATGATGGCTATTTAAAACATCCCTTTTTTAAAAAAAAAGCCTGCTGTATTACTAGAAAGATTTATTAATATTCTCAAGAATTTTGAACAGTTATTTTAAGAGGGTCTTGCTTTTAGCAGATACGTATTTTGCACAAATTGAATTTAGGCTGTTAGTGACTTTTTTTAAAATGAATATTCACAGACTCTTCAGCATGAAATTAAATCTAGTTACGCTGAATGATTCTGGTTTATTTGGAGGGAAGACTTTTTCCTCGGCTCTGGGAGGCATTTAAGTGATATCAGCAACATCTTTAGGCACTCAGCTGGGATAGAGCAACCTTCAGAGTTGAAAGACTGCTTCCTATCCACAGCAGCTCCCCTGAAAATGTCATAAATATTGGAGCCATTTATATATCAGTTCTGGTCTGCTGCATTTCCCAACAAATTTCTACTTTTCCCTTCTGGCATTTGGGATGGTATCATTTACGAAATAATTACAGGGATATAACCAGGGCTGGGAACTGTTGTGTTGCTCTTTTTGCTTGTAAAGCATTGTGTACAGTGAGCAGTCGCATAGGGATGCGGAGGGGGCGATTCACCCCGGGCGGCAATGCTTCTGGGGCGTCTCGGCCCGTAGCCACGCCCCCGCGTGCCCAGGCCATGCCCTGGCCTTGCCGCCGCGCACCACAGCCACGCCCCCGTGCACAGTGGCCACGCCCCTCACACTGAAGCCCCTCCCCCCCCCACACTCCAGGCTCTGCCACTGACAGTGATGGAATTGTTGTTGTTGTTACTAATTGGTTATATCATATTTTGTATCCCAGACAGTGCTGGGGTGAACCTTCCCCACTCGGCTCGTAATTGGGACTTTGCTTTTTCTTCCTTTTTTTGTTTGTTTGTTCCTTCCTCCCCTTCCCCAAAAAATCATCCACAAGAAATCAGTCAGCACTTGAAAGGTGGCATGGGAAAATGAGCTATCTGAGGGCTCTTAGGTTAGTAAGTCCTTCATTTTTTTAAAATTTATTTTATTTTTCAAAAATTGATTTATGACACTAACAATCTAATTTACAATCATTTGGGACTTTTTAAAAAATTAATTATAAGAAAAGAAAAAACAAAAAAATACATAACGTGATAAACAAAAAAGTGAAGAAAAAAACAGGTTGCAACAAAAAAAATGCTTACATTTCTATTTCTCTCCAAATCTATTTACATAATATTACTTATTCAAACGTCTTATAAATCATACTGATTATATATTTTGGTTATATTTATCTGAATCTCATTCTCATTATACCCATTGTTGTTATTTATTCCCATAATTAACATTTTTAAAAATATACTATTAGTAATTTGATTCTTATTACTATCCTTTTCAAACTAAATTTAACCTATTACTATTGCTAAGTGTACCCCATCCTCAGAGCCTATTGTACATCATATTATTCCACCTTCCAAAATTGTAACTCTTCTTGTGGAGGTGTGACACCTTCCTCTTTTGCTAACACTTTTTCCACGAATATCTTCCATATTGCTTCAAAATCACTCCCTTTCACAATCATTTGGAACTTTGTTTCTTATATATTTTTTAAATAGTACTTGATGTTGTTTTCTCTTATGTGCTTTCTTTATGTGTGCTAATATGATTTTTTATTGTTACATGGTTAAATAAAAAAAAGAAAAAAATAGTACTTGATGTTGTTTTAGTAGGGATGGGTTTCTAATGACTTATGACTTGGATTTGCAACATGAAACTAACATGCTTACAAATCCCAGGATTCCATAGGTTGTTGCCGTGGCAGTTAAAGTGGAATATAGTGCTATAACTGTGCAGTTTGAAAGTCCCCAAGGCAGGGCTTTCCAAACAGTGTGCTGCGCCACATTAGTGTGTCACCTGAAGTGTGTACGTGTGTCACCTACAATCTTGGAAAAGTATGTTATTATTTATAAATCATATGTTTTTAAAAAATATGTGAAAATTTTTATGAGATATGTTGTATCTCCATACATTTAGTTATTACAATTTATGTATGTATCTGTATCTCTTATAAGGAGTTAGTTTAACTTCCGGTTTGCTAGTACAACTGAATTCCTGTGTCGCAAAATGATGCATGCCTGAAAAGTGTGTCACCAACATGAAAAGGTTGGAAGGCACTACCCCCCAGGTGTCATAGGGAAACAAACCTCTGTTTTAACTTGGCACCTCAGCTCCGAAAAGTTTGGGAGATGCAGATCTGTGTGGTGCCTTGCTCTCAAACAATTGAATTGTAAATCTTTTGTGAGCTGAAAAGGCCATCTACACTTTTGGCCACCTTGTTTGAAGACAGGAAAATTGTGATGAGAAGGCAAACGATTTTGGATGAGCTGGGAAAAATCAGTATGGAAGAGGGCCTCATTGGCAATCATCATTTTGTTGAAAAACACCGGCTGTTTCCACACTAGACTGTTATAGTGTTCAGTCGCGTAGGGAGGGGGGCACAGAGGCGGTTCGCCCCGGGCAGCAATGTTTTTGGGGCATCCCAGCTCGTAGCCGTGCCCCCGCATGCCCTGGCCACGCCCCTACTCACCACAGCCCCGCCCCTCACGCCCCCCCCACACTCCAAGCTCCACCGCTGATAGTGCTATTATTCCGCTTTCAACATCCTATGGAGTCCTGAGGCCTCTCCCTAAACTGCAAACCCCAGGATTCCATGGGATGTTGAAAGTAGAATAATAGCACCGTAACAGTCTAGTGCGGAAATGGCCAGGGATGAGTGGTTAGTGTCTGTGTCTGTGTGCCAGTGAATGTCCTGTGGGTTTTAATCTTAACTTTAAAGAACTGACTGAGCTCTGTCCTCAAAATTAGTTTGTGGGACATGGGAATCACCAGCTGCTAGCAGTGAGAAGTTATCATTGCCGCTGACATTCTCTGGGGGATGGATATACCACGTGATCTCATACCATGCTTCAAATTTGTCGTAGTGTGCCTTCAAGTTGTTTCTGACTTATGGCAACCCTAAGGCAAACCTATCACAGGGTTCGCTGGGGCTGAGTGTGTGTGATGCCTCTGGCAAATAAATGGTACCTGCCAGCTGGTGGCTGCCAGGAAGCGCATTTCTAGACACCAATGCAAAAGTGGTGGCAGTGAACTTTGACTGAAAATAGGAAAAAGAGGAAGCAATTTCAACCTCCCTGCATTTCAGCTCCAGTGTTATAGAACTTTTGTCCAATTAAGCACCTTGAATTTTGTCTGGAATTTAACCTAGTCAGCAGATTCCTTGAAAAAGAATGCAGGTTTCAGTAGGCTTACCCAAATCTTCACATGAGCATCTGGATGTAATATGTAGTCTTTGAGATGCACAGCCAATGTAGGTTTGTATCCAAGCATACCCCACAGGACTAAGGAAGGAGTTGTCTAAGACTGTGGCATGAGAAGGAGAGGAGGGCACTGAGCTTTGCTAACTGACAGCTCTTTCATGCAAGAATCTCACCAATACTCTGCAGTCACAGAGTTTATGGGAAGGAATTGTGTCAGATGATTGAAATTACATAATCAGTTGTCTCCTCTGGCATCCCTTCCTTTGCTTACTAGATTTAGCTGTATTAGTAACAGATCCTGTTTTAACTATAATTGGGTAGGCCACCTTGGAGAGCCAGTGTAGTGTAGTGGTTTGAGAGTTGGAAATTACCCTGGAGACCACTCTCACCCATGACCCCAAATGCTCCCAGTTAAGCATTAAATGGAAGGCAAGCTGTCCGAGTAACTACAGAAAAGGCAGATCATTTTCTAGAACCATTTTGAGGTGGGAGTGGACCCCAGGCTTGCTGTCTGCCTTCACTGTAGCCAGCAAATGAGCAGGGGTGAGTTACCAGGGCACTGCCCATGCACTTTAACACCAAAAGAGACTGAGAACTTCCAGCAGATTGCAATAGGTGACAGCTCAGATGTTGATGAGCAGTTGATGGTGTCAGAAACAGAGTCAAACTATCTTGGAGATACCCCCATCAGCTCAAAAACAAGCTGAGACAGGGAGGTAATGGTACCACTCTATTCTGCATTGGTCAGACCTCACCTGGAATACTGTGTCCAGTTCTGGGCACCTCATTTTAAGAAGGATATCGACAAGCTGGAACATGTCCAGAGGAAGGCGACTAAAATGGTGAAGGGTCTGAAAGCCATGCCCTATGAGGAACGGCTTAGGGAGCTGGGGATGTTTAGTCTGCAGAAGAGAAGGTTGAGAGGAGACATGATAGCCATGTTTAAGTATTTGAAAGGATGTCATGTTGAGGAGGGAGCAGACTTGTTTTCCACTGCTCCAGAGACTAGGACAAGGAACAGTGCATTCAAGCTGCAAGAAAGGAAATTCCACTTAAACTTCAGGAAGAACTTCCTGATGGTCAGAGCTGTTCGGCAGTGGAATATGCTGCCTCAGAGTATGGTGGAGTCTCCTTTTTTGGAGGTTTTTAAGCAGAGGCTGGATGGCCATCTGTTGGGAGTGCTTTGATGTGTTTTCCTACATAGCAGGGGGGTGGACTTGATGGCCCCTGGGGTCTCTTCCAACTCTATGATTCTATCCTCAATGTTGTTTCTACATGAAACTGCTGGGAGCGATTATCTGGAGGCATGCCAATGTATCAGTATGCCAGTGACACCCAAATACACTTCCCCATGACTGCAAAAATAACATCAACTAAGGTTGATTGTGTATCTCCTTTGAATGAAGAGATAATGGAGTGGGTGATGAAAAAGAAACTGAAACTGAATACAGACAAGATGGAGTTGTTCACTGTTAAGGGTCCTAACCTGGGGTTGGAGGTGTGTCAACCAGTCCTAGATGAAATTACATTCCCACTGAAAGACTGCGTTTGCAGATTAAGGGCAGTCTAATGGATTAGGATCCATCACTCCCAAGTGATACAACAATCAGGAGTGCTTACTGTCAACTTTGGCTGATATACCAGCTGTGACACTTCCTAGAGCTAGAAGATCTAAAGATGCTGGTGCACACAAGGCTGGACTTTTGCACTGTACTGTACATTGGACCAACTATGTACCAATTTCGGTGCAAAATATGGCAGCCAGATTACTGGTACATCTATGAGTGATTGTATCACATTATATTAAAATCACTTTGCCTACAATTTGAAGACACACAACAGCAACAAACCACTGAATGGCATTTTGTTTCCAGGCAGGGTAAAAAGTGTCGGTTGTTGTTTTTGAAGATTGGTCTGGGGCCGGGTTACTTACAGTATCACTTTCTCCTATATAGTCATAGAATCGTAGAGCTGGAAGATGCTGCAAGAGCTGTCGAGTCCAACCTGTGCCATGCAGAAATACACAAAGTATTCCCAAAAGATGGCCATCCAACCTGTCTAAAAACCTCCAAAGAAGGAGACTCCACCATGCTCCCAGGCAGTGTATTCCACTGTCAGACTGCATCAGGAAGTTCTTCCTAATATTTAGGTGGAATCTCTTTTCCTGCAGTTTGAAGCCGTTGCTCTGTGTCCCAATCTCTGGAGAGCAGAAACAAGCTTGCTCCATCCTCCATCAAATATTTAAACGTAGTTATCATGGCACCTTTTAACCTTCTCTTTTCATCCGGCTGAACATGCCTTACTCTCTAAGCTGCTCCTCATAGGTCATGGTTTCCAGGGCTTCTACCATTTTGATCGCCCTCCTCTGGATACATTTCAGCTTGTCATCATCCTTCCTGAACTGTGGTGCCCAGAACTAGTCACAGTATTCCAGGTGGGGTCTGACCAAAACAGAAGAAAGTGGTACTGTTACTTCTCTTAAGCTGGACACTGTACTCCTATAGAAGCAGCCTAGAAATAAAGATGATGAAGAAGAAGAAGAAGAAGAAGAAGAAGAAGAAGAAGAAGAAGAAGAAGAAGAAGAAGAAGAAGAATCCCCGGCAGTAGCTCTCAGTGCCCCCTCCCCTCAAGATGCTTATGTAGGTAGCTCTGGAAGACATGGGGTGAGAAAGCTATGGGGATGGGAGATAGAGGTTGTTAATTCAGACACAGATGACCGATACATAAGTGGGGGGCAGAGGGGCTTATCAGGGCAACCTGTCGGGAACCGAAATCACACACACAAATGTAACAGTGCCAATACACAATTTATTAGGAGTGTGATGCATTGTACAGGACTTCAGTGAGCGAACTGAAAGCAATTAGCAGAAATCAAATATTAGAAGCAAAAGATTCTCTTCTCACAGCAAGAGACAGCAAGAGACCTTGAAAGAGCCCAACTCAGGCTGGTAATTCTTATCAGTGCTGCATTCCTACCTTTGTTTACCTAACGGTCTCTGGTTCCCATCCTTGGTTACAAGCAAGCAGCTAATTAACTACTACTACATGTCCCATACTGAAATATGGAGGGTTACCCGACACAACCTCATAATTTGGACTGTGGTAAAGCATTATCCTTACACTCCCTATGGCATGTCATGGAAAACCAGTTAGATTTCTGGAAGGATAAAGCAAAGTAGCTTCTCCTCAATAACTTGTATTGTTATCCTATGTCTTAGCTTAACTCTAACAGATTTAATCAATACTCCTAAAAAAGTATCAGGACAAAAGCAGTATGAGTTGCCAAGACTGAGCAGTCAGCAGCTTTTTAATTTTTTTTGTTTTTTTTTGAAAAACACCAAAATTTACAGATGTCTGGCGCATAGCTACCTGTCTGAAATTTGGCTGAATTGCTCCTGTCTTTAAAGTGGACTGTGTCTCCAGATTTTATGCAGATATGCAAAAAACTAAAAATGTTATAGCTGTTTATGCTTTCTGAATGCAGGTCAATGAAGGAATATTGGTGATCCAGATTCTTCAATCTCAGTTGAGATGTGGATTCCAAATTAGATTGCATTGGGTCCAGACCCAAATCACTAAATCGAGCTCCAAACTGAATTGAGGGCCATGTTGTAAAACTCTAGATTCTAGTAAGCTTCCCACAAATCTTTCCAGGAAGCTCAGAAACCTGAACTGATTATGGTAGGAACCTAGGAGAGCTGGTCTCTTGGATATTACAGGAGACAAGTGAGATGAATGTAATGAATACTGGTATAACTAGACTCCTAGGCCATTTTCGCACTAGACTGTTATAGTGCTATTATCTCACTTTCAACTTCCTATGGAATTCTGGGGTTTGCAGTTTAGGGAGGGGCCTAGGATTCCATAGGATGTTGAAAGTGGAATAATAGCACTATAACAGTCTAGTACAAAAATGACCCTAGAAATGAAAAGCTGGTATATCGGTTCTTCCCAGTGAAGTGAAGGAACAACGAAGAGGAGCAGAAGAAGTGGGCTTCTTTCTGTGTGTCTGTAAAGAGCTGTTTTGAGACACAAATATTTCTGCTAATGTTCCCTATACAACTTTTCTTCTCCCTGCTGCCCAACGTCTCTCGCTGTGAAAACAACCCACCCACTTTCCTTGAGCTCTTGGGGTCAAGTAAGCATGTCCTGTGATCTATGGTTGAGGCTTTACAATACAAGAGCTGTGTGCAGTCTTTCCCTGCTGATGTACTCCACAAAGAGTTGTCACCCTGGTGATGGAGTGTGGTGTGGGAAATGGGCTCCCTTCGAAATACATCACCGGAGCAATAGCAGGTTGAATTATGACCTGCCTGCACTGTGGGTACAGGAAGCAGCAGACAATGTATTCATGGCAAGTTGGTGTCAATCAATGATCATCTTTACTTTCTCTGCAGGGAGCCAGAGAGAGCAATGGGCAGAAACATTCAGGTACTGCTCGAGGAGTCTGGGGGGTTGACATCCAGGTCCCAACTCCGTAGAATGAGCAGGAGAAACTTTAAACACAGTAGGGCTTGCTTATGCAACTACCATCATTAGTATGATTCTCCTAACTGTGCTGCCAAATCATCAGAAGCCATCCGGGCAGTGAACGGAGTGATTTTGCTCTCAGCCTTGGAGATTAAGAGAATAGAGACAGGAAACATTTTGCAGATCTTTAAAGGATTTGGAAATCCTTTTCCTGCTGTATCTGAAAGCTCCAACAATCTGTGTGGATTTACCTTCATTAATAGCCTATGCATGGATGCCCTTTAGTTTTGTTCAGGCTGCATTTGGCAAATTCTTGAATATTAGAGAAACAATGCAGTAGAAACTGGCCATGTGATATGCTTCTTGTTGGAAGAATGGGATCCTTTGAGGAGATGCCAAAATAGACATCCCACTGCCCCAATGTTTGATACTGTAAATCCTGAAAAGAGAGTTTTGCCCCAAGTTTCTTAACGCAATTACCAGTGTCGTATTTGTGGAATACACAAGTATAAAGCTGGCTGGAGGGAATGTTACACTGATATATATACTTTTTCATTCATTTTATTTCATTCCTTGTGGAAAGAGATACTCAATATCTCCTTCCACTAGGCCTTCAGCAACATGGGGCTGCTGAACTGCATCTCTGCGTCTGTCCGTCTGTCTGTCTGTCTGTCTACTTTGGGGAGATAGATTTCAGGTGCTGTGTCATTCCAGTGGCAGCTGGTGGCTTCTATCTCAGTGGAGTGGTGAATGCAGTCCAGGTTTTAGCCTGAACTTTGAGGAATTATCCAAGGAGTTCAACCTTCTTATGGGTAGGGCTCAGTACAAGCTGGAATGTGTCTGGAGACGGGTGAGCAAAATGGTGAAGAGTCTAGAAAACATGCCCTATGAGGAGTGGCTTAGGGAGCTAGATATGTTTAGCCTGATGAAAAGAGTTTAAGAGGAGATATGATAGCCATGTTTAAATATTTGAAAGAATGTTATGTTAAAGATGAAGCAAGCTTTTTTTCTGCTGCTCCTGAGACTAGGACAAGGAGCAAAGTCTTCAAACTACAGGAAAAGAAATTTCATCTAAACATCAGGAAGAATTTCCTGACAGTAAGAGCTGTTCAACAGTGGAATATGCTGCCTGGGAGTGTGGTGGAGTCTCCTTCTTTGGAGGTTTTTAAACAGAGGCGGGATGGCCATCTGCTGGGGCTGTTTTGAGCATGTGTTCAGACCTAGTGAAACCCCACAGTCAATTAGAAGTTGGGGAGAAGGAGCTATGCCCAGTATGTCCCTGTTTGTTGTCCATTAGAGAGAACAGTTGGCCAGAGAGAGCTGTCTCAACTGCTGCCTCCTATAATGGTGGAGATGGGTAATCCACCAATAGGATGTAGGTTCTTGGCTAATCAGTGTTGTCTTTCTTTTGTCGGAGGTGATGGCCTTTTTCTTCTTTTGTCAACAGTGGTGTTCTCTCAGAGATCCACTTTGGGCCACTTCCTAGTGTGGTCTGAGACCAATATGAAGGGTGGGTGAAGGTTGGTGGCTCCCAGGCCAGTAGGGCAGTGAATCTGCTCTGAGTTGTAGCCCAGATTTTAAAAGAGTTATCCAGGGTAGTCAATCTGTTTGGGGATAGTATTCACCACCTTGGATCATTCTTTGAAAATTTAGACTAAAATCCAGAGGGAATTTATCATCTGATTGATATACAAGCCATTAAACCACAACTGGCTAGGTTTAAGTTCAAAAGAAGCAGAGTGTACCCCAACCCCATATGATGAGGATGGACATCTCAAAAGTAACATAGCGATTAGGCTTGAACTTACTTTATGGGTGGAACTAGTAATGTTATCTAGTTATGGTTGAAAGATATTTTTAAGGAAGAATTTTAGGAGTATCTTGAGAGATAGTTTTCAGTTGCTATGTCTGCTTTGGTTAGACCTCATCTTGAATACTGTGTCCAGTTCTGGGCACCCCAATTCAAGAAGGACATGGTCAGGCTGGAGCAGGTCCAGAGGAGGGCAACCAAAATGGTGAGAGGCCTGGAAGCCATGCCCTATGAGGATAGACTTAGAGAGCTGGGTATGTTTAGTCTGCAGAAGAGAAGGTTAAGAGGGGACATGATAGCCATGTTTAAATATTTGAAGGGATGCCATGTAGAGGAGGGAGAGGGCTTGTTTTCTGCTGCTCCAGAAACTAGGACAAGGAGCAATGGATTCAAGCTGCAGGAAAGGCGATTCCACCTGAACCTCAGGAAGAACTTCCTGACAGTCAGGGCTGTCCGGCAGTGGAATCTGCTGCCTCGGAGTGTGGTGGAGTCTCCTTCTTTGGAGGTTTTTAAGCAGAGGCTGGATGGCCATCTGTCGGGAATGCTTTGAGGGTGTTCCTCCATGCAGAGGGTTGGACTGGATGGCCCGTGTGGTCTCTTCCAACTCTACATTTCTATGTCATTCCAGTGGCAGCTGGTGACTTCCATCTCAGTGGAAAAAAGAATGCAGTGCAGGTTTTGGTCTGAACTTTCCATGGCTGAGCAGAGATGTGAACCATGAACTCCCAATACCCTAGTCCAACCACTACATCACATTGCCTCTGTGAATAGAGGAAAACTTTGGGGAAACTGGGGAATAGATTTAGGTAAAATGCTAGTGTCTGTGACCTGCATTGGTTAGATTTCATCTGGAATCCTGTGTCCAGTTGTGGGCACCTCAGTTCAAGAAGGGTATTGACAAGTTGGAACATGTCCAGAGGAAGGCGACCAAAATGGTGAAGGGTCTGGAAGCCATGAAGCCCTATGAGGAGCAGTTTAGGAGCTGGGGATGTTTAGTCTGCAGAATAGAAGGCTAAGAGGGGACATGATAACCGTGTTTAAATATTTGAAGGGATGTCATGTCAAGGAGGGAGCAGGCTTGCTTTCCACTGCTCCAGAGACTAGGACAAGGAGCAATGGATTTAAGCTGCAGGAAAGGAGATTCCACCTGAACCTCAGGAAGAACTTCCTGACAGTCAGAGCTGTCCGGCAGTGGAATCTGCTGCTTCCATGGGGTGTGATGGAGTCTCCTTCTTTGCAGGTTTTTAAGCAGAGGCTGGATGGCCATCTGTTGGGAGTGCTTTGATGGATGTTCCTGCATAGCAGGGGGCTGGGACTGGATGGCCCCTATGGTCTCTTCTGACTCTATGATTCTATGACCATACCCTGATACATTGGCCAGAGAGTGACAGCAGACTTTGGACACTGGTTATTTTCTCTGAAGCCATTATTTCTCTCACATGTCCTAAATACCGTAAAGCTCGTCATACAATTTTGTGCACAATGGGAGATGAGTTGCTTTTCTCATTGCTTGGTCAAAATGATTTGCAACCCTTACGCGCCCTTTGGTTTGTCTGCCAAGGATCCCCTATCTTGGATCTGCCCTTGAGTGAAAGATGACACACAATATCTTTTGCCGCTTTGATACATTGTGCTGTGGTTTTTGTGCCACTCTGGAGGGAAGAGACCCTTCCGTGTTCCATCCAATTATGTTAAATGTACTTCGACATACCCTGCTTGACATTATCTTTTCTTTCCGAAGGAGAACAGAATGGCCCTTTATCGACACCAGGGCACATCTCTCATTAAGACATCATTTGCCTCTCTCCAGCAGAGCAGAAACAGTGAGTCTATGGGATGTCCTAATAAGGTAAGATAATGGGAGATGGGAAGGGAAGGATTAACAAGGATGTGGTCTTGATATTATTCTTCTTTCTGGTCTATCAGGCCTGCTTCTCTGGAGATATGTAGTGCCCAGGATTCATGTGTATTTCAGTGATTAGGAAGAGTATCTCTGTGACTCAAGGATAATAGTTAGCTGTATTTGATGAAATGCCTGTAAAGGATTGTTACTCTTCAGGGCATGATTATTCATTAGTGGTTCGTTGCAATATTTTTACTGTATTGTTTTACCCAGTGAATACAGTTAGCCCTCCACATTTGCTAGGGTTAGGGGTGCAGGGTCTTCATGAAAGTGGAAAAATCACAAATGCCAAAATGTGTGTGTTTTTGTCTGTGGGAAGGGAGCTGAGGCATGGTGGGGAAAACAGGCACCCAGGGTCCCAACCAGGTCAGGGAAGAAGAGGGAAGGGGTAGTCAGCCTGGTGACCCTATACTTCCTTCTCTTGCCCATCTCCTTCATTGGGTGTCTGGGGGCATCAGAAGAGGATTTGTGGTCAAGCTGCGAGGCATCCTTAGCTGGCGAGGCAGCAGCTGCTGGAGGAGAAGGAGGACTGAAGGGAGGTTTTTAAAGTGTTGCACAGCCTGATCAGAGCTACTGAGAGGGAAGGTTCCCTGGAAAAGAAATACCTCTGTTGGAGAGGCAGGGGTTGAAAAAATTTGCAAATTATCAAATCTGTGAAAGTCAAACCTGAAAATGTGGAGGGCTGACTGTATATATAATTGTGTTTTCATCTTTATGTTTCCATGTTTTAGTTTTATGTTGCTTTAGCCTTGTTGTAAGCTGCTTTGGTTCCCATGCTAGGAGAAAGGCAGGTTACAAATTAAATAAAATAAAACAAGAAGAAGAACAAGAAGAAAGTGTATACTGTATACAGTATTATGGTAGTATATCTACATGATTTCAGAGGTAGAATCATGAGATCCTTTACATGTTGGACTGCAGTTCCCAGTATTCCCCACAATTGGCTATATTGGCTTTGTCTGCTGGGACTTGCAGTCCAACAACATCTGAAGGGCCACGCAGTTCACACTCCTAGAACTCAAGGGCACAAGTGGCTACTCCCAGAAGGAAGCTTTGCTTAAGAAGGCCTGAAAATAACATCAACATTTTTTTAAAGTTTTGGATGTCCAGGGAGCATTGGAGGACATCAGGGTCTGTAAAAGAGGGCTTCTCTGGTCCATGCTGCTTGATGACCTCATCCCAATGTACATTATAGACTGCACTTTGATGCTACTAAACTAGGCCATTTCTGCACTACACTGTGCTATTATTCCACTTTCCACATCCTATGGAATCCTGGGGTTTGCAGTTTAGGGAGGGGCCTTGAGAATTCTCAGCCGGAGGGCTCTTTGGCCTTAGTAAACTACAAACCCCAGAATTCCACAGGAGGTTGAAAGCGGAGTAATAGCACAGGATAGGGTGGAAATGGCCATAGTGATGATTCATTCTTACACAGTCCTGGGATTTGTGGTTTGGTGAGGTACAGTATTTGAAATTCTCCGCTAGAGAGCTGAATTGCACACCCCTGGACTAGAGTACTAGAGCTGTAGAAGAGAATGCTACAGTTTTACTGTGAGAGATGAGCGAGGCACGGATACAAACTTTTCTTAAGGGCAGAGAAGAGGGCCCTGTTGCACACAGCAAAGTAGCTTTCCCAATTTTCACCTGTAGCTCACGTCTCAGCTAAACAATATGGAACAATATCCCTCCCAGGATTAGATCTGAGCAGAGCTGCTCATGCTTTGTTTCTTTCTAGAAATAGGACAGAAAGAGTAGATGTGGAAGGGCCAGCACAGAGCTTAACATCTTATGCTTCAGGAAGCACAGTTCAGTCCCTATGATGCCTCCCACCTCGACACCGTGAGACTTCCCTGCCCTTTCCTGTAACGGTTGAGGAGCTTCCCTCATTACTGGCAGCCTCCTGTGTTCATGGATCTCACTCTCACAGCTTCTCTGTAAGCTGCCCTAAAGAGTCTGAAGAAGATTCAGTCCCTTCCGTATTCTTCCTCGACCTTTCTGTTGTTCTCCCTTCTTGGTAGGAATGGAAGGAATATTTGAAAATATTCTCAAAATTGTTTCTAAGTGTCAGGAAACTCTGATGTGGAGAATAATGGGAATCTTTACAATTCAGGACTCATTCTGTGCAAAATTTCAGTTTTTTCCAGAAAACGTTTTCTGTGTAGGTAAATCTTTCTGCTAAAACACACACTCAACACAACAAACACACACACACACACACAAATTTTGCACAGAATAAGTCCTGATGACTTTCTTGCAGCTGGAAAAAAATTGTCAAAATTAATTGATGCTTCCCTTTATTATTTTCCATCATGGAAAGGGGAAAGATTGGGGAAGCAGTACTTGGACACCAAGAGTAATAAAACAGTTTCCAAGCTGGTGCTATGTATTTCTAAGCAGAAAGAGGCACAAGGGATCATATTGTAAATATATATTGGATAATGGGGCATGCCAAAGAGTTTCAGAAAAAAAAACCTGTGCTTTATAGTTTATAGCAAAGCCTTTGATTGTGTCAGTCATAAACTATGGATGGCTCTTAAAGAAATGGGTGTGCCACAGCATTTGATTATCTAAATGCATAACCTGTAATCAGGACAAGAGGCCACTGTTAGGACAGAATATAGAGAAATAGAATTGTTTCTAATTGGCAGTGGGGTCAGGCAGGGCTGTATTTTATCATCCCATTTGTTTAACTTGTACTCTAGACGTATCATATGCAAAATTAGACATATTAGACTCTGAGGAAGGAGATGTGAAAATCAGAGGAACGAACATCAACAACTAGCACCATACTATTAGCAGAAAATAGCAAAGACTCGTAACAACTACTGAAGAAAGAGAGAAAGTGCAAAGGCAGGTTTACAGCTGAACATCAAGGAAGCAAAAATAATGACTGGAGGTGGTTTGCATAATTTTTAAGTAGACAATGAAGACATAGTCAAAGATTTCCTATACCTTGGCTCAGTCATTCATCAAAATGGAGACTGTAGTCAAAAAGTCAGAAGAAGACTAGGACTTGGAAGGGCAACTGTGAAGGAACTAGACAAAGTCCTCAAATATAACAATATAGAATCATAGAATTGGAACAGACCATGGGGCCATCCAGTCCCACTGTTACCCCACTGGCATACGCTATCCAGGGGACTAGAAATTTGATATCAGATATGCCCACCATGCCAGAGAGGTTGCCCGGATGGGCACGTAGGCAAAGAGGTCAGACAATTGAAAACAGATCAAGACTAGAAAAATTCCTAGTCACGTAGCCCAAGGAGACCTCAGGCAGTACACACCTACATAGACAAAAGATCCCCAGCCAAGAATAGCCAACTTGAGGGGATTAGCGTGTTTTCCCCAGGTTGAGCAACTGTGATTTTGGAAAAATCCTACAAGGTGAGGTCCATTTACATAAACTTACACTGCAACCCTTTGCAACTGCAACCTGAACACTTGTAACCCAGCATAAACCAATCGTGCAAACGACCAAGTTGTCATTGTTTGGCATTCCTTCCTTTGCTGTGACCATTCTTCTCCCTGGGAGGGGGCCTGCACTTGAGATATGTTCTGCCCATAAGTAGTCCTAGTTTTTGAGGGTATCTTTGGAGAACTCCCTGCCATGCTAGCAGACTGGCACTCTGTTAGTTGAGTGATCCCCTCAGCTGTCTTGTCACTGAGCTCCATTCTTCTCGCCACTTCCCGGACCGAAGACTTCAGGATAGGTGCAGTATCACCACCTCTACCTTCCCTTTACTATATACCCTATCCATTTTTCACCTCTTTTCCTTCTCAATAGGCCTTGTGTGCATAAGTGAGTGAGTGCGTTAGTGCGGGATATTATATTCATTGAATAAAATTCATTTATTTGGTACATTTGTCTGGCTTTTTGCTTGACCTGACCCCGTAAAGTTGGGTAAAAGATCCTGCAGGGTTACCCTGCCCCTCATTTTGCTAATGCCAGTGCTCCACTAATTTCCCCAACCTTTATAACTTGAAGTGAATCAAGGTGTCCCCCACGGGACCCCCAGAAATCAGGGTAACACAACCCCCTGCCATTCAGGAACACACATCAAAGCACTCCCTTTGACAGTTGGCCATCCAGCCTCTGCTTAAAAACCTCCAAAGAAGGAGACTCCACCGCACTCCATTGAGGCAGTGTATTCCACTACTGAACAGCTCTGACCATCAGGAAGTTCTTCCTGAGGTTCAGGTGGAATCTCCTTTCCTGCAGCTTGAATCCATTGCTCCTTGTCCTAGTCTCTGGACATTGAAAACTAAAGTTGGGTTTGTCATGCCATGGTACTCCAATTTCTGTGTACGGTTGTGAAATCTGACAGTGAAGAAAGCTGATAGGAGGAAAATCAATTCATTTGAAGTGTGGTGTTGGAAGAGAGTTCTACAGATACTGTGGACTGTTAAAAAAGACAAGGGTTGTAGAACAAATCAACCCTGAACTCTGCCAAGAATCCAAGATGACTAAACTGAGATTGTCATACTTTGGACACCTTATGAGAAGGCATGACTCAGTAGAAAAGAGGATAATGCTTGGTAAGGTAGTAGGAGAAGAGGAAGGCTGCATTATGGATGGATAGACTCTACCAAGGAAGCCATGGCCTTGAGTCTGCAAGACCTGAGCAGGGCTATTGATGATAAGGAGACTTGGAGGTCTCCTTCATAGGGTTGTCATAAGTTGTGTTACCCCAAAACGTAGGCGTCACAAGGGCCACCCGGTGATGCCAGTGCCTCCTTTCAAAAGTGGGGAATTAATTAGCTCAAAAAGGAGGCTTGCGAGAGGGGGGCAACTTAGCAAGATCTTTCCTACCAGTGTTTATGGGCACACGCAGGAAAAGAACCAGCCAAAGATTCAAAAGTAAACTAAAAATGTGTTTTATTGAGGAGAATTCGCTCATGCATGCACACAAGATACACACAATCACACATTTACACAAGAGCTAACCAAAAGAGAGGGAGGAAAGCAGATAGAGACTGTGGAGGGTGCGGGCGATAACAGATCTGATGAGAAGCAGAGAAGTGGGACAAAGTGACTCAGGTACTGGACCCAAGGGCAGTTCTCAGTTCAGGAATCAAATGGACAGAGTGACGCTCAGAAAGGCAAGAGACTGCACTGGGCATCCTGAAATCAGAGGTATTTGTACCCTGAAAATGGCTTGTGGCTGTGAAGGTTCCAGATGCAAGACAAAGGGAACCTGTCATGGACAATGGGTCTTTCGCCTGTTGATGGGCTTAGTGCTTTGATTGACAAAGACATGATGGGTATTGTAATAGCTGTCTATTGTGGGTGCTGTGAGGAAAGAGGAAAGAATCCAGGTGTACAAGGGATGGATATCTCTCAGTCGGTGTCCTGGTGGGCTCCTCACAGTTGGATTCCCTGGAAAATTCCAGCTTCTATTTAAGCCTGTTATCCACAGGAATGGTGTGTATTGCCTGACAAATGACTCACTCTTACCTGGAGGAAGTTTGGAGTTGACCTATCCTTCTCACATCTACAGGCAAATTCTTTCCCTTACTCGGTTTGACCTCTCTGTCATCTCTCAGGCTTGAATTTGATATCAGAGCCAATAAAATATGTTGCCAATTACGTATGATGCCAATTAGGTATGGTGCCCGTCTAAACGATACTAATATCAGGGATCCCCAAAGTGGGGCCTTACAGTTGAAGTCAACTTGATGGCACTTAACAACAACAACAAAAGAAAGAAAGAAGAAAGAAGGAAAGAAAGAAAAAGAAAAAGAAAAAGGAAAGGAAGGAAGGAAGGAAGGAAGGAAGGAAGGAAGGAAGGAAGGAAGGAAGGAAGGAAGGAAGGAAGGAAGGAAGGAAGGAGCCATGGGAAAGTCTCGCCACGCACCACCATTGAAACGTCTTAGCATGACCTTCCAAATTCTTAAACCAAGTTTAATTTCTTCATGCATTTCAATGCATTTTCAGAATGTGTCAACGAACTTGCACACAGGGGTTCTGTGAGGATAAATGAAATAAGGGTTGCAAATATTTGGCTCTGTCCATGTATCATCAGATACTGGTATGGTGCTCGATCACTTAGATAAGCACAGGGGCCACTTGTGGCTCAGCACTGCTGTCTGAATGTTTGAAGATAATGTCTGCCGTGGCCTTCGGTGACCTTTCTCATATTGTCAGTGTGCTGCTGAGCTGGTGTTTTGTGAGGAATTCCAATTAACTTTGCTCAGGGAAAAAAAAAAGGATGAAAAGTGGGGGGTGGGTGACATGGCTGGAGGGGAATCCGTTCGTTTTTCTTGTCAGCTTCATGTAAATTGTAGCTCTTGATTAGCCCAGTTAATTCTCTGTTGCCTTGATGACCTAGTGAGCCCGTTTGCCAGCAAAAATGGCACCACGGGACACTGGAAGCAGGCCAATTTATGTGGTTATTTCAAAATCGATTTAAAGGCAATGACAAAACACATATTTGGGACAAACAAGGTCTCCTGTTTGATCCCAGCACCTCAGCTTAAAAGGATCCGGTAGCAGGTGGTGGGAAAGATGGAGAACTTGGCAATGGCATGGTTAGGTGTTTTTAGATCCTATAGACTTAATGGTCTTATGTATTTAATGGTCTTATAACTTCTGCCCTCAAAAGCAAGCAAAAAAACAAACAAACAAGCAAACATGCTTTGCTAGTAGTATGCATTGATCCACTTACACCAAACTGTGGTAAGCAGAATAAGCTCACTGTCCTCCAGGGCCAGTCAAAGCAGACTAAAGGAGGAGACCCCAGGGCTAAAAGAAATTTTAGAGACGCTCTTGGGTGTCGTGTTCCAGCAACGGGAATGGAAAAAGGGTCAAACCACAAATGCCAACCTTTCTTGATCTGGAGCTCATATTGGCAGGAACTAAGCCTTAGGGGAGGCATTCCAACCTTTTAGAATGAGGAAAGAACAAATACAAAGGCTGGAAAACCACCTGCAATGATGATATGAAGGGGTGTTGGCCATCTAGGGAAGCCCAGAGGGCCTGATCAGAACCCCAGGAGGGCCACATTCAGCTCCAAAGCTCCATGGATATCTTCTTATCTTCTTATCCCTCATACAGCCTGAAGTCACAGGCTGTTGGAGTATACAATACTGGGCCCAGCAGGCCAGGTGACACTTTCTTTCTTGGTTTCTCCCCATTTCTGGCTCTTATAGGCAACATTCTAGCTCTAAACCATACTTCTTTCCAATAATCATCCCACTTTCATAGCCTCTTCCCTTGGTTTAGAAAAGCATTTGGCCTTTCAGTACCAGTTGTAAATACTTTAAAAGCACCAAATTCTGTCTGATCTTGGAAGCTAAGCAGGGTCATCCCTGGTTAGTACTAGGATGGGAGACCACCAGTGAATACCAGGTGCTGTTGGCTCACTTTCAGAGGAAGGAATTAGCAAAATCACATCAGAGTATCCCTTGTCTAAGAAAATCCTACGAAATTTGTGGGGCAACTTGACAGGGAGTATATAGGCACATATATGCGTGCACAGGTTCCTGGAGCAGCTCCACTCTTCCAGGTTGCCTATCCGTCATGCCCACAGAATGGCTCAGTGATGGATTACACTCCATACAGCACATGCATGCTAGCTGTAGGTGATTGGGTTTGGCTTAAAGTCCTGCATTTCTGGAGAATACTGGATTGGAGAAGGCAGCCCTAACTCTTCTCTTCTTTCTAGGCTCAGCTCCCCCATCTACAGAGGATAAAGATCTCACTCTTGTAACCTCCTGCCTGGGTGCAACAAGGATATCCCCTGACATCACCCCCCCTACACCAGGGAGAGGCAAAATACAGTCCTGGGGCCACATGCAGCCCCCAAGTTTGTTTTTGCACCCTCCAAAACCATTCCATGCGTCCCAAATCACTCCCTTTTCCTGGTCAGAAAAGGACAAATTGCCTCTCCCAGAATTCTTCAGGAGTGGCCCTTTACTTCTAAACCAATGGCATGTGCTCCCTACACTGTTTCATGCAGGAGTAAGCAACTACCTCAAGTTAGGGGGCTGTATTCGCCAGCCTGGAGGCCTCTGCGGGCCACACCCACCCTCACCGAATGTGTTATTTTTGTGAAATTGTGCAAGGGGGTGTTACCCTGATTTCTGGGGGTCCCAGGAGGGACACCTTAACGTGCTCAAAATAATGGGGAATGGGAATGGGAATTAGCTGAGAGCACTAGTTAGCAATGCGAGAGGCAGGGCAACGTAGCGAGATCTTGAACCCAATGTCTACGGGGTCAGGCCGAGTCAATGAGCAAACAGAAGTAAATAATAATAGTTGTTTTGCTGATGTACGGTCAAACACGTGTATGCAACACACTCACACAAAGAACTATTGAAATAAAGGTAGGAGTTGGATAGAGGGATTTCAAGAGGAGGTTTTGTATGGGAAATACTACACCTGTCCTGAAGCCCAGGTGGTCTGAAGACGAAGTCTGTGGAAGTGAGGATTCTCAGCACGTGGAGCTGAGGGGAAGGCTTGCTGGACGAAGCGACAGCAAGGTGGGATGGAAGCCAAGAGCGATCCAACGAAATGCTCAAAGTCAGGGGTTCTTATAGGGGAAAATGTGGCTGCAGGCTAGTCCGTTCTTGGGGATAACAATGAGTTTTGGGCTGGAGACAAAGCCTCGGAAAGGTCAGTACTTTAGATGATTGAATTATGACAGCGTTGTCAACGGAGTAGCCAGTATGCAAACGCGGAGTGCTTGGGAGTTGTATAGTCCGCTCATCAAGCTGCCTGCTCGGGGCAGGGGATCTTTTGTGAGTAGCGTGCATACATAATGTGATCTTAACAGGTACTTGCCTTGAGGTCTCCTAAAGCTGCAGTTGGCAATTACTGGCCTGCCTGGACTGAGATTTGAATGGTTCAGCTATTGTTGGCCGCGCCTGTTTGCCTGATTGTCCGAGGGCCTTGAAAGCACGTGGAGAGGAATGGGTAAAGAAGGCCAAATTGTTGATATCAAATGATATCTAATATATCACAAGCTCGGGCTAGAAACTGCGGTAACAGGGAGGACAATATTTTTTTAAAATATGATTTTGATTAATTATTTAAACTACATAGCAATACATAACGCTACAGAACACACAACGCAACACCTAATACACAATAAACATAAACTTACAAATCACTTATACCATATATTCATAAACTTAATCTATTCTACAATTAAATCATAAGTTCTCCCCACCACTGGAACCATGCAACCACTTCCGTTCACTTCAGATAACTCCATTTCCCTTCCAAAATTGTAATAATTCTTCAGTTGATTTGCTTCTCTTCCCCTTTATTAACACATAAGCAATAAATTCACCCAAAATATCTATAAAAATATCTCTTTTTAATTCCCCCTTCTTTACTTTGATATTACAAGTCAGTTTATCATTAATAGCCCAACCCTCTTTATACCATTCATTTAAGTGAGTGTCTTGCTTTATTTTCCAATTCTTAGCTATCCTTAGCCTTGCTGCAGTTAATGAAATAAAAATTAATTCTCTTGTTGGCCACTTACTTTGTTTCTTATCAAATATTGACTAAGGCTAACTTAGGATTTAACTGCATGTTGTGATTAGTTATTTCTGTAAAAACTAACCGCCAACATTCCAATACAATTTCACATTTCCACCACACATAGAAGTCAGAGCCAATTTCTTCACAACCCCTCCAGCGCAGATTAGAATGATTAGCATTTATTTGACTCAATTTTAACGGGGTTAAATACCATCTCCAAACTAACTTATGACAATAATATATTTAAAAGAAACATTGGCTCCTGCAGGATTCCAAGAGAACAGGAAAGGAGGAAGGTAAGCATTTGGTGATAGAAGGAGATGGCCTGGTTCAATACTCTCCCTTCATGAGGGTGACTTGGTGATTCAGGGTTTTTGAACTTGCTCAATACTGTGTCTTCCTTTTGAAAAAAAGAACTGTTGTAGTATATTATTATCCTGAGAAAGATGTTGAGAAAAAATTAAATATGATTATCAGTTGTTGCTATAATATGTTTAAGATAGATTTGATTTGATTATAGGGAGTAATAATATCGTGGAATTAAACAATAGTATTTTAAAATAGTTAATAATATTGATTTTGAAATGGAAATTTATGGAATATAAGACATTTAGGAAGTTTAGAAGTTAAAATAGTTTGGGAATATAAACATAAGGAGCAAGAATTTAAAACAGGAGAAAGTAATGAATTTAAGTTCACTTTCATATCTTGGAGCTGTTTGCAACAAGGGTAGGAGATATAGTTTTTTTTTATTCGATATAGTTTTTTTAATTAGATGTAGTTTTTTTGTTGTTTAGTTCAGTACAATTTAATTATTAGGTTAGTTTAAGTATGGTATATATGTATATATATTTTTTCTTTGTATGTATTGTGTAATCTTATATGTAGATTGATTTTGTTGTTTGCCTTTACTGTATATCGGTATGGTTGTTTGGGGTTTTTTGTTTTGTTTTGTTTTATGTATTTGTGTTACTTTTTAAAAAAATTCTAATAAAAAAAATTGAATACTCTCCCTTCGTGCAACTTAGGCCAGGGAGAGTGGGCAGAATGTTGGGTTGAATGCCTTTAATATCAATCTTGAGAAAGGAATTATCCTTTTTAGTCACCCCTGATTATTTCTACCCTGCTGCAAGGACTTGCTGTCACCGGCAGTGCATTCTGTGCCTTTTCTTTTATAATTGCAGAAGCTGTAAATATTTGTACGGCTCCGCATCTTGAGCCCCATGTGGCTAACAAGAGGAGATAACGTCCAAATGATAAAGAAATGAACCTTGAGATACCACCGTTCCATCCTGTGTATACAGTCGCACCATGCTGGCGGTGTTTTATTTATAGGCTATAATTTCTCTACATCTGAGCAAGGTGAAGTGCAGATTGGAATGGCAGATGGGTGGAATCAGCAGGAGAGAGCTTGTCTGTTGCCGCAAATTGCAACTGCTTCAATGACTCTATTAGAGGTGCAGACTTTGGAAAACATCACCCAAGGATGGGCAAGAAAGAAGCAGAAATCTGTGGGTTTCACCATACAAGTGAACAACTGAGTGATAAGAAATGTTGATAAAAATGTTGACAAAGTGAAAGTATTGCAAGTTATCATCTTTCCTTCTACTGTGAGTTTTACTGTAGCTCCCATTCTCTCCCTCAGCTTCTCCTCTAGAATTTACATCCCTGTGTTTAGAGCTTGCTTTTAGACAGATAGTTCAGCTATCACTTCCAACCACCCTAGGATTTAGTTCCAAGTTCTCTTGATTAGATTCACCAGGCTCTTACCAAGGCATTCTTCCTGGTCTTTGTGAGGTATAGCCCATCTGTAGTCACTAGTTCTTCATCTAAGACGTGTAGATGATGGTCACAGAGCCAAACCTCTCCTGTAGACATCTGCATAGCCAGTCATTCACTTGCAGTATTTTCCTATCCCTGTGTGGTCCCCTATCCTTCATCGCTGGAATTGGTAAGAATACCACTTGTGCCTCTAAACTCCTCACCTTCCTGCTGAGGGCTTCCTAATTCAAGATGATCTACTCAAAGGTGTTCTTTGTAGTGTTGCTGGTGCCCACATGAAAGAGAAGAAGGAGGTACTGCTCTGTGTTCTTGATGAGCTTCAGCAACTTGTTAGTGACGTCCTGGATACATGTGCCAGGAAGACAGCACACTTCCCAATTTTCTTATCTGGCTGGTATGCAGTTCCCTGTAGACCCCTGTATATAGAGTCATAGAATCATAGACTTATAGAGTTGGAAGAGACCCCAGGAGCCATCCAGTCCAACCCTCTGCCATGCAGGAAACCCCATCAAAGCATTCCTGACAGATGGCCATCCAGCCTCTGCTTTTTGGTCACCCTCCTCTGGGCATGTTCCAGATTGTCCATATCCTTCCTGAATTGCGGTGCCCAGAACTGGACACAGTAGTCCAGATGAGGTCTAAGCAGAATAGAGTGGTACTATTACCTCCTTTATCTACACACCATACTCCTATTGATGCAACCAAGAATTGTGTTGGCTTTCTTGGCTGCCGTATCACACTGCTGACTCATGTCAGCTTGTGGTTCACCAAGCTTGTGGTCCACCTTTCATATGTGCTGTTATCCAACCACATGTCCCTCATCCTATATTTGTGCATTCCGTTAATATATCCTTTAGTCAATGGGGGAAAGTTGTGTAAGTTAGGCAAACAAGAAATGCATAGATTAGGAAAACTGTTTTATCCAGATTTCAGTGCAGGAGAAAAACACAAACTCTTGTTGATACAAAACACAGGCAGGAAGAAAATGTGGGTTTGAGTCAGAGATATTTGACACTATTGAGGCCGGGAGACTTCCACATCCCAACTTTTCTCTCCCAAGCCATCATCCTTCTCATTGCCCATTGGCCAGTTTTTGGAATTCCCTGTGATGCAGCATGCATCTTATTATAGTCTGTGGTCTTTCTATTGTGGTGTTTCTTTCTGAGGCGTGTATATGAAGTCTCAGTGATCAGCATGTGATATTTGATGGAGAGCAGATTAGCATACAGTTGATAATTGACTGAGGGGGTGAGGAAGGAAGCCTGGGTTGGAATGATGTAGGGAGAGCAGAGGTGAAAGTATGTAGAGAGGAACTATGTTCCAAAGACAGTTATAGACCCAACACAGTTTTATACTGTTTTGGCTGCTATGGCTCCCTCTTGCTGGAAACAGACCATTTCCACACTAGACTGTTATAGTGCTATTATTCCACTTTCAACATCCTATGGAATCCTGGGCCCCTCTCTAAACTGCAAACCCCAGGATTCCATAGAATGTTGAAAGTAGGATAATAGCACTATAACAGTCTAGCGCAGAAATGGCCACAGACTAGAGCTCCCTAGCTGAGATCTCTAAGTCCCCCATTGGACTACAAATCCAGGGATTCCCTAGGATGGAGCTATGGCAGTTAAGGTGGTCTCATGCTATTGTGATTGTGTGATGTAGGCATACTGTAGTGACTAGACGGCATTTGTGGGAGGAAAGAGAGAAGCTGGGTGGGAAGATTGTCTTCATGTGCTTAAGATTGAGAATGGCTGTAATGCTATAAAGATAAAGGAAAACAGCACCTACAGCCGTTAATGAGCTAGAGGTGGGTGTTATATGAAATAGATGTTTAATTATGGCCCCCCACCCTCTCTGAGGATCACAGGGACCTGCCTTGGGTGTTGTTCCATATCCTTATACCTGTCTTTAGGCTCCAAGTGACAAAGACAGAAACTTTAAGCAGCAGGAGTATAAGAACAGCAAACCTTTATTCCCATTGTTTGGGAATCAGAAGGAGAGGAACAGAAAACAAAATTAGGACACCACTCTTTCCCTTACAGACCAAAGAAAAAAAAGTGGCAAGCCTGGAGCCAAACCTGCCCCTTTTTGCGCTTTGCCAAAGACAAACCTAACCCTCGGCTCTGAGGCTGTTCAAGCTCCTTCCTTGTCTTGCTGATTTTCCATCCCTTTCCATTCATGTTTCTTTTGCCTGCAGAATCCACTACCACAGGTCCAGTGCTTCCTTGGGCAGTTTCTCCTTGCTCTAGTTTTCCTATCCTTACTTCTGACCTCCAGGTCTCTCCAAGCCCCAGAGGTCATGGCCATTTCTGCACCTTACCTCCTTCCAGTGACATCCCATCGCAATCCCAGCAACATGCGCCTTCCTTCTGCAGTGCAGCCAGACTCTTTCCCATGCTGCACTGGGAAGGAAGTGCTTAGATCGCGCTTCTGCCCATTCCGCACGGCTGCTGGCAATGGGAGCATCGTGCAATTGCAGGCCATTAACGTTAATGGAATATCCTGCAATCACAGCAGGTGGGACACGTTTGTGGTGGGACCACAACAACGTTGTACAAAAGTGTGACTTGTAGACTGCTGCCAACACATCCCCATTGCTGGAGAGCAATGCCATGCTTCTCCTTGCTTTCTCTCTTTGCTGGCCAAATGGCCCTGTCTCCACTCTGTGACGCTAACTAGTTCAGCTCCCCAACACATCTGTCTCTCTATACCCTAGAAGTCCTCTACCCCCCACGCCTCCACTCTCCCAGCCCCAGGACTTTTTTGGTCCTTTCATCCCCTTTCCAGACTTCTTCTTTTTCCTCCTTTCTTCCATACATTCCTTGCCTGATTCTTCTTACCCCCTTTCAGACTCTTCATCTTGCAAAGAAGTAGCTGGAGAGAGCCATGGTGATGGAAGACACCCCATCCTTTGGATGTTCACAATACCTTCCAAAGTTAGTTTTACAGGAAAATTATATTATTAATTTTATCCTCTCCTACTGTTGTTGTTGTGTGCCTTCAAGTCATTTCTGACTTACGGCAACCCTATCATAGGATTTTCTGGGGCTGAGAGTGTGTGATGGGCCACCAAGTGGGGTTCCGTGGTTGAGCGGAGAATCAAACCTTGGTCTCCGGGGTCATCGTCCAGGGCTCAAACCATTACACCGTGTTGGCCCTCTCCTGTCTTACTATCTGATCTCTATTACCAGAATTATCATGAAGTAAATCCTAATGTATACAACAGCATCTTTATGATAGACAGTAGTGGAAGATCCTGGTGATCCCAGAACCCTGGAAAGAGTTTGAAAAGTATTTATGTTTACCACTGGATAGGAGCAAGAGAACACCTGAAGGGATGATTCAAGGTAGGATCTGATATATCTTCTCTTTCTTTCTTTCTTTCTTTCTTTCTTTCTTTCTTTCTTTCTTTCTTATTTATTTATTTCCTGGGCTTCGGCAAACCTGGAGATTCCCACTGTTGCCCTTCTCCATGTAGATGGATCCATTTTGGCTAGGTACCTAAGTTTCCACCCACACCCACCCACCCATGTGAGAAACAGAGGGGGATGATCATAACCTGTCCTCGAGATAGGTTGGGGAAAAAAATTCAAAGGACCCAAGATTCCTAATATATTTGCATCAAGGATGTTTTAGAAACATTAAGTTACCAGATTGATTTTTGTGGTCCCTGTTTTCCAAGCTCCTCGATTTATGACCAAATCAAACAAAGTGAGGAATGAAAATGCAGTGCTGCTGGTCTCCTGTCTTCAGTGGAAATAAAGAAAAATGAGAAGCTGTCAGATTCCCAAATGTGCTAAACCCTGGGGAAAAATTATTACATTCAGTTTGACATTTACTTTAATTTCCTGAAATTTTATAATGCTGTTATAAATAATCATAATAAAAAAAAATTGCACAGGAGCATTGTTAGCAATATTTATTTTCATTTGCCTGGTGATATATGGCATTGTCTGGAAAGTTATTTTAATATTATGCTTCATTTTCACCCTGATGACATACGTGCTCATGAAATTGGAGGTTAGGTGGAGCATAGTGAATATTTGTGCATTTGGAATGACGAGAGTATCATGGGAAGGGAGATTTAGACCTGCTTCCAAAATTTTGGCTAAGCTAGGACCATGACTTTCTTTAAACATGGGATGGGGCATGCATAAACCTTGAGATGCTCTTGGACAACTCCCATAAGTCCTCCTCAGCACAGCCAAAAAGCTTACTGCTGAAGGATTTGGGATGGGCGTAGCTTTAGAAGAAATCCTTTGGGACTAATTTGGCTCATACACTTAGGACAGCATTCCTCAACCTGGCGGTTGTCAGATATTTTGATGTTTGGATACCATCAGGACACTGATAAGGCCATTGCCTGATTATAATAGGAGTTATAGAATCCTAGAATCATAAAGTTGGAAGAGACCACACGGGCCATCCAGTCCAACTCCCTGCCATGCAGGAACACACATCAAAGCATTCCCAACAGATCCAGCCTCTGCTTAAAAACCTCCAAAGAAAGAGACTCCACCACACTCCAAGGCAGCATTTTCCACTGCCGCACAGCTCTGACTGTCAGGAAGTTCTTCCCGAGGTTCAGGTGGAATCTCTTTTCCTGTAGTTTGAATCCTTTGCTCCTTGTCCTAGACTCTAGAGCAGTGGAAAACAAGCCTGCTCCCTCCTTGACATGACATCCCTTCAAATATTTAAACATGGCTATCATGTCCCCTCTTAACCTTCTCTTCTGCAGACGAAACCTCCCCAGCTCCCTATGACGCTCCTCATAGGGCTTCATGGCTTCCAGACCCTTCACCATTTTGGTCGCCCTCCTCTGGACACATTCCAGCTTGTCAATATCCTTCCTGAAATGAGGTGCCCAGAACTGGACACAGTATTCCAGATGAGGCCTAACCAATGCAGAATAGAGTGGAACCATTACCTTCCTCGATCTAGACACCACACTCCTGTTGATGCAATCAAGAATTGCGTTGACTTTCTTGATTGCTGCAATGCGTGCTGACTCACGTTCAGCTTGTGGCCTACTAAGACTTCTAGATCCCTTTCACACATACTGTTGTCCAGTCAGATGTCTCCCATCCTATATTTGTGCATTTCATTTTTTCTGCCTAAATGTAGGACCTTGCGTTTCTCCCCATTGAAATTCATTTCGTTAGCCTTTTGGAGTTGTAGTCCAAAACATGTCCAGGTAGTTGGGGGAAGTCTGACTTAGAGTTATAGGCCTTCTTTAACTCCTCAAAAGATGTATCCATACAGGGAGGCAAGGTGTGCGCACCATCTCCAACCTTGGACCAAGTGAGACTCACCTTGTTACTTATGTCAGTGTGTCATGCATCTTAGGTTTGGTTGCAGAACAGTTTACACCAAAGTTTAATGCCAGCAGATAGGAAGCAAGGGACAAAATAGTCACACCTTGTTCCAGAAAACAGATTCCTCCATTTGCTATTTTCAAACATCTCTGGGGAAACATTTTGCTTTTTCATTAACCAGCTGGATATCTCCATTGGTAAATTAACATCCAAAATCAGTGCTGGTCATGTACGAAACTTAAAAGTTATTCCAGGAGTCAAAGAAAAAACCAAAGGCATAACTTTCTTGTGTGATAACTCCTTCTTTGTACATTTTCTCTTTTCTGTGATCCCTTTGAGCTATGGAAGGGAGGTTCCCATCTAAAGCATCCCTGAGAGGTGACCATCTAAGCTCTGTTTAAAAACCTCCAACAAAGAGGCCACCATGCTCCAAGGCAGCCCACAGTAAAGCAGCTCTTCCTGAGATTCATCTGAACTCTTCCTTCTTGTAACTTCAATCCATTGGTTAAAGTTCCAGCCTCTGGCTCAGCGGAAACAAGGCTTGTTTGATTTCCCATCAGATTGACAGTTATCCAGATATCTGAAGACAGCTCTCAAATCACCTTTTAGCCTTCTCTTCTCTAGGCTAGATTTATCTCATTCATCCAACTCTTCCATCCAGTGGATTCCAGCCCCCTACCATCTTGGCATTCTCCTCTGGACACATTTCATATTGTCAAGATCCTTCTTGAGCTGTGGTGCTGAGAACTAGACACTGTACTCCATGTGAGGTCTGACCAGACTAACATTAATGATTATTTTATCCCATTTCTGCATCACTTTCAGCATGATTTCTTTAGATAGCTGCATAAGTATTTGTGTGTGTTTAGTATGCATCTTCGTGTGTACAAAAGGCATAAAACTGTATGCAATTTCCGTTATGCAGTTTCTTTTTTTGCAAAGCAATTTCTCTGGATATATGTGTTCCTGTGTGCATTTTCTTCAGTGTACAGTGTGCTCTCCCTATATATAGGGGTTCCGTTCCAAGAATCCTTGCATAAAAGAAAAAAAGAAAAAGAAAAAAGTAAATGCTCATGGACCACTATTTTGAATGGATACAATATGCATCCCCATGATAGCACAGGCATGTGCTCGTTGTGTCCATTGACCATACTGGATGCAACACTTTGTGCAACCTCAGATATGTATGTACTGAGGTCACGCCACAAGAGGGCACACTGTACCGTATCCATTTCTGAAAATGAGGAAACCACATTGCAAAATATGGCCTTTTCTGCACACTGACACTGTCCTGTGTTGTCCCATCACAATCCCAGAATGCAGCCAGGCTTCTTCCCATGCTGCAGTAGGGGAGGAAGCATGAAGATTACACTTCCAGCCCTTCTACATGGCTAGCTGCAACAGAAGGCTCTCGTACCATCAGGGACCATAGATGAAGGTTTTGTATCAATGATATAGCCCACGATCACGCTGGCTGGCGATTCGGGAAGGATGGGACCATGACGACCTCATGTGGAAGTGTTGTTGTGGTCCCTCTCCTCTTGCGTCCCCATGCCGGGATGCTGTCATCATGTGGAAAGAGCTTCAGGTGAAAAAAAGCAAAGGGTGATCGTATTCCAGTGGAAATATTAATTTGAGAACTGTGAGTTAAGGCAGATTGTATTAAAATGCAAAGTGAATGAATTTATTTCCTTCTTGAGGAAACACAGCTCCAACAACTTTTATATATTGGACAAATATCAAGCTATCCAGCTTAAAAAAAAATAACGACAAACTTTATTAGTACCATACCTGGATACGTACCTGGGTGCACTTTCTAAACATTAATAAAAAAGAAAGGAAGTGCAAAGGAAACAAGGCATCAAGGTGCCTTTTTCTTTCCAAAGGTGATAACAAACCAGAATCAGCACCAGTGATGGATGAGATGTTGCAGGCCAGGCTGGTGTAATTTACATACCACAGAGATACTAGGCACAGCTTTCAAGCCTGTTCCTCCTCTGAATAATACTTTATGGTGACATAAAAATATTTCAGTACCTCTTCCAAGTGAGAAGAAATGTGAGGATACCCTTCCAACCCAGGAAAGCCATCTGTAAGGAAGTTCTAAAAAAGCCCTTTTGCTAGCCTTGGTCTTTGACCGTTCAGAAATGGATTGGCATTCTTGTAATGGATGCATTTCCCCTGAGAACACTTAGTTTTAAGAGTATTATTTTAAAATTGTTTTGAGCTGGAACTTGTTGCAATTCCAGGCATCCACATGCTTCTCTTTGATACCCAAAACAGATGCATGCTACTGCTATAAGATAAGCTTTATGGGCGATAAATAGTGCAGCAGGTGGTTTATAACAAGGAAGTATTCCAGCCCTTTTGCTGATGGGCTCCAACATCCGCTCACAGCCAATTGTAGAATGGAGCGCATAAACAATTAATTCCACCCAGACTGTTCCATGCCAGGCATGGTAATTTACCATGTCTGGCTAAACTGGGTCGCTGGGTTGGGAGTCACCCTTTCCAGCATGAGGCTGATGGAATATGGATACCCAAGGATGATAGAGAGCAGAAGTGAAGCAAGAAAAATGGAACTGCACAGGGAAGACCCATCGTTCCTCTCTATAGCTATAAGAACTCTATAAACAGGTTGCAGATGGAGAAGGTTTATTCTCCTGGAATGCTCCTAACCTTTATATCTTTTCTCAGCCTCAAATTGCCAAGTTTTTTAAAAAAGTAACCAACAAAGCTTACTTAAATATAACTTAACCCTTTCTATGGCAGTGACAGCATTTAATGTTTGGATGTGGTGGCAGCGGCCCAACTAATTTTTTACTTTCTTGGCTTTTTCAAGTGTGTTTTTTCTCAGCTTAAGAAGTGATATCATATAGTTTGTTGGTAAACTTGCCAGGTCTAATTCTGCTTTATGTAGATCTTGTTTAGTGTGGGCCTGGGACTGTGACACCTTAAAAATATATATTTAATATTTATATATTATGTATATATTCCAGTTACGAGTGGAACTCAGTATAATGACTATAGGAAATTCTGTCCTCTAGTGCAACCCCCCCTCCCCCATTTCCCCCCAACTCTCACTACAGGTAAGGGACCCTGCTTGTTGTATAGCACCCTCACTCTTCATTTAAATATCCCTTTGATTTCTGGGATCTTGTGGAATAGGTGTCTCATTCTTTCTTTTTTGTTGTCACAGTGGTAGAGCTTGGAGTTTGGGGAGGGGAGGGGGCGGGGCTACAGCACAAGGGGCGTGGCCACTGTGCACGGGAGTGTGGCTGCAGTGCATGGGGGTGTGCGCAGGGCACGTGAGGGTGTGGCTACAGGCCAGGATGCCCCAAAAACATTGCCACCCGGGGCGAACCACATCCCCATCCCTACACAACTGTGTTGTCACTTTCCATTTCTCTGCATTAATTATTATAGTATTTTTCTTTATCCCTGTACACAAGTTGCTGAATATTTGCATGTCACCTTTTACATTTGCTTGACATCTGTCCCTACTGCTTGAAGAGTTTCATCTGTCTTCCATTGAGGCGCCTCTCCCTTTGTGGCCGCAGATAGTGTCTTTTTGCATTCCTCTCTGACAATATCCCTAGCTTCAGTCCAGAGTTCTTCCGGCTTCCTGTCAATTAGGCTTAAATAATGCAAATCTGTTATTTACATAGTTTTTAAATTTCATGAGGATGTTCTTCAGGTTGTTATTTTGGCATGATGCTTGGTTTAGTGTTCTTCTTTAGTCTAATTTTTGGTAACAGCAGTTCATGGTCTGTGCCACAAACTGCTCCTGGTCTTGTTTTTGCCAAGAAAATTGAGCTTCTCCATCTCCAAAAAAAACCTCTTCAAGAATCTGATGAAAGCTACAGACCTTCTCTCTAGTAAAATTCATTAAATGCAATTTTCAAAGTGATAAGAAGAAAATTGAAAAAAATGTACCAGGTTCACAGTATGCAAACAAACCACTGTAATCCATTCATGGCACTCTAGGGAGCTCATGGAGCACAGATTCAGAACAAGTGGGAAACCTCTTTCACCCTAAGGGTCAAATTCAGAGAACAAATTCAAAGAACATTGCAGTGCCAAAGACAAAAGTGTCGGACCAAAAAAAAAAAATGCATATGTTAGTTTAAAGCTCTCATTTTTACAATGAGAGGAAAATCCATGCAAATGCTGGGAATCCACTCAGAGTTAGTGAAAGGACTCTTATATGCCATTATAGCAATTAGACACCATCTGAAGTATTGTGGTTCCATTCTGTAGAATCCTGGAATTTGCTGCTTGGGGAGGGGTGTTTATAATTCTCAGCAGAGAGCTCTTATACCACAGTGCTATCATTGTGGAATAGGAAACATGGTTTCATGTCCCCTCTTAACCTTCTCTTCTGCAGAGCTGGGTATGTTTAGTCTGCAAAAGAGAAGGTTAAGAGGGGACATGAGAGCCATGTTTAAAAAGGGATGTCATGTTGAGGAGGGAGCAGGCTTGTTTTCCGCTACTCCAGAGACCAGGACAAGGAGCAGTGGATTCAAGCTGCAGGAAAGGATATTCCACCTGAACCTCAGGACGAACTTCCTGACGGTCAGAGCTGTCCGGCAGTGGAATCTGGTGCCTCCATGGAGTGTGGTGGAGTCTCCTTGCTTGGAGGTTTTTCGGCAGAGGCTGGATGGCCATCTGTCGGGAGTGCTTTGAGGGTGTTCCTACATGGCAGGGGGTTGGACTGGATGACCCCTGGGGTCTCTTCCAACTCTATGATTCTATGAAAGAGACCATCAAGAAGGGGGCATGGGCATATGAGGAACCTTGGGAAGTCAGATTGGGAACACCATGAGGACCAGAGGTTTTACACCCCATCCTAGAAATAACCAGTCCTTTGGTTTAATTCAATCCATCGACATTTCATGAAAGTTTATTTGTAAAAGAGAAATAATTTGTGTGTATGCATGTGCATGGATCTTCCTCTAGAGAAACCATCAGGTGTATACACAACCATTAGGTTGTTCATTATTAAAATATTGATGTCTCACCCCATACCAAAATTTCCCAGGGCTGGATACAGACAGAACAACAGTTTAAAACCATTTAAATCAATTTAAAATAATCTATTTTTAAATAAAGAGCCCTTTAAAATGATGAGCACTGTGTGAAAGCTCTAGAAAGAGAGTGAGGAAAGTGCAGCCTGTGGGTGTTTTTGTACCCTTCCAACCTGCCAAACCTCCACACTTCCCACACTCCCACACCTCCAAATAGTTGGTAAAAAAAATGGCTCCAAATACCTCCCTAAAATGACTCTAAATACCTGCAAATTGCCCTTTAATCCTCAGTTTCCAGGTCTCCTGAAATCTGTCGCCAGGAGAAAAAAACCTTTCAACCCCTACCAAAGAAACTAACAACTAAAAGTTGGCCAGAAAATCCAGAAACTTCAAAATGGAAGCAACTTCCAAGTTTAAGCTGAAAAAACAAATAGTATGGTGTCTTGATGACAATGGTTCCACCCTTCACTTGCTCTCTGCAACCCAGTCAGTCTCAAGAATCTTTAAGAACAAGACCTAAGCAAAAGGCAGTGCCCCCTTGCTTTCCCCACAACTGCAAAACTCTGTAAAACAGCTCTGCTCCCTGACCCACAGACACTGACTGCTCATGGCTTTTGTGCCCTGCTACCATCTGGCTGCCATAGAACTTGGCTGGGGTAAAGAAGCAGATGGTGCCCTCCTGGATCTCCAGCATGAATGCCCTGGTGGAGCTTTATGCTTCACAAGTGTCAAGCAGTACGTTCCCTAAGGCCATATCCGCACTAGGCTGTTATAGTGCTATTATTCCACTTTCAACATCCTATGGAATCCTGGAGTTTGTAGTTTGGGGAGGAGCGCTGTTGAAAGTGGAATAATAGCACTATAACAGCCTAGTGCAGAAATGGTCTAAGTTAACCCTACACCGTGGAATAGACAAAAAGATACACCCCATATGCCAGCATGAGTATGCCTCTCAAAAAGGTTCCCAGGCTGAAGTAGATATCCCATCATGTCATGATGGGGGAACCTGTTTCTGTGAGCATTGAGAAGCTAGCATGGACTGGGTATTATATGCATTTCTCAGAACCACATCCAGGAATTCACAGTTAAACTCTTTTTGAAAAGGAACCATCCAAATTCTCCTTTAAAGTCCCCAGTAAAGAATGGAGTCCACCATCCTCCAAGGCAGTCTGTTCCACTGTTGAATAGAGAAGTTTTCCAAATGTTTAATCATATCTTCTCTCTTGTAATTTGAGTCCCTTGGTTTGTGTTCCAGGACCTTTCCTCACTACACTGTTCTAGTGCTATTATTCCACTTTCAACCTCCTGTGGAATTCTAGGGTTTGTAGTTTACTGAGACCAAGGAGCTCTCTGGCTGAGAATGCTAAATGCCCCTCCCTAAACTGCAAACTCCAGGATTCCAGAGGAGGTTGAAAGTGGAATAATAGCACCAGAACAGTGTAGTGCAAAAAGGCCCCTAGACGCTGGAGCAGCAGCAGACAAACTCACCCCATCTTCCACATGGCATCCCTTCAGTTATTTAAGATAGCTATCATGTCACTCCTCAGTCTTCTCTGCTCCAACCTAAACATATTCCACTCCCCAAGTTATTCCTCATAAGGCTTGGCTTCCAGACCTGTCATCAGGCTAGAGCAATGGCTGTTTTGCATGGTGGAAGAGGAAGCATAAGGTAAGCTTGTGTCTGTTGGGTTAAACCTCTCCAGTTCCAGAGAATCTTTTGTTGGGTTAAAATTTTGTTGGGTTAAAGCTGTTTTGCCTGTTGGTGTAAGGCTCTTGTTTGTATGAGCTGGGAGGAGACTTGCTTATGTGCTCATTAGTGCTCTATTGTTTTATTGTGTATAGGCTCAGCTCCTCTGCCTGAGCAAATCTCATCAAAGGGGTGAAGCATCTGCTGAGAAGAAGTGAATCAGAGACTTAGGGCCTTTCTACCTACACTGTTATAGTGCTACCATTCCACTTTCAATGTCCCATGGAATTCTGGGGTTTGTAGTTTACTGAAGTCAAAGAGCTTTCTGGCTAAACTGCAAACTCCAGGATTCCATAGGATGTTGAAAGTGTAGTAATAGCACTATAACAGTGTAGTGCAGAAAGGCCCTTAGTTGGTGGAGGAGCTACCAGCCACTAGCTCTCTATATTGCTGCAGCCCCAGTCCCTGGAGCTTGGCAAACAGGCAAGGCCAACAGGCATTTCATGTGGGCATTTTGAGGGGGAAACCTAGAGTTCTGTTTCAGTGCCTACTTAAGACTACGGAATATGGATGGTGAGGGACCTGCTGCAGGTGACTGCAGCAAGTGCAAGTTGGCTGCCCTGTCAGAAGAGAAGGTCCAGCAACCTGAGGCCCAAATATCTACTCCATAGCATGTTATGGGGCATTAGGTTTTCTTGTTCAAAGCAGAGCAGACTGTACTGGACGAGGAACATGCAGGGAATGTCAAAGATTATTGTCAGTGGCTCTGAGATTATATCTGTAAGTATGCACATCATTACCCATACCACTGCATCGTATGTACAACCCATTGTTACATCAGCATTCCTGTATGGAAGTCCATGCATTTATGTGCCGTAGTAACAGATGCAACTGAATGGAAGGTACTGAAAGCTGCAGCAATGTATGGCTGCTCCAATTCTTTAATTGATTTTTCTTTTTCTTTTTTTTGGTGAGTTCTTCCCCACTTCTGAGATAACTTAGATTCAGAAGCAGTAGACTAGAGTGCCGATCGTACCAAGAATACAGGGGAATTTCTTTCTTTTTTTCTTTCTTTCTTTCTTTCTTTTTTTTTTTTTGAGGAAAAATTAAAATATAGTGGTAGACAGCATGTTTTAAGTCCCAGGTTCAATCTACCGTACCTCCAGTCAGGGCCTTGTCTGACACCCTGGAGAACAGCATAGGTCATCCATGGATGAATGGTCTGGCTTGGTATAGAGCTGTGTTCCCAGTTAAATCCATCCTTTATTCAGAGTCACAAAGACTGGAATCTTGACTTGTTTTGAGTGAAGGACCATGACTCTGAGATGCAACATACCCCTTCTATAAAGGAGATTCAATCCTTAGTTTCTCAAGTTTGAGCTCAAGAACCTTCCTGTCTGAAACCTTGAAGAACTACTGTCTGCCACTGTAGATAGTACCAAACTAGATGGATCAATGACTTGTCTCAAAAGTACATCTAGCTTCCTCCGCTACTGTGTAACCTCATCAGTGGCAGAAAAGTCAAGATTGATGTGTGATGCAACCTACTGTTAGAATAATGTATCTCATGTTGTTATATTGCAAAGTGTTATAGAAGAAGATTAAATACATACATACATACATACCTATCAGTTCAGAAGTAGTAGTTTAAAGTTGATCCAGCTATTCTTCCTGTCTAAAAGCACTAGCTGAGCCTTCCTTTGGTTCATGTTCTTCTCTCTTCTTTGTTATCTTTTTGTCTGCAGACCTTGGATGGGAATAAGGGCCTCCAATTGAGCTTGCTGCCTTTAATGTGTTTCCATCAGTCTTAGCAACACTGAAGCAGTTCTCTTCCTGGTCTTAGTATCCCATCACTTGAGATCTTTTAACAGTATGTCAGAGAAGCACTTGGTTCAATTAGAGTGTTCTTTTTTCAGGATGGAGGGGAAGTCTGAGGCAGAGGTTGGTCTGTCGATTCCTTTTAAAGAAGACTTTCCTCCACAGATCTCAATAAGGATGTACTCAAATAAATAGCAATAGCTATTTCTATACCGCTTATCAGCTAAGTGCTCTCTAAGCGGTTTACAATGTGTTAGCTAATTGCCCCCAACAAGCTGGGTACTCATTTTACCGAGCTGCAGAAGGATGGAAGGCTGAGTCAACCTGGAGCCCAGCAGGATCGAACTCATAACCTTGTGGCTGCAGTACCAGCATTTAACCGCTGCACCACCAGGGCTCTTATTATTAATAGTATTCCAATTAAGAAAGATAGGATTGGGTCCTCCCTTAGGATTTAACTTACTTGCACTTAGAGTACACCAATGAAACTCAATGAGATGAGTTAGTCACTGAAGTCCTATTGATTTCAATAGATTCGCTCTCAGGATGACTAGGCCTGGACACAGACCCATATTCTTAAGCATTTTTGGGGATGCAAATTTCATGGCTTTCTGTATAACTCTTTCCAAGTATGTCTGTTTAGGAAAGACTGCACCAAAAGACAACAGATGGCACTGTGCTAGTTATTTCAAAATAGAGTAAACCCATTTAATCCATTGTTGAATAGTGAGTCTAATGGATTTAATGGGTCTACTTTAGTTAGAACTATAGAATCATATTGCTGGAAGCGACCCCAAGGGCCATCCTGTCCAACCCTTTGCGATGCAGGAAGGCACAATCAAAGCATTCCCAAAGGTTGGCATCCAGCCCCTGTTTAAAAATTTCCAAAGAAGAAACCGTTCTGTTCTATCCCTTGACCAAAGATGTGTTCTACATGAGTAGGGAGGAACCATTCAGTACATGGTGTTTCTATGAAATAGAGGACTCTAGAGGGCACTCTAGAAGCTTCAGTCTTTCCATTCCTTACCCTGTTTAAATGTACTCTTGTTACCTTCTCAAGAAGCAGTTTCAGAGGAACTCAAGTGGAGTTCTTTTATAACAACCTGGGTTGGCTTTGGCGCCCACTCTTCTGTGCCTGGGACCTTCCTGGTAGCCTGTGATTGGTTTCTTCTTGCCCCCAGCTCTTGAACAATGGATGGAAGGGGCATTTACTTCCCAGGAACCTCCAGCTCCTACCCATGCAAGGACATGTGTTCCTTAGGTGCTCTCTGCAGCCCTAGAGGGTAGGTCCAGGTCTAATGGTTTGAAGTTACAGGAAGATAGATTTGGGCTGAACATTAGAAGGAACTTTTTGACAGTAAGAGCAGTTCAGCGATGGAACTAATTGCACAGAGAGATGGTAGGGTCTCCTTTTCTGGACATCTTCAAAAATAGGCTGGGCAGCTATCTGCTGGAGTACTTTAGTTGGAGTTCTTGCATTGAGCAGAGAGCTGGAGTCATGGCCTCTGGGGCACCATCATCATCATCATCATCATCATCATCATCATCATCATTATTATTATTATATTACATTTTACATTAAAACTAAAAAAAAAAACACCCCCTTCCCCACTTCCATCATTTTCCCAATTGAATTTGCTTATTTTTCCTCTTACATACATATTTAGACTTCATATTTAACCATAACAATAGTCTTACATTATTTGCTACATCTTACTTTAAACCATTGCTACTTATTACTTATCATATACAATATCGCTTCACTTCATTTTCATTATTACTTTCATCTTATTTCTGTATCATTTCTTTATCCAATTCAGTACTTCTTTCCATTCTCTTTCAAAATTCTGTATAGACTTATTTCTTAATGAACATATTAATTTTTCTGTTTCTACCATATCTGCCTCTGGGGCACCTTTTAACTCTATGATTCCATGCTGCTACCACTTTAGTCAATGAGAAAATCTCCCCAGTTGATGGGAGGGCACCCTGCAGAGTTGGCTTCCATTCTTCTCTCGTCTTTCCTTCTGGAGAAATGAAATAAGGAGTAAATCAAATCTACTTAGTTCAGCCTTTCCACCTGGAAAAGTATACGCTGTGTGCTCAAATAGTCAAAGCCCCAGTCAAGTTTAACAGGGAGATACACAAAGGGAAATATTTTTCTCATTCTAATTTTTTTTTAAAGTTACGTCAGGGTTAAAAGGCATAATGAAATATACTCTGGGAGTACTCTCCAGGTACAGTTTAAGAAGTTGCAGTGTTACAAAAACAAGTTGCACGTAAGCAGTCGGGGGGATAAACCAGCCAGGGAAATAAGCAGAAACCCTCACAAGAATCGGTCAGGAAAGAAACAGAAAACCTCAGCAGAGCCCTCTGCTTCATAGAAGCACTATGTACTGGATGGTTTCTCCCTTCATGTGGAATATCAAGGGATAGAACAGAAATTCATCAGTTTCCCAACTAGGGTTGAATTTGGAGTTCCTAACCCTTCAAGAAACAAGTGGGAAGAAAAATGGCACATCAAGACTTCCCACAAACTAGTGATATGTGGGAACTTTTTTTTTCTGAGCACAACATAAACTGTGCAGTTTTTGAGAATATGTGCAATTTTATAGTCAAAACCTACACTCACAGCTTTTTTTTTTTTAACAGAAAACTGCACACTTTCTCAACAGGAAAATATCGCTCACTGTTTTGCATTGTTTTTCACTAGGTACTTAAGGAAAGCACGGAAAATGTAAAACTTTATATCTTTATACAAACAGTGCAGTGGAGCATTCAGCATCATAGCTGTAGCCTTCCTGGTCTGAAAATTACAAAACCCAAACATCACACAGCAGGAAAAGAAAGTTGGGTCAACTAAAGTTGCAGCCACACATGGTTGTGTTGTCTAACATTTCTGGATTTTGTGCAATATGTTTGTTGTGCAAAATTTTTGTTGTGCAACATTGATGTTTCAATGTAGAAAACAGCAGTGTTGCACAGCAAAGATGTTGCACAAAATAAGTAAAGTTGCACAAAAAATAGGCATGTACTTTGGTTATACAACATTGCTGATCTTGCACATTTTTTGTTGTGCAACGTTGTTGGTTTTGTTACATAGGAAACACAAGATTGTGCCAGAAAGATGTTATGCAAAATGAGCAGTGTTGAATGAAAAATAGCTGTGTGGTTTTGTTGTGCAACAATGATGTCTTCTGCCCAATATTTTTGTTGTACAATATTTTTGACATGCAACATTGCTGTTGCACACCAAAAAGAGTAATCTTGCCCAAAGCACATACGTGGCAGCCTGAAAGCAGTCTTTTCCATACCAAAAACTGCACAGTTTCCAGGGAAGGCTGCACAGTTCTCAGGAGGAGCTGCATAGCTTCCAAAAAACTGTAGGGTTTTTTTTTTGTTTTGTTTTGTTTTTTGGTGAAGCTATACAATTTTTGTGGAGAAGCTGTGCATTTTCCTGTTATTGCAGAGAAAACTTCACAGATGTCTTGAAGCTACCAACAAAAAACTGTTTCATTGTCTTGGTTATCTCTTGGGACATGGGGAAGTCAAGATTTTCTATCACTACTTTGTTCTTAGCTGGAACATCAGTTCCAGGGGTTGAGGGTGGGAGTCCAAGTCCTCTGCTGAACTTCAGCTCTCCCCACAAAAGTGAAATGCTGCCAGCGGTCTATACCAGCTGCCTGTCTATGTCATCCACACACTGTGATGGAGCCTTTTTAAAAAATCTTGGGCTTCTACAATTCTCAATCTTTCCAAACTTTTGTAACTTCATCAGTGTCCAGCTTACTGGCAGTGAGGCTGGGGTCTCCATCCCTTCCTCCTCTCTCTTTCTTCCTTCACTTCTCCTCTCCCCTTTGGCAGTACAGTTTCCTAATTGGCTAAATTAAACCATTACCTACCCCGACACTGAGCCAGCAGTATGGCTTCATTACTAGACAAGAATAAGTGATGAGAGCCTTTGTCACTTGAATTCATCGGACTGCCAAAAATGAAAACAAAACTAACCCTGAAGTGGTTGGAAGATCATATTTTTGTTCTTGTTCTTGATGTTGTTTTTAGATTGGTATTTTTTGTTGTTAAATAGTGCAGGAGAAATCTGCAATCAATTTTTTAAAAGCTGATTGCTTCTCCTGGGTACTTTCAGAAGAGACAACTTCCCCCTTTTATGACCAAGAAATAGGGCAGTTTGGGGAACTTAGAGAGGCCACGAAAACTAGCCTTGTGGGCCATCCGTGGCCCCAACATTGCGCCTTGCTCACCTGTACTTTATAGCAATTTTCTTACCAGGGTTGCTGTAATGGAAACAGGTATTCAGCTGGGATGGCCCAACCTTCTAAGGTAGGATTTCTGCTACCTGCTGTCTCCAGATTTTGTGGCCTATGAGATTTCTATCAATACTATGACCCTCCCCACATATACCCTCCATCCCTGGTATATTTATTCATTGTTTTGCAGCCCAATAGGAAATAGCTCAGAAAGAAAGTAAGAAACTTACCATGTTGACATTCCCAAACAAACAAGCTGTTCTTCTGTTTACTCAACAAATGCATTCCATGACTTATAAATGGTTCCCATGGTCCATTTAGCTTCGTATACACACAACAAGATTACTCACCCTCTTGCTCCCAGGAGCAGCATAGAGTACAGATGGGGAACCAGGTTGCCTAGCGACTGCTAGGACATCAGGGTGCTTGGATAAATCAAGTCGATGCAGCTCTGAGTGTTCTGAGGTTTTGGAAATAAGACCAGAACTTTACCCGCAAATCCTCAAAGCTGTTTGTTCACACCCACCCCTTGGCAGAACAAGGCATGGCATGTTCTTGTTCCACGCCATCAAGGCACATGAAGCCTTAAATAGAAAGGAAGGGAGAGAAAAAGATTGGGAAAATGTCATTACCTGTTCTTAATGTTTCTTATGACTGGAAATGAAGAGGTTGAGGATAATCCAAAGGCCAGGTGGGAATGGTGAGCCTGGAGGAGAAGTTTGAAAGAAGGAAAAAGGGTGGCAGCTGATCAACTTTCAACCCTCTCCTCCAACTTGCAGTACAAGGGCAGAAAGAGCGACCTGCTTTACTACGTTGTTCGATGGATAGCAAACATTTTTCAGGTTTTCACAGCAAAACCCATAACTTAGCTAACCCATCGTTAAACTACTGGCTCTACATGATTCTCCTTTCCTTCCTGCTTTAAGCCATCCAGCCTGCTTGTTCAGTTTTGATTTATGGCAACCCTATCAATGAGAGACATGCATGAGACCCGGTTATGAACAGCGCAGTCAGGTCCTGCAAGCTCAGTGTCACCGTTGGCTTCCTTGCTTCAGTCTGTGTGCCAGAAACAAGGTCTTCCTCTTTCTCTGTTGGCTTCTACCTTACTGAGCATTATCGTCTTTTCCATTGAGCCAGGTTGTCTCATAATATATCCAAGGAATTATAGCCTTAGTTTAGCTGCACTGAGAATTCAGGCTTGGTTTGCTTTAGGATCCATTCATTTGTCTTTTTGGTAGAACTCTCATCTAGCACCACATCACAATTTTTTTAAAAAAATCACACCTCAAAAAGAAATATACAAAGTAGGAAAGAATACAGAAAGGGGCAACCAAATATGGCTGTAGCAGTGTTTCCAGTGAAGAAAGGTCACCATTGGTTCTTGTGGGTTTTTTGGGCTTTGAGACCATGTTCTGGTTGTATTTTCTCCTGACGTTTCGCCTGCATCTGTGGCTGGCATCTTCAGAGGAAGGGTGAATTGGAAGTGGAGTGGAGAATATATATGCCAGTCTCCTCCTCCCGGGGGGAGGGAGCAATTAGCATAATAATCCTAATGTGTGTACTGAATACTTGTTCCGGGAGGGAGACTTCCTGAGCCCAGGTGGGGCTCGTTAGTATCTTTTGTGTTTTGATTTTGGTGTTTTTCAATACTGGCTGCCAAATTTTGTTGACCTTCTGAGTCTCCTCTTTCCTGTTAAAATTATCCAAGTGTTTGTGGATTTCAATGGCCTCTCTGTGTAGCCTGACCTGGTAGTTGTTAGAATGGTCCAGAATTTCTGTGCTTTCAAATAACATTCTGTGTCCCAGTTGGTTTATAGTGTGTTGTGCTACTGCTGACTTTTCTGGCTGGACCAGCCTTTCGTGTTCTTTGATTCATGTTTGGATGCTGCGTTTTGTGATCCCTATGTAGACCTGACCACAGCTGCACGGTATGCAGTAAACTCCTGCAGAAGTTAGGGGATTCCTCTTGTCCTTTGCTGAGTAAAGCATTTGCTGAATTTTCCTGGTTGGTCTGTAAATTGTTTGGAGGTTATGTTTCTTCATGAGTTTCCCTATTCTGTTAATGACTCCTTTGATATATGGTAAAAACACATTCCCTTCAGGTGGCCGTTTATCCTTACTCCTGTGGTTTTTTCGGGGTCTTGAGGCCCTTCTGATATCTGAGCTGGAGTACCCATTAGCCTGTAGAGCCCAGTTTAAATGATTCAGTTCCTCATTCAAGAGGTGAGGTTCACAAATTCTTTTTGCACGGTGTACCAGAGTTTTTATTGTGCTCCTTTTTTGTCTTGGGTGGTGGTTCGTGTCTTTATGTAGATATCTATCCGTGTGTGTAGGTTTTCTGTACACCATGTGGCCCAATCGATGGTTGGGTTTGCGGGTGACTAGGACATCCAGAAATGGTAGTTTTCCCTCATTTTCTTTCTCCATGGCAAATTGGATGTTCGGGTGGATGTTGTTTAGATGGTCCAGAAACTGGGTCAGCTGTTCATCACCATGGCTCCAAATGGTGAAGGTGTCATCCACCTAACAGAACCATGTAGTGGGCTTTTTTGGTGCTGTTTCCAGGGCTTGCCTTCCAAAGTGCTCTATGTAAAAATTTGCTGTCACCGGGCTGAGCGGGCTTCCCATGGCTACCCCATCTCTTTGCTCATAGAACTCATTGTCCCACTGGAAGTAACCTGTAGTGAGGCAATGTTGAAACAGGGCTGTGATGTCTTTCGGAAAAATCTGTTGCGTTACTTAGCTAGTTTGCTCTTATTCAGAGCTCTTGATATCTTGCAAGCCTCGCCTCACTGTTCTCTTGTAAGCTTCTAGTCACTTGCCAAAGTAGTAGTCAGTTTCTGGACTCTGGGTCCATCACCATCACTCTCTCTAGCTAAACAAAGGCAGTGCAGGTCTGATAGGATTGAAACTAGAGATAAGAGATAGAGTGATTAGCAGAAAAGGGTTGATGTTTAGTTAATCATTCATCAGCTAAAGCAAATCAAATTCAATTATATTTATATTAAAAGTAAGGAAAAACTAACTACAGTTAGCCCTCCACATTTGCTAGGGTTAGGGGCACAGGACCCTCATGAAAGTGGGAAAACTGTGAATAACTGTAGGCCCTCTCAAACCATATTTAACGCACAAAAAAGTATGATCACCCTATTCAACCCACCAGAGATTCCTTTGAGGCATCAGGGCTCCTTCTCAAGGCAGAAGTGGGGGGCTGGTGGGGCTTAGGGCCACCTCCACTGCTGCCCCACACCATTTTTAAGAGGGACTTACAAACCTCATTTGCAGTTTCTCAGCCTCATGAGACTCGCAGGCCCTATTAAAAATGGCACAGGGAGGCAGCAGAGGTGACAGCAAATAATCTGTGAATAATGAAATCTGCAAAAGTGAAACCTGCAGATGTGGAGGGCTGACTGTAGTTTGTTTACATTTAATTGCCACTAAAACAATTACTAGATTGAAGCTGGTGTTCTTGATTTTATTCAGCACCGCCTCCAACTGTACCACTAAGGCAACTCTGGACCGCATCAGTAGAAGTATGAGGTCCAGGCGGAGGAAAGTGCCTTTCTGCTTTGGTCTGAGATCAGTTGGCATGCTGTGTTCAGTTCTGAGCACCACAGAAGGTTACGGACAAGCTGGAACACGTCCAGCAAAAGGCAACCAAGATGATGAAAGGTCTGAAAACCAAGCCTTATGAAGAACAACTGAGGGAGCTGGGAATGTGTAGCTTGGAAAAGAGAAGCCTGGGAGGTGACATGATGCCATATTTAAATATTAGAAAGGACATCATGTAGAAGAGGCAGAAAGCTTGTTTTCTGTTGCTTCAGATATTAGAACACAAACAAGTGGATTCAAATTACAAGAAAAGAGATTCTACCCAAACATTAAGAGATTCCACCCAGACATTCTTTACTGCAAAAGCTGTTCAACAGTGGAATGGACTGCTTCAGATGTCTGTGGACTCTTTCTTTGGAGGTCTTTAAACAGTAGTTTTATGGGTATTATTTGAGAGTGCTGTAACTGTCTATTCCTGCATGGCAAGGAGTTGGACTAGATGACCTTTGTGGTTTCGTCCATGAATATGGGAGTGAAGGAAACTGCTGCATAAATGCTTGAAAATCCCATTTCTTATCAATTCCAGCAAAACTTCTTCAGTAATTTCTGTTGTTAACTGGAATTAAGCAAGGCATTTTAAAATAAAAGTTATTTGTCAAGGAAAGAAGTGCGGTCAATGCAGTTCAAGGTCCGGGACAAAAAGCAGCTTGAGAAAGGTCAAAAGCCAAGCAGGGAGTTACTGAAGGTGCCGACCAAAGGTCAGGAAATGAAAGTAACACAGTGCCCAGTAGAGATAGCAAATCTGTTGTTTTGCAGAAAAGAGACAGGTTTTGAGTGTTTCCTAATTTAAAGCTAGCTGTAAATCACCACAACTGACCTAATTAGTGCAGTGTTTATTTTTCAACTGCTCCAAGGCATTTTCTTTTCTTTGGTTCCTTCCACTTTACTCTCCAGAATGATGCAGTATTTTTGAGTCCTGCAGTTCAGAGACTCCATGGAATAGCCCACTCTCTAATTCCAGGATATTGCTACCAGTCTGCTTTGGCTCTGACTGGAGCCTGTCAGCTGGATTCTTCTTTTCCCTTCATAACCAGAGGATGCTTTTTCTGCCTCTGGAGCAGAAGAAAATGCATTCACTCCATACATGACTTTGCTCCAGATATTTAGGCCATTTCCTCACAGGGCGAGGGAATCGCCCCGTGACGCTGCTCACCGGACTTTTGGGCTCCCCGGTCCGGTCCACGCTGCTCCAGAGCAGTGCGTGGCCGCCACTCTGCACTGCTCCGGGGACGAAAATGGTGGCTTCCAGTTGGTCAAGGCTCTCGACCAACCACTGAAGCTCACCAGCCTAAAGCCCACCCCTGGCAGATCGCAGGCTCGCACCAACGCGAGCCTGCGAATCTGCATAAGGGAGCAGGCTCGCACTGGCGCACTCCGTGCTTTTGAAAAACCTCAAGAAACAGGTTTTTCAAAAGCACGCTGGATGACCACTTGGTGCAGATCTACATTAAGTAGGTCCAACCCAGTCCGCTCCCAGGTGCAGACGTCCTCCCTGCAGGACCCTCTGCACCGTTTTAAAAACCCCGTGTGGAAATGGCCATAAAGATGACTATCATGTCATCAATCAGTATTCTCCAGAGGAAACATATCAGGTTCCCTAAGCCATTTCTCATATGGCTTGGTTTTCAAATTTTGATCATCTTGGTTGCTTCCTCTGGACACATTCCAAGTTGTCCATATCCTTCTTGGACTGTGGTGCCCAGAACTGGACACAGTGTTCCAGGTGGCATCTGACCACAGCAGAATAGAGTTTCCTTTGATACTATAGTCCTGTTGATGCAGCCTTGACCTGCATTTGCTTTTTGGGCTGCCCCATTGTGTTGTTGACCAAAGTTTAGTTTCCTAGTCCAGAAGCTAAACTTTCACATCTATTGCTTTCAGGACAGATGCCATCCATCCTATATTCGTACATTTTGGGTTTTTTTCCTACTCTGGTGTAGCCTTTTAAATGGTGTTGAAATTCATTTTATTAGTTTTGGCTCGGCTCTCCAGGTCATTTGATATGCTGATTGTGTCTTCTGGGATATTAGCTAGCCCTCCTAGTTTGGTGTAATCTGAGTTTAATTTGAGAATGAAGAACACAACTTCCTTTTGGAAACTTCTGAAACACTGACTATAGGTATGAAGTTTTACTGGAAGGATTGGTATTGTGGGGCTTCTCGTGCAATTACAAAATAAAAATATTGGAAAGGCTTTAGATTTATGCAATTCACTCCACTGGTCTAGCCACATATTTGAACCAGGTACATGACTGGCATTCCTCTGCTTGGGTCTAAAGAGGAAGAGAAATATCCTATGTTGCTGGGAGTAGGCTTTTATTCAGCTTTTTAGGGTAGATAAAAGTATAGATCTTGAAGGAAGGAAGGGTGGAAGCTTAAGAGTCAACCAAGTGGAGTAAAACATTGACACATTGAAAGGAGGTATGGTGGCCTTATTTGAATGAATGAATGAATGAATGAATGAGCTGGTTTTCTGTTGCTTCAGAGGGTATGACCCGAAGCAATGGATTAAAATTACAAGAAAAGAGAATCAGACTGAACATTAGAAAGAACTACTTGACACTAAAGGGCTCTTTGCCAGTGGAATGGACTGTCTGTCGTGTGCTAGCTACTCTTTTACTCTCAGGAAAACATTCACGGCTTTTCCACTGTATTTAATGAGGTATCAGAGGCATAGCTTACAACTGTTGCTAAAGCTAACAATCTACAACACTCACTTGGTTATATAGTGATGTACACTTTAACACACACACAATTCCCATTGGTGGATTCTCCAGTTCTTCTTCTCTCCCAAACTTCCAGCAGTTCTCATGAGACTTTATTTCCATACTTTGATCTAACACATCTCTGCTGTTACCTTATCTCTCTTCTTTGTGTACCTTAACATTGGCTGGATGCCTTGGGCTGGCTTTTCCCAATCAATTCTCTTTGATCCCTCTTCACTAGGATGAGATGCCTAGACCCTTTCCTTTGATATACAATACGTAAGTCATTTCCACACTACATTGCTATAGTGCTATTATTTCACTTTCAACATCCTGTGGAATCTTGGGGTTTGCAGTTTAGGAAGTGGCCTTTACAATTCTCAGCCAGAGAGCTCTTTGACCTCAGGAAGCTACAAACCCCAGAATTCCACAGGATGTTGAAAGTGGAATAATAACACTATAACAGTGTAGTGCAGAAATGGCTATTGTTAATCACAATTCTAGCCTAGATATTCTAAAACTCATACATAGTAAATCACTTGTTGATATGCCTTGACACCCTGGCTAAATACTCACAACTATCATTCAGATTTTAACTGATGTTAAGCATGGAACATATGGCAGTCTGTAACACATGGTATTCATTTAGGCCGTATGTTACATCCAGAGGATAACTTGCTACAACAATGTTTTATACTAGCATTATCCACAGGCATGCATTTTATCGTGAATGAGTCACACTATCAATTATGTCATAGAGCACAGCCAACATGACACCGTCTCAGGGGATGGTGGGCTCTCCTTCCCTGGAGGTGTTTGAACAGAGCTTAGATGGCCACCTCTCAGAGGTGCTTCAGTAGTGGCTTCTTGAGCAGCAGAGAGGAGAAGTCCCAGCAGATGGGAGGACGGCAAATGTTGTACCCATCTTCAAGAAGGGTCAAAAAGAGGATCCTAGTAATTATCGCCCAGTCAGCCTGACATCAATTCCAGGAAAGATCCTAGAGCAGATCATTAAACAGTCAATTTGTAATTACTTAGAAAGCAATGCTGTAATCACTAAAAGCCAGCATGGAAGTAAGTCATGCCAGACTAATCTTATCTCTTTTTATGACAGGCTTACAAGCTTGATAGATGAAGGGAATGCTGTAGACGTAGCATATCTTAACCTCAGTAAGGCCTTTGACAAAATTCCCCATGACATTCTTCAAAGAAGCTAGTAAAATGCGGGCTGGACAGGGCTACTGTTAGTTGGATTTGTGATTGGTTTACTGACAGCAACCAAAGGGTGATCACGAATGGCTGCTTTTCATCCTGGAGAGAAGTGACTAGTGGGGTGCCACATGGTGCTGTCCTGGGCCCAGTACTATTCAACATCTTCATCAGTGACTTGGATGAAGGAGTGGAGGGCATGCTGATCAAATTTGCAGATGACACCAAATTGGGAGGGGTTGCTAATACCCCAGAGGACAGGATCAAATTTCAAAATGACCTTGACAGATTAGAGAGCTGGGCCAAAGTTGACAAAATGAATTTCAGCAGAGAGAAGTGTAAGGTCCTACACTTAGGCAGAAAAAATAGAAGGCACAAATATAGGATGGGGGACACGTGGCTGGATAGCAGTACATGTGAAACGGATCTAGGAGTCTTCATAGATCACAAGCTGAACATGAGTCAGCAGTGTGATGCGGCAGCCAAGAAAGCCAACACGATTTTTGGTTGCATCAATAGGAGTATGGTGTCTAGGTCGAGGGAGGTAATGGTACCACTCTGTTCTGCATTAGTTAGACCTCATCTTGAGTACTGTGTCCAGTTCTGGGCACCTCAATTCAGGAAGGATGTCAACAAGCTGTAACGTGTCCAGAGGATGGCAACCAAAATGGTGAAGGGTCTGGGAGCCATGCCCTATGAAGAATGGCTTAGGGAGCTGGGGATGTTTAGTCTGCAGAAGAGAAGGTTAAGAGCGGACATGATAGCCATGTTTAAATATTTGAAAGGATGTCATGTTGAGGAGGGAGCAGGCTTGTTTTCTGCTGCTCCAGAGACTAGGACAAGGAGCAATGGATTCAAGCTGCAGGAAAGGAGATTCCACTTGAACCTCATGAAGAACTTCCTGACGGTCAGAGCTGTCCAGCAGTGGGATATACTGCCAGAGTGTGGTAGAGTCTCCTTCTTTGGAGGTTTTTAAGCAGAGGCCATCTGTTGGGAATGCTTTGATGGGTGTTCCTGCATAGCAGGGGGTTGGATTGGAATGGCCCCTGGGGTCTCTTCCAACTCTATGATTCTATGATTGGGCTCGGGGGCATTGGAAGTCCCCTTCCAACTCTAGGAGTCCATGACTCACTCTTTGAGAAAGGCTTGGGGAAGGTGTAGGAGCCCATGTGGGAGTCCATTGGCCTTTTTTTCCAGCTCTAAAATTCTCTTTGGGAGGGGGGATAACACTAATCACTCCTAATGAAATTGGAAAGGACTGAAAGGCCGTTTCTATTCCCCACCCCATGGTTGTTCACTAAAGCAAGGTATTTAGGCCATTTCCACACTAGAATGTTATAATGCTATTATTCCACTTTCAACGTCCTATGGAATCCTAGGATTTACGGTTTACGCTCCCTAAATCGCAAACCCCAGGATTCCCAAAGATGTTGAAAATGGAATAATAGCACTATAACAGTCTAGTGTGGAAATGTGAACATACCTTGCTTTGAGAAGAATTGCACTCCCTAAAGTCAGAATTATCCTGGTGTTTCTTCTGGGGGAGGGATTTTTAAAAGTGGGGGTTTTCTGTTGTAGGAGGCCCTAGGGGCTACAAAATGGCCTTAGGGGCCACAAATAGCCCACAGGTGGTGTGAGTCCCTCCTTTGCTTTCAGATGATTTTTTCTTTCTTTCCCATGTGGATATTTACTGTTTAAACAACCGCCCACTGAGAAGAGTGCCATAAAAAATTTAAGAGGGAGTTGACAGGGGAGAGGGGTTGAGGAGAAAAGAAGAAAATAATTACAGATGAAAACCTGAAGTTTTGATATGATTCTGAATTCTCTGAATGCTTCACAGTGCCAGGCATGAATTTAAAGGCGGTCTGGGCTCTATTTTCCCCACCCTTTTTATCATGCTTCCAGTCAGTTGGCTCCCTCCCTATTATTTTGTACTGTGCAGGAAGTCTGAGTAGTGAAACTGAAGGGTATAATCACAGGTGCCAGGCATGGAATGAAGAAGAAACAGCAGAAGCAGGAAAAGCAAGTCTGCAGTGCAGAGCAAAGTGGGGAAGAAATAAAAGTTAAGCTGAATTTTTTAAAAAAACCTATAAATGAGCTGTAAAAATTAGATTACAGGGGTCTGGAAAAGGTGGGAGGAAAATGAAAAGGAGTAAAAAAGAAACCTGACACCCAGCTTTTAAAATAGAGAAACAGTTGAATAGAATTGAATTGCAGGAGTTGATCTGAGTTTTGAAAGTTTCCCAGTGATTCAATTAATACAATGGGCTTAATGGTGGAGTATACACTTTGCAAGGAAAAGGTCTCATACAGCTCCGTTTAGTATCAGCCCAGTATCCCTGTGCTGTTCTAAGTAAAGGTTATGTGTGATGGCACATTGTAACTCAAGTGCACAAACTGCATGACACATTTGAACCCAAAAGACACCCAGCAACCAGGCAGGTGAGGTTCAGTGCCATCATCCCACCTGGTGGAGTCAGGGAGCACTTGGCATTGGAAACCCTTCCATCCCATTCCATGTACACCCATGGACTATGATGGACATGGAAACTTGTGTGTCCTGGTACCACGCAGAATGCCTGTAGATTTCTGACCTTCTTCAGTGAAGGAGGCCTATAATGCAATCCCAGCTCAAAAGTGTTGCGGCTGCTAGTTGGACTGTCTTAAAACAGTCATGGTTCCCCATCCTTATGTCTTTAGGCAAAGGGATTGATGTATTAGAATCATAGAATCATAAAGTTGGAAGAGACCCCAGGGGCCATCCAGGCCAACCCCTGCCACGCAGGAGCACACATCAAGGCACTCCTGACAGATGGCCATCCAACCTCTGTCTAAAAAGCTCCAAAGAAGGAGACTCCACCGCACTCCCAGGCAGCATATTCCACTGGAAAACAGCTCTGACTGTCAGAAAGTTCTTCCTGAGGTTTAAGTGGAATCTCTTCCTGTAGTTTGAATCCATTGCTCTGTGTCCTAGTTTTTGGAGCAGTGGAAAACAAGCCTGTTCCTTCTTTGATATGATATCCTTTCAAATATTTAAACAAATCTTAATCTTCCCTTCTGCAGACTAAACATACCCAGCTCCCTAGGCCACTCCTCATAGGGCTTCATGGCTTCCAGACCCTTCACCATTTTGGTTGCTCTCCTCTGGACATGCTCCAGCTTGTCAATATCCTTCTTGAAATGAGGTGCCCGGAACTGGACACAGGATTCCAGATGAGGTCTGGCGAAAGCAGAACAGAGTGGTATTACTACTTTCCGTGATCTGGACACCACACTCTTATTGATGCAACCAAGAGTTGCACTGGCTTTCTTGACTGCTGCATTACACTGCTGACTCATGTTCAGCTTGGGATTTACCAAGACTCCTAGATCCCTTTCACACGTACTGTTATCGAGCCACATTTCCCCCATCCTATATTTGAGCATTCTGCTTTTTCTACCTAAGTGTAGGACCTTACATTTCTCTCTGTTGAAATTCATTCTGTTAGCCTTGGCCCAGCTCTCCAATCTGTCAAAGTCATTTTGAATTCTGATCCTGCCCTTTGGGATATTAGCAACCCCTCCCAATTTGGTGTCATCTGCAAATTTGATCAGCATGCGTTCTACTCCTTCATTTCCTTTTGTCATTTGTCAGCTAACCTGTATTTGTTGGGAAATCAATCTAATCTGGTTACCTGGACCCCCAACATGTGAACAATGGCATGGTCAAAGAGGCAGATTTAGCATCAGCACTCTGCTTTCATTTTGCAAAATCCAAGTACATTTTGAAAAATATATACCCTATTTAGCTGTCAGTCTATAACAGTCCTCTCTCTGATTTTTTTTTCCATTATCCCCTTCTGTCATCTCAGACTTCAGTTGGCAAAAGGCTCTGGTGGCACCATTGCTCTGCTGGCTGATATCAGCTGGCTGAAGAGCCAAAAAGGAGAAAAAAAAGGGTGGAGAAGAGTCAGGATGAGGGAGAGGTTTAGTTATGCCTGATCCAAACCTCTTCCAGCACAAGGTCACAGACACTACACCAGCAGAGCTAGCCCAGAACCAGTGTAGTGCTCAGAAATTTTCAATGTCCTTGGACTGAGAGAGGTTTGGATTCAATAAAGCTTCAACTGGCCCTGAGTTGGCTCAGCCGGCCTTCAGCCATCTGGGGAACTACTGCTCTGTTTTAGTAACCACCACCTATTCCACAGTGGCATCCTTTCAATAGTACTGGGCACTGGCTGGCAGATCTCTAGGTGCATTACATTTATAAAAACAACCATGAAGAGCTGCAATACTGTGTAAAACCCTTTAAATCCTATAAAATCCCTGTCCAGCTCACCATGCAGCTGTGGGTAAGGCATGTCAATGCAAAGCCCCCCTAAGTTCAGTGGAAGAAGGATAAGGAACTAATGTGAATATTAAAGCACAGTACCACACACATTTCAAGACTACAGCAGATTGTAGGATAATTGGGATACATTTTCCTCATATGTCAAATGCAAAAAAAAAAAATTGTCTTTTTACATTAGTAGGGATCAAATTGTGAACTAAGACCGTTTCCATCCTACACTATTATAGCGTTAGTTAGTTAGTTATACTATAGTCATACTATAGTTAGTTAGTTAGTTATACTATATATAGTAGACTCAGGTCAACTGACTCGGACTCAAGTCAGTCTTAAGTTGCTTCAGTGACTCGACTCAGACTCGATTCGGCCATAAATGATGCAGTGGCTCGACTCAACTTGATACTTGTATATTTTTAGTGACTGACTTGCTGCCCTTGGTTCAGTAACATAACACGTTCATCCAGAAACCTTACGACTCTGAACAACACCTCCATCTCTTTTTTTCTCTGCTGGTCACATGACGATCTGTCTCAACCTCAAAGTGTGGGTACAATTTCTTGGAGGGGAATAGCGAACAGGTTAGGCAATGAGCTTCGGGTGGGCTTGAGGTCTGCTCAGCAGCCTGTCCCCGCTGCATACTGGAGGAGCCTTCTAAAACTTTTCCTAAATGCAGAAGGCAAAACTTGTCCTGAAAGCATAAGGCATGTTTCTCAGAGAACAGCAAGCATGTTAGGCAGTGGGCTTGTGAAGGAAGGATCCTTCCTTCCAAAGGTTTTGAAGCTTCAGGAATGGGGAGTAAGGAGGATTCTATTCCCCACTTCCAAAGCTGCAGTTCGCAAAATTGCAAATGTGGAGAGTCGACACTGCTTAATTTGTTAAAACTGACTTTATTCAACTCTGTCCAGAAATTCTGGAATACAGGTTGGGGTATAAAGTTTGCTCCAAGACTTGAGACTTGACTTGAAAGTATCTTCAAGGACTTGAGACTTGGAGTAAAAGACTTAAATACGTCACTGAGTTATAGTGCTATAATAGTACTATAGTGCTCTTATTCCACTTTCAACCTCCTATGGAATCCTGGGGTTCGCAGTTGAGGGAGGGGCTTTTGGAATTCTCAGCCAGAGAGCTCTTTGGCCTCAGGAAACTACAAACCCCAGAATTCCACAGGAGGTTGAAAGTGGATTAATAGCAGGGTGGAAATGGCCTAAGTGACTAGTGAGCTGCCTCAGGATTCTGTCTTAGCGCTGGTGTTGTTTAACATATATAAATGACTTGGATGATAGAATAGAAGCACATTGACTCATTTCAAGCTTGCTGCCCATCAAGATCCCTAGATCCTTTCCACATGGATTATGTGAGGTCTCACTCATCTTATATCTGTGCCTTTGATTTTCCCTACCCAAATGTCTTACCTTACATTTGTCCCTGTTGAAATTCAATTTGTTTGCTCAGTTATCTAGTTTGTTAAAGACCACTTGAATCTTTATTCTCCTCCCTGAGACATTAGCTGCTCCTCTCAGTTGAGTGTCATCTGCGAATTTCATTTGATTCCATCTCCTACTCTTCATGGTGCTGCCTTTAGATGAAATGTGGAAGAACTGTCTGCTGGATAGTGAAGAAAGCTGACAGGAAGACAATCAACTCAGTCAAATGTAGTTTTGGAAAAGAGTTCTACAGATACCAGGGACAGCCAGAAAGACAAATGGGTCCTAGAGCAAATCAGATCTGAATTCTCACTAGGGGCCTTATCACGCTACACTGCTACAGTGCTATTATTCCACTTTAACTGCCATAGCAATATCGCATGGAATCATGGGAGTCGCAGTTTAGGGAGAGGCATTTAGAATTCTCAGCCGGAGAGCTCCAGTGCCTCACCAAACTACAAACCCCAGAATTCCAAAGGGTGCAACCAAGGGAGTTAAAGTCAGCCCTCCACATTTGCAGGTTTGACTTTCACAGATTTTATTATTTGTGAGTTTCTCCAACCTCTGCCAGCAAAATCTCAAGTGCTTCTTTTCCGGGGGAACCTTCCCTCTTGGCAGCTCCAGTCCGGCCTCACGGCTCTTTAAAACCCCACCTTTGATCCTCCTCTTTCTCCACCAGCTGCTGCTTGGACAGCTAAGGATGGCTCACAGTCCAGTTTCTCAGCACCACAAATCCTCTCCCAACGACCCACGTACCCAAGGAAGGAAATGGAAGTATAGGGCCACCATGCTGACTCACCCTTCTTCCCTTTGCTTTCCCTGATCTGGTTTGAATCCTGGTTGTCCATTCCCCACCATGCCTCAGCCCCCTTCTCACAGACGCACACCCCCATTTTGATATTTGCGATTTTCCCACTATTGCCGGGGTCGTGCACCCCTAACTCTAGCAAATGTGGAGGTCTGACTGTAATAGCACTATAACAGTGTAGTGTGACAGGGATCTAGAAGGCTGCAATACTTTCAATATATTATGAGAAGATAGGACTCCTTGGTAATTCTTGATAGAGTTGAAGACAGTAGGAAGGAGACGACTGCACTACCGTGGATTGATTCAATCAAGGAAGCTGAATTTGTAAGACCCAAACAAGGCAGTTGATGATAGGGCTCTTGGAGGTTTTACGTTCATAAGATTGCCACACATCAGCATTTACCTGATGTCAAACAAGCATCCATAGACCACATGTGTCAAAGACCCATGAGCCAAATCTGGCCCACCAGGCCATTTCATGTGGCCCTCACACCTCTCCTGCAGCTGAGGTACTCCCCCTGCCTGGTGAGCCCGATCCCCACGTTGCAGCCCTGCTGGTATTCTGAAGAGGGGCCTAGCAGCCAGCACTCGCAATCTACTTCTACTTCTGACTGCTCCTCTGTCCAATCATCACTGTCAGGGCATTGCCATGGGTTACCATGGCAACACTCCACATGGCTCAAGAGAGTTAGACAGAGGAGCCTCAGAAGTAGAAGTAGATTGTGAGTGCTGGCTGCTGGGCCCCTCTTCAGAATACCAGCAGCCGGAGGCCAGCAATGTGGGGATGGGGCTCACCAGGTACAGAGAGAGGCAGGGGGGCAGAAAGAGCCACAGCAGGAGAGCAGAAAGAGGCACAGAGAGGGTCTTGGGGGACAGAAAGAGGCACAGAGGGGGGCTGGGGGCAGAAATATCATTGATATGATAAAAGAGTAGATACATTTATTTAGTCATACAGATACAACTGGCTCTTTGAGGGCAACCATAATGCTGATGTGGCCCAAGATGAAATTGAGTTTGACACCTCTGCCATAGACTCATCAGTGGGTCTCCTTAGGTGACCTGGCATTATTAAGTTACAACCTGAGACATCCCAGCAGTTGCTGGTAGGGAAGAAGGCAATGCTTTTTTCTTTCTCTCCATTTTGAAAATGCGTGTTCTGCTTGTAAATTGAGAACTGTCTCCATCCAGTTTGAAACTCACAGTCTCTTTTTGTTGGAAAGAGCCAGGTGTAACTAAACAGTCCTTACATTGTCATTAGTGGAGATTATTTCATGTGCCAAATTACATAAAGAAAGTCAAAGGAAGCCAAATTGAATGTCTTTACCCATCCAAAGCTTGGATAGCTTTACCTAGTGGTTGGAAAGGGTGAACCCTCAGGGAGTAAATGTCCCATAAAATTCCAATTTAAAGTGATGTATAAACAAGGTGATATATAACACCTCTCTTTGTTGCCTTTTCTGCAACATAGAAGCATAGCTACTCTGTAGCGTAGGAATGTGGGGGCGAGCAATGTTTCTGGGGCATCGCGGCCCGTAGCCACACCCCTGCGTGCCCTGGCCACGCCTCCGGTGTGCCCTGGCCATGCCCCCATGCAACACAGCCACACATCCGGCACAGTGGTCCCGCCTGTTGTGCCTTAGCTCCGCCCCCTCTCGCCCCCCCTCCACACACTCCAGGCTCCGCCGCTGTAGCTACTCCCCTGGAAATATAAACAAAATGTAAATGATTGTGGCAGCAGGATGGGATGGACTTAGGGATGAACATGTTTGAAACTGATGCAGAATGAAAATAAACTGATCTATCCGTTCATCTCCATGTTTCCAGACTTCTAACGTGCAGTGGGTTATTTCGATGTTGTGTAGTGGACCAAGAAACAATTGTCCACTGGCCAGATTTGGCTTGCGTGTGGCCAGTTGACCCAGGAAGGGCTGATGTTTTTGCAAGTTCTGTATTCTTTGCCAGTGATCCATAGTAATGACCCTTGTAAAACGTTGCAGAGTGAGAGGCGAGATTTAATAAAAGCTGTCTCGGAGTAGACAGGAAACCTTGAACCTGCCCATCCATGCGTTTAAGAATTGTGCTGAATGCTAAAATGGTAGTTTAAGCACTGTGGGTGCTATAAATGCAGAGTCTTTTTACAGCATAGACAGTTTTTAGGATAAAGGATAAAACACTTCAGTTATGCAATCTGTTTGACAAGGCCATCCAAATCCTGACTAGCAGAAGGGAAGACAACATGATCTCTGGGTTTTGTGTGCATTTTAAACTTTTGTTGATTCTTTTTTGTATACATCACCTCCTTTGTCCTGCCTGAAAAAGGTGACATTAAACCACACTTGAGGAGAATGCTGATCCCTATGGAATTTAGGAGCTCATTCTATGAGCTCTACTGGCTTCCTTATAGCAACCTTTCCTCACAACGTAGCCAGAAAAACACAGCTGTTTATGTTGTCGTTTTTGTTCATTTATATCTTGCCTTTCTCCCAAAATTGGGACTAATGATCGCTTGCTATTTAAAATCATAATACAGTTGGCCTTCTATATTCACTAGGGTTAGGGATGCAAGACCCTTGCAAAAGTGGAAAAATCACAAATATCAAAATGCCCTTGTGTGTCTGAGGGAAGGGGGCTGAGGCACGATGGCAAGAGCAGGAACCCAGGGCCCAAACCAGGTGAGGGAAAAATGGTGGCTCAGCATGGTGGCCCTATACTTTCTCTCTCACACCCACCTCCTTCCTTGAGTGTGTGGGAGGGATAGAGACAAGGTTTGTGGTACTGAGAAATTGGGCTGCAATCTATCCTTAGCTGGCCAGGCCGCAGCTGGTGGAGGAGAAGGAACACCAAAGGAAGGTTTTTAAAGGGCTGCACAGCCTGATCAGAGTGGCCAAGGAGGAAGGTTCCCCTGAAAAAGAATCCCCTGAAGTGTATGGGGGCAAGGGATGGAGAAATTCACAAATAATCAAATATGTGGAAGTGAAATCTGCAGATGTGGAGGGCCAACTGTACAACTAATATTCATATCTTTCTTAAATAACTCTTTACTGCTATAGACTTTGTTACCCCTATTTCTAGGGTCCCTTGGGGGACACCTCACTGTGCTCCACATGAAGGGGAGTGGAAACTAGCCAGAGCACAAGCAAGAGCAATGCAAGAGGCAGGATAACCTAGCAGGGTCTTTTTACGCAGTTTTTACAGGGTCAGGCCAAGCTAAAAACCAAACAAGAATGTCCAATAAATGATTTTATTCCATGCAAGTCTCATGCACCAACACAATCACACACACACGCACCCAAGAGTTATTAAGAAATAAAAGAGAGGAAATTGGACAGGAGAGTTTCGAAGGGATGTTGTTGAGGAATACTGCACCTTGTCCTGAAGTCCTAGGTCTGGGAAGGCAGCGAAGAAGTGGGGATCAGCACGGAGGGAGCTAAGGGGATTGCTCCGCAAACGGAGCAACGGTTGGCTGGGATGACCGGGAGTGATCCAAAGAAACACTCAAAGGCCAGAATTATTTATAGGGGAAAAAGTAGCTGGAGGACTAATCCTTTCCCAGGGAGAACAATGGGAGCTGCAGTGAGCACATAGCTCCATATTGGTAATTTCCTTTGCATGATAGGATTTATTGTGTGTTGCCAAAGTCTCCGGATCTTCGGCTGTGTTAAGGGTCCTCGCTTGATGAAATATTTGCTCAACTTGGGGCACGCCTGTTAATCCCTTCCAGTCAGTGTCTCGGGGCTGAGGATCCTTCGTGTGTTATGAGTTTACACACCTCAAGGTCTCCTGGGGCTACGTGACAGGGGTTTTTACTGGCCTGACCTGATTTTCGGTCTTTTGACCATGCCTGCCTACGTGCTCCTTCGGGGGACCTCTATGGCACACAGAATTATTTAATATTAAGAATTGCAGGCCCCGGGATAGGGTTTCTCTCTCGCAGTAACAACTTTCAGCTTTTCCACTCCTCAGGCATCTTCCACTTGTTGTCATGTCCCTGTCCCAGGATCCAGATAGGACCCTTCCCAACAGGCACACCCTAGAGACATGAGAGGAACCGTACTAGCAGCAGCCAGTGTCAGCGGAAAAAGGAGAATGCAGGAGTCTGGCAGCATTTATATAAGATGGACTCATTAATTAGGGCAACAGCTGGGTAGGATTTGAGCCTATATAACAAGAGGCCGGAATGGGAGGAAGCTGTTGGAGCCAACTGATTCCATCAGTGCAGACAACTTAGCTGACTCCTGTATTCCTTGCTTGTGTTCCTTGAAACTTTGCTGGACTATGAATTTTGCCCTTGGATACCCTCTTTCTGGACTCATGGTAAATTTGGATTCAGTTTCTCTAAACCTCATAAAAACTTGGAGTAACTAATACAAACTTTGCCTCCTGCTAAACATCCTGATTATAAAGCTGGAAGCTTTGGTGGGCTGCCAGCACAGGACACTAGTCTGGGACCATTTCCACACTAATTGTTATAGTGCTATTATTCCACTTTCAACATCCTATGGAATCATGGGGTTTACAGTTTAGGGAGGGGCCTCAAAGTGCAAAGTGCAAACCCCAGGATTCCATAGGATGTGGAAAGTGGAATAATAGCACTATAACTGTCAAGTGCAGAAATGCCTGGGTCCTAAACCCATCCTCTCAAGGCCCAACCCTGTTTCTTCCAATGCAGCATCAGGAGCCTTAGGCCAAGATAGATCACTGGAGTCCAAAATGATGACAGCATAGTTAATAGAAGGGAACAATACAAGCTGGGTTACTGCAGTGACAAAGGCATGTTTCCCCAGTGCTACCCTGCCAACGACGGATGCTGGAGGATTTTGTCCAGTCCATCTTTTCAACCAATCCACATCTCCTGGAGTATTAGGTGCACTGGAGAACATGGCCATTTTTAAAATTTTTACCTTTCTCCAAATTTTGTTATGCATTTCTCTGCTCAAAAACACATATCAAAATGAGGTTTTTTTAAAAAAATGAGGGACAGGACAAATTCTGAATCCCAAATCAGATTGGTCTATTTGCAGATCAGTTCTATGACAGCTTCCTGACAAATGTGGGCTTTTGTACAATGTGAGCCTGAACCGTCAGAAAGTGTTGGGCGGGATTTGGCACTTTGGAGATCTGTAGAAAGGGACCTTTTTGGGTTTTGTTTTTCTGACAGTTTACGTGGTTGGAAATACAGGGGAGGGACAGGAGTTGAGTGATTGAGAGGTCCACTTTCTAATCATACAGCATGCTTCATCAGGAATTGTTCAGTCACTTCTTGGGGTAAGGGCTAAAGGTTTGATAAACTGTTTGATTCCATTCTTCTTTGCTCAATTATAGGCCATTCCGACCATACCGTGGCAGTGCTGTTCTTCCACTTTCCACATCCTATGGAATCCTGGGGTTTGCATTCAGGGAGGGGCCTTTAGAATTCTCAGCCAGAGAGCTTTTCAGCCTCAGTAAACTACAAACCCCAGAATTCCACAGAAGGTTGAAAGTGGAATAATAGCACTATAACAGTGTAGGGTGGAAATGGCCATAGTTTTTCTGTCAATTCCTGGAAGAATTTAGGAGTGGAGTGGTACTTCTGTGGTGGTTTATGTTTTGTTGTGGTGGTGGTGGTGTGCCTTCAAGTCATTTCTGGCCCTTTTTGCATGGCATTTGCCATGTGAAAGGGCCCCTGGAGCATCACACGACTGCAAGGAGTGGTCCACACGATGCACTCACAATCACGCAACGCTCCAGGGCCTGGCAGGTGCCAGTCATGCACTATTTCATTTTCGGCTTTGAGCCGAAAATGGTGCACGATCCCGCATTGCTCCAGGGCCCCGCGCACACTTGCCGTGCATGCAGAGCTCCGGAGTTGCGGCGCTCGTGCTTCCTCCCCAGCGCAGCCTGGGAAGATCCCAGGCTGCACTGTAGAAGGAAAAGGAGGGGCTCTTGCACGAGCAGGCGGAAGCTGCGGAGCTGAAGGAACCGGGACATGAGAACCTCTCGCTAGAGGCTGCTCACGCAATCCCCACACCCCACTCCACAAAAAGATGAGTTGCAGAAAGGGCCTCTGACTTATGGTGACTCTAAAGCAATCCTATCACAGGGTATTCTTGGCAACATTTTGTTCAGATTAGGTTAGACTTTCTTCTGACGCTGGGAGAGTATGACTTGCCCCAGGTTATCCAGGGGGTTTCCATTGCTGAGTGGGGATGTGATTTTTAAAAGTTTACTTTTTTTAAATTAGTTTTTCTCCCTGTCTTTTTCCTGCAGTACACTTTTAATGACTTGTTCTAATCTGTTGTCATTGCTCCTTAGCCTGTGAGGTGTGCCTTTGATGGGCATAGGCCGTTTAACTCTTTGCACTTTCCTCAGCTAACTCTTTGTTCTTTTCTCTAGAGTTCAGAATAAAATCAGGTTCTTCTTTAATGAAGAGCCTGTTTTCCCCATTCTTTCTGGTGACTATGTTTTATATTAACTATTTTTTTATTAATTATTCATAATTATTACTGTTTATATCCATGTGTAAGTCCAGAAATTCTAGTAAAAAAATAGACCAACACAACCTGCACCAACTTATCCATGGGTCAGTGTAAATACTATAACTTAACTCTTATCAAAAAAAGGAACCATCCCCTTCTCTGATTAGAATGGCAAAATGCAATAGCTTAGGCCATTTCCGCATTAGACTGTAATAATGCTATTATTATACTTTCAGTATCCTATGGAATCCTGGGGTTTGCAGTTTAGGCCCCTCCCTAAACTGCAAACCCCAGGATTCCGTAGGATGTTGACAGTGGAATAATAGCACTATAACAGCCTAGTGAGGAAATGGCCTTAGCTTGTCCCAGCACAGCCTGAAAAAAGCACTGGCCCTTTCTACTCTCTTCACCATGGTGCTGCTTCTGATCATTTTGAATGCCTGGATGGGAGAATGGCGGTAGTGGCAGCCTGGGGCAGCTGGCCCCATAAGGTGATGCTGGCATTTTCTCCTCTTTGTGGAATTACCCTCAATTTATCCATGGGGCATATCAAAATCTGCAGTTTTGGTCACAAAACCTTAACTTATTCATAGATACATACAGCGCCTTTCCTGAAATTCCATTATTTTCTTTTGCAGTTTTTAAAAATGTTTGCTGCTGGTGGTTCTTTGTCTCATGTCTCTGCCTGTTGCAAAGCGTTACTCTGTCATGACAATGAATGCTTCTTGATTATTTGATGCTTTTGGATACTGTAAGCTGGTATAAAAGCTTATCTTGGGCTGGAAGTGTATGCTACCTTGTTGTAATGAATGATCATCTTGCAGTAGTCAAATGCTTGGATTCCCGTCATGTATTACATGTCACCATATCTTAAACCTGGTGTGTAACCTGATTGATTGTGGAGGGTGTGAAATATTAAGCGAGCATATTGCCACAGTATGCTAGATGAGGGGAAAGAGTATTGTGTTCTTACTGTTTTTGATATAGGGTTCTGTTAGAGCTGGTTCTGTTAGAGCTTTGGTATGTGTTGCCTGTTGTATGCCTTGCTGGAGAAATATGTTAAATCTGCTTCTAAAATGTATAACCACATACGGTACCATGTAGTGTTGAGTTACTGTCCTGCTGTTCCATGTTATGTTATTGCTATACTACAGTGTACAATGGATTTCATTGTATGTGTACACTGAGGATTGATGATCTTTGATTATCATTGGCTACTCTTGTATTTTGATGTATTGCTATCATGTGCTGGCTAACTTGCTCTCACAGAAAAACATTGAAGGCCTTCCCGCACTACACGGTTACAGTGCTATTATTCCACTTTCAGCATCCTGTGGAATCAGGGGAGGTTGCAGTTTAGGGAGGGCCGTTTAGAATTCTCAGCCAGAGAGCTCTTTGGCGTCGGGAAACTACAAAACCCAGAATTCTACAGGAGATTGAAAGTAGAATAATAGCACTATAACAGTGTAGTGTGGAAAGGCCCAGAAGTTCGGAAGCATTTATTTGGAATTAGCAAGCAGCCCAGCAACTCTCCAACAGTTGCTGAGGCTGACATGTGTTGGATTATAACAGGGTCTTCGAGTTCCTGAAAGAAATCTTCTGTAGTATTTCAAAAAAAAAAAAAAATTCTGAGCCATTTACTCAAACTTGGAACTAGGTGAATGTCATGAACACAACAAAACACTCTATTTGTCAATCAGTTTTATATTATCTTCTTCTTTTACAGAACTTTAATCCAGAACCTTTTGCCCCTTAGGCCCTTTTCACATGGCATTTGCCATGCGAAAGGGCCCCTGGAGCATTGCGCGACTGCGAGGAGCGGTCCACACAATGCAATCGCATGACGCTCCAGGGGCTGGCAGGTGCCGCTCGCGCGCTCTTTCATTTTCAGCTTTCAGCCGAAAATGGTGCACAATTGCACATCGCTCCAGGGCCCCGTGCGCACTTGCTGTGCGTGTGGAGCTCCAGAGCTGCGGCGCTAGCCCTTCCTGCCCCAGTGCAGACTCGGAAAATCCCAGCCTGCACTGCAGAAGGAAGAGGAGGCGCTCTCACGCTACCTGCTTGTGAACAGGCGGCAGCTGCGGAGCTGAAGCAACGGGGACGCGAGAGCCTCTCGCGAGAGGCTGTTCGCGCGATCCCCGCACCCAAGCTCCGCAAAAAGGTGAGTTGTGGAAAGGGCCTTGGTACATTTTTTTCAACTCCATTTCTTTTTCATTAGTTCTTCTTTCTTCTAATATGTGTATTTCACATTATTTTTATATCTTTCAATTCCCTGTGACACAACGGTGTTTTGTATCTGTGTGTTGTATCTGAGTTATGTATATGGATTACTTTAATATATTCTTATGTTACCCTGAGAGGTAGGGGATGTTGGGGTCCATCCACAATGCCAGTGACTCCTTGGAATTTGGGGAAATGATTGCTCAACCGAGGCCTGCAAGAGAAAGGTAACGGCAGGTTTTTTCACTTGTGCATACCAGTACTAACTGTAAAGAGGACTCCGGTTAAAAGTTAACAAAGTATTTATTTGAATTGACAAACACACAAGAAATCAGACACTCTTAAGTACCATACAAGTCTATCAGAAAGTAAGGCAGGAAAGGTTGGATAGAGAGATTGGGGAGAACCAATTCCTTCTTTAGAGTCTTCTAAAAACCTAAGGAAATATAGAAGAAGATTTGCTCAAAAGCATCGAAACTTATTAAAACAAGTTTGAAATATATAAAATAAAACAAGAATCCATTTTCTTATAATGCACTCAACTGCAGCTGTATCGAATATTACCTGCCCATTGTATTACAGTGGCACAGCATCTATTCAAATTTTGACCAAAAAATATATATTATTACACTCAATCTTCTTTTCTAAAAAGTAAGCACCTCCTTGTCTGTGATTATCCAGATATCTATTGTCCAACAACAATATATATTTACAAACTAGCTTAAATGTATCCCTCAGGATGAAACCCTGTAAAATCTCATCCCTTAGAAACTAAAGCAGACTTGTGTGCAAATACAAACACATTGAAAATCTAAACACACAGCACTCAGAAGGAAAAAAAAAGGAAGAGGACAGATATTATTTGAGGAAAAACCTTGCTATGGAAATGAAACCAAGGCTATTTCCATACCAGACTGTTATAGTGCTTTTATTCCACTTTCAACATCCTGTGGAATCCTAGGGTTTGCGGTTTAGGGAGGTTTTCCGTAGGATTTTGAAAGTGGAATAATAACACTGTAACAGTCTGGTGTGGAAATGGCCTATCACCATATAATAGGGTTCCCGGATCTCAGGGAGTAAAGCCTCTTCTCCACAACTCAGGGTGACAGGAGGCGTTTCAGAGCAAGGACTCTGCCTTGAAAAGTGTATATACTTATATATTTTCCTCATTTGTTAGACTTGGAGATCTTTATTTGAATGAATGCCATACTCTGGGACTGTGGAAGATGCTTAATGTGTCATGCTCTAGATATCACCAGGGCCCCTTCCTGTAACACCATAAGGGATCATATCCAGGTCTCAGATTTTGGCCCTGAGATGGCAGAACCTGGGATAGTCCTGACCTTAAGCCTTTCATAAGGGTGCTTGATGCTGATGATTCAGGGCATTTCCAGACTAGCCTGATATAGTGATATTATTCCACTTTCTTCTTTTCTTTTTCTCTTTCAAATTCTTTTATTTTCGAATTGCATACAGTAACACAAGAAGAAAAAAAGAAAGTGCATTATATAAAAAGACGCCAATACAACCTAATAGGATACCAGAAGTACAAAAATTACGTACAGTTATCAGTTTCTCATTGATAAATATTCTCAATACCAATATAAAATGAGTAAAATAAAATAAAATAAAATAGACTCTGTGATCCACACTCCAAAGTAATAGCTACCACCACACTGAATCTCAGAGTGAGAAGAGCAAGGAGCTATTGGAATGATGTGGGAAGAACGAGGATGAGAGATACAGGCCATTTCCGCACTAGATTGTTATAGTGCTGTTATTCCACTTTCAACATCCTATGGAATCCTGAACTGCAATCCCTAAACTGCAAACCCCAGGATTCCATAGGATGTTGAAAGTGGAGTAAGAGCACTATAACAGGCTAGTGCGGAAATGTCAGTTGTGGATTTAGGGACTTAAGTCAGACACAGGTTGGTGCCTTTTATTTTTCACTGCAGCTGATGTTGATGCTGTAGGCCAGTGGTTCTTCTGGGAGTTGAAGTCCAAAACACCAGGAGGACCACAGATTGGGAACCAGTGGTGTAGGCTGCAAGCAATGGTAGCTGGTGATGAATAGGTCTCAGCAGCTACAGTGCCTATCACCAGTCTCCAGGGTCATCACGGGTCCACCGAGATGCCAGATGAATATACACTATTCATCCATCTTCGGCTCTTTCACCACAAAGCCGAACTGCACCGGTAACACTGACTGTGTTGTCGCAGTTGAAGAGGTGACTTCTCTTGCTGTTTGGAGTCTTCTCTTCCCAGGCTGTTCTGCAGAAACAAAAAAGAAAAAGAAAATCTTCCTGTTTTATGAGCTATGCGAAGAAGCTGTCAAGATATAAGTAATTGCTGCCAGATTTGTTCCATCACCAAACTGTGATTTCTGATGGCCAACAGATGCTGCCTGCCTCTCTGCTCAGATTTGTGCTGCTCTGTTCAAAAGCAATTGTGCTCTGCAAATTCTAAATTCAGTCCATAGCAGTTCCAATCCTCCAAGTTACATATAGTATGCACATCCCGAACAGGTCGGTTACGTCTTTGGAGGGGGCGGTAATACGATCAAAGTGTGTGCTCCGTTCTGAATGCCTGTTTGACTTCAGAAATACTGGGGAGACACTTTTGGCACCTCCCTTGCAGATTGCAAAGCCACAACTCCTTACGAACTGAAATTGTGCACCAGGGGAATTGCCATAAACATTCTCCAGCCTGTATGTGGCAGGGAAAGAGTGGGGTGCTGGGAGGGATCCATTTCACTGACTTTATCTGAGGGACAGAGAAACTCTCTAAAAGTTTTTCAGGAATGGGGAAGACCACCAGCAATAGCAATAGCATAGCTTCTTTTCCATAAAATGCCTCCCACATACATTTTTTGCAGCCGTGGTTTTAGGTAAGTGCTTTGCCTCAATGTTTTATTGGGTTTTACTGTGCTGTGATGAGATGATGGGATATCTCGGAAACAGTCTGCCGGGAATGAGGAGGTGTTATATTAACCAACTATATTAAGAGTACAGGTGCAGGCAGGCAGACTCCACTGCAAAGTAAAACTGTTGGCAAGGAGAGTGAGAAGATGGGAGGGGGCCAGAAGAGCCTGAGAAAGGAATTGTTATGGTCAGCTATCAGATAGAATGCTAGCATGCCGGTCACGTAGGGACGTGGGGGCGGAGAGGCGATTCGCACCAGGCGGTAATGTTTTTGGGGCGTCCCGGCCCATAGCCATGCCCCGCGCATCCTGGCCACGCCCCCATGCACCGCGGCCACGTCCCCATGCACAGTGGCCATGCCCCTCATGCCATAGCCCCCCCTCGACACACTCCAAGCTCCGCCACTGTAGCATGCACTAATTTAAAGTGTTAAACTTATAAGCTGTTGCAAATCCAGTGCTTCTTTAGTCCTGGCAGTTGCCAAGGTGGGCAGGTCTTTTCTTCAATGTTCCTGAGTAAAGCTTTTGAAACCTCAAAGCTTATTGAAACTTAGAGCTATTCTGTACATCACAGGTTACAAGTGGATGTGGCACAACCACATTGCGTTAACAGCCTGGCCATTCTTTTATATCACAGACAATGCCTGGGCCTACAATTATTCTGGGATATTTGTGGTACAGGAGGAGCAGGGGAATGGTATCTCCCACAGAAAAATGTTGAAGAGTAGTTAGGACAGACATGGAACTCATGCAGCTCTCCAGATGTTGTAGGATGGTAACTTCTGCCCTCCAACAACAGCATTGCTGATGTTGTGAGATTTTGGGAGTTGCAGAACTCCTCCTGGTGGGTTGTGGGAAAAGTGGTGAAGTTGCTTTCTTTTTCCTGGAGGAATGAGAAAAAGAAAAGTGTGATTAAATGTTCTCTGAAAAATTTTGTCCAGTTTATGTACATTCAGGTTGATATTCCAATATCAGAGAAAGATATCAAAAAGGCTCCTAACGTCAGAGCATGTAGATATGGGTCTGAATCTGATCAGTTAATACCACCTAGATGTAAACCCACAATATCTGTTGTTGACTGTTGAGCCAACACATCAGTAAATCCCATTGATTCAATGAGCCTACTCTAGCAGGAGAACTTCTAATAGGGTTCTGGCTATGTGATCCATGTGAGATTTGAATGTGCATTATTACCTGACAACTAACTTTTCAAAATATTAGAACAACCTTATTTTTTTTAAAAAAAAGACATTATCTTCACATCATGAAAATAACACCACAGTCTCATTTTCTGCCCTTATTAAGAATGTTTTCATGCTGTGACGCTACCTTTCTTTCTTTTTGAAATGCTCACAGTCAATAACAACTTAAATGACACTCCTCGATGCCCTTTGCTCACATCATTTGTTTCTGTTCCCTTTATCTGATTTTGCCAAGAAGATCTAATTGGAAAAAAGCAGTGGTTCATCGGCAGGAGGAATATAAATGCTGTTAAGATGTAGTTCCTCTACTTCCACGGTGTACCCAGAGGCACTAATTCTCTACAGGTATCACCATCAGCCAGACTATATTTGGGCCTTTTTCTTTTCTTTATCCCAGCAAAACAAAGGCCATTATTTATAACATCTTGGATTGGTTAAAACATACTAGTTAATCCTTACTTGATTTGGAGAAGTGAGCCAACGCTAATACAAAGAATTCCAACAGGCATAAATATAATGTGCTATTTTCATCAGGAAAGATCAGAGGCACAAATACAAAATGGGCAAAACCTGGCTTGACAGCAATACATGTGAAGAGGATCAGGAGGTCTTGGTAGACCCCAAGCTCAACATTAATCAACAGTGTGGTGTAGCAACAAAAAAGCCATTGATATTCTAGGCTGCTTCAGTTAAGACTATAGTTTCCAAAATGAGGGAAGTGTCAGGACCACTCTATTCTGCTTTGGTCAGGCTTCTTCTGGAATAGTGTGTCCAGTTCTGGACACTGCAGTTTAAGAATGATACTGACAAACCAGAATGTATCCGAAAGACTGTGACCAAGATACAAGTTCTGGGAGGAATAGTTGAAGGAGTTTGGTAGGTTTATGCCATGGAAGGAAAGACTAACAGGTGATCAGATGGCCATCTTCAAGTATCTGAAGGATGGTCCTGTAGAAAATAGAGTCAGCTTATCTTCAGATGCTCCACAGGACAGTGCTCACCAGTGGATTTAAACTACACAAAAACAGATTCTGAGTAAACACTAGGAAGAATTTGGTGATTGTAAAAGCTGTCCAGTGGAGGAACAGACTGTCTCAGAGTTCTAAAACAGAGGGGAAATGCCCACCTGTTGGGGTGCTTTGGTGGTGGATTCCTGAACTGAGGGAGTTGGCTAGATGGCCCTTCGTGGTTCCTTCCAACTCTGTGTTTCTGTTATCTGAATTAATTCTTGCATTATGTGATTCTGGACTAATTCCCTAGTTATTTTTGAACCTGGTCACCTCTTTGTGGGTGGAGTATGTCATGAGCAAGGTGTGATAATGGGGGTTCCCATTATGCAGGTAACGGAGCTGAAGGGAGATAGTTCTGCCTCCAGGCAAACAAAGGGATGAACTGATAAGGTTAGATTACGTTTTATCGGGGGTCAGCATCACAGGTCATGAGAGATAGTTGCCCAATCAGGGGTAGAAAGGTGAGGATCTTCAAGATGCTGCATTGAAGAAGTTTTTAAAAAGCCTCAGGGGACTAAGAGAGAGGGAGAGAACAAAAGAGAGGAACAAAGACATCAATGAGAGGAGGCATATTGCTGGTTGCAGGTAGTCCAGCTAGGCCTCACCTCCTGGCTCTGCCTCTGCATACAATCTTAGCCCTAATCACGATGTGAGTCACTAGGATGTTTCTAGATAGTCGTGTTAGGTTTTCTGTTCTTTTGAAAGCTTTGGCTGGTACGATGTAATTATCTGTATCTGTAACTACGAAACAAAACCTTGGGGAAGGAACTCCCGTATAAGGTGATATCTTCTGTTATCTATATTGCCTGTTTTTAGAATAAACGCTTTCCTTTAACTCCCTGCTCCCTCCATTCCCACGTGCTTATCGGTGACCCACGTACATAGGATTCCTCTCTCCCAGAGAGGGTGGAGGGAGGAAAAGGATCTCTAAGCTGAGAGATTGTTGGCTCCCTCTATGAGCCTCCCACTGGACTACGAAGACAGGGATTTTTATTCAATTAAGTGGGTGGCGGCAGCATTTAATTAATGGAACATGGGGAGTTTCCATCTCCTATTTGAGGGCAGCAGTCAGCACTGAGTGGAAGAAGGGCCCTGACACAAGGTGCAGAAAGTCAGTCCTCCCAACCACTGCACAGGGCAGGGGATTTTCCTTGACATCCCTTACAGTTGCTTGGTTCCAGCAGGCATTCATCCCAGAAGTTCCTCATTCTCTCCACCTCTTTTTCTCTTGGCAGTGTGTGGGGGCTGCCACCCTTCACCACTGTGTTTCTCCTTCTCTCCTCTTTTTCTTCCATGGAGTGACTGGGGGAACAAGGCAGATGGGCTATAGTGGCCCCGATGGGAAGGCGTCCCAGCCTCCCCTTCCCTAGACTGCCCTAACTCTATATCCGGGGCCAGTTGTTTATCATGTGAGTGATGGATCTGGTAATGCCCCATATCACATGGTTTTCTAAGCCAGAAACTCTTGAGACTGGAGTGGGAATGCCCTTTAGCCCAAGACAAGGTTCTCGCTGTCACTGGTAGTCTACTTGGACTTGATGCTTTCATGGGCAAGGCTCAAGTTCAGTTTGTTACCCTGATTTCGGGGGGTCCCGAGAGGGACACCTAAATGTGCTCACAACAATGGGGAGGGAATTAGCAAAGAGCACTAGTTAGCAATGTGAGAGGCAGGGTAACGTAGCGAGATCTTGAACCCTATATATACGGGGTCAGGCCGAGTCAATGATAAGTCAGAAGTTAATAATAATAATTGTTTTACTGAAATACAGTCAAACACGTGTATGCAACACACTCACCCGAAGAACTATAGAAATAAAAGGTAGGAGTTGGATAGAGGGATTTTGAGAGGAGGTTTGGTATGGGAAATACTATACCTGTCCTGAAGCCCGGTAAAAGCAAAGAAGCTGGGGAGCGTGGATTCTCAGCACATGGGGCTGAGGGGAGGCTCGCTGGACAAAGCGACAGCAAGGCGGGATGGAAGCCACAAGCGATCCGATGAAGCGCTCAAAGTCAGGGGATCTTATAGGGAAAATTGTGGCCACAGGCTAGTCGGTACTTGGGAAAACAATGAGTTTGGGGCTGGAGACAAAACCTCCGAAAGGTCAGTACTTTGCATGATTGAGTTATAGCCAGATTGTCAATAGAGTAGCCCGTATGCAAACGCGGAGTGCTTGAGAGTTGGATAATCCGCTCATCAAGCTGCCTGCGCGGGGCAGGGGATCCTTTGTAAGTAGCGTGCATGCATAATGCGGTACTTGCCTTGAGGTCTCCTGAAGCTGCATTCGGCAATGACTGGCCTGCCTGGATCGGGATGTGAATGGTTCGGCTATTGTCGGCCGCGCCTGTGTGCGTGCTTGTCCAGGGGCCTCGCAAGCACGTGGAGAGGAATGGGTACAGAAGGCCAAATTATTGATATCAAATGATATCTTAATATCCCACAAGCTCGGGCTAGAAACAGCGGTAACAAGTTCCTTGTCAGAGAAGCCTTTTAACCAGAGAAGCACCATCATGATGATGAAAGGGTGTGCTCTTCTTCGTGTGCAAAGTGCCAGGTTCGGTCCTTGGCATCTCCAGTTAAAAAAATGCCAGGTAGCAGAGATGATATTGCAGGGCTGGGGCGTCTGGGGCTATTTCTGCGCTAGCCTGTTATAGTGTAATTATTCCACTTTCAACATCCTATGGAATCCTGGGGTTTGCAGCTTAGGGAGGGCCTTTGAGGATTCCATAGGATGTTGAAAGAGGAATAATAGCACTATAACAGACTAGTGCAGAAATGGCCTAAGTAGGAAGAAGAAATTTTTAGCATAAGCTTTTGTAGACACATACTACTTCTCAGATGCGCTCAGAAACTTATGCTAGGACTTTCTTCTTCCCACTTGTTTTCAAAGAAGCAACTGGATTCGTTTGTCTTTTTAATGCTAAAACAGACTAACATGACTCTCTCCTTGAATATGTCTCTGGGTGTCCGTGAAATTTTGAAAGGTCTGTATACACTTAGATGTTTAATCCAACCCAGAAGCAGGACAGTGGATAGTAAATTTCTCTTTATTTTCCTGCTTAAAAAAACTAGTTGTGCGCCTGAGGGCACACATGTGCATGTGTGGACACACTCACACACACTGTTTCTTTATTTCTGATTGAGGAGGGAGAACACAACATCATGGGATTTGAATTACATGTCAACTATAGTTTTTTGCTGGCAACACAAGACCTGCGTTGGAACAAAAGCCGACATCTCCCACACGGTGCTACTGATTAATATCTGGCCAATACTCTGCTTCATGCTGTTTTGATGGATTGCAGCTCGTAAGATTAACACAGCCACTTCTCTCTGGGCTACCTGTTAAGGTCTGTTTATATCATGTTAGAGACATTACAGGCCAGCAGTGAAAGCAGCCAAAATTAAATAGATCTTCTTTAGCTTAGGTTCTCCCCCTACCCCACCCCTGGAACCAATGGCTGTACCAAGTACAGATGTAAAAAATGGCTGGATGTTTGTTCTGTGCTTCAGTGAAACCACTGAGGAGGTAGAGAAATGCGTAAGTGGCAGAACATTCAGCATCTTCATTGTTTTAAAATAATTTCTTTGAAATACAGGCTTTCCAACACTTTGCTGACTTGGAAGGGAGTGGCACTAGCAGCCACTAGCTCTGTATTAGCTGTTCTCCGAGTCTCTGAGAGCTCATGAGGAAGTATTTATGAAGTGGGAAAGTAGATAAATAGGGGCATTTTGCATGGGTTTGGTTTGGTGGAAGGACAAGACAGGGTTCAACTGAGCTGTCGGAGGTTTCCTTGTGTGCATATATGTCTTTCAGGCCATGCGCTCCGTTGGTCTGAGAGGCTATCTTACCCTCCAACATTTTAAAGATGGAAGCTGGACATAGCAACATCGAAGTGTGATTTATATGGCAAATGTTACTAATGAAGGAGAACAGACAAGCTAGGAAAGGCTGTGAGCAGTTTGCTTTTGCCAGAGCCTACTGAGAAGGTAAGACTCTGCCCTCTCCTCTCCCCCAACTCAGTTAATCGAGTGCAAACTTCTTTTGCACTTTGAACTAGTTTCCATCAGTTGAAGCTGAGGACATTCAGTTCACGAGTTTGATGGGGAAGCCCAGAGTCCCCTCTCCCTACCTGCAATGGATGAAGAAACATGAACAGTGAAAGAGCTGCCGTGGTGATCTGCATTGTGTTGCCAGGTCTGGCCAATCTTCACTGGTTTTTGGGGGAAGGTTGAGAGGTCGGGGGATGTTACACCCCAAAGTAATCCTAAGAGAGGACCTCTAAAATTGGCTTGGCTTCCCCAAATTGGATATTGGCTAGCAAAGGTCAGTTTCAGACATTCCTAAAACCAACAGTGCCCTTTGCTGCTGTAGGGGAACGCAGACAACGACCCATTGTTCCGAGTCACGTATCTCTAGGCAGCCACAATAGACTCTCTCCTTGATTGATAAACTGAATCATTGACACTGTCACAGCCCCAAGCTACGTTGATGAACTGTGAGAGGATAGACAATCAAAGCCTATCAGTTTGGAATTTTAAACCTATCACGCACCTGGACTTTCCTGTGAAAAACAATACTGAGGAGAGGTCGTGATATTTGCCTAACATTATATTCCGCAATCATCGCCCATTAACGCCACATTGCTAGCCTATACACAGCCTGAGGACAGTAATTGGCTATAAAAATCTTCACTTTTTGAGCCTTTTTGGAGAGCCTCCCAGACCGGACAAGGACCCGTTTCGCTGCTACCGAGGTGTCCCACTTAAGCCTCTCAGACGCTGCTGAGAGCTAAACGCAACTCGCGTATCCGACTCGCCGCGAAACCCCGCTGCTTCCAGCCTTCCAGCCCTGGGATCCAGCCTCCCCTTGGTGCTTTACACCGAGCCTACGCTAATCTTCTCCTTCTCCAGGACGCCTAGACTAAGGTCCGTATGCCCTCTCTCCCCAACTGCCTTTCATTTCCAACTTCATTCCTGTAGCCCTTGTGTGATTGTAGGATTATCTGTTAACGTGTGTTGCGACCTTCTTTGTTAGTTTTAATAAATTTACTTTAGACTGTTCCTCCGACTCTTGCGTGGTTCTGACCCCATAGATATAGGGTTAAAGATCCCTTGCCCTGACCTCTTGCATGCTTTGAGTCTCTCTGTTAATTCCCTTAATTTAAAGTCTGTTTGGGTGTCCTCGAGATACCCCCAATTTTCAGGGTAACAGGGAAGGTGGAAGAAACTCAGGGTAAGAGCACTGCCTTGAGTGTGTGTGTGTTTATATATTTTTTCTCATTTGTTGTACTAGGGTCATTTCTGAACTAGACTGTCCTAAACAGCAAAGCCCAGGATTCCGTAGGATGTTGAATGTGGAATAATAGCACTATAACAGTCTAGTGTGGATATGGGCTATCTGTTTCCTGTTTGAGTGGCATGCTCTGAAGTTGTGGTTGTCACTTAATGCATTCTGTGTGATGACACACCAGACTCTGTACCTTGTAACATCATTCTTTTAGCATCACCAGGGCCTTTGCCCATGATATCACAAGGGGTTGTTCCTAGGTCTCAGGTCTGGGCCTTTAAACCTGAACGCATGGGATAATCCTGATTTGGCAATCCTAGACCTGCAAATTTCTTGCCTGAAAATGTAGAAAGCTATGCTGTACTTGCAGCAAGGGCAAGCTGGTTGCTCTTCAGAAGAGTCGGTAAAACAGCTTGAGGCTCACTTATCTATCCTTTGATTCACTAGGGAAAATTAAACATTTTTTGGAAAGAGGAAAGCCAGCTGTCCTGAGAGGGTATTAGAAACAGGGACAGCAGTTGTGGGCCTCAGAGAGCACAGGAATGACTCTTCTCCTCTCAGATGGGACAGAAATCCTTCTATTAATAGAACCCATCACAGTTATGTCCATGCTCCCCCATGTCTTTGGGTAATTTATGTGAAAATGTCATACTTCATAGAGATTTCTTCAAGCAAGAATTTTTCAGAGTTTCAGAAGGATAGGTGCAGATGCTAGGTAGTTATGATGCTTGAAACCAGTTGAAGCGTTTGAATGCATGCTGGCATTCAAAGAGCTGTCATTTCACTGGGAAGAAGAGAAATGGTTAAAGATTTAAGAAGATTAAAACAACTAATGCAAGCCATGAACAGCAGAATGCAACTTCTCAACTCCCCTGAATTCCAGCATAACGGCTTTCTTGGTCTTTTTCCAATGTTTCTCTCTCTACAAGAAAGAGGAAGGAAGCTGAATTTGTGAGCTGTACCTAAGTCACAGTACCTCCCTTAAAACAAAGTGCTTGGAATTTTCTTCATAAAATATGCCTCAAGATGAGGGCTCTTAGTTTCTTAACCCAAGCCTGTCCTTCTACACACCACACTCAGGGCATTTGCACAGAAATGAAAGCTTAAAGCCACATTTCCTGAATCCTACATGAAGCTTCAGTGGGATCCTTGTTTCAGTTCTAGGAACCTAGCCCTCTTCGCCTAGGAAAACACTCACACGCATCTGAGACTGGGCCCTTGCTACTTTTGTGTGCTACTTAAGAAACCTGTGCATTTTGCCTCAGGTGAGAAATATACCTCTGAGCTGCTACTAGAATCGTAGAATCATAGAGCTGGAAGAGACCCCAGGGGCCACCCAGTTCCACCCTTACTATGCAGGAATACCCACCAAAGCACTCCCAACAGACGGCCATCCAGCCTCTGCTTAAAAACCCTCCAATGGAATATATGGAGAAGATATTTTCAAAGATGCAGTTTGAAAACACCTTTATGGGCACTCCCCCATGAGGCTTATTACAGAAAAGAGAGCGTATTATTTGACAGACGGATGAAATATGAAGATTTAGTTCAATTACAAAATGATCAAGTTAAAAGTAGAACACAAGAACTTAACGAAAACGGAATCAGATGTCACTGACTCCTCTACAGACAACTTATAGAAAAATTAAAGATTGACATAAAACTAAACAGATACCACTCGAAAGAAGAAGAGTTGATGGCAATTCTAACTTCAGAAAAATCTAAAACAATCTCGCTAATTTATACAACTTTATTAAAATAGGATACAGAGGATGAACCAATTAAAATTTCAATGATTAAACGGTCACAGAATCTTTCTCATGTGATTCCCTAGATCAATGGGAGGAAATCTGGAATAAAAGATTAAAATACACAGCATGTCAAGATATCAGAGAAGATGTTTATAAGATATATTTTAGGTGGCATCTCGCTCCTGAACGACTATCTAAAATGCATGTAAATTGTTTAAACAAATGCTGGAAATGTGAATCTGAAGTTGGCACATTCTTTCAGCAATGGTGGTCTTGCAAAAAGGTAAAAAAAAATTGGAATATAATTCATATCCCAATGGAAAAAATTTTAGGTTTCCGTTACGAAATGTCTCCTGAGCTCTATCTACTTTCAATAATGAGTGATGATTTAGAAAAAAAGGGTAGAAAGTTAATATTTTATATGACAGCGGCTGCTAGAATGTTGTTAGCCCAAAAATGGAAACAAGAAACTCTCCCCTCAGTAACAGAATGGGAGGTGAAACTTTTTGATATGCTATGGATGGATAGGTTCACATATGTATTAAGAGGAGATAAATTTGAAAAATTTGCCAAAGATTGGGAATGTGTGATAATATATTTCAGAAACTTATGGGGGGCATATAAACATGGTGAATATTGATTTTTGAGTACGTGGCTGTAATACACAGGAACATGGAACTTAGCGATGCGATAGACAGACATATATAATTTTTTCTATTGGACTTATTATTACTTCTTACTCGGGGGGAAGTCATGGACAAATGTGGAATGCAATTTGTGAAATGGAATATATAAAAATAGATATGTATGTAGATATTTATACACTATATCCTTGTCGAGGCAGTATGGGTGTTATTGTCATTTTCTTGTTTTATTGTTTGTAAATTAAAAAAAAAAACCCTCCAAAGAAGAAGACTCCACCACACTCCGAAGCAGCACTAGACTTGTCCTGCCAAGAAAGGGGCCCACCATTTTGACTTCATTCCAGCAGACGTTGCCAGGTGCCACTTGACTCATACATAACTATAAGTGACCCACCAAGCCCGCATTTTTGACCTTGGGATATAGTGTAACTGTGAATGTGCTTGTTCCCTTCCCACCAACATTTTTGCCCCATAGCCAAAATATGGAATCCTGGAGTTTGCGGTTTAGGGAGGGGCCTTGAAAATACTCAGCCAGAGAGCTCTTTGGCCTCCGGAAACTACAAACCCCAGAATTCCACAGAATGTTGAAAGTGGAATAATAGCACTATAACAGTGTAATGCGGAAATGGCCATTGTTACTCTCCCGTTGTTGGATTGTATTCCCATCCTTATTGGGTCGTCTCTTTTCATTCACTGGAAACACCTGTGAATGGCTCCAATAGCACTGCATTTCCACTACTGGGCATTGGTGTGATGGTGTCATTCTGCTGCAGCTCCAAAACTATGGCAACCGTGTGGGGCCAGGGGGTGTTTTTCTCCCCTTTTCCCCTCTCTGTCCCCAGGCAGAGTGAGTCATTGCAGTTCCAGTGTCTGGACAAAGAGGACATTACGATGGAGGCGAATGACATTGCTTTTACTCCATTCCCCAGTATGTATTGTATTGTATTGTATTTTTACTTTTGGTGTAATTGCACTGGTGGTTGCCATCTCCCGACAGTCACACCATTACCAAAAAACAGCCAGCTGTGACTCTAGAAGGGCGAAATGCCAAAATGGCAGAATGACAGAAAAACACAGTGACGGGGAGGAAGTCTCCCAACCATGCTGAAATTGTGCAAAGGAGAAAAAAGAAAAAAATATAGCACATGTGCTAGGTAGCACAGAAAGGGGAAGGGAGCCAATATCAGACGGGTGGGGCAGAAGACCGATTGTGGGAATTTGCATTACCAAACTGGCAGTATAGTGTTATTGCAGATGTGGTGTGATAATAATTGTTTCTATACTTTTGAGAGCCAGTGTAGTGTAGTGGTCTGAGTGCTGGGTTGTGACCTTGGAGAGCAGGGTTTGATCCCCTGCTCAACCATGGAAACCCACCAGTGACCTTCAAAGCATCACAAACACCAGAAAACCCCATGGTAGGTTCACCTTAGGGTTGCCATAAGTGAGAAATAACTTGAAGGCACCCAACAACAATGTTTTCATTTCCCTAAAAAACACAATTAGTGAAAGATAACAGGCTGGTGCGATAAAGTCCTTTGTTTAATGAAGAATTCTGGAGAACTCAAAAGTTTGCATACTTTTGTGGAACTGAAATAATGGTATTTCCCACCTATGGATCTTTCCTTTTGTTTTATCCCTAATACTGATTATATGAGCTTATTCCTTAATCCACTTTCAATTCACTTTAGATTTCAATTCAGTTCACTTTAAATTTCATCTAAATTCGATTCACTTTAGATTTCATCTAAATATCAGGAAGAACTTCCTGACAGTCAGAACCGTTCAACAGTGGAATATGCTGCCTCCATGGAGTGTGGCGAGTCTCCTTCTTTGGAGGTTTTTAAGCAGAGGCTGGACGGCCATTTGCTGGGGGTGCTTTGAGTGTTTGTTCCTGCATGGCAGGGAGTTGGACTGGATGGCCATTGTGGTCTCTTCCAACTCTGCTTCTATGACTTTGGTGCACCTCTGATCACTGTAACTCTGTTTTATCATTATTATTCAATTAATCACCTCCTGCTTTGACTGTCAGGCATACACCGAAGGGCAGACCATAAGTTTCAACCCTTCCTTTTAAAATAGCCACTCAAAGGTTTTATCTCCATGATCTTACCATATAGTTCATCTATTTATTTTCCCACTGCTTCCCCCATCAGTTTCAAATTGTTTGGAATGAAAGATAAATCGTAGTTCACACAGGGTGGTTTTTATCATTACAGTGATTTGACAGCCAAGTAGAGTCACAAGATTATAATAAGAGTCTAGCTGAAAATGTTTATCCCATTTCCCATCTGGCTGTTTGACCTTCGACTGTTGCCCCTGTCTCCTGCCAATCTCTGTCTGGCAAATGCATCATCATTTTAATGCTCAATTCATCGTCTGAATGATGGTAATTTATTGTAATAGCATAGTGTGCCCTTTCTGGCATTTTTGCATTCACATTGGAAGCGGCTTCCCTCCCTCTCTTCCTCCCACCGTGAGAGACAGCGAAAACAGAAGGCAAGTCCGCCAATCAAAATGTGGAATACTGAGAAGGTCAAACACAGAGAGGCATGCCAGGATAACAAGAGAAGGGGGGGGGGGCATCAAGAATATTCTAAGTGGTGTGCTCTGGTGAATAATGTGATGGGAATGGAATTGACAGGTTGTCGGCTGAATGAATGAAAGGGCATTCACTGCTCTGATGGTTCTGGACAACTGCCCGTGGATTGCCATGTAGACATGCTCAGGAAGTGCAAACCTCATGTTCCTTTGCATGTCTTGCAACCCAATTGACTGTAAAGCTGAGAACATGTGCAAGTGAACAGAAGAGGTTCGGAAGGTATGGCTCTCCAAACCTGTTTGTGGCCCTCAGCCCCTCCACTTGCCCTGGACTTCCCTTTTGCGCACACCTCATGTTCCAGTTCTGAAATTACAGATGTAACAAAGTAAAAACCAAGTTTCCAGAAAAATAAAGAGACGAGGCTAGGGAAAAACATTATTCTTTTATTTTTACCTCTCAGATCTTGGTTCCCCAGAAAGAGAAAGGGCCTTTCCACCTTACACTGTTCTAGTGCTATTATTCGACTTTCAATCTCCTGTGGAATTCTAGGGTTTATAGTTTCCTGAGGCCAAAGAGCTCTCTGACAGAGAATTCTAAATGCCGTTCGCTAACCTGCAGACCCCAGGACTCCATAGGATGTTGAAAGTGGAATAATAGCGCTGTAACGGTGAAGTGCAGAAGTGGTCTGAGAAAATGTAGAAATGGAGAAGGAAAGGCTGGAATGGAGCCTGTAATGAAAATCACTTGTGTTGTCTTTCTGTCTGTTGACTCTAAAAAGCTGCTGCTTGAAGTGATCATGAAATGGGATAAAATCCCTGATAATTTGGATCAAATCCTGGGAACTGACTAGCATTGTTTAAATCTCCATGTCCATTAGTAAAACATCACACAAACAGATAGAGCCATGCATACAAACTCATAAACATTATTTTGGGTGTCTTTTTTTCCCTCCAATGTACATTTACAATAAAAAAGTGCTGAGCCTGCCAGAAAAGAAAACTCTAGCAATCTGTAGATGCGCAGACTTCTGTATAACATTTGCAAGCATGCAAGAAATAATGGAGGGTTTCCAATAGAATGACAGGTTACCACTATCACAAGATCCAGTTTTAAAATGTATAAAAACAGGCTTTTTATGGATCACAGTAGACCACTGTTTATAGATCAAACGGAACACATACTTCATATTTTAACTACTGTAGTCTTATCCTGTTGATTCAATAGATAGCTGTATTTTGCAGATAAAGATTAATTGATTTATCAGCATGTTTCTATACTACTTTCCATTTGCAGACAATTTCATGGTCCAGAAGGTGGAAGAGGCCACAAGGGGATCAAATATTCTAGATCTGGTCCTGACCAACAGGGATGACCTTGTTAATGAGGTAGAAGTGGTTGGATCTTTAGGGGGGAGTGACCATGCCCTATTGGAATTTGGCATTCAGTGGGAAGGAGAAGATAAATGTAGCCAGACACTCGTCTTAGATTTTAAAAAAGCCGACTTCTGTAAACTTAAGGAGCTGCTGGCTGGAATTCCGTGGTCAAGAATAGTGAAAGGGAAAAGAGTTCAGGAGGCATGGGAGTTCCTTAAAGGGGAGATACTGAAGGCGCAGTCTAAAACTGTGCCAATAAGAAGGAAAAATGGAAGGCATCTGAAGAAACCAGAATGGTTGACTAAAGAACTCTCAGCTGAGCTAAGCGTTAAGAGAAACGTGTACAGGAAATGGAAGAGGGGGGGAAACCACCAAAGAAGAATTTAAGGAAGTAGCCAGGAGATGTAGGGAGGAGGTCAGAAAGGCTAAAGCACAGAACGAACTTAGGCTGGCCAGAGACATTAAAAACAATAAAAAGGGCTTTTTTAAATATGTCCGCAGCAAAAGGGAAAAAAAGGAGGCGATAGGGTCGCTGTTCAGAGAAGATGGCAAATTACTAACAGGGGGAAGAGAAAAGGCAGAACGACTTAACACCTTCTTTGCCTCAGTTTTTTCCCAGAAGGATACAAGCGCTCGACCTGGCGGTTGGGGAGCAGGTGAGGAAGCAGGGGAAATGCGGCACATAATAGGTAGAGAGGTGGTACAAGAATACCTGGCCACACTGGATGAATTCAAGTCTCCAGGGCCAGATGAATTGCATCCTAGGATATTAAAAGAACTGGCAGAGGTCATTTCGGAACCGCGTGCTATAATCTTTGAGAAATCTTGGAGGACAGGAGAAGTTCCAGCAGACTGGAAGAGGGCAAATGTTGTCCCCATCTTCAAGAAGGGAAAAAAAGAGGACCCAAATAATTATCGCCCGGTCAGCCTGACGTCAGTACCGGGAGCAGATCATTAAGCAGTCAGTTTCTAATCACTTAGAAAGCAATGCGGTAATCACGAGAAGCCAACATGGAGTTCTCAAAAATAAGTCATGCCAGACTAATCTCATCCCTTTTTATGATAGAGTTACTAGCTTGATAGATGAAGGGAATGCTGTGGATGTAACATATCTCGATTTCAGTAAGGCCTTTGACAAAGTTCCCCATGACGTTCTTGTAAAGAAGCTAGTAAAATGTGGGCTGGACAGAGCTACTGTCAGGTGGATCTGTAACTGGTTGACTGACCGTTCCCAAAGGGTGCTCACCAATGGCTGCTTTTCATCCTGGAGAGGAGTGACTGGTGGGGTGCCACAGGGTTCTGTCCTGGGCCCAGTGCTGTTCAATCTCTTCATCAACGACTTGGATGAAGGAATAGAGGGCATGCTGATCAACCTTGCAGATGACACCAAATTGGGAGGGGTTGCTAATACGTCAGAGGACAGGATCAAAATTCAAAATGACCTGGACAGATTGGAGAGCTGGGCCAAAGCTAACAAAATGAAATTGAACAGAGAGAAGTGTAAAGTCCTACACTTAGGTAGAAAAAATGAAATGCAGAAATACAGGATGGGGGACACGTGGCTGGAAGGCAGTACGTGTGAAAGGGATCTAGGAGCCTTAATAGACCACAAGCTGAACATGAGTCAGCAGTGTGATGCGGCAGCCAAGAAAGCCAATGCGATTCTCGGCTGCATCAATAGGAGTATTGTGTGCAGATCGAGGGAGGTACTGGTACCGCTCTACTCTGCTTTGGTTAGACCTCATCTTGAATACTGTGTCCAGTTCTGGGCACCCCATTTCAAGAAGGACATGGTCAAGCTGGAGCAGGTCCAGAGGAGGGCAACCAAAATGGTGAGGGGCCTGGAAGCCAAGCCCTATGAGGACAGACTTAGAGTGCTGGGTATGTTTAGTCTGCAGAAGAGAAGGTTAAGAGGGGACATGATAGCTATGTTTAAATATTTGAAGAGATGCCATGTAGAGGAGGGAGAGGGCTTGTTTTCTGCCGCTCCAGAGACCAGGACAAGGAGCAATGGATTCAAGCTGCAGGAAAGGAGATTCCGCCGAACCTCAGGAAGAACTTCCTGACAGTCAGGGCTGTCCGGCAGTGGAATCTGCTGCCTCGGAGTGTGGTGGAGTCTCCTCCTTTGGAGGTTTTTAAGCAGAGGCTGGATGGTCATCTGTCGGGAGTGCTTTGAGGGTATTCCTGCATGGCAGGGGGTTGGACTGGATGGCCCATGTGGTCTCTTCCAACTCTACATTTCTATGATTCTATGCTTCTATGATTCCATTCTGCAAAGATCAAAGCCTTTTTCAGTTTAAAACAGAAGTAAAATAAAACTAGTAACCCCAAAGAATCATAGAATCATGGAGTTGGAAGAGACCCCTGGGGCCATCCAGTCCAACCCCCTGCCATGCAGAAACACCCATCAGAGCACTCCCAACAGATGGCCATCCAGCCTCTGCTTAAAAACCTCCAAAGAAGGAGACTCCACCACACTTCGAGGCAGCAGATTCCACTGCCGGACAGCCCTGACCATCAGGAAGTTCTTCCTGAGGTTCAAGTGGAATCTCCTTTCCCACAGCTTGAATCCATTGCTCCTTGTCCTAATCTCTGGAGCAGTGGAAAACAAGCCTGCTTCCTCCTCAACATGACATCCCTTCAAATATTTAAACATGGCTATTACGTCCCCTCTTAACGTTCTCTTCTGCAGACTAAACACACCCAGCTCCCTAAGCCGTTCCTCATAAGGCACGGCTTCCAGACCCTTCACCATTTTGGTCGCCCTCTTCTGGACATGTTCCAGAAGAAAATAAAACAATGAAATAGTAACACCAATAAGAAAACATTTAATTAAAAACCAGAGGTAACTCATCATGTTCACAGTTTGAAAATTAATCTGGAAATTGCCTCGGTAAACAAATAGGTTCTCCGTAGCGGAGCTTGGAGGGGTGGATGGGGGGGTTGGGAGGGGGCGGGGCTACGGCATGAGGGGCAGAGCCACTGTGTGCAGGGGTGGGGCTGTGGCGCGGGGTGGCATGGCCAGGGCGCGGGGGGCATGGCTACGGGCCAGGACGCCCCAAAACTTTGCCACCCGGGGCAAATCGCCCCCACCACCACGTCCCTGTGCGACTGTAGGTTCTGCAAAAGAAATGTGCTAAGTTTACCAAGCTGGGTGTAATGCTTTCAACGTTAGCCTCAAGTTCAGAAAAGTTACCCATAATCGGTATTTCTTTTTTAATGGAAAAATTATTAGATTGACCCACCACTGTCTTGAATCCTGTTGGGGAATTTATGCTGGTGATGGTTATAGTTTTTACATGTTTGCATAAGGAGGTATCCAGTACACAGCCACTGGAACATCACCCTGAAGGTAGCCACTTACAAGCTTGCTTTCTGCTCTTCTGGAATGGAATAGGATTGTAGCATTGCGAACATAATGGCTGAAATCCTATGCAAGCATAAATTTGGCAGATGTGAGAAAACTTTGGCAGATAGAGGCACGTGGCTAGATAGCAGTATGTGTGAAAGGGATCTAGGAGTCTTGGTAGATCACAAGCTGAACATGAGTCAGCAGTGTGATGCGGCAGCCAAGAAAGCCAAAGCAATTCTTGGTTGCATCAATAAGAGTATGATGTCTAGATCAAGGGAGGTAATGGTACCACTCTATTCTGCATTGGTTAGAACTCATCTGGAATCCTGTGTCCAGTTCTGGGCACCTCAATTCAAGAAGGATATTGACAAGCTGGAGCATGTCCAGAGGAGGGCAACCAAAATGGTGAAGGGTCTGGAAGCCATGAAGCCCTATGAGGAACGGCTTAGGGAGCTGGGTGTGTTTAGTCTGCAGAAGAGAAGGTTAGAGGGGACATAATAGCCATGTTTAAATACTTGAAGGGATGTCATGTTGTGGAGGGAGTGGGCTTGTTCTCTGCCACTCCAGAGACTGCGATGAAGAGCAACGGATTCAAGCTGCAGGAAAGGAGATTCCACCTGAACCTCAGGAAGAACTTCCTGACGGTCAGGGCTGTCCAGCAGTGGAATCTGCTGCCTCAATGGAGTGTGGTGGAGTCTCCTTCTTTGGAGGTTTTTAAACAGAGGCTGGATGGCCATCTTTTTGAGAATGCTTTGATGGATGTTCCTGCATAGCAGAGGGTTGGGCTGGATGACCCCTGGGGTCTCTTCCAACTCTATGATTCTAAAAGGAAAACCAGTGCTGATCCACCACAATTATCTCCCGTCAGAAGGCACGTGCAGGATAAGTGGGAATATGATGTAAACATAAAGCCAAGCATTGGAATGGAAATCTTTGCTGTTATTGGTAATTGAGTTTGCTGAAATGAGTTTTGGCTGCATATTCCACATAGCTTTTCCTTAGAAGGCACTCAGTAACCTTGAGATGAATTAATTAAATTTACTTCTCTTTGGTCTCAAACTTCAAGAATCCGTTCAAGGGAGGCAAGGAAACCTCCATAACAAATTGACTAGATAATAATACGACACAACTGTGAAATCAGTTTTATTGCCTGTGCTCTACAGAGATTTCTAAAGATAAACCAAGATTTTGCTTGCATTTGAGGGGTCAGAAAATGCAGGAATTTTCTTTGTGGGCCACAGAAGAGAGTAATATGAAGGGCAGGGTGATTGTGACGATGACGGCCACGCCATTTCCCATTTTTGTACAGTGCCTAATAATTATATGTGCCTCATAAACTATGGTAATGAAGAAAGTCTTCCTCTGAAGCAAATTAGCTAGATTTTTAAGAGTGTCTGAATGATATCTTAGTATTTTAAATATTCCTCGGCTTATTTCTGTTACATTAATTTTGAGGTTGTTGACTGTGTTTTTAGCGTTTGCTTTTTATACATTGACAGAGTGGTGATTTGGGGGAGAATAGATGGTGGAGGAATCACAACTTCCTAGGTCCTGTCTCATTGGATGGATGGATGGATGGACAGATAGATAGACAAATAAGACAGTGGACATAGAGGGATAAAGATGTATAGACTACCTTTCATTGGTACCAATGAAAAAGGAAATACAAGCTCCTGAAGTGATGCAGGTTTTTTCAACGGGGCAACTTAGTGTGACCTTTCTACCTTTCTACCTTTCTACCAATGTTTTCAGGCTCACACAGGAAAAGAACTAGCCAGAGATTCAAAAGTAAGTAAGTTAAAAATGTGTTTTATTGAGGGGAATTCACTCATGCATGCACACAAGATACACACAATCACACATTCACACAAGACATGACTGAAGGAGAAAGGGAGGAAAAAATTATGTACAGAGAGGCAGAGGGTTTGGGGTTATAATTACCAGTCCAGAAGAGTAGTGAAGAAGTTGAAATGTGGCTTAGACTTGTGTCTAAGGACAGACCAAATCAGGATTCAGGGTGACATAGTGAGGTCCAGCATTTCATCTTGACTGCGTCTGCATTCTCAAAACCAAGGGTTTATATATGCTATTTCCCACCCTGAAGGTGTGTGAGTTAATTGCTCTCCCAGCCTAGTGGACAATGGCGGTTGCAGCAGAGACAATGGGGCCTGGAATGGACTGGTTGTTTCAATGTCTTGTTTAAGTGGGGGTTTCTGTGCCAGGCTCAGTAGAAAATGCACACAGCAGGAGTCCTGGCCTCTGCATCCAGGCACCTTATTGTTTTCTGAGGTTGGCAGTTGATAGGATTAGCTCAGAGCTATTAAGTCAAGCTTTCTTGGCTAATTTCGGTGAACTTTTGACCTGGCTATGCTGGGGTCATCTCTGACTTATTCCCAACCAGTGTCCCTTTCCACATGTCCTTTCCAGTCATAAGGATATATAATTTGTATTTTATGCCAACACATCTGCCAATTAATATATTTTGCCAATTAGGCGATATCAAAATGTGGGGGTATATGGCCTGGTAACGAGGTAGAGGGTGGAATTGTGTAGACCTCCCCAATTTAATGCTGACAGGCCCCAGAATGAACATCAATTTTTCTTTTGCTCTCAGTGATACTGCACTTATTCTTAGCCTAAAGGTTGAGAAGCGAAAAGAGCAGAATCACTACAGCAAGGACATGAGAGGCAACAACCACAAAACTTTCCATTGGTAATCCTAGAGGCTTCATGGGAGAGGGTGGTGTGAAGCCACATTGGTGGCTTCACTTGGCCAGTAGAGAAGCATTTTCTCACCTTATAGCCTGCTAGAGATTTTAAATTATTGCTAGGGTGGCTGTTGACTTCTATATCAACATTGTAATAAAAGAACTCACCTTCCAAGTCTGTTATGAAAAAACACACACCTTGCTTCAAGTATTCGCATATTTGCAAAGTTTACAGCGTATTTCTGAGCGGTAGAGTATGCACTAAATGATGCATGCACTTTAAAATGCAAACTGTTAAAAGAAATAGGATTGGGGAATAAAAGCACAAGTCGAGTGGGAGAAGTTGTTTAAATAAAGTAAATTTCACAAGCAGTTGTTTAAATTGGGAAAACAATATGTTTTAAAATGTGCAAATTTAAGTACGGGGGGGGAGTCTTATTTTAGGAGAAGAAAATCCAACTCAGATTCAGAGACTCTAACTCAAATCAAACAGACAGAGATTTTCACGTCTGTGTTTCCAAAATGTAAGATTGCATCTTGTGCAAATGAGACTGTTCGGTTCTAAGCTGCATAACTGGAAAATCTTCCCTTTCAATTTGCTCCAAGATTGCTCAAGGCTGTCGCTGAGCTCTGACCATGAGCTAATTTTCCCATTCTCTCAGATGTTTGCCATTGTGGTGAAGAGGTAATAAAAATCATAATTAAAGTTATTTCAAAAATTCCCATTTAAACCAGAGGCACATAGTACTATAACCTTTATCTCTCAGTCACCAGAGATCTGTTGAACAAGGAAACACATAGTTTTTATGTAGCACAAAAGAGCCGTTTCTGTTCTTCCCAGGCTGAAACCGGAGCAGAATTTTGGCACAACTCCTGTCTCAGGAACGCTCACCTTTTGATCCAAGGGGGAAAATATGCACCAAGACAGTTGGGGCCTATTGCCATTTGCCTTAGCAAAGAAGCCTGAAGCTGCTTGCAGCAAACCCATCTGGAATAATCATCTCAGGCATTTTCGTATTCCCTCATACAAGCAGAATGTGGCCTTTCCGTGGTCTTGCCAGGGTACTACTGCCACAGGGTCTTGTTCACACTGCAGAATTATAGTGCTACGATTCCACTTCAGCTACCATACTAACATTCTATGGAATGCTGAGATTTGCAGTTAAGGGAGGAACATTTAGAATTTTTTCCAGAGAGCACATGTGCCTCACCAAATTACAAACCCCAGGACTCCATAGGACGCAGCAATGGAGCTAAAATGGAAGCATAGCATAGGGTGAAAGTACTCCAGGATGTTTTCTAGAGTCCCTTCCAACATCGCCTGTGCAGAAAGCCAGAGTCTAGCCCTCGGGGTACATGCATCTCTGAAGACTGTTTATGTAGCCCCCAACTCTGCCCCTGCAGGCCCTTTTTCTGCCAGGAAGAAAGGAAAGGAAAGGAAAGGGTGACTTGCTTGTCCTAGTACCCTACAAGAGCAGCAGCTCACTGTTGCAATTGGTTGCCCAGCCCTATTTTAACACAAAAAACCCTGTTCTTCAAAATCAGTGGCTTACCAGCCACTTCTGGTTTGGATCCCATTCTCCAAATTGCAGGTGGTACAAAGCCTCTGGAGGGTTCTGGAGCAAAAAAGAGCCCCCCCGCCCTTGTTAAATTTGGCTGCCCTTGTTCTAAGCTTTTGGACTTTACTTCACTGCTGTTCTACTACAGTGACCAGGCAAGAGGCATGAATATAATAACTAACATAATTGTATAGAATGTAATTTATAAATGTAGTATATTATTCCCGCCTTACCATACACCATTATAGTGAGGCTTATCATTGTAGTTATGTCTGACACTATTTCAGTAATCAAAGTCTTAAGCACGTAAAGACAATCTTCCCTCTTGACTCTCTACATAACTGCCTTCCTATCTGCAGCCATTTCCACACTAGGCTATTATAGCGCTATTATTCCACTTTCAACATTCTATAGAATCCTGGGATTTGCAGTTTAGGGAGGGGCCTTAGGCAAACCCCAGGATTCCATAGGATGTTGAAAGTGGAATAATAGCACTGTAACAGTCTAGTGCGGAAATGGCCTGTATCTCTCATCCTCACTCTTCCAACATCATTGCAGTAGCTCCTTGCTCCTCTCACTCTGAGATTCTGTGGGGTGGTTTGAGTTTCGACTAGGAGTCTGGAAGACCCAGGTTGAAATCCCTGCTCAGCCATGGAAAAGCACTGGGTGGCCTTGGGCAAGTCACACTCCCTCAGCCGCAGAGGAAGGCAATGGCAAATCCCCTCTGAATAAAGTGTGCCAGAAAAACCCTATAATAGGTTCACCTTATGGTCACCATAAATTGGGGGGGAAAAAACAACCTTGAAGGTACACAACAACAACACCTCTTTGCTTTCCCTCTCAGTGACCATCCACATGCAGATTTACTCTCCAAATGTTCCACACATGTCATTCAAACTTCATATGCACCTCTAGCCTTAGTTACCATAGGCATTACATCCATGGTTCCCCATTTTTAATCCTCTAGGCATTTTGGACTTCAGTTCCCCAGAATCAGCATGATCTGGGAAGCAGTGTCAGGGTCTTCAGACTCCCTTCTTATGGTCCCTCATGAGAAGAGCTAGACTTAGACTGTTTAAAACAGAGAATGCTACCAGGACTGTCTTCAGACTCTGACAAATCTTCAGAAAGAGGACTGTGCTCTGTAAAGTAGGACACATGCCACACTAGATAGAAGCCTGTCATCCGGAGGATGCTGTGCTACATCTTGGGCACGCTAACTGAATTTCCTGACCAATAAATTCGGATTTTTAGATGCTTAAAGATCATAGTATGAGCTTGTGTTGTTTTGTGACTCCAGTTGTATAATTCACAGAATTAACTGGTTCCGCTAAAAGAACAAATTGACAACAGATGTCAATTCAAAACCTTTGCAAGAAAGATTCAAAACTTGGGTGGCTATATCCATACCCATGGAAGTCAGATTTTCATTCAGTGGTAAAACATCAAAGGTTAACCAATATTTCAGCAGTAGAATGATTTGCCAGGGCAGGTTGCTGTGAGGGTTGCATGAGCCAACTGCGGACACTCCTATGAAATCCCAAATGTCTCCCCAGCCTTCCTCCCTCCCTATCTCTCCCCATTTCTTCCCAGAAGAACTGTTGGGTTCTTGCATCTTAAGACTGATGGGCAGGAAGGAGAAGTGCAAGGAGTGTTCTCTCTCGTATCTCTCTCTCTCTCTCTCTCCCCCCCCCCCCTGTATATGTGTAAATAAGGGGGTTTCAGTATGATTAGTGGGAAGCAGTAGAGGTTGGAATTAACCTATTTTTCTCATAAATTACTTGGATAACTACTACTTTTTTCTAGTGATTAGCTGAATTAGCTTTTTTTAGTAATTGGCTTTTTTTGTCTGTAATAGACTCTGTAGTAGAGCTGTTTTGTTTTTTCAGGGTGTAATTCACTACTACCCAGTGGAGCAGGAATAGGTTGTCTGCCTATTCGTACCAGTGTGCTGACTCAGTCTGAGCAATGGGAAGGGAAAGAGGAGGAGTCACATGCAAGTCTATCTTGTTTTGCAGTCAGGAAGCTTTGTAATTGCCTTTCCAATGTGCAATATCCGAATTGGCCCCTTGGGGGAACCAAAGGGCACTTTAAAATATCTTCTAATGGCACAATAGGAAATGTAATGGTAGCTTGTTAATAATGAATAACTCAGGGGAGTTGTTTTTGGTGGACTGCAGTAGTAGCAGCCAGTAATGACTTATGGGGTTGATCAGAGTAATAAATAAAGCTACTAATTCCGTTTTAAAGTAGCATTAGAGTTACAGTTAAGAGGGAATTACTTTTTTTGGACTACAGTTCCTAGAATCCCTCAGCCAGCATCAGTGGTGGCTGGTGTCTCCTATGCGAGTGGGACGATGAATCTTCTCTTTGTTTTAATCCATGGTACTGAACTCTACCCCCCCTCCCAAATATTTGGATAGCTCCTTTAAAACTCCTCAAAACCTGAATAGGATGTTCCATCTCATTGAACTGGAAGCCACCAGCCACTAGTGGCCAGATTTTTTTTTTTCTTTTTAAGTAATATTTCCAACCTCTGGTAGGAAGGGCATTGGAAGGAATTTCTTTTCTGGCTCAGATTACAACTGAAGCTGAATAAAAAGTATGGGGTTGTAACGTCTCCTTCATATTTGAGGGTAACTGAGAAAAGCATTATATGCTCCACATTTCTGAAACAGGAAATCTGCATCTTGGGAACATCACTAAATCTCAGACATTTTCCAGCATGAGTTAGCCACTACTGGTGTGGAATATTCTTAAGAGGTATCTTTTATTGAATTAATAATTTTGAATCTTTCCATGATTGAGTCCAATCTTGTCAGAATGTGGTTGCATTACAACTGCCAAGCTCCAACCAGAACCAGTCATCTTCACACTCACACACCCACACCCACCCACCCACACACACACACACACACACACAAACACAGTGCTAAAAATGGCAGTTTCTGTATTAAAATGAAACATACAGTCTCTTCACACCTTGATTTTCTCCCTTACCAAAAACCCAAAAGGAGTTTTTACAAAACCAGAAGTTGATTGCTTTGGAAAGCCAGGGGAAATCTTTGGCCCAGAAAATCTAATAGATCATTGTCTCTTTCAAGGAGCCTTACTGACTTCTACAGTATTCTTCTTCCGAATCTTCAGGAGAAGGCTTTCTCTTGGTCTCACCTCCATCGCAGGCACATTGGGTGAGGGCATGGGAGAGAATGTTTTTGGTAGCTGCTGCTAAGTGGCAGAACTCCTTTCTATGGGAAGTGTGGTTGCTGTCATGTATAAGATCAAAATTCAAAATGACCTTACAGATTGGAGGGTTGGATCAAAGCCAACAAAATGAGTTTCAACAGAGAGAAATGTAAGGTCCTACATTTAGGCAGAAAAAATGGAATCCACAAATATAGGATGGGGGACACATGGCTGGATAACAGTACATGTGAAAAGGACCTAGGAGTCTTGGTAGACCACAAGCTGAACCTGAGTCGGCAGTGTGATGCGGCAGCTAAAAAAGCCAATGCGATTCTTCGTTGCATCAATAGGAGTATGGTGTCTAGATCAAGGGAGGTAATGGTACCACTCTATTCTGCTTTGGTGAGACCTCATCTGGAATCCTGTGTCCAGTTCTGGGCACCTCAATTCAAGAAGGATGTTGACAAGCTGGAGCATGTCCAGAGGAGGGTGACCAAAATGGTGAAGGGTCCGGAAGCCATGAAGCCCTATGAGGAGCAGCTGAGGGAGCTGGGGATGTTTAGTCTGCAGAAGAGGAGGTTAAGAGGGAACATGATAGCCATGTTTAGATATTTGAAGAGATGTCATGTTGAGGAGGGAGCAGGCTTGCTTTCTGCTACTCCAGAGACTAGGACAAGGAGCAATGGATTTAAGTTGCAGGAAAGGAGATTCCACCTGAACCTCAGGAAGAACTTCCTGCTGTCCGGGAGTGGAATCGGCTGCCTCCATGGAGTGTGGTGGAGTCTCCTTCTTTGGAGGTTTTTAAGCAGAGGCTGGATGGCCATCTGTTGGGAGTGCTTTGAGGTGGCTTCCTGCATGGCAGAAGAGGGTTGGACTGGATGGCCCCTGGGGTCTCTTCCAACTCCAGGACTCTATGATTCTATGATTCTAAGATAACCACTGCTCCAAAGAGCACACTCTGAAGTGTTCAGAAGTTTATTCAGTGGAAATCCATTGGAACACCTTGGCAGAAGTTGCCACAATTAACTTGCAAAGCAAAATTACATTTTTTAAAATAAGCAATCAGTTACATTTGTGCATGCTAAACCTTCATTGGTTAATAAATCAAAGCACTTTCTTTCCCAGGCTGGTTCCCTTCCCTGATTTTCTCAGACCTTGAGCAGTTGCTGTTTCCATTCTAACCCTTTCTATTACGTCAACATGTACTTGTTCCCATAACACTGTTTGGATCTTCTCAATACACCTATTTCCCTTCTTTTACTCTCCAGCCTCTTAACTGTACCTTTGGATGCATTAATCACTATACATTTGGATACATTATAAAAGCCTAATAGCTACGAGGAGAAAGCATGGGTAGATTGTATGTGGGTTTTTATATATAAGAGCAGCATACAGCAGGCTATATGAAATTCAAATCTGCTCACCTGAAGCTAGACTCTCTTCTATAGGATCCCATACAATACTATGGCTGGGAAGCAAAGGGATCTGACAGCTGGTCATCTCCCTGTTGTCTTTCCATGGGCAGACAAAGATCTTTCTATTTATGCAGGCCTTTGGTTTGAACTCATTGCAGCAAATGAAGTTTTTAATGTGTGTATGTATGTGTTGAGTCTGTATTTATGTTTTTTAAAGATTTTAAACTGTTTTTCTTGTTTGTTTTTTTAATAAATAAGAGTTGTGGTTTAATTACCCTTTAACTTTTGTATTAGTAGTTTTTAGTTGTATTTTTTTTAAAATGGCTGTGAGCTTCCTTGAACCCTGTTTAAAGAGAAAGACAGATATAAAATAAATACAGTCATCCTTCCACATTTGCTCGGGTTAGGGGCACAGGACCCCTGTGGAAGTGGAAAAATCATGAATAACTCTAGGCCCTCCCAAACCACATTTAACACACAAAAAAGTATGATCACCATATTCAGCCCACCGTGGATTCCTTTGAGGCACCAGGGTTCCTTCCCAACGGAGAAGTGGGGGGCTGGGGAGGGGGGCTTCCGGCCACCTCCACTGCTGCCCCACACCAGTTTTAAGAGGGACTTACTCACAAGACTCGTTCACAGTTTCTCAGTCTCACAGGGCTTGCAGTCTCTATTGAAAATGGCACAGGGAAGCAGCAGAGGGGACAGCAAAGAATCTTTGATTAATCAAACCTGCAGAAGTGAAACTCCCAAATATGGAGGGCTGACTGTATAAATAAGTCCACAGGGGGCTCTGAGGCCAGAAACTGGGCTGGGTGCTCCGGTTTTATAGGACATTTTGTACAAAAAAAGAAAGTCAGGTCTTCATCAGAGCATCCTATATAGAAGCATCCCATTATGCAGCTGATATTACTGCCCTGATTGCTTCTTGTAATACAAATGTGTTGAACTTGATGGCTGAGGATGGCAGGCTGGTTGGAGGACAGAAAAATCATTTGCAGTCACAAATCAAGATTAGGAATCTGAGGTTGATTGGTGAATTTTAAAAAGAACACCTGCCAGATAAATTACAACAACAAAGGTAGCAAGCGTTAGAACAAGGAAATTTAAATTCTGCTATTTAAAGCTGGCAGGAACCCATATGTATGTGTAACCCCTGCTGGCAGACCCAGTCCCGGGGGAGGGTAATATTTAATATCTAAAGTTATTAAGCCAGAGGTTCACCAGACAGGAACGTAGACATCCAGGTCTAAAACCAAAGCACAACTAGCAAGGTCAGACCAAGACTCCCCCAGTCACTTCTCCAAGAGGGAAACCTCGAAAGGCACATAGACACACACAGTGGGCCATCAACAACGACACCTTTCGGGCAATACGTGTCCTCCGGATGAGATTAACAATTGCAACAGTGAGAAATACAAAAACAAGATCCATTTGCACCATTCAGCCATTGTCCCTTTTCCAGGAAAGGGTCTGCCCCGAGGCATATTTTGCCCTATAATTGAGTCCCCTTTTGAGACTCTCTCTTCGGAGAATCCCCACGCTTGACTAGTACCCCGGCATTCTGCTAGTCGAGAGCTCCCCTCAGCATTCTTCCTCCACTGAGCCACCTTCGCCTTGCTTCTTCCGAAGCCGCAGACTACAGGATCAGGTGCAGTATAAACAGCTCTCTTTCCCTCCACTTTTCCTGATCTTCATATCTTTCCAGCTCATTAGTCCTTGCGCACTTGTGGAGTGACGGCTTCGCTGTGTGTATTTGTGTGGATACTTTGCCAGTTCTACTAAATAAACTACTGGTAATAAACTACTGGTAATTTGGCCTGGCTCTCCTGTGGTCTGACTCCGTAGACATAGGGTCCGAGATCTCGCTGTGTTGTCCTGCCCTTTGCTTTGCTAAGCAGTGCTCTGCTAATTTCCTGAACCTTTGTATTTTTGGAGTGAATCCGGGTGTCCCCCAGGGACCCCCAGAAGTCAGGGTAACATATTGATCTAAAGCAAAGATAGATAATCTGTAACCATTCAGATGTTATTGAACTAGAAACAAAGCACCATCGTGCTGCAGTGAGAAGCAGATGAAAGTCCCTTTCTCCATCCCGACTGCCCCTGCCCTGGCCTCGGGGGGGAGAGAAAAAGAGGCAAGCACAGCTCCATCATGCCTAGGCCCTGAAGCAGAAGACAGGGTCTCTCTCCATCCCAACTGCCCCTGCCCTGGCCTCGGAGGGAGAGAAGAAGAGACAATATCAGATGGACTTAATTCCCTCCCACCCTGCCATTTCCTTTTCCTTTTGTGTCGTGTCATAATTAGATGATAAGGTTGAGGACAGGGGACTGTTTGTTGTTCTTTTACTTGTAAACCACCATCTGTAGTGATGGCACAATTAAACAAACAAATAAACTACCACACTCAAACATTGGCCATGTGTCTGGGGCAGGCAAGTGTCCACCATCTGAGAACAGGGTAAACTTTGTGACCTTTTCCTCCGTACCTGTGGGAACCAGTACAGCCTAGAAAAGAAATTTAAAAACATCCCAGCCCCTTTCTGATTTCAATAACGTAATTATGAAAATTAGTTAGAGGGTCTTTCTGCTCTGTGGTTGAGAAAGCAAGATCATACCCTATCTTGTTCACTGTGAGGTTGGGAGTGCATTGGATTCTGATGTTCTCAGACAGTCTGAAATGTTCTTCAGTGTAGCAGTGGTTAGCTGTGGGTAGCAATGTTGTGTCGTGGTTTGAGCATTGAACTATGACCCTGGAGACAAGGGTTCAGCTACCTGATTGGCCACTGAAACCTTCTGGGTGTGTGTTTTACACTCTCTCAGCCCCAAACAACCCTGTGATAGGTTCACCTTAGGGTCACCATGTCAATTGTAGAGATGGATAAATTGTCTGCAGAACTGAAGGGAATTTCTGATGAAGAATGTATTTCAGAATGGAGATGTTTAATGGAATTTTTAAGGATAAATGACGGTGATTTGGTGATCCTGGGGTCTTGAACTTGCTATTTACTGTACCTTTTCTTTTCTTTAAAAAAAACAAACAGGCGTAGTATATTATTATCCTGAGAAAGATGTTGAGAACAAATTAAATATGATTATAAGTTGTTGCTCTAATATGTTTAAGATAGATTTGATTTGATTAAAGGGAGTAATAATATAGTAGAATTAAGCAATAGTATTTTAAAATAGTTAATAATATTGATTTTTTGAAATGGAAATTTATGGAATATAAGAAGAATTTGTAGATGGCACCAAATTAGGGGGGATAGGTAATACCCCAAGGGCAGGATCAGAATTCAAAATGACCTTGACAGGTTAGAGAATTGGGCTAAAGCTAACAAAATGAGTGCTAACAGGGGAAAATGTAGGATATTACACTTAGGACAAAAGAATGAAATGCACAGATATACGATGGGTGATACCTGGCTTGAAAACAGTACATGTGAAAGGGATCTAGGAGTCTTTGTGGAACTCAAGCTGAACATGAGTCAAAAATGTGATGCAACAGCTAAAAAAGCCAATGTAATTCTGGGCTGCATCGACCGGGGTATAGTGTTGTAATCAATAACCAATAATAATACCACTTTATTCTGCTTTGGTTAGACCTCACCTGGAATACTGTGTCTGGTTCTGAGCACCACAGTTCAGGAAGGATATTGACAAGCTGGAACGTGCCCAGAGGAGGGCGACCAAAAACGGTGAAGGGTCTGGAAGCCACGAAGTCCTATGAGGAGCAGCTTAGGGAGCTGGGGATGTTTAGTCTGCAGAAGAGAAGCTTCAGAGAGGACATGATAACCATGTTTAAATATCATGTTGAAGATGAAGGAAGCTTGTTTTCTGTTGCTCTGAAACTAGGACACAGAGCAGTGGATTCAAACTACAGGAAAAGAGATTTCACCTAAACATCAGGAAGAACTTCCTGACAGTCAGAGACAGTGGAATACGCTGCCTGAGAGTGTGGTGCAGTCACTTTCTCTGGAGGCTTTCAAGCAGAGGCTGGATGGCCATTTGCTGGGGATGCTTGGAGTGTGTGTTCCTGCGTGGCTGAATGGGGTTGGACTCGATGGCCGTTGTGTTCTCTGCCAACTGTATGATTCTGTGATTTTCTTGTCTCTGCCCTCAGACTCTTGCTTCCTGCCTTGATAGCAATCCTGCTATCCCAAAAGCCCTCGAATACTTTTTCTTACCCTGTTCAGCAGCCCCTTTGCCCCCGTGATAAGCATGCCTGCCTGCTCAGGTACTGACTGCAATTGGACCATCTATTGCAAGGACCACAAAAAGTGCTGCAGTGTTTTGCTTGTGGAAGCTGTGCCAGAAGGCCGAAAGTGGTTTATTGGGTCTTTTATTGCCCTAACGACTTCTTGTTGAGGATATTTGCTGGCAGTTAACATCCTGCTGGATTAAATACCCTTGGCTTGGTTTCAGGCTTTCCAATCTTCCAGCCGTTTTTTAGCTGCCAAGAAAACAAAATGGCCCCCATCTGCACCGCACCTCTCGCCCCCCCCCCCCGCACACTCACACTCTAAAGGCACTTTCCAAAGTTCATTGCACTTTCTTATCGTTCCTCAGAGAAGCAAGCATCATCTATCCTACTAAAGTTGGATTTTCTAGATTCTTATTTTCAGAGTGTACTTTCAGAGAAATTGATAAAAGCATGGTAACAAAGATTTGACAGATTTATCTGGGATTCTTAAAAAAGAAAAACAGAGTAATCTTTAAAGTGACACAGGACTCTTGATGTCACGGAGGAGGTGGAAGTCAGCTTCCTGCTGTCATAATGCACTTGCTAATTTGTCTGGACAACTGTTTCGCTAACGGATCCAGCAATTAAAAGCAAGCTTTCTGTAAGATCCCTCCTCTCTCTAATTTTTGTATAAGAAAGAAGAAAAGCCAGCTAGAATAGATTACGTATTTACTAAGTTCCTATTGATTTCATGGGTCTGCCCTAGTTGGGATTGTTAACGGGATTTAGGTGATAGTTAAAATCACCTGAAATCATCAGAGGAGGAGTATGAGGAAATGTTAAACCCAGGCCATTTCCGCACTAGACTGTTATAGTGCTATTATTCCACTTTCAGCATCCCATGGAATCCTGGGGTTTGCAGTTTAGGGAGGGGCCTCAAGCATGAGATGATCTTCTATCACTCTTATGGATGGTATTTTGTACATTTTCCCATTCTTTTGAACATGTTAATGAAAATATAGAATCTAGCTCTCATTTCCACGGAGAACTCTTTGCCACTGAATTATGAACTATTTGAATGGTTAAACCTCATGTTCTGCTTTGTGTCATATATTTTACCTTGCAGAAAAGTGGCTTTCACACAGAGAGCTTTTTAAAAGTTCAGTATAAATGCATTTTTTATAAAACAAGTATATTATGAGAATGTTAATGTAATCATAGTTAAAAGCATGAGCCGTAAATCAAGCGGCCCTGAATCCAGCCCCTTCCTCAGCTGTCAATTTCTTGCTGTAGTTCTAAATAAACTGATCTCCTGTAAATTCAGTCCCCTGTATGCAAAATAATGATAACACGATCCTACCTTACAAATTTGTTGTTAAATTATTGAGATAATTCATATGAAATGCTGAAAAATGTAAAGTTCTATATGCCTGCTAAGAATTAATACCAAAATGAAACCTACCATCCAACTACCCCAATTAAAGGGACAGTGCTATCACCTCATTTTTTGGTTACTTTTAAAATGTCTCATTTTTCAGTTCCCTCCTCTCACATTTCCAGTTTCTCGTCAGGTTACTTCAGTTGCTGCAAACTGAATTCAAATTGCAAACGGTGTTTGTACTCGGTTAACTCAGCAGCGGAAAAGGAAAAGAAGGGACAGAATCTTATCGAAGGGGACTTTCTTTCTTGTGTAACTCTAGGAGGAGTTAGAAGACCAGGCCTGGAGAAGGAAGGATCTAACTTTATTTAGGGAAAGGAATGCATTCCTATCTCCTGACAGACCAGAATCTGAGGAGAACGGGAGCCCTGAGGTCTTACATTCTCCTGTAAGTTTACCAAGGTTGCCAAGTCATTACTGCAAAGCACGTATGGGAAAATTCCATGAAGCTAGCAAATTTGATAGATGTCAGAACTTCTAGCCGTCAGTTGGTCATGCAGCATCTTGTAAGCTAAACAACCATTCTCCAGTCCTTGCTACATTAAACCCATTCTCCAGTTTCTTGTTGTCTTAGGGGGAAAATGTGCTACACAACAGTGTCATCTTGTTCTTTCTGAAGAATTTTCCTATAGCCAGGATACACAAACAACGGAGATGCAAGTATTTTGAGGTTAGCACATGTCAGGCCATTTTAGGTTCTCCTTAATAACTTCTGCCAGTTTGATCACACTTTGATATTGTTTGGCCACGTGGGCCCTGGTTTTCATCTGTGAAATGTTGGAGGGTATGTGAAAATAAAGCAAAAGATGAGAAAACTATAGACCAGGATCCTAAATCATGCTTGTGTAGACTAAATCACATAGTAACATGTTGGTTGCAGCACACGGTTCTTCTGCTGAATACCAGCATTGGGCGATGGACTGTGTATCTGCCAGCCAGCTTGCTTATGGTCTCCTTCAGCAACAGGGAATGTGCAGTGCTTGTTTCTACAATTCTGGTGAAGAAAGTAGTATATCAAAGGTGTAGACAAATAATTACACGCCATCTAAGAATGCACAGCTGCATGTACAATGGCTATATAGGTGCTCCTTAGCTTCTTCAGCCATAAACTGTAGTTAGACCTCATTTGGAGTACTGTGTCCAGTTTTGGGCACCTCAGTTCAAGAAGGATATTGACAAGCTGGAGCATGTCCACAGGAGGGCGACCAAAATGGTGAAGGGTCTGGAAGCCATGAGGCCCTATGAGGAACGGCTTAGAGAGCTGGGTATGTTTAATCTGCAGAAGAGAAGGTGAAGAGGGGACATGACAGCCATGTTTAAATATTTGAAGGGATGTCATGTCGAGGAGGGAGCAGACTTGTTTTACACTGCTGTAGAGGCTAGGACATGAAGCAATGGATTCAAACTACAGGAAAAGAGATTCCATCTGAACCTCAAGAAGAACTTCCTGATGGTCAGAACTGTCCAGCAGTGGAATCTGCTGCCTCCATGGAGTGTGGTGGAGTCTCCTTCTTTGGAAGTTTTTAAGCAGAGTCTGGATGGCCATCTGTTGGGAGTGCTTTGATGGGGGTTCCTGAATGTTAGAATGGGGCTGGAGTGGGTGGCCCCTGGGGTCTCTTCCAACTCTGTGATTCTATAATTCTTCTCAGCCAATATGTCCTCCCAACCTATAACAACCATCTTAAAATATTTTTTAAGCACATGTGCTTTCAAACAACAGCCTGCACCCCCAATTTGCTGACATCTTCGTAGCCTTAAAGAAAAGATGCCTCTGATAATTGAAACATATGAATTTCTTTTCAGTTGTGAGTTGCCTTGCCAACAAGGTGCATGTTGTTTTCCAAAGAGAAATATGATTAAGAAGGGTAACAATGACAGTTCTGTCACTTCAGTGCTTTCATCCCAAGGTGCCTTTATGCAGCTGCTAAATATTTAATGCCTTTTTAAAAACTGAGCCTCAAATTCTAACAGTCCAGGATGAAAATGACTTTCAGATCTAAAAACTAGGTAATGGGGTGGTGGAAAAGGAGGAGAAAGATTCTATCTACCAGTCATGATGGACAATGAATTCAGATACTGCCAGCAAACATTATGAAGTATTTCTTGTTCAGCAGTCACTGGGAACAGCTCTTTTCAAACAGGAGGATGTCAACAAGGGTGGCCAGGATACAACATATTTTTTTGGTATTGTTCCAAATGGTTTAAATGAGTGGAGTGTTTCACATCATTTTCTTCTTCCCTAGTGCTAGCGTCACATCATCCCTTGCCTCTGGATTGACACCCCCCCCCCAGCTCTAGATGTTTTTTTGTTGGTAAAGACAGCACTTATTTCATTTTTTCCCCTGAAAAATCACATTGGACACTCTCTTTAAAATTTTGGTTTAATTTTTTTGTTTGTTTGTTTTTGGCACCTTGAAAGGTGGCAGGGGAACAGTCTCTCTCTTGGTAGTGTGGTGTAATACTGATGTTGCTCCAATAAATAAATGGATAAATCTAGTAATATACAAAAGTCAAAGTTTGTTTGTCTGTGTCAGGCAGGTGAAGACCTCATGTGATTGTCTAGCCGTGGAGATTCTATGGAATCCTGGGGTTTGCAGTTCGGGGAGAGGCCTTTAGAATTCTCAGCCAGAGAGCTCTTGCACTGGCTGGTTACTATGGAGACGATGCCTAGCAGCAAGGAGGAAGGAAGTGTATTCCCTCACGTACACAACCTCTGTATGTTAATGACTCTGGATTGGGGAATATGGGGAAAAGTTACGCGTACTGGACAAGACAGATTGGGGAATTAGAGACACAGGATCTCAAATCTTTCTAACAAGTATTACCTATGAGAAAATAAAATCCCGGGCAACGCCAGGTATACACGCTAGTAAATTATAAAGCTAAAAGGCACCTCAAAGGCCATCTGATCTACCCCTGCCATACAGGATTTCTCAGCTAAAGCGTTCCTGAGAGGGGGCCATCCAGTCTCTGCTAAATGTCCACCATCTTCTGTGCCAATCTATTCCACTGTTAAACAGCTCTTACCACCACCAACTTCTTCCTAATGTTTAACTGGAATCTTGTAATTTGAGTCAATTGGTTTGTGTACAGTACTACCATTTGGAGCAGCAGAAAACAAGCTCACTCCATCTCCCACTTGAAAGTCCTACAGGTATATAAAGACTGCTGTCGTATCATCTCTCCATTTTCTCTTCCTCCAGACTACACATACACAGTTCGCTCAAGTGTTCCTCATTGGGCAGCCTAGGATTCCATTGGTTGTTTAGCTTGTGTTTTGTTTTATTTTGCTGCAGCATCGCACTGCTGACATATGTTTAGCTTGTGATCTACTATGACACTAGATCCCTTCCGTATGGGCTAGAGTCAAGCCAGGTGCCCTCCATTTTACATTCGTGTGTCTGATTTTTTATGTCTTAATGGAGAGCTATGCCTTTATAGACACCAAAATGACAATGTATCATTAGTGCTCATTTCTTTTACTGTGGGATCTGTGGCTGATACAGCATGGAATAGCTGAACAAAGTGTATGTGTGTGGGGTAGCTTTTAAAATGTTTTGGCAAAAAAGGTTATGGGTGCCAAGGCTATGTAAATCATTTGTGGTCGTTATTTTTGTTTTCTTAATGTTCAACTGTAAACCTGCTTTACACTTTCTGCCTTGACTTTCTTCAGTAATTGTTCCAGGTCTTTGGTGTTTTCTGCTAGTAGCATGGTGTCATCTTCATGTCTTAAATTGCAGATGTTCCTTCCTCCAGTTTTCATATCTGCTTCCTCTAAGTCCTGCTTTGTGTATGATATGTTCAGCACACAAGTTAAACAGACAGAGTGATAAAATGCTCCCTTGCCTGACCTCCTTGCCAACTGAAAACCATTCCGTTTCTTTATATCCTGTCCTGCCGGTAGCCTCTCATAGATTACACTTTATTTATTTATTTTTAATTAATTTTTAACCTATCTTTCTCCCAACACAGTGTACAAGGCAGTGTACATTTTAAAAGCACAATGCAATTAAAAAACTGTTAATGCAAAAGTTAAAATGCAATTAAACTAAATTACTATTTTAAAAAACACAAGTTAAAAACAGTTAAAAAGCATTACAAACTAATTAAAGCAGCATTAAAAGATTCTTTAAAACATAATAAAATCACTACACCACCCATTAAAAGCTTATTTGCAGTATCCACTAAAAACCAAAAGCTTCCTTAAATAAAAGGTCTTCTTTACCTGCTGGTGGAAAGACAGCAGAGAGGGGATCGGCTAGACCTTCCAGGGAAGGGAGTTCTCTTGGAATGATCAAATGTTGTGGCACACCCATTTCTTTAAGAGTGATCCAGTTTTTCATGCTCTACACAATCAAAGGCTTTGCTATAATTTATAAATCACAGGATGATTTTCTCCTGTAACTCTTTGGTGTGCTCCATTATTCAATATACGTTTTCAATATTATCGAGTCTAGCCTACTGTTAAGCAGCAATTACAGTCAAAAAGTTCTTTCTAATGCTTAAGTAGAATCTCTTTTCTTATCATTTGAATCCATTGCTTCATATTCCGGTCTCTGGAGCAGTACAAAAGAAGCTTGTTACACCTTCTACCAGAGGATCCTTCAGTTTTTAAAATATAGTTTACCTGATTGATTGATTGATTGATTGATTGATTGATTGATTGATTATGAGTTGCCATCAAGTCTCCTCTAGACACATTCCAGTATGTCAATATCCTCACAGAACTGTGGTCCCTAGAACTGAGCACAATCTTTTAGGTGAGGTCTGACTAAAACAGAACAGAGTGGGACTATTACTTTCCTCAATCTAGATACTATACTACTGATGTAACTTAGAACGTCATTGGCTGTTTTGGCCATCTCATCACACTGTTCATTCATATTAAGCTTGTGGTCCACCATGACCTCTAGATACTTGTCACGTGTGTTGAGAGGAGAGAGCAGAGGGGGAGCTGGGTCTGTGAAGGCATCCTAGACCACGTGTGTTTACAGGCTTGTGGGGCTGTGCTTGCTTGTCTGTCTGTTTGCTTGTTTTTGTTTAGTCTCCTTGTGCTGGCCGTGTGGTCTGACTAATGAGGGGGAGGAGCCAGCTAGGGGGGAGGAGTCTTATTAGGAGCTCCCAACGGTTGAATCCTTCTTCTACAATCCTTGAAGTTCAACCCTTGGCAATCACTAGAGCAGACGTAGCTTATACAGCTGAATTTCAGAAAGAAAGCCCAGTTATTCTTTCTAGAACTACTTCCTGTACTACTCTCTGTAGTATCTAGGATGGAAGGTAAGGGAGCTGCTGCAGTCACCTGTAGCACTTGTGGGGTGTTCCTTTTCTTACCACAAGATGTTGTTGGGTACACCTGCGCCAAGTGCAAGCTGGTGACCTTCTTGGAGGAGAAGGTTTGCCAGCTGGAGGCAGGAGTTTCTAATCTTCATCTTATTAGGGAAGGGGAGGAGTTTTTGGATAGGGCAAAGAAGACCTACCAGAAGACCAAATGTGCGGAGGAGCTGCCAGATCAGGAAGTCAGCACACTGGGCCAGGAAACGGAGGCTTGGAGGAATGTCACACGTAGGAGCAGAAGGTCCAGGAAGGTAACAGAGACTCTCAACCTACACAATCACTTCAAAGTTCTTGGCCTTACCAATGATGAGGAGTACCAGGAGGAGGGAACAGAATATCAACGAGAAGGAATCCAACTTCGGCAATGGGAACTAGATCAACACTCCCGGTCTCAACAGAATGCCCAGGCAGTCCTAGAAGAACATGCTCGTCGAGGAGCCTTGGACAAGCCTCAGAGTAGGCGAGTTCTGGTTGTTGGGGACTCCTTGCTCAGAGGAATCAAAACGGCAATTTGCAAACCAGACAAGCTCAATCGAGAGGTCTGCTGGCTTCCTGGGGCCAAGATCAACCACATAACGGAGAGGCTAACCAGGCTGGTCGAGCCCACTGACCATAAGCCCCTCATTTTGGTTCATGTCGGAACCAATGACACTGCGAGGAGCAGCTTTTACCACATCGCAAAGGACCACGAGCTTATGGGGATGAAGCTTAAGGACCTTGGTGCGCAGGTGGTTATTTCATCTCTCCTCCCTGTTCAAGGATATGGCCCACGTAGGGAAAGGGCAATAGCAGAGGTCAACAACTGGCTCCGCACATGGTGCTGCCAGCAACGGTTTGGGTTTTTGGAACACGGCCTGAATTTCCATGAACGTGGTCTTCTGGCAAGGGATGGGCTGCACCTCACGAAACTTGGCAGGAATGTTTTTGCAAACAGTCTCGCAAGGAGGATTAAGAGGTCTTTAAACTAAGTTCCGCTGGGGAGGGAGACAATATTATTCAGGGCAAGGACTCGGTGAGCTCAGGGGGAAAAGGCCCAAATGATATTGGACAAGTAGTACAAGCGGCCAATGGTGGGAGGAGTAGAAGCTATAGTACAGGACTTGCAGGAAGGGCCCGGGGACTTAAGTGTCTCTACACTAATGCACGGAGTATGGGAAACAAGCAAGATGAACTTAAACTCCTAGTACAACAAAATAAATATGATTTGATAGGCATCACTGAGACCTGGTGGGATGAGTCTCATGATTGGAATGCAGGAATAGAGGGGTATAGCCTATTTTGTAAAAATAGACCAAACAAGAAAGGAGGAGGAGTAGCCTTGTATGTCAAGGATGTTTTCACCTGTGAAGAGATCCGTGACTTAAACCCAGAAAACCAGGTTGAGAGCATCTGAGTAAGAATTAAGGGAGTGAGAAACAATAGGGATATTCTGGTGGGGGTTTACTACAGACCTCCAACCCAGACTGAGGACTTTGATGACGCCTTCCTCAACCAAGTGACCGCACATTCAAAAAGGAGAGATACAGTAATAATAGGAGATTTCAATTACCCGGATATATGTTGGCAGTCAAACTCTGCCAAGACAGCGAGGTCCAGCAAGTTTCTTGCTTGTCTTGCAGACAATTTCATGGTCCAGAAGGTGGAAGAGTCCACAAGGGGATCAAATATTCTAGATCTGATCCTGACCAATAGGGATGACCTTGTTAATGAGGTAGAAGTGGTTGGATCTTTAGGGGGGAGTGACCATGCCCTATTGGAATTTGGCATTCAGTGGGAAGGAGAAGATCAGTGTAGCCAGACACTCGTCTTAGATTTTAAAAAAGCGGACTTCTGTAAACTTAAGGAGCTGCTGGCTGGAATTCCGTGGTCAAGAATAGTGAAAGGGAAAAGAGTTCAGGAGGCATGGGAGTTCCTTAAAAGGGAGATACTGAAGGCACTGTCTAAAACTGTGCCAATGAGGAGGAAAAATGGAAGGCATCTGAAGAAACCAGAATGGTTGACTAAAGATCTCTCAGCTGAGCTAAGTGTTAAGAGAAACTGGTACAGGAAATGGAAGAAGGGGGAAACCACTAAAGAAGAATTTAAGCAAGTAGCCAGGAGATGTAGGGAGGAGGTCAGAAAGGCTAAAGCACAGAACGAACTTAGGCTGGCCAGAGACATTAAAAACAATAAAAAGGACTTTTTTAAATATGTCCGCAGCAAAAGGAAAAAGAAGGAGATGATAGGGTCGCTGCGCAGAGAAGATGGCGAATTACTAACAGGGGGAAGAGAAAAGGCAGAACGACTTAACACCTTCTTTGCCTCAGTTTTTTCCCAGAAGGATACAAGCACTCAACCTGGCGGTTGGGGAGCAGGTGAGGAAGCAGGGGAAATGCGGCACATAATAGGTAGAGAGGTGGTACAAGAATACCTGGCCACACTGGATGAATTCAAGTCTCCAGGGCCAGATGAATTGCATCCTAGGATATTAAAAGAACTGGCAGAGGTCATTTCGGAACCGCTTGCTATAATCTTTGAGAAATCTTGGAGGACAGGAGAAGTTCCAGCAGACTGGAAGAGGGCAAATGTTGTCCCCATCTTCAAGAAGGGAAAAAAAGAGGATCCAAATAATTATCGCCCAGTCTGCCTGACGTCAGTACCTGGAAAGATCCTCGAGCAGATCATTAAGCAGTCAGTTTCTAATCACTTAGAAAGCAATGCGGTAATCACGAGAAGTCAACATGGATTTCTCAAAAAGAAGTCATGCCAGACTAATCTTATCTCTTTTTACGATAGAGTTACTAGCTTGATAGATGAAGGGAATGCTGTGGATGTAGCATATCTCGATTTCAGTAAGGCCTTTGACAAAGTTCCACATGACGTTCTTGTAAAGAAGCTAGTAAAATGTGGGCTGGACAGGGCTACTGTTAGTTGGATTTGTAATTGGTTGACTGAGCGAACCCAAAGGGTGATCACGAATGGCTGCTTTTCATCCTGGAGAGAAGTGACTAGCGGGGTGCCACAGGATTCTGTCCTGGGCCCAGTGCTGTTCAATATTTTTATCAACGACTTGGATGAAGGAATAGAGGGCATGCTGATCAAATTTGCAGATGACATCAAATTGGGAGGGGTTGCTAAAACGCCAGAGGACAGGATCAAAATTCAAAATGACCTGGATAGATTGGAGAGCTGGGCCAAAGCTAACAAAATGAAACTGAACAGAGAGAAGTGTAAGGTCCTACACTTAGGTAGCAAAAATGCAATACAGAAATATAGGATGGGGACACGTGGCTGGATAGCAGTACATGTGAAAGGGATCTAGGAGTCTTAATAGACCACAAGCTGAACATGAGTCAGCAGTGTGATGCAGCAGCCAAGAAAGCCAATGCAATTCTCGGCTGCATCAATAAGAGTATGGTGTCTAGATCGAGGGAGGTACTGGTAGCACTCTACTCTGCTTTGGTTAGACCTCATCTTGAATACTGTGTCCAGTTCTGGGCACCCCAATTCAAGAAGGACACGGTTAGGCTGGAGCAAGTCCAGAGGAGGGCAACCAAAATGGTGAGAGGCCTGGAAGCCATGCCCTATGAGGATAGACTTAGAGAGCTGGGTATGTTTAGTCTGCAGAAGAGAAGGTTAAGAGGGAACATGATAGCCATGTTTAAATATTTGAAGGGATGCCATGTAGAGGAAGGAGAGGGCTTGCTTTCTGCTGCTCCAGAGACCAGGACAAGGAGCAATGGATTCAAGCTGCAGGAAAGGAGATTCCGCCTGAACCTCAGGAAGAACTTCCTGACAGTCAGGGCTTTCCGGCAGTGGAATATGCTTCCTCTGTGGAGTGTGGTGGAGTCTCCTTCTTTGGAGGTTTTTAAGCAGAGGCTAGATGGCCATCTGTCGGGAGTGTTTTGAGGGTGTTCCTGCATGGCAGGGGGTTGGACTGGATGGCCCGTGTGGCCTCTTCCAACTCTACATTTCTATGATTCTATGTCAAGCTAGGTGGTGCCCATCTTGTATTTGTGCAAGTGATTCTTCTTGCCCAAATATAGCAAATATGGAGTCAGCCCTCCACATTTCTAGGTTTAATTTTCATGGATTTGATTATTTGCACGTCTCTCCAATCTCTACCTGCATCTCAAGAGCTTCTTTCTGAGGGAACTGTCCCTTTTCGTGGCTCTGATCCTCCTCTTCCTTTACCAGCCACTACCTGGCCAAGTAAGGACGGATCACAGCCCAGTTTTTCAGCTCCACAGACCCTCTCCCAGTGCCTCTGACACACCCAACGAAGGAGATGGGCAAGAAAGGAAGTATAGGGCCACTATGCCAATCCACCCCTTCTTTCTCTTTTCTCTGATGTGTATGGACCCTGAGTACCTGCTCTCCCCACCATACCTCAGCTCCCTTCCTACAGACACACACACAGACATTTTGTTATTTGTAGTTTTTCCACATGTGCAGAGGTCCTGCACCCCTAGCCCTAACAAATATGGAAGGTTGACTGTATATTTATCCATGTTGAAACTCCTTGTGTGATCTCCCCAGAATGAGTATTATTTAGTTTGTTTTAACCAATCCAAGATGTGGACACTTTACTGCTGTTGATGCAGCCTAGAATTGTATTGGCTTTTTTTATCATCTTACATCTAGCTCATGTTTAGCTTGTTATCTACTAGGACACCTAAGCCTTTTCTCATGTATTGCTGCCAAGCCAGGTATTACTCATACTATATTTGTGCATTTCATTTTAATTCTGATCCTATCATCTGGGTTATAAACTGTTCCTGCTAATGTGGTGCCATCTGCAAATTTTATAAGCATGCTTTCTAATCCATCATCCAAGTCATTTATACAGGGGTTGAACAACACAAGGCCCAGAACACATCTCTTTGGCACACCACTAGTCATTTCTCTCCAGTAAGAAGAGGAACTATTGGTCAACACTCTTTGGATTCAACCCATCAGTCAGTTCGAAGCCCACCTGACTCTCTAGCCCACATTGTACTGGCTTGTCTGTGTGAGTATCATAGGAGACTTTGTCAAAATGCTTAATGAAATCCACAGCACTCTCCTGATCTACAAAGCCTGAAACTCTACCAAAAAGATGCAAGATTAGTCTTCCATGACTTGTTTGCGAGAATCCCGTGCTGGTTCTTGGTAATCACAACAGTCCTTTACATAAAGAACTCACAGAGTGGTAGAGATGTATTTAAGCCTTTTACTCCAAGTCTCAAGTCCTTGAAGATATTTTCAAGCACGTCTCAAGTCTCGGAGCCAACTTTATACCCCAACCTATATTCGAGAATTTTTGGACGGAGTTGAATAAAGTCAGTTTTAACAATTTAAGCAGAGTCAGCCCTCCGCTTTTGTGATTTTGCCATCTGCGTCTTCAGACGTGGGAAATAGGATCCTTCTTACTTCACATTTTGGAAGTTGGAGGATTTTTCAGAAGTGGAGAATAGGAGCCTCTTACTGCCCATTACTGGAGCTTCAAAAGCTTTAGAAAGGATCCTTCTTCCTGAAGCCCGTTGCCTGACACATTTGCTGTTCCCCTTTGAAAAATGCACCTGCACTGTGGGGGCAAGTCTTGTCTTCTGCTCTTAGGAAAAGTTTTAGGAAGCTCCTCTGAGTATACAAGTATAAAATATACAAGTCTCAAGTCAGGTTGAGTCAGTGCATCATTTATGGCTGAGTCAAGTCTGAAACCATTTCCACACTACACTTTTATAGCGCGATTATTGCACTTTCAACATCCTATGGAATCCTGGGGTTTGCAGTTTTGGGAGGGGCTGAGTGGCCCCTCCCGAAACCGCAAACTCCAGGATTCCATAGGATGTTGAAAGTGCAATAATCATGCTATAAGAGTGTAGTGCGAAAATGGCCTGAGTCAAGTCACTGAAGTGACATAAGTCCAACTTCAGTCCGAGTCAGTTAACTCCAGTCTACATCACCGCAGAGTGGCTGTTTAACCATCTGTTCTAGCACCTTCGCTGTTATTGTCTGGCTGTTAGTTGATCACGTCCTCTTTTTCCCTCCTTTCTGAAGATACACCTTTCTCCGGTTTCCTGGAACTTCTGTTCTTTAAGAGTGGCTCTGAGATTACACCTGCAAATTCCTTTTGTACACTTGGATGTAGCTCATCAGGCCCTCGACACTTGAATTATTTAGGGTTTCTGGGCTGTTCATTTACTGCCGCCCTATCTCCTCTAGGCAGAATTCCCCTCCTTACTGCATCATTTGTTCTATTCACATCAAATACTGTGCTGTTTTCCTTTCAAGAAAAGCAAAGAACTTGGCTTTTTCATCTCCTGCTAGCATTTTCCCAGCTTCTCTACACAGTGGCCCTACTATTTCCTCCTCCTTTCTCTTGCTCTGAATATAGCCAAAAAAACCCCGTTTTATTATTTTTAACCTCTCTAGTGAGCCTGAGCTCAGCCTAAGCTTCAGCTTTTCCAACCTTCTCTGAAAAAATATTTGTTTCTACTCCTCTTTGGAGATTACCCCTGACCTTCTCTGTATACATGACTCTTTTAAATACCAGCTCATCTGAAAGTTCTTCATATATCCACTTTGTCTTTTCTAAACACCTCTCACTTTTCTTTCCCCTTTTTGTAGCAGTTCCCTGCCACTCCTGTAATTCTTTATCTTGGGTGAGAGCATCTTTGAGCCAATGTGGCCATGCAGGAACCAGTGTCTCTTCTCAGCATCCCTTCTTTCTTCCCATTTTAAAAAAATGTTCTATAACCAGAAGGCAGCTGGCCAGGCATGCACATGGTTACAGATTCTCTTTTGTATTATTATTTTCTCCCTTTAAAATATATTATCCTTCTTTACAGCACAATAGTGCTTGTGCTTGCCACAGGTAAATGAATTTACTGTCATGGCAGCAAAATAAAATTCTGTTTTATTTCTGCAGCCACCAATTTCTTCTAAGTATTTCAAATGCAAAACTGTATGTATCCTAAGGATTTGTTTTTCTATTTAAAGGAATCAAAGGCCTGAATCCTGTTGTTTGTTACAACCGGAATGGCGCAATTGTATCAAGGAGATGTACTCATGGGTTGACTTACTATCAGCCATTAATTGAATGGGTCTACTTCAGATAGGACTGACCAATAACAATCAGATTGGAGTTACCCGAGTTGGCAGAGTTGGTTGGTTGGGAAAAATTATCCTCACCATGACCGTGTGATGCAGCAGCCGAGAAAGCCAACATGATTCTCTGTTGCATCAACAGGAGTATGGTGTCTAGATCGAGGGAGGTAGTGGTACCACTCTATTCTGCATTGGTTAGGCCTCATTTGGAATCCTGTGTCCAGTTCTGGGCACCTCAATTCAAGAAGGATTTCAACAAACTGGAACGTGTCCAGAGGACGACCAAAATGGTGAAGGATCTGGAAGCCATGCCCTATGAAGAACGGCTTAGGGAGCCGGGGATGTTTAGTCTGCAGAAGAGAAGGTTAAGAGGGGATGTGATAGCCATATTTGAAGGGATGTCACGATGAGGAGGGAGCGAGATTGTTTTCTGCTGCTCCAGAGACTGGGACAAGGAGCAATGGATTCAAGCTGCAGGAAAGGAGATTCCACCTGAACCTCAGGAAGAAATTCCTGATGTTCAGGGCTGTCCGGCAGTGGAATCTGCTGCCTCCGGGGAGTGTGTTGGAGTCTCCTTCTTTGGAGGTTTTTAAGCAGAGGCTGGATGACCATTGGTTGGGAGTACTTTGATGTGGGTTCCTGCATGGAGGGGGTTGGACTGGATGGCCCCTGGGGTCTCTTCCAACTCTGTGATTCTATAACTCTATGAGGTACAGTAAGACAGAAGATTTGTTTTGTTTTGTTCTTCTTAATCTTGGAGAAAACCTATAAATTAGCACATTTTTATACAAATTTTATAAGTGATGTCTTCTTATAAAAGTAGTAGCACTGGGTGGATTGCTCATATTTCTGTGATCAATCCAGTCTGTACTATTTTGTGTGTCTGTGTGTGTTTAGCTTCTCAGTTGGAAAAAAAGACAGTAGTTTTACACAGAAACAATGGTTTTGTGTGAAATATGTTTAACACAGTTATCCAAATGACACCACAAGCATTTGGCGTCTAGATTTTGCATTGGTAATATCTCAAGAGGGCTTAAGAATCTCTGAGATAGCATGTCACCATGAGGAGATGACCAGTCTTGACTAAAACCCTGGCAACAGCAAGATTTCTTCACATTTATAGCGAGGAAAGAGTTTTTAAAGGAGTCAACAAACCAGGCTCAATTTGTTACTTTTGGCATTAATTTTGGTGTGAATGAAAAACTGAATGACACAAGATCGACTCAGTCAATATATCATTTGTTCTCGGCTACTCTTAGTACACAGATTGTTTATGAAATTGTCTATCAAGAGTACAACTCTAGCTCTCATGATTCACGTATTGGTCCGTGCCAGTTCTTCCACCCTTGTCTCTTCTGGTGTCCTTTTATTCTCCTGGTGTTCCTCAAAAATTGATCCGCTGCTCATCCACTCATCCTCTTTCCTATCCCCGTGCCAATGCCATGATCCTCTTAAATCTGCAGTTGTAATCTGAGCTGGATTATCTGACCTCAGGTGGGGAAAAATGATTTCTGGATCAGAATGGGGGATTTAAATAGAATCCTGTGAGTGTCCCTTCTGGTCCGGAGGCTTCTTTTGCCTCGCAGAGCAATCTTTTGCCCTCACAGGCCTCACCTAATAACCGCACATGCTCTGCTTTGGGAAATTGTCTGAATTAGGAAGGAGTATCACTGCACAGTCTCAGAGTCTAGTGGCAACAAAGGAAAATACAGCAACCAAATATGTCTCCGTGTGACTAGTATCCACAGTTTCACTTATCCACACTGAAATGCAATCTGACAACATTTTTTCCCATCTCTTTTTGGACTGCACATTGTTGTTTATTTTTACGTTTTTATCAGTTGTGCATTGGCTTTGGTCTGCAGATATTGGCTGCAAAGCCTTCTTTCTCTTAGATTCTAAAGTTCTGTCAAGTTTCAGAGCTTCCTCTACAAGCTGTATGCTGCTCTTGATACCTACATCATTAATCTCATTGAAGAAAATAGTGTTTCATTATCTCTGTCTTTTGTTAACCATGGTAAGTCTGGGAATGTATATCTTGTGGATATGGGAGAACTTAATGTACTCACAAACCTAAACCCCCTGTGGGTTTAAGACTGAAATTGGCAGCCTTAAACCTGAGATGCTGAACCAAAGACCATTCCACTTAAACACAGGCTTACTGTGAAGAACCAAGTCCCACCACGGCCAGACACTTTGTGCTCCCAGGTACAGAGAGAATACCAGTGGGAAGAAAGGGAAAGGTGCTCAGCGATTACAATCAAAGGCCAGCCCTGCAGGCCAGATTTTTTCCAGGGTGGAGGTGACAAAGCAGGAGTGGGAAACCTTTATCCCTTCAAATGTTTTAGGACTTCAGCTCCCCAAAATCCCAGCCAACATGGCCAATGGTAAGGGATTGTGACCGTTGTCCAAAACATCTGGGCAAATCTCCATGCCTGAGTTAGTCTTTGGGGAGCATAATGAAGCCAGGGAGGAAGTACAGTACAGATACGCTAGACTTCTATTGGTGATGTATGCCGGTATAAGCCTCAGTTATGTCTGTGTATGTATTTTTGGGATCTTGCAGAAGGAGATATCCTTTACTTCTCCGCACAACATCTATTTCTGGGGTGCTTGCAGGCAAAACTCTGTGCTCCCAGCCACTGACTGGCTGTGGGGGATGTTCTTGGGGATATTCTGGCTCTCCTTGTGCACCTGCCAAAGGAGGAGCATCCTTCTGCCGGGAGCTCAGACTGTGAGTTATTGACGGCTGTAAGAATGCACCCAGGTTGCACCTCAAAGCTGCCCATGCCTTGCTGCTATTGTATGATCTGGGTGAGATTAGGAAAGACAGCGCTACCTCCTTCAGATACATACATGCATACCCTGAAGATGCATGGAGACTTGCACTACCAGCGCACTCATTGGGTCTCTGCCATAAGCCACCTGCTCCCTGTAGGCAATGATTTTCATAATCCTTCAAGATTGGCCAGACTGGCTGGGGCTCATAGAGTGGCATGTAGGGATCCCAGATCACAGAGCCTGGGCCTCTTTGAGGACCTTATGGACAAGAGGGATGAATCTCAGGGTAAAAGCACTGCCTTGAAGAGTGTGTACGTATATATTTCTGCACATTTCTTAAACTTGGTGGCTGGAATCTTGTTGGGCAATTGCAAGCACCTAACCCACAGTCAAGCAATCACAACTGCTAAGTATTCATGATCCCTGTGGAGCCCCTAGTTTAGGAGTTACGTGGGAAGGGTGAAGGACCGCAAATCCTGCTCACTGGTAAGCAGCCACTGCAATTGACAGGGGTCCATTCCCCTGTCAAGCAGGAAGCAGCTTCCTGATGTTCCCATCCCATCCCCATGCAGACAATCTCTGGTGTGAGGGGGATTTGCAACAGGGGTCCTTTTTCTACCTGTTATGCACAGAGCTCTCATAGGAAGGGGTAAGAACACCAGGCAGCTGATTCTGGGTCAACTATTGATCCCAGCAGCTGGGATCATGCTGGCATTCACTATGTAACAGTGCCGCTACATAGTACACGATGGCTGTATAGGATTCTGGTATACCTTTTTTCAGACAGCATACTCTGTGCCACTGTGGTTGATACTTTAAGCATAATTTTTAATGAATGACATCACCTGAGTGAACGTTGCTGCCGGCACCTACCCACTCCCATTGACGTCACAAAGGGTTGTCCCTAGATCTCAGGTTTCAGCTCAGAAATCCCCACCCTTGGATAGGTCTGACCTGGCAAACCCAGCTGTACTCCAAGACATCTGTAGGGCCGGGCTTTGGCTACCCCTGCTGTATTGTATCATTGTAGGTGGAACTCTTTGGAGCATCCTTCCACAGTTTTGGGTACCTTGTATATGTAAGGTTCCCAATTCTCCCAAATTTGTGCTAGCTGCTTTCACCAACGTAATCACTGGTATATTGGGAGATCATCTCTTTATCCACCATGTTTTAGGTAGAACCCCAGGCTATACGGGAGCTTTTCATCCACAAGACAGGATAGATTTAAACCAGAAATGAGATTTATTGGCTTCTTCACAGCTGATACAATTTATTTGTGGGATTTTTTTTTTCCATTGCACAATGGCAGTCTCAGAAGCCTAATTTTTCAGACCTTTAGCAGAATTTCCCTTCTGTGGCAAGGTGAAACAAGTGTCATAATTCATGTTCCCAACTTCCTGTAAAAGCACCATAAAGTATAATATCCATTTAGATTGCATGACTGGTCTCATTTTGGATGTTTTTTTTTAACTCCCACAGCTATGGAAAAAGGATGTGATTGTAGACAGCCGGAGAGCTTTCATATCAGATGAAACTGTGTTTCCCCGAAGAGTTCACTTCCAGCTCAGTGCAGTGGTTGAGTTGCTGGCAGTGCAGAGAGGTGTGAAAAATGGGCTGTTGGAAGCAAAAGTCAGAGGCAGGTCGTACAACTTCACTATGCTTCCTGACTGTCTTGGGTTGTGATAAACCTTGACAACTTTCCTCTGGCTTTTTGCTGGAAAAATGAAGTGGGAAGCAGCACTGGTGGCTTGCGACTCCCATATTATTATGGTGGTGGATCCATCCTATCTTTCGCCTGTCTTTACAGGAGCTAGCCTTAGGACTAAACCTATTCAGGAGTGGGGATCAGTTCTTTGGAGAGCTCCTTTAAAGCCTGCTAGCGTAAATACCTGGTGTTGCCCAGGATTTTATTTTCTCATAGGTAATACTTGTTAGAAATACCTTAGGAATTACCTTACCTTACCTTAGGAATTAGATGTGGTTGAAATACACAGATTTGAGATCCTGTGTCTCTAATTCTCCAAACTCTCTTGTCCAGTGCCTGTAACTTTTCCCCATATTCTCCAATCCAATTTGTATTCAGAGTTGTTAACATACAGAGGTTCAGTTTCTGAGGGAATACACTGCCCTCCTCCTTCTTGCTGCTAGGCCTTGTCTCCATAGCAAGAGCTCTCTGGCTGAGAATCCTAAAGGCCCCTCCCTAAACTGCCAAACCCAGGATTCCACAGAATCTTCTCACCAATCATATGAGCTCTTCTTGCCTGACACAGCCAATCATATGAGGTTTTCTCTGCCTGACATGGACAGATAGACAAATGTTGACTTTTATATATTAGATATTAAAAGCTGGACAGGATTCACTGATCCAGTGATAAGGAGCCACCTGCCAGCATTACTGAGCAGCGAGAGAAAAGGTACTTTAAGGACCATATGAGCAGCCAGCTATCACATCTGTTCCTTGCCTAATAACAACAGCACTGGAAAAAAACACACCCTCTTTGCTAGATGAAGAAACCTGTGAGCTCCAAAAGCTGGCATCATTATTTTTTTGCCTTTTTGAGTGGTCTAGTAAAGATATCCCACCATGACGCTACTTTTCCGTGATGGTGGAACTGCATGCTCCCTGTTGCCGGTAGAGTCTCCCATGTCAGGCAGGCTTTTGCTGAGGAGAAACACTAAATGAAGCAAACTGTACTGGGCAACAGCAGTAGTGGGGTTGACGCTTTATAGAGAGGAATGTTGAGTTGGCCCAATGACAGGAAATGTGGATGAGGTGGTTGACATTTTCAGGTTGTAATGACCTTAATGAAAATTTCTACAAAATGATGTATAAATAGTATATGACCTCCTAGTAAGCTGGCTAGAATATATAATGGTATAAATAATAGGTGTTGGAAATGTAACAAACATAAGGGAACTTTTTATCAAGTTTGGTGGAAATGTAGAAAAGCACGAAAATATTGGATATTGGTTCGGAAGAAGATGCAAAAAAATTCTAAAAAGGAACGCAATGTTTAGACCAGAATTTTTCTTATTGAGTATGACAGATAAGGAAAGTAAAACAGAAAGGAAGCATAGGAAATTAATTAGCTACATGACAGCAGCAGCAAGAATATTATATGCAAAATATTGGAAAAGCAGTAAAATACCAACAGTGGAGGAATGATTGTATAAAGTAACAGATTTGGTGCAATTAGATAAATTAACAACACTTATGAAAGATAACTCAATAGAATCCTTTTTGAAATCTTGGAAGATTTTCCTAGTTCGTGTAAGAAAAAGGAACAGGGGTACTGTAACTATGAGATTTGAGGTTTGATAATGAAATTGTAATTAAAGTATGCAAGGAGAAGCAGTAATAAGGTAGAATAGACAAGAGTTAGTTGTAATGAGTTGTTAAGCGCTTATAGTAGAAGGAAAATGGGAAGTGATATTAACGGGGAGAGGGAGTAGAGATCTCATAATTTGATGTTTAACATAAAATGCTTTGTTTTAATTGCTTACTTAGTAAAGATGATTTATTAAACAAAATTTTATAACAAAATCTTTTACCATACATGGAGCAAGAAATGCCAGATGTCGCAGCTGGTTCAGAAAAGGAAGAAGCACTAGGGATCATATTGCAAATGTATGTTGGATAATGGAGTGCACCGAAGAACTTAAGAAGAAATCCCAGGACGACACCCAAACTAACTCAGAGTTACAAAGGCATGGTTACAGTTAAATGTTTTGAAAACAAAAATAATGACCACAGATGATTTACGTAACTTTAAAGTAGAAAATGTAAGACTTTAAGATAGTCAAAGATTTGTACCTTGGCTGAGTCATTAATCAAAATGGAGTCTATAATAGACTATAGACCATACATAGAAGACTAGGACTTGGAAAGGCAGCTGTGAAGGAACTAGACAAGATCCTGAATGGGAGATATATCTTTGTGTTCCCAAACTCAGGATTTTATTTCTATTGTCTGTCTATGGTTGTGAAAGCTGGACAGTGAAGAAAGCAGATAGAAAGAATCATAGAATCCTACAGTTGGAAGAGACCCCAGGAGCCATCCAGTCCAACTCTATTCTGCCATGCAGGAACCCACGTCAGCGCATTCCTGACAGATGACCATCCAGCCTCTGCTTAAAAACCTCCAAAGAAGGAGACTCCACCACACTCCTTTAAGGCAGCATATTCCACTGTCAGATAGTTCTGACCATCAGGAAGTTCTTCCTGAGGTTCAAGTGGAATCTCCTTTCCTGCAGCTTGAATCCATTGCTCCTTGTCCTAGTCTCTGGAGCAGCAGAAAACAGACTTGCTCCATTCTTGATATGACACCCCTTCCAATATTTAAACATGGTCATCATGTCCCCTCTTAACCTTCTCTCCTGTAGACTAAACATATCCAGCTCCGTAAGCCATTCCTCATAGGGCTTCATGGCTTCCAGACCCTTCACCATTTTGGTCGCCCTCCTCTGGACATGAGGTCTAAGCAGAATAGAGTGGTACCATTACCTCCCTTGAGCTAGATACCAAACTCCTATTGATGCAACCAAGAATCACATTGGCTTCCTTGGCTGCTGCATCACACTGCTGACTCATGTTCAGCTTGTGGTCCACCAAGACTCCTAGATCCCTTTCACACATACTGTTGTCCAGCTAGGTGTTCCCCATCCTGTATTTGTGCCTTCCATTTTTTTCTGCCTAAGTGCAGGACCGTACATTTGTCCCAGTTGAAATCCATTTTGTTAGCTTTGACCCAGCTCTCCGATCTGTCTAGGTCATTTTGAATTTTGATCCTGTCCTCTGGTGTATTAGCAACCTCTCCCAATTTGGTGTCATCTGCAAATTTGGTCAGCATGTACTCTATTCCTTCAGAGAATGAGCTCATTTGAAATGTGGTGCTGGGAAGATGGAGTGCTAAAAAGAAAATTAAATGGGTGCTAGAGCAAATCAAGCCCAACTGTCCCTAGAAGATGGCTAAGCTGAGACTGTTGTACTTTGGGCTTACATGAGAAGGCCTGAGTCAGTAGAAAAGACAATGATTCTTGGCAAGATTGGAGGCAATAGGAAAAGGGGGAAACCATGTTAAAGTTGGCTAGAATCAGTCAAGGAAGCCACAGCCTTGAGTCTGAAAAAACTGAGCATGGCTTTTGATGATCATTTCTCTCATTAGTCTCTCATTAGTAGGGTTTCTCTAAGTCTCTCTAAAAGTCCTACTTGACAGCAGGTAGCAATGAGAAATAAAGATATCACTGCAATATGCACTTCGAGTTTTGTTTTAATGATCAACACAACTACTTCTGCATTTGCTTGCAAGTTTTCTATCCACTTCGTTTCAAAAGCAACATGCAACAACAACAATGACAAAAGACCTAACAATTCTGTGAAAGCAGGTTTAAAACATTTGAAAGGCCAGTTTAAAAACCAGTCTTAAAATCCAAAGGACATATGAAATGTAGTTTGGCCACTGAAATGTAGTTTGGCTCAACAAGGGATGGAGACAGTCTGACTTAGCTTGAAAGGGATTTCTTTCATCAAATGCTGCTGCAGAGAATAGCCTTTCTCACATTAACACCATGCACTGTAGGTGAGATACACTACAAGGACCCTGCTAAAGATCTCTGGTTCTGGGCCGGTTGGTGCAAAGGAGGCAGTTTTCCAAACATTCTGACCCTGAGCCATTTGGGGCTTTGTACTGAGCTCAGAGGCAAATTTGAAGCCAGTACAATTGATTCAAGTCCACTCAATGCAATGTTGAAGTTGCTGGCATTGTAAGGAGGTGTGAAAACTGGTTTCTACACAGAACACCAGGTAAAAGTTTGAATGCTGCATTTTTTGTTCACTAGCTATGCCTTCCAAACCTTCTTCAAGGGCTGATTCATGCACAGTTGTCTAATTGGAGGTTAATCAGCACCCTCACCAGTTGATTAACCTAATTCCCTGACTCCTGCCCAGATGATCAGAGCAGCTGAGAATTTCATGGTCACCAATGGGCTTCTTTGCTGATTCTGGCACCGAGAGAGGGTCTTCTCAGTGGTTGCTCCCAAGCCACGGCATTCCTTCCCAATGGAGACTCTCCTGTAACCATCCTTTTTGTCCTTTTGGCAAGTGTCTTTTCCGTTTTCATGGGCTTTTGGAAGTTGACCAGTTCCTGAGGAAGTAGGTTCAAACAGGAAAGCACTGTGCCTATTTATCAATGTGTTTTAAAAATGTTTTTAAATAGTATAATATTAAAATACTATTGGTGTAGTTATATTCTACCATTATATTCATGTATTTTTGTCAGTACCTTAGCCTCTTGAGATCTGCCTAGATTCCTACCTTTGGGAGATATATAAATCAAAAAAAAAATGAAATCAAGTGGGGTGTCGGGGAGGAGCAACTAGTGAGTGTCTGTTTCTCTTCCTGTATGTGTGTTTGTATTGGGGGAAGATGCCCATGCTTGTTTTGAGAGGGAGAGGAGTGGGACCCAGGCCTCATCCAGTTCCATGTCAGTTCCACCCAGGCTCACCACCCTCACTTATGAGGCAATTCACTGAGGACGGTGGTAGGGAAAAAGCTTTCTTTGCCCATTACCACCACCATATAGCAGGCACAATGGTGTAAGGTTGCCCCTTTGGGTTTGGGCATTCAGCCCAAGACTTACATCACCTATTCGCTAGCCAACACCTGGTGTGTTTTGCTCATTGTCTTTGCCCCTTCTTCTGCTCTCCACGCCTCCCTTTGCCAACCATTCCCCCAATGGAAGCACCCTGGGCTTCCTTCTCTTGATACTTCCCACCCCAGGCACCTCCAGATTACTGATTAATCCCCAGTGTCCAAGCCCCAGGGTGCAAGCCAGTGTTGGCAGCAGGAGAAAAATTCAAACCAGTCTAACTTTGAACTTGAAAAAGCATGGCTCTACTGGTATTATAGCCAAACAAAGAGGCAGATACGGGAGAAGGCCAGGGTCAGAGCTGCCAGCCACCAGCGGCTCAGTCAGAAGGTACTGCAGCTTCTCTCAGGGCCTCCTCCTTCTGCCCTTGACCAGGGGAATGATTCCTCCCAAGGGTGGCTCTAAGGGCAGTGGAGGGATGAATCTGCTCAACAGTTTAGTCTGAAATGCAACATAACTTTTAATATGATAAACATATTTTGGACACACAGGGTTCAGCACTTTAGATAGCCCCTTTAAAGTCCTAACTGAAACCCAGGGCAGATTCACCATCCCATAGACATGAAAGTCACCGACTTCCACGATCCTCCTCTTCTGTCCTCTCACTCCAGTGGAGAGAGTTGGGTCTGAGGCACACTCGCCAACTCTCCCAGTCTCATGCCTAGAAGAAGGAGCTCTTCATTTGCAGAAGTGCAGGATCAGTTCTTTTGTGATAGCTGGATCTAATCTTGTTCTCTCTGCCCCAAAGGAGATGCCAGTTCAGGCAACTTCTTCTGGCCAAGGACCAAAAGTTATTAATCTGCATTATGTTTTTACCCTTGTGCTCTCCCATTCCTATTGCTTCACATGTTGTCTCTCCATTGCTGGGTCTGATTTCTTCACCAGAAAGGTGAAAAGCAGAGGACAGAGAGAGACTCAGCCAATTGCACTCACCAGTGATCTTTGGCTCTTGCTACTTCTCCAAACAGTGCCAAGTGGAAATTTAGCCATTCCTAGCAGCATATCTTGGGTGGGAACAGAAGGATGTTACTTTGCCAAACTCAGTCCCGTTTCTCCTGCCTTTGCTCTAGTCTTTAAATATTGAGTCTGCCCATTAAAATAATCCTTCTATTATACTTCCCTGCCAACAACAAGGAAAGAGTCCCAGGGCAAGAGCCCCTGCTCTCATCCTTTAGATTTGTCTCTGGTTAAATGCAGTAGTGTTACAGGATGGATGCATTTTTAAAAATGTTGCATCAGGCTAAATGTTATCCTTACTGGAGGACATGGAGGACTATGAAATTGGGGTAGAATTTCAGGGATACTAGGGATGGGTAAAATGGGTGAAATAGCTTCTGATACTCTTGGGTTACTCAGTGGCTATTGCTATTGCTCATTTTTAATTGACTTCAGAGCAGAGCTTGGAAAAATTCAAAACTATGGCCATTTCTGCACGATGGGGCTCTGGTAAGTCTTTCTGTTGCAGCCCTGGCAGGAAGAGGAGCCAAGAACACTCCAGTCCACACTTCACCGGGTCGCTGTGGAGGGCAGCACTCTGGCCCTTCCTCTTCCCTTCTGCACAGCCAGGCACTTTGCCGTTGCTGTGCTGGGGAGGGAGGTTTTGCCAGCATGCTTTCACCCTTCTGCACAGCCGGGAAGGGCAACAGTGCCGTACTATGATAGGTATAAAACAGATTTTTTTTTTCCGTTTTGCAAATACCGTGTGCACTCACCGCTTGGGGGCAAGATGGTGGCAGGCTGGGGATGACGTCATGCCGAAGCACAACCATCGTGCAGAGGCAGGCTGTCATCCTGGCCCCACAGCAGCACAGCCTCCTCTTGTGGAAAGGGCCTACAACTCTCTGAAACCTTCCTAGCATTCTGAGGGGACATGGCGATTTCTGCACTAGACTGTTATAGCGCTATGATTCCACTTTCAACATCCTGTGGAATCCTGGGGTTTGCAGTTCAGGAAGGGGCCGAATGGCCCCTCCCTGAACTGCAAACCCCAGGATTCCATAGGATGTTGAAAGTGGAATCATAGCGCTATAACAGTCTAGTGCAGAAATGGCCGCAGTCTAAAATGCTCTACTTAAGACTGATGCTACATGGTGATACCTTCACACAGTGTCCTTCTGCAGCCATTCAGGGTGAATGCTTTTCTGCCCTCATGCTGAAAAATTGGAAGGGTGTCAGGAGTTCTCATGGGCTGCCATTCCCCCCAAGTTCTTGAAACAGTTGACAACAGTGAAAAGTTGTGACTTGGGATGATTTTGGAGAACATTTCAGTGCCCTTTTCAGCCCTCTCAGTTTTTAAGCAAAACACGCTTTTCAGAAAACGCTGGCTCAACTTCAGTGTTATTCTCTCTTCTCACTAATGAATGATGTGGCTTTTGTAGCTGCTTGTCTCTTTTAGAGAAAAAGAATTTTATAGGCTCTTTAGTTAGTCTTTGTTTTCCCTTTTATGTTTTATTTTCAGCTGGCTGGAAGGTATGATATAAATATTTCAACAAACTAAGCAAATAGTTGTTTCTCATTGGAGACAGAGAACAAACACATTAGGAAGTATATGAGAAACAGGAATCCTTCTTCCTGACATAACTAGTTACCTGAATGAAGAGGCCTGCTTGCCTTTAAGGGTTATAATTCTTCACAAATTTCATTCTTGAAGGAAGCAACCAGTAATTTTAGCAATTTTCTTTCCATTGCAAGAAAGCCTTCTCAAACTGCAGTTTTGAAGACAATTTGCAGCCTGAGACTTTTTTTCCTGCCCAGAAAATTCTGTGCAAAAAACACTGTACTTGGGGATTTATTCTATGCAAAGTTTATGTGTGGCTTTTTTGTGCAGAGGATTGCATTTTCTGTACAGGAAACAGCATCACCTGTACAGAAATATTTTCTGTACAAAAACAAATGTGCAATTTTGGGGAATCAGAATAATTCTCACCCACCTAAGAATCATCGGTGCAGGATTCTTTTTGCCAGGGTTTCCTGGCAATCTGTGAAATATATTGAATATTTTTTCCATCCCTACTGCCTGCTTGCCTGCCTGCCTTCCTGCCTGCTATCAAGATGCATGGCTCCTGTCATAAGGACGCTGAATGTGTATTGGTCTATGTAACAAAATAGCTTTACTAGCTTAAATGGGGCTATAGTTTGCTAAGCGTTAAAGTGTATCAAATGCCAATTGCTACTTGCAATCATGTATCTGGTCGGAAGTTCTATAGTATCCAAAGGCACTGAATGGTTAATGGATGCATTGTTTGATGTCACTTTGTATCTGGCAAGATCAGAAAGATCAGAAGGGAGAATGCAAAAGTAGCAGGAAAGTATTATGGGAATGGGCAAGGCAAAGATAAGGAGACAGGAACGTTTACTGATTCCCAGGATGAAATATGAGTAAATAAAGGGTCTGGGAAAGTGCTGGTGCTGCTGGGATGATGTGAGATTTATGACTTTCATTGCTATGCATCTTTGTATAAAAGCTGTAACCATCCAAAATGTGGTAATCTCAGCAACGTCTCAGGAAAATTGCTGTGTTGCTTGCTCTGCTCAAATAAATGCTTCTGTTCAAACTCTGAGTTAAGTCGGTGAGCACGAGTTATGCAGGGCATGATACTTACCTTCCTTCCCCCATCCCCAATGATGGTGTAGCCTAGATCTCTGGCCATTCTGTGACAACTGAGCAGGGGTGGGCTTACCGTGCATGATGGAGGGGCATCAGGGAGAAGATGATGGGTTCATGGAGTAGCAGCAATATGTCAGAAAACACAGCAGCGTGTGTCATGTGCTACATGCCAGGCGGTATAATCTAAATTAGTCTGTGGCTTGCAGGTGTTGTGGAAGATGCAGTTGTCAGTCTGCTCAGTTTCTGTACAAGGTGGGCTGACTTCTTGCCTTTGGCCTCAGGCAGCCAAATGTCTTTCCCACTGTGTATTCCCACATGTCATCTGAAGTAGTACAAGGAGTAGAGAAAGGCTGCCCACTCGCTTGAAGGGAAACAAGCTTCTCAGCAGAAGCACAGCAGCTGAACAGGAAATATTTGTTTATGTGTGCATGTGTGTGTTATCTATCCCTGTTTACCAGAGTGGGCAAACCACAACTTGCACCGGACCCCTCCAGTCCACCAAACTCCCCCTCCCAACCTGAAATGGCAGAAACTCACTTCTGGTTTTATAAAGCCTCCTTTTTTCTTTTTTTGGTTTAGTTGCTAAACAGAGGTGAAGGGCACCTTGCTTCTTCTGTTAAAGTTAGCAGCCTTTTCATACATATACTCACTAACTGCTAGTTTGCATATTATAACAATGTAGGAAGATAGAAGCTGTGAGGAAAACTATAGTTTATTCCCACAGCTTCTCTCTTCTTTCATCACCATAACCTTCAGCCTTTCTTTCCTCTTTTTTTGTTCTCTTGCCTCCAACAACAACAACAACAATATTTATTTATTTATTTATTTATTTACCACCACCACCCCTCACCCAAAACTCAAGGCAGGGTACAACATAAATTAAAATACAATTTAAAAATACACCATAGGTTAAAATACACTAAAACCACATAAAACCATTTAAAATACTAATATCATCATTAAAATACATCATCATTAAAAATAGGCTGTGTAGGCCTGCTGAGAAAGATTGGTTTTCAGTACTTTTTTGAACTCGGACAGCCCAATTCGCTGTTGAATGTCTTCTTGCAGGTGATTCCACAGTCTAAGAGCGGCACTTTATTTGATTATGGGTGAGTTTTATTAGGAAAGCTACTTGGTGTGTTACAAGTTTGCTTCTTTCTTTGCCAGCGCCTGTGAAGGGACGCAGGACTGCTTATTGTTTAGCTGCAGCTTTGCCAGTTTCCCAGCAGCTCCCAAAGCAAAATTGTCATTTCTGTAAAGTTTTGGCCAAAGGGAGAGAGGGTAACAGTTCTGTTTCACTGGGTCCAGGAGGGGCCCAGGGAATGGAGGTGGAAGGTAACCTTGGGCCCCAAGGAAATACTGCCCCTCCATTTTCCCCTAGTGTCAGGTAGCCCTCCATATTTCAGTATGGGACATGTAGTAGTAGTTAATTAGCTGCTTGCTTATAACCAAGGATGGGAACCAGAGACCGTTAGATAAACAAAGGTAGGAATGCAGCACTGATAAGGTCTACCAGCCGAAGCTGGCCTTTTCAAGGTCTCTTGCCGTGGAAAGGGAATCTTTGCTTCTAATGTTTGGATTTTGCTAATTACTTTCAGTTCGCTCACCTGTACAACGCATTACACTCCTAATAAATAGTGTCTTAGCACTGTTACATTTGTGTGTGTGATTTCGGTTCCTGACACCTAGTACCTCCTATCAGTTGCTGTTGTGCACCTTCAAGTCATTTTCAATTTATGGTGACTCAAGGCAAACCTACCTTGGAGCTTTCATGGCAAGATTTGCTCAGAGGGTGTCTGCTTCTGCTTTCCTCTGAGGCTGAGAAAGTGTGACTTCCCCAAGGTCACCCAGGGGGTTTCCATGGCCGTGGGGCAATTTTGCCATGATTTTGTGAGCCAAATTAGGAACAGTGGAAGACTTTTTTCCCAGTAGGAAGTGACTTGGAACTTTGTCTTTGAACAAAGTCTTCTCCTGGAAAGCCAAAAAAGTGGCAAAATTTCCCCACACTTTTTAGCAGCTTTTTGGGGCCTTTTAGAGCCAGTTTTCTTTCAAAAGTATTTTACAATTTGGGAGGAATGTTCTAGGGATCAGAGAAATGGCCCTGAGGCCACATGTGACCTGCAGATGACACATTCCCCTGTGTCTTAGCACTATGGACTCTTGTTTACTTTGCACTGAAAGAGACCACCAGTCCCTCTTACTTTCTTCTCTGGCTGCGATCAACAGTCTCACTGAACACATGCTTTCTTTCCACTTAAGATCTACAGTTCGCCCTCCACATTCACTAAGGTTAGCGGTTTTTAAGCAGAGGTTGGATGGCCATCTGTTGGGAGTGCTTTGTTGTGTGTTCCTGCACGGCAGAATGAGGTTGGACTGGATGGCCCCTGGGGTCTCTTCCAGCTCTAGGATTCTATGTGTCAGGAACTGAATCCACACACACAAATAGTACAGTGCATAAGCACTGTTTATTTAGAGTGAGATACATCGTGCAGGACTTCAGTAAAGGAACTAATGGCAATTAGCAAAGTCAAAAGCATAAAATACCAAGACGTTTCCCTCCCGCTCGCAAGAGACCTTGAAGCTGTGAACACCTGGCAGCCCTTATCAGTACATTCCTAGCTATTTGTTTACGTAACGGTCTCTGGTTCCCATGCCTTTGTTACAAACAAGCAGCTAATTCAAAACCTACTGCATATCCCATTACTATAATATGGAGGGCAACCTGACACTATGAATCTATGGCCATTTCCGCACTGGACTGTTGTAGCCCAATGATTCCACTTTCAACACCCTATGGAATCCTGGGATTTGCAGTTTAGGGAGGGGCCGGCTGGCCCCTCCCTAAACTAGATGTTGAAAGTGGAATCATCAGGCTATAACAGTCCAGTGCGGAAATGGCCTATGACTCTAGGTGCAGGACCCTCAGAAAAGTGGAAGAATCACAAATATCAAAATGTGTGGCAGAGGGCAAGGCATGAGAGGGAAAACAGATACCCAGGGTCCAAACCAAGTCAGGGAGAGGGAAGGAAGTGTTGGCATGGTGGCCTTATGCTTCCTCTCTCTCTCCCATTTCTTTCCTTGGGTATCTGGGGGGTATCAGGAGAGGGTTTGTGGTGCTAGGAAATTAGGCTATGAGCCACCCTTGGTTGGCCAGGCAGCGGCTGGTAGAGGAGGAGGAGAAGGACCAGAGGTGGGTTTTTAAAGGGCTGCACTGCTTGACCAGAGCTACCAAGTGGGAAGGATTCCCCAGAAAAGAAGTGCCTAAGGTGAGGAGCAGGGTTTGAAGAAACTTGCAAATAATCAAATGCATGCAAGTTGAACTCACAAATGTGGAGGGCTAACTGTATTAATTGGTGATTCCAGGGTTTAAAGAGAAGATCTTACATCCCCCAGGCCTCTATCTTTTTTGAGAGCATCTTCAAGCATGCTTAGAGCTTCTTGGCTTTTCGAATCTGGAAGGGAGGAAGGGAGGCATGGCAGAAGTGCTGTTCACTTTGTGTAGGGAATGGCAGAGTGCCTGACCACAGTGGTCTAGCAAGCAGTCAGGACTTCAGGGCATATAACAGAACCCATCAATGCTAGCCGTGGGAAGGATGTCCCCAGTTATTTTCAGCTACACTCTTATTCTTCCTTCTGTTTTCTTTCTTTCTGAACTCTTCCACCTACCCAGCCCCCCAAAATAATATAAAGCTGTGTATACTGTACACTTTAGATTCCAAGGAAACCAACACTGTTGTTGCACTTTGACTTTAAATGCAAATAGAATATGTTTTTCCAAGGATCTCTCCCAGAGGTGAGTGAGTTTTGGCAGGTCAGGAGTAGAGAGATTCCCCCCCCCCCTTCTAAGAGCTGAATGCAGGTTGTGCTCTGCATGAGACCAGGAATGACTGGGCAGTTATTTCAGGCTGAGTTTAAAAACAAAAGCAAACCTCATTTTTAGTAAGCCAACGAACTGGGGCATCTGTGTGTAGCTTGTACACATGGGTACCTTGCGCTGAAAGGGAATTATGTTTCTTGGAGGCTTCTAGAAGCACCATTCATTCATTCATTCATTCATTCATTTGCCAGGCAGGGACATTGGAGACTGCAAAATCTGACTGAGGGGTCAACACAGCCCACAAGCACTATGTTACCCACCCTGATCCATCCCATCATGCCAGCAGTCTGCTCCCTTGCCAAAAGAAACATGAGTGTGCTTGAAAATATAAATGCAAACATCAGGTAACATAGGCCCAAATACTATTATTAGTTTTAAATAGGCTAGGACCTTTGACTCACCACTTGTCAATGAATTCAGTTAGGAGTTCTTCCACTCAGATGACTTGTCTATGGCCATTTCTGCACTAGATTGTTATAGTGCTATCATTCCACTTTCAACATCCTATGGAATCCTGGCGTTTGCAGTTGAGGGAGGGGCCTTTGAGGTCCCGCCCTAAACTGCAATCCTCAGGATTCCGTAGGATGTTGAAAGTGGAATGATAGCATTATAACAGTCTGGTGCGGAAATGGCTCATATTCTGAGACACTGACAGGCAGCAGCCTTCTGGGCTGTTGGGCAGAATTCTTGGCCATCTCCTGCCCTCTTATCCTTTTTCACTGGTCATGCCAGAGACTGAAACAAGGGCTTTCTGCATGCAAACCAGGTGCTCTACCAGTGAGCTACAGCAAGTGGTTGGGGAGGATTTCATTCCATTAAATTTCAATAAGAATTTACCATATTCACACTTCCTGGCTCCATATGCGACCCAGAATGCAACCAGAATTTTGAGAAGCAGTTCTCCAAAGAAAAGCTGTATACAAACATGCACATATTAGGGAAAAACACACTGAAATCTGGCAGCTGATAGACACAAATATAGAAAGATTTTGATTGCAATGAACTTAAAGCAGAATTTATTAAAGCAATTACATCGGGGATGCTTTATATCATGTACGATTAAGATAATACATATCCATTGGCTCATGACAGACACTGGAGATCCAAAGATCAAACTGTTGATTATATGCACATTTTTAGTATTGTGTTAAAATTAAAGATAATTGATTGTATATCATATTGACATTAGCACAGGTTATAAAATACCAAGGGATCTTTTAAGAGTGCTTTGGAATTCTCTCAAAGAGTTGGCAGAAATGCCCTCTGTAGAGAAGCTTCTCGGTTGGCTGGTGGCAGCAAGAAGCGACATTGCCTTCTATTTGTACAGGGTTGGGGAAAATGCCGCTCGAGAGCTACGGGCACCCAGGTGGTGTTTTTGTGGGTGTCATGTCCTACCTGGAGGAGACCTCCTCAGAGAAAGAGGGGGAAAGGAGTGCCAAGATAACAGGCCCAGTTGGACCCAGAGGACACTGGCAATCTTGTCATGGCAAAAGCAGAGGAAGAGCCTGGTCTATCCCAGGCAGCAGTTGCAGATAAGGAGGAGAGTACCCAGGCATTTCACGTTGTCCAGCTTTGCAAAACAAAGGGCCAGGCAGCACTCCACAAGACTTTAACTACAGGACGTGGAGCTAATGGATCCAGCTGGGCTGATTAAGGCCATTTCTGCACTACACTGTTATAGCACCATTATTCCACTTTCAACATCCTATGAAATCCTGGGGTTCCCCAGGATTCCATAGGATCAGGATTCCATCGGATGTTGAAAGTGGAATAATAGCGCTATAATGGTCTAGTGCAGAACTGGCCTAACTGCTGGCTAGCGATTAGCCCACCCAGTCCCATTCCATTGCTGTAGATAATAGCTCCCAAATTTCCATGCAGCCCTATCTGACATCTCTGATTTTGCAGATCTGTGATCTTCAACATGCGCCTTCATACTAATTTTCCTAGCAACTCCTTTCTCAGCTTTGGACTCTGCTCAGGACTGCTTTTCCCCTTTTACCTTGGAATACCTAGCCCATCCTTCTGCTGGTAACTATATGTAAGCCTTGGGACAGCCCTGATATTCCCTTGGACTGTAGATGTGCCGAGCTGGAAACTTGCCAGCCTTTAATAAGACAGTGGATCCTGATAGCTCCCCACCCCTGATTCCTCCAAACTCCCCTTTTTTCTGCCAAAAAAGAAAGGATTTGTTTCTCCCATTGAAACTTTCCAGGATGGGCAATTCACCTTTAAAACTGCCTATGGGCAAAGGGGAGTTGCTGTTTAACATTCAAAAATACCAGTTTTGCAAACCACAAAGAGATCTCCAACCTGAAAACAGACTGAAAATTGGTGTGTATGTGTGTAAACCCCTACAATTCTCATGCAAAACAAACAAACAAACCATCTGTATTTGTGCAGAGAATAATTCCCCAAACACTTCCATGATAGTTTGTACCAGGCAACAACTGCACAGACCTAGTCTTTCTCTCTGCAGTGAGGAGAAAAATGTAGAAATGATCTGTCCTCACTTGCAAGAATGAAAGGGTCAAATAGGAACATTCTTAGTGCATGGCGAAGTCCATTGCACATTGTTGATGGAGATGCCGGTTGCGCTGTCTGTAGGCAGATTGCATTGTGTGTGTAGATGTGCGTTTCAGGATGAGCCTGAATGCTTGATAGCATGTTTGACTGTGCAATGGTCCCATTCAATAAGAACATAGCACCGCAGAACTGCTGCACGACATCTTGAGTTACTCTGTCTCCTTAATGCAGTTTCCTGACCATAATGGTTTTGTTCCAAGATGAATCAGCACCACCATGACATATGAGAGGGAGGCATGGAGAGGCTGTGGGCAGCCAAAAAAAAAAAAAAAAATCTAGAATTTTTCCTCCAGATGCCTCTGTGGGGAGTGGCATTCCATTCAGTTGCTATACTGCCTTCTTTCTACACGTTTTTCTACATGTCGAAATTGCCCCAAATAGCCTTTCTGGCTAACATTCCACCCTGTTCCACCCTCCCCCCAAACTACAAGTGACCTCCTGGCTTTTGAAGTTTTTTCTGGGTTTGAACATACATGGCCGCATGTGGGGGTGGGTGGGAAATAGGGTGAGAGCAGCCTTTGGATGGTCCACAGCTCCCCGTTTCTGGTGTTAGACATGATTGACCAAAATCCAACTTCTTCAGTATGTCAGGCTAGAGGAATTTGGCCTTTCTTTCCCTTCTCCTTCCTGCCATGACTGTCACAATGCCCAGCTAAGAGGGCTGCCCAGCCACTTAGAGCAGATTTCTGTCACTGGTCCTGGTGGAAGCAGTGAGATCCTACAGAGGTGTGCCACTGGATCCTTATAAACTGCATATGCAGAAAACTCCTTCCATGTTCCAATCAGAGAGGCTTCAGCTTGCTGGCCAATGCCCTCCCCTCACATATACTTTTTAAAGTCATTATTTTCATTACAAATATTCCTTAACTGATACATATAACATTGAGTTCCCTCTTCCTCCCAATCTTAGCTAATAAGCCAGCTATATATCACTAACACATCTTCAGTATGTTAACAGTTGGGTGGTACAGTTGGCCCTCTATATTTGTGGATTCTGCATCCATGGATTCAACCAACCATAGCTCGAAAATATTTTTAAAAAAAAAAAAAGCAAAAGCAAACCTTTGAGTTTTTCCCTGTTTTTTTTTTAATAGGGGATGCCAACCAATGTATAACAAGGGGACTTGAGCATCCAGGGATTTTGGTATCCATGGGAGATCTTGTAACCAAACCCCAGAGGATACTAAGGGCCCGCTGTGTATGATTCTTAAGATTAAAAAATACAGTTTTCCTAGAGAAAGTTTGACCAGGTGTTGGATTAAATCCAGAGTTCACACAAGTAAATGTAATGAAGGTTTTCCAAATTTCTTGGGAAGCCGCTGCTTTTCCCTGTTCATATTCTTTGCTTATAGGAACACTTTGCAGGTGGAAAGCTAGTAGATCTTGATATCAAAAGAGTCAACATGTTTAATGATTGAGCCAGGTTTTTAACACTTCCCTCACTAGCCATGTACATGTGGTTCTTTTGTTTGAATTTCTGTAATTTCTTCTGTTGACTCACAGTTTGAGGTTGTGTTGAACAAGGACTGAAGCAGGAATGTGTACTCACACATGCATACATACACGCGCGCGCATGCACACACGCACTCCAGCCCTGTTTTAGTGTGCACTTCCTGCCACTCTAAGAGATGAAGAAAAAAATTGTTCTCTTGAATGCAATTTGACAAGCCAATTCAGTTTAGTCCAAGAGAGTTATGAATCCATTTGATACAACTGTGTTTTTCTACATGCCATTAAGAAGGAAATATGGCTTGTATGCTTTCTGCAGAAGTGAAGTCTTTATAGCATGCTGTAAAAGAGGGGCATGATTTTAAAAAATCTACAGGTGAGTGAGAATTTCATTGCATTTCTGCGTGGACCTTTTTGTCAAAAATGCAGCTTCCTTGTGAAATTCTAGCAGAATAGCCAGTAGCAGCTGGTGGCTGCCCTGTCTGTCGGGCAATGGGATCCATTCTAGAATTGAGTCCAAATGTCAGGGGAGCTATCCAAGGTACTGGACCCATTTTAGCATGGGGTTCAGCTCCGTAAGTAGCTCCTTTAAAGTTCAGAATAAAACCCAGAATAGATCCTTGAATAACTAGCAAATGCTCCGTTTCTATGTTGTGCGTCCCTTAAGCATATAAAACATACGAGAGCTATCTTTCTTCACCCATTCTTCTTGCTCTCCACTGGCTTAGGCTTCATGATAATTCCATGAGATTATTTGACACCGCGAAGCCAGAAGAGAGTGAGGGCAATGGCAATTGAGAGTTGTCCAGGTTAAAGAGAAATAAATGGTGCCTGTCAGTAGTTGGAAGCATGACTGCCACCATCAGTAAGCTTACCACATGCTTCCTCCCTGTTGTCAGACAGATTAACACACACGTCACAATAAAGCACCCTTAACCCCGAAGCCTGCAAGGAGAATGAGTGAAGGGAAAAGTTAACTTCAGCACCAGCAGAAGCAAGGCTTTGCAAAGTTACTTTTTGCAGCAACTGCTCTCATAATGCCTCCATAACAGGATGAAAACTCACTTGCCCATTTTGAGAGCTATAGTCCAACAAAGCAGTTTTTTTAGATGCTGGCTCTAACGAAGTAACCAGAGATATGAAGCCTGGAACTTTGCCTCAGGAACTGTCATCTGCCTTTTAAATTTCTAGGACATTGTAGGGTAAATTAAAGTTGCAATCTCCTTGAAGGCCAGGAGCCAGATAACCTGCAACGCTTCTCTCCCTGACTTGATGGAAAAGCTGTCAACCTTCTTCATCCCACCCCACCACCGCTACCTAAGGAAGCCAGATACCCAAATTAGCCTTCTTGAACCTTAAGATCTTTCGGGGAGGACCTTTCCTTTGTTTCATCACCTCTGTGGGTATGGTTGGGAATGACACAGGGGAGAACCTTTTTGGTTACCAGTCCCACACTATGATGCTCCCTCTCATGAGAGGTTTGCTCTTTCCATGGTTTGCTCTTTCCAAGATCTCTTCTTACAGCAAAGACCCTTTTATTTAAACAGGTATTTGGTCTCTAACTGGATGTGTCAGAAGGCTCTTTCAATGTCTTATATGCATTTTAAACTGTTCTAAATTTTTAATAGCATTGTCTATTTTTGAAAGAAAACTTTTGCACTCTACATTGTTTTAACTGTATTTTGTTTTAACTGTATACTGTAAATAACCTTGGGTCCAATTTTGAGAGAAAGATGGGATATAAATTACACACACACACACACACACACACATACTCAATTGACATTTGGATTTTGCCTTGGCACAAGTGATCAGCATCTTGTTTCCCCCCGAGGGGCAACAGGCTAAATCAGGGAGGGCACATCACAGTCAAGACACAGCTCCATCCTTGAAGAGAGGAACAATCAAGTACCAATGGCTGCATCTCCTTCCACACCCTCCATTATCTGTCGCCTGAACTGGCCATAGTCTCATTCTTGCAAAGAAGCTAGTAAAATGCGGGCTGGACAGGGCTACTGTTAGGTGGATTTGTAATTGGTTGACTGGCCGAACCCAAAGAGTGCTCACCAATGGTTGCCTTTCTTCCTAGAGAGAAGTGACTAGTGGGGTGCCACAGGATTCTGTCCTGCGCCCAGAGCTATTCAACATCTTCATCAATGACTTGGATGAAGGAGTGGAGGGCATGCTGATCAAATTTGCAGATGAAACCAAATTAGGAGGGACAGCTAATACCCCAGAGGACAGAATCAAAATTCAAAATGACCTCGACAGATTGGAGAGCTGGACCAAAGCTAACAAAATGAATTTCAACAGAGAGAAATGTAAGGTCCTACACTTAGGCAAAAAAAATGGAATGCACAAATATAGGATGGGGGGTGCGTGGCTGGACAGCAGTATGGGTGAAAGGGATCTAGGAATCTTGGTGGACCACAAGCTGAACATGAGTCAGCAGTGTGATGCGGCAGCCAAGAAAGCCAATGTGATTCTTGGTTGCATCAATAGGAGTATGGTGTGTATGCTACCCCTCTATTCTGCATTGGTTAGACCTCATCTGGAATCCTGTGTCCAGTTCTGGGCATTTCAATTCAAGAAGGATATCAACAAGCTGGCGCATGTCCAGAGGAGGGCGACCAAAATGGTGAAGGGTCTGGAAGTCATGAAGCCCTATGAGGGGCGGCTTAGGGGACATGATAACTGTGTTTAAATATTTGAAGGAATGTCATGTCAAGGAGAGTGTGAGCTTGTTTTCGGCTGCTCCAGAGACTAGGACAAGGAGCAATGGATTCAAGCTGCAGGAAAGGAGATGCCACCTGAACCTCAGGAAGAACTTCCTGACAGTCAGAGCTGTCTGGCAGTGGAATCTGCTGCCTCAGTGGAGTGTGGTGGAGTCTCCTTTGTTGGAGGTTTTTAAGCAGAGGTTGGATGGCCATCTGTTGGGAGTGCTTTGATGGGTGTTCCTGCATAGCAGAGGGTTAGACTGGATGGCCCCTGGGGTCTTTTCCAGCTCTATGATTCTATGATTCTACAATTCATCAATGTGGGATACAGTGGAGGCTGGCATCTCCAAAGATGGAGATGATGGTGAGAAGGAGGAACATTATTTTTTATTTGTTTTTTATTTTTTTATACCTTCAAGTTGAGCTCAAGCAAAGTAATAATATCACTCTATTCTGCTTTGTTTAGACCCCATCTAGAATACTGTGACCAGTTCTGGACACCAGAATTCAAGAAGGATATCGACAAGCTGGAGCATGTGATGAGGCAGCCAAGAAAGCCAACATGATTCTTGGTTGCATCAATAGGAGTACGGTGTCTAGATCGAGGGAGGTAATGGTACCACTCTATTCTGCATTGGTTAGGCCTCATCTGGACTACTGTGTCCAGTTCTGGGCACCTCAATTCAAGAAGGATATCGACAAGCTGGCGCGTGTCCAGAGGAGGGTGACCAAAATGGTGAACGGTCTGGAAGCCATGAAACCCTGTGAAGAACACCTTAGGGAGCTGGGTATGTTTAGTCTGCAGAAGAGAAGGTTAAGAGGGGACATGATAGCCATGTTTAAATATTTGAAGGGATGTCATGTTCAGGAGGGAGCAGGCTTGTTTTCTGCCGCTCCAGAGACTAGGACAAGGAGCAATGGATTCAAGCTACAGGAAAGGAGATTCCACCTGAAACTCAAGGAGAACTTCCTGACGGTCAGAGCTGTCCATCAGTGGAATATGCTGCCTCAGAGTGTAGTGGAGTCACCTTCTTTGGAAGTTTTTAAACAGAGGCTGGGTGGCCATTTGCTGGGGGTGCTTTGAGTGTGTGTTCCGGCATGGCAGAAGGGGGTTGGACTGGATGGCCGTTGTGGTCTCTTCCAACTCTGTAATTCTATGATTCGAAGTCATTTCCAATTCATGGTGACCCTAAGGCAAACCTATATGAGGTTTTCTTGGTGGAATGGCAAAAAGAGGTTTGCCATTGCCTTCCTCTGAGGCTGAGAGAATGTGAGATGCCCAAGGCCACTCCATGGTTTTCTGTGGCTGAGCAGGAATTTGCATCCGCATTTCCCAGAGTCCAAGTTCAACATTGAAACCACTCCGCCATGTTGGGCCTCCTTGTTTACACTGTGCCTTTCCCCCCAAATTGGCACTTAAGGCAATTTATAGATTAAAATGATTGCAATAAAATTAATAAGTTAACATTAAGACAGAATTAAACTACAAGAGCTGTACTAAAACAATTTAAAACATACACTTTAAAATGATAAGAAACAGTTAGAACAGTACTGTTTAAAATACCCTCTTACAGCCTTTTACTTAGGCCATTTCCACACTAAACTGTTATAGCGCTATTATTCCACTTTCAACATCCTATGGAATCCTAGGGTTTTCGGTTCCGGGAGGGGCTGGCCAGCCCGTCCGAAAACCGCAAACCCTAGTATTCCATAGGATGTTGAAAGTGGAATAATAGCGCTATAACAGTCTAGTGCGGAAATGGCTTTAAAAGCCTTCTGTTCTTAAATGCCTGCCTGAATAAAAGTCTTAGCTTACTGATGGAAAGACAGCAAGGAGGAGGCCCCTCTTGCTTTCCTTGAGAGGAAGTTCCAAAGTCTAGAGCAGAACTTTCCAAACTTTTCATGTTGGTGACACACTTTTTAGATATGCATCATTTCATGTCACAGTAATACAGTAAGCGATTCTGCAAGTGGAGGCAGCCCCTCTACCTAGGCCTGGCCCACGTCCGCCCTCACCAAGCTCTTCCTCGGGGCAGCAGTGGCAGGAGAGGCAGTCCCTACGCTCGTTACGTTCGCATGACACACCTACACGTGTGTTAGCTGACACACTAACGTGTTGCGACACGCAGCTTGGAAAGCTCTGGTCTAGAACCACAGAGATCACCTCTCTTGTGTTCTCACCAACCGTACCTGGGAAGATAGTAAAAGAAGGGGCTCTTCTGCCAATCTGTGGCCCTTTCTGCATGACGACGCTCTTCTGTGTCAGTGCGCTGCAGATCCTGGTCCGGAAGGGGGTGCATCAGCAATGCTTTCCTCCGTATCTTCTCGCTCCCTGCGCAAGGGAGCGAGATAGCCCCACCTCTTCCTTCCAAAGGGCAGCCGGGCACTTGCTGTTGCTGCGCTGGGGCAGGAAGCATCGCAACTGTGCTGCCGTGGCTTCCACACAACAGTAAGTACAGAAGTGCCACACAATGGGAGGTGTAAAACAGATTTTTTCCATTTTTCAAATACCACATGAGTGCGATGCTTCGCGACAGAATGGCAGCAGAACAGCAAGAATGCCAACCACTGCCATCCCATCGCAGAAACAGTTCAGTGACAATATGCAGAAATGGCCTCAGCCTCTAGGTGGGCTCACAGGGGGGAGATAAAGTGTATCAGATAGTCCAGGTCTAAGCCACATAAGGCTTTATCGGTCATAATGAGCCCTTTGAATTGTGCCCAAAAACAGTCAGCTGAGTGCTGAATCTGCTCCATATTTTAGTATGAACTTTGAAAGAACTATCCAAGTTTCTGAACTATATCTCCCAAATAGGTTCATCATCTTGGACCTGACATCAGGGCCACCAGTCACCACAAATAGGAAGTAACCCAAAGTGCTGACAAAAAATGTATATTCTCACACTAACTAGCTGTATGAAATTTAGGCAAAAGCTAGGTCCAGCTGTGAGGTGCATCTGCAGACACAAAATCACCTCCTTCCGTAGAGGAGCAAGAGATCTGCTTTCTCACAAGGCAATATTGTTCACTTCTGGGCATCTTGACAGTGTGCTTGGCTTTTATTTATACCATGTGTGGGTAAATAATTCTATTTACATCTGAGGCTGTTAATCAAGCTCAGCTTGAGGTCAAAAGTGGAATTAGAATCAGTAGCACTTCAATTCCAGCAATGCATCAGCGCGAGAAAGAGGGGAACAGGAAGAGAGGGAGGGAGAGACCGACAGCACATCATTTCCCGACTCAGTTTCAGCATGGCTGGTTCAGTCGCTGCTCAAAGAAAACCCACGACTGAGCAAGCATGAAGATTGGATTATACTCCATCCACTGAGCGGCCACTGCAGCAGCCCCTCCAGGCAATGAACAAGCCCAGCAAGAGAGCCCCATGGGCAGAGTGACACGCAGCAGCGCTTCATACAGCCAACATCTGTGTGTTCCATATTTATGTGTAACTTGGCATGCTTCAGATGTACTTCTGGTCTGCACAAGCTAGCAGAACCCTGCTCACTGCTCATGAGGGAACCTCTCCATCTCTCTCAGTCACCAGGTCTGGAAGACCTATAGAATCATAGAATCATAGAGTTGGGTGAGACCCCAGGGGCCATCCAGTCCAACCTCATTCTTCCATGCAGGAACCCACATCAAAGCATTCCCAACAGATGGCCATCCAGCAGCTGATTAAAAACCTCCAAAGAAGGAGACTCCACTACACTCCATTGAGGCAACATATTTCACTGCAAGACAGCTCTGACTGTCAGGAAGTTCTTCCTGAGGTTCAGGTGGAATCTCTTTTCCCATAGTTTGAATCCATTGCTCATTGTCCTAGTCTCCAGAGCAGTGGAAAAGAAGCCCGCTCTCTCTTTGATATGACATCCTTTCCAATATTTAAACATGGTTGTCATGTCCCCTCTTCTCTTCTGCAGACTAAACATCCCCAGCTCCCTAAGATGCTCCTTGTAGGGCATGGCTTGCAGACCCTCCACCATTTTGGTCGCCCTCCTCTGGACACGTTCTCTGGACCTGAAAAGTACGTGTTCTCTTGTTGTTGAAGGAGGCAGCTGGAGAGACTTTTTTCACCTGAGACCCAAGATTCTCTGGGTCTCCAAAATGTAGTGATCCTGGAGAACTAATCCTGTCTCACTCCATGCTGTAAACCTCACTGATTCACAGCATTCTCTCAATCCAAGTATGCCACTCTGTAGTGAAGCTATCTCCTTTCTCTCCTTTGTGACTGATTGACAAGGCCTTGGCCAAAATCCTACACTGAGGAACTGGAATTACAGAGTTATGTGGCGGTTGAACAATGCTGCCTAGTTAGTGAATTGCAACACTGCAGAACCAAACGTGCATGCACTTCAATGTGCAATGGACATTTATGTGGGACTTCTCTTCCACAATATTGAACTGACTACAACTGCTCTGCGTTGGACAAAAATGTCTAACTGCTTCCATAGGGGGACTCACAAACACATAAATCACCAACAGGAGTCCAGAGATTGTTCACACAGTTGGTAACAGTGAAAATTTTATTCCAAATTAAATATTGTACTCTTTATATACAAGAAGAAGCCATGGTAACAGAGAAACACTTAAAAAGTTCTCCCTGGCTGCAAGAAAGTATCCACCCAGAGTTGTTCATTGCCTCTAAAGTCTGAGTGACATCTGACATTATTAGGAATATAAAAGATACTTGCAAATCTCCTTTCCTTCAGTCAGAAAGGGTATCTCTACACCATGTCAAGAAAATGGTCTCCTTCATGAGATTTTTTTGTATTTGGGAACTTACTTTGCAAAAGAAAAAAAATGTGCAAAAAAAACTCCTTGATTTTTTTTTTGTACAAAAATAATGTTTGTGCGAGAAGTACCATTTTTGTTCAAAACCGTGTGTTTTGCACAAAATATCAAAGTGATGTTTTTGCAAATGTTTTCTGCACAGACAATGATGCTGGTTTGTCCCAAGCAGAGCAGACCGCTTCAGTTTTTTGAACACAGCACAGATTGAACGGCTCTTTTCTAGTTAGGACTAACAACACGGTTTAGACCTAAATCCAAATTGCAATTTCATTTGAGCAAATGAATTTTTCAGGGAGAAAGGCAAAATGAAAAGAAAAAGAAACAAGCACAGAAACTCATCATGTCACCCAGCAGAGAAAATAATTTTTTTCTTGCTTATGAGAATGAAAAAAAGAGAGAGAAGATTTAAATCCTTAGCTTTTAAAATTCTAAGAAAATGTTAACCCCTTGTGGTCCCTTGCCATTGCTAATCCATTAAGGGACTTCAATGTTTGTCCCTTCTGATCTTGCAGCCACCCTCCCCTGAATGCAGGGAGGGAGGGAGGGAAGACGGACAGACAGACGGGGTGGATGGAGATGGTGGCAGGGCGGGCGGGAGAGAGTGCAAATTCCAGTGCTCTCAATTTGTCTATGATCTAAATTGTCTAAATGGTCTATGATGTGGAAATTTCCACTCACTCTGCACACTCCAAGAAAATCACCAGAATTTGAATTTGCAGTTTTCCATTTCAGTCCTGGAGACAAGACAGTATAGATTGTTTGCAAATATATATTGGGACAAGAGGAACGGTTGAGAAGTTGCTGCTTCTTGCTGCTGGGGGACCAGAACCAGAGTTCTTGGACTGCATCTAGGATCAACTTTTCTTTCTCCCATTTCTCCTTTCTAAACAGCATGAATGTATTTGTTGTATTTGTTATATTTGCCTCTTTAGAAGGCCTGATCATTCAAGTTGAGGGGGGAGGTTGGCAGGAAATAAACCACAACATGTCAGTGGGAGAATATGTGAAATAATTGCATTCTTGCCTCAAACCACTTTCCGCTCAGCTGGTTTATGACAGAAAACGGTGACTGATATTAGACTAAACAATCTTTTGACTGGAGTGGCTTATGATGGTTGCAGAGAAGATGTGCATTTAATTTGTAATTGACGTACCCAGGTACGTAGTTGTCTTTTGCATTCTCTCTCTCTTTTTTCTTTCCCTCAGTCCCATTTTCCCCCACCTTCTTTTCTTCCAAGCAGAGCAAAATAAGTAGTGGCAGAAATACCAGAAAACAGCTTTGCAATTGAACTGGAATATGCAATTTAAAGATAAGTAAAGATTACTCCTTGGTAGTTTATGGCTTTAACTCCATAAAGACCTAATCCCCAGAGCAGGCTGAATAATGACAGTCATGCTTTGCGGGGATGGAGAAACTATACATTTTATTGTGGCCTTGAGAGCGATTGTTATATCTAACTGGTGTTTTGGTGTGACTTCTGCTAGCAATCTAGGGCTGATTCCATCTGTTCTTTATAGATGTTGCAGCAAATGTACAGTCCAGTGGGACAGTGGACAGTTCAGGGCGGGTGGTTCAAAAATTCTGAATTTTCATGACAGGTACACTTCACCCTCATTCTCAATTCAGGAGTGAATTTTTTTTAAAAAAATGGGAATTTTCTCCCAAAGCTTCATAGGGCCTTTCTGCCCTACACCATTATCGTGCTAGTATCAGTCACAGAGGGACGTGGGCGGGGGTTCGGGTTCACCCTGGGTGGCAATGTTTCTGGGGCGTCTTGGCTGTAGCCACACTCCCGTGTACCCTGGCCATGTCTCCACGCACCGCAGCCACGTCCCCGCACACTGTGGCCACGGCCCTTGTACCATAGCTTTGCCCCCTCCTGCCCTCCCTCCACACACTCCAAGCTCCGCCACTGGCTATTATTCCACTTTCCTGTGGAATTCTGGGATCTGTAGTTTACTTAGGCCAAGGAGTGCTCTGGCTGAGAATTCTAAAGGCCCCTCCCTAAACTGCAAAGCCCAGGATTCCACAGGATGTTGAAAGTGGAATAATAGCACTATAATAGTGTAGTGTGGAAATGAGCTATGTTTCTGTAACTTGGAACTTTATTGTCAACACGGTTGGATCCTGCATGCTGTTAATATAGCTAAGAGACTCCAAGGGTTGAAAGTGGAATAATAGCATTGCAACGGTGTAGTGTGGAAACGGTCTTATACCAAAGAGCCCTGAGACGGATACTTTTCATGGGAATTCAAAAGCATTCAAAAATCCAAGAGAGCTTAAGAAAGGTACTTTTTGGACAAGAAGCCGCAAAATACTCACACTCAGGACCATTCTTGTAAGGTTTTCTGAGAGCTGTTATCCAAAAAGTAAGTCTCCAAAGCTCTGAACCTGGCTGTCCTGAAGAACTGTAGGTGGGTGTGCTACCGAGAGCTGATAGGCAGTGTTATAAAGTCAAGCCTGCATGTCCAAAAGCAAAATATCCCTGAATGGGGGAGTGACAGATGAGTGAGAGCAATTGTTCTCCTTGTCTTCTTGATCATCCATGTTTACACAGTCACACGTGTGTGTGCGTATGTCTCCGTCTCATGCCTCCCAATGCTCTCCTCAGTTTTTACAGCCTAAAAATAAATATACTGCTTGGCTCACAGTGGGCTCAGGCAATCTTGCTGAATCTGTTCTCATTGATTGAGGTGAGGAGGGGAGGCTTTGATTCTCTGAGCCATGGAGCTGTTACTCATGAAACTATGACAACTCAGCATTAGCTGTGAATCAATGAGCTTTTTAAAGGAAGTCAACGCAACAGAAGAGAAAATGCTCTTGCCAAAGCCCGATAAGCCCATTGCTGGAGTGAGTTGTACCTTTATCTTTAATGCCATGAGATCTTTTTTTCCAGTTTGATACTTCCATTTACAGCATTGATTGTGATTATAAGCCATCTCTGCTACAATTTCACTCTTTCTGGAAGCACTTATACAGAAGGATAATATTGAAAGGCATCTCTCTACTTCCTCACACAGTACAGAAGAATCACAAATAAGATCCAACCGGAGGAAGGAGACCGTATAGGGGGGAGTGACGCTCAGGAAATGCAGGAACCAGGATGCATAGGGGAGATTTTAAAAGGAAAGGTTTGTTCACTCAGTTCTGCCAAAGGGATGATGATTCCCTTCTGGGTTTTAGTCAGAACATTCAAGGCAAGCCATTCTGAACTCTAGGTTCTAAATGAGTTCAGTACTCTTCATAACTCTTTTAAAGTCCAGGCTAAAACTCAGAGCAACATTCCATTCACATTGGAAGAAGGATGTAGAGAGCACCAAACCTCACCAACCAGAAGTTCTTGAACTGCTAGTCTATGGAGCACTGGTGGTCCACAAACTCAGGTCCAAAGAAAATCAACTATAGTCCTCCCTCCCCATTCACTAGGGTTAGGGCCCAGGACCCTCGTGAAAGTGGAAAAACTGAATAACTCTAGGCCCTTCCAAACCATTTTTAACTCACAAAAATGTATGGTCACCATATTCAACCCACCATGGATTCCTTTGAGGCATCGGCGTTCCTTCACAAGGCAGAAATGGGGGGCTGGTGGGGCTGACGGCCACCTCCACTGCTGTCCCACACCATTTCTAATAGGGACTGACAAGTCTCGTTTGCAGTTTCTCAGTCTCACAAGGTTTGCAGTCCCTATTAAAAATGGCATAGGGGGGCAGCAGAGGTGGCAGTAAATAATCTGTGCATAATCTAATTGACTAGACCAGTCAGTGCTGTCTGACAGTGGTGACTCTCCATGGTTTCAGAGAGCATTCTTTCCTAGGGATATCTGGATACCCCATGTGTTCTCTAGTGGTCTCTCTCCCAAGTAGTAACCAGGACTGACCCTGCTTAGCTTTTGAAATCAGATGAGATAGGATGTGTTCAGGCTTCATGGTGGTACCTGTTAAGAGATTTAGATTACTGTAGTGCACTCTGTGTAGGGCTGCCTCTGGAAACTGTTCAGCAGGTTCAAAATGCTGCAGGCAGAGTGCTCACCTATGCGGAAATATGCAACTACTTACTAGGAGACTGGTCAACCTCTGCTTAAAGATTTTCAGTAAAAAAGAATCTACCATTTGCCGAAGCAGCTGATTGCACTGTTGAAAAGTTCTTACAATAATGTTATTCCAAATGTATTGATGGAGTCTCTTTTCTTGTAATTTGAATTCACTGGTTCTTGTTCTAGTCTCTGGAGCCACCCAAAACAAGTTTGCTCCGTCTTCTACATGACATCTCTTCAGATATTTAAAGATACTTCTCAATCTTCTCTTCTCCAAGCTAAACATAGCCAGCTCCCCAAGCCGTTCCTCTCCTGTTCAGAGATTAGCAGAAGTCTCCTCCTCTTTTCTGTTTTTACTGCCATGTTGAAAGTGAGATTAATAGCCGAGGCGGTGATGAATGTGGAATGCAAAACAGAAAACGCTTCCTTCCAAGTTTCTATTGATTCTCTGGCAAAGGTCTTCTGACACCGAAATCCGAAGCTGACATTTAGAATAAAGAGATGCTTTTAATATAGTGGTAGAAGTTGCACATTTGAGTCAAGAAGTTCACACGAATTCCCGCTTGTGGTGCTGGTTCAGGAAAGCCATGCTCAGGGCCTGTGATTCAGGGGGCAGCTATCCTCCAAGCACATGTGTAGGTAACTGGTGCTCTCCAGATATTTTGAATCATAAATCATAGACCTGGAAGAGACCACAAGGGGCATCTAGTCCAACTAGAGCGAGAATACAAAACTAGAGCATTACTGGGAGATGGTCATCCAGCCTCTCTTTGAAGACCTCCTGTGAAGGAGAATTCATCATTCCATTCCTGAACAGATCTTAAAATTAAAAAAGTTCTTCCTGATGTTTAGGTGGCATCTTTTTTTATAATCCATTGGTTTATGTGCCAGACAGTGGATGTCACAACTCTGTATCACTGCTCCTTCAAGCCACATGCAGCGTGATTATGAGATCTGTAGTCCAAAATGGCTGCCGAGCACCCGGGTTGTCAGGGCCATTTCCACACAAGGTTGATACATCATAGCAGTGTCTAATTCTTACCCTCGGGTCTGCACATTGCACCATTTTAGCATCGTAGTTTTCCTCGTGGTTCTTCACATTTTCAGCTCCTAGAACAGTTCACTGCGATGCAAAACTGCTGTATGCGAAAACCGGAAAAACTCTGATGTAAATCTCTCAAACCGGTTCAGCATCATTTTTTGCCGACATGCAGAAGCGTAGGATCAATTCACATTGCAGAAGTGGCTGGCTATGGATGTTCCCAGGCTGTCCCTTCCATCATGTCCCTCCCTGTCTCTCTCCACCCATCAAAGGGCAGGCTGCCGTCATTATTGTCTTCATGCATTAAACGGCAGGAAGATCTGGTAACAGACCATTAAGATGTGTTTTTTTCCACGTGTCAACGAACATGCATTCCTACGCACAAACGTAGCAACACAGAAATGTGTTAAAAATGTGTACGTGTTTTTTAAAAAACAGACCAACCAGCATTGGCGGGGCGGGGTGAGGGAGGGGAACGCGAGTGGCCAGGGACTTGCTGCTGCGGATGCAGCAACCGCTGTTCTCCGCAGTAGTACGATGTAAATGGGGGTGTGTGCAGACTGCACAGTTTCTGAATTTCTGAATTCAGTTTCCAAATCAGAGTATAAAAACACTGCTCTTGACACGCAGTGAACCGCTCCTCCCGTCTTGCGCAGAAATGGCCTATCAGGGACATAGCTCAGGGATCCTTGGTCCCGGGGGAAGAAAGCGCCTCCCATTGCCACTGCTGCTGCCACAGCAGGAGACCCAAGTGTTAACCCCCCCCCCCATGAAACAGCACATTAAACACACAACTGTTCCTCCCCTGCCGTGCAAGGAGGAGGGGAAGAAGATGGCGTTGGTGTGCCAATGGTGGATGTCCTTCTTCATCAGCCAATAAGAGCCGCTAGGACTATTGCCATAACATTCTTTGTTCTTCCCCCGTCTTCCTTCCCTGGCAAGCAAGAAGAAAACTGAAGAAGCAGATTCAAATAAATCGGCCCAACTCAAAATACATATCTTTAGAAAACATGTACAAACATGCTTCAAGCAATGCGGGGGGTGGGGGGATTTGCAAACTTTTAAGAAAAAGGCAAAGTTGCACACTTCAAGAAAAAGATATGCCGGTTAGGAAAACCACATACCATGCTTCACAGAAAATTTCCATATGAAAGAAACAGGCCTGAATCCTGTTGATACTCTTACCAAGAGTAGATCCACTAAAACAGCTGGATTTATTTAATTGCTGACCTACCATTCAACAATTGATTCGAGGAGTTTAGTTCAGTTGGGACTATCTAACAGGATTCAGGTCACAGTCTTGCAGCTCAAACTGAACCAAAGATGAGGAAGAATATAGGTGGGACTCAGATAAACAAGATTTTTACATTCTTGCCAGAAACCCCAGATCCTTCGTAACACTGTCTTATACTGAGGCATTTCTGCACTACACTCTTATAGTGCTATTATTCCATTTTTAACCTCCTGTGGAATCCTGGTGTTTGCAGTTTAGGGAGGGGCCTTTAGAATTCTCAGCCAAAGAGCCCTTTGGCCTCAGGAAACTACAAACCCCAGAATTCCACAGGACGTTGAAAGTGGAATAATGGCACTAGAACAGTGTAGGACAGAAATGACCTGAGTCAAACCACCTAGGCGAATACATCTGGTAAGGGAAGTAGCTCTCCATGACCTCAGGAAGAGTTCTGTTTCAAGTAGAACTGGTGAGAAACCAATTTGATCAAAATCTATAAATTCATTTTTTCACAAATTTGCAGCTTTTTGGAAGTTGTTATCGAACAATGGTTTGAAAGAAATTTTCAGTAATCCATAGTGGAAGGAGAGATGAAGCAACCATGACCCCATCAGTTCTGCTGAAACGCAAGCTCGCTCTCACTCTTCTTCTCTCAAGACTGTTTCTCTTCAAGCATCTTGGATGCAACTTGGAGAACTGGTGCCTGGGTCTACTTGTATTCTTCTTCCTTGCTTATCTATTTTTCTTTTCATGTTGAGTCCTTTACATAACAGCATGCCAACTGTCAGCTAATATCTTGTTTTTAATGGTCTAATGATCTGGGAATCTTTTCTGCTGAAGAATAGAGTGAAGAAGCTTGAAACAATTGAATAGACAAATATGCACATCTGTCTCAGAACCTGGAAAAGTAACCATTTTGAAGTACAGCTTACAGAATTCATCAGCTGGCAGGGACCAAAAGTTTCACTTTTCCAAGCTCTGTTTTTCCCCCAATTTTTGACTATGGGAAACTAAGGTCATTTCTGCACTAGAGTGTTATAGCGCTATTATTCCATTTTCAGCATCCCATGGAATTCTGGGGTTTGCAGTTTAGGGAGGGGCTTAAACTACAAATCCCGGGATTCCATAGGATGTTGAAAGTGGAATAATAGCACTATAATACTCTAGTGTGGAAATGGCCCAAATCTAAGAGAGAATTACTTGGACACAAGAGACATGAACCAAGATCCCCATCCTGTTACACGTAGACAGATATGTCTCTGCTTGTTGTTATCATTGCTCATTTATATTTGTTTCTCCACTGGCTCTCAAACAGCCTGAATTCTAGAGGAATTGGGTCATATGAGGACAATATTCTCTAAGCAGAATAACTAAAATGCTACCATCTTTCCAGAAATAGAGAAAAGCCAGAGACGCACACTTGTCTTCTAGTTGTCAGTGCTGATGTTATTACATGTAAAAAGGTTCTGAATGCAGCCATGTTTTACAATCTCAGTGAGCAAGGCAGAACTCTGTTATCTCAGTCTATCAAGTTGTTATGTTGGATTAAATATACTGCTATCACAAGCTATTACCTACTAGTTTCCTACAAGAAATTTAAAGGGCTATATATCATTTCTTCCCCTCACTTGTCATGCTGATAACATTGCATTTCTTTCAGTTCTGGTGTCAAGACATGACTCACTCCTGTGCAAACAAATTTAGGCTGTTTTACACACTACAAGAAGGTAAAGCAGGGTTTGCAACTGAGCCTGTACCAGTGGCAACTAAAGGTTTCCATGTAACTGTGGCGGCGAACTCTACCCACACTTAAAGGAATTATCGAGGTGATGAACTTGTTACATGGATAGGTTTCAGCACCTTGGGTAGCTCCATTGAATCACAGAGTTGGAAGTGGCCTATAGGCCATGGAATCCAACACCAAGCTCAATTCAGTAAAACCAGCTAGAGCATCCCAAGAAGGTAGCAGTCTGTGATAGCGACACTTTGAATACAGGGTTTTTTGTTTGTTTGTTTTGTTCTTTGAAAAATAGTTTGTTTCAGCTGCGATCACTCCAAAGGATATCATACTGCAGTGCTGTGAAAGCTGTGAACCCAAGGCAGTAAAGATTCTCGACCAGTCTCTTGTTCTAGCCACAAGTCTCATCTGCACACACACCTCCCCATGTTCTCTCTTAAAAGGGCAGAATGGTACGCAATCTTAATTTCGATTCTTGAGCACCAGTCACTAGAGGAAAAACTGGCATCTGAAGTAAGAACATTGCAGATAATAAAAGTTCCTCTGAATACAGTTTTCCAATCAATTTTGGATCCCTTTCACAACGTTTCCATCTATTCCACATTTAATCAGTTTTCTAGTGTAAACATGAGGGGCTTTTTAAGCTGCTTTGCAGAAATCTAAATTAACGTTATCTACAGCATTCATAGACTTGGAAGAAACCCCAGGAGCCATCCAGTCCAACCGTCTGCTCTACAGGGACACTCATCAAAGCACTCTTGACAGATACCATCCAGCCAGTGCTTAAAAACCTCTAAAGAAAGAGACTCCACCACACTCCAAGGCAGCATATTCCACTGCCAGACAGCTCTGACCATCAGGAAGTTCTTCCTGAGGTTCAGGTGGAATCTCCTTTCCTGCAGCTTCAATCCATTGCTCCTTGTCCTAGGCTCTGGAGCAGCGGAAAGCAAGTCCGCTCCCTCCTCGACATGACATGCCTTCAGATATTTAAACATGGCTACCATGTCCCCTCTTCACCTTCTCTTCTGTAGACTAAACATCTCCAGCTCCCTGAGCTGCTCCTCGTAGGGCTTCGTGGCTTCCAGACCCTCCACCATTTTGGTCGCCCTCCTCTGGAAATGCTCCAACTGGTTGATCTCCTTCTTGAATTGGGGTTCCCAGAACTGGACACAGTATTCCAAATGAGGTCTGACCAAAGCAGAATAAAGTGATACCATTACCTCCCTCGATCTAGACACCATACTCCTATTGATGTAACCAAGAATCGCATTGACTTTCTTGGCTGCCACATCCCAACCATGTACTAAGCTAGTGAATCAATTGAAAAAGAGATACAAGATTAGTTTGGCAGGATTTGTTTGCGACCAACCCATGCTGGCTCCTACTAATCACTGCACTGGGATCTTGACACTTGCAAAGAGACACCTGCATAATTCATTCTAATATTTTACTGAGATCGGGCTGACTGGCTTATAGTTCCTCAATGTTCTTTTTTGCCATTTTTGAAGAGAGGAACAATATATGCTTTTGTCCAGTTCTCTGGCACCTCACCAAGAAAAATGTTGGCAAGTGGCTCGGAGAGTACATCAGCAAGTTCCTTCAGTACTCTAGGATGCAATTTGTCTGGTGCTGCAGATTTGAACTTGCCATCATTTTGGAGAAATCTTGGAGAATGGGGGAAGTGCCAGGGAACTGGGGATGAGCAAATGTTGTCCCTCATTTCCAAAAGGCAAAAAAGAAGATCCAGGAAACTACAAGCCAGTCAGCCCAACCCCAATACCAGAAAAAAAAAATCAAATAAATTATACAGGAATGTGTCCACAAGTATCTTGGCAAGAACAAATCCTGCCAAACTAACTTTGCATCTCTCTCTCTCTCTCTCTCTCTCTCTCTTTTTTCCTAATTGGACAGCTTGCTGAATAGTTGGTGGGAATGCTGTGGATATCATTTATCTGGATTTCAGCAAAGCATTTGATAATGCCCCCATCATATTTTGATTAGCAAACTGACTAAATTTGGATTAGATGGAAACACATCAGATGGATCCATAACTAGTTGGAAAAATGTTCTCAAAGAGTTGTCATCAATAGCTGTGCTGAGACTGGAGGGTCTCAAGTGGAGTGCTGCAGGGTTCTGTCCTGGGGCTAATGCTCTTCAATATTTTTATCAATACAAAGTTAGACTTTTAGGCCATAAAAAACAAATGCACAGATATAGGATGGAGGATATTTGGGTAAGCAGTACTACATGTGAAAAAGACCTTGGATTATTGTTGATCGTACATTGAACATGAGGCAGCAGTGTGATGCTGCAGCAAAGAAGGCAAATGTTATCTTAGCCTGCACTAATAGAAGCATAGGTTCGAAGTCAAGGGAAGTAATAGTTCCTCTATACACTGCACTAACCGGGCCTCATCTGGAGTACTGCATTCAGTTCTGGCTGCCTTTTTTAAAAAAAGATATAGGCAAGTTGGAGAATGCTCAGAGAAGGGCAACAAGAGTGATAAGAGGTACAGAGAACAAAATATATGAGGAAAAGTTGTACGAATTATGCATATTCAATTTGGTGAAGAGAAATGATTTACATGACTGTACTCTTTAAATACTTCAAGCCGTCACAAAGAGGAAGGTTCAGGCTTTTTCTCCGCTGCCTCAGAGGGTAGAACCAGGTCTAATGGTTTCAAGTTACAAAATGGTGGGTTTTTATTGAACAGTAGAAGGTGTTACCCTGTTTACTGGGGGTCCCGTGAGGGACATCAAAATGTGCTCAACAATACGTGGGGAAGATTAGCTCTGAGCACTGCTTTAGCGTTACAAGAGGCAGGGTAACTTAGCAGGATCTTGAGCCCTATGTCTAGGCCAGGCCGAGTCAAGGAGCACACAGAAGTTGAAACAATAAAAATGGTTTTATTAAAAACACAATCAATCAGTGTATGCGGCACATTCACACAAGATAACTAAGGAAATAAAGGTTGGAGTGGGATAGAGGGGTTTTTAGAGGAATTGTTGGTTTGGGTAATACTTCACCTGTCCTGGAGCCCGGTTGGAAGCGGAGAAGCTGGGGAGCGTGGATCTCGGCACGTGGGGCTGAGGGGAAGGCTCGCTGGACAAAGCGACAGCAAGGCGGGATGGAAGCCAAGAGCGATCCGAGGAAGCGCTCAAAGTCAGGGGTTTTTATAAGGAGAATTGTGACCGCAGGCTAGGTCGGACTTGGGGGAAACAATGGATTTGGGGCTGGAGACAAAGCCTCCGAAAGGTCAGAATTTGAATGATTGAGTTATAGCCAAATTGTCAATAGGATAGCCAGTATGCAAACACGGAGTACTTGAGCGTTGCATAGCCTGATTGTCAAGCTGCCAGCATGGGGCAGGAGATCTTTTGAAAGCTGCGTGCATACCTAATGGAGGTACTTGCCTTGAGGTCTCCTAAAGCGGCGAGTCAGCTATTTCTGGCCTGCCTGGATTGTGTTGGAATATTACGGCGATTATCGGCCGAGCCGGTGTGCGTGCTTGTCCAGGGGCCTCGCAAGCACGTGGAAGGGAATGGGTATGTGAGGCCGAATTATCGATATCAATAGATATCTTTTTATATCCCCAAATCTCGGGCTAGCCAGGGCTGTAACAAAGGAACTTCTTGGCAGTGAGAGCAGTTTGGTAATTGAACCACTTACCTAGAGAGATGATGAAGTCTCCTTCTCTGGATGTTTTCTTTAGCTGGAGATCCTACACTGAGCAGGGTGTTGGACCTCATGGCCCGTAGGCCCCATTCCAACTCTGTGATTCTACGATTCCCATTGGGAAGGGATCCAGAAAAGGCCACACTTAATCTCATTATGCTACTGAGTGGACCATTGATATGAAAGGGACAGACAGGTTCAGAAATTTGGGCGAAGTCCTAAAACGGGCGGGCGGGAGGTGATCGCTTCCCTTTTCTCCCCAGTGGCTTTTTGGGAAAGTTGGAGAAAATGGCACACTCATATTGGTGAGAAGAGTGCACGATTTCAGCAGCAAATTTTCAGCACCACTGAGGGCAGCAGCAAGAGAGGGAGGAAGAGAAAGTCCTCATTCTGCTGGTGCTGGGTGTGGAGGCCTGCCAGAAGCACACCATTGGGTATTGGCCTTGGCGGGATCCGTGGCAGCTCTTAGGTTCTTACATTCTTAATAATTATTACGGAGGACATGAGGGAAGAAAACACAGATCCCCTTTTACTCCTTGCAAGAGATGGCGGGGTGGGGAGAACAGCATGGTGTCGCGGTGTTTTGAATTACAGTTCTTGAGATCAGGGTCCAATTCCCTGCTCAGCCATGGAAACCCACTGGGTGACCTTGGGCAAGTCACACTCTCTCAGCTTCAGAAATGGGCAAAGGCAAACCCCCTCTGAACAAATCTTGCCAGGTCTCCATAAATAAAGAATGACTGGAAGGCAGGCAACAACAGTAAGAGCAACACAGACAGGTGCTCTTCTCTCAGATGGTATGACATGTTCCTCCATCAGGGCCACTGACTCTCAACTGCTTAGTGGGAAAGAATCACAAAGTTGAAAGAGAGCCCAAGGAGTCCGTACCACCACCAATCCAGGAATCCACAAACTTGTTATGTTTGTGATTTTATTAGTGTATTTTCATATAATTCAGATTGTGACTTGGGAGGATTTATACCCTGAAAGTGAATATAAATCAACAGGGGGAAAAAAAAAGTCAAATGAGCAAGCAGGCACATCAATTTGATTAGATTAAATTTAATTTGATTTCTATTCCACCTGTCTTCCATGTTTGGGAAATAAGGCACTTTCTGACATAATGTAAACACACACATACAAATGTGTGGACGGGTGGGTGTAATTAAATTAATTATACTATTCAACCACAAATTAATTTTAAAACATGACACTAATCATTAAAAAAGCAGTACAAACAATATTCACATACTCCAGCACATTCATGTATTTTCTGCACTCAGTTGTTCTATAGTATCTGGATACACTGCAGAGTTCGGGCTACACGTGGCCAGCTGACAACCACCATGTTTTACTTTGCAGAGAGCCCCATAGTTATTTTCTTTTTTCCCCACAAATATATTTATTAATTAGTTTCAAAAAACATATTCATTGCAGTAAATTCGACACTTACATACACCCTTAACTATACATTGTAATATGAACACTATATACAACATTGACAAGAAATCAACCACAATAGTAATAAACACAGATGACAAAGAAAGAAAAAGAAAAAAATATTTATATCAAAGAGCACCCACATTGATTATACTCTTCAAACCCTCTTTCACTAATCTCCTTTTGACCCTTATTATCTCGTTCTTTGTTAAATACTTTTAACACACAAAATTGATATTGCATATGTAAATAATCAAGTGGATTTCTAACCAAAATAGCAAATTGAATATAGACATAGAGACCCCCTTCCTGCACTGAATAGAACACAGCTGCACATTTTTATAGTAATCTTTTAACTACCTTCCTAATTGGTATAAGAGGAAATAATAACATGGGAATTGTGGAATAAGTATAAAATATGTGATCGCATAAATACAGACTATTATTAAAATGATGTAATGTGATACATTAAAGTAATTACCAAAATAAAACATAACATTCATCTCTTTATTCTCTTTGTATCATTCAGCATCATTATACATTGTACTTTACATGTTGTACACTAGACTTTATAAATTTTACTTAGGACATAAGCAACTTCTAGCAGAAAAACCTTACTTAAGACTACCCCATGTCTACACAACTTAACTTTCAAACCAAAAATGCTCCTTAACTTTGTCTAGATTTTGTCCTTTGAAATAGCACTAATGGAATCCCACCATCTCCTAACTTCTGAGATTTAGCCCCATAGTTATTTTCATAATGTGATGGCTCCCAGGTAACTGTTGCCCAAAGAAACTCTGCTATTATCTCTGAAAGGAGGGAGGGAGGGAGGGAGGGAGGGAGGGAGGGCGGACGGATGGAGGGACGGAAGGAAGGAAGGAAGGAAGGAAGGAAGGAAGGAAGGAAGGAAGGAAGGAAGGGACAGACCATTATCTGTTCTACTGTTAGCTCACTGAATGAGAATTCAGTGAAAAACCGTGTCTCCCTATATGAACCCACTAGAACCCTAAGTTCTGCAGGAGTAGGCTTTCTCTCAATTCTGCTACCGTCTCAGGGTCACCTGGCGAGGACACAGGACCGAGCTGTCTTGGTGGCTGCTCCCAGCCTGTGGAGCGCTCTTCCATGGGAGGCTAGGCTGGCCTCCTCCCAGCTTTCCTTTTGTAGGCAGGCAAAGACCTTTCTTTCTAAGCAGTCCTTTAACAGGTGAGCAGGAGTGCTTTCGATTTATTTATTTTCTGTTTTTAAAATTTATTGTTAAATTGTGATTTTATATATTTTTAATGTTCTTAATTGTTTAAATGTTTTTGATTTTTTTAACTTGGAATCATAGAATCATAGAGTTGGAAGAGACCTCAGGGGCCATCCAATCCAACCTATGCAGGAACACACATCAAAGCACTCCCAACACATGGTCATCCAGCCTCTGCTTAAAAACCTCCAAAGAAGGAGACTCCACCACATGCTATGGAGGCAGCAGATTCCACCGCCAGAAAGCTCTGACTGTCAGGACGTTCTTTCTGAAGTTCAGGTAGAATCTCCTTTCCTGCAGCTTGAATCCATTGCGTCTTGTCCTAGTCTCTGGAGCAGCAGAAGACAAGCCCACTCACTCCTCAACTTGACATCCCTTCAAATATTTATTCACTAATCTATCATGTCCCCTCTTAACCTTCTCTTCTGCAGACGAAACATCACCAGCTCCCTAAGCCGTTCCTCATAGGGCTTCATGGCTTCCAGACCCTTCACCATTTTGGTCGCCCTCCTCTGGACACGCTCCAGCTTGTCAATATCCTTCTTGAATTGAAGTGCCCAGAACTGAACACAAGATTCCAGATGAGGTCTAACCAAAGCAGAATAGAATGGTACCATTGCCTCCCTCGATCTAGACACCATACTCCTGCTGATGCAACAGAGAATCATGTTGGCTTTCTTGGCTGCCGCATCACACTGCTGACTCATGTTCAGCTTGTGATCTACCAAGACTCCTAGATCCCTTTCACACGTACTGCTATCCAGCCATGCATCCCCCAACCTATATTTGTGTAACTTTGTGGAAGCTGCCTTGAGTCCTATATTGGGAGGAAAGACAGCATATAAATAAAACAAATAAATAAATTCCCAGAATCCTGTCGGCAGCATGGCCAGTGGCCAAACTGATTAGACACACTGGGAGTTTTAACCCCCAAATTATTTTTTACAAGCTTCAGAAACTCTTCTCACAAATCTTCTGAACAATTTGAATCCCTTCTCAACATGAGCAAAGGCTACCCCTAACCTGCAATTAGGATGGCAAATTTGCACATTTTCTGGGGTAAGGGGGAAGAGACCACTTCTCTGCCCTACATCTCCCATAGCTGCAGCACAGTTCCCCACACGTGGGTTGGAAGTCAGCTCATCTAACTCCTCCTTCTGTAAGCAGGGCATGTATGTGCTTTACTGCCAAGCTAAAATACACAACATCAAAGGGGAAGTGACTGTGGGAAACTGTTTTGATCCCTCGAATGAAAAAATGAATGATTGCAATGAGCTCTGATCATCATGGTTGTGTTTCAAAGTTGAAACTCACAGGTGTGAAGGATCTCCAGGGAGGGGCAGATGACTGGATATCTTAATGAGACAATGTGTTGTCTGAAGAACTAAAGCAAGCTGGAAGAGATGGGGCCTTGAACAACAGATGGATAAATAAACAGCGTACATTTTTTTGAAGTATCAAAGCAATCAGAACATTTGGGGCACTCAGGCTAAAGTGTTTTTTGCGTTCCATACTCTGGTAGTTTTTTGCATTCCAGAAAAGCACTAGCATATTAAAAAGATGCTCATATTCTCCATGCATGAATAGCACCCGTTTCCTGCTGGGGATGCTGTGACTTATAGTCCCAGTTCCATCGCCGGTGAAAATATATGTTCTTTCAGGGATCTAAAGCATCAGCTGCATTATCTGCTCTTCTGGACTCTAGAGGGTAGTTGATAGGCCTTTAGGGAGTCAGCATGGTGGGGTCACAGAGGCAATGGGGTCAGATATTCACAAGTGCCCTTGGACTTTTTTTCCCCCCAAAGGCTTCGAGTAAAAGTATGAATTTGTGGGATGCTCGTTTACTCTTATTATTTAACATTGGCAGTGGTAGTATTGTTAGTAGCGAATGCTGGGATTCAACAAGTGCAGCCTGTATTCCAAACTACCTAATTGTCTTGAAGTCAAGTCGGAGCAAAGACAGTGGCAGCCCATAATTCATCCCAATTACTGTAAACCCATTGGATCCAATGGGACTTACACAAGTATTGCCTTCCATTCAACAACTGATGCACGGTTTTACTCTTGTTGGGACTACTAGTAGAATTTAGATCAAGTCCTCTCTTTGCTCTGGAGTCTGCTGAGATGGAGGCTGAACATTCATGGAAGAAAAGGGGTGCTCACTGTATCAGCAGGGAAGAGTGGAGAACCTGGGAAAGTTATTTCCTGGGTGGTAACTCTTCGGATTCTGAAATCTGCAGTCGGAAAGATTAGCTGTCTGAAGCCCTCGAAGAAAGTCACTGCCACTAGTACAGTCTTTCCTCCATATGTACCCGCTCCCCATTCTCCATCTATAAACAGAGAGTTCCATGTTGTTTTGGAGCATAAGTTGTCAAGGATGTGTAGATGGGAAGAACACTTTAACAGTTCCCTTGAACTCATAATCTTCTGCTCTGAGCACACTGACTATGCCTTGAATGAAGATCAGCCTTCAGGAAACACTTAAAAATCAATTATGCATCTCCTGCATAATGGCCCACAAGTGACTTACCTGTGCATATGTGCAGCTTACATGCACATTGGTTCCATTTTGGATTGCATGCAGAGGATCCTTGTGCTCTATTAAATAGCAAACAAACAAATCTCCCACCATCCAGAAGCTGCCAAGTCTCGGGAGGGACCCAACTGGTGTCATGTACAGGTGGGGAGGGAAGGGAAAGGGGAGGTAATTTGGATCATGAAGATGTGGCTACTCTCAGCTCCAGGAAAAGGAAAAGGTGGGTGCACTCCAGAGAGGTGTACCTAGGGTGGGGCAGTTGGCGTATGTGCCGTGGGCACCAATGCCAGGGGGTGTAAAAAAGTCATGCCAGAAGATTAGCGGAGGAGAAGGAGGAGGCGGCGGCAGTGGCTCTGGAGTTATGGGTACAACTTCACACTTCCTCTAGGTGCTGTTTACACTAGATACATCTCTGGTGCTCCATCCGAGCATTTCCAATCAAGCCCTTCCAATCAAGCCAAAACTAGCTGCTTCTCTGTGGTCTGAATCACCTCCATCCTCCCTGTCCTCCCCACTGGTAGGAAACGACAGCAGGGGCCCCTCCAGGGCTTGACAGCTGCAAGGTCATGGGCAGCCACAGTATCTGTAGGATCTTAGCCACTGTGTGTTAACAGCTTTACACTGATCCCTGTCTTCATGTCTCTCTGCCTCTTCTTTTCAAGCTGCCAGAGTCATCTACTTGTGTGTGTATTCCCCAACACCCGACAGTAACAACTTGAAGGTCTCCAAAACAATCCTGGCACTTCCCCAAAGAGTTGGTGTATAGTGGGGGTTATTGGGGGCATGTATCAGCATCTCCAAGAAAAGTCTTTCCTTCCTTGCTCCCTCCTCCCTCCCTTTCTTTGGTTAGCTTGGAGTTTTTTGTTTGTTAGTTAGTTGCTGAACTGTTTAATTGCTGGTGCTGAATAAAGACAAGTATATCGAACGCATCTGCTGTAATTAAAAAGATATGTGAACATAGGCTAACAAATTAGTGCATCACAATGTTGTCTACTTAGGAGAAGGAAAATTCAGCTTCAGCTTTAAAGGAGGGGCGGGTGGGAGAAACTGGTAAAAGGAGATGCTGAAAAGAAAGACAAACTATTGTGATGGTACTTTTCAAAGAGACAGCCATGTTAGTCTGTTATAGCATAAAATGGAAAGAGGGAACTGAAAGGATCCAGCAGCACTCTGGAAATGGATTTATTTTATCATGAGCTTTTGTGAATTTCAGTCCAATACTTCAGATGCAATGAAGAGTGCATCTCACTTCAAAGGGTTATTTACTTGAAGACTTCTTCTGTCACAGACCTAGAATTATTCACCCTTTTGTTTTTCCTCATTTCCCACTGTGCCCTTAAAAGTCCAGACCTAAGCGGTTGTTCAGTGCAGAGCTCAGAATGTTAATTCTAAAGAGCAACTACAGTGGCCCCTAAACTTTCATAGAATATAGAGTCATAGGGTTGGAAGAGACCCCAGGGGCCATCCAGTCCAGTCCCCTTCTGCCATGCAGGAACACACATCAAAGCATTCCCAACAGATGGCCATCCAGCCTCTGCTTAAAAACTTCTAAAGAAGGAGACTCCACCACACTCCACTGAGGGAGCATATTCCACTGCCGGACAGCTCTGACTGTCAGGACGTTCTTCCTTAGGTTCAGGTGGAATCTCCTTTCCTGCAGCTTGAATCCATTGCTCCTTGTCCTAGTCTCTGGAGCAGTGGAAAACAAGCCCGCTCCCTCCTTGACATAATATCCCTTCAAATATTTAAACATGGCTATCCTGTCCCCTCTTAACCTTCTCTTCTGCAGACTAAACATACCCACTAATCTATCACGTCTCCTCTTCTGCAGACTAAACATCCCCAGTTCCCTAAGCCGCTCCTCATACGGCATAGCTTCCAGACCCTTCACCATTTTGGTTGTCCTCCTCTGGACATGTTTCAACTTGTTGATATCCTTCTTGAATTGAGGTGCCCAGAGCTGGACATAGAATTCCAAATGAGGCCCAACCATTGCAGAATAAAGTGGTACCATTACCTCCCTCAATCTAGACACCATACTCCTATTGATGCAACCAAGAATTGTGTTGGCTTTCTTGGCTGCGGCATCACACTGCTGACTCATGTTCAGCTTGTGATCTACCAAGACTTCTAGATCTCTTTCACACGTACGGCTATCCAGTCACGTGTCCCCCATCCTGTATTTGTGCATTCCATTTTTTCTGCCTAAGTGGAGGACCTTACATTTCTCTCTGTTGAAATTCATTTTGTTAGCTCTGGCCCAGCTCTCCAATCTGTCAAGGTCATTTTGAAATTTGATCCTGTCCTCTGGAGTATTAGTAACCCCTCCCAATTTGCTATCGTATGCAGATTTGATCAGCGTGCCCTCCATTCCTTCATCCAAGTCATAGATGAAGATGTTGAACAGCCCTGGGCCCAGGACAGAACCCTGTGACACCCCACCAGTCACTTCTCTCCGGGATGAGAAGCAGCCGTTGGTGAGCACCCTTTAGGTTTGGTCTGTCAACCAGTTCTAAATCTACCTAACAGTAGCCCTGTCCAGCCCTCATTTTATAAGTTTCTTTGCAAGAATGTCATGGGGAACTTTGTCAAAGGCCTTACTGAAATCAAAATATGCTACATCTACAGCATTCCCTTGAAGGTTCAGAACACAGAACACTCACAAAAGTGGGAAAAAACATGAATAACTCCCCCAGTGATCCCCTCTCATTCGCTTCCAGGGTTCACCCTGCATTCCTTTGCTTTTTGCCTCAGTGTGGGTTCCCGGCACTGGGGCCAGAGGCAAGGGAATGGAGTGGGGAGTTCCAAAGGGGAGAAGGAAGGAACACGTGTGCCTCTGCTCATTTCCTTTCCTTTTGTCTGGGTGCTTGCCTTCCTTCTCCACGCCCAGCAAAACGTAAGGGAACGGGAGGAGGAGAATGGGGACAGCAAGGCATGTGCACGCTGCCTCACAAATAATCAAATTCACAAGGGTCAAGCCCATGAATGTGGAGGGAGGGCTGTAGTTGCTTTACTCATTGCTCCAACTACCCAACAGGTCATTACTTGTTACTGTTACTAGACAGCAGCAAGATAACTCTTATAGATAAGGCCTAGAAGTAACCTGTCACTGAGTTTTCTTGGCAGTATTTGTTCAGAGGGGTTTGTCTTTGCTTTCCTCTGGGGCTGAGAGAATGTGACTTGCCCAAGTTCACCCAGTGGGTTTGCATGGCAGAGCAGGGATTCAAACCCTGGTCTCCAGAGTTGTGGTCCGATGCTCAAACCATTACTCCCTGCTGTCTCTCCCCACCTTTGGAAGTCTTTAGACAGAGATTGGATGAGTATATTTCAGGAGTACTCTACTTATGTATTCCTGCCTGGCAGGGAGGATGAACTAGATGGCCTTTGCGGTCCTTTCCATCTGTAAGATTCTATGATTCGGACCCTCAGCAGTTCACAGATTAAAACTAGGATATGTGTTGCCAGGGAACATTGGAGTGTGGTCAAGATGGCAAAAGCAACGAATAAGGAAGAATATACAAGCTAGGAGAGGTTGCAGCAGTTAGCTTTTGCCTGAGCCTTCTGGGAAGGGCAAGATTCCAGCATCCAGTCCTCTCCTTCCTGCTGAGTGCTTGTTAGGGCTCTGTTCTACTATTGTGTTTTGATGAGACAATGTCTGTTGCGATAAGGCTGAAAACCAAGGGAACAGCTATTTTAGATCTGATCCTAACCAACAATGATGGCCTGGTTAATGTAGTGGAAGTGATGGGATCCTTAGGTAGGAGTGACCATGGTCTCCTGGAGTTTTTATACAAGAAAAGGGGAAGAGGAAGCCAAGTGCAGTCAGACATGCATTCTAGATTTTAAGAAAGCAGATTTCAGTAAGGTGTATAAAGAATCCAGTATTTAAACAGGGCTATCATGTCTCTTAACCTTCACTTCATCAGGGTAAACATACCTAGCTCCCTAAGCTGATCCTCATAGGGCTTCATGGTTTCCATACCCTTCATCATTTTAAAAGGCCTGGAAACCATGCCCTATGAGGAGCGTCTTAGGGAGCTGGGTATATTTAGCCTGGAGAAGAGAAGGTTAAGATAGCTGTTACCCTGTTTTCTGGGGGTCCCAGGAGGGACACCAAATTGCTATCAAAATTATAGAAGTTGGGGAAATCAGTTCAGAGCACAAGTTGGCAAAACGAGAGGCAGGGTAACTTAGCAGGATCGTGCAACCCAGTGTCTACGGGGTCAGGCCGAGTCAAGAAGCAGACTGGTTTGAAAATAATGAATGATCTTTATTAAATACAGGCACACAACGTAAGCAACACAAGCACACAGATAACTAAGGAAAATAAAGGTGCGAGTAAGATAGCGGGATTTTTAGAGGGATAGTTGATTCGGGTGATATGAAACCTGTCCTGAAGTCCGGGAGAAAATGGAGAGTGAAGCTGGGGTTCGATGTATCTCAGCACGTGGAGCTGAGGGGAAGCTCGCCAAGCAAAGCGGCAGCAAGGCGGTCTGGAACTCAGGAGCGATCCGAGGAAGGTCTCAGAATCAAGGGTTTTTATAAGGAGAATTGTGACTGCAGGCTAGGTCGGACTTTGGGAAAACAATAGATTTGGAGTTAGAGACAAAGCCTCCGAAAGGTCAGAATTTGAATGACTGAATTAGAGCCGAATTTATCAATAGAGTAGCCGGTATGCAAATGCAGAATACTTGAGCGTTGTATAGCTCGATCATCAAGCTGCCAGCACGGGGCAGAGGATCTTTTGAGAGTTGCTCGCATACCTAATGGAGGTACTTGCCTTGAGGTCTCCTAAAGCGGCGAGTCGGCTGTTTTCTGGCCTGCCTGTATTGTCTAGGAATATTACGGCGATAATCGGCCGAGCCTGTATGCGTGCTTGTCCGGGGGCCTCGCAAGCACGTGGAAGGGATATGTGAAGCCGAATTATCGATATCAAAAGATATCTTTTTATATCCCCAAAGCTCGGGCTAGCCAGGGTAGTAACATAGCTATGTTTCAATATTTGAAAGAATGCCATATGGAAGATGGAGCAAGCTCGTTTTCTTCTGCTCCAGAGACTAGGACACAGAGCAATGGCTGCAAATGTCAGGAAAAGAGATTCCATCTAAACATAAGGAAGAACTTCCTGCCAGTAAAAGCAGGAACAGTGGAATACATTGCCTGCAAGTGTAGTGGATTCCCCTTCTTTGGAGATTCTTAAACAGAGGCTGGGTGGCCATCCTTCAGAAATGCTTTGATGGTGTATTCCTGCATGGCAAGGGGTTGGACTTGATGGCATTTGTGGTCTCTTGAAGCTGTATGATTTTATGAGTTAACTGAGTGCAAACTATTTTTGCACTTTGAACTCAGTTTGCACCAGTGGAAACAAGTCAAGGAGAAAGAGGGGAAGTATGAAGGCAAGAGAGAAACTGGGACAGTTTTAAATAAAGCTGGAAAAGTGGGACAGCAATGGATTAACTGGGTCTCTCCTTGCCAAACCATGAAGTTGATGGACCTTGCTGCAGCATTCTGTATCGGTGGACATTTTGGACCTTTCAAAGGCAGCCGCAAGTAGAGTTCATTACAGTAGTCTAAGTAGGATGTAACTATGGTAAACAGAATGTAATTAAGTGTAATTAAGTGAGATTATTTCTGAAAACCTTCTGGCCATTTCTGCACTAGACTGTTATAGTGCTATTATTCTACTTTCAACATCCTATGGAATCCTGAGGTTTGCAGTTTAGCGAGGGGCCCTTTGAGGCCTCTATCTCCCTACATTCTTTTATACAAAGATGAAGAGGGCAAACGCTGGGCCTGACAGCATCTCCAGACACAGGCCACTGAGTTTCATTAGAGTCCTGAAATGACGCTCTGGCATTTAGCTTTAAGTATTTTCCATTTCCCTTGGCATTCGACCTTTCCTTTGCTCGTATAGTGCTTTGCTTTCCTCATATAGGGAGAGCAACAAGTCGCCATTATGCATCTCATCCGGCTAGAGCTGACCATTAGCATTCATCATACTCCCTTCTTTAAGTGCTGGCTTCCTTTTTGCTATTTCCCACCTGCCCGCCTCTCCACTGCCTCTCCATCTAGGAGAATCTGTATTTCACAAGTCGCTCTGCAACAGAAGCCAGCTGATGAAGGAAGATGCTCTGAGGCGGGCAACTGAGAGATAAAAGAGGCTGTGTACCCAGCAGTTATTGCAGACCATACTTCTCTTCGGCAATAAATACAAAATGAGGCTGGAATACAACAAGAGTGAATGGGCTGGTAGATCATCTTTTTCATAATCCCCCCTCCCCACCCTGCACACTCTACAAGGCGGTAGTGATGGGCACAGCAAGAAGTGCTGCTGGTGGACCATTAGTGTTGCTAAAGGCATCCATCTAGTAGAATTTTCTAATACAGACCATTTATCCACTGATGCATGCTAGCAGATGTATAGAGCTGTTCTAAGGTTTTCTCCCTTTCTTTGTGATGTGGGAAGTAAGCCTGCATTGTTAGAATTAGAACTGAAGGCATGGCCATGACAGACTGGACTTTTTAAAGCATGAAAGGTTCACTTAGAGGCACATGTGGGGAGGAGCAGGCAATTTCAACCGGAGAGACTTGTTAAGAAATAGATAACAGCCAGCAGGAACACACAAGGTTCATCTGCTCCCTAGATTATGGTGGCATTTTGAAACAGTTATTGTTGCAAGGCACATCAGGGATGGAATTCTAATTCAATAAGACAGTGGTTCTTAACCTTTTCTTTCTTGGGGACCCCCAAGATTTCACACAGTATTTAAATTTAGATGATAATATTCATGTATTTATTTAAATATTCAAATATTTGTTTAAGGCTTTTGGAGACTAGGATTCAAATCCCCACTCAGGCCCTGGGTGACCTTGGGCAAGTCACATTCTCTCAGCCTCAGAGGAAGGCAAAGACAAACCCCCTCTGAACAACAAAAACCCTATGATAGGTTCACCTTAGGGTTGCCATAAGTTGGAAATGACGTGAAGGAACACAACAACAAATTGCTGCTGACAGGGGAAGGTTCTTTCTAGCCATCATGTCCCTCTCCTTTGGAAACTGCAGCCCTAAGGCAAACTGATCATGGGGGATTCATTGCAAGATTTTTGCCTTCGTCTTTGGCCCTTTCCACACCCTATCTTCTTGCGTGGTGGCAATCCTGGCAGACCGGCTCCCTGTGGAAGGGAGTGCAATGGACACACCTCTTCCTTCCTCAGCGCAGCTAGGTACCTTCCCAGACCGCGCTGGGGCAGGAAGCACGTTCATCATGCTTCCTGCCCTTCTACAGGACAGATAACTGCAGGATGGTGGTGCGTTCGCAGGTCATTGACGGAGAAAACCCGTCAATGATTTAATCCACGATCGTGTTGCCTGGGAACAGGAGAGGAGTGGGACTGCGATGACATCATCCAGAAGTGTCACCGTGGCCCCTGTTCTGTCCCGTCTCCATGCTGGGATGGGAGGCTACTGCGCAAAGGGCCTTTGTCTGAGACTGAGAGAATGTGACTTGCCTGAGGCCACCCAGTGAGTTTCCATGGCCAAGTGGGGATTCAAATCCAGGTCTCCAGAGTCATAGGCCCTTTCTGCAGCTTACCTTGTTTTGGCACTGGGGTGCGGGGATCGCACAAGCAGCATCCAGCAAGAGGATCTCGCATCCCCACTTCTTCAGCTCCGCACGAGCTGCCTGCTCCTGAGCAGGTAGCAGAAGAGCACCGCCTCTTCCTTCTGCAGCGCAACCTGGGAGTTTCCCAGGCTGTGCTGGGGCAGGAAGCGTGACCGCCGTGGCTCCAGAGGCTCTGCACGCACAGCAAGTGCGCGTAGGGCCCTGGAGCAATGCGCAATTGCACACTATTTTCAGCTGAAAGCCAAAAATGAAAAAATGCGCGAGCGGTGCCTGCCCTACCCTGGAGCATCGTGCGATTGTGAGTGCATCATGCAGATCACTCCTCACAATCGCGCGACGCTCCAGGCACCCTTTCACATGGCAAATGCCATGCGAAAAGGGCCATAGTTTGGGAGTGCACACATACCTGCTGCTGTGTCCTTTCATCAAGGATGTGGCAACAGGGGTGTGTGGGTGCTGAAACTGCTCCCTCATTTGCAAACACAGAAGCAGTTTGGGTATGTGCACACGTGTGCCATCGTGTCCCTTAGCACCCACACCTCCTGCTCCCGCATCCCTGACAAAAGGGACATGGAGCAGGGGTGTGTGCATGCCCAAACTGCTTCGTCATTTCCAAACAAGGGAGGAGTTTTGGCAACCACACTTCTCCCCTGCCAGGTCCCTGTTGCTGCAGCTGCTGTTGGTTTCCAGAAGCAAGACTTTGCAGACCCCCTGTGGGGTCTCCACGGACCACCGGTTAAGAACCACTGCAATAAGAGATTTAGAAGAATTCTAACTGAAAAAGATGATATTCTGAAATCTAGACCAATACGTTGCATCAGATTTGTGGCTCCTTGTGAGCTTTCATTCCGGGTTAAACTGTCTGATATGCTTAACATGTATTTGGAAGCAGGATTTCCTCAAGTGGTGAATGATGTCTATTTGTCATAGTACCAGCACCTGCAGTTGGCATGCTTTGTTTTGTGATGGGTCTTGGAAAGTAAACATGGATTTCACTTACAGATATAAAACTGAAACATGTAGCCCCCATTGCTGAAACAGAGAGTCAGTTATCAGAGGGAACATGAGTTCCTCTGAACATCTAGTTTTCCACTAAGTACTACGTGCATAGAGCAGAACAGCCAATTGTGTTCCTGATATTTTTGACCTTCAGCTTCCATGAACCCTATCCAGCACTGCCAATATTGGGAGACGATGGGAATTATAGTCAAAACACCAGGGCACAGAATCTTCATGAAAATCAAAAAAACCCACAAATAACTCCCTCCCCCCCCCCGCCAAGTGAGCACTCCTCATCCCATTCCTTTGCCTTTTGCCTCAGCTTGTGTGCATGCCTTGTCCGTGCCCAGGCAAAAGGCAAACAAATGGAAGGGGGCAACCCCACATGTGGAGAAAGTGCGTGTGTGCCTTTTCCCCCCATTCTCCCCCTCCCATTCCCTTGCCGTTTGCCCAGGTGTACGTGTCTTCCTTCCATACACCTGGGCAAAAGGCAAGAGAATGGGAGGAACGCACCCCTGTACATGAAGGTGTGTGCTTGCCTCTTCCACCACCACTTCCTTGCCCTTTGCCCGTGTGCTGCTTTCTTTGTTCCCAGGGAAAAGGCCAGGGAATGGGAGGAGGGAATAGGGAGGGAAGGATTGCATGGCACATTCTTTCTCTGCACACAGGGCTCCCCCCTCCCATTTGCTTGCCTTTTGCGTGGGCTCAGAGAAGGAAGGCAAGTGCAACCAGGCAAAAGGCAAGGAAATTGAGAGAAAGATAAGTAGGTGCCTCATGAATAATTAAATTTATGAAGGTCAAACCTGTGAATGTGGAGGGGGAATTGTATTTCCATATGGTTAGCCTTTGGGGCGGAGGAGGTTGTGTGAACAGGACCTTCTTTCTAAAGCTAATTGACATATAGGAGAGGAGGAGAAAGGAAGGGGAACAGAGAAGAAGGGAGGTGGAGAGTGTTTCTTAAACATGCCCCGTGGGGGTTTTGGCTATGACCACTATAGCAAAAGTTATACCCAAGTGAATGCAGTCCCTTAGCTGCAAAGTATTTACCATCGTGATCGGGAATTTAGAAAGTAACTTTTAAGAATTGTGAATGGAATAACATGCTGAAGCCATCTAGAGCTGAGGAGTCAAGGACTCTGTGTCCAAGGACATGATCCTACCACTTCATAGTAATGAGTGCCTTCACCACGTCAGCAAATTCGTTTTTCGTAAAAGGATTTCTCCAAGTGCCGTCTAGAACTGGAATGGGGAAAAGTGCAGCCTCTAGGCCAGTTGTACCCTCAAGTCTGCTTTACAGGCCCCCAGGCCTCCCCAGCAGCAACATCTCCTCAACTTTTTTAAAATATAGAGGAAATGGCCCAATATGACCCCAGGTAGCAGTAACTGTATCACAGTCTCCATTCCTTTTTGGTCTAGGAGAAGCCTTTTTAAAAATGACACCTCTTTTAAAAGATATACCTCTCCAGGGTCTAAAATGGCAAGAGGGGCAAAAATGGGGCAAAATTGCCTCCATATGGCATTTTGTGAAACAGTTTTTAAGGCCATTTCTGCACTAGACTGTTATAATGTTATTATTCCACTTTCAACATCCTGTGGAATCCTGGGGTTTACAGTTTAGGGAAACTCCAGAATTGGAGACTGGGACCATATGCACACTAGACTGTTATAGTCTAGGGCCAGCCCCTCTCTAAACTGCAAACCCCAGGATTCCATAGGATGTTAAAAGTGGAATAATAACGCTATAACAGTCTAGTGCACAAATGGCTTGGAATAATAGCACTATAACAGGCTAGTGCAGAAATGACCTAAGTTAACAAAATGATTTGGACACAGTGGGACACAATGGGTGTGTGTGTGTGTTGTCCTTCATGGTTTCATTGGAGCTGTACAACTCCTAGCAGTTGCCCATCCTGGTCTAGAAGCATCTCCCAATTGGCACACATGGTCCTTAAGGATCCAGATGAGGCGGAGTTGACAATGACTTATGACACGTTACATTGCAATCGCCAGAAATTAAGCTTAGAATGGGGTGTGTACATGTATATAAAAGCATGCTAATATTAAAAACGGGATTCTACAACATAAACATTATTTCTGATTCATTCTATTTTCTCAACAGCAGGAACAAAGAGATTAGAAGTAGACTGAACCCAACCTGAACAGTAACAACTGGAGTAATGAGCTTCAAAACAGCATCAGAAACTGCATAATTATAGGGACTAGGAAGGAACATTGTGTGTGTGAAAGTAAGCATGTTACAATCAGTAGCAGAACCAGGCCAGAATGAACAGGAGTGGATGGTACCAGTCGTGTAGGGACAGGAGTGCGGTTTGCCCCGGGTGGCAATGTTTTTGGGGCGTCCTGGCCAGTAGCCACATCCTCGCATGCCCTGGCCATGCTCCCACACACCACACCCACACACACGGCAGCCACACACCATGTGCCATAGCTCTGCCCCCATCCTGTCCTCCCCAAACACACCAAGCTCCGCCACTGGATGGTACTGAGTTCCTTTCAGCCTTCGAAGAATCTCAAACTGTGCTTTCTAAAATATGCAGTAGCTCCTCCACTTTTGCAAGGGTTCAGGCACAGAACTCTCACAAAAGCAGAAAAAAACGCTAACAACTCTTCCCTGCAATCGCCTTTTCATTCCCTTCCAGAGCTCCCCTCTTCTATTCCCTTGCCTTTTGCACGCCGAGGGGAGCTCCGGCAGGCAAAAGAAGGGCTCGCATGAACTTTCCCCTCACGTTCCATTCACTTCTGCCTCGGTGTGAGCTCTCAGCGCCAGACCCAGAGGCAAGGTAATGGGAGGGGGGAACTCTGCACGGGAGAAGGAAGGCACTGGCATGCCTCCCCCCACCATTTTCTTGCCTTTTGTCGAGGCACTTGCCTTCTTTCTCTGCACCTGGAAAAACACAAGGGAATGGGTGGAGCAGAATGGGTGTATGGCATGCACATGCCTCGCAAATAATCAAATTCATGAAGATCAAACCTGTGAATATGGAGGAAGGACTTCATGTTCCTAGCCCTTAACAATGTTAAAAGAGCTACAGTGCTGGTATTAGCAAAGACAAAGTTTGGTGGGATCTGAGAAGTGAACTGGGTGAGCAGTTTATTGTTTAGGTGGATGACTGAGCCTCAATGCTGGGGTGACCCTTTACCTTCTCTACAAATGGAGAAAGGCTGAAAAACATAAATCCAAAGGTACCTCTCTATGTTTCGTGCAAATTGCAGAATTTTGTTTTTCTTGCGACTGATTTGAGTGCAGCATTTGAAGTCACCATTTTTCATAGGCAAGAGCGGAAAACTCTGGTGGATCTGGGAGTGAATTTTCTGTACTTGAGAGCCTCATGGTTGGACATGGTTGGACACAGACAGCCTGAAATGAAAAATAAAAAACCACTATGACTGTAAGTACCTTGAAAGAGGAATGCAAAGTGTGTGTGTGTTGGAGGTTGGGAGACTGAGGTTTAACCAACCTCAGTTGGTGACATTCTACAATGTCCTTATTATTAATCATGGGGAATACCTCCTAAGATATCAGCCTTAGCCTCCAGCTTCCTGGTTTTGTGGCCCTTGAGCCAAGATGAGATAGTCTCAACTCTGGTGCTAAATTGGCAGGAGCATTTAATCTTTAAGAATTTCCCCAGTTTTGAAAAATGAGATTGATAATTACAGAGTTGCAATCGTACCCTTTCTACAGTATACTTAAATCTGATTGCCTGCAAGTCACTCTTATGACACATGGGATTATGTTTACTCAACTAATAGTAATCATGAGCATATTTAAAAAAGAAAATATAAATAAATTTGATGGGTGATATAATAGATAAATTTTGCACAGAGTAATTTAGACATATAAATGCCAATATAGGAATAATTTCTATCATTTATCAATCCAATGAGGAAGGCTGGCCAGATAAGGATCTTTGTATCTACTTCCTCTGCCTACTCCAATCATAGCAATAGCAGCTACATTTCTATACCGCTTATCAATGCGAAGCACTCCCTAAGCGGTTTACAATGTATTTTAGCTAATTGCCCCCAACAAGCTGGGTACTCATTTTATCGATCTATGGAACTCACAACATTGTGGCTGCAGTACCAGCATTTAACCACTGTGCCACCAGGGCTTTTTCGATCATGCCCTTGTTCTCCTTTCTTTGGTTTCTTGGGCCATTTCTACATTACACTGATAGAGTACTATTATTCCACTTTGAGCATCCTGTGGAATCTTGGGGTTTGGAGTTTCCTGAGGCCCAAGAACTCTCTGGCTGAGAATTCTAAATGCCCATCCCTAAACTGCAAACTCCAGGATTCCACAGGATGTTGAAAGTGGAATAATAGCACTATAACAGTGTAGTGTGGAAATGGCCTTGGTGTTCAAAGCAGATGTGGACTGGGAAGCCTGCAACCAGAGAATGCCTTGAAATAGAAGACTGTCCCTTGACAGACCTTCAGACAGAAAACTTCACTATCTCTTAATTTTGTTCCCAGCTCTTTAGATGGCAACATACATTGTCTTCACTTACTTCAAATTGTGATAAGCCATCTCTGCTTCCTTGCGCTAGGCTTCTGTTTTTTTCCATTGAGTAGGACCAAAGACCTTTCATCATCATTTATCACAAGACCACTTGAAATGACTACCTGAGGAGAAGGCAAAACAGCATGCAGCTCTGGCTAGTGACTTCTAGGTCAGTGGAGAGGTGAATCCACTCTGGGTTTTAGTCTGAACTTTAAATGAGCTCTGTGGGATTCTGAACTCATTTTGGAGATAGGGTTCAGCCCTTTGGATGGTTCCTTTGCAATCTGAAGTAGCACCCAGTGGAGTCACTGACCCACTGACATGGAAGGCACTGGCCACCATGAGCAGTGGGGCTTCTGGAAGTAAGGTGAGGCTAGGCTTGGAGGTGTTGGGAGCCTTCAGCCAAATGTTCCCACCTTTGGCCAAAGGCTGGGCTTGGAGGGGTGGGAGCCTTTGGCCGAAGGCTCCCAACACCTCCAAGCCCAGCCTCACCTTACTTCCAGAAGCCCCACTGCCCACGGTGGCTAGTGTCTTGCAGGTTTTGCGGCTGCACAAAGTCCCGCCACCCCGGCATCTGTCAGCTTCACTGTTGCCTTCTTTTATTAACCGTCCTTCCAATTGTCTATTAGTTCAATAGCCTTTTGCACCTTTTTGCATGTCTACAATTTGTTCCAGTGATGATTCCTTTCCTCTTTTTCTTTGTTCTCCTCCTCCCCACTTTTTGTTCTATTCAACATGTGGAAGCTAATCTGATCTCCATTCTTCCGTAATTAGCTCAGCGACTCTGTGTTTGGAATAATTCCCATCTCTTAAACGAGAACCAGGGCACTGCTTAGAAGCATCTGCTTTGAACACCCTTCAGGAAGTTACAGGTGAAACAAGATTGCTAAATTACTAATAAATAAATATGCAAACAAAGGCCAAATTTGTTTATGCAAACACCCGAGGGGAAGCCCTAAGTACACAGAAAGCAGAGTGTTTAGAGAAGGAGAAGGGGTGTGGAATGCACAGGCTTTATTTTATTTAATTCAGGGTAACTAGGATGCAGATCACTCCTGGAGGTTTCCAAGAAGGAATGCCAGAAGAAGAATCTTGTACCTGGGGTATGACAGATGGATGAATCTTCTGTAGCTGCTTGCTTTCCTCCCATCTGGGATTGGGAAATGTGCAGCCTGTGGGGCACATGCAGCCCTAAGGATGGGACAGTGTGGCCCTCAGAAACTCTACTTCTCCCCCTGCAACCTCCCCTCTACTCCCACCCCAAACACTAAGAAACACTTGAGGACACTTGAGCCTCCCCATGCCAAAACAACAGGAACCCCCACTCCAAAGTCACCCCAAAATAACATGATACCACTCCCAGACATCCAAAATGGTGGCCACAACGACCTTTTGGGGCCCTCAGGAGCTCCAGATCAGCTAAAAGTCAAACTATAAATAGCCATCAGGCTCCAGGGCGTTCGTTACTCAATGTACAACCTACGATTCAACCCTGACAGTGCTGAAAACGCAGAGGGCCCTGTCCTTCTTCCTTCCCTCCTCTTCTGCCATCATCTGAGCTGTGCCTGGTGGGGGCACAAGAGACCATCTTCTCCGTCGCTGCTCCAGGCTGCGGAGCTCCCCTTCCAAGGAAGGCTGGACTGGCCCCTTCCCTGGTCTCCTTCTGCTAGAAGGAAAAACCTTTTTAAAAATTAGTTTGGCATTTAACAACTGGCCTTTGGCAAAATAGCAATACATTTGAAAGGGATGTAGGAGTCTTGGTAGATCACAAGCTGAACATGAGTCAGCAGAAAGCCAACATGATTCTCGGTTGCATCAATAGGAGTATGGTGTCTAGATGTCATCTTGAGGAGGGAGTGGGCTTGTTTTCTGCTGCTCCAGAAACTAGGACAAGGAGCAATGGATTCAAGCTGCAGGAAAGGAGATTCCACCTGAACCTCAGGAAGAACTTCCTGACGGTCAGGGCTGTCCGGCATTGGAATATGCTGCCTTGGAGTGTGGTGGTGTCTCCTTCTTTGGAAGTTTTTAAGCGGAGGCTGGATGGCCACCTGTTAGGAATGCTTTGATATGTGTTCCTGCATAGCAGGGGGTTGGACTGGATGGCTCCTGGAGTCTCTTCCAACTCTATGATTCTGTGACTCTATGATTCTATGAAAAGCCTCTTGCTCTGGAGGGGGCTTTTGATCTGGTTGGTAGGTACTATGCTTTCTTTTATTGATTCGTTTTAAAACTGTGTTTTAATGCTTTTATTGGTTTGAATTTATTCCATTTCTTTGTAAGATGCTGTAAGTCCCATTCATAGAAAATAGACAGGATAGAAATCCAGTCAAATCCAATTAATCAATAAGTGCCATTGCCCTAAATCAAAAAAGTGAGGGGGAAGATAATGGAAAGGTGACACTGGGCTCCATTGTGACCTTCAGTGTCCCACCTGGTGACTCATGCTACAGCAGCTTCTCCAGGAAGAACCTCCCAGACCCCATCCAGGCTGACCATTGACTTCTCCAGGGGAGAAGTAGTAAAACAGCATCTCTCATCTCTCACTTCCATATCACCATGGGGTGACCTTGAGGTGTCACAGGCCTGGTATTTTTAAAAATCATTATGAATAAGTTGGTTGATGTCATAGGGGCATGCTCACCAGATTTTCTGATGTCAACAATTTTGAAGAGATAGCCAACACCCCATAGGACGGATTAGAACTGAGAAGGACTTTGACAGATTGGAGAGCTGGGCCAAAACTAACAAAATGAACTTCAACACAGATAAATCTAAACTATTACACGTAGGCGGGAGAAGTGAAATGCACAGGCAAAGGATGGGTCCCACCTGGCTCGACAAAAGTATGTGTGAAAATGACCCGGGATCTTTGTAAACCACAAGCTAAATGTGAGTCAACAATGTGATGCATTAGCCAAAAGATCCAATGCAAATCTACGCTGCATCAACAAAAATAGAGGGTCCTGTTTAATGGAATTCATAGTGGCACTTTGTTCTGCTTCAGTTAGCCTCACCGAGAATACTCTGTCCAGTTCTGGGCATCACAGTTCAAGAAAAATATTGACAAGCTGGAAGGTGAAAGGTGTCAGGAAGTGGGTGACAAACCTGGTAAAAGGGAACAGGGGACTGGGTTTGTTTTGCTTGGAGAAGACTGAAAGGTGAGATGATAGCCATCTTCAACTATCTGAAGGGATGACATGTGGAGATGGAACAAGCTTGTTTTCTGCTGCTCCAGAGACTAGGGTGTGAACTAATGGATTCAGATTACAAGAAAAGAGATTTTAACCTAAACATCACAAAGAACTTTCTGATGTTAATTGCTGCTTGACAGGGGAATAGACTGCCTTGAAAAATGGTGGAGGTCTTTAAACTGAGGCTGGATGGCATCTTTGGAGACTAATTTAATTGTGTATTCCTGCCTGGCAGAAAGTTGGAATAGAATAAAATATATCGCCCTTGAGGTTCTTTTGAACACTATGAGTCTGTGTCAGTGGAATGGTGAATCGACTCCAGGCTTTAGTTTAGACTTGAAAGGAACTATACAAAGTGCTGGACATATTTTGGAGGAAGGATTCAGCACTTTGGGTAACTCCTTCTAAGACTGGACTGAAATCTCTCTTTAAGAACCTACCATCCCAGGGAGGGAGTCTTCTCAGTGGCTGCTCCAACCCTCTGGAACTCTCTTCCTCAAGAGGCCAGGCCGGAACCCTCCCTGCTCTCCTTTTGCCAGCGGGCAAAAACATTTTTGGTCAAGCAGGCTTTTAATGTGTGAGCAAGAGAGCTTTTTAATTTTCAGTGGAATGTTTTTTTAAAAATGTTTGTTTTTATAATGACTGTATACTGTTTTTATGTGGTTGATTTTGATTTTTTTAAAACAATTGTATTGTAAATGTTTTTAACTGACGGTTCTGTAAGCCACCTTGAGTCCCATTCTGCGGCAGAGGTGGCATATAAAATGCAAAAAACAAACAAAGAAGTTACGACTATGCTGAAATGGAAGCCACCAGCCACCATTCTTCTAGAGTCTTATGTTTCTGGTCTTCTTTTTCATCCAAATCGCTCTCAGCTCCTGGTATAGACTCCTAGTTCCTGGCTTTTTACTTGCTCCAAACCCGCACCCCCTGCCATTACAAGTTGTTGTTCCTGTAGAAACCCAGAGCATCTGTTTCCACTAGGGGTGAGACTGAACCACAAATCCCAGGACTCCTGATGGGAAAGGGTGTTCTATACTTTACTGGTCAGTTCAGAACTGCAGAAATGAGCAAGCAGGGTGTCTTTTCCCATGAGAAAGCCGGGGAGCTGTAGATGTTCCAGATGTCTCTTGTGCTTCTGGCACCCATTTCTGCTTTCTAAATAAACTCTTTCTTTCTTTCTTTCTTTCTTTCTTTCTTTCTTTCTTTCTTTCTTTCTTTCTTTCTTTCTTTCTTTCTTTCTTGATGTCAGGGGGAAACGGGTGGAGGAGAAGAGTGGCTTTTTTTTTTTTTAAAGAGGATCTTTTCAGCAGCCAGCTGGTCTCTGCCTTCGTGATAAGTACTGGAGTAAGAGTGATGGACTATGCTTTCAGTTCTCAAGATGCCCTTAAAGGCAGCATGCCTTTTTACAGGAGGATTGAGCTACATTAGTACCCTTCTTGAGCTGGATTCAAAATCTCTTGTGAAATAGCTACACCAGCAATGTGTATTGTACTGCCAGAAGTGTGCTAGAAGTGCTTTGAATTCTTAAATGAGAGCACTGAAATATGTTCCTTTGTGTGGGAAAAGAAAGAAAAAGGAAGACACTTTGGGAGGGGGAAAATCAAAGCATTGTCTTGTACATAACATTTTCTTGCCTGATATCAACAATAAAAGCAGCAACACTGCTTGCCTTTTACAATAGAACTGCCATTGTGTGCGCACATGTGTATTCTCAAAACTTGACTTTAAAAAATTAGTTATAATTACAGATATGAAGTCCCCCAAAGGACATACCACTGTGATTATAATGTTAATACTCTTTACCCTCCCACTTCTCATTAGTAATTAAAATAGTTACTTTTTGTTCCCTATTTTAAAAATTCTGAATGCTTCCGTGCTCCTGCCAGTGGTGGAAAACAGTCTCATTTCCACCTGTATCATTTTCACCTCAATGCAGGATTCCATAGGATGTTGAAAGTGGAATAATAGCACTATAACAGTCTAGTGCAGAAATGACCTACATGTGTCATGATCTCTGAATATTTGCCATGTGTCACAGGTTGATGGGAGTGTAGTCCAACAACGTGGAGGGCCAAGGGTTCCCCACCCTTGTAGCAAAAGCTCCCCACATCCATTACTGTGCACACCACACCAAGACTATAGGCCTTTCTGCACTACACTGTTATAGTGCTATTATTCCACTTTCAACATCCCATGGAATCCTGGGATTTGCAGTTTAGGGAGGAGCATTTAGAACTCTCAACCAGAGAGCTCTTTGCTGTCAGTGAACTACAAACCCCAGAATTCCACAGGATGTTGAAAGTGGAATAATAGCACTGTAACAGTGTAATGCAGAAAGGCCCTATGTTGGGAGGGCTGCTCTTTTATAGGACCTTCCACTATCTGACATTCCTTCCTGAATGCTTCTTTGGTTGAACCCCCCGGTTTACAGTGGTGGAGCTTGGAGTGTGTGGCGGGCGGGCGGGCGGGGGCGGGGCTATGGCACTAGGGCGGGGCCACTGTGCTGGGGCGGGGCCACAGTGCATGGGGGCGTGGCCAGGGCACGTGGGGATGTGGCCAGGGTGTGTGGGTGCATGACTATGGGCCAGGACGCCCCGGGAACATCGCCACCCAGGGTGAATTGCCTCCCCCACCTCTGTGCTCCTACTCAACTGCCTGCTGTTGTTGGTTGCATGCCTTTAAGTGATTTCTGACTTATGGCTACCCTAAGGCAAGGCTATCATGGGGTTTTCTTGGCAATATTTGTTCAGAGCGGATTGCCTTTGCCTCCCTTTGTGGCCAAGAGAGTGTGACTTGTCTAACGTCACCCAGTAAGTTTTCATGGCCAAACAGGGATTTGAACCAGAGCCAAAGTCTAAGGCTGAAACTGCTACACCGCTCTGGCTGTCTAGTGTGCCGGCTCTGCCTGTTCCTAAACTGCCTTTGATGAAATGACTGGCTCACTGTTGCAAGCCAGGATAGGTCCAAACATCCTGATGATAATCCCACCCACCCGCATATTCTTTGCTGTGCAATTTGCTTTGGGAAGCTTTGGGAGATAACACCAATACAGGGATATCTTGGCATCTTTTGCTCTCACAAAGTAGATTTATAGCCTGACCTTGTGTATGTGCGCATTCAGAAGCTGAATCAATGGGATTTACTCCCCCAAAGGCATGTGCATAGAGTGCAGGCACAATCTTAGATCTATGATAGACAGGCTTTAAGTGCACATTTTGGGATTTATCAACTTGATCCTCCTACAGTCCCTTGTCTCCCACTGCATTCCCTCCCAAAAGCCTCTCTTGACTCCAGAAAGTATTGCGCACAGATTTATTTTTTAAAAGCCTTTTCAACATTTATCCTCATACGCAGTTACAAATTATTCTTGCTTGAGGCAAGGTTCCTTGCAGTTTCCCCAAGCAATGAGTTACGCTCTCAATTTCCAGTGACGGAACATGATTCCTCAGAGATGCCAGAGGTTGCTGCAGAAATTCGGCACTAAAAGATCTTTGCAGTAGCCCGATCGCATCTGATAGTTCATTGACTTCCTGTGATACAGAGTCAAGAACTGGGGGAGATCTAAAAGGTTATCCAGCCCAACCACCTGCAGGTGCAGGAAATCAGGTGCTACATGTACCTTGTAGGTGCTTAAAGGTATGGGTGACCAAAGTTACATAGCTCAAGTGGAAGCTGTTTTCTGAATGTACTAAGTCTTTTCTTCTTGTTAGGATCAATGAAACTTAATTCAAGTCTGATAGATTTACTTTGTAGTGTAGTGGTTTGAATGTTGGACTATGGCCCTGGAGATGAGGGTTCGATTCCCTGCTTGGCCATGAAAACCCACTTGGCCACATCACACACTCTCAGCCTCAGAAAACCCTGTGATAGGTTCACCTTGGAGTCATCATAAGTCAGAAATGACCTGAAGACATCCAATGACAACAAGAAGACATGCATAGGACTGTATTATCAATGAGCCTATACTAGAGTGGGCAGAGTGCAGCCCATGGGTTGCACGGGGCCCCTCGAAGCTGTTTTCATGTCCTTCAGTCCCTCCACTTTGCTGAACCTGCTTTTTTCTGAGCTGGCTAAAAAAGTGAATTGCCTCTACTTGAATCTTCCAGGAGTGGCATTTCACCTTTGAAATAGGTTACAGCTGCCCATGCACAATTTTAAATTGAAAATACCTGTTGTTGTTTTTTTAATAAAAGTAGACTTCTGGCCACTTCAGGTTTTTTTGGAGGTGGTACATGAAGGGAGAGATTCTGCCTGAACATTAGGAAAAAACTCCAACCAGACTAACTGCATTACCTTGTCAGTTCCTTACCCCATGGTACAAAAGCACTAGTGAGCACTGGGGAAAAAAATGTACTAAGATTCATTAGCACAATAGTATGTATGTTGTAACTGGACACTCTGTGTAGTGTTTTATTAATATGTATGTTGCCTATTTGCACATTTGTCAAAGACAGCTCACAAAAGGTTCTGGATGCAGCTGCACATATAATCTCATCAAAATGGGGATGTGGGATTGTGTTTTCATTTCCTAGGTCACTGCAGTTTGTAAATCAGTATAAACAGTAATGTAGGACAGAATGGAAAGCTGTGGTGAACCATCCTCCCTACAATTCTTTTAATGAAACACTGGACAATTTCCACTGTATTTGTTTCACTCTGGCAATAAGATCAGGCAATTTGGACCTCCCCTGTCCCAGGAAAAATTGGGGTAGTGTTTCAAAGGATAAAGACTCCAGGGACCCTCCTTCAAGTGCTTGACCTAACCCATATTAAGAAGTTGATCAGGACCCATTCTTCCATGCTCCAGGTGCTATGGGTATTCACCTGTGTAACTTGTCTTACCCTTATTACCACCACCAACTGTGCCAGTTGTGACATGTACTGCTTTTGGCTACTCTGTGCTGTATTGCTGAACTCCTAATTTGGCTAATGGTCAAATAGCCATAGTCTACTCAATTCCACTTTGGTCAGGCTTCAACTAAAATATTGTACTCATTTCTGGGCACCACCATTCAAGCAGGATATTGACAAGCTGGAACATGTCCAGAGAAAGGTTAACCAAGTTGGTAGACAGTACTGGAAATCAGGTACTATGAAGAGTAGCTTGGAGAGTTGGATAGGATTACCCTGGAGAAGAGACGAGTGAGAGATGATATGATAGTCATCTTTAAATATCTGCAGGAATGTCATGTAGAAGATGGCATGGTCTTGTTCTCTTCTGCTCCAGAGACCAGAACATGAAGCACTGAAATCAAATTACAAGAAAATAGATTCTGCCTAAATATTAGGAAGAAGTTCTTAATAGTGAGAACTGTCTGGTAGAGAATGGACTGTTTTTGCAGGGGGTTACATTAGAGGTCTTTAAACAGAAGCTGGATGGCCATCTTTCAGGAGTACTTTCACAATGTATCCTTGCATAGTGGTCAGGTGGACTAGATGGTCAGTTCTTGTGATCCATTTCAACTGTATGATGCTATGAGCAGAATTCTACTGTCCCTAATTTCCAGTACCTTGCCAGCAGCACATATGCAGTGCAACCTTCAGTAGGTTTACTTAGAAGTGTTTCTCAAGGAGTCCAGCAGCACAGGCATTTTGTAGCAGCTTTAAAGTAACTTCTCACTGAAATGTACCTCTAGGATTCTGAACTGGAAAGAGGCATTCCCTTCAAGTGTGTCTGTGTCCTTGAACTGAAAGCTGTATCAGATCCAAGTAGAAAAGGAGAAACCTGCATGTGGCTGCCTATCCAATACATGTCAAATATTCCACAGGAGCACCAGTTTCACCTACAATGATTTCAGTCTATTCTTGGTAGACTGAAGTGACCAGTTGAACACAGGAATGGCATACAATTGTTTGGTTCTATGCCCCAATTTATTTGTTCTTTGAATTAATTACAGATTAATTACAGCTCCCACTCACCAGTGTGGACTCCAAATTAATTACAGATTGGCTGTAGGATTCCAACAAAGTCATTAGTGAGACAAAACATAAAAAGAGCCTTTTAAAAAGACTCAAATATGTGTGCATATACTCTTGTTTATACAGTGGCAGCTGGTGGCTCCCACCTCTCTGAGAGTGAAGAATCCTCTCCAGGTTTTAAAAGAGCAGTATAAAGGAAAGCACTATATAAATACTTCAAATAAATAAATAAATGAATACCCAAAATGCCAGCCTTTTTTATTTTTTTGGGGGGGGGGATACAATTCAGTGCTTTGGATAACTCCTTTACCATTCAGACAAAAACTCAGAAGAGATTCACTGGCCATTTCCTCACTAGACTGTTATAGCACCATTATTCCACTTCCAACATCCTATGGAATCCTGGGGTTTGCAGTTCAGGGAGGGGCCTCGAGGCCCCCAGGATTCCATAGGATGTTGAAAGTGGACTGATAGCACTATAGCAGGCTAGTGCAGAAATGACCACTGTTTCACTGATGTGGACGCCACCGTCCTCAACTAGCCTACCTGCCATGCCTGATGGGCTGATGTTGGATGACCCTCCAGAAAAATATAACCAGCACAAATCAGTCCAAAGACCTGCCTCACACAGCACTCATTTCCAGAGAGGCTGCCTAGTTTCGTCTTCCCAGAAACTCAGAAGGAGAGCTCACAAGGTGCAACAGCAGCTTCCTATTAATTTTTCCACAGCCACAGCGCTCAGAAGCATCTTGACTCAGATACTGAGTCATGAAATGAATAAGCATCAGGAACAGCAACCATCAAGTGGCTTATTCTCTATGGTTGCTGTTTCTTGGACTTTAATTCCCAACAGACTCAGCTAGCATGCCCTGGCTCAGGGATGACGGCTCAAGTTTTCCACCTTGCTCTACGTATCAAAAGTGGTGAACCAGTGTTAGACCGTAGAGCAGGGGTGTCAAACTCAATTTCATCTTAGGACGCATCAGCGTTATGGTTGCCCTCAAAGGGCCGGTTGTATCTGTAAGACTATATAAATGTATCTACTCTTTTATCATATTAAATAATTGCTTCTGTATTTGATTATTATTAGTTTTTAAATTGCCTTCCCTCTGGACCAACTTTTCTTTTCTTGTACATTTTGGGGCTATTTGATTGTAGTTTATGGTCCCTGTACTTCTGTAAAATGATGTGTGCCACTTTCTGCTCCCCAGACCTTCTCTGTGCCTCTTTCTGCCCCTCAGACCCCCTCTGTGCCCCTTTTAGCTCCCCAGACCCCCTCTGTGCCTCTTTCTGCCCCCCTGCCCATCTCTGTACTTGGTGAGCCCAATCTCCACATTGTGGGCCCCCGGCTGCCAGTATTCTGAAGAGGGGCCCCCCAGCCAGCACTTATAATCTACTTCTACTTCTGACTGGTCCTCTGTCCAATATTGCCCACAGCAACGCTCTGATGTGCCACAGTTGCAGGAGAGGTGTGAGGGCCACATGAAATGGCCTGGGGGGCCGGATTCGGCCCGCAGGCCTTGTGTTTGACACATGTGCCATAGAGAGAAAAGGTCAGATGCTGCTCGGGGGTTTCTTAGACTACTACGGGAAACAGGATCCCAGACAAGATCTGTCTGGGGCTTTTCTTTCTCTGGTGTGGTTTTAGCTTCTGTCTAACACAACCCACTAATGTCTTCTCTCCAAACTGAACACCCCTATTTAGAAATTAAAACTGCACCCCAGCCCTTCCAAACCTATCAAGGTAGGTGACAGGGAAAAAGTATTCAGTTAGCTCTGTTAAGTCTGCAGGAGCAAAAGCAACACTGAGTCTTCGGGCGCCCTAAAGCAGGGGTGGAAAAATGATGGTCCCTCAAGTATTGATGGACTACAGTTCCAATCATCCCTGATTATTATTGTTATTCATTCATATTCCACCTTTTTCCCAATAATGGAACTCAAGGAAGCTTAGAATTTATTAAAGGCAGTAGAAACTAAAAGCCATACAAAAACATCAGTAAGATACTGCCTATCTAAATATCTTATTTTAAAATTAAACAAACCAGAGAGTTAAAACCATTGAAAATCATTAAAAGACAAAATATAAAGTCAGGTAAACAGCACACTGCTAAAGCCCTATCAGAATCAGGCCTGGCAGGACTGTGACATTTTTACTTGCTGATGGAAGGAAACCAAGGCCAGAGCCCCAGGGAGGCCGTTCCAAAGGCCCCCTCCCCTGTTGCTGCCAAACCAGCTTGGGAAGGTTGTGGGCCAGAGGGAAGAGCCTCTTTTGAAGACCTTTGCCATTTCCGCACTACACTCTCATAGTGCTATTATTCCACTTTCAACGTCCCATGGAATCCTGGGGTTTGCAGTTTAGGGAAGCACCTTTGAGGATTCCATAGGATGTTGAAAGTGGAATAATAGCACTATAAGAGTGTGGTGCGGAACTGGCCCTCGGTGCATGAACAGGCTCGGGATCACTGCTCAGGAGGGCTCTAGGGCTGAATGAAGAGAATGCGAGGGGGCTTAGGATCTCCGCTCCTGCCTTAAAAGTCTTTTTTCCCCCTTGGGCTTAAGCCAGGTTTGAGGAATCTGCGGCCCTCCAGAGGTTATTGGGCCAGGGCTCCAAAATCACTCCTAGCCAACATAACTAACGGTGCAGGATCGTGGGAACTGCAGTCCAACATTCGAAGGAATCCTCATTCCCGCATGTCAGCTGAGCAAATTCTCCTCCGGGAAAGCTCACGCCAAAGGCGCGCCGTTTGACTCTTTAAAGAGCCACGGAGTTTCTATTTATGCGCTCGTTTGCATTTTTTTTCCACGCAGCTCTTAAAGGCACAGGAGCCTCGGCCAGGGAAGGAGTGGGGGGGCGAGCCGTCAAACGCCCCACGCTGCAGCGATCAATCCTCCTTTCCCGGCCACGCCCCCTTCCCCACCCTCCCCGCCCCGCTTAAAGGACCAGCCCCGCCCGCGAGAACCCCTTCTCCATTCATTCCTCCGCGGACGAGCCAATTGCGCACGCTCAGCGCGCATGCCCGCACCTTATTTCGCGCGGCGGAGGGGGCTTTATTTCATCCGGCTGGGAAAAAAGGAGGAGGGGGATGAAAAGGGAGAGAGAGAGCGAAGAAAGTTAGCCACGTGACCGACGCGTGCGGGGCGGGGAGGCGCGCTGAGAGCGAGCCCGGGCGAGGGAAGGGGCCGGAGCCCCGTCGCTGCTGCTCCGGCGTGAGGGGGGAACCCAGGCGAGGGATTACGTCTTCTCCTGGAACTGACACCGCCGCCCCGCGAAGGGACCCCGCGCCCGGGGCGCCGCCGCCGCCGCCGCCCCCCCGGCCCTGCCGTGGGGCCTGAGGAGATGCGGCCCCACGGACCCGCCGGCCCCCGCCGCCGCCTCCCCCGCCGCCCCTCACCGGCAGCGCGCCCTTTCTTTCTCGCCTCAGACGGGGAGGGGGCGGCGCCGGCCTCCTCTTTCTCCTCAGCCGCCCCGTTTTGACGCCCGGCTCGGCTCCTCGCGAGGGCAGCGGCGCCAGGGAAGCCCCCGAGCCCGTCCCCCTTTTCCTTTGTGTGGCAGCCTGTCGCCGCGCGGAGCCCTTCCCCGCCCCTCCGGGCGCCTTCGCCCGCTTCGCGACGCCGGGCGGCGGCGGCGGCGGCCCGCGGGAGTCTCCCTCCGCGCCTCGGGGACCCGAGGAGGGGCCGCGGGGGAATCCTGAGCCCCGCGTGTCCGCCGACGCGCGTGGGTGCGCTCGCTTGCCCGGGGCCCTCCCGCAACTCCCGGTGCGGCGATCCGTTACGGCCGGAGCCGGAATAGCGGAGCGGTTTCTGAGATCCGAGGCAGCGTCCCCTCGGATGGTCGGGTCCGCGGCGGGGTGGAGAGTTCCTCGGCTCGCGGGGAAGAAGGAGCTCGGGGCGACGTCGGTTTGTGCCAGCGTGGAAGGAAGAAAGGGGGACCCCCGTCTCGGCCGGCAGTAGTTCTTTCCCTCTCCCCGACGCCCACGGATTAAAGGGTGTTTTGAACCCGGGCTGGATCCAGAGGCGTCTCCTCGCTGCCGTCCCTCCGCCTCCGGAGCGAGGCATTCCGTTACTCTGATTGATTGCCAGCCGTCGAGGGTGGAAGGAATTATATAGCGGGTTTTTTTCCCAACGGAGACCAGCGATCAGCCATTACTTTTCGGGGTTGCTTGGAGGAATCTCTCGGCGGTCTCTGCTCCGATCCCCCCCTTTCGGCTCTCTGACATTCCTTGGGAGTCTCCCTTCTCCCCCCCCCACCTTCCTTTCTCTTCCTCTCCCTCTCCGTCTTTCTCCGTCTCCCTCCTCCTCTCTGCTCCATCGGGAGGGCGCGGGTGGGGGAGCCAAAGTTGACGGGGCGAGGGGCGGGGGGCTGAAGGCCGGGGGGATCGTGGGAGCTGGCCGGCCGGGGAGGGGGCGCCGCCGCACCCGGAGAGCCATGGATGCCGCCGCCGCCGCCGCCGCCGCCGCCCCGCTCTGCAACGGCTTCCGCAAGAAGCAGCGGCGCTCCCGCTCCCAGCGCGACCGCGACCGGCGCTCCAAGCGCGGATTACAACCAGGGGCTTCGGCCGGTGGGGGGGCCTTGGCGGCGGCGGCGGCGGCGGCGGCGGCCGTCGGAGGCATCAGCATCGGGGGCTTCCCCGGAGAGCCGCCTCGGAGGATCCGGCGGGCGCCGTCGCTCTTCTCGTCCTCGGGCTCGGATCTCGACAACAATGGCAACCCGCCGCCGCCGCTGCCCCCCGCCGCCTCCCGGCCGCGTCCCCCCCGGAGGAAGCGGAGGGAGTCCTCCTCGCCCGAAGAGGACATCATCGATGGCTTTGCCATGGCCAGCTTTGTCACCCTGGAAGCCCTGGAGGTAAGGGCCGCCCCCGGGCCCCTAATCGGAATGGGGGGCTGGGGGGAACCTGGGAAGGGAAGGGGCGCGGGGGGAGAGGACTGGGTTCGCTTTCTGGCTCATTGTTTGCTGGTGGGGAAATGGCAGCAAAGGGGTGTGTGTGTGAGAGAGAGGGAGGAGTGCGCCCCCCCTCCTCATCTTCGCTGGTGTTCTGTTCGGAGGATCACAATGCGGACCTGACAGCCCCTTCCCCACCCCACCCCCGTCTTGACGTCTCCAGATATGCCGGGCAGGGTGGCCCGGGCCTGGGGGTCCTAAGTCTCTCGATTTTGTTTGGGCTGCAGTTTGAAGGAGGGGCTGATTTGGGGGCTGGCGGGTGAGTGGTCGAGGTTTCTTCCGATTTCTCTTTCTTTCTCCAGCTGTTGGGAGGAGTGATTTCTTTGCGTGGTGGGGGAGGAAGCAGAAAGAACATTTATTTTGGGGGGAGTGGAATTCCTTCTGACTGAGAGGAAAAGAGGAGGGGCTTGAAATAACCTGCGGGGGGGGGAGATTCTACTCCGCTTGGGTCCCCTTTCTGCCCCAGGTTTTTGAGAGCAGGGAGGGAGGGGGAGGGAGGGCAGGAATTTCTTATTTCTTACCAAATTTCTTACCAAAAGTGAAGGGTAGTAATCTCCTGGACCCCAAAGGGGCCCAACTTCTCTTCTTAGTACTGCACCCCCCCCAATCTTTGCCCCCTTTTTTTAGGCTGAAGAAGGGTGTTTCTACATTTTGTGTGGACCAGTGGAGAGCCCTGTTGATGGCACAGGCACCTGCCCTGCCAGGGGCAGACTCTGGAGGGGTTGGAAAATACTTTGGGGAACAGCTTTGACTCACTCCCACCCCCCACTTACAGCATGAAGATGGCACACAAGGCAAACACTATGTGTGTGTTTGTGCTTTCTGTGCTCTCCCAAAAGCTGGTTGTCTACCATGCTATCATTCCCCAATCTCCCCACTACTCTCCCCTCCAATACTCCAAGGCTGATTTTTAAGCTCCTTCTTCACCAGTCATTTTCAGGTAACTCTTTGGTCTTTGAATTGCATGTGCACTGTGGATGGTTGTGTTTACATTACACTATCAAGGTGAGACCTTCTCAGTGGAGATTTATTTTGTGTGTGTGTGTTTATTAGCCCAGGATGTCCTCACCCTGCATAATTGAGTCCAGTGAATGGCTTATTATTTGGACAGTGTGCTTACCCCCAAAGGGTACCCTTCTGATCTCCTGTGAATGCAATTGTCTCAACGTGCCTAATTGTATTTAAAACAATAATGTGTGTGCAATTCCACTTGCCTGGTTTGTCTTTTTCCTGCTATCGCCTTCATTCTAGTTTTGTAGCAGCTTCACCCCTTGAGCTGAAAACTAACGGAACCTTAACCTAAGTTCTCTCTCCTTCTCTCTCTCTCTCTCAAAAGTGACTGTATTGAACATAAAATCTGAGACAGGCCAAATCAGCTTTGCAACAGTTTAGCTTTGGAAGGAATCCTTCCTCTCTTAATGTTCTAGGATTAACTTGATCAAATGTAAAGAGTGAAAATTTCATTGAATTCTGTAATAGGTGATCAAGAGGTGTGTGATTGTGTGTTTTGAAGAAGAAAAGTGCAGGCATCTTTTGTGTGGTGGCCTGAGATCTGACAAACTCGGTGTGTGTAAAGTCAAAGGGTTGCCAATTAAAGTACTTCTGAATGGTCTGAGAGCTCAGCTTGTATGTATATGTTTGACCTTTGCATAGACGTATCAGAGAACTCTTGCAATTTGTGGCACTATTATCTGCAATCCATTATCCCATGTACCTGCATGTATAGTTTTAGAAGACAGCTAGGCAATCCAATGGCAAAAAATAGCTTTTCTAAGCTGTATGCGCATGCAACCCGGTAGCCCTTAGTCTTCCGGTGGATAGATGGGGCCTGAGCATGATGCCTCCTTTGTGTTCTGGAATTTCAGGCAACTGCTGATTGGAGCTAAAACTTCTATCAGGGAAAGTGAAACACTTGCCTTCGAGCTGCTCCCTCTTTAGGTAGTTTATAAGGGGCCATGGTGTTCCTTGTGTCATGCAAGAAATGCAACTTCAAAGGGATCTTGGTCCCTCCACCCAATGGCAGAGGTCAGAATGGTATTTTCTTTCTGTTCCGCAATTGGGGAGCCACTAGATACACCTGTATTTTCTTTCAGAGAAGAAGAAAGCGTACTCTATGGAGGTGTTCCTTCTGTGGTTGATGCGGGGTGCGGGGAACCAAGCTGATCACTGGATATTGTCTGTGCTAGCAAAATGAAACGTCCATGTTTAATAGCAGTATACCACATGATGCCTTGTACTGGTAGGACAGGAGGAGCAACAGTGAGATGATGGCCATTTCTGTCATGGACTTAGAAGATCCGGTTACTTACAGCAGGAAGCCGGAACCTGGAGTGGATAGATAAGTTTGCGGTCTGATTCCACTGGGTTTTTCTTAACTCTGTTCATCAAAGGCGGGATTTGTTGGTTTCCAACAGATCTGATTGGTTTCTGTGTCATGAAAATATATGTCACAACAAAACTGAGAGTTTAGCAGATCTTGCTCTTTTGTAAAGGTGTGTAGGACTGCAGGCTTAGCTCTTTTACAGTGCTGCGTAACTCTCTGTGTTTTAAAAGTAGGTAGTGTTGGGGAACTGTCAGGTTGTTTCACCAGCTTTATACTGAAGGTTCATGATAAATTTATCGGGACAAATAAAAGGAAGTACACAGTGCATATTTAAACTCTGGAATTCACTGCCACAGGATATGGTGACAGAGGCTATGTGGTGATATCGGTTGCGTATCACTGTCACTGTCTTGGCTCCATCCTGTAGAATTCAGGGATTGGTAACTTGGTAAGACACTGGAGCTCCTTGGACGAGAATTCTAGCCACCTTGCCAAACTACAGCCCCTACAATTCCATCATACAGATTCATGGCAGTTTAAGTGGTATGAGACTCATATAACTCTGCTGAGTGATACAGTACTGGGTAGTTTTGAAGGGTGACTAAATAAGTTAATGGACTCTAGGGCTATCAGCGGCTACTCGACAAGATGAGGATAGATCATTTCCAGTATCCAAAGCTGTGTGTGGAAGGGTCTTTAATGGAGTATGTGTGCTGTACTTTTTTTTATTCTTATTATGTTTTTAAAATTCTTCTCTACTGTTATAAATTAGTGGTGTTCTAATAGGATAGCTTATTTAATTTTTTTTAAAGAACTTATTTTAGCTGTACTTCATTTTAGTCTGTGTTGTAAGCCACATTGGATCCCATGCTGGGAGAAACAAGATGTAAATTAAGTAAATGTGTGCATGTGTGTATCAGTTGCTGGGGATGACAAATAGGAATAACTCTAAGCCGTTGGTTGGCCCCGATCTGAACAGGATGCTATACTAGGTTGACCCTTGGTCTGGTTCAATGCAGATCTGATGCCCCTGTCTTCTTAACTACAGTATGTAATTATCTCAAACTCAAAATAAGGAACAAAATGAATATGTGGGGATTCTTTACCCATCTTGAAGCATAGTTCCTCACAACTTTTCAAAATTCTGTAAGAAGAAGCATCAACCTTTACAAAATGGATCAAAGACAGACAGAATTATAGGTATGTAGAAGTGGGAAAGTGCTAGAATTTCATGCGGGGGTAGTTTTTGTGGCACAGTGTTAAATGGATTAGCAAGACTGACATCTTCTGAAATTCTGCCTTCTATGAAATTGGATTCAGTATTGGGGCTAGGAAAGTGTGCCTGACCTAATAAAATGCAAAGTTGGTGATACCTGGTCTTTCAGGTATGTGAAGGGGTGTGTGGATGGATTTGTGTGAGCAGGACGACACTGTTCTTATTGCTGCTGTTTGCCTTCAAGTGATTTCTGACTTTTGGCTACCCTATCATGTGGTTTTCTTGGCAGAATTTGTTCAGAGGGGGATTGCCTATGACTTCCTCTGAGGCTGAGAGTGTGTGGCTTGCCCAAGGGTTTCCATGGTTGAGTGGGGATTCAAACCCCACCCAGTATTGTAGTCTGACACTGTAACCACTATGCCATACTAGCTACTCAGGGCAAGGTGCCACTGGTGTAGTTCTTCTGTTTCAGACCCAGGTTAGGGATGGCTGGGTTCAAATTGTCACTCAGCTGTGAAACTCACTGGATGATTTTGGGCCAGTCATTATGTTTCAGCTCTTGTTCACAAGGTTGTTGTTAGGTTGACCACTTCTGCGTCATCACAAAGAGAAAATGCAGTTGGTATGTGTAGTTGGCGCATGTATAGGAGCAAATTTGGGAATGCTGTAACTTAAACAACAGTACAAGTTTTTAACAGCAAGGGAGACAATCAGGTGAGCCATGTACCTGGAGGTCAGCCTGCTGTCTAGTTGCTAATGCTTGATGGGAAATCTTATTTCTGATCTGGCAAATGGACTTGATCTAGAATAGCTCTTTGAACAGAGTCTGCCTTCAAACAGAAGGATTGCCCTGTGTACACATGGACACAATTTTTAAGTTTAAATGAATAGAGCAAGGAACAATGTGCTCTACCTTGATTTCCTGAGGAAAAAGGAAGAAGACACGAGTATAATAGTGCCAGCCAACTCCTAAGGCAAAACACAGCCAATTTAGCAGGCACCGTGGCCCACCAGGGGTGTGAGCTTGTTAACAAAAGTAACAAACATTGGGCACCTATATGGGGATGAACAATTGGATTTAGGTCTGTGGCTTCAGACTCCATCCATTTGTGGGGTCACTGGGGATCTGCAAGGCATATTGATAGAAGATTACGTTAGTTCCTTATGTGTTCCTCTGGCCTTTCACAGATGGAGAAAAGTCTATTGCTAGAGTGCTCATATTGTCATACCTATGATGGCTGCCCAAATCCCATGTCTCTCTTTTTGTTACACACAGGGAGGAGTAAGGAAGGTACTTAAGAATGCTGGAGCAGGAGAGACCATCAGAGTCTTCCAGGTCTAGTCTTAATTCCTTCTGATTCAGGAAAGCCTCTAATACAGTGCCCTCAAAGATGGCCATCCGGCTCTTAAAATCCTCTAGTGAAAAAGAGCCTGTTATGACCTGAGGCAGTCTGTCTCACTGCAGAGCAGCTTCTGGGCCATCAAGGTGCTTTTTTCCAAACATTTAACTGGAAGCCCCTTTCTAATCATTTGAACCAGGTCCTGCTCTCTGGGGTAACAGAGAACAAATGCACTCTGCCTACTATGGGACTGGGACAATATGTAGTATCGAAATAGCTATCATTCTAATTGTCTTTATCATCTTGTCTCAAGTCTAAACATCCCCAACTCCTTCAAGCCATTGCGAATTCTTCTCAAAAAAGAGGCTTTGGGTTAAAAGCTCTGTTAGGAAAATAGTACTAGGACTATGCATCTGCTGTGAAAATTTGAACTGAGCTTCACTTGTGTGTGGATTGGCAGGCAGCACACATCCTCAGTGTTTATGTGTGTGTTGAGAAACAGTAGAACCCAGATGCACCCGTAATCACCTGCCTCACAGATAATACATGCATATATATACACACGTATTTATGTATAGCCTAGGATATGAGCCTTAGGTGGCAATGCTAAGAATAAACTCTGTGGAATTTACTTGTGTGTCACCACAGAACAACTAGCTAAACTAACACAACATTTCCAGAAGGAAAACTGCTATAGTCTGTTGCAGGGGGAAAAAAGTCTTGTTAACCTTATCTTGAGTCCAGAAATATTCATCATGGTACAAATTCATTATACCAGAACCCACTGTCCTCTTCATGAAGTATTGTTCCCAACTCTTCCATTGTGGAGCAGGGGAGGACTTGAAGGTTAGCAGTATTGCTTGTCGGTGTGGGGGACTTTGGGGTCTAGAAAGAAGGCCTCCATTGAGCAGTATGAGCAAAAGGGCCCCAAATGCAACAGCACTGGTTCACGTCATGTAATGGAGGGACTGTGCATTGCTACCCAAACTGTGCACATGGTGCATAAGTCTGTAAGCCCAGACTCTAACATCGCCAGACTGCTCCACTTGATATTTTTGTTCTACTACAAGTTTTAATTGACAAACATTTTAACACTGGTGAGCTATCATTCATGCTGCTTTTTGAGTGGTTATTATAATGATTTTACCTGCCTGGATGCTTTAATGTAGCTGTCACAGTCTCCGTGGCTTCACTGGTTATCATTTCCTTCTCTCTTTACAACCCTGGCTTTCAGCTGCTGGCTCCCACATTAGTGGGGTTGTAAGCCTTTTCATCAAAACTTTGAAGAGGGTGGATGACACTGCTTTGGATAGCCATCTTGAAGCCTTGTACCTGTTGCAGATTCACTTTTTTTGTATTGTATTTTTTTCTTCAATAAATAAGTTTTCATGGATGAGAGTCTGCTCCATGGGGTCAGTGAAAGCTTATGCCGTGATAGATTGATTAGTCTTTTAGGTTCTTATACAGTAATACATTTTTATAAAAAATAAAAAAAAATTAAACAGACATCATCTTCAAAATAGAAAGCATGGATTACCAATGGCAAACAGCTGGAACACCCAGATTCTACATGAATCTCGAGAACCTCATAGGTTGCTTGCATACAGTGGTATTTTCTTTACTGTTTAAACAATTGCATAGATTTAGGATGGATTGGCTATTTAAATAGATAAGAACTGCTAACTTTGCCTAACAGTTTTGTGGATGAGTCGGGATGTACACCCTAGACTAACAACTGAACACTCTATAAAACAATCCAGGTGTAGCCATGTTTTACCACTGTTTTGTGGATTTTGGATGTTATTGTTTTGAAAAAGCTATAGAAACAGACGCATACATGAGTGCGTGAATTTACTGTTTGAAGGATGAATTGGCTTAATTTATATTCTTTTGTTTCTAAAATTTGCAGTTATTTTTCCACTGTTTAGTTGGAAACAGGATCTAAAATGCTTAATCAGAGACTTTGATCTACTGCATTTTCTGGCATCTTTAGAAGCACATCATTCCCTGTGTCTTTGTGCTACTATATTAACTTTGTGATACAGCATGTTAACTTTGTGCTACTCTGTTAACTTTGTGACACAGAGGGGAAGGAGATGTACACAACTCTTTTAAAAATATGGTGCTGATAAAGTGTCGGTGATTCCATTTCCCTATGAATCTGTATGCCTATTTTTAAAACAGAATAAAAAAAATTAGAAACAGTATGAGGATGGATCCTCACAAATCTCACAAATTTATCACCGTGTTAATTTGTGCACTTGTTAATAAGACTAACACCATATCCAAGTCAGTTATGTTTACAGCATTGCCAGTTGTAAAGGAAATGTTCAAGATCCTTTTCAGAGATCCATGGTAATATTGCATCCCAATATGTTCTGAAGATCTTAATATAGTTCCCTTAAATGCAGGTGCCGCTAGGCAACCCCGAAAGATCTTTTCATGTTTCAAAAACATAATGCCTTTTTTCCTTTCCTTCATACATTTGCTAAGCAAAAATCACAGTTTTTTGGTGGCAACACAGTGGGAGAGTATGGCTGACTCAAGCATTTGTTGGAGGCTGGCCACTTAAATATCACTAAAAAGGAGACAGAAGATGCTACAAATTTGCATGGAATTCCATTATGCTAATATTTATATATAGATGCACATTTAGGAGTAACTGCTATAATTTAAAAAGAAATGCAGTAATTTTCAAAAGATTGAAAACATGGTGAAATATCTGTCTGCCTGCTCAGCTGCCCAGATGCCACAGTGGATGGGAAATTTGGGGGGGCTCTTTGCTTTTTCTTTCCATCCCTAGTTTGGACCAAAAAAGATTGCAAGTTTTATGCTGCATATGTCTTCTTTAGGCATTTAGTTTCTCTCTCCAACAAATAAATATGCTATATTGGATTCTGTTGTCAATTATTGTTGTTGTTGTTGTTGTTATATTTATATACTGTTTTTTCCCAAAACTGAGACTCAAAGAAGCTTACAATTTAAGAGAACAGCTAGTTAATTAATTAATTAATTAATTCTAAAGCTACTATTGACCTGGCAGCATGCAGAGTGTACTTTAAATCAATGGAGCTGAAAAGCTTAAACAGGAGCAATGTTAATTGGTTTATATACAATATATGACTTTGAAAGTTGGTTCAGGTTCCTCAACTCATCAGCAATAACACAGCAGTATCAACAAGATGTACAGGGACACTTCCACAAAGAAACTGTACAGATTTAATTCATTCTTTTCTAGGTCAACTTCTATCAAAGATAGTTGGACTCATCAAATGTCCTATGGGATCTTAAATCAAAAGGCTCTGGGGTTTTTTCTTATTCTTTTCCCAGAGATGTGATATCTTGCTTGCTGAGCAGATTCCACCCAAATTGGAAAATGCCTTCGAAATAATAACCCAAGCCCATATAAATTTAAATATAATGTCCCAGGATTCTCCGGGACCCTTCCACCCACCCACTTGATTCCTCTAACCTTCCACTTTTTGTTCCACCCAGTTACCAGACAGACTTAATGACATTGGACATTGGAATGTAGAATGGAAGGAAGAAGATTTCTTTTTTTCATCCTGCTGCCTTGAGAACTGCCATTTTCTCCAAGATTGCTGATAGCACAAGAGATCCTTTTGCCACTGGGATCCAAGCATCTGAACTTTGTGTTCCAGTTCCATTGAATGCTTGCAGTATGTTCCAGTCCCAAGCTTCTTTCTCAAAGATGATACTTCTTGTTACTTGTGGCTGCCTCAACTCAGGAATTGTGTGATGCTTTTACTGGATTACTGAAAGATCACAAACATGGTGCACTTTTGAGTTCTTCAGAATTCTTCAGGTTTTAGATGGGACAAAATTTGGAGGACTGAGGATGAAGCAAAAAATCCAAGCATGTGGCCAGAGGTTGTAGCCATTGTCTCTGCAAGATGGAGATGGCAGATTCAGTGAAGATGGTATCAGTTCTGATACTATGTTTAGAGTTTATCTTCATTCTGTAGCCTGTCTGTAACCCCTAGAGACTTGCCTATTAACTCAGTTCCAAACCCAAGAATCCCTGAATTGGCTAAGAGCAGAAGTATCTGAACAATCACAGAATCACAGAGTTGGAAGAGACCCCAGGGGCTATCCAGTCCAACCCCCTGCCATGCAGGAACACACATCAAACCATTCCCAACAGATGGCCATCCAGTCTCTGCTTAAAAACCTCCAAAGGAGGACACTCCACCACACTCCACCGAGGGAGCAGATTCCACTGCCAGACAACTCTGACCGTCAGGAAGTTCCTCCTGAGATTCAAGTGGAATCTCCTTTCCTGTAGCTTGAATCTATTGCTCCTTGTCCTAGTCTCTGGAGCAGCAGAAAACAAGCCCGCTCGCTCCTTAACATGACATCCCTTAAAATATTTAAACATAACTATCTTTATACCTGGATAGATTGGAGACCTGGGCCAAGGCTAACAAAATGAAATTCAACAGAGAGAAGTGTAAGGTCCTACACTTAGGTAGAAAAAATGGAATACAGAAATATAGGATGGGGGACACGTGGCTGGATAGCAGTACGTGTGAAAGGGATCTAGGAGTTTTAATAGACCACAAGCTGAACATGAGTCAGCAGTGTGATGCGGCAGCCAAGAAAACCAATGTGATTCTCGGCTGCATTAATAGGAGTACGGTGTCTAGATCGAGGGAGGTACTGGTACCTCTCTACTCTGCTTTGGTTAGACCTCATCTTGAATCCTGTGTCCAGTTCTGGGCACCCCAATTCAAGAACAACTTAGTCAAGCTGGAGCAGGTCCAGAGGAGGGCGACCAAAATGGTGAAGGACCTGGAAGCCAAGCCCTATGAGGATAGACTTAGAGAGCTGGGTATGTTCAGTCTGCAGAAGAGAAGGTTAAGAGGGGACATGATAGCCATGTTTAAATATTTGAAGGGCTGCCATGTAGAGGAGGGAGAGGGCTTGTTTTCTGCCGCTCCAGAGACCAGGACAAGGAGCAATGGATTCAAGCTGCAGGAAAGGAGATTCCACCTGAAACTCAGGGAGAACTTCCTGATGGTCAGGGCTGTCCGGCAGTGGAATCTGCTGCCTCGGAGTGTGGTGGAGTCTCCTTCCTTGGAGGTTTTTAAGCAGAGGCTGGATGGCCATCTGTGGGGAGTGCTTTGAGGGTGTTCCTGCATGGCAGGGGGTTGGACTGGATGGCCCGTGTGGTCTCTTCCAACTCTACATTTCTATGATTCTATGATTTATGTCAGCCAAGTTGGAGATGAAATTTAGCTGTTGCGCTGATTGAAAAACATTGGTTGAAACCAAATGGGTGATGGTACCCATTGGAAGCATCGTTGATGGAGGATGGGATTGTCACTGGAATGGAAGAATGTCTTCTGGTAGTAAAACTACCAGGTGGTTTGTGAAACCAGTTTGTCTCTACTTGTAAATTCCTGCATTTCCTTTTCCTTTTCTCTTTTTAATTGTTGCTACCTGGCTTCTCTTAGGCCTTGTTCAGAAATGGCACAGCCCAGGTAAACAAGATGGTGGTGACTGTGTTGCACTGCAACGCGTGCTTGCTGAGCACTCTGACTGTCTTCCCAGAGTAGCGTGGTCAGCCTTCAGGCACATGGACAAATGTCCTGCAAAATTCTCACTCTCTCTGTCTTGCATTCCAAATTTGTGTTACATCATTCCACCCACTGAGTGAATATAATTGTAAGCAGTTGTTCAATTACATTTCATTTGAGTTGGCCAGATGTTGCTTGCAGTTATTCTGTGCTCTGAATGGAGCTTGAAGAAAAGTGATGTCAGACTGTTCGAAAGCAAGATGAAAAAGAAAATCAGCCAGTTATTTAATTTTTTCCCCTGTTTTCAAAACATGTTAAGCCTGATGCTGACCAGCAGAGACATAGATCATTCTAAGCCATTTCCAGCTAGTCCATTTTCAGATTAGAAGAGATCATTCACTGGACTTCATTTATATGATGCTATTTATTTTGGCCAAAGTTTTGGATGTCAGTATAACTTATATTTTTGTTTTGAAATATTTTTGTTAAAGTTTAAATTGAAAAAAAAAACCCTTCCCCACTTCCAAGCTTTTTTCTTTTTCCCAGTTGAGTCTGCTTGTTTACATTCCATTCATACATAGTTTCTGTTTAAAGGATAATCTTACATTATTGCATCTTACATTGTTACATTGTTGCTTTGTTACATTGCCTTATTATATTGTTACCTTGCATTACATATGGTCTTGCTTTATTCCCTTTTTTTTTCTTATGCTATATCTTTATCCAATTCAAGACTTCTCTCCATTCCCTTTCAAAGTTCTGGATAGGCTTATTTTTCAATGAAAATGTTAACTTTTCTATCTCTACCATATCCAGAACTTTTAATTTCCATTCTTTTATATCAACATAGTTCCTTTCTTTCCAGTATTGTGCATATATCAATCTTGCAGCAGTTATCAAGTATAGCAATGTCTTCTGGTGACATCTTATTTCCCTTTGTTGCCCTAACATATTTAACAAATAAAACTCTGGCTTCTTTTCAAAATTTAAACTATAAATTCTTTGAATTTCCTAATGTATTTCCTTCCAAAATTTCGTTGCTATCTTACAGGTCCACCACATATGAAAAAATGACTCCACCTTTTCATCACATTTCCAACATCTTACATTTCCATTTTTAGTTATTTTTTGCAACCTTTCAGGTGTCATATACCGTCTATGTAGCATTTTATAAAAATTTTCTCTTAAATTTAAACTTGGTGTAAATTTTACATCTGTTCTCCATGCCCTCACCCATGTATCCAACCCCATTGGATGTCCAATATTTTGTGCCCATCTAACCATATTATCTTTAAGTAACTTATATTTTTGATGGAGTGGATGTTGACTTTATTTTGGAAAATTTCCTTGATTGTGTGGCTTAGTCTGTAAAACTATCTGCCTTTGTACTGGACTTTCTATAACTCACCAAAATAGGTTGTCTTGGTGGGAAGAAAGGAGACGGGGCTTTTCTTGCAGCAGTACCCCACTTATGGAACACCCTTCCAAGAGAAGCTAGATTGATTCCCTCCATGTGTAGTTTGGGGAGTTGTTGAAGCTTTTTCCTTCCCCTTGAATGATTGAATGAATCTGATTAATGCACAATTTGATATTAACTAAGGTTACTGTAAGTCAGGTTCTTGGGCACCGCATGCTTTATGGAGCTTGTGTTCATTAGGGTGTGAATCATGTTGCCCTCCAGATGCTTTTGGACTGCAAATTCCAGAAACTTTAAGCAGCAGAACTGATGGTAAGAAAAGGTGGTATTTGCACTTTAACAAGCTCTGGAGGGCCACATGAGTCCACTGTGTTCTAGATGTTCTTGCTGTGATTTGCCAGGGAACTAATACAAGACCATGTTAAGGTGGCTGGTGGAAATGTTGAAAAAGTGACAAATCTTGAAAGTGATGGTTGATGATTGTGGCTGGCTCCCAAGGCATACATAATTTTGGCAGTTAAAGTGGTGCCAAAAATGGCCCTCTAACCCTTGGCACACGCACACCCCATTCTGTTTGGAGTTCTCTGCTATAAGGCACTTCCTGTTTAACAGAGTGTTCAGTCCGTGTCCACAGGAAAAGACCAGTCAGAAGGCGTTGCCACCTTGAGCCCTGAAGTTGGTTATCCATGGTTAAGAAAGTGTAGCTTACCGGGTCAGTCTTCTGAACTGTGTTGGGCTTTTGATTAAATTAGAGTAATACTATTGCAATTTGTCCCTTTCTATATATAAGAAATTATCATATGCACATTTCACATATATCCTATTACTCTCTTTTCTCTTGTCTGTTTATTTTTTTTAGAAATACTTTTATTAAGGTTTAAAGTAGAAATACCCCCCCACTTCCAAGCTTTCCCTTTTTTTCCAGTTGAGTCTGCTTATTTACATTCGATTCATACAGTTTCTCTTCAAAAGGTAATCTTACATTGTTACATCTTACATTGTTACATTGCTGCTTTGTTAACATTGCCTTCTTACATTGTTGCCTTGTATTATATACAATCTTGCTTTATTCTTTTCCTTTTCTTATTACTGTATCTTTATCCAATTTAAGACTTCTCTCCATTCCCTTTCAAAGTTCTGGATAGACTTATTTTTCAATGAAAATGTTAACTTTTCTATCTCTATCATATCCAGAACTTTTAATTTCCATTCTTTTATATCAACATGGTTCCTTTCTTTCCAGTATTGTGTGTGTGTCAATCTTGAAGCAGTTATCAAATATAACAATGTCTTCTGATGACATCTTATCTCTCTTTGTTGTCCCAACATATTTAACAAATAAAACTCTGGCCTCATTTCAAAATTTAAATTGTAAATTCTTTGAATTTCATCATGTATTTCCTTCCAAAATTTCGTTGCTGTCTTACAGGTCCAGCACATATGAAACAACAACCCCACCTTTTCATCACATTTCCAACATTTTTCATTTCCATTTTTAGTTATTTTCTACAACCTTTCAGGTGTCATATACCATCTTCTCTTGTCTGTTTACAAGAACATGTAAGTTGCTGCCCTACTCTCAGAATTTGGAAATTTGTTGTTGTTATTATTATTATTATTATTTGGATTTACAATTGGCAGAATACTTACTAGAGGTCTAGAAATTTTAGTGCTCACCAAAATTTTTTCCAAGCTCTTCCTACTCCAAGTCAGATTGCCTGCTTATTGATTCTCTCCACTAAGAGTTGTCTGTACAAGAGAAATTACTTGCAGCCCTTTTGTCTATAGCCACAGACGGTTTCCTGTTCCTTCCCATTTTTGCATGTGTTCAGTTGTAAGTACATTCTGTCTTGTTCTTTTTGACTTTTTACAAACACACAATTTCTGTTTAAATTGTAGACATTTTCTTGTAAAATGCACATTATATGGATTTTTTGGAGTTTGTTTCAAAGTTAATTGCTGGTCTGTTATAGTTTCTCTGTGGGGCAGCTGGTGTTCCTTCTAGGATATGGGTGGCTATTCATATATTGCCTTCCCTAGAAGTGGCTGCAAATTTACATCAAGTTTACACATGCTGATTTCTTTGTGAAAGTGTGATTTTGGAAATAGGTATTATCATTGAAATAGAAATCTGGTCTGTTTCATGATAGCAGGGAAGAACGTGACTACATGGCTGGTGCTCTGGTCTGAAGTCCAAGGGTTAACAAGTGTGAAGGCACAACTTCAGTGTCCCTATTCTGCCTTCTCATGGTCTTGAAACCAGATTTGGGCTGGAAAGCTCATCAGACAGAGTGCCTCCAGAAAGAGAACTGTCTATCAGACCTTCAAGTATGCCACCTTGAATCCTTTGGTAGGAGGAAGGCAGGATGTTAACTAATTCATTAATTAATTTCAAATAGAGCGCTTTCCAGTGTGAGGGAGAACAAGTGGCTATGCTATGTGAAAGTTAGAAGAAATTCTACGTTCTTATAACAAGGTGGTTGTGATGGGATGCAGTGTTCTCTGGGACAAAGCAGAAGAAGCCAGATGAAGAGACATCAGCCTCAGACTGTGTTATAACATCGAAACTTGATAGACAGTAGAAGGGGTATGTCAGAAAATCGATGAGGATGAGAAAGGAATGATTGTTAGAGAATATAGAACATAGAAAGTCTCTTGTTCTTTGTCAAGTAGGTAGCAGTGGCAGCTGGTGGCTGTAAATCTGTAAATTTTGGGTTTAGTCTGAGGTTTAAAGGAGCTATGCACAGCGTGGAATTTATTCTGGGGATGGGGTTCAGCACCATGGACAGTTCCTTGAAAGTTCAAATTGGGTTCACTGCCACAGTGAATTGCCATATGGAAGCCAATGCCACATGGAAGCCACCAGCTACCAGTAGTAGGAAGTCCCTGAACGATGGTCAAAGAAAGCATTAAATCAATAGGGTCTCATCCTGGCTTTAAAATAGCTTCTTTTGTGTCCTTCCTTTTGTGCATGAACCCATGATTCTGTACTGCATGGGGTGGCCTCTTTTTTTCCTTTCAAAATCTAGGTCTGTTCTTTTTTGGTTTGGCTGTGAAACCCTGCTGCATCCCACTTGGGAGCTGACCTGAAAGACTTGCAATTATCTCCAGTTAAATTAGTAGTTTGATCTTCATTTGAAGCGGAACAATACGTTTGAGTAGGATGAACCTTATTAAAAATAGCCCAAGCACTTGAGCTCTTGCAGAAGTCTCTGATGTAATTAATAAAAGTGGAGTTTGAAAGTTATCAGTGGAAAAGCGGAAACGTTTAACTCTCCCTTTGCTTCTTTGAGCTGAACTCTAAGACAGATGGGACAAAATGCAGGTCCCCCTCCCTTTTGTGCGTGCGTCTATGTGTTTGTAGAATAATTGTGGTAATTCTTATTTCTGTAATTAGAATTTCTTGCTCAGGCTCCAGATCGTTGAATGCTGCAAAATATCATTGATGTGCACTTTCATCTTACGAAGACTAAAGCCTAATGGTAACCTGTCACTACGGTAACATGGGTTAGAGTGCTGTACTAGGACCACAGTGGTTTGTTGGGCTCTTCATTCAGCCATGACGGTCACTGAGTCTCTTTAGGCCATTCCAGCCTCACTCAAGGGTAGCTATCTACATATTTATTTAATCATATCTAGTGATGAGTAATTTAACCGTTTGGGATTGTCCACTCTTTCATTTTTCTTGTCTTAAATTTTATTTTTTTAGTTTGTATTCTACCTTTTTCTCGATATGCTACCCAGGCAGCTAAATCAATCCTGTTTCTATATCACTTTATGTTCAGCTAAATCAGTAGTTTCCTCTTTATGAAGTCCAGTTGTGTGGGGGTTAGAGGGCAGTTTGCCCCCCTCCAGCCCCCAGTGGCCTGCACCTCCAACAGTGTTCCTAAATTCCTCTATCTTCATCAGAGTCCTTCCCAAAATGGCAGCTAGAAGTGACATTATGTTGCTTCAGGTCATCAGTTGGAAGTGCTTTGAATGTGTGTTCCTACATGGCAGCAGGTTGGACTAGATGGCCCCTGTGGTCTCTTCCATCTCTATGATTCTATGAAAGTAGACGTTTGGGGGTTCTAGGATCACGCTCTGTGGAACTGGAGGTGTTGCATACATTTTGGGGGCCTTCTGCATGGTTTTCACACACAAAGAGCTTAAAAACCATGCCCAAAATTTGGGGCAACATTGGGCAACTGGTGGGGGGGCTCAATGTAGCACATGAGGTCGGGTCCAGGGGCTGAACTTTCCCTACCTTGATTTAGCCTCTATGAATGTATGTTTATGCTGAGGTGCATATTTGTACCAAAGTCAGTTTCAAGCTAGTTTTCCTAGTATCTCTATGCTGAATACTATTCTGGCTAACAGGTGCATATTTATGTGCATATTTTACTAATATGTAGCTTCAAATACAGTACCTGTTCATTGGTAGGCATATTTTGTTTGTGACTGAACTGTATCACAAGACCTGGGATAAAATAACCCGATTTTCATTTGGGAAGTACAGTCCTAGCTAATTCACAATAAATTGTGAAATGAGAGGGTCATACAGACCTTTCGTCTCCCCCATGAGCTTGCCCGTATCTCAAGAACTTCAGGGGCGGACTCCGTGGGTGCTCCTACGCTCTGAAACTCCTTTGGGAAGCTGGACTGGAGGTCCTCCATGATGTCATTTGTTTGTGTCCCTAAACTGCAAACCCTAGGATTCCACAAGATGTTGAAAGCGGAATAACAGTACAGTGCACTATAACAGTACAGTGAGGAAAGGACCTATGCTCTCTAGCGGATCCATTTTCCTGAACTCTATTGTCAGCCTGACTTAACTCACAAATTGTTGTGCATATAGAAATAGAGGAAGGTAAACCACCCTCTGCTCCTTGGAGGGGTCGTGGGATGGAGACAAAATTGTAAGGGATGGAGACAGGCGATAGTTATTCAGAAGCCCTGCTCTTTGCCACTGACCAGTGTCTGTGTGTGTAGCCCATGTTTGAGGGGAGGAGTGTCAATGCTAGCTGCAGTCAGCTCTGTCCCGTAAACTGGTACTAAGCGCCTGCATGGTTTGACCTGAGATGACATTGTTACCAAAAAGAAAAAGTGACTGCGTAAGCAATGCCTTTGCCCAGTTCCTTTGCAGCCCTCTAAAAAATCTATTGTCTACCTCCAGTCTAGCTGTCTTTTGCTTTTTGGCAGCAGGCTGTGTGGTGTAAGCAGCTTTAGAGCATTGATGGTCTTAAGGGAAACCTCCGGTGCTTTTAAAATGGATACGAGGAAAATCTGTTTCATAAGTAATGGAAAAATAACTGCTGCTGGGTAGAGCTTTGTTTTTCTTCCTCTCACCAGAAAGTGCTGTCACAGGTAGACGGGCCTTCACTGCTCCAGCTTGCTTTTAAGGTGATGGGTTGATTAAGGACTCTTAATTATTTTTCCGTTTCTTTCTGTGGGGAAGCTTAGTGCCATCCTAGAACTCTACATTGTTTGAAGGCGAGTGTTCTCAATTCGGATGGGAAATATGGGGAGTTCGCCCTCAGGAGCTGCTGCTGTGCAGATCCCACAGAAAGTGGTGGAGGCTGGTGGAGAAAGAGTTCTTTGAAGAGCCAAGGTGACCATTGTGCCACAAATTACTGTGGGTAGCCCTCTATATTATTACTCGTCCTAACTTCAGAAGAAGGTTGCTCCTCCTGCTAAGTAAGCTGACTCATGCCCTGGAAGCCTCCAGGAGGAGCAACTGGAGGGCATGAGTCAGCTTGCTTTGATCATTTTTTTTTCATTGCAGAGATGAGGGGTGTTGGCATACTTGCAAAATTGGGTGGGATCATGTGTATTTACATGTTGCCCCACCCCTCATGTAGGTGTTTTTTGTTTGTTTGTTTGCAGTGGGGTTCTTTGGAAAATTGCTACTCAGTGAGTCCCACCAGGTGCATCAGCGCCCTCCCTACCCCTTGGGCTTACAGGGAGCCAAGAGAGACTGGCCTCTTTGCTGAGGGGCAATGGTACCGTGTTCCTGGAACAGGCAATCCAGTGTTGTAGTTCTGACTTGAAAGGAGCTATCCAAGGTGCTGAACCTATTTGACGAATAGGCGTTAGTACCAGGGATGAGACCCAGTGTGGTGTAGTGGTTTGAGCTTTGGACTAGGTCCCTGGAGATTAGAGCTCAATCCCTGTTCAACCATGGAAACCTTGGGCGGGTCACACACGCTCAGCCCCAGAGAACCTCATGATAGGTTTGCCTCACGGTCTCCATAAGTGAGAAGTGACTCGAAGGCACACAACAACAACAACTAGGGGTAGCTCCTGGACTAAAACTGGAAGTGGATCCACTACTGTATTAACAAGGAAGCCATCAGCTGCCACTGCTCGGAAGTGCCAAATGCGAAAGAACATTGGGACGCTGTTTCTTTTTCTAGCAATACCATGAAGTTGAAACATGTAATGACTGTAATGACTATCTTTGATGGTTGTGTGGAAACATTTCTTTTTTTAACCCACAACACCATAAAATGTCTCAGCAAAAAATGGGGATGGGGCATTCTGGGATACATGGTTCTCAATACACAGATGCCAGTTGCTGTTGCATCTAGGTATGTATATCTTTGCTTATTTTGTCCTTACTTGCAAAAATGAGTTAAGTTCAAAAGTCGCCAGCTCGATAAGGTTATGAGAGTTTGTTTGTATTCTAAGACTTCTTTTATATCATTTGCGAAACAAACAACATTTTTGCACAGAAAACTGTTTTTGGACAAAAATCTGATTTTTTTGCCCGTAGAAACTCCTTCCCAGTTGTGACCAGTCTCTCTGTCGTTGAGCGTTTGCTTGAAGAAATGCCTTGCTTGTTGATGATGAGCAAATCTGCAAGCATTCCTGACCTCTGAAGCTGCATCTAAAAAAAAATCTGCTTGACACATCAGGAACAGGGAAAAGAGCAAATTTGGGTGTGCTACTCCAACACAATTTATTTTAAAAAAACAGCCTTAAAATGAATGGTGATTACTGAACTTCTATCACTTTGAAATTCAGATTTTAAACTGTTTGACAGCTGTGCCGAAAACCACGCTGCTAAACGGAAAGAGTCATCATGGAATACTGGCATTCCAATCAGGGTTTCTGTTAGGAAAAAATCTGAATGCCTTGTGCAGGGTTTAGATAGGATGCTGGGAGAAATCGGGGCCTCTGTGGGAGCTGAGAAGCCAGACACACAAGGGAGAGCTCCCCTTCACAGTGATTCTGAATCGCCTGCCAAATCCTTTTTTTTTTTGGAAGGGGGGTTTGCATGCCACTGATAATGAAGACATTTCATAAGACAGTAACAGTATGTTGGGAAAGATGTAATTAAAACAGAAGCAAATTGGCACTTCTAGATTAAAGACAACCTGCAAATGAAAACACCTGTATGTTCTCCTTTACATATTGGCTGCCTAGGGCAGGCTGCCAGATATGCAAATAAAAAGACATTGACAAATTTCTTGGCATGTGTGGGTTTGGGAAACCCAACTCTTTTATTAACCTGGCATTTGTCTGGGCTTTCAGCAACAATAGAACTCTTATTTAAAGGTTGTATTTGCACCACGCCAGGGCTAGAAAATCATAAATAATATGCAGGAGTTAAATAGTAAGGAGGCTGCCTTAACTGGTTCTCCCAAAGGACAGATCCACATGTGAGTGCCTGTATCACTTAAGTGTTCACTCTATTTTATTCCTTTGTGGTTTTAAAGCTGTATGTGTAAACAGTGGAAAAGTCCTGTGCTGTGGAAGTGTGCCATTTGCTGGAGCATGTTAGCCATACATGCCGCCTCATTTAATGGTGCAACAATGAACACAGCATGGCTGCAGTCCTGTTATAGTCCAGCATAGCATCATTGTTCTGGATATGGTGTTATGGTACAGCTGTCCATTCACTGACCCTGGACCTGCAATAGAGTTGCTGCAGCCCTCCCTCCCCGCCATTCTGTATTTTTAGGACGAGATGCCTTTCTTTCCATTGGCAATGTGAAGAGCTTTGAAAACAGGTATGCAAAGGTGAACCCATCCTTGATTTTTACTCAACTAACAAAGAATCATAGATCTTGCATTCAGGCGTCATTGAAGACTGGGGAAGAAAACTGTATTGATTTTTCCTATCTGAAAATGAGTTTTCCTGACATTCCAGAAACCCAGTCAGGAGAAATAACAGGGGGTGTGAATATTGCAGTTCCCCCTGCCGGTGTTTGTATTTGAGGTGTTCTGGGAAATTGTTCAGTACATGAAAATATATCATTTTTGGCTTTTTAAACTTTTTGGCTAAAAATAGTTTTCTACAAAAAATTGACAAGTGCTCCTGGAAGAAGTCCATTTGCCATAAGCACTATATTTTTGAGGGAAAAAGTACTATGATTTTATGCAGAAAATATATAAAAGTAAATCAGGTATTTTTTCTGTGGAGTATGATTTCTTGAAACACATTTGGCTGTATGGATACTAGGCAAAAATTGGGCAGAAATATTTGTTTTCTCATACAGCAGGTATGTTGTTCCTTGCATGCAAGGACAAAATGGTGAGAGAGTTCAAAAAAGTAGCCATGCTGGTGTCTTGCTGCAGAAAAAAAGAGGGATGCAGGGTGAGGGGAAAAAATGAAATGAGGCAGCACCTTTAAGACTAACTAGTGAGCATTGTTCTAGCTCAGCCCTGAACATGTTTGCATCTTGTATTGTCATGTGGATACCTGTGAGGGTACATATTATTCCCCAAAGTGAAATACAGTGGCCCCTCCACATTTGTGAGTGTTTGGGGTGCAGAACTCTCATGAAAATGGCAAAACCATGAATAACTCCCCTCCCACGCTCCCCCTCCCATTCCTTTGGCTCTGGCCCCGGCATTGATTAGGGGAGGGAGAAGAAAGACAAATAAAGGGCTTATTGGTACTTTCCCCTCTGAGGGAGAAGAGCAGAGTTCTGGTGTTCTAGCTACTTCCAGTAGCCATCTTGAAAAAGGATGGGTAAGAGCAAAGAGAGCACCTGACCAACCAGCAGCCATTACACAGCAGAATATGCAGCCACAGAGAGACCGCACCTCCAGCAGTGGGACAGGGGGCTTTGCTCACTCAAAAGGGGGTAGGGGAAACCCTCCATTTTAAACACAAGGCTTACAAGCCTGGGCTGAGGGATGCAAGGGAATGGGGGGAGGAAAATTTGATAGGAGGGAGATAAGCATGTGCCTTATGAATAATCAAATCCGTGAAGGTCAAACCCACAAATGTGGAGGGAAGACTGTAGTTATAAGTAAGCATGAAGTGGCAGAATTATTCAGAATGATATTCTTGATGGCTTTAATGGACATCTTGGTATGGGATGAACTTTCAAAACTCAGAGGATTTTTGAACCTGAGGAAATTGACTTTTGGTAAGCAAATTCTTTGCTTTCACACATCAACACTAATTGCCCACTACAAAGACCTGAAAGACCTGTATCACCTTATGCAGCCCTTTGAAAATGTGGGGCACAAAGGTCATGGTTTGCATCTTTCTGGATCCTATTACATTCTGTTCCACATGCACAATTGTATATAGAGTCATTCCTCCACATTCACTAGGGTTAGAGGCACAGGACCCCTGTGAAATTAAAAAAACTGTGAATGATTCTAGGCCCTCTCAAACCACATTTAACACACGAAAAAGTGTGATCACAATATTCAACTCACTGTGGATTCCGTTGAGGCCTCAGGGTTCCTTCCCAAGGCAGAAGTGGGGGGCTGGTGGGGTTTACTGTCACCTCCACGGCTGTCCCACACCATTCTTAAGAGGGACTTATAAGCCTCGTTTGCAGTTTCTCACTCTCATGAGGCTTGCAGTCCCTATTGAAAATGGTACAGGGAGGCAGCAGAGGTGACAGCAAAGAATCAGTGAGTAATCAAATCCGCAAAAGCGAAACCTGCAAATGTGGAGGGCTGACTGTATATGCTTTACGCCTGAGGCCTTAATACCACTCAGTACTGCATCTGAAGAAGTGGGTTTATATCCATGAAAGCTCATGCAAATTTTTTTTAAAAAACAGTTCTTTTCCCCCCTCCCCCTTCCTTCCTCCTTTTAATAGTGAAAGACTTGTGTCTTTACTGAAAACAAGGTTAGATTATCAACAGAGCAAAATCTTCCAAGGCCCTCAGGATCTAGGTATCCCTTGCTGCTGCGGCCACACACGTCCAGGCACGCTCTCTTGCTGCTCTCAAGAGAGAATTGCTCCTGGGAAGGAGGGGGCTGTAGGTCTGTCACCCATCGTTCTCCACAAAGGTTGGTAAAATTTCTCACCTGCTCCATTGACATATCTCAGCTGCACAGTGAGTGAGGAGGCTGTTGACATGCTGATTCACTACCCCACCACCACGTTTGACTTGATCTGGCGTAAAGCTTTCCCTCCAACAGGCAAGCTGGGGGATGCTTTTAGAACTACCGCGTTTAGAGGTGCCACCTGAACACTAGGCAAACTTCCTGATGGTAAGATCAGTTTCACTGTCAAATATGCTCCCTGGGAATGTGGTGGAGTCTCCTCCTCCGGAGGTTTCTGAACAGAGGCTGAATGGCCATCTGTCAGGAATGCTTCGATAGTGTGTTCCTGCGTGTAATTTGGTTTTGACTATGGGGAAATGGTGCTAATTCAGAGAGGCCAATGGTTCATTTATTGCAGTGCAACTCAAAGTAGTAGTTTATGGAGCAGTGCCGGTTGGTGAGCTGTCGGAAGTGGATCCCTGGCACCTTGTGAAGAAAAGATTGTTGTTTCCCCGCATCAGATAGCCCGAGCATAATTGCTTTCTCATGTTGCCCCCACTGTATACGGCAGGGGTGGGCAAGCTCCAACAGTCATTGTTTGGCCCCAGGACAACCCAGGGCCGCACTAGATTTTCCTTTAGGATGTAAAAAAAAAGTCTTCATCAGTAACTTAGATGGAGGAATAGAGAGCATGCTGATCAAATTTGCAGATGACACCAAATTGGGAGGGATTGGTAATACACCAAAGGACAGAATCAAAATTCAAAGTGACCGTGACAGTTTAGAGAGCTGGGCCAAAGTTAACAAAAGAAATTTCAACAGAGAAATGTAAGGTCCTGCATTTAGGCAGAAAAAATGGAATGCACAAATATAGGATGGGGGACACGTGGCTGGATAACAGTATGTGCGAAAGGGATCTAGGAGTCTTGGTGGACCACAAGCCGAAAATGCGTCAGCAGTGTGATGCGGCAGGCAAGAAAGCCAGCGTGATTCTTGGTTGCATCAATAGGAGTATGGTGTCTAGATGATGGTGCCACTCTATTCTGCGTTGGTTAGACCTCATCTGGAATCCTGTGTCCAGTTCTGAGCACCTCATTTCAAGAAGGATATTGACAAGCTGAAGCATGTCCAGAGGAGGGTGATCAAAATGGTGAAAGGTCTGGATGCCGTGAAGCCCTATGAGGAGCAGCTTAGGAAGCTGGGTATGTTTAGTCTGCAGAAGAGAAGGTTAAGAGGGGACATGATATCCATGTTTAAATATTTGAAGGGATGTCATGTTAAGGAGGGAGCAGGCTTGTTTTCCACTGCTCCAGAGACTAGAACAAGGAGCAATGGATTCAAGCTGCAGGAAAAGAGATTCTGCTTAAACCTCAGGAAGAACTTCCTGATAGAGCTGTTTGGCAGTGGAATATGCTGCCTCCATGGAGTGTGTTGGAGTCTGCTTCTTTGGAGATTCTTCAGCAGAGGTTGGGTCTGTTGAGAGTGCTTTGATGGGTGTTCCTGAATGACAGAATGGGGTTGGACTGGATGGCCCCTGGGGTCTCTTCCAACTCTATGATCCCTAATTTTTTTTTAAATGGATCACAACCCAATAAGGTTGGTGGGATGATTTGATTTAGAGAACTGTGCACCTAGGAGACACAGTTAACACTTATTTGGGGGGAAAAAATCTATGTTCCTTTGCCATGTGGAGAAAAGGAAAAAGGACTCAGATTGGATACTGAAGCGGGAAAGAATGGGAGTGTGATGGTTCCTGCTGCCAACTAAGTTGGCTGTGGAAGTTTCCCTTGCACGTACTGTCAAATCCCTGAAAGTGGTCTCTTCATTCCACTGGAGTGGCCTGAGACCATGGAGGGAGGGGAGCCCCTTTTGCTTAGCTCCAGTTGAACCAGTTTTGATCCTGAAGCTAACTCCATGGACAAAGAGACTGAGTTTCAGATCATCTTGAAGTGCCGTGTGTTCACAGTGGCTACTGGGGCAATGGTTTCTTCCTTCTCTTTTTGAATCTTTCATCTGACTTCAGCTTCAAAAGGGGAATTGCTAACATGCCCCCTTTTCTCTTCATTTTAATTCTAAAACTTGATTAATTTTTAAATGGGATTACAGATGCTCATTTTTCTGCTAATGAGCCTACCAAGCTGTGATGTTAGCTTTTTTGAAATGCACGTTGCAAATGTGTGTACATTAAATGCTTTGTTTTCTTTCCTTCTGTGCTCCTTCAGTACTCTGAGAAGGATTGGGCTTTCCTGGACAATTAAAACACTCCTAGATCATGATTCTGACATACTGACAACTTTTCACTGTTCATTTTTGAATTTTAGCTGTTACTGTTGGTAGGAGTGGCTAGAAATTTCCAAGTGGGGGGGTGAGGTGAATCTTCTCTGGGCATTCCAGAATTTAAAGGAGCTAATCAGGGTATTAAATGAATCTTTTTTTATTATTATTATTCATCAACTGGTTTAGCTCCTTTAAAGTGTGGAATAAAACCTGGAATGGATTCAGTGAAATTCTGACATGGAAGTCTCTGGATGCTCTCGTTGTTTGGTCTACTAGTGTAACCTACAGCATGATTTTGCAGGCTACCTGCCTTCCAGACTGCAGTGTTCCTCTTAAGGATCACGGCTAACCAAGGCATTATATTGCTTCTCATCTATCTTGTATTCCATTCTTCATTTCCAATTGTAATTTTGACTCACTTAGATGACCAATGGAAATTTTTTAGGGAGGGGGCAATGTAATAGGCTTTTAAAAATAGATTTTTAGAGTAGTTCTGTAAACCTCAGCATCACTTTATTGCAGAAAATGATGTCTAAAGGTATCCACAGCCTTCATTTGTCAGCAAGGTTTTTCCTTCCCCTGTAACTGCCAAAACAGGCAATTTAAAGTTGAAATCCTCCATGACTCAGAATAGAGTAGTAGTTCCAAATATACTATGCTGAGACACCCCTGGATTTACTTGTAGAGCCAAAGAATCCCCTCCATGGCCATTCATGCATGGAGAAAAGTGGGGGGTGGGGAGGAAACGGAAGCCTCTGGCTACGTCCCTGTTGCCAGATGCAAAACAGTCACCTCATCTGTTGAGGCCTCCTGGGATTCTGTGGAGGTCCCAGCGACTGGTATAATTGCTTTTCGTCTGGCTACTGGAATACAACCAGATACTTCTGTGATTCCCCCCTCTGCTCTCCTCCGGGCACTAATTGCCCTGGGTCAGTGAGGGGGGGGGGCACTTCAGTGGCTCCACAGGAGTGGGAAGGGGGGCAGATGGGGGGAATTTGGTCACTGCAGAGGGAGGAGGGAAATGCTAACCTTCTCAAAATGTGCATATGCTACTAACAGGATGATTGCCTATGTGTGCAAAACACAAAGAAAGTAAATGTGTGTTGTGTGAATTCGAAGGTAGACACGTTTTTCTTTGTGTGGAAATTTAGCCAATAATATTCATCTTATGACTGTACGGAGCTGCCTTAGGCTTATACTGTTTGCCTATCTAGTCTAGTGTTGAATGACTTGCAGTAGCTCTGCAAATGGGGCCAGCAGGGGTGAATTCCTGCTAGCCCTGAGGAGGTGGGAAAATTCTCAATTTGATTGCATTTCTCTGAATCCCACCTGATATGTCCTTCATTTATTTTCACATTTTATCTTTGGGAGACTTTATTTTTTTTCTTCCCAAGGAGAAATTTGTATCATCATCATTGTCATCTACAACCAGAAGCTCAGGAAGAACTTCCTGATGGTCAGAGCTGTCCGGCAGTGGAATATGTTGCCTCAGTGAAGTGTGGTGGAGTCTCTTCCTTCTTTGGAGGTTTTTAAGCAGAGGCTGGATGGCCATCTGTCAGGAGAGCTTTGATGTGGGTTCCTGCATGGCAGAAAGGAGTTGGACTGGATGGCCCCTGGGGTCTCTTCCAACTCTATGATTCTACCAATATAATGCCATCAGCGTGCATGGTGCTTCACAAAGAAAACAGCAAAAAAGACAGTCCTTCCAAAAGCACACAGTCTACATACATATAAGTGCACACATGGAAAGGAAGGAGTCATACAAATGTAAAATGAATATAATGCATTTGTACAGTAAATTGTCCAAATACAAATACAGAAATCAGTGCAGTACAATGCAAAGTAATCTAACAAATGCCTATAATCAAAACATATTGGATTATGAAGCAACATTAAACTAAAACTCCAAAAGCTTTTAAAAACAAAATTTAAACTGAGATTTGAAAACATTGAGGAAAGAGGCAATCTGCAAATATTCAGGGAGGTAATTCTAGGAATATGGAGCAGTAAGTGAAAAGGATGGAGCTGAGTCCAGGAAGAAGAGGCCTTTGCTTGAGTGGGGAGTCTAGAGTTCTAGAGTAAAGATACTGAGCGGATTGGTAAAGAGAAATGAGGGCTGAAAAAGGCACTTATTTTTAAAATCATGTAGGGATTTATTTATGCAGTTGTATGTGAGCCAGGCTGGCATAGTTGTTTGAGAGATGGACTGAACACTGGGAGATCAGGATTCAAATCGTTTCTCAGCCACAGAAAACTACTGGGTGACCTTGAACAAGTCACACTCTCTCAGCTTTAGAGAAAGACAATGCCAACCCTACTCTGAAGAAATCTCGCTAAGAAAATCCTCTGAGAGGATCACCATAAGTCAGATTCAGCTTGCAGACACGTAAAAATCAGAATGCATATTGGTGTACAGTTTTCCCATTGACAAAAACATGTTGGCATTGTAATTCTTAATCATACATATTATTAGCTGGTATAATTTTTAAAGTGTAAGAGTTGTTCTGTGTTTTATCTTTGAAACACTTGATATACCTCTCAAGTGGATTTCTGTGGCAAGGTGGACTTTGCTTTGCAGAGTCTTGGGAGCTGTGAAATGGACACTGCGCGCCACTGAAATTCCTTTCCATCCTCTGATAGCTCTACTGGAGACCCCTACTGACAGCCTCCTCTTCCTTTTTTGGCCGCTACAGTTTGCTACCCCATCCAGCTGGAACTCAGTGCAACAAAAGCGTTTTAGTAGAGGTGTGTGTGGCAGAGAAATGGGGAGGCCAGAAGCTTTGTATTGAATTTCACGGTGGGAGGAGAAATTCTCAGAAGTGGCGGTCCCTGTTAGCAGTGGAAAAAAGCACACCTTTTGTCTCTTTTGCCCAATTTTTCTTCCATGCATTTACTTTTCCAGTGATATCAACAGAAAGTCTGGACAGTTTCTGGTGCTTGGAACTTTGGTGTATTCTAAATGGCATGCAATGCAGTCACTGTTTGATAAATAAGGCCTCCCATACAGAGCCTAGAGAAAAGAATTTTCTGCTCTGTATCACCTGTCCCTGGAGTTGAGATTATTTTTACTGTAAGATAACGTATTTGTTAGTAAAAAGAAGGTACATCATGATTTACTACCAGCAACTGTACTGGAAGACAGGGACCATATTCCCTCCTGTGCCACTGGTAAGCCTCCATGGCACCTTTGGAACAATTGGTGGTGACATTATATTGCTTCTGGTTTGACATTTGTGCAAAAAGTCTCTTTTTTTCAGGTGTTAGAGGGCATAGCGCGGTGCAAATCAACTTGTATTGATGGTGATTTGGGTTATTTAAGGTGATTTGAGGTGATTTCTGGACCATGCCATTTTTGCCTGAGTTCATTCTAAGTCTATTCTGTCCAGATTCTACAGTTTAAAAATATTTGCCTTTCTAAGTGTGTATTTATTCATTTTCTCTTTTAGTGGCCATTTTAAAATATGCATCTTAAAATATGCGTTTCAAAATGCACTTCAGCTTTTTGTCCCCCTTTTTTCTTTCTTTTTAAAGCCGGGGACACTATCAACAAAACCTGGATGAGTGTGAAGTCGAATGGATGACCGTATTCTGATCTGCACATTAATTTGACAGTTACAGATCAGATCAGTTTGGAACAGAGTTCTCGGAAATCAAAATTGTTGAGTACCCTAGTGTTGACATATAATTAAGAACATGGGTGTGTACTATCCAGCAGAATGAAAAGGTGAGGGGAAGCTGGGCTTTGGGGGTGGTAGGTATGTAAGAAAGGCAATAGCTGTGGGCTAGGAAGTGGTTAATCTCCCTCTAAGGCCATTTCTGTACTAGACTGACACCCCTCCATAAACTGCAAACCCCAGGATTCCACGGGATGTTGAAAGCGGAATAATAGCACTGTAACAGTCTAGTGAAGAAATGGCCCAAGATGTATCTTAGAGAGGTGATCTGGCCTTGCATAGTACACATGCAATGTATTTTTCAAGTAACATAAGAAACAGTACATATTTTACATTAATTTTCAAATGATCGCAAAATGATTGAGGCTGTAATCCTATATACATGCACTGCTGAATGCCTCTGATTAGGAATGAGTAAATTGGTCCGTTTATTGTCTGTGTTTTGCATGTATTCGGTGATGTCTTTTCCAAATCTTTCTATAGTTGGGAAAAATGTATTTATTTTTGTATCCTTAGTATGTGCATTCCTCTCATTTTTTGTACAAGCTCCTCCCCCCCCCCGTGTACAAAATGCTTATGCAGTACTTCCTATTGTGTACAGATTTTGAGCCAAGTACTAACTTAAGAAGTTCATATAAATATCTAGTTATAATTCAAGTGACTTTTCCAATTGGCATATTAAGGAAGTGCGAATTAAGTATGTTCATGTAAAAATCTAGACCAGATAGCTTTCTTCCAACTTCTTAATAGATATGTATAGAATTTCAGTGTAACTCACTCGTCCAGGAGTGACTTTGTGTAAAATATCACATCTCAGTAAGCCATCATCTCAGCTGGGTTATAAAATCAAGATCCATTTATTTCTTTCACAACATTAAAAGAAGATTTATTAGCTCAATATTTTCAGTAAATGTCATTCTAATTTCATCCTGCTCCTGTGTGTGTGCCTTTTGCATTGCTGCTTAATATATCCCCGAATGCTACTTGAAATATAATCAGTACCTTTGTGTAAAATCCCTTCTGGGAGGGAACCGTATACAGAGAAAACAGGAGGGTCCAAACATCACGAGGAGATTAACGTTCTGTGATTAATGGCATTGCTACATTTCCGCTTTATGAAAAAGATCTTGGTTTTATGGGATTCTGAGGAATGCTGATTGTCATAAGAACGTATAAAAAAGCTATAGCATGTACTGAGGAACGAAAGAGAGATGGGAGTTAATTACTCAACAGTAGTTATTCTGATATAACTGATGATTAGATCATTAAATATTTATTACCTTTTTAATGCCCTTGTCCCTCACAATTGCAGCTTCGTATCCTTGTGTGAATGAATAATACTATGAAAAGATGATCAAGCATGTAAAAGCTCAGAATTCCTAAGAGCATCTTATGGTAGTACAGTCGACCGTTCACATTCACTGGGGTTGGTGGCGTACGACCCTCACAAAATATCAAAGTGTGTGTGCCTGAGGGAAGGGGGCTGAGGCATGGTTGGGAGAATGAGCACCCGGGGTCCAAACTAGGTCAGGGAAAGGAGAAGAAAGAGGGGCGTAGGCATGACAGCCCTATATTTCTTCTCTCTCACCCAACTCCTTCCTTGAGGGAGCGTCAAGAGAGGGTTTGCGGTGCTGAGAAATTGTTGGTCTACTTTTTAAAAAGATACTGATCTTGTGCTCCTACCGCAAGAACATTGCATTCTTCAGATTATAACCAGAATCCTGAGCCCTCCTGAAACTTGGCACGCATACCTAAATTTCTAAACGGAGAATGTATTGCAAAGGAAACAATTCCTTGAGCAAGGTCATTTTTTGCAGATATGCAGAGGGCTCTCTTAGTTCACTTTGATGTAAATGAGAGGTGCCTAACTGTGGAAGGCGTGGTAGCCACTTTGGGACTCTGCTGCACACGTCTGCCTGGAAATTGGCTGTTGAGCAATTCAAAACAAGACCAGAAATTATTTCAAGTTTTTGTTTTGGCTATTTGTTACTGTTTTTTGCAAGATTTTGAGGTTGCATGGTATGAGTTCTAGATCTGGGTCTTCCTAGAGGGCTCCTAATTTTGGGAGGAGTCTGGTGGGGGTCAGGAGAACAAAAATGCCCCTTGGTGGCTGTATGTAGGCTGCTGGCCAGTTTCCCCACCTCTGATCAAACAAAAAATACCATCTGGGGGGCTTGCTGTCTGCAAGGAGCCCTGCTGGCTACTTTTCAGTGCCCGGCTGATCAGTCATCAGCTGGTGGGTGGGAGAGGTTTGTCATTCTGGCACTGGTGTTATCCAGAAATACTGTTTCCTCCACAGCTTGCAAAGCATGTGAACGTTGAACTGTTAAAGAAGTTTAATTTCTTAATGTTGGAACATTAAATAGAACTGACAAGACAAATTCATCATTTAATTTTGTTAATTTGAAATATAATTTTAGATTTTGTAAAAATTCTCAGAAATGAATTAAAGTAATGAGAAATGTGAAGGGTTACCTAAACAACTATTTTGTGTGTTTCACAATTAAAATAACACATTACAAAATCAGAAACTTCAAGCAATTCAGGGTAACTAGTGCTAACAAGTGATTTCCAAGCTCTTAATTTCTCACACAGCTGGTAGCAGTATAGGGATGGGAACGTTCTTCGGGAGTGGGCTCCATTTTGTACTTAGCCACATGGTGATTGTAACGATGTGAGATCACTTCTTTCCACGTTGCAGTTAAGTTTTATGAGGATAATGAGTTTGGGATGCTGAGACTGATTTTAACGCCTTTGTCCTAGCAATCCCATCCGTGCTCTGTGTGTGTGTGTGTGTGTGTGTGTGCGCGCGTGCGCGCATGCACAGATGTGAAATTAAAAGAGATGGGGGCGAACGTAACAGGAAGGTGACATGTGTATAAGTGGAAGGGTATAAGGAAGTTTGAAAAGGGTTAGGGAAGATGCTTGAATTTGCAAGATTTGAACTGGGCCGTTAATAACAGGGTGACTTGAAGATCTCCCATTCATTGGGCTGCTGTAAGTCAAAGTCAGTTTGCAGTGATGTAGACTCAAGTCGATAGACTCAGACTCAGATCGGATTTAAGTTGCTTCAGTGACTTGACTCGGACTTGACTCGGCCATAAATGATGCACTGACTTGACTCAACTTGAGACTTGTATATTTTTAGTGACTGACTTGCTGCTGTTGGTTCAGTAACATAACACATTCATCCAGAAACCTGATGACTTTGAACAACGCCTCCATCTCTTTTTGCCTACTGGTCACATGACAACCTCTCTCCAGCCCACAGTGTTAGTGCATTTCTCAGAGGGGAACAGCAAACAGGTTAGGGAATGGGCTTGAGGTCTGCTCAGCACCCTGTTCCCGCTGCATATCGGAGGAGCCTTCTCAAACTTTTCCTAAGAGCAGAAGACAAGTCTTGCCCCCAGAGTGCAGGGTGCATTTCTCAGAGGTGAACAGCAAATTTGTCAGGCGATGGGCTTGAGGAGGAAGGATCCTTCCTTCTAAAGCTTTTGAAGCCTCAGTAATGGGGACTAAGAAGGATCCTATTCCCCACTTCTGAAGCTGCAGATGGCAAAATTGCAAATGTGGAAAACCAACTTTGCTTAAATTGCTAAAACTGAATTTATTTCACTCTATCCAATAATTCAGGAATAGAATCATAGAAATGTAGAGTTGGAAGAGACCACAGGGCCATCCAGTCCAACCCCCTGCCATACAGGAACACCCTTAAAGCACTCCCGACAGATGGCCATCCAGCCTCTGCTTAAAAACCTCCAAAGAAGGAGACTCCACCACACTCCGAGGCAGCAGATTCCACTGCCGGACAGCCCTGACCGTCAGGAAGTTCTTCCTGAGGTTCAGGTGGAATCTTCTTTCCTGCAGCTTGAATCCATTGCTCCTTGTCATGGTCTCTGGAGCAGCAGAAAACAAGCCCTCTCCCTCCTCTACATGGCAGCCCTTCAAATATTTAAACATGGCTATCATGTCCCCTCTTAACCTTCTCTTCTGCAGACTAAACATACCCAGCTCTCTAAGTCTATCTTCATAGGGCACGGCTTCCAGGCCCCTCACCATTTTGGTCGCCCTCCTCTGGACTTGGTCCAGCTTGACCATGTTGTTCTTGAATTGGGGTGCCCAGAACTACACACAGTATTCAAGATGAGGTCTAACCAAAGCAGAGTAGAGAGGTACCAGTACCTCCCTCGATCTAGACACCATACTCCTATTGATGCAGCCGAGAATTGCATTGGCTTTCTTGGCTACCGCATCACACTGCTGACTCATGTTCAGCCTGTGGTCTATTAAGACTCCTAGATCCCTTTCACACGTACTACTATCCAGCCACGTGTCCCCCACCCTATTTTTCTGTATTCCATTTTTTCTACCTAAGTGTAGGACCTTACACTTCTCTCTGTTGAATTTCATTTTGTTAGCCTTGGCCCAGCTCTCCAATCTGTCCAGGTCATTTTGAATTTTTGATCCTGTCCTCTGGCGTATTCTCAACCCCTCCCAATTTGGTGTCATCTGCAAATTTGATCAGCATGCCCTCTATTCCTTCATCCAAGTCGCTGATGAAGAGATTGAACAGCACTGGGCCCAGGACAGAATATATAGGTTGGGGTGTAAAGTTGGCTATATAGGAATATAGGTTGGGGTATAAAGGTGGCTTCCACACTTGAGACTTGACTTGAAACTTTACTTGAAAGTGTCTTCAGGGATTTAAGATTTGACTTGAGACTCAGAGTAAAAGAGTTAAATATATAACTGTAAATTTGACAACAGTTTACAACAACAAAGGAAGATACTGTCTCTAATTGCATGTCCTGCTGGGTCCAGCCCCCTTCACTGATATACTGACCTCACTCTGTATTTGAACTCACAGACTTGATACAGTCATCAACCCGCTTCTGGTTTAAAGAGTAAAAATACCAACAATTCAGAGTCTGAGGACACATATGATGTATCTGTATATACAGTTATATCAGTTTGATACCATTTTGGCTGTAAAGGCTCCAGCCATAGCAGTCCTGGGATCTGTAGTTTGCTGAGGGTTTTTGAATTCTGTGGCAGGGCACTCTAATGCTTTTCCCTGAAATACAACTCCCAAAATGCCCTGACTTAGAATCCTCACTTCATCTCTCCACTGAAATCTGTACTACTTCAGAGCTTGCTGGAAAATACACATATTTGTAGATGTGTGAATGGTGCATGTTATTTTTTAAAATGCACTATAATGTGACAAATTTTCATTCACACTAGAAAAAAAATTACAGTCACAGTCCAATGCAGGAATGGGATAGAATGAATGTCACAGTTTTTTAAAAAAATGACAATTTGAGCAAAATTGAGCTTCCCCCATTCACCCATTCTTAGACCATTTCCACACTAGACTGTTATAGTGTTATTATTCCACTTTCAACATCCTATGGAAACCTTGGGGTTTGCAGTTTAGGGAGGGGCCTCAAAGGAAAGTGGAATAATAGCACTATAACAGTCTAGTGCGGAAATGACCTTACTTAAAGGGTATACTTTAAAATATTTAAATATTCTCAATTTAAAATAAGGACATATACTCAAAGATGTTGCCTAAACATTTGATTTGCTAGCAAGTGTTCCATCAAAGAGAGAGAGTATCCAGCACAAGGACTGGAGTAATAGAAGGAAGGTAGTACTGCTGAAAGCAGGTAAAGGTTAATGTAACATAGCATCTGTCGTTAGTATAAAGTGTGGTCAGCTTGTTGCTCAACGTGTTCTGAACCAGGAGATAATGAGGAAGGTTTCACTCTAATTGTATTATAATGAATAACGGTATGACATAATTGATAGCAATTTTCCCTGTGTGCGTACATAAAGATCTTCTAAGACTTGTCTGCGTTTTATGGCTTCTCTTGATTTTTCATGTGCTTCTATGTGTATGTGCCTTCACGTCTGATGTGGGAGCCACCAATTGCCACTGATTGCATCTTACGAATCTTTCACCACACAAGTGAGCTAGTACTTGGTGGCAGGGGGGAGAATGCAGCCTAGAAGAGCAAATAAAGAGACAGAAGTACAACTGACACATAGAAAATATCAGGGGAGGGATGTTAAAAACAAACCCAAAAATAACACAAAATATCACAAAAAACAGAATTGAAGTTTTGGCTTGGTCATAGAATCATAGAGTTGGAAGAGACCCCAGGGGCCATCCAGTCCAACCCCCCTTCTGCCATGCAGGAACCCACATCAAAGCACTCCCGACAGATGGCCATCCAGACTCTGCTTAAAAACCTCCAAAGAAGGAGACTCCTCCACACTCCACTGAGGCAGCTGTGACCGTCAGGAAGTTCTTCCTGAGGTTCAGGTGGAATCTCCTTTCCTGCAGCTTGAATCCATTGCTCCTTGTCCTAGTCTCTGCAGTAGCAGAAAACAAGCCCGTTCCCTTTTCGACATGTCGTCCCTTGAAATATTTAAACATGGCTATCATGTCCTGTCTTAACTTTCTCTTCTGCAGACCAACATCCCCAGCTCCCTAAGCCGCTTCTCGTAGGGCATGACTTCCAGACCCTTCACAATTTAGATCACCCTCCTCTGGACGCATTCTAGAGAAGGATGCATAACACTATCACAAATAGCAATAGCAGTTACATTACTATACCGCTTATCAGTGCAAAGCACTCCCTAAGCAGTTTACAATGTATTTTAGGTAATTGCCCCAAACAAGTTGGGTACTAATTTTACAGACTATGGAAGGATGGAAGGCTGTGTCAACCTGAAGCCCAGCAGGATTGAACTCAAAACGTTGTGGCTGCAGTACCAGCATTTAACCACTGTGCCACCAGGGCTCTATACAGAGCCACTCAGACCTGCTCAGAAGGGCCTTCCACAATCTGGATCTTCCTTCTCTTGCTGACCACAATACACAGAGAAAGTTCTCTCCTAACCAACACTAACCAACCTACCCTAAGCAGGTAGCCAGCACTGTGCAGGATAATGAAAAACATAGGAAGTTGCTTTGTACTCAATCAGAACATTGATCTATCTAACCCAGTGTTGCCAGCTCTGAGTGGCAGTGGCTCTCCAGGGTCTCAGGCAGGATTTCATCCATCTCCTACCCGCAGAGACTTGGCATTTGCTAGCTACCTACTTAGCAGCCCTTGAGATGATATGGCAAGCGCTGATCTCAGGGAAGCCAAGACAGGAAGGGACAAACTTTTCTACTCTCTTTTCTGCATGTTACTGTGGTTACTTCTGCTTCTCAGTTGACATGTTAGTGACAGAAAGAGGGAATATTTTTCTGGAATCTAGCAGGAAGGGCTTTTAGGAATGGCCAGCGTTGGCTGGGACTGGTGCAAATGGAGGGGAAACTTGTGGAATTCTTCTCTGGCTGGAGTTGAGTTCTAAACTAAAGAAGCATTGAGTGTTACGGGTGGGGTGGGGTGGGGGGCAGACAGGAATTATGAGCTTGCTTCTTACCTGCGGCAAAATTTTCAAAATTCCTCAAAGTTCCTCAAAGTTTTTAGCCAAGACTCAGGAGAACTTTACCAACATCTTGAGTTTAAATGCACCCTCAGGATCTCCAGAAAAGTAAATCTCCAACTGAAGAAGTAGATGATGCATATGGTTTTTACTGCAAATAGCACAGTAAATTGTCTTGCACCAAATCTGGTCATGGGTCTGTCAGGCTCAGTTTTGTCTACACTGGCTGGCAGCAGGTCACCAAGATGGGCATTTGACCAGTCTTAGTTAGATGTTTTGGGGATCGGAACTGTGGATTTGCAGACAATGTATGTGCTTTCCTTCTGAGTTAATAGTCCTTTAGCCTATGCACATAGACATGTGTGGACACTGAGATGGCACACAAAGAATGGTCTCTGTCACTTGATGTGCTGGTGATGTTCACTTTGAACTGTAGCTCACAGAAAATTGAAAATGTGATGTCCTTCTAGAACAGGGGCCTCCTGTGTTGCTAGACAGCAACTTTCAGCAGCTCTGTCCAACCTAGAGAACTACTTGGAGTTGCATTCAAGTGACATCTGCTCCTGGTCTGGAATATATTTAAGCCAAAGAACTTGGGCTGTGATAAATCAACACCTCCTTGCTTTTTAAATCAGAGGAGGACCTAATGTTTTAGAGGAAAGAACCATGTGCTGAGATTTCCTTGAGCAAACTCCCCAGGCATCCCTTATGAAGAGAGGTGATGTATAAATTAACCAGAGGTTAAATGATAATGACAGTAGTAATGATAATGTCAAGGATTCAGCAGTGTGTAGTGATGATGTTTTGGGAATGGAGGGCATAATTTTTTAGTAGCAGTGTAGGTGTGTTAGAAGCATGTTCTCAGTGTTTTTATTTTCCTCTGTGAAATGTTGGAGAGTCTGTGTCCACTTGCAGCTGAGAGTTAGATCATCCTCGGTGCTTGAAGTTCCTAATTAATGCTCAGCCTTTAGAAGTCCCTCAAGCCACTCTGTCCCTTGAGCTGAGAGCCAGGAGAGACTGAAGCACATTTGGCAGGGCAAGGAAGACTGTGTGTCGTTCTCCATGTTTGTGGGTGTTTATGGAAGAACAGCCAAAGTGCTCATAAAAGTGGCCACATGTAGGTCAGTCTCAAAGCTGCCCTCCATTCCATTTGCCTTTTGCTTTATAGCCCTTTTATTCCTCAGTAAAGCAATGCTAATTGCTGTAAGTTGAAAGAAACCAAGACCTTCTAACTATACCTGTCGTTGCTCCTATTGTTCACAGCCAAGGAGAGATGGTTAAAGAAGGTAGAAGCTGGATTCCTCCACCCTCGTTCAGCTGTTGTTTTCCTTGTTCGGCAAAGATAGGAATCTGCTTGCTTTCATTCAGACTAAGAGAGTCAAATGAAAAAGCAAGAGGAGAAACGCATGTGAAATTGCTTCATGCTGAACTGACTGTTGATCCCTTTACCCCCCTACTGCCAACCCTGATTGGCACCAGCTTTTTAAACCTCAGGTCAGAGAGATGACTTTCCCTTTTGCTGCTCGTTGAAGCTTCTAACTGAGCTGTGGAAAATCCTGTGGCCCTCCAGATGTTATAGTTATAGCAATAGCACTTACATTTCTATACTGCTTATCAGTGTGAAGCACTCTCTGAACAGTTTACAGTGTGTTAGCTAATTTTCCCCAACAAACTGGGTACTCATTTTACCACCCTACGGAAGGATGGAAGGCTGAGTCAACCTGGAGCCTGGCAAGATCGAATTCACAACATTGTGGCTGCAGTACCGGCATTTAACCATTGTGCCATCAGGGCCTTTTCCTGTTTTTGGATTGCGTTGCCCCGGCATTCCACATCATTGACTTTGCTGGATGGGGATAATGGGACCTGCAATCCAACAACAACTGGAGGGCTACATGATTCCTGCTTCTGTTTAAAGGTCGGGACCAACCTTTTCTAACCCAGTCAATGTAAAATTCCTATCATCTCCAGCCCATATGGCCAGACTATTGCTCAGGATGTGTCAGTGACTGAATCTGGGATCTTTAACTTGCTCTGTTACTGAACAATAGATAGATCTTTCTACATTTTGCAAACAAAACCAAAAATGTTCGTAGTGTCCCCTGTCTTGTTACTGCCTGAGCCCCTTTCCCACATTGCCAAAGGCTCCACTAGGGATGTTTGAAGAATGTGAATCTTCATGATTATGACACAAAGTGACCTTCTGAACTAATGCACAGATGGGACCTTCATTGTCTGCTGGCTTTTGAAGTTCCTGCTGTTCTAGCACATTGCTCAGCACTGTGTATTTTGGGAAGCCAAGTAAGGTTAAAAGTGTGGATTTTGAGAGAGAAAACACATGTCTGAACATATACTTAATGCTGCTCTAATCTTAATTTTTTAAAATGTTGTTAACTATATGTGCTTTTTAACTATGTGCGTAATTTTCTGTCTTGTAAGCTACTTTGAATCCCAGTCTAATAGATGGATATTTAACTGCAAATATTTATGCAGAAAATTTCTCTGCAATCACACCTAGTAGAAATGTTTGTGGAGAGTGTCTAAAAATGGTCAACTGCACTTTGCAGAAGCATCCAGGCTTTGTGACTGGCCATTTGGAAGCTATTTCAGCTCCTTCCTTTTAAGAGCCCCAAATAACCTTTAATCAAATCAGGAAGAGACTATTTAGAACTTCCAGTTAAAAGAAGGAGCAGGTACAGTATGCAGAAATCTGACGTGCGTGGAAGAGAGTCTGAGTGGTTCTCAGATCCGCAGCAACTGCACATCCTGAATCTCACTCTATTCATTCTCTTCCCAAATGAGCATCCTGCTGCCTAAGATGTTAGGAACAACCTCAATTAGGACTTAAGTATAGCTCTTTCCATCCCATTTTCTAGAAAGAAAAAACATTTTAACTACCAACAGACATTTTGGGGTATGCAAAGCTTTGCTCTCTATGTCGGTAAAACTTCCAAAGCATCGGAGCGTCCTTGGCCTCTTGGGAACTGAGTCCTGGGTTACCATTGCATGTTGGAGGACTGCAGACCGACATGAAGTCAGATGTTGGCAGGAGCTCCATATTGACGGCTATTGAAGGTTTTTTAATTGGAAGAAAATTTGAAAGGACAAGAATAAGTGTATGGTGTGAGAGTGTGTGTTTGTGTGTGTGTGGTGGAGTAGAAAAATATTTTATGAGATGAGTCAGGAAAGCCTGATGAGGAGAATCTTAGATTGATGAAAATCTTCGTGACTTGTGACTTCTTCTGTGCAAAATTTGCACATTTTTTTTGCAGCAAATATATCCTTTTCTCCACAGATTTTTTTTTTCTGGACATATTTTCTCTGCAGAAAATGCTGGCAGAGTGGATTGCACAAAAATGTACAGCTTTTACCATCAGAAAGTGCTTCCTAATGTTTTGGGTGGAATCTTTTCTCTTGCAGCTTACATTACATTTGCATTGGTTTGTGTTACAGTCTCTGGCTCCTGCCTTTTAACTTCAGACTAAAACCCAGAGTATATTATCTGCTCTACTGAAATGGAAATCACCATCTGGTACTGTTCGAAGCATTCCGTCTTTAGAGCAGGGCATTATGGGTGGGATGATGGAGGAACCTTCCTTATTGTATAGCACAGATTTATATGGGCAGATACATACACATACACACACACAAACACACACACACACACTGCTCCGCTTTGCAAAGTCATGACTGGTTGTTGACAATTGTGATCTGGGAAAGACTGGAAAACTTTGGTTGCCTAGAATGAGTAGAGAACGGTGTGATTTGCCAAGGCTTAGTTTGAGACAGTACTTAACCTGGTGCCAAGTAGTGTCAGCTCCAGCGCAAGGCAACCAGAGACTAGCTTGTTGCAGATGTTTGTCTCCTGATGAGTACCAACTGACTTCCAGTTAGGATTTGGGAACTGCCACTTTGTAATTTATGCCTGCAACTGGCACTTTATTGTCTCATTAATCTACATTTGCAGACCAGGGCTATGAAGTACTTCGCTTGGGCTGTCATGTTCTGGGTTCTGCCTTGACATTGCAGAACCATCTCAATTTGTTTCTGACTCCAGACATATCTGTATATAAGCAGAATCTGTTAATGTAATTTGAGGACCACCTCATCCCAACTTTCCTGTTTTTATAGTGTCACTTGGATGCCCTGAGAGAAGGAGAGGACCCCAAGATTAGAGCCGACATTTCTACAGTTTAGGCAAGAAGGTGACGCTGTTACACTGACATTTGTTATTTTGTCCTGTCTGAATCCCCAAATTCTTCCATGGTTCTCTGATTGGCCTACATTTTAATGATTTGCATTCTTTCCCTGCAGTGCCAGTGTAACATTTACAATGTTTTGCAAGTAGCTGTTGGATACTGTAATGTGCTCTTCTTCATTTGAGTCAGTGAATTGTCCAATGCCATATATCTAACTTTATTAACTATTGATGGCTACTGCATTGCCATTAGTTGGATAATTTTCTTCTGTTGTTCCTGGACCAAACTTTTGTTTCCATTAGTTGATTTATCAGAATCCAATAGCACACATGATATAAATCAAATACATTTCAGCAAATTGACTAATAAAGAAGTGCGCTTGAGGGAAAGGAACAGTGCAGAGAAGGGGGTTTGGGAGCCAGCAGTGGTGAGACCGGCTGGTTATTGAAGGGAGCTATTTCCTAATGTTTGTTTCTGAGCTGATCTGAACAGGGTGGGCAGCGGGGTGGAGCTTGTCATAGAATCATAGAGTTGGAAGAGACCACAGCGGCCATCAAGTCCAACCTCCTGCTATGCAGGAACACCCAACAAAGCACTCCCAACAGATGGCCACCTAGGCTCCGCTTAAAAACCTCCAAGAAAGAGACTCCACCACACTCCATGGAGGCAGCATATTCCACTGCCAGACAGCTCTGGCCATCAGGAAGTTCTTCCTGAGGTTCAGATGGAATCTCCTTTCCTGCAGCTTGAATCCATTGCTCCTTGTCCTAGTCTCTGGAGCAGCAGAAAACAAGCCCCCTCCTCTTCAACATGACATCCCTTCAAATATTTAAGCATGGCTATCATGTCCCCTTTTAACCTTCTCCTCTGCAGACTAAACATCCCCAGCTCTCTAAGTCTATCCTTATAGGGCATGGCTTCCAGACCCTTCACCCGTTTGTTTGCCATCCTCTGGACCTGCTCCAGCTTGTCGATACCCTTCTTGAATTGAGGTGCCCAGAGCTGGACACAGTATTCCAGATGAAGTCTAACCAATGCAGAACAGAGTGGTACCATTACCTCCCTTGGTCTAGACACCATACTCCTGTTGATGCAACCAAGAATCACATTGTCTTTCTTGACTGTCCGTCACCAGTGATTTCTGGCCCATATTTCATAAAATGTGGAAGATCTGGTGTATCACAGTTTTATCTGATATGTCTGGCTGTGTAACTTTGTCGACTTTTCAGGCTGGCATCCTGGTATATCTAAAAGAATTCCATTGCAACTTGCATTGTTGTCTGTTGTTGTTAAAGTGACCTGATTTTAAATACAAATTCACATCTAATGATATTTCTTCAGACAGACTTAGCTGTGTGCTGTATTCCTCCCCCCCCCCCGTCTCTCTCTCCCCTCCACCCTCTACCCTAGTGTGCCGGTTTTTAAGTCACTGTACATCTTGTGTCTTTAAATAATGTATTAGGAACATTGTCAAGTCTGTAAGTGCTTTTTTAATGAGAGTGTGAAGATTTAATGGGGTTAGATTGCTTTCCATGACATTTTGGAGTGACTTAATTGTAACAGCAGAGACAGGCTGTATATTAAAGTTTTCTAAGTATGTCAGCTGTGGATTGTAGCTGAGAGCTTTGTAGGCAATATGAATGATGAGTTCAGTAGGCTCCCCCCTCTTTTCCCCTCAAATGCCAACCTTTGTTAAATAATAGCATAGTTCCCAAAGCAAACAATGGTTCAATGACAAACAGGAGTCCTACAAGCCAACCTTGATTCTGCTTTTTTGAAATGGCAAGGGTGATTTTTCTTAATAAATTCTGGGATGTAGGCCCATCTAATGACTCTTGATGAGCTGATGAAAAGAGATTTTTGTCTTTCTTTCACACTGCACTGAGGATATATGTAAGCTGCTAGACTTCTTAACAGAGATGAGTGAGAATTTTCTCTTTGTTTTTTGATCATCTTCAAAATTGTCCAGGTCCATGTTGACTATGATCAGCGTTCAGTGCTTTTCTTCTTTTCTTTTGATTTGCTATCATATTTGCAATCACCTGAAGAACTGCACATGTGTGGAGAAACCACTACTGTGTGTGTTAATGACCATTTCTAGATGGCAAATTGATTGATGCGGGACAAAATTTACTATGAGGGAGAAAACAATGGAGCAGTGGAGTGTTGCACTGATATCTGATATCCTCAACTTCTAGGGGTTAAAGGCAATCACCTCTTCATTTAGAAGCATTGCTTACTAAAATAAAAAAAAAAGATGCCTGGGAGTCCTTGCATGAGTTTTTCTTACATGCCGATTTTGGAGAGTAATTTGTGCTATTTATTGTTTGAAAAGACAAGATTAGAGGGTAAAATGATCGCCATCTTCAAATATCTGAAGAATTTTCACATGTGAGCTAGCTTTTTTGCTCTTCCCAAGATATGGTTAATGGAATAAAATTACAGGAAAGGAATTTCTGACTAAACCTTAGGAAGGACTTTCTGATTGTGAGAGCAGCTCAGGAGTAGAATGGACTGGCTCCGCACTCTTTCACTGGACGGTTTTAGACGGAGGCTGGATGGCCGTATGCCAGAGTGTGAAGCCTTTGTATTCCTGCATTGACAGAGGATTGGATGAGATTACTCTTGGAGTCTCTTCTTGCTCTACAATCTAAAATGTTATGTTTGGTCCTCAGGAAATAAGTATGAATTTCATTTGCAAGTGCGATTGCTCCGTCAGGAAGCTGAATGAATCACACTACTACAAAGAAAACATGCTGTTACCTTCTGATCTGTCCCTAAAAGTAGTAGTTCTGTTCATAGTCCTGGCCATCTGGAGAAGAACTCTTACAGTCCTGTTCAGACCTGGGAGTTTTAGGAGAGGGGAAGAGAACTCACCCCTTAGCTGTTTCATATTGGATTACAGAATGCTTGAGAACCTCCAGAACAGACTCGGAATATCTAATATTTATATAACCAGATGTAGTGGTGGTACTGCTGACTGCTGGGAAACCTAAAAGTTCTCTTTCCCACCTCTCAGTCTTTTGTTCTTCCTGAAACATAGGAAGCTGTCTTCCCCTGAGCCAGACCATTGCTTCCTCTAGCTCAGTTTTGTCTGCACTGGGGTGGGCAACTTTGACAGGGGTACGGACCAATTTTCTGTTCCTGGGATTCTCCTGAGGCCACATAGGCTGCCTCAGACCAACAAAAAACCCATGAGTGCCTGGAAAAAAAATAATGTTACACGATGGAACGGCCGGGGGAGTGCTAAAAGCCTATTTAAAAGGTAAATTGCTGATTCTTGTGGCTTCCAGGAGGGGCAGTTTACCCATTGGGGCCCAGCAAAAAGGTAATCCTTAGAGTGTGGAGGGGTCAAAGACTACAGGTCCATAATTTGTCCACCCCTGGCTTCCACTGACTGCCAGTGGCTTTCAAAAATTCCAGATGGGTCTTTCCAGACCCTCACAGAGATTGCATAGAGTTCATGGATGCGCTTTCTCCCTGTAGAACCTGTGCTTAGTCTCCTTCCCGGAAGATAAATCCCTTATGATTCTAAAGGAATACAGCTTTAAACGCGAACTTTGGCAGCTGCTTTGTACCAAGTTAGGCCCAATGCAGAATAAAGGCGTGTTTCTTTCTTTGCTTGAGACCTTGGAGTTCTTTCTGCAGACTCTCTGGGGTGGATCAGCTAGCAGCCTGACTTAAGCATAAGCCCCAGCTGATTCTGGCACTGAATGATTTCCAACTAACTGACCATTGCTTTTCCTGTCAGGAAATTTAGTTACTGATTTGATTTTTTTTTAAATTCCTTTGAGCATGCTTGATCTGTTTAAAAAAATCACTGAAGAAATTGATTATCCTTAAGTGTGGGATATTCTGAATGGGTGCAGGAGTAACATCTTGCCTTTTTATGTCCAGGCTTCTGAATTTGAGAATTAAAGGAGTAACAGGTCTAGCTGAGGATTAGAAACTTTGCCTTTCAGCTTTACAGACAGTGTCTGCTCTGCTGACATGTGTTGCTTGTTTCCCAGAGGCTGTTGCAAGCTGGAATGTTTGTTCCTGTTGTCTGAATTAAAAAGATCACCAGAGTGCAAGAAAGGTGAATGGGAGGGAGGGCAGAACAAATGTTTCTGGAGCTGGGGGAACTGTGTTCACTGCTGGTGCCATTTCACCTTGAATCAAAAGGAAGGTAGAGAGGAGGAAGAGCAGGAGAGAATTTGTCCAGGGTCTGCAGAGGCAGGCTTAGCTCACATGCCCTTTCAAGCATCATGGTAACTTTCTGCCTCAAGAAGAAAGGAGGTAAAACACCACTCTTTTTGTACTGTAACGAACTGTTTTAGTTACTTTTCTAGTTAAGAATGTAATAAGAAGAGGGGGGAAATTATGTGGTACTTTCAAGATTAATGCATTTATTTGGGCATCTTTTTTTTTTTTTAATTACAATCCATTTGTTCAGGTACATTGGTGAAGTACAACATTCAAGCCTACGTATGGCATAAAAACATCAGGTTGTTTTAATATATAACTATATGAACTATATGAACTATAAAAACATAGATGCACAATACTACAAACAACAAATACACAAAGGAAAACCCTGCACCATATACAAAATACAATATACAATGTATGATACAATGCTTACCTATTACTAACAATAAACATTAACAAAATTCATAACAAAAGTACATGAACCCGTAAATCTATTAAGACAATTTAATAAAAGGAAAAAGAGACTTCCCGCTTAGATGAGGTTTCAGCCTTACTTAATAGGAGTTATCCCTTTCTGTAATTAATACAAGATGAAATAAAGATTAAGAAGAGAGTGTAAAATTAAGAATATCCAAATTAACATAGATGATACTTGCATAAAGTTTCTTAACTGTTGCAAAGTCTTACTAAACCATCAAATACTACATTCTGCTTCTTCTTATGGTTATAGATAACAATGTTAACTCCTTCATCGGGTCCTACATCAACTGCAGGCAATCATATAAAAAATACAAGTTGATCCCTCCCCTCACCCAAAATACAAATATCTGAGAAATATGTATACTCACTATAAATACATCATGTTTGGATGCTGTACTTCATCAATACATCTGAAGAAGTAGATTGCAGTATGAAAGCTGATGCTGAAGGTAATCTGTTAAAAGTCATTTTCTTCTACCCCATATCCATCTACTATAATATTATATATACAAAATGTGTGTGACCCTAGTGTGTTTCGTACTATGGACCTTTAGCTTGCACCATTTATTTTTTTAAAAAAAATAAAAATAATTAAAAGAAAATTTAGTTACTTCTGAATCACGAGGAAGTAGAAAACTACTTTTAAACATATAATTGTAATGACAAATAACTTTTTTGGGTCCTTGTAACTGTAAGTAATTATTTTTTTAAAAAAAAATAACTTCCCATATTTTGACTTTACTATTTAGTTGCAGAAACCTTAGCTCGTGGACAGAAGACATGCTTTGTATGTGTAAAGTCCCAAATCCAATCCCTGCCAATAGCAACTAAATCAAATGTTGAATGGTGAGTTAATATGTAGGAAAATCCAATTGATTTAATGGGTCTACTCTAGTTAGGGCTAACAGCAGTATTGAGACACTGGGATATAAATGCAATGAATAATACTTATGCTGCCTTCTCAGTTAATATACTTCAGGGGCTAACTGTAGTTCAGGCTGGGGTAGAATACCTGGCTGGGAATCTTCTTGGGGCTTTATGGGTTTATAACCAAGGTTTTGCTAATGTATGTACTTTTTCCTGCCAGCCACCCAAATGGACCCTGGTACACAAAGAGTGTTGTCCTTTGACTGGTAGTCTTTGCCTTTCCTCTCTGATGCTTAGACCTTCACGCAAGAACATTAGTGGAATTTTAGGCTCAGCCAGTCTGAAACAGAATCTGGGCCATTCTTTGGAAAATGAAAACCCCACGTTCAGTCTCGGTGTCTAGTTGTCTTAGCACAAGGGCAGGGAACTTCATTTGTGTGTGTGTGAATGTGTATGTGTGTGTATGCATTTCCGTGTGTTTTGGAGACTTTCTATGTGGTTTGCAACTGACAATCACTCAGATCTGAAGCTTAAAATCTGGAAACAACTGGCGGGGGGAGGAAAATGCTTGGAGCCTAAGTAACCTCAGAAATGGGGTCCAAGGGCCGGGTGTGGCCCATGGACCACACTTTCCCCACATCTGGTTTAGCAGGTGACATGAAAGTCTGGTCTCTGCGTGAGACTCTGGACAGTTGCAGCCAGTTTAACATTCTGGGCTCAGCGAGCAAATCATTTGGCTTGAGGTCAGCCAGCTTTCTGTATTTATTTTACAGCAGAGGTGGGCAAAATGTAACCTGCTGGCCACATGCTGCTCCAGAGGCTTTTGTCGCAGCCCTAAGGGGAAACTGTCATGCAGTTTTTGTGGCACCCAGGACTTCCTAGGGGTCAAAAATTGCCCCCCAAATACCCTCCACAGGACATAGGGGGCATTTTCACTATGTCTTTTGGCCTTCCCTGGGCTAATTTAGGCCCAGGAGAGGGCTTTTTTTAGATTTAAATCAGGGAGTGAACAAGAAATGACTCCCATTCACTTTCTGTTGCTAAAAATGATTCTCTTGGGCTTAAAATAGCTTTGAGAGGCCTAAAAACATGGTGGAAATATAGGCATGGTAGAAATACAGACGTTAGATATCAACTCAAATAGAGACTTATGCAGGAGAATGCAGTTGTAAACAAATCATTTTTAGAGCAAGTGTGGAGAACCTCTGGCCCTCCCAGTGGTGGACTAAAACTCCCATCATCCCTAGGCATTGACAATACTGATTCTAGTTTGGGGTCTAATAACAGCTAGAAAGCACCAGGTGACTCACCCAATCTGAGCTCATGCAGTGATGGGGCATTACCTATATTAACTGATCAGAGATACATAGTCGTGGGGTCATAACTGAAAAGACCCTGCCTCTTTTCCCACCACTCTCACTGTCCATTAGCCCAAAATTCAGATTAAGTTTGGTACTCTCTGAGGACAAGCCAAGAAAAATAGAAATCCCTTTCAGTGGGAATAAGGCATTCAGGAAACTGAAGCACTAATTTTGCCACAGGTCTTGGTCTTTGCAACTGTTTCAGCAACACAGTTGTTGTGTTAATGTGATCTGAATATGTTAGCTTTAGAATGGGAAGAGACAAGGGCCGTTTCCTCACTAGACTGTTATTAGTGTTACTGTTCCACTTTCAACATCCTATGGAATCCAGGATTCCATAGGATGTTGAAAGTGGAGTAATAGCACTATAACAGTCTAGTGCAGAAACGGCCAAGATTGTACAACTATGTATGCTTGGATGACCCCTAAAATGGGAAAACTTGCTTTCTGGGTTGTAATAACAACAAGTGATAGTGGCTGAGATCCTAAACTGAGGAGAAGGAAAGTAGCTGTATGCTCATGGAGTTGCATGGCACTTGTGCAATGCCACTTCATCACTGAATTGTAGCATTGTGCAACCAAATGTGCAGCCACACTGCATGTGCAGTTGTGATGAATGTACATGTACACTGCAACTCCCGTTTCCACAACCTTGAACTGGATGTGAGCACTGAGCATTAGAGCATTAGTCCAACTGTTTCCTTAGGGGAACTTACAGATGCAGAAGACACCAACAGTAATTCCTGCCCTAGTTTTGTGATTTTCCAGAGAACGTGTCACAGTGTGGGGGAAAACATATCAAAGTCCATCTGGAAAAAATGCATTAGGCATGCCTTCTGTGCTACTAGGGGAAGACCCTTTGCCTTTATTGTAAGGGTGACCGTATCTCTTTGCCTCAGGCAAATACTAGAGGTGGAACCTGGATTGTAGTGTGGAGTTGCAAGAGTACAGTGCCCAGATAGCTTTGTTAACAAAGTACGCCTAGTCAGGCTCAATTAGACAAGATTAAATCGAAGGGCTGTAGCATCTGGTGGAGGGGGCATCCAAATGGCTCCCAAGAGCCTCTCCAAATCCTATTACGGCCGTTAATCTGATTGGAGAATGCATGGAAGACCTATATAAACTTCTCTGCCATAATAACTTTCTGTGGTCATTTAATCTTTTAAGACAAATGGCCTCAAAGTGTTTGTGCAGTGCATCGCAGAGAGGGGGACCAAATTAACTTGGTTTGCATTTTAATGTGAACCAGTCTTGTTTGTGCTTCTCAGCCTAAGAATGGAAACTGCAATACAGTTGTTTGTACAGATAATTTTCCATTTTCTTTTTTCAAATTTTTCAGTACTATTAAAAAGTGTGTACAAAAAAGCATACACTACATTAGCACTTGGGAAAAAGTGTACCTGTGGAGAAATGCTTGGGAAAATGTTTGTGTCAGAGAGAGGAAAGTGACTTCTCATGGACATTCTTTTATGATAATGAGAAAAAATGAACGGATACAAAAAAGGATGAAATAACTTCTGCTTGAAAAAATATGACTGTAATAGACAAGGAAACTAAATCTAAAACCAGCCTCTTCCCTTTTAAATCTCTCTCTCTTTTCTTCTTACATTCTAGTTGTGTTCATACTTTCTGGTCATCATTTCTAAGAAATCACTGGTTGCATTGTCAGCATACATAGGAATGTGGATGGATATCTCAGCTCAGCTCATTGAGCTTGTTGTTGTTGTGCCTTTAAGTCGTTTCTGACTTACAGCAACCCTAAAGTGAACCAATCAGGGCCTTTTGGGGGCTGAGAGTGTGTGATGTGCCCAAGTTCACCCAGTGGGTTAGCATTATCTATGTCATGTGTAGGAACTTAGGGGCTGCTCTTGGCCCTCAGATGCTTCAGTGCACAGCCCACAGAAAACAAGTGCACTATCACTGAAAGATGACTGTACATGGTAAAACAAGAGACAGATATAAGACAGAATATAACTTTCAGCAGTATAATCTGATGTCACTGTGGGCCATTTATGAGAACTGGTGTGTTTTCAAATATATTCTTTTTCAGTTGTGAAAAGTTGGAGATGATGTAATAAGAGCAGGCAGGACTGAAGTTTGGTCTTGCTGTTGGGACAAACTATGTCTACAGGAAGACTCAATGATGGGAAATTTCTTCATTCAGAGAAATTTCCTGCATGTAAAAAAATTAGTAGGTCAGTGAGAAGTGTAATTCTTTCTCTTGATGTGCCAACTTTCTATATGTAGACAGAACCTTTATCATGGAGTCGAATGATACATTTGAGATATTCTGGGAGAGTTCAGTCCAGGATATACAGTTTAAGATGCCATTACCACTCTGTGACAGAAGATCATGTAGCCTCAAATACCACCTGAAGGAAAGCCCCAGCACTTCCCAAAGCAGCTTGTTGCATTGTCAAGCAGCTCACTCTGCTAGGAAGTTTCTCTGAGTGCTGAACCGAAATCTGCCTTCCTGCATTTGGCAGCCATTGATTCTAGTCTCGCTTTCCAGAACAACAGAGAACAAGTCTGTGTGACATCTTTTATCTCTCGTTATTAACTTTTTTCTAGGCTAAACATACTCAGCCAGTTCTTTCATTCATTCCTTGAAAGATTGTGTCTCCAGACTTTGCAATATACGGAAGAACATTCAGGGACATAAGAATATAATAAGGCCCATGCTGTACCAGATCAAAGCCCAGCTTAATGTAGTATTCTCTTCCCACTGTAGCTGACCAGGTGTCTGTGGTAATCTCAGGAGCGGGATGTAAATACCACATGCATTTCCTGTTTGTTTCTTGGGCCTTTGAGGCCCCTCCCTAAACTGCAAATCCCAGGATTCCATAGGATTGAAAGTGGAGTAATAGCACTATAACAGTCTAGTGCGGAAATGGCCCATGACTGATAGCTGCTGATAGCCTTATCCTCTGTGAATTTGTCTAAACCCCGTTTGTGGTGGGAACATCCAAAGTTTAAACGATGCCACTGTGTAAAGACGTTGTTCTTGTGTGCCTTCAGGTCGTCTCCAACTTATGGCTCCCCTAAGTGAACCTCTCGCACATTTTTTTTTGACAAGATTTGTTCAGAGTGGGCTTCCTTTTGCCTCCCTCTGATGCTGAGAAAGTGTGACTTGTTCAAGACTACCCATGCACAAGCAGAGATTTGAACCTGGTCTCAAGAGTCATAGTCCAACTTAAACCACTACACTGCACTGGCTCTACCCACTTCTACACGGCTTTGTCCCTGTGGGTGCAAGATGTTGAATCAATGTCGCATATTTTGCTATCATGTATTTTCTGTAGGCAGAATTGCCATCATTTGAAATCCCCTTTATTGAACTGTATGCCGGGCTGTTCGGAAAAATTCTATGTATAAGTCCTTTTGGAGGACGTATGTCCGAACATAACCCTATCAGTTGCTAAATTTCTATCATCAGCTATTAAGATCAGAGAGAGAGAAGTATCAAAACTATGTTGAATACTGGCAATGCACTTTAAGATCAACCCAATTCTATTGTTTTAATGAGATGGAATTAATGAATTTATATTTTATCTATTAATCCATAATGTCTATGATTTTAATTTATTTCATTTATTTCTATACCATTTTATGCATTTATGTCCTATTTTATGCTTTTATATGCTGTTTATAAGTCTATTCTATTTATATATTTATATCCTTATTTTGTAGGTGTATTTTTTCTATATCGTACAGTTGAATGGTTTGCTATCTTGGGTCTATGGGCCATAAAATAAAGTTTGACTGGCTCTGCCTCCCTATTTTTCCTTAATCTCCCATCATTCCTTGGGTGACTCAGGATTTTAGTATTGCAAGACAGGACAGAACTCTCCGCCACCCCCATCTTTTTCTGAAACGGGTACAATTCCATCTCCCTTTAGGAAGGATTTATTGTAACATAACACTCTGGCTTCAGTCTTTGGTTAGTTCCAACTACAGTACACCTTTTGAGTCAATGGGACATAGCGGTGTGAATCAACACTGTGAATGAACTGTTGATTCAATAATTTTACTGTAGTTGGGACTAATCAATAGAATTCAGGCTTTTGTTGACCATTTCATTCTTGGGAGGCAGAGACTTGCGAAAGCCAGAAATTGATGCGGCCCGGCTCTGGGGGGGGAAAAAGTCCTAAGCTTTTGAATGCACAACAAAAGAAACGTTGAACTATTCTGACAGATGTTTTAAATAAATAAAAAAGCAGCCCACAAACCCTGTGGTAATTTCCTATGTATGTGCCTTTTTTTTTAATTGAGCAAAACTGATGGCTGGAATGATCTGCTTTTGATTAATTTGCAGCTAGGCTGGCTTTTCATTTTCCATATGGTGCTGCAAGGTATTCAGGAATCAAAAACAGGGAATTAAAATACACGCCCACATCTCCCTCATACACAAACAATGAGTGGTGTATGGCAAAAGAGGGAAGCACTAGCTGAATTCATTAACAAGTCTAGGTCATTTCGACACTAGACTGTTATAGTGCTATTATTCCATTTTCAACATCCTGTGGAATCCTGGGGTTTCCAGTTTAGGGAGGGGCCTTTGAGGATGTTGAAAATGGAATAATAGCATTATAACAGTCTAGTGCGGAAATGGCCTTACTTTGGCAAGAAATATCATTCAAACCTATGAGTAACTTTCTGTGGGCCAGAGAAACACTTCCTCATGCTGGGCCTCTCTGGAAGCAAGGTGCTAACAACAGATCTTCACTAGGTAAGAAGCAGGGAAGGGAGGAATGTGGAAAACTTATTTTGAAGACACTGGCTCGCCTAGCTCAATATCACCTGTAGCATTGCTTTCCTGAGTTTTAACAATTTATGCAGTTGGCCCTCCACATTTGGGATTTTGCCATCTGCAGTTTCAGAAGTGGGGAATAGGATCCTTCTTATTTCCCCTTCCCGAAGCTGAAGGTTTTTATGCCAATGGACATGAAAGAGTCTGCAGCCTCTGAGCTGGGGAACAGGATCCTTCTTACTTCCCATTACTGAAGCTTCAAAAGCAAAAGATCCTTCCTTCTCAAGCCCACTGCCTAACACACTTACTGTTCTCTGAGAAACATGCCCTGTGCTTTCGGGACAAGTCTTGCCTTCTGCTCATAAGAAAAGTTTTAGAAGGCTTCTCTAATTTGCAGCAGGAACAGGCTGCTGATGAAGCCTCACGCCTGCTTCAAGCCCATTGCCTAACCTGTTTGCTGTTCCCCTCTGAGAAATGCGCCCACACTTTGGGCTTGAGGGAGATTTTCATGTGACCAGTTGCCAAAAAGAGATGGAAGCGCTGCTCAAAGTCATGAGATTTCTAGATGGATGTGTTATGTTACTGATCCAAGGGCAACAAGTTAGTCACTAAAAATATACAAAGTCTTGAGTCGAATCAAGTCAGTGCACCATTTATTGCCGAGTCAAGTCCAAGTTGAATCACTGAATTGACTTAAGTCCAACTTGAGTCCAAGTCAGTTGACTCAAGTCTACATTGTTGTTATGTGGGCAGAGCACTGTATTCCGTCTGCATAGTGCAAGAGCTTAGTTTAGGAGCTAAACACTGGTGAGCTTGGTGTTTTCCTGGATTTCAGGTGTCTTCTAGATATACCACAGGTTGAACCTGGGACCTCAGGTATGCAAAACACATAGTCTGTCATTGAACTACAGCACTGTCCTGAGTTTATTACTAAAGAACTCTGCAAAATGATATATAGTACAGTACATTTTTTCTTGTTTCTTATAAAACTAGAAGTTGGTGTTTGCCAGCAAAATTGAGAGTTTTTGAACGGACCAAACAGAAGGACTTTGTCATACTATTTCATATTTGTCATAACAAATTTATGAGGAATTTGCTATGTGCAGAAATAGAACTCTTACACAAAAAATTAACACATGGTTGTCTTGCTCTTGCTACTTCTTTCTCTGCAAGATTTTTGTTGTGTAAGATTGATGTTTTGCACAGAAAACAGTAATTTTGTGCCAAAAACAAACAAACAAACAAAAAACAACGACCACCCACCCTCAAGTGGCTGTCTTGAGAGTGTTCTGGGTTTTTTTGTTCAAAACTTACAATTCTCTCAGAAAGAAGTGTACATACATTTCTATGCATAATTACTTTGCAACATGTGAATTTTGGGCAGGAACTTCTGCAAAAATATTTATTTCTGGCATGGTGGAGAGGAAATTTGATGAATTTATTGATCCTTATTTGTGAAGATGAAATAGTCAAATGGTAACACCCTTAAGGAAGAGTCTGGTGAGTGGGAACCCCATTGGGGAACCCCATCTATGCTGCCTTGGATTTCATCACTGAGGATAGGTGGGGTATAAATGTCCTGAGTGGATTGAATAAATGAACACTGGAGAAAAAACCGATCAGATTTATGGGGTAGCCCACGTGTGATGAGCACCATTATAGCAAGGCCACAGCATTGTAGGCTTCTTGACTTCAAGCCTTATTAGTGGTCTTCCTGAAGACATCCAGCTGGCCACTGCAGTAAAAAGGATGGTGGATCTTTCATCTGATCCTTCAGGGCTCACTTCATATTCATGAAATATCTGCCTAGGGAAGGAAGTGACCTTAGCCATTAGGAAAATGGGTTATTTTGCTTTCTCTCCAAGGTGCTCTGGGTTATGTACATGGTTCCCTTCTGTCCCACTATTCTATTATAGCAACAAGCTTGCTTGATAGATTAGGTTGAGAGAGAATGAGTGGCCCAGTATAATTTGTTGAGTTTCCTGATGAGTGAGCATCTCTGAAGGCTGACAACTCTGGTTACTACACCTGCACTGGCTTTTATGGCCAGGCAAATAAGCAGGGTGATGGTGTGTCCTTCCTCTCAAAGGGCAGGTCCTTTACTTAGAGGAGCCAAGCAGCCCAAGTTTGGCTTCAAAGACCCCATGGAAGGAGACCAAGGGAAGCTGCCTATCAACCATTGTTACCACCTGGACAGCAGATTGAGCAGGAAGCAGAGAGGTTACCTGATCATAGTCTTCCCCACTATTGTGAAAAATAATGCTTTCCTGTTCTATATGTTGTGTGTAGTGTGTGTGATGATTGATTTTAATATATTGTGTCTGACGACAGTGTAATGTGGCAGCTAAAAAGCCAATGTGATTGTAGGCTGCATCACTAGGATTATAGTATCTAGGTCACGGGAAATAAAAGTCTCACTCTATTCTGCTTTGGTCAGATCTCATCTGGAATACTGTGTCCAGGTCTGGACACCGCAAATCAAGAACAATAGAAAGAATGACAATTCATACTGGAATGTGTCCAGAGGAAGGCAAGCAAAAAGAGAAAAGAGCCTGCAAACCTTGAAGTCCTAAGAAGAGTGGCTTAGGGAGCTAGGAATGTTTAGCCTGGAGAAGAGAAGGTTAAGAGCTGACATGATAGCCATGTTTAAATATTTGAAGAGATGTCATATGAAGGATGGAGCAGGCCTGTTTTTCTGCTGCTCCAGAGACTAGGGCATGGAGCTATGACTTCAAGTTACAGGTCAAGAGATTCCATCTAAACATTAGGAAGAACTTCCTGATGGTGGGAACAGTTCAGCAGTGGCATATGCTGTCTTGGGATGTGTTGGAGTCTCCTCCTTTGGAGCTTTTTAAACAGAGGCTGGATGGTCGTCTGTTGGGAGTTCCTTGACTATGTATTCCTGCATGACAGGGTTGTACTGGATGGCCCTTGTGGTCTCTTCCAACTATATAATATTATAAATATTTCTATATACATGTAAAATGTCTAGCTAGCTAGTGTATATATATATATATATATAGAGAGAGAGAGAGAGAGAGAGAGAGAGAGAGAGAGAGAATATATGTATGCTGTATGTATTTATGTGTACAGACAAACATAACCATACTGTATTTGCTGGTGTATAAGACTCACTTATTTTCCTGAAAAATATTGTTTGAAAATGGGGTGCGTCTTATACGCTGGTTTGTCTTATACGCCAGCAAATGGTATTTGCCAGTGTATAAATTGGGTGCATCTTATACACAGGTGTGTCTTATACACCGGAAAATATGGTATATGTTGCTGTTCTTAACCTCAGATCCGTGGACCTCCTAGGTGTATAGATTTGAGGGGATCTGTGAACATTTTCCCCTTGATTTTCAATTAATTCCTTTGAAAATCTCTTTTCACAGATAATTTTAAGGTTAAAAAACCTCAAGTCTTTTCATGTGTTCAGTTTAATGTTTTCATTCCAGATAGCCTTGTGGGAAGGAAATCTAGTTCCAGTGCAATAAGATAAATTGTCTGCAAGATCTTGTAGGTGTATTTTTTTTTTCTGAGAAGAGGTCCATAGTTTTCATCCAATTCTCAAGGCCGGGGGCATGACTCACCCTTCCCCCAGGACTGCAAGTCACTGCTTTAGGCAATACATATTCCATGTAGCCTCTCTGGGGCCAGTGGTATTCTTGGCATCTTGGGCAGAGGTCCACCCGAGAACTGCTTCCTGAGATCTTTACCCTTGATTTGAACTTGAAATCTAACTTAGAAAGTACCAAGCTACAGAAGGGCATGGATCTAATATATAAAAGTCAAAGTTTGTCTGTGTCGAGCGAAAAGCTCATATTATTACCTGTGTCAGGTGGAGACCTCATATGATTGGCTGCCTAAGAAGATTCTGTGGAATCCTGGGGTTTGCAGTTTAGGGAGGGGCCTTTAAAATTCTCAGCCAGAGAGCTCTTGGGCCTCAGTCAAATGTGTCTGTCTTGAATAGATCGGTTGCTATGGAGACAAAGCCTAGGAGCAAGGAGGAGGGCATTGCATTTGCTCAGGAACCCAACCTCTGTGTATTATATTAATAACTCTGAATACAGATTGGGTTGGCGAATATGGGGAAAAGTGCAGGAACTGGACAAAACAGTTTGGGGAATTAGAGACACAGGATCTCAAATCTTTCTAACAAGTATTACCTATGAGAAAATAAAATCCCAGGCAACGCCGGATATATACACTAGTTCTTAATATACGTGCATCCAGCACTAACTGAGCCAAGTGTCCTGTTGCTGCTTAGATCTGCTGAAATTTTCCGTGTTGATGTGGATAAAACTTTCTGCATTGTGGACAAATTAGTTCCCACTGGGAGAATGCTACCACATATTTGTTAAATAATTTTGAATGATTCTGCTGGATACCTTCCCCTCTCCTGAAGCCGATGCTCTTAAACAGAACTTGTGTAGATTAACTCCACTATAAATGAATTTGTTTTATTTTACTGACTTTGGAGGGGCATACCCTGCAGGCCTGCTGGCAATGTATTATCTGACAAGAAGGGAGCTGCTGCGGAGTAATAGGATTTCAGCAGCAGCCACGTCTTCTGTTTTGCATAGTGTAAATAATTTTCCATATCCAAAGCATGTCTCTAAATGTAGTATTCATAGAATCATAGAGTTGGAAGAGACCCCAAGGGCCATTGAGTCCAACTCCCTGCTATGCAGGAACACACATCAAAGCATTCCCAACTGATGGCCATCCAGCCTCTGCTTAAAAACCTCCAAAGAAGGAGACCCTACCACACTCCGAGGCAGCAGATTCCACTGCCGGACAGCTCTGACCGTCAGGAAGTTCTTCCTGAGGTTCAAGTGGAATCTCCTTTCCTGCATCTTGAATCCATTGCTCCTTGTCCTAGTCTCTGGAGTGGCAGAGAACAAGCCCGCTCCCTCCTCTACATGACATCCCTTCAAATATTTAAACATGGCTATCATGTCTCCTCTTAACCTTCTCTTCTACAGACTAAACATACCCAGCTCCCTAAGCCGCTCCTCATAGGGCAAGGCTTCCAGACCCTTCACCATTTTGGTCGCCCTCCTCTGGACACACTCCAGCTTGTTGATATCCTTCTTGAATTGAGGTGCCCAGAACTGGACGCAGCATTCCAAATGAGGCCTAACCAATGCAGAATAGAGTGGTTTCATCACCTCCCTCTATCTAGACACCATACTCCTATTGATGCAACCAAGAATCGCGTTGGCTTTCTTGGCTGCGGCATCACACTGCTGACTCATGTTCAGCTTGTGATCTACCAAGACTCCTAGATCCCTTTCACACATACTGCTATCCAGTCACGCGTCACGCATCCTATATTTGTGCCTTCCATTTTTTCTGCCTGAGTGGAGGACCTTACATTTCTCTCTGAATTTCATTTTGTTAGCTTTGGCCCAGCTCTCCAACCTGTCCAGGTCATTTTGAATTTTGATCCTGTCCTCTTGGGTATTAGCAACCCCTCCCAATTTGGTGTCATCTGCAAATTTGATCAGCATACCCTCCGCTCCTTCATCCAAGTCATTGATGAAGATGTTTAATAGCACTGGGCCCAGGACAGAACACTGTGGCACCCCACTAGTCACTTCTCTCCGGGATGAAAAGCAGCCATTGGTGATCACCCTTTGGGTTCGGTTGGTCAACCAATTCCAAATCCACCTAACAGTAGACCTGTCCAGCCCGCATTTTACTAGTTTCTTTGTAAGAATGTCATGTAGAACTTTGTCAAAGGCCTTACTGAGGTCAAGATATGCTACGTCTGCAGCATTCCCTTCATCTATCAAGCTTGTAACCCTATCATTAAAAAGAGAAAACATTAGTCTGGCATGATTTATTTCTGAGAAATCCATGCTGGCTTTTAGTGATTATGGCATTGCTTTCGAAGTAATTACAAACTGACTGTTTAATGATCTGCTCTAGGGTCTTTCCTGGTATTGATGTCAGGCTGACCGGGGATAATTATTTGGGTCCTCTTTTTTCCCCTTCTTGAAGATGGCAATGACATTTGCCCTCCTCCGGTCTTCTGGGACTTCTCCTGTTCTCCAAGAGTTGTGAAAGATTATTGCAAGTGGTTCAGAAATGACTTCTGCCAATTCTTTTAATATCCTTGGATGTAATTCATCTGACCCTGGAGACTTGAATTCATCTAGTTTAGCCAGATGTTCCTGTACTACTTATCTACTTATTCTGTGCTGCATTTCCCTTGCTTCCTCAACTGCTCCCCACACCCCAGGTTGGGTACTTCTATCCTTTTGGGAGAAAACTGAGGCAAAGAAGGTATTGAATAGTTTTGCCTTCTCACTTCCCCCCGTTATTAATTGGTCATCTTCTCCATGCAGTGACCCTATCATTTCCTTGTTTTTCCTTTTGCTGCGGACATATCTAAAAAAACCCTTTTTATTGTTTTTGATGTCTCTGGCAAGCTTGAGTTCATTCTGCACTTTAGCTTTTCTGACCTTCTCCCTACATATCCTGGCTATTTGTTTGAATTCCTCTTAGGTGGTTTCACCATTCTTCTATTTCCTGTACATGTTTCTTTTAACACTTAGCTCAGCTGAGAGTTCTTACATCAACCATTCCGGTTTCTTTAGAGACCTGCCATTTTTTCCTCCTTATTGGCACAGTTTTCAACTGTACCTTCAGTATCTCACTTTTAAGAAACTCCCGTCTGTCATGATCTCCTTTCACTTTTAGTATTCTTGACCACAGGATTTCAGCAAGTAACTCACTAAGTTTAGAGAACTCAGCTTTCTTAAAGTTTAGGATGCGTGTCTGGCTACACTCGGCTTCTCCTTCCCATTGAATGACAAACTCCAGAAGAGCATGGTCACTCCCTCCTAAGGATCTCACTACCTCTACCTCATCAACTAGGTCATCCCTGTTGGTCAGGATCGGACCTAAACTAGCCGATCCCCTTGTCACCTCTTCCACCTTCTGGACCATGAAATTGTCTGCAAGGCAAGCGAGGAACCTGTTGAACCTTGCGGTCTTTGCAGAATTTGACTGCCAACAAATATCAGGACAATTGAAATCTCCCACTAACACGGCATCACTCCTTTTTGAATGTGTGGTCATCTGCTCCAGGAAGGCCTCATCCAAGTCCTCAGGCTGGCCTGGAGGCCTGTGGCAAACCCCAACAATCATATCCCTATTGTTTCTTGCTCCCTTAATTCTCACCCAGATGTTCTCCACTTGGCTTCCCAGATTTAAGTCCTGGATCTCTTCACAGTTGAAAACATCCTTGACATATAAGGCTATTCCTTCTCCTTTCTTGTTTGGTCTATTTCTGCAAAATAGGTTATACCCCCCTATTCCTATGTTCCAATCATGAGATTCATCCCACCGGGTTTCAGTAATGCCTATTAAATCATATTTATTTTGTTGTACTAAGAGTTGGAGTTCATCTTGCTTATTGCCCATGCTCTGTGCATTAGTGTAGAGACACTTGAGACAATGTGCCTTTCGTGGAAGTCCTATACTAAAGTTACTTTCCCTCTCCCTGTTGGTCTCTAGTTCTACTTGGCCTGCCCTATCTATATCATTTGGGCTATTTTTTGCAGCACTCACTGAATTCTTGCCCAGAATAATACTGTCCCTCTCCCCAGTCAAACTCAGTTTAAAGACCTCCTGATCCGTTTTGCGAGACTGTTAGCAAAAACGTTCCTGCTGACGGTTGTAAGGTGCAGGCCATCCCTTGCCAGAAGACCATTTTCGTGGAAATGGAGGCCGTGATCCAAAAATCTGAATCGCTCCCGGCAGCACCGCTTTGGAACCAGTCATTGATCTCCACTATTCTTCTTTCCCTTCGTGGGCCATGTCCTTCCACCGGGAGAGGAGATGAAATGACAATCTGTGCATGAAGGTCCTTCAGCTTCCTACCCATAAGCTCATAATCCTTCGTGATGCGGTGAAAGCTGCACCTCGCTGTGTCGTTGGTTCTGACATGAACCAAAAGAAGGGGGTTACGGTCAGTGGGCTTGACCAGTCTGGTTAGCCTCTCCATTATGTCATTGATCTTGGCCCCAGGGAGACAGCAGACCTCACGATTGATCCTGTCCGGGTTGCAAATGGTCGGTTCCATTCCTCTCAGCAAAGAGTCCCTAACCACTAGAACTCGTCTTCTCTGAGGCTTGTGCAGGGTTACTTGACGAGCAGATTCCCTCACGTCTGCCTGAACTTTCTGTTCGTGCTGAGACTGTTGGTGCTGATGCTGTTGGATACTGTTCTGCTGGTGTTTGGATTCCTGTTGCTGATGTTGGATTTCCTCTGGATGACATTCTATGACCTCTTCCTGCTGTTTGTCCTTAATAAGGTCAAGAACTTGGAACTGATTCTGTAGCTCGAGAGTCTCCGTATGGCACCTTGCCTTTGTGGTCTTGTGTGTCACATTCCTCCAAGTATCCATCCCCTGGTTACATGAACCTACTTCTCCGTCCGCTAGGTCCTCCATGCACTCCTTCTTCAAAAAGGTCCTCTCAGCCCTATCCAAGAACTCCTCTCCCTCCCTAATAATGCGAAGATTTGAAACGCGTGCCTCCAGCTGTTGAACCTTCGCCTCCAGGAGGGTGAACAGCTTGCATTTGCTGCAGGTGTACCCATTGCCATCTTGTGGCAGGAAAAGAAACATGCCACAGCTGTGGCAGGTGACTGCAGCAGCTCCCTACCCCTCCATACTTGACAATCTAGATAGTTATATTGAAAAAGGTAAAATTGGGCTTTGCCTTCAAAGTCCCCTGGTAAACCCTATGTCACCCCCCTGTTTGTCAAGTTCTTATTGTCAACCTATCAAGAGAGAGGATGCAATTCTGTAGTGCTTATAGGTACTCCTTCAAATTCCAAGCCTACCTAGATGTTGAGGACAGGCAGATTGACTCCGGACAGCTTCAAAGAAGAAGTAATAAAGCCTTGCTAAGGTGAAGTAGCAAAAGTGAAACCGCGTGCACCAAAGGCGCATGCTGCTGGGAGCAGATATACAGAGCTGGTAGCTCCTCCCCCTAGCTCATCAGCAAGTCAGCTAGGACTAACAGCTGCTAGCTGCTCCCCTAGCTAGTCAGTTAGACTGTGTGCTCAGGGAGAGCACACGGCCAGAGAAAACAGACAAACGAACAATCAAACAAACACAGCCTCAGAAGCTTGTAAAAGACACTCGGTCAAGATGTCTCCTCAGACGCAGCTCACCTTCTGCTCTCTTATCTGGGAATTGTTAGTAAGTGCACTGTAAATCAGCTTGGAAGTGATTCTACAAGGAAAATACACACGTACTTTGGATAACCAGTCTTAATAATATACTTATTCAACATTTAGCTGAGGAAGGGATATATTCAGATATTTGTATTACTGATATTTGTTTGCAAATTGCGGATGGATACATGTGGAAATATGCTGAAAATGCAGGATTCCGGGTTTTTTTTATCATATCACATTGTACATCATTTGGCATTTGATGTACTATACTAAAAGGTCCCACTAGGTTGTATTTATTCATTCATTTAATTATTTCTGTGTATGTTCTAAACACAGTTGTTAATGGCCATTTCCGCACTAGACTGTTATAGTGCTATTATTCCACTTTCCACATCCTATGGAATCCTGGGGTTTGCAGTTTAGGGAGAGGCCTTTACAAATGCTCCTCCCTAAACTGCAAACCCCAGGATTCCACAGGATGTGGAAAGTGGAATAATAGCACTATAACAGTCTGGTGTGGAAATGGCCAATGTTATCATCATGGTTGCTGGTGGTTTCAGTGACAATGACTTTATGAATTCACTTTGTGTTTTAGTCTGAGCTTTAAAAAAGCTATCACCGAAGTAGGTTCATCCTCCCCATCCCAATTTTCAGTATCTAGAACTTTAATGGCACAGTTGCTGCTGACAGTGTGTGGAGTAGGATTAGTAGTAAACTAGCTGTTGTTGGGCTTTGCCTCTGGGGTTGCCTTGGTGATCTTGCTCCATACCTTGCCAGCCTCATCAAACATCAGCCCCCTTTGCTGTCACCCCAGAAAGCCACCTTACAGGTGACAAAGGGCTCTGCAAAAATGGGGAAGGAATAGTCAAATAATGCCTGTAGGCATACACCCACACTGTACAGGAAATTCTAAAGTATTTTTGGTCTCAGAAAATCCTTCACAAATGAGGATTGCTGGTGAGCATGACCACACAAGGCAATGAGGCACAACATTGATGTGTCTATATTTTGGGTGATGCCTAACCATCTTTGACAGGGTCGTGGCATTATGTCTCAGCTGTGTACTTGAGAGTGCTTTCTGGCTTGTCATTCATGATAGCTTTTCTGAGCCATCCATTCTTCTGGGAGGGCTTGAACTGAGATTCCCACAAGCGAAAGGTCAGCCCACTAACAAGCTTGGAAACAGATATGCGGTAAAAGAACTTCTGGATAATTAAATGGTTCACAGTGTTCTCAAATCTTAGTGCCTCCACTTAACCTATTTCGGCAGGTGCTCCAGGAAAAAAAAGACTCTTAACTGTCAAAACATTTTGGAAGAGACTGATTAACCTGTAGATGGAGGATTGTGTGTGTGTGTGTGTGTGTGTGTGTGCAGAAGCTCTTTTAGATAGCTCTGAAGGCCAAATTAGATGTGAATTGTCTTCATATGCTTCACATCTAAGACAATTAACACGATACTTTTGGTTATGTTAAATAGCAACTGCAAGGGAGGGGCACACCTGACCACTGTCCAGACAGCAGTGGGTGAGATGATAAAAATTTAACCCTTTTCCTCCTTTTCCAGTGCAAATTACTTCCCTCCCTCTCCCTCTGCCATCAGTATTGTTTGCATTAGGAGAAAAAGCAGGAGTGTAATCTCTCTGTTTCAGTTTCTCCTCATATTGTGCAATCTTAATGCTGTTGACACACACACACACAGAAATAGAATTTCATTTGGCCTTTATTTTTAAGTGAATCAACCCAATTCATATCTCTCAGACACATGCTGGAATGCGGATACTTTCTGTATATTCTCTGGAGTTTTGATTGCAGTTCTCAGCTCTAGAAAGAGGTGTCCTCTGTTTGAAGGTATCTGAAGGGCTTCCTAGGCCAAAAACTAAATGAAAGGAGCACAGCTGTCTTGATGTTGTCCACCTCTGGTAGATGCATACAGAGCACCTGGTCACAGTCTTTCCTGCTGTGTTTATAAGTTCTAAAAGCTTTTGGTGTGGAACAGGACTCTTCAAGACTTCTTAAAGTTTCATTTCAATCCAGACTATGCCCAGAAGCAGGTGACTAGGCCCAGAGGTAAATGAAAGGCCTTCCCTCTATTCCTTCAACTGCCACCATCCTGGCCTCAGAAGGAAAGAAGAAGAGGCAGGCACAGCTCCATCACGCCTAGGTCCAGGAACAGATGAAAGGCCCTCTCTCCATCCCGACTGGCCTTAGAGGGAGAAAAGAAAAGGCTGTATCTGCTGGACTTAACCTTTTCCCACACTGCGACTTCTTTTCCTTTTGTGTCATGTCTTAATTACATTGTAAGCCTAAGGGCAGGGAACTGAACTGTTTTTGTTGTAGTGGTAGTAATAGTAATAGTTTAATAAAAAGAAGAAGAATGCTGCCTTTAAGAATCAAAGGCTTACCTAAATAAAAGAGTCTTTTCATGCTGGTGGAAAGAGAGCAAAGAGGGGGCCAATGAGACCTTCCATGGAAGGGAATTCTATAGCCTGAGATCAGCCACTGAGAAAATGACATCGAAAGTTGCTACCCAAGAATAGTTTGGCAGTTTTTGGGAAGGGCGTTTCACAATAGCTCTAGTCAGTGTAATGGATGCTTTCTTGTCAGTAAGGGCTGAGCCCACGCCAGGCTTTAATAGGAACTTTAAAGGAGTTGGTCAAGGTATTGAACCTAGTTGAGGGTTGAGTTCAGCAAAGTACCAAACCTGTTTGGGGGTAGGGTTCAGAATCTTGGATACCTGCTTTAAACTCTAGACTGAAAATCAGTGTGGATTCACGACTACATTAACACGGAACACAGCAGTCACCAATGGCTTTAGTCCTGACCCACGCATTCTCAGTTTGCCCCTTCAGCTTGACCCCACTTGTTTGTGCCCTGGGTACCTCCATGTCGACCTGCTTTCAATGCTGTGGGTGGGGTGTCATTGAAGATAGTCTGGAAACTCTGACTGGTCCAAACTACTGACTGGAAGTAGGAACAGGGAAAAAAAAAGACCAGTTTATACCAACCTTTTACCAACATTATCAGCAGCCAGGCTTTTTTTAAGGCTTAGTTTAAGTTTCATTTACCAATGAAGTAATGTCATTGATAAAATATATCAGTGCAGATTTTCTTCTGAAGTGTATTATAAATGTAAAGTTTCAGCGTGCTCAATGTTCTTTTTGTGTAGTAGTTTAGTGATGTAGAGAAACATGTGCACACTCATACAAATGTGGTCTCCAAGAAAGGTCATGCAATCATATGTGTGGTTGCATGAAGACCATTTGAAATCTTATCACATCCCCACCTCCACAACAACAAAAAATAAAAACCAGCAAGGTACACCTCTGCTCATTTGTAATGTGGAGGAGAGGAAAGATACAACTGAGCTTCAACTTCAGCAAACTGTGTAAGTCCCAGTCCTGAAAGAAATTTCAGAAATTAACAGAGGGCCTTTCTGTACTACATTGTTGTAGTATTATTATTCCACTTTAAACCTCTTATGGAATCCTGGGCTTTGCAGTTTAGGGAGGAGCATTGAAAATTCTCAACCAGAGAGCTCTTTGGCCTCAGTAAACTTCAAACCCCAGAATTCCACAGGATGTTGAAAGTGGAATAAAAAGCATTACAACAGTGTAGTGCAGAAAGACCCTTGGTTAAACTGTGATTCCAAAGAAGTAGAATGTAAAGTAGAGTGAACCCATAAAAAATATGAGAACAGAAGGGGAGGCATACATTTGCTTCCCAGGGCACAACTCAAAGTGCTGTGTTCTGTCTGGGTGTCTTCAGGAACTACCTCCTTGGCAAAATAGCATGGTGGGGTTCACAGCCCTTGATTTAGGTCCATTTCTTATCCATTCATTTTGAGTGCCTTAAGCAAGAGAGGAAAGCTTCTCTGGATATCTGAACAGCACTGAAATTCCACATCCAGCTTCATCCCTATCCAAAACTAATGAAACTTAGAAAACTATGGCCATTTCCACACCGGGCTTCTGAAATGGTGCAGAGCGACCTCTGACGGAGGTCTTCTGCATCATAGAGTGGACTGGCGTGGACTACTTTTTGTAGTTCCACATCAGAATCCACTCAGGAGCGGCCGGAACTAGCCGTGCGGCGTGTTTTTTAAAAACCTCTTTTGAGAGGTTTTTAAAAAGCACGGAGCGCGCAGCCCCGTGCTGCTCTGTCGCCCAGCTCCAACACGGATTTGCGGGCGCGCGCAAGTGCATGCCTGCAGATCTGCAGGGGACAGGCTTCCAGCTGGCGAGCTTCTCTGGTTGGTGGAGAGCCTCCACCAACCGAAAGCCGCCATTTGGGACGCCGGAGGACTGCGGAGCAGCGAGCTTGCGCTGCTCCGCGTGGCGATGGACTTACCCGGCTTCAGGTAAGCTCCGTTTTTGGGCGCTTTCACCCGTCCCCCCCCCCCACATGTGGAAAGGGCCTATGACACTGGAGAACCTCATGCAAAATGGGAAGAAGATCTGAGTATCTTTTCTTTGCCTTCCTTTTCTCTAAAAGATTAAAAGCTCTAGACTGATGTACTTTGTAGAAGACAGGAAGCAAAGTAATTGCATGCACCTTTGCTTATGATGAGTGTGTATACTTGAAAAGAGGAGCTTATTGTTAGAGAAGAGCCTTGTTGAGCTCTAGAGTTCCATGAGAGAAAAGTGAATGCTTTGAGATCTGTTAAATTCAAATCAGAAGCTAGAAAAAGATATTTCAAGCTGGGCCAAGGCAGGGTACCTCTGTGCTTGGAAGACAGAATTCTGTGTCAGTGAAATGGTAGCGAGAACACATGTGCTTTATCTTCTTGAAACATACATTCTGTAACTTGTAGCATCACACAGTTGGAAGGGACCTAAAAGGTCATCTGGCCCTATTCTCTGCTGATACAGGAAGTCTGCTGTTCTGTCATAGGATCATAGAGTTGGGAGGTAATTTGGTCCAACTCTTTACCAATGAAAAGATTGTTAAAATTGCAGAATGTGCAGGACAACCTACTGGTACAGGAAATCTGTAGGAGCTCCTGCGTACATACCTTTGACTGTGCCCTGCTTACTGTTCCTCTGGATCTATAATTGAAGATGTTGTTCTGATCTGGAATGGATTGCAGTTCCAACCCTTGAATTTGGTCCTGAGAACTCACCCATGTTACTGCTAATAACCTTTATTGGTGGCAGATTCACAGCTCTTTTGCGATTTCCACACTAGACTATTAACAGGGCTATTATTCCACTTTCAACCTCCTATGGAATCCTGGGGTTTGCAGTTTAGGGAAAAGGGCCCATAGGCTGTCAAGACCAACCCCTGCTAAATGCAGGATCTCCAGCTACAGCATCCCCAGTAGGCAGCTGTCCAGCCTCTTTCTAAAGACAGAGGCCCCACCACCTCTCTACGCAACTGGTTTCATTGCCTAACCACTCTTAACCATCAGAGTTCCTTCTATTGTTTGGTTGAAATCTACGCTCCTGTGACTTAAAACCATCAGAACTAGTCCTACTTTCTGGTGCAACAGAGAACAAATCTGCGCCCTCCTCTCTGTGACAGTCTTTGAGGTATTTAAAGAGTGTGGTCCTATCTCTCCATAGTCTTCCTTTCACCAGGCTGAACATACCCAACATCGTCAAACTTTCTGCATATGTTTTGCTCTCCATACCTGTTAGCCTTGTTGTCCTTCTCTCAACCTGCTCCAGCTTGTCTATATTCTTCTTAAAATGCGGTGCCCAGAACTAAATGCAGTACTCCAGGTGAGATCTAATTCATGCAGGATATAATAGGACTGGTTTTGCCTTTGTTCTGGAAATGATCATTCTATTAATGCAGGCTTCTATTGAACCCTGCTTTTTTCGCTTCTGAATCTCCCTGTAGGATCATGTTCCACTTATGATCAACAATAATCTCATGGTTCTTTTCACATGTATTACTGCCAAGCCAGGTACCCCCATCCTGTGTCTGTGCATTTGCTTTTTGTGGCATAAATGTGGAGTAATGCATTTGTCTCTGTTGAATTTCGTTCTGTTAGTTTCAGTCTAATTTTATCAAAGTCCCTTCGAATTCTGTTCCTATCTTCCAATATGATCGCTATCTCTCTCAGTTTTACATCATCAGCAAACTTGACAAAGATTCCCTCTACCCCATCATCTAAGTCATTGATAAAAATGTTGGCGAGTGACAGCCCCAGGACACAACCCTGTGAAACACTGTTGAGACTTCCCTCCAGTGATGAAGCCATTGATGAGAACTCTTTGAACTCAGTTTAGCAACTGATTATAGATTCATCTGACAGTGTTTCCATCTATTCCACATTTAACTCGTTTGCTAATCACGCTTTGCTGAAATCCAGGAAAACTGCATCTACAGCACCCCACCATCTACTAAACTTGTGATGTGATCCAAAAAAAGATATAAGATTAGTTTGGCAGGATTTGTTTTTGACAATCCCATTGCATTGTCAACCAGATTACCGCATCCCCTCCAATCACCTGGTAGAATTGGGCTCCCAAAACAAAAAATTCTACTTGGCCTATCCTAGGGCCAACAGACAAGATTTTCATGGCTGGATAACAAGTCCCCTAAGCTAGGGTACATTGCCCAGGACAAAGCAACTGAAAGATATAGGACAGAAGGGGGAAAAAAGGGAAATTGGAATATGCAAATACAAGTTACCTCACATCCCAATAGCTATGAAAAACATACCATCCTGTTGTTAATGTGAAAGGTTTTTTTTTCCTGGTCTGTTCCCAGCCCAAAGCCGGCTGGACACAAATTACCCCATTCATTTCACTGGACAGGTGTTAACATTAGACCATGATGCTTTTACAGATTTTAGAACCCACCTATATGATGGCAGGGGCCATACCTACTGCAGATACCACCTAATTTCATTTTATTTGACTGCCATTTTAACAGGTATATATACAAACATATGTGCTGCACATGGCCATGATGAATGACTGGCACCTGCCAAAACCTCCACTCTATCCTAACATGCCACCTTAGCCATAGTCAAGCTCTGGATCCCTTTTATTCCTGCTACTTATTCTTCTTGTTGCTCTCAGTTCACTTGTCCTCTTTAAGCTATTGAATAGTGAGAGGAGTGTAAAGAAGAAATGGTAGATACCATCCTTGCCATCTTCCTCTGGGTGGCTTGTCCCAAGCACTGACCTTCAGCAGTGCACAGTGTGATGGTGAGTTCTGATGAGTAAGGCTCAAATTGCTTTCTTGGGTAGTGGTGGAGGAACCATCATAACCTGACTTGAGGCTTTTACAAGTGGACTTGTTGGATGAGTCCCCTGATGTACCGCCAGTGTTCCGAGCTTTGATGAAATCAACAATTTCAAAAACAAGCGAAGACCCTCCTGCTGCCTGGGCAGCTCTACCAGCATGGTAGAGTTAGTCCACTATAAAGGTTTTGTAGTTTTAAGTCTTACTGAGAGAACATTGTCCCCATGAAATCTAAGTGGAAAGAGTCAGCATGGTGTGGTGGTTTGAGCACTGAACTATGATCCTGGAGAACAGGGTTCAATTCCCCACTCAGCCATGGAAACCCACTGGGTGACCTTGGGTGTGTCACACACTCAGAAAGCCCTGCGATAGGGTTGCCTTAGAGCCACCGCAAGTCAGAAACAACTTGAGAGTACACAACAACAAAAAATCTAAGTAGGAGAGAGCAGCTGCCAGCAGGTTTCACGTGGAGCTCTGCATAGTTGTGGCTTTTTCCTTTCTGCTTTCTGTGACATAACATTTTATTTTATCTGCCTTGATTTGACTCCTTTGAACTTTACTGGCTTCCCTCACAAACCCTGAATGGAACTGGGTAGCCAGTGGCCTAAATCCACTGTTAAATCTTCTATTACAGTAAAGCCATTGGATTGTTTTGGATGTGCCTACATACTGACTCACCATTCCACAGATGATTCAGTGGGTCTGAATTCTAGTTGGACTAACCAACAAGTTTCCAGCCAGTGTGTACTGGGGCTATCTCCAAAAGAGATACAGTGAAGGAGCAGTAACAGCAGCAATAAAAAGGTGAAAGCTTTAAGGAATGTGTTTGTGGTGGACACATTACCCAGGCCATTTCTGCACTAGACTGTTATAGTGCTATTATTCCACTTTCAGCATCCTATGGAATCCTGGGGTTTGCAGTTTAGGGAGGGGACTTTGGGGAAATAGCCCAAGACTTGAGAGAGAGGACAACCTAGTATAGCTAATCTAGGCAGCCTCTTGAAGCAGTAGGTGAACAAAGGGGAATTAAAAAAAAAAAAAAGGCAGAAGCAAAGTTCCAGAGATAATATATTTGTTAATGAAAAGGTTTTAGGATATCATAGCCCTAAATGTTTTATCTCACTGGCAAGCAGGGGCTTTCTGCAGACGGTTTTAAACTTCAAAGTGAGCCACACTAAAAGATCTAGAAGATAATATTTCAAATATATCAGGGCCAGGGAGGAGAGAGAAAAAGATGTAAGGATGCCTGCTGGAAAGATTTTTATGCACCATTGTTAACTGCTGAGAGATTCAGTGTTTTACTTGACCTCCCACTGGATAGCTCTAAACAGGATTGGCGAGAAGCTGTGGCTGGCGAGCTGCACCAAGGCTCTCATTCAGTATTATTAAGAGAGCCAGGGGACATCCCAACTCCCTGCTTGTACTGCAGAATATGAGAGAGCCAGGAGGTGCACCCCACGGTGGATAATCTTAGAGCTCAGCATTCTCTCTGATGTTCCAAGAGATCATGAGGTGCTCCTCAGCTTTCATCTTCTTTCCTGGTGCATCTCCACATCTCTGTCCTGGGCATCTTTGTATTGTATTGATTGTATTTATTGAGGGCCAGGTTTGCTTTTAATGAAGTTCTCATATACTTTTCTGAGAAGGAAAGTGTTCAGTTTTAGTAGTATTATTCTAAATATTCTTATTCTTATTATCTAATAAATAAAAGTCAAAGTTCATTTGTCTGTATCAGGTGAAGACTTCATATGATTGGCTGTGCCAGGCAAAGACCTCATATGATTGGCTGCCTAAGAAGAGTCTGTGGAATCCTGGGATTTGCAGTTTAGGAAGGGGCCTTTAGAATTCTCAAGTGAGAGAGCTCTTGGGCCTAAGTCAACTGTGTCTGTTTTGAATAGGCCGGTTGCTATGGAGATGAGACCCAGCAGCAAGGAGGAGGACAATGTATTCCTTCAGGAACCCAACTTCTATATATTAATAACTCTGAATACAGATTGAACTGGGGAATATGGGGAAAAGTTGCAGGTACTGGACAAGACAGTTTGGGGTATTAGAGACACAGGATCACAAATCTTTCTAACAAGTATTACCTATGAGAAAATAAAATCCCAGGCAACGACGGGTATATACACTAGTTCCCCTATAAATACGAAGGGACAAATGCACACTGTAAGGGAAGCCAGACGGGCCAACTATAGTTGGAGCTCTTTATGCATACATTGTGTCCCTGATTAGCATTCATTAACTCTAGAGAAGGGAGGGTGGGTGAGAGCATGTGCTTTCTCTACCAACATTAAACCAATAACCCTGGCATGGAGCCAAGACAGCTCTTGCGGATTAATTGTTTTATAACTGCTTTAATTAAAACTGTTCTGTGTATGATTAACCTAAAAGTTTTTCGTTTCCACCAAATTGTTGAATAAATGAGACATTAATATTTTACATTAACAGTAGTGCTGTTGCTTCAGTGTTCTGAACAGCTTGGGTTGTGTTTACTCAAAGCAGATGCTAATGGCTTGGTAAATCAGTCTTTCCAGGGACAGATTCATATGGCTCTGTGAACAAAAATTCAAGATGACTTCATTTTTTGCAACAGATTTGGGATTCCCATTGTGGTCTGTCCTGTCTCTTGATCATAAGAGCAATTTATCAGTGACTCCACGGAGGCAGAGGCAAGGTGAGCTCTTCCCCATTGGAGGTCTTCAAGTAAAACATTGGAACAGCCATCTGTTGGGTAGGTGTAGCTCTGCATGTTCAGCAGGGAGCAGTGGTTTGGATTAGGTCAGAAGTGGTCAAATTGTAGCCCTCTTGACAGTACTGTACAGTCCCTCCCAGCATCCTGCACCATTGGCTATTCTGACCGTGGCTGAGGGGACTTGCAGTCCAAAAAAAAAAATTCCAGTGGCCATAAGTTAGATCATCCTCCACATCTGTGTTTGTGTGATTCAGAAGCTCTGAATATTCCTTTTTACAAGATATCATTCCTCCTTTTCAGTTCCTGTCCTTGGTAAAATGCCTGTATTTCAAGGTTGTGGAACCTGTGGCCTTCCAGGGATTAATGGCTCCATATCCCATCCACCCTAGCCAGCATGAACGTTGGTAAGGGAAGAGGAGGTACTGTCTGTGTGCATGTTGCTGCCATATATTAATATGGGATGCAATCATATGCATTTTTAGTGTCTTTAGGGGTGGTCCTGAAACCAAATCCCTACAGATCTGAAGTGTCCATTGTATTTTTATCTCTTTTTCCTTGTTCTTCTTGGCTGAGTGCTGGAAATCTTCTCAAAGAACGACGAACTATGTATGTGTTTTCCAAAAAAGATCCAGGGCCAACTTGCACTGGTTGATCAATGTATAACAAATAGGCTATTCAAATTATATGTCATTGTTGTAGAAGAGGGGTGAGATTCATGCAACCCTTCAGGTATTGTTAGATTGCAAGTACAAGTAGCCAAAGCCAGTAATGAGGAGTGCGAGGCACTGTGGTGAAATGGAGAGCCACCTCATTCCCATCCTTCCTCTGAAAGAATAACTCATGTAGTTGGATAGTACTGTGGAGTCTCAAATGCCCAGAGAGAATCTGGTTACTTCTGTGAAGAAGTGACCAAGTATCAGGTGACTTACGAGAAAAAGGAGATTTCAGTGGAGAGACATTTCTTGGCAAGGACTGTGGTTAGAAAAGAGTGTCACAATCTGAGAGGATCCTTTTCTTTCTTCTCAAATGTTCTCGGATTTGTTGGGCTGCAGCTCCCAGAAATCCTGGCCATTGATCATGCTCCCTGAAGCCTCTGGGAATCCAGAAACACCTGAAAACTCAAAGTTGGGAACAATACTGCTTTAGGGTAAGACTGAGCAAAACCAAAACTGGGCTCTTGCCTACTAGTATTTACCTTGCCAGTTGCCTGTTTCCTTGGGCGGGTGCTTATAGAATGTGTGTATCATAAAAGGAATGAGTTGCACATGATGAATGCAGCATGCCAGTTCCTTTAAAAAAAAAAGGTAAATCAAGGGGATAAGGTCAAAAAGCAGCTGAAGCTGTTTTTCTAGATGATCATATAATTTATACTAGTGTAGTTGTTGATGCAGTATACTAGTAGTTGCAGTTTTTCCAGGTTAGCACTGTGGTGGCTGTGGAAGGCAGAAGAAATCTGTCAACTCTAAGCCTTGCATTTTTCCAGTGCCTAATCTCTTTGAAGCCACTGTGCCTACAGACCTTTTTCTCCTGCTGCCATTGCTTCTACACTGCCATACTTCCATTGGTGTAGTCAGTGGTGGCTGGTGACTCCCATATCAGGAGAGCAGTGAATCCACTCGAGGCTTTGCATAGCTTTAAAGGGGAAATGGTTCTGCCCAATGGAACGAAAATCTGGAGTGGGAAAACAATTCCTTGACGTGGGAGCCACAAGCTACCACTGGGTGTAGTGCATCAGCAGGATTCTGGCTATTGACCAGAGGTGGTTTCCTGCTAGGCTTTGGAGAAACCAACGGCAGTAGTTTTTTGAGCACTAGAGTCTCCACAGTAGGGCCACCTTGGCTCAGGAGTTTGTGGCCACAACGTTAAGAAATAATACATAGACCAGAGCATGCCCTTGAGCTCTTGTTTGCCCTGGATCAGGCCAGGGATTATTCAGGGGTGGGTGGCATTTGAGTTACCTGCTTGACATGGATGGAAACTTGCTCTGAGTGCAGCCATCCATTCCTCCAGTATTAGGTACCAACTAGGATGGGCTACCCTCAAAGTATTATGGAAACTGAGGGATTTCTGAATGTTCCCTGGTTGTTTGTCCCATCAGCATGGCACACAAACATACATCCTCTAATTCCAGAATTCATTATAGAGAACCTCCTGTTTCAAATAAGTCATCCAGAGAGGAAGATAAATAAAGGAACAGATGGGGAGATTTGGCCAGGCCTGTATAAATGTGTAGCAGTAGAAGGAGTATACTCTCTTAAATTGAATTTATTGCAGAAAAATTAACAACACAGAGAGGTCAGATGTTCTGTATATCCTAACAGTTGTGAACATTGCCGCAGAAATAGATGAGATCTGTTGTTAGGTTAGGGCTATCTTAACCATTATTTTAAAACTTTCTCTTGTCTAGGAGTCAGTGAAAAGTCCATTCAGTTTGTAGTCTGAGGTGAGTACTGGGTGACCTCGGGCACATCTCATAGGCCCTTTCCACATGTGGGGGGGGGCAAAAACACCCAAAAACGGAGCTTACCTGAAGCCGGGTAAGTCCGTCGCCACGTGGAGCAGTGCGAGCTTGCTGCTCCGCAGTGCTCCGGCGTCCCAAATGGCGGCTTCCGGTTGGTGGAGGCTCTCCAACAACCGGAGAAGCTCGCCAGCTGGAAACCCGTCCCCGGCAGATCTGCAGGCACGCACTTGTGCGCGCCTGCAAATCCACTTCGGAGCCGGGCGACGGAGCGGCACGGGGCTGCACACTCCGTGCTTTTTAAAAACCTCGAAAAAGAGGTTTTTTAAAAACACGCCGCGCGGCTAGTTCCGGCCGCTCCTGAGTGGATTCTGGTGTGGAACTACAAAAAGTAGTCCACGCCAATCCACTCTATAGTGAGACCTCCATGAGAGGTCGCTGTACACCATTTCAGAAGCCCGGTATGGAAATGGCCATAGTCTCACCTCCAGAAAACCCCATGGTAGTTTGGCCTTGAGTTGCCATAAATAGGTTGGAACCAACTTGAAGGCACACAACAACATCTTGTTCACATTTCCCAGTTCTAAATATGAATCAGAACACATTTAGACCTTGAAATCTGTGCCTTTCTGGAGTACGAAGGGGGGGAAGGCATTCAAATAGTTGCTCTTGCAGACACAAATTGTATATTTGTGTGGGGGAAGTCCTACATTAAATGGAAAAATCACTTGAAAGCATGCATTTAAAAAACTGCACAAAAATACGATAGATTATGAAAAAAGGAGTACAAAATATGATTCTTTTGAAAAAATGTTCAAAAATGCACACAAGTTTCTTGGCAGATTAAAACAAAATTCACAATACAATGCAGAAACAGTGTATCAGTGAAAGACAAACACAACAGTGGAAAAATAACAGCCAGAGTGAAATCATGCTTGACAGATTATCTTTAGCTTCTTTTGAGTGAGTGCCTGTGCGTGTGTTTAATGCATCACATTTTTAAAAAAAGAACAGGAAAGGAAAGGAGGAAAAAAAGACGTGGAAATGCTCTCCCCTGCCCTCATCTATTTTCTCCACACTATTTGCTCTGACAGCACCTTTTCACTGGTCAGGGAGGAGTATGACAGACAACAGAGGCCTTTGAAATATGGTTATAACTTTTGAGTTAAGATCTGCAAAATACAAGAGCCACTGGGAGTCAGCAGTAGTGCTGGAGCAGTGGTCTGTCCTCTGCCTATTACTACTTAATGTTCTCCTTTATGTTCTCTCCATCATTCAACAGATGAAGTGGGGCTGGGATGGGACAGTACTCAATACAGTTGTCCCTCAACATTTGGGGAGTTAGAACTGCAGGACTTCCACAAAAGTGGAAAAACCACAAATATCTGTAGGCCTACCTAACAATATTTAATGCACAGAAAAATACAATTTGCAAATTGAAGCCACTGTGGATTCAAAGTTACAGTATGCAATTTGAGGATAAAAGCTTTCTCTCTGAAATGCTAGATTTTTATCTGCAGGAGCTTTTTTTTAAAAGTGATGGGATAGCATTTAGAATAACTATCTTCCACCTCACGGCCTATGGTGCATATATGTATTGTACCCTAACTGATGAGAGAGTTAAGACAAGGGCTGAGCCAAGAAGAATGAAAGATACCTAATACCTGATGTACAAGTCACCGCAGTTCATAATATGTAGATTCAGAGGTATTCCTTAGCTGTCCTGAGCACTAGAGAAGCTACCTTGGGTATTAAATGATGAGTTCTTCACATGTGTTTTTTTTTCTTTCTCTTTTAAACTGGGTGTTTTAAAGTCATAGAATTGCAGAGGTAAAAGGAGGTTTAAGGTCATCTAGTCCAGCTTCCCACCAATGCAGGAGATCCATAGTTGCATTTCTATGGAGCTTTCTGACTGATTGACTTTTGTGTGGGGTTGCCGTTTCTCCTCACATTCTGGTTCTGCTTATCGGATGCCTCTGTGTTAGGCCATTTCTGCGCTAGACTGTTATAGTGCTATTATTCCAGTTTCAACATCCTATGGAATCCTGGGGTTTGTAGTTTAGGGAGGGGTCTTTGAGGCCTTTGAGGAGCCCTATGGAACCCCAGGATTCCATAGGATGTTGAAAGTGGAATAATAGCACTATAACTGTCTAGTGTGGAAATGGCCTTAATGTAATCCACTAATTGTGGTATTCTGCTCCCATGTTACGATAGCACTGTCTACCATTTTAAGAATGCTATCCAGGATTGTTTCTTTTCTTTTCTTTCTTTTTTTTTTTAAAAGCCAAACAGATGCCACAAACCATTTCTTGTTGGTTGGTCACTTATGATCCCTGAGAGCAGGTGGTAGCTGCGGGAGCGACAGCTTCTTGTGGCTATTGTTCTCTTTCCTACTGCCTCTGTGCATAAACATGAGGGCGATGTCATCTTTGAAAATAAGGAGGAGAATCTGCTCAAAATGCTCCAGGCCCTGTATTGTGGCCCTCCCTCACTGCTGTGAATAACATGAGCATCGTATTTCTAGAAGCAAGACTGGCCTCAGCCATCAGTGAAGGCATAGCACTCAGTCATCAGGAGCAAAGTCCAGTAGGGCTTCACAATTCAGAAAGAAAAAAAGACCAAGGCAATAAAAACTCTGGATCCCAATCCTGGATCTCCCATTTGTATGTGAAAGAAAGCGTTGTTGTTTTAACTGCCATCAAGTCAACTCCAGCTTATAGTGACCCAATGAATGAAAGATCTTCAAGTCACCCTATCATCAGCTGCCATGCTTAGGTGTCTTCCTTGATTGAGTCTATCCATCTGTAATGCAGTCTTCCTCTTTTCCTACTCCCTTCTACCTTGCCAAGCATTATTGTATTTTCTAGTGAGTCATATCTTCTCAGGATGTGTCCAAAATACAACAGTCTCAGTTTAGTCATCTTGGCTTCTAGGCTTCTAGATTACAGGCTTGATTTCTTCTAGGACCCATTCATTCACCTTTTTAGGAGTCCATGATATCTGTAGAAGTCTTCTCCAGCACCACATTTCAATGAGTTGTTTTTCTGCCTATCAGCTTTCATCCCTGACCAGCTTTCACAACCATACATAGAACCTGGAAATATGATAGCTATCCCAAATTTAGTATTCAGTGATATATTTTTACATTTCAGGATCTTGCCTAGTTCTTTCATAGCTGCCCTTCCAAGTCCTAGCCTTCTTCTGATTTCTTGACTGCCGTCTCCATTCTGATTAATGTCTGAACAATGGATTCAAGCTGCGGGAAAGAGATTCCACCTGAACCTCAGGAAGAACTTCCTGATGGTCAGAGCTGTCCAGCAGTGGAATATGCTGCCTTGAAGTATGATGGAGTCTCCATTTTTGGAGGTTTTTAAGCAGAGGCTGGATGGCCATCTGCTGGGAATGCTTTGATATGTGTTCCTGCATGGCAGGGGGTTGGACTGGATGGCCCCTGTGGTCTCTTCCAGCTCTGTGATTCTATGATTCTATGAGCCAAAGGATGGAAAAACTTTCACTTTTTCCATGTCTTTTGTGTCAAGTTCTGGGCACTTCATTTCAAGAAGGATATTGCCGAGCTGGAGCGTGTCCAAAATAGTGAAGGGTGTGGAACCCATGCTCTGTGAGGAGCAGCTTAGGGAGCTGGGTATGTTAAGTCTGCAGCAGAGAAGGTTAAGAGGGTACATGGTAGCCATGTTCAAATATTTGAAAGGCTGTCATATCGAAGAGGGAACGGGCTTATTTTCCGCTGCTCCAGAGACTAGGACAAGGAGCAATAGATTCAAGCTAGAGGAAAAGAGACTCCACCTAAACCTCAAGAAGAACTTCCTGATGGTCAGAGCTGTCCAGCAGTGGAATACACTGCCTCAATGGAGTGTAGTGGAGTCTTCTTCTTTGGAGGTTTAAAGCAGAGACTGGATGGCCATCTGTTGAGAGTGCTTTGAGGTCTGTTCCTGTATAGCAGGGAGTTGGACTGGATGGCCCCTGTGGTCTCTTCCAACTCTGTGATTCTATGATAGTTCCAATGTGAGGTTTGAGACATAAGCATGAAACATTCTCTAATATGGAAAACGAGGGAGAATTATTCCTGGCCCTGCTCATTGCTTGTATCATGGAGTCCTTGGCTAGCTGCATGCCTCATGCTATTGTAGGATGGAGAAAATTAAGTAGGTAGTCTCTGAACCGAAACAGTAAAAAGCCAAAGGCACTGTTTCTTTCTCAAGAATACTCTTACACTAGTAGGTGACAGGACTAAATAGAGCTTGGGATACCTTTCCAACTGTATGATTATTTGAAATCTCACCAACACTGTTACTCACTTGGTCACTGCTTACAGTTGTCTTTTTATATGGATGGTTGATCATTTGATCATTATTTGTAATTTGAGAGCATACCATCCTTTTTACTGAGCCTACTGAGTTTCTGGTGAAGCAACATGGCTTTCTTTTTCTTTTTCTTTTGCAAATGCAGGAGTATTCCCAAGACAAGGATAAATTAACATGTAGCTTCTGTTCAGCATTTTAGAACTCACTGGGTAGCTGGGTAACTAATGAAAGAAATTAACAATCAAAGGTAAATATTTAATGTTTCTTTAATATGTTTTTAAAAGCCTTGTCTAGCAAGTAAATACCCTAAAGGCACCAGATCCTGTCTGATCTTGGAAGCTAAGCAGAGTCAGCCCTGGTTAGTACTTGGATGGAAGACCACCAGGGGATAAATACCAAGTGCTGTAGGATGCATTTCAGAGGAAGGAATTGGGAAAACCACCTCTGAGTATTCCTTGGCTAACAAAACCTTATGAATTTGTGGGCGTTCCATTAAGTCAATAGGCGACTTGAAGGCACATACACACATTTGTAAGTATAGAGATTTTTTTTTTTAATTTGGGAAGATCAAGTGTAATGTGATACTTGTCTTTGCAGTTGTGAAAAGAGGAGCTGATTGAAACGCTTATGTGAGCAGGCAAGATGGAGATAAATTGGGCTATTTCAGGGGTTCTCAATCAATGGTATATGTAGAACTTGGAAAGTTAGGTTTGAAAATTAATTCAGTGGTGGTAGATATTAGAAATTAAAAAAAATATTTCACTTATAAACACTATAATTAGCTTAGTTGTCATTAATTAACTTGTACTTAGAGCCATTGATTTTGGGCCAAACCATGGAATTACAAAGAATGGAATGGAGGTATTCACTGCAGACCTTATGGGAGCACAGTTTGTTACTGGCTCCTTCAAAAGGACTCTTTTTTTTTCTTTTAAAGTCCTGCCTTCATTGTGGATCCTCTCCCCCTCACACACCCATAGTCTGTGATATTGATTGTCAAAGGTTAAAAAGAAGTGGTTTATTTCATTTAGAGAGCACTGATGCATCACAAGTACAGCAATAAATGGTCAATGAATCAAGAATGCGGGGGGTCTTAATCTGATATTTTTGAGTCTCTGCTCAAAGGCCCCTCCCTAAACTGCAAACCTCATGATTCCATAGGATGTTGAAAGTAGAATAATAGCCCTATAACAGTCTAGTGCAGAAATGGCCAAAGAAATGGGTCTTCGAGTAAATCAAGCCTGAAATCAAGCCCCAGAAGCCAAGATGGCTAAACTGAGATTGTCATAGTTTGGAGACATCATGAGAAGGCATGACTCACTAGAAGAGAAATCAATGCTTGGTAAAGTAGAAGGCAGTAGGAAAAGTGGAAGACCGCATTACAGACTCAATGAAGGAAGCCACGGCCCTGAGTCTGGAAGATCTGAGCAGGGTGGTTGATGATGGGGAGACTTCATCGAAGCCACCTGGACAGCAGTGAACAACAACAAATTCATTTTTTATTTTTTCTTTATGTTTATTATTGTTTTATTTATTATTTACTATTATTATTGTCAGAACATTTATATAAGCGGCAGTCTAATCACAGCAATTTGCTTAGAAAATAAACCGGGTGCAATCTCTGAGCATCTTGATTACAGATTGAGAAAGAACATTGTGAAGTCTTTCAGAACAAACACACAAACAAAACCCTGAGTCTTAACATTTTTCTTATCTCTAGTGCCGTCAGAAAGCCTCAGAGTATTGATTTAGAAGGAAACCATTGTGGTGAAATGCACTAGTAATCAATCCATAATGGGCAGGAATCCATAAAACTTTCTCCCCCTTTTTCTTGCCTATGTCTGTCTCCAGCTTTATGTAATACAATCACTAAAATTACCCCATAAAAGCTTTTATTGATTTTTATAAGTTGTTTCCTCAAGCACCCCCCCACATCACAGATATACACAAGCAATAATGTTGTTTTCTCTTTTGGCATGGCATGTTGCCATTCCTAAAACTCCAAACAGGTATTCATTAACAGTGACGGTGGGTCAAGTGCACACAGTAAAATGGAAACTGTGAATGTATCTGATCATTACGGATAATTTTCCCCGTGTTCCTACCTACACTCGGCACAAAATAGCTGCTTGAAACAACTAGCATTAGTTGTCAAAACAAAGCAAGCTGTTCTGTATGGTTGTGTGTTTAGAAACAGAGGACAGTGCTCTGAACAGCTGTCAATGGGCAGTTCTCTAGTTGTAGGCACTCTATAGGTCAGGGGTGGGCAACTATTTGGAGACCCAGGGCCAATTTCACTTCCAGAGCCTCCTGTGGATTACTCTCCCATTAGCAAATCCAAATACCTCCTTTGAGAGGAACCCTCTGAAAATGGTGACGAGATGATGTCGCATCGCTTCTTGTTGCCATTTTAACTGCAGAGGAAAATAGACGTACTTGGGGACAGTACGCTGGAGGAGCTTATTTAGTTCCTTTATAGCTGCCCTTCCAAGTCCTCGTCCACTTCTGATTTCTTGACTTCAGTTTTGGATGGTAGTGGGACTGCTTGCTCTTGTGAACCAAGAGACTGCAGTTGGTAGCATTGCTATTGTTAGAGTCTCCCAACTCAAAGAGGCTTTTGCTGAAGAGCCGGACTAAGGCCATTTCTGCACTATACTCTTATAGTGCTATTGTTCCATTTTCAACATCCTGTGGAATTGCGAAGAGGATTCTTGAACTTATTACAAGACCGTCTATGGCACTAGCTGTGAGCTAACAGTGCCTCCTGGGAAACGAATGAAATCTGTCATGGTGTGCGTGTGAAGGCTTCACTTGATCTCTCATGTGACTCAGGGCTTTCCAAGCCTTTAAACCTGATCAAGGAATAGGTGAGGAACAAACAAGGCCATTGCCGCACTAGACTGTCATAGTGCTATTATTCCACTTTGAGGCCCCTCCCTGAACTGCAAACCCCAGGATTCCACAGGATGTTGAAAGTGTAATAATAACACTATAAGAGTGTAGTGTGGAAACGGCCTGAATGTGCCAAACAGCTACTGACCGGCGGCAGTAGGGGCAGATGCTGCTGCAGAAGACCTCTTACAGACAGCAGCAATGGCACTTTAGCTAACTCTTGTCAATACTACAGAGAAGGAAGCAGCAGTAATATCCCATAGGACAGGATCAGAATTCAAAATTACCTTGACAGATTAGAAAACTGGGCCAAAATGAATGAATGAATTTTAACAGGGAAAAATGTAGAGTATTACACTTAGGAAGAAAGAATGAAATGCACAGATATAGGATGGGTGATACCTAACTTGAAGACAGTACGTATGAAAGGGATCTAGGAGTCTTAGTGGACCACAAGCTGAACATGGGTCAACAGTGTGATGCAGCAGCTAAAAAAGCCAGTGAGATTCCAGGCTGTATCAACAGGAGTATAGTGTTTAGGTCAAGGGATGTGATAGTACCACTTTATTCTGCTTTGGTAAGACCTCACCTGTAATATTGTGTCCAGCACCACAGTTCAGGAAGGATATTGACAAGCTGGAATGTGTCCGGAAGAGGGTGACCAAAATGGTAAAGGGTCTGGAAGCCATGCCCTATGAGAAGAGGCTTAGGGAGCTAGGTATGTTTTGTCTGACGAAAAGAAGGTTAAGAGGAGACATGATAGCCATGTTTAAATATTTGAAGAGATGTCATTTTGAAGATGGAGTAAGCTTGTTTTCTGCTGCTTCAGAAACTAGGACATGGAGCAATGGATTCAAACTACAGGAAAGGAGATTCCACTTGAACCTCAGAAAGAACTTCCTTATTGGTCAGAGCTGTTCAGCAGTGGAATATGCTGCCTCATGGAGCGTGGTGGAGTCTCCTTCTTTGGAGGTTTTTAAGCAGAGGCTGGGTGGTCATTTGCTAGGTGGGTGCTTTGACTGTTCCTGCATAGCAGGGGGTTGGACTTGATAGCCATTGTGGTCTCTTCCAGCTCTATGTTTCTATGATTCTAACCACTTCTGAATTTCTTTTACCATCAAAACCCTATGATGAGACTGTCCCAGCTCTCTGAAAATGTATTATTAGAGCTCCATATGCTTCCATTGAGCTGGTCTCATCCCCAACTCTTCGAAATGAGCCCAAATCAGGCCACTTCCACTTCTACTCTGGGAGATTTATGGTCATTCAAATGACCCCCTTCCTAAAAAATGCTACTCTGATTCTCTAGTCCTTGAGCCAGTCAGCAAAACTTTAGTAGTTCTACAGTCAGCCCTCCACTTTCATGAGATTTAGGACCACTATGAAATTAGAAGAACCACAAATATATCTAAAGCCCCCAAACCATATTTAACACACACAAAAAAGTACCTGCCAGCTTGATTTCCTCCTAGCAACCAAAGATTTGGCAGGAGACTAAGCCCCGCTTAACTGAACACAGCTGAGGCTGGACTCCAGTGTTATCAAAGTCCCTGTTTAAAACGGCATGAGGCGGCGGCAGCAGCAGAGGAGGCAGCAAATAGCCTGTGAAAAAGCAAATCTGCAAAGGTCAAACCTCTGAATGTGGAAGGACAATTGCACTTTCTTCCTTGGCTTTTGAAATAAAGAATATTGTGCAGATGTAACATTTCCTTAAGGCTGTTGTTGGATGAGTTTCGCTCTTTTTACTGCAATTTTCAAGCAAAGAATTATGTACGGTAGTGATAAGGGAAACCTAACTCACAGTCACCATGGCTCCTGGATATATTTAAGGGCGCAGGCAAAAGGCTGGAGGAGCAACTCAGATAAGCAGTTCCAGGGGCTACCTAAAGCTCACTGAGTGAACTCATGCTTTGCATGCAGCACACCCTGGGCTGAATTCCCAGCGTCTCCTATTAAGAGCTTCGTGGAGCTGATGATGAGAAAGGGCTCTCCTGTAAACTTTGGAGAGCCAAGTTAAATGAGCATTTTTTTCCCATTCCCACATTTCTACTATTGCAGTAACTTAACACTGTAGCTGAGCTTTTAGAAATAACTAGCGTATATACCAGGTGTTGCCCAGGATTTTATTTTCTCATAGATGATACTTGTTAGAAGGATTTGAGATCCTGTGTCTCTAATTCCCCAAACTGTCTTGTCCAGTACCTGTAACTTTTCCCCATATTCCCCAATCCAACCTGTATTCAGAGTTATTAACGTACACAGGTTGGGTTCCTGAGGAAATACATGCCCTCCTCTTTGCTGGTAGGCCTTGTCTCCATAGCAACTAGCCTGTTCTCTGGCTGAGAATTCTAAAGGACCCTCCCTAAACTGCAGACCCCTGGGATTCCATAGAATCTTCTCAGGCAGCCAGTCGTATGAGGTCTTCTCGCCTCATGCAGCCAATCGTATGAAGTCTTCACCTGACACAGACAAACATACAAACTTTGACTTTTATATGGTAGATAGTTTACACATCCAAAGAAAAGAGGTAGCACAGTTGCCAAGGGAAAGCCAACACGGCAAATACAGGTTCTACGTGTGAATGGTTTTCAGCATTTTATCCTCTGCAACAGTAGAAGTAGAATTTGGGGACTGAAGGAAAATTGCATTTGTGGGGGAAGACTTCTTATTGGGGGGTATGTCTTTATCTCCTCCCCCCCCCCATAGCTACACTCCTGTTTTGAACTGTGGCTAGCCGATAGAACACCTTATGAAGTAACAAAGTCAGAGTCCCTGGGGGACATGCAAAGTGTAAATAGGAAAAAAGAGATCTTCTCTTAAAAATAATTTTAAAAAACACACTACATGGGAGATAAATGTTCAGGGGCCTTAAATGCACTATTGAGATCGTGGCCTGCTTGCTATCACCGTATATGTTAGCATGGCTAATGGATTCTTGTCACGTTGAAAACTCACAGTTCTTCATTCTTGCTCTCCCTGCTTTCATAAAAATGATGGTAAAACTCATGCCTTCCCTCGCGTTCCCTCTCACCTCTTGGAATTTTTCAGCACAACTCTGCGTCCCCATCCTGGGACACCAACATCATGCAGAAGTAGCCAGAGAAGCATCTGACTTTAAAGGAACATAGCTTCTTAACAAGATTAGTTTTCCTTGGATACAGGGCCAGAATTGTCCTGACCTCTGAGGCGGCCATGCAGACTCCAGCTGCTCCTACTAGCTTTGGCCCCAAATGAAAACCATCTTTGCCATCTGAAAGCTTAGATGGCCAGATAGCGCTGAAGTCTTCTAACTTTACATCCTAAAAAAGCCAAGACACATCCATAATTATTTCTAATTTGACTTTATGCATACAAATTAATATCTACAAATCATGTAAGTCGGTACCCTATTCTGCCCCACTTGGGATAATGAATTTTCTCCCTCTGCCCTTTTCTGGAGGTTTGTAAGTGGCCACCTAGCCCCTGCAAATATATGGTTAGTTATTGTTAAACACCATAGGAAGGTTCGTCTGCTCACTTCAATTTCTACTAGCAGCTTTGAAGACCACCCGTCCCTAAGCAACATCAGGTGAGGAAGTTCATTGCCAACCAACTTGATATATGATAGCCCTAATAATGGCATTTTCCCCACAATATTCCTTCACTGGATCATTAACCTTAAACTTTTAGTGATTCTAGGGCTGCCAAATCTGCAGTTTCCCACTCCTTGAGATTTCAGAGTCCCAAACTAGAACTAGAAGGCAGGCTTTGTATAGTCACAGAAATTGGTGTTTTGGTGAGTTAGTACTTAGCATTTTAGTACTATGTTTTATTACTGTGTTTAATATTGTGTGTTTAAATTTTAGTTTTTGTTAAAAATGTTAGTGGGTGTTTGTGTTATTTTTGGTTAAAACTAATAATTAAGTACATTAAAAAAGTAAAGTCACAGGAGGTGGGCCCTTCTATAGCACTTACAAAACAAAGTCTGTGATTTGTATTAAAGAATGAGATAGAGAACGTGGATTTTCTGCACTCCCTCCGTACGAGATGCAACACATCACTGGCAAAAGAGTCTCATCCATACGGCAATGAATCCATTCCAAGTTTTGGCTAGCTTTAAAGGAGCTGTCAATGGTGCTGGAATAATTTGGGATATAGCGTCCAGCATCTTGGAGGGCTCTTTTATGGTCTGTATTAAGGCCTGGGGTAGATTCACTGCAAAGAATTTGAAGTCTTGGGAATTTTTGGCCATTCAGTTGTTGTTCTTGTTCAATTGTTCCTATTCAAGTTCTGTGATTCCTCGTATAGTTTGTATATCTTATTTATTTCACGTCTTGTATATATGAAATTGGTAACTTGAAGTACACCAATTTTTTATTTCTTTATTTTTTTGAAGTAATTAACACTGATTACAGTTTAACACTGATATAATATTAACATTAATATACATATAAAAATTATTCCAGTGATTGATACGAAATGGCCAGTGCTCAACCCACAACCGATAAATTCATTTTCCCAATATATATATTGCTGTTTTTAACCTTGCCCTCCCTCTCATCTGTAATCTACTACCCTGGGAACAAAATCAATTTTTATTTAAAATCCCTTTCCTTAGATGTAGATTGTATCTTTTATAATTTTTTACCTCTTCCTTTCTTTAACTGTTTCTATTAATTTGTTCCACTTCCTTAGCCAATTACCTTCCTTCGACTAACCAAAGTGCACCAATTTAAGGTTCTAAGGCCATTTCCTCACTAGACTGTTATAGTGCTATTATTCTGGTTTCAACATCCCGTGGAATCCTGGGGCTTGCAGTTTAGGGAGGGGCCTTAAAGGGTTTGTGGATTCAGTGCCACATTGACATGGAAGCCACTGGCTACCACCTTTAGTATTAACACTAATGCATTATTGTTAAATTAAAATTTAATTTTAATATGTCCAAAGAGTCGTGCCTCAGATATACAATAATTTCTTTAGTATATCTGGAAATAATTAAATAGGACTTGGATCCTATCTAGTTTAACTGGTATGGCATTTGTGTCTTTGTTTTACTAAAAGGAAATAGATGTTAGAGCTGTTTCCCAGCTGCCACCAAGAAAGATGGCAGCTGTTTTCTTCAAGTGCCACTTGCCCTGAGATTTATCTCCCCAGATGGAGAATCAGAGAAGCATAGCAATTCATCAAATTTCAGCCAACAGTCAGAGACCTGGCAACCTAAAGTTCCTGTGAAGACCCTGAGACTGCAAGAGCTTCCCCCACTGCCAAGCTGTTGGCCTATACTTCACTTCACTTTTAAGGAAACAAGAGTATATTTGTATGTTTTTCTTTTTATAAATGCTAGTTATAATTGCCGTTCAAAATGTTGCCAAATATATTTCAGCTTATCCAGGATGTGAAATGGCACGTGCTTTACCATGTTCATTTGTTTAGATGTAAGAAGCTTTCATACAATCATAGAGTTGGAAGAGACCGCAATGGCCATTGAGTCCAACCCACTCTGCCAGGCTGGAACAAACACTCAAAGCAACCCTAGCAAATGGCCATCCAGCCTCTGCTTAAAAACCTCCAAAAAAGATGACTCCACCACACTCTGAGGCAGCATATTCCACTGTCAAATGATTCTTACCATCAAGAAACTCTTCCTGATGTTTAGGTGAAACCTCTTTTCCTGTAGTTTGAACCCATTGCTCCGTGTCCTAGTCTCTGGAGTAGCAGAAAACAAGTTTGCTCCATCTTCAACAGGACGTCCCTTCAAATATTTAAACATGGCTATCATGTCACCTCTTAACCTTCTTTTCATCAGGTTAAACATACCCAGCTCCCTAAGCCTCTCCTCATAGGACTTCATGGTTTCCAGACCCTTCACCCTCCGTTGGACGCATTTCATCTTGTCGATGTCCTTCTTTCATTCCTTAGTGAAAGGAATCTACAAGAAAAGAAACTTCCTAAACATTGGGAAGAATTGGTAAGAGCTGTTTGGTAGTGAAATAGATTGCCTCAGGAGCCAGTGGATTCTCCATCTTTGGAGGCTTTAAATAGAAGTCAGATGGTTATTTCTAAGGAGTGCTTTAGTTTTGAATTCCTGGATGACAGGGAGCTGGAATAGATGGCCCTTGAAGCACCTTCCAACTCTGTGATCCTGTGATTGCGCACACTGAAACAGGACTTGGAAGAATGACTAGACGATCCTCCAGGAATTATGGCCACTTTTCCAAGTCTGCTCCAAAACTGAACATCTAGAGATTTTCTTGGAAGCTGATTACTGAAGAACAATGGTGATGGCAACTTGCACTTTTAAAAACAAAATAAAGCCAAAAAAAAAAAAAAAGATCATGCCCCAAAGGTAAAATGAACAAAATGGGTAGATGGTGGAAATCTGTGGTATTCACTTATCAGTTTGTAACATGTGAACATGACACACGTATAGAAATTTGTCACCTGCTGTCTTCCATTATTGAAGCTCAGGGATAGGCAAGGCTGTGCCAGCTGGTTTTTTGTCTGTCCTACCACTCTTAAGGTATAGCAGGACCCTGCCTCTAGGAAAGATGGCAATGAATGCCAAAATGTCTCCAGAGCTTTTAAGTTGCAGGTGGTTTTATGTACAACACTGAATATTTGAAAAGGGCCAGGAAAATAGCTTGTCATAAATAATCCCAACAGAATGTCTCTCTCTCTGTGTGTGTGTGTGTTTCTCTCTGTTTGTTTTTCCCAAATGGCTTGGCTAATGCAAAGCAGACCTGACAGCCTGGACTGCCAAGTATTCCGCTAACAAAGCATTCTTTGCTCAATCTGCGGGATAAGCATATTGCCTTTCTTCCTCCCTGTCCATTAAACCCAGAGCCTGGCAGGCTGCCTCGTCATGCATCTCTTCCGAAAGAGAGCCACTTGATTGGATTTCAGCTACTTACCCTCCTGTGGTTTGCAGGGCAGCCTTTCCAGGGCAAATATTGAGTAAGAGCTAAGGAGGTTGCATAGCAGCAGCCCCTTGGTGGAAAGGAATGGGCAGGCGGGGCTGTGGGAATGGAGAGTGGTTATGAGAATTGGGGCGAAAAAAGATGAAAGCTTTAATTCGTCATCTTAGACAACTGTACGTATTATTACAAATGCTTTTTGTCTTACCCTAAGAAAACAAGGTATGGAAAGGCTAGCTGTAAGCCGTTGTTACCTGCTGGAGCACCTGCAGGGTTTATGGGGGGGGGGGATGAAGACATAGCTCCTTCAGATAAAAATTCTGCCCCTTAAATAACATTTTTGCACAAAGTCCATATTTCTAGCATTGGACAGAGTGAGCCATTGAAAATAACTGAGACCTAGAACTTTTCCATTTGCTGTTTTTACATACCCTGGGTGACTATGCAGCTGTGCCTGCCCCTTTTCTTTGGTCACCTAAACTGCATTTCTAAATGCTCAACTGAACTTCTAAGTTACTACAATGGTGGAAATTTGGAGAGCAAAAGTAGATTTCATTGGGAGCAGAATTCTTATGGGGTGATGAAGCCCTCATTCCCCACCCCACCCCGCGAGCTAGAGAAAACGAAGGGAATTTTTCTCCAACACCATATGATGCAAGGTGGGGGGGGGGAGGGGACAGACTTCTTCAGGGATGAGAGAAGTTGAGTGAAGATATGCCAGGCATCACTCTGGTAGGTAATGCCAAGGTGTTGATCACTTACCAGATGACAAAGGACCTGATTGTGTGAAAAATGAGATGCATGTTTTGATGAAAAGATGTCCATTATCCAAAAGCACAGACATCAGTTTTGAGCACTTCTGGTGAAATATCTTAAGGGGCAAGTGTGGTGACCATATGTTCTACCTTCTCACCCCCAAAAGACTGTTCCTTCTTTGACACACTGTCCAAAGCCACTTACAAGCCGATGGTCTTGAAGTTCTCCAAGTTTTCACTTGGACAGGATGCTGAACAGCAGGCATATGGGTTATTGGGTCATAAGTCTCACTCCTAGGGTGTGATCTGTCCTCCTCGTTTATAAAGCCTAGTGGATCTCAGAGAGAGAAAGAGGAAGAGGAAAAGAGAAGATTCAAAAACATCAAACAGCACTTTTAACAGATTTCTTTTGGATCCCAAAGGAATGTCTTTAACCACTAAAACCATATATTTATTACAGTGAGTGAAATAAACAAAATATTAAAGTCTTGAAGCAAAATATTTTGTCTTCCAGATCCTGCTGCTTGGATATGAATCGAAAGCCATTTCCTCACTACACCAATATAGTGCTATTATTCCACTTTCAACATCCTGTGAAACTCTGGGATTTGTAGTTTATTGAGGCCAAAGAGCTCTCTGGCTGACCATTCTAAAGGCCCCTCCCTAAACTGCAGACCCCAGGATTCCATAAAATGTTGGAAGTGGAATAATAGCACTGTAATGGTGCAGTGTGGAAATGGCCAAAGACTACTATAGTCAACATAGAATCATAGAATCATAGGAATGTAGAGTTGGAAGAGACCCCCGGGGCCATCCAGTCCAACCCCCTGCCATGCAGGAACACCCCCAAAGCACTCCCGACAGATGGCCATCCCGCCTCTGCTTAAAAACCTCCAAAGAAGGAGACTCCACCACATAGTAGTAACAGAAATTGAATAAGGAGTTTTCTGAAATATATCATTGGTTGTAGACAATTGTTGTTAGATATTACTCTCCAGACTGAGACTTAAGACGTCCGGAAATCCATTGCTCCCACGGTAAAGTTCCCAGATGAGGCTGCAGTAAGTGACAAATTAGAGAGGCTATCTGCAACTGATTGTTTTAACTTTTTATCAAGATTTAGATTTATGGTTTCTAAAACATGTGCATAGGTGAGTTGTTGTTGTCTTATCTGCAAGCTGATTGTGGCATTCTGGGTGCTTTCATACAATGATGTGAAGGAATGGTGCTTTATGTTATTTTATTCTGGTGTATGGGTTTAATAATGCTTTTATGTTGTTTTGTATTAATAGATATGGGGTTAACACTCAGTGGTTAAGTTTAATTTCATATACAATACAATGCAAGGTTGTTCTGGAGAATAGAAAGTGAAAAGCAAATCGCGTATAGAAGCCAGGCTAATAATGCGTGAGGAGTTAAGGTTGAAGGAGAGAGCTGGAAGAAAACTGGAGATGGAGGCTGAGAGCTAGGCATACAATTGAAGGAGAAGTGGAGAAGAGAGGAGAGAGCTGAAAGACAAGGAGGCCAACAAGAAGTAACCAAACAAAGGAGTCAGAAGTGGGCAAATAACCAGATTGTGAAGCTTGGTATATGGAAGAAAAGTTTTGGGAGAAAAACTTGCCCGTAGGCCTCTGCAAGGAACTGCTTGCTTGGAACCTGAGCAGAAGAGAGGAGGAGAAGTGTGAAATAATGAGGCAATAATTTGTGGATATAGTTATTAGTAGTTTGTTTAGCTGGATCTGTAGTAGTTAGAATAACATTATCCTGTCTTCTTTTTATTTTCCCTTTCTCATTACGGTTCGGTGGGGTGGAGATCTGAGTCCTTTTGTGTATTAGTAGGTTAGTCTTGTTTAGTTATTAAGTCAGTGAGTCACTGTTTAGTGAGTTTTTCAGTTTACTGTTTTAGTATTTTATTTAATGTGTAACTTTATGTTTATGTTGGAAATCTTAGTTGGAGTTTATTATTTTATGTGAAAACTGATAAATAAATACATCGATAAAAAGAAAAACAAAAATAATATAAAAGGTATGTAACGCACACATACACAAACGTCTGCAGTTTGGCAAGCATAACCCTCTCCCAAGCTGGGGGATGTACTGTGTTGAATAATTTAACTTTTTGTAGAAGGTCTCTAGTGGCGGGGTAGGGAAGCCCATCCCGACCATCCCTGTATAACATTGGGAGAGTAGTATCAGATAAGCAAGGATCCTTCCTTGCCTGGATTCCCCTTTCCTGGTTATACAAGTTACAGGGAGCTAAGAAAGGATAATGGAAAGCCGTAGGTCAACATGGGAGGGGGATGCAGGTCAGATCTTTAAGTCTGTTCAAGGATGCGTGAAAAATACCAAAGAAGGGCCTTGATGAAGATTCTCCTCGTCAAGGTGTTTCGATACTTGAAAGCCCCTTTCTTGTTTCTTTTCCTAGTTTTATTTTAATATTATTTCCACCCCTATCCTGAGGCCTTTATACTTTACCTAATTCCATCAAAAGATAGAGCCATTTTCGGATTTCTGAAATCAGCATCCATTCTGACAGTCAACAGGAGACAGGAAGCTTCAGGGCTCAGGGACTGGCGTGAAACTGATCCAGGCAGAAGTGCTTGGAAGTGCTCCTTTCCAGTGGCAGAAGTGCTCCTTTCCAGTGGCAGCTGGTGGCTTCCATTCAATGGAGCAAGGAATCTGCTCAGAGTTTTGGTGTAAATTTTGAAAGCACTGTCCAGAGAGCTGAATCCTATCCTCTAAACAGAATCAGTACTTTGAATAGCTCCTATAAAGTTCAGACTGAAGTCTGGAATGGATCACTGTCCTACGCACAGGCACATCAGCTGCCACTGCTGTTTTTCACAAGTATCTGAACTGAGCTGTTGGGGTTGGTTATGGCCTCAAAAATGAGAACCAAACCTGTGTTCTTCTCCCTTCCTAGTTCATGCTTAGCTTTGTCACTTCAATCCTAATTACAGCAACATGGCCCAAGGAAGTTTTCCCCCTAAGGCAAAGCGACACTTAATGGTACCCTTCCCTCAAGTCAAGGCACATAATGACTGAGGCCAGCCAAGTTATTTTGGCACTTCAAGCAGAAGAATCCTCATCTCCACCTGTCTGGGAGTGAAAATGCAGAAGTAATAAATTAAATTAACTGACAATTTTCCGCCCTTTGTGGCATGCAGAATCAGCCACCTAAGGCAGCTGCCTCACTCTTCTCAGTGGCAAGGCTGACCCTGACTAAACCACAGCTGCCCATTACAAAAATAGGAGACACTGGCCTAGTATCAGAATACCGACAAGAAGCTAAGAACCTCCTACTAAACTGACATTCAGACACAGTTTCCTGTAACTTAAACAGGAGTGAAATGCTACCTTTCCTCTCCCCCTTCCGCCATGTGTATCTGTTTGTGTTGGGGACAGAGGCACACAAAAGCTTTGTAATATTTCATGTAAATGTAAAAAATAGTTCATGAAGCTGGAATCTAGTGCCAGTTGGCCCATTTAGTTGGATTTCTACTGTGTAAATAAGATGGTACCTTCAAATTATTGGCTTGGAAATTAACTGCCTCTCCCTTACTTAGTCATAGAATCATAGAATAATAGAATCATAGAGTTGGAAGAGACCCCAGGGGCCATCCAGTCTAACTCCCTGCTATGCAGGAACCCACATCAAAGTACTCCCAACTGATTGTCATCCAGTCTCTGCTTAAAAACCTCCAAAGAAGGAGACTCCACCGCACTCCACGGAGGCAGCACATTCCACTGCCGGACAGCCCTGACCGTCAGGAAGTTCTTCCTGAGGTTCAGGTGGAATCTCCTTTCTGGCAGCTTGAATCCATTGCTCCTTGTCCTAGTCTCTGGAGCAGTGGAAAACAAGCCCACTCCCTCCTCGGCATAGCATCCCTTCAAATATTTAAACATGGCTATCATAATCTTCTCTTCTGCAGATTAAACATCCCCAGCTCCCTAAGCCACTCCTCATAGGGCTTCATGGCTTCCAGACCTTCATGATTTTGGTTGCCCTCCTCTGGACATGTTCCAGCTTGTCGATATCCTTCTTGAATTGAGGTGCCCAGAACTGGATACAGTATTCCAGTTGTTCCAGTCCAGATGGTAATTGATATAAATAAGGAGGCATGATGCAGTGGAGCTCCAGAGGGTCAGTGGCTTTCTGCTTTCATTCAGCTGTTGTGAGATCAAATGCTGCTGCTTTCACTCTGTGTGTGTATGCATATGCAGGTGTGTGCGCATGCGCACACATGCCTTCCGGTCGAGTTATGATGAGTTGAGTTATGGTGACCTCATGAATTTTCACAGGGTTTTCTCAGGCAAGGAATACTCAGAAGTGACTCTACCCATTTCTTCTTTTGCTCTCAAAACATCATTCTTCATACTCTTTTCCACACTACTCTTTCACACCAAGAACTACTACTATCAGCTGAGTAGGTCCATGGCTATTTCTGATTAGATGCATAGGGACCAAGAGTGCAGTTTCCTCCAATCACCCACAGCTTTAAAGCCCCACATCTGAGGTTGCTGGGTGTTCCCTTTGTCCACTTGTTCTCCCAGATGGCCACCACATTCCTGTGTCAACAGATGTTGACTTGGACTTGTGTCCTGCTAAATTCAATAGAACCTACTCCCTCATAAGCATATTTATAGTTGCAAACAAACACCTGGACTGTTGTGTGTAGGATTTTATGTAGGTAAATGATATTCAAATGTCATTACCATGTCTTGACATCAAAGAGTGCAGTTCTTACTGAGGAAAATGTTCAGCTGAAAACATGCTGAAGCCAGGGCCATTTTCTCACTGGACTGTTGTAGTGCTATTATTCCACTTTCAACATCCTATGGAATCCTGGGGTTTGCAGTTTGAGGAGGGGCTGACTACAAACCCCAGTATTCCATAAGATGTTGAAAGTGGAATAATAGTAGTATAACAGTCTAGTGTAGAAATAGCCCACCTCTTCCCTCCCAATGGGGACCAAACATCGCTTAGGACTACCCTTGCCATGACATAGCTTTGTGCCAGACTTGAGGTTTGCCCTAGACTGGAAGGGGTCTAGGGTATGACTTAGCTTCTCCCCTGGTCCATCCCTTCTCTGCTCCTTCATGACACCACCTTCTCTGGAAATCAGGTCGTGCAGTGTCTGAAGCCAACCAAGTTTGTTTGTTGATCTGTTCATATGCTTGTATCTTGCATTTCAGAGTTACACAACATGAAGTGACTTTCAAACAATAAAGGGATTTCACCTATAAATATGCAGACAATGCAGTAAAAGAAATGAAGAAAATTAAGCAGAGTTTGTTGCATCAGAGCCAGCATGGAGTAGTGTTTTGAGCATTGGACTACAACCTTGGAGATCAGAGTTCGATTCCCCACTCAGCCATGGAAACCCACTGGGTGACATTGGGTGCCTCACACACTCTCAGCCCCAGAAAACGCCATGATTGGTTCATCTTAGGGTTGCCATATGTCAGAAACAACTTGAATGCACACAACAACAACCAAGTTTGTTGATATTAGAAATCATGCTTTAACTGTTTAGGAGAAGCTGGTCTGAAACTTTTAAGAGCAATTTTAAAGGGCTGCAGAGAAGCAAGACATGAGTTTCATAGTGGAGGGCCACCAATGAGAAATCTGTTCCCCTCATACTCATCAATCCAGCAGTTCTAACTAGCAGGTACATGAATGCTCTGATGATGTGCTAAATGAATAGCCAGAATCATATGGACGTAGAGGATTCTAAATGTAACCCCGACTGTAATTACTGACTGTAATTGTCACAAAAGAGAAGCCTCTTGCTCAGACTCCCTGGTTCCTGTTAAAATTCTGACAGCTGCCTTTTACCCAGATGTGGTTTATGAGTTAATTTCCAAGGTAGAGCACAATAATATATCCTACTTTATTCCAGGTTAGAGACCACAAGGGAACAGGTTATGTAAATGCTGTAGTTCCAAAGTTATGTTGGCAAGTGAAGTTCAAATTCCCAGAAACACTTCTTCCTTTCCCTAGGCATTAAATGTAGTAATAGTTGCCTCAGGTGGCTATAGCCTTTCATCTGTTATTGGACCAGCCCTGGGAGTGGTGGGTTGAAGTTATTATTGTTTCTAATTGTTTCTCCTTCCTATTGGAATTTGGCATTCAGTGGGAAGGAGAAGATAAGTGTAGCCAGACACTCATCTTAGATTTTAAAAAAGCGGACTTCTGGAAACTTAAGGAGCTGCTGGCTGGAATTCAGTGGTCAAGAATAGTGAAAGGGAAAGGAGTTCAGGAGGCATGGGAGTTCCTTAAAAGGGAGATACTGAAGGCACAGTCTAAAACTGTGCCAATAAGGAGGAAAAATGGAAGGCATCTGAAGAAACCAGAATGGTTGACTAAAGAACTCTCAGCTGAGCTGAGCGTTAAGAGAAACGTGTACAGGAAATGGAAGAAGGGGGAAAACACCAAAGAAGAATTTAAGCAAGTAGCCAGGAGATGTAGGGAGAAGGTCAGAAAGGCTAAAGCACAGAACGAACTTAGGCTGGCCAGAGACATTAAAAACAATAAAAAGGGCTTTTTTAAATATGTCCGCAGCAAAAGGAAAAAGAAGGAGACGATAGGGTCACTGCGCAGAGAAGATGGTGAATTACTAACAGGGGAAAGAGGAAAGGCGGAACTACTTAACACCTTCTTTGCCTCAGTTTTTTCCCAGAAGGATACAAGCACTCAACCTGGCGGTTGGGGAGCAGGTGAGGAAGCAGGGGAAATGCGGCACATAATAGGTAGAGAGGTGGTACAGGAATACGTGGCCACACTGGATGAATTCAAGTCTCCAGGGCCAGAGGAATTGCATCCTAGGATATTAAAAGAACTGGCAGAGGTCATTTCGGAACCGCTTGCTATAATCTTTGAGAAATCTTGGAGGACAGGAGAAGTTCCAGCAGACTGGAAGAGGGCAAATGTTGTCCCCATCTTTAAGAAGGGAAAAAAAGAGGACCCAAATAATTATCGCCCAGTCAGCCTGACGTCAGTACCCGGAGCAGATCATTAAGCAGTCAGTTTCTAATCACTTAGAAAGCAATGCGGTAATCACGAGAAGCCAACATGGATTTCTCAAAAATAAGTCATGCCAGACTAATCTTATCTCTTTTTACGATAGAGTTACTAGCTTGATAGATGAAGGGAATGCTGTGGATGTAGCATATCTCGATTTCAGTAAGGCCTTTGACAAAGTCCCACATGACATTCTTGCAAAGAAGCTAGTAAAATGTGGACTGGACAGGGCTACTCTCAGGTAGATCTGTAACTGGTTGACTGACCGTTCCCAAAGGGTGCTCACCAGTGGCTGCTTTTCATCCTGGAGAGAAGTGACTAGCGGGGTGCCACAGGGTTCTGTCCTGGGCCCAGTGCTGTTCAATATCTTCATCAACGACTTGAGTGAAGGAATAGAGGGCATGCTCATCAAATTTGCAGATGACACCAAATTGGGAGGGGTTGCTAATACGTCAGAGGACAGGATCAAAATTCAAAATGACCTGAACAGATTGGAGAGCTGGGCCAAGGCTATCAAAATGAAATTGAACAGAGAGAAGTGTAAGATCCTACACTTAGGTAGCAAAAATGCAATACAGAAATATAGGATGGGGACATGTGGCTGGATAGCAGTACGTGTGAAAGGGATCTAGGAGTCTTAATAGACCACAAGCTGAACATGAGTCAGCAGTGTGATGCGGCAGCCAAGAAAGCCAATGCGATTCTCGGCTGCATCAATAGGAGTATGGTGTCTAGATCGAGGGGGGTACTGGTACTGCTCTACTCTGCTTTGGTTAGACCTCATCTTGAATCCTGTGTCCATTTCTGGGCACCCCAATTCGAGAAGGACATGGTCAAGCTGGAGCAAGTCCAGAGGAGGGCGACCAAAATGGTGAAGGGCCTGGAAGCCAAACCCTATGAGGATAGACTTAGAGAGCTGGGTATGTTCAGTCTGCAGAAGAGAAGGTTAAGAGGGCACATGATAGCTATGTTTAAATATTTGAAGGGCTGCCATGTAGAGGAGGGAGAGGGCTTGTTTTCTGCCGCTCCAGAGACCAGGACAAGGAGCAATGGATTCAAGCTGCAGGAAAGGAGGTTCCACCTGAACCTCAGGAAGAACTTCCTGACGGTCAGGGCTGTCCGGCAGTGGAATATGCTGCCTCGGAGTGTGGTGGACTCTCCTTCCTTGGAGGTTTTTAAGCAGAGGCTGGATGGCCATCTGTCGGGAGTGCTTTGAGGGTGTTCCTGCATGGCAGGTAGTTGGACTGGGTGGCCCCAGGAGTCTCTTGCAACTCTACATTTCTATGATTCTAATTGCATTAATATCAGGTATCAGTTTACTGTGTATATGGCCATTTCCACACTAGACTGTTATAATGTGATCATTCCACTTTCAACATCCTGTGAAATCCTGAGGTTTGCAGTTTAGGGATTCCATAGGATGTTGAAAGTGGAATAATGGCACTATAACAGTCTAGTGCGGAAATAGCCCAAGTTTTAATCCGTCTTTCAAATAAACATGCTTAAAAGGCTGAGCACGCACCTTTGTTGTACCTACGTTTACATGGCATAGCTAACAGACTGAGACTATCACTATCCATTTTACTGTGTTTAGTGATGTGCTGAAGATCCATTCTGTACACATTTTAAAGCTAATTGACCTACTGAGTGCTTCCTAGACTAATATGAAAGTTGGAACAGTTATTTCCCCCAGATTCTATACTTTTCCAGAGTTTGTTATGGGTCATGGGTTGTTATGGGTTGTTATGGGCAATTCATGGGTCATAAATGGTGCACAAACATGTGTCTATTAGGAGACATTATATGCAAAACACATTAGAAAGTGATATATAAAAATGCATGTGCTATGTATATGAAGTACATGTGTTTTTAAAAAGTGTATAAATCCAGATTTTCACACAGTTATTAAATAAATCACAGAATATTGAAGAAGCTGTATATGCATGCAAGGGGCATAGGTAAATAGAGACTGATTTGTTTATCCCTAACCAGAAATTTAATTAATTCCAGGTGATATTAATGTTAATATTCCAAACTCAGACTAGCTTGTGGAAATTGTCTCTTAACACTTTAGAGAGCTCTGCTTTTTTAAAAAAAAACATTCTAATTTCTAAAGGTTATGATATTTAGATATTCTCTTCCACAAACTTAAAAATGAGAAAAATTATGGGTTTGGTAAAGAGAAAGTTCAGAAATAATTGCAAATGAACTTTTAAAATTTACCAGATTCCCTTCCACCCACCCAGCTCAGAATTAAATTTTACATCTGGAGTGTGAAGATGTTACAATAATAATTCTACAAAGTCCCCAGTGCCTTTCTTTCCAATTTACTGTTTCTAAATATTTTCATAGATTATTAGAACCCAGACTTTATTTGAAACAATGTTTTCAAAGGTCTCAGTTTGCACTGAATATTTGCACTGAACATTTCCCTTCACATTCATGTTTTGGGGGCATACATAGGATGCCATTACGTTCTTTTTTTACCGCTGTATTAATAGGTGTCAACTGGTTTCTGCAATGGAAGCACTTTTAAAATAAATGCAGATTTACATAACTGTTAACCATGGAAAAACAATGGTTCTATTAATAATAAAGCGCAATGTTTCTGTGTGATTCCAGAAATTCCCTTACAAGTGGCAAAGACTTTTTTTTACATTATGGAGAATGCTTGGCCCGAACTTAGTTGTTTAATACATGTAGACCATTTCCCCACTAGACTGCCATAGTACTATTATTCCACGTTCAACGTCCTTTGGGATCCCGGAGTTTGCAGTTTAGGGAGGGACCCAAAGGCCCCTCCCTAAACTGCAAAGCCCAGGATTCCATAGGATGTTGAAAGTGGAATAATACTATAATAGTATAACAGTCTGGTGTGGAAATGGCCTCAGAATAATTAGAACATTCCTAAGTGGTCACTCCACAAGTCCCCGCTGATTCAGTGGGCCTAGTCTAGTTGCTACTAGCTATTGAGTTTAAGACCTCTTTTTCAGTGCCTTCCTTCTGGATATTCTTTTCCATTTCCAGCTCCACCACATCTTTCTTCCCCGTGCTCCATTGCTGTGATAACTGAAGCCCCGGTCAGAGCTGCTGATGACGAGCAGCAGCTGTTGGTCCCTGGGGCTCTGGCTGGAGAGGAGTCCTGCAGCCCAAGAGCTCCCCCTGCTGCCGTGGACCAAGCAGGTGCGGACGTCCCTCTGCCTGCTCCTTTGGGGCAACAGGGATCCGATTCTGAAGATGCTTTGGAGCCTGTGGTCAATCAGCCCACAGACAGGCGGAGACTCAAGAGAGCTCAGCAAAGGGAGGCTTCCTTGATTAAGTTCAAGAAGCGGTGACTGGCCACACCTGTGTCTTGGGCTATATAACTACCTGCCTGGAAGCTTTCCTTTGCTTGTGGCAAACTTTCTACAAGTCCTCTCCTTGCCTGTTCCTTGCTTCCAGCACCAGGCTCCTGATACCTTGGATTGACCTCTTGGCTCCAGACCCCTGGCTTTTGGAACTCTGACTATGGCTTTTGCTTGTCACTCTGGCTTAGGTAAGTGGACTTCCCTTGAGTAAGTGCTTCCTTGACTCTTCCTGGCAGGACTCTGCTAGCTCTCCCACTCCCTTTTCCGGGCTTGCTGCCCGGGTCTCTGACCCTGAAAATTGCCTCTTAGGAGAATTCAACTACTGGGTTGAGTGGGTCCCAGTGCTGGGAGGAACATCAGGCCTGGATGTCTGTTGCCACCATTGTGGCTCAGCAGCAAGCACGATTTATTCTGAGGTTTTCTTTCCTACTGTGCAAGAAACTGGAAGCCTGGTACCAAGAGGATGCCTTTCCTTAGTCTGCTCAGCATCACAAGTTATGTATCATATAAAATGACAGAGACAGCGTCACTGAAACATTGAGTGCATATTCACTGGTACCATTTCTGAAGTGTGATGGCACTATGGAAGGAACTAGAACTGACCAAATTTATGTAATGAGGGAAGCCACTAAAAAATCTAGGGATGAAAAAACAGGTCTTTCTGTGTGCCCATTAACAACTCTGCAGTTGTGATGCAAAAGGAGTGTTAGATACTGTTGCCAATGCCTGCAGCAACACAGTTGGTTTTAAAGCAACCAGACTTACCTTCCTGCATGCTTCCTCCATGCTCACAGATGGAGCACTCAGGTAGTTGCTCCCAGTGGTATATACTGTATATGCTGTTCATGTAAAGTTATGAAGTCAGAAAGGAAACAGTAGTCTTTTTAATTTTTCATTTCATTATTGTTTTAAAATCTGTTTTAAAAAACACCTTATTGCTAATGAAAGCCCATATTCCAAGTGCACAGGAACCTGCTTTCCTACTGTAATTTTATTTTCCCAGTGTGCAAAATGTGTCCAACTACACGTTAGAAACAGAGCTTTCCACACTGTGTGTCACAGCACATTAGTGTGTCGCCTACATTGTGTGGAGGTGTGTCCCGGGAATGTAACAGGTGGAAGGGCTGCCTGTGGTGCCCGCCACTGTCCCGGGCTGAAGAAGACCCTGGCAAGGGGGAAGGGCTGCCTCTCCCACTGCCAACCCCCCAGCTGAGGAAGACTGGCGGCAGCAAGCCGGGCTTGGGTGGAGGGGCTGCCTCCACTTACTGAATTACTGTGTCACAAAATGATGCGTGTCTAAAAAGTGTGTCACCAATGTGAAAAGTCTGGAAAGCTCTGCATTAGAATATAGTTTGGCCTGCCCTCTGAGGGCTCATGCAATTGGTGGGTACCTAGAGGTTATGCCCTGATTCAGAAGAGACGGGAGGTTCACGGTTACCTGCCTGATTCATGAGAGAAAATAAATACTGTCCTTGTTACCTAATGACATTTGCAAGGTGTAAAAAATAAGTGCCAAATTGAAATGTGAACCAGTGGCATGGAATGTCCCCAGTCAGTTTATGAGAAGTCTGAAGCAAGATAAAATCTGACTCGCTTCTTTGCTGTTCATTTTTGAGAAATCCCCAAGAGGTTACCTCCGGGGCTGATTGCCATCAACTGCTGTAAATTAGGTGTTGATTAGCAGTGACTTGAGGACAATCCATGGGCTGGGGGAGAAGGGGAGGAGGACTCCGGAGCATATTCATTTACGGAGGGGAGAGCACACAGAGTGGGGGGGGACACCTCCACAAATGCAACTGGAGTTTCAGATTGGTTTCTGAGCGCTAAGAAGACAGTACGGGAGAAAAGGCAAGGTCATTTGTTATTCAGGTAGCAGAAGCACTTCTGCAGGCTCATCAGATTAAGTTCACCAAAAATCAGTTCCAGTACCCAGCGTAAAGAAATTGAGTGTCATCCTTATAAAATGGAGAAAGATTTGTCAAGTTACTGCTTTTTTTCCCACTTGCTAATGATAAGAATGCCTTGAAGCTAGCTCGGGTTGCTGTTGAATTGTAGAAAACCACAGACACGGGGGGATCTACTTCATGAGCATCCCCTGCTCTTTACAAAACCTGAAGAAGAGGACTTTGATTTGTTCACAGACTTGTAGGTCAGGCATCAGAGTGATGGATCCTTGGATAGTGGAAGCCCTTGTCAGGAAGTACCGAGGATGCCTGCCCCAGCTTTGCTTTTGTCTTTTTTAATGGTATTTGATGTCAAGTGGCTTCCATTCGTCACTGTAGTTTTCGGACATTAGCCCAGAAATTGAATCCATCTTGGACATGGGCAAACTGGAATGGCTGCACCATGGTGGTGCCCATTGTTTTGCAGCAGTGGCACTCCTAAATTTCCTCAGTGACTTTTTTCCCCTTCTTTTTTAACATTGGAATGTTAACTGTACATTGATTATAATTACTTCTTCCCACACGCCTTCTATGTCGCTGTTTACAATCAAGTCCAGTGATTTGTGACTGGGTACATAACAAAATCAGGCAGAGTTCATAGTCTGTTCTTTCACAGCTTTAGATGGGGTGGTGGTAGACATTGTTTAGGGCAGGGCTTTCCAGACGGTGTGCCTCAACACGTTAGTGTGTCGCCTGAAGTGTGTAGGTGTGCTGCCTACAATCTTGGAAATATATGGTATTATTTATAAATCATATATTTTAAAAAATACATGAAAGATTTTCATGAAATATGTTGTGACCCCATACATTTTGTTATTACAATTTATGTATGTGTCTGTATCTCTTATCAGGGGTTAGTTTAACCTCCGGTTTGCTAGGAGAACTGAAATTACTGTGTCGCGAAATGATGCATGTCTGAAAAGTGTGTCACTAACCTGAAAAGTTTTGAAAGCTCTGGTTTAGAGAGGTAGTTCATGGTGTAGTTGATGAATGGAGACCAGGGTTCCATAAAGGTGACCCTTTTTTAATTTTTATTTCTCTTCTGTTTAGCTGAGCATGAGAGGTTAATTTTTCTGCCAAGGCATCCTTCCAGAGTCTATCTAACCATCTCCTAATTAATAGACCCTCTACTGATTTCCCAGCTTTTGATATCTCAGCTTGAGCAACACCTAGCATTACAAAGATTAACTGCTTATGTGTTAGTATTGCCCTTATCAAAAACTGAAAGAATTAGTAAGGTGTCTTTAAAGTGTATCTCTTGCCTTATCATTTGACTAATCCAGGAAAGAATCTTATTCCAAAGTTAGAATACCTTAGGACAATGAATTCCCATAAGTTCTAGAGACCCTTCCCCCCAACACACAACCTCTCTGGCATTTATCAAAGCATTATTAAAATGATGCAGTTTAACAGGATAAATATGCCACCTGTGTACAGATCTTATAACACTTTCCATAGAAAGTGTGAAATGGATCCCATATGGAGAAGCTGAACAAATGGTGTGCCAAGTTTATCTGACACCGTGTTAAGGTTTGTGTCCCAAACTGTTCTTGAACCTCTGACTTCTCAAATGTTTTCTCATTTAACAGCTTGTAGATTAATGAAATAAGAATTATAGGAAGAAGAAACACCTTTTTGTTCAAATATTATAAGTGCCTTTGGACATCCTTCTGAATATCTGCTTGGCAAAGAAAATAATCTTAAATAACTTAAAACAAGATATGCTGCCTTCATCTGTTCTCTCTAAGATGGGTTCTTTTTTGAATTGAACTGTCCCTATGGAACAAAGCTCAGATTCTAAAGAGTCCCATTTTTTTCCAGCCAACTGCTGAAGTTTACCACAGTGTCTAAAGTTAGGGTGTTCAAGAAAGGGGCATAGGGACGATCATGAAATTTCCAACAAGTTTGCATGTAGCGCATAACATTTTGCATATGAAAGGATTCTGAATTTTCATTTTAGGTTTATGCTTACTAAAGAGAAGGGTTCCAAGCTTTTTGCCAAATTTACCTAAATGGAAGTATTGCAATTTCTTATGGATTTTGATAGATGGGCTGGAATTGTTTCATAGTAGGTTAGGAGGTGAAGGAATCTGGATACTTCCTTGTGTGGATGAATCATATTTATTATTGTTGGTAAATCTGATTTTTTTTTAACCACTGCCAAGAAACATCTCCAAGGTGTGTGTGTGTTAACAATTTTTTAGTAATGTACTTGTTCGGCAATAGTGGAAGAGTCTGAAATAGCAAAAGAAACTTAGGGAGAATATGAGCTTTAATCACTTGCACTGTGTTCAATAGAGGGAACTGGAATTTGGACCAATTTGTTAATTTCTACTTAAAGTGTATGGACACTAGCTTATAGTTCCTTGAGATTAGTTGGCTTACATTCCTAGTTATTATGATGCCCACATATCTAAATCCAGAAAAACAAATTTGAAATCATAAGATTTGTCAATTGATTAGTGTTTTTTGAGTTTCCAAAGGCATATATAAACCAAGAAGTTTGGCTTTATTAAAATTAATGTGCAGGCTGGTGAAAATTCAGAATTTATCCAGCATTTCTTCTAGGTATCAGAAGCGGTCAATGGATTTGTAATAAAAAGGCGTGTATCATCAGCAAATAAATTTATCGTACACTGGATGTTTATGCAAATATCTGTAATATTTGGATGAGATCTGATTAAGGAAACAAAAATTTCTAATGCTAGGGCAAATAGAATTGGCAAGAGAGGAAATCCTTGATATTTGCCTCTGGATAAACTGAGTGTCTATGAATCATATCCATTGACATAAACAAGGGCTTGTGATTATTCATATATCTCACAAATTGTGGACACAAAAGTGCCTCTCATCATGAACTCTAGCTGTGTGAATAAGTTTGGCCACTCTAAATGGTTACGACTTTGAGGGCGTCTAAGGACAAGATCAGAATTTCCTATTTATGCAATTGAACATGATGGATTAAGTTTAGGGATTTTCCATACTGGTCATGATAGACATAAATTTATTGACCTGATCATCGAAAATTAATGAGGTTGTTTTGGTCCTGGTTAAGAACACAAATAGAGAAATAAGCTGAAACATGTGTTAGCTTGCCATTTTGTTTGGAAATGAGGATTGTTTTTGAAAACTTCTAAATGTCTGAGGGTTTTTTTTTAACTAGCCAACATTACATTCGTATATATCGCTGGTGCCTTGCAGCCACTCAGTTGGTATAGGAGAGGGAGGCTTTTTAAATTCATTTATTTTATTTCACTTATATTCTGCCTTTGTTTCAGAGCAAGGGCCCAAGTACAGGGTTGCAACAAGATTGGAAGAATTAGTAGAAACAGACTGAAAACAAGTAATAAAAGCAGATAAAAATTACAGTGCTAAAACACAGTTAATAGAAATATAATATTAACATACTATTGAATAAAAAAGCAATTTAAAAACATGTCAATAAAAAGGAAAAAAAGCACCAATCTGTTAAAAGTCCCTTTCAAAGCAGTTAATCCAATAAAAAGGTCTGTATTGTTGGTTGGCAGGATGACAGAAAGGAGACCAACCTAATCACTCTTGAAAGGGATCTCTGCACAGCTTGGACACAGCCACCGAAAAGAGCCATTCAGATAGGGTTACCAGAGTATAATCTGGAGACAGTTCTTCTACCTTTAATGGAAGGTAGAAGAAGGAATTTCACCAGGTACTGCTTGTTATTTCGTCTCATGATAAGCCATGCCGGCTAAGCCAAGCCATCCCCTCTTCTACGCAAGCTTTATAGGTCCCAAAGTCCTCTCTAGCTATAGTGAAGCTGTCCTACAGTAACATGGCACCCAGGCCGAACTCATGGAATGGGAGGTCATATTGACTGAACAGAATGAGCTTATAAATTAAGTAGTATAGGTATACATATAGGGTAATATTTACATAAATGTAATTAATAATTACAAAACAATAATGTTACAAATGCACAGTATACTAGAATTAGTATATACAAATGCTAATCAACTTATACAAACACTGATGATACACATATATTAAGCAAAAATTTCATATACAAATGCTGATGATTCTTTTAATGTAATGTATAAATGGATTGAATTTTAAAGTCCAATATATATGAGAATTTGTATTGTGCTTTCCCTTTTTGTTAAATAGTGTCTTTCTGTCTACTAGTGTGGCATGTTGTAAGGCTTCTGATAATATTCTATGAGGATAGCCTCTTTTTGAAAGATTGTTAACCAAATTCAGGGATTCCTTTTGAAAATCAGTGGGAGAAGTGGAGTTGTGTTTAATTCTAAGAAGCTGTGAGAATGGTAAATTCCTTTTTAAAGAATGAGGATTCCAACTATTGTAAGAGATAAATGAATTATGATCTATAGGGGTTTTTTTATAGTTTGCAGCAGAAAAAGTATAGGAGTTTGCTTGTTATAAACTTGTCAGCCCAAAAACTTTACCCACCTCACCTCTGTAATTACAGTAGTCCTTGGTCATCATCCTTGAGTATGGACTCTGCTGTCTGTAGCTGGTAGAAGCTTTGGTAAAATATGTAAAGAACCACATGGGTTTCCCACACCAGCTGTAGATCAATCACAGTCGGGTGTGGACTCATCTTTTATAAGTGTGCACATAAATACTGAGGCACTGTGTAGTCTACAATGTGCCTTTTCAGACCTAAGGATGCAGCTTACATTTCAGGATATTCCTGTTGTTTCCAAGATGTGAATGAAAATAACAAATGCTATCTTTGTTTTAAATCACTTAAGGCAGCCCAAATTAAGCAGATGCAGGATCTGAGGGTGGAGAATGGGAGGTCCTATGTCCTGTTTCTAGATGTAAGAATCGCTCTGTGAGAGATGTGTTTAAGACAGAATGGTCTTGGGCCATTTCCACTTTCAACATCCTATGGAATCCTGGAGTTTGCAGTTTAGGGAGGGGCCTCAAAGGATTCCATAGGATGTTGAAAGTGGAATAAGAGCACTATAACAGTCTAGTGCAGAAATGGCCCAAGAAGGACAGTGGCCTCTGAACCGACTGAACTACAACAAAACAACATTTGATACAGGGATGCGACTCTAATATCAGCACTTTTCTTCTTCTGTGTGATTTTTCAAAACGTCTTTTGCCTGGTGAAGAAGCTAGTGAAAGCTTCGAAAGCTTGCAGGTTGTATTTTGTTCATTTCAGCTGGCTGATGCAAGTATCACTCTTTCATGGATTTTGTATTTTGTTGTATTTCTGTTGGATTTTCTTTTGGTTCCAGGAAAAGGTAAGGAAGAGAAGAGAGAACTGAACATTAATTATTTCACTTGCAGGCCTTGTACCTCATGTTTCAGCCTGTACATTTCTGACTCTTGAACAGACCTCTGTGACAGGGTATTAATGATACTAAAGTGATGCCCCCTCCCCTTTTTTTCCTGCCGTTTTAATAGCATAAAATATAGGGAGCTAACAAGCAGCTTTGCTCAGACAAACCTCTGAAGTAAAATTAGCTTATGAATAATAGAGTTGTTAAACTCCCAGTTCTGGTAGCAAAAAAGACTTAGCAGAAGTGTGCAGGGGAGCTGAGTTAACACTACACGCACACAGACACAGACACAACACAGTAGCTTTCAGATAGAAATGAAGCTCACCCAACACTCTACCAGCTCTACTATTAAGCAGTGGATTTGGACATGGGGTGGATTTTGAGTGTCATTAATGGGCAGCTATTAGTATTTAATTTGTAATGTTTTCACCCTCGGGAAAGAGTGAGGCTCTAGTGAGATTTTCTACTTCATGTGCCAACGTAACTTGGGCCATTTCTGCACTAGACTGTTATGTACTAGACTGCAAACCCAGGATTCCATAGGATGTTGAAAGTGGAATAATAGGGCCATAACAGTCTAATGCAGAAATGGCCTTGGTCAGCCTAGGTTACTATCTGCCGTGATTTAGGAAGGGGGTTTCAGTTGCTGCTCTGCCTTGGGCAGCAAAGTGCCTTTAGTCAGCAAGGCTTAATAGAATAGGGCAAACTGTCTTGTCAAGATCCTTCTTTCAGTTTTGCCGTCTTCTAAGACATGTCTAAGGCAGAAATGGGAAGGCTTTCTTAATAGGTGCTACCGTGAGAGGCTGGGCTGCCTGTCTCTTTGTTGACACAGACTTTTCTGACTGTCTGTGGCATCTAGGCTCACTGGCCAAGGAAGGTTTTTTAACTGTGTTTTTCTTCTAGTGGCTGGCCGGCTGGCCTGCCTATCTATCTATCTATCTATCTATCTATCTATCTATCTATCTATCATCTATCATCTATGTCATTTTTTTTAAAATCGTGTTTTTCATTATAAATGAATAAGCATATTTATTTATATTTATAATTAATATATTTATTCATTGTTAGGAATTGTAAGCCACCTTGAGTCTCATTCATGCAGTCTGTCTAGCCATCTCCTTCACCTGTCAAAAGTTTCTCAAACTATGGATATCATGACTTATTACTTATTACTCAGTAACAATCCCAAGGTCCTTTTCACAGGTACTATTAGTAAGCCTTGTATCCCCCATCCTGTACCTGCTTTTTTGATTTTTGTGGCCTAAATAGGGAATTTTGCTTTGTCTGTGTTGAATTTTGTTGTAGTAGTTGCAGTCCAATTTTGTAGTTTATCAGAGTTCCGAATTCTGTTTCTATCTTTCAGTGTGTTAACCACCCCTCCTTCCCAGTTTTGTGTCATCTGCAAATTCTCTCTCTGCCCCGTCATAGATAAAAATATTTAAGACTGTTGGCCCTGAGACAGAACCATGAGGCACTCCACATGAGACCTCCTTCCAGTCTGAAGCACAGCTATTGATGATGACTCTCTGGGTATGGTTTTCCAACAGTTATGACTCCATCTGATAGTGTTTCCATCCACTCCATATCTTATTAGTTTGCTAATATCAAATACTATGCTAAAATCCAGATGAATGATATCATAACATCACTAGATTAGTAGATGGTGGGAACAAAATCAGATTGGCAGGACTTGTTCTTGACAAACCTATGCTGGCTCCTGTTCATCACTGCATTGTCATTAGGATACTTGCAGACAATCTCCTGTTGTAACATTTAGCTGATATTAAGGTCAGGCTGACTGACCTGTAGTCTCTTGGGTCTTCTGTTCTCCTTTTTTTTTTTTTTTAAATAGAAGGACAATCTTTGCTTCCTCCAGTCCTCTGGTACCTCACTTGTTCTCCAAGATTTCTCAGAATTGATAGCAAGTGGTTTAGAGAGTACGTCAGCAAGTTCCTCTGATACCAATTTATGAATCCAATTTATCTGGCCTTACAGACCTGAACTCAATATTGAGCTATTTCAGTATACACTCCCTCTGGATAGCAACAAGTCTAGTACCTATATTTTTCTTCTTCAAGTCAGTTTGGTTCCTTGATCACTGAATAAAAGAATGTGACAAGTGATATACAACTGAATATATTGTAGAATCATAGAGTTGGAAGAGACCACAACAGCCATCAAGTCCAACTCCATTCTGCCATGCAGGAACACATACTCAGAGGACTCCAGCAAATGGCCACCCAGCCTCTGTTTAAAAACCTCCAAAGAAGGAGATTGCACCACACTCCATTGAGGTAGCATATTCCACTGTTGAATTTCTTTTACCATCAGGAAGTTCTTCCCAATGTTTAGCTGAAATCTCTTGTCCTGTAGTTTGAATCCATTGCTCTGCGTCCTAGTCTCTGGAGCAGCAGAGAACAAGCTTGCTCCATCTTCAGTGTGACATTCCTTCAAATATTTAAACATGGCTATCATGTCACTTCTTAACCTATAATTCACAGTTTTGTCTTTTTTTAAAATTGATGTTTAATATGTCATGGCCAACTCACAAGACTCACCTGCTAGGTCCTAAGTTTTAGCACCGAAATCTCAGAACATGGGTGGTCTTGATGTGACAGTCCTATTGGAGGGGAGAAATGGGTGCCCATAATCCCTGTTTCTGAATGTTCATTTTCACCATGGTTACAGAGGTCCTGTGATCAGGTACACTGAGAAAGCAAGCTTCTTGGTTGTGGGAGCTCTTTAAGTTTGCTCAGTCATAAAGCCCTTTACAAAACTTCATGCTCAAGGCATGCTCTATTGCCTTCCAGATTTTACTTTACAACCATATAGGGTGAACTCTATTGCCCTGTGCGGTTGTTCAAGTTAATGCTTTCTAGGCCTGGTCTTGTAAATAGCACTGGGATTTAACACCTAAAATTTTCAACTAGGAAAGCATTAGTTCTGCCGCAGGCCCGTGGGTCTTCCCTGTTAACAGAGAATAAAAGAGGCTGCTAAGGACAGTGGGCTGTCCATTATCTGCTCTGACTTGGCGTCAGTCCTAGGGTCACTTCCAAGTTCCCAGGCAACCGTCACTCACCAGCACTGGCATAAACCCAAGGTCCCCTAGGTCAGGCTGCTGGACATGTTATTCTCTATTCTGATTTTCCACAGCCCCACTGTGACAGTAAATGTCATTCAAAGGCAGCTTCTTAGAAACACAAGGAGGATACTCTCGGCTTTACACCTTGGAGCCCTTTCACACTGCACAATTATAGCACTATGGTTCCACTTTGACTGCCATCGGTCCATCCTGTGGAAGCCTGGGATTTGCACTTTAGAGACTAGTATTTAGAATTCTCAGCCAGAGAGCTCTAGGCCATTTCCACACTAGACTGTTATAGTACTATTATTCCACTTTCAACGTCCTATGGAATCCTTTGAGGCCCCTCCCTAAACTGCAAACCCCAGGATTCCATAGGATGTTGAAAGTGAGTAATAGTACTATAACAGTTTAGTGTGGAAATGTCCCTAGTGTCTCATCAAATAGAAACCCCAGAATTCCATAGGATGTGGCCATGGCAGTTAACATGGAATCATAATGCCAGAACTGCATAGTATGAAATGGCATTTCTAAACAGATCTGAATAAGGATGGGGGAAAAAATCTGGTTTTAAGTTCCTTTTAGTTCCCATTTTGCATCTTCTGGGGCTCATGGCAAGGTGATTCTTTAGAAACTAACGTGTTTTCGCGACTTATGGTATGTTTTGTATACAAGTAATCATGTGTATTGTTTAAAATGCATATGATTGAAAAATATGTACAGACGTATTTTGGTTATTAGGGATAATGTGAGCCAAAATGTGTACTTTGGGAAAAGTAACAGTCCAGAAACTGTGTGTAGAAATTGCATATGAATTTTCATACAAGAATACTACACATTCCGCCCTCTCAAAAGATCTCCAAACAAAGGATGAGAATTCTTGTGGAATGCTACGAAATGCAATCAAGACTTAGGGCCGTGCCGTACTACACCGTTAGAGTACTGCTCTTACTGTAGACATTCAACCAGTCAATTGTAGTAAGGTTTAACTAAACTAGACTCTTCAACCAACTGAAATGTAATCTTCAGTTTTTAATTAGAAATCCAGGGAATCTTTCAAAGAAGAAATTGTGTGTGAAGTACAAAGAGGAAAGAAGAGGTTGGGCAGGAGGATGGAATTTGCTTGAGATTTTTTTTCACAGGTAAAATTGCACTGGAGAAAAAGGCTTCCTTCTGGTGTTCTGCCTGCATGGCGCCAGAATCCTGTGTTACAAAGCAAGTTGTGTTTTGCTGCTTTTGCCTTCAGCATGTTGCCAAACTAAACGGCTGACTGATATCATTTGTACTCTAGTTCTGAAGCTGTTTTGTACACCCCATGCTCTTTGGTCTGTAACAAGAGCATCAAAATGTTTTAATCACTGATTTGCTTTCATAGAGATATATAAATCTTCTCATTACATCTGCTGGTTCTTGAGTCTTACAGGCACGAACATATTGGATGCAAACTTATTACTTGGCTACCCTAGCATGCAAATTTCAAATTTAATATCATGCTGCAAGGTCTGTTCATTTTTATGCAAATTCTGAGAGAAGATTATATTTTGCTGTTGTAAATTAGAAACTACAGCAGGTTATATTGATTGTGTGGGGGGAATAGCAAAGATTTTGGAGGTTTTTTTCTTTAAAATCATTTGAGCAATGCATAGACAGGAAAGGACATGAATAGCAACAAGATTCAAAAGCTGATCATATTTGGTTTCCAAAGAAACCAAAGGTTTATTGAAAATTGTTATGAGCTTGTCTCTTTCGGTTTGGTTTTCTCCCCAAGCTAAAGGCAAGCCGCTGATTAAAATCGACATGAGTTTGGACTAGAGCAATCTCTTTGTGAGAGCCAGTATGGTTTAGTGGTTTGGCCATTGGGCTACAGCCCTGGATGCCAGAATTCGATTTCTGCTCCGCCATGGAAACCCACTGGGTGGCACTGGGTGTGTCACACACGTTCAGCCCCAGAAAACCCCACGATAGGTTCACTTTAGGATTGCCATACGTCAGAAACAACTTGAAGAAGCACAACAACAACAATAATCTCTTTGTGAGAAATTCTCCTAGCGCAGAGTTACTTGTGGGAGGGCCAGTGGCAGCTGATGCCCCCTGGAACTGATTTGGTAGAGGATGGGCCACCAGAAGCAGAGCCAACCACGTCCAGCTTGACACCTTAAATACAGTCAGCCCTCCCTCCACATTTGCAGGTTTCACTTTGGCGGATTTGGTTGTTCGCGGATTATTTGCTGTCACCTCTGCTGCCTCCCGTGCTGTTTTTAATAGGGCCTGCAAGTCTCATGAGACTGAGAAACTGCGAATGAGGCTTGTAAGTCTCTTATAAATGGTGTGGGGCAGCTATGGAGGTGACCGTCAGCCCCACCAGCCTCCCACTTCTGCCTTGGGAAGGAACCCTGATGCCACAGCAGAATCCATAATGAGTTCAATATGGTGATCATACTTGTGGTTTGCGAGGGCCTAGAGTTATTCACAGTTTTTCCACTTTCATGGGGGGTCCTGTCCCCCTAACCCTAGCGAATGTGGAGGGATGACTATACATTTAAATGATGTCTAACCGTAGAGTAATCAGTTAGTATCTCACTTTGTTTTGGAAGGGTTGGGAATTGTCATATCTGATGCTTTGTTGGGAGTAAAGGCCACAGAACTTTCAAGAATATGGCATCATTTCTATGGCATCAGTCTTTTGGAAGAAGTTTCTTTTCAGGTCACAGCCACTCACATACCCAGCCACTGTGTTCACTCATTGACATGTGCTCTTGTTTCATATAGAAGAACAACGTGTTAAACGCTCATCTGCAGTTCATCTAAAAAGAAAAAAAGACTGCAACCATATTATGAAAAGTGAACTTCTTTTCTGATGTGTTTGCTGAATGTGCTCGGTGATGGAAAATGCAGCAATACCTTCCAGCATTCTGATAGTTCTACTCAGATCTGGAAGAAGCATGAAGTCCCATGGAAAGAAAAAATTATTTCTCAGGATAGTCTGTCTCTTCAGATCAGTTTTTTAAATTAAGTTTCTCCAGGCCTTTGCCTATAGTGGTGTGCTGGTTTAAGCAGCTGAAGTCTTGCAATATTAAGAAACTAGGAATAACAATACTTTGGAACGGGAACCCCGCCCACAGCCCACTTCTTCCTTACGGTATGGTTTAAGCAGGAGCCATGTTCCTGATAGACTCAAATGGAAACATTTGAGAAGGAGAATTCACAGGGTGAATCTAAACACTAACAAAATTTCAAAAATATATGATGGCAAGCATTTTTAACATGCAAAATGTATGCATGTATGTATCTCCTGGGTCTGATTTAATTCCATTTGGGTTCTACCACTTTTCCTCTAGTTCAAAGATTTGTAATTTTGTCTGCAAGTTATAGAGTCTTTTAACCAAATATTGGTTGGTTTCTGTACTTTCACTAAGTTCTGTTTTTCTGATGATTAGCCCGTTTACTTTCTGTCAAACCAACCAGTTGTTACAAATGTACTTCTCCACCTAGAATTGACATTTGTTATTCAATAGAGTTGTCATCCATTGCTCAAGTCTTGAAATGAATACATAACTTCAGTGGACAATGTTGCTAAGAGCTGCCACATGTAAAATACTGAAATCCTTTGTATGCAGGTGTTGGGGCAGGCTAGCAGGAGCCCTCTTGGAGTACACTTTATTCTCCTTTAGAAAACACACCTAGATCTTTATCAGAGATAAATCAAGATTGCATGTGTTTATTATTGATTATGTTTGCTAGCATCATGATTAATGGTAGATGATTCCTTTCTGTTTAGCTGGCAGTCTCAAAATGGGTAAATGACTTGTTAAATGTTCTTGAATTGCACTACTGCAATGATTGGGAAAATGATTTTGTTTCCATTGGCAGCCCCATTTAATATATGCAAATCTGGCAGCTTTGTAAATGGAACTGTTACCCCAAAACGTAGGTGCCACAAGGGCCAAACTGCAGTGCCTGTACCTCCTTGCAAAGGTGGGGAATTAATTAGCTTAAAATCAGGAGGCTAACGAGAGGGGGGCAACTTAGCGAGATCTTGCTACCAATGTTTATGGTTTCATGCAGGAAAAGGACCGGTCAAAGATTCAGAAGTAACCTAAAAATGTGTTTTTATTGGGGGAAATTCACTCATGCATGCGCACAAGATACACACAATCACACATTCATGCAAGAGCTGACTGAAGGAAAAAGGGAGGAAAAAATGATGTACAGAGAGGCCGAGGGGTTTGGGGGGATTTATAAATACCGGTCCAGAACAGTGGTGAAGAGCAGAAATGTGTTTTGCCTTAGGTAGGAGCAAGGACAGTTCTCATTCGGGAGCCAGAGGGACAGAGTGACAGGTAGACCCTCGAGAGACTGCACTGGGCATCCTGAAATCTGGTATTTGTACCCCAAAAATAGCCTGTGGCAGTGGAAGATGTGTGCAGTTTCAGGTGTGGAACAATGGGAGCTGCAACACAGGCAGTGGACTGTCAACCCGCTAATGTTTGCGGTGTTTGGATGACAAAGACACGATATGATGGCTGTTGCAATAGCTCTGTGTTGTGGGTGCCACGAGGCAAGCGGAAGGAGTCCAGGCGTACGGGGGATGTCAGTCAGTGTCCTGGCGGGCTTCATTCTCCAGGAAGTTCCAGCTTCTCTTTTTCTCTGGAACAGCAGGGATCTAACTGGTAATTGACCTCAGGTATACCGAGAGGGCGTTTTAGGCCGACCTGCCCGTGGCCTCATGTTTACAGTCAGGTTTCTTCCTCTTTTGGTTTGACCTCCTGGTCACCTTCAGGTTGGATTTTGATATCAGTGCCAATTAAAGGGTTTTGCCAATTAGATATGGTGCCCATCCAAACCATACTGGTATCAGAGATCCCCAAAGCAGGGCCTTACGGAACCAACCAAAATTTTGCATGATTACACTTGCAGTCCTTGGAAAGACTGAACCAGAAAGACTCTTTGTAGCTGTTCACCCTTGCTCTGTCTTTTCCAAGAAGTCCATGTCTGATTCCAGATGGAGATATGGCTTTTAAAAAAGAATGACCAGCTATGGAGGGCTCCATGTGCAAAATACACACTCCTCAGATTTCAGATGATCATGGAATGAGCTTATTGCTGGAATTTCATTCCCTACATTCATCTAACATCCACATAAAATATGAAAGGGACCAGGGTGTAATGATATTGTTAGGACAGGACATTACCACCTAGCTTTTGAATATGTGATAATTTCTCCCTTAAAAAACACACCATGACCTGGACTGATCCCACTGTAAAACCTCTGGGCTAAATGTTGTGACATATGGACGTGGACACCTTGATTGTAAAAACACTCTGATCTAGTGGACAAATGTACAGTTGAAGAGAGGCAGTTTGTTTCTGTGAGTGAATTTGGACATAAAGAATGTATGTGGGGTCTTTCATAGTTAATAAAGAATTTGTCATGTGTGAAAATTTAATGTAAAATGGTTAGACTCTACTGAGCCTATATGTTCAGTAGAAAGTAAATGCTTTTTCTTCCCTATAAGGCCAAAATCTGATTAAGAATTTGCTGCTGGAGTATATTGTTTCACTGGTTTTGTTGTTGTTTTTAACGATTCTTATCCCCAGTGGGGATAATTAAAAATGCATAGTAATAAAAATTAAATAATTATTGATAATTAATAATTATGCATTAAAATGCATAGTAAAAGCTAGCTTTGCTGTCACAATTTGTCAGAAGTCTCTACTGGATTATCATGAGTCATAATTTAAAGAGAGTCCTTTGTATAAAATCATCTTTTTTTTAATTTCTCAGCAGTCCTGAGTCTGGTTTAAAGATAGGGAATTATAGGAAAGGAGATCTGGAAGAACCACAGACCTTGGACAGCAACCAGGCTGAGCAGACACACAAGTTACCTAGTCCCAACTTTCCCACTATAGTAAAATACACTCTACTTTTTAAAAAAAAGGTAATTAATTTTAAACTTACACCCTGCATAAGTGAATTAGGACATGCACATTTTACATGCAGTTAGTGCTCTCCTTTGTCCTATTTCTGGTGACACTTCCTTTCTTTTGGGGAAATGTGTTGAGTGGCTGCTTTGCTGTTTGTTCAAAAAGATCTTCATCAGAGTTCTTTTCTCAACCCATGGATGCTGGTAACTGAGGAAAGGGCTTTATCAGTAGTGATGCCTTGATTACAAAATGTTCTCCTAAGTGAGACTTTTCTGGCATACACTCTAACACTCTGATTCTGTCCCCATCCACCAGCTCAAAGAAAAACTTTGCTATTCTGCAAGATGCCTTAATTCAATTTTATCTTTTATATATTATCTGGATTTAGAATAGTAGAATCATAAAGTTGAAAGAGACCCCAAGGGCCATCCAGTCCAATCGCCTGTTGTACAGGAACACACATCAAAGCACTCTCAACAGATGGCCATCCAGCCTCTACTTAAAAACCTCCAAAGAAGGAGACTCCACCACACTTCACGGAGGCGAAGCATATCCCACTGCTGGACAGCTCTGACCGTCAGGAAGTTCTTCCTGAGGTTCAGGTGGAATCTCTTTTCCTGCAGCGTGAATCTGTTGCTCCCTGACCTGGTCTCTGGAGCAACAGAAAGCAAGTCTGCTCCCTCCTTGACATCATGGCTTCCAGACCCTTCACCATTTTGATCTCCCTCCTCTGGATACATTCCAGCTTGTCAATATCCTTCTTGAACTGAGGTACCCAGAACTGGACACAGTACTCCAAATGAGGTCTAATCAGAACAGAATAGAGTGGTGCCATCACCTCCCTCGATCTAGACACCATACTCCTATTGATGCAACCAAGAATCGCGTTGGCTTTCTTGGCTGCTGTATCACACTGCTGAGTCATGTTCAGCTTGTGGTCCACCAAGGATCCGAGATCCCTTTCACACGTACTGCTATCCAGCCATGTGTCCCCCATCCTATATTTGTGCATTCCATTTTTTATTCCAAAGTATAGGGCCGTACATTTCTCTCTGCTGAAATTCATTTTCTTTTTGTTAGCTTTGGCTAACGCTTACTATGCATTTCCTAGCATTTATTATGTGGATTTTTTATGCCTCCTTGTTTTTCTGCTCTTAGTACCTGTATGTTGCAGAAAGAGCTCTCTGTCCATTTCTGCAGCAGATTCCATGAAACAGTGTCAACATGATCTAGTACATATGTAGAGTCATGTCATGCACATCATTGAAAGTACACACATGAAAATACCTAGGATTCTGCTAATTCCATACCCTATTCTTTATTTTTTCTTTATACCCATTTAAAAATGTAAAAGATATTTCTATCTCTCCCTCCACCAGTGTCTCCAATATGAAAATAATTTTGATTTACTGCGCACAGTTGTTGTAAATATGACAAGATAATATATGTGAAGCACTTTGAAGTTGCAGAAAAGGCTATATTAGAAGGAGGAAGAAGAAGAAGAGGTTGCCAGAGATATGCTTGACAGTTTACAGAGCGCAAGAGGGCAGGTCCCTGCTCTGTGGAGCTTGGAATCAAAAATTCTGTGGACCACAAAAGAAGGGGAGGGGCAGAATAGACTGGCAAGAAATGTGGGTCTCTTTCAGTACCATGTGTTTCGGGTTCATTATTTCTTAGCTCCAGTAGGGTATGTTTGTTGTTGTTAGAAGATAAGTAGCACTTTTTTTTAGCTCTACCCACCTCAAATAACAATTCTATTATTATTGACCTCGCTTCTTATTCTAGGGCAGAAGGGAGTGATTATTTCTTGACTAAGGTAATGTAGAGGGTAAAGTCACCAGGTCAGAAGCATCCCAAGCACTGAAATTTCAGGGTCAAATCTTGGCACTAGGGACCACTCTGCTGACATAATCAAGCATGATTCAGTGATTAAGCATCAACCACAGTGGTTAGAGAAAGTTATTCAAATAAAATACAAATTCTAACAAGACAACACATTTCTCTGTTTGAAAATTAAGTTTTCCAAACTCTGCATTGAGTACAGAAATTAAACATATTAATACCTTCACAAGCTTGTGTGTTTTTAAGAACACATGGAAATTTTAGTCTAAGTTTTCCAAGGTATGCTATAAACAGAAAAAAAAATCCATTTTTTTTCAAGCTATTTTTCAGATTTTTCTGAGAACTATTTTAAGCAACACATGAGAGTTGTATACCACCTAAATAAATGTGTCTAAGCTTTGTAAATAAAGTTGTAGGCTCAGGAATAGATATGAGGATTCACTTTAGCAAGAATGAAAACAGACCACATTTTGTTGGAATGAAAAAGGCCATCCTTTTATGGGTTGCAGCTGTATAGTCTTGGACCACAGCTGGGGTCTAGATCTGGGCATTGGTTGATCTGCTTCCCAACTGATGGCAAGCTCCATTCCTCAGTCAATCTGCCTGCCTGCCAGCTGATGGAAGCCCATTTACCAAGCCTACCTGGTAGGTAGTAAGACTCCCTATACTGGATATGAAGGGCACTTGTGTCCAGTTTACCTCCAAACTAGATCCTGCACCTTATCCTAAAACTAGCTAATGTCATGACAATCAAAACAAAACCACAAACATTGCGGTAGGGTGGGTGGGAATGACAATTTAAGATGACTGACATTTGGTAGAATCATAGAGTTGGAAGAGACCACAATGGCCATAGAGTCTAACCCCTTGCCATGCAGGAGCAAACACTCAAAGCACCCCCAGCAAATGACCATCCAGGCTCTGCTGAAAAACCTCCAAAGAAGGAGACCCCACCACACTTTATTGAAGCAACGTATTCCATTGTCGAATGGCTCTGATTGTCAGGAATTTCTTCGTGATGTTTAAGTAAAATCTCTTTTCCTGCAGTTTGAATCCATTGCTCCTTGTCCTTGTGTCTGGAGCAGCAGAAAACAATCTTGCTCCATCTTCAGCATGACTTCTCTTCAAATATAGCATGGCTATAGCATGGCTCTTCAAAGATAGCATGGCTATCATGTCTCCTCTCAACCTTCTTTTTGTCAGGGTAAACATAGGGCAGCAGCTTATAATGGGCCAGAAATGGAGCCTGAGTGACATTTTCACTTTCTCCTGAGCCGTACCACCTGCAAGCTATGAAAGAGTGGCCTTGGGGCCGATAGGAACAAAAATGGGAAAAACAAGAAAAGCCACAAGGCAATAGTCTTCTGGTACCAGATTCAGTGACTTCTAAGCAGTGGCTGGCACTAAAATCAATTAAGTTAGAAATATTCTAATAAAACAGAACAGGTTTAATTTGTAATTTAATTAATTTGCATTAGAATTTTAGCATTAACTTAATTCCAGAATCAAGCTATTAGTTAAATTATTAATTGGTTAAATGAAAAGCCTTGCTAACGAGCCAGTTGGTTCTACACATGAAGTCTAATCCCATACGATTTTTGAAAAAACTACTTCCTTCATTTTATTAGTCCTTCCGAGTTGGGGAATAACATTGTTTAGGGCAGGGCTTTTCAAACAGTGTGCCATGACACGTTAGTGTGTCGCCTGAAGTGTGTAGCTGCAATCTTGGAAATATATGTTATTATTTATAAATCGTATATTTTTAAAGATATATGAAAGGTTTTCATGAGATATGTTGTGTCCCCATACATTCTGTTATTACAATTTATGTATGTGTCTGTATCTCTTATAAGGGGTTAGTTTAACCTCTGGTTTGCTAGTGAAACTGAAATTACAGTGTCACAAAATTATGCATGTCTAAAAAGTGTGTCACCAACATGAAAAGTTTGGAAAGCTCTGGCTTAGGGTGTAAGGTTCAAAGTACTGAAAATTCAAGTCACTATAAAAATCCTTGCCTATTTTTATTTATGATTACAATACAATCATCTAGTTAATCACAAGGTTAAAAGATTATAAACTGACAAGTAGAAAGATAGCTTAGAAAAGGGATAATCTTTATTGTGTCCAGGAGGTCCCCTGGATACCATACAGGTGCATCTCATCTGTCCCAGGAAAGTGAATTTGCAGCTCTTGACTCCAGGACTTTTTCTGGAATCCATGTAGGAGTGAGTAAACTATTGGAAAAGAGATGGGAAGGAGGTAAAATCACAAGGAATAGAGAAAAGGGAAGCAAGACAATGGTTTTTGGTGGGTTGGACTTTCAGTGGGACTTTCAGACATCCATGTGATTGTTTCCTGCTCTTCCAAGCTCAAGATGGTTAAAGCAGGGGGAATAACATCGCAGAAAGCATTTTTCAGCCGTGTTTGCGTTTTAGTGCAGGCGTTTAACTAAATACCTATATTCTGGCCACCTACCCAGTCAATTTTTAACTATGAATTTTAAAACAGTGTATTTTAAAGGTTTTTATGTGTTTTTAGTTATAATTTAATTTAGAAAATAACAACAACAATAATAAAAAAAATGTAATAATTTAATTGGCCATTAAACATGGACATAATAGTTATTTTGCCATCTTCTGATGTAACTGCAATTGATTAGAATTTTTTAGCTTCCTGCCTTTCCAATGCACATGCAGTGAATGCGAAGGCAGCTCACTATCGGTCTATGCTGATCACTCCCTCCCACGGGGTGCTTGTGGCAGCTGCCATTTGAGAGACTTTGAGAGGAGAAGGAGAGAGCGGAGGAGATGGCCAGGTGGGACCCCGGAAGAAGATACAGCAGCCACTCTGTTGCCAATGGCGCACAGTAAAAAGAAATCTTTTCAAAGCAGTACTCTTACCCTGAGCATCTTCCTCTCACCCTGAGGGGCCAGGCCCTGAGATCTAGAAGTCTTAGCGCCTTTCCACACTATACTGTTACAGTGCTATTATTCCACTTTCAACATCCTGTGGAATCCTGGAGTTTGCAATTTAGGGAGGGGCCTTTAGAATTCCCAGCCAGAGAGCTCTTTGGCCTCAGTAAACTACAAATCCCAGAATTCCACAGGATGTTGGAACTGGAATAATAGCACTATAACAGTGTAGGGCGGAAAGGCCCTTAGTGTGTGGGCCATGTTTAATTGTAGAAGGTGGACCAAACAGAAGACAGCTGGCTCCAGGTCTGTCCCCACTGGGTTTTACTCACAACCATCCAGCTCAGGATGGTGAGGCTCCCATTATACAGTGTGGCCACACAGCTCTAGACTGGCCAGCTGCAGGTGAAATGGAGTCAGTCGTCCCAGGTACCTGGCAAGGAGGGCCCAGGGTTTCATATAATAGAACTATAGAATCATAGAGTTGGAAGAGACACCGGGGCCATTCAGTCCAACCTCCTGTCGTGCGAAGAACTCCCGACAGATGGCCATCCAGCCTCTGCTTAAAAACCTCCAAAGAAGGAGGAGACTCCACCACACTCCGAGACAGCAGATTCCACTGCCGGACAGCCCTGACCGTCAGGAAGTTCTTCCTGAGGTTCAAGAGGAATCTCCTTTCCTGCAGCTTGAATCCATTGCTCCTTGTCCTGGTCTCTGGAACAGCAGAAAACAAGCCTGCTCCCTCCTCGACATGACATCCCTTCAAATATTTACACATGGCTATCTTGTCCCCTCTTAACCTTCTCTTCTGCAGACTAAACATACCCAGCTCCCTTAGTGTTAATGAGAGAAATAATAGTGAGCTCCATCCATTTACTGTTTGTTGCTTGCATGTCTGCTTCTTCTGGGACGAAATTGTCCTTTTCTTTCAAGTAGTTCTTCTCAGTTAAATTGTGATTCGTGCCTCGAACGTGCCTGGTTAAAGCCGCACTGTCCTCCCAAGGGAGCCGACTGTGCCAAGGGGCCCCTTTCGGTGCCTGCTTTCTCCCGTTTTGTCCGGCGATGCCAAACCACCCAGGCAATTCTGATTAGGGCCGTGGAGATTCCCTCCCGCCTCTGCAAGCCCTTTTCAGAATGCTGGACAGCGATTTCTCCTGAAGTGCCATGAAGTGGCAAGACGGTTGATTTGTGTAACAATGTAATAAGAGCCTGGAGTATCCGACATGAGTGCCTGGAATCCCAGCGGTGATGCAGGGTAGCCAAAGTGCCAATCACGGCCCCGCGGCTGCCGCTAAGCGCAGCTGTTTGAGCGGTGGCAGGCGTTCCCATGGCAACGATGGGATGGAAGAGGAGGAAGCAATAGGACGAATAGGTTACCGTGGGGGGCGCTTCCTTGCCTCAGCCTTTGAGGCAATTGAGATGCGGCACTTTTCTGGTTTAAGCTGGTTTTACGTCTGGCAAGAGAGAGTTAAAGTAATCAAAGGATTTGTGTTGGCTTGCCTCTGTGTATGAATTTCTTTTTTAATGTGTTAACGGGAGAAACAACAAAACATTGAAGAAAGAGTGTATATGCATGTACACGCGTACATGCATATACACTCTTTCTTCAATGTTTTCTTGTTCTTAGAAGAATGTTTTTGGTGACCTGTGGAGAAAAATCCGGAGCATCTGCAAAGGCCAGATCCTGTTGTTTATCAACGATTAACGGGAGTCGGGAGGAATTCTAGACATCCACTTAAAAGAGTTCTCGTTCTTGCTGCTGCCACAAGTCTACAGACCTTCTCAGAACTGTGAAGCATTCTGTTGGCGGGGCATGATTCTAGTCAATTCCCCTGCCCTGTGCCCTTCCCCTGAAAGCTGGGTGCTGCCCTTGTAGAGGCCATTTCCACACCAGACTGTTATAGTACTATTATTCCACTTTCAACAACTTATGGAATCCTGGGGTTTGCAGTTTAAGGAGGGCCCTTAATGCTGTTGAAAGTGGAATAATAGCACTATAACAGTCTAGTGCAGAAATGGCCAAAGTCAGGAGTGCGTTTGGCTGAAAGGTCTGCCTCAGCGGCAGAGCTTGGAGTGCGTGGAAGGGGGGTGAGAGGCGGCGGGACTACGGTGCAGGGGTGTGGCCACGGTACGTGGCGTTGTGGCTGTGGCACGTATGGGTGTGGCCACAGTGCATGCGGGCATGGCCACGGTGCGTGAGGCGTGGCCGCGGCACACGAGGGCATAGCCACTAGCCGGGACGCCCCAAAAACATTGCTACCGGGGGCAAACTGCCCCCGTTGCCCCGTCGCCAGTACAGGACTGGTCTGCCTTCAGTTGTATAGCATTCCTTGAACCAGTGGCCTGGAGAAAAGCACTGAGAGGCTCTGTTGCATGTTAGTGTCACACATAAGGGTGCACATGGCCTTTTGCCTTCTCCTTCCGTAGTATCTGAAGATCTAGAGTCAGCAGCTGTCTCTTCTTCCCTTCTTCCAAATATTGTCCAAACATTTGCACTCCGTCTACCTTCCTGAGCCAAGCTCCTGCCCTGCATTGGGCCTCTTCCGTCTCCTCTTGTCGATAGGTGGACCTTTAAGAGTGTATCCAGAATGTACAGTTATACCAGTTTGATACCACTGTAAAAATCATGGCTGTGTTCCGTGGAATCCTAGGACTGACAGTTTGGTGAGGTACCCAGTGCTCTTTACTAGACAGCTCTCCTCCACTCCTCTGAACTACAAATCCTAGAATTACATGGAATGGCAGCATGGTGGTTCAAGTGGTATTAATGTGCTATAAATATTTTGTGTCTCTCTGCCATGACAGTTTGTTTTCTATCTCTGTTGGGGCACCTTTTTTACTCAGTGCTCCCTCAGCACCTTAGTGAGCTGTTCCAGTATCCTTAGTCCAGAGCTTTCCAAACTTTTTATGTTGGTGACACACTTTTTCAGACATGCATCATTTCGCGACACAGTAATTCAGTTTTACTAGCAAACCCTTGTAAGAGATACAGATACATGCATCAATTGTAATAACAAAATATGTGGGGCCACAACATATCTCATGAAAACCTTTCATATATTTTTAAGAATATATGATTTATAAATAATAACGTACATTTCCAAGATTGTAGGCAACACACCTACACACTTCAAGTGACACACTAATGTGTCACAGTACACCGTTTGGAAAGCCCTACCTTAGTCCTTTCAGCTCTAGTTGCAAGTCCTGTTGAGACCTCAACTGTGCAGCCTTAGCCAGGTGTAGAAGGCACTGTGGTGGCTTTTGCTTTTTTTCTTTCTCTTTCTTTTTCTTTCTTTTTTTGTTTTTCGTTTGCTGTCAACCCTGCCTCATGGGGAGGTGATGACATGAATTGAGGGGTGGCCTTCATATGTCACATGGGGCCATCTTTATACACACTTGCTTCTCCATGTGGCTGTTGTGGGGAAGCAGCCATGCATCTTTTCTTCACTGAGAGCTGTTCCCCAAAGAAATGTGCATAGCCTTGAGACATTTCACCTGATTCTTTAATAATATGTTGGTGCTGTTGGTATGGAAACCTTCTACATTGCACAGATGAGCAGTCTGATTAACACATACATGTATAGCCCCTGTAGGAACTTTCCTCCGTGACCATATGGAATAGTAGAAGACACAATGTCCAATGGCAAAGCAGTACACAATGTTGCCATTCCAGAACTTGAAACTGAGTTAGGATTAGCATTGCTTTTGTCTTATTATGTGCCTTCAACTTGACTCCAACTTCTGACAACTTTATTATAGCCCTTTCTTTTTACAGGGGGAGAGATTTATTCAAAAGAGGTTTGTCATTGTTTTCCTCTAAAGTGGAGAGAAAGGCCATTTCCACACTAGGCTGTTTTAGTGCTATTGTTCCACTTTCAACATCCTGTGGAACCCTGGGGTTTACAGCTTAAACTGCAAACCCCAGGATTCCACAGGATGTTGAAAGTGGAACAATAGCACTATAACAGCCTAGTGTGGAAATGGCCAAAGAGTTGCAGAAGGTCACTTGCTGGGTTTCCATGGCCGAGCAGGGATTCAAACCCTGCTTTCATGGCATCCTGGTCCACGCTACTATACTACACAGGCTCAGAAGAAACTTAGCTACTGATAATGAGGCACTTTATTTTGGTGAGTAACAAGGCTGTGTAGTTATATTTCAAAAGTGTTGTAATGAGTGGGAGCAACATTTTTTTTATTTGGAATGGCATGTTATATGTTCTAGTTACGGTTAAAGTTATTTTAAAGGACATTTTGAAGGGCATTCTGAAAGGAATTCTCCATCCTATTTCCTTAATAATTGCAAGGGGGGTTTTGGAAACAAAAGCAAACAGGAGTAAAAACAACAACAAAAAAGTGCTGCAAGGAGAAAGACAAGTTATAAACAGTGTTAGCAAATAATAACAATGGATTGGTTTACTGTTGCTGTTGCTGTTGTGTGCCTTCAGGTTGTTTCTGACTAATGCTGATCCGAAGGTAGCACAGGGTTTTCTTGGCAAGATTTTGTTACCCTGATTTCTGGGGTCCCTTGGGGGACACCTCACTGTGCTCCACATGATGGGGAATGGAAACTAGCCAGAGCACAAGCAATAGCACTGCAAGAGGCAGGGTAACCTAGCGGGGTCTTTTACCCAGTTTTTACGGGGTCAGGCCAAGCCAAAAACCGAACAAAAATGTCTAATAAATTATTTTATTAAATGTAAGTCTTACGTACCAACACACTCTCGCACACATGCACCCAAGAGCTATTAAGAAGAAAAACAGAGGAAATTGGACAGAGGGAGTATTGAAGGGGTGTTGTTGGGGTAATACTGCACCTTGTCCTGAAGTCCTGGGTCCGAGAAGGCAGCTGAGAAGTGGGGCTCAGCACGGAGAGGGCTGGGGGGATTGCTCAACAAACGGAGCGACGGTCGGCTGGGGTGACCGGGAGCGATTCAAAGAAACGCTCAAAAGCTGGGACTGTTTATAGGGGGAAAAGTACCTGGAGGACTAATCCTTTCCCAGGGAGAACGATGGGTGTTGCAGTGGGCACGAAGCTCCACATTGGTAATTTCCTTGGTGTGATGGGGTTATTAGGTGTTGCCAAAGTCTCCAGATTTTCGCAGGTGTTGTGGTGTTGTGGTCCTCGCCTGATGGGATATTTGCTCAACTGAAGGCACACACGTTAATCCTCTCAAGTCAGCATCTCAGGGCTGAGGACCCTTTGTTTATTGTGTCTTTACACATCTTGAGGTTTCCTGGGGCTACGTGACGGGGATTTTGCTGGCCTGACCTGATTTTCAGTCTTTCGACTGTGCCTGCCTATGTGCGCCTTTGGGGAATATCTTATGGCACACAGAACCATATTTTAATATTAAAATTGTAGACCCCAGGATAGGGTTTCTCTCTCGAAGTAACAATTTGTTCAGAGGAGGGTTGCCTTTGCCTTCCTCTGAGGCTGAGAGAGTTTGACTTTCCCAGTGGGTTTCTATGGCTGAGTGGGAATTCGAACCCTGTTCTCCAGAGTTGTAGTCCGCTGCTAAAACCACTTCACCTTGCTGGTTCCTAATTGCTTTTTCAGCACAATGAATGGCAGGAACAACTTACTTTTTAAAAGATCTGTACCGCTGCCATTGGGCCTGCATTCCAACTCTCTGTGCATTTAGCAGAAAGTCTGGTGTTTATTTGAATGCAAGTAGGTTTGTCCATACAAGTTGGGTACCCTGTGTGATCAGGTCTCTGGATGTAGAGGATATTTCATACTTTCACTTGAACAGGAGTAGTCGCTTTCAGATATTGCCTTTTTTTCTGTAGAGCTCCAGGAGGTAACTGGCATCAGCTTAAAGCAAACAATTGCATTTGAAGCTGAGTGTCAAGTTCTCTTTAGAACACTCAGTATTTTGGCATTCCTTAGTGCCAACTGTGTTCTTTCATGGAAAAGTCAAATCTGGCATGGGGGCAGCTTGTATTTAAAGAAGTGAAGGGAGGCCTCATCTCCAGAATTTTTTGGCTAAGATTCCCCTCATCAGATGGTCAGAAACCGTGTGTGTGTGTGTGTGTGTGTGTGTGTGTTGAAAAACTCTGATGATAAGAATCCTGGGGTGATTCTCAGTTTGGACTTATTCTATGCAAAATTTGCATTTACTTGATTTGAACAGGAAACAGGCTTTTCTAAGCAAAATTTGCATTTAATTGATTTGAACAGAAAAAGGCTTTTCTGTGTGGGAAACAGCTTTTTTTGTGCTGAAAATAATATTCTTTGCAGAAATATTATTTCTTTGCAAAACAATGCTGGTGTTTGCATAGAAATGGCTATAGTTGGGAGCTTACTGAACAAAAGTTGCACACGATATATTTGCTCATAGAGCTGCATTTTCTATGGAGGAAACAGCTTTTTTAGTGCAGAAAATATTTCTCCATGGAAAGTAATATTTCTTGTGCAGATAATGCTGTTTTCTGTGCAAACAACCACATATGAATTTTGAGCAGAAAAAGTCCTGAGAAGAGTGTGGGTTTTGAAGACTTTCTCACAATGGGAAGAAAATGGCTAAAATTACTCCTAGCTTCTCTTGAGAAGAAAATTGGTAAAGAATAACCTCGCTAGCTATACCATATCTTGTAGAAGGACCACAGCAGAAGAGTGGAGCACCTGTCTTGTTTCCAGAAATTCCACGTTTCAGGTATTGGGCTCAGAATGTAAAAGCATCAGTACAGGGTAAGATCTCTGCTGAGTACCTTGGAGAATTGCTGCTGGGTCGACAGACAGCTAGATTGGTACATAGAAGACACATTTCTTTATTCCTGTAGTGCCAGTCTGTCTGCTGCCTGTCTGGGAGAATGATGTTTGTATGTTCAGTTGGTATGAGAAGAGGAAAAGGAACAGTGTACGGACATAGATCTCCTCCAAACAAGGACGCATTCTGCTCTGACAAGACTCCTTCTGCCTTGGAAGGGTGTGTAAATGTGGTGCACAACAAGGGATGGATCTTGATTATACAGGTCCATGGTGCTGTTCACTCATTCTTCTAGTGTTCTGTGTCTGGACAAGTTGGTTTTATATGACCCACCCTAGTGTTTTCTGAAGGATGTGCAACAAAAAATAGAGTCTGTCACAGGTAACTCTGAGTGATAAACATATGCACTGATGTGAATCAGTTTTCTCTCCTGGTCATTGTTCTCTAATCTTTTATAATAACAACTTTTATACATCCCCAGTTGGAAAGCTTTATTAGAACTGGAAAGGTCCTTCCTGCTGTATTGCAAACTGTGTGGGAAGCACCTGTCATCAGCAGTTCTCAACCCTTTCTTTACCATTGACCACCTTTAAATGTCTTGTGTTACCATGGACCACCAAGACTTAACTCAATATTTAAAACCTTCAAGTACATCAAATATTTATGCTTATCAAGGGTCTTGAAATTTGGTGCAGCTACAAAGGCACCTTCTGGCTGCATGCGCAGTAGCAAGAAACGCCATGTACTTTCTCTCAGCTACTCAGTGTCATGGACTTGCATGGTCTCACTGCATGCAGAAGAAGCAAGTGCTGCGAATATTTTTTGTGATCAAACAGTTATTTTCATAACTTTTGAACAGTTTGAGATATTGCAATGAAACTTTGTACAAAAAATGTCCATCACCAGCAACGGACTCCTGCTCTTTGAGATCAGTGTATGGCCATTTGCCTGTCAATTGTCCTTTCATTCTTTCTGTCTTTCTTTCCTTCTTTCTTTTCATTTTAATTGTGAACTCTCATAACATTTCTTCCAGCCTTTGTGGGTTTTGTGGACTGGATGTGGATGTGTTCCTGAGGGCTCCTGGGGAGTTTCCTCTGCCTTGGCAGGTGATTCTGATGAAGTCCTGGTCAAACTTGGATCAGGGAAAATGGCATGATTGTTCCCAAGCATCTCTTCTCAGATTAGAGCCAAACCAGCCCCCTAGTTTTCCAGGGAGCTCGTGGCAATGGCAAAAGTAAACGGCAACTTGAATCATAGAATCATAGAGGTGGAAGAGACCCCAGGGGCCATCGAATCCCACCCCCTGCTATGCACAAACACCCATGGAAGCATTCCCAACAGATGACCATCCAGCCTCTGCTTAAAAACCTCCAAAGAAGGAGACTCCACTACACTCCATGGAGGCATATTCCACTGCCGGACAGCTCTGACCATTAGGGAGTTCTTCCTGAGGTTCAGGTGGAATCTCCTTTCCTGCAGCTTGATTCCATTGCTCCTTGTCCTAGTCTCTGGAGTGGCAGAGAACTAGCCCTAATCTCTGCAGTGGCAGAGGACAAACTAGAGTGATGATGGAAGAAAACGTGATGTGCGCCTGATTGAACAGAGGCTCAGAGCTTATCTGAGCAGAGCTGTTTCAAGTGGTTGGGGGTTTTTTTACACACAGGCCCAGGAGACGAAAATCCAGATCGTTTGACAGCCGTCTGTGAGCAACACACCAGAATTTTGCAGATAAAATAACTTGGATCTGCTTTGATTTGGATGATGATACAGATTCAGTGGATGTACCTTTGGTCCCTCCTTGTCCAGTGGCAATGGATACTTTCAGTTTGTTCAACCTGAGAATGTAGACAGGATTCCTGGAGAGATGAGCTTTCTGAGCTTTGTCCACCTGGGTTCTCTGTGCAGCAAGAGGCAAGATCTGTGGGTTGTGGAGGTGTTAGATTCTTTTGTGTTAGATGTGAGTTGGATCCTTGCCCTTGTGTGTTAAATCCTTGCCTTTCCTGGCTTATGTAAAAACCAGTGGGGGACTGGCAGAGTGGGCAGAGAGAGTGGTCAATGCCTCACTAAAAAAAAAAGACAGAGTTCCAGCTTGCCTGAAGGAGGCAATAGTAAAACTGTTGTTTAAAAAAAAAACCCTCCCTGAATCCCACAATTCCGGATAATGATTGACCAGTCTCTAACATGACGTTTTTGGACAAGGTTCTGGAGCATGTGTTAGCCTCTCAGCTTCAGGGATTTCTAGATGAGACGGATCATCTAGAGGCATTTTCAATCTGGCTTCAGGCTTTGGTCACCTTGGTGGATGACCTGTACTGGGAAGTAGATAAGAGGTTCTGCTGGACTTCTCTATGGCTTTTGATATCATTGACCATGGTGTTCCTGAAATCAGTGCTCCCATCACTTCTTGGAGGGACAAATCCAGGAGGTGGCTCGGGGACTCCCATTTGACCCCTTGGCGATTGGATTGTGGGGGTCCCTCAGGGCTTGGTTCTGTCCCCAGTGGTATTTAACATATACATAAACTGCTGGGAGAGATTTTCTAGAGTTTTGGGGTTTGGTGCTATCAATATACGCAGATGACATCCAACTCTATTACTCCTTTAAGTACAATCCAAGGACGCTTTTCGGTCCTATTCCATGCTCCTAATCAGTACCTATCATCACTAATGGACTGGATGAGGATGAACAAACTAAAACTTAATCCAGACAAGATGGAGGTGCTCCTGGTTAGTTGAAAGGCAAATCAGGGTGTAGGAATTCAGCCTTAGGTGTGCTCATGTATTCAACTCTCGGCTTTGGTCTTGGTGGTGACCAGGAGTGCATGTGCACTGTTAAGGCTTGTGTAACAACTGCCACCATTCTTAGAGATGTCAGATCTGGCCATGGTAGCACATGAAATCATAAAATCATAGAGTTGGAAGACACCACAATGGCCATTGAGTCCAACCCCCTGCCATGCAGGAACAAACACTCAAAGAAACCCCAACAAATGGCCATCCAGCCTCTCCTTAAAAACTTCCAAAGAGGCATTATAGTTTTGAATTGCTCCCCCCTCTTCCTTCCTTCCTGGATTAGTCATGATTGATCATAGAATCGTAGACTTGGAAGAGACCAATGGCCATTGTGTCCAACCCCATTCTGCCATGCAGGAAATACAAAGCAAATGTCCATCCAGCCTCTCTTTAAAAACCTCTAAAGAAGGTGACTCAACCACACACTTCAAGGCAACATGTTCCACTGTCAAACATCTCATACCATCAGGAATGTTCAGGTGAAATTTCTTTTCCTGTGGTTTGAATCCATTGCTCCATGTACTAGTTCTAGAGCAGCAGAAAATAAACTTGCTCCATCTTCAACATGACATCTCTTCAGATATTTAAACATGGCTATTATGTCACCTCTTAACCTTCTTTTCATCAAGCTAAACATGCCTAGCTTCCTAAGCCACTCCTCATAAGGCATGGTATCCAAACCCTTTACCATTTCGGTTGCCATTCCATAGATATGTTCCAGCTTGTCAATGTCCTTCTTGAATTGTGGTGCCCAGAATTGTACACTGTATTCCAGGTGAGGTCTAATCAAAGCAGAATAGGGTGGCATCATCACTTCCCTTGATCTCGACACTGTACTCCTATCGATGCAGCCTAGAATTGCATTGGCTTTTTTAGCTGCTACATCACACTGTTGACTCATGTTCAGCTTACAAACATACATATCATACATATTGGGGATTTATGCAGTGATTGAATAATGTAACCTCCACCATAGCAAATGTCTACATGGTGATGTTGTTGAGCATGAGTGAGGCCAAAACGGGCAGTGCAAGTATATAAATGAATCAGCAGGCATTTTTATATGGGGAAGCATTTTCAGCACAGTGAAATGACTGAAAAAGACCAAACTAATGGAGTTCAGCTCTGGTTTTTGTGCCTTACAATTAGGGATGGAAAGAATATTTGAAAATATTTGAAAAATGGTAAAAAAAATATTTTTCAAGTGTTGAGAAACCCTGACAAGAAGAATTCTAGATTGACAAGCAGCTGAAGTACATTTCTTCACCATTCAGGACTTCTTCTGCACAAAACTCAAGACGTGGTTGTTTTGTGCGGAAAACATCTGTGCAGGAACCAATATTGCTTTGTTGAAATCTTAATTCCTGTGCAGAAAACAGCTTTTTCTATGCACAAAATGCTGACACTGGGTATTTATTCAGCCTAAAATTTCAACATGGTTCATTTGCATAGAGAATAGCATTTTCTGCATGGAAAACATCATTTGCTATGTGGGAATTACCATTTCAATGCAGAAACATAGATTCCTGTGTAGAAAATGCTGTTTTCTACAGAAAATGACATATGAAGTTTGCTCAAGGTAAGTACCGAATTGTGAATGGCCATCGAAAATGTGTGGTTCTCAAAGACTTTCTCGCAGTGAGAAGAACTTGTTGGAGTTATTTGTTGCTACCTTCAAGAAGAAACTTAGTGAAGAATTAGTGAAGAATTACAATTTAAATTTGTATTATGTACTTATGTTAGGGTGATATATATGAGAATATCTGATGTCCTTCAGAGACAGAAACAGCAGGCCCAAGCTGTTTTATTTGCTTGACTCGTTCTTCCCCAATCTGTTGCTCTCCAGATATTTACTACATCTACCATCCCTACAATGGGAGATCTAGTCCAAAATATACAGAGGGCAACCAGGTTGCTTAAGACTGCTTAAATGTTATGCTTAAAGCTGAACGGTTAAAAGAGTGGCCGTAGTTACATAATACAATTTATCTACAAGGGGAGACAAAAGAAGGCCATTAACAAGGAGCCAAAAGTATTTGACACGAAGATTGATGGTACCTTATGAGCCTATTGATGGTACCTTATGATGCCGATAATTCTGCCAACAAGAGCCTTGGCTTACCCCTGATGCTTGCATATGCACAACTTCTGATTAACGGTAAGTGGTACTGTCATTTTGACATGGCTGGATAAACTGATATTGAGTAATCTGTTAAGCCTGTCAACTTCAAACAGGGAGTGTGCTTCTTATTACATGGCTTTGCTGCTAATTAGCCAGCTGATAAGATCCTAAACAGACAAGTTTGGTGAGTGTATTTGTTTCCTGTTGGTACCCAGAGACACCTGGATAGAGTTATATATTGCAATGATGCAATGGGGAGGAGAGGAGAAAACTGGACGCAAGCCAAACATGGAATGGAGCCCAGGGGAAAGAAAAAACTGAAGGGAGGGAGCAAGGAGAGAGTAGCAGTTAAGGATGATGTCTGTAATACCGAGAGAACAGATTTCCATATCTCCAATGGAATTAGCTGCTGTCTACTTGTATGAATGACCTCTGTGATGGATGGTCATTCATTTAATGGGAAATGTACTTCAGCTGCTTTATAGCTTAAAAGCATGCCTAATTGTGTTTTTGTAGATAAACATCTTCATTCAGACCACTTTTAAAATTAATGATTATCTTTCTTTTTAAAAAAAAAAAGTCCTACCATTTAGAGCAGATACCATATTCTAGCAGGGAGGCGATATTTCCTAGCAATTTCACCCACTCCTTCTCCTTTCAATGGCCCAAGAGTATCCCTAGGCACAAGCTAGGAAGCTGGGCAAATCGTAGTCAGTGGATAGGCAAAATCCAAATCCAAGTGGACAGCTGAAAAAAATCAGAGTAGGGGCAGGAGAAGCGATTTGTGTATGCATTTTGTTGGCATCTGTTCCTAATGCAGATGTTTTGCATATATCTTACGTAAACATTTTATTATGCAGATTTCCTTACACATTAATACAGATTCTTGTATGCTGTTTGTGAGATAAGAACAGCAGTGTAAGATCTGAGCCAGCTTTTAATCTGCACATTAGATCAGGAAGTACAAATGGTTCACTTTAAAGTGTGCATCAGATGAAATTATCCAGAATCCCTAGTAACTGAGTGAGCAAGAGGGAAGGGGGCAGAAGAGAGGAGACAGAAGCTGTCCGTTGCGTAAAGTACAGAGCAGGTGTGACCAATATTTGAGAGCCGACACCCCCTGTCACACACCCACACAGAGTCCCTCCACGCTTCAAGGACCACAAATATCCTTCACAAGTTGGACGAATTTGAAAATTCAAAAAGCTCTTTCACTGAAAATAAGGTGCACCGAGCACCTTTGTACGTAAGGACATAGGAAGAACCATGCCTGATGAGACCAAAGCCCTGTTTGTTACGTCATTCTGTTCATCCAGCAGCCAGTCATTTGCCCATGGGAAAATGCTCCAGTGCGGTATGAGTGCAAGGGTTTTCTTTGTCTCAATTCCTCAGCAACTGATGCACACAAAGATACTGCTTCTGACACTGGACATGAGACATTCCCTTCCTAATTAGTAGCCATTGATGGCACTAACCTCCATGAATTTAATCAGTCCCTTTTTAAAACCATCCAAGGTGGAAGTCTTAATGCAGCTTGTGGTAGGGAGTTCCACACTGTAGCATACTGCTGTGTGAAGAAATACTTTGTTTTATTGGTCTTGAATCTCATACCATTCAGCTTGAGTAACTGTCATTACGGATTTTTAAGTGTTCAGCTGTGAACTCACACAACCATCCTCCCCTCTTTATGCTCGCCGTTGGTCCAGATCTTCTGATGAAGACTTGGAATTAGATTCCAGGGGGAACACATGCCTTTATATAGGCATGCAAGTGAGGGGGGCAGGGTTAGTGCCAAAACACAGCTCTAGAGGCTTCCAAAGGTCTCTGCCCACGTGCAGAATGATCCATATTTGTGAGTTCAAAGATGACCATTTGAAGAGCCACAGTTACAGGTAGGTAGCATGTCCTTGCGAATGCTCTTGGCATAATAATCAATTGTTTAGGAGATTGCATGGCACTGAGATAACGGGTTGTATTGCCATTTTGGCTGTGATCTCTTTTTTTTTTTAACGTCTTATTAGCATTTTTTATTTCCTACATTTAAGTAGTAATAGTAATACCAGTACTAGCAATTACTATTTCTGTTCCAACTACTGTACTTAAATCTATATGTACAAATCAGAAGTGGGAAAGCTGCATTTCTCAGTCTAATTAAACAGTCTACATATACAGAAAAGGCAGAAAGTTGGTGGTAGAAGGAGTAGCAGAAGAAGCAAATCTGCAAATTTCTGATTTTGGTTCTGCCCTGTCACTGATTCTGGCTTCATCCACTTCATTTCTGTCTCAGATTGATTTTTTTTGCCTGTGGGTCCATAGCCCTGGCCTAAATACTAATACCATTAAAGTCTTTGTTCCCCTATCTAACTCCCTCCAGATTCTTGAAATGCAAATCTCCCATCACATCTGACTTTTGGCCATGGTCACTGGGGCTGAGGGCAGCTGCCATCAAAGCAGTCTGGAAGACAACAAATTGAAGAAGGCTGTTCTAGGATTTCTGAACAGCTTAAAACACAAATGTGCCCCCTTGGAACACTAGGGCCATTTCCGCATTAGACTGTTACGGTGCTATTATTCCACTTTCAACGTCTCATGGAATCCTGGGGTTTAGGAAGTATTCAGAGGCCCCTCCCTAAACTGCAAACCTCAGAATTCCATAGGATGTTGAAAGTGGAATAATAGCACTATAACAGCCTAGTGCAGAAATGACCAGGAGAACTGGAGTTATCCAGACTGGCCTTGGATTAAAACTGCCTGCACTATTTGTCTTGGACTGTAAGCGAGGCAAGCACTCACTACAGGGGATCTATTTGCTGTGCCGGTGCTAGGGGCGGGAAGCAGAGAGCCTGTTTGTTTTAAATCATCTAAATGGTGCATAGAACTAACCAATGTATCACCCCAACTTTAATTTTTTAAAGTAAATGCCTCTAAAAATAAAACACGTTTTTTCTGAGTGAGCAAATCATCCAGTTTCCCTGTGGGACATGTGGGACTGTTTGGGGCATGTATGGGTTTTGTTGTTGTCACTTTATTCCCCAAAGGAGCCAAAGATCAGTGGGCTGAATTAAAAAGCTGCGTGGAATGCCAGTTCTTAAGCCACAGAGGGGCTCAGTGGAACACAGCCACCTCCCCTTCCCACATCAAAAAAAGCAGCTGGCTTTCAGATTCTGTAATGTGCATCTGTATTGATTTTAGGAGGGTGAAGAGCTAAGGCCCTTCACTAAGATGACAAAGGCAAGTGCGTTTCAAGGATGAGGAGAACATGGCAGTCAGGAAGCACTTGCAAGCTTGAAAAGAAACACGTTTCAAAGTCAGCTCCTGAGGTGGTTTTGATTATTTTGTTTTGTTTAATAACCCTGTAATTCATGCTGCTGCTTCAGGTATCCATTGTAGCTAGTGTTATATAATTAATCAGCCACTTTTCTAACCTTAATACCTTAGAGAGCTGGGGAGTGTACTGGTTTGAGCGTTGGATTACAGCCCTGGAGACCAGGGTTCAGTTCCCTGCTTGGCCATGGAAATCCACTGGGTGACCTTGGGTGTGTCACAGACTCTCAGCCCCAGAAAACCCTGTGATAGGTTCACCCTTAGGATCACTATAAGTCAGAAATGACTTGGAGGCACACAGCAACTCTTAATACCTCATGCAATTATCAATTACTAGCGTACATACCCAGTGTTGCCTGGAATTTTATTTTCTCATAGGTAGTACTTGTTAGAAAGATTTGAGATCCTGTGTCTAATTCCCCAAACTGTCTTGTCCAATACCTTTAACTTTTCCCTATATTCCCCAATACAATCTGTATTCAGAGTTATTAACATACAGAGGTTGGGTTCCTGAGGGAATGTGCTGCCTTCCTCCTTCTTGCTGCTAGGCCTCGTCTCCATACCAACCGGCCTATTCAAGACAGACACAGTTGATTGAGGCCCGAGAGCTCTCTGGCTGAGAATTCTAAAGGCCCCTCCCCAAACTGGAAACCCTAGGATTCCACGGAATCTTCTTAGACAGCCAATCGTATGAGGTCTCCGCCTGACACAGCCAATAATATGAGCTCTTTGCTTAACACAGACTAACAGACAAACTTTGACTTTGCTATATTAGATTAACATAATAATTATTATTAATCTTATAATATAATGCTTACATAATTATACATTATATAATTAATTAGTCGCTGGCTTTCTCAGAAAATACCGCTGCATGTTAACTGAATTGAGTCTGCATCTCTTCTGGTCTGCCCACTGGCACTTCCCCATATGAATAACTTCCTTATGAAGGGGGGGCTTTTTGGCAGCTAATAGGAAGGAAGGCTCTGTTTGGACAGAACAGTTCAGAAAACGGTGTTCTAACCATTAGGTAGAACTTAAACCCGACATAAACCTGACAGACCAACCACAGTTTTAGAACTTGTTGTCTTGCTTTAATTCTCATCTGTTCAACCACATGGTGCAGCAGGTCCAAGAAGGAGAACAACAGCATCGGACTTATACATAGGGAGAGTGAAACCCATGAGCTGCATATGGCCCCAGCTCCTTTTTTGTGACCCCTTAAGTCCCCATTGACCCTGTAAAATCCTACTGCCCTGAAGCCAATTAATAAATTGCTCAGCAACCTCCCAAATACCTTTCAAGCCCCCGAGGCCATTTCTGCACTAGATTGTTATAGCGCTATTATTCCACTTTCACCATCCTATGGAATCCTGGGGTTTGCAGTTTAGGGAGGATGTTGAAAGTGGAATAATAGCACTATAACAGCCTACTGTGGAAATGGCCCTAGAAATTGAAACTGAAAGTGACTTCTGGTCATCCCCAGGCAAAAATTGGCAAATATCCAACTAATTTTAGAGTGTGGCACCCCATGAGGGGGCACAGAGTCAAGATTTGACTCTCAACACCATTATTTACCCCTAATTTAATCAGTTGTCCACTAAGATATCGTCATCATCAATATTACTAGTCAGCAGCAGCATTTTTATTCCACTGTTCATGTGAAGAGGCCTCCGGTGAGGATTACATATACTCAATAAAATAAGATTGCAATCTAAAAGAAATGACAGAAGAGGAAAAAAAAGGTGAGGAGGGAATAGGAAAAATAAAGTCAATGTTGCTTTTCTAAAACTGGTTTAGTATAGCAATTCAGTTGAGTGGACAGGTGAAAGAATGTTATTTAGCTTATCCAAACATATTATCTACTTCTGCTTGAATTATATTAATGTGTTATGATAGTTTATAGAGGCTGAGATACTACATATTGATAGCAGCACATAAAGCTTTGCCAGCATACCTACACTGGATCATGTGAGGGTGGGAGACCAGCAGCAGCAGCAGTGTTGGCAGCAGCTACCCTCTTCTTCTCCCCCCATATTCTTCCCCCGACACCATGATAACTGTAAGACTTCCACTGCACTGCAAGACTTCCTCCTCTTCCTCCTACAGCTCCTGGATTCCCAGTGAATCAGCCTTGGAAAAAGAGTCAAAGACATGTATAGAACTGACTGGGGGGAGCAATGAAGAGGAGTCGTGGGATACATGGGTCTTCTGTGCTTTTGCAAAGAGGTATTGGGTGGAGCTCAAAGAAGTCCAGCTATTAGTGGAATGGGAGTAATGTGAGCAGAATGCCCAAATGGAATCTGGCCAAGCTGTGGAATCCATAGCTTGATGGGTCTTCAAGCTATGCTTCTTGCCCACTAAGTGTAGGGATTACCAGCTATCCATTCCTTGCTGGCTCAGGAATTTGGGGAATTGTATTCCAAAAAAGTAACCCTTCCAAGCTGATGTCTCTGCCAGTCTGCCCCCCCCCCCCCGAGATGTATCTCCTCTCCAGTTTCCAGGAGCTAGCATCATAAAATGCGTGCATCCAAAAGTAGCATGCAAGGAAAGAAACTGCTAACAAAATCTCACAATAAGTTCGTAAGAGTATACCCACATCATAATCTGCAGTCACCTATAAGCCTAGCAAGGCTACCATTGAATTCAGTGATGTTTACTTCTGAATGTATAGGTTAAATTTTTAAAACGTACCAAATCTGAAGGAGCAGTCTTCAGCCAGATGAAATGCAACCATTAGCTTTTAAATGGGAAATGTGAACATGGTTATACATGTATTTGAAGTCAACATCTTGTCAATGAAAGGAAGTGTCCACCATCTTCCTAGTGATTTCTTCTGCACTGTATTCTACCTAATAATCAGTAACCAACCACTGGCTGCTTTGAGTGGGACAGTGAATCCATTCTAGGGTTCAGTCCAAGTTATTGAGGAGCCGTGCCCTATGAGGAGCAGCTTAGGGAGCTGGGTATGTTCAGTCTGCAGAAGAGAAGGTTAGGAGGGGACATGATAGCCATGTTTAAATATTTGAAGGGATGTCATGTCAAGGAAGGAGTGGGCTTGTTTTCTGCTGCTCCAGAGACTAGGACAAGGAGCAATGGATTCAAGCTGCAGGAAAGGAGGTTCCACTTAAACCTCAGGAAGAACTTCTTGACGGTCACAGCTGCCTCAGTGGAGTGTGGAGGAGTCTCCTTCCTTGGAGGTTTTTAAGCAGAGGCTGGATGGCCGTCTGTCAGAAGTGCTTTGATGTGGATTCCTGCATAGCAGGGGGTTGGACTGGATGGCCCCTGGGGTCTTTTCCAACTCTATGATTCGGTGATGCTATATTCTAAGATACTGAACCTGTTTTGGACATAGGCATCAGCACCCTGCATACCTGCTGTAAATGTGGACTAAAACCTCAAGTGGATTCCTTGCCTCAGTGGTATGGGAGCCATCATGGTCAAGAACATTATAACATGAAGACCTCCTTATCGCCTCAGGAATTTGCCAGAGAAAAATGGGCCAGTTAAATTCTCTGACAATCTGGAGATGATCTCATTGATCCTGCTCAGAAGAAAAAGCTCACCCCATGGCATCCCTGCCTCTCGCTACTGACTACAAGGGACTGATCTCATTGAATTCCAGCTTCCTATATCTTCCACAATTTCACAGAAATTCTGGGGGAAAAATCCCATATTTGTAGCTTTTAAATTCTCCATACCAAAAATTAATTCTTGAGTCGCAATCAACAACAATTACACATGGCGGCTACAGATGGAAAGGAATTTGTAAATGGGATTCAGAGAAACTCCGTAAAACTGAGACAGAAATTTTCACATCCTTCCATGGCTGGTGGTTGATTTCACCTGCAATTTTCCATTCTCACCAGGTGTCTAAACTAACATCTTGCTGAGGGCTTTTGAAATTTGGTAGAGACCCGTAAGTTCCCATCGCCATATAAACGAAAGTTATCATAGTGTTAGTGCAAACTGGCACCAACCCGTTCCTCTGAGACTCTGGGAACTCCAGCAGCTCATGCTAAAATGTTATAATTTCCTAACGATGGGAGTATATGTGGAGTGTGAGGGGCAGTGATGAAAACAGACATGTTCCTCCCATCGGACAGAGGGACCAGAAAAAAAAAAAGACATTTTGGCAGGAAGAATATAAATTGTCTAAGCACATATCCAGGAATATGAGCTCCAGCAAGCAAGTCAGCGTGCTGTAGTGGTCTGAGCCCTGGACTATGGCTTTCAATTCCCTTCTCAGCCATGGAAACCCACTGGGTGATGTTGTGCCCATCACACACTCTCAGCCTCAGCAAACCCTGTGGTAGGTTCACCTTAGGGTCACCATATCAGAAATGACTTGAAGGCCCACAACAGCAACAGCAACACCCCATTAAACTGTAAGTCAATGTCCATACTCACTTAAAAATTTGATTCAGCTGAAAACCAGTGACAACCTCACATGTGCAGAATTCTCCAAAGGAATTTTGCTGTTCTTATCCCCATGTTTTGTTTTGCTCTGTCCTGGGCCCAGTGCTAGTCAACATCTTCGTCAATGACTTGGATGAAGGAGCAGAGGGAATGCTGATCAAATTTGCAGATGACACCAAATTGGGAGGGGTTGCTAATACACCAGAGGACAGGATCAAATTTCAAAATGACCTTGACAGATTGGAGAGCTGGGCCAAGGCTAATAGAATGAACTTCAGCAGAGAGAAATGTAAGGTTAGCCAGAAAAAAATAGTATGCATTGGGACGCGTGGCTGGACAACAGTACATGTGAAAGGGATCAAGGAGTCTTGCTGGACCACAAGCTGAACATGAGTCAGCAGTGTGATGTGGCAGCCAAGAAAGCCAACACAATTCTTGGTTGCATCAGTAGGAATATGGTCTCTGGATCAAGAGAGGTAATGGTACCAGTCTATTCTGCTTTGGTTGGACCTCATCTGGAATCCTGTGTCCAGTTCCAGGCACCTCAATTCAAGAAGGATATGGACAAGTTGGACTGTGTCCAGAGGAGGGCAACCAAAATGGTGAAGGGTCTGGAAGCCATGAAGCTGTATGAGGAGTAGCTTAGAGAGCTGCCTGTTTAGTCTGCAGAAGAAATGGTTAAGAGGGAACATGATAGCCTTGTTTAAATATTTGAAGGGATGTCATGTTGAGGAGGGAGTGGGCTTGTTTTCCACTGCTTCAGAGACTAGGACAAGGAGCAATGGATTCAAGCTGCAGGAAAGGAGATTCCACCTGAACCTCAGGAAGAACTTCCTGATGGGCAGAGCTATCTGGCAGTGGAACATGCTGCCTCCATGGAATGTAGTTGAGTCTCCTTCCTTGGAGGTTTTTAAGGAGAGGCTGGATGGCCATCAGTTAGAAGTGCTTTGATGTGGATTCCTACATAGCAGAGGGTTGGTCTGGATGGCCCCTGGGGTTTCTTCTAACTCTATGATTCTATGACTCCTCCAACCGCAGTAGTTTGTTTTAGTGGTTTGAGAGTTGGACTATGAGTCTGGAGACAGGGTTCAACTCCCTGCTTGCCATGGGTGACCTTAAGCAAGTCACACACTCTCAGCCTCAGAGGAAGTCAAAGGTAACCCATCTCTGAAAATCTTGCCAAGATAACCCCATTATACACTTATCTTAGGGTGGTTATAAGTCAGAAATGACTTGAAAACTCATGACAATAATGCAATGACAATGACAATAAAAATTATAATTACAGTAAGTTTGGAAGGGGCAGATAGGTAATAAAAGGAAGGCAAGATGGGTAGCGATAATTAAAATTACATGTTAACTGTTAACAATGGAACTTGTTTGAGGGATATATCACTGACAAGGTGCAAAACTTAGGGTTTTTAATTCCACATTGGGGAACAGAATGCCAATAAAGACACACTTGGGTGTCTTACATTTGTCTCATCTCAAAAGAGTGCTGGGAAAAAAAAACCAAGGAAAGACTGCAGCTGAGTTCATTAAACCAACAGCAACTGCTTGTGGAGTGGTGATAATTTGAGTCTCACAGCTGTAAATTAGGTGCTATGTCTGTTCTAAAGCAAGGCATGTTTACACAGAAGCTGAGCATGAAGAAAATGCCGTTCCTTGGCACTGACAGATTTAAAGGAACTGAGAGTTGTTGTAGATATGGGGTAACATGGTATGTTGAATCTTTGTAACAATTTGGCATCTTTCTTGCAATGTGGAAATCTTGCACGCCTTGACTTAGGGCCATTTCACTGTACAGAGGCCATTTCCGCACTAGGCTGTTATAGTGCTATTATTCTACTTTCAACGTCCTATGGAATCCTGGGATTTGAAGTTTAGGGAGGGGCCTTGAGGATTCCAGGATTCCATAGGATGTTGAAAGTGGAATAATAGCACTATAACAGCCTAGTGTGGAAATGGCCAGAATTTCACTGCTATGAAGTCACTTTAACCGCCATGTTTCTGCCCCATGGGACTGGCAGTTTAACGAAAGGTACTGAGAATTCTCACTCAGAGGGCTCTTGTACCTCTGACCAAACCACAAATTCAAGGATTCCATAGGATGGAACCATGCAGTTAAAGTGGAAAAATAGCCCTATGACTCTGTACTGTGAATGGGCAACTGATCACATGAAGCCTTAAGCCAAGATTTGGAAATAATGGGTAAGACTAAAAGGGACTGCACCACGGTGGGGGCTTCAAGTGCTTTGCTAACAGAAAAAAAAAGTTACTTTTTTAATGAATGAGGGTATAAAAAGGGACATAACAAAAGTTATGGGAACAAAGCATTGCTATAATGATGGCTCAGCCCAGTGGTGGATGTGCGGACCAATTTTGTTTGCCTGGAACTTTTTTTTTTTCATGCAAACCCCATTAAAAATGTATGCGTAGGGGAGGAGGAGATAAAAGTAACAAAATATGTTTCCATGCAGGCAAGCTATGTGGCTCATAGGTAGCAAACTGCAATGTAAATATTTAATAAATTTAATAAATGGGGGGGGGCTGCATTTTTCCCCCTGAAATTCTTTGGTGCATTTCATCATCCAGTCTGTGTTTTCAAACTGATCCCTATTCCTGTTTCTTTTTCTGAACCAAGTTTGGACATCGGACATTTCTTGCTTCTTATGTTGTAAAACTCGTCATTGTAGAATTTTGAGCATCATCTCACTTACCTGAGAAATTAATGTAATGGTTCTGTGGTTATTGCAATCCTTAGTGTCCCCTTTCTTGGGAACTGGAATGTATATTGAATGTTTCCAAGCTGTGGGTCTTTGTTTTGTTTTCCATAATTGTTGACAGATTTTACTTAGAACTGGAATAGATTCTGCACCTTTCCACTGTACATTGTTATAGTGCTGTTACTCACTTTCAATGTCCCGTGGAATTCTGGGGTTTCTAGTTTACTGAGGCCCAAGAGCTCTCAATGCCCTTCACTAAACTGCAAATCCCAGGAATCCATAGGAGGTTGAAAGTGGAATAATGGCACTACAGCAGTGTAGAGTGGAAAGGCGCAGAATCTATTTCCAGTTTGTATTTTGTTTGTATTTTGTGCATGGCTCTGCTGTCTTGCCCCCTAGAAGGGTGCCATGATGAGAGCAGTTGCAGTTACTGTTGTTTTGCCACTGGACAAACCCTACAGAAAGGGAGACTCTCCTCCACCCAAATTCCCTTGATGAAAGTTTCCTCCTTCCCCACTGATACCTGCTTTGGGGAAGTGATTATTTCAAAGGAATTAGTTGCAGAGAGGAGGTGTATATGTGCATGGAGGTGAGTGAGGAGGAATTAGAGGGTCACTTATGTGGAAAGAGAGTGAGACTGTGTGTTGCATGTGTGTGTGTGTGTGTGTGTGTGTGTCCTATCTCAGTCCTGGCACAGCTGATAGATCAGACAAAGAAACTGAATTTTTCCCAGCTTGTTATTTACTTCCAGGCAGTAAGCAAAGAGTCATAAATAAAGTCCAACATAAACAAAGTCCAGCAAGATTTAACAGCAAGAGAGTGTCCAAGGTCAATCGGAGCATTTGTCAAGGTGTCCAGCAAGGTAGCAGGTCAGATAAGCTCTGACAACTCCTGGAGGGAAAGGACGCCAGCTAAGCAGACCCAAAGCCTAATGCAGCTATGCCTTGATTGATTGTTGCCGGTTATAAATTCTGAGAAAGTGACACTAGGTCTCTCTTTGCTGCCTATGCTGTGTGAAGCTGGGTCTAGAGAAGTGTTCTTCTGTATCTGAAGAGGCAGGACTCTCTATTGGAGCTGGCACCGCCCCTGCTCTGTTTCTGGCACTGCAATCTCTCTCTGTACAGCAGGCCCTGGCATGCCTCCTGTTTCAGTTTCTGGCATGCCCTCTGCTTCAGCCTCTGAGGCAGAGTCCATGCTCTGGAAGCAGGGCATGACAGTGTGTTGCACACGTGTGTGCATGTGTGTGTTTACGTGGGACGCTTCCTCTTCTTTCCTCCCATCCAAGAGTTATTATCTCTTGTTGGCTGCTGCAACATTCAAAGAAACAGCAAGTTTCCAAGTAAAACAGTGGGGTTCTTTCAGCAGCACCATTTTTGCACTGTAACTCCCACCCACCAATCCATTTCCCATGGTCACTTGGAGGAATCATCCTCTGGAATCAATAGATTAGTCCCTTAGATCAGTGGTTCTCACATTTTTTACCCCTGTGACCCCCTTTCCATCTACATGAGGACATTGCAAACCCCCACTCCATGCCATGCCACCCCCGTGTCTTGTCCTGTGCCTCTCTCCCTCTCTCTCAGGCTCACAGGCCCCTGATACCACATGCACTGTTCATCTTAATGCTGAGCTGATCGCACTCTCTGCCTCCTCTCTTCACTTCCCTCCCCAACCAAGAAACTGTCCCATGGTTACCAAGGTGCATGCGCCTGCTGCTCCAACAATGGAATGGCCATTTCCGCACTAGACTGTTATAGTGCTATCATTTCACTTTCAACATCCTATGGAATCCTGGGGTTCTCAGTTTAGGGACAGTACAACGGCATACACACGCACAGTCACAGGCTTACCTTTCTTTTTTGCGTTTGCTGTGCTTGCCGGCTGACTTTTCTGGCACCCGCCCTTGAGCTGCTATCCCCCCCCCCCCCATTTAGGGTCCCTCCCCACAGTTTGAGAACCACTGCCTTAGACAAATTAGCTGGCACCCAGTAATTTTTAAAGGGATCCATATAGTCCAGAAATAGTTTGCTATCGTGCTGCTCTTTAATATAATCATATAGATACCAACTCAGGAGTAAACACCAACGCGTTCAGAGGGAGTAACTCCTACGTAAACATGTACAAGATTGCAGCCTACGTGAGACATTTTGAAACACCATTGGATTTCTTTATGGCAATCATGTTTTTATCTTTTTAAAACTAGTTTCATTCTATTTACTTCCCAGAGCTAAAAGTATTTTACATTTTACCCCAACCTACCCCCTTTTTATCTTAAGTACCCTGTGAACTAGGATAGTTTTATGATTGTAGTTTTACACTATGATTGTCTCAAGATGATCTACTTGAGTGTTATGGGAAAGCTGACATTTGACATGATATTTAGTGTCCATAGGACAGAGGGGGTGGGTATGAACACAGCGTTCACTCACCCAAAGTGACCATGGACCTGTGAGAAAGCAGTAGTTTTGAACACAGTTGCATAGGAACTGTGGGGGTAATGGGGGCAGATCACCCCGGGCAGCAATGTTTTTGGGGTGTCCAGGCCTGTAGCCATGCCCCCTTGCACCATGGCCATGCCCCCGCACACTGCGGCCACACCCCCACTCACAGTGGCCCCCCACACACACCCTTACACACTCCAAGCTCCGTCACAGTTTGAACAGGGTCTGATAAAGGCATTTTGGTTCTAAAATAAAGTATTTTGTAACATTGTACACATGCACTCCTAGGGAAAATTGCATTTATTGATCCAGATTTGTTTCTTTTTTAAGCACTTCTAAATTCAGTACATAAATTCCAAGGTTTCTCTGTTTAAAATAGTTTTATGCATTCTTCCTCATTAATAATTTTTACTTCTTATAGAATTTGTGTAGTGAGAACTTTAAAAAAAAACGGTATAAGCTGATTACTTATGTGGATGATCTTGTGATAAAAGCACAGAATCTATTGGACTCAATGGAGGTTCTTTTGGGAGAAAAAGGATGTTTGGGTCATGCTCTGGGTTTAAAGTGAATTGTCATGAAACAAAATTATTGACTTAAAACATGACTTAATAGGACAAAAATGAATTAGCTCCTCTTTCCAACTTTAAAGTGGAAAAAAGGGAATTAAATATCTGAGGGTTACAGTTATGAAAAACAATAGTTTACTGTTCTACAGTAACTATGAAAAAGTCTGGAAAGAAATTAAAAGAACCTTAGAAAAATGGGGACAGTTAAATTTATCTCTTTGGGGCAGAATTACAGTAATAAAACCAAAATTTTTGCCAAGACTTTTATTTTACTTACAGATTATCCCCATCATAGGAGATTGAACACCTTTTGTACCATGGCAGAAGGAAATTGCCAGATTTGTTGGCAGCCAAACAAACCCAGAATAAGACTTAAAACATTGTGTGATATTTAAAAAAGGGACGTATTATGTATTATGGTTGCCTGTTGTTTTATATGATTGAAGGAATGTCTATTCCTTAGAGATGAGAGATGTTTGGAACTTGGAGGTCATGATTCTAGATTTGGATGGTGTGCTTTTTTTGGTGTGATAAAGTTATGGTTCATGCTGAATTTAAAATTTTTTAGAAAAGCTCTTCTATGAGTATGGTATAAATATAAGCTGAGATTTTTTCCCCTAAGATAATGTTAGCCGTTTTCAGTAAAGAATGAGTTAAAAATTAGGTATGTTTGTTTTATGCTGACCTTTTGTATTTTGGGCAAGATACTTGGGAGTTCAAACTAAGTGATATATTTCTTAAGGAATACAAAGAGATGAATTGGTCTGCATATATGCAATTTAAGGATAGATTCAATCAATCTAAGAGAAATTTAGTCATTGAAGTTGAAGAAAATGAGTTTGTTTAGAATTGTGTAAAGATGATCAGGTAATCAAAAAACTGTACAAATATCTTTTGAAATTAGAAACAGAGAATAAACCTATCAAACATTATATTGTTAAGATGGGCCCAAAGTGCTGGACATAAAGTTCAGATGGAGGGATGGAAAAATGCTGTCTAAAGATATAAAATTTACTTTGTGCAGTAATTTAACAGAAAACATGTCTAAGATGATGTAAAGGTGGTATCGAGTCTCAAGGTATCAAAACTGTCTAAGAATGTTTCAACTCAGTATCGAGGATGTCAAGATAAAGAGGGCCTCTTTTTCATTTTCTAGTGCACTTGTAAAAGGCAAGAAGTTATTGGTCCAAGATTTATGTTTTCATTTAAAAAAAAAATTAAAGGTAGATTTTGTAATGTCACCAGAAATGTTTTCGCTGAGTGTTATGGATAAAGAACTGGATAATAAATATGGACTAGGAATTCACTATATGTTAAGAGCTGCAAGAACAATGTTGCTTATACCTGGAAATGGATTGAATTAGTGGCGAAGGAAGAATGGATTGTTAAAGTTGCAAAGTTAGCCCAAATTTCCAAACTCATGTAGGTTTTAAGGGATAAGCCAACTGAATGTTTTTTTCAAAGACTAGAATCTATTTATGGACATTTTTTAAATATGTTTATTAAGTTCAACTGTCATTACAAATCAGTATAATAGATACAAGTCAGTATACAGTAGATCCATATTGCCGTATACTCCATAAGATAATATCAACCAACAATGTGAATCCATCACTACAGTATTGTTCAATACTCAACTATGCCCCCCTAAAAAACATAAATGAAATAGATAGTTAGATAATTTTGAGTTTCTCTATAACTCAAGAACAATCGTTATTTTACCCTAACAATTATTATACCCCAACCAAGACCTATTCTATGTATTCACTATTACTTATCCTAGAATATTGTTAAGAAAATCTGATATAAGAATCTAATTAAACTTACATTCAGCAGCAACAACAACAAAAGGAATACGAAAGAGATAAAAATGTAAGTAATATAAGTATTTGTTTATTTGTTGACAATGAATTCATTTCCCAATTTTTAGCAGTGAACACTTTGAATTAATAGTTGCCCACCTCTGATCTACTTCAGTATGACAATAACGGGGAAATAAATGGGGAGAGAAAAGGGAAATCCAAGCACCAGCTTTCAGTGTGAAGTAGTCTTTATAATAACTTACTGCATTGGGGATAGTGCAGCCGGACACTTCTTCTTCTTCCCAAAGCCAGCTGGAATCTTGCAAGAGGAAGGGCCTCTCGTGCAAGAGAGCCCTTGTGCATGAATCGTCTTGGCAAAGTACTTCTCCAGTTAGCATAGGAGACTGGCTGCTATGTGTGTTTTGTAATCAAAGCTTTGCCGAGTGAAAATGCAAAGGCAGGAGGAAGCAGGATGCCTGTGGCACAGAAATGCTGTTAGTAAGCTTCAGGCATATCAAAGAAAGATTGGTCCTGAGAGGACCATTTTCTGCCTTCAGCTTCTGAACTCTTTTTTCCTCCTCCTTTTTCTCCTCCTCTGTCTTTATTTCTTCCCTGTGTCTGAGGTTTGAGATTTATCCTGAGTTTAAGTAGTAGTTTTGATCATTTGAATAGTTATTACTGTTCTGTTGGGAATTCATGCAACAGCTGAGGGGGAGGCGATGTCTCTTAAAGCCGATTTTTTGCTACGAGAGTTCTTAATGAAAAAATCATTCCTTACAATGCACATGTATCTCTTTCAAATTCTCAACTGCAATTCACTTTCCGTTACTCCATGTCCCCCATAATCTGCAGTGTTTCAGAAATGGAGAGAGTGACAATTTAAGTTTTGTTTGTTTGTTGTTGTGCGCCTTTCCAACTCATAGTGGTCCTATCATGGTGTTTTCTTGGCAATATTTGTGCAGAGGGGGTTTGCCATTGCCTTCCTCCCAAATTTAGGTGCATTTAAAATCACACATGTGTTTAGAACATACTTCAACAAACTGGAGTCACTCTCATGACCTACATTACTTTTGAACCATACTTCTGTTCTCTCTTCTCTATGACCTTTTGATTCAGTCTTCAGATTGCCAGATCAAAATAACAGAGGGTGGTTGTTCCTCAAAATGATGATGAACTAGAAAGAAATGTACTTGTCTGAGCGATTTATATCCAATGTCCATATTGTGACCTTTCTTTCTTTCTTTCTGTCTGTCTTTCTGTCTTTCTTTCTGTCTTTCTGTCTTTCTGTCTTTCTGTCTTTCTTTCTTTCTTTCTTTCTTTTACAGAGGATAGTCCTCTGTTTGAAAGGCTTTGGGAGACTACTCCTCTATTGGAAGGTGTTTTCTAGTCTAAATCAAGCTTTAGGGTCAAAAAACCCCTAAGAATCAGAACCAACAGGAAGAAAATGCCAAGGAAAATGAAGAGCCCTGTAACAGTGAGCAAACACCCTGGAAGAGAGTCAATGTCAGGAACAAACCACACAGAAGGGATTCAGAACCTCTCCAATGAAGCTTCCTACAGCTTCATGAAGATAACAACAGTGAATATGTGCAAACAGGAAAGCAGCAGAAAGGGACCCTGCATGCCAAGGAAGGAGTCAACAAAATGAAAGACAAGGTGCTGGTGGCTGGGGACTCATTGCTCAGGTGTACAGAGGCACCTGTTTGCCAAGCTGAGAAGATGAATCAGGAAGCATGTGGCCTTCCTGGCACACGTATCTGTGATGTCGCTGACAACTTGCCAAAACTAATCAAGAACCCAGACCAAGGCGTCTGTGTACATCAATGTGCACATCAGTGACACTGCCAAGAGCACCTTTAAGCAGATCACCTCTGTCTATGGAGCTTGGAGCAGGAAGCAGAAGGGGTTTGTGGCACAGGCAGTATTCTTGTCAGTCCTACCAGTGAATAATAGTCGACTGCACAGATGATGTAGACAGGAGAGGTTTGGCTTCTAGGATACGGTCTTCAGTTCTTAGAGAACTACTGACTACAGTTGGGCTGCATCTCACAAATACTGAGAAGAATGTCTTTGATAGAAGTATGGCAAATCTGACCAAGAGGGCCTTAAACTAAATTCTTGGAGATTTAGTGAAGGTGGCTCCAACTTTGGCTCAAAGGCAAGCTCTAAACACAAGAATGTGAATTCTTCTATGGAAGAAGAAAAATAGGAAACCTCTGAAAAATGTGGCTGTACACAAACTCAAGGAAGAAGTGAAAAGGGAAAAAAAATATATAGAGTGGATAGAAGGCAAATCACTAAGGATATAAGATGTATGACACAGACATAAGATAGGTGACACCTGGCTTAACCACAGTATATGTGAAAGAGATCTAGGAGGTTTAGTATACTACAAATTGAACATGAATCAGTAGTGTGATGTAGCAGCTAAAAAAAGCCAATGCAATTATAGGCTGCTTCAATAGGTGTATAGTGTCTAGGTCAAGGGAGCTGATAGTACCACTGTATTCTGCTTTGGTTGGACCCCACCTGGAATACTGTGTCCAGTTCTGGGCACCTCATTTCAAGAAGGATATTGACAAGCTGGAACATGTCCAGAGGAGAGCCACCAAAATGGTGAAGAGTCTGGAAAACATGAAGCTCTATGAGGAGTGGCTTAGGGAGCTGCGTATGTTTAGCGTGATGAAAAGAAGGTGAAGAGGTGACATGATAGCCATGTTTACATATCTGAAGGGCTGTCATGTTGAAGATGGAGCAAGCTTGTTTTCTACTGCTCCAGAGATTAGGACATGGAGCAATAGATTCAAACTACAGGAAAAGAGATTTCACTTGAACATCAGGAAAAAACTTCTGATGGGAAGAACTCTTGAACAACGGAATATGCTGCCTGGGAGTGTGGTGGAGTCACCTTCTTTGGAGGTTTTTAAACAGAGGCTGGATGGCCATTTGGGGGTGCTTTGAGTGTGATTTCCTGCATGCCAGGGGGTTGGACTCAATGACCAGTATGGTCTCTTCCAGCTCTATGATTCTATGATTCCTCTGAGACTGAGAGAATGTGAGTTGCTCATGGTCACCAAGGATTTAAACAGGGATTTGAATCCTAGTCTCCAGAAGTCTTTAATAAATAAATATTTGAATATTTAAACCTCAATTTAAATATTTAAATCTTGAGTTAATCCTTATAGTTACAAGGGGCCCCAGTAAAGAAAAGGTTAAGAGCCACTGGTTTATTACTTCCAAGATGTGCTGATGTGAGAGAGTTTCTCAGACTATGGAGGTAGCTCTAAGGCAAGATCTTTATAGGCTATGCTGGGACTGGCCCTTGAAGTCCACCAATGTAATCTTCGAACAGACAACTATGTTTTTGCAGCGGTTAAATAGAGCTTGGAAAAATTACCTTTTTCAAATGACAGCTCCCAGACCCTCCTGCTTGTTGCCCAAGAGTTCTGGGACTTGTCATTCAAAAAAGTAACATTTGGAAGTGGTGGAATTTAAAGGGTTGTTAGTGCGAAATTTAAAGAAGTGGAACTTGATTGCTGGATGCCCCACTTTGAGATGCACATGGCTGAGAGTGCCTTTTATGAAAATGAACACCCTTCTGGCCTTTTAATCGGCGCGAGACAGGTGATTACTGAATAAATGAATACGGCGGGTGGAGTAGAACTCCAGGGCTGTGTAATAGTGGAGGGGAAAACTCAGGTAATGTTCCTTGAAAACAGAAGCAGGATTGTGCCTTTGTTTCCCCCTGTGAAAAGGTTGGATGGTATAAATAACCCTGCGTTTTGACTTTATTTCCATCTCTGCCGTAAAGAGAAAGTGTTGGGTGGCAGGAGGGGGAGGTAAAGGATTAGCTTCCAGCTGTCTCATTCTAAGGGTGAGGTTAAGGTACCCTAATCAAACGGATTTTTAAAGCCTATTAAAAGCATTACATGAAATTGGTTTTCTGCTATGTGTCTAATTAGTCCAAAGTGTCTGCTGTAGAGGTTCCAATTAAATGCCTCTCGGTATCGTTTTTATAGTTTGGGTATGGATATATTTTAAAAGAAGCGTGTCTCAGTGTGAATGTCGCTTTGTAAGTGCTGTGGAATTTGCTGGCCTCGTCAGGCTCGGCTGTCTTAATGTTCTGTTTTCACTGCAACCCCCTTTGATTTGCGATTCTCATGAGCCGTCTTCAGAAACTCTTGCAGTGTCAGCAAGCAAATGCTAGGGTGGGGTACAGACCCAAGCCACGGTGTCTGCATAAAACCAACCCGTGTCCTTATACCGCCATACCCAGTAGCCTGTGCTGATGTAGGTCAAATCCCTTCCCGTGCCCTGCTTTTCATTTTTTTTTTTTCAAGTGGCATAAAGAAAATCAGAGATAGAAGATTTTGCACATTACCTACATCCTGTTTGGTTAATCCCCAGCAAATTGCTAAGTTCAGCTACAGTTCCTCCCATATAGAATAGCAATGATTGCAGTCAGCCTTGGTGATTCTGAGAGTGAGTGTAGTAAACATCATCAGGGTTTTTTTCCCCACAGTATATAAATAATCATGTTGTTGGAATGAGTAAATTGAAGGAGTGTAATATTGGAAAAGGTAAGTCTATTTGTTTCCTAAATAGCTCCTGTAGGGATTGGAATCATATAATTTGGTTAGACATCATCTGGAGTACTGTGTCCAGTTCTGGGCACGGTCGCGTAGGGACGGGGGAGTGGTTCACCCTGGGCGGCAATGTTTTTCGGGCATCCCAGCCCACGGCCATGCCCCCAGGTGCCCTGACCATGCCCCCATGCCCCACAGCCGTGCCCCCCACGAAGTGGCTTACACCCCTTTGTGCCTTAGCCCCATCCGCTCCTGCCCCCCTCCCCACACTCCGAGCTCCACCGCGGTCTGGGCACCTCATTTCAAGGACATTGGCAAGCTGGAACGTATCCAGAGGAGGGCAACCAAACCCTATGAGGAGCGGCTTAGGGAGCTGGGGATGTTTAGTTTGCAGAAAAGAAGGTTAAAAGGGGGCATGATAGCCATGTTTAAATATTTGAGGGGATGTCATGTTGAGGAGGGAGCAGGCTTGTTTTCCGCTGCTCTAGAGACTAGGATAAGGAGCGATGGATTCAAGCTGTAGGAAACATGATTTCAGCTGAACCTCAGGAAGAACTTCCTGATGGTCAGAGCTGTTCAACAGTGGAATACGCTGCCTCAGTGGAGTGTGATGGAGGTTTTTAAGCAGAGGCTGGATGGCCGGCCATCTGTCAGGAGTGCCTTGGTGTGTGTTCCTGCATGGTAGAAGGGGGTTGGACTGGATGGCCCCTGGGGTCTCTTCCAACTCTATGATTCTTTCTGTTGGCTGCATGTTGCTTTTGAGGGCATAATGTCTTGTCATTAATACCTCCAGAGATATCACCAATCCTACCCAACCTGGAATATTTTTCAGGTTAAAAAAACAAAAACCCTATTTTGTGTGGCAGAATTGGCATCTGGATTTGTGGCACGTCTTGTACCATCTCCCCATCAGTGTTATGTGTCCTGTTTGAGGTTAGGAGGCGAGAAAAGATCTGCTACCAAGAGCCCTGGAAAAGTCAGTATTATTGTCCAGAATGGGTTGTGGTTCGTTGGTGATACATCCGCCTGGTCTCATCTGGGAGCTGTATGGGACCACTAGTGGGCTAGGCTGTTCCCAGCAGAGACTGTTCAGATGTATTGCGTATCAGCTGTAGAACTGGGCTGTTCCACTGACATCTTGTGTACTCTTAAGCTTCAAAAGGACAGGGCCTTTAAAATGTGGGTGCTGTACTTTTAAATTTTTAATTCTTACTCTTTTAATTTGTGAGGACTGGAAGAGAGGGACCACACCATGACATGTTGAAACCCTATTCCCATCCCATTAATGGGGAGGCTAGCAGCTGAACCCATGATTGTCTGCATGCAAAGCATATACAGTCATCCCTCCACATTTGCTAGGGTTAAGGGCACAGGACCCCCATGAAACTGAAAAAAAAGTGAATAATTCTAGGCTTTCCCAAATCATATTTAACACAGAAAAAATATGAACGCCGTATTCGACCCACTGTGGATTCCTTTGAGGCCTCAGGGTTCCTTCCCAAAGCGGAAGTGGGGGGCTGGTGGGGCTGACTACCACCTCCACTGCTGCCCCACACCAGTTTTCATAGGGACTTACAAGCCTCATTTGCAGTTTCTCAGTCTCACGAACCTTGCAGTCCCTATTAAAAATGTCATAGGGAGGCAGCAGAGGTGACAGCAAAGAATCTGTAAATAATCAAACCTGCAAGTGTGGACGGCTGGCTGTACTCTGCTGCTGAGGCACAGCCAGAGATGGGAGGGAGTCTAGAGGGAAAATTGTGGTCACAGTACTACAACCAAAAAGTTGAACGATATTGAGAGAAAATGGTACAAACCTGCATTCTCTGGGGAGGATAGGTGGTGATGGAATGCAAGTGTTTTATCAGAAGTAAAAGGTCTTCTGAGAAATTTAGGCTTGGCTCTTTTAATCAGCAATTTTGCTGCTTCTACTGTGTTCCTTTTTGTTGGTGTTTGGTCTTTGCCCAGCTCTTCTCTGCCAAATTGCTCTTATTCACTGTAACAAGAGGAAGGGACTTGGGTTCACTCATGTGTCACTCTTCAAGGTTTGTTCACTTATTTCCCTGAGAGTTGTTTTGCAAAGACAGCAGTACCTTTCACCCCACAGGTATGGATTTGTGTCAGAGCTCCTGCCTTTGTGCCTCGGGGGATCGAGGTTTTCGACAGCAAAAGCGCTCTGCCGCTTCATGTCGACATGTGGTTGTCTTGACATCCACCTGGGGGACAGCAAGCACTCGGCTTTGCTTTCCCTTGGCAAGCGGACATCTCCCGAGGGCAGTTGATACCGTAGGTAGCACATAACCAAGAAATTGAACGGAGGGGCATACATAGTATCGTTCCCGAGGTATTCTCAGCAGCCAGTCCCAGCTGTTGGGGTTTTTTTGGAGATGTCAACAGTTCCCCCAAACAATGTGAAGTGACACTTTTCACAGTATGTTTTATATTAGGGGATGCTGAGTACGAAAGAAAGCTGTGTTCAAATGGTGTTCTACAAATTCTCTACAAGACCACTACTAACAGGTGAATGACAAAAGTTAAACTATTTGAACCGTACTACTGAACAGGATTAATGACTAAACCATCTAAATATATATAAACATAAAAGTAAGCAACACTTATATATAAACAAACATATATTGTAACAATAATCAGTAGTGATAATAGATACAGGCTTCACAGATACTTGTTGAGGGCAATATATATTGTATTTGCTAGTGTATAAGACTCACTTTTTTCTCTGAAAAATACTGTTTGGAAATGAGGTTCGTCTAATACACCAGTGTGTCTTTTACGCCAGCAAATAGTATTTGCTGATGTATAAATGAGGTACATCTTATGCATGGGTGTGTCTTATACACCGGCAAATATGATAGTTATGAGCATATGATAATAGATATAAGGTTCACAGATGCTTACTGGAGACAATATATAGTTATGAGCATATGATCATGCACACCTTTCCAAACTTTTCATCTTGGTGACACACTTTTTAGACATGAATCATTTTGCGACACACTGATTCAGTGAGTAATTCAGTAAGTGGAGGCAGCCCCTCCACCCAGACCCGGCCCGCCACCGCCCTTGCCAGGGTCTTCCTTGGCCCGGGGCAGTGGCAGCGGCACAGGCAGCCCCTTTGCTTAGCCTGCCACAGTGGTGGGCGAGGCGACCCCTCCACCCATTATGTTCATGCGAGACACCTACACATTGCAGCCAACACACCAATGTGTTGCGACACACAGTTTGGAAAGCTCTGTGATAATGGATACAGGTTTCACAGGTACTTAATTAAAACAATACGTAGTTGCAAAGAATACAGAAATACAAAAGTGCAAATTACAAGATGCAAGGATAAATCCTTTGCCAGAAATAAGACCACTATGGGTAACTTGTTGGCAATGTTTCACAAGGGTACTCCTCCAGGAAAAAAATGGAACCTCTATCAATAGAGATAAATCAGCAGAGATAATTCCACAGCATTGTCAGCAGAACGGAAGATCTCAGGGACTTTTCTTTCCATTTCACCGAGTGCTTTTTCAGCTGATCTGTGCTATACACGATATAGCACACACACTGTGAAACTGCCCAACATTATGAATGTGGAAACATACAACAGAAATAAACATGAGATACACTCACAATTTAAGCAGATGAGACCTTTGCTCAAGGTCCTGCCACCTATCATCCTATGTCATCCTATCTGGGGCCATTTCTGCACTGGACTGTTATAGTGCCATTATTCAACTTTCAACATCCTATGGAATCCTGGGGTTTGTAGTTTAGGGAGGGGCCTTTGAGGCACATACCATCTCTAGAACTCCAAACTTAAAGAAATTGTAGCTATGTCCAGCCTGTTGGAAATGTTCATAAAGAGGGGAGTCCATGGCTCCTGATTTTAAACAACTCTTATATTCTGATAATCTCTTTTTCAAAGATACAGATGTTTTTACAAGGGCAAATTGATATGTTATCACATTCCTGGTGTTGCAATTTGAGAATGAACAAAGCCTAAATTCCTCCCCTGACTGGGGATGAATAAAGCACTTGCCCTGTAATGATGAGTTACAGTGAACACAATGGCGGCAAGAATAATGGCCTCTTGCCTTTAAAGGGACAGCAGGATAAGCATGAGAGAAATCTGCTAGTGGTTGTCTTCTGTAGTCTTTTAGAGGCCATTGTGGTTGTTTATTTATATATATGGTTCTACAAATTCTCCAACCTATTTGTGGGCAGAGAACACCATGGCATCAAATGGGAGAAAGTTTTACACCACTTCTCAGAGCTAGGACCTACCATAAGCCAGGATGGGCAACTGCTAATGCTCTGAGACCCAATTTTTGGCTTTGAGAATCTGCTGTAGGCCACATCTGACATAGAAATACCTTTCAAACAGAAAAGAGAAAATGGAAGTGGCCAGAAGTCCACTTACAGCTTTGTTTGAGTGAGCAGGACTGGTGGCATTTATAAATATTTATAATATTTATTTATTTATAGCTGACAGTTAATTGAGGCAATGTTCAATTATTGTATGAATATAAAAATCAATAGTTTGAAAGTATGTGATGCCATTCCACCTTTTTAGCTGAGTCAATTGGAGGATGAAACCACCATGTATTTTTGGTAGGAAGCAAAAAGATGTATTTCTTTGAAGATAATGATGTGAAAACACTGAGTGCAATGTACAGTGGATATTTGTGGATAGATTGCAAACTTCCAGGCTACACTATCAGTGTTTTGAGTCTACTGATTTAAAACAGTGGTTCCTAAATTTTGTTCCTCCAGGGTTTTGATTTTTTTGAACTACAGATCCCAGAATTCTTGTCCGTTGGATGGGGCTTCTGGGAGATGAAGTCTGAAAAAACCATAAGTTTGGGAACCACTGACTTAAAACATGCTTTTGTAAATTTCTATGCATTTTAAGCTTCCACACAGCATCCTTGACTTTTACTTGGTAGTTTATTCTCTCTCTCCCTCACCCTCTGTTGATATCATAGTTGTAGATATTGTAAGGCAGAAACCCAGCTCCTGAAAATTTGGTCTTTAGACACAAATCACCATGTTGACACAATTTATTGAACTGCCAGGAGAACGGTGTACTATGAGCTGATATTAGTCTATTTTCTCAGCAATGTCCTCCGAAAGCTTTAAATAGTATTTGAAAGAAATGTAGACTGGCAAGCTTTGGGGACAAAGGGCCATTGAATCCCCTACTCCAGCCGCAAAGTTCAATAAAAATCTTATTTGGCACTGTAGCTACTGATGAACTAAACATACAGGAAGGAAAATGAATCCTACCCTCCATGTCACATAGACCAAGTTGCTGCTCTCATTGGCATCTGTATGTGTAGAATGAAGGTCTTTAGGAAGGGGACAAACAGTGGCTTCTACTTGGTTGGAACGTTGGTGGAAGGGAGGCCATTTCTGCACTGAACTGTTATAGCGCTATTATTCCACTTTCGACATCCTATGGAATCCTGGGGTTTGCAGTTTAGGGAGGGGCCTCAAAGGATTCCATAGGATGTTGAAAGGGGAATAATAGCACTATAAAAGTCTAGTTCAGAAATGGCCAGAGTTCCGGGGTATGAATGCTTCAGAGTGTATTTTCACTACACAATTGTAGTAGTTTGATTCCCATTTATGTATGTGTGTATATATGTATGTATGTCAAGGCTCCACGGTAAAGAACTTAGAATTCTGTGCTAGAGAGCTGTAAGTCACTCTTCAGAACTGTTAATACCATTATTGAATGGAAGGACAAGAAGGAGGGAACATCCCGCCTCTCTAAGCAGGGAGTTGCAAAGCTTCGGAACAGTCCCCAAGAAAACCCTCTCCTGTATTCCCACCAGGTGTATCTGTGGAGTTGATGGGACTGAAAGAAGTGTCAGGGATTCCAGGCAGGGAACCCTGGGAAAATGATCAGCCCACTGCAAAGATGTTGCATCATGCCCCAGCTGTGGGTAATTGCAAGGTTGCATGAGAAACTGGGGTCATGTGCAGATGGTAGAGGGAGGTGTGCAAACGTCCACCTGATTGGTTGTAGATATGTATATAACAAAGCAACGCCAGTATGTATTTGTCTGTTGACCAAACCCGGTGTCTGGTGCAAGCCTTTGTCTGTTTGTTCCATGTTTTGTATATAATGGAACTTTGCTGCAAGATAAAGTGCCTCCTGTTTGGAAGACACTCCTCCGTGTGTGAGTATCCTTACTGGGGAACAAGGCTGCTGCTGTTGGCTCGCTGAACTCTGGCTTTTCCGCTGCGTTTCCGTGGGGCTGAAACTCCTATCATCCCCCAACAAGAAGGGCTTCCTCTAAGATCCTAGAGCTTGGGTAGATTCATACTGGAAGTTAGCATCCTTCAGATAGCCTACCTGCATGGGACTTTATAGGTAACAACAAACACTTTGAATTGTGCCCTTAAGCAGACCTACAGTGAATAGAGCTGTGACAAAGTAACTGCATGCCCCATATAACCTGCCCTGGTCAATAATCTGGCTGAATTTCTTTGTTCCAGCAGAGGTTTCTGAGCATTTTTCAAAGCCATTCTTAGGGAAAATGTGTTAGCAGTATTCTTAAATGGGATGTGGCTAAGGCCTGTGTTATGATCAGCTGCTGCATTAGAGTGCCTTAGAAGAAAATTCCCTCACCAAACTACAAATCTCAGGATGCCATATGTTGGAGCTGTGACAAAGGGATATCAAAGTGCCCTAACTGCAGTGGACTTACACATAGACATTGTTTTTTGAACTGCAACTCCCAGATTTCCCTCCCATGCTGTCTGGGAAATTCTGGGAATTTTTCAGAAAGCAGCTTGTCTGAGCTGTGGCAAGTCTTTGTCTGAAAGTCCCACTCCAAATTATTCAAGGGGAGGGTATACTTGTTGGAAGCAGTTTTCAGCTTACTTTTAGCATTTTAGCTTGAGCAAGGCTATATAATTGCTTGTGTATTTCTGTTACATGATTTGCCCAAATATCTTCCAATGAGTTCTCTTTGCTTCTCTTCTCTTTTTGCACTACAAAGTCCTGCAAAAGGGAAGCCTGATTGTAATGTCACTGGACTTTTCATAGCTGGATGAAATATGAATTCTTCTGAAATTAGAAGAAGAGGTGGTTTTTGTTGCTGACTGTTATCACACAGCAAAGCAGAACCATACCAGGTCAGATCAAATATCTACCTCATTGAGCATATTTTTTTCTCATAGTACCAGACATTGATTGCAAACAATTGACATTTAGCCCCAGAAATCTTTCAGAAATACCTTCCTCAATAAGATAGATTTGATTTAAGAGTGTAATAATATAGTGGAATTAATAGTGTTTTAAAATAGTTAATAGTATTGATTTTTGAAATGGAAATGTATGGATTTGTGAGAAATTTAGGAAATTTAGAAATTAAAATAGCTTGGGAATATAAACATAAGGAGCAACAAATTTAAAACAGTAGAAAGTAATGAATTTAAGTAAAGTACACATTCATATCTTGGAACTGTTTGCAACAAAAATCATAGAATCATACAGTTGGAAGAGACCACAGGGGCCATCGAGTACAACCCCCTGCTATCCAGGAACATCCATCAAAGCATTCCCAACAGATGGCCATCCAGCCTCTGCTTAAAAACCTCCAAAGAAGGAGACTCCACCACACCCCATGGAAGCAGCAGATTCCACTGCCGGACAGCCCTGACCGTTAGGAAGTTCTTCCTGAGGTTCAGGTGGAATCTCCTTTCCTGCAACCTGGCTCCATTGCTCCTTGTCCTAGTCTCTGGAGCAGTGGAAAACAAGCCTACTCCCACCTTTGTATGTTTAGTGTAATCTTATATGTAGGTTGACTTTGTTGCTTGTTTGATTTGGGGGGAACAACCACAGCTTGTGTGTGTGTGTGTGTGTGTGTGTGTGTGTGCTTGCATGCACGTATGTGTTTCACAGAACTATCTTCCATGAGTGAAACGAAGCTCTGGGAGAGTTCATCTACATACTTTTCCCATCAGGCTTGGCTGAAGTTGTTGTGAGCAAAGAATAAGCCCAGTTGGAAGAGAGGTCAAGCTTTTGTGCCGGCAATGCAGATATCAGAGGGAGGAAAGGGAGAAGACCAAGTGCAGTGAGGGACAGAATGACCTGTAGTTGTCTGGTGTCATGTGGGTGCAGTGTTTGTCTTGCCAGAAAACCTCACTGACTACACTTTCAGCAAGCACAATTGGTAGCTCTTTTGGAAGAGATCAGAGCACTAGAGCCACATGTTGTATCTCTTCTATGCATCAGAAACATGAGGACTACTTGGATAGAACACAGGCAGTATTGATCCTACAGAACTAACAGGGGGAAAATGCCAAAGAAAATGAAAAGGCCTGTAACAGTAAGGAAGCACCCTGGAAGAGAGTCAATGTCAGAAATGGATGACAGAGAAGAGATTCAGAACTGTTCCAACTACACCATTGCCTCCTACCTCTTCCTGAGGATGCAGCAGTTAATACGCTCAAACAGGCAGCCGGCAACAACGGACACTGCATGCCAAGGAAAGAGAAAATTTAATGTCCAAACCACAAGAAGAAGAAAAGAAAGGGGCAGGTGGTCGAGCTCTCATTGTTCAGGGGTATAACAGCAGCTGACTGCTAGCCTGCCAAAGTGAATCGGGAAGCGTTCTGTCTTCCTGGCACACAGATCTGACGTGTCACTCACAACATGCCAAAACTTATCAAGAACACAGATCAATACCCCTTTCTCCTTATTTATGTGGCACCAATGACACTGCCAAGAACACCTTTGAGCAGATCACCTCTGATTATGAAGCTTTCGGGCAGGAAGCTGAAAGAGTTTGAGTGTGTGTGAGGGTGGAGATTTTAGAGACTTTACTTTGGGAGAGAGTGATGGGGAAGGAGGGGAAGGAGCATTTGCACAACATTTGACTGCTGCAGCAGGACAAGGCTTGTCCGTAATAAAGGGAGGCAAGTGTTACTAGTTATCTAAAGTCTTGAAAGTCTCTCCAGTTTTCAGGGCGGCTTCAGAGGCTTTGGGGACCATACTTTGCCAAGCCCTGTTTTAAATACTTATGTTTATGTTTCTCAATTGTTAGAATTAGCATTTATGCTTATAATTAAACATTATCAATTAAATTTTGTGGCAAATTAAATATCTTAGCTATCAGTAATTTTTTTTTTTTAGATTTGTACCAAACCCTATTTTTCCAACAAGTCCCATTATCTTTCCATAAGGTGGATTTCTTCAGAAACACAGCTATTGTGTTACAGCAGAACTTAATGTATCTGGATTTCAGCAAAGCATTTGATAAAGTCAAAGGCCATTTCCACACTAGACTGTTTTTGTGCTATGATTCCACTTTCAACCTCCTATGGAATCCTGGGGTTTGCAGTTTAGGGAGGGACCTTTCGAATTCTCAGCCAGAGAGCTCTTGGGCCTCAGGAAACTACAAGCCCCAGAATTCCACCGGAGGTTGAAAGTAGAACAATAGCACTATAACAGTGTAGTGCAGAAACAACCAAACTTTGATGGCAAACTGACTAAATGTGGAATAGATGAGAATACTGTCAGATGGCTCCGTAATTAGTTGGAAAACCATATTCGGAGAATCATCATCAACAGCCATGCTTCAAAGCTGAAAGGAAGTCTTAAGTGGAGTGCACCAGAGTTCTGTCCTGGAGCTAATGATAAGTCATTTATCAGTGACTTAGATGATAGGTTTAGAAGAGATCCTTATCATGTTTGTGGATGATACAAATTTGGGTGGGGTGGCTAACACACTGGAAGACAGGAACAGAATTCAAAAAGACCTTGATAAGGTAGAAAATTGGCCTGAAATTAACAGAAACAAATTCAACAGAAACAAATGCAAAATTCTACAATTAGACCACAAAAGGCAAATGTAGACCAATAGGATGGGGGGATACTTAGGCCATTTCAGCACTAGACTGTTATAGTGCTATTATTCCACTTTCAACATCCTAAGAAATCCTGCAAACCCCAGGATTCCATAGGATGTTGAAAGTGAAATAGTAGCACTGTAACAGTCTAGTGCAGAAATGACCTTAGCTTAGCAGCAGTACATGTGACAAATACTTTGCAATTATTTCTTACCCTAACCTGAACCTGATCCAGCAGTCTCATTCTACAGCAAAAAAGAGAAACAACATGTCGTCTATCCTACAATGGTAGAATGATAGTTTTCCAAGGCAAAGGAACTAATAGTCTCATTATATTCTGGGCAAGTCAGGCCTCATTTCTGCATTCAGTTCTGGGTGTCCCATTTTAAGAACGATATGGACAAGTTGGAGCAGGTTCAGAGGAGGGCAAGATACAGAGAACAAAACATATGAGGAGAGGTTAAAGGAGCTGGGCGTGTTCAGCTTGGTGAAGAAGTGAGGGTGTCATGACTGCACTCTTTAACACATCTAAAGAACTGCCACAAAGAGGAGGGTGCAGGTTTGTTTTCTTCTCCTGAGAGAGTTTAAGAGTTTTAAGTTGGGGAGGGGGGTAAATTTTGATGGAACCAACTGCCTAGAGAGGTGGTGGGATCTCTCCTTCTTTGGATGTCTTCCAAAAGAGGCCGGACAGCTACCTGCTGTGGATGCTTTAGCTGGAGATCGTTCATCGAGCAGTTGGTTGGACTCAGTGGTTCATTCCAGCTCTGTGATTCTGTGACTCTGTGCTGGGAACACATGACAGCACCAGGGACATGCAGTGTCACAGCATGAAGGAGCATTGAACTGATAGGCATTTGATCCAGATTGTGCCCTTAGATTTAAACCAGGTTCCACAATGCCAGAGCAATAGCTGTCAGGGGCAGGGGAGAGCTGTTGCTGGCTGTCATGCACTGCTGGGACTGAAACCGGTAGTCTTTTAGCTTGTGGCCAGCTGGCCTCTGTGGTGAGCCATTGAACCAAAGCTTGTAACATCTGTTTTAGGTAATGAGCTCCTCATGACCCTGGACTGATTCTGCCTACACAGGCTGGCCACTACTCTGTCCTGGTCAAGAAGAAACCTAAGCTGAGCCTTCCCTTGGTAACAATGTCTCCCTGATGTACTTCAGCCTTACTTCTAGGTTGTTAGTTGGTTCTTTCTACAGTTCTGCTTTGGGGGGAAAAATCAGGAAACTAACAAAGCAAGAACAATGTTTTAGCTGGATTTGGCCAACTTTATTTCTCCCGCTTCATTTCTTGTTTGGTTCTAACTTCTGCCTTGGTTCCTTAACTGCAATTGTTGAAACAATTGCAGGTTATTGGTGACAGATCCTTGCTCCTCTTAGACTAATGTCTATGATTTAGCGTTGTTAATGTTTACTCCCTACTCTGGACCTTTTCATGTTACTTAAATCTTGCACTCTGCTCTGGGCAGAGAGCAGGATTTCAATTCTGCTCTCCTACCCTGACAAGTATGCAGTGCCACCGAAACATGGCTTAAAATTTCAGGAATGTGATCTCTGTGGTTGCAAATTAGAAAAAAAAATGCAGAATGTGGTTTTCTTAGCATTGCATATGTCATGGGGCTGCCATGTGGCTCACTCTGAGGAGGTTTGCATGCTGAATAGAAGGATTCTGAACTCAAGGCTTGTCGAAAGAGGAAAATACAACCTTCTGCCTTGTTCTTGCTGTGTGCCTTCCAGTCATTTCTGACTTATGACAACCCTAAGGCAAGCCTATCACAAGGTTTTCTTGGCAAGATTTCTTCAGAGGGGATTTGCCTTCTCTTTCCTCTAGGGCTAAGAAAGTGTGACTTGCCCAAGGTCACCCAGTGAGTTTCCATGCCTGAGTGGGGATTTCAACACTGGTCTCTACAGTCATAGACCAGCACCCAAACTAACACACTGTGCTAGTTCTCTCCTCTACCTTGAGAGGCCCTAAATACACTAAAGGCACCAGATCCAGATTGATCTTGGAAGCTAAGCAGTGTCAGCTCTGATTAATACTTGGAAAGAACTGGCAACATACCTCTGAGCAGTCCTTGCCTAAGAAAACACTGTGAAATTCATGGGTTTACCTTAAACTGGCTGGTGAACTTGGAGGCACATATAAGCACACACCCCTTGAGAAGAGGGACTGATAGCCAGCATAAAATATGGCTCTTATGACATCCAACACATAGCATTTGTGCAGGGCTTCTTGCTTGATGAATCCTGCTAGATTTTTGCTGCCTACCACTCAGGATTATGTCCTAGATGTTGCCCCTTATCACCAAGTGATGCAGGAACTCCTCTCTCTTCTGGGAGGGGCACTTAGCAGAGTGCTCTGAAAAGTACTTTGTTCCATCGCTTGTTGCAGTGCTTGAAAAGGAAATTGTCATCACAGCTCATGGCAATGTTAGGTCACTCATCGTGCTCTTCGTTGCGTTGAACAGCTTAGGCTTGATAAGAGATTAGCATAAAACTTGAAACACATCTGTCAAAACATCTCCAAAAATACCTTAACGTCTCCTTAAATATAATTCCGAAAGCTAATTGGACATCGTTGCTGGAAATGGTTGGTTGTCACAGGAGGAGTGGGCAGCTGTGTTTGTCCTAGGGGCAGTTTTCTGCCAGGTGGTTCGGACTGCCAAAACAATCTGCTGTAAGTCCACTTCTGATTTTGAAAAACGGGTATTGTCTAAAATTAAACAGTGCAGGGGAGGGGGAGGGAGTGGAGATGGGCTCCACCTTTTTGAGCATACTCTGTATTTTGTATCATCTGGTCTATGACCAAAACAGAATTATTATCATAGTTCCCATCACATGCAATTAAATCAAAAACAGCAACAACAACACCTTGAGAAATACTTTGTCTGCCATAAAATAACTTGCACTTTCTTTCTTCCCCCTCTACTCCCAACTCCAAGGCCATTTCCTCACTAGACTGTTATAGTGCTATTATTTCACTTTCAACATCCTATGGAATCCTGGGATTTGCAGTTTAGGGAGGGGCTATAAAGCCCAGGATTCCATAGAAAAAGTGGGATAATAGCACTATAACAGTCTAGTGCGGAAATGGCCTAAGGCTCATGTACCGCCACGGGGATCGGGAAGCCCCTGCCAAACTGCTCAGCTGAGTTCTAAAAGTCTCCAGCTGGCTCTGTGCAGGTGTGGAACAACCCATGTGAGTGAATTCACAAATGGACACTTCAGAGAACTACAGTTAAAGGTGAACAACCTGTTCTTCCATCTAAAAAACTAATGCAGCATTTGTGTTTCTGCCCACTCCTATAATTGTCTTGTCCCATCTTTAGTCTAACCCTAATTTTAGGCCCCTGACTTGCTCACTCTAAATCTACTGAATTATCTCTGAACCTCCCACTAGTGTCTCCTTACTGTCCCTGGCTCCTTGCATCATATCTTGCAGTGCTGTGAATGTAAACCTTTGGGATTCTTTTTTCTTTGTATATATTTTAAGTTATTCTCTCCAGTTTAAAATGTTAACACATCAGTTCTACAAGGCATTGAATAAGATTTGATGTCTTACGTTTCTCTTTCTTGGAGCTTTCTGATTATATCAACAAGCACTACACCAACCTGACACAATAAACATCCATTTTACACAGCGTACAGCAGGCTTCCTTGTCACTCTCTTGAGATAATTTAGCACTGTGACTTAAAAAGCAAACAGTGGGGAAGTCAGAGTAGGGGTGGAAATGTTGTCTATTTAAATTTAACTCTCTGTTGCTCATCCTTGGCTATTTCTTAGTGGAATTGCATTTTATTCTAGGGATGGTCAAGGATTTGGTTTTGGCCATTTTTCAAAGTAATCCTATGCTACAATATCTGGGGCTCTTTAGCTAAGAAAAAAGTAAGTAAGATAGACAGTGAGTTGTCATGGTGTAGGGATTTGAGCATTGAACTGTGGACCTAGCTGGAACATGTCCAGAGGAGGGCGACCAAAATGGCAAAGGATCTGGAAGCCATGCTCTATGAGGAGAGGCTTAGGGAGCTGGGAATGTTTAGCCTGACAAAAAGAAAGTTGAGAGGAGACATGAGAGCCATGTTTAAATATTTGAAGAGATGTCATGCTGAAAATAGGGCAAGCTTGTTTTCTGCTGCTCCAGAAACTAGGACATGGAGCAATGGATTCAAACTACAGGAAAAGGGATTTCACCTAAACATCAGGTAGAACTTCCTGATGATCAGAGCTGTCCGGCAGTGGAATATGCTGCCTGGGAGTGTGGTGGAGTCACTTTCTTTGGAGGTTTTTAAGCAGAGGCTGGATGGCCATTTGCTGTAGGCGCTTTGAGTGTTTGTTCGCTCCTACATGGCAGGACGTTGGACTTGATGGCCACTGTGGTCTCTTCCAACTCTATGTTTCTATGATTCTATGACCCTGGGGACCAGGATTTGATTCTCCGCTCAGCCATGGAAACCCACTGGGTGACCTTGGGAGTATCACACACTCTCAGCCCCAGAAAACTCAGTGATAGGTTTGCTTTAGGGTCACCCTGAGTCAGAAACAACTTGAAGGCATGTAACAGTAAGAAGATAGAGAGTAAGATAGATATGATTGTTGCTGTTGCTGTGTGCATTCAAGTTATCTATGATGTAGGGTGACTCTGAGGGTGAGTGGAATTCTTCATTAGCATTTGACAGTGCTTCCTGTCGTTGCGCATCCAGAAGTGGGTGGAGTGTGGGCGTGCCCAGCTTGTCCTTCTTTCAGCTACTCCCATGGTATGGTAAGTTCGAAATCTATCACCCTTCCATGTTTATTTTAAATTTCTCCCCTGAGTTAAATTTTTAAAATACTTTTTCAGCATTATAGTGCAAAAATGCAATAATGTACGGGTGTGTCATGATGTTACAAGGTTGCTGCACTAGTATGGCTTACAAAAAAAAAAAGTGACCAATCATGAGCTGTTGGGCAGGGAAAAGACGGAGAAAAGTATTCACCAATGACGCTGTAATATGGGAACACTGGTGGTACTAATGCTATTCATCCACTGAAGTTGAAAGGGTGCAGTAGAAAATATTCATAACCCGATACCATCACAGAAACGGCAATGCTAGGATTGAAACAGAACAACCCACTATTGAGGCATGGTGTGGTAAGGTCCCAAGGCACAAACCACTACAGCACACTGAGGTGTAAGTGTGAACAGCATGGAGAAAGTGGATGGGATGGGTGCCTTCAGAAGGGGCTCCAGACAATGACCATTTGTCATGATGGTTGTGTATTTCCTGCAGTGTTAGAGGTGGTGTGCATCACAACTCAAGTTACTGATTAGTAGAAATGCTGTTGTGCTCATATCCTGCTTGGGGATTTACTAGGAGGATCTGGTAGCCTGCTTGGGAAAGAATCCCAGACTAGATGGGTCTGTGGTCTGATCTTGTAGGGTTCTTGTTGTGTTCTTATGTCCTCTAAGTATTGGACCATTTCCGCACTCGACTGTTATAGTGCTATTATTTCACTTTCAACATCCTATGGAATCCTAGGGTTTGCATGGTAAGTTCGAAATCTATCACCTCTTTAGGGAGTTTACGGAGGGGCCTTTGGGGCAAACCCCAGGATTCCGTAAGATGTTGAAAGTGGAATAATAGCGCTATAACAGTCTAGTGTGAAAATGGCCTTAGTTCAGGATTCTAACCATAGCCCTGAATGCAGGTTAAGCCTGAGAAGTGGGAGCATACCATTTCTATCAATTTTTAAGGTGGCTCCACTGCAGTGTTCCCCCCCTTCCCCCATCCCCTCCGCAAAATGCTGTGGTTGTCTTCTTTTTATTTCCTTTAAACTGCACAGAAAGGCATAATGGGAGAATAAATAACCATGGGAGAGAAGCCTTACTCTCCACTGATTGAATAATGATGAAGATAAAGAAAGATAAGCAGGGCAATTTGTGAGTTTCGTTCCCCATTCCACTTAATGGTCTGCAGTTATTATCCAGAAATGTAGGACCGAGTTAATCTTCAGGCTGTCTCTTTATTTGGTAACACAAAGATCTATTTCAGATCAAATTACCCTTCTTTTGTGACTTATTTGAAAAAGATATAAGAGTTTTTGCTCTCCCTCTTTTTTTGCTGTTTGCAGTTGAAGGAAGGAAGGTTTTCCTTGGTTCCTGTTCTGTTTTTTTTAAAAGAGGGGGATAAGGATGTGGAAACTAACAAATAATAATTTTCTTCCTCCAAACTAATAACTCATGTGTGTGCATATGGGAGGGAGACTTGATATTTGTTAGTCTCTTATTGATATTTCACTGGCGAGAAGGTCAAAATCTACATTTAAATAAAAATACATTTTAAAAAGGAGACACCTAATAATTTGAGCCATTGCGTCTTTTATACTTCTAGAGAACCAACGCTAGAGCCATCTGGGTTGCAAAATTACCGGCCAAAAAGGGGATTGTCAGCTAAATGTTTAAGGTGAATCAACCATTAGTGTCATTGATATAAGAGCCTATCTATCTATCTATCTATCCATCCATCCATCCATCCATCCATCCATCCATCCATCCATCTATATCTGCTTTTACGTAAAGTAATATAAGCTCTAACATTTATAAGATCAACTAAACTTAACAAACAAAACAAAATACCAAAACAATAAAGTAAAAAAAGAAAAGAAAACGTGAGACACTAACTCATTAGAACAATGACTTATTAAACTAAACATGAACATTCTAATATGCAAAGGGATTCCTCCCATCAAACTTAATGAGAAAGAGAAAATAAAAAGAGGATAGAATATTATTCTACTGTTATAGGTCCACCTAAACAAACTACTAGTAACTACTAACCAGGAAAGGAGATTCCACCTGAACCTCAGGAGGAATTTCTTGATAGTCGGGGCTGTCCAGCAGTGGAATCTGCTGCCGCTGTGGAGTGTGGAGGAGTCTCCTTCTTTGGAGGTTTTTAAGCAGAGGCCGGATGGGCATCTGTCAAAGGGAGTGCTTTGATGTGGGTTCCTGCATGGCAGAAGGGGGTTGGAGTGGATGGCCCCTGGGTCTCTTCCAACTCTATGAGTCTATGATTCATATCCATAAATTATTGCATCTTCTGGTTTCTTATTGCTCTGGAAGTCCATAAATGGTTTCCAGTCTTCAAAAAATCTTCAATTTGTTTATCCTTTAAACCCAACATTAATTTGACTGTTTTGGATAGTTCAATTGGCTTAACAACCCAACCCTGTGTCACCAGTTCTTCAGTCCATTTCTGGGTTTGTAAAAACCATATTCTTGCAAGTGTTATCATGTAACAAAGAAGGAGTCCATATGTATGATCCAGATCATTATCTGTAATAGCCAATAAAAAAAGATTTCTGGGGACATTATAAAATCTACCTTTACACTTTCTTGTGTTAACATGTAAATCTTAGACAAATAGCTTTTCTCCTTTTTACAAGCCCATCATATATGAAAAAAGAACCCTCCTTGTCGTCACATCCCCAGCAATGATTTGAAACATTCTTAGACATTTTTGACAACTTATTTAGAGTTAAATAGCATCTGTACATCATCTTATACATATTTTCTTTCAGATTAATAATTTTTTTGTATTTAGATCTCATTTTTCCCATTCCTCCAATTGTACATTGTGTCCAAAATTTCTAGCACACTTTATTTTGTACTGCTTGATAGGTTCATCTTCTGTCTCTAGTTTCAAAAAACACTTATACATTTTTTAATTAAATGCTCATCATCCTAACACGACTATAGGTAAAACTTTTCCCCAAACCCTGTAACAAGATCTCTCTTACCTTGATTAGATCTATCTGTAAGTAGCATATGAGCAAACCAGCAAGATTTTTGCCTTCATTAAGAAGCATCTCCTTTGTTTTAAACTCCCAATTATCTTGTTCAAAATATAAGAGATCCTCATAACTCAGGCATCGCCAATTTTTAATTCATTCTTTGCCTGAAAAAAGCTTCCTGCAGTGAAGTGGGAGGTATTACCTTGCTGCACAAAAAAATGCCTTTATTTATATTTGATCCACACTCACAGAAGAGCTTTTCTAATATAATGATTTTTAAAATGAACATGTGCCTTGGGTGTATCATACCAGAAATAGTGCTACCCATATTTTTAATAATGACCTTCAGGATCCAAAAGTCTTTCATCTCTAAATGATATCGATTTCTTCAACCATGCAAAACAGCAGGCCTCGTAAAACAATTTAAAATTAGGTATTCCCAAGCCACCTCTTTCTTTCGTACAGTGTTTTAAGTCTTATTCTGGGTTTTCTGGCCTGCCACACAACTCTGGAAATTTCTCTCTGCCATTTACAAAGGGTGTTCTGTTCCATATAATGGGAGCTTATCCTTTTGAGCATCACTTAATTTCAAAAGTCCTTCTCAATTAAAAATCCCTTCAACACATGTTACACATTGGAAGATGCAGCAAATCCCCTGAACATCCTTCTGTTTCAACCAATCAAGGTTGAAGCTTGTTTAAATTGGGTTGGTGGTTTAATGCTTTTTAAAAAATTTTGCCACATATTGTTTTAGTTAGGGATGGGCCAACTGAATCTGCAGATCCTTGAATCCTTGGGAAGGATTTGAGATTCGCAGATCCAAATCCCTGGGCCAAAACAGGCGAATCGAATCGTTTGAATCCCTGCACGCCTCAGGGCCTGAGCGCCCCAGATCAGGCCCGCGCGGGCGTGGCGAGAGCTGCTTTCCTGCACGCCCGGAGGCCTGAGCTGGCGGGAGCACCCCGGATCAAGCTTGCTCCTGCTACCTGCCCCTGTGGCTGCCACCCTCCGCAAGGAAATTATTCTCTTCTTCCTGTTCTCTTGACTTGAGACTGGAGGGTAGGGATTGGGACTGGACTAGAGGCTGCTGTTAGTTTGTTTTTGTTAAGTACCGTCCCTGTTTTAGGACTTGAGACTGGGCATCAGGGTAGAGAATTGAGACTGGGCTAGAGGCTGGTGTTTTTGTTTTTTGTTTTTTTAAAGTGCCTTCCTTGTTGCAGGACGTGAACCTTGACTGGAAACTACAGTATTCTTGAGATTTCAAGGACAGCTGAAGAAGATTCCTTTGCATGGCTCCCTTGCAAAGCTCTTTCGTACACAATTCTGCGTTTGTATTTGGCCAAGGTGTCACAGCCTTCTCTGCCAAAGTGTGCTGGTGCATCATCAAACTACAAACCCAGGATGCCGTAAGGAGCTATGCAAAGAAAATCCAGTTTTGACCTGGATGAGCTCTGTACTGTAGTATGTGGCCCTGTTTACACAGGCAGGAAAATGCGGGATTAATAACCCACATTTTCCTGCTTGTGTAGAAAGGGCCTTCATGTCACTTTCAATCTGGTGATATCCTGAGGCAAAACTATGACAATTGTCCTGGCCAGATTTCTTCAGAGGGAAGTTTACCTTTGCCTAGGCTTTTGCTAAGGCTGAGAGAGTGTGTGTCTTTCCCAAGATTATCCTTGCTCTTTTTTTTTTTTTTTTTTGTAATAGTCAACCCAGGAGATGGTATCATCTTGAGCATCCTCCAACATCTGGAGCTACTTCCAAATTATATGTAATTCTTAATAAGAAGTATATGGGTATGTTTTCCTGAAAGTGAAAACTATTATTTAATTTGTTTTTCATTAAGCAAAGATTTCAAATTCTGCTTCAAAACACTTTTCAGTAGAAGGGCTTTGCTTCCCTTGCTTTTTAAACCTTTTTGTAATTAATTTAATTTGTAATTAAGATCGAAAGATTCAAGATTTGTGAGATTCATGGATTCACAGAACCTTCTAGAGATTCGGATTTGGATTCAGATCTGGAAAATTCTAGATTCGTCCCATCTCTAGTTTTAGTTATTTTGTTTTAATTTGGATTGTTAGCCACCCAGAGTCTCACGCTGGGAGAAAGGCATGGTACAGGTCAAACAAACACACTAACTAACAAACGCATGGTAGAAAAACGTCCCATGCCATTTTTTGGTGGACTATAATGCCAACATCATGTTCTTGTGCTCAGTAAGTTGGCCCTGTTGATCAAGGAACAATGGAATTCAAATTGTTTTCAGAGAATACAAGTAATGTACATGAAAAGCTACTGCCAATCTTAACCCTAACTACAGTGCTAACCCTACCACTAACCCTAAGGCACTAGAATTCACACTGGGGTCAGAAAAGAGCTTACGACACAAAGCAGTCTTAAAACACGCATGCACACACACGTAGAATTTTAAAGAAATGGAATGACACAGACATCCCACAGTGTAGCAAGTTGCTATTGAGGAGTAGAGCAGCGTTCCAGTGACCTTGCAAAATTTTAAACACTGTTGACAGAGAAATTCATGCCAGAGAAATCATAGAAGCATAGAGTTGGAGGAGACCAGAGCGGCCATCCAGTCCAACCCCCTGCTATGCAGGAACACCCATCAAAGCACGATCCAGCCTCTGCTTAAAAACCTCCAGAAGGAGACTCCACCACACTCCATGGAGGCAGCAAATTCCACTGCCAGATAGCTCTGACTTTCAGGAAGTTCTTCCTGAGGTTCAGGTGGAATCTCCTTTCCTGCAGCTTGAATCCATTGCTCCTTGTCCTAGTCTCTGGAGCAGCGGAAAACAAGCCTGCTCCCTCCTCAACGTGACATCCCTTCAAATATTTAAACATGGCTATCTTGTCCCCTCTTAACCTTCTCTTCTGCAGAGTAAACATCCCCAGCTCCCTAAGCTGCTCCTCATAGGGCTTCGTGGCTTCCAGACCCTCCACCATTTTGGTCGCCCTCCTCTGGACACGTTCCAGCTTGTCGATATCCTTCTTGAATTGAGGTGCCCGGAGCTGGACGCAGTACTCCAAATGAGGTCTAACCAATGCAATGCAAAATCATTTCATGAAATTTCATAGATTAGCTGTGACACCGTAGCTGTAACAGAACACAGCTTATTATTACCCACTGCCACTTCAGTTTCAGTTTGTGCGATGATGATGATGATGATGATGATGATGATGGTGGTGGTGGTGATAATTGGAGTGTTTTCTGCCTAGCTCAGCCTTCTTCAAACGGGACCCTTCCAGAAGTTTTAGATTATAACAGCCTATTGGATAGTCAGTTAGCTCAATATGGTGGGGACTCTGATTCAAAGCTGCTGGAGTACACCAGGTTCGGGGAGCTTGGCCTAGAATATTTTCATTCCCCCTCCCACCCCAAACGCCTTCCTAGTTGATTGTTGCAAAATGAATTACTATAACATGCACCCAGTGTAGTGGAGCACTGCTGTTGGAAGTTCAGAATTCAAGGAATGTTCCTTGGGATGAGTTATCACAACCAGGTTTTTATGTTTATGTTTGAAACGCTGAAAGGCATGGTAGCTAGACATGGAGGGCAGATTCATTGGGCTGACTTTTTAATGTGTGCTTAACAAAGCTTTAACCAATACACAAACTGAAACCTTTGAAATCCATACTTCTCCAAATGTTGCAATAGAATTCTCCAGATAAAAATGCAGACAAAATGTATGTGCAGAGGTCAAGGGAAGAGCCAAAGAAAATGTGCGTATTACTAAAGATATTATCCAAAAGATAGAACTGCTTTCAATAGAGCAAAACTGGATACAAAAATACATGTTTAGGATAAATGTGTACAAATTGCAAATGATACTTTGTTGGTGTTGTTTTTCAAAGTACTGAACTAACCAAACATAAGAGTGGAAAAAAGGAGAACTGTAGGAAAAGTGAAATGGACAGATTGGTATTTTTCTCATGACATCACCAACTTTCCTCCTAGAGCAAATACAGGTTCTTTTCGCTGCCCAATCCTCAGCAAATGTCCTCAAATACTCCTTTTTCTTCAATTTTATTAGGGAGGAGAAAATGCTATGCCCCTTTTGATGGGCTCACAATCATTCTCCCATCTCTGACATGTCATCCTTTTATGTAACTCCATTAAAGTGCTGTAAACAACATTATAAGTGATGTCACAGCCATTTATTTTCATGTACCTTAGGCTTTTATAAATCAGTAGATGCTTGGTTAATAGGAAGATCAGAGTGCAAGCTTTGCTGTTGCCAGCAGTTGGTAGTAAATGAAAAAGCAGTCATCTGTAGGTTTGAATTCTTTAAAATATTTATTATCTAGAGTGAATGGAATGTTTATTTCCTTTCTTCAAATGCCCAGTGACAAAGACAACAAAATAGAAAGTGTTGATTACTTTTCCTGGAGAAAAAGTCTAAGAGAGGGGAAAGCTACCTCGTGCCCTCCCGATGTTCTGAACTCCAACTCCCATTGGCACCAGCTGGTACAGACAAAAGTTTGGAATTAATGGGAACTGCAGTCCAAACCATCTGGAGGCTCCAGGTTGCCCACCTCTGTTCTAGCATCTGACTTCCAGTGTGGGCAATGACTGCATCTCATCTCTGAGGCACATAAATAGATGAAAGCTAGCTTTTACGGAGTCATGTTCTTGGTCCTTCAAGCCCAATATTGGCTTTTCTGATTGACCAGTGTCTTTCCCTCCTCTTCTACTTAAAGATTAGAAGAATTAGTGGGATTTTGTGCATCTAAAGCTGGTGTCCTACTGCTAAGTTGACAGCCTTTGCACATTCTTATAAATACATGTGCATGAAAATAACCGTGAAAGCACCATTATATTCACTGTCTACCACTGCTGTGATTCTGGCTTGAACTGCCGTTTGGTTACAACAAAACAGCTTTATTTTTCCCAGTCCAATACAACTGAGTGGGAGGAACTGGGAAACAGATAAGGGAAAGTTCTTCAAACAACACATAGTTAAACAGTGCAATTCACTGCCATGAAATATAGAAATGACCGTACAATTGGGTGACTTTAAATAGAGCTTAGACAAATTCATGAAGGATAAAACTGTGACTAACTTCTGTGATATAGGATTGGGAACACGTGGCTGGATAACAGTACGTGTGAAAGGGATCTAGGAGTCTTGGTAGATCACAGGCTGAAAATGAGTCAGCACTGTTATGCAGCAGCCCAGAAAGCCAGTGCAATTCTTGGTTGTATCAATAGGAGTATAATGTCTAGATCAAGGGAGGTAATGGTACCACTCTATTCTGCATTGGTTAGATCTCATCTGGAATACTGTGTCCAGTTCTGGGCACCTCAGTTCAAGAAAGATGTAGACAAGCTGGAGCGTGTCCAGAGGAGGGCAACCAAAATGGTGAAGGTTCTGGAAGCCATGAAGCCCTATGAGGAGCAGCTTAGGGAGCTGGGGATGTTTACTCTGCAGAAGAGGAGCACTCTCTCTAGATAATAAATATTTTAAAGAATTCAAACCTACAGATGACTGCTTTTTCATTTACTACTACAAAGGGGACATGTTAGCCATGTTTAAATATTTGAACTGATGTCATGTTGAGGAGGGAGCAGGCCTGTTTTCCGCTATTCCAGAGACTAGGACGAGGAGCAATGGATTCAAGCTGCAGGAAAGGAGATTCAGCCTTAACTTGAGGAAGAACTTCCTGACAGTCAGAGCTGTTTGGCAGTAAAATATGCTGCCTGGGAGTGTGGTGGAGTCTCTTCCTTCTTTGGAGGTTTTTAAGCAGAGGCTAGATGGCCATCTGTTGGGATGGCTTTGATGTGGGTTCCTGCATGGCAGAAGGAGGTTGGACTGGATGGTCCCTGTGGTATCTTCCAGCTCTACGATTCTATGATTCTACATCATATCCAATGTCAGAGGCAGGATAAACTCTCTTTGTTGTGTGGCAGCCATATCTGACAGTATATTGGAATGCTAGTCCCAAGTGGGCTGTTAAGTCTTTTTTTTTTTTAAATAAAGTGTATTATTGGGAATGGTCAGATCAGTCTACTCCTAGTGTGTACCAGTTTTAAATGTCTTGAACTATGAGATCATGTTCCATGTTCTACAGTTTAAGAAAACATTCCAAAAAATTCTCAAGGAATTTATATGTTTTATGAGCAAATCCACATTTTCTCAATTATCCTATTAAACTTGGATTTTAATGTCCTGAGAACTACATTGCAAAATTTGGAGACAATGTGCAGCTGCATTTGGATGCATGTATTACCCTCTGGAAAGTGCAAATTAGATTGGTCCACTTAAAAATGCAGACTGAAAAGAAATTTCTTCAAGATCCTTAATGCCCATCAGTACTTGTGCTGAAAAGTATAGTTCAAGGGGCAACCCTTCAACCGGGTATGGCTCAGCAATTTGGAAGGGGACACATTTGACTGCTGCTTTTGTTACTGCTTTGGATTTTATTTCAGAAAAGAGTACCCCCCTCCCTTTCCTTCTTTTAAGGAGTAGGTCTCCTGAAATCTGCTATTACCCAGATGTTCAGAGCTGGGGAGCTATTTACTGATAGCTGGGTATGTAATAGTGGTTGACACAGGGAATTATAGGCTTTCAGCAGAATCAAACTGGTATTTGCACTCAGTTACATCAGTGGAAATTCATAGAGATGGGGGCACAATCCTGCAACTGCAGAATAAAGCTTTCTGAGAAGGGAGATTTAGCAAAGGGACGAGATAGAAATAAAAGACACCGGTGTGCAACTGCAGTTTGTGGACATCGTTTTAAGTATATATGTAAGGACAAGAAGAATCAAGTTTGCTTGTGAGCAAATTGAGTGTATGTTCTCCCACTTGAATACAGATCAGTTTAGGTAGGGACAACATCATTTCCCCCCATTGCTCTTTTGTGAGTGTTTCTTTAGTTTTGCTCCACTCCTTTGTAATTCTGGTTTGATTGGGATATTTAGAATCATAAAATCATAGAAACATAAGAGTTGGAAGAGACCACAATGGCCATTGAGTACAACCCCCTGCCATGCAGGAAAAAACATTCAAAGCACTGCAGCAAATGGCCATCCAGCCTCTTCTTAAAAACCTCCAATGAAGGTGACTCCACCACACTCCCAGGCAGCATATTCCACTGTCGGACAGCTCTGACTGCCAGGAAGTTCTTCCTGATGTTTTTAGGTGAAATCTCTTTTACGTAGTTTGAACCCATTGCTCCATGTCCTAGTCTCTGGAGCAGCAGAAAACAAGCTTTCTCCATCTTCATCATGACATCCCTTCAAATATTCAAACATGGCTACCATGTCACCTATTAACCTTTTCTTCTGAACTAAACATTCCCCACTCCCTAAGCCTCTTGTCATAGGGCATGGCTTCCAGACACTTTACCATTTTGGTCGCCCTCCCCCGGACATGTTCCAGCTTATCAACATCCTTCTTCAAATGAAGTGCCCAGAACTGGACACAGTATTTATTTAAATTACATCCAGAAGGGGAAAGGCAGTTTCCTGCAGGCTTCAATTTCACCAGAGTTCATAAACCTCCCACCCCACCCCACCCCACCTGACAACTTACCCTGTCCTTAGGATGCTGTCACACCCTCTGATATGGCTCGCTTGCAAAGACCGTACTACTCTGGCCATGCTACTGATGACACCCATTTGCAGCAATTGAATCAATGTTGAATCTTTTGTGATCTTAAAAGAAAAATCAGAATGCCCCAGAAATATGTTACCTGGGAAATGTAAAATTGCATAAAGGGGGTGTGGTGCATTGCTTTAAACTGCAGAACTGCTGTTGTTCTCTGATACTACTGTGGAGCTCGATCCTAATAAAAGTAGAGAAAATGCACTCGTTTTTGTGGTGAGGGTTGGGATACCAGATAGTACTTTGACTGGTCCCCGCTTGAATCTGGAGATAGACTTATTTTAATACATTTGCAGGAAAAAAAGATCCTGGATAACTAAAGCTAACAAAATGAATTTCGACAGAGAGAAATATAAGGTCCTGCGCATAGGCAGAAAAAATGGAATGCACGAATATAAGATGAGGGACGCATGGCTGGATAACAGTCTGTGTGAAAGGGATCTAGGAGTCTTGGTGGACCACAAGCTGAACATGAGTCAGCAGCGTGATGCAACAGCCAAGGAAGCCAATGAGATTCTTGGTTGCATCCATAGGAGTATGATGTTTAGGTCAAGGGAGGTAATGGTACCACTCTATTCTGCATTGGTTAGATCTCATTTGAAATACTGTGTCCAGTTCTGGGTACCTCAATTCAAGAAGGATATCGACAAGCTGGAGCATGTCCAGAGGAGGGCAACCAAAATGGTGAAGAGTCTGGAAGCCACGAAGCCCTATGAGGAGCAGCTTAGGGAGCTGGGGATGTTTATTCTGCAGAAGAGAAGGTTAAGAGGGGACATGATGGCTATGTTTAAATATTTGAAGGAATGTCATGTTGAGGAGGCAGCAGGCTTGTTTTCTGCTGTTCTAGAGACTAGGACAAGGAACAATTGATTAAAGCTGCCAGAAAGGAGATTCCACCTGAACCTCAGGAAGAACTTCTTTATAGTCAGAGCTGTCTGGCAGTGGAATCTGCTGCCTCAGTGGAGGGTGGTGGAGTCTCCTCCTTCTTTGGACGTTTTTAAGCAGAGGCTGGATGGTCATCTATCAGGAGCGCTTTGGTGTGGGTTCCTGCACGGCAGAATGGGGTTGGACTGGATGGTGCCTGGGGTATCTTCCAACTCTATGATTCTATGGATATGTGAGCAGAATTTTTTCTAACAGAAATGCCACAAACTAGATTCAGTGTTTCATTCTGTATTAGCCACTGTATGGTGAAAGGGCAATTTGAATGGCTCCTCATATAGGCAGGTAATTGACTTCCCCTGAATATATCAGAGTGCTTTCTGTGCCCACTGAGGAGCTACAGCCAAAATTTCCACATCATCAAATAAGACTGTTTTTTCCTCCTAGGTCAGCTAGAGGCAGTTCCCCAAAGTCTGAATCCCATTTATAGTCAAAACAAGAGCAGGCCATGGAATCAGTGAGATTTACATTTTAACCCACCATTGAGCAATTGAGTCAATGGATCTGCTCTAGATGGGGCTTTTTCCACACTACACTGTTATAGTGCTATTGTTCCATTTTCAACCTCCTGTGGAATTCTGAGGTTTGTACAGTTTACCAAGGCCAAAGAGCTCTCTGGCTGAGAATCCTAAATGCCCCTCCCTAAACTGCAAACCCCAGGATATAGAAAGTGGAATAATACTATAACAGTCTAGTGTGGAAATGGCCTGAGGCTACCAACAGCATTCAACATATATCAAACATATATTATGGTTTTAGGTGCAGGTGTACATTCATTTTTAACAAATAAGAAATTGAAGTGCCTGAGGCCTATTCAATTCCCTGTTTATGTTTTGCAAAGCAAAAGCAAATAGTAAGGACTGAGTCCAATTTTTGTTTCTTATTCCTCACATATTAAGTAGGGAAAATTCACTTTTTCTGTCACCAGAGGAAGTTTTCTCAGAGTTGCTTGGCAACCCCCATTTTATTCTCCCAAAGCTCCATGATAATTCCAGGGCTTTCTTGGGTGGAATGATCTCCCTTCCAAAAGGCAGGCTTCAGGGTACTTATCACTTCATCCTAAAATACTCGACAAGTACACATTTGAGACATTTTGAGCAAAAATAAACATTAAAAAAAAACTTCCTCCAAGAGGAGGACACCAAGGAGATTTTTTATGCCACTGCTGCAGGACAAGCAGGCAGAACAAGGAATATACTAAAGTAAATGAATAAATTAGGCTTAGGCAGCCTGTGGGTTCTTTCTCCCTCCCCAATTGCAGTTTTAACTGTCATGGTTGCATCCTGCAGATGCTGGGGTTTACTGTTTGATGAGGCACTAGAGCTCTCTGGCTTCAAATTCTAAGTAATCCTCTCTAAACTGCAAATCCCAGGATTCCATAGGATGCAGCAAAGGCAGTTAAAATGGAATCATAATGCTGTAAATGTGAAAGGGCCCTTGGTGACGTAGGATTTGGAGCTGAGTTCCCTGAGTGCGTGTGCTGGCAGGAACTAACGGAAGATAGTCCAAAACATGTGAATGGTACCAGCTGGGGGTCAGTGCTACGCTGGAGGGACCTTTGGGCTGGTGCCTCCTGACACTTTAGTCCCACGCTGGCCTTGGTCCCAGTACTGAATGCAAGGAATTGTAGTGCAAAACATCTGAGGGCAGAGAGGTGCTTGCCCTTGAAGTCAATTAATTTGGTCGAAATGAATGAGAAGGTAGTAACAAAGAATGAGTAAAAAAATGGAAAAGGGCATAGAATGGGGAAGATGAAGCCATCCAGCAGCACCTTTGAGACTAACTAGTCTGTTTTGTTTTTTAAAAGTGAGCTTTTGTGGATATTAATCCACTTCTTCAGATACCCTGGAACTGGATTTACAACCATGAAATCTTGTGCTGAAATAAGCCTGTACGTTTCAAAACTGCTGCTGGATTCCTTCATTTTCCCCAGTCCCCCTTTTCCTTTCATACTGAAACAGGCCAACATGGCTGTTTGAAAACGAAAATTAGTAGAATGATGATATTAAAAAAAAAAAGCGTCCTGTACACCCGCCAGTCAGTTTGGATGGAACAGACGTCTTCTCATTTATTCGTGGACAAGTAGAGGGCAGGCGGGAGGTTGCATCTGGGTGGCATGGTCTATCCTTGATATGTCTGTGGCGTGTGTGTGCATGTGGGCCTTCAAGTCTCCTCTTGACTCGTGGAGTCCCCATGGGTTTCATAGGGTTTTCCTAGACAAGGAATACACGGAGGAGGTTTTGGCAGTTCCTTCCTCTGAAATATAGCCTACAGCACATGGTATTCATTGGTGGTCTTCCATCCGAGTACTAGCCAGAGCTGGCCCTGCTCAGTTTTTAAGATCAGATGAGATCTGGTGCCTTTAGGGTGTTTAGGCCACCCCTGATATATACATATACGTATATATAGAGAGAGAGAGAGAGAGAGATAACTTAACACATAGAACTGTAGATTCATACAGTTAGAAGGGGCCCTATGGCCCATGAGGTCCAACCCCCTGCTCAAAGCAGGTTCCCCAGGTGAAGCATCCCCGGCAGATAGCTGTCTAGATGCTTTCAGAAGACATCCAGAGAAGGAGATGTCAACAACTCGTCAGACAGTTGAATCCCTTGCCAAACCGCTCTCATTGTCAAGAAGTCCCTTCTAATGTTCAGTTGAAATCTACCCTCCTGTAACTTCAGACCAGCGCCCTCCTCTTGAGGTGGCAGCCCTTGTGATATTTAAAGAGTGTGATCATGTCATGCTTCAGTCTTCTCTTCACCCGGCTGAACATGCTCAGCTCCTTCAACCTTTCCTAGGTTTTGTTCTGTATCTAAAGAGAGCCCTGTCGTGCCATTCTTCTTATAGCTTTGGAACTATATGAAGAGAAACTTTCATTAACCATTGTAATGAACATGCCCATGGCTTAGAGCACTGATGGGGAAAGTTGTGTGCTCCAGGTGTTGTTGGATTACAATTCCCAGCATCCAGCCTTTGTTGACTGGAGCTGATGGGAGGTGTAGTTCAGCAACAACTGGAGAGCCACACGTTCCCTATCCCAGATTTGGGAATGATCACCTTTCACTGACCCTCAAAATGAATGAATTAAATGAGTTGACATTAAGATTAGTAAATCATGAAGCCCTCCAAATGATGTTGGGCTGCAGCATTTTTAGCCAACATAGCTGATGGTGAGGAATACTTGGAATTGCACTCCGATAGCCTAAAGAGGGCCACATGATTTCCCACTCCTGTTCGAAGTTCGAAACACTAATTTCTCATTTCGATTCATTTTTTTTTCTGAAACTGCTGACCAGTTTGAAAAACTTTGAAAGTTTTTCCTTCCTATCTGAATCGAAGGAAGGTGTTACTGTTCTAAATTGGTGTCTGATATAGGGCTGCCAATTCTTGCTTGCCATATTGTCATGTAAAAGAATAAGAAACCATAATTTGTTTTCCTTGATCCCGGTGAGATATCTTTTGTGAAGAGACTTCTTGCATTTTGAGAATGATTTTTACACGTAATGAATAGCTCAGCTATGATAGCTGCTTCTTTGTTGCATGGATATTTAAAAATTAGAAGCATCAGATGGGTTGTTCATGATTTCAACCAGCCAGTCCTTCTTTCCTCTCCCCCACGCTTTTTTCCCCTTTGCTTTACAAAGGAAAAGGAGAGTAGATTTGTACAGAGATATTTTTGCATAAATTATGGAAACCTCAACAAAAAAGCAAAGCCTCCTTGTCTCATTCTTGAACTGGAGGTGAGAATTCTTTCAAAGGCTGGTGATTTCTTGGCAGGCTGTCTTGATACACTTCTCTTGTTAAGAATGAGAAATGTAACAAATACTCTTCACATCCCTAATCTTATCATTTATGAACTGGAATAGGACAAACCCACAAAGTCCTTTACCACACCACGGCGCCATCCCAGCATGGGGACGCGTCGCTACCAGTCTGCAATGTATGCCATCGCATGACATTGTTGCAGTCCCGCTGCTGTTGCATCCCAGCTGTCACAACAGCGCAGTAAACCATTACCAGCAAAAAAAATCCAGTGATGACTTCCCTTCACACAATGATCCTGTTGGCTGCAGGGTGCGGTGGGAAGCATTTGGGTCCTGATCCAATCCCAGCAGTGGCATTGCTGGGATCGTGATGGCATGGTGCAGGATCGAGGTGTTGTGCAGTAAGGGCCAAATAGAAGCGCAATCCCGGTAATGCTGAAGGAGGTTGCACTTACCCCAGAGACTCCGGTTTGCAGCTCGAGTGTCTCCCTGGATTCGCTTCTGAACCTGGATGTCTGAGTTTTGGTTGAAGCTGTGATTGCCTTTGGATAGCTCAGACTGATGTGCCAGCAAGTGCCCATTCTTGGAGATGTCTGGTCTGACCAGGTTAAACATTTTTTGGCTCTTCTCATTTGGATTCCTCCAATATGCTCTACTGTGGGGCTGTCTTTGGGACTCATTGCAAAGGAGCATGTTATGATAGCTTCACTGGCTGCCACACACAGTTCAAAAAGCTGGTTGTAACCTACATCACTTGTATCCAGGCTCAGGGACTGTATTCTCCCATGTGAGCCTGGCCATTTCCACTCTAGACTGTTATAGTGCTATTATTCCACTTTCAACATCCTATGGAATCCTAGGGTTTGCAGTTTAGGGAAGGACTGTTGAGGCCCCAGGATTCCATAAGATCTTGAAAGTGGAATAATAGCATTATAACAGTCTAGTGTGGAAATGGCCTCTGTCTGGACGCTGAGATCTTGAGGCAGACTGCTCCTTCAGTCTCACCGCCTTCAGAAGCATGTCTGCTGTTGATGCAAGAGACGGCTTTCTCAGTGTTTGCCCCCCAGGCTCTGGAACTCCCTACTCTGGGGGCCCAGGCTGATCCCCCTCCCCCTGTTTCCTGCTTTCCAGCAAGTGATGATCCCTTTTTTATCCAGGCTGTTTTCCACAATTGGCTGGTTGTCAAAGAAGGGGTACTTTGCCGATTAGCTATTATATTTTCTTTTTTTATTATTGATATGTTTTGAACAGTGTTTTCCAATTTGATTATAATAGATGAGCTTGTTTTGCTTTTTAATATTTTATTCAGCTTAACTGTGAGCTGCCTTAAGTTCCATTTTGGAGGGTAAAACATGGGCTATGAATCTAATAAATAAATATTTTGAAAAACAGTCCCTTTAATTGTGGTCTGTTGGCTCAGACTTATGTTCTGGTGAACTTGGAGGACAGCAGCAAACAAGTGAGCATTTGCCATTCTCAGCATACAGTAGTATTTTTAGTGGAAGACGTAGCTAGTTAATTGTTAGAGCAAAGTGTTCAAAGTATATTTTCTCTTGCTTGATTAATTGTCTCATCTGGAGAGGAATCTCAATTTAAATAAGTGATTGTTCCTATTATACTAGAGAAGTTTTCCCTGAGATGAATATTTGTCCCAGAACATCCTTACTCAAATTTGGTAAGATGAAACCTTTCAACTAAACCAATCTTCTAAGTAGGAAGCCATTTCCGCACTAGCCTGTTATAGCACTATTATTCCACTTTCAACATCCTATGGAATCCTAGGGTTTGTAGCCCCTCTCAAAACTGCAAACCCCAGGATTCCATAGGATGTTGAAAGTGGAATAATAGCGCTATAACAGGCTAGTGCGGAAATGGCCGCAGTCTCCAAGCTTTTCAGTTACTCAGATACCAGAAGGACTCTCCGCTTTTTAGAGTTAAAATGTCATTAAGCTGATGGACAATAAACTGAATCTATTCCAGTAAAAGTGTGTCTGTCTGTCTCTATCTGGTTGTTTGGTCCATTTCTGAAAGCCATACTCTGGAGACCATTATTCAATTCTGCCATTGCTATTATGATATAATGATAACTGGGATTTTAAAGTGTTCTTGGGCATGCTTTTTTTTTTAAAAAAAAATAGCTCTTCTTACGCTGAATCTGAACAGTATGATTATTCTGTTTTCTGTTTAGCAGATGGGATGTACATGTATGACAGACACAGGGAGATTTTAGTTGCCTGAGTGACATGTCAGACTTTATGGATACTCAATTCCTGGGCAAGTAACACCTGTAGAGTATCTAGATGTCCTGCAGCTGTTTAAGGCGCAAGAGCTCTTTGAGGAGAAAAAGTGGTTAAAAAAAAGGATCGTGGGAATGCATCCCTGCATTACATGAACCTAAGAATTTTCCCCCCGTCTCTAAAGCAAAATTGTAAGGAATGCTTTTGGGTAGAAAGAATGTCATGTTTCCCTCTGTGCTTGTGTTGTTTGCCCAGATTTGTGGAACTAGAAAATAGTAATTCTGAGGGAAACAGAGGGCAGGTCGACACAAAGCGTAATCTTTTTGCTTGTTGCTTTTTGTTCTGGTTTCAAATTGCAACCGATACACTCCTCAGTTCAGATTGAATCAAATTGAATTGTTTTGAGTCCCATTTGTTTTACCATAACCAGCAACTTTTACTTTTGGGATAAAATCCTGACACTAAAAAGTTCTCCATCTTCTGCTGCTTCTTTTTTGGCTGTGTTTTCCTGTCCTGCATGGAACTCTCCATCAATCCCTGCCCCGTGTGACATCAGTCGTCATTTGCATATTATGTAGCTCCTCTTTGCAGCCCCCCCACATAGAATCATAGAATCATAGAAATGTAGAGTTGGAAGAGACCAGAGGGGCCATCCAGTCCAACCCCCTGCCATGCAGGAACACCCTCAAAGCACTCCCGACAGATGGCCCTCCAGCCTCTGCTTAAAAACCTCCAAGGAAGGAGACTCCACCACACTCCATGGAGGCAGCAGATTCCACTGCCGGACAGCCCTGACTGTCAGGAAGTTCTTCCTGAGGTTCAGGTGGAATCTCCTTTCCTGCCGCTTGAATCCATTGCTCCTTGTCCTGGTCTCTGGAGCAGCAGAACACAAGCCCCCTCCCTCCTCTACATGGCATCCCTTCAAATATTTAAACACGGCTATCCTGTCCCCTTTTAACCTTCTCTTCTGCAGACTAAACATCCCCAGCTCTCTAAGTCTGTCCTCATAGGGCTTGGCTTCCAGGCCTCTCACCATTTTGGTCGCCCTCCTCTGGACCTGCTCCAGCCTGACCATGTCCTTCTTGAATTGGGGTGCCCAGAACTGGACACAGTATTCAAGATGAGGTCTAACCAAAGCAGAATAGAGTGGTACCAGTACTTCCCTCAATCTAGACACCGTACTCCTATTGATGCAACTGAGAATTGCATTGGCTTTCTTGGCTGCTGCATCACACTGCTGACTCATGTTCAGCTTGTGGTCTATTAAGACTCCTAGATCCCTTTCACACGTACTGCTATCCCGCCACGTGTCCCCCATCCTATATTTCTGTATTCCATTTTTTCTACCTAAGTGTAGAATTCTTTCCCCCATCCACGTATGCCACTTCTGTTCTAGCCATTGGAAATTTCTGAAGTCCATTGCTTTGCACCCAGTTGCACATTTTTTAAAAAGCAAATCACTGCTCTCTGTTTTGCCACTGTGATAAGCGCTCATACTTTTCTAATAGTTGGAAATGTTCTGCTTCTGAGCTGCTGTTTGCAGTTCCAAATTGTGGACATGGGCCATTTCCTCACTAGATTGTTATAGTTATCGTTTTATATTATTTCATTTTCAACATCCTGTGGAATCCTAGAGTTTGCAGTTTAGGGAGAGGCCTAAAGGCCTAATACAGAATATGACCAAAAAGGTTAAAAAAATGCAACACAGCGTAAAAGTTTAAAAAGATAGAGTATAAAATACAAATGTGATATTAACTGAAGTGTTCTCTTTTTTGAGCATTTTAGACAAAAAGAAAAATTTCTGGATCCATAAACCTGAGACCTTAACATGTTATGATTTCAGCCCTAGAGGATATAACATACTACAGTCATATACTTAAAATTGTTAGTACTAGAGTACTGTTATAAATAAGAGTATAGGACCAGCAGGTAATGTTTTGTTTAATAAACCCTGTCAGTCACTGTGCCCCTAAAATTAACTGTTCTTAATGTACATACAGGTTGTGCAATGCTTGGGATCACAAAGATATTATCCAGGGTTGCTGACTACTGTTTTAAAAATAGCTTTTTCCAGCGCTTCCTGCTTATGGTGGTTAGCGGAAAGTTGTAATCAGAGGTCTACTGCAAGACATTCAGGCCATTTCCACACTAGACTGTTATAGTGCTATCATTCCATTTTCAACATCCAATGGAATCCTTTGATGCCCCTCCCTAAACTGCAAACCCCAGGATTCCATAGGATGTTGAAAGTGGAATGATAGCACTAAAACAGTATAGTGCGGAAATGGCCTCAGAGTTTGCCATCCTTGGATAGTTTTCTCTCATATCAATATGTGATTCAAGTCAGCTGGGCTCTCCTTGCCATGCTTATAGTTATACTTTAGTGCTGATTGGTTTTGTTGTATAGGTGGAAGGTGGGATAAGGTGATGGGTGGGAACCTGGGAGTGTTTGAGTAACAATCTATGATAACAGCTACAAGGTCACACTGTTGGCAGGCTGAGTGAAGACATGGGAGGAGTAGATGGGGACCCTGAGAAAAGTGTTGTTTTGATTTGTCAACAAATTGGATAACGGCATGTGCTAATTTTCAAATGTAATGGCTTATATAGTACTGCAATTCCAATACTGTGTTAGCCTTGGCAATTATCAAAGTATGCTGTTGTTTCTTCAATGTTCTGAATAAAACTTTTGAAACTTCCAAGCCTATCTCTGAACAAGGGGCTAGCTGTACATCACAATATGGATGTAAACCTACTACAAATGGAATAGGTTGTTCGTTATTGCTTGACTTGTGTCTTTTGTGGAAATTTTCATTCAAAATGATTGTTCCTCTCTTGAAGTTAAAGTAGTTTGCTAAGAAACCGTTGCCTCGGTTCAAACCACTGTTCAGTCTCTACACAAGGATAAATGGACACAAATCTCATATTAGAAATTCAAGTGAGATAGAGTGAATTTTCACACTCTTCAGTCCCAGTTTGTACATATATCTGTCCACGGAAGCTTCATGCCGTGATAAAGTGGACCAAGGATGTGAAAGCTTATGCAGAAAGTTTTTCCCAGTTAGTCTCTAAGGTGCTACTGATTTTATTTATTTCTTTTAATGGTAAAGCAGACAAACATGGCTATCTCTTTGAATATGTAGTTCCTGTATTGTTTGTTTTTCTTGGTAAATGGACTGTGGACAAAATAAAGTCAGTACAGTGTTATAAAACAGATGTATGAATGGAGATGTGAGTTTTATGGAAAACAATATTAATAACATTCACCCACCGTTTTTCATTTCTGTAGAACCACTTTTTAAAGTAAGGCATTATTTCTTTGCTTTTACTATTAACATAACAAAAAGCAGCATTATAACTAGTGTTAAAGAAGTGCAAATACAACTCAATACAAATGGCTGTGAGGTCTAGCAAAATTCAGTGTATTATTTTGGTGATGTTTAGTCCTTTTGCATAGAAACTGAAAGATTTTTGAACATTAATAAGAAGTTGCCTTGAGTGTTAGTTGCCTTGAGTCCCACGATCAGGAGAAAGGCAGGACATAAATAAATAAAATTGTGATAATAAAAAATAATGAAAACTTGGCCACAGAATTGTTACCCCAATTGTGGGTAACTCAGGGGTCCACCCATGATGCCAGTTCCTCCATGAAACAGCGGGGAATATTAAAGAAGAGGCCTGCAAGAGGGGGCGGTGTAATCTAATGAGATCTTTTACATCTATGTTTACCAGCACTTTTTTGGAGAAGAACCAGCCTGAGGTCCAAAAGTAAGCTTAATGTGTTTTCTTGGAGGAATTGCAACCACACACACAAGGATCAAGCAGTCATGCAATCACACAAGGCTAACTGAAGGAAAAGAGGGGAAAGTTTTGGATAGCAAGATTTCAGGGTGAAGTGGGTGATATTTACTAATCTGTTTGCTATACTCTGAACCAAGAACTCAGATTTTGGGAGCTATTCTGCTTTCTTTGTGTGTGAATACTGTCTCAGAAAAGATCTTCTATCTGCTGTCTGATATTGATTCTACGATAACCCGCAAAGTTTCTCTTTTTGCCCTGGCAGCAATGCAAATTAGGGCAAAATTCATCATGGATATCACAGTTGATTGCTTTGGGGATGAGTCTCACTAATTTTTGAGTTGTTATTTATATTTAATGTATATATATTTAATGTATCTTAATTGTACTAGATGCCTCTTTTTCTTATAACATGCAAGACTTACATGCTCTTTATTTCATGTTGCATTTTTATACTGCTGTGTTTTATTGCGGTATCTTGAGACTGTATTTATTGATTTTCTTAATATGTATGCAAATGGCCTATGGCCCAAGCATTAATAGAACTAAACTGAAACTATTTACTAGTCCAAAAGAGCAGAGAAGAAGCAGCAATGTGGCTTAGATGCAAGTATAAGGACTGTATACAAACAGGAATCGGAGTGGCAGAATAGCAACCAGCAATCGGTGTACTGCGAGTTGACTGGCCAAAAACTGGTGTTTAAATACTGTGTTTCTGCCTGGAGGGTGAGGGTGCTAATGGGTGCTAATGGCTCTCCAGCAAGGTAACCAGTGGAGTTCGCAGAGTGGACAATGAGGTGCAGAATGGGCTAATGCTCTTAGTGTCAAGTGACAGAGGGCTAATGGCTGTCCTGATAGCCCAGTACTTGTCAGAGGACAAAAAAGGCAGTTTGCTTGGTCAGAGAGAGGGGAGTTGAGATAGCCGTTTTGTGGGACTCTTCTAGACACAATTGTCTTTAAGAGGTTGAGTTCTTAAGGTTAACTGCAAGCCTGTTGTTCCTGGAGTTTCCTGGTGATTTCTTGACTATGACGTGGCTCTGCCTTGAGGTCCCTTCTGACATAATTCACAATGCACTTGTTTGGCCAGCATTTCCTCTTATCCAACATGGCCATTTGGCCATAGAAGGGTATATTTTTTATTTATGCTAATAAATATACTTTGCCAATTAAATCATATTTTGCCTGTTAAATCTTATCAAAGGGGGCAGTGTATGGCCTGGTAGCAGAATGCAGTTTTTACATAACTATGTGGGGGATTTGAGTACACACTTTTTTGTTGTACCACTGTAGTTTGTGACGACTCTCTTGTGGAAGTGTACTGTCCCATGAATTTGAATTAGGATGGAATTCCACCTTTATCTCAAAGAAGAAAAACATGAATGTGTGAAAAACGTGTTTGATACTGATTTTTTTTCTGTCAAAATCAGCATAGCTGTATGATCTCTCACTTCAGGGAAGCAACGCACACATTCTGAAACTCTCAGGAAAGGTTTCAGCCTTCAGAGAAAAATTCCTACGGTTGGCCCTCCATGTTTGTAGGTTTCACTTTCCTGGATTTGATTATTTGTAAGTTTCTCCAACCGCTGCCCCCCTCACGTCAAGGAGTTCTTTTCTGGGAGAAGCCTTCTCTTGGGGCAGCTCCAATCAGGCTGCGCAGGGCTGTACAAATCTGCCTCTGGTCCCCCTCCCACCTCCCCAGCTGCTGCCTGGCCAGCTAAGGACAACTCACGGGCCAATTTTTCTGTACCACAAACCTGATGCCCTCCACAGAAGATGGGTAAAAGAGGAGAGGTACAGGGCCACCATGCTGACCCATTAATTTCCTTCTTCTTTCTCTGACCTGGTTTGGACCCTGGGTGCCTGTTCTCCCCACCATCCCTTGGCCCCTTCCCATAGACACAGACGTCCTCACACTTTGATATTTGCAGTTTCTGCAGGCTGGGCAGGGCTGCTGTTAGGTGGGTTTGTAATTGGTTGACCGACCGAACCCAAAGGGTGCTCACCAATGGCTGCTTTATATTCCCGGAGAGAAGTGACTAGTGGGTGCCACAGGGTTCTGTCCTGGGCCCAGGGCTATTCAACATCTTCGTTAATGACTTGGATGAAGGAACAGAGGGCATGCTGATCAAATTTGCAGATGACACCAAATTGGGAAGGGTTGCCAGTACCCCAAAGGACAGGATCAAATTTGAAAATGACCTTGACAGATGGGAGAGCTGGGCCAAAGCTAACAAAATGAATTTCGACAGAAAGAAATGCAATGTCCTGCACTGAAGCAGAATAAAAAAGTGGTATACACAAATATAAGATGGGGGATACCTGGCTGGATAACAGTATGCGTAAAAGGGATCTAGGAGTCTTGGGGGACCACAAGCTGAACGTGAGTCAGCAGTGTGATGCAGCAGCCAAGGAAGCCTACGTGATTCTTGGTTGCATCAATAGGAGTGTGGTGTCTAGATGAAGGGAGGTAATGGTACCACTCTATTCTGCTTTGGTCAGACCTCATTTGGAATACTGTGTCTGACTCTAGGCACCTCAGTTCAGGAAGGATAGTGACAAGCTGGAGTGTGTCCAGAGGAGGGCGACCAAAATGGTGAAGGGTCTGGAAGCCGTGAAGCCCTGTGAATAGCGGCTGAGGGAGCTGGGTATGTTTAGTCTGCAGAAGAGAAGGTTAAGAGGGGACATGATAGCCATGTTTAGATATTTGAAGGGATGTCATGTTGAGAAGGGAGCAGGCTTGTTTTCTGCTGCTCCAGAGACTAGGACAAGGAGCAATGGATTCAAGCTGCAGGAAAGGAGATTCCATCTGAACCTCAGGAAGAACTTCCTGACAGTCAGAGCTGTCCAGCAGTGGAATCTGCTGCCTCCATGGAGTGTGGTGGAGTCTCCCTCTTTGGAGGTTTTTAAGCAGAGGCTGGATGGTCATCTGTTGGGGGCGCTTTGATGTGGGTTCCTGCCTGGCAGAAGGGGGTTGGACTGAATGACCCCTGCGGTCTCTTCCAACTCTATAATTCTATGATTCTATGATTTTATGAGTTTTTTCACTTTTACGAGGGTCCTCCACCCCTAACCTTAGCAAATGTGGGGTGCTGTCTGTACTATGCAGAAGAAAGTTAAATGAAGATGGCTTCAAATACAGTTTCTCCCTGTTGCAGCCATTTCTTTCATCCAGTGAAACTTATTTGACCCATGAATGGATCCAAGATGCATTCAAAGCTGAGACTCCATCTGGATTTACCTCTATAGAAGAAGAAAATCTTATTGAGCTGTCTTGTGACAAGGCTTTGAAAACAACATTCAGCAGCATAGAACTAAGTGAATTTTGGATATCAGTAAAAGATGAATATCTGCTGCTAAGTGCTAAAGCTCAGCAAATCCTAATTCCATTTGTAAAATCATATCTTTGTGAAACTGGCTTTTCTGCAGTTGCTGTGATAAAAAGCAAGTACCACACAAAAATCAATGTGGAACAGGAAATGAGAGTGGCATTTTCCAATTTGATTCCAAGATTTGAGAAGCTGTACAGTGCTCCACGGCACACACATCCCATTAGTTAGTAATTGTGGTTATTTCAGAACAAAAGAAAAATATTAGTTTTCTCTAATTGGTGTGTATTGTTTTTTTGAAACAGCTACTAAGTTGTTAGTACATAAATACTTATTAAAGTGTTTGGACCAAACTACTTAATAAGGTGTTAAGTATTTCTTTTGGGGAGCCTTGAAGAAGGTACTGAGATGCTAAGGGAACCATGAACTGAGAAAGTTTGGAAACCTCTGTGCTAATAATCTAGAAGAGCAATTAGAGTGTTACTGTGGCAACCTATACCTTATTTCATTTGTAGTACACCTTCAAAACCGTCTGGTAGCCAATGGAATTCTCCTTTTGAAGTGTAGTTATTTTACATTCCCCCTGTGGAGTCCCATTGTAAAGCATTCCAGCCACTATTTTGAGAGGCACAACACTCAGCTTTTCATGGAAAGTGTTCTTTTGTGAGCCCAGAATTAATAATTTGGCTTGGAGCAGGTTCAAAATCAGTTATTATGGAAATACCGAATAGTCATTTACCTATTTTTTCTTTTTGACATGTTGTCAAGCACATTACTTTTCAACAATGTATCATTAATGGTCTTCCACATAAAAGAAAAATGGAGAGGAAAAAGAAACAGGGTTAATTCTACTTATGCCATTAAATTTGTTTTGTTTTTTACAGTTTTAGCAGTCTTCCAAATTCTTGATTATTATGGTGAGGAAATTTTTGCCTGCCAATGTCAGTAGGGCTTTGCAATTGATAAACTTGCCCATCGTTACTCCCAAATCACTGCACCTCCCATTACCTACTGTGTACATAAAGTATTTACCATTGTACTCCCTCTGACATCCTTTACTGGGACCAACCGTTGTTGCTGATTGCATTGTGGGTTTGTGTAGCTTCTGCTGTGGTTTCCTCTCTTCCTCTTGGGACATGTAGCAATTTCAGGGGGGAAGAGGAGAGATACCTTTGCGTGGGGCTCAATACAGGTCCCATTATCCACCACTAGGAAAGATGGCATCTAAGCAGCATGGTTATGAACAACCTGCTTTGCCTGGTGTCTTCCTTCTGCTGCCGTCCTCATACAGGTCTTCATGGGACATGCAATAATTTCGGCAGCAATCGGAGAACTTCCCTCTGGGCACAGCTCACGCTAGATTTTCTGATCCATCACTGGGAATGATTTATTTTAATGTATTTATTAAATTAATTTATATCCTGTCTTTCTCCCAGCACAGGATTCTGACTTCTGTGCTCCCTGCTTGTGAACAGTCTGTTTTGCCAGCTCCTCTCCTCCTGCATGTGGCTCATGGGATGTGGAGTGATTTCTCCAGCAGGGGAAGAACCATTCTTTTGGGTACAGTTCACTATATATCCCATGATCCACTGCCAGGAAGGATGACTTCAACACAGCAAGAATGTACACAGTGTGCTTTGCCTGCATCCCTTCTTCTGTTGGATTCATGGAACATGTGATGATTTTTGCTGAGGTGGAGGACACTTCCTTTTGGTATTGCTCACTACATATCCCATGATCCACATGAGGGAAGGTGACTTATATGTAGTATGGATGTAGACAATCTGCTATGTCAGCTGCCCTCCTCCTGTTTAAGAGGATGTATTGCCCATCCCATAACCCGTATGCTGGAAGATGCAATGTTAGCTGCAGAAAACTTGAAATTGTTGTCCTTGCTTGTGGTTTATGGGAGTTGCAATCATCCATCCCCAAAGTGTGTGTTGCTCTGGAGTTAAATAGAAATGAGTACAGTTGTTGTGTTGTGCAAATGCTTGCTCTGCCCCCCCACTCAGCAGCCATCTCCTAATCCACAGAATGAATGCCTGGGTTTGAGAGCTTCTCTGAGGGAAGAGGAGTGAAAAAGGAGAGAGAGGTTAAGATTTCTAACGCGGGGAGAAGACAAAGGCTAGGTCAGAGCAAAATGCAAGGATGAGCTCCATCTTCTGGCCGTAGGATAGCATGACAACCCATGTCACTGAAATCTCAGCAGACATTTGTTTGGGGGCAGGGAAATGGGGTTGGACTTGATAAGGGTGCGGAAGCAACCAAGAACAAATTGTTTCAGATATAACCAATTGTGTATTGTGCAATGAAAATACAAACCGAAATGACCATGTGTACGGCAAGCAGGAAACACACTGTTTACTATTTTTAGAAAAGTTTAACTACAGAAGCAGGAGCAGCTTTCAGCTCATGTATATTCGTCCAGAAACACATGGTGCCTGATAACAGTGTGGTGGAGAGTTAGCAGAAGGGAGGTCTGGATGAGCATAAGATGGAGGGGAGACCAGTGAGTCAGAAAAGTAAGCGTGTAAAGAAAAGAACAAGCAAAAGAAAAGAGTGCCAGGGACAGCAGCAGTTGAGGAGTTTCAAATCCATGCAAAGTTGGTAAAAGCTGAAAGAGCTGCAGGGTGGAGGGAGGGAAAGAACAAGAGAAGAGGGGGGGCAGAAATAGCATTGGGGTGGGTGTGGGGTAACCGATTTTGAAACTGGGTGAAACATGGTAGTTCTGCAAGTTCAAAATAAAATGTTGTTTATTATGAGTTCTCTGGAAAGGTGGGTTGTGAGTTGCCTAATAATATGTTTGCACACCAGAAGCAAGGGATAAGGCAGATTTCTCAAATCTGTAAAATAACAAGAAGGAACAGAACAAGGAAAGGAATTAGCTGGCTAATATGAAGACCAGACACACAGAAATGTTTAAGAAAGAAGGAACAACAAAGACTTAATAGGAAAAAGAATCACACACTGCAGGAAAAAAAAAGACTAACCTTATTTCTGCACTAGACTGTTATAGTGCTATTATTCCACTTTCAACATCCTGTGGAATCCTGGGGTTTCCAGTTTAGGAACTGCAGACCTCAGGATTCCATAGGATGTTGAAAGTGGAATAATGGCACTATAACAGTCTAGTGTGGAAATGGCTTAAGAGAAAGAATGATGTGAGGTGAGAGAAGTTACAGCAGGGAGTAAGAAGGAAGGAGAAAAGACTGGATTTATAAAATTTAAAACCAGTTGAAGCAAGCCACAGACACCAGATGATCTCTTAAATCTTAAGCATTCATCCACTTCTGCATTGAAGACCAATATAGCAGAGAAGGATTTTTTTTTATCAGACTCACAATTCTTTCTCTAAAGTGCAGTGATAGAAGAGAACCCCTGGTATAGTATGCCCTACAATTAGGAGGTGGTACCTTTTTTCAGCCAGCTCCTTCCTTCCTTCCTCACACATGTTTTAATAGAAACAAAGCTCCAAAATGCACTAATTTTTTAAAAACAAGTTGATTTTTTTCTGAGTTGGAATTGACGTCCTAAACCATTTGGTCCTTATATACTAGAACTATTTATATTACACTATTATTGTTAATAACTATCGTTTTATACTAAACTAATTTGCCTTTGCATACAAGAACAAAAAATTGCAGTAGTTTTCTCCTGGCTGTGGGAGAAAACAAATTTTCCTTTGCAGTATTTTCCCTGTGTCCAATTATCTTGAAACGTGAAATAAATTCTACACAGAAAAACAGATTTTTTTAAAATGCAAAGCCTCTCTTTTCTGTGCAAAAACAGAAGGGTAGAGGAGGTTGTACCAAGAAGCTGCATTTTTCTGTTCAGAACAATTTCTCTGCAACAGTTCCAGATGTTAAATACCAGGAGAAAACTGCACAAAATTTGTTGTGTGCCTTCAAGTCATTTCAGACTTATGGTGACTGTAAGACAAACCTGTCATAGGGTTTCCTGAAGCTGAGAGTGTGTGACATATCCAAGGTCACCCAGTGGGTTTCCATGGCCAAGCTAGGGATCGAAGCCTGGTTTCCAGGGTTATAGTCCCACACTCAAACCATTACACAATGCTGGCTCTCTGCAAAATTCATACTAGTCTATTATTCTTCCCTCTTGGATTTCTCACGGTCAGAAAACCCATTTTTCAACCGGAGCATGAATAATTATGAATATTTCTTTCCACCCCTATTTCTGAGCCCTGAATTGACAACAGTTGACAATCCCAGGATTCCGTAAGTTGTTGAAAGTGGAATAATAGCACTATAACAGCCTAATGCAGAAATGACCTTAACACTGTATCAAAGCTTCAGTTCTAGTTGCTTTGGAGGAAAGCCCATTTCACTTTGGGCTGCCCAAAACCAGTTGGGAGAGGCTTGATTTGGCTTCGCCTGAATGGAGTGCAAAGTCCTTTTTAACACTGTGACTAAAACAGGCAATTCATAATTTCATACAACAAAAGTGCTCTTAAATGAAGGAGCTATAGAAAACAAATGTCTTTGGGCTGAGAATTTGATAAATTATTCCCCAGTGATTTGTAATAAAGTAGAGCTCTTTCTCTTCCTTTTTCCAAGCAAAAGCAATCATATTTCCTCTGCTGGTAACCTTCGGGCTACATTACTGATGTGCTGCATGTAGGGTTGCCCTTGATGACTATATTGGAAAGAATATAAAAAGAACTTACACCCACATTAGGTGTCTGCATGTGCATTTCTTTGCTGGTGTTTCCTTTCTGCCTGCATTGCCAACAGCAGAGATCTTTCCAATGCCTGTCTCCTTGCAGCCAACATTTTCCTCCTAGGTTTCTTTGGTGTTACATCATTCTGGGAACCCCTTTTGGGCAACCCATTAGCAACCAGTAGTACCAACCAGATTGCTATAGAATACTGTGCTATGTAAAAATATTAGTCACTAGGAGGTGATTTGATTTAATTTTTGACTTTGATTTTTTTGTCCAAATATTAACTGAGGAACAAATTGCTACTAGTACAGAGAGACAGATAAATAAAAACAAAAGTTTACATAATATCAGTTATCATTTTGCATATACTTTCATGACATTTATGCATGTACATACCCACTTAGAACCAAAACTTCAAATATTTCTGAGCCAGGAGCTCCAAAACTGTTTACTGGAAGGATCAAATCGTGTGAATAAAGGCTGTGGTTTCCAGCCTTCGGATTCCCTGATGTGGCAGGACAGCTCTGGCGACAACTTAATCCATGACTATTGGCTTAGGCTTCTCTTAGTTGGAAGTTTAATAGCACTGAATGCCTGCTTCAGCCCACATGTGGAACTCTCTTGTGGAGGTTAGTTCGTTTATATATTAGAATGGGCAGATCTGTTGATTTTGGTTTGACTGAGTCCTTTGCCTTTCCAACCTGAAGTTTCTTCCATAATTCGTGTTAGTGATTTCTTTAAAAATAACGTCTGCATAGAAAAAAACAGTTCTATTGTTTTTTGTTATTGCCATTCAATTTCATTGATTGATGTTAACCGCTTTGAATCTCATTTTTAGGAACAAAGTGTGTTTAAAAGTAAGCATCAAGTAAGCAAACAAACAAGTGTGAACCAGGCAAATTTTTCTATCTTATTAATATCTCTTTTCCTGGGAGTAAGCACCACCAAACATAAGACTCATTTCTAAGTAAGCATGCCTAGGACAGTGCTTTTTGGCTGTTACTTTGCACACATTTACTTGGGAATAAGTCCTATAGAACGTAGTAAATCACTTCTGAGTAGCTCTAGGTCCATTTTGTTTCCCGCTGTGTGTCACTATGGAAGAAAGGTAATTAACAGTGCTGTTTTTTCCCTGTGATATTCTGTCACTATATTCTGTGTTGTGGGTTGTGAGATTTGAAAAGTTAAGCAATCTGCCAGGAAGTGAGTGGACTTACATGTAATGTGGTGAAGTTCTACAGATATCATGGACCACCAAAAAGACAAATAAATGAGTTCTAGAGCAAATCAGAGAGCCAGCATGGTATAGCGTAGAGCTTTCCAAACTGTGTAGTGCAACATGTTAGTGTGTCAGCTGCTGGGTGTAGGTGTGTCATGTGAACGTAACAGGTGGAGGGGCTGCCTCTGCTGCCCCTCCCCAGGCCAAAGAAGACCCCAGTGAGGGCAGCAGCAGGCCAGGCTCAGGTGGAGGGGCTGCCTCCACTTACTGAATTACTGTGTTGCAAAATGATGCATGTCTAAAAAGTGTGTCACCAACATGAAAAGTTTGCAAAGCACTGGTATAGTGGTTTGAGCATTGGACTCTTGACACAAGGGTTCAAAACCCTACACAGTTCATGGAAACCCACTGGGTGATCTTGGCCAAGTTACACTCTGTCAGTCCTAGAGGAAAGTAGAGACAAACACCCTCTTAAATCTTCAGCTTAGCTAATAATAGCCATTTGACTGACTCACCCACATTACTTTAAACTTTGATGGTATTGAAGTGCTGGCCCCAAGTCAAGAAATAGCTTGCGGGTCAACAGAACAAAGAAGCAGTAATTTATTGTGAAATAAGGTCAAAGTCATTCAGTGCATTGCTGAGAATGGAGAGGCCAGCTTCACTGATTGAGGTGGGACCTGTTTGTTTGGCTGTTGACTTGCAAGAATATAACTTCCACTGTGCCCAGTCCAGAGAAAAGAAAGAAAGGAAGAAAGGAAGGAAGGAAAGAAGGAAGGGGAAAGTCCCGCTTAGGCATGTTGTTTCACTCAAATTCAAGTTGTATATCTTATTCCCTAGGATTTTGGTGCATTGTCCAAATTGGGGACTTCACCAAGTCATTATTTATAGATTCCATGCTTCTAGTTTATTCTCTGATAACTTTTTATTCTGGACTGTTTTTTCTACTGTGTGTCCTCTGGCTATGCAATGATTGCTTTGTGTTCTGGCATGGTGAAGGTTTGCATTTAAGAGTTTTTGTATTGTCATTCTGTTGCTCTTTATTGGATATTTTGTTGTTGTTATTGTTGGCGTGTGCCTTCAAGTCATTTCTGACTTACGGCAACCCAAAGGCGAACCTATCATGGGTTTTTTTCGTGAGTGATGCGCCCAAGGTGACCCGGTGGGGGAAGTGATCCCCTAGTCTCCAGGGTCATAGCCCAATGTTCAAACCATTTACACCACACTGGATCTCTATTGGACATTTTACCTTTAGCTAATATTTAGCGTGTATGCACTCAGAAGCTGAGGATGGTCAGGAAAGAACTTATGTGGTCAAACTGTGCAAGTCTTTGTGTGTTTGTGCTTAAGTTCATCGTGGATTCCCTTTCAGCTTTGATTTGGCAGAGGAATTCTATATCCCTGTGAGTGGGTTGTGTATGTATGCTTGCATGCATGCCTGTTTGTGTGGGAACCACTGCCATGTTCAGAGTCCTGCTGTCTGCCAGAATGTTGCCTTTTTTTCCACTCCTGAAGTCAATGGGAGGAAAAATTCCTGTGGGCAGATAAAGTCTGGTACAGGTTGATGATGTCCAGTCAAGGGGCATGCTACGAGAACAAGGAGGCAGGCTTGCGCAGAGTTCAGTCTGTGTTCCAAGTTCAAATGCCAGTAACATCCTACAAGACAAAGAAGAACAGCCCGACAATGAAACCCTGGAAGCAGAGACAGGGAACAGAGCCAAGAACCTGATGTCGTATCTTACTGGACAGCAAGTCAGTCCGAACAATAGTAAACACAGAGGCATAGTAAGACATTCTGAAATCAAAGCATGAGCAGGTCAAAGCAGATAATAAGCAAAGAGAATTCCACATCAGAAAAGGAAACACTGTGCAAGGTCAAGCACTAGATAAGTGGTAACAACAGGCATAGTTCGTAAGGAATGTCTGGCAAGCTCTGCTGCTTAGGAGAGAGAGTATTTCCAGCAGGTTTACAATCCTAAAACACTTAGGCTTATACTGTAAAGCTGCTGAAGCTGTTTTGGCATTTCCTACCCCTGATGCAGCACCTGTTGTTGAGGAATTCTTCTTTCTAGCTGAGCACTTGGCCTGGTATTCTAAATCTGAACCTGTACTTTCAGACAAGATTGTTCTTCTATCCTGGGAGGAGGCTATGACTGTTTGGAGTTGCCTCTCTAGGTGCAGCCCTCAGTTCTTCCTAAGGATCAGGACCTTTGGGGGCAGTCAGTTGACTGTTCTCATCCTCACATTCTGGAGACTTATCTCAGCTAGAGCAGTCTTAAAGTGGGGACAGTGATGTATTTAAGTCTTTTACTCCAAGTCTCAAGTCTCTACCTTCAAGTCTCCAATCGAGTCTCAGGTCTCTGCAAGATACTTTCAAGTCAAGTCTCAAGTCTGGGAGCCAATTTTATGTCCCAACCTGTATTCCAGAATTTCTGGACAGAGTTGAATAAAGTCAGCTTTAACAATTTAAGTAGAGTTGGCCCTCCACTTTTGTGATTTTGCCATCTTCAGCTTCAGAAATGGGGGATAGGATCCTTCTTACTTCCCATTTGGAAAGCTTGCCTTCTGCTCTTAGGAAAAACTTTAGAAAGCTCATCATATATGAAGCAGGGACAGGCTGCTGAGTAGACCCCAGTCCCACTTCAAGCCCATTTGCTGTTCCCTCTGAGAAATGTGTCCACATTTTGGCCTTGAGATTTTCATGTGACCAGTAAATTGCAAGGTTTCCGGATGAATGTGTTATGTTACTGAACCAAGGGCACCAAGTCAGTCACTAAAAATATGCAAGTCTCAAGTCTAGTAGAGTCAGTGTGTAATTCTTGCCAAGTCAAGTCCAAGTCGAGTCACTGAAGTGACTTAAGTCTGACTTGAGTCCAAGTCGATTGACTCAAGTCTACATCGCTGAGTGAGGGCATTACACAAAAGGGAAGGGACAACTATGTAAGAACTAGGTAAGTTCCTCAAATGTAAAGATACCTAATTAAAAACCAAAGCCTGGATTGTTCATAGCATTGTATTTCTGATTTCTGAGTATGGATATGAAAGCTGGACAATAAAGTTGGCTGACAGCGAGAGAATCAATTCTTTTAAATTGTGGTGCTGGAGAGGAGTTCTGTGGATAGCACGGACTGCTAAAAATGAATGGATTCTAGAGCAAATCAAGCATGAACTCTCCCTAGAAGCCAAAGTGACTAAAGTGAGGCTATTTGTTTTTGGAAATACCTTGAGATGATGTGACTTGTTGGAGAAGATTGGTAATGTGGAAGGTGCTAGCAAAAGAAAACGAGTTCATCGCAAGTAGACTGATTGAATGAAAGAAGCCGCAGCTGCTGTGAGTTTGCAAGACCTCAGCAAGGCAGTTGAAGGCTGGGGCTCCTTGAGGTCTCTCATCCCATCAAAGTCAACTTGATAAGAGATAAGAGCAACAAATCTGGTAAATTACTCAGGCCAATTCTGCAGTAGACTGTTATAGTGCTCTTATTCCACTTTCAATATCCTATGGAATCCTGGGGTTTGCAGTTTAGAGAGGGGCCTTTGAGACCCCTCCCTAAACTGCAAACCTCAGCATTCCATAGGATGTGGAAAGTGGAATAAGAGCACTATAACAGTCTACTGCAGAAATGGCCTTAAAAATGCCTCTAAGATGATCTTGGCCCACTACATTTTGCATTCTAAGGCAAAGCATAAAATGGCCTCCATTCCCTACATACAGAAGCCAGCTTGAATCATAGTTGAACCTCACTTCAGGACCTGCAAGACTGGGCACTGGAGTTGTTGAGTGGTAGATGGAACCCCTGGTCACCTAGTCATCTAAAGTGCATAGTACCTAGAGCAATGGTTTGTAACCTGGGGTCTGAGTTCTTAACTTGAGGGTCTGCAGAGCCCTCACAGGGATTCCGGAAGGCCCTGCTGATGGACACCACCAGCAGCAACAGGTACATGGCAGTGAGGGGGGTGCACATGCTGAAACTGCTCCCTCGTTTGCAAATGAGGGAGCAGTTTGGATGTGCACACACATACCCCTGCTGCCACATCCTTGATGAAAGCGACACAGTAGCAGGTGTTTGCACACACCCAAACTATGACCCTAGAGATAAGGGTTTGAATCTCCACTCAATCATGGAGAGCCACTGGGTGACCTCAAGCAAGTCACGTTGTCTCAGCCTCAGAGAAAGGCAAAAGCAACAAATCTTGCCAAGAAAATCCCTATGAAAGGGTCACTTTAGGGTCAGTTTTCAAAGGGGAGAGACATGATGGCTAGAAAGAACCTCTCCCTATCAGCAGCACTTTGTTGTTGTGTGCCTTCAAGTCACTTCTGACTTGTGGCAGCCCTAAGGTGATCCTATCACAGAGGCAAGATTTGTTCAGAGGAGGCTTCCTCTGAGGCTGAGAGAATGTGACTTGTCCAAGGTCACTTGGTGTCTGAATGGGCATTTGCACCCTAGTCTCCAGAAGCCTTTAATAAATATTCAAAAATTTAAATAAATGCTTGAATATTTAAATCTAAATTTAAATATTTAAATTGTGAATTAGGTGTTGGGGTTCCCTGGCAACAAATTACGTTTGCAGACAGTCCCTAGTAAAGAAAAGTATTCAGAACTACTTACTTAGAGGTACACAGTAGTCCAGGCTAGCTTCACGTGACATAGAATATTCTTTAAGCATCTCTTGCCCTCTCTCTGGTAATGAAAATAAGTAACAGTTTCCTTTCATGACATCCCACAGCTGCTGCGTGAGGCAATCCTAACCCCCGACTTTCTCTAGCTGTTGATAGGGGTTTTGTGAATAGTAGATAGCATCCAGTGCCACACCTGAGGACAGCAAGGTGGCTTTAGATAAATAGGTAGACTCCATCATTTGGGATCCCTGCCACATTTTACGTAATGATAGGGACAGCATTGTTTTAGCAAGTGGATCAGAACCAAGACAGATACACAATTCATGTTTTTGTGCAGTTTTCTTACTGTCCAGTGGAAGGTTGTCATTTCGTTCAAATATCCATTGGTGCATATATGTATGGCACAGTGTTTCTGTTCTCATTTAATGCTTTGATCAGGGCCATTTCCGCACTAGACTGTTATAGCACTATCATTCCGCTTTCAACATCCTATGGAATCCGGCTGGCCCCTCCCTGAACTGCAAACCCCAGGATTCCATAGGATGTTGAAAGTGGAATGATAGTGCTATAACAGTCTAGTGTGGAAATGACCCAGGGTAAAAAAAACTTCTTATGGAAGTGATACTTAAGTCATAGTGCACTTGAACATATTGAACTGGGCAAACCTGTCTTTTGAAGCAGGCAGTTGTGAATGATTATTGTGGTGAACTGCCTTCGGCTTACTTTATGGATAGGTGGGAATGTAAATGTAGCAGAATAAATAAATTTCAGCAATTACCACTAGTGGCAAATTTTGTGTTCCAGCATCCGTTTCCTTTTCGGTGCCCAACCAAAAGGCTGGTTTCTCCACTTGAGTCGCACTAAAGCAGGAGTAACTGGCTTGAAAGGATTTATTCTCACTGCATGGCTGAGAACTACTTAGGAAGAGGGCTGGGCGCAAATACATCAGATTATGGTTAAGCAGCTTATGGACATAAAAACACATTAGAACTTTATAGCGGCCTATAAATTACAGGGTTTGCAGTATGCACTTCCACAATGGGAGATAATTACATTCATTAATCTACTACTAAGAACACATAATATTGCTTTCCAAATAGTGCTTATGTTCCGTTTGTGCTTGGGTTGATCAGCTGGGAGTGAATTGCGGTGGGGGGAATCTCTTCCTCCCTTCCCACTCTGTTGCGGCTTTTAAATAACAATTATTGTTTTCATCACAGAACTGTACACTTGGATGGAAGCTCGTGTGTCCCTGAATTCGCCCAAGGGTAATTCATTGTGAGGATAATATTACAAGTGATTTTTCAGAGGAAAAAGCTATGAGGATTCCCCCAAATTTAGGCCATTTCCACACTAGACTGTTAAAGTGCTATTATTCCACTTTCAACATTCTATGGAATCCTGGGGTTTGCAGTTTAGGGAGGGGCCTCAAAGGATTCCATAGGATGTTGAAAGTGGAATAATAACACTTTTACAGTTTAGTGCAGAAATGCATTTAGTTTTAAATTACATATGATTCAAATAAAGCAGATATGTGGACTGAGATCATCCAGTCCATGGGCCAAGTAGACACCTCCAGACTCTAGATTCTACCCAGGCCTCGTATTGCTCACCAGGGGGTTGTAATGGAGGCAAAATGAGAACATTGCTTGCCCAAATAAGAATCCCTTCCCGCTGCCCAATGAATTTTCTCTCTCCAGATTTCTAATGTTCTGGTAACTTAAAGAGCTATGACCATGGAGACCAGGCAGGGTTCAATTACCCACTGAGCCGTGGAAGCCATTTGGTGACCTTGGGTGGATCACACACTGTCAGCCCCAGAAAACCCTCTAATAATAACAACAACAACAATAACAACAACAATAAAATTTATTTCTATCCCGCCTCTCCACGTGGATCGAGGCGGCGAACAACATGAATACATTAAATACATTAAAAACATTAAAACATACCCCAATCCTCCCCACCCACCAACCCACCTAAAACAACCCCTTAAAACACACAACAATTAACAGTCATCAAGTAACTATTAACAAAACAGCAAGACAATTGATGGGAGGCGATGGAAATGCTAGTCTTGGAAGGCCTGTCGGAAGAGATCAGTCTTGACTGCTTTTTTAAAGTGGTCCAGACTGGTAATGTGCCAGGTCTCCTCCGGCAGGCCATTCCATAACTTGGGAGCGATAGAAGAGAAGGTCCTCTGGGTAACCGCGGCCAGTCTAGTTCTGACTGGCTGCAGTAAATTCCTCCCAGAGGACCTTAATGTACGGGGCGGATTATATGGAAGAAGGCGATCCCGCAGGTAGGCTGGTCCCAAGCCATGAAGGGCTTTAAAGATAATAACCAACACCTTATACTGTGCCCGGAAACTAATAGACAGCCAATGAAGAGACTTTAAAATTGGTGTTATATGGTCAGTTTTAGGTCTACCGGTGACCAACCTGGCTGCCATATTCTGAACTAATTGAAGTTTCCGGACTAAGCACATAGATTTGCCTTACTATCACTGTAAGTCAGAAACGACTTGCAGGCATGCAGCAAAGTAATATAAAACATCAATTGAACATTTAGAAATACAGTGTAGGCATACAAAGAAAGCAGGCAAAAGTTCCCAAGGGAATGTGAACATAACAGATGGAAGAGTTGTAGCTGTGAATGATTTTCAAAGTCTCATTCTCTTGTTGACCTTCAAGTCATTTCCAACTTACAGCAACCCTCGGGTGAACCTGTCACAGGATTTTCTTGGCAAGACTTGTTCAGAGAGGGTTTGCTTTTGCCTTCCTCTGAGACTGAGAGAGTGTGACTTGCCCAAAGTCATCCCATGGGGTTCCATGGCTGAGTGGGGGTTGAACTCTGGTCTTCACAGTTGTAGTCCAAACAGTACATCACATTGGCTGTACTCTCTATAACACTAGAAATCTGAGACTGAAGGAAAATTTCTTTTGGCAGGCAGAATTCTTACTGGGGGCAGTGCCCTCATTTTTCTCCCCTTATCCTCTGGCTCACTAGCCCCACTGGGGATAATTGTCTTACTTACTCTGTCCTTTTCTGTCCCTTGCCTACAAAGCTGATGCACAAGTTTGCACAAGTTGGGAAGGGATCAAGGGCAGCCTATGATCAAAGTATGAGAGGTTCGTCCTACAGTGATGGGGTGTCCCACTTGCTTGGAATATAAGCCATCCTTAGAAGGGAGAATGTCTACGTTATCTACATTCAGTTACAAGCTTGAGAGATGAAGGGAATGCTGTGGATGTAGTGTATCTCGATTTCAGTAAGGCCTTTGGGTTAGACAATGCTACTGTTAGCTGGATTGGTAATTGGTTGACTGGCCAAACACAGACCCTTTCCACAACGCACCTTTTCGCGGAGCTGGGGTGCGGAGATCGTGCAAGCAGCCTATAGCGAGAGGCTCTTGCATCCCGGTTCTTTCAGCTCTGTAGCTGCCGCCTGCTCACACAAGAGCCCCGCCTCTTCCTTCCGTAGCGCAGTCTGGGAGTTTCCCAGGCTGCACTGGGGCAGGAAGCGCGAGTGCTGCGGCTCTGGAGCTCCACACGCACGACAAGTGCGCGCGGGGCCCCAGAGTGATGCGCGATCGCGCACTATATTCGGCTCAGAGCCGAAGATGAAAAAGTGCTCGGTCGGCACCTGCCAGTCCCTGGAGCATCGTGCGATTGTGAATGCGTCGTGTGGACTGCTCCTCACATTCGCGCAACGCTTGAGGGGCCCTTTCGCATGGCAAATGCCGTGCGAAAAGGGCCACAAAGGGTGCTCACCAATGGCTCCTCTTCGTCCTGGAAAGGAGTGACGAGTGGGGTGCCACAGGGTTCTGTCCTGGGCCCAGTGCTGTTCAACATCTTTATCTGTGACTTGGATGAGGGAACAGAGGGCGTAATTATCAAATTTGCAGATGACACCAAATGAAGAGGGATAGCTAAGCCCCCAGAGGACAGGATCAGAATTCAAAATGACCTTGACAGATTAGAGATCTGGGCCAAAACTAACATAATAAATTTTAACTGTGAAAAATATAGAGTATTACACTTAGGAAGAAAGAATGAAATGCACAAATACAGGATGGGTGATACCTGGGTTGAAAACAGTACATGTGAAATGGATCTAGGAGTCTTCTTGGACAACAAGCTGAACATGGGTTAACAATGTGATGTGGCAGCTAAAAAAGCCAATGTGATTCTGGGCTGCATCAACAGGAGTATAGTGTTGAAATCAAGGGAAATAATAATACCACTTTATTCTCCTTTGGTTAGACCTCATTTGGAATCCTGTGTCCAGTTCTGGGCACCACAGTTCAAGAAGGATATTGACAAGCTGGAACTTGTCCAGAGGAGGGGGACCAAAATGGGGAAGGGTCTGGAAGCCATGGCCTATGAGGAGCAGCTTAGGGAGCTAGGTATGTGTAGCCTGGCAAAAATAAAGGTTAAGAGGGGACATGATAGCCATGTTTAAATATTTGAAGAGATGTCATGTTGAAGATGGAGCAAGGTTGTTTTCTGCTGCTCCAGAAACTAGGACACAAAGCAGTGGATTCAAATTACGAGAAAAGAGATTTCATCTAGATATCAGGATTTCATCTAGATTTCATCTGACAGTCAGAGCTGTTCAACAGTGGAATATGCTGCTTGGCAGTGTGGTGGAGTCACCTTCTTTAGATGTTTTTAAGCAGTGGCTGGATGGCCATTTGCTGGAGGTGCTTTGAGTGTGTGTTCCTGCGTGGCAGGGGGTTGGACTCAATGGCCATGGTGATCTCTTCTAACTCTATGATTCTTTCTTTTTTGTAGTTGTTGCAGCTATAACTGTAACTACTTTTTGCTCCAGCTGTAACTTCTTTTGGCATCACCAGGGTTGGCCGTCCACTAGGCAGAGTGAGGCATTTCCATTGACTGCTCCTTCTTGTTCTCCTCATCTGCCCATCCATAAGTCTCGCCACGTTGAGTACTCCTTCCATTCTGCCAACCACCATCCAGCTCACAGGTCCGCCACTGTCCATTGCACAACGAGAATAAAGCGGGAGTCTGGTTTCCCCTTTTCTCCACTCATGCTTCCAAACTGGCCATTGCAGTTCCTTTTTTTCCTGCTGTACTGCAGGGAGGAATTGTTGAATTTGAGTGTTCAGTAGCTTCTTCTGGCAGATCGCTCCACAGTACCTGGCCCTCTCCCTGCATGGGGGGACCAATAACTGCTTAAAATAGACATTGATGGACAAAGCACAGGGAATATGGCCTTGCTGTCCTAGTGTGCAAGCTCAGAGCTGGACAAGAGGAAAAGGACAGGCAAAGCACCAAAGTTGGAACAGAGGACCAGCAAGACTCTCCATCTGATTGTTATCGTTGGGTGCCCAGCACTTGTACTTAAACCCTGTGAGTTGGCTCCACTGATGTTTGCGACATCTCCAGGAAGCTGCAGGATAGGTGGAAGTTAGTTTTTTACCTTACAAAGACTCTGCTTTTTAAACATATATTGTGTAAAGAGTTCTTTATTTCCAACTGTGGTTTTCTTGAGAGGCACAAGCTTAACTTCTTGGGTTAATTACAAAGCTCAGTCTTGAAGTTTGTGAAGTATAGGCCATTTCTGCACTCTACTGTTATAGTGCTATTATTCCACTTTCAACTTTCTATGGAATCCTGGGGTTTGTGCCTTTGCGGCCCCTCCCTAAGCTGCAGACCCCAGGATTCTATAGGATGATGAAAGTGAGGTAATAGCACTATAACAGTCTAGTGCGGAAATGGCCCTAGTGCTAGAATCTTCCTTAAGGAAAGCAGGCCACTAAACCGTCACACATATAGAATATCATTAAACGTTATTCACAATACTGCTTGGCAATTAACAAATGTAAAAGAAACAGCTTTACAACAATCCCTGTCTTCCTGTTTTGAGAACTAGTTTTGATCCCTGATGGATATAAAATCTTGTTAACCTCCGAAGAATGAGGGTTTTCACCTGAAGAAATTAGTTGCTGTCCCTGTGGACAGGCCTGGGGCTGCCATCTTCCTGAGGGAAAGCTCCATGTTGTGTCTGCTCTGCCCGCATTAACTGAGGACAGAAGGGAAACGGGGAGCCTTCCCTTGGATGTGTGCTAGGCTGCTTCTGTAGTTCTCCTCACCTGACTCTCAAAAATTTGGATAAAAACATGGTTTAATTTAAATAAAATTGTATGATATGATCCAAATGGATAGGTTAACATATATATTAAGAGGAGAGAGCAAAGAAAAATTTATAAAACAATGGGATAATGTAATAAGTTATTTTAGGAATTCATGGAAGGTTGTTAAGATGGTGAATATAGATTTTTGAAATACTCAAGAATAGAGGATATAAAAGAATATAATGACCACAGAGGAAATAGGTAAACGTTAACTTGTTCTAATGTCGGAGTGGGAAGTAATGATAAAAAGCCATTCTAATAGATATATACATGTAAGTAGAAATTGATGCGGATTTAGAATGATAAGAAAATGTTATTGTAAAAGTAGCAAAATGTTTTGTTTGTATGTCCTTTTGTGTCTGTTTTTGTATTTGTATATTTTGTTTTGTATTATTTGTTTTGTTTTGTCTTTTTTGTATAATTTTAATAAATAACGTCTTTTTATACAAAAATTTTTAAAAAATGGTTTAATATTATTATACAGTGCAGTTCAGGTGCTTTCTTGCGCTTTAATCCTCATTCTTCATTTCTTTTGAGATGCTTTCGAACTAGAGTCATGGCTAGCATCAGCGTGGGAAGGTGAATTTTCTTGTCTTGTCTCAATTAAGTATATAGAGCTAGAAAGTACAGTCAGCCCTCCACGTTTGCGGGTCTCACTTTTGCGGATTTGATTATTCACGGATTCTTTGCTGTGCCCTCTGCCGCCTCCCTGTGCCATTTTCAGTAGGGACCGTAAAAGCCCCGTGAGACTGAGAAACTGCGAATGAGGCTTGTCAGTCCCTTATTAAAAAGAATGTGGGGCAGCCGTGGAGGTGGCCGGAATATTCAAGGTGAATATTCACGGTTTTTCCACTTTCACGGGGGTCCTGTGCCCCTAACCCTAGCGATTGGGGAAGGAGGACTGTATCTCCTGAGGCTCTCACGGGGGAGTGTGGGGCATTCCTATGCCTGCCATTCAACTGTCTGGGTAAAATTCTTATTATTATTATCAGTTCTATTTATAACTCATGTTTTTCCTCGAACTCAACTTGGTCACAGTAATTCATACTGTGTATTAATTATCTAAACTGTTACTTGTTTATTTCTCTGTTTGAACTCTGGCTTGAGTTCAAACTGGTGTGGATTTCTCCCAGTTGGCACCTCCTTCTTTCTACCAGTTCAACTTTTGGTGAGGTAATTTTTGAGATGTGCAAATAGAGGAAGAGAAGACTGTACACCTTGTCGTTTTTTACATTTAGTTCTGAGAGGCATAGAACCGGCTCTTCGCTTCCTGGAAATCAGCCTGTACGAAATCTGTTTTCCGAGGCCTAGACCTACTCCTTTGGCTTTCTCGTCAAATCCTTTTGTACGCGGCACTGGGGGAAGAGGACTGCCTTATTGTTTTCTTGGGCAACAAAATGTCTTAGGCTGGCCCTGGGCCATACCAAATGCCGAACCTTAACAGGCTCTGGCCATTTCCGCACTGCACTCTTATAGTGCTATTATTCCACTTTCAACATCCTATGGAATCCTGGGGTTTGCAGTTTAGGGAGGGGCCTTAAAGGACAGTAACTAATTTCTTCAGGTGAAAACGCATACTCTTCGGAAGTTAACAAGGTTTTATGCCTATCAGGGCTTGAAACTAGTTCTCAAAATAGGAAGACAGGGACTGTTGTAAAGCTGTTTCTTTTACATTTGTGAATTGCCAGGTAGTATTGTGAATTTTGTTTAATGATATCCTATATGTGTGACTGTTTAGAGTTCTGCTTTTTCCTCAGGAAGACTCCAACACTAGGGCCATTTCCGCACTAGATTCCAGGATTCTATAGGAGGTTGAAAGTGGAATAATAGCACTTTAAGAGTGTAGTGTAGAAATAGCCAAAGCCTGTTGCGGTTTGGCATTTAGTATGGCCCGAGACCAGCCTAAGACATTTTGTTGCCCAAAGAAAACAATATGGCAGTCCCCTTTAAGGCCCATTCCCTGCAAATCCCAAGATCTTATAAGATGTTGAAAGTGGAATAATAGCGCTATAAGAGTGTAGTGCGGAAATGCCCTCTGACTAAGAAAATGCAAAGCAGGACAGAAGGAAAGGTATTCTGCCCCTGGAGAAAACAAAGAAAAGAGTGTGACACACATCTGTGGAGTTGATGCCTTGAGCACCCACTTTGGCACCCTCAGAAGAGCTTCTAGTGGGACTTGAAACAGCTGTGGCACATAGAGATGCTAAACGGTCCTGAAGAATGAGCAACATATACTGCAAAAACTACCAATATACACAGGATGTACACAATAAATACAACATACAATAATACTATACTATAATACTACGTACAGTAATGTACATAATAAATAGTAATAATGTACATAATGTACATACATGTTAATAATATTGTACATAATAGGTACAACACACAATAATATAAATAATACATGTCTTATCATTGAAGTGTAGTATCTGTGGATTAGGCGAAAAAAACCTAGTGTTGACAGACAGGAATATACTGGCAACTGCACATACATATTCATGAAGTGAAAAACAAATTAGAAATCAAATATAGCTATGTCCTCAAATAGTGAACACAAATACAACAAACGATAATTAAAAATGAATGTAATTCTCCCAGTGTGGAATTTATAGAAAGTCCAACTGGAACAAGTCCAGCTATAAAAAAGTGTCATAAGTCCAAAAATAACAGGCAGATCATAATAGATAATACATAATGATGATTTGACCACTCTGGAAAAATCTGAAGTTGTTTCAGTACAATCCTCATCAGTCACTTCTTGGATGTCTAAATCATTTAAACTTGATTCAGAAATTTTGGCTCGGAGATTCAGTAATCTTAGCTCCAGTGCAATGAAAGATAAAAATAGAGGTGATACCCAACAAAGGTGTGAGGCCAGGGGGATGGCATTCTGAGAGGAGGACCTAGGGTGGACCTAGGATGGCAGGAAAGAGAGGGATAGTAGCTGAGGGCAGGAGAAGCCCTCAGAGGATGGCGACATAGCGAAAGGCTTTGGGAGGTCTCCTGCCGCAGTCCTTGCCTGGCTGGCTCTCTGGATCCTGGGTCTGCTGGGAGATGGGGCAGGTCCAACTGAGCAGCCTGAGCTGGAGGCAGACGCTATACATTTGTTGGGAGATTTTACCCTTTTAGAATGGGGGGAAAACATACAAGCTGGGAAAACACCAAATAGTGTTATCATGGAGAATAGGGCATATGGGGAAAGCCCAAGGGCCCTGAAATTCTCCCGACAGCCCCAAAAATATGAATAAGGAAGAACTCTTTCACCAAGAAGCCCTATCTGTCCAAAATCTTTATTTTGTAGGGATGGAAGAACCCTTTCAATTATTCGTTTCCCAATCCAGAAAAAAAGTAGGGGTTTCTTGAGATCAGGAGAAATCATTGAATGGTGACACTCAATTGATTTGATATGTAGGTGCCTAAATCTCCCAAAGCACCTGCACTGTAGGCAAAATTGGCCTACCACTGACCACTTTCTGAGTCTGTTGGTTCCCACCAGCACAACACTGGACAGGAAAACATGAGGCAGACCCATATGAGGCACCTCAAGTCTTCTTAGAAAAGGGCCTCTCATGAGACCTTGGGCCCAAAACCCAACTAGATCTTATAATGGAGGATGAGCCATGGTGACATCAGAACTTAGTCAGACAGTGCTGTGAGTGCACTGCCCACCATCATCAGCTGGAGGGGAGGAAGTCCAGATCCACCCATGCTCACAGCAGATGGATCCTTACAGCATTAGGTGAGCAATTGAAGTCATTTTGCTGCATAGCAAATGTTTGGAGATCAGTCTGTTGTGGGTCCATCTGGTGCCACTCACACTGGATATTTATTTGTAGACATCCACCTGCCTCACCTCCAGATATTTGGGACTTTTAAAAATAAAGAGAATTCTGCAGGGAAATTCTCATTTTCTCCCATGGCAGGGAGAAAACTATGTTAGTTATTCACCGTAGCTTGGGAGGACAACATAGTAAGGCATATGCATCCCTAGTCTTTTGAGAACTTTTGGTACAGTGCTTGTAATTCATAACTTGAGCTGAGAGCACATGGTTCTGGCAGGCAGTCTTGTTTCCAGGCACCGTCTTCAGCCACATAATAGCATCATACCCTTCAGACCATTCTACTTAACCAGCCTTGCAATCCTTCCTGCTGAAAGTAAATGCTAAAAGCATGGATTATGAATTAAGGGTATTGACAGTGCATCTTAGGGTTTATCAGAGAACATTTAATTCAGTCTAGTTTGAAGATCAATCTGATGTTTAATCCTATTCACTCTGTAATCATTTCTCTACAGATTCTTCCTTCCTGAAAGGTTGCATACGGTCTTTATAAACTTTGCTATTCACACATTGGAGGAGGAGAGAGATTCTCATAGCCAATCTCATAGAACCAATAAGGGTGGTAGCCAAGCTGATAACTGCCATGTGACCTCTAGATTAAGTTATCCCAATACTGAAATACTGTGTTGATTGTCAGTTCTTTTCTGGACCAGAATGAACCTGTTGGTTTTAACTCTTAAGGACCTAAGCAGCCTGGGGCCAGTTTATCTAAGAAATTTGTCTGAACTTGTACAGACATTCAGATCTTCTCTCTGTCCCACCACCCTCACAGGTACACCTGGTGGGCACATGAGAGAGGTCCTTCTCTGTGCCTGTTCCCAGGTTCTGGAAGTTAGACCGGCACGCTTCCTACTTTCTTTCCACAAATAGCTGAAGTCTTTTCTGTTTTGACAAACCTTTGAGGACTGATTGCTTAGTCAGGATGGGAATTGTACAGTGTGCTGGATTTTCAATTTGTTATTTTTGCTGTGTTTAGGTTTTTAACTGGTTTTATTTTATTTTATTTTTATTTTTTTTTTGATATATTAATCACTTCTTAATTTCTGTATTTTGTGAATGTTAATTGTTTTTTTAAAAACTACTATAAGTTGCCTTGAGTCCAAAACTAGGAGGAAAGGATACAAATAGATTTCATCATCATCATCAAAATCAGGAGAGGTCCTCTTGAAAATACCATCATCTTCAGTTACCCAGTTTATAGGCAGTTGTGTTGCACCCAGACTGTAATTCTGTCAGTTAGCAACGGCAATAGCAGGTTTATACCATTTGTCAGCTAAGTGCTCTCTAAGCGGTTTACAGTGTGTTAACTAATTGCCTCCAACAAGCTGGGCACTCATTTTCTTCTTCATGATCTCTGTGACTCACACATATGGGATTGTCTGTGCCTGCGCAGTACTGTCTCAGAAACTTCTAGAGCTCTAGGCCTAGCATTTTGGTGGGAACTCTACCCCTTCCCCTCAGGGTATATAAAGATGCTGGCACGCTTGCCATTAGTACCTTTTTTCCCGCCGCATCTGCTGGCTTCGGAGCTTCTATTTAGCGTCTTACTGCTTCTCTGATACTGACCACTGCTTCATCTACCGACTACGCTTTTGGACCTCCTTTTTATGGCATCGACAGCATTCTTCAAATGCTGTTGTTCATGCAACGCAAAGATCCCAGATTGCGACAGGCACTCTAGGTGCCTTGTCTGCCTCGGGTAGAACACGTCACAGCCTGCGCTCATTGCCAGGCTTTCACTAAACAGCCTCGGGGGAATAGGGAGGCCAGACTTCGGTCCATCCTCTATGAGCAGGCTTTGAAGCCCCCATTGGCTCCATCCACATCAGCCACTTTGGCAACTTCAACACTTCTGAGTAGCACGATCACGTCTCAAAGGCATCCCAGAATGGGCACTTTGAAGACCTCCTCTCATTGCTCCACCTCTAAGGAACCGTCTCACAATCCCTCGGCGAAGGAGACCCAACCCAATTGGTCGACTTCAGTACTGTCAACCCTCCGTTCAAAGCATCCAACACTGACTTCGAGCAAATCGAGGCCCTCGACCGCTAAATCAACGCCAGAGATACCCCTTACCCTGGGCCGTTCCATCGAGAAGGACCTTACTAGATCTTGAAGGAGAAGGGATAAAGAGAGACCCCCCACTCAGAGACAGATCGAACCCTTGACCGTGGTAACTATTTCGTAGATGGACACCCCTACAGGAGCAGACCCCACAAGAACAAACCCCTCTATGGGCCTCAGCACTCATGGATCAACCCCCCTCTGCCTCGCCTTCAGAAAAATCTGAGCCATCCGATGGGGAGATAGTAGAACACACCCCACCTCAGGACCTCCCCCGAGAGTCGGGAGACAACGTCCAGGCAGAGAACATAGCTGCCCTAGAGAGGTCAGATGAAGCTCATCCACCTCCTCTCCCTGCACAGCCTCCCCTAGATCTTCAATCCAGGGATCCAGGAGGGCCCGATCTCGTTCCTCTTGGGACCGTCGAAATTCGCCACCAATGGTGGGCACAGTCAAGATCATGCTCCTCCTCTGGCCGATCCCAACATTTGCATCACCGGAGGTACACTTACTGAGACCGAGACCATTCTCACCACCGGTGCACTTATGTTTACTACTCACCATCCAGATCGTCAGGTGAATCCTCTTTGGAGGATCTACCTACCTTGACATCGTCACAGACACCATGGATGTTATGAGGAAGTTGTCTCTTGGCGTCGCCGTTGTTCCCTGTCCCTGACTGGTTCTGACTCCAGGCTCTCACCACTGTCTAAATGGCCACGATCTCACATGGCCAGGGAAACAACTGATGTGCAACCTCTTCCTCTGACTCCGCCCCGGCTCTCGGACAGAACCACAGCTGTCACTCGAGCACAAGGGGATTCGAGAGTGGGATCTCCTGCCTTACCGATTCCCCAGTTTCCTTTCAGGTCCCGTACCCCCTTCACCGACTCCACAGAACGTAAGGAGGAACAAGCTCCCAGATACCGCTGTTTCCCAGGGCAAACCAATCTCCCCATCTAATGATGTAAGCCCTTTCCAACTTGGTATGTCGGATGGCAAAAAACCAACTTCACAGCTGAGGCTCCCAAGGAGACCATATACAATCTATCATCAGCCTCAAAAGCAGGCCCCTTCACTTTCGGCCATCCCACTCCTGCCTTACCTGTTCCATGTTTTCAAGAAACCATGGTCGGCTCCTGCCTTCACCCCAGCCACCTCAAAGAAATTGGACTCTCTCTATAAGGTTATAGACACGACTGAGCAATGGCTGCAAAACCACCACAAAGCCAACTCGGTCATCGTTGATGCGGCTCAAGCTAAGACCTTCCAAGAGCTACATGCCACCTCCCTGACAAGGAGAGAAAACGACTAGATGCCATGGGCTGCAAGAACTATTCTAATGCAGCCCTCATATTCAAGATGGCTAACTACTCAGCGTGGATAGCAGCATATGATCAGTGGCTTTGGGACAAGACCAAGGTCTTTCTTTCCAGATTGCCAGAGGAAGAGAAATGTGTGGCGATCATATTCTTGGAGGAGGCTAGCTGCCTCACTAACCAACAAATCACAACAGCTAGACATATTGTTGACTGTGCGTCAAAAGCCTTCACTTGCTCAGTGTCTCTCCAACGTCACTCTTGGCTTCGTTCCTCCGGACTCTCACAGTCATCCCAGGCCGTGGTTGAAGATCTGCCATTTGACTCCGCTGGGCTGTTCAACAGTCCTACAGATGAAAAATTAGAGCACGCATGTAAGATGCACTCATCTGTAAAGAAATATGGCATGCAACTGCCGATCCAGACCCAGAAATATTGTTATCGGTGCTACCACCCCACCCCACCCCACTCACCATTCTTATAGTCCTTATCCACCACAGCAACCTTCTCAGCCTCAACCTAGCCAACCTTCTCGTTGACTACCCTGGCAACCACAGAAGGCTGTCTATAAAAAGAAGAACGACATGCCTAAACATCAGTTTGATGGTTTCGAGGACAGTTCCAACCTTTCTGCTGTCAACTCTACAGAATCGTTTTCTATAAGTCTGCCCATCACCGCATACACTGGAGTGACCGTAACACCAGAGCCACCCATACACCATCTGCCAGACCCGTTCTTCGTGTCCAAGCTGAGAAGGCACCTCGATACTTGGTCTTCGATCACACGGATGCCTGGGTCCTCGATACTGAGGAGAAAGGGTACGCAATCGAGTTCTTTACGAGGCCTCCAATCGGGCACATTCGCATAAAGCCTCCATCGGCTCCCCTCCTAGAAGAAATCCATGCACTTCGGAGGAGGGCGCCATAGAACCAATTCCCTTCTCTGCACTTCAAACCAGCTTCTCGTCCAGGTACTTCCTGGTCTCCAAAAAGAAGGGGGGTGTCCTATTCTGGACCTACAGGGAATAAACCGCTACATCAAACCCTGCAAATTTCGGATAGTGTCCCTCAAGTCTATCCTCCCCCTCGTTCTGAAAGGAGACTGGTTTGCCACGCTGGACCTCAAGGACACGTATTGTCATATTACCATTTGAAGGAACCACAGAAAATTCCTTGCTTTTGCGATCAGCAAGAGAGTGTTCCAGTTTCAAGTGCTTCCCTTCAGCCTGAACACGGCTCCACGCGTGTTCACCAAATATATGGCAGTGGTAGCAGCAGCCCTCCAACAGCGCAGGGTCACCCTCTTCCTGTATATAGATGGCTGGCTAATTGTCTCCAGCTCCAGGTCATGGCTCCTCCACAACCTCCAGCTGACTCTTCGGCTTCTTCAGAAACTGGGCCTCGCAGTCAATATGGACAAATCACATCTTCACCCAACTCACCGCATAGACTTCGTAGGGGCAGTCTCCTCGATTCCACCTGTTAGCTCACTTTGCCTCCACAAGAACACTGGACTCTTCAAGTTGATATTGGGACTGCAGAGAAATCGATGAACCTCTGCTCAGTCAATCCAGATCCTCCTGGGCCTCATGGCTTCTACGATGGCTGTGGTCCTGCTTGCAGGGGTGCGCATGAGACCCTTGCAGAGCTGGTTTTTTAGTGTATTCAACCCCCTTATCGAGAGTCTGCATCGTCGCCTCTCGGTCCCGAGACAAGTCCTAAGGTCCCTAACCTGGTGGAAACAACCAGGGAACATCCTGGCTGGAAAGGCATTCCATCTTCCAGAACCTTCGATATCGATCACAATGGATGCCTCTCTGGAGGGATGGGGAGCTCCTTCTGGGGACTTAACAGTAAGGGGTCGATGGCAGAGTGCGTTCAGCTCATACCACATCAATGCCCTCAAGATGCTAGTGGTCATCAAGGCACTCGCAGCCTTCGAGGATATACTCACCAACCGGAGGGTACAAATTCTAATGGACAATACCACGGTCGCCTACTACATAAACAAACAAGGCGGCATGCAATCACGGTCTCTTCTAACATTGACATTCCAGCTGTGGAACTGGTGTCTTATCGAATGCACCCTGTGGCTCTCCACCTTCCCGGCACACAGAACAGAACAGCGGACCATCCCATTCGAACCCCGATGATCTCCCACGAATGGAGAATCGAAAGGTCTGTTCTTCAGGAGGTGTTCGACATGTGGAAGACCCCGATCTTCGATCTCTTCACTTCCCCGTCAATGCTGCCTCTTTTGCTCGAGGAGCGGGCTAGGTCAAGGATCCCTAGGAGACACGTCCGTGTTCCACTGGATGGCCCCGACTGTCTGCCTCTTTCCGCTGTTCTCTCTCATCACAGGAGCTCTGGAAAAGATCTGCCGAGATCGAGCTTCAGCAATCCTCATCACACCATGGTGGCCGCGCCAAACATGGTTTGCCCTGCTACTCCTGTTATCGAAGTCTCGGTATCGGAGGCTTCCACCCCAACCGGATTTGCTGACCTTGAACGAAGGGACCATCCATCATCCGGATATCGCCAACTTTAAGCTCACAGTGTGGAATTTACTCCGGTGACTTCTCTGCCCCCAGCCATTCGTCAAGTTGTAGAGGCAGCCCATAAGCCATTTACAACTTGGGCCTATTCCTATAAGGTGTCGAAGTTTGTTGAATTCCTTCAACATCGTCAACTCGATATTGACCGCTTCGATACCGTGCACCTTCTGGAATTTCTTTCCTTGTTAGCAGATAAAGGTCTTTCCCTCTCATCAATCCAGTGCTACCTGTCAGCGATTTCGTCTCATCTACAGCATATGGGTAGACCCTCATGCTTTGTGGATCCACTGGTACAGACATTTCTTAAAGGCTACAAGCACTTGTACCCTCCAGTTTAACCACCAGTTCCCAGTTGGAACCTTTCCTTAGTGTTCTCCCAGCTGTCCAGGAGGCCCGTCGAGCCGATGGCTACGTGTGACATCAGACTGCTCTCATAGAAGACAGCCTTTCTAGTGGCCATCTCATCTGCCCGGAGGGCTAGTGAACTATATGCACTCTGAGTCGATCGTCCATACCTTCGTTTTCACAAAAACAAGGTAGTTCTCTGGCCTGATATTACTTTTTTGCCTAAAGTAGTTTCGGTCTTCCACCTTAACCAGGACATTTTCCTCCCAACCTTTTTCCAAAACCCATCCTCAGATCTGGAAAGATCTTTGCGTGCTTTGGACATCCATCGAGCCTTGGCCTTCTATACTCAGAGGACTGCAGGATTTAGAAGACTGTTCCTTTGTTATTCTTCCACAAAGAAAGGACTACCTGTTTCTTCACAAAGACTGTCTAAATGAGCGGCCTCAACGATTCAGCTTGCTTATGAACTGGCAAGGACAGATCCTCCTCCTCAGATTAGGAGTCATGCTACCGGGGCCCTCTCAGCCTCAGCAGCATTTCTGAGAGGTGTTCCACTGCAAGACATTTGCAGGGCAGCTATTTGGTCGCAGCCCATGACTTTTATATCCCACTGCAGAATTGACCAGCGTTCTTCTGCTGAGACTGCACTTGGAAGGGCGGTTTTGTTCTCCTCAGTTCAGTGATATCATTCATGTGGTCATTGTTGTTCTTGTATATATTCTCTGGGACTATTGTGGCATGTGTTGTTACTGACTTACCTTTTGCATTTGATTGTGATAAACTTCAGCTTGTTTGTACCTGCCTAGCATTTCTTGGTGGACTATGTTTTCAGTGATTGGTTTCTCTGGCTCTACATGACATTCCCACCTCCTTGCACATAGCTTACTAGTCTCCCATATGTGTGAGTCACAGAGACCATGAAGAAGGACAGGTTGCATACCTGTAACTGGAGTTCTTCGAGTGGTCATCTGTGAACTCACACAATCCCGCCCAACCTCCCCTCTTCATGCCATGCTTCCTTTCTCGTGCCAAATGTGCTGCAGCGGTCAAGGAACTAACGGCAAGCGCGCCAGGGTTCTTATATACCCTGAGGGGAAGGGGCGGAGTTCCCCCCTAAATGCTAGGCTTAGAGCTCTAGAAGTTTCTGAGACAGCACTGTGCAGGCGCAGACAATCCCATATGTGTGAGTTCACAGATGACCACTCGAAGAACTTCAGTTACAGGTATGCAACCTGTCCTTACCAACCTGTAAGGGTTGGATGGATGGAAGGCTGAGTCAACCTGGAGCCTGGCAGGATGGAAGGTTGGAAGGCTGAGTCAACCTGGAGCCTGGCAGGATTGAACTCACAGCATTGTGGCTGCAGTACCAGCATTTAACCATCGCGCACCAGGGCTCCAGGGTTACCTTCAGATCTCACTCTTGGTGTGAGGACATATCTCTTTAAGCTGGTATTTTAAACTGTTTCAATGTTTACTGATTTTTTGACTCCTTGAGATTAGGAAAAAATTATTATTATTAATAGTAATAAGTTCTCACTTAAATTACCTAAATTACCCAGAAGACCAGATTTAGTGATGTCCATATCAATGATGTATGTAAAGGAGAGTTTTATGGATTTCAATTTCAGGTTAACCAACTATTCCTGTGTTTAAAAGAACTTGGTACATAAGTGCCCCCCCTTTTTTTGTCCAACATAATCTCAAAACAGGCAGCTTTTTCTGTTGCTTAGTGTTTCTTTTTAATCCAGATCACTGAATTGTATCACCTGGTAAAAGAGTAAGGTGGTGAGTATAATCACAGGTTGTCTTGACTTCATAGCCAGAAGCAAAAGATCATAGGAAGGTTGATGGAGTCATGACGGCAATTTCACAAAAGACCAATACAGCATGCCAAAAGACAACAGGCCTGTGCTGATGACAGTGTGGGAGCAACCTTTCCCTTACTGAAAAAGCAGTAGAAGATGAAAGACCATATAGCACTCTTCTTCCAGTCTCCCTGAAGAGAATGTGGTGTATAGATGTAAAGAATACTAGCAATTTTTCTCTTCCTCAATGAGAAAGGGTTTATTGATACACTGAGACAGTCCAAGGAAATGGTCAATCCTATGATTTTATTTATATGTGGAGAGAGAGAAATTAAAAGAGATTTGTTTTGTGGAAGATTCTTTGTGCAAAAAAAGCTTATTTTGTGGGAAATAACTGGGTTTCTTGTGCAAAAAAAAAAATCACAAAAACTGTCAAAATACAAAAATAATTAAAATGCATTAAATCCTGCTCTCATAATCCTAATGAGAAAGAAAAAAAATCTGAAATTACTCATGCCCTGTGAGGAGCGGCTTGGGGAGCCGGGTATGTTTAATCTGCAGAAGAGAAGGTTAAGAGAGGACATGATAGCCATGTTTAAATATTTGAAGGGATGTCATGTCAAGGAAGGAGTGGGCTTGTTTTCTGCTGCTCCAGAGCCTAGGACAAGGAGCAATGGATTCAAGCTGCGTGAAAGGAGATTCCACTTGATCCTCAGGAAGAACTTCCTTATTGGTCTGAGCTGTCCAGCAGTGGAATGTGCTACCTCTGTGGAGTGTGGTAGAGTTTCCTTCTTTGGAGGTTTTTAAGCAGAGGCTGGATGGTGATCTGTCGGGAGTGCTTTGGTGTGGGTTCCTGTGTGGCAGGGGGTTGGACTGGATGGCCCCTGGGGTCTCTTCCAACTCCATGATTCTATGATTCTTATATGCAAGAATGAAATAAGCAAAGGTTTATATGCCTAACACAGTGTGTTCTTGAGATCATGAGACGGCATAGTTATATAATTATTGGTAGCCCAAGCTGCCATGGGTACCTTCAGATGCTACCCCTACTGTAGCCATCAACCTCTACTTCCTCTCAGCTGAGTTGACTTCCTTACTAAACAGCAATGGTATGCATCCAGCTGCAGTCGTAGCTAACCTCCTCTATGTGGAGAGAGCTACACTGAAGTACCCGTATGGAATTGCCTTCCATCTGAGATCCAGTTGCCCAGTGTGTTCTTATCTTTCAGGCATGTGTTACTAACATTTCTATTTATACATTACATTATACTTTCAGGGAATAGGAAGTGTTTTACTTGTTTTGTTTTGCTGGTGGGTACTTGCTTTGTATTTTAGCAGACTTTTGTAACAACCAATCCTTCAATCTTCTGCCTGCAAAGTTGGTATTCTGCCACTAAGTTATGACTTGTCTATATCTATATCCCTACATACATACCCAGGTTCGAAGCTAGGAACTATTTTGAACATCATAGCTACATCCTACAGAATGCTGGGACTTCGTGTTATCTACCAGTTGTGCACTCCCTTGAATGATAGTGTTACAGCTTTCTAATAGAAAGTTGTAAGTAATTAAAGTTTTTTTCAAATTAGAAATGCCATGGATCTGTTGAATTGAGTGACAATAGCTAAAATAGTATCAGATTGCCATGATGTATTGTTGATAACAGTCTGTGTTAATGGGGCAGCTATGGAACTCAACCCCAAATTTGGCAATTTTAGTCTTCAGTGCTTAAGTTTTGCTGATTTTTTTTCCAGAACCCTGTATATATGTCTTCTCAACTAAAAACTTCTTTTTTTTTCTTGCCTCTATTTATACAGAAGGATGTAGCTGTGAAGCCCCATGACCCTGTCGAAAACCACCAGAATCCCTTGGTGAAAAAGAAACGGGACATGCTTACTAATGGACTGCCATATCACCTGAAAAAAAATAGCCTCCACCATCATCATTACAGTTCAGACCGGGAGAATGATCACAACCTTTGTCAGCACCTCAGGAAAAGAAAGAAGTTACTGAAAGGTCTCAGACAGGTAGGATAGTAAGGCTTATTGAAATGAGAAGACATTGTCACCCTGTGAACCGTGTGTGGATATCTGTTTGAAGGTAATGTCTTTCTGCCCTTTGAGGGTATGTTCTTTCCGGATGCTCCTGCATCACAGTTTTCTTCTAGGACAGGATCAGTGAGTTTGCCTCTGTGCTGAAATGGTGCCACTGGTCTTGTGGCTTTTATACAGTGAATTCTCTGCAAATGGTAGGAGCAACATGGTGGTGAAAATGCTACTGGTGAGACTGAAGTCTGCTTGATCATGTGGTAAAGCAGACCCACCACCTGGTGGTGTCCCAATTCTGGGTGCAGGGGTGCCATGCAAGAAGGTGGCACATGTGACCGAGTTGGTAAACAGAACAGGAACCTGCCTCTGTTGGATATCCTCCACATTTTTTGTATTTCTGCCTTACCAAATGTGGTTGCTGTGGTTGTACAGTAGCAGAAAGATTAGTATTATCTAATTAAAATACCAGGCATCTGGAGTTAAAGATTAAAATGAAGAATTCACTTTCAAGAAAACAAATGTATGTGAACTGCTGATTCTGGGAATGCCGCTTTAAAATGGTCCCCTTTTCGTTATTGATACTTGTGATACGGCTATTTTTTTATTCCTATTTTTAGTTTAGATCAGAATTTTAGGATTTAGATCAGAATTTCATTCATGCAGAAAATATGTTGGGAAGTCTTTTATGTATTTATTTATATTTGTATTACTCATTTTTAGAAGAATAGGTCTCTGTTTGTTTGTTTGTTTGTTTCAATATGAAAATACATGCACATACTCCAGAGTCCAAAATTCCCATTAGAAGGTGAACCAAGTGGGACTCAAAAGCTAGTGTAACATTCCATCAATAAAAGAGTAGAAGTGGGGTAACCCAAAGCAGTGTTTTGTTTCAATAAACAAAAACAAGAATCCCATTCATTTTTGCAGTCACGAAAGGACAAAAAATCTTCCAAACTTCACTAATATTTCTCAGTGGTCTCTCTCAACATATTTAGGTATTCTTTCTCATCAAAGATGAGAACATATATGAATATTCTTTGTGTCTGCACTTTAAGTAGTAAATCAAGTAGATCAAATATGTATAAATTCCCTTGTTTTATGAGCTTGCACACAGAGGTGTCAAGTTTTCCCTGGATATCTCAGGGGAGAGTGACACAGTCATGAACAAGGTTTTTAATAGTCGAAGCAGATGTTACAGTGTAGGTGTTAGCCCACAAATCTGTTTCTTGAGCAGTAGCAGCAAACAGTCAGCACTGTTTCCAACAGGAATGCAATACTTATTTCAATTATGCATGTGAGAATGAAAAACTGCAGCATTTTTCTCCTCACTTACAAGATAGAAAGATATTTTTTGTCAATTTAAAGGGAGTTTTGCATTGTAAGAAATAAAATTGTGCAAGTGAACTACAATAGCATGAGCTTTTCTGCATGGATTTCTAAAAATTAGAAAGATCAGGAGCTTTGTTTCCATCTTTTTGATTAGTCAGCCAGTCTTTCTGTACTTTCTGGATGTTTGCTTCTCAAAAAAATGGTAGTTCTGCAGAGAAACGTTTGGAGGAAATCTCAATAGAGGGGGGGAAAAAACCCTCATTGTGTCATTCTTATAATGGAAGTGAGAAATACCGTGGAGGTTAACATACTCCCAGCAGGTTAACATACTCCCAGCAGGCTCTTGATATGTCAAGACAGCCTGTCTACTTGAAAATGAATAATGTAGTGAGATTTGTCACGTTTCTTTTTCTTAAGCCTTCCTCGGGCATTCTGTGAGGTACTTTAAGTTAGTACAGCAAGAGTGTGTCATCAAGAGAGTGTTATATCCCTGCCCCGTCTGTTACTGCTCTTCGTAGATGGAGCATGGTGATCTCAAGAGCAAGGCCTCCACATGATGATGAAGCTGGCCTTTCTAGGCTGTTGCTTTCTTCACACACAGAGCAGGAACGGATGGAGGCCTTGCTACTGCACTCCCATCTTTACCTATTGATAAAACTGTAGCCATTTCCACACTAGACTGTTATAGTGCTATTATTCCGCTTTCAACATCCTATGGAATCCTGGGGTTTGCAGTTTAGGGAGGGGCCTCAAAGGCTCCTCAAAGGCCTCAAAGACCCCTCCCTAAACTGCAAACCCCAGGATTCCATAGGATGTTGAAAGTGGAATAATAGCACTATAACAGTCTAGTGCATAAATGGCCTGTGTTACAAAACAAAACACCCAGGGTTTTCTTTTTTTGCGGGTGGGTGTGCCAGAGCTGGGAGTGTGTGTGTGTGTAAGATTGCACCTTGTGTGTGTAAGGCTGCACCTATAGCAATATAGATCATTCATTCCTTTGGGGCAGGGATAGGAATTGTGTCGTCCCTCAAGATGTAATTGAACTGCAACAGCATTCCTCATCACTGGCTATGCTGGCTAGAGATGATGTGAGTCACAGTCCAACAACAGCTGGAGGGCTGTGCTTGCCCACTTCATGTACTAAACTTTAGAAAGAACTTCCTAATCACGTAAGCTCTTTGATGGGCTCAAGGCTGAGTGCAAGGCTATCAGAGATGCTATAACAGCAAGTTTCTGGCACTGGCAAGGGGTGTGACTACATGACCTGTGAGATCTCTTCCATCTCCTTGAACTGAGTCTAGGGTCTAGGTAGAGATGTAAAATTTCCAGAAGTTTTGAAGCCATGGAAAAAAACCATTTTTTTCTGGGGTTTTTTTTTCCAGAAAAAAATGGAGATTTTCAGAAAAATTGAAAAAAATGCAACATTAGCACTTTTTACAGATTGAAAGTCACTCTGTTCTTCCTGAGGTTCAGGTGGAATCTCCTTTCCTGCAGCTTGAATCCATTGTTTCTTGTCCTGGTCTCTGGAGAGGCAGAAAACAAGCCCTCTCCCTCCTCTACATGGCATCCCTTCAAATATTTAAACATGGTTATCATGTCCCCTCTTAACCTTCTCTTCTGCAGACTGAACATCCCCAGCTCTCTAAGTCTATCCTCATAGGGCTTGGCTTCCAGGCCCCTCACCATTTTGGTCACCCTCCTCTGGACTTACTTCAGCTTGATCGTGTCCTTCTTGAATTGGGGTGCCCAGAACTGGACACAGGATTCAAGACGAGGTCTAACCAAAGCAGAGTAGAGTGGTACCAGTACCTCCCTCGATCTAGACACCACACTCCTATTGATGCAGCCGAGAATTACATTGGCTTTCTTGGCTGCTGCATCATACTGCTGACTCATGTTCAGCTTGTGGTCTGTTAAGACTCCTAGATCCCTTTCACGCGTACTGCCATCCAGCCAAATTTAATGTAATAAGTTTAGCCGAATTATACTCTAAGTGCATCTTATGTAAGTTCTCCCATAGTCTGGAAAGTGCTGTGTTTCATTCTTACAGACATTGTTTCTCCCATTGCGATAATTCTATATTGTGTCCATTTTATCATAGTACCTTTTATAACTTCTTCTAATTCCCATTTTAATAGTATTTTATATTTTTTTAAAGTGATTTCTCTTTGTCAGTAGGTAATATCGTTTCTAGTTCAGTATTTTTGTCTTGTATTCCGTTTAATCTTAAATCTATCTACAATTTCTCTCTTAATTGTCTATATAGAAACCAATAACATTTTATCCCTTCTGCAAATAATTTTTCTTGCATTTTGATTCTATAATCACCATCTCCTTATAGGTAATCCATTTATCTTTGAGATGTTTTTTCTCTTATAGAAGGCTTCATGTGGTGAAATCCACTGAGGAGTTTTAGGGCAACATCTCCATTTATATCTTTTCCAAACTTTTGAGATTTTTTTACGTAATAATTATGAAAGTCTTTATCAACTATTTCTTTAGGTAGTCATGCCAGCCATATCTTACGTCTTCTCCTTCAGTGTGGAGTAAGCTTTTGTTCTTGATCCAAGCTTTTATCCATTCCATACTGTTCTCATAATTGTACAGTTTAAAATTTTGTGGCCCTAGATTGCCTCTTTCCTTTGGGTCTTGAAGGGCTTTCATTTTAACTCTTGGATTTTTCCCAGCTTGAACATCTTTCTACCAATTCTACCAATACTGTTTCTTTAATTATAATTGGAACGGTTTGGAACAAAAATAGTAAACAAGGGAGAATAGACATCTTAATAGCTGAAATTTTTCAAAGAATAAATAATTGCAGAGCTTTCCAATTTTTTATGTCCTTTTTGACTTCTGCTCAAATTTCTTCTGCTTTTCTATAGATCAGAATTGTTCTTAGTTAATACAATTCCTGCAATTCCTTTTTACGTGTAGTAAATCCTAATTTCATTTGTATTTCCATCTCTTCTTTCTTCCTCAAGTTTTTTGTTAGTATGATTTTTTAATCTTCATTAACTTTAAGGCTGGAAATAGCCCCAAAATTTGTTAGTATTTCCTTCAGAGAATCTACATTTTCCAAAGGATCTTCCAGTGATATCAACAAATCATCAGTAAATGTTTTCATCTTATATTCACGTCCTTTGATTTTTGATTCTCTTCGTCTTGTCCTTTATTCTTTCATTTAAAATTTCAATTAGAATTAGAAAAATTAAAGGAGATAATGGGCATCCCTGTTGAGTTCCTCTCAACCCAGTCACATTTACTATAATTTGAGCTGACTAATTAGAGTAAATTGCCTTGATCCATTTTAAAAATTCATTTCCAATTTTTATCTGGTTTAAAATTTCAAACATAAAGCCCCAGTTGACACTGTTTAAATGCTTTTTCTATATCCAAAAAAATTAAGGCCAATTTTCTTTCTAGATGCTGCTCAAAGTGTTCAATAATATTCAAAACCGTTCTTGTATTATTCTTTAGATGTCTCTTAGGGAGGAATCCACACTGGTCTTCAAGAATCCAATTTTCTAATATTCCTTTCAATCTATTTGCCAAAATCTATGTCAAAAAAATTTATTTAAGAAAGTTACTGATATTTAATATTGGTATGTAGTTTTTTGGTTTTGTAGGATCCTGATCTTCCTTGTGTGTTAAAACTATATTGGTTTCTCCCCAGATTGTAGGAATTTTATCTTCTAGGATCATATTGACAGTCTGCTGAAATGGTAATACTATTTGATCTTGAAAAATTTTATAAAATAATACTAAAAAAGCCATCTGGGCCAGGTTTTTTATCTTTTTTAACATTTCCTCATTGCTTCCACAATTTCAGCAGCAGTTATTGGATGATTCAGTTTTTCCCTCTGAATATTAGTCAGTTCAGGTATCTTTTGTTTAGATAAGAATTCATTAAGATCCTCTTTATTCATTTTTTTGTTCATCATATAAATCAGAATAGAAATATGTGAAAACTTTTTTTTTATTAACATTGTAAATTTCATCCCCTTTTTGAATTTTTACTATTAATTTCCTCTCTTCGTTTTCTTAATTCATATGCAAGCCATTTTCCAACCCTGTTCACTGATTCAAAATATTTATGTCTTACTTATAACATTTTCTTCCTAATTTCTGCTGTTAGAGCTATATCAAGTTGTTTTTGAAGTTTCTTAATTTCTTCTCTTATTCCTTTTCTTGATAGGTTGTTTTTCAATTGTGTTTCTTTTCAATTTGTTCATTAATTTTTGGGAATTTTTTCTTTTTGTTTTCTATTTAGTTCATAATATTGTTGAATAAAAAAGCCTTGCAATCCCATTTTGCTAGCTTTCCAGACTATATCAGAGCTAGTTCTCATCTTTAAATTTTCAGTGAAATATAACTGTAGTATTTTTTTTGTTTTTGTTTTTAATGACCTCTCTTCATTCTGAAGCAGTCTATCATCCAAGTGCCTACTATAGTCTGTTTTATTATTTTTAATAATCAATAAAATCGGGTAATAATCAGATAAATTTCTTGACTCATTGTTTCAACTGGAGTCGGATTCATCGTACCACTGTGAAATGAGTCTCTCCCACCTAGCATGCTGGTACCTAATGCCAACCAAATCATTTGTGTACTCCCATTTTAGCTATATTGAAGAAGTTACCTCCAGTGATGTATGTAAGTCTTTTTCTCCAAGTCTCAATTCAGGTCCTTGAAGACACTTTCAATCAAGTCTCACGTCAAGTCAAAAGTCTGAGACCCAACTTTATACCACAAGCTATATTCCAGAATTTCTGGACAGAGTCAAATAAAGTCAATTTTAACAATTAAAGCCCTCACTTTTGTGGTTGTGTCATCTACAGATTTTGAAGTGGGGAATAGGATCCTTCTTATGCCCCCTTTCCAAAGCTGGAGGCATTTGGGCCAACAGGCGTAAGAGAGTCTGCAGCTTTGAAAGTGGGAAATAGGATCCTTCTTACTTCCCATATCTGAATCTGGAGGATTTTTCAGAAGTGAGAAATAGGATCCTTCTTAGTCCCCATTACTGGCACTTCAAAAGCTTTAGAAGGAAGGATCCTTCCTCTTCAAGCCCACTGCCTAACACATTTGCTGTTCCCTTCTGAGAAATGCACCCTGCACTCTGGGAGTGAGTTTTGTCTTCTGCTCTTAGGAAACGTTTTAGGGGGCTCCTCTGATATGCAGCAGGGACAGGCTGCTGCCAGACCTCCAGCCCACCTCGAGCCCGTTGCCTAACTTGTTTGCTGTTCCCCTCTAAGAAATGCACCCACACTTTGGGCTTAAGACAGATTGTCATGTGACCAGTAGCCAAAAAGAGATGGAGGTGTTGTTCAAAGTCGTAAGGTTTCTGGATAAATGTGTTATGTTACTGAACCAAGGGCAGCAAGTCAGTCACTAAAACTATACAAGTCTCGAGTCAAGTCGAGTTGACTCAGTGCATCATTTATTGCTGAGTCGAGTTTGAGTCGAGTCACTGAAGTGACTTAAGTCCAACTTGAGTCTGAGTCAGTCGACACGAGTCTACATCATTGGTTACCTCCCCCTCCCCTAAGTATGAGTTTCCTAAAAATAAGTCATGCTGAACTAATCTTATCTCTCTTCTTATCTCCTTCTCTCCCTGTCTCTCTCTCTCTCTCTCTCTCTCTCTCTCTTCTGTGGAATCAGGGTGGTTCCCTTAAAAATACATACAAAACAAAACCGTTAATCATCCCTACATGTTAATGTGGGGTTTGTTTTTTTTTGCAGGGGGGGCACATTTAAATTGTATTTTGATGATCCATCCATTAAACTGCTGCATTGAAAAGAAGAATGAGGTTTCCTTTGTATTATCTGTGCGCAGGATGTGGGGTGATGTTATTTAATTCTGTCTGTTCCATGGCATAGAGGGCTTTGATAGCACATCAGATAAATCACTTTCCCTCATTTGGTGTTTGTTGTTGGTAATTGTCCGTTCAGTTAAGATGAAACGTTTCTTTTGGTATGCAGCGTGCCAATACAGACTAAGTGTGGGTGGGGAAATAGAATCTTTTGTGCCTAGCTGGGTGTCAGGACTGCGAGGAGAAAGAGGAGGTGCTGGAAACCATCTGACTGGTTATGTCATTAGTTGGAAGAGCAAAGTGGATGAGTTTGGATTGTGTCTTGCTGTGCCATTCCAAGGAGAGTTGACAGCAGGGACAGGCAATTTACAACATGCTAATTAAAGTTTGGATTTGTAGTCTTATGTTGACATCTGAGCGCTCTTTAGCAACTGCTTTCATTACTGCCTGTCCGAAACCACTAATTGAAAAGAAAGAAGTGAGTGGATTTCCAGAGTGGGAGGGATGAGTGAATGACAAATGTATTAAATTCATAATGGTTTGTTTTGGCTCAAATGTTAAGAATGGGCTCCACATGAATTTCTCCCCTGCTGCTGCCAGTTCTTTCTAGGAACCTGTATATCAGTAGAAGACCTGTAATTTTAAAAAATTCTTTACAGTCTTTCTCTGCCACAACTCCCATTCCATAGTAGCTGGCAAAGGGGATAGTAGAACAGCTCCTGCCAAAGAGAAGAAGACTCTTAGTTCACATGCATCAAATGGCTGTCTCTTTGAGCACTCCTGCATTGTTCTTTGTCCCCACCAATACTTATCCTGGATTTATGTTTGTGGGTTTGTGTGGATGTGCCTTCAAGTCACCTGTCAGCTTATTGTAACCCCATGAATGCCATAGGGTTTTCTTAGGCAAAGAGTACTCAGAAGTGGTTTTGCCAGTGTGAAAAAGAGCCAAGAATTCTGACACTCTGGAGCCTCTATGGCCCTTTCCACACGCGAGAAAGGAAACGGGCGAAAACGGAACTCACCAGCTTTCTTGATTGTCCGGGCGAGTCCGTCGGGATGAGGAGCAGTGCGAGCTCGTCGCTCCGCACTGCTCCAGCATCCAAAATGGCGGCTTCCGGTTGGTGGAGGCTCTCCACCAACCGGAGAAGCTCGCCAGCCTAAAGCCCGCCCCCCAGCAGATCTGCAGGCACGCACTTGTGCGCGCCTTCAAATCTTCAGTGGAGCGCGGCGACGGAGCGGCGTGGAGTCACGCACTCCGTGCTTTTTAAAAACCTCTTAAAAGAGGTTTTTAAAAAGCACGCTGCGTGACCAGTTCCGGTCACTCCAAATCAGACAAAGGCGTGGAACTACAAAAAGTAGTCCGCCCCAGTCCACTCCATGTTGCAGAAGACCTCTGTCGGAGGTCACTCTGCCCCATTTTTAATAGCCCGGTGCGGAAATGGCCTATGTCATGTACAGGATAACTCCAAGGAACACACTCAGAAGTTTACAGAAGTTTATTAAATGAAGTGGAATATGGTCTGTGTGGTGGATCCTCCTTCTTTGGAGGTTTTTAAACAGAGGCTGGATGGCCATCTGTTGGGAGGGCTCTGATGGTGTCTTCCTGCATGGCAGAAGGGGGTTGGACTGGATGGCCTCGGGATCTCGTCCAACTCTATGATTCTGTGATTCGAAGTTTCAAGAGTACCAGTTGCACATTTCAGGAAATTGCCAGAACTGAAGACTGATTGGCATTGCATTTTCTTATAAGCGGTATATTACAAGTTTGTGTGTCCTAAGCTGCCATTTGTCAGTTAATCAAAACAATTCCTTTTTGCAGGCTGACTTCTGTCCCTGACCTTCCTGACCTTGTGTTGCCTTTGATCTCTCACTTTGCAAGGCCCATTATATCAACATTCACTTGTTTCCAAAACACTGATTTTACCTCATAGTCCACACGGCATCCACTCTTCTCCTCAGCATTTTTTAACCATACCACTAACTACATATGTACTTAAACAGCAGAAATATTACAGGCACTTTCGGGCAGTATATAACATGTAGGAAACAGTATACAGCATACAGTTGTTCTGTGGCTGAAACAGATGATAAGCAAACATGAAACCACAAACCACTACAACAAATATTGAAAATACGTTGAGTATATATGATACCATGTAAGGGAAGCAAACTGACCTGATGCTCTAGCATCTATGATTGATCCTGTCAGGCTTTCGGTAGTGCCCGAATGACCCACACCACTGGCCTCCTTGCTCCACCTCCCATTCTAGCCTGTGCAGGTGGGGAGCCAACAGTTGATCTTCCTTCTATTTAAATTGCCCCTCATGTGGTTGGAACACTGACCAGAAGAACTGTAGTGTGCATACCTCACCTACATGATGAGAAGAACCCATTGACTTCAGCAACAACTCTTAAATCATAATGAAATTTAAACTATCTACTGGTTATCCACAAAACCCAATTTGTCCAACTACAGTTATCCCTCCACATCTGTGGGGGGTTATGGGTGCAGGACCCCCATGAAAATGGAAGAACCATAAATATCTCTAGGCCCTCCCAAACCATATTTAACATACACACAAAAGCACAATCTGTGAATTCAGCCCACCACAGATGCAAATGTACAGTACACAATATGTTTGACTCCATGGAGGGGAAACACCAGCTGCCTGGTTCTGCCTTCAGGGCAGAGGGGTTTCTTCACAGAGCAGAAGTGCATGGCTGGCGGGGCTTGCCATCATCCCTGCTGCTGCTCTGTGTCACTTTTAATAGGGACTTACAGGCCTTGCCTCGTCTTTGCTGTTTTTCACAGTTTCTCCCAGTCTTGAGAGGTTTGCAGAGAGACTGTGAACATGAGGTGATACCCTATTTAAAATGCTGTAAGGTAGCAGTGGAGGTAACAGCAAATTATCTGTGAATAATCAAATCTCAAAAGTTAAATGCACGAACATGCAGCGTTCTAATTTCTCTTATCTAAACCCTAAACTTTGACTGCTCATGACAGCTTTAATATTTACAACATAATTATGAAGTTAGCTTCTTTAAAGTACCATAAATGTAATCTAGAAAGCCAATCTATGCAGTTCATTGCCTTTCTGGATTGCCTTTCTGGATATACCTACTCCATATTTCACATGGTTTGATGATTGGATCTGATCCTGTGCCATTGTACTTCAGCATTTCAGAATGTTTGCTTTCACCCTTTGTAGAGACTCAGCATAGTGTAGTGGTTTGAGCATTGAACTATGACCCTGGAGACCAGAGTTCAATTCCTCTCTCACCCATGGAAACCCACTGGGTTACCTTGTGTGTGGCGCACACACTTAACCCCAGAAAAGCTCATGATAGATTTGCCTTACAGTCACCATAAGTTGGAAATTACTTCAAGGCACACAACAACAAGAAGAGTTTAATACTCCACTTCTTATGTGACCTGATATGCTCTGTACTTTGAGTTTCTTAATCTCAGGTTTTTAGGTTGACTGGTTCCAATCCTGTTTTAGTATACACACCTTAAGCTCTCATATAAATCTAGTTGTGTGGGTGTTCTGAAAAGAAGTTTCCCACACTTGATTTGTTGAATGTGTAAATACCCTAAAGACATCCGATTCTGTCTGATATTGGAAGCTAAGCAAGGTCAGCCTTGGTTAGCACTTGGATGAGAGACCACCAATGAATACCAGGTAGACTCTGTTTCAGAGGAAGGAACTGGTAAAGCAAGTATTCCTTTCCTAAGAAAACCCTACAAAATTCATGAGGTTGCTGTAAGTTTACAGGTAGTATGAAAGCACATGCGCGCACGCGCACACGCACGTATATAGGAGGCATATAACAAATCTATCACCACTTTCTGGAAATATACCAGCGTCATAATGAAAGTAGCGCCTGTCAGGTCATAACTCCTTTATTAACAACATAAGACATATGCCACATAGATGCGTGAAGTAACTCTGTCTACAACATGGTACCTTTCAAGATACTTTCTACCAGTGGTGATGCATTTGCACAACCTCTGAATCCACTAATCAAATCCACTTTGAAAAAATCATTTCAGGCACTCCCTGGTCCAGGGTCTGATAGAGTCTTCCACTTTGACGACATCATCAAAGCCCCATCCCCAAAGGCTTTCTTTCATCCGACCAAACAAATGAAAGCCCGAGGGCACTGGATCAGGGCAATAAGGTGGATGTGGCACTGCTGACCATCTGTTTGTGCAAGAATCTGTGATGTTGCAAAAGGCGTGTGGGGTTGTGCATTATCATGGTGCAACTGATTCGGCTGTTTCTATGGTCTTTGTTATGGGTGGCTTCTTGAATTTTCCAGAGTCATGCAACTTAGTGGTTGCTATTCATTGTACTCCCATGCTTGAGGAGATCAAGCAGAATTGTTGTTGTTGTTAGCCCAGAACACATTCACCATAATCTTCTTTGCTGAGCACTGGCTTTTGAATCACTTCACCATACACATTTCTGAGCCTTCTGTGGATGTCAGCAGCAGTTCATCCTTCTTCGGTCAATAACTTGATGAGTGCTGTTTGTTTCTGCTTCATATCCATGGTTATGCAACACATAGAAATACAGAAATTATGTCAGCCATGTGGTAAGGATTACTCTATCTGGTGGTTTAATAGCATCACATTTGGATTAATAGTTTCAGAAAAAAAGGCACACAGGCATGACTGTCAGTACAACCCTTTTATAGGAAAGTTGAAGCCTCTAATTTGCATTTCTTTGCACATTCCAGACAGAATTGCCCATGCACAAATGACCAAGTCCTCCATGGCTACGAACTGGTTAGTTTCATTGTATTTCTCTAAAAGCTGCTCAGCTATCCCATACAGTGTCTGTTTATGTAAAAGACATTTCCTTTATCTTCATGGGGCTAAATAAGCCCATTCTCAGGCTGTGAGAGGCCCAGGAAAATGATATCTCCCCAAAGCTGCATTGGTGAGCAATTGCTAGGATCTTTATAAGTTAACTTGTTGTTTCTTGTCAAGTTGGCCTTGACTTAACTAAAGGTTAATTTATTAATTAACAAGTTAACTGATGGTCTCTTAAATTTGTTGTAAAAGCAGTTGTCTCCCTCCTTGGTTCCTTAATAAATGTATTGACTTAGCAGTTAGAACTTATTTGGTCATCTGTATCTAAACTAGAGTTGACTTAAATACGTGGCATATTGCTTAGCAGAAACATACAAACCTGATGAAAAAGTGAAAATTAAGCTCTAGGCAAAATCACTGGCTTTCTCCATTATATGTATAAGCCCGTCTTCTTGAGGATCTTGTTTCTTCACCTGCCTTAGATGGGTATTGTATTTTGAGAAATGCCTGTTGTAAATCCAAGAATTTTGAATATCTGTCTTGTGCGTATAAGTAGATACAATAGTATCAGATGGCTTGGTTATAAACAATATATTTGGTAGTGTGTTCTGGGTAGAAACTGGAGGCATGAAGTATGTGTTTTTTGATAGAGTGTGATGCTTACAAGTCCATTGTGCAGTTGCACAGTGGTATCAAGAAAGTGAATTTGTTGTGTGGATTGTTCCAGGCTTGGGTTGATGGTAGGGTGAGAGTTGTTGAATTTCTGGTGGAATGTCTCAAATGATTGCTTTCCATCTGGCCAAATTACGAAGATGTTATCAAGAAATCTTAGGTAGCAGAGAGGTATTTGGGAGCATGTGCTGAGGAAGCATTGTTCCGTGCCAACCATGACAATATATGCATACTATGGTGCCGTGTGGGTACCCACAGGAGTGGCACTGACCTGGAGGTAACATATTATTTGCTAAAGTGAAGTGGTTGTAAGTAAGTACAAAGTGGCAGAGTTCGTCTGGCCACTGCAGTCTGTGGTAGCCTCATTCAGGATGGTATTCTTGGTGACTCGTAGTCCATCGTAGTGTGCTTTGTATAGGGTTTTCACATCCATGGTGGGTAGGATCATGTTCTCTGCAGAGGTATGGACAAAGACAGTGACTTCATGGCACACTACATATATTAATATAATAATCCTCACCACTGCATGTATAACAAAAGGAATTTTCTCAGAGAGAGTTTTGAACTCCGGGAAACTGACTTTTGGTAAGCAGATTTATTTGCTCTCACATATCAACATTAACTGACCACTATAAAGATCTGAAACACCTGTAATCACTTTGCCCAGCCCTTTGAAAATTTAGGGCAAGGAACATGATTTGCATCTTTCTGGATCCTATTATATTCTATCCTGCTTCCAGAGCTATATAAATATGCTTGATACCTGAGGCCTGAATACCACTTGGCGCTGCATTTAAACGTGTGGGTTTATATCCACAAGAGTTCATGCTGAAATAAAAACCAGTTAGTCTTACAGGTGCTGCAACATTTCTCCCCCACTTTCTCCTGTTTATACTGCAAGAGACAAACACGGCTGTTTCTTTGGAAATGTTCACTTGGCTGTATTTAGGATGTGCAGATGTATTGGCTGCATTGATCAATACTGGAAAAGAACAGAAAAAAATATCATGTAAAAATATAGATTGGTGGGAGGCATATAGCCTTATTTTGGATGGAGGAAGAAAGACTTTCTTATAGAAGTCATTACATATCGTAACAAACTGAGAAAAACATGCTACTTTTATTCTTTTGTATTGTACCATCTGGTCAATGAAATTGCTAACTTTAAATCACACTTAAGCGTTGCACAGAGAGAAAAATGGAAAGAATGCTCGCATTTTTCATTTACTGGGCTACAGATGGGTTTCCTGACACTCAGATGACCTGGTTGGGGAGACTAACACAGAACTGAGAATTCTGTGAAGTTTTCACTCATACGTTAACATTAAGTGTTTGGGGAAATATTCTGCAGAGAATTGCATGGCCACCCACCACCCAGCTCCAGAAAACAGTAGGTTTTTTTTTCCTTTTGCAAAAGTACATGTGTTCATACATGAAACAGATTTTCCAGAAATACAATTTTTGCATGTAGAAAAATTGTGGGTTTTGTGCAAAAAATGTTTTTCTGGGAAATGTGTTTCATGACTCACACTTCTTTTTTGCCTTTGAGACCATTTATAGACAGTCTAAGGAGGGCTATGGGCAACTTTATTAGCACTTATGTTATCTCTATTAATGCTGTCTGTGTTTTATGCGGCTTTTAAAAATAATCACACTACTGTTACCTATAAAGCTTGGAAGGAATGAGAATTAAGTTATTTTTGAAATATTATCCACAGTATATTCAGCATATCTATGACTGAAGTGAAAGAGATTTCTAAAACAGAAGTCGTTATTGGTTCCACACAGGGCCAACTCTGAAGGAGCTATCCAAGGTGCTGAACCCACTTTGGAGGGACGGAATTGAGAACCACAGATGGCTCCTTCAAAGTATAGAGCAAAGTTTTCCAAACTTTTCATGTTGGTGACACTTTTTAGACATGCATCATTTCGCGACATAGTAGCATATGTTTTTAAAAATATGAATGAAAGGTTTTCATGAGATATGTTGTGTCCCCATACATTTTGTTATTATAATTCATGTATGCGTCCGTAGTTACTAGCAAACCGCAGGTTAAACTAACTAACCGGTGCCCTTTTCGAGATCATTCTCAGCCCAGGACGGTGGTGACACACCTACACACTGCAGATGACACACTAACGTGTCGTAACACACAGTTTGGAAAGCTCTGGTGTAGAGTAAAACCGAGTGTGGATTCACCTTATCTCTGAAACTGAAGTCTCCAGCTGCTCTTTTCCACTTTCCACGTGCTTTACATTTTGCCAGAGGAAACATAGTCACTATCTGATTCTGAATGTCTTTTAAGTTCCAGATCTCTAAAACTAAAAGCATGGAAGCCAAGATATGAGCCAGCATGGAATAGTGGTTTCAGTCTTGGATTAGGACTCTGGGAGACAGTGGTTCAAACCCCGTCCCTCGTGTGTGGAAACATCACATACACGGTCAACCCCAGAGGAAGGCAATGGCAAACCCTCCCTGAGAAAAAAAATCTTGCCAAGAATACTGTGTGATAGATGGGAGTTGATTGAAAGCACGTAACAACAAACCCAAGCTATAGAAAATATTCATTGATTTGTTTTGTGGACCATTTCAAGCAATAACTAACTAACTAACTAACTAAATAAATAAATAAATAAATTCTTATTTGAGACAAGTGTTTTATTGCTGGTTCAACAAAGGCAATCTAGTGCAAAGGGAAAAATGTATTCAGAGTACATTCTCATTAGCCCTTAAGCTCTAAGAAGGTGCCAGAGATCTTTAGAAAAATTTGAACATCTTCTGTGTCAGAGTTGGTTGAAGGTCTAGGCCTCCAAAGAGTCTTTTGGTGCCGAACACTGACGTATGTTACTGCTATAAAGTTTTATTAATTTGTTTTAAAATGATGGTACACAGAAAAAAAAAACTAATTCTACCCAGACCTACCCTGGCCAACAATCAAATTCCATATTACTGATTATATGGGGCGTCTGGTTTGGAGTACACTCTCCAAGGCCCATGGAAAATGAACTCCCTAGGTTTATACAGTGCAGACGCAAACAAAGAAAATATGCAAGTGTGACTGCCACCCCCAATAGCTACGTACAAGCAGGATAGCAACAGACGAAAAATAACTGCCAAAGTCCATTTTCAACCTTGATGTTTTTCCTAGTCTCAGACTACCAATCTGTTTGCAAACAAGATAACTGAACACAAGTGACCTCTCTCTGAACAGGAGAGCTGCTAATGTTTGGCCACGATGCTTAGGAAAGACTCCAAAACTCATCTGCCTCATGGCAGAAACCCAACTCACTACACAATCTAATGTTGGAGGGATGGGGCAGTCATAAGATGGGTGCATGTGGCCAAATATGTGGACTTCTCCTCTACTAAAGGCATTTTGGGACAAATTCCAATAATTTTATCATGGTCATAGACCGGCATGAGCAAAGATGACAGATTTTGCATTTTGAGACAAAGTCTTCAAAAGAATTAATGATGTGTCCAGACAAAAATATCACAGAGTCTCTAGGACTTGCAGTTTGGGGTATTTCCTCCACCTCTCATAATTTACAGTACATTATTTTATACTCTTTAGAAGCAGCAAGAGCAAGTCTTGCAACTCTTTGCGAAAGTACACTGGACTTATCTATGAAGGCTTGGTTTCAGATGTTTTGTAACAATTTCTTAACAGACAAGCTCACCCATCATGGGAAAATTAGATTGATCTGACCATGTTTTGAATCTGTTTATCCAAATAATCATCTGAACATTGCTGCCCTAGATTTATCTTGCCAAAAACAATTGGATCAATGGAACTTTGTATGTTGTTATGGATCTCTCAAAGGACATGTCTCTTAAAGTCAGACGTTATGTGCAGATAAAATTCTGTGTTGAATGTTTCCATACCTATTTCCCCTCTGGTCATATCCATTTACGGTGCTTCCTTTTTGTACTGAAACAGCCATCAGTAGTCCTTGATTTGTTCTTGCCGGTTCTTCACAGTTAAATGACTGAAATAAAGGAGAACTATTGGCAAGAGTGGTCCCAAATCTCTTTTGCAGTCTGGCCTGAGCCCACCCCCCCACCATTACCAGGTAGTTTTTCCGTTTATTTATTTATTATTTATTTGCTTTGCTTGCTTGTTTATTCATTGCCATCAGTGTACATGGCACTTTACACAAGTAGTTTACAATTGTTAATTTGACAGTTTCCTGCCCTCAGGCTTACAATCTGAAAACAGACGGCAGGCAAGGAGAAGAGGGTGGCAGAGGGAGAGGGGGTTAAGTCCAGTTCAGTTAAGATGCTCCTTGCTGTCCTCTCCCTCTAGAAACCGTAGCCGTGGCAGCTGGGATGGAGGGAGGGCCGTTCGTCAACCCATTTGCCTGCAAATCAATTCAGTGCACAGGTCTTTAACACTTGAGATTTCTTTACTTATTTATTGGGTCATTTGTTTGTTACTTGGATTTGCATTCTGCCTTTTGATTTATCGTGAATAGCTGTGGTTTTTATGGTTTTGTGGGGTTGTGCTTCCATGTCTTCCTGGCATTTTGTGAGCTTTAGCTGAAGACAGGCTGAAAGGTATTTCTAGGGAAGGAAAATAATTATAGTTGCCCACCCACATTTGCGGGTTCAACTTTCACGGTTTTGATTATTTTTCGGTTTCTCCAGCCTTTTCTCCCTCCCCACTTCAAATGCTTCGTTTCCAGAGGAACCTTCTTTCTCGTTGGCTCTGGTCAGGCCACACGGCCCTTTAGAAACTTTACTCTGGTCCTCCTCCTCCTCCACCAGGCACTGCCTGGCCGGCTAAGGATGTCAGCACCACAAACCTTCTCTCAATGCCGCACACACACCCAAGGAAGGGGTGGGAAAGAGAGAGGAAGTAGAGGGCCCCCATGCCAAGCCCCCTCCCCCCACACACATTTTGATATTTGTGATTTTTCCACTTTTTGCAGGGGTCCTGTGCCCCTCACCCTAGCAAATGTGGAGGACTGACCATATGTGCTGGTAGAACTTCCTCACAAATATTTTCTGCCAAGACAAAGCACAGGAGAGCATTACTCCCATATTGGGGTTACCACCACCCATGTCCCAAGTACACAGGTTGTACAGACAGTGACTCTGACTTCAAGATTGTTGACTAGGGAGTACTAATAATAACTTAGATCTAGTAGCTGAGGAAATCTGAGAGCAGCATGATAGTTTGCTGAGATCCACGGGATAGTTTGGGAAGTGGTACTGGATGCTGGCTGGGAATATTGGATGTAGTAGCAAAAAACTTTTTTTGATTTCTGGTGCTGTGCAAGGCCTGCCTCTCACACAGTCGTTTGATATGTAACAAAAGGGATATGCTAGGCTTGGGAGAAACTTGGATGTCGTTCTTGCCATCCCCCATCTCCAGAGGCAGCAGCCTCTCTCCACTGAATGGTGATGCTTTGTGTGCAGGCTGTTTGCAGGTTTTGTAAGGATAGCGTTAGGAGTACAAGAGAGTTGAAAAAAAAAGTTTTAACATCACACACACACCCCTTGGTATCTTCCTTATCCACCTCACTGCTAGCCCAGTTGCTTTGTATTGTATTGCAGTTGTGATCAGAGTTACCTTGGACATCATTTGATTGAAAGCTGGGGTATGGTATGTATAAAATAAGTAATAAAAGGAAAATAGAAGTATGACACACTCTTATAGACAATTTTCATATATTCCTTGCCCCCAGCCCCACTTCGCAAGTAAGTTCCTATCTTTTGTTCTCTCATGTATGTCACATATGAGAGATGAAAAGACTCTGCTTGTAATATATAAAATAAATACGTATAAATGAAACTGGGGAGGAGACAAGTAATAAAAATATTAATTTATTTAAGAAAAGGATGAGAGATGATAGTGAGGAAGGCTATTGGTAGTGAGCAGCAGTTAAATTCACAACCCTGTGTTTTTGTTGATGAAAAGATTATTATTTTCCACCTTTAAAACCTGGCACTGGCAGTGTTTGAAATGAACTTTTTGCATTAGTACACCATAAATATTGAAAATGGTTCCCTCCGCCATCTTACTTTAAAATAACAATACACTCTGGTATAATTATTACCAGTACACTGTTACTGGAGGTACCAATGGATATGTTATTTCCATAAGCCATAAAAGAAATAATGGCATGTTGTGCACTGTTTTAGTGCCACTCATAAAACATTTCCTGTGGAACAGAATAATAATCATATTAATCTAAAACTGGAAGACATCCATATTAGAATAAGCTTTTTATGTACCAATACTTTCTAAGAATTGAGTTTTCAGAAAGGGTAACACAGTACTGAGAAGAGGACCTTAAAAGATAATTAAGGTCACAAGACTTACAGAAATATGTTTCTGCAGCAGAAACTCTCATCCTTTACCTCTCTGCATTCAAGAATACCACCTTTACGAAATCTGTGTGTATATGCCTGGACTTACATACATCCTTCTATGTCTGCAATGTAGTACTCTGGACAATGGACAATTTAAGATTACACATATCACAGCCTATTATTATAGAAGCTGTTGAAGATAAAACTAGGAATTCCACAGATCTGAGCATGCAGTTCAGAGATGTGTAGAAATGTAGATTGGAGTGTCTGTCTAGGCCAGAGGTGGGTACAATTTCCATCATCCTCTTCTGCATGTTCCTTTGTAACCCCAGAAAACAACAAAATGGCTTAGCCACTCAGTGATAACTTTTATTTCAGCACCTATGACACAGAGCACCAGTGGGAACGTCAGGCTTCAGGGCTAATTCCAGCTTTCCTGGGTCCTGATCCAGCCCTCTTGACTTCCCCAGAAGTTCATTCCTACTTCATTATTACTCTTATTTGGTAATTTGCCAATTTTTGTCTGTATTTTTCCTATTTTAAACAGTTGGAATCCTTCTCCTACACTTGGCAGTAAGAGCTTCAAGCTAAGATACATTGGGGGGGTTTTTATGTTCCACATTTTTGCCTTAGAATGTACCCATCACTTGAAAGTAACCCTTGAAAATGTCTCTGAAATTGAAATTGAAATTTGGCCTTGTGAGTGAGAGAGGTTTCCTGCCTTCACACAGAGAGATCACAATCAACAAGTGGCATGATCAGTGTGTCACAGTATTCCGTTTTTAGTTTTATTGTGATACTAAAGGTACAAGTATGCCATGGGCAATTAGACATTACAGAATGTAAATAGTAGTCCATAATATCTCAATGATGAAATCATACCCTGTAAGTTGAATATGTATGTGGATGGATGGAGGACACTTTATGAGATATTACTTCTTCACATAATGTTTTGGAGCATTATGCATCTTGGACTTTTCTTTGTTTTATTTCAACCTAAATTTAGAGAATGAACATAGGAAATAACAAAATTACAAAGTGTTGTGTCACACAGTGGGTTCAGGATTCCAAATATCAGATGTACCCTTTTCCAGGATAGGTCATTCAGTTCTTTCCTGTTTCCCCACTTCCTGTTAACCACTGAAGTCAACGGACATGTCCAGTCCTCATTGGTCCCCATTTTCAGTCCAAGTCTGTATCACTGGGCATTGTGGAGGATGAAAAATAGCAGTTCAGACAACCAACACAATTGCGCTAGTCACTAATGGTTACAGCATCTGCAAACCTCCCTCCAAACCTTTGATAATGAAAATCCCTTCCCAGACCTTTGGAAAATAACAAAGAGATGTTGCTACTGTCTGTGGTGAGCCCTACCCCTGTGAAGCTGTTGAAGAATTTATCTTCTCCATGGACAAATTTGGTGAAATGGTCATTTTCCTGCCTACAAACAGGAAAGAGAATTTTGAGTGCTGCTGTTGTGTAATGTTCATTCCACTTAACAGTATCCATTACAAAATACCTTGAATTAGCTTAACCAAACATGGTCCAAACTTATTTCTCTTGGCAATTTGTCATTTGGGTTGTTATGTTGTAACTGGGTTGTCATGTTGCTTGGGTGGAGGGGAAAAATACAGGACAGTAGCTCTAGAATTTAATTTGTAAACCATAAACCTAGCGCTTGCGGTCATTAAGAAAATGGCAGCATTTTCCTGTTTCCTGATGTTATTCAATTACTTACTCAGTCTTTGCATTCAGCATAAACTGTGTATTTATCTCCATGACCTTTGGAAACAGTCAGAATAGCAAGTAGAAAACAAGCAGTTTGAGAAGGGGAAAATCCAACCTTGAAAAGCAGTCTGTTGTAGGTTACCTTTCTGGTTTCATTTAAATCATTCCTGCTGTGTTTTACAAATAGGTATATTTGTAAATATAGAACTTAGAACTCCGCCCCCCCCACACACACACACTGTATAACAGCTATTGATTCTGCCTTCTTTTTGTCGCTTTTATAATCCATATTTTCACCATGGTTGACCTGTGATTGCATCAAGGTTCTTCTTACTGAGTGCTTTTTCCCCATTGTGTACATGTGCTACTGCTCACTGGTGAAATTCAGAATAATGAAGGGGTCTACCATTGCATTCCAAAGCATCTGGAAAGGTTGAAATAGCTGGTTATATTTAGCCAGTGGGGGCTGGGGGGCAGGCAGGTGGAGAGAAGATTGATGGGAAATGTAATAACAGTTTTCAGATTTTGAAGGGTTGTCATGCAGCAAGTGGAATGATAGGCTTCCTTTTGCTCCAGAGCATGGGACTGGTGCCAGAAGGGGGGAATTGGAAGGAATCAGAATTTGGTTAAGCAAAGTAGTCAGTAGAGCTGTGTCAAAAAATCTCTTCCATATTTTTCCGCCATTCTTGTTCAGTTTGATAGAAGAAAGTTGTTTTACAAAAAAAATAAAAAGATTTTTTTTCCTCTGGTTGAAATTTTTGTGCAAGTGAAGCATGGTTCTTAGGCATGGCTTAGTCATGAAGTGGCCAACAGGTAAGTCATCTCTTGCAGCATGGTTTCCTCAGTTAAAGCAGATGTGAAGCCCTCATAAGGTACCTCCATCCATGGGGATTTTTCAGGTTATCCTGCAAAGTGATGAAAGAAGGTATAAACAAGTACACACAGATGTAGACACTCACACAGCTCTTGACAATAGAATAAGCTCAAAAACACAGTCAAAAGATGTTCAGAGTAAAATCTAATGTATTCTTATGAATGTGGCAGAGGCTCTTTAACAGGGGAACCAAACATTCTGGGAAGAGGACAGATTTTAGCACAGCACTATTAGTATGAGCTTCCTAGTGGTGAAGACTGCTTAACAGAGTATGTTTCAGGAACTGGTGGGTTCTCCATCACTGGAGTGAAGCAAAAGTACTGTGGCCCAGTACTGGACATAGGAGGTAGCGGGGTTATCTTTGTTGCTTCTTGCAACCTCTTCCATCACCTCTCATATCAAATCTATGGATCTACCAGTCCTGTACAGCAGATTTTCAAGAGGCATGAGATGCTCCAAAATGAGGATATGAAAAAAAAAACTTTACTGTTTCTGATATTCTAGTTGAAATTGTCTATGTGTTTGTCTGTGTGTGTACCTATATAGGCTCTGCAAGTCATGTTGAGAGTAGACTCATTGGATTTGATGAGACAGAAATTGACTGGAGCTCCATTGATTTCAGTGAGACTGCTATAACTAGGAATAAGTCTGGATTGACATAGAAGTTTCAAGGTTCAATTCCACTTATCTTTATACTAAGAAAGAATACAACTGGGAAAGATGCCTCTCCTGGAATGTATGAAACAATAGTTTCAGTATTTATAAGATACCTTCATTCAATTAAACCTATTTAAGCTCTCACTAAAGGGTTCTGTCCTGGGCCCAGTGCTATTCAACATCTTTATCAATGACTTGGAAGAAGGAATAGAGAGCATGCTGATCAAATTCGCAGATGATACCAACCAAATTGGGTAGAGTTGTAAATACCCCAGAGGACAGGATCAGAATTCAAAATGGCCTTAACAGACTGGAGAGCTGGACCAAAGTTAACAAAATGAGTTTCAACAGAGAAATGTAAGGTCCTACACCTAGGCAGAAAAAATGAAATGCACAAATATAGGATGGGAGACACCTGACTGGACAACACTACATGTGAAAGGGATCTAGAAATCTTAGTAGACCAGAAGCTGAACATGAGTCAGCAGTGTGATGCAGCAGCCAAGAAAGCCAACACAATTCTTAGGTTGCATCAATAGGAGTATGGTGTCTAGATTGAGGAAAGTGATAGTACCACTCTATTCTGCTTTGTTCAGACCTCATCTGGAAGACTGTGTCCAGCTGAGAAAGCCAACACGATTCTTAGGTTGCATCAATAGGAGTGTGGTGTCTAGATTGAGGAAAGTAATAGTACCACTCTATTCTGCTTTGTTCAGACCTCATCTGGAAGACTGTGTCCAGTTCTGGGCACCTAATTTCAAGAAGGATATTGACAAGCTGGAATGTGTCCAGAGGAGAGTGACCAAAATGGTGAAGGATCTGGAATCCATGCCCTATGAGAAGAAGCTTAGAGAGCTGTGTTTGTTTAGTCTGCAGAAGAGAAGGTTAAGAGGGGATATGATAGCCATGTTTAAATATTTGAAGGGCTGTCATGTCGAGGAGGGAGCGGGCTTGTTTTCCACTGGTTCAGGGACTAGGACAAGGAGCAATGGATTCAAGCTGCAGGAAAGAAGATTCCACCTGAACCTCAGGAAGAACTTCCTGACGGTCTGAGCTGTTTGGCAGTGGAATCTGCTGCCTCAATACGGTGTGGTGGAGTCTCCTTCTTTGGAGGGTTTTAAGCAGAGGCTGGATGGCGATGTGTTGGGAGTGTTTTGATGTGTGTTCCTGTATGGCAGGGGGTTAGACTGGATGTGGTCTCTTCCAACTCTACTATTCTATGATTCTATGGAAGCAGCAGTTAAATATTCCAGTATTTTGAGTGGGTAGGTACAATGTCCTTGTAAAATCCTCTTTATAAGGCAATATTTGTGGCCCCCTCCCCAGATATTCTGGATGCTAAATCCCAACCAGGATATCTAATAGTAAGGTTTTAAAGGAGATGTAATTCAGAACATCTGGAGAAGAACACATTGCCTACCCCTGCTCTAAAGGTTTCTGGGCCTTTTGTGTAGCCACTGTACACTGTAGAGGCACAGAGGCCAGAGTTTGTCTACCATTAGACTTTAAATTTTAAACCAAAGGGTTAAGAGAAAGCCTAGAGCAGTGTGGTCGGGAGGACTGTTTTATAGAAATTACATCAAAACTCTCTCTTCTGTCCCAGCCCCCTTTCTTCATTGGTCACTTTTGTCACTTTTTCAAATATAGCATCTCTTCTAATCTGTGGTCATGTTATTGATATGTTTGATCAGTGCCCTCTCACATTATTTATGGACAAATCTATTTCAATAAAAGTAGTTATAGATTTTGTTTTGCTTCTCCGTGTTTAGTTGTTTCCCTATAAACCTCCCTTCACCATCCCTACCCCAGTACTCAAAACCATATGTCTTGCTTCACTCACATTAAGGAAGCAGCCTCTTATGAGCCTCTTTCTTTTTCAGTCAGAAACAAAGAGTCTAAATTGGATCCAAAGGCTCACTCAAATGTGCACTGCATTGCTACGTAATATAATACATAACCGAATGCCAATTCAAATCTGCTTGCACATGTAACTGGAAGCATTCATTTGGGAGTTGCAGCCAAGTGTGCAGCCATTGAAACAAATCAGAAAAAAAAAAGCATTTGTAAATACCCACCCCAAAGTGTGGGTGCCGTTCTGAAATGTACAGTGCTTTTCTTGACTAGTATTCACGAGAATATTATACTAGGACATAGGAAATCCAATCTAGTTCCATAGTCTGTTTTCCACAGTGGCTGATCAGATGCCTCTGGGAGGCCCACAAGGAGGACATGGTTGTGTTCGCGCTTCCGCTGTCTCCCAGGAGCTGGTTTTCAGAACAGAAATGGAAACAGTGCCCAGTTTCACTCTTATTGTGTTTCTACGAGTCCCATCTACATTTCTGTCTCATTATGTGTTTGTATCAGCATGTGAGAATTTCTTGTTTCTTCCCACTTGGAAATACATATACACATTTACAATTCCATAATGTATATGCGTTTGTATTTATATAACATATAGGTAATATGTTGTTATATATTATTAATGCTATTTGTGTATCTTTTTTATATACCTTCCCCACTAAAACATCTTTGTGCACATTTTCCAGTGGTGATGGTTTTAATAATCTGTAAAAATGTTTGCGTATTTTATTTTTGCAAAATGTATTGCAAGCTTTGCAAATGTGTGAATGTTTGAGGCGAGGTACATTTTGCTCTTGAGTCCCAGAAGGTGCAAAGTGTTTAATTGCAGTGAGAATCTCAAAACCACTGAATTTCTTTTCTCCTTGCTGTATCTGATCCTAGAGATAACGTAGAATAGCTGCCATTTAATATTAGCCTTGTCCTTTATAAAGCAAACTGAGCTGGTGGTCATCATCAACTTGTGGCAGCAAATAATCTATTCTCATAATATATTCTTGAAAAATCTGCGCTCTCCTTCAGCATTCCTATACCAAACCATCATCATCATTCCCATTCATGAAAGATTAAATTACAAGCAAGAGTGCGTGCTAAAGTAGCTTTAAAAGTGTTATACCAACATTGTCATGTGTCTGTGAACAAAAGTAGCACTGCAAAATATCCAGATTTTTTCGTGAAACATGGAGATACGGTTACAGGATCTGACTTTGGCCTTGAAGATGTTTTAAAATAAATTGAATATACATATGTTGAACAGCAAAAGAGACAGGCAGTGAATTTCTTCTTTTTGACAATGTGTGAGTAAGCATCAAGAGCCAAGCTGGATACAGTGTGTGACTTGGGCAGTTAAGATCTTCCATATTATTTTAAGTTTATGATGGCAGTCTTGTGTATAAGAGGGAGAGGGGGTGTCCAATTGAGTCTGTAACTCTGGCCATTTCCACACTGTACTGTTATAGTGCTATTATTCCGCTTTCAACATCCTATGGGATCCTGGGGTTTGCCTTTGAGGCCCCTCCCTAAACTGCAAACTCCAGGATTCCATAGGATGTTGAAAGTGGAATAATAGCGCTATAACAGTATAGTGTGGAAATTGACTCCATTGCATGGGGAGGCAGAGTTATTTGAGAGGCCAAAGATTTGTTGTCACTGTTTTTTATATATTGATACTGTTTTCTCTGAATCATTCAGAAATCTCTGGAAGTTGTTGCATCACAAAATATTTGATCACCTGGAATATTGGAGACCTCCCAGAAGTTATAGGTAGACATCTAACGGTCTCCAGTGTGGTGTAATGATTTTGAGCATTGTAGCACAATTCAGAAGACTAGGGTTAGAATCACTCAGTCATGGAAACTCACTGGGTGGCCTTGGGCAGGTCACATTCTCTCAGCCTCAGAGGAAAGCAAAGGCAAACTCTCTCTGAACAAATCTTGTCAAGAAAACACCTTAGGGTTGCCATAAGTTGGAAATGACTTGAAGAGACACACAACAACAACAATTTAAATGAAGTTTCTAATCTTATTCATAAATATACATGAAAGAATGGAAAATGTAGGTGTTTTCCTAATCTTTGATGGCGGTTACTTTGAGTACCAGTGGGTGCATGAAAACCTAGTTTCTCTAGCTTTCTCTGCTTCTCTAGCAAGGTGTAATGCTGGCCCTGTCAATTTCATCCGTAGATAAGTTTATGCTCCTCGTCTCACTCACAAGTAAAATAATTCTGCAAGTCTCCAGTTTAATAAACATAGGCCAGTTTAGAACACCTGCAAGAAGCACATGGGAGCAAATGAGTAGCTGAACAGTAAGGAAAGACATGTGGAATCAGATATTTATTTTAGATCCAATTAAAAATTAAGAGCATAAAAAAGTTAAAAGGCTTTTAACTTCATAAAATTTGAAACCAGTTAAAACACATTGAAACTACTACTACTAAACCACAGCACATTATACAAGGCGTTCACCCTGAAAAATCAATTTGCAAAGGTTTTCCAGAATGAAAAGATTTTTGCCTCTTAGCAGGAAGATAAGGAAGGTGCCAGTCTAGCTTCTCCAGAAAGGAGTTTTTTTTCCCCTTGTTGTTTCTAAATGGGTTACTCTGCATCTGCTTGGAAATCCTTGGAAACTGTGTTTTGGTGGTAACTCTATCCCCTCAACAGATACACAGATATAGGCCATTTCCGCACTAGGCTGTTAAAGTGCTATTATTCCACTTTCAACATCCTGTGGAATCCTGGGGTTTGCAGTTTAGGGAGGGGCCTTTGAGGCAAACCCCAGGATTCCATAGGATGTTGAAAGTGGAATAGTAGCGCTATGACAGTCTAGCGCAGAAATGCCCGTAGTCTTTATGTTCCCACCCATTCTTCATTTCTTTTTGTCCACCTTTTTTGTAGGACTGATAGGAATCTTCACCTACTGCTTTGGCAATCATTCTTCATTCTGCCATCTGCCTTTACTGGTCTTTGTTCTACTTTCTGTTGTCTTCATTCTGTCTTCTCTGCTTCTTGGAGCTTATGACCCCCAAGGGTCTTTTCAAGAAGCATTCAGACTGTGGGGTGAAGATTTCACATATGGACGGCCACACGTACTGTCTCCTCGTGCTTAGGTGAAGACTATGAGGTAGACGTATGCCCCTACTGCCAGACATTTACTTTCTCTGTGCCTCTGTACGTGGCCCCTGTCACTGTCTTCTCCCGTCCCGCTCTGGCCATAGAGAAATTGTTCACCTCAGAGCAGCCGTTGGCTCAGGCTACACCGACAACTACCCAGCTCCTGCATTAGAAAAATGAACAGCCCTTTTGATCCAGATGAATGTGTTGGTTCTGACTTTGGTTCCTTCCCTGTCCCATTGGGGCAACAGCGACCTAAACCAACTCAGCATACCCAGAGAACTAAAGATACCCTGTGACACCAGGAAGACTCTAGGGGGAAAAAAACTCCCAAAAGCAAAGCGTTCTTCCTTTACCTCCAAGGGACAACTGAAAAAGAAAAGAAAGAAAAGAGAGAGAAAGAGTCCCACATGAAACCCAACAACATCACAGATACCTCGAGTGCAGGGCACTCAAGAGATACCCTTCCAGCCCATCATAGGTTCTACTTTCCCTGATCCCATTGCTTCACCCTTGCCTCAGCCCTGTCTCAGAATGCACTGCTAATAATATAGATAGGCAGTCTTTGAATGATGTTCTAATTATTGGATACTGCTCAGTAAGCATGATGTTAAGTCCAGCCCTCATTTACCAGTGTAGGGCTCCTGAGATCCCAAGGCTGAGGCCCAAAAACTGTCTGTGTGCACTGAAACAGGCTCTGAACCACAGATTTCGTCATACAGAAGCAGGTCTTGGTCCCGAGAAGATCTTTGCTTTGCTTCCTTCATCAGAACCGTGCTCTCCTTCACCTGCTTATTCGTCCAGAGGCCATTGCTACTAAAGGGAGCATGCTGTGCCACCCCTCCCATTTTGCTACTGGGAGCAACACCCCACATACCCTCTCCAGTATACCCATCTTATGGCTACCATGTGAGCTGTGATGAGTACTATAGAGAGCATCCTCATTCCCCTCCCCACCGGAGGCCTGGGAACACCTTCCAGAAACCAGCCGTCATGCACTTTCAACCCACCACAAGTACCCGTGGGTCCGCCTAGGGCTTCTTCAACCTCTGTCCACCCTTCCCTTCCCTGTGGGTTCTGTCAGCTCCACACAACATCCAGCCCCCTGCCTCGATTTATCCAATTCAGATTGTAGTGATTTCGACTGTACTTTCCACTTCTTTTGCAGGCCAGATCACAGCAGGCCTTGATGGTGGGGCCAGCTCCACCGAGGGAAGAGATGAGGGAGATACTCCAAGGGATTTCATTGGACCGCTCAGCAACATCCATCCACATCCTCCTTTGACCTGGTTGTTGGGTCAACCCCACATGATGTCTCTCTTCAGATGATCTCAGTTTTTACACAGAGGAGATCACAAGAATGGCCAAGACCTTGGACCTACAAATCAAGGTTGTGGACTGCCGCTCTGTGTCAGATCCAGGTTTTAAAATGGTTGAACCACGGAATACACATCTTGAAGCTATTCTTGTGCTCCTTTCACTATGGAAGGTTGCCCAATACTCCTGACAAACCCCAGCCATGTTTCCCTCCACCTCCAGAAAGATTGAGAGCCTCTAAAGGATATAGGAGTGGACTGTGAAGTGCTTTTTAAGCACCTCCAACCAAATTCAGTCATCACGGAAACAGCACAGTTGAGATTAATAAAGAAGGCCCACTTTACCCTGGCAGATAAAGAGGGACATGAGATTGATTCTACGGCCCAGATGACATACTCTATAGGAGTGTTATTATTTATTTCAACTATTTATTAAAATATTTCCATCTTGCCCTATATCTGAAGATCTCAGGGCAGCTTACAATAAAATCAGTTTAAAACAATAAATAGTAACAATAGTTTTGAAAGATTAGAGATCTATTAAATAGTTTTATCAATTAAAGCCAGATGGATTAAAACCAGTTAAAACAATTTCATCCAGGATGCAGCCATATGCATTCTGGATAAAATCAGTTAGGCTTTAATAAAAAGTCAAGTTTTGACTTTTTGCTGAACTGGTGCCATTTGGCCTCCAGAAGGAAGGAATTCCACAACAGAGGTGCCACTGTAGAACAGACTCCTTTCTATGTCCTCCCACACTGTATATCCCCAACTGGTGAGACATAGAGGATCTGAATTTTCAGGCAGGTATAATTTTCAGGCGGGTGTATATATGGAGAGGCCCTCAGATATCAAGGTCCCAAGCTGTTATCACTAGCACCAGCACCTATGCTTATTCAGGAAGCATACGAGCAGCCAGTGCAGTTCCTTCAGAACTGGTTTTATGTGGCATCTGAATGGAATCCCAATGAGCTGATGCATTTTTCACTAGCTGCAGTTTCCAAGTCATCTTCAAAGACAGATCCACACAGACTGCACTACAGTAGTCTATCAGGAAGTTGCCAGTATATGGGTTATCATGAGTAAGTTGTTCCTCTCCAGGAAAGACTGTAGCTGGCAGACCAGCTGAAGCTGGCCCCAAGCACTCTGAGCCAATGTGTCTGGGCCTCCAGTGACAAAGATGGATTGTGTACATGATGTACATGTTCCTTTCAAGGAAATGCAGCTCCACACAGGGCAGATAACCTACCCAATTGCTGGACCCTAGAAATACCAGTACTTGCCAGCCTCAGCTTCAGTTTGTTGACCCTCATCCAGCCCACTACAGCATCCAAGCACTGCTCCAGCACCTTCACAACTCCAGATGGCAAGGAGAAGTAGAGCTAAATAAATCAGCATACTGATGGTGTTTGACCCCAAGTATCCAAATGATCCCTCTCAGTGGCTTCATACTGAACCCTTGAACAGTATGGGAATCAAGACTGATTCTTGTGGTAATCCATAGCACTGTGGCCATGTGGCTGAGCAAGAGTGAGTCCCCAAGTGCCATTCTCTGCAACTAACTTGCAAATAGGACTGGCAGCACTTCACCACAAATGCCTCTTACTCTCACCTGCCATGGGCAGTCCAGTGGGATATCATGCTCAATGATATCAAAAGCCATCAGAAGATTCAGGAAGACCAACAGGGTAGCACTCGTGCTGTCATTTCCCTGGAGTAGGTCATCAATCAGAGCAACCAAGGCTGTCTCAGTACTGTCTCAGTTTCCAGGTCTTTCACCATTTTGGTCATCCTCCTCTGGACATATTCCAGCTTATTAATCTCCTTCCTGAACTGTGGTGCCCAGAAGTAGACACATATTCCAGGTGGGGTCTGACCCAGGCAGAATAGAGTGGTATTTTCCCTTTCCTTGACCTAGACACTGTACTCCTATTGATGCAGCCCAGAATTGCATAGTTGTCTTTTTTTAACACCACATCACAGCCATTGAGATGTAGGTTTCTGTTTCTCCTACAACACTCATATGTACAAGCACACACACATGTCCGCACACACACGTAGAAACATCCTAGATACTTAGAACCGTTCAAAGGTTTGTTCTGAATGTTGACTATTATCTTCTGAAAGCATTTCTGGCCTTGCTCAGAAAAGGAAAAAAACTTGTAATAGTATCTTCTTAGGTTCTAGCTCCCCCTGCAGATTAAGTTACAAAAATGCTTGTCTGGTTTTCTTTTGTGGCACAGCTTTAGAAAATGTCACTTAGCTACATTGCAATGAATACATGCTGACTGTGTTCTGTACCAGAGGTATTCGTAGATCTAAAAACACGGGACATGAGATGTCTGTTGGATCAGTATTGCCAAAGGGGCAAATTGGCTGCCTGCTAGAAGCCCACAAACTGAACATGAGGACAACATGCTTATGTTTATCTTCAGCAGAAAATGTTCAGGGCACAATGGATACTTGCTATGAGTCTAGAGGTTCTAATAGCCGAGCCATGGGACTTTTGGCCCACAAAGGTTTCTAATCCCTTTTTAGTACCATCTAAGAATTTAGCAGCAGTTCTTGTTGCAGCATGTTCCATTGGTTACTTATGCACTATGTGAAGTTACTTATGCACAATTCCTCTGAAGATGCCAGCCACACATGCAGGCGAAACGTCAGGAGAAAATACAACCAGAACACGGTCTCAAAGCCCAAAAAACCCCCAAGAACCAATGGATTCTGGCCGTGAAAACCTTCGACTCTACATAGTACTTCTATTGTTACATGAATTTTAAATCGGAAACATAGGAAGCAACTGTTTTTAAACAGAGTGAAGAATGTAGCTTAATATGTGATTTCTTTTTCTTCAGAGAAACAATCACTATAGGAGAAGGAAAGGGAAATTCACTACAGTGAGGTCATGTCCTAAACAGAGAATTCATGTATTCTCTGTCTGACATGTGTGACACACAGCACACTATGCACTTGGGGTCTCCAAGTGGGGACCCTTCAGCCAGACTTGTACCTCTTACCTCCAGCATCACTCATGCACTGTTCAATCACGAGCCCTGCATATTGTATTTGATTTCCCATAGGTGCCAACCAAGGTTACACCTAAGCAGAGCCAATGCAGGTGAGTACTCTTCCAGTTTAACTGAATAACCAGAGTGTCTTCCACGTACTATAAAGCACTGCCCTCAGAGTTTGCTCCAAAGTCTACAGCAGGTCTCTCAAGAGAAGAATGTATCTGGCTGTGCTCCTCCGTTAGCACTGCTGCTTCATGGCCCATTTTAAACTACATCATCTCTCTTTAACCTACAGCTTTACTTGCTGTTTCTGGAATTTGATCTTAAACTGCACCAGTTCACTCATATCAGTTAAAGCAGGTATGGAAAGAATATTCACGGTTATTTCTTTCCTAGCCAAAAATAAAGAGGGGAGGGAACCCCTGATATTCAGGAGCCCTACTGGAAAGAATAAAAGTACAATGGTGAGAAGTCTGTCCAGTTTTCACCCAGTATTTGCACATCTCAAAGTTTTGGGAATTTATTCTGTGCAAAAATACACAAGTTCTTTGTATGAAAATTGTGACTTTTTTGAGCAAAAAACACAGTTTCCAAAGAATCACGTTAATGTTCTTGTGCAATATTGCTCTTTTTATGCAAATAAAACCAAAAAAAAAAAAGCATACAAAAACAGGCACATGAGAGATTTGGGTGCAGGATTGCTGGGTTTTGCATAAAACATGGCTGTGTTGTTTTTGTGTGTAAATGTGCAAGATTTCTCTTTTTGCACTATAGCTAGCACTCTTAGACAAAAACAAAACAAAAAAATAGCTATCTGAAAAATAGTTTTTTCTGCACTAAAAAGTCACATGTGTCTCCACACATAATAATTGCCCAAAACTTTTAAGGATGTGTGAATATAATACAAGATTTATGCAGTTTTTGCCACAGTGAGGAGAAAATGCAGAAATGATTTGCCCTCACTTGGGAGAACAAGATATACCCCTACATCAAACAAATGGCATCTCCAAGGACTCTGAAAATTGGTCAGTTGGGTCATGCACCCTCTTGCCCCCTGCTATTTTCACTGTCTGAGTATTTGCCCCCCGCAAGTGCTCCTTTCTAGGCTATCTCCCTCTTGGAAACCTTATATGCATGTTTGATCTAGGGATGTAAAAACCCCTGACTTAATTGTGTTGTGCCTTTCCAAATACCACTTACACTCCACTTCCATACTTTTTCTTAGCAGAATCAAGGCTTTTCTTATTTAATAATAATAGCTGGCATCCTATTGGGGAGTTATATCCTTGTAAGCTATCTTACAATCATGTAAAGTTGTAACTACACAATGTTTGTATTCTTAGGAGGAGAGGGGAGATTCAGCACAACAGAGCCAGGAGTGTGACCATTGGTCAACATGTCCTAATGTACACCACATCCTGTTGTGCAGTAGGACATCTTCTGCAGTACACCATTGTTCACTGATGCAGTTCGCTAGCATGGTTCTGTATCACATCAACGATATAACTCCATCATTGTAAAGTTACAATTGTAGCTTTTGATGTAGGATCTTGGCCCTCATTTGTATCCTGTCTTTCCTCTTCACTGAATCCAGGACAGCATACAAGGGCCTTCTGATCTTGACCTCATGGCAGCCCTGTGAGATAGGCCAGGCTGAGAGTGGATGACTGGTTCAAAGTCACCCAGTGAGTTTTATATCTCAGTGAAGATCAGAACTAAGGTTGCCAGGAGAGATAAGGAACAGGGCTCTTTTCCCTTCAATGGTGTGTAGAATGGGGAGTTTCAGCAAGTGTTCCTTGTCAGGCAGCACCTGCTGAAATGTCTTCTTCAGCATAGCCGTTAAAGAAAGATGCTCTCACTATTATTTCACCTGGCAATCAGAGCCTGGTGTGATAATGGGGGTTCTCATTACCCAAGTAACAGAGCTGAAGGGAGATAGTTCTCCTTCCAGGCATAGAAATGGTTAATAAACTGCTAGGGTTAGCTTACATTTTATTGGGGGTCAGCGTCACATATCACAAGAGATAGTTGCTTGATGGGGGGGAGTGAGAATCTTCAAGGTGCTTTGATGAAGAAGTTATGTAAACCCTCAAGAGACTGAGAACAAAAGAGAACATCCAAGACATCAACCAGAGGGGCCAGAATGCTGGTTGCAGGGAGGCTAAGCTAGGCTGTGCCTTCTGGCTCTTCCTTAGCACACTATCTCAGAAACTGACCAACGATGTGAGTAGCTTAGAATGTTACTTAGTTAGTTGCATCAGGGTTTCCGTTCTTTTGAAAGCTTTGGCTGATTTGATGGAACTATCTATACTTGTAACTACCAGGCGAACCTGGGAGGGGAAAGCCTCTCATGCATAGTGATATCTTCTGTTATTCAAATTGCCTGTTCTTAGAATGAATGCTTTCCTGTAAAGAACTCCCTACTTTCTCTCCATTCCCACATATTTCTCAACAACGGGCATAGAGAGGATTCCTCTCTCCCAGGGGAGGGGGAGAAAAAGGATCTCTAAGCTTAGAGATTGGTGGCTCCTTCGTGGCCTCTCACTGGGCCACAGAGATAGAAATTTAATTCAGTAGGTGGTGGCAGTGTTTAATTAATGGGATCTGGGGACTTTCTATCACCTTTTCAAAGGCAGAAGTCAGCACTGAGTGGGAGAAGGGCCCCAATTCTTTGACACCTTGGTCTGTGAAGTCCTGTCTAACACTCTAACCAATGTACCATCCTGGCTCTTTCTGTACCAGGGTATACACAAGGGTTTGGGTACATAGGCCATTTCCACATTAGACTGTTACAGTGCTATTATTCCACTTTCAACATCCTATGGAATCCTGGGGTTTGCACTTTAGGGAGGATGTTGAAAGTGGAATAATAGCACTGTAACAGTCTAGTGCAGAAATGGCTATAGTTATTCAAGTGTTCTTGAAAAAATAGAGCATGAAGTTTACTATTAAAGCTTTTGTTAAAAATAATATCACAAATTATGCATGCCATTAAGAATAAGGCTACAATCTTTATACCTCTTTACCTGAGAATAAGCTCCAGTTGAGACTTAACTTCTCAGTAGACATGTATGCAATAAAGAAGATTAATATTAGCGGGCATTTTCATCCCAATAAAAATTTACAACTTTATATTGCAAATCGCATGTTTCAAAAGGTGATTTAATAATATGCTGTGGGACTTAATCATTTTTGTACCATTCTGTACACCAGTTCCTGAACACAGTGTAGTGTTTGTTGAAATCAATTCCTAGGCAGTTTTTCTCCAAATATGTGTCCGAGCGTCAGCCTTTAAAAATGAAGGAAAAGTGCAGTCCACTGGCTACATTTTGTGCAAACACCACAGAAGACCTTCAAAGCCCTCCAAAACACATTTTAATAGCACTTTAATTGGCAGATTTTCGATTCATATCAGGAACCATGCTATAACCTGCTTTAGAATAATTATGCTCTGTTAACCAGAATAAAAATACTTACCTTAGCCTTTAAAGTGGCACAAATGGTTTGTTTTTTCTGCTGTTGGATTAAAGGACAAGAGCGTAAATCTTTTTCCCATCCCTGAAATGCTAATTATCAAGACCTGATCATTAGCAATTAAGTGTATCCATGTTGGTCTTTTGCATCGTTCAAAACCTCTGCGCATTAAAACAGAGAAGTGTGTTGATCTCTGAAGGATTTATTCCTTTAAGAACCTCTGCACTTTGCTCCCATTTTTCAAAAATACATGTGTAGTGTATTTTCAAGCCATCTATCTGTCTGTTTGTCTAGCCATCCATCTACCTACCTGCCTGCACGCAGAGAGAGGGGAAACTTTTCCCATGAATATTGTTTGTAGGGTTCTTAATTGTTCTAACACAGTAATATATTTTTCTAAGTATCTCTTGATAGGACTGATATTGTATTGCAATCAGCACAACCCAAAAGTGGATATTTAAAATGTGCAACTCAACTTATGTCCGAGATCGAGAAGTGACACTAACCAGGATCTGGTAGCCTTGTGTTACCCTGTTTTCTGGGGGTCCCGGGAGGGACACCAAATTGCTCTCAAAATTATACAAGTTGGGGAAATTAGTCAAAGAGCACAAGTTAGCACTGCGAGAGGCAGGGTAACGTAGCGAGATGTTGAACCCAATGTCTACGGGGTCAGGCCGAGTCAAGGAGCACACCGGAGTGAAATAACAAATGTGAATTTGATTAAAAATACAACCAATCAGTGTGTGCAACACAAACACACAGAGAAACTATAGAAATAAAGGTTGGAGTGGGATAGAGGGATTTTTAGAGGAGTTGTTGGTTTGGGTAATACTACACCTGTCCTGAAGCCTGGTCGGAAAACGGAGAAGCTGGGGAGCGTGGATCTCAGCACGTGGAGCTGAGGGGAAGGCTCGCTGGACAAAGCGACAGCAAGGCGGGATGGAAGCCAAGAGCGATCTGAGGAAGCGCTCAAAGTCAGGGGTTTTTATAAGGAGAATTGTGACCGCAGAGTAGGTCGGACTTGGGGAAAACAGTGGATTTGGGGCTGGAGACAAAGCCTCCGAAAGGTCATAATTTGAATGATTGAATTATAGCCAAATTGTCAATACGATAGCCACTATGCAAACGCGGAGTACTTGAGCATTGTATAGTCAGATCATCAAGCTGCCGGCACGGGGCGGAGGATCTTTTGACAGTTGCGTGCATACATAATTGAGTACTTGCCTTGAGGTCTCCTGAAGCTGCGAGTCGGCTATTTTCTGGCCTGCCTGTATTGTGTTGTAATGTTACGGCGATTATCGGCCGAGCCTGTGTGCGTGCTTGTCCGGGGGCCTCGCAAGCACATAGAGGGGAATGGGTATGTGAAGCCAAATTATTGATATCAAGAGATATCTTTTTAATATCCCCCAAGCTCGGGCTAGCCAGGGCAGTAACACTTGTCTTGTAATTTCTTAAGGAATAGACTACAAAATTGCCATAATGGTTTATTAAATGGGATATAGGTCCTTCTTCCATTATGTTCAAATTGGAATGCTCTGTTGAATTGCACCAGGCTTAAACCTGCAATATCTTTTGATGATTGTTGCTTCTGCTTTGCTTTTTTCCCCCCTGTTTTATTTTGTTGTTGTTGTTGTTGTTGTCTTGGCTATTTTGCAGCATGTTTTGTGTTGTACTGTATCTTTTTAAAAAAATGACTGTGTACCACCCAAGTGTTCCGGTTTGTTTGTTTTTTAAGTGTGTAGTCTGGACCAAAAATATACAGTTGAAAAAAATAATGAACTGGATGTGCTTATAGCTGTACCACATGAAAAGACTGGGAAAAATCAGATGTCTGTTTGGCACTGACCTAAATTAAGTTGTTAGTCCCAGTCAATGCCGTTGGTTCAATAGATTTCTTGTGGTTGGGATTAAAAACTGGATTTAGTTCTATGAGTTTAATGAGAACTTAAACTGCAGCAATGTCAGGGATAGCATGTAATGTGTTGTATAAGACAGAATGTCATCAATGTCAATACTTTCTTTATTCCATGCACATTATGCAAATCCTATTATAATAACATCTTCATTTTTCACCAAAACATTCTACTCCCCACCTTTACCTTCACCTTCATATTTCAGCAGATAATACTTGTTAAGCTCCTGTACATATCCTTGAAGTACTTCTTTTTTTAATGTATTAGTGTTGTCTCAGATCTTATAACATTACTATAAAATAGGTATAGAACTACTGGATCCTATGGAGAGTCTGAGAGTGACACAGTGGGTAAGGAAGAAGCAAACACATTTGTATTCCGCTCCCCCCGCCCCCGCTCCCCGCCAGGACATTTATTGGGTTATTGGGACCTACTTAAAAAAAAAAAAAAACTTGGAGAAGTGTAAATGTATGGTAAAGCACATGGTAAGAGAGACGAGAGGAGCTCTACCAGCTGTAGATCTGTTTCTGGGCACATTTCCAAGTGCTGTTTATGACCTATAAAACCCTATACAGTGGCTTCTCCACTTTTATGAGGTTTGGGGCACAGAACCCTCATGAAAGTGGAAAAACCGCGAATAACTTCCCCCCATCCCCCTCCTTTTCCCTTGCCTTTTGCACGTTGGGGCCAGAGCATGGCAGAGCTTGGAGTGTGCGGGGATGGGTAGGAGGGGAGCGGGGCTACGGCACGAGGGTCCTGGCTGCAGTCCCGGTGTGGCCAGGGCACGTGGGGGCATGGCTATGGGCCGAGACGCCCCAAAAACATTGTCACCTGGGGCGAATCATCCCCACCTCCCTACGCGACTGGGCCAGAGGCAAGGGAATGGGAGCAGGGACTCCAGAGTGGAGAAGAAAGGCTCATGCATACATTCTCCCTCCCATTCCCTTGCCTTTTGTCTAGGTTCTTGCCTTTCTTCTCCATGCCTGGCAAAACACAAGGGAAGGGGAGGAGAGGAATGAGGGTGGAGCCATGTGCTCACCTTGCAAATAATCACATTTGTAAAGTTCAAACTTGTGAATGTGGACAGAGGACTGCGTAACCTGACGGACTGTGTATCTCCATCTAAGCGGATCTGGCCCTCGAGTTCCTCTGAGGCCCTTCTTCTGACCCTGCCGCCTTCACAGGCACAGTTGGATGGGAAGGTGCAACACAGCCTTCTCAGTGGCCGCCCCTTGGCTTCCAGGGAAGGTTAAAATGATTCCCTCCTTGCTATCCTTCTGTGGACAGGCAAAGACTTTTTAAAAAAATTATTGTTACTATTCTGGCAGGCTTTTGAGAACTGAAGGTTTTTAAAGAGAGCTTTTAAGAGCATACTGTACTGTTTTTTCCCAATTATTTTTTAATATTTTAATTGTGTTTTAGATTGTTTTTAGTGTTGTTAATAGTTTAATTCTGTCTTAATGCTGATCTTCCCTCTCTCTCTCTCTCTTTCTCCCCTGCTCCATGTGTATGTGTGACTTCAAGTTGCTGCTGACTTAGGGTAATCTCATGAATGTCATAGGGTTTTTTAGGCAAGGATACCAAGAGGCAGGTTTGCCAGTGTCTTCCTCTGAAATATAGCCTAGGGCACTTAGTATTCACTGGCAATCTCCCATTCAAGTACTAATTAGAGCTGTCCCTGCTTAGCTTTAGTACTTTCAACTATTTTTAATTTAATTTGTAAGCTACCTTGAGGACCAGTTTTCAGGAAAAAGTTAGATGCAGTAATGAGCTGACTCAGCTTCCTATACATTCATATATGTTAGGGACACTGCTGTTTAACTGATCCTGTTATTTTTGGTGAATCGTCTTTCATTTTATTTTGTACTGCTAAGGATTACTTAGTTTTCTTTGTGCTCTGTTCTGTGTGTGTGTGTGTGTGTGTGTTCCTTCAAGTCATCTTTTGGAGGAAAAAAAATGTGGCACACCTATAAGACTAACTAGTTTTTGTTTTAGCAAGAGCTTTCAGGGATATAAACCCACTTCTTCAGATGCAGTACCAAGTGGTATTAAGGGCTCAGGTATAAAGCATATTTATAGAGCTGTGGGAGGAGAGTGGAAGGTAATAGAATGCAGATAAGATCATTTCCCTTGCCCTATTTTTTCAAAGGACTAGACAAGGTGATGCAGGTCTTTCAGATCTTTACAGTGGTCAGTGAGTGTTGATGCCTTTATTCATACATCTATGAAAGGACTGGAATTTGTGATATAATTCAAAGCAGCTGTTTCTCTTCCTAGTCTTCCCTTGTAATCTTCTTGTTCAAGAACTGGGACTTGTAGAATCTTTACAGTGTGTCCAGAAAACTTGCTGATGATGTGTTTGAGTGATTTCAGCTGAGGATTGTAGGTGACCACTGTGGGGTGTTCTGTCATTTTGTGGTTTTGGTCTGCCTTGTAGTAGATGGTTCCTGAACATTAACCTTACGTTATTGACTTGTTTCTTCACCTCTGTATGTGGGTATTGTAGTCTGAGTAATGTCTGTAGTAAATCCAGGAGTCTGAGTCTCATTGATCTGAGCAGATGTTATTGTATGGTCACCTAGAGTCCACAGATCAGATCATTCAAACACATCATCAACAAGCTACAACCAGTTCTGGAGAATATCACAGCCTTCCCACAAGCTCTGAGAAACAGACCTTTGTTGGACTATAGACAGCCTCCAAATCTTAAACAACTAGTCATTTACAACACGGTACATAATATGGAGGGTAATGCAGGAAGAAATCCCTGCCACAAATCCAGATGCCAACTCTGTCCTCATATCTACTCTGGTAGCAATATTACAGGGGTCAATAGCATCACCCACCACATCAGAGGTGCATTTACTTGCTCTTTCACCAGTTTGATATATACCATCCTATGGCACTAATGCTCCCCTACACTCTATATTGGACAAGGAGGATTAATGAACGCAAATATGACATTAGAAATCACAGTATCCCAAAACCAGTTACAGAACATTTCAGCCTTACTGGACACATGATAAAGGAATTACAAAGTGAAGGGTTTGGAAACCATGCCCTATGAGGAATGGCTTAGGGAGCTAGGTATGTTTAGCCTGATGAAAAGAGGGTTAAGAGGTGACATGATAGCCATGTTTAAATATTTGAAGAGATGTCATGTTGAAGATGGAGCAAGCTTGTTTTTTGTTGCTCCAGAGACTAGAACACTAAGGAGCAATGGATTCAAACTACAGGAAAAGAGGTTTCACCTAAACCTCAGGAAGAACTTCCTGATGGTAACAGCCATTCGAAAATGGAATATGATGTCTTGGAGAGTGGCAGACTCTCCTTTTGAGGTTTTTAAACAGAGGCTGGGTGGTCATTTGCTGGGGGTGCTTTGAGCGTGTGTTCCTGCATGGCAGGGGGTTGAACTCAATGGCAGTTGTGGTGTCTTCCAACTCTGTGATTCTATGATTCTAAGTCCTGGTCCTTGATCAAGGAAATTACTAAGGAAGACTAGAAAGGGAAGCAGCTGAATTGAATTATATTCACAATCCAGTAGCAGAAGTATGAATAAAGACAATGGTTTCATGGCACATTACATACATTAATACAAGAATCCTTGCTACTGCACATGTAACATAAGGAATCTTCTCAGAGAGATTTTTTGAACCTAGGGAAACTGACTGTTGGTAAGGAGATTTATTGCTTTCACACATCAACACTAACTGACCGCTTGTAAGATCTGAAAGACCTATATCACCTGGCCCATCCCTTCACAAATTTAGGGCAAGGGACATGATTTGCATCTTTCTTGATCCTATGACGTTCCATCCCATTCCCACAACTGCATAAATATGTTTTATGCCTAGGCCTTATTGATCACGGTTTTAACTATGCTTCTTTTAAGTTTGTAAGCCACTTTGAGTCCCCTTGGGGAGAAAAGCAGGGCTGAAATAAAGATGATGATGATGATGGTAGTAGTAGTAGTAGTAATAATAATAATAATATAACTTGGTACTGCATCCGAAGAAGTGGGTTTATATCCATGAATGCTCATGCAAAAATAAAAACCGATCAGTTTTAAAGGTGCTGCCACATTTCTTTTTTTCCCTCCCAGTTCCTTCCCCCTTTTTATGTTTGTATTCAACTTCACTAAAATTTCACACTTTGAGTAGCTTTTAATATGGAAGTGTGTTCCTAGTTCATTAATTAAATTGTATGGTTTTTGTGTCCCTTAAAGCACTGGGTATCTAAAAAGTAGGACTAGAGGTCAGTTTCGGCACACAGTTTCAGCATCACTTTAAAAATCGCTTGCCATCAAGCATGCCCAGTACAAGGATTTATGCAATTAGTTGATTAAAAAGCGTATAACGTTGGGCAGGATAAAAGAGGTGTACAAAATTATGCATGCTGTGGAAAGTGGATAGAAAGAACATTTTCTCCTCTTTGGAAATGTTAAAACTTGAAGGTTATCTATTGAAGTTAAATGTTGGGATGTTCAGGAGAGACAAAGGCTGCTCTTCTTCAAACAGTGTAGAAATTAATGGTGGAACTCAGTATGCAGAAATGTGATGAGAGCTATCAACTCAGTTTTTTTTAAATTGGATTGCAAAAAAAATCATTTGGGAAAAATGTAACAATAATTACTATTTTTGATGGCTATATCCTTCCTGTAGGATCACTGAGTATCTGTTGCCGCAACACTTGGAAAATTTCTATTTTGAACTTCAGATCTCAGAATTCCTTAAACAGTATGTGAAGCATATATGCTGGTGGGCTTTGGGAGTTGTAGTACAGAACAGTGTTGGTAAATAACAGCAGGAAAAAGCTCCCACTCCATATCCTACATGCGGGCTTCACTTTTGCAGCTTTATTATACATAAATGCAAGCACATACCAAACAAAGTATTTAAAATAATCTCTTTCCACAGAAATATAAACGTGAAATGAGTGTGATAACTGAAAATGACTAACAAATCAAATGTGTTTGAGCACAATAGCAAAGAAAGTACTCTTTCCCTGCCCCAGTTTTTTTTACACATGTTGTACTGCATGCCACTACAGCATTAACAAGATATTGATTACCAATGTTATAGAGACAGGATTTGACAACCCTGAACTCTGAAAAATATTTTTAATATATATCTCACATTTGCATAGCTTATCTGAGAATGCTCTGTGACAATATCAGTTATTCATAGTAAACAACATCTCTAAAAGACAAAAATAGGAAAGCAGATTGGGTCACAACTTAATCACAGTCCAGAAAATTATCTCATATAAAGAGGGCCAGTTTGAGTTTATGTCTGTTCTTCAGTCACTTTCTTATGGAATTTAGACTGTTGGTTGTGAGCCCAGTTGTCTTCTTCACCTCTGGCTACAATGTATTTTATTGATTTAATTGTGTGAACACTGATAGCTATCTTCTTGCCATCTCCATCCTTGTCAGTTGATGGATATAGGCAGCAGGACTTGCCGTCCAGGCTTGTGCTGTGAAGTTTTTGCCAGGATGGAGTTTGGGGACATCTTGCCTTGGTTAGATATGGTTTGGTATGAAATGCCATATCTGGGAGTGATGTGCACATTCAGTAAGAATTATCAAGAGGCAAGTATCCTGTGGAATCTTAAATAAGCAAGTTATTTATTTTGTTGAGTGGGACGGGTCAGGCAGGAACAACTACTTTTCCAAATCGACATCTTCAGCATAGTGCAATTACATAGATTACTATTTTTTGTGTTAGCTTATCTTCCATATGATACGTAGAATACATAGATAGAAATTTCTTTGTTGGAGCAGAGTGCAGACTTATCTAGTTAAATGTTTTGTCACCAAACATGACCATTAAGACGCTCCTAAGCAAGGTGTCAGAGGAACCACTGGATTCGTAAAAGTATTTATTTGGGTGACAGGGAGATTCTGGGAGCTGGAGTCCAAAAAATTCTGTTTTTACAAGGTCTGCAAACAAGCCACACACTGCTGGTCATTTTTAACCTTGATCATTTCAAACCATTTTGGTGAATGGAAGTGTAGACATTTTGATTTGACCTTTCTGGAAATCTGTTTTTAACTACAGGTAACTTCATTGTTTGAGATTCTCCACCATCAGTGACAGAATAGTTAGAGTTAAGAGATTACTCATAAGTCTAAGAAGGCTAATGGCTTTGTTATAAAATCTCTGAGTGGGGGGTAGGGGTCAGAGATTTTATAACAAAGGCCATACTGAAATCAAGATGTTTCAGGAGTGGGGGAGAGGGAACATGAATGCCATGGCTTTTTCCCTTGGATGGGTACAACATTTGCCCTCCTCCAGTATGCTGGGACTTCTCTTGTTCTCCAAGAATTCTCAAAGAACCACTTGCAATCATCTTTGAGAATTCTTGGAGAACAGGAGAAGTCCCAGCAGACTGGAGGAGGACAAATGTTGTCCGTACCTTCAAAAAGGGGAAAAAAGAGGATCCAAGTAATTATCGTCCATTCAGCCCGATATCAATACTGGAAAGATTCTAGAGCAAATCATTAAACAGACAGTTTGTAATGGCTTAGAAAGCAATACTGTGATCACTAATAGTCAACATGATAGCCATCTTTAAATAATTGAAATGATGCCATCTCAAGGAGGGAATGGGCTTGTTTTCTGCTGCTCCAGAATCTAGGACAAGGAGCAATGGATTCAAACTATAGAAGAGATTCCACCTGAACCTCAGGGAGAACTTCCTGATGGTCAGAGCTGTCCGACAGTGGAATATACTGCCTCAGTGGAGTGTGTTGGAGTCTCCTCCTTTGGAGGTTATTAAGCAGAGGCTGGATGGCCACCTCTTGGGAGTGCTTTGATGGGGGTTCCTGCATGGCAGGGGGTTGGACTGGATGGCCCCTGTGGTCTCTTCCAACTTTATGATTCTATGATTCATTCAGGATGAAAGTTTGGTAGCACAATGACAAAAACAATTAGGGAAAATTTTCAGAATGTTTGACTTGGTCAGAAGTTGAACATGTTTATGTGCAGTCGACTTCTTAACTGCCAATTATCTGATCCCCTGTGGTGATGAATTATCACTTGAAAAAGATGCCAGCAATGTACTTTAGTGTCCAGTGCTAGACGAATTCCCCTCCTCTTCCCACAACAGTCTACTGTGGTGCCAAAAGTATGTTTCAGAGTGCTTTTCATCTCCCAGGGCAAGTTTTTATGGTGCAAAAAGGGCTGTAGAAGAGAATTGGTGCATCCACCAAAGTACATGATTAGACCCCGGCCTCCTTTCTAAAAGCCTGATTGCATTCAATTGGTTGAGTCCTATGAGAGTTACTTGAAGAATGGTTTGATTTTTAGACAAGAAAAGCATGACTATGGTGTCGATATTTCTACCCTTATACTAATATTGAGAGCCAGAGTGGTGTAGTGGTTTGAGCATTGGATTGCAACCCTGGAGATCAGGGTGTGATTCCCCACTCAGCCATGAAAACCCGCTGGGTGATCTTGGACATATCACATACTCTCAGTCCCCAGAAAACCCAATGATAGGTTCACCTTAGGGACACCATAAGGCAGAAACAACTTGAAGGCACACAGCAACAGTAATATGGCTGTCAGCTTTGCCAATTCAGTACCAGCCAGGATACATGAAGCAAATTTGTATAAGGTTGCCTCAAGACCTATGAGAGAAGATACTAGTGGATCTCTCAAGCAAAGTAATCACATTGGCAAGGCAGAAGTTGAACAACAACCAGTCCTAGGTGTCCCTTCATGGTCTAGCAGAGAAAAAAAGAAGCCGAGTCTTCTTTGTAAAAATATGTGGAAGTAATTTTACTTACAGTTACTTTTGCATAGTCCAATACATGGTCTAACGGAGGAGAGGAAAGGAAGATAACAAAATGGTGTTAGGTCAGAGTGATACAGAAAAGAAGTGCCTGTTAACTCTTCCACACATAAACAGGAAGGTGTCATAAATGGGTGCTGTGCCTAAACCTCTATAGAGTAACATGCAGACTAGCAGTTAGTGAGTTTAGGCATGTAAAATTTACTAGCTTTCGCTTTTGATGGGCTGTCACCTTTGATGGGACACAAAAGACTCTGTACTTGTGACCTTGCAAAGCAGACAGATGACATGGTATGACTGACAGGATTAGCTATTTTTCCCCCTGAAAGACCTACTAAAACTTCTTTTGGATTTCTACTCATTCTTTGAGAATGCTTTGTCTGTTTGCCAAATGCTTCTCATCCTTTCACCATCTTTAGCTTTGGCATATTCTGTAAATCAAAGCAGATCTGTGGTTTATTTTTACATGTAACTCTTGTGGAGTGTAATTTCATTAGAGAGATATCCTTTAATTTGGAGCTGAAACAGCAGCTGCTGGTAACCTTATTTGTCTTCACCCCGTCCCACCCATGAGTTATGCTGAATTAGCTGCTGGTTAAATGGAAGAACCATCAGTAGTAGTGTCACTTTTCAGCCAGAGGGGGTGAAAGCATTGTTAGCAACAGCTCAGTGCTTGGAAGTTTTGATCTTTCTAAAGGGTCATGACTGAATCTCCTAATATGAGCCTTCAGTCTTAAAAACAGCTATAGGAAGGGTATGTTATGAGTTGGCTTAAGGCTTCTCTATGCATCCTGTTTTCCAATTAAAATTGCACATGTATGTGCCTGTCTTGTTCTTCCTCAGCAAGTCTATTAACAGTTTTGAGAGGTCCATTTCAATCAGGGAAACTGTGCAGGGAGAAGTCTGCCCTAAGCCAATGACCCTTCCTACATCTTTGGCCTTGGCAGGCTGCTTTCATTCTTTAAACAAAACACCAGGAGACAGGTTTGCAGACCTCGCATGTCAGGCATACTTTGCCATAAAGAGGATTCAGGCTATGTTTCAGCCCCAAGAATAGAGTTAAGGCTTACAAAGAATTCTATTTCATGCTCTCCAACAATTTCAGAGATGAAAACCAGGAGACATCTGGTCAAACAACATCAGAGTATAGTCAAGAGAACAAAAGTTATTTACTTACTGATGAGGTAATGGCAAGACCAGACAACAAGATTAGGTACCAAAAGGCTGCTTCACTAACCATTTAAATCTTTAACTTTAAACTTTAGTGATCTGCAGGGATGAGGAGCCTAAAGTGATTTCCATCAGGGATCAACCAGACCTTTTCCTCAGCCACTTCTAGGTGAAGCATCCAAGGTCTGAGTGCCAACCACCATTTTCTCTGGGCAGACAGACAACAGGGAAAATTTTTCTGAAGAATCTTCCCACCTCCATGTCCTGTGACATAAAGAGAAAACTGACCCAGGCTGGTCCAAGGGAGTCTTCTTTCCCATCTCCTAGGCCTGTGACCTATAAAAAAAAAATCTGGAGACATCCCACTCCTCAAAGTGTGCCTAGGAGTGCTAATCACCACTGCACATTCAGTTCTCACCCCAACTACCTGCCAGTGACCACCTATCTATACTGCCACACCCAGTGTCAGTTATCCCGTACAGATGTAGCAGAAGGCAGGCAAAAAACTGCCTAGAAAGGGAAGAGAATATTCCTCTCCAGCCCCAAAAGGTGATCTGCAATTGCCTGTACTGCCTGAAGGGTGTTTGGGCTGAGTGGAGATTACAAAGGAAGAATTTGAGGGAGAGCAGGCCTGTAAGTAGGCAGGCTTCAACTTTTCTTCTTATTCGTACCCCACATACCAACACATTCAACAGTTTTTCCACACTGTGGTCTCTCTTCCCAGAACCAAGCAAAAACCTCCCTTACAGTTGTGTGTCGGGGGGGGCAGATAATGAGGAAAAGCACACAAGCTAGGAGAGGCTGCAGTCCTTTGCTTTTGTATGAGCTGAGAGGGTTCCTGTCCTGTTCAGTAAACTTAGGGTAATAATGAGTGTTAGAAATATGAAAAGGGAGAAGGGAGTTCATAATAAATGGGTGTTTCTTAAAAGTGAGATACTGAAGGCACAATTTCGAATAGTTCCAATGAGAAGGAAAAATGGGAGATGTCTAAAGGATCTGGGGTGGTTGTCTACAAAACTTTCAACAAAGCTACAATTTAAAAGGGGTATGTTCAAGAAATGGAAAATGGGGGAAATTATCTGCTCTAGAGGGCTCCAAAGAGGAGTTCAAACAAATAGCCAGCATATGTAGGGAAAAAGTCAGAGAAGCTAAGTGCAGAATGAGCTCAGGCTTGCTAGAAGCATTGAAAACAATAAAAACAGCTTTTTTTGGTTATGTCTGTAGGAAGAGCAGGATGGCATTTCGTCGTCTTCTGCATGGAGAAGATGGTGAGGGACAGTGACAAAGCACAACTACTCAACACTTTCTTTGCCTCAGTCTTCTCCCAAAAAGAAAACAGTACTCAGCCTGGGGGAAATAGAGCAATAACTCAGAGGAGAAATTCAGTGCAGTATAGATAAAGAGGTAGTACAGGAATATCTGGCTACTGTAAATGAATTCAGGCTTCCAGGGCCAGATGAACTACATCCAAGGATATTAAAAGAACTGGCAGAAGTAATCTCAGAACCACTGACAATAATCCTTGAGAATTCCTGGAGAATGGGAGAAGTCCCAGCAAACAGGAGGAAATAAAGTATTGTCCCGAACTTCAAAAACATTTACTACCCAGTCAGCCTGACATCAATACTGGGAAAGATCCTAGAGAAGATCATTAAACAGTCTGTAAGCATCTAGAAAGAAATGCCATGATCACTGAAAGTCAACATGGGTTCCTCAAAAACAAGTCATGCCAGACTAATCTTATCTCTCCCCTTTTTTTTTTATAGAGTTACTAGCTTGGTAAATGAAGGGAATGTTGCAGATATAGCATACCTTGACTTCAGAAAGGCCTTTGACAAGGCTAGACAATACTACTTTTAGGTGGATTTCTAATTGGTTCACCAGCTGACCCCAGAGGGTACTCACCAATGGCTCCTCTTCATCCTAGAAAGAATTGACTAGTGGGATACCGCAGAGTTTTGTCCTGTGGCCAGTGCTGTTCAACATCTTTATCGATGATGTGGATGAAGAAATAGAGGACATTCTTATCAAATTTGAAGATGACACCAAATTAGGAAGGATAGCTAACAGTCCAGATGACTGCATCAGAATTCAGAATAACCTGAACAGTTTAGAGAACTGGGCCAAAACTAACAAAATGAATTTCAACGGGGAGAAGTGTAAGGTACTACACTTGGTCAGAAATAATGAAATGCACAAATATAAGATAGGTGGCACCTGGTTTGACCACAGTACATGTGGAAAGAGTCTAGGAGTCTTAGTAAACCACAAGCCAAACGTGAGTCAGCAGTGTTGCGCTTGGTGACTGGAAGTGCTCTATGGTGTTTTGTGTTCCCTGGGCCTTGGATTGACTACTACTTACAGTTGCTTTACCCTTTACTAGTCTTGCTCATTTGGACTGTTGACTTGCTGTGCGACTTCTGAACTAACAACCACTCTCTTGCTTCTCCCTTTATTGTGCTGCCTAACCTTTGACTGACCTGGACTGGCTTAGCTGCTCAAAAGCTCTTGCATTCCAACCGCTTGCTTCCTTGGAATCTTGTTGACTGGAGCATAAGACAGTATCAGACCTGCATTTCAACCTGAAAACCAACAATTGAAAATATTTTTCTATCCCTATTGCATAACACCACTTCAAGGATTATTTGACTTCCTCTGATTCTGTGGCCTGAATCTGAATATTTCTTACAGACCCAGGGAAAATCATATATTCCAGAGGGTGAAGTCATACATTAGTGGAGTATGTCCATTACTCTGGAGTCTTGATGTTCAGTTTTTGGCATCTACAACTAGAACTCCAAATAGCAAAGCTGGGAATAAGTCTTGCCCATGACTTTGCTGCCATTAAATCATAATGTTGCAAGTTTATTTAAATGCTTATTGGTCATTTAATCCAGTTCTGCATTCATCATCCTTACGTTGTCCTCATATCTCTTTTTCTTCCTTCTACCTATGGAGGAAACGTTATTGGGTGGCTTTGTAGACTTGGGCTACTTTATAAATATTAGATATGTACATTCATTTCAGGTTCAGGTTCTGAGAGTTATCCTTTGGGTGGACAAGAGATACATCTTGGCTGTAATATGTGGTTACGTGCATAGCATTGCAGATGATTCACCATATTAAGATGCCAGGAAGTGCAGTTTGCCACTAGAATCATGCAGTAACACTTTATATCCATGCTTATGGTACTTCACAGCAATCACAGTCCTGACTAACGATGGCTGAAGAACTGCCTACTAGACCAGGTGAAAGAATACTGAATCCACACTCCTCTCACTTAAGAGCATGGTAGAAATTATACAAGACTCTCACTATAGTCTAACTTTGTGAAACTGTTGCAGATGTGTCCTTGGGCTGGAAGAAGTTTGATTCTGGTGTGACTCAGTTGCTGCCTTCTCCCACCCGTTTACCATTTCTTCTTGGCTGTTCTGCCAGCAAATCTTAAATAGCAGAGCAGTTCTGCCAATGGAATGCTTGGCAGCAGATCTCTGAAATTAGCTGGCAGAACAGGGTCATGCCAGTTTGAGACATTTGTGTTACCAGAAGAGGCTTGCACCTAATCCCAACTGCATACAGCTGGCACATCTTTGGGTTAGCACTGCACTATTAGACTGCATAGTTCTTCAGATAAGAGAACAACTTCAAGTAGAGAAATTTCTTCTGAAGGTCCTTCAAATGATACAGTGGGCTCATGGATCAGTACTCATGGATTTGATTATTTGTGGGGTATTTATTTAATCTATTTATTTAAAAAATCTTGCTCTATTTGACCTTGCCATGAAAAAATATGTTCTCTCTAGGAATCTCTAGGTCCTCCAGGGTAATTCTATGGCCCACTTCTACCAAAAGTGGACCATAGAGTTGTGCTGGAAGACCTAAAGATTCCTAAAGAGAACACTTCTCTAGGCATTGCTAGGTTCTCCAGCATGACTCTTTGGATTATTTCCACTGGAAGTTGATCACAGAATCATGTTGGAAGAACTAGAGATTCCTAGAGAAATGTTCTCGGGTTTAAAAAAAAAAAGTGTTCATGATTTTAATTTTCGTTCACTTTTTCCCCACTTTTTCATGGTCTTGCACCCTAACAATATCCCAGAGGGGAGGGATCACTGTACTGTCTTCTCAAAAATAGGACAAATGTTCTTGAAAACAAAGAAATAGCCAATTAAAGGTGTTCACCTTTGTCTGTGTAGCATGAACAATATCTGTGTAGCATGAACAATAAAATCTTGCAGACTATGTTCGCTTACCATTTAGCCTCCATACGTCCATTTTCCATCCTTCAGCTGAAACCTCTCATCTCTTTCCTGTCCATTTTACATAAGTAGTTTTGATGACAGCTGCTAGATTAGACTTTGAAGCTTAAAAGATTAAAGAAACCACTAAACGCAGTTTCAAAGAAGTGAAGGGTGTGTTTGTCTGGAGGTTGCTGTTTGCGCACTGGTGGCTGAATACAAGATTAGAAACAGGCTGTGACCTACAACAGTGATCGTATTCTGCTAGCCATTGTAGAAAAGTAGCCTTCAATTCAAGTCATAAACTGGAAAGGCAGCTGGCTTTTATCTTGAGCTCATACATAGTGTGGATATATGTAAATTTGACACATACAGCAGACCTATTCAGTGATTTACTCAACATGCAAGCAGGAAAGAGCAATAGCTTTGCCTCTTCCTCCTTACTTCCATTGCTGTCCTGTATGAATGAAGTGACAAGTTGGAATCCATGTGAACTGGGAAATCATAGGATGAGAAGTATCTTATACAAAGGGCTTTTTAAAGGAAATTGCTGATCACTCCAAAGATCTTCAGGACAAAAGCACATTCTTCCAAATGACATCTGACTGCATGAGGTGATGAAATTTGGAATGTCTGTTTATTGGGGGTAGTTTAACAATATCTTATCCAGAGGCCTTCACGTGGTGTATGCAACTAACTGATGCAGCTCAGCAGAACTGGCTTTCTGTAGTAGTCAAGATGAGACCAAACAAATAGCTGTCTCATTTGATCATGGACAGTAGGAGAAACCAAACTCCTTACTCTCGTCTGAAATGGCCCAGCTGAAGTATTGTTACCCATAGCCTTAAATACTAATTGAAGACTCTATCAATAAAGTTGTTCTCAACTTTACCCCATTTTATACTTCTGTTCTAACTCCTGGGGTCTGTATAGGGGTGGTAGTGGTAAAGATCTAAATGATTTAAGGCCAGGATATGTGAAAGACCACCTACAATTCCTTGTCTGAGGCTTTATGACTTACGATAGAGATGTTCCCCCATGCCCGTTGGTGATCAGGTTGGCAAACACAAGAGACAGGGCTTGGAATATAGTTATCCTTTAATATTCACAGTTCTCTGAATTGTACAAAGCACATCTAGGCTCAACAACTGTTTTCCCAAGCTTTCTGCACGTTAGGGAAAGTGCCATACGACAGTGCACAGATTGGGGCAAGTGCACGTACAAATGCATATACAAGCAAAAGTTACATTGAAAATGCAAGCAAATTTTTGTGCAATTTTTTTAGAACATTGCCAACTGGTGCAGACATTAGACAGAATCAATTTATGACTGAAAGCAAGCAAAACAGACATGGATATGAGGTAGACAGATTTGTCCAAGCCTGGTTGTACTTGAAAAACCGTAGGCATAGTATGGGTTGTATACTGCCCTCTCTACACACTTTTGTACTCCAAATCCCCCCTTTCTTTAAACTGCTCTTCCACAAAACTAGGGCCTTTGATGTGTAGAAGGAGTCAGGGTGTTGGCGTACATTCAAATGTAAAGTTCTAGCAAAAATCATATCCACAATCTGTGCTTTTCACCTTAATCATTCTTTTTTTTTTTACATGTATCTAAATCTCATTCACATTATAGCCATTATTATTATTTATTCTCATAATTAATATTTAGGAAGATATACTATTAATAATTTCATTCTTATTTCTATCCTTTTCTACTAAATTTAAACTCTTACTATTACTGGATATATTCTTATTACTAAACATGTCATTACTAACCCTATACGTGAACCTATCCCCAGCACCAATTATATTTCAGATTATGCCACCTTCCAAAATTGTAGTTCTTCCTGTGGAGGTATGACACATTCCTCTTTTATTAAAAAAATTTCCACAAATATCTTCCATATTAATTCAAAATCATTCCCTTTCAATATTCCTTTTTTAACCTTAATTCCACATGTTAACTTATCATTAATCGCAGTTTTCCACACTTCTTTATACCAGTCCTCTATTTGAAATTCTCCTTTCACCTTAATCATTCTGTGGCACATGGCAGCTTTGCTTCCTGCAGAGTGCGACTGTCGCAGCTCTTCATGATGTGCTGATGGTTTTTAAAGCTGGAAGGGAAGAAAAGTACGGCTCTTGGATTATTAAGAGTAATCTAATCTTTCCGTTTGTCAAACAGATTTTTTTGAGTACATGGATACAGCTTACCTACTTCTTAAGATGGCTCTCGGAACAGTTTGTAGTTTACTGGGTAATACCATGTGGATTTGTGTGGATTTTCCAAGTAAATGCATTATGTATATGGCTTACACGTTGCTTAGACTGTCTGCATCAATAATTAAAGCAGTATTATGAGGGATGATGGGAAGGAGCACTGCTGGGTTTTCTGGTCATGCTCAAGGCATTACAAATGTGCTCTTTCTAATTTTGTGCTTTTTGTGATGCTCTAAGTGTAATTGCATGCATGAACTGGTGTGTTTCTTTTTATTCTGAAAGGAAATCTCTTTTTTTCTGTGTCTGTCCTGTAGTAAGAAATTCCTTCCCTAAGAAAAGCCCATGGAATTTGTGGGGTTGCCATATGTTGACAGGCAATGTGAAGGCACAAACAAACAGTAAGAAAGATGAGTAAAAAGTAGTAGCAAAGGGAGTAATATGGCATTTTAGTAAAAACTATAGTATGGTGTGATGCAAGGAGCTTTTATAAGGGACATCTTGGTGGTACATATTGAAGTAGACAACTGTATATTTATTTATTTATTTAAGTTAAGTTAAGTTAAATAAATTTTCCATGTGAAAACTGATTCAGATGATTGGGCAACTAATCTGTGTCTGGCATATGTTTGAAGAATCATGAAACCATCCTAGAAAGAAGTGACTTGTTGGGTGTCTCAGGGTTCTGTCCTGATGTTATTGCATAGCTTTATACAGGATATGGGTGAAGAAAGAGAAGACATGCTTATCAATTTAAAGACGACACCAAATTATAAGGGAGTTGTTAATGCCACAGAGGACAGGATCATAATTCAAAATGACCTTAATAGATTGGAGAGCTGGGCTGAAGTTAACAATATGAATTCCAACAGGGATAAATATAAGGTATCATGTTTAGAAAGGAGGAGGAAAATGCACAAACATAGAATGAATGATACCTGGCTTGATAGCAGGGCATGTGAAAAAGATATAGGGATCTTAGAAGATCATATGAATCGTCAGTGTGATGTGGCAGCCTAAGAAGCCAATGCAATTGATGCTCAACCATGGAATAAAGAGACCAGACACAAAAGTTGAGTTACTAAGGGCCACTTTATTTTGCCCTGATTTATTTAAATTGTGTTAACCTGAAAGATATAAGAGTAGGGGAGCAACATGATATGGGTCCAGCTGATGCCGGGGTCACAATGTGATATCCTGCTCAAAATACCCATGGGCAATAACACCTCAGCCCCAAGGGCAATCCAAATTACTTTGGTTGCTCCCCAGTCCAGCATCTTGGAAGGTAACCCAGGGGCTCTCACCCAAGCTGCAGGGCTCTAAAAGTGAATGTCTTATTCCCAGATTAACCTCAAAGGTAGTTTCTTTCACCAGCCCCCTGGGATGCAGGGCCCTAAAGAGGAGGTTCCAGAACCCTACGCTACACCAAATGGCTGCCAATAGATTATCACCAAAGTTTTATTATCCCCCATGACATGTATATGGGGTGGACTGTTTCACTGTCTCCTCTGCCCCATCACATGTCCTGATGTGGTGCTTAGTACCAGCCAATCATAATCTCTGGTCTCACTCCATGGAGACCATCAAAAGCTTACCTTCCCCTGCAGTGAAGTTTGTCACCCAAATCCAGGTAAGTATTCTAGGTCACAGCAACAGGAGTAACATGTCCAGATTGAGGAGAGTAATAGTCCCAGTTCTGAGTGCTCTACTTCAAGAGCTATTGACAAGCTATTGACAAGCTGGTGTTACCCTGATTTCTGGGGTCCCGGGAGGGACACCTAAATGTGCTCACAAAAATGGGGAGGGAATTAGCACAGAGCACAAGTTGGCAATGCGAGAGGCAGGGTAACGTAGCAAGATCTTGAACCCTATGTCTACAGGGTCAGACCGAGTCAAGGATGAGACAGATGTTGAAATTAATAATTGTTTTTATTAAGCACAGTCAAACAAATGTATGCAACACACTCACGCAAGAAACTATAGAAATAAAGGTAGGAGCGTATAGAGGGATTTTTGAGGAGGTTTGGTATGGGAAATACTATACCTGTCCTGAAGCCTGGGTAGTTCACAGCTGAAGTTTGTAGAGATGAAGTTCTCAGTACTTGGGACTGAGGGGAAGGCTCGCCAAGCAAAGTGGCAGCAAGGCGGGATGGAAGTCGGGAGTGATCCGAAGAGGGTCTCAAAGTCAGGGGGTTTTATAGGGGAAAATATGGCCGCAGGCTAGTCCGTACTTGGGGAAAACAACGAGTTTCGGGCTGGAGACAAAGCCTCCGAAAGGTCAGAATTTAGCATGATTGCGTTATGTCCGAATTGACAATGGAGTGGACAGTATGCAAACGCAGAGTGCTTGACAGATGAGGGTTCTTCTAATCAAACTGCCTGCTCGGGGCAGGGAGTTCTTTGTAAGCAGCATGCATACATAATAGAGAACTTGCCTTTGAGGTCTGAAGCGGCGGGACGGCTATTTCTGGCCTGCCTGTATTGTGTTGGAATATTATGGCGATTATCGGCCGTGCCTGTCTGCGAGCTCGTCCGGGGGACCTCGCAGCACGTGGAGAGGAATGGGTATAGGAGGCCAAATTATTGATATCAAAGCGATATCTAATATCCCTCAAGTCCGGGCTAAAAACTGCAGTAACACTGGGATGTGTGTCCAGAGAAAAGCGAGAAAGATCATAAAAGGTGAGGAAACTAAGTCCTGTGAGAAACATCTTTGGAAACTGTTCCTGTGTGGCTTGGAGAAGAGAAGACACAATAGTCATATTTAAATACCTAGAGTCATGTAGAAGATGGAGTGAGATTGTTTTCTTTTGCTCCAGAGACCAGCACAAGAACTTGTGTATTTAATTTACAAGAAAAGAGATTCCTCTTAAACATTAGGAAGAACTTCTTCACAGTAAGAGCTGTTTTACAGTGGAACAGACTGCCTTAGATGTGGTAGATTCTCCTTCTTTAGATGTTTTTTAACTGAGGTTGGATGGCTATATGTTGGGAATGCTTTAGCTGTGTGTTCCTGCACATCATGAGGTTGCCTTAGATGGCCCTTGCAGTCCCTTCCAACTCTGTGATTCTGTAATTGTATGAATCATGCCTGTATCTCCAACTGCTCAGAGCAGAAGAGATGACAGAGTACTGGAAGGGCTGCTTCAGTGAAACTGACTGTAAGATGTCCCCTGAATCTACCTGCACCTCCTCCTGTGCCTTCCCTCAGTAGTAAAGTTTCCTTGTAGAAACAAATGTCCAACATTAAATCAACGACATCTTTATAAAGAACAAGGGAAAACTTTTGTATAAAGGCATACTTTTGTGTCCAGTAGCATGGAAATGAGATTTCCTTCCATTCTTTCTCTTGCAACAACCTGTTGGACAGGGTCTCACTGCTCATCGGAGCAAGATTAAGGGTGCAGAAGGGACTGCAAGAAGCGGTGGGGGGGATCACTAAATCTGGAGGAAGCAGCAGAATCAGTGGAAGGTACTACTGTGTCTTGGCCTCTGCCTAAAAAATCCACGAAAGTCTGCTAGTGGCAGTCAACATAAACCAGAGTTTGGGAGAATTACCTTTTTGGTCTAGAATACCCAATCATTCCCACAACTCTGTTATAAACATTTTTGAAGGCCCATTAAAAAGGTAAAGTACGTGCCTTTAAGTTACCTGTTCACTTAAGTGATCCCATGAATTTTGAATGCTCAGAGTAGTTCACACTCAGTTAAGTCAGAAAAGGAGAGAAGAGAAAGGAGAGGAGGGGGTGGAATCTTACCCTTCCTGGTAGGCTCAGGAAAAACCAAACCACTGCAGCCTTTCATAGCTTGCATATTCTTCCTCATCAATAATTTGTGCCATCTTGACCTGCTCTGATGTTGCCTGGGTTTCATCTGTGACATGTTGGAGCGTATGCTGTAACTAAATTCATTCCATGAAACTCTTACTGGCTCTAGTGCAGTTGATGGAGGGGAAGTACTATTATTTATTTTTATTCTGTGTTTATACACTTTGTACATTTCTGTTCCATGTTTGCACACTCCCGGGGTGATGTATTAAGTATTGTTACATGTAAAATATGAGCCACCTTTTGGGGTAGCCCTCCCAAAGTGATGCAAAATAAAAATTAAAACAATTAACAATAGAACAATAATAAGAACAAAAATAAGATCAAACTGAACCATTAAAATTAGATAGTTCATATACACAATGATTCCAGTGGTGTTCTAAACTCAGTTACAGGGTTACTATTTAAGATCTTCACTGATGGACATCAAATGGAACAGAACCGCAGGAAAAACCACAGCATTCCCCCCTTCACAAAATGGCAGCCACTAGTGGGAGATGTACAGTCTTTTTTGTGGCAGTTACCATTCCATTTTAATCCAGAATGTTTCAGAAAACATAACATCCAGGATACTCTGGGAAACTGAAATGACAGCTGCCACCTTGTTATTACCACAACAGGCAGCAGTTTTAAAAGTGAAGTAAAATAAACGGGAGAGAAAATAACAACTTGAATGTTATTTCAGTTAAAAAGTATAAAAACTGAAGTTCTACAAAATCAAAACATATGGGGTAACGAAATAGAGATGCGTGCTTGCATTGCATTCTTAATGAAAGGTGAGTATGTGACTTAACAAAACACCAGAGCCTAAAAACAATCCATTAAAAAGCAATTTGTTTCTCTTAAAGTACTGAAAATATGAGAATGAATTTAAAAGCTAATGGTGTTACATTTCTAAGTAATGCTTATACATTTAAATATAATCAAACTCCAACAGCATTACATTTTTAAGTAACAGTTAATGTTGCAAGTTATTTCCATTTGTTATTTGTAGTAGTTTGGGGTTCTTTTGGAGTCCCCAATAATTTTCAAGTAATTTTACTTTTTCTCACAATTTAATGATGAATAGTTTTATTTGTAGCCACAAACAGAACTAATTTTACAAATTGGTCACAATGGTTAACATTAATGATAGGTTGTTTAAAAGACAATGCAGTTTTAATACATGAGTGCTGAAGCCAACATTTCGGAGCTCTGTCACAGACTGCTTTTGTTACTGTTGTTTTGATGAAAGCTCTGAGCAATTCATGAAAGCGGCACATGGAGCTGTGTGGGTGATACAGGCTGACAAAAAGTCAGAAGAATAGACCCAAAGAAAGCACGAAACCACCAGTTAAAGGAGAGCGGGAAACAGTAACCAGATGGTTAAGGAACCAAGCAAAGAGGGCTCAGGAGGGAGTAGCCCCATTCACGGGCTGGGGTGAGGAACCATATCTGAGTGCCTTCCAGAAGCTGGTGAATATGCTGCCCCAGTGACTTGTAACACTGGCCCACGCTGCTTAACAGCAGCTATTCTGGCTGGAAGTTCACAAGTGGGATGTGGATGCAGGATTTTTCACCGTAGGGACTTGCATTCAGAAATGTATTTAGAATGCTGGTTTCATTTAGCCATCATCTTATCATATGCTCACAACTATATTGTCTCCAATAAGCATCTATGAAGCTTGTATCTTTTATCAAATGCTCAAACCTATATATATGTGGTCCTCAACAAGTATCTGTGGAGCCTGTAGCTATTATCACTATTGACCTTTGTTATAATATATTTATGTGTTTATAAGGTTGTTTACTTTATGTTTATATATCTATGTAATATATAAAAGTCAAAGTTTGTTTGTCTGTGTCAGGTGAAGACCTCCTATGATTGGCTGCAGGCAAAGGCCTCATATGATTGGTTGCCTGAGAAGATTCTATGGAATCCTGGCATTTGCAGTTTGGGGAGCGGCCTTTAGAATTCTCAGCCAGAGAGCTCTGAATAGGCCGGTTGCTATGGAGGAGAGGCCTGGCAGCAAGGAGGAAGGCAGTGTACTTCTTTCAGGAACCCCACCTCTGTATATTAATAACTCTGAATACAGATTGGAATAGGGAATATGGGAAAAAGTTACAGGTACTGGGCAAGACAATTTGGGGAATTAGAGTTACGGGGTCTCAAATCTTTCTAGCAAGTATTATCTGTGAGAAAGTAAATTCGTGGGCAACGCTAATATACTTATATGGTTTAATCATTAATCTTGTTCTGTAGTATGGTTCATACAGTATAATTTTTGTCACTTACCTGTCAGTGGTTGTCCTGTATAGTGTTTTAGAGGCCATTGTGGTTGTTTGTTTATATGATTTCATTTAGCCGTCATCTCAGTTAAGAACCTTTAACAGACCTATTCTCTAGTGTTAAATTATTGTTCATTACATTTGTCTAATTTTGTATCAGAACCATCATCCATCATCTACAATATAAACTGGTGGATAATAAACTAGAAAAATACAGCAGTGAGAAACCATCAATGCAGAAGCTTCTAGAAAAGATGGCCAAATATTTATGTGGGTTTCCATCTATGTGCCATGAATTCAAATGTTGAAAGGGTTTTGAGGTACATTTCAATGAGTCCACGGGTCTTCCAGGATGAGCTGCCTTGAAATCCACTCAGTTTAGTAAACTGAATAATATGCATGAAGGTAGCATGAAATCTGGGACTACAGCCAGAGCTTCTTGTATTTGCTGAACCTTCTTCAAGGGAATCAGTCGAGGCAGATTTAATCCATAGCATTAAGTAGTGCCTGCACAGTTCTCTTAATAAACCTCATTATTCTTTGGAAAACACTGTAGATGCTTTAAGGGGATTTAGTTAAGGCATATGGTTTTCTTCTCCTCTAATCACAGTATAATTCCAGTTCCACCTTCCATTTAGCAACAAGGCAGAGACAGATGTGATCTGTACTGTTCTTTGTCTCTCCAGACTGATCTGACAATTAGGAAGAGGCTGTGATTTAGTAGTGAAACAAAATACTGCTTTGTAGGGTGTAACATCAACTTTGTAAAAGAATTTTTAAATATATCACTCAGTAGTATCACTGGATTAACACTGATACAGTAAAAGGACCTAGGTTATATTACAGAAGATAGAAAATGACAGCAAATTTGGTCATCTTATCCAATAACATCTATATCAGCCCACAGTAGAGAAAGTGGGCTTGAAATGATATATATCAATGGTATTTTACTGCAGCAAAAGATACAGAAGGAACCCTCCCCACTGCATGACGAGTATTCACAGTTTCAGTCGTCCATGATCTGCTCCAAGGTGGTGACCACCAGTGGCAGCCAGGGTACTTTCTCTGCAAGCCGGGCCAAGAGAGGCACAGGTCGAGACACAGATGGGTTTCCAGTGTGCCTCTCAGTTAAGGAAGCAGACGGACACCCCTTCTTTAGCTGAGAGAGGCATGCAAAGCCCAGCACAGCCACCTCCATACCTCTCTTGTCCAAGAAAGGGGACAGACACTATTTCCTTTGGTGAAAGATACATATCAAGCCTGACTCTGCAAAATCACTCACTTCTCTCAGGGGGAAGGACACTCCTTGTTTGTCTGAGAGGCACATGAAGCCCAGCATGGCTACACACGTGGGGTGCTACAGGGTTCTGTCCTGGGCCCAGGGCTATTCAATATCTTCATCAATGACTCGGATGAAGGAGTAGAAGGCATGCTGATCAAATTTGCAGATGACACCAAATTAGGAGGGGTTGCTAATACCCCAAAGGACAGGATAAAAATTCAAATGACCTTGACAGATTGGAGAGCTGGGCCAAGGCTAACAAAATGAATTTCAACAGGGAGAAATGTAAGGTCCTGCACTTACGCAGAAAAAATGGAATGCACAAGTATAGGATGGGGGACACGTGGCTGGATAGCAGTACGTGTGAAAGGGATGTAGGAGTCTTGGTAGATCACAAGCTGAACATGAGTCAGCAGTGTGATGAAGCAGCCAAGAAAGCCAACGCAATTCTTGGTTGCATCAATAGGAGTATGGTGTCTAGATCGAGGGAGGTGATGGTACCACTCTATTCTGCTTTGGTTAGACCTCATTTGAAATACTGTGTCCAGTTCTGGGCAGCTCATTTAAAGAAGGATATCGACAAGCTGGAGTGTGTCCAGAGGAGGGTGACCAAAATGGTGAAGGGTCTGGAAGCCATGAAGCCCTATGAGGAGCGACTGAGAGAGCTGGGGATGTTTAGTCTGAAGAAGAGAAGGTAAAGAGGAGACATGATAGCCCCTGGGCCCTGGATGGCCCCTGGGGTCTCTCCCAACTCTATGATTATATGACACTCACTTCTTGGCTGAGAGAGGTACACTAAACTTAGCTATAATATCAATGGCTGTTAGCTGAGAAAGTTAGGAATGAAACTCCCATGTTTACAAGCAGTCCAAATCAGAGTAGCAGTAAGAAACAGCAGGGAGTATTGTTGATAACTATACACATGATGACTCACTATATTGGTTTCTCCTTATGTACTGAATTCAGGCATTCTTACAGTGCCAAACTTTGCAGCAGAGAGACTCAGTATCTTAACTCTTTGAACTTACATTGCTTTCTTTTCATTATAAAAAAAACAAACAAACGGGGGCGGGGGAACCATTTTCTTCTCTCAAAAAAAAAAAGATTTCTGATCGTGATCGGAAAGGAGAAGGTGAAAGACAAAATACAACTCAATCTTCTTGCTTCTCTGAGACATGGGGTAAAGAATGCAACCAGTACTCTCATGGGGCCAATGGATCATTTCATACCAATATTGTATTTTTGTGTTCTTTGGTGTTCATGATGACAGCCCCTTTAACAAGTGCCAGTCATTAATCTAAGTGAAGTGAGGCTATTGTGTGACAGCCACATTTCAGAGTAGACAATGGCAGCATTAAGAAGAGAAAACAAGCAGCTTTTCAGGAAAAATGCTGACATGGGAAGCTCTGGAACAAATGAGGATGTTATTCTCAAAGCCTTGTAGATAAACACTGCATGGAGAAATGGGCTGAGATACTCTCCATGCACAGACACAGCAGCTGCCATTCACAAACCCATTTAATGCTAGCTATTCCTATTTAACATAAGAGCTTAGGAAGAGCTGTGCTGGACCATACTTAAGGTCTAAGTCCAGCCTTCTCTGCTCACTAACTGCTTCCTGAAGGCCCATATACAGGGTATGAGTTCAGTTACCCTTTCCACTCATGTTTGCCAGTGAGTAGGAGTGAGAGGCATATTGTCAGGGTCTTTGCTCTGTGCAGCCAGGCCAAGAGAGGTGCACAGCAAGGCACAGCTGGACTTCCTGTGCCTTCATCAGCCTAGGAGGGATACATTCATTAGCTGAGAGAGGCATGGGAAGGCTGAGCACAACCTCTCTCAGCTCGGGAAGGAGGTGAACATTCCTTCGGTGGCCCAGAGAGGCATACAGCTCCAAGCAGCCAGGCCTCCCACTGAACTTGGCTCCCGTGGATGGGTCTGCTTGCCAAGCCCTGCTAGGAAGGAGGGAAGGAAGGAAGGAGAGAGCTGCCTCACTCCCTCACCACCTCACCTGGCCTAGGGGTCAAACTATAGTGTTTGGTATTGTCCTCATTTTTCACCATCTTCCTTAAGTCTGGGAATGTATTCTTCGCCGATATGGGGGGCCTACTGTACATCCACCATGGTAGTGTCATCCCCTATTAATTTCTCTGTCCAATTGCTTGCTAGAGCCTTCCAAGTTGGCAGCTGCAGCTTACATGCAGGGAAAGCAGCTTCTATTGCGTAGCTCTGCATGATGTGTGATGTGAAGATATTTATCTGCTTTAGATCTCCTCAGCACTCTAAGCACTTGAAATATTAGAAGAGTACGAGGAAAACTTTTTCCTTTCCACCTTTTCCACGTAATTTTACACTTCTCAATTATGTCTCTCTTAGGGATGATAGTAAGTTACTGTTTCTTCCTCACAAGTCAGGAAAATCATTTCCACTGTTTTCTCTTTGTCTCAGAAAGAAAGGAATATTTTTGCACAGTTCTCAACTGGGATTCCCAAAGTGTTTCAAGGCAAAAAAAAAAACAAGCAATCCACTCTAGGTGGCAATGTTTCTGGGGCATCCTGGCCCGTAGCCACGCCCCCATGTGCCCTGGCCACGCCCTGGCCACACCCCCATGCACTGCAGCCACACCCCTGCACAGTGGCCAGGCCTCTCATGCTGTAGCCCCGCCCCTCTCACCCCCCCCCACACACACACACTCCAAGCTCCGCCACTGGGAGGGGGTAGCAAATACCTCAGAGGACAGGATCAGAATTCAAAATGACCTTGATAAATTAGAGAACTGGGCTAAAACTAACAAAATGAATTTCAACAGGGATAAATGAACAGTACTACATCTAGGCAGGAAAAATGAAACGCACGAACATAGGATGGATGACTCCAGGCCTGAAAGCAGTATGTGAGAAAAGAATCTAGGGATCTTACTAGACCACAGGCTAAACACGAGACAACAGTGTGATGCGGTGGTCAAAAAACCAACACGGTTCTGGGCTGCACCAACAGGAACACAATGTCCAGATCAGTGGAGGTACTAGTGCCACTCTATTCTGCTTTGGTCAGACCTTACCTGGAATCTTTTGTCCATTTCTGGGCACCACTGTTCGGGGAGAATATAGACAAGCTGGAATTTGTCCAGAAGAGAGTGACCAGGATGATCCAAGCTCTGGAAATCAAGTCTTGAGAAGAATGGCTTAGCTTGGAGAAGAGAAGACTGAAAGCTGACATAGTCATCTTTAAGTATCTCTAGGAATGTTGTATAGAAGATGAAGTAAGCTTGTTTTCTGCTGCTCCAGTCAATGGATTGGAGCAATCCATTGCAGTCAATGGATCCAAATGGTAAGAAAACAGATTCCTTCTAAACATTAGGAAGAATTTCTTGACTGTAAGAGCAGTTCAGCTGGGCAATAGACTGCAGGGCAATGGATCACCCTTCTTTGGTGGTCTTTAAACAGAGCTTGCATGGGCATCTTTCATGAGTGCTGTAATTATGTCTGCCTGCATGGCAGTAGGTTGGACCAGATGGCCCTTCCAGCTCTAAGATTCTATGATCTTGTCAGTCTATGATTCTGTGGCTCGGTGTTCTAAGGGCACCACCTAGACAGGACTAGTGACTTGCTTGAAAATTCATTCTGCTTTCTCACAGAGGCTAGTTCCAGCTGGCCGTGACTTACAGAGCTGCAGCTTTTGCTCCTCCATCTGAGCAACCTGTCTCTTGTCTGAAATCATTTTGGTAAGAACACCATTCCTTAGATTGCCAAAACCCAGGAAGAAATTCAAATAAGGAGAAAATCTTGGAAACATCCCTAACTGCTGGCTTACATTTCCCATCTCTGCAGTGATTTAGAGTTAATTACCATCCAATTATATAAAAGCAGACAACAATAAAAGAGTTGCAATAAGAGGCATCATGGGTGGTCTAAAGGGATTTATTTCACTAACAAACAGGGGCTAATTTTCATGCCCAAGTTCTGAACATATTGACTCATAATGACATGATCATTTCAGTACAGTACTCAGAGGAGTCTCAGCAGACCAGGCCTTATCTAGATTAAGAATGTAAACATTCTGGCTTAGAGAGAAAGGCTTGAAAACCTCAGCAGCACCTCTTTTGAACTGCCATTAGAGATGTGCTTTTGGACAATAGAGTAACGGAGCTGAGAGGTGCTTGGAAGAGGTCTGGATTAAACCCCTGTCATTGTTGCACCACCTGAGAAGCAGCCATCTAACCTCCATTTAAAACCTCCAATAAAGGAGAGCCAAACATCTTCTAAGGCAAGCTCTAATCATCATGAACTTCCTCTTAACATTCAATTAGAATTTCTTGTAATTTGGATCCATTCGTTCAAGTGCCTTTGCACAGCTAAAACTTGTGTGCCAGTTATGCATGTTCATTGAGATGTCAGATGTGGCTACAATGACACATGCCTTGGTTATATCTTGGTTGGACTACTGTAATGTACCTTTGGAAACTGTTTGGAACCTTCATTGGGTTCAAAATGCAGCAACCAGAATGCTGAACGGATCTAATTATAGGGAGCATATAGCTCCCTTGTTAACACATCTTCACTGGCTACCTGTTCATTTCTGGGCACAATCCAAAGTGCTAGTCAGGACTTGTAAAACCCTGTACAGCTTAGGACCAGCTTATTTGAAAGACCATATCTCCCTCTACAAACGTGCTAGAGTTGTAGAATTTGCAGGGGAAGGCTCTCTCTCAGTCCCTCTAAGTCCCAGGCTCACTTGGTGAGGACATGGGAGAAAGCCTTCTCAGTAGCAGCTCCCACCCTCTGTAACTCATTTCCGCGGGAGGCTAGGCTGGACTTCTCCCTGTGTATCTTCTGCCTGTAGGCAAAAAATATTCCTGTTCAAGCAGGCTTTTAATGTGTGAGCAGGTAAGTTTTTATTTTGATGGATTTTTTTTTAAAAAAAGTATGCTTTTACAATGTTTTTACACTGTTTTATATGGTTGTTTTAATTGCTTTAAATTATATTATAAATATCTTTAACCTTTTTTTTTAAATAATTTTATTAAGTTTCACAAATAAAAAAACATCATCTCAAATTGTACTTTTACATGTAATGTTTTTGTTCTTCCACTCTGATCTAGTTTTCATTTTCTGGATATCTACTCACATATAAAAAATTATGCCTCACAATTCCATGTTCATCTTACGTGCTTGATCTTGCATTTCTCTCATCAACTCCTGTTATGTTACACTTATTCCTCTTTAATTTCAACCATAATTCAGACATTTTCACTTGGCAGTTCCCAGCAATTACCCATTACAATCTGCCATTCTGCTTTTATCTGATCGTCCGATTTCCCCTTTAATCTTTGTGAGACAATATCCGCATTTCTATTCTCAATAAATGTCCCCCACCATTGTTCGATTGTGGGTATTTGCTGAGACTTCCACAATATAAATATCTTTAACTTTTATGGAAACTGCCTTGATCCTATTCTAGGAGAAAGGTAGCATTAAAATAAAATAAAATAAAATAAAATAAAATAAAATAAAATAAAATAAAATAAAATAAATGTCCTGCCCCATGGAACAACAGAAAACAAACTCACTTCTTCCTCTGTGTGAAATTTAACAGTGTATAATCGTTTAGATGGGTTCTTATCATAGAATCATAATGCTGGAAGAGACCACAACAGTCATCAAGTCCAACTGCCTGCCATGCAGGAACACACACTAAAAGCACCCCAAGCAAATGGCCATCCAGCCTCTGTTTAAAAACCTCCAAAGAAGGTGACTCCATCACACTCAAAGGCAGCATTTTCCACTGTTGAATGTCTCTTACCATCAGGAAGTTCTTCTAGATGTTTGGGTGAAATCTCTTTTCCTGTGCCTATTATTAAATACTGAAGGCACAGTCTAAAACTGTGCCAATAAGGAGGAAAAATGGAAGGCATCTGAAGAAACCAGAATGGTTGACTAAAGAACTCTCAGCTGAGCTAAGCGTTAAGAGAAACGTGTACAGGACATGGAAGAGAGGGGAAACCACCAAAGAAGAATTTAAGCAAGTAGCCAGGAGATGTAGGGAGAAGGTCAGAAAGGCTAAAGCACAGAACGAACTTAGGCTGGCCAGAGACATTAAAAACAATAAAAAGGGCTTTTTTAAATATGTTCGCAGCAAAAGGAAAAAGAAAGAGGCGATAGGGTCGCTGCGCAGAGAAGATGGCGAATTACTAACAGGGGGAAGAGAAAAGGCAGAACTACTTAACACCTTCTTTGCCTCAGTTTTTTCCCAGAAGGATACAATGCTCAACCTGGCGGTTGGGGAGCAGGTGAGGAAGCAGGGGAAATGCTGCACATAATAGGTAGAGAGGTGGTACAAGAATACCTGGCCACACTGGATGAATTCAAGTCTCCAGGGCCAGATGAATTGCTTCCTAGGATATTGAAAGAACTGGCAGAGGTCATTTCGGAACCGCGTGCTATAATCTTTGAGAAATCTTGGAGGACAGGAGAAGTTCTAGCAGACTGGAAGAGGGCAAATATTGTCCCCATCTTCAAGAAGGGAAAAAAAGAGGACCCAAATAATTATCGCCCAGTCAGCCTGACGTCAGTACCCGGAAAGATCCTGGAGCAGATCATTAAGCAGTCAGTTTCTAATCACTTAGAAAGCAACGCGGTACTCACGAGAAGTCAACATGGATTTCTCAAAAATAAGTCATGCCAGACTAATCTTATCTCTTTCTAGGATAGAGTTACTAGCTTGATAGAGGAAGGGAATGCTGTGGATGTAGCATATCTCGATTTCAGTAAGGCCTTTGACAAAGTTCCCCATGACATTCTTGCAAAGAAGCTAGTAAAATGTGGGCTGGACAGAGCTACTGTCAGGTGGATCTGTAACTGGTTGACTGACCGTTCCCAAAGGGTGCTCACCCATGGCTGCTTTTCATCCTGGAGAGAAGTGACTAGCGGGGTGCCACAGGGTTCTGTCCTGGGCCCAGTGCTGTTCAATATCTTCATCAATGACTTGGATGAAGGAATAGAGGGCATGCTCATCAAATTTGCAGATGACACCAAATTGGGAGGGGTTGCTAATACGCCAGAGGACAGGATCAAAATTCAAAATGACCTGGACAGATTGGAGAGCTGGGCCAAGGCTAACAAAATGAAATTCAACAGAGAGAAGTGTAAGGTCCTACGCTTAGGTAGAAAAAATGGAATGCAGAAATATAGGATCTGGGACACGTGGCTGGATAGCAGTACGTGTGAAAGGGATCTAGGAGTCTTAATAGACCACAAGCTGAACATGAGTCAGTAGTGTGATGCGGCAGCCAAGAAAGCCAATGCAATTCTCGGCTGCATCAATAGGAGTATGGTGTCTAGGTCGAGGGAGGTACTGGTAGCACTCCACTCTGCTTTGGTTAGACCTCATCTTGAATCCTGTGTCCAGTTCTGGGCACCCCAATTCGAGAAGGACATGGTCAAGCTGGAGCAGGTCCAGAGGAGGGTGACCAAAAAGGTGAGGGGCCTGGAAGCCATGCCCTATGAGGATAGACTTAGAGAGCGGGGTATGTTTAGTCTGCAGAAGAGAGGGGACATGATAGCTATGTTTAAATATTTGAAGGGATGCCATGTAGAGGAAGGAGAGGGCTTGTTTTCTGCCGCTCCAGAGACCAGGACAAGGAGCAATGGATTCAAGCTGCAGGAAAGGAGATTCCACCTGAACCTCAGCAAGAATTTTCTGACAGTCAGGGCTGTCCAGCAGTGGAAAATGCTGCCTCGGAGTGTAGTGGCGTTTCCTTCTTTGGAGGTTTTTAAGCAGAGGCTGGATGGCCATCTGTCGGGAGTGCTTTGAGGGTATTCCTGCATGGCAGGGGGTTGGACTGGATAGCCCGTGTGATCTCTTCCAACTCTACGTTTCTATGATTCTATGATTCCACCCCATTAACCAGATCATCACTATTGGTTGGGATAAGATCTAAAATAGCTGATCCCCTTGTTGCCTTCTCTGCTGTCTGGACTATGTAATTTTCTGCAAAGTAAGTGAGAAATTTGTGGACTTTATATTCTTGCAGAGCTTGACTTCCAGCACTTATCAGGATGGTTGAAATCTCCTGTTACTATTGCATCTTTCCTTTCTGAATGTTTGATAATCTGTTCAAGGAAGGCATCCTTCACGGCCTCAGTCTGGCTTGGGGGTCTGTAGTAGATTCTCCACAATGACATTCCTTTTGTTTCTCTCCCTCTTAATTTTTACCTATATGCTCTCAACCTGACTTCAAGGATTTGAGCCATGGATTTCTTCACAAGTATAAACATTCTTGACATATAATGTTACTCCTCCTCCTTTCCTGTTTGGTCTATTTCTCTGAAATAAGTTATATCCCTCTATTATTACATTCCAGTCATGGGACTCATCCCACCAGGTTTCAGTGATGCCTCTTATATCATGTTTGCTTTTCTGTGTCAAGAGTTCAAGTTCATCTTGTTTATTTCCCATACTTTGTGCATTAGTGTAGAGACAGATAAGACCATGGCCATTTCCACACTACACTCTTATAGTGCGATTATTCCACTTTCAACATCCTATGGAATCCTGGGGTTTGCAGTTTCGGGAGGGGCTGACCGGCCCCTCTCGAAACTGCAAACCCCAGGATTCCATAGGATGTTGAAAGTGGAATAATCACGCTTTAAGAGTGTAGTGCGGAAATGGCCCATGAGTCGTTCTTCCTGACCACTTATTTAAGTTTCCCCCTCACACACACTGTTGAGTTCTTGTACTGTTCTCCTAATTCTCTCTATAATATTTGGGCTGTTATCTCTGGTGCTTGATGAAATCCTGCCCTCAAGAATGCTGTCTTCTTCCCTTCCCCCAATAACTCAGTTTAAAGCCTCCTAATTAGGTTTCTGAGACTCTTAGCAAAAATGTTCCTACCAACAACTGTGAAGTACATCCCATCACTTACCAGAAGTCCATCTTCATGAAACCACAGATCCAAGAAGCCAGATGGTTCCTATGGAGCCAGTTGTTCACCTCCGCTATTTTTCTTTCCCTTCCGGGGCCACGTCCTTCAACTGGGAGAAGAAATGAAATTCCAGTCTGTGCATCAAGGTCCTTCAGCTTCCTACTCAGAGCCTTATAACCCCTTGTGATATCCTGAAGGCTGTGCCTTGCAGAGTCATTGGTTCCCACATGGATCAAAATGAAGGGGTGATGGGCAGTTGGTTTGATAAATCTTGTCAGCGTCTTGTTACATCATGAATTTTTGCCCCAGGCAGACAGCACACCACATATCTCCTCTGGGGATTGGCAGGGGCCATTTGGTATACCAGATCTTCCAATGTCACCTGCATGTTCTCTGAGGACTGAGATTGTTGCTCGAATTCCTGTTCATCATGGGAGAAAGTCTCAAACGGATTCTGTAGCTCCAAATTCACAGAATGATTCCTGGCTTTTCTATTGCTATGCGTCACATTTCCTCCAAATGTCTACCTCCTGTTTTTGGGAACATGCCATCTGTGTATGATTTTCTAATTAGATTCCTTCATTTGTGCAGAAAGTGATCTGGAGGGTGAACCAAATCCTGCTCCAAGTTTCTTCTTTTAAATTCTATATTTAGATCTATGCTTCCCAGGTGAATTGGGTGCCTTGTAGGTGTCCATAGGTAGGTAGGTGGGGAACAGATAGGTAGGTAGGTAGGGAGAGAGAGAGAGAGAGAGAGAGAGAGAGAGAGAAGAGATATGTCATTCAGATATTTATTTATGTGGTAGACTATATATCATTTCAAACCATGTGGGAGTCAAACCTCCTTGTTTCTATTTTCTGTTTTCTTTAACCATGTCATGGCCACTGTCTTGAATTTATCTTCTTATTTTTTTGGACCTTGATGGAAGGCTCTTGTTAAACAGATTTTGAGTTTATACATTTCCTTTTCTATCAATCTCTTAATTCAATCATTTTGTCATCAACTAGAACTGAGAGAGAAAGGGGAACAAAACAGAGGGTTGGGGCAAAGGAATGTGTCCATGGTTTCCAAGCATGAAATATAGCTTTAGTGAAAGACTTTTCTAGCAGGTTTGGAGATTTTTTTACTTATTGGCAAGAAAGGTAACGTACCATTGTCAAGTTTGATGATGTCTGCACATATTCATGGGATTCCTCTTCCTCGTCTTCCTCGCTCTTCTATTTAATTAATTGTTGTAATGGACACAAAATAACATTATACTGTATAACAATAACAAGAAAGCCAGAGTGATGCAGTGTTTGACCACTGGATTAGCAGTCTCGGAGGCCACGGTTCACTTGGCTGTAGAAATCCACTGGGTGACATTTTACAGTTCCAGAGGAAGGCAATGCTAAATTTCTTTTTTGGGGGAAAAAAAAAGCTTTCCAAGAGAACCATGCTATCGGCTTCCCATAGGATTGCCGTAGGTCAGAAACAGAATAGATCACTGTACCCTATTGGCTAAATAAAATGGACATGATGCTTAGCTCTTGCAACTGTCTGGCATTTGGAGCTTCAGTGAGTATGGAATCCATTAACACAGTTTATTAAGCTGGGAAGATTTTAACTGAGTATGTTATCAGTATTTATCTTTTTGACTATAATGTTTCAGAATACAAAAGATAATTCTTCAAAACAGGGAATGTCTTGTATGCTTAAGACCATAAACAAAGATAGTGAAAGAAAAGTAGAGAAGTGGGAGGTGAAGGATATCAACCTCTGTTGGCATCGGGAGCATAAATGTTCAACTGCACAACTGAGAAAGAGATAGTTGCTTTCTGCTTAAGAAGCTTTGCAGTTTCTCTGCTATATTTAGGGTTGTAATCTTTCTTTCAAGTGGAGCAGGAAAAGGTTTTATGTCAGTCCTCCTCAACTTCCTCTGTTTGTCATTGTTTTTTAAGATGGGTGGGATGTAGAGTGGGGAGGGGGGGTTAAATCCACTGGAGCAGGCTCTCCGAATGGGCCAGGGAAAATCCACTCAGCTGTAGGTTGTCAGAATAATGTTTAGCCAGGTGTTAATCTGTGTCTGGAGGGGGAAGCAGTGGAATTCATTATTCATTCCGCCAGGGGAGGTCATGGTCCTGGATGGCTGCCAGGTCTGAAGCCGGCCTCTTGGATTTACTGACATGTGCCACTTGTGATGAACACAGCTGAAGTCCGTGTGTGGAAGTCTTTTGTCAAGCAGCCAAAGCTGACAGAGAAACACAGACAGAGGCATTTGGAGAGCGGCTCTGTAGAAGTGAAATCAAGCTTGCCATATAAGAGGGTGCAGAGTGATCCGGCTGAAAGGGAGAACATCTTCCAGATTAGTTTCTTTCTCTCCCTCACCCCCCCTTTTTTTTTTTTGGTTTTTTTGTAAACGCTTCACTTTTCCTGAGAGTTGCCTGGATTTATTAAAAATCAAAACAAAACCACTCAACGCAAACAGAGGAACCTTGGTTATATCTTTTTCTATTCAAAAGCTAGCAACGATGATCAAGTCAAGCTGGTTCTACGTGAAGTTCAAATATGCAGAAAAGGTACGTTGATATATTTCTTTCCTGGTGAGAGAGGGGCTTGTGGGCATGTTTCCGGCACAGAACGAAGTTGTGTACAGGTTACCAGTGGCCTTTAGATGCTGCAGTGGTGTTCCGTGATTTTCTTCTTTACTCTGTAATATTTCTCGTACGGGATCTAGAGACAGACTTGAAAATCTGGCAATCTGTATCTTGAGAGAACGGAGGGCGATATCAGTTCTAATTTCTGAGCCTCTTTCTTTGAAAGAGCCACAGGAAATAAATGTTTGCGTGTTCACCTGCATGTGTTTTCTTCCTCCTCTGCTAACAAGAATAAGGAATTTTTCTCTCTTTGCAGCTGGTGAAGAGGGAAAACTTCCCCCTGTAGCACTGAGAAGGTCGGGGTGGGGGCTGGAGAACTGCTGGGGAGAAATTACTTCATTCTGCAGCCAAGAAAAGACCACATCTATTTATTCACAGTTCCCTTGGGGAAAATCATTCTTACATTAAGAAATCCAGACTGAGCTCTTTCAGTGTGATTCTTTACCACTGACTGTGTCTGATAATATGACAAGAGTAGGATGTGTCTTCCTTTGTTGTCATCTACCTTTTTTTCAAGGCTCTGCTTTGAATCTTAGTTGTGACCTATTGTACACACAGGGACATACAGTGGCTTATGTTTCTCTCCTTTCCCAGCTGGAACATCAGACTTTGGCATGATTTGAGACAGGACATTAGATTGTGGTGGTCTGACTGAATGTATTAATCAGGAATTGGCCTTGTTGTCTGTCTGTGCCGTCTGAGAGGGAAATTACCGCCAGGCTGTTTCCTGATTCCCCCTCGCCTCCCACCCAAGAGTGTGTCTTCTTTGTGGAATTATGCTTTTAAAGTGGTTTGTCTCAGTCACTGGGATGACTTTTGTTATTCACACATACTTTGTTGTGCACTTGTGTGCTGCTGTATGACTTACATTGTAATTTTGTTGGGATCTGAATAGTCCTGAGATATGGTCTGGCTATCATTTAACTGGTTCCAGATTTTGTGAGCAGGAGTCTTTGCTGGGGTGCAGAAGAGGAATGCCTTAGAACTAAGAAATATCCCCAGCTTTAAGAAGCTCAACCAGTTGATTGAGTAGCTAAACACTGACATGTACTTTAACAGAGAGATGATCTGGCTTCAGATTCACAATAATAGTGAGGATTCCACATGTGTTTCTTCTTTTAAAGCAAGAAGCTAAATCTGTGTTCTTTATTCCTCTGTTCCTTCCAAACAGCTTTCCCTCTTACCTCCCATTCATCTTGCATTTAATTTTCTCTTCTGTATTCCTTAATCTGCCATTTATCATCTCTGCCTCTGGGCACAGGCATGTAGTGAAAGTTGTGTCTATTTCATTTAACAAGATTGACCTCCTTGATCCTGCCTCTCACAGCTGCAAGCCATGTGTTTAAATATGGCACAGATTTAACTATTTTAGCCCCCCCACACACACCTACTTCCTTAATTTAGACCCTAAAACCTTAAAGGCACCAGATTCTGTCTGATCTGGGAAGCTAAGTGGAGTCAGTCCTGGTTAGTACTTGGATGAGTACCAGGTGCTATACGTTATATTTCAGAAGAAGGAACTGGCAAAACCATCTCTGAGTATTTCCTGCCTAAGAAAACCCCATGAAATTCATTGTGTCACTGTAAGTTGAACAGAGAACTTTGAAGGCATATACACATATGGTTTCCTTAGTTTACTTTAAAGTTATTTAGAAAAGATGTAGAGACCATACACACTTTGTGGAAACATGTTATTTGTCCTGCCTACGCATGTAAAACTGCAATATTGTCATGTACTCAGAGGAAATCTACAGAATCTACAGAAGCTATCCATTCGGAGCCCAGTACACACTTGTAGCTGATTTGTCCAAGGAAACAATTTTACATAATTCTGAAAGAACTTTACTGCTTAGGATCATAGAATCTTAGATCTAGAAAGGACTGACTAGGCCATCCACTGCTATGCAGGAATGAATTGTATGCTTATCCATTGCTGGCTCCAAGTCAAGGTGCTAAAGCTAATCTCTGAAACTCTAAATGACTTGGGGCCCAGGTATCTGAAGGAACCACTCCTACATAAACCTGCCCTTAGATTAACAAAAGACTTCTTCCTATCCCATCAAAAAATGGTATAATTTTTAACTATAAAGAGAGAGAGTAACTTTTGGAGGCACCCTGCATTTGGAATGCTCTCCCCTAAGAGGTGTTCTTGACAACAATTTTGTATTCCATATATTTACCAAGAGCCCTTGCACGTTGCACAGTTGTAGCACTATGATTTTCCTTTAACTGTCATAACAACGTCCTGTAGAATCCTGGGGTTTGCAGTTTAAGGAATTTGCAACCAGAGAGCTGTAGTTCCTCCCCAAGCTACAGACCCCAGGATTTCATAGGATATTGCTGTGGCAGTTAAAGTGGAATCCTAGTATTATAGTGTTATAGTGCGAAAGAGCCACAAATTTAAATACCTTACCTGCAGAGGGATTTTACTTTCTTCAAATATATGTTTGAAGATTATGTTTAGGGATTATGTTTAGTTTTGTATTATTAAAGATGATTGAATTAATTCCAGGCCTCTCACTTTTACTGTTTATGTTTAGAATCATAGAGTTGGGTTCTATGGGCCATCAGGAAATCCAGCTAAAGCATTCCCAGCAGATAGCTATCGAGCCTCTTTTTGAAGACATTCAGAGAAGGCAGTCTCTAGGCAATTGGTTCCACTGCCAAGCCATTCTCACTGTCAAGATGTTCCTTCTAATATTCAGTTGAAATCTACCCTCCTGTAATTTAAAATCATTAGACTTAGTTCTGCCCCCTGAGGCAACAGAGAACAAGCCTCTTTGTGGAAGCCCAGGAGGTCTTCTGTTCACCAAGCTGGACATGTCCAGCTCCTTCAACCTCTCCTCGTAACATTTTCTTCTTCATACGTGCATCACCCTTCTTGTCCTGTTCTGAACTCATTCTAACTTGTCTATATTTTCAAAAAGGATATAGGCCAGCCCCTCCCTAAACTGCAAACCCCAGGATTCCATAGGATGTTGAAAGTGGAATAATAGTACGATAACAGTCTAGTGCAGAAATGCCTCCTAAGATGAACCTATAATGGGATTTCCTGTGGCTGAGCGTGTGTGACGTGCCCTAGGTCACCCAGTGAGTTTCTATGGCATAGCAGGGAACACTGGTCTCCAGGTTCCATTGCTCTAACCGCTACACTGGCTCACAAGCAGAATATAGGGGGACTATTACTTCCCTTGAGTTGAAAGCTATGGGAGAGTCCCCCATCATACATCCATGCATTTGGTTTTTGTGACCCAAGTGTAGAATTTTCCATTTGTCTAATTTGTCTAACTAATTTTACTAGTTTTAGCCCAGTCTTCTAGTTTATTTAGGTCTTCTTGGATTCTTTTTCTATGTTCTAGTATGTGTGTTCCAAATATATATGGTATGTTCCAAACATATATGTTCCAAATATATAGTTAGTTTGTCAGGATTTCCTCTTGGCAAACCCATGCTGGCTCGTACTGATCACTATGTTGTCATCAAGGTACTTGCAGACAGACTCCTTTACGATCTGTTCTAATATTTTTCCTGGTACTGAAGTCAGGGATTTTCTTTTTTGTCTTTTTTTGAAGAGAGGGACAATGTTTGCTTATCTCCTGTGCTCGGGCACCTTTCCTGGTCTCCAGAATTTCTCAAAAATGATGGCAAGTGGTTCTTCAGGTATGTCAGCAAGCACTGTCAATACCCTGGAAAGCAGTTCATCTGACTCTGGAGCTTTGAACTCATTTCAGTTAACTAGGTGCTTCCTGACTAACTCCTTCTCAATCTTGTTTTGCAACCTGGATTCCTTACTTCTCTGCTGGTACATGGAAGCACTCTTCTTGGGGAAAAAAAACTAAAGCAAAATAGATATTGAACTCTCCCTTTTCATTGATATCTGTTAGTATTTTATCATCTTTGCCAAGCAGCAGTCCTACCAATTCCTTCCTCACTCTCTTGCTTCAAACATATTTGAAAAATTCCCTTTTACTGCTCATTACTTGCCTAGCCAGTCTCATCTCATTTTGAGCTTTTGCTTTCCTTCCACTATTCCTGCAGGTTTGGGGAGCACATCTGTATTCTTCTGCGATAATTTGTCCTTCCTTCCATTCCTCATACATGCTCTTTTTTCTTTTCACATCCTCCTCAGCCTTACTGTGCAACCACATTGGCTTTTTCAGATGTTTCATTTGAGGTGGTTTTTATTATGTTGCGTGTTTAATTTTATGTACAATAGCCTTTGGGAAGAAATTAGAGTTAATCAAAGAAAGAAAGTACATGGTGCATTGCTCATATTGTTGTATGCATTCAGTTAGCTGTAGGTGCCAGTGAGAGATTCAGGAGAGATAATAGGAAATAATTCTCAGAGGGCATAGAGTCAAAATGAAATTCACTGCTGCAAATGTAGTCGTGGTTGCCAAACTGGACAGACTTAAGAAGGGATGTCATGTCAAGGAGGGAACAGGCTTGTTTTCTGCTGCTCCAGAGACTAGGACAAGGAGCAATGGACTCCAGCTGCAGGAAAGGAGATTCCACCTGAACCTCAGGAAGAACTTCCTGGTGGTCAGAGCTGTCCGGCAGTAGAATCTGCTGCCTCCATGGAGTGTGGTGGAGTCTTCTTCTTTGGAGGTTTTTAAGCAGAGGCTGGATAGCCATCTGTCAGGAGGGCTTTGATGTGGGTTCCTGCATGGCAGAAGGGGGTTGGACTGGATGTCCGCTGGGGTCCCTTCGAACTCTACAATTCTATGATTCTAAGAGGAGGTACTAGAAAATTTATGGCAGATAGTGGCTACTGGTCATTATACCCATATAATATTTCCAGTTAAAGGAGATATTTCCTGAGAAACTTGAAAATGTTATTCCAGTCATATTCTGTAAGTGGTTTTCTTGAATGTATCTGATTAACCACTGTAATTATAGACTACTGCACTAGATATGCTGTTGATCCAATCCAGCATGGCTGTTTCTGTTGTTGACTGTGGAGCTTTAAGGTCTTGTTGACTGAAAGCGATAGAAGACAGACAAGTGACTAAAACAGATCTGATCTCACTAATCTTGTCTGCGAAGTTGTCCTGTAATGGCTGATCCCTGAATATGTGTAAACCCCAAGATGGTCTCCAAGGGGGATCTTGTGGAGCGCGGATCCATTATCTATTGCTACAACCATCAGTGTCTTGTTTGGGGTTATTTATTTACCAAAAGGTAATTTTTAAAAGGGAGAGCCAGTGTAGTGTAGTGATTTGAGTGTTGGACCATGACCTTGGAGGCTAGAGTTCAACCAAGAAAACCCATTGGTTGACCTTGGGCACATCACACACTCTCAGCCTCACGAAACCCCATGATAGTTTTGCCTGAGGGTTACCATATGTTAGGAACAACTTGAAGGCACATAACAGCAACAGTTTTTAAAGACAGTTTGTGAGGTTTGAACCTCAAAAAAAGAATGATATACAAATAAGAAAAAAAAAACCTGAGAAACAAACTATATAATTTCAACTTTATCAAGCATACAGAAGTCACTGAAAAGACAGCTACAAAATACATAATCACTAGGAAGCAGCATTAAAATATGTAAGCGCAGTTAGAAGCAGGGTTGAAGAATAAACTGTTCAAGCCTAATCCAAATGCCTGCACAGAATTTACAAGTGAGAAGAAAGGTAGTTTTTAGTTCTTGACTGAGAATATTTATAATATTTATATAAGTCTAGCTGATCTTAAAGATAGATACTGAATAAATCATTACATGTCACAATTATAAGTCATGATGAAATAATATTATTACATAATGACTTTGTGTGTATGTGTATGTTTCTGATTGGGTTTACCAAAGGGAAAACTTGTGGAGAGGTGTGGTGTTAGCCGTGGATGAACTTTTTCTGTATTCAAGAAAGTGAAACTTTTTCCCATGCGTGTTGTGTGTCACTATGACTGTTTGTCCCTTGGTCAAGAACTTGGGAGGATGGGCTTCCTTGTTCCCTCTGCCACCATTATTTTGTTTAACTGGTGTCCATCAACTGTGGGCACAGTTTCTGCCAGGACTGTGTCACCAAGTTCTAGGAGAAATGGAAGAGTGGCTTCACCTGCCTGTGCTGTGAAAGCTGAGGCCCAAAAGAGAACAGGGGAATATCATCAAAATTGTCAAGTGGATGGAGTATGAGAGGACAGAGGGGTTTCATCAAGGAGAAAATGTGCATGACATACCCAGAGCCTCTGAAATTCTTCTGCAAAGAGGAAAAGAAGCAAGTGTGTTCCATCTGCATGGAATTCAAGGGTGCCTTGGCTCCTGTTTTCATCCCCGTAGAGGAAGCTATCTGAGAATATAAGGAGCAGTTGGAAACCCAGTTGCAGGCTTGAAGAGAAAAGATAGAAAAGGCATTCAGTATCTGTGCAAACGAGAAGGAACAAATACCAAGAGTTCAGGAAAAAGGAGACACTGAAAAACAGGAGATTATTTCCAGATTTGAAGAAATATAAACATTTATCTCAAATTTGGACTTATTCTTACAAAGTAACACCTGCAAATTATGCAATTTCCTCCCCCTGCCCTTTCCTGGAGATGTGTAAGTGGCCACTTAGCCCCTGCAAATATCTGGTTAGTTATTGTTGAACAACATAGTAAAGTTAGCCCAGTCACCTTAATTTTTGCTAGCAGCATGCAAGACCACCTGTCCCTAAGCAACATCATGTGAGGAAGTTCATTGGCGATCAACTTGATATATGATGGGGGAAAATGCCATTATTAGGGCTAATATTCCTTGACTAGGTTTAACCATAAACATTTAGTGATAGTGGGGTTGCCAAATCTACAACCTCCCATTCCTGGAGATTTCAGAATCCCAAACTGAAACTAGAAAGCAGGCCTTGCAAAGGAGGTTAGTGTTTTATTGAGTTAGTGCTTAGTGATTTTAGTTTAATATTTTAGTATTTAATATTTTAGTATTCTGCTTCAGTACTACATTTACTATGGTGTGCTTTAATTTTAGAGGAGTTGTACATCTGATATATAGTAATTTCTTCAGTATTGTCACCTAGAGCTTTGATTATACCTAGTTTAACTGGTATGGCATCTGTGTCTTTGTTTTACTGTGAGGAAATAAATCCCCAAGATTTAGATTTGCCTCACAGCTGCTACAAAGAAAGAGGGCAGCTGTCTTCTCCAGTGCCACTGTCCCTGAGATTTGTCTCCCCAAATCTCTGATTCTCCCTGGAGAATCAGAGAATTATAGCAATTCCATCAAATTGCAGCCAAGGCTTGGAGACCTGGTAACCTCAAGTACCTGTGATGACCCTGGCGCTTCAGCAGCTTTCCAAGTTGCTACTCTCTCAAAGTCTCAAGTGGCATATCTCAGTGCTCTGCCCTACAGCCATTACTCTTCAATATTTTTTGTCTAGGACCTAGATGATGGGTAGAGAAAATCCTTATCAAGTGAACAGATGACCAAAAATGACAAGTTAACTAATAAAAAATGACAAGTTAACTAATAAGATCGACAGATAGGAGCAGAATTGGAAAAGAAAAGGAGCCCTTACTGCACTATGCCGTGATCCCGCATCATCCTGTTGCAATCCCAGCAATGCCATTGCCGGGATGGGACTGGGACCTGAATGCTCTCCACTGCACTGGTCAGCTGCTGGTGAATGGGTGGCATCTGGGACACGCTACTCCCTTCCACAGGACAGCCAGCCTCTTCCTGAGCTGTACTGCAGAAGGAAGCACTTGATAGCACTTCTGCCCTTCCTGCATGCCTGCAGCCAACAGCATCGTTGTGTGAAAGGAAACTATTATTGGATCCCCCCCCCCCCCGGAATGGTATATGGCGCTATCACAACAGCTGGGGACACAACAGCAGTGGAACTGCAATGACGTCGTGCGATGGCACACATCGCGGACCTGCCGCAATGTGTCCCCATGCCAGGATGGTGCTGTTGTGTGATACGGGCCTTAGATAAACTAGAAAATTGGGCAGAAATAAGTAAAATGAAGTTCAATAGAGACAAATGAAAAATTCTACATTTAGACCACAAAAACCAAATCCACAGGTATAGGATGCGGGCTCCATGGCTAAATAGTACTACTTATAAAAGGACCTTGGGATTATAGTTGATCATGAATTGAATATGACCCAGCTATGTGATGCTGCAGCAAAGCAGGTGAATGCTACTTTAGACTGCATTAATAGAAGCATATTTTCCAAACTGAGAGAAGTAATAGTTCTATTCTGTGCTGATCAAGCCTCAATCGGAGTACTGTGTCCAGTTCAGCCCTGTTTTCTGCTGCTCTAGAGAGTAGGAGCAGGTTTAATGGTTTGAAGTTACAGGACAGTAGGATCTGATGGAACATTAGAAGGATCCTCTTTATAGTAAGAACAGTTTGACAGTGGAACCAGTTTTCTGGAGAAGTGGCAGTGTCTCCCCTGGTTGTTTTCAAAAAGAAGATAGATAGCTACCTGCTGGAGATGGTTTAGCTGGAGATCCTGCATTGAACAGAGGCTTGGACTCAGTGGCCAAAGAAGCCCCTTCCAACTGGGTGATTCTATGAATCCAGATGTCATGTACTAGATAACCAGCAATACCACAGACTGATATGGACAGTAGTTTTTATTTGTATAAACTGCAGGCAACCTAGCACACTTCTTCTGAAGTTGCAGAAACTAAGGCATACATGGAGCTATCACATTTTATAGACACAAATCCAAATTATGTGCATGCAGAGCTGTGGTTGGAGAGGATCATAAATCTAACATCACTCCACTTCTTTAGGCAGTTCCCAGACCCACATTTGGTTCCCACTTCTCCTCCTTGGGACAGAACAATATTTCCTGCCTCTTTTCGTCATATTCTCAAAACACTCTCCTTTATACTTTCATTTTGGCACACTCTTATCTTTGCTCTCTCACTGAATGCATTTAGCACAGACAATAAAGCAATTAACCAATTGATACTTTATAATAATATAGGCAGGCTCCAAACAGGTACATTATTGCAATCAACAATTAGCACTGGATACTTTGCAGCAGAATGACTTAACTCAGTGGAGTTCTACAGCAGCACTTCTACATTAACCACAATACGCTATTCTAATACACATCCAATAGACCAGTAGATGGCAGGGAAATCCTGGCACCAGGTCCAGGTGTTGTGGATGTAAGAAGAAAGGGTGAAGACTGTGTGGAGTTGGGTAAGAAGTTGAACCAAGACTTGGAAAGCATTAGAAGAAAATGCAACATTTTCAACTTATTTTTGATTCCACACTTGCACTGAGTCCCTTTTCTTTCCTATTGTGGTTCTGCATAAATGCTGTGAGCAATACCATTATAAACTTAAAAATCCCACATCCAGATCATGACACTTGAGGCAAATTTACTCCAACTCTATTGCTGAGATAGAAGCAAACATGACCCAATCAACCTAGGTGGAGGATAAGATGAGAAGAAATATATTTTACTGGATGGGAACAATTTGCAAGATTTATATTCCATATTATATAGAGGTAGAATTCTTGTAGTCGATGCTAACAGCTTCTGTAAATAATACAGCAGACAGCTCGGAAAGGGCAACCACAGTGATCAAAGGTCTGGAAACTACAACTTTGGGGAATAACTTAGGGAGTTTGATGTGTTTACCTTGGAAAAGAAAAGACTGAGAGCCATTAGAAAGCAGTGGACTTTCCTTCTTCAGAGATCTTTAAACAGAGGTTGGGTGGGAATATTTGATGAAAAGGGCATTATAAATAAACATTATAAGTATTATTATATTTCAGGAGTGCTTTGTTTTCCACCCCTGCATGGCAAGGAGTTGGACTAGATGGCCCTTCTGGCTCCTTCCAACTCTAAAATCCTGATTCTGTAATTCTGTGAAATAGCTATCCTTGTCATGAGATAAATTTGGAGGATTTCCAGCATTTCTTTTTCAGCTGGTGTAGCAATTAGTTAATAATTTGACTTGGACCACTTAATCCATCAGTTTGTCTCTGCTGGTGAGCCGCAACCAGGACATAGAGCAATAGTCTATCCTGTGTAGTTGCTTAGTGTGCAATTGCATTCCTTTTCTCCTGAACTTATTTGTGGCACCATAAAAAGGACTGTCTGGTTACATATGAACTGTTCCAGTCTGTAACATCTGTTTCCAAGGCCCACTCCAAGTGCCATCCCTTTCAGAAGTGTAGGAGTGGTGTCCCAAGACAACCCAGTTTTGCATTCTGTCTAGAAAATGTTGGGAACCATTCTGCCCTGAGTGTTGCAGGAAGCCCACTGAGTCCACTTTGCCCTCAACCCCTGCCCTGGACACCACACCCTTCAGCTATCACGATTTGGCAGAGGCAGTTTTAATTAATGTTCTCTCATCAAACTTTTTCAGCTGGTTTTAAAATGTCTTACTTACTCTCTCCTTCTGCTTTCTCCCTTCATCTTCTGCTTACTTCATTTGCTGCAAACTGAGACCAGAGTGCAAAAATGATTTGCATTCAATTAGCCTAGCAGGGGGAGAAGAGAGGAAGGGGTGGAAGAAAACTACTGCAGCTACTCCTAGCTTGTGTGTTCTTCCTTATTAATAACTTCGACCATCTTGACCACACTCTGACGTTGCATGACCACACATGTGCTAGTTTTCATCTCTGAAATTTTGGAAGGTATGCAACCCTAGTATCTTTTTCAGCTCCAAGGTCTTTTTTAATCCACCTATGTTTCAGATGGTTAATTTTCCTGCTTTCATTTCACTAGTGGTTTTTTTTTGGAAGAATTTTATTAAAGTTTTATACATATAAAATAACAGGATATATACCACTGTTGTGGATATATCCCCCCCTCCACTTCCATGTTTTTCTTCCCCAGTTAAATTATATCTTATCTTCCACTTTTTATAAAGACAAAAAAGTTCGCTATTCCATCCTCTAATAAAGTTTATATTTTTAACCATTCCACTACCCTTTTCCACTCCCTTTCAAAGTTCTGGATAGGTTTGTTTTTCAAAGAGTTTGCTAATTTTTCAATCTCCACCATATCCAGTACCTTTAATTTCCATTCTTCTAAACTGATTTCTTTCTTTTCTTTCCAGTGTTGAGCATATGTTAATCTTGCTGCTGTAATCAAATACAATAGTATCTTCTGGTGTCTTCTAACCTCCCTATTTTGGCCTATCATATTTAATAAGTAAAATTCCGGTATCATTTCAAAATTCACATTACAAATTCTTTGAATTTCGTCCCCTTCCAAAATTTCCTTTCCATCTAACAAGTCCACCACATATGAAAGAAAGAGCCCACCTTTTCATCACATTTCCAGCACTTTGCATCCCCATTTTTAGTTATTTTTTGTAGTCTTTCTGGGGTCATATACCATCTATGTAACATCTTATGCAAATTTTCTCTTAGATTTAAATTTGGCATAAATTTTATGTCTACTTTCCACGCTCTTTCCCAGTCTTCTAATTTAATTGGATGCCTCACATTTTGAGCCCGTCTAACCATCGTGTCTTTTATTCTGTCTGGTTCCATTTCTCTCTTCAATAACAGTTGAAGATTTGGAGATTCTTTTCTTATGATTCCCTTTCAACAGTAACTATAGTTCATTTTCTTTTCTCTCAAAACCATAGTTTTTCACCAATGTTTTATTGTTGCTTTTGTTGCTATCATTATTCTTCTTTTGATTTTGTAATCTTTCTAAAATAGATTCATAGAATCACAGAATCATAGAATCAGAGAGGGGGGAGGGGTCCTATGGACCATCAGGTTCAACCTCCTACCCAATGTGGGATCCCCAAGTACAGCATTCCCAGCAGGTAGCTCTCAAGCCTCTTATAGAATCACAGAATCATAGAGTTGGATGAGACCACAATGGCCACTGAGTCCAACCCCATCCTGCCATGCAGGTACAGACACTCAAAGTACCCCCAGCAAATGGCCATCCAGGGTCTGCTTAAAAACCTCTAAAGAAGGCGACTCCATCACACTCCAAGGCATCATATTCCATGGCTGAACAGCTCTGACAGTCAGGAATTTCTTCCTGAGGTTTAGGTGAAATCTCTTTTCCTGTACTTTGAATCCATTGCTCCGTGTCCTAGTCTCTGGAGCAGCAGTCATTTTGTAGAGAAACAGAATAGGAGACCCTACCACCTCTCTAGGCAGCTGGCTCCATTGCCGAACTGCTCTCAGTGCAATCTTGTTTTTGGTTAAGTGTACTTTTTCTCAGATGCCTCAAAAATCTTGTTGAGATAATTATTTATTTAATTTATATGCCGTCTGTCTCCCAGAGTGGGACCTAAGGTGGCTCACAAAAAGAATCAACAAGAAACAATAAAAATTTAAGACACAATTAAAACCATCCCATTAAAACTGTATAAAATCACTAAAAAAATAGACATTAGTTAAAAATACAGTAAACACCCACCTTAAGAAGCTTCCCTGTAAATACATATTGAAAACCAATTTGAACAAAAAGATCTTTGCTTGCCAGTGAAAGGAGAGCATGGGGGGGGGGCAACCTAGCCCCCCATGGAAGGAAATCTTGGCCATTTATGCACTAGACTGTTATAGTGCTATTACTCCATATTCAACATCCTTTGAGGCCCCTCCCTAAACTGCAAACCCCAGGATTCCATAGGGTGTTGAAAGTGGAATGATAGCACTATAACAGTCTAGTGTGGAAACAGCCCTAGAGGGTGGGAGCAATCACAGAGAAGGCTCTCTCCTGTGTCCCCACCGAACAAGACTGTGATGATGGTGGGATCAAGAGGAGGTCCTCTCCTGTGGATTTTAAGACTGGGCAGATTTGGATATGGAGTTAGGCTCTTTCAAAAGGAGACAGGGCAGAAATCAGTGTATGAATAAATGCTTACACGTATACCATCATAGCTTCCATGATGTTGGCAGTGAAGGATAGAATTATCCATTGTCAGCCTTGTGGGAGGCGGGTCAAAAGTTCTGCCTGCAAGCTGCTCTGCTAGTGAAGATCAAAAAGATGTGAGGCCAGGGAAGAGATGAGTTGTACAAAATCCAAACCTACTCTGGCTCAGGCACAAAGACTGGCAGAAGGTTAGACCCGGGACAAGGGTTGGCCTGAGTAATTTTCCTGAGCTAAGAGGGGCTTTAAGTTCAGCACAGCTGGCCCAGTGGCAGTTCAGCTGGTCCTTAGCTATTTGGGCCAGTTAGAGCTAAATTTTTCAAGCAGTGTTCTGAAATAAACCAGATTAGGAAAAGGGGTTCTGCCTGAAGACCAGAGTTCAGGGACAAAGACAGAAGTTTGAACAAAAAAGAAAAAGCAAAAGAACAAACTGTAGGCAGGACCAAAGAACAAGTCAGAGGTAGGACTGTAGGATAATGAAAAGATGCAGTAACAAAAGGATCACATTAAATCTCAGTGAGGCCGAATTGGTGGGGTGGGTATACCTTAGAGGCCAGAGCAATGCCCTGCCCGACTTTCAGCTGCTCCAAAGGGCTGCAGCGTGTCATCATAGCTGCCATTTTGGGAGACTGAAAGTGAGGACATGGCCTTTCCAGTCACCCCTCAGGGCATTTTGCTTTGCTGTATGTGGCTGCTTCAGGGTGCCTCCTCTGAAACAGCATGTTTGCTTAGTTTGTAATGTACATTATTCTACTCGCTTAATAAAATAATAAGCCAGACTTGCAGATTTGTTGGAGGTCGGGGCAGTCCTATTCATTCTTCTAAACAGGATCCTAAGTATCTGATCCTGAGTGTACTACTGCTTGGTAGTACACTCAGTAGTACACTTGGTAGTACACTTTGTTTAAAATCCAGCCTCTGCTTAAAAACTTCCAAAGAAGGAGACTCCACCACACTCCGAGGCAGCATATTCCACTACCAGACAGCTCTGACCGTCAGGAACTTCTTCCTGAGGTTTAGGTGCAATCTCTTCTCCTGTAGTTTGAATCCATTGCTCCTTGTCCTAGCCTCTGGAGCAGCAGAAAACAAACCCTCTCCCTCCTCTACATGCCATCCCTTCAGATATTTAAACGTGGCTATCATGTCCCCTCTTAGCCTTCTCTTCTGCAGAATAAACATACCCAACTCCCTAAGCCGCTCCTCGTATGGCTTCATGACTTCCAGACCCTCCACCATTTTGGTTGCCCTCCTCTGGACATGTCAATATGCTTCTTGAAATGAGGTGCCCAGTACTGGGTGAGGTCTGACCAAACCAGAATAGAGTGGTACCATTACATCTCTTGATCTAGACACCATACTTCTATTGATGCAACCAAGAATTACGTTTGTTTTCTTGGCTGCTTCATCACACTGCTGACTCATGTTTAGCTTGTGATCCACCAAGACTCCTAGATCCCTTTCATGTATACTGTTATCCAGCCATGTGTCCCCCATCTTATATTTGTACATTCCATTTTTTCTGCCTAAGTGCAGGACCTTACATTTCTCTCTGTTCTCTTTCTTCATCTGTGTTTTGTATTTGAAAGAGATGTGGACGCACAGGTACAATGCATTCCTTCCCATGGAAGGGGCCCACCTATCAACATTAGACCAGTATAATTATTTGCAAATTTCAAATGAGGAAAGGATTCTATGACTCAAACAGCTTATAGAAGGCCACCTAGCAATGTCATGGCAGAAGCAAGATTTGATGAGCCTCCTGAGACTGAGTCCCATATCCAAAATTACTTCAGGCATTATGCATCAACACGTTCTCTGTTTCAAATGTGACTTATGTGAATGTCTGCCACCTTCAAAAGCAACAATGGTATGATGGAAACTAAACAGATGTATTTAACCCTCCTTACAAGGAATGTTGTGTCAACAGGAGCTTTTCATGCTTTGCAATCCACTTATTTATTTGTGTAAAGTGTTAATACACACACATTCTTCACCCAGAAAGACTCAGATCCGCTCACAAGATATGTAGTAAGGCAGTTATTCTAATCAGTCCAAATTCAAGACAAATTTAAAAAGAATGGACTGGGAGGGAGGGAGGAGATATTTTGATGAAGCCAATGAAGTGGGTTCTGTAATGTATAACAGTTAGTTTGGCTCTTACTGGAAGATGCCACAGACTCATGGATCAAATGCTGACATATTTCCTGCTCACTAGCTTCATGCCTATATTATTCTGCTGCTTTCTCTTATCCTGAACTTGGGACAGCACTTTGTTCCATTGACTCGGCAGACACAGAGACATCTCCTGATGCAGCACTTCATCCTCCAGCACCCACAGCTGTCCTCAAATAACAGCTCCCCATGGACCAGTGTTCTGCATCCCTTCTTCTTCTACTGCAAATTGAGGTCTGTCAACAAAGCAGGGCTGTGTCCCAGCCCAGGCTGCAGTGCCTGGCTAAGATCACCTTATGCCTGTAGCCCAACTAAACCAAAACTAAGTGGGCTTTCACAAGTATCCCTGAAGCTCTTGAAAAAAAAATTACGGGAAGGGAGGATGCCAGAGGCAGCAGAAAATCACACTTTTTGATGCTGACCAAAGTTGTCTTTTTGGAAGGACTTACTACCAGCAGAGCTGTTTCTTCCAAACAGAGAGAGCTGAGAAATAGTGAGGCTCTGCCTGAACCAACTGCTGCCAGCAGAGCTGCTTCAAGTTTCCAACAGGGATGGGCAGAGGAGGTGGAGGAGTTTAGTCCATGATTCCTCTTCTTCAAATGCATGAAATGCAATATTAGAGTTTCAGAGCTTCATTATAGGGAAGGATCTCAAAATCTAGTTTCAAATGGCAAGGTCTGCTATTGCCTTTTCTGCTCTGTTTGTTTTCGGAGAAGTTAATGTGATCAGAGCATATTTAGAACAACCCAAAGGAAATGAGGGCAGGTGGCAGAGGGAAACATTGCTGTTTTCATGACATAAATTTTTTATTGAATATAATCACTTTTACAGCAAAGTGCACAGAGACATGGAGGCAGAAACAGAACAAGAAATCTTTGCCCACTAAAGCACATTTCATAGGCCAGAACAGTTATATTTTTGTCACTGGCCAGAGGAATCTGGGAGTTACAATCCAAAATCCCTGACAGAGCCCATCTATTCTGCCTACTCTGGCCTCACTTGTGAACTTTTTTATTTTCAACCAGGCTAGTGGTTTGGAGCTGCTACTAATTCTCCATTTCAGAGCATTTGTGGAATTTTAAATGGTGGGTTCCAGCAGAGGTCTGTGGGGCATTTTGATTTCCCACGATACCTGTGAATGTAGCCAAGCATTGTGGGAAATGGTTTCTTACACACAAACTCACAAGGGGAAGACGCTTGCCCAGTGCTTATCAGAACACTTACGCTCCCTGATGTTATGTCCTGTAGGCAAACCAACATGTAGTAAAGGATTGCTAGAGGAAAGAGCTGGCCAGATAGCACTTTGCCAAAGGCTTCCTCAAAACACAAGCCTTCCACACTTTGTAATGTATCAAATAGGATGCAATCTTTTCAAGAAAAAGAGAAAATAGTGGTTTTATTTGTTAGGGATATTCAGACCAAGAATAGGGATGATATAGGATCAGCAGAGGAACACAGTATATGTTCAAGATAAGTCCATGGAATCAATATACTGAGAATCTATACAGCAGAGATGAAAGAATGACAGATTTCTTCAAGGGAGAACCTTTTGAAGATAAATCCACAATTAGCAAGTGAACTGGAAAAGACTCTCAAAGCACTTGGGACAAATAAATCAGCAGGAACAGAGGGCATACCAACAGGGATCTTTATAGAAATAGAAGCCATCCAAATTATAACAAAAATCTGCCAACAAATATGGAAAATAAAGCAATGGGCCCACAGGCTAGAAATGTACAATATACATTCCAATGTCCAAGAAAAAGGACACCAGGGACTGTAGTAATCATTGGACTATTGCACTGATCTTCCTTCCATGAAAACGAAATGATGCTTAAGATTTGGAATGAGAAATGCAGAGGTCTAAACTGTGTTCAGTAAAGCAAGTAGAGCATTTGGGATTATATTGCAAACATATGTTGAATAATGGAATGCAGCAAAGAGTATCAGAAGAAAATCAACCTGAGGTTTATAGATTATAGAAAGGCCTTTGATTGTATAGCTGATGAGAAATTGTTGTTCACTGTAAAAGAAACAGAGGCGCCACAGCTTCTGATTGTCCTGATTTGTAACCTATAATGTAGACAAGAAGCCAGTATCAGACAATGTGGATCTGGATATTATCGGAGACTATGGATATGAATATTAATTGAAATTAATTTATTCATGGAATATATCATATGGAAAGTGGGATTAGACTCAGAGGAAGAGATCATGAAAAATGAGCAATGGAACATCAACAGTTTAAGATATGTAGATGATATCACATTGCTTGCAAAAATATAGCAAAAGACTTGGAATGTCTACTGATGAAAGTTAAAGAAGCTAGGTTACAGTTGAATATTTTAAAAACAAAAATAATGACCACAGATGGTTAATATAATTTTGAAGTATGCAATGGAGATATAGTTGAAGGTTTTCTGTGCTCCGTCATAGATCAAAATGGAGACTGTAGTCAAGAAATCAGAAGAACGCTAAAACCTGAAATGACAACTAGATAAAATCCTCAAATGCAAAGCTATATCCTTAAATAGTGAAGTTGGAATCATCCATGCGATAGTATTTCCAGTTTCTATGTATGGTTGTGAAAACTGGAGGATGAAGAAAGCTGACAAGGAGAGAATCGATTCATTTGAAATGTGGTGCTGGAAGAGAGTTTTACAGATATCATGGGCTGCCAAAACGATAAATAAATAAGTCCTAGAAGCAAATCAGACCAGAACTTTTACTAGAAGCCAAAATACCTATACTGAAGCTGTTGTAGTTTGTACATATCATGAGATGACAGGAGTTACTGGAAAAGTTGATAAAGCTTGGCAAAGTGGAAGAATGAATTGCAGATGGATTGATTTGGTCAGGGAAGCCACAGTAAGACCTGAGCAGGGCTGTTGATAACTAGGGCTTTTGGAGATCTCCCATTCATCGAGTCATCATATGTCAAAGTCATTTTGACAGAAAATAACAACAGTAATGAAGCATTTTATAGTGCAATGTTTAATATAGGAGTAGCCTATTTTATGCTATATTTTATAACATAGAGGAACCTGCCCGACTAGTGTGAAGCCAGCTGTTGAGAACGGGGTTAAGCCATTGACATTTTGTGTACTCTTAAACTTCAAAAGGACAAGGCCTTTAATGTGTGGGTGCTAAACATCTTAATTTGTAATTCTTATTCTTTTGATTGATGTGTATTCAACCTGTATTAATCTACTCTTTTTAACATTGTAACTTGTTTAATTAGTGTTTTATTATTATAATTTATTATAACCTTTTATTGCAGTTTTGTCTGTGCTCCTATTTAAGACAGTTGTGAAATGTCTTGGCTTCCACTTTTGTGGGGAAGGCAAGTTATAAATCAATTAAGTAAATAAGGCAATGCAAGTCCTATGAGCAGATGAGTGGAAGCATGTTGTTTCTGCTAAAGTATTCAAAAAGAAATTGGAATGATTTTTTTCACCCATTTGCAGGTAGCTAAGTAGTTCTGCTGTACCACCCTTCTGCTGAGTATCACCACGTGCAACCAATTTCATGTCTGCAAAAATGTGCTTACTTATTGACCCATTGTAGAATGGGACATGCACAGCAATTGTCCTTGCAATCCCAGTGAATCGGGCGGAACACTGAAGACACTGACAAAATTATGTACCTTCTGAGAATATGCAAGTGCACTTATAGAACTCTACCTATGCAAGTGTGAACTGAACATAGTATTATGCAGTGGCCAAAAAAATACAACTGCATGTGTATGTAAAACACCAAGAATTCCAGCCATATACCTGCTCCCCCTGAGGTTCTTCTCTCTTGCCCTGAGGACTGGAAGAGAGAGACCAGGCCCTGAGATCTAGACCTATTCCTGCCCCTTTACTGGAGAGCCCAGCAACAGCAATAGATAAATAGAGCAGAGTGCCTTAAAAAGAATAAAATACAATAAATACTTAAAATTGCTTTTTGGTAATAATAGCGCTAAACTAATTATGAGTAGCCCAGTCCATGAATGAGAGCACATTATCTAAATCCATATTTGAACCCAAGTCTTGTGTAATTTGCATGGCTAGTTAGTTCTTTGTTATTGTTCTTTACTGCTGATTTGTCGTCCGACTGGCTGTAAAGATTGTGTCAGTGGGAGAGGTTTGGTTTCTGGAACCATGGTCTTTACTCCTTAGATGGAGGACAACTCACTAAAAATGGGCTGCACCTCACAAAGACTGGTAAGAACGTCCTTGGTAGTAGCATGGCGAATCTGATCAAGAGGGCTTTCAACTAAACTGTTGAGGAAATTGGAGATAATACCTCAGATATCTGTCCAAAGGGAAGCTCTAAACATGAGGATATAAACTCAGGGGGAAAAGTGGAGGGAGAGGATGAGATCCACAATAAAACTTGCAGTAAAATAAGAGGACGAAGAAAGCTTTAGATGTCTATACACCACTGCACAGAGTTTGGGAGCTTAGAAGTCCTAGTACAGAAAGGTAAATATGACTTTACAGGTATAGCAGAAACTTGGTAAGATGACTCCTATGATTGGAACAAACAATTGAATGACATAACCTATCCAAAAAGAATAGATGGAGTAGAAAAAAGAGGGGGAGTAGCATTAAATGTCGACAAGAAATTCACGTGTTCAGAAAACCATGAGATTGACCAGAGTAGACTGGTCAAGAGCATTTCGGTAAAAATAAAGGGAGAAAGAAATAAAAACAACATTATGGTAGGAATGTATAACAGGCCACCGAACAGATGAGGCAGTGGGTGATACTTTTAAGAAACAAATCTCAGAAATCTCCAAGATGCAAGAATTAGTAGTTATGTGGGTCTTCAGTTATCCTGATATCTCCTGCAAGACTAGCTCTGCTAAGCATTGGCCCTCTAACAAATTCCTGATGTGTCTTGGAGATAATTTCCTCTCTCAAAAGGTAGAAGAAGGAACAGGGAGATTGGTAATTCTGGATTTGATCCTTACTAATAGGGAGAAATTGGTCACTGGAATCAAAGCAGTTGGTATTTTAGGAAGGAATGATTATGTAATGCTAGGCCATTTCCACACTACATTCTTGTAGCGCGATTATTCCACTTTCAACAAGCTGGCCGGCCACTCCCTAAACTGCAAACCCCAGGATTCCATAGGATGTTGAAAGTGGAATAATCACGCTATAAGAGTGTAGTGTGGAAATGGCCCCTAGATGTCATAAGTATGAGAGGCAGAGCAGAGTATAGTTGAACTCAAACCTTGGGTTTCAGGAAATCAGATTTTATCAAGCTCATGTAAATACTGGGTAGAATATGATGGCTAGAAATGTTAAAGGAAAAAAGAGACCCAGGAAGTGGGGAAAGAAGCTGCTGAAAGCACAATCACAGATAATTCCATGAAAAAGGTAATATGGGAAATCAATGTGTCTGTGCAGTAAACTCTCAGAGGAAGTTTTTTAAAAAAACATGCATAAAGAAGAGAAGAAGGACAAATAATCAAGGAAGCCTAACGGGGTTTGGTACAGGCTTCCAGGAATAGTATAAGGAAAGCTAAAGCTCAAATTGTATTGATACTGGATAGGGTAGCAGGAAACAACAGAAAGCAGAGTTCCCAAACAAGAGAATGCCCAAAGAAACAGTGGGACCACTGCTTAGCAAGGATGTAAAATGCTAACAAATCACAGTGAAAAGGGAGAACTGATAACACCAATTTTGCTTCAGTTTTTTCCCAAAAAGAAAACTATGTGCTGCTGTGCATCAGCAGAGGATCCCAATTACAAATCAAAATTGATAAAGGGGTAGGAATCAGATGAACTACATCTCAGAATCTTGAAGGAAGTTGCTAACATACTCTTTGAACCACTTGCCATCATTTCTGAGAATTTTTCGAGAACATGTGAGGTATCAGAGGACTGGAGACAAGTAAATACACTGTTCTCTGCACAAAACCACACTGTTCTTGTACAATCTTTTGTGCAAGAACAGTGTATTTTGCAAAAAAACAAAAAAACACTTTTTTTACAATGAGGTATTGGGGGTATTTGGGGGATATGCTACTGTTTTTGTTTTTGGCAGAGAAATCCCAGAAGGCAAAATAAAATAAAATAAAACAAAATGCACTTACACTTTGTAATCTCACTTAGCTGGGAGAAACTTTTTGAAATTAATTAGTGACATGGACTAACTAATATTAGCATACCTAGTCAGATCAATATCTTTTTAAAAAATATTTTTCTCGTTTTCTGGATGGAAAGAAATAGAGTCAGGATTTACATCCCTTGGTCCAGCTCCTCCACTTCTGCTATCCATGAAAACTGGGTCTCTGTGAATGTGGACTGATTTGCAGGGTGTTAAAGGAGCTGTACACTGGCTGCATTTTCTGAAGCACTGAACTGAAATGAGAGGAGGTTTTTTTCTGCCTGGAAGGGAACAGGGTTGTGACTAAGAGAGGAAACAAGCGCACTACACAGAGAAAGGCACATAGGAATTCTGTCAAATATGTTGTGCTTGGCCGCTTTTGACTTGTAACCCCTCAGTACATTTTAAAAATACAACCAGTTACAAGCAGATGGTTGAATATTCAGGATGCATCAGATGTCAGAAGATGGGCTCAAGGGATGTGGGATGTCACACGCAAAGCCAGGGCTATGTAAACGTTTCTTTTAAAAATTCTTGAGGTTGCTACCGTATTTTGAGAGTAGTGATGCTGATGAATCATGGGCTCAGAATATGAATTACCCTAGCTCACAGTACTCAGTCTTATGAGACTCACAAGAAGAGGCAAGCAAAAGCAGGGGCTACTGCTAGCATATGGTTAAAAGGTGGATTTGTAATTGGTTGACCGACCGAACCCAAAGGGTGCTCACCGGTGGCTGCTTTTCATCCTGGAGAGAAGTGACTAGCGGGGTGCCACAGGGTTCTGTCCTGGGCCCAGTGCTGTTCAATATTTTCATCAATGACTTGGATGAAGGAATAGAGGGCATGCTGATCAAATTTGCAGATGACACCAAATTGGGAGGGGTTGCTAATACGCCAGAGGACAGGATCAAAATTCAAAACGAATTTGACAGATTGGAGAGCCAGGCGAAAGCTAACAAAATGAATTTCAACAGAGAGAAGTGTAAGGTCCTACACTTAGGTAGAAAAAATGGAATCCAGAAATATAGGATGGGGGACACGTGGCTGGATAGCAGTACGTGTGAAAGGGATCTAGGAGTCTTAAGAGACCACAGGCTTTACATGAGTCAGCAGTGTGATGCGGCAGCCAAGAAAGCCAATGCAATTCTTGGCTGCATCAATAGGAGTATGGTGTCTAGATCGAGGGAGGTACTGGTAGCACTCTGCTTTGGTTAGACCTCATCTTGAATACTGTGTCCAGTTCTGGGCACCCCAGTTCAAGAAGGCCATGGTCAAGCTGGAGCAGGTCCAGAGGAGGGCGACCAAAATGGTGAGAGGTCTGGAAGCCATGCCCTATGAGGACAGACTTAGAGAGCTGGGTATGTTCAGTCTGCAGAAGAGAAGGTTAAGAGGGGACATGATAGGAGAGGGCTTGTTTTCTGCTGCTCCAGAGACCAGGACAAGGAGCAATGGATTCAAGCTGCAGGAAAGGAGATTCCACCTGAACCTCAGGAAGAACTTCCTGACGGTCAGAGCTGTCTGGTAGTGGAATCTGCTGCCTCGGAGTGTAGTGGAGTCTCCTTCCTTGGGGGTTTTTAAGCAGAGGCTGGATGGCCATCTGTCGGGAGTGCTTTGAGGGTATTTCTGCATGGTAGGGGGTTGGACTGGATGGCCCGTGTGGTCTCTTCCAACTCTACATTTCTATGATTCTATGATTCTATCTTCATCAACGTGAAAGAGATCTAGGAGTCTTGGTAGATCACAAGCTGAACATGAGTCAGCAGTGTGATGCGGCAGCCAAGAAAACCAATGCAATTCTTGGTTGCATCAATAGGAGTGTGGTGTCTAGATCAAGGGAGGTAATGGTACCACTCTATTCTGTATTGGTTAGGCCTCATCTGGAATACTGTGTCCAGTTCTGGGCACCTCAATTCAAGAAGGATATTGGGAAGCTGGAGCGTGTCTAGAGGAGGGCGACCAAAATGGTGGAGGGTCTGGAAGCCATGAAGCCCTATGGGTAGCGGCTTACGGAGCTGGAGATGTTTAGTCTGCAGAAGAGAAGGTTAAGAGGGGACATGATAGCCATGTTTAAATATTTGAAGAGATGTCATGTTGAGGAGGGAGAGGGCTTGTTTTCCGCTGCTCCAGAGACTAGGACAAGGAGCAATGGGTTCAAGTTGCAGGAAAGGAGATTCCACCTGAACCTCAGGAAGAACTTCCTGACAGTCCGAGCTGTCCGGCAGTGGAATCTGCTGCCTCCATGGAGTGTGGTGGCGTCTCCTTCTTTGGAGGTTTTTAAGCAGAGGCTGGATGGCCATCTGTTGGGAGTGCTTTGATGGGTGTTCCAGCATAGCAGGGGGTTGGAGTGGATGGCCCCTGGGGTCTCTTCCAGCTCTATGATTTTGTGATTCTATGAGTCTAGATCTGAATAGGCAGACTGTAGCCTACAGTGCCACCTTAACCATCTCTATGTTACACCCACCCGAGTCCGCACCACCTCATTTTAAAAAAAAAAATTGAATAAGGAGCACCTGTGCCTTCTAGTGAGGGGAGGAAAATCTTTTCTAGTTTTTAGATCTCTGACCTGTGTCTCTGTGTGTGGATAATAGTTTTTCCAAAAGCATAACAACTACAACAACAGCAACAATAGTAATAGCCCACTTTTCTCAGTCTAGACTTAAATGTAGATTACTTTTTGAAAAAAAAAATATTAAACTACATATTTGGAGTATATAAAACAACATATATGAAAGAATAAGACACAAAAATACATTATTATAATACTACACTTACTAAACTTAAAAAAAAACCCTACTAACCACCTAACATAAATGACTCCCAACTTTTCAAAGAGTGAATATATATCAGGGGATATTATACTTCACCTACTTGCTATTTAAATATATATTAAGGCAACATTTACTCTCCCAATTTAAGTATTCCATACATAATCTGAAAATTCAAAACCTAGTATTACTAATCTGCCCCCAAATCCATGTTGAAAGAAAAAGTTTCTCACCTGCCTACAGGAGGACAGGAAGAACTTCTGGGACTTCAAGTCACTTGCACCTTTGGAAAAAAGAGTGCACCTCCTCACTCCAGATCATACCATGGCTCCTTGAAAACTTAGCACAAGTGCCCACTGTTGGCATTAGAAACTTCAGAGAGGCATCTTTCAGAACAAAATTGATGGGTAGTTGCAGCCCTCCCACATCTGGCAGGAAGCATGTATGGTGTCTTGACACTGGGAAGCTGCCAAACTCTGTTCTAGGTAATATTACCCAGGAGTCTCTGGGAAGCTGAAATTTAAAAACAGATCAGTGGTGCTGCAGGCAGAGTGTCCCAGGCAGGGCTGGAAAAGATTACCATACCCTCCACCATTTAATGGATTAAAAGCAGGGCGTTCCACAGTGGGTGGAACCAGGGTACTGCAGAGTCTATCAAAGTTACAACAGAGAAACTTCAACCGGTTATCAAAGTGAATGAGTGAGTAACTCATGCAGGATGCTATACAGATTCTGGAATCTTATGCCCTTGTATCTGTGAAGCCTTAGAGAGTATGCAAATTAATGGTAAGGTACATCTTATGTTTATACTCCAAAGCAGCTGAATGGGGATTCCTTGTAGAAGATTTGAACAGGACATCAATTTTATGAATTGGTGATGTGTTGTTTTTTTAATAAATTTTGGGCAGAACTGCGAAAGCTATCTCAATAGTGAAGCAAGTTCAAAGGTGTGCATGTATATGCTAATCCACTTAAGTGGCTGGGGGTATAGTATCTCTGACTGTATCAAAAGCCGAGATCCAATAACCTGCTTGTTCTTGTATTACTCGTGCAAAATATACAGACGGTAAAATGAGCCCAAAGAAGGACCTCAGATGGGAACGAGAGCTTACAATTGGATCAAAGCTAGATTTTTATTACTGTAATAGCCCTGTAACACATGGTATATGGTATGTCTAGTTATCTGGACAAATGGAGGGAGTCTTAGATATGCCCTTCCCAGACTCAGACAATCTTACTCCATTAGAGACTGGGTAAACAGAACACCTAAGTTATTAAAACAGAAGCTATAAATCTCACCTGTCCCCCAGGAAATAATGCCCCATACCTGTTTTGGTGCTTTAGCTAAATAAAGGCCATTTCCCCACTAGCCTGTTATAGTGCTGTTATTCCACTTTCAACATCTTATGAAATCCTGGGGTTTGCAGTTTAGGGAGGGGCCTTTCCATAGGATGTTGAAAGTAGAATAACAGCACTATAACAGGCTAGTGAGGAAATGGCCAAAGTGAAGCTGGAAAGATCTTTCTTGTGTCTAGTGAGCCTTCTAGAATCATAGACCATTTTTGCCCTATGCTGCTATAGTGCTATTATTCTATTTTCAACCTTTTCTGGAATCCTGGGGTGTGCAGTATAGGGAGGGGCCTTGAGAATTCTCAGCCAGGGAGCTCTTTGGCCTCAGTGAACTACAAACCCCAGAATTCCACAGGATGTTGAAAGTGGAATAAGAGCACTATAACAGCATAGGGCAGAAATGGCCATAGCCTCATAGAGCTGGGATAGGCCTCATGGACCATTGAGTCCAACTGCCTGTTCAGTGCAGGATTTCCAACTAAAGCATCCTCAGCAGATAGCTGTCCAGCCTCTTTCTGAAGATATCCAAAGATGATGAGCCCACCACCTTTCGAGGCAGTTGGTTCCATTGTCAAACCACTCTCACTGTCAAAAATTTCCTTCAAACATTCCATCAAAATTTACCCCGCTGTGTCATTAGACCTGGCCCTACCTTCTGCTGCAGCAGAGAACAGGCCTGTCCCCTCCTCTCTATTTAAAATTATTTGAAGAGTGCAGTTGTAGCAACCCTCAGTCTTCTCTTCACCAAGCTGAACATGCCCAGCTCTTCAACCTTTTCTCCTATGTTTTTTTATCCATCCCTCTTATCATCTTTCTTGCCCTTCTCTGAACCAGCTCCAGTTCGTCTATATCCTTACTGAAATGAGGCACCCAGAACTGAACACAGTTCTTCTAATGAGGCCTGACCAGACCAGAATATAGAGGGATTATTACTTCCCTCACCTTGAAAACTATGGCCATTTCTGCACTAGCCTGTTATGGTGCTCTTATTCCACTTTCGACATCCTATCCTCAAAGGCCCCTCCCTAAGCTGCAAACCCCAGGATTCCTCAGGATGTTGAAAGTGGAATAATAGCACTATAACAGTCTAGTGCAGAAATGGCCCATAACAAGCTAGTGTGGAAATGGCCTATGCTTCTATTAGTACAGGCTAAAATAGCATTCACTTTCTTTGCAGCAGCACCATACAGCTGGTGCATGTTCAGTTTATGATCAGCAATAATCCCAGAATCCTTTTTGCATGTTGTACTGCTGAGCCTGGTATCCTCCATTCTATACCTGTGCGTTTGGTTTTTGTAGCTTAAATGTAGACTCTACCGCATTTGCCTTTATTAAATTTCATTTTATTAATCCCTGCCCACCCCTCCTAGTTTTGTGCAACCTCCAAACTTGATGAGAATGCCCTCTACCCTGACATCTAAGTCACTGATAAAAACGTTGGAAGGTGATGGCCCTAGGACAGAATGCTGAGGTACTCCATTTGAGACCTTCTAGTTTGAAGCACAGCCATTTATAACTCTATAAGCATGGTTTTGGTCACCACTCCTCAATCAAGGCAACATGGTAAAGTTACCATTGGATATGGAGGGACATTGTCCTTGAGCCCCCAATGATGACCTCTTCCAGCTGCCACCTGTTCTGCTACCAGTCCCTGCCCTAACAGATGAGATGGTAGCAGGTGCTGCAGTTGGGAGGAGCATTTAACGTCATGACTTGAGCCTCCATGCAGTACGCTGTGTCCTAGGCTTGCCAAATCAGGACTATTCCAGGCCTTCAGTCTTCAGGGCTGCAATCTGCGATCAAGGGACAATATCTTTTGATGTCACACTGTGAGGGATCTAATGATGGTAGGGTAATATTATGGGGGCAGGCCCTGGTGATGTCATTAAGCATGATACATTAAACAGAGCTGCACAGAGTACTCCATCTGATATATAAAAGTCAAAGTTTGTCTGTGTCAGGTGAAGACCTCATATGATTGGCTGCCAAAGAAGATTCTGTGGAGTCCTGGGGTTTGCAGTTTAGGGAGGGGCCTTTAGAATTCTCAGCCAGAGAGCTCTTGGGCCTCAGTCAGCTGTGTCTGTCTTTAATAGGCCAGTTGCTATGGAGATGTGGCCTAGCAGCAAGGAGGAGGGCCATGTATTCCCTCAGGAACTCAACTTCTATGTGTTAATAACTGAATACAGACTGGATTGGGGAATATGGGGAAAAGTTACAGGCACTGAACAAGACAGTTTGGGGAATTAGAGACAAAGGACCTCAAATCTTTCTAACAAGTATTACCTATGAGAAAATAAAATCCCAGATAACGCTGGGTATATACACTAGTTTCAAATAAAACCCTTCAAGGCCTGTTGGTGTCATATGCCTCACATGTTCTCTTATACACACAATTACACTTTTTTGGTTGTAGTGCAAAGGACGTATTCAGTTTTATGGCTGTATAAACACAGTTCCAAATTGTAACTTTGTCACACAGAATTGTGTATTCTTATATTATTCTTAACTATTTGTCAGTGTTTCCAGTGTGCCATTTTCTTCACTGAGATTGCAGTAACAGCCACTGGTATATTCCCCATTGTACAATAGGACAATATGCAAACACATTGTGCAACCAGTTGCATTATCTGTCAATGTTGGCATTCAGCAGAAGGGTAGTGTACAGATGTATGTACACTTACATTAATTTCAGCCCACCTCTAACCAGTGATGTAGACTCAAGTTGATAGACTTGGACTCAAGTCGGACTTATGTCACTTCAGTGACTCAGCTCAGACTCGACTCAGCAATAAATGATGCACTGACTCAACTCGTCTCAACTTGAGACTTGTATATTTTTAATGACTGACTTGCTGCTCTTGGTTCTGTAACAACACATTCATCAAGAAACCTTATGACTTTGAACAACAACTCATCTCTTTTTGCCTACTGGTTGCATGACAATCTGTCTCAAGCCCAACGTGTGGGCGCATTTCCCAGAGGGGAACAGCAAATGATTTAGGCCATGGGCTTGAGGCGGGCTTGAGATCTGCTCAGCAGTCTGTCCCTGCTGCATATCAGAGGAGTCTTCTAAAACGTTTTCTAAGAGCAGAAGACAAGACTCAACCCCAGAGTGCAGGGTGCATTTCTCAGAGGGGAACAGCAACTGTGTTAGGCAGCAGGCTTGAGGAGGAAGGATCTTTCCTTCTAAAGCTTTTGAGGCTTCAGTGATGGGCAGTAAGAAGGATCCTGTTTCCCACTTCTGAAGCTGCAGATGGCAGAATCACAAACGTGGAGGCCCGATTCTGTTTAAATTGTTAAAACTGACTTTATTTGGCTCTGTCCAATAATTCTGGAATTTTGGTTGGGGCATGATATTGACTTCCAGACTTGAGACTTGACTTGGGATTTGACTTGAAAGTATCTTCAAGGACTTGAGACTTGAAGGTAGAGACTTGAGACTTGACTTGAGACTTGGAGTAAAAGACTTAAATGCATCACTGCCTCTTACACACATACACCCATACCTTTTTTGATTAAGCATCAATCCAGTTTCTCAGAGTATGCAACTCAGATAAAAAAGCACGAAGTGAGTGGGAGACTCTCATAGAATACCCTTTGTCCAATCTGTGTACTTTTCTGACTTGCCTTGAAAAGGCCTTTGAAGGAGCCAAGGTTAATCCATTTCCAGTGCCCAGGGTGAACTGAAATCATAGCACACAGTGAAAGAACAACCAAGAGACAAGGCAGTCAGATGATTGTTTTGCCACCCAGCCAACTCAAATATGCCTTGAACGAGCCACTCAGGGCTTATCTCAAGTGGTGCTTTGCTTGGTGCACACATATTTAACGGCTGAGTGTCCTCGTAGGCATTGTTGAAGGCCTTTTGCAAAGTTTGTACATAAATATTTGCATATGCAATTTTGTATCTTTTGGAATTGTGGCATTTTATTTTTAATACATATTTTAGGTATGTTCTTACGGGAATGCATTTGGAAACATGAAAGTTCAGCTTTTGTACTTGTCTTTGAAAGATGAACAAGGAACAGATTTCCTTCATTGCTTCCTTTCCAATCCGTAATTGCCACTAGCCATGGTATCTCTCTGCTTCTACCACTTTTTTTCTTATTAGTGTCATGGGTTCAACTGCAGTCCATCTCATATCTGTTTCATAGATGCTATCTTATGGCCTAGTGGCTTACGTACTGTTTTATTAGTAGCATGCTCTTAGGCCAGCATGAGCCTGGGAGCAACAGTTGGGAGCAGGTTGACCCCACAGTAGGAAGCAGCAGCACTGAAAGAAAGGACACTTGTATCTTCTGTGTGCAAGGAGGGCACCACAGCTCAGGAAGGATATTGACAAGCTGGAGCGTGTCCAGAGAAGAGCAACCAAAATGGTGAAGGGTCTGGAAACCATGAAGCCCTATGAGGAGTGGCTTAGGGAGCTGTGTTTGTTTAGTCTGCAGAAGAGAAGGTTAAGAGAGGACATGATAGCCATGCTTAAATATTTGAAGGGATGTCATGTTGACGATGGAGCAAGCTTGTTTTCTGCTGCTCCAGAAAGTAGGGTGCGGAGCAATGGATTCAAACTACAGGAAAAGAGATTTCACCTAAACATCAGGAAGAATTTCCTGACATTCAGAGCCATTCGTCAGTGGAATATGCTGTCTGGGAGTGTGGTGGAATCACCTTCTTTAGAGGTTTTTAAGCAGAGGCTGGATGGCCATTTGCTGGGGGTGCTTTGAGTGTTTGTTCTGCATGGCAGCGGGTTGGATTCAGTGACCACTGTTGTCTCTTCCAACTCTGTGTTTCTATGATTCTATGAACTTAAGGAGGGAAATTTTGATTTTTATATTTTTCTAAACTCTGGATTTGTGTTTAACTTCTGTTTCAAGCTGTAGTCTCAAGTGTATTATGGCATTGTCCAACATCTCTTATGAAGCCATAGATTAGAAAAAGAAATCTGTAGAGAAGAGCAGAACTTCCATGAATCACTGTTTGGGCTCCAAGAGTACTCTAGCTAATACCACCTGTTTCAATGGTGGATGAGGAATTCTGGGAGCTGTAGTACAAAAAGTGAATTCTTCAGGCTCTAGCAAAGTTTAAATAAATTCTCACCTGATTCCTGGGAATCAAATGTAGGAAAATAGCCCATACTGACAAGGGGGTTTATGAGTTTTCTCCTCCAAAAAAGGCACCTTTCAAAGTTCGGTAGAAAACTGCATGTCAACTCTGCTAAACTAATAGCTTGTTTTTGTTTGGTCCCCCCCCCCCATAAAGCACCATTGCCATTCTGCTGAGGGACGGCATTGCTGGGGTGGGGGCAGCTGGTGCAGGGGTACAAAATCAAGACGCATCCAGCCAAGCAAAGTCAGAGTGTGGTCAAGATGGCAAAAGGTATTAGCGAGGAAGAACACACAAGCTAGGAGAGACTGGAGCAGATTGCTTTCTCCTGAGCCTTCTGGGAAGGGGAAGATTCCTCTTCCTCTCATTTCCCTGCGCTGAGTTAATGGATTACAAACTACTTTTGCACTTTGATCTCAGTTTACAGTAATTGAAGTAAAGGAAAGTGGGAGGAGAAGAGAGCAACTGGGACCTTTGAAAAGCAGTTGAAAAAATGGAATGGCATGGGACAGTCTTGGCCTCATTTGGAAAGTTGGTATGTGGCTGTCATGTTTCTTTGTTTCTCTATTCACTCTCCTTTTTCCGTACTCCCAGAATATTCATAGCTTATCATGTGTTCTCCGAGTGTATACTAGCAGCCCAAGCTCTGATTGATGCATTGCTTCCAGCGCTAAGTAAATAGGAAGTTGTCTTCCATACTACCATCAGCAGTTCATTTGGACATGGCAAAGTGGAAGTCTCTTACACTTTCAAGAATCCTACCTGGTTCCTCCCCCTTGGTGTAACTCCTACTTTGCCTCAAAGGAGCTCCTTGACTTGATTTAATCTCTGATCTGGATTGAAATATGCACTGTAGAAGAATTCTTGGTTTATCTACTGTGTTACTGTAGTTTCTAGTCTGGACTTGTGGTATATTAGATATCATTTGATATCAAGAATTTGGCCTTCACTACCCATTCCTCTCCATGTGCTTGCGAGGCCCCCAGACAAGTACGCACACGAGCACGGCCGAAAATAGCTGAACTATTCAAAACAAATCCAGGCAGGCCAGTAATTGCCAGACTGCAGCTTCAGGAGACCTCCAGGCAAGTACCCTCTTAAGATCACATTATGTATGCACGCTGTTTACAAAAGATCCCCTGCCCCGAGCAGGCAGCTTGACGAGCCCAATATCCAACTGTCAAGCACTCCGCGTTTGCATACTGGCTACGCTATTGACAACGCTGTCATAATTCAATCATCTAAAGTACTGACCTTTCGGAGGCTTTTTCTCCAGCCCGAAACCCATTGTTTTCCCTGGGAACGGACTAGCCTACAGGCACATTTTCCGCTATAAGACCCCCTGATTTTTAGCGTCTCTCCGGATCGCTCTGACTTCCATCCTACCTTGCTGTCACTCCATTCGACGAGCCTTCCCCTCAGCTCCCACGTGCTGAGAATCTCTGATACCATGGACTTTTCTTCTGAAAAATCCCCCTTAAAATCCTCTATACAACTCCTACCTTTCTTTCATTAGGTCTGTGTGAGTAGTTGCATACATACGTATTGACTGTGTTTCAAAATAAAGGAAAACAATTATTATTTACTTCTGTTTGATTATTGACTTGGCCTGACCCCGTAAACATTGGGTGAAAGATCTTGCTAGGTTGCCCTGCCTCTTGCATTGCTTAGCTTGTGCTCTTGGTAATTCCCATTCCCCATTATTTTGAGCACGTTGAGGTGTCCCTCACGGGACCCCAGAAATCAGGGTAACAACTGAGCCTCTCAATCCCTTACCTTTCCCATTTATGCAACATTTACCCAGTTCCTGTTGTCTGCATAATACATAATACAGCTACAGCAGAGCTTTCCAAACTGTATGTCGCAACACATTAATGTGTCGGCTGCAGTGTGTAAGTGTGTCATGTGAACATGATAGGTGGAGGGGCTGCCTCTCCCACCAAACCAAAGAAGACTCCGGCGAGGGCGGTTGGGCAGGCTCGGGTAGAGGGGCTGCATCTCCCACTGCTGCCACCCTGAGCCAAGGAAGACCCTGGCAAGGGCGGCAGCTGCCTCCATTTACTGAATTACTGTGTTGTGCAACGATGCATGTCTAAAAAGTGTATCACCAACCTGAAAAGTTTGGAAAGCTTTGACCTACAGCCTGCTTTTCCAATCAATCCTCCAGCTCAACTCACCATTCAAAATACATTACAAGGCCCCCAAGAAAGCCAACAAGAAAGGGCACTGAAACCAGCAGCAGGAAAAACTGATACTGTTAGGAAATGCATGAGAAAATAAAACAGTCCATGCCAGCAAAGGGGGTATCAAATTAATCTCTTGCACTGGAGTGCTGAGTTTTGAGTTAGCAAAGAGTGCTGCACAAGGGAGGGAAGGAGACAGAATTCTGACAGGGCAATGTTGAATTTCAGGTCTCTGTGTGCCAGTAGAGCCTTTTCAGTCGAGGATCTCCAGGCCCTGGGCCGACTCCAGTCACGCAGGTAGATCCTCCTGAGCCGAAAGGAGCATAAGAAGGCTTCTGGTTCCAGCTGAGCCTGGTTTGAGCAACATTTCCTGGATGTCCACTAGCCCTGATTTCTGGCAGCTATTATGCTTTTCCTATTTGTTTGGGGAACTGGGAGCAGTATATAATAGCGAAGATTCATTTTCATCTCTCTTTATACTGATGCAGTTTTGATCTGTCTTTGTGCATAAAATCTGCTGCGAGTCTAAATCCGTCTGTTCTTATCCTTGTTCTTTTTGACCTTTCCAGCAATCCCTTCTCCTCCCATCTATCCAAAACATATCTGATGCCATTTGTTTGTATATATCTTGTGTGGTCCACTGCCTTTATGAAAATAAACCAGGGTGGTTTGTGCCAGGTTTTAATCTTCTCTGTATTGCTGTAATTAAATGCCATTTGTTTCAAGGAATATGGGAAGGATGGCAATAGCCCATTTCAAAAGTATCAGTTCAGGATGCTTTTTGATTAGCTACAATGATTTGTTTACAACACTTGTTGGAAAATTAGAGTATTTAATTTGAACAAGAGCAGGTATGGCTGCCTTTTTTCCTGGGGGGTCAAACCAAAACATAATTTGAAGCAGATGACTAACTTTTTTCTTTCTCAGTCTTTCTCCCTCCACATACTTTGTTTGTTTGATAGACTCATCAGTATGTCTTGCTATGTACCTCATAGCACAAGTTGGCTTTTCCATTGGTTTCTAGAAAATGGAACTGTTCTTGTGAGTGGTTCTGTATGTCTTATCACTTCTATTCTCAATTCAGTTTTGAAACGTAAGACAATGAGAAGCAAAGTAGCACATGGCCCGTAAGTAGAAACATAATGTAAACCTTTTACTAGGAGCACTACAGAGTTACAGAAGTAGGGCGAACGTGAGTTCCTTAGAAGAAGAAAAAGGGTCTCGTGGCACCTTTAAGACTAACAGATTTAGTTTAGCAGGAGCTTTAATGGAAAACTAATCATTTCCTCATATGAATGAATGGAGTACAATATCCAGACCTAAGGTGTATATATACCCAGTTAAATATTTGTGTGGATGGGATCATAGTGAAATGGATACAGTAAAAGACAGCTGTAACATTTGTCATCAGCTTTCAAAGGGCTGGTTTAACATCAACATTCTGCCATCCCAACACAGTCTGGCATCTAAAAACACAGGTCTGCTTGCTTTTCTCTGAAGCAGTGATATGATATTGGTTGTCTTGGAAGGAGGAAAGTTAATGCTTTTGTTGGCAGACTCTTTTTAAAAAGATTTTTTTTTGGTATGCACTCAGATCTAATGAAAGCCAGCTTATTAATAATAGAATCTTAGAATCATTGAAGAGACCCCAGGGGCCATCCAGTCCAACCCCCTTCTGCCATGCAGGAACCCACATCAGAACACTCCCAACAGATGGCCATCCAGCCTCTGCTTAAAAACCTCCAAAGAGGGAGACTCTACCACACTCCGAGGCAGCAGATTCCACTGCCGGACAACTCTGACCGTCAGGAAGTTCTTCATGAGGGTCAAGTGGAATCTCCTTTCCTGCAGCCTGAATCCATTGCTCTTTGTCCTAGTCTCTGGAGCAGCAGAAAACAAGCCCGCTCCCTCCTCAACATGACATCCCTTCAAATATTTAAACATGGCTCTCATGTCACCTCTTAACCTTCTCTTCTGCAGACTAAACATACCCAGCTCCCTAAGCCACTCCTCATAGGGCTTCATGGCTTCCAGACTCTTCACCATTTTGGTCACCCTCCTCCAGCTTGTCAATATCCTTTTTGAATTGAGGTGCCCAGAACTGGACACAGTATTCCAGATGAGGTCTAACCAACGCAGAATAGAGTGGTACCATTACCTCCCTCGATCTAGACACCATACTCCTATTGATGCAACCAAGAATTACGTTGGCTTTCTTGGCTGCCACATCCCACTTCTGACTCATGTTCAGCTTGTGATCTACCAAGACTCCTAGATCCCTTTCATATGTACTGTTATCCAGCCAGGCTTCCCCCATCCTATATTTGTGCATTGCATTTTTTTCTGGCTAGGTGCGACCTTACATGTCTCTCTGTTGAAATTCATTTTGTTAGCTTTGACCCAGTCCTCCAATCTCTCAAGGCCATTTTGAATTCTGATCCTGTCCTCTGGCGTATTAGCAACCCCTCCCAATTTGGTGTCATCTGCCAATTGGATCAGCATGCTCTCTACTCCTTCATCCAAGTCATTGATGAAGATATTGAACAGCCCTGGGCCCAGGTCAGAACCCTGTGGCACCCCACTAGTCACTTCTCTCCAGGATGAAAAGCAGCCATTGGTGATCGCCCTTTGGGTTCAGTCAGTCAATGTATATAGTGTGCTAACAAGCCATTCTGTCTGTTAGATACACTTTTGCTCTAGGTTAGAATTTGTGACTACATCACCATTTAAAATAGAACAACAGTGGTTGGCCACAGGAACAGATGTGGGGACATGTATGGCCTATGGGCTGCACTTTGGCCATCCATGAGCTAGAAGACAAGAAAGGAAGGGTCCAGGCAGGTTCAAAAAGACTTTGTAACAGGGAGTTTCTTTGTCAGAGGCTTTATTAACTGAAGTATGCTTGTACTGTTCTCTCACATGCTTTGAGTGGCAGTCCTATACTTGATAACAGACAACTGCTTAGCTTTAAAAAAGACTATTGAGTACTATAGGCCACACCACATGGATGGAAAGACAAGGACAAGATTCTGCTACAACCAAACATGAAACAAAAGAAGTCTGTCCCCACCATTACGTACTAACAATGTCACCCACCACATCAGAGACTTATTTTCTTGCTCATCCTTCCAGTGTGATGTAAGCTAGCAAGCCCTCTTGGCATTGTGCACATACCAAAGACAACAGTCTCTACATAATAGAATAGATGGGTGCAAATCTGGTATTAGAAATGCAAAATACACATTCTCATCAGAACATTTCGATCTCCCAGTATTCTTTCACTGATCTCAAAGTGGTTGTTGTTGAACAAAGGCAGTTCAAAAGTGGAGGGGGGGAATTTGAAAGGCAGACAGCTTGATTGGGAGACATTGACAAATTCCAATTTATCACCCAAATTTTGAACAGAGGATAATTGCCTCTTATTACACTTGACAGTTAGTCAGTTGGTGAGTTGATCTCCTGCTAGGCACAACTTTTACTTGAACCTCATTCTCACCATCCCTTCACAGAAACAGAGCAAATGTCAGCAAATAGTTGCTGTTCTTCTGCTTCAGAATGAATGCTTATAGCAGACCTGACTATTTTCCCAACCGCTAGTTCTAATGGATAAGTGTGTAATTAACAAATAGGACCAAAAGCAGCTCTTTATTCTCCTTTTTCTGGACAGCAGTGATGGCTTTTTCCACTTCTTCTGATCACATCTAACTACCAGAATGGGCAAGTAAGCTCTGAAGGAGAACAGCCTCTTTGGGAAATGGTGGGTGAACAGGGGGACAGTAGATGTCTTAGTCTCCCGTATATCTCACCCATTAATTCTAATCGCTCAGTGATCAATGAAGGTAGAAAGAGCAGCTGCTCTTGTTTCAGACCAACCTCTCCATGTGCATAGGCTGGAAGTAGAAGAACTGCTGGCAGCAAAGTGCTAAGAGACAGGATATGCTCCAACCATCTCTTGGGTCCTTTTCCAGCCTGGCCCTAGAAACAGACATTAAATGATGGGCAGATGTTCTTCCTGAGAAGTTTGCAGTGTACCCTGTTGGAGTACCACAACTTTTCAAGCTGCCTGCTAATGCAGACCTTAATGCTGACAATTTCCTGTTTCCCATTTCCTGTTTTCTTAGAGTACTACCTCACATGCCATGTGGAGAAGAGAAAACAGAGAAAAGCACAATAGAAAGAAGTACACAATTTGACCTAAACCAATTCTTAGTTTCTAATGAAGTAGACAAGTTGAATCAATGGAAACTTGGTAAATCAACACTTATCCATTGATCTAATTTAGTTGAAATCAATAATTCAATTTAGGCTTATGACTGCATTCAGTGCTTTGCGTCAGCTTCATGGTTCAATGAAGTTCTGTCTAAGTTAAGACCGGATCAAAACCTGTTGGACATTGTGCATGTTGATCCATAGTTTCGGGCTGGAAGTGGGTTCTGTTAAATCATCTGAAGGCTCTGGTGCATTTTCTCATCAAAAAACTGTGATTACTGCCAAAGAAACCTAGTTGACTGGTCATGTACTCATGGATACATGACACATGAAGCCGTATTATAATGCAGCCTTTTTAAGAACATCCAACATTTATGAAATAAAAAGTGATTCTTTTGTGTTGATAATATTCCCATCCTGACCTCAAGGGCTGCTGCTAGAGATTCATGACAATTTATGCACTATATAGTGTCTGAGAGTTCATGAAACTGTGCTTCTGCCTTCTGCAGAGATACATGTGCTTCTGGTCAGAGCTTTGACCTCAGAGGCAGAACATGGAGAATGGCAAAGGCAAACCCACTCTGAATAAATCTTTCCAAGAAAAGCCTGTACTAGATTCACCTTGGGGTTACCATAAGTTGGAAGTTACTTGAAGATGCAACAACAATAAGGCAAAGCTAACATAAAAATGGTGGTAGCAGAGAGTAGAGATGTGAACAGCAGAATGTGCAATGTTATGTGGGTGGCCACAGGTTGACAGCTAGACAAATGCAGGGAGTGGAGGTAGTGGTCAATTCCAGAGCCAGAGGCAGGTGAACAGGTATCTTAGCTCCACTTATTGCCAGGTGGAGATTGACCAGCTTGCAGCAGACCAGGGAATACAGGCTAGCCTAATATGATGCTAGCCCAGGTGAAGTGCACCTTCTGTCATCTCAGAAGCTGAGGTTTCTCAAGAAAGTGAAGACTTGGGAGGAAAAGGTAGATGGCAAGAGAAGAGGAGGAAGACCAATCTTCACAGTAGCATCTCCATCCAGAAGTCCACAGGCTGCTTTAAGGCACACACACACACACAACATTCATATCCTAATTCCTAACCATGAGCCACACTGATTAAAGTATTAGCATTCATTTCCAGTTTTGTGGCTTTGTGTAACTTGACCCGATGTGAGCTAATCTTAACTCTCATCTTAAACTGACAGATATTTTGTTCATTTTACATATCCTACTTTTTTACCAGCCCCGTGTTTCACAGCTGTTGTCTATTTTCATTAAGCTGTTATGGTTTGCCATTTGAAACAATGTCATATGTAATTAAAATCTGTTAATGTCTCTCCCCTCCAGGCTCTCTGCATCTGCAGTAGAGTCTAGTCCAGTTGCAGGGAGTTTTGTGATGTGAAACATCATTGGTCTTACCCATTTCCAACTGGATTGTTTCAACTTAAACTACAGGACTCAGTACTTCTCAATACAGTGAACATCTTTTTCCCTCTCCTGGGAATTTCTCCCTTTTCATGACTCTCAAAATAAACCCCCTGAAGAGTTAATGGGTATAGCTATTCTGTCGTAGTTCTAGCCCTATATATTTCTGTCAGTTTGAGTTCATACATCTAAAGTCCCAAGTGTACATTTACCTGCATAAAAAGCTATTGTACAGGTCACTTACACCGAGTTGTTGTTATGTGCCTTCAGGTTGACTCTGACTTATGGTGATGCTATCTTAGGGCTTTATTTTGGGGAGCAGGGGTAAGATTTGCTCAAAAGAAGTTTTCTATTGCCTTCCTCTAAAGATGAGAGAGAGCGCAACCTGCTTTGGTCACTTGGTGAGTTTCCATGGCTGAGAAGGGATTCAGATTCTGGTCTCCGGGAGTCCTAGTCCAACATTCAACAGTCCCTAGACCATGCAGGTTGTTGGAACATCCATCCAACTAGCTAAATAGCATAGACTCTGAATGGCAGTTGTCTCCAAGGTTCTCCATTCAAAGTCTCTGGTAAGCCTGCTACCAGAGATCCTTTTTACCTGGAAATATTGGGGATGTAGCTTGTGTAGCAAACACTGAGGAAAACTCAGTTCTAAGACTAAAGGAAACTGGCAGTAAGGTCTGAGAAGCTGAGAGGAAAGATCTGACATGGAAAAAACAGCTTTCCGAGAAAATTTGTACATAACAAGACAATTCTGAATTAAGTGAGAACAATTCTGAATTCATCTTTCACTGTTGTTACCGCCATTGCTAGCCCGAGCTTGTGGGATATTAGGATATCTTTTGATATCAATAATTCGGCCTTCTGTACCCATTCCTCTCCACGTGCTTGCGAGGCCGACAATAGCCGAACCATTCAAACCCCAATCTAGGCAGGCCAGTCATTGCCAAATGCAGCTTCAGGAGACCTCAAGGCAAGTACCACATTATGTATGCACGCTACTTACAAAAAGATCCCCTGCCCTGCGCAGGCAGCTTGATGAGCAGACTATACAACGCTCAAGCACTCCGCGTTTGCATACTGGCTACTCTATTGGCAATTTGGCTATAACTCAATCATTCAAATACTGACCTTTCGGAGGCTTTGTCTCCAGCCCCAAACTCATTGTTTCCCCCAAGTATGGACTAGCCTGCGGCCACAATTTTCCCTATAAGAACCCCTGACTTTGAGCGCTTCCTCGGATCGCTCTTGGCTTCCATCCCGCCTTGCTGTCGCTTTGTCCAGCCTCCTCTCAGCCCCGCGTGCTGAGATCCACGCTCCCCAGCTTCTCTGTTTTTAACCGGGCTTCAGGACAGGTATAGTATTTCCCATACCAAACCTCCTCAAAAATCCCTCTATCCGCTCCTCCCTTTACTACTATAGTTTCTTGTGTGAGTGAGTTGCATACACTTGTTTGGTTGTGATTTAATAAAACAATTATTATTAATTTCAACATCTGCCTCTTCCTTGACTCGGCCTGACCCCGTAGACATAGGGTTCAAGATCTCGCTACGTTACCCTGCCTCTCGCATTGCCAACTTGTGCTCTGTGCTAATTCCCTCCCCATTGTTTGAGTACACTTAGGTGTGCCTCCCGGGACCCCCAGAAATCAGGGTAACACTATCCAGAATTAAAAAAAAAACAAAAAACTCTTAAGCTTGCTGTGGTTTGACATCAGAATAAACTGTAGTTTATCCTAATGGGAATAAACTTCTCTGCGCTTTGGGTTCCTGAGCCAGGCCACCCTTTTCTTTCTCTGTTATGCCCATAAGGGTTTATTTAAGAGCTTTCATTTCCATAACCATAACTTGCTATGTCAGTCTGAACAAACTGTGTTTAATAGTAATTGCAATTTGCTTAAAATAGACAGTTTAGTAATCCATGGTTTGATGCTCAGTGTTTTAGACAATAGGTTTTGATGATACTGGCTTCTTTCAATAAATCGTAACTAACCGTATTTTTAGGCTCCAACATAATGCTAAAGCATGGCTAATCACAACCAGAGAAACTTCAATCTCATCTTTGTGGATATTCCAGAGGAGGAGAGTAAAGGAGGGACCATACAGTTCTGAGAACACACAAGCCCATTTCCTTCATGTGATGTTTAAACACAACCGTTATAAATTCAGTATACCTCATTAGAATGCCATCTCATGAGGAAGAAAAATTCCACTCCACCTACAATTTTATGTAAAGGAAGTACCTTCCCCTCTGTTCAAAAAAAGCATGTGCACTTTTCGTGTCTTTGTCTTTCTTTTAGATTTGTGTGCATGTAAAATGAATTCAGTCTCTCCTTTTGAACAATGAAATAAATGCGCTTGATTTGTTTTGTAGAGTATCTCTCTCCTCTTTGCAAAGATGGAAAGAGAAAGGAAAACATATGAGATGTTGTATGAACAAAGAGATGGAAATGTGAGAAGAGGGCAGCATCTGGAGGTTTTCAAACTCAAGACTGCTGCCTGTGTGTTTCTTTTGCTGATAGAAGAGTGAAAATCTGTTTGCTGTCATTTCCCATCTTGTCACTTGTTGGGTTGGCATCTTACAGGATATTCCACTAGCTGTTTTTGTCTTTTGAGTTCTGCAGACAGATGGCAGGAGCTCTTTGATATTTCCCCCATGTTCTAAATATCTTGCATGTGTTCTACCTTTATATAATGATCACATAACTGTTGTGCCTCTTATATTGCTAGCTGAGCAATCTGTAGAGAAGGGAGGGAGAGAAGGAAGTTCTTAAGACTTTCTTAGTTGGGAGATCCATTTGCTTCTTCTTTCTATCCCGAACTGCTATATGACTTTGCATTATTTTCACGGACTAGAATTGACTGATGTAAAAAAAAGAAAAAAACCACCATAGCAGCTGTGTGGTTCCCACATAAATGTAAAAAATCAGAGATGATAACTTTTTATTAGGACCACCAAAATGTTATGTAAGTGGCATGGAAGTGGTCTGACCTTTCATGGTATGCAGAATTCTTGATGACTAACAATATCAAACTCAGGAGATGGGAAAGAAACAAAATAATTCAAAACTCATCTCAAGAATCAATTTGAGTACAAAATACAACGTTTATGCATCAAATTATTATTCAACAAAACCAGTATTTTATCTGGCTTCAGGCCTCTTTACCGGATGGAGATAGTGTTGTTCACTTTGACCGATGACAGATGCCAAAAACTTTACTGGGGGTGAGATCTGTGTTGATACTTCTGGACCTCTCAGTGGCTTTCACTGCCGCCAACCTGATACCTTTCTGGGTTGCTTCTCTGTGATGGGATTTGGAGCACTGTTGTACAGTAGCTCTGTTCTTTCTTGGAGAGAAGAGCCCACAAGGTGACGCTGGAGGATTCCAGTTTGACACCCTCTTCATTGGTCTCCATTCCCCCCCCCCCCAAGGCTATTTAACTTATGCATCAAACCACTGGAAGTGATTTTTCAGAGTCTGTGAATTTGATGCCACCAATATGCTGATGGGACCCAACTCTGTCCCTCCATCTAATTCCGTAGAAGCTGTTTTGGTGCTAAACCTGTTTTCTAGTGTCAGTAATAATTTGGATGAGGGGGAGCAAATTGAAGCTTAATCCAGGCAAGACAGATGTGCTTCTGGTCAGTTGAAAGGTGGATCTGAGAATAGACAAGTGCTGAACTCCCCCCGAAGATCCAGATTTGCAGTGTTGGGGTACTCCTGGACTGAATCCTGATTCTGGGAGCCCAGATTTCAGCAGAGTTGAAGAATACATTGGCATAGTTGATATAGGCACAGTCTGCCTTTTCTTGGCACTGGCCAACCTCATCAAGCCCATTATCAGTAAAAGAAACAGATTCAGAATGTAACCCTATCCCATGTGTTACTGTTTGTTTAATTGCCAAAGTAAGCTTTTCTGAGTGACCCCCAATGCGTTTGTGCGAAGAAAAAAAAAGTGAAAAGTGAAAAAGATTCCCACTTGGCCATGGAAATCCACTTGCTGACCTTGGGCAAGACACATTCTCTCAGCTCTAGAGAGAATAAATCTTACCAAGAATTTTCAAATGAAATCTAGCTCCTGTCATTCAAAACCACTAGACCTGGTCTCTACCCAATATCCTTCTCAAAATTAGGTGCCTAGAACAGAACACAGTACTCCAGATGAGGTCTGACTGGCATAGAGTATAATAGGGTTATTACTTCCCTTAACATGGAAACTATGGTTCTGTTAGTGTAGTTAAATAACATTTGCCTTCCTTGCTGCAGCATGACACTCCTGGGTCATGTTCAACTTATGATCAACAGGGTCATTTTTACACATACTGCTGCTAAGCCAAGTATCCCCCACCTGTAAGCATGCATTTGCTTTGTGTGGTCTAAGTGCAGAACTTTACATTTGTCTCTGTTGGATTTCATTCTATCAGTTTCAGTCCAATGTCCTAGTTTATCAAGCTACTTATGAATTCTCTTCATATCTTCCACTGTTAGCTATCCCTTCCAGTTTTGTGTCATCTACAATCTTGATGAGGATTCCGTCCACTTTGTCATTTAAGTCATTGATAAAAAATATTGAAGAGTGTCAGCCCTAGGACGGACCCCTTCAGGACTCCACTTGAGACTTCCCTCGACTTTGAAGCACAACCATTGATAATGACTCTTCGATTTCAATTTTCCAGTCAATGATGGGTCCATCTGACAGTCTTTCCATCTATTCTGTGCTTAATCAATTTGCTAATCAAAATAACATGGGGGACTTTATCAAATGCTTTGCTGAAATCCAGGTAAATGACATCTCCAGTATTCACACCATCTACTAAACTGATGACTTGATCAAAATAGGTATAAGATTGGCAGGATTTGTTCTTGACAAACGCATGCTGGTTCCTATTAACCAAGATACAGAGAAACAAAGTCTTATATAATGTTTTTTTTCCCCCCCTGGTATTGAGAACAGGCTGACTGGTCTGTTAATTCCCTGGATCATCTTTTTTACCTTTTTTGAAGAAAGGGACAATGTTTGCCCTTCTTCAGTCTTCTGGCACCTCACCTGTCCTCCAAGATTTCTGGGATGCAGTTGATCTAGTCCTGCATATCTGAACTCATTTTAGGGTAGCTGGGTGATTCCTGACTAATTCTGTGATTTAATCTTGATTTGCAATCCAAATCCCTTTCCAAGGTTTTTGCTCAGGCATGAAAGCACACAATTCTTTCCTGGGGATAAAGCTGAAAACTGAAATAGGCATTGAGTAGTTCTAGCTTTTTGTTGTGATCTGTTAGCATTTTACGTTCCTTAACTGAACATCAGCCCCTCTCTCCTTGGTCATTCTCTTGCATCAAATGTATTTTAACACCCTTTTTTTCCTCTCCCTGCTTGCTTAGGAAGTCTGAGCCCATTCTGAGTTTTAGTTTTCCTTACGCTATTCCTGTGAGCTTAGGCTAGATATTTGTACTCTTCTTTGGTGATTTATCCTTCCTTCCATTCTTTATACATGCTTCCATTCCTGGGGAGTTTCCTACTGCCTTAGCAGGTGATCTTGTCAAAGTCCTGGCCAACCTCTGGAATGGAGAAGTGGCCAAGGGGAGGACATGATAATTCCTGAGTGATCTCTCTCATAGAGTGGAGCCAAACCAGCCCTGTTTTCCTAGAGAGCTGGTGGTGATGAAACAAGTGACTAGAGCAATGTTGGCAGAATGCTCAGAGTGTGTCTGATCAAACACTGGCTGAAGCTTATCTGAGGCCCCCTTTATCTGAGGCAGCAAAGGCAAATTTCTCCTCTGTCTCTATTGTGTGCAGAGCTGTTTCAACTGGTCTGGGGTCTTTTATGCACAGCTCCATGAGAGGAAAATCCAGATTGCTCGATAGCATGCTGTGGACAACTTCTCCAGAACTTGGCAGATAAAATCACTTGGATCTGCTCTGACTTGGATGCTGCTGTTGATGCAAATCTAACTTTGGCCCCTGTTTGTCCAGTGACAGATACTTTCAATTTGTGCAACCTGAGAGTACAGACAAGATTCTTGGAGGGATGCATGTTAGATCTCTTGCCTTTCTTGACTTATTAAAAAAGCTAGAGAGGGACTGGCTCAGTGGATAGAGCGAGTGGCAGTGCCTCACTAAAACAAGACAGAGTTCCAGCTTGCCTAAAGGAGAGTGGAAAAAAAGCCCTCTCTAGATCACACCTCAATTCAAGAAGGATATCGACAAGCTGGAACATGTCCAGAGGAGGGCGACCAAAATGGTGAAGGGTCTGGAAGCCATGTTCTATGAGGAATGGCTTAGAGAGCTGGGTATGTTTAGTCTGCAGAAGAGAAGGTTAAGAGGGAACATGATAGCCATGTTTAAATATTTGAAGGGATGTCATGTTGGAGGGAGCAGGCTTGTTCTCTACCGCTCCAGAGACTAGGACAAGGAGCAATGGATTCAAGCTGCAGGAAAGGAGATTCCACCTGAACCTCAGGAAGAACTTCCTGACGGTCAGAGCTGTTTGGCAGTGGAATCTGCTGCCTCAATACAGTGTGGTGGAGTCTCCTTCTTTGGAGGTTTTTAAGCAGAGGCTGGATGGCCATCTTTGGGAATGCTTTGATGGGTGTTCCTGCCTGGCAGGGGGTTGGACTCGATGGCCCCTAGGGTCTCTTCCAAATCTATGATTCTACACCATTCTGGATAATTCTTGGCCAGTCTCTAACATTCCATTTTTACTGAAGGTTTTGGAGTGTGTGTGGTGGGGGAACAGCTGCAGGGGTTTCTGGATGAGATAGATTGTCTAGATTCATTTTCATTCTGGTTTCAGGCCTGGTTATGGGACAGAGGTGCCATGGTTGCCTTGAAGGATGACATATGCCAGGAGTTAGACAGGACTAGCATGTCCCTGTTGGTCCTGCTGGTAGCTTTTGATACCATTGACCATGGTATCTTTCTGGGTCACTTTGGTGGAATGGTATCCAGGGAAACTGGAGAGCAAACCCAGAAGGTAGTGCTGGTGAACTTCTTGACCTTCTTGAACAGGCCTCTTGGCCTGTGGGGTCTCTCAGGACTTGGTTCTGCCCCCAAGCTATTTAACACATACATGAAACTACTGAGAGAAATTGTCAAAGTTTTGTGATTTGGTGCCATCTGTATGTGGATGATACCTAGCTCTATTACTTCTTTCCACCACAAGCCGAGGAAGATGTCTTGGTCCTAAACTAGTGCCTGTCACTGGATGAGGGCAAACAAATTGAAATTTAATCCGGACAGGACAGAGGTACTCCTGATCATTCAAAAGGCAGATGAGGGAACAGGGATTCAGCCTGTGCTGGACAGTGCTACACATCCACTGAAGACACAGATCTACAGCTTGGTTGTGCTGCTGGATTCACCTCTGAGCCTGGAAGCTCAGATTTCAGTAGTGGTTAGGAGTGCATTTGCAAGCTTCTGCCTTGTGCATCAGTTACATCTCTTCCTTGAGATGTCAGATCTGGCCATGGTGATACATGCCTTAGTTTCCTGCTGGTTGGATTTCTGTAATGCAGTGGTTCTTTAACCATGAGGCATGCCCCTCAGCAGGGAGGCGTGATAGTTGCTCAAGGTGGGTGCATAATATGGAGTCCTAATAAGGACAACCAATCTAAGGGGTTGAGGTTACAGGCAACCTCCCTCCACACCATTGGCTCCCATTTGAGCAGAATGACCAAGGTCCGGGGAGATCATTGGGCTAAATTTCCAGAGAAAGGAGAGGCTTGAGCCAAAGCCAGAAACTTCCGTAGCATCCCCTTACTGGTGTCATACCCATAGGGTATCTCTCTCTCTCTCTCTCTCTCTCTCTTTCTCTTTCTCCCCTTTCTTCCTGAGATAAAAAAGGGCCATGTGATTTTAAGGTGTGGGACCTGGGCAGCACCAGGTATACTTCAGGTAGTTTATATCTCAAAGGAGTATGAGATTCTCACATTCAGTTGGGTCCCAGCAAAGGAAAAGCTTAGCCTTTATGGAGAGCTAAATAAATACAACTGAGCATAACAATGAACTCTGTTTCATAGCAGTGAGGATTGGCTGTGATGAGCCAATCTAATTGATAGAGCCTTGCAAAAGCATTGCTGGGAGTGGAAGTTAAGGGAAGGCTCAAGAGTAAAGCCCTCGTTTGCATATAGAAAGTCCCAGCTTCATTCCCAGCATATCTATTTTCCTCAGACCCACTCCCCCCAAAACAAGGCACCGTATGCTGGAAAATATGTACTGAGTTCCTGGAGAGCTTCTATCAGAAAGAGTAGATTATAAGCGGACAGCCTGCAGCACCCTCTGGCTTGCAGAGTCCTGGGGTGGGCATGTAATTTTCTCCGCTGTCCAGCTCATCAGCCATCAGTTGGATAATGAGGACCAAATTTGCTGTTCCCATGCTGTTGGTGAGGATCACTGGGTGTGGTAGCATTTAAATTTGACATTTTCAGCCATCCTGCAGGCAAGATCCATGCTACTAATAGCAGTGGGCAGGCTACTATCACAGTTGGGATCAAGGGGCTGGCAAGAAGAAGAAGGATGTTTAGGCATACTGCTTCCCCACCAGTTCCCTGTTAGCAGCAGGGAACAATTATCTTCCCTGCAGTGACAGCTGAGGGGGAGAGGCTTTAACACATGCGTGCACACAATCTATGCAGGCAAAGTGTGTGTGCGTATGTATGTGCATGTATGTGTGTGTATATGACATGATTGCACTCTTAACATCACAAAGAAGAAGGGGCAGGTTTGTTTTATGTTACCCCAGAGGGCAAGAGCAGGCCTAATGGTTATTAAGTTTCAGGAGGGTAGATTTTGATTGAACGTTAGAAGGAATTTCTTGCCGGTAAGAGTGGTTAGGGAATGGGATGGAATGGAGATGGTGGGGACTATGGACTTTTTCAAAAAGAGTCTGGATGGCTACCTGCTGCAGATGCTCTAGCTGGAGTTCCTGCATTGAGCAGAGGGTTGGAGATACGGCCTACAGGGCCCCTTCCAACTCTTTTGATACTGTGTGTGTGTGAGAGAGAGAGAGAGAATGAGAGAGAGAAAGAGAGAGAGATTGAGTTGGGAGGACTAATAATCTGACATGAGGTGCTTCCAGATAAGTCTTTCTTTGCCTTATTTATATAAGTTTATAGGAGGTTCACACACTATCAGTGATGTATTTAAGTCTTGTACTCCAAGCCTCAAGTCAAGTCTCAAGTCTCTACCTTTAAGTCTCAAGTCGAGTCTCAAGTCTTTGCATGATACTTTCAAGTCAAATCTTGAGTCAACTCTCAAGTCTGGGAGCCAACTTTATACCACAACCTGTATAGAGTCAACCTGGACAGAGTCAAATAAAGTCAGTTTTAACATTTTAAGTAGAGTTGGCCCTCCACTTTTGTGATTTTGCCATCTGCAGCTTCAGAAGTGGGGAATAAGATCCTTTTTGCTTTCTATTTGCAAAGCTTGCCTTCTGCTCTTAGGACGAGTTTTAGAAAGCTCCTCCTTTATGAAGTAGGGATCGGCTGCTGAGCAGACTTCAACCCCACCTCAAGTCCATTTGCTGTTCCCTCTGAGAAATGTGTCCACACTTTGGGGTTGAGACAGATTGTCATGTGACCAGTAAATTGTAAGGTTTCTGGATGAGTGTGTTATATTACTGAACCAAAGGCAGCAAGTCAGTCGCTAAAACTATGCAAGTCTGAAGTCGAGTCGAGTCAGTGTGTAATTTTTGCCAAGTCAAGTCTCAGTCAAGTCACTGAAGTGACTTCAGTCTGATTTGACTGCAAGTCAATTGATTCAAGTCTACATCACTGAACATTGTTGTCTTCAATTTTCAGCTCTCACCTGCATTTTCCAATTTCTCTTATCATTTTTTGTTAATGGAGAAAAGGGTTAAGGAAGAAAGACACAGTAGCTACCCACTGCCTTTTAAATGTGTGCCACAGGGCCCTCTGACTGGAAATAACTTCAGTATAAGCTAGGCTTTACAAATCCATGGGGTAATCACATGTGGAATAATAATCAGTTCTTGTCAGCAAACCTAAAAATGATATCATAGAGCTGGAAAAATGCATAAAACATTACCAAAAATTGTCATGGGACAAGGGTGGAAATTGATCAGCCTGTGAACCATGCATAACTGTTGGTGGAGGTGCCAGTGGCCCAACTTTTCCCCAAGCAGAAGGGGAAGAGATGACAGTGAAAAGTAACTGAAAGTTATTTTGATCATTCAAAAGTGACTTAGAATCATAGAGCCATAGAAATGTAGAGTTGGAAGAGACCACACGGGCCATCCAGTCCAACCTCCTGCCATGCAGGAACACCCTCAAAGCACTCCCGACAGATGGCCATCCAGCCTCTGCTTAAAAACCCCCAAGGAAGGAGACTCCACCACACTCTGAGGCAGCATATTCCACTGCCGGACAGCCCTGACCGTCAGGAAGTTCTTCCTGAGGTTCAGGTGGAATCTCCTTTCCTGCAGCTTGAAACCATTGCTCCTTGTCCTGGTCTCTGGAGCGGCAGAAAACAAGCCCTCTCCCTCCTCTACATGGCATCCCTTCAAATATTTAAACATGGCTATCATGTCCCCTCTTAACCTTCTCTTCTGCAGACTGAACATACCCAGCTCTCTAAGTCTATCCTCATAGGGCATGGCTTCCAGGCCCCTCACCATTTTGGTCACCCTCCTCTGGACTTGCTCCAGCTTGACCATGTCCTTCTTGAATTGGGGTGCCCAGAACTGGACACAGTATTCAAGATGAGGTCTAACCAAAGCAGAGTAGAGTGGTAGCACTACCTCCCTCGACCTAGACACCATACTCCTATTGATGCAGCCGAGAATTGCATTGGCTTTCTTGGCTGCCGCATCACACTGCTAACTCATGTTCAGCTTGTGTTCTATTAAGACTCCTAGATCCCTTTCACACGTACTGCCATCCAGCCACGTGTCCCCCATCCTGTATTTCTGCATTCCATTTTTTCTACCTAAGTGTAGGACCTTACACTTCTCTCTGTTGAATTTCATTTTGTTAGCCTTGGCCCAGCTCTCCAATTTGACCAGGTCATTTTGAATTTTGATCCTGTCCTCTGGCGTTTTAGCAACCCCTCCCAATTTGGTGTCATCTGCAAATTTGATGAGCATGCCCTCTATTCCTTCATCCAAGTCATTGATGAAAATATTGAACAGCACTGGGCCCAGGACAGAACCCTGTGGCACCCCGCTAGTCACTTCTCTCCAGGATGAAAAGCAGCCATGGGTGAGCACTCTTTGGGAACGGTCAGTCAACCAGTTACAGATCCACCTGACAGTAGCTCTGTCCAGCCCACATTTTACTAACTTCTTTGGAAGAATGTCATGGGGAACTTTGTCAAAGGCCTTACTGAAATCGAGATATGCTACATCCACAGCATTCCCTTCCTCTATCAAGCTAGTAACTCTATCCTAGAAAGAGATAAGATTGGTCTGGCATGACTTATTTTTGAGAAATCCATGTTGACTTCTCGTGAGTACCGCGTTGCTTTCTAAGTGATTAGAAACTGACTGCTTAATGATCTGCTCCAGGATCTTTCCGGGTACTGACGTCAGGCTGACTGGGCGATAATTATTTGGGTCCTCTTTTTTTCCCTTCTTGAAGATGGGGACAACATTTGCCCTCTTCCAGTCTGCTGGAACTTCTCCTGTCCTCCAAGATTTCTCAAAGATTATAGCAAGCGGTTCCGAAATGACCTCTGCCAGTTCTTTCAATATCCTAGGATGCAATTCATCTGGCCCTGGAGACTTGAATTCATCCAGTGTGGCCAGGTATTCCTCTACCACCTCTCTACCTATTATGTGCCGCATTTCCCCTGCTTCCTCACCTGCTCCCCAACCGCCAGGTTGAGCGCTTGTATCCTTCTGGGAAAAAACTGAGGCAAAGAAGGTGTTAAGTAGTTCTGCCTTTTCTCTTCCCCCTGTTAGTAATTCGCCATCTTCTCTGCGCAGCGACCCTATCGCCTCTTTCTTTTTCCTTTTGCTGCGAACATATTTAAAAAAGCCCTTTTTATTGTTTTTAATGTCTCTGGCCAGCCTAAGTTCGTTCTGTGCTTTAGCCTTTCTGACCTTCTCCCTACATCTCCTGGCTACTTGCTTAAATTCTTCTTTGGTGTTTTCCCCCCTCTTCCATTTCCTGTACATGTTTCTCTTAACGCTCAGCTCAGCTGAGAGTTCTTTAGTCCACCATTCTGGTTTCTTCAGATACCTTCCATTTTTCCTCCTTATTGGCACAGTTTTAGACTGTGCCTTCAGTATCGCCCTTTTAAGGAACTCCCATGCCTCCTGAACTCCTTTCCCTTTCACTATTCTTGACCACGGAATTCCAACCAGCAGCTCCTTAAGTTTACAGAAGTCCGCTTTTTTAAAATCTAAGACGAATGTCTGGCTACACTTATCTTCTCCTTCCCACTGAATACCAAATTCCAATAGGGCATGGTCACTCCCCCCTAAAGATCCAACCACTTCTACCTCATTAACAAGGTCATCCCTATTGGTCAGGATCAGATCTAGAACATTTGATCCCCTTGTGGCCTCTTCCACCTTCTGGACCATGAAATTGTCTGCAAGACAAGCAAGAAACTTGCTGGACCTTGCTGTCTTGGCAGAGTTTGACTGCCAACATATATCCGGGTAATTGAAATCTCCTATTATTACTGTATCTCTCCTTTTTGAATGCGCGGTCATTTGGTTGAGGAAGGCGTCATCAAGGTCCTCAGTCTGGGTTGGAGGTCTGTAGTAAAGCCCCACCAGAATATCCCTATTGTTTCTCGCTCCCTTAATTCTTACCCGGATGCTCTCGACCTGGCTTTCTGGGTTTAAGTCACGGATCTCTTCACAGGTGAAAACATCCTTGACATACAAGGCTACTCCTCCTCCTTTCTTGTTTGGTCTATTTCTACAAAATAGGCTATACCCCTCTATTCCTACATTCCAATCCTGAGACTCATCCCACCAGGTCTCAGTGATGCCTATCAAATCGTATTTATTTTGTTGTACTAGGAGTTCAAGTTCATCTTGCTTGTTTCCCATACTCTGCGCGTTAGTGTAGAGACACTTCTGGTCACCACCAATACTTCTACAAGGAAGTGCTCAAAATGTCCCTGGGACCTTTAGTGTACAGCCATCTCTGGACAACAGCAATGCCCCATTAAGAAAGACTGCAAAATTTGGAGCTGTTTTGCTTAGGAAAAAGTTGAATAAGGAGAGGTATGCTAGGTATTTAAAATTAAGCATACTGTGGAGAAAGGAGATAAGAAGAAGGTTTTCTCCCTCTCTCATAGTACTAGAATCCAAGGTACAGAATCCATGGTAGCTGAACAGATTGAGATAGAGGAAATGTGTTTTAAGTTGTGGGATCAATTGCCACAAGGTGTAGCGATGGTGGCCTACTTAGCACCTTTCAGAGAGGACTGGATACATTCATGGATACTTTCGTTCATTAGCAGCTAGTAGTCAGAGCTGTTACATATTTAGCTTTGGGAGTTCAAGATTTTCCAATTCCCTTAGGATGTCAGGAAAAAGCAATAATTTTTTCCCATAATGACAAGAAGATTGCACAGTTTCCCATCATTGCAGCAACTTTTTTCCTGCAATGATGGGAAACTGTGCAACTTTCTGAAGAAAGCTATGGATTCTCCCCCAAAGTAACAGTGTTCCGGAAAGCTGCATAGCTTTCTCAGAAAAAGTACTGAGCTTTCAAAAAAGAAAGAAGAGCACAGAATGGAATCTTGCACAACTTTAAATGTTGCTCAGCTTTAAAAGCTGGGTTTTTTTCTAAGAGGGAAAGAGAAAAAGCACAAAATGGAGTGGTACACAGTTTCAAAAACCACTGAGCTTTCCAAAAAGACAGAGGAAAAAAAATTGCAGACCTTTAAATACTGAGCAACTTTAAATGTTATTCAGCTTTATAGGCTTTTTCCCTGTCTCAAAGATGTAGGGGAAAGCATAAAATAGAATTGATGCATAGCTTTGAAAGCTATGGAACTTTCCAAAAATATGGAGTAAAAAAAGCACAGAACAGAATGTTGGGTGGCTTTAAATGTTGCACAGCTTTAAAAGCTACAAAACTTCAAATGTTGCTCAGTTTCAAAATGGAAACAGAAAAAGGAACTACTCTCCCAAAGTGCAAAGAATGGTACATTGTCCACAGAAGAAATGAGCCAACAGCACACCTAGAGAGAAAACAATAATACATAATTCTTTGTGTATTTTTTTGTGTTTTGTGCAGTTTTGCCAAGTGTACATAAGGCAAAAAATTAAGGTGTTTTTGTTTTGTTTTGTTTTGTTTTGTCTAGGAAACCTGCACAGTTTCTTGAACTGCGCAGTTTAAAAAGTATGCAACTTTTGTTGTCCTTGTGGGGAAAAAAATGGTTCAAGGTTGCAGTGCTATTTTTCTTCCCTCAAATGACCCCAGGGGTTTGGGAATACTGTATTTCAAGACCAACTGTGAAACTGTTGAAAACCCATTCCGCCCCTGGTACTATCTCTAGTATCAGAAGGCAATATGCCTTTGTGTATCAGTTGCCGGCCAAGGGGGGATGGAGGGAACAACTGCACCCATTTCCTGCTGCTGAGCTTCCCAGAAGCACATGGTCAGTTGCTGTGTGAACAGAATGTTGGACTAGGTTTTTGACCAGTTCCGGCTTCAAGGCTCTCCTTACGCTGTTAGGGGACTGAGCTGTTGCCAGTGAACACAGATTTGTAATTGCAGGCTCTCTTTTGATGTGTTGTGTGGTGAAGCAAAACGCAGTCTTGTTAGCCATCTTGCATGTTCATTAAGTTCACTGTTAGCATCATTTCTCTCCCCCTCCCTGGCTCCCTTCCTTTTTTCTTTCTCTGCCTTCATCCAACACAGTACTCCTCTTGCCTAAATATATGGCTTCAGGGGGAGGCAGGATGGCAATTTGTGATAAGCATCATTTTTAGTATGTGTGTGTGTGTGTGTGCATGCGCGCGCACATTAATTAGGAAAAGGGCACAGTTTACCCCAGGGACTTATTTTCTGCCATGATCAGATGAAGAAGGCAGGCAGCTGCTCAAGCTGGAAAAGGTCACCCAGTCACATTGGTTGATGAAAGAACTGGAGAAGCTGTCATCTCAGTCATTGCTGAGCTTCTCTGGCTGATGGGCGGCCCTGACACACTTACAGAGCCCGCTACCTTGACAAAGCAAAGCTGTCAGTTCTGGCATCTGTCAGGCCCCTCGCCTTGTGAATTCTGCCATAAATGTCAGCTCAAGATGGAGAGCTAGGACAGGGAGGGTTGCGAGGGTGGGGAGACTGTCAGCAGGTCAACACAGGGCAGAGCAGAACCTGCTTGTCATCTTCAGGGACCAGTTGTTCACTTAAGTGGATGGATGGCGTATTTGTAGGAGTCTTTGGACTTGGTGGCTCTCAGTGAAGGGAGGAAGGGTGAAGGGATATCAGGTTAAATGAAATACCTGAAGATGTGTCATGGTGATTTGACAAAAAGACTCCTACAAAAGCACTTGGGGAGAGCTAACTGCCCAACAGGAAACAGGACATAGCAGTGTTGGCAATCACGTGGCTGCGGGTACAAAGGTGAATTTTAAAAGACTAAGGTGAAAATGTGATTTGTCAAATTTGACTTGGATACTTTTTCGAGGTCTTTTTATAGAACCGGTGTTGATGTACTGGTTTGAAAGTTGGACCAGGACACTGGGAAACCAGGGTTGGCCTTGGAAACTGACTGGGTGACCTTTGGCAAGTCACACTCTCTCATCCTCGAGGAAGGCAAATGCAAACCTCCTTGAACAAATTCTGCTAAGAAAACTCTATGATAAGTTCTCCTTAGGGTTGCTGTAAATCAGAAAGGCTCACAACAATAACAACAACAACTTTTTAGAGGGCTGTCCAAAATAATTTAGGAGGGGTAGATTCATCCTCTGATAGAAAATTCAGTTAACAAGTGTCCAAACAGGCCACAGAAAACCCAAATGTCACTGTTAAAATGATCAGAGGTCTGCAGGTCTATGGGGAATATTCAGTTCTCATTCATTCCTCTACATTAATAATTATGTCAAGTTCTACTTAGGAAAGCGTATATCATCTTGTATTTCTTTTTGTCAAGGCAGAAAAAAAGGATTTTCCGTTCTTCATCAAGCAAGATCACAAGAGATTTCTGTGTGTTTGAAAGAAATATTCACATTTGTGAAGCTAGACTTTGTACAAATCACACAAACAATTTTGTACCAATTGAGATTGCTGCTGCTCTCTTAGACGGATTTTTTAAAAGTATAAGCACTGACTGAGACGTTTTCCTCTTTTTGAACAGCTTGTCCTTCTGTATTTTCTGGGATGTGTGCTTTGCTCAACAACGGGGAAACAGACTAGTTCTGTAAAGACGCATCTTGCACAATTTGCAGAGAAGGTGACAGAAGAGCACTTATCATTTAGGCCATTTCCGCAGACTGTTATAGCGCCATGATTCCACTTTCCACATTTTATGGAATCCTGGGGTTTGTAGTTTCGGGAGGAGGCCCCCGGCCCCTTCCAAAACTGCAAACATCAGGATTCCATAGGATGTTGAAAGTGGAATCACGGTACTATAAAAGTCTAGTGTGGAAATGGCCTTAGTCTGACACTGGAGGTGAAAAACCACATCCATTTTTCATAGGGAAGTTTCAACATGTCAATAGACCATTTCTTGTCAAGGTTGAGAAATCTAGTGTTTTGCATAGCAAAAATTCCCCAAGAGGCTTTTCAAAGGGAGAATATTTCTCAAGAACTCTGCTGAAGTCTTCGGATTTTTTTACTGGAGTGGGAAGAAAACTATGAGGATTATTCATCTTTGCATATAAAGCCAAAAACTGTACAAAGATTGAAAGCCCTAATATTTAGATACCAAGTTTTTCTTTTGATGAGTTTTCACTTTAGTGCAAACCTAGAACTTGGAATAATTCATTAATATTGTTATATGTAACTTTTTGAAACCTTCAACAGTTATTTTAACATTCATTGTGATTGTTAAAAGGATAATGTTATTTCTGTATAAGGATTAGCATTCTTTGTTACTAGACATTGTTAGTAGTTTTAAATTATGTTTCTTGACTTAATAATTTAATTAATTAAGTAACAAATTAATTCAACACATCTTTAACGGTGGCTTAATTGTTGTTGTTAACTGTTGTCAAGTCAACTTCAACCTATGGTGACCCTATAAATGAGAGACCTCTCAGTCAACTTATCATCAGCCCCCCTGCTCAGGTCCCACAGTCTCAGGGACGCATCTTCCTTGACTGAGTCTAACCATCTGTAGTGCACTCTTCCTCTTTCCTTCCTGCCTTCTACCTTACCAAACATTACTGTCTTTTCTAGTGAGTCACGTCTTCTCATGATACGGCCAAAGTGTAACAGCCTCGGTTTATCCATCGTGGCTTCTAGGGAGAGTTCAGGCTGGATTTGCTCCAGGACCCATTTGTTTGTCTTTTCAGCAGTCCAGGCTATCTCTTCTCCATGAGTTGATTTTCTTACTGTCAGCTTTCTTCACTGTCCAGCTTTCACAATGGTACATGGAAATTGGAAATACTATGGCGTAGACAATACTAGCTTTAGCATTAAATGATAGGTGTTTACACTTCAGGATCTTGTCTAGTTCCCTTCTATCTGCCCTTCCAGGTTCTAGCTTTCTTCTGATTTCTTGACGGCAGTCTCCATTCTGATTAATGACTGGTCCACGGTGTGGGAGATCTTTAACTACTTCTACTTCTTCATTTCGTGCTTGAAAGTTATGTAAATAATTCTGTGATTGTTATTTTTGTTTTCTTAGGGCTTTTTTGCACTACACTGTTATAGTGCTATTATTCCACTTTCGGCATCCAGTGGAATTCTGGAGCTTGTACTTTACTGAGGCCAAAGAGCTCTCCGGCTGAGAATTCTGAATGCCTCTCTCTAAACTGCAAATCCTAGGATTCCATAAGATGTCGAAAGTGGGATAATAGCACTATAACAGTCTAGTACACAAAGGTCCTTAATGTTCAGCAATAAACCTGCCTTTGCACTTTCTTCTTTGACTTCTTCAGTAATCATTCCACGTCTTTACTATTTTCTGCTAGTAGTATGGTGTCATATTGCTGATATTCCTTCCTCCAATTTTCATGCCTCCTTCCTCGAAGTCTTCCTTCAAGGTTTTGCTTTAATCTGTAAAACACAGGCTGATTTTCTTCTCAAATTCTTTCATGTACTTCATTATTCAATGTAAGTTTGCAATGTCTCTTCCTGATTCTGAGCCCAGATTGGACAGCTGGCATTTCTTTCTTCATATATGGTAAAAGTCTGTGTTGTAGAATTTTGAGCATCACTTTGCTTTTGCATGGGAGATTAATGCAGCGATCCTGTAGCTACTGCGATCTATGGTGTCACTTTTCTTGTGGACTGGAATGTATATTGAGCATTTCCAATCTGTGGGCCAGATTTTTCAGCTTTTGCATTCCAAATACCTATGATTAAAAAGTCCTGTTTTGATGTGTGATCTATTTCTTCTTAGACTCCAACACAGAATCTTTCAGTTTCTTCTTCTTCTTCCTCTGTAGTTGGAGCATAAACTTGGATTATGGTTATATTGATGGGTGTTCCCTGAAGTTTGGTGGGTATTTGCATTGTATCCTTTGACTGATTTTGCTACATCTCTCCTCACTATTAATGTCACCCCATTTCTTCTTAAATTTTCATTTCCTGAGTAAAATACTGTATAATTCTGACTCAAAATGTCCCATTCTTGCCTACTTCAGCTTGCTCACCCCAAGTATCGCAATGTTTATACGTTCCATTTCTGGTTCTACTTTGTACAGCTTCTCCAAGTCATGCTTTTCAAAATCCATGTTTCTATAATAATTTGGACTTTCCTTTCACCTCTGATCACATCAACATCTGAACGTCCTTTTGGGCTGAGTCCAGTTGCCACAGCACCAGTCATAGTTCTCTGCTCTGCCCCTGTAGCTTGTTGAGTGCCTTCCAGTGTAGGAGTGCCACCTTCTGGCATTATCTCTTATCATTTTGGATTATCTCATCATAGGCTTTCATGGTAATGCAACCCATTTTTTCTTAGATATTCATTTTCTGAGTAAAGCTCTATGTAATTATCTGACTCAAAATGTCCTATTCCTGTCCACTTTAGCTCACTCACCCCAAGTACTGCAATGTCTTTATGTTCCATTTCTTGGTTTACTGTGTCTAGCTTCCTCTGATTCACTCATCTCACATTCCATGTTTCTATGACATGTGTTGTGCAGCTTTGGACTTTCTTTTCACCTTTGAACACATCAACACCTGGGCATCCTTCCGGCTAGAGCCCAATTGCCTCATTAGACACAGTGCTGCTCTTAGTTCCTCTCTCCTCTTCCCCAGTAGCTCGTTGAGTGCTTTCCAGTTGGGAGTGTCATCTTCCAGCACTATCACTTGTTTCATTTGTATTGTCTCATCATAGAGTTTTCATGGTAAATGATGTTAAAAGGGGATTTACTGTGCTTCCTTCTGTGCAGTACAGTTGGCCCTCCATATCCACAAATTCTATATCCACAAATTCAACCAACCACAGCTTGAAAATATTTTTTTAAAAAATCCAAAAAGCAAACTTTGATTTTGCCATTTTATGTAAGGGGTGCCATCTTACTATGATACATAATGGCACTTGAGCATCCACAAATTTCGGCATCTGCAGGGGGTCCTGGAAGCAAATCCTCGTGGATACGAAGGGCCCACTGTACTAGCAAGTGTTTAGCTATGGTACCATTGCCATTATCTCTGAGAGATCCTGAGAGAACTCCCACTACTGTTGCTGCTCAGTAGCTATTTGCCACATTTAGTCCGGCCACTCAGCAAAAGATTATAAGCCTGAGCGCAGGGAACTCTGTTGTATTTTTACTTATAAAGCACCATGTAGAGTGATGATGCTAAATAAACAAATCAATAAATAATAGCTGACATGGGAGACCTTATCAGCAGCACTCTTGCCTCACAGAAGCATTCAGTCCTACCACCATGGAAAGGTAGTGCCATTGGTAAGAATGACCAACAAATTGAATGTCTAATAAGTTAACCATCCACATGTTTACACTAATGCCAATGCTTGAAACGCTGCCCAGTCACCCATTGAGCTATGGAGTTTCATTGTAGAGGATAGGCCTATCAATGACCAATGGCCATAGCAGCTAAATAAAACTTCCATGTTGTAAAGCAGTGAGCTTCGGAACACAATTCACAACAGGCGAGGGGGAGTTGTTCCTCCAGGCCTTCAACTGCTCAGCTCAGTCAGCAGCTCCACCTCCTACCAAAAGTCAAAAATCATTCTGTAGAATTTGCTTTTTCTCCTTGTCCATCTGTTCATAACCTTAAACCCTGTCATTTTAATGACCTCACTCTTCTAGCTGATAAGATATAAATAGATGTCTCACTGCCCTCTGGATTTCACACTAATGGGCTTTTGGTAGTTGGATACTCATCCCAGGCAAATCTGATGAGAGCAGATAGATTAAAATTAAGCCAAGTAAATAGCGGCACATAAATAGATCTGTCCTATTAGCTTTGTCAAAACATTTTGTTAATTAACCTCTGATCCCTATCATGGAAAAAAAAATCCTTTGGTGGGGGAATGCTGAGTCTGAACTCCAATCCACGAAGATCAAGGCAGAAATAAAAATCCATTTTCCACTATGTAAATTAGATTTGTAGTTCAGTGGAATTGATTCTGTTGAGACTAAATTAATTACAGCGCTTAATCGCTGTATCCTTTAAATATAGCAGTCATGACCGAAATAGCATTCATGAGATTTCTAACAAGCCATGAAAGGAGATGAGGATGAACTGATATAGATCAGAAAAGGATGACCAAACCATTAAGGAGTAAAAAGTGAGCAGAAGATAGATCTTGACCTTCTTCCAGATCATTGGGTGATTTTCAGTAGATTGTCAAACTGGATGGGTACTTATACAAGATATAGTTCAGGACCTGATTTGCCCCTTCAGAAAATTATCTGCTTTAGCTTGGACCAATTTAGAGACAAGCCACTGGCACGGTCAGACATATTAGGGTTTTTCTTTCAAAATCATAGTACTTTTGATTTAAGGCAAAAATAGGCATGCATGTCAGAGATTTCTTTTTTAAAAAATTAATGAATAGTACATCCCCTGTATCTGTGTGATTGGTATATATAATTTCACTTACCCACACTGAAATGAGGTCCAAAAATGAATTTAACAGAAATTGAAGAGAAATTGAAGTAATAAAGGGAAATATATACAGTATTACAAAGAAAATGAAAGGGAATGGAAAATTCCAGAAATGGCACACCTTTCACTCTTGTGCTGCCTGAGATTGTGTAACCTGTCTGCTTGCTGTGTACATGTGCTGCATGCTACCGAGGCACATAGCAGGCCTCTCGGTTATGCGATCTGATTGTAGTACAGTGTGCTTGTACCTGATCTGTCTGCTCTTGGCATCAGCATCCAACCATCGATATCGTCCTGGTGCTATAATCCAGGAACACCTCCCGATGATACTCCTTCTGCCTTCTGATATATTATCAGAAGATCAATACCAACATAACAGTGGCACGGAGATGCTAGTGTTAGGCTACTATTGCCCCTCAGCACATGAAAACATTTTGTTCATCTCTTTCTTGGGCCACATATTACTGTTAATTTTTATGTTTTTTATCAGTTGTACCCGTGTTTTGGACTGCAAACAATGGCTACAAAGCCTTCTTTCTCTTAGATTCTGAAGTTCTCCCCAGTTTCAGGACCTCTTCTCCAAGCTGCATACTTATCTCGACACCAACATCATTTATCTCATTGAAAAAAATAGCGTTCACTACCATCCACATTTTTTGTCATCCACGGAAGGTCTGGGAACATATCGCCTCTTCCAAGTATCGGGGCTTACTGTCTTTTTTGTTTTTTGAGAAGATGGGGGGATTATAGAATGGGAAAGATGTTATATCATTTTGTTTGCCGAGGAAGCCCCTCTGTTTCTGACTCTTCTGAGTCCAGATCCTTAGGCTGAGTTGTGACAACAGAGACCCTTTCTGAGCAAATAAAAAAATCTATAAATAACCAATATATTCCACTAGTTCACATTTTAGACTAGACCTATAATACACCAGAAGCCAAAAAGATGACCCACAATTATGTGCAGCTTTCACATTCTTTCCACAGCTCATATCTATGATTGATGGCATTTCCCAATTTAATACCACAGCTGCTGACTTACAGTCACTTGTTGGCTTTGAGATTGTTTGGATCTTCTCAGTTTGGTCACTAAGCACCTCTACTTTTCTGAATGTTTTGAGAGAGTCCAGGAGGAGGCAGAATGGAAGTGAAGCTATTTTACACCAAAGCAGCAGAACTAGCCAGTAGAGTTTTCATGTTCAATTTGACCCCTGGAAGGATCAAGATCTCAAAAAATCAACCCTGCTCTGACAGTCTTCACAGCATCTGTTTGGTTTCGCCCAAGTACTGTTGTGTTGTTTCCCACTGTATATATACTGCTTTGTTTTTAAAATTGTGTTTGAATTGTTTGATGGTTTTGTTACCTCCTTGAGGAACTAGTGACAAAGAGAGAGTATAAACAATTTTGCAAGTAAATAAATAAATAAGCAATCAGAACAGCAGGATAGTACATGAATATGGTCAAAGTTGTCTGGTGCTACCAATGCATTAAGAAGAACAAGAATGGCACCAGACAAATCGCATTCAGAAAAAGGTGATTTTGAATATTGATTTCTAAATAGCTATTTATTTGTTTATCTATCTATTGAATGTACAGACTGACTTTCTCTCTATTGAATGTATAGACTGACTTTATTGATCCTTTTGTAAAAACTGAGAACTGTATCGGAGTATTGATGAAATGTGAAAGCGGTTAGAGAACTGGCTTCTGATGCACATGTTAGTTCAGGAGCTGTAGATCTCATTAGTTAGTAGTGGAATCATAGAATCATAGAGTTGGAAGAGACCAGAGGGGCCATCCAGTCCAAGCCCCTGCCATGGAGGGACACACATCAAAGCAATCCCTTTGACAGATGGCCATCCAGCCTCTGCTTAAAAACCTCCAAAGAAGGAGACTCCACTCCACTCCACTGAGGCAGTGTATTCCACTACTGAACAGCTCTGACCATCAAGAAGTTCTTCCTGAGGTTCAGGTGGAATCTCCTTTCCTGCAGCTTGAATCTATTGCCCCTTGTCCTCATCTCCAGAGCAACAAGCCTGTTCTCTCCTCAACATGACATCTCTTCCATATTTAAACAGGGGTATCATGTCCACTCTTAACCTTCTCTTCTGCAGACTAAACATCCCCAGCTCCCTAAGCTGCTCCTCATAAGCATCTCACTTGTTAATTAAGAACCTACATTATGTTTTTGCATCCATAGTATGGTCTTTGGAATTTAGAATCAAAGTTGGAAGGGCTCCCATAAGCTGCTCAGTTGAAAACTTTCCTCAGTGCAGGAGACGGAGGTCCTTTTTGCACTTTGCCTCATTGTGGGTACCGGCATCATCTCAGCCAGCAGTGAGGGGAGCGCAACAGGAATGTTCCCCTCCACACTGGCTTCCTCTGGGATCCAGGAAGCACAACGTCCCTGACTCTTCCTGCCACAGTGCAACTGGGTACTGTCCCAGGGCTGTGTTGGGGCAGGAAGTGCAGCCATTGTGCTTCCAGGACCTCCTCAAGCAAAGTAAGTGCAGGCACACAGCAGGATAGCAGTGCAATTACTGATCATTGACAAGGAAAACCTGTCAGTGATTTGTAGTGTGATTGTGCCACCTGGCGACAGGGGAAGGATGGGACTGCAATGATGTTGTGCATAAGCATTGTTGTGGTCCTGTCCTTCTCCCATCCTATGGTGGGTTGGGGGGTGGCACAGAAACGGTCTAAGCTAGAGCATCCCCCACAGGTAGCTGTTATCTGCTTCTCTGTTAGATGCCAAGAGAAAGAGACTGACTACCTCATTTTTTTTCCATCATTGAACAGCTCTTACAGCCAAGAAGTTCTTGCTAAAGTTCAATCAAAGTCTACCCTCTTGTAACTTTAAACCAGTAGACCTGGTCCGACCCCCTGGGGCAGCAGAGAAGAAACCTGCACCCTCCTCTCTGTGACAGACCTTTAGATATTTAAAGAGTACGATCATATCACCTCTCAATCTTCTCTTTACCCAGCTCCCTCCATCTTACCTCATATGTTTTGTTCTGCATACCTTTATTCACCCTTGTTGTCCTTCTCTGAACCTGCTCAAATTTGTCTATATCCTTCTTAAAATGAAGTGCTCAGAACACAGTACTCCAGATGAGGCCTGGCCAGCATAGAAATAATAGAACTATTACTTTCCTTAACTTGGAAACTAGAGTTCTGTTTAACACAGATTAAATAACATTTTCCTTTTTTGTTGTGGCATCATTCTGCTGCTTCACATTACACTTACGATTAACAGTAAGCCCAAAGTCCTTTTCACATGCATTGCTGCTAAACCAAACATCCCCCATCCTGTGCAACTATCCCCAATCCACGTTGGTGTATAGACATCTAAAGCCTTATTTGTTCTGACTGATTAATTTACTATGAATTGTACTGTGGATCTCATGCTCTCCCTGAGCTTATCCTCTTGAATTTAAATCCTTGTGTTCAGAGCTGGCCTTTGGAATGATGTTTGAGCTATCATCTCCAACCCTCCAAGGAATTCGTTTAAAGCCTTCTTGATCAGACTTGCCAAGCTTCTGCCAAAGGCATTCTTCCCCTTCTTCATGAGGTATAGCCCATCCATAGCCAGTAGTCATCTATCTAAGAAGTGAAGACCATGGTTCCAGAAGCCAAACCTCTCCCGCTAACATCATCTGCATAGCTAGTCATTCACATCAGTATCTTGTAAGGCCCCACTTTGGGGGTCGCCAATATCAGTATGGTTTGGATGGGCACCATACCTAATTCACATCATATGTAATTGGCAACACATTTTATTGGCTCTGATATCAAATTCAAGCCTGAGAGGTGACCGAGAGGTCAAACTGAGCGAGGGAAAGAATTTGACTGTAAATGTGAGAAGCATAGGTCAACTCCAAAATTCCTCCAGGTAAGACTGAGTCGTTTGTCAGGCAAATACACATCATTCCTGTGGATAATAGGCTTAAATAGAAGCTGGACTTTTCCAAGGAATCCAACTGTGAGGAGCCCACCAGGACCCTGATTGACAGATATCCATCCCTTGTACACCTGGATTCTTTCCTCTGTCCTCACAGCACCCACAATAGACAGCTATTACAACACCCATCATGTCTGTGTCAATCAAAGCACTAAGCCCATCAACAGACAAAAGACTCATGGTCTATAACAGGTTCCCTTTTGTCTTGCATCTGGAACCTTCACAGCCACAAGCCATTTTCAGGGTACAAATACCCCTGATTTGAGGAGGCCCAGTGCAGTCTCTTGAAGGTCTACCCGTCACTCTGGCTGGCTGGCTCCTGAATGAGAACTGTCCTTAGGGCCTACCTAAGCCAAAATACATTTCTGCTCTTCACTACTCTTCTGGACTGGTAATTATAAATCCCCCCAAATCCCTCAGCTTCTCTATAATTTTTCCTCCCTTTCTTTTTCAGCTAGCTCATGTGTGAATGTGTGATTGTGTGTATCTTGTGTGCATGCATGAGTGAATTCCCCTCAATAAAATCATTTATTAGACAATTCTGCTTGGTTTTTGGCTTGGCCTGACCCCGTAAACATTGGGTAAAAAGATCTCGCTAGGTTACCCTGCCTCTTGTAGTGCTACAGCTTGTGCTCTGGCTAATTCCCATTCCCCGTTATTTGGAGCACATTGAGGTGTCCCCCACTGGACCCCGGAACCCAGGGTAACAATCTTTTTATCTTTCACTGGCAGAATTGATGAAAATACCACCTGCAGCTCTAAACTATTCACCTTGCTGCCCAGAGCTTCATAGTCCAAGGTGATCTGCTCAGAGGTGTTCTTGGCAATGTCATTGGTGCCCACATGAATAAGGAGAAAGGGGTACTGATCTGTGTTTTGGATATATGTGTGCCAGGGAGACAGTGTACTTCCCGATTCATCATGTATGGCAGGCATACACTTGTCAGTATGTCTGACCCCAGATCTTAAACAAGGACTGTATTTTCTGAAGGATCCTTTTCTCACACATTTGACATCCCAATTTTATTTTTGAAAGATACAAAAACTGTTTTGAAAATTGTGGAAAACCACTACCAAATTTTCCAAAAAATGGTGGTTGTGTTTACATACTGTCTACATTACAAGCCAAATCAGGGTAAAAAACTGAAAAGTGGTCCAAAAGTAAAGGAAAGGGAAAGCTTAGAAACAGATTTGTTTTACTTTTATTTTCTGTATTGGCGTGGCCTGCCAAGGATTGGAGGATTGTGAGGCTCCTGGCCTCTTCACAGTTTCCGAGCTCCAGCCTGAATTTATCTCCAGCTCTGGTACTAAAGAGACTGCTTGGGGAACCCGTTGCTTTGTTCCTTGTAAGGAGGCCTGTGAGCTCTGCTTGACGTGCAGACCAATTTTGAGTACTCAGATGATTGTTTTATATTTCCAAATGAAAAGCCAAATGCCCTGCTTTTATTATCTTTCTCGTTTTCTGGGGCAAGTCTTTCCCATACCATCTCAAAGCAACATGATGACTCTAACATCTTCACTTCTCTCCCTTTCCTCTGTTTTTTAAAATCATATTTGTTAATTTTTTTACAGACAAACTGATTTCACACCAGCAGAAAAGAAAAAGAGAGATAGAAACAAACTATACATGACAATATAAATGTGTAACTAAAGACAAAACTAAGCTAAACATAATTACACTAAACTAAGGCCATTTCCGCACTATATTCTTATAGTGCAATTATTCCACTTTCAACATCCTATGGAATGCTAGGGTTTGCAGTTGGATTTAATGATGGAACCTAAATACATTCAACTTACAAATATTACTAATAACCATAACTACAAATGGTTAGACTTCTTATTGCTCAAAAATCCATGACATTTGTCCAGACTTTCAGAAAATGTTCGGTTGGTTTATCTTTTAAAATCCACAAGAATTTGGCAATTTGGGCAAAGTCTGCTACTTTAACAATCCACTCTTCTATTTCCAGTGCTTCAGTCCATTTCCAAGTTTGGGTAAACAACATTCATCAGCTGTTGTCATTTATCAAAGAGGTAGTCCATATTTACTATCCAATCCTTTATCAATATTTCAAAAACATTTCTTATGACATTGCAAAACCTACCTTTAAATTTTTAATTAAATTTTGAATTTTTTTTTGAACTTGTAAACCTTAGACCAGCAACTTCTCCCCTTGTTGCAAGTCCACCACATATGAAAAAATATTCTTCCTTCTCTTGACAGTCCTAATGTTGATTTGAAACATTCTTAGGCTGTTTCTGCACGACATCACTGTCCTGCAATGGGAGCTCGTTGCCAATGCATGCCTGCCCGTCGTAATTGTAGGATATTCCATTAACTGAAAAATCCATTAATCCATTAACGGCCCACAATCCATTAACGGCCTGCAATCACACAACACGCCTGTCACCGGTGGCCATGCGGAACAGGTGGAAGCACAATCTAGGTGCTTCCTTCTCCAGTGCAGCACAGGAAAGAGATTAGCTGCACTGTGGAAGGAATCACAGAATCATAGAGTTGGAAAAGACCACAGGGGCCATCGAGTCCAATCCCCCCGCCATGCAGGAACAAACACTCAAAGCAACTCTAGCAAGTGGCCACACGGCCTCTGCTTAAAAACCTCCAAAGAAGGAGACTCCACCACTCTCCATGGAGGCAGCAGCATATTCCACTCTCAAATGGCTTTGACTGTCAAGAGATTCTTCCTGATATTTAGAGGAAATCTCTTTTCCTGTAGCTTGAATCCATTGTTTCTTGTCGTAGTTTCTGGAGCAGCAGAAAACAAACTTGCTCCATCTTCAACCGGACATCCCTTCAAATATTTAAACATGGCTATCATGTCTCCTCTTAGCCTTCTTTTTGTCAGGCTAAACCTGCCTAGCTCCTCCTCTCCTCACAGGGCATGGCTTCCAGACCCTTCACCGTTTCGGAAGGCACGTGCTACTCACGCTCCCGTTCACAGGCAGCCAGCCGACTGTGGAGGGGAGCGTTGGGGACGTGCTTCCTTCCTGGTAAAGGCACTGCTGGGGTGAAGTCAGGATGATGATGGAAAAGGGTAAGGTGTAGAAATGGCTTTAGATATTATTGACAACTCATTTGGAGTTAAATACTATCTGTGTATCATCTTGTGGTAGTTTTCTTTTAAACTACTGCACGGAGTAAACTTTATATCCTTAGCCCACATTTTCCCCATGCCTCCATTTATTCATTAGGCCCCAAATTTTGGGCCCACATTATCATAAACTGTTTTATAGACTCATCTTCTGTCTTGATTTCAAAAGACATTTGTACAGCTTTTTGATTACGTGATGATCATCCATACACAATTCTAAGTAAAAATCCTTTTATGCAGCTTCTTTAACGAGATCCCTCTTACTTTGTTTAAGTCTCTCTTTAAGCTTTTAATAAGGAAACAGATTCAGGTCTATGCCCTCCTTGGAAAGCATCTGTCTTGGTTTAAACTCCCAACTATCTTGCTCCATATAAAAGAGATCATTGTAAGAAAACCATTTTTGGTTTTTAACTCATTCTTACTTAAAAAAATATTCTTGTGGTGAAGTAACTAATATTATATATTTGCTTATGTTTAAACCAAAAGAAGAGCTTTTCTGATACAATGATTTTTGAACCCATCATGTACCTTGACTTTATAATACCAAAGATAACCATGCCAACAAAATCTTAAATCATGACCGTCAAGTTCCAGGAGTCTCTTGTCTATAAGCAAAATCCATTCTTTCAGCCCCACAAATCAACAGGATTCATAATATAATCTAATATTAGGAAATCCTAAACCACCCCATTATTCCAAGTTTCTTTGCCTGCCAAACAAATCCGAAAATATCTTTCTGCCGTTGTAGAAAAGGTATTCTATTTCTTATAGGGATCATCTGAAAAATAAAATAAAAGCCTTGGCAAAACATGTGCCTTTATTACTGCAGCTTCCCATATAAAAGATAGATTTCACTTTTCCCATTTTTCTAAATTTAAATTTCTTTCCACATTTTCTCATAATTATTTTTGAAACAATGCGCTGTTATTCTTCACAATTGTGGTTCCCAAATATTTGATCCTTGTTTTTCCTCTCTTTGAAATTGGAAAGAAGAATTAACTTGTTCTCCTCTTCCAAAGTCAAAAAATTTTGTTTTGTTACAATTCACTTTGAATCATAGAATCAGAGAGCTGGAAGAGATCACAATGGCTATTGTCCAACCCACCAGCATTCAGAACAAGATTCAAATACCTTCAGTTTTTCCAAAAGAGCCTTCATTGAATCAAATGGATTTTGTACCATTACTATGAGATCATTTGCATAAATCCTCAGCTTATACCTTTCTTTTTTAAAATCTCCTTCCACATATTGCGTCGTCTTATCTAATATTTCTCAATAAAGTCTCCAAGGCCAAAATGAAAAACAAAGGTGACAGGGAGCATCTTTGTCTGCTTCCTTTGTATCTAAGTTGATGTTGAAATGTTGCCATTTACTAAGATACACACTTTTTGTACTGAATACATTGTCTCTATAGCCTGGATGATATTTTTGCCATAGCCCCCTGTCTTTTTTTTTTTTTTTTTAATACAGCTTTGCTGAGTAAAGAAATCCATGTCTTTAAAAACCTGCACAAAGTCTTTTTTGTGCCCTTAGTTGCCTTAGTAAATTTTAATTTTAATACAGACTTTGGATTTGTTGTGTAGCCAACACAAGTTATATGGTTTTTCTTTTCTTTTTAATGGAGATACTCTATGTCAAAGGCCCCTCCCTCAACTGCAAACCCCAGGATTCCGTAGGATGTTGAAAGTGGAATAATAGCAGTATAGCAGTGTAGTGCAGAAAGGCCCAATACTCTAATTGCTATTTGCTCATTTTTGTTTTTCTCATGATTATTATTTACTTTTTTTTCCCCCTGTAATTTATGTTCTTATTTGTAAACCACTTTCAGTTTGATTTTATCAAAGAAAGTAGGGCTATCAATGCTCAGGAGTAATGACTGATGCTGTTAGTGTTTTCTTGCCTTATTTCATTGATTTCCCATCACTTGGAAGCAGTGCTTTCTTAAATGCTGCAAGCCAAGGCTCTGCAGTGTGTACACTGGTGTGTTTCATCCCGCTGTTTTACCTGATGTGACACCGATGCTTAGCTGCTGGGCAGATTGATAGGATAATGGGAAAGGACAGGTATTCACCACCACCACCCCCTGCACACCTCCCAGATGTTGCTCCGGAGATTACTGTGTAGTTCAGATAAGCCTTTGGCGCTGTGGGGGTCCCTGAAGTGCCTTCCGTTTTGCTCTCCTTTGATCCTGTTACGTGCTTGAGAAGGAGAAGAACAATTGTGTTTTACAGCTACTAGCTTATATCTTGGATATGCTTCAAAAACATTTGAGGAAAGAATAGCAAGCAGGGATGAGAAATGCACCTGTATCTGAACATTTAGCCCTAGTTCTTCCTTGAAGGCACCAGTCTCTGGCTGGGGCTGTAGTTGTACTCGGAGGTGCACATGGTGGAATATTCACAAACAGATAGATCATCTTTCTTACAGTCATAGAACAAAACAATATGAATCTCTAGTAAGAAAAGATATGTAGTAACGCACATGAGGGCAAATCCAGTCATTCATAAATAAAACAGTTGAGAAATGAAATCATAGCATCATAGAATCATAAAGCTGGAAGAAACCACAAAGGCCATCCAGTCCAACCCCTTGCCATGCAGGAATACATAATCAAAGCATTTCTGACAGATGACCATCCAGACTCTGTTTAAAAACCCCCAAAGAAGGAGACTCCACCACACTCCCAGGCGGCAGCGGATTCCACTATCAAATTGCTCTTGCTCTCAGGAAGTTCTTCCTAATGTTTAGATGGAATCTCTTTTCCTGAAGTTTGAAGCCATTGCTCCACGTCTTGATCTCTAGAGCAGGAGAAAACAGGCATGCTCCATCCTCCATATGACATCCCTTCAAATATTTAAACATGACTATCATGTTGCCTCTTAACTTTCTCTTCTCCAGGCCAAACATATCCAGCTCCCTAAGCCGCTCTTCATAGGGCATGGTTTCCAGGCCTTCTACCATTTTGGTCACCCACTTCTGGACACCTTCCAGTTAGTCAATATCCGTCCTGAACTGTGGTGCCCAGAACTGGACACAGTATTCCAGGTGGGGTCTGATCAAAGCAGAAGAGAGTGTAAGTCATTTGCTGTAACAGGGCCATTTCCCATATTGCAACACAGAAGAATAATCAGAACACTCTGGTTTCTCTTCAGATTGTATATGTGAGTATATATTCCTTCATGGATGTGTTGTGTGTGTATGCATGCTTGCACACATTCACACAGAAAAGCCGAATAGTTCAGCACATACAGAAATGCCGCACATTAAGGAATAAAGGCTTGACTCTAACATTTTCCCTGGCATGCTAGATGTCAATGTGCATGATGATGTTTCAGGGTTGCTGCAGCTGATCATTCACCCCTGTAAGCCATTCCTGAGAGCCACTTTGGTGTAGTAGTTTGAGCATTGGACTATGATCCTGGAGACCACAGTTCAGCTCCCTGCTCAGCCATGGAACTGGGTGACCCTGGGCATGTCACTCACTTTCAGACCCAGAAAACCCTGTGATAACGTTCACTTTAGGGCCACTATAAGTTACAAACAACTCGAAGGCACACAACAACAACAACAACACGCCATTCCCAATGTGCTTGAGTCCACAGTTGCTACTTATTTTTTATTATCATTAATTTGGTTTCTGTCCCACCTTTCTCCCAAGACTCAAGGGGATTCATAGTGTCATTTAAAAAACAATATAGCAAAAACCACAGTAAGGCCATTTCTACACTACATTGTTATAGTGCTCTTATTCCACTTTCAACATCCTACGGAATTCTGGGGTTTGTAGTTTGGGGAGGGACATTTAGAATTCTTAGCCAGAATTCCTCAGGATGTTGAAAGTGGAATAATAGCACTATAACTGTGTGGTGTGGAAATGGCCTAAGTTATAATGTTATAACACAAACTAAACATTGTATTAAATCAGCAAGTAGATTAATATTTCACTTTGCAAATGGGACATTTTAGACCTTCAGAGCCACACTGTTTTCATCCAACATGTTGCTGGATATAGTGTTCCTGAGATTCACTAGCTCTCAATTAAAAAAACAGCAGATTTTTTAAAAATGGTTAGGACAAAATTGTCCCCCTACCAAACTACTGCATTTATGTTTTGTTGCATTTTTGCGAGTGGAGCCTGACAGGTCCTCAAAACAGATATTCCACCTTATATGAACATATTTTTGTACCTCTAGGTGTTTGGCTGCTGTGGAGTATCCTTGATTTTGTACCCACAAACACTCCTGCGGACAGAGGATATTTTTTACACCCTGTAATACACTGCAGTTTGTGTGGGATAAGAAAATATGGAAATGCCTAATTTAAAATCTGCATAGATGAGGGTTAAAATTTAAAACAAAACCAAGAAAAAAAGTACAGCAATCTCCATCAAAAGCTCTTTTGCATTTTTTTAAAAAAATCAGCAAGTAAGGTTGCAATCATATATTCACATAACTGAGAGCAAGCCCCATTTCACTTAAAAGAAAACAACTTCTTGTAGTGAGTAGAATTTACTCCAGAGTAGTCATATATAAGCCTGCACAATGAGGCCGCAACCCAACACCTACATTCTTAGTAGGAAACCTCCCAGAAATCTACCAGGCTTACTTTAGAGTAGATAGGGATTGCACTGTAATTTAACACTGAAACAAAAAGTTTTTAAGTTCTAAAGATGACATATCAACATTGTTTCAGTCACTGAAAAAAACGCAATGAAGTTGAGATCGTATATTGGAAGGTCAGTTTTGGTGGTCTGGCTGTGCTGTTTGAAGCCATGTGTGAGTGTTCTTGTTTTTTTGGGGGACACATGCTCTCTTTGAGCACATGATGTAAGACAGCATGGCTTCTGCTGAGTTAATGCCTTGGTCGGGATGGAGCAACCAGCTGCTAGGTTTCAATACCTTTGCCTCAGTCTCTGGAACTCATTCTTTCAGGAGAGAAAAGATCAGCATTTTGGAGGGGTCAGTGTTGATTGACAATGCTGTTTCAATGCATGTGTGGGTGCTTTTGTTTGGTTTTGCACCATGTGCTTGTTGGGAATTGAGAGATTTTTGGTAATAAGTCTCCCAATCAGCAGAGCATTCTGTAATGCACAAACAGAAGCTGAACAAATCACCGGTCCCACTTCATCATCTCCACCCCAGACACACTTAATCTAGCTCAAAATAAACACAAACAGTTTGGTTAAAAATGTGTAAAAATGATTTACTCACATAATCTTGTGCGTCGTTTACACAGATTCAAATTCTTTAAGAAAGGTAAGACGAAAATAAGCAATCACATTCTTGCTGAAAATGATCCCTGTTAGGAAATCTCAGAGCATGCTTTCAGGACAAAAGGCGATGACAAAAGAGGAAGAGAGCATGCAAGGGGAAGTGGGTGTTGACCAAACAACAGGAAGCTTACTCTAGGCTGTCCCCTCTATGCCTACAATAGACATGCAAACTAACTGGCCAGTTAATTAAGCATGCAAAGGTTGCTACTTCCAGCAGTGCTCTCCCTTGAGTGTATTGTCTCATGGGATGGGGCTTCTGTTGAGTCATTGACAGAGCTAGCAGCCAAGTGGCTCTCTGTAGCTGCTGACTCAGTCTTTGGAGCTCAGCAAACAAGAAGGAAAAAACAGGCATTTTTGTAGGCACTTCCTGAGGAACACTGAGGAGGAGGCCTGGACAGCTGTACTGCCATGGATATAGGATGACAAACATTTGATTGTTCCAGTGACATGTTTATTTTCTTGCCAGAGGAAATTATAGAGCACACTGTCCTGGAGGGGCAAGACATGGAGATGCCTCTATTCTCAATTATAGGAATCTGACACTTAGAGGAACATACAAAAGCAAAACTATCAAGAAATGTGTTTCAAGCTTGGAGCTACTCAACTCTTTCCCCTTAATGCTCTCTCCCCAAATGAGCACTTATGAGTCACAAGCGGAGGGACAAAAACCTTACACCTCTGAAGGCATGGTGCTCATCTTGGAGGGTTCTGTTAATGAAAGTGTTACTGTCAATTCCCAGAGGAAGAAGAGAGGTATAGTGGTAGTAGGGGATTCCCTGTTGCAAGGAGCAGAACCAGTGTGATCAGGTTCTGACAAGATGTCTCAAGATGTCTCTGGAGTACTGTGTCCAGTTCTGGGCACCTCAATTCAAGATGGATATTGACAAACTGGAGCTTGTCCAGAGGAGGGTGACCAAAATGGTGTAGGGTCTGGAAGCTATGAAGCCCTATGAGGAGCGGCTTAGGGAGCTGGGGATGTTTAGTCTGCAGAAGAGCATGGAAAACATATTGAGAGCCTTTGGGTAAAAATTAGAGAAAAAAACAACAGTGACATCATTGTGGACATCTGCTGTAGGTCCTTCATCCAGACTGAATATGTGAATGATACTTTCCAAAAAAACAAATGACCAAATATGCAAAAATAGCAGTAATGGGAAACTTCAACTGCCCTAATATTTTCTGGAAGTCACACTTTGCCAAGAGTGCAAGGTCCAGCTGATTCCTTACTAGCCTTGCAGACAATGTCATTCTAGAAAAGAGAATGTACATTGTACTAGCCAGTACCTTTAAAGCAAAAATCAGAAAAGCTAAAGCTCAGATTTTGCTCAGGCTCACTAGAGAGATTAAAAATAGCTATGTTCAGAGCAAGAGGAAGAAAAAGGAGACAGTAGGGCCACTGCCTAGAGAAGATAATGAAATACTAACAGGAAACAGAGAGAAGCCCAAACTATTTAATACCTTCCTTGCCTCAGTCTTCTCCCAAAGTGAAGACAGTGGTGAAACTGGTGAAAATAGGATAAATCATGCAGTAAGAAGATGGCAGCCCAGAATTAGGTGAAGAGGTATTAAGGGAATATCTGGCTCCTCTCAATGAATTCAGATCTCTAGGACTGCATCCAAGAGTACTACAGGAACTTGCAGATGTACTCTCAGAGCCAGTCTCAGTCATCTTGGACAGTTGTTGGGAAATAGGAGAGGTAACAGCAGATTGGAGGGCAAAGGTTTTCCTCATCTTCAGAAAGGACAAAAAAGAGGACCCAAGCAATTGCCAGCCAGCCAGTTTGATGTCAATACCAGAAAAGGCTCTAGAACAGATTATTAAACAGACAGCCTGTGCATGCTTAGAAAGGAATGCTCTGATTACTGGCAGCCAGCACAGGTTTCTCAAAAACAAGTCATGTCAACATAATCTTTTCTCTTTTTTATTGTCACAAGCTGGATAGATCAGGGGTGTGCTGTGGATGTGATACATCGTGATGTAAGCAAGGCTTTTGACAAGGTTCCTTGTGATATTTTCACAGGCAAGGTAAGAGACTGTGAGCTAGACAGCATTACAGCTAGATGGATCCATAATCAGTTGACATATCCAACCCAGAGAATACTCACCGATACTCTTCATGGAAAGAAATGACTAGTGGGGAGCTTCAGCATTCTGTCCTGGGCCCATTATTTTATAAATGACTTGGATGATGGAATAGAAGGATGCTTATCAAATTTGTAGATGACACCAAATGGGGGTGGGGAAGTAGTTAATACCCAGAGGAGAGAATCGGAATCCAAAATGACCTTGACAGATTGGACAACTGGACCAAAGCTAACAAAATGAATTTCAATGGGGATGAATGTAAGGTCCTACACCTGGGCAGGAAAAATGAAATACATAAATATAGGATGTGCGGTACCTGATTTGAAAGCAATACATGTGAAAAGGATATCGGGATCTTTGTAGATATCAACCTGAAAATGAGTCAACAGTGTAATGCAGCAGCCAACCCCCACCAAGCAATTCTCTCTAGATCTAGAGAATTAGTAGTGCTATTGGATTCTGTTTTGATTAGATCTTACCTGGAATACTGTGTCCAGTCATGAGCACCACAGTTAGAGAAAGATTTTTACAAGCTGGAACATCTCCAGAGAAGGGCAGTCAAGCTGATCAGAGGTCTGGAAACCAATCTAACTTAAATTGCTGAGTGTGTTTAGTTTGGAGAAAACTGAGAAGTGACATAATAGGTATCTTCAAAAATCTAAAGAATTGTCATGTGGAAGATGGAGCAAGTCTGTTTTCTGCTGCCACAGAGAGTAGAACAACCACCACTGGATTCCAGCTAAAAGAAAAGAGATTCCATGTAACATTAGGAAGAATTTATTTACTGTAAGTGCTTTTCAACGGTGGAATAGACTGTCTCAGAGGATGATGGACTTTCCATTTTGGAGGTCTTTAAACAGAGGTTGGAGGGGCATCTTTCAGAAGTTGTGTTCTCCTGCATACAGTCATAGGGTTGGAAGGGTCCCCAGGGGCCATGAGGTCCAACTCCCTGCTCAGTGCAGGAGCTTCAGGTAGAGCAGCCCCAGCAGGTAGCTTTCCAGGTTTTTTGAAGATACATAGAGAAAGAGGCCCTCTCATACACCTAGCTGTCTAGGCAATTGGTTCCATTGCCAGATTGCTCTCTCTGTCAAGAAATTCCTTCTAATGTTCAGTTGAAATCTACCCTGCTGTAACGTCAAACCAGTAAGCCTCATTCTACCCTTTGAGTGAACAAAGAACAAGCCTGCACCCTCCTCTTCGTGCAACCCTTGAGGTATTTAAAGAGTGCAAAGATGTTATCTCAGTCTTCTCTTTACTAAGCTCCACATGCCCAACTCCTTCAACCTCTCCTCCTATGTTTTGTTCTCCATATCTCTTATCAGCCTTGATATCATTCTCCAAACCTGCTCCGTCTACATTTCTTCTTAAAACGAGGTGCCTAGAACAGAACACAGTACTCTAGATGAAGTCTGGATACCACAGAATATAATAGGACTATTACTTCCTTTAACTTGGAAACTACGATTCTGTTAATGCATGTTCATTCTTTGTTGTGGCACCATTCTGCTGCTTCATGTTAGTTATGGTGAGTTGTGGTGGGGTGGAGGATAGTATTTTTGAGGGCAGGAGGTCATCAAGTGCTGGAGATTATGGTGGGAATGTTATGGTGAGAACTAAGCAAATGGTAAAGGAACCCTAAGGTGGGAGGGAAGAAACCTTAAATAGGGCCATTTCCACACGTGGCAGTGGAAACGCCTGTGCCAGTACTTACCGGACTTCTTGGCTCAACGCTGTAGTCCAGGCTGCTCCGGAGCAGTGCGTGGCTGCCGCTCCACACTGCTCCGGGGACGAAAATGGTGGCTTCCGGTTGGTGGAGGCTCTCCAGCAACTGCTGAAGCTCGCCAGCCTAAAACCCGCCCCCTGCAGATCTGCAGGCTTGCACTGGTGCGAGCCTGAAAATCTACACCGGAGCACTGGAATGGAGTGGTGCACTCCGTGCTTTTAAAAGACCTCTTTAAACAGGTCTTTAAAAAGCATGCTGCACAACCACTTGTGGATGTTCCGGAGCAGACTGAGGTGCAGAACTACAAAAAGTAGCCTGACCCAGTCCACTCTGCGGTGCAGACATCCTCTTTGGAAGATGCTCTGCACCGTTTTTTTTTAGCCCGTGTGGAAATGGCCTAAGAAGCTAGAGGGAATGATCCATGATTTTAGATGTCTTCACGCTAATGCACAGAGCATGGGAAATAAACAAGATGAACTTGAACTCTTGACACAGAAAAGCAAATATGATATAACAGGCATCACTGAAACCTGGTGGGATGAGTCTCATGATTGGAATATAGCAATAGAAGGGTACGATCTATTTCAGAGAAATAGACCAAACAGGAAAGGAGGAGGAATAACATTATATGTCAAGAATGTTTATATCTGTGAAGAGATCCATGACTCAAATTCTAGAAGTCAGTTTGAGAGCATCTGAGTAAAAATTAAGAGGGAGAGAAACAAAAGGAATGTCATTGTGGGGGATCTACTACAGACCCCACTGCAGTGGAATACACTGCCCGGTTGTGTGGTGGAGTCCCCTTCTTTGGTGTTTTTTAAAAAGAGGCTGGATGTATGGCTATCTGTCAGGAATGCTTTGATTGTGTATTCCTGCATGGCAGAATGGGGTTGGACTGGATGGCCCTTGTTCTTTCTTCCAGTTCTATGATTCTAAGGGCCTTTTGAATTCTGTTGAATAAAAATATTGAAGAGCATTGCCCCCAGGACAGAATGTTGCAGCATTCTACTTGAAACCTCCTTCCAATTTGGAGCGCTGCCACTAATGATAGCTCTTTGAGCAAAATTTGAGCATGGTGAAGAACTGCATTAGAAGGCCATGGTGGTCCCTTCCAACTGAATGATATCCTAATTTTCTGCCGTTAGCACTTGGTAAAGTATCCAGTCCATTTCAGCTTAGGTCATACTGGAAATCCAAACAGAACTATAACATATATTCTCTTTAATAGAAGCTGCTTTAATTTATGGGTGTACTGGCCCTAAGGGAGCTAAGGGAGAGAACTGCATCTCCTGAACTTTGGACAAATAGATTTTTTGTGTTGTATGCCTTGATATGGTTTTTGTAAAATAAGTAAAATGTTCTTTCTTGGCAGAACCAGGAGAAATGTGCAAGCAGCATACCTTCCTCTTTAGAAGATATCAAGGCCAACAAATTTTAAATGAATAGATGCAGAGATTTTTGTGCAAGAACAGTCTTTCCATTTAAGAATTTTTTCCTCCCCCAAAGGACATGCTTTCCCTTGAAGGTTCCCAGTAGACCTGTGTTCTGAAAATGGCAGAGTGTAGAGATCGGTCTATTTAAGTAACTTGCAAAGTTTCTTAAGGATTAGATCAGCAGTTTATATGGAAGGGGAATCTGAACTGGGTTAAAAAGGTGAATTATGTCTTTCTCATTTCCTTTCTTTCTGGGGCGAGGGTACACTTTGTATGAAAATGTACAAATCTTATAATTTTCTTGAGGCAAGAAAGCCGCCACTTTTCAGAAGGATACTCAGAGGGACTAGGGAATCATGATGCCTGAACTCTAGTTTAAGACTTGTGAAATAGCCTTAGGATTTTTTTTATCCCTCAGGTTGGGATGCAATTCCATCAGACATAATAGAGAAAATGTAACTGGTCTAGGCCCCATTTGTAGAAAGCTGGCTAGAGTTTCTCCATTTAAGAGTCCTCTTGGTCTCTAATAGATCCCCTCTGATGAAGGAGTTTGGCCCCAACACATAGAAGCTTATGCCTGGGTTTACAGGGCATTGGTTACTAAATCCCTGGGGCTGAATTGCCCGTGGAGCCTTCCACCCACCTCACTGGAGTTAGTGAGCAGTGCTCACAATCTGAATTACCTCTTGTTTATCTACAGCCACAATCCAGTCTTTTCATCCAACATAAAGGAATGTTTAATGGCTGCCTCCATTCCAACCTCATAATGCTGAAGTCAGGTTGGCCCTGAGAAATCTACAAATGGAGGACAGGGAGTCTTCAAATACTGAGTAGAAATGGCACCGTCCATGGCTGCCCATACACTACTGTCCTGCTCAGGTTTTTGTTTTTAAATATGAAGCCCATTAGCTCAGGTACAGTGAGCCCTAGGCTTCTGCAGTCTCTCCCTCTCTGTATTTGTCTTTCTTTTCCAGCTGTGAAAACATTGCCTTCCAAATTTTTCAAACCATCTGCAGAAAAGTGGTTGTCCAATAGCAGGGCTTGTTCCCCAGGGGCAAATCCTGAATGGCTGGATGGCAGTACGTGTGAAAGGGATCTAGGAGTCTTAATAGACCCCAAGCTGAACATGAGTCAGCAGTGTGATGCGGCAGCCAAGAAAGCCAGTGCAATTCTCGGCTGCATCAATAGGAGTATGGTGTCTAGATCGAGGGAGGTACTGGTACCACTCTACTCTGCTTTGGTTAGTCCTCATCTTGAATACTGTGTCCAGTTCTGGGCACCCCAATTCAAGAAGGACATGGTCAGGCTGGAGCAGGTCCAGAGGAGGGCGACCAAAATGGTGAAGGACCTGGAAGCCAAGCCCTATGAGGATAGACTTAGAGAGCTGGGTATGTTCAGTCTGCAGAAGAGAAGGTTAAGAGGGGACATGATAGCTATGTTTAAATATTTGAAGGGATGCCATGTAGAGGAGGGAGAGGGTTTGTTTTCTGCCACTCCAGAGACCAGGACAAGGAGCAATGGATTCAAGCTGCAGGAAAGGAGATTCCACCTGAACCTCAGGAAGAACTTCCTGACAGTCAGGGCTGTCCGGCAGTGGAATATGCTGCCTCGGAGTGTAGTGGAGTCTCCTTCCTTGGAGGTTTTTAAGCAGAGGCTGGATGGCCATCTGTCGGGAGTGCTTTGAGGGTATTCCTGCATGGCAGGGGGTTGGACTGGATGGCCCATGTGGTCTCTTCCAACTCTACATTTCTATGATTCTATTACAGGGATTGTCAGGGATGGTGGGGAAGGCCCACGACAGCTCCCCCACCACCACCACCACTGGACATGTTACAGTGTTGGCTAGCACTGACCAAAGTTTTTGTGGCCCAGGATGCCTGCACAGCGGAAGAGAATCAGTTCTCCAAGACAACTGTAAAGGGAGGCCTTTTGTATATTCTTAAAAATTTGTTCAGTGCGATTTTAAAAAATTGAAGACAACCAGCTTTATTTCAGTTGAGCAAAATAGTCAGTGAAAGTTTTGCATTTTAACTGCTGAAAATTTTCAAAACCATCTCAAAAACAATGTCTCTGTTGCGAATGCTTTATCTCTTACTTAAAGAACTTAGAATGGGTCTGCGGAATGGAAAAGCTATCCAGTAGCACCATCTGCAGGCTGTTAGAGAGTATCTTGTTTTTTGTACATTGCAAGAATAAGCTATAGAAAGAAAGAGGAGAAAGAGTGAGGTTTTCATTAGCTATCTATGGCAGCAACAATTGCCCTCCTTTACAGAAGTTAAAAGCTGTTAGTGTTAAAATGCTTGGGTTGGTGCTCTAAACTCTCAGAAAACTGGAAAATGCACTGTTCTGCAACCAGAAGCACTGGGTGTATTCCTGAGCAAGTTAGGGCTGAATGGGAGAGCATATGCTTAACATGCCCAGTATCTTAAATCTCGCTCCCAGCATCTCAATATCTTGACTAACTGGACTTGGCAAAATGATGATTTGCATAACATGTGTGTTTCCATATGATTTCATGGAGGAACATTCAGAAATAATTGTTTTAATTTTAGTGGAAATAAAATGTTTTTTGCCAGTAGGAAAGAATGTAACTATGTACCTGATCCGTCTGGAGCAAAGTTGTTAATTGTTGGTTGGCGGTTTCAGGGCCCTCTTGCTGCTGTGAATTGGACTTGGACTACATAGAGTTTTAAATAGAGTTCTGGCCTTCTCTAGGATAGAACACATGACCAGACATCTCACTGAGGCTGTAGAGAATCCCTGCCAATTCGAGGATACAGTCCCCAGTATCTCAAGTAGCAGGTGATGAGAAGGCACACTCTCTCACATTCTTTCTCTCTCTCTCTATCTGCTTCTCACCTTGGAAAGCCACAGTCTCTTGAAGTTCTGTGCTCGGCTCTAGCTCTCCTAAGAGAGGAAACCATCCTGTGTTTGAACCGTACCACCTCAGGTTCTAATAGGAATTCATGTGAATGCACTCTTCTCCATAAACAAGGTTGTAGTGAGGTGGAGGTGACTTCAGTTGAGAGAGTCTTATGTTGCTTCCCTGGCTGGCTGACTTGCCCATATACTTACATGGAAGGTCCAGCACTTACTTGTTTTGGCCTACAAACCCTTCTTGCAAATGGGAATGACTGTTAGGCAGCTACAAAGTTGTGTGTGCATAGGTAAGAACCAAAGGTACACTCCTTTCAACTTTGCCTGACCAGCTCATTCATAAATTCCAATATTTATTTATTTATTTGTTTGATTTCAGTGGGTTGTGTTGGCTCCCATGTCAGTGGGGTAGTGAATCTGCTCCAAGTTTTAGACTGAGCTTTTAAAAGAGTAGGTGGCACTCCTATTTTGTGTGGCAGATTCACTTTTCTGCTGACATGGAAGACACCAGCCATCCCTGTTTGATTTCTACCCCTGAAACAAGTAGGATGGTCCAAGTGCTCTCTCTGTTATCCTTTATATTCATAATGTAGGAAGGAGAGTGGCTCCAGTGTTAGAGTTCTTTATAGGCTTTTTGAGTGGAGCAATGTTCCTTCCTGCCTGTGAGATGCTCAGAAGGAATGGCAATAACATGAATAGAATCATAGAACTAGAAGTGACCACAAAGACCATCAGGTCCGACCCCCTGCCATGCAGGAATGCACCATCAAAGCACTCCCAACAGATGGCCATCCAGCCTCTGCCTAAAAACCTCCAAAGGGGATTCCACCACACTCCCAGGCAGTTCATTCCACTGTTGAACTGCTCTTACCCTCAGGAGATTCTTCCGGATGTTTGGGTGGAACCTCTTTTCCTGTAGTGTGAAGCCATTGCTCCGTGTCCTAGGCCTTTTCCGCATGACACTGCTATAGCGCGATTATTCCACTTTCAACCTCCTAGGGAATCCTGGGGTTTGCAGCTTCGAGAAGGACCAAGAGGCCCCTCTCAAAGCTGCAAATCCCAGGATTCCCTAGGAGGTTGAAAGTGGAATAATCGTGCTATAAGAGTGGCGTGTGGAAAAGTTCCTAGTCTCTGGAGCGACAAAAAACATGCTTGCTCTATCCTCCATATTCACAGACTTTTTTCATCTGTAATGAAAGATTTTTCACCCCTGCACAAGAACATAAAGACCACACTTTTCCCCCCATTGATAGCAGCAATGGGGGGGAAATACCTTCAAATTTCAGCATTTTAGCAGAAAATTTACTTTTGGTTTTGAAAAAATTGTATTCTTACAAAAAGTGCAAAAAACTTGATAAACTTTTTGTGAAAAGTCCCAAAATGTGGAAAAAAATTGAATGTGAATGAAAATGTGTTAAAATTCTCTCCTAATGGGGTAAAAACTGTTGAAATTTTCCATACTTCAAAGAGAAAATTTGCATCCCTCCTGCTTAGTGCTCCCTGTCCCCATGCTGTCAGTGGGTTGTGCTTCTCCAAGGCTTGTCCCCAGGTTTTACATATTAGGTGGCAGAGAAAAAGTTCCTTGTGCTGCATTTATTAGAAACTGTGGATGATACGGAACTGGTTTTACATTCTTTGGTTATTGCCCTGGAATTGGCTCCTGTGTATCATGATGCCTTTGTTTTCTCTGCATGTGAGGGATGATGTTATCCTGTAGGTGACCCTTCCCCGGCACTTGCTGCCTGCCTGGCTGTGGGGCACGTGTGAGCCAACGGCCTTTGGCCAGTGCTCTGCAACATGATCTAGTGGGACTGATGCTTCTCCTACCTCCTTCACAGTGGGCACTGTCCTCTCCACGCCGGCCCCTCACAAGGCCCTGCTGTGTATTCTTTTTCATATATTTGTCCACATTATTGCTCTGACTGCCACCATCTTCCTTCAGTGTCAGTCTTGTGGGGCAGCGGGGGTTTGTGTTGTTCTGCTGTGTGTCTGGCAGGGCCACATCTTCACACCCTCCAGGACTGTGGCTCTTCTCACCTGATGTGACAAGTCTAATATTCATGGGGATGCCTGCCCACTATCTCTTCTCCCCTGTGATGTTTGATAAAGCATGGGTACCATTGACTTATATTTTCCCCAGGCAATCCCATCAGTGCAAGACGGAGCAGAGTGCTTCCATCCCTATCTCCAACCATTTCCGCACTAGACTGTTACAGTGCTATTATTCCACTTCCAACCTCCTGTGGAACCCTTGGGTTTGCAGTTTAGGGAGGGGCATTTAGAATTCTCAGCCAGAGAGCTCTTTGATCTCAGTGAACTACAAACTTGAGCATTCCACAGGATGTCAAAAGTGGAATAATAGCACTATAACAGTGTAGTGTGGAATGGCCTTAGTTATAAGGGGGCCAAGGGTGGGGGTGAATGGCCTGCATTTCACTTCTGGTTGTCTTCATTCAGTTAAAGTTCGGGGGGACATCATGAGCTCATGCATCTCTTGGTCATTTTTCAAATTAGGAAGCATGTGTAGCCCAGAAGCTGCAGAGCAGTGGAGGCCTGTGTAACAGGAACGGGGGCATATTATTATTTGTAACCATCTTACAAGGACAAATTAAGCTCAAGAACACCACCCCACAACATTGTAAAGCGCTGTGGGCGTTAAGCAGAAAACTGGAAGCCTCTTTTGCATGGAAGAAAACTTTCAAGAAACTAGAAGTCAGACTCCAGCGGCATGCTACTCACAAATGAAATGTTGTAGGTGGTTAATGTGTTAGTTGTTTCGGGCTCCAGTAATCCCTGCAATCAGAAAAAAATATTTGGTGTTGTAATGCTTTTTTTCTATAAAAGATGCAGTCCCACTCAATGTCTGCTTGACATTTGAACATCTTTTGCTGGCATACTGTGTTTCTCTTCCATTGCTGGAGGTGTTTTGCTTTCCTTTTTTTGCACCAGATGGCACTCTTTAGTTCCATTTCAAACACACACACACACACACACACACACACACACACACACACACATCCCACCTCTTTTTCTCTAGAAGTTTCCTTAGGAAGGGGAGGGAGGGAAGGAAAAAGGACAAGCCTTCTTTTTTGCAGACTCTTGCCAATTATATGTCTGCATTTTTCCCCTGTGAAGCTTCATGAAAGCTTGTAAAAGTCCATTGACTCTGAAACAAAGCTGGCAGAGTATTTGGACTCAGCGGGTAGTCACACAGCCACTATGGTAGGCCCTGGTGAACCCTGTCAGAAAGAGCCTGGTAAAACTTGTGTGCACACACACACACACACGCCTTTTCATATCTCAGCAACTGTCTGTCTCCAGGTGGCGTGCATATTCACTCACACACGTATTTCAATCTGTGGTTACGTGAACTGTATTTAATCTGAACGTTTGTTGGGTTTTGTGGGTTTCTTTTTCTTTTGGCAATACGGCCCTGTTAATATAGACACGGAAGGTATGAAAGCATATTCTCTGCATTTCTGAATTTTAAAAATGAAAATAGATATATTAGATAATTAGATAAATAGATAAATAACCTAAGAAGAAAGCCTAGGGGTCCAAAAAGATAGGAGATGAGAACCGTGTACAGACTACTTCTGATTATGGTTCTTTTACGCAGGTAATAGAAACCATGATGGGATGTGGGTAGGAAATCAGATTGGGGACATAATGCTTTGAGAGGAGAAATTGCTCTCCCCTCCCCAGCAGTTTCTTAATTAAAATCACCCACCCAAGCATTTAAATGCCAGCACAATGAAACAGAGAAATGCTCATTCAATAGTGGATGTTTCCATCCTACGGAACAAAGATCTTCACCCCAATTTCCATCATTGCATCCAAAACACACTTCCCTGGGCTGTGGGTGGCTCATGGAAGAACCAGAGGGCGCCTCTTCCCGTATTCTGGGTGGAGGGAGCTGCTTTGTTCAATGAAGGAACCACCAGTGGCTGCTGCAAATCCTAAAAACATGTGTGAGCACACAAGAGAGAGTCTGGTTTGCAGATCCTTTCTGCCACATCTAGTTACTCAGTACCCATGGGGTTCATTAGTCCAACTCCTTCCCTCCTGAACCCCATCCCCAGTTAGGGGCATGCAGTGAAGGACATTTGGGCAGGGTAATGTAAACACACATTCATCTTGTTCTCTAGTTTAAACACAAACTTCTTTTTAAAACAAATGTTATCAAGGAACTATGCATTTTAGGTTTTTAATTGTGTACGTAAATGTAGAAGATGGAAGAGACTTGCTCTCTGCACCTCCAGAAGGGAAAAGGTAGGTTGTGTGGAAATTACGAGGAAGCAGCCTTTTGGGATTGGGATGGGAGATAACTGGTGGCACAGAGAGTGACCTCCCTAGGGTGCTAATTGCAAGTTCAAGACTTGAGATACTATAGTGGTAACCCGGCAAGGCTAGAGTTGCAGCAGAGGTTTGTGAATATCACAGACGTAGACAGTTTGTTGCTCTAGAGTTGTTTTGAACTGCAGTCAGCCTCAGTTACTGTCAGCAGTGGTCAGTAGTGATGGGATCAGTCCAGTATTGTATAGAAGCCTCTAGACTGCTTTTCCCAGTATATGGGATCAAGAGAACCCCACAGAGTTTTGCACTGCACCTCCTTAGAACTGGGTGAAGACTTCAATCTCTTGCCATGCATAGCAGTATTTTCCCATTCCTGTACCTGAAGGCTCCAGTTGAGTATTTAAAGTGATGTACAGTAACAACACCATATGAAAAAGGAGCTGTATATATTGCGCTGAATCAGGACTTTGTTGTGCTTAGTAACAGGCCAGTTTAAATCAATGGGACTTGATAATCAAAACTAAACTATAATTTTGGTTGGTCTACTCTAAGCATGGCTTAATTCAGATCCAAGCAATTAAACCGATATCACTGAACAGTATACTGAAGCTGTCTTCATTCTTCGTCTTCATTCTTCATTCTGAGGCTTCAGACTAGATAATGGTGACCTTGTTTTTAAAACTCCATAGCAGTCTTTGGATTAAGGGATCACTTCTACCTAAAGAACAAAGGCTACTCAAACTGGCCCTGGAGCACTGAGTTGATGAACTGTAATTCCCAACATTCTTCACTATTAGCTAAGCTGATCAGAACAGCTGGGAGATACAGGCCAACAACATCTGGGGGGCTGTGTTATTTCCACACCTGATGTAAAAGAAATTCATGCAGGGAACATTGGTTTCCTTCTCCAGTTCCCCAATGGAAGGAGTAAAATCTCAACTGGAGAAAGCTGAATTATTTGTTTATTAATTTACATCCACTCTGTTCTGCTTTGGTTAGACCTCATCTGGAATACTGTGTCCAGTTCTGGGCACTTCAATTCATGAAGGATATCGACGAGCTGGAGCGTGTCCAAGGGAGGGTGAGCAAAATGATGAAGAGTCTGGAGGAGGAGCGGCTTAAGGAGCTCGGAATGTTTAGTCTAAAGAAGAGAAGGTTAAGAGAGGACATGATAGCAATGTTTAAATACTTGAAGGGATGTCATGTCAAGGAGGGAGTGGGCTTGTTTTCTGCTGCTCCAGAGACTAGGACAAGGAGCAATGGATTCCATCTTCAGGAAAGGAGATTCCACCTGAACCTCAGGAAGAACTTTCTGATGGTCAGAGCTGTCTGGCAGTGGAATATGCTGCCTCAATAGAGTGTAGTGAAGTCTTCTTCTTTGGAGGTTTTTAAGCAGAGGCTGGATAGCCATCTGTTGGGAATGCTTTGATGTGTGTTCCAGCATGGCAGGGGGTTGGACTGGATGGCCCCTGGGGTCTCTTCCAACTCTATGATCCCATCTTTACTCCAGAAACCCCATGGTGGCATCTCCTTTACCCCTTAATTTTATCCCCATAATGACTCTGTGAGGTAGATTAGACTGAAAGAAGGGTGGGAGAGAGTGGTTGGTCCGCAGTCACCTGGTGAATTTCCAGGCTGTTTGGAGATTTGAGTGCAGTACTCTCAACTCCTCCTCCAATAGTGTAACGTCTACACTACCCTTAATGATGCCCGTTTCCTGCTTGGCTCAAGAGCTTTTGATATACAGTTCCACTTGCGGCACATCTCCCAGGTTCTTCCTTCTCTCCCACTTCCTTCCTACTAATTTCTTTGCTCTATGGTAAATTTTCATTTGTCAATTTAAAATCGAGGAGGATTGCCTTCGGGTCAGTGATATATTAAGAGAAGAAATGACACATTAGGAAAAACATATTTGTCCTATAGTAAGATATCAGCAATTCAAACTATATTCAGCAGCTAAATATGGCAGAATGGGTTAGCATCCTTTAGGCCAGAGGTAGGCAAAGTGCAGTCTCTGGCCTGCATGTGGCACAAGGCGTTTTTGCAAGTTACTAAAGCAACCAGTACTCGCTCAGTGGCGATTTCTACACACATTCTTGATTTTTCTGCTCCTTGAAGTCTCCAGGAATGCTTTGGTGGTTAAACAAGGTGCAGTCTCCTCACCGTCCCCAACCAGTGCTGGTTTAGATTTTTAATCACTGTGTCATCTGCTGATCTTGTACAGCCCATAGTCAATTTAAAGGAAAGAAACTGGCTCCTAAACTGTTAGATATTGCCTGCAGCTGATTTATGTAAAACAAGACTGTCCACTTGAGAATTACCTTTTAGAGACTCGAAGGAGGGGGCTAAATCCAGAGAGTGGCAACCCCAGCAACTTGCAGTAACAACATTTCAAAAGAAAAGTGGAAATGGCAAAACGACAGGACAAAAAGGGGTGTGTGGTTTAAGCAGAAAATTAGATTTGCCTGGTTAACTGTTTCTCGTTAGTAATAGTCCGAGCATATGGCTCTTATATCAATCAAACACTAGGAAATAGCTGGGACAGGGCTGTTGTTGTTCTTGGTGGTGGTGGTGGTGGTGGTGGTGGTAACTATGACAGCAACAACGACAACAACGGTGATGACTGAGAGAGACAGTGATGGACTCCAACCAGCATCTACATGCTAGGGGAAACCATTTCTAAACAGCGGTGTTGGCAACTGTGAACTGTATTCTGTGAAGTCAGGGTAGGCTAGCCTGTAAACCAGCCTGATTCTCTCCTTCACTTTGTGCTGTCCTCTAATTAGCTCATTTTTGGAACAATTTGTCTGGCTTTAATTACTTACAAACAAAACATGGGGAAGAGAGAGGGAGAGGAGGGACAGCGATTTATTCCCCCCACACACTATTTTTTTTTCCTTTTGGTTTTGAGGCCCAGACGGGCTTTCACAGTTATGAAGTGGCAGCCTTTCAGAGAAAGCATCTTTGCTTGTCGAAACGAGGAACATATTTTTGGAAAGCCTTCTTTCTCTCCATTTCCTTGTAAACATATGAAAGAAACATGAGAGAGGGAGAGAGAGTTGGGGGGAGAGCGTAAAACCCACAAAAGACAAATCATGGTCAGAATAAATATTCTGTTGTGCTGGCAAAGTTTTTAAGAACACACTGGTGGATTTTAATAGCTTCGGGCAAGAACTGAATATTTATTGTGACCGAGGCTCACTGTGGTTTATTATGTTTATAAAACCGTTTAAGGCTACTTTTCTTTTGAAAATGAGTTTTTAATTTTGAAAGGTTTGTAAGTGTGCATGTGTACACGACGCACACACATATATGCACATATTTTCATTCTTTTTCAGATTAGTTCCCTGCTTACAGATGGTTGAATGCCAAGGGGGTTGTGGGGAAGAAAGAGAGCAAAGTGAGAGAGTGCCTTTTCGCCTCCCCTTCAAAATATATTCCCAGATGGAAAGGATTCAGTGAAATGTTACACATTGCTCTGCAAACTGGAAGTGTGATCAGTGAAATCAGTCATTTGGAGTCAAAGGGGAAGGGGGAGATGGTGTGAACGAAAGGATTTGAGGAGGAAGAGGACACATGAGTAGACAGCCATGATGGAGCAAAGCTGGCTATAAACATTATGCCTTTCATATCTATAGTCAGCCCTCCACATTTGCAGGTTTTACTTTTGCAGATTTGATTATTCACAGATTATTGGCTGTCAGCTCTGCTGCCTCCCTGTACCATTTTCAGTAGGGACTGCAAAAGCCTTGTGAGACTGAGAAACTGCAAACGAGGCTTGTCAGTCCCTGTTAGAAATGGTGTGGGGCGGCAGTGGAGGTGGTCCTAAGCCCCACCAGCCCCCCATTTCTGTCTTGGGAAGGAACGCTGATGCCTCAAAGGAATCCATGGTGGGTTGAATATGGTGATCATATTTTTTATGTGTGTGTTAAATATGATTGGGGAGGGCCTAGAGTTATTCACGTTTTTTTCACTTTCAGGGGGGCCCTGTGCCCCTAACCCTAGCAAATGTGGAGGGATGACTGTATATATTGACCACGCTGCTCAGTGCCAAATATGGCCCAATCTGGTTTGATTATAGTTATCTGGTGCCTTAGATAATGAATGGATTTTCTCCTCACTCCATTCCTGAACTTCTTGAATATTGCTAATTCAGTAGGATTCATAATAGCATGGCTGATTCTGCCTTCTGCAGAAACCAGCAACTGGCTTACATTGCACAAGGGAATTGTCACACCTGGATTTCTTTCTGGAATCTCTTGGATGGATTTGGACACACAGTAATTAAGATGGGAACCTCAGTGCTTGCAGAAATGTACCGTATTTGCTGGCGTATAAGATGGACCAGCGTATAAGACGCACTCCATTTATATGCCAGCAAATACTATTTGCCGGTGTATAAGGTAAACTGGCATATAAGATGGACCCCATTTTCTTTTCTTTCTTTTTTTAATAATTTTTATTAGGTTTCACAAATAAAAAAAAACATCTCAAATTGTACTTTTACATGTAATGTTTTTGTTCTTCCACTCTGATCTAGTTTTCATTTTCTAGATATCTACTCACATATAAAAAATTATGCCTCACAATTCCATGTTCATCTTACATGTTTGATCTTGCATTTCTCTCATCAACTCCTGTTATGTTACAGTTATTCCCCTTTAATTTCAACCATAATTCAGACATTTCACTTGGCAGTTGCCAGGAATTACCCATTACAATTTGCCATTCTGCTTTTATCTGATCGTCTGATTTCCCCTTTAATCTTTGTGAAACAATATCCGCATTTCTATTCTCAATAAATGCCCCCCACCATTGTTCGATTGTGGGTATTTGCTGAGACTTCCACAATTTGGCATATTCAGTTCGCGCTGTCGTTATCATGTACAATATTCATCTCCAATGCCTCTTAATATTAGTATTCTCAAGAACATTTGTCATGTTTAACAAATAAAATTCAGGTTTTTTTACAAATTGAACCTTCAATATTTCACACATCTTTTTGTGTATTTCACTCCAATATTTCTTTGCCTTGGGACATGACCACCACATATGAAATACTGTTCCCACCTCTTTCTGACATTTCCAACACATTCCCGTACCTGTATTGTAAATCTTTTTTAACTTTTCTGGTGTCATGTGCCATCTATGAAATGATGCACCCCATTTTCAAACAGGATTTTTCAGGGATAAAAAGTGAGTCTTATATGCCAGCAAATAGAGTCCTTTTGTACTACAGTGCCCACAATCCCTAGGCAGCATGGTCAATACTGAGTGGTTCTGCAAGTTATATCCAGAAAAGTAACTTTCCCAACTCTGGCCGGAGGGGGGCAATAGTGACAGCGGAGAGTAATAGCAGCATAATCTTTGTCCTCTTCACCATTTTTATTATCGAGAGCCTGTCAAATGGATCTAAATTGCAGCAATATACACCAAAGAGCATCAAGGTATAAAAAAGTGTATTACTGATATGGTTTTTTAAAAAAAAGGATTTAAAAGCATTTGTTTTTCTTCCCAAGAGCCAGCCATTGCATAGTAGTATAGTGGGGCACTTAGACTTCTTTAAAATGGCACCAAGCTCCTATAAGGGAACAAAGGGAGGATGATCTAGAAGAGACCAGAAGTACAAGTAAAAGCAACTGTTAGCCATATATGAAAAGAACTGAAAGAGGACTGGTCAGAGGTGTTAGACCCAATTGACTGTCAATCCTGACAAATAAAATCTCCAAACCGGAAGATGCCATGTATGAGGCATTACAACTAGGGATCTCCAATGACAAAGAAGTTCAAGAATTGCAAGTGGCCACTTTAGATCTCCAAACAAAGTGGAGGATTTTGAAAACTGAACTCAGAAAAATAATAAGAGGGTGAAAGGGGTCCTGGAACAGGAGAAGGAAGGGGAGCTTTCCAAAATGATTGCTACCTGCCTGAAAGACTTGAAAGCTCCACTCTGTTTCTGATTTCAAAGGAATCCACCAAAGTGCTAACCCTAAAAACCTAAAAAACCCTCATGAAGATATACTGTGAAGGTTCCTAAGCTTCTTGAAAAAAGCCCAAACAATGAAATCTTGAATGGCCTTCCAAACTCAGATTTTACGAGTCCAAAGGTTTTTATTTTCCAGGTTGTAACCCACAATATGTAGGCAAAATGGACAGAGTTTAAATCAATCACCACAAGCCTGAGAGATCAAGGCCATTTCTGCACTACACTGTTAGAGTGCTATTATTCCACTTTCAACTTCCTGTAGAATTTTGGGGTGTGTAGTTTCCTGAGGCCGAAGAGCTCCCTGGCTGAGGATTCCAAATGCCCCTCCTAGACTGCAAGCTCCAGGATTCCATAGGAGGTTGAAAGAGGAATAATAGTACTATGCAGTGCGGAAATGGCCAAAAGGTATCAAGTGTGTCTATTTAAGCTTCTCAGTGGGGATGCAGGAAGAACTCTGGAGGCAATAAAAAAAGTCACAGCTTGTTGAAATACGTGAAGCAATAGACAGACTGATTCCAAGAGGTTTTGAAGATAATGCAGAAGATGTCAAGATCAAGGCAGAGAAAAAGATGGTGAGATTCAAGGAATCTGGATGGAAGGAAAACAAGGGAAATACACATGATAAGCATGGCAGCAAGCAGGAGAAATATTTTAGAACAACTGCTATTTTGGATCCTTTGCAGTAAGATTGAGAGGAAAAGTGCCATTTTGTTTGATTTCTACCACTGAGATCTGTTCTAAAGCTCTTAGATTTGTTTGGATGCCCTCCCTTCATGTTAGACTCAAGCTTTGAATTTATATACTTGTTTGCATTGTTTACTTAGGTGGAAGGAGGAGGGATTAGTATTTTTCAAAAGAGTAGTTGTACTTTCTCTTTTTTAATTTTCTAATTTTTAAAAAAAATTATTTTATTTTAGCTACGCACTTTTGCCTCCTTTGTAAGAGTCTGGAACAACAGTGGAGCTTAAAGCCTGCAACTGAGGATGGGTATTTCTAGCTGTCCGCTGGAGCATGTGGGACAGGAAGGGAGAATGTTTGTGTTCTTCTACGTTTGTGTTTGTGTTATGTCAGTTTCAGAATGAAAGGCAGCAAAATTAGTACTGGCTCAGGTCATTATAATCCTGGATATACTAAAACCAATTACTGTGCATGTCAATGGGTTAGGATCTTGGAAAGAAAGAAAGAGAGTCTTAAAAGCTCTGAATCCTCACCTTTATAATATAATTCTATTACAATAAACACACCAGCATAACAATGTTAAAAAAATACATCCCTCCACATTCGCTAGGACCCTTGTGAGGGTGAGGGGAAGAGTGCTTCTTATCACAAAATCATACGCCTGTAGATATGTGATTCATACATACAAGGCTCAACTCTAGGGGGTTTGTCATTCTTTCTTTCCATGAGTTTGCATGATGTACACGCCTGTTAATCAGATTTATACAAAGTATGTGGAAGGATAGCTCACATTTGGGTGTCTGACAGTGTAACTGATAAAACTGAAGACATAACAATCCATCCTGCTGCAGTTTCTGATCACTTTTCTCTGAGTTGAATGTGGGAGTTAGCCAAACTTGATAAAAGGGCAAACATTTGCTTGCTAAACTACCTTTTGCCAAGAATTTGCAAAAAAGCAGTAGAATCTTTTTTTTCTTGGAAAAATTAAATGCCTGGCATGTAGTTAGCCACTGTTTAGGACACAATGGAAGCAGTAACAAGGCAGTAAGCATACAAGAAAAGTCAAGGATTAAAAGCCAAAAAAGGCACATTTTAACTTCTTAAATAGATAAATTAACACAATATCATGCATCATCTGAGAACAAGTTAATTTTAGATGAACTAAAAAGAAAAAGCTGAATTTGGTGCATGGATTTAAGAGAAATTCAGACCACCCTAATCTTATCCAAATGGCTGTATTTCAAATGGGGAGACAAAAACTCCTGTTTACTTTCAAGAGCAATCAAAAAACACTCTCATAAAAACATAATTCCATTAATTAAAACAGGCAAGCATTTGACATCCCCAAATGAAATATGCCAGGAATTTAGAAATTACTGTAAGGAGTTATATAGATCAGAACAATGCACAGATCTATCCCTGAATAAATTTTTTAACATTTAAAAAATCAAGTCCATTGATTAATTTTTGCAGCTTTGAATTGAACAAGCATCAAAAATGTCATAGTTCATTTAAAATCAGGTAAATTACCAGATATGAATGGCTTTACAGTAGAATTCTACATACCCCACAGTTTTAATCCCTAAATTATTCAAATTATTTAACAATATTTTGCAAGGAGGCAAAATTCCAGAGGGCTGGAGAGAGGGTAGAATCATAGCCATTCCTCATGCTTATCTAAATTTAGTGTTAGTTTACCTCCCAATAATGCTTTCAAATTAGGATTTAAAGATCCTCATGTCAATATTTGACAAACATTTCAAATCCCTTGTTGAAAATACGTACACCTAGGCCAAACAGGCAACTGCCAGATGCAGAGTATTGAGTGCCCAATATTATTCCTAACTCTGTTAGTCTAGGTAAAGAGACTGCTATCCTCTCCTCAGATGCATTAAAAGCATTTGACAGAATGGAATGGGCCCATTTATTTGGTGTTTTGTTTTGTTTTTTTAAGAAAGAAAAAGAATTTGGGGACTCCTTTTGTTAACCTTCCTAAAAATATTTCCAACAGTTCAAAGGCCTATGTGTATGTCAACTGCATGGATTCAAAGGCATTATGGTTGGAACGGGTGCCATAGGAAGGGATGTCCCCAATTGTTTGCTCTTGCCTCGGAGCCATTAGTTGCATGTATCAGATCATCTTCATCAACAAAGATAATTCAACTTAATGGTAAAGAGCACATGTGGAATCTTTACACATATGGTTTGTTCCATTTTATGCGAAACCCCAGCACTGCAACAGATAGCATGGGTTTTAGATTTTTTTTATATTCCGGTCACAGGATTTAAAATCAGTGACACAAAATCTTGATTATTTTGTGCAAATACCCTTCTCCATAAATAGCTATTCCTCAAAAGAAAGATGAACAAGATCCTTTATCATTCCAGTTTTAGATATCTGTATAAAAGCTAAACTAAAGGAATGGTCAGCCATACATTTGTCTCTACTGGGATGGACTGCGATAATTAAAACCTGTTTTACCTAAATTCTATTTCTTATTCCAGACCATCCTACCTCATCCTCCAGAGACAGTTTAAGGAGAAGGCAAGAGATGTTAGAGAGCTTTACCTCAAAGAACAAGAAGCTCAGATTCCTTGTCAGTGTTAGGTATTCTGCAAACATTACTGGTGGTCTTTCTATCCCTAACTTAAATGGATGGATGGATGGATGGATGGATGGATGGATGGATGATTGATTGATAGATAGATAGATAGATAGATAGATAGATAGATATTGCTTGACATCTTGTTTGAAATGATGGTTCAGTTCATTGGGCTAATATGGAAGAGGAACACAATTTTTGAGTCATAAACTGATGTTGACAGAAAACTACTTTACCCAAAAACAATTATCCTTATTTTTTAAAATAAGTGAAAGTTATATTTATCAAGCAAATTTATCAAGAGGTATAAAAGAACAATTCTATACATCTAATGAACAAAACATATACCAAAAAAACAAAAAACATATGTACAAAGAAAAAGAAAAAATATACAAACAGACAAATAATCAACAATGCATGTATATACATGTATATACTCCTGTACATAAGTTTATATATATGTATATTTATTAAAGAAGTTAACAAACCTACTTTAAAAAGGAGGACAAAAACATACATAAAACAACCTTCCAAGTTTAAACCCCATTGTGAGGCAGTTATTTTTATGTCACGAGTCCTGGTATGTATGTAGTTTAAATCTGTTCTTTACCATTACTAGCCAAACTTTCGTCAGTAATATATAGTAAAACAGAAGTAGAAGCCTTAAATGAAAAACAGGCTACAGAAAGTTTCCCCCATCTGTCTTCCCAAAGAAAGGTTAAGATTTCCCAATCATCTTTAAAGGGTTTAACAGATTTTTTAGCCAATAATAAAGTCAGTTTATCCATCTCTGTTAGGTCATATAACTTAAATACCCAATATTCCACTTTTTGAATTTGGGGCTCCTTCCATTTTTGTGCAAAGGTTAACCTGGTGGCGTAGATCATATATAACAAAATTGAAGGTCAAGACTTTCAGAGATATTCAATAAATAAATGTCTGGTAATAATGAAAAGTTAGTCTTCAATACCTTTGTAATCTGATTGTGAATGGTTAACCAAAATTCTTTAGCTTTTCTACAATGCCACTAAACATGACAAAAGGACCCCTTTTCATGACATTTCCAACACTTCTCATTGTTACCATTACTGTTCATTTTTGCCAACTGGATTGGGGTTAAGTACCATCTATAAAAAAATTTAAAATAGTTTTCTTTTAAGTAGGAACATTTTGTAAATCTTTGATTCAGAACTCATGCTTTATCCCAAAGATCCAAGTTTATGGTGTACCCAATATCTTGGCCCATTTAATCATAGTATCTTTCACAAAGTCCTGTTCTCTTTCTAGGTTTAATAACATTTTATAAATTTTACTTAGCAGATGGGTTACATTTGACTGCAAAACAATTATCCTTAGACGTAAAACCAAATAAGAAAGAGACAATATTATGCTGGAGAATATAGGCTGAGTTATTTTTTTCTTCTGCCTCTAAGATTTATCTTCCCACGGGTTGAGATAAGACTAGCAAAACAACAGAGATCATACACACAACAGATTATTTATCAATTATTTATCAATTTGAGATTCATTTAATGGATTAGAAGTTAAAACAACTTGCTGAAAGGAAATTATCCAATACCAAAATCAATTGGCAGGCTAAGACTGAAATTTATAGCAAATGACTGGGTCAAGCTGCAGGGGCCTCCAAAGCAACTATCTGAATTTGAATTGATTTGTACTATTCCCCAACTAGCAATGAGGGGTCTGATTTCCAAAATTTATAATTTATTCATTAAAGAAGGTTTTTAAAAAATTATCAACCCAGCTAACATCCCATAGGAACAGTTCTAAATTTATTTATTCCAGATGGGACTTGGGTAAAATTATGGACTAACCCACCGTATCATTCCATTTCTGCTAATATGAGATAAAGTGCTTCCAAAGTTATATACAAGTGGCATTACCTCAAAATTTTCCCAATTATGGAACCATGTTCAACCGATTTGCTCGAGGGAACGAGATATGTTAGTTCACATGTGGCTGGACTGGCCAAAAATGAAGGTATCATTTTCACTGAAGTTATTACAAGAGAAAAAATTGTAAAAGGGGGTGAATTACTTTTATTAGTTTAATTGTTTATTTGTTTAATTTTTCTAGATAGTGATGCATCATTATGTAACAAATAATTTCACAATATGAAATTGTTTGTCGTGTGCAAATAAATTTCCCAAAGTTGGAAATACATAGGGGATTTGAACACTTAACCATCGTTCAAGGAGTGTTAGATTGGGCATTGTATCAGAAATTGACCATGAACCTAAAGTATATCAAAGGAGAAACCAGAAAGTATAGGATTGTTGAGAAACGGTTCCAGCTTATGGACTATTTGAACCATGGAACGGACTTTGGACAGTCTCATTACATTTCCAGAAAGTTTGGAAGGGCTCACTGGTAACATAGGTACACCTTTTACAGACTCTTTAATGATACTCCTTACTTTGGTAGAATCTTGTGATATTCATGTGTCATTCACTTGGTGTCATTTGTGTCATTTACTATTTACTTTGTTTCCCTGCAGGTTGTCATTCTTGATGTTTTGTTCTAAGATGTTTTCCATAAAATAGTTTTTTAAAAAAAAACTTTCAAAGCTCTGGTGAAGCTAAGTGCAAGCTGGCAATCCACAACTCTGCTCTGAGCTCATAATGAAGCCACATCATGGTCCTTCATGGTAATTCATGGGTAATTAAGTCCTGTGAATTTTGCTGTATCTAACATGGGCCAAAATAAACGCACAGTCAGACAAATGAGTAATGAGAAACTCAGCACCATCAAAATTGTGTAAATTTGTCCATCCCTAGCAGGAAGACAAATCTTTTACATGCATGGGGCCTTACATTTTCTCTGTGGAATCTGCACATTTTCCTTTAAGATCAGGTAGCAGATGATGAGAAAAAAATTGCTTCCTTTAGAGCTGCTGCCATGTGACGTAATCTAGAGGGGAGGACATACTTGTGACTTGATCTACTTAGGGTTTTTTTACTAGAACCTCAGGGGCTACCAACAGGAACCCAATGCAAAATTATGGCTCAAGAAGTGTTTGGCTGAAGGTGGCTGACCACTAGCTGAAGAGCAAGATGGCTCAGAGCACAAAACTGGCCCATCAAAGTTTTGTTTTAGCTTCAGAACTGGAGTTTCCTACATGTTCTTTCCCCAAAAGTGTGTTGTTTTAAGTGGCCAAACGTAGGAAGAGAAGTACAGCCTTTTTATTGTCACTATTGTATAGTGATTTGGAATAGAAACCCCGGCTGGTCTGCACAGGTGAGCAGAATATTTACCAGTAGTTCCAGATTTAGCTTCTGTCCCTCCCAGAAGTAGACAGTACTGACTGATAAGGCCATTTACTTAGCAAGGGGCTATAGTGCAGTTGTAGAATTTAGGTTTTACCTATAGGAGGTCCCAGTTTCCTGGTATCGCCATCTTTAAGAGTAACATTAGCATAGGGCTGGGGAAGCTGTAACCCTGCAAAAGCCCCACCGTCTTCTGTCGATTGGCCATGCTGGCTGGGATTACTGGAGTTGGAGTTCAACAATATCTAGAGAGCCCTGCGTTCCTCAGCCCTGCTGCAGTGGTTGCACAAAAGATTAATTACATGGATGCTTCTATAATGTACATATATATATAAAAACTCATGCTTATACTGTGGCACCGTGAAGTTTACAGGCTGCCATCTCTCACTGGGGGTTCTGCAGTATTTTTGCACTGCAGACAATAGGTCAGTTATGGTTGTTGTTTTTCCCCCTAGTGGATCTTTGCCAAAATTAATTTCTCTTTTCAATCATTGGTGAATAGGCCATTATAGAGCAAAGGAAGGCAACAGTCTGAAAATGAAGGCAAACATTCAGCAACATGCCACAGTGGTTAGTGGAAATAAGACTGCAGAACGTCCTATGAGCATTGGATCATAGAATTATAGACTCATAGAGTCATAGAGTTGGAAGAGACCCCAGGGGCCATCCAGTCCAACCCCCTGCTATACGAGAGCACACATCAAAGCATCCCCAACAGATGGCCATCCAGCCTCTGCTTTAAAACCTCCAAAGAAGGAGACTCCACCACAGTCAGAGGCAGCATATTCCACTGCCGGACAGCCCTGACTGTCAGGAAGTTCTTCCTGAGATTCAAGTGGAATCTCCTTTCCTGCAGCTTGAATCCACTGCTCCTTGTCCTAGCCTCTGGAACAGCAGAAAACAATCCTGCTCCCTCCTCAACATGACATCCCTTCAAATATTTAAACATGGCTATCATTTCCCCTCTTAACCTTCTCTTCTGCAGAATAAACATGCCCAGCTCCCTCAGCCACTCCTCAAAGGGCATGGCTTCCGGACCCTCCACCATTTTGGTCGCCCTCCTCTGGACACGCTCCAGCTTGTTGATATCCTTCTTGAATTGAGGTGCCCAGAACTCGACACAGTATTCCAAATGAGATCTAACCAATGCAGAATAGAGTGGTACCATTATCTCTCTTGATCGAGACATCATAGCCCTATTGATGCAACCAAGAATCGGGTTGGCTTTCTTGGCTGCCGCATCACACTGCTGACTCAGGTTCAGCTTGTGATCTATCACTACTCCTAGATCCCTTTCACACATACTGCTATCCAGTTGTAAACATGTCCTTGTTTGTATCTGTAGAATGCTGGAATTCATGCAACAGGTTCAGAAGCCACTGGGACCTGGTGTATAAAACCCCATTATCATTTACCTAGGAGATTTGACAGAAAAACTTTTTTTTTCAGCCAGGAAAACAAAATTCCACTGAATAAGAACATAATAAACTGACACACCTTGACCATTTCCATATGGTGTTGCTAAAATGTGATGCCTGCAGGTTGTAATCGTTTCAGGGGCCACGGTTCTGCACAACGTCCACCGTCAGTAGCTGTCCTGTTGCAAGCATCACTAGAACACTGTATTTCAACTCTGGAAAAATTTTGCCATGGATACTGGATGGCAACGATATTGTGTGGAATCGCACAGAAACAAGAAACACTAAACACAGAAACACTAAAATACAAAAAATACATCATGCAAGCTTTTGAAGCTTCACTGGCTTCTTTGTCAGGTAAACATGTTAAAAATCACATGGGAGTAGAGAAGCAACAATGTTAGGGTCACAGGCCTATTTTTGTCTCGGATGTCAGTTAAGATGTTCTAGAGGGATATTAATGCAGGCAGAGGCCGCTCCCCTTTTTGGCCATGTGGGGACCAGAGACAAAGGGCAATAAAAGACAAAGTCAATGTTGCCCTTTGTCCCTGGTCCCCGCATAGGACTACAGTCCTTCCCCGAGGTTCTCTGAGGGCATAAAGATTGCCAAAAATGCAAAAACCATAAACCAAAAACAAGATGGCTGAAATTTCAATTCTGGTCTGGGGGAAAAATAGGTACTTTTTATATTAAATGGTGAAAGGGGGTTGCAACCTGGCCAAAAATGGAGCTATTGCTCCCACCTGCTTATATTAGGGAAGAAGAGTTTGAGAGGTTTTATGATATAGCCATCCTTAAATATTAGGAGGTATGTCATGTAGAAGATGGAGTAAGGTTGTTTTCTGCTCTGAGAAACTAGGACACAAACCAGTGGATTTCATATATAAGAACAATGATTTCCCCTAAACATTAGGAAGAACTTCATAAAGCTAAGAGCTGTTTGACAGTGGAATAGACTGCCTATAAAGGAGGTGGATTCTCCTTCTTTGGAGGTCTTTAAACAGAGGTTGGATGGCTGCTTCTCAGGGATGCTTTCCTTATAGGTTCCTACATGGCCCTCGGAGACGCTTCTGATTCTGTGATTCTGTGAGGCAGCATGATGTAGTGGCCTGAGGATTGGCCTAGTTCTCTGGTAGACCAGAGTGTGAACCCTTACTCACTCATGGAAACCCACTGGCTGATCCTGGACAAGCCAAACTCTGCCTCAGAGGAAGGCAATAGTAAGCCCCCTTTTAATCAAATCTTGCAAAGAAAACCTCATGATGGACTTAACTTGAAAATGACTTAATGGCACACAATAGCAACAATGACTACAACAGCAACTTTAGCATGTGAATTACCTGTACAGGAAAAAAAAGTCACTATTTTTTTGGCCGCAAGAGTAGCATGCTTAGTGCTCAAGGACCATAAGAAGAGCCTGGGTGTCACGTGCACTCCCATGGTAAGCTTTTGCCCACCACTAATTTGGGCAGATTAGCTTTTTGAGCTGGAAGGACAGAGATTGAAGCATGCCATTCCTCTGCCCCTGTTCCTTGGATATGGTCCACGGCCAGTATGGACACCCCCTCGTGTTAGGGGATAGTGCAGGATCTGTCTGCCCATATCCTCTCACTTCCTCAGTTACTGAGTACGTTGCAAACGGGCAATTTCTCTTCACTGGTGTGCTCCATCTCCTCCTTCAGCCTTTCTTAGTTTGCCCCAGGATCCCATGCAACTTTAGTGGCAGTGCCATCAGCAGCTATGGCAACCTTACCCATATGTCTGCTCTAACCCTAGCTCACAGGATAAAAGAAAGGGAAAGGGTACAGACTTTGTGTAAAAATTGTTTGAAGTCCTCCCTGATTCCCCATGTTCTAAAATCCAGTGCCAAAATCTTGACTCTCCCCTCTCCCCAAATCCAGCAGCAATCTCTCCCCACTTTTCTTTACTACTTTTTCTTGGCAATGTGCTTAGTTTTACTGCTAACATTCCGCTCCAGTCCCCCACAATGAAAACCTGTTTTCTTGCTGCTGCTTTATAAAATCTGTTGTGCTTTGAGATTTGGATTCTTGCCCTCCCTCTGAGCTTCTCCACCCTCCTGCTGCCTCTTGCCTTCCTAAGGGGGAATCCATTCCAGAGAACAAACTGATACCCTCAGGCAGTCCTTACTGAACCTTGCTGTTGCCAGTTAAGACGCAAAGCTTTTGTTCTGTTTAAATTAAAGCTTTTCTGAGCTATGCGTTTTTCCCTTGTTTCCCATCTGCTGCCCCTTCCTTTAAATAGGAGAGGGAAACCCACAGAACATACTCATATTTGCAGATTTTCTCAACGCAGTTCATTCTATAAGGTGTCTGTTAAAGTCTGTTCTTTATTTTCTGCTCAAGATACTAAAAGTCAACTGGCACAGAATCAGAGCTCCTTAGATGTGAGGCGGCAGCAAGGTTGACTCCAAGTTGCTCTATATTCTACCCTTATATACTCAGATTGCTGCCTTAGGAAGGGGAAGATAGTTTCCTCATTGTTGGATCCAGCAGAATGAAGGAAAACCATTCCAGATTCTGCAGTCCATTTTAGAGCTTTGTGGAATGGAAGAAAACATACTGAGTTGCCGTATAACAGTTTTCCAAAGCTGGGCAGCCTGTTTTTCAGAACATGCAAATTAATTCACATAATATGTACATACATGGTGGCATGCTTGTCTCTCTTGTAGATTCCACCACTATTTCAGTCTTGGAACTAATCCTATTGTATCCACTCATCTGAGAAAGTTATGGTTAGAGTACTGAACCTGAAAAATACACACACGCACATTTATATATAACTACCACACAGAGAGAGACAAAAAATGTATATTTGCTATGGACATTGCTTAGATGTAAGGTCTCTTTAACTGAGTACAACGTGTCTGAGCAAGCAATTCAAACAGCAGTACCAGAGGTAGGAATTGTGACCGTCCAGCTGATACTTGTTTCCAACTCCCAGCTTTGCTCACTGCTGGCTTCTCTGGCTAGCACGCAGCAATTTGCAGAGTCCATGGCAGTTCCCAGCCCTGGGCTCTACCAGTAACAAAATGGGGGTGGCAATGGTAGGGCAGCCAAATCCTCTGTTAAACAGCTATACTGTAATTTAGGTTCTGACTTAAAATGATGGGATTTACTTTGTGTGGCAGTTTTTTATCTAGCGGAGTACAACATCTACAGTTCAGTCCTAAGTATGTGCCATTTCCACACAAGACTATTATAGTGCTATTATTCCACTTTCAACTTCCTATGGAATCCTGGGGTTTGCAGTTTAGGGAGGGGACTCAAAGACTCCTCCCTAAACTGCAAACCCCAGGCTTCCATAGGCTGTTCAAAGTGGCGTAATACCACTATAACATTCTAGTGTGGAAATGGCCATGGTTACTCAGACATAAATCCCATTGAACTGAATAGGCCTTAATGCCTAGCAAGCATATTTAGGCAAGTATTCTGTCCTATAGCCTTTAAAAATGTAACTGTGTTATATTTTACAATAATTTTGTTTGAAAATTGAGAATTAGTTAATGCTCTCCACCTTCACAGCATATATGTATTTAAAAAACAAAAAAACCCTCCAGCTGAGCTTCTAGGAAAAATAGTGGATGGCAGAGAAGGAAGGGGGGAAGCAAAGCGATGAATGCCAAGTATTTAACCGTATAGAAAGTTCTGTTAAGAATTACGTTTTTATACTTTCCATTATGATTGATTTTATTTAATATATTTAGTATTACTGGAAGTGGGGTAGGTAGGAGAAGAGTCCCAGCACTTTTCACATCTGACTATACACAGATCCCACTAATTCACAGCAGTGACGAAATCTGCACCATTGCTGTGGCTCCATCCTAACTGGTCCCTCCCAAGACAACATAAGAAACCAAACGCACGTGCGCACACGCGCACACACACCGTTGTCAGTAGGTGGGCTGAAGACACTAAACAAGATCAGATCCGACCACAGCTGGAGCTGTTGCCAGTTGCCACCATTCTGTTGCACTGCTCTGCTCCCAGACCTGATCTGCTGTCTCCTTCCATTCGGTACAAAGCTAAATAGTTGAAGAGAGACAAAATAACTGAAGAGAGACAAAAGAAATAACTTGTTCACATGGAGCAGTGTTGTGAATTCATTACCAAAAATGTGGCAGTGGATACTGACTTAAGATTAGGGATTGGACGAATCCAGAATTTTACGAATCCGGATCCGAATCCTTGGAAGATTCTGGAAATCTTTTGAATCTTTTAAAAAAGGGTTTAAAAAGCAAGAGAAAGAAAGCACTTCTACTGAAAAGTGTTTTTGAAGCAGAATTTGACATCTTTGTTTAAGGAAAAACAAATTTAAAAATAGTTTTCAGTCCAGGAAAACATACCCATACTTCTTATTAAGAAGATACAAATGCCATTGAGATGTTCATCTACTACATGAAGTGCGTAAGTCTCAAATCAAAAATATAGAGATTATTACCTTGCAGAGGGAGGCAGCCGAAGGGACAGCCAGCAAGAGTGGACAAGGGCAGTAGGAGTGAGCACTGGCAACAGTCCTGGGCACAGGCAGGCTTCGGCGTGCGCACACAGCTTTAGAGTTTCATGCTAATTTTTAAAAACATGGGTGAGCTCAGGCTCTGGGGTGCACAAGGTCATGGGGACAGCCAGACTTGCCTGCTCCTGCGGCTCTGATCTGGGGTGCTCCGCTCCCTCAGGCCATGGAGTGTGCAGGGACGCAGTGATAGTTGGCCTTGCAAGCTCCTGTGGGCCCGATCCATGGCAGTCCGCTCGGTCAGCGCTTGTGCTGGCGGAGGCTGCGGGACATGCAGGGAGACAGCCATCACCGGGCCTGCACATCCCTGCTGGCCTCATCTGGAGTGCCCACGTCAACGGAGGCCCCGAGACGTGCAGAGAGCTGGCCATCACTGCAGGCGCCAGATGCGAAAGATTCTGTTCGCCTATGTTGGTGCCTGGATTCTGATCCCCGAATCTCAAATCCTTGCCAAGCATTCGAGGATTCGAGGATTTGCGGATTCGGTTGGCCGATCTCTATAGATGAACTTTACAGTTTTTAAGCGAAGAACCCACTTCATCCAGTCTGACTTTTTGCTCTTTCTGAGCAGGAGTAAATATAACGCAGTTTCTTGTCTCACTAGAACTTTTCTGGAGTGACATGGTCTACCAGGGCTCTAGTATGTCTTCAGTTTTTGGTCCTTCTCTTCTGACTCTTGACTTTTTTCCCCCAACTCACCCTCTCTTACTGAGCGTACTTCAGTTCTGGATCTTGGCACTTGGCTCAGTCTAGACTGCTGTTCAGAGATAAAAGTTAGATAAATGCATGGAAGAAAAGCCTATTGATGGTGATTAGCCATGGAATATCAGTGATCAGAGGCAGTATTCCACTGAACCCGGATCAGGAAACTTCATGTCCCACATGTCAACTTTGACAAGTATCTAGCTGGCTTCTCTTCAGACAGGTTGCAGCACGACCCATGGTCTCATCCAGTAAAGATGTTATTTCCATGCCAGTGTGCTCTCATTCTTTGAACCATGACAGGTTAATACCACAGCCCTTTTATACTCAAGAGAGTGTCTAACTTACCGGTTCCATCTAAATGAAGGAGAGCCTTATTCTGAAATGCCCACCATAGATTTTGGGATCCCCTGAGGAATAATAGCTGTACTCTTTGCACAATAAGGGGCTTAATCTTAGTGGTTGCAGCTTAGTACTCAGCTGAAGGCAGGAAAACCCAGTCCCTCCATGGCAAATAAAAGTACATTAAAAAGTCATTTAATCATGGGTATAAGAGCTGACGAAATACACGGTATGTTGGGATGGTTTATATTAGTGTCATTAACTCCTGTATTTTGGAATAAGTCCCAGATGAAAAATTATGCTGAAAGGACGATTTCACTAATGGAAGCCTTTCTCTACTGAATGCAGTTCTTTTGCCTTTGATATATTTTTAAAGAACCACTTATTGCAAACTCTCTGCGGTGTAAGGAAGTGTCAGATTACAACAGGCTATGATTACAATATAGGCAGAACGTATCTTGCTTTAGGCCAAGACAGCTAGGAGAGGTGTTAGAAATACTTAATATTAGCTGCCTTGAAACCTAGCTTGTTCTGATTTTTTTTTAAGTGAGCCTAACTTAATTTTACATTAGGTATACACATTGCCAGATTGCTTACAGATTTACATTAAGGATAACAATACTTTGTTACACTAGATGTGGCCAAAAGTCTAAGTAGGCAACAGTTCTGTTTCCCACAATGGCCGGCCAGAGGACCTTTGGGAAACTTGTAAGAAGGCCACAGTCTGTGTGGGAATTGGCCTCACTTCTTGTTTGACGGCATAACAGTGATCACAGTTACGATTTCTTTCAGCAGGGGAGCTCTGTTTTGAGTGCAGCTGCATGCCTGTGTTGTGCAACCCACTGTCCCACCGGCTGTTTGTTGATGGGCCATATCAAGGCATCCGTTCTTCTTTCTTGGGTTCTTTTTCTTGAAACTACATAGGTGAAAATATCTGCTTCAATTGAGCTACCTTTTCCTAAATCCCACCTGCATTTTCTTGTTGTTTTTATCCATAGCAAGTTGCAGGACTTCTCTGTTATTCCACGTGGAAATCTGTGCATATTTTAATGCATTTTGTCTCACATGTGCATTACTTTATGCGCGCGTGCGCGCACGCACACACACACACACACCAATATTTAGGTATATTTGTCCAGTTGGGTGCAATTGGGCCATTAGGATTGCATAAAGTGTACATTGGTGTTTTTTTTCCCCAAACTTTATTCTTCCAAAATGCCCCCTAAGCATTCTAAATTCTCATTAGGGCATGTTTCTTCCCACAGCCGTTCTTGGGGATCAGGGAAACACTACTGTGATGGAGGTGGCTGATTCAAAACTTCCTTTCCATCTCTGCTTGAAACTAGAGTTTGGCTGCGCAGCCTTTCAAGTAGCAGCCATAGCGAGATGATCTCTGAAAGGTCTTCACATACATGGCTGTTCTTTGTAATATAGGTTAAATAGACTTTAACGTGTGTATGCGTGTGTATGAACCTTCAAGGTACTTGTTAATTTGTGGTGAGGCCCGGTTAATTCTGACTGGCAACGACTCTCTTTTGTCTTGGAGAGAAAGAGGCCTTTGTGAGTCTTGATACCCAAGAATCTTTTTTTTTTAATCAAAGGTACTATGAATTGAACTTCTGACTTGTACAATATCCATAACATAAGAACAAGTGCCAAATTTAACAGCAAAATTAGTATTTTGGCACCTCCCAAGACTTGTTACATGAAGAAACACATGACTGCCTTCACGGAAATACACACATTTGCACATTTACACGACATTTTTGAGCAGTAATGTATGCACAAAACAACAGGGCGTGTGCTTGTAAATGGGAATGGTTTGATAAGTAGAGTTGAAAAAATATGCAGAAACGTGCAGAAACATTTAGGAAAAAAGCTCAGATGTGCAGAAACGTTTAGGAAAAAAGCTCAAATTAAGTAAAATGTATAAAAAAATAAGCATACATTAGGGAAAATGTGCAAATCAATGTACAAATTAGAAAAAATATATAAAATGTGTATGAATTTCATTGCAGTAAGAGCAAAGAAAGAAAACCAGTGTGGTGTGAGGGTCTGAGCATTGACTATGACCCTGGAGACCAGAGGTTGGGTCTCCGGTCGGCCATGGAAACCCACTGGATGACCTTGGGCATGTCACACACTCTCAGCCCCAGAAAACCACAGGGGAGTCTGTGAGTTTTGAGCACAGTATCACACCTCATCATGATGGCTAGCTGAAGTTTGCTCATGCAAAGTGTCACAAGGAAAAGAAAGCACTTTTTCAGAAGGTCATCAACACAAAATGTCACTTCTTGATCACAGATGGTTTGCTGGCGTACTGTTGTTGGGATGCCTTTCCCCTGTCCCTTATATTGTTGTGTTGCTACATGGCTTGGTGCTGGCAGATTACAGTTCCCTAGTTCAGAGATGGGAAAAGTGTGGTCTGCATAATACAGCCCCCAAGGCTGTTTTTGAACTCCTCTCCAAGACTTTTCAGACCCCTGCACAAATTTGTGGATCAATTTTTTATTGTGCCCCCAAATAGCCTGGTGCGCTCCCTCATAATGGTCATCCCTCATCATGCTTTTGGGGACTTTTTGGTCCCTTCTTACTCTGGAAGGGCTTTTTAAAGCCCTGGAGGGAGCTTTTTTTAAAAAAATATCAGGACCTCTAAGAATGGATCCTACAACATATCTTGAGAGTATCAACACTTGGGGGGCAAATCCCTCTGAAACCAAATCCTAGAGTGCTCAACTGGAAATAAGCATTGACTAGAAATAAGGTGGGGAAGATGTTGAAAGTACCAAATTACAACAAAATGGCCATTGGCACCCCCCAGAGCCTTTGGGCTCTGGTGGGGGGTGCCAGTGGCCATTTTGCTGTAAATTGGGGGGTGTTGTTGGCTATTTTGGGGTTAAAATAAAAGAAATTGAACCTCAAATGTGTGGCAGAGGGTAACAAAAATGGGATCCCAAGATCCCAAGATCCCATTAGATCCCCCAACCCTTAGCAGTTTCCCATCTCTGCTGTAGCTACTCATTTTCAATCTATAAGAACTCTCTTCTCCCCTTTGCCAAATTGTGGGGCATTTCTCAGAACCATGTTGCCCCATCAGAAGGTCTGATTTATGAGAAGGGCATCTAGAGATACTTAGAGAGGAGGGGGGGGGAGGAGGGAGAAGAAGAAAAAATATATATTGTGGCTGGGGAAGCATTTAAGTGGGAGGCAGCCCTGGCTGTTGTATTACTTAGGCTTCTGTCACCTGTGATGACCCATGAGAACGGAGCGTATTGACTGCTTGTCACTCAAAGGCATTCAGCAGATTGCTTTGACACAGCTTGTGAGGCTTCTGATAATAGCCAGGTTAGTAGCCTTGGCAGCAACTCAAGGGAAAACTTCCTGTACCTGTTATTTGGCAGCTTTTTATTCATGCAGACTTGGGATAGTGAAGGATGATTCCCCCCACCACACACACACACACACACACAATAAAACCAAAAAACTGAGGAGGATAGGCTTCTGTCACTGTATTGATCTAAATGCACCCACTCTCCCCCAGTTTTAGAAGCTAAGCTCCTGTGTGAATAGTCCGTGGATGGATGTCAGATCACCAAGGAATACACGAAATCCCTAGCTGGCACTGGGAAACAGCCCTGCCTGGAAATCTGGAGCGCTACGGCTGTGAGTCATAGTTGACATACTGGGCTAGGTGGAAGACTAGCTGGACTCAGAATAAGCCAGATCCTGTTGGGATTTTTTCCCTATGTGTTTGCCAATGTTTTAGGAGCAAAGGTGTGAATATGGTTGTGACCTCTCGCACAGCAAGCACTATTGGCCAAACCACTGGAACCATAAGTACATACTCTTCAACTACCCTGATTTGCCAGGAACGGTCCTGATTAATATTCTGTTATCCCACTTTTTCATCTGCTTTTAAAATGTTCCAGTTTCTTCCTCCTCCCCTCACTTTCCCTCATTGCCTTCAATGTAGTTCAGCTTCATCTGTGAAATGTTGGGAGGGTAGGTATCTTTTACTCATATTGGTCATAGCTGTATGTGTTGAATTTGAACACTGCTGAGAGGTAAGAATTTCATCCAGGTTCAAGGTTTGTGTGCTACTGAAACTTCCCGAAATGTAGAAATTTCTCCATTAATTTGATTGACGGAACTTGAGTTTGAAAAGAAATTGAATGTTGTAGAAAGGCAGAAATCACAAATTCACCCATCTATGGTATGGCTTTTCTCTGTTAAACAAGTGAAGATAGCATATTACTTTAAGAGGTGCTATAGAAAGTCTCAGCACAGTGGACCAGCCTGGTTACTTACCTAGTGATCTTTTAGAGGACCCTTCAAATGTTACCTCCCCATCTACCCCCTACTTATAAGAGTATTAGGCTCTTTTTAGCAAAGCAAACCTTACTAGAGCCAACCTTTCAGCTCATCTATTTCATCTTGCCAGTGCTGACATTTGTCCCTTGACACTAGTCTTCTCCATATCTTTTGTATGTATTTAAGGAGTCTCCTTGGTTTTAAGAGGGAATTACAGCTTTGCAAATAGTTGGCTACAATTGCATGTTCTCTTGGAAGGCCTTATCATTCCCACAATAATGTAAAGGGCTGGGGTACACAAATAAGACTGTAGCTCAAAATGGTTCCACTGAGAAATGAGAATGAAAGCATCAGGATATAGAAGAAAGCTTCAAAGGTTGACAGAAGTATGAAAAATCTCAAGGGAAAACAAACCTTAAGGGGACAACCCTCTTCACACACACACACACACACACACACACACACACACACAAAGCCCAGTGAGGGCTAAGTACCCTCAGTGGCTGCAGAACAGGATGGCCAAAATCCAGTTGTTGTCTTAACAAGTGTGTAAGGTCCCCTACTGAAGTGTCTGGGCACTTTTGTCCAATGTGGAATGGTTGTGTACCTCTTCCTGAGTTCTATGGGGCCAATTATGGCCATTTCTGCACTATACTGTGATAGTGCTGTTATTCCACTTTCAACATCCTGTGGAATTCTGGGGTTTGTAGTTTCCTGAGACCAAAGAGCTCTCTGGCTGAGAATTGTCAATGCCCCTCTTAAATTGCAAACCCCAGGATTCCATAGGATGTTAAAGTGGAATAGTAAATGAGGTACCTCATCAGGTACCTTGAAATGAGGCACCTCATCTGGAATCCTGTGTCCAGTTCTGGCACCTCAACTCAAGAAGCATATCGACAAGCTGGAGCGTGTCCAGAGGAGGGCAACCAAAATGGCAAGGGGTCTGGAAACCATGAAACCCTATGAGGAGTGGCTTAGGGAGCTGGGGATGTTTAGCCTGCAGAAGAGAAGGTTAAGAGGAGACATGATAGCCATGTTTAAATATTTGAAAGGATGTCATGTTGAGGAGGGAGCGGGCTTGTTTTGTGCTGCTCCAAAGACTAGGACAAGGAGCAATGGAATCAAGCTGCAGGAAAGGAGATTCCATCTAAACCTCAGGAGGAACTTCTTGACAGTCAGGGCTGTCTTGCAGTGGAAGATGCTGCCTCAATGGAGTGTGGTGGAGTCTCCTTCTTTGGAGGTTTTTAAGCAGAGGCTGGATGGCCATCTGTTGGGAGTGCTTTGATGGTGTGTTCCTGCATGGCAGGGAGTTGGACTGGATGGCCCCTCTGGTCTCTTCCAACTCTATGATTCTATGATAACAGCACTATAACAGTGTAGTGCAGAAATGGCCTATAACTGAATATTGCAAACACAATCAGTTTTAAGTTCCAATGTACATTTTTAAGAACAAGAAAACAATTTATACATTAAACCAGACACCTATGTCCTGTTTCCAAAGTTCCAAGCATCCAGTGAGGTGCCAGTACAGGTCCTGATTGCAGGACTCTTCTGCTTGTGCATAACTGTTCTGCAACATTTGGATGCAAATCTAAATGCCCTAAATATAAAAAAAATAAAGAATAGAAGCAAATGCAATATAGGCAAGGAATACTCAAGATGTTTTTGCCAGTTCCTTCCTCTGAAATATAGCCTACAGCACCTGGCATTCCTAGGTGGTCTCCCATCCAGCCACTAAACAGAGTTGACCCTGATTAGTTTCGGCTGGAAATTAGAATTTAACAGGGTATTGGTGATTTTTTGGAAAAATATGAAAGCTAAAACTGTTAGGAATCAGCCTTCTTTTAGCAGAGCAGCAGATATGCATGCCCCAGTCTCATATTATTCCCTGATCTGAAATGGACTTGAAATAAGAAGACAGATATAGGTTGTCCTGGGTTTTCCGGGCTTTAAGGCCGTGTTCTAGTAGTATTTTCTCCTGGCATTTCGCCTGCATCTGTGACTGGCATCTTCAGAGGATTTGGTGGCATGGAAGTAAGACAGAGTGTATATACTTGTTTCCTCCCACCCAGGAACTACACAAGTATATATACTCTGTCTCACTTCCATGCCACCTAATCCTCTGAAGATGCCCGCCACAGATGCAAGCCAAACATCAGGAGCAAATACTACTAGAACACGGCCTCAAAGCCCAGAAGACCCACAACAACCTATGGATTCTGGTCGTGAAAACCTTCGACTTTACATCAAGATAGGTATGTTTCAGACTTAGAAAAAAAAGTTTACTAGTGGCTTTTATATTTACGTATGCATGGAGAACCTACATTCTAAGTAACTAGTGAAAAGATTGGGTGAAAGAAAGAACTTTATTCTTAACTCGCCATCTTATTAGCAAAGAAACAAAAGGGTAGCAAAGCATGGCTGAAGGTGGGGAGAGAAAGTAGAGTAAGAATTGGAAGAGGAATGGTAGAAACTGAGAAGGAGAGGCCCAAAACTTTCCAGAACTTTCCTGGATTACATGGTCTATTTACTTTGGTACACAATGGTATTTTTGACCACGCATTTCAATGGATAGGAAGAGCAAATGGGGAGTCTTTAGATAAGATAAACAGAAGGATTTCACAAGCAGGAAATCTACAGGCAGGGTTTCACATGCAGGAAATTAGTCCTGTCTAAACTCCAACTGCTCTAATAGCAAGACAAGGAAGTGTGACAAAATGCTGACATTTTCCAACAGCTTCCATATTCAGACAGGATCTGCTGCCTTTAGGTTATTTAGGCTGTCTGTGTGTATGTGTGCATGTGTGCCTTAAAGTTACCTGTTGATTTATGGTGACTCCATTAATTTCTTAGGTTTTTTGGGGGGGAGGGGGGCAAGGAAAACTCAGAGGCGGTTTTGTCAGTTCCTTTCTCTGAAATTCAGGCTATACGCAACTGAAAATATCACTGTCTTATTCAAAGTGAAAAGGGCTACTCCTTAGTCCTGGCAACCGCAGCTCCCTTGCAGCTCTAGGGCCATTTCCACACTAGACTGTTACAGTGCTATTATTCCACTTTCAACAAAAGGCCCCTCCCTAAACTGTAAACCCCAGGATTCCATAGGATGTTGAAAGTGGAATAATAGCATATCTAGTGCAGAAATGGCCTAGCTTTTCTGCTCCTTCTGAACTCAACCAGCAAATGCAAGCCAATCATCATGGCGGTGACGGCTACATTCAGTCCAAGGTTATAGAAACAGAGTTGTGTATTCCATATCACAGGGCACATTTTGCTTTCCATGTGCAAATACACAAGTATATTTGGTTACTAGCTGTCACAATTCACTAATGAGGCATCATTATGCTACCTCCCTCTAACTCCATGGTGTATGTTAAGATGCGTGACCTCAGTGTAAGACCTTAGCCTGTGCATCTATAGAGAAAAAAAAAGGTGAGTAGTGCAGAAGCAGGGATGTAAGAGAACATCTTTGAAGAGGACATGACTGCATGGTTGGCACACTGAACAAGAAAGCTGCACATTCCAACACCAGTTTACAAGTTCTATTCGTGACTTTCCGAACACTAGTTTTTGTACCGGGGAAAAATACATGACTTTGATATCATTTTGTGCCTTCAAGTTGACTCTGACTTATGGAAATACCTCACAGGATTTTCTTGGTAAGATTCATTCGAAGGAGATTTGCCTTCCTCTGAGAGATTATGCCTCACCCAAGGTCACTCAGTGGTTTTCATGGCTAAGTGGAAATTTGAACCCTGGTTTCCCACAGTCTTAGTGAAATAATCAAACTGTTACCAAAATTGGTAAACTTGTATATATTACTAGCGTATATACCCAGAGTTGCCCGAGATTTTTTTTTCTCATAGGTTATACTTGTTTGAAAGATTTGAGATCCTGTATCTGTAATTCCCCAAACTATCTTGTCCAGTACTTGTAACTTTTTCCCATATTCCCCAATCCAGTCTATATTCAGAGTTATTAACATACAAAGGTTGGGTTCCTGAGGGAATACACTGCCCTCCTCCTTGCTGCTAGGCCTCATTTCCATAGCAGCCAGACTGTTCAAGATGGACACAGTTGACTGAGGCCCAAGAACTCCCTGGCTGAGAATATTAAAGGTCTCTCCCTAAACGGCCAACCTCAGGATTCCATAGAATCTTCTTAGACGGCCAATCATATGAGATCTTCACCTGACACAGACAAACAAACTTTGACTTTTATATATTAGATAACTCAGAGGTGGAGTGCCGTAGATGCTGTGGGATGTCACCTTGTGCATTAGCAGATGAATCTACCTGCATAAGGTGGCTTAGGGTTATCCCATTATTACTGGTACACGACATGAGCCAGAAAAATGGAAACCTATTGCTGCGGTCAACCTTAATTATTGGGGCACTGTCCACAAACAAACAATCATACAAAACTGCTTAACAATCCTTCCATGTGTGTTGGACTAGATTTCCCACTATCTCCATTAAGCATATCTGTTGCCTGAGTGATTACTGTAGATTAGCACATGTGGAGATGAGCAGGAATTGCCCTTCTCTATGAAATTTTACATTTTTCCCTAAAACCCATGCAAAAGAAGCTGAAACTGAAACCCAGAGATCCTAAAACTGGACAGACCTAGATTAATGACAATAGCCATTATGCCAGATCACCGAATTTCTTTATTCTTTGTCCCCAGACAAAGTTATAGAACTGAGTCAAGAGTCCCTAACTATCTTGGGGCATTTCCTCCTATTCATCTCCAGTTTATACCTTGATAGTGTAAACAGTTATGAGATAAAAGCAAATTGAAAGGTGTGTGTGTAGCCTTTTAAAAACCAGGAAGGCAATTAACATAATATAGAAGTTGACAAGTAATACCAAAGCAGAGGAAGATGTAAATTGATTAGCCATTATGTCTTTATGTGTGCTTAGCTTGCGGGGAGAAAGAAAATAGCAGAACAATATATTATTTCAGCACAGAGAGCTCTGAGTTTGAGTTTAAGTATGTCTCTGTGAAAGTTTATTTAATTCACAGAACCGGCAATAATTTACACCTAATTAAATTTTGTCAACTAAATAATTCTGTCTCATGTTGCTTTCCACGGAATAATGTAAGCAGTTTCGTCTTTACTCTCAAAATAGCTGTAAATGTCACATTAATTTTGTTGACACTAGCAACGTCTTGAAAAGTCACTTGGCAAGGTAATTTGTTAACAAAATATGTTACGGCTGACAGTGAAGCAAGAAAGGTGGTATGAAAGGATAATGTCAGCACTGTAGGGCTGAACATCTTGCTTCTTGCCTTATAGCTCCTTTGGATGTGTAAAGTATAACCGGTCACTGAATGCTCACAACAAACTGAAGAAAGAAAGTGTGCTAAAGAAATGTAATATTTCAGTGAATAGTGTAATATTCACTGGTTGCATTTCTGAGCTTTCCCCTGCATAAGCCTGCTCAGAGTTTGAGATCTTTAGACGTCCTGTTGTGTGTCCGGCTAGCACAAGAAGCTAGGTGGAGTCTGTTGAAACACCTGGGATTTGTAGAACTTTCTCCCAAAGGGATACAGACTGGCTCTCTCCTTGTTTTGGCAAAATACAACAAAATCTAGTATCCATAAAAGAGGAATAGCTTTATTGTCCAACTGCAACATGGGAATCGGTAACTAATGGACAGGGACCTAATTCTTTGAGGTTTTTATGTTCGGGAAAGGAAAAATTATTTCATTTGGACTGCAGTTGGCAAATTTTACCTATACAGCACCTAAAAGTTTTTCCAGATGTAACATGAGGAAATCAGAGTTCTCTGCTAAGAAAGGGGCAGCTAGCTTCAAACAGAACAGAGGCAGCCTGGATCTCAGGGAAGCGACTTCTCTGTTGCTAATAGAGTTAGTATTTTATTATCTGTCTTTTATTGCCCTTTGTCCTAGTCCCCACATGGCCAAGAAGGGGAGTGGCCTCTGCCTGCATTGAGATACCACCTAGACCATCTTAACTGGCAACAGAAATAACATCTGAGACAAAATACAGGCCTGTGATTCTAACATCATCACTTTTCTTCTCCAGTATTTTAACATAGGCCATATACACACGGGGTAAATAAAACGGGGCAGTGCATCCTCCATGGAGGACGTCTGCACCTTGGAGCGGACTGGGTCTGGACTACTTACTGTAGATCCGCACCTCAGTCCACTCCAGAGCGATCCCAAGTGGTCCTCCATCGTGTTTTTGGAAGACCTGATTTTTCAGGTCTTTCAAAATGCCGGCGCGCGTCATTGCATGCCTGCTCTCCGATGCAGATTCGCAGGCTCGCACCAATACGAGCCTGTGGTCTGCGGAGGGCGGGCTTTAGGCTTGCGAGCTTCAGCGGTTGGTCGAGACCCACGACCTACTGGAAGCTGCCATTTTGGACGCCGGAGCAGTGCGGATCTACGATCACACACTGCTCCTCCTCACCCCGGACTGGACCGGACCCACAGAAGATCTGGTGAGTAGCGTCAGGGAGCGATTCCCTTACCGTGTGCGGAAATGGCCATATTTTGCCAGTGAAGCTTTGAAAGCTTACATGATGCATTTTCTACATTTTGGTTGACTGGTATATAAGTATCACTCTTTTTTGGATTTTGGATGTTGTTATATTTGGCTGCACGGCCAACACAGCTATTCCTGAATATGTTTGCTTGTTTTTGGTAGCAATCTATCCAGTTGCATGGGGACGTGGGGGCCAGGGAGGGTCAATTTGCCCCAGGCAGCAATATTTTTGAGGCATCCCAGCCTGTAGCCATGCCCCCGTGTGCCCTAGCCACACCCTCACGCAGTGCAGCCACACCCCCTCATGCAGTGGCCACGCTCCTCATGCCGTAGCCCCGCCCTTTTCCATCCCCCCCTCCCCATACTCCAAGCTCCACCACTGAATCATCATATAGAGAGAAGGGATGAAGGAAGAAATAGTGAAAGCTTCAATTCTTTAATTTTGGAATTAATTTTAGGAAAGTTCATAGTTGATAGGCTTTGTGTGGAGAAAGTCCCATGAGCATTCCTTAGAGCTTCTGTCTGAAAAAACTGAAGTCAGTGTAGATAGCACACGGCTCTATGGATCAACCTTGGCATAAGGCAGCTTCCTTAGGGAGTGGCAGAGTTTTCAATGCAGCCTCCACCTTCTCCAGGTAAGAAGTCTGCGGAGTTGGAGAACTACTGTCAGATATTGTTGATAATACTTACCTAGATGGACCAGAGGGAGAGATAGTACTTTAAAACAGGAAAGCTCTGCTTTTGGACGCCCCATTATCTGATGACTCACTCTCTTGGTGCTTTGAAATTAAGGGCAAGTTCCATTAGTTCAGCATGGGGTCCCCTCTTTTGTCAGTTCTTCTTATCTACAGAGGCTTGCTTGGGACCACACATGTGCTGCTTGCAAAGTGAGTTCGGAGAGGAGAAAAAAAAAGGTGCCAAGCCTGCTGAAAGACTTTACAAGCAGCACATGCAGTTGATTCCAAGCAAGCCTCTGTAAATCCTTCATGTTCCCTACAGCAGATGGATGGGTTCCACTTTTCAATCTTTCTACTTTCTGACAGTGCTCCAGTCCCTCATCTGTCAGATAAGTGGGGGAAGCCTGTAATGGAATCTGTGTTATATATGAAGAAGGTCCATGCATGATCATAGTTGTTGCCAGTTAAAAGATTTTATTAGCATGTGGCAGAGAAGGAAGATCTGAGGCCTTAGGGAGCTGCTGCCATTTAAAAGCTTCCTCAGGGAGGACATTCTTTAAGTGCTGGACCTCATGTTTTCATGCAAAAAGTTTAATCTTGGACATTTCAAGAGAAAACTAGGAAAAGATTCATGTCTGAAAGCCTGGAGAGCCACTTCCAGTAAGTACAGACTACAAGTGGGAGTCATCTGGTCTTCCACAGTTTTGTTGGTCTGCAGCTATCAGCATTCTTCACTGTTGGCTGGGCTGGCTAGAGTTCATGGGAGTTGCAGTTCAACAATGTCTGGAGGGCTTTATGATTCCTACCCCTTTCATAGACAGTTCTGAGCTGGATGGACCAGTACTCTGTGAGAGCTTCAGATGGTCTTTTGAACCAAAATGAAAGAAGAGTATGATGGAAAAGGAAATGAATGGGATAAGAAGTGGATGGAATGGAATTCAAAGCCAAGGAACTGAATTCAGATGGATTTGAATGGAGAAAATTTAGCCTCTAAAGATGTAGACGTACTAATCATGAGGGAAGGGAGATGATCTGCTCTGGTGATTGGAGGAAAGAGCTCTGGAAATACAACTTTAACAACAAACAGAACATAATGCTCTCTAGCATCAAAATGAGAGCTGTGGGTTGTGTTTGTATTCACAGAAACAGTGGGGGAAATAAAAACATGGTGGTCTACTTTAGCATGACAAATGAATCCCACATGTGTACAATATGTTCTAAAGGGAACAGCTTTGATCGGTCCCCCCCTCCCCACATTCTTCTGGAAATCTGGCTGTTAAATGTCACAATCAAAGCAGGCAAGTGCTGAACACTTTGGAAAATCTGGTCTTCATTTTGAGAGCTGAGCTATTGGCAGAGGGAGGGGGAAACTAGCCAAAATAATGGGTGTCGGGTGTCTGCCTACACAGATGTCTTTCCAAGCAGAATTGTAATCTTGTGTTGAAAACAAGGATACCAATTTGCAGGCCCCCACCTCACCCCCACCCACACCAAGTCAAATTCTGGATATACGAAAGGTGAGATTGCATTATGGGAGATAAATAAGATGTAAAAGAAAAAAAATTCTCTAGGACATAAATTTCATTTTTGCTCAAACTAAGATCCCACTTGTACGTTTTTAAAATAAGGGCGTGTGGCACGGATCGTCTTAGAATGTACCATTTAAGGATGCAGATGGAGGACCATATATTTTGAGGCTCTCTAACTTCAGAAACCTCACAGCACATGGGAAGTGTCAGGAAAGCTGCTCTGGCTCTTTGGATTTGGATTATACTGCATAGTTGTCTGATGGCCCAGATGCAGGTTATCTGAACAACTGTACTCTGCCGTGTGCGCCTGCCTGTGTTCTGAGACCTCTCTGTCCTATCACCTCCAGAGGCCGATCTGGTCTGGAAGCCATGAAGCCCTATGAGGAGCGGCTTAGGGGGCTGGGGATGTTTAGTCTGCAGAAGAGAAGGTTAAGAGGGGACATGATAGCCATATTTAAATATTTGAAGGGATGTCATGTCGAGGAGTGAGCGAGCTTGTTTTCCACTGCTCCAGAGCCTAGGACAAGGAGCAGTGGATTCAAGCTGCAGGAAAAGAGATTCCACCTGAACCTCAGGGAGAACTTCCTGAAAGAGCTGTCTGGCAGTGGATTCTGCTGCCTCGGAGTGCAGTGGAGTCTCCTTCTTTGGAGGTTTTTAAGCAGAGCCATTTGCTGGGGATGCTTTGAGTGTGTTGTTACCCTGTGAACTGGGGGTCCCGGGAGGGATACCAAAATGTGCTCAACTAAAGGTGGGGAAAATTAGCTCAGAGCACTGCTTAACGTTACGAGAGGCAGAGTAACTTAGCGAGATCTTGAACCCTATGTCTACGGGGTCGGGTCGAGTCAAGGAGAACACCGAAGTTCAAATAATAAATGATGTTTATTAAATACAAGCAAAACAGTGTATGCGACACACTCATACAAGATATCTAAAGAAAATAAAGGTTGGAGTGGTATAGAGGGATTTTTAGAGGAATTGCTGGTTTGGGTGATGCTTCACCTGTCCCGAAGCCCAGGAAAAATACAGAGCGAAGCTGGGGTGTGATGTAGCTCAACACGTGGAGCTGAAGGGAGGCTCGCTAAGCAAGGCGGGATGAAACTCGGGAACGTTCCGAGGAAAGTCTTGGAATCAAGGGTTTTTATAAGGAGAATTGTGACTGCAGGCTATACCATACTTGGGGGAGAACAATAGATTTGGAGTTGGAGACAAAGCCTCCGAAAGGTCAGAATCTGAACGATTGAGTTATCGTAGCAGTTCTCAATAGAGTAGCCAGTATGCAGACGCAGAGTACTTGAGTATTGCATAGTTTACCCATCAAGCTGCCGTCGCGGCACAGACGCTCTTTTGTAAGTGGCGTGCATACTTAATTAGAGTACTTGCCTGGAGGTCTCCTAAAGCAGTGAGTCAGCTATTTCTGGCCTGCCTACATTGTCGTTTGAATATTATGGCTATTAACGGCCAAGCTTGTTTACGTGCTTGTCCGGTGGCCTCGCAAGCACGTGGAGAGGAATAGAGAAGTGCAGCCGAATTGTGATATCAAGGGATATCTTTTAATATCCCCAAAGCTCGGACTAACCAGGGCAGTAACAATGTGTTCCTGCATGGCAGGGGTTTGGACTCAATGGCCGTTGTGGTCTCTTCCAACTCTGTGATTCTGTGATGGGAACAAGGGAGAAGACCTTTTCAGTGGCTGCTGCTAGGATCAGGAACTCCTTACCTGGAAAGGTTAGACTATGTGTGCTCGTAGCTAACCTTCCATAAGGATGTGAACATTTGAAGAATGATTGTTTAGGGTGTGGGGAGGAGATCTTGAACAATATTCTGTATTGTCTATTTGTTGTTTTAAGTTAATTGTAACTTTTTAGCTTGTTTTAATGTGTATTAATAGTTTAATTACACTTTTAACTGGTCTATGATATAAATTTTTAACTGCAAAAGGCATGTAATTATTATCATTGGTGGTGGTGGTGATGGTGATGATTTAAATGAGAGAAATAAATTACCTCTCTTTGTTTTCCATGTATCCCCCACCTCCATTGCTAATACTCCTATTCCCATATTCTGCTGACTTGTATGTCCTTATTTTCCATTGTAATATAATGTCTGTGGTGTATGTGTGTCACCTATCAACTTATGGCAACCCTATGATTTTCATAGCATTTTCTTAGGCAGGAAATACTTAGAAGTGGTTTTACCAGTTCCTTCCTCTGAAATATAGCCCACAGTACCTGGTATTTGTTGGTGGTCTCCCATCTCATCCAGGGCTGAGCTTGCTTAGCTTCCAAGATCAGATGGAATCTAGTACCTTTAGGATATTTAGGCCATCCCAGTGTTTATGGCAGCACAAAACAAACATACAATACCAGAGGGATGGGGAGTTACAATGTATGGATGCATTCCTCCACTGCCACTGTCCTTCATGGGCCAGATAAGATCAAGGGCATTACTGCATCTCCTAGCATCATTGGATCCTTGGAAAACTCCTTGTTTTGGACTACAGTACACAATGAGCTTGTATTTAGCGGCACTGTTTGGAGGTTTATGTGGTTGTTTTCTGTTTGTTTTTTGGTCCATGTGCTCTCCCTGAAGGTCACTGATTTGGTTGGGGATAGTGCAAGCAGCTGCTAGCAATATATAGCTGCTGTCTCAGTCTCTGGAGCTCAGCAAACAGGATTGGAGAAACTGGTGTTTTTGTGAGTATTTCGTAGGGGACATTGAAGGGAAAGCCTGGACAGCTGTGCCTCAATGTATATAGGATAATGAACAGATATGGTGATGGGGTTGTTGCAGTGACCTGCAACATATGTGATGTGTTTGTTTTGTTGCCAGAGGAGATGTAGCACTATATGTACAGCAAGAACAAGCTGATTTCTCCACTGAAAGAGAAAGTATAGCAGCTTGAAGCCCATGTATCCACATTTCAAATTATTAGGGAGGATAAAGCTTTTTGGAAAGATTAGAGCAAATTCTTGTGGAAGGACAAGAAATGGGAGGTGCCTCAAGGCAGGAAAACAGTTCTGAAACATGGGAGGAAGATATGTGACACAGAGAAGCAGAACTATCAAGAAACACGTTTCAAGCTTGGAGCTATGCAATTGATGCCAAACTCTCCTCTTAATCAACTATTATGGCAAATAGGAACAGGGACAATTCTCTGTCATGAGGAACAGTGGCAGTGGTGTGTGGTCCTGATACGATGTCTCAAGAGGTGTGCTGTCTCCTAGGGGCAAAGGCCCATAATGTAACAGAGAAGCTGGTAAGACTCATCAAGCTATTACCTCTTCCTTGTGATCCACTTTAGAACAAACTATACTGCAAGATAATAGCCTTTAACATATTGCAAGAAATTATGAGGCTTTGGGAAGGAAGCTAAAGGCCATTGGGGCACAAGTTGTTATTTCATCATTCCTTCCTATTGAAGAACATGGCCCAAGAAAAAGGAGAAGAGTGTGAAGCAAATAAGTGGTTCCATGGATGATGCCATCAAGAAAGGTTTGCTTCTTGGACCATGATCTGTTTTTCATTAAGAAGCACTTCTGGAAAGAGATGAGTTGTACCTTATAGCAGTTGGAAGGAATGCACCCTATTTGCTGGCATATAAGGCTCACTTTTTTTCCTGAAAAATACTGTTTGAAAATGGGATGCATCTTGAAAGCGAATTATGAGTATTTGAGAAAAAAGTAAATTCTTTTTTATTCTCTTCTTTAACTCTCCATGTATCCACTAATTATAATTCTTTTATCAATTAAAAAAAGTTCCTTGCCAATTTCCCTTAATTTTTTTTTTATTATATTCAAAGATAATCTATCAGACTGTGGGTCCACCACCCCATTAAAGTCCCCCATTAAGTATCAATTTTCATATTTCAGATCCACTAGCTTCTGCTTCAACTCTCTATAGAAGGTACCTTTTTCTGTCATCAGAGCATATATCCCTACCACAAGTATTTTCTTGTTATCTATTTTAATTTCTACACCTAAATATCAGCCCTTTCTATCCACGAATACCATATGTGGGTCTAAATATGGTTTGACATGCAAAACTACTCCATTTTTCTTTTTCTATCCTACTGACACAAACTTCTCTCCTGAATTTTTCTGAGCTAATAATTTCGCATATTTATCCTTTATTCTTGTTTCCTGAAGGCATATTAGATCTACATTTTGTTTTTGAAGATAATGGAATATTAACTTTTTTTTAATGAATTAATTCCCTTCACGTTTCATCTAAGGCATTCCATCTTTAAACCGCGCTTTACCAGTAAACAATTTCAAATTCCAGAACTCAAAATATCCAAATTTATAAATTATAAAATATTAAATTAAAAATTCACAACTCACAGTTTCAAAATTCCAAATTTTAATTTCAAAATTCTAGATTTCAATATTATGAAATTCTAGTTAATATTTAAATTCACCAATTAATTGCAATCTAATTATTACTTACAATTTATTAGTATTTAATTTCTTATTATAAATTAAAGGTTGACTGGTTCAAGATTACAAAATACCTAATATAAATATATTACTTACTTACTCAGTAACCTACTTACCATCACTCAGTATGCTACTATTACTTACAAATTATTACAGATTGTAATAAATTACTTACAGATTACTTATTCAATTACTGTAAGTTACTTATTTACTAGTCACTTACCTGCTAATTAAAAATTAATTACTTACTAATTATAAGTTACTTACTTATAGATCACTTAACAATTATTTACATGTTACTCGCCTTTCTACCCTTCCTCTCCTCCCCCTCCGTCTTTCTCCTCTTGCTCTCTCCCTCTCCTTCTTCCCTTTCTCTTAGCTCTACTTACTTTCCTTTCTGCCTTCCCCACTCCTTGTCCGGAATATGGAGATCCAGCAGACTCACTTCTTCCTGGTGCCTCTTCTCTTCACTTTCTTTCTTATCTTCCTTCTTTTGAGTCCTCTCTTTTCCTTGGGTCTTCTCTTTCTCTTGATACGCATTATCATCATTTAAGTTTAAGGGTACATCTTCTTGTCTTCTAAACAACTTTAATTCTTTCTTATTTCTGTTCAGGAACTCTTTAGCCTTTTCAATAGTGTTTATTTTATACCTTTCCTTTCTAAAGGAAAAGTTCACCCCCTCAAGTTTATCCCAGCTAAAGGATATTCCTTCTTTCTTTAGGACATCAACTAAGAACATATAGTCTTTCCTTTTTCTCAATATACGTGTTGGAATTTCTTTCAAAATTACAATTGATTTCCTATCTATTTTGATATTATTATTATGTGTTTCCAGAATCTGATCCCTTAAGTATTGAACTATTATGTCTCTTTTCTTTGCTACTAAAGAGCTTACTCTATAAACCTTGTCCAACTCCATTTCCAGAAAATCTTCTGTACAATCTAAGTTCTTTCCCAGCTCTTCAATTATTTTCTTCTGTGTATTTTCATTCGGTAACTCCACAACACCTCTCAATTTCAGCCATTACTCTTTCTCTCTTTGTTCCACTAACACCATTTGATCTAATTGTCGTTCTAATTCTTCATTCTTATCACATTTCTCTTTTCAGCTCTTGAATCTCTTCCTTTTTTTTTTTTACATCTTTTTTCAGTTGTTGTAGGAGTCTTTGCATGGCACTGAACTTCATATCTTCCAAGAGAATACCTGTTTCCTTTCTAAAGTCTCTCATTTCTTCCATAAATGTTTTCATCACGTTGATATGATTTGGGTTTCTAATACAATGGTGGGGGGGTAGTGTGAGGAAAGTGGCAATATTACCTAAAATCATCTCTGATCACAACCTGGTATGTTTGATTCTTTAAAAAAGGATTTATAATTATAGATGGAGATTAAATGAATCGTTATTATATGAAGAGGGAATTGTTAAACAATGTAAACAGACACTTATAGAATACTTTAATCTAAATCAAGATAAGGGAGTAGATAATAAAATTTTATGGAATGCTAGCAAAGCTGTAATTAGGGGGATTTTTATGAAGTCTAATATAGAATTGAAGAGGAAAAGAGAAGATAAATAAGGTGTCAGAGAAAATTAAATGGAAAGAACAAGAGTTAGTAAGAAAACCAACAAATAATAAAATTAAAAATCAGATAAAAATGTTACAAAAACACATTACAATGAGAATGGCAGATAAGCTTTGATGTGTCTTTCTGCATAGCAGGGGGTTGGACTGGATGGCCCCTGTGGTTTCTTCCAACTCTATGATTCTATGATTCTATGAAATGAAGAAGAAGTTAAATTATATAAAACAAGGAAATTTTGAACAAGCTAATAAACCAAGGAGATGGCTATCATATAGGCTAAGGAAGGAAAAGACTAAAAGAATGATTATAAAATTAAAGCAGGGAGATAGGTTAATTACTGATGAAAAAGAAATGAATAAGGTATTTCATAATTACGTTCAAGTGTTATACAAGAGACAGGAAGTATCACAGGAACAAATAAATGGTTACATTAAGAAGCATGCTATTCCAAAATTTTCTGGGATGCAAAGAGAAAAATTAAATAAAGAAACATCAATAGAGGAAGTTAAAGAGGCAATTAAACACTTTAAAAAAGTTAAATTTCCTTGGTGTGATGGATTGAGGACACTATATTATAAAATATTTTGCACTGAATTAGAAAGACCCCTTTGTAGGGGTATGAATAATATTTTGAGGTCTAAATAATCCCTGAAAGTTGGAAATAAATAAATATTACTTTATTACCTAGGGAAGATAGGGATCCTTTAATAATTAAAAATTATAGACCAATATCTCTTTTGAATGAGGATTATAAGATATGTACATACATTTTAGCAAATAGATTGAAGGCCTGTTTACAAGATTATATACATGAAGATCAAAATGGTTTCTTGCCAAACTGTCAAATTAGATATAATGTAAGAACAGTGTTAGACATAATAGAATGTTTGGATTGCCATAATCAAATTAAAGGGGCATTGGTATTTTTGGATACTGAAAAAGCCTTTGATCATGTAAATTGGAAATTTTAAATTAAAATTATGGAAATGATAGATCTAGGAAATAACTTCCTAAATGGGATTAAGGCAATTTATTCATCCCAAAAGGCTAAGATAGTAATCAATGGAAGCTTAACAAACAAAATTAATATCGAAAGAGGGACAAGACAAAGCTGCTCACTATCCCCTTTTCTTTTTATTTTGCTGTTAGAATGCCTAAATAGAACTATAAGGACTAATAATGATATAAAAGGGCTAAAGATAAGGAAAGCAGAATTTAAATTAAAAGCTTTTGGTGATGATACAGTTTTTATACTAAGCGATCCAATTATTAGTATCAGACCACCGTTGTTAGATATAGAAGAATTTGGTAGAGCGGCTGGCCTTAAAATTAATGTAGATAAAACAAAAATATTAACCAAAAATATGAATAAGGAAAAGGAAAGAGAATTATATAATCAGATTTTGAAAAAGTTTAAAAAATTAAATATTTAGGTAGGAACTGTACCTAAATAGAGAAAAAACCCACAATTATGTGAGAATAATTATGTTAAAATATGGCAGGAGATAAAAAAGGATCTTAGGAAATGGCAAAATCTTAATCTCTCTTTATTTGGAATAATATCAGTATATAAAATGATGATCTTACCTAAGATGATATATCTCTTCCAAACAATTCCAAGTATATTTTCAAATGTACCCTTTTCAAATTGGCATAAAGAAATCTCCAAGTTTTTATGGGCAGCAAGTAAACCTAGAATAAAATGGAAAGTGATGATGGATGCAAAGGAAAATAGGAAGACTAGATGTTCCCAATCTTAGGATTTATTTTGAGGCTTAGCGTGGCTTAGAGATTCAATTATATTTGGAGAATAAAAAATTATTAGAATTGAGGGCCATGAGTTGAAATTTGGGTGGCACACTATTTATGGTATGGAAAAATTAAAGCAAATGCAGGATTTAAAAATCACATTATAAGAAGGACAGTCTTTAAAATTTGGGAAATATATAACAAGAGATTTGCGAATAAAATACTATGGCAGTTGTCTCCACAGGAAGTGTTCTATAGGAGAGAAATGGGGAGTTTAGATTACTAGATAAGATATAAAGATAGAATAAAAAGTGATGGTGATAAATCGATTATTAAGGATTGGCATAATTTAGAGCAGGAGGGATATAAAATACAGTGATTAACATATTCTGAGTTAAAAGAGAGATTTAAAGAAGATAGCAAGAAATATGGGTTTAAGATTACCAAAAATGTATTTGAAATGTTAATATACCCAGAAGAAACTCATTTAATTTCTAAAATGTATAAGTTACTATAAAAATAAAAAAGGAAGAGGAACAAATAAAGGAATGCATTATACATTGGGCCCAACAATTAGGGTATAATATAGAATTAGAATAGTGGGAAGATGTCTGGGGAAGAAGTTTGAAATTTATTCAGTGTAATGATCTTAAAGAATTTTTTTAAATATTATGTATAAATGGTACCTAACCCCCAGTAAACTAGCTAAGATGTATAAAGGGATAAGTAAGAGATATTGGAAATGCAAAACTCATGAAGGCTCCTTCTTCCACATATGGAGACAATGTAAAAAAGCAAAAAAATATTGGATAAGGACTTATATACAAAGAATACTAAAAGTAAAAAATGATATTGAAACCAGAACTACTTTTGTTAAATATGATAAAAAGATCCTGTGAAAAGACAACATAGAAAACTATTAAGATATATGGCAACGGCAGCCAGAATAACTCATGCAAAACTTTGGAAAAGTAAGAAAATCCCAAAATTATATGAATGGTTAAATAAACTTATAGAATTGGCGGAAATGGACAAACTCACTGTTTTACTGAGAGGAAATCCACTGGAATTATATGTAAAAACTTGGAAGCCCTTCACAGACAATGCAAGGAGTATTGGGGAAGATTTTATAACTATTGGATTTGATATGTAAAAGCAGATAAATTTAAATTGATAAAGAGAAGACATGGGAATGTATAGGTTAAAAAGAAGAAGATAACTGATGAATAGAACCGGCAATTAAAGTTAATTAGGAAGTCATCTTTGTGTTAATTGTTTGTTAGGGGTAAAAGGAGACTGTATAGGTTTATATTCACTTCTCTTTTTCTCACCCTACTTTTTGTGGGTTCTTTCTTTCTTTCTTTCTTTTAATCTTTCTGACTTACCTTTCTTCACCTTTATATATTTGTAGTCTTGGATTTTTGTCAGTTTTTGTTTTCTACCCACAAATATTGTGTATTGTATTGCATTTCACAAGGGTATGTTCCTGTGTAATTTGTAATTAATAAAGATTATTTAAAAAAAGAAAATGGGATGCGTCTTATACACCAGTGCATCTTATGTGCCAGCAAATCGTATTTGCCAGTGTATAAATGAGGTGTGTCTTATATGCTGGTACATCTTATACACCAGCAAATAGGGTATTTCCACCTGGAATACTGTGTCCAGTTCTGGGCACCTCATTTCCAAGAAGGATATTGACAAGCTGGAACGTGTCCAGAGCAGGGCGACCAAAACGGTAAAGGGTCTGGAAACCATAAAGACCTATGAGGAGCAGCTTAGGTATGTTTAACCTGATGAAAAGAAGGTTAGGATGTGGCATGAGAGCCGTCTTTAAACATTTGAAGGGATGTCATGTTGAAGATAGAGCAAGCTCATTTCTCACTGCTCCAGAGACTAGGACATGGAGCAGTGGATTCAAACTACAGGAAAAGAAATTTTATCTAAACATCAGGAAGAACTTCCTGAGAATAAGAGCCAATCAATAGTGGAATATGCTGGCTCAGAGTGTGGTGGAGTCTCCATCTTTGGAGGCTTTCAAAGAGAGGCTGGATGGGCATTTGCTAGGGGTGTTTTGAGAGTGTGTGTTACTGCATGGCAGGAAGATGGACTCAATAACCATTGTGGTCTCTTCCAACTCTATGATGGTCTCCTCTTAATTTTTACCCAGATGCTCTCAATCTGGCTTCCAGGATTGAAGTTTAGGTCTCCTTTCCTGTTTGGTCTAGTTCTCTAAAATAGGCTATACCCCTCTACTACTAAATTCCAATCAAGCAACTCATCACACAGGTTTCAGTGATGACCTTTATATTTGCTCTGCTGTGTTAAGGGTTCAAGTTCATCTTATTTCCCATGCTCAGTTCATTAGTGTAGAGACATCTATGGCCATTTCCACACTACACTGTTACAGTGCTATTATTCCACTTTCAACATCCAGTGGAATCTTGGGATTTGTAGAGAGCTCTTTGGCCTCAGTAAACTACAAATCCCAGAACTCCACAGGATGTTGAAAGTGGAATAATAGCACTATAACAGTAGTGCAGAAATGGCCTAAGACCATGAGTCATTTCCCTTAGCTGCTGTCATGTCCCAGGCAAACCAGGCAGTCAATTAGCAAAGTAGCAGAGCAGAGCTTACCCACAAGGGCAAGAGCAGAGGTGGTCCGCTATAACAAGCAAATAAATCCACAAGGCAAATCCAAGTTGTTGTCAAACAAGCACAGGTCCAAGATAGTCAGGAGTTGAGAGACCATGGCACAGGGCTTCAACCACTGGTAAGATCAGTTGTCAACCCTGAGAGGGATGGACCAGCTGTCTGCCTTTTATCCACTTATAATGTTGCCACAAGTGTTCCCTCATTAAGATTCGTTTGTTATTTAAATGAGCCGAGCAGTGGAGCTCCTCATCTCTCTTGCACGGTAACAATCTGTGTTGCCTCATCTTCTGATACTTGTTCCCCTGCTCAGGCCCCTGTTGTTGGTTGTTATCTTCCACTGAGCAAGCTTCTGGGGAAACTTCTGCCTCAGATTCAGAATCTTCCTCACTGTGAGGGTCTCCAAGGCGGGGCATGACACCAGCTTATTTAAGTTTTTTTCCCTCCCATTGTGGATTCTTGTACTTTTTGCCCAATTCTCCTTATAATATTTGAGCTATTATCTCCAGTATTTGATAGAATTCCTGCTCTCAAGAATACTGCCTCCGTCTCTCACATATCTCAGTTTAAAGCCCTGATGGCTTGTGAGACTCTTAGCAAAAGTTTTCCCACCAACTGTTGTGACGGGCAACTCATCCCTTGCCAGAGAATCCATCTTCATGAAACTGCAGACCATGGTCCAAGATCTAAACCATTGCTGGCAGCACCATCTGTATAACCAGTTGTTAACCTCCACTGTTCTGCTCTCCCTTCCTGTGCCGTGTCCTTCAACTGGAGGGGGAGAGAACATGATGACCTGTGTGCATCAAGGTCCTTCACCTTCCCACCCAGAGCCTCATAATCCTTTGTGATATCCTGAAGGTTATGTCTTGCAGTGTCATTGGTTCCTCGCATGGACCAAAAGGAAGGAGTAATGGTCAATGGGCTTGAAGAGTCCCCTACGACCACCACACATCTTTTCTGGGGATTGACAGGGGCCATTCAATGTGCTGAATCTTCCAAGGTCACCTGCATATTCTCTGAGGACACTGTTGCTCTTGTTCTTGTTCCTCGTCATAACTAATAAGGAGGAGAGCTTTGAATCCACTCCATAGCTCCAGACTTACAGAATGATCCATGGTCTTCTACTTCTCTGTGTCAGATTCCTCCAGATATTTACCTCCTGTGTTTAGAAACTGACCTCCTCCTTGGAGACATCTCTTGTGTGTTCCTCATCTAGGACAGTCCGCTCCGCTCTATCCAAGAAAACCTCATACTGTGTAGTATGCTGAAGAGTAGATACATGGGTCTCAAGGTGCTGGACCTTCTCTTCCAACAGGGAAAACAACTTGCACTTGCTGCAGTGGTAGCTACAAACATACCACATTTGTTGCAGGTGACTACAGCAGTTTCCTCACCATCCTGACTCAGTAGTCTTAATGAAATGCACAAATAGCTTTCTCAATTCTGTTCTATTCTATCCCACTCTCACAACTGTAGAAATATCTTTTATACCTGAGACCTTAATACCACTTGATACTGCATCTGAAGAAGGGGGTTTATATTCAAACAAGCTCATGCTAAAATAAAAACTGGTTAGTCTTATGGGTGCTGCCACATTTCTTCCTGCCTGCTTCCCTTCCTCCTTCTTAGGGAATTGTTTATGTTTAGCTAGGAGAAAAGTAGACTGAGGGGTGACATGATAGCTATCTTTAAATATCCTGAAGGGATGTCAAGATGGAGCAAGCTTGTTTTCTGATGCTCCAGGGACTAGAACATGAAGCAGTGGGTTCAAATTAGAAGAAAAGTGTTTCTACCTGAATATCAGAAGGAATTCCTTTACTGTAAGAGCTGTTTGACAGTTGGACAGACTACTTCAAAGAGTGGTGGACATTCGTTGTCTGAAGCTGGATGGGCATATTTCAGGAATGCTTGTTACCCCAAAATGTAGGTGCCACAAGGGCTACCCCACGATACCAAATACCTCCTTGCAAAAGTGGGGAATGAATTAGCTCAAAGAGGAGGCTTGCGAGAGTAGGGTAACTTAGTGAGATCTTGCTACCAACGTTTATGGGTTCACGCAGGAAAATAACCAGCCAGAGATTCAAAAGTAAGCTAAAAATGTGTTTTATTGAGGGGAATTCAGTCATGTGTCCACACAATCACACAAGAGCTGATTGAAGGAGAAAGGGAGGAAAACATTATGTACAGAGAGGCTGAGGGGTGTGGGAGGATTTATAATTACCAGTCCAGAAGAGGAGTGAAGAAGTTGAAATGTGACTTAGACTTGTGTCTAAGGGCAGACCAGATCAGGATTCAGAGCGACATAGTGGGGTCCAGCATTTCATCTGACTGTATCTAACTTCTCAAAACCAAGAGTTTATATACTCTATTTCCCACCCTGAAGGGGGGGTGAGTTAATTGGTCTCCCAGCCTAGCAGACAGTGGGAGTTGCAACACAGACAGTGGGGTCTGGAATGGACTGATTGGTTTCAGCGTCTTGGTTAAGTGGGGGTTTCTGGCCCAGGCTCAGTAGGAAATGCACACAGCGGGGTCCTTGCCTCTGCATCCGGGCACTTTATTGTTTTCTGAGGTTGGCATTGATAGGATTAGCTCAGAGCCATTAAGTCAGGCTTCCTTGGCTAATTTCAGCTAACTTTTGACTTGGCCACACTGGGGTTACCTTTTGTCCTGTTTTTCAGCAAGGGTCCCTTCTTCCACATGGCTTCCAGTCAGTGTATATAATTTGTATTTTATGCCAACAATTTTATGTCAATTAATATATTTTGCCAATTAGGCCATATCAAAATGTGGGGGCGTACGGCCTGGTAACATGCTTTACTTGTGTGTTGCCTTGTGGCAGGGAGTTGGACTAGATGGCTGGTGGTGTCTCTTCCAGCTCTTAAGATTATATGAATTGTTCAGCTGCTGGGGAATTCTTTGCATTGTGCTCCAAAACAGTTTTTCAAGAAACTGTTTTCCAAGGTGTCCCTTTCCCTTTTTTTGGCTGATAATTCCAAACGGTGGCAGGGAGTTAAAAGCATGAACTGTGACCCCTCTGGTTGAAATGTTTATTGAATTTTCAGTGAGTACATCTTGGTTCTCCCCCAGCCCAGTGAACTAATGTGTATAACTCCTAGAAACAGCTTGTGGGAGATGAAAATGCATAAGCTTTAATTTCTCCTACAAAGCATATTTCAGTCGTAAACCTAATTAACACATGGGTTTTCCAATGACTCTGCAACTTATGCCGAGCCCTCAGTACTAGAGAATCCTACCTTTAGACAAATAAAATCAAGCTGATAAAAATCTTCCTGGAAACATTTGTTTTTCATATTAGAGCCTCATGTGAGTCACATCAGAACCTGACCCTGATGTTAAGTGTCTGCAGGTAGATTTCATTGCTTCCCTCTTGCCTCCCTCTTGCTTGGAAGCCCTGCCAATATGCTGGCAGCAATATCCTCATGGAAAATGAGTGGCAATTAAAGAGAGGGAGAGAGACAGAGAGAGAATGAAATGAGAGGCTACATGAGTGGCAATGAGCACAGCTTTACAGAGGCTGGACAACCTTAGAGAGTCTCTTGGCAAGCAAACACGGGTTGAAGAGAGTGTGAGTGAAAGCTGATATAGGAGTAACGATTCCACAGCATAAGCATGGGAATAATTTAATTAATTGCACTGAAATTTCTTTGATGAATAGTTATGTGGTAATAAGCACGGGGTCGAGCAGCAAAATGAGTTTCAGCTTTTTAATGGTCTGGCACAGCTGCAGTTTTGGAAGGCTTCCCATTTGTAGCTTTTTTTCTCCCCCCCCCCCTCATTTTCAGTGTTGCATGTACTGCTGATTTCAGACCATATGTTGTGAGTTTCCTCTCACAAGAGATTGTCACCGGTTTCTAATGTCCATAGTGTCTAGAACAGGATGCAAAAGATAAGCTTCTCTGTGGAAGTTGTTTTAAAAGGATGCGGAAACTTGGAGTGGGGTTACTATAGAGCCTATATTAGAGCTTGGTAAAATTACTATTTAGACAACAACTGGCAGAATCACCTATCTGACATGGCCCATGGTTCTGGCCCCCAATAGCTGTCCGTCTGCCTACATGTACATAATAACTGTGTTCGGGATTTGTCTGTGACAGACGGGGACATACCCTGAAGTCTGCATTGGTGGTGCAAAGAGACATTGTAGGACCTTTGAGACCAACTGAGGCAAAGAGGTTGGTAGCATAAGCTGTTACAAATTTACATCTACTTCATCAGATGCATGGAATGAAGCGCCTAGGAACAGAGCTTTACAACTATGAATGAGCAGGTGGTATGCGTGAATAGCAGTGGAAGTGGAAAATTGTGTGCGTATGGTGATGAGGTGACAAGTTCAGTTTTAACAATGGTCGGTGGTCCTTGTGGGACAAACGTAGGAGGGAAGATGCTGCCTAAAGCTAAGGTGGGTAGATAACTATATGAACGGTGGAAGCAGTTATTGGAATGCAGTATGATGTTGCCGGGGAACCAGAAAGGGAATACACTGTCCTCCTCCTTGCAGCTAGGCCTCATCTCCATAGCACCGGGCCTATTTGAGACAGATGCAGTTGACTGAGGCCCAACAGCTCTCTGGCTGAGAATTCTGTAGGCCCCTCTCTAAACTGCAAACCGCAGGATTCCATAGAATCTTTTTTAGGTCGCTGATCATATGAGGTCTTCGCTTGACACAGACAAACAGATCTTGACTTTTACATATTAGATAATGATGAACTCTGGATAAAATTCTTGTTGAAATTCTATAGTAAAACTGCAAGAGTACACTGTCCAATGAAGCCATCCCGATGGTGAGAAATTTCTCCATTTTGGACAATTCTGTTCATTGCTTTTTGCAAAGATTATGTGTTTGTTGTCTCCTATACAGTATGATAATATGATAATGACAGCAAAGATGGTGTAGTGGTTTGACTGTGGGACCACGCCTCTGGAGGCCAGGGTTCAAATCCCTGCTTGGGTACAGAAACCAGTTGAGTGATCTTGGACAAGTCACACCCTCTCAGCCGCAGAGAAGGGCAAAGACCAACTCCCTCTGAATAAGAAAACCGCATAATAGGGTTGCCTTAGGGTCACCGTAAATTGGAAATGATTTAAAGGCACGCAACAACAACTGCTACAACATTTGCAGTGCCATCAGCACTCATATAGCAACACTGCAAACTGGGAGAGGAATGTCTGAGAAGAAAATAAGGGTTCCCTGAAATTCATAAGCGCCAAGCCCCTGCTTGAAACAAACCAAGGGAAGCTCACCCATCATTAGTGAGTACAATTAAGGGACATTGTTGAACTGAAAGAGTAGAAGCAGAGTTATTGTAACTGCTGCATAATTCACTGATTATATAACTTGAAGGAATTTAAAAAATGTAAGTATGGCTATAACCCTACTGCACTGTAAATTTACATGCCCAGCTCAAGCTCATATTTTCCTTTTAACGAAAAGGACGGCATCATTTCCCTCCTGATCTTCCCAAGGGCTGAGGCATTTGCAACATCAAACAGAAGAAAGCACTGTAGGCCATGTTCTAGAAACCTATTACGCTGTCAGCTCCCTCCTTAAGTGCAACCAAGGGAGAGGACTTATATACTGGGTTCAGAGTACTTCCTTCAGGGGATTGGGGAGGGGGAGATATTGCAAAATAGCCATAATATCTCTAAGCTACTGCTGCTTTTCATTTCTCTAAAGAACTCATAATAAGGTGGGCAAAGTTCCAACCAAAGAAGAAAGGAACCCGAACAACTTACACTTGAACTGTAACACCCCCAATCCCCATAGTACTTTCGATTTCTGGCAGTGGACAAGACTGTGGTATTACCAAGCAATTCCAGCAGTGCCCTTTCCCCCATGCAATCTCATAAATCAGATAATAAAACTCAGAACGATGTAAAAAGAGGCTGAAGAATGATATGAACATGGAATGAACAGGGAGGAAAGATTGCGGGGGGGACATATCTGCCTCTATATACAAACTTTCTATTTTTCTCTTCTCTGTGGAGGTCACAAAAGTAAAGTGTTGCCTGCTTTTTAACTTAGAAAACTATATACTGGGGTTGGGGGGGGGGGATATCGGTAAAACTATGCATGATGGGGAAAAAGTGAGGGAAGGGATACAGTGCAATACAATCTGTGGAAACTGTTGTTCCAAAATATGGCAATAGCACTATAAAAAAGGATGTACAGTTCTCCCTCCACATTTGCAAGTTTGAAGTTCATGAATTTGATTATTCCCAAGTGTTCATGCCTCCCCACCATTCTTCTCCTCCCATTCCCGTGCATTTTGCCCCAGTGCAAAGAACTCGTGCCGCGGCAAAACAGAAGGGAAAGCGTGCGTGAGCCTCCCCCGCCTTCTCCTCCTGCCATTCCCAGGCATTTTGCTCCAGTATGGAGAACTTGGGCTGAGGCAAAACAGAAAGGAAGTGTGTGTTTGGGGCGGGGGAGATTCGTGCAAGTTCTCAGTGCCAGGGCAAAACGCATGGGATGGCAGGGGGAGTTCCGAAGGGGGAAAGGGAGGCTCACGTGGGCCTTCTCCCGCCTCCCATCCCCTTCTCTTTTGCGTGGGAATGGGAAAAGGGGAGCCCCAGAAGGGAATGAGAAGGAGAGGAGGAGGGAGTTATTCACAGTTTTTCCACTTTTGTGAGGGTTCTGCACCCTGAACCCTTGTGAAAATGGAGGGACAACTATAAATCTTCGTTTATTTAGTTCTCACACATGAGAATGAAAATTGTCCCACTGGGAGACATTACAAGAAAAGGCCCCCCCCCCCACGCTTTTTCTGCTTTTTGAGACTTTTTCTGCAGCAATTTATTCTGCACAGAAAACCATTGTATTTATTCTGAGGGAAATACAGTGTTTCTGTACGAAAGCATTTATTTCGTGCAAATATTACATGTTTTGTGACAAATCCTTTTTTTGTCCCATGAAGTTTTCAAAAAGAAATGCCAAGATTAAAAAAAAATTGAAAGATACACAAAACCTCTGGTTGAGCTGGATGAATAAGCTCTTTCTCGTCTAGGATAAGAAAATGTCCAAATATTCTTTGCACTGCAGCTGTAAGTCAGGATGACTAGAAGGAAACTGTGTATTCAGTAGATAAAGGTTGTTCCATTGTACTATGTAATACATTATGATTTTTTTATTTTATTTAAAATTGTATTTTTAAAAATACAATTTACATTCTCAGGGTATGTTGGGAACTGTATTTTTGGGAAGGGTATAGGGACATTCTAGCAGAGAAGTAAGTCAGTCAAACTCTACCTTTCTGTAAGACCATTAGCCCTGGTCCTACCCTCTGGAGCAGCAGAAAACAGGCCTATACCCTCCTCTCTGTGACAGTTCTTGAGGTGTTTAAAGATTGAAATCTGTTTCTCCAAATTTCTTAACATCCTTATTGCCCTCAAATCTGTTCCAGCTTGTCTATATCCTTCTTAAAATGAAGTGCCATGAACTGAGCAGCAAAAAATATAGTGGGAGTATTACTTCTGTGTACTTGGAAATTATACTTCTATTAATGCAAGTTAAAACAGTACTTGTCGAATTTGCTGCAGCATCACACTGCTGGCTCATGTTCACTGTATGATTGACTTTAATCCCAAGATCCTTTTCACCTGTAGTACTACTGAACCATGGATGTCCCATCTTATATCTGTGCATTTGTTTTTTGTGGTCTAAATGTAGAATTTTATGTTTTTTGCTATTGAATTTTATTAATTTCTGCCCAATTTAGCCCAACCTAGGGAGGGAGTTCCAAAACCTGGGAGCAGGCACCAAGAAGGCCCTCTCCTTTGTTCCAACACAACTTGACAGTGGTGGGACAGAGAGAAGGACCTCTCCAGATGATCTTAGAGCTCTACTGGGCTCATAAAGGGAGATATGGTCCTTCCAATAACCTACACCCCAGCCATACAGAGCTTTTTAAGGTCAAAACCAGGACTTTGAATTGTTCCCAGAAATGGACTGGTAGCCAGTGATGCTGTTGCAACAAGGGAATTGTATGCTTCCTGTAGCCAGCCCCAGTTAACAACCTGGTTGCAGCTCTTTTGGCCAGCTGAGGTTTCTGAGCACTTTTCAAAGGCACCCCCATGTAGAGCACATTACAGTAATCATCTAAATGGGATGTAACCAAGGCATGTCCCACTGTGGCCTGATCCAGCGTCTCCAGGAGTGGGTGCATGAGGTTTAACTGCAAAAGCACTCCTGGTCACTGCTGAAACCTGGGGCTTCAGGCTCAGAGCTGAATTCAGAAGCACCCCCAAACTACAAACATGTGTTTTCAGGGGAAGTATAACCCCATCTAACAGAAGGTGAACCCCTATTTCCAGATCTGTCTTTCAGCTGCCCAGGAACACCTCAGTCTCATCTGAATTAAGCTTCAATTTGTTTGCCTTCACTGTTCAGCAAAAGAACAGCTTCCTTGGATTTTGGTGGCAAGGAGTGATATCATCAGCGTACTGGTGACCCCAATCCCTGGTTAGGATCTGAAGCAATAATCCCTAGTGATTACTATATTTTAAGCCAACACTTTTTGTTTTCCTAAAAGAAACTCTCATTCTTTAAATGGAAGCTGCCATATCTGCCTTGGTTAGACATCATTTGGAATAGTGTGTCCAGAAGGATATTGACAAGTTGGAGCATGTCCAGAGGAGGGCGACCAAAATAGTGGAGGGTCTGGAAGCCATGAAGCCCTACGAGGAATGGCTTAGAGAGCTGGGGATGTTTAGTCTGCAGAAGAGAAAGTTAAGAGGAGATGTGATAGCCATGTTTCAATATTTGAGAGGATGTCATGTAGAGGAGGGAGTGGGCTTGGTTTCTGCTGCTCCAGAGACTAGGACAAGGAGCAATGGATTCAAGCTGCAGGAAAGGAGGTTCCACCTGAACCTCAGGAAGAACTTCCTGATGGTTAACGCTGTCCAGCATTGGAATATGCTGCCTCAGTGGAGTGTGGTGGAGTCTCCTTCTTTGGAGGTTTTTAAGCAGAGGCTGGATGGCCATCTGTTAGGAATGCTTTGATGTGTGTTCGTGCATAACAGGAGGTTGGACTGGATGGCCCCTGTGGTCTCTTCCAGCTCTATGATTCTATGATCTGATGTTTAACAGCCTATTAAGAAAAATCTCGGAGAAAGTGGGGTGATGTGCCACCATTCCCATCTTGGCTGCAGATTTTAATGCCATGTTGGCAGGTTAACCCATCAGTAGGAACTGTGGAGTCCTCTCAACACAGTTGAACTGCAGCTCACAGTATTTCTCACTATGGACTAGTGGACTGATGTGGCTAGTGTGGCAATTCAACGGTATCAAGAAAGCTGCATGATTTTCACTCTTTGGCCAAACAAAATAAGCCCCACCATTTTGCAGACATTTGCAAGAATTCTCTGGAAAGCTGAAGGGAGGCTCTTGAAACTCATCGGTAATGGGGCGGGGGGGGGGAGACTCTGGCAAAGAGAGTGTTGGAGGTGAATGCTAGATTGGTATATTGCCTTTCTACCATTCAATGAAAACAACACATCGCTGGAAGTTTTTTAAGTTGGTCACAAGGACAGAGTCAAAATGGTGCCAATCAATAAAGATAAAATAAAATATGCTGGCTTTGTAGTGATTTAACAGAAGACTGGTATAATTTTAAATATTCTTTACAATGTATAAATATGGGTCCATAAAAAGCCCCAGAAATAAGGAAGCTGTGATTTTTAAGCTATTAAGAAACCTAGTGGTTTGATAAAATAACAGGAAACAGACAATTTATTACGAGCAGCCCTGGTAGCTCTGGATTATCTATAAAACTTTTATGGCCCTCCCCAAGTGGCAAGAGGCCATAAAACTTGCCTGAATGAGGGACTTGTTAATTTACTTGTTAAAGCAAATTAAAAATTTATAAGCGCTTTTAGGTAAATGAGATCTTCTCTTGCTGATGCCCTGTGGTGTTCAGGATTCCTGCGAGGGAAGAAAATGGCTGTGCTCAAGCATCACAGCAGAACAATAAAAGCTATTAAATTGTTCCATTTTATGGCCATGGAGAAACACAGCTGTTGCCATGGAATGATACTTGGGGTGGGGTGGGGTTTGATGCTGTGGTGTTTCAGGTTGTTTTGCTTTTCAGGAGTAACATTCCAGTTCCTGAACATCAACCATTTTCCTAGTAGGATTCATTCCTTACCTTTTTGCCTAGCTATACTCATGGTCCACCATCTTGCTTTCACCAAAGTCAAGAGGAGTTTGCTGTTGGCTTCAACAAAGCCAAGTTGTGTTTGAGCTGCAGCAGGAGGGAAAATCTTTCACTTACCTTGAGATACAAACAGCCATACCATTCACTATTTGACGGCCGTCTGTGATAAACCATTGTCCTTACTTAGTCTTGTCACTATGGACTAAGACAACCTTTCAGGACATCTCTAACCCCAGTGAGATTTATTGCTTCCAGCATGAACATGAGACAAGAAGTCCTTTTTTCCCATTGAAGTTTCTGATATTTGCCCCCTCTCCCAAAAGGGTTTTGCACAAATTAACCCACTCTGCACAAATGTGTTTGCACAAGGGAGGTACATATTTAGCAAGCACAGGAGGACTGTCTGATTGTTCAAAAAACCCAGCCAACTCATCTGGTATTTCTTATTTTCACTAGTCCATGCGACAAGGCAGCATCTATCATAGCTTTGTGCTATTTACCCATAAATCATTCTCTCAAATGCAGGAATTCAATACTTGGCATAAAATATGTCACAGACAAGGAGGGAAATTATCCATTTAATGACTCAGATAGAGCCAGCATTGCGTAGTGGTTTGAGCGTTGGGCAATGACCCTGGGAACCAGAGTTTGATTCCTTGTTCAGCTGTGGAAACCCAGAAGGTGACCTTGGGAGCATTACCCACAGTCAGCCCCAGAAAGCCCCATGATAGGTTTGCTTTTGGGTCACCCTAAGTCAGAAACAACTTGAAGGCACACAACAACAATAGCAACCATGAGTCATATGCAAGAAGGAGATCTAAACTGATGATCCCTACTTCGTACTTCTTGAGAGAAGATTTGGTAAACTTTTGTTCGTAATTGGTTGACTGACTGAGCCCAAAGGGTGCTCACCAATGGCTCCTCTTCATCCTGGAGAGAAATGACTAGTTGGGTCCCACCAGGCTCTGTTCTGGGCTCTGTGTTATTCAACATATTTATAAACTATTTGGAAGAGGGAATAGAAGTCATTCTTATCCAATTTACAGATGACATCAAATTAGGAGAGGTAGCTAACACTCCAGAGGCCAGGATCAGAATTTAAAATGATTTTAAGAAATTAAAGAGTTTGGTCAAAACTAAGAAAACAAATTTCAACAGGGAGAAGTGTAAGTTACTACACTTGGTCAGAAAAAAAATGAATGTACAGATATAAGGTGAGTGATATCTGGTTTGACCACAGTACGTGTGAAAGGGATCTTAGTAGACTACAAGCTTAACATGAATCAACAATGTGACAGAATCATAGGCCATTTCCGCACCGGGCTATTAAAACGGTGCAGAGTGACCTCCAACGGAGGTCTTCTGCACCGTGGAGTGGACTGGGGCAGACTACTTTTTGTAGTTCCATACATCAGTCCAGTTCGGAGCGACCAGAACTGGTCGTGCAGCGTGCTTTTTAAAAACCTCTTTTAAGAGGTTTTTAAAAAGCACGGAGTGCGCAACTCCGTGTCGCTCCGTCGCCGCGCTCCGGTGCAGATTTGCAGGCGCGCACAATGCATGTCTGCAGATCTGCTGGGGGCGGACTTTAGGCTGGCAAGCTTCTCCGGTTGGTGGAGAGCCTCCACCAACCGGAAGCCGCCATTTTGGACGCTGGAGCAGTGTGGAGCGACGAGCTCGCACTGCTCCTCGTCCCGACAGACTCGCCCAGACGCTCAAGAAAGCTGGTGAGTTCTGTTTTCGCGTGTTTCCTTTCTCACATGTGGAAAGGGCCTTAGAATCATACTGTTGGAAGAGACCATAAGGCCCATTAAGTCCAACCCTCTGCTGTGTAGGAACACACGTCAAAGCATCCTCAACAGATGGCCATCCAGCCTCTGTTTAAAAATGTCCAAAGGAGGAGACCCTACCTCACTCCAAGAAGTTCTTCATAATTTTAGATGGAATCTTTTTTCCTGAAGTTTGAAGCTGTTGCTCCATGTCCTAGTCGCTGGAGCAGCAGAAAACAGGCTTGCTCCATACGACATCCCTTCAAATATTTAAACATGGCTATCATGTCACCTCTTAACCTTCTTTCCTCCAGGCTAAACATACCTATCTCAAACCTTTCCTCATATTGCATGGTTTTCAGGCCTTCTACCATTTTGGTTGCCCTCCTCCGGACAGTTTCAGCTTGCCAATATCCTTCCTGAACCGTGGTGCCGAAAACTGGACACTGTATTGCAGGTGGGATCTGACCAAGGCAGGACAGAGTGATAGTATCTATAACTATAGAGTGATGCGGCAGCTCAAAAGGCCAGTGCAGTTCAATAAGAGTATAGTGTCTAGGTCAAGGGAAGTCATAGTACCACTCTATTCTGCTTTGGTCAGACCCCACTTGGAACTGGATTTTAACAGGGAGAAAGTACAGATATTATCTATTTGATGTGGTTAAGACTGACTTGCTGGCTTTCAGCAAGATGGGAGAACTGACTTGTTAACTCTGAAACTGCTGGATTTAGTGAAAGATGCAACCTTCCCAGGAACTTTCTCAAGATTTTTTTTTTAAAATAATGGATGATGAAGAGCTACATTCTTTGACAGAATGAAACTCCTAAATTTGAAGAGGAACATGATAGAGGACCTGACAAATGAGATCAAGGAAGAACTGTGGCGAGATATAAGACAAGAGGGGGATACAGAAGTGGTGGAAGTGAAGGAGGTTGAAAATCATAAGTAGAGACCAATTGAGATTGAGCAAATGGTGAGATTAGCTACTGAATTGGGGGAGATAAATGGCCAAGAAGCTTTGATTTGTGAATTGGGGATTATAGCTCAAGGCGAGGAGAAGAGGGAGGCTAATCTGAAACTGACCTGTAATCAAACTACATTGATAGTTGAACAAAACCGAATTGATTTAGCCTGTATGATTTGAGGGGTTGAGAGAAAGATGAAAAATAAAATCATTCTACTTCAGGACAATTATCCTAAAATACCAAGTGGGGAGGAACTGGAAACATTAGTAAAGGACAAGGAGGGGAATCTGAGAAGACAGGAGGGGGAGAAGTTCATGGATAGGACAGCTACAAGGGAAGTGGTGAATTAAATTCAAAATGAAATAGATTTGATTGAAACTAAAGCAATTTCTACACTAGCCTGTTATAGCACTATTATTCCACTTTCAACATCCTATGGAATCCTGGGGTTTGCAGTTTAGGCAAACTGCAAACCCCAGGATTCCATAGGATGTTGAAAGTGGAATGATAGCGCTATAAGAGTCTAATGTGGAAATGGCCTAAGTTATGAAATAGGTGTATGTATAAGACAATGAAAAATAGATTTGGTAAAGAAATGGTATAAAGGATTTTGCATATAAATAGTATATAAACCTTTTGATTTAGTGATGTTATATAAAAGGTAACAGATCTACAGTTTTAAGTAGTGAGAATGTATGATCAAGTCAGCAAGTAGCATTTAGTATTAAGATTAGAAAATGGAATGTCATTTATCACATAAACATAACATATAATGGAATGTAATAGCAAGCAATATTTAGATACCATGCTAGCTATGTTTTCCTTTGGTAGAAGAAAGTTAATATTTATTTATTTGTTTGTTTGTTTGTTTGTTTGTTTGTTTTGAAAACAGAGACTAGGAGAGGAGAAGAAGAGAGATGTTAGATGCCATCTTTAAGAGTCTCAAATCAATTTGATTGTTATACTTCATGTAAAGGAAAAATGAAAGTCAACCTCTTTTCTGTTTCTTTCTTTTTCCTTATTTTTTAATTTCTGATATTTATGCCTTCATGTTTTCTTCATGTTGTTTTTTCTTTTATGCATTTATAGAATTTAAGTGTTCTCAGAAATTATTAATAAAAATACTTAAAAGTGGGGGGATGGTGTCATGACAGATTCTGCAAGGCCAATGGCCAAGGAGTAGAACGGGTATGTGGCAGCAGAAACTTTTAGGTTTGATGCTCCAGAAGGGAATGAAACCATTGCAAAACAGTGTGTCCACGGTGGTCCAGAGGGATACCATGGTTGATGGTATCTGAAGCTGTTGAGAGGTCCAACTGAACCAAAAGGCAGACATTTCCTCTTTCCAGTACCTGGCACAAGTCATTTGCCAAGGCAAGCAAAACTGTCTCTATCCCCTAAGCAGGCCTTTAAGCAGATTGAGATTGAAAAGCATTTTTTACTACCACACTGGCACGATTTCATGCTGTAAACTGTGTTTGGTCAGTTTCACAGTGAGCCTTGGATTATTTGTACTCTATCTGGAATCCAGTTTGTGTTTTATTGTATCTTTAACCCAAATAGAAGTTACTCTTCTTTTTTTAATCAACTGCTTTAAAATAAGGAAATACACTCATCAAATTAATCAGAACATTCAGTAATGCATGGGGATGGAGCCTGTCAGGCAGTGAGTGGAGCATTTTTTTTCCAGAAAAAAAAAGATTCTGCATAGATGAAGGTTGGCTGCTTTATTTTTGAATCATTATGCCTGCTTCAAGTAGCTACAGCCCCCACTCAAGGTTCTTCTTTCAGTCCAATCCCAGTTCTAATGTAGAGATGGACAGATTGGGTAGCTTGATCCTTGGTCCTTGAGGAAAAACTCTTGATGCTACAACTAGTTCCAACTTATCTCTGATGATGAACACCACCAATGTTTATGTTTCTCATGAACAAAGATATAATAAATCAGGGCATAAATACAGTAGAGGATTTTTTTCCTTGTTGCCCTCATGGTCACATGCTTTTCATGATGAAGTCTTTGTTGGCTTCAGTTTGGTTTTTATTTTTTGATCCAAATACAAATGTTAGTTTAGGCATCAGATCCTGTCTGGAAGCTGGGTCAGCTCTGGCTGGAACTTGGATGGGAGACCACCAACAAATACCAGATTCTATATTTCAGATATATTTCAGAGCAAGGAACTGGCAAAACCATCTCTGAGTATTTCTTGCCTAAGAAAGCCCTGTGAAATTTATGGGAGTGGTATAAGTTTTTAAGGTTTTTAAGCAGAACCTGGATGGCCATTTGCTGGAGGTACTTTGGGTGTTTGTTCCTGTGTTACCTTGACTTCTGGGGGTCCCTGGAAGACACCTGGATTTGCTCCAAAAATACAAAGGTTTGGGGAAATTAGCGGAGCACTGCTTAGCAAAATGGAGGGTAGGGCAACACAGTGAGATCTTTAATCCTATGTTTATGGAGTCGCACTGCATGAGAGAGAGAAGTCAAGTGTACAATTAAAAGTATTTTATTTATTAGAATTGGCAGAATTTACACACACAAACACACACAAAGCAGTCACACACAAGCGCACAAGGACTACTGAGTTTGAAAGACTTAAGAGCAGGAAAGGCAGAGGGAAAGAAAGCACTCTGTTATAGTGCACCTGGTCCTGAAGACTGCAGCTCAGGAAGGAGGAGGAGGAAGAGGAGGAGGAGGAGGAGGAGGAGGAAGAAGAAGAAGAAGAATGCTGAGGGGAGCTCTTGACTAGCAGAATGCCAGATGCTAGTCAATGGTGGGAGTTCTCCAAAGGAAGCCCCCAAAGAGGACTCAATTTATTACCCTGATTTCTGGGGGTCCTGGGAGGGACACCAAATGGCTCTTAAAATTACACAAGTTGAGGAAATTAGTCAAGAGCACAAGTTAGCACTGCGAGAGGCACGGTAACATAGCAAGATCTTGAACCCAAAGTCTACGGGGTCAGGCCAAGTCAAGGAGCACACCAGAGTGAAATAACAAATGTGAATTTTATTAAAAATACAATCAATAGGTGCATGCAACACAAACACGCAGAGAAACTATAGAAATAAAGGTTGGAGTGGGGTAGAGGGATTTTTAGAGGAGTTGTTGGTTTGGTTGATACTTCACCTGTCCTGAAGCCCGGTTGGAAGCGGAGAAGCTGGGGAGCGTGGATCTCAGCACGTGGAGCTGAGGGGAAGGCTTGCTGGACAAAGCGACAGCAAGGCGGGATGGAAGCCAAGAGCGATCCAAGGAAGCGCTCAGAGTCAGGGGTTTTTATAAGGAGAATTGTGACCACAGGCTAGGTCGGACTTGGGGGAAAACAATGAGTTTGGGGCTGGAGACAAAGCCTCCGAAAGGTCAGAATTTGAATGATTGAATTATAGCCAAATTGTCAATACGATAGCCAGTATGCAAACACGGAGTACTTGAGCGTTGTATAGTCAGATCATCAAGCTGCCGGCACGGGGCGGAGGATCTTTTGACAGTTGCATGCATACATAATTGAGTACTTGCCTTGAGGTCTCCTGAAGCTGCGAGTCGGCTGTTTTCTGGCCTGCCTGTATTGTGTTGTAATGTTACGGCGATTATCGGCTGAGCCTGTATGCGTGCTTGTCCGGGGGCCTCGCAAGCACGTGGAGGGGAATGGGTATGTGAGGCCGAATTACTGATATCAAGAGATATCTTTTTAATATCCCCCAAGCTCGGGCTAGCCAGGGCAGTAACAAATTAGAGGGCAAAACATGCCTGCAGGGCCAGACCCTTTCCAGAAAAGGACAAATGGCCAAATCAGGCAGATAGACCTTGTTTTGCATTTCAAAGCTCATCCTGCAGACACTTAGTCTCTTAAAGTGTCAAAGTTGTGGCCGGCCCATTTGATGTGTCGGTGTATGTGCCTTCTGAGGTTTTCCTCTAGATTTGTGACTAGAGGCGTGTTGGCCTGACCTCACTAAAAGTGCTTCAGTTTATAGACCCAGATGTCTGCTTTCCTCTCCGGTGAACCTCTGGCTTAATAACTTTTTGATATCAAATATTATGCTTCCCCTGGACTGGGTCTGCTAGCAGGGGTTACACCTGCATGGCAGGGGTTGGACTCAATGGCCATTGTGGTCTCTTCTAACTCTGTGTTTCTATGATTCTAAGTCAACAGGTGACTTGAAGACAAATAAATGCACACAATCTGAATTCAGGGGCCATTTTCTGAAAGTATTCATATCATCCTTTCTACAACCCCTGTTCAAGAACCTAATAAAAGGAGACATAGCACCAATATATAGGATTAATATGAGTTCTCTTCTGAAATCACAGCTTATACATACACATCAAAGCTGTCACAGGGGTACATATGTATGCCCATGATAGAGATGGTCTTCCTGAATACCAGTAAAGTACCCTGCTGATTACTGATTGAAAACAGTTGTTAATTCTCTACTCCACTAAATTCCAAGTAGAGGGAAAAGAACTTCCCTTAACAAAGAACAGATTGGAAAGAATCAAGTCCTTACTGTGTGGAAATTAATGGCAGATGCCTATGCTGATAGCTAAAATGTTTCATTAGCAGCTAATGTCTTGCTGTGTTTTTAATTGTTCAGAAATTAGCCTCTAGAATATTAAAACCATCTGTTTGTTATCATGATGAAACAGAATATTTAAATAGTTATTAATTTTTGTGGTGCTTTTTCTCCCCCTCCTCCCATCTTTCCTTGTCTACAAAACTTTGATCTGTTGGGGTTTTAGGGAATGTTGGCAGCAGAAAAAGGTTTGTGGGGAGATTAAAAGATCCCTGTGCCCAAAATGTGTACCACCCATATTTTGTATGCCTGCTTTTCTTCATAAATTATTGCTTACCAAGGAAAGGCTGACAGTTTTGAATGTGTGGTGTGTATGTGCTGAAGCTTGCTGAGCTTGTACAATGATTGATTTAAGGTGGAATGTGGAACATTTGTGCATGGTGATATTCTGTTTTGTGTCCTCGTGGTTTAATTTACAGATCAAACATGTCAAGTTCTTGCAAAATGTTAGTGGTACATCCATCAATGCAGCTGTAAAGCATTTTTAGTTCATGATGGTTCCACTTCTGTCTCTTGTTAGGTTGTATCCCTCACAGAACCAGTGTGGTGTAATGATTTGGACTTTTGAATCCCCATTTGACTGTGTGGAAACCCACTGGATGACCTTGGGCAAGTCACACTCTCTCAGACTCAGAGGAAGGCAAGGGCAAACCCATCTAAACAATTTTTGCCAAGAAAATCCTATGATAGGGTCACCATAAGTTGGAAATGACTTCAGGCACACAACAACAACAACTGCTCCTTTTTTTTCTTCAGCTGCATTTAGTCCATCTAATTACAAGTTTCCTATGCAAATGCAGGAAAAACCCTTTCCGGTTAGAAATAGAGAGTTCTTATTACCCCAAAACGTAGGTGCCACAAGGGCCAACCTGCAGTGCCTGTACCTCCTTGCAAAGGTGGGGAATTAATTAGCTCAAAATCAGGAGGCTAACGAGAGGGGGGCAACTTAGCGAGATCTTGCTACCAATGTTTATGGGCTCATGCAGGAAAAGGACCGGTCAAAGATTCAGAAGTAACCTAAAAATGTGTTTTTATTGGGGGAAATTCACTCATGCATGCACACAAGATACACACAATCACACATTCATGCAAGAGCTGACTGAAGGAAAAAGGGAGGAAAAAATGATATACAGAGAGGCTGAGGGGTTTGGGGGGATTTATAAGTACGGGTACAGAACAGTAGTGAAGAGCAGAAATGTGTTCTGCCCTAGGTAGGAGCAAGGACAGTTCTCATTCGGGAGCCAGAGGGGCAGAGTGACAGGTAGACCTTCGAGAGACGGCACTGGGCATCCTGAAATCTGGTATTTGTACCCCAAAAATAGCCTGTGGCAGTGGAAGATGTGTGCAGTTTCAGGTGTGGAACAATGGGAGTTGCAACACAGGCAATGGACTGTCAACCCGCTAATGTTTGCGGTGTTTGGATGACAAAGACACGATATGATGGCTGTTGCAATAGCTCTGTGTTGTGGGTGCCACGAGGCAAGCGGAAGGAGTCCAGGTGTACGGGGGATGTCAGTCAGTGTCCTGGTGGGCTTCATTCTCCAGGAAGTTCCAGCTTCTCTTTTTCTCCGGAACAGCAGGGATCTAACTGGTAATTGACCTCAGGTATACCGAGAGGGCGTTTTAGGCTGACCTGCCCGTGGCCTCATGTTTACAGTCAGGTTTCTTCCTCTTTTGGTTTGACCTCCCGGTCACCTTCAGGTTGGATTTTGATATCAGTGCCAATTAAAGGGTTTTGCCAATTAGATATGGTGCCCATCCAAACCATACTGGTATTGGGGACCCCCAAAGCAGGCTTTACATTCTAAATTGATGCACAGTCTTTTAACATATGAAACTTTCTGCAGCCCCTTCTGGAAATTGTGGGTCCAAAGCAAGGGAGTCCACGTTGTTGTTGTTGTTGTTTGTTGTTATTGTATTTATTTATATCCTTTCTTTCTCCAGTCCAGGAGTCAAGGCAGCTTAGAAAAGTTAAAACACGTAAAACTTTTTTTAAAAAAAATCACATCTTACCAAAGTTAAAAATTTAGTTAAACGAACAGTAGAATTAAAAGCAGTTAAAAACAATTACTATTAGGAAGAAAACAACAAATAAGCAGGATAGCACATCTTGAAAGGCCCTTTTGCCCATCCAGAGCAATGAGGCCCCAGAGGACTGCTGGAGTAAAACTAATTTCTGGATTTTGGAAGTGATACAACAAGCCATGCAGATTCCACAGGAAACAACTCTGGGGTGGTTTCTGGGCATTAAGGGATTATTAAAAACATATTATTTGAGATCGAATCATAGAGTTGGAAGAGATTACAAGGGCCATCAAGTGCAACCTCCTGACATGCAGGAATAGATATCGAAGCACTCCTAACAGATGACCATCCAGCCTGTGTTATAAACCTCCAAAGAAGGCGACTGTATCACACTCTCAGGCAGTTTATTCCATTGTCAAATGGCTCTTACCATCAAAGGGTTCTTCCTAATGTTTAGATGAAATCTCTTTTCCTGAAGTTTGAAGCCATTGTTCCATGTCCTAGTCTCTGAAGCAGCAGAAAATAAGCTTTCTCCATCTTTCATATGACATCCCTTCAAATATTTAAACATGGCTATCATGTTTTCTCTTAACCTTCTCTTCTCCAGGCTAAACATACCCAGCTTCCTAAACTGGTCCTCATACAGCATGGTTTCCAGGCCTTTTACTGTTTTGGTTACTCTCTACTGGACACATTCCATTGTCAATATCTTTCCTGAACTGTGGCGCATTTCATTTTTTTCAGTACAGATATCTGATGGGTGACACCTGGCTTGACCACAGTACACGTGAAAAGGATATAGGAGTCTTAGTAGACCCCAAGCTGAACATGAGTCAGCAATGCGATGTGACAGCTAAAAAAGCGAATGCAATTCTGGGCTGCATCAATAGGACTATAGTTTCTAGGTCAAGGGAACTGATTGTACCACTCTATTCTGCTTTGGTCAGACCCTGCCTGGAATACTGTCTGCACTTCTGGGCACCACAGATCAAAGAAGATGTTGACAAGCTAGACCATGTCTAGAGGAGGGTCATGTTACCCTGTATACCGGGGGTCCCGGGAGGGACACCAAAATGTGCTCAACTAAAGGTGGGGAAAATCAGCTCAGAACACTGCTTAGCGTTACGAGAGGCAGGGTAACGTAGGGAGATCTTGAACCCTATATCTACAGGGTCGGGTCGAGTCAAGGAGCACACAAAAGTTGAAACAATAAATGATGTTTTATTAAACACAAACAAAACAGTGTATGCGACACATTCACACAAGATAACTAAAGAAAATAAAGGTTTGAGTGGTATAGAGTGATTTTTAGAGGGATTGCTGGTTTGGGTGATACTTCACCTGTCCTGAAGCCCGGAAAAATAGAGAGCGAGGCTGGGGTGTGATGTAGCTCAGCACCTGGAGCTGAGGGGAGGCTCGCCAAGCAGAGCGGCAGCAAGGCGGGATGAAACTCGGGAGCGATCCAAGGAAGGTCTCGGAATCAAGGGTTTTTATAAGGAGAATTGTGACTGCAGGCTATGCCGTACTTGGGGGAAAACAATAGATTCGGAGTTGGAGACAAAGCCTCCGAAAGGTCGGAATCTGAATGACTGAGTTATCGCAGAGGTTCTCAATAGAATAGCCAGTATGCAAACACAGAGTACTTGGGTATTTGTATAGTTTACCCATCAAGCTGCCATTGCGGGGCAGAGGCTCTTTTGTAAGTTGCGTGCATACTTAATTAGAGTATTTGCCTGGAGGTCTCCTAAAGCAGCGAGTCAGCTATTTTCTGACCTACCTGTATTGTCTAGGAATATTACGGCGATTAACGACCGAGCTTGGTGGCGTGCTTGTCCAGTGGCCTCGCAAGCACGTGGAGGGGAATAGAGAAGTGAAGCTGAATTGTGATATCAAAAGGATATCTTTTAATATCCCCAAAGCTCGGACTAGCCAGGGCAGTAACAGCCATTAAAATGGTAAAAGGCCTGGAAACCATGCCCTGTGAGGAGCAGCTGAGGGAGCTGGGTGTGTTTAGCCTGGAGGAGAGAAAGTTAAGAGGTGACATGATAGCCATGTTTAAATATTTGAAGGGATGTCATATGGAGGATGGAGCAAGCCTGTTTTCTACTGCTCCCAAGACTAGGACATGGAGCAATGACCATCTAAACATTACGAGGAACTTCTTGACATTAAGAGCAATTCGACAGCGGAATGCACTGCCTGGGAGTGTGGTGGAATCTCTTTCTTCAGAGGTTTTTAAACAGAGGCTGGATGGCCATTTGTCAGGATTGCTTTGATAGTGTATTCCTGTATGGCAAGGAGGTGGACCCGATAGCCCTTGTGGTCTCTTCCAGCTCTATAATTCTATATTCTGTACTTGTCTGTCTTCATCTGGAGTCTTACATTCAATTCTGGGCACCTGCTTTTAAGAGAGAAGGGCAGCAAGGGTGACCAAGAGGTATGGCAAACAAAACACACAAGGAGAAGTCGGAGGAGGCAGGCCTGTTCACTCTGGTGAAGGGAAGACTAAGGGGGACATGATAGTACTCTTTAAATACCCCAAGGGCTCTCACGGGGGGGGGGCAGGCCTCTTCTCTGCTGCCCCAGAGGCTAGCGGCAGTTACGGGGGAGTAGATTTTGTGTGAACATTAGAAGGAACTTCTTGAAGTAGGGAGCAGTGCAGCAATGGAACCAATTGCCCAGAGAGGTAGAGGGGTCTCCTTCTTTAAACGTCTTCAAAAAGAGGCTGGGGGTGCTTTAGCTGGAGATCCAACACTGACCAGGAGGGTTGGACTCAGTGGCCCATCTGGCTCCTTCCAACTCTATGGCCATTTCCGCACTAGACTGTTATAGCCCTATTATTCCACTTTCAACATCCTATGGAATCCTGGGGTTTGCAGTTTAGGGAGGGAAGGCTTACTTTGGAGTAACTACACTAAACATGTGTAGGCACTTCTAAGTATACCTTGTGTGTATAAGAATCTCTACCTGTATTCAAGAATGTTTCAGTGATAATGGATGGGAAAAGTAATTTGCCTTACCCCTTCAAACAGATGCAAGTATGCAAAATTAATAACAACTTGCCTGCCAACATTAGGCTCCCACCTCTACCTTAAAACCGGTGCCAGAGTCCCTGCTATTATCCCCTCTCCATTTCTGCTGGATGCTGGTCAAATGACTGCTAGAGTACTGTTAGCTAAGGGAGAGGAGGACATAATAGGTAGGCAATTTCTCAGTTGAGACTCTGGAGTGAAAGAAATGAGATAAATGCATGATCTCCTCACACTCCAATCTCAGAAGCTTTTCAGGGGCCATTTCCACACTAGACAGTTATAGTGCTATTATTCCACTTCCAACATCCTATAGAGTCCTGGGGTTGTCCCCCCTAAACTGCAACCCCAGGATTCCATAGGATGTTGAAAGTAGAATAATAGCACTGTAACAGTCTAGTGCAGAAATGGCCAGGGTTTGTGACTCACCTTTCTGACAGTCCTACTGTCACAAAGATGCTTCAGTTTTAGTCTTTTGACTGTAGCTCAAAGGAAAACATGTCAGATGATCCCTTATTTATATTGTCATCTTTTCCTTCATTCTTTTCCTTACACTTTTCATCCTATGCATTATTTCCCATTTATTTAATCCAAATGTTTGAAATAGTCTCACTTTCTATCCCTCTTGAAAAATCCAAAACATTCTAAGAAATATATCATAAGGAACCAGGGAGGAGGAGTTCTATAGATTTTAAGATGGAGAAAGTAGAAAGTTACTTTTTTAAAAAAAAAAGCTACAAAATAATGTAAGAGGGACTGTTAGAAATTGCATATTCTTGCTGTGACATGAAAGTGGAAAAGGCTACAAGGCAACCAGCTAACAGAAATATGAAACTGAGCACTTTCCACAATTGCAACAAATGAAGAGTATTTTGGTGTACTTTAAAGGCTGTATTGCAGTAAAATATAGGCTTCTCTTGACTCTTTGCATTCTTATGGCTGCACAGGGAGAAATATCACTGTTTGAATTACACCTTGCCAAGTGCACCACTGTATCAATCAGCCTTTCTCTTGCTGTTTTGGTATTGCGGAATCATAAGCAAGGAGCTCAATGGTATATCAAAGCAGCAGAGATGAGCAAAGTTTAGCTGCAACCTTTCAACATTTTTCCTGGTCTAGAGAGAATTCTCCCACCATCATTTTTAAACTCATATTTTCCAGCCCCAGGCAGCAGCAACTAGTGACTCTGAAGTCAGTGGGGCAATGAATCAGCTCCAAGTTTTAGTTTGAGTTTTAAAGGAGCTCTCCATGGCACTGAACCTAATTGGGGGATAGCTGTCAGCACCCTGTATGCCTCCCTCCAAGTTAGGGCTAAACCTCAGATTTTATTTGGTGCCCCACTGACTGATATTGGTATGAGCAGTTTGTATACTAATACTACATGGATCTAATGGAATCTAGATACTCTCCTTCAATTTACATGCATATTTAGTGAAGAGTGAAGGAAGGAGAAAAATGTTAGAATATGGCCATCTAAGCCTTGTCATTAAAGGTGTTTTGTTTTTTTTTTTAAACAAAAAGGTCAAATTGAGGTTTGGCTCACAATGGATGTCAACCTTCTGGCAACCTCTGGTCTATCCTTTGGTGTACTGGCAACCAAGCCTCCCTACCAGTTCAGCCCTATGAGGAGCAGCTGAGGGAGCTGGGGATGTTTAGCCTGCAGAAGGGAAGTTTAAGAGGGGACATGATAGCCATGTTTAAATATTTGAAGGGATGTCATGTCAGGGAGGGAGCAGGCTTGTTTTCTGCTGCTCCAGAGACTTGGACAAGGAGCAATGGATTCAAGCTGCAGGAAAAGAGATTCCACCTGAACCTTGGGAAGAACTTCCTGATGGTCAGAGCTGTCTGAGAGTGGAATATGCTGCCTCCGTGGAGTGTGGTAGAGTCTCCTTCTTTGGAGGTTTTTAAGCAGAGGCTGGATGGCCATCTGTCAGGAGTGCTTTGTTGAGTGTTCCTACATGGCAGAAGGGGGTTGGACTGGATGGCCCCTGGGGTCTCTTCCAACTCTATGATTCTACTGTTCTATGATTTTGCAAGCATATGGCCTCTCACAGTTCCCATCCCTTTTGTGAGCAGAGGAAATTAGTGAGGCCATTTAATCGAATTTGTTACAAGGGAAGGAAAAAAAATCTCTAATAATTCCTCAGGGGTAGGGCCCAACACTAGCAGAGGCTCATCTCCCCCCCCCCCCCAATCTTTTTTCCTTCTGGATTTCTTTGCTTCCTTGCTTTGTCACTGCTCGGGTAGTATCCGCAACAGCAATTGTATCAGTAGCCAGGCCACCATTTTGCATCTTTTGCTATGCCTGAAGACCAAGTCCATTTCCTCACTAGTGTTACTATTCCACTTTCAACATCCTATGGAATCCTGGGGTTTGTCATTTAGGGAGGGGCCTTTGAGGCTAATCCACTCAACAATGGGCTATTTCACAGGCCAGCTGCATCACTAATGCATCACAAATACAAATCCCTGCCACCCGGGGATCACACAAGTATATATACTCCAGTCCACCTCCATGTCTCCAGATCCTCTCAAGATGCCAGTGAAATGTCAGGAGCAAATACTACTAGAACATGGCCTCATAGCCTGAAAAAACGACGACAACCCATGGATTCCGGCTGTGAAAGTCTTCGACTTTAGATCAGATGGTAGTTTGTGCTTTGGATACAAATGATCCCAGGATCCGTCAAAGCAATGACCAGGAAAGGCCAGTCTCTGAAATCTTGTGTCATCCATATGGTGCTAGAAATTATCAGTTAGATGGACCACACTCTGAATCAGAAATAAATGAGTTTTCTAAACACCTAAGGAGAACAGAGGATGTTTTTAGGTACTGATACAGTGCTCTCAAATAACATACTTTAGTTTTAAAAGAAAACTGGACCAAGAATGAAATCAGGCTTTGAGGCTTGAATTATTAACTTGAAAATAAGATACTATTTTAAGCCGTTTAGCTGTCTAGCCATGTAAATTATTCAAGTTGTAGAAATCAGCTTGTGGTTGACTTACAAGGAGATAATAGAGAAGCTGCAACCATAATGGCAAAAACAGGGCAAGATCAATCAGAACAGGAGATGTCTAACACCAACAAAGAGCAATTAAGCAGCAATCAAGAGCAATTGTGCTGATCGTTGATACTCTTTTAACACTGATCACCAAGGCCCGGGGAGCAAACCTAAAGAGTCTTTTGCAGTTTGTCAAGAGCAGTAGTTCCTCTCCTCACAGTTCCCAGATGGTATTGGGTAAATATTTCTTTTATAATTTGATACTTTAAAGGGAAGAGGAAACATTTTATATACAATACAATCCTACACGTATTTACTCAGAGGCAAATCACATTGAGTTTGATGAAATTTACTCACAGGCAAATGGTTAGAGTATTTACAAGCTTAATGTTTAGTGCTCACATAAAACATGTTTTTATTATCCAGCACGATCAGAGCAAAAGAGTAGAGAATGAATGTGCTGAAGACTGAAATCATTTGGGATTATTGGCATCATTGGTAACCATGGGAAGGCAACCTCTTATTTGTTTATGCATTCAAAAGATGAATCAGGTAGAACTGGATGGATTGGTCTGTTTGTCCTTCATGTCAAAGCTGCATGATTGCATTGGCAAATCCATTCAATCTCATTAATTTGTTTGTGTTTTAATTGCATGGTCATTTATTTTGGAATATAGTTTATGAAAGATTTTCTCACAAAACACAAGTTTCTAAAAGTATTTCTTTCCAAAGTGTATGTTTTAAAATACTGAACCAAGCATTGCATTATGAAATTTGGAGAAGTGTGAATCTAATTAAATTCTGATCAGGACATTTACCTGAAACATACAGATATTAGTTCATATCAAAATTCACAAAGAAGGAAGGCAGCCATGTGTATAGATTAAGGAATAGCATGTACATGCAGAAATATGTTTTCCATATAGTACAGAAGTAAGCTTGCAGTGCTTTCATACAAATCAGGGCTGTAATTCTTCTCTCCTCCCATACCTTTATTGAGGAGGTATTTATATACAAGGCTCATGTTACAGTAAAAAGATACAATTGGTTTAACATGAATTAAAACGTGAAAAAAAAAAACCGTAACAAACCATAACCATAACTTCTGGGGGTTCCCTGAGGGACACCTTGATTTGCTACAGAGGTGCAAAGACTGGGGAAATTAGCGGAGCACTGGCTATAGCAGAACGAGGGGCAGGGTAACCCAGCGAGACCTTCCACCCAGTTTTTACGGGATCAGACCAAGCAAAAGCCAGACAATCTTACTAATGAATGGATTTTATTAACAGATATCTTCTCACACACCAACACAGTCACTCACTCATGCACACAGGCCTATTGAGAAGGGAAAGAGGTGAAAAATGATAGAGGATAAAACGGAGAGGGTGTAGGGGCGGTGATACCGCACCTGTCCAGAAGTCTTCAGTCTGGGAAGCAGCGAGGAAGAAAGTTGCTCAGCGAAGAGAGGAGGCTGAGGGGAGCACTCGACTAACAGAGCGCCGGTCTGCTAGCGTGGCAGAGAGTTCTCCGAAGAGAGTCCCGAAAACAGGGACTACTTATAGAGCAGAATGTGCCTTGGGGCCAGACCCTTTCCCGGGAAGAACAATGGTCAAAATAGAAGGAAAAATGCCACCCAATAGAAACTTGATGGTTTGCATGATTGGTTCATGTAAATGAACCTTGCCCTTGTAGGATATGTCGAAGCAAGATTTGCTCAACCTGGAGAAAATCCGGTAATCCCCTCACGCCGGCTTTGTATGGCTGAGGACCTTTCTTTTGTGCAGACGTGTCTAGCCTCAGGTCTCCTGGGGAAACGTGACTGGGGATTTTCCTGACCTTGACTTATGTCCGGTTGCTTGGCCTATTTGTCTACGCACCCACCCGGGCAACCTCTCTGGCATAGTAAAAAGATTTTTGATGGGGTCTGCCAGTGGGGTAACAGGGAGAAAATAGAGAAGGAAAGAAGGAGATAGGAAGCAGGGGAAGCAGAAGAAGGGATGGAGGAGAAAGGGCAAGAAGAAGGGAAAGGAGGGAAGAGCAAGGAGAGGAGAAAGGCTGTACTGGACAAATAAAGAAAAGGAATTTCCAACGGATGGAGAGGAAGGATAGACGTCAAAGAATAGGTACCTGGCAAGAGGAAGGTCCTTCATGAAAAATAAAAGATGAGAAGGCAGAGGAGCTTGAAACTGGTGGGAGGAGCAGAGGTAGCATCAGATATAGAGGAAAGAGGGATGAAGGGATGAGAAGGGGAAAGAGTGTAAAGACAGTAAGGAGAGAGTGATGGGAGAGAATGGAAGGGTAAATAAGAAAAAAAGTGGGGTGGAGTTTGCTGTAGAAAAGTACAGCAGCATATTGGGGACAGAACAGATTAGGCACCAGAGGGTAAGAGGGGGAAGGAAGAAGGAGCCAGGGCAGCCTCAAGGAGGAGTGATAGCTTAGCAAATGCCACTGCATTAAAAACGGTTAGTGGAGAAGATTAGTGGCACCAAAATGGCAGACAGCATTAGCAGACAGGGAGAAGGGCAGAGAAAGGATGGTGAGTCTCTCTCCACACCATTATTTGTCTGTGTCTTCCTTGCCTTGTTGTTTGTTTATTCTTCTTTTTGAGTCCTGGTTCAATTTTTTTTCTTTGATTTTGGAGAGCTCTCTTCTGACAATGTATCCAAGGTAACCGCAATATCGAGGGCTTCACAGAATTCAGCTACTGGGGTGGCACTGAACATTTTTCCTTTGTCCCAAAGTGGATAGTTTGAAGGGATGACTCTGTCTGTAATGGATGTTAGCAGCCCTTAGAGCAGTTGTGTAAGTGTAGAGCTCTTTTCTTCTCTGCAGCATTTCTGGTGCTATGTCCTGGAATACTTGTACTGCATTTCTGTTGATTTCAATAGAGCAAAGTGAGTTGAGAGCATTTAAAATTACCATTTGCTTCAGAAAGTGAGCAAATTTTATTATTATACCTTGAGCTTTTCTGGATGTTCTTGGTTTCATGGCATATGTGTGGTGAGCAATCTTAGTCTTGTGCAGTAAAAATACAATGAGGCACAGTTACAAAAAGCGCAATAAGACTGTTGGATCATGACATGACCTTTCACGAACTCAGAAGAATTCCTGAAGTGTAAATTATTTTTTCACAATCTGCTTTGCAAGTCCTCAACCTTGAGCTGTATTGCATGTCCTAGAAGTCCTGTTTATTTTGGCATCTTGCATCAAGGATTTCATCTGCTATGGTAGCAATTGCATTTAGTTTAGATGGCAGATAGTTTGGGGTCTAGTGGTTCCAGAGAGTAATCAGTAAAGTATTTAGATCTTTTTGAGATTCTGAAATTTGCTGTGGCATGGCTTTGGAAGGAGCTTTCATTAGGGGTGCCCGCTTCTGCTCTGCCTCCTTTAGAGGTCTTGCTAGAGCCAAGAGCCATTTTGAGGCCCACCACTTCCTCTACGAGTGCTTGGAAGCACACAAATCTTTCAGACTTCATTCTTTTTGAGGCTCCTCCCTAAACTACAAACCCCAGGATTCCATAGGATGTTGAAAGTGGAATAATAGCACTATAACAGTCTAGTGTGGAAATGACCATAGAACTACAGGGGTAGATGGTCATGTTGTTGGGTGGCCAGCCCCACCCTTACCAGGGCTGTAATTCTTCACTATTTTTTCCCTTGAATTAAACAATAACTTTTGCCAGATTTCTTGCTGCTACAAGAAAGTCTTTGAAAACTGCAGTGTTCAAAGATTATCCACAGTGCAGAAATATTATTTTCTGTGCAGAAATGCCATAGTTAATGATTTTTTCTGCACAAAATGTGCATGTTGGTGGCAGTTTCTTCCTCAGAAAATGTGTTCTGTGCAGGAAACAGAACTATTATTTTCTGTGCAGCAAATGCACTTCTGACTTATGTCAACCCTAGTTTGACCTTATCGTGGGGTTTTCTGGGGCTGAGTGTGTGTGACACACCCAAGGTCACCCAGTGGATTTCTGTGGTCAAGAGTAGGAATCAAACCCTGATTTCCAAGGGTCATAGTCCTGTGTTCAAATCATTACGCGACACTGGCTCTCAAGTATATCGCTAGGGTTCATTATACAGAGGCAGAAATAGTTGCGAGCAATGGGCCAAAGTCCAAGATCCCACAGTCTTCAGTATTCAACAGTAGTGGAATCAGATCTTTCTTCCACTCTCACAACAGTCCCCTCTCAGACTAAAAACTTGTTCTAGAGGGTTTGCCAGCCTTTCAAAGCAGCTTTTTAGGCTGTGTGCAGGACTTCGGGGGGAAGAGGGAATTGACAGTTCTGACAAAAGTAGTGAGATCCAGTGGAAGTACACCATCAGATCCTGGGTATTGACTGGCTGAGATTCTGTTGATATCGCTAGACAGCTAATGGTGTAACCGTCCTTCAGAAGTGAAAGTCAATTGAAAGAGAAAAACACTGTCTTGTAAACCTGCAATCCCATGACATGTCCATATTTTATTCCAGGATAAACAGTAGTCTAAACTGTATCAGGTTTACTCTTGTTTATGTTCATAATTGCAGTTTTGTGCTATCCTGTCAGAGCAGGAGGAATCATGGCATTTTAGGCAGAATACATATCAAATTTCTGTCTGAAAGGCTCAGATTCTGAGAATCATACTACATTTAGGGTCTTTTTAAAAGAGGTGTTCCTGTAGGTGGTTAAAAAAAACCTGTTTTGCAGAGAATGTATCTTTCATTGCATGTTGCCTTTAATTTGTTTTGTAATCGGTTATTGGAAGGTAAACACAGAAATAATTTTCAGGTCTGGTTGGTGAGGCAGATATCTCTGATAAGAGCCCCCTGTTGAAGAGAAAGCAGGTTATTCACAGGTAATGCACGTTCTCTTTAATGCGTTTTTTGACTCTTAGTGTTTATGTGCCGTCAAGTTGTCTGTCACCGTATGGGAACCGCATGAATTTCATAGAGTTTTCTTAAGCAAGGACTATTTACAAGTGGTTTTGCCAGTTCCTTCCACTGAAACATAGCCTACAGCACCTGGTATTCTTTGGTGGTCTTCCATCCAAGTACTAATCAGGGCTGACCCTGCTTAGCCTCCAGGATCAGATAGGAGTTGCTGCCTTTAGGGCAGTCGTTCTTAGCCTGGGGTCCACAAAACCCTGCTGCTGTACATCGACAACCGGCCCCTCCCGAAACTGCAAACCCCAGGATTCCATAGGATATTGAAAGTGGAATCATAGCGCTATAACAGTCGTGTGCGGAAATGGCCAGGGTCCCAACAGTGGAGGGGGTGCAGGTGCTGAAACTTCTCCCTTGTTTGCAGACGAGGGAGCAGTTTGGGTGTCTGTGCCTGCCTGCCCCTGTATCCCTTTCCTGAGGGATGTGTCAGCCGTGGGTGTGGGTGCCAAGGGACACAGTGGCAGAAGGGTGCCCATGCCTAAACTGTGCTCTCATTTGCGAATGAAGGAGCAGTTTTGGCACGTGCACACACACTCTGCTGCCATGTCACTGATAAAAGGGACACGGTGTCAAGTGTGTTTATTGGCCCAAACTATGACTCTGGAGACTAGACTTTGAATCCCCACTCAGCCATGGAAACCCACGTGATGACCTCAGGCAGGTCACATTCTCTCAGCCTCAGAGAAAGGTGAAGGCAACAAATCTTGCCATGAAAACCCTCATGGTACGTTCACTTTAGGGCTGCCATAAGTCCGATATCAAAGAGGAGAGACACGATGGCTAAGAAGACACCCCCCCCCCGTCAGTGGCACTTTGTTGTTGTGAACCTAGCACAGGTTTCTTTTTGTTAGCAAGATTTTTTCAGAGGGTTTGATGTAGCCTTTTTCTGAGGCTGAGAGAATGTGACTTGCCCAAGGTCACTCAGCGGGGATTTGAATCCTAGTCTGCAGAAGCCATAAATAAATAAACATTTTAAATGTTCAAATATTTATTCAAATATTCTATCTAAACTTAAATACTTAAATCTTAAGTTTTGGCAGTCCCTGGCAACAAATTTTATTTACAGGGGATACCCAGTAAAGAAAAGGTTAAAAACCACTGCTTTAGGGTAAATAGACTTCCCTCTGCCTTATATTGTTCATTTGCTGTGATTATCTAGATTCTCCCCCTGGTCTAAATCCAATTCCGCTTGTCAGAAAGAGTAAACCATTAATTTGACTGCTAAATGGTAAGACAACATGTATGTAAATTCCATTGATCTAATGGGTCTCTTCTAGATAGTATTTAGGCCATTATAGAACAGTCTTTTTGTCTTTGTAAACTTTTGACGTTATCCTGTAAAAAACTAATACCCCTTCCCCAAAATCCTGAAATGATACAAGTGTCTGTGACAGTCTAGTAAGTGACAGCCTAGAAGAGATCTCGGTCTTTTTGCACAAGTGTCTTACTCACTGACAAAGAACGTTTCCTCTGAAATACAGTTTTATAGCACCTGGTATTTGTTTGGTGGTCTCCTATCCAATTACTAATGAGGGCTGACTCGGCTTAGCTTCCAAGATCAGATAAGATCTGCTGTCTTTAGGATTCTTAGGCACCATTTTGGCCCCAAAGAGTGTGAAATACATGGAGAGAAAACAGTGGAAGAGAGAAAAAGTATAAATAGGCAGAAGAAAAAGTATAAATAGGCAGAAGCAGACAGTTAGGAGATGGATTTCTGTTTTTCATCTTTATTATTTACCATCAAGTAGACTTCATCTTATAGTGACCCTATGAATGAAAGCTCTCTCCCTCTCTCGTTTTAATTTTATTAAAAATACAATACAATGCAGTACAATAAAAAAGATACACAACAAGAAAAACAAAAAAACAAAGCAAGAAAAAAGATAATAAAGAAAAGATAAAGATTGTAAAGAGTAATGAAAAAAAGAATTTACATTTGATGTCCAACTTTCCTAACATGACTGTGGAGTGTGATACATGACTGTGTAGAACAACTTCTCTAATTGTAAATACCATTCACATCTTTCTACTGCTTATTTTTTCTAGATATACTAATGATCAAAATCTGCATGTAACGTACTATTCTTTTTTCTTGCAAAAAGCCCATTACAGATTCCCAGTCTTTCAAAAAAATTGCCAATGATTTTTTTCTATAATCAATGTTTCTCTGGTTAATTTGTCCATTTCAGCTAAGTCCATTAACTTCAGTAGCCAGTCTTCTCTTCTGGTATTACTGTATTTTTCCATTTCTGTGCACTGTACAGCGCAGTGACCCAGTTACAAACCGAATGTACTTCTTCAGTTGGTCACCCACCAATCCCAGCAAACCTAATCCAGATTTCAATTGAACATTAACTTTTTGAATATTTTGCTCACTTCTGCTCTGCCTCCTTTAGAGACCTTGTTACACCTAGGAGCCATTTTGAGGTCTACAGCTTCCTCTAAGAGTGCTGCAATCAATCATCTATACACCACATAGAACTCTTCCAATCTTCTTTTTTGTGGCTGTCAGTGCTCTTCATTCTCTAATGCCATTGCTGCTGTTTTGGAATTACCGTATTTGATGGCATATAAGACATACTTTTTTTCCTGAAAAATAACATTTAAAAATAATCTTACACACTGGTGGGTCTTTCACACTAGCAAAAACCAACCCTTTTCCTATGCATTTTGCCACCCTGCAAGTTCTCAGCACTGAGGCAAAATGGACAGGAAAGGGAGTGGAAGCTCCAGAGGGGGAAAGGAACCCTCGTGCAAGGCTTCCCCCCTCTTTCCCTCCCATTTTGCATGGGAAGGGAAAAAAGGTAGCTCCAGAGGGGGGAAAAGAAAGTTTGTGCAGCTTTCTTCTTGCCCCTTTGGAGCACCTTCCTTTCCCTTCTCTTGCAAACCGGAGGGGAAAGGGAGGGGGCAGAAAGATCCTAGGAATTTCGCCTCTGGAGCTCCCACCTTTCCCTTCCCCTGCAAAATGGAGGGGAAGAGGGGCAGGAGAAGCCATGCTATTTTTTTAAAGTAGTATTTTTCCCCCCAGAAAATAACATTTTAAAATGAGGTGCATCTTATATGCTAGTGCATCTTACACGCCGACAAATACGGTATGTTTTTGGAATTATGTTGCCAGTTTAAGGATTTTAATTGGGGGGGGGGAGGGTGAGTGGTGAAACATAGAGCTACAGGGATAGGTGCTTGTATTGGTTGGTGCTGCTGCTTAGCAAATGCTGGGAAATCTGCTGAGTGTGGCTGGCCCCCACTGTTCTCACCTGCACAGTGATTTGGCTTAAATATAAGGTTTGGGGCATATGGTATGGGCTCAATAAAGGACTGCTTCTTTGTCCCTAAAAATGGGACTTCCCATATAAAATGGGACCTCTGGCAATCTAGTTTCATGTCTTCCTTAATATGATCACCCATCAGCTTGATTCAGAACTAGCAATAGCATAGCAATATTTTTGCTATGTGTATTTTTATACCGCTTATCAGCTAAGTGCTCTCTAAGCAGTTTACAGTGTGTGTTACTAATTGCCTCCAACAAGCTGGGTACTCATTTTAGTGACCTGCGGAAGGATGGAAGGCTGAGTCAACCTGGAGCCCGGCAGGATCGAACTCACAACCTTGTGGCTGCAGGACCGGCATTTAACCACTGTGCCACTGGGACTCTGATTAGGACTTATGAATAAAGGAATAAAGAATAAAGGAAGAATAAAGGGAATAAAGAATAAAGGAAGCTACCTTTTGCTGAGTCAGGCCAATCAAACTGAGTATTATGGACTTGTCAGAAATACAGGGAGTTAAGCTACCTTCTTTCTATCAAGTTCAACCATTTTTCATTCTAGTTCGGTATTGTTTGTACTACAATAGGAAGCAAGTACCCACCCATTCAGAAATGCCATACAGCATAGGGGACAATAGCCTGGACAACATAGGACTTATTTTAAAAGGTCTACATGGAGTTCAGTGGTTTGTTTTTCTCTCTTTTTTTAAAAAAAAGCTGACATGTAGTTCCATTCTTTTTAAAAAAAATTAAAGCAATGCTCAGACATTGGCATGAGAAAAAGAGAACAGAGATAGCATCAGTTGTCGCAAGTCTCCTTTCTGTGCTTGCTTTTGCATCTATACCATTCCCTTTTTTTCTCCAGAGTCTTGTTGTCCTCCTGTTTCAGTACAAACTGTGCCTCAGAGTAGAAAAGGACACCTGCTGAGATTCAGTTGTTTTCCCTCTAACTAGCTAGAACTAAGACTCAAGTGGAAGAAATATTGAGAGAGAGAGGAAGAGAGATTGAACCACGGACTAATGGTTGAAAGCTGTGTAAAGAATATACCCAGTCTCTGCTGAACTTCGGTGGTGATTAGAGTATTGATGGTTCATCACTGGAAAACAACAGCAGTAGTGGTCAGATATTTCCTGCCTGGATGTGAAAGTTGGTTAAAGATCTGAGAGGATTAGCTCCCCGATGACTATAGGTTCTGTTGACCTAATCATGCGTCCTGCAGAAGGAGAAAAAGAATGTTTTGCAACAGTGAGCAAATCCTACTGTGCTAAAACTGACTTGTTTTTTTAAGTTGTGAGCAACCTTACATCCTAATTTTGGGAGAAAGATGGGATGCAAATATAGATAATGATGATGATAGTGATGATAGCGACATTAAAAGAGAAAAAGAATTACATAATAAATGACCAAAAGCCTATTTAGACCTACATTAAGTTCACACAGTGGCCAACCAGTTGCTTATAGGTAAAGCCCACAAACAGGACTTGAGTGTAACACCACTGTCTTTCTCATACTCCTCGGCAACTAAAATACAGAGGCACTTTCCTTTGATCATAGAATCATAGAGTTGGAAGAGACTCCAGGGGCCATCCAGTCCAACCCCCTTCTGCCATGCAGGAACCCACATCAAAGCCCTCCCAACAGATGGCCATCCAGCCTCTGCTTAAAAACCTCCAAAGAAGTAGACTCCACCACACTCCATGGAGGCAGCAGATTTCACTGCCGGACAGCTCTGACCGTCAGGAAGTTCTTCCTGAGGTTCAAGTGGAATCTCCTTTCCTGCATCTTGAATCCATTGCTCCATGTCCTAGTCTCTGGAGTGGCAGAGAACAAGCCTGCTCCCTCCTCAACATGACATCCCTTCAAATATTTAAACATGGCTATCATGTCCCCTCTTAACCTTCTCTTCTGCAGACTAAACATACCCAGCTCTCTAAGCCGTTTCTCATAGGGCTTCATGACTTCCACACCTTTCAACATTTTGGTCACCCTCCTCTGGACACATTCCAGCTTGTTGATATCTTTCTTAAATTGAGGTACCCAGGACTGGACACAATATTCCAAATGAGGCCTAACCAATGCAGAATAGAGTGGTACCAGTACCTCCCTCGATCTAGACACCATACTCCTATTGATGCTACCAAGAATCGCGTTGGCTTTCTGGGCTGCCTCATCACGCTGCTGACTCATGTTCAGCTTGTGATCTATCAAGACTCCTAGATCCCTTTCACATATACTGCTATCCAGCCATGTGTCCCCCATCCTATATTTGTGCATTCCATTTTTTCTGCTTAAGTGTAGGATCTTACATTTCTCTCTGTTGAACTTCATTTTGTTAGCTTTGGCCCAGCTCTCCAGTCTGTCCAGATCATTTTGAAATTTGATCCTGTCCTCTGGTGTATTAGCAACCCCTCCCAATTTGGTGTCATCTACAGATTTGATCAGCATACTCTCTACTCCTTCATCCAAGTCATTGATGAAGATGTTGAATAGCCCTGGGTGTAGGACAGAACCCTGTGGCTCCCCGCCAGTCACTTCTCTCCAGGATGAAAAGCAGCCATTGGTGAGCACCCTTTGGGTTTGGTCGGTCAACCAATTACCAATCCAGCTAACAGCAGCCCTGTCCAGCCCACATTTTACTAGCTTCTTTGCAAGAATGTCATGGGGAACTTTGTCAAAGCCTCCAGAGGGAATCCATGCCCATCATGGCTAGTAGCTATTGATACTTCGATCCTCTAATTTTTCAAATCCCTTTTCTAGCTATCAAGGTTAATAGCATCAGTACATATTTTGGTAGCAAAATTCCACAGTTCATGTGATTTGTGAATAAGTACTTCTTATCTGAGTCAGTTTCAGTGGATAATTTTCTTTTATTATGAAAAATGGGGTAGGGGAGAGCTTCTCCCTATCCGCTCTCTACATATCATGTGTGATTTTATATACATGTCTCCTCTTATCCCAAAGATAGGTAGATCAAATAGAACCAGAGTCAGTCCCCTCCAGGCACAGTGGACACATGCTGATACCATATATCTGAGGTTGATCTCCTTGAAATGTCTTGTCTATGTCATCAGGATGCAGCAACATAAATGTCCACAAACCACTGGAATCCAGAACCCAGTGCGTTCACAGTATAGTGCCCCCAATATGGTCAAGTGGGTTAGGTTTGTGTGTATGTGTCTTTATAATGTTTATCGGCTGCATCTGCATCAGCATCTTTATGAGGCACTGGGTTTTATCATTCTTAACTGTAAGTTGTTCAGGATCGTGCCCTGAGAAAACATTAAGAATAAAAGTAAATAATTACATAGACATACAAAGGAAATCTAAACAAATGGGTCGTGATAGGTATTTGTTATTTCCGTTCTGTGCCATTAAGATGTATAGTTAAATCCTAAGCATGTTTACTGTTCTGAATAAACATTGTGTTCAATATAGCTAACGCCCAAGTGAGTTACAACAGAAGTGTGCTGTCATCTAAGGTGGCAGTCCTACACATACACAAGAATAGGTTTCATTAAATTTAACAGAACTTATTTCCAAGTAAATTTGGCATAGGATAGGGTATAATGTATAGCATCTTGGGTGTCTGCACTATGTAAAGAGCAGGAGCTTTGAATACATTTAGTATAGTTATGACCAGGGATCTTATTTACAGAGCATTAATAGTATGAATGCAGTCCTCATGTTTATTTTAAGTTTCACCTTAAAGAAAAACTCTTAAACTGAAATGATCTGTTTTGTAGGGAAGCATGATCCCTTGTCTTTATCAGTAGAATGGCAGAATGTGACATCTTTTAAGTGAGAAGTTTAGCTAAACTCCTGAGGAATCTGTAGAATCAAAATAGGTCTGTGAATATACCATCTGTAAGGTGAATTTAACAATCTAAAGTATATGACATGTGGGGAGGAATCCTTTGTTATAACTGCCTATCTTGATTTCAGCTCTGAACATAGCTTATTTCAGAATTATGTGATGAAGTCCTCTAAAATATTGGGAGGATTTTCTCTGATGCAAGTGAGAAGCTATTTTCAAGTGTGAAAGTGCAATCCAGATATATATCTTATCTGAACGCTGCTCACTGCACTCATTAGAATTTACTCCAATAGCATCCTGAACTGTGAATGAGAAATTGAATTACGGATCTGTCATAGAAGCACTTTTGGCTTGGGTTTTTGAAGTGTGTGTCCCAGGTTCAGCATTCTTGAAGGAGGTGGTCATTTCTCTGTGCTTTTCTTTTAGGGAGGATTTAAAATCAAGAGAGGCACATGCTCATTCACTCTTGCCCAGTTGGATGGTGCTATAATTGATCTATACTCCGTGTTTATAAATGTAGACATCTGAATGCATGTGTTCAAATGAGTGCCTTAGATGAGATGCAATTTTTTTTTTCCTTTTTGTTACACAGCTTAATCCAAGCCAGAACAGCTGCCGGGACAGCGACAGCGAAAGCGCCAGTGGCCAATCCAAAGGGTTCCATCGGAGCAGTTCCCGAGAGAGACTCAGTGATGTAAGCACAATTTCTCAACTGGTTCCACTGTTACTTGCATTGACATCCCAAGGTAGAAAGGAAATGAGTCAGAAACTTGTTGTTTTGGTAAGAGTGCTTGATTCATCCCTTGAGCAGTAGTTGAAAAGCAGTGCTGGCTTCAGAATTTGTGGGTTTCCAAACCTCTTGAGTAGGGATGTAAATCTCTGCATGGTCAGTCAGGGATGATGAAATAAGTAGCCCAGAAAGAACCACGGATTCCCTCTTTCTGTTTTGTTTTTTTAAAATTTATTGAATTTATTTCCTGCTTTCTCAATTAATAGTCTTCAAGGTAATGAAGAATAAAATTCAATGATAAGAAAGATAATAAACATTTAAACTTATCAACTGCAAAGGAATGGCATAACAGCATTAGCCAGATAAAACCTGCATCAGTAGCCTATTAGCTTAGGCACCAAAGGAATAAAAAGTCCGTTGCCTGCCAGCTGGAATAGAGCAGGGCTTCCTTTAACAAAGATTTCTAAAGGGAGCAGTCCCCTCTTGGTTCCCTCTAAATGTATCTCGTGATGGAAGAGAAAGAAGGGCCTTTCCTGAGGCTGTGGGCAGGTTCATATTGGAGAGTTTAATCTTTCAAAGAGCATGGCCTTATGGTATGTAAGCCTTTATTTGTAGGTCAATAATCATCACTTTGAATTGTGCCTGGAAAAGGACCAGTAGCTTGTGAAGCTGTTGTAACAACGCAATCATTTAGTCCCCATAACTATCTCTCCTGAGTAGTCCATCTCCAGCAATCTGTGCTGACTAAATTTTCCAAATCTTGTATTTAAATATTGAGTTTAACTGTAGTCACATTTGGTACCACAAGTGCATCAAAATTCCCAAGCAAAACAACTTCTCTGAAGAGGTTGTCTTAGGAGTGGTGGCTTCAGAAGGCATTATGGGGAATCTAACACCTGACCTTCAATTCTGCATTGAAGAAATAGCTGATTTCTGTGTCTTTACGTAGTTCCTTTCTGCACTTTTGACTCACAATAAGAGCAGTTAGTAACAGACAGTCCATGTACAGTGGTGTATTACTGGATTATAATGTGGCACTTATATGGCACTGAAATGTGATGAATTGATTCCTCTGTCCAGCTTTTTGGTGGCCCACTGACCATAGGAGCTCCTATCCTGAACTGTAAACTGTGGTATCTAATCTTCTTCTGGAAGCTAGGAGTGAGCAATGTGGTTTGGTCATGATCAACAGAAAGAGTTTTTGCTAATTTTCTCATACGACTAACAGTTTGGTCTGCACAATAAATTAATGGACAGTGGTTCCACCACACATAATAAAACAGTCCTTCACACAACATATTTGTATGATTTGCTCCCACAGAATTTGGGGAGAGTCACTAGCTTAGGAGACTTCAAGAGGGAATTAAGACAAATTTATGGAGGAGGAGGAAATAGGTCTATAAATGACTGTTAGCCAATATGACTGAATAGAACCACCACGTTCAGAGGCAGTATGGCATTAAAAAACTAGTCGCTTTGGAACATTATTAGTAGGTGTTTATACACTGTTTCGGGACTTTTCAAAGATGTCTGCCCTACTTAAAATTCGGTACGGAATTGATATTCAAGTAAGGAATTAATATTGGAGAATCTTGTTATACATAATAAACACTGCTAGAATAACTCCGTATCCCTTCACTAGATGACTGAGTATTGAAGCTTTATGAAATGGCAGAGCTGAATACATTAGCCTATTTGGGAACTTTTCAAAGGCATTTGGCTGGCTATTCTGGGGGCCAAATGTTGAACTGAGGATCATAGTGGGCATTAAGGGGAATGCACATTCCTTGCAAATACACTTTTGTCTGTCATGGCAGAATTGTGTAATATGTGTAGGCCTCAGTAATCAGACTTACAAATGATCAGTCACAAAACAAAGTGTGTTGTGTATGAAATAGTCACCTGTGAAGGGAATTTCTGGTGGCAAGATTGGTGAATGTCTACCATTCATGTAGCTGGTGAAGGATTGGCCACAAACGAGATCAGGAGCCTGTAATCTAGCCAATTTTGCAGGACAAATTGTCCCCTGGGAAGAGGGGACTCAGAGGGAATTGTTGGGGACCCCATGCCAGCTATCAGTGCCCAGGAGAGAAGAAGAGAAAACATCTGGAAGTGGACAGTGCTGCAGGGAGTTGCAGAGCTACCATTATCTTGTTGCAGTACCTGAAGAAACTGAATCTTGCCACCACTTTTAAAAATTTAAGCTGTATGTAATATATGATGCTTAAATCATCCTTTGCAGTGCTGGGTCAGACTGATCCTGGCACTTTCATCTCTACTGTGGATCTAAATTTCTGAACAAGCTTCTTTAGTAAATTTAATTTTCTTGACTTTAAAAATTAATGCAAGTTTAAAAGGAGTTGCTTTTACTGGAGGATGGAAGTAAGTGAAATGGCACAGATCGTAGCATCTGAACTGTCAAACTTTAACATTGCTACAAGTGTATTTCTGCTTGTTCAACTTCTCTATTCGACATAATACCAGTGATTCTGACATTAGCTTCGGAACTTTACTCATCTGTCCATCTAGGTATTGACTGTTAAGCTTGACAGTGTTTGACGACGACGACGACGACGACGACTACTATTATTATTATTATTATTATTATTATTATTATTATTATTACTACTACTACTACTACTAAAGAACTCTTCCTGATTGTCAGTGTATTAAGTTAACACATGAGTTCAACTGTGTTTTATTACAATACAGATGTATAAACAAATCTCTCAGTATATTTCCCTTTTTAGATTTGAGGACTCAGATTTTTATAGAATTTATAACTTTACACTGGTGACTTTATTGGGGATCTGCAACACTTTAGTAAAATTTATGAACCTCGTCCCCGACTCAAGATTAAGATCAGGGAAAGACAAGCTGGCTGGAGAGAGAAGGTCAAATCAGACTGACAACAGCGTGGTGTCAGATTGGAGAGGACAGAGACAGTGTGAATTAACAAAGATTACATCTTTAGGGAAAATGTTTGGTAAACAAGGATCAAAATTTTAACATAGGTAGAGAATGAAAGATGCTGGAAGATAGAGACAGAGCCTCTTCTTGAAAAGAAAAAGAAGAAGAGGAAGAAGAAAGAAGCACCTTATTTCTACATTTGGATATATATATAGAACTAGTCCTATTTATTCTTACTCTTCACCAAAGCAGTTTTTAATTATAATAATTTAATTTATCCGTTTCATTTGATTCTGAACTATACTGGATACATTGCCATCTGATTTAATAACATATTGAATATTTAGATATTGAACATACTTGTTTAAAATTTCTAGTAACTTCTCTTTTCTTTTAAAATTTTTCATAATTAATAAGAAAAGAGATTAATATTTAATGAGTTTGATAAATATTTTGACTATAACTTTATATATTATTCTTTCGCTTACTCAACTATGTGTGACTTCATTCTACTGCAGGGGAAGGGTTAGCAAAGTTATGTTTAATCTGTTCAAGGTCCAGACTACCCTGTATTAGCTTGAAGATAAGATTGTTATTCTTGGCATATTTATTTTTTAAAGTCTCTTTTACACTCTCTATTCAGATTATTTTTGCTTTCTATTGTATAAGAGCTCCATCTAGTGTTGTTATGATAACTGAAGCCCCTGTCAGAGTGCTGATAATGAGCAGCAGCTGTCGGTCCCTGGGGCTGTGGCTGGAGAGGAGTCCTGCAGCTCAAGAGCTCCCCCTGCTGCCATGGACCAAGCAGGCTCGGACGTCCCTCTGCCTGCTCCTTTAGGGCAACAGGGATCCGATTCTGAAGACGCTTTGGAGCCTGTGTCACTCAGCCCACAGACAGGCAGAGACTCAAGAGAGCTGAGCAGAGGGAGGCTTCCTTGATTAAGTTCAAGAAGCGGTGACCGGCCACACCTGTGTCTTGGGCTATATAACTGCCTGTCAGGAGGCTTTCCTTTGATTATGGCAAATTTTCTACAAGCCCTCTCCTTGCTTCCAGCACCTGGCTCCTGATACCTTGGATTGATCTCTTGGCTCCAGACCTCTGGCTTTTGGAACTCTGACTATGGCTTTTGCTTGTCGTTCTGGTTTAGGTAAATGGACTTCCCCTGAGTAAGTGCTTCCTTGAGTCTTCCTGACGGGACTCTGCTATCTCTCCCACTCACTTCTCTGGGCTGTCTCACTGCCTGGGTCTCTGACCCTGACAGTTATATTCAATATTCAATATCTATATTTAATCTTAAAGTATCTCATATGTACTCTCCAACTACTTTAGGGTCTTTCTCTCTCTCTCTCTCTCTCTTTCTCCCCTCTCTCCTGATGTATTATTATCATGAATTTGTAATGGCACAATCAAGCTATTGGCATAAGTAAGCTGGAATACAATTATATAGGCTTATTAATTTAAGTACTTTAAAAAATATTTAATATTATAATCTAAATAGAATATTTAATTGCTCAACTATATTTTTGGTGGAGTAGAAGTTTGATAGGTATTTGCAGTTTCTTTTCTTTCTGTTTGCTTATTATCTGATAGATTTTTCTGTTATCCGATATATTTGAGATATTTGTTTTTGAAACTAGGAAATTTTTTGAAGAAATATTAATTAACATTTTATATTTTTTATAGTAGATAATAGTAGATAAGAGATAAAATCTTCCTTATAATAGAAAGAATTAATGTGAAAGTATTAATAAAAGCTAATAATGATGGGATTGGGAACAAGACAAGCAATTATTCAATCTCAAATACTAACCCAATTGCAATGAAGACCCTTCTTACAGCTTCAAATTAAATCATCGAATGCTAATATATCTATATGAAAAGAGGTCAGAAAATTGAGAACGGAACTAGGAAGTAAAATGAAATCTACAAGGATAGAAATTAAATCAGATCTTAGGAAGGAACTGGAAACCTTTGGCAAAAAGCTGGAAAGTGTTACAAAAGAATTAAAACATATGAACAGGAAGACTGAGGAAATACAGGAAAAACCAATCAACATCTGTTTTGACACTAATGTTTACAGAAATGTCTATAGAAATGAAAAATAGGGACGAATGTTTTTAGATTCAAGAACTGGAAGTGAAAAAACAGGAGGAATTATACACACATCTCTTGCTCCTGTTGCTCATTTCATAAGCTGGACAATGGAACAAATGAACCTAGAGATGGATAAAATTTTCAGAGTAAACTCAACAGTAGCTAAAAAGAGAAATGTTCCTCATGGCAGTGTGATTTATTTTTTTTCAAGAAAGGGTAAAAGATTTAATTCAGTATAACAAAGATATACCCCAAAATTGGTAATTGAAGACAAAGAATTAAAGATTTTTGAAGATATTCCTTCACAAATTTTGAAGAAAAGAATGAAGTTTCTTAACCCAGCTCTTAAGAAGGAAAGACATATTATACAGATGGCATAGAAATGAAAGGATCTCTTTTACATGCAAAGAAAAGAGATTGATGCTTAGTACACTGTAAAGGCCAAATATTTGATCAGGAAATACGAACATGAATTGGAAGGACATAAAGATAATGTGTACCAGAACATAGATAAGGACACAATGGAAATAGACATAACTTCACAAAGGGAAGAAGTAAAAAAAGTGAATAGACAGTTACAAAAAGAGGAACAAGCAAGACATAACTTTTGATCAAGAAGGAGGTCAGGATAAAGATATCACATCATTGGCTTATGTAATACTTAAAAATGGGGATCAAGGTATTGCCATGGAATGTTCAAGGCCTTAATTTCCCATATAAAAGAATATTTCATTTCCTGGAGAAATTAAAACTGGGCAAAACATCCCTACAGGAAACACGCATTAGAAACAAAGATTTGAAATATATAAGGAATCTGAAATGTAGGGAAGCTTTTTAACTGCTGCGGATAAAAAGAAAAAAAAGGAGTAAACATATATGTGAACAGTAAACGCAATTCGAAAGAAAATATGCAAAGATCCTCAAGGACAATTCATAGCAGTGGTGTTGGAATCTTGGTAACAAAAATGCTGATTGTGGGGTTGCATAGCCCATTGGAAAATAAAAGTAAATTCTATAAGTATTGGATAGATCTTTTGATGACAAAATGAAAATTAAGAATAAAGCAGAAGGTAAACTTTCAAAAACATTCTTTGATCTATTGCATAATCTAACACTCATGGCTATTTGGAAGAGAAAAACATATCAATCCTAGACCAAATTTTATAGCTGGCTAAGTAGTAGGTATCTTTTTCTTGCCCATATAAGTGGCACCAAAGTGCTGTATGCTAGTATTAAGAAGATGGAAACTTTTCCGAGGACAAACCTCTGATCACAATGCCGTACTTCTCTCATTGCAGAATAGAAATAATGAATATAATTGGAAATTACATAATGAACTGCTAAAAGCTGATAAGATAATTGAAAAGACAAAAACAGAAATGAAAAAATTTTTGATGAGCCAATAAGGCAGTATAGAGGGTACTCTTCATACAAGAAGCAGCACAATTAAGGCAAAAAAAGAAAGATAAAGAACAGAAATTCTTAGAAGAACTATAAAAGAAAGAATATAAAATTGCAATATGAAATAAGTTTTGAAAAAAAACAACTGGATATACAAGCTACATCAGAAATTGAAAAACAATGAAATTTTTAGCACAAAGACACTTCGAACATGCAGATAAGCTGGGAAGAATTAAGAAAAAGGATAAACATCAAATTCTAGAAATTAGAGAAAGCAAAAAACAAACAATCATCATCATCAGAACAAAATCAAAAGCATCTTTATTTATTTTCAGAACTTGCTCACAGACAAACCTCCTTCCCAAGAGAAAATGAATAAGTTAATTAAATATTTAGAAGAAACATAAATACTTCAAATTATGAATATACAAAGAGATGAATTAAATAAACAATAAGATATCTGAAAAATAATATAAGAACAGTTTTAAATATCATTGAATATTGTCAAAAACATAATAAAAAAACTGGACCTCATCGTTCTCGAAGCTGAAAAAGTATTTGATAATGTTAATTGGACTTACATAATGGAAGTAATAAATAGAATGAGTGGAACAACCCTTACTAACTGGATTAAAGCCATATACAGAGATAAAAGAGCTCAGCTTTTGATTAACGGAGGAAAAAACAGAGCAGTTACACATTCATAAGGGAACAAGGCAAGGCTATCCCCTTTCACCTTTATTTTTTTTTTAATTTGCTTAATTTAAAAAAAAAATAGCAAAACCCTCTAATTCAAGAAACAGAGATTCATAGACAACCTTGTAATAATACTTGAAAACCCAATAAACAGTATAAAGAGCGTCCTTCAATCATAATCTAGGGAAGCAGCTGGATTTAAGTTTAAGAAAGAGAAAATAATGATTCTAACAAAGAATATGTCATATATAGAAGATGTTGAATTATCAAACTTACAAGTTTTGAATTAGCCAAAAAGTTAAATATTTAGGATTACGGTAACCAAAAGTAAATCTGAGCTCTTTGATAACAAGTATTAGAAAATAAGGAATGAGATAAAGAAGGATTTAAGAAGATGGAAAAAACTGGATTTATCTTTCTTGGAAAGACCAATGCAATCAAAATGAAAGTCTTACCAAAAATGGTATTTTTATTCGAAAACATTCTGATAATTCATAGTGATCAACTTTTAAACATTGGAATAAAGACTTATCTAAATTCATTTGGAAATTCATTTGGAAATGAAAGACTAGAATCAAATGGAAGAATTCAGAGGATTGTAAAGAATGAAGTGGGATGGGCATACCTCACCTCAAACTTTATTACCATGCTTGTTGTCTTTCCAAGGTAACAAACTGGATAAAATTAAGTAATATAAGACAACTAAATTTAGGAAGATTTTACTTGAATTATGGATGGCATACATATGTCTGGTATGAGACAGAGTAAATAAAGAATTCTATGAACATTTTGTTAGAGAAGCACTCGTAACAGTTTGGACAAATTATAGGGATTGGTTCTATCCTAAAATTCCACTCCAGGTTTTACCTCATGAAAGCTTTTACAGATTAGAAAAAACCCAGGCTGATAAATACTTACAAGGATATTGTCAAAATAATGGATAATGTTCAATTAAAATTTAAAGAGGAATAAGTTACCTATGGTTACACTACTCATTGGCAGCTTTACAGACAGCTAGCAGAAAAGTTTAAAATGGACTAAAAAATTGGAGGTATAGAGTCAAAGGAAACAGAATTTGATAAATTATTAAAACAATGAACAACAAAACTTGTTGGGCAGATTTATAAATTACTGTTAAATTTGGAATAGGAACAAGATGTAGTTAAAGATAATATGATTAAACAGGCACAAAATATAGGCCACACAATATATCTTAACCAATGGGAGAAATCTTGGAACATTAATCAGAAATTCACAGAGTACCAATATAAGAGAAAATTACAAGATTTTTTTAGACAGTGTCAAACTCCATTACAAATATCAAAACTGGGAAAAGAGAATAGTTATAAATACTGGAAATGTAATCAAAAAGGAGCTTTTTATTATTTGTGGTGACAGTATACTAAAGCAAGAAAGATTTGGAAACAGATTCATGAACAGATAACAAATTCTTAAAATAAATTTTTCATTGTCACCAGAAATATACCTACTTACCTACGGAATTGATGTTCAAGTAAGGAGGTAATATCAGAGGATCTTGTTATACATGATATACATTGCCAGAATAACTTTTGCCCAGAGATGGAAAGATCTCCATATCCTTTCAATAGATGATTGAATTTTGAAACTTTATGAAATGTCAGAGCTGAATACATAGCCTGTTTGGGGACTTTTCAAAGGCATCTGACTAGCCACTTACAGGGACCAGATGCTGACCTAAGGATCATAATGGATATTAAGGGGAATATTAATACATTTGCTAATACATTTTTATCTCTCAGAGCAGAATTTTGTAAAATATGTATGCCTCAGTAATCAGACTTACAAATGATCAGTAACAAAACAAACGCATTATGTATAAAATATATAACTCCATGACATTGGGAAGCAGTCTCATACCCTCTAACTGTTTTTGACTATAACTCCCATCAGTTCCAGACAGCATAGCCAATTACGAAGGGTTTTGCAAATAATAAACAACTGGAGGACAACAGTATGGTAAAAGTGGCACTTTTTATGTGCACAAATAGCACAAACAGTGCACACACATACAATGACAGGACAAAAACAGCTCAGTTGAGCTTTCTTAAAGTGCTCTTGTGTTTTCTGGTTGTAAGCGTTAGGCGAGATGTTATGATACTCTGCCATCTCTCCTGCAAGATACGTGATTTTCATAAACTTGATAATAACTGGAGAACATGATTGAAGTCATACTGGCCAGACAATGTATTTTGGGGTCAGGCTGACCTGAGATGTGTTCAGGGTCATAAATCCGGAGAGGATTAGGCAGGAGAATCTGATGCTAATGGGTTTGTGCTGATCTTTTTTACCACCCCAGGCTCCATGCATTTCCCAATACAATGAAAGACAAATTGCCCAGATTGGTGAGCAATCAGAAACCATCCCTCAATCTTGTCCTGCGGAGATCTTCTCTATACGCCCGTCCTGACCGAACATTAGGAGATTGTCATGAGTGTCATCACTGTCTTGTCACTCTGGAATTCAGCAATCAGCCCATTCCGGACCCCTTTATCAGTCCCATGGGAAAGCCATTATGGCTTTGTCAGTGCACCCCTTCAGAGTGTGGAATAGAGTATAAAAACCTTGGCTTCGAACCCAGCCATTTGTTATATATTGGACATAGTATGTTGTACGTGGTGCCCCAGATTGCCTTTGCTTCATGCTTGCCTCTGAGCCACGCCGCTGTGACACATTCTTCAGGACTAATAACTATTGCTCTTTTCACCCAATCTGTCTCTATCCTGCCTTTCTTGTCTCACTTTCTGAGAGCCTTGTTTGGTTCTTAAGAGTGTCTGACTTCCCGTATGTATGTCATGACATACATATAAAACACTTTTGTATAAAACGTTCGTATAAAACACTTTGTTTAATTGTAACTGGAGTCCTCTCTACAGTTAGTTCTGGTATACACAGGTAAAAAGATGCTGCCATTACCCTCCTCTTGCAGGCCTCCTTTGAGTGACAATTCCTCCAAATTCTTTTTTTTATTATTTTTTTATTCAGAAAAATTCATCAGTATTAAAAATAAAGTCAGCTAACTTATACCGGATGACATAAGTTTATAATATGATTCACAAGTGTCTTTTTGTATTATTTTTATCAATCAATTGAAGAAGAAGAAACAGCAAAAGAAAAAAAGATAGAACAAAAAAAAAGCATATCCACACCAAACATTTTATAAATATAACTTCCATTTGTTTGAACCTACCCTCGTCTTGAAAAATTCAGAAAAATGCCAATATATGTAACCTAAACTTCCTTTTAATATGTTCATCTTTGTTCTCTCTATTCCTCCTTATTTACATATTTTCAAATCTGTTATATTAATAACGTACATACTTATACAATTTTACTCTTATTCTCCTAGCAAAATTGCTAGTTTGTCAAATACCTCTATATCATAGCAAAATGTTATCTACACCATGGTTTAGAACAATTCCTCTCTTTTTAGTCTTCTTAATATATATTTAAATATACTTAATTTATTCAATCATTGCATTGCCCCAGTTTTGATGGAGGAATTTCATTACCAGAACCCATTCTTTCAATATTTTGTTTGATTTCCCATTAATTTTTGAAGTAAGCAGATCATTTTCTTTTATCTCCAGTACTTTAAGCATCCATTGTTCTAATGTGGGAATTTCTGTTAATTTCCAAGATTTTGCTGATACTAACCTAGCAATTGATCTAGTAATTAGATATGGTAAAATTATCCAGTATTTTTTGATGATTATTGGATCAATATTCTGAGTCATATTTAATAAGAAAAATTCTGGTGAGAGAGGGATTTTAATGCCGAATATTTTGGTTAAGACTATACATAACTGCACCCAAAGTTTAATAATTTTGTTACAACTCCACCACATATGTATGAAGGTTCCTGTTTTCTCTTGGCATTTCTAGCATTTGATCTGACATGTGTTATACATTTTATCAAGTTTAGAAGGTCTTAGGTACCATTTATAAAACATCTTGATATAATTTTCTTTAAGATCCTAAGCTAATGTAAACCTATGAGATAATTTCCAAGATATTTCCCAGTGTTCTAATTCGATTTCATGACCCAAGCTATTGGCCCAAGATATCATGGTATTCTTTCCTGTTTCATCTTCTAGTTTATAATTTAGTATAAATTTATATAATTTAGATATAATATGATCTGTTGGGCCAAATGCTATCTTTTCACATTCACTGGGAATCTCTCTCATGTTAAAGCCTTCTAGTTTTAGATGTATCTTAAATCTTTCACGTAATAGTCTATATGGGAACCATGAAAGCTGGAAAACCATTTGATCCAGTTTCTCTCTTGTTTTTAATTGTGGTGTAAGTAAATTATCTGATTCTAGTACATCTTTATAGGTTAACCATTTGTGTTGAATGTTCGCCTGTCTTCCAAAAAAGGCTTCTTGAGGTGATACCCAAAAAGGAATTTTATTATAAATTTGTTTCTTTATTTGGGTCCAGATTCTCAGTAATGATCCTTGTATAAACTGATTAGAGAATTCCCTGTCTACTTTTGCTTTATTATACCAGATATAGGCATGCCAGCCCATTCTGGTATCTGCTCCTTCTAGTGTCAATATTCTACTATTTTTTAATTTAATCCATTCTAACATCCAGGCAATTCCACTTGTGTAATAGTACACTTTAAGGTCCGGAAGGCTACGTCCACCACGTTCCTTTAAATCTATCAGATTTTTCCAATTTATTCTTGGTTTTTTTCCTTCCCAGATGAATCTAGAAAGCTCTTTTTCCCATTCCCAAAAAGGTTTGTCATTTTTAATTATCGGTATATTTTGAAAAAGGAAATTCATTTTGAGAAGAACATTCATCTTTACACTTGCAATCCTTCCAAAAAGGGATAGATATAATTTGGACAATTTTTCTAAATCTTTCTTAATTTCTTACTATGTTCTTAAATAGTTGTTATAGAGATCTGTGTTTTGTTTTATAACCCAAATGCCTAAATATTTTCTTTTCTTTTGAATCTGGAATCCTGGAGACACTGGCACTGCAGGTGGATGCCAATCTCCTACACCTCTTAGGATAAAAGAGTAGATTGAATTCTTCATTGTTTTAGGTCAGTAAGAATAAAGTCGATTGATTGACATTCCTAGTATGAGGATACAGAAACAACCATGTAGTTCAGACAACTTAAAAAAAAAACATTTCATGAAAGATACCAAAGATAAGTGTGGAGACTGAATCATTTTTCACACAAAACTGGAAATAAAAACATAGGGTTTAAGTAATTTTGGCTTGGTTTTGATTTTAACAGTTAGGTTTTGGAATGGCAAAGTTTGAACGAGTGTTAATCATAAGAGCTGACAGTCCTGGGATAAATGTGGTATCGGTACGTGTAATCCATACCCACTAAGGAAAAACTGATCTATTGGAGAGGTTGGCAGAATCTCTGCTAATAACTATCCCTTCACATATTTTGCTGACATAGCAGAAATTTAAGTACGCTTTTCTCGGAATCCTCATAATCTCCACTTCACTAGCAACTTTGGCTTACAGACATAACAACCATGTGAGAAGAGATAAATACATCGCCAGCCAAGATTGTGGTCACTTTCCAGCCTTTTGTGAGATTCTTTTCTTTCTGAAAAATAAATAGTGTTCTTCAGTTCCTTCATGTGCACTTTAAAAAAATCTCATCTTTTTAGGTAAGATTTGTTCTGTTTTTACTTATAAAACCATTATCTTAAAAGACCTAGGGTGGTGGCAGTTTTGTCCCACCCTCTGCTTGGAAAGGAAGGGAGACACAAAGAAGAGAATGTGCCAGTATTATTGTCATAAGGAGGAGTCATGGAATCAGAGTGAGAAGGCGCCTTATGGGCCTTTGGCTCCAACCCCCTGCTCAGTGCAGGGTCTCCAGCTAGAACATTCCCAGAAGTAGCTGTTTAGCCTCTTTTTAAAGACATCCCAAAAAGACGTGAGCATCACAAGAGAAGAACCTCATGAGTTGACATCAGCCTCTTTACTATCTTCTTGATTGTAGTCATCCTTTGAAGATGGCAGTTGATTAGGGGTGTGTACGAGGGGGGGAGAGTCCTCTTATTGACAACAGGGGTCACCTCTCTCCCTCACACACTATGCTGTTGGTGTGGTTGATGTGGTTTAACTGTGTGGTTTAGCTGTGGTGTGGTTTAATGGCTGCTTGTTTGATTTCATATCCCATGTTTCTCCCAACGTAGGTCTCAAGGTAGATCACAACACAGATTCAAAACAAAATGTAGCTTTAAAAGATCAGTAATTATAACTAATATTTTATTAGATAGCAGCAGCAACAGCAACAATAACAATAATAATAATAATTTTTTATTTCTTAACTTGCTCCCCCCAAAGCTTGAGGCAGGGTACAACATAGATTAAAATCCGGTATATAAAGAAAGACATGTAAAACCATTTTAAACACATAAAATTAGATTAAAACACAACCACTACACATTAACATCCTCTCTTAAGAATATACCAATTTAAATTTCATACTTTAAAATCAAATGGGTAGGCCTGCTTGAAGAGGTAAGTCTTTCAGATAGCATGTTTAGCTGTTGAATCTCTTCTTGTGGGTCATTCTACAGTCTAGAGTAACTGGCAAAAAGCTCCTCTGGGTGACCATTGCCGGTCTAAACCTGACTGGTTTAAGTAAATGGCCCCCAGAGGACCTGCGTGTGCAGGGCAGATTGTATGGGAGGAGGTGATCCTGCTGGCAGCTTGGACCAAAACCATGTAGGACTTTAAAGGTAATAACCAACACTTTGTACTTTGCCCAGAAGCTAGTTGACAACCAGTAAAATATTGGTGTGATATGCTCACTCATAGATGTACCTGTAACCACTCTGGATTTTTTGGATCAGTTTGGAGTTTCTGAACTTGGTGCAATGTACAGTGCATTGTAGAAGTCCAACCTTGAGGTTACTAGCTTGTCCACTACCATCTTTAGGTCTTCCAATTTTAGGAAGGGGTGAAATTGGTGTATCACCCAAAACTGATAAGTGCTCCTCACTGTCACATATCTGAGCTGACATTTGGAGAGACAGATCCAGGAGCACTCCTGCTCTACACAGTCTTTCATAGGGAGCGTGACCCCATCCAGAACTGGTTGACACACTTCCAACCCCACATCTGGACCCATCATTCCACTGAAAACTAGGTGCAGAATTTGTTCTACAGCATGAATGGCACCAGATACTGACTCAGTGGTCTTACCATGGATGTTGAATTCCTTCAGCACACACCAGTGCCAAGACTTCAAGCTTGGAGCTACACAATTGATTTCACCATCGCCCCTTAATCGGCACTTAGGACGTACAGGAATACAGACAAGGGGTCACAGAGGTGACCTTGGAGGCTTCTGTGGATGAAAGATCTACTGTAAAGAAGAGACACGTGGTACTAATAGGTTTCCTGTTGTGAACAACAAAAGATGTCTCATGAGGTAAACTGCCTTACAGGAGTGAAGATTCCTGATGGAACAGAGAACCTGACAAAATTTAAAAAAAAAAAAAAGGAGAAGTAGCAGCATTATTGGTTAATGATGTGTACACCTGGGAGGAGAACCATTACCCAGAGCATAGAAAACAGATTAAGAGTTGTTGGGGAAAAATTACATGGGAGAGAAACAACAATAATCTCATTTTGGAGATCTACTATATGCCCTGCAACCAGACTGAAATGTTGGCTGTTGCCTTCCTTAAAAGATCAAATATTCAAAAAGGAGAGATACTGTATTAATGAGAGGCTTCAGTCACCCTGATATTTGTTGGTAGTCAAAGCCTGCCAAGAAACTAAGGTCCAAAAAATTCCTTACTAGTCTTGTAGGAAATTTCATTGAGGAAAAAATAGAGGAAGCAACAAAGAGATTTTGGATTTGATCCTAAGTGGCAGAGATGAACTGGTGAATGGGATGGAAATAGAAGATCCTTGGGTGAGAGTGACTATGTTCTCCTGAGATTTGTTATACAAAGGGAAGGAGAAGCTAAACATCAGAAAGTCAGATGCTTACTTCGGGCTTCAAGAAAGTAGCTGATTTCAGTTAGCTTAGGGAAATAGTTTGTAAGATCCCAGAAATGTTAAAGGTAACGGACTTCATGTTGTATGGGAGTTTCTTGAAGATGAGATACACGAAGGTACAGTTGCAAACAATTCCAAGGAAGAATAAAAGTGAGAGATGTCAAAAGAAACCAGGGTGGATGTACCAAGTACTTTCAGATGAGCTGAGATTTAAAAGAGATGAGGCTAAAAAATGGAAAAGAAGACATTTCTAATGAAAAATACAAACAAATCGACAATACTTGTAGGGGAAGATCAGAAAAGCTAAAGATCTGAATGAGCTCAGGCTTGTTAGAGAGGTTAAAAATAATAAAAGGAGGGTGGCTGACTATGTTTGGAATAAGAAGAAAAACAAGGAAATAATAGGGCTGGTGCTTAGAGGGGATGGTGAAATGCTAACAGGGGATAGAGAGAAGGCCGAACTGTTTAATACCTTCTTTGCCCCAAAAAGAAAACATTGCTCTAACTGGGAAATACAGAATAAATTATGTTGTAAGTAGACTATAGCCCAGAATAGGTAAAGAGGCAGTAAATGTCTAACTTCTCTAAATGAATTCAAATCTTCAAGATCAGGTGAACTGCATCCATGATACAAAAGGAACTTGCAGATGTGATATCAGAACCAGTATCAATCAGCTTTGAGAATTCTCAGAGGAAAGGAGAGGTCTCAGCAGATTGGAGGATGGCAAATGTTGCCTCCATCTTCAAAAAGCTGGGGGAGAGAGGGCCTGAGCAAGTATTGACATCAATACTAGAGAAATTTTGAGAAGAGATAATTAAACAGTCAGTCTGTAAGAACTCCAGAAGAATGTGGTGATTACTGTGAGGCAGCATAGTTTTCTCAAAAGAAGTTATGTTAGACAAATCTAACCTCCCCCCCCCTCTCTTTCTGTCTTTGTCTTTTGGATGAAGATAGCTTAGTAGATGAGGGGAGAACTGTGAATGTAGTGTATCTTGATTTTGGTAAAGCTTTTGACAAAGGTTCCCTATGATATACTTGAGGCCAGCTGGTGAACTGTCAGCTAGATAGTTAGATGGATTTATAGTTGGCTCACAGACTGAACCCAGAGAGTGCTCTTCATCCTGGTAGAACTGGATGAAGTTTGTGAGTGAGGTGCCTTAGGATTGTCAGGTTCAGAGACCCGGGTGGCAAGACAGCCCAGAGAAGGGAGTGGGAGAGCTAGCAGTGTCCTGCCGGGAGGAGTCAAGGAAGCGCTTACTCAAGGGAAGTCCATTTACCTAAGCCAGAGTGACAAGCAAAAGCCATAGTCAGAGTTCCAAAAGCCAGGGGTCTGGAGCCAAGAGATCAATCCAAGGTATCAGGTGCTGGAAGCAAGGGGAGGGCTTGTAGAAAGTTTGCCACAAGCAAAGGAAAGCTTCCTGACAGGCAGTTATATAACCCAAGACACAGGTGTGGCTAGTCACTGCTTCTTCAACTTAATCAAGGAAGCCTCCCTTTGCTGAGCTCTCTTGAGTCTCCGCCTGTCTGTGGGCTGATTGACCACAGGCTCCAAAGCATCTTCAGAATCGGATCCCTGTTGCCCTAAAGGAGCAGGCAAAGGGACGTCTTGAGCTGCAGGACTCATCTCCAGCCAGAGCCACAGGGACCAACAGCTGCTGCTCATCAGCAGCAGCTCTGACAGGGGCTTCAGTTATCACAAGGATTCTCTCCTGGGTCTGGTGTTCTTTAGGATCTTTATAAATGACTTAGGTGATGGAATAGAAGGTGTTCTTATCAAATTTGCAAATGAGATGAAATGCTGGGGAGGGGGGAGTTAATACTCCAGAGGACATGATCACAATTCAAAATGATCTTGGCAGATTAGAGAACTGGGCCAAAATTAACAAAATTAATTTCAAGAGTCAGAAATGTAAGGTACAGGAAAAAGGAAATGCACAAATATAGGACTGGTGACTCCTCGCTTGAAAGCAGCATTTGAGAAAAGGATGTAAGAGTCTTAGTAGACATTAAACATAAGTCAACATAAGTGTGATGAAGTGGCCAAAAAAGTCAGTGCAGTTCTGAGCTTTATGAACAGGAATGTGGTGTCTAGATAGAGGGAGGTAGTAGTGCATTCTGTTCTGTTTTGGTGAGACCTCACCTGGAATACTGTGTCCATTTCGGGGCAGCACAGTTTAAGAAGGATATTCGCAAGCTGGAACCTGTCCAGAAGAGGCTGACCAAGAAAATCAAAGGTCTGGAAGGCAATCCTTATAAGAAATTCCTGTGTATTCCTGTACCGCTGTCCAACTGAAGAATGGACTTCTTAGCACTGCGCTCTGTTGAAAACCCCTGATCATTCCACATACTTACATGCCTCCAGTTCCCACCCAGAACACACAATCAAATGTATGGTTTACAGGCAAGCCCTCCAATACAACCACAAATCTCAGACACATAAGAGGGAAACTCAGAACTCATGGATTTTAAACAGGCATTTCTCAAATTACAGTAGCCATCTATGGCGATAAAGAAATATATCAGCAAGGCAAGATTAATACCCGGGAACCATCTATACAACAAGAACAACCTAAATACAAAATGGCAAAATGCCTCTTGTGGTCACCTACAGTCCCCAGCTGAGACTGCTCAAAACACATCATCAACAAGCTACAACCAGTTCTGGAGAATAACACAGCCCTCTCACAAGCTCTAGAAGGCAGGCCTTTGTTGGCCTACAGATAGCCTTCAAATCTTAACAACTACTCTTAACAACTACTTACAAGAAGACACATAACATGAATGCTAATACAGGAACAAGTCTCTGCCACATATCCAGATGCCACCTCTGTCACCACATCTACACTGAGACCAGTGTTACAGAGGCCAATAACATCACCCACAACATCAGCAGTGCATTAACATGCTCTTCCTCCAATGTGATGTATGCTGTCCTGTGTCAGAAATGCCCCTCTACACTCCTCATTGGACAAAAGGGTAGTCTCTGTGTTAGAAGAGTAATGAACAGAAATATGATACTAGAAAGGCAATACCAAAAAAATCAGTTGTGGAACATTTCAAGCTTCTTGGACATACCATAAGAGATTTGCGGGTGGTGGTCCTAGAACGAGGAAATTATAAAGGAAAACTGGAAAGAGAGACAAGAAAGTTGAATTATATACACAAATTCCAATGCATTAGGAGAGATGTGAACAAAGATTTCATGGCACACTACATATATTAATACTAAAGTTCTTGCTATGGCACATAGAACAAAATGAATCTTCCCAGAGAGAGTTTGAACCCAGGGAAACTGACTTTTGTTAAGCAGATTTATTGCTTTCACGCACCAAGGTTAACTGGCCACTGTAAAGGTCTGAAAGACTTGTGTTGCTTCAACCAGCCCTTCAAAAATTTAGAACAAGAGCATGATTTGCATCTTCTCGGGTCTCATTACACTGTATCTCACTCCCACAACTGTATAAATGTACTTTATACCTGAGCGTTTATTATCATTCTGTACTACATCTGAAGAAGTGGGTTTATATCCATAAATGCTCATACTAAAATAAAAACCAGTTAGTCTTAAAGGTGCTGCCACATTTCTTTTTTTTTTTTCGTCCCTCTCCCTTCCAAAGACTCCTGGAGGATTAATGCAGCCCCGTAGTCTTGTACAGTTGCCCATCCTTTTTGTATGCATGTGCGTGATGTCCCTTTACAAGCATTGTGCAAGGCACTCTTAAGTAAGTTGGCCAACATTCTCTGGCCAAAGTCCTACATTGTAGGGGGTAGAATGAATGCTCTACTCATACAATTCCACCTACCTGTTGATTTCTGGGCATGCAAGCCTGGTTGAAAAGGCAGGCCCAGTCCTTCAGTCATTTAGTAGCCAACAGAGCATGCAAGGTACCTGAACAGTATTCAGCTGCAACCAGGAGAAAAGAGCAGCTGTTCCTCTTCTGGATCTTCAGCATACATGCTGGAGAGCTGAGAGAAGGACAGCTACTGTTTGCTGTCAGGTGGAGATATACAGTGAGCTACTACGCAGTCCCCTCAAATACTCTCCCAGCAACTAAATAACCAAGGGAGCAGGTACCTGCCCCCCCCCGCAACCCCCAAAGCAGACTTGTATTACCGTGAACTGGTAGCTGGGAGGAATTGTAAGGACACAGCCAGAAAGAAAAGCAAGGTCACTTAGACAGTGCCAGACATGGTGAGCTATAGTTGTGTTTTTGTCCAGTTCTTTTTTTTTTCTTCTGATGGTGGTTGTTGATGGCTTAGACAAAGACCCTGCAACTGCCCCAGCAGCCCTCATTCCTATGGCTGGTGGCAGAGACAAGGCATTTTCCCCTTTCAATGACAGACTAAAAGCTCTGCACGTAGTAGGTCCCAGGTTAATGTCCTGAACCTCTCCAGCTAAAGGTGGAAAAAAAATCTAGCTAAACCCTGGGAGAAGCTGCTGCCAGCCGTAGTCGACAATACTACAATTGGACCAACATCTTCCTCTCTTCTGTAGTCTCACTGTTCCCCGACCACCACCCCACCAAATTCAAGGATGGAGAAAAATTTTTTACAGTTATGCAGAATTTTTTGAATTCTTGTAAGTTAAAAAATGAGCTTAACAAAATTCTCGATTATCCACATTTGCTAAATTTAATAAGTACAGGTATCCCAAATGTTTAGAGGACTGTGTTGTAGCTGCCAAAGGAGCCTGCAGGAAAAAAAAGAGGTGGCATCCCTAATTCACCAACACGTTCGTGTACATAGGAAATTCAAAACAAGGCTTAGGCATCAGTTAAACCAAGGGTAGGGAGAGCGCAGCCCGTGAGCTTCATGTGACCCCTGCAATCTACATTTGTGGTCTCAAAGCCTCAACCAAACCTCCTTCAACCCCAAAGAGGTTCTAGGTTAAAAAAAAAAAGGTGCAATTTTGAGGAGGAAATCACTTGAAGCTCTCCCAAATGTGTGGAAAATGCAAAACAAAACCTTCCCCAACTCCCCTAAACCACCTTAGATTCTCCCCCCTCAGACAGAGGCTTATACCTTGCAATAAGAAACCCAAGTTAAGAAACTATGACAGCAAGAAAGATGAAGGCAATCTAATAATATCTAGTCAGTTGGCTGAAGAGCTGGCATATAGATAGTTGTGACTTTGTCTGCAGGCTACTGTTTTTCAACTTCGGGGAAAATTGGCAAGGCATTTCTGCCACTGATTAGCGGCAACCATGGAGGTAAAGTCAACCCTTATAACAGTGAAGATAGGTAGATCATGTCTTCCAAGCAATCATCCTAGCACTAGAAAAGACATTGACTGTTGGTTGCCAAAACGCAAAAACTCTAAGGGAAACCTATTCAATTAGGAGACTGTTCTTATAGGAAACCTCAAAAGCAGCCTCAGATTGGAGAATGGATCATAATCCTTGTCAGACGCAGATTTGATTGCCTCCTTATGCTTGTAATTTGGTCCGCTTATACACGTCCACACCCACCACCCACATCCAAATTGGGGTGGAGGGACAAAAAGATGTCTCGGAATAAATGAACAAAAACCGTGTCCTCTGGTAGATTAAGGCCAATTAATTAGCCAACAGCACTTGATGCCATGGTGATGAATGTACGCTGAGTTCTCTTGTAAACCTTTCTTCATCTTCTCTCTCCTTCCCCCTTTCTGTAGCTCTGCTTCTGTAAGCTTTAGGGGACTGACAACTTGTTTTCTGCTTTCTGGATAAGACTGCCCTCAGGGTTCCAAAGACGCTGAAGCTGTCAGCTCTCCCCCTCCTTATGTAAAGCAGAAAGACTGTCGCCAATTTCATCTCATCAAAATCTCGCCTGCAGTAGAATTCGTTCAGTTGAGATTTTGCTCTAAGGCAAGATGGCTGCTCCTTCTGTTTTCCTCAACCTGGAATTCAAGTCAACCCAACTTTGTCTTTCTTTTCCCCTGATTTATTCGTATTTTCATGCATTATAATTCGTTCCCTTATACCACACACTTATTAATATATATGTATTCAGCTTGATGTATTCAGTACTCCAATATTTTAGGATATTAAAGGGGATTTGCTAATGGATCACTAGAAATTGTTTTTGGAGCTAACAAAAATGAAAATAGTGTAGTAAATTGTACACCTAGAGGGGGTGTAGAGATGGAGGGAGACAGAGGGAGAGAGAGAAAGAATTAAACAAAAAACAACAATTCAGCTCTGTACTGAGGTGTTGCTATTCATCAAGGAGCAGACCTGCAGGATTATTGCGGCTAGTATGCTGAATACATTAGCTTAATGCGCAGACATCATCAGAGAAGTAAACAAAATGTTATGGAATATTTAGGAAGGAGAACAAAAGTAATACGAGAGGGAAAGAAATGGGTTGCTCATTTGTATGTTGGATGCCTGTGGGAGATTATATATGGTTGGAGACATCACACTGCAGATCTCTTTATGGAACAGATGATACTGTGTATACGCCTGGAAAAGATATAGAAACTTAATAAAAGGAACTATAAATATATTTTTTTGAAATAACAGGCAAAAGAAGATTTGCACTAGAAACAGCTTTGGTTTCTTTAGTTAAAGGGGAGCAGAAGAACCTGGTCTGGGTAAAATTGAAGAGAGTCAGATTTGGTTTGTTGATTTCACAGAGACACATATGCCTTCATCCACCTGCGGTGGCATATTGTTTGCAGTCTAAAACAACATCTATGACACTGGAGTGTTAATTTTAGCACAGAAGTAAGCTGAATAAGTGGGTTGTTGTGGGTGGAAGTAAATGTATAGCTCCTTCCCTTAACCTCACCAGATTGTTTGCAGAGGACCAGGGTGACATTTTGCTAACCAGGTGTGAAGAAAGGCAGCTACATTTTCAACCACTTTCTGTTGATGTTTGTGCCGTTCCCCACTGCTACTGGGTATTCTCCTTATTTATTTATTTTTGCATGGAACATATCAATGAGGAAAGCATAATGTCTTCCTTTTGTCCTTTGTCTTTTATTTTCTGGGTAGAGAGGCAAGAGAAGCTAATGGGAAAAAAAACAGTTGAGAATGTGGGCAACACTGCCAGAATAATATGATTAGGTGGGGGTCAGTATGAAAGATGGTGATATGTTGTGGATTTGTAAAACTCTTAGTTTCAGCTGCGAAAAGTGTTCAAATCTGGTGCAACTCTAGCTGATATTCAGTGGAGTAAACCAAATTAGCATGGTAGCAGTTAAAGATGAGAAGAAGGAAAAATAAAACTCCATTTCTTACAGCAGAAGCACAGATAAAATATATGGGTCAGATACTTGCTGTAACATTATGGTGCTAAATGATTGCTATATTGTCAAATCAAAAGCAAAGCAATCTGGGCTTGATGAATTTGACCAGATGATACGAAGAACATGGGCAGTAGCAGTACAGAGAGCGCATTGGTCCATTTAGTTCAGTATTAGATGTTGATGTTGACTGAATTTCCCATCATTCCTTCAATTTGGCCATGTTCAGTCAAAAATAACAGGTGGACATTTTTCTATTACTGGTCTAGACGTGACTGACAATAGCTCTCCAGGGTTGCAGACAGGAGACTCTCTTAGCCTGACCTGGAGATGCCTGAGGCTGAATCTGAGACTGAAGCATGCAAAGCGGGTGCTCTACCACTGAGTTATGATCTTTTACCTCTCTGTGGATAATGATGCTGCTGAAAGTCTGACGTGGGTACATAATGAGACTATTTGGAGCGATCTAGTGCTGAATCTGTCCACTGGTCTATCCTGCATACCATTGTAGAATGTTGCTGAAAACTGGTTTCTGTTATTTTAGGACAAAAAGCTGACTAACAAGTAGGGAGGGTGAAAGAAAGTTGGTCAGGCACTGCTGTGTCTGGAATGGTGTAATAACACTGGTGGAAGTCTTATTTTGCCAGTGAAAGTCCTTTTTTGATTGAGCACCCTAGCAGCAAGGTGACGGCAGTGAAAGCGTTCTCTTTCAAGTGCCTTTTCTTGTGGAACCATGCCTCCACCACCACTTCCGCCACCGCTGCCCATCTAGTTATAGTAGTGAACAGAATCTGATGTTTGGAACAGAATCACTTATGTATTCTTGCTAACCTTGTGCTTTCTGATCTTCACCAGTTGCATTTGGAGTTAGATTTTGTCTATCTTGGGCTAATTTTCTTAACTTTCTGCCTTTCTGAACTTTTGTTAACATTTATAGAAGTTGATCATGGCTTGCCTTGGGCCTTCCTACTCACCTCTTGACCTGTCACATTGACAGGAGCCTCCTTGGCCACTTAGGGGCACAATCTCACTAGAAAAAAATGTATTATTGAAGTATAAGAAGTCAGAGGTATATACTCATTTGAACTTTTCACCTTACTCCCTTGTGCTTCTCCTAACAGAGAGGACAATTATCATCCAAAGCAACCTCAAATAATTCAGATCTGCTAAATTTACATTAATTTAATCAGCTTATAGAATATGTCTGCCCAAAATTTGTGCTAAAAACCCAACAACATTCAACAGCATTATATTCCAAGGAGGCTTAATTCTGGTCCATGTTGGTTTCACATGTGCGCAATCATGTCATAAGTCCATTTTGCCTATTTTATATAGTTTTATTAAATGCAGAAAATTCTCATTTTAATTGCATGCCTTTCCTCCTAAAATTCATTTGGTATACATCTAAAAGAAGTTGGGAAAGAAAGCACTATCAAAAAGATAACTGTATTATAATCTCAATATTAGATTGGTTTGCTTATAGAAGAGGACAACTTTCCAGAAACCCTATTAAGGATGGTCAAATCTGTTAGTTTCACTTTTTCTCACTGATGAATTTTACGGATTTGGGCAAATTTGGATAAAAAAAACTGTCTGAAACAAAACCCTGCCCATCTCTAATGCCTACCAGAGAATATGGCAACCTGCAGCAAAAGCAGCATCTATGGCCATTTCTGCACTACACTCTTATAGCACGCCATTATTCCACTTTCAACATCCTACAGAATCCTGGGGTTTGCAGTTTAGGGAGGGGCCGGCCGGATGTTGAAAGTGGAATAATTGCTCTATAAGAGTGTAGCGCAGAAATGGCCTTTATCATACTGGAGGTATGATAGTGGATGTACAACATTGTGGTGGAAATCCTTCATATGCTGTCTTGAGAGTAAGCCCCACTGAAGGATGAAGGAGGGTGTAATTCATAGGACTGAACTGAAATGAAGAGAAAGTACATTGTTGTTCTTGGCTGGTTTTAGCTAACAGCTGCTCTTACAAGTGTAGTCCCAGAAGTCATAAAAAGAACTCTACTTTATCAAATTAAGGGTTGTTCACTCTGCTTCCTAAAGTGAAGAGAATGTAAAGGTAATGGCTGCCTCTACTGCTGTTCCCCAGTAACTGGTATTCGTTGGGTCCATATAGAGCTACAGCTGACACTTGCGTAATTCCGTGTGCCTGTAAAGAAGGTGCACCTCTTTGAGTTTCCCGTAGCGACTACACTGAAGGGATAGAAACAGATGAGGCAGAAGCTATAAGTTACCCTTAAAAGTACTACAAGCAATCCATTACTTTGGAAGAGGAGGAGACCCGGGTATCTCACAATGGGATACTGAGGTTTGGGATTGAGAGAATTGGCGTCACTTTCATACATTCATTCCTGCATCTGCTCTATCTTGTTGCTATCTCTGCATCCTTTTAGAGGGAGACAACATCTGAATTTTGACCTTTTCCCATGAAGTATACGTTTCTATATGCATATTTCCATAAAACATACATTTTTGTATGTATTTTCTATATATTTTCTCTAAAGTACGCATTCTGATACTTTCTTTCAGTGTGAGAACTGGTCAACTATAACTAAAGCAGAACTATGTTTCACTTTATACATTAATTCACAAACTGCAAATCAGATACAAGTCCCTTAAAAATGTGGATCAGATAAAATCCTCAAGCATCACTAGTTTACAACTCAACTGCACAATCTAGCTCGGCAGATGGAAGGAAGATTAACCAAGATGATTGAGAAAGAACCCCAATTTGTCAGTAGCTGAACAAATGTCCAGTGAGTGCATCTGAATCTATCCTCCCCCTTGAACCTACTGACAATCCTACAGAGTAACAGGACAGCATGCTGGTTAACAAATGAGGCCATGTTATCCTTCATCAAACTGTGAGGCCACGTATCCCCAGAGAGAGAGAGTGGTGAGTATGGGAGAGATCGAGCTTTGCTATTTGAGACCTTCCCAAGTAGAAATGCCAGGGATTGAACCTGCAACCTTTTGCAGGCAAAGCATGTGCTCTACACATAGGGAAGTGGCAGAGATAAGTGCAATAATAATTATTGGGGTTTTTTTTTTCTTTTTCTTTTTCTTTTTGTTTTTTGTTTTTTTGGAGCTCTACCAAGTTTTCCACCACAATGTCAGCCTTCCTTTTTAGAATAATCTCAAGTTATTTCTTTTCCCACCTTCTGAGCTATTCCAATCAAATGAGTTATATCTAGCTCACAATGTGCACATGAGAATTTGATGGGGAGCTCGGCATGTTGCTTCTGTTTTCTTCCCATGTGCTTGTTTTGTATTGGGGGTATGTGAATATTTGAGGCTGGGCACTTAAATGTTTTGTTGCATTATGTTAATTCCTCAGCAGTGCAATCAAATTCATGTCGTAATTAAAGCTGTCAGTTGGAAGGCAAGCCAATGGCTGCAAAAACACAGCATAACAAATGAAGTGAAATGCTTCTGCATGTAGCTATACAATGCTTCGCCAGGCATGAAATTAAATAAGTAATTTGATGTTGACATCAGAAATTGAAATGATACCCACTGTTCCTTCATTCTGTCAGACTGACATTAACAATGGCCAGAACAAACACAAGCAGCACAAGCTGCTTCCCCACCCAGCTTCCTCTCCTAATTCACAATATATATGCAAAATCAGTACAGCAGACCTTCAAAGACCTGAAGGATGTTATTTCTTTGGGTCCTTGATGAGCTGCTGAATACAGAAAGGTTTCTTCTTCTGTTCCAGGGCCCGAAATACTTTTCTCAGTAAATAGCACAACAGCCAAAGGCCTATTCATGCACACTCTAGTCACTTGTCATTTCTGGATGCAAGCCAGAGTCCGTCTCTTCTGTTTCCCTTGTGGACATGCTAATCAGACTTTATGCCTAGGTTCTTTACAGTATCTATCTATGTCTGTCTGTCTGTCTGTCTGTCTGTCTGTCTGTCTGTTTCAGGGCAGGCATGGGACTGTATATCCTTCAACATTTCACAGACAAATAAAAGGGGCAAATGATTCTGCTGATATCATTCTCAATATTTTTTTTTTAAATATCCAGACAACTGTACTGTTGTCCCAGAATATTTTCTGGCAATTCCCAGGACCCACTGCAAAATTTGATTCCCACTGTATAGGAGAATTACTGTTAATTGTGAGACATTAGAACAAAATTATCTCTTTCTCTTCTCCATTTTTGCTCCATATATCAGTGAAAATGCATTTTTGCACTATAACACTATAATTCTAAGTTTAAAAAAAAATACCCTTCTAACCATCCAAGTACCCACTCAAACTATGTGCTGTGCCTTTTAAAAAAAAAAAAACTTTTGAAATTGTCCTAGTAGAGATTCAAGACGACTTCTATGGTCTATCAGGAGAATGCAACAAGTAGACAAAGAGATACCAACAATTGGCCAGATGCAAAATGTATCTTAAAAACTCTCAATTCTTTAAATCAATCTGAAATAGCTCAGGGATTGTTTGCTGTACTGTTTGCTAGTTTTCATACCAAAGATCATTGACTCAGTCCTCCCACTCTGACCTATTATAAATTGCTGAGGTGTTTCCTCTACCTTTATTGATTAATCTACAGTCACCTAACCGTCACTCCTGTTAAGGCAGAGGACTGTTAATTTTTGTTATACATATTCTAGAGGAGGAAATGTATGTGTGCCAGATTCCTGAATAGTTCCATATTATAACATCACAGTCACAGCATTAAGACAGGAAGTGAGGGAAGGGGCAGTAGCTTATTCTCAGAAGAAAAAGAAGGAGTATTTACAGTCAGCCCTCCACATTTGCGGTGTTGACTTTCCTGGATTTGATTATTTGCGAGTTTTTCCAACCCCTTCCCCCCATCTCAGGCACTTCTTTTCCAGGGGAAGCTTCCCTCTTGGCAGCTCTGATCCAGCTGCACAGCCCTTTAAAACCTTCCTCTGGTCCTTATCCTCCTTCACCAGCAGCTGCTTGGCCAGCTAAGAATCATAGAATCATAGAATCATAGAAATGTAGAGTTGGAAGAGACCCCCGGGGCCATCCAGTCCAACCCCCTACCGTGCAGGAACACCCTCAAAGCACTCCCGACAGATGGCCATCCAACCTCTGCTTAAAAACCTCCAAAGAAGGAGACGCCACCACACTCCACGGAGGCAGCACATTCCACTGCCGGACAGCCCGGACCGTCAGGAAGTTCTTCCTGAGGTTCAGGTGGAATCTCCTTTCCTGCAGCTTGAATCCATTGCTCCTTGTAAGGACAGCTCGTAGCCTGGTTTCTCAGCACCAAGGAAGGAGAGGGGTGAGAGAGGGGAAGTCTGGGGCCAATGTGATGACCCACGTCCTTTCCCTCTCCTTTCCTTGACTTTGTATGGATGCTGGGTGCCAACTCTCAGCACCATGCCTCGGCCCCCTTCCCATGGACCGGCATACATTTTGATATTAGTGATTTTTTCCACTTTTTTTGCACTTTTACAGGGTCCCACACCAAAACTCTAGTGGATGTGGAGGACTGGCTGAAAATTGACAATATAGTCAGTTTAGGTTTTTAATAAGTAGACTATGAAATGTGTTATTTATATGAGTTTGACATCTGAGGAATAATGTCCAGCAATTTGACCACAACTGTTCTTTTTCCAGAGATTATCTGGGGTTTTTTCCCCAGAAATTTCTTGGGGTTAGATTGGCTGGCCATTTTACCAGTTTGCACAGCAAGCGTGTGTAAGGTCAGGGAAAAGGTGCTGCATCCTAGTAGTATAAAGTGTTTCTTGTTTTTATTAAAAATGCAATTTCTTACAAACTCCAGAATTCCCCAGGAGGCTGAAAGTGAAATAGTAGCACTATAACAGTGTGGTGCGGCCCTTTGTGTTGTCAGACCAATATATTGTCTTATCTTGGGTTGTATTGTTTTCCTTATATGGGAGAGACCAGGCTGAAGTGGGATAAAACAGGAGTGAAACCACAGGGAGAGAGGAGAGAATGAAGGAAATAAGACCCAATCTACTCTACACCAGAGAAAGAACGTTTCAGAAGAAATCTGGAGCTACTCTTGCCTCTTAGGCAAGAAGAAATGTCTTGTAAATAAACTGCAAATATTATTCTGGATTGGTTTAATCCACCAGAGCTGTTCTTGTTATCCTAGGCTCTCTATACATTTCTTATTCATTTTACGTGTTTTGATCCAGTTTTTGGTAAAATAACATATCCTCTAACACAGGGCTTTCGAAATGGTGTGTTGTGACACATTAGTGTGTCGCCTGAAGTGTGTAGGTGTGTCACCTTCCTGGGTCAAAAATAACCCCCTCCCATTATGAGATATGTTGTGTCCTCATGCGTTTCGTTACTACAATTTATGTATGTGTCCATATCTCTTATAAGGGGTTCTTTTAACCTCCGATTTGCTAGTAAAACTGAATTAGTGTGTTGCGAAATGCTGCAAGTCTAAAAAGTGTATCACCAGCATGAAAAGTTTGGAAAGCTCTGCTCTAATATTTCACAACTGAGCAACATCAGAGTGTGGTCAAGATCACAAAAATTAGTAGTGAGGAACAATGCACAAGCTAGGAGAAGCTCCAGCAGTTTGCTTTTCCCTGAGCCTATTGGGAAGGACACAACTCTCCTCTCCTCTCCTCCTGTTGAATTAATTGAATACACACTACTTTTGTACTTGAACTCAGTTTGCAGAAATTGAAGTAAGCCGAGGATAAAAGGGGAAAGTGGGAAGGGGAGACAGAAACTGGAATATTTTAAATGTAGCTGGAAACCTGAGATGACAGTGGATTATACCAGTTGGGGTATAAAACAAGCTACTGTTCTCCAAACGCATTCAGAAGTGCACTGCTTTGTTTTGTTTTTCTGACAGAACTCACATTGGTAGTATTTGAACACCTCCCAAGAAATACTGTGATGAAGCCACCAAAGACATGTCTGTTCTGAACTTCAGAAGAGCTGAATTATTTAAGGAATTCCCCGATATCAGGAGAGGACTACTTACTGGGGATATGGAATTGTTCTAATGCCATTCATCAGCTGCAGATCCTATAATATTCAGATGTGGATGTAATGCTAGCATTTATTATCAAAAATACATTTGCAGTACAGTTTTTTTAAAAAAAAAAAAACCTCTACAACCATAAAACACAACTTTATAGCAAAGTTGCAAAGCAAACCCTTATTCTTTGCTCTGCTTCTCTTGACATACACTAAAGCAGTGTTTCCCAACCTTTTTTCACTTGTGTAGGCCTTGGTGGCCCATTGCCATAAATTGTGCCCCCCCCCACACACACACACACCATGTACTTTTTTTGAGGAAAGACAGCTCCATCAGAAGACTTCTGTGAGCTCTGAGGAGATGTGCCCACATCCGCAGAAGGAAAGGCAGGGTGTCAGTTCAGCTCCCCTGCCCAGACCTCTCCATCCCATTATGCCTCATTACTCACCTAGACGCTCTCCACAGTCTCAGAATCTGCTTTGTTCTCACCAAGGGCACGAGGAGGAGCAACTGATGCTGCATATCCCTCCCATAGATGGACTAGGAGCAGAACTGGACGATCCCACTGGATGCACTCTCTCCTTGAGGAGAAGGACACAAGAAAGAGGGAGAGAAGAGTGCTTGTGTGCAAGACTCATAAAGCCACCTAGTATGGACAGGGCTAGGGTCTGGGCAACTCAGATAGAAGGCTACATATGCATACCAGTGTGAGAAAGGCTCCTTTTCTAAAGTTTGTGGGCCTGTGGTAGCCGGAAGCACAACTTGTGTGTCACTCTTCTCTTTATCTCTTATGATCCCCCACACCTGTTCTTTAAGGTTCCAGAACAAGATTGTCAATGCCATGGGCAATCAAGAACCACATTGAGTTGTGAACTGCTCCAAGAATAGCTATTTTCTTTTGCTTGTCTTTATTACTGATTTACTTTATTACTGATTTAGTATGGACTGCTGATGTTTTTTTTTTGAGCCATCTCTTGGGATCGCATGGAGAAACCTCTTTGCGAACTGGTTGTGTGTAGCAGTAAGTGGCCATTCCTGCTTTTATTGAAGTCATAGAATCATAGAGTTGGAAGAGATCTCAGGGGCCATCCACTCCAACCCCCTGCTATTCAGGAACACACATCAAAGCATTCCCAGCAGATGGCCACCCAGTCTCTGCTTAAAAACCTCCAAAGAAGGAGACTCTACCACACCCCATTGAGGCAGCATATTCCATTGCCTATCAGCTCTGACCATCAGGAAGTTCTTCCTGAGGTTCAGGAGGAATCTCTTTTCCTGTACCTTGAATCCATTGCTCCTTGTCCTAGTCTCTGGAGCAGCAGAAAACAAGTCCACTCTCTCCCCAACATGACATCCCTTCAAATATTTAAACATAGCTATCCTGTCCCCTCCTAACCTTCTCTTCTGCAGACTAAACATACCCAGCTCCCTCAGCCATTCCTCCTATGAGGCTTCATGGCTTCCAGACCCTTCACCATTTTGGTCACCCTCCTCTGGACATGCTCCAACTTGTCAATATCCTTCTTGAATTGAGGTACTCAGAACTGGACACAGTATTCCAGATGAGGTCTAACCAAAGCAGAATAGAGTGGTACCATTACCTTCCTTGATCTAGACACCATACTCCTATTGATGCAACCAGGAATTGCGTTGGCTTTCTTGATTGCCGCATCACACTGCTGACTCATGTTCAGCTTGTGATCTACCAGGACTCCGAGATCCCTTTCACACATACTGTTGTCCAGCCATGGGTCCTCCATCCTGTATTTGCGCATTCCATTTTTTCTGCCTAAGTGCAGGACCTTACATTTCTCTCTGCTGAACTTCATTTTGTTAGTTTTGACCCAGCTCTCCAATCTGTCAAGGTCATTTTGGAGTCCATCTCCTCTCTCACTACTTTATATAATTCTGTTAGCACTAGAATTAGTTCTACTAGTACTGTTTTCCTTACCTACAGCTTACCACCAAAGTCTTGTGAAAACTAATCTCATATGCTCCAACTGCATTTATATAGAATAATGTACAATTTTTAGAGTCAGGGGAGTTCTATTTGATTTGCGTTTGAAGCAAACTGATCTCATTCTTGCTTCCTGGATTAATATGCAGATCCAAACACACTCATCCTTTAGATTCAACATTTTTCTATATTTTGCATTTCTCAGCTCAAATACTTAACACAAAAATACATATATTAGGGAAATATGTGTATATTACAAAAAAGACACAAAAAAACATATGTTAAGGAGAGGATTAAACAATATGTGCATGAGAACTGGAAATGGGAAAGTTGTGTATGAGAATAAATAAAGTTGTGCATACATGCCTCCGTGTGTGCGTGTGCGTGTTAAATTTCAAAAAGGAAGTGGAAATTGAATTAAGCAAACTTAGTAACTGAACATGCAAAACTGATATGGACGGAACGTAGACCATTTGATATATCCCTACACAGAATTTGGAATTATCCAGCTACAAGATGAATCAGGAAGTGTATTGGTTTCCTGGTACACATACCTGGGATGTCACTGACAACTTCCCAAAACTCATGAGGACCCCTCATCAGTACTCCTTTCTCCTTATTAATGTGGCCACAAAGGACATTGCCAACAACAACTTTGATCAGATCACCTCTGACGCTTTCAGCAGGAAACTAAAGAGTTTTGAGGTGCAGGTAGCATTCTCCCCAATTCTGCCAGTAAAGGATAGAATACAAGAAACAGGAAGATATGAAAGTGAATTACTGACTATGTATATGGGAGAAGGTTGGCTTCCAGAACCATGGTCTTCGCTTCTTAGGGAGAGGACTACTGGCTAAAGATGGGCTGTACCTGATGAAGACTAGGAAGAATGTCTTTGGTAGTAGCATTACAAATCTGATCAAGAGGGCTTTAAGCTAAGTCCTTTGAGGTTTTGAGACATCAGGTCATCAGGTTAAACATCAGGTCAAAGACAAGCTCTAAATGCAAAGATGTGAATTCTAGAGGGAAAGCTGAGGAGGATAATGGTGTCCACATTAAAACTGACAGGAAATTAATAGGTGAAGACAAACACAGCTTCAGATACCTGTACACCAGCATGTAGAATTTGGAAACCAAACAAGATGAGCTTGAAGTCCTAATGCAGGAAGGCAAAATATGATTTTATGGAGACCTGGTGATATGATTCTCATTACTGGAATGTTACAATTGAGAGTATAACCTATTCAAAAACAACAGAGGTAGTTAAAAAAGGAGGGGGAGTAGCATTAAATGTCAGAGAGAAATTCACTTGTACAGAAATCCACAAGATTGATCAGAGTCAACTGGTCAAGAGTGTTTGGGTAAAAATAAAAAGAGAAAGGAATAAAAACAACATTGTGGCAGAATTTAATGACAGGCCACCAAACCAAGAAGAGGTAATGGATTATTATTTTCTGAAATTAATTTCCAGAATCTCCAAGATGCAAGAAGATGAATTCTGCTAAGAACAGGCTGTCCAGCAAACTCTTGATGTGCCTTGCAGATAATTTCCTGTTTCAAAAGGAAGAGGAAGGAACAAGGAGATCGGAAATCCTAGACATAATGCTAACCAATGGAGAGAACGTTGTTGCTGGAATCAAAGTAGTCAGTACTTCAAGGGGGAGTGATTATGCTAATGCTAGAATTTACAGTTATGGGATAGGGCAAAGAAGAGTATAATCAAACATGAACCTTGGATTTCAGGAAAGCTGAGTTTAACAATTTCAAGGAAATTCTGCGTAGACTCCCATGGCTAGGCAAGCTAAAGGAAAAAAAGGACCCAGCAAGGGTGGGAGTTCACGAAGAAGGAGTTGCAAAAAGTACAATCACAAACAATCCCGTGGAAGAATCTCATGGAACAGCTCTTACTGTCAGGAAGTTCTTCCTGATGTTTAAATGAAATCTCTTTTCCTGGATTCAAATTACAGGAAAAGGAATTTCACCTAAATATCAGGAAGAATTTCCTGATGGTAAGAGCCGTTCAACAGTGGACTATGCTGCCTTGGAGTGTGGTGGAGTCACCTTCTTTGGAGGTTTTTAAACAGAGGGTGGATGGCCATTTGCTTGAGATGCTTTCAGTGTGTGTTCCTGCATTACAGGGGGTTGGACTCAATGGCCATTGTGGTCTCTTCCAACTCTTCTGCTTCTATAAGAAGAAAAATGGGAAACATCTGAAAAAGCTGATGTGGCTGTGCAGCAAGCTCAAGGAGGTGGTGAAAATAAAAGAGCATTATTAGGAATGGAAAGAAGAATCATAGAATCATAGAATCATATAAATGTAGAGTTGGAAGAGACCACACGGGCCATCCAGTCCAACCCCCTACCATGCAGGAATACCCTCAAAGCACTCCCAACAGATGGCCATCCAGTCTCTGCTTAAAAACCTCCAAGGAAGGAGACTCCACTACACTCCGAGGCAGCATATTACACTGTCGGACAGCCCTGACTGTCAGGAAGTTCTTCCTGAGGTTCAGGTGGAATCTCCTTTCCTGCACCTTGAATCCATTGCTCGTTGTCCTGGTCTCTGGAGCAGCAGAAAACAAGCCCACTTCCTCCTCTACATGGCATCCCTTCAAATATTTAAACATAGCTATCATGTCCCCTCTTAACCTTCTCTTCTGCAGACTGAACATACCCAGCTCTCTAAGTCTATCCTCATAGGGCATGGCTTCCAGGCCTTTCACCATTTTGGTCGCCCTCCTCTGGACCTGCTCCAGCTTGACCATGTCCTTCTTGAATTGGGGTGCTCAGAACTGGACACAGTATTCAAGATGAAGTCTAACCAAAGCAGAGTAGAGTGGTACCAGTACCTCCCTCAATCAGAAGGACTTTGGCAAGGGTTCTGAAATGCAAAATAAAATAGACAAAGAGAAAGTCAGACATCACCTAGCTTGCCTAAACGAGTTCAGATCTGCAGGGCCAGATGAACTGCTTCCTAGACTACCAAAAGAATTTGCTGGTGTACTCTCTGAAACACTTGACATCATTCTGAGAAATCTTGAAGTAAAGGTGAGGTCCCAGAGGACTGGTGAAGTGCAAACATTGTCCCTTTCTTCAAAAAGGGCAAAAAAAGTCAGCCTGACCTCAATATTTGGAAGGATCATCTAGTCCATGCAGGAATACACAATCAAAGTACTCCTGAGAGAGGGCCATCCAGTCTCTGTTTAAACAACTTGATGAACAGTGTAGTGATTAGTGGTTATCAGTATGGATTTGTCAGGAACAAATTCTATCAAACTGACCATGTATCTTTTTTAAAAAAATCACGTTGCTCGTTTAGTAGGTAGTGGGAGTCTATAAATATCATTCATCGGGATTTTAGCAAAGCATTTGATAAGCCCCCCCCCCGATATTTTGATAAGCAAACTGATTGAATATGGAAGATCGCTCCACAGTAGTTTGGAAAATCGTATTCGAAGAGTCGTCATCAATGGCTGCGCTTCAAACTGGAGGGAAGTCTCAAGTGAAGTGGAAAAGGGTTCTGTTCGGGGGCCAACACTCTTCCATATTTTTTATCAGTGACTTAGATGATGGATTGGAGGGAATCCTCATCAAATCTGCAGATGATATAAAACTGGGAGGGGTATTTAACACATTGGAAGATAGGAACCAAACTGAAAAGGACTTTGATAAACTAGAAAATTGGGCTAAAATTAATCAAATGAAATTCAACAGAGACAAATGCAAAATTCTACATTTAGGACACAAAAAGTAAGATGCACAGTTATAGGATGGGCGATACTTGGATTAGCAATGGTACATGTGGAAAGGACTTTGGGATTGTCATGTAAGCATTCCTCATGACATGAATTGTAATGATGATTGCCTAGTTAATATGTTTATCTTTATAATACTGTATGTCACAATCATATCGTGTACGTATGTAGAGAACATAAATCTTTGGAGGTTATTATGTAGTGCTAAGTAATGCCCTATTGCATATGAAACTGTGGCCCTTCCCAGACGTGGGGAAGGAGCTGCACAAAAACGGAACTCCCCGGACTTCTTCTCCGTCCAGGCGAGTCTGTCGGGATGAGGAGCAGTGCGAGCTCGTCGCTCCGCACTGCTCCAGCGTCCAAAATGGCAGCTTCCAGTTGGTGGAGGCTCTCCACCAACTGGAGAAGCTCACCAGCCGAAAGCCCGCCTCCAGAAGATCTGCAGGCACGCACTTGCGCGTGCCTGCAAATCTGCTCCAGAGCGCAGGGACGGAGCGACACGGAGTCACGCGCTCCGTGCTTTTTAAAAATCTCTAAAAAGAGGTTTTTAAAAAGCACGCTGCGCGAACAGTTCTGGTCGCTCCAAAATGGACTGAGGTGCGGAACTACAAAAAGTAGTCCGCCCCAGTCCACTCCACGGTGCAGAAGACCTCCGTTGGAGGTCGCTCTGCACCGTTTTACTAGCCCAGTGCAGAAATGGCGTGAGTAACTGTGAAATTATATGTTGATCATGTTTGGAAGGGTTATTGTGTGCCTTGCTTGACTGGATATAGATACAATAGTCCACGTATACTGAGTGCATAGAAACTAGGTATAAATACTTACTCTTCTGTTATTGTACTAGGCACTGCTATATATTGAACAGGCATAATTAGTACTTGATATTAATCTTGTTGAATGGGGATAGTATACACCTTGATAAGCGAGCAAAACTGAAGATAATAAGCAGAGCAGTTCCTTGGAGGTGTTAGATGGGCCCAAATGCCCAAACTGGCCTTTGAAGGTTGTTTTATGATCTAGCTCCAAACAGCGAGAGTTGGATACAGATCGGGATCAAAGGAAAACATGAGGATGGGCTAAGAATTAGCATCAGCCAGGCAGGAAGGTGGGGGGGCAATAAAGAGAGAGCAAATGGGGGGGGCAGAGGATGGTGGGTTTGGATAACATCAGAAAACTGTTGAATTAATGAGACATGTAAATTCAACCAGTCAGTGTAAGACCAGCTGAATAATTACTGCTTGGACCTATATATTTTTTGTTTGGAGAACGCTGGTCGGTTTCTGCCACTTTAAGTAATGTTTGGATTCAATCCGTAAAAGAACATTTCTTTCTCTGTGTGTTTCCATGTTTCTGAGTGTTCCCAATGGAGATGGTGTAGAGCCATGACAGGATTATTGTTGATCATGAGCTGAACGTGAGCCAGCAGTGGCCCCTTCCGTATGATGATGGCATCCCAGCACAGGGATGCAAAAGGAGCAGGACAGCGATGATGATTCCACATGACGTTGTCACAGTCCCGCCCTTCTTGCATTGCCAGCTGGCATGATCATAGGCTATACAGTTGATGGAAAAACTCCGTCAATGACCCCCAATCACGTGAGCCTTCCTTTGCTGATTGCCATGCAGAAGGACTGGAAGTGCAATCTACACGCTTCCTCCCTTACTGCCGCATGGCGAGAAAGCCAGAAGGATGGAGCATGTCTCTCATGCTTTCTTCCGCAGGCAGCTGGTCATGTGCAGAGAGGAGCATTGGGAACACACTCTCATCCCAGTAGAGGCACTGCCAGGATTGTGACAGGACTGCATGCGAGAGCAGTGTACACTTCGACAAGGAAGGCAAATAATATTTTAGCCTAAATTAATGGAATGGTAGTTTCCAAGATATAGAGAGTAATGCTCCTACTATATTCTAGGGTAGTCAATTGTGGTGGGGAGACAGTTCTGTGTCTCTTATTCAGAAAATGGCCAAACAGGTTGAACTGAAACTTGCAAGTGTGGGAGTGCTTGGCTGAATTATGTTTGTAATACAAGGAATAAATAAAGCTTTTTTAAAATTTAGTGAACGATACCTGATATTTTCACAGTCTACTCCTCTTTCCCTCCTGTCCTTGCTGAGGCATAAAAAACTCTCATTATTATATTTGCATTGGACTGCACCATTGCACAAGCTGTTGCACAGGCAATTCTATAAGAAATTGTTTACTGGGCTGGGCAACCTCCTATACAACTGTTTTACAAGTAGTTGCGTGGCACACTTTGAAATGAGTTATGCAACTGGTTATCAGTCCACCCATCCATCCCTTTATTGATATCCCACCTTCTCCCAGACTGGGATTTATGCAACTGCTTGCACAGCCAGTTGTGAAAATCCTCACATAACCACTGGTATTTTTCATAACAAGCCTATGAATGTACCCACATGTGTCCCCTTTTGAAGAGAAGGGAGAAACCAAAATATTTTAACAAAATACCCCAATAATAGAATAGAAACACTTCTCTGTGTTTGTATACCTTCCATTTCAGATACATGCCTGGTGCCCTCCTTCTCCATTTAACAAAGTGAAACAAATTAATTTTTGTTGAATAACGTGGTAAACTCATGTATACTGCCACGAAAAAAAGAGAGCAGGAGATAGGGAAGAGAGAAAGGGAAAACATACATCCATTATTCCAAACCTGCAGCTACTTTCTTTTGAATCGTATCAGTCTCGGAATTCTTCTCCACCCCGCCCCGCTTTTCTATCCTGCCCACTCTTGACTGCCGCCAAGCTAAGTCACTGGAGTCTAGGGCACTGAATGCCAGCATGTCATGGAGGTTGGTTGATATGTGTCTATTTAGTCTCAATATAGGCCAAAATGCCATCATTAATTCATTATCCAGCTGCCTGTCAAATAAATTGGCAATTACACCCACCACCGGAGCCTGGAATTTCAGTAAATAGCATGTTACTGTCAGTGGAGCTGTTGAGAAATGTAAAGGTGGGGGGGTGAGGGTTAAACAAACTGAGCGTTTGTTTCATTAGCCGATGACATGGGCCAAGAGCCTTCGGTACAATGTTGTGGGGATGAAAAAACATTTTTAAAAGATCCACTAATGAGGGATGTGGATTGGAACATGGAAAAAGAAAAAAGGAGAGCGCGAGAATTGCTTCTCATTTGTCTTTTTTTGTGTCTATGTATGTGTGTGTTTTCTTACAGACCTCAGCCTCATCCAGCTTGGGAACGGGCTACTTTGTAAGTGGATCTCTGCTTTTTAAATCTCTCTTTTTTTTTCTTTTTTTTGAACGGTGTAGGAGATCGTAATGGCAAATTGTGACATTCTTAGACAAAGCTGCCATGTTAAGTTTATGAATTTGGTCAATTGTTATAATGAATATGAATGGATGATCGCTAAACAACTGGCCTGCAACCCAATATGGGATAGTCATTATCAATCCCATCTTTTGTATTTTCTTCTCATGTCAGTTCATTTCTTCCATGATTCCAAGTTTCCTTAACCACTCGATTGATGTGGCTTCAGAACATCTGACGACCACTCTATCCTTGCTCCCTGTGCGTTTTCCCTTTCTTTATAGCCTCTGGTCTAACCTATTCTTTCTTCATCCCTCTGCTTTTCAGGACTTTTCAGAACTTGATTCCCATTCTTGTGACAGTAGAAACTCTCTATTGCTTAGATTGCTAAGATGTTACAAAGTGAAAAGGCCAATTTTTTGTAGAGTTGATTTGCTGGTCCCAAATTGGTCCAAAATGTGGTAGCACAGACTTGTATGAAGGTGGTCTACTTTGAGTAATGAAGGTCTCTATTCAGTCAGACACCCCGTCTCTACCATTATTTTCCTGTTGCAGATAGGGAAACATAGTTCCTATTGCCATCATACCACTGTGGAGCTGGAAGCCCAACAAATATTAGAGTCATTGATAAGCAGGATGCTTGGAGAGTTTCTTCCTCACTGGCATAGAACCAAATAAGGTTTGCGTAATCCTACAGAGAGAAGTTGTATGAAGTTGAATGGTACAATTACAATCATGAGGTGGCATATTTTGTCAGACGGATAGAATACCTGCCACAGCCTCTGGGCTGTGCCAGACGGGGAGGGGACTGTTACAGCAGGTAGTCTTCATTTGAGGGTGGAGGCACAGCTAGCTAATTTTTAAGGATCAGAGAACAGAGGCCTCACTTTTACCTTGTATTATTATTCCTCTTCAATGCTGAGTATTTCAAACAGGAGAGATATATCACCAGTATATATCATGTGCTCAGTCCTCTCCTTCCCCAAGTGTTCTTCTGGTGGACTATTAGAATTGGGGTTCCAAGCCATGATAATCATCTGTGGCTGTAGAAATCATATATAGAAGTCAAAGTATGCATCTCCTGCTATACTTCTGGCAATAGTCATTCAGTGAAATTTATCATTTGACCTATGTTGGTTCTTCATGTCTGCTTGCATTGAAAAAGAAGATACAAGTAACATGACATTGTGAAGGAGGCATGATAGACATGGATGTGCACTTTGCATGTGGACAACCACTTTATCTTGCATCTGACATTTGACCCAGGACTTTTAGAAATGTTTCTCTTGAGAAAAGCATTACCAGCTGAGACGTGCGTTTTCTGATTTGTTTAAAGAACGTAACAAAATAATTCAAGTTTGGTTGTCAATTTGTTTCTCTTTTCCTTGTTGTGTAATTTTTTTTTAACATTGGTTATGTGGTTGCTAGTGGGTTATCTTTGAATGATGGTAATATTAGTTGAGTCTTTCCTTTCCACATGATGTGTATGTTAATTTGAAAACCACTTTGAGCTACATTTCCTCAGGTAATATAAAAAAGAGAACACAGAGATACAAGAAGCTACCTTCCACCGTATCAGACCACTGATCTATCTTGCTTAATATTGTTTTTACTGATTGGCAGCAGCTTCTCAGGGGTTCTGGCAAGGCATGTGCATGCCAGGGATGTAAAGAACATTCACAGATATTATTTTCAGTGAAAAAGGATGTCTTAACAACATATGGGCAACCATGACAAGAATTTTTGCAGTTCAGGACTTTCTGGAAAAAATAGGTATATACCAAAAAAAAAAAAAAACCCTCAGGATTTTCATCTGCAGGGGGGAAAAAATTATTAGAGAACTGGGCCAAAACTCTGTGTCCTTCCAAAAAGAAATGAGCAAAAAAATTACATTCTGATCCAGCACTAGGAAGAATGACCCAATTGTAAATGCTGTTCAGCAGAAGAGCAGGCCATATTGGAAGGAACTGTCCTTTGTCGAGGGTTTTTAAACAGAGGTAGCGATCTTCTGGGGTTCTGCATTTGAGGATTCCTACGCTGGAAAGAGGTGGGACTAGAAGGCCTTGGCTTTTGTTTCCCTGTATTTAAAGGAACTGGTCTAAGTCAGTGATGGGAAGCTGCCCCCACCCCCAGTATGTCTTTATGGTTTCCCAGACTCCTGGTAGAATCCCAAAGCCTCATAAGATCTCCCCAGAAAGTTGGAAGGCAAATATAGCCAAGAGTGGGAGAAAAACCCAAAACGACCCTTAACTCCTAGAGGCAATTTCATAGATTTTTACAGGGAACAGATTTTTAGAAATAATTTCATAGAGAGAATTGGTCAGGGAACAGTTAGCCCTCCATACGTGCAGATTCTGTATCTACAGATTCAACCAACCACAGCTTGAAAATAAAAATCCAAAAAGCAAACTTTGATTTTGCGTTTTATATAAGAGATGTAAGAGATGCCATTTTACTACATAATGGGATGTGAGCATCCACAACTTCTGGTATCTATGGGGGTTCCTGGAACCAAACCCTGGTGGATAGCGAAAAAAAAATATTTGTTTGTTTGTTTGTTTGTTTGTTTATTGAGAGAGAGAGAGAGAATGCTTGTAACGGAAGCAGGCTGGCTTTCTTTTTACCATTCCTCTCCTCTGCTGTTATTCTGTTCTGGTGCCCATCAAACTCTGCTACATCAAGATTAAAGCATTGCTTCAAATGAGTTCTTCAGGGTGTTGGTTTTATCATTTAAAGCTACACAAGTTCTTAGAGCCTGGCTATCTGAGGGACCACCTATCTCATTATGAACCTGTCCAGATACTGAGACCTACAGGAGATGGCATATTGAGAATATCATTGCCTGCAGAGGCTTGCTTGATGAGCACATGGAACGGGGCTTTCTTTTGTGTTGTTCCTGGATTCTGAAAAACACTCCCTTCTTTTGGAATCATTGATCAATCCCCACTTTCACAGGGTGGGGAGATGCATCCCTTCAGATAGGCCTTTTAAGCTGTTTTGATATTTATGTACTCATTTTACAGTTTTTAAATATGTTCTAATGATTTTGTTAGCTGCCTTGAGCACTAGCTTTGTAGTGAAAGAACAGAAATGGAATGAGTTAATGGAATTAGTTTTAATTTGAAGCAAAATAAAAAGTATTATTTAAAATATGAATGAATCTGGGCAAAATTGGCAGCTGTCATTCCCCTTCCTTCCTCTAGAATGAGTGAGTGAGTGAGGCTACAAATGGATGTGGTCTGTTCCAGGGGCATTTTGGGTGGGATTCATGGTGGCTAGCAGACACTGTATGTGTGTTTCCTTGTGCTATTCCTCCATTAACGGTGGGCTCCCCCACATTCTGTATGTCTTCCTTCTCCTTTTGTTCATCCCCTTCATAGCCACTTTGGGCAAATCACTCTCTCTCACTCTCAGAGTAAGGCAGTGGCAGACCTTGTCTGGGTAAATCTGCCGAACGTACACATACTCACACCACAATACGTTCACCTTAGGGTAGCCATAAGTAGAAAAGCTTTGAAGGCATAAAACGACGACAAACAACAACAACAGCCCAGTAGGAGCTACTAAAAGACTGATTTGTCCCACATGACTTTGGAAACTACATTAGTACCAGCTTGATTTTGTCGGAATTTTGATAATATCATAAGACCAATCCCATATACATCATTTGGCTCCTTGACAGCAACACATCTTCCATCAACAGACAGTGTTCTGTCTTTAGTGCTGAGGAAAATAAACTTTTTTTTTTAGCATCCTGGGCACGGTGTCCTGAAAGCAAGATGAGGTGTCAATGGCTGCATCTGTCATGAAATCTACAAGCAGCTCAAGCTGTCAGTAACAGACGTGCTGTGTGCTAACACCATGTGGCAGTCTTTTCTTTGCTTCTCGTGCTGCTGTTCACAAAGTATGGACCAACTGTATGTATGAATGTATGTATGAGTTCATGCACACATTTTCTGTCCTTTTCCCCCCTGCTCTTATCCTTCTCAGGAATTCACATCTTGCCTCCACATATCATGATGCCTTCATGATGCCAGATGATGCGTTGTCACCAAAATTCACAAGATATGTTTACCCGATGTATTTGAATGCATTAGGAAGTGAGCATCTAGTCCAACCCCCTGCTGATTCAGAAAATCAACAGCTAAATTATTCCTGACAGATGGATTCAGAACCTCTGAAAAAGAAAAACCTGCAGCAGAAGATAGTCCATTAGCTTCTGAAATAGTCTGTTATACTGTTGAACATTGGGAAGTTCTTCCTAATGTTTCCTCTTATGGCTCCTATAAATGCATCCCACACACATAATTTTGCATGGACACTCACAAAGCATTTTAATTTTCTCATCCAATGTCAAGGTGAGAATGAGGAGAATTTTCCCATTTCTGCTTGTACTGTTATCCTTCAACCTTGAGTATGCTGGCCAAAACGGAGAGGAACTGTAGGTCATCAGATTCACATTTGCCCACCCCAGTGTGAATCACGATTGGCTAGAATTTAAATTCAGGATGCTGCATCCAGTTCTGGTTCCAGTTAGCAAAGACCCACTATAATGAAAAAGGCTTGTTAGTCCTTAGCATTGTAAGTTTCATTGATTTCAGTGGGTCTACTGTAGTTGGGACTAAAATTATATTTACCTCAAATACTTTATTCAGTAATAGAATCTTTAATAAACTGTGTTAGCTTCTGATTTGTTTCCAGAACCATTTAAAGTTGCTTATTTTGACCTTCAAAACTGTATATTGTACAAGACTATCCAGGACTATTTCAAATGTAGGGCGAAGCTTTATGAGATGCCCTTGCTGTGGTACTCTTGTCTATGAAGCTCATGAGATGCAGGAAACCCTTTTCCCCTTTGCCTTTTTTGGGTGTCAAGCCAAGGTAGTATTTCAATAGCTCGTAGTCTTGGATTCATTTTTGACTCCTCTTTGTGTTTTGCCTCCTATATTGAGACTGTTGCTAGGTCATACCACTTCTTTCTTTGTAACATCTCTAAAATCCGACCTTTCCTATCACCCTCTTCTGCTAAGACTTTAATCCATGCTCTCATTATTTCTTGTCTCGATTACTGTAATCTTTTACTTACTGGTCTTCCTTGATCTCATCTTTCTCCTCTGGTCTCTGTTTTTCACTCTGCTACTAAAATTATTTTCTTAGCCTGCCATTTCGATCACATTACCCCTCTCTTCATTGGTTACCTATTCCTTGTATGATCCTCTATAAACTCCTTGTTTTGACTTGTAAGGTCTTACATAATTTAGCTCCTCCTTATCTTGTTGCTCTGATGTCTCCTTACCAACCTGCTGGAAACCTACATTCTGCAAACACTTTTCTTCTTACCCAGTCTAGAGTCTCTTCCTCTTTAGCTCAGTCACGCCCTTTTTCTTTTGCTGTCCCTTATGCATGAAATCGCCTTCTGGTGACCTTGCGAACTGCTCTTTCTTTTACTGGTTTTAAATCTAAACGGAAAACTTTCTTGTTTTCTGAATTTTTTGGAATATTAGACTAGTTTTTATTGTTAATTAGATATTCTATTTTAGTGGCATTATAGTAACATTATGTTGCACTGCTTCTAACTGCATATACCCTTGACTTTTTTCGTTTTTTATATCTTCATTTTATTATGTATTTATCTATGTCAACTGTTGTATTTTAATTTTGTAAAGCGCCATGTACATGGATGATGCTATATAAATAAAGGATGATGATGATGATGATGATGATGATGATATTCATTTCATTAGAGTGCTCTGTGATCTAATCGGACTTAATTTTGGCTATTGATTTAATTTTCTTGAAGTTCTGATTTTACTGTTTTTATAGTTTTATGTCTAATTGATTTATTGGTTTAGCCACACTTTCACTTTTATTGGCTGGTTAGTCCATCTGTCTGTAAACAAGGTCTGTTGGACTGGAGAAATGAAAGGATCAGTTGAAATGAAATAATAAGTTTGTCATATGTCTATGACTGATGTTTCTTAACTGCAAAGGGCTGAAGTCTAGTGGGTTATGACCCTCGGTGCCTTCTGGTCTCCAACCCTTTATGGCATAGCAAGGATTCCCCCTCCTGATAACTTAAAAGCAAAAGAGGTAGCTGTGCTTCTGTTTGTCTCCAAGTCCCACCCATAATTCCTCTGTAGTAGAATGAAAATAATATTTGCTGGTGTTTTATTCCTGGTGAAAAATGGGTTTCCCAACTCTGAGGAAATTCAGTTGGGAAAAATAACACAGAGGCATGAATTCTGTATAGTTTTTGTCTCATATTTGTACATTTTGAAATGTTTTGGGAAATTATTCTGCACAGAAATACATTTTTGTGTTTTTTTTCTTGTTTTTTTTTTCTTAGTAAAAGGTGTCTCTTTTTGTGCAAAAAATGTGTGCAAAAAATCCCCTTGTCTCCAAGAAGACACTTTCTGTGCAAAACCAATGGGTTCTGTTAAAAACAACCAGCAGTTTTGCACAAAATTCTCACATTTGTTTTGGAAAGTTTTAAGAAAAAGATTTTTTTTCCTTTGGCATGGTAAACATTTTTTGTGTGACACTCCCTGCCAGTTTCTAGGAAATGACATTAAGTGAAACATTTGTGTGCCAAACTGGTAAGTTTTCTAACAAAAAAAACATTTTTTTAGCATACACACTCACATGTTTCTGGAAGCAAGGCTTTTGCATGGAAATTAAGGATTTTGTGCACAAAACATATTTTGTGGTACAACTTTCCCTTTCTCTTTCTCCTGTTTCCAAGCAGAACGGGTGAAGTTTACTCAAATTTTGTTCAAAACCCCGTGTGTTTTTCTGGTATCAAAGTTTTTAATACTAAAACCATGGTTTTTGCTCACTCTCACAACAGTTTTCTTACGAAAACAAAACAAAACATGTATTTCTGCATAGAAAAAACTCCTGACGCACGTCAGGATGTTCAAATACTAGGCAAAAACTGCACATAAATATTCATCTTTTCTCTCAGTGGGGAGAAAGCTGTGGAAATTGTCATCCTTGCAGACAAGGACAAAATAGGTGAACATTTACATCTCTCCTCTACATTAATATAGCTCCTGATTAAACCTGTGAGCCAGTGAAGGGAAATTAAATTGTCTGTTCTAGCTGTATGCTTCAGTTATGTGCCATTTGGATTACTTTAACATGGTCTCCCTTCGAAAAAATGATCTAAAACTATAATTGGCCCAAACATTTGTTGCCTAGGACTGGTAGCAGAAATTTACTTGGGGATGAGGACCTGGGGCATAATAATCTCGGTAGCAGCACCCTGACTGTGCAACTCCAAGGAAGTTCAGGCTCCATCCCTTCTGAGTTTTGGTGGACAGTGAATAATGTGCTTTTCTTGTCATTTGGCCTTTGGGGCTTAAAATTAGGAGTGTCTGCTCTGGCTGTTTTTTAAGCTGTCTGATTTTAGAGCTATATTTGAAGAAGAGTCTTGAGTGTTCTAATTGGTGTTTAGTTATTTAATATTTTAAAATGTTTCTATTGATTTTCCATTAGCTCAGAGTCCCTGGTGGGTCAAGACGCAAGATACAAATGCCCTAAATAAAACCAATAGAGACACTGGTTTTAATATCTGTCTTACCTTAATGGTCTTGCATTAACACAATGGTATTGGCCTTGTAGTGGTTACCATCATGTGGGTTTTTTTGTACTGATAATACTGGCAGTTGTCTCCCTGATTTCCACTGGACATCATGTTTTCTTTCTTTCTTTCTTTCTTTCTTTCTTTCTTTCTTTCTTTCTTTCTTTCTTTCTTTCTTTTAGCAGTAGCAGATAGGGACAGGAAACATTACCCTCACTCTCATCTGGCTTGGGAAATTATCACACAGTGTTATCAAAAGGCCAAATCAGAATGACAAAAATGCTTTTCTCTCTTTCTCTGGAGCCTGTCCCAACATAGCTTGCTTGGACTGTGATTGCTGCCACTGGTAAAGTCATCTCAAATGCAACCCAAAACTAGGGGTGGTATTGAAGTGCCAACTTTGATTCAATGCTAGTTTTTAAGCATGGCCCATGAAGGATTACTGTTTAGTTGTATATCTAGGTGGACAAGGTTGATGTGTATGGATAAAATTAATTAATCATTTCGGAGAAAGAGGAGGTTGAATTGTTTTGACATTTGCTCTTCAGCTACAAAGTAGTGTGTCTTTCTTGTTCCCCAGTGAGAGCTGCTTTAATTTGCACCCAATCTGGTAAAGCTTGGAAACATACGTTGCAGGAACATTCCCTTAGGGTACAGTTTCTCAGCTGTATTCATAAAGATGGACCTAAAAGGCAATGAGTTCAACAGCTGTTTGCACTGTTATGGCATGCCACTGGGACTCCACATGGTGCGGTGTAGCATGACATTCCAGAAGCCCTTCCCTGGAGAGCCCAGCATGAGACAGCTGTGTCAAGGTAACAACCTTATCGGGAGCCATTGTATTTTTGGTGTACACACTGCAGAGAACTTGTTTGTATTTTCAAGCCACAGGCTAGGAATATACCATTTCACATATTCACAGAGTGGCTTTTTCAGTTTGAGAGGGAAGAAAATTAGAGCTGATTAAGAAAAATCTTCATGTCCATGTCCAAGCTTCTCCTTGGGCCTTACTTCTGAAGCACTGATACTTAATTTCCAAGCTGTTTGGTGCCCTGATACTTCAGAGCTGCAGGGAACCATACTCTGATCACAGTCCAAGGAAGAAAGTACTACTGAGAAGATGCATCTTTTCTTAACATGACAGCAGACCTGTAATAACAGGCACACATGAGCTATATCCAGTTTTTGTCATGCAAAGCTGGATGGACAGAAGTGATATTATGCCTTTCCCATGGCATAATAATAATAACAATAACAATAACAATAATAATAATATGGAGAAGAAGCAGCAGCAGGAGCAGCACCTTCATGGGACCTTCCAAGGACTTTTTTCAACCTACAGCATCTTTCAGAGAATAATAATTTATAAATATATATCCACTCCTGGAAAGATATGTGGGGGCAGCAACTTCAGTTACCCTAATATCTACTGCGAGCGGACCTCTGCTAAGCATAGGCTGTTGGACAAATTTCTGATGTTTTTTTGCAGATAATTTCCTATTTCAGAAGGAACAAAGGGATTGGAAATCCTGGACATGATACTAATCAATAGGGAGAAGTTTGTAACTGGAATCAAAGTAGTTGGAGCTTTAAGGGGAAGTGACCATGTAACAATGCCAGAACTTGGAATTGAGGGATAGGGCAAAGAAGATTACAGTCAAACACAGGCCTTGGATTTCAGGAAAGCTGACTTTAAAAAGTTCAGGGAAATACTGGGTGGCATCCCATGGCTAGGCATGGTAAAGCAAAAAGAAACTCAGCAAGGGCAGAAGTTCTTGAAGAAGGAGTTACAAGAAGCATAATCACAAACAGTCCAATGGAAGAAGAAAAATGGGAAATGTCTGAAAAAAACAATATGGCTGCACTGAAAACACAAGGAAGAAGTAAAAATGGAAGGAAGGACAAGTGGCCAAGGAAGAGTACAAATGTGTTGTAGGAGAAAAGGCAGCTAAAGCTCAGAATAAGCTGAGACTAGCTAGGCAAGCATGGAGCAGCAAAGTGGGGGTGGGAGTCAGATACATTTGTGGAAGGAAGCTGACCAAGGAAACAGCCGGGCTGCTGTTTGTTAAGGGTGATAAAATCGCTAACAGATCACAGTGAAAAGGCGGAACTACTGTGTGTTTCCAGGCACCAGTGGAAAGTTAGGCAAGGGATCTGGATTGCAAGTCAAGATGTAAATCGTGTTAGTCAGGAATCACCTAATTAATCTAAATGAGTCCACTTCTTCAGGGCCAGATGAAATGTTTCCCAGAGTACTGAAGGAACTTGCTAATGTACTCTCTGAACCACTTGCCGTCATTTTTAAGAAATCTTGGAGAAAAAAAACGGTACCAGAGAACTGGACAGGCACCACAAAAATACCAAAATGAAGAAACACAAATTACTTGTGCTTCCCCTTCCCCTTCTACATGTCATATCCAAACTCATAGTGAGATTTCTTTGCTTTAGGACAGTGTTTTTCAACTTTTTTCTGACCATGGCCCCCTTCTGACTTTATTTCCTTACTCTGGCATCTTGTCCCACTGGTAGAAAGGTAGCTATTTAAATGTTTTGTTCGTTTTTATAATTTTTATAGAATCATAGAATCCTAGAGTTGGAAGAGACCCCAGGGGCCATCGAGTCCAACCTTCTGCTATGCAGGAACACACATCAAAGCACTCCCAACAGATGTCCTTCTAGCCTCTGTTTAAAAACCTCCAAAGAGAGAGACTCCACCATACTCCATTGAGGCAGCATATTGTTGGACAGCTCTGTTGGACAGCTCTGACCATCAGGAAGTTCTTCTTGAGGTTCAAGTGGAATCTCCTTTCCTGCAGCTTGAATCCATTGCTCCTTGTCCTAGTCTCTGGAGCAGCAAAAAACAAGCCCACTCCCACCTTGACGGGACATCCCTTCAAATATTTAAACATGGCTATCATGTCCCCTCTTAACCTTCTCTTCTGCAGGCTAAACATCCCCAACGCCCTAAGCCGCTCCTCATAGGGCTTCATGGCTTCCAGACCCTTCACCATTTTGGTCGCCTGCCTCTGGACACAATCCAGCTTGTTGATATCCTTCTTGAATTGAGGTGCCCAAAACTGGACCCAGTACTCCAGATGAGGTCTAGCCAATGCAGAATAGAGTGATACCATTACCTCCCTACATCCAGTATTCTCATAAATATAATTTATACAAAATACAATTACATAAAAATTTATAGTTTAATCATTTCTTTATCAATGTGACTCTTGTGCTTGATGACCAGAAACAAGCTTTTTTATATCCGGTTCTATTGCTGTGAGGGATAAACCGAAGATCACCCCTGTCCATTATGTTAAGGAGATTCCGCGACTGACTGAATAAATAATTCACATGACTGAAACTTGATTCTGCCAAATACGAAGTAGGAAATGCCATGAAAAACAATTTTGCTTTATCCCAAAGCTGTGGAAACTTTTGGATATTGGACTCTTTCTCGAAAAATGGTGTTTTTCTTGACTGAAAGTTACTTTGGCTGCCATGTCACTCTGTAGCTCTGTGAGCACTTCTTGCAAAGAAACAGGGAGAGAGAAGGAAGCGGAAGTGATGTTGCTGCAGAGTGCATGTGGCCATCCATCCTCTGGGTAGCACAGTCACTTCTCTGTTCACTCTTCTTCTCTGTTTTCTATTTTGCTGCACTTCTCTGTTTTCTTTTTTCTTCTCTGTTTTCTTTTCTTGGTCACTTCTCTGTTTTCTTCACTTCTCACTTTCCTCTGTGGCCCCCTAGTCTTGGGTCGTAGCCCTTCATTTATGCAGTTTTCACCTGTGGCCCCCTTGGAATATCCTGGGGGTCCCCAGGGGGCCGTATGGTCCCTGGTTGAGAAATGCTGCTTTAGGACAACAGAATGCTGTAACATACCTAAAGCTCTTTCGAATGGAGCATAAGTAAGAATAGTCTGTTTCCAGTTCATGTCACTTTCATACTTGCTTGGTGGGGTTTTTTTTGGGGGGGGGTCGTTTGTTTTATTGTTTGTTTTATTGTTTTATCAAGGGAAGTAATGGTACCACTCTATTCTGCTTTGGTTAGACCTCATCTGGAATCCTGCGTCCAGTTCCAGGCGCCTAAATTCAAGAAGGATATTGACAAGCTGGAACATGTCCAGAGGAGGGAGACCAAAATGGTGAAGGGTTTGGAAGCCATGAAGCCCTATGAGGAACGGCTTAGGGAGCTGGGTATGTTTAGTCTGCAGAAGAGAAGATTAAGGGGGACGTGAGAGCCACGTTTAAATATTTAACGGGATGTTATGTTGAAGATGGAGCAAGTTTGTTTTCTGCTGCTCCAGAGACTAGGAGAAGGAGCAATGGGTTCAAGCTGCAGGAAAGGAGACTCCACCTGAACCTCAGGAAGAACTTCCTGATGGTCAGAGCTGTCTGGCAGTGGAATCTGCTGCCTCCATGGAGTATGGCGGAGTCTCCTTCTATGGAGGTTTTTAAGCAGAGGTTGGATGGCCATCTGTTGGGAGTGCTTTGTTGTGGGTTCCTGTATAGCGGGGGGCTGGACCAGATGGCCCCTGGGGTATCTTCCAACTCTATGATTCTGTGATTCTATTGATGAAAAGCAAAGAGCCACTGTACTCACAATGCAAGAGATAAATTTAGGTTCTGGATGTGATGGACTGAGCCCACAGAGAATCAAGTCCCAGCTTCATCCTGCATTACATTCAGTATTCTCATAAAATGAAGTCAATATTGTGCTTTCGTCTCCCCCGCCCTCACTTTTTAAATGGCTTCCTGTGATACACAGTGCTAGGCCTCGGACCACAGCAACAAAGTTCAGAAGGTCCAGTAACTTTATTGAGGATCATAGCAAAGAGATGGCACCAGATGACAACACTGCCAAGATTAAGAGATGGTTAACTTTTGCGGTATTTAATAAACATTAAGTGATAAGCTCGGTTTTGCCCGCGAAAGTCTTCCATTTGGTGTTACCTCATGGCCCGGATTCTCTCCTTACCGTCCGTTGCTATGGCAAACCTTTTGGCCTTGATTTTGTGTTCCCAGACGCCAAGCACCTGCGATGCCTCTCCGTGCAGCCAAACATCCCCAGATCTCAGCTACATGCCAACAAGAAGCTCATAACAAAAGCGGCACATTTAATATCTTTCTTGCAAAGAAGCTAATACAATGCGGGCTGGACAGGGCTACTGTCAGGTGGATCTGTAACTGGTTGACTGACCGTTCCCAAAGGGTGCTCACCAATGGCTGCTTTTCATCCTGGAGAAAAGTGACTAGCGGGGTGCCACAGGGTTCTGTCCTGGGCCCAGTGCTCTTCAATATTTTCATCAACGACTTGGATGAAGGAATAGAGGGCATGCTCATCAAATTTGCAGATGACACCAAATTGGGAGGGGTTGCTAATACACCAGAGGACAGGATCAGAATTCAAAATGACCTGGATAGATTGGAGAGCTGGGCCAAAGCTAACAAAATGAAATTCAACAGAGAGAAGTGTAAGGTCCTACACTTAGGTAGAAAAAATGGAATGCAGAAATATAGGATGGGGGACACATGGCTGGATGGCAGTACGTGTGAAAGGGATCTAGGAGTCTTAATAGACCACAAGCTGAACATGAGTCAGCAATGTGATGCGGCAGCCAAGAAAGCCAATGCAATTCTTGGCTGCATCAATAGGAGTATGGTGTCTAGATCGAGGGAGGTACTGGTACCGCTCTACTCTGCTTTGGTTAGACCTCATCTTGAATACTGTGTCCAGTTCTGGGCACCCCAATTCAAGAAGGACATGGTCAAGCTGGAGCAGGTCCAGAGGAGGGCGACCAAAATGGTGAAGGGTCTGGAAGCCATGCCCTATGAGGATAGACTTAGAGAGCTGGGTATGTTCAGTCTGCAGAAGAGAAGGTTAAGAGGGGACATGATAGCTATGTTTAAATATTTGAAGGGGTGCCATGTAGAGGAAGGAGAGGGCTTGTTTTCTGCTGCTCCAGAGACCAGAACAAGGAGCAATGGATTCAAGCTGCGGGAAAGGAGATTCCACCTGAACCTCAGGAAGAACTGCCTGACGGTCAGGGCTGTCCGGCAGTGGAATATGCTGCCTCGGAGTGTGGTGGAATCTCCTTCTTTGGAGGTTTTTAAGCAGAGGCTGGATGGCCATCTGTCGGGAGTGCTTTGAGGGTGTTCCTGCATGGCAGGGGGTTGGACTGGATGGCCCGTGTGGTCTCTTCCAACTCTACATTTCTGTGATTCTGTGTGATTCTGTAATATAACATGCATATAAAAAGCAATGAGAAAATCCAAACAATTTCTTTCGTCAGAGTTTAACGCATTGTGACAGGCCATTACATGAATGGATCTTATTCTGTTAGATCCATAATGATCAGGATGCAAGTTAGATCTTATATGCATGTTTTCGGAAGGATAAACTGCAGCTCCAGAAATCATTTTCTAAAATACAAAAATACCATATTTGCCAGCCTGTAAGACGCACCTGCATGTAAGACGCACCCCGTTGCCGGTGTATAAGACATACCAGCATATAAGGCGCACCTCATTTTCTAACAGTATTTTTTAGGAAAAAAAGTGAGTCTTATACACCAGCAAACACAGTAGTTTGCAGAAGTACAGAAGTTAGCACACCATCTGCACATCCTATTTCCTCTACACCTACACCCCAGGCTGTGCAGCTCATCTTACAGGGCTTTTCCTGGCAAGACAGCCAAAGAACAGCTCTAAGCCTAAATCCATTTTTAGTTCCAAGTAAAGTAGACCCATTGAATTAATGAAAATGTTGACTGACTAAATTCCTATTAATTCCATTGGGTCTGTACTAGTTGGAATTAACGACTATATTTAGGCCCTAATTAAAAGCTTGCATACTTTTTGATAGCATAACAAAGATATTACCACATTATGTATTTTAAATCTGTATCATTTGGTGATTATTTTTTTCCAATTCTAATTTTTTATTAAATATTAAAAACAACAAAATTATTAGATACAATTATATATTTAATATTAGCACATAAAAAAAGAGAAAGAATAAGGATAATACTGATAAACTTCTTCAGATATGTACATACATTTACCTTTTCATTATATTCTTTCACATCTCATCTCAAATTTTTGATATGCTGATTGCCGTTATTTCTTACTTATACTTAGTTAGTTCTTCTATATAAGATTTAAACAAATAATAAAAATGATATTTATTTATTTTGATTATTTTTTAAAAAAAGTGTGAAAATCCACATTTAATTCTTATGTCTCTTCCCTAAGATTACACTTTGATGTATACGTTTTACTCAACATAACTATATTTTTGTGTGTGTGTTTTTTGGCCAAGAACCTTGAAAAATTCAGAGCACTACAACATCCAAACTGCTTTCATTTTAACCCAAGAAACTGAAGTGGAGGACTTTGCATTGAAATACCAGTCAATCAGAATTTTCCAGCATCCTTAGGCCAGAATGTAGGATTGACTGCTGTAAGACTATGAAATAGGTACTTGGGTCCTAGCTACAAAAAGAAAAAGATGCTGTTTAAGTCTCTTGGGATACTTTCTACCATCAGTAAACAAGACATACTGGAGTTAGAGATTCACTCATCGGTATTGCTCAGCCTAAGAAACTAAATACTTAATACCGTTTTGTGGCAAAAAAAGGGGCTGGTTTATGACTGGGTTTTATCTAGACTTTTCCACTTTGCCCCAGTGCAGCAAAAGTAATACTGCTCCCACCAAGTCCTTTCTTGGAGGTCCAGTCTCCCTTTCCTTCCTGGGTTCTGCAGGATGTAAAGGGCTGAACACTCTCTCACTCTCCCTTGTGTTTTTGGGAGAAAAGGGTAAACATTAATATTTTATAAGTTCCTGGTAGACCTTGCCATGGAGACGTGTGACCAGAGCTTCCCACTCTCCTTAAGGCTTGATATAATCAGGCTTGATGTAAGTGCAACATTTTAATAATAATCATTTAAAAAACAGGAAAATGAGGCCGTCCCCTCCTGAAACTGCAAACTCTAGGATTCCATAGGAGGTTGAAAGTGGAATAATAATGCTATAATAGTCTAGTGCAGAAATGGCCTGAGTTAACCCTTTCAACAGCCTAGCAATTACAACCTTGCTAACCTTGCTGACAAAAAAATTTAGCTATTTTGAAATGACTGCATTTACACAAAATGGTCTTGGTGGTTTGCCGTTTGGATATACTGCAGTTAATCAATGTTTTGTCTTTCCAGCATGGAGCTGTATGTTCCTCTTGTTAGCTACCACGTGGAACTATAAATCATGGTTAACAAATCTTAATTTATGTGGCTTAGCTAAAGACCAAGCTCCAGTTCCCACACAGTAAATAGTTTTAGTAATAAAACTGCAAAAGGAAAACATGTTGCAGTTCATTATATCCTATGGCAAATTGTCGCTGAAGCAAACTTTTGCGCAGATTTGAAATTCAGTAAACTTTCCACTTTTCAGAATTATCACATTAAAAAGACTGGTTTTCAACATTTAAGAAAAAAAACTGAAAGGTCATTTAATTATTTATTTGATCGCAGCTTTGCTTTTCTTCCAAAGAGGAAACTCAAGATGGATCATAGCATTAAAAAAAAAAGGTACAGATAAAAAAACACAAGTAAATATTTTAATTGAGACCACCATTTGAATAACCTTGAAAGGGATTGCTGTTTGAGTACCACACATTCCTGGAATGAATCTAGATGCTAGAGTGGTCAGAGTGATTTCCTGGAGACTCAGCTCATGGATTGATTTTTGCCTTATTAGAATTTGTAGACCCTAATGCACCAGAAATGGAGCCAGGAATTAATGACAATGAACTTTGCTTATCTGAAGTGTTGTACATGTTCATTTTTATGCTTCAGGAGCCATTGAAAACTCTGTGCCTATTAAATGCATATGTAATGGACCACCATAAATATATTTCGCACAATATAATCTATCTCCAGGTCAATTAATTTTAATGTTTATCAGCAACACTAGTGCCCCAATGCATTAAAAAGAAGAGGGAAATAGCTGAGAATGGCCACTGGAATAAAGAAGTCAGTGTGAAGAAACAACTGAACAAGGGAAGTACACTGTATGTTCATGATCTTGTTAGAAAACAGAGAGAAGCCATTGGCAGGAGATGATTTACAGCACCAGCACAAAATCCTCGCCGGAACCGCTGCTCTCTGGACAAATAGTGTCTGAGAGGCAAGCATAAACATAGCAGAGTTTCCCAACAGCAAAAAGCATGCGCAGCAGAGTACAACCACAGCACCAGCTCTCACCCCTCTACCCACTGGTTAGTAAACACATGGACACAGAGTTTGTCATCCAAAATACCTGGAGGCTGTAATCCTCACACTTGCAGTATATACATCTATACACAGGATACGCAGATCCACAGGCAGGGATTCAGCGTCAGACAATCAGAGTCAGAGATTCAGATTCAGAGTCAGAGAGTCAAGAGTCATCAAGTCAGAGTCGTCAGGCAGAGTCAGAGAGAGAGCAAGCATTCACCCTCCTCTTTTATACACACCTGCTTCCATGTCATCACTCAGGGCCATTTGCATGATGCAACCCCTTGCCATGATTTCACTATCATGACTCAGCCCTTTACTCCATGTCCCCTAGGGAATGAATCATAACTTGCCCAGTCATTCCCCAGGTGTTCCACATGCTCATCAAATGTATTTTCAACTGGGGCAAATGTCACTGCATTTTTATCCAACAGCCATGGCAAGAGGAAGGCCTCATAATAAAAATGTAAATGCCTTTGTTTTGGTAAATAAAGCAGTTGCAGTGGGTTGAAATTGTTACAGTGGCAGCCCACGGTGGCAGTTGAAGATAGTTTTGCTGCATGCCCATGTATGAAGGTGCCCAAAGCCTGAAAGCAGAAAAGCAGAAAATCCCACCAGTGTTTCTTTCCTCAATGCCAGTAGTGGTGGCAGCAACAGCAATCATCATCATAGCTTACAATTCACTGCCTTTTTATGATACCCAGTTGCCTGGGTTGGCTGCATCATGTGCTTAATTAGAGGACCTGGCCTAGCAATAATGTTGCTGTTCAAATGTGGAATTAACTTGCCCTGTGCAATAAGCCAATCACCACACCGAGGTAGGGATCACAACAGAAACAGCTTTATTTTGTCTGCACAGCCAGGTGCAACTTGGTGATAACTCACAAAACAGGTTCCACATCCAAAACAACTTATACAGCTCTTCTATAACTTTTCAGCAAACTTTCTAGCAACTCCTCTTGACTCTGATCGATGTAACCCTTTTACTACAGTGCACAGGCCTGCCTCATTGTACAGCCCCTATGGGGCTAGCTTGACCAGTTCTTTCTGTATTTTTCCACTCTGGCATTAAGTGGCATTTAAGGTGATTCCTCCCTTCTCTTTTCTTTGTATTTCTTTCTTTTCTTTTCTTTGTATTTCTGTCATGTTGTCATTCATCATCATCGTCGTCGTCGTCATCATCCTCAGCATTATCAAATAACTAACAATTCACTGCCTTTTTATGATACCCAATTGTTGCCTGGGTTGGCTGCCTCATGTGTTTAATTTGAGGACTGGCCTAGTTGTCCAGAACTATCTGAAGGTGTATTTACACTACACAGTTATATTAGTTTCATACCTCCTTAGTTGCCGTGGCTTAATCCTAAAAATTCCTGGAATTCATACATTGGTGAGGTACTTAGAATTCTTTGCTAGATAGCAATAGTCCACTCTTCTGAACTGTGGTTCTCAAAGTTCTCTAAGTGTGTGACTATTTTACAGAGTTAAATTGATTTAGCCAGGATATTTTGGTATCTTCTGAGTGCGTCAAAAAAACTATAAATAAAAAAAACCCCACAGGACTGAATCTTGACAAGTGGGTAATGCATGTACATCTTTAGAGCAGGGATGTAAATCTTCACTTCATTCATTCTTGCACAAAAGAATTACAAAACTCAAAAATTTTTGCTCTGATGAGTGAGAGAAGAAGTGTTTTTGTACATTTGTTATTTTTCACATTTTGGGATATCTTTGTGAAAATTTCAATTGCACAAAATTTTAGTTTTCCAAATTCACTGATATTTTTGCACAAATATGATGATTTTTGCACAAAACGATCCTGTGCGAAATGCAGGATGTTTTATAGAGATAAAATTTTTAATAAACAAGTTTAAAAGTGCAAAAGTACAATTCAAAAATGTGTACAAAACATGTAGCTGCGCTAAGATACCCTTTCTCATCAAAGAAAGAATTTTTTAAAAATATTCTTTATATCCTTACTTAAGAATCAGAATAATCGTCCACCGACTCCAATGCTGTTTATTCTTACTTCGCGGTGTATTTCCAGAGTGACTAGAATGAAAATTGGTCAAAATGAAACTTGTCTCCTTGATTCTAGTTACCACCATTTTGCTTTCCAAAGAATGCCCAGCAGTCAACATTTTCTCCCCAGCATGCCACTTATGACCATTCTGTCTGTCATTTTAGCATTATTTTTGGGATATGAGTGTAAGAAAAAGTAATTGCTGGTAGCAGTGAGAAATCCTGGTGGTTTCTACACCTGCAGAATTCACCTTGCTCCAGGAGCCTAAATCCCCTAACATTTTCATCTGTGAATGGGGCCAGAAAAATCAGAGAAGGATGTAGCCACTCAGCATGACCTGTCGTTTTGCACCAAGGATTTCTGGATAATTAAATGTCAGTGATTGCTGTAAGTCTGATAAAGGTATTACAAACATAATAGTTAATCCAAAACATCCTTTGGATATTCATGTCTCTTCTCCTTCTAAAACTTCAAGAAGCTTCTTTGCAAAGCAAACAAATAACAATGCAAAATCCTGCAGTCTGCACCATCACCCTTTGCTTATGAGCATCAGTGTTTATTGTGTTCTAGTTTTGCAGAGCTGGTTTTCCTCTTTGGTGAAGTAAGATAGCAAAAGGGGGTTGCAGATTGTGCCCATCAGCCCTCCCTGCTTCCACTCAACTACACACAGGACAGCATGGCCTTTCAAAATAAATTAACTCAAAAACTAAATATTAGAAGCATCAGATGAGTTCTTTTAGTCTATCTGATGAATTAGCCAGTCCTTTTTGTGCTTCTCTGTGTGTGATTTGTTTCACGCAGGAGAAATACAGATTTGTGCACAGCAAAAATGCCACAGGTCTTGTTCTCATGCTGAAGGCAAGAACTCTTGCAGAGCCTGGCAGTTTCTCAGCAGGCTTGTTCAGTGGGTGAAAATTACTCCTTTCATTGAGAATGAACAATTTTGTGAATATTGGTCACATCCAGTTTGCTACCACTCAGTCATAGCTTCATCCTGGGGCATCCTGAGATTCCTAGTTTGATTGTGTACTTAGAAATCCCTCCTAGAGACTTTCAGAGGAGCAGCTCAATGGAGAGTACTAAAATTCTGCAGCAGAAATTTGGCGGTACTTTGCAAAAGTACAAATCCCAGAATTCCACAGAGGTTGGAGCTATGGCAGTTAACATGGTTTCAAACTGTTATAACTGCATTGGGAAGAATAAGTCCTGCTTACAGCACACCCTGATTTTATCTTCGTAACAACCCTGGGAAGTATGTCAGTCGGGAGGGAGATGACCTAAGGTCAGCCAGTCAATTTCATGGCTCACCAAACTAGGGGCTTTGAAGCTCTCTTTGTACAGCAGGATGAAAAGAGAGTTGATGGTATTTGGTTACCCAAAAGCTGAGGCTTTTGGAAGCATTGCCTTCTGGCAGTGGAGAGAGAGAATTAAAAGTATAAAAGAGAATGCAGACTGTAAAATTACAGAACCGCACCCCTGACAGCATCAACTAAGTTCCTTAATTAAGTGTCATTCAGACTGCAACATTTCTGAGCCTTGCAGAACCCTAGGGGATGTAATTTTAAGTAGAGAAGTAAACAGTTTTTTTTTAAATTTTTCAACAAGAGAAAAGTGTTTCATCCTGCCCTCCCACCCCAAAAAACCTGCCGACTGCAGCAGTATTTTTGCCTCTTTTACAAAAGTCAACAAATTCATCCCTCCCACCAGCTTCCCCACATTTTGTGCAAGAAGACTCTGTGCAAAATTAATCTCTTTCCCCTTTCTTAAACACCCATGTAGCAAGCAGAGATGGACATAACAATTGAAAAATTAGTAATTAAAAAGGAACCAATCCAAGACCATGCCATAAGGCAACGACGATAATAACGTGTACAAATAATGCTTGTACTGTTTGTATAACAATTAGCTTCCCACTGTCTGTACTTTGCAACAATACACACAAAACTCTTGCCATCTCATGCAAAGAGAAGCAAAAGTTGGGGAAAATGAAAAAGAAAATTCAGATTGTTTGACTTTTGAATTAACGTATATATTTGTGTATAAGTTGACCTCTTGTGTAATTTGAGGGCAAGTTTAAGTTAAGGGTCATTCAGAATTCAAAATGACTTTAAGAGATTGCATTAGAACTGAAAATGACCTTAACAGATTAGAGAGCCAGACCAAAACTAACAAAATGAATTTCAACGAGGAGATACTACTACACTTGAGCAGAAAAAAATGAAGTGCATGGATATAAGATGGGTGACACCTGGCTTGACCACAGTACATGTGAAAGGGATGTATGAGTCTTAGGCCATTTCCGCACTACACTGTTATAGTGCTATTATTCCACTTTCAACACCCTATGGAATCCTGAGGTTTGCGGTTTAGGGAGAGGCATTTCAATTTCTCAGCAAGACAGCTCTTCGGCCTCAGTAAGCTACAAACCCCAGAATTCCACAGGATGTTGAAAGTGTAAGGCAAAAATGGCCTTAGCAGACCATATGCTGAACATGAGTCAGCAGTGTGCTGCAGCAGCTAAAAAAGCCAGTGCAGTTCTGGGCTGCATTGATAGGAGCATAGTGTCTGGGTCAAGGGAACTAAGCATACCACTCACTGTGTCCAGTTCTAAGCACCACAGTTCAGGACGACACAATTCAGGAATTCTAAAGAGGAGCTGGAATGTGGGTGATCCAAATGGTAGAAGGCCTGGAAGCCATTCCCTATGAGGAGTGGCTTAGGGAGCTGGGTGTGTTTAGCCTGGAGAAGAGAAGATTAAGAGGTAACATGATAGGTATGTTTAAATATCTGAAGGGATGTCATATGGAGGATGGAACAAGCTTGTTTTGTGGTGCTCCAGAGACTAGGACACTGAGCAATGGCTTCAAACGTTCAAACAGTAAAAGAACTTCCTGATAGTAAGAGCTGTTTGACCGTAGAACACACTGCCTGTGAGAGTGTGGTGGAGCCTCCTTCTTTGGAGATTTTTAAACAGAGGCTGGATGTCCATCCTTCAGGATGACTAGAGATGGGTTTGCAACCTGAGCCAGCCATTAAAATTTACATAGCTTTCAAAAGGTACAACTTATGTATGGATGAACCAGGTCAGGATTTCATACCCTCTGGTCCCAGTTTTTCCCTTCTCCCTCAACTTTTCCCCTTTGCCCTCAGCTTACTGCAGTTGCTGCAAATGAAGTTCAAATGCAAAAGTGGTTTGTACTCAGTTAACTCAGTGGGAGAAGAGGAGCCAGGGGTGGTGGTATCTTGCCATTCCCAGCAGACTCAGGCAAAAGCAAACTACTGCAGCCTCTCGTAGCTCATAACTTCTGCCATCACGCCTACACTCTGCTGTTGCTTAGCCACACATTTTCAGTTTTTACCTGTAAAAAGATGGAGAATATGGGCTTTAGAACTCTGATGAGATATTGAATGGTATGTTTTATCTACTTGCACAAATACAGGAATATTAACTAGCACCCTTATCTTCAAATGCAGGATGGTCCTTGAATTTAGGAGTTTTGCAGCAGTGTCATAGACTACAACGTGATGAGAGTTTTTCACTGAAAAATGATGTGGTTTGGAATGCAGCAGAAGGAGGTACTCTTTGCTGGTCTGGCTCAGGCAGACAAATGTCTTAAGACAACTCTGCAATTCTGGGTCTCCCTGCCTCCAGAGTCTGTCATAGCAGTGTCACAGATGATGGGAGGAGACCCTATTAACAAATGTCAAAACCTTGGCAGTGCCAAACCCGTGTTCCCAGAAAGCCCTCCACCTCCACATCTATAACCTCTTGCCAGACCTCTTGCTGTCAAGTTTTGTTTAAACACACTTGAAAAAGGACACAAATGCAGTTTTTAGCATAATCAAACTTGATTTTTTTTTGTCAGCTCCCTCTTGGAAAGATTACAAGGTTTATTCAAGCAGGAGACAGCCCAAGATTAGCTGTCACTCCAGATTCAGCCCATCAAGCTCACTTTATTACAATGTGGCCCTCTTTTTATTATTATTATTTTCCATTGGGCTGGAATAAATATATTCTTTGCTCATCATCTCTTATGAAGCAACATCAAAGGGATTATTATTTTCATGGTTCTTTTTCCCCAGCCACTTCCCTCCCTAGCAATCTCTCCCTCCCTTTACGTGTGACTTAAAAGGCAAATGTGAACATGAATAATAAAAGATTTGCTTCATTGATGGCCAAACATACATTACGGCATTTTGGGTCAAATTGGAGTGATTGCAAAGCAGTTAAGCTGTCAGAGATGTGCCCTTCATCTTGCAAAGGGCTCAGTTTCAGATCATTAAAATGAAATGTTCCAAAGCACTGACTCCATTCATTATGCTGATGGTGCAGTATACTATCTTGGATAGTAGTGGAACTGGGTCCCTGAATAGCCACAGCCCCGAAGGGTGGGGGCATGGACAGGGGGATCAGGAACTTCCAGGGATATTCTGATTTCCTTACTAAATTTTTCCCTGCTGAGTTAGTTGTTGTTTTGTAGCAGGGGCTGGGAATCTTTTCCTGTTGAGTGCCATAATATTTCATTATAGTTGGGGGACCACATCTTAACGGAGAGGATGACTAGAGCTGAAAGATGTGACACTTACCTTTGTTCCTTTTTTTTTTTTTTTTGTTCATTGAACATTATGTAAGGGTGTCATTTGCATCCAGGAATTTTCTGTTCTCCAGCTTGTATGGAAATCTTTCCAATAGCTTTGTAGCTAAGGGGAAGAGAATATTGAATAAATTCCAGTAAACCAGAGAAGAGTCAGTATTGGATAAAGGTTGGGGAAATGAAGCATAACGTTAGGACAATACAGAAGTCAGCACTGAGAGACTTGAAGGTCTTTGTTTGGCCTGTTAGAAATTTTCCACCCTCTTTCTAAAGTAAGCTTCTTGTGCCTTTTACTTATAGCAATATAAGGTGTGGGGAGGAGTCAAGTAGTATTCTTTCAAATTCCTCAGGAAGTAAACCTCTTTCTACCTTTCTTTAAATAGACCAAGGGCCACATGCATCTTTGAGGTGCTACAAGACTCATTATTGTGCTGATAGTTTGTGATGCTTCCCACTCCTATGCCCTTCATCTGTTTTCTGTGCTACTGCTGACCCATCTCCAGTACTGACAGAAGTAACTGGTGTTATCTAAGATGGTATGTCAGTCATATAAGGAAAGGTTGGAAAAACCTGGTATGTTTAACCTGGTAAAAGGAAGACTTGGGGGAGGAAGGAGATTCAGTAGGATTGTCCAAATACTTGAAATGCTATTGTATAGAAGAAGTTCTGGTCTTGCCATATGGGGCACCAGAAGGAAAGTCTTTAGACTTTCCTTCTGGTGTCCCATATGGCAGGACTAGATCTGTTGGGCTTGTTACGTGGCGGGTGGATAACTGTTGAAGACAAAAGAAAATTCTTTAATGTTAGACAGTTTGGTAATGGGAAGAGCTGTCTGGAAGTTGGTGGCACTTGCCTTTTGGAGATCTTCAGGTGGAAGCTGTACAGCCATCTTTTGAGAATGCTGCACATCTGGATTTCCTTCACTGAACATGGATTAGATTAGATGGCCTTGCAATACTTCTTCAAAGTCATTATGTGAAACTAAACCTAGTGGTATTTCCATCCAGTCTGAGGAAATGACTGGGAGCAACCAACCAGCTAAATCTCTTTTCAAAATGAAGACATGATATCGATAGTAAGTATGAACACTAAGAGACGGCAACACCAAGAGTGGTTTGAAGTTTTATCAAGTTCTGATGTAAGTATGAAAGAAGTTGAATTGCATCATGGGTAATGGAGGAAAGAAGAGCCCCCAGTCTTTCTTAGCAATTTGTGTCAGAGCACACAATCGCTGTCTGATAAAATGTAGGACACCAGATTGAATTACTTCATTGAACTGCTGCTGTCCCCTGTTAATGGTAATTGCGTGGATCTAGCAGTTTTTCTTGGTGCCTTCTCAGATATTTACCTCCCACTGTTTTTCAATTCAAACCTTTGATGAAAATATTCCCAGTACTTCTTTAAAGCAGACACCCGACTGTCTTCCTTGACAAAGGCAAGGTCTCTAAATCAGTTCCCAGCAATTTGTGGAACAGCAGTATATCTAAATCACCTTTTACCCATGTCACTGTGTCATTTCCTCAAGAAAAAAGGGAAAGTAAATGCCCATCAGAAGAAGGTTGCTAAAGGCTTGGTATTCTGTAAGTTCCATGGACAGGAACAGGAACAAACAGAAAATATTTCAAAACATGTTTGTCAGTGGCATTAAGACAAGGGTTCGGGATTCACAGGACTAGAAAGGACTTCTAAGGCCATCTAATTCAGTCTTTGACAGTGCAGAAAATGCACAGGTTGGGCATCCCAACAGGTGTCCATCCAACTTCTGCTTAAAAACCTAAAACAGAGAGGCATCCTCCATTGCCTAAACCAGTTGCTTCGGTTGTCAAACAGTTCTTCCTCATGTTAGGTTCCTGGTTACTTAGAAGGTAGATTTAACCCATATCAACCTGCCCACACTCAGAGATAAGCCTCTGTAAGAGCGAAATAGCAGCCGGGAGCAATAGATACTTCTTGATAGCCACTACCACCACCCATTTGTAGAACTGTGCTCCATTCCCAACCAGCATCTATCAGGCCCCGTTATTAAAAGTCTTGAAACAAATCCTAAAAGCATATCTGGCCTGTAATTGAGCTGAGACCTTATTGGTTGGGTTTAATTGTGCTTAATAGTTTTAAATACTTCTGTACAATGCTTTGGGAAAGTTTAAGGAATGTGCCATACCTATTTGACACAAGCAAGGAAGCAAGAAATAGAACTTTAGCTGAAATTCCTTTTCCTGTAATTTGAAGTCACTGCTGATGAAGGCTGTTGGCGACCAAGACAAAGCTGGCATTACAGTCAAGCAAATAGAATAACAAAAGGTCAGAGGTCGGTGCTGGACAGTAATATACAGAGAGAAGGAGACAGAGGGAGAGAGCACCAAGGTACCAGGGTCTTAGCAGCTGCCTTATCTCCATACCAAACGGCCAGCCCCAGTGCCACCAAACAGCCTGGAAGGTGACAGGAAGTGATAAAAATGGAAGCTCCAACAATATGTCAAGGCCTTGTGGCATGATGGAGGAGCTGAATATGGGACAGTTTGACTGTCTGGTCTCCAGAGCATGCCCATCCCTGCACTAAAATGAACCTATATCATACTTTAGCGGAGAACCCCTGCTCCTGAATACTTCCAGTAACATAATTCTTATTGTTAGGTTCATCCCCCCTCCCCACCCCCCGAATTAGACCATCATTTGGAGGGTGAGATAGGAATGCAAAGAATATTCACAGATATTCAGATCAGAGGCAAAAAGGTTTTCTTGAGTGTCTGGAAACCCTAATGAGGAGAAGCCTTTGCAGTTCAGGAAATATCTGCATGAAAAGCACACCAGGGGGGTGCTACTGTGCAGAAAACAGCATTTTCTACGCAGTAGAGTTATTTTCAGCACAGAAAGCCGCTTTCCTGTGCAGAAGAAAAATTATTTTGTAAGCCAAAGGCAACATTTCTGCCCAGAAAATTCCCTGCACAAAAAGTGTATATTCTCACATAATAAATTCTGAAGCAAAATTAGTCATTTTTTTAAAAAGCTGTTTAATGAAATCTGCAAAGAGTTACCTCCCTAGTCCAGGGCTGTGAAAATGACCTGGTAGTCATTGACTACCTGTTTCCCACACTTGATACGGGGCATGGTACTAAGTTGTGAGAGAGCCAATGTGATATAGCAGCTTCACTGTTGAACCAAACTCCAGTTGTTGTTGTGTGCCTTCAAGTCATTTCCAACTTACAGTGACGCTAAGGTAAACCTATCTTGGTATTTTCTTGGTTCAGAGGGCTTTGCCCGTGTCTTCATCTGAGGCTGAGAAAGTGTGACTTGTCAGAGGTCACCCAGTAGATTTCTTGGGGGGGGGATTTGATTCCTGGTCTCCAGAGTTGTAGTCTAAGGGTCAAAGCACTACACCCTGCAGGCACTCTAGAACTCATTGGCCACTTGGCCAAGCCATACTTTCTCAGCCTCAGAGGAAGGCAATGGCAAATTCTCCTCTGCACAAACTTGCCAAGAAAACCTTGGGATAAGGTTGCCATAAGTCAGAATCAACTTGAAGACACACAACAGCAACACAGCTGTAGGTCTGAAAACAAGTTGAAGTTCAACTTCCACCTTAGGTATCAAAGCCCTTCTCCTGCGGATCTTCTCCATGACTGCTACTGATATCCACCTAGAAGAGAAGAGCTCCATGCCTAGCAACTGAATGGACTGATTGCATTCAGTGTTTCACTGATTAATGACAGAATTCACTTCTTCGCCAGTTTGGGATAAAAAACCTATTCCATTGCATAGTTTTGATAGCTTTTTTGCAGACACCCCAAATTACAGGCAAGTTTAATCTGTCTCTCCCAAGTAGTGTCCTGATTTATGCTATGTAAATGAGTTGTTAAACACTGAGCCATGATGTTTTGCTGGAGAGATAAGCACATTGTAAAAATCTGCATTGGACTACATAATTGTGCTACATTTTAAAAACTTTTTTATTTTTAAGCATGCTGAACTTTGCAGGTATCTGTGTTTGGTTCATTATTAGGGGACTTTTTTTTTTCAATGTACCAAAAAAAAGACAATGTGTGCATTATGTCTTTACTACATATCAAATAAGAGACCAGTATGTTCAGTATGACAAGCCCAGGGGCCAATAGACTACACTGGTCACAAGTCATTTCACACATGACTTCTTTGTGGGTAGAACAGTCCTCTTTTACTTTATCTGATTCTATTACTGAACTGTTTTTCTTTGTTCAGAACTGGAAGAGTAGTTAAGTGGTTTGTCTGCTGCTTCTTCAGCTAGTTCATTGTAAAAGATTTGCTCAGATTTTTAAAAAGGATGGAGAAGGAAAATGTGCCAAAAGTGGCAAACTGAATGATCAGCAAGTACAGCAACTCCCCTATATGGAAACAGCTTGCAGTTGTTTAACTTAGGAAAGTGATGAGTCAGAAGAGACATGCTAGAAATATATGGTTTATTTTTCCTCCTCTCTTATAATACTTTTTGTTCGTCTGCCGAAATTGAATGGCGGGAGATTCAGGACAGATGAAAGGAAGCATTTCTTCACACGGTTCACAGTTCAGTTATGGAATTCACCACCACATGGTGGAGGGATGGTTGCCAACTTGAACATCTCTGAAAAGGGACTAGAGAAATGTATGGAAGATGGAGCTGTCAGTGGCTACTAGTCAGGATGGTTGTAGGTATCCCCAATGAAGGTAATATGCTATTGTTTATCAGTACTCGGGGAAATGAACAAGAGGTTGCACTTCTATTAGACTTGTATTTGTCTTGGGGATTTCACAGAGACAGCTGTTTGACGAAGGTAAAGAGAAGCCTAGACTAAACGTTCTCTAGCACCATTCTTCATATGTTTTTATAACATCCACTCCGATTGCTATATATTACCTCCAGTATTAGAGGATATTGTTCTTAGTTGCAGTGAACATGAGTGTACTGTTCTTATGTCCTATAGGCATTCATTTGGCCATTGGGGGAAACAGAATTCTGGACATCAAACTGATTCAACAGGATCTTTCTTACATTTTCACAGTGCTAAGATTGGGCAAATCTGTTAGTTTTGCTCTATACCAGCCCCCATTTGAGGAATTTGGGGACATTCTGATCAAAAATAAACTAAATCAAAATTCTTGTCTATTCCTATGTAATATTTCTTCCTAATGAAATAGAGAAAATACAGTCTAGGATGGTCACTGCATGTCTTCATTTCACTCCTATTTCATACATTATGTGTGCTTTCAAATATGCAGCTTGTTAACAAATTTGCCAAATTTGAGGCAAAACATAGCACTCTAAATTCAGTTGTTAGTCCCAGGTACAGAAGACCAGTTGAATTATTCAAGTATTGACTTCATTCAGTATGTCTACTGCGGTTGGGCTTAAGAATAGGATTTAGGACTGTATTATGTATTTATCAAGGTTTTTAAAATCTGATCCTAATTTCAGGGAGCTCATAGGGTAACACACAGAGTCGTGATCATCCCCTCTTCTCCATTTATAATCATAACAATTGCATGAATAGGTTAGGGATAGTGAGAGTGACTGTGCTAAGTTTGGCACCCAAACAAAATTTGAGCCTGAGCCTGTCTTCCTGTTGTGTTCCAGCACTCTAACGACTACTCACCACTACCTTTCCTAATTTATGCAGAACAATTAAACAATTAACTGACTAAATCTTGTATGATTAATCAAAAACATTAATTTGGTTCAGCGTGCACATGTACATGTATAAAGAAGTTTTATTTATTATCTTGGGTAGCTGAGCAAGTGGTGTGCTCGACTTAGTGCTTAGTTATTCCTTCTTCTGAGTCAGATCCTTCCAGCCATTAACAAATGCCACAGTCCAGAGCAGTGACCGATCTCTACAACAGTGTAACATTGATCATTGTAGTACAGTAGGACCCCTGTATCCATGGGGGATTGGTTGTGGGCCCTCCCATGGATATTGAAATCCACGGATAGTACCGAACGCTCTGTCTCGCCGCTATCCCCAGGCCCAATTGCAGTAGTGGTGGGTGGGAAAACAGTGGGGAGTACGGGATCCCATGCTTCCTGCTGTTTTCCCAACAGCTACCACTGTGATCGAGCCCAGGGCCGGTGGCAAGAGGTGGGAAAACAACAAGGAGCGCAATCCCGTGCTCCCTGCTGTTTTCCCACCTCCAGCCGTTGGCTCTGGGCCCGATGGTGGCGGCTGGTGGGAAAGCAGTGGAGAGTGCGGAATCGTGCTCCTCGCCACCTCCTGTCACCCACCCCTAGCCGATCCCAGCCAACCACGGATAACTGAATCCGTGGGTCATGAATCCATGGATATGAGGGTCCTACTGTATTAATTTTCTATAGTTAACCACCTGATACTGAGTATTTCTCCTAGGAAATGTTCTTTGCCAGTGAGTAAGACACTTCTGCAAAAAGATAGAGCACTTTTTAAGGATCTGTCACTTACTGGTTGATCCAGAGACACCCGTATCATTTCAGGATTTGGAAGAGAAGGGTAGTAGTTTTCACAGGAAAAGACCAGAAGTATACCGTGACAAAGGGACCAATATATGAAGACCTAAATCCTATCTTGAACAGACCCATTAAATCAATGAAATTTGCATACATGTTATCTTAATAGTTAGCAATTGAATTAATGGGCTTACACTGTCTGGGAACCGCAATTGGGTTTAGGCCGGGGAGAGAATCCAGATAATCACTCCAAGTGAACAGGATAAGGCAAAGAAACATACCAAAAGGAAGACCTAAATACCCTAAAGGCAGCAAATTCCATCTGATCTTGGAAGTTAAGCAGGGTCAGCCCTGTTTAGTACTTGGATGGGAGACTGCCAAAGAATACCAGGTGCTGTAGGCTATATTTCAGACAAAGAAACTGGCAAAACCACCTCTGAATAGTCCTTGCCTGAGAAAACCCTCTGAAATTCCGGGGATAGACAGCACCCCTACACAGAGAGCAGAGTACCCAAAGACCATCTGAAGGAAGAAGAGAGACTTTCCAGCCACTGCATATACCATCTGCCACCTTTTCTTTCCCTCTAGGACTGTTTCATCACAGCAGAGTGAGTTTGCTCCCTGAGCTGGGGAACATGCATAGGACTAATGTAGGGGCGGTTCTGCCGGTAGTGGGGGGTTGCTGCCCAAGGGTGCCACGCACTTTTTGGAGGAGCCACTTCGGAAATGGCCTATGGGCAAAGGCCTGCACAGCTGCTGCTTTGCAAGAAAGAAAACTTTGCTGGCTTACAGACACTGCCTTGTCGAGAGAGAGCAGATGTGTTTTACCAACAAAGGGAGGGAAGTAACAGTAATCAGGGAGCAGCCATTCAAGTTAAACAGGGTAGGGGGAGATGTGGAGATGTTGCCCTCTCCTGGAGGTAAATTTTACAATGGATGTTAGTCACTCCCAAACTACCTCCCATACCAACTAATCTAAAAAGCCATGGCAGCAGGCCCCCCTCCCCACCCCCACCACCCACAGAGTTGGAAATGCTGCTGCTTAATGCCAGGTCAGTGAATGGTAAAACATCTGCCATTCAGGACTTGATCCTGGATGTACGTGCAGACCCAGCATGTGTTACAGAGACCTGGTTGGAGGGGGAATATGTGTGTGTGGGGGGGGTAATCTCTCTCAGCTTTTCCTACCAGGATTCTCTATGCAGCAGCAGCCATAGGAGACTGTGGTAAGGATGTGGTAAGGTGGGTAGGGAAGCGGAGTTGCAGTGGTCTATCGAGATAATATCCCGTTTGTAGTGTGTTGGAGAGCAGGAGGAAGAGGAAGAGAGAGGACAAACCCGTCGAGCAGCAGCTACACATTTGCTGTGAAAACGAAACTTGGGAATGTAGAGGGTGGACTGTGCTGCTTGCTCATGAGAAAGCAACCGTGGTAGGTATGTGGCCTCTGCCAGCCGTGAGAGAATGGGGTGTAGCTTCCTTGTGGAGGTGTTCTCTGCCCTTTGGTGCTTTAGAAGTAGGATCAAATACTGCTTGCTCTTGAGGAAGCCACCAAGATAGGTATGCTGCCTCTGCCAGCCATGAGAGGGTGGGGTGTAGCTTCATCTCAGAGGTGACTTTCCCTGACCTTCCCTCACCCCCAATGCCAGAACCACTCCACGCCCACACCCACTGAAAAAAAGCTACAAACCCTGTTTTCCCTGTCTTCAATCTTCCTGTGCTTTTGCTTTCCTATAAATGGCTTCTCAGAAAATGTGGGAAACAAGGGAGAGGCACAGAGGCAGGGATAGGTGGCACGTGCAGCTCACATCGTCTCATCAGGAGAACACTCCCCACTGCTGGACGGGGAGGTGGGACTCCCAAAGGCGGCAAGCCAGTCACTAAAATAGAGGAATCACAAGTTGAGTTAAGTCATTCCATCATTTATTGCCAGGTTGAATCCAAGTGACATCGTGGAAGCAACTTGAGTCCGACTCGAGCTCAAGTCAATGAACTTGAGTCTACATCATTGGGAATTCCTGCTCGACTCCATGGCCACTGACCTGTGGAGCCCCTCAGGGGTTGAGTCTTGTCCCCTGTGCTATTTAACGCCTACATCAAACTGCTGAAATAAGTTGTCTGGAGTTTTGGGGTCAGGTGACACAGGTATGCTGATGATGCCTAGCTCTATTACTCCTTTTCCAACTAATTCCAAGGAAGCTGTTCCTGTGCTAAACCAGTTCCTGGCAGCTGTAACAGCCTGGATGAGGGCAAACAGATTTAAGCTTAATGCAGACAAAACAGAAGTGCTCTTGGTCAGTCAAAAGACAGAACTGGGAATAGGGATTCAAGCTGTTTTAGATGGGGTCCCTTTCTCTGGAAAACAGAGCTTTGCAGTTTGGGGATACTCTTGGATTCAACTCTGAGCCTAGAGGTCCAACTTTCATCAGTGACCAGGAGTGCTGTTTCACAATTAAAGCTAGTGGACCAACTACACCTGTTCCTGGAAAAGTCAGAGCTGCCCACAGTGGCACACGCCCTTGCTTGCATCCCATTTGGATTACTGTAATGTGCTTTATGTGGAACTGCCTTCTGGGTACTTCTCAAAGGCAGTTCCATGTAAAGCACATTACAGCAAGGGAGTTGTGTGCCACAGGGAGCACACAACTCCCTTGCTGCAGCAGCTCGGCTGGCTGCCAATCTGTTTGTGGGCAGAATTCAGTGCTGCCCTATATAGGTTGGATACAGGTTGTTTGAAGGACCATATTTCCCATTATGAGCAAGGATTAGCAGGGGAGCTGTTTCCCTGCAAAGTTTTCCAACTGGGCTGGAGGGAAGGAAGGTCTGATGAAGAGACCACTTCAGTTTGCTAACACCAAATATGGCTGTGTCAATGCATTTAATTTCTTATTTTAGGATTTCCAGCTGTCCCTGACTTATGCTTCCATGTACCTACTACATACGTTGTGTAGCTTCGGACTTTTCTTTCACCTCTGTGCATGTCTGAAGCTGAATGTCCTTTTGGCTTAAGTCCAGATGCATCGTTAGATACAGCGCTATCTGTACTTCTGCTCTGCTCTTCTCCACTAACTGCTTCAGTGCCTTCCAGTCTAGAGAGTCTCATCTTCCATCACAATTTGTTGTTTCATTTTTATTGCGTCAACGTAGGGTTTGTGAGATAAAAGACATTCAGCAAGGGTTTACCACCGCCTCCTTCTACACAGTACTAACAAAAAGAAAGGGAGGGGAAAATTTTTTGAACAGTCACCCCCCCATCACCCTTCCTTTTGCATACAAGGATCATTGGTGTACCACTGTAGACTTAAAAGATGCATATTTTCATATAGCCATGCATCACTGGGGTCGTGCAAACCTTCCTGTGATATCTGAGCTCCTATTTAACCTAAGTCTCACAATTAACCAAGGCAAATCAAATCTACAGTGATCACATCATATTAATTTTTTGAGGATAACCTAAACGCTGGTTGTGTCTTTACTGTGGAACAGAACCTTGACTTAATTATGAAAGTGTGCTGGCTTCTGTCTGTCAGAATTGTTCTGGCCAGGGATATCCACTTCATTCCAAAGCTAATGACAGCAACTACTGTGGTTAAGTTCCCTACGGAGCACACAAGAATGACATTTTGTTTCTAAATAAATAAGGAGGCATAGAGTCTTCTACAGTTAGCACTTCAACTACAGTATTAGTGCATTTGAAGAGGTATGTCAGCAATCACTGTACACCATGCAGGAGTCAAGAACACACTTGATGATGTGCTCAACACACCGGATGAGTGGAGGATGGATTCAATCCTCATTCATGGTCTTTTCTACAAATGATCTGTTCACACCCGAAAACAATGCATATTGTGATTGATTTGGCAGGAGAGTTAATCTGGGAGAGTACATGATGGGAGGGAATGCTTTCCCATCATCTGCACTTCTCACAGGAGTGATCGCAAAGATCAAGGTGGACAACACCAGTTTAATTATCACGCTGTAGTGGCAAAGGCAGCCATGGTTCATACAACTCTTGTGGTTTGCCAAAAGCAATGTGCATGAATGTATTCACTGCCCAGACTCCTAGATGTCATCACCATGACATCCTTGCTATTCTTACCTGAAGGTATGGAACAGAGAACTGAAGTGGCCAAAAACCTATGATATACATCAAAATGGTTCCCATTTCTTGCCTGCTCCTCTCTGATATTCACCATATTCTTTGATTTCTGGTTTTCTTGGAGTTGCGCCACCTATCACTAATATTTGTCTGACTATATTTTGGAGCGGTTCCATCAAACTCTACAACTAGGGATGCTGTGCGTGGCTTTCAGTGAAGGCCTTTTTGAAGGAGTATCTATGCTTTCACCTCCAAGTAGGCTTCCTATCCCCCCCCCGTAACTTTTCTTTGGTGTTTTTACAACTCACTTGTCATCTACTGGATAGCTTCAAGTTCAAAGAACAAGCTTAGATGGGTTTAAAAGCTTTATTCAGAACAGCGAAGAAAACATCAGCGCATCTTGGCATTTGCCAAGACTAAAGAACTGTTGGATTTGCAGTACTTTATAAGCTGTAACATTACAAATTAGCACACACACGCGTTCTGTTTGACAGCTAATTAAAACAAAACTCTTACCCCGGAGTCTCATTCTGCTTGCCAACTGCATGACCTTCCAGCTGCACCTATTCACCCAAATCAACAGCTGTTAAAATAACATTCCTTTGTTCCCATCATGGTTTCTCACCCAATCCCATTATCCCCTTACATCACAATAAAGCCCATTTTCAAACCTCAGGGCATTGCATGGCATAGCATAGCATTCCATGGCGTTCCATGCCAGGGAGAGCAAAGCCAATTTGGCATCCATCTTAGCCATTAGCAACCCATGACCTATGCTTACTATCAGGGAAGACCTTCTTCCTTGTTGCAGTTACATCAGCATATAGGCTAGCGAATGCCTGCTTTTTTATAAGGTTGATCTCCATTTTTGTAAGGATAAGACATTTTTTCCTGCCAAAGGTCATATTTGCTTTCCACTTATTGCAAGAATCAATTTTACCTACATTTAGGTAAAAGCAATCTTGACAAATGAACTGGAGTGTTCCTTTCAGTTCCTTTAAGAAAACACTATCATTATATCTTTCTCACATGAAATCTTTTTGACAGACTCAGTGATTATTTGTTTGATTTGCTGGACTTAAGAAGGGAAAAGTGGTATCTTCTCAAAACCTTGCCCACTAGGTAGTCAGTACTATGATTTTGATATCCCTCCTATCAAATGGCTAAGAGGCTGTTTCCCACAAAGGCAAAGAGACATCCTACTTCTACAGCAGCAACCTGCTGGGTTTTGCCTCAAGGGAATTCATTTTCCCAACATTTTCGATGTTACTGCATGGTCCTACTCTCATTTCCTACTGTAGATTGGATGCAAAGTGATGGAACCTTTGGAAGACCAGTGCTTATTTTCTGAAATCCTTCCTTCCTTGATAAGTCAACTTTCTCCTTGACTATATGTGTGAATTTTAGAGACCACTTTAGCTACTCACTTTGTCGTAGATGGCATCTTTCCTCCTACCTTTGTCCCCCTGTGACCATTGTTGAACTTGTCACCCCATCATCATAGCCAAATGTTTTGCATTTCTGTTACAATTCACACATGCCACCTGCTCATTCATAGCTGTAAAGGACTGTTCCAAGGCACTTTACTCCATGCATCAGATGAAATAGACTTAGGGTCTTTCCGCACTACACTGTTATAGTGCTGTTATTCCACTTTCAACCTCCTGTGGAATTCTGGGTATTGTGGTTTCCTGAGACCAAAGAGCTCTCTGGCTAAGAATTCTAAATGCCCCTCCCTAAACTGCAAACCTCAAGATTCCATAGGATGTTGAAAGGGGAAAAATAGCACTGCAGCAGTGTAGTGCGGAAAGACCCTTTGTCTATAAAATCTTATGTTATTAACTTCTTTCCCTCAATTAGTTCCAAAGGTGCTACAAGATCCCTTTGCGTATTGAAACAGAAAGGTTTTCACATTCCTGTGTAGAGCAGGAATAGGCAATCTGACATCTTCTAGATATTCTGTGCTATGATTCCCCCAATTCCTACCCAGTAACCGTGCTGGATGGGGCTGAGAGGAGCTATAGTCAGCTGCTGGTATGTATCAGGTTGCATATCTTTGATGCAGATCAACTTTTTCAGATTTAAATACAATATCTGGGAAGGGCTAAAAAGTCGCCTATCTGAATCCCTCCTCCTCATCTGCTCTAGCTTTTGAGTTTGTATCGTAGAAAAGGAAAATGGATAAACTAATCAAGAAAAGTCTCTTTTTTGACTGACAAGCCCAGAATTATAGCAGTGTTGAAAGTTAATGAAAAAGCAGATTTTGAACTACCGGCTTTAGGGATATATGGGAATATGAACTGGAAGTATTGTATTAAAAAATATGATGTAGGGATCTGTGCTTCTTTGGTCAGGCTGTAGATGAGGGCTCATAAGATAAAAGATGTTTTCCTCTGCACTGCCGGAGGACAGTGACCTTGAGGAGATCACCAAGTCATCTGATCGTTCGTAAGAGTCTAGAGCAGAAGAGAAATGGGCCCTCAAAATTCTCAGTACTACTTGTGGGCAATGAGACTGAGAGTTGGTGGGGGAGTTTCAAATGTTATCCAAAGGGAAGAAGAAATTCTCAAATACTTTCCTTAGTGTAGGACTGACCATTAATAGTGATGGCAATGTTGCTTCCTCTTGGTGCAGGTGGATCATAGGCCAAATGCAGTAGTGCTTTTCCCATGAATCCTAGGATCGTAGAGTTGGGTGGAAGATTGAAGATCATTTAATCCAACCCCTTGCTCAATGCAGAAAATCCAGGGCTAAGCCTGGTCAGTAGGGTATCAAGTTTCCAATAGATTTCCATCCATGGACAAAACACCACCAACAGACTTGATATGATTACCATTGTTAAACTGTCAGTCTTCTAAATCTTCTTCTAAAGTTCAACCAAAATCTTTTATCCTATAACTTAAAGCCGCTTACACTCTAGTATGGTACAGTGGTTCAGTTGTTGGACTAGAACTTGATGAGACCAGGGTTAAAATCCCCACTCAGACATGGCAACCAACTGGGAGAATTTGGCCCAGTCATGCTTTCTCAGCCTCAGAGGAAGGCAACTGAAACCTCCTCTGTACAAATCTTGGCAAGAAAACCTCATAATAGAGTTGTCATAAAATGGAGTCAGCTTGAAGAGGCACAACAACAACTGAGCTGTAGGTCTTTTAAAAAAATGAACCGATGTTTTGTTCTCACACATCCCACATCCAGTTGTTGAATGAGTAGTAATTTTAATAGTACTGTTCCTGATACAATCATTCTGTTTCTGGTTCCACTTCTACCATGAGTCTTTTTTTCCCCCCCGAGCGTATTTCCTGAGTATCTTCTCCATCAGTGCCCCAAAGCACATTTGCAAACAGTTCCAATGAAGAAGAAAAGTGGGAGGTGTCTAAAGAAACCAGGTAGATATAGAAAGAACTTTCAGGTGAGTTGAGAATCAAAGGAGACATACATAAGAAATGAAAGGGGAGGAATCACCAAAGAGGAACACAAATGAATAACCAGTGGTTGTAGGGGAAAAGACTGGAAACTAAAGCTCAGAATGCACTCAGGCTTACTAGATATGTTAAAAATAATTCAGAGGGTGTTATGGTTGTGTTTGCAGCAAGGGGAAGCGCAAAGACATTGCCAGGCCATTATGTAGAGAAGATGATAAAATGCTGACAGGGGATAAAAAGAAGGCTGAAGTGTTGACTACTGTCTTAGCTTTAGCCTTCTCTCAAAAGGAAAACAGTGCTATAACTGATGAAAGTAGAACAAATGATGCAGTAAGGGGAACACAGACCAGGGAAGGTATAGGAATTTCTAGCTCCTCTAAATGAATTCAGATCTTCAGGACTGGATGAACTGCAGGTAATAAGTGGTGCCAGGCAGCAAATTTGTGAGGGGAAATGCTTTGGCAATAATCCAAAGTAATTTGTAATCTTGGATCAATAAAGGTCATAACTTCATTGGTTACAGAAGATTTGGCTCAGGTGGGATTGGATCTAGGCATCAGCCAGTCCAGTTGTTGCCTGATGAACTGTCATGCTCAGGACAGCTCCGTGTTCAAGTAATTCAGCTTAGAGGTTTACAAAAACTTTATTCAGGAACATAGAGAAAACAGCTGCACACACTTGAAGGCATAAGGTTTGCAGTCTTTTATATGCTATACATATAAATGCATGCAATTATTCTATTGGAGGCTACACATATTGGATATTCTATTGTATAGCTAATCATCTTTTGCCAGGCTCATTTACCCCCTCTCATTTGCTAGTACAGCTTGCCATAGATGTCCTTTTACCCATGTCTGTCTCCTGACTGCACCTACACATTTATCATAGTTCATTATAACAACAAATTCTTGTTCCCAGCACCTAGTCCTCTCCAGTTTTCCCCAGCCGTACCCATCATCCCCACAGAACAGACAGTACAATACAGTAAACATCACAGCACATAGCACAATATAGCCCATAAGCATCAAAGCTAAACATCCCCTTAAAAACCCCATTTAACTGGATGTCAGTAAGCATGGGTCTGTCTGGATGATCTCAGGTTTCTGGAAATGCTTCAATGTAAGTGTGGGTCAGTCTGGATGACCTGAACACTCAGGAAATGTTTCAACGTTTGCCTGTCTTTCTTTTCTCAGGGAAAATCATGGCAGGGTGAGCAGATTCCTCCATCCCAAATGTGGGTGACCACTGGTATGATGGCTGGTGGGATACCATGGGGTGTAAACCTCCGTGTGGCTCCCCAATTACCTGAGTGTGAGGCATCTGAGTGTAAATCATACCACCTTCACACCCAAGGCCCTTTAATGGGGGCCTCTGCTGGATCTGATCTTACGCCAAACCACCAAAGTTGTGATGCAGACTTACAATCATAAAAGGAGGGAAAGGTGGGATACAGAATGAAGCTGAACTGAGGATGAACAGCAGGCACTGCTCTTTTACACAGCCTCCCATCCTGGAGTGAAAAATTGCCTTCAAATACCAAAGGTCAACCCTCCACAAACTCCTGCTGACCAAGATTGGCTAGTTTTCCTGACACTACAGAGAGCCCACCAAAACCATACAGCACCTTGGGAGGAAGGGATGTGACCATGCTCCCAACATGGCACTGAGCCTGCATCTCCCCTCACAGCCTCCTAGGTAAGTCTGAGGCCATCTAATCTCAGAACCACTTTCAGTGAGTTTTGAGAATTCTTGGGAGGTTCCAGTAGATTGGAGAAGGTTAAATGTTGTCCTCATCTTCAAAAATGGCAAAAAAAGAGGACCCAAGCAACTGCCAACCAGTTAGCTTGATGTCAACCAGGAAATATTCTAGAATACTTCACTGAACAGTCAGTCTGTGTGCAATTAGAAAGGAATGCTGTAGCTACTGAGAGACAGTATGAGCTTTTCAAAAATAAGTCATGTCAAATAAACTCTTTTTTGATAGAGTTACAGGCTTGGTAGATCAGGGGAGTTCTGCGGATGTAGTATATCTTGATTTCAGTAAGGTTTTTGACAACATCTTCCATGATGTTTTCTCAGGCAAGCCAGTGAACTATGAGCTGTTAGGTAGATTTGTAATTGGTTGATTGACTGCACCCAAAGTGTTCACCCCAATGGTTGCTCTTCATCCTGAAGGGAAGTGACAAGTGGAGTGCTTCAGGGTATAGTCCTGGCCCCCATGTTGTTCAACGTTGTTTCAAATGACTTAGACGATGAAATGAAAGGCATATTTATCAAATTTGCAGATGATGCCAAATTACTGTAGATGGTGAATGTCCCAGAGGACAAGATCAGAATTCAAAAACACTTTGGTAGATTGGAGACCGGAGCCAATATTAACAAAATAAATTTCAACAGAGGTAAATATAAGGTACTACATCTAGGCGGGAAAAATAAAATGCACAAATATAGGATGGATAACACTGACTTGAAAACAGCACGCAGGAAAAAGATCTAAGGGTCTTAGTAGATCAAGAGCTAAACCTGGTCAGCTGAGTGATGGGGCAGCCAAAGGCCACTGCAGTTCTAGCCTGTATCAGTAGGAGAATTGTGTTCAGATCAATGAAAGCAGTACTGCTACTCTATTCTTTGGTAAGATCTCACCTGGAATACTGTGTCCAGTTCTGGGGGCCATAGTTCAAAAAGTTTACTGACAAGCTGAAATGTTTCCAAAGAATGGTAACCAAGATAATCAGAGGGCTGGAAACCAAGTCTTATGAAGAATGACTTAGGGAATTGGGTATGTTTAGTTTGGAGAAGACTGAGGCCCTTTTCACATGTGGGGGGGGGGACGGGCGAAAACGCCCAAAAATGGAGCTTACCTGAAACCGGGTAAGTCCGTCGCCACGTGGAGCAGCGCGAGCTCGCTGCTCCGCAGTCCTCCGGCGTCCCAAATGGTGGCTTCCGGTTGGTGGAAGCTCGCCCCGGGCAGATCTGCAGGCACGCACTTGCGCGCGCCTGCAAATCCACTTCCGAGCCGGGCGACGGAGCGGCACGGGGCTGCGCGCTCCATGCTTCTTAAAAACCTCGAAAAAGAGGTTTTTAAAAAACACGCAGCGCGGCTAGTTCCGACCGCTTCTGAGTGGATTCTGGTGTGGAACTACAAAAAGTAGTCCACGCCAGTCCACTCTAGGGTGTAGAAGACCTCCATGAGAGGTCGCTGTGCAGCATTTCAGAAGCCCGGTATGGAAATGGCCTGAGAATTGACGTGGTTTGTTGCTGTGTGCCATCAAGTTGTTTCTGACTTATGGCTACTCTGAGGCAAACCTATCACAGGATTTTCTTGGTGAGATTTGTTCAGAGCGGGTTTGTCCTTGCCTTCCTTTGAAACTGAGAGAGTAATTTGCCCAAGGTCACCCAGTGGGTTTCCAGAGGGGGGATTTGAACCCTGATCTCTAGAGTCGTAGTCCAACACTCAACCTTTAACCTTTAAATATTGTAAAGAGATATTGTTCAGAAAATGGAGCAAGCTTGTTTTTTGCTATTCCAAACACCAGGACAAGAACCACTTAGTTCAAGTTTTTGAAAAGAAAAAAGAGAGAGAGAGAGTCCACCTAAATGTTAGTAAAGACTTCTTGACTGTTGGGCAGTGGAACAGAAGTTGGTGGACTCCTCTTCTTTGGAGGTCTTTAAACAGAAGTTGGATGTGCATCTTTCAGGAGTGCTGTAATTGGGTTTTCCTGCCTGGTATTTGAGATAGGATTAGACGGCCCTTAGAACCCCTTCCAGCTCAGTGATTCTGTGATTCAGTAGCTACCCAGAAAGGAAAGGTTCCATGCCTGACTACCAAATGGATTGGCAGATGTTCATTGTTTTGCTGATGAGTGACAGAATTCACTTCTTAGTCAGCTTGGGATAAATAACTTTTTCCATTGCAGAGTTCTGATTACATTTTGCAGACACCCCAAACTGCTGACCAGTTTAATCTGCCTCTCCCAAATGCTTTTCTGATTTATGCTATGTAATTGAGTTATAAAACACTGAGCCATGGTGGTGTGCTGGAAAGACGGGCACATTGTAAATATCTGCATTGGATTACCAAACTGTATCATATTTTTTTAACTTCTTCATTTTTAAGCATAATAACGATAACATAACAAGCTTATTATATTTAGTCCTGCCCTCTGGAGTAAGAGGCAGAACTCTTCAAATACTGTTCAAATACTGTTCAAGTATTCAAATATTAAGTATGTTAAGATAGTTGAAGAGTTTGTAGTATTTCTAGTGTGTGATCATGTCTTCTTCTACTTCACAGTCTTTTCTCCAAACAGCACATTCATGTATATTTATGGAATTTCCTGCCACAAGCTGTAATTTATCAGTGATTGTTAACCATGGTAGATATCTTTAGACCAATATATTACCAGATGTTGGGGGAAAGCAGTCATGCATGAAGGGATCACTTTCGTGTTCTCATTGTGAGTATGCCAAACATGGATGGATGAGAAGAACGCTGGAACAGGTGAATCTTTGGTCGGAACCATCAAGCTAAATTAATTTGAGGTGGGGGGAATAATAAGAGGAGAACACATTTAAGGCCACAGTAGCAGTCTTCAAGTGAAGTAGAGATAGAGTACAATGTACTGTATGACTGATCATGCCAGATTCACATGTTGTTATTGTGTACCTTCAAGTCGTTTCCAACTTATGGTTACTCTAGGGCACATGTGTCAAACACAAGGTCTGCGGACCAAATCTGGCCCACCAGGCCATTTCATGTGGCCCTCGCACCTTTCCTGCAGCTGCGGCACTCCCTCCGCCTGGCGAGCTTGATCTCCACATTGCGGGCTCCCGCTGCCACTATTCTGAGGAAGGGCCGAGCAGCCAGCACTCACAATCTACTTCTACTTCTGATTGCTCCTTTGTCCAAATCTCGCCCTAAGAGCATTGCTGTGGGTTACCATGGCAACGCTCTGCACGGCTCCCAAGAGTTGAGGGCAAAAAGAGGCACGGCGGGGAGCAGAAAGAGGCACAGAGAGGGACTGGGGGGCAGAAAGAGGCACAATTTGGATATACTGACCAATTCTATGTCACTTTACAGAAGTATAAGGACTATAAACTATGATCCAATAGCACCAAAATGTCCAACAATGTACAAGGCCAGGCAACATTGCTTTATCAACTTCATATGCCACAGATTGCACAGAGCACAATTATTTATTCTGCCTGTCTCAACTTTGACCAAAAAGTCAAACAAAGTTAATATAATAAACAGTGCTTGGTAATGTTTGTCTGAAAATTAAAAAAATTATTTTCTGTTTTCAGAACTCATTTTTCCATAAATTTTACAATAGTTGTACACTTGAATATCTGCTTGCCATTATTTTTCCTAGGTTTCTACTTTCAGGGCTGGTTATTACAAAAACCAGTGATAATCTGACACAGAGGCAATTATCTAATATGCTAAAAGAGTAGATACATTTATATAGGCTTACAGATACAACCAGCCCTTTGAGGGCAACCAGAATGCTGATGCGGCCCAAGATGAAATTGAGTTTGACACCTCTGCCCTAGGGCAAACCTGTCATGGGGGTTTCTGGAGCTGAGAGTGTGTGTTGTGCCCAAGGTCACCCAGTGGGTCAAACCACTACCCCACGCTGGCTCTCGTTTCACATGTGTTCCTTTGTGTTCCATTCCATTTCCAAATAATTTCTATACTGCTTAGAGACCAAAACTGTCTTGGTAGGTCACAGCGTTTTGGTAGTTCAAAGCATCTAAACCTAAAATCCTGAAAAATGGATTTTATATGTGTTTTAACCTGAAATACACTTTTCTTTACCCATTTCAGTATCTTTTTAAGCTGAGAAATCACAAAATGTTGAGATGATAAAAGGCTGCATATCAAATCATATATTAGTCAGGGATGTATGAACTGGGTCACTTGCAAAAGACATGAACAAAAGAAAATATTCAATGATCCCTAATCTGGTTAAACATAACCAAAGTGCCAAATGTAGTATTAAATGAATATGAAATGCAACTATTTTTAGAGCTGTCCCCATTATTTATTCCAAAATGATTAATGGATGTGAGAAGCATTTGAGAGATGTTGGCTGAGATGGTGGAGGTTGTATGAAGCAAGTCTGTTCCAGTATGTTGTTTTGAGTTGAGCTGGTGCGTTAAGTGTTCTAACTAGACTGCATTCCAGGTTTTTCTACCAAAGTACAAAAGAGTCAATGGGCCTTTCTGCACTACACTGTTATAGTGCTATTATTCCTCTTTCAAGCTCCTATTGAATCCTGGGGTTTGCAGTTTAGAGAGGGGCATTGAGAATCCTCAGCCGGGGAGCTCTTTGGCCTCAGCAAACTACAAACTCCAGAATTCCACAGTATGTTGAAAGTGTAATAATAGAATCATAGATTCATAGAGTTGGAAGAGACCCCAGGGGCCATCCACTCCAACCCCCTGCTGTGCAGGAACACCCATCAAAGCATTCCTAACACATGGCTATACAGCCTCTGCTTAAAAACCTCCAAAGAAGGAGACTCTACCATGCTCCGAGGCAGCATATTCCACTGCTGGACAGCTCTGACCATCAGGAAGTTTTTCCTGAGGTTCAGGAGGAATCTCCTTTCCTGTAGCTTGAATCCTTTGCTCCTTGTCCTAGTCTCTGGAGCGGCAGAGAACAAGCCTGCTCCCTCCTCAACATGACATCCCTTCAGATATTTAAACATGGCTATCATGTCCCCTCTTAACCTTCTCTTCCGCAGACTAAACATACCCAGCTCCCTAAGGTGCTCCTCATAGGGCATGGCTTCCAGACCCTTCACCATTTTGTTCGCCCTCCTCTGGACACATTCCAGCTTGTCGATATCTTCTTGAATTGAGGTGCCCAGAACTGGACACAGTATTCCAGATGAGGCCAAACCAATGCAGAATAGAGTGGTACCATTACCTCCCTTGATCTAGACACCATATTCCTATTGATGCAACCAAGAATCGTGTTGGCTTTCTTGGCTGCCACATCACACTGCTGACTCATGTTCACCTTGTGATCTACCAAGAATCGTGTTGGCTTTCTTGGCTGCCACATCACACTGCTGACTCATGTTCAGCTTGTGATCTACCAAGACTCCTAAATCCCTTTCAAATGTACTGCTATCCAGTCACGCATCCCCCATCCTATATTTGTGCGTTCCATTTTTTCTGCCTAAGTGCAGGACCTTACATTTCTTTCTATTGAAATTCATTTTGTTAGCTTTGGCCCAGCTCTCCCATCTGTCAAGGTCATTTTGAAATTTGATCTTGTCCCCTGGTGTATTAGCAACCCCTCCCAAGTTGGTATCATCTGCAAATTTGATCAGCATGCCCTCTGCTCTTTCATCCAAGTCATTGTTGAATAGCCCTGGGCCCAGGACAAAACCCTGTGGCACCCCACTAGTCACTTCTCTCCAGGATGAAAAGCAGCCATTGGTGATCACCCTTTGGGTTCGGTTGGTCAACCAATTCCAAATCCACCTAACAGTAGCCTTGTCCAGCCTGCATTTTACTAGCTTCTTTGCAAGAATATCATGGGGAACTTTGTCAAAGACCTTACTGAGGTCAAGATATGCTACATCTACAGCATTTCCTTCATCTATCAAGCTTGTAACCCTGTCATAAAAGGAGATAAGATTAGTCTGGCATGACTTATTTCTGAGAAATGCATGCTGGCTTTTAGTGATTTCAGCATTGCTTTCTAAGTAATTACAAACCGACTGTTTAATGATCAGCTCTAGGATCTTTCCTGGTATTGATGTCAGGCTGACCGGGTGATAATTATTAGGGTCCTCTTTTTTCCCCTTCTTGAAGGTGGGGATGACATTGCACTCCTCCAGTCTGCTGGGACTTCTCCTCTTCTCCAAGAGTTGTGGAAGATTATTGCAAGTGGTTCAGAAATGACTTCTGCCAGTTCTTTTAATATCCTTAGATGTAATTCATCTGGCCCTGGAGACTTGAATTCATTTAGCCAGATATTCCTGTACTACTTATCCACTTATTCTGTGCTGCATTTCCGTTGCTTCCTCACCTGCTGCACACACCCCAGGTTGGGTACTTCTATCGTTTTGGGAGAAAACTGAGGCAAAGAAGGTGTTGAATAGTTCTGCCTTCTCACTTCCCCCCATTATTAATTGATCATCTTCTCTATGCAGTGACCCTATCATTTCCTTGTTTTTCCTTTTGCTGTGTACATATCTAAAAAAGCACTATAAGAGTGCAGTGCAGAAAGGCCCAGGGTCTTTCTCTCTCTCTCTCTGTCTCTCTCCACTCTGCCAAATTCACTAACTTGCCCACATCCCTTTCTGCTTCCGAACTTCTAAACCTCTGATGCTTGGCATGCTGTTGTGGATTTGAGCCAGAGAATTGAGAGGCATGTTGTTTCTTTAATGATATTGATTTCTTTAGAATCATAAAATGACAGAGCTGGAAGACCACAAGGGTCATCCAGTTTAACCTGTAGCCGTGCAGAAATACATGATCAAAGCACTCCTGACAGATGACAATCCAGCTTCTGTTTGAAAAACTCCAAAGGAGACTCCACCATACTCTAAGTGTATTACATTGCTGAACAGCTCTTACCATCAGGAAGTTCTTCCTAATGTTTAGATGGAATCTCTTTTCCTGTAGTTTGAAACCATTGCTCCATGCCCTAGTCTCTGGAGCAGTGGAAAACAAGCTTGCTCCATTTTCAATATGGCATCCTTTCAAATATTTAAATTTTGCTATCTTAAGCTTCTCTTCTCCTGGCTAAACAGACCCAGCTCCCTAAACCACTCCTCCTTAGGGCATGTTTCAAACCTTTTAGAAAATTAGTTCTAAACCCTCCTCTGGACATGTTCCAGCTTGTCGATATACTTCTTGAATTATGGTGCTCAGAACTGCACGTGGTATTCCAGGTGAGGTATAACCAAAGCAGACCAGAGTGGTAATATTACTTCCCAGATCTAGACACTATGCTCCTATTCATGCACCCTAGAATTGTGTTGGCTTTTTTAGCTGCCTCATCACACTGCTGACTCATGTTCAACTTGTGGTCTACTAAGACTCCTAGATCCTTTTCATATGTGGTTTTCTCAAACCAGGTATTCCCCCATCTTGTATCTGCACATTTCATTTTTTTTTTCTGCCCAAGTGTAGTACCTTACACTTCTCCCTGTTGAAGTTCATTTTTAAGTTTTGGTCCAGCTCTCTAATCTCTTAAGGTGATTTTGAATTCTGATGTTGTCTTCTGGGATATTAGCTACCATTCCTAATTTGGTGTCATCTGCAAATTTGAAAAGCATGCCGTCTATTCCATCACCTGAAGATGTTGAATAGCACTGGACTCAGAACAGAGCCATGTGGCATCTCTACTAGTCACTTCTCTCTGGGATGAAGAGGAGCCACTGATGAGGACTCTTCAGATTCGGTTGCTGAACCTTTCCAAATCCACCCAACAGTAGCATTGTCTAGCCCAGATTTTACTAGCTTGTTTGCAAGAATATAACGGGAGATCTTGTCAGAGGCTTTACTGATACCAAGATGTGCTACACCCACAGCTTTCTCTTCATCTGCAGTCTTGTAACTCTATCGGATATACTCTGGTTTCTCTTTATATCGTAACTCTATCAAAAAAGAGATAAGATTAGTCTGGCATGATTTGTTTTTGAGAAGACAACTTTGCCTTTTAGTGATTATAACATAATGTATTTTTCTGTCTGTTCAGTGATCTGCTCTAGAATCTTTACTGGCATTGATGTCTGGCTGACTGGATAGCAATTCTTTGGGTCCTCCCCCATCCTTCCTTTGGAGATGAGGACAACATCTTCAACAATCTGCTGGGACGTCTCCTGTTCTCCAGGAATTCTCAAAGATTATTGCCAAGGGTTCTGAGATTACTTCTGCCAATTCTTTTAATACCCTTGGATGTAGTTCATTTGGATCTTCATTTCCTCCCTTCCATTGCCATCACTGGATCAGCAGAAAGGGAGAATGGGAAGGTGGAAGGAGACTGAAACTTAGTCAGATGAGTAGAATAAACCAAGGCATGATGTGGGTAACTCTATTGCTCGTCTTGCATCACAGGCAATTATTATGAATGACAGATTTCTGTCCCCAAGCTTAAAAAACATACAAACTGATGACACAACTAAATGCTTAATGGGGGACATGCATTTGTATAAACCAGATGGGGTCTGTTTGGTCTAATCTACATTCATCCCAAAACAAAGAGGCAGATAGGCAGAAAAATAAGTTGAGAGTTCTAGATAGAATCATTGAATCATAGAATCATAGAGTTGGAAGAGATCCCAGGGCCCATCCACTCCAACCCCCTGCTATGCAGGAACACACATCAAAGCATTCCCAACAGACGGCCCACCGGCCTCTGCTTAAAAACCTCCAAAGAAGGAGACTCCACCACACTCCATTGAGGCAGCATATTCCACTGCCTATCAGCTCTGGCCATCAGGAAGTTCTTCCTGAGGTTCAGGTGGAATCTCCTTCCCTGCAGCTTGAATCCATTGCTCCTTATCCTAGTCTCTGGAGCAGTGGAAAACAAGCCTGCTCCCTCTTAGACATGACATCCCTTCAAATATTCAGACGGCTGTCATGTCCCCTCTTAACCTTCTCTTCTGCAGACTAAACATCCTCAGCTCCTAAGCCGTTCCTCATAGATCATGCCTCTTCATTCCATTTGGGAGTGAAGGCATAGTGATGTCAAACAGAAATGGAGAAGAAATGAGCAACTGTTTCCTGTGATTTTCATTTAATCTTAAGGTGTTCCAAGACAGCATCTGTTTAGAGATTAACATGCTTACCCTGCAGTAACAGGATGAGCCTCACATTCTGCTCAAACCAAAGTCCACTGGTAAGGAGGATATATGGGACTGATTTCTCTCTGGCATAGAGTGAGATTCAGATCTGATCACATGATTCTGCTGCTTGAGTGGCTTAGTTCTCAGATTCTTCAGCCAAAACCATGTAGTTTCAATAGTTATGTCCCTTGAATGTTTCATTACTTTTTGGCAGTCATATCTCAGTGAAAGTAAATGTGCAGAAATGAATTTCATCAGCTTTAACTTCATGTCCTCCTCCACCATTGTCACTTTTGCCAGAGTCTCCATTAAAAAATATGTTGTTGTTATTAGCAACATGCTCAGCAAACAGAGTGATTACGTTAATAACGGCACATCACATCACTTACCTTTCATAGCTTGGTGCAGTTTCCATAAAGTGAAAAGCAACATCCGAGAGGGGAGGGACATGACTCAGAATTAGAGTTTTCAGAAGATTATTATATAGACATTATTTCCCTCAGGTCACAAGCTTTAGTCAAATTTGGAAGAGAATGGAATTGCAAGCAGTGAAAAAAACAGACAGAAAGGTATGAGTTCATGAGCATCGAAATAACATTTTCATTTGTTCTTTCCCCATGGGAAAGATTCAACATTCTGGTAAATGGAGACTGTTATAAGAAATGAATTTTTGTCAGCGGGGAAGTGATTCTAAGGCTCGCTTATCCATTGGCAATCTAGATTTCTAACCCCAGGAATCTAGGAAATTGCTACAGAATGTAGTCTTTATTATAAACAAGGTTTTTTTTCCTTTATGGAGACCTACATTTCAGCACATATTTGGGGAGAGGGAAGAGGCAGAGGCCCAGACCACTTGGGGAACATACACTCTGTGGCTCAGCGTCTCTTCAAATTGAACAAGCTACCATTAGAGGTGAGCTTCCAAATTTTAAAGGGCTTGTCTATTCCTTTTGAGATGACTCTCTATTCTTCCTTTATTTTGACAGCTTGTGTTTTATTCATCTGCGAAGTGAGGGAAAGATTGAGAAAACACCAAATGCTTGTTACAGACTTTATGTGCATCAGAGAATTCATTTTGTCCTGTTCTATATCAGGGGGGGGAAGAAAAATCATTTTTCCAGATCTGGTCTGATTCCAGATTTTTGGGCAAGGGACTTGCATTGGCTACCCTTCAAGATAGGAGGAAGAATAGAATAGTAGATATTTTTAGGGTTGACTGAAGATAATCTTGGTTCAGTGCCCTTGCTTTATGCAAGAATCTAGAATACCTTTGGCAGATGATTGCATGACATCTCTGATGAAGGGGATTCTTCCATTGCTTGAGGCAGTCAGCAGAACTGACACGTTAAGAATCCTCCACTTTTCTGCTTTTATATAAAAACAGAGATTTTGTAGACTTCTGCTGTATTTTCTAGTTTCTTCAGCTTCTTTCAGTGTTCCCCCTTCCATATTAATTATGTAAACTTGTGCATTGAAAAGATCTCCCCACCTCCATCTCGATATGTTTGTGTGTATAAGTCCATTCATAGAATCATAGAGTTGGAAGAAACCCCAGGGGCCATCGAGTCCAACCCCCTGCTATGCAGGAACACACATCAAAGCACTCCCAATAGATGGCCATCCAGCCTCAGCTTAAAAATCTCCAAAGAAGGAGACTCCACCACACTCCATGGAGGATAGCTCTGACCGTCAGGAAGTTCTTCTTGAGGTTCGGGTGGAATCTCCTTTCCTACAGCTTGAGTTCATTGCTCCTTGTTCTAGTCTCTAGCCCACTCCCTCCTTAACATGACACCCTTTAAAATACCTAAACATGGCTATCATGTCCCCTTTTAACCTTCTCTTCTGCAGACTAAACGTCCCCAGCTCCCTAAGCTGGTCCTCATAGGGCCTCATGACTTCCAGACCCTTCACCATTTTGTTCACCCTCCTCTGGACACGCTCCAGCTTGTCGATGTCCTTCTTGAATTGAGGTGCTCAGAACTGGAGACAGTATTCCAAATGAGGTCTAACGAATGCATTGGTACCATTACCTCCCTCGATCTAGACACCATACTCCTATTGATGCAAGCAAGAATCGCGTTGGCTTTCTTGGCTCTCTCATCACACTGCTGACTCATGTTCAGCTTGTGATCTACCAAGACTCCTAGATCTCTTTCACACATACTGCTATCCAGCCACATGCCCTCCATCTTATATTTGTGCATTCTGTTTTTTTTCTGCCTTGAAGCTCTTCTTGCTTGGGATAAAGAGGTGAAACACAATTTTCATTGACATTTGAAAGAAAGAGATCTGCCATGCAGGTTTTTAGCTATAGAGGGAGTGGATGAAGCAGAATTTGCTTTAAAATCCATCTTCCCCAGTGATTCTTACCCCGGGGGGTGGGTCAGAGACCCCTTTAAAAATCTGGTGATACCTGTGAACTCTCCCCCCTCCATTAAATTGATCACAGTTTTCAAAGTAAAAGGTAAGAAATCAAAGAAAAAATAATTTTGGTGCCCTTTTCATGGACTCCCTAGAGTCCCATGTACCACAGATTACCTTCATTTTAGCCTATTCTAGTCAAAAGTAACCTGGCCTTATCCTGAGCTAGAAGCTGTGCACTTCTTGGTATACATACAGAGACTCATAAGTCACTATCCATGGAAAATTTGGCTATAAGACCTACACAGGATTTGGAGATTTGACTCTTGGTACCACAAAAAAGAGTATCCTAGCTGGCAGAAACAAAAGAAGTGTGGTGAAGATAAGATAGATTGCCAGTGGTCTGTTTGATATGTTTGTGTTGCTAGAAGTAGTTCTGTAGATTCAGAAGAGTCTTAGAAAATTCAGCTGGTACAAAGGCACCCAGGGCAGCATTTCCTGAATATATGATGCACATTACACTGAGCTCTATACAAATCCATGTCGCAAATTCTAGCATGCAGAAGTCTAAATGCTCAACTCAACTAGAAATGAGAGTAACCCTGCCCAAATATAATGTGCGATTCATCAGTATTAAGAAGTAATTTTAATAGTGTAAGAGAATGTCTTTTAGTGGAAAATATGGATGATGGATAATGATGGTGCTCCTGCTGCTGAGTTGTTTTTGTTGTTGTTTTACCCTAATTTCAACCAACTTTATCCACCATCTCTCATGCACAGTGATCCTAAAGCTTCTCTCAAAATGGTTTCTGTCTCCTTAATGATACCTGTTTGCACGTGTTTATGGATCCTAAAAATTCTATAGCCAGAAAATATGTAAATCTAAAATATCTCCTCTTTTGGGACATTTTTGCCCCCCCCAGTCTCTTTATTACCTGACAATATCTTACTCCCACAACAAACTGCACTAGCTGGGCTAGATTCATTACAAATGTGCCAGAGCTACAGTCTTCACGACGGCAAGTAATCCGTGAGTTACCAGAACTGACAGAGCCAACCCAGCCCATTGTGCTGAGCTCTGGTAATTTGTAAGTTTGCGTGTCTCATTGTAGTGGTTTTTCTCATGAATACTTGAAGCGTAATCCAGACCACAAATGTGCAGAAATCTATATTTTGCTGCATTTTAAAGAAACCCTATCCCACGTCCTATAATGAGAGAAGTGAAAAATATTGGATCTTGCTTTTGCTGTGTTTCATTGAATCTCGGGCATTCTTATCCCATACCTCAAGTATTGCCAATGTACAGACTTCTGAGGCAAGGTGTGCTTGTTTTCCCACTTGGGAGGTTTGAAATAGAAAGCTCTATGAAATAGAAAGCTCTCAAAATCTCCCCTCCCTTTTTCACACCCCTTGACAAAACTGTGGGAATTGCTGTATGTTGTAAAGCAATGTGAAAGAGCAAAATCCAACATTTGTTCAAATGAGGATTGCTTAATAGAACAGGGTGAAATTATGCGATGGAGAAGCTGGCGCGTCCAAAGCTTACTGTAACCAGGTCAGAAGATGTAGGTGTAAGAAATCTCTCATTAATGTTATTTGTTTTACTTCCCCCTCACGTTGTCCATAATGGAAATCTATTAATTCCTGCGCCTCCAGGGTAAGTATAGTTTGGTATATAGCTTTTTTTTTTTAAACTATGTGGCCTAACTATGTCAACAGGGAAAGATAGCTTCATTTGCATGATAGTTTCACTTGCCTAAAGTCCATTTGTCTGTTCCACTGAACAGATAAATTCGATGTTTGGATACACCACTTTGCCACTGAGAATTATCTGTTTCCAGGTTGAGCTAACCACAACATGACCATAACATGCACTTACTGCTTAAAATATAGATTATTTAAGAGTGTGACATGGCCGTTACAAGCTAGTTTCAGGCATTTTGAAGCTTGTATGAACATAGAAATCGCCCAACAAAACATGTTAAATTTAAAGGTGTGTTTTTTTTGGTTTTTTTTTTGGTTAACGGCACACATTAGATATACAGTGCAACTGGATACACACATTATTTAATTTTTCCATTCTATCGTGTTCTTGTTATTTCCCTCCTGTTGATCATAATGGAAGGGAATTAAGCATGCTAGCTTCAGAGATGGCATCATTTTGTAAGCCTTTTGGGTAGTGGGTCAGAAAAAGAAGGCGGCATTAGATTCTGGCCATCTGTAGTTACCACACCCCATCACATTCCTTGTCCCGCACCTACAAGTTGTTAAAGAGTACTGATCTTCTAGAACATCTTCTAGCCCTTCCAAACCATGAAACTTACTAAATGATCTTGGACCACATGTTCCATCTCAGCCTGAACTACCTCAGTAATGTTTTGTGCAGAAGGAATGGAGCCATGTATGCTGCCTTGAGTCCAACGGAAAAAGAAGCCTCCAGCAGCAGTCTTCTCTAGTGATTTGGGCTTCTGCAACCAGGCAGATGGGTTATAATAATTCTTGTTAGTGTCATGGTCAAATGCTAACTGCTATCTAATGGCAGGAAGGAGTTAACTGGTATTAATGAACTCATTGGATACTTTTGGCATTTGCTTTGCAATTTGAGGCCAGGAGAAAATATGGAAGCCGGGAAGGGAAGTGTGAGTTTTTTCTCTGTTGCTAATCTGGTTGTACCTTTTCATTGAGGGAGATAGGTCATGTTTGTTCATTTTGATTGTCTTTATTTTCTTCTGCACTATATAACCCTTGGAAACCCATCTTCCATGGGCCAAAATTTGTCTTGGGGAAGAAGTGCACCTCAGCCTAAGGGCTCCTCGTACATCCAGCTATGAGGATTTGATTTCATAGTCAGTATAGGGATAAGTCTGGGTAGAATTTGTTTCGGGACTCTATTATACCGTTGTCTTGTCGGCAAAAGGGCTAGAATGCTTCTCTGCTTTATACCACCTACTGGATAATCTATAACCAATAATGCTTATGTTATAGCAGTAACACGTGTCAGCATGCATGACCAAAAGAACACTGGGAGAGACCTGGAGCTACTTCTGGAATGAGACAACTGCCCTGCCTGGCATTAAACCTACTTGTAACAAGCATTCTCTGGCCTTTCAGCTGCCTTCCCAAGTAGCCTTGGAATGGTACTTTCAAATACTATTCCGATGCATATTTTTGTGCCGTTATTTATTTATTTATTTATGAGGGGAAGAACACAAACAATACGGAAATAGAAAGAGAACAGGATTATGGACAGATGGAGTAAAAACGGGGGCAGATGGGAAACAGAATCTCTGGTGATACAATGGTTAAATGCTGGTACTGCAGCCACAACACCGTGAGTTTGATCCTGCCGAGCTCCAGGTTGAGTCAGGCTTTCATCCTTCTGTAAAGTGAGTATACCCGGCTTGTGGGGGGCAATCAGCTAAACACACTGTAAACCGCTTAGGGAGTGCTTTGCACTGATAAGCGGTATAGAAATGTAACTGCTATTGCTGCTGTTGCTATAGAATCTTCCAAATGCATCCATATGTGTGAGAAGAAAATGTGCCACTTTCCAAGCTTTTATGTAGACACATCAAAGACAGTTCTGGCTGTCTTAACTCAATCTTCTGTGCAGAAATATTTTTACACCAATTTTAAAAAAGGTTTAGGGTATATATTTAATGAAAATTAAGTATGAAAAAGGTGTGTGTGTGTGTGTGTGTATCTGATATTGTTATTTTCTAAGTGTGAGAAATTAGGCCAGTGGTTTGAAAAATTATATCAGAAAAAAAAGCCACAGTGGTAATGGACTATGAAGAAGCTGTGTTGAAGGTAATGTTCAATATTTCATGTTTATCTGAACAAAAATGGAAGGAGATCTGATGGTGTGTGATTTATTTATATATTCAATAGATGGGGAGTAAAGAGAGTCATCTTTTGAGCACTGCAGCACTCAAACTTGGTTTGTTCTGGGATTTGTTATATTGGTCCTTATGTTAGAGGAAGGGGAAGCTTTGATTTATGATTGAATTAGTAAAAAGCTGTATAAATGGGACAGTTAAGAAAACGTTCATGTAATTCAGATTATATGGACCTTTTTGGGGCTAGGAAGGGGGATCCAAGCCACAGGATGGTGGATGGTCATTGCCAGAGTTCAGATAGAAAAGGAAAATCCCTTTTAACTTCTGTATCAATCACAGAACATTCTATTTATTCACTTCATTTTTTAAAAATTGTAGACTGCGTTTTAGGGTCAACAGTTCTCCGCGTGATTTCTAGCATACAAATTCACAATATATAATTAATAGCCCCAGTTAGAGCAGAACCAATGGAACTTATGTAAGTGCTGTATCACCGAGTTCCTACTGTGCCGGTGAGTCCACTCTATTTGAAAATAACAAGTTGACTTAGGCCAAAAACTGACATGAAATGTAACAATAAAATTAAGTAATAAACCAGTTACACATGAATAACAGAACAACAGTCGACTCGGTAAAAACTATAAAAACTATTACAACCGTGAATGATTGTAAAACCAGGACAGATTTATCAAATAAGAACTAGTAATAACATTTATTTATTTTATTTATATTTATTTAATATTGGGGTGCTGTATTTATCTTTTTTAACCTTTGTATGTCTTTTAAATGATTTTATATTGTTTTATGTAAGAACTTTAATTGTTTTAAAATCCCTGGTCTTTAGAGTTTTTTATTTTATTTTATTTGATTCTTTCTGGCAACTGCCTTGGGTCCCGCTTAGGGAGAAAGTAGGCATAGAAGTGAAATAAATAAATAATAAATAAATAATAATATCACTTAAATTCTAAATGTGGGAAGTAAAGCTAACATATTTAACTCAACAGTGTTATATCTGTCTCTATTTCATCTATTTTTATCTTCTTTCTTCCTCTCTTATGCGTACAGTTTAGACTCAGGGAACCATATAATTTAAAATTAAGTCTGAACTATATGGAGAAGTACAAGAAAAAAAGAACTGTAGGAAGGAAGACTATAAGGAGGTAATACGGGGAAGCAGTGGATTGGATGAAGAAAAACAAATTAAAACTGTATCCAGGCAAGACAGAGGTGCTCACTATGAAGGGTCCTAACCTGGGTTTGAGGTGTGCCAACCACTTCTGGATGTGGTCAGACTCCCCCTGAAAGACTGTGTTCGCAGCTTGGGTGTACTGCTGGCTCCATCCCCACAAATGTCAGCTCAGATAGAGGTGACAGTCAGGAGTCCTTATTATTAGCTTTGGCTGATACCAACTGCACCCCTTCCTAGAACTGGAAGACCTGAAGAGGGTAATGCACATGCTGATGACCTCAAGGTTGGATTTCTGCAGCATGCTATACATTGGGCTTCCTTTGCGCCAAGTTATACCACCAGCCAGTACTAGACTGGTCCAAAATATGGCCACCCAAAAGGTTAAGGATACATCCAGGAGTGAGCATTTCACACCAATATTAAAATCACTCCACTGGCTGCTAATTAGTTAGAATCATAAAATCATAGAGTTGGAAGAGACCACGGGGCCATCCAGTCCAACCCCCTGCTATACAGGAAGACACATCAAAGCACTCCTAATAGATGGCCATCCAGCCTTTGCTTAAAAACCTCCAAAGAAGGAGACACTACCACACTCTGAGGCAGCATATTCCACTGCAGAACAGCTCTGACTGTCAGGAAGTTCTTCCTGAGGTTCAGGTGGAATCTCCTTTCCTGCACCTTGAATCCATTGTTCCTTCTCCCTGGAACAGCAGAAAACAAGCCCACTCCCTCCTCAACATGACATCAGTTCAAATATTTAAACATGGCTCTCATGTCCCCTCTTAACCTTCTCTTCTGCAGACTAAACGTCCCTGGCTCCCTAAGCTGCTCCTCATAGGGCTTCATGGCTTCCAGACCCTTCACCATTCTGGTTGCCCGCCTCTGGACACGCTCCAGCTTGTCGATGAATTGAATTGAGGTGCCCAGAACTGGACACAGTATTCCAGATGAGGTCTAACCAATGCAGAATAGAGTGGTACCGTTACCTCCCTCGATCTAGACACCATACTCCTATTGATGCAAGCAAGAATCGCGTTGGCTTTCTGGGCTGCCACATCACACTGCTGACTCATGTTCAGCTTGTGGTCCACTAAGACTCCTAGATCCCTTTCACACGTCCTGCTATCCAGCCACGTCCCCCATCCTATATTTGTGCATTCCATTTTTTCTGCCTAAGTGTAGGACCTTACATTTCTCTCTGTTGAAATTCATTTTGTTAGCTTTTGTTAGTTCCTGGGCAAAATACAAAGTGTTGGTTATCATCTTTAAAGCCTACATGATTTAGGACTATGTTTTCTGCAGGATCACCTCCTCGCATACAATCCAACCTGTATACTCAGGTCCTCTGGCACCATTTATTTAAACCACTCAGGACTAGACTGGCAACAGTCACCCAGAGGACTTCTTTGTCAGCTGCCCCAGACTGTGGAATGGCCTGCTGGAAGAGATTTGACAGCTAAACATGCTGTCTGAATTTTAAAAAGTATTAAAGACCTATTAGGGCCTATCCAATCAGTTTTAAACTATGAATTTTAAATTGGTATATTTATGGCTGTGTTTAATCTAGATTTATATGCTAAATGGTTTTATGCGTTTTTAGTTATATATTGTGTTTTAATTTATGTTGTACCCCATCTTGAGCCTTGTGGGGGAGGCAGGGAAGAAATGAAAATTTATCAACATCATCATCTTCATCATCATGCCTGCCTATTTGGAAGCAAAGCCCCAAACTAAAGCAGTCATTGCTACATTATCAAAAGATTCTCCCACTATGCAGAAATAATGGAAATAGTATAAAAGAAAAATGCATATATGCAGAGGACTGGGAACATCTGTAAGGATGCTGCCGTGGTACCCAATATTGCAGACCTTGCATTGGTCAAAAGATTGGGTTAGATGATCTTCTAAGATAACTACCAGGTTTGTGATCCTGCTTTTCATCCCAGCAGTTTTAAGCAAATCATATGCCATATCTTTTTAAAAGCAGCTGGTAGAAAAGATGGAAGATGGGCCCATCATCTGAGCTGAGCACATATAAAAACAGTCAGTATTTCTGGCTGTTACCGACTCATTTGTTTATGCTCCTCTGGCAGCCTCCAAACAAACTGATGTGTTGTTAGATTTGACAGGGTCACAACACATGGATTTGTGAAGGTTGACCTCTGCAAGACATTTGCTGAGAAGATCAGAAAAGCATGGAAACTGTTGTTATGCAGCCCAAAGAGATGCTTATTCTCCCTCCCTTTCTCAAGAACAGGAACTACTCTTTGTATATCATACCGTGCTGATTGAGAATTAGCAGTAATCTTAGTTCAGCATCATCTGCAGCCCTAGTTTGGAAAAGCTACCTTACTAACAATGCTAAGAGTACCATTATTTAACTGCAGATATACTCTGGTTTTGTTGTGGTCATTTATACAGGCTTCCCCTGATTATCTGACGGGTTAGGGACTGGAGCACTGTCAGAAAGAGGAAATAGTTGAAAAGTGGAACCCATGTACTGTAGAGAATATGAAGGACTTACTGAAGCTCACTTAGGGCTGACCGCATGCACTGCTTGTAAGTCTCTCAGCTGACTTGGCATCTTTCCTCCCTCGGAGCTCACTTTGCAAACAGCGCATGCACAGTCCTAGGTGAGCCTCCATTAATAAATGATTTAATACATTTTAGTCTTTTAAAATTATTGTTAGTATTTGTTATTTTAAATTGATTTTATTGTAAGCTGCCCTGAGATCTTTGCGTATGGTGTGGGATATAAATATTTTAATTAATAAATAATAAACTTGATCACAGGAGGGAAGCTCCGCCCATGGTTCTAATCCAACCACCCCAGCTTCTTCTGTCTTTATATCTGATTTGTAACCAGTAATCAGAGATAAGTAATTTAAAGCCTTAGTAGTAAAGTAGAATAGTAGAACAGTAGCTTTGTTATACAACTGTTAGGTGGAAATGATCTCCAATTTACTGGTGGGAAAGCTGTTGCAGTAGGTTTTTACTCCTGAGAAGACAAACCTAGAAGTGAGCTGTGGGCTGGCATGTCTGTAAGATGTTGATAAGATTTACATCTGGCCCTGTTCAGTCTGCCCACCCCCCATGTCTTTTATCTTGCCTCCTGCTGGAATCATTCCCCAAGATCCTTCCCTAACTGGAATTCAGCCTCTTTGCTGAAAATCTGCCCCCTACTAAACTTGATACCATAAGACCATTTCACAATTTCTTAAATATAAATTGCATGTATTGAGGGCACGAACACTATAAACACTATATTCCCATTTAGATGGCCACTAGTGACTGCACAATCTCAGTTCCCTTTCATTACTTAAGAGATCTTTACACACAGATGACAAAAGAACTCACTCATTGACCTAGAGATAAAGTAAGTGGCCCCATTTTACTGGCTGGATTCATGGCTCATGGATCTTGTGGGCCGTCTAGGCCATTTCCGCACTAGACTGTTATAGTACTACTATTCCACTTTCAATATCCTATGGAATCCTGAGGTTTGCAGTTTAGAGAGGGGCCTCAAAGGTCCCTCCCCAAACAGCAAACCCCAGGATTCCATAGGATGTTGAAGGTGGAATAATAGCATTATAACAGTCTAGTGTGGAAATGGCCCTAACCTGACCCACTGCTTAGTGCTGCAAATCTGGAGCCAGAGCACCCACAAACTGTCCAGTCTCCGCTTGAAGACTTTCAGTGAGAAAGATTCCACCACTCATCTAGGTAGTTAATTCTGTTGTCAAACTGCTCTGACCATTAAGAAGTTTCCCCTAATGTTCAGCATACTCCTCCCTATCTGTAACTTACAAACCCATTAAAGTTATTCCTGCCTTCTGGAAGGAATGTCTTGGTGCAAGAACAGTCCTTCAGATACTTGAAGAAAGTTCTTGTTTTTTTCACCCAGTCTTCTCTTGTCCAGGCTAGATACGGCTTGGATGACTTCTTCCCTGTCAGTTATGGAAAGGGCCATAGCTAAGTAGCAGAGTGTGTACTTTGTATGCAGAAGATCTAAAGTTTCTGTGCTTTGCCAGATGAGATCAAATTTCCACTGTAGCCCATATGTTCTGGGATTGTCTTTTGCAGTCCTAGAAACACCACAGAGGCACTAGCTCTCTCTTCTTTTGTTGCTTCACAGCAGCCCAAGTGCTTTTGAGTATGAAGATTAATAAGCATTTTAGACAGTTTTATCATAGGAAAAACAAACCATATAACGTAACTGTGTATATGCCTTCAAGTTGCCTTTCAACTTATGGTGACTCCATGAATTTCACAGGGTTTTCTTAGGCAAGGAATGCTCAGAGGTAGTTTTGCTTCTCTATGAAAAGGGCAAGTACGTAACCAGCTACTGACCAGACATCCCTTTACAGATTATGAAAACAGTATTTTACAAGATGACCAATTAGCATAATGTCACTTGTATGTTTGATAGAGCCATTCTTTATAAAAATGTCTAATGCTCCTTTAAAAGCTATCCACAACCCTCTACTCATTCTCTTTAGCTTAGCACAAAACGGATGGCATCTCACAAGGTTTCATTTTTTTATTCAACATGATGTTTTATCATGGCAGTGAATCTTTGGATTCTCTTTATGGGGATGGCATATTATTATTAATTCTTGATATGGGCCGCACAGCCACAAAAGGTAGGTTAAAAATCATAGAATCATAGAGTTGGAAGAAACCACAGGGGCCATCCAGTCCAACCCCCTGCCGTGCAGGAACACACATCAAAGCACTCCCAACAGATAGCCACCAAACCTGTACCAAATGTAAATAGAAAGACATCTCCATGCACACTGAGTAAAGCTCACCAGTCTAAGGATTGGTGAATGATCTGAACTGAAAGCTATAGCATTAAAATTTAAAAATTGAAATTTAAAAGGCATCTTTCAAATTCAACAGCCCTCTCTGATCCGAATTACCAGAAAAGAATGAAGGCATATACAAAATGTCTGCACGCAAAAAAGAACAAACTCTGTCTGTCTGTCTGTCTGACTGACTGACTGACTGTCTGTCTGTCTGTCTGTCTGTCTGTCTGTTTGAATACTAGAGTTACATCACAGGCTGCTGTTATATCTGAACTATTTTACATCACTAAGTTGATTGGTTTTTATCCTTTACCAGCCTTTTTTTCTTGTAAAGAGAATGAGAGCTCAAAAGCCTTGCTACATCTCTTCAAATCCCTTAGCCAGGACTGCCACTAACCACACTGACTTGGTAATTCTGGGAGGTATAGTCCCAAAAGTAACTTTTCCTAAGTTTTGATGACAATGTCCTATGTTAGAGAATATGGCCATTTCCATGCCTTATCCTTTTCTGACATCATCTCTGCATCATCCTGGCAATACCTTTGCAAGAATGGGAGTGTGTCCCCAACACTCCCCTCTGCACCCAGCCAGCTGCCCGCGGATTGGCGCATGAGTGATATGTGCCTCCTTCCACAGTGTAGCCGGCCTCTTTCCTGTGCTGAACTGGGGAAGGAAGCACCTAGGTCCTAGATCACACTTCCACCCATGCTGCATGGCCACCAGCAACAGGAACATTGTGCGATTGAGGGCCATTAACAGATTTTTTCTGTCCATGGAATATCCCACAATTGCAGTGGGTGGGGAGATGTTGGCAGCAGGACTGCTACATGGACCGCCAGCAATGCATCCCTATCGCGGGTCATTGTGCGGAAATGGTCAAAGTCTCTGAGTTGTGAGCCCCTTAGCCATGTGGACGACTGTGAGGAGGTGGAACATTCTAAAAAGAAATGGTTGGTTATGAAATTCCAACCGTGACTTTTTAAAATGTATTTAAAGGATTTATGCCCCACCCTTTAGCCAAAAAGGCTTCCAGGACAGCTTACAAATTGTTAATTTGACAGTTCTCTACCTCCAGATTTTCAGTCTAAAAAAGACGTGATACACAAGGAAAAGGGCCCAGCAGTGGGGGAAGGAATTACGTCCAACAGATACTGCCTACTCTTCTCTCCCTCAGATGCTTCCCATCAGTGGCTGGTGCCAATGCACAATGGAGCTGTGCCTTCCTACCCTTCTGTCCCTCAGATGACAAAGGAGTAGCCATTGGAATGGAGGGGAGGGCCTTCCTCTGCAGCTGGGGCCAAGGCCAAGACGGAGTTTTGCCTGCCTCATCTTCTTCCCTTCAGGAGCCACAGCACTCACAGTTAGAGAATAAACAGAAGACCTTTCGTCAGCTGCTGGACCCAATGCGTGATGGAAATAAAATATGTTGTGGGGCTGCTGTCTACAGCGTTTGGGGTGCAGCCTCCTTGAGGACTGTAGGAAAAAAATGCTACTAAAAATATCCTAAAAAGCCCCCCAAACTCACAAGTATGAAGTGAGAGACTATGCTAGTGGTAGCAATACTACTGGTAGGGTCTTCCAAGTCAGATAGGCTTTTGGTGAGAAACCAGAAATTATGTGCCAGAGGATTATGGGGCAGCAGGAACAGTGAGGGATGACACTGGAGGAGGATCTCTCAGAAACAATCGCAGTGGCACTTTGAACCCTACAATGATGAGACAGTCCAAAATGAAGCAAAAGGTTGGCAAAGGCAGCAGGAGAAGAGCAGATGACAAGTACAAGTAACGCTGAGTCTAATAACTCAAGCTGAAAGAATATTTAGCTGCTAATATTCACAGAGGTGAAAGAAGAGCCCAGAGCTGCACAATGCATGTAACAGGAGCATGCAGTATGAGAAGCATAAATCAGAGAAAGGTAGAAAATATAAAACGAGATGGAATCCATAAATGTAATAATACTTGGTGTGAGTGAGGTACAGTAGACAAGAATTGGACATTTTCAAATTACAAAGCTTTTTGCTTTGGAAATGACAATCTAAGAGGAAACAAGGTAGCATTAATAGTAAAGTGAACTGTAACGAAAACAGGGGATATAATACAAAGTCTGACTGAGTGCTATCAAGGCTTTAGAGAAAACCTGATCAATATAACCATGATTATGCTTCCACTGCAAAGGAAGAGGAGGAGGAAATGGAAAGGTCCTGCACAAATCTTTAGGAGGAGATAGATCACACACCAAAACAGGTATGTTGATAACTATAGGGAACTGAAATACAAAAGTTGGAAACAGAGCAGAACCAAACAGTGTTGGAGAATTTGCTGTAGCATCAAGGAATGGAGCAGGAGTATGAGCTACTGAATTTTGTGCAGCCAAGAGTTTGCTCATTGGAAATACGTTCTTCAGGCAACGAAACCGACAACGTGGACATGAATAGGTGGCCAGTACAGAAATCAAATAGATTACATAACTGAAAGCAGAAAATGGAGAAGCTCAATTCCTTCTGAAGAAATGATACCAGGAGCAGGTTGTGGCACAAACCATGAACAAAAATGAGAATAAAGCTTAATAAGTATGCTAAATCAAGCACTGTACCAAAATCCAACCTGAAGAACATCCCTATAGAATTGAAAGACTATGTAAAGAACAGATTTGCACTACTGTGCCTTAAGTGACAGGGACTAATTGACAGGGAGCCAGAAGAACTCTGGACCAAAGGCAAGGAAATTGCCAGGGGGATTCAAAAAGACACTGTGCCTAGCCAAAAAGAAGGAGAAGCCTAATTGAAGGAAAGGTGAAATTTGTCAAATAGTCAGGAACTGATGAGAATCAGCAGTAAAATGCGTCAGAGATACTTTGAAATTCATATTAGCTATTCTGTGATCTAAATGAAAATGTGTCAGGCTAGGCCATAGACATCACTTTTGGGGTGAGCCGGTCAGCCAAGCCGAGCAGTCAACACTGAAGAGTCAGAGGACTGAAGAACAAACTAGAATATAATGCTGAAGAGCAAATCAGAGATCAGGAGGTCAAATCAAAGATTAAGCCAGAATGAATGAACATCTTGGGAATCCAGAACACGTCAGCGCTCAAAATGACAGTCACCGAAATAACACTCAGCGGCAGCAGCAAGCCCTCTTCCTGTTGGGAGGAACCAATTGGCAGCTTTAGCGGGTGGAATATATTCCAGAATGGGAGGTTCTTCACTGAACAGTTGTCATATGCTGTTCAGTGGCCCTCCACCGCAGGGGCGCTCTTCCCAGATTCCAGGTTGCTATGGCAGTACCAGCAGAAGAATGAAGGGAGATAATCTGGGCAGTCAGTGGAATGCAAGGGTGGGCTGGATGGTTAGCTTGGATGGGCTGAATATATTTATGAGCATTTGAGGAAAGCAATATATGCAGCCATTGCTCCACATTCTCTAGGGTTAAGGGCACAGGACCCCTGTGAAAGTGGGAAAACTATGAATAGGCCCTCTCAAACCGTATTTAACACACAAAAAGGTATGATCACCCTATTCAACCCACCATGGATTCCTTTGAGGCATCAGGGCCCCTTCACAAGGCAGAAGTGGCTGACAGGCACCTCCACGGCTCTCCCACACCATTTTTCAGAGGGACTTACAGGCCTTGTTTGCAGTTTCTCAGTCTCACGAGGCTTTTGCAGTCCCTATTAAAAATGGCAGAGGGAGGCAGCAGAGGGGACAGCAAATCATCTGTGAGTAATCAAATCCGCAAAAGTGAAACCCCCAAATGTGGAGGGCTGACTGTAACTATTAGTTAATTTTTACTTAAGCAACCTGACTGTTGTGTAATAAACAACCTATGAACATTGTCAAGTTTATGTTTGATACAGCCAATTATCTACCTTTACATGACAGAGCTCACAGCCAAGGCAAGTTGTAGACTCCTCTGAGGACACACCATCCTACCTCCACATTTAGCTCTTTTTAATGATCTTCCCCTATTTACTTGGGTGTTTATTATTTCATATGATTTTCTTCCCCTCTCTGTCCCTCAGAGGGTATTATTAAATATAATGAATTCATTTAGTTATGGGCACCATGTCCAGGCTTAGCCTTAAAAGCTGCAGCTTGCCTTTGATGTACAACATACCCAAATGTGTGATTATGCTATAAAAAGATAATAGTGGGAACATCAAAGGAATGTTAGGGAGGGGCAAACCCCCCACCAGATTGGCTTAGTATCTGCTGAACAGCTTAAGAATAGTGACAGAACATGAAGACAACCTGAGTTGAGTCTTTAATGCATTTTAATAGGCACTCTTCAAAAATCTTTAACACTGATATCCATGAAATAGAGGATGTTCCGACTTCCCTTGAAAATCTTGTTTCAAATACAAGCTGTGTCTGGAAGTCATGTATAACAGCCTTAGTGCCTCAGGTGGAACAAATACTTGGTACTTCCAATAAGAACTTGTGAAATCTTTCCCCACTTCCCATCACTAAGCACCTGTCATTTCCTCCTTCCGGAATTAGATACAGCTTCAATTTTTTGAAGGCAAGACTATGTCTCTGTTAAGAACATCAAAAGCTGTTTTGGTCAAAGAAGGAGCCTTGGGGGTTCATTTAGGCTTATAAATGTTACCCGAAGCTAAATGTCAAATATAATTACGTGATGCTATTGTGTCTTGAATGGAACAGGCAAGTGCAGAAGTCTAGCAATCGTTGAAAGCAATTTCAGATGATGTATTTGAATTCAAACTTGTGTGCAAGATTAAAAATGTTGTTTGAATTCTTAGATTATTCTACAGCACGGATGGGGAATGTGTAGCCCTTGGACTGCAACTCCCATCAGTTCTAGCCAGCAATGCAAATGGTGAAGGATGCTTAGAGGCACAGCCAATCATTAGGAAAGCTACATCTGTCATAGGGTTTTTGTGGGTTAGCATGCCTAGTATCAGCACCTAGCAAATTTGGGTGAACAACATAGTCTGTGTGTTACAGCGGAGCTGATGCCAAGATACTGTTTCCATTGTTTTTGTCATCATTATCATTGTCATTTAGTTTTGTGGCTAGTACTGAAAACTGATGCATTAGCCTGGTAAACTTCAGGGGCTGTCACGGGACCATAAAATCTTAGAGTGTGAAGGGACCGTAGGGGTCATTCAGTCCAATCTCCTGCCATGGAGGAATATGTAACGAACTAAAAGATACCTGAAAATTCAATGAAAAAAAAAAGATAAGATTAGTTTGGCATGGCTTGTCTTTGAGAAACCCATGCTGGCTCTTACTAATCATAGCATTGCTTTCTAAATATGTGCAGGCTGGCTGTTCAATGAACCTGTTTTAGTCTTGATGTCAAGCTGAGTGGTTGGTAGTTGCTCTGGTCCTCTTTTTTGCCCTTTTTGAAGACGGGACAAGATCTGCCCTCTTCGAATTGTCTGGGACTCTCTTGTTCTCCAAGAATTTTCAACGATGATTGACAGTGGCTCAGAGATTATATCTGCAAGTTTCTCAATACTCTTGGATGCAGCTCATCTGACACTGAAGACATGAAATTTTTGGCAGTGTATTCTTTCACTACTTCTCTACCTATCCTGGGCTGTAGTCTTCTTACTGTAGGATTTCTTCTATTTTCACCTGCTAGAGCACTATTTTCTTTTTGCGAGATGACTGATGCAAAGGAGGCACACAATAGTACTTTCTTCCCTCTATCCTTTGTTAGCATTTCATCATATTCTCTACATACTATTCCCGCCACTTCCGTGTTTTTCCTCTTGCACCAAACATAACCAAAAAAACCCAAAACCCTTTAATTATTTTTAACCTTTTGAGCTATGCTGACCGCGTTCTGAACTTCAGCTTTTCTGAGTGTCCCTCTATACATGTTGGCTATTCATCTGTATTCTTCTTTGTTGGTTTCCCCTTTCTTCTCTTTTTTATACATATCTATTTTAAATCTCAGGTCTTCTTCTCTGTGCCTCTGAGTCTATCCCAGACTTCAGCACTGCCTCCAGGGCCAAAAGTATGTGGGAAAAGGAAGATCTCAGTTGCTGTAGAACTGCCCAGGCCAAGGGCTCTCTCGGGAGGGGATCCTTGCTTGGCACGGGACAAGGGGAAGTTATGCCAACCTGGGAGGCAAGACAACTCTAATTTTCAAACCCAACTTTTCTCATTCAAAGGGATCTGTGACTCTCAGTCCCTAGGTTTAAAATTTGGGATTCCTATCATGGACCTGACTTTTCGAAGTTTTCTGTTTAAGAACCAGGCTTAATTTTTATATTTTGTTGTCCGTCTGTCCCCTTCTACTGAAAACTCAATGCCTAGAGGTGTCACTCTCTCTCTCTCTCTCTCTGTATGTTTTGACACCCACAGTATATTTTAAGTTGTATCCATGCACTTTAGTTAAAGAATTGAAGCACTGTACTATATTTTATCCCTGGATTTTAATTAAAGGGTTAAAAAATAACTTGCTTTGCTTTGTTCTGCAAAACATGTGGATTATTATGTTAGCAGTTACCTAGGATTTGTCATCCATTTTTAATATAGTGAGAAAAGCCATTTTTGTTTTGACATAATTTGCTTCACATATAATCATTCCATAATGTATGCAGGGAAAAGTTGCAACAAAATATCAACAATCAAACAAGCACTCACCCTCTTGGAAACAGTTCGAAATCAAGTATGAGCATATTCATGCAAAATATGAAATCAGATCTCTGTGCAGGTTGCATGTATCTTGAAGTATTCTTTGTTTTTTAGCTGTTTGAATGGAGACTCAGTATTTTCACTTATTGTGTTAACTGATGTGCTTTATAGAGAAACCCCAAAGGCATGGGGTGCGTGTAAGTGAGAGAACTAGAGAATGTGTGGTTTAAATCCTGTAGTTAATCCTAACTAGGGTAGGCATACTGAATTAATTGATTTTACTGATGTACTGACTTATTGTTCAACAACGGATTGAATGAGTTTATTCTAATTGAGATGAACCAAGAGGATTCCAGCTGATCTGTGCTTTGGAGGGGGCAATCTGCTACACCCAAGCTATATTGGCTTGTTTTGGGAGAAGTGAGACTTTTCACCCCTTTCTTTGAACCAGATAATTTAAAAAAAAAAATCAACCAACCATACCAGTTGCAGTCACCAACTCTTCACACTCCCCTGTTGCACAGTGGTTGCCTTGCTAACCCTAATTGCTTGCCCTTACACAGCATTCTAGAATGTTGCAACTACATACATAAATACCAGAATAAATCACCAACAGGATTCTGGTCAGAAGGAACAATCTGAAAATTAACTGCGTGCCCATTTATATGCTAGTTCGTATGTACAAATTAGATTGTGGACAGAAATCCATGAGTATCCTGAGTTGGAATTGTGTCTCCATAGTGACATGTGGCACAAGGGGCATTTCCGCACTAGACTGTTCTAGTGCTATTATTCCAGTATATGCTCACCTGTATGGTAGCACTGGACAAATCTCTCTTTTTCTTTTGATAACATTTGCATTTTTTTCAACCAAAACCTTGTACCATCCCATTTTCAGGTCAAGGTACAATATATTTTAAAAAACCAGCCCAGGTTTGTGCATAATCCTCCACTAAATATGTTTGTCCTTTTTTAGCAATTTGTGTTAATGTACATATCTTATGTGCTCACATTTTATATCCTTTTTTTTGAAGAAGAAGAAGAAGAAATCTGAAGAAATGTGAAAGTCAAAGGACAACTGTGTTGGAGTCTGGTTATTAGTTTAAAAAGTATAAAATAGGACACCACATACTAAAATGCAAGCTGAACAAATTTTCCCCCATTTTTAAAAATGTCCACTGTGCTGCAGTATTCATTAGTAAATTGGCATATTTTATGCTTTCGTGTTTCTGTAGAAATAATAGCTTAAGTGCTTTAATCTCCACCTTTTCTTTTAGAATACTAGATACAAATTAAGAATACACTTGTGCAAAACATGAAAGTAGGATATTTAGTTCTTTCAGGGTTAATCATGTCCTGCCTTCACCTTTCTTAGATGACAGCATGTTTCAAATTTCTTTAATAGTGGGCAGTTTCTTTTAAATGGAACAGATACACACAGAGGACAAAGAGATGCAAAGAGAGAAAGAGATGTTATGTCTCCTTTCCACAAAACATGAATCAGAAGATGTTTACAAATCCTCAGTGAAGGATTTTACAGACCATCTAGTAGTTATCTAGCAATTAGTCCATGTATTTCCTCATTAAAATATCATTAGTGATGGCTTTGTTCTTTCAAGTTGATGTAAAGAAGGGTTTATTACATTTTGTTGATATCATTATAATTTACCAGTATCCAGATGTTATAGAAGTATGATAATGAGACATGATCGTCTCCAAAGTTTCAGTTGCCAGTGTTACAGCAAGTAGGCTGGGATAAATCTGGTTTTATTCAGTTAAGCCAGGAGGGGGAATCATGCAGCCCTCCAGATCTTCTTGAACTGCAAATCCTAGAGCCCTAAACAGCATAGTCACTGGTGAGGAATGCTGGGAGTTGCAATCCAACCAAATTGCAGACGGCATACTTCTTATTCCTGAGGGAAAGGAAATATCTCTGAAGAAGGGTCAAGTTGGTGTAGCCAATAAAATTTCTGATTATTGGCTTTTGTGACATAAAACTTCCTTTTGCCAGGCTAATAATCCATCTTGTTCAGTATGTTCTGCACCAGGTTGGAAAATTGCTCTGAACTGATTGTTGTCTTCCTTAAAACCCTGCAGATGTTGGATGACTTCAGACGCAAGTTCCTCCCAAACCCCACACCCTGATTTTCCTGTAGTCGCATTCTCCTTGTGGAGAGAGACTGGGAGTAATTGCTCCTACCTTTCTGTCTGAGGAGAAATTAAAATGTACACCCCCTTCCAAGACTACAGAAAAGGTGCCCATCGAATGGGAAGCATTCTGTTTTCTCTAGGGATGGGATGAATCCAGTATTTTCCAAATCCGGATCCAAATCCCTGGAAGGTTCTGAGAATCCACAGATCTCATGAATCTCGAATCTTTCGAATCCTTTTTATAAAAAACGTTTAAAAAGCAACGGGAAAGCACTTCTATTTAAAAGTGTTTTTGAAGCAGAATTTGACATCTTTGTTTAATGAAAAAAAAATTAATAGTTTTCACTTTCAGGAAAACTTTCAGGATCCTGAGATCATCCTGGCGCTGAGGGGAGAAGAGTGAGGAGTCTGGGATCGCGCTCCCCACAAGCTTCTGCTGCCCACCACTGGCAGGATTCGAAAGATTCGGTTCATCTATTTTGGCAGGGGGATTGAGATCCCCAAATCTCAAATCCTTGCCCAGGATTTGAGGATTCGATTGGCCCATCCCTAGTTTTCTCCAAACACAGATAAGGCAGGGAGCAGTGCTAGAGAAGTCTCCCTTCTCTGTTACTGGGAGAGTCATTGGGGTTTGGGAGGAAGCCTCTGTGGACCTTGTGGGAAACTGCCATAGGAAGAATTAGGCACACAGTCTGGAGGTTCTTCATCCCGGTTGCATGAATCTAAGTTGCATATGGCTTTTTTTTCTTTATTTTTAAAAGAAATAGAATAAATAAAAAATTAAAAATACATACTAGAATAAGAGAGATGTCTACAGACAAAACCTAAGAATATACAATATAATCATAGGAGTATGGTAGTATTACATGACATATAACATAATTATACATACCTAAGGCATACCTAAAATACATTCATACTTCCTAACTTCAGTTCCAATCATTTCTCATCCTCTCTGCCTTCCCGACTAGGTTGTCCTTAGGATAATGAATTAACTACATAAATGAGGATCTATTTCCTTCCTTTAAATAGATCAGGGCTCTACTAATATTACTTCTTTTGTAACTTTAAGTCTTAACATTAATACTATATAGAGATAGTTTTATATTACGTATAAATAAAGTGAACTGAGTAAAATTCAAACATATCTCTCTCTTCAATCAACAAAGCTCGCTATCATCAAGTCTCCCCACTTGCTTTTAAAGAATTGTATAACTGGATCCCATTTCTTAACTTTATGTGTCAAAACCATCTCTCTGACTGTGCCCCAAGTAGACAGACGGCCAGTCAAGGTTTTGGTACAAGGGAGTTCTCACATATTCCTGATAACTAATCACCATTTGGCCATGAGTCTTTAAACTGGCTTATGACACTCTGAAGTTATTGACATCTCCAGGCACAACTGGTACATCAGCCTCAACTATGGCAAACACAGTCTTCCTTCCTTCCTTCCTTCCTTCCTTCCTTCCTTCCTTCCTTCCTTCCTTCCTTCCTTTGTTTCTTTCTTTTTCTTTTTTGTGTGTTTGGACTATTTTTATTTACATTCAGAAGGGTTCTCAGTTACATATGGTCATGTTCCAGTATAACAAAAACAGGAAAATAAAAAGAGAAAGGGAGGAAAAATAACCACATCAGTTATAAGTTTCTATAAAAGCTGACCAAATATCCAAATATAAGTCCATCTGTAAATTTTGCCTATTCAAATGTTGCAAGCGTTGTTAGATCTTCTACCCATCAGGTCACATGTGGAGGGAAATTATCTTTCTAGTAATGAGATCTCAATCTTTTAGCAGTCAAAAGGGCTCAGAAAATCCATATCTGTTGGCCATTTGTGAATTTCTAAGAAACAGGTAAATGATTCAAAAGAGCACTAACATCTCTGAATATCAAGCAACTTTCCAATAACAAATTCACTTGTGTGATTAATTCATCCCAGAATGTAGCTGCTATGGGACAACTCCAAAACATTAAGCAGCAATAGTAGTATTATATCTCTAACAATTTGCTGGTTTAGAAAGCCCTTTCTTGAGTAGATGTTGTAGCAACCAGTAAAAAGTAATTTCTGCTGGACAACATCTAGTTCTAGATGTTAAAACCTATGGCCTATTGATTAGTAAGAAGTGGATATTCCAATTCTCTATTCCATTCTTCCTCTAATTGTCATGTGTCATACTTATTTATAGATAACATAAGTGAGTAGATAGATAGATAGGTAGATAGATAGACAGATATAAAAATATTGGCTTGGATACTTGGTTGGCCTCAATTAATGTCTCTTGATATTAAGGGAACCTCACATGCACATAAAGCTGCAAAGCCAAATGTGGGTTGCAACAAATATTTCAGTTGTAGATATTGTCATTTATCTGATAGCGTAGTTAAATATGCTCTCACAGAATTGAAAAAAGGCAAAAACACACAACACCAGGTGTCTGATTTAAGGTAACAATCCCATTATTGACCCACAACTTTCATAAAAATGGTTCCTTACCAGTTTTTAAATCTGAGTTGCCCCATAAAATCGATTTGACATGAACAAATTGCCAACAAGACAATATTTGTCATGCAGTTCTAACCGCTTACTTTTTTCATAAAATGAGAAACAAGTACTGTCCATTTAAAGAGAGGTGCAAGAAATGAAGGCTATATGGCTGACTGTGGTGGATTACTTACTTTAAATGGATATTTCCAAAAACTAATACAGCAGATCTGCCCTAGGGAATGTAAGAAGATCTGGAAGACTAAACCTTCTCTTTTTGATTGTATCTTTTTCACTGAATTTCTAAGAGGAGATGACCCCCCCCCCACAACAATACACTCAGTTTCTGAAACTACTAGAAGAATTCCATGTATAACTTTAACAATTCTAGGTAAAATATTCATTTTAATCACGTTTACCTTACTCCATAAACCCAGCTTTAAGCTCACCCATCTCTCTAAATCATGTGCAATATCAGCTCACTTATATTAAGATTAATCACCTAAGTCCAACATGCACAAAATCCATTGGTCCTGGTGAGGGTTCCAGGAACAAATTGGATATCAAAGGAGACAGTGGACATTCCTGCCTTGTACCTCGTTTCAGTGAAAAAAATGATGAGAAAAAGAATCATTTGTCATGAACCATGCTCTCAGTGCTAAATATTACATTTTTATCCATTTCAAAAATATTTTGGAAAATGTGAAGTGCTGTAAAAGTAAATGCCAGTAAATTTTATCAAAAGACTCCTTGGCATCTAAAGAAAATAATGGCTGACTGATGGATTCTATCTGAGTTTAGAGCAATCGAGTTCACAGCTAATTGAATATTGTTGGCTTCTTGCTTGTTTTTGATAAATCCCACCTGGTCAGGGCTTACCAAAGATGAAATTTTTGTAATCTATTACCTAAATTAGCCGTCAGAATTTTGATATCAGTATTACAGAAGTATATAGGCCAGAGCTTTCCAAATTTTTCATGTTCATGACACATTTTTTTAGACATGCATCATTTCACGACACAGTAATTTCAGTTTTACTAGCAAACCAGAGGTTAAACTAACTCCTTATAAGAGATGCAGACACATACTTAAATTGTAATAACAAAATGTATGGGGACACAACATACCTCATGAAAACCTTTCATATATTTTTAAAAATATATTATTTATAAATAATAACATACATGTCCAAGATTGTAGGCGACATATCTACACACTTCAAGCGACACACTAAGGTGCCACAGCACACTGTTTGGAAAGCCCTGATATAGGGCAACAGCATAATGAGTATGATTCTTGTCAGGTTTAGATATCAGGGTAACATAGGCATCATTTAATGCTGAAGTGTGAGAGCTGGATTCTAAGATAAGTTTGTAAAGTTGGAGCAGTCTTGATGCTAATGGACAAGAAAAAGCTTTGTTCCATTCAACTGGAAACCCATCAGAGTCAAGAGGACTGTGCCAAAGACTATCCTGGCCAGCGCTGGAACCTGGGCATCCAGATTGAGGGCTGAATCCAGATATGCTGCCAAACTCTGAACCTGTGTCTTTGTTGGAGGTATAAGCAGAATAGATCCCAGTTCCCTGATGTACCTTTAGATTGACCAGGAGTTTGTGTGTCTGTCTAGATTACACTTCGGTTTGTTCTCCTTCATCCAGTCAGTTATTGATAGTGAAACTAGAACACCTTCCTTGGATTTATATGGAAAGATATATTAAGTATCATCAGCATACTTAAGTCACCAAACATTTAAAAACTCTGGACAGCCTCTGCCAAAGGCTCTATGTGTGTGTTAAATTGCATGCAGGATAGGACAGTACTGTAAGGGGCCCCACAGACCATGTTGTCTGGGTGTTCCCTTGGAACCACTTTCTGTACTTGCCCATCCAAGAACAACCAGAACTACCACAAAACAGTGACTCCAGGTCCCATCCCAGAAAGAAGCCCAGAAGAATAGCTTTGGCTCATAACAGGGGTGAGTGAAAAGTCCACCAGAAACAAAAGTACTTCCCTTGCATAGTTCTTAGTGTAGGTTTCCCACCAAGGTGACTAAAGTGTCCTCTGTCCTATAAACAGATCTGAAAACAGATCTAAGTAATCCATTTCCATACAAGAATTGAAGGGTTGGAGATGGCAGCGTCTTATCCAACACTTTCTCCAAGTATGGCCCTTTCCGCACCTTACCTTCTTCTGGCGCTGGGGTGCGGGGATCACGTGAGCAGCCTCTGGCGAGAGGTTCTTGCATTTGGGGTCCTTCAGCTCCACACGAGCTGCCTGCTCGTGCGAGAGCCCCGCCTCTTCCTTCTGCAGGGCAGTCTGGGACCTTCCCAGGTTTCGCTGGGGCAGGAAGCGCGACCGGCCCAGCTCTGGAGGCTCCACACGCCAGGTAAGTGCGTGCGGAGCCCGGGAGCAAAGCGCGATCACACACCATTTTCGGCTTCTAGCCAAAAATGAAAAGGTGTGCGATCGGCGCCTGCCAGCCCCTGGAGTGTTGCGCAATTGTGAGTGCGTCGTTCAGATCGCTCCTCACAATTGCGCAATGCTCCAGGGGCCCTTTCACATGGAAAATGCCGTGCGGAAAGGGCCTATGATAGTTTATATAGTTATAATGACAGTTAATGATAGGCTGGAAATTACCCAATATGCTGGGGTTCAGGAAGGATTTTCACCATTTTCAGGTGTCTTGGAACCCTGTCTTGCTTCTGAGATACATTCACCCCTCCTTTTACTCAATATAAGTCCCTCTGAGCCAAATAGTTCCTCTAGCTCTCTAAGTGAGGAAAGGGAAGGGCCCGGAATACCCATGAAGAGTTTACTCTCTCCAGGGATACTGTCTGTTTCTTGAACTAGCTGAAAATATATCCATTGTCATTGGAGAAACAGGAGGCAAAGTGTTAGATCCAGTGAACCTACAAAAGGTACAAGTCAGAAGAGATCCAAGCAATTTTACCTCAAAAGTGTTTTGTGTGGACAAACTATGCAATATTCGATCTGACAATGTGATTTGCTATTATGTTTCAGGAGTAACAGAAAGAACGTATCTTTATATCGTTAGACAGAAGTACATGAACAAAACTATTAGTACATATTACTTTTGAATCAAAAAAAGGTTCTAAGAAGGACTGAAGAAATCCTTTTCAAAAACGAGATGATGTACACAGGCAGATTTGGGTTTTTTGTTTTGTTTTTATTTATGTAGTCATTGGTGCCATACTGTTATTCTGGTAGAAAACTACACGACTGGAATATGTAGATATAATATTATTTTGTACTTTATATACTCTTGTATCTTTGTTGCTTTTTTCTTTTTTCTTCTGCTTTTTTTTCTCTGATGCAATAAAAATATATTAAAAATAATGTGTTGTGCAGATTGTTCACAATTGGGCTATTCAGACCATCTAAAAGTACAATTTACCTTTAGAACAAGGAGAAAACTTGCTCTTCCAAGTGAGAATTTCTGTCTCCTGTTGTGTTACAGTGGCATACAGTGGCTGTTGTGATTTCCAACTGATCTTCTGAAACCTGCCTGCTAGGACCCCCTCCATTCAGAGAAGCCTCCTGTGTTGTTTTGCATTGGAGAGATGTTAATGGACCACTTCAGTCCTGCTACACTGGATGTCACACTTCGTGCTGTTTCAAGTCTGGGAGGCGTTAGTGGCAATTTCAGTCTACTACTTGGGACTCCACACCTGCGAAATTCAGGGGTAGGAGTAGAATGAATATTCAAAAACCTTTAGAAAATGGTCAGAAATCAAATTTCTTGTCAGGAAACCGTGATGAGAAGAATTCTAGTCAGGTGAATTTCTTTATGGTGAAGGACTGGTTCTGTGCAAAATATGCATATGGAGGATTTGCTCTTTTCTGTATAGAAAATGCATGAAAAGTATCCAAAACTGTGAATAGACTTTTTCACAGTGAGAAGAAATATTGTTAAAAAAATGTTCTTCCCTGTGAGTATGAAAATTATGAAGATTTGCATCCCTACTTAGGGGCTGTTCCAAAGCTCGCTGACTTACCCTGGAGGCTTTCCCACCTATGTGGTCACTGTCTCCATGGATCTCTGGGGATTTACTCCCTACTTCTGTAGTCTGAAAGTTGTTTGGAGGTGCTGACTCACAGTGCTGGGCTGTGTCCATAAAGTTATAATCCCAAATGGGGCAAAGAGTAGGTGCCAAAAGGTAAAACTGCTTCAGCTTTGAATATTTCAGTCATTGAAGCAGTCTCAAAGCTGCTGTGGCTGAGAACAACCTCGTACTCTTCTTAAGACAGGACCAACATAAGGCGGAATCCTACTCTGGGTAGAGGATTTAATTGGTCCTGCCTCTTGGTGACCGAGAAGAGTAAACCCAGACTAGAATACTTGGCCATTTCTGCACTAGACTGTTATAGTGCTATTATTCCACTTTCAACATCCTGTGGAATCCTAGGCCTTTGAGGCCCCTCCCTAAACTGCAAACCCCAGGTTTCCATAGGATGTTGAAAGTGGAATAATAGCACTATAACAGTCTAGTGCGGAAATGGCCTTCTTCTCCACTGTGGAAAAGGTTCTTCCACATAGTGCTGCCCTCCCGTACCTCAGTGGAGGCCTTGATCCATAACAGAACAATGCAAAAAAGTGCAGCTGATGATAGGACGGGGGCCTTGGTGGGATTTTCTTAGTAATGGCATGCAAACTATATAATTCCCTGCCCCTCTCTTTCTTGGCACTCAGATGCACAGTGTTCTGTATTAGATTCGTCTTTCCCCCTGTGTGGCTAATTTAGGAAGTATAATTTAAATGGGAAAAATAGTAATTAAAAAGTTACATCTTCTCCCCCAACATTTGAATGAAAATTGTCCCCACCGCTGATTGTTTTGAACCAAAGAAAGACATTTAAGGTAGGGATGGGCAAAGTATAGTCCATGGACCAAATATGTCTTCTGAGGCCTGCAAGGACCACCAACCAGCCCAAATAGGACATGTCCCAGGGACATGGGGCATTTTTAGTGGCCCATGACTAATATCTGGAGTGCACAGTTCTGTACAAATGTGGAACTGCTAAGAATTAAGAAGTTGAATATGATTGTGGAGGGTGCTTGGATGTTTTGACAATACTTAGAAATATGTATTGTTCCATTAATTGACTCTATACTTGTGTCAAACCACAAATGTGCGAGTGAAGGGACTGACAAGCATGGGATTTTTGCTTGTTTCTTTAAATAGACAAAACAAGATTACTAGTGTCTCTCTGTGCATGCAGATGACTGTTGAAGAGCCTGTGCAACATGCTAGCGTGCTTATTATGAGGAAATTAAACCACAAGTTAAATAGAAAATTAATACTAAATTTAAAATTGTATGAAAACAGACTGAATTAATTTAATTAGTGTGTGAAAAATGAGACATATCAGTATTTGCTTCAGCTGGCCTGGTGAAAGGAGGATAATGGGATGGCTCCACCAAACACAGGGGTCTCAGAAGTTCTTTTCCATGCATGGCTTTTTATACATAGAGCCAAGCTCCTGCATCAGGAATCATACTTGTCTCACATGGCTACTCTGTAGCTACGTCTCCCAGTGTTAACCTTCCCCAAACCCACTCTGTAAGCTGTGCAGCCCCCCACCAACATGGCTATTTCTGGCTCAGGGGTTCAAAAATGGCTTTGTGGCCCAGATTTCCCATCTCAGGTTTAGTAGATACAGTAGGACCCCCGTATCCGTGGGAGATTGGTTCCGGGAGCCCCCACAGATACTGAAATCTGCGGATAGAACCAACCACCTTGTCCAACTGCCAGCCCTGGGCCCGATTGCTGTGGCAGGGGGCAGGAAAACAGTGGGGAGTGTGGGATCCCACGCTCCCCGCTGTTTTCCCTCTGGCCGCTACCGCGATCAAGCCCAGGGCTGGAGGCAGGAGGTGGGAAAACAGCAAAGAATGTGATCCCACGCTTCCCGCTGTTTTCCCGCTGGCCGCCACTGCAGTTGGGCCTGGGACCGGAGGCAGGAGGTGGGAAAACAGCAAGGAGCACGATCCCTCATTCCCCGCTGTTTTCCCACCTCCTGCCGCCTGATCGTGGCAGCAGAGATGTTTTCCCACCTCCAGCTGCCAGTCTCGGGCTTAATCACGGTGGCGGTCAGCTGGAAAACAGCAGGGAGTGTGGAATCGCACTTCTCACCACCTCCTGACATCCATCCCCAGCCGATCCCAACCAACTGCAGATAACTGAATCCACAGACCATGAATCCGCGGATACAGGGGTCCTACTGTATTAATATTAAATTTGCTTTCACCAAATGCACATCAGGAGCAGTTAAGAGGCAGTATAATCTAAAGCAGTCCATTTTGAGATATATGCCTAAACTAATGCAAAAAACCCAATGCCTTGTAGGTGCCTGGGACTATAGTTCCAATAATCCCTCACTATTGGCTGTGTTTGCTGGGTTTAATGGACTTGTAGTCCATAAAACATCTAGAGGGCACCAGGTTACCTACCATTAATTGAAACATCTTAGCTATATCTCTAAAACATAACATGTGACTTGACCTTCATTGCCACGCGCAAAAAGAATGAGGGGGAAGTGAGGAATTCTTACTTTGTAGAGTCTTTGTTCCAGTTTGTCGAAAGAACTGAGTGTTTTCATTTTGGCTGCCATATAGTAATCTGCAATTTCACATACTAGACAAAATACACCACACTGTTAAAACAATGGGGGAGGAGATTATAAGGGACATGCATGCACACACACAAATCTGGGTTGCTGGAGTAAATTTACGTTAATGGTGGATCAGAGGAATTGTATGGCACCGTTATAACCAGAAGCCATGGGCAAGGGGTTAAGGTTCCTTTAATGGATTGACCTGAAATCTGGCTTTATAGGAGAAATAAAGTGGAAGTTGAGCCAATTCTGAAGTAGAAAAACTGAGAATGAAGCATTTTTATGATCGTGTAAAATGTGAAGAGCACTTTCTAGCAGTTTGGCAAGTATTCGAAGCTTCCTCCCAACTTTTCTGGAATTAAATTTTATTAGCTGATTTTGCACTTGTACTTTTGGGGAAAAAATGTCATCTTATCTTCAGTTACATAAATATTCTACTACATGCTTTGCCCTACTAGTAGTAGTACAGTAATATATTTTAGGTTTTCATTAAAACTGTGATAAGGGGGAAATTTTAATGCTGCTCATGTGGTATCTCCATGCCCATGCTCACTGCCACACTGTAGAATGGCCGAGGAGAAGCAGATACGGAATGTGTGTGAGTGTGATTGATTACCAGGAAGATCAATTTGGCATTTTGGCAGTTTTCAGAAAGTAGCCACCATAGTCTCTTGCAGAATAAAAAGGAGGAAGGGAGGGAGAGAAAAAAAGCAATGTGGGAGCTCCTGTAAGGCTGTTTTTTTATTTTAGCATGAGCTTCAGTGGATATAAACTCACTTCTGCAGATACAGTACCTAACAACAACAACAATGATGATGGTGATGGTGATAATGATAATTATTTCTTACCTGCCTCTCCCCAAGGCTTGAGGTGGGGTACAACATAAATTAAAGAACAACGAAGAACAGTTAAAACAATTTAAAATAGACCAATTTAAAATTGATAGTTAAAAATCAACTAGGTAGGCCTTCCAGAAGAGATAGGTCTTTAGCACTTTTTAAAATTTAGATAGCATGTTTAGATGTCAATCCGGCAGTTCATTCCACAGTGTAGGGTGGGTGACACAAAGGCGACCATTGCCAGTCTAATCCTGGCTGATTTAAGTAAATGGGCCCCCAAAGATCTGAGCGTGTGGGATCTGATTGTGTGAGAGGAGACAATCCTGCAGGTAACTTGGACCCAAACCATTAGAGCTTTAAAGGTAATAACCAAGACTTTGTTCTTTGCCTGGAAATAATTGGCAGCCAATGGAGTAGTTTTAATATCAGAGTGATATGCTCACTCTTTGGTGTACCTGTGACCATTCTGGCTGCCATATTTTGGATCAGTTGGAGTTTCCAAATTTGGTACAAAGGAAGCCCAGTGTACAGTGCATTGCAGAAATCCAATCTTGAGGATACCAGTGGATGCACTGCCATCATTAGCCTTTCAGTTCAAGGAAGGGTCACAGTTAGCATATCAGCTGAAGTTGATAATAAGAACTCCTGACCGTTTCAACTGTCTGAGCTGACATGTGGAGGGACGGATCCAGGAGCACTCCCCAGCTGCAAACACAGTCTTTCAAGGAGCATGTGACTGCATCCGGACGGAAGCCAGCTGTCTGCTTGATCACCTTGCCCAAAAAAAGGAAGTTTAGATACTGGTGTATAATTATTAAAGTCAAGGGGACCCAGGGAGGGCTTTTTCAAAAGTGGTCTAAGCACTGCCTCTTTTAAATAGGGTGGAAAGTTCCCTTTTCTGAAAGATGCATTAGTAGCATCTTCTATTTGAAGTCTAATTGTACTCCTCACTGGACGACCAGTCAAGATGGACAGGGATTGAGAAAACAAGTTGTCCTCTTTACTTGCCCCAGAAGCTCGTCTGTGTCAGCAATACTCACCAACTGAAACTCAACGAATATAATCACATTCACAGAGTTGCTGGACACCTCATTATTGACTTCTGCTCCAAAAGCAACATCTAAGTTGGCTTCGGTGCCAGAGATTTTATCTGTGAAATGGTCCTTAAAGGCACCACAGCAAGGTACTGAAGGCTCTAAGACTGGGTTCAGGGTGAGGGTGCCTGGGTTGGATCTCTCACCATGCTGAATAGGTCAGCTGGATTTGAATTCACAGATGTAATAGGTGCGGAGAAGAAAGGTTTCTTCACTGCACATATTACCACCCTATAGGAGCAAATACATTCTTGATATTGTGTCTTGCCACAAAGAAGTTGAGTTTTCCACCATCTGCACTCTAGTTGTCATCCTTCCCGCTTGAGCTCCCTGAAGGTCTCTGTATACTAAGGAGCCTGTTTACTAACAGGTCAGAGAAGCTGTTTGGGGGTGATCATGTCAATAATCTTTGTTAGATTTTTATTCAACTTATTAATCAGAGGTTCAACAGGATCATCAGTGTTACCAGCCCTAAAACTCACTAAGGCTTCCTAGGATCTCAAAGGATCCACTAGCCTTCGAGGGCTAGTGGATTTTAACAGGTCCTACAGAGGGAGGCTGTACCTGTGATGCTATCGCTGACCAGAAAATAATCTGTCCATGAAAACTTGGAGGTATTAATAACCTCTGCCACAGATCCATATGTTCCCAATTGAAAAGCATCCAGGATGTGACCTGCTGAACTGTGTAGGTCCTGAAACCAACAGGGATAAGCCCATGATTGTCATGGATACTGTGAACTCCTGAGCTGCACCTGACAAACTGGCTTCCAATGGTATGTTAAAGTTGCCCAGAAACAGTAGTCTGGGAGACTCCAACAACAACCCTGAGACCGGTTCCATGAGCTCAGACACAGAGTCCTTTAGGCAGTGGTGTGGATGGTACACTAACAGAATCCCCGGTCAATCCCTAGTTTTCAGACTCAGGTATACACACTCAGTGTGGCTTAGGTCCTTAATAGATATTCTGGTCAGATAAAGGTGGTCTTTATAACCACACTGCCCACATTCCCTCACCTGCTTGCTAACGCAGTTCTCACCTGGGAGAACCTGAGCCCATGTCAGGCCACTATCATCCCCCAGCCAAGTTTTTGTGAAGTATGCCAGATCAACATCTTCATCTTTGAGGAGATCATAAATTATATGTGTTTTGTTTTTAACTGACCTGGAATTATATAAGAGTATGGTGAGGTTTTGTGGGTGGCCTGGCTCACTTTGCAAGTTCCCAAGACTGGCAGGGTGACTGGAAGAAGGGACAAGTGTTAAACATCTCTCTCTCCTTCCTGTATAAGAGCTCGTGACCCTGCTATCACCATACTCGCCCCTGCCCTGTATAACTCATATTGCCATCCCAGTTTCCCTATTAAAGCCTCAGGTTATAAAGTATATTTATACAGTTGTGGGGGTGGAATAGAATATAATAGGATTGAGAAAGATGCCAATCATGTCCCTTACCCTGAATTTTTAAAGGACTGGGCAAGGTGATAAAGTCTTTCAGATCTTTACAGGCATCAGTTAGTGATGATGTGTGAAAGGAATAAATCTGCTTACCAAAAGTCAATTTCTCTGGGTTTAAAACTCTATCCGTGAAGATTCCTTTTGTTATACCTACAATAGTGAACACTCTTGTATTAATATATGTAATGTGCTATGAAGCCATTGTCTTTTTCCATACTCTGCTAATGGATTGGAATTTGTGAATATAATGCATTTCAGCTGTTTCTCTTTCTAATCTTTTCTTTGTTCAAAGAGTGCGACTTATAAATCCCTTACTGTACGTCCAGAAAGGTTACATACATTGCTGGACTGCATCTGAAGAAGTGGCTTTGTATCCACACAAACCCAGGAGCTCTGAAGGTTGTCCTTTGTTCCCACTCTGAGCGGGAGTGGAGGGGTTCATTTCCTAGTTCCTTCCACCTGATCATATGTAAAGATGAGTTGCTACCTGAGTTTTCTTCCCCATCTTTTTTTTTCCCCCTCTTTGTGCATGTACCTGACTGCAGACCTTTTTTAGGTTGTAAATTGCATTCTCTGCAGTGGTGAAAGTCTGGCCTTTGAATGCAGTCATTAAGTAAAATTTATATTAACTACATAGAGAAAGAGTTGATTGCTTTAAATGATATCACTTTTTCTTAAGAATAGAGGTGGGTGAGACTGACGAAGCTGGCGGTCACTTTCTATGTTGTGGAAGTGCTCAAGTGGTTTTTTTTTCCTTAGTTTTATTTTTAGCGGACTATTTTACTTGTAATTCAGAATATCACTCAGCTTCATTCACTGTTACTGAAATTTCCAAAAACAATAACACATCTGCAACAACAAAAACCTTGGCCTAGAGATGCTACCTGATGATGGGCACTGCCCCAAAGCTGTTGCCGGCTTTGAGTGTTCCTTGCCTAAGAAAACCCCATGAAATTCCTGGAGTGGTCATAAATTGACAGGCGACTTGAAGACACATACGCACAGAGAGAAAGGGTATTCAAATAGTCTCTGAAGAATGTCATTTTTGCTTAGAGGTCAGTGCCTGATGCCTTCCCTTTCTCTGCCGTTCTTTTTCCCAAAAGCAGTGCTGAAAGAAGACTCCCTTGAACCCTCTAAGATACAATCTGAGGAACTGTCCTGGACTCCATTTAACAAGTGCTGTAACATTTTAAGTATCTCCCGGCCACTATCTCCAAAGGGAAAGCTCCTGTCATCCCCTGCATTTTCCCATTGTACACATCATTTCCTGGTGAATTCAGGATTTATTCCCCAGCTAAACCCTTCTTGACAGGTTTGTTATCTGCTCACCCAGTTGGTGAGCCCCAGAGAGTCAAGGCCTAGCTGTTAAAGAGAGGCAAGGAGGAGGGAGGCAAGAAAAAGGACTGGGAAGTAGGGCGAGTAAATGTCAAGTGAACTGCCAAAGATGGATATTATAGCTGCTGGGGACCTTGGAGAGTATCATGAATCTTTTGTGTCTATTTTACAGTCTGTGCTTCATGTAAGATGGCAAGACTGAGCAGCGAATTGATTTACTCCTGGGCATATACGGATTGCAGGAGGACAGAAAAAATATCCACTATTTTAAAAGGAAGATTACAAAAGGAAAAGAAAGAAAAGCAAAACCCCTTAAATTATTTTGTTTTATTTTCTAGCTACTTTTTTACCCAATTTGCTAATTAAAAGATTTTATCATACAAAAAAATCAGGCCAGAAACTAAGATTTCCAAATGCCATCATTTTGGCTCCAAAGGTTGGTGTGTTTAAAAGCTATTTACTGTGAGAAGAAGGAATTTGTGTGGGGAAATATGGGCGCAGCATATGAGTATCTGTACATTTGTGTGTGTGAAGAGAGCAATGTGTAGGATGTGTACGAAGGAGGAGGAGAAAGAGGACCCAAGCACTATTTTGCTTAGATCCTCTCCCTGGCTGCCATGTTTTATTCCATAAACCTGGAATAAGAGAATTGTAGTATTTAGACTTCAAAGGGACCATGAGGCCCTGTCATGCCAGGATACACAACTAAAGCACACCTGAAACCCACCTCAACCTCTGAGGCAGTTCATTCCACTATAGAACAACTCTTTACAGTAAAGACATTTTTCCTAAATTTTAGATGGAATCTCTTTTCTTGTAATTTGAATCCATTGGGTTTTGTTCTAGGTCCTTATTACACCATGTTGTTATGCCAGGTTGTTCCGTTCAAAAATTGCTTCAGCTGTACATGCAACAATAGCTGATTGTTGACATTGTGTATCACACCCTTGCCACATTTGTGCTTAAAAGCATGATTTGCACAGTTTTTCGTCTGCTCTGATGCCATTATCACCACCCCATTTGCCCTGCCTTATGCTTTGGGATTGGTTTGCCAATCATATTTTTGGGAAAATGGCTGTAATAACACTATTGCGGCATGACATCATTACACCCAGATCTTACATGGTGAGGGGTGACATAGGAAGAGAAATTGGAATACACTATTCCCTGCCATTTTTGATACCTTTCTTCTATAAAACACAAAAGTACATATCATGCTAGTCAGTTGTTTCAGGTTCTCCTGTTCAAAAACCACTTCATTTGCACTTATTAAGCTGTAATAATTCTATTGTGGCGTGGTGTCACATGTTGCACTATTACATTAAAAATAATTAAAAATATTTTTTAAAAAGTAACACATTGGTGGTAACACTGTTATTGTGTGATACCACAGGAAAGGAATAGAGAACCCTTTGGAAAACACCCCCATGCGGTAAAGACATCAGAATAGTGTCTTTCAATGGCTAACAGCTCAGGATTGCAGTGTTACTGCACTATAAAACCAAGGGGTTTCAAGAGTGTAGACCACAGAAAGCACAGCTATTCTCTTGGGAAGGCTTGTCCTCTCTGCCCAAGCACTGGGTGTCATCTGTGGTTTTTCTGTTGAAGATTTCCTTGGGAATTGCCAAGGGAGAGATAACCAGACCGCACCCACACAACATTTAGTAATCAGTTGTTCTCACAATGAAGTAGAATGGAGCATCCACACTCAGACTGGCTAGTGCAGAGCTTTCCAAACTTTTCATATTGGTGACACACTTTTTAGACATGCAGCGTTTCGCAACACAGTAATTTCAGTTTTGCTAGCAAACTGGAGATTCAACTAACCCCTTATAAGAAATACAGACATATGCATAAATAGTAATAACAAAATGTATGGAGACACAACATATCTCATGAAAACCTTTCATATATTTTTAAAAATATATGGTTTATAAATAATAGCATATATTTCCAAGATTGTAGGCGACACACCTTTATACTTCAGGTGACACACTAACGTGTCACGGCACACTGTTTGGAAAGCCCTGGGCTACTGCGTCATAGTGGGAAAGAAGGTCATTAACAGATTATTTTCAGCATAAAAAAAAAAAACATTCCCAACAACTGTACAGTAGCACTGGGATAACCACAACATTTTGTGATAAGGCTAAGACAAAAGCGGGACCGAATCACGACTGTGCTGGTATAACGATATGGAGTGATAAGGACCTTAATTTTGGGACATTGGAAAACAAGCTTTCTCCCTCTTCTACATGACATCCCTCCACAGAATTAAATATAGCTATTAAGTCTTCTCCAAGCGAAACATATCCAGCTCCCTAACTAGTTCCTCATAAGGGTTCGTTTCCCGACCTTTGATCATTTTGGTTGCCCTTCTCTGAACACGTTCTAGCATGTAAACATACTTCTTGAGCTGTAGTGCCCAGAACTGAAGGCAATATTCCAGATGAGGCCTGACCAAAGCAGAATTGAGTAGCCTTATTATTTTCTGCAGGCGTCATAGAAACAGAATTGGAACACACCACAATGGCCATTGAGTCCGACCCCTTACCGTGCCGGAACAAACACTTAAAGTACTCCGAGCAAATCGCCCTGCAGCCTCTGCTTAAAAACCTCCAAAGAAGGAGACTCCACCACACTCTGAGGTAGCATATTTCAGTGTCGAACAGCTCTGACCAATAAGGAAGCTCTTCCTGATGTTTAGGTGAAATCTCTTTTCCTGTAGTTTGAATTCATTGCTCCATGTCCTAGTTTCTGGAGCAGCAGAAAACAAGCTTGCTCCATCTTCCACATGACATTCCTTCAAATATTTAAACATGGCTATCATGTGCCCTCTTAAGCTTCTTTTTGTTAGGCTAAACATACCTAGTTCCCTAAACCTCTCATCATAGGGCATGGTTTCCAGACCCTTTACCATTTTGGTCACCCTCCTCTGGACACGTTCCAGCTTGTCAATATCCTTCTTGCATAGTGGTGCCCAGAACTGGACAAAGTATTTTAGGTGAGGTCTAACCAAAGCAGATTGAGTGTTATTATTACTTCCCTTGATCTCAGTGCTATACTCCTATTGATGTAGCCCAGAATCACATTGACTTTTTTAGCTGCCACATCACACTGTTGACTCATGTTGAGTTTGTGGTCCACTAATACGCCTAGATCTCTTTCACATGTACTGTTTTCAAGCCAGGTATCACCCATCCTGTATCTGTGCATTTCATTCTTTCTTCCTAGGTGTAATAACCTACTTTTTTCCCTGTTAAAATTCATTTTGTTAGTTGTGGCTCAGTTCTCTAATCTGTCAGGATCATTTTGAATTCTGATACTGTTCTCTGGGGTATTAGCTGCGCATTCTAATTCGTGTCATCTGCAAAAAAATTTTTTATATAATTTTATTTAATTTCACGAATAAAAAAGGATTCTTTAACTTGTACTTATTACATAAATTATTTCTGATCTTCCACACTATTCTGGTCAACTTTTCCCGCAGTTTACTCCACATATTACATTAATGCATCACAATATAATGGTTTTCTCAACTGTTCGAACAGACATTTCCCTCTCCTACACAATCAAAATAAAGTCGTTCTAGCTAATCAGTTCCCAGCCATCACTCCCTTCTGCTTTACTCAAATCGTCTTGTTTCAAGATATTCTCGTTTCTCTTATCCCTTTAAACTTCTGCTATCTCCTCATTTATTTTTTAACTCTCCATTACTTATACCCCAAAATCTTATAATTTTTAAATATATTTGTCATTGTATATCTGGCAGTCTGAGCTATTATTACTGCAACGTTCCCTCATCTTCTTACCCTTAAATTCCATTATGCTAAAATGTCTTGTTTCCCTCTTCTATTTTAGTCCTATTCAATCCCCTTCATCCCTTCAACAATATCTCAATGTTCATATTCATAAAAATATATCGATATATCATCAATTGTGAGCTTAACTGACAATGCCAAAGTAAAGATCAATTTATGTAGTTCAGAGCCCTGTGTTTTCATCCACATCCCGTTCCCCTCTCTCATTTGGGGCTTTGCAGCCTGGAAATTCATTTGAAAATTCTCTGTATTCTTTTAGTCGCTTATATTCCAAGCTGCTCCGTCCCTGAGAGTGAGGGTATTTTACCTGAATAATCTCCCTCACAGGCTCACCTCCCTTAAACAATATCCCAATATTTATTCACTTGTCAAATCAGAGTCCTGTGACTATATCCACCTCCTATTCCCCCTTCCCCTCTTGGACTTTGCCGCCCGGGATCCATTTCTGAAAGTTTCCTGTATTCTCATAGTCGCTTAAATTCCGAGCTGCTCCATCCAAAAGAGTGAGGGTATTTACTTAACTATCTTCCATCGCAATCTCACAGTCTCCATATATCATTCTTAAGATTACTGACATACACCTATGCTTATTCCTTCTGTTCCCCCCTCCCATCCTGGACTTTGCTGCCCAGAGTCTATTTCTGAAGATTGTCTGTATTCTCATCGTCGCTTAGGTTCCAAGCCCCTCAGTCCATGGCGGGTGGGGGTCTTCCAGTCGAATCACTTCCATCACAGGCATCCCCCTCCAACCCTTGACATCACGTTGTTTATATTAATGACAATATATCAATCTAATAATAAGCTTGATTGACATTGCTGAAGTACATTTCCCTTATCAAATTTAGAGCCCTGTGCCTTTATCCGCCTTCTCTTCCCCCCTCCTCTCTTGGAGCTGCCCGGAATTCATTTCTGAAGATTCACTGTACTCTCATAGTTGCTTAAATTCCAAGTTGCTCCATCCGTGGGAATGAGGATGTTTGGCTCAAATGACCTTGCAGCACAGTCTCAACAGTCTCAACAATCCAAAAAAATCAGGAAACAAGAATCACACCACAAGAGTAAAAAAAAAGAAAAGATACAACTCCATAACTTTTGCTCCTGAAGTATTCCTCAGAAATCCAAAATCCGTAGTCAATAAGCCAAATACCCGATCATCTCAGCTCCACCAAAATATTAAAGTAATATAGTATAGAGAGTTCAATGTCCAAATGGAGATTATAACTCTTATATAATCCATTAGTCCAAATGTTCAGTCATTTGACATCTTATAGTATAAGTCCCAATTATAAATCAAAACTCTTTCTTTTTTCTTTAAAAAGTATGAAATTCAATCCTCGTGAGAAAGCAGAAAATCCATCTAGCTTTTTCTTTAAATTCACACTGCCCCTTTAAGAAGAACTCTCAGCCATAATGAACTCACTTTGCTTCTGGGTCCCCTCCATCCCGTCGCTCCTGCACTCCGTTGCCTGCCAAAACTGCTGCGATATTACCGGAATTGAGACCAGAACAGGTTACACGATTTCTTATTAAATTCTTACTTGTTTCTTGATTTCTTTGTTAAAAGTCGACGGCGGCGCTTGTGCTGCTCAAGCGGCGATCCCGCTGGCCCCGTCATGGTCCTTCGACCCCCCTGTCGCTTTCCACTCCCCCAGCCGGGCAGAGCCAAACACCGGTTGTGGAGTCCCCTTCGGACCCGTTCCGCACCCCTTGTACCAGAGGGGTGTTTAACCGCCTCTAGGATGGCAAAAGAAGCGGCTGGAATCCACTGAGTGGCTGCTCGGAGCCGCGCCATTGCACAGCTTCATTCCGAGCTGCCACTCGCGCCCACCATGCGACCGGAAGAGTGTGTCATCTGCAAATTTGATGAACTTGAAATCTTGAAACTGTTCTCCTGTTGATGCAGCCAGGAATTGCATTAGCTTCTTTGGCTGCCACATCACACTGTTGAATTCTGTTTAGCTTGTGGTGTACTAAGATCCCTAGATCTTTTTCACATGTACTGCTTCAAACTAGGTGCCACCAGTCCTTTATTTGTACATTTCGTTTTTTCTTGCCTAGAAGTAGTACTTTACATCTCTCCCTGTTGAAATTCATTTTGTTACTTTTGGCACAGCTCTGCAATCTGTCAGGGTGATTTTGAATTCTGACCCTGTCCTCTGGGGTATTCACTACCCCCACCCATGGAATTTAGTGTCATCTGCAAATTTGATAAGCCAATTATCTAAATTATTTATAAAGATATTAAACAACACCGGGCCCGTGGCAGGACCCTGTTGCACCTACTAGTCACTTCTCTCTAGAATGAAGCCCTTCTTACTGTTTTTAACCTCTCTAGCAAGCCTGAGCCTCTTTTGCACTTTATCTTTTCTGACTGTCTCCCTACACTTGCTGGTTATTTGTTGAATTTCTCTTTGGTGATACCCCCCCTTTTTTTTCCATTTCTTGTGCATGTCCCTTTTTAAATCTTAGCTCTGTTGAAAGTTCTTTAGACATCCATCCCAGATTCTTTAGACACTTCCCATTTTTCCTCCTCATTGGAATTATTATAAATAGTGCTTTCAATATCTCACTTTTAAGAAAGTGAGATATCCATCCATCATGAACTCCCCTGTCTTTTAGTATTCTTAACCATGGAATCACTCCTACTCCCACTATCAGCTTTCTTAAAGTCTAGAATGCTTGTCTGACTACACTTCGTTGCCCCTTTCAACTATATAATAAACTCCAGGAGAACATGTTCACTTCCACCCAAGGATCGCATTCCCTCTATTGCATTAACCAGATCATCCCTATTGGTTAGGATCAGATCTAAAACGGCTGTTCCCCTTGTTGTCTCTTCCACCTTCTGACTATGAAATTGTCTGCAAGGCAAGTGAGAAATTTGTTGGACCTGATACTCCTGGCAGAGTTTGACTTCCAATAAATATCAGGGTAGCTGAAATCTCCCATTATTGCTATATCTCTTGTTTTTTGAATGTTTTGTTATTTCTCCGAAATAGGCTATACCCCTCTATTGCTACATTCCAATAATGAGACTCATCCCACCAGGGTTCTGTGATGCCTATTAAATCATATTTATTTTGCTGTGCTACAAGTTCAAGTTCATCCTATTTATTTCCCATGCTCTGTGCATTAGTGTAGAAGCATCTGAGACAATGGGTCATTTCCTGTTCAGAAATCCAGCCTAAGTTCAAAGTCCTTAAACAGAGTCTATAGTAGCAGCTGTAGTCAAGGTTTACCAAAGCTTATCAGTCAAACAATTAGTGTTCTCATTTCAGCAGTCCAGATCTGCAATAAATTCAGAGTGTCAGTTCAAGGGAATATCCAGCAGTGTAGTCAGCACAGAAGACAAGGTTCAAAGTCTTTCGGAAACACAAGGATCAAAAATTGAATATGTTGCTTCAACCAGAAATGGCAGTTGTCTGCAGTGGATTTCTCCCGGCCCAGGCCCATTCAGCAGGACGTTGTCATCCCACGTTGGGGACGGAAGAAGGATGGGGCCCGGATTATGCTTCTGTACGACGTCATCCATGTCTCATCATTCTCTCATCCCTAGGTGGTATAGCTGCGCCACAAATCATTGACAGGTTTTACCCGTCAATGACCAGCAATCGCTCAGCCCTCCCACTGCCCACCCACACTTACTTACCTGAGTGGCAGAAGATCAGGAAGCATGATGGCCGCACTTCCTGCCCCAGTGCATCCTGGGACAGTGCCCCGCTGTGCTGCAGAACGAAGAGGCATGGCCATTGCACCTCCTCCACTCCCACAGGTGGCTGGTGTGAAGGGGAGTGCGCCTGCAGTGCTCACTTCTCAGGAGAGAGTCTGCTGGGATCCCAGCGGGATGCCACCAGAATCTGGTAACTGTGGAAAGGGCCCCAGTCTCTGATACTTATTGGCCAGCAACCTCCATCAGCTGTTGCTGTACTAATGAGTCTTCCCTATGTAATTGCTCAAAGTGTCTTGTGGGCCCTCTCTTTCTCATCTACGCTGAACTGCAGTAGGTATTGTGCTGTTCTTGTCTCTGTGTTGTGGCTGTTGGGGAGAGTCCTGTCTGTGTCTGAACCTGGGTCCTGGACTTCGGCATGACAGGTCACTCCCTTAGCTACTTATTTAAGTTTCTTTCCCTCCCACTGTTGGATTCCTGTACTGTTTGCCTCTTCTCCCTATAAGATTGATGAACTCCTGCCTTCAAGAATACTATCTCTCCCCTTTAACTCAATTTTGAACCTTCCTAATTAGGTTTGTGAAATTCTTTTTGCTAAAACATTAGTTCCATCTGCTGTGATGTGCAACCCATCACTTGCCAGAAGTCCGTCTTCGTGAAACCTTGGGCCCAAGACACCAAACCATTCCCAGCAACACCATCAGTGAAACCAGTTGTCCACCTCCACTATTTTTCTCTCCCTTCCTTGGCTGTGTCCTTCAACTAAGAGAAGAGATGAAATGACAACCTGTGCCTTAAGGTTCTTCAACTTCCTACCCAGAGCTTCATAATTCTTTATGATCTCTTGAAATGTCATTGGTTCCAACATGGACCTAAAGGACAAAGGATAACAGTCAGCAAGCTTGAACAGTTTTGACAGCTGCTGTGTTACATCACAGATCTTTGGCCGAGGGGAGACAACGCACCTCACAAGGGGGTTAGGAGTAGTGGTTTGTGGGCCTGATGGGCTCATCAGGTCCGCAAACCACTGCTTCTGTTCCCGTTTGCAAGGAGTCCCCTGGCACTACCATGCATCTCCTTTGAGGATTGGCAGGGGCCAATCTTTCCACTGAATCTTCCAAGGTCCCCTGCACATTCTCTGAGAACCGACATGGTTGCTTCTGCTCCTGTCCCTTATCCTCACTGATAAGGGAGACAGCTTCAAATCAATTCTGTGGCTACAAACTAACAGGAGGATCCCTGGTCCTTCTACCTGTATGTGTCACATTCTTCCAAATGTCTACTTCCTGCGTTTGGGGACTGGCTCCCTCCTCAGAGACATCTCCTGTGTGTTTGTCCCCCAGAACAGCCTGCTTTGCTCTGTCCAAGAAAACCTTGTGCTTCATAATATACTGTAGAGTGGATACATGGTCCTTAAGTTGCTGGGCCTTCTCCTCCAACAGGACAACCAACTTGCACTTGCTGCAGATGTAGCTACCTACATCCTTTGTCAAGAACACAAACATACCACAGCTCCCTCAACATCCATTTTCAGTAGTCCTAAGTACACAGTGAAGCAGAACTCTGAGCCTCCACCTCCGAACTCCCATGCTAAATGCCCACCTGAAATGCCTGTTGGCCTTGCTGCCTGTTAACTGAACTGCCAGGGACGGGGGCTGCATTTATAGAGTGAGTTAGTGGCTGCCAGCTCTTTCCCTGAGTTTCTCACCTACTTTCTCTGGGCCTTCACTGAAGAGAACAACAGGGCCCCGGTGAGCACACATGCAAGCCTGCCTCTGGTCACACAAACAGTCAGCCTTACCACAGCAAACACAGTCTCATGAAAACACAATAGAACAACAAAGCCTTAACGAGCACAGGAGCAAGTAAGCCTCCTCCCGGTTCACAGAAACACACAAGCAAGCGGCCTTAACCCAAGCAACTCTCTGGGACCGGGGAGGTTTATCCCAACAGGCACAAGCTAACCTTGCGCTTTCGCACAAAAAGGCTGCTGACCTTGCTGCCTGTTAGCTGAGTTCCTGTTCGTCGAGCTCCTCTTTGTTTCATTGTTCAGAAGAGGCCGTTTTGCCATCATTTTACCCAAAACTGGGAACCAAAAACAGGTGAAAGGAAAAACTGCACATTAAGATGCTAAAATGATATTCATGGTTTATTTGTCATGTATAGAAAGCTTTAAGGCTTCGGAATGTTTGTTTGTCTCTTTCCATTCAGAAGCTATGGGGAAAAAGCAGCTTTGTCACGATGGATTAGGGCTTGCATTTTCTTCTATTAGTTGTACCGCTTTCCTGTTCTTATAGCAGTGACCTCCCATTCCGCTAGGAGTGCAAGTGCTTTAGCTCTTTTTAACACGTTCACTCCAATGATGTAAATTATTGAGCAGCAGTATGGTCTGTAGTCCTTATTTATTAAGTTAGTTATAACCTGCCCTGTATCTAAAGAGTTCAAGACAGCATACAATAAAATCAATGAACAAATTCAACCAATAAAAATAATTTAAACAGGCTGAAAGCATATTAAAAGCATCTTACAAGAAAGCTTAAACCATTTTGAACCAATTAAAATGCTTTAAGAAAATTTAAAATCATGCACAGGTGTAGATGTGGATGAAAACAATGAGATACCCAAAGGTTTTATTAAAAGCCTGGCTTTTGCTTGGCACTGAAGTGACACCAGTATTGGCATCAACCAGGCCTCTCATAGTAGGGTATTCCATGCTGCCCTCTGTTACATCCTCCCATAGTGTATTAACCAGGATGGGGGATGTGTGGCTGGATAGCAGTATGTGTGAAAAGCATCTAGGAGTCTTGGTAGATCACAAGCTGAACATGAGTCAGCAGTGTGACGTGGCAGCCAAGAAAGCCAGCGCGATTCTTGGTGGCATCAATAGGAATATGGTGTCTAGATCGAGGGAGGTAATGGTACCACTCTATTCTGCATTGGTTAGTCCTCATTTGGAATACTGTGTCCAGTTTTGGGCATCTCAATTCAAGAAGGACATTGACAAGCTGGAACATGTCCAGAGGAGGGCGACCAAAATGGTGAAGGGTCTGGAAGCCATGCCGTATGAAGAACGCCTTAGGGAGCTGGGTATGTTTAGTCTGCAGAAGAGAAGGTTAAGAGGGGATATGAGAGCCATGTTTAAATATTTGAAGGGAGGTCATGTTGAGGAGGGAGCAGGCTTGTTCTCTGCTACTCCAGAGACTAGGACAAGGAGCAATGGATTCAAGCTACAGGAAAGGAGATTCCACTTGAACCTCAGGAAGAACTTCTTTACAGTCAGAGCTGTCTGGCAGTGGAATATGCTGCCTTGGAGTGTGGTGGAGTCTCCTTCTTTGGAGGTTTTTAAGCAGAGGCTGGATGGCCATCTGTTGGGAATGCTTTGATGTGTGTTCCTGCATAGCAGGGGGTTGGACTGGATGGCCCCTGTGGTCTCTTCCAACTCTATGATTCTATGACCACAATATTCTGTTGGGATACAGAGGAAAACCCTCCAACAGACTTCAGTTCTCAGGTGCTCTGTCAAGTGTTGAAGTTCCAAGCTATTTAGATCCTTGGATATCATCAGCAGTACCTGGAATTCAGACTGGAAACATTTTGACAACCAGTGTAACTCCTGTAAGACTACTGTTTTACAGTTTCCGTGAAATGCTTTGGTCAACAAGGATGCTGCAGCATTGTGCACTAGCTACAGCTTCAGAGTTGTTTCCAAGGGTGTAGAGCATGTTGCCTGCACATGAACTGCTGTGGATGGAGTATCCCTGGCCAAGAAAGGCCAGAGGTGGACCACGTGAACCTGCAGTATCCACCTGGACCTCCAATGACAGAGATGGATCCAAGAGTACTCCCAAACTGCTTTGGGACTGCTTTGCAATAGGATTGCTCATCCTATTCATGGCAGGTAACTTACCCCATTCCCAGACCCAAGAACCACCAGTCCAGAGTGCTTCCTTCTTATTTAGCTTCAGCTTATTCGTCCTCATCCAGCCCATTATAATAGCAGGCACTATTCCAGCACCTGCTCAACCTGAACTCATTCCAACAATAAAACAAGATAAAGTTGAGTGTAATCTGCAATGTGATGGAACCCAGCACCAAAACACCTAATGACCTCCCCCACTGGTTTCATATAGAGAATAGCATGGTGGACAGAATAGAATCCTGTGAAACACCATCGCTTAGGAGTCATAGGGCTGAACAGAAATCCCCAAATACCGCTGTCTGGAACTGCCTCCATGAATAGGAGCAGAACCACTGTAACACAGTGCCCCATCCCACAAAGTTGATAGGATACCACGGTCAATGGCTGTCCAAAGCTGCTGAGAGATCCAGGAAGATCAACAGGGTAGAACACTCTGCTTCTTTCAGCTAGAATAGGTTGTCAATCAGAGCAGCAAAAGTTATTTTGTACAAATCCTGGCCTGGCAGCAGTTTGAAACGGATACAAATAATCTGTTTTCTCGGAATATCTAAAGTTGCTCAGTCACCACTTCCTGTATAAGGGTTCTATATTTTTTTTATAGATTTTTTTCCCTGTCATGTGTTAGTTATTTCCCATGAAATTCTTTTGCATCATTGGCCAGTGGATCATGCTCCTCCAAGTTGTTTTTAACCTTTCTGGTGGGTGGATAAAGTGTTGGTGGGTTGTTTTGCTGCTTGGTACATCTGAATCTTTTTTTTTTGCTGTGGAGCTTGGTATATTAAACTTAGCAGGCTTTTCTTCCCACACTGAGTAGAAGATCTAATTGATTTGAATAGGCCCTGCCACTTGGTGAGTGGAAAGAGCTAACTTGGACTTCTCCCACTGCTGAATGTAACCTTCATTCCATCCCGAAAAAGAAGCATCACTATAAGTTCCAATCTCAAGTTTCAGATTGTCATAAGATTGGTGTGAAGGAGCTGACAACACTTCAGTTTGTGCCACGCATCTGGATGGAACTGTACTTTGTCTAAAAACACTGCAACAGTAACAAGCACGGGATCAAGTCATAGTGCTATATTTATGGGTACAAAATGTTGGATATAGTCTTTGAAGCTGAACATTTAAGGGTAGTAAATCTTGCATTCATATGGAAACATGTCTTGAACAATGTCGTAATTACCTGTCACTTTCGTATATATTCAGATAGCCCTCTTTCAAGGCAGGGACGGGCCACTGTGACAGGTCTGGAAGCCAATTATCTGCCCCCGGATTGAGCTGATATTTTTTGTTGTTGAACCACACAGGAGACCCCGCAACCAATTTAAAAGTGCAACTGCTGCTCCTGAAGGCTTGTAGATGAGATGATTTACCAGTGAGCCTCCTGGAGCGAGGGCCACACATCATGGCACCCCTGTGATCCCAGGACGGCACTTTGCCTATCCTTGTCCTAAGGGTGTGTTCTTCACAGTGTCACTGGTGCCCATGTGGATAAGGAGGAAGGGGTACTGCTCTGTGCTGTTGATGAGCTTCAGCTGATTGTCAGGTTTTAATTCCCAGAATGGTGTGTAAGCATAAGAAAGTGGGATATATATTTTCTACATATCAGAATAAATAAATTTTACATCCCTCCCACAGAAATTTCACCAAAAATTTTCTCCATTGATTTTTTTTTAAAAGCAGTTTCTTTTCTATCAAATGGAATTAGAATTGTTGGAAAACAAAATGTGAGAGGAATGTGGTACAGTACTAAGGTTATTACTTAATTGACTACGTAAAGTCCAACTTTTCCTGTCAGTTGAAATTTCATGCCAAGCACCAGCTTTGCACTGCCACTGACTGAAGAGGACAGAAGAATCTTTACGCTAAATCTTTATTGACGTTGACTGCCACCCTTCAAGCTGACCTACTGATTCCCTCGCTGCACCTTGAAAATAATACAGATGTTATTGCATAAGGCGCTACCAGAAGAATACTGTGTGTCATAGGAAAATTCATGTCTGTCAGCACCATGGATGTGAACATGACATCCATTTAAGTGGTTTCCTTGAAGAGTGGTTGTGAAGTTGAAGGGAGTGGGGGCACAGTTTGTGCACAATTGTCTTGTCATTTCTGCTCATCAAGTTATAGTTTAACTGAGCTAGATAGCATCTCTGTGTCTTTCTTTTTTGCTTTTCATGGTTTCCCATTCCAATAGATTTATGATTGCAAGAACCCCAAAAGAAGTTCCTTCTATTGTTTTGTTTACATTTTTTTTTATTTCAATTTGGGCAGAGAAAGAAGGAAAGAGTTATCCTGTATAAACTGTCAGGATGAGGGATAAGAAATGGTAGAATAATCCAGTATGTCTTTTACAAAAATTTTCAGTATGTCTCTTACAAATACGTCCCTTACAAAGATTTGAGACACCGCATGGATGTGTTTCTTGCCACTATTAAAAATTAGAAATAAATTGATACATATAAGGAATACAGATTCACAGCTTGGGGGTAGTGTTAAATCTGGTTCTAATTTGAGGCGCTTAAGTATTACCCACAGATTTTTACTAGAGTAGATTAGGTACTGGCTGACTGTGGCTGAGATCGTACATTTTACTCATGCAGTCTGGCTGGACTGTCCCTTCCATTCTCTGAGGAAGGCAGAGTGTGCCCATGTGGCAATTTAGTCCCCTGGCAGTTCCACAACCAGAAGAATAGAATGAATGCTGCTCGCTCTGTTCTGCAATGTATACAAGTGTACTTCCTGGAAATCTGGGACAGCAATGTCTGTTCTCTCCTCCCGACTTTGGAACTGTAGGCAGATGCTGCCAGGGCGCCCCCCCCCCAGCCCACCACATCCACTAAATGGCTATGGGGTTGCACTCTGGTGATAAGAAACTCAAGGGGTGTTGTGTGAGGAATACCTCTTCCTGCAATTCAATATGTCCGTCTGCAATATCCCAAAAATTACGTAAGTGTATGACACCAACAGTTTTGTCCTCTTAGCTTTAGTTCTGTATCCCTGCATGGTAGGGACTCGATGGCCCTTGTGGTCTCTTCCAACTCTGTGATTCTGTGAGTCACTTCTACACTTACAACATGCAATTTGCATTACTGCTATGTATTATACAATAGGTTTTCCTTGAAGAACGCTCAGAAACAATAGGAAGTTCAGAACATGAAAGCCCAATAATTGTTTAGGAAAAAAACAAGTAGTCAGTGAGCATAAAACAGGGTCCAGATGGATAAGAGCAAAGATCCATTGAGCCCTATTCCCAAGGTTTTCTAGAATGGCCTCTGACAACCCACAAGCGGGATGTGAGGGCAATAGTCAGTTGTTTCCCAGGAACTGCCCTTAAGAGGTACTGCTTCTGATCTTGGAAGAAATATACAACAGTCATGATGGGAAGCCATTGATAGGCTTATCTTGTGTAAATTTCTCATCTGGTGGTGGATAATTCCACACCCCTTATGGCTCTCTATTTTATAACTATATTGTGAACCTACTATAAAAAGCCTTGCTGTCCCAGGGCATTTCCAGGCAGAAAGCAAGCTGGGAAAGGGAGAAAGAAGCAAGTGTAAACACTCCTGTTGTGAAGACAACTTCTGGCTGTATCTGTAGTCGCAAGAAATATCACATGCTTTCTCTGAGCCACTCAGGGTCATTCACTCAGATGTTCTCACCACTGAGTACATTTTTTTGTGCTGAATACATTTTGTTTTTGCTATCAGTTATTTTCATGACTTTTGAACGGTTTGAGATATTGTAATGAAATTTTGTGCAAATGATCTCTACCACCAGCAAAAGACACCTGTTCTTTGAGACCAGTGTATGACTGTCTTTCTGTCCTTCTGTCCTTCTGTCCTTCTTCCTTCCTTCCTTCCTTCCTTCCTTCCTTCCTTCCTTCCTTCCTTCCTTCCTTCCTTCCTTGACTGTAAAAGCTTGTAAGATTTCTTCAAACCTTTGTAGATCCCCTGTAAGGACATCACCACCCACCCCCCCTAGCAGGGGTCCATGGACCACAGATTGGGAACTGCTGGTGTAATCTTATTCCACACAATACATTAAAGTGAACATGATGGCTTTCCAGATCGCCAGAAAGACCGGGGAAGAAAACCACTGATGCTACTGTATCTTGTCATACAAAAATATGCAAAATTCCCCCCAAAACCTCAAATGAACTCCCCTGCTTTTCTCACCCCAAACTTCCCAATCTTTATGGGCAAGGCTCCAAACCAGCACTTCAGCTCCACTCAAACTGCATTGATGTGGGCTTTTTTTCCTTAAGAAATGCCAGTAACAGGCCAACTAATAGTTTAGAATGAGTTTTCACAATATTTTCACTTAAAAGTAGATTGCCCTATGGTTATAAGCGGGCAAATGACAGCTTTTGAAATTAAACAAAATGCTTATTTACACAGCAGAATATCGTTAACTCCAAAAAGCACTTTAATCTAAAAAAAAAAACTTATATGCCTAAATAATGTCCCCCCCATTGGCTTCCAAAGTATTTTTCTTCCATTAGTCAACTCTCACATTTTCCCTAATAATTTTATCCTTCAGTTTCTAAGAGAGTCTTCATTCCATCCTTTAAAGCAAGGGTGGGCAACAGCGAAAGGATGGAGATCACATTAGCCCCCCAGATGACTTTGGAAGGACATGTCCACCTGCCACACCCACTCCCAGAGAAAACCCTTTTGCCCCCAAATGCCTTCTAGAGGACAAGGGGGTGCATTTTCACCTCACCAACTCCCCCTCGCCCTTCTTTTTATTTATATGTACATGATTAGTTGGACCCTTTGCTTTCTCAGAGCAACCTGCTTTTTTCAACATTTCTTTGTAATTCCATAGTAGTAATTTGGGAGTCTGTCTTTCATGGGTTCATTGGCAACTTGAGCAAACCAGCAACCTATACCTATGCAGGTGTGGAATTATAAATAGCAACAAGAAAGGGAGAGCCCTGAGTTTCTATAATGTACTCCAATCCACTTGGTTTAGATCTAAGGACATTTTCATAAACTTAAGATAGAGCATCAGCATTTTAGAAGGTATGACAGCAAACAACAAAGACTGAAGAGCTAGATACCATAAAGGACTATGAAATTCACTGGTTTCGTGGGATTCAGTTACATGCATAATGGGCCTCCACCACAGAAGAGATTCCAGCAAGATAATAATGACTTTTAAGAATGGCCTACTGAACACCTAAGACCTCAAAGCAAGGTTCTCATTGATGATTAGCTGTATACTAGTAGAGACTAACAACTGGATTTAGGACTTCAATTTTCAATTAATAAAAGACCCATGTAATCCAAAATATACTCAACAAAATTCATATAAGCCTTATAAATGTTACAGAGATTTGAGGCTTTAGTGGCCTTTGTTTACTTGGTTAAATAAAGCAAGTAAAGAAAACTTACTTTTCTCCCTAAACTGCAAAACCCAGGGTTCCATAGGATGTTGAAAGTGGAATGATAGCACTATCACAGTCTCATGCGGATATGGCCTATAATCAGTATAGTGTATTACTATATTATTGAGATTACTGTGGTGAATCAGAACTAAGACTTTATCTTTAGGAACACATATGTACAACAACTTACCTTTTGTTTTTGTTGCATTTTATGCATACTTTTTTAGATAGATATCTTGATCTTGTATGCTGGAAGAGAAAAGGAAGGTTGCTCTTCCATTTTCTTCCTTTCAGTCCTTTCAGTAACTACAAATACTCACAAATCAGCTCAAAAGGGGTGAACCCAGTGAGCTTTCACTTATCTAGGTTAGGATATTCTTGATGGATTTCTTGCAAATTCTGCAATATGAGGTCCCAGTGATGCTCTGGCACCTACATTTAACACTTGGCTTAACAGAGTTACCATCTTCCACTAAAGCAGGACTATTACTTTCTCTCTAATTTGCAAGATCTTCTACATGGACTCTTTTTGCATCCGAGTAGCGGAGGATAACTAGGCAGGTCATCACTTGTAAATTGACAAGGTAGGTGGCACGACCATGTAATAGGGAAGAGCATCAGTGGAAGGTTATGAACCTGAGTTCCCTGTTTCTTTTAATATCCAGTTGAGCAGAGTATTTTGTTTAATGAGAGACAGTAATTTCCCTACTATGGTTCCTGGGTCCTGACTGCAATGGTGCAGTTCAACATGTATTCTAGAGAAAATGCCAAATTCTGTCAGTAGATATTCTCTTTGGAAATATGTCATTGTGGCTACAGATCCAGCTTGAGCCTTTAGCACTGCTGTCTTTGGGGAAGAGGTGTTGTAATCTCCAAGTTCAAGCTTCCCTTTTTAAACCATTCACCACTGGGGTCTTGGGTAGCCAAGGGTGTGATTCGCGCAGAAGGAAACAATGACCAACAGTATAATCTACCTCAGAAAGAAAGGGCAACAAGCTGTTTCTTCTGATGATTAAAAAATGCCCATAAAGTCAATTTGATAGTTTGTTTGTTTTTGATACAACGATGTATCATGGCATGTGCGAACCCACACACAGACCCTTTCTGGTAGGTACTGCAACAAGTACTCAGTGCCAACTCACTCTGCTGTCCTGATCCAAATAGGCTATTTCGGTTTAAGCCGATTCAACATGTTCCAATGCTATCATTGCTAAATTAAAAACAATGCTCTCCTGTATTTTTTTTCACTTTGCTTCCCTATATTTCTTCTAATAATAATCTGGAAACGTATTCAGGTATTCAGTATATGCCAATATACTTTTCTTAACTTTGTATAATGCAAGGCATTATGCTGTGTTCAAGTGTATTTTTATTTATGGTTTACATATTACAGAGGGTGCGTCCTTGGAAAAAGATGGTCACAGTGCTGCTCAAAATTTGGAATACAGTCAGCCCTCCACTTTCACAGAGATTAGGGGTTCGAGACTCCTGCAAAAGTGGAAAAACTGTGAATAAAAATTAAAATCATGAATGCTTTTTTTTTTAACCTGAGAACATTTCTTTAGGAATCTCTAGGTCTTCCAGTGTGATTCTGTGGTCAACTTCCAGTGGTAGTGAATTATAGAATTGCACTGGAAGACCTAGAGTTTCCTAGAGATTTGAGGCAAATACAGTAAGAATTTTTCTCAATAAATAAGTTAAATTAATTAATATAATAACCTGTGAATAATCAAATCCACAAATGCTGAACCCAGAGAAATGGGATGCCAACCGTACATAACAGTAGCATCACATGATGCTACTGTCCTGTACAATCTTTTAACGCTAAAACAGCAATTAGTCTTCTGCCATCCATTTTATGTCATTTGCTGCCTGTTGGAAACTTGTAATGTGGAATGGTAGCTTCAGTTACATGATGGGTTTCGTTCACACAAACTCTGTGGATTCCTGTGAACAACAAAGCTGGGACTTAGATCTACCACTGTTCCACTAACAGCTGTACAGTTCCATGTTAGTAATGAATATGGACCAAACCATACCGAAAGGTTCAATGCCATAGTGATTTCATCACATCACACATCTCTTAGGCCATTTCCACACTAGCCTGTAATAGCGCTGTGATTCCACTTTCAACATCTCATGGAATCCTGGGGTCTGCAGTTACTGCAAACGCCAGGATTCCATAGGATGTTGAAAGCAGAATCACAGTGCTATAACAGTCTAGTGCGGAGGTGGCCTTAATGGTGCAGCCCATAAAATCTAGTGTTTCCTGGGATTTTGGTGTATGAGTGACCATGGAAAACCATTCACACATTTTAAACAAAAAGATTTGTTTTTGTTTTTAAGCAAATGTGAGAAAACGACATTTTTATATTTATAACTAGATACATATAGATTTGGATGCATACACCTTTTAGAGGTTTTAAACCAGTTAATTGACAACATATTACAGATCTTATATCTAATGTTTATTTTAAACATCTTCGCTATTCTCACATTTCCTTCTTGTATGGCTTCTTGCCACCACCACCCCTCTTTTTTTTTTTTTTTTTTAATCTCAGGCTTCATACAGACTCTGTGGTACATTCTAGTCTGAAAGCTAAGAAATCAGAATACAAATGGACCTTCTTATAATAGGCCTCTTGTCTTCTCTGCTCACATGATACACTGAATGTGTCTAAAGTGTGATATTTAATTGCATTTTCTTAATCTTTACCACTGCATTGCTAAGCTTTCTAATACCTTTAAAATACTGCATCTCAGGCTTATCCTAATTAAAGAATCTCAATTTAATCCATATTGCATGACAATTCAATTTGTTGATTGCTTTTTCTCTTCTCTTTCCACCCAACCCCCCTTCTGACTTGCCCCCCCTTTCATGAAATTCCCGTCAAATGTATTAATTCAACATGATGAATCCTGTATTCAACCCACTGGAGTGAATAATTAAAATTAGCTGATAAAACTTTCAGCAGAATTACTTTATGAAATTGCTGAACAGATGTGTCATTTTAATGAAAATCCACAGACAAGCTCCTTCCCCCCTCGGCAGGATAAAAATATTATCCCCACGGCACATACTTAATTTGGTGGTAAATACACTCCGAGCGACTGCTGGAAGGGAAGAAAAAGCAACTTGTCACACTTAGTAACTTGATTTTTCCCCAGCATGCCGTAACAGCTATCTACAGTAATTCATAGCGCTCCATTGTTGCTGCAAGTCCCAAAGAGAACTTATTAAAATGCAATAATCTCCTATTTAAACAGAAACAATAACCATTAAATTTCCTGTGGATCCAAAATTGAGCACAAGCCCCATCTGGTAAGAGTGATTAGAGGACTGATGAGGGAATTTAATTTGCAACATTCAAAGACTAAATCGGAGCTGATCGGGTCACCTGGGACTTGGGGAGCTGCATGCTGTCGTCTTACAAAATCTCGATCTAAACTGAAAATGGGATGCAGGAGTGAAAATGTTACCCAGGGGCTGAGAATGACAGAACTGTATTTCATTATGTGCTTCCAACAGACTCAGTGAGCTGTGAGAAATTTGGGGTGGGCTGTTTGGGCTTTTGCTTTGTTTTCCCCCTCTTGTCAAGTCTTGCTTCTACAGCGAAGGATGTAATGATATAATTTCCTTTGCTGCCAAATGAGGTATGTTTACTGCTGGTTAATCATCAGAAATGCCCCTTACCAGTAGTAACTTGATGTTAAGTTACTGCTGAGAAGTACAGCAGTGTGTTTCCAAACATCCCAAAGATAAAAGAAGAGCATGGCTAGAGTTCACACTTACTGCAGTTTTTCCTAGACCCGGCTAGGCCTTCCTTTTAAACTGTATCCTCTACTTCTTTCCTTAATGCAAAGGAAAGTTGTTGGCTCATATTACATGTAGATTTGAAGTGATCAGTTCAAAACGTTACACTCTACAATTGCTGGACTGCAGCTCCATCATCCCTGGACATTGGTCATACTCTCTAGATGTGGCTGGGCTGCAAATTCCACTATTCCTGTCCATTGGCCATACTTAATGAGACTGATAGGAATGGTAAAATCAAATGACATCTGGAGAGTTCTCCATCCCTACTTCAAATGAAGAAACTAAATTTTCCATGCAGAGAACATCTAGCCTCTCTGCACATGGAGAAAAGAAACAGATAAAAATCATATTGGTTCTCAATATAGAGGCACAAGAAATAATTTGCACTTACTTCTTGTGCCTCTATGTCGAGAACCAATATGATCAAGTCATGGGCCATTTCCGCACTGGACCTTAGAGGCCCCTCTCTAAACTGCAAACCCCAGGATTCCATAGGATGTTGAAAGTGGAATAATAGCACTGTAACAGTTTAGTGCAGAAACAGTCATGGTTCAGGAAATAGTTCCTGCTTGCAAAGACATCCCCCCAGTGTAACCAGTCTACAAGTAAGAGGCAAGATTCTCTGATCACTGAGACTTAGCATGTTATCAGGAAGTGTGGTTTAGTGGTTTGAGGATTGAACTATGACCCTAGAGACCTGGATGCAATTCCCTACTCAGCCATCAAAGCCCACTGGATGACATTGGATCTCAGCCCCAGAAAACCCCATGATAGATCCACCTTAGGGTCACCATAAATCAGAAATGATTTGAAGGCACACCACCACCACTACCACCACCACAACAACCTCTTTCTCCCAGTACTATCTTTGAATGTGACATTTTCTTTTGTGTGTGGAAACATTCTTTTCTGCCAGCCTAGGCCAACTCCATCAGATAAGCCGCCTCTTACATCAGCCCTCAGTTGGACCTTTATTCGTTAAGATTTATGCTCGTCTTTCATTCTAATAATCCTCAACTGCTGAAGAGAAGCACAGTCTGGCCTCAGCCGTTGGCTAGGAACTAATGAGGAAAGGAGCACACTAGCCATTGTCCTCTGTTTCATTGGTTTCTTTCCATGAAAAGTAACACATTTGAAATAAAAAAAAAAAGCCTCTCCATATGATTCTGATCCCTGATTTTCCAGGGTTCTGACCCATGTGGAAAGCTTCTACAAAGAGAAGCTTTTCGTTTTCATCACCTTTTGCATGAGCAAAGCAGTGATGAAGTGAGCGGTGTCTACTTGCTTCCCAAGTTGTGCATTTTATTTGTACAGTTTGCCCACCACATTCGCTAGGGGTAATGGCACAGAACCCCTGTAAAAATGGAAAATGTGAGTGTGTGTCTAGGGGAAGGAGGCTGAGGCATGGACATCCAGGGTCCATGCCAGGTCAGGGAAAGGAGAAGGAAAGAGGGTGACTTGGAGTGGTGGCCCTATATTTCCTCTCTGTCAGCCATTTCCTTCCTTGGGGGGCATAAGGAGAGAGTCTGTGATACTGACAAATCAGGCTGCGAGCTGTCCTTAGCCGACCAGGAGGATGAGGACCAGAGGTGGATTTTTAAAGGGCTTCACAGCTTGATTGGAGCCACCAAGAGGGAAGGTTCCCCCAGAAAAGAAGTGTCTGAAGTAGTGAGGGCAGAAGTTGGAGAAACTCACAAATAATCAAACCCGTGAAAATCAACCCCACATATATGGAGGGCTAGTTATAATCCAAAGAGGAATGATAATTAGATAGGGTTTCAGGGGGTTTTTTTTATTTGAAAGGATAGTTTATCTGTCTGTAGGAGAGGGAGAAGGAAAGACAGAGGAAGAGATTACTTCTCTTGTAAGCCACTTTGAAATTTGGAACTTCAGTCTAAATGAATAAAAATAAATCTGTAGGCCCAATCCTGCATAAATGTGTTCCTTCTAGACATTTCAGATTCTCTTGGTATAGAATACACACATATCTTGCCATGTTCTCTTCCTTTTGCTGAAAATGCAGCTTGAACTTTCCAGAAAATTATATACTTTTGTTATATAATTGCCCCCCCTTTCATTCTCCTTGCTGTTTAAAGAAAATGCTCCCAGATAAAAGGGCGTGCTACTTTGTTTCAAAGTGTTTCCTTTAAATAAAACTCTTTTATCTTTGAACTTTAAATGCAATTTCAACACCAATTTGCATTCTCATTTCATCTACAAGCTAAGATGCACCTCTCCCCCACCCCTAAAAAGTCAAGCATATCAGAAGCGAGAGGTAGTGGTGGATAAGATGTGTGTCTTAATAAATCCCCACGGTAATCAAAAACGAAAGACAGCAAAATGAAACAACTCATAAAATATTCCACTACATCCTCGGAGAATACTTAATGTACAAAAGGTCAGGCCTTTGTAATGTTAATTTAGGGCATAGGAAACTATCCATCATTTTTAAAGAGCAGGGTTGCCATCCCTGGTGACAAGTTTATGTTTCAGAAGCAACTTCAGTCCCTTCCGTCTAAAGAAAACAGAAACCAACATAACCTATATTTCATAGCTATAAATTTTCCTGGACAACTGCAGTTCACCTGTGCAAAACAGTCACATGCAGACTACCTGATATCAGATCCAAGTCTGTTCCTTCTTCCATCAGAAGAGGGATTCTTCCATGGTAACAGAAAAATTTTTATACCACACACACACACACACACATGCTGAGATCACACACATTGTTTCTGCTAAAAAGCTTTGGATTGGGCCTGCAATAAAGCAGTGGAAGATGACCATCTTGGAAGCTGTTTGGGGTGTCATTAAAGGCCAAGCAGTTGTTAAGTAATTTAATGAGATGATGAGAAGATGGGCCATTTCTGCACTAGACTGTTATAGCGCTATTATTCCACTTTCAACATCCTATAATACCACTATAACAGTCTAGTGCAGAAATGGCCATGATGACAAAGATGATGATTATGACGTATTTTTTATTCCCAGACAGAGGCACCCATGAGATATGCTGCCTAAGCTGCTAACATAATTGGATCGGTGCTTGGATGCCATGCACTTTAACTTGGCTGGGTGGGCATTTAGAGGTCCATCAGGCAAGAGAATGTCTTGAATTAGTGGGAGGTGGAGGATGAGCCCTAAAATTCCTCCTAATCAAGGAGAGATGCAAATCTTCTTGTACTTTCACTGTGGACGTCTATATTGCTACTAAATGGGATTGTTTATTTACTTGCTTTACTATCTGGGTCTGAACCTAGAAGGGGTCCGTGAGACTTTGCTACATCTTGTTGCTCATTTTTTATTTTTAACCACAGGTACTTCAGAGAATCTTATCCTCTTTAAAACCCCAGGAACTTTAGCAACCGTTCCTCAGCCATCTCCTGCTTTCCGATTTTTTTTTCCAGCATCAGGTTTCCTAGCAGCCGTTTCTAAGCCTTAAAAAAATGATTGTCTGAGGGGTTATGGAAGATTTTCTCTTTGCTCCGAGGAAGCCCTTCATTTGTAATCTTGAGTTCAAACTGGGTGCTGATCAATTGTGGCAGGCTCACCTTTTTGCTTCTAGGAAGCCCCCGCTTTGGAATTTAAGTTTGAAAGTGGCCACTGCAACTTGGGTGGCAGCCCAAAAAACTCTTATCAGTTTTTCAGATGTCAGTCCACATTTTCCTGGGAGCTAGGACAGGGAGACATTGCCTGCCTTCAGGCTGTAAATGAAAATACATTGAGCCAGCGAGAAAAGTATGAAAGGGATGAAGGGAAAAATCAAGCTCGGGTACCAGTTCTTCAAAAGTTATGTTTCTTTTAATGAACAGCTGAAGAGTTTTGTTGGTTTACCTATCTGTGCTGTACCTGGTTTGGCTGCCAGCTAGGTGACAGTTGTGGAGATGCAGCAGATGTCTTGGAAGAATTAATGGAGCACCCCTAATTGTCTTCTCTTCTTCTACCCTGCTCGTTAATTTAAGTCCCATTGACTTAGGCTAACTATTGATCCAGGTATTCCTGAATTTTCTTTTTTCCTCTGCTGTGGCCAAACATATTATCATTACCTTGCTTTTACAGGCATTACTCTCTGGAATGATAGACTATCAGATTCTATCCACAAATCTAGGAATCAGTGATTTTTTTTTCAAATGTTAAACTTTAAGAACAGCAAAGAAAAATAGATCAGAAGAACAATGTAGTAAGATTGAAGAAGAGTCAGTAGGGACTGCTAACTTAGAAAATACATAGATGATCAACTGAAAACTACTACTGGAAATGTAGAAATTGAACTATTTCTGGATTTTTTAAAAAAATGAAGGGATAGCAATGGAAAATTTGAAAGAAAATAAAATATTCCTGTTGACCAATAGAGTCATTGTTACTCTTGTTATCATGTTCTCATTTATATTCCACATTTTCCCCAATATTGTGACCCAAGACCTCTTACAAAAGTTGGAGCAAATACAGATTAAAGGACATCATTAAAAACATCATTAAAAATATATATCTCCCTTGTTCTCATCAAACATGCCTGGGAAGGTAATGGGACTGAGAAAGTGGCCTCCTGAAGGACCTTAGAGCCTAGGAAGATTCAGTTTTTCGTGTGTACTTAACTGAAACCTATATAGCTCATAACCAGCACTTCGAATTGTGCCTGGAAACAGACCAGCAGCCAGTGAAGCTACTGCAACAAGAGAGTTATATGCTTCCTGTAGCCAGCCTCAGCTAACAGTCTGTCTGCAGATTATTGCCTCTGGCAAGTCTTGGAGGAAAACGTGAAGTCAACAACCATCTCTCTCCCACTGTTGCTTCCCAAAATGTGATATGCAGCATACATTTATGAGCACATACACATACTGGATCTAAAGACAGTGGTCGCAAATAGTCATGTTCATTGATATCCATTGATCAGACCATCCTTCCTGGAATTGTCTCATTCTCTTTTAAGACATTCTAATTCAGCACACTCTTGGGTGGCAAATTCCATGAGTTTTCACTGAGTGTAGAAGTACTTAATTTTGTCTGTCCATCATCTGCTACCAGTCCTTATTCTCAGTGCTACCACTCCTTATTTTCAGAAACCTAGGAAAGGGAGATATCTCTCCCTTTTTTTTTCTCCACCAATAATCTTCTATAAACTTTTACCTTGCTCATCTTCTCCTCTTGCCTCACATACTTTAGCTAGAAGTTTCAGGCTGCTACACTGACCTCCCTGGAAGGCCATCTGATTTTGGCCTTTCCTGACTGAGCTAAAGGGATTGACTGGCAGCCTTGAAAGATCTGAACTAGAACACTGATATCCAGCAACCTGAAAATTAGCATTTTCTAATCTTCTGTACAATTTAAAACATGCTTTTTCTAGCTGTACATTTAGTTTCTGCATTTCTATTTTTCCTGTTGGAGGTGGGCACTATGTGGGATTCACTTTGTCTTCTGCTCTATCCTTTGAAAGGTCTCAGAGGTAGGTGCAAATGCTTAAGCAGACAATTTTCCTTCCACACACCCAGCATTACCATTCCTGATTATATTACCCTTAGGCATCTTTTACTCCTTGCACAGATGGTCTCACTCAGCCCTAACAAAATGTTTTAAGCCATTGCATAAATTAAAGTAAGAGCCCCCTAAAGTGCACCCAAATCAACTATTTGGTAACAAAACAGAGAACTGTATGCAGAGAGCTGCTCCCTTATCTGTAGAAAGTTCTGGAGGCAAACTGCTGATATGTGGCTTCAATCTAATCTGTAGGCATGGATTTGAAAATACAGTGGACCCTCCACTTTTTAGGAGTTAGGGGAGCAAGACCCTAGTGAAAGTCGAAAATTTGTGAATATAAAATATGAATGTGAATATAAAAATATAAAAATCTGCCAGAAGTTGACCATGGAGTCATGATTTCTAGAGAGAACATATTAATCAAATCTGTGACTCATCAAATCCATCAAAAAGAAACCAATGAATGTGAAAGACTGATTGTGCATCTCACCTGATTGTACATCTGATCTGAGGATCTGAAGATGCCAGCCACAGATGCAGGTGAAACGTCAGGAAAAAATACTAATAGAACACTTCCTCAAAGCCTGGAAAAAACACAACAACCTATGGAGTCCAGCCGTGGAAGCTTTCAACTTTACATGATTGTACATTCTTTGAAAGCATTCTAAATTTGTCTTGTTTAGTATGTGGACTTGAACAGATAAGACAGTCCTGAATACCATAAGTAGAATAAGATGTTTATGAGCTGGGTATGTTTAGTCAGCAGAAGAGAAGGTTAAGAGGGGACATGATAGCCATGGTTAAATATTTGAAGGGATGTCATGTGGAGGAGGGAGCGGGCTTGTTTTCCGCTGCTCCAGAGACTAAGACAAGGAGCAGTGGATTCAAGCTGCAGGAAAGGAGATTCCACCTGAACCTTGGGAAGAACTTCCTGACGGTCAGAGCTGTCCGGCAGTAGAATATGCTGCCTCGGAGTGTGGTGGAGTCTCCTCCTCTGGAGGTTTTTAAGCAGAGGCTGGATGGCCATCTGTTGGGAGTGCTTTGATGGGTGTTCCTGCATAGCAGGGGGTTGGACTGGATGGCCCCTGGGGTCTCTTCCAACACTCTGATTCTATGATTCTATGAAGCAGGGATGGTCAGAAGGTAGATAGGATTTTGCTGCCCTATTGTTTAACAATGGCAAACACACACAATAGCAATAGCAAACACACAGAAACACTATGCATGCTGCATCCGGCTGATGTAAATAAAGAAAAGTGTGAGGGTGGATAACCAGGTGTACATTTTCATATGGAAGGACTCTGAGATCAGTCTTGGGACTGAAAACAAACTTTTGGTCTGCCTTAAAGTTACCAGCTTCCCATCCCCCAAAACATGAGACTAAGGGAATGCATCTTTGTGAAGTTTTAAGGTTGGCCCTTTGAGTAACAATTGCAAAATAATGTGCATATGCATGCATTTGAGAGAGAGGGACAAGATGGATTTCATGCACTACCTCAAAAACAAATATTAGGTAGAACATGTAGATCCTAGTCCCATATAGGCTAACATACCCACCAAGTGTTCCACTTTGGCAAGGGACAGTGTTAATTTTTTCTCCCACTTTCCCAGCTGCCTTTAAAACATCTCAGTTTCTTTCTCCTTTTCTACTTTCTTCATTGTTCCTCAGCCTACTTCAGTTTCTGCAAATTGAGGTGAAAGTGCAAAAGTAGTTTGCAGTCAGCTACCCCGGCAGAAGGAGAGAAATGAAGGAGTGCAATCTTGTCCTTCCCTTTAGGCTCAGGCAAAAGCAAACTGCTGCAACCTCTCGTAGGTATGTGCTCTTCCTCATCACTGCCATCTTAACCACACTCTGATGTTGCTTATTCAGACATGTCCTGATTTTCATCTCTGAAATACTGGAAGGTATTGCTAATGTTATATAGTCACGCTTATCCATGTTAGTGTACACAAAGAGCTGTGCGTCCAATATAATCAGTTCTTATCTATTGCCATCTCAAAATGCTTAAGTATGAGTTAGAAATGATCTAGTTTAACTGGTATTTGATCTATTTGTATGCACTACTAGGAGGAAAATGAGGGCCCAAGTATTAAAGTCTCCCCACACTGTATGTTCAACTTTTTCCTTCTCCAATGCCACTCACATAAGATTTATCTCCCTGCCCGGAGGCCCAGAGAAGCATAACATTTCCCTCAAATTTCAGCTAATACAATGAGGCCTGACAATCGTAATCTGAGCCATATTCCCAGAGACACCTTTTTTCTTAATTCTACTGGTACATTTGCTGTGCCGCACTGTTTTGTGCCTGATGTCAGCCAAGATTCTAATAAAAAACCAAAAGAGACTCGAGCAGCCTGAAATCTGCCCACTTCAGTTTTGATCAGGTGCACTCATGTGTGCACACACATATGGATTCCATATCTCCTTGAGTACGTAATAGGTGAGGCTTCCCCCGTAATACACTCTCCAGTCCTTCCACAAATGAAAATATGATCCATAATTTTCATTGCGAGGATCTCTGCCTAAACTCCTCCACTGTCATGCCTTGGTTGCAGACGACTACAGTACCTCATCAACTGGGCAGGTTATGAACCAGAGGAGCACTCCTGGGAAGACAGCGCAGATGTCCACATTCCCAGCATGGTCTTCCAGTTTCATTGGAGCTATTCCACCAAACCTGGCCTTCTCTGCCCCAGGCAAGGGGATTGTGGAGAGTGCAGTGATGTCATGCCTCAGTCCCAGGACCCAGGTGCAGACAGTGACACAGACAGGGACCCTTCCTAACAGCCACAACACAGAGATGCGTTCAGGACAATACTTAACTGCAGCCCAGGGAAAACGAGAAAGGGATGGGCCAGGAGATGTTCAGAGCACTTGTATAGGAAAGGCTCACTAATCAGGCAAGAGTTGAAGGAGGCTGCTGGCCCATAAATATCACAGACTTGGCAGTGAGAATCCATTGCTGACAGCTACCATTTCTAGGGCAAGCAGTGTGCTCGTCTTTTAATCTCTGGCTTGTGTTCCTGAAAGACCTTGAACGTCAGTTTTTGTGCAGACCATGCTACAGGATAATCTCTTGAACTGATACTCTGGAGTTATTGCTGATCTAGACTGCTGGAACAAGAAGAGTAATTGTCTGCCTGATAAGTTTCTGTAAAACTGATTGTGGCTGCTGCTACAGACTCTGTTTAAAGACTGTGAACCTTGGCTGGCCTCCTAAACAGGACATCTACATTCACATGACTGTGCCTTGCTGAAAACTCTCCCCATTTTGATAGGCTATATAGACTTAACCCTACAGTGCTCTCTAAAAATTTGACAGATTTTTTTTTTCCTAGAGCTGAGTGAAGTTTCTTAGAAGACTTAGAAGAACTTAGAAGCAAGTTCTGAGAATTTTTCTCTCACTCCCTTCCTCATCAGAAAAATGAGGCTACTTTGTAGAATATCTCTGTCCCATCTGGGTGTTTGGCCACCACCTTTCCTTGCCCTGAAAAAGCATTAGGACTGGGCTGTTGTGGAAGCTGCAAAATAGCAATGAGGTTGCCGGTGCATGCTCCTCATGTGTCCTGCAGCATCAATGGCACACAAACACCACCTAAAGGGTGGAGGGAGAAAAATGTTCCTCTTGCTCCCTTTAACTGCCCCTTCTAACTGTACATGAGCAGCTCCTTCAATAAAACTGTTGAAAATTTTCTGCTGCAGAGAAAAGCAGTGAAATTGTCCCCTCCGCCAGCTCCTTACCTGCCTGCAAATAGAGTGGAGAATGGTGCAAAGTCATTTGCGCTCATCACTTGTTTGGTTTGTTTTTTAAAGATAGATTTTAAAAAACAAAATGGCCATACAACTCATTGCCAACCATTCAAAACATAACCCAGGACCTACGTTAGGCGTGAAAGATCAGGTTTAGTGCACATTGCTGCTGAATATACATTGGGGTGGGAATCATGCAGCCTATGAGTTGTCCGAAGTCATTGGGTGATTGAGTGCATGGCCTTTTCCCACACACTGTTACTACCAGCACCAGCACCCCTCAAATCTTGCCCCCAGTGAAGGTATAAGAGGGGTTAAGACTGGAAAAACGGAAGTGAAAGCACGAGCTTACGCCGATGACCTTGTCATTATATTAGAAGCCCCGTTGTGTTCCTTGGATTCTTTAAACCAGATGCTAGAAGGCTTTGGGGATGTATCAGGCTTCAAAATTAACCAAGAAAAAACAGCCCTGTTAACTAAAAATATGACCACAAGTGAAGAGAAAGATCTGCAAAGCAAAATTCAATTTAAAATAGAAAAGAAGATTGAATATCTAGGAATTTGGCGAACAAAGAATAACCAAGACTTCTTTCTTAATAATTATGACAAGAAATGGAAAGAGATCAAAAAAGAGATGGAATCTTGGGGAAAACTAAAGCTCTCCCTTTTGGGAAGAATCTCGGCAATCAAAATGATGTTACTACCTCAAATCAACTTTTTATTTCAAAATCTACCTTTAATAATAAAGGCCGATGTCCTCAAACGATGGAAGAAAGAGGTGACTAACTTTATTTGGGCTGGGAAGAAACCCCAAATTAATTGGACTTCCATGACTGATGTTAGAGAAAGAGGGGGATTAGGACTACCAGATCTCAGGCTCTATCTACATGCTAATATCTTGTGCTGGATCACAAATTGGATAAGATTAGAACACAGTAAAATTCTGCTCTTTGAAGGTGCAGGTATTGATAAGGGTTTGCATTATTGTCTGTGGTACTCAAAAGGCAACCACAGAAAGAATTCTTTGAGCATCCCTTAAGGAAAACTTTATAGTCTACATGGAGAAAATTCAAAGACTGATTATGCCCTAACTTCCTTTATGGATATCTCCAATAGAAGCCTTTCACTGAGCTGAGCTTAAAATACAGAGATGGTGGACCTAGAAAGAATTCGTAAAAGTTGAAGATAGCACACTTATGTTTAAGAAAAGAGAGGAACTGTTGCAAGAGGAGTTTGATTGTGCATGGTTCTTATATGCTTGTTTGCTCTCTAGATTTAATCAGGATTGTAGGGAAGGGAAGATAAACAATGAAAAAACAGATTTGGATGTTATTTTGGATGGAGGAGATAAACAGTTAACTTCAAAATTTTATGAACTATTATTAAAATGAGATCTTGAGCAGGAGGTGATTAAAAATACGATGGTTAGATCGGCTCAGAATGTTGGACTTTCAATTAAATTACAAAACGGGGAAGAAACATGGAAAAATTTGAGCTTTACAAGATGTCAAACATTTAAGAAAATTATTATAAAGTGTTTAATAGATGTTATTTAACACCAACAAAACTAGCAAAGATTTGTAAAGGAAATAATGATGAATGCTGGAAATGCAAGGCTGAAAGAGGGACATTTTTTCACTGGTGTTGGGACTGTAAAAAAGCCAAAACATATTGGAAAAACGTCCAGATAGAAATCTCGAAAATGTTGAATACAAATGTCGCCATGTTACCTGAATGTTTCTTGCTAAACATGATTGAGCTAATTGAAAGATATATTGGGAAGCAAAATAGAAAAATCTCTTTATATTTGATAACCAAAGCCAGATTATTATTTGCCAGAGACTGGAAAAAAGAGAAAGTGTCAGAAATAGATTAATGGTTGTATGGGATATATGATTTGATGCAAATAGATAAACTTGCTATATTGCTGAAAGATAAATCTCTGAACAGATACCGAGAGGAATGGGGAGATGTCTGTAACTACCTAGAAAAGAGATAATTGATAATTGTATGTAACTTTTGTACTTCTGGTATTCTATTACTCTATTAGGTGGTATTGGCTTCTTTGTATATAATGTGTTCTCTTTTTGTTTTGTTTTTCCCCCCCTTTTGTTAGTGTATATAATCTTAAAATAAATGAATGAATGAATGAATGAATGAATGAATGAATGAACAAATATTTTTTTAAAAAAAAATCTTGCCCCCAACCTGTTTTTCAGCAATGAGGGGAAAAAAACCTCTGCAGAAAACACCTCTCTTCTGCAATATTTAAGGCTGTCCAAATAATCAGTAGCCCCTTCACACTACACATTTATAGTGCTATGATTCTGCTTTCAGTGCCCTAGCAGCATCCAATGGAATGGGAAAGTACAGTGAAGTTAATCCTCCTTCCCATACCTGCTGATTTTAAGCTGTACATCATTCAGCGTTCACAACTGGAAGTGACTCTTGATTGCAACTTACAGAGTTTTCATGGAATTTTCAGGTGCTTTTGTGGTTTTTGAGGTAATCAACTGTGAGGGATAGAAATACTATTCAAATCATTCATTTCTTGGTGAAAAACTGGATTTCCTGGCAGATGGGAAACACTATTGACAATAATAGAGCAGTGAGACTTTGCAGTTTCTCCTAAGGTCCTTCCACACTACATAAGTATAGCACTATGATTCACTTTAACTGCCATGGCTGCATCTTATGGAATCCTGGGATTTGTAGTTTGACACTGTACTAGAGCTCTCTGCTGACAATTCTAAATATGCTTCCCAAAACTGGAAATCCAAGGAATCTATGCTTATCCATGTCTTCTTGAAATGAAAATGTCACTTGAAAATTTGGGGTGAAATGTCACTGATGATGACCTGTCCAACTATATTTCCTCAGTGAGCAGAGATGGCAGATTAATTGCATCTCAGTACTTAGAGTCAGTAATAGTCTATGTAAGTGCCAAAAAATGAAGTTCATTTTCAACCAGATGGAAGCTTGTGGGTGGATCGTTTCTCTGTTCGATGAGATGGTGTTCATCCTGTTTTGAATAGGCTTGTATTCCTCCTGAAGGATCAGGTTTGCAGTTTTCCTCCTAAATCTTGTTTTCTCACCACAAGGATCTTTTCCAGTACCATGTTATCTTTTCAAAAACAGAGTTACCAAAATAGGACCTGGACATAACAAGTAGCAACATTTTTGCAAGCCCAAACTTGAAAATTCTTTCAACACTGGTATCAAGCTGACATGTGTCTCCAAGTATTTTAATTGAGAAGGGCAGGAAGATAAATCTGGTATTTCCACCTCTTCCTCATGTACACTCTGGCTTCTTTGTTTCAACATTTCCGTTTGGGTAATAATGGGTAGGTAGGAAGCTAATGATGCAGTCTCTAGGTATTGCTTTACTACACAGAGTACTGATAATGAGCTGTGTGTAATACGGTTTGAGTCTCTATGGATGAATTCTGATTACCTCAGAGGTATTGTCCCCTGTATGCTCCTTTCCTCCTTGATGTTTCTGTAAAGAACACTTCGATTTTGATGAGGGTTTTGTGTATTTGACTTTTAGTTAGATTTGCAATATATTAGGTTAACAAACCACAGCTAGATTGAATTGTGTGTGGCTAGGAATAATGAGAACATTTTTGTCATCATTCCTTCCAATTACAAGGCCCCTCTTTAATGTTAATGTTGTCCATATTCAGTAAATGTTACTTAAACTGTACAAAAAGCTATAAAACAGCAGGGGTTGTTTAATTCTTCAAAACAACTGCATTGATCCTGAATACGGAGACAATCCTACTGACTTCTATTTCATAGCTACTTGAAGCACAATTTAAAGCTGCTACAGCCAAGCATATTTCAACGGAAGTATATCTGATTCAAGGGGCTAGAACAACTCTACTATTACAATGTTCGGGGCTGTTTGGCTTTTTAAAAAGGCCACAAGGGACAGGTATGATATATAACACCAGCAATAGTTTTGAGAAAGTGGATAAGAGAAAACTTCTCCTTCTGTCATCATACTAGAACAGAACTTTCCAAATGGTGTGCCGAGAGACATTAGTGTGTCGCCTGAAGTGTATAGGTGTGTCACCTACAATCTTTGAAATTTGTGTTATTATTTATAAATCATATATTTTTAAAAATATGTGAAAGGTTTTCTTGAAATATGTTGTGTCCCTATACATTTTATTATTACAATTTATGTATATGTCCTTACCTCTTATAATGCGGTTAGTTTAACCTCCAGTTTGCTAGTAAAACTGAATTACTGTGTCGTAAAATGATGCATGTCTAAAAAGTGTGTCACCAACATGAAAAGTTTGGAAAGCTCTGCGCTAGAACCTAGAGTCAGTCAATGACACTGAACAGTGAGTAGTACAGGTCAGATAAAAGGATGTACTTTTCTCATAAAAGAACATAGTTAAATAACAGAATTTGTGGGTTTTTTAATTAATTTTTATTAAAATTTTCAGTGAAAAAACAATAAAAAAAGCCCCTCCCCGCTTCCAGACATCAATTTTCCCACTTGAATCTGAGTTTAACATTCCATTCCGTATAAACGTTCAGTTCCATACGTTATCTCTGTTTTACAACAATTGTAAACTATTACTTTTAGCTTATATTTAACTATTTACATTTTATCTTTTATCACCTCATTTTGTCTTCCTCCTTTCTCACAACCTTCGTTCTTTTCCCCTATTTCATTCTTTTATCCAATTCAATACCTCTCGCCATTCTCTTTCAAAGCCCTGGATTGGCTTATTTTTAAGTGAAAAAGTTAGCTTTTCTGTCACTACCATATCCAGGACTTTGAATTTCCATTCTCTTATATCAATATATTTTCCTTCTTTCCAATGTGAAGCATATGTCAATCTTGCTGCAGTTATTATATATAACAATGTCTTTTGATGAGATCTTATTTCTCTTTGTTGCCCTAACATATTCAACAAATAACAGAATTTGTTATCTCGAGATGTAACGATGATCACCAGGCTTTAACATGAGATTAGACAAATTCATGTGTTGAAAAGATTATCAATGGCTACTAGAAGTCTTAACAGTATCTCCAGTATCATACTACTGCCAGTTTTAGAGGCAGAGGCAGTAGACTTTTGTATGTCAATTTCTGGGTGATATGATATAGAAGATTCTACTGCATTCAGGTCCTGTTGGTAGACTTCCATGAGCAGCTATAAGAATAGAATGCTGAGGCCGAGGGGCTTTTGGTGTGATCTAGCAGGCTCTTCTAATGTGCTTAATTTAGAATAAGGCAGAAAGGTTTTATCCTCTCCCTTTCCTTTACCATTTCCATTGGTTCATTCTGACCTCATCTCTGTTCCTCTCCAGTTCCCGTAACCAGAAGAGTCAATAATATTAATTCCAGATTTGGAGCACAAGCTGTTTGCAACAGCATTTGGTCCTTCAACATGTTCTTGTCTTTTAGCCAACGAGGAAAACCTGCTTGGATAATTTGTTCATTCCAAATTGAAAAATGGGCTCTCTGATATGCATCTTCCAGACGAACATGACCTGGAACTTGCTAACTTGCAGCTAAATTAATGCCTTAAATGATGAGAAAGCAGTCTAAGGTCTGCCTTTAAAACAACCATTACCTTACCATTTTATACCAAATAGTTATTCCAGGACATAAAAAAATCAGCTGGTGGTATGGCTGTCGGAAACTCATCCAGTGTGGTTTAGCAAATGCCACTGAGAACTTATAAGGTGTGATTTTAAAAAAAAAATATTTACCGGTGACCCTCTGTAGCTGTGGGGATTTTGTCCCATGGTCCCCACGAATACCAAAAAATATGAAAGATTCTGTCCTTTGTTTTTAAATGGCAGTGACGTACACATGGATGCTTCAACATGTCTGCATTCACATCATTCCCAATTTATGTGTAGAACACGATGCTCTGCAATTGCTTGAATTTGTAGATCCGGAGGTTGCATATACTGAAGGTCTACTGTAATTTGGAGCTTTGATATTTTACTCTTTAGCCAAAAAAACTCCCTGATAGTATATTACAAAGATCAGTGAACAGTCATCTACGCTTTCATGCTTTGTAATCTAAAGACACAGTAGAAGAAGGAAAAGTGATGTCAGGGAGAAGGATGGAAACCATTCAGGGCACTAGATCTTAAGTATATCTGCGCTTCATAGATATGTCGGTTTAATACAATGAACTGTTTTAACTGTCATGTCTCCATCCTAAGTAATAAACAGTACCTGGCTACACTGCAGTAGGTGTGTCACTCTTAGCTTATTTTGATCCTGCAGTTGTTTCAAGAGTTTTCTCCAGGTGGTTTCTAATGGTTTTGCGTGTTCCAGGACTTTGGGGGGGGGGGAGGGAAAAAAATGTACGAAAAAAGGAAGTTTGAGCAGAACATCACTTTTTTTTTTGCACAGAAAATTATATATTTTATGCAACAGACACTATTTTTTGTGCAAATAATTGTTTGCATGTGCACACATACACACAAAAAGATTTTGGTGCAAATAATTCTTATCACAAAATATGAAAAATCTTATGGTGATTGACTGTTTCCTTGACAGATGTCTCTATGTTTCAAAACACTGTTTGTCATCAAAGGCAAAAAGACTTAGGGTATTTCCACACTACACTGTTATAGTGCTATTATTCCATTTTCAACATTCTGTGGATTCTGGAGTTGAGAATTCTAAATGCCCCTCCCTAAACTGCAAACCCCAGGATTCCATAGGATGTTGAAAGTGGAATAATAGCACTATAACAGTGTAGTGCGGAAATGCCCTAAGTATTCTTCACAGTGCTGCAGTGTCTTGTCTACGCTATAAAATTTAACCAGATTAATCCCACTCACTTTTTTCAAGCCACCTTGGAAAATGTAGTTAGGGGAATCCACGATAGAGCTCTCTAGTAGAGAGTTTGTAATGTCTCACCAAACTACAAATCCCAGAAATCCATAGGATGGAGCCAAGGGAATTAAGTGGTATCAAAACATACAGTGGAGATGTCCCTTAAGTCACAACATTCTTTCTGGAAATGCTTATTTCCAGGCTGAGCTTCTATTTCTCTTGAAATAGTGCTTTTCTTGGGATATAATATTCAACTTCACAGTGGCCTTATTTCTTTCGCTAATTGGGTTTTCTTTCTGTTCTGCCGTCCCAGGACAATTGACAGGTGGAGCCAATTAGTGGACTCTAATCAGCTCACAACAAGTAAAACGACATAGTTAAAAAAACCACAGGATACAAAAGTTAAAACACTATTAAACTGTCAAAAAGAATTAAAACAAAGTTAAAATATATAATTAAAACTGACACATCCATACACATCAGCAATATCACTAACAAGATCCAGCGCATTCTATCAGACAGGCCACAGATTATCACACGTTGAACGCCTGTCGGAATAAAAACGTCTTTACTTGACTGCGGAAAGAAAGTAGGGAGGGTGCCAATCTGACTTCTCTGGAAAAGGAGTTCCAGAGTTTGGGGGGAACCACAGAGAAGGCCTCACCTGTGTTCCTACCAGATGTACCTTAGAGCCTGGTGGGACAGAGAGAAAGGCCTTCCCAGCAGATCGCAAAGCCCAGGCTGGCTCATAAGGGAACCTACAGTAACCTGGAGCTGAGCCTTGTAGGGCTTTAAAGGTTATCACTAGCACTTTGAATTACACCTGGGAACAGACCAAGGGCCAGTGGAGCTGTTGTGATGCCCGTAGCTAGCCTGTGAACCTTCACCTGTTTCTTTTCCCCATAAATCCTTTCACTGGCTACCAGTTCGGGCCAGGGCGTGTTTCAAATTTTTGGTTCTCGTATTCAAAGCTTTGTTTTCTAATCTCCCTCAGTACCTTGCACCTTCCATCCAGGAATTTAAGATCTACAAGTACTGGTTTTAGGACCAAAACAGCTTCCTTGGCTTGTGGTAGGAAGGAGTAATAAAGCTGGATGTCATCCACATACTGATGCCACCAAACACCAAAACTCCTGACAGTCTCTCCCAGTGCACACAGCTCTGTCAAGACTGAGAGCCTGTCAAAATCTGTTGTTGTTGTTGTTGTTGTTGTTGTCGTCGTCGTCATCAATCCATCATCATCAATCTGGCTGCGGCTCTTTGGGCCAATTGAAGTTTGTGAACACTCTTCAAAGGCTGCCCTGTGTAGAGCATGTTGCAGTAATCCAGTCAGGATGTAACCAAGGCATGTGTCACTGTGGCCAGATCTGACATCTTAAGGAATTGGGTGCAGCTGACACACAATCCTTAACTGTGCAAAGTGTGCAGTCCTGGCTACCACTGAAACCTGGGCTTCTAGGCTCAGAGCTAATCCAGCAGCTCCCCTGGGCTGTGAACCTGTGTCTTTAGAGCGAGTATAACTCCATCTAACCCAGGCTGAATGCCTATTCCCTGATCTGCCTTTCAACTGACTAGGAACAACTCCATCTTGTCTGGATTACATGTTAATTTTGTTCACTCTTACTCAGTCCATTACTGATGTCAGGCACTGGTTTTAGGACCAAAATGGTTTGCTTGGCTTGTAGTGGGACGGAGTAGTAAAGCGGGATGTCATCTGCATACTGATACCACCGAAACTCCTGACAATCTCTCCCAGCGATTTCAGGTAGATGTTATATAGCATAGGGGACAGAGCTGAGCCCCAAGGGACCCCACAGGCCAAAGGCCAAGGGGTCAAACAGAAGTCCCCCAGCACCACCTTCTGGGTTCACCCCTCCAAGAAGGAATGAAGCAACTGTAAAGCAGTGCTCCCAAGTCCTATCCCTGCAAGGTGACCCAGAAGGGTACCATTGTTGATGGTATCAAAAGCTGCCATGAGGTTCAGCAGCCTCCTGGGGACACCCTCCTCATGTTTAGTTCCCAGTGTAAGCCATCCATCAAGGTGATCAAAGCGGTCTGTATCCCACAGCCAGGCCTGAAACCAAATTGAAATGTATCTAGACAATCCATTTCATCCAGAAACCTCTGGAGCTGGGAGGCCACAATACACTCCAAAGCCTTGCCCAGAAGTGGAACATTAGAGATTGGCTGATAATTATCCAAAATAGTGGGATTCGAGGATGGCTTTTTTACTGATGGTTTTATAACAGCCTCCTTGAGGCAAGCTAGAACTGTGCCTTGTTTTAGAGAGGTACTAACCCCTCCTTCTACTCACTCAGCCGTTCCTCCTCTAGCTTTTTTAATAAGCCAGAAGGACTAGGATCTAGAACATATGTAGTGGCTCTCACATCTCCAAGAATCCTGTCCACGTCCTCTGGTTGCACAAATTGAAAAGTATCCATTATTGTTGGACAAACAGAGGCTAGCGTTACATCCTCTGGATTTGTATCAATCATACCATCCAAATCAGAGGGGATCCAAGCAATTTTATCTGCAAAATACTGAGCAAATTTTTCACAGTTGGCTATTGAGTGATCTGGATTTTCTTCTTTGGGGCCTGTATAAAATAAAGACCACAACCACTCAAAACAGCTCTACTGGCTAGCTCCCTTTAGATGCAATAGCAGCAGAAAAGAAATAAGCTCTAGCTTGTGTTCGATCAAATGTGGTCCAAGTTTTCTGCCAGCACCTCTCTGGTCGCCTTCTTGCATGTTTCATTGCCACTACCTTGACTCCACTTCATGAGAGGACATGCTCAAGAATTATCATGTCCACTGCCTTGGCCATCTCTGTATTCCAGAGGTCAGCCTGGACGTCAACAGGACTGCCTGTCAGGGCAATAGGAAACCCCAAGAGTCGTCAGGGATCCCTCCAGTTCCAAAAACCTCCTGGGGGAATGATCTTAATGGGTCCCCCACCCCTTTAGAGGTTGTGAGTCCCAGATAGTGATCTGTCCATGACAACAGAACTATAGATAGTTCCTCTACTCCCAGATCATGGTCACTCTACCCATTACAGAAAACCAGGTCCAGAGTGTGCCCAGCAGCATGAGTTGGGACAGACCCATATTTTTTGTGGCAGACATGAAGTCCAGAACTGTTCACAACAGGGCAGTCTCAGAATGGATGTTCAAATCCCCTAGCTGAAATTCCTTTGCCATGATGTTCTTCATGGGAGACAGGGTTCAGCCTCCCAGTAGCTTTTGAAACCATGGCAGCATGTAAAATGTGCTTTCCTTCAGTTCTGATTAAAGGCGCATTAATGAAGGGACATTACATAGGTAGGGAAGAGTGACATGCAATCCTATCCAAGGGTGGAAAAATATTCTTAAATTTTCTTGTTCGTGATTCGAAAGGATTCCTCCACATATCAAGAAAACCTCACTGAAAAAAAGGCAATTGCTGTACAGCTTTGCAATAATTTCCTAAAGGTTTGTTTGCATAAAGTCCTTTTTTTTGGTGCAAAACAATTAATAAAAACTACCAGCCTTCATGATTTTTTTTTTGCACTAAAGCCCTGAAATATGAATACTGTTTTTAAAATGTGCAAAAACTCTTGTAATTTAACTCACCTGGGGAAAAATTTCCTATATTTTTCATTCTTGTGTGCACGAATATAACAAGTGAAGGTTTACATCCCTAATTGGACACCTCATCAATCCCCAGTGAATTTGGATGTTCAATACATGTAGCAACAGCTGGAGCCAGACATTCTAGTCACTTGGAGCAGCCATTACCTATTCTTGTTCAAATGTTACATTTATAACTATATAGCTATTATTTCACAAATCGAGCCACAGAACTGTTAGTTTATTATTTGCATTCATAGCCCATCCTGGTATAAAATATTGCTAAAGTGGCTATCAAAAATAAAATGCACAGTAAAAAAAGGAATAGGACAAACAATCTTTAAAAAAGTAAAAGCTAAATTAGGGTATATTAAAAGTGTAGCCCGTTAAAATTTGATTAAATTAAAGTACCAGTTTAAGGCACGCTCACACACACGCACAGGCACACACCAGAATAACGTAAATATAAGCCAATTCTTGTCTAAATAGGGCTTCTAGTAGAAATCCATCCCTTCCTAAGTTAGGAGTTCCAAATTTTGGACCAAGCCAGTGAGAAGTATCTCAGAGAGTAAAAAGAAAATAAAGGGTTAGCATTCTTTTACACAGTAAAAAGGCAGAGGTATTCTTTTTCTTCAGAAGTCGTTTTTCATTCATTTCCTCATTTTGTTTAGCAAGCTGCTCTGGCAATTTAATCCATACGCTGTTACATACAGTCCCATAATTTAGCTGCCATTTTTGCTTGGATGAGACAGTGATTGGCTATGGCAGGACTGTAATATGTTGTCAGCCCTAGTTACTCAGTGCTTGTTGATGGTTGGCCTAACATTGCCAGAGCCATGGTGTCACTGCAAAATTATTTGACAACACTGATGCCATGGTTAACTGTGAGCACTAACAAGCACAGAGGTTGAGGGAAGGTGGAAAAATATGCCGTGTTACAGGCAAGGCCAAAGGGACAGAGCTGGCAAGCAAATTCAAGCAACCAGCACAGAAACTACTGTCTCTCAGTGAGGTGGTCAAGGCTGCATTGACCATTTCCGCACGAGACTGTTATAGCACTATGATTCCACTTTCAACATCCTATGGAATCCTGGGGTTTGCAGTTTAGGGAGGGGCCAGTCGGCCCCTCCCTAAACTGCAAACCCCAGGATTCCATAGGATGTTGAAAGTGGAATCATAGCACTATAACAGTCTCATGTGGAAATCGCCATTATCACTGGCGCAGTTGATGCAAATGTTCTAGGGCCCCTCAATGTCTATAGATCCCGTGCTGTAGCCACTGACATTCATGTACAAGATAGAAATGCTCCTGGCAGGTGGGGTAGAGTTCTCTCACTCCCACCACTCTCCCAGAGGGTGGGTAGCATTTATCATCTATTCCGTTCATGTTTCTGAGCTATAGAACAAACAGAGAAACGGACAGCCTGTTAGCCACTGCTAAGACTCCAGCCTCAGTCATGCCACCTGAGGTCTGAGAAGAGGCAGCTCTGGCCACAGAGATGGCTTCTCTTGGCTCTGCAGCACCACCAAGCCTAGTCTGCTATAGTGCAAAGCTCATCCTCCAATTGGGGACCAGACATACAAGACAACGGGGGCCCTGCTGCAGTAGGTTTTCTAGTGCCCATCTACAATAATCTGGTCTTAGCGATGGTTTGTTTTTCATGTAGGTTTGCATTATTTCAGATTTTCATGCCAACTGCTGTGAAAATGGCATGCCCTCCACTGTGTGTGGCAGTATAGCAATGAATCCTTCCAGGGTTCCCCTCACCCTAAACTAATTCCCAAAGAGCCGCCCACATGCATAAAACTTTCCTGTGGAATCATGATGCTTGCTTTTTGACAGAATCCAGTTGAGCCAGAAGGTAGAGGTGGTGCAGAGAGAAATCCATAATAAAACAGCTTTACATAGAATCATAGAGTTGGAAGGGGTCCCATGGCCCATTGAATCCAACCTGCCACTTAGTACTGGAAGTCCAGCTAGAGCATCCCCAGCAGGTAGCTATCCAGCCTCTTTTTGAAGATGTCCAGAGAGAGACCCTGTCATCTCTCTAGGTCAGAGCTTTCAAAACTTTTTATGTTGGTGACACACTTTTTAGACATGCTTCATTTTGCAACACAGTAGTTCAGTTTTACTAGCAAACTGGAGGTTGAACTAACCCCATTGTAAGAGATATGGGCACATACATAAATTGTAATAATGAAATGTATGGGTACACAACATATCTCATGAAAACTTTTCATACATTTTTAAAAATATATGATTTATAAATAATAACATACATTTCCAAGATTGTAGGTGGCACACCTACGCACTTCAGACACGGCACACTGTTTGGAAAGCCCTCCTCTAGGTAGTTGACTCCATGTTGAGCAGCTCTTGCTGTCAAGAAGCTCCTTCTAATATTCAGTTGAAAACTACCCTCCTGTAACTTAAAACCATTAGTCCCTGTCCTATTCCCTGAGACAGCAGAGAACAAACCTACACCCTCCTCTCTCTAACAGCCCTTTAAATATTTAAAGATGGCAACCATGTCTTCTCTTCACCAGGCTTAACATGTCCAACTCTCTCAACCTTTCTTGACCAGTATGCAACTCTCCCATTTATTTCTTTATTTAAAGTCTACCTACCTAGTTCCACAGACAATTGCCATTGTCATTCTAACCTAACTTCAGTGGCCCGCAATCCAGTGCCTTCCATTTTTGACTACTTTTCCCATAATTCCTGACCATGCCAGTGAGAGTTGTAATCTGGTGGATCTTAGGTTGCCTACCTTTAGTTGCCTTAGTTTCTTTTACATTTTACTTTTAACTATTAGCACTCCGTTGCGTACATATATGCCCTATGTTCATTAGACCCTTCTCCCCATTGATCTCATCAAACAAGACAGATGCAATTGAAATGACAGGCAGTCATGGGCATCCTTTTATAACTCATTACAGTATCAAAGCTCTAGCAGGTCCACTGAGAGGAAACCATGTGTGCTCCATTGACACCAAGCCTTCCTTTCATTTACAATTGTGTATTATGCCCAATCTTTTTCTCATCTTCCTTCATGCCAGGTACCTCCCCGCACACTGTCTGTGTCAAGCCAAGAACTTGTCAGAAAAATGAGTTACAGTCCATACAAATCACTCTGTGACAGATGAATTGGCCTGATTTTGATTACCGAGGAACCAAGAGGGAGAGCTGAAGAGGTACTCATATATTTGGTGGGCAAAGTTCAGTCCAGAGCCCCTGACAGAGCTTACATTAAAATTCAGACTGCCCTCTCTTGTCACTGTATATGTCGCTGTATTTATTGTGTCAGTGGGTTATAACTAAGAGTAGACAAATACGTCTGTTTCCAGTTCTGGTCATTTTTCATCTTTTTTATCCCCATTATTCTATTGGCTTCTATTGGCTTCAGGGTGAATTGCTGTATTGGAATATGGGCTATTTTTGGTTAACCTGTGGATTGTATTTGTTATCTCCTTGTTTATTTGATTGAATTTTATAGCTATATTTAATGGTTTGGTATTTAAGTCTTGACATGAAAGTTTGTTTATAGGTTGCAATATTTTTTATGTAAGATCATTTGCGTATGTTTGTGTGGGCTTTCTGTTGATCAGAAAAATAGAGTACAAAGAGATGGTGGTGGTGATTATGATCTTTTCCATTTCTACAGTAATTTATAATTGTTTTGTAAAAATGTATGTGATCACACACACATGCACACACATATATATGGTAATATATATATAAATGCATTATCTCTCAAAATAATTTTAAGTACATTCAAGCTATATAGTATTCTACTATATCCATACTACAAAGAACTGTAGCCATGTATGCCATACTGCAGTATTCAGCACCTGTAAAACGGGGACTTTCTTACCCTATTCCCTCCAATGCAGATCTCTGTGATGTTCAAAATTTGCTCCAGAGATTGTCTGAGGTGTCATGGACAGGTTTTCTGGATGCATGAGGACCTGCAGGGAAGAGGAGGGTGAAAGGAGGCGGAAGGATGTAGTAAGGGTACATCTGTTGTCTAACTCAAGTCCACTCCACACATTAATTCAAATCTACATGGAGGAGTAGAATTTGTGAAGGTCTAGTTTCTCAAGTTAAATATATCTGGGTATTGTGTAGATCCTCCTCTTTCAGAGAAACATGGCTAGGCTACCAACATAATAAAACAGAAACCGGTTGTAAAGCGGAAAGCTATCAATTTTAAAATGCTAAGTAAGTGTGAAAAAGCAGAGATATTTTCAGCTCGTGTCTACCAGCCAGGCATAGCTGAACCTGGCAAATGGGCAAGTGTTGAACAAATGGGATGCTACCATTGAGCTACCCTAGTCATTGCTTAGCTCGGAGCTTAGAGATAATCACTTGGTTAACTCATTGGGCTAACGACTCACCAGATTTTTCTGACGGCTTGTTTAATTGGAATTCATTGGAGTGAATGGCTCTTTCTCTGGAAGATTTGGTAAGGCAGGAAAGCCATGGAGGAGGAGGGTTAAGGCTGGAGTTCACAACATACCCCAGTTGCTAGGCAGGCTATTTTGATTCCTACATCATTGCAGAGAAACTTCTGGAAGGCAAGAAGAGAATCTAGGATGTAACTGAAGAGCTTCTTTCAGGGGCGTTTTAGTTGCGTATCCCTACATGACAGGCGATTGGACTAGATGGCCCCAGTGGTCCCCTCCAGCTCTGCAATGTTGTGATTCTATGAGTTGGATTTGGGAGCAATTGAAGAAGGAAAAAAGGGGAAGGGCAATGGGAAAAGTCCTGGTTCTGAATGGAACAAGGTGAGTGACTGATTGGTTTACCTGGCCCTCAAAAATCCATGGCCCTTACCAAGGCCCTTACCTCCACACTACACTGTTACAGTGCTAGTAATCCACTTTCAACATCCTGTGGAATCCTGGGGTTTGCAGTTTAGGGAGGGGAATTTAGAGAGCCTCAGTAAACTGCAAATCCCAGAATTCCACAGGATGTTGGAAGTGGATTACTAGCACTGTAACAGTGTAGTGCGGAAATGTCAGGTTCCTCATCTCTACACCTTTCCTATTGTGCTTTTTCCCCATTCCATTCTTCACTGGATTACATACTTCAAGCAGTTTGGTAAGGCTGGAGCGTGGAACCGAAAGAGACAGGTAACTAAATCCACACCTCCCCATTCCTGGAAGATTTATCTTTATTATAAAAATTGGGAGGCAGAGTCACTTGACAGACAGACAGACAGACAGACAGACAGGTCTTCATTTTTTAAAAAAAAAACTACTCAAAAGTAAGTGCCAATGAGTTAAATGAGAAAAACGTATGCTATACAGTTTAATATTAACTCCTTATTAACTGTTAATAAACAGAACATTTGAAGAGCAAGAGAAGACGGTACGTATTGTCAAGGGTGGAAAGGGGTAGAAAGAAGAGAAGACAGATGAAGGTCACAGACAAAACTTTACTGAACATTTTGAGATCCCATTCTTCGGGACACTCTTTTCCAACATGATAGTTTTCAAACACATTGAAATCTCACCATTCCCAAGCAATTGTAATTCTTTTAATCCGTAGGAATAAAAATTCCAGACTAAGGGAAGGTAACTTTAAAACAACCAGGATAGCACTGAAGGTGCTATTAACAAAATGTGATTCCAGAATCAGCCTCCATGCCATTCTCACTGAAAATGCCATGATTTATTCTGAAAACTAATATTTTGAAGAATGAATTAATGAGCAATAGCCTGACTAATGACATGAATCATGAAAGAATTCAGTTATTTGCATTAGTGGTAATAAATTTCCTGTCTGTAACATTAAACATTATCAAATTAATTTTCAAACCTAATGTTCCAAATAGGATTGGCAGATGTCCTTATTATAAGATCTATATTTAAGGCCTGGAAAGCTTGTCCTCTTGGTGGATTGAATGAGACTGCCCCATACCACATTTTCAGACATGAAACTGATGAGAGAAACAGTTGTTCTCCAAGTCTAATCTAAATTTGACATTCATTTTACTCTGAATTTTAATTGTAGTTGTCAAGCACTTCTGATATGTTTTTTAAAAAAGTTCAGGACTGTTGCTGCATGTCAAAAAGAATTCAAATAGGTATTTTCATGTGTCATGAAGCACTTGTATTTCAAGAATGTGACCAGTATGTTAATTTTACTGAGAAATGCATGGCTAAATTAACTGAAAGTAATACTTGCATTTGATATCTAGATAGAACACATTTTTGTCAATAGCCACTTCCTCTATCAACCATGTGTCTCCTATTGCTCATTTGAAAGCCTGGCAAATCTAGTTGCCAACTCTGGGTTAGTTGCCCATGTGATCTCATATGGTTGGGCCATTTTGAAGGATCCTAATAAGGGAGATGTTCCTGTGGTATAGATTGGTGGAATCAGTGAGCTCAGCAGCAGAACTATGGAAGGGGAAGATACCTAGATGGGGATAAAGAAGGCAGAAGGCTAGCCATCAGTAATATAGTCATCAGCTACACAACCTAAACAATGTGTGTATTTTGCTTGTCTGACTTCAGTTTTAGGTTGATTTGTTTTAGTGAAAAATCTTTTATTTTCTGTGTTCCCAGTTTGAAAGAGATTTGATAATTGTCACAATCTTGCTTACATGTTGTTATTTTAGTACCCTTTAACTAATTTTTAGTTTAGTTTGAATTCTTGTAAGGCGTCCAGAGGACTAGTTACAGGGGCCTGAGAAGCTGTACAAATAAGGACACATCCAGCCCAAGAGTGGAGGAAACTGAGCTGGAGATTGCCAGAAATGCTTAAGAGCAGCCGAGTTAGGAGACTGGAGGAGAAGCATGGTTAGTAGCTGTGCTGTAGTCAAGAGTGCTGAGGTGAGACAAGATATGGTCCCTTGGCAGGAAGTAGCAAAAGACAGCGGCGGCCACAGAGAAGTGAGAGCTGCAGCCAAGAGTTGGCACTGCCTGAGAAGAAGTTGCAATTTAGGCCGTTTCCACACCGGGCTTCTGTAATGGTGCAGAGCGACCTCTCACGGAGGTCTTCTACACCGTAGAGTGGACTGGCGTGGACTACTTTTTGTAGTTCCACACCAGGATCCACTCAGGAGCGGCCAGAACTAGCCACGCTGCATGTTTGTAAAAAACCTCCTTTTCGAGATTTTTAAAAAGCACAGAGCGCGCAGCCCCGCGCCGCTCCGTCGCCCGGCTCCGACACGGATTTGCAGGCGCGCGCAAGTGCGTGCATGCAGATCTGCCGGGGGCGGGCTTCCAGCTGGCGAGCTTCTCCAGTTGGTGGAGAGCCTCCACCAACCGGAAACCGCCATTTGGGACGCCGGAGGACTGCGGAGCAGCGAGCTCGCGCTGCTCCGCGTCACGATGGACTTACCCGGCTACCGGTAAGCTCCGTTTTTGGGCGTTTTCGCCCATTTCACCCCCCCACATGTGGAAAGGACCAAAGAGTCCAAAAAGTGGACTGTAACTCTTGTCAGCCCAGCTGGTCTAATCTGTAGGAGGGGTTCTTAACCTGGAGATTTCAGGGAGTCCCTGAACTTGGATGAGGAAAAAAAATTACATCTTTATTTTTACTAATCTCTTCAGAATATCTTTCAATTTTAAGTGTAGGTAACAAACCATAGCAGTATTAGCAGGTCCTGCAATTTTGTTAGCAGTAGAAATCACAGATGTTTTCAGATCACATTACAGTTGTTGCTGTCATGTTCACTGCATCACTCCTTCAAAATTACTGTCACTATTAGAGCTGCTACTAGATCACACATGATCACAGAGGCCCATTGGCTTCACTGAGATGCCAAAGGGATCAATGCCACCACCACCCCTCAAAAAAGGGTAAGAACGCCTACTCTATAGAGGGGAATGCTAGGAACTACCATTCAACAACTTCTGGATGGCCACACAAATTTCCAGCTCTGCCTTAAGAGACGGAGGCAACTTCTCATGCTTTGGAAACATCTTCTCATTCTCTACCAATAAGACTGGTAATGTTCCTGAAGAGCATCATTGCCAGTTTCAGAATAAGAGTTTGCCTGGTTCGTATTGCTCAGATAGATTATGACTCTCTTCTCTGGCTCAGAATGCAAAATGAGATTTTATGCATCTGTGTTCAGAAAGTTCTCAACATCCCATATAAACTCATCATTTTATGTGCTTTTGATATAAGCCCTGCAAAGCAATTACAGACAGAATTCCAGGAGCTGTGCCTTCACAGAAAAGATGATCATGCATAATGATGGATAAGCCACCCATTCACTTTTACTTGGAAAGCCAAAATCATAGAATCGTAGAATCACAGAGTTGGAAGAGACCCCAGGGGCCATCCAGTCCATGCCCTGCTATGCAGGAACACACAACAAAGCATTCCCAACAGATGGCCATCCAACCTCTGCTTTAAAACTGCCAAAGAAGGAGAATCCACCAACACTCTGAGTCAAGCGTATTACACTGCTGAGCAGCTCTGACTGTAAGGAAGTTCTTCCTGAGGTTCAAGTGGAATCTTTCTTGCAGCTTGAATCCATTGCTCCTTGTCCTAGTCTCTGGAGCAGAAGAAAACAAGCTCGTTCCCTCCTTGACATGACGTCCCTTCAAATATTTAAACATGGCTATCATGTCCCCTCTTAACCTTCTCTTCTGCAGATTAAACATTCCTAGCTCCCTAAGCCACTGCTCATAGGGCTTCATGGCTTCCAGACCCTCTACCATTTTGGTCGCCCTCTTCTTGACACATTCCAACTTGTCAATATCTGTCTTGAATTGAGATGCCCAGAACTGGACACAGTATTCTAGATGAGATTTAACCAATGCAGAGTAGAGTGGTACCATCACCTCCTTTGATCTAGACACCATACTCCTATTGAAGCAACCAAGAATCGCATTGGCTTTCTTGGCTGCCTCACACTGCTGACTCATGTTCAGCTTGTCATCTACCAAGACTCCTAGATCCCTTTTACACATACTGCTATCCAGCCATGCGTCCCCTATCCTATATTTCACTTCAAATTCACTTCTGGAAAGCCCAGCCCCATATCAGCCACCAGTCTTCCCCTTTTCCCTTCAGTCTAGCTTGGGAGTGGGGTAAGTGCAGGCAGCAGGCTACATGTAGCCCCCCCCCCAAGGCTTTTTGTGTGACACCCAAGGGCCTCACACCCATCCCCATTTTTGGAGGACCAGAATGAATGGCTGTTTCACCATATTTTTGGCCTTCAGTTGGTTTAGGCTGAGAAACATCCTTTTTTCCCCCCCAAAATTGGGAATGACTTTTGATTCATGTTGTGGTTTGACCAGAAGGAATGTGATGAAATTAGCACCACTCCACCTCGTGGAATTACTCAAAATGTTTGAGGCAGAGTAGAAATATTTGGTCTGGGACGGTCCTCTGAGATATGGTGAAGGGTGGATCTGGCTCCAAGGATATTAGCTAGTTGCCTGTCCTTCCCTAGAGGGACATAGGCTTAGGATAATATACTTCTATGCATATTTAAGAGAGGGATGCCAATATATCAAGACCATATCTCAGTAGTGGAGCACATGCTTTGTATACAGAGGGTCTGAAACCCTGATCTGTTTAATCAACTTGCAGGGATGGGAATGACCCCTGTGTGAGACTTCAAAGAACGGCTGAGGTGAGACAGTACTCCACTAGATAGGCCTCTGATCTTAAAGCAGATTCCTGTGTTCCTCCATAGTGAGTGGAGGCATATCAGTGTATTTCCCAGAACTTAAATAAGTCCAGAGAGGATCCACCCCCTCCACTTTATTCCCTAGATAAAATTTCGTGTCTGATTAAATGGTTTACATAAACTTAATCTTCTCCCCTTTGCCTGATGCATTATAATCTCAGATATTATTCATGTAGCTATTCCTCCATGAACCATAAAAAGTTCATTTCTTCAAAAGAATATGAGAGCTCCAAAGCATTGGTAGCCTAAAGACCGTTTTTTAAAAAGTTTATTGGTTTGCGCTTAATATTTTTCAAGAGAGTTTTTAATATTTTTTTTAAGGCTGAAGCAAATTTTGCATTTATATTAATGGAAGATGCTTTCCATCTGAAGGGATTAACAGAGAAGCACTGCAGACTCCAGAGGTGGATGAGAAATGTGTCTCTCTTTTGCAAAACGAACGAACGAAAAACAGGATCTCCCCAGTTCAGACCTTCTGGGCCAAATGTTCTGATGCTTATAAATTTCCAAATTTCTGAAACTACTGATGCATCAGTATATTTGCATTTGTAAATAATGTGTACAGACATGCTTTACTTAATGGGAAAGAAATGCATACATTGCAAAAACAGGGACAATGCACAATTTTATGTTTTAAAAAAAGCAAATAATGTTCATATTTTTTGTGGGAAAAATAAGCCTTTAAATCGTATATAGACACAAGCTGGGAAAACCTTCAAGTGGAAGTTAGAGAACCTCAAAGAGCTTGAGTTTTGTAGAATTTCACATCCCAAGCATGCACACATTTGGGTGGCAGTGGGCCGCGGGGAGAAATCCTCTAAGGTTAAAACTGTTGTGCCAGTATTTTTACCAGAACAGTGTTAGCAGAACAATCCCTTCTCAGCATGGAAAGGTAGCATAATTGGTCTATATAGTGGCAATACAGAAAGCAAGCAAGCTACAGAGAAAGCTAATATAGCTCTACTTAATAATTTCCTTCAAAAGTCTGAATTTGAATGTGTATTTCACCCAGCTTGAGGCAAACAATTTGTTCCTCTGCGTTCTAGTGGAACTTACCAGGGGGTCAAGCAATCTATTTGAGTTTGTGAAGTTTTCAAAGTGTGCAGAAGTTAATAGTGTTTCCTCTTTTATTGTTTTCACCAGTAATTTGATCCAATTGGACAGGGCTTTTTTTTCCCCTAGACTGTACGGTGAGCAACAGTAAACTGAAGAGTATGACCTACAGCTGGAGTAATATTTTGGCTTTTTAAAAATTTCTCTTTGTGCAGAAGGAAGTGTGCTGAGCAATGGAACCTTTAGAAAGCAGTGAAATCTGCAACTGTCTTATGTTTTTGTTACTCTTATTTTATTACAAATGTAGCCATAGTGGTAAACAAGTATGCTAGGATGTGTTGCCCAAGATGACAGAAGAGACTTCAGGTGGGAAGCATGATACCATGCAGTGTCCTAGTTCAGTTATAGTGGAGGCCTATAAAAATGATTTCAACTTATTCAAAGGTGGTGTGAAAACAGTGATCTCCCTGTAACCAATGCACTGATATACAAGTTCAAGAGATAATGGCAGCTGGCCATGGCGGAGCCACATGTCCTTTGTGCCACAGCAAGGTAGGACGAGTAGATCACATTCTCTACTCTTCTCTTTGGCCAGCTGTCACTTCTGCCTCTAGTACTCATAAAACAACAGAAGACAGAATGGGATGTTGTGACAGAGTTCCTTCTCAGGCTGGTACCACAGTTCCTAGCCTTGTAAACCTGTCACTATCATCTTGCCCTCCAGTCCTCTTATAAAATCCCTCCTTGGAACTGGAGTCCAAGGCCTTCAGGGGACCTCACTGTGGATTAGTGTCTGTTAGATTTGCTTTCTTTATGGTAAGCGTGGCTCCTCCTTGTTTCAGCATAAATGGTGCTGTCCAGAGTCAGTTTTAAAAAATAACAAATAATTTAACTTCATTTAATAATGCACAGGTTCCAGTTCTTATATCCAAACAATAGTGCTGTTCAAATGAAATTATGTCTGACCCTTTCCTTAAATCCACTCAGACACCCAAAATTCATAAACTCTCCTCAGACTCTCACAACTGACTCCTTTAGCAGTCCATTCCCAGTTGTCACCAGCAAACTCTGTTCTTTTTTTAAAAAATTCCTCCTCCCTCTCAGTGGGACCCCCCCCCCCCATAGAGTTCTCTGTGCTGGGATTGGCTGATCTCAGTTAGTCTACCTTCTTCACAGGTGTGCTTCAACTTTTTCAGGAAACTAACTTTTTTCTTCAGTCCCTGTTTTGGATTTGGAATTTGGTCAGGCCAAGCTGGGAAGAAAGCTCAGATCACAGAGAACTTTGCAGACTCCCATCTCTAGCTGGAACATGTGTAGGAAGCTGAAAAACCCTCAATCACAGTTTCTCCAAATCCCACCTGGCCTGGTACTCACCTCTTTTTTCATACCAAGTTGCAAGCATTTATTTTTAATTCCAGCATGGAAATTTTTACGAGTTTTCCATAAGATGGAAATTTATTCATGCACTTGTCTAATGTATGCATTTTTGAACACATTTTCCTGATTGACTAAAATGTGTCAGTGCATATTTTTGAACTGTACTTACGTGTAGCCATTTAGAAAATGTATGCTTGATTTGGAGAAGGCAAAATGCTCCATAAGCCTTGCAGATATGTGGATTTCAGAGACAAGATGTGTTTCGTCTCACTATGAGTCCTGGGGGTTGGTGAAACAGGCAACTTTGGTCAGAATTGTGAAACTAGAATTCTTTTTTCATTCCTGAAAACATAACTTAAAATCTTTAAAGATTGTCTCTTTCTTCCAAAGTTCCTTAGCATTTACCTTGAAAGCTCTTTGAGACCCAAGAGAGTCAAGTTTACTATCATGGGAGCTCCTTTAAGAACCTTGTGATTTTTTTTCCTCCTGCTCTGCAAACAGGCTTGAATTTCGTTAGCACTGTGACAATGAGAGAGATAAATAGATGTGACAGTTATGAATGATGTACTGTCATGCACTTCTGAATTCAGGCTCATATAAATTGACACTCCTGTCAAACAGCCACCACGGAGAAGAGAAGCCTCTAATGAACCTTCTAATATGGTAAATGGGAGTCTTAATTCTTCATTAAATGGAAAAGGGAGATTTGGCCATGTAATTTCGCCATGCTGCCTGTTTTAAAGATTCCAATAACCCAGCATTTACAGTTGAATAGGCAAAGATTACTTTCTCTTTCTTTCTCTTCCTTCTGCCCTTCTTGGACTCTAACACACACACACGCATGCACACACTTGCAAATTCTAAGGAGGCATTGCTTAAACACAGGCTTATTGCCTTAGTTATCTTTAATGACTTTGAAATGTATTGGCCTCATTATGGAGCAGTGCAGTTATCAATTCCTCTAATTAGGTGATGTGGTCCCATAAGAAATTCAACATTAAAATACAAAAAACGAGAGTTAGAGGCATCTGTTGCCAGCATTGAGAGTGTCCTACAAGGTTTAAAACTACAGCATAACCTGGAAACCTCATCCCTTGGTATAATGAATTGTCTTTCTCCTCTCCTTCTCCCTCAATCTCTCCCTCTCCCACATCCCTGCAAAGCTAGTCTTCAGATGATTGAAGGGCTCTCTCACACAATAATTTTGCCCCGTTCAGCAGGGTCCGCCACCCTTTCTGTAGCATTTTCAGAGGGTTAAAGAAGTTGTCAAGGGAAGCAGGAGGCAGGGAGCTCCCCTTCTGGCAGTCTACCTTGTGGTACTTTCCCCCTAAATCTGAATAGCCCCATTCCCCTCCCATTCCCTAAGGAGTTCACAATCTAAGATAGTCAAATGATTTGGAAGAGATAAGAGAAGCCAAGTTAAAAGAAAATTACATTGACTGGAATCGTGTGATTCTATGGCCATTTCTGCACTACATTGTTATAGTGCTATTATTCCACTTTCAACAGCCTGTGGAATCCTGGGGTTTGCAGTTTAGGGAGAGGCCTTTAGAATTCTCAGCCAGAGAGCTCTTTAGCCTCAGGAAACTACAAACCCCAGAATTCCACAGAATGTTGAAATTAAAACAATAACGCTATAACAGTGTAATACGGAAATGGCCTATGATCCTAAGACATACTTTGCACAAACAGCAAAGCACTTTAGCTTGCTTAGAGCAGCCCAACCAAATTCCCAGGAGGAAGCTCAAGTGATAGAGAGTGTCAGCCATAGAGACAAGTTGCAAGCAAAAAGAAGTAAAGCCCACATACAATTAAACACCTGCACACATTTAGCAAAGGGATGTGGCAACCATGACAGACTATCGCTTCCTACTTTGTACTATTAAATAATTTTATTTTCCAGTTGTTCCTCCAGAGATGGGGGATGGGGTACAGAAAGCTTTAGTAGGAGGAGCACAGAATGCCACCATTCCACGGTCCACATCATTTTGTTCAGATTCAAGCAGTTATAGACGTTAAAAAGAAACTTGTTGAAAATCCGATACCACTGTTCCATCCATAAAGAAGTGGATTTATGTTTTGGTTTGTGCTTTACTTTTAAATGTCTGCTTATTAAAGAGGTATTGCAGAGTTAATTGGTCTGGGTGATGATGTCTCTGGAGCTCCATCCAGGATATAGCAACAAAAGTATAAAAACAAAAACAGAGTTAATTTATCCAGCCCAGAAGTACTGCAGGAGAAACAAATAAATGGCATTTATGATGTGTCTGAATACTAACGAAGACAGTGCTCCCAGGATAAAGAAACTGAAATCCTGGATGCTGATTGTTTGTTATTAATGGCTATTAAGTCAATTTTAACTTACGGCAAACCTATGAATGAGATACTTTAAAGTCACCTTATTGTCAACAGCCTTGCTAAGGTTTTGCAGATACAGAGCCATGTCTTTCTTGCTTGATTCTCTCCATCTGTAATATAGTCTTCCACATTTCCTACTTCTGACTTGTTACTTACTAATTCTAACATTTTCGTCTTTTCTAATGAGTCATGATATCTCCTAAGTACAACAGTTTCACTTTAGTTATCTTGGCTTATAGGGAGCATTCAGGCTTGATCCTAGACCCATTTACTTATCTTTTGGGCAGTCCCAAATATTCACAGAACTCTCCTCCAGCACCATATTTCAAATGAGTTGATTTTCTCCCATTTTTTCAAATGAGTTTATTTGAACTCAAGACTGGGCAGAAGAAACCAAGAGGGAATCAGCTGGAAAGAACGACCATGTTGTCTTAGATGTTTCTACATTAATGGCCAAGATATGGATAATAGACAAGATTTAATAGGCATCACTGAGACCTGGTGGGATGAGTCTCATAACTGGAATATAGTATTGGAAGGGTATAACCTATTCCAAAGAAATTGACATTATATGTCAAGAATATTTACACCTATGAGGCGATCCATGCCTGAGAGCATGGAAAAGGTTGAGAACCTTTGGGTAAATTAAAGGGGAGAGATACAACAGTGGTTTCATTGTGGGAGTCCTCCAGCCGGAATAAAATATACATCCTCCAGCCAGAATAACAATTTTAATGATGCCCTCCTAAAATAAATGATCAAATATTCAAAAAAGGAGAGATATAATAGTAAGGGGAGACTTCAACTACCCTGATATTTATTGGAAGTCACACTCTGCCCAGAGTGTAAGGTCCAACAAATTCTTCACTAGGCTTGCAGACAATTCATTGTACAAAAGGTGGAGGAAGCAACAAAAAGATTTTGGATTTAATCCTAACCAACAGAAATGAATTGGTCAATGGATGGAAATAGTGGATGGGATTGACTGTGTCCATTTGCAATTTGTTACACAGAGAAAAGGGGAAACCAAGCATTGTGAGAAAATAAGACGCTCACTTCAGCTTCAAGAGAGAAGCTGATTTCAGTAAGCTTAGGGAAATACTATGTGAGATCTCATTGTCAGAAATGTTAAAGGAAAAAGATTTCATGATGCATGGAAGTCTCTTAAAGGTGCGATATGGAAGGCAGAGTTGCAAGCAATTCGAAGAAGAAGGAAATGTGAGATATCAAAAGAAACCAGGGTGGATGTACTTACAGATGAGCTGAAGAGAGATGGATAAGAAATGAAAGAAGAGCGAAACCCCTAAAGACGAATACAAACAAACAGAGAAGACTTGTAGGAGGAAGATCAGAAAAGCTGATGCTCGGAGTGAACACAGGCTTATTAGAGAAGTTAAAAATAATAAAAAGGGAGGGGTTTGGCTATGTTTGTATCAAGAGGAAGAACAAGGAAATAGTAGGACCACTGTGTAGAGAGGATGGTGAAATGCTAACATGGGACAGAGAGAAGTCTGAACTATCTAATACCTGTTTGCCTGAGACATCTCGCAAAAGGAAAACATTGCTCTAACTAGGGAATATAGGATAAATTATGTAGTAAGAAGACTACAGCCCAGAATAGGTAAAGAGGCAGTAAAGGAATACCTAGCTCCTCTAAATGAATTCAAGCCTCCAAGACCAGATGAGCTGCATCCAAGATACTAAAGGAACTTGCAAATGTGTTCCCAGGGCCACTAGCAATCATCTTTGAGATTTATATATATATAAATAAAGTTATAAGCTTGGTACATCGGGGAATGTAATGTATCTTGATTTCAGTAAAACTTTTGACAAAGTCCCAGTTACAGTTACGTGGATCTGTGGTTGGTTCACGGATTGAACTCAGAGAGTGCTCAGCAATGGTTGTTCTTCATCCTGGAGAGAAGTGACTGCTGAGGTACCTCAGGATTCTGTCCTGGGTCTGATGTTGTTTAACATCGTTGTATTTGACAGGTGACTGAATATAAGACATGCTTATTAAAGTTGCAAATGACACCAAATTAGCAGGTAGCTAATACTCCGCCTGAACTCCACCTGCACTAAAAGATCTTTGCTGGCCAGCAGAAAGAGAGCAGGGAGTGGGCCAAATAAACCTTCCATTGAAGGGTGTTCCAAAGCTTGGGAGCAACCATACAGAACTCTCTCTCTCGTGTCCTCAACAAATGTGCCGGGGGAATGAGAGGAGGCCCTTCTCTGAAGATCTTAAAACTCATTCTGGCTCGTATAGGAAGAAACAGTCTGTCAGATAGTCTGTACTCGAGCTGTTTGGGGCTTTAAAGGTCAAAGGTGGCATTTTGTGTTGTGTCCAGAAACAGACTGGCAACCAGTGAAGTTGTTTTGACAAGGGAATCCCATGATTCCTCTAACCAGCCCCAGTCAAAGCCTAGCCACAGAATTCTGGACCTGCTGAAATTTCTGAATCATTTCCAAAAGTTGTCCCAAGTGGAGTGCATTATAGTAATCTGAGCAGGATTTGATCAAGGTATATTTCACTATAACAAGATCTGAATTCTCAAGGATCAAGCACACCTGGAGCACTAGTTTTAACTATGCAAAGGCACTCCTGGCTGCTGCTGAAACCTGGGCTTCCAGACACAGTTCCAAGTTCAGGAGTATACCCGAGCTACAGAACTGAGATTTCAGGGCAAATGGAACCCCATGTACCACAGCTGAATCCTTATTTCCTACTCTGCATTGCAAGTGACCAGGAGCACCTCTGTCATGTCTGGATTAAGTTTCAGTTTGTTCACCCTCATCCAGTTCATTACTGAGAACACGCACTGGTTTAGTACGGAATGTGCATCCTTGGAAATGGAAATATGGAATGCAAACCCATCTAGCATCACAATCAGAGTCTCTGATCTCCGCAGTTTTTTCACTGTAGCAAACATCTCATTCTGATGTCAGAGGTTATTTCCAAATGCCATTTTAGAGATAATTCATGCTCTGAAAATCTGCGCTTCTATACTCAAAAATATAAGCCTTTGTCTTTCAAGAAGGAACAGTCTGAACTAAGCAAGTGTAGTCTTCACATGCTCTACCTCATTCTCCATCAGACTGGAGTGAAACATAGGCCCATGGAAATACGTAACACTGGGGGCATGGGTGCGCAATATCATTGAAAGAGACAACTTCAATGAATTTGCCATAAATTTCAACACCCTTCCTCCTGCTGGATATGTTCACTTTACTTTTCCATTTCTAATGCTTCAAGAAGTCTGCAGCCTTCTTGCTAAAGGGGCAGTCAAAGTACTATCTCCTCCACTATAACATCTCTGGTTTCTTCTCAGCCTCCAGGAGGTCACAACAACAACAACAACAACAACAACAAAATCATTTCCATTCTCCTGTTGATTAAAAAAAACCTGGTTTGTGACCATAAACCTGTTTCCAATTTCCATCAGGCTTTTTCACCATTGTTTTCTTTGATTTGTTGGAGAGGGGGAGAGATGTTATCATTTCTATGTACTATTCTGTCTGGTGAGCATGGCTCCATATTTAAGGGAGATCCACCTATCTATATGTAGATAGTGGGTTTTTTAGTTGCTCCCTCAAGGAAGACTCTGATTGCAGTGATGTAGACTCAAGTTGATAGACTTGGACTCAAGTCAGACTTAAGTTGTCTCAGTCACTTGACTTGGACTCAACTCAGCAATAAATGACGCACTGACTCGACTCGAGAGTTATATATTTTTGATGACTGACTTGCTGCCCCTGGGTCAGTCACATAATACATTCATCCAGAAACCTTATGACTTTGAACAATGCCGCCATCTCTTTTTGCCTACTGGTCACATGACAGTCTGTCTCAAGCCCAAAGTGTGGGTGCATTTCTCAGAAGGGAACAACAAACAGGTTGAGCAATGAGCTTGAGGCAGGGTTGAGGTCTGTTCAGCAGCCTGTTCTGGCTGCGTATCGGAGGAGCCTTCTAAAACATTTCCAAAGAGCAAAAGACAAGACTTGCCCCCAGAGTACAGGGTGTATTTCTCAGAGGGGAACAGGAAATGTGTTAGGCAACAGGCTTGAGGAACAAGGATCCTTCCTTCTAAAGCTTTTGAAGCTTCAGTAAAGGGGAATAAGAAGGATCCTATTCCCCACTTTCAAAGCTGCAGATGGCAAAATTGCAGATGTGGAGAGCCAACTCTGCTTAAATTGTTAAAACTGACTTTATTTGACCCTGTCCAATAGTTCTGGAATTTTGGTTGGGATATGAAGTTGGCTTCCAGACTTGACACTTGGCTTGAAAGTATCTTCAATGACTTGAGACTTGACTTGAGACTTGAAGGTAGAGACTTGAGACTTGAACTTTAGACTTGGAGTAAAAGACTTAAAGACATCACTGTCTGATTGTGGTGTCCGTCTGATTCAAGGAAGTTGCAGAATTGACTGGCAGATAGATTGAACAATATTGTGAACCCTGGTTGTCTTGCCACCATGGGGCTATTACAGTCCTGCTGGCTTTTTCTTCTTCTCTCTCTTTAATGTTTTTATTAAAATGTGTTGAGTAAATAAAACAACATACAGGGAATTACAGAGACATGCAGTAGACAAACGGATAGACAGACTCTAACATCTTAACCTAGTATTGACTTACCTACCTACCCAAACTAAATTAAACTAAACTACAAGTAAGCTAAAAAGGGGCCAAAAATACATATAAATAACTTCTAACTCACCAAGTTTTGGTTCTAAGGTAAGCTACAAAGTATAATTCTTCAAGTGTGTCTGTCCTTATCACGTTACTGCCTAGAGTTTAATAACTATGAGCTGAATCTTCAAAATCAAATATTGGCTCCCCCCCCCCAACAATACAATTTATCACAATCATCTTTAAATTTAACCAAAGATCTTTCCTTAATTACATAGTTAATTTATCCATTTCTGCCAAATCCATATCTTCAACAGCCAATCTTCATGCAAACGAATAGCCACACTTTTCCATTTCTGTGGAAGCCTCTCACCGCTCTGATCATGTAGTGAAAGGTTCTTTCCGATTTCTAATCAGTGTGTTCATCAGGCCCAATTTTTTTTAAAAAAGGTGAGGCTTCAGTTGTCTTTGTCTTTAAGATGTCTTCCATCACTCTGTGTATCATCATCCAGAACTTCCTGGGTTTTCACAGGTCGACCACATGTGAAAAGTTCCTTCTTTTTTATCACATTTCCAACAAACATTTGAGGAACTTTTATACGTATTAGGCAATCTTTCTAGTGTTAAATACCATCTATACATGTTTTTGTAAAAATTTTCTCTAGGGTCATAACTCAGGCCCTTTCCACACAAGGCAAGGGAATCACTCCGTGCCGTTACTCACCGCTTCTTCTGGGGTCCGAAGCAATGTGGACTGTCCCTGAAGCCCTTCTGCAGGGCTCCTCCTTGGTCCAGAACGAATCGGAGCAGTGCGAGGTCTGTAGATCCGCACTGCATCCGGCTTCCAAAATGGCGGCTTCTGGTTGGTTGTGGGTCCTGACCAACCACTGAAGCTCACCACATCTAAAGCCCACCCTCCGCAGATGGCAGGCTCGCATTGGTGCGAGCCTGCAAATCTGCACAAGAGAGCAGGAACGCAATGGCGCGTTCCAGGAAAATAAAGACCTGTTTTTTGTGGTCTTTCAAAAACACGCTGGAGGACCACTTGGGGTCATCTTGGAGCAGACTGAGGTGCGGATCTCCGGTAAGTAGTCCGCTCCTAATCCACTCCAAGGTGCAGACGACCTCCGTGCAAGGACGCACTGCCCTGTTCTAATTGCCTGGTGTGGAAAGGGCCTCAAAGTATATTTCAAATCTTTTACCTCTATCCTTTCCCACTATTCCACCTGGATATGATGCCCCACATTTTGTTCCCATTTAATCATACAAGCTTTCATTTGTTCATTTTCTGTTTCAATTTCCAGCAATAACTCACACATTTTGGCACATAATTATTATTCAGATTCAGATTTATATTTTCAAAATTGTTTATCCATATAAATTGTTATCCATTTTAAACCATTCAGTCAGCTGTTTTTATGAAATCTAACACACATAAGGTTCTTGAGTAAGTTCATCATTTGGTTTCATTTTAAACTGCCCACTTTCTATCTTTCAAAGGTCTTTATAAGTTAACAAATTACCTTTAAAGGTCTTTACAAATTAAACCAATTGTCTTTATTTCTCTCTTAAATCATCATTTTGCATTTTAGGACATAATCTCAGTTTATATTTCTTCCATACACATCTAAACTAATGATTATTAAAATCAACGATAGCTTTAAATTTATACCGCAGAAATGCATGCCAGGTCAAATTCTTCTTATTATCTTCTTATTATCTTACTCTTTTTAAAATAATCCGGTCTTTTAACCAAACCAAACATGACAACAAATTTGGAATAGCAAGTCCTCTTTTATCTTTTACATCCTGCAAGATCTTCTTGAGTCTCAATCTTGGTTTTGTCCCCTACCAAACAGAATTAGCTATGTCTCTATGCCACTGTTTGAATGGCAACTCATTGTTCAAAATTGAAAGTGTGTGAAATAGAAACAGCATCTTTGGTAAAACATTCCTCTTTATAGTTATAATCCTACATAGTAGAGAAAGTTTCAGCTTGGACCATCTTTGAAAATCTTACTTGATCTCATTCCAAATTCTAACATTCTGAAACAGTTTGGAATTCTACTTACCAAAAATCCAGTATTCCAAAGTATCTGTTACTTATGTGTATTATCTCACATAAGTCTCTTGGAAAAAATCCACATTAGTTTTCATGTATTATAATCTGAAATATCTTCATATTTTCAGCAAGAATTAATGAAAAAAAATCTTATAATCATTATTCAGAAGTGAAATAGGTCTATAATTCTTAGGATCTGTCACATGTTGTGTTTGCTTGAGACCACTCTGATAATTTACCTGTCATAAAAATTGAGTTCACAAGTTGTTGAAATGGCAAGTGTAGTGGATCTTCCAAACTTTTATAATAAATTGTGAACAGACCATCTGGTTCCAGAACCTCCCCTCCTTTTACTTTCTTAAATGCCTCCAAAATTTCTACCGTGGTTATAGACATGGTTAATATCTGATTTTCTGTAATCAAAGGTAAATTCTGTAAGTCCAAATATTTTTGAACTTTTTTATATATCTTTTTTTTGTAAAGCACTGAAAAAATTATAAAAAATCTTCTTGATCTATCACTGTCAAATGTCAATGTTTTACTATCTTTAATCTTTAAAATAATTTTTCTCTCTCTTTTTTCAACTTAAAAGCAAGCCATTTTCCTGGTTTATTTGCTTACTCAAATATTTTCACTTAGTAAATCTCATCTTCTCTATATCAAAAACCCTATTTGTGGATTACTGTTTCTGTAAGAGCTTTATTTCTTTCAATTTCTTTCTTAGTGATTTGGGTGGTTTGTTTTTAAGTTCATTCTCTTTTATCTTAATCTTGTCAAGAATACCTTGATTCTTCTGTTGTCTCTTCCTTTTAAGTTCCGCATTTTTTGTTGTCTAAAGAACCCTCTTTACTTTACTTTTAACTTGCATCCCTTACCATTCTGATATTCTGATATTATCCTCAAAATAGTTCATTAAGGTTTGTTTGGCTTTATTCAATATGATTTCATTTTAAAATAAAACTTCATTCAGTCTCCAAATCCATTGAGTCTTTTTCTTGTTAGGAGTTAATAGCACTGCATTATGATCTGATAGAGACTTCAGTAGTATCTCTATATCTTTTGTACAGTTGGCCAATGATTCAGACTTTAAAACCAATTAATTCTTGAGAAGGATTTGAGTCTTTCTTAAAATAATGTAAATTCTCTTCATTCTCCATACATCGATCTCCAAGTATAGACAGGTTCCAAACTGACCATCAAATTTAAAAAGAATTTGGGGAGTTTTCCCTGATCCTTTTTATTTTCTTCTTTCACCAGTTTATCATTTTTAGGGTTAAACATACCATTCCAATTATCCATAAGAATCTACCTATTCTAAGAAAGTTCTAAAATTTCTTCCAAATATTTTTCAAGAAAAGGAGCTTTGTTCTCTGTGGGGGCATAAACTCCCAAGGCCAAAATTTTTTCAATGAATTTGTATCTCCATTCAGAGGAAATGTCCATTCGCATCTTCCAGAATCTTTTCCAGTTTCTATTTAGAATTTCCATTGATCACCACACTTTTTCCCCCTTTGATCATAATAGGAACTGAATTCTACATCCAATTTAGGAGTTGTCAAGTTTTTTATCTTTTTCCCCTATATGTGTCTCCAGTAGGAAAATCAAATCTAATCTCTGTTTCTCCTAATAATAATAATAATAATAATAACAACAACAACAACAACAACAACAACAACAACAATAATAATACTTTTCTCCCTTTACCAGCAGTGTAGGCCCCTCTTATAGTCCAAGAGAGAAATTTTAAGGCCATTTTTAGGCCTCTTCATTACCACAGTCCATATCCACTCTCACTTTTGTCTGAGCGCTTTTGTCCTCTTCTGCATTGCTTTCTTCCTTCAAACTCTGTTCTGGTTTCTTTCTTCTCTCTCTTTTTGGGGATCAGCCATTCAAAATCTTTGCCATGCTTCTTCAGAAATTCTCTTGCCCTTGAAATTGTATTGAGATTAAATTTCCTTTGTTTGTAACATAGAACCAAGCCATTTAAATTCCCCTACAAAAAGGGAATTCCATATTACTTCAACTTGTTTGTTAAGAAGGTGTAATCTTATCTCTTCAAAATTCTTGCTGGTATATCTTTGAAGACTGTCACCTCTTTCCCATCAATTTAAAGCTTGTTCAGGTAGTATTGTTGAAGAATTTCATATTTTATTCTCCTTTTCACAAAATGAACAATCATGTCCCTTGGCAGATTTCTCTGGCTGGCTATTGTGGAATCCAAATGGTACATTTTGTCACAGAGCAAACCTTCTCTTTTAATCTCCAAAAAATCTGTCAGTGCCTTTGCAGCTGTTGCATAGATATGTTCATTCTGCTTCTCAGATATTCCCCTAATACAAAGATATCTTTTCCCTTCTTTCAAACCCAGCAATGTAACTGAGTCCTCCAAACCTCCAAAGAAGGAGACTCCACCACACTCTGAGGCAGCATATTTCACTGCCAGACAGCTCTGACCATCAGGAAGTTGGAGTCTCTTTCCTGCAGCCTGAATCCATTGCTCCTTGTCCTAGTCTCTGAAGCAGCAAAAAACAGGCCCGCTCCCTCCTCGATATGACATCCCTTCAAATATTTGAACATGGCTATCATGTCCCCTCTTAACCTTCTCTTCTGCAGACTAAACATCCCCAGCTCCCTAAGCTGCTCCTCATAGGGCATGGCTTCCAGACCCCTCACCATTTTGGTTGCCCTCCTCTGGACACGCTCCAGCTTGTCAATATCCTTCTTGAATTAAAGTCTTAAGAAGCTCAAGTATTTGTTTTAGCACTGTTCCAACCAGTGTGCTTTAAAGAAAAAAATTTAGAGCTTTCTCTTTATCATCTGCATCAGAATCATCATATTAAGTCGGGGGGGGGGTTAGAACTCACAATTAGTTCACAGAGACATTGAAGTAAATCATCCCAAAACAGCTGATGAGTTTCCTGAATTGCTAAATTATTTCCTCAAGGAGTTAAGAAGGTTGGCTGGATGACCTTATGTCCATAACTGGCAACTACAGCATGGCTGGGCTGTCTGCTTGATCCCCTCCAGTCCTCCACACTTCCAGGGAAACCTTAATGGGGTCCCCTAGAGCCCTGGGCCAGGAATTTCGAACCTCCTGTACGCAGGAGACAATTATTGCGAGTTTTGAAATCTCAACCCAGCATCAGCCTTTTCAAGTACAATGTCCCCTTAGCAGGACTCACTGAGAGCATGGTACCATTTCCAACCCAGAAGTTCTGGCTTTTTCTTTTCTGAAGTTTCTGATAAACCTACTTATCAGTGGGACTGGTTGAAATATGTAGGTTAGTGTTCTCCCCATTAAAAAAGATATGTGTCTCCCAAAGCACAATAGGAAGGTTGGTCTATGCTGTAGGATTTCAGGAATTACCTCTCCAATCACTGCATAGGGACATGATGAGTGCTGCTGTAAAAACACAGACATACACATTTACATTTATGAACCCCATCACTCCCACTTTTTGGGGAACAACAACAAAAAAACCTTTATGAAAAATAGCATTTTTCTGCATCTCAAATTTAGACATTATGTGTAATTTGGAATAAAAATACACTTATCTAGAATTACAGAGTGAGGGGAAAACAAGAAAGTCATTGTCTCCAAGACTCAGAAGAGAGTCTGATACCTATCAGCTTACAGAATTAGAAATAACCCAGTGGACCCTAAAAATGTTCTGCATGATCTCATATATAAAGTTTGGAAATGGTATTTGTGAAGTACAATTTCCAGGGTATCCCAGTACCAGCTGCGATGTTCTGGAGGCTATCATCCAAAAATAACTTTTCAAAGCTCTGGATCATACCTGACTTCTGCCTGAAACCTCTGTAAGCTGCTGCTCACCGAATGCTGGGAGCTGCAGTTTCACAACATCTGTGGGGGCTGAACTTTGCTCAGCCGTCACAGAAACTGTAGTTTGATGAACCAATGGTCTGACAATGGTTCAGCACAATTTTCAATGATCCTGCTAGTTCTGCATTTAATAGACAGATTCCTAGCAGTCACGTTACCTGACAACTTAAAAAAATATGAACAGTTTTCTAGCTCCTGCAGGATCATTCCAGCAACTGCTTCTATAGATCTGTAAGCTGAGACTGGCTCATTCTGGCTGATTCAGGTCAAAGACAGGCTATAGGAAGCAGACCATAGCGTGAACAACCTTTTTTGCGAGGTGTTTTGAAGCTTGTTAGTGTTGCTTGTTAATTCTGGGAAAATATGACTAAGAGAAGACATTACAGAGCATGAGAACCAAGCAGCCTTCTGGATATTGCTGGATTGTAGTTCCTATCAGCCTTTGCTGACAAAGCCGGTGGTAAGGAATTCTGGTTGTTTCAGTCCAGCAGAATCTGAAGAGCTGCAGGCTTCCCACCCTTTTGACAGGCCATTTCTGCACTAGACTGTTGTAGTGCTGTTATTCCACTTTCAACATCCTATGGAATCCTGGGGTTTGCAGTTTAGGGAGGGGCCTCTCTAAGAAAAGAAAAGAAAAGAAAAGAAAAGAAGAGAAAAGAAAAGGAAAGAAAAGAAAAGAAAAGACAGCAAGCTGGATTTGCCCACTTCATGACAAGATGCCATGTTCTGCCATCCCCTCACCATTGTATCAGAACTTACGAAAGGATTGTGAGTGGATCAAGCCCTAGGTTGAAAGAGTGCTTCTGTGAATCCAGGATCACCCATCGGTGCACCTAGTTTCAGAATAGCCTGAGGTGAGTGCTCACAGACACGCTACTGCGTTAGCTGTCTCTTGGCTATATAGATAAATAAGATTTTACCTTTATGGTGCCGTTTAATGTTTTGAGGGAGATTTTGAAAAGAATGGCTTGCTGTGCTTTGAACAAAATTATAATGGCAGCGCCCTAAGTAAAATGTCTCCTGAAGCAGGTGGCGGTGCTTTAATGTCTGCTGCTGTTCCTTGAACAAAGTTGCCTGATCTTTCATCAAAGAAACATATCTCTCTTCTCCCTGTCTTAAAAAACAGCAATTATGTGCAAATGGCACCTGATTTATTTGAGCCTGAGCCACCGGCCAGTTGTGAGTCACTACAATTTATTGCCAACTGTCACTTGTACATGATAGGTTTGTAACAAATATCGGCCGCATATTGTTAAATTAATCTTCCATTTAAAATTAATGGAGTTAGACTCCCCAGGTTCAATGTAATTTCATGTTCTTGGGTAGGGAGCGATGTGTGCTGCATACCGAATGAGCGGAGGCCAAACGGCCTAATCTTTCATCACCTTGAACCTGGTGACGAGGACGATTCCCGGCAACGGCTAATGAGATTGAGCTCGCGTGTCTCCCGAGGATGCCGGCTCAAAGCAGAATTTCTGCTCAGCTCTAGCAGCCTCCATCTTATTTTAATAATTCCTCAGATATGACAACCCTGATGTTGTGTATGAAAGAGCAAGACTTTGGATAAAAGACAGAGAAAAGCGGGGAGATGAAATGAATTTTACATCATTACTTCAAAACCATAACTGGCAAAAGGGAACGTGTCACGGTTAAAAATGTAGTAAGCATTTTAACTGTGAAATATGATGACAATAAGCAGGAGTCATGCTTCCAGTTCCTATTAGGATGCGCCTTTGCCTCAGGCTTTATTTTTCCTGTCATGTTTACCCCCCTCCTCACCAATTGATTTCATGTTTCCATTTGGAGGAGAGGGAGAGAGAGAGATCAAAAGAGAGCAGACGAAAAGGACTGTCTGGGTAGAATTCAAAAATACTCAGATGGTGGCTTTTATTGGACCAGCTTTGGGTCTGATGGCACATAGTGCTAATGGCATCTCTTGCCTTGTTGTTGTCTTTATTTAAGTACAGGCAGGCCCTGATTTGTACTAGGACCACACCACACAGAAAGGCTTACCTGTCTTGCCATTTCCCCACACGTACACATAAGCATAAACATGCTGCATTTAGGCTTTTTTTTTTTAAGAAAGGAAAGTCAAACAATTTCTCTCCACCCCTATGATTACACATAGTCCACACGGCTGATACGAAATGCAGAAAAGGCCCAAATGTGATTTCAAATGACGGAGTTATATGTAGTTATGCTCTGTGTCTCTACAGTAGCACAGTGTGCTTTCTAATTTTTTGCAGATGATACAGGGACAACCTGATACAATTCCCATCACAATCATTGCCCAAATCATTCCCTACACATGTAACATTACTTACTGCAGAAGCTTTACTCTGTATTCTTTATGCCATATATAACTTACTCTACAAGGATTGGCTTTTTAAAAAAATGAAATCCAGTAGGGTGTTTGTTATTGTTCAAGATATTCTACTGTGGTGTGAAAAATATTTTGATCACTATTATCTGCAGTTCAAAATGTATCTCAGCAACTACGGGGTACAAATTGACAGGGTTGCATTGTATGCTTCATTTGCATTCATGTGCATACATTTACGTGTACTGATATGGAACTATGATCCAACCCAGACTGTTTGGACTACAGTTCCTATTTACCTTGCCCAGTGGTTGTACTGGCTACGGCTATTGAGTGTTGGACATTTCCCTGGGCATCTACTTTGCACTAGAAGTGAGATATATTCATTCTTTCTTGGAAGATAAGATGGCAAAGTGTAACCTGTGGACCAAATGTGGTCACCAGGGCTGTTTTTGTGCCCCATGGCCTCCCAGGGATAAGAAATGGCTCCCGAAGCCCCAAAAGGACTTCCAAAAGGTATGGAAAGCATTTCCACTATGTTAGGAGGCCTCCTGGGCCCTCCAGCAGCCAAATATTTTATTTCCCCTCAATGCCTTCTAGGGAGAGTGTGGGACATTTCCACTGTATTTTGGGGGCGCTGGGCCATCGTAGGCATGGGAGAGGCCTTTTTTGAAACAGGATGTGACTTCTGCACACTTCCTCTTGTTAAATAAGGCTTCTCTTGGGCCTAAAAATGTGGTAAACATGGTCATGTGGTAAGGATGGTCAGGTAGAAGCTGCTTGGGTACATTTGGAGATTTATTTGTTCATGTGAATGGGTACAGTGCTTAGGTGCAGCCATCCAGGGTCTTCTGTGGAGCTAATGTGGCCCTTTCACAGTTGCCCACCATAGCTCTAAGAGTTAACTTCTAGTGACTTTAGAACACGGTTACTTCAGTGCAGTACAAATACATGGACTCCATAATATGCAGCCAAAACAAATGAGTCCAAAACCCAAATATTATTAAGAATTGTTAGGGGAACTGGAGAAGAGAAGTTTGAGAGGTGATAAAAATAGTAATTGTCAACCATCAACAGAAGTTAGGTCACAATTATTTTCTGCTGCTCCAGAGGATAGAACCCAAGTCAATGAATGTAAACTGCAGGAGTGGTCATTAGGAGGAACTTCTTGATGGTATGAGCTATTTGGCAGAGAAACAAACTGCTTCTGAAGATAATGGGTTCTCCTTTTTTGGAAATTTTTTAAAAGGAGTTGGGATGGCTATCTGTCAGAGATGTGGATTCCTATTACAGTAGGGGATTGTATGAGGGATCACTTTGGGTCCCTTCTAGATTTCTATTCTAGATAAATTCTTAGATAAAATGCGTTGAAAAAGACAAATCATTTCACCAAAGGATGTGTCAAGCCTCCAAGTGAGTCAGGGTCTAGACCAAGCCTGCCGATCTGTGCCTTGGACCTTCTGTAGTTTATTTTAGTGAGGCTCACCAGATATATTTCCCATTAGGGAAACTGACATAGTGACCATTCTCAGCATCCAGTAATAAAAACCTGAACACCACAAATATCATATAAGCCTGGTCAGCCAGCCAGATGCCCAGTAGTAAAAGCAGAGGCCCACCAAGCTGCCCACCTGGCTCTGTTTTAGGCAGTTTGGTTAGAGAATGATAGAATACTGGGGAGTTAGCTTCCAGTCCAACTGAGCTAAAAATTGTGGGGTTCTTGACAATGCTAGAACATTGTTCGCTTAAAGTGTGTTTAGAATATTCAAAGAGACTTACTCCAAAGTACATGTGTGTTGGATTTCAGCCTTAAGCGTTTATTTGGCCAGCAGAAATAAAGTAAATGCAACATAAGTTGGTCACAGCAATACAAGATGTATGTCTCAAGTGTGAAAGCTGCATTTTTTACATTAAAAAAAACTAGAGATGGAAGAGAAGTGCTAGAAAATAACAAACAAGAATCCAGTTCTTTGTGTTTTAATACAGATGATAGAAGACATAACGTACATCAAGAAGAGATGAGACTTGCCATGAATCTTTGGGTTAGATTTATTAGTGACTTCACTAGTGACATTATTAGTGACTTCAATATCTGTTGAAGTCAGCAAAGCTGTAATAAGCTTTAAGTAAACACTATCAATTTTGATGATTAGATTTTGATAGCAGTTTCTTTTTTTCTTCTTTTTTTTATGTAAGAGCAAATGATACAACAGGATTTTTTTTTTCATGGAAATGTTATCACAGTAAAACAAGTTGTAATTAAGTGTTTTGGCACATCAATCTGTTAAAAACATAGGTACTCCAACTATCGCTATGAATTGGTGTACAGTAGTAGTAAATTTTGAAATGCTCCTTTCTGCCTCCTCACTCCCAATAAGAAGTAAGATCAGTGGTAAAACAGAGGCTTTGCATGCAAGATGGAGCCAGGGATCCCAAATATAGTCGGTGGCAGCTATGGCCATTTCCTCACAAGACTGTTATAGCGCTATGATTCCACTTTCAACATCCTATGGAATCGTGGGGTTTGCAGATTTGGGAGGGGCCAGCTGGCCCCTCCTGAAACGGCAAACCCCAGGATTCCATAGGATGTTGAAAGTGGAATCATAGTGCTATAACAGTCTCGTGCGGAAATGATCTGTAGTTTTAATGGTCAGGTGTTTGTCTAACAAGGCCAGTCTCACAGATGAAAACCGGGATACGTGTGGCTAAGCAACATCAGAAAGTGGTCAAGGGGACAGAAGTTATTCATGAGGAAGCACACACAAATTAGGAGAGCACTTTCCTTTTTCCAGAGCCTGGGAGGGTAAAATTCTGCCACCTCCTGTCCTGCTGAGTTGAGAGCAAACTACTTTTGCACTTTGAATGACGTTTGCAGAAATTGAAGCAAGATGAGGACAACAGGGAAGAGGGGGAGAAGGAGAGAGAAACCGGGACATTTTAAAAGTAGCTGAAAAAGTGGGATGACAGAGACTTAATTGGGTGGAGTGGGGCTTAAGGGAGGTAAAAGTAGGATTGGGGGCTTCGTCTGCAAAGTGCATAATTTCCACCCCTTTGGGTGTGTGGGGCATCAGAATAGTGTTGCCATAACCCACTTCCTCAAATCTGAGCATATAAATTATGCAAACTATTCTGATTATGCAAAATATTCTTATTTGTGTTCTACTATGCAAATCAGTATAAATAAACTAAATGTATTAAATGTAAGCAAATCCATACGTACACATACATGACTTGTACGATTGGAACTGGGTTGTTTTTTTAAATTGTTATTAAACATGTTATCACTATTGTGATTATTTCTGGCACAAAGTACCAACAGCCATAGACAACCTTCTGCTGATCTTCTTTGCACACTGAATGCACCATCTCACTCACTGCCCAACTACTGCAAGTGCCTGGGGGCGACTGATCAGCAGGATGTGGCAGTCACAGCCATCTCCTCCTGTTAATCCCTCACAGCTGGTGGTGATACTTTTTCTGCCACATAGCGAGGAAGTTTGTGCTTCTAGTGGTCATGCTTTGTGTACTTATCTGCCCAAGCATGCTCTTCCACACATTCAGGGTTTGCCAACAGCTGTAAAGAAAGAAGAAGACATTAAAGCAACACGATTTTTTCTTCTCTTTACTCATCCCATGCTGTGACACGCTGAAGTGCAATGATGGCTCACTTTGCTCTGGGTATTGTAATCTCACATAGTGGTGGCAATATGATGGAAAGGTGTTTCAGGTTTTCAAATTGGGGAGGGAAGGGGGAGTGGAGTATCCAGACATAGGGCACAGCCGACTGGAGCGCAGTTGGCTGGAGTCCTGGGCGAGAGCACTGCACCAGAATATTTTTGCTGCAGATTCAATTGGTAGTAGCAGCAACAGTTGTCATCACCATTATGCAGTAGTCTGAGCCTGGCCAAGTGATATTATGGAGTGTTTGTACCCACTCTGCAGAAAGGTCTCTGATTTTGATTTTCCAGTAACATGTTGTAATTGTAATTGTGCTTGCAAAATATAGTTAAGGAAGGTCTGCAGACAAAACTTTCCTCCTTAGTACAATAAGCCTATTTATCTTTTTCCGGATAAACCTTTTGCCACCACTGGGCTGACCATTTCACTTTTGACTCCTACCATGTCGACTGCAGGCATCCATTCCCTGAGATTACCCCTGAAACAATGTGGCCTTGAACAGAATAAAGCCTGTCACCTTTCTCTAGCGAGTCTTCAATATGCTATATTAATTTTCTGATCCATAGCTAGGTGGCTAGATACAAAAGAGGGCACGTCATAACAAGCTAAGCTGGCTGAAATTCTTGCTTGTACATGATTGTTAAAGTGCAGGAGCTCTGCCCCATACTGCATGTGGCCACTCTAGCAGGAGCTGTTTTATTGTTGGTCTTCTGTTCTTTTGTTTACAGAGATCAGAGAGTGTGCGAGAGGACTCATAGCAGCAGTATGTGAAATGGCAGGTTGTGCACTTCGTGGAGCATTACAGTCCACGTGTAGCCTTGTATAATATAATATAATATATTATATTATGGGAAATTGAATAAAAATGCATAGGTACTCCTCTTCATGCTTAAAGAGCAGATCTGATACAGAACTTCTCCTCCTAAAGGCTACCCCCTAAGAGCTGACCTGGGGTTGATTCACACTACAGCATTATAGTGCTGTTATTCTACCTACTTTTACTGCCTTGTTTCAGTCCTGTGGAATCCTGGGATTAGCAGTTCAGGAAGGGGCATTTAGACTTCTCAGACAGAGCTCTCCAGTGCCTCATCAAACTACTAACCCAAGGATTAGTAGACAGATTTCCCACCCCTAGATGACAGTGCCTAGTAAATAGGGGTAGATCTGTATTGACAAATGGGAAAACCCTTCCATTATAAATGTGTTTGCTTGCAGTGTCTGTAAAATGTAGTGTGTTGGGATGGAGAGGAGACGCGTGAAAGAGATGGCAAAGGAGGGAAAGTTCTTTTCCTTTCTATAGTGGGCATTTGACTGGTAATAAAAATGACTGATAGCCAACCATAGCCCAGTCTTTTGTTCAATTCAGCTCTGATTACAGAGCCTATTAGTTGGAGTTACAGCCTATTTAAGAGCAGTGCTTGCCAGTAATAGGGCCAAATGATTTTGGAAAGTTCAGATTTACTGGGCTCCCTACAGAAATGAATTCAGCGCCGAACATATTGATACTGAGCCAGAGCAAAGCCGTCTCTGCTGGGTCCCAGGGAGTTGAGTGTGCTTAGCAAGAACCATGCAGTGAGCAGAATGAAAGATCAGATAGACATGAGGCTCAAGGGCAGGCTAAAAGCTTCAGAGTTCATCACGCCAACTACATCAGGCTAAAATGAGGTCTGCACCAGTGCGGAAAACAGTATTTGTGTGTAGACAAGAAATTTACCTTGTTAAAATGCTGCTGCCCTTCTGTATACATCTTGGTGTTGAGGTGCTCATGACAATCTGGTGTGTTGCATTTTTTCTCTGACTGGATCAGGGTCTGGGATCTGTTAGAATCAGGGTTGTTTTTAGCCATATGTTTTCCTCTGTGTTCTCTTAAACCATGAAATCTATAAATACTCCCACCCCATGTACTTTTGAGTTCTTGTCCCAGCAAGAATCTGACAGAATCAGACTCTGACAATCTGTGCAGAGATATCCCTGTGCACAGGGGTAGCAGGTTCTTCCATGGTTTTTAGGCCACAAGAGATTAGGGATAGTCCTCCAGATGTAGTTAAAAACTCATGGCATTCTTTACCATTGCCTGCAGTGGCTAAGGGTGTTGGGAGTGGCAAGCCAAGGACATCTGAGTGGCTGCACAATTCCCACCCCTGCAGTAAACCCTCCCTATTTAAAGACAACAGTCCTCTCGTTGAAGAACCGTTCAGCTGAATTCCAGTTTAGAGCTAAATAACCGAAAAGGCCTTCCTAGTGGCTACTTCAAGGGACTAGATCTCTTCCAATAGAGAACATCAGAGTGTGGCCAAGATGGCAAAACTTATTAATGAGGAAGAACAGGCAAGCTTGGAGTGGCCATGGCAGTTAGCTTTTGCCCGAGCCTACTGGGAGAAGCAAGAGTCTCTCATCTACTTTCTTCTACCCACCTGCTGAGTTAATTGAAAGCCAATTGTTTTTGCACTTTGAACTCAATTTGTGGTACCTGAAGTGAGCAAAGGGGAAAGTGGGAGGAAGAGAGACAAAATGGGGCGTTCGGATGGCAGAGGATTAATTGGGCTTGTCCTTCCCAAATTGGGAAAGTTGGAGCATATGTACTATAGAGGTTGCAACTAATAGCTGATGTTAAAATCATCTTGAGTTAGAAGTGAAACTCTTCTCTTTCCCTTAACACTTGAAAGTGAAGGGAAGTGCAGGAAGACCAACCAGTTTAAAGAAATGTCCCCAAGCTACCATGTTTCAGCCCTAGGGAGCACAAATCCAAGATGCTGGTGACATCACCATATTGTCAGACAATGCCAAACTAGATGTGACATTAAGTGTACCATTACACAAAATATATTTAACATTTCTTCTGGACCTTTATCTCTTCCACCACCCCTCCCTGAATTTTGTTCAGTTTGATGGAAAAGAAATCATTTTCGGATTATTATTATTTTTCCAAAAGAGGGGAAAAAAAACTTCAGTGATATCCTTGTGGATGGGTTGTAGGGCTTCTTATAGGCGTCTGGTTGGCTACCATGCAAAAAGAATGCTAGACTATGTGGACCTTTAATATCACCCAGGATGGCTCCTCTTGTGTGCTTAGTTGTGAGGTGACTGAAAATGTATGTAAATGTCTTGTCCACTACTATATAACATAATGATCTCTCTGATAGTTTTCAGCTTTCCCTGCCTTTTTGTTCTTCAATTAAATTCAATTAAAACCCAAGGAAAGATACCATGAGGCACCTCTTCCCCTAAGTTTTTTTCCCCCAGATCAGGAGGTAAAGGCAGTTAGGAGTTTGCAGAGCAGTAGAGAGATGTCTTGTAGGAAGAAAGGAACATGCGGCTCCCTTGACTGCCTTGCAATGACAAATTAAGTTCAGAAACATCACTCATGTGAGTTAGAAATAAATTCTAAAGCAACCTAACAATAAGACAGAAAAATAGAATTCCTTTTAACAGAAGAACATGTCATGCCCTCACCAGAAGTATCTTATCACAAGGATGAAACAGAACTTCTAGGACCAGAGGATGCCAAAGCCTATTAAACGTTAGAGCAGTGGTTCTTGACCTGGGGTCGGTGGACCCACATGGGTCCATAATGCCCTCACAGGGGGTCCATGAGAGGTTCGAGGGCTGCTCAGCTCCTCTCCTCCTTCCAGTGGAGTGGTGAGGAGAGAGAAGAACCAAGGCATAAAGAGACAGACAAGCAGGCTTGCTGGCTGAGCCTGCACATTTGTCTGTCAAGTGGCTGCTCTGCTGCAGGGAGGAGGCGGGCTCAGCAGCTGAGTGACAGTGGAGCTGACAACCAGCCAGCCAGCCAGCATTTGCCCTTCTTCTCTCTCTGCCCTCCCCTTTACAGCAGAGAGCAGTCTAGTATACTGTCAGAAACACTTAACACCTCCCTTTTTGCCTTCTTCACGAGGAGGAGAGGAAACTGAGATGGGCAAAAGAGGCAACAGGGGAAAAGGACCAAGGGGGAGTTGGAGGCAAAAAGATGGACTGAAGCAACCCCTCTATAAAAGACCCCAAGTGTGCCTCTTCGTTTCCATTAAGTGCACACACTTTCATCTGAATTGAGTGGTGTCTTATTTTGGCAATGCTGATCTCTTGCTCCAAATTCCAATGTCTTGCCAGGTGGTGGCACAGGCTGCAGCACTACCACCTCTTCTTATTTGGCCTCACTCTGAGTGGGATCCTTGATGCATCATGGTGGCCAGCTCTAAAAAGGATAGCAAGGAGGAGCTTCTGGTAGACTGGATGGTTAGAAAGAGAGGAAAGAAGGAGAGAGAAGGGCAAATGCTGGCTGGCTGGGCATTACTGTTCAATCCTCTCCAGCCTTAAACTGGTGGGAAAAAGCAAGAGAAAGTCTTTCCTCTCTCTCCAGCACCTCTCAGGGAAATGTGCATTTACTTATTTCTCCCTTCTCTGCAATTTGAATACCCTTGATTTAAGTAAATATTGGATGCACTTTAGGGTTTTAAATCTTGAGTTAAGTCTTGGGGGTCCGTGGCAACAAAAAATATTTAAAGGTAAAGAAAAGGTTAAGAACCACTGCCTTAGAGCATCTGGGTTAATGCAGCCACATCTTCTGACTTAGATGAAGATGGTAGACTTCCTCCCAGCCCATAAAAGTGAAGAAAGACAAAGACTAGAAATTGCCAGAAGGCCATCAGAAGGAGTGCTTAGCTCCAAGGAAGGTCTTGTCATGAGTAGTTGTTTTCATTGAAGCAAGTGGTCTTCTTTAGAGTACATCTCTGGTCGGGGTGGGGTGGGGAGCTAAGGCAAAATGGCATAGCCCTGAGCCTTGTGTATTGTGTGGGGTCTCTGGCAGCAGCAGTCTATAAAGTTAAGCTTGAGTAGAGCTCAGTGATGAGAACAGTCCAGTTCTGTGTAGACCTCTGGTAGCTCTGCACAGTCCTAACTCTTACTGATTACCTTGCTGTGTATGACTCTGGTCTGTACCATTTTTTGCTGGGTGGTTGTCCTCTTCTGGGTGTTGCTCTTATCTGCTGGCTTTCTGACTTTGGACTGTTTGATCTTGGCTTTGAAATTCCAGAGGAGGGTGACCAAAATGGTGAAGGTTCTATAAGTCATGCCCTATGAAGAACGCCTTAGGGAGCTGGATATGTTTAGTCTGCAGAAGAGAAGGTTAAGAGGGGACATGATAGCCATGTTTAAATATTTGAAGGGATGTCATTTCCAGGAGGGAGCGGGCTTGTTTGCTGCTGCTCCAGAGACTAGGACAAGGAGCAATGGATTCAGGCTGCAGGAAAGGAGATTCTACCTGAACCTCAGGAAGAACTTCCTAGCGGTCAGAGCTGTCCGGCAGTGGAATCTGCTGCTTCCATGGAGTGTGATGGAGTCTCTTTCTTTGCAGGTTTTTAAGCAGAGGCTGGATGACCATCTGTTGGGAGTGCTTTGATGGGTGTTCCTGCATAGCAGGGGGTTGGAGTGGATGGCCCCTGGGGTCTCTTCCAACTCTATGATTCTATGAACCCAGGAATTCCTGAAAGATGTTCACACAACCTCTCTTTTAAAGGCCTCCAAAGACGGAGAGTCCAATGCTCTCTGAGGCAGACTATTCCACTGTCAAACAGCTCTTACAATCAAGCTGTTCTTTCTAATGTTCCATTAGAATCTCTTTTCATGTAATTTGAATCCTTTGGTACATGTTCTAGCCCCTGAAGCAGCAGAAAATGAGCTTGCTCTATCTTCTACGTGCAGCCCCAAGGTTGTTCTTGTACCCCTTGACCCAGCCATACACCCTGAATGCCCTTTTCTGGTTCTAGAAGTGGTGGTTCAACTTTTAACTAAGTTGCAGGCCTACTCTGGCCATTTCCACACCGGGCTTCTGTAATGGTGCAGAGCGACCTCTGACGGAGGTCTTCTACACCGTAGAGTGGACTGGCGTGGACCACTTTTTGTAGTTCCACACCAGAATCCACTCAGGAGCAGCCGGAACTAGCAGCGCCGTGTACTTTTTAAAAACCTCTTTTTTGAGGTTTTTAAAAATCACGGAGCGCGCAGCCCCACGCCGCTCCATCGCCCAGCTCCGAGGCAGATTTGCAGGCGCGCGCAAATGCGTGCCTGCAGATCTGCCGGGGGCGGGCCCCCAGCTGGCGAGCTTCTCCGGTTGGTGGAGAAGCTCGCCAGCTGGAAGCCTCCACCAGCCGGAAGCCACCATTTGGGATGCCGGAGGACTGCGTAGCAGAGAGCTCGCGCTGCTCCACGTCGCGACGGACTTACCCGGCTGCCGGTAAGCTCCGTTTTTGGGCGTTTTCCCCCGTTCCCCCCACACACATGTGGAAAGGGCCTCTGTTTAACTGTTCTTAAAACAGATTTTTTAAAGCTGGAGAAATGGTCTTCCAGGTGCTTCCTTTTCTTAGAAAGTTAGAGCAGAATCCCAAAGTGGAATGAAGGGCAGAATGAAACATAGGAATTATATTGGGGGAATGTGTCTCTCTCAGTGCCATGAGTTTTAGTACATTTTTCAAGGGCCTCTGTGTTGCCTTTCCTTTTGTTGAAGGCCCCTGAATTCTGTTGGTGGTGTAGCTTTGCCTTAACACCTGTCTATTCTGAGAAGTTAATATTCTTCACTAGATTTATTATCCATGCTATAGCAAAGAAGGAGGGGGAGAGGAGGAGTGAAATGCAAAATGAACAGAAGGAAGGTGGAACAGTGGGAGGGGAAAGAAGAGATGGATGGATAAAGAGAAATGTTGCAGAGCTGTGACAGGAAGGGAGGAAATGCAGGCTGAGGTTCTTGTGAGCATATATAGACATGGGGCCTGGAGGACAGTTTCCTGAAGAAAGTAGGCTGTATCAATGAGGAAGAAATTAATAGGGCAAATGGGATGACTCATTAGAGGCACACACAATATATAATGGATGGGAGGGAGAGAGAGAGAGAACACAATAGAACACATTACAATTCATTAAAGAAGAAGTGATGGTGAGTGACACTTATAAAAGTATGCAAAGTATACAAAGGCATAAGTATTGCGTTTTGAAAATACATAGTATAGAAAGAGAAAAATAAAGCAATAAGAAATGCTGAACTTCTGTATCTAAGGCCATTTCCACGCTAGACTGTTATGGTGCTATTATTCCACTTTCAACATCCTATGGAATCCTGGGGAAATGGCCTCAGTTTCAGGAGGTTTGCAGTCCCTATTATAAATGGCCTAGGGAGGCAGCAGAAGTGACAGCAAATAATCTGTGAATAAGCAAATCTGCAAAAGTGAAACCTGCAAACCTGGAGGGCTGACTGTAATTGGTGAAAATAAGTGTGTGTGTGCATGTATGTTATATACAATCTAAGATATGCAGGCAAATGCACACACTTTCACAGCTATAAAGGGAAAACTACCACAATGCTTCTGCCCCTTTATGAGGTAGATGTGAACTGTATGTGTGTGCTGCTTTGCATATGAACACCAACTGCTAAGACAATATTAAGAGAAGGGAGTTCCCTCAGTTCTCAGATGAAGTCTGACATTTGTGGTTGGACATAGTATTTTGTAAGTGGGAAAATGACCCCATTTTCAGTCTCTTACAATTGGTCAAGTACACAGGGTAGGGCCTAATTTAACAGCTGAGTGACAGAAGACTTATAGGTGACCTTACTCCTAGCATTGTGAAGAAGCCTAAGTACTAGGTAGAGTATCCACAGATGGTGCTTCCATCCTCATAAAGTGGATAAATTTGCACCTATTGAATTTCTGTCCATCATGTTCATTGTAAGAGTCTTGGGTCCTCTGCCCCTTACAAGAGGCAAAAACAGAGGCACTCGTTTTTAAATTATGATTATGAATTTTTATTTTTCCATTGCAATCACAGGTCATTCAAGATGGTTTTACAAGAAGCTAAAACAACCTTATATAATTACAAAACTGTAAAACAATAAAAGTAAAAGTCATTTGTAGTAGATAGCAAACCACATAAAATATAACTAGAACCAATTCAAAACAAAAACACATTCATCAACAGGGCATGTCAGAGTTCATAGAATCCTAGAATCATAGAGTTGGAAGAGACCCCAGGGGCCATCCAGTCAAACTCCCTGCTATGCAGGAACACTCATCAAAGCACTCCCAACAGATGGCCATCCAGCCTCTGCTTAAAAACCTCCAAAGAAGGAGACTCCACCACACTCCATTGAGGCAGCAGCAGATTCCACTGCCGGACAGCTCTGACCGTCAGGAAGCTCCTTTTCTGCAGCTTAGATCCATTGCTCCTTGTCCTAGTCTCTGGAGCAGCAGAAAACAAGCCCTCTCCCTCCTCAACATGACACCCCTGCAGATATTTAAACATGGCTGTCATGTCCCCTCTTAACTTTCTCTTCTGCAGACTAAACATCCCCAGCTCCCTCAGCTGCTCCTCATAGGGCTTCATGGCTTCCAGACCCTTCACCATTTTGGTCACCCTCCTCTGGACATGCTCCAGCTTGTCGATATCCTTCTTGAATTGAGGTGCCCAGAACTGGACGCAGTATTTCCAATGAGGTCTAACCAAAGCAGAATAGAGTGGTACTATTACCTCCCTTGATCTAGACACCATACTCCTGTTGATGCGACCAAGAATCACGTTGGCTTTCTTGGCTGCCTTATCACACTGCTGACTCATGTTCAGCTTGTGATCTATCAAGACTCCTAGGTATCTTTCACATGTACTGTTATCCAGCCACGTGTCCCCCATCCTATATTTGTGCATTCCATTTTTTCTGCCTAAACCTTACTTTTCTTTCTATTGAAATTCCTTTTGTTAGCTTTGGCCCAGCTCTCCAACCTGTCAAAGTCGTTTTGAAATTTGATCATGTCCTCTGGTGTATTAGCAACCCCTCCCAATTTGGTGTCATCTGCAAATTTGATCAGCATTCCCTCTGCTCCTTCATCCAAGTCATTGATGAAGATGTTGACTAGCACTGGGCCCAGGACAGAACCCTGTGGCACCCCACTAGTCACTTCTTTCCAGGATGAAAAGCAGCCATTGGTGAGCACCCTTTGGGTTCAGTAGGTCAACCAAAATAAATCCACCTAATAGTGGCCCTTTCCAGCCCGCATTTTATTACATTCTTTGCAAGAATGTCTCTGTTGTCTCAGTACACATATACTTTAGCCAAGCAGCATGAGACCACGTGACCAATTCTTTGCACAGGCACAGGAAAAGACCGTCCCTGACCTTTGCTGCTACTTTGCACATCATTTAAATTAGGTAAGGTTGTGTCCCAAGTTCTGGTCCTTTAAATTACTGATGCTGAAGCCATTTAGGAGCAAGCCCCTTTACTCTTTTGCAGTCAGCAGAGTGGAACAGCTCTGAACAATGATTCCAACTGGGAAACAATATGTTTGTGCATATGTGGAATAATTCTTACATTTGTCCCATCGCACTTTCTGGATGGCAGTACGTGTGAAAGGGATCTAGGAGTCTTAATAGACCACAAGCTGAACATGAGTCAGCAGTGTGATGCGGCAGCCAAGAAAGCCAACGCAATTCTCAGCTGCATCAATAGGAGTATGGTGTCTAGATCGAGGGAGGTACTGGTACCACTCTACTCTGCTTTGGTTAGACCTCATCTTGAATACTGTGTCCAGTTCTTGGCACCCCAATTCAAGAAGGACATGTTCAAGCTGGAGCAGGTCCAGAGGAGGGTGACCAAAATGGTGAAGGGCCTGGAAGCCAAGCCCTATGAGGATAGACTTAGAGAGCTGGGTATGTTCAGTCTGCAGAAGAGAAGGTTAAGAGGGGACATGATAGCTATGTTTAAATATTTGAAGGGATGCCATGTAGAGGAGGGAGAGGGCTTGTTTTCTGCCGCTTCAGAGACCAGGACAAGGAGCAATGGATTCAAGGTGCAGGAAAGGAGATTCCACCTGAACCTCAGGAAGAACTTCCTGACAGTCAGGGCTGTCCGGCAGTGGAATATGCTGCCTCGGAGTGTAGTGGAGTCTCCTTCTTTGGAGGTTTTTAAGCAGAGGCAGGATGGCCATCTGTCGGGAGTGCTTTGAGGGTATTCCTGCATGGTAGGGGGTTGGACTGGATGGCCCGTGTGGTCTCTTCCAACTCTACATTTCTATGATTCTGTGATTCTATTATTCTCTCTCTCTCTTTCTTTCTCTCTGTGTTTAATCAAAGGCCATTTCTGCCCTACAGTGTCATAGTGCTGCTATCCACTTTCAACATCCTATGAAATCCTGGGGTTTGCAGTTGAGGGAGGGCATTTAGAATTCTGAGCCAGAGAGCTCTTGGGCCTCAGTAAACTACAAACCTCAGAATGCCACAGGATGTTGAAAAGTGGAATAATATCACTGTAACAGTGTAGGGTGGAAATCGCCTAAGAGTGAAGTTCAGTTCTATATGTTTAACAGAACTGGGGGAGGGGGGGAAGAGTTAATATAAAAAAGGATAATTTCTTTCTGTCCCTACACAAATTTTCAATTTAGCAAACCCTTTCCAGAACAGTTCAAGGAAGAGCAATTGAGACCAATGAATTTGCAAGAAGCAAATGACTCCTAGGAAACTTAGAATTGCTTTTGATCAGCTCTTTTAGCAGAAAGGCAATGAGAACATTTGCATGCAAGTGACTGATCGTATGTTAACTAAGAATTACTTAATTGCCTTAATGGTTTAATTTTATTTGTCACTAATCTGATTAGGAAAGGGGAACTAGTGATGGGGAGAGGCTGCAGGAGAATTTGCCGTTTTCTATGGCACTATGGAAAATGCAAGAGATTTATTAAGGTAGTAGGGTTGCAGCAACATTTTTTTGTCTGATTCTTGGTGTCCTCCTTCCTACCCACCCTCATTTTGCAAAGCTTTTAGTTCCTTCCAAGAATGTCTCTTCAGTGTTGTTGTTGTTCCGTGCCTTGACGTTGTTTCCAGCTTATGGCAACCTTAGGCAAACCTATCGTGGGATGTTCTGTGGTTGAGAGTGCGTGATGCAATCAAGGTCACTCAGTGGGCTGCCATGGCTATGCGGGGAATCAAACCCTGGTTTCCTGGGCTGTAGGCCTGCGCTCAATTCGGTACAAGCCTCTAATAACATGCATTCATTTCTGTCCCAGATAAGGGGATTCATGCTGTTTCTTCTGAGCAATTTAATAGGACCTCAGATCTAAATTAATATACCCTTTATGTCTCTGTCAGGGACAGTTAACACTGATTGGCACAGTGTCTTATAGAAGTCAATAAATACATTAATCTCTTGGGAATGTAGGACAACAATTTCGTTAGGTGTTCAAGAAAGAGCCGAAAGGACAGCTAAGCTAAATGGACCAAGCAGGATGTCTTAGGCTGGGAAAACACAACATTCTCAAGCTCAGGGTGGCCTGCCGCTAAGCATCCTTAAGCCTATGCGCCTGCAGACCCGTCTCTGGATAAAGGTGTCAGCCGTGCCGCTTTCATGTAGTGGTTAATTCAGTCTTGGTCATGGATCCGCTTGCCACTGAACGTTTCTAAAAACACCCTATATGTATGGATCTGCTGCGGACCTCCTTTGTGCCCCACTAGTGAGGTGAATATATTGTGTGAGGATGTGGGAGAGGGCCTTCTCAGCCATGGCACCCCACTTGTGGAATGCCCTCCCTTTGGAGGCTCGATTGGCACCAACACTGCTTTCATCTTGACATCAAGTAAAATATGAGTGTCTGTCAAAGCCTTTTGGTCTCACTGATTCATTTCAAGTGCAAATACACATGGCTTTTCAATCAGTTTTAACTTGCTAATATTTTTAAAGCTGTTTTTAGTTTCTTTGAATTATTTTTATTGAATTAAATTGTTTTAAACTGATTTAACTTGTTTGTTTCAATTTTTATGCTATCCTAAAATCTTTTGATATAGGGGACGGTAGAAATATTTTAGAGCTAGCATGGTGTAGCGGTTTGAAAGTTGAACTATGACCCTGGAGGCCAAAGTTTGATTTCCTACTCGACCATGGAAACCCACTGGCTGACCTTGTGTGCATCACACATTCTCAACCCTAGAAAAGCTTGTGATAGTGTCACCGTAAGTTGGAAATGGTGAGAGGCCTGGAAGCCATGCCCTATGAGGATAGACTTAGAGAGCTGAGTATGTTTAGTCTGCAGAAGAGAAGGTTAAGAGGGGACTTGATTGCCATGTTTAAATATTTGAAGGGATGCCATGTAGAGGAGGGAGTGGGCTTGTTTTCTGCTGCTCCAGAGACCAGGACAAGGAGCAATGGATTCAAGCTGCAGGAAAGGAGCATCCACCTGAACCTCAGGAAGAACTTCCTGACAGTCAGGGCTGTCCGGCAGTGGAATATGCTGCCTCGGAGTGTGGTGGAGTCTCCTACCTTGGAGGTTTTTAAGCAGAGGCAGGATGGCCATCTGTCGGGAGTGCTTTGAGGGTATTCCTGCATGGCAGGGGGTTGGACTGGATGGCCCGTGTGGTCTCTTCCAACTCTACATTTCTAAGATTCTATGAAACAACTTGAGGTCACACAACATGATAATGATGATGATGATGATGATGATGATGATGTGACGACGCCAACATATAATTTTAACTTACAGCTATTTCTCCTCATCCCTCTTCCTCCTCCTCCTCCTCCTCCAGCATTTAGGAGATCTCCACCTTGCCAAGGCAGCCCCTTGCAGTTCAAAGGCACTTGGAAATTTGCGGTCATACTTAAAATCCCTGTTACGAGTCCCAGCTAGAGGAGGCCCATTGAATTAATTGCAGGATGAAGTCAACATTTAGAGAACCATTGTGGTCTAGTGATTTGAGCGTTGGACTAGGACTCTGGACGTCAGGGTTCCAGTCCGTGCTCATCCATGGAGACCCACTGGGTGACATCAGGCAAGTCCCAATCTCTCAGCCTCAGAGAAAGGCAAAGGCAAACCCTCTCTGAACAAACCTGGCCAAGAAAATCCCATGATAGATTTGTCTTAGGGTCACCTTTGGTTAGAAATGACTTGAAGGTGCACCACCACAAATCAACATTTATGGAAATTCCACTGATTCAGTGGGCTTACTCTAGTTCAGACTATTAACTGAATATAGGTCCAGTGAGGCTTGTTAGACTTGCCATGGGTTCCATAGAGAGTTCCTGATCTCTGCCATAATGCATTCTTCCCATAATACCCTTCAGATATTTTGCATTACAACTCTGTAATGCATGGAATGTAAAGCATGGAAATGACTAGTGGTCAATTGTTGTTTGTCAAACCTCCAACATTGATTATCTTCCTCTCCTTCGAAGGCCATTCTGTTTGCAGAAAAAAAAACTGCCAGTTTCTTTAATCTGTTCCTCCTACTAAAGGTACTGGATAGACTGTAATACTAAAATCCATCATGGGCCCACCTCAGACTTAACTCTCCTAGATTCAAATCAGTCAGTTGTTTTCTGAGTATAACATCTACTGTTCCTCACCTGCCCCAATTTCTGATTATAATTGTTGTTTTGTGCAGTCAAGTCGTTTCTGACGTATGGAGATCCTAAGGTGAGCCCATCACAGGGTTTTCTTGGCAAGACTTGTTCAGAGAGGGGTCGCCGTTGCCTTCCTCTGAGACTGAGAGAACATGACATGCCTGGGGTCACTCTGAGTTCCCATGATCAAGCAGGGATTTGAACCCCGATCTCCAGAGTCGTAGACCATTGCTCTACACGATGCTGGCTCTTGCTGATTATGAAGTGAAATAAACTTCATCCATCTCTTCTTTAACATTGGACTAGAACTGCATCCCTAAAATGTGCCTCTTAAAAGTATGCCTGTTAAGTAAAACTGCCTAGCACTTGGGATCTCATATGGCCGTGGAGAACCCATAACACTATGGCCATTTCCGCACTAGCCTGTTACAGTGCTATTGTTCCACTTTCAACATCCTATGGAATCCTGGGGTTTGCAGTTTAGGGAGGGGCCAGTTGGAAATGGCCCATGTTAAACTGAAAAATTGCTGTTGCTGTTAATTGAATTAATCTTAGTATATTACCTTGAGGTTATATTGTAGTGGAATAGTGCAATAAAAAAGTATTAATTTAAGTCTGTCAGTCAGTTAGTACACAGCTAAAAATATAAATGCCACAAACATTCTTTCCTCTTAAAAATAACTGAGTATAAATGCAATATATATTGTTTGGAAAAATAAAATAAAAATATGGTTGTGCATCATGGCTTTAAAAGCTCCCTGTAAAAATGAGATTTATAGTTTTCAGTACTTCCATTTTCTTTCCATTTGTTTGTAAAGTCACTGAGCTACTGAGAAAAAAAAGAGAAAGTAAGGAAAAGAAAAGAGAATGGCAATTATAATTTATTATGCAGTAATTGTTACATAAATGTTTTTGAATAAGCAAAAATCACATCTGTTTAGGAGTGGTTTCTGTGCTGAGAGAATTCCCTTTGAAATAAAGGCTGCATTCTCAAATTCTGTAACTGTACACATAAAACAACATATTTATTTCCCCACTGAGTCCATTACATTCCCAAGTCAAACGGCATCTTCTTTTCCCTTCCCATGTTAAAGCCTTTGATTTAATGGAGGTTTTAACTACTAGTTCTTCAGGGAATTTTCAGTAGGCTCTGCACAGATTAGGTTATTGGAAAGTATAGTTATTTGCTTGTAAAGTGGCAGTTCCGTGTCAAAATTGATTTTCTCTGGTGTTGCAACAGTAAGACAGATAAGCCTCTGCTTTGCATCCAAAATAACATGCTCTCCCTGCCTGGATAACCCCCGCCCGACCACAGTTTCCTTCTCAGTGTGCTTCATTTACAAAGCTGTTTTCCACAGGGTCATGGCAGCCTTACAAAATAACACAGGCAGGGCTGGGATCTCCTTGGGCTTTCTCACCCAGGCCACTCCAAGTCATCCAGATGATCAGGGCACATGGGAGGGGAGCCGTGTGTTCTGTTTTAAAGTCTTCTATCTGAAGTACTGCCAGAGGACAGCCCTCCATTTAGAATTGTCCTCTTCTTAAAGGGTCATCCAGTCCAAAGCTGTTTTCAATATAAAGTTATCAGAAAAGGGAAGAGTAGGGGCCACTGATGGAAGTTGAGCATAATCTCCTGGTCAACAGGTACACAGGTCACTGTGTCACAGAGGTTGAACTCCAGTTGGCGCAGTACATCATCAGTGGCAGTAAAGGTAGGGGCAGCAGGAGGAAATGGTCTGGAGGTGCTGTAGCCATGAAGGAGGGAGGCACTGCAGAAACAGTCTGCTCAGAGATAGCAGATTGTGTCGGCCTTCCCTTGCCATCACTGTGTGGTCCTTGGAAAAATGCAGTTATTAGCATAGGGCACCAGCCCCATTGTGAAGGTCATGTGTTAGTCCCCTTCTCATCCCCACTGTCGTTGCAGGCATTTTCAGTTGTCCCTTAGACCTTAGTTTGAAAGGATGAGGTCTGAATTACCATAGATATCCAGGTCCTGTACTACGTAAGGTCGTTCATTATTTTGTCTTGTGCTAGGAGACAGACTCGTGACCAGTATTCTCTGTAAGCTCTGACCAGTTTCTGACGTTGGTCCTTGTGAGTGGACTATCTTAGTGTAGAAAATATTAGGCCAGGTGGATCAATTGACTGATTCAGGATAAAGCAGTTTCCTATGGCGAAGTTGCCTTTAGGAATCCCGTGCTATGCAAAGTAAGGACAGACCTCTTTTCACATATTTTAGGTGTTCTTCTATACCCTCGTCTTGCATTAACCATGAACGGTTAAGTCATGACACATGGACCGGCTGCTATATATTGACACTAAGTTTTGACTTGCCACCTTTTATACAAATCATAATGAAGAAGTATAGCACAGTTGGTAGATGGCATGGAAGCAAACGGTTTAAATCCACTGGAATAATCTGCCAGACTTTCCAATCAGTCTTTTACTGGTAATCTGCAAGGCTTAGACATTTCATCCCATTGCATTTAATAGCTGCTTAATCTCTGCTGCTATCCAGAAGAGAGAAAAGAAGTTGAAATCAACCTTCAAACATAAAGCAAGTAGATATGTGTACAAGGACTGCTCTAAATGTTAGAGGGAAAATATGTATATCTTACATTTGTGTATAAACACCTGATCCATTCAAGCCATTCAAGTGTGAAAGGGATGGGGAGAGTTTGTAACTGAAAGACAGAGCTTGAAAAAGTGACTTTTAGTACTACAGCACCTGTAATCCCCCACCTGGTATGGACAGTGGAAGAACTACACTGGCTGGTGAGTTCTGGCAGCTGTAGTGTAAGAAGCAAGTTTACAAACTCTGCTTCGAGCCACCATCCCATTCTAAAGAAGACTGAAAACTTGAAGGGCTTCAAATAGCCACATGAGTTCCCTTTCCCCCTCTCCTGCGCCAGTTTTTCTTTCCTTTTTAAATGATTTGTTTTAATGCTATTTTTGTACTATGTCAGAAACAACATTCTCACACAGAATTACGAATCAAGTATCTTACATTTCTGAAATTACATTGTAAGGCTACAGTTGTAGTCTTGAGTTAAGAATGAATGGGACAAATCACATTCTGTCATTAAAACCACACATTGGGATGAGTGAGCAGTCTGTCTAAACCTTATAGTCAGAAAATAACTCAACAAATTTGATATTTTTTATTTGTCCCAGTTCTCTAATTTGTTAAGATCAGTTTGATTCACAAGTCAGTTTTCTGGGGTATTTGCTACCTCTCCCAGTTTGTGGTCATCTGCAGATTTGGTGCACATTCCCTGCATTCTTTCATCTAACCCAGTGGTTCCCAACCTTTTTTCACTTGTGTGCCCCTTGGCAGCCTATTTCCATAAATTGGAAATGCCTTCCATATTAGCAAAATGTTTATAATCTGATCTTTATCTGATAATAGCAAATTGAAAAATTAATTTAAAATTTAAAATGGTGACAAAGAGAAGAGACGTAGAGAAGACTTAGGCAGAAAAAATGGAATGCACAAATATAGGATGGGGGACGCGTGGCTGGATAGCAGTACATGTGAAAGGGATCTAGGAGTCTTGGTAGACCACAAGCTGAACATAAGTCAGCAGTGTGATGTGGCAGCCAAGAAAGCCAATGCTATTCTTGGTTGCATCAATAGGAGTATGGTGTCTAGATCAAGAGAGGTAATGGTACCACTCTATTCTGCATTGCTTAGGCCTCATTTGGAATACTGTATACAGTTCTGGACACCTCAATTCAAGAAGGACATTGACAAGCTTGAACGTGTCCAGAGGAGGGTGACCAAAATGGTGAAGGGTCCGGAAGCCATGCGCTATGAAGCTTAGGGAGCTGGATATGTTTAGTCTGCAGAAGAGAAGGTTAAGAGGGGACATGATAGCCATGTTTAAATATTTGAAGGGATGTCATGTTAAGGAGGGAGCGGGCTTGTTCTCTGCTGCTCCAGAGACTAGGACAAGGAGCAATGGATTCAAGCTGCAGGAAAGGAGATTCCACCTGAACCTCAGGAAGAACTTCCTGGCGGTCAGAGCTGTCCGGCAGTGGAATATTCTGCCTCGGAATGTGGTGGAGTCTCCTTCTTTGGAGGTTTTTAAGCAGAGGCTGGATGGCCATCTGTTGAGAATGCTTTGATGTGTGTTCCTGCATAGTAGGGGGTTTGACTCGATGGCCCCTGTGGTCTCTTCCAACTCTATGATTCTATGATTCTAAGACCTGGAAGAACTCATTCGTTGAACACTGCTCATGGGACTGACTGAGATATCTGCTTATATCTACATTGGTACCACTGCAATGTTTACAAAGTGGAGGAGAGTGAAAGCTGATCCTGTGAAAGATTCAGCGCCAAACATGTACACTGAAATGGCATATTCGCAACACATTGTTTAGGGAGGGACTCTCCACCATTCACCAAAGTAACAAAGCGAAGGAATGGGACTTTTCTCAACGTTTAATAATGAAGGAAACCCACTCTACCATTTATCATAACACTCAATTAGTTTCACAACTTTGGGCTTGTATCTTGTCTTACACGTATGTGCCTTCTCCCATCATTATTCAGTTTTTTTTCACATACCCCTAAATCATAGAATCATAGAATCATGTCCTGGGGGTACACATACTCCAGGTTGGGAATCACTGCTCTGATTCTTCAGCGACAAGACAGAACCCTGCGGCATCATACATGTCACCTCTTTCAGTACAATGAGGAATCATTGATGAGCATCCTTAGGAGTTGGTTCATCATCCAGCTGCATATCTACTTTAATAGTGACATTCTCTGGTGCACATTTTTACCAGCTTACCTGCAAAAATACCATGGGGAAACCTGTCAAAAGCCTTACTGAAGTCAAGATACACTACATCTACAACTTTTCCGTGATCTTCCAAATTTGCACAGTAACTCTGCCAATAAGCTTTTGACATCCCCCTCCCCACAAAATACATGTTGGCTTTTAGTACCCATACCATTCTTTGCCAGGTGCTCACAGGCTGCCTGTTCCAGGAAAGATATAGAACCTTTCCTGCTATTGATCTTAAGCTGACTGATCAGTAGTTGCCCAGATCTTTCCAGCCCCCCATTTTGAAGATGGGGACAGCATTTACCTATCTGCAGGGATCTCACTTGTTCTTCAGAGATTGCAGACATGAAACTCTGGGATTACATCTCTTCAGTTCATTTAGTACCCTTGTGTTTCATCATGCCTTGGAGAGATTCATTCATATAAAGTACTCATTTATCACTGTACTCTTTGGAGTGGCAGTCCTATCACTTAATACATTTATTCTATTTTCATCACCTCAGCAACTGGTTTTCTTTTGGGAGAAGACAGAGGGCAAAAGGGGTTGACCAGTTCTACTCTTGCCCGTCAGTCATTACCGTTTCTCTTTCTTCTTCATGCAGCAGCCCTACTGTTCCCTTGTTCTTCCTCTTTCTCCAAACCTAGCAAGAACCCCAGCCTCTACTGCTTCCCTTTTCCTCCATTTTCCCTAAAGATAGCAAAGTAAGTAAATAAATAAAACTTTTTATTGTTTTTAACCTCTCTTGTGAGCCTGAGCTTTAACCCTTCTGATCTTATTGCTACAATTCTTGGCTATTCATATTGGCTATTGATTAGATCTCAGCTCATCCAAAAGTTCTTTATGCAACCACTCTGGTTTCTTTAGATGCCTCCCACGTGTAGTTTTCATTGGAATTGTTTGCCTTGTACCTTCAATATCTTCCTTTTAAGAAACCCTCATCTGTCATGAGTTTCTTTCTCTTTTGAGTATTTTGCACGCAGCACGTCTTTAACCTTATTGAATCCTGCTTTCTTAAAGTCCATAGTGTTCTCTTCAACTGCTTTCACCTTCTCCAAGGTGCTTGCGTAAAGAACTTTTGAATGAGTGGAGATCTAATGAATAACCAGTGTGAGGAAAAAAATGAAACAAAGTAGATATTGAGCAGTTCTCCCTGTTTATTGTAAAAAGCTAACAGATCACAATGAAAAGGCAAAACTTCTGAGTACCTATTTTACTTCAGTTTTTCCCAAAAAGAGGACAGTGCACTTCCATGCATAAGCAGAGACCTTGGTAAGGAATACAGGTTGCAAATCAAAATTGATAGGGAGTTGGTCAGAAATCACTCAGTTAACCTAAATGAGTTCAGATCTGAAGGACCAAATGAACTAGATCCCAAAGTACTGAAGGAAGTTGATACCATCACACAACCACTTGTCAACATTTTTGAGAAATCTTGGAGAATGGGTGAGGTGCTAGAGGAGTGGAGCTTAGCAAACTTTGTCCCTCATTTTTTAAAAAGACAGAAAAGAACATACAGGAAAATACAGGCCAGTCAGCCTGACCTCAGTACTAGGAATTAGAATGGATTATATAGGAGTCCATCTGCAAGTATCTTGAGGACAATGCAGTGATTAGTAGGAGCCAGCATGGGTTTGTCAAGAACAAATTTTACCAAACTAACCTTAAACCTTTTTTTCCACTAGTCACTAGTTTAGTAGATGGTGGGAATGCTATGGATGTCATTTATTTGGATTTCAGCAAACCATTTGATAAAGTTCCCAGTGATATTTTGATTAGCAAATTGAGCAAATAGGAAATAGATAGAAACAACATCGGATGGATCCATAATTGGCTGGAAAGCCGTGCTCAAAAAATTATCATCAGTAGTTGTGCTTCATTGTGGAAAGAGGTCTTAAGTGGAGTGCCACAGTGTTCTGTCTTAGGACCAACACTCTTCAGTATTTTTTGTCAATAATTTAGATGAAGGGGTGGAGGGAATGTGTACCAAATTTGCGAATGATACAAAAGCTAACACATTTATAATAAACTAGAAAAGTGGGCTAAAATTAATAAAATGAAATTCAACAGAGACAAATGCAGAATTCTACATTAAGGCACAAAAAAGCAAATGCACAGGTTTAACATGAGGGAGACGTGTCTTAGCAGTACTAAATGTGAAAAGGACTTTAGGATTATTGTTGAGGATAAGCTGAATGTGAGCCAGCAGTATGATGTTACATCAAAGAAGGTAAATGCTATCTTAGCCTGCTTAAATAGAAACATAGGCCCTTTCCACACGCGAGAAAGGAAACGCGCGAAAACGGAACTCACCGGCTTTCTTGAGCGTCCAGGCGAGCCCGTCGGGACGAGGAGCAGTGCGAGCTCGTCGCGCCGCACTGCTCCGGCGTCCAAAATGGCAGCTTCCGGTTGGTGGAGACTCTCCACCAACTGGAGAAGCTCGCCAGCCTAAAGCCGGCCCCCAGCAGATCTGCAGGCACGCACTTGTGTGCACCTGCAAATCTGCAGCGGACCGCGGCGATGAAGCAACACAGAGTCGCACGCTCCATGCTTTTTAAAAACCTCTTAAAAGAGATTTTTAAAAAGCACGCTGTGCGACCAGTTCCAGTCGCTCTGAACCGGACTGAGGTACGGAACTACAAAAAGTAGTCCACCCCAGTCCACTCCATGGTGCAGAAGACCTCCATTGGAGGTCGCTCTGCACCGTTTTAATAGCCCGGTGCAGAAACGGCCATAGTTTCCAAATCAAGGGAAGTAATAGTCCCCTTTATTTTGTGCTAGTCAGGCCTCATCTGGAGGTGCATCATTTTAAAAAGATATAGACAAGTTGGAGGTTATTCAGAGAAGGGGAAGGAGGATGATAGGAACTTTGGAGAACAAAATACATGAGAAGAGGTTAAAGGAGTTGGCCATGATCACCTTGGTGAAGAGAAGATTGAGGGGTGAGATGGTTGCACTCTTTAAGTTCCTCAGGAGCTCCCACATGCTGGAGGATGTGGTCTTGTTCTCTGCTACCTCTGTGAGGTGGAACCAGGGCCATTTCCGCACTAGACACCATTAGCACAATATACCGTTATAATCCCAGCATTGCCACTTGTGTGATGGTAGCAAATTAGGAATGCCGTTTTCTGCACCCTTCAACCTTAAGCGGATGAGTAGCAGTATTGCCACCAATGTTCCTTCTGCACTACAGCGTTTTTGGCCACTCCCTTTCCCTGCCTTCACCCCACCCCACCGCCCCTGATTGGTTGGGATTTTTTGTTTGTTTGTTTGTTTCTATTTGGAAGCTGTACTTAACACGCCAGTACACTGTTGCATTTTCATGCTACAATACCTAAAAATGTGTTTAAAGAAATAAAAAGTTTTAACTCAAAGAAGAACTTTAAAATAAAAACAGCAAGGTGGTAGCTTTCAAAGTTACCACACCTGGGAGCCACTGAGGGGGAGACAAGCTGGGCACACTCACACCCCACCCGCTGCTGGATCTGCAACAGCAGGAAGCACTATCAAGCACTATTACGATTCCTCAGTGAGTCGGCTGAAGGGATTGAAGTGCTAAAGGAGGCCTTAACGGACTTTTTGTGGAAATAGTATAAGGCAGTTTTACAGTGCTTGGGGATGGGATAGGAGCTGGATAGCAACAACATCATGCAATAGCATGGCTCCTGAACTGGAAATAACCCACTGCTATTTCAGGATAATGATCTCATGAAGAAATGGCCTCAGTCTAATTGTTTGAAGTTATAGGGGGATAGATTTTGACTGAACATTAAAAGGAACTTTTTGACAGTGAGAGCAGTTTGGCAGTGAAACCAACTGCTTGGAGAGATTATAGGGTGTCCTTCTTTGGATGTCTTCAAGAAGAGGCTGAACAGCTACCTGCAGGGACTGCTTTAGCTGGAGATCCTGCATTGAGCAGCAGACTAGACTTGATGGTCCACAGGGCCCCTTCCAGCTCTATGATTCTATGGGTCTCTGTTGGTAAGGTTCGGATCAAAAAATTCTGTTCCCTTTGTTATTTCTTTCATTTTCTGGAAAATGGATTTATCTTTAAAATGTTCACTGCAAACTTTCTAATCCATATTGCCGCCATGGATTTTGTGTGTGCTTGTTTGTTTTTAATGAGAGAAATGCAAGTATGAAACTCCATTTTATATGTATTGCTATCTGTCTGCTCTTGTTAGATTTTTCTTTGGCCTCCAAATGGAAACCCTACTCATGTTCCTCCCCAGTTTTCCCCTTCTTAGCTCTAACCTACTACCTTTTACTAGCTGCTATCTCACCAAAATAACCCTCAAATCTGTGGCACAAACTGGCTTTTGTTTTGATTTTATTTTTGAAAAATAACATGCAGAGCTTTGTGAATGCAAGTCCACCTTCTCTGCTAAGGTGAAGGTCTATCCACAAGCACATCATGAAAAAATTAAAGATTTTTGACTTCTAAACCACAGCAATTCCTCACAACCTGGGCCTTTTCTGGCCACCCATGTGCAATTGTGCCAGTCTGTGATTTAGCCATAAAAATGCCAAATTAAGTTAGTGTTTTTTGACATGTCAGCTCAGACACTTCCAGATTGCTAGTGGCAAGGGAGTGGTTTTGTCTCAAGGTCTCATGTGAAAAACATTTTCTCATGGAGCGCCACCTTCTACGTTGTTTGGCTCTTATAACCCTAGAGAGAACATTTTCATGTACGTGAATGCCAGTGTACTTTTCATTTTATTGCTAAATTATTTCCTGTTAGTTGTGGGCTATGGCTTTGATGCCAGGAGTGAGCCTCACACAGAGGGAGTGTCTTTAACACTCCATTGGCTTCCCTTGATGCACAGTGGCTAAGAATTAATCAACTGAGGTGCTCCTGCTTGGCCAACAGTGTTGAAATATGGCTTTAGTTGGGGCTTGTCACTTCTTTCTCCTTAAAGGAAGCTTGCTCAGTGCCCCACCACCAGAAGAAGAGATTTCTCTACGGCTTTTATTTATGCACTCATTGCTGCCTTGTGCTCAAAGCTATGAACACTGAGTGTGGGACACGCACCCCTCTTCCTCCCCCACCCCCTCAGATTACTAGCAGGTGATAAATAGCTGCCGCTTTCTACTCCATTTCACTAGGCGCAGCTTCTTCCTTGAGGTTTCTGACCTTTTAGTTAATGCCTTTTGCTGCACACCTCCCCCCCCCCCACTGGTCTCCAGGGAGTAGTAATGGACTCACGTTAATTGCCTGTTGAAGGACAGAAGCAGTTTCTCACTGGATGATTGCTGATACCCCAGTGAATACAGCTGTCCTGGTCACTGAAAAGACAGATCTCCCAGGCGTACATATGGAAACATACCAGGGTCAATTCATCTCGCCTGAGCAGCAGGCACGGTAATCAATGCACCAGCTTGAGTCAGTGATTTTTGCCCTGTAATTCCTTTTGCTGGCAAGGCAGCTCAGAGGGGGCAATTGGGGTGGGGGGGAGGAGAATGGTGATGTATTTTGATTCTCTTGGGAGCTGTTGTCATTTAGAGCAAAAATGCCCTCATGGACCCAGAGCATCAGCCAAAAGATTTATGAAGTCAACCTTCTTTTGCCTTGCAGAGTAAAACAGCTTTATTTGCTGATTAGATTTCAACGATTTGCAGCTTAAGCTTGGCAAGGATCATTAATGGGGAAAGAAGCTCTAAAATCTATATATTTCTGCTTTAGGAATAATATTAACAACGTCATTTACCCATACCATTTTCCTGAAAGTCATCATTTGGTATTATGTTATTCCTCTGTGGTTTTGAAAAGCAACAGTAGAATTGTCATGAAAAGGAGGATCTATTCATCACTAAAGAGCCAGTGTGCATTGGACTAGGACTCTGGAGAACAGTGCTTAAATCCCCACGTGGCCGTGGAAATCTATTGAGTGACCTTGGGCAAGTCCCGCTCTCTCAACCTCAGAGGAAGACAAAGACAAACCCCCTCTGAACTAATCTTGCCAAGAATAGGTTCTCCTTGCGGCACCACTGCACCACACTGGCTGTTGTTGATTATGATGGCAAAGTACATTTCATCCATCTCGTCTTTAATGCTGGACCAGAACTGGATCTCTAAAATGCATCTCTTAATGGTGCGTCCATTTGGGATTTTATGTGGCCATGGAGAACCCATTACACAATATATTAAACAGAACGAATTGCTGCTGCTGCTAACTGAATTAATCTTTGTATATTTCTTTGGGGTTATGTTGTAGTGGAATGCTGCAGTAAAAATGTATTAATTTAAGTCAGTCAGTCAGTCAGTACACTGCCAAAAATATAAATGCCACAAACATCCTGTCATTTAAAAAAAATAATTGAGTTTATGTGCAACATTTAGGGATTTGAATACTGGTCTCCAGAGCTGTGGTCCAACACTCAAAGCACTACACCATGCCAGCTCTCTTATGCAACCTATTCATTTGAGTTATAGAAATGGCTGGTTCTTTATTTCTTCTCACCCCTCAGTTTGAGGAACGTGTGTCCTATCCAATTACGTGTGATGCTTAAAAATGGGAGGAAATGCTATTACTGGAGACAGGATCTCAAGAATAGATTGTGTTTCCACTTAGGGCAGCTTTCATCATCCATGTGTGCTCTGTGGGATGATGTGGGCAAGCAGTGACGTGACAACAGGTAAAACAAATCTGAAGCAGTGGAAGAGTTATTAGTGTGAAAGGCTTTTTTCTGTAGACATTGCTGTTTATAGAAGTTTTCTCACAACTCTTGAGTACCAGTATGGGTGGAGAGGTGAAGAGAAGAATGGTTGCTTGGTACCTTTTTGGCAGTTCAAACTGTGTACTGGCAAGTTGGGGGTAGGACAGCAACATATTGTGAGCCAGCATGAGTGAACTTCATACCTTACATCATTTGAGACAGGAAAACAGAATAGCAATCTTTGCATGCTGGAGCTGTGCGCAGAGGGCTTCTCCAATCTTCCACCTTATTTGGGGCCAGAAAAGTTTTTGGTGGCAGCTAAAGAAAGCCAGAAAAAATTCTAGTCTGCATCAACAGGAGTATAGTTCAAGGGAGGTAGCAGTGCCTAGCATGCTGGTAGTTGGTAGTTTTCAAAGAAGTAGCCGTGTTAGTTTCTTGCAGCATAAAGGAGGGGTGGGATATGGCAGCACCTTTACGACTAGCTGGTTTGTATTTTTAGCATGAGCTTTCAGGAATGTAAATCCACTTCTTCAGATGCATTACTGAGTGGTATAAGGCCTCAGATATAAAGCATATTGATATAGTTGTGGGAGTGAGACAGAATGTGATAGGATCCATCCATCTATCCATCCATCCACAAAAGCTCATGCCAGGATAAAAACCAGTTAGTTTTAAAGGTGCTGCCACATTTCTTCCCCCTCTTCTTTTTAGGGAACTAGGTATGGTTGGCATGGGGAAGAGCAAGCTGAAAGGTGACACGATGGTCATCTTTAAAGGTCTGAACAGGTGTCTTGCAGAAGACAGAATGACCTTGTTCCTGCTGCTTCAGAAGCCAGAACGTGAACCAGTGGATTCAAATTACAAGCAGAGCCATTCCACCTAAATTTTAGAAGGGATTCCTTTGCTGCAAGAACCTTTTGACAGCAGAATATATTGCCTCAGAGAATGGTGGACTCTCTTTCTTTGGAGGCTTTTAAAAAGAGCTTGCTTGGGTAGCTTTCAAGGTGCTTTCGTTATGTGTTCCTGCTTGGGCTGGAGGGCTGTTGCAGCCCCTTCCAACTCTGAGATTCTATGACTCTAAGAAATTGCAGGGACCATTTAATGGAACTTCTCCATTAAATGGATGCTCTCCAACCAGAGAGGTGGAGCTCAACTGCCTCAATAGTACAGATCCTCCTCCCCTATAAGAATCAAATGGTCCCCACAGACATTTGTATAAACCTCAGATCTCCAGTCCCATTGTCTATGTATAAAAAATACATTATTTTGCAAAAAAAAAAAAGCCCTGGGAAAAACTTGCCTCCTTGAGATAACAATAGCATGTGCATTTCTATACTGCCTATCAGCTAAGCGCTCTCTAAGCAGTTTACAATGTGTTAGCTAATTGCCCCCAAGAAGCTGGGTACTCATTTTACCGACCTGCGGAAGGATGGAAGGCTGAGTCAACCTGGAGCCCGGCAGGATCGAACTCACAACTTGTGGCTGCAGTACCAGCATTTAACCACTGTGCCACCAGGGCTCCTAGTTAGTTCTCTTCTAAAAGAAGGACCATAACACAGCTTGTTTTTAATTTTTTTTAAAAAATCGTGGTAATCATCTACTGACTACCACTTTTCCAGGATGATCTGATGCAACTCACGGTGCATTAGAGGTGTGTAAAAAAAAATCCCCACCTCAAGATGTTAATGTTGTTGTTGCAGCTATTGGCAGCAGTGATTGTGTTGACGGTCCAGATATCATTTTGCATCCTCTGCAGTGCCCTGGATCTACGGCCTTTCTGGAACCCTCCCTCCCCATTTGACCTTGTCTCTCTCCATGAATCATGCTCAGTGGAGTAGTGGGGTATTTGCAAGTGAGTCAGATGCCTTATTGAGACATACGAATCTACACCAAAATTTTGGTTGGTGTGGAAAGAGTATTTGTAATTAGTTACGCTCAGCTTTTTTTATAAAGGTTTTCCAATAGTTGTGAAAACCCCTTGGGAAGAATAATGGACTAGCAAGAATTTTAGATAATTTCTTCTTGTATTCAAATACCTGGAAGTATTGTAGAAAGCATTGTATTATTCTGTGGAGAGAAACATGTGAGATGTTCTTTTTCTTTTTCTTTTTCTTTCTTTCTTTTTTTGCACACAAAAAAACCCCTCTTATGCACAGAAAAAGTTGGTACACATTTTTTTTTCCACAAAATAATTTCTCTACAACACTTCCAGACATTTGATTATGGGAAGTGTGTAGTGGAGGAATACTCCTTTTCTCCTACAGCAGGGAGAAAATCAGTGTATTATTAATCCTTGCATGTCAGAACAACATAGTCAAGGGTTTACACCCCTCATTGGGATAGACTTTAAACAGGGCTCCCTGCCTCAGCCTTGATTCATTTTGTCTAGCAACAACCTCCTACCTCGTAGTCACATTTGGGCTAAGTGTGTATGCTTTTGGGAGAAGGGCATGTATCCAGATTGTCTGGTAGTGTTTTTTTGGGAGGGGGTCATGCTGATCTTCCTTGGTCAGTTGGCTGTTAACAGAGGGGTACCCTTTTAAATAGGCAGAAACAGTGCTGGGAGAGCCACAGGGAAAGAGTCATTTGTTGGTCATTTTTGTCAGTTTTATTTGAGGAAGATTTTGATGACAAATAAACTTCCAATTCCAATTACATACAGGAAAAAAAAATGAGAAATCTTTAGAAGTTTAGAGCAAAAGCAACACTTTGAAATTATTGGTTAAAAATTAACATCCCTTCATTTGTTTAAGTTTCCAGCAAAAATCCATTATTTGATATATTAACATGAGAAATATGTTAATTTTGAAGAGCAGTTAACAGTTCACATTACTTTTAACTGTCTTTTTTATCATTTCTAATTGTTTAAAGTGACATTTGAAATTAACTTCCAGATGACCATGCGTTGCGAGTTGCAAGCCGAAACAGTGCTAGAGCACCAGGTGGTTTACCCTGGAGTAAAGCATGGTTAGAGACAAAGGGATAAGAGTGCCGAACGCAACACATTCTGGTCAGACTCCAGGTTTGAGAGGGTCCTGGGCAAAAATGTTTTCTCAAGCTGGCTGAGAGCTGCCCTTTAAATTTCTCACAATACACAGCAAGTGGTATCAGTTCTAACACTGAGGAAATGAAAGTGTAGGCTTGCATACTTAGATTCTCAAGACAGAGAGACTGAGCTGGGTATCAGTCCTAATAGGCCCTGTTTGCCAATAAGATGGTAAGGGTGAGACACGGAGGCTGGAATTCAGGTTAGAACATCCACACACATGCATGCCCCTTACACATGTGGACTTGATTTTTCAGGTGATGTGAGGTTTGGCATTCCTGTCCTCTCTACATGGCACTCAAAGGTCCCCTCCTGATTTACTTAAAGCCCCAAAATCCACCGCATTCTGGTACCCCAAAATGTGGGTAACTCAGGGGTCCACCCACATGTCAGTGTCTCCATGTGGGGAATATTAACTCAAAGAGGAGGCCTACAAGAGAGGGGGTAACCTAGGATCTTTGACACCTGTGTATAGCTGTACTTGTGCAGGGAAAAACCAGGCAGAGATTCAAAAACGAGCTTGTTTGTTTTATTGGAGGAATTAACAATCTCTCTCACACACACACACACGCACAAGATCTAAGCAGTTTCCAAATCACACAAGGCTAACTGAAGGAAAAGGGAGGAAAGGTTTGGATAGAGAAAGTTTAGGGCAAAGTGGGTGATATTGTCCAATCTAGCAGAGAAGAAACAAAGCAATGTGGCTTAGACTAGGGCCCTTTTTGCACAGCAGTTTGCAAGCGAAAGGGCCCCTTGAGCGTCGCGTAAATGTGAGGAGCAGTCTGCATGACACACTCAAGGCCCTCACGCACAGCAAACATGCATTTTTTTTATTTTCGGCTTTTAGCCGAAAATGACCCACGCTTGCGCAACGCTCACAGACCCCTGCCATGCGGAGCCTCTGGAGCCGGGCCAGTCGTGTGTCCTCTCCTCAGTGCAGCCTCCAACTCCCATGCTGCGCTGTGGAAGGAAGGGGCGGGGTGCGGGTGGGGCTCTCGCGCGAGCAGGAAGGAGCTGCAGAGCGGAAGCAGGAGGCTTGCGAGAGCCTTCCTGCCCAGGCTTCTCACGTGAGGACCCCAACCCAGCAGCGTTAAAAGGTAAAGTGCGAAAAGGGCCTAGGATTCCAAGGGTTGTACAGTTAGGAGTCAGAGCAGCCAAGTGACAGCCAGCATTCAGAAGTTCTTCAAGTTACCTGTTGCAGAACTAGGGTTTAAATCAGAGCTTTCCAGACTTTTCATGTTGGTGACACACTTTTTAGACATGCATCATTTCGTGACACAGTAATTTCAGTTTTACTAGCAAACTGGACATTAAACTAACCCCTTATAAGAGATACAGACACATACATAAATTGTAATAACAGAATGTATGGAGAAACAACATATCTCATGAAAACCTTTCATATATTTTTAAAAATATGTGATTTATAAGTAATAACATACCTTTCCAAGATTGTAGGTGACAGACTTACACACTAACATGTCATGGCATACCATTTGGAAAGCCCTGGTTTAAATACTCTTTTTCCACCCTGAGAGGGGAAGGTGTTAATGGCTCTCTGGCGGAGTAGACAATGGAGAACACTCACAGATTTCGGCACTCTTGTCAACAGTGTATGTCAGTTTATGGGTGGGAATAGCCAGACCTTCTCCAATCCTCTGTACTCATGTTGAAGCACGCATGTATGAGGTGGCTTTGGGGCTATAAAGTAAGTCAAGGGAGTAATATATAGGTAAGTATAGCATAAGGTCATGCAGATATTTATGCTATGCTGAAGAGATGCTGAATTAAGGCAAATATTTCATTTAGTTTACATTTTGATAAGTAGTAAAATTCAGCAAGTTTACACTTTCCAATCATTACATGGACTATTTTGTTCTGTGATATTTGCACTTCCCAAAGCTTTAGATGGTGAGAATGCTGTGGATGTCATTTATCTAGATTTCAGCAAAGCATTTGATAAAGTCCCCCATGATAATTTGATTAGCAAAGACATGGAATAGATGGAAACACTATTAGATGGATCCATAATTAGTTGGAAAACTATACTCAAAGAGTTGTTATCGGTGGCTCTGCTTCAGATTGGAAGATGGTCTCACATGGCTTGTTGGAGGGTTCATCAATATTTTTATCAATGATTTAGATGATGGGCTGGAAGGGATCCTTTTCATTGCAGATGATATAAAACTGGAAGGGGTAGCTGACACAATGGAGGATAGGAACGGAATTGAAAGAGACAAAGATAAACTAGAAAAGTGGACTGAAATTAATAAAATGAAATTGAACAAAGGTAAATGTAAAGTCTGGGAAGATATAGGATGGAAGATACTTGGTTCAGCAGTACTAAATATGAAAAAGACCTTGGGATTATTGCTAATGGTAAGATGAACATGACCCAGCAGTGTGATACTGCAACAAGGAAGGCAAATGCTATCTTAGCTTGCTTTCATAGAAGCATAGTTTCCAAATGGAGGGAAGTAATAGTCCTCCTATATTGTGTGCTGCTTATGGCTCATCTGGAGTATTTTGTTTGGTTTGCCTCTTTTTAAAAAGGATATAGACAAGTTGGAGGTTGTTCAGAGAAGGGGAAGAATGGTGATAGGAGCTTTGGAGAACAAAATACATGAGAAGTGGTTGAGGAAGCTGGGCATGTTCAACTTGATGAAGAGAAGATTGAGGGGTGACATGATTGCACTCTTTAAGTACCTCATGAGCTCCCATGTGCCGAAGGGTGTGGTCTTTACCTCTGTGGGTGGAACTAGGTCTAATGGTTTGAAGTTAGAGGGGGATCGATTTTGACTGAGCATTGGAAGGAACGTTTTGACAGTTGGCAATGGAACTGACTCCTTCTCTGGATGTCTTCAAGAAGAGGCTGATTAAGCAGGAGATCCTACATTGAACAACAGGCTGGACTTGATGGTCCACAGCGTCCCTTCCAAGTCTATGGTTCTATGGTTTTATGGTGGAATTCTCCAAATACAAATAAATATAAAATGATGCGTTAGAAGGAAAAGTGCTCAGAGAAGTAACCACTGCACTGAAAAGTACATAAAGCAACAGTATAAGAAGAAAACAAGACTTGTAATTTTTTAAAAATATGTCAAATGGAACTGCTTACAAATATACGCATGCCGGGTGGGGAGAAGTACAGTGGACCCTCTATGTCTGCCAGAGTTCCATTCCAGGAACCCCAGTGAATAACAAAAAACACTAATACTTGCATCCCATAATACTAAATGGCAGTGATGTAGACTTGAGTCAATAGACTCAGACTCAAGCCGGACTTAAGTCGCTTCAGTGACTCGACTGGGACTCGACTTGGCCATAAATGATGCACTGACTTGACTTGACTCAAGACTTGTATATTTTTGATGACTAACTTGCTGCCCTTGATTCAGTAACATAACACACTCATTCAGAAACCTAACGACTTCGAACAACGCCTCCATCTCTTTTTGCGTACTGGTCACAGCGCAAGCTGTCTCAAGCCCTAAGTGTTAGTGCATTTCTCAGAGGGGAACAGCAAACAAGTTAGGCAATGGGCTTGAGGCAGGCTTGAGCCTGTTCCTGCTGCATATCGGAGGAGCCCCCTAAAACATTTCCTAAGAACAAAAGAGAAGTCTCACCCCTAGAATGCAGGGTGCATTTCTCAGAGGGTAACAGCAAACGTGTTCGACAACAGGCTTGAGGAAGAAGGATCCTTCCTTCTAAATCTTTTCAACATTCAGTAATGGGATTTAAGATAGGATCCTATTCCCCACTTCCAGAGCTGCAGATGGCAAAATTGCAAATGTGGAGAACCGACTCTGCTTAAATTGTTAAAACTGACTTTATTTAATTCTATCCAATAATTCTGGAATTTTGGTTGGGGTATAAAGTTGTCTTCCACACTTGAGACTTGACTTGAGACTTGACGAGAAAGTATCTTCAAGGACTTGAGACTCGACTTGAGACTTGAAGGTAGAGACTTGAGATTTGACTTGAGACTTGGAGTAAAAGACTTAAATACATCATTGCTAAATAGCAGTATGTGCACCCAGATGCTTCAGCACCTCTGCGGGCACGTCTCTGTCGTTTTAGGTATAGGATGCAACATTCTGTGGTTGCTTGAAATTATGGATCTGGAGGTCGCAGGGCTCGTTCTACATTAAAGGGTCTGAATAGTTAGCCCCAACTACAATAGACTCATTGAATTGTTGAATTGTAGATCAACATGTAGGCAAATTCCATTGATTCACTAATCCCATTGATTCACTGATTCACTTTACTCAGTTTGGTACCACCAATAGGCCTGTTGCACAGACTTTTGAAAACGTAACACAAAAATGAGAGGGAACAGACTTAAGATTGAGAAGATGAGAAAAAGAAAAACCGAACTTGTCAGACGGATTCTGGTAGCGCCCTAAGATTCAAGGTCCTCCTATTGGACTTGGACTTAATTAAAGGTAGCAAAGTTCTTCATAAATCCAGAAAAGAAATAGTAAAAATGTCTAGTACGGAAATGACTGATAATGCTGATAATTTTTGTTTTGGTTTGAAAGAAGAACAGAGACATTTCTTCTCAAGCTGCTTCTGCCATTTTATAATTTATGAATCCAACAATACAGTGTCAGAAATCTGTAGCACGCTGTGAGTAAAACACGCCAGCATGCGCCAGGAAACCATCACTGGTTGCCAAGGCAACAGCCAACAAATTTCTATGATAATGCACATGGTGATGTTCATTGTGGGACACCACTAGAGGAGTAATTTATGTGAGCTAATTGGCTATGTGTCTGTACTGAAAAATGTATTAAAGAAATGTTTCTGTATTTATTAATTGGCTTCTCTCCCTCCTATTTCTCCTCCGCTTTTTTCAAGCCATAGATATGTAACCTTAGGCTGAATTTAAATTTGAGCAGAGGAGAATGTTGAAATTGTTTTGCCAGCTTACCAGGCAATTAAGCATTTCCAGACTGACAAAGAATCGGCTTTTGTCCTTCCTTCAACTCTCTCCCCTCCCCTCTCCTTCCTTTGCCTTTTTCTTCCAGTGAGATTAAGTAAAGTGGATGGCGGCGTTGAGAAAACGGAAATAGGGCCAGAAAAAGGAGCTGTGTTCGCAGGCTGGTTTTGTGGCATCCCGTAATTAAAGGTGGAATGGGACTGGAGGCTGGCCAAACAGCCAAACAAAAAAAGCATTTTGAGCAGGTTCAAAAACACTGCTGTGGAGCAGAGTTTTAGGCAGCTTCCAGCAGCAGAGCCAGGGATTTAGGCTGCATAAAATGCTCACGCTTTCAGCCAGACCTGGATGAGGGGAAGACAGCTGAAGAAAAGATCAGGAGCAAATGCACGCCACTCTTGGCGCTTTGGCCATTTCTGCACTAGACTGTTATAGTGCAGAAATGGCTTTTTTTTATTAGCAGAAAGATCAGGAAAGTTTCACACATCGCTTTCCCCCTTTCCCCCTTATAAGGAAGGAAAAAAGAGAGGGAGGGAAGGAGCAGTATATAATTTAAAGAATACAGTCGGCCCTCCACATTTGCAGGTTTGACTTTCACGGATTTGATTATTTCTGAGTTTCTTCAACCCCAGCCCCCTTCACCTCAAGTGCTTCTTTTCTTGGGGAACTTTCCTTCTCTGTGGCTCAAATTAGGCTGGGCACCCCTTGAAAGCCTGCCTCTGGTCCTCTTCCTCCACCAACTGCTGCTGACCGGCTAAGGGCAGATTGCAGCCCAATTTTTCAGTTCCACAAACCTTCTCCCGCTGCCCCCTACACATCCAAGGAAGGAGATGGATGTGAGAGAGGAAATATAGGGCCACTATGCTGAACCACCCCTTTCTCTTTTCTCTCTGACCTGATTTAGACCCTGGGTGTCCATTGTCCCTAGCACAACTCAGTCCCCTTTCCACAGACACCCACACACACATTTTGGTATTTGTGATTTTTCTACTTTTACAAGGAATCTGCACCTCTAACCCTAGCAAATGTGGAGGGCCAAGTGTACTCATAAATTTTTCTCTTCCGCAGTGAAAAAAAAGAATAACACCATGATGGATGAAAACCTTCTGAGAAAGTGGGGAATAACCAAGAGATTCTTTACACTTTGGGGCTTCTTTTCAGAGAATTCATTTGCACAAAAGAACACATACTATTTGCATGGAAAATACATTTTTGTGGGGATGCAGAAAACCAGTTTTCTGTTGAAAGGCAACCTTTTTTTGTATCAGAAACTGCATTTTGTGTAAAGCATGCTGTTTCCTCTGCTAAAAGCATGGGACTTTTGTGCAAATTAATTTATGAAAACAAAACAAACCTGTCCCCCAAATTAAAACAGTTGTCAAAATGTACAGAAGCTTTCCTGTTTTCACACAGCAGAATGAATACTGCTGGAATTATTCATTACAGAGAAAGTGAGAGAAAGAGAAAATGTGACTCTGTATGGGGTGTGTGTGTGTGTTTGAGAAATGTGAACACTCTTGTTTGCAATTAGGCTTAGCGGTTGCACAAGCACTGTTCGGTGTCTGACATGTCTGTAATAATGAGGCTCAGGTGTGTAGGTGTAGGGCTAATTTCTTGCCGTCCTAATTATTTACAGTCATCAATCAATGCTCACATTGATGTTCACTTCCTATCACTCTTCATATTTTTATTTGCTAAATTTTATATGATGGAATAGTCCCCTGGGCCTGCTATTATTATATGCCTTCCAGTCAACTCTGATTTATGGTGTTCCTCTCCTAGGGTTTCTTGGCAAGATCATTCAGAGGAGGTTTGCCAATGCCTTTCTCTCAGGCTCAGAAAGCATGATTTGACCAAGGTCACTCTGTGGGTTTCCGTGGCTGAGTGGCGATTGGAACCCTGGTCTCCCAGTGTTACTCTAGGACTCAAACTGCTACGCCATGGATCTCAGTTTTCAGGATACTGACTCTCAAATTGTATTCCTGAGGAAAGATGGAGATATTCCCTGTATATGTGACTGGTTGCTCACCTTTCTCTGCCAAGTCTCTCTTTCTAATATTAAACACAGCTAGTCTTTAAAAAAAATGGCATTGGACTGCCCTAGGCTTACACCTTTACCCTTTCTATTTAACAAATTGAGGCCCTTTCTGCATGACATTGTCAGCCCTCCTCAGCTACGTCTTGCTCCTGGTCTAGGAGCCGTCTTTCCACATGATGTTGTTGCTAGCCAGCTGCTATCCCTTCCCCAAACTTGACTAATCAGTTCTTTTTCATTGGTGGGGAGAAACCATCATTGACATCCCTTTCACGCGACAATTGCGTCGGCAGTTCCTCCATGGCGGCTTCCTCTTGTCGCCGATCCAGCAGCGGAATGGACCGTGGACGCTGCCAGCCTCTCCCTCCCTCTGTGGCTCCCAGGGCAATCTCTGCCCAGCAGTTGACTGGCTGCTTCTGTTGCATCAGCACTGAACGCAGAAGGAGAAGGGGACAAAGGAGCACATGACGTGATAATTTCAATACCTACTACCGCCATGTTATCATTTTGCACGTCCCCTTTGAATTTTAATTTTTTTTAATCCCTTTATTACTGTGAGCACAATTGCACAGTATAGCTGGCTGACATGATCCAGTTAGCCCAGTCCACTGCGCTAACGTTAGCACAGCTTCTGAGAAAAAAAAAAGTTTAAAAAGACCAATCAGGAGCTTTGGGGTTGGGACAGGGCGGGGAGAGGTGGGGCAGGGAGCGGCCAGAGACACCGTGCTGCGGAAGACACCCTGGTTTCAATGCCGGTACTCATCTGCTGACGCGAGAGGCCGGCAGAAAGGGTTTTAATATCCATTCCAGCCTGGAAATGGCAATGCTCCAATGAATGTGGATCTATCTGATATTGAGATATGCTGCAGAAGGGGCCTGAGAGACTGTACTAAATCCATGCGATTCCAGGTTTCAGTGGCCCCTTTATATCATGAGCCCAAAGCCTTTTTAAAAAACAGTATAAGTGAAGGAACCTCATAAGAAGGATAGCTTACTACAAATTCACGTGAAGATGATTACAGATTGCTAGAATAATGAAACTGATTTTGTATAATAGCTCAGAAAAACACAAGGATCATTGAGCTCTGAGAATACTTCTTCTGTCACGCACTGACAGAAGCAGGCGTGATCGCTCATTCCAGTGCCGGCAATGGCTGCCTACCTATTCAAAGATATTCTACTCCCATCACCTCATTTCCAGCTTTCCCTGAAAGTAGTCAGTTACTATATAACTTTTTTCTCCTTGTCCTGTTCCATTGTCAAGCGTGTTCTAGTGCGGAGTATCATGCAATGCGCCAGGGGTTGCTGGACTGCAACTCTCAGCAGCCCTAGCAAAAAGGCTGTGCACATGAGGAGATGTACTTAAGGACTTCCCTTGATTTGAACTCTCCTCCAGCTAGCTGCCATCAAAATCCCTGCTTTCTCTTGCAGATTAGGAGGGGTCCAGTCTTCAATTGCTGCAAACTGAGTTCAGAGTGCTTCCTCCGTGCTGGGGTTTGGCCTTCTATACCTCTAAAGGTCTTTGGTTCACAGTACAATCAGCTATTTACTGGCCATTTACTAGCTATTTACTAGCTAGGGCTAGGAGACTCAGATCCTCTGTACTGGAGGAATCCTTTGGTGGAGCATGGTACTTTTAAAGATAAAAATCCATCAGATTTCTAAGTAAGAAAAAAAATGCAACACTAATTTAAAAGATTTTGGGTCAACTATATTTATATGTTGGGGGGGGTTATGTTACAATATGCTTCCCATTTGGGCTTCCTGACCACTGTTCTTCTACAGGCTACTAGCTAGAAATCGGACAGGTCTGTATGGTGGCCATTTAATGCATCGGGAGAAAAGAAAGAATGAATCTCAAAAAAGGGAGCAAAAAGAGGATACATGCTTGTACAATATTTGCATATGCTAATTTATCTCTCAGCCTTAGAAAAAGGCAATGGCAACCCCTTCTAAACCAATTGGACCAAAAAAAAGCTCTGTGAAAGATTTGCTTTAGGATCCCCATAAGTTGGAAACAACTTCAAGACGGGTGGCAACAAGAAATTAATCACCAGGCTATTCTGTATTGACCACAGTAGGAGGGATGGCAGCCTTTTTTTCTTTCCTCTCTATTGAGTAGGCTTGCCCCACAGTTAGCACAGGATCATACCAGTTTTTGTGGTGCATAGGATGGAAACTGTGCATCCCACTGGTTCCATATGGCTGTCAAAATCTTTCAAGATATGCTGCCACCCACTCTGTGGATGAAAAAAAAATGATGAAGAAGTCAAACTTCTGCTTTTGGAAGTCTCTAGAAGCAGCAGTTAATTAATTAAACAAAGTACAGGACCCCACAAAGAGTTTTATCAGCATTTTTGCAAGGCCATACTTTTTAACCTTTTACCTAGTATCCAGGATTGGAGTTGGTTCTGGGGGTGAAGTAAACTTGCCCCTAGAAGGCCATGGAAACAAAGTAGCTTTGGCTATGGCATCTCCACCCCCTGCGTGCCCCTGTTCCCCATGGGACACTGTTGGAGGCACAATATAGCAAGTAGAGAATTCTGTAGACAGAGCGAGGCACATTCAGCAGTACAGATGTTATCTTGTTGGTGTTCCATGGCCTTAAGTGGTACCTGAGGCTGTACTTCTGCGTAGAGGAGCTCAGGTCTAAAATCCAAAAAATTCAGTCAACAAGAATGCTGTGCTCAGAAACACGGAAGCTCCTTGTGAGAATGGACTTCCTCTGCAGTACAGAACTTCAGAATGTTTAGCAGAGACAGTCACAATTAATCCTTTGCTGTCCCACTTTTTCAACTGCTTTTAAACTATCCTAGGCTATTTCTGCCCTACACTGTCATAGCGCTATTATTCCACTTTCAACCTCTTGTGGAATTCTGGGATTTGTACTTTACTGAGGCCAAAGAGCTCTCTGGCTGAGAATTCTAAAGGCCCCTCCCTAAACTGCACACCCCAGGATTCCACGGGAGGTTGAAAGTGGAATAAGAGCACTATAAGGTGGAATAAGAGCACTGTAGGGCAGAAATGGCCCTGGTATCTGTTTCCTTATTCCACTTTCCCTCCTTGTCCAATTGCTTACTTCAGTTGCTGAAAACTGAGTTCAGAGTGCACAGAGAGAGAGGATAGGAGGGGCAGAATCTTGCCCTCCCTGTAGACTCAGGCAAAAACAAACTGTTGCAACCTCTGCTAGCTTGTCTGTTCTCTTAATTAATAACATTTGCCCTTTTGACCACACTGGGGTATAGCTTGACCATATGTATCCTGGTTCTGTGAGAAAGACATCTGTGAAATGTCTTTGGCTCTCCTCACTTTCTATCTATAAAACACACTTCTGCCTTAAGTTGTAGAATGGCAAGAGTATGGGAGTGTCCTTAGGGTTACAATAGTTAAAATGCTCATTCAAAATTGCTAAGCAGCTTCTGGAGAAAAAAGAGGGGTTAAATTTGTGGACTGGTAATCAAGTGGGGGTAGGTAGGGAATTATCTCATTTAATAAGAAGTCTTCCAGTTCCTATGAAAGGTAATGGGAACTTCAGAAGTAGGTTTTCCCTGTGGACCCAAGTGAGATGCATGTTGCTTGGCTGCCTCAAGTACATATTTCATTTATATTTAATAAGTGAGTGATTGTATGTCAAATACCTGCTACCTCTTAAAAATGGCTCCTTGGAGAGTTGTGAACTACAGAGTACAAGGCTGTTAACAAAGCAGATATGAAAAAGTAGAGACCATGTTACTTGATGGATAACAATTCAAGAGGCTCTTCAATCTCTTTTTGAATTCCCACATCTCCATGATGACGTCCTACAAACCCACATTATTTACTTTGATACCTTAGCAGATTTGCAGGTTTGGGAATTCACCCCTCCCATGTTCTAATGAAGGAGAGACCATTCCTTTCTGAAAATGAGGACTAAATTGCTGCCTTCCTTTCACATCAGGAGGTCACCAAGTGATGCTGAGTGCTTTTAAAGATTTCTTTATTCTATCCCACAGATAGGACAATGGTAACAATCAGGATAATATTAATCATTCAATATACATTATTATCCTAACTTATTTTTTAAAAGTTAGTAGCCGTCTATTTTATAATTTCCAAATAGTTATTTACTGTACAAAATATAGCATTGGTTCTTTGTATGTACTGTTGTGGTTGTTTATTCATTTATATGCCACTTTTTCTCCAATCTAGGATTCAAGACAGTTTACAAAAATTAAAACAAATACAGTTAAAAGCATTTGTTGTTGCTAATTGCCATCAAGTCAACTTCAACATATGGTGACCCTATGGATGAGAGATCTCCAAGATCACCAGCCATCAGCTGCCCTGCTCAGGTCTTGCTAATGCAGGACTGTCCCGTGTTGGTTGAGTCTATCCATCCGTGTTGAAGTCTTCCTCTTTTCCTATTGGCTTCTACCATCACAGGCATTATTGTCTTTTCTAATTGTTTGTGTCTTCTCATGATATATCTGAAGTATGACAGCGTCAGTTTAGTGATTGCGACTCAGAGGAGGAGTTCAAGCATTGATTTGCCCTTGGGCCCATTCATTTATAGGGCTTTTGTGGCATTCTAAGGCAGTGGATCTCAAAACTGTCCAGCAGGCCCCTAAGGGGTGCGGGGGGGGGGCAAGAAAAATCATCCAGGAAGTGAGGAAATGGGAGAAAGAAGGGCAAGCCTGCGTGGATTGACTGGTCTCTGCAAAACAGCAACACAAGACCTCTTCCCCTATTATGCCTTCCTCCAACCTCAGACATAGCAAAAACGGGCTGTGCTTTTTTTACACTTTTCCCGTTCCACTTCCTCAAATGTTCCATCACTGGTGTAGCAGGGGCATGCCGCTCAGCAACAACAAGGCAGTTTCTTAGGGGGAAATGAGGAGGGGAGAAGTGGAGAGAGGAGGCAGAGAACACAAGAGCTCAGCATTGAGACGGAGGGCACGTGCGGCACGAGGGACCTGCGTGTGAAGGAGGGAGGGGGAGAGAGGTGCACGATAGGACATGGGCGGTACAGTGTAGAGCGGGGGATACAACATCTGCATGTAGATGTAAAGGAAGGTCACAGGGTTAAAAACTTTTGAGAGTCTGTGGTATCCATTGACAGCCAACGTTGTGTAATGGTTTGGGCCCTGGATTATGACTCTGGATACCAGGGTGTGGAGATTTAAAGGGGAAATAAGGGACCTCCTCCCACTCAATGCTTCCTTCTGTCTTGAACAGGAGCTAGGATTTTCCCCTAGATCTATTAATTCTCACTGCCATCACCCACTGAATTCTGAATTTCCCCATATCTGAGCAGCACAGTGGGACTCTGAGGATTGCCAATCTCTATGCTTAAGGTCCTTTCCCTTCCCTCACCTCGCCCTTCTGAGTGAGAGAAATCGTGTCTATGCATGTGCTGAGGAATGGCGTGGGAATGGAGAGGAAACAGAGGTTTTACAGACAAGTATTTATTTTAAGGCATGCAAGTAGACAAGAAAATAATACTCATGAAAGGCTCCCCCCCACAAGTACACTTAAGTGACAAGTAGTTATAAAAGCAAGTACATCCCCCAGTTCAGCCAAACTTCCGAAATAACAAAAGACCAAGCGCAACTAACTAGACTCATTCTAAGTTACTCAGAGCAAGTTGGTCAGTTTCTGAGATGCTCTGCAAGGGCAGGGCCAGGAGATGGTCTACTCATGCCCCTCATTGATGTTTTTGGATGTCCCCTTTGTTCTCTCTCTACCACATGGTCTCCCAAGGATTTTGCAACTTCTCCATCGAAGCATCTCAGAGATTCTCACCTTTCTCCCCCTGATTGGTCACCTGTCTCTTGTGACCTGTGACGTAACCCTAGTAAACCTAATCCTAGCAGTTCATTAACCCTTTATGTGCCTGAAGGGAGAACTATCTCCCTTCAGCACTGAAGCCTGGTAGTGGGAATCCTCATTATCACACAGAGTTCAATTCCTTGCACATCCATGGAAACCCACTGGGTGGCCTTGAGTGCATCACACTGAGCCCCAGAAAATTCCGTGATAGGTTTACCTTAGAGTCACCATAGGTCAGAAATGATTTGAATGCACACACACAATAACAACAACAATGATATCCACAGAACTCTTCTCCAGCATTGCATTTATTTATTATATATTTCATAGGGAAAAAAATTGCATTAAAAGAACACGTTACCTTATATTGCAGAATGAAACAATCAGCATTGTATCATTAAGTTACCAAAATCCAGAACAAGTATCAAAATACAACTACTTTTATAGCTGTACTATATTAACCTATATCTGCATATCAATTCTAGTTCTTCTAAAATATTTCAGAATGTACAATTCTCCCATCTTCCTTCTCACAAAAATGTATGCTGCTTCACTGTCTGCTAAATTCCTTTGAAATTCTTGTGTATATATTATTTTTATATGAATCTGTATTGCTTCACTATCTGAAATTTAATATTTTCAAATATTTTCAAAATCATGTCAAGTTTTTTTCCCCAATGTTTATTTGCTGGTTTATATTTCCACTACAAATGGGGGGGGGGGAGTCCCTATTTGATTGCATTTCCAACATGTGTTGCTTCTGTTACTGTTTATTTTAGATATTTCTGATGGAGATAGATACCATCTATATAACATTTTGTAGTAATTTTCTCTCAAGTGGGCTAGCTTAATTAATTTTAGTGTATTGTTCCAGGATTTATTCAAATTATCCAACATGATGGGATGTCCTATATCCTGTGCTCATTTGGCCATGCTCTCTTTCATAGTTTCTTGATTTTATAGATTTTTCCAGTTATGTGTTCTGCATCTGGTTTTAATATTCTGTCAAATTCTCTTTGTAGAGTTCTATGTCTTTCAATTTCTTATCTATCTTGAATCTCTCTGAAAATTGTCAATGTAGAAGACAGTGTGTGGTGAATCCAGTATCTTTTTATTAGTCCTTTGTTTTTAATTGCACTCATTCTTCTTGTATTTTATGTCATAGTATGTAACCCATTTATTAAGTTTTGGTATTTCTCTTGTATAAAAAGTTTTGTGCGCTGATAGCCATAAAAGAGTTTGAGAATATAGTTTTTTTCTTGTATTTCAACCAAAATCTCAGCAGAGGTTTCCTTATAAAATGATTGTTAAATTCTCTATTTATTTCACCTTGTCATATCATATATGGTCATGCCAGTTGAATGAGCTGTCCGCTCCTTCTTAAATTAATCCAGTCTCTAATCCAATTCAAACACAGTAGCATAATTTTAACTCAGGAATATGTCGGGAGATGATTGAAAGCACCAAGACAAAGTTATCTCCGAATCTAATGCTCTGTGGACACATTGCCTCAGAGGCAATCTTATATAGCAGAGTTTCAAAAACAGCAAAAACAGGTGCGGCAGAGTACAACTACAACAAAAGATACATTATTCCTCTGACCACTCTACCCACAGGTTAGTTACTCACAGACACAGAGTGTGTCATCCAAAATACCTGGAGGCTTTAATCTTCTCAGTTGCAATACGTACAACTATATACAGGATACGCAGATCAATAGCAGATACACAGGCAGAGATACATGCAGAGATACTGGCAGACATAGATTCAAGCAAGCAGAGAGAGAGCAAGCATTCACGCTTCTCTTTTATGCACTCCTGCTTACAGGTCATCAGTCTGAGCCATTAGCATGATGCAACACCTTGCTATGTTTGCAGTATCATGACTCAACCCTTACTGCATGTCCCCTAGGAAATGTGTCATCACTTGCTTAGTCATTCCCCAGGTGTTCCACATGTTCATCAAATTTATTTTCCAATGGAACAAATGACATTGCATTTTTTTTATCCAACAGAATACCTGTTCCTCCTCTTTATTCTACTTCCTTTAAGATTTTCCATTTAATCTTTGGGATTTTTTTCCCCCTTTCCAGATAAAGTTATTAAATCTTTATTCCATGCCTTGAATGATTTGTGCTTTATTATTATGGGAAGATTTTGGAATAAGAAGAGCATTTTTGGTAGAATATTCATCTTAATTGATATAATTATTCCTAAAAGTGATAGTTCCAATTTCTTCCATCTCTGGAGATCATTCTTAGTTTCTTGTTAGTTTTTTTTTTTTTAATAATTGTTATCAAACAAATCTGTTTTGTTTTTGGTAACAATTATTCCCAAATATCTTTAAAAGTTTTGCTGCCGTTAAGTTCATTTGTTTTCATTTTATTTTGTTTTGAAATCTCAGTTTCTTCCTGTTTTGATATGGTCTTTAAGATTATTGTTGTTTTTTCTTTATTTATTTTAAAACCTGACATTTCCTGAGATTGTAAAATTTGTAAATGATTTTCAGTACTGGAGATGGGCTCCTCTAATAAGATTAACAAGATCATCTGCAAAGACATGGAGTTTATATGTTTGATTTTTAATTTGTACTCTCGTGATCATTCCCAATTTTATCATTGAGAATTTTTAAAATATGAGAAATAAGAGTGAGGATAGTGGACAGTTCTGTCGTGTCCCTTTCTGGATACTTAGATTCTCCTTTTTTCCCCCATTTAATATTATTGGCATGTTGATTCTTGTAGACCAATGTAATCCAATTAAGAAATATATCTCCCACATTCAGTCTTTTTAATACTTCAAATATAAATGGCCAATTAACATTATCAAATGCCTTTTCCACATTGAGGAAGAACATTCCCAATTTCTTTTCATTGTGTTTTTAGAAGTACTCGATTATATTTGTAATTGTTCTTATATTGTCTTTTAAGTATCTCTTTGGAAGGAAGCCACTTTTATCTTCATGGATCCATTCCTATAATACTTTTAAAAATCTGTCTGCCAGAATTGTAGCGAGTATTTTGTAGTTGATATTCAGCAGAGATATCAGCTGATACCAGATATCAGATATCAGATTCTTTGTTTCTAATATATCTTTATCTTCTTTAGGAATTAAAACAATGTTGGCCTCACCCTAAGTTGCTAGCCTTGGATTTGCATTCAATTTCATTAATTCTTGCAGTGGCTTTGTAAGTTCATCTCAGAAAGTCTTGTAATATAAGATAGTAAAACCACCTGGACCTGGTGCTTTTCCTAATTTAATTTTCTTTATTAGATTCATTATTTCCATCTTAATGATAGGATTGTTTAGATCCTTCTTTTGTGCTTCTTTTTGCATTATCTAGACATTTATTTCATCTGGTTTTTCTTTTGTTACTTCTGTCTCTTTAAATAGTTTCTCAAAATAGTTAACAGTTTTTTTCAAATTTTGCTTAGTTGTGTAACTATGGTGTTCACACTTTGAGCATGTGAATAAAATCAAATTGTTATCATACAAAAAAGAAAGAAGATCTCTCTTTTTGAGTTTGTATGATAACAATTTGTCGATTTTTTTGGCATACTCAAAGTGTCTGTCTTATAAATTTTAATTGTTTTCAATCTCTACTGTCTCTTCCATCTTTAATTGTTTTTGTAATGGTTTTATTTCTATTTGTAATTTTGTGTTTTTAGGGTTTAATTTGGAGTCATCTTTTTTTCTTTCATTCTTGTAATTTTCGCACTTTTTCCTTCTTTTTATTCTGTAATTAAATATCCTGTTGTAAGAAGAATCCTTCCTGCTTTCCATACTATGTTACTTGGGTGCCTTATTCAGATTTTTTTTGGAAAAATTGTTCCAGTTCAAGTCTGACCTTTCCTAATATTTTCTCATCTTTGAGACTTTTAATTTCCACTGTATTCTCTCTCTCTCTCTCTCAATCTCTGTCTCTCTTTCTCTCTCTCACACACACACAAACACACACACATTTCTTAAGTTACTGATATGGGATTGTGATCGGAAATTGTTCTGAGGAAAACCTCCATTTTCTGTTAATTTTTATTCAGAAATTTTGAACATGAAAACATGTCTATTTAGGACCACAACTTGTGCCTTTCTCCAAATATCTGTAAATGACAAATTGTTCATTACATCAAAGAATGATTTTGGCAATTTTCTTTGATTCTTTTCCCCCTTATTTTGTGTAATTCTGTCTCTTTTATTGGAAAGTCAAAATAATACCCTGAATTCTTCCCCATCTGTACATTAACCCTTTCCTTTTCAACACCTGAGTTATAATACTCTCTTTTCTTCAGGATCTGTGATGGAACATCCTTAAACATCTTCACCATGTTACTTCTGTCATTGGACTGTTTAAATAGCTCTGTTGTAGGAATAATTCCTTTACTCATTCTCTAACAAAATGAATAACCATGTTCCTTGGGACTTTGTGTGTGTGTGTGTGTGTGTGTGAAAAGGGAATTGAACCTGAAGATTTTGTCAATTTTTGAATCAACCTGCTCTGTGTTCCAACCAGTATACTGTGTCAATGCCAGTATTAGTCTTGAGTACAAACCTTTGACAAGTTTTTCCCAATCTGTTGTATGCTTCTCCAACTTGGTTGTCCTGTCTTGTATTTCAATAATTAACAGGATGCAAACCATAAAAAGCAACCAAAATATTTTAAAATTTAAAATCAGTTAAAACAATTTAACAACAACCAAACAAAAATCAATTTGTTTCCCCTGTAGATTCCATTGTCGAAGGCCTGTTGGAATGAAAAGGGATTTAGCTGCTTGTGGAAAGTTATTAAGAAGGGTGCCAGTCAACCTTCTTTGGAAGGGGAGTCTAAGAGCCTGGGAGAAGCCACTGTGAAGGCCCTTGTTTCCTGTGAGGGTGGCAGGACAGAAAGCAGGGTCTCCCCAGAAGTTCTCAAAAGATGATTAGGTTTGCACAGGACAGGACAGTCCTTCAAATATCTTAGATCTTCAGCTGCTGGCAGAAGGACATGTCTTACATGTGTGTTAAAAATGATGGCCAAAGTCATTTTGGCTCTGTTCAAAAATGAGCTTATCCATGTTCATGTACCAAGAAGCATTTTTGAGTTATCTTTCAGGAGGAAAAAGCATATATTTGCCTGTTGTTCTAGGCTGAGCTATAATATTGATGCATAGGTAATCCTGGGGTATGGTTCTTTAATTTTTATAGGCTGTATAACTTGGAACTACACATGTTCTGTGAGGCTTTCCTGATTACAGATTTCTTCCTCAACTCACACTAGTTGCTATGGAGATCAAGTCTAGTTGGTAAAAAAGGACTCTTAACACTGAACGGTTCGGCTCAGGACTTCTTTCACAATTTAATTTTCTTTATGCCACCACTCTGAATAACTGGAGAAAACAGCTTCTCTGAGTAGAGTAAGGATAATTTTATACGTTAGGGGGCAGCTTTGATTGCTTCCCTATGCTGCTGGGAAACTTACATAGATGTATCTGTTGCTTTTTAGCCATGTACTTGCCCTGACCTAAAGGAGTGGGGTTTTTGCTAGATCACTGACTTAGCTGGAAGCAAACATAGCAGCCACTAGCTCTATATAAGAGCTGCCTCAGTCTTTGGAATTCAGTCTCTGAGGAAAGAGAAGACAGTGAACTGTGTTTTATGGGTGACTTTTGATTATTTGTGCTGTTTAGAGGCTTGTGTGGGTGTCTTTGTTTATTTTTGGTCATGTGCTCTCCCTGAGCACATGATCTATGGGGTGAGGCTTCTGCCAAGTCACTCATTTCTTTGAGGGTAGAACTAGCAGCCACTACTTCTGTATAGAATCATAGAATCATAGAAATGTAGAGTTGGAAGAGACCACACGGGCCATCCAGTCCAACCCCCTACCATGCAGGAATACCCTCAAAGCACTCCCGACAGATGGCCATCCTGCCTCTGCTTAAAAACCTCCAAAGAAGGAGACTCCACTACACTCCAAGGCAGCATATTCCACTGCCGGACAGCCCTGACTGTCAGGAAGTTCTTCCTGAGGTTCAGGTGGAATCTCCTTTCCTGCACCTTGAATCCATTGCTCCTTGTCCTGGTCTCTGAAGCGGCAGAAAACAAGCCCTCTCCCTCCTCTACATGGCATCCCTTCAAATATTTAAACATAGCTATCATGTCCCCTCTTAACCTTCTCTTCTGCAGACTGAACATACCCAGCTCTCTAAGTCTATCCTCATAGGGCTTGGCTTCCAGGCCCTTCACCATTTTGGTCACCCTCCTCTGGACCTGCTCCAGCTTGACCATGTCCTTCTTGAATTGGGGTGCCCAGAACTGGACACAGTATTCAAGATGAGGTCTAACCAAAGCAGAGTAGAGCGGTACCAGTACCTCCCTCGATCTAGACACCATACTCCTATTGATGCAGCCGAGAATTGCATTGGCTTTCTTGGCTGCCGCATCACACTGCTGACTCATGTTCAGCTTGTGGTCTATTAAGACTCCTAGATCCCTTTCACACGTACTGCCATCCAGCCATAGCTGCTTTTGGAGCTCAGCAAACAGGAAAAGAAAAACCAGGCATTTTTGTGGGTGCTTTGTAGGAGACTTTAAGGAGGAAGCCTGGACAGCTATGCTGCTACGTATATAAGATGATGAACATGGATAGTGACACATTTGCTGCAGTGACCTGCAACAACCATGCTATGTTTGTTTTCTTGCCAGAGGATCTGTTGTGCTATACCTGCTGCAAGTGCAAACAGGTTGCCCTATTGGAAGAGAAGGTACTGTAGCTTCAGGTCCATGTACCTATACTTCAACCCATCAGGGAGGATGAAGTTTTTATGAAAAGTGTGGAGCAGACTCTTCTGGAAGGGCAAGAAATAGAAGACCCCTCTAGGGAGTGCAACAATTCTGAAATACAAGATGAAAATACTTAGAGGAGGGTGATGCACAGAACTATCAAGAAAAAAAGCTTCAGCATGGAGCTACACTATCAATTCTAAGCTTCCTTTTTAGTCAACGCTTATGAGACACAGGAACAAGGATAAGAACATCTCTGAAATCATGGAGATCTATGAAAGAAAGCTACTGTCTATTCCCAGAGGAAGAGGAGTCATGTGGTGGTAGCAGGTGATTCCCTGTTGTATAGAAGAGAAGCAATGATGTGTGGACATGATAAAATGTGTCAGGAGGTATGCGATCTCCTGGGGTAAATATCTGTGATGTTAAAGAGATGCAAACAAGGTTCATCAAGCCTGCCATTTCTTTCTGATCCATTTTGGAACACATGATTCTGCAAGACATATCCTTTAATGTGTTGTAAGAGACTACGAGACTTCAGGAAGGAAGCTAAATAGCCTTGGGACTCAGGTTGTTATTTCTTCACTCGTTTCTGTTCAAGGAGGTAGCCTAGGTAGAATAGGAGGAATACTAGAAGTGAACAAGTGGCTGCACAAAAGTTACCATCATGAAAGATTTGGCTTCTGGGACCATGTTCTGCCCTTTCATTAAGAAGGAGTTTTGGCAAGACATGGGCTGCACCTCATAGCAGAATGTATTTGGTAAAAGTCTTGCAAATCTGATCAGGAGAGTTTTAAACCAAATTACATGGGGAAGAGAGACAGTATTAAAATGGGCAGGGGCACACAAAGTACTGAGACAATACCCTCAGTGATACAAAGGGAATTGAGCCAATGGCACAAGAGCCCAACAGTGGTGCAGAAAAAAACAACAAGGAATCAGCTAGAAAGAATGATCTATTATCTCAGATGTATATAGTAATGGCCAGGTGTGGGAAGGAAACAAGACGAACTTGAACTCTTAATACATAAAGGCAAATAGGCATCACTGAAACCTGGTGGGATGAGTCTCATGACTGGAACGTAGTAATGAAGGGGTATTGCCTATTCCAAAGAAATAGACCTAACAGAAAAGGAGGTGGAGTACCATTTTGACTTAGACCATGGAAACAGTTGAGAACCTTTGGGTAAAAATTAAAGGGGAGAGGAAAAAAGTGACCTCATTGTGAGGGTCTACTATAGTCTCTTAGGCAAAATAAAGGACCATAAAGGAGAGAGAAAATAGTAGTGGAAGACTTAAGCCACCGTGATATCTGTTGGAAGTCACATTCTGCATAGAGCGTAAGGTCCAACAGATTCCTCACTAGCCTTACAGACAATTTCAGGTGGAGAAAGCGACAAGGGGATCAACCCTGAATGTGATCCTAAACAACAGAAATGAAGGGGGAGGGGGAGGAGATAGTGTGATCCTTGGGTGGGAGTGGCTGTCTCTTCTTCGAATTTGTTATACAGTGACAAGAGAAGCCAATCATAGTCAGACACACACTCTGGGTTTCCAGAAAGCTGATTTCAGTAAATTTAGAGAAATACTGGGCAAAATCCCATAGTCAGAAATTCTGAAAAGAAAGGGAGTTCATGGTGCGTAGTGATGAAGAGGAGGAAAACTGGGAGGTTTCTAAAGAAACCAGCGTGGATATACAAAGAACTTTCAGATGAGCTGAGATTTAAAAGAGTGATGTATAAAAATGGAACATGGAAGAAACCACCAAAGAGGCATACAATTGAATAGACAATACTTGTAGAGGAAAAGTCAGAAAAGCTGAAGTCAGGATGAGCTTGATCTTCTCCTAAAAAGAAAGCAGTTCTCTAATGATGAAAATGGAATAAATCATGCAGTAAAAGGACTATAGCCCAGGATAAAGAGGTAATGAAGGAAAATCTAAAATGAATTCAAGTCTCCAGGCCCAGATGAACTGCATCAAAGAGTACTAAAGGAATTTTCAGACACAATCGCAGAATCACTTTCAATAATCTTTGAGGATTCTTGGAGAACAGGAGAGGTCTCAGCACATTGGCAGAGGGCAAATCATAGAATCTTAGAGATTTGGAGGGGGCCCTATTGACCATCAAGTCCAACCCTTCTACTCCATCCAGGAAATGCAGGTACAGCATTCCCCACAGATAACTGTCCCTCCTCTTGTTGAAGACACCATCTCTCTAGGTAATTGGTTGCACTGTTGAACAGCTGCAAATTCTAGTGTTCGATTGAGTTATATCCTCTTATAATTCAAAACTATTAGACCTGGTCCCATCCTCTGGAGCAGCAGAGAACAAACCTGCACCCTCCTCTCTGTGACAGCCCTTTTGATATTTAAAAAGTGCAATCAAGTCACCCCTCGGTTTTCTTTTCACCGGGCTGAATATGCCCAACTCCCTCAATATTTCCTCATATGTTTCGTTCTCCATATCTCTTACCATATTTGATGTCCTACTCTGAACCTGCTCCAATTTGTCTATATTCTTCCTCAAATGACCTGCTTGGCACGGAACATAGTACTTCAGAGGAGGTCTGATTAGTGCAAAATATAGTGAGACGATTACTTCCCTTGTATTGAAAACTGCAGTTCTATTTATGCAGGCTAAAGTATTAATTGCCTTCTTTGCTACAGCATCACACTGCTGGATCATGTTCAGTTTATCAACAATAATCCCAAGGTCCTTTTCACATGTAGTGCTCCTGATCCAAGCATCCCCCATCCTATACTTATATATTTTCTTTGCCTAAATGTAGAATTTTAGTTTTGTGTCTGATTAATTTCTTTCCATTAGTTTCAGCCCAGTTTTCTAGTTTATCAAGGTCCTTGTGAATTTTGTTCATATCCCTGTGGGATGGTAGCTACTCCTCCCAGTTTTTGATCATCTGTTACTTCTAACTCACTATATAAATCATTGATAAAAATATTGAAAAGTATTGACCTCAGAACAGAAACCTGCAGCACTCCACTGGAGGCTTCCCTTCAGTTTGCAGCTCAGCCATTGATTATGATTCTTTGAACTCGGTTTTCTGACCAATAATGGATCTATCTGACAGTATTCCAATCTGTTCCACATTTAATCGGTTTGCTAACTAGAATATCATGGGAGACTTTATCATATGCTTTGGTGAAATCCAGGTAAATAACATCTACAGTATTCATACCAAGCATTCTACTAAACAAGTGGTCTGCTTTAAAAAAAAAAAGATGTGATTAATTTGTCAGGATTTGTTCTTGAAAACCCCATGCTGACTCTTACTAATCCCTGCATTGTCATCTAGACACTTGAAAACAGACTCCTGTATTGTCCACTGTAATATTTTTCCTGTATCAAGGTCAGGCTGACTGATCTGCATTTTTTTTTCTTTCTGAAGAGAGGGACAATATTTGCCCTGCTCGGGTTCTCTAGAACCTCACCAGTTCTCCACGATTTCTCAAAAATAATGGCAAAAATGGTCATTCAGAGAATACATCAGCAAGTTCCTTTAGTACTCTGTGATGCAATTTGTTTGGCCCTTGAGATTTGAATTCATGTATGTTAACTAGGTGATGCCTGACTATTTTCTTGTCAGTTTGGGTTTGCAGTTTGGATCTCTTGCCAAGGTTTCTGCTGATGCATGGAAGCACACAGTTCTCTGTTGTGAAGAAAACTGACGCAAGATCAGTATTGAGCAGTTCTGACTTTTTGTTGTGCATTTTACCCCCCTTACTGAGCAGCAGCCCCACTTTTTCCTTAGTTGTTGTCTTGTTTTGAATGTGTCTGAAAAACCTCTTTTTGATTCTCCCTGCTTGCCTAGCCAGTCTCAGGTCATTCTGAGCTTTAGCATTCCTTATGCTATTTCCACAAGGTTGGGCTGTGTATCTCTATTCTTCCTTCGTTATACATCCTTACTTCCATTCTTTATACATCATCTTTTTTATTTAATCTTGCTCCTTGAGTTTACTGTGAAACCATATTGGCTTTTTCAGATATTTCCCATTTTTCTTTTTCCATAGGATTAATTGTGATTGTGCTTTTTGCAACTCCTTCTTCGAGAAAGCCCAACCTTGCTGAGTACCATTTCCCTTTCACAACTCTAGCCGTGGGATTCCACCCAGCATTTCCACTCAGTAATTACCAAGGACTATCATGAATTTGTTAAAAACAAATCATGCCAACGTTAAAAACAAATCATGCCAAAGTAACCTTTGCTCTTTTTAAATCAAGGTACATGCTTGGTAGATCATGGAAGTTAGGCTGTGGATGTAGTATATCTTGACTTCAGTTAGATTTCCTGTGATATGCTTGCAGGCAAGCTGGTGAGCTGTCAGCTGAACAATATTACAGTTAAGTGGATCTGTAATTGATTGACAGGACCAAACCCAGAGAATGCTTATCAATGGTTGCTCTTCATCCTGAAGAGAAATGACTAGTTGGGTGCCTCTGTGTTCTATCCTCAGTCCTGTGGTGTTTAACATCTTTAGGAAAGAACTGAATAATGGAACAGAAAGCATGCGTCTCAAATTTGCAGATGACACCAGATTAAAGAGGAGCGGGTAACAAACCCAGAGGACAGGATCATAATTCAAATGACCTTTATATATTGGAGAACTCGGCCAGGTCTAGCAAAATGAGTTTTGGATAAGTGTAAGGTCCTACATCTAGGGAGGAAAAATGAAATGCCCAAATATAAGAAAGGTAGCACCAACCATGGAACTGTATTTTCATGGTAGTGGGACTGCATGCTCCTCTGAGGCAAGAGGCTACGCTGCTGGTAGCAGTGCTGCTGGTGAGGTTTCCCATGTCAGACAGGCTGACTGAATAATATCAGTAGGACTCCAGGGAAAAGCCATCAACATAACCAGAACCCAAGCTTATGCTGCAGCTACAGAAGCAGAAGAAGAAGAAATTGAAAGATTCTGCACTGGAGTATGGGGGAAATTGATCACACACTAAAACAGAACATGCTGATCATCATAGGCAATTGGATTGCAAAAGCAGCAGACAGAGCAGAACCAAACACGGCTGGAAAATTTGGCCTAGAATCACAAAATGAAGCAGGAGAGTGACTGATAGACCATTGTGAAGCCAACAGTTTGTTCATCACAAACACAACCAGATAGGTGACTGTATCCTTGGGCATCACCTAATGGCCAATACAGAAATCAGATCGACTACATAAATGGAAGCAGGAGATGGAAAAGTTCCATCATCTCTGTAAGAACAAGAACAGGAGCAGACCATGAATTGCTAGTATAAAAACTTAAAAGTAAAGTTGAAGAGGAACACTAAAGCAATCATCATGCCAGAATACAACCTGAAGAACATCTGTCTAGAATGTAAAAGTAATATAAAAAGTAGATTTGCATTATTAAGGCCAAATTGACCAGGAGCCAGAAGAACACTGGACTGAAGCCATTGGACTTTTCTGCACTACACTGTTATAGTGCTATTATTCCACTTTCCACATCCTGTGGAATTCTGGAATTTGTAGTTTACTGAGGGCAAAGAGCTCTCTGGCTAAGAATTCTAAAGGCCCCTCCCTAAATTGCAAACCCCAGGATTGCATAGGATGTGGAAAGTAGAATAATAGCGCTATAACAGTGTAGTGCAGAAAGGCCCATTGTGAGGGAAGAATGCAAAAGACAATATCTATAACCAAAAAGAAAGAAAAATATGACTGGATGACAGATAAAAGTCTTCAAGTAGTTAAGGACAAAGGAGAAGCAAAAGTAAAAGGGGACAGAAATAGGTTAGAAACTATTCAGCAACTTCTCCACAGGGACAAGAAACTACAGTACTATAGCAATGAATGTAGAGCAATAGATGACCAAAACACCCAAGATTTCAAAGGGAAATTTCAGGAAGTGAAGTAGAAGCTACACTCAGAGCCCTTGAGAGAAATAAATCACTAGGAACAGATGGCATACCAGTAGAGCCTTTTTCAAGCAGCAGAGACAGAATCTACTCAAATTCTAACTAAAATCTGTCAAATATGGAAAACAAAACAGTGATCCATAGATTGGAAACATTTATTATACATTCCAATCCCCAAGAAAGGAAGACCAAGGACTGCAGTAACTACCAGACCATTGTGTTAGTTTCCCGCGCAAATAAGATGATATTCAATATTCGACAACAAAGACTACAAGGAGTGAGAAATGCCAGATGTCCAAGCTGAGTTCAGGAAAGGAAGAGGCACAGGGATCATATTGCAAAATACATTGGATAATGGAATAATGGAACCACCAAAGAATTTCAAAAGAAAATCAGCCTGTCTTTCATAGATTGTAGCAAAGCCTTTGATTAGATCATGAGAAAGTATGGATTATTCTTAAGGAAATAGATGTGTCACATTTGATTGTCCTGATTTAATTTGATTTGATTGTACACAGGACAAGAAGCTACCATCAGGACAGAATACAGAGATACAAAATGGTTTCTAGTATGCAAGAGGGTCAGGGAAGTCTGCATTTTATCACCTTGTCTGTTTAATTATATGTTCCTTAATGTGTCATATGAAGATTGGATTAGATTCTGAGGAAGGAGGTGTGAAAATTGAGGGAAGGAGCATCAACAATTTGATATACAGGTGACATCATACTACTACCAGAAAATAGCAAAGACCTTGAAAAACTAATGAAGAAAGTCAAGGAAGGAAGTGTAAAGGCAGCTTTACAGTTGAACATTAAGAAAATAATAATGATGGCACATGATTTACAAAACTTTAAAGCAGACAGTGACAACATTGAGATACAAGTATCCTCTACTTTTTGATAGTCTGCTTTTCAGTGATCCGCTCTTTCAACACTATTCAGTTACTAGAACCTATATATTTGATGTGTGATATGCACTTTCAACCATGCATTGAATATATGGGTTCTGGTTGTAGTTGAAAAGGGTTGAAAAGGTGGATCATCAAAAAGTGACCACACGCTACTTTTTCTCTCAGTTTATTTGGTGCCATCATTTGTTCAATCTGTGTACAGTTGGAATAAAAAGATGACACCAAATCAATTAAAAGAAAAAGCAGCAACTGGTTGCAAATACTGTATAAGAAATGCACTACACACAATTTCTAAGAGATTTTTGGTGCATCTCTTAGAAGTTGTGCATAGTGTGTCTCTTATACAGTATTTACAAACATATGTTGCTTTTTCTTTCAGTTGACTGGGTGGCACTTCTCAATGATCTCCACTTTTTGACAGTATAATGATTGTAAGATTTTTGTTTTGATATTGGCAGAAAGAATGAAAAATTTATTAAAGAGATATGTTGATGAAGATCAAAGTGGATTTTTATCAGGAAAAATACTATCAGAGTTGTGTTGGATATGATAGAATATTTTGAATGTCATAATGAAAAGCAACGTGCTCTAATTTTTTTTAGATTCAGAAAAAGCCTGTAATAATTTCAAATGGCAATTTCTCTTTAAAGTTATAGAACTGAATCTTGGCCAAAATTTTCTGGTTTAGATTAAATCGATATGTTCCAACCAGTTAGGAAAAACAATAGTAAATGGAGAAACAACGAAAGCATTTGAGATTTCCAAGGAGAAAAGACAAGGGTGTCCTTTGCCCCCTTTGTTGTTTATCTTAGCAATGGAAGTGTTGAATAGTCAGATTTGGAAAATTTGTTTTGGAAATATTGCTGTGTTCAGATCGCTAAAATGTATAAGTTTTTGTTGAAATTTGATATGAAAGATAAATAAGTAAAGGAATATGAGTAACTGAGCTAAGAATATTGGATACAATATACATATGAATCAATGGGGAAAGTTATGGGCAAAGGATATTTAAAAAATAATATGTTATGATCTCAAAGAAAACTGTAATAAGGAAATGTACCATGATACCTTACACTGGAGAGATTAGCAAAGATGTACAAAGAGATGAAGGCTAAAAGCTGGAAATGTCAGGATTATATTTCCATCTTTTAGCCTTTTATCATATGTGTGAACATATGATAAAGCTAAATAGTTCTGGATGAAGATACAAAAATTGATGCAAAAGATTTTAAAGTCATAGGCCCTTTTCGCACCTTACCTGGTGCCGCTGGCGTCACGCGGGGATCGCACAAAAAGCCTTGTCCGGGAGGCACTCACGTCCCTTCCACTTCCCCTCTGCACCAGCTCTGCGCTGGCCAGAAGGAAGTGTGAGCGCTCCGCCCCTTCTTTCCACAGTGCAGCCAGGTACTTTCCCAGGCTATGCTGGGGGAAGAAGCACGATGGCCGTGCATCCGGAACCTCAGCATGCAAGGTAAGTGCGTGTGGGGCACAGGAGGGACGTGCAATTGCACATCACTTTTGGCAGTGAGCCGAAAATGATATAATGCGCGATCGACCCCTAATGGCCTCGGGAGCATCGTGCGATTGCAAGGACGTCATGTGGAACGGTCCTCACAATCACGCAACGCTCCCGAGGCCATTTCGCAACAGGACTGGCATGCAAAAAGGGCCTCAGTTACCTAAAAAGCCTGAATTCTGTCTGCCAAGAATCTGGAAAGAAGATAGAGCAGTGGATAAGAAGCAACATAACCTGGCACAACATATGTTGTTAGCAGCAAGATTAGTATATGCAAAGGACCAGGGAAAAAAATCAAAGTTATCAGCAGTGGATGAATGGCAAAGCAGACTGATGGTAATTGCCAAGATGCATAAGCATACGCGCAAGCTGAAAGGCAGAAAGCAAAATAAATTTTTATCTGAGTGCAAGTGGTTGATTGAGTTCTTAAAAAAGAATGAAGGCAAGCTGATGACGATAAATTTTGATAATTAAAATTAATATTATTAAATGAGAGGTGTAAAAGTGGATTTACAAGATATATTCTGTTTGTTGTTCTAAAATGTTATTTTTATATAGATGATGATTATTTTTAGATGATTAATGGTATAAAGTAATCTAGAATAAGTTAACAATTAATTATGAACTTCAGAAATTAAGTAAGTAATTAAAATAAGTTATAATCAATAATTATAATAATTTTAATATATATCCTATTTCAATCCAAGAAGGAAAGGACATATGTCCGATTTACTCCTCCAGGTTCATCAGCTACCCTGTTTTCATACTATCATCTATTCTCCGTATCTGGTCTATTCAGTATTTGAGTCTTTCCATCATGAACACGAGCGAATAAGAAGCAGTAGACAAGGCTTCCAGCCTGATGATTTTCTAAGTCACTCATTGACGAAAGGGTTCCCAACATCCCAAACTCCATGGAGGGCACCGCTGACTTCCCCAGTGCCACCATGTTGACTGGCTGCTGGCATTCCCCCTTGAGCCAATACATGGCATAACTCCTGGGAACAAACACTTTGCCAGATAGTGCTTCTGGGAGGGTAACTCTTTTGGCTCTCCTGTGCTTCTTCCATCACTCATGAGCTCCTAGGGTCTTCTGCAATGCTCAGCACGGGGGTAATTTCCAAAGTCCACAATTGCAGGGATGCCACTTCACCCAGCCCGGGCTCTGCCAGACTGCTGTCCTTCTCCGCCTCTACAGTCACCTCCTTGTCTCCTGCCTGCATCTTTGCAGCAATTTAGGGCAGGATGTGCAATGAGGAATTCTTGAGTCTTGGCAAACTGTGATGTACAGGCTAGCTTTTATGTTCAAAGAACAGGCTTAGCAGGTTTCAGAAGCTTTCTTCTGGAACACAGAAAAAGCAGCTGCACACCTTGGCAATTGACAAGGCTATTGGGTTTATAGTGCCTTATAAGCTGTAATGTTACCAATTTGTGCATGCAAGCATTCCGTTTGACAGTTAATTAAAACAACTCTTTCCCAGACTTACATCCCACCAGCCAATGGCACGACCTTGAAGCTGTTCTATCTTATCAAGTTTGCTAACAACATTCCTTCATTCCTATCATCTTCTTCTAACCTTTTGATCAAAGTACTACATGGCTGTTATATGACATGGCATTACATGACAATCAAATATAAAAGCCCTGCATGGCATTATATGGCATTACATAGTATGGCCTTACCTGGCATCAGACATCTAAGCACTACATGGCATTACCTGGCATTAAAATGCATGGCAGAGAGAGCACAGCTGACCTGACATGCTCCTTCTGTCCCATGTGAGTAGGTCTGACTCATCTACCTCCTCTTCCACAGGTCAGGAGTCACTTCTGATAAGTCAGAAGCAAGCTCTATCATGGTCATATGTGGCTTGCCACTGCAGTGTACTAAAAACAGCCAAATCCCTATATACCATAGTGAGTTCTAAAAATCTGTATTAAAAGAGCAAAAAAGTAAATTGTAACGTAGAGAACTAACTAAACAAAGTGAAAAGGGCGTAATATCACTGAATAAAAAGTTAGGATTTTCCATGCCATTATATTTCAAATTTCAATATATGGTTGTGAAATCTGGACCGTGAAGAAAACTGATAGGAAGAAAACCAACCCCTTTAAATGTGGTGCTGGAGAAGAGTTCTATGGATACCCTGGACTGCTAAGAAGATGTAATCCTAGAACAGATCAAGCCTGTATGCTCTTCAGTACATATTCTTTTCAAAGTAGATGACTTCACATGGGAAAATAGGGTGTGATCGATATAGTTAAAACTCTAGTGCTGCAACAGGAAGGCCCTGCTCTAAACAGAGACCAATTGAGCCTCAGCATAGGAAGGGATTTTCTCCAGAGACTTGTTAATAGGCTTTAAATGTTGGGGTAAGATATATGGTGCAAGGTTGGCTTCCTTTCTTGTGCTTCTGGCAAAAAAAAAAAATAAAGCTGAAGGCAGGGTACCCATGAAGGGTATCTGAGCAATCATCACAGCCAAGCATGTGGAAAACTTGGCTCAGTCTGTGTGGATCCAAAATTAATATATGGATCAGAACAAAGTTATCCTGTATCCTGGATTGTATGCTTTTCTGAAATATATATTGTAGTTCTCAACTTTAAAGTGTCTATACAAATGCAGATTTTAGGGCAGAGGTGGAAAAAAGACAGAATGGTGTCTATTGGCAGACCCTGGTGGATTTGTAATAGATTAGCAAGGACTTCCAACTCCTAAATGTGAAAAACAATCATTTTTGAGTCTAAATTAAACTATTCACTAATTTTTTATCAATTCAAATGTAGCTTTGTTTTGGGTGGGATAAGCCTATCAATTGTGGTTGTATCACATTCCCCCCTCCTGGTATCCACATTTGTATACATATTTTGTGTGTGTGCTTTTTTAACAAACATGCATTTTTGTACACACTTTTGTGAGTCTTTCTTTTGCAAATGTGATTAATTTTTGTGTATACCCTAATACACATAGATCTTTCCTTAATATATGTATCTAGTATGTGTTGCTAAATTCCTAAAACTGTGGCCATTTCCACACTAGACTGTTATAGTGCTATGATTCCACTTGCAACATCCTATGGAATCCTGGGGTTTGCAGTTTCTGGCCCCTCCCAAAATGGCAAACCCCAAAATTCCATAGGATGTTGCAAGTGGAATCATAGTGCTATAACAGTCTAGTGCGGAACTGGCCTATATTTCAATGCATAAAGGCATTCTGCATCACCCATAGGTTCAGTAAGTCAAATTTTTTTAGTTTGTACAGAAATTCAGACTTCTTTATTTCTCATGTTATGATTTGTTGATTATGATCATCTCTTGTTATGATTGAACACATGCAGAAGTGACGTGGGCTAGAAATATTGATCTATCTATTCCTAGGAATCAAGAGACTGCAAGCTGAATATTGTGTCCTACATTTTCTGATTTGAGTTTACTTTTATTGACTTTACAGGCCTACTTTGAAAAAGGGTGAGAACTCCTCTTGTAGCAACTGACTACCTGTAGCATTCCAGACTGGCTAGCAGGTGCCTGCAAAGTACGTGTCTTGTTCCAGTCACCACCAGAAACTGAGCTGAGAGAGGGAGACAGAGGTGCACTTAGGCTTGCTGCACTGGCATAGTATCAGAAATAGCTGCATGAAATTCTTCTCATTTCCTCTCTGGAAGTATAGTATCCACATGGCTGTGAAGCCATTGTCTTTGGCAAATTCTCTGATCTGCTTTGTGCTTCTGTTCTGAAGGACCACATTTGGCAAGTATAAAACAATAGACATTCTTCAGAGGCTTTGGGGAATTCTTTGACTCCTTCATCCTCTTATCTTTGACTGCCAAAAACATAAAACCCTATTTTTAAAAAAGTCCTCTGGGCCTCAAATGACTTGTCATTGCTCTCTCTCTGATTGTGCTTCAGAGTTAACCTGAAGTAGATATCCTAGCATCTGAGGAAGCTTTAATCCACTTTATGCAATTTTTAAAAATGGCCTCCTGTTTCAGATGCCCCTTTTTCCACTTCACAAACTTTGTGACCTTGCTGAGATGGGACAACGGGAGAACAGTGAAGCCAATGCTTCTGTTCACATTAGCCTCCTCAACCAGGCCTTTGCACAGTCATTCACCATCAAAGCACTCCCAATAATCACAGGTGATGGCGGATATGAAAGGTGGACTTTTATGAATGATCTTTAGGATAATGGAGTATTCAAAGTATTTCTAGAAGGGTTCCTTTGTGTGGCTCATCACACATCTGTTGGGCTGAAAGGACTATTTTACTCAGTTTATCTAATAGCTAGCTAGTTTGTATCACAGTGGGTTAGTAATTCAGCTTGATTTAACTCTTCCCCATACTCTTGACTAAGTTTTCTTCACTAAGGGCCTTTCTGCACTACACTGTTATAGTGCTATCATTCCACTTTCAACATCCTGTGGAATTCTGAAGTTTGTAGTTTCCTGAGGCCAAAGAGTTCTCTGGCTGAGAATTCTAAAGGCCCCTCCCTCAACTGCAAACCCTAGATTTCCATAGGATGTTGAAAGCGGAATAATAGCCCCGACACATTTGAAGGAGTCACAGACTGAAAATTGTAAAAAGGGGACTCCAAAGGATTTATGGTGGGCCATGGTAAATTAACAGATGAAATACCCAAGTGGCAGCCTTAACCGAAGTCAGTGATTTCCCTCCTATTTATACTGTCTTTCCAATGCACAATTTGACAGTTTCCTTGATAAAATCAAGAACAGAACTGATATCATGACAAGAGGTGGCCTCTAACAGTCACTGTCTAATTTGGAGCCTGATATCATGAAACTTCCAGAAAAGCAATAAGCTCAAGGATCATGCTAGGCCTGATAGATATTTAATTTCATTCAATCTTTTTAAAAAGTTTTGTCCAGTATGTTGGAATGTTCAAGTTTTCTTGGGGTTCAATAAGAAATGATTTTCTGTCTGTCTGTTTGTTTTGTATCTTATTTGACAGGGTGGGGGGCATGAAACCAAAGAAGAGCTCCTGAGGCGGCAGTTCAGAAGAGCTAGTCTAGAACATCTAGTTGGGCAGTCAGGTGCTTTCAAATTTTGGATTGACTGCTCATCCATACTGGGCTTAGGGCCCTCCTGAACATGAAGGGTTATTAAACATATATAGAGGAAAAAAAATCTTTCTGTCTAACCAGCCAACCACACAGTCTTCCTGATTTTGGCTGCTTTCCCTTTTGCCCTCCTACCTCATTCTTGATGGAAGTTATAGTTCCATGCCATGTAGAAATGTCACTCCAAGAGCCACTTCTGATATGGCTTCCAAGTGGAGAGGCCAAATGTCCTTTCTAGTAGGCGCTCCCTGTGGATGGAGTGAAAGGGAGCTTGCAGCAAGGGTGGCGTCAAATAGGAAGACAAAAACTGTTCCTTTAGCAATAATGTGTCTGTTGTTGCTTTTGTTGCTTCTGGTATTGTTGTTGTGGCTGGGGAGCGTCAAAAGAGTTTCAGCAGTCAGTGAGGAGCTGGACTTCTGCTTCTCCCCTCACCCCTTCAGGTTTGTACTCGTCTTCCAAGAACTGAATTTTTCATGCAGTAATTAAAATTTGTAGGTCAAGTCTCTCATGGCAACATTTTCTGCTAATATGGGAGAGCAGTGGTAGGATTCGCTTACGCAGCTCTTTGCTGTGCTGAGATTTAAAGGATGAAGGGTGACATTTTCCCCCATTTTGTAAATTAATACCATTGATCTGCCTAACAAGAACAAAGTTAGGCTTCAAAATACCAAATGATAAAGAGATTAAGACCTGGAATAGTTTCCCAAAAGCACCTCAATTGTAAGGCTCTACGCAGAGTATTGAACGTTCAATTAGACTTTCTAACAGGCTATTGACTTAAATGGATAAAATGTTGCAAGACATTGCCTTCAAGATTACAAAAATTGCTTCTTATATTCTGGAATATGGCTTTATGAAACAAATAGAGTTTGTCATTATAGCTAGGTCATTATAACCAAAGACCATGATGATATTATCTGTTTCCCCTGTAAAAGGTGTTACCTCTCCGGTGTGTCATCCTCCCTGAAAACTGGTCCAGCTTTCTGTTCTCATGTGTACCTTTTTTGCTGCCAACAGCATTTCACTGTGCATAAACATTCTAGAAATGCTTGGTGATCAGTTTCAGTGTTGATATTGTTGGGCATCACAGCTCCGTGGGGGTAGGAGCAATCCTACCAATTCCAGGATGCCCAACATATTTTTGTTGATTGTTCTATTCCTCTTTTCGAAAGTGATAGGAATGAGCAATAAAAATTGGTGACGTCTGGTTCAGAGGTAGAGCACAAACTTTGCATGCAAAGACTTACAAATGCGATCTCTGGCAGCTCCATGTAGGATTGGAAAAGTCTCTTTCACGAAGCCCTGGAGATGGGTGCTGTCAGAATATTGAGCTAAGTGGAACAATGGGCTGGCCAAATGTTTCATTTCATAGAGTCATAGATTCTTAAAGTTGGAAGGGGACACATGTTCTGTGCCACGCAGGAATATCCAACTGAAGCACTCCTGAAAAATGCCCATCTGACCTCTGTTTAAAGACCTCTGAAGAAGAAGAGGCCACTCTCCTCTGAGGGAGTGTATTCCATTGTCAAACCCACTCTCACAGTAAAGATATTCTTCCTAATATTTGTTAATCTAAATCTATTAGTTCTTGTTCTAATTCTATTGTGCTGTGTGCATATGCATTAGAAAGCTGGATTGCCACTTAGCCATCTCGAATCCAGAAGGCAGGTTGCATAGATACTGAGATTAAATAAATAGGGATAAAGAAAAATTCTTCTCTTTTGAGGGGATAAAGATACCCATCAGTGCTACAGTATAGGTGACCACATGCTGTGCACTGTGTGACTCCTCAGTGTTTATACCCAACTTTAAATGTGAAGAGAGAAATCCTCTAAAAACAAATGTTATCGTTGTTCCCTCTCTGAGATTTAGTTTATGTGCCGATATTTATTAGTTTGAAGTAACCTCTGTTGAAGTCAGTGGGATTTATTTCTGAGTAGCCATGGTGGCATAGGATTGCACTGTTAAGTGCTAGAGGTCAGGGAAACATGGGAATACTTGAGAAATTTAGCCTAAGCAAACCTTAGTGCAGTGGGTCCCCAGGATATGCTAGACCATGGTTTCTGTGCCATCCATCATTTCATTTACTCATGATCAGTTCCAGGGCCAGCCAGGCCCTGTGTTCCTCTCTCAGTTGAGGAAGGAGCCTTCCTCCCTCCCCAGCTGAAAGTGATGCGTGGCTCCCACTGCACTTCTCCCACCCAAAGAAGGAGACGGACGGACAGTCCTCCTTTGGCTGAGAGAGGTACAGGAAGTCCAGCCCTATGAAGCCCTGTGCATGTCTTGGCTGAGGAAGGAGACAGACACTCCTTCCTTGGCTGAGAGAGGCACACAGCCCCAAGCAGCCAGGTCTCCCATCACATTTGGCTTGCAGGGAGGGGGCTGCTTCCCAAGCCTTGCCAGGAAGGAAGGAGGAGTTGGGCAGCAGAGCTGCCTGCCTCCCCCACACCTCGTCTGGCCTGGGTCAAAATATAGCATTTGGTATTGTCCACATTTTTTGCCATCCGCATTAAAACTGGGAACGTATTCCCCATGGATAAGGGGACCCACTGTATAACTGTATCCACCTCACAACTTCCTGTCTAGTGTAAAAGTTTCATATTTCCCAAAGGTTACAACATGTTTCCAACTACATAAAATATCAAAATGCATTTTAAAATGCATATTGTGAGAAAGAATCATTTAAAAACAAATACATATTTCAATTCAAGTTTAGCTGTGAATGTTTTAAAAAGACTACACTGACATTGGATTTATTAGAGTGGCATGGGATTGACTTATGAAAGAAAATACAAAATAGATTGACTGACATAAGGACTCTTCTTAGAAGAGGTAACACAAATTCATGTGATGGAAAACTAGTGAAAGCTGCTTGGCCTGAAGGATATATATTCCGTCCAGTGTCAGAAGCCTCTGAATACTAGTTGATGGCAAGCACAAAGAGACAGGAGGTATTGCATTCCCATTCTGCTTTTCCCCTTCCAAGGAGCATTTGGGTGGCCACAGTGGAAGCAGGATGCCAGATGAGGTAGGCTTTTGATGTGATCTAGCAGCACACATCGTTAGTTGCCCATAAAGGGAGATAGCCAGAACATCTGATATAAGAAGTCCTGCCTGGGTCCTGGGTGGGGCAGCCTGCGATCAATAGCTGCTTGCCATTGTATCTTCAAGGCTTGAAAGCAGAATGGAAATGCAGAATGGAAATAGTTCTCATCTGCTTGTATTTGATCGTTGTTGGTAGTGTGTGCCTTCAGGTTTTTTCTGACTTATGGCAACCCCAAGACAAACCTATCACAGGGTTTTCTGGGGCTGAGAGTGTACGTTGCGCTCAAAGTCACCTACAGGGTTTCCGTGGGGAGTGCAACCATGGTCTCCAGGGTCGTAATCCAATGCTCGAACTACTACAACATTGCTGGATCTCTTTGTATTCGATTAGCTTGTTAAGAGCTAGTTTTGTCTTCCTTTTTTGTACATTGTGATCAAGGACGTTGGAGATTGTGTTCTGTGCCGACTTTGAAACAAACTGATCTGATAAGCGTTTAAGTAGCATGTGGATCAGAACTAGGTATGAATGAATCTGTCAGTTTTGATTTCTCCTACCTTCATTTTTGTAAAAAAATTCCAAAAAATTTAGATGAGTGCTTGTAAATAAAGAACTGATTTTTCCCCCTCCTATCTGTGTCAGCTAAATTCAAGGTACAGATGTTCTCAGTAAGGAAGGAAGCATGTTGTTCTCCCTTATCGTTCAGTTGCTAAAGAGAGGGGCTCGTGAAAGCAACACATGCGGCAACATTCCTTCAGCACCACAGACATGGTTGACTCAGGGATTTTTCTCCAAGCCTCTAAAAGTTATTTTAAGCATTCATAAGGTTTGTTTGGATGGAAGAATGGAATAGTTTTACATTCTCCCACATTCAATAAATTTACAACCTGAAGTTTTGTTCTGTTAGGAAGAAACATGCAAATTTGGATAAGTTCTTGATTTATAAATTTTATAAAATGTATAAAATTCTCATCCATCCCTAAAGGAAATACAGTTATTCTTCAAATATCACACCTTTCCAAATCCAAGTCTGTGGTTTAAAGTGTATCAAAATTCATATAAAATGTGTATTTTGAAACAATATTGGTAGAAATGCCTTTTTGAGACAAAATTCATTTACAGGTTTATATTTTCTGGAAAAAAATTTTTCAGACTGTGAATTCAAAAGGCGGATTCTCGTTCAGATTGTTAAAAAATTGAGATTAATGTGTGGCTGGTATAGAATTGTCCTCAGAAATGAACATGCAAATACAAAAGGATTGCACCTGTTCTCTGTCTTTCTCTGTGTGTGTCTGTCTGTCTGTCTGTGTGTCTGTCTGTCTGTCTGTCTGTCTGTCTGAACTAGTTTGCCTTGCTTTTTTATGCCCCCCTAGCTCTCTCACACACACCCTTTCATGTGTGGAATAATTGCTTGATGTGTTGATCCTTGCTCCTCCTTCAGTGTATATTCAAAGAATGGTCTTTTATTTTACCCTGTCGTCCTGCCACCTCAAAGAGCAGCCATCCTGCTCTGGGAGAAAGGGTTAATATTATGCTTATGTTACAGTGCATTAAAAGCTCTAATTAAAATAGTATTACATTCCCATCTGCCAATCTCCAGTAATCTTCTTTAATTGCAGTAATTAAACTATATTTACATGTTCAGAATACTTGTAATTTAGCAAATTGCGCACTCTGCGCTCCATTTAATCAAACAACCAGTTCCAGTATATTTAGTGTGGAAAGAAGTAATTTCAGTGTTTTGATTACTATAGCAGATTTGACAGAGTAAGTACCCCTTTAGTCAAGGCTTTGAAAAGGAAGGCAAACATGAAATATAGGCATCATTTGATTGCCATGTGAATGCCTAATTGCATGTTGAGGATTTACTATTAGGGGGTGCAAACCATTGCTCACTTGATCTTTCTTTCAGATACACCTGACACAAGAAATAATGGAAAATGTCTATTTGGGGATTGCCTGACAAAGTACCCACAATTTTTGCATTAGACATCTCAAATAAAATCAGAGGGGACATATAATGTCTGTAGGTGAACTGATCTCCTATTGCCAGTGTCCATGGTTGTCCAGAGAAAAAAGATCTCTTCCTTGATAGAATCCACATTGTGCAAAGGGTGTTAGGAAGCACTTCCTTCCCACTTCATTCATTCACAATAGTTCAGATGCAGTGGTGCTACTCATGGTGGTCGGGAGAGTTCAATTCAGACTACGCTTGATTGGAGGAATGGCCTATTTAAATGTTCCAACTTGTAAGAAGTGGACATCATTCCATTTAAAAGTTTAAACATTAAATGAAGGGGAGGGAAGTGAGGTTCCAGAGCAGTTCATTGTTCAGTAACTCAGCGTGGGGCAAAAGGTAGATCAAGATTTACTGGCAAGTCCCTGGGTGATTTGCCTTTGCTCTCTCCAAATATACTAAACTCAGTTGTTCAACAACAACTGAAAGATTTCCTGTTAAAGGACTGTTGAAACAAACAAATTGGTAGTGAGGAGAGGGGGTGATGGGGATTTTTGTGTGGGAAAACTGTTTTCATATGGTCGTATGATCACTAACCATCTGAAGAAGTGGACGGATACCCACAAAACCTCATGCCAAAAATAAATCAGTCTCAAAGGTGCAATTTGATACCCTTTCTGTGTTGGATAACCACTGCCTCTGAGATACCTATGCTCCTCATTTCTAATGCTACAAAATTGAAACTTGCTGCGATGGGGTTATTGTTGTGTGCCTTCACGTTGTTTCATTTTTCATGGAGTTTTCTTGGCAAGATTTGTTCAGAACGGGTCTGTCTTTGCCTTCCTCTGAGGTTGAGAGAGTGTGACCTGTGCAAGTTCACCCAGAGGATTACCATGGCTGTGCAGAAATTTAAACCCTGTTCACCAGAGCTCAAACCACTACACCACAACTTTCTTTCATAGAATTCTGCTACAAGTATATACCTCACCCCTCCCAAACACTATTTTGGTAGGTGGTTATTAATTAAGGGGTTCTAGTGAAAGCAAGGTCTGTCCCCAAGCATGAATACTCCTGCCTATTTTAAAACAGAGAAAACTGTATTAGACAAAGGCAAACAAATGTGTTACTCACTTACTGTCTACACTGGCTGAGACCAACACTTTCAGGAAGTGCTGTATCTTGGGGTGGTCAGCTCCACAGGGGCAGGGGGCAGTCCTCTTCCCTCCCCTGGGATTCCCCACGGTTTGGTCCACTCTGTAAGCAGCACCCAGAAATGGCGCCCGTTCTGAGTCATTGTCATGCCACTTTGCCTTCTGAGAGACCTCTTGGTCATTTGAAGCACAATACAAGTTATATTGAACTACAGACGCACTTTGGATCTTTTCACTGGAAAAAATGAGGCATCACTAGAGGAAGAGCGAAATACCTTTTTTAATTTAAAAAAGGGAAAAAAAAACACTGCCTCACAGAAATCTCAGTTAGGCATCTTATAGGGGGTGGAGTCTTAACCAGGCTAGGCAAAAGTAGAATCAAGGTGGGTGAGTCAAAACCAAAGGTGCAGGGAAATTTCAGGACAGCATTTCCTTCTGCCTTCCTGTCCATTTTTTTTTTCTTTCCTCCTTGCCTTTAGTTGGCAGGTAACACCTGGAGGAGGCTTCCCCATCACCTCCATCATTCTGTCCATTTTAGCATTTTTCCTTATTTTTATCCCTCCCCCCTCCTTCTCCCATAGAATGTCTCTCCACCCAGTGATATTTGAACCCAGGGTAGATGTTGCCCAAGGACTGAAAGTCACCCTCCCCCCGACATGTAACAAGAAGAACTCAAAAAAATCCATCAAAACTGCTACACCTGGGACTTCCGGTGGAGGCAACGCGGCGACTAGACGGAGTTCACGAAGCTGGTGAACTCCGTACCCTGGCGCGGTCAGTATTTCCTCGCTGAAAGTTGGTATCTGGAGGAAATTGACCCCTAGAAAAAGGGGGATACGGAGGGGCTCGAAGGGGATCCGATCCAGTTCGGGGTGCAAGAAGAGAAGGAGGAGGAAAGGAGCACGGACGAACAGCAGGGATCGCGGAGCCACCATTATCGCGCCGGGCAGCCTGAACAACTGAAAGGCTTGCCGTGTCACCACCGTTTCTTTTTGTTTTTGTTTTTCTACATTTATGCTTGAAGAAAGCCGTTGGGTAAGTTAGATCCTAATGAATTTTTACTGAGTTTGATGGGAATCGAGAGCCCTGTTCGGGGGAAAAGAAAGACGTGTCCAAGGGGTTTTCGGACTCCTGGACGGGAAGAGGGAGAGACGAGAGGAAGAAACGTGGGGACTTTGAAAATTGCGCTCTGCCTAGAACCTTGAAGCAAAACGTTTAGTTGTTTGCTCGCAATTAAACCTGGAGCAGAGAGGGGAAAGATTGAATATTCTCTAATTGGATAGGACAAGGTATAGAAAATAATAAAGACACTAAAAGAATAGAAGAGTTTGGGAATCTGGAAGAAATAATCAGCGGTGGCGTAAAGCGGATAGCTGTAATGTTGCAAGAAGAAGCAGACGAAACCTTTTTGTTTGATTCTGTCCGGACAATTGGTTAGGACACCTTAATAGCAAAGAAGATATAAAGTTGGGACTTTAGGAGAAGAAAAGAGAAGGAACACTAGGACTGGACTGGAAATTTGATGGTTGTAGCAGAATTGTAGCAGAATTGGAGAAAGCGAATCTCGACTGCCAGATCAGAAGCGTGGATCCAACATGGCGATTTGACTGCGATTTGACTGCGAAGGAGCTGCTGTGAAGCATGACTTTGTGGTGAAAGAGACAGAGTTGGGGAGAATCATTAGAGAAGAGCTTTTGTTAGTGAGAAACCAAAAAGGATCAGACGGATAAAGAAGGAAAAAAGAAGAAAGAAGAAGGAAGATAAGAAAAGGGGATTGTTGATTGAGGGTTGGGATCAAATTGAATGCGAAGTTACACAGAGCTATAAGGGAATTATAAAGTAGGGGAGGCGAGAAGAGGGGTGATTAGCTGAAGTGGGTGGAACGAAATTGAGATTTACGCTTGGTATAATGTAGGTTTAGATCTTTGAAAATTTAGTAATATAATATAATTGGAAAATATTAAACAATAGATCACCAAGTGATAAAGGATTAAGTTATTAAATACTGTTGTTATTACTGTAATTGTTATTGTAGTTATAAAGAGTTAATTGTAACTAATTGTAAGTGATCGTAACTGATTAATTATTTAATTGGTTAAGTAAGTGTAATTAATTGTATATTGAGGTTATATCAAGTGGAACAAGAAGTATATTTTGAGTGATTTGGGAGAATTAAAGATTGAGGATTGAGCTATGAGAAAAGTAGATAGTGGGCGGGATTTGTTGGGTTGCTGATGGAAATTTAGACAGGAGGGAAATAATTGTTGATAAAGAGGGAAGTAATTGGTTGTAAATCTAAGAGAGAAGGCAGGGAGGACTTAGCGCTAAGATAAGAAGAGGAAGAGGAAGAAGAAGAAGAAGAGAGGAAAGAAAATAAAGGGAGGATACGTTATAGAGAACAAAGATAACATAAATAAATAAATAAACAGATTAGGAAAGTAAAAAACAAAAAGTAAAAAGCTTATTAATTGTAAAAGAAGGGATCAAAATATAATTAAGAGAGTCAAATAATTAAGATGATGGCAGCAGGGAAAAGAAAGGGAGGCGCAGGAACTCAAACACAAATTCAATCACTGTTGCAAAGAAGGGCCTCAACAGAACTCAAAATGCCGATTTGGGAAGCAAGAGCAGCAGGAACAGAAAATCAAGGGATAAGTTCAGGAACAGATATAACTGAAGAATTACGGAAACTAACAATGACATTTAAAAATGAAATGAAAGAGACAAGAACAGAAATGAAGCATATGAGAATGGAAATAAAGACGGATATTAAGAAAGAATTGGAAACCTTCAATACAAAGTTAGATAATATAGCCAAAAAAAAAAAAACTGCTGCACCTGTAAACTGCCAACGATTTAGAACACATAACAGTTTTCAAGTCAGTCTAGGATGATGATGCTGGTGGTGCCAATGAGGATGATGAGATGTTTCAGTGAGTTTTGAATCTGGAATATGTCTACATGTACACAACTTTATTGTTGATTCATTGCACTTGTTTGTGTGTGTGTGTGTGTGTGTGTACGTATGTGTATGTGTGTGCATGGGACACTTGTCTGTGTTGTACACACACACATCCATTACACTGCTTTGTGGACTCTTTTTATATATAAGATTTTTAAGTAAATTATTATTAATTATTCATACCTTATTCAGACATTGCATTTTCACTCTTCAAGAACACTCCAAAGTGACTAAAAAATAAACCGTAACGGTATTGATCAAAGCTGTACGTATAAATGGGAGAAGTTTGTTCCCATTGTGAGAACAGATTTGGATTGCTTGACAGTTTATGAAGGAAAAAAGAGGGGGAGACCTCTTTGAATGGCACCATTTTATACATCACAGCTATTTAAAGAAATGTATTTCATTAAACTTCAAACAGACATCTAAACATGTCAATAGAAACCACAGGGGTTTTTTTCTTTCAGTTTTATCATGGCTGATCTAATAATGTTCACTAAGACTGATCTGTCTTTTTCCTTGCAGTTATTTAATAAATTTATTGCATACTCAATAACACCAATTGAGCAGATTTTCATTATTCCTAGTCCGTATCTGTCTTTATAGATTCTGTAAGCCCTTTCTGATGTTAGTCTTCACTCCTGAGATCATCAGAAATCTGCAGGAGGAAATAATTTCTCACTCCCAAACCCTCTTGTTTGCTCATCTTCCAAGGTCACATAAACCCCTATTTTTAGAGATGAATTCACTCAATTTGATTCATCATCAGACTAGAAAACTGAACTTTTACTCCTAGAATTTGGAAAATATTCTGCTTCCGATCATGAGCCACAGCTGAAAGCATCATGCCCCCAGTGACATTGCTAGCAGTTCATAAAAGACCAGGCCTTTCCATCCATCCCCTTGATTTCATGCCCACACCCTTCTCCTAGCTACCTATCTTTTTTTTTTTAATATCCCAGCCACAATCTTTTCCCCCTGTAGCTTTCATAAAAACTTTTGATCTGTTATATATCTGCTGTGATCCAATCAAATTGACAGAATGGTTCTCTGCATGTGTGCTCAGAAGTAAAACCAGTTGAGTTCAATGGGGCTTAATCCCAGGACTGCAGTTTAAATCTGTACTTGTTCTGCAGTGAGGAAGACCCATAACTCAGTGCTGAAGTGTATGCGGAATTTCCAAGGTCATTTCCCAGGTAGGGCTGGAGAAGACAGCCTGAAGCCTGGGAGACCTGGTGCTAATCAGTATAGATAACAAAGAAGAGGGTAGACATGGGAACTTTTCATACTACTCTAGTGCTCTGATTCTATTCAAACTGCCTAGGAATTCTGGGATTTGCTGACACAGAGAATTCTCAGCCAGCCAGCTCTAGCACCTCACCAAACTGTGAGTCCATTCACACCTCAGACACTCCCAATCTACTGGTCTGTCCTGACACCACACAGCTGCCTAAGTACCAACAGGCTTTTCTATCATCTCCAGGAATATCTTTATATCTTTTATGATGCTGGTGGTGGTGTTTGATATGCTATCCATCCTGGATTAAAATTCTTTTGCGCAGGTGAAAAAGTTTTCCCTGTTTCTCTTGTGGCCCTTCCAATGTAGCTGAGCTGCAACAACATTTAGTCTCAGCCACCATACCAAATGGTGAGGCATTCTGGGAGTGAGGGTTCTGATAGAAATAAATGACTTACACCTCTGCGCAAACAATTAGGTGTGACACCCTCCTTTTGGTTTCCAGAAAGCTATTAGGAGGCATCTCTTTAATTTAGTTTTCTAAATTAGATTTACTCTGATATTTCGGTGCTTTTATTAATGACATGTTGTTTTTATGGTTTTATCTACTTTTGTGGTGCACTGCCTTGCCAGAATTTTTTTATTAAGATATGCACTTCATAGCCTCCAGTATTGCACAGATGATAATAGAGACATATGTGGTCAAGCAACATTAGAATGTGGTCCAGGTGACAAAAGTTGTTAATGGGGAAGAGCATGCAAAGTAGGAGAGGCTGCCTTGGTTTGCTTTTGCCTGGTCCTACTGGGATGGGCAGGTTTCTCTCCCCTTCTCTCCTCTGCCACTGCTAAGTTAACTGATTGCAAACTACTTTCACATTTTGAACTCAGTGTGCAAGCACTAAAATAAGTTGAGGACAAAGGGGGAAAGTGAGAGGAAGATACAGAAACTGGGATATTTTAAGCACCTGGAGAGGCAGGGCGACTGGGGATTAATAGGGGCTCTCCCTGCCAAATCAGGACAGTTGAGGCGTATAGCATTTTTGAGTGCCTCCCCATAATAAGTGAATATTTGGATTTATTGATTGATTGATTGATTGATTGATTGATGGAGAAATCTGATGCAACACATAGAGAAGTGCCAACTGTGAAGAATAATTGAGTTTCAGTTCACGTAGTTAGTGAAACAAGCAAATTAAATAAATGGACAGTATATGAAAATATGAGCAGGATTTTCTCCCGCATCACTAGCATATGCACACATATAAATCGTAACACTGCATAGTAGAAAGATTATGGTATAAGGAAAGATGTGGCCATAATACTGTGGCCTGGAGTAGCTATTGTGCTTTGCAAGAATATACCTGATGCTCAGTGTCTAGCATAAATTAGTAAAATTAGTATGGTGGCCAGTGCCTGCCGAAAGGGATATGTGGGACACAAGGCAAGTAATATTTTAAACCTGAGAAATGAAGCATGGAGCTCTGGAAGGGCCCAGCCCTCATTAGCAGAATGGTGAATTTTTCTAATTAGTTCTTTCTAGTCTAATTAGCATGGATGAGTCTAATCATCTTGTGTGCAACCAAATCTTAATGCTTGAGATGGGATGTCCTTGGACTGTCTTTCAAAGGAATTCCAAGGATTTTTTTTTTATATTTGCTTTATTAGATGATTTTTTAAAGGAATAATATACCTTAGGCTTTGCGCTGGCCTGGAGAAGACTCACGATGACTGGCTGTGACACACTGGAGAAACGACTTACTTTTCCTCAGGCTGATTTCTTTATGGATGTTTGTGCTGTTATAGGAACTCTTGTGGAAGATGGTTCTTGTGATTTCTGATGCTAGTTGACTTGATCCACCCCTTCTGTGCTCATAGGCAGATGGAGATATAATTATCTAGATTTTGTGCTTTGCCTAGTCTATTTTGCAATGCATTTCTTTATGAAGAACTACCAAAAGGTATATTTAACAGCACATTATACAATAAAATATATTCAGAAATGGGTACATTTATTAAAAATGAGGTAAGTAAAAGTATATTTTCATAAATCCATATATGTGTGTTAACATTTGTATTTGAAAATTTGTTTATTTATTTTAAAAATCTATGCACACATTTTGCAAAAATAAAACTGTACACCACTGGAGAAATTGGCTGGAAAGGAGCTATGTATAAACTCATGGAAAAGTGAGAGTGGCCACCAAATAAATAAATAAATAAATCATCGAATCATACAGTTGGAAGATCCAATCCAACCGCCTGCCATGCAGGAACACCCATCAAAGCACTTCCAGTAGATGGCCATCCAGCCTCTGCTTAAAAGCCTCCAAAGAAGGAGACTCCACCACACTCCAAGGCAGCATATTTCACTGCCAGACAGCTCTGACCATCAGGAAGTTCTTCATGAGGTTCAAGTGGAGTCTTTTTTCCTGTAGTTTGAATCCATTGCTCCTTGTTCTTTTGGAGTAGTGGAAAACAAGCCTGTTGTCTCTTCAATATGACATCCTTTCAAATATTTAAACATGGCTATCATGTCCCCTCTCATACTTCTCTTCTGTAGACTAAACATATCCAGCTCCCTAAGCTGCTCCTCATGGGGCATGGCTTCCACACCCTCCACCCTCCTCTGGACACATTCCAGTGTGTTGATATCCTTCTTGAATTGAGGTGCCCAGAACTGGACACAGTATTCCAAATGAGGTCTAACCAAAGCAGAATAGAGTGGTACCATTACCTCCCTTGATCTAGATACCTTACTCCTGTTGATGCAACCAAGAATCGTGTTGGCTTTCTTGGGTGCCACATCACAGTGCTGACTCATGTTCAGTTTGTGGTCTACTTAAGACTCCTGGATCCCTTTCACACATATTGTTCTTCAGCCAGGTGTCTCCCATGCTATATTTGTGCATTCCATTTTTCTGCCTAAGTACAGGGCCTTACATTTCTCTCTGTTGAAATTCATTTTGTTGGCATTGGCTCAGCTTTCCAATCTATCAAGGTCATTTTGAATTTTGATCCTGTCCTCTTGGCTATTAGCAACTGCTCCTAATTTGGTGTCGTCTGCAAATTTGATCAGCATGCTTTCTATTCCTTCTTCCAAGTCACTGATAAAGATGTTGAATAGCACTGGGCCCAGAACAGAACCCTGTGGCACCCCACTTCTCTCCAGGATGAAAAGCAACCATTGGTGAGCACCCTTTGGGTTCAATCAGTCAACCAATTACAAATCCACCTGACAGTAGCCCTGTCTAGCCCACGTTTTACTAGCTCCTTTGCAAGAATATAATCGGGAACTTTGTCAAAGGCTTTACTGAACTCAAGAAATGCTATATCCACAGCATTCCCTTCATCTATCAAGCTCCTAACTCTATCATAAATAGATGAGATTAGTCTGGTGTGACTTGTTTTTGAGAAACCCATGTTGACTTTTAGTAATCACAACATTACTTTCTAAGTAATTACAGACTGTCTGCGGTTGGACTGGATGGCCCGTGTGGTTTCTTCCAACTCTACATTTCTATGATTCTATGATTTTGTGATCTGCTCTAGAATCTTTCTGGGTATTGACATCAGGCTGGGCGATAATTATTTGGGTCCTCTTTACCCCCGTTTTTGAAGATGGAGACGACATTTGCCTTCCTCCAGTCTGCTGGGACTTCTCCTGTTCTCCAAGACTTATCAAATATTAACACCAGCGGTTCTGAAATTACTTCTGCCAGTTCTTTTAATATCCTTAGATGTAGTTCATCTGGCTCTAGAGACTTGAATTCATTTAGCATAGCCAGGTATTCCTGTACTTCTATACCTATACTGTGCTGAATTTCTGCTACTTCCCCACCTGCTCCCCACCCCACAGGTTGAGCACTTATTTCCTTTTAGGAAAAAAAACTGAGGCAAAAAAGGTGTTGAGTAGTTCTGCTTTTTCTCTGTCCCCTGTTAGTACTTGACCATCTTCTCCATGCCACAGCCCTATCATTTCCTTGTTTTTCCTTTTGTTGCAGATGTATCTAAAAAGCCCTTTTTATTGTTTTTAATTTCACTGGCAAGCCTGAGTTCATAGAATCATAGAATCATAGAATCATAGAAATGTAGAGTTGGAAGAGACCACACGGGCCATCCAGTCCAACCTCCTGCCATGCAGGAACACTCTCAAAGCACTCCCGACAGATGGCCATCCAGCCTCTGCTTAAAAACCTCCAAAGAAGGAGACTCCACCACACTCCGAGGCAGCATATTCCACTGCCGGACAGCCCTGACTGTCAGGAAGTTCTTCCTGAGGTTCAGGTGGAATCTCCTTTCCTGCAGCTTGAATCCATTGCTCCTTGTCCTGGTCTCTGGAGCGGCAGAAAACAAACCCTCTCCCTCCTCTACATGGCATCCCTTCAAATATTTAAACAGAGCTATCATGTCCCCTCTTAACCTTCTCTTCTGCAGACTGAACATACCCAGCTCTCTAAGTTTATCCTCATAGGGCTTGGCTTCCAGGCCCTTCACCATTTTGGTTGCCCTCCTTCTGTGCTTTAGCTTTTCTGACCTTCCCCTTACATATCCTGACTATTTGTTTAGATTTCTCTTTGGTGATTTCCCAACTTTTTCCATTTCTTGTACATGTCTCTTTTAACATTTAGCTCAGTTGAGAGTTCCTTAGTCACCCACTCTGGTTTCTTTAGATACCTCCCATTTTTTCTCCTGAATTGAACAGTTTTAGATTGTGCTGGCCAGAGACATTAAAAACAATAAAAAGGGCTTTTTTAAATATGTTCGCAGCAAAAGGAAAAAGAAAGAGGCGATAGGGTCGCTGCGCAGAGAAGATGGCAAATTACTAACAGGGGGAAGAGAAAAGGCAGAACTACTTAACACCTTCTTTACCTCAGTTTTTTCCCAGAAGGATACAAGCACTCAACCTGGCGGTTGGGAGCAGGTGAGGAAGCAGGGGAAATGAGGCACATAATAGGTAGAGAGGTGGTACAAGAATACCTGGCCACACTGGATGAATTCAAGTCTCCAGGGCCAGATGAATTGCATCCTAGGATATTAAAAGAACTGGCAGAGGTCATTTCGGAACCGCTTGCTATAATCTTTGAGAAATCTTGGAGGACAGGAGAAGTTCCAGCAGACTGGAAGAGGGCAAATGTTGTGCCCATCTTCAAGAAGGGAAAAAAAGAGGACCCAAATAATTATCATCCAGTCAACCTGACATCAGTACCCGGAAAGATCCTGGAGCAGATCATTAAGCAGTCAGTTTCTAATCACTTCAAAAGCAATGCAGTAATCACGAGAAGTCAACATGGATTTCTCAAAAAGAAGTCATGCCAGACTAATCTTGTCTCTTTTTATGATAGAGTTAGTAGCCTGATAGATGAAGGGAATGCTGTGGATGTAGCATATCTCGATTTCAGTAAGGCCTTTGACAAAGTTGCCCATGACATTCTTGCAAAGAAGCTAGTAAAATGTGGGCTGGACAGAGCTACTGTCAGGTGGATCTGTAACTGGTTGACTGACCGTTCCCAAAGGGTGCTCACCAGTGGCTGCTTTTCATCCTGGAAAGAAGTGACTAGTGGGATATATGTTGGCAAACTCTGCCAAGAGGATAAGGTCCAACAAATTCCTCACTTGCCTTGCAGACAATTTCATTGTTCAGAAGGTGGAAGATGCTACAAGGGGATCAACTGTTTTAGATCTGATCCTAACCAACAGGGATGATCTTGTTAATGAGGTGCAAGTGGCAGGATTCAGTGGTATGTAGTAGTCTGAGCAAGAAGCTTGATTCCAGTCTATCAAATGTCTTCTTGGCATCTAGGGATAATGATGACAGCTGGTGATTAGTAATCTTTGGCTGTTTAATTAAGTTATAAATGTAGTGAACACAATGTGACATTTGTCTACCTGACACAAAACCAGACTGATCTACGGAGATGTATTTTGTGATAAAACAATTCAGTCTTTTTGCCATTATTGATGCAAACAGTTTGTAATCTACATTTAGTAAAGAAATTGGTCTGTAAGAGCTCACTGTGAGAGGTTTATCTCCAGGCTTCAAAACTGACACAATTTGTGCTGTGTCCTGTGAATGAGAGATGCATCTTCCTTCCAAGGCATTGTTAAATACTAGAGTTAAGTAGAGGGTTAAAGTTGCCTGAAACATCATGTAAAGTTCACTACCCAGTCCATCAGGCCCTGTGGATTTACCATTTTTCAGCTTTTTTATTGCAACAGTGACTACTTCTGGGGTAACCAAGCTATGTACAGTTTCTTTTTGATTTGATTGATAAAGAGCACACATCTTTCTCTCTTGGTAGCTCAGAAGTGTATAGCTCTTCATAAAACTCTCTAAAGGTATTTAGGATTGTTTTTGAATCAATCATAGTGCTTTCATTGCTCTGTTTTATAGCTGGAATGTTATTTCATTTTTCCCTCTTATTAACAAAGCTAGTTAGCAATTCAGATCATTTGTTTCCAAATTCATAATAGTTCCTTTTGAGATAGACCAGTGAAGTATGGCTTTTCTCTGTCTATAATGCCATCAGCTCAGTTTTTCTGACAGAAAGCTCAAGGGCTATCTTGGCACTGTTCTTAGTGCTGTTTGGATAAAGGAACAATTTGGCAATCAGCTGTTGTCTCTCTTATTCTCTATATTTACCAATATATGCCAATTCATTTAAAAAGCTGCCTCTGAGGACAGCTTTTAAGGCATCCCATTTAATAGCATTACTTATCCCTGGTTGTGCATTATCTATAAAGTAATTATCAATATCCGTATGGATTTTGAAAACAAGTGATTGGTTTGCTATCTGCATGTATAAGTCCCACATTTTGCAGTATTCTGTTTCGAATTCCGTAAATGAGGGGTATGGTCTGACAACCAGGCATTCCTATTCAAATCTATAAATTTATACAATTTTTTTTTCACTCTTGCGCATATTGAAGGGGAAGCCAGGATATGATCTATGCAGTAATATGAACTGAATTGTGCTGAAAAACAAGTGTAATTCCTCTCCAGTGGATGTTTATCCCCCCAAACATCAACCACCTGGTAAGATGAGACCATCTCAGATAGATCAAATTGTTGTTTCGATTGTGTGGAATGTATTGCTGTTCTGTCTAAATTGGCATCCATCACCATATTTGAATCACACCTCCAGTGGCAGTTCCCCCTTGTCAAAGTCTGCTACCTTGGGTAACATATGTGTAAAAAATGTTTTTTACCCTGCTTGGGAGCATAATACAAATAAGTTGTGAGCTTCATGCCTGCCAGGGTGCCATTTACACAGACAAATCACCAATCTGGGCTGCAAAAGGAGCCCACAGATAGGAAGATCACTGTTCCTCATGCTTTGGATGACCTACCTGTGAACAACTGTTTGCCCAAGTAATGATGAGATAATGTATTCTGATTATTATCTGAGCCTGTTCATCTCCTGCAATAGATAATATCTGGGTGGTTGGATTTAATTAGCTGTCGTACTCTCCATCTCTTCAGTCAAGAACCCAGGCCAATGATGTTTAGTGACAATAATGTGAGAGACCATTCATGGCTCAGAAAAAACAAACTGTTGCACACTCCTCCCCAGTACCTCAGGCCACAGCACCTATCAGTATTGTGAATAACATGCAGAAATTACTCCTCATGCTGCTAATATTAACAATAAACATATTTAATAATAGCCAAACATACAATCAGCCCCAGGTTAGGGAGACTCTGGAATTATTGGGGGTCCTGCTGCCAAACCTAGTGGTCAGCTACCCTTGGGGGACAGCAAGTGGGCAGTGGAGGTTGGCAGTAAGCAATCAGAATTAGTTTAGTTTAATACTCTCATTGCGAAGTAGAATGTGGAAAAAGGCTGGGTATTTCCTGGAGCAAAGAGATAGTTGGCCATTTTGGTTCTCTCCAAGCCACACCCGCTCCCATGACAGCCATACATTGATATAGTAGTAGACATATTGTTTTATGTATCTAATTCATTGCTATTTAACTGTGGGTTGATTGTTAAGGTCATCGAATCATAGCATCATAGTATTGGAAGGGACCCCATGGGCCCTCCAATCCAGCCCCCTGCTCAACGTAGGAAGTCCATCTAAGCATCTCCAGGAGGTAGCTGTCCAGCCTCTTTTTGAAGACGTCCAGAGAAGGAGAGATCCCACCGCCTCTCTAGGTTATTAGTTAGTTGAACATTCCTTTCTGTCAAGAAGTTCCTTCTAATGATCAATCAAAATCTCCTTTTCTGTAACTTAAAACTACTAGACCTGGTCCTGCCCTCTGTGGCAGCAGAGAACAAACCTGTACCCTCTTTTATAGGGTACCCCTTTAGATATTTAAAGTGCAACCACATCACCCCTCAATCTTTTCCCCACTGCTTTAATCATTCCCCATGTTATGTTCCCCATACCTCTCGTCATCCCTGTTCCCCCCCTCTGAATCTGCTCCAACTATATCCTTTTTAAAATGAGGTTCCCAGACCTGAATACACTACGCCAGGTAAGGGCTGACCAGCACTGAATATCATGGGATTGTTACTTCCCTTTTCAGGTTAAAGTGGGGAAGAAATATGATGGCATTTCTGTGAAACATTTTTAATGTGAGATTAAAAAGTAATCCAGGGGTTTAGAGATTTTAAATCTATAGATTTTTTAAAAATTTATTATATTTCCAGGATTCCTTTTGGATTGATTGTGCTAGAATTCAGATTTAAGTCTATTTGGTTTTTTTTCAATAAATGAATTTATTTTACATTTCTTCTCAAGTTTTCTTTGAAGATCTCAATATGTGACTCAGAATAGCCACATATAGATGGCCCAAAATAAGTAAGTGGTCCAAACAAAAATCTAAACTTTGTTAGTGACCCAGATTTGGAGGGGGCCTGCACCCATAGATGCATTTCTCCCTGGATTCTTCCTATAGGGAAGACACCAGTCTAGCGAGTGGGCAGGAAGACAAGTTTAGTGACTTACATACCTTGTTTCTAATCACAGTGAATGGTTGTACCAGGATCCCACAATTGCAATGCTTTGGGGCAAGGATCTTTTAGGATAGCCTCAATCCTCAGTGTTCTTGGCTAGTTCTCTTTCCCAGAAACTGGACTTATTAAAGAGTTTTTCTGGAGCCTAAAAGTATTTGGGAGGGTATCAAGCTTACTTTGAAAGACGGAGCTGTACCAGTCCTTCTGCCACTTAGCGCTACACATCCAGCACCCACCAGCCCTGTCCAATACTTTCTGGGGCCTTGGTGCCAAATGAGTGGACAACAGTGGGGGAGAAGGGTTTTTTTTCCCCCATTCATCATACCTCTCTGTCCCCTGCACCTATTATTGAAATGCTCCAGACCCCTCAGCTAGGACCACCACTTGGCAATCATTACTTTCACACATTCACACTCAAACACACATCTAGAAAGGGGAAGGGATTCACGCACACTCAAAAGAATTATGCTTCACTACACATCTAGTGAAGTATTGCATGTTTCTTAACTTGGCCATGTGTGCTGTAGGCTCATAGAATCACAATTGGAAATTATCCCAGTCCCTAGTCCAACCCCTGCCAGTGCTGGAATCCACAGCTGAAGTAACTCTGAGAGGTGGTAATCTAACCTCTGTTTAGATGCCTCCAGCAAAGGAGAGTCCAGCTTTCTCCAAAGCCCCTATTCTACTTAGCGTCAGGAAGTTCTTCCAGATTTTTAGGTGGACTCTCTTTTTTTTGCACTTTGAATCCATTGGTTTGGGTCTTGTCATCGACAGCATTGCAATGGCTTTTTGGTGAAAATCACATTTTTGAATCAGTTTAACTTCTTGCTTCATGAAGATCCCTAGATTTTTCACATGTGCTGTTGTCAAGTCATGTGTCCTCCTTCCATATTTACGCATTTTTCCTAAGTTTAGAAACTTATATTTATTCTTGTTGAAACTCATTTTGTTAGTTTGGAACAAGTTCTTCAGTCTTTTAATGTCATATTGACTCCTGATTCTCACTTCTCATGTATATACTACCTCAAATTTATAACTTTTCCCCCCAAATAACCTATGGAAAGAGAAGTCCTTTTTCTTGAAACCTCTAATAACTGTAAAGGCTGTCCCTGAACAAAGCCTCTATTCATCTGAAACTTTTCAGGCTTGGCCCCTTAGAAGTTACACCCACGCCTGGAATTTTATCTAGTTCCATCAAGATTTTTAAGATTTTCAGCAGTCTTCTCTGTCTCCAAAAATAAAAGTTTTTTTTCAATTTAAAAAATAAAAGTTAAAGGTGTACCATTTTTTTATTTGCAACTTTGTTAGCACAAACCTATTTCAAGCAGCTGCATATGCAGATTTCATCCAGTCATGAAGAAAATGATCACTGTAATAACCAGGAACAGTCAATAGGAAGAAAAAAACCTGCACTGATCAGATTTTGAATTTTTACCTCTATGGAGTCTGATCACTTCTGAATTGGTCTTAGTGAAATGGTGCTATTTCCCAGATTACCAAATGGAAATTCAAACCTAATCTTGTCATTGGTACAGACCTCAAGAAAAAAATCAGGGTCACATTGCCCCATTCCTTCCTCTATTACACAGTGCTGGAGTCTTTCTTCCATTTCTTGTAGTATAGTAAGCCCTCTATTTTCATGGGAGTCAGAGACAAAAATGAGGGAAACATGAAATAAAAGTCATGAATACTATTTTTTTAACCTGAGCACACTTCTCTAGAAATCTCTAGGTCTTCCAGCATGATTCTGTGGTCAGCTTCTTGCAGAAACAGGCCATCCGGTCATGCTGGAGGACCTAACAATGCCTTGAGAAGTATGCTCTCCAGAAATCTCTAGGTCCCCAGCATGACTCTATGGTCCACTTAGAGTAAACCATATTATTGTGCTGAAGGACTTAGCGTATCTTAGGTAGAACATAAATTTTTATAGCAGGGTCAAACAGCATAAGATTCTTTAAATAAATAAAATAAAATAACCTGCAAATAATCAAACCCACAAGTCTTGTACCCACAAATGTGGAGGTGTTGTACTCACAAGTTTTGTACCCACAACCATCCTAGCCTTAGGCAAAGACTCCTAAGCAATTATGTATGGACTACCTTTGTAAGCACATTGATCTGATTTGCCCTTCCTGAGATAATATAGGGTTACATAGAATATGCTGTGCTTTCATTTTTGCATTTCCGTGAGTTTTGCAATGCCGTTTCTAGCTCAAAAATGTAAAATTCATATTTCTAAGTAAAATGCATACAAAACTACATATTTTAGGATAAAATGTGTACAAATAGATATTTTGTGAAAAGGATACATTGGTATTTGCATACAGATTTTCGTTTTTCTTCACTTTAAACAGTTGCAGGTTGATAGGCTGGAACAGGTTTGTGAATGAATGGATGTGCAACTAGAAGGAACCCTAGGTTAGGCTAAGGTTAGACTGGGGTACGTCTGTTTACCCAAACCCAGCCTGGTGACTGTAACTTCCACTGTGAATCTCCCTCAGTGATACCCAATGCTCCAGCAACTATAGTAGATAAAATATTACCTGCCTCTTCTTCCCACCCATATGCTACAATCATCATCTCAGTCATAGGAGATGTAATACCAACATCTGGCACTAATATCTGTTGTTGACATTTTGCAGGGAATGAGAATATGAGCTATTAGGAAAAATGTTTGCTTGTACCTAATTAACACTCAGTTGTATCCCTTTTCTTTATCATCTCTGCACTTTCCTGCCAGCATCGGTGTTATCTTTCCACCATGATCCTACAAATTCTCAGTCATTTCCCTGAAGAACATTCAAGACTCTGTACAGCATTTTGTTGTCTTAATCTACATGTATATTCTGGCTAATTTTCAGCTTTTACCTGATGATGATGGGCTGGAGTTGTGATTTGGTGGAACTTGGCAGATTGACATTAGCTTTGCTGTCTCCATGTTTGCACTGATAAAAAGCTGTCTCCAGTAGTACCGCTTCCACAAGTGATTGCCATTGAGATTGGACTACAGAATGCATGAAGCCCAGATGTGTCAGTTCACATCTGCACACATTGTAGATGGCTATCTGTGTTGGTTAGTGTGGCAACTGCAATGTTGTTCTAATGTGTGTTCAAGTTAATTACAACTTGTGGTGACCTTATCCTGGGGTTTTCTTGGCAAGATGTCTTCAAAGAGCGCTTGCCATTAGCTTCCTCTGAGGCTGAGATAGTGTAGCTTGCCAAAGGCCACCTGGGAGTTCCCAAGACTGAGTGGAGATTTGAACCTTGGTCTTTCAAATTCCTAGTCCAACACTTAACAGTGTCTCTCACTGCATTTTATTGAAATACAAATTTAAAGGTGGCAGTTTCTCTTCAGAAGAAACAGCTGCAGGGTTGTGAAGGAAGACAAAAGAGATCCGATAACATTCACAGAAGGTTTCAGGAAAGTTTGTTGAGTGTCTGTAACTCAGTGGTGAAGTGCCCGCTTTCTGTACAAAAAATCCTGGATTTCCCGCTTTACAGAATACCAGGTGTCAAGACCAAAAGCAGTTGTGTGCTGAAGGGCAAGAACTGCTAAGCTGAAAAAACAAAACACTGAGACAGCATATTGTTGGAAATGAAAGGCCACAACTTTATTTAGCTACGGTTGCTACAGGGTTGGCATGTACATGGGTCCAGATCCGGACATCGATCAACCCTCCTGTTGACCAATGACCCTGAATGGCAGGTATGGGATCAACCCAATTGAACACACTCCCCAGAGTGGGCCCTCTGCCATCAAGGGGTGGGCATGCCTATTGCCACCCTGCACCCTCTGAGTCCCTTAAGGAGACCCCCACAACTTACCAATGCCACTTGGACACCTGTAAGTGTTGTTCTGGATCCATGACCCAGGCCAATTGCCACAAAAGGTAGACAGAAGCAAAGTTTCTCCACAAAGGTGGGGTTCAGGGTTGGCATGTGGCCTGTAGGCTGCACAAAACCCACACATGCTATAGCTGGAACCCGGTTAATCTGGCTGCAACTCTTTGAGCCAATGGCTATTTCTGAGCACTTTACAAGGGCAGTCCCATTTATAGCACATTAGAGTAATTCCAGTGGAACGTGTGCCACCACCCCTACAAATATTCATGTGTTCTTTCCTTATACAAAAGTGTATATTACTGGGGGGGGGGGATCATCTAAAGCTATTGTTAAGTCCCAGCTAGAGTAGACCCAGGAAATCAGTGGTAAAGAACTGACATGTGTATAAGTTCTGTTGATTCAGTAGGTGTACCTCAGTAACAATAGGACTTAAAATGGGTTTCAGACCTAGCTACAAATGTCTTGTGATAGGATAACTGCTTGCATAAATGTGTATATTGCACCTAGAGATGCACATGAATTTCCATGTGGTTTTTTAAAAACAAACTTAAACTTTAGGATGGATGAAACTTAATATTGGAAAACTTATCAAAATTTGGGATTATTCATCTTCAGAGGACAAATAGAAATAAATTCAAACTGATAGATTTGTCTGTGCATAAGATCTGGGGGGTGGGGGAGGCAATGCACTTAAATGCTTGTGGCCTGTGATTCTCACAATATTGTACTTGTGCAATCCACTGGTTTTTCTCTCAAACCTTTGACTTAAAAGTTCCTCCTCAGTATCTTTGCGGCCTGTGTTTTTCATAATACAGCACATATGAGGATATTGGTGCTGAATAAAAGATATAAAAATATGAATGATACATATACTTTTATTTATGGAGAAACAAGAAGTATATTAAGTAGGTCACCAAGTAGTTCATGAAAAAAAAAAGAATTTGAGAACCAAACTCTGCAAGAATTTGCTCATGCACTGAATGGGCAATATGCAGTCCATAGACCTCCTGGATCCATGGCACCCGGTTGCAACCCAACTGGCAAAATACATCCCAAAAGTCTATGGGCAGTGCAGTCTGCCCTCCCCTGGGCCTATTTAGATATTTGTTGTGGCATATTTCCTTCTATTGTTCTTCCCTGTGATTTCCCCAGAATAAGGCTTTCTAACTTATCCTTCTCCAACCTGTCCCGCTTGTGTTGTGTTGGACTACATATCTCATCAGCCATAGCCAACAAGGACCATAGTGGCTGGGGCTGGTGGCAGCAGTAATCCAAGGCATCTAGAAGTCGTTAGGTTGCAAAAGCTGGGTTTAGCTATTTGGGAGCAGAGTAGCTTACTCAACTCTGTTCTTAAAAAAAAAAATCCCTTTGTACCTAGGGTCCTAGAGCTTTCTTCAGCTAATTACATTGGCAGGAATAACAAGCATGAACCATCCTAGTGAAGCAGGTGATATTTGCCATGCATCAAACCTTAGAAAGATCAGCCTCCCAAAGCTCACTGGTAAATGGCATTCTTTATTAGATTTCTGACAGATTTGTCTTTGGATGTGTTTTGGGCATTTCAGGAACAAAAAATCTGTAAAGTCTCTTGATTCCATATACCAAACCCCACAAAAATATGGTTTCTTGTGGTGCACTTAAATGTTTATTGCAGCTTACTTTCCTGGTATGCTTTCTTAAGACATGTGGGCAGGAAAAGAAAGCATCTTTATGGTGATGTTAAGATCCACTTACTGTTTCACTCCAGTATCTCTTCAGTCCTGTTCCATCTTAATCTTACCTAGCACTGCTGATTACGGAATATAAAAGCAGGGTTATATGTGTGTGCTGTCACTGTAATTTTTTGCATGAGACTCACTCAGAGGCCGAGATTTCTATAGGGATGGGCCAATCTGGGAAAGAGTCTTGCTTGTAGCTGCAGTGGTTTTCTCCCTGCTTTTAAAAAAGAATTGGCATACTGCCAGTGCAAAGAGTCTTACTGCGATAGTCACTAAGCATGGGACAGAAAATGGACATTAACCAGATTTTGGTTTTGAATTTATGTATTTATCTGATGCATGGTCTGTGAGATTGTTAGTAAAAGTACCAGCGTATCTGTTTCCTATCATTGAGAAGATGCTGGTAGATTTGATCATCTTTAATCATTTTCAAATGTTGCACAAATATGTCTCCAAATGCATACAGTTGTAGAATGTTCAGAAACACATTTCAGGGTGCATCTGCACTGATTGAAAAGACCAGAAGTCCCAGGTTTTTTTCCCTGTTCTTTCCAGGTTTTTCAGGGGTGGAAGAGGAGATGCATACAATGTTTGGCCTATCCTATAATATTTTCAGTCAGTTCCAGGCATAATCAGAGACAAAATGAACCAGTTCCTGGTGTTCGTTTATTTTAATGCTGTATTTTCGGAAATGAAATAGACCAGTTTGCTGGACATCTGCTTCTGCTGTCTTGCTTTCGGCTCCTGAGGCAGCCTTCCCATGATGAGGTTTTCAGTGACATTTGCAGGTGGGTCTGTCTTTGGAAGGAGGAAGAAGGATTGGAGGGAATATGGAGATCAAGGAAAACATGCTCACAAACAAACCAGACACAACCCTTTAAAAAGAGGTGGGAGGGGCAAGTGAAAAAAGAAAGATCTGTGTGCATCTTAAGTTGTAGGGCAAAAAATGCCATTTTCAAACAGAAAACCCTGAAATTAAGGAAGAAGGGCCACAGTAGCAGAAAGTCTCCTAGGCTCATCTTAGAATGTAATAGTAACAAGGAAATGTTAAATAATGTAAATAAATATATAAATGCATGTATATAAATATTGATTATGAAATGGATTATGAAATCTCTACAGATTTACTAGACAGTACAGTTTAGATCACAAGGTCACCCAATGTCCGAGCAGGGACTTGAATCCTAATCTCCAGAAGCCTTTAATAAATAAATAAATATTTAAATATGTAACTCTCAATTTAGATATTTAAATCTTGACATAAGTCTTGGGTTTCCCTGGCAACAAATTATATTTACAGAGTGTCCCTAGAAAAGAAAAGGTTAAGAGCACCTGGATTAGAGAAATGGGCTAAAACTGACAAAACGACTTTCAACAGGAAGAAAATGTAAGGTACTACACTTAGGCAGAAAAAATAAAATGAATAAATATAGGCTGGGTTTCACCACATGTCACAATACATGTGAAAGGGATGTGGTAGTCTTAATAGACCACAAGCTGAACATGAGTCAACAGTGTGATGTGGCAACTAAAAAATCCAATGCAATTCTAGGCTGCATCAGTAGGAGATTTCAAGGGAAATAATAGTATGATTTTACTCTGCTTTGGTCAAATCTAACTGAAATACTGTATCCAGTTCTGGGCGCCACAATTCAAGAAAGATATTGACAAGCTGGAACGTATCCAGGAGAGGGCAACCAAAATGGGAAAAGGCCTGGAAACCATGCCCTGTGAGGAGTGACTTAGGGAGCTGGGTATATTTAGCCTGGAGAACAGAAGGATGAGGTGATATGATAGCCATGCTTAAATATTTGAAGGGATGTCATATGGAAGATGCAGCAAGCTTCTTTTCTGCTGTTCCAGAGACTAGGAGTAACAGTTTCATAGTTACAGGAAAAGAGATTCCATCTAAACATTAGGAAGAACTTCCTGACAGCTGTTCAACAGTGGAATATGCTGCATCGGAGTGTGGTGGGGTCTCCTCCTTTGGAGGTTTTTAAGCAGAGGCTGGATGGCCATCTGTTGGGAATGCTTTGATGGTATATTCCTGCATGGTAAGGGGTTGGACTGGATGGCCCGTGTGGTCTCTTCCAACTCTATGATTCTAGATACATTCAGTCAATTGTTTACTAGTCAGTAAATGCATAGGTAAATTCAACCAATTCAGTTGTTTTGTTCTAATTAGGAGTGGCTATAGGTTTTAGGCTGATATCTTTCAGAGTCCAACTCCCTGCATGTGCCTCACTGCCAACAAGGGGGAGGAGGCAAGAATACTTGCTGCAAGGAGGAGGAGGCAGCAAGGAATGTCCGATACATCAACTGTTAAGGAAACTGCAGAGCCAAGCTAGGTCAGAGTCCAGTCCAACAGTCTAGAAAGCAGAGGTCCATCCAGAGGGGTCAAGGGAGCCAGAACACAAGGGTCATGACACTTGCAAGTGATTTGCTACAAGCAAAGAGCAAGTCACGCTGACAGACCTTAAATAGCCACAGAGACAGGTGTTACTTGTCATTGCTTCCTTAATCTAGCCAATGCAGCTTCCCTCTGAGCAGCCCGTTTCAGCCTCCTTTGTGACTGGTGGCTAAGGGGCTCAGGTGACTATAATTCTTCCAAATCACTGCTGGTTCCCTCTCCCTCTGGAGCTGGTTGGGGCAACTCTGCCTCCACTTGTCCTTCAACTGCTGGGAATGTTTGCAAGTTGGTTTGGTCAATTACTGGCTCTGTTCCTGGCACAATCAGTTGTTCTTCAACCTCAGAGCCATCATCTATCACAATATCACTAAGTGTAGTCATGATTAATTTAAACCCATTGGTGTCAGTAGATATTGAGTAAGCATTACTTAAGTCTGGATCCAGGACTTTAAGGATGCTACCTTTAAAAAAATTGGTCCAGTTGCCTGAGATCACCTGTGAGAGAGAGCTTCTTTGGCTTGCTCTTGGGAAGCACATCTGGGTCCTCCAATTTGGCATCACTCTGATAGCAACCATGAGGCGTTGTTTCCACCACCATTATTGCTGCATTTGCTTTTGCATTTGCAGAAGCCTTGAGTCTGAGAGAGAAAAACACTCTAGTTCTCAGGAGAATGGATAAGGAATTTAATTCTTTAATGGCACCTGAGTCAGTGAGTTGGAGGAGCAAGGAGGTCAGGGGTCATGGCAGTAGTTGCCGGGAGACAGGAGAATGAAATGATAGGAAAGGGGAGGAAGGAACAGATTAAAGAAGCCATTCCAGCATGTGAAGTAAAGTGAACTACATTACACTTGGCATACTGTCTGGAGCGGCTAATTGCTCTTGTGTCTGAGTAACTCAGGCCTACCAGAGACCTGGAGACCTTCTTGACTTTGTAAGCTATTAAATGGAGCAGATGTTGCTAAAAGCAGAGAGCTTTAAATGTTCAAGCTCTCCCTTGCCCAGGCTGTCCTTACCCTTTTGCATCTTGCTTCCTTCTTAAAACTACTCTTCTTGGAAAGTATAAGTGTTTTGACATTCTGATGGGCCCTAAAAAGGATAATATTGCCTACCTTTAGAGTAATTATCTTGTTAAAAATCTAGCTAGAGAGCAGAGAAAGAGATGCTGGGAAGGGGTTGGTAGTTTTTTTTTCCTAGGGAACATCAGAAATAGCAAAAACAAGTTTATCCAAAGTTTGCAGTTCCTTTTATCAAAAGGAGTATAGGATCCTTTTAGACTACCATCTTTACCCCAATTTAAGATAATTTGAAATATTGTCTGTGAAGTGTGGCATTTCCCACAAAGTTAATGTACAACATTTTTTTTAAAAAAATGTTCAAATTCGAAGCGGTGGAAAACAAGGGTGAGATTTCATGAAGAAGGAACTGCTAAAAGCACGATCACAAACAGTTCCATGGTTGAAAAATAGGAAATATCCGAAAAAGCCAATGTGACAGTATAGTAAAATCAAGGAAGAAGTGAAAAAAAAAAGAGCATGCATGAACAATGGAAGGTAGGATTAGTCAACAAAAAGGGTTTTTTTTCTCTCAAATATGTTTGAAGAAAGAGAAAGAAATGGTGAGACTGTTGTTCAGCAAGTATGGTAAAATGCTAAGAGATCACAATGAAATGGCAGAAACATATTTTGCTTCATTTTTTCAGTTTCAGTTTTTTCACAAAAAGAGGACTGTGTGCTACCATGCATCAACAATGACCTTGGCGAGGAATCCGGATTGCAAATCAAGACTAATAAGAAGTCAGCAAGGAATCACATAGTTAGATTAAATGAGTTCAAATCAGAAGAACTGCATCCTAGAGTACTGAAGGAACTTGCTAACATATTTGAAGAACCACTTGCCATCATCTTGGAGAAAAAGTGAAGTGTCAGAGGGTTGGAGATGAGCAAACATTGTCCCTCTCTTCAAAAAAAATATGCAAAAAAATAAGATGCACGAATTACAGAATAGTCAGCCTGACCTCAGTATCAGGGAAAATATTACAATGGATTATACAGAAGCCCATCTGCAAGTATCTTGATGACATTGCAGTGATTAGTAGGGTTTGTCAAGAGGAAATCCAGCCAAACTTACCTTATATATATATTTTAATCAGGTCACTAGTTTTGTAGATGGTGGGAATGCTATGGATGTAATTTATCTAGGGCCATTTCTGCACTAGACTGTTATAGCACTATTATTCCACTTGCAACATCCTATGGAATCCTGGAGTTTGTAAACCCCAGGATTCCATAGGATGTTGCAAGTGGAATAATAGCACTATAACAGTCTAGTGCAGAAATGGCCTAGACTGCAGCAGAACTTCTGATAAAGTCCCCAATTATATTTTGATTAGCAAACTGACTAAATATGGAATAGATGGAAACACCATTGGATGGATCCATATTTAGTTGGAAAACCATGCTCAAAGAGTCATCATCAGTGGCTGGTTGCCATGTACTGGATAATCCACAATCCACAAACTTCGCTCTCAGTAGTTTTTGTTTGTAGAAAAACAAGCAACACAACACACTTCTTCCAAAGTTACTGAGACTAAAGCATACATGGAGCTCTCAGGTTTTATAGACACAAACTGAAATTTTAGCGGTGCAAAGCTGTGTTTGGAGAAGATCATAAATCTAATATCACCCCACATCTTTAGACAGTTCCCAGGCCTGCATTTGGTTCCCACTCCTTATTCTCCTTATTCTGGTATCTTAGACATTCTGAGTTCCCAAAACACTCTTCTTGGCACTTTCATTTTTGCCCACTCTGATCTTCTCCCCTTCACTGGATACTTTGTAGCAACAGGCAATAGAGCAATTAACCAGCAGATATTTTGTAATAACATAGACAAACACCAAATTGATACATTGTTGCAATCAATTGATACTGGATACTTTGTAACTCTGTGGAGCTCTATAGCGTTACATCTACTTTGACTACAATACACTATTTCAATATACATCTGGCAGACCAACATATGGCAGGGGCTCTGCATCCTGATACTGTGCTTCAGATTGGAAGGAAGTGTCAAGCAGGATGGTTTTGTTCAGTGATTTATACGATGAAGTGGATGGACTTCTTATCAGATTTGCAAATGATATAAAACTGGGAGGGGTAAGCTAACACATTGGAAGATAGGAAAAGAATTCAAAAGGACATTGACAAACTAGAAAACTGGGCTGAAATTAATAAAATGAGATTCAACAGAGACAAATTCTACATTTAGGCCAAAAAAACAAATGCGTAAGTATAGAATGGGGGATATTTGGCTCAGCAGTATAACATGTGAAAAGGACCTTGGGAAATAATCCCAATCCCCAGTTCATGAGAAGTTGAACATGAGCCAGCAATGTGATGCTGCAGCAGAGAAGGCAGATTTTATCTTAGCCTGCATTAACAGAAACATAGCTTCCTAGTTGAGAGAAGTAATAGTCCCCTATATTTTGCACTGCTCAGGCCTCATTTGGCTTACTGTGTTCAGCTCTTGGTTCCTCATTTTAAAAAAGATATAGACAATTTGAGCAAGTTCAGAGAAGGGCAAAAAGGATGCTGTGAGGTATGGAGAACAAAATATATGAAGAGAGATTGAAGGAATGAACACGTTCAGCTTGTGGAAGAAAATACTGAGGGGTGATGTGATCACACTCTTTAAATACCTCAAGGGCTGCCACAAACAGGAGGGGGCAGGCTTGATCTCTGCTGCCTTGGAGGGTAGAACTAGGTCTATTCATATGATGTTTTAGGAGGATAGATTTCAACTGAGTGTTAGAAGAAACTTCTTAGCAGTGAGAACAAATTGGCAACTCAACCAGTTGCCTAGAGGGATGGGGGAGTCTCCTTCTGTGGCTGTCTCTAGAAAGGGGCGAGAGAGCTCCCTGCAGGGGATGCTGTAGCTGGAGGTCCTGCTTTGGGCAGGGGGCGCTGTGAGCCTACAATTCCTGTTACCTGGGCACTCCTCCCTGGACTCCGTCTTTTGGATCTTCCTCGCCTAATCTGCCTATTGGCTGCATGAAGTCTACAGGCATCGATTGTGGACTGTTTGAATATGCTGCTGGGACGAGCCCATCTAGAACCAGGATAGTTTCTCCTAATTGAGTTTGCTTCGCTTGAGTGGGATGCAGGGTGGTCTCAGTGCTCTTTTGAGGGGAAGTATTGTTTCCCCACCCAGGCATTCAAAAAGGCCAGAAGCAGCCCACAGCAGAGACAGGAGAAGGGTCAGTACTTCTTTTAGATTCTCCTGGGATGGACTAATCTCTCACTTTTTCTCACTCTACTCAGAGAAGGGGATAGTTCCCTTTTTGGTAAAAGTTAAAAGTTAAGTTAAGTACATACCAGTAATGTAGACTCAAGTCAATAGACTTGGACTCAAGTCGGACTTAAGTCATGTCAGTGATTCAGTTCGAACTCAAGTCGGCCATAAACGATGCACTAACTCAACTCAACTCAAGACTGGTATATTTTTAGTGACTGACTTGCTGACCTTGGTTCAGTAACATAGCACATTCATCCAGAAACCTTACGACTTTGAACAACACCTCCATCTCTTTTTACCTAATGCTCACATGACAATAAGTGTGGGTGCATTTCTCAGAGGGGGTAGGCGATGGGCTTGAGGTCTGCTCAGCAGGCTGTCCCCGCTGCATATCGGAGGAGCCTCCTAAAATGTTTCCTGAGAGCAAAAGACAAGACTCACCCCGGAGTGGAAGGCGCATTTGTCAGAGGGGAACAGCAGGTGTGTCAGGCAATGGGCTTGAGGAAGAAGGATCCTTTGAAAGCTTTTGAATCTTCAGTAATGAGGGTAAGATACGATCCTATTCCCCACTTCTAAAGCTGCAGATGGCAAAATTGCAAATATGGAGAGCTGACTCTACTTAAATTGTTAAAACTGACTTTATTTGACACTGCCCAGAAATTCTGGAATATAGGTTGTGGTATAAAGTTGGCTTCCCGACTTGAGACTTGACTTGAAAGTATTTTCAAGGACCTGAGACGTGACTTGACTTTGGAGTAAAAGACTTAAATAAATCACCGGTACATACATTGACCTGTGTATAAATCAACCCTGGTTTCATAAGTATATACAGTATATCTTTTTGCCAGCAACATGGCAAGCATGATATTTGTGCTGGGCAACCAATCCCTTGTACAGCAGAAGCTACACTGCATATCATCCTTATGCAGGCTGTGTAAATGCATATCCGTTAGAGCAATGATAAAGCTATGGCAGCCTTGGACATAGACCAGAGAGTTTTGTAAGCTTGTGGTGGAAGAGGCCGAAAGAGGGTGAATTTGTGACTTTTTCTTTCAGGCTACCTGGTGTTTGGGGAACGGTTGAGATATGTTTATTTCTTTGTGCATCTTTTTTTATTTTGAGTACTTGTCATGTTCTCTGCCCTGTAGGTATGGTAAAAGGAGCATCTGCTCTTTAAAGTACTTGAGAAGGGCCAGAGAGATGTGCAGTTGTGTAAGTAGCCCTTCAGTCCTAAGACTCCATTCCATGCCACTGTCCTAGCAGTGCAGAGCAGGTCGGCTCAGCTAAAAATGAAGAGCCAAGAAAATGCTCATCAGTCTTATTTAAACTGTGCGTTTTGTGTTCATGTTGTATTGCTTGATATACTTTTTGTTGCTGTTGATTTGAAATTTATTGATTCATTTTTCAGCTGCAACATTAGCTGCCTTGGAGCTGTTTTTTTTTTAAAAAAGGTATTTTAAAAGTTATTTAGATAGATAGACTCCTGGGAAAGGATGTGTTTTGTTTGCATATTGCATGACATAATAATCTGACGTTTTAAAAAATAACCACAATTAATCAATCAATCATTTTATTTTGGGGAGTTTGTTGTTTGTTTTTGTTTATTGACTGTCCAGTCAGCTTCAAGTTATGACAAACTATGGATGAGAGACCTCCATGAGGCCAGGTCATCCACCACCCTGCTCAGGTCTTGCAGATTGAGACCAGCTATGGCTTCCTTGATTGAAGCAAGGCACCTGTAATGCAGTCTTCCTCTTTTCCTACTGCCTTCCACTTTACGCAGCATTATTTCCTTGCCCAATTAGCTCATGATATGTCCAAAATATAATAGGCTCTGTTTGGTCACTTTGGTTTCTAGTGAGAATTAATTTGCTCTCAGACCAATTTATTTGTCCTTTTGATGGTCCATAGTATCTACAGAAACCTTCTTCAGGAAAGGTATGATTACTTTTCCAATAATACACAAATGTGAATGCTTAACTTCCCTCAGGCCACTTATGCTCACATTTCACTGCATAGCTGCAGTATGAGCTTTTGGCTTTCCTACTGCTTCTACTGCTGAAGTAATTTTCTTGAGATGAAATTGAGAGACCAACTATCAACTTCAAAAGGTAATAACTCTCTCTTATTAGTTCTTTGCTAGTGTAATTGGTATGGATGGGCCAACCAAATCCTCAAATTCTTGAATCCTTGGGAAGGATTCAAGATTCTCAAATCCGAATCCCTGTGCCAAAAATAGGCAAACCAAATCTTTCAAATCCGCCACCCAAATATTTTACTGGAGACTGCGACACCTGAAAACCTGGGAGACTAGGATGCCTGAAAATTTGGGAGACCAGGACATCTGAAAACTTGGGAGACTAGACACACAAAGGGAGATGGCAAGTAGGTGAATTTTTCCCTTGGAGTAATAATGGCCTTTGCTAACAATTTTAGAAATTACAGCTGGGGTTGTATTCTAAGATATTTAAATTGAACATTTAATATTGAAGTTCAGCACTTGACTGGAAGGTACAGGTTTGAGATTTCAAGGACAGCTAAAACATTCCTTTGCAGAGCTCCCTTGCAAACCTCTTTCAGACACAATTCTGGGGTTTGTAGTTTTACAAGGTGTCACAGCCTTCTCTGCCAAAGTGTGCTGGTGCATCATGAAACTACAAACCCCAGGATGCCAGAAGGAGCTATGCAAGGAAAAACCAGTTTTGACCTGGATTATCTGTCTACTGTAGTATGTGGCCCTGTTTACACAGGCAGGAAACTGTGGGATTAACCCACATTTTCCTGCCTGTGCAGAAAAGGCCTTCATGTCATTTTCAATCTGGGGAGATCCTGAATCAAACTTATGACAATTATCCTGGCCAGATTTCTTCAGAGGGAGGTATGTCTTTGCCTAGGCTTTTGCTAAGGCTGAGAGAGTGTGTCTTGCCCAAAATTATCCTTCTTTCCCTTACTTTTTAACCCCTTTTTAAGAAAAGGATTCAAAAGATTCGAGATTCGTGAGATTCGTGGATTCTCAGAACCTTCCAGGGATTCGAAAAATTCTGGATTCGTCTCATCCCTAGTAATTAGAGATAAACATATTTGCCCAGATTTTCTTCTTCTATTATTATGACTGTGATTATAATTATTTTCTTGATCTCACAGTCTACCAGGTGTTACGACTTGGAGTTTTAGACTATCAATGAATCAGATTCTGTGCAAGAATCTAAAAATTAGTGAGGTGTCATCAGGTAATGTGGCATGCTCTAAGCAGGGTCAGTTTTCGTACTGTGTTGTTGTGAGCCTATCCATAATAATTTCATTGCAATGTGGTACTACCTTTCTGTGGTGGAGAGATTGCATGTTCCTTTGAGGGAAGAGGCTATGCTGATGGTAGCACAGCTGCTGGTAGGGTCTTCCACATCAGACAGGCTTTTTCTGAGGAGCCACACTACATGCATGGAAAAGACATTAAATGTGGTACAAAGCCAACAATCCTATACTCTGGATTTGTTGCCACACAAGTCAAGCAAGAACTCTGGCTGTCATGTAGCAGTCTCTCCATGCCATGTGAATACATGCAGAATATGCTGAGTATGCTATTGATGCATATTGATGTAACAGAAGTTTTGTGTGAGCATAATGTGTTACCAAATGGTCAATTTTGAGCAATGTTTATTATCTGGAGTTGTAAATGAACATTTAAGCAGCATGGCCAGGAAAAGTTTTGTTTGCTTATAAATGACAGCAATTGATGGGTAATTTACTGTGCGTGGACTTTAGATTACTAGGATTAGGAATTCAGTTAGCATATCAAAGAGAATGGCTGGGAATATCAGCCCAGTGAAGAGGGATCAAAGAAACTAAAAGAGGGGAGAGGACTAGAATGACTCTAAACACCTGTGCAATGTTAAGGGAGACGCCTGGAGGAAGGGTAATAAAGATGACACAGAGGATTCAGAAATATGTTGGGATCAAAACATGTGGAGAGGTTACTTTGAGAGGAAAAAAGCTCTGAAAGTTTAGAAGACGCATAAGCTTGGAGAATCTACCAATGGGCATTGTGCATGAGGGGGAGTGGGCTTCCTTATATAATTCAATGTGTGATATAAATTATTTACTCCAGCAACAGTTGCAAACCTAGCATCTTCTGCCTCATTAAATGCAATGGAAAGTATCTGTGTGTTTTCTTCAGAGCAACAGAGTAGCAGCACACGACAGTAGCAGATGCAAGAGTTCTCAGACTTCAGGTAAAAAGTGGATGGCAGGATGATGATGATGATGACGATGATGATGATTCCGATTCCCGTTGCCTATAGGGACTCGGTAGTATATTATACCAGCATTGTGATGGAAAATTCCGATTCCCGTTGCCTATAGGGACTCGGTAGTATATTATACCAGCATTGTGATGGGAAAAAAGAACAATGTAAGTCAGTAAGCCTGCCCTTCACCCCAACCACTGAACTTCCCTGAACCTGCCCCTAGCTGCAGCTTCTACCTGTGGATTCCATTTCTTTTTCTGAAGCACTGCTGTACACCAGTAGTTACTCCTATTCATCATCTACCATCTTTTGAAAGTATTCCTGGTTTGGCTTGTGTATCTGATAAATATGGGGCTTGACTTTAGACCAAGATCTGGTCTGGCTACCAGGATAAGAAGAATAACATGATGCCGATGTCTAGGGATGAGAGAGTTTTCCCTTCTTTCATTTCTTTATTGTTCCAGCAGTATGTCCTTCCATTCCTTCTGAATGCTGATTTAACTATGATCGTTTCTCAGATTTCAGAATTAGAGCATGCACTCTGTTTCTGAGTTTTCAGTTCATTTCAACCCACCCTTCTGCATTACAGATGCTGATGCATGTACTCCTCTAAAAGAAAAATGCCAATATGAGAAAGAGCAACCTTCATTAGAAATGATGTACAGCCTTAATACCAAACCACGTTTTTATTTTGGAGAGAGAAAATCTGGAGTGGATAACACATTGAATGACATTTGGCTTTTTTTTTTTTTTGCATGAGCTCTGGATTTTATAGGTTCAGGAAATAGCTTAGATGCAAGGATTTGTATACATTTTGTGTATGTGGAGCTGTTCCATGCATCAGCAAGTTTACAGCAGAAAGAGCTTAATGCTGGCGTGTACTCTTAATTATCGATCCTTCTAGTTAAACAGTAAGGCAGGAGGAAATGGCACCATTAGTTGATAATTGATAATATTGGAGAGTTAAGCAGCTGGCTCCTGACAAAGAAGTAAGGAGTATTTAACTGTTTGCAAGGATCAATTCCAGATTAAAGCTCATTTCACTAGTAAGTGCAAAACATTCAGCAAAAGAATTCATCACTTAATACTTCTGTGACAGACAGAACTGTGGCTGAATTAAGTATACCCTTATAGATTTATCAAAAGACTTAATAAGGGAGAGGGCCTGCATCCTGAGAATACTCTTATCTAGGGAAAAAGTGTTTGGCCTTTTAGATGTACAATAATTGATGTTAAAATAAAACAAAAGAGATCACATTAAAATCCTGCAAGTCACATTAAATGATGGATTTTAGTCCTTATGTCGGACAGCCAAATAATCTGAAAGTCAAGGGGCAACTGTACTCCTTTTGATGCAGCCTAGAATGTTGTGCTGCTACAATGCATCAAATAAAGGGGAGAAGCAAGAGCTGGAATATGAGAGCAGGGAGTAATTGGGGAAAAGATGTTAATGGGAACAATATGGGGTTGAGATAATTTAGAAGAGTCAAAAACTGTCCAAGATTAAGCAATCCTTAGACGGGCAGTAGTCTCAGAAAGGAAAGGTAACTGACCAATGCTGACCAACCAATAAGAGCTTTGTGTGCCAAGAATTTGTATTGATCACATATAAAAATGTGGGTTGTCTGAACTAATCAGTTTCAGCAACAAATGGAGAAGTGTTTCATTGGTACTCATGTTAATCCGGTGAATAAATTGCTGTTAACCTCAGAGTGTGTTTTGTTGGTTTGGGCCCAGCATTCTAGTCTATTAAGGTCATTTTGAATTCTGATCCTGTCCTCTGGGGTATAAGCTATCCCTCCTAGTTTGGTGTCATCTGCAAATTTGATAAGAATGCCTTCTATTCCATCATCCAAGCATTTATAAACATGTTGAATAGCACAATGGCCAGGACAGAACCCTGTGGCACCCCACTAGTCACTTCCCTAAATTAATTGAAATCTGCTTTTTTTAAAATCTAGAATGCATGTCTGACTATGTTTGGCTTCCTCTTTCCATTGTTTAACAAATTCCAGGAGAACATGGTCCCTCGCATGTAAGGATCTGGCCACTTCCACCCATTATCAGGTCATCATTGTTGGTTAGGATCAGTCTAAAATAGTTGACCCCCCCACCCTTGTTGCTTCTACCTGCTGGACAATGAAATTGCAGGGCAAGTGAGGAATTTGGTGGACACTATATTCTTGACAGAGATTGACTTGCAACAAATATCAAGGTAGTTGACATCTTCCATTACTACTAGAACTCTCCTTTCTGAATGTTTGATCATCTGTTCCAGGAAGGCATCATCCAAGTCCTATGTGTGGCTTGGAGGTCTGTCATTGTCATATCCTGCTGCTCTATGTCTCTCAAGAAAACACATGTCCATTGCCCATGATGTTTGTTGGAACACAAGAAGCTAGTTAACAACTGTTGCTGGAGTCAACAATCTGCATCACCTATCTGGTTATATAGTAAAACACAATAATTCATTACCATCAATGCACATTGGTAGCTCCTCCAGGTTCATGCCGCCCCAACTTCTAGGTTTTCTTTTGTTGAACTAGCCCTTCTCTATTAGCTACTTGGATTCTTTGAATTTCCTGCAGTGTCCTTTGATATTTTAACTATATGCCTTATCCTAGTAACCTACAGGCTAATCCTAGTAAATCACTCATTGATTGCTATCACTCGAACACGAATGTTTCTTAGCTAGGCTGATTAAATACTATTTACTGCCACAGCTGGTAAACAATCTCAAACATTTGGTAACACCTTGAGTCTCTAAGAATTTTCTGTTATATTCCTGTTCACCCCTGTCATAACCAGCATGTCCTAAATACATACACATTTCCCACATCCTGTATACAATCACACGTGGCATGGACAGACCCTGACATGACATCAGTAGACCTCCACAATGATGTCACTGTTGTTTCTCTCGCCCTTAGTTTTTACCCAGATGCTCTCAACCTGACTTCCAGGGCTTAATTCATGGATCGCTTCACAGGTGTAAACATCCTTGACATACAGTGCTGCTCCTTCTCCTTTCCTGCTTGGTCTATTTCTCTGAAATCGATTATAACCACCTGTTACTACATTCCAGTCATGAGACTTGTCCCACTTGGTTTCAGTGATGCCTAGCATATCATCTTTGCTTTGGTGTGTTAAGAGTTCAAGTTCATCTTGTTTATTACTCAAAAATGTGCAAATTCAGATCTGGAAAGAATTCACACCCTTTCTTTTGAGTTATACTGGATGAAAATAATAAGAAAAAATGGTGAGGAGTAACAGTAAGAAAGTGTCCTCTTTTTAAGGTGGGAAGTGGTGAGGTTCTCTTTAATATTTTATCTTTTCTTCCTACTGCATATGTAGAGCCAGTTTTAAAAGCACAACCCTGGGATGACCCAGGCTTGGAAAATTTGGTGAGAACACACGTGACCTTTAGGGCATGGCTGTTCTGAGTTTCTTTAAATATGAAGGTGAGAGTGTGAGTGTGCCAGTGGAATACCTTGTCTGTTTGTACAATCCTCAGAAGTTTGGAAAACCAATATGCTTGTCTCTGTAGCACACTGACCTCTGTGAAATAATACAAGCACATAAGGCGCACATCAGATCTAGACTAGATGAAAATAGCTGTCAGATCAGCAGGTCTGTGAGTTGCACCCTGCATTGTTAGGAGCCCTTTCACTTCACACCACCACAGCCCAGGCCCCATCCATCTTTCTCAGCTTACATTTTAATTGGCTTCTAGTTAAGTTTTTTAAACACTGGGAGACTTGCTGACATGCAGTCTAATACCATGTGAATAATTTATGGGAACCTTTCATGGCAGTCCCCCTCTCCCTTCTGTCTAATTTGAGAATCGGGTAAAATGGTGGTTGGGAGGGTGCAGTAAAGGTGGTGAGAGAAAGAGAGACTATAACACAAGGAAAAGCCAACTAGTCTATTGGTGTTTTGTTTGCTGACTGCTAAACGAACATGTGAGGGGGGAGTTTCCTTTACGCATCTTGACTGCATTTGGGATTTGAGAGAAGGTTTGTACAAAGCAGACTTATTAATAACTATTCTGTCAGAAGAGCACCCAATTAAATTGAATTGGGTTTTATAGCTCCCTCTAGATTTCTTTAAATGCGTGGATAGAAGACTTTAGAGTGTGAATATTGGATAACAAGGGTTTGGTGATGGTTGTTTTTGTAATAGTTTGTTTTAATGATGGTTGCTTTTGTTCTTATGACTCGCCAGCTTATAAATGGGGAACCTGGCATTTAACCTGCATACACACGCATGCATGTGCACACACACACACGCACCCTAATGTCTTCTCTTATGTGGCAACTACTAACCTTGCCCTTTAATTTCTTCTTCAATGCCTCACAAGGAGCCAAAGTTTTTCATGTGAGATCCTTAACAGACTCTTTGGGGAATTTTATTCTTAGCAGCACGTAAAGCAGGCCAGGTAATTGAGACCTAGGGGATTACCCTCTCTCTTTTGGCAGGAAGGCACACATTTGCAGAGGTGTCTTGAATCTATTATTTTCCTGTGTTTCTTCTAACTTTAGAAAGTAGAAATACGCATCAATTGCAAGACTTGTTTTAGACCCCAGTTCAGCATTTTGGAAAATGGTCTTGTCTTGTTCAGACCACTGCTGATTTAGTTTGAGTCCTGAAACCAAGATGAAACCTAGAAATCAGGCAAAAAAATTGCCTCTTTTAAAAACTATCATTGGAAATCAAAATGCCCCCCTCCTTTTTTAATCAGAATTCAGAACTGAATGAAATTTGCAAGCACATTGCCCACACAAGAGAACATTATACTTGGCAAATTTCAAACAGATTTTGTCTAAATTTACTCCACATCAGTCATCCAGGGGTAGGGAATTCAATGACTGGGTTGCCACAGCAAAAGAAGGCCTTTTCCCACAACGTATTTCCCTCCTGGTGGAATATAGAGAAGAGCCCCTCCAGTAGATCCCAGTTCTCAGGCAGGCACATATAGAAAGAGGCACTCCCATAAGTATGAAGTTCCTAAACCATCTAGGGTTTTAAATGTTATCACCACCACCTGGAATTCAGACTGGAAGCATATTGGCAGCCAGTGCAGTTCCTTTTGAACTGGTGTTACATGGTATCTGTGTGGAGTTCCAATGAGCAGTCTAGCTGCTGCATTTTCCCCTACCTACAGTTTCCGATTCATGTTCAAAGGCAGGCACATACAGAGCACGTTGCTGTCGGCCAGATCAGGAAGCTACCAGTATGTGGACACTGTGGCAAAGTTGACCCTGTCCAAGGAAGGATGTAGCTGGTGAAGTAGCCAAAGCTGGCCCCAAGCCAAGGGAGGAGGAGGAGGAGATATTGTATTTTTCATCCTGTATGTATTATTAATTAATTAATAATTCTTTTCTTTTCTCCCATATGGGAGCCAATGTGACTGATAGTAAGAAGTTTGCAGTAGCAAAAGAGACTGCCGGGAATAGTCATGAATTCTCCATTTGACATTTTTAAGCAAAGGTTGGATTTCCACCTCTCAGATATGATTTTGCTGTGGATTGTAGTGGATTGTCCTGTGGCCTCTTCCAGCACTATGATTCTGCCAACAAAAGATAGATTCTGAGACCTGGCTAGCAACATGGAATAGCAATCTGATTTGATAGTGCTACTCTTTATGAAGCTACGTGCAAGAAGGGGGGATCAGGAGTAATAATGATAACAATAATAACTACTGCTGCTGCTGCTGCTGCTACCACTACGTTCAACTTCAGCTAGCTGGCTGTAACTCCATGAACACCATGCTGTAGGGTTTTGTGGCAGGCTCCAATAGCATCTGATGTAATGCCTTCCTACTGCTCTCTGATTTTATTCAATAATGGTGATTTTTTCTTTCCGGGGGGGTGCATAAATTAAAGGTTTGTGTTGTGATGACATTTTAATTTTCTATGTTGTTTAACTGCTTGAAGCTGATCTGCAAATCTCTGGTGCCTAAAATAAACACAGTGGGAAACTTCATTTTAGTCAACTTTGATCTTTCAAAACTCTTTTTTGAAAGAACAAAAGAAAGAACGAAAGGAAGGAAGGAAGGAAGGAAGGAAGGAAGGAAGGAAGGAAGGAAGGAAGGAAGGAAGGAAGGAAGGAAGGTCAGTCAGTCAGTCAGTCAGTCAGTCAGTCAAATGAAATTTGGGTCTGCTTCAAACTGCAATGTTGATAGCAATAAAAGCCCTTTCCTTCCAACTAAATTGTTCTGTGGAGGTTGGAAGGCTTTATGAGTTACTTTAGTTTGTCTGGAGAATGAAACATGGACATGTAAATACCAAGATTTGCCAAAAGACAGGGTCTGCCACAGAGGTTTATAGTTTTTAATAACTTTTGAGAGGAATGAAAATAACTTCATAAAATTCTCTACCCTGTTTGTTGGCAGCAACATTAGGAGCAAGAGACCTTGGTCAAAGGTCTCACACAGTGTTTTGAGAGTAAAAAAGTTGTGGAGTCACAGCGTCTTTCTTTTTACCCTAAAAATGGAGAGAGGTACTAACCACTGCTTTGTATTCTCCACAGTGCTACAGACTTTACCATTTGATAGTGGGGACATTTAAGAGAAAGCATTTGAAACTGATCTATAGAAAGGCAGTTCTCCAGGCATTCAGGTGCTCATCTAACATAAGGTTAGCTATACACATGAAGCTAGAAGGACCACCTCAGCTTTTCTCATGATGATTTGATAGCAGGCATGTATGTGTCTGCCTTGACGTATCAGAATATAATGTCTATTTAGTTCAAACTAAATTCTGATCAGTTCAGAGTCCTATTTCACACATCATACACATGATGCTTGAATGACAGAAGTGGGCAAATGCTATGAGTTGGAGGCCATATTTGCCCTCCAGATGTTGATGGCAGGCTGCACCCCTCCATTGTAGCCGCTACTCCCATTTTTTAAAACTGTTACAGTTTTTAAACTAAATTTCATTAGATTGTGATGATACCTTGGTTTTTGAGGTGCCCACCCCAGGTTGTGTAGGTCTAAGGGAGGCATTTTAAAAAAAATGAGAAGGTAAGCTAAATCTACTCCTGGTTTAGTTCTTAAGCAAGGTTTCTCCTGAGCTGATAACAGTTCAGAAGGGCCAAAAACTGTAGCAAAACACTCAATGGGGGGGGGGGTTCTGAGACTTAAAAAATGGCATGGGGCTGTTTACAAGCAGGACAGCAGGACAATAGCAACTTCTCCTCGTAGGGACCTCTTGCCCCAGCAGAGGCATGTCTACGGTGGGGCAAGGAGGGCATGTTCCCTGGGTGCCAACACCAGGGGGGCACAAAAAAGCAGTGCCGGAAGTTGCAGAGAAGGAGGATGAAGCAGCCCTGGAGGTAGGGGCACAACTTCCATGCTTGTCCTAGGCACTGTTTATGTTAGACATGCCTCTGTGCCCCAGCACTTCTTCACATGAAGAATCTGTTTGCTTTTATGACTGATAGCTTTGGCTTAGCCAACCCTCTTTTTAAAAGCTGGGTAAGATTTTTTTTTTAAATGAGGTACTTTTTTTAAAAAAATCACACATGCTTAACAGTTCAGAAAGAAATAAAGAAAAAAAGAAAGAAAGTGGGAAATTGATTTCGGCAGGTAGGAATCCAGAAATGTTCAAATGGAGCATGAGAGCAGTCGTAAGCCCATGCTATTGTACATAGTACACAGTACACAGTTGCCGTGCCAAGTGGAGTACACAATTAAACCAGACGATTGCGGAGCAACTGGCATCTCAATGCTTTCAGAATCTTTGACTTGCAATGATTAATGCAGAGCTGCCGGAGGCTCTATTTGAAAGTTATAATTTAATTACCAGGGAATTGCATCAGCTTTTAGCAAGAAGAGTCAAACCACAAGTTAAATCTTTAAAGTTTCACTCCAAATCATGGTATGACTTGGACTGTATTAAAGCCAAAAATAACCTTTCTGTCAAATACCAGGCATATATAACAGACTCTTCACCTTCCGCTGCCCTAGTGCTCCTTCAGGAGAAGAAGAAATACAAGCAACTATTGGCTCACAAAAAGAAGAATGCCATGAAGGAAAACTGGAGGCGTCTTATTCAAGCCACCCAAAACAAGGATTCTTCCCACTTTTGGCATATAATTTCAGCAAGACAAAATAATTCCTCAGGTAGGGTGGACTGCCTGATAGCCCCTAATATTTGGGAAGTATATTTTCAGAATTTATATGCAGATATTACTAATGGAAATGAAAACTCACATCTGCCAATAGACTCTTTGCCATCTTGGTCCTCAGTAACTGTCTCAGAAATCAAAAGCTTAGTATCACAGTTAAGATCAGGGAAAGCCCCAGGAGAGGACCTGATTCCCCCAGATCTCATCAAAAACAATTTGGATTTCTGGGCTCCTCTCTTGGCCTCTCTCTTTACTTGCATTGATCAATACAGGCGTACACTGCAGGATTGGGGGCTGGCAATTATAATCCCTATTTTTAAAAAGGGATCTAAAAATGATCCAGCCAATTACAGGCCTATCAGTTTACTAAATACCATCTGTAAATTATATGCAAGGCATCTACAGAGGAAACTCTTGGATTGGTTGGAGCAAGAAAATATTTTAGCAGAGGAGCAGGCTGGATTCAGGCAAGGGAGATCAACTATTGATCAATGTTTTGTTCTTCAACACCTAATTGAGAAATACTCTTCAAACAATGTAACTTCCCTGTATGCTGCCTTTATTGACTTTAAAGCTGCCTTTGACTCCATCTCTCGATCAATTCTGTGGGAAAAGCTGGAGGCATCCTTGATTGATAGGCGATTACTTTTTTTAATCCGTATGCTTCATGAAGGGACTTCCTTGAAAGTAAGATGCTCTCCTTGGGGTCATCTAACCAGTGCAATCAAAACAGAGAAGGGAGTAAAGCAAGGTTGTATCTTGGCTCCGTTGCTGTTTAATTTTTATATTAATTCATTGGTGGGACGGCTCCAAAATGCCTATTTTCATTCCCCTCAGCTAGCAGGAAGATCCATCGCCATTCTTCTATATGCAGACAATGCGGCTATACTCTCGAGGACTCCCATTGGATTAAAAAGAGCTCTTAAAGCCCTGACTCTTTTTTGTAATGAAGATCATTTACCTCTAAATTATCAAAAAACCAAAATAATGGCATTTGGGGAAAAAACAAGGAGCCTTCATTGGACTATAGATAATTACCAAATAGATCAGGTTTTTTGCTTGAAATACCTAGGAGTAATTTTTCAATCCTTGGGTAGCAGGAAAGCTCATGGGGATTATATTGTTAACAATGCCCAAAGGAGCTCAGTTGCTATCCAAAAGTTTTTTAAGGATAAAGGTGGTCAATATGTTCCAGCAGCCCTGAAAGTATTTGAGGCAAAACCAATCACTCAGCTTTTGTATGGTGCTCAGTTAGGACCATTTCCTAACTTTGCACCTTTGGAACGCGTACAATCTAAGTTCTTAAGATCAGTTTTTCATGTCCCTAAATGTGTATCCAATACCATTTTACAGTTAGAAGCAGACCTTCTGAGCATAGAGGCCAAAGTATGGATTTGCATATTTAATTACTGGCTTAGATTAAACTTTGTACCAATTGGGCTTGCACCCTTGGTTCCGGAAGACCAATTTCACTCTAAATGGAAACAGGTGGTTGTTACCAAATTGTCAATGCTGGGTCTGTCCCCTGATAGCTTATTTAGGATGGGATATGACCAGGCTAAATCAGTCATTAAACAACGTATCTTTGATATTGAACGCCAAACAGATTTGGCCTGTGCTCCATCCTTTATTGCTAGTGAGCAGACAAGTATCACATGTTGCCACGGGCCTATTTAAAAATTTTAGAACTGCCCAAGCATCGTTTGGCTTTTACTCTAGCGCGTTGCTGTAGTCTTCCATCCGCTGTCCTTGAGGGACGATATAAAAAAATTCCCTATTTGGAGAGATACTGTCCGTATGATTCTGGTCAGATTGAAACGGTTGAACACATGCTTTTTCAATGTATGTTCTATAGAGATTTAAGAGCTGATATCATCTCCCCAATTCTTCAGGAACACCCAGGTGGTTCTGAATCATTTTGTACCTTCCTATTGTTTTCAGATACGAACTCTGATATAACATATAAGGTTGCTAAATTCTGTGCTGCAGCTATGAGAGTAAGACAAAAGATGTTGGCTAGTGAGTAGATGCATATTGTATATCTTGTAATTTTTGTGAGACTGTTATCCCTCAGTAGTACTGCATTCTTGACCAAGGTTATTATGCTGTTTTTATTCGTTTTTTATTCATGTTTTATGTTTACTTGTATCAGTACTTAGGTTTTTGGCCCTTGGTACTGTTTTGATGTAATCTTTTTACTGGTCTATGACCGTAATAAACAATATCTATCTATCTATCTATCTATCTATCTATCTATCTATCTATCTATCACAGTACACAGTACAAAATCCAATGATTCACAAGAAGATGTCCACTTGTGGATTTAGATTTCAGTATTATTGAAATATTCTAGGACATGAATACATGCCTCATTCAGCTAAGGCATAAAAGTTATGGTAATTGATGGCAATTACCAGGAAATGCATAGAGACAAGAAGAGCTTCATTTGGATCTCAGAAATAGAAACAGTACGTACAGCAATAAAAACTGTCACATTTGGCCAACCTGAATGAGCCCTCACTCAGTTTGCAGGCACCCAGCTGATCAATAGCAGTAGAAACCCCTAATGGAGCAGGTTGTGATTGTGGGGTACATGATTAAGGAAGCCAGGGAAGTTTTAAAGGGCAGGAGAATGAGACACAAGTTCAGATTAAGGAGTACAAGCACAAACGCTCTTTGACAATCTCATTACAATAAGATGAGCATGACCATTTCTGCACTACACTTAGGATGTTCCACTTTGAACATCCTATGGAATCCTGGGGTTTGCAGTTTAGGAACTGCAAACCCCAGGATTCCATAGGATGTTGAACGTGGAATAATCGCGCTATAAGAATGTAGTGCAGAAATGGCCCAACAGAACTCACTGCCCTGAAATTTGAGAAATCTTTCACATTTCAGTTTTCTCACCATTTCTAATCATTGGAAAGTGCAATTTCTTTTCCACTCCTTTTCCAACAAAATTATGATCAAATTATGTTGAAGACTTTGGCCTAAATATATATATTAAAACACACAATACCTTCCAAAATGTACGTTAAGTAATATGGTAGATCCCCTGTATCCATGGGGGATATATTCCCAGATTTACCGTGGATAATGGATACATGGATAATGAAATGCTATGTTTTTTTCAATGAGTTGAACAACATAGATATCAATATGAGTATGCATCTTGGAGAGGAGGCCCTGAAACTTGATAGAACTTTAGAATATCAGAGAAAGAAGACTTTGTACCCATTATTTGTGGTCAAAGCCAGTGATAAAAACATAAAAATTAACAATAACATGTGGTCCAAAAAGAGATGGGAACAAAATCCTTTCAGATTGCATTTCAGCGTGGATAAGTGAAATCATGGATACAGGGAACCTATTGTATTTTCTGTTCGCATACAATCAGAGAGTGCAAGAGCCAATGAATAACTAAGTGCCAACCTGCACATTAGTACCAAAGATGCAAATTAAAATATAATACATACAACATACAATGTAGTAATATAATATATAAAACTTGCAATGTAACAATATGATGTATAATTAAAGAGGCAAATTATAGTTCATATAATGTTCAAAAACTGAATTTCTCAAGCATTTCTCCTTGAAACATGTTTGGAACATTTTAGAAGTGTTTTAGAGGTCAAATATTCTCTCTTGGTTTTGGGCACTGCTGGGTGTTTTTTTTTTAAAGTGTGAACTATGCCTAGCTGGCTAAGCGCCAGGTTTTGTGGCCTCCATTCAAGTTCCATCTAGTGGCCTTTCCCTTATTTTTCTTTTTCACTGGCTGTGACTATCAGCAGGAGGCTTTCTACTACCATTTTAATTTACCATGGTATCCCCGGTGTAGCACTTCTTCTGGGCATTGTAGGAAACTGCATTGGCAGCCTGCCCCAAGACTCACCAGAACTATCTGTCCAGTGCTGGAAGAAAAGGGTAGCATTAGCAACTGAACTTGGCATTGCACTGGGATCCTGGCACTTGCCCAGGCTGGCTTATGGAATGAAACTGAAATAGCAGTAGATCATCATTTTTGCCTTGAAAAATTCACAAAATGGTGTCATTTTTTCCCCTTAAACACCTCCAAAAAGCCACTCTTTGTCAGCTTGGGAGGGGGGGATGTAATCATGTTGCCTACCCTGATAATTCCTCAGGATGATGCAAAACCTATAGGTGGTAGAGAAGAATCAAATCGATCAATTCAGTTCAGGTAAGAGCTAGCTGGTGAGCTCTCATCACAGTTTTGGCAACCTGGAGACAGCTCTCCCGCATTAACAATTTCCTTTAGGGAAAAAAATGGGATTGTGTATTTACTGTGAATGGAGTCTTCACTTATATTCTCCCTCTCCCTAATCTCTTGACTTTTTGGAAGAACCCAAATGCTCAACCCTTTACAACCTAACTTTTCAGCCAACAACAATATATGTGACTAACATGAGCCACTGCTGCTGCGGCTGCTGCTCTTTCTGCTTCTTTAATACACATGAAAGTGCTGTTCTGTTGCAGTGAAATGAGGCTGAACATACACACGTCTTCCTCATTTCCACTCGCTGTGTATGCTTGTCTATAACTTTCAGCCTCGCCATTTGCAGGGTGGGTGGAAGTTTTCCTAGCTGACTGAGGCCCTGTTCTGCCAGAGGGATTCAGAACATATTGCTTGGCAGGTGGAGTCTGTTCAGATGCATTTGCTGTTATTTCAGCACTGACAGGAAACATACATCATAAGACTAGGGAATGCCAGCAGTCTATTCCATTGTAACCTGATTAAAGAATAAGTGGTGAAGGGTGGGGAACATTCAGGAGAACCATGTATCCCTTCTTCTTGCGTGTATCATAATGATAACAATGAGAAGAAAGATGTATTTTAAATCATGAAAACAATTGCATAATGTTAAACTTTAAAAGCTTATTGACTAATATATTATTATATTATGTTAAATTAATTAGCCCTCTTTCCCCAAAGCTGGCATACACAGTCTCTTCCATTTTATGCTCAACAGCAACAAGCGTGTTTTCAGGATGGTTGGCTTTAAAGCTGTAACAGTTTGGAATCAAGCCATCTGAAGGATCACCTTTTATTTGGTGTATTTCTTGGACTCTTCTCAGTCTGGCTGAGATGCTCATCAGGTGATGCACAACAGATAAAAAAATAACAGCATTCCTTAGGAGCAGGTTAAAATTGGTCACATTGCAACAGTATTCAAAGATAGAACCATGTTAATATGTTTCAGCATAAAAAGTTATAAATGAAAGATTCTAGAGAAGATCATTAAATAGTTTGTAAGTACTTAGAAAGGAATGCCATGCATGCTAAAAGTCAACATGGGTGAACACATAGATTTGAGAGCTGGGCCAAAACTAACAAAATGATTTTCAACAGAGTAAAATGTAAGGTACTAAACTTGGGCAGAAAAAAAAAGAAATGCACAGATATAGGATGGGTGACACCTGGCTTGATCACAGTACATGTGAAAGGGATCTGGGAGTCTTAGCAGACCACCAGCTGAACATGAGTCATCAGTGTGTGGGGGGAATTTATTGATTATGTGTTAATAAAGGGGAAAAGAAATAAATCAACTGAAGAATCATTACAGTTTTAGAAGGGGAGTGGAGCTATTTGAAGTGAATGGATGTGGTCATATCTTTGATGGTCCCTGTGGTGGGGAGCACATATTATCTAATTGTAGAATAGGTTAAGATTAAGAACATTTGGTATAAGCAGTTTGTACGTTTATGGAGTTTTTTTGTATTAGGTATTGTGTTGTGTGTTTTGTAGTGTTATGTATTTTTATGTTAGACAATTCATAAAAAAAATAGCAGTATGATGCGGCAGCTTAAAAAGCCAATGTGTTTCTGGGCTACATCAATAGGAGTATAGTGTCTAGGTCAAGGGAAGTGTCGTGTACTGGATCACTCGTGTTCCAAGAACACACACTGAGGTTAACAGTAATTTATTCACTGGATTAACATGAGTACCAACAAAACACTTCCCCAGAAGTTGCCAAAACTGATTAGTTCAGACAACCATGCTCTTATGTGCAATTGATACAAATCCTCATGCACAAAGCTGTTGTTGGTTAACAAAGCATTGGCCAGTGACTTTTCCTTTTCCCTGGCTCCTGCCTCTTTCCAGACTGCTTAACCTTGAACAGGTTTTGACCAATCTCTGAGTCTCCTCAGTTATCTCAAACCTGTACCATTCCCATAGCATCCTTTTCCCAATTATTTCCCGCTTCACTTTCCAGTCCTTGATTCTTCCCCTTATTTGATATATTTTAGTAGTATGTGTTGCAGTTACATGGGATACAAAGTAGCAAGTATCACGAATTACATAGTGAGCATCCAGGAATACACGTCAGCAGATAAACCTTACTATCTATACACTGGAGTACCTTATACTTGTTCCCCTTCTTTTTTATTTGAGTATTTATGGCAGGGAAACTTTGCAACCTGAGAAGAAGTGATAGTACCCCTCTACTCTGCTTTGATCAGACCCCACCTGGAATACTGTGTCCAGTTCTGGGCACCACAGTTCAGGAAGGATATTGACAAGCTGGAATGTGTCCAGAAGAGGACCACCAAAATGGTAGAAGGTCTGGAAACCATGTCCTATGATGAGCAGCTTAGGGAGCTGCGTATGTTTAGCCTGGAGAAGAGAAAGTTAAAGGGAGACTTGATAGTCACATTTAAATATTTGAAGAGATGTCAAATGGAAGCCTGTTTTCTGCTGCTCCAGAGACTAGGACACAGAGCAATGGCTTCAAACTTCAGCAAAAGAGTTTCCATCTAAACATTAAGAAGAACTTCTTGACCATAAGAGCAATTTGACAGCAGAATATGCTGGCTGGGAGTTGGGTGGAGTCCCCTTCTTTGGAGGTTTTTAAAGAGAGGCTGAATGGCTGTCTGTTGCGAGTGCTTTGATGGTGTACTCCTGCATGGCACGAGTTTGGATTTGATGGTCTTTCTGTTCCCTTCCAGATGTATTATTCTAACAAATTAAATCTGCAGATGATACCACATTGCTAGTAGAAATTAGCAAATACTTTGTATGCCCACTGAAGAAAGTAAAGGAAGAAAGTGTAAAGGTAGGTTACAATGGAACATTAAGAAAACAAAAATAATGTCCATGGATGATTTACATCACTTTAAGGTAGACAATGAAAGCATTGGAATAGTTCAGGATATCCCATACCTTGGCTCAGTGGTTAATGACTGCAGTGAACAAATCAGAAGAAGACTAGGAGTTGGAAGGACAGCTAGGAAGGAACTAGCCAAGATCCTGAGGGGTAAAGGTATATCACTAAATACTAAAATTTAGATTGTCCATGCCATCATATTTCCAATTTCTATGTATGCTTATGAAAACTGGACAGTGAAGAAAGCTGATAGGGTACTGTTATGCTCAGATGACAATCATCTGATTGCTAAGATGTATAATTTTTTTTTTACAATTTGAGATGGAAGACAAACAAGTAAAGAATTACATGATTAGTTGTGCAAAGAATTTCAGATTCCTTAGTTGGTTTTCATCCTATCTTTCTGGCCACTCATTTAATGTGAAAGTTGGCAATCATAAATCAGCTTCCTTTCCTCTTTCTGTGGGGGGTCTCTCAAGGCTCTGTTCTGGGCCCTCTCTTATTTTCTCTTTATACTCTCTCCCTAGGTAATCTTATTAGTTTCTTTGGGTTTCAATATCAGCTTTAGGCTGATGATATTCAACTATACTTTTCTTTTCCTGAATTTTCCAAAGATATTGAAGATCGCGTTACAGATTGTCTTTCTGGTATTTCTTCATGGATGCTTCATCACCGTCTCAAACTTAACATGGCGAGAACAGAATTACTCATTTTTCCCCCTAAACCTTCTTTACCTTCCACTTTTTCCATCACTGTCAACAACACACTTATCCATTCGGTGAAGGAAGCTCTCAGTCTTGGATTCATTTTCCACTCCTCTTTGTCTTTTGCTTCCTATATTGAGAGTGTTGTTAGGTCATGTAGCTTCTTCCTTTATAACATCTCTAAAATCTGACCCTTTCTTTCTCCCTCTTCTACCAAGACTTTAAGCCATGTTCTTGTTATTTGTTGCCTCGATTACTCTAATCTTTTACTCACTGGTCTTCCTCAATCTTATCGTTCCCCTCTGGTCTCTGTTTTTCATTCTGCTGCTAAAATCAATTTCTTAGCCTGCCATTTTGATCACATTACCCCTCTCCTGATTTCCCTTCATTGGTTACCTATCCCTTGTGGGATACTTTATAAGCTTCTTGTGTTGATTTTTAAGGTCTTACATAATTTAGCTCCTCCTTATCTTGCTGCTCTTATCTCTCCTTACCAGCCAGCTGGAAACCTACGCTCTGTGAATACTTGCCTTCTTACCCAGCCTAGAGACTCCTCCTCTTTAGCTCAGTTTCACCCTTTTTCTTTCGCTGCCCCTTATGCATGGAATTGCCTTCCAGTGGCCTTGCGAACTGCCCCTTCTCTTACTGTTTTTAAATCTAAACTGAAAACTTTCTTTTTTTCCGAAATCTTTGGAATGTTGAATTAGTTTTATTGCTTTTTAGATATTGTATTTTATGGCTTTATAGTAATGTTTATTGCCATTATAGTAATGTTATGTTGTACTGGTTGTAATTCCATATACCCTGGATCCTTTTTGTTGTAAATTTTCATTTTATTATGTATTTATTTAGGGCAACTGTTGTATTTTAAATTTGTAAAGCGCCATGTACATGGATGGCGCTATATAAATAAAGGATGATGATGATGATGATGATGATGATAATTTAATACATACGGACAAAGTTATAGACAGAGGACGTTAAAAATATGCTATGACTTAAAAGAAAACTATTATAAGAGGATGCAGCACACTCACACAGATAACTAAGGAAATAAAGGTTGGAGTGGGATAGAGGGATTTTTAGAGGAGTTGTTGGTTTGGGTGATACTTCACTTGTCCTGAAACCCGGTTGGAAGCGGAGAAGATGGGGAGCGTGGATCTCAGCTCATGGGGCTGAGGGGAAGGCTCACTGGACAAAGCGACAGCAAGGCGGGATGGAAGCCAAGAGCGATCCAAGGAAGCGCTCAAAGTCAGGGGTTTTTATAAGGAGAATTGTGACCGCAGGCTAGTTCAGACTTGGGGAAAACAATGGATTTGGGGCTGGAGACAAAGCCTCCAAAATGATTGAGTTATAGCCAAATTGTCAATAGGATAGCCAGTATGCAAACGTGGAGTACTTGAGTGTTGTGTAGTCAGATCATCAAGCTGCCAGCGTGGGGCAGAGGATCTTTTGAAAGCAGTGTGCATACTTAATGAAGGTACTTGCCTTGAGGTCTCCTGAAGCTGCGAGTCGGCTATTTCTGGCCTGCCTGTATTGTGTTAGAATATTACGGTGATTATGGGCCGAGCCTGTATGCGTGCTTGTCTGGGGGCCTCGCAAGCACGTGGAGGGAAATGGGTATGTGAAGCCGAATTATTGATATCAAGAGATATCTTTATATATCCCCCAAGCTCAGGCTAGCCAGGGCAGTAACAACACAACTGTAGATAAGAAACAGTATCAATTGTTCCAACATTTGCTGCTAGCAGTAAGATCAGTATACACAAAGTACTGCGAAAAAAACAAAACTACGAACAGTGAATGAGTGGTTAGCTAGACTGATGAGAATTTTTGAAATAGATAATCTTACGTATTGGCTAAGAGGCAGAACACGAAATGAATTTCTGTCTGAATGGAAATGGTTGATTGATTTTTCAAAGAAGAATTAAGGTAATCTGATGATAATAAAATTTTACATTTATATTACACGAGGAGTGTAAAAGTAGAATAAGAAAATGTACTTTGTTTGTTACTTTAAAAGGTTATTATCTATGGTTTATATGGATGGTTATTATTAATATTTTGAGGTTATTTTATTACTTTTAGATTATCGATTATTAGCATTATTACTTTTTGATTGACTATTATTATAAGATAAAATTGTTGATTGACTATCATTATATGATCTTAATGAAATTAATATAGAATATAGAATAAATTAATAATGACTCCATTTGAAAGGTTAAATAACTAGATAAGTAGATAACTACAATGATAAATGATTAGTAACAGTTAATATTCATAGTATAGAAGAAAGAATTTAATATTTAGATTTTCAAGTAATATAGACTGTTTGCAACAGGGGCAGGAACCAATTTTTAAAATTACTTTTAGTTATTTTAGTTATTCTGTGTTATGTTACGTATTGTTTGTATTATTAGTATTGTTTTGTTAGTTTTTCTTTTGGTTATGGGTAGATTATATGTATTGTTAGTTTTTTTGTTGTTTGATATGTTTGCCTTTATTAAAATGTATGATAAAAAAAGAAAGCTGATAGCAAGGAAGCCAGCTTATTTGAAATTTGGTGCTTGAAAAGATTTCTACAGATACTGTGGACTGCTAACAATATAAATAAATGGGTTCTAGACCAAATCAAGCCTGAAGTCTTCCTAGAAGCCAAGATTAATAAACTGAGACTGTTGTATTCTGGACATAACATGAAAAGACATGCATCACTAGAAAAGACGATAATTCTTGGCATGGTAGAAAGCAGTAGGAAAAGAGGAAGGCAGCATTACCGGTGGAAGGACTCAATGAAGGAAGCCACAGCCCTGTATCTGCAAGACCAGAGCAGAGCGGTCGACAGCAGGATGACTTGGACCCCGGTCATCGATAGGGTTTTCATAAGTCAAAGTAATTCATGACAGTTAACAACAACAACAACAACTTCTTGCCAGCTTTTACATGTGGCTCAAGAGGCAAAATCTTCGCCGCAGGCAACAAAATGTCTTGGGCTGGCTTTGGAGAGCTACATGTGCTGATGCTACCTAATCTTGCAGATCGAGGCACATCTTCCTGTGGCACCCAAGCACATGGATATGGTCAGCCTTTATGGTCTCTTGATAGGATAAACTGTAGAAGAGAGAAAGCATGTTTTGTCTCCAGCCTGCTCTCCAAGTAATCCTGGTCAGTGGAGTTCAGCTGAAACTGTGCTAAATTTGATGGTTTGAATCAGGCTGACATTAGATCAGTATGACCACAGGGGTCCAGCCTGTTCTCCTGAACTGAAATGGGGAGATGCTGTTCCGTTCCTATCAGCATTCTGGAAAGGCTGTTCAGTGTTTTAGAGCTGCACCTGGTACATCTGGCAGAGCAGCAGGCATCTTCACTGGTGTCATGTCTGAGGACAGCCGACAGCTTTCAGTGGTTTTTATGCTGACATTTCTTAACTGCAAGGCTCTGTGGGAAATCCCAAGACTGCCTTTATTTGACATGGGCTGTAGTAACTTGACTGGTTCAAAAGAGTTGTCAGGCTTGTTTGCCACACCAGCCAATTCTTTGCACACCTTTTTGCTTTCTTCTTTATTGTTGCTTTGACACCAGACCCTCAGTGTATGTATGCGCATTTGCAGAGACATAAGAAAAAAGGGGAGGGGGATACAGAGTCTGCCGAAGCATTTTCTGTTGTCTTTCTACTAGTTGCCTACCAAGTCACAAAGGTCAGAGCAAACTAGGCTTGGTGGGCTGGTTTTCCTTGAGAAATGGGTGAGTTTGTGTGTCTTCCCTTTGTGTGTGCCTCTGTTTGTTTGCCAGTATAAATGGAGTGGCTGGATGTGTGTGTGAATGAGAGATGTAACTAGGATTTCTGGATGGGGAATGAATCAATGTGTATAGAGTTTGTGGATTTTTGCCCAGGGTAGTGTGTGAAATTTTGCCTGCCGTGAATGTGTCCTTATTCTGGAATGAGAGGATCCTCCCCCTATTAATATTTTGCACTGCTGAGCTTAAAGTCACTGAATTCGTTTTCCATCATTGTGTAATGTGGATGGAGGTGTTCTCAATGTTGCTGTTATTATTATATGAAGTTATTACTTTATCATAGAGGATCACCAAACATGTTGCCCATTCTTTTCCCACAGTAACCTAGCTGTATTTTTAAATTGTCCTAGTTGGAATGTTATTTCTGAGTAGGCGTGCTATAAAGTGATTTGTGTTTGATGTGCAAAGATCTTGATTCTAGATTTGTTCAGAAACTGTCCCATCCGTTAACCTTATATAAAAGTAGTAAGAAGTAGTAGAGCTTTCCAGCTCAGCACTGATTCCACCCCTCACCCCCCGCAAAAAAATATGCATTATTAGTCTCTTCCATCAAAAAAGAGAGGAAAGAAGGGGAGGGGGGAAAACCAAGTGTGGCTGCACTTTTAAAGGCCTTTCCACACTACACTGTTATAGTGCTATTATTCCACTTTCATCATCCTATGGAATCCTGGGGTTTGCAGTTTAGAGAAGGGCCTTTAGAATTCTCAGCCAGGGAGCTCTTTGGCCTCAGTAAACTACAAACCCCAGAATTCCACAGGATGTTGAAAGTGGAATAATACCATTATAACTGTGTAGTGCGGAAATGCCCTAAGACTGCCCTAAGACTTTTATTGTCACATGAGCTTTCATAGATATAAACCCACTTCTTTGGACGCTCATTAAGTGGGTTTACATCCTCAAAAGCTCAAGCAAAAGGAAAAACCAGTTAGTCTTAAAGGTGGATCCACATTACTCTTTTTTCTCCCCCCTCCATTTATTGGGGTTGTCCTACCATTCTAAGTGGTGGTATACCCTCCAACTGTCTCAGTTTGTCGGACCATTTCAGCTGCTATTAAACTGTTCCAGTTTCCCTCTCCATCTACCACTTTTCCTCTTTGTCCACAGCTTTGTCCACAGTACCTGCAAACTTCAGTTCAAAGTGTAAAAGTGGTTTGCACTTAGTTAACTCAGCAGGGGGAGAGTGGAGGGGAAGGACTAGAAGGGAGCCTTTCATGTAGACCAGAGCTTTCCAAACTTTTCATGTTGATGACACACTTTTTAGACATGCATCATTTCGTGATACAGTAACTCAGTTTTCCTAGCAAACTGGAGGTTGTAAGAGATACAGACACATACATAAATTGTAATAACACAATGTATGGGGACACAACGTATCTCGTGAAAACCTTTCATATATTTTTAAAAATGTATGATTTATAAATAATAACATACATTTCCAAGATGTAGGTGACACACCTACACACTTAATGTGTTGTGGCACACCATTTGGAAAGCCCTGCTGTAGGTAGGTAGACTCAGGCAAAAGCAGCCTCTCCTAGCCTGGGTGTTCTTCCTCATTAACATCTTTTGTCATCTCTTCCACACTCTGATGTTACCTGGCCATACGCGTCCCAGTTTCCATTTGTCAAATGTTTGGGGCTTATGTGGTAAGGAAAGGTACAGAAAATCTTTTCTTCTCTCACTTGAGAGCCTTCATAGGCACCTGGGAAACTAAAGCTAGTTAGAGGAGAATTCATAAGCCTTTGCAATAATGATGACTCCAGAGGTATCACAGGGTTCCAAAGCACCAAACTGTGTTCAAGATTGCTTTTCCTCAGTTTGTCAAGTTGAACTCTGAGATGTCTGAGTTCTGCTGCACATTTATTCCATCGCTAGTAATGTGTCACCTGTCTAAAATTAGGTTGTGGCTGTGAGGTGCCTTCGAGCCATGTCAAGGTTTTGGAGACCTTGTTGTCAAGTTTCTTGTCAAGATTTACTGAGAGGAGGCTTGCCAGTGTCTTCCTCTATGGCTGAGAGTGTGTGACTTCCAAATTTTTTCAGAATATTTCACTAGGTGGAAACTTTTGTTTTTCTTTTTAGCTATTATAGAAAAATGGATCTATTTGCATAGCTCTCCCCACCATGTTACTATAAAGTAATTCTAGGTCCAGAGCACTATGCAGAATACAAAGCAGTTGTCATTCCCTGTGCGCATTCCACTTTTAGGAGGAAAAGGACAAGTTTTGACTCTACGACTTCAAATGGTAAACTTTACTCTCGAGAGATTGGGTGAGAGCTTCCCCTTCACTTGGAGCGCATTCAATCAAAGATCTTCTCCCCCTATTTTTAAGCGCACAAACAAGATGAAGAATTTCTTTTTTTAAGTTATTTTTATTAAATACATACGTTTGTAGCCTAAATCTGCATATAAAGGATAACATGAATTCATTACACAACAGCGGTATGCCGTGCTCAATCTCACTAAAATACTACTTCAATTACGGATTACAGATATCCACTCTATCTAACTGTAACTCCAAAAATACACATGTAACAAAACTAACCAAAAGAAATATAATAAGGTTAACTACTAAAATGACTTCCAGTACTTCTTGAGTTGGAGGTAAGTGATTCTATATGTGGGATATTACTACTTCTTCCAATCTAATCACACAAAAAAACCCTATTGACTCTACCTTTAGTATATATTCTTTATTGATTACTTGTTTATACATCTAAAATTATAGCTCATTCAAAACCAAAAACAAGATGGAGAATTTAATGAAGTTACTTTCACTCCTTTTTTGCTATTACAAATGATAACCCTGCTCAGAAGACAGTGCAAACAGGTTTGGTTGTTGTTATTGCTGGATTTTGTTTTCTTGCAAAGCTTTGAAAAATTAATTTTTTTGGACTGTAAATCCTGAAAATTTTGGCCAGCTGAGAAATGCTAAAACCTGGAGTTAAAAAATAGGAACTTTTCAAAGCCCTCTCTTTTATTTTAAGTGGTAAGATATGAAAAATGAGCAAAAGCAAGCAATTAATATTCATCTCCTGAAACAGAATAAATACGTCTTCGGCGCTTTTCTTTTTGCTTGTCAATCAGGATTCCAAATCTTAAATTGTTACTATATTACTGGTTCAGAGACCTCCCTCCATCACTGGGAATGCATGCCATCTCCATCTTCACAGCCACTGAGGAAGCCTTGACATGTTTCATAGCATTCATACGTGGGACTCTGTGAAACGGAAAAGAAAACAGCTCTTTCTGTCAACCTGTCACCAGCAGAAGCTTTTACTTTCCATCAGGCTGACTAAACTTTAAAACTGTGTTTCTTCAGCGCTGAGTATTGCCAAGAGAAATCCTGGGTGTTATCAGAATTTATAGACTGCCAGTAACACGATAGAATACCAAAACATTTTGTGGAATATTAAAAATTCCTTCAGATCTTCTCTAAATCATGGATGACAACTTTTTTTAAAAAAAAGTGTGAGAAATGGGAGGAAGGGGTGTCAGCAGTCTCCGTGGTTTATTGACCTTGGTTTCTTGGCAGAAAATAGATAGATGAGGATCAGCTATAGCAACAATAACAACAAAATTCTCCCATTTATGCGGCTGGAACCTTGGAATCTAAGGAACTGCTCATAAAAATGAGTCTTAACGTGGCATATAGATTGGCAATTGGAAAGTCCTAGAATCAGGGGCAATTTATTGCTGGAGCTGATCCGTGCGTGCGTGCGTGTGTGTGTTTCTGAGAGCACCACAGTTGCTGTTTTTATACAGTTACATTCCTGGTGTTATTCTGTAGAGAACTGCCCCCCCCCTCAAAAAAATCCTTTCTCTGTATTCTTTATTTTAAAAAGAAAAATCCTCCTCTAACTGTTCAATAAGAGAAAATGCTTTTTTTTCAAAGATTAATTTAAAAACTTGGGTGTTTAGAAAAGAAGAGCTTGTTGTGTTACACTACTCTTCTATCCTAATGTGTTCCACACAACTCTTCTGTTGCAATCTTTTCCCAGTTTGCTTGAAATCACAAGGTACAGATGTTTCACTGGTTTCTGATACTAACTTTTGTGCTGAAAACACAATTAGAGACGGTATGACAAATAATTAATTTTAAAATAAAAATCTCTACTGACAGAAAACACTGTCGCCCACCTCTCTGCACCTCCCAGCTTGCCTATCCTAGTCCCTTGGAGCACTGGAAGCGAAAGTTGCCTTCGGCACCATCTGTTTTTACCAGCTTCTCCTTTGAGCACTGCTTTTACATCTGTTGAGCAGAAGAATCTTTGCTTGGTAATTTGTTCTGAAGAAATCTTTGGTCTCTCCAGCAATTTCATTAACTGTTGAACCACTGAAGAGTCAAAAAAGCTCATTTGAGGTCCTTCCTGGTTATGTTTGATTTTATGGCTCTAAATGGCCAAAGGCTTAGCCTATCTCCATCTCAATTTCAAACTCACCTGGCTTCTGAATTTCACCTGGCTTCTGAAGACCCTGGACTCTCAAATACAGTCTTGGACTACTGCTACCAGTTCAAGAAAATAACAGACAAGAGTGAGATTTGCCCCCTAACTCTTCCAAAACATGGCTGCTCACTTCAGATGATGCATTCCATTTGCTGAACTCTACCATCAGATTCCTAAAAGAGTACCTTGTACTATTCCAATTAGCAGTACAGTCCAGGGAGACAACTTCCCAATGACTACAAAACAAAGGTACTCGAAGATGGCTTGATACTGCAATTGGGGCAGAAGTGGAAATTGTGTGGCTGTCTGCATGCTGTTGGACTACAATGCCGGCAGCCCAAGCAGCATAGACAGTGGTTTGAAAAGCTGGGAACTGCAGTTCAAAAGTATGTGGAGAGTTGTACAATTCCCACCCTGGATTTCAAAGTGAGTCTCTAGGCAAGACATTCCTGGACGGCATCACCAAGCTTCTGTGCCCAACTTTGCCTAAAATGGACACTAATCCGCCAAAGCATTTGCACTGAGCTAATAGTTTTTAGTACATTGGTTTCTGGTTTCCCCAACAATGGTTTCCCCTAGAAAGGAACAAGACACAAAAGAACACTCTAGTTTGGCACAAGAGAACAAAAAAAAAAAAAGGAAGAAGGAAGGGGGAGGGAGGGAAAAAGAAATATAGCAGCACCTTTAAGATTAACTGGTTTTTATTTTTGCATGAGCTTTCACGGGTACAAATCCACTTCTTCAGATGCAGTACAGAGATATCAAAGCTTTGGATTATGAAGCATATTTACACAGTTATAGGAGTTGGATGGAATGTAATAGGATCCAGAAGGATGCAAATCATGACCCTTGTCCTAAAGGACCGCATATGATGATACAAGTCTTTCAGCTCTTTACAGTTAGTGTTGATGTGTGAAAACAATAAATCTGCTCACCAAAAGTCAGTTTCCTTGGGTTCAAAACCTTCTCTGGGAAGATATTGGCCCTTTTCACATGTGGGGGGGGGAACGGGCGAAAACGCTCAAAAACGGAGCTTACCTCCAGCCGGGTAAGTCCGTCACCACGTGGAGCAGCGCGAGCTCGCTGCTCCACACTCCTCCGGCATCGCAGATGACGGCTTCCGGTTGGTGGAGGCTCTCCACCAACCAGAGAAGCTCGCCAGCCGGAAGCCGGCCCCCGGCAGATCTGCAGGCACGCACTTGCAGCTCTGCAGGCACGCAGATCCACTTTAGAGCCAGGCGACGGAGCGGCACGGGGCTGCGCGCTCCGTGCTTTTTAAAAACCTCTAAAAAGAGGTTTTTAAAAAACACGCAGCCCGGCTAGTTCCGGCCGCTCCTGAGTGGATTCTGGTGTGGAACTACGAAAAGTAGTCCACGCCAGCCCACTCTGCGGTGTAGACGACCTCCGTGAGAGGTCGCTCTACACCGCCCCCCCCCCCCACATGTGAAAAGGGCCTTCTTTTGTTACAGGTATGGTTGGGAGGACTCTTGCATTTATACATGTAGTGCAGCATGAAGCCATTGTCTTGTTCATACCTCTGTTAATGGATTGAAATTTGGAAATATATTTCAGTTCAACTGTTTCTCTTTCTACTCTTCTTATGCAATTTCTTTTTTCAAGAACTGCAACCTTTAGATCTCTGTTATATGCCCTGTATCCTATGTCCAGGAAGGTTGAAATGTTAGGTGTTGCCATTTCTAATGTCAAGTTTGTATCCGTTTATACTCTTGCAGTCAACATGTTTCAGCAAACTTTTTATTCAAAACTAACATTACAAACATATGAAATGAAACAACCTGGTCAAGGTAAGCCTTACTTAAGGAAACAAAAACATTTTAAATCTTCTTGAGACCTGAAAGATTCTTCCAGAAATGCAGCCCAGGATTATTATTTTTTCTTTCCTTTTCTTGTTGTTGTGGTTGTGGTTGCCTCTCCTTATCTTATGATTTTCATTTTGGTGGCAGAATGTATAGATCTACCCTTCTGTTACATGCCAGGGTAAGTGAGCAGGCTAATCTGCTTTCCTCTTTTCTCTCTGTTTTGCTTTTTTTTCTTTTTGTTTTTCTTTTTCTTTCTGTTTTGCTCTTATTTGTTTAAGAAATAAAGCCCTGTATACCTGTAGTAGGCACAAGAACCAGAAAATAGTGACGGTCCCTGGTCAACAGGGACTCTTAGCGCATATGCTTCCTTCTTCCTGAAGTTGCCCCAGGATTCCTTTGTTATTTTTTGCTATTATTCATGTGGCAGCCATTTTGGAAAGAAAATGCCAGCAAGCGAAGGCTGCAGTTAAAATGTACAGCCAATTGCTGGGCTACCCAGGGATGTGAGAATGAGCAGATCTCACACAGTGATGATTTGAAACATGCCTTGTGGCTTTCTAATAATGTGCCAAAGCAGTCTCAGTGGTGTGCCGCAAGGCCTCCTATTCCATCTTCTGTGAATGAACTAGGCCCAGCAGGCCTCAACTAATGCAGGCAGCCCCTCTGCTCTGCTGGAGGAGACAGGCTCTGAGATGGCAATCGAAGCTTGATTTGCCAACACATTTCCAATGATTAAAATGTAATTAGCACAACTGAGTGCCTCCTCCTCGGCTAATTTTAATACATGCTGTGACAGGCAGGCGGCCGCCGGTGCATAGGCCCAGCAGCAGATGGAAGCAAAGGCAGCAGGAGAGGAAAACCATTTTGCAATGCGGCTGTTCACATCAGGAAACCATCAGGGCGTTCGGCTTCTTAGGAAGGCCCTTGATGGCAGCCTGTCAAATTGGCTCTGTCATGTCTGACTGTGGCAATGGTAGCCATCTCTCAAGATGTCCTGGGAGTGCAGTCATTTTTACAGGCTTAACTCCTTAAGATCCTCTGTGTGTGTATGAAAGAGAGCGAGAGCAAGAGCAATATAACAATTGCAGATGGGTTGTTGTAGGCTGAATTTGTACCAAGCGTGGAAATTGTCAGGTCGTAAAGAGTATGCCACCATGGAATAAACATTTTTGCCAAGGTAGCTAACCAGATTTACTCAGAAGTAAGTTCAGATGAATTTGGTGGAATAACTTTATGTACATTCCAGATTTTCCCACCTTTGTACTCAAGGAGAAGCACTCTTTTGTGATCTCTGTCCCTCATAAATCGTCATCTAAATTGTCCAACTACGCTTCTTCTCTTGAACATTCTGTTAATGTGTGTTGCATACTTACCATCCCGAATGGATCATTCACAAAAACTAATTTGACTAAGTGATATGCAGTCAAATTCTGTACATGTATATTCAGAACTAAGGCTGAATGGAAATTATTTCTGTGGAAGTGTATAAGAGTAAATCTGAACATTGAATTAATTTGGACGACAGTCTTAATTTCTTTAGCGCAGTCTGATGACAACACAAACCAGAACAGCTATGGACATGATCCTACTTATGAGAAAAATCAGTAAGATGAGCAAGAGAAGAGCAAGGATTACATTTTGTATAGCTGACTATAGGTCATCATTCTGGGCCAGCTAGCAAAGGTCTAGCTTACTGGCAATATCTTCCTGGAACCTGCAGCACCTATGTGTAATAGAACCTGGGACACGTTCATAATAGCTGGATGAATTATCTGGAGTTCACTTTGGATTAATTCAAGAATTCAGTTCTACGGAGGAAAAGGACCAGAATACTTTGAGCATGTTTTCTGAGCCAATCTGAGGGCTTATTGGAATTGTCCCACCTCCTTCAGAAACCTTCTCTACCCTATAAAAAGCTAGGAAAGAGAGCAGTTTTAAAAAAATATTTATTTTATCTGTATGCCACAATTCATCCCAAGGATTGAGTTAATAGTTCACATTCCCCCAGGTTCACATTATTGTCATCACAACTGCCATCAGACAAGCTAAGGGGCTGATGGCCCAGAAGCAAAAAGGAGAGATGTGCCCATGTGTCATGGGCCAGGACTCGGCTTCCCCAGGTGAACCACAGCCTTGAAGGAAGGCACACAGAAGCAAATGCAATAGGAGCTAATTAAGCTGGGATGAGAGCCAGCTGGCTCCAGCCTTAAAGAAGGCACAGAGCAGTAACTTGATGCCAGAAACAACTCATGTGTTGCTGGCTCTTGCCTTGTGTTCTCTGGATTCCCTGCCTGGATTGTCTGAGCACGTTGCCTGCCAGATTTCTGGACCTTTGTACTATTTCTGGGTGACATTTATTTCCACCCTGAACAGGCAAGCAGTACTGACTGTTAGTATCTCTTTTTGATTGTGAACAGGTGCCCGCTAGCCCTGCACTCTGCTGCTGACAACAAATGGCTGGTGTCTGTGACACCATGCACCCACTGCCACCCAAAGAGGGTCCCTCCTTTTTTTAAAAAAAGGCAGTCATTGCATCTCCTCTTCAGTGCTCACACCACCTCACCATGGACATGTGTGTTCATGTACCTCTCTATATGTGTACTTTTGCTTGTTCTCCTTTCTCTCTCCCTCCATGGCAAGGAGAGGAAGAGAGGAAAACAGGCTGGCTGGCGGCACAAGATTTATCTACACACTTGGTCCACGGCAGAAGGGGGAGCTCTTGAGCTGCAGGACTCATCTCCAGCCTGAACAACAGGGACCCACAGCTGTTGCTCGTCATCAGCAGCGGCTTCATCAGCAGCTTCGCCAGGAGCTTCAACAATCACATGCCGCTGCATACTTGCATTTGGCAGAATGGGGCATATGTCATGCTAATATAATCACAAGAATTCCTGGAAGAGGGGGGAAACCACCAAAGAAGAATTTAAGCAAGTAGCCAGGAGATGTAGGGAGAAAGTCAGAAAGGCTAAAGCACAGAACGAACTTAGGCTGGCCAGAGACATTAAAAACAACAAAAAGGGCTTTTTTAAATATGTCCGCAGCAAAAGGAAAAAGAAAGAGGCGATAGGGTCGCTGCGCAGAGAAGATGGCAAATGACTAATGGGGGAAGAGAAAAGGCAGAACTACTTAACACCTTCTTTGCCTCAGTTTTTTCCCAGAAGGATACAAGCACTCAACCTGGCGGTTGGGAGCAGGTGAGGAAGCAGGGGAAATGAGGCACATAATAGGTAGAGAGGTGGTACAAGAATACCTGGCCACACTGGATGAATTCAAGTCTCCAGGGCCAGATGAATTGCATCCTAGGATATTAAAAGAACTGGCAGAGGTCATTTCGGAACCGCTTGCTATAATCTTTGAGAAATCTTGGAGGACAGGAGAAGTTCCAGCAGACTGGAAGAGGGCAAATGTTGTCCCCATCTTCAAGAAGGGAAAAAAAGAGGACCCCAATAATTATCGCCCAGTCAGCCTGACGTCAGTACCCGGAAAGATCCTGGAGCAGATCATTAAGCAGTCAGTTTCTAATCACTTCAAAAGCAATGCAGTAATCAGGAGAAGTCAACATGGATTTCTCAAAAAGAAGTCATGCCAGACTAATCTTATCTCTTTTTATGATAGAGTTAGTAGCCTGATAGATGAAGGGAATGCTGTGGATGTAGCATATCTCGATTTCAGTAAGGCCTTTGACAAAGTTCCCCATGACATTCTTGCAAAGAAGCTAGTAAAATGTGGGCTGGACAGAGCTACTGTCAGGTGGATCTGTAACTGGTTGACTGACCGTTCCCAAAGGGTGCTCACCAATGGCTGCTTTTCATCCTGGAGAGAAGTGACTAGCGGGGTGCCACAGGGTTCTGTCCTGGGCCCAGTGCTGTTCAACATTTTCATCAACAACTTGGATGAAGGAATAGAGGGCATGCTCATCAAATTTGCAGATGACACCAAATTGGGAGGGGTTGCTAATACGCCAGAGGACAGGATCAAAATTCAAAATGACCTGGACAGATTGGAGAGCTGGGCCAAGGCTAACAAAATGAAATTCAACAGAGAGAAGTGTAAGGTCCTACACTTAGGTAGAAAAAATGGAATACAGAAATATAGGATGGGGGACACGTGGCTGGATGGCAGTACGTGTGAAAGGGATCTAGGAGTCTTAATAGACCACAAGCGGAACATGAGTCAGCAGTGTGATGCGGCAGCCAAGAAAGCCAATGCAATTCTCGGCTGCATCAATAGGAGTATGGTGTCTAGATCGAGGGAGGTACTGGTACCACTCTACTCTGCTTTGGTTAGACCTCATCTTGAATACTGTGTCCAGTTCTGGGCACCCCAATTCAAGAAGGACATGGTCAAGCTGGAGCAGGTCCAGAGGAGGACGACCAAAATGGTGAAGGGCCTGGAAGCAAAGCCCTACGAGGATAGACTTAGAGAGCTGGGTATGTTCAGTCTGCAGAAGAGAAGGTTAAGAGGGGACATGATAGCTATGTTTAAATATTTGAAAGGATGCCATGTAGAGGAGGGAGAGGGCTTGTTTTCTGCTGCTCCAGAGACCAGGACAAGGAGCAATGGATTCAAGCTGCAGGAAAGGAGATTCCACCTGAACCTCAGGAAGAACTTCCTGAGAGTCAAGGCTGTCCGGCAGTGGAATATGCTGCCTCGGAGTGTGGTGGAGTCTCCTTCCTTGGAGGTTTTTAAGCAGAGGCTGGATGGCCATCTGTCGGGAGTGCTTTGAGAATATTCCTGCATGGTAGGGGGTTGGACTGGATGGCCCATGTGGTCTCTTCCAACTCTACATTTCTATGATTCTAGGATTCTATGATTCTATGATTCTATGAAATAGGATCGTAAGAACTCTGCTGGATCACAGCCATGGCCCACCTTGTCCAGTGTCTTGTTCTCCAAAAATCCCCTGCCTGGTGCTTCTGGAAATGACAGCAATAACCTTATGTTGTTACTGTTTTCCAAAAGCTATGCTGTCTCTATAGCAATAGGTTTCCTATAGCGATGATCACCAGCAGGCATAGCTTTTCAGGCATAGCTACCTAGACCTACTTAATGTCAATCATCATCATCATCATCATCATTTAATCTGTACGTTCTTGAGAATATAATATGAAAGGATGATATGATGACAAACTTATTCTCTCACTGTAGATACTTGCAGCAGCAATTTCTACGTTTATGAAGGAGGAGGAACCCTATTTTGCAGAAGTGCAATAATTTAAAACAAATAGAGGCAAAAATGCCTCCCAAGACAGTTAAACGTGCAGGTGACATGACCCACAGGCATCCTCACTAAATATTAAATTTATTTTTAAATGTTTGTAATTTTTATTATTCGGCATCTATACACACAAATTGGAAGATGCAAATTTTGTTCAACTCTGCCTTTTGTCCTGTTAGCAGTACATTCAGTCTCTTTTGGCACCATGTAATTGGCCATTTTACTCACTGCTTTTCCTCATGTTATGAAAAGTTGATGTTTATCCAATATTAGAATTCTTACTATGGACAAGAAAGTTACTTCTTTTAAGATACCTACTTGTATTTAACAATAGTAATGTGAAAGATCCTTCTTACTGCATTAATCCACCAGAGTTTTAAGGCTAAGCAAATGTTTTTTTTAATGCAAAAAATGAAGGGCAAAATCTGTATCTTCTGAAATATCTTCTGAAATAACACCTTTGAGTACTCCAGCTGAAGTTTCTGGGGCTTGAAGATGTTATGGAAGCACAGATGTGTTCTTAAGGCCCATCCCAATGAATAAAGCAAAGCAAAACAGATTTCTTTTTCTTGAATAAGGTGGTTTTTCCTTTATTTCATGGTCACTTCTTTTATTTGTCATGGGTTATTGTGTTTGCTTTTCAGAAGAGTTTGTGCCATTCAGTTCAGATCTTGAATTTTATTGCAGTGTTGTTGACATGAATGTACAGTACCTTCCCTGCAGGACGATTTTAGCTTCAATAGCAAAAATCTCTATAACTCCCATGGAGGAGTTCATGTTGGACTGGCAACATGCGGTCATAGACATTCTCAGTCCAGAATATTGTTCTTTGTAGCATGGTTGAATGGGCCGAAAGATTACTTGAATGTAGGACTCGTTATTAATCAGCAGTGGGCAAGAGCAGGTTGCTTCAGACAAGAGCTTTTTTCCCTCATCCTTTGCTTCTGATATCAATCTTTTTTTCTGCCTTCAGCTGTGGTCTTCTAGAATTGTGGTTTAACTTATTGAATGTCTGAATGAAGTTATATTCAGGGATTGTTCTCTGACTTTAGAAGTAATGCTTACATAATATCCTATACATTCAGTGGGCTGAACATGCATACAATATTACGTGCTTCCAGAGGATGGTCCCTGATGGTGTCACAGGAGACAAGCTGTGAGGCCTTTTCATGCTATGTAACTGTAGCACTTTGCTACCATTTTGATTGCCCTTGCTCCATCCTTCGGAATTCAGGGATGTGGAGTCTCATGAGACATTCATTCTATTCCAGAGACTCTAGTCCCTCCCCCAAACTACATACCTCAGGATTCCATAGGATGCAGCCATTGCAGATAAAGTGGAATCAAAGTGCTATAACTCTGTCTGTCTGTCTGTCTGTCTGTGTATATTTGATTTGATACCCTACCTTTTGCCTTACACAGGAGAGACCCGTTGTGATGTTACAAAAGTGACATTAGAAGAGAAACTCCCTGAAATCCCATCGCAGAGTAAACCATTCAAAGGAAAAATAAATCACACACATACTCACTACTACCCTCAGCCTGAGCATACTCTCCCCACACTTTAAGGGACTGAAGAAGTGAGTCCACACCCTTAATATACAGGGCCTCTTAAATATAACACAGCTTGGGGCCTTAACATGTTTTAATCTGTTCAAAGAATCCAGATTTCATGGCTGTTTAAAATAAGATGTCTATTCACGTCTAATATAAATTAATGAAATATATATTTTCCAAACAACAGTGATGGCTAGAAGTTTGTTGCTACTGGCATAGAAAAAAAATACAGTAACCTCCTCCTCTTTGGGTTAGACTACAGCTAGAGAAAAGGGAGAAATCCTATTTGTGTATACACAAATACACAAATAGTATTCTATTTGTGTAGTAGTAGTAAATAGTAATTACTGTATTCAGAAGTAAATTAATTGGGATTTCCTCCTCAGTAAGTGTGTATAGAATTACAACCAGAGTTTTGCAACAACCTGTGGATTCTAACTTAATAGTTAAGGTTGGGCAGATGGGGCACCATCTATGTACACAGTGACTCCCTTCCCAACCAACCAAGAGGTACAATGGGTACTCAGATTTTGCAAGGGAGCTATGCAAGATCTAGCTAAACTAGATGTAACCTCCAGTGCCCCACTACTTGTCTGCTCTCTGCCCCACAAACTCCACAAATCCTAGTGGGCATCAGCTGCTGCTGTTGCCATTCTTTGCATTTTGGGTGGGGGGAGGGTAGGCAGGCGTTGCTCTAACAACCAGCACTGTTACCCAGAATAAAAAGCTGTGCCCACCCTGTGGTAAGAAAAAGAGCAAAATGCACTTTTATTCACTCTCAGACAACTATCTAGGTTCGTATTTTTTAGAAGGTGAACCCTTTGGAGGATCATTTGAATCATCCAGGCATGAAAATAAAAATCTGGCCTACAAAACGAAATCAGATAAAAATAAAGAGATTTTTTGATGTGCACGTGGAGTTGTTAAAGAACAGTTTTAAATCACCTCCATGCTCAGGGCTTGGCCTAATGGTCATCTCTGTACTGCCAGCTTTGCTTCATTTAAAAGGGTCTCTACAGAATAATTAAGCCAGAAACAATTAAATGCTCATACTGAGAACTATGGCCATTTCCGCACCAGACTGTTATAGCGCTATTATTCCACTTTCAACCTCCTATGGAATCCTGGGGTTTGCAGTTTCGGGAGGGGCCGGCTGGCTCCTTCCTAGACTGCAAACCCCAGGCTAGTGCAGAAATGGCCTAAGATACTGCTCTTCAAATCTCTGTTTCTCACAAACACATGGATCTCTCTCTCTCTCTCTCTCTCTCTCTCTCTCTCTCTCTCTCTCTCTCTCTCTCTCTCACACACACACACACACACACACACACACACACAGATTTCTCTGCAATAAGATCACTACTGTAGAAAGGCTATACACAGGAAAGAACTGTAACTTATAAATGTTGAGTGTTGGGAGAACTGTCTGTTTACTTTGAGAAGGGATTACTGTTTTTTCTACAGAGCCATTTTCCATTTGCATTGAGACCCAGATTGGTGTGGTGATTTCGAATGTTGGACTACGACCCTGGAAACCAGGGTTTGATTCCCCACTTGGCCATGGGAACCCACTTGGTGACCCTGGGCACATCCCACACCCTTGGCCCCCACAAAACCCCATGATAGATTTGCCTTAGGCTCACCATAAGTCAGAAATGACTTGAAGGCGCACAACAACAATAATGTGCATTGAATAGACAGTATGGATGTGAATATAGAGTTCATGCAGTGACTATAGATCTGAGGAAGGCTGTAATTTTGATCAGGTCTCATAAAGACATTTTGATTTTAGAGTAATGTGTTACATAATACTATATTTATTTTTACCATAATGAGTTCATACATGCATGCACACAGAGTATTGTATTGTATTCATTTTAGGTTTTCAGGTTTTCCTAAACTCAGTACGGTAGTTCTCTGCTTAAAACAGTAGCTTTTTGCATTCTTCTTCATTAATGACTTTTGTCCTTATTGTTGGTCACACTCTTTTGACCCCCCCCCACCCCGCTGGTGTCGTTCAGCCACACATGCCCCAGTTTCCATCTGTGAGATGTGAGAGGGTATGTGGCCCAAGGGGTCACTGTTGTTCCCTTGGGGGCCTGCTTGAGTTCTCAGAAACTCCAGCCGGCACAGCCATTGCTCAGGGCGTGGAAGTCTGGAGGACCAGTACATTAAAGGGAGGTCATGCCCCTTGTTTTCGTGGAGAATCATCACAGGGTTCCAGGAGGAGACATCCCCCTTTCAGAGCATAGGAGGTCCATATGTTTCTGGCCCAGCATCCAGTGGCTTCTGAAAGAGATGGGTACCTGTAGTCCATCGGCTGCATGTTTTCTTCTCCTTTTCTGGAACAGCCTCTTTATTCAAGGTTAATATGCCACTGAATTTCCCGTTCTACAGAGCAACAGGGGAAAAAGACTATTCTGTTTATGTCCTACTCAGGATTTTCCCAGCATTCTCCAGTCATCTACTGTTGGATACAGGGTATCTTTTTAAAACACAGGGATTGGGGAACCTTTGACTCTCCAGCATTCGCTGGACTCCAGTTCCCAAGCTTCTTGGCCAACATGGTCCATCTCTGGAGCAAACTTGAGTTCAAAGTGTAAAAGTAGTTTACACCAAGTTAACTCAGTGACAGGGAAAGGAGAAGAGGAGGTGGAATTTTGCCCTTCCCTGTAGACTCAGGCAGAAGCAAACTGCTACAGCCTCTCCTAATTTGTGTGATCTCCTTATTAATAACTCTTGCAATCTTGACCACATTCTGATGTTGCTTGGCCACATGTGTCTCAGTTTTTATCTGTGAAATGTTGCAGGTATAGCCATCCTCCACTTTCATGCTGTACCCCTGTTCTTCATAATGTGCTCTAAAGAGCTGGAAATCCTTCAGATCACTTTTCTACCGAGTTCTGTTTGTGTTGTATAGCAAACGGCAATATTAGATGTTGGTCTTATAAGCACCAATCCTGGGCTAATTGGGGATAAATCACTTACATCTCTAGCTCAATGGTAAACCCGAGGTTTGCGTGAACCCAAGAGTGTACCCCTAGAGTTTCAAGTTAAACGTATTAGACAGGACGCTGGAAAGACATCTATCTGCCTGAAATACCAAAGAACTGTTGCCAGATGAAGCTACAGTGGCTGAGATGGACCAGCGGTCTGGTGTGCTTTAACAGAATTTCCATTGTGCCTTCTTGATGCACCCCATCTGACAAATAGTGAGCTGTAGAAATACGTGTGTGTGTACGTGCACATGCACCTTCAAGTCACCTGTTGACTTACAGCAACCCTATGAATTTCACCAGGTTTTCCCAGCCTCTCAATAAAAAGTGACTCTAAACTTTGTGTTAGTGAATTTGATCATGAATAATATACTTTCTTTTTTAAAAATCCATAAAAAAAATCATAGCATTTTGCACCTTGATTTTAAAGTACATATATTTAAATAGAAAAATAAATTAAAATATCCTTTTCCATTCCAAATGTGAATCTTAGCTGAACTAGAGCCAGATATAAATAAGTATGGAGTGATTTATTTACACAACTGACAGGTTTTTGTACTTCCATTTAAATTTGTCTGAATCTTGTTGTAATAACATGAGAAAACCATTCAGCCGTCTGGCTCTATCTTATAAAATACATTTCCCCTTTCTATTTTCTCGTTTCCTTCCTGCCTTATAATTCATTACTGGCATAGTTGTGATCTATTTTACTCTGTATTATATATGGCGGCTCTTATCTTCTTGGGATGATTTATAATTCAAATTGTCCATGCAAGGATTACTGTAAATCTAACACAAGTAAACAGGCAGCCTGCATGCAAACCAATCTCCTGATTGACATTTCTCCCCCCATGTAACTGAGAGTGTGTTTGTCTATGCTGTTTTCCAGACAGGTGGTTGATTCCTATTTCACCAGTACTTTGGTACAGATAAATGAATTCAAAAATATTTGGGCCTGTCTCTCATGTTCCAACTATCTCTGTTAACCAGATGCAGCCATCATTTTCTCAGACTCTTCTCTGCTAAAAAAAACAAAACAAAACAAGCCCATGTCTCCATATTCTCTGTATTCTTGTATTTAGAAGATGCATTGTTTTCTCTGGCCCTTTTCACACGGCATTTGCCATGCGAAAGGGCCTCTCGAGCGTCGCGCAAATGTGAGGAGCGGTCCACACAATGCACTCACAATCGTGCGACGCTCCAGGGTCTGAGAGGTACCTTTCTTGCACTTTTTCATTTTCAGCTTTGGGCTGAAAATGGTGCACAATTGTGCATCTCTCCGGGGCTCCACGTGCACTTGCGGTGCGTGCGGAGCTCTGGAACTGCGGCACTCGTGCTTCTTGCCCCAGCGCAGCCTGGGAAACTCCCAGGCTGCACTGTAGAAGGAAGAGGTGGGGCTCTCACACGAGCGGGTGGCAGCTGCGGAGCTGAAGGAACCGGGATGCGAGAGCCTCTCGCTGGAGACTGCTTGCACAATCCCTGCACCCCAGCTCCAAGAAACAGGGCATTGTGGAAAGGGCCTCTGTCTTGGAGAATATCAAAATTAACCATTCAGCAGTGGGACCAGGGCCTGGATTTTATACTGCTTTGACTTCATTCTTTGTGGATATGTTCTCTCCCACCACTAGGTAAAGCTACTTATACGGCTTCTACTGGCTTTCTTTAGCTAATCCAGTGTTAAAATTATCTCTAGCCTTGTCAATATAAAGACTGCCTATTTGGTCTCTCCCCTCTCACCCCCAACACAGGGACCTGGCAGCTGCATACAGGATTCAAGATAATTCTGAAATTTACAGTGGTGTTTTTGCATTTGCACTATGGAGAATTGCATCTGATTGCTTTTTCTGCTTCCAGCAAACTCAGGACAGGAATGGATAATCACAGTGAGTGCAGGACCATTTTTCTGCCCCAGAATCCTCCATGGGCCATAAAGAGTGTGAGAAGTAACAGCAAAACAAAGCCGAACTGGCTAGAAGTCCTCTTCTAGTTTTGAAATGAAACAAAATGAAATAAAATAAATTTAAACAGTTAAATAGCACGCACACACGTGTGCACACAGGCACACATACAATCTATTTAAAAGGAGAATTGCTATTGTAGAGACTTTCAGGAAATCTAATTCACTCCTTTTTGTTCCCACCAAAAAAGGTAGGTTGAGGAATCTGCAAAGATCAGGGAGCACAGAAACTGCCTTGGGGGCTTCATGCCACTTTGTCTACCGTTGACCTAGAGACTATTCCAGGTGAACCTCTTCCTCCTTGCTTCATCTCAAAACAATGTGCAGACTATATGACTTTAAGATAAAATTCTCCCTCCCTCACCTTTATCTGCTCTCTGTGGGATGTTACTGCTGAAGAAATCTGAAGATCTTAAAAACTGGTACGCATTTGTGCCCTTTTGGTTGGCCTAGCAAAACATCAGCCACAAAATGGATTTGATTGTACTGTAACTGTGTTACGGTCTGTTGCTAGAATTCCGATTCTTCCAGATTAAGCTTCCTCCCCAGAGAACCTATATCTCTGCAAGGTGAGCAGAGATGTCGCTAGTGAGCATGGTGGTAAACATTGGTGCATGAAATTAAAGGAGCAAGTGGCACAGAGCCAGGGATACTTGATCTGATCTTTGTAAATTCTGATGGGAACTGTACCTGACCTTCATGACCCAGTGTGTGGACTAGGATGCAACTGTTCTGTGGATTTCCCTTGTCTCTTAATTTTTGCAATGCAGTTATTGGCTTAATTAAAAAAAAAAACACCTGAAATTCATTTAAAAATTAGTATTTTAGGAAAAATACATTTAGAAACATGTACACTTAGGTATGTGTACAAATGCATATTTTGTGAGAAGATATTTTAAAGCGTGTGTGTGTGTGTGTGTGTGCGCATGTGTGTGTGTGTGTGTGTGTGTGAAGGAAATAAAGAATCTTTCACTGGATGTAAGCATGTACACAAACATGTATAGGTGTGTATATATACATACACATACACACACACACCTATACATTTTTGTGTGCATGCTTACATCCAGTGAAAGATTCTTTATTTCCTTCCAATTTTTAATCATTAGTTGGTGTACAGCTTCCTTTAGGAAGCACATTTCATTGCTGTCATCATCATCTTCATCATCACCACCAACACCATCATCCTCATTCTCATCAGTAGTGGTGGTAGTCATGGTAGTAATGGTAAAATAAATGTTTATATCCTGCTAAGAGTGTCAGTGCAGTGTATCATAAAGTCATTTTTATTTAAATATTAAACAAATCTGTAAGAATAATTCAAACAAACTAAAAACTTATTAAACATGACAGTGGGAACTGAATTAAAACAGCTAAAACCAGATTTAGATGAACTAAGGATCAGTGAGTTCCTTCTAGTCACTGAAAATAACAGGGCCAATTCTTGTCGACCCTTAGCACCCCTTTCTGAAATCATCATCATCATCATCACCACCACCACCACCACCATCATCATCATCATCATCATCATCATCATCAGACTGCATTCTTTGAAAGCCCTTTTCCAGAATGAATATACTTGCTCCAGTCCCTCCCTCCATGTATAAAGATGTGCTCCAAACCATCTTTTGCAAATTGGTGTTTTGAATGCTGCCACACTTTATTTCAGAAAAGAAACCAGTACTCCTTGTGAATAAATTTCTCATCTTTGAAGACATGAAGGACTGTAACATAGAAACAGAATTGTGAAACAGAATTGTTATGTGCTGTTCCAGAGAGCGAGGACTAGAACCAGCGGGTAGAAACAACAAGGAAGCTGATTTCAACTCAGTATTTTCCCTTGGTAAGAGCTATTTGACAGTGGAACAGACCGCTTCAGGAGCTAGTGTACTCTTCCTCACAGGAACTCTCTCAAAAAAGACTGCATGCCCATCTGTGGTTGTGCATGAAATGGATACAAAATTCCTCCATAGGGCAGTGGTTGGACTAGATGAACTTCAAGATGCCTTCCAACTTAATGAAATAAAGGACAAAATGGGGATCCAGTAGCAACAGGACTGAGAAAGGATGTACTACTTGAAAAAATGGAAAATCAACACATATCAAAGTCTGATCTGGGAGCTTTGCATAAGCTGTACTTGGAAAGGACCAAAAATCTCACATGTTCAGATGTGGAAGGTCTTATATCACAAGAATATGACAAGTATGTGCTAATGTTGCTCCCACCACACTGGTGGCTTCCATATCTGGGAAAAGGTCAATAATTCTGCTTCAAGGTGTCAAACCTTTGAAGTTGCTACCAAGGTGGTGACTTCTAGGCCCAAAAGAGGTTCAGTACCTTGGAGAGATTCCCTGAAGTTTGAACTGAAACCCAGAATAGATTCAGCACTGATGTCATTGAAGCCACTACTGACCCACTGTAGCATCTCCCTTCTAGTGTCCCTGGTGCTGTAAGGGCTCCCCTGACCCCCAGAAGAATTTCTAAATGAGGACAGTTGCTTTCCTTTAAGGATGTACAAATAACTTGTCCTCACTTGTCAAGCATGCTCGTTGTATTTTACTGGGCCCATTATGAACGCAATCTGCCTGTAGAGGATTTGCATACTTCCTTTCTTGAGAAGTAATGACAGCAATTTCTCTCCCTGCGCTCCCTTTCTGAGTGTCTCATTTAGCGGCACCTGTGAAGCCGACAGGCGCAGAGATGAGAAGTGAAAGAGAGCAGTTGATTAAATCATCATCAAGTCGGGCCTCCAAAAGTCAATCCTGCTTCCTGTCCGCAATGATATCCCTTTATCTTAAAGTAATGAGCTATGGCACTTCTGCATCGGATAATGTGATAAGTTCTATTAACATGTTCCATTTGCTTCGCAAGCAAGGGCAAGTCATCCCAGCAATCTCATATCACTGCAATCAGAGCAATTGGCTTCACAGATGGAGAAGAAAGAGGCAAATGTTCAGTGTGATTTTTATGGATCACAACACGGCTGGGGTGAAAGAGAGAGAGACATCAAGGCCCTGCATATTATTTTAACCCACTACAGGTCTTGCCTTTTTTCCCCGCTCTCTCTGCTTCACGCCAGTGTGTTTTTACTACCTCCACCCCTTCTTTGGATTCACTTCATGTTAACCCATGTGCTTTAACGGACCTGATTTATAAGGAATAAGCCCTGCTATTGGTCCCTTCTTTTTAGTAAGGGATTTTCTTTTCCATCTTTTGTGTGTGCTTTGTTAAAAGACACTCTTACCGGATTAGGCTGTTGGGATTGGGTCTTCCTACTCCTCCCTGCTATCCGATTTCTTTTGTAAAAATTTCTTAGAAATTTTGGAGTTCTCCATGCTGGCTAAGCAATCATAGCTAGTGGCTTTCATGCCAGGTGGCTTGTGAATCTGCCCTGGGTTTATTGCAGACTTCAAAGAAGCGATCTAAGATGCAGATTCCTGACCCACAAATAGATTAAGGAGGATTGCATAATGCCTGTAAAGTCTGGAATAAAACCCAGAGCAGATTCACTAAATATGGCCTAGCAAAACCATAGCCCCCGCTCCACTGCTGCTATTACTTAATTCTCCTGCAGTAGGTAGCAGCATACTGACCGTATGACAAAAGCACCTGTAGCATGCACATCAGAAATAGAGGGAAGACCATGGGAGTCCTGTGTTGAGATCCTGTTGTAAAAAGGAGTTCTTTGTGATTTGATTCTGGTTAGTAAATTTCCTTCTGATGCTATCTCCCTCTGGCCTTTGGCAGACACATTCAAGATATAACTTGTTTTCACAGCCTTCCTGACCTAAATTATTCCTATCTTCTGGAAGTTGTTTCCACCCTCAGTGCTAGCTGAAATGGATGCCAATATATATAGATAATTGTCTCATTTTTTGCAGCTAAATATATAACAGCTCAAACCTATTATGATTAGGAGATTATTCTAGCTTTTAAAAAAAAAATACACAGTTTTTGCATTGGTCAAACTATCTTAAAGGAAGAAATTACTTTTTGAATACGAGTATGTCTGAAAATAGAACCATATAATCACAAATGATGCTTTGTTGGTTTGGATTCAGTGAACGATTAATAGACTGAGGTGCGTTAGAGGAAGAAAGCAGGGCCTAAATACCCTAAAGACACCATATTGTGTCTGATCTTGGAAGCTAAGCAGGGTCAGCCCTGGTTAGTACTTGGATGGGAAACCACCAGGATCAGGTGTTGGATGCTATGTTTCAGAGGAGGAAACTGGCAAAACCACCTCTGAGTGTTCCTTGCCTAAGAAAACCTTATGATAGACAACTGGAAGGGCTCACCCACAGAAAGAAGAAGAAGAAAGTAATTTTAAGTATGCTAGTTTTTTAAAATATATTTACACTGAAGGATTTAAAAACCAGGAGTTCTCAAAATTACTCTGTAAATTGTAAGAAGTGATACTTGGGTTTGCTTGATTTTCTTTTTCCCTCAGTTTTTCCTTTAGGCTAATTTTTTGGTTCTTGTAAATGTGGAAAAAAGGACAATCTAGTTTTTGTTGATCAGATGTAAACTACCCAAGGAAGTTTCTTTGTTCAAAAAATGGGTAAAAATGTTTTAAATAAATAAATATGAATATGATCATCAAGTTCATGAGGGATAGTTGAAATAGAAATCACCTCATCACCTTGCAATAAAAAAGAGGCGTCTAACTGCCGTGTCACTTGATCAGTTATTTGTTGCATTTAAAGGTAAAAAGGCTAATGACTTTAAAATAGTTCTTTCAATCTCCCTGTCTAATTTGGCAAGTCATGCTGCTGTGGTAGCAAGTCTTGAAGCTGCATGCAACTCTCTCCCAAGGTTACAAGCATCCACCACTTTTGGACAACTCATTTTTTGGCAAGGATCTAATTGTGTACTTGCGAGACCACAGGACAAGCACGCAAACAAGCTCGGCCGTTAATTGCCGTAATATTCAAACAACAATACAGGCAGACCAGAAATAGCTGACTCACTGCTTTAGGAGACCTCCAGGCAAGTACTCTAATTAGGTATGCACGCAACCTACAAAAGAGCCTCTGCCCCACGCTGGCAGCTTGATGGGTGACCTATGCAATACCCAAGTACTCTGCGTCTGCATACTGGCTACTCTATTGAGAACTGCTACGATAACTCAGTCATTCAGATTCTGACCTTTCGGAGGCTTTGTCTCCAACTCCAAATCTATTGTTTCCCCCAAGTATGGCATAGCCTGCAGTCACAATTCTCCTTATAAAAACCCTTGATTCCGAGACCTTCCTCGGAACGCTCCCAAGTTTCATCCCGCCTTGCTGCCGCTTTGCTTGGCGAGCCTCCCCTCAGCTCCACGTGCTGAGCTACATCGCACCCAAGCCTCGCTCTCCATTTTTCCGGGCTTCAGGACAGGTGAAGTATCAACCAAACCAGCAATCCCTCTAAAAATCCCTCTATACCACTCAAACCTTTATTTCCTTTAGTTATCTTGTGTGAGTGTGTCGCATACACTGTTTTGCTTGTGTTTAATAAAACATCAGTTATTGTTTCAACTTCTGTATGCTCCTTGACTCGACCCGACCCCATAGACATAGGGTTCAAGATCTCGCTATGTTACCCTGCCTCTCGTAACGCTAAGCAGTGCTCTGAGCTCATTTTCCCCACCTTGAGTTGAGCGCATTTTGGTGTCCCTCCCAGGGAATAGAGAAGTGAAGCCGAATTATGATATCAAAAGGATATCTTTTAATATCCCCAAAGCTCGGACTAGCCAGGGCAGTAACAAGCTCATTATGGTCTATACCTGCTTTCCCTAATCTGGCACCCTTCAGAGGTTTTATGCAACAATTCCCTACCACCCAAGGTGTGGAATCAAAAGAACGACATCCCTAAACAATGGGAACATACCAGTTTAGAGAAGGGTAGTCTAAAAAGGGTAACAGCTCTCCTGGGATTCAGGCACAAGACATTCCCACCCATCCCCAGAAATCCCACGACCCTGAGCTTGGGACCTTGTGTTTTACTGCTGATTCATGGTCATCCACAGGAAGTTTTATGTTGGTCACATCAAGTTTGTGTATCCTTCTACTGCGGTGTAGTAGATTGTAAATAAGTGAAGTATGTCTGTGCATTGAATCAGGTAGGTTTCCTTGAGGTATTAGTGTGCCTTTTTTTTCTTACACCTTAAGTCCTTAGATTTCACTGTGAAGCTAATCGATATCATCTGAATTTTCCCATATAATGTTTTCTTGCCCTCCAATAGCACTACAGAGTGAGCTAGCAGCAATGCTTTCCCCAGGAACTATCACTTCCATTGCCAATGTATTATGTCTTCCTGCCCCTTCTGACTGTCCAGTTCTAATTTCAAGGTCCACTTAATTCCTCCATCAAATCATTATGGGTATTCCCAGCAGCATTTTGTCTCCAGAGGTAAGCATATGGGAAAGGACTGAGTCCAAGTGGTGTCCATTACAGAATCAATACAGGTGCCAAGCTGATTAAGGGACAGAGAGAACCCAGTCTCCCTTCTTGGCCAGTGACTGACAGCATTGTGATTTGGCAAGCATAGGGATCGCCAGGGAAAGTCCAACCAGGCTACAGCATATATGTCTTGGTGAAAAATCAGGTCCCATTTGCACCATTCAATTCCCAGAGCGACCCAAAGTTTTTGGAGATCTCTCAGTATGACAGTCCAGTTTAGCCAGAGCATTACCCTTTTCCATTCTCTTTCAAAATTTTGAACCGTTTTATTCTTAAGGGAGTTAGCTAATTTTTCAGTCTCTACCATGTCTAGCATTTTTAATTTCCATTCATCTAACTGAATATCTGTTTTATCTTTCCAGTGTTGTGCATAGGTCAGCTGTGCTGCTGTAACCAAATACAATAGTATCTTCTGTTGTTTTCTAATCTCCCAGTTCTGGCAGGGGACATCCTTCTGAGTTGATCATAGAATCATAGTGAAAGGGAATATAAGGGCCTTGTTATCCCACCCCCCTCACACACACACACACACTGTGCTGAACTCGGATTGCCTAAACTCAGGCTTAGGGCTTTATTGTATGCTGGGTTTGTTGCACAATTGCAGCGCCTTAGTTTCCTTTTTGATCTCTCCTTATCACATGACATCGTCACTGTCGCACTGTTGGATTCTATTCCTCTTATTATTGGGTTGTCGCTTTTCATTCATGGGTAATACCCATGAGTGGCTCCAATAACGTTGCTTTTCCACCATGCCTATTTGTGCAATTATTTCATGCCACTGCAGTTTCAATACTGCAGAGATCCTGTGGGTATTGTTTTCCCCTTTTTCCCTCCTTCCCCTTTCCCCAAGCAGGGTGAACCCATTGCATTTCCAAAGAAGATGTCATGGTGCAGGTGAACAATGTTGCTTCTACTGTGTTTCCTGGTATATTTTAATTTTAATTTTTTTAAACTTTTAGCGTAATTGCACACTTCTGCTGCCCCAGTGGTCACCAGCATGCCATAATTACTCCATTACAGCAACACAGAAAAGCAGCTAGTACTCCAGAAGAGCAAAATGCTGAAATGGTGGCATGACAGGAAACACAATGCTGAAATAATGGGAAAGAAGTGTTGTGACATGCTGAAATCGCACAATTGTGCAGTTTCAGCAAGGAAAACAAAAGAAAAATATATAGTGCATGTGCTAGGTAGGACAGACAGGGAAAGCGAGGCTGGGTCAGCAGGGTAGTGCACATGACTGATTGTAGGAATGTGGACCACCCAACTGGAAGCAAAGTGTCATAGAATCATAGAGCTGGAAGAGGCTACAACAGCCATCAAGTCCAACCTCTTGCCATGCAGGAACAGCAAATGGCCATCCAGCCTGTTTAAAAGCCTCCAAAGAAGATAACACCAGCATACTCTGAGGCAACGCATTCCACTGTCAAACAGCTCCTACCATCAGGAAGTTCTTTCTGATGTTTAGGTGAAATCTCTTTTCCTGTAGTTTGAATCCGTTCTTCTGTGTCCTAGTCTCTGGAGCGTCAGAAAACAAGCTTGCTCCATCTTCAACATGACATCCCTTCAAATATTTAAACATGGCTTTGATGTCGCCTCATAATCTCTTTCCATCAGGCTAAACATCCCCAGCTCCCTAAGCCGCTCCTCATAGCCTTCCAGATCCTTCACAATTTTGGTTGCCCTCCTCTAGACATGTTCCAGCGTATCAATATCCTTCTTGAATTGTGGTGTCCAGAACTGGACACAGTATTCCAGAAGAGGTCTGACCAAAGCAGAATAGAGTGGTATTATTATTTCCCTTGAACTTGACATAGTACTCCTATTGATGCAGTGCAGAATCACATTGGGTTTCTTAGCTGCCGCATCACACTGCTGACTCATGTTCAGCTTGTGGTCAATTAAGACTCCTAGATCCTTTTCACACGTACCGTTTTCAAGCCAGATGTCACCCATGCAATTCTTCCTAAGTGAAGTACCCTACATTTCTCCGTGTTAAAATTCATTTTCTTAGATTAGGCCCAGCTCTCTAATCTGTCAAGGTATTATTGCAAAGATGGTATAATAGTGATTGTTTCTATACTGGTATGTATTCTTTTCGTTAAATAATGGGACTGCTGCAAGAGAACAGGCTGATGTGTTAGAGACCTTAAACTCCAGAATGCTCCATAATTAGTAGCTTTTCAGTATATATAACTGCTTTAGCTAGATTAAATGGAGTATTTCCCCAGGATGACTTCTGTGGCCTCTGAGGGAGATAACAGCAGCCAGGCAGAATTCCATCATGTTTGGGACCCAGGAGCTAGTAAGAGCCTCCCTCCACATCAACTGCCATGGCTGTGGCCTTGGATGGAGAGAACAACAGACACCATGTGCTGGGTTTAATTCCCTTCCTCATTGTCATCATTGCCTCATTGTCATCATTGCCTCATTGTCCATTTCTTTATTTTTTTAGATAGTAATTCTAAGTACAGGGAAAAGTTATACATGCTAGGAAGGAAGGAAGGACGGAAGGCAGGCAGGCAGGCAGGCAGGCAGGCAGGCAGGCAAAATAGTATATGCCTACTTTCTATAACTTTCTATACTTTCCTTTGGCTGTCTTTTGGTAATTTGTCATAACTAAGTGTCCACAGCTGCTTGAGGCTAATAATCCTTTTTGAGCTGTAACTAATATTCAGTTATTGGAGGACAGCTTATGCTCAAAGTCTTATAATTTTAATAACTCAGTCCAGAAGCACTGTGGTCCCCATTTCCTGAATCAGGGAACTATTAACAGTCCTTTGTTCTTTTTCTCTTCCTTTCTTCAATTTTTGGCTTATAATCCATCATTTCACCAGCAACCAAGCTTCCAGGCTTCCCCTGGATACACAGGAGTTCTGCTGCTTCCACTCCATTTTTATGCACCAAACACTGTCTTTTCTCAGATTCTCATCTTTTCTCTCTGTTAATTAGGTCCTTTAGTTATACTGCTTCATGTGCTAGAAGTGGGTATCTGTGGCAGTTGGTGGCTCTGATTGGGGGGGGGGGCAATAAATATGCTTCAGATTTTGGACCCCACTTTAAAGGATCTGTTCAACCTCTTTACCACTGCACTGACTCATTCACAAGTTTAAACAGCTCAAAAGTTTGAAATACTTAAAGCCATGTCTCAACCTTGTTTCTGTATTCTCCTTAACTTTATGTGTTGACCAGGTACACTCGCATGTGTATGTGTGCCAACTATTTGAAGATCATGAAAAACTCCTTCCAGCCAATCTTGTCCTCTTGCAGGTATAGGTATACACAGTTAATCAAGTAAATAAGTCATAGGGTTCCTGGGCATGACTTCTTTACGAGAAAATGTGGCAGAGGCAGGAGTCGGAAGGAATAAGGATAAAGACTATAAATCTTATGTTTCTCCAGCCTTCCTTCACCATCCTCCCAATGCTGATACTGCTACAAACCTTCCAGCTAGACAGAGAATGAGAAGGAAAAGTGGGGAGTTGGGGAAGGGTGTAAAATAATTTTGCAAAATGAAGCTTCTTTGTCAGAGGCTTTGTTAACTAAGGAATGCCTGGCTATATGAATATATAGAATGGATCACCTAACAGAGTTTAGGGGACAAAAAACTCAAATAGTTCTTAATTAATTTGCATAATTAGTTAAATTTCAGCACCAAGGAAGCCCAAAATTCATTAAAAACAGCATCTAATTTAATGTAGACTAAAAATGTTGCAAATGCATGCAGTCTTAACCATGGAAATCATGTAAGTTGCTCTGAGATTATTTGCTCTGAGCTGTGCAAGGGAAGGAAGAGGGAATGGCCCCCCCAAAGGATCTTCTGTGAGGCTCCTTCTCCTGGTTTGGAGGAGGCCCAGGCAGCCTGAGAGGGATTTATGGCTTGAGGAGGGCGGTTTGAGGGAAGCAGAGAACTGAGGTGATGGCACCAAGGCAGATGGAAATTTGTAATGAAGAAATTGGACAACGAGGAGAGAAAATGCTGTCAAGCTCGAACAGGTCCAAGAAAAAGGCAACCAAGATGGCCAGAGGTCTTATAAGAATGGGGTTTCCCCATTAGCTAGGTAACAGAGCTTAAGGGAGATAGTTCTCCCTCCTGCCTACAAAGGGTTCGTGGACTGCTAGGGTTAGGTTACGTTGATGAAGGTCACGTGAGATAGGTCACATGATAGAGTTGGCCAAATGGGGGGAGAGAGGAGAGAAGCTTCTAGAGGATGAGGGATGCCAGTAGAGGCAGACAAGGCCCCCTCCTAACCCTCCCCAAAACACCATCTCAGGAATGACCCACTGCTGTGAGTAGCTTAGAATGGGCCTAGTTAGCTGTGTTAGAGCTTTGTTATTTTGGACACTTTGGCTGGTTTTGAGAATCTATCTGTGTTTATGACTATGTGTAACTATCAAGTGTACCTGAGCAGGGGAGGAAACTTTTCATGAGTATTATTTTCTTGTTTACCTTGCATATTTAAAATAAATACTTTTCTGTAAGCCTCTGTTCCCTCTCCATTCCCACGCATTCCTCGGCCCATGTGTGGATAGGATTCCTCTCACTCAGAAGGGGAGGTGAGGGAAGGGAAAGGACCTTTGAACACAGAGATTGTGAGTTCCCAAGCAACGTCCCGCTGCATTGCTGTAGAGGGGACTAAGTCAATGGATGGTGGTCGCGAAAAATTAAGAGAATTTGGGGGAAATTCCTAGCTCCTATTCAAGCCCTAAGTCAGCATTGTGAGGCAGGAGGGCCCCCTTTCCCCCCGAATCCCCACAGATCTGGACACCAAGCCTTCGGAGGAATAACTTAAGGAGTGGAGTATGTTGAGGTTGGAGAAGACTGAGAGATGTCATGGTAGCCATCTTGAAATATCTGAAAGGACGTCGTGTAGAAGATAGAGCAAACTAGAATTGAAATTACAACAAAAGAAATTTCATCCAAACTTTAGAAATAACTTCTTTACTGTAAGAGCTATTTGAGAGTGGAAGGTAGGAAGGCCTTGGAAGGTAGACTCTCCCTCTTTAAACAGAGATTGGATGAGTATCTTTTAAGAGTGCTGTAAGTGTGTATTTCTCATTGGCAGAGTGTGGGACTAGAGGGCCCTTCCAACTCTTAAGATTCTGTGATTCCGGGCTGAGAGGAGAGTTTAGCTGTGGTGAGTGGTGTATTCCTGGTTTGCATCCATGCAATAAACAAGGTAATACAACAGCAGCAACAACCACACCAACAAGAACAACAATTCCATGTTATAAAATACACAGAATGGAAATATAATAGCTGCTGATTTTTTGCATGCATTTGTGGGAAAATAGGATCTTTGTGCTTAAGCCTGTTCTGTTGTGATTGTTGGTGTATGTGTGCTTGTTTTCCCAGTGGAGCAAAAGACATTAACTCTCAACAAAGACAGGAATTTTGCAAAGTGTATTTTTTTTAAAAAAGCACCCACTTTGTCATGCAAAGGGATCTTGTAGCAGCTTTGAGACTGAGAGGAAGAAGTTGGTAGCAGAAGCTTTTGTGGACATCCATCTACTTTATCACCCCGTTTGTCATTTTAGTCTTGTGCTGAACCAAGAGACATAGGGAATCTTCGGTACATGGTCTGCACCAGAATCTCACCAGTGAGAAGATCTCTTCACATCGCTAGCTCTTGCTCAGTCTGTTAAGACTTCATCTGGGGATAACTTGCATGTGTGTGGTGGAGGGGACCAAGAGAAGATCAGCATAATTACACCCGTAGAGAAATAGAGAAATAACACAGTTGGGGTTCTAGCATTCCTCTCCCACCCATGCCTACTCAAAAACAAACCAGTGTGTTTGCATATGATACTATATGAGTGTATACTAGAACTGAGTTGTAAGATTACTGTAATGTGTCATGTGTGAATATGTTGAAACTGTACATGGGCATCTTACCCCAAAAGTAGGAATCAACCTGTAAATTTACCAGTGATAAGTGGAGTCATCCTAGATAGTACCGAACAGCATTTCTGGGTTATACCATTTCCCCTCTGTTTCATCCTTCCTCTCAACTTTGTGGCCTCCAGACATGCTGGCTTGGAATGATTGCAGTCATAGATGGAGGAATAGAACACAGACTGTCTCAGGAAGGAAATAGAGAAGCAATTGCACTTTGGATCTTGAAGGACTATTGGCCTTTTATATGGCATGCAGAATTCAAAGTAGTACACTGTCAGTTCCCACAACTAAGATTTTTTTAAAATCTCACACCCAAATTCAACAATATGGCCATTTCTGCACTAGACTGTTACAGTGCTATGATTCCACTTTTAATGTCCTGTGGAATTCTGAGGTTTGTAGTTTACTGAGGCCCAAGAGATCTCTGGCTGAGAATTCTAAATGTCCCTCCCTAAACTGCAAACCTCAGGATTCCATAGAATGTTGAAAGTAGCATGATAGCGCTATAACAGTCTAATGCGGAAATGGCCTATAAGTTATGTTTAGGGTCAGATGTAGGATTATCCCAAATTGGAGAAAAGCTTTGGTGGTTACAGCTGCCATCTGAACATCCACTTGCAAAGCTAAATCTAGGGGCATCTCCCAAACTAGATAGGATGGAATTATTGGTCATTGCACCTGTCTTTTGGTACATGTTAATTATTTTGTAAGAGTTAAGAATTCTATGTACTTTGAAAGGCAGATTAGAAATTATTTGTACAAGTGAATAAACTTTCAGCCACTCAGAACTGCTTTGGGTTAAAATTTCAAGGTTGGGGCTTCAATATCTGTTGAAAAGACAAGGTGGTAAACGTAAGACACACAATTAGATAGTTTGTGGCTAATGAAAAATTAGCTAATTGAGACAAAAATATGGCTAATAAATTATAAAATTGCAACTGAGTGATTGCAACCTGGGCTAAATGTAAGATACATGGCTCAGAAGATGGACAGAATTCCACCACATGGTGGTGGTTATCTGTGAGCATATGGACCTGAAATGCCCCTCCGTAGGGTTCGACATTTTTCAGATGTCAAAAATCTTTCTGTGTCTTTGTAGAATTCACACTTCCTTTGGGCAAGGCTTTCTCAAGGTATAGTACTTTGTTCATACACTTTGCTTTGAGATTTATTTCCATTAATCAATGCTTTTGTTTCTGTTTACAGTGTGACAGTGACAGTGATCAAGAAGAGAAGGTAGGGATTGACTTCTATTACACAATTACTGCCTTCTCCCAGTTGTTTCTATCATCTTGTACCTGTACATTGGCCTGTACATTGTGTTTGTTGTGCTCAATCTCTCATGCCTTCGGGGTCATGTTCTTTGGCTTTTGTCATACCTCTCTGGATGAACTTACCACAAGAAGCCCCAGCAGTTCTGAACTGGGAGTGCCTCTGGCCCTTACCTAGATGTGTTCTAGAAACCTTACAAGACTTATCTGAGAAGAGATCCTGTGTACATCTTAGGCACTGGTAAAAGGAGGCCTAATGTCCGGTTTTGCATTACTGGGGAAACTTTGGTGTTGTAGTGCTCTGGGGATCCCCATGGTTCATCATTTAACTTTATTATATTTATCACCCTGATTGTTTTTCCAAAACCTGTAACTGTTGTTTCTACCATTTTAAAGACCAGAATGTGGTTCTGAGTAATATATTGAAATGAATTTAATTTTGGTGTCTGAAAGAAGGGCTGGAAAAACTTTTTTCTTCTTTCAGTATTGGGTCTTCCTGCTTCCACATTTATTTACCTGTCAAAATCTTACTTTATTTTGGGGTATGTTTTTGTTGCACAAAAATACTGTGAAACAACAACGCTCACAATAAGCTTTGTGATAGTTCTTTTCAAAACACTGGTCATCACAGACTGGCCAGTGACTTTCTAAAGGCAATTTGTATAACAGTTTCTAAATTTCTAAAAGCACTTTGTATAACAATATTTGTTGATATAATATTTTCTTAAATGAGAGACACTATTTTATTATTTGAAATGGGGAGTGATGTGAACTACATATTTTTATCTACAGTATATGACATTTCATTTATTGATCAATAACTGTTTATGGCTGATCACACCATGACAAAAACCCCTCTCTAAAATTTCACCATGAGCTCCATTCAGTGTATGCATGGGATATACTGTGGTGCGCATGATGATGATTGTACAGGCTTTGGATCCTGTGATAAAATTCTTATTTTTAGAGTCCAGGCAATAACATTCCAGTGTTCGCGAGGTTACAAGGCCCTGTGAAGCCACCCTGTATGATGTGTCTCTTCTCCTTCACTGTGTTTTGGAGACTGTAAGATCTGCCGTGGATGGAGAGGTGCATCTTATAAAACTGTTCCTACTTTGCTGATGGTAGAGTGGTCATTTTCCCTAATTCCCCAAGAACATCACTGTGGTATATTATCCCATGTGTATTATGATATGTAGAATATGTTGTGAAATTATATTTGGTATGTTGCTTGTGTAAAGAACTTCTCATTATGCTTTAACGTTCAATCACAGATAATACAAATGGCCTGTATTGAATCAGAACGGGCTCTACCACACATGGCTCTTTTGGAGAGTCTTAAGGAAAAATAGAGACCTGCACTCCCATTTTTGTCCTTCCTATTTCTGCACATTTTTCTTCCTTCCTATTTCTGTATCACTTCATGAATTTTTAAAAGTCTGTATGAAAAATTTTTACTTTTATATACTATATATTTCCATATGCAAATAAACAGGTGCACGTGGTTGTATGCATTTACCCTAGTGCATACGGTTTTGCAAGGAATTTTTCCTAAAGTATTCACATTTTTATATGTATTTGTTGATCAAGCTTCATCAAGCAGCTCCACAAAGTTCAGAAAACTGAATGCCAAGGGATAATTGGACACTGGGTATGGTTCAGGAAGTATCAGTGCAGCTTGGAAAGTAACTTTTTAAAAGTACTGACTTACTGTTATAGTTCTTGGGCAGCCAAATTATTACTGCTGTAGTTAAAAGTGTAGCTCGTGACTTTCTTGTTTTGTAAAATACCTACCTGGATTCGTGTGGCAAATGGAGCTGCAGGAGAGGATGGATCTCTGATACCCTCCGTGGGAGACACCAGAGTGAACTGCGTCTAGCATAGGGTGCCAGAACATGGCATGTGATGGGGGTGGAGTCAGATGCTATTTCAAGTGTCATTTTCCCCTCACGTACTTTTGGATTGGCCTACCTTCAGTACAGTGTAAGACTTGTCTGATTGCTTTGGGGCTGGGTAGGATTTTTCCCCAGTTTTACCTATTCTTGTTTTTGTTTTTGCCTGTCCCATACTATATCTGCAGGTGTGGCTTCGGGTGGCGTCTTTAAATAGACTTTCTTGTGGCAGGTAGCGGTGGGAGAATATAAGTCTTTGGTAATCACACTTTTGACCTTATAGGTTTGGGAAGAAGGTTCCTCTGAGGTTAACATGGGATACGGGTGCTCACTGATAGAGTGCTGAGGCTTGGGTGGGAGTCTCCTGGATTACATTCCAATTACAGCTGGCCTGGGAGCGACCAGAAGTATTTTGGATTGTTCTCGGAGCTCAGCTGTTTTGCCCAAGGGGAGGCTGGGGGGATTGTCACAGGGATGTCATCTGGGCCTCAACTGGACCTGCATCAGGTTGCTCCTCCCTCTTGCTTCGTTTCCAGGTCAGTGCAATTTAAATATGTTAGGTCAGGTTCTTATTTAACCCAATTTTCTGTATCTGGTTTAATTATTCCATGGTTGGCTATTAAATAACTAAAATAGTTTCTTATGAGGGAAATGAACGGTATGAGTCAGCAACAAATTATGTGCACAGCTATCTTACTTTTGTATCAACACTCAGCAGCCTGACATAGAAGTGGAAGGCAAAACATAGACCAGCACTGGTGCTGTTGGCTATTCATTCTGTACCATTTAGTGGGACCATAAACCCCTTTAAGTAAATGTTACTATTACTCTACAAAAAGGAGTGGTGTTATTCTTCTTTTGTAATTGCAATGCAGTGCTTTTAAGCAGTAATTATTGGCGAAAGAATATTACAGTGAGCCCCCTACTTTTGTGGGGGTTAGGGATGCAAAACCCCTGCAAAAGTGGGAAAATGTTAATAAATTTTTTAAAAAATCACTAACACTTTTTAAAAAATCTTTATGTTCTGATGGAAGTAGACCATAGAATCACTCTGGAGGATCTAGAGATCCCTAGAGAGAAACATATTTATTTTTGTGGTGGGGAGAAATAATGTAAGATTTTTTTAATAAATTAAATACAGTTGGCATTCCACGTTTGCAGGTTTGACTTTCATGGATTTGATTATTTGCAAGTTTCTCCAACCCCTGCCCCCTCCACTGCAGGCACTTCTTTTCCAGGGGAACCTTCCCTCTTGGCAGCTCCAATCAAATGCCAAACTCCAGCCAAACTCCAGTCCAAACTCGAGCTTAGAAGTTTGTAAAAGCCTTATTCAGGAACTTCAGAGTAACAGCAGCATATTTTGGCACTTGTCAAGGATTTGCACTGCCTTATAAGCAGTAACATTATAAAGTGGAATGCCAAGGACTTTTTACCAGCTAATTAAAACAATTCCTTTCCTAGGCTTACTTCCCACTCACCAGTGTCCTGACCTTGTATCTGCCTTCGTATTCCCTATTATCAGAGTACATTAGAATAACATGTGCTTGTTCCCAAAACACGCTTTTCTCATTCAGTTTCCATCGTCCCCTTCCAGCCCCTTTGTTCTGAGTATTACGTGGCATCAAACAGCAAATAACAGGGTATGAAAGTGCATGGTGAATTACGGCACAATGTATGATAACTAGGGATGGGCCAACCGAATCCTCGAATCCTGTGTGAGGATTCATGATTCCCGAATCCGAATCCCTGTGCCAAAATAGGCAAACTGAATCTTTCGAATCTGCCAACTAAATAGATTGTTGGAGGCTGGGACACCTGAAAACCAGGGAGACCATACATACAAGGGGAGATATAAGTAGGTGAGGAGTAATAATGACCTTTGCTAACAATTTCAGAAATTACAGCTGGGCTTGTATTCTGAGATATTTAAATTGAACATTTCGTATGTAAGTTCAATACTTGACTGGAAGCTACAGGCTTGAGATTTCAAGGACAGCTGAAACATTCCTTTGCAGAGCTCCCTTGCAAACCTCTTTCAGACACAATTCTGGGGTTTGTAGTTTTACAAGGTGTCACAGCCTTCTCTGCCAAAGTGTGCTGGTGCATCATGAAACTACAAACCCCAGGATGCCAGAAGGAGCTATGCAAAGAAAAGCCAGTTTTGACCTGGATTATCTGTCTACTGTAGTATGTGGCCCTGTTTACGCAGGCAGGAAAATGGGGGATTAATCCACATTTTACAATCCACATTGTACAAAGGGCCTTCATGTCATTTTCAATCTGGGGAGATCCTGAGGCAAAACTATGACAATTGTCTTGGCTACATTTCTTCAGAGGGAGGTATGTCTTTGCCTAGGCTTTTGCTAAGGCTGAGAGAATGTGTCTTGCCCAAGATTATCCTTCTTTCCCTTGCTTTTTAAACTCTTTTTTAAAAAAGGATTCGAAAGATTTGAGATTCGTGGATTCCCAGAATCTTCCAGGGATTCAGATCTGGATTCGGATTCGGAAAATTCTGGATTCGTCCCATCCCTAATGATAACAAACATCAAAACACTACGTCATTAGAACGGCATTAGGATGGCAGGGCAGGGAAGTGAACCTGACCTGACAGATAGAACATTGCTGTCAAAATGTCTGATTTCAGTTTCTTTCTCATGTCAATTTTGTAGCACGCTTAGTGCTTGCAAATTCATTCTACATTTCCTTTTTAAAAAATTAGGAGATGTTCCCATTTAAATGAGGCACTTGCAGAAGAATGCATATACAGATGAGTGTACAGATATTTAACACAGCCTTCCTCGATAGCCCTCACTGGAAATCTAAGTGCCTTGTGCATTCATTGTGAATTCAGCATATGTAGTCTGTTCTAAAAAAGAAAAAGAGAGGTATCATCATCATTTGAATGGGTCAAGCATATTCCGATGAAGACAAATGGTGCTTATTTGATTTCTTTAAAACCAGGAAATGAAAAAAGTGCTCCCGGGAGAAATCATGTTCTGCCTGACTTAGATGATAGACCAAGGCGTGGACCACAGATAAGAACAGGCATTTGTCTTTTCTTTTTCTTTCCTTTTTTAATTCTCGGAAGGACGGTTGAAACTGTCAGCTCACTGTCATGTGCATTATCCATGTCATTTTAAACAAAGTGACCTGGAGAAAAGAGCACTCTGGCATGACATGATAATGGCCTGTTGGTTGACAGGTAAAGCACACACTATAAAGAGAGGCTGTGTGTTACTCCTTTGTTTAACTGACAGGTTGGAACTTCCTTTCATTCAGACAAGCAGTGATCTCTTGCCACAGAGTGTATGTGGAAGTGTCAGAAAACAGAAGGTGCTTTTAACAGTGTAAGGGGGTAGGGAGGAAGTCTCCTCCAAAATATGATGGCAGACCACATTTCAGGACCTTCACTTTAGATCAGAGGTGAGGAAACTGATGCCTTCCATATTGTTGTTGTTACTGTGTGCCTTCAAGATTTGCAACCTATGGCAGCCCTAAAGTGAACCTATCACAGGGTTTTCTGGGGCTGAGTGTGTGTTACACACCCAATGTCACATAGTACAATTCCATGGCTGAGTGGGGAATCAAACCCTGGTCTCCAGGGTCCTAGTCCAATGCTGAAATCACTACCCCACGCTGATTCTGCTGCACTACAGTTTCCCATTAATCTGAACCAGCATGGTCAGTGACCAGGAATGATGGGAGTTGTAGTCCAGCAGTATCTGGAGGGCATCATGTTGGGAAAATGCTATGTAGTGCGACCCACAGTTTGAAATAGGAGATCCAGAGCTAGAGCATCCCCACAGATTGTATTGTCTGTACTTACGGATAGGAGGTTGTAAACAAAGAAAAAAAAAGGTTATGATGTAAGATAAATATTAGTATAAGGAAAATTACTAGGATAAGGAGATCCAGTGTGGTATAGTGGTTTGGGTGTTGAGCTATGTCTGTGGAAACCAGAGTTTGAATCCCTGCTCAGCCATAGAAACTCACTGTGTGACCTTGGACAGAGAGAAATGTAAAGTCCTACACTTAGGCAGAAAAAATGAAAGGCACAAATATAGGATGGGGGACGCGTGCCTGGATAGCAGTACGTGTGAAAGAGATCTAGAAGTCTTGGTAGATCACAAGCTGAACATGAGTCAGCAGTGTGATGAGGCAGCCAAGAAAGCCAACATGATTCTTGGTTGCATCAATAGGAGTATGGTGTCCAGATCGAGGGAGGTAATGGTACCACTCTATTCTGCATTGGTTAGGCCTCATTTGGAATCCTGTGTCCAGTTCTGGGCAACTCAGTTCAAGAAGGATATCAACAAGCTGGAGCATGTCCAGAGGAGGGCAACCAAAATGGTGAAGGGTCTGGAAGCCATGAAGCCCTATGAGGAATGGCTTAAGGAGCTGGGGATGTTTAGTCTGCAGAAGAGAAGGTTAAGAGGGAACATGATAGCCATGTTTAAATATTTGAAGGGAGGTCATGTTGAGGAGGGAGTGGGCTTGTTTTCTGCTGCTCCAGAGACTAGGACAAGGAGCAGTGGGTTCAAGCTGCGGGAAAGGTGATTCCACTTGAACCTCAGGAAGAATTTCCTGATGGTCAGAGCTGTCTGGCAGTGGAATATGCTTCCTCAGAGTGTGGTAGAATCTCCTTCTTTGGAGGTTTTTAAGCAGAGGCTGGATGGCCATCTGTTGGGAATGCTTTGATGTGTGTGCCTGCATAGCAGGGGGTTAGACTCGACGGCCCCTGGGGTCTCTTCCAACTCTATGATTCTATGACAAGTCACACACTCTCAACCCAGAGGAAGGCAAAGGCAACCCCCCTCTGAACAAATGTTGCCAAGAAAATTCTGTAATAGGGTCACCATAAGTCAGGAATGACTTGAAAGGACATAACAACAACAACAAAATATTAGCATACACCATAAGCCAGGGTCAGATGACTGGGTCCCTCTAGATGTTGCTGGACTATGACTCCCACTGCCTGATGAGAGTTTAAGTTCAATGGCAGCTGCAGAGCCACACATTCTCCACCCCTGCTTTAGATGGACCACAGAGTTCAGTGGTAGATCAAAACCTTAGCATTCAGATTGTTCACAGCTGAGTCAAGTTAAATTGATAATACTATACTAATATATCAGATCCTATTTATAAGATTCCAAGCATCTCAGAGGAGCTCCAAAAAAAAGAGAGAGAGAGAGAAGGATAGAGATGAGTAATGACAGGGATGGGTCATGATGTGTGTAGGAGGTGGTGGGCCCTCTACTCTTTACTCTGTTTATAATGCTTATGTACCAGTTGGAGGTGGCCTTTATGCAGTGCCATACTTATCCCCCCCCCAGTTGCATCTCTTTCCTCATGTGAAGGCAAACTATTGATGCTACCTATACCATCTATTTTTGTTGGCCATGTTCTCTGGAGTCTTGCTTCTTTTCCCACATCGCTACCTGACATCACTTTAAACTGGGGATATTTTCTCACGGCATTTCTTAAGCGAAAGGGCCCCTTGAGCATCGCGTAAATGGGAGGAATAGTCTGCATGACGCACTCCCATTTACGCGACACTCAAGAGCCTCATGTGCAGCGCATACGCACCTTTTTATTTTCGGCTTTTAGCTGAAAATGGTGCGTGCTTGCGCACCGGTCAGGGGTCTGGGGCGAACTTACCTGCCCTGCGGGGCCTCTGGAGCCAGGCCGGCCGTGCTTCCTGTTCTCAGTGCAGCCTACAGCTCCCAGGCTGCACTGCGGAAGGAAGAGGCAGGGCGTGGGCGGAGTGCTCGCGCGACCAGAAAGCTGCTGCGGAGCCCAAGCAGCAGGGACGCGAAAGCCTTCCTCTGAAGGCTTCTCGCGCGAGCGCCGCCCCCCACCTCCGCAAAAAGGTAAGATGCGGAAAGGGCCTAAGAATGGAAACAGAAACTGTCTGTATGTAACAAACAGATGTTCTATCACTGAGCTATGATATGAGAAATTCAGTCCTTGTGAATGGCTATATAAATGACCTTGACTTAAATATAAGTTCCCAACTCAACTAGACCAAATAAATCAATTGCTGAAGAGTAATTCAGTGTTTATAACATTGATTCAGTATGTCTGCTTCAGTTGGGAGTAACAATTTCATTTAGACCTTTTTTTTTTTGCGTCTCATCGATTAAATTGCCACTCAGACTGTAGCATTTGCCAGATTTCTCAGTACTTTGAATGATGTGACACAGTTATTGCCAATTGCCAATTCAGGGGATCTAATACCATTTTAATTCTGTTTTTGTCAGATCTCACCTGGAATACTGTGTCCAGTTCTGTACCCTAGAAATTGAGCAGGATATTGATGTGTTGAAATATTCCTGGGGGAGGGTAATCCAGATAGTAAAAGATTTGGAAGTGACACTGATGAGGAACTGTCCAGGGAGTGAGATATACTCAATCTGGAGAAGACTAAGAGGTAGATATGACAGCCATCTTCAAATATCTCTGGGGCTGTCATATAGAAGATGGAACAACCTTGTGTTCGGCTGTTCCAGCAACGAGGACATAAACCAGTGCATATAAAATATAAGAAAATAGATTTGGAATGTTATGAAGAACTTTTTGATGGTAAAAGCTCTTCGCCTGTAGAGGATGATAGACTCTCTTTTTATGAAGGTTTTGAAATGGAGGTTGGATGGTCAGCTCTCAAGGATACTTTAGTGGTGGATTCCTGCACTTCTGGTGGTTGAACTATATAGTCCTAAAGCTCCAGCACTATGATTCTGGGATCCTATCCCTCTATGAATTTAAGTGTCTCAAAATAATGATATAAAATGCATATTTTAGAGCATTTGCTACACTGACTAGCAGCAACTCTTACAATTTTCTAGCCTACCAAGAGATACTGGGAATTGAACTTTGCATCCTTTGCAAGTGTTCTAACCTTATGCTACAGCCCTCCCTAGGGCAGTTATATTGTTCTCAGTCAGACTTATGGGTCATTGATTTGGTCATGTCTGCACTGAGAGACAGGAGTCTTTCCCCACTGTACCTCAAATACCATGACTTGGCCTTGACCAGCATTTGCTCTGCCAGAAACTTGTGGCTCCTGGTCCCTTTTGGTCCCTCAAATCTTGGATATCTCACTGACTTGTAATTGTACTTAAAATTGCCTATAAGAATGAGTTTCAAACTGCTGTCCAGTATTTTATTTTTATTCATATTTTTTGCCTTATCAAGAAGTGAGCAAAGAACATTTTTTACTTCTTCCAGCTTGGAATTGACGGAGCAAATGGGGAAAAAATTCAAGGCTTCAAACTTACATTAAAAAAATTAGGCGATTGATACTGAGCAATAAGGAGCAAGGAAGATGTGGGTTTTGTATTGCCAAGTACCCACTAAGTAGTCTGATGTATTTTCCCTGGAGACAATCCATTTTGTCTTTTGTGACTCAGCAACTTATTGTCATAAGTAGCGCATGCCTTCGCCCCCATCTTTTCTCTCTCTCTCTCTCTCTCTCTCTCTGCCTCTCTCTCTGGTGCCCATTTTGTGTTAAAATTTGTATTTACTCTGGGAATGTAATTTGTTCCTCATGGATAATATGACCCTTAGCGGAGCTGGATCATGGGTTAGTTGAAGTGATATTTTCCGCTAATGGTAGTCGTACATCATTGCTGTCAGCTTGGGTTAGGAGGCGAGCAAGTTACAGCTCCATTTTACCTCTGCAGGCATCAGGGATTATTTGCCATGAGTGAATATGACATGACCGCACTACATAGTGCATTAAAATTTTACTAGCTTCTCCAGCAAGTTCCCCAAGTCCTGTGTGTGTTCCAGGCAGGCATTGTGACAGATACCTCCAAGGGCCTAAGTGCCAAACCAAGGGTACTCAATGTCACTAGCCAAAAGAGTCGTTGCTCTTTCTCCTCCTTGCCTTGTCATTATACCCCTGCAGTGCAAGGCTGTCTTCCAGCGTTAGCCTAAGCTGTCATGAAAGCAGGCAGAAGTACAAAGAAAGATTTCAAAGATAATTTTTTTTGAGAGGAGGGATAGTTTGCAGGAGGGGGGGGGAGGTGAGCAACAAAGAATGTGATAGAATGTATAAAATTTTGGACAGTGTGACAGAGAGAGGCTACCCTCCACACATTAACATTAGAACCCAGGTTCCCTCAAATAAACTGAACGGCGGGAGATTTATGACAGACAAAAAGAAGTACAGTGAGTTCTCCACTTTCACAGGTTCAGCACTTGCAGATTTGATTATTCACTTGTTATTTTATTTTATTTATTTAATTTGTTTATTTAAAAAAAATCTTACTCTATTTTCCCTTCCATGGAAAAAAAAATTCTCCTGTCTAGGAATTACAAGAAATCAACCACAGAATTGTGCTGGAGAACCTAGTGATTCTTAGGGAGAACATTTTTTTCTGCAGCAGGGGCAATTAGAGTAAGAGTTTTTCCTAGAGATTCCTAGATAAGTATTCTCAGATTTTAGAAAAGTGGCATTCATGATTTTTATTTTTATTTGTGTTTTTTTCCACTTTTTCCCCTAATCTCCGTGAAAGTTGAGGGCTTACTGTACTTCTTAACATAGCACTAAGGAATTTGCTATGAGATGATGGCCATCAGTTTTAAAGATGGGATTCTATACATTCATGGAGGATAATGGCTACTAATCATGAGGGTGACGTATTACCTCCATGTGGCTGTGGAGTTGACTGCTAGTTTCTAGGGAACATGAGCAGGGGGCCATGACCATTGCATTCATGGCCTGTTCCCTTCCCAGAGACATTTGGCTGGCCATTGTGGGAAGAAGACTAGACAGGCATTTGGCTTGATCCATCCCATAAGAATATCCATTTACATTTTGAACAGCATCCACCATTTGAAATATCCTTTGCATGTATATGATATCTGTCCATTTCCCTGGTTTAAGGTAATTGTTTGCTTTAGATTCCTGTTATTGATAAGATCTGCTTATTCATTTCTTTTAAAATCCATTTCTTCATAAAAATTTGTTTCTTATTTTTTGTCAACACCAACCCAAAAGGACTTAATATCACAAACATTAAGAAATAAAATAAAACAATAAAATATACTGTGTGCAATCTTTGTCTCATCATTTTTGCAAGACCACCCCCTGCCACCACTCCCTGGGTTAGAGCATAAGAGCCATGCTGGATCAGACCAGACCCACTGGGAAAACACTCCGGGGATTTAGAAAGACTGGCCATTTGTAGCTCTCCACTTGCTTTTGCAGCCTTTGATTCCACTACCAAATTACTACTGTGCTGCTATCTCTTGGTGAGATAGCGGCAATGTAGATGACTACCCAAGCTGTTTCAAGTTGTTAGGAGTCTTTTACACCACAGCTCATGAGAGCAGAATCCAGACCACTTGACAGCCCACTATGAAGAACTGGCTCTGTACTTTCCAGAAGAAATTGCTTGGATCAGCTCTGATTTTTATGCTTTAGTTAGTGCAGTTAACGTAGCCTTGGATTTCACCCTGAACCTGGATGCCTAGGAGTAGGAACAATGGCATTTGCATAATTAGAACTAGTGTGAATCCGTTCCTGGAAATGTCTCATCTGGCCCTGGTGACACATGCCTTGGTTACATTGTATTTGGATTATTGTAATGCCCTCTATGTGGGGCTGCGCCCTATGCTGCCTACTCTGTGTCTCTCAAGAAAACAGACGCATAATTTCCGTGGTTATTGGAATACAAGAGGCTAGTTAACAACTGTTGCTGGAGTTAACATCCTGCATCACCCAGTTGGTTATATAGTAAAACACAATAATCCATTATCATCTATGCACGACGTCCATTGGCAGTTCCTCCAGGTTTGCCACCCACTGCACTGACTTCTCGGTGGTTTTCTTTTGTTGAAACAGGCCCTCTGTATCAGTTACTTTGATCCTTAGAATTTCCTGCCTGGCCTTTGATATTCTAACTCCACCTCCCACCATAGTAACCTACAGCCTAATCCTTGTAAATCACCCACTGACTGCTGTCATTTGAAAACAACAACAAATAACCTAAGCTGCTTAAATGCTATTCACTGCACCAACCATTAAACAATACTGACTGTTTGATCACACCTTTTATCAATGACTTAGATAATGGAATGGAGAGAATCCTTGTCATGTTTGCCAAGTCAATAGAAGGAACGGTCCCACTATATTCTGTGCTGGTCAGGCTTTATCTGGAGTGCTGCAGTCAGTTCTGTGATACCTCATTTGAGGAAAGATAAAGATATAAACAAATGGGAGCAGGTTCAGAGAAGGGCAACAAGGATAATAAGAGCTATAGAGAACAAAACATATGAGAAAGGTTGAAGGAGCTGGGCTTGTTCCCCTTGGTGAAAAGAAGACTGAGGGAGGACATGGTTGCACTCTTTAAATACTTCAAGGGCTCTCACATAGGGCAGAGTGGAGGCTTGTTTTCTTCTGCTCCAGAGGGTAGAACCAATTCTATTGGCTTTAAGTTACAGGAAAGCAGATTTTGATTGAACATGAGAAGGAACTTCTTGACAGTGAGAACTTTTTGATAATGAAACCAATTCTAATGCCAGAGAGCTCTGGAGTCTCCTTCCTCTGACATCTTCAAAAAAGGGGCTGGACATCAACTGCTTGGGATGCTTCAGCTGGCAATCCTCCAATGAGGGAAGGGGTTGGGACCCCTTGCAATTCTATGATCCTGTCATTCTATATTGCCTTCCATTCCAGTTAGAGATCTTCTTAGCAGAATTTTGTTGGTCATTATGAGAAGTAGATTGCTGGACTAAATGGACATTCTAGCTTGTCTATGGTTCTAGAGAGCCAGTAAATGTACTAAGGTGTCTCTACACACACACACATACACACACTCACACTCACACTGTACTCACATTGTCTTAGGAAGCCTCTGTAGCCCAACCAGCCTCCAGTGGCCTTCACTGACTTGGGCTAAAAGGAGATCTATTTAGTGTTTGATGAATGAAGATTTTTATTAAAAAAAATTTGAATGCAGCTTGATGCCTTCAGTTGATTTGTCATAACAGAAAAAATTATGAGCATTTCCTTTTCACAGAGGTCCAGAAAGAGCCACTCATCTTATGCAGATAGTCAGCCACTGTATATGTGAGGGCAAAAAGGGATTAATATGGTCGTGATGATAAGGGTGCCGCCAGAGTTCCCACCTCCATCCCTCCCTATTCTTGACCTTGACCAACTGAAGACCAAGTTCTGAAGCAGATCTTGGAAAAGTCGTATTTTGGACCACTGTTCTCAAAATCCCCAACCAGCAAGGCCCAAGAGGGTTGCAGTCCAAAAAGGAACTTTTCTAACCCTGCTATATCACATAGGCTATTCTACTCGTGTGTAAATGAGCAAAAGTAACAGCTCCCTTCTTACCTTAACCAGAAAGCTTCCTGGATAACCTTGGGCCAGTCAATGTCTTTCAACCTAACTTAGTTAATAACTTAATTTTCAGCCTAACTCACAGGATTGTTGTGGAGATAAAAACAGGGAACTGGATGATACACACCTCTTTGAGCTTCTTCAAGGGTGGAGTCATTTTATGTAGCTAGATTTGGATTGAAAATGCTGCAGGAGTGACTTGTGTTAGTCTTCACTCCAATCCATTTTAAACCTTTTGTTTTCTGGAAATGCTACTTTGCCATATGTGATCAAGTATAATTTTTACCTTGCAAAAGTAACTTTTTGGACTATAGTTCTCAGTCAGAATCCTAGAATTTCCCGATCAGGTATTGGGTGTCCTGACTGCAATAAGTAGCTTTAAGAGGTCTGGGTAGAGGATTCTGGAAGTTGTAGTCAAAGAAGTAACTTTTCCAAGTTCTGCCTTTATCATGTCATGGGGAAGAATTGTACAGGGAGGCAGGTGTTTAAAATTAGGAATGAGATAAGTTTTCAAATATTGTGTAAGTTTGTTTCAGAACATTGATGTTTATCACACACTCCTTCGATGCTATTAGTTGCCATTGTTGGAGCCACTAAACTGCAGAGAGAAAGCAGGAAACCTCACTAGCCTGATGGGCCATTTCTGCACTAGCCTGTTACAGCGCTCTTATTCCACTTTCAACATCCAATGGAATCCTGGGGTTTGCAGTTTAGGGAGGGGCAAGCCGGCTCCTCCCTAAACTGCAAACCCCAGGATTCCATAGGATGTTGAAAGTGGAATGATAGCGCTATAACAGGCTAGTGAGGAAATGGCTATAGAGACATTATGTGATTACTGTGTGACTCCAGCTCAAAACGAAGCTGAGCGTACTGACCTAAGTCTGGATTCACACAGATTAAAGAAACATGTCACTCACCTTTGCACTGCAGCATCACTAAACTCCCAACACAGTTTCTCCATGCAAATAGCTACCAGATCATTAAAATGATCTCTTTTGTCTTGAAGGAACTGTTTAAGGAGATCACCTAACTACTGCATGTCCATCAGATCCATTTGGTGAAGCACCTTACCTGCACAATTACCTGGGCAAGCAAATCATGGAATAATAGGATTGGAAATAACCTTGGAGGTCAGGTAATCTATAATGCAGGATGCAAATACTATAGCGTCCCTCACAATTCAGTAGGGATGCAGTTGAAATAATTAAGTAAATAAATATTTGCTAATTTCGTTCTGAAAAGAAGCAGTGAGTAATTTTACTCATTTTCTTCCCCCTATTTGTAGAAAATACTGTTTTCTTCACACAGAAAAGTCTTACGGGTGAATTTTGCAGAGAATAGATCCAAAGCTCCTCATCGGACCACATTTCAGAGTTTCCTGTCACTGAAGAAGCATCTCTTTTTAAATCATTTTTTGAATATTTTTGAATATTTCTCCCATCCCTATAATTCAATTATTCTTTTTCTCCTCCTTTCTGGACTTTGATACATTTCGTAAACCTGGTGTTCTAACTGACACTTATTTACATCTGTTTCCTTGCATTCTATGACATCTTTTCCTAGTTCATGTGAATCTTCATTGATTGTTTTTGGTATTCAAAGTCTTCTAAGGCCTGTACCTTTGGACACCGTGCATGTGTCTGTGGCGTGCATTCAAGAAAGTGGCTCATTCATAACACCAGCATCAAAATTGGATTGCTAGAACAATTGGGCCCACATGCAGAACACTTTTCTATCTGAAGTATTTTGTAGAATTTGAGTTGCACTGAATTACTATGAAGAAATTTAATCTTGTAGAGACTGTGGTAATTCATTTGTGCCTCTCCATTTTTTGCAGGCAGGGAAGCTGCATAGCTCTGTATTTAATGTGTAGTTGAGACTCAGTTTCATGGCAGCTACTCGGCTTCAGGGGATGTCTACATGAGGTAACGAAGATATGGGCAACAACATTTTGACATTTAGATGGGAGCAGGGGCAGAATATCTTTTGAGTGTCGCTTAACCCTGACAGCTTGAATTTAGATTTGGATTTTCAGAATGGGGTTTCTAAAATAATGCAACCTAGAAAAGAAGACAGTGGCAACTGAGAATAGGAGCAAGTAAACAGATATAATAAGAGAATGTCTTAGTGTGACCAGGCTAACAGACACATCTAAATTGTTTCTGTATTTATGAACCACTGAATTAACCACTGAATTCTTTCTAATTTGGCATAGGTACATTAGGGCAGTCTTCCTCAGTTTTCTGCCCTTCCAATATTTTGGAAATGCAACTTCCATCAGCATAGCCAGTGTTGAATCATAGAATCATAGAGTTGGAAGTGGCCTCATGGGCATTTAAGTACAACCCCTCTGCTCAGTGCAGGATCTCCAGCTATGTATCCCCAGCAAGTAGCTGTTCAGCCTCTTTTCGAAGACATTCAGAAAACGAGACCCCACCCCACATCTCTAGGCAATTGATTCCATTGCCAAACTGCTCTCAATGTCAAGAAGATCCTTCTAATGTTAATTGAAATCTACCTTCTTGTAACTTCAAAATAATCAAACTGGTCCTACTTGCTGGGACAGCAGAGAAAAAACCTACGCCTCCTCTCTGTGACAGCACTTTTAGGCCCTTTCCAGATGTGGGGGGGGGGAATGACGGAACACGCTACTCACCGGATTTTAACTTCGTCCGGGCGAGTCCGTCGCGACGAGGAGGAGTGCAAGCTCGTTGCTCCACACTCCTCCGGAGTCCTAAATGGCGGCTTCCGGTTGGTGGAGGCTCTCCACCAACCAGAGAAGCTTGCCAGCCGGAAGCCCGCCCCTGGCAGATCTGCAGGCATGCACTTGCACATGCCTGCAAATCTGCGACGGAGCCAGGCAATGGAGCGGCACGGGGTTGTGCGCTCCGTGCTTTTTAAAAACCTCTAAAATGAGGTTTTTAAAAAACACGCCGCGTGACCAGTTCTGGTCGCTCCGGAGTGGACTGAGGTATGGAACTACAAAAAGTAGTCCGCCCCAGTCCACTCTACGGTGCAGAAGACCTCTGTTGGAGGTTGCTCTGTACCATTTTAATAGCCCAGTGTGGAAAAGGCCTTAGTTACTTAAAGAGTGCCATCATGCCATACCTCAGTCTTCTCTCATCGAGCTGCCCAAGCCCAGGTCCTTCAACTTTTCCTCCCGTGTTTTGTTTTCTGTATCTATTGTCATCCTTGTTGCCCTTCTCTGAACCCACTCCAACTTGTCTATATCCTTCTTAAAATGAGGAACACAGAACACATTACTCCATATGAAGCCCAACCAGTGCAGGATTTTTACTTCCCTCAACTTGAAAACTATGGTTCTATAATGTAGGCTAAAAAATGATTCACCTTCTTTGCCCCAGCATCACAAAGCTGGCTCATGTTACAATCAACAATAATCCCAAGCGCCTTTTCCCATGGCTCCCCACATCCTATACCCATGTATTTGGCTTTTGTGGCCTAAATGTAGAATTTGGATTTGTCTCTATTGAATTTAATTTTATTCATTTCTGTCCAATATTTTAATTTATCAAGGTCCTTTTGAATTCTGTTTCTATCGTCCAGTGTGGTAGTCACCTCACTCACTTTTGTATCATCTGAAAACTTGATGAGGATTCTTTCTGGCACGTCATCTAGGTCATTGATAAAAATGTTGAAGAGGAATGGCTCTACAGTAGATGCCTGTGATGCTCCACTAGAGGCCTCCTATCAGTTTGAAGTGCAGCCATTGTGGATGGTTTTCCAATCAGTTATCTGCAGTGTTTCCATCTATTCCAGATTCAGCAAACATCAGTTTGCTAATCAAAATATTATGGAGGACCTTATCAAATGTTTTGCTGAAATCCAGATAAATTACACCCACAGCATTTCCTCTATCCACTAAACTAGAGACTTGAATGAAAAAAAAAAAGATAAAGACTAGTTTGGCAGGATTTATTCTTCACAAACCCATGCTGGCTCCTACTGATGACTACATTGTCATCAATATACTTGCAGATGGACTTGTGTATCTAGTATTTTTTCCCGATATTGAAGTCAGACTTACTGGCCCATAGTTACCTAAGTCTTTTTCCTTTTTCCTTGTCTCCAGTCCTCTGGAACTTTGCCCATTCCCCAATATTTCTCAAAAATGATGGAAAGTAATTCTGCAAGTAGGTCAGTAAGTTCCTTCAATACTCTGGGATGCAGTTCGTCTGGTCCTGCAGATTGGAACGTATTCGTATTGACCAGGTGATCCCTAACTCCTTCTCAATCTTGATTTGCAGTTGAGATTCCTTGCCAAGGTATCTGCTGATGCGTGGAAGCAGACAGTCCTCTTTTGGTGGAAAAAAATGAAGCAAAATATGTATTGAACAGTTCTGCCTTTTCTTTCTTTTTTTTTTTTAATTTTTTTATAAAGAAAATTTTATTATTAATTACAAATAATCCAATTAATAAACACATAATCACATAAACATAACCTAACACATAACCTAACCATTCATCACAAACACACCCTTTAACCCCAAACCTTACAAAAATCATACAATATAATAAAGACAAGTAGACAATACCTACTATCCCCCCACCCTCTAATACCCCACCTTTTTGCCAAATCTCAATTAATACGTGCTTCCTTATCTGTTAATTCCTTCTAAATCCCATAACTGAGAAAGTAAATGAAATAATTAGAAAAGCAACATATACTTTTAAACTCAAGCTTATACCATAACATAACATAATAATAACATAATAACACATAATAACACAATCCTATTATTATTTATGCTATTTATAATATTTCCAATTATTCGTCATTACATTGTATTATATGATGTATTTAATGTGTTAAATTCTAATCATAGATTCAATTGCTGTTCAACTTTTTTGTCCTATATAACTTATCCAGTTTTGAATACACCTTCCTGTTCCCTCATTCCACTTCCTTCATACCTTACTTTACATTCCTTGTATTCCTTTTCTCCATTTTAGCTCTAAATCATATAATTTCCAGTCAAATAAAAATCCTTATCTATTCCAAAAAAGTTACCACGTTTTTGCCCCAATGATCTTCCCAAATAGGGGCAATTATTTTCCATTCCTCAACAATTTTCCTTTTTCCTTTGTCCTCCAAGGACCCTAATACTATATCAGCCTCTGCGATATCAAATAATTTTATCAGCCAGTCTTCAAGCCTTGGGGGCTGTTTCTCTTTCCATACCTTAGCATAGCATATTCTGGCTGCCGTAATCATATAAAGCACTATTTTCTTTTTCGACTTATTTATTTGCAAAACCTCTATCTGTCAGGGATTCCAGGCAAGGAACCCTGGGAAAATGATCAGCCCACTGCAAAGATGCTGCATCATGCTCCAGCTGTGGCTGATTGCAAGGTTGCATCAGAAACTGGGGTTGTGTGCAGAAGGTAGAGGGAGGTGTGCAAACCTCTGCCTGATTGGTTGTAAATATGTATATAAGAAAGCAATCCCCAGTATGTTTTTGTCTGTTGACCAAACTGGTGTCTGGCGCAAGCCTTTGTCCGTCTGTTCCATGTTGTGTATATAATGGAACGTTGCTACAAGATAAAGTGCCTCCTGTTTGGAAGAAACTCCTCCGTGTGTGAGTATCCTTACTGGGGAACAAGGCTGCTGCTGTTGGCTCGCTGCCTGTGGTTATTCTGCTGCATCTCTGTGGGGCTGAAACTCCTATCATCCCCCATCACTATCATGTTAAGAAGGTAGATCTGGGGAGTTAATGAATATTTTGTTTTTAATACCTCCTGCATTTTGGTATGTATTCCAATCCAGAAGGTTTTGGCCGCATCACACTGCCACCACATGTGGAAAAAGGTGCCCTTATGACCACATTTCCAACAGGCTTCACTTAGATTTTTCTGCATCTTTGCAATCTGGATAGGAGTAATATACCACCTGTGGAGCATTTTACAATAATTTTCTCTCAGACTGGCCGGTTTAACTAATTCCCATGTGGCTTTCCAGGAATTTTCCCATTGATCCATATTTATTATTTCATTTAGATTTTGTGCCCATTTTGTCATTGTCTGCTTAACTACTTCTGTTTCATTTTCTAAAGTCAATAATAATTTATATATCAAACTAATTTTATGCTTTCCACTAGATTTTAAGATCCTATCGAATTCTTTTTTTTTATTTCAAATCCAGCTACTTCTCTATCCTTTTTAAACCTATCCCTTAATTGCAGAAACAGTAACCAATGTGACTACCATCCCTGGGTATTAAGTTCATCTTTAGATTTAAATGTTATATTGTCACCATGTATATTCAGTATATCTTTATATGTTACCCAAGAATCTATCTTAGGGATTTCCCTTTTATGAAAAGCCTCATGGGGTGACACCCAGAGTGGTATTCTTGGATATAATTGCCTTTTATATTTTAACCATACGGTTAATAAGGTTTTCCTTAAATAGCGGGCTCTGAACTCTTTATCTATAAGCGATTTATCATACCACACGTAGGCGTGCCATCCGAAATATAGTTCTTCCCCTTCTAGATTTAATAATCTAGTATTTCTCAAAATTATCCATTCTGTCATCCACTGCAGGCAATTCGAATCATAATACAGTTTTAAGTTAGGTAATCCCAGTCGACCTCTTTCCCTACTGTCTTCCATTACTTTTAAGGTTTATTCTTGGTCGTTTCCCCTTCCATATAAATTTTCTCAAATCTCGATTCCATTCTTTAAAAGGTTTATCATTCATGATTATGGGGAGGTTTTGGAATAAAAAGTTAATTTTTGGTAATAGATTCATTTTAACTGCGGCAATTCTACCCAGGAGCGATAATTCTAATTTTTGCCATCTTTTAATTTCTTCTCTTAATTCTATCCAGATCTTTTTATAGTTATTATCAAACAAATCTATACTATTTTTTGTAATTTTTATACCTAGATACCTAACTATCTTTGTAGTTGTAAAACTGGTTTTATTTGTTAATTCCAATTCTTCCTGCATCTGTATATTTTTAACAATCATTTTGGTCTTTTGTGTATTTATTTTATATCTAGATAATGTGCCAAATTCTTTCAATTTACTCGTTAATGTATCTACGCTAATATTAGGTTCCTCCAGAAAAATCGCCAGATCGTCAGCATACGAACTGAGCTTAAATTCCTCCTTCTGAATTTTAACTCCTTTAATTTGTTTTTCTTGTCTTATCTTATTATTAAATATTTCCAATACTAATATAAACAAAAGAGGCGCCAGAGGACAGCCTTGTCTAACTCCTCTCCTTATATTTACAGTTGCGTTGTCTCTCCATTCACGATTATCTTAGCTTTTTGATCGTTGTATATCGCCATTATCCATTCCAGAAATTGGGGTCCCAGATTTATAGCTTTAATTGTTTGTTCCAAAAAATTCCAATTTACCCTATCGAAAGCCTTTTCCGCATCTAGAAAACACATTGCCATTTTCTTTTCGTTATGTCTGTGGAAATATTCTATTATATTTAAAACTCTCCGTATGTCATTTTTTAAAGATCTCCCCGGCAGAAAGCCGTTTTGATCTGTGTGGATTATTACTGACATAACCTTTTTCAATCTCTCGGTTAATACTGCAGCAAATATTTTATAGTCTACATTTAATAATGAGATGGGTCTATAATTGCTTAACTCCTTTGAATCCTTGCCCTCTTTTTGTATCAAGGAGATATTAGCTTCTCCTCAAGACGGTGGTCGTGTATTTTTATTTAGCCCCTTCATTATCTCCCATAATGGATCAATTAACTGTTCATAAAATGTCTTATAATAAAGTGCAGTTAGACCATCCGGACCTGGCGCCTTTCCTGCTTTTTGTTTCTGAATGGCTTGAATTATCTCTTCCCTAGTTATGTCCCTGTTTAATTGTTCCTTCTGTTCATCTGTAATTTTTAATGTCTCCCCTTCATTTAAATACTCGATTATTTTATTTCTTTTAACTTGAGTTGTCCCTGAATCTGTATAAAGATTTCTATAAAAATTTTCAAATGCCTTTTTTAAGTCTTCCTGTTTGAATAATGTCCTCTTATTTTCATTTATTTGGAATATCAACCGTTTTTCCCTCTCCTTTTGAATTTTATAAGCCAGTCACTTATTAGTTTTATTAGCAAAAAAGAAGTTTTTCTGCTTTATAAACTTTAATTTCCTTTCTATTTCTTGAGTGTCAAGGATTGAGAATTGTGTTTGTAATACCTTTATCTGGTCTATTGTCTTAGTGTTACCTGGGGTGGTTTTTAGAATGTCCTCTAACTGCTGAATTTCATTAACCAAGGCCTGTTCTTTTTCCCTTCTTACCTTTCTAAGAATTATATCTTGTTGAATTAAATAGCCCCGCATCACGGCTTTACCAGCCTCCCACACTGTATGAATAGGGATTCCCTTATTTAAATTCTGCGCGAAGTATCTTTCCAATACTACCTTGCCTTTTTCTATTACATGCTCATCTTTCAATAATGCCTTGTTTAGCCTCCATCTATATTCCGTCTTACGATCTTCCATTGTAACTAATAATAGGGCATGATCTGATCTAATCCGAGGCAAGGTTTCCAGTTTTTGAATCTGCCCCAGAATTGTTTTGGTACACCAAACCATATCAATCCTTGAGCATGTTTTATGTATTTCGAAGTAATAGGTATATTCCTTTCGTTCCCCATACATACTTCTCCATATATCTGTTAAAGTTAAATTTTCTGTCATATTAAAGAAGGCTCTAGGTAATTTCCCTTCATTTTTATATTTCTTCTTTATTGTTGTTCAGTCTAAACTTGGTTGGATGACCCCATTCCAGTCTCCCATTATTATGATGTTTTGACACTCAATTTCTTTTATTTTTTCCGTGAGTTTCTCAAAAAATTCACTTTTATTTTGTAGTGGGGCATATAGTCCCACTAGTAGCACTGTCTTTTTTGGCATTTTAACTTCAACACCTACAAATCTACCTTGAGTGTCATTTAATACTTCCTTAGCTTCATATTTTAAACTCACATACAGTGCCACCCCTCTTTTCTTTTTTCCAATCCCTGATGAAAATACATTTCCTAATTTTTTATTATTTAATACTTGGTTCCCCTTTCTGGTTATATGAGTTTCCTGGACACAGTAAATATCACAGTTTTGTTTTTCCAAATACTGAAATATCCTTTTCCTTTTTATTATTGAATTTATTCCTCTAATGTTCCAAGATATCAATTTAAACCTCATACTCTAGATTTTTGTTTAGACTAATCCACTGTTTCAGATTCTATTGACGTCTCTTCACCAATTCCTTCTTGATCAACTTCTTCTTGTTCTTGTTCTTGTTCCGTTTCCTCAAGTTCTTCTTCTTCTGGTACGCGTAACTCTTGCTGGGAGTGCTCTTTAAATTGATCCTTGGATCTCTTCCTGTCAACCTTTAAATCTTCTTCTTTCCTTTCAGTCCTCAATGTTCTTTTTCTTTTTCCTTCCTTCTTTTCTCCTGTTTTTAAGTCCTTCTCGGGTCTTTTTTTTTCCCTCTTCTTTAAGTCTTTTTAAAAATTCCTCTGCTTTATAAACCGTGTTGATCACCTGTCTTTTTTGGTTGTACATAAATATCACCCCTTCAAACTTCCCCCATCTGTATGTGATTTCTCTTCTCTTTAATTCTTGGGTTAGTACTGCATAATCTTTTCTCTTCTTTAATATTTCCGATGGGACATCCTTAAAGATCTTGAACTCTGTTCCTTCGATTACTAATTTACTCATATAACTTTGCTGAATTATCCATTCTTTCACCCTTTCCTGAACCAGATAAACAACGATGTCCCTTGGAACCTTCCTCTTACGGGCGATCAACGAATTAATTCTGAAGACCTGGTCAACTTCTTTGTCCATTTGTTCAGTTGGCCAGTCTAAAAATCTAGCCAGTGCTGGAACAACTCTATTATATAAGTCCTCTTCCTCCAATTCCTCCAATCCTCTAATTTTAAAACATTTTTCTCTGTATTTTATTTCAGATAAAGTATTCTGCCTTCCCACTTGTTCCATTGCTCCTTCCAGGTCACCAGTTCTCTTCTTGAGTATCTTCGTTCTTTCTTGAATTTCTTCAACGTCTTTATTCATATTTCTCACATCCTTTATAACATTTTCTATTCTGCCTGTCAAGTTTTCCAATTCTTTCTTCATTTCTGTAACCTTCTTTTTAACCTCCGTCGAGAGTTCTTTCATTTCTTCTCGCACATCCAATCTGATCTTCCTAACTTCTTCCAGAAGGAGTTGGTAAGGATCCATTTCTCCTGAAGCCCTTCTTTGCTAGAGTGTCTGGATTTGGGTTTGTACAACTTTCCTTCGTGTCGCCATCGTCTACGTTTTGCAGCTTTCTAATCTTCTTAATCTGTGTTCTCTTTTAACTTAGTCTATTAACTTTATCAAATTTTTAAATACTGGGAATTTTATTAACAAATACGCCCTAAATTAAATCTTAAATGTCAATATATGGTACCTTAATTTATATTATAACACTATAGTAAAATATTACTAGCTAACCCTCTTTAGATTTATTTGTCCTAGTTAATTGAAATTTTAAATTAATTGATCTCCTATAAAAATATCTGTCTCTTTATATTAATAATTATGTTATTTAATTATTTAATTAGGCTATGCTATAATTTTAAATCTGGTATTCTAGTGTTGAATTGTTATTTTATCACTATATGACCTGTCCCAATCAAGTCTAGTTAGTTCTAATAGATCTAGGAAATTAATTCTAGTGTATGAACTCTATATGTTGACTCTACTTACAGCTTACTATTATATGCCAATTTATTTATTTACTATTTATATCTAATCTCTACTAACCTTATAAGTTTTGTTATAGTAGTGAAAGTCAATCACCAAAACAGGTTCTAAAATCTATCTGTCCAGTAGGTGGTACTGTATCCTTACTTTACAGCTGCTCTCTCTGTTCTCTGTCTTTTCTACCCTGTAATGAATAGGTTAACTCTAAATATTCTAAATGTTTCAGCTGGTAACATCACTGTTAGAACAAAAATATGTAAACAACAAGCTCAGTGCCTCTGTGCCTATTAACTACTGTCCTTGAGTTTATCTCCTTGAGATTGTCGTCTGCTTAATGCTGATTTTTACCTTGAAGGGCTTGACTCCAGCAGTCTGCCTTTTTCTTAGCACTTTAACATGCTTACCTTAGCACTTTAAAATTTTTACCACTTGAATTAAGATTATGTCAGCCGTGGCGTACCCGCCCCCAATACCAGTCCCGCTTTCAGCGCTTTCTTATTCCCAGTTACAGTGCAGAGCGTAACTCAGATATTTTGGTTATCTCTCAAACAACTTAAACTGCTTAAACAGAACAGGAAAACAAAAAATGTTAAGGAAAGATCAGATACAGTCTAGACCATATATGTTTCCCACAAAGCTAAACTGAGCGCCACCACCTTAATACTCTCTTTTTCTCCGCTCAGCTTTTCCTCCCACTTCTCTCGTTAGGTTGGTACTGTCTGGCTTTCGCTACCTTGTCTTGTCCTAATAACTTTCGTTTTGTTGCCTTGTGTCCAACTTCACTATCTCATCCCACTGTCTCCTTTCCCCCACCTTTCCTACTTTCCCGGTCTCTTACTACTTTTGTCCCTTCCTTTCCCTCCATTCAGTTTTCACTCCAGTTCTTTCCGATTCTCTCGTCCCGCTATCTCGTTTCTGCCACCTTCCTTCTCCTTTCTCAATCTCTTGATACTCCAGTCCCGTCTTTTCTCTCCGTTCGACTTTCTCTCCAGTCTCCGTGGTTACTTTCGTGCTTTCTGAGTTCCAACGTCTTGTCTACCTCCGACTTATTCTCTCCATTCAGCTTTCTCTCCGATCTTTCCACTTCACTCGTCTCGCTGTCTCCTTTCTTCGACCTTCCTTCTCCTTTCTCATCTCTTTTCAATACCTCTCTCCTCCGATGTTTTTCTTGGGGTGTCTGTTTTCTCTTTCTCTTTTTCTGTATTATTTTAGTTTTTTACTTTATTTTTATTTATTTTACTGTCCATGGGTTCCTTTCGTCGAATGCTTTCCTGCTTTCACTTTAGGGACACAAGTCTGCTCCGGGATTCAAGGATTCAAAAATCCATTATCCCAGAAGCGGATATTAAATCGCTTAATTTGAGTCCTTTGATTCCTTTTCTCAAATGCTGGTTAACATTATTGAATATCAGTCAATCTTAGTCCCATTCTCCCACGTAGTAACTTCAAAGAGTCCTCACTGAAGCCCTTTGTTTTGTTTTAATTGTTTTGCAAGCATCCTTATAGTCCTTACAGTTATTCAAAGGAATGTAGCATTAATTCTCCCGCCACCTTCTCTTAGTTGTCCATTCCTTGTTTTTCTGGTGTCAACAGCAAGAAGGAGATTATTTTTGTGTTCCTTGAGTTTTGGCAAAAACAAAATTTTTTAACTTACTTGTTAGAATTCCCTCTATTTGTGTAGCAATTCATGGTGCAGCCTTTATCGCAACGCGGTGGCTGCCCGAGATCTGGTGGCTCTGCGATCCATCGGCAGTTTCTTACCCCTCTCCATATCGAAGCTTCCTTGGGGACTGAATACTGAATCCAGTCAAATTTGGAGCCCCTCAAATTCCCTCTCCCAAGGGATTAAATTGCCCCGTTTCTTTCCAGTCAAAACGAGCAGACGATCTCGGACACCGGCCGTCAGTCTCGCAGCTGTGCGAGGTGACAACCACTCGCTATGCCATCTTGAACCTCTCAGTTCTGCCTTTTCACTGTGATCTGTTAGCATTTTACCATCCTTGCTGAGCAATGCTTCTACCCCTGGCTTCATCATTCTCTTACTTGAAACATATTTGAAAAAAACCCTTGTTGCTCCTTGCTTGCCTAGCCAAACTGAGCTCATTTTGAGCTTTAGCTTTCCTTATGCTATTCCTGCAAGCTTGGGATAAATACCTATATTCTTCCCTGGTGATTCATCCTTCATTCCATTCTTTATAATGCTCTTTTTTCTTTTCCTTTTCTCCTCATGTTTCTTGTGCAGCCACACTGGCTTTTTCATACGTTTCTCATTTTTCTTCTTCTTCTTCTTCCATGGAATTCTTTGCTTTTAACAACTCCTTGATGAAATCCCACCCTTTATGAGTGTCTTTTTCCTGTAGCATTTCTTGCCATGGGATTCTTCCCGGTATTTCCCTGAATTTGATAAAATCATCTTTACTGAAATCTAAGGTTTGTGTTTGACTACACTCTTCTTTGGCCTGTCCCACAGTCATGAATTCTAGTACTACATGACCATTCCCTGCTAAGGTATCAACTGTTTTTATTCCAGACACCAACTCCTCCCTGCTTGTTAGGATCAAGTTCAGGATTGCTGGTCCCCTTATTCCTTCCTCCACCTTTAGAAACAGGAAATTATCTGCAGAGCGCATCAGGAATTTATTGGAGAAGTGCTTAGTAGAGCTAGTCTTCTGGCAGATGTCAGGATAATTGAAGTCCTCCTATAACTATCAGTTCTTGCTTCTTCCAAAGACAATGGCTTCATGGCACACTACATATATTAATACAAGAATCCTTGCTACTGCACATATAACAAAAGGAATCTTTTCAGAGAGGGTTTTGAACTCTGGTGAACTGACTTTTTGGTAAACAGATTTATTGCATCCACATATCAACACTAAGTGACCACTTTAAAGATCTGAGAGACCTCTATCACCTCACCTAGCCCTTTGAAAATAGAGGAAGGCAGTCATGATTTTCATCTTTCTGGATCCTATCACATTCCATTTCACAACTGAGTCAATATGCTTTATACTTGAAGCCTTAATATCACTCTGGACTGCATCTGAAGAAGTGGTGTACATCCAAGAAAGCGGATCCTAAAATAAAAACCAAGTAGTCTTAAAGGTACTGCCACATTGGTTTTTAAATCTCCCTTTCTCTCTTTCTTGATGTACTCATTAATCTGCCAAATATTCACATCCAAGCATAGAAAAAAGAATCCAATGTTTAATTTCTTAGTTTGTCTTCAACTAGATCAACACAGACTTGTTAACAGAAAAACCTGTGTTTTTCAATGTGTCAGAGAGAAAGAGAGATTGAGCAGAAGAGAAAGACTCCTATTTATATGTAACCAAAAACTTATTTAGATTAATGATAGACTTCCATTTAATTTTATGCTTGTTTCTGCTCATGGAAAAAAATCTGACTAAAGAGCTTTCAGTTAGCAGCCTTGGCAAATGATTATAAATCCCAGCACTTAATGACTGTGATAACATTAATCTGAATGAACTCACTGGCTATTAATGTAGATGTCATATCCAATTCAACAGAAATTCTTTTGTAATTTAGCATTAATTAACATCCACTTATTGCAAATAGCATCAAGCAGCCACTTTTCTTAAAGCAAGTAGAAATAGGAATGCCTCCACCTAAAGTCTATTTTTAATGGAGAAAAACGTAACTCAGAACCAAACATTCACAAATGGAGGGCTTTGTTATAAAACACATTTGGAGAGAGGAGGAAAAAGCCCACAGCTTTCAGGGTGTTATCTCATGAAGATTTCCTTGTTCTCTTGAGCTAGATAAGAAGACAGGAACTTGTTCCTGCCTCAAGGATAAAAGATACGTAAAAAACAGAGGGTTTTAGAAATTGCTGATGGGACGATAAGACATTTATGACTTTCGCTGGCCGTTGCTATGCATTCCTAAATTTGTATACTTGGGTATATAATCTGTAACTACCCAATGTGTGGTAGTCTCAACAACTTCCTGGGAAGGTTGCTGTGTTGCTTGTCTTTTTACAAATAAATACTTCTGTTTCAAACTCTGAGTGAAGTTTGTGAAGCACATATTATCCAGAACATGACAATATAGTAATATGTTGCATTTGCATGATAAATGAGATTGCATTTTCTAATCATAATAGAAATTACTTGCTGACTTCATTACCTAGTACAGTCCTCCCTCCACATTCACTAGGGTTAGAGACACAGGACTCCTGTGAAAGTGAAAGAAATGTGAATAACTACGCCCTTCCAAACCATATTTAGCACAGAAAAAAAGTATGATTACCATATTCAGCCCACCATGGATTCCTTTGAGGCATCAGGGTTCCTTCATAAGGCAGAAGTGGGCAGCTGGTGGGGCTTACTGCCACCTTCACTGCTGCCCCACACCATTTGTAATAGGGACTTACTAGTCTCATTCACAGTTTCTCAGTCTCACAAGGCTTGCCGTCCCTATTAAAAATGGCACAGGGCAGCAGAGGAGCTGACAGCAAATAATCTGTGAATAATCAAATCTGCAAAAGTGAAACCCACAAATGTGGAGGGCTGACTGTGCGAACCTTTGCTACTTAATTACAGGTTATATAATATCATTAAACTGAGATATTTCTATGCCATTTGATGTTGTAGGATCTTTGGCACAGTTTATTAGCAAATGGAGTTTTCATTGGCTTATATCTGTAAGTGTTTCATAAACTAGGGCATTTCTACACTACACTGTTATAAATGTAGAATAATAATTCTACTTTTAACATCCTATAGAATCCTGGGTGTGCATTTAGGGAAGGGCCTTTAGAATTCTCAGCCAGGGAGGTCTTCGGCCTCAGTAAACTACAAACCCAAAATTCCACAGGATGTTGAAAGTGGAATAATAGCTCTCTAACAGTGTAGTGCAGAAATGCCCCTAGTATCAACTCCCCTTTTCCCAATTTTATTTTAATTTGACTCTCCTCTTCTTTTACATTCATCCTATTCATGAATCCCCTCAAAACTTCTCATTTTCTCTTCTTTACCCTTTAACATTAGTATTTCCAAGTTTTTTCCACCCATTGTTTCAAAGTGTTTGTCCTGAAACAGAGCACTTTTCTTTTTCATCTTTGTCTCACCCCCTTCAGTCATGTCAGCTAATCGTTTCATATTAAATCAACTTGATTTCATTCAAATGTTAATGTAAAATTATAGCTCAATTTCAGATTAACTTCCCCCTTCTCCCTTCCCTTCTGGATCACAAACCAGAATTTCTTGGCCCTTCATCTCTCCAATTCAATAATTGAACCCCTCCAGTTGCTCAACTTGAATTTGATTTTCAGCCTCCTTCCCTTCCATGTTAGCCTCACAATTCCTTTCCCCTTGTTTTACATCTCCCCACAGTTCTGACTTGATCTCTTTGATCTAATTCCTTACATTCCCTATCAAATCCATCTTCAAGTTTGAAAGTCCCTCTTCTCTCAAGAAACGTAATTCCACCAGCAGCCATTGTAAGCATTCCTGAGAGAGCTCCTGGGAATATTCCATCTTTCATTTAATCCAGCAATTACAGATTTAACAGTTCAGTTTTTCTCTTACCTAGATGAATACAGCCAGCAAATCTTACCAGAATCAAAAAGATAATGCCTGGACCTTGTCATGCTGTAGTTTCTCCTTGTTAAAGTAATGTAAATGAGATGAAATTCATTCTGTCAACAAAAACATATGCACTTAAATCCTTAATTATTCTCTTTTAAAAGTGTCAGTCCTCAGTCTTCGTATTTGAACTTATGAAGTAAATGCACTTACTCAACTCTTGGTTGCAAAGGGAAGGTGACTGAGAATGCTTCCGTTGTTGTTCCATTTGAATCAGAAGAATTCTTCACTTGCTTAACTCCAAAATTTTGTTTAGAAGTTCTTTGTTTAAAAAGAAAAAAGCTGGTTGTTGGCATGGGCCTAACAGAGCCTTAGGTCAAAGCAGCTGCATTTCACGGCAAGGGCAAAGGGTGTAACTTCCTTGGTACTTTCCATTCCTTGCATGTTTAATGGTAATGGTAATTCTGGTAATTTAACGGTAATTCTGGAAACTTATCCAGAATTCCCCCACTCCCCCTTTGATCCAGGACAAGTATCTCCAGCCAGAGAGCCCTCTGGTGAGAACTTTTACTGTGAAAGCTCTTCTTCTGTAGAGCTGGAGCAAGATCATCTGCCCACTGTACTGCCCTTCTGGCTGTTTTTGCAGCACCTCAAATGGTTCCTGCTGCCACAATGTCTGCTGCACCAGAGAACCGGTGTGATTTAGGTTAGGAAATTTTGCATGCAAAGAGTAAGCAACTGATCCCTCTGGTTCTTCCTGCTTCCAAGATGTTTCTGCTGAGAGATTCATCTGTCGTTTTTGCAACTGGAATCATATTGGCAGTGGCAGAAGCTGTCTTTTAACACAGCCAGTGTATAAAGGAAGCTAGCCACCTTTGCTTTCACTTACAGTGATTGTTCTTACTTTTTTCAGAATTTTCAAAAATCAAAATGTGGGCGATATCCCTAGCCCAGTGCACAAAGTTGACATTTTCCTCAGAACATAAATCACCAAAGGACCTCTGGGGCATTCTCACATATTATTATAGTAACACATTTTGTTTGCAGCATTTTACTAATCTTTATGTGCACATTGGTAACAAACTTTGGGGAGATATACAGATTTGGGAATAAATGCAAACTATGCGTGCTTCAGATTGAGAATTAATATTAGAAAATCTCCTGGGTGTCCTGTATGATCCCTGTATGCATGACATAAACATATGGAGGCCCTGGTGGCTTTACCCATTCACCATCATTACTTTACATTAACATGTTCCCCCAATGAATGTCCATTTGATGCTTGTTGGATGGTGATGTCAGGTAGATCCCACATGAGGATAGATCCTGATTGGACAGAGTTGTCTCTGAGTAAGAACTCTTTTTTTATGTATTTGTATGGGGAGGGAGACCTATTTCCAGTGAACAACATACATGTACTCAGGGAACCCAAGGGCCAGTGATGGATGGAGCTGGCCATGCAAACCTCTCTCTGTGTTCATTTAATCTGTGGAGGGTGTAAATTATATCTGCCTCACATTGTGTTTGTACTTAGCCAATCTGTAAGAATGGAACTGGGAAGATCTGCCCTGAAGCAGAGCAACCTTCCCTTAACATTGAGTACCAGCATTAATTGGCCTATTCCCTTTACTTTGGGGACCTATTCAATCAATGGGAGATACATAGCTAAGTAATCCAAGCTGGGAAAGGCCACTGAGGAGGGTGAGCTTCCCTTTGCAACTGATTCTACCTTTAAGTTACACCCCAGGTATAATTTTAACCAGCTCTGCTAAAAGTTTTGCCTTCAAAGAACACCCTGGGTATAATTCTAACCAGCGCTTCTAAAGGATCTGTGTTACTCATAGTCATCAGAAGGTTTCTTTTTTAAAAAAAAAGTCTTCTTCAAACTGCATCATTTATTCAGTCCTAACAGCCTTCTAAGCAGGGCTTCTTTGCAGTAAGTTTCAGGGGCTTTTTTAGTATGGTCTCTTCCAAGCATCAAATCTAAAAAGCACTGTAACTTGTGACCCAGGTCTCTCGTTAGTGAAGAAATGAAATCTCTTTGTGTGTGTGTCTGTGTCTGTGTGGAGTCCCCTGGCCTATTATGCTTTCTGGATTCAAGGTTTCTCATTAAGACTTTCTAGCCTTCCGCCAAACTGAGAAGCGCTGGAAGTGTAGCTTTGTTTCGAAGAGAGGAGCCTACATTTTCTTCTCTCACCTCTCTCTGTTTCCACCTTCTGTAGCAGGAAATGGATCTCTTGAAAAAAAGAGAAAAAAAACTCATCTGTCCAACTATTTTTCTCTTGAGAAGAAGAGGCCCTGTGTATTTTGACCTACCTACCTTCCTTCCTTCCTTTAACTGAGAATTTCTGTGGAAATTTAGCTGAGAGCTTTACTGTTGCTACTGTTTGCAAGAAGACTAAAAATATTAAAATATTTCTTAAACGAGAATATGCGGAGAGTTCAAGGTAAAAGAATTACAGACAAAGGTCAGATTGGTTTGTTCAGTGAGATTTGGATCATCCTATTTTATATATGTACGTAAAGCAATGTGTGTTACCCACAAGGAGGAGAATGCAACCATTAAGACAAGAGTGTAAAATGACCTAATTACCACTGATATTGAATTGTCTTTTTGGAATATTCTTTCCAGTGTCTCAGGTAAAAGAGCACTTCTAGTAGCCTGTCACTTCCTGCTTGATTCTTTTCACAAAAAATGATGGGAAGCTTATAAGCCAAGCAAGAGAGAATCTCTTCCCACCAGCAGTTCTTAACGTTTTCTTTATCTTTAAATATTTTTGTTGCTGTGGACCAAATCTTTAGGACTTTACATCTTAACTCAAGATTTAAAGCCCTAAAGTGCATCAAATGTTTATTTGAAGTTGCTTATCAAGGTCTCCAAGTTAGGAGAAGGATGAAAGGCTGGTGTTGCATTTCACTTACAAGCCTTGTTATATTGGGCTTAATGGAAACTTACGTTCTGGGTTCCTCCTCTACATTTTCTGTTTTCTGTTTAGGGTGCTTATTTTTGAGATAAATGGGAACAGAATTATTTTTCACATAAGTATGTTGTTATGAAGGGCATCAATGCTTTCATAGCCCTGGATGAAGATACAGAAATCAATGCAAAATTTTTAAAAAAATATCAGCTGAATTATATCTGCTAAGAATCTGAGAAGAAGATACAACAGTGTATAAGAAACAGCATAAACTGATATAGCATATGTTGTTAGCAGCAAGACTAGTATATGCAAAGTATTGGAAAAAGTCAGAATTACCAACAGTGGATGAATGGCTAAGCAGACTGATGAAAATTGATGAGATGGACAAGCTTGCACAGGGGCTGAAAGGCAGAACACAAAATGAATTTTTGTTTGAATGGAAGTGGTTGCTTGATTTCTCAAAAAAGAATGAAGGCAATCTGATGACAGTAAGCTTTGAGAATTAAAATTAATATTGTTAGATGAGAAGTGCAGAAGTAGATTTAGAAGATGTATTCTATTTGTTGTTTTAAAATGTTGATTTTGTATGCACTATTTTTAGATGAATTATAAAGTAATACAGAATAAATTAACAAGTAATTATGAACTTGAGAAATTAAGTAAGTAATTAAAATGATAAATGCTAAGCAATAATTATGGGATAAAATGTTTAAGTGACATAAACTGTTTGCAACAAGGGCGTGAACCAATTAGTTGTTTTGTTAGTATTGTTTTAGTTATGTGTAAGTATCTGTTAATGTTTGTATGGATGTATTTTTTGTCATTTCATTTTTGTTGTTGTTTATATGTTTGGATTGTGTGGTTTTTTAAATTTAATAAAAATGTTTTAAAAAAACTCTCATAGCCTTCTTCAATATTTATGGAAAATCTGCTTTGTAAGTGAGCTGAGAAATTTGGAAGGGACTGTTCCTTGAACTTCAGTTTCAGAGCACCATCCATGAATATTTCTATGAGCTTGTCTTTCTCTACTGCTGTGAGCCCCTCTTGTTCATGCACATTTACTGAAAATGTATCTCTGATTCAATTATTATTTACATTTGGAACAGAACTATATTCATGAAAGCTATGCTGCAGATCTTTCAAATGTTGTGCAATAAATGGCGTGTCCTTCTCAGACAATTCTTTGTCAATGGAACCAAAAAAAATTGTGAGGTTTGGAAAGGTCTCATAGTTTCAGTTCAATAGATGATGATGCCACAATTCTAACTTTTTTGTCATTCCTTCAGTCTTGTCTTCAGCTTGACCAACTGTAACTTTTTTTGCTTGAAAATGTAAATTGGGCATATTTAAATGGAGGAGGATATCTGACAGATATGCCAGGAAAAATGTGTCACATGATTGGTGAGGTACAAGTGTAGCTCCATGAGGAATAATCTTATCTCATCACTCAGTTCTCAAAAACAAACAAAACTTTACCTTGTGATAGCCAACAGATTTCACAGTGTAGCCAAAGCTGATGATGTTCACTGTCCATTACTTTGCAAAGCTGCTCAAAAAGTCTTGAATTCAGTGACTTGCTTTTTATAAGACTGTCAATTTTGACTGTTTTATTTTTCTCACGTCTTCTTAACAACTAGAGATTCCCCATGTATGCAGAAATTGTATTAAATCATCAAAGGTATGATTTCCTTAATCCATGTTACAAGTCCAATACGCTTTCCAAACTTTGTTCGTGCCCCATCTGTGTTAATTTCCAATGCATTTCAACCAGTCCACATCATGAGAAGTTATAAACTTGTTTAAGCTGTTAAATACTTCTTCAGCTGTAGTGTGTACCAATAAAGAGATGAGCAATAAAGCTTTGAAAATGTTTTTCTCATGCTCATATCTCATGTAGTACAAAAAGGCTGCTTTGTTATGCCTGTGCTTTCATCCAGTAGCAGAACAAAACAGGAAGACATGTGAATTCTTTCTGAATAACTGCTCCTTGATATTGGCTATCAGTTCATCAGTTTGCTTCTGAACTGGCTTATTTGACAATGATAATATGGAAATGTCCTTGGCAGCATTCTCATTGGTCAATGCAGAAACCATGATTTTTTTCAGTGGATAATATAAGTTCTTCAGCTGTTGTGCGGGTTTTCTAGTTTTTGCTGTTGACTGAGAAACTTCAAATGAGGCCCTTCATGTTACAACGAATTGCAGTGTTTTTGACCATTCTTTTTGATCATTTCCTACTTTCCTGAAGTTCCCACTTCTTACTTTTGAAAAAACTCAGTGCTCTTTGTGGCATGTTCTTTCTATTTACTATTGAAATGTCTTCCTAATTTTGGTGGTTTCATGTCCTCATTGGACAATACATCATAACATGATGCACACTGCGGTAGTTACTTGTCTTCTGGGCCTATACATGTAAAGCCAATTGATAGATATTCCTTGCTATAATGGCAGCCCTTTTTAAGATGACTGGTAGAAACTTCCATTTTGCGTTGAACAAGGTGTTCTTGTTCAGTGCTTCTATATATATATTATATATATTTATTTGTTACAGCAAGCAGCCAGCAAATTAAAACAGAATTAAAACAATACAATTGGAACAATAATTGATTACGTTAGAATTTTTCTACAGACATCAGACATAAAATATAACAAGATAACCTTAACATTTGAACTTAGAATGGAGATTTAAAAAATTAAATTAAAAAACATAATTTCTAAATTTATAATTTCTAAATTTATAATTTCTAAATTTATAAAATTTGAAATTTTGTATGTGCATGTGTGTGTGTGTGTGTGTGTGTGTATGCATGTGTACATTTATTTTTAGTCCAACATAACAAACAATTAATCTAAAGAATGAAATACAATAATAAGATACGAATACAATAATAAAAGCCCTGGAAGACACAATTTTAGAAAATACCAAATTACAAGGTAGAAATTTTAAAACATGAATATAAAATATTTTACATTTTGAATATAAATATGAAATATATGAATTAAGTTGGTATGATAAAAACAGAACATAATTTCTTGATCTCATTTGGACTGAGGTAACATCCTACGCCGACAGGTAATAGCTGCCGAACAAAAGGTCACTACCTTAGCTGTAATTGCAGGAGACTGGTCCGCCAAAAGGTAATCGATATAAAATGCGTCTGATCTCCTTGGTATACCTTGTAAAATTGGAGTAATAAAGCGGCATCGAAGATCTCGGTAAAAAGAACAATACAGTAAAACATGTCCCACCGTTTCTATCTTCTCCTCCTCGCAAGGGCAGAAACGATTACAGTATGGTACATTGTTATATCTACCCTTCAATAATGCAGATGGAAGTACATTAAACTTAGCCTGGGAAAAATCTCTCCTATATTTAGGGATAATTAAATTTTTCAAATAAGCGGCAGGATGGAGAGCCTGCCCTCTATTTTTAAAAACTGGGTAGATGGAAGCTGTGCTTACATAATCTTGCAACTCAATATCCCGAATACGCTGGCACATAGTTTATTTTGCTTTCGCATAACCCATGGCAAGAATAGCACCTTGTGAAAATCCTAACCTTAACACTTTCTCTCCAACTGTTTTTTTCCACCTTGAGTGGAAAGAGTCAGTTAGTGTCAGAGGAGCCAGACCTTTGGGCATAAATAACAAGTTTAACCAGTAATTTAACTTATAGATCCATATCTGGGATGTAATAATGAGTTGAACCGTCTCTAGCAGTGTGAGTACTTGTGGCACACAGCTAGGAAGACCAAGAATGGTTCTCAAGAATTTTGTTTGAACAGATTCTAAAGCCGCAAAATTGCTGAACATGCACAATTGTGCTCTGTAAAGCATTTGTGGTAAGATCTTATTGTTGAACACCTGTATTGCTGCCAGTACAAACTGGCCTCCCTTGGTGAAGAAAAATGAAATCAATGAATTATAACTCCGTTGTACATTTGCAATGGCATAAGACACCTGAGCTTTCCAAGAACCAGTAGATTGGAAAATTGTTCCCAAATACTTATAAGAATTAACCTGTTCAATTGAATGGCCATTTAGTTGGCAACGGTGTTTACACCATTTCCGATTGAAAACTAAAACTTTGGTTTTATCATAATTGATTTCCAACTCTTCGGTGCTACGATAGGCATCTAATGCTCTTAGGAGCCGTCTCAAACCTACACATGACAGTGACAGAAGTACGGCATCATCTGCATACAATAAGACGCTCACAGGTCTCCCTGCCAATTTAGGTGGATGAGAATTTGTTTCAGATAGTGTTTTGACCAGGGAATTAATATAAACATTAAATAAGGTGGGGGCAAGGATGCAGCCTTGTTTTACTCCAATGGATGTTGGTATTAAACTGGACAAATGTCCTTCCTGGTTACATCTTACTCGCAGGTATGTTTTATCGTAAAGACTGCGAATAAGAATCAGTAAACACCTATCCACATTGGTAGCCTCGAGCTTGCGCCATAGTCTGTCTCTTGAAATCATATCAAAACCAGACTTAAAGTCTATAAAGGCTGAATAAAGTGCCCCCACCCCCAGTCGAGAAGGAATACTTTTCTCATAAATGCTGTAATACTAACCCCTGGTCAGCAGAGGAATACCCAGACCTGAAGCCTGCTTGTTCTGCCTCCAGGAGATTTTCTTCTTCCATCCAACTTTGTAATTTCTCTAGAAGGTGACTGGCATACAACTTGCTAATAATACTTAGCAGGCTAACTGGTGTATAATTGGCAGGATCTGATCTTTTACCTTTCTTATAAATGGGGATAATTATTGCAAGTCCCCAGTCAGATGGAATGCAAGCAGTCCGGTCAATGCAAGTAAAGAGAATGGCTAACCCCGGTGCCCACCACTCCAAGTTTGACTTAAGCAATTCAGAAGGTATATAATCACTGCCTGGGGCTTTGCCCAATTTTAGTCTAGAAATGAGACTACCAATTTCAGATGAAGTGACAGGGGGCCAATCAGGGAGCCCCCTCAGGTCTTGTAGAGATTGTAAGTCTCCAGCTTGCCTGCCAGCGTACATGGCACTAAAGTATGATTCCCAGGTCTTCACAGGGATATGAAAATCTAGTCCATGTACGTTGCTTTGCCAGCCCCTAGACACTATTCTCCAGAAAGCAGCTGAATCATGCATCTGTTATGCAGTGATTAGCTTCTGCAGTTCAATCTCTGTGCCTGTCTCTTTTTTTCCTTAATTAGGTTTTTATATTTTTTCTTTAACCACAGCCATTCCACAGGTAATGATGCCATGTCCAACTCCCTATATTCTTTATATTTTCTGAGTAAAATTTGCTTCATCTCCAGGCATTCCTGGTCAAACCAAGGTTTGGATTTGAGGGAGCGAAAATGTTTTCTGGGGGGATTATTGCATAGCAAACAATTCTGTAGGTGTACAATTAGATTCTGGTACGGACATAAGGCCTCTTCTGGTGTTCTTACAGATAAAATAGAGTCTCTTAATCTAAGACAACTTTCTGAGTGAAGGAGTTTAGTTGATGCTTCCTCTAACTTTACACTCCATCGGACACGGGAAAATCTTAAATCACCCTCCAGACTTAACCCGCGTTCGAACTCAGCGTGAAGGTCTTGTATCTCAAGATTTAGTACAGCAATTAAAGGGAGATGGTCACTTTCAGTACGTACCTCCACCCTAAAACTTGAGACCAGATTTAACAAACTATAAGAAACCATTATATAATCAATCGTTGAAGCCCCAGTGCCGGATGTAAATGTGAATTCACCAGGTTTATCTCCATCCACCCCACCGTTTAATATTACTAAGTCTAAGTTGTTCAACGTTTGTAGAAGACACAAACCAGAAAAGTTACATACCTTCTCTTTGAATTGCCTGACAGGTATCAAATGACCTGCTTCTGCTTCAGGGGGGTACTCACCATAATGGTTATAAATTGTTTCATTATTTAGGCCCGATCTGACATTAAAATCCCCTGCCAAGATCACAAGTGCTTCTGGGTACATAGCAGTCATTTTGTTAATAAATTCTTGTAACTTTATCCACCTATCCTTAATTTGATGTCTTTGCAATAATGGGGGAAAATAAACATTTATTAACAGCAACGGGAGTGAATGCTGTTTGATGACCAGAGCAAGAGCGATATTGGGTAGGTGATCAATGCCATAGATTTTAACACGAAGCTTAGTGGAGGTTAATATACCAAGGCCACCCTTAGAGCGGCCTCCTCTAACACTAGGATCTGCTTTCAGGAGGTATGATTCATAACCATTTAAATCTAAACTATCACATTCCCATGTCTCTTGGAAAAAAAGAATATCATAGCTTCCAGTAAAATAGCAGAAGCAATGGTCTGCAATTTTGCTACGCCAGCCTGCAGTATTCCAGGACAGGAGTGACAGCTGACCAGCCTGGCAGATCTGACATGATGATTTAAGTCAATCGGAAATATAAAGTTTTAGAGAGCTTTCCTGCCTAACAAGGCCTTCTACTTGCCCCATAGAATACAAATTCGATTTGCTGTCAGTATGGTTTGGGGCATTTGCACCTTGATTGTCTACTGTGTTCTTTGAGGAAGCTCAGTGCTTCTATATTTCAGATTCAGCCAGTGATCCATCCTGAGGATCAGCGAAAATGTATTGTTACAAAATTCACCACGATAACGAGTCAGTCTATCGAAACAATAATCAAATGCTTTTATTGACAGAAATTTTTAAAAAATTCTGTAATCCATAGTTATTATTCTGAAGTCCATCTGAACACTCACACTTACTGACTCCGGATTTCTCTTTCCACAAACACGCTCTTCAGTAACATTCTCAACACAGCTATAGAATTCTGGGAAGCAACAGACGTTCTGAGAAATGTGATGACACAATGTGGACAATGCTGAAGTTTGATGCAGCTACAAAGATGGTTCTGGCTGTACACACAGTTGCAAGAAATGCCATGTGTTTAATCTCTCAGCTACTCAGTATCATTCATTTGTGTGTTCTCACTGTGTACCATTCATAACTTTTGAATGGTTTGAGACATAATGATGAAAGTGTGTACGAGTGATGTCTATCACTGGCAATAGACTCCTGCTCTTTGAGATCAATGTATTACTGCCTATCTTCCTTCCTTCTTTCCTTCCTTTTTAACTGTAACAGCTTGCAACATTTCTTAAAGCCTTTACAGACTCCTTGTGAGGACATACTTCCCTGCCAGGGGTCCATGGATTACAGGTTAAGAACCACTGTGTTAGAGGTCCTGAATTGAGCAAGGGCTTGGACTCAATGGCCCATGAAACCCCTTCCAACTCTATGGTTCTGTGATTCTGTGAAGTGCAGTCATGCCATGAAAAGATTAGAGGACACTCTTTCTTTCTTCAGGAGAAAGATGGGAAGTCCCTCTTCAAGAGAAATATGGGAACCAATCTGTAAAAGGGAAGAGTACTCTGGTTGTGAGCATGAAATGAGATTGCTCTCTGCTCAGCACTTAATTGTTTTTTTAATATCATTTCTTCCCCCTCAGAACTGGGACTCAGTGCAGCTGACAGAATTAAAATGCACCTAATATAAATGAAAACATTAAAAGTAGTTAAACAATTTATGAGTTTAAAAATTCATTTTAAAGTTAACAAGCAGTATGAAATCTGTTCAGCACACTATAAAAAATGTTGCATGGCACCATAAGCTGTAGTTTCTGGATGTAATAAGACACATTTGGTCCGAGGGTAGCTGCCATTGTGTAGCCCCTTACGCCATCTGTCTTGGAGGGAGATGTGGTAGATTAGTGACCCATCATTCTGCAGATGCCTCAGGACACTCATAAGTTAATATATACCTAAGTCTATCTAAAAAGTATATCTAAAAAGCCAAGAAACCGGATAATTGAAATTTTTTTAAAAAAGTAGTTGTATTACTCTTTTGCAGTACAAAAAAGAGGGGGGAAGGGCAGGGAAAAGAAAGACTGTAACAGCATCTTTAATACTTTAAAAAAATTCATGTGAGCTTTCATGGATATAAACCTACTCCTTCAGATGTAGTACCATGTGGTGTTAATGCCTTGAGCAAAAAGCGTATTTATAGTTATGGGAATGTGATAGAATGTAATAGGGTCCAGAAAGATGGAAATCATGACCCTTGGCCTAAATTTTCAAAGGCTGGATGAAGCAGTACAGGTCTTTCAGATCAGTAATCAATTAGTGTTGCTGCCTGAAAGCAATAAATCTGCATACCAAAACTCAGTTTCCTTGGATTCGGAACATTATTTGAGAAGATTGTTTTTGATATATGTGCAGTAGCAAGGACTCTTGTACTAATATAAGTAGTGTGCCATGAAGCCATTGTCTTTCTTCATACTTCTGCTAATGGATTGGAATTTGTGAATATAGTTCAGTTCAGCTGTTTTTAAGTCTTCCTTTGTAATTTCCATGTTCAAGTACTGCAACCTTCACATCCCATGCTGTATGTCTAATGTTCTGCAAGTGGTTTTTGGATATTGCCACTTCCATTGTGTCCATTTATCCTCTTGCACTGGCAAATAGGACAGTCTCTACCCAAGAGGATAAAAAGTCACAAATTGGACAAGGATCTCTTGATCTTAGTTTAAAAGAATCCTGGGGTCTTAGTTGACCACAAGCTAACCATGAGTCAGCAATGTGATGTGATGGCTAAAAACGCCAATGGAATTCTAGGCTGCATCAAGAAAAGCACAGTGTCCAAATAATGGAAGTAGTAGTGCCATTCAGTTCTGCTTCAGTCAGACTTTACCTGGAATACTGTGTTCATTTCTGGGAACCACAGTTCAAGAAGGATATTGACAAGCTAGAATGTGTCTAAAAAAGGGCAACCAAGATGATCTAAAGTCTAGAAACCAAGTCTCATGAGGAATGATTTAGGGAGTTGGGTATGTTTAACTTGGAGAAGAGAAGCATGGGAAGTGGCATAATAGCCACTTTTATATATCTGAAGGGATGTCATGCAAAAGATGGGTTGTTTTCTGCTGCTCCAGAGGTCAGAACACAAACGAGTGAATTCAGTTACAAGAAATGAATTCTACATAAAGATTAGGAAGAACTGCTTTATTGTAAAATTTGTTCAACAGTGGAATAGACTGCTGGGGGGAGGGGAGTGGGCTCTCCTTCTCTTGAGATCTTTAAGCAGAGGTTGGATGGGCATCTTTCAGGAGTGCTGTAGTTGTGTCCTATATGGCAGAGATTAAACTAGGTGGCCCTTCTGGCTCCTTCCAACTCTTAAGATTCTGTGATTTCACCAGTGCAGCAAGACCCATGAATAAAGGTCCCAGTCTTGGACCTCTGTGATATTGCCCCCAAAATGCCCACTTAGCCTTATTAAACTGACAACTTGTCTAGCCCCCATGGACAGAGACAAATGAGTTGCCCTTCTACAGTTCTCTAACTTTTCTGTCCCTCCCGTGGGCAGCATTTCCCTGCTCTTCATTCTCCATGTCAATGGGAAAGAGAGGGAAGGGAAGAAAATTCACCCCCAGACGTTTAAAAAGGAGGAGCAAGAATATGAAAGAACCCCTGCAAATATAGCATGGACTGGAAATAGAATGATCCATTGATTTCTCCTGTCTAAAGGCAGCAACTCTCCAGGATCTGGGACAGCGGTCTTTCTCAATTCTTGCTCCTGATACTTCCACTTGGGGATGCCTGTACTGAACCTAGGACCTCTTCTGTACAGATAACTTTTACCACCAAACTGTGGTACCTTTCCTTAATTCTTCATATTGGCATTTGAAAATTGAAATACAAACCTAGGTATGTATTCTATGTATCAAGTACTAGGCCCTGTGAGGAACAGCTTGGAAAACTTGCTATGTTTAGCTTGGGGAAGATTAAGAGATGATATGGTAATCATCTTGGGGAAGATGGTGCAAGCTTTTCCTTTCCTGAATCTAGGACGTGTACCAGTGGATTCAACTTACAGTCAGTCCTCCACATTTGTGGGTTAACGTCTACAGATTTGATTATCTGCTAGTTTCTCCAACCCCTACCCCTGCTACCTCACGCACTTCTTTTCTGGAAGAATCTTCCCTCTCAGCAGCTCCAGTTAGGCCACGCAGTCTTTTACCTGCCTCTGGTCCTTTTCCTCCTTCACCAACCACAGCTTAGCCAGCTAAGGATGGCTTACTGCCCAATTTCTGAGCACCGCAAACCCTCTCCCAATGCCTCCCATGCTCAAGGAAGGAGATGGGTGAGAGAGAGGAATTATGAATTATAGAATCATAGAGTTGGAAGAGACCACGAGGCTATCCATTCCAACCCCTTGCTATTCAGGAACGCACATCAAAGCATGCCCAACAGATGGCCATCCAGCCTCTGCTTCAAAACCTCCAAAGAAGGAGACTCTACCACACTCCATTTAGGCAGCATATTCCACTGCCAAACAGCTCTGACTGTCAGGAAGTTCTGCCTGAGGTTCAGGTGGAATCTCCTTTCCTGCAGCTTCAGTCCATTGCGCCTAGTCACTGGACAAGGGGCAATAGATTCAAGCTGCAGAAAAGGAGATTCCTCCTGAAACTCAGGAAGAATTTCCTGACGGTCAGAGTTGTCCAGCAGTGGAATATATGGGGCTGCCATGGCAACCCACCTCCTTTCCCTCTCCTTTCTATGACCTATTTTGGACACTTGGTGTCTGCTCTTCCCACCATTCCTCGGGGGGGGGGGGGGAGAGAAAGAAAGGATTAGCCTAAATATTAGGAAAAACATCCTGAGAGTAAAAACTGTTTGACAGTGGACTAGACTCCCTTAAGTCGTGATAGATACTCTTTCTTTAGAAGTCTAAACAGAGTTGGATGGCCATCTTTCAGGAGTCTTGTAACTGTATATTCTTATTTGGCAGGGGGTTGACTTAGATGTCCCTTGAGATCCCTTGAGAACTCTATAATGCTAGGTCACAGAAATAATCACATATTCTCCTCCTGCTATTTCTGACCCTTTCCAGCACTAGTCTTTTAAAACTCCTTATGGGTTTTAAAAATATGCACTTCCCTTCTAAAAAGAGGCCCTCTGGTAGGTAGATAAGACTGAGAAGATGCAAAATGTTCGTGAAGAAGGCATGTAGTAGATACTTTCTTTGCAGAAATTCCAGATCCAATCCCTGGCATTTCCAATCAAGAAAGGACTAGGTAGCAAGGTTTACGGGACCTGGAGAGTGAGTTGTATGAGGCATGATGGACAATAATCTGACCTGTTTCCCTACATCTGATTTCAAATATTTGAGGAGACTCACCTTAATGGAAGTGTTCCTTGTATTATTCAAGCAATAAAGAGAAACACTGAGTCTGTGTACCCCATAGCAGTGTGTTCCACCCTTAGCCATTCATGGATTTTAATTTCATTCTTCCTAAGCAGCTTTCCATATATCACCATCAAAAATGGTCTTGCGTTCCTCCCCCCACTCCATTCATACACAAGCCAAATTCTTAGATTTAAAAAAAAAAATTAAAAACCCACCTTGTGCTATGCCTTTCTAGACAGCTATTGTACGGATGTTATTATGCACTAAGAATGCATTCCATTCAGCTTTTATTGAAACGACCTTGCTGTCACATTTGGAGGATTGTATCAAAGACTTTTTGCTGAGATGCAGTGAACCAGAAAATGCTTAAACCTTGATGACTGATAAGCCTCAAAGTGGCAGCTAATTGGTAAGAATAGCCCTTGTCAAGTCTCCTTCAAGAGGCTGGAAGATCTCTTCTCCAGTACCAGTCCAGTCCTTCAGTCTCAAGCTGCAACTTCCAAAGAGGCAACAAGCAGTTATGACCCTTCTATTTTATATCCACAGGTACACTTTTCCTTTCTTTTTCTCTTTTTCATAGCTTGGTGATGGCATCAGATTGCAGATGATATACATTCATGCATCCTTACCTTGAGATACTTATATTTACTTACTCTACTTTTCCAAGACTCAAGGATGTTTCCAGTAAAACATAAACATGCATGCCCGTAAAAAAATGAATTGAGAAGAATCATCAATAAATGCAAGAGAAGCAGAGGCACAGAGACAGGAGCTCAATAAAATTCCATGCCCGTAGGTCTTTTCGAAGGTATAGAAATCTTCTCTTTCATGATCTTTCCCTGTTCACTGAAGATCTTCTCATTTCAGCAAGTGAGTTTTTGTTGGTGTCTTTTCTCCCGTGTGTATCTGTGTTTAAAGTTGCAGTAGAGGGGGTACCAATTTGGAGAGTGGTTTGGGGGACAGAGCCAGTTTCAACATAAAACCTTCTTGAGCATTAAATACTTAATCACCTCCATGCACTGACTGGAGAGAAGAGAATAAAAAACTCTGCAGGCAGGATGAAGAACCTCTGCAGGCCAGATTAGACCCATGGGTGAAAATGTGTTCTCTTAGTTTTAAATGTTACTCCTTGGTGTAAGCTAAAAAAATCAAAAAATTCATTTGGATGACTTATTTCCAAGTAAGTGTGTCTAATATTTCATTGCCATATACCTGATGTGTTCATTGGAAAAGAATGTCTTGTAGTTGTTGCATGGTTGTGTGAAGATCCCTATAAATTGTTTTGCTGAAGCACAATTGGTACAATACTCTTCCAAAAGAATCTTAATGCAATCATGTCTACAATAATTTTGGGCTCCTATCTGACTCCAGCCCAGTAGCTAGGCCTTCCTTGTTCAGTCAGCTAGCCACATCTCTAGGTGAGGCATTATGGAGGAAGGTGCACATAGTGGCAACCAATTCCCCCTCCAGCCCCCACTGTTGGAGACTATGTGTGTTAGGCTAGCAAAGGAGGAGTGACTTTTCCCCTTACCTCACTTTCATGATAACAGTTTGTTACAACTTACATCATAGATTATGTAAAAATCAAGTTAACATTTTTTATGAACACCAGGAATTAAATTACTATTTTATTATTGTTTTGTTTGTCTGTTTGTTCCTCAGCTTGGCTGGATTAGGTGTCCCAGTTTCAGATTCTACCTAAAAACACAGACTTCACCACACTACAAGTTTAGGGAAAATCAGAGAGAAAATAAATACTTTTGGGTACTTTCAAGTGCATTTGTTAATTCCTTCTTGAGGGTCCACTCTTCTAGTTTTGTTACTAACCTCCAGATTTCTCTTCCTATTGAACAACTGAGATAAAAGTTTCTAATGTGAGAACCAACTAAATTATCAGAAAAATAGAGATCAGGCATGAATTACAACACTAACTGTAGCATAGACATGTGTCTGTTCTTCTTGGGCTGTTTTCCATCATGTACTGAACAGAAAAGAATCACAGAACCATAAGAACTGGAGGTACCCCACAGGCCATCAAATCAACCACCTGCTCTTCTAATGAGAAAGCCCCCTGTTACTTAAAACAATTAGACCTAGTTCAACCATTAAACCTAGTTCTGTCCTCTAATGCAGCAGAGAACAAGACTGCACCCTCCTCTCTGTAGCAGCCCTTGAGGTATTTAATGAGTTTGATCATGTCATCCTTCAGTCTTGTCTTTACCAGTCTGAACATGCCTAGCTCTTTCAACCTCTCCTTGTACATTTTATTTTCTATATGTATTATCATCTGCATTGTTCTTCTCCAAATTTACTCCAACTTGTCTATATCCTTAAAATGAGGCCAAAACCCATAACTGAACACAGTACTCTAGATGAGGCCTGACCAGTGCAGAATATAGAGGGACTATTACCTCCACTTGGACACTTATGTTTCTATTATAAGATAGCATTGTCTTCTTTGCTGCGGCATCACACTGCTAGCTCATGCTCAACTTATCATCAACAATAATCCCATGCTCTTTTTCATATGTAATACTTCTGAGCTAAGTATCTTCCATCCAAACCAGTGCATGCAATTTTTTGTGGCCTAAATGTAGAATTTTGCATTTGTCTCTGTTGAATTTCATTTTATTAATTTCTGCTCACCTTTCTAGTTTATCAAAGTCCTTTTGCAATCTGTTCCTAACTTCCAGTGTGTTAGCTACCTCTCCCAGTTTTCTATCATCTGTAGATTTGATAAGGATTCCCTCCACCCCATCATTTAAATAACTGATAAAAAATATCGAAGAGCTCCAGGATAGAACCCTGCAGCATTGCACTTGAGACCTCCTTCCAGTGTGAAGTTCAGCCACTTTGAGCATGGTTTTCCAATCAGTTATGCATCCATGTGATAGTGCTTCCATCTGTTTCCTATTTAGTCAATTTGCTAATCAAAATGTCATGGGGGACCTTATCGTATACCACAGCATTCCCACCATCTACTATACTAGTGACCCAATTTGGGGGAAAAAAAGAGTTTGGCAGAATTTATTCTTGAGAAACCAATGCTGGCTCCTACTGATCACTGCATTATCATTTGTCATCAAGATACTTGCAGATGGACTCCTCTATAATCCTTTCTAATGTTCTTCCTGGTGCTGACTGGCCTGCTGTTCTCTGGATCTTCTTTTTTTGCCTTTTTTGAAGAAAGGAATAATGTTTTCTTGTCTCCAGTGCTTTGGCACTTCACCCATTCTCTAAGGTTTCTCAAAAATGATGACAAGTGGTTGTGCAAGTACTTTGATAATTTCCTTCGATATTCTGGGGATGCATTTCATCTGGGTCTGCAGATTTGACCTCATTTAGGTTGATTAGGTGATTCCTGACTATTTCCTTATCAACCTTGATTGGTAACCATGATTCCTTGCCAAGATCTCTGCTTATGCATGGAAGGACACAGTTTTCTTTAGGAAACAAAACTTAAGAAAAATATGTGCTGAGCAGTTCTGCCTTTTCATTGGAGTCTGTTAGCATTTTATCATCCTTGCTGCACAGTGGTCCTTCAATTTCCTTGGTCATTCTCTTGCTTGGTGCATATTTGAAACCCACTTTTTGTTGCTTCCTGCTTCCCTAGCCAGTCTCAGCTCATTTTGAGCTTTCATAGAATCAGACGTATAGAGCTGGAAGAGATCACAAGGCCATTGTGTCCAATCCCCTGTCATGCAGGAATACATAATCAAAACATTCCTGACAGATGGCAATCCAGACTCTGTTTAAAAACTTTCAAAGGAGGACACTCCACCACATTCCCAGGCAGTGTATTCCATTGCCAAACTGCTCTTACCATCAGCAAGATCTTCCTAATGTTTAGATACAATTGCTGTTCCTGAGGTTTGAAGCCGTCACTCAAAGTTCTAGTCTCTGGAGCAGCAGAAAACAGGCTTGCTCCATCCTCCATATGACATCCCTTCAAACATTTAAACATAGCTATAATGTGGCCTCTTAACCTTGTCTTCTCCAATCTAGACATATCCAGCTCCCTGGGCTGCTCCCCATAGAGCATGGCTTCCAGGTCTTCCTCTCCTGTGGACATGTTCCAGCTTGTCTATATCCTTTCTGAACTGTGGTGCCCAGAACTGGACACAGTATTCCAGGTGGGGTCTGACCAAAGCAGAACAGAATGGTACTATCATTTCCCTTGACCTAGACACTATACTCCTTTTGATGAAGCCAGGAATTGCATTGGCGTTTTTAGGTGCCACATCACACTACTAACTCATGACTCCTAGATCCTTTTCACATGTACTGTGTTCAAGCCAGGTGTTACCTATCTTATATCTGTGAATTTCATTTTTTCTTCCCAAGTGTATTACCTTACATTTCTCTCTGGTGAAATTCATTTTGTTAGTTTGGGGCCAGTTCTCTAATCTGTTAAGATCATTTTGAATTCCGATCCTGTCATCTAGGCTGTTAGCTACCACTCTTAATTTGAAAAGAATGACCCCGCCCTGTTCCCTCATCCAAATCACTGATAAAGGTGTTGAATAGCACTGGGCCCACGATAGAACCCCGTGGCACCCCAGTAATCACTTCACTCCAAGATGAAGAGGAGCCATTGGTGAGTACCCTTTGGATTTGGTCAATCAACCAGTTACAAGTCCAATTTAACAGTAGCATTGCCTAGCTCAGATTATATTATCTTGTTTGCAAGAATATCACGGAGGACCTTGTTAAAGGTGTTTCTGATATGCTATGTCCACAACATTTCCTTCATCTACTAAGCTAGTAACTGTAAAAAAAAGAAGGTTAGTCTGGCATGACTTGTTTTGGAGAAACCCATGTTGACTTTTAATGATTACAGCGTTTCTTTCTAAGTGCTTACAGACTGTCTGTTTAAAGATCTGCTCTGGAATCTTTCCTGGTTTTAATATCAAGCTGATTGGGTGGTAATGGTTTGGGTCCTCTTTTTTTCCCCCTTTTTGAAGATGGGAAAAATATTTTCCCTCTTCCAGTATGCTGAGATTTTTCATGCTCTCCATGAATTCTCAAAGATTATTGCCAGGAGTTTTGAAATAATTCTGCCAGCTCTTTTAAAATACACTTGGATATAGTTCATGTGGTCCTAGAGTGTTGAATTTAGAGTAGCCAGGTATTCCTGTACTACTTATTTCTTCTTTGTGGTCTTTTTGACTTTGTGAATGGATTATGTGAGCCTGTTCAGCAGGCCCCTTTGGAACCTTCTAGAGCTCTAAGCTTGGCATTTTGGCCCAGCAGATCGCCGAGCATTCTAAAGCATCGCTTCCACTGTGACACTCTGCCGTCATTCTTGGTTAAGATCCTCTGGTCTGTCCCAATCCACCAGATCTGCGGTCGAGGACCTGCCTTTTGACAATGTCAGTCTCTTCAACACCTCCACTGATGAATCACTCAAACACACTCATAAGATGAGGTTTACTATAAAAAGGTATGCATCCTACCTCAGCACCAATTCCATCAGTACTGTTGTTAGGCTTGGATTAATTGGCATTTTAGACACTCAGGGCTCATCAAGCAACCTTGCTTTAGAATTGTTTATTCTGTTCTGCTCCTGTTTATAATCAGTATGCACAAGCGAAGGACACTGCTATTGTGAAAGATGTCTTTGGGAATGACGCAGGATGTTGCCTGGAACAACACAGACGTAAGAATGTTAAAGGTCAGATAGAATGTAATACGTGTACAAACTGTGACTCTGCAATGCCGATGCGTGAATCTTTTCTTTTCTGTAAGCATTCTTTAATATAAATATAAAAATGATATAGGAAGGGAAGGCTGAAAGAATAAATCATCCTTCCTAGGATCCTTTGGCCAAAGGTGTGTGTGTGTCTGTCTGTCTGTCTGTCTGTCTGTCTGTCTTTCTTTCCTTCTCTTTTCTACCTTCCTATCTTGTGTTTGGGGGTTCAAATTGGCTCCATGTTCCACTTGGAGATATGGTGGAGGTAGTTTGTTTATCCACCCTCACACGGTTACTGTCAATACCATCCAATCTCACAAAGTGCTGGAAATGTGGGGGAAATGTGGGGACTTTTTTTCATATGTGGTGGACTTGTTCTAAGGCTAAGAAATTTTGGAAGGGAATTCACGATGAAATTCAAAAAATTTTCAGTTAATTTTGAAACGGTACCAGAATTTTATTTACTGAATATATTAGGCCAGAACCAGGAGATTAGAAAACAACAGAAGATATTATTGTATTTGATCACAGCAGCATGGCTGACATATGCAGAACATTGAAAAGATAAAACATATTCAATTAGATGAATGGAAATTAAAAATGTTAGACATGGTAGAGACTGAAAAATTAGCTAACTCCCTAAGAACAAAATGGTTCATAATTTTGAGAGAGAATGGAAAAGGGTAATGCTTTGGCTAAATCTGTAAATGTCTGTGGATTGAGTATATTGGTATTTGATAAGATATGTATAAAGGGAAGAGAGATTCAACTGGAAACCTTTGATATACAGAAGCGAGGGGGGGAATAGAAGAATTATAATGATGATATACATATTGATCTTGATATATGCTTTTATGTATTTTGAATATAACAAAAATCATATTAAAAAAATACCATCCAAACTCAAGGAGAATCTACAGCCCAACAACATCACACTGCACCACCACCACCCCATCATCTTCACAACAGACGTCCAGAAGACAACTGGCATGTCCTCAAAAAACACAATACAAGAAAAAAATCAGACTCATCTAAACATCAAGTTTGACTCTTCTGAGGATGACTCCATAGAGTCATAGAATCATAGAGTTGGAAGAGACTCCCAGAGTCAGGCAGTCCAACCCCCTGCTGTGCAAGAACCCACATCAAAGCACTCCTGAAAGATGGCCATCCAGCCTCTACTTAAAAATCTCCAAAGGAGGAGACTCCACCACACTCCGAGCAGCATATTCCACTGCTGCATAGCTCTGGCTGTCAGGAAATTCCTCCTGAGGTTTAAGTGGAATCTCCTTTCCTGCAGTTTGAATCCATTGCTCCTTGTCCTAGTCCTAGTCCAGAGAGCAGCAGAAAACAAGCCCACTCCCTCCTTGACATGACACCCCTCATGGCTATCATGTCTGCTCTTCACCTTCTCTTCTGCAGACTAAACATTCTCAGCTCCCTAAACCATTCCTTATAGGGCATGGCTTCCAGACCCTGCACCATTTTGGTCTGGACATGCTCCAGCTTGTCAATATCCTTCTTGAATTGAGGTGCCCAGAACTGGACACAGTATTCCAAATGAAGTCTAACCAAAGCAAAATGGAGTGGTACCATTACCTCCCTTAATCTGGACACCACACTCCTGTTGATACAATCAAGAATCACGTTGACTTTCTTTGCTGCCACATCATACTGCTGATGACTCCTAGATCTCTTTCACACGTACTGTTGTCCAGCCCCATGTGCCCCATCCTGTATTTGTGCATTCCATTTTTTCTACCTAAGTGTAGGACCTTGCATTTCTCTCTGTTGAAGTTCATATTTTTAGCTTTGGCCCAGCTCTCCAATTTGTCAAGGTCATTTTGAATTTTGATCCTGTCCTCTGGCATATTAGCAACCCCTCCCAATTTGGTGTCATCTGCAAATTTGATCAGCATGCCCTCTACTCCTTCATCCGAGTCATTGATGAAGATATTGAATAGCCCTGGGCCCAGGACAGAACCCTGTGGCACCCCTCTAGGCACCTCACTCCAGGAAGAAGAGGTCATTGGTGACCATAGCCCCATTCCTGTCCCAAGTTCGCTGAGACCTCAATGATACAATCAACCTCTTCAGTGACCTTGGCCTCACAATCAATTACAAGAAGTCAGAGCTTGCCCCATCCCAAAAGATTCAGTTCATCGGAGCCATTCTTGACTCTGTACAACAGTCAGCATTCCTTCCACTCGAATGTGGCAGTCATCTCCTCACTGCAGTATCGACTCTTGAATGAAACAGTCACTCCTGGGCGAAGTCTATACAGGCCCTCCTAGGCCTTATGGCGTCAACAACAACAGAAACGCCATTTACCAAACTGCAGATGAGGCTGCTCCAGAACTAGTTCTTCGATGCCTTCAATCCCATTTGACATCAACCAACTCAATGGCTCTTCATAACACGTCCGGTGCTCTGATGTCTATCTTGGTGGAGGTCGAATCACAACATTTTTGTCAGAATGCCTCTTCAGCAGCCACCCCCATCAGTCTTGGTACTGACAAATGCATCACTAGAAGGATTGGGAGCCCACACAGGAGATCTGGCTATAAGGTGCAGGTGGTCAATGTCGGCAAGGTCTCTCCACATCAACACTTTGGAGCTTGTAGCAGTCATAAAGGCCTTTGGCATCTTTGAAGACAGACTCAAAGGAAAAGTAGTGCAGATACTGACAGACACAACTGTCATGTACTACATCAACAGGTAAGGTGGCATAAGTTCACTGACCCTGCTTTGTGTGACTCTTCACCTATGGCACTGGTGTCTACCTCAGCATCACCTCCTGGGAAATCAGAATACCATTGCAAACTTGCTGAGTTGAACCCCTCTAGCATGACACAAGTGGAAGTGCAATGAAGAAGTCCTCCAAGACCTCTTCTCAAAGTGGCAGACACTGACCATTGATCTCTTTACGTTCCTTTGGAATAATCAGTGCCCAACTTACTGTTCCGGGTACACAGGTCACAGAGGATCTCTTGGTGATATGTTTCTTTTCAACTGGAGAGGCCCCATAGTTTACATCTTTTGTTCCTTCCCACTGATAACCAAGGTCATCATGAATGTGTGTCACTACCATTCCTCAGCAATCCTCATAGCTCCCTGGTGGTCTCAACAACCATGGTTTGCTCTGCTGCTCCTTCTCTCAAACCATCAGTATCTGAGGCTTCCACCCAGACTGAATCTTTTAACAATGAACAACAGTACTGTCCCTCATCCAGATGTTGCAAATCTGAAGTTAACAGCTTGGAACCTACTCGAATACTTGGAACCTACTCCTTGCCAATGTTGGTTCAACATGTCATAGAAGCAGCTCATAAACCACCCAATGTGCACTCCCATTCTTATAAATGGACCAAGTTCCTGCACTTCATTCAACAGTGAAACCTTGATGTGGACACTTTCAGTACCATGCAGTTACTGGAATTCCTTTCCTCCTTGTCTGATAAAGGACTTTCACTTTCTTCTATCAGCTGCTACTTGTCAGCGATATTATCCCACCTTCAGCATCAAGGAAGACCCTCCTATTTCTTTGACCCCCTAGTTAGGAGTTACCTTAAAGGATATAAGCACCTGCATCCTCCTAAACTGCCATCTATTCCAGGCTGGAACCTACCTCTCATTCTCTCTCAACTGTCTAAACAACCATTTGAGCCAATGGCCATGTGCAATCTTCGACTCCTCTTCTGGAAAACAGCTTTCCTCATTGCCATCGCCTCCGCCAGGAGGGCAGGTGAACTCTGTGCCTTCTGTGTGGATCAGCCTTACCTGAGATTCCACAAAGAAAAGGTAGTCCTGAGACCAGATATAACTTTCCTTCCAAAAGTCATCTCTGTGTTCCAGCTCAACTAACCTTATGCCTAATCCCTCTTTGGACTTGAAACACAACCTGCATTCCTTGGACGTTCGATGTGCACTCTCATTCTACATGTAGTGCACAGTCAACTATAGGAAATCTCAGAGACTCTCCTTTGCTGTTCTTCAAACAAGAAAGGACTCCCTGTGTCAGCACAGAAACTCTCTAAATGGGTGGCTTCCACTATTAGACTATCATACGAACTGGCTGGCCAACAGCCCTCAATTTGGTTAAGAAGCCACATCATCAGAGCTATGCCACTTTCTTAAGGGGAGTTCCTCTACATGACATCTGTAGAGCTGCCACATGGTCTCAGCCCATCACCTATATTTCACATTATGGGGTTGATAAATGATGCTATTTTTGGGAGGTCTGTGTTATTTTCGCCTGTTCAGTGACTTGTCACATAAATAAGTTTTTCTGCATTGCAGTGATATATTGTGTAAAAATAAAGTTTGTCCATTTGCTGCAGATTTAACTTTTTCTTGTGTAAAATGTCACATTCTGTTGTAATAAGGTCATAAAAGTATTATATGGTGGACATTCATGAGCTTGCTTACTAGCATGACACTCCCACCTCGTACATCAATAGCTTGCCAGTCTCCCATTTGTTTGAGTCACAGAGACCATGAAGAAGAAGGACAGGTTGCTTACTTGTAACTGGAGTTCTTCAAGTGGTCATCTGTGAACTCACACAACCCCGCCCTACCTCCCCTCTTTGCGTCCTGCTATTCCTATGCCCTAAGGCAGCCACGGTGGCCACAGAACTGGGGACAAAGGAAGGGACTTTATATAGCCTCAGGGAAGTGAGTGGGATTTCTGCCAAAATGCTAGGCCTAGAGTTCTAGAAGGTTCTGAAGGGGCCTACTGCACAGACACAGATAACCCATTTGTGTGACTTCACAAATGACCACTCAAAGAATTCCAGTTACAGGTAAGCAACCTATCCTTATCTATCCTATGCTGCATTTCCCCTACCACATCATCTGCTCTATTTCCCAGATACACCATTGTTTTCCTTGTAAGAGAAGGCTGAGGCAAAGAAGGTGTTGAGTAGTTCTGCCTTTTCTCTATCCCCTGTTAGCATTTCACCATCCTCTCTGTGGAGAAGCTCTACAATTTCCTTGTTCTTCCTTTCGCTATGGACATAACCAAAAAAGCACCTCTTGCTGCTTTTTAACCTCTCTAGCAAGCCTGAGCTCATTATGCACTTTAGATTTTCTGACTCTCTGTCTACACTTGCTGGCTATTTGTTTGAAATTCTCCTTCGTGATTTCCCCATTTTTCCATTTCTTGTACATGCCCCTTTATATCTTAACTCCATTAAAAGTTCTTTAGATATCCATACCAGATTCTTGGTTTGGTTTAGTTTGTTAGGTTTATTTCTCTGAAATAGGTTATACCTCTATCGCTACATTTCAGTCACAAGATTCATCCCACCAGGTTTCAGTGGTGTGTATTATATCATGTTTACTTTGCTGTGCTACAAGTTCACGTTCATCCTGTTTATATCCCATGCTTTGTGCGTTAGTGTAGAGACGTCTGAGACCATGGATCACTCCCTCCAGCTGCTTATTTAAGTTTCTTTCCCTCCCACTGATGGGTTCTTTTACTGTTTACCCCTTTCCTTCTTATATGATTCAGACTATTATCTCCAACACTTCATGAACTCCTGCCCTCAAGAATACCGTCTCCCTCCCCACCATAACTCAGTTTAAAGCCTTCCTAATTAGGTGTCTAAGATTCTTAGCAAGAATGCTCCTGCCAGCTGCTGTGAGGTGCAACCCATTACTTCCATCTTCATGAAATTGTGGATCATGGTCCAAAAAAGCCAAACTGTTCCTATTAGCAGCATCTGTGGAGCCAGTTGTTCACATCCACTCTTTTTCTCTTCCTTCCTGGGCCATGCCCTTCAACTAGGAGAAAAGATGAGATGACAGCTTGTCCATCAAGGTCTTTCAGCTTCCTACCCAGAGCCTTGTAATCCCATAATGGCCTTTTGAAGGCTGTGCCTTGCAGTTTCATTGGTTCCCACATGGACCAAAAGGAAGGGATAACAGTCAGTAGACTGGCAGCTTTTTTCAGCTGCCCCACACCTCATGAGACATCCTATCAGACTCACAAAACCCTCAGCAAGGAGTCTCCTACCACCGCCACACCCCTCCTTTGGGGATTGGCAGAGGCCAGTCCTTCTAAGTTCCCCTGCACATTCTCTAAGGGCTGACATTGCTGCTCCTGCTCCTATCTCTCATCCTCGCTATGAGAGAGAGCACTGCAGATCAATTCTCTAGCTCCAAACTCACACAAACTCACTCGTCCTTCTATGTGTCACCTTCCTCCAAATGTCTACCTGCTGAGTTGGGGACTGATCTCCTTCTCATTCCATGTGTCTTCCTCCTCCAGTACAATTTGTTCTGCTCTGTTTAAGAAAACATTGTGCTCCTTAATATGCTGAAGAGTCAGTACACAGGCCTCAAGTTGAAAGATCTTCTCCTCCAACAGGACAGCCAACTTGTGCTTGCTACAGGTGTAGCTATCCATATCCTCTGGCAAGAACACAAACATACCACAGCTGTTGCAGGTGACTACAACAACTCCCTCAGTACCCATGTGCAGTAGTCCTAAATACATACTGGAGCAGAACTTCAGGCCTTACCCTCAAAACTCCCCCATGAAACACCCACACAAAACATCTGTTGGTCTTGCTGCCTATTAGTGAAGCTCCAGGGATTTTAGCTTTCCTTACATGGAATGGATAGGCTGAATTGTCCCTCTCTGGCATCAATACAAGGATAAAATGTGGTTTAAAAATATTGTTATGCCCCCTGAAAGCATTGGAGTATGGGGTCAATGGAAACTCCTAATCTAGCAAAAGTCTTGAAATAATTAAGGGCATATCTCAGGATAAGAAAAGTGTCAGGCTTTTAACCCCATTTATGTGGCCTGAAGTCCCCCACTAGTTTCCTCAATACCCAGATTCTTTTTTTTGAGTCTGAGTGACCTCTAAATATGCAAAACATCCCCAGTCCCACACAGAAAGCTCCCCAATCCCAAAACATCTCTGTTTTCATTGGAGTCCTTCCCAGAATAGAAAATGAAGTGACACAATGTCACTTCTGGTCATCATTTTGGGAAAGACTTGAAAGAATGTAGAGGTATTTGAGAACACTGTTAGGGTTTCAGCCTCTGGGGAAAAGTTGGAAGGGGGAAAATTGGGTCCTGGGTCCCCATGTAGGTGCCCATTCCTAGCTTATATAAATGCTGTCATCCACCTCTTTCTAGTCAGAAAATTTGACTTTTCCCCTCCTCCTGAATAAATGCTGCTCTTCAAATATAGTCTTCCTCCTGAATAGTTTCATTTTTGAAAAGGTCTCCTGATGGCCAAATTGGTATTATGATGTTGGAATCCTTTTAGTATGCAGTGCAAGTTAAGCATACAGACATAGGTAGCGGTGGTAGGAAGAAAAGGGCCAGTGGCACAATGGACAAGAAAGAAGCAAGGCAGCAGAGAAATAGTCTGCTTGAGGCTAGCAATTTCTGTCTGGTTGTCCTTGCCACCAGTGCAAAACCCTGGGGAAAAAATGCAACCACCAAGACAGTACACAAACGGGATTCAAGACTGAGTCTCTGACCCTCTATGATGCAGAACTCTGGGACTGGGGAGGAAAGTCAGTAAAATTAGCTCTTGGTAGAGTTGAAGGGTTTGTTGTTTTTTTTCCAGGACTAGGGTGGTTAGGTAGAATATGGGATGGAACTCCTGTTGCTAGATGAAAAGCAACAGGAGTATAAAGGATTGCTGGTGAAACAGAGGCAGGGGGTGCACAGCAAGTGAAGAAGCATCTATCAACTGGAAGTCCTACAATAGCATCATCCTCTGGAACCTCCTGAGATCAGATGAACTCAGAAGATCATCTGTGTGTCCACTACAGAAAAAGAACGGGATGTTTCTCCACTGTCATGCCCACCTTGTTTCCCACTGGCCATTAAATAGCCATGTTGGGGGCGGGGAGCCATCAGTTAAAATGTGGGTTATAAGGGGCTGAGCCCTCCTCAAATGTCTCCTTAGTCAAGGCTTTCTCTGGCTGATTTATTGACTGATTCAATGACCACATCCACCCTGTTTCCTAAGTGATCCTGAAAAACAACAGTTTTTACTTACACTTTTGAAGAAAGCTTAATTATCAGAACCTTATATTTATGGACTTGAGTTAAGATTTCACTTGTTAGATTTAACTTTGCTTCCTTTTAAGTTTCACTTACGTTTCCTACCCAACTAATATTAAAGGAATCTGCATGCCTGCAATACATAGTACTGCAGTCATAATACATTACTATGGTCAGTAGAGCAGATTCATTTTTCTGAAGAGTGAGACTGTGTTAACATAAAGTGATCTAAAAGAAAAACCTATCCTAAGTTACCCTTTACTTTTTAAAAGCATTCACTGTATTCACAATCATGTGTATGCCTTGCTAGTCAACTTATGGTGACTCCATAAATTTCGTAGAGCTCGCTTAGGCCGGGAAAACTCAGAGGTGGTTTAGTCAGTTCCTTCCTCTGAAATATAGCCTACAGCACCTGGTATTTCTCGGTGGTCTTTCATCCAAATACTAACCAGAGCTGTCCCTGCCTAGCTTCCAAGATCAGATGAGATGTGGTCCCTTTAGGGTATTTACGCTTATTACTCACAATCATAGTGGCTATTTTTTCTTCTTTAGAAAGATGGCCTTCATTAGAAAGAACTTCTTGATAGGAAAAGCAGTTTGGCAATGGAACCAATTGCCTAGAGAGATGGTGGGGTCTCCTTCCTTTGGGTGGCTTCAAATGAGGCTGGGCAGCTACTTGCAGGGATGCTCCAGCTGGAGTTCCTGCACTGAGCAAGAGGTTGGACCTAATGGCCCATGGGACCCCTTCCAACTCCCCTTCCAAGATTCTGTGATTCTATGCTTATATGAAGTCAGCTTCACATGTATTGTGAAGGCATGTCATCCAGTTTTGCATCAGTGTGTGCTTTTTCAAATAATATACAGAATTTCATATTTATATTTATAGTTTTATAGTTTCCTCCAATACTATCATTTTGCACACAAAAGTTTGCATTGCAAAATTCAGAAGAATGCACAGGTTTTTGGTTTTGATTTGGTTTGGTTTGGTATCTGCACTGGAGGGTTTGTTTTCTTGTCTGTGTGTGTCTCATCAATTCCGGCAGTCTCTTTTTTCTGATATGGAAGTCTACTTGGGCATCTGATGGGAAAGATGATGAAAAACAGTGATCTCTCTGCTGTTCATATAATGAGTTGTTTCATTTCATGACAATATGCATCAATTTACCTTGATGCTTCTTTAAAACAACACTGCAAATTTTCTTTTTAAAAAAAAAACCCTCTGACAATTAGAAAATGAAGCACATACCTAGCAGATGTTCAAGTCTCTTCTTTAACGTGCTATAGGTTTTCTGAGTTTTTTGTTTTTGTTTTGCTTTGCTTTTTTAATTACAACTTTCAGAATTGCCTATCCAGAATGGCCTCTGGCTCTTTTGGCTAGGGCAGAGCTTTCCAAACTTTTCATGTTGGTGACACACTTTTTAGACATGTATCATTTTGCAACACAGTAATTCAGTTTTACTAGCAAACCGGAGGTTAAACTAACCCCATTATAAGAGATACAGACACATACATAAATTGTAATAACGAAATGTATGGGGACACAACATATCTCATGAAAACCTTTCATTTATATTTTTAAAAATATATGATTTATTTATAACATATAACATACATTTCCTAGGCTCAGATGGGGGGCTTGTTCTCAGTCCAGGGAGGTGACACACCTACACCCTTCAGGTGACACATTAAAGTGTTGTGACACACCATTTGGAAAGCCCTGGGCTAGGGGGTTCTTGGCATAGTAGTCAAAAGTAAATTTCCCAGGCTCTGTTTGTGCTGTACATGTGGATGTCAGGGCAAGGGTTTTCATCATGTGTGATGCACGTGGAGTAAGGACTAGTTGATGCAGCCTCACTTAAATCTTTTAAACAGACAGCTGCCAGTTTGGTGATGCAGGTGCCCTGCCTCCCTGACCCTGCCTCCCTTCCAGTGTCCCAGCTACCTAGCTGGTGTGATATTTTGTTTTTCTTTGCAAAACTGTGCAGTTGCTCAATTTTGGCATGTTGCAAGACTTCCACCCATCATTTTTACATGTTTTTCCTGTTTTGCCACCATTTTGGCATTTTGTTCTTCTGGAATCAGTTTTCCTGCCATGTCACCATGGAGGTATTTCCCTCTTCCAGAGTCACAATTCCCCCAAAAGTTTTTTTTAAAAAAAAAATACAGGGGAACGGAGTAAAACGAAGGTTGTTCACCTGCCCAGCCTGCTTGAGGATAGGAAGGGAAAAGGAGGAGAACAAACCTCACTGACACCATATGACTGCCTCAGTATCAGAACTGTAGCTGGATGAAAGGATCGCATGAATAGGCAATAGCAGAAAAGCAGTTTTGTTGGAGCCATTCATGGATATTTCCTGTGAATGAAAAGAATCAATCCAATAACAATAGGAACATAATCCAACAACAGGAGAGTAACAACATCATGTGATAAGGAGAGATCAAACACAGAACTAAGCCAATGCAAGCGTGCAATAAAACCGGAAAGTGATCAATGTCTCGGAGTGACATATGCACAACATGGAATCTACCTTCTTCTGATTTTGGCCCAGTACATTTGACATTAAGCTGGAGATGCTTGATGCAGCAGTTGTCATGCATAGATTTCCATGGTAATTTCTCTGTGTTCATTTTGATCAAGGCTAACTTTACGTGGCTGTGACAGAAGACTGGGAAGTCCCAGCAGCCTGTTTCATTCCCTCCAATAGTGGACTCAGTTGAGTGCTGAGTGGAATGAGAAAGAACATGAAGAAGTACAAAATATTAAAAGCAAAAGTGGAAGTGCCCCACAAATAACACACAGTCCACTGATCAATGGCTTCTACAGTCTCCAGTTTGAAATGGAATTTAGAAAATAAAAATGGAAAAGTGAGGAATCTGGAAACCAGATGGGGAGCGGCTTAGGGAGCTGGGTATGTTTAGCTTGGTGAAAAGAAGGTTGAGAGGGGACATAATAGCCATGTTTAAATATTTGAAAGAATGTCACGTTGAAGATGGAGCAAACTTGTTTTCTGCTGTTCCAGAGACTAGAATATGGAGTAATTGCTTCAAACTACAAAAAAGAGATTTCACCTAAACATCAGTAAGATGTAAGAGCCGGTTGACAGTGGAATGCAGCCTTGGGGTGTGGTGGTGTCACCTTCTTTGGAGGTTTTTAAACAGAGGCTGGATGGCCATTTGCTGGGGATGCTTTGAGTGTGTGTTGCTGCATGGCAGAATGGGGTTGGACTCAAGGGTCGTTGTGGTCTCTTCTGACTCTATGGTTCTGCGATTCTATGACTAACCATTTTAGGGGAAATAATTATGTCTTCTGTTTTTATTTCTTGCCTTTATAGTTTAATTTTTGTGTGTTCTTACTGATGAGAGCATTTGTTTCAAATTTCAAGGAATGAATATGGGGCAATGCAGGCTTGCTTCAGACTGTAACAACTTGCACTATACAATCATAGAGTCATGGAGCTGAAATGAACTTAGAAATGAACTCAGGCATGACAGATATATAGTTTCCAGTCCTCATTAAAAGATAAATCCTTAAGATAGCAGCTCTCCTTGATCTCATTTGGAACTCTCTTTTTAAGTCTAGAGCATGCAGTCCTGCATATACTTACCTGGGAGCAACTCCTACCGAACTCAGTAGAGCTTGCTTTCAAGTAGACGAGTGCCCGATTTCACTTACTCAGATGTGTGCATTTCTGCTTTTCATTATCCAGAAATAGCTCTCTCAGTAAGCAATTTTTTTTAATTTACAGGGTTTTTTTAAAAAAAAAAATCACATGTGAAATGTCTCATAGTTTAGGATCCTTCACTTTCAGTGAACATGCATGCACATTCCATGTTTACAAGGCTAATAAAGTGCCTTCAGATGTTTTATGAATTCCAGCAACTGGAAAAGACATTTTACTCCTTTGAATAAGCCATAACGACTTAAACCTCAAAGGTGCCTGGTTAGCAAATCCATTCCTTAAAAGTTGCAGATGTGTGCATATGTTTTTTTAGCAGCTCATTCAGTGATAGGCTTGAGCGATTTTCCACATGTTCATTTCGTGGCTATATTTACAGATCACAGCTTAGTTTTTAAATATCAGGAGAAATATAGAAAAGGGCACTGAAAATGAGGTGATAGTTTTATTTAAGGGAAAATTGGGGTGAGATATGTTTTCAAGGGCTTTCTAGAATCAATTTCCTCTCTTTCCACTTATTTCCCAAGTGTATTTTGTAAGTTCACATCTAGCTGGGTCAGAAGCCACATAATAGCTTGTCTGTCTCTGGCACTAGGTCATGAAATCTGATTATAACAATTGGTTGGCTGGTTTCCCTGCTAGATTCTGGACCCTTCTACTTTAGAGCATAAGATGGAAATTGCAAGTTGTTATTATCTACTGTCAAGTTGACTTTGACTGGAGGCCCTATGAAAGAGAGATCTCCAAGAACCTTGGTCATTAACTGCCCTGCTCACTTCTGGCAAACTCAGAGCTGTGACTTCCTTGTTTGAATCAGTCCTACTGCCTTCCACTTGACAACCATTATCATCTTTTCCAATGAGTCACATCTCATGATAGGTCCAAAGTACAACAGACTCGGTTTTGTATCTTTTGTCTTTCGTTATCTCTATGGGGCTGCATCCTAGTGATGATGCTGGCATAAATAAAAAATCTAGACAGCCAGTTGCACCAGTTCCTTTCCACCTTCTTCTTCCTCAGCTTGTTTCTCTTTCTCATCTAGATCCTCCCACTCTTTTTTCTTTGGCTCCCTAAAGAACACAGAAAAGATATCAGCAGTATCTTCAGTATCTTTTCCACTGTAGCCTGTGATGGGGTCCTCAAACAGTATGGAACCCCACTATACCGATTAACGGAAGGGTGCGGCACAAGTCTTAGAACCCCAGTCAGCCACTGTTGCCTCAAAGGTTCAGGAAAGCCCAGCGTGGACCACACATAACCAGGGGGTGCCTGAGAGGGGGCTGGAGAAAAACTCTGTGCCCCAGCCAAATCCTGCATTGCCCATGCCCTCACAAGCTGCACCAGGCTGTACCACCAGATTATTACATACCCACCATGGCCAACTCTGCGCGCCACGTGCAGAGCCCCAGCACTTCCTTTCCTCAGAGTGTGCCGTAGTTGGCAAACTCACCTGCAGGCTCCCATTCAGTTTCTTCATGGTCAGTGTCCTCCATGTCAAGAGGCTGCCCCTTTCTCAACATGGCTCATCAGCCCACAACTTCTTGTCCAGTGCCTCTAAATGGAACCAAACCATCTGGTTTAATGTATCTTTGCTCCTCTTCTTAGATCCTGCCATGAGGCTAGGCCCTACATCTCTCCAACTCCTCAAGCTTTCGTAGGATAGCCCCCTCTCTGCACATTCCCCTGTATCCTTCAAAGAGCCAGCAAACACAGGGAGTGGCTGCTTGGCCAAGAGTTTCCTGGTTCAGGCCTTGCTCTTTGGTGGCCCTCTGCTCTTTGAAACCATAACATCTCCTAGTCCAATACCTAAAAGACCCAGCTGCTGCCTGATGCTGGTTTAGAGGGCAGTCCCTATGCAATGGCTGGCCAAATGCTGCCTGCCACCAGACACTAAAACTACCTGGGTGCTATTCACCAATAGCAGCCTTCCAGGCTAGCCTATGGTTAACACCTATCTAGGGCTGAGCAACTGTGGGGGCTGAGCTGGGCTGGGCTGGGCTGGGCTGGGCTGGGCAATCGCTAGATCTGGATCTCAGTGCTTAGAAAGTTACTTTTGTATTACAGTTGCAGAATCTCCACCAAGTTAGGCCATACTGGCAAGAGGGTTGTAAGAGTTACTAAGAAGATTAGATTTGATTTAAAGTACTTTGGTACAGTTGGTCCTCCAAAGATGTGAAAGGGCTTAGATGCAGATTGAGGAGTGGAAAGTAAGAAAAGACTGAGGAGAGACTGCTGGAGAATGAGAAAAAGGAAAAGATGAGAAGAGGCTTAAATGTAGATTGGGGGGTGGGAAGTAAGAGATGGTAGAAGAAACGCTGGTGGAGAAGGAGAAAGTGGCAAAGATGGGAAGTGGGGCTCAGAGGTGGATCACTGAGTAGGAATGCAGAGGAAGTGCTATTGGTGGAGGGGAGAAAGGAGGAAAGATGGGAAGTGAGACTCAGAGGTGGATCACATGTTGGGAAGTAAGAGAAGGCAGAGGTGGTGCTGTTGGGGGACAGAAGATGGAGAGGAGGGAGATTAGTGGGACCAGGAGCTGGATCAGCCACCGCTGCTGCTGGGGCTAGTTAGTCCTAGGAGTGGAAAGGGCTTTTAAAAACTTATTTGTGGTTTTTCTGCTTTTGTGAGGGTCCTGTACCCCTAACTCTCGTGAAGGCCAAGGGTAGACTGTACCTCCTTCCAGCCCAGAAGGGCTCCTGAGGCAGTGAAAATAAAAATAAAAATTAATTAAAAGAATACAAAGATAAAAACACTTTTAAAGCACCGTTAAAATACTCTTAAAAACTCCCAAAACCTATCTAGAAATAACCCTAGATCATCTATTTTTGTCCAGGAATACCCGGAGCTGGGAGCCTACCATGCACTGGCACAATAAAAATATATTGAAAATTATCTGGAAATTATCTGGTGTAGTTGGAATCAGGGAAAGAGGTCTTTTGTTACTGTTGGTGTTTGTTGTTGCTGTTGTTTTTAGCAGAGGCCTCATCACAGCTTTCTTAAACAAGGTGGAACTCTGCCTTGCTACAATGAGGCATTCATCACTCCTGTTATACACTCAGCTAGTTTCTCTCTGGCTGCTTTTATAAACCAGAGAAGATAAAGGTCCAGTTCACATGTGGTGGTTCTCACCTCCCCAAGAATTCTGTAATACGATTAGACTGGATAAACTGAAACATATTCAATGATATAGGATAATAAGGTGCCAAGATTACATCTACCGAATCCATATCAACCACAGTGTTGGAGCGGATCAGAGCAATTGTATCTGAAAACTGTTGTGAATATTCTTCATAGTGGGCTACTGAGTGGTCTACAAACTGCTCCTGTGAGTCAGAGCGTAAGAGGCCCCTGACCACTCAAGGCAACTCCATTGGATGACACTATGCACACAATGGTGACAGAGAAGAATAATTGTTCATTTCACCTCTACCATGATGAAATGAAGGTTTCCTAATGGGCTCAGTTCAGTTGGATTTGCCCTAAGTTTGCCAGCATCAACACTCTAGTGTCTGTCCAACTTCTTACTCACTACAAGCTTCTTACTGAACCAGGAGCCTTGCTTGGGCTAACTTAAACAAATGAGCTAAGATCCCTCTATGGTCAGAGAAGCTTGATTGTCATGTTTAATTGGCAGAATCTTTCCAGTATGCACATAAGATGGTTTTTCTTTTCTTTTTTTTTTATAATCATTTTATTCAAAATACACATATAAAACAAACAATTGTAACTGTCAGCTTAATTGAAATATTTCTGATCTTCCACACTGATCTAGATTTCATTATCAAGATTTCTTAACATGCTTAAAATATTGTACAACATTTTACTGCTAATATTACTTGTTGATTCTTGCATTTCAATCTCCATATTCCCGCTTCATGATATATAACCTGTAGCCCCCTCATAATTTATCTTAAATCTTGAATTACAGATTCCCATCTGATAGAACCCAGCAATTACCCGTTACAATTTGCCGTTCTTTTTGTATCTCATCGTCTGATTTCCCTTTTAATCTCTGAGAGACCATATCAACATTTTTATTTTCAATAAGTGTACCCCACCATTGTTCTATTGTGGGTATTTGCTGAGTTTTTCACAACTTTGCATATTCAGTACGAGCTGTTGTTATCATATACAGCAATATTCTCCAATACTTCTTTATACCAGTACCTTCTAATATATCAGTCATATTTAACAAATACAATTTTGGTGTCTTAGCAAACTGAACTTTCATTAATGCACAAATTTTGTTATGTATTCCAGTCCAATATTTCTTAGCTTTTGGACATGTCCACCACATATGATATATCGTACCGACCTCATTCTGACATTTCACATAAGATGGTTTTTCGTTAACTGCAACTGTATATCCATGAAGGAGCTTTTGAGTTTGTTAGAATACAGTTGCATTTGGAAGTGTCTACAGAACTTTTCTAGTTCAGTGACTGATTTGTTCTCCAGCTCATTCAGACTGCGACCAAGTTCAATTCAAATACAGTGATTAAAAACTTGTGTGCTCATAGAAAATTATCTTTCGTATATAAGAACGTAAGTTCATGAAGTTTCAGATGCTTATCATAGCATCTGAATCAAATATAGTTCTTGAGTAATGCTTGAGTTGCAGGTGTAGCCAGTAGGCAGTGTTACCCTGTTTTCTGGGGGTCCCAGGAGGGGCACCAAATTGCTATCAAAATTATAGAAGTTGGGAAAATTAGTTCAGAGCACAAGTTGGCAAAACGAGAGACAGGGTAACTCAGCAGGATCTTGCAACCCAATGTCTATGGGGTCAGGCCAAGTCAAGAAGCAAACCGGTTGGAAAATAATGAATAGTCTTTATTAAATACAGGCACACGATGTAAGCAACACAAACACACAGATAACTAAGGAAAATAAAGGTGTGAGTAAGATAGCGGGATTTTCAGAGGGATAGTTGGTTCGGGTGATACGAAACCTGTCCTGAAGTCCGGGAGAAAATGGAGAGCGAAACTGGGGTTCGATGTATCTCAGCACGTGGAGCTGAGGGGAAACTCGCCAAGCAAAGTGGCAGCAAGGCGGTCTGGAACTCGGGAGCAATCCGAGGAAGGTCTCAGAATCAAGGGTTTTTATAAGGAGAATTGTGACCGCAGGCTAGGTCGGACTTGGGGAAAACAATAGATTTGGAGTTGGAGACAAAGCCTCCGAAAGGTCAGAATTTGAATGATTGAATTAGAGCCGAATTTATCAGTAGAGCAGCCGGTATGCAAACGCGGAATACTTGAGCGTTGTATAGCTCGATCATCAAGCTGCCAGCGCGGGGCAGAGGATCTTTTGCGAGTTGCTCGCATACCTAATGGAGATACTTGCCTTGAGGTCTCCTAAAGCAGCGAGTTGGCTGTTTTCTGGCCTGCCTGTATTATCTAGGAATATTACGGCGATTATCGGCCGAGCCTGTATGCGTGCTTGTCCGGGGGCCTCGCAAGCACGTGGAAGGGATATGTGAAGCCGAATTTGAGATATCAAAGGATATCTTTTATATCCCCAAAGCTCGGGCTAGCCAGGGCAGTAACAGCAGACTGGGAAGTTTTTATTCTGACTTAAAGATTTCACATGATTAAAAGCAATAATTGAAATCAGTAAGCCATGCCAAGGCGTTGATTTCTAGGTTTGTGCAAACTACTAGTTTGCCTCCAACTTTAAGCTGAGGTTTCCCCATACAGTGAGATCCCTGTGCACATATGAATCAGAGTCCATGGATGCACCTAGATCCCTCCAGGTCCTTCTTGCAGCCATGATGTGGAGCAGAGATATGGGATTTTTAAAAGTAATTTGAGTTTAGAATTGCTCCTTCTTCTAGTGGTGCTAGAAGTGGTGCATATTTTTAGTCTCCCTAATCTTACCCATTTGGGGCTTCCTGTGCCTAGCTTCCCCACACCATCTTCCCATGTCTTGCCTTGGCAGTTGTTTATGTGCTATGATAGGTTTCAAGGTTGAGAAGCCAAAGCCAAGGTTGGGAGTCTCATAAATCTGACCAGGAAGACTTTAAATCAAGTTACATGGGGGAGAGAAACAGTATTCCACATGGCAGAGAAACACCAAGTAATGAGGACAATAACTGCAGTGATAGTGAGGGAATTGGGCCATACAAGAACCAAGAGTGGGCAGAAAAAAAATGGAATCAGCTGGACAACACAACCCATAGTCTTTGATGTCTCTACACTAATGCACTAACATCAAGGATACGTATACTGATGAAGAGATCCATGATTTAGAGCATGGAAACAGAATAGAACACCTGGGTAAAAATGAAAGGGGAGAGAAACAACAAGGACCTCATTGTGGGGGGTTACTATAGACCCCCTCCCATCAGGCTGAAGATTTGGATGACACCTCCCTAAACTAAATGACCACATATTCGATAAGGAAAGACATACTAAGTATACGCTTCAAACACCTTGATGCTTGTGGGAAGTCATACTCTGACAATAAAGTAAGGTCCAATAAATCCCTTTCTGACAATTTCATTGTATGAAAGTGGAGGAAGCAACAAGGGGATCAGTTATTTTGAATTTGATCCTAACCAGCAGAGAAGAACTGGTCAATGGCATGGAAATAGTGGGTTCCTTGGGTGGGAGTGACCATGTCCTCTATACAGAGGAAAGGGGAAGCCAAACATATAGTCAGGCACACATCTGGACTTCAAGAATGCTTATTTTAGTAAGTGTAGGAATATATTAAGTGAGATCCCGTGGTCAGAAATGTTCAAAGGGGAGAGAGTATATTGTGCATGGGAGTTCCTTAAAGGACAGACATTGAAGGCAGAGTTGCAAACAATTCTAGTGAGGAAGAAATGTGCGATATGTCTGAAGAAACTGGGATGGGTGTACAAAGAACATTCAAATAAGCTACATTTTAAAGAGACATGTATAAAAATGAAAGAGGAGGGGAACTAACAACAAGGAATACAAACAATAGCCAATACTTTTAGGAGGGAAGTCAGAAAAGCTAAGGCTCAGAATGAGCTGAGGATCACTAGAGAGGTTAAATAATAAAAACAAGTTGTTTGGCTATGTTTAGATCAAGACATAGTACAAGGAAATGGCAGATCCACTCCATAGAGAAGATAACAAAATGCTAAAAAGAAAGAGAGAAGGCCAAATTGTTTAATACCTTCTTCGCCTCAGTGAATTCCCAAAAGGAAAACACTGCTCTGGCTAGGGAACATAGGATAAATTATGCAGTAAGAGAACTACAGCCCAGAAGAGGTAAAGAGGCAGTAAAGTGATACCTTGCTTCCCTAAATGAGTTCAGATCTCCAGGGCAAGATGGGCTGCATGCAAGAGTACTGAAGGAACTTGCAGATTGAATCTCAGAAATACTGTCATTGAGCTTTGAGAATTCTTTGAAGATAGGAGAGGTCCTAGCAGACTGGTGGAGGGCCAATAGGACAAAAAACCCAGGCCACTACAAACCAGTCAGTTTGATGTGGATACCAAAAAAGTTTCTAAAACAAATGATTGAACAGTCAGTTTGTGCACACTTAGAAATGTTATAATTGTTACAAGGCAGCATGGGTTTCTCAAAAACTGGTCATGCCAAACTAATCTCTTTTTCTGATAAGATTGCAAGCTTAGCAGATCAGAGAGAGTTGTGGATGTAGTACATCTTCATTTCAAGAAGGCTTTTGACAAGGTCTTTTTTGGACGTTTGAAAACCTGCAAACATTTAGATAGAATCTTTGATGGGATCGTTCAGGAGTGCTTTAGCTGTGTCTCCCTGCATGGGGAGGGCAGTTGATGTAATTGCCCTTATAGTCCCTTCAGATGCTGTGATTCTTGGCAGTTGTAGTTTGTTATACGCAACACATGGAAATTCCAAGCTGAAATGGACTGGTTTTGAATGGTTCCTATACGTTACAAATACCTCTTATGTGTATTACAGTAAACAATATAGTAACCTTAAAAAGCCTTCCCCAAGTTCTCTCCTTCCAGATGTTTTTTGGATTCCAAATCCCATAATCCCTATTACTATTGCCTCTCTGGGTGTAGTGGATGTCTTCCTTATCCCAAATAATAACTTTTTGCAACTGGTAGGTGTTTACAAACTATACCCACTGGGTACCATGATTGAGATAATAGTTGCACTCCACTTGCTCTTAAATACAGAGAGAGATGAATCATAGACTCATAGAGATGGAAAAGACCCCAAGTGCCATCAGGTCCAAACCTCTTGACATGCAAGGATACACAATTAAAGCATTTCTGAAAAATGGTCATCCACCATCTGTTTCCAGGCCTTTTACTGTGTTGGTCACTCTCTTCTGGACACATCAATATCACGCTTGTCAATATCTTTCCTGAACTGTGGTGCCCAAAACTGGAAACAGTATTCCAGGTGGGGGTTTGACCAAGGCAGAATAGAGTGGTACTATCAGTTCCCTTGATCTAGACACTATACTCCTATTGATGCAGCCTAGAATGCATTGGCTTTTTTAGCTGCTGCATCACACTGCTGACTCATGTTCAGCTTATGGTCTACTAAGACTCCCAGACCACTTTCACATGTACTGTGGTCAAGTCAGGTGTCTTATATCTATACATTTCATTTTTTTTCTGCCCAAGTGTACTACTTACATTTCTCCCTGTTGAAATTCATTTTGTTAATTTGGGCCTAGCTCTCTAATCTGTTAAGATCATTTTGAATTCTGATCCTGTCCTCAGTGGTGTTAACTACCCTCCTAATTTGGTGTCATCTGCAAATTTGATAAGAATGCCCTCTATTCCATCCTCTTTGGGTTCAGTTGGTCAACCAGTTACAAATCCACCTAACAGTAGCATTGTCTAGGGCAGATTTTACTAGCTTGTTCACAAGAATATCATGGGGGAATTTCTAAAGGCCTTACTTACATCAAGATATGCTATATCTGCAGCATTCCCTTCATCCACCCAACTAGTAACTCTATCCAAAAAAAAAAAAATGAGATTAGTCTGGCATGACTTGTTTTTGAAAAACCCATATTGACTATTGGTGATCATAAAGACTATCTGTTGAATGGTGTGTTCTAAAATGTTTCCCAGTATTGATGTCAGACTGACTGGGGAGTGATTGTTTGGGTCTTTTTTTCCCCACTTTTTGAAGATGGGGACAATATTTGCCCTCCTCCAATCTTCTGGGACTTCTCCCATTCTCCATTAGATCTGTTCCTACCCTCTGGAGCAGCAGAACAGGCCTGCTCCCTCCTCTCTGTGACACTCCTTCAGGTATTTAAACAGTGTACTCATGTCATTCCTCAGTCTTTTGACCAGGCTAAACATGCCCAGCAACTTCCACTCCTTCGTGTGTTTTGTTCTCCGTATCTCTTATTATTCGTGTTGCTCTTCTCTGAACCTGTTCCAGCTTGTCCACCACCTGCATGTATATCACATGCAGCATAAGATCACGTGATCGCCCATCTCCATAAACTGCTCTTTAAAGTCCAAGATATAGCTGTGTTGGTCGGCTGCACTCTGAATAGATATGAAGGCATTCATGAAGTCCCACCCATTTCACGGCTTGCATCTGATGAATAAACTCCACCATCTGATGCAATGACATTTGCTTACCCTTTTGACAGCTGTCTACACTACTTTGGTACCTTGGTCTTGACAGCCCTACTGGCCTGTCAGCTGCAACCACTGTATTCTGCTACACAGGCAACCATGGAATACCTTGATTATCTCTCAGTCTTCAATCAGCTACAACTAAGAGTGACCACAAATGTATCTATTATAAGGCTCAGGGCCCATAGAACCCACCCAAGTGAGCTCATCTGAGTTATCGGTGCCTGGGAGTTGGTGCTAGTCATCAGAGGATTTCAGCTATTTGAGGCAATGCCGACTGGTGGGTGCCGACTTTGTACTAAGAATGAAAGCAAGGTGGCACATCATTCCACTCTGATAGACCTAATGCTACAATTCTGAGCATGAAGCAGAAAATTCACAGATACTCAAAGGCAGGATGGGACTGTCATCCATGAACGGGTTCAACCAAATTCAGGCATCAGCTTGCTCACTAGCTGTAGGAGATCTCTTTGATGGAGATGCTATCATTGGGGCAGAGGTAGGAGAGAGGAAGAGGAGGAGGACATCCAAGTTTGAAAAGAAACATCAGACTAAATTCTCATCATGTCATGGTAGTCTCACCAGCTGTATTTTCCACTCTGCTTCTCCTCTCATACTCCAACTCGTATCAGAATCTAAATCTTTCCATATACCCCAATGGAAAGGTTCAGTACTTGCATCTTGCCACTCTGAGGCTCAGAGCATCTTAGCAGTGTTAGGGGCTACTAAAAAACCACCCATTATGAGATCCAATGATAATAAAATAATATTTTTCTCATCTTTCTGAGTTAACTTTATATTTTTAAATTCCACAGTTTTGCCTCTTTGGATAGTTTCTATTTCCTGCTTCAGTTCTCTAATTCTCTACCTTAGCTACCCTTTTCATGATTAAACATTGGGTCTTTGCCCCTTTCAGTGAAATCTCTGTTCTGTATTCACTGACTTGTTGGTCAAAATCTTTCTGAAGGCCCCTCTTACTTTTGCTCTTCCTTGATGCTATAAAGAGTTCCATCATGATCACTTTCTGTGGTTCTCTCCCACAGAAACCCATGTGAAACCCATGGTTTCTTGTCTGATCTTACAATACCAGTGCAGCAGCATTATTAGTGATATTAGCATTATATTTATATCCTGACTTTTTCTAAGTCCAGGACTCAAGGTAGTTTGCAAAGATTTGAACAGATGCAATTTTAAATTTAAATTATGTCTTACAAGAAAATATATATAATTGAACTTGGAACAGGCTTAAAAGCAGTTAAAAGCAAGACAGTAAAAAGAAAACTGCAAATGAGCAGAACAATACATTCTGAAAGGTCTGTCCCCCAAGTAATCAGCCCTCAAAGGCCTGCAAAAACAAATAAGTCTTCATCTGCCTGTGGAAGAACAGGAAGGAGGACGTCAATATAACTTCTCTAGAAAGAGCATTATAAAACCTGGGAGCAGCCACTCAAAAGGCCCTGTCTCCTATGTTCCCACCAGATGTACCTGTGAGAATGGTACAGGCAGAAGGGACTCTCCAGAAGAACTCATATGGTGTCTTCCTCATGACAGTATCTTCTGCTTAGTGCTTTAGTTAGCTCATGACTTTGTGAGTGAGTCCTCCGTACCTTGATTTTCATGTAGAGTGACACTGTGTAGATACAGGAAACCCCATCTTTTGACATTCCATTATCTGATGACTTTATCTTTTGACACTTCCAAATTAAGGACTAATGCCGTTAATTCAAACGGGGGTTCCACTCCTTCATCATGTCTTCTTGCCCACTGAGGCTTGCTTGGAACTTTTCGCACATACGCACCACTTGCAAAGCAAGCTGAGAAAGGAGGAAAACATACTAAACCAGCTGAGAAACTTTGCAAGCAGTGCGTGCGTTGTTGCTCCCAAGTGAGCCTCATAAATCCTTCATGCTCCCTTTAGTACAGTCCATGAGTTCCACTTTTCAACCAATTCCATTTTCTGACATTTTCCGAACCCTAACCTGTCAGAGAAGTGGGGAAGCCATCTTGAAAGTGGAATAATCACGTTATAAGAGTGTGGTGTGGAAATGGCCTATATGTCTATGCTTTTCCCTAATGTAACTTTGCAGTTCCATTTGGGATAAGACAGTGTTTTCAGCATTTGTCCAGAACCTTTCTTTGCATTGGAGGTTGCACTACACATTCTCAATGGTGAGCATGTGCTAGTCTCCTTTGTCACCTGCTTTTCTGTTCCACACTTGCCTCACTGTTTCTTGGCTTGCCTCGAGAAGCACCTTCCAGTGTCTTCTCAATGGCTAGCAGGTTGGCTGGTGAAGATTGTTTGTTTCCGTTGCCTAAGAAGTCAGTCAAGAAAACCTATGACTGCAGCAGCTGCTTTCCTACAAGGAATATCTCTCCAAGGCCTGTATACACTCCAGCATTTCACAGATGAAAACTGGGATGTATGTTGCCAAGCAACACTGGAGCGTGGTCAAGATGGCAAAGGTTATTAATGAAAAGCAGAAAAGTGAGAGGCAGAGGATTAATTGGACTGTCCTTTCCAAATGAGAACAGTTGGAGAAAACGGACTTATGTAGGTCTTGATCACAGCTCTCAGCACAGCCTGGATAACAGAGCCATTGGTTGACATTTGGTTGATGTGGCACCTGGGTTATGATTATTACGGCTATATGTGTGAGTCACAGACACAGGAAAAAAAAATATTGCTTACATGCAACTGTGGTTCTCTGAGTGTTCGTCTGTGAACTCACACAAATCACTTTCTTCTCTTCCTTCTATGCTTCATGCCTGACATTTTGCAGCAGACTCAGAAGTGCCAAGGGAGAAATTCTGAGGCACATCTAGATTTGCATGGTTTAGGTTGCCAGGATGGGAAATCTTGCCCAAAGCTATTTAGCTCAGGAATGTTCTGATCATGGCAGTGCACTGGCACAAGATCCGTATGTGTGAGCTCACACATGGCCACTCCAAGAACCACAGTTACAGCTAAGCAACCTTATCATGTTAGGTATCATGTGTCATCTTCTCCCTACTTTCTCTAATGAAGATAAGGGATAATTCATACAGTTCACTTGACAAGGGAAATAAAGAAGTGCATTCTTCATGGAATGCACAGTAACATGAGTTAATCTAAGATGCTAAATTAGTTAATGTTAAAAAGAGTTAATTGGATGTGCTAAAGCAGTTCTCTCTGCATTCTTCCCTTTTTTTTTTCCTTTTCCTGATTGTTGTTTTAGTCTGTCTCAAACGTACATACAGGTGCTGCTACTTAATGAACCCCCAAGCAGTGCTCTTTGGTAGTGTGATACCTCATTCCCCACGAGCTGCCTCCATCTGCCCTCATAGTTGTGTAGGGAGCTGTTTAGATGATGACGGAAATCTCCAAAGCCATTACCAAGTGGCAGCAGAGGGCCTACTGCAGACAGCCTAATGGACTAATTTGTAATTGGGAGAAGGAAATGGCTGAGCAGTCTCTGGCACAGGAGGAAGAGGAGATGGCTTATGTGTGAGAGAGTGAGAATGGAAATGTACATGCTAAATGTGATAAATGAACATAAATTGGTTATTTGTACTGTTGGTTTCACAAGGCCCTCATCACTCCCGGGAATCTGAAAATGATGCTGAAAATTTAGAGAAGCAAGGAAACAAGTAAGAGATCATGTGGAAGAAAAGGGTGGGTGGAGAGCTGAAGAATTTGCAAACAGTACATCAGATCTGTGGACACACGCACAATCAATACAAGCATTTATTTGGTCAGTCTACCGAATACCATGTCTGGTTCTGGATAATATATTTAAAGAAGGAAATTGACAGACCGAACAAGTGTAGATGGAAGCACGACCTGCCTATTGAGGGCTTTGGGAACCTAATTCCCTCATTGGGCTTCACCTAGTACATTTAGCCTGGAGAAGGCCCACCCTTGGAAGCAGCAGCTCTGCTGTTCTAGGAACATGTCTTCCTGAAAACCTACACACACAGACACCATATATTCTGCATCCAAGGCTGGTCCAAGTCATTCTGTTGCCCAAGTGAAGGATGAGCTTCTCCCCACTCCAGATTCTAGGTCTGAAGCCCAGTGGATTTCAGTTGAAGCTTATTTCACAAGAAATAATGGGAGAGCAACTTGCTAGGGTCCCTGAGGGAGGTAAATGAGATAACCTAGAATTGATAAAGAACCATACCCTTCAAAACATTGCTACTTACTATTCACCTTTCCTGTCCAATGCAGGGACTGGCCATGCCTGTATTCCATCCGATTTTTCAGTGCTGCAGTTACATTTTAAAAAGCAATTCTTTATGTATTCCATTTCCTAAAAGCAGCCATTAAAAGGTGCTCCACTCTAAAATGAAACAGCCGCAGATCCTGGCCACCTCACTGACTCCTCCATATTCACAAAATAACAGAAACCAGCGGCATAAGCTAAAAGTTGAACAATATGATATACCTCCTCCATCATTTAGTTAAGCCACAGCTCTGCAGCTGTAATTAGGGTTGCCACTTCTCAGGGCCTGACCGCCCCCTTTCTCTAGTTCTCAAGTCAAGCAGGAAGACTCTCAGGGCAAAAGCACACTGGACAGGTGTGAGCACATGTTCCTTTTTGCTAGACTTGGATCCTTATCACACCATGCTGTTATGCTGGGTAGTACCATTCGGAAACTGCTTCAGGTTTGCTCGCAATGATAATTGATTGTTGACACTGTGTGTCACACCCTTGCCCCATATGCCCTGCAATAGTGTGATTTGTACATTTTTTGATCTGTACTAATGCCATTATCACCACCCTATTTGTCTCACCTTGTGATTTGTGATTGGTTTGTGTGTGTGTGTGTGTGTGTGTCTGTAATAATGCTATTATGGCATGATGTTGTTACAGTATACCCTTCACTGCCCAGATCTCTCATTGTGATTGGTGACACAGGAAGAGAAACAGATGGCCACTTTTGATGCCTTTCTCCTGTGAAAAACAAAAGTGCTTTTCACACTACTCAGTTGTGTCAGGTTGTCCTGTTCAAAACTGCTTCCCTTGTTGTACTCATGAAGCTGTAATAACACTGTTACAGCATGACGTCATTACAGGGCACCCATAACTGTCCAGATTTCACGTTGCAAGAGGTAACGCAGAAAGAGAAATGGACTATACCATCCTCCACCAATTTTGATGTCTTTCTCTTGTGAAAAACAAAAGCACTTATCACGCTAGCCAATTGTTTCAGGTTCTCATTTTCAAAAATCACTGCCCATAATAATACTATTATGACATGATAGCATAGTGCTATTAAGACTAATGTTTTTAAAAAATAATGCTGTGCTGGTAACACTGTGGTGTGTGATACCACGAGAAAGCAGTGGAGAAATCTTTGGAAAACACCACCAACAGTAAGGGTGTCTGAATAGTGACATGCAATAGTTAACAGGTTAGGACTACAGCACTATTGCCTTATTAGAAGAAGTTATAAAAAATATAGAAGAAAAACTGAAAGAGTTTCAAGAGTGTAGACCACAGAAACCACAGCTGTTCTCTTGGGAAGTCTTATCCTGCCTGCCCAAGCACCAGTAGTTGTCTCAGGTTTCCCTGCTGGAGAGCTCCTTGGGACTCCCAAGGGAGGGACTACGAGGCCACACTCATGCCACACCCACTAATTGATCATTCTTGCAATGAAGTGCAATGAGATACACACACTCAAATTAGATTCTGCACCATAGTAGGAAAGAAGGTCATTAACAGATTTCTTTCGGCATGAAAAAAAATCACATTCCCAACATCTGTACAGCACAACAGCACTGAGAGAACCATCATGTTGTGTGATAAGGCTGAGGCAAAAGTGGGACCCAAACACTGCTATGGTATAATGTCATGGTGTGATAAGGACCGTGGTGTCCTTATTTAAATACCATAGTCTGCACAACTGATGCTTAAGGTATCTTGCTTAATGACATCATCAAAGTAAGCCCCTTGTGACATCAGCAGGGCTCTGCTACATCACAAAGGGTCATCTGTAAATTTCAGGTTTGGGTCCTGAAATCTCAAGATCTGGGATAATCCTGGCCTTTTCCGCATTAGATTGTTATAGTGCCATCGTTCCACTTTCAACATCCTATGGAATCCTGGGGCTTGCAGTTTAGAGAAGGCCTTTGAGGTCCCTCTCTAACTGCAAACCGCAGGATTCCATTAGATGTTGAAAGTGGAATGATAACACTATAACAGTCTGGTGCAGAAATGGCCCTGATTTGGCAACTCCAGCTGTATTAACTGTAAATGTTACCATTACATTGCAAAAAGAGTGAAGTTATCCAAAGTTAAGATATGATGAAAACATAATATAATTACACCTTAATTAAGGCAAATAAGAGCTGATTACAAATAATGAGTTTGTAACTATTTCATTCACAGGTTGGCTGTGAAGTTTTGTATGCTTAAGCAATTTCTTTTTTCAGAGAAATATCAGGTTTCTGATAATACTGAATTGCTCTTTTGAAAGCCAGATAATTCCCCTCCACACCCTTGCTTCTGTTTTCCTTTCTTGTTAGGAAGATGACCATTGTTCCCACTAGAATGATCAGCATGACAGCCTGACAGCTAAGAAAAGTCATTTTGAGAAGCTGACCTTGGTTGCCTTATTCCATAGGCTAGGAAACATAAACTTCCCTCCCCTAGTCCCTTTTTGGCTCTATTGATATTCAGCTCATGAACTCAGAAGGCACATTAGCAATGAGAAGAATTCATGTATGTAGATACCAACAGGAGCTTGTTTTTATTGGTTTGCTGCCGGTTTAAGGAACAAAAGTATCACAGTTACTTGCAGCACTTGGGAGGCCACAAGTCAAAGTAGAGTGAGCTACTGGGTATAAAGGATTCCTTTCTGTTATGAATCAGGAGACTGAAAATGAACCACTGTATTTTTGAAAAAACAAATGTTAGAACGTGTTTGACAGTGTTTATCTTCCCAATGCCTGATGGATGGAGTCTTAATTTATTTCCTACTTTGTCTGTAGAGTTCAAAGCCAGTAGTGCAATTGGAATAATAACGGGACTGTATGTGAAGGTCAGGCCTGGTTAGTACTTGGATGGGAGACCACCAATGAATACCAGGTGCTGTAGGCTGTATTTCAGAGGAAGGAACTGGCAAAAACCACCTGTGAGTACTCCTTGTCTAAGAAAACTCTTATGAAATTCATGGGATCTCCACAAGTCTGCAGGAGACTTGGACTCTCTTGTGAAGGTAAAGCCTTCAAGGGAACTTTATCACCCCTGGCCAGAACTGAATTTAAGGTCATGGTCAACTTCAGAATTCTTGGACTAGTAGATCTGTAAAATTCCAGCATTTTAAATACTAAAATTCAGTCCAGTGTGATATAATGAATGTTTGTGTTAGGGGCTAGAACTAAAACCCAGTAAATCTGCCTTTTTCTATTGCTTCATGTGGAAAATCTCTGTAGCTGCAGATTTGGGAGTTCCTTGGGCACCGGAGGGCTCCCAGGCTCTCAAATGATTTTTCCCACTGGAACTGACCATTGGTGACTCCTGACCAAAAAGTACTGGTCTGTTTTCCAGTGAACAAGGGCTTCTTGTTCAACCCAAACAGCAGTCATATTCAACAGTGATGGATAAACCGTCTTCTCCATCAGTCCTTCCTTCCCTTGGCAACCATATGAAATTTCTGAGCATTGCTGCTGACTACCAGAAAAATCTCAGAATGGATTTGTGCGTAGATGACAAACCTCTAGATAGTTCTCAGGGGCCCTTCTATTTTCTTCTCCTTCTCCCAGCCTTCCTTCATAGGCACCCTCCTCTCGCCTTTGTGAAGAACAGGGTGGTCTTCAGCAAGGTGGACTCACATAGCCTTTCTGCCCAGCCCGTGAACTTGAAATGATGCTTCTAAGCATGATCCCTGCCAGAAATATAAGACTTGTAGTTTACTCTAAGCAGAGGAAACTACTAACCCAGTGTTCTAAGCTGAAAACATCACTCTAGAATATAATTTTTGGACCCAGTCTGTCCAGCTATTTTGGATACCTCTCAAAAGAAAAGTCCAAATTTTTGTATTTTCAATGGACCAATTTTGATCAAATTTCATATTTTGACTTTGCCCAGTGAGGCACTGAAAAAGAGTCTGGAAAAGTCTGAAGACTTTGAAAAGCAGAGTTATGAAAATCCCGCAAAATTTCTGAGGGACTGTGTATCTTAGCTCTGTTGTGTGTGTGTTTGTGTTGGTTTTATAGAACACTTAGTGGATGAAGGATGACTCATCTAGTCTCACGTTTCCTCCAGACCTAAGATACCATTCTCAATTAGAATAAAATAAGAGACTGTCTTAAATCAGTCATGCCAGGGTAATTGTGTTTATTTCTTTTCTCTTGCTGGTCAACAGCATAAATTGATGTGTAACTTGATTCTGTCACCTGGATGAGAAGCTCCATGATATATCATTTAGAACTTAGTGTAATGTAACATTCTTATTTAAAATTAAGCTTTCTTTCCATAACTCTTTGTTCAACTCTCACCAGTGACATGGCTGTCTGGACACACAAGTTGTACTTTCCAGGTAGAGGGGAGAGGAGGGCCAATTCAACCCAACTCTGCTTGGCTTAGTTACTCCATCTCCCAATGAAAGATGGGGAAGAGGAGAGGGGACAAAAGCAATGTCAAGGAGCAAGCTTTCATGTCTGCCAAGAGAGAGCATCTCAAAGGAGGAAGGGAGGTGCCAGCTAGCTTAAAGGAACATGTTTCCATGTGTATGTTAAGAGGAATTAGGATTCCCTATTTTATGCTCTCCCCTTTTTTTCTAGATGGAGATAAATTTTTACACTCAGGATGAAGATAAGCCTTTATGCTCCCACATGCTTGACTTTTGTCTGCATCTCTCAAATATTCTGTAGCTTCAACTCCTGATTTGTGAATCTTTGTCTGTGATTACTTGTTTGTGAATTGTAGCTCTGGTTCAATGGCTGCATACATCTCAACTCCAGTAGCCTGAGGATTTTCTGGTGCTCTGCCTCCGCTAGAACATATCAACAGACAACACTGGACCTCGTTGCCTTTGGAAACTGGAAAGGGTTTCCTGTGCTTACATTGTAATTCTTTGCAGCCTGAGTAAACTAATAATCTAGCCATAAGTGAATAACAAATCTCTCCTGTAATATGACATATATATCTTTCTTTTATGCTACACAAATCTGCCTGATTGATCATGCAATGGGACAAGAAACAAAAACTGAGGTAAAGTGTTAGGCCCAGTTTCTCCAAACACTTCAGGTAGCTCTGGGAAAATGAAAACCTTCTGGATATCTGTATTTTTTAAATCGACTGATTTTGGCCAAACTTGCTATTTAAACTTACACTTAGACTTCCCAAACATTTTCATGCAAGTTCAAGACCGGCTGGCAACTCGGTGCCTTTGGGGGTGAGAATTATTTGGTTTGATCCATCTTATATAGAACTTGGTGTGGAACAAATCTTAAGGATTTTTAAGTCCTGCCTTTCAAACTCTAGTTCCATTCATATCATAACTGAAGTCATAAATACCAACAAAGACCTTATTAGTGCAGGTACTGTAGAATCATAGAACTGGAAGAGACCACAAGGGCCATCCAGTCCAAACACCTGCATGCGGAATATACAATCAGAGCATTCCTAACAAATGGCCATCCAGCCTCTGTTTAAAAACGTCCAAAGAAGGTGACTCCACCACACTCCAAGGCAGTGTATTCCACTGGTGAACTGCTCTTATAATCAGGATCTTTCTAATGTTTAGGTGGAATCTCTTTTCTGGAAGCTTGAAGCCATTGCTCCATATCCTAGTCTCTAGAGCAGCAGAAAACAAGCTTGCTCCATAATATCTTAGTTAACTATTTCATAGTAATAGAAACATGTATCTCTTATACTCCATTTCTGGACTGCCAGCAAACACCTGCTGGACCCCAAGCACACCACTACTGGCAAGATCAGATGACAGAGCACCATAGTGCTATTTTTTATAGAGGCTCTCTAACCAAAAGAATAAGACTTCAGAGTTGGAAGTTAGAAACCATCTGCCTATTCCTGTGAAGCTGACATTTACTGTACACCTAATTCCTTGTATCTAACTATAAGTCTTGTATGGACATGTTCTTTATGTTTCATTATACCTGCACAGTGCCCATGATGCTCTTCAACACCAGTGCCACAATCCCGCAATGGAAATAACTGGGCTTGTACAAATATCATATTAGGTCAGGAATAGGGACCTTATTCTCTTCAGCTGCTTGAGTTATAACTCCTATTACCAGGTATGTCCTGAGAGCACATAACTGAATTTGTATATGGCTATCAGATATTTTGTGACTTTGATAATAGTACATTTGGGCAAACTGAATTCAAAATTCAACATTCACATAGAGCATATTTTATTTCTGAATGTACAGCAATCAAGATATATACAATAATTGCACTGAGGAGCAGCATATATTAAATAGTACATGATAACCAGCATGGTGTCGTGGTTTGAGCATTGGATTACAATCTTGGAGAGCAAGGTTTGATTCCCAACTCAGCCATGGAAATCCACTGGGTGACCTTAGGCACAGCACACACTCTGAGCCCCAGAAAACACCATGATATGTCCGCCTTAGGGTTGCCATAAATTGGAATCAACTTGAAGGGCACACAAAACAACAACAACATGCAAAATAGAACATGGTTGCTTTAGAATGGAGAGATACTAATTGAAAGCAAGCAAACTCACAAAGCTACAAGAGTTTGAAATCAAACAGTTTGAAGCTGTAGGCATTGCTGAGAGGAGGCAGAGATGTGAGAAAGTAAGAGGTTCTAAAGTAAGGGCAACATAATACTTTTCCTAATACACCCACACACACATACACACACCAAAGAAATAGGGGGCATTTTTAGGAACCTAAAATGTACAGGGAAAGTACTCCCAGAAAAACAGATTTAAGAGACATCAGAGGTTATCTCTCCTTAGTCCTGTTGTGTGAGAAGCTAGGCAGTATTTTTGGCTAGAACAATGCAGAGTCAAGGAGGACAAGCTACCCAAAGCCCTCTGTGCCAGAACAAGGAGTAAGAGAAAGAGAATGAGCCCATGATATTCTCTGGCCAAAATCCCAGATTCTGTGGGTCTGATTGAGTGGTTTCAGCTAGAAGTGAAGCATAGTTTAGGCAGTGATTTCAGCAGGAGAGGGCAGCTAGGTCAGTGATTTCAGGACGCAGCTCCCAGAAAGAGGAGACAGACAGTTTGAGTTTTTGGTTCCATTGGAAACCACCCCCACCCCCAGAATGAATTGCCTGTGGGTTTGGAATTCTTTTTAAAGCATCTTCTGTGGGAAAACTTAAGCTTGATGTCTGAAGCTTTCTAAAACAAAGGGACTTATTATATTGCCCTCATAAAGTGATTAAAACAAAGGATGTCCATCTGGAGTTCCTGAGGTATTAACCTGGGACTTGGTTTAACAAGCGCCCAATTAAGAAAGACATCACAGAAGTGTTAAATCAATCACCCTTGCCCAAGGGTGATGGTTCTTATCACTGGATTTTTCTGTCTATAATGTATTGTTTGCCAACTGTAGGGCCATATGCTAGAAAAGACCTTGTCTAGGATATATTCAGTATGCAATTGTTTGATCAGAAAATTTAAGCAAGTGTTATTTTGGTAGTTAATGGCATTTAGCAGGGGTGCTCTCTACAGTATTTGACCAGGAAAAACCTTTTCAGCCAAACCATTCTCTACTAGTCCAAAGAGTGATATGGCCGTATCTGGCTATACTCAACAACAACACTTCCTTATTATGGTCCATAGACCCAACAAGTACATGTTAACAACATGTAAGATAAATTAAAAGTGCAGGGACCAATTGGGTCAAATCATACAGGCAGAACTCATTTCAGATGTTTTTCCTTCATACAGAAGTTAACTGTTCTTTAATTCTGACCACCTCAGACAAAAGTTTGGCAACACCACCTCCATACTAGGATGTTTCTAATAAGAATTTGACATAAAATTGAGCTAGTTATCCTGGTAGATTTGCCAATAATGGGTTAATCATATGTTGTCAGACCTCCTCGTAGAATCCACAGGACAAAAGAATTGGCTTGCTGTCTGGTTACTGCAGGGACACAATCTTGAGGTGTAAGGGATGCCAGCAAATCCACCTCAGAGCATTTCAGAGGGAGAAACATTAAACCTGGCCTTTTTAAAAAGTCAGTGATGATAAACAACAGTCAAATCCTTCAATCAGCTAGGTCCTAACTTTTTTTACCTTGCATATGATCTTGGCGATCAAAGTTTGATTTCCCACTCATATGTGGAAATCCAGTGGGTGACCTGAGGTGTGTCACACACTGTTAGCCACAGAAAACCCCAGGATGGGTTCCTCTTAGGGTTGTCATTAGTTGTAAATGACTTGAAGGCACATCACCACAACAAGCATCCCTTGGCAGTCTATTTCCGTAAGCTGTACTTCTCATATTAGCAACATGTTTATAATTAATACAGTTACTGTTATTTCAAATTTATATGTTGTAACTGTAACTGTAATCCCAGTAAAGGGATTAAAAAAAACAATTGAATAATTAAGTGAACGTATGTATCTATGTTCAAAACTCAGAAGATACAGTGAATTCAAGAAAATACATCAGATTACATTTTTAAAAACTACAGTGCATTAATTAATTATTATTATTCTTTTGCACTGAAGTATTGGATGTGTCCTGAGAAATTTTTGGTGATTGGTCACTATCCACATTATGTTTCACCTTTTTTTTACTGTGCTGGTTTTAAACCACTGACCCGTATCTGATAATACACAAATAAGGAAGTAATTTAAAACTTAAAATGATGACAAAGGGAAGAGATGTACAAAAGACTCGTAAGAGCTCAGTCACTGAACACTGTTTACAGGCCTGACTGGGGTGCCCACTGCTCATAGTTCAGCTCTCCATTTTCTTAATGCAAACTCTCATAAAAACAGGCACCATGGCAGCTCCTATTTACTAGTCATCCTATGTCTCTGTAGCCTGAACTGCCCCATCTTAGCTCCCTCGAGGGAAGCTGACCAGCTGTGCCCCTTCACTTCCCTACCCCAGATCAGAGCAGCAACTGAGCCCCGCAAAAAAATGAAAGATGAAACTGCCTGTGGCTTAACATTTCCACTGCAAGCCCATCTCCCCAACTTTCTCCCCCCGCCAACTGCTTCCTCTCAGGTAAGTTGGACCGGGAGGAAAGGGTGTCGTCAACTAGTCCCATTCCCATTACACCAAAAGGAAGCATGGATATCTGAAGATGTCAAAAAAACAAAGAACAAACAGACATAGACCAAGCTCTCAGCCTTGCTGTTCCCCTTCTGGTGACCTTGCCCCACCAGAGACAACCACCATCATCACAACCACCACTCATTCCCTTGTGCTTTCTCTCACTCACCCATTTACTCACTCACACACGCACTCACCAGCATCATCTTGGCCCCACACTGCGTTGTTTGGATTTCCTCCCTCTAGGACAGAGAAGGACACCAATGGCTAGGGCCTGGGGAGGTGGAGCAGCCAGCCCTGCACCCCTGGAAACCTGTTGCAAGAAGCTGCCTGTCCTCCGCAATTGTCCGCTTGGCTTCCTCTCACTTGACCTGTGCTTAGATTCGGGCACCACCCTCACTAACTTTGTCCCCTCCCATCCCCACCTTCCCACTCTGGTTCCCCTCAGACAAAACGAGTGCCACCCTTAAGCCCAACCTGAAACTTTCCCCCAGTGATGGGGCAGGGAGCAGCAGCGCAGCCCCACCCAGATCCCACCCCCAAAGCAGGCTGGGCTCAGCTCTGAAGAGGCAAGAAGCTGCTTGCATGTGTGCCCTTCCAACACCATGAGGGAGTGGAGAAAGGGAGCCTTTTTCTGCCAGTATTCAGTTTTTTTCATGTACCCCTAAATGTCCTGGTGTATACATACCACAGGTTGGGAACCACTGAGCTAGGTAAAAAGGCCTGACATATTCTGTACTCAGTGAACTTGGTGAGCCATATGAATATAAGCAAGACCCAAAGTCAAGCAATATTATACTGTCTTTATTTACAGATTTGAGAGCAGTGTCAAAGCCAAGATGTAAAAGGACAGATGATGACAGCTTTTTGACCAACGGCTTGTATGACCATCCTAAGAGAGATAGAGAAGCCCAGAAACAGATGACAGACCTTCCATCCCGCGTGCTTTTCATCTGCTTCTCGGCTTAGGCATGATGGAGCCATGTCTGCCTTTTCTTCTCTCCCTTTAAGGCCAGGGCAGTGGCAGTTTGCATGGAAGGAGGGCTAAGTATTGAAAACTTTGATTTCCTAAAATTAATTTTTAGATCATTTTATAAGCAATAATTCAACAACTTCCTTAGTAGATAGTTTAGCCCAGGTCTCAAATGTGAGGGAGTGACAACATCGTTAGCAGAGTAGAGTGGAATTTTTTCCTGTCTTTAAGTGTAGACAAATAACCATTGCAGTCCATTAAGGCACCTTCAAGGTCATTTACAAATAGGTTAAATGAAATTGGTGGAAGAATACAGCCTTGGCTGACCCCTCTGGTGACTCATATTTCTTTAGAAAGCTGCTCCTGGATTCCACATCTGACCTGTAGCTGGCTGTTAGTATATAAAGCCTTAATAAGACTATTATCAGTCAAAACATTATTCAACTTCTCCCATAATTTAGTTCTGGAGTCAGAATCCAAAGCCGACATTAGGTCCATAAAACAACAACTTGTCTTGGAGAGGTCTAGAATATTTCACAGCAAGTTGAGAGAGGAACAAAGTTATCAAAAGTTGATTACAGCGTGTCCCCCTTATGTGTGAGGCCGGTATACACAATTTCCCCCATCTGCGCTGAAATGCAGTCTGAAAACATTTTGTTCTCTTTCTGGACCTCTTGCTGTTGTTAATTTTTATGTTTTTATCAGTTGTGCAGTGACTTTGGACTGCAAGTATTGGCTACAAAGCGTTCTTTCTCTTAGGTTCTAAAGTTCTGTCCAGTTCCAGTTTAGATTCTAAAGTTCTCTTCAAGCTGCATACTTGTTTCAATACCTTTATTGTACAACTCATTGAAAAAATAGCATTTACTGTTATCTGTTTTTTTCATTATCCACGATAAATCTGGGACCGTGTCCCTGCGGATACAGGGAACGTACTCTAATTCTCCCTAAATGCAGTAAGAATGCTACTAGAATTCAAAAAGGAAGTCGATCTATTGCATAGGAAATCAGCAGATAACAGACTAATTCTCTGGATCAGTGGCTTCACCTTTCTTGTAGATTGACATCACAGTTGCTTGCTTCCAGCTAGCAGGGATTTTGCCAGAATTATTAATCTTGGTAAAAAGAGCGGCCAACAGTGTTGATTAGTGTTAATAAGTTCTGCAGGGATATAATCAATACCCAGAGCCTTTCCACTTCTAAGCTGTAGAATTAAGTCAAAAACTTCTTCCACAGATACCAGATTCCATACAGAGCGAATGGCTCCATGTGAATTATCAAGGTCAGATTTAGAACCATTTATATCTGTAAAGATGGATCTAAAATTATATTCCCAATCCTGAGCCGGAATAACACAACCCTAAGATTCTGTGATTGTATGATTTTTGAGGATCAAAAGTCATATGAAATAATGTAGTCTTGGATACCTGCTGGAAGGTTAGTAGAGATGGAGCAAGCTTGATTTCTCTTGGGAGGAATTTTTATAGAGAATGACCTGCTATGTACTCACCTATCTAGCTTCCTGCAATAGTGAGATATGCAACAGATTCTCCATTGAGGATCCCGAATTTGGGTAGGCTCATATAGTAGGAAATTGTATTTTAGATATCCCGGTCCCCAGACATTTAGTTAGGTCAAAATGATCACCTTGAATTGAACCCAGAAGCAAATTGGAAGCCAGTTTAGTTGGTGCAAAAAGTGGTGATATCTTGTGTCTAAAATGCACACCAAACAACAGTTTGATTACTGCCTCTGAGCACTTTTCAAGTGCAATCCCGTATAGAGTACAAGATAGTAATCAAGCTGAGAGACGATTAAGATATGAACCACTAAAGGTGAGTAAAAGCACAGTCGCCACATGGGCTTCCAGGAGTAATGCTAGGTCCAAGATCACCTTCAAGCTGCAAACATGATATTTCAAAGGGAAGCAGTCCTATCCAGAAAATGGTACATTCACAATCCCATGGTGATTTTCCTGCTGACGAGCAGACCAATCTTGTCTGGAATGATCCTCAATCCTATCCCCACACTGGGATGGCTTGCACCTCAGTCCAGTCCAGCCTACATCCACCCCTTCACTGCATCCAGACAGTAATTCAGGACTTCTACAGTCTCCTTGGTATCAGTTGTGAAAGAGAGATGTACAGATGGAAGACATGTACATGCCTGTAAGTGCCTATATCTTTGTAAAATAGTATGGGTTGTGGTAAGGACCAACTAGTGTAAACTAGTGCAGCTGATCTATCCAAGTCGTTGTTAGTCATTATTGGTTTGTAAACCTTTTTGCAGGCCTATCTCAGCCTTATATAGAAGTTAAGCGTTTAGCTACTGAATTAATACTAATTTAACTGTGATTGGTGCAGCCATGTGGAACAGCATATGAGACTGGTTCTTTTAGGATATGGAGACAATAACCTCACCAATGGTTACAGATTTATTAAATAGCAGGCGTTTCTTATGTATATTAAGTACAGTAAAGTCTCTACTTAAAGCAAGTCCTGCAGAAAAACTCACTTTTCCAATCAGCTGTTGAGAGTCCAGATATGCAATAGTGGAGATTCCCAAGACCAAAGATGTGCAGCACCTTGCTGGCTTTTCTAGTCTGCAGTGAGCATTCTCAGGACTATTCGACAGGAAGTTTTATTACCAGAAACCTCTCTGGACTACATGCAGTCTTGCAGTCCTTGTTGATAGTTCTTGTTGTCTTCTGGGCATATGCTTATGATTAATGGCCCCTGTGTCTAGTGTTTACATCTAAACAAACTAATAAAGTATGTTGTGACAACTGATTGTCTAACATCTGTATCTAATAGGTTATGAATGCATGGTTGGTAACAGTGATTGGTACAAGTTCCTCCCTGCATCCCAAATCTGTGCAGAGTAAGTGGTGATGATAAGCGTCATCAGATGCCAAAATTATACAGGCTGAACCCCAGTAAAGGCCAGAACTTGGCCACAGGCTTCTGGGAGAAATAAGCTGAGAAAGTTAGCATAACAAGCAAAGAAGGTTAGCATAATCTGACAATTAGCACCTCATCCTAATCCTCCTTGTACAAAGTTCTTCCAGGTTTCTTTCCCACTACACCATATTTGTTTCTTGTGTTGGCTAATTCAGCATCTAAAACATGGAGATGGCTCTTCTTTTTTAGAAAGTTGATCACTAAATGCTTTCAAGTACTTTTCTTCTCAGTGTGCCCTTTCACACTCTGTAGTGAGTGTGTGTCCTCTCATAGTGCTGTGTCTCCATGTCAGCAGCTATGGCTGCACCCTATGGAATCCTGAGGTTTGTAAGTTCATGAGGCGCTACGACTTTCTAGCTGAAAATTCTAAGTACTTGTCCCTAAACTGCCAGTTCGAGGATTCCATAGGACGTGACTTCTTTTAGTATCGAAATTGGAAGAGAACAGTGCCTGCAGAAGTGGAGTATGGAGAGTTAAGAGTTAAGATTACTTATTGCCCTTTTTTGTTGTGAAAATAAAGGCTTTCACACAACGCATGGAGTTTTTAGATGTAAACAAGACTGCAGAAGCTAGAATTACTGTAGTAAAAAGAACAGAGAATTGAGAGACAGAAAAGAAAGAGGGGAGTTACTGAAAAGAGAAGAAGGAGCAATTTGTAGATAATAAGGGTGTGGGGGGAAGAATTACCCATGGCAGAGGTGAGTGAGTCAGAGATAGTCCAGAAGCAGAGACAAATAGAAGAAGAAGAAGATCCTGAAATATGAGCTTGTTCTGTACAAAGAGAAAAGGAATTAGACATTCATTTTCAAAAAAGAATAAAAATGAAGCAAATGCGCACCCATTTGTTTTACATTTATTGGAATGCTGTACAAGTGTTAAAAAAATTAAAAGCACCTGTTTTTCAACAGATGCTTTGCAATGCAGTTTACTGCCTAATATTTTTTAATTTTTAAAAATTTATTTTCGTACTGTAATAGCAAAATTGTCTTATCTTCTTCCTTCTCACTCTTGTACTAATAGGGGATAAATTAATACCAGTTTCATGGCTTCTTTCCTGAACCTGGGCCATTTTTGCACTAGACTGTTACAGCGCTATTATTCTACTTTCAACATCCTATGGAATCCTGAGTGGCCCCTCCTGAAACTGCAAACCCCAGGATTCCACAGGATGTTGAAAGTGGAATAATAGAGCTATAACAATCTAGTGCGGAAATGGCTTTAGTTGCTGGTATGTGGAAGGAATAAGGGATGGTATCCATAGCTTTGTCTGATGCAGGTCACAAGAGGCATTGTTTCTGCCTCTGTTAGCATAACAGTGATGGAGGAGAAGTAGTGGCAGGGTAGAGTGTTCTACCACAGGCAGTGGGGGTGGGTGTCTCTGCCCTCTCTACAACATGTAATGGCCTCTCAGCCATCCACCTGGGGAAAATAGTGTTACCCCTTCAACAATATTCATTCGTTTAAGTTTTACTTCTAGCATATTGTGCTTTTCTAAACCACACTGGAAACTTTGCTGAAGGACAATAGAAAATTCTTTATATGAATAAAATGAATAAATCTACCTTGGAATCATCCTTAACGGTGAATGGTGTGGAAATGGTGTGGAAAACTTTATTAGCAACAAACGTCAAACAATGAAAGCTGCTATGGTGTACTTGACATGCTTTTTATCATTTTTATTAGAATGCCCCTGTCATTATAATACACAATAATTATTCAGGCAAAGCCCAGAAGCTGTAACACTTTGTAAACTGGACATATGACTGATTGGTTCTGATGAAGCCATCAGAATTTTCGTTGTAGAGTTCTGAATCATCAAAACTGCAAAAGTCAACCCAAAATGTCCTTCAATCAGTCACATTTCAGATCTTTCAAATAAACTATGAAGGCCTTTTGTCATTCCCATCCCCTTCCATCCCTGTGTTTGTAACCTCATGGTCTTAGACCAGACATGGAGGATATAGTAGTAGGTGACAAGGAATATGGAATAATATCTGAATTGTATGTAGCAGAGTAGGAAAACTACATTATCCCTCAAAATACATAAAATGAACTCTTGAGCACCTCTTGAAAAGTTATTGTTAGCTCTTGTCAAAACTTGACCAACAGAAACCAATAAAATATTCTGTGCACGGTGTCAAACACAGCTAATGAGACATGAGGAGTAGACAGGAAAAAATAACAGATTATAGGTAAGAAGTATTGTGAATATAGGTAAGAAGTATTGTGAATGAAGTGTGAGTAGGCAGCTGGGATGAATGACTGACATAGCAAAAAAGCTGAGACAGACAGGAAAAGAAAGGCCCATCATTCATTTAAAGAGAATAGACATATTCAATCACTTGATTGATATCTTCCCATCTAATCATCCTAGGAAGCTCTGAAGGGGCTTGATGTAAAAATAACCTCTGCAAAATCAGGAACTGATTGCAGATCTTTGTGAGGTATACTTAATTTTCCAGGGGAAGAAGGCAGAATGGCACTGCATTGTAGATACAGAGGTATAAGAGACTTCAAAATCAAAATGATATAACTCATCCAGACCAGCCAAATTAATTTTTCACAGACTGGAATAATAGTTTTTGAGGATAGAGGAGGAAATGATCTGTGTTTGGGAGGTCAGGGTTGATTATTTGTCTGCACTATTGGGAGGCTTGTGTGGGTGTTTTTGTTTGTTTGCTGAGTCACTGACATGGATAATGGTGGAGGTATCAGCTTCTGGCTTTCGATTGTTGCTGCCTTAGTATTTGGAGCTCAGCAAAAAAGAAGAGAGGAACAGGCATTTTTGTGAGCATTTCTTAGAAGACTTCGGTGGAAAAGTCTGGACTGCTGTGCCACGTATAAAGGATGATGAAAGCGGATAGTGATAGACTTGTTGTGCTGTCTTGCAACATATGTGCCATGTTTGTGTATTCGCCCAAAGGTCTGCTGTGCTGTAGCTGCAGCAAGTGCAAGCTGGCTTCACTGTTGAAAAAGCAGGTAAAGTACCTCAAGGTCCATGTATCTATACTTCAGCTTTTTAGGGAGGCTGAAGCTTTTTTGGAAAAAGTGGAGCAGACTTTCTCGAAATGGCAAGAAATGATGGATGCCTATAAGGAAGGTGACAATTCCCAAACACAAGAGGAAGATACTTGAAGGAATGTGATACACAGAAGCAGAACACTTGAGACACATGTTTCAGGCTTGGAGCTACACAACAATTTCCAACCTTCCCCTTAATTGGCAATTATGAAACATAGGAACAAGGACAGAACCTCACACCACTGAAGGCAAGGAGGCAACCTTGGAAGGTTCTGTGGATGGAAGGGTTATTGTTAATTCCCACAGGAAGAAGAGCAATATGGTGGTAATAGGTGCAAGGAACTGAAGTGGTGGTGGTGTGGGCCTGACAAGTTGTCTTGAGAGGTGTGCTGTCTCTCAAGCACAAAGAACTGTGAGGCTGACAAAACTCATCAGGCCCACTGACCATTACCCTCTCCTTCTGATCCACATTGGAACAAATGATACTGCAAGATATAGCCTTCAACATATTGCAAAGGACCATGAAGCTCGAGAGAGGAAGGTAAAGGGCCTCAAGATGCAGTTTGTTATTTCGTTGGTCCTTCTTGTTGAAGGAAATGGCCCAGGAAAAGGAATACAAATACTCCAAGTGAATCACTAGCTACACAGATGGTGCTTTCAAGAAAGATTTGGATTCTTGAAGAATGATCTGCACTTTCAATGAGAAGGACTTCTTGCAAAAGACAGATATACCTCACACCAGTTGAAAAGAATGTATTTACTAGGAGTCTTGCACATTTGATCAGAAGAACTTTAAACTGAGTAACAGGGAGAGAGGATAGTATTCTAGGTGACTGGAGGACACCAAAGTACTGGGGACAATAGAATCAGTGATACAGAGAGAATTGGGGCAATATGACCAAGGTTCAATAGTGCAGAAAAAACCAATAAGGAACCTGCTAGAGAGAATGACCCATGGTGTCAGACATCTCTACACTAATGCACAGAGCATGGGAAATAAACAAGATGAACTTGAAGTCTTCCCATAGAGAAATATTAGGTGCCATCCCATGGTCAGGTATACTAAAAGAGAAAGAAGTTTATGATGGATCGGAGTTTCTTAAAAGGAAATACTGAAGACACAGTTTCAAACAATTCCATTGAGAAGGAAAAATGGGAGCTGTCTAAAGAAACCAGAGTGGATGTCTAAAGAACTTTCAACTAAACTAAGATTTAAAAGGGACATGTACAAGAAATAGAAAAAGGGGAAAGTCACCAAAGAGAAATTCAAACAAATAGCCAGCACATGTAGAGAAAAAAAGTCAAAAAAGTTTAAGTGCAGAATGAGTTCAGGTTTGCTAGGGAGGTTAAGAACAATAAAAGGGGTTTTTTGTTTGTTTGTTTTTTGGTCATGTCTGTAGCAAAAGCAAAAACAAGGAGATGGTAGGGCCAATGTGAGGAGAAGATGGAGAAGTGGTAACAGAGGACAGAGAAGTGACAGAATTATGCAACGTCTTCTTTGCCTTGGTATGTGTAAAAAGATCCATAACTTAGAGCACAGAAACAGGTATAAAACCTTTATCCTTTGGGTAAAAAAAAAAGAGGAGACCAACAACAGCAACCTCATTCTGAGAGTCTATTACAAACCTCCCAGTCAGCCTGAAGATTTGGATTATGCCTTCCTAAATGAAATGACCAAATACACACACACACACACACACACACACACACACACACATATTAGAAATGGGAGACTTTAACCACCTGATATTTTTTGGAAGTCACACTTTGCCAACAGTGTAAGGTCCTAGCCTTGCAGACTTTTCATTGTACAAAAGGTAGAGGAAATAAGGGAATCTGTTATTTTTAATTTGATCCTAATCAGCAAAGATGAACTGGTTATTGAGATAGAAAATGTAGGATCCTTTGGGGATCCTTTTCTTCTGAAAAGAAGACAATGCTCTAACTGGTGAAAATAAAACAGATCTGCAGCCCAGAATACTTAAAGAGGAAGTAAAGGAACATTTAGATCCTCTAGATGAATTCAGGTTTTCAGGGCTGAATGAACTGCATCCAAGAGTACTAAAGGAACTTCCAGATCTAATCGCAGTCATCTTTGATAATTCTTTAAGAACAGGGGAAGTCCCAGAAGATTGAAGGAGGGCAAGTGTTGTCTCCATCTTCAAAAAGGGCAGAAAAGAGGACGTGAGACAGCCAGTCAGTTTGATGTTGATACAAGAAAAGGATCTAGAAGAAATCATTACATAGTCTGTGGGCACTTTGAAAGAAATGCTGCAATTAATAAGAGACAGCATGGGTTTTTTGAAAACAAGCCATGCCAAGTTGATTTTATATCTTTTTTTAATGGAGTCACAAGCTTGATAGATCAGGGGAGTGCTACAGATGTAGCATAACTTGATTTCAGCAAAGTGTTCGACAAGGTGTCCTATGATACTCCTGCAGGCAAACTGGTAAATTGAGGGCTAGACAATGCTACAATTATATGTATCTGTAATTGGTGGACCAAAGACCAAAGAGTGTTCACCAATGGTTGCTCTTCATCTTGGAGAGAATTGACAAGTGGGGTCCTTCAGGATTCTGTCCTCGATCTGGTGTTGTTTAACATCTTTATAAATGACTTAGGTGATGGAGTAGAAGGAAGCTTACCTAATTTGCAGATGACACCAAACTATGAGCTCAGAAAACAGGATCATAATTCCAAATGACTTTGACAATGGACAGAGCTGAACCAATACTCACAAAAGAAATTTCAGCAGGGATAAATTTGAAATATTCCACCTATACAGAAAAAAAATTAAATGCATAAATATAGGATGGGTGACCCTGGGCTTGAAAGCAGTACATGTGAAAATGATCTGGGATCTCAGTAGACCACAGGCTAAATGTGAGTCAACAGTGTAATGCAGCAGCCAAAACATCCAGTGCAATCTTGGGCTGCATCAACAGACGTATACTGTCCAATAACGGAAGTAATAGTGCTACTCTACTCTGCTTTGGTTAGACCTCAATGGAATATGCTGTCTGGTTCTGGGCACCGCAGTTCAACATGGATATTGACAATCTAGGACATGTCCAGAGAAGGGCAACTGTTACCCCAAAACAGGGGAGACTCAGAGATCCACCTTCAATGCCAGTACTTCCTTGAAACAGTAAGTCATATTAGCACAGAATAGGAGCCCTGAGAGAGGGGGATAACCTAATGAGATGTTTTATAACTATGTTTACCAGTACTTCTGCAGGGAAGAACCAGTCGGAGATCCAAAAAGCAAACTTAATGTGTTTTATTGAGGGAATTGCAATCACATGCACAAGATCCAAGCAGTCACACAATCTGTCAAGAACAGAATTCACTCACAAATAATACAGTTCATTGATTTCTGTTTATTTGGTGTGTAATACGTGTATGACTTTAGTGAGTGGTCTGAAGGCAAAGAGAAAGTAAGTGAGCTTAAGATCCTCAGTGACCCCTCCCACTTCTGAAGGTCCTGGGAACTAGTGATATCAGCATTAGGTGCATACCAGAGGCAAGTACAGGTATTATTTACTTAACAGCCTTCAAGCTGAGTCTACTACATAATCTACTAGCAGTGGAACAACCCAAGAGAATCACACAAGGCTAACTGAAGGAAAAGGGAGGAATGTTTTGGATAGCAAGATTTAAGGGTGAAGTGGGTAATATTTACCTATTCAGAAGAGCAGTGAAGAAGGCGATGTGGCTTAGACAGAAATCTAAAGACAGTACACAATTTGGAATCAGAGTGGCGACCAGGAATTGGTGTACGGCAAGTTGACTGGGCAAAAACGGGGGTTTAAATACTTGATTTCTGCTGCAAGCTTTTTATTAAAGTTGCTTTTCCTCCCACCATTGGTCTCTAGTACAACTTGGGCTGCTCTATCTATAACATTTGGGCTTTTCTGCCCAGCACTTGCTGAATTCCTGCCCCAAGTAATACTGTCTCCTTCTCCACCCAAGCTCAATTTAAAGCCCTCTTGATAAGATTTGCAAGACTCTTAGCAAAAACATTCCTGCCAGTGACTGTGAGGTGCACCTCATCCATTGCCAGAAGACCATCTTTATGAAAATGCAAACCGTGGGCCAAACACCCAAATTATTCCCATCTGCAGAGCCAGTTGTTCATCTCCACTACTCTTCTCTTTCTTCATGGGCCATGTCCTTCAACAGGGTGAAGAGATGAAATTACAACCTGTGCACCAAGGTCCTTCAGCTTCCAACCCATAACCTCATAATCCTTTGTGATACGCTGAGAGTTGTGCCTTGCAGTGTCATTGGTTCCCACATGAACCAAAAGGAGGAAGTTTGTCAGTGGGCTTGACCAGTCTTTTCAGCCTCTCTGTTACATTGTGGATTTTGGCCCCAGGGAGACAGTACATCATGATTCATCCTGTCAGGGTTGCAAATTGTTGCTTCTGTTCCTCTCAGCAAGGAGTCCTCAACCACCAGAACCTGAAACACACATTCTGATTCCTGACAGAATCAGAATGTGCATTTCTTGTGATGGCAGGTTCTTGGATAATTACAAATACCATGATTTGTAAATGCAAGTTTTTAAGAAGTTCTCTCAGTGCTAAATAATGCCCACCTCTAACATGTTAACGTAGTGCAATGATGAACAAGGTGAAGTCTGGGGCTAAATGCAGTCCTGGGCACATTTTATGCCCCCCAGTGCCCTCAGAAGCCAAATTGTTTAAACTTTTTTGACCCCAAATTCCCCCCTCCCCCAGAGGCACAGAAGAACAATTTCTACATTTTTCTGCTCCCTCAGGCTGTTAGGCCAGGAGGAAACTTTTTCCAACAGGAAATGAACTGAAAATTGACTTCTGGATCACTTCAAGTAGGAAAAAAAGGTTTCCCAATCCTTAGAAAACTTGCCAAACATGGGGTGTGTGGTGGAGCATTGGAGGCAGAATTTTAAAAAAAGAAGGGTCTATAATGGGGGATGGAGCCCCCTCAAAGACCCCTGTGGGGCCAATGGGGCCCCCAACTCCCTGACAGTTGCCAATCCCTAACTCAAACCTATCGCTTTCTTTGTACTGCTTTAATTTCAAGGCCATTTGGTCCCACCAATTATAATTCCCCTGCTCTACACATACAGGTATGCATGTGTATATATGTATATGTATATGTATATATGTATGTGATTACTCATGGTAATATTTTATGCATCTGGCAAAGTCCTAAAGCCAATTGCTAATCCCAACTAAAGTAAATCATTAAATCAATTAAATTTAAGGTATAGCATTGTAAGTGACTCCTGAAAGGCAGTATGAAGCGAAGGAAAGGATTTTGTTTTTAAATAGCTTTGTTATCTGCTTGTTTGGAAACGTCCTCTCCAGGAATTTCCCTCCCATCCTTTCTCAACAAGAGGTGAAAAGAATTTGCAGTAGAGACAAAGGTGGTGGTTCTGTCACCTTTACTCTCCACCCCACTTTTCTCTGTTGGATAAAGTCTCAGCCCAATTATAGTGATTCAAGTCAAGTTGGAGCCGCATGGGACTTGAACAGGTTCTACTAGTCTTGAATGTACCAAATCAGATTGCATTCAAACAAGGACACATTTTCCAATCAGCTGTTCTAGGGAATAATTAGTTGGCTTAATACAATGGCAGATGGTTTATTGTTTTGTTTTTTCCCTACAGGTTTTCTTCTGTGCATTTTTAAAGCAAAGAAAAAGATTATATAAGAACAAAATCTACTGGCAAAAAAAGAATACAAAACTTGTTTTTTCTCTGTGTATATAGGTGGTATTTATGAACGAAAAGATATGGAGGATGGAGGGAGGGCTTTGAGGAGGTTGACTGCTGTTTTTTTACTTTCTGGTGCTGTTAACAAGCTGTAAATTGTTAGTGACAATCATACACTTCCTGGCACTCGAAGGAGGCAGCTTGATTTAATCGCTGGGTTTCCATTTATTATTCTGTTGTGCTATTCCACCAGAGAATGTGACTGATCAAGCAACTGCTCCCTGGAGCAAAGAAGGGACTTTTTAAAGCAGGGTTGTATCTAAATCCTCAGTACAAATTGCCATATTTCTGGATTCCCAGAGTGTCCTATTAGAGCCTGTGGGGCATTAAAGCTCATTAATACAGCTGTCAGAGAAAGGGAGAGGGAAGAAGGCAAGTGGCTAGCTATCCAGTTGCTTAGCTTCCTTAGAAATGAGAAATTAATACATCTGCTTCATTAATATTGCCCTGCATTGGTGGTTTGTTAGCTGTTGGCTTTAATGATCTAAGTGCCTACCAGCCAGCATGCTGACTTGAATTGGATACACTTTCAATTATCTAAATTTTGTTTTTAGTCATCTTCCAGCCCCGCCCTGCCCCCATCCTTGATTGCAAAATAACTCAAGAAGAATAAGGGATCGGGAAAGTTGCTATTCCTCCCACTTTTTTCTCTAGAAACATAATTTAATAGCTGCTGTTCTTATTTATATCAGTTGTTACCCAAGTTTTTAAGCCGTAAAATTGCTGCATGAAGATGAGGTGATTGGATGGTTCTTGTAATAGAACTATTTAATGACATAGAGTAAATTTTGGCATCCAGAAATTTGATATGATATGATATGATATGATATGATATGATATGATATGATATGCAGGAAAATGCAAATGAAAAACAGTTGCCAGCTGTTTCCCAACCGAAGCTTCCTAGTGTGATGAATCGAATAGCACAAGGGTAGCCCTCCAGCTGTTGTTGGACTGCTACTTTCAGACACCCCAGCCAGCGGTGAATGAGACTTACACACCAACAATATCCAAAGAGCCATGTGATTCCCAGTCCTGGACTGGGAGTTGAATAAGATGGCATGATTACATCAGGAAAATGGATGTCCATAAGGCTGCTTTATGATATCAAGTCTTTGGTCCATCTAGGCCAGTGTTGTCTAATTTGAATGGCAGAAGCCGGGTCTTTAACACAGGGTTTCCCAAACCCACTGAGATGCCTGAGCTTGAACCTGGGAACAGCTGGACCCCAAGCAGGTGCTCTACTAATAATTTTTTTTTCTCTTCAGTGTTGTTTTTGGTTTTAAAATGACTTACATTTTTATATTCTTTTGGTGGGATTGGCCAGTTTTCATTTTACCTGCATTATACACCTCAGTTTTAGCAGATCTTCATTGCTCCCCTCCCCAATTTCATTGGAAACCCAAACCTGTCTTCTGACATCTATAACTTTGCCTTTTTCATCCAAATGATTTTAAAAATTCTACCTTCCCCATTTGGGACAGTTAGAACATTTCTGTTTGAGAGTGCATTAAAAGATAAAGGCATTATGTCCGTTTTGCACTGCTTTCTACAGGACACCTACAGATTTTCTCCAGATATTAACGTTGTCATTTTCTCTTCAAATGATATAACATTTACAGGGACTTGTTAGTCTTCTGGGCACCAAACAAGTCTCATACAGGTTGAACCAAGCAGCATTCATTTTAGAGGCAATGAACCCCAAACAAAAGAGAGAATAAAAATTCATAGTTGCCACGTTTTTCCCCCACTCATACCTGTGGATTCTGTGATTGTTTCTTCTAACCCAAATAGGCTGCTTTCTGTGGAAAATCCTTTCGAATGTTGGGTTGTCTCATTGGAATTGCTTTGCCTCATATACAGACCCTACCTGTCAGTTATAGCCACCCTTCTCCGGTACCTAGAGATTGATGAATCAGTCTATTTTGCATTCCGTAGTGATTTACCTTCTTTAATGATTGCATACTTTTTCAAACACAAGAACACTCTGCCCAGTTTTCACATCACCTTGCAAATGCTTTGAGCAAAAAATATTCATAAAAAATTGTACACAATTTTGAACACATTTCTACGTAATGCATAGTTTTTACAGAAACCTTCTCCTAATTTAAGGCCTTTATGTTTTTCTCTTTGCATGTAGGCATTTGATGTTATATAAATATCCTGTATACAAGAGTGAAAAGTGAGGAATAATTGTGGTTCACATCTTAGGGCATTGACTGGTTAAGGACATGTTTTATCCAGTCCCTGTGCTTTGGGGAAACTGTGACGTTGGCAGTTTCTTCTCCTTCCTAATGCCATCAAAGATCACAATTTTAAAAAGCTCCATTTCTTTTTCTAGAATCCTTAGTTCCTAATCCCTGTACCTGTCTTTATGAAACTTTGCAGCTTTGCAACCTGGTGATGACTCTGATACGCCATTATCTCATACAAACTGCCAAACAAGCTGCAGACAGAGGAAAAGGCAAACTAATTACTCCTCTCCCCTGAATATAATCAGAAGTCTCCTTTCCCCAAACCATTGCATTTCCCTGAACCTCCTGACACTGTTCACCCACCTTTATGCTGTATTTCATTTTCATAAATGTGGCTCACAAGGAAGGTAGGAAGATTCAAGTGTGTCTTCTGGTGGATATCCTTCAAAGAGGCTGCTCTTGCGTAAATATCCCTGCATCTATTCACTTCGCTATGATGATCTTAGAAAAAGTAACCTTATATAAAAGTTATTGCAAAAGAAAAAGATAAGCAAACTAACGAACTTTAAAGGTACATGTTACAAGAAAATTATAGCTTTTTAAAATCTCCCAATCCAATGGATTCATGTCCTGAGCTGAAGCTGACTAGTTTTGAATTGGTCTGAGCAGAAGGAAGCCATTTTCCAATTCCAGAGATTAGAATCAGTATGTTAATATTAGTTCTGTTATACATTGGCTTTATGGGAACATTAGCTACATTTATTTGTTTCCAGGCTCACTAAATAAAGAAAAAAATAATTTGAGTTTCCTCAAATATAGTTTAAAAGAAGGTGAAAATTGTATTGTTGAGGGATCACAGTTGTACTGTGGAAGAAGTAGGAAGACTAGTAATGGTTATCAAAGTGTGTCAAGGTCTGGAAGTGAAAGATGCTTTCCTATTTTATAAGCCTTTAGCAATAACAGTCATTTTAGGAACTAAACCAGATGATTGAGTCTGTTAGTATCTCTTTCTCCCATATCTGACTTTAAAACACACACACACACACACACACCTCAAGTTCTCTATCTCTTCTTTATAAAGAATCTGAAAAGCTCTTTTCAAAAAAAAATTCCTCTGAATGAAGTAAACACTCATCCATACCTATTTGGAACACAGGAATTTGCGTTGTACATTTATCAGTCCAGGTCCAATCCTTGGCATTTTCAGGCATCCTTTGGAAAGATTGTTCCGAAGTCCTTGAGAGTTCCTGTAAGTTAGTGTACATTACAGCCATGGCACATGTGGCTTTCCAGATGTTGCTTGACTCTAGCTTCCATCAGCCCCAGCCCGCATGGAGTCCAGCAACATTTTGAGTGCCACGGTTTCCTAAGACAGTACACCACTGTATAGATAATATTGATCTATGTGAAGCAATGGGGTGACTTCACATTAGGCGCCCTCCTGTGTTCCACAGTTCTTCCCAGTGTATTACATTATCTAACATCACTGAAGTGTTTATTTCATGCAGCGTGAATTATTCTGCCATTGCCTGTCTCCCGTCAGTGTGAGAGCCAGAAATCTGTTCATTCTTCTTGTTAAAAATGTGATGGGAAAGAAGAGAACAAAGCATAATCTTCCTGCAGTATCAACAGTTAAAAATATGTCTCAGCAGTGTCAGTGTGTGAACTTGTAGACTGAAATCCAAAAGACTGTATTTAAAGGTTGCACTCTCCAGGCAAGATGTATCTATTCTCCATTCTTAATAACTTGATCTTTGAGAGAGCCTGAGGACAGATCAGAATCTTGAAAGATGACAGTGGTAGCAAATTGCACTAGCACAAGTTTAACATCCTCCAAAGACCAAAAAAAAAAGGGGGGGGGAGGGTGATTTACTAAAGACAGATCCCAGAAAGACTGAACAATTCCTAGAAAGTAAAGCAGCTGGAACATATCAGCACAAGGCACTCTGGAGCAAATGCCAAGTTCAGAACTCCCTGGCAGGACCACTGCAGCTGCTTTGATCTGCCAACCTGCTTTCCAGCCATGGGTTTCTTTAGTGGCTGTGGCTACAGTACATCTGGAAAGACATCTGCTGTTTAAATGTGCTCCCAATGTGATGTCCAGTACATTTAGGGAAGTATAAGTGGAAGGCACGTTCTGAGATCCAGGTGAAACAAGTTGGGATGGGTGTGTTTGTAGAACTTTCCTGTCCCAACTGTTGGATGGGGCATTGACTAGAGAGGTGACTGCTCAGATGGGCATGTATTGTACTTGCCAAGGGTTCCTCCAGCTGGGAGCCAGACCAAGGCTGCATGACACCTGTGTGGGGGTTTTTTTATGGGTCAAATAGCTGCTTGAGGAGAAGTGCTTTTAAGTGGGAAAATGCTGCTGGCATAAAGATTAAATCAACCCCTTTCTCCCCTTTGACTGCTATTAACATTGAAAAATCTAAATCCTACAGGCTCATATTTGCAGCTCTTCCATATCACCTTAATTTGGCCCTGAGAAAGCATTTTTCTCTGACTGCAGCAATTTCTGATTCTTTCATACCCATTCTTCTTTCCCCTCTGCCACAGCTCCCCCCACTCTTCTCTTTTTAATTTTATTTCCCAGTTTAAATCATGCATGCTATAATACAATAAGCAGTAAATCATGCAAATTGGTCTAGGTTACATTTTGAAAAATGTTAAGAGGAAACTGTTAAGAGACCTGCTTCTGACAGCCAATGCATTTCAAAGTTGAGGGATTTGAAATATTTCAGCAGTGGGCCTAAAACAGCATTATAAATTAGTTCAACTTATCAGCCCCAAACAGAATTATTCATCTTCCAAAAGGGTATTTCATGCCCGCTAGGCCCAAATGAACATTCACCTTCATTCTTGCCCTGCTCTAAGGGTAGGTCTCACTTTGCTGAATTCTCCTGATTCATTACAGTATGTTACTTTATGAATTTTTTATCAGCATTTTAATAGCTCTTTCCGATGATTGAATGTAACTGATTCTTGTACTAGAACACTGATTGAACAGAAAGACATTAATGTATGTCATAGGGGATGGCTCCTAGCTAAGCAGCACAGTTTTTACCTACAAGATGTTCTCTCGCTCCCTCTCCCTAATTTTGCAGATGTGAGAGACTGTCTCTAGGAGCACATGAAGTTATGGAACACCTAGTTAGACACAGGTCCATCTATATCAGTAGCATCTAATCTGACTAGCAGTGGCTATCCAGAGTTTGCCAGATGAGTCTTTACCACTCGAGGTGCAAGCGGATGAACTTGGTGTATACAAAGCAGGGGACTGATCCCGGAGCTGCAGCCCCACTTCAATACTCCGGGCCACAGTGGCCATCTAGCTTAATACTGTCTAATTGCATATTGTCTATACTGACTGGCAGCAACTGTCAGGCTTTGAGACAGGGTCTTCTTTCTTGCATTGCATTTGAGAAGGCGGAGACTGAATGTGCAGATTCTCTATATGTTCTTCAACTGCAACCTGTCCTCTTCTTCTAACATTTTTCCCTAAGAAGGAGTTCCCTATACCTAAAGCAATTGTGATTGTTCCTTTACCTTCCTTTCTTCAGAAATTTCAAAGGGAAAAGATGCATCACTTCCTTTGAAAGCTGAATAGAGGTGGTAGAGTGCAGTGGGTAGGATGTTGCATGCAGCTGTGTGGTATCTGTGTTCAAATCAAATTGAAACTAGTGTTTGGCTATGGATCCCATCATCTATTTGAAAAACAAACCTTATCTCTTCCTGGTAGTTTTTTCCAGTCTAGTCTTGGTATCCCTGTTGCTGGAGGAAGGGGAAAACCTTCCTGGCTCAAGCCCTAGTGCCCATTCTGCGCTTTCTCATTTGCAGTTGACATCCAAGCTGTCAGTTACTGGCTGTAGGACTCCACTGCTATATAAACAGAACGGGCAGAGCGGGGAGTGAAGATGTGGGCTGTTGGAATAGATATCTGCTCTAAAGTATCAGCCAGCTCTCGTCAGGCTGGCAGCTCTGCAGCCATTGATACTGTCAGGAACTTCAGGTGCTGCTTTCTTCATCTGTGTTCCAGGAAACAATGGCCGTTTCCACACGAGACTGTTATAGCACTATGATTCCACTTTCAACATCCTATGGAATCCTGGGGTTTGCAGTTTAGGGAAGGGCCAGCCGGAATCCATAGGATGTTGAATGTGGAATCATAATGCTATAACAGTCTCATGCAGAAATGGCCAATCAGAGGCAGGGTACAGTTAGGGACACTGAACAATGTCTTATACCACTTCTGAATATGTATCCGTATTCAGTTTTACAATTATATTGCTGCTCCAACAAAGAGTAGCACGGTTTCCAAACTGAGTCAGTCATCTCTGCCACAGTTCTAGAATGACCTTTGAAAACCACTGTTTTCAGGCATCCATTTTAGCCTGGCTTCTCCTCTGAAACAATGTGTTATGGTGTCAGCTCTAGATCTTAATTTTATTTCCAGAACTGTTTGCTAGGTCACTGTTTTGAGCTCCAGAGAGCTGTCTTGTTTCCATGTACAACAAGGAACCTGAAAAAGTAATGTTTATCAGTGCTTCTAGAAAGCATATTACCCGTATTTTACCTTTACCCGCCTGAATCTTAAGGATGACTACATAGCTGTGCTTCCCAGATTTGGTGAGCATTTTATTTTATGCTGCTAGCTGTCCCGCATTATAAACTTTCATTTTTAAAAATAGTCCCTGTCTTTTCTAGAAGACAAGATATGCACTTAACATTTTGCCAAATAGTTTGGTCGGAAGAACGCCTCCTGCTGTCTTTTGGCATGTTTCAGTGTGTTTAGCCAATAAATGAAGCCCCTGACAGTTTGACAGTGAATTGGTAGTTTGACAGTTGAGGGCTGAGCTAATCGCCCCTAACTCTCCAAATACATGCTTTCTCAGTCTCTAGAAACAGGACAGTGAGTGTTTTGCATGGTCATTTGACTGGAATTCCTGGAATGCTGTAACACAACTAACACAGAATGACTGAACAAAGATAGTGAGAGATATGCTGCAGTGACCTGCAACATTTGTGCTATGTTTTGTTTTCTTACCTGAGGCTATAGGGAGCCATACCTGCAGCAAGTACCACCTGGTTGCATAGCTGGAAGAGAAGGAGCTACAGCTTAAGGCTTGTATTATCTACACTCAGATTTGCCAGGCAAAGTGAAGTCTTTTCAGTGAGAGTAGGTTGTCCTGGAATGCCAACACACAGGCAATGACTCTAGGGAAGAGGGCAATTCCAAAAATAAATAGATAAAATAAAATAAGGAGGTGAACATTTGGAAGATATGAACAGAAACCACCACACATTATGTTGTGATTTCGGAAGTACATAGTCAATCCCAAGGCCTCCCCTTGATCCGTGACTATGAGGAACAGGAACAGCGACAACAGTCTCAGTTGTCAGAGAGCATGTCATAGATGGCTCTGAACTAATACACAGAGCATGCAAAATAAACAAACTGAACATTCTTAATACAAGAAAGCAAATACGATTCCATAGGTTTCCCTGAAACCTGATGAGGAAAATCTCATGGCGGGAATGTAATAAGAGAGGAGCATAACCTATTCCAAATAGACCAAACAGAAAACGAGGAGTAGCAGCATTATATGGCAAACATGTATACACCTTTGATGAGAACCATGATTTAGAGCACGGAAAACAGGTTGAGAGCATCTGTATAAAAAGAGGAGAAAAGCTACAGTTAAATTTCTGTTGAGCTCTACTGTAGATTGAAGACTTGTTTGATGTCTTCCTAGAATAGATTCACAGAATGTTCCTAGAAAGCATTCACAAAGCAGAAACATACTGGGGACTTTGGGGACTTTCATTACACCCTGATATTTGTTGGAAGTCAAACTTTGGCAAGAATGTAAGGTCCAACAAATTCTGCACTTGTCTTGCAGAGAACTTCATTGTCCAGAAGGTGGAGGAGGCAACATAGGAATGAGCTATCTTCACTTTGATACTAAGTAATAGACCACTTCCACACTAGCCTGTTATAGTACTATTAGTCCACTTTCAACATGCTATGGAATCCTGGGGTTTGCAGTTTAGGGAGGGGCCTAAACCCCAGGATTCCATACGATGTTGAAAGTGGACTAATAGCACTATAACAGGCTAGTGTGGAAATGGCCATAGAAATGAACTGGTCAGTGGGGTGGAAGCAATGGAATTCTTGTGTGGCAATGACCATGTTCTCCTAGCATTTGTTATGCAGAGGAAAGGGGAAGCCAAGTGTAATCAGATGTAAAAACACAGAAACTGGAATTTATGTAAGCTGAAAGAAATCAGGATGGATCTGTAAAGAACTTTAAAATGAGTTGAAGTTTAAAAGAAATGTATACAACAAGAAAGGGAGATATGAACAAAGAGGAATACAAATGAATAGCTAGTACTTATAGAGATAAGGCCAGAAAAGTTAAAGTTCAGATGAGCTCAGGCTTGCAGGAAAGATTAAAAATAATTTTAAAAGGGAATTTTGTTTGTCCGTTTGGTTTGGATTTTGGCTGTGTTGCTCAGATTCTTCCAAATAATCCTTTCTGAAGATTTCCAAGTTTTGCAGTTTAGCATGTTCTACCAGAAGTAAGCTGATCAAACCCCATTGTGGTATGTCTCTGTTCCAGTGAATGCTATTATTCTTGATTTGGCAGTGGCTGCTGTATTGCTAGCCATGTATATATATAGGAAGTTTTGTACTTGTGAGCTATCTCTTCTTTTTCCTAATTTCTTATTGCCTTGCAACTACCTGGCCTGTGACTGATCTGAGATGTTAATAAAGTAAACAGTAAATAAGTAAAATGGCTATGTGGAGAGCAAATGGAAGAACAAGGAATTGGTAGAGCCACTGTACGGGAAAAGGTGGTGAAGTGCTAATGGAGGCCAGAGAAAAGCCAGAACTCCTAAACAAATTTTGCATTGCACTGAACCAAAAGGAAAACATTGTTCTGCCTAGTGACAATGGAATGAATGATACAATGAGAAGACTCCAGCCCAGAACAGGCAAATACATGGTAAATGATAACCTATCTACTTTAAATGAATTCACGTCTCTAAGGCTTGGCAGATGTAATCTCAGAGCCTGTGGAGATAATCTTTAGGAATTCTTGGAGAATAAGAGAAGCAGACTGGAGAAGAAAGCATATTGTCCCATGCTCAGAGGGAAAGAAGACCCAAGCAACTACCAACCAATTAACTTCCCAGCAGTACAAGTGAGGGTTCTAGAACAGATTGTCTGTGAATAGTAAACACCTAGAAAGGAACTCTGTGGTTAATAAAACGTCACACAGGTCTCTCAAAAACCCAGGCTCTTTTTTGATAGAGTTACAAGCTCAATTGATTGGGGAAATGATGTGGATGTCGTGTATGTTGGTATCATTAAGGTTTTTGATAAGGTCTCCTATGATATGCTTGCAAACAGGCTGATAATGGGCTAGACAGTGCTGCTGTTGGGTGGAGTTGTAACTGGTAGATGGACCATACTCAGAGTATTCACCAATGGTTCCTCTTCACCCCAGAGGGAAGTAAGAAATTGAGTACCTCAGGGTTCTGGCCTGGTCCCAGAGTTTTTCATAAATGGCTTGGATAATGGAATAGAGGGCATACTTATCAAATTTGCAGATGATCCCCGAGGACTAGATCAGAATTCAAAATGACCTTGACAAATTGGAAGGTTGAACTGAAACTAATTTCAATAGGGATGAATGTAAGATATTACTTTTAGGCAAAAAAAAATGAAATGCACAAATGTAGGATGGGTGACATCTGGCTTGAAAACAGTACCTGTAGAAAGGATCAGGGGTCTTAGGAGACCACAAACTAAACTTATGTCAGCATATGATTTGGATAAAACCCAATGCAACCCGGGCTGCATCAACAGGAGCATTGTGTCCAGATCCAGGGTAGTAGCAATGCCACTTTATTCTGAATTGATCAGAACTTACTTGGAATGTTGTTTCCAGTTCTGGATGCTAGAATTCAAGAAGGATTTTGAAAAGCTGGAACAGGTCCAGAACATGATCTGCATAGTGAGCAAATAATTTTCATAATAAGCAAAGAGACTGTTCAGATTCAGGGGAGCAGAACAGAGCTTTCCAGACTTTTCATATTGATGACACACTTTTTAGACATGCATCATTTCATGACACATTAATGCAGTTTTACTAGCAAACCAGAGGTTAAATGAACCCATTGTAAAAGATATGGACACATACATACATTATAATAACCTAGAAAGGAACTCTAATTAAGATATGTTGTGTCCCCATAATTATAATATGGGGACACAACATATCTCATGAAAACCTTTCATATATTTTTAAAAATATATGATTTATAAATAATAACATACATTTCCAAGATTGTTACTCATTTATGAGTAAAAATATGTAAATATGTGCAAGAATATGCTGCTGTCACCTTCAGTGACGAAAGATCATGGTGAGGGCAGTAGTAGTGGGAAAGGCAGCTTCCCCAGCTGAGCCTGGCCCGTGGCCGTCGCCCTGAGTGAGGAAAGACCCTGGCAAGAGCGGCGGTGGTGGGCCAGGCTTGGGTGGGGGGGTCTCTCTCAGCCCAGGGAGGCGACACACCTCCACACTGCAGGTAACACACTAAGGTGTAATGACACGATATTTGGAAAGCCCTGGACTAGGATATGGGAACCTTATATCCATACCACTGCCTTACAGCTATTGGATGATATATAACTCTTAAAAGCTGAGGCCATTCTGCAGCCTAGAAACTGTTTTTGGGGCCCTATGTGCCATTTAACCAGCATCCAGCACAGCTACCATAGGGCTTCCAGCTTCAAACTATGCACAGTTCATTCTCTTTAAATCAGAGCTAGGCAGCTGCATCATGAATAATAGCCAAGGGTACACCCCTCCCCTTGAAAGCACAAATATCTTTATTTTTCTCACTAATTCCTCTCAAAATGTTGACCAGAAGTGATGTCACATAATTTCATATTGTGATTTTTAAAGTTTTAAAGAAGAAAAAGGAAAGATTTGCGGACAGTACAAGTTAAGGAGGGTAGGTGGATGGAGTAGGTTGCTTTGTCTGTTTTCACATATTTGGGAGATCTTCTGCACAGGCCAAGATTACCTGAAAATCACACTGAAAAAGGAAACTTAAACAAAGAAACAAAAAACTAGAAAGTAGGGAGTGGCTTTGGGAAACTGTTGAGGGGCTTCAGGGGATGCAAAAATGGGGTCAGTGGCCTTCATGTGGTTCATGGTCTACACTCTGACCCCCTGCTTTAAATTAACAGCCCTGTTTGTGGGGAAAAGAATTAGGGAACCGGTAATATTTTCAAAGAGACCTAGCATGATATAGTGGTTTGAGCATTCAACTATGACTCAAAAGAACAAGGTTCAAATCCCCACTCCATCATAGAAACCCAATGGGTGACTTTGGGCAAGTCACAGTCTCTCAACCTCAGAGGAGGGCAAAGGCAAACTTGAATGCATCTTGCCAAAAAACCCTGTTATGGGATTGCCTTAGGGACACCATAGGTTGGAAATGACCTGAAGGCAAACAGCGATAGTTTTTCAAAAGAGAAGAGAAAAATCTCAAGAGTGAGGTTCAAACTTAGCAGTAGCAGTAAAAAAGAAAAAAAATCTTCTCCTTCCTCCTCTTCTTCCACCTCTTCCGCTTGTTTTCTGTTGCTCCAGAGACTTATCTTCAAAATTCAAGGAAAGAGATTGCACCTAAATGTTAGGAAGAACCTCCTGACAGTAAAAGCAGTCCAACAACAGAGTGTGTTAACTCAGAGTATGGTGGAATCTGGATGGCACCTGTTGAGGATGCTATGATTGCATGGTAGGGGTTGGACTTGATGGCCCTTTGTCGGCTCTTCCAGCTCTATGATTCAACTGACTCAACTGGACATAAGCTGCAAGGATGTTCAACTGCTGATGTACTCAGAGCTGAAAAGAAAGTCTGAAGCTTTATATTTATATTATATTATATTATATTATATTATATTATATTATAGGAACATGGAATTTCGGAAGCATGAATCAAGCGAAGATAGACATCACAAAATAAGAAATGGGACGTATATAAACATTGCAGTGATTGGCTGAGCAAGCTAAAGTAGACAGGGACATTTTGAGTCAGATAATTACAGAGTGTTTTACTAAGGAAATGAAAATTTCAGAAGAAATGGGGTGGCATTAATTGTGCAGAGAGATGTACTAAAAGGATTATAAAGCAAATACCTTCACATCAAGGAATATAAAGCAAAGTCTGACCAAATAATATCAATAAGAGTTCAGGGACATCAATATAACCATAATTCAATATAACCAAGGCAGAAGAAGAAGAAATTGAAATATTCTACACTGGATTTCAGGAGGAGATTGAATCACACACCAAAACTGGACATGTTGGTAATCACAGATGTTTGGAATACAGAAGCAGTAAACAGGGGAGTACCAAGTTGTGTTGGAGAATTTGGCCTAGGATCAAGAAGTAAAGCAGGAGAGTGACTGATTGAATTTTAATTATTCAGGCAACCAAGGGGGCAACTGCGTACAAAGACATTTACCTGATGGCCAATACAGAAATCAGATAGACTAAATACTTATAAGCAAATGATGGGGAAGCACCATTCTCTCTGCAAAAAACAAGGCCAAGAGCAGCTTGGGCACAGACCATGAACTGCTAATATCAGAAATTAGAGTTAAAGAAGAATACTAAATCAATTATTGTGCAAAAATACAACCTGAAGAACATCCCTGTAGAATTTAAAGATAATGTAAAAAATAGATTTGCCTAATTCATTAACTAATTAAGCCTAATTGACCAGAAGCCAGAAGATCTCTGAAGCCAGGGACATTGTGAGGGAAGGTAATATTTTTAGTCAACAACAACAATAATAATATCCCCACTGGATGACAGATGAAACTCTTCAAATAGCTAAGAACAGGCAAATCAAAAGTAAAAGGGGACAGAAATAGGGTCATAAACCTATCTCAGCTGTCTAGCAACTTCTGCACTGGGACAAAGAGAAATGCTATAGCAATTAATGCAAGGAATAGAAGGCCACATGATTGCAGATTTCAAAGGGAGGTTTAAACCAAAAGTGGGGATGCTTTGTAACTAGCGGGATAGCATACTGTAAGATCAAGAAGAAATAAGAAGACAATGGAAACAGTAATTGAAGAATTGTATAAAAGAGATGAAAGGATGACAGATTCATTCAGGGAAGAAATTTTAGAAAGTAAAGTCAAAGCTATACTCAAAGCATTTAGGAGTATTAAATCATCAGGAAGATATGACATACCAATAAAGCTGTTTCAAGCAACAGAGACAGAATCCACTCAAATTCTTACTGAAAACACACACACACACACACACACACGTATAAAAGGATGGCCCACAAATTGGAAATGCTCAATATACATTCCAGTCCCCCACAAAGGGAACCCCAAGCATTGTGGGAATCACCAACGGTTGCATTTATCCCCCCATAAACAAAGTGGTGCTCAAAATTCTACAACAAAGACTTCCACAGTATATGGAGCAATAAATGGCAGATGTGTCCAAGCTGGGTTCAGGAAAGGAGATACTAGGGATCGTATTGCAAACATACATTGGAGTGTACCAAAGAATTTCAGAAGAAAATGAGCCTGTGCTTTATAGATTACAGCAAAGCCTTTGATTGTGTAGGTCATGAAAACTATGGATCAGTCTTAAAGAAATGGGTGTAACCATAACATTTGACTATCCTAATGTGTAACTTCCACTCCGAGTAAGAAGCTACTGTCAGAATAGGATATGGTGAAATAGGATGGTTTCCACTTCATAAGCGAGTCAGGTACAACTCATTTTATCACCTTATTTATTTAACTCGCACGCTGAGTATATATAAAACTGGATAGATGGATTAATCTGAGGAAGGAGCTATGAAAATTGGAGAACATCATCAATTTAAGATATGCAGATGACCTCTTACTACTAGCAGAAATTAGTAAAAGATTTGAAAAGACTATTGAAGAAAGTCAAAGAAGAAAGTGCAAAACCAAGTTTACAGTTGAATAATAAGAAAACAAAAATAATGACCACAGATGAGCAACATACCTTTAAAGCGGATACTGAAAACATTAAGAAAAATATGGCAGAACCACTGCCCTGAAAAGCCCTATAAAGTGTGCTGCACAGCTTGGAGTGTAAAGTGTAGAGCAAATAGAATGTGAAAATGGTGCACTAACTTCTGTACCTCTGCAAATTATTCTATGTTTTAGAAAATGATTTCTGGAGGATTGCAGTTTATCCTTCTGAAAGCATGCATATAAAATCTAACTTTCACCCTGATTATTATGCATGTAATGGGATGAGATCCATCTATGTAATGGCCTGTCACAATGTGTTAAACTCTGTCTGAAGAAACTGTTTGGATTTTTTATTGCTTTTTGTATGCACATTATAGTAGGATGTGTTGCTTTTGTTATAAGTTTCTTGTTAGCAGGAGAAAAGGAGATGTTTTAGCTTCTCTGAGAGATACCTCAGTGCTTGGCGTCTGGGGACACAGAATCAAGGCCAAAGGGTTTTCATGGAAGGAAACAGCAAGGAGAGAGTCAGAGCCATGAAGTAATGTACATAACAGCAAATGGAATACTTTCACAAGCAAAACTGAGATTATCGCTTAATGCTTATAAAGTACTGCAAATGTAGCTATCTTTTAGTCTTGGCAATGTTTCCATGCATGTCATTGCTTTGTTTTGATCCTCAATAAAGTTACTGGACCTTCTGAACTTTGTTGCTGCAGTCTGAAGTCTCAGAGTGTATATCGCAACGTATGTCCTACACCTGTGCTCAGTCACTAATCAGAATGGAGACTGCAGTCAAGAAATCAGAAGAAATCTAAAGATACATCACTGAATACAAACGTTAAGATAGTCAATGCCATCGTATTTCTGGTTTCTATATAATAATTGTGAAATCTGGATAATAAAGAAAGCTAATAGGAAGAAAATCAATTTACTTGAACTGGAGAAGAGTTCTACGGATACCATGGACTGCTAAAAAGTCACATAAATGGGTCCTAGAGCCAACAAGCCTGAACTCACCATAATAGCCAGAATGACTAAACTGGGGCAGTTGTACTTTGGACATATAATGAGAAGACATGACTGGATAGACTGGGTAGGTGGATAGATTCAGTGAAGGAAACCACAGCCTGGAATTTGCAAGATCCAAGCAAATGAGCTGATGGCAGGATAACTTGGGATATTCTCATTCATCATAAGTCAAAGTCAACTTGATGGTAGTTAACAACAACAAGAACAAATAGATAGTAGCCATATACACACACTACACACATGCATACCTGGTGGAGAATGTTCAGAAAAGTTCAAACAAAAAATTATGTGTTGGTGGGAGGAGGAAAAAAATAGAACTTCTCATAAATTTTCTCCAGAAAAAAAAGAGTTCTGAGAAATTTCAACTCCAATCTCCCATGGCTAGTTGGCTTCTTACTACTCAGCTACCTCCTCCCTGAGAGCCAATGGTTTGATCATTGGCTGGTGACTCTGGACAGCTGGGTTGGAATTTCCACTCAGCCATGGAAACCCGCTAGACAACCTTGGACAAGTCCCAATCTCTCAGCCTCAGAGGAAGGCAAAGAGAAACACCTTCTGAACAAATTTGCCAAGAAAACCTTGTGATAGGTTTGCCTTAGGCTTGTTGTAAGTCAGAAATAAATTGAAGACACACAGCAGCAACAACAACAACACTTCCTGCCCACAGTACTCATCAGCCTATATTCCAAATACCTAACAATTCAATTTATTCTTTTTAAAGTGTCATGGCTGCTTTAAAAGCTATGCAGTGTCTTTGGTGGTTTGACTTGAGTTGTTTTTGGGGGGCTATTCCAGCTCTTTAATTTTTAACTGTTTGTCAATATGAGATTAATCCCCAGCAGACTCTTTAATATAAATAGATAACATTCACACATACATTTTTACACACACACACACACACACATTTTCTTTTCTTTTCAGATAAATAATTGATGAGTACCCATATTGTTAGAGCTCAATATAGTGTTTGCTAATGGACAGAAACCTTCCTACGTGCTTCAAAGAATGTTGTCTAAAAAATTCATGACTGTGAGTGCATTGGCTAAAGGGATAGAGTAACTGACTTACATCAAAAAAGAGTTCAGCCCTCTTTTTTCATACATGTGATGGTTAACAACAACAACGACAAAGACAAAAAAAACCTAGCCGTCTTGCAGTTGCCTGCCATGCACCATATACTGATGAGGAACCACAGCTCCATAGTAAGAATTCTTGGAGTAATTCTAGCCCTTTGCAATGTCTAGCACCCCATGGAGGGAGCGAGAGCTATGGAGACAGGGATTTGGCTCATGGGCTTTGTGGTGAGCTACTGCCAGATCTCAGCTTTACTGTGAGTACTCATCTCTGCAGGGTGTGGGCCATTCTTGAGGGGGAGTTTCCACCACATCCCCAGCTGTATCACCTGCCTGGGCCAGGGAGCAAAATGAGGACATGTCTGGTGCTTCTGGCTAAACAGTGCACTGTGAAGAGGTAAGAAACTTTAAAAATGACAAGGCTAAGTGTGTAAAGGGGATAATCAGTGCCTCTTTATCTTGTTGAAAAAACCTTCCCTGAACCCCAAAATACTGAATAATATCAGCTAGTTCCCAATATCCAGTTTCGAAGCAAGGTACTGGTGTGAATTTATGGAGTAATCATAAATTCAGGGGTGGTTATGGAGTAGAGATGACTTTGTCTGCCTGAGTGACAAGAACTGGTCAATGAGAGCATGTCCTTATCAGTTCTCCAGGACTTCTCATCACCCTTCAATACCATTGCATCTTTTTGGGCTGCCTTGCAGGGCTGGGACTTGGAGGGACTGTTTTCCAGCGATACCTTTCCATCCTGGAGGGACAGTCCCAAAGGTAATTCTGGACATTTCCTATTTAGTGCCTTGCTTGTTGACTTGTAAAATTCTTCAAGGTCCCATTCTTCCTCTCCCCACCCCTCACCCCCTTACATACATGCTATTTAATGTATACATAAAGCATCTGGAAATAATTTGTACTGGTAAAACTAGTCTGCCAACTGTGCCTGTTCCTGGAAATGTCTTATCTAGCCATAGTGACCCATGCCTTAGTTGCATTCCAGATTGATTACTGCCACACGCTCTGTACCAGAATACTTTTGAAAGCTTCCAGTGACCCAAAGAGATGCAGCCTAAATAAGATTGCCACTTAACATGGCAATCTTATTTAGCTGTGAAAGTAACGCTATCACTATTTCTCTTCCCCGCTCCAACAATATTATTTATTTATCGCCAAAAATGTTGCCTTTCTTTTGGGACCTGCACAAGGGGCTGACAAGGTGGGATGACAATTCTGGCTCAGCCATGTATTTTGACCTAGTGATAATTAGAGACAGATAAATCTGTCTGTTTTTGTTTCTTTCACCTTCTTCATTGCCTAATCTTAAATTAATTTCATTTCCACATGAGGTTGAAATTTTTAAGTGCATGAAACTTCATACACATTTCTGTGCATATTTCAACTTATAAACACACTTTTGTACACAATTTCACCCAACAGGCTTATTTTTACAAGCAATTTCCCCTAATATAACATAATGCCTTTATGTTTGGGGAAAGGGCAGACAGAAAAAAAGTACATATTAGAGTAAGTGTTAGACTTAACACTTATTCTAATATGTACTTTTCTTTTGTCTGCCCTTTCCCCGAATTCAGTAAGCTCTCTTCCCCAAACAAGTGTCTAGCTTTAAATTGCCCTTAGATTCATCTTTGTCACTCGAGTCCTCTGTGGACTGGGGCTCACAGTGCTTGGCATTAGTTTTGACTGGTATGCCAGCTGTAGCCTTTCCTGGGCAAGGTAGCCCACTGTCTGGTAACTCTCTGATGCAACTACTGTCCTTGAAGACAACTAAAAGGCCTAGTGCAAAGTGCTGCAGCAGGATTGCTGATTGGCATACCATATAGACAACACATAACACCAGTCTTAAAGGGCTACCCTGGCCACTAGTACACTTGTGGTCTAGATTTAAGGTACTTGTAATTACATTTAAAGCCTAAACAGCTTGGGACCTCAGTACTTTCAGGAATGCATCTCCCAATCTGCCCAAGACTGAGATCTGCAGGAGGCACCTCCTCTGCATCCTGCCAGTGTGGGAAATATGATGTGGGAAGACATGGTAGAAAGATCTGGTCCATTGTTAGTTTCTTTGTGAGGCCAAGTAAAGACTTCTTTTTCAATTAAGGCCTTTGGGGCTTAAGATACCTTAATTAGCTTTTTAATGTTGTAGCTTGGGTCAGCTCAGCTGCAGCCAGCTATATTCTTTCTGTGATAAAATTCCATGGGGTTTTTGTTTTCTTACCCAGGGCTGCTTAGATCATGCATCCCTGACCTTCTGTCTGATTTCCTCCACTGCTATAAACAGATTCCACAGAAATTAGGTCTATTCAGCTCTGGCCTACTCAGTCATTTGAGGCCATTTGTTCTGGCTTTCCCTAAAAAAAGGACGAGAAGAGTCCCAGTGTTCCAATTTGGTGGCCAGGGCAAGGCCCTTGCCTAGATGGGTTACAGCCAGTTGGCCAGATTCCTGTCTCTAGGAGCAGGAGGACCATGCCAAAAGGAACTCTCTCCTGCCTCTTTCCTATCTTTCGTATGGGATCTGTGATCTATCCATGCCAAAAGAAAGAAAGAAAAAAAAAGCAAACCGTGCAGCATTTTAGGAAAGAAAGAGAGTAATGTTACAGGTTTATGAGGACAGTGATTAAAAATGTATCAAAGACCCTTGTAAAGCTTATGGTCCAAGTTAACTGTATGAAGTAAACAGCCTTTAACAGCCTCCTGGGACTATGACAGATAGTCTGTGGGTGTTACTGCAACATGGTACGTGTGATTGTTCTGGCCATCCCAAACTAATCACCATCTGTTTGGATGAGTCTCCAGGGAAAGTCTAGTTGTTGGACGATCATGGCTGTTAGCATTTTTAATCAGTCTCGATGCCAAGCAGACAGAAACCGTATGTTCCCACCTTAGTTTTCCCCTCCTGTGTGGGAGGATGGCTTGCTTTTGAGATCAGGTGAACTATAGGTGGCTGTGGGTAGTTGAAAGATATACAGCAGTACAACACAATCCAGTGTCCCCCAGACTCTTTGCACTACAAGTCTCATAATCCTTGACCATCGGTCATGCTGTTTGGCATTTAATAGAAATTTTAGTACAAAAAAACCTGGAAAGAATCCAATTACCTATTCTCAGTGTAAAGAACGTACAATTGAGTTTAAAGATCCACTAATAAATTGTTCCTCTCATCCACCAGTGGACACCTTTTTTAATCCCTTCAGTGGTGGGCAGAAGCACAGTTCTTCATGTTTCTTAACCACAGGCTAGAGTGAATCAATAGTAGGAACCTGTAAAAGAGATGGAAAGATCAAGGATGATTTGTAATCTAAAAACAAAGAGAAAGTTGTGAAAGAGGCATTGTGTTTGTCTACGTTCTTCCAGGTAATGTAGTGGTCAGTTTTGAAGTGTAGAACCTCACTATGGCAGACAGACTCTCAAGAATTCATAGTCATATGCCCAGAATATATCCCATTTTCCTGTTGTTTATATTCAGAAAAACTAACAGTCAGGTTAACAAAGCCTTCATAAAATACAGACATTTGAAACATACAAACTACTTCTAACTTCTCACAGCGCAGCACCATTGTGCCTTGACTCTGGCAACTAATGAAGGCTGTGAGATGAGCAGGAGCGTGGGGCTGCGCTGTGCCGTGCCTGGGCCTCAGCAGATGGAAGGCCCTCCCTCCATCCCAACTGCCACTACAGGCTTCCCCTGCTTATCTGATGGCTTAGGGACCAGGGTGCCGTCTGAAAAGTGGAACCCATGTAGATAGAGGCTTCTTTGGGACAGATTGTGCACCTGCAAGCTGCTTACAAAGTCTCTCAGTCAGCTTGACACCTCTTTTCTCCCTCAACTTGCTTTGCAAGCAGTGTTCACATGTACATGAGCAATCCCAAGAAAGCCTCCATAGGCAAGAAGAACTGACAGAAGCCTGCTGTTCTGTTTCATGCAAATTCCAGGCAAATTCTATTAGTTCGGTGCATACACATGTGAGTAGTCCCAAGCAAGCCTCTGTAGGCAAGAATAACCAACAAAAGAGCAGATCTCTCATCAGATTAATGGAACTTGTCTGTAATTTGCAAACGCTGAAATAGCAGAACGTCAAAAACTGTGTTGATGAAAAGTGGGAGAAAGTGGGAGACTCTGTAATGGGACATCTAGAGCAGAGGTGGATCTAGGGTCGGGCAACTGGGGCGCGTGCCCTAGGCGCCATTCGAGGGGGTGCAAAAGCCACCATCTCCCACGCCCACTGGCCACCCCCCGCACCCTTCGGCACCCACCTGCCACCTCCCCGTGCTTTCCAACACCCGCCTGCCACCCCCCACGCACTTCCTGTGCCTGCCCACCACCCCCCGCGCACTTTTGTGGCCGGCCACCATCTTCCCTCACCTTTCCGCACCCACCTGCCACCTCCCTGTGCCCTTCCACGTCCGCCCATCACCTTCCCATGCACTTTTGTGTCTGCCTGCCACCTCCCCACGCCTTCCTGTGTCTGCCCTCAACCCCCTGTGCACTTTACGTGCTCACCCGCCATCTCCCTGTGCCTTCCCATGCTTGCCTGCCACCCCCCTGCACACTTTTGCAGCCGTCCACCACCTTCTTGCACCTTTCCACTCCCACCTGCCACCTCCTCGGACCTTCCCACGCTCACCCACCACACCCATGTGCACTTTTGCGCCTGCCTGCCACCTCCCCGCACCCTTCCACGGCCACTCACCACTGCCCCCGTCCTTCCTGGCCCGTTGAGGGAGGGTGGCGGCAGCAGCACCTAGGAGCGCTACTTCTGCACTTGCACCAGGTGCTGCTGAGCCTAGGTACTCCACTGATCTAAAGAGAGAGAAGAAGAGGCGGGCAGAGCTCCATCATGCCTAGGCCCAGACGCAGATGAAAAGCCCTTCCTCCATCCCAACTTCCACTGCTGCAGCCTCTAGAGTGAGAGAGAACAATTAGGAACTGGAAGCGTTTTACTGATTTCTTGTTGTTTTATCTAAGAGGGCTGGAAGGAAGTTAAGCTCACTATTGTTTGAAGGAGAAATCTGAAGTTACAAATGGACATCTCCCAACTGCATTTGTCTCAACGGTGATGGTAGTGGTGGCGGCAGTGATGATGATGTTGATGATGATTGATAAGAGAAACTGCATGCAGATGGAGAAAGTTCAGGTAACTGGTAAGATGAACCAAAGAAGGAAATAAATGGCTCAGTCAACATTTGAGAAATAGAAGGGAGGTAGTAAAGGGAATGGGAATAACAACTAATCCTAATACTACTTCTTTCTTTTGTAAAAACAGTATCCTTCTTATGACAAATATGTCTTCCTTCAAACAGCTAAAATGAAAGTTCCAAGGCTTTCCTGGGTAGATTTGAGACATAACTAAAAAGAATGATTGACTTTAAAAGAAACCCTATCTGGGCTAGATGGAACTGAGCGTATTTTCAAGAGGTCAAGGTGCTTGTAGGTGTCCAGGGAACCACACTTGCCCCTCAGAGCCCCATGAGCTGATCCAGTGGTCCCCAAACTTTGGTCCTCCAGGTGCTTTGGACATCAGCTCCCAGACATCCAAGCCATCTTGGCCAACATTCAGGGTTTCTGGGAGCTGAAGTCAAAAACCTCCAGAAGACCAAAGTTTGAGAAACATTGGGCTAAACCCATCCACTTTTCTGAAACCTGAATTAACTGAACTTTTAGTTTTGAAAAAAAGCAGTTTGAGGCCCCCAGAGGAGCCGGTCCTGAAAAAATGAAATTAGAGAATCTTTTCCTAGGGAACAATGACACTGGGGGCTTTAGGAACCAGAGTGAGCTCTGGCAGGCTACACGCAGCCCCCAGGCCACGCTGTTTCTAGCCATGCTTTGAAGAAATAAATGAATGAAGTGCCCAGGAAACTAATTTGCCACGTGGTGAGATGCAAGAAAATTCTCCATCTTGTTCAGTTTTCTGCATTTATTAATAATTATGGCTTTAGTCCATAGATGTGACCATTTAGGAGTGATCAAAACAACACCGAAACTTGTTACCTGTAAATAATAGGCTCAAATGTATGAGAAGCTTGTCTTTCTGTGTCCCAAACTGTAGGGGAGGTAGGTTGGACTGGAGCAATTTTTAAAAGATTTGTGGCAGGATAGTGGTTTTTCTCTTCCTTAATTTTCACTTCCAAGAGAGGTCATAGCAATGGTGAAAGCTGGAATGGAAATTATTATCACCATTTGCCATAATATTCTAGTTATAATGTTATATTTCAGGTGGAGGAGCAGACTGTGGTGGCCAGCAACTGAAAACAGCTGCATTATAACTGCTTTTTATAGAAACTTATGTTTTAAAACAAATGAAACTGTTTCACCACAAATAATAAGGCCATCTCCATGAATCAATCAACTTGAGCATACCTTAAAAAAAAATAGAGAACAGTATGTCCTCCCATTCTTTGTCTGTGTATTAGGTCACAAATTTGGGAACATTTTCCCCTCTTCTCCCAAAATGGAGTTTAAATTCCTCCTTGAATTTGGCTAATCCTCTTGAATTTGTCTAATCTTCTTTAAAGCAACCTTCATAGCTTGTGGAACTGACTTACCTAGCTGAACTGTATTGCAAAGAAATATTTCCTTTTGTATGAGTCTATAAATGGGAGTGGAAAAAAAACCCTTTGGTTTGTATCTTAATATGATCCAAGCTAATTCACAATATTTAGCAGTCCCCAGACCTCCTCCACATGTTTTCCTGTTTCCTTCCATGTCTCTCTCTCTCTCTCTTTGTCTCTCCCTCCCCCCCTTCCCCTTCTTTTACTGTTTCTTTATTTTGAGTCCTCATATGTTATCATTTCTAGCTCTGAACATCAAATAAGCAGATCAACTGCTACAAAAGGCTAAGGCAGGAATTCTGTTGGTGACTTTCATTGATGGAAATACCCAGTGGCGGAGCTTAGAGTGGGGGTAGTGGGGGGGAGGCGGGGCTACGGCATGAGGGGAGTAGCCACTGTGGGGGCGGGCTGTGGTGTGTGAGGGTGTGGCCAGGGCACATGGGGGTGTGGCTACGGGCCGGGACACTCCAAAAACATTGCTGCCCGGGGAGAATCGCCCCCCCCACCTCCACATCCCTACGTGACTGTAAATACCATCATACAATAAGTTGTACTTCCTGGATGGTTGGATATGAGTGGTATCCCAACCTGGTTTGTGCATGTTCTGTTAAACTGACATAATCCACGGGGACGTGGTTGTGGTTATTGGAAGGTTGCCAGGTTCTTTCAGTTCTTTTGGTGATCGGGATGTGACTGTACTGTTGCTCTTCCTTCCACACACCCAAGCAAAATGAGAGGGGAAGAATTGGGGGAGGCACGCGCATGCCTCCTCCATGTGCAGGGCTGCTGCCTCTCATTCACTTGCCTTTGGCTTAGGTGCCTGGAAGGAAGGCGCACACGCCCAGGCAAAAGGCGAGGGAATGGGGGCGGGAAGCCCAGAAAAGAACGGGAAGGCGGGCGCTTACCGGTACTTGGTTGAGGGGAGTTATTTGCGTTTTTTTACTTTCATAAGAGTTCTGTACTCCAAACCCTCACAAAAGTCAAGCAGCCACTCTGGTGTGAAATAAAGCTACTATGCCATTGTTTTCAAATGGGAGAAAAGAAAGACAAAAATTCTCCTTCATTCCCTGCCCTTCTCTTTACTTGATTTATGATATATATGCAAACCCTATTAAAGTTAAATCAAGCTTTTCAAGAAATGAGGAGTTCTTGTGAGCTTTGCTTCTTTTTTCTTCTCATTCCTATTATTTAAGGGTCCCAGCAAGTGATGCAGGCAGATGTAATAATCCCCATTACTAATAAAGAATATTTGGAAGAGAAGTTAGGATGCTTAACCCGTTAAGTGACAAATGGTCCATAAATCACATACATTTTCTGGGAAAAGTAACATAAAGACCTTCTCTTGTGAGCTGTGCTAGAATGATATGCACCGGTGGAGTCATTACGCTCCCTTGCTGCAAAAATATAAAGGTTAAATATCAAGAAGAAACTAATGTAAGAAAGGAAGCAAAACTGGTAAAAAAAAAATTAAAAAAGGGAAAGGGGGAGCTGCTGAACCCCAGCACAGAGTAAAGCTTATCCTATCCAACTTCTTTCTGTCAACTCTGATACTGGTGTATAAAAAGTGAAAATGCATTTTACCACCCCAAATGCACCAGTGTTGATATAAGGAAAATTAGGGGCAGTTTTGGCTCAAGAGTGAAAATATTGTTGGGCCACAACTCCTAGAAACCTTAGCCAGCGTGACGAAAGGTGGGAAATCCTGCGGGCAGCATTGAGCAACATCTGGAGGTCTTTCATCTTCTGCAGTTATAGCACTATGATTCCATGTAGCTGCCATTGCTGCATCCTATGGAATCCTGGTTTAGTGTGGGATACTTAGAATGCTTTGCTGGGGAATGCTAGTGCTGTTGTTCAGGGAATTGCACTAGACATTTCTAAGTACCTCACTACAAACTACAAGGCCTGGGACTCCACAGGAGGAGAGCATGGTAGTTAAAATGCCTTGTGGTTCTACCCCCAATTTTGCTAGATGACCACAAGTACAGCTTGAAGACACCAAGGTGATATCACTGTTGCTCCACAGCAACATGGATTCATGTACTATCTCTGAAGGCTCCAGTAACCTCTTGTTACTAAAACCTGTTAATAGAGAAGATAACGAAAAAGCAAACTGTGATAAATAGCCCTTCTCTTTTAAAACCTTCTGACTCAGTTGTCATCATTGCTTTATTTTGTAACAGAAAATTTCATAAATTAATTTTCTGCTGTGGGCAGTAACCTTTTTGTACAGTTTTTAAAGTGATGATAATAATATTTCATTGCAGGGAGGGAAAGAGAAGCACTTCAGACCATTAGTTGGTAAAGACCTGCACTCAACATCTCTTTCTGGACAAAAGCAGGGTTAATGTCCTTTGAAATTCATCCAGTAAGAATTTCAGGCTATAAGAAGTTTGGACTGATACATAAAACATATTTTTCTGTATTTGGCACCCTAAACTCATTTGAAATGTAGTGCTAGAGAAGAGTTCTATGAGTACCATGGGCTGCTAGATAACAAATAAATGAGTTCTAGAGTAAACTAAGCCTGAACTCTCCCTAGAAGTCAAGATAGCAAAACTGAGGCTGTCATACTTTGGACATGACTCACTAGAAAAGACAATGATGCTTGACAACATGGAAGGCAGTAGGAAAAGAGGAGACCCCATTACAGACGGATGGACTCAGTCAAGAAACCACAGCCTTGAATGCAAGGCATGAACAAGGCTGATGATAACAGCGTGACTTGGAGTTCTCCCATTCGTAGGGTTGCCATAAGTCAAAGTCCACTTGATGGCAGTTAACTACAACAACAGGGACGATGTTGGTTTGTCTTCCATAATTCCTGAAGGCAAGCCTCATTTTTAGGCCTGCAGGGTGCCAAGCAAATGCAAAGCTCATACTGAAAAAAAATTCAAAACCTCATTATTTTCCAAAGCCATTACAACCATAGTCTGAAACAACTTGAGTCATCCCCTGCCATAATTACTCGATATTAAAGGCTTCCCACCACCCCCAACCCCAGTGCCTCTGTGTTTCAGTTTGCAGCTTGTAAAATACTGTGAGATGAGTTTCAAAATAGAATTGCTTTTTCAATATTAAAAATTGTACTTTTGTTTATGATGATTTTGAGTGGAAATAGATGGCAAACCAGCCATTTTCCTGCTTGTAGTTCAAAGAAACATGTTGATTATTTCTTCTTTTTGCTTGAAGCTGAATGGAATAGTCTGGATGAACTGAGGCTTGATTTATTTTGATAGAGCTCTTCTTCTACAACCAGGGATAGGAAAGAACTCTCTTCATGTTGCAGTTACATACAGAGACATCCATTTCATAATTCCTGAGACTACTAGCCATGCAGAATGTATCTTGCCTCAGAAATGTCTATATTTACAAGGCTTGTGATAAATTTTGGAGGAAAAAGTTGTATATAAAGCTGTACATAGATTTCAAAAGCATTTACCATTAAAATGTATACATTAGAAAAAAGTATGCCAAAGTTGTGTGCATTTTAAAAAATGTACACAAAATATGTACAAACTTGGGAAGAGGTGTCACACAACATTGGAAATGGAATTGAGCAAGAATTCATATCCCTATGAAAAATGTTAAGATTTCCAAAATTTAATGGGCATTTTGGAAAGATTGGCGATGTATTCCTCTACCACCAGCCCAAGTATGGATGCCCTAGTTAGGTTGCACCCTGATGCTTGCTTGGTGTGAAAAGAATATCAAATGAGGAGGAAAAAAAAAGTTGACAGAGAAATTAAACTGTTTAAATTATTCTTACTGTTTTAATCTCTGAGTCTTAGTGGAGCACAAGCTGAACATGAGTCAACAGTGTGATGCAGCAGCTAAAAAATCCAATTTGATTCTGGACTGCATCAACAGGAGTATAGTGTCGAGGTCAAGGGAAGTAGTAACACCACTTTTTCTGCTCTGGTTAGCCCTCACTTGGAATACTGTGTCCAGTTCTGCGCAACACAGTTCAAGAAGGATATTGAGAAGCTGGACCGGGTCCAGAGGAGGGCAGCCAAAACGGCTGAAGGATGTGGAAACCGTGAAGCCCTGTGAGAAGAGGCTTAGGGAACTGGGTATGTTTAGCCTGACAAAAAGAAGGTTAATAGGAGACATGATAGCCATGTTTAAATATTTGAAGAGATGTCATGTTGAAGATGGAGCAAGCTTGTTTTCTGCTGCTCCAGAAACTAGGACACAGAGCAATGAATTCAAACTACAGGAAAAGAGATTTCACCTCCCTGACAGTCAGAGCTGTTTGATAGTGGACTATACTGCCTGGCCGTGTGGTGGAGTCACCTTCTTTGGAAGTTTTTAGGCAGAGGCTAGACATCCATTTACTGGGGGTGCTTTGAGTGTTTCTTCCCACATGGCAGGGAGTTGGCCTCGATGGCCATTGTGGTCTCTTCCAACTCTCTGTTTCTATGATTCTATAATTCTATGATCCTTGGATGTAGGGCAGAATAGAAATATATTAATTAATTTATTAATTGAATAAAATATTTCTAATTAATTCAATCAAGCTACTCTGTTTTTCTGAGACCTGAGCAAGGCATTTGATGATCAAAACTCTTGGAGATCTCTCAGTCTTAAGTTGAACTCAACATAAAATGAAACCCGCCAAACAGGAAATAACAAAAATAAAATGGGAGCTGTAAGCACTGGTGGGATAAAAGAGTGCATGCGTGAAGCAGGCCAATTCTTCCCTCTCATGTTGCATCTCTTCTTGCTCATTTTGTTTCCTTTAGGGCAGTGAGAGGAAACCTCCAGCCAAACAGCCAAATCTATCTCTACAGTCCCCATTTTAAGATCCTCTCCAACCCCTTTTTCAGGAAGTCAGAAGGGAGATGAATCCCCACTGCTGTTTATGATAATGATTCCACCTTTCCCCTCAAACTGCTACTATGATAAATGAAAGGCCCTTCTTCCATCTCATAAGTGGAATAAATTAGTGGTTCCACTCAGATTATGTGAAGTGGGCAGTTGGGCTTCCTCTGAGACCATCTAAGGAAGCAGACTCTTTGAGTAGCGGCCCTGCAGAAAAGATAGGATATAAATGAAATTATGACAAGTGCTCTGGGATCAATTCCAAATGGAATGATAATACATCTTGGAAGCACCATACTTAGGATCATAATCAGACCATTACAAAACATGAGGCTATTTGGAATGTGCCACATTGCCCAATGATTCCTTACTGATACCTAGATCCTTGGATAGGATCCAAATAAGTCATGATCCAAAACTCCAGGCAAGAACTCCTGCTGGATTGAAACTGAGGATGATGAGGATGGGAATTTGTTGTTGCTTTTAAATAGTTGCACAAGGGACCGATTTGTGAAAAAGGAGTTGGAAGGTGGGTCTTACAGATTTTAACAAGTTACCCTTCATATATTTTTTCTTGTGATTTGAGCACTAAGTGAAGGACTGAATACAATGTATTTAGGGATTGGGGAGCGAGAGTTGAGAAGGTTATAATATATAGAAAAAGGAACCAATTTGAATCTACCCAAAATACTCAGTGTAAGATGCTTCAAATCCTTTTAAATTTATTCTTAAGGAACAGAGAAATGGAAAGGAAATCTTGTTTTCAAGCCTTATTAAGCCACCTCCCTTTCTCCCAGAAGCTAAGAAAGCCATCTGTTGGAACCTGTTCATATGTTTGTTTTCTACAATAAAATGCAAAATATAACTTCCTGTTAGAGGATTATGCCATATGTCACTCTGTAACAAAACCAGAATGTTTATTAATGAACCCAATCAGAGACAAGGATTTAGAAAGATTTAGAAGGACTGTTCCCCATCGCCAATTCAATATTTAAGAGCGTGTGTGTGTTGTGAGAGTGAGGTGGAAGGACTTATGGTGTGTTATTAATGTTGGACTTGGAAGAACAAAAACTAGGCTATGCATTTCATAGGGCGTTGCTAACTTGGCAGTAGATAGAGAAAAGGGAGCCATGCACAGAGGGGGAAGAGCCATGCTGGTCTAACTGCCTGTTTCACACATTGAAACACCCAGGTGATTTTGATCTGCAGTTTATCTATGATTAATATTTAATTTGATCAGTATGAGCTATGTTATCCTCAGTCCATCCTCTGTCCGCTCACCTGATAAGTTAATTAAAGAAAGAGATAGCAAGGGAAAATGCTCCTACACACATAACAGAGCTTTGTTGGCTTAATATTGAGGATGATTCCAAAACTGTGGATTTACAGTTGTACTTTGTACAGTTTTGTTTCTGAAGTGAAAGTGCATTAACAATTCTCCTGGCAGCCAAGAAAAACCTCCATTTAATCTGCCGGATCAGTCCTACAACTTATCTTTCCTGTCATTAGCTCTCCTTTCACTGGCTTCCAGCTTGTTTCTGAATACAATACAACAAGCTAATTATAACCTTCAAAACTCCATAATTCTGAGCAACCTGGGACTAAGTTTATCTGAAGGCCTCTCACCCATTGCTTGGTCTTGCCCATCCACTTACATCTTTTTTTGTTGTCCTTGTGTGCCTCCAAGTTGTTTCTAACCTATGTCAACCCTATGGTGAACCTGTCACAGGATTTTCTTTGTAGAATTTGTTCAGACAGGGTTTGCCATTGCCTTCCTCTGAGGCTGAGAGTGCATGACTTGATTCAGAAAAGGAGGAGACACTAAAGATCATATTGCAAACATAAATGGGATAATGGAGCACATAAGAGAATTTCAGAAGAAAATCAACGTGTGCTTTATAGATTATAGCAAATCTTTTGACTATATAGGTCATGAAAAACCTATGGATCTTTGTGAAAGAAAGGGGTGCACTACTGTACTACAACATTTTTGATTGTTGAGGTACATAGCTTATACTCACAACAAGAGGCCGCTGTCAAGCCAGAATAAAGGGAAACTGAACAGTTTGCCATTGGCAAGAGGATTGGGCAAGGCTGCATTTTATCCCCCTATCTAATTTATATTCTAAACGTACCATACAGAAAGCTGGATTTGACTTGGAGGGAGACATGAAAATTGGGCAAAGGAACATCAAGATATGCAGATGAAAGCATAGCACCAGCGAAAAATAGCAAAGACTTAGAACGATCATTGAAGAAATGGAAGGAAAAAAGTGCAAAGCAGGGTTACAGTTTGTTTGTTTGTTTGTTTGTTTGTTTGTTTGTTTGTTTGTTTGTTTTTACTGGCATGATTGTATATACAAAGTTCTGACCATTATTATTGATTTCAGTTCATGATTATTACAGCGAATAATTTTGTTGTAGGGAGGAAGAGGTGTTAAAAATGAGCTGCACTCGGTATCAAATATACTAGGTACACCGCTGAACAGATGGTAACAGGAAATGGGTGCTTTGTTCTAATGGCCCCACATTGCTGGATGAGGGAATTTCACTCTCACCAAGAGTGTCCTCATGACTGGTTATCTCAGTCCAGCACAACAGCGCCTAGAGAATTCTCCAGTTCTCTCACTCCATGTATCTACTCCAAAGTGAGACAGAGTATTCACACTATGTAATTACAGAAGTGTTATATCATTTTAACTACCATGGTTCCACTCTGTAAAATGCTGGGATATGCGTTCTGTCCCAAGAGAGCTCTGGTTCAGGAGAGTGCAGTAGAGAATTCTAGGTACCCCAGCAAACTACAAACCCCATGATTCCATAATATAGAGCCACAGCAGTTAAAATGGTATATTTTGTGGTGTGAACACACTCTAATAGACATTTGTTTTTTATTATGGAATCTGCAATTTATGCAAAATATACTCTGCACTGAAACTTCTCTTTTTGTGCAGAATTGGTATAGCAAAAATTCCTCTGAGATCACCAGAAATCTGCAGAAATGGTCACATCAGCTCACATCAAGGAGAAATTTTTAAAAGTTGTATCACTTATGACATAAAGATGAAACAAATCATGATTTACTGTCCTATTCAAAGGACGCTCTCTAGCCATAAGATAGTATTCATAGCTTGGACTTAAAAAATAAACAAAACAAAACAAAAAATGAGGGTGGTACCTAAATTTAATCTCCTGTTCGTTGGCGTCTGTGCTTTTCCTCAGTGCTACCTCAGGAACGTGTATGTTTCATCTAAAGCAGTAGACAGATCTCAGCATTCCAGTCAGCCAGTATCTTCAGAAACGAAGAAAAATCATGTTTGTTAATCCCAATATGAAGATAGAAGTTAATTTGAACCCTGTATACCATCTAGTGATCTATTCAGCATATCACATCCGTTTGAAAATGCGTTTAGTGCAAACTTTGTGCCCACAACACCTGTTTCTTCCCTGGTTTCTTCCCTGTGTGCCACTTAGCCTGCTGAAGAGCTCTGCAGAATCTGAAAGCTCACACACTTTGGTTGGTATTGCCCATATATGGATTTTGTTTTTGTGTCCGTGGTATTTTCCTTTAGACTCCTTTTTTTTTAATTCCATTTTCTTTTAGGTGCCAGGTGAAAACCAGAACAGCCAGTGTCACCCCCTCTTACATAGATCTGTACTCTTCTTACTCAACCCCCCTTTTTACCTGTATGCTGCTTCTTCCTCTTGATCTTTAAAACAGTACCCTCAGCACCACCTTTCTTTACCACTTAGAGTGGTGGCCAAAGCAATAAAAGAAGAAATCACATTTTGGCACCATCTGGGTCATGTTGGTTTTCCACAGTGCTCCAGGAGTTTGCCACTGCAGGAAGCAGAAGTGAAATTATTAAAAAAGAGGGAAAATAAAAAGATGGAAAAAGGTAACTAGAGGCTGCTGGTAGGACTGACACTGTTGTAGCTGGCAGAGATGGTGAAAAGGAAAGGTGGGAACATAAATTAAACAATCTTGTCAGCTTTGTTATCAAGGAAATGACTATTATGTGAAGGGAAATTGGAGTCCTGTTCTGTTGTGTTTCCTCTGATGACTTTTTTTTTCATGCCTAGCCGTGAAAACTAGGCTGCTTCATTCTCCATCCAGCCTTCCATGGTTCTTATTTTTTTCTTAATTGTGCTTTTGGTAGCAGCTTTCTATAAAGCTGTAACTTCACCGGGCACCTGTAGCCTGTCGGCTCCCCCACCCTGCCCCAGTGTGATTTCTGCTACAGAGATTGGCTCCCCAACTGGAAGGACAACCACTGACTGATATCAAGGCAACACACAGAACTTGTTCCTCTCAGCTGTCAGTATCAAGCAGCAGAGGCACACGACCCAAGAGCAGCCCCTTGCCTTCTTTCAGCTGTAGAAGAGCACCCTTGTCATTTTGGCTGCATAGTTTGGCTTGTTACCGAGCACATGCTTTGCAGATTGGCCTGTTTGTACAGCCAATTGAACATGTGCTCCATTAAAAATTAAAGCATCCTGTTTTGAGGACGGAACAGGAGACATCAACTGCCATTGCACAGCAGACATGGAAGGCCTCTTGAGCCCATTACCGTAGGTTACAGCGAATGTTAATCTGTGCCAACTCCATTAAATAATGCAGCTCATACAGATGGCTGCTAGAACGTCTACTCACAGATGTGGCCTCCAGTCCCCAAGGTTGCTGTATCACAGGAATTGTCAGGAACAGTCAAATTTGATGTTGACAATAGCAATCACCATTTCTGGTGGAGGATAGGAAGAGGAGGGGGCCCTTTATGCAGACATACCAGCCAAAAAAAGAAACAATGACTGAGAAAAAACAGCCCAGAAATTTGCCAAAAGACAGAAGAGGGGCGTGTTGGGGTGAAAGCCAAAACAATGTATATCTCATAGTAAACAAAGGAATTGTTTGGGTTTTTGTTTATGTGAGCATTGGAGCTACTTGTGGGAGGTAGGCAAAGAAAGGCCTAAATATCTCAAAGGCACCAGATCCTTTCTGATCTTGGAAGCTAAGCAGGGTCAGCCCTGGTTAGTACTTGGATGGGAGACCAAATACCAGGTGCTGTAATCTATATTTCAGAGAAGGGAACTGGCAAAACCACTTCTGAGTATTATTTCAGTGGGAAAGAACTGGCAAAACCCTATGAAATTAATGGGGTTGCCATATGTCAAACAAACATACACTAACAAACATACACATTCCAGTCATGGTCTGCAAGACAAAATCATTATTGGGAGCAGATTGCAAGCATCAGTACTGCCCCCCACCCCAAGCCTGGCAGAGTTATGCACAAGTAATTGTTCACAAGGGAAAAATGATACACTGTATGGAAGTAAGTCAGGCCAAAAAGCTTTAATCTGCATGAAAATGAATGGGAAACGCACACATTAAGAAAAATGTTTTAACTTGTGTAAATTAGGAAAATGCACACTGATTCAGGCACCAAAAGTAAATCCTGTCCCCTTCTAGGTTCAGAGAGGGGGCACAACTAGGGCCCTTTCCACAGGACACTGTTCTCCTGCCATGGGGACATAGGGGGAGCGGGACTGCAACAACATTTCCGCATGATGTCATTGTGGTCCCGCCCTTCTCGCATCACCAGCCACCACAATTGTTGGGTATATCATTGATGGAAAAACTCCGCCAATGATTGCTGATCACGTGAGCCTTCCATTGCAGCCACCCATGCAGAACAGCCAGAAGCACAATCACACGCTTCCTTCCCTGCTGCAGCATGGGAAGAAGGCCGGCTGCAGTGCGGAAGGAAGGGGCGTGTCCCTGGTGCTCGCTTCTGGTCGGGTGCAGGGAGGAGTGCTGGGGACACGCTCCCATTCTGGCAAAGGAACTGCCAGGATTGCGACAGGACAACACACAGGAACATCGCCCTCCGTAAAGGGCCTAAGAGCACACTTGTTGTGGCTGAAGATTTCATATAAAGTTTAATTGCAGAAAAAAGTAAGGAGCTCACACTGACTTTGCCCCACATTCCTTCCATCTCGTTTCTGCATCAGTTTGCAAGCTTGTTTTAAATGCTTATGTGAAAATTTGCTCACATTTTGATGTGCTTCCCAATTGATGAACGTTCATTTTTTGTGCAATTCTGGATTAATACATATTTCTGACCATTAAGATGGCACTGTAACTATAAATTGAGGTACAAATCTGTGTTTGCACACTTTTCAGTAGTTAATTACATTCTCTCTCAAACACACTGCTTTTAATCACAAATGAAACTCCTCAATCATTGGAATTGGCTCAATGTGTTAAAATAAGGATATATTTTCAACAAAATACCTTGGCAGTCATGGTTTGGGAAAATACTAAAAGCAAAACCAAATTCACCAGTATGGATTCTTATTCAGTGAAATCAGTACCACCCTCACACAAGAGGGAGATTTCAACAGACATTGGCACATCCCAAAAACAGCCCCACAAAAACTGATTACTCGGTAGTGAGAGATTGCTGACTTTTGTGAGAGGCAAAATGGATAACTGAAAAAGAGAGGGAATGGAATGGGGTATCCTGAAAAAGGGCATGATCATATATGTTTCGTAGCTTGGAGCACTCCACACCATTCCACAATTTGAGAGAGGCTGTTATGAACTATTTTTGTTTGGCACAGAGCATTTTTTCCACTGCAACTTCCAGTATGCCTAGTGTCTACGTGATTGTGGGAGCTGTAGTCCCAAAACAACTTTTCCAAGCTCTGGCTTGGCCATCACGGGCGTAGGTGGATCCATTGTACACTGCACTCTGGCTTTACCCCGGTTTGAGCACATTTCCATGGAGTTTACCGGGAAGATTTGTGTGTGCTTCATGAATGCTTGCTTTATCTGCATGAGAAATAGGGAAATATTGAGTGTGTGTGAAACACTCCTGACTATTTGTAGCCTTGAGAGTAGGAAACATGCTGCCTTCCCCAGTCCCGCTCCCCCTGCCCCATTACAGCTTCCAGAGTTCATGTGCAGAAATACTGAGAGCCGTCCTGGAACTCTGAAAGAGGTCTGATTATGCAAGCTGGTTATGATTCAAATAGAGGAGAGTTACATGTAGCTAGTTTTAAGAGATAATCATCTTTCTTACAGAATTTCTCAAAAAAAATCTTTATTTACTTATTAATTTATTTGGGTTATATCCTACCTAACCAGCAGATATCCTTAGAGTGGTTTACAATCATTAAAAACCCAAAAGCCCTGAATTTAAAAAGTACTAATTTTAATATTTAAATGATAAAACATTAACCAATAAAACTGATAATGGAAGCAACAAACTAGCGGTCAAATGCCTATTGAAGGAGGGAGGTTCGAGCCCGACATGCAGACAGATGCAATGAAGGATCCCTCAGAAGTGTTCTCCCCAGTGATGGCACACCACAGACAAGGGAAGCCTCCTTCCCACATAACCTCCTATTGCAAGGGTTGCTGTGGGTCTTTCGGGCTATGGGGCCGTGTTCTAGTAGTAGTTGCTCCTGGCACTTCGCCTGTGTCTATGGCTGGTGTCTTCAGAGGATCTGGAGACATGGAGGTGGACTATTTTTGCGTTTGTGATGCATTAGTGATGCAGCTGGCCTGTGAGATAGCCCATTGCTGAGTGGACTAGTCCCCAGGGTTGCACTGTTAGTCAGAGGATATGCATAACACTTGTGTATGCATTTAAGTACTCGTTAGCCATCCATTGTATTGTTTCCTGTAGAGAGACCTCCTGAGTCTGGGTGGTGTTCATTGGCATATTTTTGAGTCTTGATTTCAGTGTTTTTCAGTACTGGTAGCGAACTTTTGTTTACTTTATGAGTTTCTTCTTTCCTATTAAAATTGTCCAGGTGTTTATGGATTTCAATGGCTTCTGTGTGTAGTCGGACATAGCAGTTGTCCGAATGGTCCAGAATTTCTGTGCTTTCAAATAGCATACTCCTATTGCAACATTGTGGGTAGAAGAGTTGCTACTGTTTCTTGGGTAAGAACGTGTGGGGAAAAGCATGCTTTTGGGTAAGCCAGTCCTTTGCCTGTACCAGCACTTTGATTTGGGCCAAGGAACTGACTGGTAACCACTACAGTTCACAAAGCACCAGTGGATATATTTGAAAAAGCCACTCCCATTTGAGTGCCCTCACTGTCTTCTACCACACCAACTACAAGTTTCCTGACCATGATCAAAGATGACTCCACATATAGTACATTGCAGTAGTCCGGATGGACAGTTACCAGTGCATGGATAAAAAGAGTCAGATGTTCTGTTCTTTAGGGTCATATTAACCAAAGATAATAATTTGATACTGCTGAGGCTAGTCAGAACTCAAGTGACAGAGGTAGATCAAAGAGTACCTCCAGACTATGGACCTGCTCCTTCTTGGGAAACACAAACCAATTTACAGCACACCTCTTACATTGATGGTTTTAGGCTTATCTGGCAAGAAAGGGCAGCTATTTAAATTTCTGACACTGCAGAAATTTAAATGGCTACCTATTACAACAGCAATCATAACCCTTGGGCAGGGCTTTCCAACTAGTGTGTCGTGACACAGTGTGTCGCCTATAGTGTGTTGCTGTGTCGCCTCCCCAGCTGAGAAAGACCCCACACACACACACCGAGCCTGGCCTGCTGCCGTCGCTCTCACTGAGGCCTTTCCCTGGCAAGACCAATGGCAGCGGGCAAGGATTGGCTGGGAAGAGGCTGCCTTTTCCCCACTGTTGCTCTCGCTGGGGCCTTTCTTGGCAAGGGTGATGGCAGTGGGCCACAATCAAGGGGGGCAGCCTTTCCCCACCCTAGATACACCTCTGGGTACCTCCGGTTTGCTATTAAAGCTGAATTACTGTGTCATGAAATGATGCATGCCGAAAATAGTGTGTCACCAACATGAAAAGTTTCGAAAGCTCTGTCCTAGGGCCCAGGAGAGGTAAAAGGGAGGGACAGAGATTACGACACTGGGAGAACAACGCTGGCCCATTCCACAAGACCCAGTTCAATATTTAATTTTAGAAAGTGTCTCAGTTAAGGCAGAAAGACAGGGAAGTGGAATGTTTGGGCAGGAAGAACCCTTGGAACAGCAGTGGGGTAAAACCAAGGGAATGCCTTCATTCCTTAGTCAAGTGTGTTTGGAAGAAAAAAAAGAATATCCTGATTTATTGAATGATGAATAGCCTGATTTATTTCAGATGCCTTGAAACTTACCACGGCTGCCTGGCTGGGTTGCTTTCCAATAGGACAGTTAGGGATAATGGCGATCTTAAAAAAAAAAAACAACCTTTGTGACGCTATTAGGAAGATAACTTTTTAAAAAAAAAATGCAAATGCATTTGTCTCAGAAATGAGTGGCAAGAGTAAAGTAAAGTAGCTGAAGTAAAGGCTGAGCTGTTTTCTGCTGTGTAAGCTTGCGCCTTACCATCAGAAGCTAGCTCAGCACCTTCAAAGTCTTGAAAAAGAGAAGACTGAGGAATATTGGAGGGTGGGGCAAGAGGATAACAAAGACCGGGGATGCTCAAGAAGTTGAAAATGTATTTTACAAGCATGCCTCAATGTGGAGGATCTACATAATATGTCTGCTAACACTTTGCTTGTCCTCCCAGCACTGCATCCATCCTCCTCAAGTAGCAGCTCCTGCCTTTCACTGTCAGTTCTAATAAAGCCTGTGGGTCAGCTAAACTCCCTGGGAACACAGAGCTGTGTTTTGTGAACTGCGTGTGCCTGAGGCTGCTCATGCATGATTTAATGTGCTTTGTAAATGTCAATAGGTGGGGAAAGCGCTCAGCTCCTTGTAGGCTTTCTCAAATCCTCACAGGAGTGCCTATCGATTATGTGAAAAGCGTTGTGGCTTTTTTGTTTCAGCGTCTGTCCAGCTCAACACCTGCCTAACTGGAAGGGGGTTGGGGTTGCCTATCCGTGGAGTAGGTGCTCTGTAGAAGCAAAATTGTTGTTGTTATGTGGCTTCAAGTCATTTCTGACTTATGGAGACTGTAAGGTAAGCCTGTCAGGGGATTTCTGGGGGCTGAGAGTGTGTAACATGCCCAGGGACACCCAGTATTCCTAGGATACTCTCTGGGTACACGACCTTTAATGGCCACCAAATTATTAAGTTTCATGTTTCTGCTTTAAATACATTGGGCAAGGGCTTCCTTTTGTTCTCTCATATCCTCAAATTGATTTTAAAATGGGAAAGAGATGTAACTTCCTTTTAAAGAATATTTTTATTAAAACATATTTGAAAATAAAAAAAACAACATGCGAAGAATTACAAGGATAGACAATAAGCAAACAAGCAGCTAACCTACTATTAATCTATCTAGAACTACCTAAACTAAATTACACCAAATGAAATTAAACTCGATAAAAGGGGACTAAAAATACATGTAAATGACTTCCAACTAACCAACTGTTGGTTCAAAAATTACCTACAAAATATATTTCTTCTACTGTATAATCATTATCCCACTACTGTCGATTAGCAATAACTATTTAGTCTTCAAAATAAACAATTGGTTGGAAAAAAAAGATGTAACTTTCAAAGGGAGTGTAAGCCTAGACTCCATTTGAATTACTATTTAATTATTATTAGTCTTCCAAATTATAGTCCTCTGAAGAAAATTTACCATTTCCCAAGCAGCCTTTGACATAATTCCCTCATATCCAAGGCCTTTTATAACTAAGCCTAAGCATCTCTATTTCCGCATTACACTGTTATAGTGCTATTATTCCACTTTCAACAGCCTGTGGAATTCTGGAATTTGTAGTTTACCGAGGCCAAAGAGCTTTCTGCCTGAGAATTCTAAATGCTCCTCCCTGAACTACAAACCCCAGGATTCCACAGGATGTTGAAAGTGGAATAAAAGCACTATAATCATGTGGTGTGTAAATGGCCTATGTTGGCTCCCCTTCTTTATACCTTTGACTCTGTCTCTCTTATTTACACTCTGCAATTTTAGGTTGCAATTTACTCAAGGAGGAAAGCTATCATCTTTTAATTTGTACAGTGTCATACACAATGGGGGTGCCAATGGAGACAATGCCTAGCAGCGAGGAGGACGAGAGTGTACTCCCTCAGGAACCCAAACTGTGTATGTAAATAACTCTGAATACAGATTGCATTGAGAAATACGGAGCAAAGTTACCGGAAATGGAGAAGACAGTTTGGTGAGTTCTTCAGAGGAAAATAAAAACCCCAGGCAGTGCCGGGTAAATATGCTAGTAAATAAATAAAGAATATATAGCAGCATTATATATTTTGAATATACATTATCAAAGCTTTCTTAAATTGTTTAAACTTCTTAAGTCAGTAGCAGGGAATCTTTTTATGGCTGTGGGGTGCATGCTCTTTATGGAAAATCTGACAGAAAGAAAATACCAGAATAGAGCAAGGCCAAAGCCAGCACTGGGTAAAATCAGGGCCAGAAATTGGTAGGGACCCCTTTTTCTTTCTCACAGACACCTTCTTTGTAAACAACGTAAAAGAATTGATCAGTATGGTCCCACATGGAAAAAAAAATCAGAACAGTCAAGATTTATATGCCTATTTGTTTATACCAGGTATACAACTTCTTCTTTTTTTTTTTTTTTTGCCTATGTGGAAATTTGTATCTGTTTTCCATACGTTTTTTCAATACTGTATGCCTTTGTTTTCACACTGTACCTAAGATATGCATTTGTTGTATGTGTTGCTCCCATCAACTAGTGTATGCCAGCATGTATATGGTTCAACTGTACACATTTTAGCTTATCCACATTTTGAAAACATGTACTTAATTTCATGATTGCAGAATGTACTTAAAGTCTCACAAATATACAGATTTCTGAGGTAAGGTGAGCTTGTCTCACAAAATGGCTAGTATCAGCATGAACTTTAACACTCCTAATATTATTTTTCAACACTAATTGCCACCTTGAGGGCCTAAATACTCTAAAGAGACCAGTTCTCATCTGATGTTAGAAGCTAAGCAGGGTCAGCCCTGGTTAGTAGTTGGATGGGAGACTGCCAACCAGTATCAGGTGCTGTAGACTATGTTTCAGAGGAAGGAACTCTCAAAACCACTTCTGAGTATTCGTTTCCTAAGAAAACCCTATGAAATTAATAGAGTCACTATAAGCTGAAATGCTAGTTGAAGGCACATGCCTGCACACACACACACACACACAGTTACCATCTTGAGTCATGATTCTGAAGGAAAAGGCAGGATATAAGTAAAGACAATAATCGTTATCATATATTTATAAATTTTTCCTCCATAAACCTGTTTATTCTTCTTAAAGACATCTAAACTAAACCAGGGCAGCACCAAGAGGAAGAGGATGTTGGGGGCAACAATGGTGCTTTGTGGTATGGTAACATTTGGGCAAGGCGTTAGTGAAGACCTAAAGTGATCAGGTGAACTTCATGGCTTTGTGGGATTTCTAGTCCACAGATGTTTCTTCCATACTTCCAACCACTACCACCATGTTATTATCCCAGAATTCCAATAATTTTACCGTATATTCTTGGCTATTTTGTTTTGCAGAATTAATCCAGTCCAAAACGTGGCAGTTCCCATTTGTGACCACAAGTTTTCTTTCCTAAAAATTACACAACATCTAAGGCATTCTAGGATAATAGCTACTGGAAGTGGCAAACACAACAAAGAATCTGTACAGCCAGAGAAAGATAATCTTCTCATCAGATGAGTGATGGATAGATTCAAATGTGAAATATAAAAAATGAAGCTATTTCTATCTTCACTTAATGCTAATGGCATTCAGTTGTGAACAAATTCAAATGGAACCAGGTGAATCCTAGACTAAACATATTCAGAGGTGGCAGTGTTGGCCATGCACCAAAATACAACAAAATCCACAAGAGAGCAATAGTCTTTTTGGACAACCAAAATGCATAAAATACATCATGCAAGATTTTGAAGCATCACTTCTCATACTACAACTTCACTTCTCATACTGCAACAGTGAACAGCTGACCAGTCCCACCTCAGTCTCACCCAACACACATAACTCTAGCTGAGAAGTAAACACAAAAACAGTGCGGTTAAAAGTATATAAAAGTTTACTTACAGATACTTGTACATAGTCTACACAGGTTCATGTTCTTGAAGAAAAATAAGAAAGAAAAGATAAGCAATGACATGTGTGTAGGGAAGCATCTCTTTTAGAGCATCTCAGACCACATGCTTGCAGGTAGGCAGGCAGAAGAACAAAGAGGAGATAGTAAAAGGCAAGAGAGATCTTTTGAGAACAAAGACAACCCTACATGCAGGAGGAAGTGATCGTGCAACCTAACTAGCTGTGAATTCTGAGTATGCAAATGCTGCTCCCCCAACAAACATAGCCTGGGATTAGGCTATTTGAAAAACCGTATCTCCTTATACAAGCCAGCACCATCATTAAGATCTGCACAAGAGGGCTGTCACTCCCACCACCTTCACAAGTGCGGTGGGTGCGGATACAGGAGAGAGCCTTCTCTGTGGCTGCTCCCAGACTGTGGTACTGTCTTCTGTGGGAGGTCCAATTGGCCTCTTCCCTGCTCTCTTTCGCATGGCAAGTAAAGACGTTGCTCAGGCAGGTGTTTGAATCATGAATTTTAATTAAGGGCTGCTAGTGTCTATATAAGTAGTGTTCTGTTTTAATCTTTCGATGTTTTTATCTGCTACTGAAATTAAGGTGATTTCCGCACTACACTGATATAGTGCTATTATTCTGCTTTCAACCTCTTGTGGAATTTGTAGTTCACTGAGGCCAAAGAGCTCTCTGGCTGAGAATTGTAAATGCCCCTCCCTAAACTTCAAGCCCCAGGATTCCATAGGATGTTGAAACTGGAATAATAGCACTGTAACAGGTTAGTGAGGAAATGGCCTCAGTCTTAAATATGTATTAAGTGTTTTTATGATTTTAAGCATGTTTTAATAATTGTGATATTTAATCTCTTTTTAACTTTTGTAAATAATGTTTTTAGTAGTGCCTTTTTAGATTATTGTAAGTTGCCTCGGATTCTATTTAGGAGAAGGGAAATGTTTTTAACATCTTTGCCTGATGAACAAGCTTGCACAATGTATCATCTTAGTCTATTTATTCATGTGTTCCATTACAAATGGAATCCATGTGCCGTGGCTCTCCAGGCAGATCACATGGATGGGCTTCAGGGATGTCTATAAATGGGGTGTAAAGAATGATTTTTCCCCTTTGAAAGTTGTGTTTAATTGTATTTTGGGGTGAAGGCTTTAAGAACATTGCTAGAGTGGAATACATGAGCTTATTCTTGGAAAGTTGATAAATTGGAAATGAACATCCCTACATTCCAGGGGTTGTTAAACTGAAGATGTCAACCAAGGCAATTGGAAGATGCTGTCAAACAGTGGCATTTGATAGGAAAGCAGAATTCTGTGTGCTGTGCGGTCATACCTCATATCCTATATAATCTATAGCCTCCTGCCATCAGTGGAAGATGTTGTCCAGTCATCCCTAGTAAATTAAAATTTGACCACTAATCCATTCGTTTTGGTAGATGGAAAAGGAACGGCACATTCTTGTCCTTTGCCTCCCTGATGGTAGTTGAAAAAGCAGGCAGTTTTATGAACATCAGATACATTTCAGTGACACCCACCATCTAAACAGAATCTTTATTTAGACTTAATTCATATCCTGTCCATCCTCTTTCTATTTATATAATATGTATGTATGTATGTATGTATGTATGTATGTATATGTGAGTGCACATGCACACACAATAACACATGCACCAGGTTTGTGTAAATTGTCTACTTTACAGCTTTGGTAATCTGATTGGCCATGTTGTTTTTTAAATGGAGGGCTCAGCTTTGGCCTCTGTAGCGAGTGACAGCTGTCATCCACAGATAGTAGACTCGAGATCCTGGCTGTTAAAACCCACTAATTCATTCCTGCCACAGATCATTGCCCACAGCTTGGAAGCCTTGCTTTACAGTCTGCTGATTAGCTGGCAAAGGATCTGCACACTGTATTAGCAAGGTCAGTTGCTGAGATAAAGGCTAAAACTTTGGCCTGTCTGAATATATTTAAACAGCCTCATCCAGTAGTTGGTTATTTGGATATCACATCTCACTTCCCCATTCTTGCCCTACCCTCTTTGCTCCCTGCACCAAAGCCCTGGGAGCTATTATAATATCTCTGTGTACGACACCCAGCAGTCTGCAGCCAGCCTAGCCAATGGGGAAGAGATGTTGGGAGTTAGAGTCTGAACAACATCTGGACAGCTACTTGATTCCCACTCCTGAATAGTGGAATTTTTTTCTTTAAAAAACGAAAAAGACTCCTCCACATTGTTAACAGCTGAAACTGGCCAGGAAGGGGGGGTCAAAGAATAAAAAATATGAGTATCTTACTAGGGCTGCAGGAGTTGTAATCCAACAACATCTCCGCCAAAATCTCTAATGCACTTGTGGTTTCTCATGAGTTAAGCAAGCAATGATGGAAGGGAGGTTATAAACTGGTGTATTTTTTTTTCCGTTTTGACTTTTTGTGCCAGAAGTCAGGAAACAGACATGGAATTTTTTAAAAAAATCTGTTTATCAAGAGGAGTCATAAGTTAATTTTGTACCAACAGAATAACGTTTTTAACTTTTTTGGAAGCCACCTTGGGTCCCACTCTGAGAGAAAGGTGGCATATAAATATAATACATACATACATATTTGGAAGGAATCAAATGGGTTCTGCATTCTCATTTCATCTAGGTTGCAGGTAATAACAACAACAACAACTTTTATTTATAATGTTCTTTACACCAAAGGGCGGAAGAATGGCGTATACAATCAGGGACAGGGACATTAAAACAAAAAAAGGACAACAATACATGGCATGGAATCCCCAACACCCCACCAGTTGCTACCCATCTCAGCACCTTAAACACATCTCAATGACTTAAGATAGAGAGTCATAGAATCATAGAATCATAGAGTTAGAGGATACGGCAGGGGTATGCTACACCCTGCTATGCAGGCACACACATCAAAGCACTCCCGACAGAAGGCCATCCAGCCTCTGTTTAAAAACCTCCAAAGAAGGAGACTCCACCACACTCAGAGGCTGAGCATATTCCACTCCCAGACATCTCTGACCGTCAGGAAGTTCTTCCTGAGGTTCAGGTGGAATCTCTTTTCCTGCAGCTTGAATCCATTGCTCCTTGTACTAGTCTCTGGAGCAGAGGAAAACAAGCCTTCTCCCTCCTTGACATGACATCCCTTCAAATATTTAAACATGGCTGTCATGTCCCCTCTTAACCTTCTCTTGTGTAGACTAAACATCAAAGAGGAAGGTCTTCAACTGTTTACGAAAATGGGTGAGATCCTCCTCCAGCCAGAGGTCCAAAGGAAGCCTGTTCCACAAATGCAGAGCCAGATCTTGAAACGTTCGCAGCCTTGATAGAGCAGTACCATTGGTGGAACAGGCAATAGGCCTTTGCCTGCAGATTTAAAATTCCTGGGTGGAATGTACCAAATAAGCCAAATTACAAGGTGCTGAGGGAGGTTGGAATGCAAAGCTTTAAACACCAGGACCAAAAGTTTGAAACAGGCCCTGGCCCGAACTGGTAGCCAGTGAAGGGATCTACGAGGAGAAGAAAGTGAGTATTTTCGAGGTGAATATTTTGGCAGATTTAAAACAATCCAGACAGCATTAGTGATGGGGTGGGGTCTGACAGCACACATAGCCCCACTTCACAATTGAAGCGCTGAGTATTGCTGGTTCTCTTGTCATCTGAAATCCAAAGTTAGGTCATCTGTTATGAAGATTATTAGCGCACTGATATGAAATCACACAGTTGGATGTGTATGGAATCCTCCTTATCTGGATTTACCTTTGGATTTTGAATTTCCAGATCATCTAGGCTAGGCCGTAGAGAAATGCTAATATGCTAGGAATCTACTCTTCAACTTGCTAAAAATAAATATCTGCAGTTTGAGCAGGGAGTTGTGCATATGTACTTTACCACAGCTTCTATTCCTTTGGTTGTTTTTATTTGTCATTGACACTTTTCATATGCATAAGCATATTGACAAGATGTAGTTCATAAAGGACTGTAGATGCAGTGATGTATGTGACCACATAAATAGAGTCCTTTTTGGCACTGAGTTTCAACAGAGTGTAGCAGTGCTTGTGGTTACAAGCTGTCATGTGATATGGAGTGGCAATAGTAATGGTAATATGAGTAAGTAGAAAGCATGGGCATCCTTAGCAAACTGCTGATGAACCAATTCCAGAAATAATGTTTAAATTTCTCCCTGTTGAAACATAGAATCATAGAATCATAGAAATGTAGAATTGGAAGAGACCACACGGGCCATCCAGTCCAACCCCCTGCAGTCCAACAGTAGGGAGGCAGGGTGAAATGTGAGACGTATGACATGCCTAGAAATAAATAATGAAAAATCAACTACTCAAGGGGTTGGAGAGTACCCAAATACCCTGAAAGCACCGGTTCCCCATTAGTTTTGGAACCTTCAAAAAATACTGGGTGGTGTGGGCTATGGCCCTTTTTGGATAGTATTTGCCATGTGAAAGGGTGCCTGGAGTGTCACGCGATTGTGAGAAGCGATCTGCACAACGCACTCACAGTCGTGCAACCCTCCAGGGGCCGGCAGGTGCCAATCACGCACCTTTTCATTTTCAGTTGGAAGCCGAAAATGGTGCGTGATCACGCATTGCTCCTGGACCCTGCGCACACTTACCTGGCTTGCGGAGCCTCTGGATCTGCGCCGGTCACGCTTCCTGCCCCAGCGCAGCCTGGGAAAGTCCCAGGCTGCACTGAGGAAGGAAGAGGCGGGGCTCTCACGCGAGCAGGCAGCTTGTGCGGAGCTGAAGCAGCAGGGACGCGAGAACCTCTTGCCGGAGGCCGCTCGTGCGATCCCCACACCCCAGTGCCGGAAAAAGGTAAGGTGCAGAAAAGACCTATAAGTTTCAGAGGAGGGCAGAAGGCATCTGAGTACTTCATGCCTAAGAAAACCCTGTGAAATTTGGAGAGTCTTCGTAGGCCAGCAGGTGACTTGAAGACCCACACACACCAAGGGTGAATAATCTGCAATCCCAGGGCCACATGCTGCCTTTGGCCTAATTCCAGAAGCCTTCTGTGATCAGTTCATATGTCTGGAAGAGAACTCTGTCTCACTCGTGGCACTGGCATCCTTCCAAGTGGGAAGGGGAAGAAGATTTTATTTGAGAAAGGCAGTGCCCCCCCTTATGATTTCAGACTCACAAACTAAAAGAATTCCTTGTGACTAGCTGTCTAGTAAGAGGTACTTGCCGATTGCTGTAAGAGATGTTGCAGAAAAATCATTAAATTATTACTCATTAAGAGATTTTAATGTTGCCTTTCAGGGCACATTGATCTCATAGTGTTCTAACACAAGGCTCAATAAGTAACCATCAGATTAAAACACACATTACATTTTCTTAAAAAGAGCAGAAATACTTTATCAAAGCATAGAAATTAATGAAATGTGGGCTGAAATAAAAAAAGTCTAAGTAGGCTTCCTGAAAATAAACACGACTTACATCCTGAAGGACAGAATTTCATAAGTGTAGAGCTGTCACCTGAAATGCCTTGGCCCTGCTCCATCAACCTGATACATATTACATTTGCACCAGAGATAAGGCTGTTACTGTAGTTTCTAGTCTGAACTTGTGGTATATTAGATATCATATGATATCAAGAATTTGGCCTTCACTACCCATTCCCCTCCATGTGCTTGCGAGGCCCCCGGACAAGCACACACACGGGCACGGCCGAAAATAGCTGAAATATTCAAAACAAATCCAGGCAGGCCAGTAATTGCCGGACTGCAGCTTTAGAAGACCTCCATGCAAGTACCTTCTTAAGATCACATTATGTATGCACGCTGTTTACAAAAGATCCCCTGCCCCGAGCAGGCAGCTTGACGAGTGGAATATGCAACTCTCAAGCTCTCTGCGTTTGCATACTGTCTACGCCATTGACAACGCTGTCATAATCCAATCATCTAAAGTACTGACCTTTCGGAGGCTTTGTCTCCAATCTGAAACCCATTGTTTTCCCCGGGAACGGACTAGCCTACATGCACATTTTTCCCTGTCAGACCGCCTGATTTTGAGCGTCTCTTCAGATCGCTCTGACTTCCATCCCGCCTTGCTGTCGCTCCGTTCGATGAGCCTTCCCCTCAGCTCCTGCATGCTGAGAATCTCCTATACAACGGACTTTTCTTCTGATAAACCGGGCTTCAGGATCAGGTGTAGTATTTCTCCTGAAAAATCCCTCTTAAACTCCTCTATCCAACTCCTACCTTTCTTTCATTAGGTCTGTGTGAGTGGTTGCATACATACGTATTGACTGTGTTTTAAAATAAAGGAAAACAATTATTATTTACTTCTGTTTGATTATTGACTCGGCCTGACCCCATAAACACTGGGTTCAAGATTTTGCTAGGTTACCCTGCCTCCTGCATTGCTTAGCTTGTGCTCTTGCTAATTCCCATTCCCCATTATTTTGAGCACGTTGAGGTGTCCCTCACAGGACCACAGAAATCAGGGTAACAGGGGCTTTTCTCCCACAGCTCATCTGTGGGAATCATAGTTGGTTACTTATTTTTGTTACTTTAAGTGAGTGACTTCCTCCTTATAGATAATGAGAAATTGATATGAGCATTCTATGGGGAAAATCATGTCAGGACTGCTGTTTAGAGAACACATTATGCTGGTCTTGGATCAACTTCACTGGCTTCTACTGTGTTGCTGGTGCAAATCAAGGTGCTTGTTTTGATATATGTATGTGTGCGTGCGCACGTGCCTTCAAGTCACTTATTGACTTCCAGCGGCCCTGTGAATTTTTCACTGGGACATAACAAAGCCCTAAATTGTTTGAGGGCTCAATGTCTTAAGGACTTCCTCCTTCCTTCTGTACCTGTTCCTAATTTATGATCATCGAAGGCCCTTTTCTCTCCTGTCTCGGATTGAAAGGATTATGATAGCGGCTTATTGAGACAGGGCATTTTGAGGAGCAACAGCCCGGTTAGAGAACTCATTCACAGGGGAAGTAAAATTGACTATTTCCCTATTTTGCTGTCGGCAATGAAAACCATTTTGTTCTTTTGTGCTTTTCGTATTAATGTTTAATTTTGATGTTGCTCTTTAATTTTATTGTATAGTTTCGGTTTTTTTCCCCTTCTACAATTCTGTTTTTATCAAATTTTAATGTTTTGTTCTAAATTGCCTTATAGAATTGATAGGAGGACAGTGCAATTTATAAATTTTAATAAATTGATAAATAAAAATACGTTAAAATACAAATACGTGTAAAAACATGTATTCAAATGTGAATTTTTGTTCAGATCACAGCTTATTTATCAAGAGGTTTTTATGCTTTCTCATCTAAAAAGAGCAGGGTGTGTTTAGATATGTGTATTTTGAAATATATGTTAAAATGCGTATATGAAGAGATACTCAAGAAAGAATGTTCATTTACATATGAAGAGTAGAGCTTTTATCTACTATGTAAAAGTCAAAGTTTGTCTGTTTGTGAGTTTGTGAGACCTCATATGACTGCCTGTGTGAGGCGAGAAGACCTCATATGGGATCCTAGAGTTGCCAGTTCAGGGAGGGGCCTTTAGAATTCTCAGCCAGAGAGCTCAGGTCAGTTGCTATGGAGATGAGGCCTACCGGCAAGAAGGAGGGCAGCATATTCTCTCAGAAACCCAACCTCTGTATGTTTATAACTCCGAATACAGATTGGATTGGGGAATATGGAGAAAAGTTACAGGTACTGAACAAAGCAGTTTGGAGAATTAGAGACACAGGATATCAAATCTGTGTATTTCAAGCGCATCTAATTCCTAAGGTAAGGTAAGGTAATTCCTAAGGTATTTCTAACAAGTGTTACCTATGAGAAAATAAAATCCTGAGCAACACCAAGTAAATACAGTAGTTGTCCAATAATTTTGAAAGTTCCGAGCTCAAAAAAAATGTCAAAATTTGTTTGGTTGTGTGTGCATTGTGACAGAATATACCAAAAATGTGCATTTAAATATGCATTTAAAAGTAGACATTTGTGCACTTTTTTTAAAGATATGATTAGTGAAGAATGGGTTGTTAAGGTTGCAGACTTTGCCCAAATTGCCAAACTGACATGGATTTTAAAAAAATAAACCAATTGAAAACTTTCTGAAAGATTGGAAACTATTGTTTGTTTGTTTGTTTGTTTGTTTGAGCAATAAGAAACCTAATGGTGTAATAATTTGTGGTTATGGTTCCTAATAATTGAATTTAGTTAGATCTGTAACTGTATAATAATATACTTCCTATTAACAGGTTTTCTTTTTCATTAATTTGCGAGGATGATTCAGAGTACTTACGTGTTCCAGGTAGTGTTTATTGTAATAAATGAACAAGTAATATAACCTAGAAACAGAGCTGTTTTCAGAGATTACTTCTTTAATTCTCATTGACCATACCAACCAGAAGATTCTGGAAATTTTATTCCAGAAAAGGAACTTGTCCAAACACTGTTGATTCATCTTCCCCCAGTTTGCTCAAAGACTGCATGCTGGTTCTGTATGGGTGCAGTTTCCTAAAGTATTGTGGATTGACTCACTTGTGATTCATTTTTCTACCGTACTCTTTAGGTAGCTTGTCCTGTGGCCTGTATTGTTCCTACTGAACTATTGGTGGCCTAAAATACAGACGTTAGGGATATGAAGAATGCCACCACCTCCCAATTTGTCCCTAATTTGGTAGTTTGGAGAATAACTTGCATGATCAATTTTGGAGTCAGTCCACTTTAATTTCAGTTCCAAATGGCAGTCAAAATTCAGGATTGTGAAGTGTCATGCCTCCCATTGACTATCATGGTGTTACCCTGTGAACTGGGGGTCCCGGGAGGGATGCCAAAATGTGGTCAACTAAAGTTGGGGAAAATTAGCTCAGAGCACTGCTTAACGTTACAAGAGGCAGGGTAACGTAGCGAGATCTTGAACCCTATGTCTACGGGGTCGGGTCGAGTCAAGGAGAACACCGAAGTTGAAATAATAATTGATGTTTATTAAATACAAGCAAAACAGTGTATGCGACACACTCATACAAGATAACTAAAGAAAATAAAGGTTGGAGTGGTATAGAGGGATTTTTAGAGGAATTGCTGGTTTGGGTGATACTTCACCTGTCCTGAAGCCCAGGAAAAATAGAGAGCGAAGCTGGGTGCGATGTAGCTCAGCACGTGGAGCTGAAGGGAGGCTTGCCAAGCAAGGCGGGATGAAACTGGGGAGCATTCCGAGGAAGGTCTCGGAATCAAGGGTTTTTATAAGGAGAATTGTGACTGCAGGCTATACCGTACTTGAGGGAAAACAATAGATTTGGAGTTGGAGACAAAGCCTCCAAAAGGTCAGAATCTGAACGATTGAGTTATCGTAGCGGTTCTCAATAGAGTAGCCAGTATGCAGACACAGAGTACTTGGGTATTGCATAGTTTACCTATCAAGCTGCCGGCGCGGGGCAGAGGCTCTTTTGTAAGTGGCGTGCATACCTAATTAGAGTACTTGCCTGGAGGTCTCCTAAAGCAGTGAGTCAGCTATTCCTGGCCTGTCTGTATTGTAGTTTGAATATTACGGCAATTAACGGCCGGGCTCGTTTACGTGCTTGTCCGGCGGCCTCGCAAGCACGTGGAAAGGAATAGAGAAGTGCAGCCGAATTGTGATATCTTTTAATATCCCCAAAGCTCGGACTAGCCAGGGCAGTAACAATGGGAAATGCAAAAATGCCTATATTTTTAATTTTGTTTGTTTGAATGGGATGAAAATGGTAGCCTTGATATGTCTTTAGGAGAAGATTATACCTGCCATATTTCAGACATATAGCTGTGTGGTGAGAAACTATGGGCTTTTAAAATAAGCAAGGGGAAAGTGCAGCCCATGGATCACATATGCCCTGCACGAGCCCCTTTCTGTGGTATCCAAATGCCCAAGTTCTCACTAAACCCCAGAACAAACAATGTTACTATGGCACAATCTGAGTCAGGTGGTTTGCCATTGAAATTTGGTGGCACACTATGAGGAGGGTCACAGCAGGAAGAAATCCTCACCCAGCAAAGATGCTGAGATCCCCCCCAGCGACAATGTGTGAGAGAGCTGCTTCCCCCACTGCAAAGACGCAAAAAGCTCTCAACTTCCTAGAGATGCTGGGAAGGCAAAAGCAACAAAGAACAACAACAGTGGAAGTTTTGGCTTTTCTCCTGGCTCAGTGCCTGAAGAATCAACTTCCTGCTTCAGGGATAAATGAAGTAGGCTTGATTAGCTGCTTGCAGACAAAAGCTTTCATCTGCAAGTGGCTTGTCGATCTTGCTTTACTTTTCTGTGAAGGAAAAAGTTGATTCTAAAAGCAAAGCGCCAGCAGGAGGGAAGCAGGCTTCATTGTTGCTGTTGTCCCTGCTTTTGCCTTCCCAGCATCTGTAATGAACAAGAGTTCTTCAAGTATTTGCTGAGAGTTCTTTGGAGTGTCCAAAATAGTTTTTTAAAATTAAAAGAGAATGTGGTGTGGAGTCCTGTAGGCTGTCAGTGCAGCAACACAACCACTAACATTTGCCCCCTCCTGCTTTAAAAGAACTGCCAGTAACTTTTTTTTTTTCTTGACAGAATGAGAAGAAAGATGTAGGCATTCCTTCCTCTTTGGAAACAGATTATCCCATCTGAATTTAAGACAAATATATGCAAATATATTGGTGTGTGAGACGGCCTTTCCATTGGGAGTAATTCTAGCAAAGAGCATGGTTAATTTTCCCTGTTTTCCTTGTGGACTTGTTCTTGCTAACTACCTTCAACCTTGACTTACGGTGAACTTATGAATAGAAGATCTCCAAGTCATCCTGTCATCAACAGTCCTGCAAGATCTTGCAGACTCAAGACCATGGCTTCCTGGATTGAGTCTATCCACCTACAATGTGGTCTTCCTCTTTTCCTGCTGCATTCTACCTTGCCTCTTTTCTAGTGAGGCCATTTCCGTACTACACTCTTATAGCACGATTATTCCACTTTCAATATCCTATGGAATCCTGGGGTTTGCAGTTTAGGGAGGGGCCGCTTGGATGTTGAAAGTGGAATAATCGTGCTATAAGATTATAGTGCAGAAATGTCTTCTCATGATATGTCCAGAGAATAACAGTCTCACTTTAATCAGCTTGGCTTCCAGGGAGATCTTGGGCCTAATTTGCTCTGGGACCCATTTATTTCTCCTTTTGGCAGTCCAGAGTATACACAAAACTCTCCTCCAGTACTACATCTCTAATGAGTTGATTCTCTTCCTGTCAGCCTTCTTCACTGTCTAGCTTTCATAACTGTACATAAGAACAGTCCCTACTTTGGAATTCAATGATACATCTTTACATTTCAAGATCTTGACTAGTTCCTTCATAGCTGTCCTTCCTAGTCCTAGGCCATTTCCGCACTACACTGTTATAGTGCTATTATTCCACTTTCAACGTCCTATGGAATTCTGGGGTTTGTAGTTTACTGAGACCAAAGAGCTCTCTGGCTGAGAATTCTAAATATCCCTCTCTAAACTGCAAATCCCAGGATTCCATAGGATTTTGAAAGTGGAATAATAGCACTATAACAGTGTAGCGTGGAAATGACCCCAGTCTTCTTTGATTTCTTGAATGCAGTCTCCATTTTGATTTTTTTTTAGAAAACTTAATTTGTTAAAATATACACAAACAATAAAAAAAAGAAAAAAGAAGAAAAACAAATAAGAAACTAAGACATTACGAATATTGAAATTCCATTTTGATTTTAATGACTAAGCCAATGTATAGGAGAGCTTTCTCTGTCTCAGTGACTTCATTGTCTACTTTAAAGTTATGTAAATCATTTGTGGTCATATTATTGTTTTCTTAATGTCCAGCTATAAAACTTCCTTTGCACTGTCTTCTTTGATTTTGTTCTGTAGTCATTCCAAGTCTTTTTTTTTTCCTGTTAGCATTATGATGTCATCTGTATATCTCAAATAGTTGGTGTTTCTTCCTCCAGTTTTCACACCTTCAGTGTCTAATCCAGCTTTGCATATGATCCATTCAGCATACAAACAGGGTGATAAAATGCAAGCTTGCCTGATTCCCTTGCCAATTATGTTCTTCATATTCTGTCCTAACAGTAGCTTCTTGCCTTGAATACAGGTTACATGTCAGGATAATCAAATGTCCTGTACGCCCGTTTTTTAAGAGCAATCCATAGTTTTCATGATCTACACAATCAAAGGTTTCACTATAATTTATACAGCACAGACTGATTTTTTTCTGAAATTCTTTGGTGTGCTCCATTATCCAACATATAGTTGCAATGTGATTCGTACCTTTTCTGCATTCAGCCTGGCCATTGGGCATTTCTTGTTCCATATATGGTTAAAGTCTTTGGCCATTTCCACACTAGCCTGTTATAGTGCTATTATTCCACTTTCAACATCCTATGGAATCCTGGGGTTTACAGTTTAGGGAGGGGGCTTTGAGGGTGGCCTCCCTAAACTGCAAACCCCTTTGTTCCATAGGATGTTGAAAGTGAAATAATAGCACTATAACAGGCTACTGCGGAAATGGCCTTTGTTGTAGAATTTTTAGTACCACTTTGTTTGTGAAGGATAAATGCAATACTCAGTGGTTACAACAGTACCTCATGTTCCCTTTCTTGGGGATTGGAATTCATATGGAGCACTTCCAGCTTGTGGGCCATTCCTTTCTATTCCATAATTGTTGATAGATTTTAGTAAGGTTTTCAATGAATTCTTTCTCTGTTGCTTGAAACAGAGCTCTATTGGTATGTCATCTCTTCCTGATAAGTTAATACTTCCAAGTGTTTTGACTACAGCTTCCACTTCACGTTCTAAAATTGTGGGTTCATCTTCAAATGCTTCTTCCTTGAACGAATCTGTCATCTTTTCATCTCTTTTATACAGTTCTTCAGTATAATATTTCTATTGACTTTTCATTTTTTTAAAAAAAATACTCATTTTTATTTGTGGACTAGGAATATGAAAAGGACAATCAGCAGAGAAGCAGATCTTAGCAAGAAATGTGAAAAGTTCCAGAATTATAGATGCAGCAGTTCATGTTAAAGGGGAGTCCTATATTTTTCCCCAGGATGGAGACTGCATCTCACCCATCTATCCATTTGTGTCTCAGTGAAAATGATACATATCATCGAGGTGTTCCCCAGCCAGAAATCTGGAACATTTTGGAAGGATAGGTGGAGGGGTAGGAAATTAAAATGTTTGCTGAGAAGTGGTTTAAGGGTTTGTCTTCTAAATTATGACAGTGAATTTAAGCATGGCAGTGTTGGATTTTATGTTCTTGTGATCCCATTCTTATCACACCTCACCTCACTTCATCTTCATGTCTGCTCAGCTACTGATTTTTATCAGTGTTTACTACACTAGTCAGTTGGTAGGGGGTAGTGTCTGAAAACTGTTTCTCTTCAGAAAGGTAGCGGAATGGTAACGCACTCTTCAACACATTATCAGTGCATTTGCACTTCAGTAGCATTAGTTCTTGTGTTTGTTTTCTCATACTTGAAACACGACAGTATCATTTACATCACCCTGCTTGTTCCACCTCCTGGAACATGATTTGTTTCTTTAAAAAGGGAAGCCATCATTGCATGATTTTACAATTATGCTATTTTGGAATCATCCCCACTTCACTGAGAAGATGAACACACGTTATGACACCTCCAACAGTTTCTTCAGTGTTTTTTTCCCGTGAATGACCACTTCTGTGGCTCTCTATCTTTACTCTATAAGTGTTTCATGAAACCTGTAATTTTTCTGGACATTAATCCTTGGTAGTATTACATCAGAACTTATCTATTGCACTACTCACCTTTTTAAAAATATATCTAATTTAAAATAGTGTTTGTTAAAATATGCTGGATAATGGAGAATGAATATACAGTGGGAACTCAAATCTAGGTATCTTCCTAGCCCAGCCGCTGGAAGCAGTCGGGTTTCCCTACTGAAGATCCTTGGGAAATCCCCAACGGAGTAGCAATGAAACCATACCCACTATACAGCCAGTATCATTATGAAGTTGAACAGGACGTTTGTACACAAAGTGGTTACTAAACCATAGTAGGATATCCATTAACAGGTTTTTTTAAAGCTTTTGGAGTCCTTCACTTTCAATTTTTGTTTTTTATTCTTTTATTTACTTTGCTTTATTATATAAAAACACAAAACACCAAACACAAACTAAACAAACAGAAAAAATATAAAAGGGAAAAAAAGCATTCATACAATAACAAACCAAAACTAAATAACACCTACAAAAGCAACAAAATTATAAACATGAATCTAAACTAGTAAATAAATAGCTATATATAATTTTAAAAGTTGTTCCCGCCCGTTAACAACAACCCATAGTAACTCTATAGAATTGCTAATTAGATAAATCAAAATTATTACTGAATTTAATATTTGTTGCTTAAGTCTAATTCTATAGTAGAAAACAGTTACCATATTTACCAGCGTATAAAACGCACTGGGATACAAGATGTACCCCATTTATATGCCAAAAAATACTGACGTATAATACAATAGCATATAAGACGCACTCCATTTTCAAACAGTATTTTTCGGGTGAAAAAGTGAGTCGTATACGACAGCAAATACAGTAATTATCCAAATAGATTGAGTAAAATATTTATAATAGTCATATAAAAATCATTCTAAAAATAATTCTCTTTCTTAATTCAAAAAATCTAACCTCTTTAAAATCTCATTATTTTTATTATTATGCATATATATATATATATATAGGTAAAAGAAAAATAAATATATTTGTATATTTGCAACCCTTCACTTTCAAAGCATGCCTACAACATATCAATAGTGGATATTCTTATACCTCTTTGGCCCTCCATTTGTGTATTTGTGGGGCTCCAGAAATTCAGGACTTGCTTTCTCATATGTTTTTATATTCTGAATCACGAACTAATTTTGGAGGATCTATTCAATCCTGGCTACACTCTAACACTTTTTCAGAACTACTTATTTTTCCTCCAAAACTTTCTTTACCACATACAGTCTCCATCGCTGTTAACAATGTTCCCATTTACCTTGTGAAGGAACCACATAATCATGCCTTTATTTCTGTTTCTTCTTTGTCTTCTGTTCCCCACATTGAGGCTGTAGCAAAGTCATGTCAATTTTTTGTTTATAACATTGCCAAAATCAGACCTTTTCTTCCTGCTTCCTCTGCTAAGACTTAGTTCGTGCCTTGGTCATTTCCTGCCTTTATTATTGTAATTTTCTTTCGACTGGTCTTCCATTATCTCACCTTAGTCCTCTGGATTTGATTCAACCTTCTGCTGCTAAGGTTATCTTTCTGGCCCATCATTTTGATCATGTTACTCCACTTCTGATATCTCTTCATTAGCTACCCATTCCTTCTAGGCTTCTTGTTTTAACTTTCAAGGCCATAGATAGCATAGCCCCCCGACCCCCGTTTTTCAGCCATTATTTCTTTTTATCAACCTGCGTGAGAGCTGCGTTCTAGGAACTCGGGTCCTCTTTCTTGGTCCAGCTTCATCCCTTTTCACCTGCTGCTCCCTGCTCTTGAAATTGCCTCCCTGAACTTTTGTGGACTGCTCCTTTCCTTATTATTTTTAAATCTCAATCTTTGTTTTCCAGAGCTTTTGGAGTTTTAGTTTAATATTGTTTTATACTCTGAGGATGCCTAAATACCCTAAAAGTCCCATTTCATCTTGGAAACTAAGCAGGGTCAGCCCCAGTTAGTACTTGGAGGGAAGACCACCAATGAATACCAGGTGTTATAGGTTATATCTCAGAGGAAGGAACTGGCAAAATCACCTCTGAGTATTCCTTGTCTAAGAAAACCCTATGAAATTCATGGGGTCACCATAAATCATCAGACAACTTGTGCACAACATGCGCACATATACATACATTTTGTGATTATATGAATTTGTCAGTTTGCTTTATGTTGTATTGTATTTTGTTACATTTCATCAGGACAATTTGTTTATTATTATGTTGTATAGTTCTGTATTTTTATTATTCCTTCTTTCATTGTGTGTGTATACATATATTTTAGATTGCACACCTTTGGCAGGATCCACTGTTTTTGGTTGTTTCCCTTGTAAAGCACCATATACGGCAATGGTGCTATATAAATAAATAAATAACAGCTACAATAACAATAATAATATTAATAACAATTTCTTAACTCTTGATACTAACTTTTTTGTAACTCACAAGGTTTTTCTTTTCACCCTGACAGCAATGAAAATTCAGGCAAGATTTGTTGCTCATATTACCGGTTATTGTTCTGCAGGTGATCCTATCTAATGGTGGCATTGTTGTTTACATTCAGAGTGTTTAATCTTACTGAATTTTTTAAACTATTCTAGATCTATATGCGGTTTATTCCATGAAGGCAACTTTTTACTGTACAGATTTTTTTTATACATGTATGGACTATACCTTATGCAGTAATAAATTACTACTACTATTTCAAGTGAAAAAAGACTTGGTTTCCAAACAATGTAACAATGGTACCACATGGTACCCAAAAATGCAATTGTGGCATAACAGTTACATGTAACAGGCTCTCTGATCTTTACAGGAAAATGTTAACCAATTATATTCTTTTCTTTGGGATCTGAAGAAAAGTTTATTCAATGTAACAACAACATGTTATTTTATGAGGAAGGGATATAATAGGAAGGGAATATTTTAATATCCAATGTGTCCCACTCCCCACTATGTCACATCTTTTTTATGGTTGTTGGATTGTGTACTTCTGGGAGGCCAGAGGCTATAGTGGTGCTAACACTGCTACTAGTAGAGTCTCCCACATCAGACAGGCTTCTGCTAAGGAGCCATTCTGAATGTACCAGCCTTGGGCAGCACCAGTAGTGGGGGGGGGGTTTGACGCTGATGGAGGATCTCTCAGAAACAACAGCCGTGGTGTCATAGCTAGAACTTGTTGGTACTGTGCAGAAAGAGGCACCAGTAAACCCCTTCTGAATGTCACTTACCATGAAAACCCCTGTGATGAGACAATCCAAGAAGAAACAAGAGATAGCAGCAGAAGACGAGTCTCCGAGATTGGAAGACATTCAACTAACTATTGGATAAGAGGAAAGGACAGGTGTGAACAGCACTGTGGCTAATTATGCAATTGAACTTGAATTATTACATTTGGAGTTTCCTTCTTTGGAGGTTTTTAAGCAGAGGCTGGATGGCCATCTGTTGGGAGTGCTTTGATGTGTGTTCCTGCATGGCAGGAGGTTGGACTAGATGGCCCCTTTGGTCTCTTCCAACTCTATGATTCTATGAAGTTAAAAAGGCCATTCAGCTGTTGACGTGCTCAGAGGTGAAAACAATATCTGAGGCTGTATAACACATAGGAATGTGAGAAGCATGACTCACAGGAGGCTAGGCATTGCAAAACAAGAAAGAAATGGGGTGACATTAATAGTAAGGAGAGATGTAGCAAAAACAGTCAGGGATACAGTGTAAAGTCTGACAGAAGAATATCAATAAGATTTCAGGTTGTTTAACTTCATCTAGGCTATTATTGATGACAGGTACTAGTTCAGAACCAAAATAACTTCCTCAGGTTGAGGTGGAAAGTAGTAGCCGAGCTGGGTGTCATCTGCATCGTGATGGCACCAGACCCCAAAAACTCTAGATGACGTCTCACAGCAGTTTCATGTATATGTTGAACAGCATGGAGGACAAAACAGAACCCTGAGGGACTCCACAGGCAGTGGCCAAGGAGTCAAAAAGGAGTCCCTCAGTATCACTTTCTGGGTTCGCCCCCTGCGGAAGGAGTGGAGCCACTGTAAAACAGGACCTCCACTCCAATCCCAGCAAAGTGTCCAAGAAGGGGATACCATTGAGAATAGTATGGAAAACTGCTGAGAGGCCAAGCAGAACTAACAGGAACACATTCCCAGTGTCCAGTTTCCAGTGTAGGTCATCCACCAAGGTCATCAAGGCTGTCTCTGTCTCCTTGCCAGGCCTGAAACCAAATTGAAATCTATCTAAATAATCTGTCTCATCCCGGAATTCCTGGAGCTAAGAGGCCACCACATGCTCCAGTGCCTTGCCCAGAAAAGGAGCGTTGGAAACTGGCTGGTACTTATCCAATACTTCAGTATAAAGTGAAATAAAGTGGTTCACTCAATGTAGTTGTTCAAAACTATGTGAGGAGGAAAGGTTATAGAAAAGAACAGTCATCATAAAATGACTCCTTCCCCCTTCACACTTTTCCAGGGCCATCCTTTTCATGGTTAGGTGGTGGCAGAAGTTCCAGCTGCTCTGAGCAATCCCTGTTGCTGGTCGTCATCGTCGTCGTCATCATCATCATCATCATCATCATCATCATCATCATTTTCCTCACAAGATTCAAGATTCAAGGCCAAAAACAAACAAACAAACTCACTCCAATGAGGCTTCCTGCCCCCACTCTGGAACCCTGTTAGAGAAAGTAGATGGATAGATAGGTAGGTAGGTAAGTAGGTAGGTAGGTAGGTAGGTAGGTAGGTAGATAGATAGACAGACAGACAGACAGACAGACAGACAGATACACACACACACATACACACACACATACATATGTGTGTGTGTATATATATGTATATATATACGTGTGTGCGCGCGCGCACATGTGTGTGTGTATCTCCAGACTGGTACGTGATTACAACTATTGATAAGTTTATCCCATACTTTGTCTGTTGTTCTACCTCTAAAAATCTCTAAATTATCCCCATAGTTTTACATCCCATGGATGACAGGAAAGGTCATTTTGACAGAACAGTATGTTGAATGTTCCGTGATCTTAGTGGTTGCAGGGAAGGACACAATTCTAATTCTATGATTTCATAAAAACACTCCCAATCCCTTTAATAAACAACAACAATATTACAACTTCTTAGGAACAGCAAATAGCTGAAATTAACTCTAAATAGGGATACATTAAAATTAGTCTGGAGACTATTAAAAACACTTGACCAAACATATTTTTCAAAAGCCAGATATTTATACATATTTAAACCATTCAGTATTGGGGTCTGACGCAGGTGGTCAAGCATTCCACAGAATATAGAATATTTGGATAATGTCTCAAATTTGAGCTGCATCAGAACTGGTTTTGAGTACTTGTGAGGTAAAGCAGGTTTCCTTCCAAAGCTAACACAAGTGTAGTTGGGCCCCAGTAAAAACTTCATGTAAGTTCCAGGTTACAAGGGGAAGCAAAAGAAACAGTGTGTTCTAGATTTCTCTCTGTGAAAACAATCTGAGGAGAGGAATGGAAGGAGGGAGTGGAACTGAGTGGCTAACAAATCCATCTTTTTTCATCATAGGACATGTTTTTGGATATGGTTTTCCATGCCTGTGCTTTGGAATGGGGCCAAGAAATACATCCATCTCCCAATGCGATCATGCTTCACTACATTAGGGGGCTCAAGCTGGTTTTCAAGCATTGTAACTTCCTAGCTGTTGCACCTGTCATTCTAGAACCTCACAGTTTTCTTGCCTGAGATCACCTATGTAACATTTTGCATTGACAGAAATTGGCTACAAAACATAGAAGGAAGGAAAATGAGGCAAATCACTTCCCCTTCAAATTTTTTTAAATCCTTTTTACTGAATAAATATAAGAAAAAAACCAAAAAGAGAAAGAAAAAACAAAACAAACAAATAAAGCACATGAGGCACATAAACAAATCAACATAAACAAGTCAACCGACAACAGTAAGGTTATATGCATAATTTCTTGTTTTCCATAATTCCTGGTTTGCCTTTAAGTATTGTAAGACTTAGGCCTTTAATTTTTTAAATACGCTAAAATGTATAAATGTATGTATAACATATAATGTAATAATACATATCTATTTACATAAATATGTAGACTTTGATGACAACCTTATTAGAAAGTAAGAAGCAGCTTTCTGCAGTCCTTCCTATGCATACATTAGAGTTTACAGGTTCTATAACTGCTATCATTTTTATTTATAAACTTCTGTACCAACTTCATCATCTCATAACAAAGTAACTCCAGAGTCTTTAAATGGACTCAAGAAAGAAGTTAGAACTGAGTTCATTTGAGTAGCCCACCCATAATTTCCTGTCTGTATATAGGTATATGAATATATTATCTAGCATACTTCTCTATATTCCCCTCTCGATAAATATCATATATGATTGTATTATCTGTGTTATTGAGTAAGTCTATAATTCTAATCCTGTCTAAATCTTGTGTGAGATTTTATGTTTAACTGTGGTATTTACCAATTAGTTGTCTCATAACTCTGGCTGTAAAAGGTTTTCAGTTACTGGAACCCACTCCATTTTGATTTTTCCTCATCTTTGCTTTTTATTATGTATGTTGGAATATCCATGGTTTTCATTTCGAGGATTTCGTGTTGCCATTGCTTTTTAGTTGGGGTGTCTTTTTTTTTTCCATTTTCTTTCTTGCATAGACTATTCTCTGGAGTCATGCTGTATCTGATAACAGTGGCCAGAATAGACTTCCGCTCCAAATTTTTAAGATTTCCCTTACATATAAGTCCTACTATCCTACCCTAGTGAGAATCTACAGGTCTACTTAGTGGTTGTCTTTATGGTGTCTGTCATTTTTAGAACAACATTCCACAGAATGATAGCTAGAATGATAAGTACTTCCTTTTTTAGAAATTCCTCTATTATAAGACTTGTTCTCATTGCAGTTTTCATCTCAAACAGTGAAGGTTGATATCCTTAAGAATTCCCTTCTTTAAAAATGTAAAAATGTATAGTATAAAATCCGTAGCCCTATTTGCCTGCAGTTTGGCAGGCATCTGTGTAGCACAGTATCTGAATATTTTATCCAGTTTTGACGAAGATATGGATTAGGATCCATACTGGATTCAGTTCATACCTTGGCGCAAAGTCTCAGACATTGTGGCTGAACACATGTGGTGAGGGTACAGAAATAGAAGACGGCTCACATACGCATGTGTGCACACATACACACACACCAGTCTAAGGCAGAAAGGTAGAGGGGGAAAAGAGGGAAAGCAAGTACTGAAATATTACTCCTTAAAACATATTCAAAGGTATAATAAAGCATTAAAGGGAAAATATTGTTGAGACGGCTTTCATTACACTTGTTTCAGGGCTCATTACGACTTAAGTAAAAGTGACTGAACAAAGGGGGGATGACAATATCTGCATTGAATTTCTATTATACCAGGAAAGGCTTCAGAGTTCCTGATGGTGTCAGGATACAGTGAATGGTTTTCAATGAGGGTCGATTTCAGTACTACACAGAAGAAAGTGAAAACTGATTTGTTCTTTTATGGCCTTGTAACTCTTGAAAACTGATCTGACTGTGTGTGTGTGTGTGTGTGTACAAGGAACTGCATTCTTACCCCACGTTACACAAACGCAGCCTTTCTATTGCAGTGGATATGATTTGTGCAGGAATCATGTTTGGGGCTATTGGGCTTCTGGTGTGTTGTAGGCCTTTACTCTTGAGGGTGATTAATATTTCAGTTATTCCATTTTGTTCACTGCTTCTAAACGTCTTTGGAATGAAAAGAGGGACTAAAAGAGAGGCTCCGGGAATGGCTAGCTTCAGAGAGACTAGATCATTTCTTGAAGGGAAATCAATTAAAAAGGGTTGACTGTGAACATTTATCCATTTAGCTCAGCTGCTATTGAATTTTCATGATGGACTTTGACTCTTTGGAGAGCGCCCAGTTAATGGCAATTGTTCCCTTCTCTTCAAAATTTATTATCTGGTTTATTCAATGGAAAACACTCCATCAAACCAGAGAGAGGCCTAAAGTCTATTGATAGGTTTGTCTGTGTGGGGTTGGAAATGGGGTGGTTTGTCGCAGATGTCCAGCCTTTGAAAGATAATTAAACAAGTATCTCATTACAGAACGCTTCAGTGGTCCCTGGAGGTGGCCTTAGAGGCAGACAATTTAATGAGCTGGGAATCGCAAATGCTGCCAAAGTTTACCTCAGCCCATCTTTCTTGACAAGTCCCCTATTTAGGCCCACTCAAGCAGAGTAGAAAAGCACCCCACTGCTTCTTCCTTTCAACTCCAAAAGACAGGAATAATGCTTTTTTCCCCTTGCACCATGCATCCAGAGGAATTATCTGTGCTAATTTGATTAGGGGGAGATTTGATTAACTGGAAAATGAGGGCTTTGCTAAGACTTTCACACGCTTAATTTATCCTTTGCAAAGGAGATGCAACATTGTGTCATGAAACTCTGAAAGGCATATGGGAACCCTATTCAGGAGAAAGATGGCCTTTCAGGCTCAACAATATCGAGGATTGCTGTGGTTCATATTGAGATAATCGGTTCAGAGCATTTGCTTTGCCTCAGAATACAAATTGCACTTGGCATTGCCAGTTAACTGGTTCAAAGAATAATAAGATTAATATAGTAGGGAACTTAGCTGAGCAAAATGTATTTGCATAGTCTCTCTCTCTCTCTCTCTCTCTCTCTCATTATGCTTTCTTTCACCAGTGCATAAATAGTTTCAGCTAAGATGGTTTAAGGAAGGAGAAGGGTGTTTCTGTTTTTGTTTTTTAAATTGTATATCCCCTTACAGGCTGCGTTCATTATATTTTGTGGCTTGCAGCTAACTTAATTTTCCTTGTAAAACAAGGAGGTAAAAGACTCCTGGATTTTTTATACTTGGAAATAATTGTTTGAAATAGGCATGTATCTCCTAAATGATTTGAAGATACACAATGACAGTAGTTTCTCTGCCCTGTCCCATACCCTGTCTATGACTTCCTAATTCACTGGGGGGCGGGGAGGAGCTATACATTTTACTTTATTTAGACACCTGCCCAGCTTCTTTGTGGGTGAGATATCAGAAACATGTTGTTGAAATAGGAAAATGTAAAAAAACAGCACATGGTTAGCTACATAAAGTATTTAAATTAGGTCTGCAACATTTATACTGAAACCCTGTGCTCACCTAATTGGTGACAGCATAATGAAATTAGTGTGCTCTACTTCTGATGGCATACATATAGGACTGTACTATTAATCACTGAAATTGCTAGATGAATGTCCAGATTCCTCAGCAGATGTTATACTATAACTCCTATCATCCCTACTATGAAGCATGTTGGTTGGTGACAATTACAGTACTGGGAACCACCTACATTTGGAAAATGTTGTATTAAATTAATCCACTAAAATAATTTGATTAATACAAAAGTTGCCCACTTTTTTTCCCTGTTAGCTAATTTTAAAATTATATAATGCAAGTAGTGTTATGAAGGTTTGGGTGAGCTATAACAGATAATCATAGTTCCCTACTATGTGACCAAACTGAGATAAACTTTGCACTCATGTACTTCTGTCTCCCCCTTCCTCCTTTTTTGTTTTCCCTGACACACAAATCCAGGGAATTATGATTTGTATAAACCAGAGATGGACAAACTGTGGCCCTCCAAATGCTGGCTGGAGTGTTACCCCAAAACATGGTTGATTCAGGGGTCCACCCACAATGCCAGTACCTCCACATAACAATGGGAAATTAATTAGCTCAAATTAGGAGGCCTGCAGGAGGGGAGTAACCTAACGATATCTTCCACCAATGTTTACGGGGTCCTCACAGGAAAGAGCAGCCAGAGGTACCAAATAAGCTAAAATGGGGAGGGGGGGGTTGACACTCGTACCTCATTTATACATCCATTCAATACATCAGTATTATACACTGCATAACATAAGCTGATTTCATATCAGGTTTCTGTTATATTATACTTTCCATTGTCAGATTCATCAGATCTCATCTTTATGTATAAATAATTCTCACAGTTCCATTTCCTTGTTGTTTAAGCATTAAATCACTATCACATCTATATCCAATAACAAAAATCAACACTGACAAATTAATATTATTTAAACTACTGTGTTTATCCAGTTTTAGTTACCTGACTCTAATTAGATGCTCAAATCTAATCTACAAAACTAGCTATCAGTAGGTCTCCCCATCTATCTCTTAAATAAGCAATAAGAGTGTCCCATCAAATTTTAACATAATTACTCATATTTGTAGCTTTTATCAAATTTGTCAGCTTATCCATCAGTGCCATATCATACAATCTGATCAACCAATCATCTTCTTCCGGGTTGTCTAGTTGTTTCCAGCATTTGGCATATTCAATTCTGGTTGCCACTGTCATGTAAAATAGAAGTTTCTCATAACTGTTCTCAATATCTTGTACCATCATATCCAGCAGATAAAATTCTGGTTTCATTTGAAAGTTAAGGCTAAGGATTTTTTCTATCAGAAAGTGTATTTTTTTTCCCCAATACCATTTTGGTAGAATGTTCCCTTCTCTTCCTTACATTTCCAGCATTTATTATCTAAAGCATTGTACATCTTTTCAAGTTTATCCAGAGATAAGTACCACCTAAGGTACATTTTGTAGACATTTTCTTTAATATTCTGAAAATAAGCTAAAATGTGTTTTATTGAAAAAGGTTCAATCATGCACACATAAGATGCAAGCAGTCACACACTCACACAAGAGCTAACTGAGGGATCAAGGGAGGAAAGTTGTTGATGGCGGAGTTTTAGGAAATGAGCAATAATTGCCAATCCGGAGAGCAGCAAAGAAAGCAGAGATGTGGCTTAGACTGGCACCTAAAGACAGTACTTGTTTGGGAATCAGCGCAACAATGTGGCATTTACCAAGTGAGGTATTGCATCTGACTACCCAAAATGGAGAGTTCTTATACCCAAAATCTGCCAGGAGGGCATAGATGTGAATAGCTCGCTGGCAAAGCAAACAATGGAAGTTGCAGCATGAACAATGGAGTCCAGACAGAATTAGTGGTCTTTGGTCCTTATCACACTACACTGTTACAGCGCTATTATTCCACTTTAACTGCCATGACATTCTGTGGAATTCTGGGGTTTGTAGTTTGGGGAAGCACTGGAGCTCTCTGACTGAGAATTCTAAATGCCTCTCGCTAAACTGCAACTCCCATGATTCCATGTGATATTGCTCTGGCAGTTAAAGTGGAAAAAATAGCACTATAGCAGTATAGTGTTATAGGGCTCTTAGTGTTAGGTGATAAACAGTTAATGGCTGTTGTAATAGCTCTGTAACAGTGGACAGATATGGAGAAAAATGCAGGGAAATGTCCAGGTGTTAGGAAGAAGGGCTGAAACAATCAGTGATTTGGTGGACCTTCCCCTTGCTATTGTGTGGGGTCAGAGATATTACAGCTTCAGGTTAAGCCTATTATCTCTGGAGTTACCTGGCAGTTAGCCTGATTATGACATTGGCTACACTGAGAGGAGATCTCTGACCTACTTTGCAACAGGAGTTCAGCCAGTATTTTTCCCCTGTCCAGCCTAGCCTTACAGTCACATCAGGGTCCATTTTATATCAATGCCAGTTAATTATTTTGCCAATGAAATCATATTTTGCTGGTTAAACCATATCAAATCTGGGGGGAGTTCAGGCCAGTAACAGGGGCTAATGGAATTTGAAGTTCAGCAACAGTTAAAGAGCTACAACTTGCTTACTCCAGTTTACACTATGCCTGAAGAACAAGACAGGTTCTGTAAATACAATTTGATCTTGACTTGCTCTCTCTGATCATAGTTAAAACAAAAGCGAATGGTCAAAGTTCAGACATATCAAGAAACTGTGGTTAAGTTTATGGAGGATTAGTTTGTTGGAAAGTGGTTAAGGAATAAATAGAATAGAATAACAGAGTGGAATAGAAAGCTGCCATGTCCCTATCACAGGAGTTCTCTGATGAGGACAAACTTAAGCCCCCAGCCATCTCAGGATAGAAAGGGCTGTCTGCCACTGTGGACCCAAGGTTCCGTTGGGCTACTGGTAGAGGTGGCATGATTTTAGAGAATGAGGATGGCTAGACCAAACTGTTGCTTCAAGAGCAATGACATCTGAATGCAGAGGCTTGGCTTGAAGCTACTAGAAGAACTGATTAAATACAGGAGAGGTCTTCTCAGGAATAGGAAACTCTTCAGAAATTAGACATTTCCTCAAATCTATAGCTTCTCTAAGAAGACTTGATGCAGGCCTACGTGCACTTCTGTTTCGGATAAGTGTCAGGTAGTAGGGTTATAACTGCCTCAGAATAGGCTGCACTGAGAGTAGTGTCTTCTTCAGCTTCAGACTGGCTGGCCCCTGTAGCCTGTGACCTTGGAATATGTGTGATTTTGCCTCTTGGAATGTCTGCCTGTTTGCTGTTCTGGATTGTTTAGACCCCGGATTGTTCTTTGGTGTTGGATCTTCCTCACTTGGCTTACCTGGTTCTCTGGTAGGATTCTGTTTGTTTTGACCATGGCCCCTGTGTTTATATTCAACCTATGAATTCTTCTTGATTTGTCTGCTAGCTGACTTGCAATTTTCACTAGCATAGACTGGAGTATGAGACCCTGCTACCTGAGAAACAGGACAAATACTTCCTTTCTTCTCACAATCATGCTCGAGGGAATGAAAGAAACAGGGAAGAAGAGAATGGAAATAAGCCCAGTAGCACTTAAACATAACATAGCGTTACATCTGAAGGATGCCATTGTCTGAGAATTGCATTACGTTTTGCAAGACTTGTGGCTTATCACCCCATAGTAAATTCTATGTTCTTCTAGCAAGATGATTTCAATATTGTCCCATATTTTTTGCACTGTTTTTCAAAAATTTGCTACCACATTAACAGCACAGTTTTATGCATGCCAGCTGAGAAGTGATTCGTACTGAGTCCACTGGGCTTACTGTCCTCCCCCCACATTCACGGGTTTGACTTTCACGAATTTGATTATTTGTGAGGTGCCCACTTGCTGCTGAGAAACAGAATGCTGAGTTAGATAGGTCTCAGAGAGCATGGTCCTTTTTATATTCTTAAGATAAATATAAACTCCATAGATCCATGTACTGTCTTATTCTGAGCCAAACCATTGGTCCATCTAGTCAAGTTAGTCATACTCTGGTGGCTGACAGCTGCCCAGCAGAATGTTTAAACAAATTTGCGAGGTGCGCGCTTGCTTCCCCCCCACTCTCCCTCTCCCATTCCCTGGTCTTTTGCCCAGGTGCAGGGAGGGGGAAAGATCTTTGCTACCCTGTACGCCCCCACACCTGTAGCCCACCAGGCATGCTGGCAGCAGCTGGCAGGTAAGTGCAGGGAGAAAGATCTTTGCTCTCCTGTACTGTCCTATTTGTTGCCCACATGGGAGTGCAAAAACAAGGCAGGGGATGGGGGCAACAGGCGGGAGGAGGGAAGTTTTTTCCCCCTGCACTTTTCTGCCTTTTCCCCAGGCCCGCAGCAGCAGAAAGAATGAAGGAAGGGGGAATGCTCACTGGAGGGAGTTATCTGCCACTTTTTTGACTTTTGCAAGGGTTCTGTGCCCCTAACCCTCGCGAATGTGGAGGGTCTACTGTGTGATAACTGAAGCCCCTGTCAGAGCTGCTGATGACGAGCAGCAGCTGTTGGTCCCTGTTACTCAGGGTGGAGATGATGAGCAGCAGCTGTTCGTCCCTGTGGCTCTGGCTGGAGATGAGTCCTGCAGCTCAAGAGCTCCCCCTGCTGCCATGGACCAAGCAGGCGTGGACGTCCTTCTGCCTGCTCTTTTAGAGCAACAGGGATCCGATTCTGTGCCTTCTCCTTTGGAGCAACAGGGATCCGATTCTGAAGAGGCTCTGGAGCCTGGTTCAATAAGCCCCCAATCAAGGCGGAGACTCAAGAGGGCTGTGCAAAGGGAGGCTTCCTTGGCTAAGTTTAAGAAGTGGCGACCGGACACACCTGTGCCTGGGGCTATATAACTGCCTGCCTGGAAGCTTCCGTTTGCTTGTGGCAAACTTCTTTCAAGCTCTCCCCTTGTCTGTTCCTTGCTCCCAGCACCCGGTTCCTGATACCTTGAATTGATCTCTGGACTCTTGCCCCTTGGCTTTTGGAACTCTGACTACAGCTTTTGCTTGATCCTGTGGTAAATGAACTCCCTTGTGTAAAGTGCTTGCTTGTCTCCTCCTGGCAGGACTTTGCTGCCTCTTACACTGCCTTCTCTGGGCTGGCTCCCTGCCCAGGTCTCTGACCTTGATATACTGTATTTGTTTGTCCAGGATTTCAGCTTGAACATAGATAAACAAGGATAACCTGAAAGTAGACAAAATGGCTGGACATGTCCTCTGCCCATACTTTTCAGTATAAAGGTGTGCTTTCCTAATTCCCAGCCCCTCAGTTTCCAAGCCTCTAAGTATGTGATCTGGTCTGAGTAAAATGAAGGTCTTTTCTCTATGACAAGACTCAAGAATCTAGCTAATGGTACTGAAACCTCCAGATACTCAGTGTTTACTCAGTCCTTAGGTGTGTCCTGCCTGCCCCTACTGTGACCAGTCCTGGTAAGTGGTAGAAAAATGGTAGGTATTTTTTATTGTGTTTGATTACATTTATTATTTACAGCAGGCCGGGGGGGCTGCTGATATGGTAGCATGTAGGCTTTTTCTTCAACAGCATTTCAATACAAGTGACTTTGTTTAATTTCTCCTCCTGTTTATCTCTGTTTTTTAACCTCTTTGCCAGATGAGGAAACCTGTGGTTTTGAAAGCCTGCACAGAGATTTCTGTGCAGTTTTTAGTTGCCATATCTTTACTGTGTTATGATCAGTCCAGCTACCTCCTGTATTGACATGCAAGTAGAGGCAGAAGGATTGTCAACTTATCAAAGAACCAAAAAGTATGTACTCCAAGTCTGCAATTCATTGTAGAAAATTCTTCCAGTGGGGAAATAAAAGAATGTAGGAGAAGAAGCATCAAGCTTCCAGACAGAGGCAATGAAGAGAGGTGAGCTTGGGAGGAGGAGTTCAAGCTGCATCAGCTTCATTAAAGTGCTGAGGCCTAGACAGAGTGCTCTCTGGTTGCATTTGCTTTCTGTCTTACCCATCTGCTCACTATGATTTTAATTAAACCTGCTGAGATATGTGTGTGTATTCTCATTTCTTTTTGGCCTGCTCTGAGAAATTGGAAGGGCAACCAGGCTGTGCCAGTGTCCATTCAGCTCAGCACTACCAGCCAGTAATGAGCAGACACAAAAGCGAATCTATGCCTGTTCTTTGCTCTAGCCAGTAGCTAGTAGCAGCTGATAATAAGCATGAAACCAGGCCCTGGTTTCTCCCCCTGCTACCACACTGCAAACAAACATCTGTAGAGTGCGAAAACAAACTAATGACTGATCCCATTTGCGGTTAGCTTGTTAATAGAAATGACAGGTTTCAAATAACCTTAAAGCAGGTGGCATGATGCTTGTCTATCTGATCAGGGTTTCTTCCACTGGCTCCTGACATTTCTAATACAGCAGTGGCATTTACAAGTGTTCTTTCTGAATGCTGTCACATAGCAGGATCATTCTTCTCTTCATTTGCTTGGAGAGTGTCTGGAGATGCTATTAAGGCTTGGGAAGGGAATGACAGTTAATTGTGGGCTTGTCAGTCTTCCTTCAGATGTCAGCATGTCCTTATATCCATGGCAAGCATCTCGGTGGAAATTTCACGGACGACCAGCTGTAGTGTTCTTTCCCCAGATACGCGCACACACACTCCCCCCGCCCACTTTTCATCCAAATATAGCATCTAAAAGGAGGTACTGCTTCGTCTGCATTCACTTAGAGTTCAAGGGCTTTCTTTTGGAGTGATAGGAAGAGGAAGATAGCTGTCCCCCAAAGACAAGTTCTCAAATGAACACAGACTTAAAAAAAAATGCTGCTAAACTTCTTCATATGAAAACAAACATATGAATCTGCCTTAGCCGGATGTTAACCATGGATTTATCTCCACCAGTGTTTCCTCCCCTGACTGGCAGCATCTTCAGACTCGTATACAGGCATCTCCTGCTCACCTGACAGGTTAGGGACCAGAGCACGCTCAAAAGCTGACACTGGTTGAAAAACAGAACCTGGTCTTCTACAGCTCTTGTCCACTTGCCTTCTTCCTGTAGGGAAGCAAGCCTCCATAATTCCCTCATGTTCCCTATGGGAAGAAGGCAGGAGAAGAACTGACAGAAGAGCAGACCCTGCATTGAAAGAACGGTACGTGTCGATAATATACAGTTGCTGAAAGAGCAGAAGGTCAAAAAACAAATCATTGAAAAGTGTGGGGGGTGCCTGTAAGAGTCTGTTCTAGCTGTGCTGTCCAGTGTGCTTTGGACTGAACCTGGAATCACTGGTATGCAGGGCAAGTATTCTTCTGCTAACCAGTGGCAGGAGTTGTCTCCCAGGCTAGTAGAGCAGGCAGTGCACTCTGGGTTTTAATCTGAACAAAGGATACCCTTTGACAGCTCCTTCTTTTAAAGTTTGGACTAAAACTTGGAACAGATTCACCACTTTACAGCATGGAAGCCACCGTTTGCCACTGTCACTTAGTGTGGTCTGTCTCCCACATACGCATCTCATCCAGTAAAATGTAGTAAAGTCTTTTTTCAAATTTAAAGTATACTCTCAGCTTATGTTACCACTGCTGGTCTCTAATGCTGAATGAAGACTAGAGGATCAGAGAATTTTGAACTGAGAAAAGAATCCTACCATGAAAGTGGATAGTACATATTCAGTGGGACTTACTTCCAAGGAAGTGTATGTAGGATTTCAGTCTAAATAGCATCAAAGGTGTCACAAATGATCTTGGCTGATTAGTGTTAAGATATATGAAAGGAGCTTGGGAACTGAAGTCCTGCTTGGATCTTCAGTTTTCCTATATGAAAATAGATATATGACACAGTTAGAACAATGGTTCTTAATCTTTTCTTTACCAGAGACCCCCCCTGTGAATATGGTTTGTTGCCAGGGTCCCCCAAGACCTAACTCAAGATTTAAATATTTAAATTTAAATTTATTCAGATATATTTAAATAGTCAAATACGTATTTAAAACTTCAAATATTTATATATTTATTTATTAAAGGCTTCTTGAGACTAGGATTCAAATTGCCTCTCAGACACTGGGTGGCCTTGGGCAAGTCATGTTCTCTAAGCCTCAGAGGAAGGCAACAGCAATCCCCCCTGACAAAATCTTGCCAAATCACCACCCTGTGATAGGTTCACCTTAGGATTACCATAAAAAAGCAGTGACTTGAAGGCACGCCACAGCAAATTGCCACTGACAGGGGGAGATTCTAGCCATCATATCTCTTCCCTTTGAAAGCTGAGTTATAGTGACCCTAAGGCCAACCTGTTGTGGCACTTTTCATGGCAAAACTAGTTGCCTTTGCCTTTCTCTGAGGCTGAGAGAATGTGACTTGTCTGACGTCACCCAGTGGATTTCCTTGGCTGAATCGGGATTCAAGCCCTGATCTCCAGAGTCATAGTTTGGGCGCATACACATGCCGGCTGCCATTTCCCTTACACCAGGGATGTGCAGGTAGCGGGTGCATTCCCCCCCCCCACTGCTGCATCCCTGTTGCTGTCACTGCTGTTGGTCTCCAACACAACAGCAGGGCTTCACTGACCCCTTGTGAGGGCTCTGTGGACCCCCAGAGGTCCCCAGATCCCAGGTAAAAACCACTGAATTAGAAACTAGAAACATGGAAAGTTAGAAAAATCTGAAGAAGCTGCTTTGTGGGAAAGATATTTTAAAGATGTTTAATGGTGTAGTAAACATATTCAGGGTTGGCCATGTTGGCAGTACAGCAAAATACAACAAAATACAAAATCCACAAAAGACCAAACCCTTTATTGGCAAACTGAAATGCACAAAATATATAATGCAAGTTTTCAAAGAGCCAGGTAAGAGATGTTTAAAAATCACACAGAAGAACAATGATGATGGCAGAGTCACAGGCCTGTATTTTTTATCAGATGTTGTTTCTGGTGTCGTTCAGTTGTTCTGGAGGGATTTCACTGCAGGCAAAGGCCACTCCCCTTCATGAGAGGACCAGGGACAAAGGGCAGTAAAAGACAGGTAATAACGTTTCAGATCCATTCAGTTACTTTTGCCTGATGAAGAAACCAGTGGAGCTTCAAAAGCTTGCATAGTGTATTATTGTACATTTCTGTTGGTCAATGAAGGTATCACTCTTTTGTGGATTTTGGATTTTCTTGTATAATGGTGCAGTTGTGATGCAAAGATGTGCTTCCTCTACAGGGCTAGAATTAGGCACAAGCCTGTTCTGCCAGCAGAAATGCCTTCTGTTGGTAGAAACTTTTTCTGCCATCTGATCTTAGAAGTATGCTGGCAGAGCCATCTGCTGCTGGCTGAGATCTGCTGAGAGAAGGGCCAAAAAGGGACAGAGAAGCAGCAACTGGAAAAGCTGGTTTATAGAGCTGTAAGAGACCACAAGGGCCATTGAATCCAACCCTACATGTAGAAATACACAGTGAAAGCATTCCTGACAGATGGCCATCCAGCCTCTGTTTAAAAACCTCCAAAGAAGGAGACTACACCACACTATGAGGCATCATATTCCACTGTCGAACTGTTCTTCCAATCGGGAAGTTCTTCCTAATGTTTAGGTAGAATCTGTTTTCCGGAAGCTTGAAATCTTTGCTCGATGTCCTAGTCTGTGGAGCAGCAGAAAACAAGTTTGTTCCATCTTCCATATGACACCTTTCAAATATTTAAACATAGCTATCATGTTCCCTGTTAACCTTCTCTTCTCCAGGCTAAACATACCCAGCTCTCTAAGCCACTCTTCATAGAGCATGGTTTCCAGGCCTTTTATCCTTTTGATTGCCTTCCTCTGGATACATTCCAGCTTGTCAATATCCTTCTTGAACTGTGGTACCCAGAGATAGACACAATATTCCAGGTGGGGTCACACCAAAGCAGAATAGAATTGTACCAGTACTTCCCTTCACCTAAATTCTATATTCTTACTGATGCAGCCTAGAATCACATTGATTTTTTTAGCTGCTGCATCACACTGCTGACTCATGTTCAGCTTTTGGTCTACTAAGTCCCCTAGATCCTTTTCACATTTACTGTGTACAAGCCAGGTGTCACTCATCTTATATCTGTGCGTTTCTTTTTCTTCTACCCAAGCATAGTACCTTACATTTCTCCCTATTGAAATTCATTTTGTTAGTTTGAACCCAGCTATTTTTTTAAAGGTCGTTTGAATTCTGTTCCTGTCCTCTGGGGTATTAGCTAGTCCCTCCTAATTGGGTGTCATCTGCAATTTTCATAAGCTTGCTTTCTATTCCACAATCCAAGTCATTGATAAAGGTGTTGAATAGCACTGGGCCTGGGACAGAACGCTGTGGCACCTCACTAGTCATTTCTCTCCAGGGTGAAGAGGAGCCCTTGGTGAGCACCCTTTGGGTTCAGTCAGTCAACCAATTGCAAATCCACTTAACAGTAGCATTGTCTATCCCACATTTTACTAGCTTGTTTGCAAGAATATCGGGAGGGAGGATGCTTTAAAAGGCCTTACTGAAGTCAAAATATGCTATATCCACAACATTTATTTCTGGCATGACTTGTTTTTGAGAAATCTGTGTTGACTTTTAGTGATCGCCACATTTTCTAATTGCTGGAATCACTAAAGGTCAACATGTCAGATCCAAGCCTCCTCCAGCACTGGGCACCAACAACAATGCCAGGATCAAATTAGTAATTTTCAGAATCATTAGGTGGGGAGGAGTTTGGTTTCAGCACAGCTTCAGCTGGCTTTATGTGGACTAAGCTGATCCTTGGCTTAACATTACCAGTTAAGACTGTGCTCCAAATTAGTAGCTATCACCACTTATTGTAGCTGTGAATTTCATGGTTTAAATACATCCTGTGTGAAGGAGTACATAATTTACTTTCTCTTGATCCTTCACACAATTAATCTTCATTGGATAACTCTGCATTCTAAAATGGTGAGTGGGAGAGAAAAACATTTCTCTAATTTATTTACAGCATTCATAATTTTCTCCCTAACAGCAGGAAAGGGTGATATTCCTTTGGTATTTTTCACAGGTTTTAGACTACTGCTGAGAAACAGAATGCTGAGTTAGTTAGGTTTCGAGAGCATGGTCCTTTTTATATTCTTACGATAAATATAAACTCCATAGATACATGTGCTGTCTTATTTTGAGCCAAACCATTGGTCTGTCTAGTCAAATAAGTCATACTCTGGTGGCTGGCAGCCCCCCCAGCTCTATTACTGCAGAATGTTTAAACAAAGATGACACAGGCCTTTTCCGCACTAGTCTGTTATAATGCTATGATTCCACTTTCAACATCCTATGGAATCCTGGGGTTTGCAGTTTCGGGAGGGGCGGGCCAGCCAGCCAGCCCCTCCTGAAACTGCAAACCCCAGGATTCCATAGGATGTTGAAAGTGGAATCATAGCGCTATAACAGGCTAATGTGGGAATGGTCACAGATTAAACATGGAGCTGCTGCACAAGATCTACCACTTGGCTGTGTCTGACCAGAAAGAAAGTATCATCACTGAGCAATTCCAACCAGCATTCCTATGCATAAGAAGATACAAATCTTGTACATATACAAAGATAAAAGGAGTCTCGTTGGATCAGACTACAACCTTATCTAATCCAACATTCTGTTTCTCCAGTGGCCAATCAGAAGTTTATGAGAAGCCCACAAACATGGTATGATTGTTAAAATGTTTCCCTGCTCAAGTTCCCAATAGCTAGTATTAAGGAAGCAAACTCATCTGGCTTAAGAAAGTAATGATACTTTCTCATTTTAGAAATTTAACACTGATGGCAGAGAAACCATCAGGCTTGGAGTGCATGGCAAGAATTTTTCAAAGCCTCAATTGTTACAACTGCAAAAAGAATGTTACAGTTTCTTGCATCCTTCAGCGAATGGGGTCATTCAAATTAGAACAGTTTTATTGTAAAAATTTTAAATAAAATCAGTACCTAAGTCAACACAGTCCCTGGAAGTGACAGATCGCAGTGTCCAAAAAGGGACTTGACATGTGGAAGTCATTAACTCTGCTCCCCAGAAAGAGAGGGGTGTCACAAAGAACTGACCCAAAAGGGATCCTTACTGTCTCTCCCTTGTATCTCCCTCATATCACCTTTCTCAGTCTCTCTCCTTTTTCCTCCACCTCCTCCCATTTCATAAGGAAGGTGGCACATAGATGTTGTGTCCCCAAGCGTGGCTGTGATTGCATGGTCTGCTTTGCATTGGAGAAGGATGGTAATCTGTGCAAGTGGTGGGTGATGGAGGAGGGGAAGGAGGGAGACAATAGGATGACAAATACGGGTATGCTCCTTCTTTTTCTCCTGCATCTGCGCTCAGGGCTTTTTCTTTCCCTCCAGCATGTGTGCTTGTGAAACAGCGGGGGGTGCAGGAATGAGGATAGACCCCTGACTGACTGCAGAATTGGCACTGGAAATCTGAAGCAGTGGAGAAGAGCCTCCCCTCCTCTGTCACTTCCTCCTTTTCCCTAAGCTTCCCTCTTTCATCCTGCTCTCCCATCCCTGCCCCTCAAGTGAGTTAGCAAGGGCTGACTATAATAAATTATTGTCCGAAAAAATTCTTGCGCTCCCCTGAGCAACTATTGCACCTCTGGGAGTCCCGCCTCACAGTTTGGAAACCACTGTTCTATACCCTTTGCATCCATGGTCGTAGCCAATTAGGATAGTTTGTTCTGCTGTGACATCTAGCTTGTGTCGCCTTTGTTTTGGTGCGTATGAATATACAGTTCTCCTAAAGGTTTTGATTTGTTGCATGTCTGGCATTCTGCTGTATCACAACTGAAATGGTGTTTGCGTGGTTTTGTTGACAGTCTGTTCTGGAGATACATTGTAGTCATGGTGATGTCACCATCTGCCAGCCTTAACTGCTTGTTGTTTGACACAAGTTATGCTCCTAGTAGTGCTGTCATTGTCTCATAGATTCACGTTGGTTCCTGTGGCCAAGTTCTGGTTCTGCAGTTCAAGAACTGCCTTTGGACCATGATATCCAAGATATCCATGCCATAGGTCAAGACTGTTTTCTTTCATTCGTTCATTCATTCATTTGAGCAACATTAACTTGTTGAGCTGAAAGACCTGACTAATATACACCATGATTTTGAAATTGTTGGGTAGACAGTACATTATCTTTGGTAATTGTGCATTTTCCTTCTTTGATCATTATTTCAGATCTTTTTTTTATCAAAATCAGTTACATTGCTGACTGTAGCCCTTCAGTGATACCGAACATGTGTTAACAACACAGAGGCAGAAAAAGATCATTTTATCTATCAAATTCCTACCATATACTGTGCTCACTAATAAACATTTGCTATAACTAAACCTTAATTTGTAAGGTTGGCACAGAGAGATTTCTTCCCAGTTTTCATTCTACTGTGCTCATATATCATACTTTTAAAGCAAGTATTTTCTTTATGGATTTTTAATCGGGGTCCTTTTGTTTTGTGTCATATACATGTCGTATGTTTTTTATTTCCTTGATTTCCAGTTGACTTTTAGCATTCTAGAGTTGTGATTGTGAAACGCTTGTGAACCTGAAAATGTTTATTGGCAAGAGGAAGTTTATGGAGGATTCTGGTCTGGTTTTATTTATTATGAATCCTTAACCAGCTTAATTAACTTTTAATGGCTTATGAATTAGCCTAATGAGGGGCTTTGCTGACCTAAACAGAGATCCATTCTTCTGAATCAGGTGGCCTTTAGAGATACCTAATATGTTACCATATGTTTTTTAAAAGGTAGTATTGTGTGCATAGCCTAAATAATTTCTTCATTAAGTTATTTTAAAATGATTCCCATGTGAGTCTGAGAAAATGCTTGTCTAGACTTTTCATTCACTTTTCTTTCCCTTTCTTACCCTTTTTCTCTTTAATGTCAAGTATAGCTGAAGATTTGTTATACTGTAATGTAAGAGGGTTTCTGTATTTTGACTTACACTCTCAAGTACAGTGTGTATGTATTGTTGCGTCATCTGTAAAGCCCTATTCTGTTTAAACGGAGTATTATTCTAAAGAGTTATTCTAAGGCTTTTCTGGACTTTATTTTGTACAGTAGGAAAAGGACATGTGGAATAAGTAGGAAAAAGATTTTTGTGCATTTAACACTACAGTAGATTCCCTGTGTCCATGTGACCACTATCCACAATTTCACTTATCCGTGTAGAAATGCAGTCTGAAAACATGTTGTTCCTATATATTTCTTGGACCTCATGTTATTGTTAATTTTTATGCTTTTATTAGTTGTACACTGGTTTTGGGGTGCAAATAATGGCTACAAAGTTTTCTTTCTCGTAGCTTCTAAAGTTCTGTCCAGTTTCAGGGCCTCTTCTCCAAGCTGTATATTCATCTTGATGCCTACATCGTTCATCTCACTGAAAAGAATTTTCAATAAAAAGAATTTTATTATCCACGTTTTTCATTAGCCACAGTAAGCCTACGACTGTTACCCTCTGTGAATATGAGGGAACATGCTATATAGGCTTTAATCAGGGCATGGTTATTTCTTAAAACAAATGAGTGAGACCAAGGTAGACAGAAAATATGAAAGACTATTCCCCTTTATCAGTATATCAAGAGGATATTGCTGGGACCCATTTCCTGATTGTCCTGTGACTGAACTAATGTCATGAGGTCTATACCCTCCATGAGAAGAGATATGTCAGACTTCCCAACCTGCATGATCTCACAAACATGCCCAGAGCCTCTCAAGTAGGAATAAAGGGCTTTTTTTGTAAGATCAACATGTTCTCTGCCAAATAAAAGAACTGCAGCACAGATCCCTATAAATGTCTTCTGGACACAGGCCTTGATACTCTACTAAGTGGATGCAGGGTGAAAAGGCTAAGCTAGGATAGTCAGGTGTTACTAGAGTCTCACCAGAATGTCAGCAATTAAATACCAAGAATGTCTCTGTACAAAGGGTGCTTCACTTCAACTGCCCTCAGGCAACTATTCGCTGGCTCGTTGGTATGTCCTTCTCCTGGGTAGCAGGGCTTGTCCTCAGCCCCCTCTCCACCTCCCTCTGGACTCCCAATTCTCACTCCAAGGACTCTCCCAGCCAGGCAGCTAAGAGAAAACCTCAGGCCGCTGGGTACTTATGACTTTCGTTGGACTTCTTCACACCCCCAATGCTCAAGTCTAAAGGAGACTCTTGCAGCTCCTCTCCTGGCAGACAAGTTCTATCTTTTCCCTCCCATTCAGAGTTCACTAGTGTTCTCTTATTGGCCTCCTCACTACAGCCTCCTGCAGAGGCTTTGAGATCAGCAGCTGGTTTCTCCTTTCCTCCTGAGGCCAGAGGTCTGGGAGCAGCCAAAGCCATGCTACTAGTATGTCCTTCTCTTCAACAGGTGGAACCATGATCTGTTTATCTGAGCTGTTTTGGATCCTAATATGTTGCAGCTGGTGTTGGCATGCAGCACCCTTTTTGGATCACAGTTGCAATTGTTCACTGGCATCCAGAAAAGTCTACTTTTCCTCACCTAATTTAGCAATGACTTTCACCATTACATAAATATTGTCCATTCTGGTTTGGTCCAAAGTGTTCAGCACTCAGGGACAGTGCTGTTGATGTCTTTTTCTACAATGCATTGCATCACTCATGTGAAATATTACATAATAGTATATAATGTGAAAATAGTACATGATACCAAGCAGATCAAGGAGAAATGTCTCCTTGGTACCAGACTTCTGAGTTCTTGTGCAGTTGGGGGGAAAATCTTAGAATAAACTCTGGTTTTAACTGCCGTCAGTGATATGCCCTTGCTCAACAGACATACAGAGCCTTGTCTTTCTGAGAATTTTGTGATCCAGCAGGGATGCTAGATTGTCTAAGGGCTATTTATTTTTATTTATTGCACTTATATTCCACCTTTCTCCCAGAGTGGAACCCAAAGTGGCTTCCAGAACAGTTAAAATTTTTTACAATGAAAATTAAAAACCATTAAAATCATATAAAATCAGTCTAAAATAATTATAAGAACATACAAAAGTTTTTAAAAAAGATAGAACGGAAGAATAAAAATACAAAGCTCTCCTGCTCACACAGTAGGTCATAATATCACAGCATTGGTATTAGGATACAAGAAATGCTTGCTTTGACCTGACCAACTAGTTTGTTCCTCAACTCGTGTCAAGCCAAAATTGCTCCGAAGATATTTTTCTGGAAAAAAAAATCTGAGGTTCTTCTGAGTTCCCCAGAAAAAGAAGGATGCTTTTTAGAGTGTTTTCCAATTATTTGTAAACATGGTGGTAGGTGCCATTTTTTCTTATATGCACACGTTGCCCAAGAACCAGTGAGGATGCCAGCATGGCATTACAAAAATCTAATGTATAAAAGTCAGGGTTTATGAGTTTGTCTGTGTCAGGCAGGAGAAGAGACCTCATATGATTGGCTGTGTCAGGCAAGAAGAGTTCATATGATTGGCTGCCTGTGAAGATTCTGTAGAATCCTAGGGATGGTAGTTTAGGGAGGGGGCCTTTAGAATTCTCAGCCAGAGAGCAAATGGGCTTCAGGCCAGTTGCTATGGAAACGAGGCCCACCAGCAAGGAGAAGGCCAGTGCATTCCCTCAGGAACCCAACCTCTGTATGTTGACAACTCTGAATACAGAATGGTTTGGGGAATATGGGGAAAAGTTACAGGTACTGGACAACACAGTTTGGGAAACTAGAGACATGGGATCTCAAATCTGTATATTTCAACCGCATCTAATTCCTTAAGAGAAAGGAAAGTAATTCCTAAGGTATTTCTAACGAATATTACCTATGAGAAAATAAAATTCCAGGCAATGCATTGGGGAATGTGAGTAAAAGTTAAAGGTACTGGGCAAGACAGTTTGGTGAGTTCTTAAGATGAAAATAAAATCCCAGGCAACACCAGGGCCATTTCCGCACTAGAATGTTACAGCACTATTATTCCGCTTGCAACATTCTATGGAATCCTGGGGTTTGCAGTTTCGGGAGGGGCCGGCTGGCCCCTCCCAAAATTGCAAACCCCAAGATTCCGTAGGATGTTGCAAGTGGAATAGTAGTGCTATAACGGTCTAGTGCGGAAATGGCTCGGGTATATACGCGAGTGTTAGGATAAACCTTAAAAAGAGGGAAAAGAAAATAATGAAATGCTAGAAGTGAGTCCCACTTCTGAGAAACTGTTACAGAATTTCTTCACTTTTCCAGGGGGGAATGGAATATTAGTGAAATTGTTTTCTCATTTTCTGTGCCCTCAGATAGTGTGGACACTTTCAAGAGGCCATCTGAGTGCAGCTCTACACCTGTGCTTTTATTGTAAGAGATGAGGACATTTTTGAATTACTTAGTTGCAGAAATAAGTCTCTGTATTTTTCTTTCTCTCCCCTTTGCCCCCATTTCATCCCTCTCTCTTTGCTATGAGGTACTGCTTCATTACAGGAAAATAACACTATGGCAGGGCTCCAATTTCTTAATGAAACAGCACTGTCTGGAGAAAAACAGATTTTCGCATGCTAATAAGCAAGGAGATATATATCCTTAAAACAAACAGATAGTTCTACTGATAGTCTTATTCTGGGTCCCAGAAGGATACAGTTAATATACTAAAAATATGTGGTCAAGATCCTGCATCAAAGGCCATAATGCCTAACTTATGATGACTACATCACTGACACAATACGAAATGATGTTAGAGAACGATGACAGTGTGCAATGGAGCACAGGGCAAGATGTCCTGTTAGGCAGTGGGAGCTTATAACACACAACCACAAAAGGGTGGGGACTTTTTTCAGCCCAGCACAGGGAACCTGTGACTCTCCACTTCAGTCTCTCCTGGATTGCTAGTGTCTCATGGCTCTATTGGCAGCCATTGCCCCCACCACCACTTGCACTCTCTTGCAAGGGCAGTCTGTTCTGCAGGGTGCTATACTGTTGCACACCATGATCATTGTACAATGACCATGCTACTCTCTCTGCTTGTACAGTGATCCCAATGGCACAGCTATGATAATGTTCCCCTCCTGGGAATATAACTGTTGCACAGTGCTGCAGTTCTAAACTGCAGAAACCTAAGTTGGTTTATGATCTTGCAAATTCCCAACAGGATGTCAGCCCATGTTTTTAGATTGATCAAGAAACAGTACATGCTAAATTAGAAAACATTTTGGCTTCTGTCTTCTTTAGTTGCTTAAAAGAATAGTAAGCTGCATCCAAGGTGGTAATTCAGAACACGGTATTATCAACATTCTTAAGTGGATGATGATATTAAGTATTATCTTCTAAGCTGAGACTATGCAATGTTAAGGTCTTAAGTCTGTGGAACCCAAAATTCTCCCTTATATCCAAAGTACTTGAAAGAATTGGCATTTGAATTCCAAACACAGACAAGTCAGGCTTTTCTAGGGCACAGAGCAATGGTGTTAAACTTCAGGAAAAGAGATTTCACCTAAACATGAAGAAGAACTTCCTGACAGTAAGAGCTGTTTGACAGTAGAATATGCTGCCTCAGAGTGTGGTAGAGTATCCTTCTTTGGAGGTTTTTAAACAGAGGCTGATTGGCTGTGTTACTACACCATACACCCCCTCCCTACTCTGCAGGGTGTGCCATTTTCATAATTGGACATATTTATGGCTGAAAAGCATGTTCGAAAGTGCACTGGCTGGAAGCGTGTTGCCAGTTCAGGATGATCTCAGACATGATCAGGTTATAAATGCAAAGAGGATTAAGCAGAAACACCCAGTGTTAATGGACTTGTGATAATCCTTTCAAGACTGCAGGCTATGAGCATTCCCAAGAACAATACTAGGTGAAACTACCCAGGTAAAGCAATCAGAGACCATCTGGAGACGTTGCTGTATGGAAACCTTTCCTAGACCCTCTGCCTGACCAGTCATTAAGAGATTGCCATGACTCCCATCAACGTTTTGTCATCTAGAGCTAAAACATTCAGCCCATTCTGGACTCCTTTGTCAGCCCTGTAGGAAAGCAACTACCACTTTATCCATGCACTCTCGTTCAGGGTAGGAAACAGGGTATAAATACCCAGGTATGGCTCCGGCAAATTGTAGTACATTTGGTGTATTATGCTGCATGTGGTACCCCAAACTCGTGTTCCTCCATGCTACCTTCAGATGCATTCTGAGCCGTTCTCCTTCAACCTTCTGCTTCAAGAAGACTGGTAACTGTTACCCTTTCCACCCAGCCTCACTCTATCCAACTCTTCTTGCCTCATTTTCCAGTAGCATCATATGGTTCTTGAGAGTGTCTGATATTCTGTATTCTTGTTAATTCCAAATGAAATGCTTTGTTTAACTTTTAACTGGAGTCCTTTCTACAGTTGGTACTGGTATACACAGGTGAAAAGATCCTGCCGTTATCCGCTTGCAGGCCTCCTTTGAGCTATAATTCCCCCAAATCCTAAGGAGATGCTGGCATTGCAGGTGGACCTGAAAGTCCCCCACCTCTTAGGGTAACAGCCATCTGTCAGGAATGCTTTGATTGTGTGTTCCTGAGTGGCAGGGGGTTGGACTTGGTGGTGTTTGTGGTTTCTTCCAGCTGTATGATTCTATCATATGAGTTAAAATGTCTAGCCACTGATTGGTTAGGCTTTCTGATCAGGATTGCTGCCTTGTAATTTTTGAAGTGTGTACTGAAGTATCTGTGGTTGTTTTCCAATGTACTGAAGATGGTAACTTGTACATATGGATTCAGTCACCAGAATAAGCTAGCAGGGCTGTCTCCTTTCTCATTTGTTATTTATCTTGGCCTTGGAGTCTTGAATAGAAGAATAAGAGAACATGAAAGAATTAAGGGGATAACAGCTAAGAAAGAGATGTACAGACAAAGAGCATTTGCTGATGATCATTTTAGAAAATCCTATTGAATGTATAGAAGTCTTGTTAGAAAGATTAAAAGAATTTGGAGATATCCCAAGATTTAATATAAATAAACAAAAACCTATGATGAATGAATGAATGAATGAATGAAAAATATGCAAAAGGAAGAGCAAGAGTGTTTGATGAACAAATCAGGTTTTAAAATAGAGGAAAAAGTATTTTGGTGTTACTATGATAAACATGTATATGTAATTAAAAAACAATTGTATTAAAACATGGAATAAGATAAAAAGGGATTGGCAGAGATAGGTGAAGCTTAAGCTATAATTATGCCATAGCATTTCTGTGATTTAAACAAATCTAGGAGGTTATTCGTGTTCCAGACTATACCAGTTTTGACTAATGATTCTTCATTGAAACAATGAAAAAAGTTGAGAGTTATTGTTCAAATGAAACCAGAATTGTACTTGTTTGTGATAAATGACTACTGCAGCAAGACTGTTGAATGCTCAGAAATGGAAGAGTACTGAGATTCCAATAAAAGGGGACTGGTTAGTTAAATTACTGGACTAAGCTGAAATGGATAAATTAACAATATTGATAAGAGAAAAGACTAGAGACTTTTGCAGAAGAATATACTTCTTCCAAGAAAAAGAAAATAAGGTGTTTACTGGCAGGTGGAATGAGTAAATGGGAGGAAGATGATGGGATCTGGAAAAAGAGTTATTTTAATTATCTGTCAAATAGAATACTAGCGTGCACTAATTTCAAATATTACAACTTATAAGGTACTGAAAACCCAATAGTTCTTTAGTCTTGGCAGCTGTCATGGTGTGCAACTGTTTTCTTCAATGTTCCTGACTAAAGGTTTTGAAACCTCTAAGCCTAACTACTATACAACTTGTACAACAGGCTGAGTGAGATTTGTAATTAGAATTTTGTTTCTTCACATGTGACTTAAAGTCTATGTTAGGAAAACTAGAAACCATATTTGTTTTTTTCTTCTTATGTAGTGTTTGTAAATTTTGTGTCTATTTTCTTCTTTGGTGTTTTTCATCTCTGTTTTGTGTATTTTTAAAAAATTTAATTGTTCTAATTTGATCTTTTTGTTTGGTTTTGTTGTTATTATGTAATTGTGTAGTTTATAATTTTATTTTTATGGACACTCATAAAAATAAATTGGCCTGCCACATTCACTAGGGTAAGGGATGCAGGACTCCCACAAAAGTAGAAAGAAACCCTCAAATATCAAAACATGGGGGGGGAGTTTAAGGCATGATGAGGAGAGCAAGCACTCGGGGTCCAAACCAGGTGTCATGTGCAGGATAACTCCAACTCCAAGGAACACACTCAGAAGTTTGCAAAAGTTTATTCAATGAAGTTTCATGGGTACCAGTTGTACCACTTCTGTAAATTGCCAGAACTGAAGACTGACTGGCATTATATTTTCTTTTAAGCATTATATTAGAATTTTGTGCATGCTAAGCTGCTATTTGTCAATTAATCAAAACAGTTTCTTTGCAGACTGGCTTCCTTCCAAGACTTTCCGGACCTTGTGCTACCTTTGATCTCTTACTTAACAAGACCAATTGTATCAGCATTCACTCATTCCCAAAACACTGATTTTACCTCATAGCTCACGTGGCTTCCACTCTTCCCCCTCTAGCCATTTTTACCATACCTCTGTGGTACATATAGTTAAATACAGGCATATTGCAGACATTATCAGGCAGTATATAACATGTAGCAAATAGCATACAATATACATTTGTTTTGTGGGTAAAATACAGGTAAGCAAAGATGAAACCACAAACCACTACTTTAAAATTCATTGAAAATACATGATATCTGGGCAGGGAAGCAAAATGAGCTGAGTCCGGGTCAGGGAAAAGAGAGGGAAAAGGAGAAGCTGGCAGGGTGGCACTATAATTCCTTTTTCTTACCCATCTCCTTCCTTGGGTGTGAGGGGGGCATTGGGGGGAGTGTTTGTAGCGCTGAGAAATCAGGCTGCAATCCGTCCTTAGCTGGTCAGGCAGTGGCTCGCAGAAGAACCATAGGTGGGTTTTTAAAGGATTGCATGGTCTGAGCAGAGCTGCCAAGAGAAAAGGTTTCCCTGGAAAAGAAGCACTTGAGGTAGGGGAGCAGGAGTTGGAGAAACTCTCGAATAATCAAATCCATGAAATTTGAACCCATAATGTGGAGGGACGATTGTATATCTATTTGAAAACTAAATAAACTAGCAAGACCAGCTGATAATGTTTTGTTTAATATAGTAGGTCCTGCAGTCAGTTAAGTGAGATACATATAATGACAATGCAGTGCTTGAAATTGCAAGGGGCTGAGCCAGGTTTGTGGACTGGTGCTTTAAGGACAACTTTTACCGGCAGCCTCCACAGATTATGTGACTGGTAGGGACCTTTAACAGGAGGTTCGCTGATGGCTCTAGCACATTTAGAATTTGCTAACAATGAATAGCTTTTGCCTACTGCCTTACAATAGTAAGGAGATGCTGGGTGGATATCTACCACAAATTGAATGCACTGTTGACTGTTACTTGACTTATGCCTTTTGTGGTGGTTGCTCTCTCAATGTTTCCATCAGTGTTTTTGAGTGAAATATCCCTGTGCAAGTGTTTCTTGCTTAAGCATTGTTGGTCCCTATACAGGAATTTTCATTGGTGTTAGAGATGCCTCTGACTCTTAGTGAGAAGCTGTAGATAATAATTACTTTTAACATGCTTTGGGGTGATATCCAGTCTAGGTAAATATGGATATCAGTGTCCTTATTGTGGAGCTCAGTGACAATTTTGTGATTCTCAGTGATAAGGATGACAGTACAGAAAAAGGTATGTGGATGTTAAATTCTGCTGCTAGAGGGAAAGATTTTGAGAGAGAGGGAGAGAAAGAGAAAGATGACATATGTGCTTATTCATATCTCTAACAAATTCAGTGGAATATGATTGTGTACAAGGCTGCTTTGTAATTTAATAGTGGCAGTTTCTACTTTGCTAGTCTACATTAATTTTTTAAAAATTAATCTTGCTTAGCCTTCAGGGGGAAAAAATTTCCCCTCCTCTCCAACCCCAGTTGTTTTTAGTTTCTGTTTCTGATAACCTGCAACACGGTACTCCTCCTCTAAAAAGTCACTGTTCCACAATGATAACTGTATTCATCCAGTCTGTGATATCAGACTCATTTTGAAGCAAAGTGGAGCAGAAAGGAGAGTGAGCTTTCATTTTATTTAATTTACTGGGTTTTGTTCTTCTCATTATACAGAATATTTTTGTTCTTGCTGCTGCTGCTCCTGTTCTTATTGCTTCTACTTTTTTCACTGGAAGAGTGGCAAAACACACTTTCCTTCTTTGGTGAATGCATGAAGGGACATAGGGTCATGCCCATTGCCCATACCCTCCTGGTATCTCTAAAAATATGTAAACATTTACATTCATAAGGATGAAGGCATGTAGAGTTCCTCCATACCAAGGGACCACTCACATACTTCCCCTCTTGCTCTCCTGCTACTTTATCTTACCAGATGCTGTAAGCTATATTTCAGAGGAAGAAACTGGAAAAACCACCTCTGAATATTCCTTGTCTAAGAAAACCTTGTGAAATCCATGAGGTTGTCATAAGTTGATGAGTAACTTGAAGGTGCACATACACACATACACACAATGGAGTGCATCTGTGATCTTTTGCAAATTTTCTGGCTTTTGTAATTCTTTGTTGGAAAGATGGATTCTAAGAAGCATGATCAGACTTTTTTCCTCCCTGGAAGTCAAAAACTGGTGCTAAAGATTCAGCCAGAGTAGTTCTGAGCAGTGGGCTCCCTCTGAGACAAATCATGGCCTAACAGTGTTGTTATACCTTAGATTAATTGGAAGCAGTTTTTCAGCCAAGAAGAGGTCAGCCTTTCGTGATTGACTCAGCAGGGCACTCTTTTCATTAGCAGTGGCACAGCCCAGTGGAGAATACCAGAGACTTATGTCACCGTGGTGGAAAACTTATTCTGAAACTCTAAAGACCAAAGTGGACATCTGCAATAGTCAATAAATGAAAGCCCCCTCCCCAGTAACTGAAATATTCCAAGAACACTGAAGGTGTATAATAGGGGTGTGGTTCCTCTCAGTTTTGATGGTTGCTTAATCTTCAGTTTGTTCTATCCCATCGCCATGAGTTCTTTAAAATGCAAAAGCCCATGAACACGCACTTATCTACATACACACACAGTTCCTACACATTTCCCCTCAATATGCCTATTTGGTATGCAGTTTTGTCCAACATAAGCCAAGATCCTATGGTCAGTGTGACCAGACAACATGGGTGGTAGTGAGAGAAAGAGGCTGTAGTGCAGCAGCCAGAAGAAGCTTCAGAGAGCGGCAGAGAATGCCACCAATTTCCACAATGCTCCAGGTGAGCCTTTGAAGCTAAATTGCATGCATGGAAGAGGCAAATTCCCAAGGCAGTCTACCCAGAACACCCTTAACTTTGATGAAAAAGCTTCTAGGAAGCCTGGGACTATGGAACTTGGCTACTAAGGAGCTGGCTTTTGGAGGGAAAAAAAATGAAAAAAGGGTACCTTGTCAGTTTAGCCTACCAACAGCATTCTTGACGTAGAAGTATGCTTTCCTGTTATAATACCTTTTTGCGTACTATTTTCACCAATATGCATGTTTCCATGTGCAATTCTCCACAAGATACCAATTTTTAAAAAAATGGGGAACTGGATATCAAAATGCTGAAGAGTATAAGCTCCAAATAATGACTGAATTTTAGTTTGGGAAGGGCACAGTCAAGAAGTAATAGTTGCTGTATGCCTTCAAGTCATTTCTACCTTATGGAGACCCTAAAGTAAACACAGGGGTTTGGGGGCTGAGAGTCTGGGATGTGCCAAAGTGAACTGAACCCTTGTCTTCAGGGTTGGAGTCAACACTCAAACCACAACACCATGCTGGCTGTCACACATTTAAGTAGGTTTGCATTAAAATGCATACCAAATCATGTTGTTAAAAAAGGCCTCTCCTGAGCATCAAATGGGGACTTAAAATAAGAAAAAAAATGTCACTCTACTCCTTAGAGAGTGTTTGGAAGCATTTTTTATTGTGTGTGGTGCTGGATATGGCCCTCCAAAGTCTCCTGGCAGGCTAATGCAGGTCTTCTAGCCTTCTATAGCCCTTGAGACGGGTTTAGTGGCCAAGTCTCGTCATCTCTAGTCAGCACTGTAAATGACCAGGGAAGATGGAAACTGCAGTCTGACAATATCTGGAAGACTACAGTTTGCTCACATTTGCTGAACAAGCAGATTTCACCCTTTTTTGGTAGGAATTACAGGGAGAACCTGCTCTGAGGAGAAAGATATGGCATACTCCTTGGTTCCAAAATTTAGTAAGACTTCAAACAGGAGTGGACAGATCTGTTCACAACTTTTTGCTATATTCATCTATTTGCACCTGTTTCCATGTCACTTGGCAGCTTGTGCATATAGACAAAGAACATGGTTATAAAAATCAATGCAAAGAAATAGACGAAGACAATGAAAAAGGTAGAACACAGAATCCAAGAAGCTGAAGGGAAATTCAAAAGATAAACAGTGATGCTATCAGGAGAACACATTGGCCATTTCCACACGAGGCGAGGGAATCGCTCCGTGCCAGTACTTACCAGATCTTTCTGGGCACAGACCAATGCGGACTGTCCCTTAAGCCCTTCCACAGGGCTCCTCATCTCGTCCACGGTGAATCAGAGCAGCGCAAGGTCTTAGATCCGCACTGCTCTGGCTTCCAAAATGGCGGCTTCCGGTTGTTCGTGGGTCCCAACCAACCATGAAGCTCGCCACGCCTAAAGCCTGCCCTCTGCAGATTGCAGGATCGCATTGGTGCGAGCCTGCGAATCTGCACAAGGGAGCAGGTATAAAATGGCGCGCTCCAGAAAAATGAAAAACCTGTTTTTTCCGTTCTTTAAAAAGCGCGCTGGAGGACCAGTTGGGGGTGTTTCAGAGTGGACTCAGGTGTGGATCTCAAGTAAGTAGTCCGGACCTAGTCCGCTCCAAGGTGCGGACGACCTCTGTGAGAGGACGCACTGTGCTGTTTTAATTCCCTCGTGTGGAAATCGCCATTATATGATCAGGACAAAATAACAAGTTGACGAGACCAGTAAGCTGTGGAACTATATATTAGCAGTTCATGATCTGCACCACAATTCATTTGTGCTCTTATTTTTGTAGGGAGAATGGAATGTCTTCATCCCTTGCTTCCAATTACATAGCCTATTTGTTTACTATACTGGCCATCTGGTAACATCCACATGTACAGTTATCTCTCTGGTTGCCTGAAGAGCATGTTTGCAGCAAACAAAATTCCCACAAAATTCAATAAGTCACTCTCCTGCTTCATTTTTTTATTTTAGGCCAAATTCTTCGACAAGGTTTGGTTCTGCTCTGTTTCCTACCTTTGCATTTCAATCATCTATGATTGTCAACATGTCTTGTTTTGGTGTGTGATCAGTTTCCTCCTGAACACCCGTTTATTCCTTGTCTGTCTCTGTGATAGGAGCATAATCTTATGTCACAGTTGATAGGTTTTCCATATAGCCTTATTGATATTGTTTGGTCAGACTTTACATTATATCCCCTGACTGCTTTTCTTGCCTCACTATTAATACCAGACAATTTCTCCTTTGATTTTCATTTCCAGTGTGAAACACTGTGTTATTATCTAATTCAATCTGCATTCCATTTCTTGTTATATGATTTCCAGCTTTTCCTGATTCACGCTTCTCACGTTTCATGTTCTTATTACATAGGTTACACAGCTTCAGACATTCATTTTCATTGTGTTTGCTTTTGTGGTGGTCCAGCCAGCTCTTCTCTTAAGGGGGGCCATTGCTCAGTTTTAGTATATTGAATCCAACATGCTCTTTGGAATCTCTTTTTTTCTTTTATCTTGTATTTTACTTGACCTTTTCTCCTTTTCTTTCTTTTCTCTTTTTTGCAATATGTTCCTTTTGGTTGATTATTTTAGTGACAAGTATATTACTTTGACATGCATGAAAAAGAAACAGAAGAACAGATTGCATAGTGTCCATCTTCTACAGTACAGATATGCATTTCAAGAACTGACTATTGAGATGGTAAAGGTAACGGTGATGAACTGTCAGAATAATTTATTACCATTCTTTCTCCTCCTCTTCATTATTATTTTATAACTTCTCCCCATCAGAAGAGAAAGAGTTAGAGTCTAACATAATTATATTGTACATTCATAAGCATAGTTTCACTTAGCACTAAATTTTGAAATCAGGTTACTTTCTCGCAATTAAGAGTTCAGTAATAAAACAAAGTCTCTCGTGATAATTGGGTGGAATTAGTGGTGGCACTAGAAACAATGGTGGTGCATTAAGTTCTTCACTTTCAATTAAGATCACAGGGTCTGTTTGATGAGGTTTTACAGCAGAAGAAAGAGAATTATTATGTTAGGTCTGTTGTGTGATCAAAGAAGTATGCAACTGGAATGAATGTGAATGGAGTGGAAAGTGGGGCTGTAATCCAACAAATCAATATTAGTACAAGTTGAATTTTTGGATTCACCCACCTGCTGGTCAGGCTTGAAGGAATGCTACTGACCACTTATACCAGTATAAGATTTCTCTTTTTAAAGTATCTCAGTCAAGATACTCACCCTTGAGAAAAACAAATGACACTTTGTTAGAATGACATAGGATCTGGTGCAGGGTTCTGGAATATTCCCTTCTCCTATTGTGCAAACTGACACTAGCACCAGAAGTCGTTTGTCTGGAACAGAAGTGAGAATCGTATGACTATTCAGATATTGTTGGCTTGCGGTTCCCAGCAGCATTAGACAGACAATGAATGGCAGGAGTTCTGGGAGTTGTAGTCCAAGAACATCTGGAATGCTGTGTGATTCCCACTTTTTCTCTACAACAACTGTGATCAAGTTTAAGCATACCACATCACTGCATTATAAATCAATCTGTGACAGTGTGGGCCAGTGTTCCAAAGTGCAGATTGACACAAGTGTTCTGGAGCAGATAATGTTCAGAGGGTGTGCTTTACAGCAGAGTACCCTACCTCACTCCATTCTAGGAACCAAACCCAAATCAATTTCTAAACACTCCAAAAGATGTGTGTGGTTTTACCTAGAGGGTAAAGGAGATGAATCTGTCAATTTCCATTTTTCTAGGTTTCTTACTTTTCCAGCCTTCAATTTAGTTCAACTAGAATTTTGTGATTTTTGTTCTTTAAAAGGTTTGCATGTAAATTTGTGTGTGTTTTGTACATATTCCCTCTAATACATGCAGTGTTGTATGTATGCATTTTTTCTAATATAGCTTATTTTGTATATAGCTTCTTTTGCAAGTAATTTTTCTAATATAATGCTTTTAAATATGGATTTCACTTTGTTGTTGTTGCATGTCTTCAAGTCATTTCTGATGTATGGTGACCCTAAGTTGAACCTATTATAGGGTTTTCTTGGCAGAATTTGCCTTCCTCTGAAGCTGAGAGAGTGTGACTTGCCCAAAGGCACGGACCGTGTTTCCATGGCTGAATGGAGATTTGAACCCTTTTCCCTCTCTGTCACAGTCGAGCACTCAGAACGCTACTCAACACTGTAGTGTATACCTTTTTGACCTACACTTTCCCATATGTTCATTTTTTCATGCATTTTTATCAGCGCACTTGTAGGGTTGACAGATTTTTAAAAATGGCAATAAGTGACAGTCAAAGTAAATCGCTTATAGATTTGATAGTCAGGAAATAGCTATTAACATGTTGTGTTCTGTCTAAAAAGTTAACTTAGCCATGTGGGTCTTGTGAAATTAACATATTGTCCACATTCTTCAAACATAAATTATATGATGTACAAATCACTGTCCTTAATGAAAATTCGTATTTGGTTTCCTTGTTTGGCATGCAGTCCTCAATCCATTTCAATCATGTAAAAAATGCTTGACAGCTATTATTAAAATTCAGAGTAATTTGAATCTCAGATTTTGTTGGTTTTACAGAAAATTTGTTCCTCTTATAACTTCATTTGTGGCACATACAACTGAATAACTCTTTTCTACAAAAGCATTTAACCGTGGAAGGCTCCAAAACAACAGACATTAAACTCCAGCACCATTTGTACTCCAATCCACACTCAGAATAACAATCCAACTTGACTTCAAGGAGTATATCCAGGTAATTATGGAAGCTCGAAACACTGTGGCTTTTCCTTGTAAAGGGAAAATCTTGAGCCTTGGATAATTTTTGTTCATCTTTGTTCAACTTTCCAAGCTCTGCAACAGCTTATTTGAGTTGGAGTGACAAAATGCAACACAAAATGAATCATACAATGGCTGTTGATTCCTGCACTGGCAGTTGATTGGATTAGATCCATTTTGGGATCCCTTCCAACTTTACAATCTAGGTTTCTTTAAATTCACATAATGGAATTATAAGGTTCAAATATCAACTTTCCCATAAAGCTCATGTAGTTACCATGATCCAGTTGCAGCCTTTTAGCTTAACTTTCCCCTCAGAGTTGTTAGTAGTATAAAAATGGGAGTAGGGAGTGGGTGACCTTGGACAAGTCACATTTTCTCAACCTCAGAGGAAGGACAAGGCAAATCCCCTCTGAACAAATTTTGCCAAGAAAACTCCGTGTTAGGTTTCATCTTGGAATCACCATAAGTCAGAAACAACTGGAAGGCACAACAACAAGAGAAAAATAAATGTACAACACCTTCAGCTAAGGAGATAAATGGAATTAAATTATTTAAAATACATATTTATTAGGAAAAAAATCCCTTTCATAACGAAAGGGTGCACCTTCCAAGAGACTTTAAGGGTGCTCACTTAGGCTACAATCCCATCACACATTTAGCTAGAAGGAAGTCCCACTGATTCACTGGGACTTAGTTCTAAGTATATAAATGTAAATTACATTAATTTAAATAGAACATTGCTGTGTAGGGGCAGACTCTTGCGACAGGCAAACAAACAAACACACTCCTGCTCCCCCCATTACTTTTATTAAGATTCACCATGGACTGACCAGGAGATTATGACTTACTTTTTGCTTCATCCTCAGTTGTCTCTCAGCTGCTCAGTCAGCTGCCGCCTGGAATATGCTGTATGCCCGGAGCGACAGGGGGTAGCCAGGTAGTCTCTGTGAGAATGCCAAAGAGAGATTGTACTGAACCCCGCCCCCCCATCATCCATTTTGGTGGGCTCCTGGGGTGTTCAGGATAAAACATCAACTAGCTTTAGTCAGAGGAGGAAGGGGTAGGCAATCTGATACTCTATATTGATGATGAGCTTCAGACATGTTCGCTTCTGCCTGTAAGTTGGCCTCATCATAGAGGGTCCATACCCCAAAACAGAGGAATGTTCGTGTCCCATTCTCTTTACATAACATATACGCTGTCTGACCCTCAAATAAGGGACACCTTGTAAACTTAGTGCACTGTAAAACTCAAAAGTATAAATTTGGAAGGATAACTGAGTTCCAGTTCATGTATTGGTTCCGAAGTGTAGAATTAAATAAATGTGCATATGCATTAAATGAATTTCTTTCCCATTCTTACTTTTGATTTAATGTAAGTTGTTACATCTAAACTTTTAAAGCTTTTAAAAATGCAGGAGCTGAATGCTTTGTTTCTTAAGCAAACAACTCCATCCTGTTAGTTCTTCTTTGTTCACATATGTGCTGACATACCTTTTAACTTCAAAAATTGAATGAATGTGTTGGTGTGTGGGTATTTTTCCATTGCTGTATGTTGTGAAAGCCCCCCCCCCAAAAAAAACCCATAAAACATTTTTTTCCAAATGAGAGAGCGAGAAGTAATTTCAAAGGAGAAATCTGAAGTGACAGAAGTCCTGATGGGTATGAAGTTTCTATAAGACTGAGTCTGTGATAGTTTGTTGTAGTTGTTTTGTAGCTATGTTGTTTTCTTCCCAGTCATCATATCTGGCACCAGCAGTAGGCATGGGTGGGGACTTGCTGGGGCCACAGGGCCCTTGTTTGACTCTTAGAGTCTCCCATCCCAACTCCTTGCCTATCTCCTATTGCTCATGCTCCCAATCCCTTTGAGCACTGAAGCAGGGTCAAGAGAAAAGGGAGAGGGAAGAAGACTCTGGACTTACTTAAAATTTTCTCTGGGCAGTTTTGTGGATTGTGAGGATGTCTGGTGCCTCCCATTCCAGAGGTGGGTTGTGAATGCACTTTGAGCTTTTGTGCAGACTTTAAAGGATACAGTCCAAAGTGCTCAACCCTCTCCTCAAAGTAGGTTCAGCACCTTGGAAAACCCTATAAAGTCTAGAGTAAAATGCAGCGCAGATCTGTTGCATGCTTGGCAAGAAAGCCATCTGCTACCACTAGATTAAGAGGGAGAGTCAATAAGTGGTAAGTGTTAAATAGAGATGGGGAAGACAGAGAGAAGAATTTGAATTTTTGAGGAAGTTTACTGGAGGGAGGGCTCAGTTCTTCAAATATGAGAGCAACAGTATGTTATGACTGCCATGATTGTAACAATGAAACATTACATAAATGTACATTACATAATATGGAAAATACAATAATATAATAAAAAGAACCAAAGTCCTGTGGGGAGACCTCCAGTCCCCTGAAATGTAAAGGTCTTATTGGAGGCAATGATGGAAATGAATTGAATCTTCAAATGATGTGCTAGTCCTTCCAAGGACAAACAACTGTGCTAAACCACTTGATAGGGGTGAATAAAGTCAACGGATGTCTGTTCAAGTCCACCACTAATTGCAGCCAAACGGGTTTCGACCATGAGTCTTCATCAGTGACTGAAGTATTTCCTAGAACTTCTTTATCTTCAAAAATAAATCAAAGGCTTAATACTATCTATTCACTAAGGAAAGCACACATTAAAAATATACTGGTCATTAAAAAATGTTACTTACCACAAATAAATAATTCAATATGTAAAAAGGAATATCCGCAGATATTTTCCTGTTTTCTGCCAGACTGATCTTTACCATGTAGACGCAATCACTTAAATAACCAGGTGCAGATTCCTTATATCTACTGTGAATTTTTCTCTTTCCACTAGATCCTGGTTCTGACATAACTAAATGATTTCAGTACATAAAATCATATAGACCACTTATTACAAAATAACCATGTATACAGAAATTAAAAGTTGACTTGTAAATATATACTTAAAACAGATATTTATTTTGCAAAAAGTTCATAAAACAGTGGCAACAAAATACTCCTAACAATAAAGGAAAAAGAATAATCAATTCTTACCTAGGATTTTATATGAGGATGTGGATGAATACAATACATAAAAAAACACGCAGGTCTGTTTGCAAAATAACCATTTTGTTCAACCATCGTTGAACAAATGTCATCTTTTTTTTCTTTTTAATGGACACTAACGACCACCCTTACCTTCTAGGATTCTCTCTTTCCCACCTCTTTAGCTAGGATAGGATTCTCAACTGTCCATCTGTGTATATGTTTAAAATTACTGGCTGAAACATCCAGACTTCACACTCTGGATTCTGTGATTGGCTAAGCTTGGAAGGCCATGCCTCTCACTCTGTCTCTAAGATCTCTTCTCCTTTGACTGCTCTTGTATGCATGCCACACACTTGGCTAACTGCTCTGCTGTCAGCTGCTCTCTACTTCTTCACTCTATGCTAAGCATAGATCAAGTTTCTTTGATGGGTGTATCATTATAAATTTTCTTAGTAAATGTTTTAAATTTGAACTCTGCTGTCTCCCTTGTCTTCTTCAAGTCAGCCATCTTCATTTTAAGAAGCCACACCTAAATCGGGAAACGCCCTTCTCTGCCACTCTGCTGATACTGAGTTTCCTCAGGACTAATAGCCTGGGTAAAGCATTGTTGGGAATAAAATTGCAATCTACTAAGTGGGGCAATTTTTTCCTTCCCCACAATACTCCCGGAATGGAAAAGCACAGGAACATGGCATTGTTCCAAAAAGGGGAATATTGTTGGCAACTTCTGACTAGTTACTTGTAGTCATGTGAAAAGTATATTTTCAAAAGCAGGATAGCTTCCATCACTTTTCCAAAGAATCATCTCTCTCACACATGGAAGAATCTAGAACTTACCCTGTCTTACAAAGAGTTTGCCAAAACAGCCTTTCAAATCCCCCCTCTGTAGAAGAGGCTGCGGATGGTGTGTGCAAAGTGGCATTTTAACTTAGTGCTAGCTCCCTCCAGCACAGATCACTACATTCCCAACTAAAGCTACGTATAGGGAGCAGACAGAATTCTCTTACCACAAAGCTTGGCACTCGACACGGGTGTTTCCTCTGTAGCGCTTGGTTTTGTTAGGCATGTTTATGCACAGAGATGTAGATAGCTGGTATGGAGCCAATAAAAGGAGCCCAAGGGGTTAATTGCCCTCATAATATGGAAAATTAGAAATGAGGTGAACCAACACCAATTTACACTTTGTCCTCCCCCAGAGTAGCCTCATGCTGCTTGATCGCCCTCAAGGGAAGGAGGTGTTGATGTTAGGGATCAAACATGGAATGTTTTGGTTAGGAGTCTAAAATTACTCTCCACTCCCCAGCCATGCTAAACCTCAAGGTACTCTAAAATGCAGTACATGTTTTGTTTCTGAGTGGGATGTGTTCTGTTGTGCCTCCATGTGGCATTGTTAACATCTGGGTTACATCCCTCTGGTTTAAAATTACTTAGAAGCGTTAGTTGAATTACTGGGACTGTATTTCTGTTAAATAATCTTTTAATTCATTTTAACAGGATTATTTGTCTACCAATTGTCCTCTAGTTACTGGCAGTTGGCTCCAAGGTGGGAGCAGCAGATGAATCCTTCTGTTTGAGAAAGGAGCTCCCTCCCCCCCACACACACACAAAAAGAACGGGTTTTAAGAGCTGTGAGCAATGGGAAAACTCTACACGCAACGCATGTCCACAAAGCAATTCTGCTGATAATTCAAGAAGGAAAAGGCTATCAATGGCTACTAGTCAAGATGGCCATATATTGCTTACAGTATAAGAGAGAACCAGCTTCTATATTTTGGCTCTTGGGGAATATGATTGGGTGGTTTTTCTTATACCCGGTTTCTAGTTGGCCACAGCGGGATGCATGATTAGAATTGCGTGTTGGACTATATCTGCACTATCCACACTTCACAATTTTATTACGATTTTAACAGCCCAATCTGTATCCTATAGAATCTTGGGATTTTATGGAATCATAGAATTGGAAGAGACCCCAGGGGAGATCCAGTCCAATCCCCTGCCATGTATGAATACACATTCAGAGCACTCCTGACAGATCACCATTCAGCTTCTTTTTAAAAACCTCCAAAGAAGGAGACTCCACCACTGTCAAACAGCTTTTTCCATCAGGAAGTTCCTTCTAAGGTGTAGGCGTACTCTCTTTTCCAGTAGTTTGTACCCTCACAGTGACATCCCTTTTATTTCTCTCCCCCTTACTTATTGCCCAGTCACTCTCAGCCTGGCTTCTGGGATTCAAATCATGGCTCTCTTCATAGGTGTAAACATCCTTGATATATATTCCTCCTCCTTTCCTGTTTGGTCTATTTCTCTGAAATAGGTTAAAACCACTCTGTTCTTACATTCCAATCATGAGATTCATCCTTCTAGGTTTTGGTGATGCCCATTATATCATACTTGCTTTGCTGTGTGAAGAGTTCCAGTTCATCTTGTTTATTTCCCATGTTCTGTGCATTAGTGTAGAGACATCTGAGACCTTGGGTCACTCCCTCTACTGATTATTTAAGATTTTTTCCTCACATTGTTGGGTTCTTATACTGTTTGCCCAGTTCTCTGTATAGAGAGGAGGATAGCCAAAACAGAAACCATGCCGTATGAGGAGCAGCTTAGGAAACTGGGTGTGTTTAGCCTGGAGAAGAGAAGGTTAAGAGGTGACATGATAGCTATGCTTAAATATTTGAAGGGATGTCATATGGAAGATGGAGCAAGCTTGTTTTTTGCTACTCCACAGACTAGCACATTGAGCAAAGGTTTCAAGCTTCAGGAAGAGAGATTCTACCTAAATATTAGAAAGAACTTCCTGATTGGAAGAACAGTTTGACAGGGGAATATGCTGCCTGGGAATGTGGTGTAGTCTCCTTCTTTGGAGGTTTTTAAACAGAGGTTGGATGGCCCTTGTGGTCTCTTCCAGTTCTGTGATTCCATCAAACCAGCACAGAAAGTCCTAAAATAAAAAATAAAAAAAATGTGCAAAGATCATTTTGCCCAGTAGGAGAATAGTTCTTCATTTTCACATTTGAGAATGATATCAGTGAGGATTTACTTCCCTGCCCCCCTGCACACAAACACCACACACACATAGTACTGTAGAGAACACTGCAAGGAAATATATCTGCTTCTGGCTTCAGTCCTGAATCTTGATGCTCAAGGGTTTCAGCAGTAGTTGTGCTTGTATTTGTGTGGTGAAATGTGTGTGTCAGTACCCTCATTTCTGGAGATGTCTGATCCAGCCGTAGTGAGACATGTCTGAGCTGCATCCCACTTGAGTGAGTGAATGTGGACAGGAATTTTCTGCCAGATAATAACACAATGTTTTACATATGGAATGAAAATCTAAGAAGAAATAGGGTGGCATTAATAGGAAGGAGAGATGGAGCAAAAAAGAGTCAAGGGATATAATGCAAATTCTGACCAAATAATATCAATGAGACTTCAGGGAAAAGCCATCAGTATAATCATAATCCAAGTTTACACTCCAACAATATCAATATAACCATAATGCAAGTTTACTCTCCAACTACAGAAACAGAAGAGGAAGAAACTGGAGGATTCTACACTGGAGTCCAGGAAGAAATTGCTGCCACACCAAAACTGGACATATTGGTAATCATAAGCAATTGAACTGCAAAAAGTAGGAAACACAGCAGAATTAAGCATTGTAGGAGAATTTGGCCTGGGAACAAGAAAATGAAGCAGGAAGGTGACTGAATTTTGTGAAGCCAACAGTTTGCTCATCACAAGAACAGAGGCTGTTGTATACATGGGCATTAGCTCATGACCAGTATAGAAATCAGATACTTTACATAACTGGAAGCAGAAGATGGAGAAGTTCCATTCTGCTTGCAAAAACAAGACCGGGACAGATTGGGGCACAGACCATGAACTACTGATATCCAAAATTAGAATGAAGCTGAAATCAATCACCATGTCAAAATGCAACTGGAAGAACATCTCTTTTTCATTATTATTATTATGATTTATTTACATCCTTTATCATTATCGTTACAATTTATTTATTTATATCACACCTTTCTCCCAGTAATAGGACTCGGAGTGGCTAACAGCATTAAAACAACAGAAACTTAAAACAATACAAAACATTCATACAATTTAACGAATTCAAGGATAATGTAAAAAGTTATTTGCACCGTTAAGCTTAATTGACTGGGTGTCCTATGGTGGCAGCCAGTCAAGACTTACAGCCATTTAATTACAACCTATTATCAGGAGCTGGTGAGCAAAGTTTGTCTCAGTCATTTTGCAGTCTAAGTTCACAGTAAAACCAGAGAGACAGCCTGAATTCACAATAAATCCAGAATGACAGTCCAGTGGTAAAATCCATAGATGAGGCGAAGGTCCATAGTTCTAGGAATGTGAGCAAGGAATCAGAATATAAACTGGACTGCTTCCACCTATAGGCTGCAACAGCTTCCTCCCATTCTGGTCCCTCCGTTTTATATAGACTCAGAGTCTTCCACAGCTTTTGGCCTAATTAGTGAGTCATTATATAAATGCTCCAAAATTCCTGGGTTCTCCCTTTTCCACCAGCACTGGCTGCTATAAGTATTGTTCCTCTCATGTCTCTGTGTTGTGGGGAAGGGTACTCTCTGAGTCCTGGGACAGGGATATGACAACAAGAGCCAGAAGACCTCTGGACTGAAACCAGGGACATTGTGAGGGAAGAATGCAAGAAAAGACAATATCTCTGGCCGAAAAGAAAGAAGGGCCTCATTGGATGACTGATGTAATTATTCAAGCAGTTAAGAACAGATGAGAAGTGAAAGGGGACATAAACAAGGTTAGAACCCTGAACACAAATCTGGGTTAGAAATTATGGGAAGAGATGTTAAAATCACAGGAATTAATGTAAGATATGCAGATACCGCCATACTACTAGCAGAAAATAGCAAAGACTTGCAACAACTAATGAAGAAAGTCAAGGCAGAAGGTGCAAAGGTAGGTTTGCAGTTGAACAGTAAGAAACCAAAAATAATGACCAAAGGTGATTTACATAACTTTAAAGTAGACAATGAAGACCTTGCAATAGGGAAAGATTTCCGGTATCTTGGCTCAGTAGTTAATCTAAGTGGAAACTGCAGTCAAGAAATCAGAAGAAGGCTAGGACTTGCAAGGGCAGGTACGTATAAAGGAACTAGACAAGATCCTCAAGTGTAAAGATACATACTTGAATTCTGAAGTCAGAACTATCCATGTCGGTGTCATGCCCTGCCTTGGAGACCCTGGCCATGGGGAGGAGGATTCTGAATCCAAGGCAGAAGTTTCCCCAGAGGCAGGAGTTTCCCCAGAAGCTTGCTCAGGAGAAGACAAGAAGCAACAGCAGGGGCCTGAGCAAGGAGAACAAATATCAGAGGATGAAGCAACACAGACTCTTACCATGCAAGAGAGACGATGTTAGAAAGAGGAGCTGTGCTGTTCAGCGCATTTAAGTAACAAATGAGCCCTAATGAAGGAACACCTGTGGCGACAGCATTGGTAAGATAAAAGGCTATCAGCTGGACCTTTCCCTCTGGCGTCAGCAACTGATATTTCTGATTATGGAAGCCCTGCGCCATAATCTCTTGCATCTAGACTACCTTGAACCGCTGCCTGTTTGATGACAACTTGGATTTGCCCTTTGGATTTGTTTACTCTGAACTCTATCTGGACAACCCGCTGCTCTTGCCTTGTGAGTAAGCCCTGCTCTACCACTTGCTGATTAATTGCCTGCTCTGCCTGGGACACGACAGCCATTGTATTTCCAGTTTTATGCATGGTTGTGAAAGTTGGACAGTGAAGAAAACTGATAGGAAAAGAATCAAGATAAGAGAAGGAGACTTCTACAGGTGCCCTGGACTGCCAAAAAGACAAATTTGGTCCTAGACCAAATCAAACCTGTCATCTCCCTAGAAGCCAAGATGACTAAACTGAGACTGTCGTACTTCGGGCATATCATGAGAAGACATGACTGACCGGAAAAGACAATAGTGCTTGGCAAAATAGAAGGCAGTAGGGACCTCATTATAGGTCCTGGAGTTTATAAAACCTCAACAGATCCATTAGTGACAGGGTGACTTGAGGGTCTATTATTGATAAGGTTGCCATAAGTCAAAGTTGACTTGACAGCTGTTAACAACAACAGTTGTGAGGTCTGAATTGCAGTGAAAGATAGGATGAATGTAAAACCCTTGGTCCTGCACAAGCTCATAATATGATGTTCCCTGCTGTCAGTGCCCTCAGACCAGAGCAGCAGTCTATAAATCTTCACATTTTGACTCAAAAACAAAACCGCACATTCAGGTTAATTTTAATAGTCAAGAAAATTTTCATCTCTGAGAAAGTAATTAAAGAGTCATCTTTTGAGAATGTGTTCATAGTTTCTACTTGTTTTGATTGTCTATTGTGATGGCTAATAACAGGTTGCTGTTGAGTAAGGAAATATTGACTGGGGAAATGAAAGGATTGTACATGTCCCCTGCAGCACTAATGACACATCAACTCTCACCCCTTCTATACATTTGGATTAAGAAAAAATGTGGAAAGATTAAAATAGATCTCCCATATTATGTCTACTTTGGACCTAACATGGCAAGAAAGCTTGGAAAACATTGTCCTTTAGCCTGCAGAATCATCATGAGTTGTAATCCAACTTTTCTGTGCTCTGTCAGTGGGATTTCTTCATTTAATAAGAATTAATTTTTTATTGCTTACAGAAGACTTCCTTGTTTATATTTAAAGCATTGATTTGAATCATATATTGTAAACCCGTCAAGCTTTATGTACATTATTTCAAACCTTTGCTAGTACATTCCAGCATTTTCAACTCTGGCTTTCCAGAGTCACAGGCAGAGGCATTTCACATCACTTGCTTAATTCCTGGGTCGAGCCAGCTTGGTATAGTGATTTGGGCATTGGATTACAACCATGGAGAACAGAGTTTGATTCCCTACTCAGCTATGGAAACCCACATGGTGACCTTGGGCATGTCACACACTCAGCTCCAGAAAATCCAGTGATAGTTTTGCCTTAGAGTCACCACAACTCAGAAACAACTTGAAGGCACACAGCAACAACAATTTCTAGGTAAAGTAAAGATATAGAGAACTGAATAAACCCATAAACCAACCTTCAAGTTGTTTATTCTGATCCAATTTCTCTTAGCTCTCCATAAAGCACAACATTTAATAGTTTGATAGTGTAGAACCTGTTAGGTAGTTATTGTGTTCTACCTGTCAAGAATTAGCTTTCTTCAAGAATCACTTTGGATATATGCTGGCAGTGGTATACAAGACTATTATTTATACCCAAGGAGCTATTTGTTTCCAAATTATAATGTGTATTTTAGAAGACATGTGGATGGTTGTAGGAACCTTTATTTGACATTTAACTCATAAGCAGACTCTTTTTGAGCCAGAATCCCACAGCTTAGCTGCCCAGGAATCTTGCAATAGACATTTTATTTGTGAAGAACGATTGTTTTCATTTCCACACCTCCCTTTAAAGCAATTTTGCTTATGGATAAGGCCAGCTCTCAGGGTAGACACAGAAAAACAAAACTAACTCCATTTCCAATGTGGTATGTTAAAGAACCGTGTAAAAAGATATTCAGAAATTATCAAGTGCATTAATATAAAATGAACCTAAACATTTCGTTAACTAACACTCGTTCAAAAACCAAAGCAGCTTACAAGAAGAAGGAAGAAGGATTCTTACTTGAGAATATTTGCCATAGATAGTTTAGGCCAGTCCTGTCTCTTTGATGCAGGCATAAAGGCAAAGGAACTTTCTTTCACAGCCAAAGGTATTCCTATAAGGAATTCCTATGAAGCATCTACGAGAGAGGGAAATTCAAACTGAATAATCAGTTGTGTCATGTGTCATATACCTGTCTGATTACTCCTGCAATTCCTACATGTCTGGATATATCATTTCTTAAGAGCCACTTCTGAAAAGAAGAGGAGAATGTGTGCTTCTTACAGCAGAAACTAAGAAATACCTGTTAGGCCTGTTCTAACCCAGCTGCTGGCTTTGCTGCTCTAATGTCACTTCTGACTGACAGATATTTCAGCTCCTGAAAACAGAAGAAGTTGGGTCAAGGGTGGTTTGTCTGATTACATTGCTATGTGGTGGCTGGTGGAGACAGCATATAGTTTAATATCCTACTTCTTAAAAAAGGAAGAAGGAAAAAATGAAATGTGTTAGCACCTTTAAGACCAACTGGTTTTATTTTTGCATGAGCTTTCATGGATATAAACCCACTTCTTTGGAAGCAGTACCAAGTAGTATTAAGGCCTCTGGCATAAAGCATATTTATGCAGTTGTGGGAGTGGGATGAAAAGTAATAGGGTTGAGAAAAATGCGAATCATGTCCCTTGCCCTAAGTTTGCAAAGGGCTGCATAAGGTGATACAAGTCTTTCAGATCTTTACAATGGTCAGTTAGTGTTGATGTGTGAAAGCAATAAATCTGCTTCCCAGAAGTCAGCTTCCCAGGGCTCAAATCTCTCTCTGAGAAGATTCCTTTTGTTATACGTGCAGTGGCAAAAACTCTTGTATTAATGTAAGTAGTGCGCCATGAAGCCATTGTCTCTGGTGATATCTCTGCCAGTGATTTGGAATTTGTGAATATAATTCAATTCAGCAGTTTCTCCTTCTAGTCTTCCTTTGTGATTTCCTTGTTCAGGGACCCCAATCTGTAAATCTCTTACTATGTGTCCAAGAATGTGTTCTGCAATTGGTTTTGGGTATTGCTATTTCTAATGTCAGGTTTATATCTGTTAATCCTCTTGCATAACACTTCCTAATGTAGAGTGTAGGGCAAGATTGCTCGCATAGGATGGCGTATATCACATTGGACGAAGAGCAAGTAAGTGGACCTCTGATGTTGTTGCTCCCAGAGTGGATGTGGAGGCAGAGCTGTATCTGGGTTTCTGACAGGGTCTTGTCCCTGTATTACCATCCATGATATGTATCCTGTTGTAAGTGAGCAGTTGTTTAAGAACTGGAGACTATAGGCCAGTTAAAGACCTGCCTCACAGAGCTTGTGAGATGGCTGTGTTATTCTCCAAAACTGTTTGTATTTTGTTGATAATGTGTTTCAGTGGTCTCAGCTGGAGACTGAGATGGCCACTAGGGATGTTGCTATTTTGTGTTTCTGATCTGACTTGTGGTAAATAGTTCTTGGGTATTAACTTTGCCTTGTCAATTTGTTTCTTCACCTTCTTAGGTGAGTATTGTAGTTTGAGAAAGGCCCGTTGTTAATCCAAAAGTTTTGAGTCTCTGTCTTGTGGATCTGAACAGATGTGCTTGTGTTGGAGGACTTGGCTATAAACAATAGATTTGGTTGTGTTCTGCTTTACCAAGATCTAGCCTTAACAGGGTCCACTGCAGTTGGAACTGACCAACAGCTAGCCAGTCAGAATCCCACATGCAGGTCTAGTTAGTACCAAAAGGAACAAAGAAGACTTTTATTGTCTCCTCCCACAACTGAACTGTTGGTCATTTCAGAATCTTGCTGGGACCGAAATCCTGCATATCTACAGCAATACCACACACCATTCTGGGTCGTTTCTATTATGTGCCCCCCATTACTTACCTTTTCTCATCTAAATTAAAGATCCTGACATGCTGTAACCTTTTGTCTTACAAAGAGCTGGTGCAGCCCATTTATCATCTTGCTTACTCATTTCTGCACCTTTCTAAACTGTGGTGCCACTAATCAGAGGCATAGACCACATCAGAAATGTGGCTACGACATAGATTGGTATAAAGATATTATGATACTGGTGATTAAAAGTCATCCATAACTGCAGCACTTTCTTCTCTGGCTGTGTCCTTGATTTCGTTCTCTATCTCATGCCTTCTCCAGCCAGAACAACCCCATTCCACTGCCTTCTCCCTTGTCCCCAGTCCCCGCATCCTTAACCCTGCCAGCAGTCATGTCATCTCTGCTGAAACTACAAAGTATCCCATCCAAAGCAACCTTTTCCAGGCCTAGACCTCAAGTGCATTGCATTGGTATTGCTCCCTCATGACAGTAAACATCTGCAGTGTCCAGCCAATCCTAGTCCACATCTAATCCTGTCTGCGTACCACACTAGCGAAGATACAGCTGCAGATCTACCAATGCTCTAAACACTACTCGGTCACTAAAACAAAGGAAGTCTTAATGAATGTTAGTCCCCAATTGTGACTGAATATACCTTGCATATGCCCTGGATTTCCACATTCCTAACTTCTTGATAGCCCCCTGGAAAGACTGCGTTTAGTAACCCCTGTGGTAGCTAAAAGAGTGACTCCCACACTCCTTCACAGGGAGCCCCAGTTGCCTTAGAGCTGACCTCAAAATGCTACTAGCTGGAACCAGGTCAAGGAGGAATTATTCAAGTGAGAAAACAGGGGGCTGGACCCCTAAAGCTACCTTTTTATGAACATGGTAGGGCTTTTACCAGACAGAGACCTAATCCCTTCAGGCCATGAAGCTGAATAGCTTATCCCTAGGCAAACTGATAGCACTTTGAGCACCACACTCTAATGCTAACCACAGTCCCTTGGAAGGAGACATCCTCCACCAGTAGTGTTCAATCAGATTTGTCCCTCTTGGATCTAGCCACTAGTTCACATTGAAAAATGTAACAGTAAAAGCAGTTTTAAACAGTTCTGCTTCAAATTCTACATGGCAAATAGCTGGCAGTTGCCCCACTAGTTTCCTAGCAAACAATAGGTCTTTTGGAAGCCAGCTGTACCTCCCCATCTCCCTCACACCTTCAGAAGGCAAAGAATCTGCCCACCACCCTGCTGTAGGCTTGAAAAGTTGCCAAGCTGCCAGAGGCCATCCAAGAATGCTGCAGGCCGCTGGTCTGCTTCTGGTGCTAATAAACAAAACCTGTCCTCTGCAGTTTCATTATCCAGGCCTGGAACTTATTGAGCTGAAATGTTTTGTGAGCAGACAAATATGCCAGTGCCAGCTTCCTCACTAGCCTCATAACCTTCCCTGACCAAGATGACTGCCTGTTGATAACACTAACTTCCACCTGGTTATCACACCATCTTGTCCCTAAAATTCTCTGTCCAAATGGAAACAGCCACTAGAATCAGGAAGAGCTCCAGGGAAGTGAAATCATGAACTATATCAATATCCAGCCAGCCCACAGACCACGGTTGAGTTCACCAGTGTTAACAAAATTTAAGTGTCCCAGGGCCACAAACACTCACCAGGCAAACTACCTAATCAAAGAAGGCATAGCAAACAAAACAGTACTCTGTTAGGATAGCATCATTCACTGATGTTCCTTTTGGGTACAAGAGGTGATGAATAAGCCTGAATTCCTCCAGGGTTTTCTGAGAGGGATACCCTCAAATGGCTCATGGGTGACTTGGTGAATGTCCCTGCCATCCACTTAGCCATACACTCCTTCTTTGTCTTCATAGAGACTTACCTGAGGTGGTGACTAACTGACCTAAGATTACTCAATTCAAATTCTACATGTGGACCCTCAACAAGTATCCCAAAGCAAAACCATCCTTGATAAACCTTGCTGCTTTTTTATTCAGATATTGTGCTAGGAGAAGAAGCAATGTGGCTAGGCACACTGGAGTGTGGGCTAGTGCCTCCTCTCACAGTCACTCCCAGCACTGCTATTTTGCAGTACCTGCCCCACTGCTGTTCCTGGGTTTGGCACCCCTTTCCTTTTTACTATTGGCTGCCATATTGGGATACCCTAAACAGACGTACTGCTGGGAGCAAGAGAGCCTGGGGTGAGGTCCAAGAGAGATACCACAATAGTGCTTAAACTTACAGTGGGCTTGCTGGCATTTCCCTTGGTTGTACTCCCAACAAACCCAGCTCCTGGACTCTTTGTCCACTCAACAAAAAGGGCTTGATACCTTCACCCTAACCTTTTATACAGGGGCTGACTAACACTACCCAAGTTTATTGTTGATTAAATCCCATCTGGAATTTTCACTTTTCCAAAATGCCAGGTCATACTCTATTGCTGCCACTACCACAGCCAGAGCATGTGCCTTAAGAATGTTGGAAATATGCCAGCCTCTATCCAGGTACATCAACTATACCACGCCCATAATGATACTGTATGCCACCAGCCAGCTGTTGATCAAGTTTTCATCTAACTTCCCTTTATCCTCCTTTTTCTTTCTATCCAATTTGGATATATGCCCCTTCTCACCATCTGGCTTGAGGAGTGAGAATTACATCCACATAATAGCTGTTCAAGAGTGTATCCCTAGTCTTCTTGTCTAAATGGGTGCCCAGAGGATCCTCGTGATCACCAAAAGTAAAATAAGATACTACTGTCTTAATCTCCTTGTCCCCTTCCCAAGCTGACCTGGTACTCTTAGCTGCCTGACCCCTCTTACCCTTCTGTTAATAGCCTATGAAGGGAGACCTGAGACATGCCCCTTAGCCTTCCAATAGTCCTTCCTACTATCCTGTCCCTCTTCCTCTGAGCACTCACCTATTGTTCCACTGTTGTCTTGAGTCCTCCTCATCATTGTGCTTCCCGCACATCTTGGTCTTTCACCCTTTCTTCCACTTACTAGCCCTCTCATCCTACAATGGCTACTCCTCAGAGTCCAAGGTGCTTCTGCTGCTGCTGCTTGAGGGCAAATCTGGCCTATGCCATCTATCCCTGTGAACTCACCTTCTCCATTCATTTCTCCAGTCTCTCTGATAGGCCTTCAAGCACTGCCATGTTCCTGGATTCCACTCTAAAACTAGATGGCTATGAAGTTTTGCCATTGGTGGTGCCCTTCTTCCATCCCTTCAGTGGTGCTAGATCTGTCCAGGATTTCCAAGACCAACCAGCCTGCCCCCTCATTCTTGAGAAGATTCTCTAGCTGTTGCATGTAAGGGCTCCTTGATTTCTTAATTTCAAAATTGAGAAAAAGCAAGAAAGAATGTTTACCCCAAGCAGTCCAGTGTCAAGAAATTTAGTGTCCATAACTGGAGTGAGAGCCCTCAGTCCTTGGCTCCTCTGAAGCTCACAGAATCATAGACTCCAGGGGCCATCCAGTCCAACTCCCTGCTATGCAGGAACACACATCAAAGCATTCCCAACAGATGGCCATCCAGCCTCTGCTTAAAAACCTCCAAAGATGGAGACTCTACCACATTCCTTTCAGGCAGCATATTCCACTGCCAAATAGCTTTGACCATCAGGAAGTTCTTCCTGAGGTTCAGGTGGAATCTTCTTTCCTGCAGCTTGAATCCATTGTTCCTTGTCATGGTCTCTGGAGCAGCGGAAATCAAGCCCGCTCCCTCCTCAACATGACATCCCTTCAAATATTTAAACATGGCTATCATGTCCCCTCTTAACCTTCTCTTCTGCAGACTAAACATACCCAGCTCCCTAAGCCACTCCTCATAGGGCTTCATGGCTTCCAGACCCTTCACCATTTTGCTCACCCTCCCTTGGACAAGCTCCAGCTTGTCGATATCACTCCTGAATTGAGGTGCTCAGAACTGGACAGAGTATGAATTCTAACCAAAGCAGAATAGAGTGGTACCATTACCTCCTGTGATCCAGACACCATACTCCTATTGTTGCATCCAAGAATCACATTGGCTTTCTTGGCTGCCACATCACACTGCTGACTCATGTTCAGCTTGTGATCTACCAAGACTCCTAGATCCCTTTTACGCATACTGTTATCCAGCCATGTGTCTCCCTTCCTATATTTGTGCATTCCATTTTTTCTGCCTAAGTGTACGACCTTACCTTTCTCTCTGTTGAAATTCATTTTGTTAGCTTTGGCCCAGCTCTCCAATCTGTCAAGGTCATTTTGAATACTGATCCTGTCTTCTGGCATATTAGGAACCCCTCCCGATTTGGTGTCATCTGCATATTTGATCACCATGCTTTCTACTTCTTCATCCAAGTCATGGCTGATGTTGAATAGCACTGACCCCAGGACAGAACCCTGTGGCACCCCACTAGTCCCTTCTCTCTAGGATGAAAAGCAGCCATTGGTGATCACCCTTTGGATTCGGTTGGTCAACCAATTACAGATTCACCTTACAATAGCCCTGTCCAGCCCACATTTTACTAGCTTCTTTGCAAGAATGTCATGGGGAACTTTGTCAAAGGCCTTCCTGAAATCAAGATATGCTACATCCACAGCATTCCTTTCATCTATCAAACTTGTAACTCTATCATAAAAAGAGATAAGATTAGTCTGGCATGACTTATTTCTGAGAAATCCATGTTGACTTTTAGTGATTACAGCGTTGCTTTCTAAGTAATTAGAAACTGACTGTTTAATGATCTGCTGTAGGATCTTTCCTGGAATTGATGTCAGGCTGACCGGGCGATAATTATTTGGGTCCTCTTTTTTCCATTTCTTGAAGATGGGAACAACATTTGCCCTCCTCCAGTCTGCTGGGACTTCTCCTGTTCTCCAAGAGTTCTCTAAGATTATTGTGAGTTGTTCTGAAACGATTTTTCCAGTTCTTTTAGTATCCCTGGATGTAATTCATCTGGCCCTGGAGACTTGAATTCATCTAGTGTAGCCAGGTGTTCCTGTACTACTTCTCTACCTATTCTGTGCTGCATTTCCCCTGCCTTCCTCACCTGCTCCTCACCCTCCAGGTTGAGTACTTCTATCCTTTTAGGAGAAAACTGAGGCAAAGAAGGTGTTGAGTAGTTCTGCCTTCTCTCTTCTCCCTATTATTTCTTTCGTTTTCCTTTTGCTGCAGACATATCTAAAAAAGCCTTTTCTATTGTTTTTAATGTCCCTGGCAAGCCTGAATTCATTCTGCGGTTTAGCTGTTCTGACCTTTTCCCTACAAATCCTGGCTATTTGCTTGAATTCCTCTTTGGTGGTTCCACCATTCTTCCATTTTCTTTGCATGTTTTTTTTAACCCTTAGCTCAGCTGAAGAGTTCTTTCGTCAACCATTCTGGTTTCTTTAGACACCTCCCATTTTTCCTCCTTATTGGCACAGTTTTAAATTGTGCCTTCAGTATCTCACTTTTAAGAAACTCCCATCTGTCATAAACTCCTTTCTCGTTCAGTATTCTTGACCATGGAATTTCAGCAACTAACTCTCTAAGTTTACAGAAATCAGCTTTTTTAAAGTCTAGAATGCATGTCTGGCTACACTTGGCTTCTTCTTCCCACTGAATGACAAATTCCAATAGAGCATGGTCACTCCCCCCTAAGAATCCCACCACCTCCATCTCATCTACTAGGTTATCCCTGTTGGTCAGGATCAGATCTAAAATAGCCTTGTCACCTCTTCCACCTTCTGGACGATGGAATTGTCTGCAAGGCAAGTGAGGAACCTGTTGGACCTTGTGGTCCTGGCAGAGTTTGACTGCCAACATATATCAGGATAGTTGAAATATCTGCATCTCTTCTTTTTGAATGTATGGTCATCTGCTCCAGGAAGGCATCATCCAAGTCCTCAGGATGGCCTGGAGGCTTGTAGCAAATTCCCACAATCACATCCCTATTGTTTCTTGCTCCCTTAATTCTTACCCAGATGCTCTCAACTTGGTTTTCTGGATTTAAGTCACGGATCTCTTCACAGGTGAAAACATCCTTGACATATAAGGCTACTTCTCTTCCTTTCTTGTTTGGTCTAATTCTGCAAAATAGGTTATACCCCCCTATTCCTACGTTCCAATCATGAGACTCATCCCACCAGGTTTCAGTGATGCATATTAAATCATTTTTGTTTTGTTTGAGTTCGAGTTCATCTTGCTTATTTCCCATGCTCTGTGCATTGGTGTAGAGACACTTAAGACCACAATTTCTTCTGTCAGACCAGGGTCTCCACTACAGCTGCTCCATTTCCAAGTGGTTGCTCACGGGCCCCTGATCTCGGCTACAACAAAGATTTTTGGCCTCACCGTATATCAGGGAAACCTTTCTTTGACAGGAGGATCCCCACCTGTCAAGTAGGAAACCTCGAGGTACACATTCACGTCTGTCTTTGCCGACGGCCACTAAATTGCATCCTCCATTACCTGCACTGGAAACCAAAATTCCTGCCCACACTTCCTTTTTAAATTTTTTTATTAGAAATTTTAAAAATTTTAACATAAGCAAACAAAACACAAACAAATCAGAACATCAAAGACAAAAGAAGAAAGAAAAGAAGAAATAATTAAACTAAAAATTACATTCCTTCCACTATTAAACAAAAAACAATATATTTAAACTAAACTAACAAGAGTTGGCTAAACTAATCATCAAAAGACAAACAAAAAAACTACAACTAATAAAAAATGGTTCCCACCCTTATTGCAAACTGCTTCTACTTATATGAGTATACTTAACTTACAATAAATTTTTTGCTCATTATGTTTATACTCATTATCTATTTTAAATTCCAACTTTCTTAAGTTTCTATTTCAAACTATACATCAGAATTATTAGTCACTACAAGGGATTATTATTTAAATTGGTAAACCATGAATTAATTCTCAGTTAATCTATTATCTCTATTAAAGAGGCCCCACGTCTATTAAAGAGAAATATTGAAATGGCAACAACTTGTAATCATATTTAATTTTTGTAGTCTCAGTCTCATAACATTAACATTAGAAGATTAAAAAGAAACAGTAATATGCAAGTTCAAAATTCTAAAATCATCAGATCATTCTCATTAAACCTTAAGTAACCCATTGGAAATCTCTATTCCAAAATAAACTCTTCTTCAAAAGTTCCATTTAATTTGGCTGACAACTTACCCATCTCTACAATTGACATCAATCCGTTGAACCATTTGGCCATTGTTGGGATTTCTATTTTCTTCCAACACTTTGCATAAACAAGTCTCGCTTCCAATAGCAGATATTGAAGTAATTTCTGTTGTTTTTTGTCAATTTTAGTATCATCACTCCAAATTCCTGGTAAAAACAATTCAGGTTTTTTAACTGTTTGACATTTCAGAATTCTTTGAATCATAATCTGTCTTTCCATCCAATATAAATTGACCTTATCACAGGTCCACCACATATGGAACAAAGATCCTGTATGTTCTTGACATTTTCAACAACTATCTTTCATATCCTTATGCATCTTTGATAATCTCTGAGGTGTAAGATACCAGCATAACATCATCGTATAAAAATTTTCTTGAAGGCAGTAGCAAAGTATATTTTTAGTTTTTTTCCCCAAAGTCTTCCTATTGATTCATGGATATATTATATCCAAAATTCTTAGCCCAGTTAATTATATATTCTTTATCTTGTTCATCTTCCATGTCTATTTCCAATAAAAATGTATATAGCTCGGCAATCAAATGCTCATCATTAGTACAGAGTAACAATTCAGACTCAGATTTATCCAAAGAGCTATTTTTGCACATAGTCTCAATTTATATTTATTCTAAAGTCTTAAAAGGGCCCATCTGATACAATGATTATTCAAAATAGCATTAACCTTAACTTTATCATATCATAAGGACGTATGCCATTCAAATCTTGACCTTCTAAGTTCAATAACTTACTGTCTTTTAGTATTATCCATTTCTTGATCCATGTGATGCTGCAAAATAAATTTTTAAATTTGGTAACCCAAGACCACCTTGCTCTTTTACATCTTATAAAACCTTAAATCCTGCCCTGGATTTCTTACCTCCCCAGACAAATTTTGATAATTCTTTTTTCCATGGTCTGTCTTTAGTTAAAATTGGAATCATTTGGAAAAGAAATATCCTCTTCCAAAGGACATTCATCTTTACTGATGAAATTCTTCCTAATAAAAATAGATTCAGTTTTTGCCACTTTTCTAGGTTGGCCTTGATTTCTTTCCATGTCTTCAGTAATTATTTTCATACAATTGATTTGTATTTCCAGTTTAATTAATTCCTAAGTATTTGACTTTCTTTTCAGATATAAATCCAGTTTTCAGCTGAAGTTCATTTCTGTTTTGCGCATTCATATTTTCCATTAAAACATTTTCCTTATCCTTATTCATCTTAAAACCAGCTAGGTGTCCAAATACTTTCACTATTTCTCATAGTTTCAATGTAGAACCTAATGGATCTTGCAACATAATCACCAAGTCATCTGCAAATGTTCTCAGGTTAACTTCTGCCTTTCTAATTTTAAGTCCTTTAATTTCAAGCTCTTGTCTGATAGCAATATTCAGAATTTCTATTGCAAAAATTAATAGAAGTGGTAACAGAGGCCTTGACTTGTTCCTTTCTGAATTGCAAAGGACTTGGTTTTTTCTCCATTAGTTAGTTGGTTTGAATGTATTATTTTAATCCATGTCAGAACATTAGAACCAAAGTTAGAATCAGAGAATCATGGAGTTGGAAGAAACCCCAGGGGCCATCCAATCCAGCCCCCTGCCATGCAGGAACACCCATCAAAGCATTCCCAACAGATGGCTATCCAGCGTCGCTTAAAAACTTCCAAAGAAGGAGACTATACCACACTCTGAGGCAGTGTATTCCACTGCCGGACAGCTGTGACTGTCAGGAAGTTCTTCCTGAGGTTCAAGTGGAATCTCCTTTCCTGTAGCTTGAATCCATTGCTCCTTGTCCTAGTCTCTGGATCGGCAGAGAACAAGTCTGCTCCCTCCTCAACATGACATCCCTTCAAATATTTAAATGTGGCTATCATGTCCCCTCTTAACCTTCTCTTCTGCAGACTAAATATACCCAGCTCCCTAAGGTGTTCTTCATAGGGCATGGCTTCCAGACCCTTCACCATTTTGATCGCCCTCCTCTGGACACGTTCCAGCTTATTGATATCCTTCTTGAATTGAGGTGCCCAGAACTGGACACAGTATTCCAAATGAGGCCTAACTAATGCAGAATAAAGTGGTACCATTACCTCCCTCGATCTGGACACCATACTCCTATTGATGCAACCAAGAATTGCGTTGGCTTTCTTGGCTGCTGCATCACACTGCTGACTCATGTTCTGCTTGTGATCTACAAGACTCCTAGAACCCTTTCACACATACTGCTATCCAGCCATGTGTCCCCCCATCCTGTATTTGTGCATTCCATTTTTTCTGCCTAAGTGTACGACCTTACATTTCTCGCTGTTGAAATTCGTGTTGTTAGCTTTGGCCCAGCTCTCCAATCTGTCAAGGTCGTTTTGAAATTTGATCCGGTCCTCTGGTGTATTAGCAACCCCTCCCGATTTGGTGTCATCTGCAAATTTGATCAGCATTCCCTCTGCTCCTTCATCCAAATCATTAGCCCTGGGCCCAGGACAGAACCCTGTGTACTAGGCACTTCTCTCCAGGATGAAAAGCAGCCATTGGTGATCACCCTTTGGGTTTGGTTGGTCAACCAATTACAAATCCACCTAACAGTAGCCCTGTCCAGCCCACATTTTACTAGCTTCTTTGCAAGAATGTCATGGGGAACTTTGTCAAAGGCCTTCATGAAATCAAGATATGCTACATCTACAGCATTCCCTTCATCTATCAAGCTAGTAACTCTATCATAAAAAGAGATAAGATTAGTCTGGCATGACTTATTTCTGAGAAATCCATGCTGGCTTTTAGTGATTACGGTATTGCTTTCTAAGTAATTAGAAACTGACTGTTTAATGATCTGCTGTAGGATCTTTCCTGGAATTGATGTCAGGCTGACCGGGCGATAATTATTAGGGTCCCTCTTTTTCCCCGTTCTTGAAGATGGGGAGAACATTTGGCCTCCTCCAGTCTGCTGGGACTTCTCCTGTTCTCCGAGAGTTCTCAAAGATTATTGCAAGTGGTTCAGAAATGACTTCTGCCAGTTCTTTTAGTATCCTTGGATGTAATTCATCTGGCCCTGGGGACTTGACTTCATCTAGTTTAGCCAGATATTCCTGTACTACTTCTCTACTTATTCTGTGCTGCATTTCCCTCACTTCTTCACCTGCTCCCCATGCCCCAGGTTGAGTACTTCTATCCTTCTGGGAGAAGATTGAGGCAAAGAAGGTATTGAGTAGTTCTGCCTTCTCACTTCGCCCCGTTATTCATTGGTCACCTTCTCCACGTAGTGATCCTATCATTTCCTTCTTTTTCCTTTTGCTGCAGACATATCTGAAAAAGCCCTTTTTATTGTTTTTGATGTCTCTGGCAAGCCCGAGTTCATTCTGCACTTTAGCTTTTCTGACCTTCTCCCTACATCTCCTGGCTATTTGCTTGAGTTCCTCTTTGGTGGTTTCGCCATTTTTCCATTTCCTGTAGATGTTTTAATTAACATAGTTCAGTTAACTTTGGCCCCTGCATCCTTGACAATGACTCTTGCAGCAACTTCTGCACCTTCTTGATGGCAACTTCTGCACCTTCTTGATGGCAACTTCTGCACATGAGAGAAAGACAAAAACCAGCATCTCCTACTTCCAGTTAGTTTGCTGTCTATCCCTTAAATACATGTACAACCAGTCATAGCAGCTGTTTTCATGAGGCAGTAGAAACAAGCACAATATTAGCAAGTGGTCATGCAATGCATGCACACTAACCATTGCCAGTGCACCCCTCTTTGCAGAACTGGCAGAGGCATGGCCATTGCGCTTCTTCTATTCCCACAGGCAGCCAGCACAGACTAACCATAATCCCTGTGGGACACCATTGGGATCGGGTAGAGTGCGGAAAGGGCCTCTGTTTTCTTTCTGTCTCTTTCTCTGTTCCTCCTCTTGCCATCCATCCTTCCACTCCCACTCTGACTCTCTCATTCTGCAACTTCCTTCCCTGGGCTCATGCTGCATGGTGAGGCAGGTCACCATGGGCTACCTTTTCTCTTGTTATTTGCTGCCTCTTGCACTTGCTCTTCTCTCCTGCATATTATGCATAGCAAAGAAAACTGCTCTCTCTGAGACGATTTCCAGGAAAATTCTTTAAATTTTAAATTTTACTGAATTTTGCTTTAAATTTTACTGAATTTTGCTTTAAATTTTACTGAATTTTGTTGTGGGGAAAAGGTATTTTTGAAAATATAATAAATATCAAAACATTGGTTCCTTTCTCTGCTTTCAAGGCCTGATATTGTCACACAGAATAATGCTGTACTGCAGAGGAGCCTACTCCTTTGAGACTTTTTAGTTTGCTTGACCCAATACCCTCTTCAACTTAGAGAGCAAGACCAGCCCCAGTATGTGTTTTCTTGTTATTTTCAAAGCATATGCTACTAGTTCTCTCCATTCCGTATGGTATTGGCAGCTGATTCCATTATCTTAGATTGGAGGCTTCTAATATATAAATGCCTGGATATAATGTCCCTTTCAAAAAAACCTCTTGTATGGGCATTTCCCTCACCTTTTGACAATTTGACATCTTTGACTGGTGTCCTTGCCTCTTTGCTTGCTCTGTCCCCATTTGGCTTAATCCAAAATAAATTCTTCTCTAATCCCCCAAACTAAATTAAACCCAAACTAAAGGCTCCCTAGCAACTATTGGCTCTTCCTCAGGTTTTGGTTTAAAAGCTGCACTTGTCATCCTTCTGATCTTCAGTGCCAGCAGTCTTGATTATATCTTGATCAAAGTGATATCCTTACTTGTTCCGAACCCTCCCCTTCTCTTCACCTTTCCTCCATTCACATACTAAAGCAGTAGATCTCTTGATTATCAGTTGCTAGAGAGCAATAGCAGGACAGAGGTATTGACCTCATGTCCTGTGCCCGTTTTTATATGTATGTATGTATGTATGTATGTATATATATATATATATATAGAGAGAGAGAGAGAGAGAGAGAGAGAGAGTAGTGTATTTACCCAACATTGCCTGGAATTTTATTTTCCTCTGAAGAACTCAGCAAACTGTCTTCTCCAGTACCTGTAACCTTTCCCAATATTTACCAGTGTAATTTGTATTCAGAGTGATTTATATACACAGTTTGGGGTCCTGAGGGAATACACTGTCCTCCTCCTTGCTGTTAGGCCTTGTCTCCATAGCAACCAGCCTATTCCAGTAACTGAAATTTATCCCCATATTCCCCAATCCAATCTGTATTCAGAGTTGTTAACACAACAGAGGCTTGGTTTTTGAGGGAATACATTGCCCTTCTTCTTGCTGCTGAGCCTCGTCTCCATAGCAACTGGCCTGAGGCCAAAGAGCTCTCCTGCTAAGTATTCTAAAGGCCCCTCCCTGAACTGCTAACCCCAAGATTCCATAGAATCTTCACAGCCAGCCAATCATATGAGAGCTTCTCACCTCACACAGCCAATTGTATGAGGTCTTCACCTGCCTGATGCAAACAGGCAAACTCACTCACCAACTTTGACTTTTATATATGTGTATGTATATATGTATATATATGCATTTTCCCTTTCTCCTACTATACACACACACACACACACACACACACACACAGTACTACCATATATATGCCATGTGTGTGTGTGTGTGTGTGTGTGTGTGTCCATAGAAAACTCTTACTAAAAACAAAATAGATACACTGCAAAATGTTTTATATTGAAACTCGTCATATTAAAAGAACCACCAAATTAAAAACAGCTTAAAAACACATTAGTGGGGAAAGGAAAAATACAGCATACACACCTCCCACATTAAAACTCAGCTGCCAGTTACTTGCCAAAAGTGTGACTGAATAAAAAGACAATAGAAGGACAATATGTCTCTCGCAGTCCAGAGGCTGCTAAGTATGGATGGGCAAATCAAGGTGCCTGCCCTCCCTCTTAGGGTTCTTCTTCTTTCATCTGGACTTAAACTGGATGGCCATTCACCAGGATTTTCAAATGGAGGACTTTTGTGAAACAGGACACCTTGGAGTCCGTGGGTTCCTTAGCAGCCAGGAACCTTAGCTCCTTAGCTCTCCAGGAATAGCTTAACAGAAAAGAATGAAGTGATAATGTGCTTTGTTCCCCATGTATCACTGTAGAATTTTGGCCTACTGAGCCAGACACTGTTAAAATCAGCCTGGAATATCAATTTGATGCTGCATAACTTGTTTGCATAATACGTTCTGGCTGCAAGATTTGGCTTTTCTTATCACTGAGTACAGGAGATTTCGCTATCTTTCCCTGCCTGCCTTTTATGGGGCTTGCCCATAGAAAGCAGGAGCTGTACCTACTGATTGCTTAACCTCTCCTGACTCTACCCTTGTGGTAGATCATTAATGGTGTAGAAAATAGGCCCATCTCTGCTGGTGCAGGGCGGGGCTGTGGGGGCATCTTCCAGAGATTTATGTGGAGGTCTGAGAAGAGGAGACAGCACCACAGTACATCATCATGCAGAAGACATCAGAGACACTCTTCTCCGCTTCAGTGCATTATCATAAAAAGTGATTTAGACCCAAGCTGATTGATGCAAATGGCTCTCTGTTCTTTCCTATCATTAGCATCCTCTTTCAGTGGCCAGAGGCAGTGATTAAAGCTGTCATTTGGAGCTGCTCGTTAAAGACAAGCGCCTGAGTAACACACAGGGGGTAGCAAGGGGTGTATGGGGTGTTGGGGAGGAAAGCATTTTTTTCCTCTTCCTTCCTCAGAGGCAAGAAAAAGAAGGAAGGAAGGAAGGAAGGAAGGAAGGAAGGAAGGAAGGAAGGAAAGAAGAGAAAGAAAGAAAGAAAGAAAGAAAGAAAGAAAGAAAGAAAGAAAGAAAGAAAGAAAGAAAAGAAGGGAGGGAGGGAGGGAGGGAGGGAGGGAGGGAGGGAGGGAAAGGAAAGGACATCGGTGTGATGCCAGGTAGGAGGAATATGGAATCTTCAGTCTGCATCACTGACAAAATAAACTACAGTTAAAAGAAAGGGACAATATTCTGGGGAGAGAGCACAGCCTTTGCAGGTAAATGGCTGCAAGTTCAAAGGGTTAGGTAGTAAGTGAAGGGGAATACTTTGATCTCTGCAAGTCCTTGGAGAGCTGTTGTAGCAAGGGATGATTAAGAATTTAATTTGGTCCATATTTTGTCAGAATTTCCAATAAACCATCATTAACTAAAATTTCTGGTAAAATATGAGCCAAATTAAACTTTGCGATATGCTGGGAGAAAGGCCAGCCTTTGGCTCAGGACAGCTCACAACAGGAATTAAAATAAAATACATCTAAAAATACATCAATATTTGTATTGTGAGTTGTCTTGGGTCCCATGTTGGGGGAAAGGCAGGATATAAATTAAATAATACAGTAGATGCAACCTCTGGATTTGCAAATTTGAGCAATCGCAAAGTGTCACATCATATACGTGAAATGGGAGCGATGTGAATATGGATACACTGAAGTGTCCATGCACACATCACCACCATTTAATAATATAGTACGTGATCGTTCATTTTTGTTACTATTGGGGGGGGGTGGAACCACACACACCCCGAGATGGCGGGTCCACTTTAAATAAAGATCATTGTAGAACAAGCATGGTGTAGTGGTTTGCGTACTGTACTAGGACCTCAGGAAACCAGGATTTAAATCCCTGCTTAGCCATAGAAGCCACACTCTCTCAGACTCAGAGGAGGACAATGCTGGCAAACTTCCTCAGAACAAGTCTTGTCATGGTAGAGTCACCATGTTAGAGTCAGTTTGAAGGCACATAACAGCAATGGCAACTTAAATACATAATAATAACAACTTACAAAATGATTAAATAAACCATCATTTAAATAAATTAAATAAACCGTCATTTAAAAATATGACATAACAATAAAAGTACAGTGCACACAATCCCCTTGTAAGACTTTTCTACATAGTCAGATCCTCACCAAATAAAAAGGTCTTCACCTGCTGGCAGAAGGAGATGAGAGAGGGAAGCAGCCTGATTTCCCAGGGGAGGGAGTTCCACCGCCTGGGAGCAGCCACTAAGGAAGTCTTCTCAAACATACCCGGAACTGTGATGGAGCTGCCAAAAAAGAAACTTAAAACTTGGGCAGAATCAGATGGAGAAAGAAGGTATTTTTCACTGTAAAAATACATCAACGATTTTGTCAGAAATCTGGGTTTCTTAGTGCCAAAAATTCTGGTTTGGAATCCCTGCGTATTCTACCATATCAGTAGTGTTCACACTTCTTTTTTCCTGTCAGGTTCCTGATCTTCAACAGAAGGGCAGGTATAACCACATATTGAGATTAGCTTTACCTGCTGACTTTCATCACTGTAGATATTTGAAAATTTTGTTTTTAGCCCTAACAGTAAAGGGAAGTAGGCCACAAAGGGATGAGATAAAACACCGTTAGCTGGAGTTAAGTGTTCAAAACTTTATTTGGTTAAAGGCACAGCTGAATATTGGTGTAGAATAGGTGCCAGATCCAGGCAGTTGACTGATGAGCGATTGTTCAGCCTACCAGCTGGAAAACATACCACAGGGTAGCAGAATATGGGTTTCATGCTGGCATAATTCCCTGGTCATCTAGAAGTGAAGCAGGTCCATCAGCTCCTCAACTGGGTGTTTTCTTACCAGTCTTCAACCCCAGGATCCCCTGTGGGGTTCCCCGGACTCAGAGAAGAAAGACACAGGCTCTGTTTCCCCTAAAGTAGATGCATCCCGATGCCCAAACTGCTCAACAAAGCTGTGACAAAGATCGAGCTGAACAAGGAATGTGATGAATCAATTACCTATGAGGCAAATCTGAACTCCAGCATGACAGTATCAAACCCCATCCCCTAGTAAGGCCAATTATGGATTTCTTCGACTTGCCATGGTAGAAGCTAAAGAGGAGGTCATTGTAAACTGAGCTGCCTCTCCAAGTTACCCCATATCAGCTGGGGAAGGCAAAGCTGCCCAACCACTTCTACACTGCTGCAGAAACAGTGGATCTCTGCTTTGTTAACTTTGCATAAGAACCAACCAAAATCTGGACAAAAATTTGATAGAAACAACATGAAATTTAAAAAAAAAAAACATGTAAAAGTGACAGATATGTCCATTCCAGAAGCAATAAGTCTCAGACAAATACTGCAAGTCAGTATAATGCATTTTTCTAATTTTGCTTCAATTCCTGTGTGAATTTTCTCTATTTCATCTTTCAGTAGGATCATATTCCTTTCACATCCCCTTCCTTATCAAATCGGTGGTGAGTGATGGTACATACCCTCCAACATTTCACAGAGGAAAACTGAAATGTGGGGCCAAGCAACACCAAAGTGTGATCAAGATGGCAAAAGTTATCAGTCAGGAAGAACACAGAAACTAGGAGAGGCTACAGGAATTTGTTTTTGCCTAAGGTTACTGGGAAAGGCAAGATTCCACTTAGTCCTCTCATCCCTCCGACCCTGAGTTAACTGAGCACAAGCTACTTTTGAAATTTGAACTTAGCAACAACTGAAGTAAGCTGAAGTCGAAGGAGGAATGTGGGAAGAGGAGAACCAAACTGAGATATTTTATAAACAGCTGAAAAAGTGGATGACAGAGGATTAATCAGGACAGTTGGAGGGTATGATGATAATTACCTCCTACTTCTGCATTGTCAAAGCAGGTTGGTCTTTGCTCCCCCATCACGGATGGGACTTTATATTGCTTACAGCATAAGGGAACTTCAAGGGGGAGAAGCAAGATAAAAAACCGCTTTACTAGGAAGTTTCAGTATATTTCTAGTGGTTTATGTTGAATAACAGACAGTGGTAGAGCTTGGAGTGAGTGGAGGGGAGCAGGAGGGGGCGGGTCTACAGTGCACGGGGACGTGGCTATGAGCTGGGACACCTCAAAAACATTGCCTCCCGGGGCGAAGTGTCCTCCGCTCCCCCATTCCTACGCTACTGATAACAGCTTCTTATCACACTAGTGCTAAAAGGTTTGCATTAATGTCATTGTAATTGCTAGTAATTCTGCATTTCATTTCACCTCACTGGAAACATCTCATCCCAAATGATGTGTACTGTATGTGATCCTTGAAAACTGTATTTCATCCATCTCAGGAAGTAGGCTGTATATAAAGAAAAGTTCATGAAGCAACAAATGTGTGAGTCTTAAGGGATCTCGTAACTCTTTGTTGCCCTTGATCTTTTTGACCCTGCAGAAGGTAAAGAATTAGCCTTGTCAGTGGAGTTGTCATTCAGAGGCCCCAAACCCACACACCTCTCACTCATTGCCCATTTGGTAGTTTGAGATTATTTTTTAAAAATATCCTCCTGTATTTCTAACATGAGCCCCAAGGCACTTTACAACAAGGTTAAAGCAAGATACAGTTAAAAACCTGATGCTGCAGAATGTTATCACATTAACACTCTAACTTTTCATGTTAAAACAACTACTAACATAAAACATTATAAAAACATTTAAAACACATCACCCTCTAAAAGATCCTGAAACAAATATGGCTGCAGGGGAGATTCATTTTTTTCCCTGTTAATTCACAGTCATATCTACTTCTATACACGTGGGGTATTCATAATATGTGCTGTGTACGTAGCCCTTTTGGGTTGGTCCATCATGGCCAGATACAAAGTGACCTCGCATGAGGCTTCCGGTATTTAAAAGTGAGACCACCACACCATCATTATCTTCTCACTTCACCAGGGTCATTTCCTCACTAGACTGTTATAGCACTATTATTCCACTTGCAACATCCTATGGAATCCTGGAGTTTGCAGTTTGGGGAGGGGCCGGCTGGCACGTTTTATCTAAGGTGTTATGGACTTCTGGGAACCTTCTGTGACTATCCTGTGTGCTGAGCCACAGGACTGCATTTTGTAGAATCTGCTTGTCGTTCAAGTATTGTGGGGCTCTGGATTGGCCTCACCCACCCATGGACCTTCCCAGACAGGGAGGGATGTTTTACGGTTTATGTGCTTGCCTGAACAACACTTCTGTGAACTTCTGACCTTATCCCATGCCTCCGGTTTGTTCGTGACACCTCTTTGCAACAACCTCTGATTCCACTCCAGGAGTCGGCTCACCTCAGTTAGTTGCTTATAGCTCTGGCAAGATATTAATTTGGAAACTGTACTCACATTTAAATAGAAAACTGATGCTTTTTCTATGCTAAGAAAATGTGACACTTACGTAAAAGACATGCCTTGTTTTCGCTGACAAGAGCAACAAAGCTCCCATTGACAGAGTCAAGGCCCTCAGGTTGTAGGAGTCAGATGAGCAGTCAGCAGACTATCCCTATAGAGGAAGAAGCTGATCACAAAGGTCCCTGCTGTGAAGGACTCTGTAGGGGGATGGGGAAAGAGGAGCAAAGGATGCTCAAGGTTCATCAGTTCCTCAATCATGAGGATTGTTTTCTGCAATTCTTTCAGGAGCTTTTTCCTAATCTAACAATAAATTACCCATGAGACAAACCTGAACTCCAGATTGACAATATCAGACCCCATCCCTTGGTAAGGCCAGTAATGGATTTCTTTGGCTTGCCGTGGTGGAAGCTAAAGAGGAGATCAGTACAAGCTGAGCTGCCATTCCAAGTTAACACACCACACCAGCCAGGGGGAGGCAAAGTAACCAATCCGCTTCTACACCGTGTATGTTACAATGCTCAATACCCTATTCAGTAAGAGGAGTCGACTTGTTTTGTGTGCTAGACTGAGGTGCTGCAGGTAGTTTTTCCCCACCACCTCCACTGCCATCACCGTCCAGTCCAGATCCTCCTGTCCTTATCTCTGGTTCCTGAGAGCTTCAAGAGTATGGACCCAACTGGTAGCTGGCAAGAAACAGAAACTTGGCAGAGATGCTTAGGAGAACTGTCCCTTCAGCAATGGTCTCAGTCAGTCAGACAGTCTCTGAATTATAACCATCACCGCTGCTACCACCACCACCGGCACCATCCCACCTTTTTCCAAAACTAGTAATTGACAAATTAAATACAATTTACTCAAAACATACAAAATATCAACATTAAAATAAAATTAAGTTATAAAGACCATTTAAAAGAAAACATAAAATTAAAAAGAATCAGGTTAAAAACAGTAAAGTTAAAACATCAAAGTGGTCTATTAAAATCCCTTTCTTTAAAAGCATTTCATTTTCAAAAACCTGTTGAAGTGAAATAGTCTTTGCCTGCCCAACAGACTTCAAAAAGAGAGAGAAGAGTTCCAGAGCCTGTAGAATCTGAAGGGCCAACCTTTGCCCAGCTTTCCACCCCATCACTGTGGTACATAGCTGTGGGGCCCTCCCTCTCATCCCAAGTAGTAACACTTTCTCAGCAATGGTGAAATTGCCTCCTGGTTTATTGTTTCCTCATTTCTGAAGCATAGATCAGTAGTTTATAACTGTCCACTGAGCTTAACCCTAGGAAACTGCTGTGGCTGCGATGCTTGGATCTAAAGGCATTGTAGGAATGGCTGGTCCCTAAGTATCCTTAGTGGCACTCGGACTCACTGTGGTGTGTGTGTGTTGCTGTTTTCCCTATTCCTCTCTGAACATGTATTACCTTTGGAGGGGGAAGGGAAGTACCATAACCATTATCTCTGTTGGGCCCCAAATTGTGGCTTCCATGAGGCAAGTGAGCTTCTTATCTCTATGAGATTAGCAGACAAAAGGAAGAACACTGCTGCTGCTGTAAGAGCAGGTTCAAATGGCTCTAGGATGATAGAATCATAGAATCATAGAATCATAGAAATGTAGAGTTGGAAGAGACCACACGGGCCATCCAATCCAACCCCCTGCCATGCGGGAATACCCTCAAAGCACTCCCGACAGATGGCCATCCAGCCTCTGCTTAAAAACCTCCAAGGAAGGAGACTCCACTACACTCCAAGGCAGCAGATTCCACTGCCGGACAGTGGACTGACTGTCAGGAAGTTCTTCCTGAGGTTCAGGTGGAATCTCCTTTCCTGCAACTTGAATCCATTGCTCCTTGTCCTGATCTCTGGAGCAGCAGAAAACAAGCCCTCTCCCTCCTTTACATGGCATCCCTTCAAATATTTAAACATAGCTATCATGTCCCCTCTTAACCTTCTCTTCTGCAGACTGAACATACCCAACTCTCTAAGTCTATCCTCATAGGACTTGGCTTCCAGGCCCCTCACCATTTTGGTTGCCCTCCTCTGGACCTGCTCCAGCTTGACCATGTCCTTCTTGAATTGGGGTGCCCAGAACTGGACACAGTATTCAAGATGAGGTCTAACCAAAGCAGAGTAGAGTGGTACCAGTACCTCCCTCGATCTAGACACCATACTCCTATTGATGCAGCCGAGAATTGCATTGGCTTTCTTGGCTGCCACATCACACTGCTGACTCATGTTCCGCTTGTGGTCTATTAAGACTCCTAGATCCCTTTCACACATACTGCCATCCGGCCACATGTCCCCCATCCTATATTTCTGCATTCCATTTTTTCTACTTAAGTGTAGGACCTTACACTTCTCTCTGTTGAATTTCATTCTGTTAGCCTTGGCCCAGTTCTCCAATCTGTCCAGGTCATTTTGAATTTTGATCCTGTCCTCTGGCGTATTAGCAACCCCTCCCAGTTTGGTGTCATCTGCAATGAGCATGCCCTCTATTCCTTCATCCAAGTCGTTGATGAAAATATTGAACAGATTTGGTTGATAACAGGCAGATGTTATCTGCCTGACACTTCCACAGCTCCAGCTAACACATGTGCCCATTAGGCGGGCACAGTGTGGCTTGAAGTGCTGTACTGATTCAGCCAAGGGCAGGGGCATGGGTCCTGAAGGCAGAAGCCAAAGTGAAGGTATTAGGGAAAAGCATATCCAAAATCAGGATCAAAAGGCGTTACAAAGTTTCATGCTGCAGCATCACACTTGTTTATGTGTTTTGCTGTTTATGTAGCCAAAAAGAAAAAAGAAAAAGTGTACAGGACATGCGGTCATGACTTTATGTTATGTCTTATTGTGGTAATATGGCAAATATTATGTTAATATTGTTGCCATTATAGCAATGAGATGAAGGACAAACTGCCTTGTGCATCAAAAAGCTGTAAATGTAGAGTTCTGCTCATCGTCCATGTTGTCAGGGAAGTGCTTTGGAGACAGTGAAATCCTAAGCTATTGCTTCTGGTTTTGTATGGCCTTAACTTGTATGACTGTAGTTAAATCTGCCCTTAAACTGTTGGGCTGCACTTTGTCTTTGAAAACTCTACTAATGTAGTTTCTTTCATACTTGTATTTATCTTTTTCTTTATAAATTTCCCCTTGTTTTGTTTGTTGTGTGACAACAAACAAGTCATTTCTGACTTTTGGCAACCCTGAGGTAAATTTATCAGTTTCTTGGCAACATTTATTCAGAGAGGGTTTGCTTTTGCTTTTGCTTTCCTCCTGAGAGACAGCCATCTACCCTAAAGTTATCCCTCTGAAGCTGAAAGAGTGTGACTTGCCCAAGATCACCCAGTGGGTTTCCATAGATGAGTGGGAATTCAAACCCTGGTCTCCAGAATCCTAGTCCAACACTCAAACCACCACACTATGATGGCTCTCCTTACTCTTTCACAAAGCCATTTTTTTTCTCCCAGCATCACTTAGTTAATGTCTGCAAAATCTCAATTTAAGAAGGTCTAACTTTCCACGTGGTATCAACTGTAAATCTGTCTTCTGCAACAGCTGAGGAGACTTTGAAACTAATTAAACTGCTTAGCTGAATGGGGAAGAAGCATTCCCTCAAGCTCTGCACAGTTCTCCCCTCAGTCAAATTAACATTCCACCTTGCTCAGCTTTTTCCTCTGCCATGTTTGTTTTGGACATGATGGTGTCAGTATGAGTCTCCTCTAACTGTACGGTACTTCTTTTGGAGTACAGTGGCATCCTAGGCTCTTCTACCCTGAAGCAAAAGGGAGAGAACCACTTTTCCACAGTTTGGTCACTTGTTTCATCTTCTTACCCCCCAGTCTCACACCTTCGCTCACTTTCTTCTTGTACCTTGCCTTGCCGTGGTTCCACCTCTACTACCCACTTCAGTGTAAAGGAGCACTGGCCACTTTGTGGTGTCTGAGGTACAGGGAGTAGGAAGGCAAGCATATGAGGTGACGTGGGGAAGGACAAGCATGAGGGTGAGGGACGGGGCACCAGGGAAGAACACAACAGTGCTAAGTGAGGGAAAGGAAGGGGGATGCAGCAGCATGGAACAAAGTGCAAGGCAAAGAGGCCTGGTGATGCAAGGTGAGGCAAAGGAAGGAAGGAAGCGGGGGGCAAGACTGAGAAAGGAAGTAAGACAGGAGAGGCCTTCTGGAAGTGGAGAGTGATGGACTTTGCCAGTTCTTGCTCTTCACTGCCAGCTCTGGTTTACTCTGGCTGCTTAGAACTTTCTGGCCAATGTCCATGGCCCCACTCAACAACATCAGCACTGATACGGAGATACAGCATGTCTGGCTTAACCACATTTCAAAGTAAGTAAAGCAATCTACATTACTATCTAAATAGCCCCACTTCCACTGGTCCTACAAAAATTATTTGAGCACACTCCACATATGTAGGAATTTGAATGGATGAGAAGGAATACTGTATATACTCTTGTATAAGTATCAAAATTTTAGTCAAAAGAAATTGACCACCAATTGACTTATTCATGGGCCTGTGTAAGTACTGTATCTTAACCATCAAAAAAAGGAACCATCATCTTCTCTGAGTAGAGTGGCAAAAGGTGAGTGCTTAGTCCATCCCAAGAGAACCTGAAAGAAGCATCAACCCCCTCTACTCTCTCCACCACAGTGCCCTTCTGGCCATCTTGAATCCCTGGGTGGGAAAATGGTGGCAGCGGCAGTCAGGATGGCTGGCACCCTGAGGCAGTGCTGGCACTTTGCCCTGTCCACAGAATGACCCTCAACTTATCCATGGGTCATACCAAGAGACCATGAGGAGGGTGAGGGATGCCAGAGAGGCAGACAAGGCCCCCTCCTAACCCTCCCCAAAACACCATCTCAGGAATGACCCCCTGCTGTGAGTAGCTTAGAATGGGCCTAGTTAGCTGCATTAGAGCTTTGTTATTTTGGACACTTTGGCTGGTTTTGAGAATCTATCTGTGCTTATGACTATTTGTAACTAACAAGCGTACTTGAACAGGGGGGAAGCCCTTTCATGAGTATTATTTTCTTGTTTTACCTTGCATGTTTAAAATAAATACTTTTCTGTAAGCCTGTTCCCTCTCCATTCCCACGCATTCCTCGGCCACGCGTGGATAGGATTCCTCTCACTCAGAAGGGGAGGTGAGGGAAGAGAAAGATCTTTGAACACAGAGACTGTGAGTTCCCAAGCAATGCCCCACTGCATTGCTGTAGAGGGGGCTAAGTCAGTGGGTGGTGGCGGTGAAAAATTAAGAGAATTTGTGGGAAATTCCTAGCTCCAAGGCCTAAGGCAGGAGAGCCCCCTTTTCCCCTGAATCTCCACAGTGGCCAACCACACATCTTCTGTCTGAGGAGTAGTGTACCTCAGCACACAAATGCTCAAGGCTCATTTGGCCACCAGGGGATGAACTGGCTGCAGCAGCTATGAACAAAATGACAGTCTGAAAAGCAGCAGCTGTAGCTGCACTGTTGGTGGAAGTTTCTTATCTGGGTTAGTAAAGAAACGGGCCTTCTGAGTAGGAAAGGTGGCTCTGTTTTCATCTCTGGAATATGTGAGTATCTGGCAGCAGGATCTTGCTCTGCCATCTCCTAGTGAGGGATTGTATTTTAAACACATACACAAAAAACAAAAGCACATCCCTGCAACTAGAAGATGATTACAGCAAAAATGTGGCTAAATGTGTAACTTTTCTCCTTACCATCCCCTGCCTATGGTCTGGACTGATATAGCCCATTTTGTTTCTTTCTTCATTATTCTCATCTGATTTTCATGATGTGCAAGTCGGCTACCTTTAACAATGCCTCTGATAAAGCATCCGTCTGGAGCATGATGGGAAATTTAAAGGTTCTTCCTAGATCTTTCTGCCCACAGCTGCCAAAACACCAGATGGGACATGTCAAGGGGACTTTGCCAAGGGCATCCATCAACCCGGTGTCAGTCCTACCTCAAACAGTGCACACCACTGGCAATTGTCTGGTGGTCATTTATGTATTAAACACTCCTATTATCACAAGCATGACCCTGTTACCATCTGTGAAGTTTTTAGTGGGTAGTCCTTTGGACTTTCTGGTGGTCAATGCTGATAGTGTTAAACTGTTTTGAAAGCTGCGGCAGTGTGAAGGTAGCTGTGATGTTGGTCTGTGTGTCACCTGATTCTGTTTAATAGGCTCACCATGGGGTTTTGTGATTTCCCACTGAGCTTAATGTTGTGTGAGGGAAAACAGATATGAAACTGGAGGACGCCCTTAATGGCTGTGGACAGTTAACCCTTTGCTTCTTGCCAATTCACGCTGTTTATTATCTTCACTGCAGCACTATTCTCTGTGTCTTTGCTTTCCAGCTTTGAAATCTCTTGATTTTTTCCTACTTCTCACCTGTAGTACATGTTCATAAACCAATAGCGGTACATCAGAGACAGAGAAGGAAGAATAATTTTCTTGTGTGCAAATATTAATATGCTGTTTCAGAACTGTTTTTCTTTTATTTGGATTTCTTTTAAATATGAACCATATAAACATAATTCATTTAATAATATATTTATGAACATATCAATTATTATATATTACAAATAAATAATAATATTGATTGTGTTGCTGTGTGCCTTCAAGTCATTTCTGACTTATGGAACTCTAAGGTGAACCTACCACTCGGTTTTCTCAGGTGTGATGTGCCCATGGGCTTCCCTGGCTGAGCAGAGAATTGAACCCTGCACTCCAGGATCATAATCCAATGCTGAAATCAGTACACCATGCTGTTTGTCAGTGTTGATACTGATATTTAAATTGATACCTTGAATCCCATTTTTTGGGGGGAAGTGGGATATAAATAAATAGCAGCAACAGCACCATGGTGCAGTAAGGGTATCAACAAGCTGGAGCATGTCCAGAGAAGGCCAGTAGGAACAATCAAAAGCTTGGAAATCAAGCCTTATGAGGAACAACTTAGCTGTATACATTTAGCTCAGAGAAGAGAAGACCAGAGGGGGATATGATAGGTATCTTTAAACATCTGAAGGGCTGTCATATCGAAGATGAAGCAAGCTTGTTTTATGCTTTTCCAGAGAATAGACTTTGAACCAATGGATTCAAACAACAAGAAAAGAGATTCCAACTATACATTAGGAAGAATTTATTTGCCGTAAGAGCTGTTTGACAGTAGAATGGACTGCCTCAAGCTCTCCTTCATAGGAGGTTTTTAAAGAGAGCTTGGGTGACCATCTGTCAGGAGCGCTTTAGTTGTGTATTCCTCATGGCATGGGATTGGACTGCATGATCCTTGTGGTCCTCTAAGTTTTTTTCAAAAAGCCAGTTCTGGAAAAGTGGTGTATTATGTAACTAGATGGTTATCTCTTCCTGAAGAAAATAAAGACAAAAGTGCTGGTACAGAACATGAAACTAATCCTTGGAGCTTCTGTTATAACACTTCCCTTTCCACAGCTAACTTCTTATGTTTTTCAACTATCTCTCATCATGCTGCTAGGGGCAGAGAGGATATACTGTACCCCTCGGTTTGTCTGCATTCCATTCTTTCAGTATTTTGTTTGCTATTCTTTCTTTCCAGAACAGCCTCTTCAAACCTGGGCCCCTCCAGAGTGTTTGGACTTTAGCAACCATTAGTATGTAGCCCAACTTGGGCAGTGGTCAGGAATGATGGCAATCAAGGTCCCAAACATCTGGAGAAATCCAGGCTGGACCTTTGTTGTCATTATTATGTTAGCAAAACTGAGACACTTTGAAGGGGGGATGTGTATTTTCTAACTATAAATAAATACATAAATTAATTCTTTGAATTTAAGTGATCTTTGGACTTGAGTGACCTCCCAGATTCCTAGTCATCAACTGCCCTGATTAGATCTTGCATACGCAGGGCTGTGGCTTCCTTGATTGAGTCAATGCACCTGCAGTGTGGTCTCTCTCTCTTTTTCTACTGGCTTCCACTTGACCAAGCATTGTCATCTTTTCAAATAAGTCATGTTTTCTCATGATATGTTCAAAGTACAACAGCCTCAGTTTAGTCATCTTCACTTACGTTCTGCATATAAGTTAAAGAGGTAAGGGGATAAAATGTCGTCTTATCTCGCTCCCTTGCCAATGGGAAACCTTTTTGTTTCCATATATCGTATCCTGACAGTGACAGAATCTAGAGTATAGGTTACGGATCAGGAGAATCAGATGCTGTGGCACTCCCATTTCTTTTAGAGTAAACCATAATTTCTCATGGGCTACACCAGAACTTTCCAAACTTTTCATGTTGGTGACACACTTTTTGAACATGCACCATTTTGCGACACAGTAATTCAGTAAGTAATTCAGTAAGTGGAGGCAGTGCCTCCACCTGAGCCTGACCTGCTGCCACCACCCTCGCCAGGGTCTTCCTCGGCCTGGGGCGGCGGCGGCGGCAAAGGAAGCCCCTTCACCCGGGCTTGGCCCACCACAATGGTGGGAGAGGCAGCCCCTCCACCTGTTATGTTCACGTGATACACCTACACACTGCAGCCGACACACTAACATGTCGCAACACATAGTTTGGAAAGCTCTGGGCTACACAGTCAAAGGCTTTCCTGTAATCTATAGAGCACAGATTGACTTTCTTCTGAAATTCTTTGGTGTGTCCATTATCCAACATTTATTTATTTATATACTAAATTTATCTCCCACCTTTCTCCCAAAATGGGATTCTTCCTCTTCCTTTTCTGAACCCACCCTGAACCTCTGACATTTCTCACTTCATATATGGTAAAAGTCTTTGTTGTAGAATTTTGAGCATCACTTTACTAGCATGGGAGATTAATGCAGTGATCCTGCATTTACTGCAATCCCTGATGTCTGCTTTCTTGATGAGTGGAATGTATATTGACTGCTTACAGTCTGTGGTCTGTTGGGGGTTTCCCCCATATTTGTTGGCAAATTTTGTTAGAATTTGAATTGATTCTGTATCTACTGCTTCAAACATTTCTGTAATTTGTTCCTGGAGATTTATTTCTCCCAAGAGCCTTTTTCATTTCATTTTCTAAAACTGTGGATTCCTTTTCAAATCCTTCTTTTTTTAAGGCATCTGTCATCATTTAATCTCTTTTACATAGTTCCTCTGTGTTGTGCTTCCATCAGCTTTTTATTTTGTCCTGACCCTTGTTGGTCATATAAGCATTCTTATTCTTGTTTCAAAATTACCTTTAATTTCTTGTTATACAGTGGAAAGGGGAAGCTAAGCATAGTCAAATTCACATTCTAGACTTTAAAAAAGCTGATTTTAGTAAACTTACGGAAATATTAGGTGCCATCCCATGGTCAGGCATAATTCTATTGAGAAGGAAAAATGGGAGGTGTCTAAAGAAACTAGGGTGGATGTCTAAAGAACTTTCAATTGAACTAAGATTTAAAAGGGACATGTACAAGAAATAGCAAAAAGGGAAAGTCACCAAAGAGGAATTCAAACAAGCAGCCAGCACATGTAGGGAAAAAGTCAGAAAAGCTAGAGCGCAGAATATGCTCAGGCTTACTAGACAGGTTAAAAACAACAAAAAGGACCTTTTCTGGTTATGTCTGTAGGAAAAGGAAAAACAAGGAGATGGTGGGGCCCCTACAAGGAGAAGGTGGAGAAGTGGTAACAGAGGACAGGGAAAAGGCAGAACTACTCAACATCTTCTTTTGCTCAGTCTTCTCCAAAAACAAAAAACAAAACAAAACCAGTTTTCAACTTGGAGAAAATGGAACAGATGATGTAGTACAGATGAGGTAGTATGGGAAATGAGGAACAGAGTAGGTAAAGAGATAGTACAGGCTACTCTAAATGAATTCAAGTCACCAGGGCCAGATGAACTACATCCAAGGGTATGAAAAGAACTGCCAGAAGTAATTAACTTGAGAGTTCCTGGAGATCAGGAGAAGTCCCAAAAGACTGGAGGAGGGCAAATGTTGTCACCATCTTCAAAAAGGGGAAAAAAGAGGACCCAAAGAATTACTGCCCAGTCAGCCTGACATCAATATCAGGAAAGATCCTAGAGCAGATCATTAAACTGACAGTCTGTAAGCACTTAGAAAGGAATGCCATTATCACTAAAAGTCAACATGGGTTTCTCAAAAACAAGTCATGCCAGACTAATCTGATCTTTTTTTTTTAATTGAGTTAAAAGTTTGAGGGATGAAGGCAATGCTGTGGATGTAGTGTATCTTGATTCCAGTAAAGCCTTTGACATGGTCCCCCATGATATTCTTGCAAACAAGGTGGTAAAATGTGGGTTAGACAAAGCTACTGTTATTTGGATTTGTAATGGGATGACCAGCCGAATACAAAGGATGTGCACAAATGGAAAGACTAGTCACTAGTCACTAGTCACTTCTTTCATCCTGGAAAGAAGTGACTAGTGGGGTGCCACAGGGTTCTGTCCTGGGTCCAAGGCTGTTCAACATCTTTATCAATGACTTGGATGATGGAATAGAAGGCATGCTCGTCAATTTTGCAGATTACACCAAATTAGGAGGGATAGCTAATACTCCGGAGGACAGGATGAGAATTCAAGGTGACGTTGACAGATTAGAGAGCAGGGCCAAAACTAACACATATGAATTTTAACAGGGAGAAATGTAGGGTACTACACTTAGGAAGAAAGAATGAAATGCATAGATATAGGATGGGTGATACTTGGCTTGAAAACAGTACATGTGAAAAGGATTTGGGAGTCTTCGTGAACCACAAGTTGAACATGAGTCAGTAGTGTGATGTGGCAGCTAATATTATAGTGTTGAGATCAAGGGAAGTAATAGTACCACTCTACTCTGCTTTGATTAGTCCTCACTTGGAATACTGTATCCAATTCTGCGCACCCCAATTCAAGAAGGATATTAACAAGCTGGAATGTGTCCAGAGGAGTGTGACCAAAATGGTGAAGGGTCTGGAACCCATGTCTAATGAGAAGCAGCTTAGGAAGCTAGGTATGTTTAGCATGATGAAAAGAACGTTAAGAGGTGACATGATAATCTTGTTGAAATATTTGAAGGGATATCATATTGAAGATGGAGCAAGCTTGTTTTCTGCTGCTCCAGAGACTAGGACACAGAGGAGTGGATTCAAACTACAGGAAAAGAGATTTCATCTAAACATCAGGAAGAACTTCTGATGGTAAGAGCTGTTTGACAGTGGAATATGCTCGCTGGAAGTGTAGTGGAGTCTCATTCTTTGGAGGCTTTAAAGCAGCGAATGGATAGCCATTTGTTGGGGGTGCCTTCTGTGTGTGTTCCTGAATGGCAGGGGGTTGGACTCAATGGCCGTTGTGGTCTCTTTCAGCTCTATGATTCTAAGATTCTTGAAACCTATGGAAAAGGTCTTTTGTTCTACCGTTTTAACTGTCTTCTTCTGTTTGTTTGCATTGATTACTGTAATAGATCTCTTCCAGCATACAAGTTGTTGGACTAGTGCATAGATGTGTTGTTGTGTGCCTTCAAGTCATTTCTGACTTATGGTGACCTGAAGGTCACCACAGGGTTTTCTGAGCTGAGAGTGTGTTATGTGCCCAAGGTCACCCAGTGAGTTTCCATGGCTGAGCAGGGGATGGAACCCTGGTCATCAGGGTTGTAGTCCAACGCTCAAACCGCTGCACTACCGTGGGTGTACTTAACCAAATTTCATAGTTTTGACCCCAGTGTAGCGTTTTGGAAAACGGATCTGAATTGAATTGATTGGAGCCTGTCTGATTCTGCCAGTCTGACCGGTTTGATGCCAGTCTGCTCCTAGCTGGGAGCAGACTGAGTTGGGCCTGTTGGAAAAGAATCATGCTTCTTATAAACTGTTTCCCAGAATTTTGGATGAAAAGATGCAGTTGCCATGTTGAATGGTGGGTCTTGGGAGTTATAGTCCCAAAAAGTAACTTTCCTAAGCTGTGGCTAGTGGTTTCTGTCCTCACCAACTGACTGCCCCAGCACAATGATGATCTTGTTCCAGAGTCTGGAGAGCTGCAACAGCAATTTCGAGCGCCTCTAAAGGGCCACAGAGTGTCATGCCCACCACCATTTTGGGTGATCAGAAATTATAATGCTTCACTCTCACCTTTCTTTCCAGTTTTGGGGAGGTTTGGCTATTTTGGGGTACAAAACTGTCCAAAATAGATTGTTATGGCCCCACAAAGGTTATTTTTTCCCAGCAAAAAGCCCACCTTTTTGGCCAGGACCTTTGGGCAGGGGGTTGTGAGGCTCCCAGGGGCCAGAATGAAACCTCCAAATGATTTAATGTACCCCCAGGCCATACAATTTCCACCCTTAAAAAGAACCCTTTTGCAGTGCAGCCCCTGGGATCTGCACAACCCTTTTTACTCTCCCCTCTTGGCAATTTGCACACATTTTCCATATGGATTTTTCCAAGGATACACATTTATTTATGCACTTTTCCCAGTGTTTGCATTCATTTTCCCTGTATGTGCTTGTGTGAATTTTTTAATGGTGTACATTTTAAGTTGTTCACATTCTTAAATGATCTGCTTGTTTTCATGTACATTTTCTTTCCCCAAAAAGCAAAACAGGCCTCACAAATGAGCACGTTTCTGAGTCTTAGGCCCTTTCTGCAGCTTACCTTTTTTCGGTGCTGGGCTGTGGAGATCGCGCGAGCAGCCTCCAGTGAGAGGCCCTCGCGTCCCTGCTGCTTCAGCTCCACACGAGCTGCCTGCTCCCGAGCAGGCAGCGTGAGAGCCCCACCTCTTCCTTCCGCAGCGCAGCCTGGGAGTTTCCCAGGCTGTGCTGGGGCAGGAAGCATGACCGCCACAACTCCGGAGGCTCTGCACGCACGGCAAGTGCACGCGGGGCCTTGGAGCAATGCACGATCATGCACCATTTCCAGCTGAAAGCCAAAAATGAAAAAGTGCACGAGCGGCGCCTGCCCTACCCTGGAGCGTTGCACGATTGTGAGTGCATCATGCAGATCGCTCCTCACAATCACATGACGCTCCAGGTGTCCTTTCGCATGGCAAATGCCGTGTGAAAAGGGCCTTAGAAAATATGAAATGTAATTTTCATGTGAATATTAAAGGCACTCAATTTTTTTTTCTTTGGCCAGCAAACCAAACCTTTAGCAGCCTGTGATGTGTCTTCCACTGCCCTTCTCTAAAGCTTGAATTAAATGTCCTGCAAATGTCTGCGTGGGGCTGAATTTACCGCACGAAAGAAAAAGATTTAAAATTGTGCAGATCATGTTTACTCCCTTCCTTGTGCATGTAGTCTATCCATGCCTATCCTGTTTAGGCATATTATTTTGCTGAACAACTTGTAGTAACGGCAAATTTAGATGGTGAGTGCTGGCAGAAATGGAGCAAAATTGAGCCCATTTATCCACATGCTTTCGGAACCTTGAAGTTTACAGCAGTTTCAAAAATAAACCAAAAGTCCTCTGGCCTCTCTCCCATGTGGGGTAACATGAATGACTGAGGTTCAGATGAGGAAACATTGAATCGTAGAGGTGGAGTTGATCACAAGGGCCATCTAGTCCAGCCCCCTGCCATGCAGAAATACACAGCTAAAGCACTGCTGAAAGTGCCTGTCCAACCTCTGTTCTAAGACCTCCAAAGAAGAAGAGATCATTAGCAACAAGTTTCACTGTTGAACAGATTAGGAAAGGTTGAGTAGAATGTTCTTCTTAGAGAGAATAGCTGGCTTGAACGCCAAAGCCTGAAGGAGAAGGACTGTGGTTAGATATGAAGAGTATACTACAACATTGTGTTCTAGTTCCCAATTGTTAAATAACAACAGAGTGAGCCCTCCACTTCACAGGAGTTAGAGGCACAAGACTCACTTGAAAGTGAAAAAAATGAATAAAAATAAAAAATCATTAATGTGATTTTTTAAAGCTTCTCTAGGAATCTCTAGGTTCTCCACTGCTCTCTCTGGTCAACTTCCAGTGAAGGAGCACCTAGCAATGCCTAGAGAAGTGTTCATTCTAAGAATCTTTAGGTCCTCCAGCACAACTCTGTAATCTATTTCTGCAAGAGGTTGACCATAAAATTGCACTGGAAGACCTAGAGATTCCAAGAAAGAACATTTTCCCCCCATGGCACGGGCAAATAGAGTAAGATTTTTTAAAACTAAATAAATAAAATAAAATAACTGAAAATAATCAAATCCATGAGTGCTGAACTCTCAAAAATGGAGGGCCAACTGTGCTGAGCCCTATGTTATATACCTTAGCTAGTATACTTTAAATGCTACATGAGTGTCCCTCACCGCAGACAAAATCAGGACTAGAGATTTAATTTCCATTTTCTTACTTATTTTGAGTATGAACAAAGAGTGAACATCTGTGCTGGATACCATACATGCAGCATCTGTCTAGTCGTGCTTGTTCTGCCAATGGATTTTTCTCTCTTCCCCCTAAACTGAGGCTGAAATACGGAATCCTTTTCTAGCTGTCAGGGCAATTATATGAAGAAATCAGACCTTGTTATTTCCTGCATATGGAAACCAACAATTCTCCAGTGGATTCCCCATGCTTCCCTCTTTCCCATCTACCTGTTCTTCCTTGTCTGCTCTCCATATGCCTCTGCTCCCTTTTCCTTTCTTTTTAAAGCCATTGATGCGGCCAGAAAGCCAGCTGGTAGAGTCTCCCCTCACCATGGTTTCCTGAGCAGGATAAAAAGGGAGGGAGCGGGAAATGAAAGAGCCTGCAATGAGGTACCATTACATGCATAATTCTACCAGAAAAAAAAAAGTATATCCAAGGGTCTTAGAAATCATTGTTCGCTGTTAGCTGAGCCTGAGCCAGAGCTGAAATAGTAAAGTCGGTTGTGCCTTTGAGCTGTGTATAACAGCACCCTTTGGAGACCCATTTCATACAAAATTTGAAGCCTGTGTTTATTGCCCATTAAAGCAACCTTTATTTTATGGCAAATGTTGCAGTAATTGCCTTTTACGAAGAGCACTTTGTAACACACATGCACTGTTGAAAGAAAACCACTCTGGTATTGTCTATCGGGACTTAATGGCGCAATTAATTTTACTCCATCTGTTCCTGAGACTTTAAAGGAAAATGGATTTTTTTTTTCCTGAGCACACTTTAATGAAGAAGATAAAGCGGCCCGGCTGGTGTCCCACAGGCTCAGCGCAGTAAGTTCAGATTATTGCTCAGTCTGTCAGAATAGGCTGCGTCCCTCGGCAGCCGCCACAGTGAGCAGCCCTTGCTGGCCCCTCGCCGCGCCATTCCTGATGACATACTGCCAGCCTGCTTCCACAAAAGCACGATTAAAATGTCAGCATAGGATGACGAAGGGGGCCAAGAAGGTCCTTGGAGACAAACTGTGTTCAGTATGAGTTAATACTTCATTGCGGCATCAAGGCTGGGCTGCTCCTGCTGTTTTGCAAGCACACGAAGAGAGGACGAAAATGCTGGTTAAAAGGGATACAGACTGCTGAGGCCATGCATGCAATCAGTGTATAAAATGGTCCAAGAGCATGGCTGCATTGCAGGGGTGGATGGGTTAATAGTCCCACACCAATCGTAATATCTGTCCACAGTCAATATAGGAGTTTTGATATGGGAATATCATGGGCTGTCTATTGATGGTACCGCTGCTTCTTGTACCTTCCATAAGAATAGCCCTGCCGGAAAGAAGGGTCATAAAATCCCACATTGTGTTTCCCTCACTGGCCAAAGAGAGGCCTCTGAGATGTCCACAAGCAGGGCTGGAGGGCTACAGTTCTCTTTTCATTTGCCAACCTGAACCAATCTAGTTCATACTTCCTGGACCAATACACGCAAAGTAAAAGATCGTATACATGCATTTTCCTGAATTCTGCAGTGCTGTTCTTAGCTCAGGCATGCATTAAAAATGCATGCTGCTGGGAGAAATAAATACAATGTAATACTCGTTTTTGTGCATTTTTTAAAGAAGAAAACAGGAAAAGGAACAGAATGGACTTATGATTTAACAGATGCGAATAGGACCTAGAAACAGGATTCTCCAGCTGTCCTTTGATTCTTACAGTCATCATAACTAATACTCGTTGGTACACACACACACACATACATGCACGTATATGCTCCATCTTCATTCTTACAATAAATTGAATCAGGAGCGTGTGTAGACATTTCTGGCTGGGGAAATTATTCCTGTTCAGAAATAGCTGAGAAAGTCTCTTCCTTGTACTTACTCAAGTAGAGTTCAGTTATGTGCTAATCTTATCTCATTGCATTAACTCCATGGTTCCTTTTACTATCAAGTCTGACCCCTTCATTTCATAAGGCATTATTCTAGATTCTGGGTGACTTTCTTCTAACATTATTATCTTCTGGTCTGAATTCAGGGTGCTCTTGATGAAGTTTAAAACAGTAAACAGCTTGGCATCTTGATACTTGAAGTAGCCCCTCCCTGAGAATTGAGGTCTGTAGGAAGGCCTTTCCTTTCTTTGTGTCCCACTAGCAGGGGCAAAACAAAATGGAGGGACATGGGAGAGAGCCCTTCTGGCTGTGGCACCTGATTTCTTTCTGATGCTAAGGTAAAACACGGCTTTTCAGGAACTAACGTATTGCCAGTATACATGTACTTAGTACATGTACACTTAAGTAAGTAAGTACACTTAATTAAGTGGTAAGTGTAAGTATATGTGTACACGGCTTTAAGTTTTTAAAGTGGTTTTAACTGTTGCTTTTAACTGTTAAAATGTTTAACATGTTTTTCTGTTGTTAAAATTATTTACGCTTTTAATCTGGAAATGTTTTAAAGTGTTTATATTGTATGCTGCCCAGAGACCCTGTAATAAAGGGCAAGATAAAAGTGTTTTGATAAATAAAATAAAATAAAATAAAATATCTGCTTTCAGCATTTGGAAAGTGCTTGTTGCATTTCTCAGCCACAGCTGGTACTAGGAAGTACAGTTCCCATGGGCAATATGATCAGTCACGTGTGTGCCATAGCATCAGTGCATGTGTACCAACATTAGAAAACAGCTGTGTTTATCCCCCCCCCCCCAATGCTAAGGAAGCTCATAAATACAGAGCTAATTCTGAATTAAGTTGAGTGGAGTTCACACATCACTAGTTAAGAGAACAGCTTCCCATCCTTAAAGAGTGCTTTGGTGGTAAAACTGAGAGCAGGGAATGAAACAAAGCAGAACAAGAGTGGGCAAGATGTTAGATCAGGATCAGCTGGCTACTGGGAACCTGTGGCCATCCAAATGGTGCTGGACTCTTAATTCTAACCAGCTCTTTCCAGCATGGCAAGTTATAAGAGAAGATAGAAGTTTATAATACATCAAAATATGGATGTCCACAAGGTCCCCACCTATACTTTTGGGTTTTAGAGTTTGTGGACAAGTACATTAATTAGAAGGTTGAACGGCCTTATTCTCTTGATGGTAAACCACAGTTAATCTTTATCATGGCATATTGTGCCATGCACAGTTCCAAATTAAAAAGAGAAATCCTATAAAAATTGGCGGTGTGTTCAAGAGGATTCAGGTAGGCAAAGGAAAAAATATAATGTCATTTAGATATCCTCTGAATACATAAGGAGGAAATACCCCAGTTTAATTTGCTGGGGCAGAAACTTCCATTTATGAGCAACTTCATGCAGCAGTTTTTGGCCTAAAAGCAAAGGCAGTCCAAGCCAGAATAAACCTATTGAATCAGTGACTGAATACTAAATTAGCATATGTATAAACCCCACTGATTCAGTGTGTCCAGTTGGGACTAGCAGTCAGATGTATGCCTTTGGGCATTTGCAAACCACAGTTGGAAGCACAGGGACAGATGATGGGAGTCTGTGGCATTCAGTAAAAGTCATGTGGTTGCCTCCAGTTATCTGTAGCATCTGGAGAAACCCTAAGCAAAATTCACTCATTGTGGATAAGTGCTGGAAGTTACTAGGGAATAAGTGGTGAATAAAAGAGCAAGTATCACTATGCTGTTTTATTACTTCATTCTTTTTTTTTCTATATATTTTATACTTTTTTTCCCTAGCCTGAACAGATAGCAACATAATGAAAACAACCAATAAACATCAAAATGTAAAAATTGCAGTCACTTCCTCTGTGAGGGAAAGAGATCTCTTATTCAATGCTGCCTCTTGCTCTCAAAGTAAGAGATGGGTCACTGGCCCCTGGAGGTCATCCAGCTGTCACCACCTACTGATTTTTAATCCCCATCACGCAGTAACTCAGTAAGAGGCTACTGGGGAAAGAATCTCAAGGGGAAGTCTATCTGCATGTGCAAACCAGCGTGGCACTTGGAGAGAGAGCATGGACAGAGGAGATGTTTAGAAGGAAAGATCTTATGCTAAGCAGGCAAACACAATGACAGAAGATTTCCCACTCATGAAGGCACCTCCCTTCAGGCGTCACTTAGCAGTAACAAAGTTACAGACAAGCCTAGGTCATTTCAGCCAGAGGTTTAAAAAAAAAACTAAGCCCCTAACATGACTAGCTAAAACATTCTATTCACATTACTATACCCAGATGCTGGGATAGTGTGGGGCTGGACCTAGGAGTCTAGACAATCCTTGCCCAGCCTACTACCAATCCTTTGTCTCTCTTCAATGTCTCTCACTTCATGGTCTCTTGAGGCCTTTCTATAACTTCTTGTTCAAAGTGTCTGGAAGCATCTTATCTTGCCCTCTATTTGGTCTTGCTGCTTGGGCAATTGTCTCTCATGATCTCTGATATCCTTTTGTGACACTGACTCCCAATAAATGTAACTTAAACCCCACATCTCATTAACTCCTCATTTAGAGAGGAGGAGAGGAAACTATCCCCCTTCAGCTGTGTTACCTCGATAATGGAGAGAGGCCCTCTATCATACCTTCTAATGGGAAACCTGGGCAATGAGTGCCAAGAAGAGGGAAACTGAAACAAGTGTACTGAAAAAACAAGAAGAAGATGTCACTATACTGTGTGTGTGTGTCAGGGGGAAACTCCAAAGTCTGTGTTAGTTTTTAAAAATTATTTTAAATAAAACTAGAGGGAAAACCAAAAACAAGCCCAAGAAGAGTGTGGTTGAAATGCAGGGAGAAGAGGAGAATGACATGCCTGGAATCCTAGCGGGAATGCCTGACTGTAACCTTGAACAAGAATACTCCTGTCTGGAAGGAAGACACCACAGGAAGCTTGTGGCTCCCATATCAGTGGACCTGTGAATCCAGTCTGGTTTTTGGCTGACTTTGAAGAAGCTATCCAGGGTGCTGAACCTATCCTTTGTAGAACTCCTTTAAAGTCTGTAGCAAAATCTGGAATGGATTTACTATCCCACTGACATGGGAGCCAGCAACCACTACTGGCAGACACACTTTAATTCAGCACCTATTGTAGTGACAGATTTGAAATACATTAATATAGGACAGGTGAAGTAAGAAAGGGAGAGTAAAGTCTGTTGAAACATGAACCAATATTACTTCTTTCAAATATGGCAAGTGGCATATACATTGATTTAATAGTAACAAAACCATCCTGATTTGGAAGAATCTTTGGAGTTGTTTTGTGTTCTATCACCTTCAGAGGTGTGGCTGGTAGGCCCAATGGAATGAAACCTTTTTGGTCATGGAACTCTATGCTGGAAGATTCATCTTCTTGTTTGCATTCAGATACTAGGTGATGATGTTGTGGTTAGTAAGCAATTGATTTGTCTTTGTGTGTATGTTTTAAGTTGATTTCTGTATTCTTGTCACCTTTCATAGTGTGTAAAGAGATGATTGTGATAAGATAGGTTATTTTGATTTCATTATTTTGATTGACTTTTCGTGATTGGCTTCTTGGAGGTTTAATCTGTAAGGTGGAAATATTTACACCACTAAATGAAATAACGCATCTTTAACATATCTGGTTCCTATCCATATTAGCATTTGACTCTGATCTAAATTTGCATAATGTTCCCATCACTGGCCTAACCAACAACACAAAAATGTGTGCAGGCTTTTGAGATCTATTTTGAGATTGGTTAATTAGGCAGGGTATTACCCCCCCCCCAAAAAAAACAAGGTGTGTGTGTGGGGCGGAACTGACCTGAGGCTGAAATCATGTAGTCACTTTGCTTTTGTACCTTGTTTATCTGTGGTGTTTTAAACAAAACCTTCACCCACCTTTCTCCCACTATGGGACTCAAGGCAGCCCACAATATAAGTTAAAACCAAGTATATTGGAAATAATAGATAACACGAAAATTAAAAATTAATTAAATAAAGAACCATATTAAAAAGTTATTGCACCTGTCCTTGACAGGGAGTGCAACTCCATCCAGAGTAGTTGTTTACTCAGTTCCTGGACTTGAGAACCATCAATTCACAGGGTCTTGGTCTTATCAGGATTCAGCTTCAGTTTATTGGACCTCATCCAGCCCATCACACCCTCCAGGCACTAATCCAGCACCTTCACAGCCTCAACTGACTCTGACAACAAGGAGAAGTGGAGGTGGATATCAATAGTATACTGATGGCATCCTACCACAAAACTCCTTATCTCCCCTGGTGGCTTGATATAAATGTTGACCTGCATGGGGACAAGATGGAGCCATGTGGCATGCCATGGTGTAATGGTGATGGGCTTGAACAGGAACTCCCAATGCTACTTTTTTTTTTCTTATAGCCAACACAGCTTCCTTTGCCTTTTCGAATCATTGAAGGGTAACACCAACACTTTGTAATGATTCATGAACAAAATAGTTACCCTAGTCAAGTTTCTGATGTAAAATGCATGATGCACGGCAACCATATTGCAAGCACATCTTATCACATCTCAAAAGGATGATATGGTGACATTCAGAAAAGAGTAATTCTTCAGAAGGGCACTGAGGAAAGAATAACGTAATATGTTGTGGCTTTTGTTTTTAGCTTACATCTGGGCAGAGCACTACAATTCAGGATCATTCAGTGGAACTGGTTTCCCATTGTTCAGGAAATATGGAATCGATTGGCCTAGGTTGTTGTGATGACTCCTGGCTTAAATGGCTTTGAAAAAGCATTAGGTGGATTCAAAGAGAATTGCTTTGTGGCTATTAACCATGACAGCTTAGAATCGTATGTCAGTGATAGGAAGCAATATACCTTTGATTGCCCACTGCTGGAGAAAAATGACAGGGCTGGCCAGTGTTGACTCCTTTGGCTAAGAAGCCTCTTTGGGGCACCTCTTCATCACGGTTTAAAGCAGTTTGATGAACTATCTGGACCTTTGTTCTGATATCACAATTATCTCATGGCTCTAGAAATAAAGACAGCTCTCCTGATTCTCTAGATTAGGGTCATTTGATCATGAACTAAAATCCTTCCTGAGTTAAAAGAAAGAGGGGGAGAAGATCAGCCTTACTAATGAAAGGGGAAGCAGATCCTATACTGAAGCCACCTGCTGGGTTCCAACTGTGCTGCTGTTGGACAGCAGGTGTGCACTCTCACTGTTGCCCCTAATGGTTATTAGCCAGTGATAAGAAGGGCAAATGTAAGGTCCCATCTCCTGCTGGTGGGTCAGCAGTTGCAGGATTTAAGGCTCTTTAGAGAGCTGGAAATTATACGGCTAGTGCCTACATCTCAGAGTATGATCTGCTCCTTTAAAAAAAACATAAAATCTTTTTCAAGACCTTCCAGCTACTATGAAAGCAGGGCGCAGGCAAAGTGGTAGTGGCAGAAGAAGCTTATCTGAATTTCAGTGTTATATGTTACCTCCTTGAAGTTAATGGCAATCAGAGTGATTGGTGGTTATCTGAATAATCACCGAATGACCTTTTAATAAGCACAGAAGCTTATCACTAGTTTGAAGGAGGTATGGTGATACATGTAACAAGGGAAGGCTATAAAAAAATGGGCACATTGCTTGTTTGCTACATCATACAGCTCTTTGCTTTAAATTTAAAACTCAGCTGTAATTTAAAGCCAAGTAACTTTATGGGATTTGGGAAGAATTTTGGATAGTTGATTTCTAAGTAGAAAGAAGAGAAGAGATTTTTTCTGTATGTTCCTACTCTATGTCTCTTTGATGTATGCAACCCTCAGTTAGTTTCCCTTCTTTATCAATCCCCTCCGCCCCACTTGCCAGAGGGAAAACACAGTTGAGCAGATTGTCATCTGGCACAGGACCAACTTGCTACGTTTTCTCTTTCTTCCTGCCTGCCTGCCTGCCTGCCTGCCTGCCTGCCTGCCTGCCTGCCTGCCTGCCTTCCTTCCTTCCTTCCTTTCTTTCTTTCCTTCTTTCCTACTTTTTAAAGCAGGGATAAGCAAATTTCTCATATTCTGTGCTTTTCGTGTCTAATAGATTCAGTTCAGTTATGCAAGCCACTCTTCCTGCCCTCCAGTTGATGTAGAAGCATCCCTCCTCCAAGAAAATTTGTTCCAGGATTAGAGAATGCCTAGTTTGCCATAATTTTGAGTTTGTTCAGTTTGTTCCTATCTTGTTCTCCTCAAAACATTACCAGTGCATGTAAGCGTACTGTCAAAATATACAAAAAGACAATTTAAACATATTGTAAATATTACATTATTAAGATGGGCAACTTGTAGTATTTCACTGATATTCACACGCATACTTGTCACACGGATAAAGTGCTGCAAAAAAAAAGTAAAAGGAGAAAAACACCCGTTTCTTTGATACTTAAAATATTTCCAAACTGTTTTAATTTGGGTTGGGTTTTCGTATGACAGCTTATTTAATTGCTTTAAAATTGTTCCTTAATGTTATAATTTATTGATTTTGGAGATGTTTTACTTTAATTCTTGTTTTAATCTAAATTTAACAAGCAAACTTAATTTCCAACTTAATTTATTTTTAATTTTAATTAAAAATGTATATATTGTCCTTCATTAATTCCAGGGTGGCATACAATAATTAAAATGAAATGCAAAAACATACGTATGCAATAACAAACAAAAATTCCACTAAACCAGGTATTAAAAACAAGCAACACTTGATGGAACAGATGTGTTTTCAATAAGTACCTAAGTGTCATCGAGGTTGGTGCTTGCCATCCTGTACAGACGAGAGGTTGATGGCTTCCAAGGGCAGGGACTACAGCAGTAAAGACTCTTCCCAGTTCCCACCAGATGTAAACCTTTGGGCGCCAGAACCACCGGAAGGCTTTCATGCATAGATCTCTATTAGGTAGAGGTAAGATTGGTACAGTGGTTTGAGCTTTGAACTATGACCCTGGAGACCAGGGTCTGAGTCCCCACTTGGGCATGGAAACTCACTGAGTGACCTTTTGTGCATCATACACTCTCAGCCCCAGAAAACCCAGTGATGGGGTCACTATAAGTAAGAAACGATTTGAAAGCATGTGACAACAAGGCTTGTAAAATACAGACAGTCTGGTGGGGAAGCCCAATTCTAATTTAAAAATGAAAAATCCAAGAATCTGGTAAATCCCACAATTCTTTCTATCATTAAAATACTATTTTTAAAAATCTAATATTGAGTAAAATATTGGTCTTCCAAGTCATCTTAACTAAAGAAACAAAATCTTCAAGTTATAATGGGCCTTCTCTAGGCTTCCTTATAGTAACTTTGACTTCCACAGTCATAGGTGAAAAAAAAGTTGTGTTTTCACAATCTGCCAATGAAAAAGACTACCATTCTAAATTAACACCAGAATGCTGTTTAAAAGTTTTTTTGGCTTTTCTTCATGGAAAAACAGATTTCTGCAGTCTGTAAGCTCTTCAAGGAAGCCTTCCTGTGTGCTGAGACTTGGGCGTGAAGAAGATTTTCCTTCTGCCAAGTTAGTAGAAGCTGTGCCAAATGAACTTTGCAAAGAGTTATGTAGCCATTGGCATTAGAGTATTACATGCATGCCTGTTCCCAATCACTCACTGGAAGTTATTTTGTAGTTAACCCCCATAAAGGACTCTGTGTCTGAAGCAAGGCCTGTCAGATGCACATTATTTAGAAGCTTTTATTATGGTTTTATAGCCTGTCCCTGACAGCTGAGGAAAAAGCTATGCACTTTAATCTTTCTCTCCCTTTAGTTTTCAGCATAAAAGCCCCATGTACAGGGCTTTTGATTAATATGTAACGGAGAGGCAATTCTCTGTAAAAATGTGCTGTACTTTTGGAAGCATAGAAAACAAACGGCACCACAACCGTTTACATCTTGGTCTATTGTGTTATATAGGCATCATAAATAATGGAGAGGAGGCAAATATTGCTGCAGGCTTCATCTACATAACACATCTGAGTCCTCTGTAATGTGTTCAACTTGTCACTTTTAGTATGGAAACAGAGCTATAAAGCTAACAGCTGGCTAAACCACACCAGCATTGACTTCCTCAGCTCTGTGGCCAATACTCATTAAGCAATCTTAGATATGACTTTTTACAAATCTTTTGAAATGTCAAGAGAGGGTTGCTTCCAGTGATTAGAGTGCACCATGAACATCTCTTAGAACCTTAAACAGCTAAATAAACAGGTGAATATATTCAACAGCTAATGGAAACAGGAATGAGAAGGTTGTCCAATTTCCACTTTTTTTATTATTCCTGTGTTTTAGTGGCTTGAATTCTATCCCTATTAAATTTCCGTTTAAGGAGGAGATACTCTAAAATTCTAAAACTCCAGAACTGGAGCATGCGGTTTGCTGAAACTTTTATTTTCTTCCAGCCGTTTCCATCTTTTTATCCTCCAGTTTGTTAGCTGGGGGTTGAGAGGGGAAAGCTAAAATGTAGTTGTATATCAAGTTTTTTGTGTGTTTGGTATTGTGATACTGACATTAATTCTCATACAGACTTCCCCAGTTTATCTGACAGGTTAGGGACTGGGACACTGTCAGAAAGCAGAAATGTTTGAAAAGTGGAACCCATGTACTATAGGGAACATCAAGGACTTACCAAGACTTGCTTGGGCTGCACCCACAGCTGGCTTGGCACACACACACACCCCAAGCTCACTTTGCTAGCAGCACATGTGTGTTCCTAAATGAGCCTCCACAGGGAAGAATTGATAGAAGCCTGATGTTTCGATGCTTGCAATACAGGCATGTTCCAGGGTATTTGCTGTATACATAGACAAGACTTGGGACCACATGGATGTGCAAGCAGTCCCAAGCAAATCTCCATGGGCAAGAAGAATTGATGAAAGAGCAGAGCCCATGTTGAATTAATGAAGCATGCCCTTAATTTGGAAATGTCAAAAGAGCAAGTCATCAGAGTGCAGGGCATCAAAAGGCAAGGGCTTCCTGTGTATTAAGAGAAGACCATACCAAAGGAATCTTGATTGAGGCACACAGCATTCCCATCAGGATTGTACCTCTCACCAAGGATTAAACAGTTAAGTTCACATGGTACATATCAACAAAATAGTCCTCAGGAAATCAGGTGTAGGCACATCACAATTGCTTTTGGTTGTGTTTCATCATTCCACAATCATCCATCCAAAGAACGTGAGTCATAAGGCGTCTGATGAATAGGAACCACACTTCTTTTTAACCATTTACCGAAGGGGCAACAAACACATGAGCTGTATACAGCTCTTACAACTACCTTTGCAGCCCTTAAGCATTCTTGCCCTTGCAAAATTTGCCAAATTTGGTATCAGCATTTCCTTTAAATTTTTCACTGTCTCTCTAACATTCAGTGCTGCAGCAGCAAATATAGCTGCCCGCTCCATTTTAATTTCAGCTGGACTGAAAACAAGCACATGTTCTGAAGCCAAACTGTACTCTCTGAAGTTAGTTTGCCTTCAAAACCAGGAGTGGACTTGTTTAGGACTTTTTCCCCCTACATACACACCACCAACTTTTAGCATATAAGAGAATGGGCGTCTTACCTGCAAATATGATCCTCTGTCCTGCTGAATTTCCCAACTCTACTAAAGTTGGACAAGGTCCTGGAACACATCCTTGCCCATCCTGAGGTCTAGCAGGTTCTGAGGTGACATTACATGCCTCTGGATCCCAGAAGTTGCCCAATTAAGAAGGTCTGAAGCAAAGTCCATAACTGTGCTGCACCAGAGTTAGGTATGGGACATTTCCGCACTAGACTGTTATAGCGCTATTATTTCACTTTCAACATCCTATCGAATCCTGGGATTTGCCATTTAGGGAAAGGGTGGCTGGCCGTGCAGTCAGAACCATCTCCTCAAATGCTGTAAAAGGACAAACCACCTTGGTCACAAACCATAGGATTACAGCTTCAGGTCCTCCTGTCACACAAATCTGCTTCAAAACCTTGAGGATATGCTATAGGCTGCCCTCAAAGAGTGTCCTGGGAGAGGACAACATGACGGAATCTTCTTTTACTGTAAAGGTTCCTCTGCTTATAGACATGTGTTCCTCCAAGCAAAGTCTCTATTTAGTCCCTTTGCTCCATTGTACCTCTCAAAACAGCTTTGGTTATCAAAAAAAAAAAAAAAGATTGCTCAGATTGGAAAAGTGAAAGGCATCCTTTCTGAATAAATCCAGCTGCTTCTGCTAGATTTCTAGATGTATAAAAATATGTCCCGGACCCTTGTTCAACTTTGGCAAGGCAGGAAACTTTAACAGGGGTGAACACCAAATTTTTGTCCCTAGCAACTGTTACAGTCATGGGGGAAATAACGAAAAATCAGAACCAGAAATGATAGCAAAGATGTGGAAGAATTGGCAAAGTGTATCCCTCCATTGGTGACTTGACATCAGTGGATTCTTGCATCATTGGAAAAACTGGAATTTCTACATCACCTTCTTAGGAACAAAATAGCAGAAGATACCTTTGAGGTTACCCAGTATCCATTTCCAACATGTGAACTCACCCTTGAATCACGTGTTGCATGAATCACATCAATTACATGGAAATTCTCCCAAGGAAGTCTTTTAGATTTTGATTGTTGTTTGTTGTTCCTATCTGTTTTTGTTTGTGACAGTATTGTGTGTGTGTGTGTATGTGTGATTGCATTTTGAATTATGAACATTGTCTGTAAGAGATAGAGGGAGGATAGTGAATAACCTGTCACTGTACTGTGTAAGCCTTTAATAAAAATGATTTAAAAAAAACTAAGTCTATTAGGAACAGCAAGTCTGTCTCTTCTTTTTTCATAGAAGTTCTTATCTGCCTTTCTATAGGCCTTATCATCCCTTATAAACGTTATGGTCTTGCACCATCAGATTTTCAATTTGTTGTTCTTAGTTGCAATAGATGTCATAAGCAGAAAGATAATTCTTGATAATATGAGATTTTTTGCTGCCACTGTTTTTCCCAACTAGAACAAAGGATATCTTTCCCAATTGTTAATATAGTTCTCCATTTATAAGTCACAATTATGTTCTTTCATTCTTCTTAAACAAACCCATATTCTCAGATCTTTTTAGTACTAAATTTTCTTTCAGTTCATGAACAGTTTTTTTGTAATGTTTCTGAAATGTTTATTTTAAAATATTCTGATTTTGAAACATTGATCTTTTAGCCTGAAACTTTACAAATGGAGTTTGTTGAGATTTATTGCTTGTTCTAGGATGCATGGATAAAGGGCAGTGTCAAAAGCGTACAAGTGTATCTTAGCTTCTTTTCCCCCATATCTGATTTCTCTAATATTTCTATTTGATCTTATTAGACTGGTCTGGGGTTCTAAGAATACTACAAATAATAAGGGTGATAGTGAACAACAATGACATTTTCCACAAGTTAAAGATTTCTGTCATACAGTTATTACAGAAACCTTTGACTTAGCTTCTCTATAAAGAAGCTCAATCTACTTTCTAAAGATAATCCCTAACTTTAGCTCTTGCAACATTCTAAATGGAAATTTCCACTGGACTTGGTCAAAAACTTTTTTATCGCCATGGAAAAGGAGCATAGCATTTAAATTCTGAATCCTACCCAATTTTATAGAGTCAACCAATTTTGTTTCATTCTTTATGTTTATGGGATTCATGTTGAGGAGGTCTGTTTGATGCTGATATACATATTTGTTAACCTTCCTGGAAAGATACTTTTTTAAAAAAAATCATCCTAATTTAAGAAAGAAATCGACCAATAAATCTTTGTAAGAAACTAATCTGTAATCTGATTTTAAGATCATTTTCATTACCACTTTTGAAGATGCAAATATTCATTAATCATTGCCATATATTTTGGAGCTATTGTAGTTGTTGTGCACCTCCAAGGCACTTCTGAGTTATGACAACCCTAAGTTGAACCTATCATGGGGTTTTCTTGGCAAGATTGGTCAAATGGGGGTTGCCTTTGCCTTCCTGTGAGGTTGAGAGAATGTGACTTCCTCAGGGTTACGAAGTGGCGATTTAAGCTATTATTTGTGTGCAATTATTTTGTAGGAAATTGCCGCAGCTTCCATATAGTGGGAACCCTCGGATATCTGGTCCTAATGCACTGCTAAATGATGTTTGCTCTGCAAATGTTGGTATTTATATAACCTTCTTTTGCAGAATCCCTGAAAGATAAACACCCTATAACAAGTAGTATGGAACTCCCTTTCCTAGCATGCATGTGGGTAGCAGTAACCAAAATCAGTGCAATTTACTGAATCCCCATTATCAGAGCAATCATCTTGTATCACCCTTGATCGGCATATGACCTGCTGCCCAACCCATGTTGTTATTGTTGTTGTGTGTCTTCAAATCATTTCTGACTTATGGTAGGTTTTTCAGGGGGCTGAGAGTGTGTGATGCACTCAAGGTCACCCAGTGGATTTCCATGACCAAGCAGAGACTCGAACTCTAATCTCCAGGGTCAGAGTCCAACACTCAAACCGTCACACCACTTTGGCTCTCTCCGACCCATGCTAGAGTTGGGTTGGTTGCTATCCACGTTCTAAAGGCCATCCATCCAAAGGCAGGGTGAGACCTATAGATGATATCTGAATATTGGAATTTCCATAGCTGAGCCTATATAATTAGTTTGAAAGTTAAGAAACCAGTTAGCCCTAGTGCAATCAACTGATGCTTCCTGAGGAGCTTGTTGACTTGGTCATCCTCCTTTTCCTTGCTCTTTTTGAATACCATACACAGCAAGATGAAAATATCTAACTATTCCCCCTTCCACATTTTCATGTCAGGTAGCCAAAAGTAGGTAATTGGCAGCCAACAGAAGGTGATTTTCAAATGGCAGGACATGGATATGTCCGCTGTGTGATTGTTGGATGCCACTTGGGTGTTTGTCCTTATGTCCCCAGCTTAGGCCACTCTTGTGAAAAAAGGACAGGTCGTGGATACTGGAGGAACATCCAGGGTCTTCAAGGGTTACTCACTCAAGCCCCACTGTGTAAGAGTTTTGTCACCTTTGGCCTAGGGCTAGGGCTTTCTGTGAAGCTACTTCCAACTTCTCATTTTCTCCTAGATCAAGCTCCTTTTCCAGAAACTTCAACCAGGCCAGGATTGTCCAATAAGAATAAAACTACTAGAGCCCAGGAACAGCTAATTAATTATCTTGTTAAATTTTTAAATCATAAGAATTTTCTACCAATACTATCAATGTGCCAGACTACCTCATTAACACTGAAATTGTATATGATGTTTTAATGAGTTGATTGAATTTAGAATTTTAAGATTATCAAATTAATTTTCAAAACTAACATTCCAAGATCTGAATATTCCTGGGAGAAGGTTGTATGCTGCAAGCTTTTCAGGGGGTTACTTACCTTAGACATCTCCTGCTCTTTCTTAGGCCCTCAGGATAGTGGGGATGAGTATTTTCTCTTAACTATGAGTAGGCTGTAGCATAGGCAAAAGGACAAAGTAGAAGAAAAGCAAGATACTTCCATCAGTCTAGGCATTCCTAAAACAATGTGCCCACATGTAAATGTATATCTTCTTTGTGGTCTTTGTGCCTCACACAACTGGGTTTTGTGCCTGTGCAGAGTCTCCAATCAGAATATTCCAGAGCTTCTTAGCTTGGCGGGAAGTCCTGCCCCCTCCCGAGTACTGGGAACAGTCTCTGAAGGTCCTTCAGCAGGTGGCTCAAAATGTGGCGTTGTTCACCATATCAACCCACGGTATCAAGAATTCCAACAATTCAACTGGTATCAACTGCTCCCTCTGTATCCTTGGGTACAGTATCGACATCGACAACAATGCCATCCCCCACCTCCACCCAAAAAGGACAAACCATCTAAATGGAACCAACCGGCCAATCCCCAGGACGACCCCGCACTCTCAAAAAAACACAAGAAGAAGACAAAGCACTCTTCTTCCAAGGCAACACTGGCCTTGACACTGTCACACCAACCAGTGGCAGAATCTCCTCTCCCTGCTCCACTCATATGGATCAATACTCTCTTGGAACCAGTATTAAATCCGTCACTTCCGTAGGTTGAGACCCTCCACCAACCCATGTCTTTGGATATTCAGGATATCCAACCACGTCAATCAACTCATACAATTTCAACTCACCCTTCGGTACCAAGCAGCGCTACCGTAAGACACTCTCACTCCCATCGATCCTGGTCCCAATCTCACTGCTCCCAATCGCAGTCCCAGGACACTTGCTCTCACTGCTCTCCTTTTCAATCCTGACACCATCACTCCTGCTTTCCTCGTTCCAGATCATCCTCTCAACACACCAGGTCATGCTTCCAAGATCAACACTGTTACTGAACACGAGACTGTTCTTCCTCCAGCCACCACCACCAGATCCCTCAGTACATTCAAGAGGACTCCCCCATATGTTGGCTTCCTACCCAGACCGCTACCAACAGAAACATCTTTGGAGAGAGATGCCTAGATCATACCAGTCATTCTCTTCTTCCTACAGGATTGCTAGCATAAGCGGGAATATCAAGAAGACATTCCGGAGTTGGTAGAATACACGAGCCATCACTTTCCTCCACTACCACCAGACCTTTCTCAACATCAACACTGTTCCCACTCTCGGTCTCTATGTTGGCCTTGATCCTGACCTTGCTCACTTCTCTCGCTCACCTTCCTGACATTGGTCGTGACACCAACATGATGTCTCCCTGTCTCCACTCTCCAGACCATAGCAGATGGTTGATGCTTCTCCACCACTGCCTCCAGTACCACCACATCACAAATCTCTTTGATATTGTCTGGTGTCTCCCCTTCCAAGGACTACTGCCATGATCTTCCACCCACCGACCTCACCCCTGGTACAGACTGCACCATCTACTTCAAAAACAGTTCCAAGTCGACTTCGGTACCGTTGGTACCTCCCCCGATACTGCTTCATCAAACACAACTACCACTACCATCTGCCTCTCCATCCAGCTGTGGGGAAGATATTAATTCCGATGATGCCTCCATCAACCAGGATTGACCATCCACTCTGTTACCCTGATTTCCGGGGTCCCGTGGGGGACATCTCAATGTGCTCCAAATAACGGGGAATGGGAATTAGCCAGAGCACAAGCTGTAGCACTACAAGAGGCAGGGTAACCTAGTGAGATCTTTTTACCCAATTTTTACGGGGTCAGGCCAAGCCAAAAACCAAGCAGAATTGCCTAATAAATGATTTTATTGAGGGGAATTCACTCATGCATGCACACAAGATACACACAATCACACATTCACACAAAAGCTAGCTGAAAAAGAAAGGGAGGAAAAATTATAGAGAGGCTGAGGGATTTGGGGGGATTTATAATTACCAGTCCAGAAGAGTAGTGAAGAGTAGAAATGTATTTTGGCTTAGGTAGGACCTAAGGGCAGTTCTCATTCTGGAGCCAGACGGACAGAGTGACGGGTAGACCTTCAAGAGACTGCACTGGGCCTCCTCAAATCAGGGGTATTTGTACCCTGAAAATGGCTTGTGGCTGTGAAGGTTCCAGATGCAAGACAAAAGGGAACCTGTTATGGACAATCAGTCTTTTGCCTGTTGATGGGCTTAGTGCTTTGATTGACAAAGACATGATGGATGTTGTAATAGCTGTCTATTGTAGGTGCTGTGAGGACAGACGAACGAATCCAGGTGTACGCGGGATGGATATCTGTCAATCAGTGTCCTGGCGGGCTCCTCACAGTTGGATTCCTTGGAAAAGTCCAGCTTCTATTTAAGCCTATTATCCACAGAAATGATGTCTATTTGCCTGACAAATGACTCAGTCTTACCTGGAGGAATTTTGGAGTTGACCAGTGCTTCTCACATTTACAGTCAAATTCTTTCCCTCGCTCAGTTTGACCTCTCGGTCATGTCTCAGGCTTGAATTTGATATCAGAGCTTGTAAAATATGTTGCCAATTACATATGATGCCAATTAGGTATGGTGCCCATCCAAACCATACTGATATTGGGGACCCCCAAAGTGGGGCCTTACAACACCCTCTCCTTTGAATGCTGTCCTTGCAGCGGAAGCCGAAGCACCCCCAGAGGGCATCAAAAGGTTTTCTGACATCATCCTTCAGATGGCCAAGGTGATCAAACTTGACATTGCTGCTCCTCAGGTCCCTGTCACCAATCCTGTCTTTCAAATAATGGACACCCAGTCCACTACTCCTGCTACTGTTCTTTTCCTACCAACACTCCAGGAGGTCATTAAGCGGACATAAGTCCAGCATTCCTCTCTACCCCTGATCTCCCACCATTTGGAACAAGTCTACAAAATTCATCAGACAAACTTCTCCTAGCTCTTCACTCAAAGTACTCCCAATTCCATCATCATGGAAGTGGCTCAAACTAAAGAGGGAAAGAAACCACTCTGCACCTCTCAACAAGGAAGGCAGGCACCTTGACATCTTTGGCAGGAGATTCTACTCAGCAGCAGCTCACTCCAACCGTGTATCCAACATGGAAGCGTGTATGGCAGCCTACCAGAAGTTCCTCTGGGACTCCATGCTCATTTTGATTCCACACTTCCTGATGAACAAAGAGCTTCAGCCCTCCTCCTACATCAGGAGATGCAGGCACTGGTGACCCAAAAGATCAAGTCCTCCAGGCACAGGGTTGAATGCACGGCTTGGATGATTGCAGGTGTGATTTCCCTCTGCCATTTTGCTTGGCTGAGCTCAGCAGGTCTCACGGAAGACATACGCAAACACATCAAGGACCTTCTGTTCGGTGCCCAGGGCTTCTTTGATTCCACCACAGATGAATCCATCAAGCAGGTCTCTAAGACTCACTTCACTGCTAAGAAGACGGGCATACATCAACCTCTGCCATCTTATCATAGCCACCAATCTTGCCACACCTGGAGCTGGCAGCCCTCTTCTACTTGCTGTTCCTGATCATCCAGGTTTTTCTGCAATGACTCCACTCTCTCTTCTCTATGCACCACTCCTTCAAGCCACAATGACTGCAGTCTTCAAAAAAGTCATCCTTCTCGACTAAGTCATGGTTTTAACTTCCTTTATAGGACTCCACCAACCTGGTCTTCCTATCTCACCTCTCTCTGCTCCCTGATTACCAACATCGCAGCTCATTTTTTTGCCTCGCACACAATACCTCAGACACTTGGGTTCTGACTATAGTTTACTTGGGATATGCCACCGAGTTCTTAAGTATTCCATCCGTTGGTGTCTTCCGATCCACCCCTCTGCATCCCTCTCTACTGGAATAAATTTCCACTGTCCTGACCAAGGGTGCCATTGAGCGGTTGCCTCGCAGATGCATGTTGATGGGCTGTTTCTCTAAGTACTTTATCATCCTGAAGAGTGATGGCAGCCTTCACCTGATTCTCAATCTTTGCGGGGTCAACATCCACCCCGGAAAGTTCAAGATGGTCACCCTTGCCACCACACTTGCCTTCCTCAGGAGAGGGAACTGGTTCACCTGCATAGATCTTTATGACACGTACTTTCATATTTCAATCTCCGCTTCGCACTAGGGGATGAAATTTTCCAAGACCAGGTCCTTCATTTCAAGCTCACCACTGCACCAAGGGTATTCACAAAATGTATGGCAGTGGTCATCACCCTCCTTTGAGCCCAAGGTATCTCCCTATACCCTTACTTCTATGACTGGTTGCTGGTGGTGTCCTGCAGAACCAAACTCTACCAGGTTACCCTCTCTTTTCTCCACTCACTGGGCCTCCAGATCAACCCCAAGAAGTCAATCCTCCGCCTAACCCAATGAATAGACTTCATATAGGGGCAGTCCTCAACTCCCATTCCAGGAGGGCCTTTCTTCCTCTCAAGAGAGTGTTTATGCTACAAAGAGTGTCCCACTGCATCATTTCTTCACCCAGTCCACAACCCACCACATTCAACGCTTGCTTGGCCTCATGGCTGCTGCAGTTGCTGTCACCACCCTGGCCTGCCTCCAGATGCAACCTCTCTAATGGTGATTTATACACAACTTTGATCCTCCCCAATCAAGGGAGGAAGCTGGTCATTCCCCTAATAGTCAAGGACACCCTCCTCTGGTGGACATCCCTGCGCAACCTCTGTCTCAGGGTTCCCTTCAAGCTTCCTCACCATGGAGACCTCCAGGTTGGGCTGGGGAGCTCACTGCAAGACCCTCACGGCCCAAGGCCATTGGTCACCAGTTGAGAAACGTTTCCATAGCAACACCCTGGAACTTCTCGCAGTCTTCAAAGCCCTCCAGTACTTCCAAGCTCTGCTTAGGCACAGGGTGGTCCAAGTCATTTCGGACAACACCACAGCCATGGCTTACATCAACCACCAGGGTGACACGCACCGAGCGACTCTTCTTGACCTCACTCTTCTGGACATGGTGCAACAGTATGTCAATATACCCGATTGCCTAATGGTTTTTTAACTCCCGGTTTCATTATGATATCCAATTCTGTGTCATCTAACGATATCCCTTTATTCTTTATATCTTCCCTAAATTTCCCCGCTAATTGCAAATACAATAACCAATGCGATGTATAACCCTCTCTCATTAATTCTTCTCTATTCTTTAATCTAATCATATTCCCTTCCTTTCTAAGTATATCTTTATATAATATCCATTCCTTTAGTTGAACTTTCTCTAATCTATAAAATGCCTCATGTGGGGAAGTCCAATATGGTAGTTTTAAATATATTTTTTTCTTTACTCTAAACCAAATCCCTAAAATTGCTTTCCTTACATAGTGATCTAAAAATACTTTATTATTTTTATGTTTATCATACCACAGGTATGCATGAAAGCCATAATATAGATTAAATCCCTCCAAATTTAACAGTTTTGTATCCTCTAGCATAATCCAATTCTTTAACCAGATTATGTGTTTTGTATAATGTACTATTGAATGTATGTTATGTTATGTTATGTCTTTTTTTGTTAAATATAATAAAATTTATATTTAAATATATATATATATATATATATATATATATATATATATACACACACACACACACACACACACACACACCCGATTGCCATCTACCTCACTGATACAGATAGCACTCTGGCAGACAACCTCAGCAGGGCCAAGGAACTCCACCACAAGTGGTCCCTATCCCACTGTGTCTTTTGCCTCCTCACACACCACTGGGGTGTCCTGCACATTGACCTATTCACCACTCCTCTCAATACAAAATGTCCTCACTTCTGCTCCCGAGTGGGAGCAGCCAGGGGCTCATTCAGGGATGCCTTCATCTTCAAATGGACCGGCTGCCTGCTCTACATGTTCCCTCCTTTTCCTCTCGTAACCTGGGTTGTAGCCAAGATAGTATCAGACCAGTCAGACGTCATCCTTATCACTCCTTACTGGCCTCGCCAGGCCATGGTTTGGACCCCTCCTTGCCATATCTTGGGGCCACTACTTCAGACTTCCGACCAGGAAGACTCTCCTCTCTTGCTCCGGGGGTCACATCCTTCATCCAGACATTCCCCTTCTTTGCCTCACAGTGTGGAGGATAACCGTCTAGATTACCTGACTCTCAGTGCTGTCTTTGAGGTTTCCCACAAACCTTCCACAAAGTGATTCTACTGCTACAAGTGTCGTTGGTTTTGTGCCTTCATGGCCTCCATCCTCTCCAGCCTCCCTCTCCACAGTGCTACACTTCTTTCTCTCCCTTCTTCTTCTCTCACCAGGGATTCGCATTTTCTTCATTGCAGGTCTATTTTGCTGCTATTGTGGACCACCAACTCCTCTTGGACTCCAATAGGACCTTTTTTACAGATCCAACAGTTAAGCGATTCCTCAAACGACTTGCTCACCTCTACTCCCCTGTTGCTGGACCACTTTCTCCCTGGTCACTCTCACTTGTTCTCTCCTAGCTACTCTGTCACCCTTTTGAACCCTTGGCTACAGTTGATGAGACACTCCTCACCTTGAAAACTGTTTTTCTTGTGACTGTTACCTCGGTGTGCCAATCTTTGGAGCTTGCAGACCTCAGAGGGGGTGACCCCCCCCTAGTTTTTCATAGAGACACAGTGATTCTCTGTGTATCTTTTTACCTAAGGTGGTCTCAGAATTCCATCTTTTTTGGGAGATAGTTCTTCTGACTTTTTACTTGAGACCCTCTGCTCCACACTTTAGACATCTATAGGGCTCTTGCCTTCTCTTACCTTCTACTGCTCAGCCTCCTACTGCCGCTTCTCTTCTCTCTTCATGTTATGGAGGACAATGAAAAGGCAAAATAGTTTTCGCCTAGTGTCTCTCAAAGTGGCTTGTTGAGACCATCTGCATCTCTTACCAGCTGGCCCAGCACCCTGTTCCAGACTTCCTCTGGGCACACTCTACTAGAGCCGTTTCATCTTCAGCAGCTGCTCTTCATGGTGTTTCTCATCAGGACCTCTGTAGGACTGCAATATGATCTCAACCACTGACCTTCATCCGCCACCACAGACTGGATTGTAGAGCCAGGAGAGATGCCTCCTTTGGATGGGCCATCCTTTCTTCGATTCTGCAGCAACCTGACCTCCTTCCAAGATAAAGTTCTGCAATCACCCAGTTGTGTGAGGCACAGAGACCACAAAGCAGAAGAACAGGTTGCTTACCTGTAACTGGTTCTTCAAGTGGTCATCTGTGCCCTCACACAAACCCTCCCTTCCTCCTCTTTTTCAGGTCCCTGCTAGTAGACTCGAAACTTAAAGGGAAATGGCATGGTGGGCTCATGCATGCATGGTACTCAGAAAGGGGGTGGGACTTCCCACCAAGCTAAGAAGGTCTGGAACATTCTGATTGGAGGCTCTGTGCAGGTGCAAAACCCAGTTGTGTGAGGGCACAGATGACCACTTGAAGAACCACTGTTTCAGGTAAGCAACCTGTTCTTAAATGTACTTAAGTGAGATCTCCTAGGCAACTGCCATCCCAAGCCACTCCTGGGCCTCTGTGAGGCCTGAAGTCCAATCACACAGCTGGGTCCAGATGGTACTAAATATGTTTTGGAGGTATGAGGAGCTGACCGTGCCCAGTTCTTCTACATCTCAAGAGAAAACACTGCAAAAGCACACACCCTCAGATCAAAAGTGGCAAGAAACCTGAGGTAGCTGCCAATGCAGCCACCATTGCTCTCTCTTGCGGGTGGGCAAGCTTGCTTAATGCACCTGTGGCCAGTTGGCAGCTCACTCCTCTGCTAGCTTGTGGTGTAATAAGGCTGCCAACAAGCCACCAACTAGTAACTCCTTCAAGTTGTGAGGTCAGTACTTCAAAGTCTTCATTGGATTGTGTTTCAGTGGACTGAGATCCAGAAAAGAGAACTTTGCCAAATCCAAATCCCAGTGAACCCAGTAATGCTTACCTCTGAGTAGACAAGCAGAAGATCACCTTATTTTGTGAAGTTTTGTTGTATTGTGAGTGAAATCTTGGGCTTTATGGCAGGAAATCTGTAGCTACAGTATGATTGATAGTGGTCATCTAACCTCTACTCAAAAACCTCCTAAGATGGAAAGTCCACAATCTACTTTCTAAGGCCATTTGTTCTGCAGCATATACCATCAGACAGTTTTCCCTAATATTTAGTCAAAATCATCTTTTGTGTAATTTAGCATCTTACCTCTGGAGCAACAAAGAAAAATTTTGCTCCACTGATTCTGTGACGTCACTTCAACTATTTGATGGTGGCTATCATAACACCACTTAATCATGCCCATCCATTCGGTCTTAGTTTCCTAGTCCCTTGGCCATTTGTATACCCTTTTTTTGTAACAGGCCTTATAATCCATTCATAATCCATTCATGTTCCTGCATTCATGCACACCCACTGGCTCAAATGCTTTTAGCTTAAGATGGGAGGGGAGGGTGGTTAGGCAGCAGGGTAGCATTTGTGCATGAGTGATGCTGCTGGTGCTGGCAGGGTCTGAGAAGAACGTCGGCAGAGCAGAATCTCCTGAACTTTTAGCAGCCTGCCAGATGGCATGGTGCAAAAACAGCCTTTTAGAATTAATAACTGCTTCTCCAGAGGAAAAGGTTCATTCAAGAAGCATTTCACATTTTGGCAGGAGTATATTTTTAGTGCCTAGCATTTTCTAGCTGCTTGGCTTCAGAACAGGATATAAACTACACTCCAAAGGAAGGTTACATTTAAAAAAAAATTGATGATGATTTTTCTTCACACCCCCTTCTATACCCATCAAGCCTCCTTCTTTTGGCTCCTAATAGTGCAGATTCTAATCGAGAAATTATAGTAACTCGTATGTGCATTTTGAGAGTATATCACTGCCACAGTTAATTAACAGTTATTAGCATCCACGTAGTGTGCTGTATTATGTGTCACAAATCATTGCGTCTCCCTGTGCAGCTACAGCAATTAAGAACTGTATCGCACCTTCTGTGTAGTCATTTGGTTGGCATCCAGGTCTTTTCAAAACTGGAAATTGCTAATCAAATCATTTCTGCTCTGTGCCTTGGTATCGTTTATTCTCTTCTTAATGATGTGCAACGTTCTCCCCTCTCCCTCCACCCTCCCCCTCCTTCTCCTTGGGCTGTTAAAAGAGGCATTGGTGCATCTAACCCATTTCACACATCTCATGGGTTAAACAGTAATGAACTTGCAGGAGGAAGTGGAAGCTTTGGTGCTGGCTCCTTTTCATTCGTCCTGTATTTCTTTCTGACCTCCGCTCATCCTGCTTTCTTAGCCAGCAGCAATGTCTTTCCTCTCCTGCTGTTGAGCGATTACATTCTGCAATTGTAAAATGTTTTGACAGGCTCACAGGGCTGACTTGCCAGGGATCTGCACCAGCCCCATTTAGCTTCTCTCCTAAATTCAGTGAGGCCCCTCCTCAGTCAATTTGTTATCTCTCCAAATAGAAATTAATGACCTCCTAAGGAAAGATTGCAGGCTAGTGACATCGTACGCCCCTGCATCCCTGTCCTGTAGAGAGGTTAAGATGCCAGTGACAATGGAGACATACATGCTAACAGGCCAGTCCTGAAACCCTGAAGGATTTTCTGGGAAGCTGGCATAGGTAGGAGGCAGAGCAGGACCTACTGGCAGATCATTGGCTGATTTGCAGTAGATTTGCCCAGCATTTCTGACTCACAAATGTCTAAAAACAGCAAAAATTAAGAAGCATGGCAGGCATGAGGGAAAATTAATGCTTAGGAAAAGCTGAGTGCTGAAAATTAATGCTTAGGAAAAGCAGGAGTGATTTTTTTTTATTTGAAAAACCTTGCAACTTTAGTTGTTGTTTTTTTTTACAGAAATTCCCATGCTGTGCACATGCTCAAAAGTGCATGAGTATATCCCCTTGCATCTGGCTCCAGACAATAGACTGCAGCTTGCCTGCTTGCTTAGTGTATTAATTTGTTCATTCATAAGATGAAACTGTTTTTTAAATCCCACCGGAGTGTTTCAGTGAAAAACACAGTAGATCTTCCAAGTGTGAAATCTGCCCATCGCATTCAAAGCAGAACTGGACAAGGGGAAAGCTCACTTAAAATAAGTAAAAATTGGCCATGATGGCTGGAAGATTCTGGGCGCTCTAGTACATAAAAGCAACTTTTTTCCCATAATCCAAGAGCATAACACATTCCCTCCCAGAAGAAAGAAAAAAGTGAGGGATTCCAGTTTGGGAGAATCATCGAATATACAGCACTATTTGGTTGTGATGATCCATGAGACCTCTCCTCCACAGTCTGTGGTACTTCCTCAACAAGAATTAGCACTAGACACAGCTTCTCTTGAAACATCTGACACATTCTCCCTCACGATCCTCTTCTTCCACTGTTTCTGAGGGTGAAATGCTCAAGAATACTCCAGTTTGTCAGGAGGTGCCACTCCAAGTAACAACTGTAGAGGTTACCACAGCACATTGTACTTCTACTGACGTTTGACCTTTGTCACCTCCTAGATCTCACCAGGAATCCCCCATTCTGCGCCCCCATCACATTCTCGCCAGTAGGGCGCTACGTGAGTGAGATCCTGCCATACTTTATCTCGGTCTCGATCTCAATCAGTCTCCAACCATTGTCGACATCGAGGTTCTCAACATCAAGATCATCATCACTCAAGGTCTCGTTTATGATCCTGGGCATTCCTGTCATTCTCAGAGAATGAACCTACTATTATTACTCTCCTTCCGGTTGTTCAGAATCGTATTTCTCGGAGCAACATTATATTCCTCACCATAGGCACAGAAGACGTTGTCATCATGACACACCTTCTCACCATCGTTCGAGCCCCTCCACTCCTTTGCTTTTGGAGTTAGGGCAATCCCCTTCACCAAAATGCCATCGTACAAGCCAACTCATGGAGGCTGCAACCGATCAGCTGTTGACATCAACATCACAACTGATGGCTGAGGCGCAACCTGGTGACTCTCAACATCAATCACCTGAGGTTGCTTCCTGACAGTCCTCTTCGCCTTCCTCATCAGATTCTAGCGAGTTGTCTGACCATGGCAACAAAAAAACCACCTGACCCTGCAGTATCTCAAGGAGAGCCCATTTCTCCCTCTGATGATATTCGAGCTTTCTCAGACCTGATAACTTGCATGTCCAAAAACCCTAATTTCACCACTGAGGCATCGAAAGAGTCCATTAATGACCCCGTCTACCATCAACTACAGGAACAAACACCAGCCGTCTCAGCCATCCCGCTCTTTTCTTACCTCTTGCACGTTTTCAAGATCTAAGTTTCCCCTTCCTCAGCATTGGCTACAACTAAGAGATTGGATCCTCTCTATAAAGTTTTAAATACCAAAGAGGAATGGCTTCAAAGTCACCCAAAGCCAAATTCAGTCACAGTGGATGCTGCCCAGGCTAAGAACTCTCAGGACCTCCATGCCAGCCCACCAGACAAGGAGGGTAAGAAAATTGATTCTATTGGAAGGAAGAATTATTCTAATGCTGCCCTCATATGTAAGATTGCCAACTATGTGGCCTGGATGGCAGCATATGACCAGTTCCTGCAGGACAAGATTAAAGCGTTCATTGGGAGATTCCCAGAGGAATTGAAGAGAGTGGCTGAAGTGTTTCTCCTCGAGGCAAAAAGATTGACCAACCAGCAAATCATGACAGCCAGACATACCATGGACTGCACCTTGAAGACCTTCACCTCCTTGGTAGCCTTCCAGTGCCACTTCTGGCTACTTTCATTGGTCTTATTGGAATCCGTTTAGTTGCTGGTTGAGGCTCTGCCCTGTGACTCTGTGGGACTCTTTAATGCCTCCGCAAAAAAGAAGCTGGACTCATAAGATGCGATCCAGCGTAAAGAAGTATGGGATGCAGCCTCAACAATCATCATATAAATACAAGTACCGCCAATATCGAATGGTGCCGCATCGACAATATAGCCGTATGTGTCTCAGTGCTCCTCCCAGGCCTCTTCCCCACAACAGCAACCACAGAGGCTTCTGATCCATCAGTCCAAGCCTCAATACAAGAAGAAATCTGACTTATCCAAGCAGTGTGTTTGACTCCTTTGAGGATGATTCCGCGACGTCACTTGATGCTGTTACAAGGTTTTCTGTATCATTTCAATCCAATAACGCAGATGCCATCACCACTGACATCGATACTGCCATGACCTTGGTGCCAGTGTTGACATACAACACCCGGCTTTCACCATCGACGTCAAATCTAACATCAACACCAAGCCCATTCTTCGGGTTCAAGCTCAAGCAACATCTAAGAACTTGGACCTTGATCATGATGGACTCCTGGGTGCTCGACATCATGGTGAAGGGCTATGCCACTGAGTTCAGCAAGGTTCCCCTGCTGGGCCGAGTCTGCGTCACTCGACCATCAAGCCCTCTCCGTGAAGAAATACGCATCCTGCTCGAGAAAGGTGCAATAGAGCAGATCCTGTTCTGACCTCTACACAACAGCTTCTCCTCCCGATACTTCCTAGTGTCCAAGAAAGACAGAGGCGTTCAACTGATCCTGGACCTTCAGCAGGTCAATCGTTACATCTGGCCACATTGATTTCGGATGGTCACTTTCAAATTGATTCTTCCATTCTTGCAGGAGGGAAACTGGTTCGCAACCCTCAATTTGAAGGACACGTATTTCCATGTGGCAATCCATCTGGACCACAGATGGATTCTTGCCTGCACTGTCAGGAACCATGCGTATTGATTTTGAGTTCTTCCCTTTGGCCTGAGTATTGTGCCCAGGTTTTTCACCAAATGTATGGCGGTGGTAGCAGCAACCTTTCGACAATGTGAGATCATCCTCTTCTCCTATATCGACGATTGGCTGATTGTTGCCTAGTCTTGAGATCGACTCCTCCACAATGTCGACACCACCTTGAGTCTTCTCCGAGACTTGGGTCTCACGGTCAGTTTCCACAAGTCTCATCTTCAACCTGTCCAGCAGATACAGTTCATAGGATCAGCTTGGGACTTAATCCACAAAAGGTCTACCTGCCTGAGGACAGAGCTCTATGTATATGAAACACAGTGAAATCCTTACAGAGGAACCGGTGAGCCACTGCTTGATCAATCCAAGTGCTTCTGGGGTTGATGGCTTTGACAACCTCAGTGATCTCCTTCGCCAAGCTGCACATGAGACTGCTGCAACACTGGTTCCTCAACTCATTTGACCTGTTCATCAACAGCCCTGGACGTTGACTCTCGATTCCGAAATGGATTCTTTCTTGGTGGAGAGACAGTTGACATCTACTTGCAGGTTTACCTTTCCATTAACCTGCTCCTTCAGTATCGGTCACGATGGATGCTTCCCTTGAGGGCTGGGGAGTGCACACTCAACGCAAGACAGTCAGAGGCACTTGGTCAAAGGAGGAAAGACAGTTTCACATAAATACACTTGAGCTGTTGGCAGTCATCAAAGCCCTATGAGCTTTCAAAGATGTTCTAATGGGCTGCACCATCCAGATACTGACAGACAATACTATTGTTGCTTATTATATCAACAAGCAAGGCAGTAGATATTCAAACACTTCAAACTTGAGGTTCACTGGTAATTACCCAGGATCTACAGAATGTTTATTGGACAACTTTAAAATGCACAATAAACTGAATACAGTGCCGAAAAAGAGGAAAACAAAGGTCATTTTGCATTAAAAAATTATGCAAATTTGTAAATGCAGTACATTTCATCAGCGTGAGGAAGAACACAACCAGGGGATTCCACCCTGAAGGTGCTAACTGTTGATGAGCATCTTCCAAGCCTTGCTGTCTATTCCAGGGTCCTTCAGCATTAAACCTGTCTTAGACCAGACAGCGCTACAACTAAAGCATTATCCTCTGCAAAGATACCTGGGAAGGAAGCCTGTGTTGAAAACGATTAGAAATCTTAGTCTTCATTTAAACCTAGTCTCCCTCCAGTTCAGTCCCTGTAATTTCCACAGCCTTCCCCCTCCCATCTGCCAGTTCTCAACCATCTCTCCTGACATTCTAGGCTTTCTCCAGCTCTTCATCTCGTTTTGCTGAACTTTGAGTGATCTCAAAGTGTAGTGGAGTCTCCTTCCTTGGAGGTTTTCAAGCAGAGGCTGGATGGCCATCTGTCGGGAGTGCTTTGAGGGTATTCCTGCATGGTAGGGGGTTGGACTGGATGGCCCGTGTGGTCTCTTCCAACTCTACATTTCTATGATTCTATGATTCCCCCTTTCTTCACTTCAAACAGAACCCCCAAACTGATCCACTGCTATTGTGGATTACTGTCAGATCGACTTCCCTTATGGCAGCCCTATAAGTTAGAGTTCCCCAAGTCACCTTGCCATCAATGCTCCTGTCCAGGTCTGTCCGCTCAGAGGCACGACTTCTGTCACTGAGTCGTATCTTCTCGTGATCTGTAAAGAGTATGACAATCTCGTTTGGTCAAATAGACTTCTAGGTAAAAGTCAAGCTTGATCTGCTCCAGGACGCATTTCTTTGTCCCTGGTATCCACAGAACTCTAGCACCATATTTCACATGAGTTGATTCACTCCCTATCAGCCTTCTTCACTGTCCAGCTTCACAGATGTGTAGGGGAGGTGATGGGGAGCAGTTCGTCGCGGGTGGCAATATTTTGGGGGCATCCCGGCTCGTAGCCACACCTCTGCACACCGTGGCCACACTCCCAAGCACCATGCCCCCCCCCCATGCACTCCAAGCTCCTCAGCTGCAGCTTCACATTCATAAATAAGAATCAGGAATTTCTTTTTATGATGGCATGGACAATCCTTAACTTTGGTGTTCAGTGATATCTCTTTAAACTTGAGGATCTTATCTAGAGAGCTGAAGCTGAACTGTGTTTGGAGATCATCCTTGACTCTCTGTCTTTTTAAAGGCTCCTGTGAGGCTTTTATTTTTGGTCACGTGCTCTTCCTGAAGACATCCCTAAGGGGGTGGAGCTTCTGTTAAGTCACTGCCCTGCTTGAGAAGGTGGAGCTAGCAGTCACTAGCTCTATCTAACTGTTGCCTCAGCCCTTGGAGCTCAGCCTCTGAGGGTCAGCAGTGCATGCTTTGTAGTGGGTGCAGTCATATCAATAAAAGTTATTACAGTCTGAGAGTGGTGAAAAAAGTAACTGCAGGGATGGAGGCAGAAAGAGCAGATATTGTCTGCTGCAAGGTGGGTGCAGTGTTTGTCTTCTTGCCAGAAAATCTCACTGACTATGCTTGTAGGGAGTGCAAATTGGTGGTTCTCTTAGAAGAGAAGGTTGATGTGCTGCAGCTATGTATCAAATCTCCTCAGTGCATGAGATAACATGAGGACTTCTGAACAGAGGGAGTATTGATCCTATAAAACCAACAGGAAGAAACTGACAGTGAAAACAAAGAAGGCTGAAACAGTGAGGACAGTCGTCATCAGGAGCAGACCATACTCAAGGGATTTGGAACTGCTCCCACTAAGCAATCACTTTCTACATCTTCCTGAGGATAATGGTGGAGAAGGAGTCCAAAAAGGAGAACAGCGGCAAGAGACACTGAATGGCAAGGAAGGAGCACCCTAATGACCAACTGCAGCAAGAAGAGAAGAAAGGTGTTGGTGTTAGGGGATTAATTGCTCAGGGGTATAGAGAGAACTGTGTGCCAGCCAGACAAGGTGAATCAGAAAGTGTGCTGTCTTGCTGGAACACATATCCGGGATTTATTGAAAAGATGCCAAAACTCGTTGAGAACACAGCATAGTACCCCTTTCTTCTGATTCATGTGGGCATGAAATACACTGCACAGAACTGGTTTGAGGAGATCGTCTTGGACTATGAGGCCCTGGACAGGAAAGTCAAGAGTTTGGAGGCACAGGTGGTATTCTCATCAATTCTACCAGTGAAAGATAGGGGACCATACAAGGACAGGAAAATGCTGCAAGTGAATGACTGTCTATGCTGACAGCATAGATGGGAGAAGTTTGGCTTCTGGAGCCACTGTCTGCACTTCTTAGATGAAGGGCTACTATAGATGGGCTACACCTCACGAAGACAGGGAAGAATGGCTTTGGTAAAAGCATGGTGTATCTGATCAAGAGGGCTTTAAACCAAACCCTTGGTGTATTGGAGATGATAGCTTAATTATCTGTCCAAAAGTAATCTCTGAAAACAAGAGTATGAATTCTAAAAGAGAAACTGAGGTAAAGAATGGGAGCCACAGAAAAATTTGCCGTAGAATAAAAGATGAGAACAAACAATGCTTTTGATGTCACTACACCAATCCACAGAGTTTGGGAAATAATACAAGGTTGAAGTCCAACTGCAGGAAGATAAATATGAGTTTATAAGTTTAACAGAGACTTGGTGAGATGATTTCCATGACTGGAATATAACATCGAGGGATATAATCTGTTCAAAAATAATAGGTGGGGATGAAAAGGAGGAGAAGTAGCATTATATGTTAAAGACAAATTCACATGTACAGAAATCTACACAAGTTATCCAGTTGGACGAACGGAGAGCATTGGGGTAAAAATAAATGGAGAAAGAAATAAAAAATAACACTGTGACAGGAGTTTACCACAGGCCACCAAACCAAAATGAAGAGGTTGAATGGTGCTTTTCAGAAACAAATCTCAGAAATCTCCAAAAAGCAAGAACTAGTAGTTGTAGATGACTTTAGTTATCCTGATATCAGCTAGAGACTAATTCTGCTAAGCATAGGCTCTCCAACAAATTCCTGATGTGCCTTGCAAATGATTTTACCTCTTTCAAAAGATGAAGGAAGGAACCAGGGGGTTCAGCAATCCTGGACTTGATCTTACCAATAAGGAGGAGGTGGTGATCACTGGAATCAAAGCGGTTGGTATTTTAGGGGTACTTTAGGAGGGAGTGATGGGGTAATGCCAAATTTCATGATTGTAGGACAGTCCAAAGAAGACTATAGTCAAACATGAATTTTGCATTTCAGGAAAATTGGTTTTATCAAGCTCGGGAAAAAGCTAGGCAGAATCCCATGGTTAGATATGCTAAAGGAAAAAAGACACCCAACATAGGTGGGATTTCATGAAGAAGGAACTGCTGAAAGCAAAATCACAAAGGATTCCATGGAATATAACCTACAGCACTTGGTATTTGTTGATGGTCTCCTGTCCAAGTACTAACCAGGACTGATCTTACTTATCTTCCAAAATCAGATAGGCTCTTCCAGGAATCACCTAGTTAACTTAAATGAGTTCAAGTCTGCAGGGTCACTGCTTCCCAGAATATTGAAGGAACTTGCTGACATGCTTGCAGAACCACTTGCAAAATGTTGAAGAACAAGTGAGGTGCCAGAAGACTGGAGAAGAGCAAACTTTGTCCCTCTCTTCAAAAAAGGCAAGAGAGAGAGAGAATCCAGGAAAATACAAGCCAATCAGCCTGACCTCAGTATCAGGGGAAAAAACTAGAAAGGATTTTCGAGTGATTAGTGGGAGCCAGCATGGGTTTGTCAAGAACAAATCCTACCAAATTAACCATATATCTTTTTTAATCGAGTAGTTTAGTTGATGATGGGAATGCTGTGGATGTCATCTATTTAGATTTCAGCAAAGCATTTGATAAGATCCTCCATAATATTTTGATTAGCACACAGACTAAATATAGAATAGCTGGAAACACATCAGATGAATTGGTTGGAAAACTGTGCTTAAAGAGTTGTCATCAGTGGCTGTGCTTCAGATTGGAAGGAAGTCTCAAGTGGAGTACCACAGTGTCCTGGGGCCAATACTAGTTAATATTTTTATTAATTATTTAGATGATGGGGTGAAGGGAATCCTTATCAAATTTGTGGATGATACAAAACTGGGAGGGGTAGCTAGCACATTGGAGGACAGGACCAGATTTCAAAAGGACCTTGATAAACTTGAAAACTGGGCTGAAATTAACAAAATGAAATTCAGTAGAGAGAAATGTTAAATTCTATATTTGGGCCACAAAAAACAAATGCACAGGTATAGACTGGGGGATACCTGGCTCAGCAGTATAACAAGTGAAAAGGTGAGATTATTGTTGATGGTAGGTTGAACATGAGCCAGCAGTGTGATGCTGCAGCAAAGAAGGCAAATGCTTTACCCTGCCTCAACAGAAGCATAGTTTCCAAGTCAAGGAAAGCAATAGTCCCACTATATTTTGTGCTGGCAGGCTTCATCAGGACTACTGCATTCAGTTCTGGACACCTCATTTTAAGAAGGGTGGGGAAAAGTTGCAGTGAGTTCAAGGAAAGGCAACAAGGATAATAAGAGGAATGGAGAACAAAACATGAAGGAGGTCATGTTCAGCGTGGTGAGGAAAAGACTGAGGATTGACATTAGTGCATTCTTTAAACAACTCAAAGGCTGACACAAAGAGGATGGTGCAGGTTTGTTTCCTGCTGCCTCAGAGGGTAGAACGAGGCCTGATGGTTTTAAGTTACAGGAGGGTAGATTTTGATTGAACATTAAAAGGAATTTCTTGAAAGTGAGAGCGGTTTGGCAGAGGAATCAATTGCCTAGAGAAATTGTGAGTTCTCCTTCCCTGGATGTCTTCAAAATAAGGTTCAACAGCTACTTGCTGGGGACGCTCTAGCTGGAGATACTGCATTGAGCATGGAATTGGACCTGATGCCCATAGGCCCCATTCCAATCTATGATTCTGTGGTTTCCTCATAGCTTTCCTTCCAAGTCCTAGTCTTCTTCTTCTGACTTCTTGACTGCAGTTTCCGTTCTGATTAGTGGTTGCGCTAAGAGCTAAGGTATGGAAAAATTTTCAACTATTTCAGTAGCTCATCATGCACTTTAAAGTTGTGTAAATCACCTGTGATCATTTTTTGTTTTCTTAATGTTCAACTACTACCTTGCCTTTGTACTTTCTTCCTTGACTTTCTTCAGTGGTTATTCCAAGCCTTTGCTATTTTCTGCTAGTAGTATGGTGTCATCTGCATACCTTAAACCAGAACTTTCCAAAGTTTTCATGTTGGTGACACACCTTTTTAGACATGCATCATTTTGTGACACAGTAATTCAGTTTTACTAGCAAACCAGAGATTAAACTGACCCCTTATAACAGATTCAGACACATACATAAATTGTAATAACAAAAAGGATAACAAAATAACACAACATATCTCATGAAAACCTTTCATATATTTTTAAAAATATATTATTTATAAATAATAACATATATTTCCAAGATTGTAGGCGACACACCTACACACTTAACATGTCACAGCAGACTGTTTGGAAAGCCTTGGCTCAAACTGTTAGTGCTCCTTTCTTCAGTTTTCATGCCTCCTTCTTCTGAGTCCAATCCAGCTTTCAGCATCCAACTTAAACAAATACGGTGATAGAATGTAGCCTTGACTGGCTCCCTTGCTAATTGGTAACCATTCTATTTCTCCATATTCGATCCAGCTGGTGGCTTCTTTTCTTAAGTACAGGTTATGCGTCAGGCCAGTCAAATGTTTTGGCATGCACATTTCTCTCAGAGCAATCCTTAGTTTTCATGAACTACATAATCAAAGGCTTTGCTATAATCTATGAAGCACAGACTGATTTTCTCCTGAAATGTATCTCTAATGTATGTTTGCAATATAATCCCTAGTGCCTCTTCCTTTTCTGAACCCAGCCTGAACAACTGGCGTTTGTTGCTCCCTACATGATGAAAATCTCTGTTGTATAATTTTCTATAATTTTGAGCATTACTTTGCTTGCATGGGAGATTAATGCAGTGATCCAGTAGTTGTTGCATTTCCTGAGGTCCTCTCTTGTTCTATTAAACATTTCCAATCTGTGTGCCATTATCTTGTTTTTTATATTTGCTGGCAGATTTTAGTTAGAGTTGGAGTGGCTTCTGTCTTCGTAGCACGAAACAGCTCTATTTGTATGCAATCTGTTTTCCCAAGTACTCTGAGTACAGCTTCTACTTCATTTTCTAAAACTGGGGGCTCGTCTTCATGTAGTTATTCCTTGAATGAAGGTATCAACCTTTCATATATATAATTTTTCAATGTATTGTTTCTATCATCTTTTCATTTCTTCTTGATCATGTAGCATGTTCCCCTGCTGAACATATAACATTCCAATTCTGGGCTAAATTTCTCTTTGATTTCTCAGATGTTACAGAAGAAGTCTCTTGTTCTTCCTTCTTGTTTTCATCTTCTATTTCTCTGCATTATTATAGTACTTTTCCTTGTCTCTGCACACAAGTCATTGAACAGTTACATTCAAAGTTCTTGACCCTTTTTCTACCACCATGTATTTTTTGCTTCTCATCAGTCCTTAACTGCTTGAAGAGTTTCATCTAAGGCCTTTTTTCTTTTTCCTGCAGATAGTGTCTTTTTGCATTCTTCCCTCACAACATCCTTGGTTTTGGTCCAGAATTCTTCTGGCTCCTGGTCCATTAAGCTTAATAGTGCAAATTTATTTCTACATTAGTTTTAAATTCTACAGAGCTGTTCTTCAGATTTCATTTTGGCACAATGATTGATTTAGTGTTCTTCTTTAACTTTACAGTAGGACCCCCATATTGGCAGATTAATTACCCACTGATTCAGTTATCCATGGTTGGCTCCCCGCCTCCGCGGCGATAGCTGCAGTGGCAGGCTTGAGAGAAGCAATGAGCATGGGATCCCGCTCATCGCTGCCTCCTGCCCCTCGCCCTAGGCCCGATCACAGTGGCGGCCCATGAGAAAACAGCAGAGATCGTTGGATCGCGCTCCTCACTGTTTTCCGACCTCCTGCCTCCTGCTCCTGCTGTTTTGCCTCCAGCTGCCACTGTGATTGGGCCAGGGTGGGCAGCGGGACAGGGCATTCAATGCTATCCGCAGATTTCAGTATCCGTGGGGAGGCCTGGAACCAATCCCCCGTGGATACGGGGGTCCTACTGTATTCTAATTTTTGATACTAGCAGTTCATCGTCTGTGCCACAATCTGTATCCAGTCTTGTTTTTGCAGAGTGGAACTTCTCCATCTTCTGCTTCCAATTACTTCCAATTACAGTGGCCCCTCCTCTTTCACAAGAGTTCAGGGCACAGAACCCTCATGAAAGTGGAAAAACTGTGAATAATTCCTCCTTTACAATCTCCCTTCCATTCCCTTGCCTTTTGCACACTAGGGCCAGGCTCAAGGGAATGGGACAGGGGAGCTGGGGGGGTGCCTTCCCACGCACCCCCATTCCCTTGCCTTTTGCCTTGGTGTGAGTTCTCAGACCTCACCTGAAATATTGTAGCAAATATGTGCACTGCTGTTTAAGAAGAACATTGAGAAGCTAAAACATCTCCAGGGGACAGGGATCAAAATGACAGAAGTTTTAGAAACCAGGCCCTGTTGAGAATGGTTGAGGGAGCTAGGTATAGAGAATAGAAGATCTCCCTTTAACTATCTGAAGGTTTAATCACATGATAGATGGAATGAGTTCGTCAGGTTGAGTCAGGGCTGCAGGGGAGTGGAGCAAAGGCTGTGCAGTAACTATAATAGGAACAACAGTGAGCATGACCTTTCTATTTTGTGCATTCCAGAGACATCTGATTGCCCACTCCTAGAAGAGGAATGGTGGACTGCAAAGGGTTTTGGCCTACTATCTGACTTGGGGAAATTCACTCTAGCCCCATAACACACTTTGCCCTTCCTGTTATGCACAATAGCTACAACCTCTGTGACCCACACAGTAGAGAGCCCTGTGAAGGGGACTTTCCTATTCAACAATATTTACATATAGCACTTCTCCATTCAGAAAACCCAATTTACATGAAGGAGCTGTTATAAGATCTCTATATAAGTGATAAAATAATGTGGGTGGGGACATTATGAAGGGTGGCCATATTGATATGGTCATGAGTATGGCATGATAAGCTCTTTCAGTGCCCAAGGGAATTTGAATGTTACTTCATCTCTAGACTTGACCAACCATACAATTTCCAGTTCCTTTGACAAGCCACAAGTCAGCTGACCTGTATTTGTAACTTTTAATACATGTCAGCTGGAAGACTAGTTTGTGGACTTACCCTTCTGTGCTTAAATGTTCTTTCAGTTACCTAGGAGTGCCAAGGAATTATGAAGCTTTGATAAGTTCAGGTCTTCATGTTTGAAAATGTGGTATGTGTGTTTTTAGATGCTCCCAAACCATGTGAGTCAATGGCTGGACCCTGCCAGTTGTTTCACTGCTTGTCATGATAAGAAAATCAATTGCTATAATTTTGCAAAACTTTGAACCCACAGAATTCTTGGATGTGATGCTCATTTGCCTTTCATTAGAAACAGAAACTGTCCAATTATTTCACATATTCTTATTTTGGCAACCATTTAAAATGGAAATTATAGAATAAGTGACATTTTACTCAATATTCCCCCATCTTATCCCATTTAAGAAGCTTTTTTATGTGAAATGTTATGTGAAATTAGTAAAATTAGCAAAAGAAGAAGAAGAAGAAGAAGCAGTAGCAGCAGCAGCAGCAGCTTAAACTGCATGTCTCTTAAAACCTTAGCACAATTGGAGATAGTCAGCAAACAATGGCTCTTACCAAGCAATGCCACTGGTTGGCCGTTTCAAGTGTTTCCTCAGCTCCACTCCTCACCCTGCCTACCGTGTAATGTTATTTTAAAGTTCTTTGGCATTGATTCTATGTTACAACAAAAAGAAAACTGTGAATTACACAAACAAGAGTCTATGGCCACCTTAAAGATGAAAAAATTGATTATGACAGCTTTTGGGGACCAGGGTGTATGTCAAGTTCATGAGGTGGACTCCAGTCTACAAAAGTCTATTTCTTCAGCCTTAAGGTGATTTGAGGACAACAGGAGGGTCAGGAGTTGGATTGACCATGGCACTCTCCTTTGATCTGGGGTGAGCATCACAAACTTCTGAGGTTAATATTTCTGAGCCAGGAAACAGAACTTTTAGCAGAAGTTCTAGCTGGAGAACTGAGTACTTAAAAACCCAGGCAAAAAGCAGAGACCTTATCTATCTTTGGAGTGGTTTTTTGTTTTGTTTCGTTTTTTGCTTGTTTGCAAACCACTCTCCTCTTCATGAATTTTTTGGGAGGACATCTGTTGGGAGCAGTTATTTCTTGTGTTATTGCTTCATCTGTAACATTTAACAACAAAATGTTAAAATGGCTTCTTAAGCATATGACCCCAGTTTAAAGTGTTTAGTGCTTTTGGATTTAGAAGAGAAAGCTAAGACGTTAGAGAATCATAGAGAGATTTTTTTAAAAATTGATTCACTATCCGGAGGATTGGCTAGAGGTCTCCCTTCTCAATCATGGCACCTCAGCTGAGAAATGAGTACTCCCTCTCTCATACTTTGGGAGTTCCCTGTATTCGGCACCTCCATGTGGTAAATCATCGAACTGTAAGAACCGTTTTTTTTCAGTGAACAGTCTTGAATCTATCTTAACTAACTCCTTGCTATTCTAACCATACCTCCAGTTTCACAGGTACAGCATCCACAGAGTTGGTTATTTGTGGATTATTTTATTTTTTAAAAAAGCTTTCCTATTTGCCCCTGCCATGGAAAAATATGTTCTCTCTAGAAATGTCTGTTGTCCTCCAGTGCAATTCTAGGTTCTCCAGTCATGCTGGAGAACCTAGAGATTCCCAGAGAGAACACTTCTCTGGGCATTGCTAGGTCCTCCAGCATGACTCTGTGTCCAACTTCTGGCAAAAGTTGACCACAGAATTGCACTGAAGGACCTAGAGATTCCTAAAGAAGTTTTCTCAGGTTAAAAAAAAAGTTTTTGTGCATTTTATTTTTATTTGTATTTTTTTCTGCTTTTGTGGGGGTCTTGTGCCCCTAACCTCCATAAAAGTGGAGGGCTCACTGTAATTGGCTTCCTGGTTCAGCCAAGATTTGCCTGATCTCCACTGTGTTGCTAATTTTTTCCTTTGGACATACCCTGGCTTCTCTTGTGATCCTGCATCTGGTTTGCTTTCTTATCCCGATTGTTAATCAATTGAGATTCCTGGCTGTTAGGTCCTCTTGGCTCCTCCCAGTCTCTTGAAGAAAACCCAACTGTAATGTTTACTTTGGAGCAGGAACCTGTGGTCCTCCAGGTGCTGTTGGTCTGCAACACCAATTAACCCTGCAAAATTGGCAGGGCCATGAAGATACCACCTCTGATTTAGGCCATTTCTGCACTAGACTGTTATAGCACTATTATTCCACTTTCAACATCCTATGGAATCCTGGGGTTTGCAGTTTCGAGAGGGGCCAGCCAGCCAGTCGGCCAGTCTAGTGCGGAAATGACTTTAGATACATCAGATGAGTTGCCACATGCTGGCTGTGGGGCTTTTGGAATTAAAGTCCAAAAAAGTAACTCTTCCAGGCTCTGAAATACATTGTATTTGGGGCAACTGTTTATCTTATTCCAATCCAGTCTAAATTGAGCCTGTTACTATGTCCAATAGGAATTACAAAGCACTCCCTTACTCATACACTTCTGCACTTTCTCGCCCTCTCTGACACTGACTGACTGACACACACACGCACACCCATACACACACACACAGAAAACACAAAAAACTTGTACTAAATACATTTTTCAACCTGACTTTATGCAAACACAATGTTGTGCTGGAAGCATTAAAAGGCAATCTAGTACTCAAAGGATTAAAAGCTCATGTTAAATTGAAGACTACACTTGGCATAAACATTAAAAATTGACAGAACACCCCGCATATTAACTGCGCCGTGCTTTGTAATTAGCATTTAAAAGTAAAACATCGTTTCCTTACTGTTTCCTACTTGCTAATTTATAATGCATTTATTAAAATCTGAATGCAGAGAAGGGATGTCAGTAAGTAAAAAATAGACCTGCATTTTGGAGTAGAGGCTTGTTTATGTGATACACAAAGTAACAGAGATGAAGGTCTTTTTAAGAAGAAAGTGCAAAGAAAATGATAGCAGAAAAAATCAGAAACCAGCAAAGGCTAATTATGCAACTTCTTTTTAATATGGCAAAGACAGAAATTGCCTATGACACAGGTCAATTACAAGAATGTAAGGCGTATCATGAAAAGGATTACAATAGCTCTCTCATGAGGAAAAGTGTGTTTGGGGATTTTTAGTATTGGGGAGGAAGAGAAGTGGCGCCTGCAATAAAATGTTACAGCTATTCTCATCAGATAACATGAGTGCTGCTGTTGAACACTCCAGCTGTAACCTCCACCAGCTTTTCATAAGACATGTAAGAGCTGCCATTCCATACAGCTGAATAATCTTTGGTCTTCACAGGGGTATGTCATATTGGGAGGTTTATCTCCTTACTACTACTTGTCATTTTTAATCAGAAGTCATTTGGCAAAATTTGTTCTGCTGGGATCAACTCCAACATGGTGATACCATCCTCTTGTTTCTCCGTGGCCCTACTTGTCTGTCTTTCCTTTGGCACTTGCCACCAGAGTTTCTTATTAAAGTAGGAGCCTGTTTTTTCTTAATTTTGGAGGGAAGGAGGGAGTATTTGTGCAAACTTTGGAGGTAGCTTAAGTTTGCTGATGCTTTCCTATTGCTGGTATGGTTTTATAAGCAGCCATGGGGGGGGGGACTGAACCTCCCATTGGTAGATGACTGACAACAAGAGATGTGGGGCCTGCAACATGGAAGATATGATTTATCTATAAGATTACCCACTTACCCACTTTCCCCTAAAGCTTGAAATGGGGTACAATGTAAGTCAAATATGTAATTAAAAACACAGTGTAGATTAAATACACTAAAACACATAAAACCATTTAAAATACATCCGTTCAAAGTTAAGAATTAAAAATTGACTGGGTAGAAGAGAGAGGTCTTTAGAACATTTTAAAATGTGGACAGTGAATTATTTTGTTGAATCTCTCCCGGCAGGTCATACCACAGTCTAGGGGCAGCCGACAGGAAGGTCCTTTGGGTGACCGCTGCCAGTCTAGTCCTGGCTGGTTTAAGTAAATGGCCTGCAGAGGGCCTGAGAGTAAGGGGCAGATGGTATGGAAGGAGGTGATCCTGTGAGTAACTTGGGCCCAAACCATGTGAGGCTTTAAAGGTAACAACCAGTATCAATATCAGTATTGTATTTTGCCCAACCAGTGGAGAGATTTTAATATCAGTGCGGTATGCTTACTCCTCACTGGACCCATAATCAATCTGGCTGCCATATTTTGGATCAGATGGAGTTTCTGAACTTGGTGTGAAAGTAACCCAATGTACAATGCATTGCGGAAGTCCAACCTAGAGGTTCCCAGTGCAGGCACTACCATATTTAGGTTTTCCAAGATCTAGGAAAGGGCTCAGTCGGTGTACCTGCTGAAGCTGAACATAAGCACTCTTGACTGCCACATCTGTCTGAGCTGACATTTGGAAGGACAGATCCACGAGCACCCCCAAACTGCAAACACAGTCTTTCAGGGGGAGTCTGACCCCATCCAGAATTGATTGACATGCCTCCAACCTCAGATTAGGACCCTTAAAGTAAGCATCTCTGTCTTGTCTGGATTCAGTTTCGATTTGTTTTTCTTCAGCAGCGCATTACCTCCCCCAAGCATTCCTTCAGAGGAGACACTGTCCTTAGCTAAGACTGTTTCTGAAGGCATGGAAAAATATATTTGGGTGTCATTTGTGTACGTTTTAATGTTTTGCTGTGATAAAGTAGAAGGCAATACATAAACATATACTCTTTGGTCAGTATTTACTGACATGTTCTGTAGTAGTATAGCTGGTCAGCTATAAAGTTCCATGTCATTAAGTATGCTGTGTTAATTAAATATGATTGAATAAGCTTGAATTTTTAGCCTTAAGTCTTCCATTGTGAAAATGAACAATCATCAGTTGATGCACTTTTTAATTATGTTGATGTTGCCAGAGAAAGGGAAAGAATGGAAAATAAAATAGGACAGAGCCATGTCACCAAATCTTCATGTGAATTAGGCCACCTCCTTTTTCTGTTATCTTCCACTGTTACTCACAAACTCCGTTTCTCTCCACTCCTCTGTTTTTGTCTCCTTCCTTGCTTAACCCACAAACTAACCTACAGACCCTTGATTTTCATGTTCCATATTTAGCAATTTAAAATACTGCAAAAAATTAGAAACATTTCCATCCTGCCTTGCTCCCCCACCCCTGCTCCACCTTTCTGAAAATAGCTGAATGTTGCTTTCATGGATGGGATTACATCCCCCCTGACCTCAGGCTTGTAGTTCAGGGGTACCCCTGCACTCAGCCCTGACTCTGGATACCCAGGTTTCAGTGGTAACCAGGAGCGTGCCTGCACAATTAAAACTGGTGCTCCATCTGCATCTGTTACTGGAGATGTTTCACTTGGCCAGCTGACACATGCCTTTATTATATCCCTTTCAGCTTACTGTAACACCTTCTTTGTGAGACTGCTGTTACCCTGATTTCTGGGGGTGCCGGGAGGGACACCTTAAATATGCTCAAACAATGGGGAGGGAATTAGCAACGAGCACTAGTTGGCAATGCGAGAGGCAGGGTAACGTAGCGAGATCTTGAACCCTATGTCTACGGGGTCAGGCCGAGTCAATGATAAGGCAGAAGTTGACAATAATAATAAATGTTTTATTGAAATACAGTCAAACACGTGTATGCAACACACACACATGAAGAACTATAGAAATAAAAGGTAGGAGTGGGATAGAGGGATTTTGAGAGGAGGTTTGGTATGGGAAATGCTATACCTGTCCTGAAGCCCGGTAAAAGCAAAGAAGCTGGGGAGCGTGGATTCTCAGCATGTGAGGCTGAGGGGAGGCTCGTCTAACGGAGCGGCAGCAAGTTGGGAGGCAAGTCATGAGCGATCCAACAAGACGCTCAAAGTCAGGGGTTCTTATAGGGAAAATTATAGCCACAGGCTAGTCCATACTTGGGGATAACAATGAGTTTCGGGCTGGAGACAAAGCCTCCGAAAGGTCAATACTTTGCATGATTGAATTATGACAGAGTTGTCAGCAGAGTAGCCCGTATGCAAACGCGGAGTGCTCGAGCGTTGCATAGTCCGCTCATCAAGCTGCCTGCGCAGGGCAGGGGATCTTTTGTAAGCAGCGTGCATACATAATGTGGTACTTGCCTTGAGGTCTCCTGAAGCTGCATTCGGCAATGACTGGCCTGCCTGGATTGGGATTTGAATGGTTCGGCTATTGTCGGCCGTGTCTGTGTGTGTGCTTGTCTGGGGGCCTCGCAAGCACGTGGAGAGGAATGGGTACAGAAGGCCGAATTATTGATATCAAATGATATCTTAATATCCCACAAGCTCGGGCTAGAAACAGCGTTAACACTGCCTTTAGAAGGTGTTTTCAAAGTCCAATGGGTCCAAAGTGCTGCAGCCAAACTGTTGACTGAAGCCAATTACACATAATTCATAATCCCCTGTTACTTCAGCTGCACTGGCTACTGGTCCATCTCCAGCACAATTAAAATAGCTGGTTGGGTCCAAAGTATCTGAAAGAATGTGTCTCCCCACATGAGACTACATGCATTTTGAAATCACGAGGAAGAGCCATTCCCTCAATCCCACTGCTGTCGATGGTACATTTGGTGTGAATGCAAGAAAGGACTTTCTGAGGGTTGCTCCCAAACCGTGGGCCTCCTCCCATCAGACACTAGGCTTCTACCTAGTGCTAATACTGGGTTGGCACCCTCCCTGCTCTCCTTCTGTCAGCAGCAGGTAACGGGCTTCCTATTTATACTGGCTTTTGGTTGCTGTGATAGTTTTTAATTTTTTTTGAAAGAAAAGAAATGGAGAGGTGTACTGTAGTTTTTATTTTCTGAACACTATTTATCTTTTACATGTGTTTTAAGATGTTTTAAATCCAATGCCATTTTAATACATTGATTTATTTAATTTATAGTTAAACTTTTGTTTTACTTGTATGAATGATCTTAGCTATATTTTGTTTTTTATCCGCACTGTAAACCACCTCAAAGAAAGGCAGGATATTAATTATACTAACTAAATTCCAGCTCTCTTGTTCTAGGTCGGCCTTCCCCAACCATGTACTCTTCAGGTGTTTTACCTATAACTCCATCATCTCCAACCACCAAGACCAATTATTTATTTCCTTCCTTTTTTAAAATTGATAATGTTTGCTAAGGGATGATGGGTGTTGTAGTCCAGTCCATCTGGAGAGCAGCCATTTTAAGAAGACTGTGATGTGGGAATCCTTAACGAGAGGAGCCCCCCCTGCCCCCGCCCAGAGTCCTTGCTCAGAAGTCAAACATAGAAACACGGAGGATCAGTTTTTCCTGTAAGTGCAGGTAGGTATAGCTTAGAGCAAGCAGCTGCAAAGAGGGGGCAGGCCCCTGATGTAGGCTTAGAAACTTCCAGAACATTCCAGCAGAACCTAACAGTAGCTGACAATCACAAATTAGTTACTTTAGAGCAGGGCTTTCCAAACGGTGTGCCACAACACACCGTCGCCTGAAGTGTGTAGTGTGTCGCCTATAATCTTGGAAATGTATGTTATTATTTCTAAATCATATATTTTTAAAAAATATATGAAAGGTTTTCACGAGATACATTGTGTCCCCATACATTTTGTTATTACAATTTATGTATGTGCCTGTGTCTCTTACAAGGGGTTAGTTTAACCTCCAGTTTGCTAATAAAACTGAATTACTTTGTCACGAAATGATGCATGTCTAAAAAGTATGTCACCAACATGAAAAGTTTGGAAAGCTCTGCTTTAGAGACAAACAAGCCTACAGTTCTGCCCACATTTGCAATATCCCAGCATTTTCCAGCAATATTCAACTGACTTTAACTCTTTCAAGCCCTTTCCCCTTCAATTGTTCTAGGCCATCCTCAGTTATCAAAGTGGCACTACTGTCTTATGACCGGTATAGTGTTAACAATAATTTCTAAAAATAATACTTGTGAGCATTTACACTCATTGCACGCACAGTTTTTACACTTTGTTTGAGAAGGATGAATTGAGCATCAAAGTTAGAAATAGAGGGTTCGCGCTAGACACTCATTGGCCATTTCCGCACTAGACCGTTATAGTGCTATTATTGCACTTTCAACATCCTATGGAATCCTGGGGTCTGCAATTTCGGGCAGGGCCTTTGCAGTCAAGGGAGGGGCCATAGGACGAAATGGCCATTGTCTAGTCCAGTGTTTGGCCTCAGCTGGCCCTGAGCGCCAGTGAAATGGAAGAACACTAGTACAACAGGACCCCTGTATCTGCGGGGGATTGGTTCTGCCCCCCCCCCCCGTGGATACTGAAAACTGCAGATAGTACTGATTGTCTTTTCCCACCACCTGCCCCAGGCCCGACTGTGGCGGCAGCTGGCGGGAAAACAGCGGGGAGCGCAAGATCCCACAATCTCCGCTGTTTTCCTGTCGGCCGCCATCACGATCGGTCCGAGGCTGGAGGCGGGAAAACAGCGAGGAGCATGATCCTGCCATCCCCACTGTTTTTCTGCCGGCCACCACCACGATCGGGCCTAGGGCAAGGGGCAGGAGGTGGCGATGAGTATGATCTGCCCGCCATAGATAACTGAATCAGCGGATAATGAATCTGCAGATATGGGGGTCCTACTGTAGTAGGAAAACACCAGCAGCAGGTTCTCAGCTTCTCCAGGTGTGGAATCAGGCCCCACCTCCCTTCTGAAAGAATGTTTTATTATCTTGCCAAATCAGTACTAGGTCATATGGGGTTCTGTCTTTGAATTGGTGAAGCTTAGAAGCCTGCAGGATCAAACTGGAGGATAAAACAAAGGTGAAGGCAACAGACATATATGCAACTTACTGGATCACATTTGAATGCTTCTTTCAGCTTGGCAAAAGAGAAACCTTTCAATAGCAGAGTACTAATGACAATGCAATCCAATTCCCATCCTTTGTCTTTCTCATTTTTTCATTACTTTGCTTATTTTTTCTGCAGCCTTTGCAAAACTAGAAACACCTTGTAATCCCTCCTTTTTATCCAGAACAGATTGCAGTTTTAAGCAGAGCCCCATAAACTGCTGGTTCAAAAAAGCTAGCATGAATTAGCATTTAACACTGGAATACTCATTTAAGCAAGCAGCAAAGCAGTTGCTCAGCAAGCAATTTTGTGAGGATTGGTTTTTGGGGGAGGGAGATGTTTCACATAAAAAAAAAATGCAGTGAGTTGAAGAATCATGTTTTCTTCATTAGCACTAGGCAATGGTGTAGCTTGTGGTAGTGCAGTCCTAATGGCCTTCCCTTGCACCCAGGTCAAAAAGAAGGTCATAGTGGAGAGGGTAAATCCTTGTCCAGGGTCATCAGCTAGGAAACACAGTCTTAGACCTAAATCTAGTACTAGTCCCCACTACAGTATATCCATTGAATTAATGAGATTTGCATAAGTGTTAATTGCCATTCAACAGCTGATTCTATACATTACTCTAGGTGGCACTGCAACTGGATTTAGGCCTCAGTCCTGACCTGGATATAGTAACTGTTGCTTGGCAGTTAAAAGATCTGCCTGAATCAGACCAGAAGTCTAGGTGGTCCAGAATCACTTCAACCAGGGACCAGCCAGATGTCTCAAGAAGCCTGTGAATAGACCATGAAAGAAATAATCTTCTCTTCCTCCTGTTCCTCCATAGTTAAATTAACGAATTTCTATCAAATGTGACCACCAATGTCAGCAACATTCATCAAGGATACAACTGATGAATACAACTGTAATTGGCTACTGGAACTTGAGCAGGAGGGTTCTACTGCATTCATATTTCTTGCAGACTTCACAAAGGTATCTCCACCCTGACCTATGCTGTCCAGGGCCATCCTAGCTCTCATTGAAACACATGATCAAGCTTACCCACTATCAGCTATCTTTTGTTATATCTTTAGAGGCATTGCATTAAGATTCTACTTATCAAAACCTATGGAGTCAAGAAGGACAGAGTTAGAAAAGGAAATCTGATCTCTGTAGTTAGAGTCACTAGCCTATAAGAGATCCCTGAAAGGTCATTCACACCGAACTCGTAATACCCTAAACCCCTCATGATGATTTCTTTAGCTGTGGCTATGTTGGATCCTATACAGAACGCTAATACTTTGAGAAGCAGCAAATACTAGACATAAAAGGGAGAGCTATGCTATCATGGTCCTAATGTCAGTAAAGGAAGGATTGCCACATATTTTAGGCTTAATAAGAAATGTTAGTTATTAGTAGACGTTCAAAAGTTGGTGAGTGACTATGGAAGTTAGACAGGATTCTGGTATTTTCTTTGTGTAGACTTTGATGAGTTCGGACTTGACTTTGGTGGATGAGTTCTACGTTTGTTCTCCATTGTATGGAAAGTTTGTTATGCAGTAGGTCAGGGATTTGCCGTAATAATCGTGTTAACATGTCTGCATTTTTTATTTTTAACAGTTGGTTTTCTTCCTGTCTTATTTTACTCTATGGTTCACAATAAGGTTTGTTTTGGCACTCACTGAAGTCCTTTTAACAAGAAATGGTAGCTTCAGTTGCATGAATCCCATGCACCTATTCCAGTTAAACATAAATGTGGAACATAGGTCCACTACACTACTCATGTATCTCGGTTGCCATTGTTCCTGACTGAGAAGGGGGTTGATCTAAAGGCGCTCTCTGTGCCTTTTGCCACTCAACAGTCCTAGCTGGTCCTCCTCTTCCACTTCTGCAATCTAAGCCCATAGAACCTCTAATTCACACCACTCTTTCAAGAGGCTAAAAGGGAAGATTTGCTGGTGTTTTTTCTTCCCTGTTGATCCCAGTTCATAATCTATGGGCCCCATCTGCCTTGTGATCTCATGTGATCTCTGGTCATTGCACAGGCAGTTTGGCAGCCAGGGAGGGCAACAGCACCAACACTCTCTATCATATTCAGAATTGGTGGGGTCATATTCTTTTATCATATTGCCATTTTTGCTTCCCCTGGGCCCCTTGTTAAGTTGTCCCTGGTGCTTCCTCATATCCAACACTTAGTGCAAGAGGGTTTTAGACAAAATGGGTTCTGCCTCCCATCCTTCAACAGGTCCAGAATAGCTCACAGGTTTTGCCCATATAGAAGTTTGAATGGGGAGAGCCAAATAAAGGCTTGGAGGACATTCTAGAATGCAAATAAGAGGGGACTTGTAAGCCTGTACCACAGTTTAGGAAATTGGTGTACAAGCGTTTGCTTCAAAGATTGATTAAACTGTTCCACCAGCCCCTTGGTCTGTATGTGGCATCCAGGCATCCAGTGAGGCTTTACTTGCAGCAAAGCCCACACTTTTTGTTAACACTCAACTCATAAAATTGATGCCCTGCTCTGTGTTGACTTCCTTGGGGAAATCTGCCCTTGAAAATATTAGCAAGAGCTCCTGAGTAAATCAGGAGACTATTGTGGACTTTAAGGCCATAGCCTCTGGGTAGCGGGTTGCATAGTCAATCAGGACTGAGATATTTGCATGTCCGGCTGCTGACTTTTCTATAGGTCCTACAATGTCAACTGGCATGCATTCAAAGGGCTCAGTCATCAGGGGAGATGGGAATTAATGCCCTTCTAGGAGACCCCTTAGGTTGCGTTCTTTGACACTGTGGGCATAAGGAACAGTAGCAATGGACCTGTTAATGTATTCCTGGTCAAAAAAAAAAAAAAGCTGCCTAACCCAGTCTAACATTTTTTTCTACAGATAGGTGTCTGGACATTGTGGGCTGGCCATAATATTTCTGTTTGTAGGGGCAGAGGAATAAATGGGCTACCTCTTCCCCCCTCTTCCCCACTGGCTATTAATGGGTAACTCAGTGTACTTTGAAAGTTTGGACTTTCAAGAGTAACCTCTTCCCTCCAGGATGGCATATGTAACACGTACTGTAAGACGGGATCATTCTGCTGCCGTAGGGCTACCTGAACCCTGGTTATGTATTTGAGTTTTGCAGGTAGCAAAGCTTCCTTGTCTGCACATAACCCTGTGCCCTGGGCAATGAGGGCCCTAAGGTGGGGTCAGTTTCTCCCCACCAAACCTCCAATCCCAGGTTTGCACCACCTCAACCTCTAGCTTTTCAGCATGCTTCCCAATGGTTATTCATGCCCAAGCAGTCCCATGTGTACCTTACCAATGTGATTTTCTCAGTAGATCTCCCCAGCACATCCCTTACTAGCATTCTGCTACACTCCATATCTACCAAGGCCCATCCATCTTGCTTATTTCATTGGCTACCACCTAGTCCTCAGTGGACTTCGTGCTTATCTGTTTGGCTTCCCACATCTCCAGTCAAGAACATTGCATGATCAGGCTTAGAATCATAGAGTCAGAAGAGACCACATAGACCATTGAGCCCAACCCCCTGCCATGCAGGAATAGACAATCAAAACATTCCTGACAGATGGCCATCCAGCCTCCATTTAAAAACCTCCAAAGAAGACACCACCACACTCCAGGGCAGCATATTCCACTGTCCAACTGCTCTTAACTGTCAGGAAGTTCTTCCTAATGTTTAGATGGAATCGCTTTTCCTGTAGTTTGAAGCCATTGCTCCATGTCCTAGTCTCTGGAGCAGCAGAAATCAAGCTTGCTCCATCCTCCATATGACATCCTTTCAAACATTTAGACACGGTTATCATGTCACTTCTTAACCTTTTCTTCTCCAGGCTAAATATGCCCAGCTCTCTTGCACAAGATTCCCCCAAGGCCATGGGTAGAGGATATCGGCAGTCAGCAGGGTATTTCTCTGGGTCCTGCAGTGTCAGCCTGGCCATGAAGAACTGATAGCCCTTTATAGCTGTTCTTTGTTTTAAAGGTCATGTTAAGTCTCCCAGAATTGCCAGTTCCCTCCATCTTCTCAACATTTCAGGGTATTGGCACTGGATTTGGTGTAACCACCCAAGGCCCCTGATTCTCTGCACTTGGTTTTCATTGGGGGTTGTCCACCTCTTCGGGTCAGGTCTCCATTAATTCAAACTGTGGCATCCAGCATCTGCAGTCTGTTGCAGTGAACCCAATTGCAATCTGGAGATAGTAGGCCCAACATGTACTCTCCAATCAACCCAAATTCAACATCTTCCATTGCCTCCTTCAATCTTGCCTCCCCCTCTCTTCTCAGTGCCTGCAACCCCATATGCTGATACACCCAGCACAGTAACTTATTACTTATTCTTGCAATTTAAAATAAACTTAGCGGCTTCAAGTTTTGAGCTTTTGATTTTTTTTCCATAAGACATCTGTGTTGAAAACTGAACTAAAGGAATTGGGAGGGGGGTGAAGTAATTAGCTTTGTCTGAGGCACAACATAGTCTGACACCAACACTGACCATTCATGTGTTTGCAAATAAAAAGTGTGGACTGAAAGCTCCAACAAAGCATTCATGAGCCAATTCTTGAATAAATGTAAGAGATTATCTCTTGATTAAGTAAGATTATGGAAGGTACAAACTGATGGAGAGCCAATGCGGTGTAACGGTTTGAGCACTGTGATTCTAGAGGCCAGGGTTTGAATCCCTGCTCAGCCATGGAAACCAAATCACATTTTCTCAGCCTAAGAGGAAGGCAAAAGCAAACACCCTTGCTATGAAATCTTGCTACAAAAACTCCAGAACAGGTTCATCTTATGGTTGCCATAAGTCAGAAGTTATTTGAAAGCACACAACAGCAACAGGAGAACTCACAGAATGGACAGATTTGTTTGTTCGTAATATTAACATGAAAACTGTTACCTTAGGGGTAAGTGTTGGAAAAGAGAAACTATTCAGGAGAAGACTTTTTCAAGAAGAGGATCTGGAAGACAAGGTAGCAAGAGAGCATAAGCCACATCAAACACAGTTCCAATTACAGCCCTGTTAGACAACCACCAGATTGCAGGGCAGGGGTTGGGAGGAAGTGAGCACTTGATAAATATTTTCCACAACAAAATACAATTGGTTTCAGTGGGAGATAACTGTTTTTCATTAGTTATCCTTCACCTGTTAAGCAAGTTCCATATTTCACTGAAACCCTATTGCAGATATTAAAAATATTTATACCATTTTCTCATGGACAGCAACTATCTTGTGTGTCACCCCATTGCTGCTGAACTATTTGTGTGTGTGTGTCTGTCTGTCTGTCTGTCCCTTTCTTCCCTTATACCCTTTCACCTTCCCAGTCAAGCTAAAGACAAGCTAAAAACTCCAGAAGAGATTAAAAGCAGGTACCAAATCCTAGCAGGTTTTGATGCTGAAGATGAACAATAACCCAAGTCAGAAACCATAATCGTGGCCTCGACAGGGTGGTGCTCCTGTACCAACTAGGTATAATAAAGCATTTAGCTGACAGCAGGAAAAAAAAAGTATCACACTTCTTTCCCCCACACCATCCCCCTTTTTCACAAGAAGGCTTTTTGCGCTCATTAAATGCAACCTTATCTGTGAAATGACAAGTGTGCCTAATCTCATTTTTGACAAGCAATTCTGGCAGCACCTTCCTTTTGATTTTGAAGACACCTAGCTAGACATATATATTAATCCGTCAGTCATTGCCCCTAGGAAGGGTGTGGGAAGAGAAGGGAAAGGAAGGTGGTAGGGGAGGGAGCTAGGAATATTTGCTAAAGAGAAGGAAGGAAGGAAGGAAGGAAGGAAGGAAGGAAGGAAGGAAGGAAGGAAGGAAGGAAGGAAGGAAGGAGGACAGGAATCAGTTAACCCGATATATATACAGATCTGTGAGTACTCTCCATGCAAGATTAAACTGCATCAAATAGCAAACTAGAAAACTATTTATTGAAAAGTGCACAAGGGAGTTACTTGCCTGAAGCAGGGCTTAGAAAAACTTACTTTTTGGATTACTACACCCAAATCCCTAGCTAGTGTGATCAGTGGACCTACCTACCATCTTTCTCCCACAATGCCCCAGATTGTAACAGCAACACATACAGAGTTCAGATAAAAATCCAGAGTGGTCGTAGAGGTTACCACTTGCCATAAATTAATAGTAAGAAGCTATTAAAGAATTCTTCTCCCCACCTGCAAGACATTTGGTGAATAGGTAAACAATTTACAATGTTTCAGAAGTAACTTTTTTATTATTCAAAAGTAAACAAATATTTTTTTGAAAAAAATCTGACTGCTACAAGTCAGTAGTCTCTGGTGATAAAACACATGAAGCAATTACACCCCCCAGTAACTGCAAATAACAAAAGCAATTACCATTGCAGGAAGCCTCTAGGAGCAGCATTAAAATATGACACAACACCCCCCCAACACCTTTTTCTCCCCCTTCCAAAACAAACCAGAAAGCATTTTACTAAGCTGAAATTGGACTTGTGGCTGGGTTCATACCCACAGCCTTATGAATTTTGTTGGTGCTTTCTTAGTGTTCAAGAGCCCAGTGTCACCTTACACTCTATGATGGGACAGCAGAGTAGGATTCTGTGGAAGAACTTAAATTATATAACAGAATGATGCCTTTGTTGCAAAGAGGAATTAATTACAGGTGATTTTTCCACCGTAATAATTATTTCCAAGCTCTGAGTGCCGCAGTGGAAAATATCATCCCTCCAGTAATATAATTACTGAGAGTGGATGGAGGGGGAAGAGTCTTACAGCTCGTTTTAGGTTGTGGGAGAAGATGGTCTTTTAGAAGTCTAAAATCATGGAGGTCAAAGATACTTCAAAAGCCAAACCCTGGACTGTATGAACTCTGTAGTCCAGAATCAACATTTTGAATTGTGCCCAAAAACAAACTGGAAACTACTTGTGATCCTCCAGAACCGCTGAGTTGTTATTTTTATGGCAAAGAGCAGTCAACAGTTGAAAGTCTCTGACAAAGCTTTCAGTGCAGCTTTAGAACTTTTTGAAGATCAAGAGCAATAATGCCATAACAACAATAATGCCATATAGGCTAGGGTAATTGATGTTCATATATTCATACATAGCTACTTGGAAGTAAGTTTCACAGAGTTCAATGAGGCTTATTCTTAGGCAGGCATGTCTAGGACTGCAGCCTAAAACCCAAAAATGTTTAGAAACTTTTGTGGTTTCTTCAAGGTTCAGAGAAATACAGAATTGGAAGAGACCCTGGAAACATCATTGCAGGTCTTGTCAATGCAAGATCTATATCCAGGCAGGTGGGACCTGCTTTTTCTAGTAGCTCTGGCTCTAGTAGTTGAAGCCTGATGTAAACAAAAGAAAATCCGTTTACCAGAGACCTTATTGGACTCTATGTAAAAAGTTGAACTGTGACTTCAACGATTCAGGTTCAAGTGCCACTGAGCCATGACACTCTCTGGGTGATAGTGAACTAGTTGCCTCAGCCTGGGGTACCATGAAGGGCTATTGTAAGAACAAAGTGGGGAGAACAACCATGCACACCATTTTCAGCTCACTGAAGGAAAGGTAGAATGTGTCAGTATTTAAAACAATAAATACAGCCATAATCAATTTTGAAACCATGACCATTGGAAGTTAAAAGTGCTCACATTGAAAAAAAATCCAAATACTGGTTACCCAAAACTCCTTCTTTTCAGCAGTAAAATTAAGGGTAGGAGACCCAGTGTGGTGTAGTAGTCTGAGCACTGGACTATAACCCTGGAGACTGTTCTGTTCCCCACTCGGCCACAGAAATCTACCGGATGATCTTGGGTGCATCACACTCTCAGCCCCAGAAAGCCCAGTGATAGAGTCGCCTTAGGGTTGCTGTAAGTTGGAAATGACTTGATGGCACACAGCCACAACAATTTAGGGTCAGGAAGAAGCATTTTGTGTTGTACTTTAACAGCTTGGAGTCAGAAACGTTTGCTGGTCTGCTGCAAATCAACCAGAAATCTACCAGTAGATCTAAATCTGCTATAGGGTTTAATATCAGTTTTATTTTCCTTCCTTCCCTTGCCTTCCTTTTCCAACATATGTTTTTTGTTTTTAAACACAAGGTGTTTTCAAAAATAGTACCCTCTTTGAAGTGTCTCCATGTAAAAAGTGCCCCAGACTTTAGTTTTTCTTTAAAAAAAAAAGGAATAATTAATACTTAAACCCAGGTCCCATGTCAAAAGCCTCAGTCTGTTTATTAACTGCTTATTACTATGCTTGACGGTTAAACCTAGAATGGATGAAACTTATCTGCACAGAAATCACAATTTGTTCTTCACGTTAAGAATGCGCCCGTGCTAAATCCTGCACAAAAGTCGTTTTGAGATCTTGCCGCCTACGGGTCACGTGTCCAGCAAGTACATCTTGCAGTTCAAAGGAAGGATGGCTTTTCCACCAGGCTTTTCAAACATTTTCAGATTTCAGTAGCAAAGCTGTTTAAATAGGGACCCCATCCAATCAGAAGCCCGGCAGGACCAGTTTTCACAGATACCGAGAGGTGGAGGCGTGTCTGTATCGATGTACCCGTACACAGTGTGTTTCTTCCGCTTTCTTTCGACCCCCCTACGATCCAGAAAACCCGTTCTTAGGTGGGCGGTGGCCTAGAGGGCTTCAACGGAGTGGGGGGACCCCGCACCACTATCGCTATGCTAACCCATTTAATACCACCGGGCAAGTAACAAAGGGCGGGCCCTCAGGCTCGCAGGATCAACAGGTCGGGATCCTAAGAAAGCCGGGGGAGCGGGGGGAGGAGGAAGCAAACGCTGGAACAGGTGAAGCGTGGCCGGCCCGGCCGCCCTTCCCGTCGCCGCAGCCTTCTTCCCCGAAGCCGGGAGAGGTCTGGCCGCGCTGCCGTCCGGGCATCTCTGGGAGCACAGGCTAACCAGGGCCGACCATCAGGATACTGAAGCAGGGGTTCCCCGTCCGGACCTTGCTGAGGAGGAGGAGGAGCAGCAGCAGCAGCAGCAGCAGCAGGAAAGGCCCCCTCAGCTCCCGGGGGCCGCTGCGGGTGGGAGAAGGACGCCGCTCTCGGCGGGGCTGCCCTGGGCTCCCGATGGGCCCGGAAAGTTAAGCCTGGGACTCCGGCGGCTCGGCGACCATCCTCGGCAGGCGTCGTCCTAGGGAGCGGGACCAGCAAGACGCGAGGGCTTCGTCCGGCCCCGCGGAGCCGCTTGACAGCCGCCTCGGCTCCGCCTCAGTTTCTTCCTCTCGGAGAGGCCGGCGCCTCCCGACATCTCACTCGCGCTTCGAAACTAACAATGGGCCCGCTTTCGCCGGAGCCGGGAGGCTGAGCCGGGCGGGGCCAAGCGGGCGAGGGGCGGGGCGAGGGGCGCCGCCGGCTGGCTGGCGGGAGGGAGGGAGAAGGCAGTAGAGGGGGCTGCGGAGCTGGTCGGAGGAGGACCTCGGCGCGCGAGCCAGCGAGAGGGAGAGCGCGGGCGGCGCGGCTGCACGAGCGCTGCTTTTCTGCGGGTTTCCCCGAGGCCCAGGCCGGCGGGGCGCCTTTGCTTCGGGCCGCACTCGGTTCCGGCCTTGGATTATGGGGTCGCCCCGCTCCCGACGGGCCTCGGCGCCAATGGAATTCACCTGAACCGGAGCAGCGCAGCAGGCGGGCGGGCGGGCGCTTTGTGCGAGGCGGCGCGGCTGTTGAGCGGGGCGAGCGGTTTTCTTCGTGCTCGTTCCTCCACTTCCACAGTTGGTTCCCCGGAGAGAGCGAGGCGGCGGCGGCAGCAGCCCGGGAGCGGCCTGCCCTCGGGGGTCGCCGGAGCTCGGCCGAAGCGGCCGGCGGGTCTTTTCTTGCCCCGGGCGCACATGGATCCCTTTGTCCTGCCGGCTGGACCCTCCCGGCGCGGCCCCTGAGCCCGGCCCCCGCCCCGCCCCGCCCTCCCGGCAGTCGCCCCTGGAATGGCCGAGCGCCCCGGGACCCTTCCGGGGAGAGACGCGTCCGTGGACGGAATAGTTTGCTTCACCTTTTGGGAATAAGCGCCGCTCGGGCGGACCGGCGTCGGAGGGAGGCTCGCTCGCGCCCGGACGGCGGCCCTCGCCCGCCATGGACTTGGGAAGTGCCGACTAGGCTCAGCCCTCGAGGACTCGGGTAAGGGGCGCCTCGCAGGGGCACCGGGGCAGCCTTCGAACGGCTTTCTCGCCCCCCGCTTTTGCCGCCACTTCTGACGCGGGCCCCGTTCCCGGGTGGGGCGGGGGCGGTCGGCCTCCTGGGGCCCGACGGGGCGGGGGAGCTCCGTACGCCCTGCGGCGTCCCCCAAGTCCGCCCAAGGCGCGACTCAGCGTCCCTCTTCCTGCGGCTTCCGGATCTGCTTTCGGTGGGTCTGCGGTCGGAGCTGGCGCGGCGGGAGGGGGAGGCGCCGAGGGCTGGTGGGGAGGGGCGCGGGGGCCACGCGCGGAGCCGAGGGGGCGCCGGCGGGGCCGGGGCGGCGGACGGGCGGAGGCTCCCCGGGTCACCCGGTGGTTCGATCGTCTGAGCGGAAACAAACAGAAGAACGCCGAGGGAGGCTGCGGTTCGCCGTGCCCTTAGAAATGTGCCTTCTTTTGAAGGTCTGTTTGGAGTCGTTGTTCTGGCGTTAGGCGGGATGCTGCGGTGCGAGTGAGTGGAGGGTCGGGTCGTGGGCCATGGCCGCATCGCACTCATACGGCGCGGTTATTCCACTTTCAGCATCCTATGGATTCCTGTGGAATCCCGACCGGCCCCTCCTTAAACTGCAAACTCCAGGATTTCATAGGAGGTTGAAAGTGGAATAATCGCGCCATAAGAGTGCAGGTGCGGAAATGGCCTTGGTCTGGCGCGTGGGAAACAATAAAGGGAGGGATTTCGTGAGATGTGGCCACCTTAGGAAGCGGGCTTCCACGGCAGTTTTCCTGTAAGCCGTTTGCCCCGGGTGAACTACTTTTTGCCTTGTGCCCTCCTGTGGCGTTCCAGAGCCATGTCGTCGTCGTTATGCCCTGCTCCAGTCGAGGCTTGAAGTTGCTTCCCTGCAGCGGTCTCTGGCCCGGTGGGCCAAGGGCAGGCAGGTCGGGCAAGCAGGCAACTGCCTTGGTGTAAGATGCCGCCGCCGCCGCCGCCGCTGCTGCTGCTGAGTGTCGGCTGCGGGGGAAATCTCTTTGTATGGTCTGAGTCTGTGATGTGGGACGGTGTCTTCAGATCGGGCTTGTGAAAACACTTCCCTGCGTCGGGAGGATGAATGGAAAAGCAGCTGGTTCTGCTTGCCCTCCTCCCCCTTCCACCCCTTGCTGGTTGGATGAGAATGCATTCAACTAATAGGTTGCGGTGTGCAAAGCCTCCCTCTTCGGCTGGTGCATACTTCCTTGATGCAAAACAGTCTCTCAGCCCCTAATTATGGCTTGGAGAATTCTCTCCCCCCTTCCCACTCAGACTGGAGGTGGCTCGTGGGACGGATACTGGCTTTCAAAAGCCTTTCATGTCAGAGCTGATGTTTTTGCAAGTGCTTGGCCTCCCTGTGTGCCAAGAGACAAAAGCACCAACTCTTTCTGTCTGGACAGGAAATATTTTCAGTAATACATCCTCCTGTATGGCAATAAATTCCTTGATAAAAGAGAGAGAGAGATCTGATTCCTTGAGCCTGAAGGTTTGCTGACTCCTAGTATTTGAGTCCAAGGGAACTCAAAGCTGTGTACTAGCTGAAAGTTTTGTTTTGTTTTGTTTTTTTAAGTGGTGCTGGTATGTGTAGGTGAAGGCAGAGATTATTTGTTTCTTCTTCATCCACTGTTACCACAAGTTTTGAAGTTTTGCCTTTGTTGATTGAAAGTGGTTTTTATTTGTCTGGAGTTGTGCATTCCCAGATCTGTTTAAGGTTGGTGTTTGCACACCCATGTAAGCATGCTTGGGAACCCAATGAAAAAGATACATAATGGGTTTGCAATACTCATCTTTTAAAGAAGATGTTAAGAGGAGAGTGCGAGAAAAAAGTACTCCTTTTACATGTGAGCTCATTTATCCTTCATGAAGCCCCACTGGTGTTAAATCACCATATGTGAGGTGAAATAATGAGAGTTATTCCCTCTCCCCACAATATTTAGTAAGTGGAACTCTGCGCCTTCCGCCTATTTCTATCTTGGAGATCATAAATGCTACCACCTCCTATGTTGCTCTCCTTGAAGCTGCCCTTCCTTGCACCACAGTTACATTTGTTTCTCATTTGGGTTTATTTGGAGGCAAAACACATTTGGGAATTTCTCATCTCTTTTTCTGCAGTCCTTCTTAGCTGAAGGAGAGAGAAAACAGTGTCCAGGGAAAAACTGAGCTTATTTTCTGCTACTTAACTGAAGGATGAAATGATCGATTTATTTATAAGCTAACTATCAAGCATTTTCTGATTTGTTTCAATCAGCAATCCAAATGGAGGGATAAGAACACATACCTATAACCTTTGCATGCCCTTTAATAATTTCTTTCTTGAACTGATAATGAAAGATAGTTTGTTACAGACATTGATTTTTTTTAAAAAAAAATGCAATATTTCATGGAATATGTATTCTCTGTTCTGATTCAGAAACATCCCAAAGAAACCTTTACAGTAATATTGAGAGAGGTGTTTTCAGTAGCGATGGCTAAGACCTTCCATGGATAAATGCATCTTAATACTTTTCTGTTAGATTAAACTTAAAAGAAGCCTTTCTGTTTTTCTTTAGATTGAATATGTGGGTGTGTGCATGGAGAGGGGAAGGCAATTTAGTCAGTGTGTTCCAAATATTAAAATATGCAAATATTAAAATAACATCAGGTTATCAGCTGTGTTGAAAACCATCCACGTATTTTTTTTTTTTAAAATAAAAGGTATGTTCGAGGAGTAAAAATACATATCCAGTTTGGATTTTTGGGAAGGGAGTACAATTAGACAATAGCAGATGAAGTCCATTGAGGAAAGTTAGCTTTTGTTACCTTGACAGGCAAGGTTACAGAAGCAGTGAGAAACCTCTACAATTGGGTGGAATGATATGACTGATCTGTTCTCTGAAATGTTAACTTTTTCAGCCTAGTTCACTCTAGATGTTTTATACATTTGACTGTTCTCTTACAGCATTTTTCCCCATGATTAATCTGTCAGTAAATAATATGTGTAGTGTTTACACGCCATTTGATAAGAAAAGTGAATTCTACAGCCTCTTCTTTTAAGATGCAAAATGAATTAAGCTGCTGGGATCTATTTAGAAATTTTGTGAATGAAGCCCTTTCAAACTGTAATGGAAAGTCAAAACTAAATAAAACCTCAATTATTTTAGTCTGCTTCAATGATCAGTAATGTGTTTTCATGCACATTTATTTGGAAATATTGTTGTATACCTTCAGGTCACTTCTGACTTATCGAAATCATAAAGCAAACCTATCATGGTTTTTTTTTAGCAAGATTTGTTCAGAGAGTGGTTGCCATTGCCTTTCTCTGAGGCTGAGGGAGTGTGACTTGCCCAAGGTCAGGTGGCTTTCATGGCTGAGTAGAGATCTGAACCCTGGTGTCTCAGATTCGTAGTCCAGCATTCAAATCACTGTAGCATGCTGGCTCTCAGTTTAGAAATAACCTCTCATAAAAGTGGTCTTGGAAGAATCTAAGTAAACATGTTTTGGAATAGCAGCATAATGTGGTTATTCCCTTGATAGTAACACATTTAACATGCTGTTAAAACTACCTTTTTATATACTTGTTTGAAAGTACACTTGGACGTGAATTAGGACTGTAGACATCTGATTTGTTGTCATTGTACGCAAGTGATCTTAGATACTTTTTGCTAAGAGATAGGTTAAATTTTTTGGACTTTTTCCTTTTCCCACTTATAAAAGCAATTTTGTTTGAGGAAGGTAAGTGGTGGATTTTGGACACATCTATGTTCATGACCTCTAATACTTTACAGCATATTGAGGAACCTGAAATATCTGCTTAATCTGAGACCCACAATGTGTTGTCTTGCATGTTATACTATTTACAGTAGAAAATAATCTCATGATTGCAGTGAAGGGGTCAATGAGAAAGGATTACTGAATTTATAGTAGCGGTCAGTCACAGACCATTTTTCTCAGTACCTTAAATATACCAAATCCTGTTTGATCTTGGAAGCTAAGCAGGATCAGCTCTGCTTAGTGCTTGGATAGGAGACCACCAGTGAATATGAGGTGCTGTAGGCTATATTTCAGGGGAAGTTACTGACAAAACCACATCTGAATATTGGTTGCCTAAGAAAACCCTCTGAAATTCACGGGGTTGCCATAAGTTGACAGGCACCTTGAAGATGTGTACACACACGTGGCTACTGAGAATTGCAGTCTTCTGAGTGCTAATCTTACTGAAGGCAATCAGATTTACTAAACCTTCATGGGATTGCGCTTTGGTAACCCTGAGGATCATTTGTTTTTTAAAAGAGAGACGTAGTCCGAGCTTTTGTAAAATGAGCTTTTAAAAACATGAGTTTTAAACGTTGTATTCATATTGTCAAATTTTGAAATTTTATTGTATTTTCTTAATAGTAATAGTTTTAAGCTGCCCCGAGCATGGTATATAACTTTGTGTTTAAATAAAAAAAATCTGGAGGGGGAAAAATGATCCGTTTAGAAAGATGATGGCAAAAACGTCTCAGCGATGAGATGTTCTCACTATGCACAGTGGAAAGCTAAGAACAGCCTCAAACCTCTAATATATTCTTGTATGCCCTGTCACTGTATTACTACAGTGAAAAACATTCATACTATTGGCTTTTGTTGAGATCTGTCATATTACCCTTTTGGTTAACAGACTGCCAGGACACATGTCCTTCTCTGACAAAATGTCCTGAAACGTGAATTTCAATATTGCTTTCTGTACTTTTGCTAATTGAGACTTTGATTTTCTCAGTTTTGGGTGTTGCTTCTTTTATTCTCTGCCTTCAAGTTGTTTCCGTCTTACGGCAACCCAAAGGTGAACCTATCACAGGGTTTTCTGCAGCTGAGAGCGTGTTGCGTGGCCAAAATCAGCCAGTGGATTTCCATGGCCGAGCAGGGAACCAAATCCTGGTCTGCAGGACTCAAACTGCTACCCCGTGTTGGCTCTCCAAAGATCATTACAGATAGTTAAAAGGATAGATTGAGCCCAAGGCACTACTACTTGTTCAGCGCAAAGCAGATTTGAGCTCCTGGATAAAGCAAAGCTCTGGAATTGCTTCTAAAGATCTTGCTTACACATTATGTTTCTCATACCTTCAGGGATTGGGACTGGAATGAATAGCACTTGTAATTCCTTGTCAGCTTTCTTCATTCATTGGAGAATAATGAAGGGTAAATAAAGGGTGACACAAAGAGTTCATTTATTCTGTTTCCCATGTTACATTGTTTTTACTTATCTTTGTATATCCATTTTAAAACATTTAAAAGAAAATAATCTTTTATTTTTTGGCATAGCCATAGAAAAAAGATAGAATTAAGAGTGCTTTTTTTAAAAATAATATAATCGTGGGGAAAGAACTTCGTTCTGGTTGCTTTTAGCCAAAACTAATCTGAAATAATGGGGCCTATTTGTATGGTAGGATAAACATCCCATATTAGTAATGGATGTTCATGCAAGTGGGAATTGCTGAGATTCTGAAAAGTCCCAATTCTACTCAATGGATATGTTTAAAGTATCAGAAGAGGTGTTGGAAGCACACAGAAGATCTGGATGTTTGCTAGAATGGGATATTTTCAGTTTGGAAATCCACGTGTTAAACTTCCTGTCATCTGTGAGCAGGCCAGTGTGTCTCAGCCTAACCAGTTTCACCAGGTTATTGTTTAACTAACTCGCTATATGCCTCCTTGAGGTTAGCTTGGATGCGGAATGAGTTACAAATAATAATACAGTTTCCCTCTTGCTTAGCGTTCGGCACATCCTAAATCTCTGTCTGTCTGTGTCTCTCTAACACATGCATATACAAATGGAACAATTAAAAGATAGTGGTACAAATAAACTGTTTTTTTCCTCCTCTGCCTTTTTTTTATATGCTCAGGTCATGGTAAGATATTCATAGATGGTGAAATAGCACCATCTTCTGGACATTCAGAATTTTCAGTTCAATATTGCAGTCTTTTGTAGTACCTCCATCACTTAAAATTTCAACATTTTGTAGTGGATGCTCTTTTAAAATGTAATCATTTGTTTTCCATTTTCTTATTTTCTTTGTGACTTAATAGTCTAATGTGTCTTCTTCTTAATTTGTATTTTTAGGCATCTGATGCCAGTTCTGAAAAGTTGTTCAACACAGTTGCAAAAACAGGTAAGTGTGCATTTCTCCCATATCTCATAACAATCACTCCTTCCAACTTCATGAAAACCCAAAACACTTACCCTATGTTTGCAATCAGAAACATAGAACAAAGTTTTCATGCTCAAAACTGACAGTGTTTCTTTTTTGTTCTCTCAGCTGTTTTTGATATTTTGAGCAGCACCATTGAACCAAAAAAAGTTATGTTAATAATCACAGTTTTTTTAAAAAGGTAAACAAAAGGTATCTAATTTGCCAGGCCTGATTAATTTTTCTGTGTTTAGAGACAACAGTGTAATCATTCATTTCTAAAGCTCCCATACTTAGTTCATTTCATACTGGTTTTTGAAATATTTTAATGTGACCATTCAACATCTGTTTGGATAATTGATACAGGAGTATGAATAGTCGATTTATGTAGCAAGCAAACATTATATATAGCATACTGTTGTATGATATTTACACAACAATTAATATATTGTATTCTCCATGTGAAACAAAAAATGTAGAGTGTCATGTCCCATTACAGTCACTAGACACAACATGTGTGCCCCTGTGGCAATGTGAGCACGTGCCTGCTTCATCCATAATGGAATACAATGCTTCATGCATCCGTGCAGAGATCACATGAGAGGAGGACTCACTGTAATAAAGCTGTAGCTTTGTCTGCGTGCTTTTCAAAAGTCAGTAAAACTATGTGCAGCGACATAGTCTGAAATAAACATTATTTCATTCTTTCCACACCATAAGTATATTTTTGTTTATGTGCATATGATTGCAGCTAGCAATGTAATAGGGCAGTGATGGGATTTGCTGTCAATCATTTGGTGCTGACAATTTGTTTTGTGCTTTTGATGAGTTTGGAAGTTGATTAGTTCCTAATCTAATTTATGAAGTTAGAATAGAATTAATTCTATCTAGCTTTACTGATTTCCTTCTCTCTTTCTGAGTCATTCACAAAAATTAAATAAATTTCATACTTGTGTTGTACTTGGTTTTTGTTTTGACAATGCTTCACCTAAAGTGTAGTATTCTGGATGGTCTGAAAATATTTCTTCATGAGAGACCATTGTCTAGTGGCAGAATACCTGTCTTGCATGCAGAAAAACCTGGATTCAGTACTGCTTCTGATTAAAGTGATAAGGCCATAAGAGTAGTGCTGAATCAGAAAAAAGGTTTATCTAATCCAATATTCATTTTAGACACTGCCCAACCAGATGCTCATGGGAAGTTCACAAACAAGACATATGAGTTACAGCAGCCTCTCCAACAGCTGATATAGTAATATATAGCCAGAATCATGATTAGTAGCCATCAGGATTATTGTTTAGGCTTGTCTTCTATTAATATGTGTAACCTCCTTTGAAAGTTGAGTTGGTGACTTAATGCACAATATGTTTGCAGTTTCCATAATCCAGCCATGTGTTATGTAAAGAAATAAGTACAGCGGACCCTCCACTTTTATGAGTTAGAGGAGCAAAAATGCTATGAAAATAGAAAAACTGAAAAATCTTGAACAATTATTTTTGTTACATGAGAACACTTCTCTAGGAATCACCAGCATAACTCTTTGGTCAGCATCTGGTGAAAGTTGACTATAGAATTGTGCTGGAGGACCTGGAGATTTCCTGGGGAAAACATATTAATCATCAGATCCACAAAAGGGAAACCAGAGAATGTGGAGGGCCAACTGTATTTTGTCTGTGTTGAACCTCCTATTGCTTAGCTTCACAGGGTGATACTGGCGTGTAAAATTATGAAAAGGAAATAATAGGAAAATCCCTCATCCTGCTGCTAGAGACCCTGAGATGCCATAGCTAATCAGAATGGACAACACTTGCTGTGGGAATAACAGCAAGAGAAGGAACTTGACCCTGTATCTTCTTTGAGGGCTTCTCATAGGACAGGATAGAGCTGCGGTGTGACCCAGAGGAGTTCTTGCATCCTGAAACATGGGCTTGTGAACTGACTCAGTACAAAGTCTAGGGTTCCCGTCACCAAATTGCCATTATCTTAAAGGACTTGGCATACTTTGATCTTTTTATACATGCCCGTAGTTGCAGAGATTCTTAAGTGGAAGGCTGTATGCCTTTGTTGTGGTCACTTAACTTTTTGAATTGACTATTTTCTTCCTTTCGTATAATGCAGTTCTCTCTCACTTCCATGTGCATCATAAAGTGAAAAGGCCGAATTGTTTGAAACTGTAATCTGTAAAATCTAGCTTTTCCCTAATAATTAGCAATTGTTGATGATTATTAGAGGTGCTGGTAAAGTTCCCCAGAACAATGAACGAGGAAAGAGATTAATATGTGCTTTTCACAGAAGGGGTATGCATTTGAGACCCAGAGCTCTTCTTTACCTCAGATTAAAAATGTCTCCATCTTCTTTGTCCCCACAAAAATAAGGTGTGAGGGATGATTGTTTTCAAAATGAAAATCTGGAAGAATTATTTCACTGTACAGGTAATCCCTCCACTGATACAAACTACAGTTTTCCTACACCATCCTTGTGATTGTAGCAGTCTACTAGCTAGTGGGGAGACTTTCACGACTTAGCTAGGCTGTTTGTTGGACAACAGATGCACAGTCCACCACTGGGGACTGAACTCAAAGTGTTAGCAGCTTGATAGAACCAAGTAGATCTTGCACTCTGCTGGCAGAGCCTTTGGCACCCCAGGATCACCTCTGTGCTGTGATGAGGGAGGAGACAGGGCTTGAAATGAAGGTGTTTTGTTCTTGATTTTCTCCTCACGGATTGCCACTAGCCTAACTTCTTCCCTCCAAAGCACTGCAGGAATGTTCTCTTCAATTCATGGACCATTTAGGAAAGTATTTGTTCTGAAAATCATGGACTGTCGTGGTAGTTAAAGTGACATTGCTGCTGAGGACTTGATAATTGGTTTTATGAGAGCTTACCCAGGGTCTTCAGGCTACCAGGCAGTTTAGAGAACTCCAAGAGTGACCATGCATCCCCATTATGTAGCAGAGAAGTATAATCCTTCCTTGATATAAGCCCTTCTCCTGCTTATGCCTTAATTTTCAGTTTTGAATGCACCTCTTTGGAAATCAGGAGGTCTTGCTTTCTAGCTAATTGTGTTGGGGATCAGTAAACAGATCAGTGTTTGATATGGGGCAGGGCAGACTTTAGGTTCACAGGATCTGCTTTTTTTCTACAAGCTCCTCTGGATCCATCAACTGGAGCTTGATACAAAAAAATAATAAAATCTGAGCTCTGGAGTTTTTTTAGAGTTCAGAATTGGACTCACATTTTTTCCACAAAAGTCCACTTCTGGTTACTCTAAATTTCCTTCATTTCAGCACTGTACTTTAGAGCAGCCAATCTCAGTAGGAGCCATGTGTCCCCCAAGGGGGTCCTAGCGTATTTGCAGGGGGTCACAGACTGAAGACTGTGAGAAGGGGAGCCCTAAAGGTTTTTGGGAGCCCTGGTAGCTCAAATACTCAAGCAACAACCTTAATTGGAGTCAGTAGTTTCCCTCCTGTTGATAGTGATTCTCTAGGTAATTACAGTTCTCCTTCTGAATAGTTTCCCTCCTGTTGATAGACCACTTGCTACTTTCCTTGACAGAATCCAAGAACAGAATTGATATTGCAACAAGAGGTGACCTCTGACTGCCATTGTCTAATTTGGAGCCTGATATTATGAAACTTGCAAAAAAGCACCAAGCTCTAACGGATTGCATTAAGTTTAATTTCATATATTCTTTTTAATAAAGTTTTTGTAAAGACCCCCCCAATTCATATGCTTTTTAAAAAAGTTTTTTTATAGTATGTCAGAATGTTCAGGCGTTTTTGTTGTTCAGTAATAAATGGTTTTCTGTCCATCCGTTTGTATTATATTCCTGTTTGACAGAAGGGCCCTGAAACCTGCTAAGAGCTACTGAAGAGGCCATAGCCAGAAAACAGTTGACAACAACTGCTTTAGAACAGTCCTGCTCAAAGCAGTAATCTCCGAGCCTTTGGCTGCTGCTCTCTGGCAAGCTTCCAAGAAAGGAAAAATAAGCTGAATCAGTGGACCACAGATATAGTTCCTGGCACCCTGGGAAAAGAAACTTGCTACTCCCCCATATTAGAAAGCCCAAGAAGCATAGGCAAAGGGGGTCAGGTTTTTTTCATGTGGTTGGTAAACAATTAGAATCAGAAATCTTTGCAGTTCATATGGAGATCAGCCCTCTGCCCACCCCTCATTTACTGGTACGGAAATGTGTAATATTTTGACACATAGCTTTCTTTTTATATGTGGCTTATTTTCCACTGTGCATGTTTCGTGGCTTACTTTTAAAGTCAGGACAGTGCTTATGTAATGATTCCCTCCCCTCCTGCCCGGTCGCTCTTTGTAGCCCATATGAAGCCCACTCATTAGGTCTGTGATTCTCTAGGTAATTACAGTTCTCCTTCTGAAATGACTTTGATGTATATTGAATTCAATCTATTTTTAATTGCATAATGTAGCACTGGTCCTGTTTTATGTATTAACATCCCTTTGAAGTTCTGATCTGGAGGATTCCCCCTCCCCTGCCCTTTAAACTAGAAAGGGAGGAGGAAGAAAGCTGGGCTAAATGGATTTATTTGTCTTGACATCCACAGAGGAACTTATTCTGAGAAGAGATTAAAAACAGGCAGGGCAACATGACAGAGGTGATGCTCGCATTCAAGAGACTGGAATCCCCCAGCTATACCTGACTACAACTTTGTTTTGCTAATGCCATCTTTGAAAATTTTGGACCTAATGATAATCATCTTTGAAGGTTTGACATATGGACATTAGGCTGTGAAACCTGGAGATTCCAGATATAAAGCCAGTGGAGAACATGGCCTTCCCCAAGCAAATACCCTCCAAATATATTGGAATTAACAACTCCCACCATCCCCAGCCAACACTGTACCAGGTTGAGGAATACTGGTGCTCTCCTTCCAAAGAGTTATTGAAGAATTATTTAGGCTCATGCAGAGATGAAAAGATTGAAACAGCAGCTCATGTACTGTTGTTTAGTTATATTTACAGAGATTTCCAGAAACTAATAATTATGCTGCTGCTGTTGTTTCTTTCTCATGTTTTAAATGTATATTTTTCCTCTTGTATTGAGATAGTCTGAAGTCCTTAACCATTGTAGTAGCTGTTCTTTATGATAAGGTTTGATATGGTGCTTGAAAACTTAAGTTGTTATATATATTTTTTAATTTGTTCTTTTTTTAAATTGTTGTATGTTTCTATATTTGTATATTTATTTCAGGGGTGGAGGTTGGTTCAAATTCTGTCTCTGCTGAGGAATGGATGGTGATAGATGAGGAGGAGGTTCATCTCTTTCACCTTTCCTTTCTTTCTTCTCTCTTTTGTTTTCACAGAAACTTCATCACCAATGTTCTTATTTTGGTCACTTTCTCAGTTTAAAGGGAGGAGGCTGTTTAGGAGTGAATGTGCCTCACTTTGGCTTCATTTCTGGCCAAGGTTTAGTTCCCATGAAAGGCTAAGGATTCTTTTGTGTCCATTAAAGTCAACACTGGCCTTTTGTCGCCTTTGCTTGGGAAGCTGTCTGCAAATCAGCTTTTTAGCTGATGCTGGATTATGTCTTTGCCACTGATTTCCATCCAAATGGCAGCTTTTTCTGCTTGCCTTCCAAAGGTTTCCTTCTTCAAACCATGTGCTAATTCCAATTGGGAACATGAATTGCCAGGGAGAAATCATTGTAAATCCAGGTACTTTCAAAAAACAGCATGAACTTGTGAGGAAGATTAAGGAATAAACTGTAACATGACCTTTCCCGACCAGCACACCTCCAGATAGCTTGAATTATAGTTCCCTTCACCCTCCCCCACCCAGCATGGGGATGATGGGAGTTGAAGTTCAGCATCTTTGGCAAACTTCTATATGGGAATGCTGCCATACAGGAATAGTTTGTATGGCTGTTTTAAGATGTTCAAGATGAACAAGATCTAAGATGCTTGATGTCAAGAAACAAACCTAGGATGAGCTGTACTTTTTCTAAGATAATGTTGACAGTTGCTTCCAAAGCAAGTTCAGGCAACATGGAATGGAATAAATTATCTGGTGTGTAGTTTTTGTTCTACTGCTTTTCCATAATCCCCGACCCCTAGCTAATATTTAATTGGCTTTCTATATCCACAGGTAATGTATCCACAGATTCAATGAACCACAGCCCAAAAATATGTAAAACAAAAAGTCCAAAAATAAATCCTTGATCTGCACAGTGAACACTGTGCTAATGTGTAGGCATACCATCGTCTCACACTCTCTCCAGCACTCGTTTGAGTTGTTCACCATTGTATATAAGGGGCGCCATTGTATATAATGAGACATGAGCATCCATGGATTTTGTTATCCATGGGGAGTCCTGGAACCAAACTTGAACATATTCCAAGGACCCACCGTACTGCAAGGGGAAGTTTGTAGTCTGTGTTTTAAAATTAAAGGCCTCTTTGTTTGGCAAAGAACTAGAGCTAACTTTTGTTCTTCAATTTTATATCTGCCAAGAACAAGTTCCAGTTATTCAAGGAAAGGTGATATGTGCTTTGGTTGTTAAATAACAATTCAGGACGGTCTGGCCATTTGTGTCTTATCTCCTCTGCTATAGACCAGGAGAGGAAAACCTGTAGGCTTCCAAATAATGATAAACCTTAATTCCCGTCATCCTGGGCCAGTGACCATGCTGCTTTGGACTGATAAGAATCTATCTTCACAGGTTCCTCACACCTGCTGTAGATCATGGAACTGCTTTATATCAAGGCAGGCAGTTATTTTGTGTAGCCCGGCATTACCTGCAATCACTAATTCTGGGTTACAGGTCCTCAGCTGGTGTTTAACTACATCCTCTCATTGGTTTTTGATTGGAGGTGGTGGATGTCGGAGTCCAGCAACATTTGATGAAGTCACCAGATGTCTACAATGACAGTTGTCAGTAGCAGGAGTTCCTTTCTCAGCCCTGCTGCATGACCTTTCTTGGGGAAGTATTTTTTCAGTTTTTCAGATGGGGAAATCCTAATTTGAATCGCAAATTGTAACATGGGTTCCAAACTGTAACATACTTCTTATCATTTGTTTTTATTTGTTAATTTTCTCTTTCCATTTCTCGTTAGTGCATTCATAAAAATGGTGAGCAAAATTCTGTATATTTTTAGGAATGATTTATGAGAACACATTTTTGTGAATATGGGGACAAAAAGATGGGCATTCCAAGGTTCTTTGTACAACTATTTAAATGTAAAAGAACTCTCTTCTTCCTTTTTTTCCCCACAGTCTGGTCAGCTTTCCCCAGGATTATTTCCCCCGTTTCTCTAAATTCGTAACGCATGTGTCTGTTCATTGCAAAAAGTCATAGGCCTGATCATGTCCTGCAAGTGACAGCTACTCCCAGAGTACTAGGCAGCCATTATCCTTTTCAGCATACTTTTTTTAAATAATATTTTAAGCTATTAAGCCATTATCAAAGGGGGGATGGGAATCGCATGACCCTCAAGATGTAATTGACTGCTGCTCCCAGCATCTCTCAACGAAAAACATAGCGTTGGAGTTGGAAGGGGCCACAGGGTCCATCTAGTCCAATCCCTGCTGTTCTCCTGAAAGACGGCCATCTAACCTCCATTTAAAGATCTCTGAAGAAGGAAAGGTCACTGACCTAAGAAGCAGTCTATTCTACTGTCACACAGTTCATACAATGAACAAATTTAAATTTAGGTGGAATCCCTTTTTTTATACTGTTGCTGTCGCAGCCCAAGTTCTGTGTTAGGTACCTGTTGATGCCTTGTGCCCAGTAAAAGACCGCATCAGGGTGAAGATTCAGTGAGTGTTTATTTCACTGCACAAAGAAAGGTGCAAGGAGGGTATTTTTTCCTCAATGCAAGCATGTCTGAAAGCCAGAGCACAACTTGTTAATATACTCAGCACAAGGAAGTTAGCAGACAAACTTTGTTACATCATCAAGAGATTATATAACATTCACATGCACACTAGCCCTGTTAGGTACCAACATCCCATAATATTTTGTGGGAGGTGCAGCTACAAGTCTCCTCCTCTGAGAGTGACTTTTAGCATGCTAATGTGCGCTTTCTGTATCCCCAGGCTCTGTCCTTGGTGTCTCTGATCTGCCTTCTAAAATATATTGTTAACATATATTTTAGTTGGAGGAAGCATGGCACAGCTGTGAAGATTTTAAGTGCATTTTTGATGTCACTAAGATGTTCTGCAGTTGCATTACTTAGAGAAGGAATGGGGGCATGTCAGAATCAAATGTGACTGTGGTTGTGTGAATGGTAATTCATGTTAGGATTCCTTTTCCAGATAGCTGTTTATGTAATGTCTTAGTTATCTGGTGTCTCTACTCTTATAGTTTGTGCTTTTAAGTGTGTAATTGCAGTCTGGACAGTCCAGAACATGAACTCTTTTCCCTTTGTAAGAATCTTTATTTTATTTCCTTGTGCTAGTCTTGTACCACCTCCAATGGAGTAAGAGGTATTGTATTGTCTCTGCAGAAAGACACGGATCATAGGAATTGTTTTTTGTCTGGTCCAGCCAAGCTGATAGTGTATTCAGAATAATGATAAATCCCAATGTGCCTATTGTAATCTTTCAGGGTTTTTTTGTTGATACTTTTTGGAGTTGTCAGCTAGATAAAGTGTTTGTTGCACAAGCAGAGCAAGGTGGAAGACGAGATTGAGGCACTATGATATGTTTCATGTGATAGGATGGTGGTTGCCACCCATCAGTGGGAGAAGTGTTACAAAATAGCCATATCTGTACAAACACTCCTTCCCAGATGCACATGTGTATACTCAAAAAAGGAAGCAATTTTGACACTCTGGCCTAGCAGAACAAAGGGTTAGCTTGGAAAAGCCTTTTCCTAGTCAAATCCTTTAGCCAGCACTTCAGCAGAACTCCATTATCTACCAGCACCAAGTTGATTAAGTTTCCTGATTAAATAATTGAAATACTGAATACATCCCCCAAGTCAAAGTTCTGCCTTTCTCCTAACAGGTGGTCCATTAGTTGGCAAACAAGGCATTACAGACAGGAAGGGACACTGGTAGGACATGTCACCTTTGGGGCAAGAGTGAGTGACTGAACAGTTCTCTGATAGCTTTCCTAAATGGTTGCTTACCTGAGTCATTACTATCTTTGTGCTGACCCAAGTATTGGATACTGTGCCTCTGGAAGTTCAAGTGGACACCCTTTGTCTGAGGAAGTCCCTTTGTTTTAGAGAAACTTTGACGTCATCCTTATCTTTTTCTGCATAAGAGATCCTTTAAAAATCCTTTTAAAAGGATTCCAAATTCAGAGCAATCCTTTCTGGGATGGCATCTCCTGAAGCGAGAAACCAAGTTGCGTGCCTCTTCTATAGGCCCCTTGCTGAGCTGAAATCGATCTTTCAGGCCTCCCAGAATCTGGGATTTTGATAAGAGAACCTTGTTAGCTTATTTTTCTTTCTCAAAGTCCTGTCTGGCTTAAAAGGGCTTTGGTTAGCTTGTCCTCCTTTCTTTGCATTTTTCCAACCAGGAGAGTGCCCTAGCTTCTCACAAGCCTGAAGGGGCTAAGGAAATGTAATCTTTCAGTTTCTTAAATGTATATCTCTGGGGTTACTTTCCATGCACGCTGCAGCTCCCAAAAAACTGCTATCTCATTCTCTGGTGTGTGAGAGTTGTGTGTGGATTAGGGAACGTGCTTAATTTTGGAATCTCTTTCTCTCATCTCTCCCTCCTTGAAGGTTTGAAACTGCTTTAAACCGCAAACCTTCACAGCCGTGCAAGGTTGCTGTTCTGTAAATTTGAGATATTCTACCATAATATTTCCTATTCCCCGGTGCAACTACTGTGTATATTGAATTGCAGTGTACTCAGTACAATTCTCTTTGTAGAGACTTCTGTGTGAGTGTGGGGTTTTGCATCCAATTTTCTTGATACGCTGTTTTGCCAGTTACAAGATCTCTGATAGGCATGCCTACTCAGAACATATACGAATTCATTCATGTGTTCATTCATGTGTTCTGAGATCGTACCTGGTAACAGACTAGTGGAAAATTTGGGCAGACACATATTATTGAGTTCACACACGTATTAAACATGCTAATATAGTGTAATCTTAGCAAAATTGGACTCTGTGCAGTTTTCCTTTTCCATCTTCTTGTGTGCTGACAAACCTTTTCATGTTGATTCTGAGAATGTTAGAATGTTAAATGCCTCATTAGAAATGCTATGCTAGAATTGTTGGTTAGAAATTAAATGCTAAAACTGCTAGACAGAAGTTGGTAGAATTTAAGAATAGTCCTATTAATCATAGAATCCTAGTGTTGGAAGAGACCACGGTGGCCATCCAGTCCAACCCCTTGCTATGCAGGAACACCCATCAAATTATTCCCAGCAGATGGCCATCCAACCTCTGCTTAAAACCTCTAAAGAAGGAGACTCCACCACACTCCGTGGAGGCAACATATGCCACTGCCGGAACTTTGTTGAAATGCTAGGAATGTCCTGACAGATATTGCTAAAGCTGTTAGAAGTAAGTTTTTGAGACTCTAAGCTTGGAAAACTCCCTTAGTAGGCCATCCCTAAAGTATTGTGTTTGCCCTCTGCTTTGGCTACCCAAAGATTTACTTTAAACTGCACAGGAGTGCTTTAGCACTATATGCTCCCTGGGGCAGGTATCTGGTTTAATAATCCCTGGGCCTGGGTGCTGTTCTAAGTAGTGTGTGGTTTGAGCATTGGACTTCAACTCTAGAGACGAGGGTTCAAATCCATGTTCAAACTTGGAAACCCACTGGATGACCTTGGGCAAGTCATATTCTTCAGTCTTGAAGGGAATGGCAAAACCCCCTCTGGAGAAATCTTGCCAAAAAAAAACCCCCAAAAATTCTGTCACCAAACAACTGAAAGGCGCAGAACAACAAATCAAATTGACAGTGGCTCTGAGGTTACTGCTAGTTGCTTTAGTACTCTTGGATGTGGTTCATCTGTCCCTGGAGACTTGAATTCATTTAGAGTAGCCAGGTATTCTTTTACTACCTCTTTGTCTATTCTGGGCTGCAGTCCCCTTCCTCTATCATTCCTCTGTTGCCAGTTAGAGCACTGTTTTTCCTTTGGGGAAAAGAAAGAGCCCTGTTAGCATTTCACCATCCTCTGTGTGCAGTGGCCCCACTATTTCCTTATTCTTCCTTTTGCTTCAAATAAAGTTTAAAAAAACTTTTTATTATTTTTAACCTCTGTAGCAAACCTAGCTCATTCTGAGCTTTGCTTGTTTGACTTTCTCCTTATAAATACTGGGTATTTGTTTATACAGTTGACCTCCACATTTGTGGGTTTGACTTCCACAGATTTGTTTATTTGTGAGTTTCTTCAACCCCTGCCCCTTCCACCTCAGGCACTTGATTTCTAGGAAAATCTTCCTTCTCAGCAGCTGCAAGCAGGCCATATAGCCATTTAAGAACCTATGTCTGGTCTTTCTGCTCCCCTAGACACTGCCTAGCCAACTAAGGAGGGCTTGCAGCCTGTTTTCTCAGTATCACATACCCTCTCCTGATCCCTCCCACATGCCCAAGAAGGGAATGGTGAGAAAGAGGAATTGTAGGGCCACCGTGCTGACCCGACCCCTTTCCCTCTCCGTTCCCTGATCCGCTTTGGACCCTGTGTGCCCACTCTCCCTGCCATACCTCATCCTCCCCCCCCCATATACACATTTTGATATTTGTGATTTTTCCACTTTTATGCAGGTCCTACATCCCTAACTCTAGGAAATGTGGAGGGCCAACTGTATTCCTCTTTGGTGGTTTCTCTCTTCTTTCCTTTCTTATGGATGTCTGTTTAAAATCTAGGAATTCACCTAAAAGTTTTCTATAGGTCCAACCTGGTCTCTTTAAATACCTTCCACTTTTTCTCTGACTGGAATTGTTTGCAACTGCACCTTCAGAACTTCACTTTCATAAACACCCATTCATCATGAACCCCCATCCTTTGAGCTTTTCTGAGCGTGGCATCTTACCCAGAATTTTCCTAAGCTTACTGAAAAGGTTGTGCATGTTTGCCTTCCATTTTCCTCTGTAGAATAAATCCCAAGAGGACATGGTCACTCCCACCTAAGAATCGCATTACTTCCACGTCATTAGCCTGTTGATTAAGATCTAATCTGAAGCACCCTTATTGCTTCCTCCACCTTCTGTAACTTGCAACAAATATTAAGGTGGTTGGAATCTACCATCTTCGTGGTCTCTGCGCCTCGCACAATAGGATCTTCGCACATGTGCAGTTATGGCTTCGGAAAGTTCCAGAGCTGAGTAGCTTGGCAGGAACTCCTCCCCCTTCCAGTGTGGAGCATGCTTAGTCCTGCCAAGCTACACTCCCTCTCAATTTTGTTTCGTGCACCAACCAGTTAGCAGCTTGGAAGGCTTCTGCTGAGTAGTGTTTTCCTTCTCTAACTTCTCTAATTTCTCTTCTTTCTCTTCTCTCTTCTATCTCCTTTAAAACAAACAAACAAAAAGAGAACCCCCACCCTGCCTTCTCCTCTATGTCTTCTGCACTTTTCAAACTTTGTGTATCTTGCACTCGCAAGGCTTCGCTTTCAGATGCTCATTCGGAGTGTCTCTGTTGTTTGGGAAAGGGGCATAATGTTCAAGTTTGCCCCATCTGCAAAGAATTATCATCTCCCAAACTTTGAAAAACAGAGCCTCCTGCTCCTACTGCTGGAAAGAGGTTCTACGCTTCAAGGACCAGGCAGCCTTGAACATGGCTTTGTTCACGGCTTCAACCTTGGTACTTCCATCCGAACGCCACTCGGTACGAATGCCAGCCTCTATCTCATCGGCCTCCTTGGTACTGAAGATGCCTTCGATGTCAACTCCTTCTGTTGCGTCTTTACTGAAGATACCCAAGCTTTCCAAAATGTCAGCTATTACATAGCCCTCCACTTTGGGAGAGGTAGCTGCAAGGCCACTCATCCCACCTCCGACTCTACTGACTTAACAACCAAGACTGGTACCGACCCTGTCAGTGAGGAAAGATCCACCCTCCCAACACTTGTCAGTGGCACCTAAGAAAAAGAAGAAGGAGAAACACCATTCTCCCACTCTGTCTTCACAATCCTCACTTGTGCTGTCAGTATCAAGATCCTCAGTTTCCCCTGATACCAGGACTGCTTGATCCATTCCCACACCGCCTCCGACTCACTCAAACACCAATGCTGGCGCCCTGTACTCACCTGCTCCGTTGACTGACCAAGTTCCATCCTTGATGATATTGGTTCCATCAGCCCCGGTCTTAACAACAGTAACAGCAACTCTCCCCTGCTCTGCCCTAACCTTCCAGAGAGGAATGCAATCCACAAACGGCTGACCGACAATTGTCACCCTACATCTGGACTGCTCCTGGGGACCATCCTCATCTTAGTTTTGGCCATTCCCCAGACCATAGGGACTGTGGTAGATCACCTGTCCATTGGGATTGTCGGTACTGCCCCATTTATTCTACATCAGCTGTTCGAGAGGACTCACCCTTCTCTTCCACCTCCTATATCGCCAAGTATGGCCACGAATACCTCTGGAGGGAACACCCTGGCTCCTGTTACTCTTACTCTATGACCTACCAGGATCGCTACCAATCTGATCCCCATCGTTGGTCTCCATGGGACTTCCACCTGTACCATTCCAGATCTCAGTCCTGTTCTCCTTTGCACTCACGGTACTTGCCACAGTCTCACCACCACCACTCTCAGTCTTTCTCCTGGGACTGAGACTACTGTGACCGTACTTACCAATTCCGGGCGACTTCTCCACCTCCACCAGTCACGACCATGGTCTCTCGACCTCTCCTGGAAGAGCCCTCCATCCCAACTTCGATACCGACCTTTACTCCTTTGGTACTGGCTCAGTCGGTTCTTGTGTCGATATTGACAACCATTCTGATCACCCTGATACCAACTTCTGCTTCTCCCTCAGTACCACTCTCAATACTGTCTACGATGTCATCAGTTCCAACCCACCGCCTCTCCGCTACTCCACGGGATACCCAACGAGTTGCCTTGGCATTGGCTTCTTCAGACACCTACGACTCAGAGGAGGATTCTCCAGACTCACGGCCTCCATCTCAGGACTTTCCTCCTCTGGCCTTCGGAGAACTGACTCCAGACACGGCTCCCAAGGATATCAAGTAATTTTCTGATATCCTCCTCAGAATGGCAAACGCACCCAGACTTGACGTCTCTGGACCCCCTCCATCGGTCCAGGACCTGGTTTTTCATTATGTCGACTCCTGTCCCATGGCAGCTGCACCGATTCCATTTCGTCCAGCTTTACAGGAGGTTGTGAAGCATCCCTGGTCCCAGCCAACCTCCTTGCAGCCCATACCTCATCCCTTGGAACACCTTTATAGCACTCAACACAAGGATGTGGAGTTCTTCAACCAAATGACTGCACATTCAAAAAGGAGAGATACAGTAATAATAGGAGATTTCGATTACCCAGATATATGTTGGCAGTCAAACTCTGCCAAGACAGCAAGGTCCAGCAAGTTTCTTGCTTGTCTTGTAGACAATTTCATGCTCCAGAAGGTGGAAGAAGCAACAAGGGGATCAACTATTCTAGATCTGATCCTCACCAATAGGGATGACCTTGTTAATTAGGTAGTAGTTGGATCTTTAGGGGGAGTGACCATGCCCTATTGGAATTTGGCATTCAGTGGGAAGGAGAAGATAAGTGTAGCCAGACACTCATCTTAGATTTTTAAAAAGCGGACTTCTGTAAACTTAAGGAGCTGCTGGCTGAAATTCCATGGCCAAGAATAGTGAAAGGGAAAGGAGTTCAGGAGGCGTGGGAGTTCCTAAAAAGGGAGATACTGAAGGCACAGTCTAAAACTGTGCCAATAAGGAGGAAAAATGGAAGGCATCTGAAGAAACCAGAATGGTTGACTAAAGAACTCTCAGCGGAGCTAAGTGTTAAGAGAAACATGTTCAGGAAATGGAAGAAGGGGGAAAACACCAAAGAAGAATTTAAGCAAGTAGCTAGGAGATGTAGGGAGAAGGTCAGAAAGGCTAAAGCACAGAACGAACTTAGGCTGGCCAGAGACATTAAAAACAATAAAAAGGGCTTTTTTAAATATGTCCGCAGCAAAAGGAAAAAGAAAGAGGCGATAGGGTTGCTGCTCAGAGAAGATGGCGAATTACTAACGGGGAAGAGAAAAGGCAGAACTACTTAACACCTTCTTTGCCTCAGTTTTTTCCCAGAAGGATACAAGCACTCAACCTGGCAGTTGGAGAGCAGGTGAGGAAGCAGGGGAAATGCGGCACATAATAGGTAGAGAGGTGGTACAGGAATACCTGGCCACACTGGATGAATTCAAGTCTCCAGGACCAGATGAATTACATCCTAGGATATTAAAAGAACTGGCAGAGGTCATTTCGGAACCACTTGCTATAATCTTTGAGAAATCTTGGAGGACAGGAGAAGTTCCAGCAGACTGGAAGAGGGCAAATGTTGTCCCCATCTTCAAGAAGGGAAAAAAAGAGGACCCAAATAATTATCGCCCAGTCAGCCTGACATCAGTACCTGGAAAGATCCTGGAGCAGATCATTAAGCAGTCAGTTTCTAATCGCATAGAAAGCAATGCGGTAATCACGAGAAGTCAACATGGATTTCTCAAAAATACGTCATGCCAGACTAATCTTATCTCTTTTTATGATAGAGTTACTAACTTGATAGATGAAGGGAATGCTGTGGATATAGCATATCTCGATTTCAGTAAGGCCTTTGACAAAGTTCCCCATGACATTCTTGCAAAGAAGCTAGTAAAATGCCGGCTGGACAGGGCTACTGTTAGTTGGATTTGTAGTTGGTTGACCGACCAAACCCAAAGGGTGATCACGAATGGCTGCTTTTCATCCTGGAGAGAAGTGACTAGCGGGATGCCACAGGGTTCTGTCCTGGGCCCAGTGCTGTTCAATATCTTCGTCAACGACTTGGATGAAGGAATAGAGGGCATGCTCATCAAATTTGCAGATGACACCAGATTGGGAGGGGTTGCTAATACGCCAGAGGACAGGATCAAAATTCAAAATGACCTGGACAGATTGGAGAGCTGGGCCAAAGCTAACAAAATGAAATTCAACAGAGAGAAGTGTAAGGTCCTACACTTCGGTAGAAAAAATGGAATACAGAAATATAGGATGGGGGACAGGTGGCTGGATAGCAGTACTTGTGAAAGGGATCTAGGAGTCTTAATAGACCACAAGCTGAACATGAGTCAGCAGTGTGATGCAGCAGCCAAGAAAGCCAATGCAATTCTTGGTTGCATCAATAGGAGTATGGTGTCTAGATCGAGGGAGGTAATGGTACCATTCTACTCTGCTTTGGTTAGACCTCATCTTGAATCCTGTGTCCAGTTCTGGGCACCCCAATTCAAGAAGGACATGGTCAAGCTGGAACAGGTCCAGAGGAGGGCGACCAAAATGGTGAGAGGCCTGGAAGACATGCCCTATGAGGATAGACTTAGAGAGCTGGGTATGTTTAGTCTGCAGAAGAGAAGGTTAAGAGGGGACATGATAGCCATGTTTAAATATTTGAAGGGATGCCATGTAGAGGAAGGAGAGGGCTTGTTTTCTGCTTCTCCAGAGACCAGGACAAGGAGCAATGGATTCAAGCTGCAGGAAAGGAGATTCCACCTGAACCTCAGGAAGAACTTCCTGACGGTCAGGGCTGTCTGGCAGTGGAATATGCTGCCTCGGAGTGTGGTGGAGTCTCCTTCTTTGGAGGTTTTTAAGCAGAGGCTGGATGGCCATCTGTCGGGAGTGCTTTCAGGGTGTTCCTGCATGGCAGGGGGTTGGACTGGATGGCCCGTGTGGTCTCTTCCAACTCTACATTTCTGTGATTCTATGATTCTGTGATTCCTCTTCAACCACCCCACTCAGAATTCCATTATAGTTGAGGCTTCCCAAACTAAAGGTGGCAAGAAGGTGCACACTACTCCTCCTGATCGAGAAGGATGCTGCCTAGATATATTTGGCCACCGCTTCTGCTCTGCTTCTTGCGTCATTGCCAGACTTTCTAACACCCAAGCCTGTCTCACGGCATTCCAAGGCAACATTTGGGATAAGATGTTCCCACTAATCTGTCATCTCCCAGATGACCACCAGGCCATGGCTCTACAGTTCTACAATGAGTCTGCAGCCCTTTCCAACCAGCAGATACAATCCTCTCGTCATTTGGTAGAACGGTAGGCGCCACAGCCCTTCACCAGTTTGCATGGCTCCATTTGGCTGGCTTGACAGAAAACACCTGCAAATGAATTGAGGACCTCTTCTTCGATGGTCAAGACCTCTTTCATTCCACCATGGACGATGCAACGGATCACCTCATGAAAGCTAAACTCACTGCCAAGAAGATGGATTTTCCTCCTCAACTTCAAGCTCAAAGATCCCATCCATATCACCCTACATGGAGGCGCACCTTATCCTCCTACCACTCTTGTTCACTTTGTTGCTCCTCGCAACATCTGCTCCGGCCCCCACATGCCACACATTTAAACAAAGGCAGGTCTCCTCTAAACAGTGTTCCTCCACCTCAAAGACCCAATTTTGACTCTTCCTGCAGGTCGCCACCTCTGCCAAACTTCCTTCTAGTAGACCACCTTTCATCCAGGGCCCTGAAACTTTCCCAGCACTACCACATCTGGCAGACCATAACCTCAGATGCCTGGGTACTTACCATTGTCCATCTGGGTACGCCATTGAATTTGTAAGTACACTTCCCATAGGCATCTTCCAGTCTAGGCCTCCCAACCCCATCTTCCTCCAGGAGATCAATGTTCTTCTCCACAAAGGAGCTGTGGAAGAACTGCCACTGTCTGCCAGAAGATTAGGCTTCTTCTCCCAGTACTCCACCATGCCCAAAAGGGACAGCGATCTTTGGTCCATTCTGGACCTCCATGGGGTCAACTCCTTCATCCAACCCCAGAAGTTCAAGATGGTCAAAACTGGCCTCCATCCTCCCCTTCCTCAGGCGAGGGGACTGGTTTGCCTCGATAGACCTACAGGATGCTTATTTTCATACAGCAATCCATCTTCAACACAGGAGGTTCCTCCACTTCGTGGTTGGGAACTTGTGCTACTAGTACAAGGTACTGCCGTTCGGTCTGTTGGTGGCACCCAGAGTATTTATCAAATGTATGGCCACCGTCGTCTCCTTCCTCTGCATGAGGTGTGTGATGGTCTACCCCTACGTAGACAACTAACTATTAATGGCATCCTGCAAGTGGAAGCTGTACAGAGATATTCACTTCACTCTATCTCTCCTGTCTGACCTGGGCCTCAAGGTCAACCCCAAGTCCCATTTGGAGCCTACTTGTACCCTTGACTTCTTCAGAGCCACCCTGGACTCCAAATCTCATCATGGCCTTTCTCCTGGTAAACAGGATGCATGTTCTCCACTGTTGCACTGCCAACCTTCTATGCAGCCTGACATCCTCGGCCCATCAAATCCAACAACTTCTTGGCTTTGTAGCGGCGATACAGCAGTGACCTATCTTTCCTGCCTCCGAGCTTGACCCCTGCAACACCGGTTCATTGGTTCATCCACCACTTCAACTCATTTTATGATGACCAGCGCAGAAGATTCCACATTCCTCATTCTGTCAAGGACTCCCTACACTGGTGGCTGTTTACCCGCCACCTTCTCTCAGGGATTCTGTTGACTTCACCCACTGCTGACACCTGATGGTTCAGAGTCACTGGACTGCACTCAAGGAACACTTACACATCAATGCCTTAGAGCTCCTCATAATTTTCAAAGCCCTCTGATCCTTCGAGAAACTCCTTCAAGGCAGGATAGTCCAAGTGTTGTCCGACAACACCATTACTGTTTGTTACATCAGTCACCAAGGTGGGACTCACTCCTCTCTACTCCTCCGTCTTGCGCTGCAGATTTGGGATTGGTGCATTCTGAGGGACATACACCCCATTGCTGTCTATGTAGCAGGTCGAGACAACATCACTGCAGATACCCTGAACAGAGACGCATCTTTCTCCACCACAAGTGGTCCCTCTCTGATTTGGTCTTCTGCAAAATTGTCTCTCGTTGGGACATGCCAGCAGTGGACCTGTTTGCAACTCAAGAAAACAAGAAATACACTCTACTACTGTTCCAGAATGGGGAAAGGACCCCAATCTCTCAGAGACATCTTTCAGTTCTCTTGAACTGGAGGCCTCCACTACATCTTTTCCCTATTCCTGCTCTTGGGGAGAGTGGTGGCCAAAATCACTGCAGACCATACCAACACAATTCTCATAGCCCCTTACCAGCCAAGACAACACTGGTTTGGTTGCCTACTGACAATCTCCCAAGGTTGCTGGATGATTCTGCGCTCCATTCTGAACCTTCTCTCCCACTCCAAGGGCTGGGTCCTTCATCTGGATCTCTCTCGCCTTCAGTTATCCATTTGGAGGATAACTCCTTAGATTCTCCAAGCATACTTGCAGTCCTGCATGCTTCTAGGAAAGACTTTGTGTGCAGGTCCTAGAAATATAAGTGGCGTAAATTTGTAACCTTCATTACAGCTCGTTCCAAGGCTTCATCTCCAGCATCTTTGTCAACTGTTCTCCACTTCCTTCTCTCCCTGAAGGAATGGAACCTCGCTTTTTCATCCATCAAGATCTACCTCTCGGCCATCATTGTCTATCATCCTTTGAATTCCCCATTCATAGCTCTCTTCAGGAATCCAACAGTTAAACAGTTCCTCAAAGGCCATCACCACCTCTACCCTCCCGTTATTCTACCAGCACCTCCATGGTCACTATCCCTCATCCTTTCTCAGCTGACATGCCATCTGTTTGAGCCACTTGTCACAGCTGACAGATGCCTCTTAACCTTCAGGACAGTGTTTCTTGTTGCCGTTACATCCACTAGAAGAGCAGGGGAACTCTCAGCACTCCACTCCAATGAGCCTTTCCTTGTGTTTCACAGAGACAGAGTGGTTCTTTGTCCAGATCTCTCCTTCCTCCTGAAGGTTGTTTCTCACTTTCATCTGAACCAGGATCTCATTCTACCTGTCCCCATCCTTACCGCTTGGGTGCTCCCTCCACTTGCTGGATGTGTGCAGAGCACTTGCCTACTATGTTTAATGGACCGCTCTCTTTCGCCTCACCCCACACCTCTTTGCCTCACCCCACACTTCTTTGTCTGTTATGGTGGTCAGCGAAAGGGCCAAAAAGTGTCTACTCAACAACTCTCCAAATGGGTTTTGAAGACTATTCATCTTTTTTATGAACTTGCCAAACAGCCCACGCCTCCAGGCACATTCAACAGAGGCAGTGGCCTCTTTGGCAGCTCTACTCCGAGGAATAGATCTCAAGAAACTCTGCTGTGTGGCGACATGGTCCCAACCTTCAACCTATATTCAGCGCTACCGTCTGGATTGCAGAGCTTGTCATGACACTCGCTTTGGCCGCAGTGTGCTCTCTTCCATCCTCTAGGACCTGACCCACCATCCTACGGTAAGTTATTCAGTCTCCCATTGTGTGATGCACAGAGACCACAAAGAAGAAGAAGAAGTTGCTTACCTGTAACTGGGTTTCTCTGAGTGGTCGTCTGTGCCCTCACACAAACCCCCACCCTACCTCCCCTCTTTCAGGTTCCCTCTTGGCAGACTTCGAAACTGAGGGGGAGCGTAGCTTGGTGGGACCAAGCATGCTCCATACTGGAAGGGGGAGAAGTTCCTGCCAAGCTACTCAGCTCTGGAACTTTTTTTTTAAAATAATTAATTTATTTTTATTTTTATTTAAAAGTGACCTTTAAAAGTGATGAGCATCCTTTAAAAGACTGCTGCTGTTGGGTCAGTTAAGTGAGCGAATTCCCCAGACTGACTTAAGGGGTCGGTCACTGGATTACACTCCCCTCCCACCTTCCTTCCACCCAGGTGAACCAAAGGGCCTGGGTGGCCCCCGGGCACCTCCCACCTAGCCACTAACCAGACCCTGGCCTCCTCAGCTTTAGAAAGGTGGCTTCTTCAGCTCTGGAACTTTCTGAAGCTGCAACTGCGCATGTGCAAAGATCCCATTGTGTGAGGGCACAGATGACCACTTGAAGAAACACAGTTACAGGTAAGCAACCTATGCTTATTACTGTATCACTCTTTTTTCTAATGTTTGGTCATTTGTTTTAGGAGGACATCATCCAGATCTTCAGCCTGGTTTGGGGACCTATTGTAGATGCCCACAGTAATGTCATTGTTGTTTCTCTTCCCTATAATTTTTACCCAAATGCTCTCAACTGATTTTCCATGCTTGAAGTCAAGAATCTCCTCACAGGTGTAGACATCATTGACATGCAATAATAAACCTCCTCCTTTCCTGCTGGTCTTTTTCTTTTTAATAGGTTATACCCGTCCATAACTACATTCCTAACAGGAGACTCATCCCACCAGATTTCAGTGATGTGTATTAATTTCCTATGCTAAGAGATCATGTTCATCTGGTTTATTTTCTATACGCCGTATAGTATATACTGTACTACTTTCAATACTTTGAATGTTAGTGCAGAAAAATTTAAGGCCATTTATATGTATGTATGTATGTATGTATGTATGTATGTATGTGTTTAAGGTCATTCTCTGCTGATTTCTTGTTGTTGTTTTTCCTACTCCACTGTTGGGTTGTTGCACTACTGGCCGAATTATCCCTGTATCATTGAAGGCATTGTCCACTGCCCTCCGGAATCCTCCCTCCCTGCCTCCCTCATATGGCTTAATTTGAAGCCCTTCTGATCAGGGTTGTGAGGTGCATAGGAAACACATCTGTACTAACAGCTGTTAGGTGCAACCCGTCTCTGCAGAGCCAGTTGTTCACTTAGTATTTTTCTCCCTCTACCTGGGCCATGATCTTCAACAGGGAAGAGCAGTGAAATAACCACCTGGGCTCCGTGGTCTTTCAGCTCCTTCCCCAGAGCCTCATTGTTTCTTGCAGTGTGATGAAGACTGTATCTTGCAGTATCATTTGTTCCAACTTGGGTGAGGAGGAGGAGGAGGTAGTTGTTGGTGGGCTTGATAAGTCGGGTCACTCTCTCTGCTACATCATGAATTTTTGTATCTGGAAGACAGCACAGCTCTTGAGACATCTTATCAAGCCCGCACACTACTGCTTCTGTTCCTCTCAATAAGGAATCACCTACTATGGCTGCACGTCTTTTCTTCTGGGAGCTGACAGGAGTCCTTTTATCCATAGAAACCTCTGTCATCACCTCCATGTCTTCTGAGAAGTGAGGCTGTTATCACAGTTCCTGTGCCTCGTAATCACTAATGGGATAGCTAGAAATTAACAACATAGTTCTTCTTCTGTGTGTCATATTCCGACGAGTTTCAGCCTCCTTTATTCGGGAATTGTTTCTCTCCCTAGAACCGCCCTGTGTCTTGTTCTTCCAGGATAGTCTGCTCCACTTGAGTCAAAAACAAAGCAAAACAAGACAAGACAAAAACAGAAAACACCTCCATCCTCCTTGATAGTTCAAAGTGTCAGTACGCATGTCTCAAGGTGCTGTACCAGCAGGGCGGTCAGTTTACACTTATTGCAGACTGGTGTATATACCCAGCATTGCCTGGGATTTTATTTTCTTGCAAGTAATACTTGTTAGAAAGATTCCCCAAACTGTCTTGTCCAGTACCTGTAACTTTTCTCCATATTTCCCAATCCAATCTGTATTCAGAGTTATTAACATACAGAGGTTGGGTTCCTGAGGGAATACACTGACCTCTTCCTTGCTGCTAGGCCTCATCTCCATAGCAACCAGCCTATTGAAGACAGTCACTGTTGACAAAGGCCCAAGAGTTCTCTGGCTGAGAATTCTAAAGGCCCCTCCCTGAACTGCAAACACCAGGATTCCATAGAATCTTTTTAGGCAGCCAATCATATGAGGTCTTCACTTGACACAGCCAATCATATCAGGTCTTCGCCTGACACAGACAAACAAACTTTGACTTTTATATATTAGATATAACCTTGCAGATCTTCTGACAAGAAGACAGCCATGGCACAGATATCACAGGCCACTACAGTGACACTGCTGCCATCCGTGTTCATCATCCTGTCCGTGTAGCTGCAGTTTTCCAGGCTTCCCTCTCAATGTCTCTTTGCTCTTCCTGTTTGTTGAGGTCCAGAGACTAGGGCAGCTGCTTTGTAGAGCTAGTGGCTCTGCTGGCTAGGGCTGTTGGGAGTTGCAGTCCAACAACATCTGTAGGGCTGCATGATTCCCACCACTTTATTCCCATAAAAATCTCTGTGTTCACAGGCAAGTATCCCTCTCAGTCTCAGTAACTAGAGGGCAAGATCTCCTCAGAAAGGTTGATCCAACTCATCTAGTGGCTGACAGGTTGGGGACAGATCTAGATTCTCTCTCTCTCTCTCTCTCTCTCTCTCTCTCTATGTGTGTGTGTGTGTGTGTGTGTGTGTAAAGGAATGGCTTCTCCAATTTGAAGGAGTGTTTTCTCCCTGTCCGTGAAGATCAGCGAAGGAAGTCTTGCTTTCACTTTCTTTCTGTTGGGAATTGCGGATTCAGGACAAGGCTTTCTTGGTAATAATGTTCACTTTCTGCTTAGAGAGGACGTCTGTGCCTAAAGAGGCTTGCTTGTCTTTGCATTCCTCTCACCATCTTATTAAAAACTTGGCTTATTTGTAGGAAGTCTGGGGCTGTTAATCCTTCCCTGTTGAATATGACAGTTTTGTATTGTTTTTGATAACCTTTAAAATCAAATCTGGGTTGCTGGCTGTCACTGCATTTAGCATCAGAATTCTATAAGCTGAAAGACATGCTTTTGTTTGTCCTGAATATACTATATGTAAATTCTGTGTCCAGGGTTCCAGGTATATATAAATATAAAAGATGATTAGAATAAACTTCTATTCTCTAGCACCACTATGAATAAATAGAGATAGTTATGTAAGAATGGTAAATTATAGGCTCTCCCAAGAGTAGTTAGTAATGATGTGGTACCAGTGTAGTAGCTGTTCTTACTAATGGAGGTGGTTTTGGTAGTGTTCCCGTTGTTACCATTCAAACTGGGGCTGCTAACTAATTTTGGGAGCACCTCTGATGTTCTTATTTTTTAAAAGATAAACAGCAACAAGTAGCCATCATACAAACAGGGTTGTGTGTTCTGTAGGACTTGGGATTCAATATGTGCAGTGTCACATATACTATATTCTGAGTCAAAGGGGTTGTCTAGAAATTTGATACTTTGTCAGACTTGTGGTATCATTCTAGATTCTGTTCCGTATCATACAGTATCATATTTTTTGTGGTGTAATTGAGTTCAAGTACAGTGTCTCTGTAACTGAAATAAACACTTTCAACATTTCAGACAGTTAAATGCAAAGCCTGTGCATTTTAAATAAATAAGTGGAGAGCAGTCTTTTCAACTGACAGCTCTGTGCTTAACTGGGTTAAGTTTCCTATCTGGTGCTGTGGTTTAAGTTTTCTTCTTTGATCAATGTTGTGTTTTGATTATATGGTGGTTTTTCACATATATCAACTAGCTGTTAGGAAGCTGCACTAATGTCCCTGCAAAACGGAATCCTTTATGTTACCGTCACCTCACAAAAACTGCTTGTAGATTAGGGAAGCAACTGAATAACTTTTCTTGTGGGAGAGGTAACAAGAGGAGACTGTTCTTACCTTTGTACTTTGCTTGAGGACTTATCAGAATGTCTCTGACTTTTGTGTGATTTTGGAATTGGTAGCTCAGGGTGGGCAACCACTGATGGTCTTCTGCTAAATGTTTCACACCGAGGAAAAAAGTAGTGGCTTCAGAATTCACAAAAAGAGCTTTTACCTAAACATTAGAAAAACTTCCTGGTGGTAAGAGCAGTTTGACAGTGAAATACTCTACCTTGGAGTGTGGAGGAGTCTCCTTCGTTGGAAGTTTTTAAACACAGACTGGATGGCTTTGATGGTATATTCCTGCTTGGCAGGCGGTTGGACTCAATGGCCCTTGTGGTCTCTTCCAGCTCTGTGATTCCATACGGGCATACTGTGAGCTGCACTCAGCCCGGAAAATGTTGGTTTTCAAATAAAAAATGTTCTCTTATTCTCTTCTTTTATTGGATTGAGGGACTCTCCACCCCATTTTAGTACTACTCTTGCTGCTGGAATCCTCCAGGAATCAAAAATCCAGATTTTTCTTTCTTTTTTTAAAAAATGCACTGTGGGTAGGCTTCAGAGAAGCTCAGGGTGGCTCACAGGCCATGCGCACAACCTTTGAGTCCACGGGCTGCACTTTGCTCACTCTTCAGTCTTATTTATAGACATTGTCTACTGATTTTCAATCCACCAAGGCTTCTAACATTAGGTGTGCAAATGAAAAAAATTTACAACAAATGAAAAGTCCTCTTTAAATGTTTATTCTGAAGCCACAGACACTTTAAAAATAGCCAACTTGTATTTTAAGGAATAGCAGACTCTTTGCTGCTTGCTGGAAGCTCAGAAGGGGTAGAGCCATCCTGACTTCCTTTACGAAGGGCCCCCAGTCAGGGTGATGCCTAGAGGGAAAGACTTGTCGTGTTTACCTACCCTACTCTTGAGGGGAGATGTACATGCGACAGAGCCTCCTCTGAAGATCTTACCCACTGAAATAAACTCCTCCTCTGAAGATCTTAGATTGCACTAGGGATGGACTGGGTATTCAACAATTTTCTGACTGTGGTTGACATTTGGTGTTCCTGACGATTCAGGAAAGACTAATGGGAAGAAAATCAGTGCTTAGGAAGTTCCCATGTCTTGAAGGAACTTTTTGTTTGTTGTTTTCAGCACAGCGCAACAGCCCAGCTTTGTCCTTTGTGCAGCTTTAAAAGCTGCAAAGTTGGAACATGTCACAGCTCTCCAAGGCAAAGTTGTGCATCTGTACTAACTAAAACTGCACAGCTTTGTAAGCATCTAAATAGAGTATCAACATTTAAGTGTTGACATAGAAAAGGGGAGAACAAATATGGAAAATATTTGTGGAAGAGGCTTTAACAAAAGAGGTAAGTTTCACACCTCCACAAAAAGAATTACAATTTTGGAAAGCAAAGTAAGCTGAAATATAATTGGCTCTGGGAATGGGCTCACATTTAGGGTTAGAGTTTAGAGTTAATAACAGGATCATATATAGTATTAGCAATAGGTTAAATATAGTTGAAAAGAATAGATTTAAGAATGAAATTACTATAGCAATAATGAGTACAAGGAGAATGAGATTTACATAAGTGAAATAAAAATATATAAGCTATATGATATATAATATGTTGAATAAGTGTATGACGATAAAGGATCTGAAGAGAAATAGTAATGTAAACTATTTGTGTTGTAATTTTTCTCTTTTTCACATTTATGTTATTCATGTGGTGTTTTTGTTTTATTCTGTTATGTATTGTTCCTTTTTCTTTATAATAAAAAAAATGTAAAGAAAAGAAAAGGGGAGGACAGAGTAGAATATTCCTTCAATGCTAAGCCCTAAAGTTGTGCAACTTAGCTGTGAAAACTACAACTATTTCTCCTCTAATTTGCTTCATCCCTGTCAAGGCTGCTCCTATCTTGCCACTTCTTCCTCTACCACTGCCCTTTCTTGGCTGAATTTTTGAACCGTTTGCTCCCTGAACTCTCTGGGCTCTGAGTCTGTGCTTCTTTCTTGACCTGCCACCTACTCTTATTCCCCAGTTCCTTCTCATCCCTGCTAAATCACTTAAACCCTGGCAAAGCTACTCCTCTCCTACCACCACTCCTCCACTGCCCTTTCTAGCCTGTTTTGTTTGTTTGTTTGTTTTTGTTTCTTTGCACAACTTGCTCCCTGAAGTCTCAGGGCTCTGAGTCTACACTCGTGTGCTTTCTCGACCTGCCTGCTTACTCCGTTTCTTGGTAGGTAGCTGAGAAAGAGCAGCAGAGCAGGGGATGTCAGGAGAGGAGCAGCTGTGGTGGGGATGAAGCAAATTAGCAGGAATGAGAAGGAACTGGAAAATCAGAGTTCACTCACTCACTCATGTGGGCAGGAGGAGATTAAGGGAATGGGATGAAGGGGGAAGGGGACACATGACCCATCTCATTCCTGCCTGCACAAATAGGTGAACATGCGCACCCTCCCTCCTCCCATCCCTGTCCCATTCCCTTCTCCCCCACATGAGCAAGTGAATGCATGTGCGCACCTTCGCGTCCCTTTTCCCCTCCTGCCTGCATGTGCATCCTGCCTCCTCCCATCTCCTTCCTTCTGCCTGTGTCTGAGTGAGCAAACATGCACACCCTCCTACCATCCCATCCCTTTCCCCAAATAATCTACAAATACAGCAGCGCCTCCACTTTCACAAGGGTTCAGGACACAGAACCTTCACGAAAGTGGAAAAACTGTGTTCCCCCCATTCCCTTCTGGGGCTCCCCCTGATTCTCTTGCCTTTTGCTTTGGTGTGGGGGCCTTCCTTCTCCATTCTAGATGAAAAAGGCAGGGGAGTGGGAGGGGGCTCCAGAGGGAAGAAGGGAGGCATGCATACGCCTTCTTCCCCGTTCCCTTGCCTTTGGCCTGGGCACGCCTGCCTGCTTGCCTTCTCCATGCCCAGCAAAACGCAAGGGAATGGGAGTGCGAAATCGGAAGGGGGAAGCGTACCCACACCTCACGATTTGCAAAGGTCAAACCCGCAAATGTTGAGGAAGGGGTGTAATAAGATGTGCAGATCTTTAACCTGCAAATGTGAAGTGCTGGTTGTGGAAGAAAAGGTATAGCATCTGAGCATTAGGAAAAACTTATTTACTGTAGGAACTGGTTGGCTGTGGAGTAGATTGCCTCGGAGGGTGGTAGGCTCTCCCTCTTTGCAGATTTTTAAACAGAGGTTGGATGCGCCTCTTTCAGGAGTGATTTAGTTGGAAATACAGATGCCTTTTACTGAACCTCTCTTGGAAAGTGGGAGAATTGAGAATTTCCATTCCTAGACTGCAAACGTAATAACATGAGAGGAGGTGATCTTTTGAGATATCCTGGACCTCCTGGCTCTAAGCCATTTAGGGCTGTATAGGTCAAGACCTTCACCTTGAACTGAACTCTGAAACAAATCCTTTTCTTGTTACTAGAGGTATAACAAGCTTAGTACAAGGGAAATGTGCTGATTTTTGCTCCATCCTTGGTTATTGACTGAAAGCCAAATTACACATTAGACTACATGCATAGCGTGGAGCTATGTCTTGTTTTTCTTTAATGACATGGGTTTGATTAGAATTCTTCTTGGGAATGCAGCATGCAGAATAGAGAGGCTTATCTATTTGTCAATCATGATGAGAATTTCCACAGCTTAGGAAAAAAATTCCCTTCGGTATCAGTAGAAGTTTAAAAAAAAAAACTCTCCTGTCTCTCATTTTTGCTAGAGGAAAAAAGAAAGTTGAACCTGCTCATCTAGTATTCTGCATGTCCAGTAAGAATCCCCTCCCCCCACTGATAGTAAGTTACAGCAAAATAAAAGAAACTACGTGCTACTCATTCAGCGTAATGTGTAGTTTGGCCCTGGCTTTGTCTTTGTGATGTGAATATGCTAGTTTTTTCTTTTTTATCTTTCAACTTGCTGCAGCAGTCTACCTGGTTTTTAAAAATTATACAGTCAACCCTCCACATTTTTGTGGGTTTAAATTTCATGGGTTTGATTATTAGTGAATTTCTCCAACCCCTGTCCTGCACCTCAGGAACTCCTTTTCCAGGGTTCCCTTCCTTCTCGGTAGCTCCTATCAGGCCATGCAGCCCTTTAAAATGCCCCCTCCGGTCCTCCTCCTCCTCCACCAGCTGCTGCCGGGCAGCTAAGGACAGATCACAGCCTGATTTCTCAGCACCACAAACCCTCTCCCAGTGCTCCCCACACTCAAAGAAGGAGATAAGTGAGAGAGAGGAAGTAAGGGGCTGCCATGCCAACACACCCCCTTTTCCTGGCGTGGTTTGGACCCTGGGTGTCTGCTCTCCCCACCATGCCTCGACTCCTTTTCCACAAACACACACATTTTGATGTTTGTGATTTTTCCACCTTTGTTGGAGTGCTGTGCTGTCATCATTATCATCGTTATTGTTGTTGTTATCTTTATTTGTGCATCACTTTTTTCCTCGAAAGGACTCAAAGCAGCTTAAAATACTTCAAAAAAGGAAAACATAGTTTTAAAAAGTGACGTACAAAAAGTTAAAACACAAATTGAACAGCAGTAATAATTAAAACAAAGTTAAAATACATATTAAAACAACTAGCGAATCACACTTAAAAATAGCCAGCACCTTTCTTCAGCCAAGGAATGATCACATGTTAAATGCCTGCTGAAATAAAAAGGTCTTTTATTGTTTCCAGAAAGAAGGCAGGGAGGGTACCGGTTTGCCCTCTCTGACAAGGGAGTTCAGAGCCTGGGGACAGCCACTGAAAAGACCTTCTCCCATTTTTCCACCAAATGCACTTTTGAAAGTGTTGGAATAGAGAGAAGGGCCTCTCCAGCAGATCTCAAAGCCCAGGCTGGTTCGTAGGGGAGAATATGGTCCCTCAAATAACCTGGACCTGAACTGTGCAGGGCTTTAAAGGTCATCACCAGCACTTTGAACTGTGCCCAGAAACAGATCAACAGGCAGTGGAGTTGTTGCAGCAAGGGGGTTGCTCTTCAAAGGCAGCCCCACATATAGTACATTTAAATAATCCAACTGAGATGCCACCAAGGCAGGTGTTACCATGGGCAGGTCTGACATCTCAAGGAATGGGTACAGCTGGCGCACAAGCCTTAACTGTGCAGATGTGCTTCAGGCTACTGCTGAAAACTGGGCTTCCAGGCTCAGAGTTGAATCCAGGAGCACCCCTAGGCTACAGACTTGCATCTTCAGGGAAAGTGTAACCCCCTTTGGCACAGGCTTAATCCCTGTTCCCTGGTCTGCCTTTTGAGTGAGCAGGAGCACATCCGTCTTGTCTGGATTAAGTTTACAATTGGTTTGCCCTCATCCAGTCCATTACTGATGTCAGGCACTGGTTTAGGACCAAAACAGCTTCCTTGGCTTATAGTGGGAAGGAGTAAAAATGTTGCGTGTCATCCACATACTGATGTCACTGAACTCCAAAACTCTGGACGACCTCACCCAGCGGTTTCACGTAGACAAAACCAAACCCTGAGGGATCCCACAGGCCAAAGGGAAAGGGGTTGAAAAGGAGTGCCCCAGCACCACCTTCAAGGTTCATCTCTCTAGGAAGGAACAGAGCCACTGTAAAGAGCCACAGAGTGCCCCCAAGTCCCATCCCTGCAAGGCGACCCAGGAGGATAGCTTGGTCAATGGTATTGGAAGCCACTGAGAGATTCAGTAGAACCAACAGGGACACGTTCCCCCTCTCTAGCTCCTGGAATAGGTCATCCACCAAGATGACCAAAGCCACCTCAGTCCCATAGCCAGGCCTGAAACCAAATTGAAATGGACCCAGATAATCCATTTCATCCAGAAACCCCTGGAGCTGAGAGGCTACCACACACTCCAGAACCATGCCCAGAAATTGAATGTTAGAGACTGCACAGTAATTATCCGAAATGGTGGGATCGAGAGATGGCTTTTATATCAGCTTCCGTGAGGCAAGCTGAGGCTTTACCTGTTTTAAGGAGGCAGTAGCCACACCTTCTACCCACTCTGCCAGTCTCCCTCTAGCTTTTTTTAATAAGCCGGGAAAGTCAAGGATCTCGAACACACATCTTGGCTCTCATATCTTCAAGAATGCTGTCCACATTCTCAGGCTATACAAATTGAAAAGTATCCATTGTCACTGGACAAGCAGAGGCCAAAGTTACATCCACAGGATCTGTATCAATTATCCAAATCCAAATCAGAGCGGATCTGAGTGATTTTATCTGCAGAGTACCAGGCAGATTGTTCACAGTGGACTGTTGAGTGGTCTGGATTTTCTTCTCTAGGGGCCTGTGTGTAAAAGACCCCTGACCACTCAAACAGCTCTGCTGGCTGGCTCCCTGCAGACACAATACCGTATTTGCTGGCGTATAAGACGCACTGGTGTGTAAGGCGGCCCCCATTTTCAAAGGTTAATTTTCGGGGGGGAAATTGTTAGTACTGGTACGTTTTATATGCTGGCAAGGCTTCCCCACCACCCTTTCCCTTCCATTTCGCCTCAGCAGGAGATCTCCCCTCCAAGGCAAAATGCATATGAAAGAGAAGGGGAGCTCTAGGGGAGTCTTCAGCACACATTCCTTTCACCCCCTAGACCTCCCCCTTCCTTTCCTGTCACAGGCAAAATGCATAGGAAAGGGAGGATGGGGGCCTAGGTGTCTGAACCAGCGCTGGCATGGGGCTTCCCTAGACCCTTCCCTCCCTTTCCTCTGCATTTTGCCTCAGTGGGAAGTTCTCCTCATCAAACTGAAAAAGGAAGGGAAGGGAGGGGGGAAGCCTCATAGGAGTCCTCCTTTCACCTCTTCTCCTTCCTATGCATTTTGCCTTGGCATGGAGGGGGGCGAAAGGAGGACTCACAGTGACGCACCCAGTGTGTAAGACACACCCCATTTTCAAAGGCTGTTTTGGGGGGCAGGAAACGATGTGTCTTATATGGTGGCAAATACAGCACTTTTGCTGCCTGTATTGTCACAGAATAGGCTTTCAGGCAAGCGCTAGCCTGTGTTCGATTGGATGCGCTCTGAGTTTTCTGCCAGTGTTGCCCTTGTTGCCTTTTCACATGTTTCATTGCCACCAGCTCCTTGGAGAACCAAGGGGACGGTTTGGCTCCACTACGTGAGAGGGGTGGCTCCGGGGTGATTGTGTCCACCGCCCTGGCCATCTCTGTGTTGCAGAGATCAGCCAGGACTTTGACAGGACTGCTTGTGAGGGCAGCAGGAAACTCCCCAAGAGCCATCAGGAATCCATCCAGATCCAGAAGCCTCCTGGGATGGACCATCTTAATGGGTCCCCCATCTCTGCAGAGGTTCTGAGTCCTAGTGAGTCGAAACCCCACCAGGTAGTGATGTGTCCTTGACAAGAGATCTGTAGATAGTTCCTCTACTCCTAGATCACATTCACTCTACCCATTACAGAAAACAAGGTCCAGAGTGTGCCCAGCAGTGTGAGTAGGGCCAGATACCACTTGGGACAGACCCTTGGACCATTTCCACACTAGACTGTTATAGCTCTATTATTCTACTCTCAACATCCTATGGAATCCTGGGGTTTGTAGTTTAGAGAAGGGCTGGTCAGCCCCTCCCTAAACTGCAAACGCCAGGATTCCATAGGATGTTGAAAATGGAATAATAGCGCTATGACAGTCTAGTACAGAAATGGCCATGGTTGTCATGAATCACTGAGTTGCTTCTGACAGGGGTTTCAGCGTGAATATTGAAATCCCCCAGGACTATAAGCTGGGAAGATTCCAACACCAATCCTGAGATCACACCAGCTAGCTCAGGAGGGGAGACTATTGTGCAGCAGGGTGGATGGTACACCAATAGCAATAGCATGTGTATTTCTATACTGCTTATCAGCTAAGTGTTCTCTAAGTGTTTACAATGTGTTAGCTAATTGCCCCCAACAAGCTGGGTACTCATTTTACCGACCTGCAGAAGGATGGAAGGCTGAGTCAACCTGAAGCCCCACAGGATCGAACTCACAACCTTGTGGCTGCAGTACTGGCATTTAACCACTGTGCCACCAGGGCTCCCAACAGAATCCCTAATCTGCCCCCCCCCCCCCCGTTTCAGATAAACACACTCAAACCCAGAGAACTGTGGGATAGGGAACCTGTACAAGGGGATGGAATTTTGGCAGACTACTGCAACTCCTAGGTTGTTGTCGGTTTTCTGGACTTTGAGACCATGTTCTATTAATATTTTCTCCTGACGTTTCATCTGCATCTGTGGCTGGCATCTTCAGAGGATCTGGTGACATGTAAGTGAGACAGAGTATATGTACTAGTGTAGTCCCGGTGCAGGAGGGAGCAATTTGCATGTGTTACAGTTGGCCTGTGTGATGGCCTATTGTTAAATGGGATATCCCCCAGGGTGTATTGTTAGTCAGGAGATATGCATAACAGTGAGTTAAGTACATTAGCAACTTACTGTATTGTTCCCTGTACTGCAACGCGGCTTCCCCGACCCCCAGGTCTTGCCTCCTGCTGAACAGAGAACCCTGGTGGACAAAGCTGAGAGAAATTACCCCCCCCCCCGATCCTGCCTCATCCAACCATGTCTCTGATGCATGCCAGGTCGGCATGCTCATGTAGGATCAAGTCCTGAATGGCGGCTATCTTCCCATTAACTGACCTTCACCAGCAATATTTTCAACCTATGGTTGTGCTACCAGGACCATCCAGGTTATTTGAGTTGGGGGACATTTTAGGGAGAGCTAATACCCTATTCCTGTCCTGTTGTTTAACATGGAACTGTGTTCTGTTTCCGTATCTCCCCCTGCCGGGCACAACTGTAATGGCTGCCCCTTGGGTCGGGTATCTCCCTTCCTCTTTCCAGAACACATCTTTTGCGTGGTAGACTGGACGTGCCCTTACTATACTAATGGTTGTAGTAAGAAAGTGCAAAATAACTGAAAACAGGATACAACCTCCCTCTTTCTCTGAGCAGCACAACTGGCCCTTGCAATTTTATCAAAAATAAAAGTATTGTTGCATTTTCTCCTTTGTACTAGTTCTGTTGTACTTACCAGATGAGTGTAACATCTGTATGAAGTTTGTGGAGTCATGATGTGGGAGCAATGTAGCATTTAGGTTTCTACAATGATCTGATCAGTTGTGATCATTTCTGAGAAGACTGACCGTCTTCTGTGTTTTCACATTGAGAGAGTGAGGCTTCTCTAGCAGAATAGCCTTGCTTGCAAAAGTAAGATGCTAGCAAAATACCAGTTGTCATGTTATGAGTGTGTAAGACATAAAACAACATGTTCAAAAGACGTTTTCAAAACCATTTCTTGAACACCACAGTACAAATTGGGCTGCATGGTGTATGTGTTTAAGCATTGACTAGGCACTGGGAGACCAGGGTTCAGATCCCTGCTTGGCCATGGAAACCCACTGGGTAACCTCTGACAAGTCACACTGTCAGCCTCAGAGGAAGGCAAGGACAAGCCCCTCTGAACAAACCACAGGATAGGTTAGCCATAGGTTTGGCGTAAGTGAGAAATTATTTGAAGACACACAACAAGAAAGAATGCAAATTGGCACTATGTGGCTTTGGATGCACGATTCCAAAGGTTCCTTCTTCTCAGAAAGCTACTGATGTTTTGTGAATTTCTTTGTAGTTCCAACATCCATGAAGAAGACTATCAGTGACTTGGTGTGGGTCTCAGCCTTTTGGGTGCAATTTCCAGTAATCTTAGATTTAAAGGCCAACTGTGTATAGGAAGGTAGCCTTTTAAGAGAACAACTGTGGCTCTACTCATGAGTAATTAATTTGCTGAGGAGTTGAATTCCAAGATGGCCTTATAAGTGATCATTGTTTTGTTTTGTGTATGAATATAATAGCGAAAGTTGAATGATGGGTTTTCTGATCTGCTTTCTTACAAATTTGAGCCAAGATGTTAGCCAAGGCAGTCTAATTCTGCTGCCAGCTAGCGACATGATAGTATTTCCTAATGCATAATTTTTATCTCTTCTGACTACAGTGTTTATTTAAATGATTAAGCTTTATTTGAGTTTCTCAGAAAAAGATTTATCAGCACCAGATTGAGTCTGTCTCTTCTTAGAATATAAGCACACTGAAAACCCAGCTTTTTTTAAAAAAAATGCATTTATCAGGGTGTATCCAGATGCTAATTTCCCATGTGCCTTGTTCAGAGATGTAGTACACAGCTGGGAGCATGGAATTTATTCAGAATTAAGGCATATTTCTTCCCAAGGACCCATTTCACCATGACCACCTCACTGGAAGCTAATGCTGTTGATTTCCCAATTGCCCCCGTCTTTCTCATATTTGGAAACTTACAGTGTGAATGAAGTGTTCTTCTGCCACAGTGGTGTCTTGATGTTCATTACTTTATGTGACTTTAAAGAGAGATTAGGCAAATGAATACAAAGGATAGGCCTCTCAGTGGCTTTTAGCCAAAAAACGTGAAATGACTTGCCCAGCTTGTGGATTTCCTAAGAGCATCTCTCTTCCTGCTGTTTGGGGAAGGATGTTTGGCTAGATGGATCTTTGGACAGACCCAGTAAAACTCATATAGTTCTTATTTTTATTAGGTACAATAGTTGGGGGTGGGAAGCTAGGTTTACTCTGACATATACTAGCGGAAAAACTTCAAAAGAAGAACCTGTCTGGATGTAGCAAAAGATCGATTTTCACTAGAAATAGTGAAGTGGTGCCAGTGTTAGCTTTTTATTATTTATTTGACAGCATAATGAGGGACACTGTGTATGAGTTAAATCCAAAGAACCAGTTCGGTGTAGTGGTTTGAACGCTGGGCTACAACCCTGGAGAAAAGTGTTCGATTCCCCACTAGGCAGTGGAAACCCACTGGGTGACCTTTGGCACATCACACACTCACAGCCCCAGAAAACCCACGATAGGGTTACCTTTGGGTCGCCACAAATTGGAAACTACTTGAAGGCACCCAACAACAATAGCAGGCCCTGCACAATAACAACGATGAAGTCATTTTGACTGTATTGGTTCTATTTTGTGGCTTTGTGGAATGTGCGATTTGCAGAGGTCCTCAGAATTTTCTAGGGATCCCTAGCAGAGAACTTTTAAGTACTTCACAAAACTAGAAATCCAAGGTTTCATAGGATGGAACCGTGGCAGATAAAGCAGTACCACTGCGTTATAGTTGTGTGTATGAATGTACCTCAACAGTGTTTTCTTCCACCCCTACATTCCTATTATCCAGAATCAGTTTGGCCCTTAGGCTAGAAAGGTTTCCTTTTCTTTCACACAAAAATGCCTAGAGCATTTCGCCTTGTTTCTACTTTACAGGACAAAGATTTTTTTTTACAGGTTGCCCCTAGGCAAACAGCACAATCCAGCTTTATCTTATCTCGGCACAATGTATAAAGGCTTGTCAACCCATGTTCCTTTTACTGCCAGACTAAAATGAATGAAATCAGCTCTCACATGATAACGTGCACTTTTCTGACTCAAACTAATTGCCTGGCTAATTGATATTTTTTTAACTTTCTCCATTTCATTGAGTGATTAGGTACAAAAGCTAACAGTTGACATCTGTAGGAGCTTATCTGGTGTCTGTAATTACTGTTAATGTTAAGTAATTGTTAGTTAATTGGAGAGACAACTGAATGGAATCCAGATTGAGTAAAAAAGGAAGGGGTAGAAAAAGCACCAAAATCCATGATCTTAGTCTAGTTAAATAAACTGTTTGCCTTATAGAAATGCTTCCTCCCCCTAGAAGGGGAGAAGATACATTGACTGATTGTCCAGGTTGGAAACCTTGACAAGGTACCCTTGATTTAGGAGAAAAACTTAAAATATCTTCAACTGTCCCCCACCCAAATACCCGTTCACACGTCCACCCTGCTGGTAAGATCCCATTCAGAATGCCTGACCACCTTAACCTGTGCTCAGGCATATTCTTTCAGCAGTTCTGGTTTCTGTAGTTGAGGCTTGTGTAAGATCCCTCTCCTAGAGCTAATACTACGGATGAGTGGATGTGGAAGAAAGGATTTTGCAGTGAGCATTGCAGTGGGAGCTGTTGCCTAAATAATTACAGTGGGGTGGCTAACAGACCAGTATATAACTGCCCAAAAGACAGTAGGCACAGTTAATTGAATACGTTAATCCTCCTCATGCACTTTCTTCTTTATCTTTGCCATGTTAATGTGATGGAGTGTTTCTTTCTTCGAGGACTTGCAAATGAAAAACTAAGGAGAACGGTTGAACACTGTCTTCTACCTGACACGCCAGATGTCTGTCTTCAGAGAACAGTCCACACCTACTGAGCCTACCCCTTGCCCTCCAGGTCTGTGTCTCTTCAGATTGCTTAGAGCATGGACTGCAAAATATCCATACCCCCTCCACATCCTGTTCAAGGGTAGAAATGTGTTTAATCATTTATTAATCATTTTTAGAATCTTGTGAAAGCAGTTGGAAAATAAATACCATAAAAGAGTAACATTCATACAAAAAATACAGTTAACTAAAACAACAGTATTCAAAGAGCATTCTGATACAAATAAAAATAACGGTGACAGGGTAGAACCATATAATATGAAATATGGTCCAAAATCAGCAAAAAGCAGAGTGAAATGTTAAATTCTTTAAAAATGATAAGCAGATGATGCGTACCTGTCATGGAAAGTATTCGATAAGGATGGAGCAAACACAAGAATGTGAACGTGCCTGTCAGTCTGATAGATCCTACTGGGCACATGTGAGCAGGGCCACATGGATGATCCTGGACAGGCTTAGGAAAGCTGTTTGTTGTTGTATGCCTTCAGGACATTTCTGACTTACGGTGACTTTAAGGCGAACCAGTCACGGGGTTTTCTGGGCCTGAGTGTGTGATGCACCAAAAATCACCGAGTGGGCTTCCATGGCTGAGCAGGGCAGGGTCATAGTCCAGTGCTCAAACCACTATACCACACACCTCTGTAAAGGTGAAGAATACATCATACTATCTGTTGAAGGCTACTTGGCTTCTTCATCAAACAGAGATGGTAAAACTTGGGCAGGGGAGGGAAAGTGACCATATTAGAGTCACTTGATTGAGGTGATCTTGAGGGAGGGTTGATGGAGATAGAAGGATTGAAGTAAGAAGAAGGCGGCAACACCTACCTTCACTGTTGTCGGGAAAAAAGTTCCTCCTTTTACAACCACATCTGTTTTTATCCTGCACTGAGGTCCAGGCCACTTTGTAATACAGTGAATCTCTCAGGAAGCTTCTTGGGATATGGATTTAGGCATTGTAACAGGCCCGATATGTCAGCAGGTACCAATTGAAGATGATTTTACCTTATGTTGAAAGACACAACCTTTAGAAAACTATCAATCTGATTCCACTCTGTGTAGGTTAAGATTCCCTCAGTCAGCAGCTGTTCACACTTCTTCTACCGCGTGATTTTTTTACCATGCTTGCTTGTTGAAGAAATCAATAGGATTTGAAGGGTAACATGATGAGTGTTATGTTGTTCTGTTGGCCTAATAAAAGTAATCGTGACAATGCAAACTTTGGAATGTGTTTTATGAGCACCACAGGTAGCTTGTATTAATTTGAACTGAAAACAGAGCAACATGTTGTTAAAACACAATTAAATCAATCTTCATATTGAAACAATTGCATTAAAAACCATTTAAAAACACATACCTCTACCCACCCTCCTCCCCAAAACAGCGTCCTTCCCCACTCAAGCTTCTTCTGCAATCAGTTACCAAAGTGTGTGTGAAGTTTTCTGCTGACTGAGGGACAACAAGGAGAGGGGCAGTTTGAATGAAAGTTACAGCAGTTGCATTAACCCTTCCTCCGTCATCTGTCTGAAATCAAAAGGTCCTTTCTCCAACAGAAGGAGACCACAGTGGGGAACAACCTAACCTTCCGTGGCAGGGAATTCCACAGCTTGAAAGCAGCCACCAAGAAGCTGCCTCCTCTCATCTCCTTTCAAAATGTGCCTGTGGGGAGGAAGCTGTCCCCTAGCAGTATTAAAACTAGGCAGGCTCATCGAGGGAAATGCGTTCTTTGAGATATTCTGAACCCAACCCATGTATGTTTTTTAGGTCATGACTAGTACCTCTAACTCTGCCTAGAAATGGGTTTGTAATAGCCAGTGAAGCTTTCAGGGGGGAAAAAAGAGAGAGAGAGAGAGAAAGAAAGAAAAGAACTCTGTTCTCTCTGTATCCTGGCCAACTGTGTCTGGGTGCAGCATTTTGTATTCTCTGAAGTTTCTGAAAACTTTTCAAAGGGAGTCCTACCTAAAGAACATAGGATGTCATGTAGAAGATGGAGCCAGCTTGTTTCCTGCTGATCTAGAGACTAGAACGCAGAGCAGTAGATTCAGATTACCAAGAAAAGAAAAGATTCCAAGCCTCTAAACAGAGGCTGGAGGGAAATCTCTATTGTTGTTGTTATTATTCATTTGTATTAAGTGTACATTTAATCACCACTTCTCCATACATCTTTTTCTGAATTCATCTATAATGGCTTAGCAGTAACAAAACAAAATGTATCTCCTAAAACAGAACCCTCCCTACCCCACAGCCTTTCATTTTTGTTTATCTATTCCTCACTTAACCTCCAAACATGATTATATTCTACCTCTTTATCAATTCTTTATCACTTTTTTTTGAGATAACAGTTCATCTTTATATGCACTAAAGCTTAGTTGACCATAACCTATCCGAAATTTGTGACTGCTGTTTCACCCCAGCGTTTCTTAATGGACTCTGTTGTAGGGTTCCATTCTTCTTGAAACCTTTGAAGAGATTTGCCTTTTAGTAAGATTGTTAGTTTCTCCATTTCCAAAATATCAAGAATTTTTAAAAACTAATCTTCTATTAGAAGTTTTCTTTTTTCCCTGTAAATTATCAGCCCAGATGTGATCATGTATAACATTAGTTTATCTTTACTCCCTATCTCCAGAAGTTTATCTATCGTGTTTAATAAATATGTTTCTGGCTTAATTTGAAATTTATCCAGTATTTGACATATTATGCATTTGGACTTTTTGGCTTCCTTGAATAACTACCACATGTGATACAGGGTACCTTTTTTTTCACCACATACTGGATATCTTTCAGCAGTGCTTTAGCTGTGTGTATTCTTGCACAGCAGGGAGTAGGATTAGATTACCCTAGTGGTTCCTTTCTACTCTAAGATTGCACGGAAAGTCTTTAGATCCAGAGAGACCTGCGTTGTGTTTCATTAAAAAAAATGTTGAAAAAACCTTGAAGTGAAATACAGTACATGCCCCAACTATAGAATCCCTGCCTAGAAAGACATAAATACAGCCCTCAAGTTACCTAATTGCACCTTTGTTCAGCCTCGTGGCTATATCTTCTGCAAAATGGGATCATACTGGCCTGATTGAGGATTAGGGTTGCCGTAGGAATCTTAATGTAGAAAGAGAGATTTCCATGCTCAAAAATGCTCTAAAATGCCAAACATTATTACTAGTAGTAATGATAATATACCATAAAAACAGTGATGGAATTAAATTAAATTAAAATAGTTCTCTGGAGTATCTATCATCGGAAAATGAATCCGGCTTAGTTTTTGAAAATGGGTCTGATAACCAAAAGATCTGACATGCTTCAACCTTTGAATGAATTTCTTTATTTGAATAATCTACGGTTTGATCCCCTACATGCTTGAATCTTTCATTGGGGTTTGTTTCTGGATAAGCGAGTATAAGAAGGACTGCAGCCTGAAAGAGAAAGCAGTTCCTCACTTTCTGTCTCACTTTCTACTCCTCCACTACACTCAGTGCAGGAAAAATTGCTGTGATTTTGCCACATAGGGAGCAAAAGGAGGTAGGAATAATGATGTCTCTTCAGAACTTGTACTTTTCTACTAACAGGAAGGAAGGTTGGGTTATAAACATGCATAAACATTTGCAGCCCTTTTTGAAGAATTAAATTTAAAAAAAAATAGAAATAACAAAGTAACTTCCCTTTTCCTCCAGAGTAAAAAATGCTTTTATGTTTTTGAAGCAGCTGCTCTGTATCTCCTGACTTGCCTGTGTTACCCTGTATTCTGGGGGTCCCGGGAGGGACACCTAAATAACCTTGCAAATTGGGGAAATTAGTCGAGAGCACTGGTTGGCAAAACAAGAGGCAGGGTAATGCAGCGGAATCTTGTAACCCAGTGTTTACGGGGTCAGGCCAAGTCAAGAAGCAGACTGGTTTGAAAGTAATGAATGATCTTTATTAAAGACAGGCACACAATGTAAGCAACACACGCACACAGATAACTAATGAAAATAAAGGTGTGAGTAAGATAGCGGGATACGAAACCTGTTCCTGAAGCCCGGAAGAAGATGGAGAGTGAGGCTCTGGTTCGATGTATCTCAGCGCTTGGAGCTGAGGGGAAGCTCGCCAAACAAAGCGGCAGCAAGGCGGTCTGGAACTCGGGAGCGATCCAAGGAAGCGCTCAAAGTCAGGGGTTTTTATAAGGAGAATTGTGACCACAGGCTAGGTTGGACTTGGGGAAAACAGTAGATTTGGGGCTGGAGACAAAGCCTCCGGAAGGTCAGAATTTGAATGATTGAGTTATCGCCAAATTGTCAATAGGATAGCCAGTATGCAAACGCGGAGTACTTGAGCGTTGTATAGTCTGATCATCAAGCTGCCAGCGCTAGGCAGAGGATCTTTTGAAAGTTGCTTGCATACCTAATGGAGGTACTTGCCTTGAGGTCTCCTAAAGCTGCGAGTCGGCTATCTCTGGCCTGCCTGTATTGTTTTGGAATATTACGGCGGTTATCGGCCGAGCCTGTGTGCATGCTTGTCCGGGGGCCTCGCAAGCATGTGGGGGGGAATGGGTATGTGAAGCCGAATTATTGATATCAGTAGATACCCTTTTGTATCCCCCGAAGCTCGGGCTAGCCAGGGCAGTAACACCTGCTCCTCTCTGTCCTAGCACAGAGAATGGACTGCTGTTGGGTGAAACGTCCTGACCATGGACAGAAAGTTAGGAAGGCAATGATATTGGAAGCTCAGAAAACTCTGTGTAGAAAGATATGCTGCCGCCCATTATTACTTGAATGGGAGACATTACATCTTGAGTTCGTTCCATGTAAGTAACAGATAAGTTTACCTGCTAAGTTCTGTGAAACTCAGAGAACCTTGCCACTTGTAGCCTCCCTGTTCCCCCAACACTCTAGGGAGTGGGGCATTATCTAGGGAGCTCATTATTTATCACTATTGCACTGTGAGCCAAAATAATGTCTTTTTTTTAAAGGGTGAGGAGGAACCATAAACCTAGTTAATACTTAGATATTTAAATGATAAACAGTTGGCCATATAACCCCTTCAGCTCTGCATCTCTGAAATGGGTGATAATTTGGCAACAGCTGCAGTCTTGCTTGCTCCTAGTCCATATAAGAGTGGGTTGTTTGAAGAGCAAACTAGAATTGTCATACCGGAATGACAGTCTGGAGAACCGTATCCTCATTATTGTACACAACGTACCAGAGAGCATAGGAGATGTACGATGAGCTGCTGACGTCTCAGTGTGTGACTGCAGCAGATGCTGGGCTAGGAAATCAAGGGAGGGTTCTTATATGTTTCTCAGGGTGTTTTTTTTTATTAAAGGCAATGAACTAATAAATCAAATTTATTACAATTCAGGCTCAGCAGTAAAAGGTCAAAAGCAGAAAATAGTAGAATATCAAGAAATCTTAATGTTCAACTGTGTTACCCTGATTTCTGGGGGTCCCGGGAGGGACACCTTAGTGTGCTCAAAATAATGGGGAATGGGAATTAGCTTAGAGCACTAGTTAGCAATGTGAGAGGCAGGGCAGTGTAGCGAGATCTTGAACCCAATGTCTACGGGGTCAGGCAAGGTCAATGAGCAAACAGAAGTAAATAATAATAATTGTTTTATTGAGATACAGTCAAACACGTGCATGCAACACACTTACACGAATACCTACTGAAATAAAGGTAGGAGTTGGATAGAGGGATTTAAGAGGAGGTTTTGTATGGGAAATAGTACACCTGTCCTGAAGCCTGGGTAGTCTGAAGACGAAGTCCGTGGAAGTAAGGATTCTCAGCACAAGGAGCTGAGGGGAAGGCTCGCTGGACGAAGCGACAGCAAGACGAGATGGAAGCCAAGAGTGATCCAACGAGACACTCAAAGTCAGGAGTTCTCATAGGGAAAATTGTGACCGCAGGCTAGTCCGTTCTTGGGGATAACAGTGAGTTTTGGGCTGGAGACAAAGCCTCCGAAAGGTCAGGACTTTAGATGATTGAATTATGACAGAATTGTCAGTAGAGTAGCCAGTATGCAAACGCGAAGTGCTTGAGAGTTGTATAGTCCGCTCATCAAGCTGCCTGCTCGGGGCAGGGGATCTTTTGTAAGTGACGTGCATACATAATGTGATCTTAAAAGGTACTTGCCTTGAGGTCTCCTAAAGCTGCATTTGGCAATGACTGGCCTGCCTGGATTGGGATTTGAATGGTTCAGCTATTATCGGCTGTGCCTGTATGCGGGCCTCGCAAGCACGTGGAGAGGAATGGGTAAAGAAGGCCAAATTGTTGATATCAAATGATATCTAATATATCACAAGCTTGGGCTAGAAACTGCAGTAACAACTGTACCTTTGCACTGTCTGCCTTGACTTTCTTGAGTAATTGTTCCCGAGTCTTTGCTGTTTTCTGCTAGAAGTATGGCGTCATCTGATGTTCCTTTCTCCAATTTCCATGCCTCCTTCAGGTCTAATCCTGCTTTATGTATGATATGTTCAACATACAACTTAAAGACAGAGTGTGATAAAATGCAGCCTTTAAAGTCTTTAAATTCTACAGAGATGTTCTTCAAGTTGTATTTTGGTGTGATGCTTGGTTTACTGTTGTTATTTAGCTTTACTCTAACTTTTGCTATTAGTATTCATGATCTGTGCTCCTGGTGTTGTTTTTACAGAGAGAATAGAGCTTCTCCATCTTCTGCTTCCAGATATGTTGGCCATTAAGTGACATCTTTTATACAGTCAGGCAGTTTGAAGCATACATTTGCAATGAACAAATTGTTGTCCTCACAAAATTCAGTCAGTTAGTCTCCTGCTTCATTTCTTGATCCTAGGACAAATTTTGCTACAGTCTTTGATTCTGCTCTGTTTCCTACTTTTGCATTCCAGTTGCCTGTGATTAACGAAAACAGTTCTGGTGTGGGGTCAAATTCCTCCTGGACTCCTGCACAGAATCTTTCAGCTTCTTCTTCTTCTGCCTCTGTGATTGAAGCATAAACTTGGTTCATGGTTATAATAAATATGAGTTTCCACTGAAAACTTACTGACGTGATTCGTGATAGCATTGTATTTTTTTGCTGCTTTTGCTGTATCTCCCCTCACTATAAATTCCATCTCATTTCTTCAACTCTAGAACCTTATTAAGAGGCTGTAGAGCAATTATTTCTTTAGTTCCTTGTCCTTCTCCCGGGAATCTGCTTTTTATATTTCTTTGTCAACACATTGGCAGAATAATGTTTTCTGGGAGCTTAATGTCAGATTATTATGTCGTTTGATAGTGATTCTTGCCTCATTGTATGTATGTTTTGGGCAGCCCTCCTGTCTTAATGCTACAGCTTGATGAATCCAAATCCTGGACAAACAAAGGAGCTGTGGAGAACTTAAGCAGTCATGACTTGACCAAGTAAGAAGGCAGGATTAAATTGCTGACAGTTGGAACCTGCAACAAAGGGTTGTAATGTGGAGTGTTTCTTTTCAGTTAGGTCCTCTTTCAGGATATACCATTCTGTCTTCCCTCAGCTTTTCTCCCCACCCCACCCCTGCCACCACAAGCCTCAGTTTTCAGTCATACTTTAATCCATGATGTACAAACAAATCCATGATGGATCTATTTTACCACTCCACAGTGTTGAGGATTTAACTTTAATCCAAAGGCAACATCCTTTGGGATTTATAAACAAAGCCATTGAGGTCTCTCCTGACTGGTTTAAATTTTGAAGAGAAAAAGAGAGCTTTCTCCCTCCAATTCAAGTGATAAACTGACAGTGACCTCAGGGCAGGATTAATCACCTTGGAGACTGTACTTTGAAAGGGAAAATGGAGGCTTTTGAAGACCTCTTCTTGAAAAACAACAAAGAGATTTCTGTCCCAGTATAAATGTGTGTGGGTCTGTAGGTGTCGTGTGTGCATGCGTTAAGTTAGCTGTCAACTTATGGCAACCCCATGAATTTTATAGGGGTTTCTCAGGCAAGGAATACTTGAGTTGGTTTTGCTAGTTTGTTTTCTAAAATACAACCTTTTGGGAAGTGGAAGAATTGAAAATTGATTATGCCTTCCATTCAAGTACTAACCAAGGCTAACATTGCTTAGTTTCCAAGATCAGTTAGGATCTGGTGCCTTTAGGGAATTTAACCTTCATATTCTGTCCCAGTGTAGCTCTCCTTGACGTGGTTTTAATGGGATTAAAAAAACTGAATTTTAACATTTTGAAAGAAGACTCAGTCTGCCCTTCTGTGATCAAGCACAGAAATGCATATCAGAGTTATCTTGTTTATGCTCCAAATATCCTTCATCTGCTCGTGATGGTTTCTATTTTCTACTACATGTACCTGGGCAGATCATTTTCCTAATTTTATCCTTACCTTAATTTCCATTATGGATGCCATATTATCTTCTACAGAGTGGGAGTTGCTAGAGTAGTCACTGTTCAGAGTACAGCTCCTTCCTTAGGGTCCCTAGAAGTCAAGTTACTGAGGAGTCTCAAGTACACATGTGTCTAAATGTCTGTACATGGGCAGAAAGGCTTCCTGTAGCACACAGCCTGCCTCTGTTATGGTAAGCTTCTTTTTGTTGCACTAAAAAGCCTTGAGGCTGTAGGACAACTTTAGCAGGGTATCACCTCAGAGGAGTGCCACTGAGTCCTTTACTGCAAGTAGGGGATGGCTGCACAGATTCGGAAGCAGGCTTGGACTTAAAAATATAAATCTGAGCAGAGAGGCAGTCTCTGCCAATGAAGCAGCTACTGCCACATTTCCGGATCAGTTTAAGAAGTTGATTGAAGAGAAAGGCTACCACCCAAAGCAGGTTTCAATTGTAATGAAACAGCCTCTTGGAGGAAAAATGCCCCCAGAACCTACACCCATAAAACTGAAGGCAGCATCAGGGCTTAAAGTGTGAAAGGACAGATTAACTCTGATTGTGTGTGGCAACCCTGCTGGGCATATGATAAAGCCAGATGTAGTGTACATGTTGAAGAATCCACATGCTCTTAGAAACAAAAACAAACTTTATCTACCTATGTTTTCACAGCAAAATAATAAAGCATAGGTGGACAGCCATCTTGTTTACAGAATGGTTTCACTAGTGCTTCGTCCCAGAAGGAAAAACATATTGGCAGCAGGAAAGTTTGGAATTTAAAGTCCTATTAATAGTAGACAGTGCATCTGGGCATCCTGAATCTGTTTGCTCTGAAAACGAAGATGTTGATGATGTTTTCTTACCTTCCAATACAACCGTATTGATTCAGCTCCTTGACAAGGGCATCATTTGTTTTGTCAAGGCCGTGTACACCCGCTCAATATGTGATTGCATTCTAACAGGAGTTGATGGAAACCCTAATTATACAGTGCTGGAAATCCTTCACTTTCACTGAGGCAGCAACCTTAACCAAGAGTTGCAGTGAGTGAATTAAAATAAGAAATTGTAAATGCCTGCTGGAAAAAACTCTTGGAGTGAGGTTGTAGATCATTTTCATGCCCTCTCAGAAATCAGTGGAGAAGATAGGAGGATGATTCATGCAGCAAGACATGTGGAAAAGGATTTGCTGACCTGCTGGATGAGGAAATGGAGGAACGTACAATGGCCATGAAAACAGTGTTAACCAATGAGGATCTGGAGGAACTTGCTAAGACATCTTCAGAGGAAGATGAAAAAGAAGAAATGGAAGCAGAACCAACAATGTGGACATTAGAGATTTGCCAAAGTCTTCCAGACAATAAAGGATAAAATTGTGGAATATGATCCTTGGATAGAATGCAGCATTAAAGTCACCTGTATGATCACTGAAGGATTACCACCTCTGCAGCAAAACTTTGATGAGGGAAAAAGAGACAATAACTTCTGATTACAATGTTCTCCCAAGGTTTCGGGGGGGGGAGGGAACCTTCAGAGGATCCCCAACCATCAACATTGTCCTCTCCTGAGATCAGCATCCAACCATAGACATCCTGGAGCTGTAATCCAGGATCACTTTCTGATGATCCTCCTCCTCATTCTCTTCCAAGCTCTGGTCAATGGGAGTGATCCGCCTTCTTCGTAGAAGGTCACTAGCCTTCTAGCCACCAATCACTGAGACACTAGCATTAGCCTACTGTTGACCTTCTGCATATGAAAACATTTTGTTCCCATCCCTTTTTGGACCTCACAGTATTAATTTTTATGTTTTTACCAGTTGTACTCTGGCTTTGAACTGCAAATAATGGCTACAAAGCCTTCTTTCTTTTAGATTCCAAAGTTTTTGTCAAGTTTCAGAGCCACCTCTCCAAGCTGCGTATTTGTCTCAATACCTGTGTCATTCATCTCATTGGAAAAAAAAGTTTGGTATTATCTGCGTTTTTTGCTATCCACGATAAGTCTGGGAACATACTGTTGTGGGATATAGGGGACCTACTGTATTAGATTACAGAGCTTTCCAAAGAAAGACTCCTCAGATGGTTTTAAACACATCCCATGGACCAGAGTTTGGAAGAGTTACTTTTGGCTTGCAGTTACACAACATAGCTGTGCGGTTGGGGATTCTAGGAGTTGTAATTGCAAAAAACTTCCTGAAGCACTAACCCTGCTCTTTGGCCACAATGAGAGTTCTAATGCAACCTTTGGGGAACATCCATTGGGGAAAGAAAATTGGATTTCATTGTATATGAAATTTATTACTTGACAACAGCCACAAAGGGCATGGATTATAAACTTACCGGACTGTCAAAGGACATGGATTATAAACTTATTGAATTCCTGTCATTCCCATTTAGCAAACGTGGGTAACTTTGGAGGATCCAGGAACCAATACTCTTTCTTTTGGACGTTCCAGAGCCCAACATGCTGCCAAAGTGCTCAAAAATGGGAGAACACAAAACCAGAAAATTGTAGAATTTCACTTCTGCTTCTGAATAGTAATGTTTTGTTTTTAACAGTGTAAGAGAAAGGCTGCAAACTGTATTAAAAAAGAAATTTCCACTCTGGAATTTTTCAGGAGAAGCAATTGACTTCTGTTTTTATTGCCAGAAAATGGGGGGAGTTGGGGAGGGGCAAAACTGCTCTTGGGGTTCACATTCAGACCCAAAGCCAGAATTCACTCATCTCTGTCTTATAGTATAAACGAAGATGGGCATAGTCCCAATTTTTGGGGAGCATATTAAGATAAATTATAACCTTAATGTCTCTCTACCTTACTTGTGCACTCTGGGCCTGGCCTCCCTCCCCCTGCCCCCCCAACACACACAATCAAAGGGGAAGCCGTTCCACACATCTTCCATCTCTTGTTTAAGAGCTTTCACATGCCACACTGAAAATCAGAGTAACAGGTGTGTTTCTAACAGAAAGCTAATTTGTCTTTGTGATGATTAGGCAGTTCAGATGATAACAAAGCATGAGGGATCTGTGTGAAGTGAAATGCATGGGTAAGAAAAATGGGCTGGAGGCAGTTTGGTACCCGAGAACTCAGAAGGTAAGAATTAGAGGCTTGCTGCCATTAGATCTCTGTAACCTCTGGCAGTGTGTCATTTTCAGAATGTTAATCTCTATATTTCAGAGGAAGGAGCTGGGAAAACCTTCTCTTTCCTTGCCCAAGAAAACCATATAAAATGCATGGGGTCGCCATAAGACAACAGGTGACTTGAAGGCACATACACACAATCACATTCAGGGTGGGTTCATCTTCAGTTTGCCTTTAACATGAGTGAACTGTATGGGTCATTAACGTTTTCAGCACAGAACTGTATAGTTGTCCTAGAATCCTCCCAGTGAATATCAGAGTACTAGTCCTGGGTGCTTGAACCACAACCTTTTAAAATGGAATGCTGTATGTAGTATGAAAAATTCTTAATCATTCTATGATAATAGGTGCTGTGTTCCTTGCCTCTTTGAGATTTTTGAATTTTTCTGGTATTAGCAACTAATTGATTGTAAACATCTCTCACTTTTATAATCTACAGGGCAATTTGCCCACTCTGGAAGATATAGTCACTCCTTCTTAGTCTTCTGGTAGGCAGTACAAAATAGACTTCTCCATCTGAAGTAGGGCATTTGTGGTGGCATTGCAATTGGAGAATACTCTTTCCCAGAGAGGTTCACCTGAGACCCACCTTGCTGTACTTTCAGGACCAGGTAAAGTCCATTTTTAAATAAATCCTAGTTGTTTGTTTGGTTTTTTTTAACTGCAGTTTTAATCAAACTGCTGCTCTAGTTTTGTGGCTTTATTTTTAGTTTGTTCTGTCTGTTTCCATTTTGTATTTCTATTTTGATTGTTTTGTTGCTAATGTAAATTGCCCTAAGATAAAACTAAAAGCCAACATTTAAGGTTATGATTAAATATAGAAACAAACAATATTGCATAGGCAGGAAAAAAAAGAACCCAAGTGTTGCTAAATGAGAAAAGAGTTAACTTTCTGTTGCAGATTTTTATAGCTCCATACTTGCTTCCATAAGGTAGAGTTCCCAGTATTTAATGAGCATTATTATATGTATTAAAGGTTAGGTGTACTGTTGAGATACTTCTGAGCCAAGCTTGGAAAAGGTAACTTCAGGGACTTGTGAAAGTTTGCCTCAAGGGGGAGTTGCGATTTTTAAAGCCGTCAGATGTCTTCTCATGCTCAAAATGAAATCCAAAAGGCAGTGATAGCTGGTGGCTTCCTTGTAAATGGGATAGTAAATCTGTTCCATGTTTTACTCCCAAATTTTAAAGGAACTATCCAGTGGGCTGAACTAGGTTTGGTACTCTGGAGAGCTTCTTAAAATCCAGAGTTAATTCACTGTCCCACTGACATGAGAGCCACCAGTCACCACTTCTAAGAGGAAGACTTATCACCACTTTCCCTGGCTAACAAAAAATGGTATATCTTAACCAAAATATTTGTCAGCCAAGACTTCGGGTACCCAAAATCAGCAAGGAATGAAATTGGAGGAGCAAAAGTCACCAGTGAAGTGTATTGGGATTCAAGAGCAGAGAGACAAGGAAGAGGTAAGGATGAGGAGGTTGTGATGTACCTGGCAGAACAAGAGGCAAAGGAGGTGTCAAGGTTGTTGCCATACAGGCAAAGATTTCCTATGAGTGGACGGCAGAGATAAGAGGTGGTGTGGCCAGACAACCAGGTGCAAGGCCAGCGGAATTGTTATGGCTGTGTCTTGTGTATTAGAGAAGGCCACACGCCAGAGCACTGATTGGGTCACCCCACTTGTTCCAGGGTGACAAGGCAGCATTGACCAGCTGCCAGTTAGATGCCCAAGCTGAACCTGCCGTGCCATTGGAAGTATACCAATTGTAAGGGGAGATGCTGCCCGATTTGTTTCCGTTATCTTCTGTGTTTCCTCTTTGTCTAAATGCTGGAAAGCAAGCCTGTTTTTGTTAAGCCTTATCTTAGGGTGCAGCAATAAATCAGTACTCTAAACCTAACTAATGAGCCTCTGGAATTTTTTCTGCTACACTGGGACTCACTGCTGTGGCGAAGCCTTGCTTCACAGATGGCACTCTGCTCATGCTCAGAGGAGCCAAATCCTGCCAACCCTGACAGGAGGCACAACAGATCTGTTGAGGAATTCCAGGGGGCATGCTGGAAGCTAGCATGACCCACAGTCCACCAGTGCCTCAAAAGCAGATCAAAACAGCATACATCCAAAAAGACCAGAGAGAGAGGCCAAAAAATGTACTTAACTATGTGTTTATTGCAAAGCTGGAATACATGAAAAATCAAAGCTAGGTAAAATCCATTTTTCCAGTCTGTGTCTGCACAGCAAGCTGACAGGCAGACAGTGAGAGACAGTGAACAAAAAGAAACCAATGAGAACAGAATTCATAGTCAAAACACATGCAGTTGTTTTGGGAAAGTTTCAGTAGCTTATCTTGTTGTCTGCTAGCGGCTGGTAACATTCCTCAGCCGTTACCATGGCTATGAGGTTAGTGAAAGAACAAGAAGCTTAACCCTTTAGGCAGGGAACTGGGCAGTTACATTTAACAAGATCACCTAGTCCTCTGTGACCAGACTAAATGAAGTTATGTTAATTCCTGCTCCTATTATCATTAATCTTTCAGAACTGTGACACTGATGACAATGATGATATAACAATTAATGCTGTTGTTTGTTGTAATCAACAACAAAAATTGTCCAAAGTCTGGATGGTAGTGCATACTGGTACTGCTTAGACTTTCATCTCCAGTTTTTATGCTTTGGGCTGCTGGGAGAGATTCAGTAGTATGAGCTCAAAGTAATTGATTATTTTGTTTAACTTACTGTTGATGAATCAAATGTACTGATTAGCCTCCCAATAACCAGTAAATTTTTTATTTTTTATTGGAAGGGAAAAAGAACAATGTATTGTGAACTTATGCTGCAGAATTTGACTGCCTTCCTGTCGGGTTTACCCTCCATATATGTATGGGAGATTGGTTGAATGAGAATTGTAATACTCCATTGCTATAATCTCATTGAGTTGGCTTGCTGGCTGCAGATGTTCATTGTTTTGCATTCCTTCCCTTGGTTCTCAAGACATACCAAGCTTAAGGTGATAGTAGCTAAGCAACCATGGTTAGCCTGACCTACAAGGCTGGCACTAACGATATCCGTGGGAAACAAGCATAGTATAATTAGCTAGCTTTTGGAATTCTTGTTATTCTGATTCACTAACGTCTGTTGTCTGTTCCTACTCTTCAGTAAACCAAATTCAAATTCAATAAACCAAAATCAGATTCTTCAATAAAAGAATTTTACTGCCTTCCTGGGTCAAATGAGAGATCTATACAGATTATTAAAAAAGGAAAGTTCCTAGTTCTGGCAGGGTTATTGGAGAACATGATCTAGCAAACACTCACTAGAATGCAAAACCCAAAGCGTCATGCCTGACCAGGGGGAGGTTGTCAAGCCTGTGGAACCTCCAATATATGGAAGGTCCAAAGAATCTCCCAAGTTAGCCATGATCAGGACCTGCAGGACGTCTGTTTGGGAACAGAGTGACTGCGGCAGTGAGCCCAGGGCTGGGGAGGTAATTGAGTGCTTCAGTGGGGCCAGGGGTGGGGGCGTGAGTGCTTTTTACCCCCCCCCCATAAGGACCTTACCTTTGTCTGGACCTCTTGCAACTATATACACTGATTTCATTAGTTTTCTTGTTTAAAAAATACAAGCAGCCATTAATTGAAACAGTGGAAACTGTTTCCCTAATGTTAAAGAGCCTTCTCATGAAAGGACAAATTTGAAGAGACAGTGCTTATTTTTTTTAATTGACATGGGAATAACAAGTAGTATTAAACAACTCAAATTTTGCTTTTTTTGTTTTTACTCTTGGGTTTGCTTTTGGATTTTTAAAGGACATAATTACTAGCTTTGAAACTAATTTTGTACTTGTGGACTCTGATCTGGACTCTTAGAGGATTAATTCCTTTCATTTCTTTCGAATGTACTGTTTCTTTTGGATTGGTTATTTAGATTTTCATATTTAGACTATGATTTATCTATATGGCTTATATATTTGAATAGGACTTTGCTGCGTTATATTTGTAAAGTTGTTATGTTTGGACCATTTTTTCATGTCATCATGACCATTTTTTAAGGAAGTTTTGTTAGCCTGTTTGCTGGTGAGCAGTGTTCTGTACAGTCCTGAGAAAGTTTTTGCTAAACAATTATTGTCCTTATCTATGGAACACAAGCTGTCTCCTTAGAGAGAATACACTGAACAATTCATGGCCATAAAATACTGATGTTGGAAGAAAAGGGAAATTGACTTTATCAACTCTTTTTTTCTTTTTTATAAAACTAACGTATTTACCTGGTGTTGCCTGGGATTTTATTTTCCTCTTAAGAACTCACCCAACTGTCTTCTCCAATACATGTAACTTTTCCTCATATTTCCCAATGTAGTCTGTATTCAGAGTTATTTACACACACTGTTTGTGTTCCTGTGGGAATGCATTGCCCTCCTTCTTGCTGCCAGGCCTCATGTCCATAGCAACCAGCCTATTCTAGTACCTGTAACTTTCCCCCATAGTCCCAAATCCAATCTGTGTTCTCTGGCTATGTTGATGTACTGGCTTTTGATTTTTTTGCTTTCTGTTGAATTTGTGCAATGGCTTTATGTTTTTCTGGAAGCATTTTTTGTTTTGAATTGTAACTTTAAGATTCACATATGGAACCATACAATCTATTGTGTGAGGCAAGAAGATCTTGTAACTGGGTTGTGTGTGTCACTTTAATTTTTCTCACATATGCCTCCCAAATGTTTTCTGACATCCTTATTGATGGTAGGCCATATTTCCATAGCAACTGGCCTGAGGCCCAAGAACTCTTGGCTAAGAATTCTAAAGACCCCTCTCTAAACTATCAACTCCAAGGATTCCATAGAATCTTCACAGACAACCAATCATGTGAGGTCTTCTGACCTCACACAGCCAATCTTATGAGGTCTTGTCTGATGCAGACAAACTCACAGACAAACTTTGACTTTTATATAGTAGATGTTTATGGCTCCAGTTTTGAAATGTAAGATGCAAATCAGGAAAGATCCGATAAAGAAGATAATATGCCCAATTATTTTACTAGATTTCTGGCGGAATTTAGGCAATTTACAGTTTCCGTGGAGAATAAGCTTGATAAACTCATAGAACAAGTAACAAGAGAACTTAAAACATATGACAGGAGAACTGTAAAAATCAAATATCTGAAAGAACAATTGTTGAAGTTTAAGAGAATGAAACAGGAGCTTTGCAGGAAATGACTTGATACTTGGAAATCAGAATTATTCGGAAAGATACAATTACACAGCAAGAACTTGAGAGACCCAATTTTGTATATGCAAGAAAAATGAAGGTTTCAAGTGATTTTATAACCCTGCTTTCAGCTAGAAAATGGAAAGATCAAATTTTGGATCTTAATCAGAAGTCACTATGGAAGGTTCAGGACAACCTTCTTGTGCTCTTGAAGGAAATTCTACCATGATTTCTTAGAACATGGAAAAACAAAAAATCTTTGGTCAACTGGGATTGACTGGAAGGTCTGATTTTTACCTGCAAAAATGAAAGACACAAGTTGAACGTGATTGATCAGAAGAATGACCTTCTTTGGACATTTAACAATGCTGAATTTGGAAAAAAAGAGAAAAGAATGATTATGCGGAACAAAGGGGTCTGTAAGAACCAGAAGAGCTGAGGGATGTTGATGAAAAAAGGGAAAAAATAAATCGACTGATTAATCATAGAATCATAGAAATGTAGAGTTGGAAGACCCCTTCTGGTTGCATGGCCGGCGCGAGTGGGGGCTCGGATTGAAGCTGCGCAATGGCGCGGCTCCGAGCAGCCACCCGCTGGATTCCAGCCACCTCTTTTGCCACCACAGAGGCGGCAGAACACCCCTCCGGTACGAGGGGTGCGGAACGGGTCGGACGGGGACCCCAAAACCGGCGTTTGCTCTGCCCGGCTGGGAGAGCGGAAAGCGCCAGGGGGGGTCAAAGGACCAAGACGGAGCCAGCGGGATCGCCGCCTGAGCGGCACAAGTGCCACCGTCAACTTTTAAAAGAAGACATCAAACAACATGTAAGAATTTAATGAGAGTCATCTAACCTGTTCTGGTCGCGATTCTGTTAATATCACAGCAGTTCTGGCATGCAACGGTGGGCAGAAGCAAAAGAATGGAGGGGACCCTGAGCCTGAGTGAGTTCGTTATGGCTGGGAGTTTTTCTTAAAGGGGCGGCTGGAATTTTAAGAAAAGGCTAGCTGGGTGTGCTGCTTACTCACGAGGATTGAAGTTAATATTTTTTAAAGAAAAAAGAAAGACTTATGAACCACAATTGGGACTTACAGTATAAGATGGCATATAATTGATCATTTGGACTGATGGATTACAAATGAGTTATAATCTCCATTTGGACACTAAATTTTCTACAGTATAATACTTCGATATTTTGGCTGGACTGAGAAGATCTGGAATTTGATTCATGGATTAGGGGTTTGGATTTTGGATTTTGGAGGGATATTTTGGGATTGAAAGCTATTGAGCTGCACGTCTCCCTTTTTTTTATTCCTGTGGAGTGATTCTTGTTTCTTGATTCTCTTGGATTGTTGAGACTATGAGACTGTGCTGAAGGTCATCTAACCCAAAACATCCTCATTCCCACGGATGGAGCAGCCTGGAACTTAAGCGACAATGAAAATGCAATGAATCTTCTGAAATGAATTCCGGGCAGCTTCAAGAGGGGAGGAGGGAATATAAAGCGGATAAAGGCACAGGGTTCTGGATTTGAGAAGGGGCAATGTATTTCAGCAATGTCAAATAAGTTTACCATAAGTGATATATTGTCAGTAATATAAACAATGTGATGTCAAGGGTTGAGACTGTGAAACCTGTGATGGAAGAGACTTGATTGGAAGACCCTTCCTCCCATGGACTGAGCTGCTTGGAATTTAAGCGACAAAGAAATTACAGATAATCTTTAGAAATGAATTTTGGGTGGCGAAGTCCAAGATGGGAGGGGGGAACGGGGAGATTGTGATGGAAGTTAGTCAAGTAAAGACCCTCACTCTCCTGGACGAAGCGGCTCGGAACTTAAGCGACTAGGAGAATACAGTAAAAATTCAGAAATAGACTCCGGACCGCAAAGTCCAGGAAGGGAGGGGGGGAAAGGAGTGGATATAGTCACAGGATTCTGATTTGATAAGTGGAGTAAAATACCCTCTCTGTTAGGCGCGGTGCAGCTTGGAATATAAGCGACTTTAAGAGTACGGGGAATTTGTAAATGAATATCCGGGCTGCAGAGCACCAGAAGAGAGAGGGGAACAGGAAGATGACGATTGCACAGGCTTCTGAATTACACAAGTGGATTTTTATTTTGACATTGTTAATTAAGCTTGCAATTGATGATATATCGATATATTTCATGAATATGAACATTGTGATATTGCTGAATGGGAGAAGGGGTTTAAAAAGTACTTAAGGAGAAACAAGACATTTTAGTACAATGGAATTTAGGGTAAGAAGATGGGGGATTGTTGCAGTAATAATTGCTCAGACTGCCAGATATACAACGACAGAAATAATTAAAAATTTTAAGATTTTGGGCTGTAGGTAATGGAGAGTTAAAGGGAATATATATATATATATATATATATATATATATATAAATAAAAAAGGAGAAAACAGAAGCTTCAAGAGAGTGATGTTATTTTGGAACAGGACGATCTGAGTTAGGCAGAAGAGAGTGACGGTTGGGAACTGTCTAGCCAGAACGACTATATTATGATTGTTAGGAGAAGGAAATGTGTGTTCGAACAGATGAGATAATCAATTTATTGTGATGCACCAATGTAACAAGTGGACTAAGCTGCGGGAAATGTTGACCAGAACAGCGTGGAAGAACAGAAGAAAATTCATGTAACAAGTACAAGTCAAATAATCCTTTTTTTTAATATTTGTGAAATTTAATAAAATTATATTAAAAAAAAAAGAAATGTAGAGTTGGAAGAGACCACACGGGCCATCCAGTCCAACCCCCAGCCATGCAGGAACACCCTGAAAGCACTCCCGACAGATGGCCATCTAGCCTCTGCTTAAAAACCTCCAGAGAAGGAGACTCCACCACACTCCGAGGGAGCATATTCCACTGCCAGACAGCCCTGACCATCAGGAAGTTCTTCCTGAGGTTCAGGTGGAATCTCCCTTCCTGCAGCTTGAATCCATTGCTCCTTGTTCTGGTCTCTGGAGCAGCAGAAAAGAAGCCCTCTCCTTCCTCTACATGGCATCCCTTCAAATATTTAAACATGGCTATCATGTCCCCTCTTAACCTTCTCTTCTGCAGACTAAACATACCCAGCTCTGTAAGTCTATCCTCATAGGGCATGTCTTCCAGGCCTCTCACCATTTTGGTCGCCCTCCTCTGGACCTGCTCCAGCTTGACCATGTCCTTCTTGAATTGGGGTGCCCAGAACTGGACACAGTATTCAAGATGAGGTCTAACCAAAGCAGAGTAGAGTGGTACCAGTACCTCCCTCGATCTAGACACCATACTCCTATTGATGCAGCTGAGAATTGCGTTGGCTTTCTTGGCTGCCGCATCACACTACTGACTCATGTTCAACTTGTGGTCTATTAAGACTCCTAGATCCCTTTCACACGTACTGCCATCCAACCACGTGTCCTCCATCCTATATTTCTGTTTTCCATTTTTTCTACCTAAGTGTAGGACCTTACACTTCTCTCTGTTGAATTTCATTTTGTTAGCTTTGGCCCAGCTCTCCAATCTGTCCAGGTCATTTTGAATTTTGATCCTGTCCTCTGGCGTATTAGCAACCCCTCCCAATCTGGTGTCATCTGCAAATTTGATGAGCATACCCTCTATTCCTTCATCCAAGTCGTTGACGAAGATATTGAACAGCACTGGGCCCAGGACAGAACCCTGTGGCATCCCGCTGGTCACTTCTCTCCAGGATGAAAAGCAGCCATTCGTGATCACCCTTTGGGTTCGGTCGGTCAACCAATTACAAATCCAACTAACAGTAGCCCTGTCCAGCCGGCATTTTACTAGCTTCTTTGCAAGAATGTCATGGGGAACTTTGTCAAAGGCCTTACTGAAACCGAGAAATGCTACATCCACAGCATTCCCTTCATCTATTAAGCTAGTAACTCTATCATAAAAAGAGATAAGTCCGGCATAACTTATTTTTGAGAAATCCATGTTGACTTCTCGTGATTACCACGTTGCTTTCTGAGCGATTAGAAACTGACTGCTTAATGATCTGCTCCAGGATCTTTCTGGGTACTGATGTCAGGCTGACTGGGCGATAATTATTTGGGTCCTCTTTTTTTCCCTTCTTGAAAATGGGGACAACATTTGTCCTCTTCCAGTCTGCTGGAACTTCTCCTGTCCTCCAAGATTTCTCAAAGATTATAGCAAGCGGTTCCGAAATGACCTCTGCCAGTTCTTTTAATATCCTAGGATACAATTCATCTGGCCCCGGAGACTTGAATTCATCCAGTGTGGCCAGGTATTCCTGTACCACCTCTCTACCTATTATGTGCCGCATTTCCCCTGCTTCCTCACCTGCTCCCCAACTGCCAGGTTGAGTGCTTGTATCCTTCTGGGAAAAAACTGAGGCAAAGAAGGTGTTAAGTAGTTCTGCCTTTTCTCTTCCCCCTGTTAGTAATTCGCCATCTTCTCTGAGCAGCAACCCTATCTCCTCCTTCTTTTTCCTTTTGCTATGGACATATTTAAAGAAGTCCTTTTTATTGTTTTTAATGTCTCTGGCCAGCCTAAGTTCGTTCTGTGCTTTAGCCTTTCTGACCTCCTCCCTACATCTCCTAGCTACTTGCTTAAATTCTTCTTTGGTGTTTTCCTCCTTCTTCCATTTCCTGTACATGTTTCTCTTAACACTTAGCTCCGCTGAGAGTTCTTTAGTCAACCATTCTGTTTTCTTCAGATGCCTTCCATTTTTCCTCCTTATTGGCACAGTTTTAGACTGTGCCTTCAGTATCTCCCTTTTAAGGAACTCCCATGCTTCCCGAACTCCTTTCCCTTTCACTATTCTTGACCACGGAATTCCAGCCAGCAGCTCCCTAAGTTTACAGAAGTCCGCTTTTTAAAAATCTAAGATGAGTGTCTGGCTATACTTATCTTCTCCTTCCCACTGAATGCCAAATTCCAATAGGGCATGGTCACTCCCCCCTAAAGATCCAACCACTTCTACCTCATTAACACGGTCATCCCTGTTGGTCAGGATCAGATCTAGAATATTTGATCCCCTTGTTGCCTCTTCCACCTTCTGGACCATGAAATTGTCTGCAAGACAAGCAAGAAACTTGCTGGACCTTGCTGTCTTGGCAGAGTTTGACTGCCAACATATATCTGGGTAATCGAAATCTCCTATTATTACTGTATCTCTCCTTTTTGAATGTGCAGTCATTTGGTTCAGGAATATTGGATGATTGATTGATTATTTAGAAAAGAATAAGGATGATATGATGATGAAAAGTTTTTTTTAATCTTACATTTTAAAGTTTAAATATTTACTATTGCATGAGAAGTGTAATAAGTTTATTCCTACATGATTGTTTTTTAATATATTAAAAGACATTTTAATTTTAAGCAGAGGCTGGATGGCCATCTGTTGGGAATGCCTTGAAGTGTGTTCCTGCATAGCAGGGAATTGGACTGGATGGCCCCTGGGGACTCTTCCAACTCTATGATTCTATGATTCTACTATTATCAATAAACTAATTATACTGTATACTAATATGCTAATCTAGAATAACTTATGAATGACCTATGTGCTTGTGAATTAAATAAGTAAGTGAAAGATAAAGATGATAAGTGATTATAGTTAATCTTTATAAGGTAATTGACTTAGAGGATTATTACTTTTTGATAGCTTATTATTACTACTTGCTTAGTTGGAACTAATATGCAATATAGAATAAGTTGATAAAATTAATGGGAATAAAGGGTTTACTAGTTAGATATAACAGCTTGACTAATATGAGCTGTTTGCAACAGGAGCAGGAACCAATTTTTAGTTATTTGTAGTTTTTTATGGTTATTTGCTAGTTTTTTCTTTTAGTTATTTTATAGTATTGTCATGTATTTTTTAATTTGTGAAACAACGATTTTTAAATATCTTCTTTAGATTTTGAGAAAATGTTGAGATTATGCCTTTTCAACAAGGGAGCATAGTCAATGGGGTATTTCCTTCAGATGGGGATATCTTAAAGGCTTGATGATACGTTACAGACGGAAGAATTGTGCCTTGAATATAATTTCAAAGGCAAGAGAATTTTTGAAGAAACTAGAGAAGGATTTAGGAGGAACGGGACCACCTGAGCAGTTGACTAAGGATTTAGATTCTAATGCTGAACAAGGGAAAGATGATCAGGCAGAGGCAAAATCAGATGTGAAATCAGTTGAAGAAATCGGAAGATGTCTATAAATTTCTTATCCTTTAATGTTAAGCGGATGAACTCAGCAGTAAAAAGACAAAAGATATTTCACTGTTTGGAAAAGAAAATAATTAATTTGATCTGCCTAAAGGAAAATTATATTAGGAAAAAAGATGTTAAATAATTGAAGAACCACAATTTGGGAACAGAATTCACATCATCTATAGACAAAAAGGAGACAGGAATTGTTAATTATGCTAAATCAAATTTAGCTCTAGAAAAAAAAATCTTTGAGGATTGAGAAGGCTGGGCAGTTGTTGTATAGATTCAGATGTAAAGCCAGTTGGTCATAGTAATTGGCATATATGCACCGGTACAGAATCAATCAGAATTTTTTGACAAATTGTCTTCTCCAATTATGGATATGGCTGTACATGAAATGTTTCTGGGGGACTTTACCAGAGTTATTGAGCCTCAACTTGATAGAAAGTCACAAATAAAGATAAGACCATGATAGAGAATTTGGATCTGATAGATACTTGGAGACTCTGCAAAGGAATATTCTTTCTAGTCTATTTTATGTTGCATTTTGATATTGTTTTTTATTTACTTGGTATGGAAATGGCGTATCATCCAAGCGTTAATAAATTAATACTGGTTCTGATTTCTGGTCAAGTTGATGGAGCATGCAATCTAGTGAGTGCTCACTAGATCATGAACCCCAGAGCATTGTGCCTCACCAGGGAGATGGGCTTCCTCCTTTCAAGCTAGTGGATTCTCCTATACACGACAAGTCTGAATCAGCCAAGATCAGGACCAGCAGGACATCCATTCAAGAATGGAGTGACTGCAGCAGATCCCAAGACTGAAATTGCATGCTTTGGTGGAGGTGAGGAGTTGAGTGCCTTTCAAACCCCATAAGGACTTTACACCAACTTTCGTCTGGACCTCTTGAATTAGTGATATTATTGCCTAAGGAAGACAAAAAGCCCTTGTTTGTTGTGTTGAAACTGTATCCTTAATATTTAAGACTCTTCTCACACAACAGATGATGTAATATGGGAAATGAGGAAAAGAGTAAGTAAAAAGGTAGTAGAGGCTACTCTAAATGAATTCAAGTCACCAGGGCCAGATGAACTACATCCAAGGGTATGAAAAGAACTGCCAGAAGTAATTAACTGGTAATAATTCTTAAGAGTTCCTGGAGATCAGGAGAAGTCTCAGAAGATTGAAGGAGGGCAAATGTTGTCCCCATCTTCAAAAAGCGGGGGAAAAAGCCAAACAATTCCCGCCCAGTCAGCCTGATATCAATACCAGGAAAGATCCTAGAGCGGATTATTAAACAGACAGTCTGTAAGCACTTAGAAAAGAATGCCATTATCGCTAAAAGTCAACATGAGCGTCTCAAAAACAAGTCACACCAGACTAATCTGATCTCTTTTTTTGATAGAGTTACAAGCTTGGCGGATGAAAGGAATCCTGTGGATGTGGCTGATCTTGCATGGGGGTGGCACGCATATTTATTTTACGATAAGACAAAAGTAAATAAAGAATTTAATACCCATATAATTAGGAAAACACTGCTTAAAAGTTGGTTACAATTTAAAAATAAGTTATATACGAAAATCCCATTACGGGCATCTATACACGAAGCGTTTTACAGAAGGGATCGCCCTAAAGTAGAAAGATGGATTACATTTAAGGATCTACTTAAGTTCGAAAACAGGGAAATGAGGTGTAAAAATAGAGAAGAATTGATAGAAACTGGATTATCAACAAATTGGTTATTGATGTCTCAACTTTTAGAAAAAGCAAAGGCAGATATAAAAAATACAGGTATCATGACAGTAGAAAATGAATTTGATGTTATTCTTAAAAAAGGAGTAAGTCGAAATATTGGAAAGATCTATAAGATACTCTTGGATATAGAATTAGAGCAGGAAGTAATAAAATCAAACATGATTAAATGGGCACAGGATATTGGTCATCCGATACAACTTGAACTATGGGAAGCCTCATGGCAAAAGATCAATAAATGGTTAAAAGCTAGCCAGTTGAAGGAAAGTTACTACAAGATTTATAACAGGTGGTATTATACTCCTGTTAAAATTGGTAATGACTAAAACCTCTGACCAAAAATGTTGGAAATGTGAATATAAGGGGACGTTGTACCACCTATGGTGGAATTGTTCTCAAGCTCAAAAATATTGGGAAATAGTACATGGGCATATTTTGATTTCAATAAGACCTTTGGCAAGGTCCCATGATACTCTTGCAAACTAGGTAGTAAAGTGTGGCTTAGATAAAGCTACTGTTAGGTGGATTTGTAAATGGCTGACCAACCGAGCACAAAGGGTGCTCACCAATGGCTCATTCTTCCCAGGAAGAAGTGACTAGTGGGGTGCCACAAAGTTCTGTCCTGGGCCCAGGGCTGTTCAACATCTTTGTCAGTGACTTGGATGATGGAATAGAGGGCACGCTCATCAATTCTGCAGATGACACCAAATTAGGAGGGATATCTAATACCCCAAAGGACAAGATCAGAATTCAAAATGACCTTGACAGATAGGAGAGCAGGGCCAAAACTAACAAAATGAATTTTAACAGAGAGAAATATAGGGTACTACACTTAGGAAGGAAAAATGAATTGCATAGATATAGGATGGGTGATTCCTGGCTTGAAAACAGTATGTGTGAAAGCGATCTAGGAGTCTTAGTGGACCACAAGATGAACATGAGTCAGTGTGATGCGGCAGCTAAAAGAGCCAGTTCTAGACTGCATCAGTAGGAGTATAGTGTCAAAATCAATTATCACTCTATTCTACTTTGGTTAGACTTCATCTGGAATACTTTGTCCAGTACTGGGCATCCCAATTCAAGAAGGATAATGACAAGCTGGAACATGGCCAGAGGAGGGCAACCAAAATGGTGAAGGGTCTGGAAATTATATCCTATGAGGAACGGCTTAGGGAGCTAGGTGTGCTTAGCCTGATTGAAAAAAGGTTGAGAGGTGACATGATAGTTGCATTTAAATGTTTGAAGGGCTGTCACATTGAAGATGGAGCAAGCTTGTTTTCTGCTGCTCCAGAGACTAGGACACAGAGCAGTGGATTCAAACTTCAAGAAAGGAGATTTCACCAAAACGTCAGAAAGAACTTCCTGATTGTAAGAGCTGTTCTACTGTGGAATATGCTGCCTTGGAGTGTGATGGAGTCTCCTTCTTTGGAGGTCTTTAAATAGAGGCTAGATGGCCATTTGCTGGGAGTGCTTTGAGTGTGTGTTCCTGCATGATGGGAGTTTGGAATTGATGGCTTTTGTGGTCTCTTCAACTCTATGATTCTATGACGTTATTGTTACTGGATTCCTTCTGGCAAATCGTTACATTTGCCTTGGTTAACTGTAGTCAACTGAATAGAATTTTAATGATATTTGTAAGATCATCATACTTGGAATTTGTTCTGCTTATTGATTGGTATTGTGCCAGTCTTCACTGTTCTGAGGAAGCTTATGTAAGAACAGTCTTTATCTAATGTTTGGGAATACAAATTGTCTTGTGTGAAAACACATTGAACAGTAGACGGCTCTAAATAACAACATTGGAGAAAAGGGAATTTTTATACTCTCTCTTTTTAGTATAAAATTATTATAGCTCTAATTTTGGAAAGTGTCAATCAAAGCAGAAAATACATGGTTTGAGGATATAGAAATGTTGCCAAAAAAATTTTTCAGATCATAGTGCTGTCTTACATTCAAGACAAGGAAGCCACAATTTAATTGGAAATTGAATAAAGAGTTGTTAAAAAAATGAACGGATTCTGAAGAAGACAAAAGAGACTTTGCAAAATTATTTACAAGATAATTTGAATAAAGGAACTAATACTGGAATTGCTTGGGATGCTAGTAAGGCTGTGATGAGAGAGGCTTTTTGATCCAGCAAAATGTAGAATTGAAAAGAAAAAGACAAAGACAAGAAGAAATAGCCAGAGAAATCAAGATTAAAGAAGAAGAATTGCAGAAGAATCCAACAAATACTAAGCTATTGAAGGAGTAGGAGATATTATGAAAACAGGTATCAATGACTATAGCATATTAAATATGCATGGCAGAAAAATGTTGAGTTTGCAAATAAGATGACTGGCTTACAAGTTGGAGGAGAAAGGAAGGAAGGAAGGAAGGAAGATGGTAACTGAGACCCTTTCCACACCAAGCAATTAGAACAGGGCAGTGCATCCTTGCACGGAGGTAGTCTGCACCTTGGAGTGGACTAGATCCACACCTCAGTCTGCTCCAAGACGACCCCAAGTGGTCTTCCAGTGTGTTTTTGAAAGACCGGAAAAAACGGGTCTTTATTTTCCTGGAACGCGCCATTGCGTTCCTGCTCTCTTGTGCAGATTCGCAGCCATCTGTGGAGGGCGGGCTTTAGGCGTGGCGAGCTTCAGTGGTTGGGCAGGACCCACGACCAACCGGACGCTGCCATTTTGGAAGCCGGAAGCCACCATTTTGGAAGCCGGAGCAGCGCGGATCTACAGACCTCGCACTGCTCTGGTTCGCCCTGGACCGAGGAGGAGCCCTGCAGAAGGGCTTCAGGGACAGTCCGCATTGCTTCGGACCCCAGAAGAAGTGGTAGGTAACGGCACAGAGCGATTCCCTTGCCTTGTGCGGAAAGGACCTGAGATTAAACATGGAGAGCCTTTAACTGTGGATACTGACAAGGTGAAACTCTTTTATAAATTCTTCTCCTCATTATACAAAGAACATAAAGTGGAATCCCAGAACGTACAATCTTACTTAGATTCTCAAAACCTACTGACAATTTCTGAAGACCAATGGGCAAGTTTCAATGCCAAGAAATAGTTGCACAAGTAGTGGAGACAGTTAAAAATGTAAAAGCTATAAAGGCACTGGAAACAGAATTACCATTGGCCGCTTACTGTAAGATGTTAGAAGATCAACTATATATACCTTTACAACATTTGATTACTTTTATAATTGATTGTGGTAAGTTCCCTGACCACTGGACCACTGTGTATATAACTTTAAATCTTAAAAATGATAGGGACACAATGGATCTGAAGAATTATAGACCTGTACCACTCCTAAATAATAACTACAAGATTTTTGTCAGCATTTTAGACAAAAAATTTTTTCCAAGACTTTGGAAAACTGTTGTGGGCCAAAATAGACAATAACGGTGTTGAAGGGCCGATAACATGGCTTCATTTGTGGTACCTTTGTGCAACTTAAGTTCAGAAATAGCAGTCCTGTATAGCAGTCCTGTGCGTAAATGCAGACCACTGGGAAATCCCATGTGTTGCACAAATGCAGTTTGAAAGCTAGGATTTACTTAAAAACAGAGATAATCTGCAGGGTATATTTTCATGATACCAAGCTTCCAAGAAGTCACTAATTTTAGTGGCAGATTCAGAAAGCATTTGGCTTTACTAATGAAGAGTTGAGTTAACTTTATTTTGAAATAACCTTTTCAAAGTGCCACATAGAGTTTTCTATTTATTTTTGTATTTCTGAGATAATTTGTGGATTACGGCCTGTGAGAAATTGCCAGGGTTATTATTAGGACTCACTCAAACACATCAGGTCTCGGGTTTGGTACCAGACTAGCATTTCAGTCATCATGGCCAGTGTGGAAGTGTCCACTGATGAACCTCACCACCAGCCAGCCTCCTTTCCAGCTTTGACACAATAGAGGTAAGTAGAGACTGTCCCGATAATTGCATGGTGATTCTTCCTACCTTTAGGGTCCTTTGGAAGCTATAGGGCCTATGGAGCCTTGGCCAGTGAGAACCAAACAGCAAGTAACTTATCTACCCCAACTATCTCCATTCTGGATCAGGAAAAGTAAACAGAAGGGGATTAATGCGGAGGGGGGCTTAAAGTAGTGTTGCCTAGCCTGGCAGAGTCCTCATTAGCTCTTCTTTTCGAAATGGTTGTGCTGGGGAGGTTGTTTGAAGAGTATGGAACCTTGTGAACACATTGTTTTTGCCTATCCTGGAGGATGGGCCAAAAACTGTAGATCTCTGAGTGTTGCTATGTATGGTGAGCCACTGGGACTACCAGTTGTATCTTCTTAGATACTAAGGGGTACTCAAAATATAACAAAACCCAGTATCCACATAAGCCTTTACTGACCAATCAAACATACCTTTACTAGCTAACCAGAATGCAAAAATGTACATCATGCAGGCTTTCAAAGCTCCATTGGCTTCTTCGTCAGGGAAAAAGTATTAAATATGATACAGGAGGAGAAAAGTGATTATGTTAGAATCACACGCCTACCTTTTGTATCAGTATTATTTCTGTTATAGTTCAATTGTTCTGGAGGAGTTTGTTTTCTATTTCTGTTAAAATGCCTATTAAAACATAACAAAAACTGGTTCTGGCATCTGATCACATCAATGAAGGATGCATCATGCCTGACAGGGGATGCTTTCCCTGTCAAGCTAGTGGGCTCCCTGATACGGGGAGCCTGAGGACTCCATTCAAGCCAGGCTCGGGTCCAGTGAAGTGTCTGCTGGGGAATGGGACACTATATTCTCGGCCTCTGGACCTCTTGTATGTGTATAAATTGCTTTTGTATAGTTTTGCTTATGGAAGACAAGAAGCCCTGTGCTTTCTGCAGCTGAACTTTTCCTACAGTTTTAGAGCCTTCTTGTGTTTGGACTTTGGAGAGACAGTATGTCCTTGTTTTGATTTCTGTTGGGGCTATATGGGAATCAAATTAAAGTACTTAATCTTTTCTTTCTTCTTCATTTACTTTTGCTCTGGGATCTAATTCCTCATATTTTCTGTATACTTGGATTTGGATTTTGAACTTTTAAAGGACTGACTTTTTTTCTCAGATGCCTGACTGTCTCTGTGGCTTGGATTATTAACTGGATTTCTTTTCTGTGGATTTCGATCGATATTTATATATGGTTCACATTAATATTTGAATAAAACTCTATTTTCATTTCTAAGATTGTCATGCTTGCTATCATAAAGAAGAGATTTTTAAAATTAGTTTGCCAGTCTGTTTTTTGAGTAGCATTGTGCTAATTTTAATATCTCTGGGAAAGATTATAGGAAATTCCTTGTTATCTATTGTTTTTGAATGTAAACCTTGTTGTTTGACAATATACTGACTATTGGATGGACGTTATCCTGGTTCCAGTTGCGGATTATGACATTCAAATTAAAAGTGACCTTCAGGAGGCTGAGGAAATACCTGAATATTTTCTTAATTTTTTGGCTGAAGTTAGACAAATTAAAGCATCGACTGAGAAAAAGTTTGATGTACTTATAAAACAACTCTCAAGAAAGTTCAAAGATGGGTCAGAGGAAGATGAAGGTATTGAGAACTCAGTAGGTGCTGAAATGACAGGTGAGCAATTAGAGTACAAAGAGGATTTAACACAACCTTTGCAAGAACTGACTTGAAAATCAGAAATCATATCTAAACATAAGGAGATAGATATGTAACAAGAGATGGAAAGAGCCAGTACAGTTGATGTTACCTAGATGAGAGGCTTAAGAGAGGTTATAACCCAACCTCCAGTTACAAAGCTTGAAAGGTCAAAATTTGGAATTTGATCAGGCACTGCTTTGGAGAATGTATGGCAATTAGTCTGTACTCTCACAAGAAGTGTTTCTTTGGAAAAAGGAGAAGTCCAGACTTTCCAGAAAAAAATGTTCCTCTCAGTTGGGATTAACCTGAAGAATTGATTTTTATGTACAAAGATGAAGGACATAGAGTAGGTATGGCTGAGTTGACAGAAGGCCATTTGGGAGCATTTAAATATGACCCTATTTTTGGAAAAAGAAAAAAAATGCATCTGATGAAGATGCTTAAGATTACTAGAAGAAAAGTTATGAAGGGACTGAGGGGATCTGATGATGACAAAGATAGATTTTATTTCTCTTTTAAAATGTTAATTCTAAACTTGGCATTTTTTACTATCACAAAGGAGTATAGTCGGACTTAATAGTTTTAGTTTGTTACTTTTAAAAGTTACTTATCATGTAAAGAATTATTCTTTTTAGAAGTACCAATATAGAATAAGTTAGTCATGATTAATACATAAGATAGAATAAGTTAAGAAAGACTTTCATGTTTGACGTTAAGTTAGTATGTAAGGAGTTAGTTAATAAGAAATTTTATCAATGATATTTTGTAATTGATCAATAATTACTAACTGGTTGAAAATAATAATTAAGTTAGAATCATTATTAATACTTACCTAGAAAATATTAACTTATTAAATATTAACATATTAACTTATTAAATATTAAATAATCTTGCAAGTTTATATTTACTATGAAAACAAATAGTAGGCAACAAGTATTAACTTTAAGTCAGATTTAAGGATTTAATAGCTAGTTCTTACTGCTTGGTTGGTATTCACTGTTTGGAACAAGGGCCAGAACCAATATTTAGTTATTAGTAGTTTTATTGATGTTTTGTAATCTAGTTTCATATTTGTAATTTTGTCTGCTTTTCTGATGGTATTTTTATAGTTTTGTAGTTTTTTTTGGTAGTTTATTTCTTTTGTGTTGTTTGGTGATGGTATGGTGCTTCTTTTTCTTTTTTTTACTTAATTTTTTTTGAAAAAAATAGCACACAGTTCGTACAATCACATTCATCATTAATCACATCATCTTTAGACACATACATTGAGTTCCCCTGACAGGTCTTGGATTTTGGCTATCTATATATGATATATCCTTTTCTTTGATATAAACAAAAAAGATTCTATAACTTTTGTATTAAAGATATTATAACTTGCCTCTACTTTAACATTAATCACTCCATTACAATAAAATACAACTAGATTAAATAAAACAATCAGTAAGTATACTTTGATACTTTAAATATGAGAATGCATTTTAGTCTTCAGTCTCAAAAGCTTGCTATCGCTAGATTACCCCAGGTGTTATGAAAGTAAGCTATTACCATGTCAACACTTGACAAAATTACCATTACCGTTACCACTGACAAAATTGTCTACACTCCCTTCCGTTATTAAACTTCTCTTTTTATCCATTTGTGACATGGCAATTAGTTGTAAGATCCAGTCGTCCTCTGTTGGAAGTGACTTTTGTTTCCATTTTTTTATTACTCCTTACAGATATAATAATAGAGTCATCAGTAAATGAATTCTTAATATTTTTTTCAATTCGTATAGGTATGGCTTTCCAATATTTCTTGACTCTTTTGCACAGCCACCAAAGAAGATAGAAAGCACCTCTTTGTATGTCACATTTCAACAATATACTATAATAGTTTTTGTACATTTTGGAGATGTTACCTGGAGATAGGTAACATTTATAGTGCATCTTGTATATATTTTCTCTTATATCCTGACATTCTGTATATTTCATTATTCTGTCCCATGTTCTGTTCTTTCCTGTTAACTAAGATCAATTGAATGGCTTATATTTTGAGCCCCTTATATTTCTTCCTCTGTATCCCATTTCAGGAATATTTTATATATTTGTGATCGAGCCTTTTGACTTTCCGTAGCTATTATTGTTTCTAATTCTGTATTTTCCTTTTGGATACAATTTATTTTTAATTCTGTTTTCACTTTTTCTTTGAGTTGTCTATACATTAACCAATGACATGAGATTTCTTCCTCCTTGAGATAATCTTGGGTCTTGATTACTAGATCATCCTCTTGAATTTTCCTCAAATCTTTATATGTGATCCATTTATCATGCAGAATATTCTCTCTCTTATAGAAAACCTCATAAGGGAATTTAACCCACTCTTTAATGCACTCAAGACAACTCGCCTGATAATACAATTTAAAATTTGGCAATCCTAGCCCTCCTTTTTCCTTTGCATCTTGGAGTATTTTTAATTTTGTTCTTGCTTTTTCCCCTTCCTATATAAAACCAGAAATATCTCTTTGCCATTTTGTAAAGACCATTTTATTGTCTATCACCAGTATTGATTGGAATAAGAAAAATAATTTAGGTAACATACTCATCTTGATTGTGGAAATTCTATCTAAGGGAGATAATTTTCAATTCTTCCAATTTTATAAATCTTTTCTGTATTTTGTCATAGTTGTTTTTAAATAACTCTGGATATTTCTTTTTTATAATATTCTCAAATATTTCATTTTTGTGCTAACCTTATATCCTGATAGTTGACTTAATTCTTTTTCTACTTTCAACATATTTTTAGTCAATATATTCGTCATTTCCTCATTTAAGTCCTGAAATCTTCCCGAATTCTTTTAATTTTTTTAATTCTTCTGTAGATTCTTCTAAAGATATAAGATCACCCATGAATGTTCTTAATTTATATTCATTACTCTTATCTTAATTCCTTTTATCTTCATATTATCCCTTATATTTCTGTTCAATTTTTAAATAGCCATCAAGAATATTAATGGAGATAATGGGCGTCCCTGTCTTATATGTCACTGTATGTCTATTTTCTTTATTTTCCCAATTTATAAAAAATCGGGTGTCTTAATGTAAATAGCTTTCATCCATCTCAAAAATTCATTTCCTACACTTATTTTTTATATAGCTTCCATCATGAAACTCCAGTTAACACTGTCAAATGCTTTCTCTATATCTAGAAAAATCAGTGCAAAGTTGCATTGGCTTCCCCCCAAGATTTTGGGACTTTCCCTTCTAATACTCCGTTCATTCTTGGCTGAAGAAGTAAAATTAGTTGATCTTGTAGTATTTCGGAATAAATATCTAGGAACCTATTTGGCCCTGGAGATTTTCCTTTCTTACAATTTCAATTTGTGTTTCATTTCTGCAACAGTTATTGGGTAGCTTAATATTGCCCTTTATTCTCCTGTTAGTTCTGGTTAGTTCTGTTTATATATTCTTTAATGATCTTTTGTTCTTGGTAAAGTTCTGAATAGTGTTTTGAAAAACTTCTTTTTATTTCTTCACAATCTGTATATATTTCTTCTCCTTCCTTAATTTTTGTGATTAAGGATAATTTTCCCCATAATTTTAAAGCTAGACATTTTCTAGATTTATTTGCCCATTCAGAATGTTTTTGTCTTATATAAAATAATTTCCTGTTGCACTTTTTTGTTTGATGGGTTTGCTTTCAATTCGCTTTTATTTGGTCATTGATATTTTGTACCTTTTCTCTTTTTTTCTATTCATTTCACCATTTTGCTGAATAAAAAACGCATGCATCATGGCTTCACTAAACCATATCTATACTGGTTCTTTTCTGTAGATTTTCAGAAAAGTATAGTTGAAGAGTATTTTTTTCTTTCATTATAATATTTTTCTCCTGTAATAGTCTGTCCTTTAGTCACCGACTATAAACTTTATCTTTCTTTAATACCTTTCTTTAATACTTTCTTTAATATCAGTAGAATTGCATTGCGATCAGATAAGTCAACTCTTTATAAAATTTATCTTTATTTTCATGTAGACCATAAACTCCTACTATCAAAGTTTTTTGACTTTGCCATATTATCTAAATTCCTACATGTTGGCCTTACCTATAATTAAAGATTTCTTTTACTTCTATTTTGTGGTTAACATAATCATAGAATCATAGATGCAACTCTACGTTTCTATGATTCTATGATTCTGTAGAGTTGGAAGAGACCACAGGAGCCATCCAGTCCAACCCCCTGCTATGCAGGAACACACATCAAAGCATTCCCAACAGACGGCCATCCAGGCTCTGCTTAAAAACCTCCAAAGAAGGAGACTCTACCACATTCCATTGAGACAGCATATTCCACTGCCTGACAGCTCTGACCATGAGGAAGTTCTTCCCAAGGTTCAGGTGGAATCTCCTTTCCTGCAGCTTGAATCCATTGCTCCTTGTCCTAGTCTCTGGAGCAGTGGAAAACAAGTTCACTCCCTCCTTGACATGACATCCCTTTAAACATGGCTATCATGTCCCCTAACCTTCTCTTCTGAAGACTGAACATGCCCAACAAACTAAACATACCCTTTCTTTTTCTTTTCTCTCACTGAGATGAATTCCTTTCGTAGTACCTTATTCTGAATCAATTTTGTTTTCTCTTGTTTTATTTAGATTTCTTGAAGACAGACAGTGTTATATTTCCTTTCTCCAAGATAATGGAATATTGCTCTCCTTTTTTGTGATGCATTTATTCCTTTATATTCCACAATATTATTTTCAAATTAATCTTTTACTCCTGTTCCTTTTCTTCTATTAATGCTGACTCCAGTCATTCTTTACTCAGATGCACTTCTTGCCTCTGCTCCTCTTCATCATCATCATCGTCCTCTTCAACCTCCATCTCCTCTTTTTCTTTCTGTCTTCTTTGTCCTCCTTTTTCTTCAACTAACTGTCTTTTCTGATTCCTCCAATTGGTCCTCTTGTCTTTGTCATCTTTAAATCATCCTTCAAATTCTTTGTCATGTTTTTCCAGAATCCTCTTTCCTCCTGTACAGAGTTTATTATCTATGTTTTGTCCTTAAAATGAAAAATTACTCCTAATTTCCCTCATCTGTAGGGAATTCCTTTTTATCTTAGCTGGGAGGCTAAATTCTCTTCTCTTATGAAGAATTCTACTCAGGATGTTTTTATAAAATATCTTTTCATTCCCCATCTTAAAGCTACTTTCCAAATTGTGTTGTACAATGATGTCTTTTTTTTTCTTACAAAGTATACCACAATAACTCTGAGAAGGTTTCTTTCCTTGCCAGTTAATTAATTCTAAAACTTTTGTCAACCTCCCATTCAAACTGCTCTTGGGACTTATTCAAAAAATCTGCAAAAGCTGATATTAATATTTCATATAGATTTTCACGTCTCTACTTTCTTAATCCTCTGCTTTTCAAAGAATTTTCTCTTAGTTTTAATTGTGTTAGATCTTTCTTGTCCAAGTCTCTCTCACGTTCTGACAAAATTATATCCATTCTATCTTCCACATTCTTCATCTTCTCTTGCAAAACATTGACTCTGCTAATTGTTCCTTTTAGGTCTTCTAACATTTACTCTGTTGATTTTTAATCTCTTTTAATTCTGCCTGGACATTCTGCTTAATTTAGTTCACATTTCCATCATGTCCTGCCTCATTTCTGCTTTCATCTTTTTAATTTCTTCCAGAATGGTACATTGGTCAGCCAGTGTTGGAATGGCTTCCAAGGATGGCCTTCTTTGAGGTTGTGATGTCATCTGTGCTGTTGTTTTCCTTGTTCCAGTAGGCATATTCGTTTGTAGTTTAACTGTGTCTATCTCTCTCAGTTTCCTCCTCTTTGCTCCTTTTCATTTATTTGTGAATGTTGTCATCATCATCATCATCAGTATTATATGTATATATTTATATAGCAATTCTGTTATAAAATAATGAATTACCTCCTTTTTTTCCCTTTCTCCTTCCTTTCTTCTCTTTCCTTTCTCTTTTCTATTCTTCTCTTCCTCTCCTCTTTCCTCCCCAATAATATTTATCCCCACTCTATTGCAGTCTGTTTACAACAATTTTGTTGTATTATCTGATTGCCTTGTTTTATCTTTCTATTTTTACATCTACTTGTATTTATTAACACCAGTGGTCACCAATTATAAAGGATTAGATGAAGGAAAAAAGAGATAAACTAGGAAAGAAGTCGTAAGAAGGAGGAGGAAAAAACACTCTATATTTTACTTATACTTCATTGACTATTAACTCCTCATTATCTCTTCTGAATAGGAATAATTAAATAAATAAGCAGAAGAAGAAAGAAGATGCCCTCCCTTGCCCCTTCTGTATCACAGTATATCAGCTCCATCCTTCTCTCTGCCTCCCTCACCATGCACAGTTCACTATTCCTTCCAAATCAAAATTTCCTCCTCCAATCCAAACTATTTTTCAAGCAAAAATATATATCATATTGGATATTATTGGATATAATATATATTGTATATAACATATACATTTAATATTAATTATTATAAATATATAATACATTTCTATTTATGAATAATAATTTATAATCAATTAAGTACTTTACCCTCCTTTTAATTTCCTTTCAACCCCAATTACAATAAAGTTCCTAATGAAGATTAATTAATTCTGTACACTACAGACAATTGATTAAAGTTATTGTTTTATATCTGCTCTTCTTCCCTTTAGATCTTGTTTCTCACCCCACTTTTCCCCTTTTTCTCATTGTCTTCCTGTCATCTCACATTCAGCCTTCCATTCTCCTCAGTTACCAGCTATTCTCAGCCTCTCAGTTCGATATAATTATTCATTGTGTTAACCTCTGCAGTCTTGTAAAAAGGCTCCTCTGCCGCCGGCAATGTCTTGCCAGGTTACTTTCACTCCCTCTGTCCTTAGTCACAATCTGCTATTAATCTTTCTCTGCCTTCTTGTCACCACTGTCTTGTATATTTTCTCTGCTACCTACAAAGTCCCACCAACTTACTTTCATTCACTGTCCCCTAAAGTTCTCCATCAGTTTTGCCCTTCCAGTCTTCCAAATTTTCCCTGCTGGCTGCGAAGTCCAGCACACATATTTTCCCTCTGCCATCTTTTGTCCTTCTGTACCCATGCCTCATCTCAGCCTTTTCTTATTTCCCCTTCCTTCTCTTGAATTCGTTTGATTGTTCTTTCCTTTTCTTCCTCTTCTCATCTTTCCCACTTTGCAGCACTTTCTTTACATCTTCTTCTGTTTCACTGTCTCACTGTCATTCTAGATCTCCACTCCTTTCTCTTACTTTTCTGTCACTTTCTCTGTCTTTCTCCAATTTCCCCAAATCCACTATTTACCAACGTTGGTGTCAGTTTGATCAAGCATCAGAGGCTTTCGATCTGATTGTTCTCAAGTCTTTTACTCTGTTCTTTTCTATGAACTCTGTTCTGTTTTTCAACACCTCCCCTCCGACACTCTCCCATTACTGGGTGTGGCCAGTTGCAAACTCACAGACCACAGACTTCATGCAACAGCAAGTAGAACAGAACACAGGTTATCCCTTTTATTTTGTCTAATAGCACCTGTCTTCAAATTGTGAATCTTTTCTCACAGCTAGTAAGATTTTCCAGGGCTCCTTGTCAGGTTTCATTTGCAAGGTCTGGCAACAGCATTTATGCCAGCCTAGGCCAGCTGTCTACATATGACAATGGCTGTTCTGAGTATCCGCTTCTATAGTTGATACTCAAACTGCAGGAAGCTAGAAGCAGGTATTGGACCTCTGGAACCCCGACTTACTTCTTGTATGCTAAGGAAAAGATTTGGCTGGCCTGGATCATCCCTAAATCAACTCCTGCTGCTAGATGCGCAAATCCCCTGCCAGTGCACAGGAGAACTTCTCTTCATGCTGCCATGTCTCAAACTGGAAGTCTGTTCTGGAGGGATTTCAATGCAGGCAGAGGCCACTACCCTTCTTGGCCACGTGATAAAGGACAGTAAAATTTAAACTCCATTAGCGGCAGTAAAGTAACTTTTCTTGGGCTCCCAGCTGTCTTTATCCTTTGTGAAGCTACAGGCCCCTTTCTTAGGCAGAGAACATTGAATTTCTCAAGAAGTCTGTGTTCTGCTACTCCTGGAAAAACTTTTAGGTGCTACATAGATAAAACTTCATAATATATTCTAAATAAAAAAGTTTTGCTTTTGTTGGAAAGTGAAACCTCAAAGAATTAAGTCCCAGTCCTTACCTCTCTCTTGTTTACAACTCCCCTGTTCCAGCTAAATTCAGTATCTTCAAACATGAGAAATATGTATGTTGGCCATACAGCAAAATACAAGAAAATCCAAAATCCGGAAAGAAACCAATACCTTTATTGTCCCACCAAAAAATATTACTATACTATAAAGAGTACTCAATTACTGTGATGGTTCAGCCCATCCAAGATGGTCATTGTCCCACCTCTACAGAAAGGATTATAAAGATTTCCCAGGCAGGCTGTAACTTTTTTTGGAGCATGATAGCCTTTCTTTGTTCTGGAGCTTCTGTTAAACTGTTGTTTTTAGTTCTGACACCTGGCTCCCACTGACTTTGGCCTTGAAAATGTTGTATATTACTGTAGTATACTGTAGTTTTGCATTTCATACAATTTGAGGTGTTTCTTTTCTTTGCATCTCTTTTTTCAAGTTGTTTCCAACTTACCGCCACCCTAACATAACTTATCACAGTTTTCAGGGGCTGTGTCTGATGTACCCAGCATCACCCAGTGGGTTTCCATGGCCCAGCGGGAAATCGAACCCTGGACTCCAGAGTCATAGTCCAGTCCTCAAACAACTACATCACACTTCTGATTTGCAATAAAAGATTTGGAAGGGAATTTGTATCAGTTTCAGAAAAAAAGAAGAAAGGTGTTGTAATTTATGTTAATGACCATATCAATGTGCGAGAGATATTTAATGATGAGGACGGTCACTATATAGGGCTGGAAATGGACTGGCTGAACCAAAGAATACTTTTGGTAGGTGTTTATGGCCCACACAATGCCAAAGATAAGTTTTATAAACAGTTGGAAACTCAAATACTAGATCAAGACTGTGACCAAATAATTCTTATGGATGATTGGAATGGAGTGTTCATACAGGCTTCACAACAAGTTCTAAAGCAAGATATCTGGGAGGATACTTAATGAATAAAAACTCTGATCTATTCAAAAACAATTATGAGAGAGTGTGGAAAGAAATTAACAAAGACTTCCAGAACTGGAAAAAATTGAAACTATCTTTGCTTGGGTGTATTTCATCTGTAAAAATGATGCCTCTGCCAAAGCTACTATTCTTGTTCCAAGCTATACGTATAATTAGACTCATTAAAAAACAGCAAAAAGATATCTCCCATTTTATTTGGGATGGGAGGAGACCAAGGTTCAAACATAAAATACTGTGCAACAGTAAGGAGAGAGGTGGACTACCACTCCCTCCTGAGATTTTATTTCCATGCATGCTGTTTAGATTGGTTCAGAGAATGGGAAAAGTTATTGAATAGTAGGCTTTTGGCACTGGAAAGTTTTTAATTAGGTTTCGGTTGGCATGCATATTTTGGATATAATAAAGATATAGTGCACAATGACTTTAATAACCATTTTATAAGATGACCAATATTGAAGACTTGGAAAAGATATAGATCAAGGATATACTCTAAAACACCTTTATGGCTTTTGCCACAAGAAGCATTTTATAAAAGAGAAAACATCTTGCAAGGCAAATGGATAACGTATAAAGATTTAATAAAAATTCACGGTGACTCTGTTACAATAAAAATGCAGAAAGAACTAAGAAATGAAGGTATAAATTGTCATTGGCTGTTGCATAGACAGCTAAATGAGAAGTCAAAAATGGAGATGAAAATAAATGGCTTTCAAATTGAAAAAACAGCTTTTGATGAGATATTTTTTGAGAAGAAATCCCAGATAATATCTGCCATGTATAAAATTTTGTTAAGATGGGATACTGAAGAGGAGGTTGTTAAAGAGCTGATGATACGTTGGGCTCAAAATCTGGGACACCCAATTGATCTGGAAAATTGGGAGGAAACTTGGAAGAAAAGACTCACATTCACAGCATGTCAGAATCTAAAAGAAAACATTTATAAAATGCACTTGCGGTGGTATCTTCCTCCCGAAAGATTGGCAAAGATATACGTAAACGGTAGTGTTAAGTGCTGGAAGTGTGAGAATGAAAGGGGCACTTTCTACCGTATGTGGTGGACATCTCGAAAAGCAAAGAAATATTGGAAGGAAATACATTTGCAGATTGAGAAAATTTTGGGTTTTCACTTTCACGTGTCACCACAAATGTATTTATTGGGTATGCCAGAAGATGAATTAGAGAAGAAATACGGAGAGATCTTATTTTATATGATAGCTTCTACAAGAATTAATTATGCTAAGATTTGGAAAAAAACAGAAATACAAAATGTGGATGATGGGGAAATAAAATTGTTTGATATGACAATGCTATTGAGAGGGATCCCCCTTGGTAACTTTGTTAAGAAATGGGATCCAGTTATACAACATTTTAGAAACAAATTGAGAGATTTGTCGATAGTGAGTTTTCTTGATTGAAAAAGGGGATATAGTCAAAATTTATTCTATCTTAATTTATATAATATATGAATGTATTTATATGAATGTTAATATTAGATTACAAAGCTAAAAATGTGGCAAAGTAATACGTAGGATCACATTCAAGTTTATATTAGTAAAGTCCTGTTGGGTTTAAAGTGAGGAAATAGATCCTCATTTATTATGCTATTATATTTTCATAAAGACAATCTAGTCAGAAGTAAAGTGTAGATGTGGAAGATAGTAATGAAGATATAGAGTATGTAGGTAGATTTAGGTTTGTATATCTACCTGTTGTATTATTTATATATTGTAATATTTATGATTATGTTGTTTTATTTAAACGCTTTTTATAAAAAAGAATATAAAAAAAACCACTACATCACACTGGCTCTCATTGTTCATTCTACAACTGTGGTAACTAGTAAAGATGATTGTCACTTCGATCTTCGTAGCCTCTGCAGTCTCTTCCCATAAAGGAAAAAATGATCTCTTTTCCCCCTCCTTTCATTTTTCTCTTTAGAAGAAGTCTTTTGAGAAAATGCAAATACCCAGTCTTTGAAAACTTTCTTTTGTATCATTTTCTACTATCATCTGTGGTCTTTTTCTTCCTGTCTTAACTCCTGCAGTTAACTCCTGTATTTTGTTTTGCTCCTAAAATACCATTTTTTGAATTTAATGACAGTTTTTTTATTAACATATAAAGAAATAGTCCTCTGGTGGTTCAGAAGCCAACCATTTAAATTTTTCATCTGGCCAGAACTAGGAGGGCTTATGTTCCTCCTCCCAGTCTTTTCCTCCATACGTATATCACAAAAATCTGGAAGCTTAAATTCATAGTATACGTTTATTGTCTACAATGACAGCTGAACAAATTCAACAGAGAAACAATATAGTAATATTATGTTCTTAGAAGGATTTGTGTCCTGGGGAACCAGATTTTCCTAGAGCAGAAGTTGGCTGAAGGATTATAAAACTTACTCTTTTATAGCTTACTGAATAATTGATAGGGGCCAGTTTGAATGTTTGCATTGCAAGAGAGGCTTTCAGGATGTCTGCAAACAAAGTTCATAGCTTTTGTCTTCATGCAGCATTTTCAGCACAGTTGGTGCCTGTAATCTCATTTCCCATCCCAGAGGAGAAATGTATTTGAGTGTTGCACTGGATGGGCTTATTATATCCTTGGTATTAATCTGTCTCATAAAATCACCCTTCTCCAATGGGGCGAGATATGTATCTCCAGACCTCAGTGAGAGAACACATCCTTCACATCCAACTGGGCTTGAAATTCAGTTCTGGAGATGTATAGTCCAAAGATTTCGGATGGCAGAGCTGGAAAAGGCCTTGGTGGGCCACTCTTAGTTGGCACAGTAAAGAACATTATTGAGCAAGTTACTTGATTGTCCTTTTCAGAAGGTCAAAAAGGCCAAAATGATGTTGTCTTTGAGAAGTGACACCAGGCAACAGGTTTCTTCTCTCCTCTAATGAAGAGCAGACTTCCTTGATGTGGTGCCTTCCGCATATTTTAACTACAATTTCTATCAGCCCCAACCGGCATGACCAATGGCTGGATTGATGGAAGTTGTAGTACAGAATATCCAGTAGTGTGGTGTTGGAATTGGCTGGCATAGAGAATCTGTTGTTTACTTCCAAATGCACAAGAACTCTCCCTGGCCAGAGTTCTCTTCTTGTTCCTTTTTCTTGAGAATGCCATTGCCTGCTGAGGTTCACAAATGAGAGAGGGTTTTTTCTTGTGTTACTCCCAAAATATGGAATGTAGTCCCCTCAGAGCTGTCATCCAATTCTTCTTCCATTGCTTTTTCAAAGGGTGTAAGGACACATCTTTGCAATGTAGAGCCCTGGTGGCGCAGTGGTTAAATGTCGGTACTGCAGCCAGAACGTTGTGAGTTTGATCCTGCAGGGCTCCAGTTGGCTCAACCTTCCCGCCTTCCATAGGTCGGTAATTAGCTAAACACATTGTAAACGGCTTAGGGAGTGCTTCACACTGATAAGCAGCATAGAAATGTAACTGCTATTGCTACCGTATAGAGTTCTAAATAGTTTTGATCTTTATTGATTGTTGCGATAATTGTAATTGCTTTAGTTTAGTTTCTTTTAGTGATGTTTGTCAGCTGCCTTTGAAGGATTTTTTTTTTTTTTGGTGGGAAGATGAAATAAAAATAAATTCAAATGAAGACACTGCCTTTACAGCACATATACAAAGGATCATGTGCTCTCCCACCCCATTCTGGGGTCTATGGTAGAGTGGAGATTTGTCCAACATAACTAAGATGGTGATCCAGGTGAGTTCAAGCATTGGAGAGGGCTGTCACTGTCATATTCAGGCAGAGTGCCCACCAAGAAATAAATTGCGGGGGGGGGGGCAACAAGCAGCCCTGAGGGCATCTTACTGAGAATTCCTCCTCCCAAAAAAACCCCAGAGTTAACTTGATTTTAATGAGAGTACTTGTGGTTTCTTTGTGACTTTCTAAAATGGTTTAATCACTAACTTGCCAGCTGCTTTTCCTTGAAAATAATCATTCTCCTATCCCATCTACTCTTCAAATTTAAAATTACAGAATATTTTGGTTGTTTGATTTATATCTCAGTTCTCTTCCAAAACTGGGCCTCTCAAAGTCAGGACACAACCAGAGGAAAAATATGTAAAGATGAAAACGCAAGTAGTTATAATATTGAAATATAATTTAAGAATGTACAATTTTACAGTGTAGAATCACAGAACCATAGAGTTGGAATGGACCTCATAGGCCATTGTGTGCAACCACCTGCTCAGTGCAGGAGGTCCAGCTGGACCATCCCCAGCAAGTAGCTGCTCAACTTCTTTTTGAGGTTGTCCAAAGATGCCATGACTTCTCTTGGCAATTAGCTCCATTGTCAAACACTTCTTACTGTCAAAGTTCCCTCTAATGTTCAATAGAAATCTACGTTCCTGCAACTGCAAACCATTATTCTAGGTCTGTCCTCTGGGGCAGCAGGGAACAGACTTGCCCTTTCCTTTCTTTGACTTTAGATATTTAAAGAGTGAAGTCATGTCACCTTTCTGTCTACCCATCATGAGGCTGAAAATACCCAGTTTCCTCAACCTTTCCTTTTTGTTCTGTTCTCCATACCTCTTTATCATGCTTGTTGTCCTTCTCTGACCCTACTCCAACTTGTCTATAGCTTTCTTAAAATAAGGCACCCAGAACTGAACAAAGTACCCCAGATGAGGGGTGCCCGGTGCAGAATATGGTGGAGAGGACTGTTGCTTCCTCAACTATTGGCTAATAAAATTGTATGATATGGCAGAAGCTGATATGGTAACAGAGTCTTTAAAGGATAATAAGAAAAAGAAATCAATAGAAGAATGGAAAATGGTACTTCCGCTGTAGAAAGCTTGTTGGGGTGAGAAAGCTATTATTTTTTTAAGGTAAAAATAAGAATAACATGATTTTTATGGTGCATTGCGTGGGAAAGTCTTTGTTGTTGTGCTGTCTTATCTCCAGCCGTGGGAACACTCACTGTTGTTTTTAGTTGTAGTTACAGTACAAAACGTAAAATGGCTTCAACTAGGGATATTAGTCTTGAAATTAAGAATGAATTGAACAATCTTGGGTTTTTGGGTAGAATTCAGGCAATCAATGTCACTTATTAATCAAAAACTTGATAAGACTGTAGAACAGACTGTAGAACAGCTGTCATTGGATTTGACTATCAGAATCGGATTGTCTGCAGAACAGAGGAGAAGATGCGTCAATGTTTTCAACTTTCAAGCCTAAAACTGTATGAGTGACGACACTGTCTGAAGAAAACGACAGTTCTAATTCAAAGTCAGAGGATTTTATGTGGGAAGACCAAGAAGAAGATCATGTAATGGGAGAAGGGCAAACTAAGTTGAAGAAGGGTATAATACAGAATAGACTTACTGTTTTGGACGGGTTTGTTCACATGATGATTTTACAGATTTGGATTTTTTAATTATAAAGACTCAAGGCATTGTTTAATGAAGATCTGGTTAAAGAGTGATTTTATGAGTCTTTCCAAATGGAATTATTTTATTGTAAACTGTAATCAGGTAGGTTAATAGGTCTGTTGTGTGGTTTGTCAAGTAAATTGGCTTTGTATGTTGTATTTGCTTATTTCCTTTGCTTATATTTGTCAGACAAAATTGTTGTGTTTTGGATTTATGTCACAGTTACATACAGAGAGATTTAAGGGAAGATGATAGACGGGAATAAGATAAATGAAATTATATGAGATATAAGACATATAAGATGGCACTATTTTTTTTACTTTTTTAATATTAATAGTTACACTATTGCAAGAGAAAATACTATGAATATTAGAGTATGTCTCATAGCTATTCAATGTTATGAATGTTGTTAAAAGTATAGAACTAAGAAAAATGGTTTTGTTTTATAATTATGGAGACTCGGATACTACAGTTTTTAGGTAATTAGTTTTATTATGTATTACTAAGATTTCAACTGAATATTGTAAAGAATACATATAATCTTTGGGGTTTTTTAAACTAATATATTTTTATTATTATTAAGGGTAGAAGTAATAAGTATATTTTAGGTATCACTAATAAACTATTGGTATTAACGTTTTAACTGTCTTAATTAACTGTTGATTAAACAGCTAATTTTAAAACAATATGTTATAATATGTTAGATGGGCTAAGATTACTACTATGTTGTTATTCGCTGCTTACTATAGGGGTGGGAACCTCTTTTTAGTTAGGCATTGTGTATCTTAGTTATTTAGCTTAGTTTGTATTTTATAGTTTTGTCATAGGTTTGTTTAGATTAGTTTTTTTTTTGTCTTTTTATATTGTTAAGTTGTTATGTTATTAAATTATTCTTGTCTATGTTTTTATTTCAATAAAATATATTAAAAAACCTAAAAAAAACCCACAAAGGCATGGTATACAATGTATAATAGACATATAGGAACTACTTGCTGTACATCAGGAGTTCCCACTGGAATGAAAGTCTCTCCCTAGTTGTTTATATTTATTGTTTCTTTCATAATTTGCTGTTACGGAATGTTTAGGAAAAGAGTAGAAATGACTGGTATGTAGGGAGCTTCTAATAGCAAGGCATTTCTCTACAGTGTCCCAGTTATGCGGATATTGTTCCTCACCTAGGCAAGGTAACTCCTCATTCTTTGGTGACAAGCATTAGTTTGTTTTGGATTCTTGAGGGCACTATCATACTGGTGATTACCATCTACTGTTTCTATGATGTAAGCCAGCCAAAGTGTGGCAACAACATATGTTGGACTATAGTTACCATCAGCCCTAGGTAGCAGACAAAAGGCAAGAAATGATGGAAACTATAGCCTAGTGATCTCTGGTGGGGGAGTTCATTTTGTAAACATTTTATTTCTATTAGTTATGATAGCTATTCAATTGTGAAATACCACAAATATCAAAATGTGCGTGTGGGTCTGTGGGGCTGAGGGCTGAGAGGGCTGAGGCGCGGTGGAGAGAAGGGCACCCGGGGTCCAAGCCAGGCCAAGGAAAGGGGGCAAGTTGGCATGGTGACCTCATGCTTTCTCTCTAACCGATCTCTTTCCTTGGTTGTGGACGGGGCCATGAGAGTGTCTGTGGTGCTGAGAAACTGAGCTGTGATCCATCCTGAGCTGACTGGGCAGCAGCTGGTGGAGGAGGAGGAGGATCAGAAAAAGGTTTTTAAAGGGCTACAAGGCCTGATCGGAGCAGCTGAGAAGGAATGTTCCCTGGAAAAGAAGCACTTGAAATTACGGGGGCGGGGGAGCGGACAGGGATTGGAAAAGCTCACAAATAATCAAATGTGAAGTGAAACCCACAAATGTGGAAGGCGTCCTATGTATTACTTTCAATATAGGAGGCAGTATGCTTCAGAACACCAGTTGCTGGAGAATGGGACATGTCAGTTGCTGAGGAGAATGTTCTTGCTCTTGTGTCTGCTTGGGGGAATTCCCACTGGGCCATCTGTGTGGCTTCCCTGTGAACAGGATGCTGGACTAGGGAGCCCTTTAGTCTGATTTAGTAGCGCTGTTATTATCTAAAGGACCTAGGGCAGTGTTCTACAAACAAGTCTTTTCCCATCACAGTCTAGTGAAGATGGGGAAAACCCTGCAACTTATTTCTCTCTTATTTACTTACCTCTGGAAGTGCAGGGGCTTTCTCTGGGTGTGACCTTAGCTTCTGTCTTTCACCAGATTTTAGCTGCCAGACTCCTGATTCCTTGGCTGCTCACTTCCTCCTTAACCAGCTTCTTATCCCTGAGCCCTATGAACACTGCCTTTTCTTCAACTCTTTTCTTTGAGCTCAATACCTGATGTCTTTAGGTTTTCAGAATACTTCCTGATGCCTCCAGATACCTCCTGTGTCTTACTTAGTTTTCCTTTCTTCACCTGGCCTTCCTTCTAACACTACAGTATATCCTTAGACCTTCTTTTTCAGTCCACTGATTGCTTTGCTTGCTTCCTTCAGCACACACCTGAACAAATGTCATCCACCAGATGTCATTGGATTGTAGCTCCCCTCAGTGCTATCCAACTCCCCCTACTCTTGCTCTAGTTACTATAGATCTTGACCTTGTGCTATGTAGCTTTGCTGTTACCCCAGGAAATTCTGACACTTAGCATTCTGACAATTAGCATCCCCCCATACCTCTGTGTGTATGTGTGTGTGTTTGTATGTGCAGTTCTCTCACAAAAGTGAACTTTTGGAACATCTGTCTTCATGGTTGAAGTCTACTTGGTTGGATGATTGAACCAATGCGTTAAACAATGGCTTTTACATGTAGCTTATCTTCATTTCAAAATATATACATATATAATTTTCCACGTTGTAATCGTCCTTCTTGTGTTTGCTGTGCTTGTTTCCAGATACAGACTTAGGGGTTGGTACACTGAAAGAAAATGAAGAACAAGATGCCAGGACGTTGTCAGTCCCCAAAATATCAGGACTAGAACGGAGTCAAGAGAAGAGTCAGGACAGCGATAAAGATCCATTGCTTGACCCTGTTGTGCCTCAAAATCTTTGCCCTCAGGTTTCTCAGTCTTTGATCCTCCCACACTTGGAACCACCTTCAGAGACACATCCTCCAAATCCTGCTGTGATCCAGCGACCAGAGCCTTCTCATACCTCACAGTCTGAAGCACCGCAGAAACTTCAGACCTCAGAAGTGGCCCAGCATCCCACAGTGCCTCCGCCCCAAATACAGCACCCAGTAAGGCCGCTCTCCCCTGGACAGCCTGCAAATCAGAACCTGCCATCCTCCCAGCTGTGTCCTCCATCCCAAAGCCTTGCACAACAGTTATCATCGTATAACAGTAGCAGCCTGAGCCTCAACAGTTTGAGGTGAGATCCTCATTGTTTATTTTTGAAGCATCGCCTCTGTCATAAAGGTAGATGTATTAAAGTTTGAGGGAAATAGATTGGGCTTATTAGCTTGGTATGTGCCAAGATACCTGATCTGCTGAAGGCAAACAAAATATTTCCCACAGTGTGCAAAAAGCAGCTAGAAAGAACTTACTTCTCTTTGCATGATAAGACTTTAGAACAAAATTGAGCATAAAAAAAAGAAAAGCAATGAAAAGAAAAGGTTACACAGAGTTAATATATAGAACTTATTGCTACAGCATGTGGTAACAGTTTTTGCTTTAGAAATTGGAAACAGACACATTCCTTAAGATCAGCTCTGCTGTAAGTGTGGCTGTTTACGATGATAGCTAAATGTAAACCCACCCACAGCCATGTTCAAATTCAGTATGTGTCTTGAGCATCTTGGAAACATCTGGTTGGCCACTATGGGGGACAGAGTGTCCAATTAAGTGGAGCTTTGCTCTGATTTATGACTCTTCTTATGTTGCTCATCACCCTGTGAAATGTGGAATAATTGAGCCATCATTGCTCATGGCAGGTATTCTCATCCTCTGCTCTGATTCAGGACAAGTTGGGGAGACAGTCATATCTATCTTCAGTGGTAACCGGTGGCATCCATGTCAGGCACATTTTCTGAGTTTTTAACTCCATATTTGGAATAGGATTCAATACCTTGGATGGTCCTTTGATGTCTGGAATAAAACCCCAAGCAGATTCACCACATCCCTGGCGTGGAAGCCATCAGCTGTCACTGGGACAAAAGACAATGGGATAGAAATTATAAGTGCATGTTAGTTAGGTAGGAATGCCCCTTTGGGGGGGGGGAGTTCATGTAACCACATAGGTACAAAGGATAGATGGCTGTGCATTTACCCCCAAGATCTGTAATGCAAGATAGAACTACAGTGTCCCTGATGATAGCTGTCTCACTTCTGCTTAAATAATTGCCGTCTTGGGAAAAAGATGGGATATAAATTCAATTAATAAATAAAATTCTAACAGAGGACAGTCCATGACCTTCCCAGCTAGCCTATTCCATAGTTGAACAACTTTTAGCCATAAAGAGGTTTCTTCAGATGCTTTGCCAAAATCTTCCTTGAAATTTCTACCTGCTGGTTCCAGTCCTGCTCACTGAAGAGCCTGTCCAATTGCAGTCTTCTGATAGAAGGGAGAACTTTGGAAGTTAATGAAAGGCAAATAGGGATTTCGAGTAACAGGAGGGAAGAACTGTTGCTAGAATAGTCAAAGGTCATAACATGAATTCATTAATGAGTAAGAATTAAAATAGCTACATTTATACACTCGGTCCAGTCTCAGTTTCAGGTAGGATGTAATATATATATATATATATGAATTGAAATAAATCCTAGATTGTTCTCCCTTTGTTGTAATATGCTCACATTTCATGGGGCCTGAAAAATAAAGGTTGCAGTGCCACTTTCATTAATAATTTGATTCAGCAGACAGTGAGAACTCTGTGAAGTCTGCAGCAGCAGTAGATTATTCAGAGCATGGTCCAAGTTGTTTCCCAGAATTCTCTTGAGAAATCTAGTATAACAAGGCAAGTCTATCTCTGTGGATACAATATGGGAACAATTTCACCATGCTTTTGGCACTCTCTTGGCCATTTTAGGTCTAGGGAGGCTTCTTTTTTCCGGCAGAAGGTAACCTAGAATTTTATTTTCTCTTGGAACAAGGCCTCTTCTGGCCTTGAATTTGGTTAGGAAATCTCCAAAATAGGGCACTATTGCCCCAATTTTCCCAGGAGATATTTGGAGAGAAAAATGGATCCCACCCAAAAAAAATCTAGAGAGATCATGGGGGTCACAAAAGCAGCCCCGTGTCCCAGGGGTCTTACTTTTTCCCAAACATGGGCAAATGAACAAATAGTGTGACTAGATATAAAGCAGATATGTATCTCCTGGAAGCCATGCCCTATGAAGAATGCCTTAGGGAGCTGTGTATGTTTAGTCTGCGGAAGAGAAGGTTAAGAGGGGACAGGATAGCCATGTTTAAATAGTTGAAGAGATGTCATGTTGAGGAGGGAGCAGGCTTGTTCTCTACTGCTCAGGAGACTAGGACAAGGAGCAACGGATTCAAACTGCAGGAAAGGAGATTCCACTTGAACCTAAGGAAGAACTTCCTGATGGTCAGAGTGGTCCGGCAGTGGAATATGCTTCCTCGGAGTGTGGTTGAGTCTCCTTCTTTGAAGATGTTTAAGCAGAGGCTGGATGGCCATCTGTTGGGAATGCTTTGATGGGTGTTCCTGCGTAGCAGGGGTTTGGACTGGATGGCCCCTGGGGTCTCTTCCAACTCTATGATTCTGTGATTCCTTGGCATCCAGCTTCCTACACTGTCCATGATGATGGAGCCGCGTACCCCAGCCCAAAAGTTCTTGGTTTTTTAGGCTCTTAGGACTTCTGGACATCTATGTTTCCTGACATGCCTGTTTTATTTTCCTGAACAGCAGCAGCAGAAGCAGTACTCCTGCTAAGACTCAGCCTCCTCCTCCTCCTCCTCTTCCTCCTCCTCCACCGCCACCGCCGCCACCACCCCTTCCTCCTCCACATATAGCCCACCATTCCTCAGCATCATCTTTTCCCCTCTCTTTGCCAAACCACAGCCCGCTACATACCTTTACAACCACCCTCCAGCCTCCTACACACTCCCATCACCCCAATATGTTTGCCCCTCCCACAGCATTGCCCCCACCTCCTCCTCTGACATCAGGGACACTGCAGGTTCCAGGCCATCCTGCCGGGAGTGCTTACTCAGGTAAGAACTGCAATGGATTCTGGATGGGAATGGCATACGTTTTCTTACCCAAGTACTGTTATCTTCTGGGTAGGTGGGATGGGTGAAGAGAGTTTCCCTTTCCAAGCAACCAGAATCCTGTATTTGAATTTGGTTCTGCTGCTCGTATGCATAGCGTGAGGCCTGTTCCCACATTATTCTTGTGACGAAGCAGAAGTGGGACTGTATTGCTAGATTCCTGGGTTGGTAGCTAGCTCCCTTGCCCTCCAGTCCAAATCACATCCTGGGGTTACCCACAAGCTGCGTGGCTGCTTACAAAATAAGGACTCCACTTGATTAGGAGACTCATGCACCCAGGTTTCCTGATCATACAGCTCTTTGTGTGTTCAAGCATAAGGGTTCCTTTGAGCATGGATGTCAAAGAAGAAGGATAATCCAGGAGCACAGTGTTCAGCGAGGTCAGCTCCGCTGGTCCACTTTTTGTGTGATTAATGTGTGAATTGGACTGTTTTTAACACCTCTATGTAATGAAGTACACAGGCATAGATTTCCAGATGCATTGGATTGAAAACAGAGAGCTGGAAAGGTTAGAGAAAAAGGGCAACTAAAAGTAATGAAGGGGTTGAAGCGTTTTCTCAAGGAGAAACAGTTAAAGCATTTGGGGTTTATTTGTTTATGGAAAAAATGAACCACAACATAGTCTAAGTGGACAGATGGTTTTCTCCCTCTTTCTCTCACTTCCTTCATGATCGTGCTTTTTTTTGTAAATTAAGCTGTTGAAATTCATTGGCAGTAGTTTCAGAACAGGCAAAAGAGAATACTACTTCATTTTCTAAAGTAGCATATGATCTGTTTTTCTGATGTGCTGCTGGAAAGATATGGTGAAGGCTACTGACCTGGATAACTTTAGGAAGAAATTAGACATATTCATGGAGGAAAGTGAGTTTATCAGTAATTATTAGCTCACATGACTAAATAGAACCTCTTATTCAACTGTGGCCCTTGCAGTGTTTTTGGACTATAACTTGTAATTTCATTATTGACTACTCTGCCTCAGACTGATGGGATCTTTACATTCAGAACTTCTGGGAGGACACAGTTCCCTGCCTCTGCTGTCGGTTGGCAGCTATGCTCCTTGTATACCAGCTGAACGGAGATGACAGTGGCCATTTCTGCACTAGACTCTTATAGCGCAATTATTCCACTTTCAACATCCTATGGATGTGTAACAGGTCATATCTTAAATCCCTAACATGTAGCCTAGCTTTGCAGTGCAGTGTTTATGTGTTCTTATTCCAAATTTTTCATCTTTCCCTCCTTTCCTTCAGTCTTGGAGGCTGCACTCTTACACCTTTTTACTGTGTGAAAGCACCATTGAATTCAAAGGGGCGTCTGAACATAACTATACTATTACAAAACAAACACCCACATTTTTGGGAAGAAAGTTCTACACTGAAAGAAAAAAACTGATATGTTCACATACTATGGTGAGCTTTGGTAAGACTGACTACCTTAGGATATCGTCACCCTAGAAAACAAAGGGCTTAGTGCAAGTGAGAAAAGAGAGGAATGTTAGAGAGTTTTTTGCTTGCTTTCAAAAACAATGAGGACCAATAAGGACCAATCAAGCAGTAAGCTGCACCATGGAAAGCTGGAATTCTTAGCGATCTTTTTTAAGAATGATGTGTGAACTGAATAGAACTGAACGAATGAAAAGGACAAAAAAAAACCCACTTAATGCTGTTGTTTTATATTTCAGAGCAAGACCTTCTCCGTCAGGAACTGAACACTCGATTTCTGGCTTCCCAGAGTGCTGACCGTGGTGCTTCCCTGGGTCCACCACCCTATCTGAGGACAGAGTTCCACCAACATCAGCACCAGCACCAGCATACGCACCAACACACGCACCAGCACACCTTCACACCTTTCCCCCACGCTATCCCGCCCACCGCCATCATGCCAACTCCAGCACCTCCCATGGTGCGTACCCCAGGCAGAAATGTGAGGATAAGTAGAGCACAACTCTCTTCTGTTACAAAGGTTATTGTAGTGACTCAAAATAGTAATGGTAGAAGGAGTTCTGGGATAAAGTGTTCTTTTGTCTTGAGGTTAAGGATAACTTCATACCTTCAGAAAGGCACGTGGGACAGTTCTCTGGAAAGTTTTGTCTCTGAATGTGGGAGTAGGAGGGCTAGTACCATGCATCTGGGGTGAATCATCATAAATGTACATCAATTTTTTATACGTTAGTTTATGTTAGTCTCTAGAGATAGTGGTTTGGAGTTTATAATACTTTTTTTTCCTACTGAGACTGTTGACCAGATACAGCTACTTGTGAATGGTAAAATTAAATGCTCTCTTTCTTAATCTTCTTTGTTAACCTCTTCAAAAACATTCAGGTAGTAGCTTTCTACTTTTTGACATGGACAATAGTTTAGGGATGTGGCATTGTGGAACCATCCCAGGCCCATAAGATCCAGTTAGGTTGATGGACTAAAAGTAGTGTTGGTTTGTCTAATGGCTTTCTGGGAAGAAGAGAAAGCATTCATTGGTAGAACACATGGTTTGCTTACAGAAGGTCTCTAGTTCAATCTCCAGCAGAAGGAATCTTAGGTACAATAACTGGGAAAGTCCTCTGCCTGAGAATGTGGAAGGCTGCAATAAGTCAGAGCAGACCATCCTGAGCTAGACCATGCTCAGAGCTGAAATGGTTTCATATTTGCTTTCGCTCTCTGATACTCTGATACTCTGATGAAGATTCAAAACTTAGTGTTATATTGTATGTGTTATGCAAAACTTCTCTTGTGCATTTTCCTACATCTGTTCCTAGGAAAGCTGTACAATTTCTGGTTTGTCTTGTAATCTCTTCTGACAACACTCTCAAGATAATTGTTCTGTGTGCCTTTCACCAAATAGCTATATCATCTCTGGGTACTCAGGTTCTTAACTTCTAGCACCATGTTGTTAGGTTCTATTGTTCAGGAAGCCCAGATTCTATTACAGAAGTAACCCATGCAAATTTGTATGTCGTGTTTTCCAGTGCGGAAGGTCAGAACATCCTACATTGGATTGGCTCCGCCATTATACCTCAAGCAGGAACAGAAGTTCATTCAAGGAAGTCATCGAAAGGGAGCAAACCTCTCCACATGGCCATCTTCATTCCTGCCTTGGATCCAAGAGCAGCTCAGCAGCTTAGCTCAATTTGGCTCTCTCATTTTCTTACCTTCTCTTGCTCTAATTCTTTAGCCCTCCCTGCCCCCGCAAAAAAGGAAAAAAAGGACTATATCTGCCTTTTTTTTCCTAGCAGCTGTTCCAGCCTTCCCTGCCTTCACTTTCCCCTCTCTGTTGTTCCTCCATCTTTTCTTCTTTTACTTTCACTTCTGCCTGCTCCACACCAGCAGCAACTCATGGGCAAAGAAGTTCAGGTTTAGAAGGAAAGACAGACAGACAGACAGACCCCATCAGGGCTGGAAACAGTAGTGCAACAGAGCGCTTGCCCCAAGCTGATTGCTCCTTAAAGGAACCTTTGGAGGGGATGGGAGTGGGTGCAGAGGATCCAGAAAGCACACCTGGTGCAGCTGCCCCTAACATGGCCCAGGTGCATGGAGAACAGCTAGCAGTGTGATGTGTGCCCCCTGCACAGACCGACGCAGTAGCAATGAGGGGTACCACCCACTCTTAGATGTCTGGCCTGGCTTAGATGTCTTGTGACTGGCAAAGGCCTTCTCCAACTGGAGGCTTTCCCTGGGGTCCCACCACCAATTCTAGGGCACGTGGGGTGCCTTCAGAAGCCAGTACAGATTGATCAGCTATTTCCCCTTTCCTCTCACCATGTTCATCAGCTGGTCATGTACAGCACTGGCTGCCCTGCCTGCTGTGCCCATGGAGCACATGCAGGCTGAAGCACAGTCACTAGCAGCAACCCCTGCCCATTCCTGTAGACACCAGGGAGGATTTGCATGCTGTGGGAAGGCAACTGCCAAGCACATCACCAACCAAGACTCTTCTGAGAGAGAGAATCTTTCCAGCCTCACGCAGCATGCACGCACGCATGCGTGTGCGCGCGCGCACACACCACATAAGAGGCGCAGATTGGGGAATTCATCAGTCTCTGAGTCTTATGATGACTTCCTGTCTACCAATGGGCAAATGCTAGATGAAAGGCACTGTGGTGATGGCTACACTGAGATGGAGGAAAGGAAACTTCTCCCTGATGAAGAACAGGAGGATGCTTCTATTCCCTCCTCATCTATATTATTCTAGCAAGAGTACTTAAATGTTATCCTGAAGAAGGCTATCAAGACCTTGGGCGTCACAGTGCCTGCCCAGGCACCAGAGACCTCCAGCTCTTGAGTTCCCTCAGGTCAGTGGGGAGTGCTTCCCCAATGCCAGTCCTGCCTCCTTGCATGTCCCTGTCCAGCAAACTTTATGGCCATTATCAGGAAGAAATGGAAGAAGCCTACAGCAAGCAGACCTGTCTCAGGTTGTGCCAAGAAACTGTTATGTCCTACCAGAGAATGTCTACTACAAACCATTGGTTGATAGCCCTATCACAACCCTGGTCTCCCCTCAGCAAGGATGGAGAAGGATGGAGGAGACTCTCTAAAGGGTAATGAGAAGGACTGAGGCATCGCTCAAGAAAGCCCATGAGGCTGCCTCCTTAGCCATAAGAGCAACAGCTGCTTCCTCCATCATGTCCAGAGCCACTACCCTGCCAGCCAAGGAGTTGATAACACTTCCACCCAAGGTAGCCCAACCTGAGCTAGCCAACAAACTAGCCAACAAGCTGATTAAGGTCTCAGCCTTTGCTGCAGACACAGATCTGGATGGGATCCCGTTCAGTGCCAAGACCTGAGCCACTAACATCATGGTCTGATGCCAGATCTGGCTAAATTGCTGTAAAATGTTGAATCTAAGGACAAGGAGAACCTTGTCTTAGCCCCCTTCCATGGCACCAAGTTGTTTGGTAAATCCTTGGATCCAGTTCTTACTGATACCAGGGATAAGAAGGACGTCATTCAAGGAAGAAAAAGGGAAGATTGGAGGCCCTTTAGACAGCCGGGATTTCTTTCAGCCTTCACAATCAAGCTTCTCCTCAGCCCCAAGAGCTAGAGACTTTAGAAGTCCCAGGCAGCCAAGGGAGGAAGAGAACCATCACACCAGGCAGAATGCCTTCCAAGGTCCCAGGCAGGTTCAGGCAAAAAGGGCTGGCAAAAGAATCAGCAGAGCTGATGCCAGTCCCCTTTAGAGCTTTATGGATGCCTGGCAACAATCTACCTGGGACAAGTGAGTGCTCAACACCCTCACCCATAGCTGCAAACTCCCAAAGCCCACCACCCAACTTCTACCCTCGGCAAGATCCAAGGACCCAGAGAAGCACAGTCTGATGCTAGAAGCAATCAGCTGCCTTAGGCAGATCCTATGGAGGAAGTGCCACTCCCACATGGTTTCAGAGGATGCTACTCTGCCATCTTCCTAGTCCCCGAGAAAAATGGTGCTTGGAGGATAGTCCTGGACCTGTGAAGGGTCAATAGGTTCGTCAGGAAGTGCCACCTTCGGATTGAGATACTGAGGAGCATCCTTCAGACTGTCCAGCAGTGGCATTTCCTGGCCTCACTCAATTTGACAGAGCCATATCTTCACATGCTGATTGACCACTTCCATTGCAAGTTCTTGCACTTTTCCTAATCTGGCAAACATTTCCAGTATTGTGTGCTTTCCTCTGGCCTATCCTCATTACCCAGGGTCTTCACCAAGGCAGTGGTGGCCTTGGTAGCAGCCTAGAGGAGAGCAGGAATCCGTGTCTATCTCAGCAATCTCGTCTGCACAGAGTCTCTCCAGTATGTCCAGTGAGTCCTTCCGTTGCTGCAACTCTATGATTTTCTTGTGAACCAGGAGAAGAGTCATCTCATGCCTTCACAGACAATCAGGCATGTAGGTGCAATAATCAACACAACCATAGGCACTATGGCTGAGAGGATCCAAGCCATCAGGAGGGCACTCCTCCATGTAAGCTAGGCCAAGTTTACAGACCTGGCTGCTCTGGCACATCTTCAGGGCCTCATAATAGCCCCCATGGCCTGTCTTACCTGGGTGAGATTCCATTCAAGGTACCTACAGTGGCTTCGTTTTCTACACCAAGCCACAATTACAACCAAGATACACAGGAGAGTCAAGGTGCTAAGGACAGTTCTCCAGTCCCTGAATTGTTGGACTTCACCTCAGAGGGAGAGACTTCTGGGAGGTGTCCAAGGTGCAGATCATGACTGATGCCAGCCTCGGCACTTGGGGAGCCCACTGTGGCTCTCTCCTAGCACTGGATGTGTGGAGAGGAGAAGAATCAGCCCACAGCATCAACTGACTGGAACTGAAGGGCCATCATTCCAGCACCAGGTGGAAGGAAGGGCCATCTTTGTCAGGACAGACTCCATAACAGCCAAGGCCCACAATAACCATGAGTGAGTCTCCAGATCCAGTCACCTCATGACCAGACTAGACTATTATTGGAGTGAGGTAGGAATCATCTAGTCTCCATGGAGGTGAAACACCTGCAAGGTGTCCTCAACAGCAAGGTGGACTGGTTAAGCTGCATCAGTCTCAACCAGTCTGAGGAGAGCCTCCATCCAGAGGTGTTTTAGTTGCTGGTGGAGAGGCTCAGACTCTTGGATATAGACTTATTCACATCTCTGTTCAACAACGCTTCCTGATTCCTATCTAGATACCAAATGGAAGGGGCAAGGGGGCTGGATACCCTTACTGGAAGGTGACCCAGGGGCCTGGTATACGCCTTTCCATCCTTTCTATTTTTGTCCAGAGTGCTAAAGAGGGTGCAGACAGAAAGAGCGCTGGTCATCCTGTTAGCCCCTGCATGGCTGAGTAGACCCTGCTTCTCAAAGATAACCAGCCAGGCCTTGGAAAGCCTCTCTCTTCTATTGAGACCACATTTACTGTCTCAGGGGAAGGTTCATCATCCAGACCCAGCCTGGCTCCAGGTTCACACGTGGCTGTTAAGAGGGTCATGCTCCAGAGCCAGGAATACTCAGAGAAAGTAGTTACCACCATATTCTCTTTGAGAAAACCTTCCACCCAGAGAGTGTATTAATGCACCTTCCATGTATTCAAACGATGCACGAGAAGTGTGACTGGCTTCAGGTTTCTGTTCCTCTGCTTAATAGAGTTTCTCCAGGCAAGAGTTGATACCGGTCTAAGACCCAACACCGTAAAGAGACAGATCACCGCTATCACATTGAAACTACCTTTGGCAAAGGAAGAGAGGATCTCCTCGCATCCACATGTTGTTTGTAAGAGGCCCCTCCCTTTCAGCCCCTCCAGCATGCACAGGTTCCTATCCTGAGACCTACACGTTGTAGTCAAGGCCATCAACATCTTTCTGTTCAAGCTCATCAGAGAGTCTTTTATTAAGCATCCCACTTGGAAGACATTTATGCTGACAGCAGTTGCATCACCTATAGAAGGTCTGAATTGGGTGTCCTTTCAGCCAGAAAGGAGCTTTGCCAGATCACTCCAGACATCATCTGATTGTACTTCAATCCATCTTTCATGCCAAAGCTCAGCTCTCCATTCCACTGGGAACAGGAGGTGATTCTGCCATCTTTTTGCCCGAAGCCAGCCAGGCCATTAGAAAAAAACACACATCTTAAACATCAGAAGGGCTATCAGGGTGTACCTGAAGAGAACCACCAACTTCAGAAAGTCAGTTGCACTGTTTGTAGCTTACTGTCAACAAGTGTTAGGTTGGAAGGTATCAACCTCCACTCTGAGCAGATGGATTAGGGACTGCTTCAAGGAGTGCTACAAGACGATGGGGGTGGCCCTCCCTGGTCCAATCCAGGCTCACTTGACTAGGCACACGGCCACATCAGCTGTCTTTGCCACCAGTGCATTTTTGATGGAGATATGTAGGACGGCTACCTGGAAGACCCCCTCCACATTTGTGAGGCACTATAGATTAGACTCCTTTGCCTCACTGAGGCTGCCTTCAGGAGGCATGTCCTTCAGCAGGCTCTGTACCCCTGAGGACCCCATCTTGCTCCAGCACCAGCCAGCCCTCCCATCTTAGGGAAACTGATACATCCCAATGTAGGATGCTGTGTCCCTCTCTGCTGGAAGAAGAACCATTTCTCCTACCTGTGAGATGGTCTTTTTCCATGAGGGAGCTGAAGATAATTCTCCTCACCATTCATGTGTGTGGCACATGAACAAAAACTGTGTATAGGGGTCCTCCTTCCACCGTGATGTTTAAACTACCCATTATTTTCCATGTTAAGTTACCTAACTTAGTTATAAATTTCTTTGCAAGAGGGACACTTGGAAGTGTAAGCTTCTCCCACTGTGGGCATCAACTCTAATGGTAACCAGTGTCTTAGTTTCTTTCTATATTATCTTTTTTCCAGGTTTTTTTTTTAAAGAAGAAGAGCAGAAATATTTACACATTTATCTGATGTGAAAAGTAGATGAAATTTTAGCTAGTGTTGTCTCAGACCTGTCTTCCTTCACCTTCTCCATTCTTTATTTGAGAGAGCAATAACCTTCCATCCTCCTGTAGTGTGTTCTGCAGTATTCTCACCTGGGTTCTTTTGGAGCTTTCAAACCATATAATGACTGGCCAGGTGGAGAGGATTGCTGCCCCTAGAAGACTCCCCCCAAAAGAACTTCAGCTCGTGCTTGTTAGGCAAAGGCGGAGCCAACTCAGTATAGGATGTTCTTTCCTTCCCCCACTGAAAAGAACTATCTTACAGGTAAGATAAACAGTTCTTTGTCACTTACAATCTTACTAAAGGTTGCAGGTCTTGATATTGTTCGCCCCCCCCCAAAAAAGTATATCTTGATTTATTTTTTTCTTGTAGAGGAGATATGAATTGGGATGTTACTGTGGTAATTGAGTTCAATGCTGAATGAGCAAGAGCTTTGAAGTTAGTGAAAAGTGTCTGTGTTTCTTGTAAACATGAGAGCTAACGTCTTGAAAATTTAAGAGTGGGGAAAGGATGGCCCACACACTGTATGTACCCCACAAACCTTCAAGACTTCCACCTTTTCAAAATGTTGGGCAAAATATTCCCCAAACACCACACAAGGGCTTTAAAAAGTAATGGCTTGCTTGGTTTGGAGTTTCAAGCCCTCATACCCCCCCACCAAAATTGGAGAACAAGAAAAAGTAGCTGATATTCAACTGAAAATGAAACCAAAAATGATATGATGCCATTCCCATTTTCCAGAGATGGACTATACAGCTCACAGGGAAGGCGGGCCTAGGCCAAAAAATTGGCCTCCATTCAGTTGCACATCTCTAATTTAAATAAAAACAATAAACATGAATTTGTGTGGTCTCATGACAACATTGGAGATTTTTTCATAGTGGTTATATGCTGTGTGGAATACCTAAATTATATCCACACCTATTTCAAGGTACTCTGGTAATGAGCATGCAAGTGAGAACTTGCTAAAGAAACTCAGCAATTTACTGTGAATATTGTAGAATACACATTAATGAATTCAAGTTATTTCCATACCAATACCTTTTAGCATTGCTTTTCAGAAATGTTCAGTATGCCAAATTAAAATAGAAGTTCTACAGATCGTACATAGCAGTGGTAGTTAAAAGTGTTCTAGATGCAGGTGCTGGAGATTTAGTATTCTTTGCTCAGCTTATTTGGGAGGCTAGTAATGAGCTGAGCAGAGTCTTATGTGGTACCTGGTGTTATACATTGGAAAAAGAAGGAATAATCGCCTTCCCTCCTTCTTTCTTCTTTTATTAATTGAACTATATTGCTAGGGAAGGATAATTTTATATATAAAACCAGTTATGTAAGCAGAAATTAAGCTGTCTAAAAGGATATGATTTAAACTCTTCAGTAATGCTGCTAACTAACTGGAGAGAAAGCAGTGGAACATCCAGAACCTGAAAGGCGGGAGCCTTTGGGTTAGAGTCGTAAAAAGTTTTCCTTTCACATTAGACATCCACCCTTGAAAGAGTAGTTCTGCAGTTGCATTTTATTGCTGCCCTATTAGCTGCCTCGTCATCCAAAATTCAAGACTGAAAATGCTTTGGAAATAGATTGGAAGATGATGTTCGGGAGAATTTTTTTTCTTAATTTTAATCGCCTCTCCCAACAAACAGTACACCAAAGTCTAAGCCCAGCCAGCATGCTGAGCAGCTGAGGAACACTGAGTGCTACTGGGAAAGGAAAAATGGAGAACCAGAGAGAAACAGAATGCCCTGTTGGAGTTAACTGAAATTGTGTCATACATAAGCGCAACGACACACCACATGTCTCACCTTTTCCACATAATTTATATATGAAAGATTTGTTTCTGATCTTCTCCCTTCTGATTTCGGCCTTTCACTATCTTTCATCTTTGAAATTGTATTTTTAACTCTGCTAAAACCTATTATATAAGTAGCATTTCAAACTGCCTGCTGAATCCTAGAGCATAATGAGTGTGTGTTTTAATCCTTTTGCAGTTTGACAAATACCCTACAAAAGTTGACCCTTTCTACCGTCACAGTGTGAGTTCTTAAAAATGTATTTATTTCTTCTACTCAGTGGCAAGATCACCACTCAGTCAATCCACTTTTGTGTTTCAATCACTTCTCTCATTTTCATCAGTATTGTCAGTTGCTTTGGTTTTTGGCTTTTTGCCTTGTTAAAGATGAAGCATCTTTCTCTTTTTGAAAACCAAAGTGATGTATTATTCTGACACTATGACTTATTTAACTATTTATTCTGGATTGAGAATTTATTTTATTCACTGTTTATTATTTATTGAATGTATAACCGACCTTTCTTTTGGGATGGACAAGAACAAGATTCAGGACACCTCAGAGTTAAATAAGACAAATACAAGTAAAACTTAAAATGAATAGAAGCATATAATAGTTAAAACCCAGTTTGAAAACACACCAATGAAAATATAGTGGGAGTGTTCACCTGGTTAACAGCTCTTTCCTCAGTAAGTGTCAAAAGTGACAAGCAAAAGTGCTTGTCAAAAGTGCATTTCCATTAAAATCATCTGATAGCAAAGCAAGAGGGAGCCATCCTAGTCTCCCTTGACAGGGAATTTCAGAGCCTGGAAGAGACCACTGCATAAGCCCTTCTGTCTCTCAGCCTTCCTAGACATACCTCAGAAGGTATCAGAGGCAAGAGAAAATCCTCCCCTGAAACATCTCAAATCCAAGCAGCTTTTTAAGGAGAATGCAGTCCTTTACATAGCCTGGATCTAAGTTGAATTCCAAAGGCTACCTTTGTCTCTCAATCTTATCCCTTGCTTCTTTGCAAATTTTAGTGAAGAAAGCAGTTTTGTGTGTCTTTTTCTTTCCACCTGACAGAACGGTGAACAGATAATTCACAGGTTCTTTGGTTAAGCCACCCTCACAAGTTCATCTTTTCCCAGGGATCTTCAAGAAGTCCCACCCAACCAACAATATGCATAGATCCAGGTGTCATGGAATGAGATGGGAGAGAACCTGTTCTTATTTGTGGTTTCTGCTTGTGCGGATCATTCTTGGAAACTTCTAGAGGTAGATCTCTCTGGGTAAAGGCCCACTTCACTCCATACCACACATGCTCAGTACATTTCCTGCTCAAAACTCCTTAGTTCTCTTTGTCCGCCATCCTGGCTGCATCCTAGGGAACTTTTCTGTGTTAGCTACTCTTCTTCAGCATATTGTTTTGGTTTTTCTCCCGGTTTATGGCATTTTCAGTGTTCTTCAAGAGGCATATGTCCTGTGGTAAGAAGTTCCCCCAGACTGGAGAACTCAGATGGGAGGCAACGGATTGCTAGGAGGCTGCAGCTTTCTCTGAGTTCAAGGAGACGGGGACTGAGCAGGACCCTGTTCCCCAGCAAAACATGGCAGAGGCTTCAGACACTGATGATACATGCTGTCCTTCATTGAGAGACAAAGGGATAATCACCAAGCCCAGAGCCATTTAAGTAATAAATACTTATCCAGTTAGTACTGATGAGACAGACAGGTGTTGACCTTGAAGGAGCTACTCATAAATATCACAGCAGTTGCCTCCAGTCTTAGTGCTGTCTTATCTGGTTGCCAGTGGTATTCGCTCACGTTCCTGTTTTACCTTGATCTTAGACTGACTACATTTTGGACTATTCTGTGTACTCTTAGCTGGCTCATGTACTTGGACTTTTGACCTGCTGATACAGCTTTTGGACCAGATAAAGACCTGCTTTTCCTTACATCTTGACCTGGATTTGACTCAGTCACTCCTACTCACCAACCTGCTGCCATGGGCATTTGCTGACTGGTGTTCAGGATACCCACATTGTGAATAAGTGCTACCACTGTAGAGCCTTTTCTCAGCAAGCCTCTTGGAACAGGGGTTCATGTCTCAAAACCCTTTTTTGGGAGTTGCCTATCAATACTGCTAACCTCACAACCCAAAACAGGCCTCTTTTTATGGCCTCTTGAGGCTTGTCTTGCATGCTTACATATCATCAGCTGCATCTTCTGACATAATGATGGACTGTGCTGGTGCCAGTAAGACTCCCTCCTCTCACCAGGGAGTTTTGGTATTCATTTGGTGTTCAAGTTGAGATTCATTCAAACCATGCATGAGACCTTCAAAACCACATGAATCTAAGCAGCTTTCCTTAGAAGTCTCTAGGAAGAGGAGGAAACCTTCAGATGCATCTTTGTCTTATAAAAAGGAGTCTAAATTTGCTGACATTTCTTCTGGGGATCCTTTGTCTTGCCAGAAGAGAAACAGTCTCTGTTTCCAGGCTGGGGTTCATCATCCCTACTTTGGTGGATGTCTCTGTTGAATCTAGTCATAGGTGTTCCATTCTTTACTCTGAAGCCTGTGAGAATCATAGTGATGGATAGGAATCCTCTCCATCAAAAGCTCTTGGTCTCCTCAAGAGAAAAGGCATCTTACTCTGAAACTATTCATGGTGGTCAAAGTCTTCAGACCCTGCAAGTCTCTCTTCAAAAAATGCTGTATTTCGATCACAGCAGACAAATCAAGAATGGTCTTCTATTTGAACAAGCAGAGAGGTACCCGTTCCTTGGCTCTTCTTGATCTCGCTATCAAGTTCTGGGATTGATGTATCGTGAGGGACATCACTCCTGTTGTAGTTTATCTTCTGGAGGAGAACATCCAGAACATCCCCAACAGGTCTCAGACTCAATCCAATGAGTGAAAGTTGCTTCTTTGAGTCCTCCACAAGGTTTTTTTTTTTAACTGTTGGGCCCATGCAAAAGTGGAACTGTTTCCCAGTGCAGACAACAATCAGTGCCCTCACTACTCAGACCCCCCAGGGCAGGCGTGCGAGGAGATATGTTTCTTCTCACCTTGAATAGTCCTCTCTGTATTTTCCTCCCCTTTCCACTCATCATGAGGTTCCTGGTAAAACTCAGAGATAATGACACAGACTGCATCTAGTTACACCTTGGTGGCCTCCCAGCTGTGGGTCACCATGCTCCTCTACCTGTCCCACTGTCCTACTGCTGTAAGTGAAAGCTCTTCCTCTCTTTTCTTCATGACATTCATGTGGACTAGCACTAGGTTTCTGTTAAACACGTCCTTTGGTTCCGGCTTTCCTTAGCATTGTAGGACCTGTCAGTCTTCTGATATGGGTCTGTGTGGTGGCTCTCTTTGCCTTCATTCAACCTGAAGATTTTTCCTCTTGGTTTGTTCACCTTTTGGTTGAACTTTACTTCAGGGGTTTCATGAACACCATTCCTTCCAAAACTCCCATAGTTCCATCTTTGTATCTACAGTTGGTTCTCTACCAGTTGATAGGATGTCCTTTCAAACCTCTGACCTTGTGTGACTTATACCTCCTAATGTGGACTGTGTTCTTTGTCACCATCACCATTGCCAGGAGGGCCACTGAACTAGCCTGTTTGCAGGTGAATTCTTCCAATTGCACAAAGGCCTCTCTTTCCTGTCTTGTTTTCTGATGTTACTTTCCTTCCAAAAGTGGCTTCATGTTCTCATTTCTCTCAGCAACTCTTGGTTCCAACTTTCTTCTCAAACCTGTCAACCGGTGATAAGGCAGCTTGACACATGCTAGATGTCAGACATACCATCATCTTCTATGTTGATCAGACAAACCACTTCAGGAAGTCTCCTAGACTCTTAATCTGAGAGAGAGAAGATGGTAATTCATTAATTCAGAATTGTTATATACAAGAGAAACTGCGTTTTCCTTGCTCTGGCTGAAGTACTACAACTGGGACGAACCACTGCCCCTGCAGCTTGGTCACCTCCTTCCTCAAGCCATTAAACAGCTGTGGCAATGCCCCACAGGACCTGACAGCTGCCAGAGGTGGGTGGGCTTGGACTATCAAGGGCCCAAGGAAAGGACTACCAAATAGCCTCTTGCGTATTATTGAAAACAAGGCATACGTGCAGGTAATCCCAAGTTTTATCTCGCATGTCACCAACAGGATTCCATCTAAAGTATTTAATTCTGAACAGTGAGGGGAAATAAATTTTTAAAAAGTGCCACATTGAGGCAAGATCAGAAATCAAAAGCCCTTTACACTACCTTTACACAGCCTTCTTCATCCTCAAGAATTGTTGAACTAAAATTCCTAGAATCTCTGTCCTGCTATAGTATTTGTAGTCCACTATACCTTGAGGTTAGAATTTTTAAATATAATTTTAATTTTTACTAAAATAACTACAAAAGAAAAACACACACCGCACCAGAAAACTACACACAAGAAATTCATTAAACAATACAAAATAAAAACCATAAACAATCAACTAGACTAGACAAAAATAAGCTATCCTAAATTACACATAACTCAAAATTGGTTCTTACCCCTGTTGCAAATAGCCAGTGTAAATCTAATTGTAACCACTACTCCTAGTATATGTAGACAAGATTTAAAGTTTACTGGTTAATATAGAATCTAAAAGAATGCTTAATAATTAACAATAATAAAAAAGGAAGCAAACTACCTTATATTTCTAGGCTAGTTGTTAAAAGCGAATTTATTTAATCAGTCTATTAGTCATTAATCATTAGGAACCTATTCTTCTAAAAATATTAAATTTTTATTAACACAAAACTTATTTACCAGCAAAAAGCAGTAAATGTCCAAACTAATGTTCAACTCAGTCTTCTTGGACAAGTAAAATTAGTGCAACAAGATAATAGTAATAAAAAAAAAAGAAATAACAAAAAGATCCTGTGTGTCTTTTAACTCATCTTTCTGTATTTCTTTTTAAAGACCATAAACTAGAAAGCATGGTATAAATTTCTTACCTACAAGTAAACATACACCATAATTCTCCTAAGCCTTAAGTCAAAAAAGAAAGAGAAAAAAACATTTTATTTAAAATACCTTGTCTTAGTATTTCTCTTTATGATTTCTATGTCCATTAATCACATCCTGCTTAAGCCAACTTAAAATTCTTTTACTTCTCTTTATAATTTCTGTTTTTACTAATTAGATCCTGTTTAAACCAACTTAAAAAGCTCTTTTTAACTTCTCTAAACTTATACAGTGTCTTACATCTTTGTAAGTAAAAATCCAAATTACAAAATCAACCCAGTAAGAACAACCAAATACATCTGGCAGCCTGTCATATAATCAGATGTCATCTCTCCAACAGATATTTGATCTTCTAAGTCGCAAACCAAAAATTGTATCGTTCCTTTTCCTGCATTCTTCTCTTCAATCTCACGTATAAAAGGAGTCAGTATCCTCTCTTTGCAGTTTGTATCCTGTTGTCCCTACATTATTTCCAGATCCAAAGCCATCTCTTTTATCCCATCTTCATTTCCTTTCTGTAAGCAAACAAAGATATCCTCAACTGCTTATTCTTAGAAACTTCATCAGTTTCCTGAGGGTTTGTCTCAACTTTCTGTAACAATAATTGCTTTACAAGATTGTGAATTTTTTCTTTTTCTTCTGTGTATGTGGTAAATTGCCTAAGTTCCACCCAGAAGTATAAAAAATAGTCCAGTATGTCCTCAGGATCATTTAAGCCATTTTTAATTTGAATGCAGGAGTCCATAATCAAAGCCATGATGAATTTAAACCTCAAAAGCAGCAGAATATGTTCTGATAACAGCAGATAAGAAGGAATAACATCCAAAGTTCCCAGACTATCAACGTCAACCAAAAAAAAAAAAATGGAAAACTTACTGAGCAGTAGTCTTGTTTAAAAAATAAAAAAGAATCAAGTCTGTATTACAATATAGTTGCCAAAGTTAACCCAAAAATCAATGTAGATCTATCAAAACTAGAGAAGAGACATTCAGAGTTCTGGTTCAAGTATAAATGAAATTAAAATATAAGTTCCTACTCTTAAGAGTTGAAAATCATAAGCAAAGTATATACAAAATAAAGAGAGTTAAATGTTTAGACATAAATACCCCAACTACATCCTATCAACACTTCAGAGAGAAAATGAAAGAATACTACCCCTTTAAAACTCAAAAGGAAAAAAAAAAGAGTACTGTCCCTTTAAAAATCAGCAAGAAAGCTGCAAGATTATAGTCACAAAGTCAGTGCTACTGCATACTGTATTTTCTGGGTAAGTAAGGGCACCATATTAATAACAAACGGTTGTGCATATGTTGCAGAGTGTTCATACCCTAGAATAACACTTTTTGCAAGGAGTCCATGTGCCACTCTAGGTGCCTTGCTGGCAGAGAACCAGTCAGATAAGAAACAGCACAACCTCAGTCCCAGCTGCTCTCCCCGACTGATAGTTGTAGCAGAAGTGGCTTTCTTTCCTTAGAGAGAAACCACTGGTGCGAGTGTCTCTATTGCGTCAAAGGTTGTAGTGGCGCCTGGGTAGCTAGAAAGCCACCCTAAAATCACAGGTTTTGTGGGAAGTGTAGGGCTGGAGTGTCCAGCAGCACTGGATCCAAAACCCCCTTGATCCTCTAGGGGGCCCATTCCTCTCTGCCTGTCTGGACCTGAAGAAAGGAGGAATATGCTCATTTTTCATACCTGGCAGACACAAGCCAACAACAGAGTTTGGGAAGTGGTGGGGGATTCACTCCTCTCAAGCCCTACTTTGGATTTTGTGTAACGTGCCAAGTAAACTGTCCACTTAGATGAGCCATAGTGTCTTCCTGTGGACATCTGTAGCCCATAGGCTGGCCAGCACAAGGCATACCACATAAAAAGTTACAATTCTCTCTGCCATCTTTCCCACCCGAAACAGCTATCCTTCCATGGTGCAGCTTAAGGGAGAATAATGCCATTGTATACACGTAACTGCTCACTGTACAGAGCGGAATAGGATGGGTCCAAGTGCACACAGTTCTGACACACAGGATCCCTTGTACACATCTGAAGACTCACAGATCATCTAACTTGGGCATCCCTTGGGATTTCATCCCTTGGGCATGAAAATGAACATTTACGAAACTGAAGGCTCCCCAAAGATAAAATACATGGTTGATCCTCACAGTAATATTCCTATGGTGTTTAAAACTACAAAAGGAATCTAAATGAGGAATAGGTCTTTTAGTGTGTATCTCTTCATTGCCCCTGCATTTTAAATGTATCCACTCTGATGACTTTGGTCTCCGTTTCAATGATTAAAAGAGGTTAAAAGCTACAAGGTGAAAACACTGAAACTTTTTAAGCTGGCATTTTATTAAAAATATGCTGTTAACTGATGCATTTTACATAATTCGTCAAGGTACGTAAGTATCATAGTTAAAATTCATAGACAAATTCCTTGCTTTTTATGTTTGTCAGATCTTCAGTTTTTCAGTTAGGAATGTGTTTTCTTACTATGTCAGATTTGCTGGATTTCTGTGCTGTGCTAGCTTAGAAGCGGAGCAACACAAATGAAAAGGGGGAAAGATTTGAATTGATTTTCTAGGGGAGAGGGGTGGAACATCCTGAAGACTGGGTTGGCTCCACCTCTTCTCCAGTCAGAGTCACCAGAGGACTTTGGCCAGAATCCAGTGGTATATTTGCTTTGAATCCTTTTGCTTGCATTAGAATTAGGGATCCCTTCCTCCCACCACCCATGCTCCCTGAAAATCTGTTCCACAGGGCTGCAGACTTTTGGCTTAGGTTTTGCCACAGAGGTGTGCAACAGGTGGAGAGGAAAGGGGGAGAAGTCATTGAATTTTGTCCAGAGTTTTGTTTTACCCCACTTGTTATTGTTTGTTTTCAAGTCATTTCCAACTTACAGTGACCCTAAGGCCGTAAGAACCTATCACTGGGTTTTCTGGGGCTGAAAGTGTAAGACACACCCAGGGTCACCCAGTGGGTTTCCATGGCAGAGTGGAGAATTAAATCCTGGTCTCCAGAGTCGTAGTCTGAAACCATGCTGACCCTCTTTACCCCATTACCCTTGTGTAATACAAATTTGAATGTGACTCCAAATTTTTGAGAACTGCTGTGTAGTGAACATATGTGGTCTCAGTCCGAGCAAGCAGAAATGAAACCTCATGTCAACCCAATATGGCAAAATTTACTATGTGGATGTGATTCAGGTGTAAACCTGTTACTAATAAAAGCATAAAGTGGCAGTTACTCAAGGGTTACCTAGTCCATAACCCCTGCAAGCTAAATGGCCTATATGACTTAGGTTTTAAAAACTCCGTCAGAGGAGAGTAGTCAATTCCACTGCTGAGAAATTGTTCCCAATGTTGAGTCAGAATCTCTTTGCTCATCATTTGAATCCATCAATTTGGATCCTGTCTTCTGGAACTACAACCTTGCTCCATCTTCCACATGAGATCCCTTCAAATGGCTCTCAAAGATGCCTGTCTTATGCCTCAGTCTTCCTCAGTCTTCTCTCCTTCAAGATAAACATACTAACTCCCTCAAACATTGCTTCATAGGTTTTGTTTTCTGGAATTTTTATTTCTTAGTTTTGCTCCTCTGGACATAGTCTGTTAACTTCCTACCACTTCTGTTCTGTGACTCAAACTTCAGAAGTTACCCAGTGAATCAGTGTTACTTCTGAGTCTGAGGATAGCAGATGGGATGTCCAACAAAGAGCCACAGAAGACATAGCAAAATAGTTGTTGCTTCATTACTGTTTTGACTTCAGCTGAGCACCTTTGTTGCTCTACATCTTTCAGACCTACCAGGGCTTTGGCCTAGAGTACATGGAGGCTCTCCTCCTAAGGGATAGAGCTGAGGAAAAGTTGGAGGTGTGTTGGCAGACAGAAACTGCAGCTCTGCCTCTGAATTTCCAGTTGACCATGCCACCATCTGAGTTCCTGAGGTGAACTTGTACAATACTGGGGAAGAAGAATCCAAGTAGTTGAGGAAATGAAATATCCACATGGATCCATCCCTACGTTGTAAGAGGCCCAGTGGATATAACTGTGGTCTTTCTTGCTTTTGGTAGTGCGGTGAAATTGCTGTATTCTTCTATCATTTTGAACTAGTACATTTTACATAAAATTAAATGTTATAGGTGTGCAGGTCTTTAAGGTGTTTGCTTTAGGTATTAAAAGTGATTGCATCATAAGTCACTTGCATACTTAATGCCTCCTGGAAAACATTCCATTTCAGTATCAAGTAATCTTGGAAACATTTTCTGCATGATTAGAAGTACACATTTAAATGAAATAGTTTTTTAAAAATATAGGTGATCTACAGAAACAAACTCTAGCCAAGCACCAAAGTGAATCACTTTGAATTTTTGTGTTTTCTTAATGAACTTGGCAAAAATGTTTGAGGATTCTTGAGTTCCACACCACATAACAAATATATACCTAAAGATGTTTAATTTAGATGAGCATGGTATTCCCACAATGGCATTACAAGCTGCCTTAGCTTTGTCTAGAGAACCAGTGCAATCCAGTTGCAAGAGCATTGCTCTGGAGTCTCTTAAAAAAACCTTAGCCACAGATTGACAGATTATCAGAGAAAGAACTTAAGAAAAAACAAGGTCAAGTACCAAAAGAATTTTTTTTTTACTTAATGGACAATTTACAAACAGTGGATATTTGGAGATTGAAACATCCTAATGAAAAGGATTTTACTTTTTTTTCTGAAAGATATAAATCGTTTTCAAGATTAGATATTATATGGCTTTCAGAGACATGGACTGATAAGATTAAAAAAGTAGAGATCTTACCAAAAACTATTTCTGACAATAACCCAGTGATAATGCATATAAGAAAGGCTTTTAGAGATTTCCAGTGGAGACTGAATGAATCTTTGCTGATTAAAGAACCCATTGTCCAGAGGCGAAGAAAGAGATTAAAAAATTTTTCTTGAGAAATTTGAACAGTGAAGTTAATGTTTGGGACGAGAGCAAAACCTATACGAGAAGGTACTTTATCCGAGTTAATAGAGATTATAAGACAAAACAGATGGAGAAAACACTGAAAATATTAGAAGAGATTAAAAAACAAGAAGAGGGCTTTAAAAATCTCCAGAAGACGGAAAGGTTCTGAAAAAATTGGGAATACCGAGAAATCAACTTTCAGTGCTGATGTCAGAGGAAATAGAAAAAAAATTGAGATTTTTAAAGCAAAAGAATTTTGAATATGCCAACAAGTCTTGCAAATGGCTAGCTTATGGATTGAGGAAAGAGTGGCAGAAGAGGACGATTATGAAATTGAAAGATGGTAATAAAGAATATACCAAAGATAAAGATTTACAAAGATTTTCTTTACGGCTATTTTCTCAAGTTGTATTCAGGCACTGAAATTGAAGTTGTGAAGAATGAAGAATATTTGAAGAGACAAAAATTGCCCAATTTAAGAGAAGAAGAAAAAGAATATATTAATAGTAAGATTGCTATCTCGGAAATACAACAAGCTATTCAAAAACTGAAAATGAGAAAATCATCAGAATTAGATGGATTTGGTACTCTCTGCTACAAATTTTTTAAGAATGAGATAGTGTTACCTTTTCAAATCCTGATGAAACAGAATTTTAGAGACTGGACTGATTCCTAACTCTTGGAAAGAAGTAATGATTATGTTGATTCTGAAAGAAGGATGAGACTTAACATTACCAAAGAATTATAGACCAATTTCATTACCGAGAAATGACTACAAGATATTGGCATTGGTACTGGCTGAAAGATTAAAAAGAATTTACTGAAAAAATATATAAATGAGGATCAAAGTGGATTTTTACCAGGCTGACAGATGAAAGATAGAATTGTGATAGATGCCACTGAATACTTTGAAAGCCATAATGAGAAACAAGGGGCATTCATTTTTCTTGATGTTGAGAAAGTTTTTGATAATTTAAATCAGAATTTACTTTTTAAGGTATTAGAATATGTGACCTTTGGACTGAACTTTGAAAAATGGATCAAAGCTATCTATTTAAACCAGTTAGCCAAAATAACAGTTAATGGGAATTCGACTATTTTTTTTCCGATTCACAAGACAAGGATGTCCCCATCTCCACTTTTATTCATTTTGGTGATGGAAGTTATGAATTCAGCAATTAAAAAAGACGATACAATCACGGGAATTAGAATCAGAAAAGCAGAATTTAAATTAAGAGCTTTTTCTGATGACTTGGTAATTATCCTTCAGAATCCTCTTCAATCAATAGTGACAGTGCAAGATAAAATAAAAGAATTTGGAAGGTTGGCTGGACTGAAGATAGAATAAAGAGAAGACAAAAATATTGGCTAAAAATATGACTACACAAGATAAGAATGAGCTTCAATTAAAGACTGGTTTTAAGATAGAGAAGAAAGTGAAATACTTAGGTATTAATTTAACCAGGAATACGAGCCAACTATATCAAAATAATTATCTTAAGACTTGGAAAGAAATTAAAGCTGATATGGAGAAATGGCAGAAACTAAACTTGTCTCTGTTGGGAAGAATTTCCACAGTTAAAATGACCATACTTTCGAAGATGATGTTTTTTTTCCAAATGATTCCAATTTTGACCAAGGAAGTGCCATTTAAAGTATGGCAAAAGGACATTTCCAAATTTATATTGGGAGGCAAAAAGCCCAGAGTGAGATTTAAGATTTTACAAGATGCCAAAGAGCGAGGTGGTCTAGGACTACCTAATTTTAAAGTTTATTTTGCAGCTGCATGTTTTACTTGGATTAAGAAATGGATAACTCTAAAGGATAATAAACTGTTGAACCCAGAAGGACATGATCTAAGATTTGGATGGCACAGGTATTTAATGGTATGAGAAAGTTAAAGCAAGTGTTGCTTTTAATAATCGTTGTATTAGATATGCCCTGTTAAAAATATGGAATAAGTGTAAACTGAGATTATATCCAAAGACATCACTCTGGATTTCACTGCAAGAACCTTTTTATAGAACAGAAATGAGAGCAAACCAGACATGGCTGACTTTATTATGACTTGTTAATGAAAGGAGAACAAGATGAAAACAATTCAACAACTACAAGAGGAAGGTTATCCAATAAAATGGCTTTCACACAGTATTATCTAAGATTTTTGTTGGATAAAAAGAAAAATGATTTTGAAAAGACAGGTCGGATCTGGAAGTTTTGTTGCGTGACAACAAAGATCATTTGATTGCCAAAATATATAAACATTTGTTGAAAATAGAGATGGAAGAGGAAGAAGTGAAGGAATACATGATTAGTTGGGCAAGGAATATTGGACACTCAATATCAGTGAATCAATGGGAAAGACTATGGACAAAAGAAATTAAAAATATATTCTGTTACGATCTACAAGAAAATTACTGTAAAATGATGATACGTTGGTATCTTACACCAGAGAGACTCTGAAAGATGCATAAAGAAATGAATAATAGTTGTTGGAAATGCTTGGATCGAGTTGGATCATTGTACCATTTGTGGTGGACTTGTGAAAAGGCAAAATAATTTTGGAAGAAGATAGACAATACAATTCAAAAATTTTGAAATGCCAAATCACAAAGTCCCCAGAATTGTTTTTATTAGGAACTAGCTAATTTTCCTGGCATTGCCCAGGATTTTATTTTCCTCTTAAGAAGTCGCCCAACAGTCTTCTCCAGTACCTGTAACTTTTCCCCAGATTCCCCAGTCCAACCTGTATTCAGAGTTGCTAACATACAGAGGTTGGGTTCCTGAGGGAATACATTGTCCTTCTCCTTCCTGCTAGGCCTCATCTTCATAGCAACCAGCCTATTCCAATACCTGTAATTTTTCCCCATAGTCCTCAATCTAATCAGTATTCTCTGGCAATGTTGATGTACTGGCTTTTGATTTGTTTGCTTTCTGTTGAATTTGTGCAATGGCTTTATGTTTTTCTGGAAGCATTTTTCATTTTGAATTTTAACTTTTAAGATTTCTGACATATAGAACCCATACAATCTACTGTGTGACGCGAGAAGACCTTGTAACAATGTTGTGTATGTCACTTTAATTTTTCTCACGTATGCCTCCCAAATGTTTTCTGGCATCCTTATTGATAGTAGGCCACATTTCCATAGCAACCGGCCTGAGGCCCAAGAATTCTGTGGCTGAGAATGCTAAAGGCCCTTCCCTGAACTGCCAACCTCAGGATTCCATGGAATCTTCACAGGCAGCCAATCATATGAGGTTTTCTCACCTCTTCGCCTGCCTGACACCGATAGACAAACTTACAGACATTGACTTTTATATAGTAGATCTGGCAGCAAAACTCAGATTTTAGTAAGGAACAACAAAGAATGATACAATATATGCTACCAGCAGCAAGGTTAGTTTATGGAAGATATTGGAAAAAGACAGAAATCCCAACAGTAAATGAATGGCTCAGTAGATTGATGACAATTGTGGAAATGGATAAGTTTACAGAGAAGTTAAAAGGCATTCCAGAGCAAGGTTTGGGGGGGGGCAATTATTGACTTTATACTTGAGAGAAAATGAGGCTGAAATCATGATTTTGGGTTTCTGAATTTGGTATTGTTATTTTGCTTTGTTATGAATAGAAGGTGTTAAAGTTTCATATTGTGCAAAGGAGTTAAAGAAAATTATAAAAACTTTCCTTTTTCTTTGTGGATGCGTTAGTGTACAGTTTTATAGTATAGTATAGATATAGTTCAGATATTAATATATTCATATATATATAAAGAAATGTGTTATTACCAATTAATTTTTAGTATAAAAATAAGATTAATCAGAAAACATTAGTTATATTAGCTTTATTATGCTCATGCTTGCCCAGTTTACTATTAGTAGTTGATGGTCGGGGTGGAAACCACTTTTTAACAGTGTGTTATTGTTTATATTTTGAGTAAATTGTTTATATCGATTAGATGGGTTTGGTAGTCATTGTTTAGGTAGTGTAAGTTAGTTTAATTTAGAGTCTGTTTTTTTAATGTACTTTGTTGTTTTTCTTATACGTTATGTTCTGTTTTTGTCATTTTAATATATATTTAATAAAAAATTATATTTAAAAAAAAACCTTAACCATTGACTCATGGGCTGAACAGTGGCCCAAGTCAGTCTTTTGTCAGTTGTCCAGCCTGTAGATTGGGGGCAATAGTACCCAGTCTCCCAATGTCATGTCCTGGATTACTTGGGCTCACAGAAAATGCTCAAGAGTTAAAGCAGAAAAGTTTATTTGGAACAGACAGGCATATTATTTTATGTTGTCTAATATTGCCTTATATTAGATGTTTATGTTGTATGGTTACAGATTTTATAACTTGTCATACAAATTTAGGCGCACGTTGCAGTGAGAGGTGAAAGTCATAAATGTCACATCACCCCACCAGAACCAGATTTTCCCAGACCCTCCCATTGTTTGCATATCTTTTATCCTGTAAGCTAGGCCAAACACTGGCATTCTTATTTATGTCATATCAGTTCCCATAACACCTTCCCACTAGTTTCACATTCCCCCGCTCTTCTGATTTTTCACCTCCTTGCCAGATGCATAGCAACATCAAACATTGCAGCGGTTACCCATTTGATGCCTTGGTAACTTTCAGACCTTCAACCAGATACATTATTGCAAACAGCAATTAGCAATTGATACATTGTAGCACTAGCAACCTCTAGTTCCCTTTTCATCTATCATATTATAGCGGATACTATTCACCAGCCAGCATCCTCTGACAGGAGCTGTTCCTCCTGACAACCAAAGTCCTTTTTAGGGAATTAAATTCTGTAATAAATTTTGCAGATTGGCTTTGTTGGTAATTTAAATGACTATTTCCAATGTTGCCCATTCCTGCTTCTTTTTGCAATTACGCTAGAGGTTAGGGCTACCATTGGATACTTAGTCAGGATACCTATGTGTCATTTCCAGTATCGGAGGCAATGTGGCTCTATATATCATTTTTTTCTTTTCTTTTTAGTTCATGCATGCCAGAGAAGAGGTTAAGAAATAGCTGTTGAAAAGAGCCAATGGCCAGGATAGATACATATAGTCATTCCACAGACATCTCCATCGATTGGATCATAAATTGTAGTGGGCAACTATAACTCTCAGGTCCCTTCAACAGCCAATATATACAAGGTCATAGTCTTCCTACTCACCCTTTCTAATGAAGTGTTCTCCACCCTAGCACTCTACAACAGTGGTTCACAAATTTTGTTCCTCCAAGTGTTTTGTACTTCAGCTCCCAGAATTCCTGACCAGTGGCCAAGCTGGCTGGAACTTCTAGGAGTTGCAGTCTAAAACACCTGGAGGAACAAAGTTTGGGAATGACTGCTCTTCAGCTAACAAAGTAGATACATTTCAGGGCATTACTCCTTTAACAGAAAATAGATACTAGAGGCAGAAATAACATGGAAAGAATAAGGATAGAAAAAAAGAGCAGTTCAACATGTTGGAGCAAATATTTAATTCAAAATAATGTGCATAAGAAAAGCATTTTGAACCTTCTAGAGACTACTTGAAGACTTCTTCCAGAATACATCCAGGGATTATTTTTTCTTTCATCCATCTCCCCGTTTTCTGGAGCCTACCACTTTGGTGTCCAAAGTTGTAAATCTTTGCGTTTTAACATGTATGATGGGGATAACTGGTGAGGCAACTATACCTGCTTGCCTCTTTTCTTTCTGGTTTGCGGTGCACCTATGCTTCGCAAGGGATTCTGGAAGCAGCTGCGGCTTACCTTGCCAGTTGTAGGTAGCTCCGGTAGGACCAACTAGAGCAGAATCCCATTCTTTCCCAGTTCAGGCATTCTTTTACATTGCCTTGTTTACTGCAGACATGCTGCTAAAATCTGACACAGGAAGTTTGTGTTCTTCAAGCTCTCTTTCACTTCTTCCCAGTGCTGACACTGAGAAAAAGAACTTCTACCCAGACAGGGGTTGAGAAGGAAAAGGAGGGCTGTAAAAAGGAAAAAGGAGCTTCACTGTTAGAGATACAGACATATGCCTGTGTCAGACTAGACTGCTATCATTACTGCAGCCAATGTACCAAATGGCTTCTGTTCAGAGATAATAAAGATAGTATCAGACTGAGGAATCCTGGCCCATGGGGAAAGCCCTGTCTGTAGTTGGAATGGCAGGTGTACAAGGATAAGAACTGTATTGTGGTTCTTCCCCTTGAAGTCCAGCTGGTTGTGTTTCAGAAATCTGTGCCTTAGATTGTTGTGGTCAGAGCTACTCTGTGCTCAGTAGTTCCCTACGTATTACCACAAACATTTTTATCCTCCCCATTCCCTGATTCCTGTAGATGAAGCTAGTTGATTAAGTTATTTGGGTGGACAAGAAGTATCTGTAGAAACAGATACATTTCCTGTTTGTGTGACAAGTTCATTGGCATGGCATATTAATAGAGTCAAAACTGCAATATTCCATTCTGTGCATATATTACTAAATTGCTAAACTGCTGATTTAATCTTAATGGCATCTGAAACGGGGAAGGAATCCTGTTGCTCATAACAAATTCTTGTTGAAGGAAAGTTTTCAGTTAAATAGTATTTTTTATTAATGGCATTTCAAAAGCAGTATCTCAGAATAATTTGCTTTTTCTCTTCTTACAAATGATAATGTCTCTCCTTTAAATTTAGAAAGCAAGGAGAAAAGTTACCAGCTCTTTGGCTTCTAAGATGCTTCTATGGTTTAAAGGAAGACATCATTTGCTCACCAGGAATAGGTGGCAGGGCTGTAGTTTAGTGCTAGAGCACGTGCTTTTACATGTGGAACCTCTCATATTCTGTCCCTGCTGTCTCTAGATAAGGTTAGGATTGGACTGTATCCCATTTGAAACCCATGAGAATTACTGCCAGTCAGAATAATCCATACTGAACTGGATAGACCAGTGTCTGACTTAGTATAAGAAAGTTTCCTGTATTCCTGTTGTTTAACTGCTGCAACTAATGCAATTGACAATGAGATTTTCTTTCTCCATTGCCCTTGCTTTATTTTTCATATATAATATTGTGGACGTATCTCTTTTCTTTTAAGCCATGCTGAATCATTAAGTCCATGCTGAATCATCTCTATTTTCCAGTTTCTTGAATAACTAATTGCCTCCAGAAGCATCATCTGCTCATCATCTTGTCTCACTTTCCATGAATGTTCAGTATAGGCTTATCATCTTTTCCATTGCCCATCCACTGATCAAAATCTTCAGTAGTCCATAAGGATTTTATACAACTGGGTCATCAAGAGATTAATAGCAGCAGTCTTACAAATAGAATAATTGATAAACTGCCTCCATCTCTTGTTGAAATTTCAAAACATACATTTAGAAAAGTGTGTGGGATCCTTGACTAATGTTTTCCTCCCTTTTGTCACAGTTATTCCACTCATATCCTCCTGCTGTATCAGGGATCCCTCCTATGATTCCTCCTACTGGTCCTTTTGGCTCACTTCAAGGAGCATTTCAACCCAAGGTAAACAGCAGCTGTGTTATGTGATTGTTTTGGGCCCGTGTGTGTTTTCCATTAGCTTTGATTTAATTGCAGTAAGGTATAGGGTACCAGTTCCTAACTTTGGTTCCTCAAGATTTTGCCAGCATGTCCACTGATCAGGGTTAGGAGGAAGCTGTAGTCCAGCTTCTGGAAGCCAGGCATCATTATTACAGGCAAAGCCTTCCTTGAAAAATGTGACTTTTGAGGAAGGACTCAAAAGGAATTAAGAGGTGGTTGCTTAAGACATTCTGGGAGGCAGTTCCAAGCATAACGGGAAGCAAGGAAAATTGGGCAGAAATGTTTTAGACAGCAGGAGACCTTGGGATAACTAAGAAAGATGGAGCTGGATGAATGAGTGTCAGAGGAAGGAGGGGAAGGTCATGGATAGATTTGAGGCTTTTGCAAAATAGGGGGACAGACAGAAAGCCATTGAAGGAATTTAGGGAGATGAACTGCATGCCCAGAATGACAAGAGAGGACAATAATTTTGGCAGCAGAGTGCTGGATGAACTTGGATGGATGAAAATAAGAGAGAATAAAAGCATGGTATTTAAGGCAAGAGGCGTTGCGCCAGAGCATGAAGAACTATTGGATGAAGGAACATATTTTTGAAATGGTGTAAGGGGAGAAGTGATATGATATGGTGATAGAATGAAAGAAATCTGAACTACCTTTATCCAGTGTGACAAATTTTCACGCTATCCCTCTCGGCCCCAGAAAACCCCATGATAGGTTTGCCTCAGAGTTGCCATAAGTCAGAAATGACTTGAAGACACATAACAACAACAAAAAGGCACCAAATCCTATCTGATCTTGGAAGGCAAACAGGGACAACCCTGGTTAGTACTTGGACAAGAGGCCACTAATGTACAGTCATCCTTCCACATTCACTAGGGTTAGGGGCACAGGAGCCCTGTGACCTTCCCAAACCATATTTAACACACAAAAAAGTATGATCATCATATTCAACCCACCAGGGATTCCTTTGAGGCATCCAGGTTCCTTCACAAGTCAGAAGAGCGAGGCTGGTGGGGCTTACTGCCACCTCCACTGCTGCCCTACACCATTTTTAAGAGGGATTTACAAGCCTCGTTCGCAGTTTCTCAGTCTCATGAGGTTTGCAGTCCCTATTAAAAATGTCATAGGGAGGCAGTAGAGGGGACAGCAAAGAAAGAATCCATGAATAATCAAATACACAAAAGTGAAACCCGCAAATGTGGAGGGCTGACTGTATATATAATAGGTGCTGTAGGCGATATTTCAGAGGGAAAAACTGGCAAAACTGCTTTGCCCTAGAAAACTCTATGAAATTAATGGGGTCGCCAATAGTCAACAGACAACTTGGAGGTAGATGCACATGCACAGTCCAATCCAGTCTCACTTTAGGTATTTTAGGCCTTGCATCTTCACCTAATGCTACAAGAGTCAGCAAATACATCTAGAACATCTTTACTCATGTTTGACCAGAAAAACTGGTTTCTACTGCTTAACCATTCCATTGGACTTAAACAGTGAGTCTGATCTTAATAAATTGATTTTTTCTATTTATCAACAGTATTGCATCCATTGATGATCAATAAATTATTGTAATTAATTACCATTGGATACAGTTCTGTTGCCGAATAGAAACCAATCTATTGAGATAATACTCAATCTATTGAGATAACATCATCAAGCAACGAAGATACTTATTTATATGGTAATGGGTTTCTTACCATATAAATAAATACTTATTTATACTTTTTTACATGGTAAGCAACCCATTATAATAGAAACAGGATAACAGATTAGCAATAGGTACCAAAATATAGCATAATGAATAATATCAGGTAAGATATGCAAATATTACATGCATCAAAGACTGAGTCTACACAGCTTCAAATAATATTTTCTTTATGCGTTATTTTCTTTATTTTTTAATTTATATCCTGTCCTGCTCCTGGGATGGGATTCAAAGAAAATTACAGTAATTTAAAACAAGATTAAGTTAAAATCTCATTTTATAAAAGTTAAAAAAAGAAATAACAGCAATATTTTAGAAATGCATGGTTAAATCAGTTAAAAACACATTTGAAACATAATTACAAATAAAAGATAAATACAGTGCACCATTTTATATACACTACTGATTCATAATTTAAATCTCAAAAGGCCTTTCTGAATAAAAACCTACCAGTGAAAAGATTGCAGGGAGGGTAATTCCGCAGTCTGGGAGCAGCCCAAGAGTGGCTGTCTTCTGTGGTCCTTACCAAAGTGCCTATGAAGATGGCAATGAGAGAAAGCCCTCCCCTGCAGATGGTAAAACTCGAACTAGTTTCATATGGAGAGACATGGTCTTTCAGAGAGTCTGGACCTGCCATGTAGGACTTTAAAAGTCAAAACTAGCACTTTGAATTGTCCCGGGAAACAGATTAGCAGCCAGTGAAGTTGCTTCAAAGGGGGAGGGTTTCATATGATCCTTGTAACCAGCCCTAGTCAGCAGCCTGGCTGCAGCATTTTAGACCCACTGAAGTTTCCAAATGGTTTCACAAGGCAGCCCCACATAAAATGTTTTACAGTAATCCAGGCAGGATGTAATCAAGCCCATAACTAGATTGGACATCTCAAGGAGTGGGCACAACTGGCGAACTACAGTTCTCCCTCTGCATTCATGGGTTTGACCTTTGTGAATTTGATTATTTGTGAGGCAGGGGCTTGCTGCCCTGCCCATTTTCCCCTCCTTTCCTCATTCCAAGTTCCCATTATTCTCAAATAAATAAAAGTCAGAAAGTCTTCCTCTATAATCTAATTAACAATTCACATTCAGGAACCTCAGATTTCAAGGAGATTATAATGCCATCCAGCACAGACTAATCCCTGTTCTCTGACCTGCCTATTCCCTGATCTAGGGTCTTCAATACTACTATTTGTTTCTTTTCTACTAGTAGAAATAGTAGCAAACACACATTCATTGACCAGGTAAATGCGTTAAGATTGGGAATAAAATCGTTTCTAGTACCGTTACAATATTTACAGTGTGACAAATAGTTTGCACATTTGCAAGGATATATTTTATTCTTAGTGGGATGCCGCTAAATTGATCATTAATTACTTCTCTTGACAAAGAAGCCAGTATGAAAATGACTCAGTATGCTTCAAAATTCAGAAAACTTTTCTGAATTTTGGCAAGGCAAGAAAAATACAAGCGTTTCTTAATCTGTAAAAATCTTAATCTGTTAAAAAAAAAAATCTAGAAATACAAGCATTTCTTAATCTGTTAAAAAAGACATTTCTTAATCTGTTAAAAAAGTCTATCTTCAATTTATTGACGCCTTCACCTAAACTGTGAAAACTACAACTATTATCTCCAGTGCTCTTCAGTTGTTTTTTGTTTGGTTGGTTGGTTTTGTTTATTTTGACACAATTTGCTCCCCAGAGTCTCTGGGCTCTGTGCCCCTCTCCTTTCTTTCTCTCCTACCCAGTTCTGGTGATAGTAGAGGAGCAGCCCCGGAGCAACGGGGAATTAAGCAAATTGGAAAATAGTTGTAGTTTTCACAGTTAAGTTGAAGTCTTCAGTAGATTTCTGACAGGAGTGAATTAGCTTGGAAGGGAAGGAATGGGGAATCAGATTGGGTAGGCAGATCAAGAAAGAAGGGGAGTGCAGACAGAGTGGCCAGAGAGTCCATTGTCTGGAGGTTCCTTAGACTACAGGGTGAAAAGGGATTGATGCTAATCTTCATTGAACACCTTGGCCATTCTTTCAAATAGGATTAGAAAACCAGCTCCAAAACTCCATTATGCAGTATGCTTTTATTTATTAATTCCTGGTATCTAATCCAGAGCCAGCATGGTGTAGTGTTTGAGCATTAGATTATAACCCTGGGGACTTGGTCGTGGAGCTGTGCTGGTCACACACACTCAGGCCCAGAAACTCCATGGTACATTTGCTTTAAGGTTGACATAAGCTGGAAACAATTTGAAGGCACACCACAGCAGCAGTATCTGATCCATCCATTTCTGTGATGTCTTGTCCCTCTTTCTCAAAAAGTTGTGCTGAATAGAAGTTATGGCCAGAGGCAGAGCTAAAGCTGCCCAATTGTTCTTCAGAAAGTTGTACAGTTCTGAGTAAAACTTTGTGAATTTATTGAAAATGTGCAGTTTTTAATCATTGCAATGAGTTCTTGATATCCTTAGGTGATGCCCTTCTTTCATTCCCACCGCCTTCACAGGCAGGGCTTATGGGGATACAAGATAGTGCTTTCGCAGTGGCTACCACTAGTTCCTGGTGCTCACTCCCCAGGGAGGCTAGAATGGCCATCTCCTTGCTGTCCTTCTGTTGAGGAGCCAAGACTTTGTCATTATTATTTTGTCAGGATTTTAGCACTGCAGGTTTTAAAAGAAGGGCTTTTAAGAAGGTGCTATATTTTTCATTTTCAATTATATTTTAAATGCAATTTTAATATTTTAATATAATTTAAATGTAGTTACGTTAATCTTTTATATGTTTTTAGGTAAATCGGACTTTTTTTTTTAATTTCTAAGTCTCCTTGAATTCCAGCTGAAGTTGGTAGTAGGCATTTTTTGTCATTGAGACCACTAGGGCACTAGGAAAGCGTTGAATTCCAGAACATGCCCAGGCTCCCACTTTCTCTATAAAGAGAGGATCAGCATATCCAGGACAGATAAATTATCCAACTCGTGAGTCTGGGAAACACATGTCCATGTCTCCAGGTTTCAACCTGAACGGACCAACCTCATCCGTCTTTGCCACCGCATCTGGATGGTCTAGGTTGCATACAATCACATTGTAGTCTAGTTTAATGAAGAAACAGAGCTGAGTCTCACCTGCATTCTGATGATATTCTTCCCTAAATTTTTAATAACAACTCCAGATGGTTTCATATAAATATCAAAAAAGATTTGGGAATAGGATGTGTCCTGCAGCATTTTTTGATGCAGTTGCCTGGGAGCAAACACATAATCTCCCTGTGGAGGCAGAGCAGTGACCTTCCAGTGCCACTTACTGGTAGGAGAAGAACAACTGTAATACAGTGCCTCTTGCTGCAACCTCACATGGTTGATGCTGAGAGATGGGGGGAACAACAGGATCAGAGTCCCTCCCACTGAAGGTTGTCCACCAGGGCAACCAAGTTTGATTCTCTAACCTTGGCTCCAAGCTGAAATGGATCTAAGGTACTTGACATTGTCCAAAAGTTTCTGGAGCACTGCGTATAAGTGTAACTAAGTTACCATCTTCTTCAAACAATTGATAACAACAATCTTGTATTTATTTTATTTAAAAGAGATCTTCAGTTACTGTACAATATTAAGTTTGCTTATGAAAGTACTCAACTACTATTTGTATCTGTATGTTATACATGCAGACTTCTAATCCTATTGATGTCACTACAAGACCTGGAGCTGTCCCACATACCCTTCTGCAGAAAGATCCCAGAGTAAGTTCCACAGTGCTATGACTTCTAAAACGAAATGAAATTCTAAGTGTGCATTGTAATAAGAAAAAGTATTCATCCCTGCTCTGTCCTTCTCCCATGTCTAAGAGTCCCTGTGGAATGCTTATTAATCAGGCAGCTCAGCAGGCACAGGATCCATCCTATAATTATGACATATCTTATCCTGGCCATAAGTGAGAGATCACAGGGCACGAAAGACATTTGAGCAGCAAGGGACAGCATTAAGCGGGAGTTGCCCAACTTTCCATAGCTTAACAAAGAGACCTTAACTCCAACCAAGTATGGAACTCAGATGAAAGATGCTGTTTCTCTCAGACCACACTACACCTGTTAGACACTCCACTTTCATAATAGCAGGAAGTCTTAAAGACATAGGCCTAAATTCTGTTAGTTTTGACTAGAATAGATCAGCTGAATCATTTGGATTTACCTACCCTTTGATTCACAATTCATTGATTAAATGAGTCTCTAATTGGGACTGACCAACAGGATGCCAAGTTGAGAAACTTCTAAACTGCAGCCTGGTTCCCTGTTGCCCGTTGAGCAGCTCTCACCTTGGCTGAACCTGGGAGTGCGAAGCATTAAGCATAGGAGGAAGTAGTTCCTCGGGGTCTTAGAGCAGTTGACATTTCAGGAGATTCAACCTGTAGGCTGCTGCTGTTCTTCCTGATCTAGCTGGTCTGTCTTACTCGTGTCAGAGTCCTTGGTCCTCACAGTCCTTGGGGAGAGTCATAGAAAATATTTATTTATTGAGCAGGCATTGGCATCCTCCAAACTTTGGAAGTCTGTATTAATCTCCCTGAGATCCTCATGCCCTGCTTCCAAATCTCCCTGGAAAGTCCTGATGCTCTGCCTCCAAATTTTGTCCCAAAATAATTTGAGAGCAGAGGACACAAAAACAACCCGTAGGCCTAAGTTTGTCCATCCTTGTTGTTGACATCTATCCATATAGAGAGACTCAGAAGTATCTTGGTACTTTTTATTTTTAAAGCAAGCTCCAGTGTCTAAAGCAAGGTCTAGTGTCGTATTTGCTCTGTTTTTTAAGACTCAAGAGGGATCTCCTGTACAGCATCAGCCAGAGTGTCTGATGAATGGTCTTGCTTAGTGCAAGAGAGAGCCGTAGGATATATAGCCATTAAGCTATATTGCCCCTGTTCTTGGTTAATGGTTTTTCATTTCATTGTAGTGCGTATTTGAGATGAGTGCCTGCATTCCATATAAGCAATTGTGTTTATTCACACTGTCACTTTAGTATCTATTAGCCTTCTAAACAAAGACAAGCATAAATTGTGTTCAAGGAAGCCCACTGGGAAAATTGACAATCAGCCACTCATTAATTCCATTGTAAGTTTCTGGTCCAGGTAGCAAATCTTGAACGTTTTAAATGTTGGAAAGTCAAGCTTATTTGTTTCAGTGATGGTAATGTGAAAAATTCTCAATCTTGATTTTTTGTGTGTGTGTGTTTGTGTGTTTCTCTGTTTCTCTGAATCTCACGTGCATTTCCATGCTATCTGTTGTTTATATGAGCTTGCAAGATGTTGAGCGGTATTCTACATCAGCTGCCGAGTTAATGACAGGATGACACAAACATCATTCCCCAGTGCTCCAATTGCTGGCAGAATGCACCTCCTCCCCCCCATGTGGCTGACCTAGGTTTGGAAGGTGATTACAATTGTGGCAATAGTGTTATAGTCATGACCAAATAGTGATTATGAATAAGGAGCAGTTAACTGCTTATGTGTATTCTTATTCTGTATTCATCGTTGCTACTTAGTCATGATTGTGACCCTGTTGCCGTTGTGGTAATCTCCCCCTCCACCAGCTTGATTAGGGATCAGATACGTGGGGAGAAGGGGGTTTATTTTGCTGGCGATTAGAACATGGGTAAATGACATATCCATCAGTTCAGGCGAAGCTGGCCAGGAGAAGTTACTTCATTAAATATACTAAGTAGCTGGTGTAGAATACTAACCACAGTTTTTAATTTTCACATGAAAATATGTTTTCTATATTTACATATTCTTCTTAATGTATGCAGTTTTGTACATATTTTCTCCATTGACTACAAATCATTAATGTTTTTGCATCTTAGAAATTTGTGCATGTTCATGAGCATGACATTTGCATATTTTTGAAAGAAGATATGCTTTATTTTTCATTAAGTTAGAGACTGGTGTGAAAAATGGATAGTTTTGGTGACCATACAAAAACTACTGGGTTTTTTTTCTGTTCCAAATCAGTATTATCAATTTTTCCAGGCCTGTTTTAATAATCCTCCAAGCAATTTCTTTCTTGAAAAGAAGTAGATGAGAGAAGTAAATGCAGTATCTTCTTAAAATTCTAAAATCAATACCATAAATTCTCCTTCAAAGACTAAATAAAGTGTGGTTTTGTTTCAGTCACCATGAAAACAGTAATTTGGTTTCCTTTATTATCTAGGGTATAGCTGATTTTTATGCATTTAGTGCTGGGAGTCATAAAATTAACTACCAAACTGGTCTTATTGTTGCAGTTTCTAGTTAAAATCTAACTGGAACTAAGAGGAAACCAACATATACAGACGGTTGATCTGGCAAGGGTGGGAGTGTCAACCAGTGCTTCTATGTAAACGTTCTTTATCCACATTAGTTTCGGGATGAACATCTATATTTTACGTCTAAACTGTTACACTGGAAAACAACTAATCCATACCAGTCTGTCTTCTCAGATTTTATAACTGAGTGGCTTGGAGCTTGCTTATCAGTTAGTGCTTTTCTTCTCATAGCAGTTGCACACATTTCCCAAATGCTGACTTCCTTCCCGTATCCTTGTGAACTATTCTTGGGATGGCATGGAGGAGTAATCCACAACAATTGGGTTGTTCCCCATGTGTTAACCAGAACAGGCAGGAGGCAAGTTCTTTTTCCGTTGTGACAGTTTTTAGTATCCTGCTGCATGAACCGGTCAGGTTTTAGCCCTTCTCTGGCTAACAGTGATAGAAATACTAGAGGAAATGGAGAAAGGAGAAGAAATTAAAATCGGAGTGAAGATTTGACAGAGAGCTCCCAGATGCCAGCCACTGCGTGGCTCTGAGGAGGGGAAGGAAAATGCCATCTCAGATGCCAGCTGATCAGCATGGCTCTGAGTCGAATAAGACTGAAGGATCTAAAGGCAAACTCCCCCAGATGGCTGCCACTTAGTGTGTCTCTGAGGAGGACAAAAAGGAGGCATTAAGAAAGGTTTTCCTCTCATCAAGTGAGGGCAATACCGATGTGGTGAAGGTGATATCTGATGATAAAAGAATAGAAAAAATGGTAAGTAAGGCTGAGAAAGTGGTGGAGTTCCCGCAAAAGTCTAAAAAGAAGAAGAAAGAGATACTATAGTAAGTGCTGGTTGGGTTGCGGGATCCAGAACTAGAAAGTTTTCAGCAACAGCAGAGATATTTTCCAGTGATGTGGACTCGAGTTGATAGACTCGGACTCAAGTCGGACTTAAGTCGCTTCAATGACTTGACTTGGCCATAAATGATGCACTGACTTGACTCGAGACTTGTATATTTTTAATGACTGATTCGATACCCTTGTTTCAGTAACATAACACATTCATCCAGAAACCTTATGACTTTGAATAACACCTCCATCTCTTTTTGCCTACTAGTCACATGACAATCTATCTCAAGCCCAAAGTGTGCATTTCTCTGATGGGAACAGCAGGTTAGGCAATGGACTTGAGGCGGGCTTGAGGTCTGCTTAGTAGCCTGCCCCCACGGCATATCGGAGGGGTCTTCTAAAACGTTTCCTAAGAGCAAAAGACAAGACTTGCCCCCAGAGCGCAGGGTGGATTTCTCAGAGGGGAACAGCAAATGTGTCAGGCAACGAGCTTGAGAAAGAAGGATCCTTCTTTTAAAGCTTTTGAATCTTCAGTAATGGGGAGTAAGATAGGATCCTATTCCCCAGTTCCAAAGCTGTAGATGGCAAAATTGCAAATGTGGAGAGCCAACTCTGCTTAAATGGTTAATAACTGAATTTATTTCACTCTATCCATTAATTCTGAAGTTTTGGTTGGGGTATAAAGTTGGCTTCCAGACTTGACTTGAGACTTGACTTGAAAGTATCTTCAAGGACTTGAGACTTGACTTGAGACTTGAAGGTATAGACGTGAGACTTGGAGTAAAAGACTGAAATACATCACTGGACATTTCAAAAGGCTGATTCCGATGACCATTTTGAATTGCTAGATTCCAGAATGGGAGGGGCTCTTGGTGAATGAACCTCCGAGATGGGAGCGTGCTCAGAAGGTAACACACAGCATTCAGAAGTGAAGGGAGGGACTGCTTCAGGACAGAGCTCAGGACAAGCATGCTCAGTTGCCCCTCTTTCTCTGGTGCCTTGTCAGAGGGAACCCAGAGGCATGGAGGCTGAGTCAAGATCACAGCCAACAGCACTTTACTCCTCAGTGGACAAGTTGTTTGAAACAGATATTTATAGAACTGTCTAAGGGAGCACAAGCAGAAGATCAGTATTGGAGGGGAAATATCGAGCGGAGGCCTGGGTTTGCAGATGACGGATTGCCAGTTTTAACACCAGGCATGTGGAGAAACTTAGCTGGCCCTAATAAATGACAGCTATTAATTAAACAAATGGTTTTAAAAGAATTAAAAACAGTGATTTCAGAAATAATTGAATAAATTTATTAAAATGAATGTTGCAAATGCAATTAATTGCAATATTTAATCTTTACAAACCAAAAAGCATATGGACAATGTCATCCAAACTTCACATACAAAATTAGAAAAAAATTTCTATCAAAGATTAGAATAAAATATCTGTTTTTCCTTCCATAAATACAATTTTTATATGCCTGTATTGCATCTTCCCCCCTCCCTCCTCTCCCTTTTTTATTCTCAAAATATTAGCAGTTTGAGTTATAGATCCAAATCTGATGAATTGAATGAGGAAGAAAATAGTAATGAATTGATGGAACATCGTAGAACAATGTTGGAGCATAGGAATGAAGGAGAAATAGAAAGAGCAGAAAGAAGGCAAGAAATGATAGCTGGTAGGATGCACAGGATAAGAAGGATGTTCAGAAGGAAATGATGCAGGTAGAGATGGAGGAAACTGAACTTTCTTCAGAGGATGAAGAGGAGAGTGAAGTGGATGCTGATAGGTTGTTTCATCTGAGGGAATTCGGAAAGTGTTAAAGAGAATTTTGCAGGCTTTATATTTAGAATTGGAAATGGATAAGGAACAAAGTAAGGTGACCAAAAGGAAAGGATAGTAAGGTAGCAGCAGTGATTAAAAAAAAAAGAAATGTCATATTACAGAAGTGACAATGCCAGACATATTTAAGGAATTAATTCAGACTGAATGGGAAACATCCTTGAATATCCATACATTGCTGGAGTGCACAAATAAGCTTTATTCCTTAATCTGAAAACAGTAGACAAGAGGAGAGCAGATTTAGCTTTGAAGAAAGCTCATGAGGACTTGACTATAGCAGTGAAAGTGTCAGTAGCTGTGTCAGTGTTTGCTCGTGCAGCAGTATTATGGATGCAGGACATGGTGGAGTGTGAAGAGATACAGTTCCAGCCTTTTGCTAAGGCATTAGCCAGAAGAAGATGAAATAATTAGTGGATGCTGGTTATGATTCAGTGATTTTTATGGTCAAGAATATAGGTACAATAGTGGTAGCTAGAAGGTCATTGCATCATTGGGATGCAGACCGAAAGTCTAGGAACAATTTGGCCCTTGTCTCGTGTAAAAGAGAGCTGCTCTTTGGAAGCCAAGCTTTAGATAAGTTATTAATAGAAAGCAAGAAAAAGAAGCAAGTGATGCCAACTACCCAGCATGGCCGTGGTGAGGTGGAAGAAAATGCCAACCAGATGTTTGCTACCCAGCATGGCTCTGGTGGTGGAGGAAAGAAGTTCAAAAACCATATTTTTAACTTGTAGTGAGAGTCATTCAAAAAGAGTTGTGGCAACTCCCTCCCACAGAAAGTAAAAGAAAAGTAAATTCTACCTGGTAAAAAGGTAAAAACAAACTAACCTAACCAAAACAGGTGACTAAAGTAAAAAGCAGGACCAGACATACTGTGGTCATTCGAAGATTGCTGCCAATTACCGGGGGAGCTTCAATCTGCCATGTTGGAAACACCAGTTCTAAGATGAGGGGCAGAAGAGAACCTGCAGCAGGCACTGATTTCATGGGTGCTAGTAGTTCCTTTAGGCTCTGAATAATCAAAGGGTGCTGTAAACACTGCTGGTTATAGGCTGCTATAGCTGCACATCAGCAGCAGCAGTCTATGATGGCACCATCTGCCCAAGCTCAAAAGCCTGCAAGTCTTTTGCAATCCTCCAGAGAAAACTTGATCAGGTGGGCCTGGACAGGCTGACTGATGATCAGGGTAGCAGCTCCAATGCAGTTCTGAGAACGGTTTTCCTTGTACCAAACAGAAGTGAAACAGAAGTTCCCCTCTGCTGTGCACACACAATCAGCCACTAATGGTAGTAGCTAAAATGGGGCTGACTAAAAAAATATGGGGAAAAGGAAAAAGGGCAAGGCAAAGGGCTTACCAGTGCTTTCCCTTTAGTAGGATAAGAGCAAAATGTTAGGTTCAGGCCTTCAAGCCAGTACAGTAGGACCCTGTATCCGTGGGGGATTGGTTCTGAACCCCTCCCTGCAGATACTGAAATCCGTGGATAATAGTGAACTCCCTGTCAATATCCAAAAGAAAAATGGTTTTAAAATACAGTTCTCCTGCAGCTATCACTGGATCCCTGCATGCCCCAGGGCCTGGAGCTCACATGGGCACCCAGGATCAGGCCTTAAGTGGTGTGTAGGGCCCGCTGTATCCCTGCACACCCCAGGGCCTGAGCTCACACGGGCGCCCAGGGTCAGGCTCACAACAACATGTAGGGCTGGCACTCGCTGTGTCCCTGCATGCCCCGGGGTCTCCACTCACTCGCTCCAGCCGGCAGAGGTGTGCAGAGTGGGCGACTGCCCGTTCTCTGCACACCCGCCGCCACCTGCACAGGCACACTGGTTCCAGCATGCCGGGGTGTGCAGAGTGGGCGATCGCCCATTCTCTGCATGCCTGTCGCCAACCGCGGATAACTGAATCAGTGGATAATGAATCCACGGATTTGGGGGTCCTACTTCGGCCATTTTGAGAATACAGATTCCTCCTAGAAGGAAGGAGTAGGAGCAAGGAATGCTGCAGGCCAATCGGCAGCCCTTTCAGAGGCTAAGCCCAGGTACATCACAAGGAAGCCACACCTCAAGCTATGGAAGGGGGTCTTCTCTTGATCAGAGAGAATGAGAGAGAGAAAAAATATGGCTGTTTTAAACACAAACCTCACAGGCCTGGGATGAGACATGCAAGCAGAAGTGGAATTGTTACTGGCTACATGGCTAATAAATACAAAAGAGAAGATTCAGAGGGACGAAAGAGGGGTACAGAGAGAAGCTTACCCAAGTGCAGCACATCAGGTCCAGATTGTCTTGAAATTATTAATCATATAAGGGGAAGTAGCTGACAGGAAGGAACAAAGAAGTGGGAGTGGCAATGCAGGTAAATTGCAGGAAAGGCAGACAAAGTAGGTACAAGATGCGCCAGTTTAAAAATTGTTGCTACAGCAGAATGATACTAGAGTGAGTATGAGTTTCTTAAGGAGGGTGATGATGCCCAGTCTGAAACTGATAATTCCTTGGAAGAGAATGAAATAGAGAAAACAAACAAGTTAGATTGTTTGACACAGCAAATTTTAGAGGCATGCTTAAGAAAGTGCTATTTGAGTTTAGGAATACAGCATAATTAAAAGACTTAAAAAGGCAATTCAGTAGCTTCATTGTTGAGAAGACTGGCCTTTAGATCATCTGAAATGCCAGAAATCTGCAGATATTAAGCTTCCCCATGGCTATGAGCCTGGAGGTCTCAGAGGGGAAGCAGTATGATTTAATTATCATGAAAGACATTGTGACAAGTGACAGGTCTCCATGTATGGAGCACAGTTGATATGAAAAGAAATTTGCCAGTAGTAAGCTTCCCCCGAGCTGCAAGGCTGCAGTTTGTAGAGGGCGAGCAGTGTAATCTAAGCAGCAGCAAAGGCATTGTGGCAAGTGAGCAAAAGGTCTACAAGCGTGGAGCAGAGTAGCTATTTGAGACCAGCACAATCTGAAAGAGACTTGCTGGCGTTAAACTCCTCCATGGCTGAAAGTTTGCACGTTTCAGAGGGCAAGCAGTGCTAGAAGACCAACTATTTAAATAATTACATAAATAAGAGGAATTTGAAATGGAAGCTCTGTAGTCAATTAAAGGATTGTGCAAAAAGCAGAATGGTTAGCTTCTATAGATTAAAACAGTATGAAGTATTTGCATGTCCCAATGGCAAACAGAGGAAGTATTTATACTTTCAATGTAAGGATAGTTATTACCAATTTAAGGCACTTCTGTTTGGTCCTGTGTCCGTTTCAAGGGTTTTCACTAAAATACTAATCCCAGTGATTTCTCACCCCAGGGAGAAAGGGATTCAGCTGTTCCCTTATTTAGGTGACATTCTTTGAAAGCAGAGCTAAGAAAAATAGCTAGGAGTTATGTAGGGAAAGCCTGAAGTTTTAAAAAGGTTAGTTTTCATCATAAATTTTGAGAAAAGCAGTTTAGAACTTCATAAGAAATTCACACATTTAGGAGCAGACATTAATACAAAGTTGGGTTGTCTGTTTTGTCACAGGAAGGAGAAGATAGGGAAGGTTTTGCAAAGGTTACTGGTTGTGGAATCAGCAGATATGACGTTCTTGGCAAGAGTACAGTTTAGTTGATACTTTGGGCATGATTCGTACCAGAGAACTACAGCAGTGTCTAATCACTTACCCGTTGTGTATGATGAGGAAGCATAGCTGGAAAGTGAAAATACCGTTAACCACTAAAGAGAGAGCTAAAGTGGTGGCTATGCAAAAAGAACTTGGACAGAGGGGTGCCTTTTATGTTTCATGTCTGAGCTTGGTTTGGGCTGGCAGTCAGGAGAAGCTGATAACAAACACAGGTCAGAAACTCAGCAGTAATTTTAAGTGGTCAGTTTACTGAAGAAAAGAAACAGCTTTGCAAATGTGAAGTAATAAGGGTTCCAACAATGTCCATAAATCAGAGGCAGGCAAAAACAAACACAAGTTAAAGGCAGAAACATAGGCAAAGGAAGCCAGCAGAAGCATGCAGAGGAGAAATGATCAGTTGATTGCTGACAAAGGCTACAGGGGAAAGACTCAGTTCTTACAGGCTTCAGGGTCAGCACAGTTGGTGCCTGATTAATTGGTGCTTGGCATAACTTCACTGGAAGCAACACAGGAGACCCTTTTGGTGTCCACACTGGGTAAAGGTGGGTACAGCTAGATCATTCTCTGTCAGAGTGAGCAGGGCTCCCTGCTGGGGCTGACACTTCTGTCCCTGGGGCGGGTGGTGGTACTGTTTGCTGTGCAGGTTCTGCTGCAGCAGTCTCTGTGTCAGAGCTCAGAGCAGGTTCTGCTGCCTCAGACTCTGAGTCTGAGTCTAGGTCCTGGAAGCCCATGACAATTCATTCTATGATAACTGTCACAATGGATACAGGCTTCTATGGCTGGGATGTCCACTGGCAGGGCTATCTGTACTGCAGCTGGATGGTCAGAGTCTTCGACTTTTGTCAGACGTAAGCTAGACAAGTTTAAGTCAGCACAGGCAGCTTTTGGCACAACTGTGCGGCAGTAAGTCTTGAAGAATTAGGAACAGTCCCACCCAGGATGTGGCTTGGGTAAGTCCCAGTCATTGTGGATTACTCCTCCATGCCATCCCGAGAATGAGAGATTGGACTTGCTGTGAAGGTTCATTCTGGGATGGCAGGAGGAGGAATCCATGCCCACCCTGAAAGGGAAAAAAAATTGAAGATGGAAATGAATAACTTAAGTGATGAAAGGAACTTGGACAAGACTATCAGTTATTGTTAGCAGAGTACAGAAATGGAGACTTAGTGTCCTCTGGCTAGATAAAAACTGTCAGGGAAGGGAAGGGGTCCTAATTGTCACAACGGAAAAGAACTCGGACTGTGCCTGTTCCAGTTGGCATGTGGGGAACAACCCAGTCATTGTGGATTCCTTTTCCTGACATCCCAGAATGAACCTTGACGGGAAGTCCAATCTATCATTTCTAACCATTCAAGAAAATAAAATAACTTCTTTTAAATTTAGTGCTACATTTGTCTCATCTTGCAATGTTACTTGAATGAGTTACCAAGGAAGTCCACAGAGATAATGCTTATTTGGGGGTTTGAAGGATTGATAAAAGTGAAATCATAATTCATATAGCTGGTCAAAGATGTTTTAAAAATGGGAAGATGTATCTAATTATTCATTTATTGCTACCAAAACCATCTCTGCCCTCGGGTATGCTTGTAAAGAGTAACACTCTCAGGTTAAGGACGCGACACAAAGAAGGGGAGATGGGAAGGAAGAAGGCAACAAAACAAGCTCGAGTGCCAGTTTTTACAATTAAGCACCTTTTGAAAAAAGTTGGGGAAGAAATTGTTCAAGTAGCGTGGTGGAAAGACTAAGACGTGACAACCTGCTTTTTTTCTTTCACCATCAAGGCAAAAGAAATGTTCTAGAAAGAGGGTACATATAATTTTTTTTTAAGCTAGGTTTTCATGGTGAAGTACTATAGAACTTTTACTTGGTGAACAATTGTTTGAGTGACAGGATTTTTATTTCCTTTTCCTCTGTCTCTCTCTTTCTCTACAGTTGACAGATCCATTCAGGCCCATGTTGAGGGTAAGAAAGCTAAGCCTTATTTGATCTCAGTGTCCCTTTCCCAATCAGTAGGAATTGCTTATGAAATTCATCCACTTATATTTCTCTCTGGATTACCTGGTTGCTTGTGGAGAGGTGCAACAAATAAGGAACCTTATATTCTGTTTTTCCCCACTCCACACACACTTTTTTGTCTTGCTAGCCTTGTACAGATTATTGCATGTGTTCAGCTTCCATCTGTGAATTCCTCCTCTCGTTTGTTTCTTCAAATCCCCCTGCTTGCAGTTCACATTGCCAAATTACAACAGCACTGATGAAACAGTTCCAAAGCATTTTGATGTCACAGTGTATATATATTTGATTATGATGTCTTCTGGGAAGATTTTTTTTTCTGCACTTGTTTAAGAACAAGAAATAGAATGGGGAAAAATGTGTATGGAGCAAAGGAACCGAAAACCATAGTCAGCTGCACATGTACCAGTTCTGCAGTGAATTTTGCAGAATGCTAATCATAAATAAAGCAGAATGAAATGCAGCACAGAGCAAAACCATGATACAGAACAAAGGAAATCCACTCATTTCTAGTTAGTTATAATAGAGAGGTAAGCATATGCTGATACCAGGATACGTACCTATAACACTGCACAATTTCTTTTTCCAATCACAGTCTAGAAAGATCTGTACTGTTCCATTGCTGTTTTCCTGGTGATTTGCCAAGACGTTAGTAGAGGGGCTGATGGTATATAGTCACCATTCCATGGCTATGACTGAACACCTGTAAACTATATAGAGGAAGAGGAGGAAAAGACATTGTGTTACTGAATGGCTGCCTTCACATCCAGTGAACCAGCTGTGCATGCCAGCAGTATCACTGGGTGTATGTGACTATTGAAAAAAAATAAGATAGGGAATTTAATCCACAAATGGGAATGGTCCAGGAACATAATGTCTGTACTAGAGAGTTAACCAAGGCAGAAATTTTGATTATAAAATTATCAAATTGAAATTACAAGATTTTGAGAAAACATTAGAGAAAATTTTCTGAGGGTATAAACTGTACAACAGTGTTGTCTTGTCATTTTTGGTGTCTTGTTTGCTAGGGGTTACAAAACAGGACTATGATGGCCACTTGTAAAATAGCTGTGGCTTCAATATAATCAGTGAGGAGCCAAACATTTGCAGTATGCAAAGTGGATTTTACAGTATCTCTGTAACTGAATGAGTATGTTGGCTAGTAGAAACACAATAACATCTGTTCAATCATGTCATCAGACTCTAGAGGTCAAGACTGTCGAACCTGTGATCCTCCACGTGTTGGATTCTAGATCGCATTCAGCCCATAGCAACCTGGCTAATTCTCAAGAATGACAGGTGATAGCTGATTAACATCTGGAGGATCACAGGTTCTCCATCCTAGCTATAGATGGTTTCTTCCTCCTTGCCAGTAAATGAGTGATAGCTTTACAGGCTGAAGCACTACTTTCAGTTGTGAATTGTCACCTTTTCAAGCTGAAGAATTCTTCAAGATTATCCTAGCATGTGACTGTAAGGTACTTGGGGCAGGCAGCATACCTGAACTAAGCAAACCTTGGGTTGCTTACTGCTTAGATGGGAAAACCCACCACCGTATCTTCCTGCCTACACCACAGTGAGCTTCAAAGAAGTCAAATGTAAAGGAAGAAAGGCAACAGGGAACAATTTTCCAATGATGAGAGGTTCAACCTCCAATCTACCATTACAAATGATGTCATTTTCATCAGTTCTTGTGTTTTCTCTTTTTTATAGAAACCAGGAAAATGGTGCGCTATGCATGTTCACATTGCATGGCAGATATACCATCATCAGCAGAAAGTAAAGGTGAGTCAGAGTGTGGTGAAGTCTCCTTCTTTGGAGGTTTTTAAGCAGAAGCTGGATGGCCATCTGTTGGAAGTGCTTTGTTGTGGGTTCCTGCTTTACCAGGACTTGGACTGATTAGACTGGATGGCTCCTGGGATCTCTTCCAACTCTATGATTCTATGAGTCCTTGTGGTCACACAGTACTGTTTTAAAAGAATACAACCCAGCTTGTTTTCCATGAGGAAATGTATCACAATGACAGAGACTGTGCTGGAGGGGGTCCTAGGTTCAATCCTCAGTTGGAAGACTCAGTGTCAGCTGGTATAGACCGTGGGCTTGAATAGTCTGTACAAGGCAGTTTCCTCGCCTTCTCCATCTCTCTCTCTCCCTCTTTTCCTCTCTCTCTCTCTCTCTCTGTATGTATGTATGTATACATTTATGTGTGTGTGTGTATACACACACACACACACACACATATATTTTGGGGGATTTTTAACAGATTTATCTAACACAAATTTATTTTGGCATGGGTTGTGATCTACTTCCACAGAGTACAGTGTTGGACTTCAGTCTATGTTCTTCAGGGTAGGATCAGAGGATAGTTGAATCTGGAAGATTGCAGTTGTGTTATTAAAACCAGCAGTAGACGATTAGCACAAATATTTTGGCAATAAGTAAGGAAATCAGTATGGTACAGTATAGTTCTTCTAAGCAGCTTATTTCTGAAACAATAAAATAATAAGTAATTTTTTTTTTCATTTTTCATCTTGGTTTCTGTGCATCATACATATATGGATCTACACTTGCTTAGAGTACTTCAGGATCTTCTTGATAGCTGTGATTTTGGCTGTGAACCTTGTTATACATGTCTGAGGTACTCTCTCCTTAATTCAAGAGATGTCAAGAGAGGGACTACAAAGCTCTAAGTTTCTTTCTCTCTTTTTACTCTAAGGTACTTGTAGTAGTTGTTTTTCTTTCGTTTGTTATTGCTGACTGTTTCTTCATATCTGATTATGTCAACAACCTGTTGTTTGAAGAAATGTCTGTGACCTTACAGACTTTCTTCAAGGGCTATGTCACCTGCAAAGGGAAGATCTCTTTCAGAGATGGCCATGAGACATGCCTGCTATGTTTAGGTGAGAATTGGACAGTCTTGTCAAATTTGCTTCCACTTCACTGGACAAACCCAGATGGACAGGGCAACAAGACTCCAGCTCTTGTTTAGGGACATGCCATAAACTCTATTTGCATGCCTAAGACCACAGCAGAACAGTCTGTAAATTATCTGGAGTTTTGAAAGTAACACATTTATGGCTCATAGGAAGGTTTCTTCCTCTCCTTTGATATAGCTCTAACAGTGGAACAGTGCATTAGATTCAGCCTGCACTGTCTCTACTTAAGAGAGGTCCCATAAGGAAAATCAATCACATCCTAGAGGAAACGATATCATAGGCTCCCGTTTGCACCGATGCTCCAGTTCCAGGGGTTTTTTTAATAGTAAACTTTCTTTAGCACAGTCCCCACACTAAAGAACCATGCCAAATGTCTCAGTCACCAGGTCCACTTCTGAGGGAGAAAAATGACTGAAGTGGTCCACAGACATCTATCTTTCCCTAAACAACTAGTTTTTCAGTTCCAGGAAGATTCTCCATCTATCTGTGAGGAGTGTGGTAACCTTAAATAATGACAAAGTTCAGGTTCTCTATACTGTGAGAAATGGCAGGGTGAGGAACTGAGCAGTCATTTGTATTCACCACAATTGCTGATATCTGTTCTCTTTTGCTTTATGTTGCTACTCGTTACAAGTACAGCTTTCACTGACTTCATGATTATCAGACTGTTTTATATCTTACTAGGATGTTCATAGAAGATTGTGGGTACTCTGCGCTACCATGGCCATCTAGATGTTACTTGTCTTCTTGTTGTTCACCCTCCAGAGATGTTTTGCCACATTCAGTGCCATCCTCAAATCCTTCCTGTTTCAGATCCTCTACTTCTCATTGCACCAATTGTATTGGACTCCACATCCATTGCTATTTCTGTGACTTCTCCTACATCTACATCCATAACCTTTATTGTTTTGACCACTCTGTTACCTGCAGAATTACCAGTTGTGCCTGTGACGGAAACCCTCTCCAGGCTAGCCCCCACACTTCCAAACCCTTGGGCTCCCGTCGCTCACCTTGCCCCTTTTAACCTCAAGCTCCCTCACGGGATCTTGTACTTGGACCTCAAGGTGGGTTTGACTCCAGTGAGTTTAATGTGATAAAAGTGGCCAGCCTTCTCTTTTAGTTCTTAAATGTAAACAGTCAAACATAGCTACAGAAAAAAAATTATATAACATGTAAATTAAACATGAGCTCCTAGCTCCCCAAACCCTAGTCAGTTTTTATCAATACCTCTCTTCCTGAAATGGTTTTCGCTGTGTCTCTAACAGGCCTAAATCTCATTCATCCTGTTCCAATCTCTTTCTTCAGTAGACTAGTCTCTAGGTTTATATCATTTCCTTGACAGGCCCCTCTTCACAGCATTCTGTGAACTTTTATTGGCTGGTTCTACCAGGCTTGCCCTACTTCTCACTTCATAGTGCCAAGTTTTGCCCACCTCATTGCATTTGGTGTCAGTCTCAATACTGATTTTCTTTTATTTTTAAAATACAATCAGAAATACAGTGGGCAATCAAAAATAAAATAAAGTAACTAAAATTAGGCATGATTTTATATTAAGACAAGGTTGCAAATAGAGTCCAATAAATTTTCTTCTTTTTGTACAAAAGGCAAAGTACATGATGCAGAATTAGTCAATTGCTTGAGAAAGTTACTAATAAAGCAACAAGACCCATGTTCATCAGATTTCTATCCAACATGTTGCTTGCATGACTGGCAGTTTTTCAGACCTGTTATGTATATTTATGCACTGAATAAAAAGTGGCAGTGTGTCCCAAAAGTCTTCATTGCCTCTTCCTTGAGATGTTTTAGAAGCATAAGCCAGTCTTCTGATAAGGGCAATGTAGTAGTCTTTAGATCACCAGCTTTTAAGGGATAAATTAGTTAAGTTTTTCCACTTAACTAGGAATGTCAAGTCAGGCAGCCACTAAAATTGCAGTGCCCTCCTCAACTTTTGCTAGGGTTTGGGATGCAGAACACTCACAAAAGTCAAATGCAAATAATTTCCACCACGACTTTAATGAGCACACCCGCTCCCATGCCCAGCCCCCCCCCCTTCTCTTGTCTTTTGCTCAGGCCCATGTGCTTTGCTTCCAGGCTGGGCAAAAGGCAAGGGAATGGGAGGGGGAGAACGGGGAGGAGACGAGTGGGCGCCTCGCAAATAATCAAATCACGAAGGTCAAACCCACAGATGTTGAGGAAAGACTGTAATTTCCATTTTGACTGATTTTTGTTGTGCTCAGGAAAAAAATAGATAAAAAAAATAGTTTATTGATATAGTTTTACTTTTTGAGAATTAATAGAGGATTTAGTATTCATGATGGCGAACTAACGTTAATATGCTTTTTTTTTACAATAGAATCACAAGTGGTTATAAGTTCCATTTTCTCCACAACCTCCCTAGCATATTGAGGAAACTATGAAGTTTATCCCACCTGACTAGAAAGTTTATGGAATTTTATTTAACTGCAGAAACAATAGATTTAAAGGTGAAGGAATTCCAATTCTGAGATCATTCTGAATCAATAGTTGTTATTTCATTTATTTTCCCTTGTTAGTTTTAAACCACCTCTGTTTTTAAACCATATTTTGTTAAACCATGAATATATTTTAGAGATGAGTCTTCCGTTTTGTATGTTAGGTTTGTCATAAAATTCTTCAAATAAGATTAATGATCTAAGATTCCCATCAGTAGCTAACTTGGTTGCAGTTGGATGAATTTATCTCCATGAGTCCTAAAGGTCCGCATTTCTTAATAATTTAATTAATTTAGTGTAATCTTGAATTTAGATGTTTGAGTTCCAGAGTCCTCAAGATGTTTATTATAAAATTTGATATAAAAGTTAGCTGATTAGATTTTGGTGAGTAAGAAGAATGAAAAGTAACCAATTACTGTTTAAGGTCATTTACTCACTACACCGTTACAGTGCTATTATTCCACTTTCAACATCCTGTGGAATTCTGGGATTTGAAGTTTACTGAGGCCACAGAGCTCCCTGGCTGAGGATTCTAAAGGCCCCTTCCTAAACTGCAAGCCCCAGGATTCCATAAGAGGTTGAAAATGGAATAATAACACTAGAACAGTGTGGTGCAGAAATGGTGGTTAATATGATCAAAAGTGAAAGGAACATTTGAAGCTATGTAATGGACATGGAGTATGAGAAGCATGAATCAGGGGAAGCTAAACATTTGTAAAACAAGAAATGAACCATGTAAATATTGCAATACTTGGACGGAGCGAGATAAAGTGGACAGGAATGGGACATTTTCAGTCAGATAATAATACAGGGTTTGACTCAGGAAATCAAAATATGAGAAGAAATAGGCTTAGTATTAATAGTGAGAAGAGATGTAGCAAAAAGCAGTCAAGGGATATAAAGCAAAGGCTGACTAAATAATTTCAGTAAAACTTCATGGAAGACCCATTTGTGTAACCATAATCCAAGTTTGTGCTCCCAACTATAGAGGCAGAGGAGGAAGAAACTGAAGGATTCTACACCAGGAGGAAATTAATCATACACCAAAACAGGATTTCTTGTTAATCATAGGTGATTGGCATGCAAAAGTGGAAAACAGAGCAGAAGCAAGGATTGTAGGAAAATTTGGCCTAGGATCAAGAAATGAGGCAGAAGAGGAACTGATTGAATTTTGTGAAGCCAGCAGTTCATTCACAGATACATTCTTCAGGCAAGCAAAAAAGTGACTGTGTACATGGACATCACCTGATGTTCAGTAGAGAAATTAAATAGGCTATATAATTGGAAGCAGAAGACAGAAAAGCTCCATTCCCTGTGCAAAAACAAAACTAGAAGCAGATTGTGGCATAGACCATGAACTGCTAATATCAAAAGGTAGAGCAAAGCTAAATCAATCACTGGGTCAAAATACAACCCAAAGAACGTCTCTGTAGAATTTAAAAATAATGTTTAAAAAAATCCACATTATTAAGCCTAACTGTCTGTGAGTCAGAGGAATTCTGCACTGAAATCAGGAATAGTGTGAGGGAAAAATAATACAAAAAGACAGTATCTGCAGCAAAAAGGAAGAAAAGCTCCCTGGATGACAGATGAAACTCTTCAAGCAGACAATCAAAAGGGGCAGAAACATGGCCATAATACTGAGCACAACTGTTCAGTGATTTATGTGCAATGACAGAGAGAATTATAATGATCAACGCAGAGAATTTGAAGAGGAAATCTTAATTATAGAAGGTAAAGTGGAAGCTGCACTCAAAGCATTGGAGAGAACTAAATCACCAAAAAAAGATGGTTAACCAAGAGAACTATTCCAAGATAGAGACAGAATCTACTCAAATTCTAGCTAAAATCTGTCAAGAAATATAGAATATGAACTAATGATCCAAAGATTGGAAACACTCAATATACATTCCAGCCCCTAAGAAAATAGACACCAGGGGTTGCAGTAACAACAAGACTATTGCATCAATATCCTATGCAAGCAGAGTGATGCTGAATAACAAAAACTTTTACCATATAAGGAGTGAGGAACTTCAGAAGTCCAAGTTCAGTTCAGGAAAGTAATATTGTTGGATAAGGGAGTGCGCCAAACAGTTTCAGAAGAAAACCAGATAGTGCTTTATAGATTATAAAGCATATAGATTATAAAGATTATAAAGCCTTTGAGATCATGAAAAACTATGGATCTCTACAATTAATTATGAGCTAGAGAAATTAAGTAAATAATTGAAATGATAAGTGATAAGCAATAATTAATAATTACGGGATAGAATGTATGACTTAATAGGTGTAAATGTTTTAATAATATAAACCATTTACAACAAGGGTGGGAACCAGTTTAATTATGTTTTGTTAGTATTTGCTTTAGAGATGTCTAGATGTTTGTTAATGTTTGTATGGATGTATTTTTTTTCTGTCGTTTTGTTGTGTAGTGTTTGGTGTGTTTGGATTGTGCTGTTTTTCTTAAATTTTTTTAGAAAGTCAAAAAGAAAAATTTTGGATCTCTTATAAAGAGATACCACAAGATTTGGTTATCCTAATACATAACCTGCACTCAGAACAAGAGGCCTCTATTAGGACAGAATATGGAAAAACAATGGTTTCCAGTAGGCAAGGGCAAGGCTGCATTTTATCACTCTATTTGTTTAAATTTTACACTGAACGTATCATAGGCAAAGTTGGATTAGATTTTTGGGTTTGGGGTACAGAACTATCACACAAGGGGAAAAACCAGAAACGACTTCACCCTCCCATTCCTTTTTGGGGGGCTCCCCCCTCCCATTCCCTTGCCTTTTTCCCTGGCACTTGAGCCTTCCTTCTCCACACCAGGTCAAAGGCAAGGGAATGGGATGGGCGGATGCTGGAGGGGAAGGAAGGTGCATGTGTGACTTCCCCCTCCTCTCCTTGCCTTTTGCTTGGGGACGCTTGCCTGCCTTCTCTGTGCCCAGCAAGGGAATAGGAGGAGGAGAATGGGGGGCGGGGAGCGTATGTGTGCTCCATGAATAATCAAATTCATATTATTATTAATTGCAAGTTAGCTGTAAACAGTTACTTATGTTCTTCATACATGAAAGATAGAAAAATTGAAAGTAGTATTATCCAAACATCAATAACCTTGTTACAGTTTGTTTAAAATTATCCCTTTCAATTCTATAGGTTCATTTAAAATGTCCCAGGGCTTCCCCTTCCTCCCTCCTCTTCCCCCCATTCATCCCCCTCCCTCTTGCTGTTGTCTTCCTCTTTTCTTCTTTCTTCCTCCTCATTGTTCTCTTTTCTCCTTTCTTGTTTTCCTTTCTTCTTATTTTATTTTATTCTTCCCTCCCAATAATTTTCTTCTTAATTCCTTTGTTTATAGTTCACTCCCAACTTAGAGGGTTTCATACAAAGCTGTTTGTCTAATGACATCAGCTTTGGTTGTCGCTTATCTCATTCAGTCAAGGCCAGAGTGAAGTTGACAGTCCTTCCCAATCAAACTTAGAACATAAAACATGTGGTGAAGTTAAAAAGTTCAAAAAAAAATTATTTGTGACTGGTCAGAAGAGTATAGTAGTACTGTTCAATTATCACAATTATGTGTTCTTTTTATTGTGTAATTATTCTTTTCATTTAAATTGCCAATTTAATTAGTTTATATGCAGTCTTGATTAAATCCAGTAAGTGTAAGTGAAAAGAGAAAGAGAGAGAAAGAAAAGAGGGGGGAGGAATAATTTCTGTCCATGTCTTTCCTCTTTAAGTACAAAAATTTATTGTTTTTTAATTTTAATGTTTTGTTTGTTTCCAATCTAAAAAATTATTTCAATCAGATCTCAGTCTGTTGCAGTCTGTTTTGCACACTTATATATATGTAGACTGTAAAAATTGAAGATATCTGGTGGCTAGAATAGTGAAGTGGAAGGTAAGGCAGGCCCCTCCCCTTTCTGCTGCAAGCAAAGGTGACAAGGGCAATGACAGCTGGTCCCACCATCTCTCCAAACTTAGCTAGTCATGGAGGGAGCAGTCTTGGCTCTAGGTTGCTCATCAAGCTTCAACTGTCCTCCTCAGATCTGGGGGACAGATATGACCTGGTCAGGAACAAAAAAACTCTCCGGTAAAAATCTCACAGCAGTGGTGATGTCCAGCATGACGCACTGGAGATCATGTTTGAGCTCTCAATCCAAACTGGAAGTCCCATTCCAGTTTTAACCAAATACAAGAGACTATAAATAACAAAAAGAAACTATATTTTACGTCTGATATCTCCAAGGCAGAAGATAGAACATTAATTATGAGTAAACTGGCTTCAATCTGTCTTCAGGTTACAAGATGAAACTCTTTCCCCTCAAACTGAAAGTCAGGTTAAATTGTAATAAAGTTTAATTGATTGACTGGACATGTCTACTTTGTGTCCTTAATTATGGTGTTTATCTGTCTAAAAACAGTAGGATGCCACTTCAGAAATCAAATATGCAACTGTCAGTTGTCTCCTACTATAGCCCCTCCCCTTGAAATTTCTTTATTCCAGAATAGCCAATCAGGAACAGTGTGTCCTGGAAGACTAGAATATTCCGACATTAATTCTTTTATTTTGGATTTGTATCCAGTTATTCTTTTGCATATTGATTGTCATATCAGCCTTACATAGATTGCAGAAGGGCATTGCTGATAGCAGTGGACATATGGCACATTAGAAGATGGGCAAGTGAGATAATGTGAGTGACCTTTTTGGGTCCTGTGGCTCTAGAGTAAATTTGGAAACAGAGTTGGCATCTGAATTTGTAGCAGGGTTATGTCACAGTGTTTGTAACCATGTTGTGTGGAATTGGGGAAGAGTTGTTTAAGGTTGGGAGGTTATGTATCAGAGAGCACAGGGCTACCACCCAAGGCCCATAAGAAGAAAGTGTAATTGCCCAAAATGAATTGCAGCTTGTTGGTAGGTTGTAGTTGGTTTGAGCACTTTCAACTGGGAGTAATATTTCTTTCATTTTCTCTTTTTGGTCTATCTTGTCATAATTTTTCCTGACTACCAGTGTCACATTGTCAGATTTCCCCCCACCCAGATTTCCCACCACAAATCATGAATGCTGATTTCTTGACTTCTATTATGTATGAATACGTTACATGTGCCCACATGTGTTATATTCTACTGGCAAAAAGTACACATTTGACTTTCACAACCTCTCCCAATGTTTTCCCAATGAGATGGCTTTGAGGTCTCCAGAGCACTTCATCCATGGTTCTGTGAAATCAGAACAGAACACATCCCCCAATGTTGGTATTTCTCAGTGAATCTTACTAATACATATATATGTCTGTCTTTTTCATAACTGTGGTCTTTCTATTTTTGTTTCAGAAGCAGATGCAGTCAGATCCCCATAAATTAGACTTCGGTCTGAAACCAGAATTTCTGAGTAGACCACCAGGTCCTAGTCTCTTTGGAGCAATTCATCATCCTCATGACTTAGCTCGACCATCAACTCTCTTCTCTGCATCCAGTGAGTGTGCAAACTACCAACTCATTACTTGTTTGGTAATGATGAAGCACAGAGGTTTAGATGGTCAGTGTTGCCAAAATGTGTGCACAGAGTGTTGCGTTATAACCATCAGTAGGAGCCCACAACCCATATGGCTTAGGTAGGTGACAGGTAAGATGAGAATGGAGTTCTTTGACCTTGCATATTTCCAGTCAGACAGCTTGATCCAAATAAGTGTGGAATTCAGCAAAAGCCTTTGGGGCCAGGTTCCAGGCCTTTTTCTGAAGAGTGTAGGACCATTAGGAGATGGTTCTTTGTCCAAGAACCTAACTCTCTATTCATCTTCCAGTAGTTTCTTCTGTGTGAGTTCTTTGTATTAGTGTGCACAAGTAAAGTACTACTCAAGTAAAGGGGAGCAGTTCCTCAGAGAATGTCAATCTCAGAAGCTTCTAATATGTCATAAGAGAGTCTGGATCAGGAAGCTCTTGGCCAGATGTGTAAGGGCCAGATCTAAAATATGTCAGTTTAAACTATATGTCTCCTGGAACAAGTCCAGATTTCTTCCAGTCTTTCCCTTGGTGTAGTGAGCAAGAAAGCTGAAGTTACACTATGAGATTAACAGGTTCAGATCTCCAGATATTGATGGAGATTGTGCCTTCCAGATGTCCTCCTATGGCCATACCACCCTGAACATGCCCAATCATAACAGTTATAACTCCCACCCCTGCTGTGGGATGCCCTTGTTGCCTTTGAACATGGAGCAGGGTGCTATCAGTATGCTGATGCACCCAAATATATTTCTCCATGCCTTCAAAAACAGTCTTTGCTAAGGATAGTATGTCTCTGAGTGCTTGGAGGAAGCACTGAATGAAGAAAAACAAATTGAAACTGAATCCAGACAAGACAGAGATGCTTACTGTTAAGCGTCCTAATCTGGAGTTGGAGGTGTGTCAACCACTTCTGGAAGAGGTCACATTTCCCCGGAAAGACTGTGTTCACAGCTTGGGAGTGCTGCTGGATCTGTCACCCTAGATAAATGCGATGGTCAGGACCGCTTATACATCAACTGCTTTGGCTGATACTGTGTATACAACCTTGGCCAGTTCCCTGTTCCAGCGATCAGCCAAGGCTTCAACAGAATCACCTGCGAAGGTACCAGGGGAAATCCCAAGAGCCATCAGGAATCCCATTGGATCCATCAGCTTTCTGGGGCAGACTTGTTTAAACTGAATCGCCACCGCTGAGTCCACCTCTCAGTGTCAGCAAGTCCCAACCAGGTAGTGTCCATGTCAATGAAAATGTAGAAAGTTCCATTCTTAGATCACTCATCCCTTCCCTTCCAGCACAAAAAGGAAGGTGTGCTCAGCAGTAGGAGTATAGACAACAATCTTCTAGAGGGGAAGATTGCCTGAAACTGTGTAAGTTTCTCCTTTCTTCACACTATTTACCAGCCAGAAAGCTGTGACACCTGTCCCTTGAAGTACTGTGGGTGCTACCAAAATGGGTGACTGAATTGTAGGAGTGGCTTCCATAGGTCCGCCATTGTTGCCTGCCCTCTCTTGCCTGCACTCTCCTGAGCAGATCAGATGTGAAAATGGGGCCCATATCAACTGCACGAAGAAGAGGGTCCATCCCCTAAGACACATGGACATTTGAGTATGTTTGTGGGCGTGGCAGCACTACTTCTGATGCAACCATTCCAAGAAGCTGAGGACCGAAGCTGTAAATTGGTCTCAGTTTCTGCATCCAAACCATGTGGATCAGAAGAACAAAAATTCCAGGTGGTAAATTTTAATATTACTCAGACTTATTTTAAGCAAAATAATGTTTATTCAGGTAACTTTGTAAAAACTCAAAGTATGTATAGTCTAGCTTTAATAAGGTACATTGCAAAGCACTGGTTTTCTAGTTTCTCATTCATAGAAAACAATATCATGACTATTTGACATGCAGGTAGTGCTAAACAAGGAAAGCCACAAAATGTTCTGAATGTTCTCAAAGCCCCCTTTGGTGTCTTGATTGTTTTGTTTTAAATTTATTTTGCTAGGTGCTGCCCATCCCGCTGGCCCCCCTTTCGGCGCTTCTGCACACCACAGCAGCTTTCTCAACCCAGCTGCCCATTTAGGTAAGTTGAACCAACCTACAAAACAGAAGTGGAATCACATGTGAGAGGTTCTCATATGTGAGAACATTTCCAGTGATTCAGGCCATGGTCTGAAAGCATGTAGTACAGTAAGCTTCCTGAGCAGGACCTAAATCTGCTCTGGGCCTGGATGAGACACCAAATGAGAAAACCCTGGACACTCTACTCATTATGGAAGAAAGGTAGGGTATGTGTCATAACCCATTCATGACTATCATAAACCATACATAACTAGGATGAGTAAATCAGTTTTTGTCTGCAGAAGAGAAAGGTGATTATTTCTTTCAACATTTACATCCCATGCTATTCGTGAATCTACTAAATGCCTCCCTTAACATGGCAAAGTCACTGTAAATATGGTCTTCAAGTAAACAACAAACTAATCCTATTTTGGCATCTTAGAGCAGTCAGTTCATCTCAGTATTGCTGTAAAGGTTGTGACCAAAAGGTTATCCAACATACTAACAAGTCCAAAGTCTTCTTTGTAGTCTCTGTGCCCTCAAACAAATGGGTTTTTGCACCTGTTTAGGGACCCAATCAGACTGTTCCACAGCCGAGTAGCTTGGTGAGAATTCTGCCTCCCCATCTACCACACATGTTCTACCACATTAAAGCTATTGTCCCCTCATTTTCTCTTCATCCACTGACAGAGTGACTTCTTTCAGAATGTTCTGCATTCAGTTGTCTAACTCTTCTTTTCTTGTTTTTTTCTTTCTTTTTTTCTCTCTTTCTTCTATTTATTCTACTGCTTCAAAAAACTCTTTTGCTTTACTTTGGAGCTCTACCTCTTCACTTTCATCTTTAGTGGCCTCAGCTGCTCTCTTTAAACTTAGTTCTTCGTATGGGTGTTAGGGGTTTTTTTATTTTGTTTTGTTTTGTTTTCTTGTCTGATGGGTATTCTCAGTGTCTGTTTTGTCTTGGAGACAGGCATTTGGTTGAAAAGTGCTCCATTTGTAGAGGTTTCAGCTCCCAACCCCTGAAGAACTGGGCTTCACAGCTTAAACTTTATTTCTGAGAGTAATTGCTACAGGTTGCAGACCAGCCTGCTTCTTACAAGCCTCTCTTTTTGGCCTCTACAATGATATCAAAAGCTCATCATAAATCAAAGATGGGATTGGTACCAACAACTTTGATACCAGCGTTGGCTTCAATACCAGTCATCTCAACTCTGATTCGGCCTTCTCAGTACCAACAGTGCCTTTGATATCAGTGGCCCTCCTGACATTGGCTGCTTCTTCAGTAACACTACCTTTGTCCCCATCATCTACTGTTGTTTTGGTAGCAGGCTGTCCAAGCCTGGTCAGTGCATAGATCGAAGACTTCTTAATCCACTGACTCCAAATCCAGACACAAAAGAGATCTCGCTGGATGGTCATTCAGCATCAAAGAAAAAGAATAGTCCTAATACTCTAGGCAGCTCCCTGTACCGGTGTCAGTGATTTCTCCAGAGCAATATCAACAATGCCACTGGTTCAGTATCAACTGCTGTGACTCTATCAGACACACCATTGATACTGACTACTGGTCCAAGTCTCTTTCTATGCAGGACATGGAAGCACTTTTGGAACAGAATGTGCCTACACTGCAGGTTTCTCTTCTTATTCTGCTTCTGCATCTCACAGCTGCTGTTTCTCCTTCTCTTTGTGGCTCTTTTAGGCACAGACCACTTCCACCATCTTCTAGGTGAGACAGTTCTCCTTTCTGGAGGTAACAGTCCTATTTGTCCTCCCCTTCCTATAGAGATTATTGGTACCAAAAAGATTTGCTCTATGCTTCTGTCTGTTACATAGATCAAGTACCTACAGGAGCATCTGTGGAGGGAACCTCCCAAATCATGCTATTATTTTTCTCCATCTTTTTAGGACTGTCATTACTGCAAATTTGTACACTATCACTTCATTCTCCAGTATCCTCAGTACTGAAGTCAGTTAATATCTTTTCAGACTCGTTTGCCACCTGTCTCTCCTTGAATCAGTCACCACTACTCCCATCTTCCCACAGAGGCAGTTACCCCCAACACTGCATCACCATCTTCTGTCCCCACCAGCCAAAATGACGACAGCTCTCTCCTGGCTTCTTCCTTCTCCTAGTCCAATTGTGGTGCTACCAACTGTTTCTCTTGTCCTTTCTACAGTATACTCTGTTTCTATCCCCAGTGGCATTCCTTACCCTTCAGTTCCTACTACTACCATGGAAACACCACTCACTACTCATACAAGTGCTGTATCACTCACCAGTTACATCTCCTTCTTGTGCATCTGTATCACAAGAAAAGACCTTGCCTGATTCGTCTGATGGTGACTACAACTGACTCTCCCTCTCCAGCAGAACCCAGTTCCTCTCCTTCTGCTGCTGTTGAGGATAACATGACACCATCACCTCTAGAAGACATCAGAATGTTTACAGACATTTTGTTGCACATGGCCAAATTCTTGGGCTTGAGTGTCTATCATCTCCAGTTTCCAGTCCAGTGTGTCAAATGGTAGATTCACAGACTCCTATACCAACCACAATTCCTCTCTTGCCTGCTCTCCATGATCTGATTAAGCAGTCATGGCTCAAGCTCAGCCTCACTGACACTATCTTGTTGCCATCCGAAGAACCTGTACATAACCCAGCAAGAAGGAGCTTTCTTTCTTTTCATGCATGCTATACCAAACTCCATTATTGTAATATCTTCCTGGTGACTAGAAGAATGCAACTTTGCTCGTCCAACAGGAGGAAGTTGATTCCCTGGTGGCACAACAGATACAATTGTCTCACCAGTCCATGAAATGTACTGCTCAAGTAATGTTGGGAGGGGGTTGCTTTTCATCGTTATACATGGCTATGCTCTGTTGGACTGTCTGAAGTATCTAAGCATCACATAAAAGATCTTCTGTTCTGTGGAGAAACTTTGTTCGATTCTAAAACTGATGGTACACTAGACTACCTTTTCAGCAAAGAAATCAGGTCTTCATGGAAATGTCTTTCCTCCAACTTTTCTAGATCCAAGTCACTATCTAAAACTTCACCCACACACTGTGCTCTTCTGAACAAAGGCATTCTTACAAAGAGCACCATTTCCAGCCAGCTTCCTCAAAGAAATCTTCTGACTCACCCAGATCTCATTTTTGACTGCTCTTTCCAGCTATCACTGCATCCCACCTTTCACTTGTCAAGCTTATTTCTATCTTAAGTTCCAAGGCCGCATTATACCATACCACCATTATAACACCTGGTAGAACATCACCATATGCTCTTGGATACTCTCCATTATGTGCAGTTTTTCAAGTATTCAACCTGTTGGTGTTTTCATTGTACTCAAGAGTCCTAATAGACAAAATGGCTACTTTGCTGCAAAAGGATGCCATGGAAAAGATCCCATATCAATACAAAAAAAATATGCTTTCCCAGATACTTTATGGTTTCAAAAAGGGATTGCGGAATCTTCCCATATTTTGGATCTTTGTGGAGTAAACCAGTATTTAAGATCAAGAAAGTTCAGAATGGTGACACTACGCTCCGTTCTGCCATTCTTTTACAAGAGAGATTGGTTCACATCAGTAGATCTTCAGGATGCTTCATTTCATATTGGTATAAGTTTCTCAAATTTGCTATCTTCAAAGATCTTTATCAATACAAAGTTCTTCCCTTCAATCTCTCTACAGCCCTGAAAAAGGTGATGGGAGAGGCTGTGCTGTGAACCCCAGGAAAGGAAGCCATTCTCTGGGTCCAGACTGGGGAATGTCCAAAGATCTTGGGGGTGGAGGAGGGACATGGAGAGGAGTTTGAAAGGGAAGAAAAGATGAAAAATGGTGGGCAAACAAGAAGATATATAATGGTCACGGAGGCCACGTGTGTTCATTGCAATCTGGCCCTCCCTTGGGGGCTCACCCCATCACCAGACCTCTGTGGGGAGGACAGCAGCAGCAGCAGGAAGAGTGTCCCTCCTACTCATTCACTCACCTGCTTGGCTCAGGGCAGGGTACCCCGTGAGTCCACCAGCACCTTTTCCAGCTCCATCTCTGAGGCTTGGCCCCTGAAGACACTTGGATGTGCCACACTCCTGGACACCACTACCTCTGCTTCTTGCTGCCTGGGCCAGAGCCACTGGAGTCTCTGCAGGGTCATGGCCAGACTGGGGGGAAAGGGGAGGGAGAAAAAAAGGAGCAGTCATCCTATGTGAAGCTATGTAGGCTGTTTTGGAGGCAAGAAAAGAAGGGGGTGCACAGTCATTTTGGTGACTGCCAAAATCCTGTGCCTGCCAAGTGATGCCACCATTTGTTATGAAAGGCCCAAGATTGGACAGCAAACATCCTCTCAACAGTTGTCTCCTAGAAACTCACTAAGCAGCCTATTCTTGTCAGTCTCAGGTTGCACTCTTCAAGAGCCGAGGCATCCTATGTGGTTTTACTCCATAGTGTTCCATTGCCTGAACTTCACAGAGCTGCTGTCCATGCTCAGTCTGGGCCAGCAGCCAAAGGCAGCTGATATTGACACAAGGCACACTGCAAGAGGTTCAGGAAGCAAAGTAATTAGTTAGTTTACTTTAGCAAGGAAGCAGTCTTACAAATGAGAAGCAAACAATGGTTCCAGCAGGGTCTGTAAATCAGAGGCAGGCAATATAAACACAAATCAGAGGCAAGAACAATAGGTAAGGGAAACAAACAGAAGCACGGCAGTAGAAATGGTCAGTTAATCACTGGCAAGATCTGGAGGGGAATAGCTCAGTTCTTATAGTTCAGACATCAGCACAGCTGGTGTTTGATTAATTGTTGTTTGGTATAAAATCACTGGGAGCAGCGTAGGAGTTCCCTTTGGTTTTTACACTGCATGAAGGTGGGTATTGGTAAGTCATTCTCTGTGTCAGAAGGAGCAGGGCTCCCTGCTGGGGCTGGCACTGCCCCCTGTCCTGTCTGTAGGGTGGGTGGTTGTACTGTCTGCTCTGCAGGTTCTGTTGATGCAGTCTCTGAGCCAGAGCCTGGCTCAGCAGATTCTGCTGCCTCAGACTGTAAGTCTGAGTCTAGGTCCTGGAAGCCCATGACAGCTATGACATGGTCTCAAGCCATCTGTGCTTATTCAGCACTACAGAATAGATGGCAGAGCTAGGCAAGATGCCTGATTTGGCCATGCTGCACTTACTGCTATTTTCCTGTGACCTGAACTAGCATCTTCACAGTCACCTATTTGTGTGAGGCACAGAGACCATGAAGAAGAAGAACAGGTTGCTTACCTATAACTGTGGTTCTTCTTTGCCATCACACAACCCGCCCTACTTCCTCTCTCTTTCAGGTGCCTGTTTCTTGACAGACTTTTAAACTGAAGGGACAGTAGTTTGGGGAGGCTAGGACATGCACAGTAGATCAGAGGAGAGCAGAATTCCCACCAAGCTACTCAGCTCTGGAATATTCTGATTGGATCCCTGCACAGGTTCGAAAACCCATTAGTGTGAGCACACAGATGACCATTTGAAGAATGATAGCTACAAGTAAGCAGTCTGTTCTTATTCCAGATATTGGCGAGCCCAGAGTCTTATTAATTCCAGTGTTGCCAATCTATTTGATCTCCCCATTTGACCATTCTTGTAATGACTGAAAAGAACTTTAAAAATCACTATCACTGTCATTCATTTGGTGAATTTCTCACACAGTGTTGCTTACAGTAAAGAGATCATACAAATTTGTCTCACATTTACTAAAATAGCTGTGGCTTTAGATCTGGCATTCTTAGGATAAGAATGTTGAAAAACTAAACAGTGTGTAAAAAGATGTAAATTAAATTGCAGTAGGAGTGCACCTCCTGTGAACTTTTTCAAATCCGAAAGAGTAATGTGGCTTGTCTTTGATATTTTTCTTTCCAAGTGAGCTTGCTTCATTCACTTAACTCAGAAGGTCAGTATCACCCCTTGTGGGAATAATCATAGAAACAGTTAGAACTGCAACTAGATGATTCTTGATAGGCAGATGCCCAACCACTGTTTAAAAACCCCCAGGGAGGAAAGAGAATCTATTCCACTGTTAAACAGTTCTTATCACTAGAAAACTTTTTCTAACGTAAACTTGCTCCCCTATTCTTCAACCCATAGGTTGTAATTCTGTCTCCATTTCCATCTGTCTTCTGGACCAATAGAACAAGTTGGCAGCTATGACAGCTGTTCAGATAAAATCTCACATGGGAGAAAAGCATTCAGAACATCCAGAATGCCATTTTATCTCATTCTTTGGATTTTTATACAATAAAAAATGGCAGTATCCTTGTGTTTGAAAAGTTTAAAAAAAGCAGAAGGATAATCTTTGATATATTTAATACAATTTTTCCAGGTGATAAAAGCACAAGAAAATTAGAAGTAATCTGTCTGGTTTTGAAAGACATCAACAATGCTGTTGTGAGCTTGTTACTCAAAGATTATATCCATTGTAAAGCCCACAGTAGGCTTTATTCCATCAGATTGGTGTAGGGCCAATTCCCCCCAGTGGTGATAGCTCCATAGACAAGGTGCTACCTGATTCCAAGGGAAAAACATGATAGATAGGAAGATTTATGTGGACTTCTTTTGGTCTCAAACCATTTGAGCATGTATACTTTGAATTATGCTCAGAAAAGGGCCAGCAAATAATTTCTTACATGAGGAATTTATTATTAATGGATCTTCCTGTGGTGGGTGCTTTCTAAGGGTCTCTGCTGCTTAATCAGATATGTACATTAGAATAGATTTGACAATTAGGATTGCTGGATTTAAAACTGAAGAGGTGTTACAAACAACACCTGTTGAAATATTCTCTTCTACACAACCATTAAAGGTGCCAGAGTCCGCTCCAATTTTCACTCTGGCAATGCTAGTTATAATCCATAGTTTTTCAGGAATTCTGTGGGCAGAACACACACTTAAAGGTTTAAAAAAAAGTTTCAAAGACTTTCATCACCCTGAACATCTTTTTTAAAATAACTTATTTTAACAGCAGTTACAACTGTTTTAATAAAGTTACAATATTATTACAACAATATCCATTTCCCCCATATTAATTAATATTATATATATATACATACATATATATATATATATATATATATACATACACATATTAATATATTAATAATATAATCAGTTATTTAAGTTAGCTGTAAATCCTCAATTATCTCTTCCTTCTTTTTTTTTTAATATATAATTACAATTGTAATCCCCTCCCTCCCTCTCTCTCGCCTCCTGTGCCCCCCCCCCGGGAATGGTCTTATTATTTATTATTATTTCGATTTCATGTGGGATCTCGCCTTAATTGTCTTATTTTACATCCTCGTGCCCTCTCTCTGTTTTATGTTCTCAATCAGTATTCTCCAGTTTCTGAACAAAAACTCCTCCTTCAGTTGTCCCAGATTGATCCTTCTTTTATCAGGCAAATAATCAAACATCATCTATTCTGATTTATAATATTTCCATTTACTAAAGTCCCATCTTTTTTGTTTCTTCCAACTATATACAATGACAGCTTGCACCCATTTTAACAATTGTCTTATTAAATATTCCTGATCCTTATTTAATTCTAGGTTTTTAAGACTAACCTTAACATATTTTCTTATTCAATTCTAAATTTCCCCCCAATATTCTATTTAGTTATTGATTTATTTCCTTCCAAAATCTTTGTAGTTTACTGCACTCCTACCACATATAGATGTAAGTTCCTTTTTTCCCCACAGTTACGCCAACATACTGGGGATAGGTTTTTATTTCGTCGCCTTGAACATCTAAGAAAAAATTCCTCCCAGTCAGAGTTGACAGTATTGGGCAAGGTAGATCAGTGGTAAAGCAGCTTCTTCTGTTTCTAAAAAGAGAATTTTTTTCTAATTGGCTGGAATGTTTCTGTTAAATCCTTTGCAGTCCCCAGGCAGAAAAAAGAACCTCAAGATCTGAATTTTCACAGCTCAGTTGGTATATTCAGAATGATTGATTCCTATAATCTGTTATTTTAATCTGATATATACAAATCTACAGGAATAGGTTTGAAGGAAGGGAGGATTCTCCTTTCAGGGAACTTTGGCTCATTCACCATTAATTCCTCCCTCTTAAAAATAAAATTCTGCCATTCTAGAATTTAAATGTGTGTATTTTTTTCTTTCTTTCTGAGGTATGAGCATGCAATGGCAAGAATAGATAGAGGGGTGCTTTCCTCCTTTGCAGAAATCAGCTTGGATATCTCAGGGCTTACATTGACATTCCAAAATTCAGAATTCTTGTGAAAAGATAAGTTGTGTAGAATGCAAGTGATATCAGAATAATGAAGCCATAATGGGGTGCAACCAGGAAGAATTATTATCCCATTCTCACATTTGTAGTCATGAAGCAGAATATAGGTTTAAAACTTTAGAAATAGTTCCTAGAGCAATCTTCAATGGAGAGGTCATCTATACTGAGTGCTCCTGAGAAGAATCTGAGCTTGTGAATATTGCTTGAAGGGTGGGCTGCAACTTGCAGTGTCCCCAGCTAGAATGGCCACTGAATGCTGAATCCCTGTGTCCAGATACAGTTTGTCTTTGCAACACACTCACATATAACAGTAATGATCCTCCATTCCCAGCCCTTCCCATTAGCATCTTTCCGTTTGGTTTCAGAGACTTTTAATCGGCCCACAACATTCACCAGTCTTGCAGCTGTGAGCAGCAATGCCTTCGGGGGACTCGGGAATCCTGCTGTTAGTGAGTAATTTTTCCTCCAGCTCTGGCTATGTTGGGTTTTGGTTCAGATTATCATCTAGACTACTAAACTTTAGCAAACCTATACCAAGAAAGAAAGAAAGAAATTGGGGTACTTGTGGCCTGTCCAAACTATCCTCTGTGGCCTAGTTCTCACAGAGGTCTTGAACCAGATGCAGGGCTTGCTTCTCTGTACAGAATAGAGGTTTTCTGCCCCAACCCAGCATAGAAGCTTTTTCTCTTGATGCGCTAGCCTTCTTATGCACCTAGATTGACTTGTTTTTGTATGAAGCATCATTCAGTCATACCAAGACCATATTTGTTGACCGAAATTAGTAAGGCTGATTTATGTTACTTAGCTTGCAAAAGTGGGGAGTTGAAGCTATACACAAAGCTGACAGTTAGATTATCTAAACAAGTGTTGGGGGGGGCTGTGGCTGTGCAGATCATGTTGAACTGCCATTCCAAATCATCCCCAGCCAGGATGTAGTCCAACAACATCAGTACAGCTGTAGCACACCAGATCTTAGAACTCATCACAAGTTGAGTGACCCACAACATGGGGTTTCCCTGCTTAAGCTTCTCCAATCTGGTGGATTTGAATTGTGTTGGACTACAGCGCTATATCACTCTATAAGTGTTTTGATTGAGGTATTGTAGTTCCATAACATGTAGAGGGCACCAGATCTTGGAAAGTGCCACCTAGAGAATGGTGTTATTGCGTGTCTTCAAGTTGTTTACGACTTACAGTGACCCCAAGACAAAACTATAATGGAGTTTTCTTGGCAAGATTTGTTCAGAAGGGGTTTGCCCTTGCCTTCCTCTGAGGCTGAAAGAGTGTGACATGGTGGGCTTCCACAGCCAAGTGTTGTAAGGGCTCTGGTCCCAAGAGTCATAGTCGAATGCTCAAACCATTACGCAACAGATGGTGTAGGGAAGAAAAATACAAGGTTCTTCATTGTGGTCTCTGTGCTTCACATGAGTGGGTTTCCCTGCACAGAGACCCTCTTCAGAATATTCTAGAGCTGAATAGCATTTGGCTACTCCCTCCTTACATCATACATGCTCCGGCCCACCAAAGTTACAAAGTTTTCTCTTCATCAGAGGTACGCTGTTTGATCCATTCTGTGCTAATTGATTTCCTCCTCACTTTCCTTTTTTGTTGTTTTCCTCTAAATGCATTTCCTGAATTTCCTTCCTGTTACTTCTGTTTTCTTCTTTCGTTAGTCACATTATCTCGGAGAAAAAGTATTTTTCTCTTTTTAACTTCAAGGTTTTTGCCACCCATCCACCCACTCTCTTTCCTTCTGTGGTCTCTATATCTCTTGTCAATTCTTGTGGATGGAAGGTGGCATCATCTGACAGCCACTCCAAGGGCCTGTGGCAGAGCCATATTGTACAACGATGCTTTATTTGCAGGGGGCTTACTGCTCAAGTACTCCAGTCATGGTCAGTTTCAGACTGACCTTTACTCCTCCTCTACCACGGTGGTGAAATCCACTTGTAAACAGTTCACCCAGAAGACTAAGCCAAAGAAAATATCTTCTGTTCCATCAAGCCATATGAAGCATGGATGCAGTACCAGGTCATCCCACAGCACTAATGTGACCTCAGGATGTTTCCATCAACCTCAGCAGTATCATCTGCTTGAATTCAACTAGCTGTCACCTCTTCAGTGTCAGAAAGTATTGCCTCCCTCTCAGTTTTTATTCGAACTTTAAGTGCTCTGCTTCACCTTCCACCTCTTTCAATCCAATGAAAGAGTCAAGATCTAAAGAAAAATACAAGGACTTTTCTCAGTCCTAATCTACAGCTACTCAAAGGAACCTTGCTCCCATGGTCCCTGCTGAAGTGCCAGTACCAAGCACCAGCAGTCTGGTGGTACTGAGTTTGGTACCATCCACAACCCAAAGAGCAGCTGAATTACCACTATTGATAACTCACATCTTCCTGCTTTATCCCTTGCAAGACATTCAACAGGTTATACCAAACTTATCTACCCAACCAACACCAACTGCTCAACACTCCGGAAATTGTCCATCTGCACTCACTTGGGTACAGTTGCTGTCCCATAAGTGGTCCATCCACTGGGAACAATTGTGTACAAGTTCCCATGTTTCATACAGGAACTATTGGTACCATGAGGGTTCTCAGTATATATCATTATCAGTATCATTGAAATGGCCTTCCAACATCTTGCTTTTCATACTCCTTAGAGAGATAGAGATAATGATAATGAGCTTACTTTCCTCCATATTCTTTGCCTTACTAGGATTGTATGTGGTACTACAGCCACTTCAGATCTCCTGTATAGGTTGCAGATCGTTGCAGTCCCCTCACCACATTTCTCTGTCTTTATCTCACTCATATATTACAACTACTTTATCAATTTGACATCCGATACCACCTCGAAGAGCATCTGCTATGGTCCCCAACTACCGTCAGCCATTATTGCTACCACTACCCTTACCACTGTAATTTCAGCATGACTCTCTAGTTTTTTTTCCAATAACTACTACTCAATCAGCATCATCTTTGCTGCCTGCTCTCCTTCCAGCTACTATTTAGTACACTGGTTCTACTCCAATTTTATTTCTCATCAGCACTAGCCATTAGGGTCACCAACCTACAAACATTCATGTTGGCATACTGCAGGTTTTTTTAAGGCAGGAGATACCTGCTGAACAATCAAAAGAATATGGCAACCATATTTCAGCAAAGCGTTTAGCATCCTGCAGAACAAGAAATAAAATTGGCCTGGCATGCTGCTGATTGTGCTGTTGATTGTGTACCGTTTGCTTTATGTAAAATATGCTTGGCTCCACTCAGCTGGGGTTTCAAAAGACATAGGAAGATGCATAGAGAACCTCCTATTTGCGAGCTAGGGTTTGTTTAACTCAAAGACTAAGGAAGCCATAGAAGGGTTCTTCCACAACAAAAAAGAGTTCAACGTCAGCAACAGAAATAGTACCATTCTTATTAGGAAAGACCTTCTTTGTCATCTTTTCTTTTCTTTTTTACCATTTTTAATTAATAAATAATAATAAAATAATAAAAACATACAAGCATAGAAAAACATAAGACAAGACATAATCCAACAAAACCCAACAATCAACACAAACCACACTAAAAAAAAACTACACAATATAAAGAATACATTAAAAATAATGTATTACAAAACTACAAAAAGAAAAATTAAAAATTGGTTCCCACCCTTGTTGCAAACAGCTCCTAGTAATCAGTCTAACGCCTAACCATCTGTCACCTTATATATCATGTTGCTATTCCTATAACATCATAGGTATTTTAACTACATATATATTTAATTGATATTAATTAAATATATATGTAGTTAAATATCTATCATGTTACTTATTATATATTACTATTATTATATTATATATTTTAGGACTGCATATTAGTGTACTAATGTTTGATATTGTCCTAAAATATATAACAGTAATAAGCAACAAGATCTATTAGTAATACTATTGTTAATAATCCATATAATCTAAAGTTGGATTAGATAAACGATATAACTATTAGACTTACAAAGCAACAATCAGTTCAACTCATTTATCAGTTTATACTTCTCACGTGAGTTTAAGAGAAGAAAAAAAAGACTCCAAGTTGAAGTTATAAAGCTTACCACCTTAATATCAGCTTCCTTTTTTTTCGTTTCTGTTAATTCAAAATTATGATAATTATTATATCTGTGGATAGACTATTATATCTCTTCTTTTTTAGACAATTTTAGAATAGTAAAGCTACTTTATCAAATCATATCTAATATCCTCATCTTCACCACTTTATTCTTTAAAGAAAATCATATCCTTAACTCATTATCCTTGCAGCTATTCCAAAAGAAAAAAAACCCTAGTAACACCTATAATGTTATCATTTTTTCCCTAAAAATAATCATTACTATCCCACCTCTATTTTAATAAAACATTTCATAATCTCATCTTCAACAACCACTATCCCATCATTTTGCTCAGACATCACATTCCATTGTTTCCCAAAGCTGGACACAATCCTTTATCTTTTCCCACCACTTTGACTGCTAAAGTCTATTTCATACCTTCCTGCAGGTTCACGAGGGTCTCCTCCTGCACCTCAAATCTTTGTTGAAGCAGTTCCTGAGACAGCTCTTGTAATCCCTCTTGCTCCAACTCCCCAAAAATGGGAGGACTCTGAATCTCCAATTCTTCTTTGTGGTCTCTGTGCCTCACACAATGCGATATTTGCACATGCACAGTAGCAGTTGGGAAAGTTCCAGAGCTGAGCAGCTTGGCGGGAACCCCTCCCCCTCGACAGTACTGAGCATGCTCAGTCCTGCCAAGCCAGTGACTCTCTTCAGTTTTTTTCATCCGCCAATCAGTTAGCAGCATGGAATGCTTCTTCTGCTAAGTAGCTTTCTTTGTCTTTTTGTTCCTTTTTTCCTCTATCCTGCAGGAATTTTTTTTTGGTGAATTTCCCCCTCCCTGCTTCTCTCTTCCACACTTTTCAACTGTGCAAGTCTTACGGCGCAAGATTTAGCTTTCTGACAGGTGCTCTGAGCATCTCTTTTGCCTAGGCCAACTCGTGGCCAAGATGCCTGTGGGTCACGCGAATGCGATCCTACTAGCTCCTTCTGGCCGAGGCAGTACTGGTTCGGATGACTTCTAGCTATCTCCTGGGGCCGTCAGATGTTCCTTTAGAGCTCTCCAGATCCCCTGTTCCACTCTGACAGCCAAGTGCTTCACCTGGACAGTCATTCTCTCCATATGGAGGACTGCTCCTTAGCCTTACCCTCTATCTTACAGGTCCTTAAGACATCCAGAAAGGACTCTACCCACAAATCCTATTGATACAACTGGCACAGGTTCTCTACTTTGCAGAGTCCCACCTCACCAGCCTCTCTCTCTCTACTTTTCTCCATTTCTTCTCTCTTTCCAAGAGCAAGGTTGGGCCTTCTCTTCTCTTAAGGTCTGTCTCTCGGTGATTGTCGCTTATCTGTCTCCCAATTCTCCATACTCAGCTTTCTCCAGAAACCCTACAGTCAAGCAGTTTCTCAAAGGCCTACATTTCCTCTATCCTCCGATCTCCGATCTCCCTGCAAATACCTCCCTGGCACCGTCACTGTTCTATCTCAACTTATGCACCAGCCCTTTCAGCCTTTCGCCACCACAGTCGAGCGGCTACTCATCCTGAAGATGATGTTCCCTGTGGCTGTTACCTCCACCAGAGGGGCAGGAGAACTTAATGCAATTCCGTTCAGATGAACCCTTCTTACTCTTCCACTCAGACAAAGTAGTCCTCTGGCTGGATACGTCTTCTTCCCATGGTGGTTTCCAACTCCCACCTTAATCAAGACGTTATCCTCCCTACCTTCTACTTCTCACCATCTACGCCTCCGGAACGCTTCCTGCATTAGCTGGGTGTTCGCAGAGCCCTCATGCTTTACATCCAATGAACGTCACCTTTTCAATTAGTCCCTCACCTCTTCGTCTGTTACAGAGGGCGACACAATGCTCTCAGGGCCCCCACTCGAAGACTTTCGAAATGGGTGGTGGTGACCATTCGTCTCTGTTACCAGCTGGCACCACAACTTCCTACTGCATCTCTTCATGCCCACTCGATCTGAGCTGTAGCATCTTCAGCAGCCCTTCTCAGCAGAGTGAACCTCAAAGAACTATGTTGACCAGCTACCTGTTCTCAGCCACAGATGTTCATTCAGCACTACAGCTTGGCCTGTAGAGCCCGACGTGATGCTCGCTTTGGTTGTGCAGTGCTGCCTTCCATCTGCTAGGACCTGATCCACTGTCCTATGATAAGCTAACAATCTCCCATTGTGTGAGGCACAGAGACCACGAAGAAGAAGAACAGGCTGCTTACCTGTAACTGTGTTTCTTCGAGTGGTCATCTTTGCCCTCACACATACCCACCCAGCCTCCCCTCTTTCAGGTCCCTTGTCTACAGCAGACTTCGAAACTGAAGAGGAGTCGCTGGCTTGGGGGGACTGAGCATGCTCAGTACCATCAAGGGGGAGAGGTTCCCACCAAGCTGCTCAGCTCTGGAACTTTCCGAACTGCTACTGTGCAAATATCCCATTGTGTGAGGGCACAGATGACCACTCGAAGAAACACAGTTACAAGTAAGCAACCTGTTCTTCTTTCAACACATAGGTGATCTCCCCTTGAAAAATTCTTCTGTGGACTTATTATGATTGCTGCAACTCCTGTAGTACCTCCTTACATTCTTCAGAGTATAAGTCAAACTTCGATCTACCAAGATCCACAAACATTTCTTCAGTATTTCCTTCTCCACCTAGGTCTCCTGTGATAGAGTTATTTGAGTCCAACAAATCTGTTAGCTTTCTTTCTGTTTGTTCAAATTGCTTCACCACTTCATGTGTATAATCTCTAAATTCCATCAAAAACTCCATAAAATAAGTTGGCGCCTTCTCTTGGTCACAGTCAATTTGTAAATCCATCTTGTTAAGCAAGTCAGAGCGAAAGTTCAGTCAAAACAATTATTGAAAATATTTACCTTTCAGGCCAGGATAACAGTAAATAATTTTTTTTTCTCACAGATAGTTACAATTATTCACTGTAGATGGCATATTACAATGATTCATATGGTAAATGTCCCAATTATTTCCAATTACTTTCAGCTTAATATTCTCAATCCAAAATTATAATCATTCCAAATACAAAATTATTTATTTTTTTTAAATCCACAGGCATCAAGAAGACAATATCTTTAAAAAATCTCCTTTTAAAAATTTACATTTTTGATTTGTCGTAACCATATATTTACTTTGCCAGCCTTAGAAAAAGAGTACTGTCTCTTTAAAACCTGCCTTCTCATGAGAGAACAACTTAGTTTTTGGGAGAGATTTACAGCTGAAGCAGACAAGGGCTACTTGCATAATCCGAAAAATTCTATTGCAAACAAACCTTTAGTTGCAAGATGTCAGGCAGTACTTAATGTAATGTCCTTAACAGGGGTTGTAAATCACCAACCCCTTACTCCCCTAGAAATGGCCGCCTTGAGTCCTGCCACGTTTGCTGAATTCTAGAACAGACAACAGCCCGGACCCGGTTTCCAGCTGCATGGGAAGATCCTTGGGACCCCTTGTCATTCAGGGTGGTCTTTTGCTTGACAGGAGGGAAATTAACAGCCCCCCTCGCTGCCAAAAACAGCCCTCTGGTTCCACTATCAGGCAGCTCGCCTAAATCATGTGGTCCATTAAGCTGCCAAAACAGGAACTGCCTCTTCGTCATCTTTTCAACAATCAAGGTTGCCTTCTAAATCCTCTTGTACATTTTCTCAGGTCTCTGGAACACAAAAAAAGTGACAGTACCGTCCATCACAATATCAATAGTATGGCTGTTCCAAACATTCATTCGGTTCAACAAAATCTCAGCTTCGACTCCTTTCTTTGGAATCTACCACAGCCTGTCTTTTCCCTTCAAAGCCCCCTCCCATCTCAGGCTCCCAGAGTTCATTACTACTTCAGTACTCGGTGGAATCATCACCAATCACTCTTTGATGTTGACTCTTGTTCATTTCAATCAGTGTTGCCATTGACATGTCTGTTCTTTCTCTTCTTCCCAAATAGTGAGATGGATGTTGTGGAGTGCTTACCAGATATTTCTCCCATTATGTCAGGGGCCAAGGTGTGGGTAGCAAGGGCTGGGCCTAGGGACAGGCACCAAGTCAGAAAGCCAAAGATCAGGGCACAACAAGAATCCACGGCAGCAGTCCTCCAGATAGCAAGAGTCCAGGGGGCCAGAGACAGGAAGCAGGTCGAGGAGGCAGGCAGGAGGTCAGAGCACAATGAGAGTCTAAGCCAACAGGAGCCTTCTAGGCAACAGACGTACACAGGGCCAGAGACAGGAGGTAGGTGCAACAGGTAGGCAGAAGGTCAGGACACAGCGAGGATTCAAGGCAGCAGAAGCCTCCCAGGTAACTAGAGTCCATATGACCAGAGGTGAGTCCAGAAAACAGGCAGAGGTCCAGGGACCAGCTGGGGAGACTGCTAGCAGCACTGGAGACCATGTTGCTGTGGCAAAGGCTGCAGAGGAACCGCAGCCCTTGTTTAGCTGGCTGCTGGCTGCTCCAGCTGTCCTGCATCAGAGCAGCCAGTTGGGTATGAGGTACTGGGCAGGATCTTGCAAGGACTTACACATTATTTCACAGTCTCAGTGACTTACACCTCATCCTGGATTTGCAAGACATCAGTACATCTGGCCACTGAATTCAAAATGGTCATTTTCCAATTCATCCTTCCCTTTTTTCATCACGGGGACTAGTTTCACATCAGTTGATTTGAAGAATGCATACTTTCACATTGAGGTACATCCTCAACATCAAAGGTTCTTCAAGTTCTCCTTTTGGCAAAGACCCCTTTCCTTTGCTTGCAGAGGCACTGAGGGTTTTCTTCAAATGCATGGTAGTGGTAATTTTCTTCCTCAGAAATCAAGCAGTTCCAGTCTTCCCTTATTCAGATGATTGGCTGTTGGTAAAGGCTTCCCAGGATAAGTTGTATATCGTATCCCATTCCTTCTACATGACCTCAGTCTGCTGTGAATACCGAGTGAATACAAAGAAATCTGTTCTGGAACTGAAGAAACAGATAGCTTTCACAGGAGTCTTCTTGCCACTAGACAGAGCTCTCAAACAAGAAGTGCTATGAGTTCTGTGTAACTGTTGTAACTCTGCTCTCCTGGCCACCACAGGCTCTCCTGGTTAAAGTTTCAGCCTCAATAGGCAGTGTTCCTCAGATACTTCAATCCTCAATTCAGTAATCAGGATCCTTATCATGTTTACAAATCCCTCCTGTGGTGGACACATCTTCCCAACCTTCTGTCCGGAATACCATTCCAACTTCCCAGTCCACCCTGTACTCTCACCACAGATGCATATCTTCCTGGCTGGGAAGGCTGCTGCGGCGAAATGATAGTACAATGTCACTGGATGTCTAGAGTCTTCCAAAGAGTCAGTCCTACACATAAATGCCATTGAAATCTTGACTGTTATCAAGTTTTTTCTGGCCTTTCAACTTCACCTTTCCAGAATAGGTGTAAGATAACATCGCATAACACCACAGTAGTTTTTTATATATATAAACAAGGTAGTATGCATTCTGTTCTGTTTCTGAGTCTTGCTGTATATCTGTGGACTTGGTATATGAGAAAAGGCACCCACTTTATTGCAGTTCATGTGGTAGATGCTCACAGTTGCTGATGCTCACAGTCTGCTGAACTTCATCCTGAATGGTCACTTCCCAGCTTAATCTTCCATCTCATCACAGATGTGGGGAATTCCAGTCAAGGGCCTGTTCACTACCCATGCCAGTATGAAATATCTCTTGCCTAATGTGATGTCTAATGGCACCGTTCTGGTCCTGCAGACTATTAAGTTGGTACATGCATCTCTTTATTCTACAGTAGCTGCAGTCCTTCACTTTGTCTTATATCTTTGGGACCAAGGTCTTTACTTTCCCTCCTTGGAGACCTGTCTCTCTGCAGATGTGGCTAATCAACCAATTGACTCTCTGTTGGCAAAACTATTCACCAGTCCTAGGAAGAGATTTCTTAAGAACTTGGATCACCTGTACCAACCTGTTCCTCCTCCAGTGACTCCAGGTTCTCTCTGAGATGGCAGCCAAGCTTTTTGATCCTCTGGCCTCCATGGAAAAACATAGACTCTGGAAGTAGCTTTCCGTCACCATTGCCCAGATTGCAAGTAAGCTTGCTTTGCTTCCATAGGGATAAGGTGACATCACTTCCCGTCCTGAAGGGATCTTCCATTTTCATGTTAATCAAAAGACACTCTTACATGTATTTTACTTAGCCTGCCGATCACTTCTTGAGCAATCTCTTCACACCTTGAATGTTTGGTGCTCTCATTTTTTATCTCAGTTGCACTGCTCCTTTTCGTCAGTCCATAGACTGTTCTTTTGCTGATGGTTGTCTTAAAAAAAGGTCACCATGTTTCTTCACCAAGACTCTCTAAATAGGTGTTTACTCACTAACAGTCTATTCCAGCAAGCATCAGAGGACATTCTACTAGAGTCCTGGCAGCATTTGCTCAGTTGTGTTTCCGTACCAGAACTTTGCAATGCAACCACATGGTCTCACCCTTCCATTTTTATTCTGAAACAGGTGTGGCTCTCCACTCCTAATCTCTTTAGACAGAAGGACTGAAGGTTCTTTGCCAGCTGTCAGCTGGTCTGTATCTGTTTGGAAGTCCTTCCCATCACCTTTCAACTTCACCTTCAGTTTTCAACTTCACCTCAACCAAATCTGGGCTTCCAACTCATGAATCACAGCAAAATCCAAACAGGATTTTAACATACTCTTAACATCAGCACTGTACTTAAGCACTCTTAAGTATTGGAATTACAGGATATTAATATGAGGAAATGAGCAGGCTCTCAGTTATTCTTTTAGACTATTTAGGCTAAGATATACAAACATATATTCCCCTCAGAATGAAATATAGACTTTTCAATGTATATATTGCGTTTATTACATTACATTGCAGGTAAGGTATCGTCGTACTTTCATATGGACTGAACCATTATAACATCTGCATTTCTTCAGCAGTCATCTCTACACTTACCACATAGAGAAAGTTAAACATAAAATCTGTGGAGGAAACACATAGGCATCCCAATTTATTTCAGCATCCAATGTGATGGGAAGTAAATTCTTATCATAGTCTATTTCTTACCAGCATTGTCTGGATTTTATCAGCTAAGGCCAGCAGATCTGTTAGAAACTGCTATCTTGATATTTGAGAGACTGACACTCCGTCTTCTAGCTTCTGTCTCTTCTAAACCAGTTTTATATCCTTCCCAACATCCAGTCAGAGAGAGATCTTTTACTAGCCTTCATTAATGAAAGCAATTTTAATGTGTTCATATAAGGTTTTTCTCATTCAGTTAGATCTTACTGGTCTTTACTAAGGATATAACACGTGGAGGCTAGTAGCTCCTGGCTGCATTCCACCAAATTGCATCAAGCCATCTGATAACCTCTGTAGTCAGGTTCATTATTAATCAGTGATTCAGTTCTGATTCAGATTCAGTGTTCTGATTCAGCCATTTCTCCATTCATCAGTTTGTTTACAGTTCCTGCCTGAAATTAATCAATGCCTGTGCCCTACACACTAACGATATATGCCGGCAAACATCAGAGTTCCGCTAGTTTGCTACCTTTACCCTTGACAAACATGTTATTTGGGTTTCAGGGGCTTACATATTGCAAAATGTAACATCAGCACTCTGGCCTCTAACAGTACAACACTATCATTTGGACTTGCTGATCCTCATTTCAGTCATGCTGCAATCTTCATTTCAGCAACCTGCCCCTCCTGCAAGGGTAAGCTTGAGACCACAATGAAGAGAGTTCCATACCTCTAACTATTGTTCTTTGAGTGGTCATCTGTGCCCTCACACAACCTGCCCTAGTTCCCTCTGTTTCTTTCAGAGGACTGAAAATGAGAGGAGATTAGCCTCGGTGGGCTGGATCATGCACAATACAAAGAGGGATGGGGTTTCCCAGCAAGAGCAGCTCAGCTCTAAAACATTCCAAACAGAGTTTGTGGGAGGACACAGAGAACCACAGTTACAAGTACACAACCTGTTCTTCCTCACTTCCTTCTTCCTTAGTACAACTCACTGCATGAAGTGTCCAGTGAGTTATACTAAATGTGACAGCTGGGAGAGAGGCAGGAAATACACTGTAATTTCCTTTCTCCTTCCAACTTCTCTGCATGCAGAAGGAATTTTCTGCATCAAAGACTCAGGAGATTTGAAAGCCTTGTTCAACAAATGTTGTGTTACAGGGTGCAAGATTGTTATGGAAGCTGTGCTTTAACTTGTGCTAATTTGCCATAAGAGACCAGCATGTAGGCTGTCATATATTTGAACTGGACACACTATTCCAGGTGGAGTCTGACCAAAGCAGAGTAGAATAGCATTACTACTTCTTTTGATCAGGACACTATACTCTTGTTGAGCAGCTTAGAATTGCATTTACTGCCACGTTACACTGTTGGCCCAAATTTAGCTTCTGGTTTACAAGACCCTTTATGTACTGCTTTCAAGCCAGATATCACTTATCCTACATTTATACATTTCAGTTTTCCTGTGTAGATGTAGCACCTTCCGTTTCTATGCACATATGTAGGCTGAGTTCCAGAGACATTGGCAAACGGGTAGAGCAAACGGGTGACTCAGAAGAAGTCTTAGGGCCATGTGCTCAGTGAGAAAACATTACCCCCCAAAAAAACCACACACACTCAAGTCTCCAGACTGCACAGCCAAACAATCAACACTGACCTCCGGAACACAAACTCACCTTCTTCAGTCTCATCATAAACCTACTACTTTTAGTTACTGTTTAAAAATCTGAATTCTGTGGTGCTCTGGTCTTTGATAAGAATATATATATATGTATCTTGACAACCTAAAAGGACAGATTTTTTAAAAAATTAATACTGTTATGATCAGACACATAACAGAATGTCCATTCCTTAACAATGATATTCAAGAACAATGCACAGAAATACATGTTTAAAATACAGCTCACTTCTACTTGACAAGAACCAGTTGCATAAGCAGCTCATTAATGAATGAAATATATACACAAAAGAACATTGGAGAGTGTTTTATAACCCTATGTCTTTTGCTAAGAAGTACATAATTGCACAAAAAGACACACCAACAAAGTATTTCCCAAACAACGTCTTTGCATTCCTACCCTGCTCCAAAGAATCAGTGAAAAATACAGAAATCCATCCTATGTGAATTGACACAGAAATGCAAAGGACTGGATTATCTATTTAAAGGAAAAAGGACTTAATTATTCAGGAGCAAACATGGGCAGTAAATTCTGAGAGTACCCAAAATCTATCATTTTGCTTGTTGTAACGGTGATACAGATAATGATAATGCACACAGTGAAAACATTTCTTTGCAGGCAAATTCTCCCATTCCAGCTCCACATTCACAGGAAGGAAATGAGTAAAATGACTAAGATCATGCATGTAAAAATGGAGAGGGAATGGATTACCTTCGTTTAGAAACATTGTTAAAGCAACAATCTAGGAAGTTAAGGGAATTAAATCAAAGGGAATTAAATCAAAGGGAAGAGAATTAAATGTTTGAGATCATGAATGCATCCTGAATCTATAAATCAGTGATTTTATCTCTTTTTAAATTACAATTGGAGTGTAAGTTATATTTTGTTATTTGAAAAAGAAAGTAATAACAAATCACCAGTTAGTTGTAACTAAGTTATATCTAGGCTCTGTTCTGGATTCACATTGGTGAATTCTCAGAACTGGTTCAGTATCCGACTGGAAAATGCCAGTTGAATCCACTTGTCCATTTAGAAATACTGTATATACTTTTAGGTTTTGAAAAAATGACTTAAACCTGGGTCAGTTTATCTATGGGTCAGTGTAACTACTGTGCTTTCACTCTTATCAAAAAATGAACCATCCCCTTCTCTGAGTAGAAAAGCAAGAGCTTTGTCTTCCCAGGCCACTGAAATATGAAAGAGGTTAACACTAATTACCACTAATGAGCTTATAAATTACTTGCCTGTAATCAGTGTAGTCACAAGTGAATGATAGAATTTCTGGAAAGTTGGCCTTCAATCACTAGATGAAAAGGCTGGTATCCTTTCTAATTAGAAATTGGAGGGTCACTTTTCACTCATCCATTCATAGAATCATAAAATCATAGAAATGTAGAGTTCGAAGAGACCACACGGGCCATCCAGTCCAACCCCCTGCTATGCAGGAACACCCTCAAAGCACTCCCGACAGATGGCCATCCAGCCTCTGCTTAAAAACCTCCAAAGAAGGAGACTCCACCACACTCCGAGGCAGCATATTCCACTGCCGGACAGCCCTGACTGTCAGGAAGTTCTTCAGTTCTTCATTCAGTTGGTTCTGCTTTTTATCTCATCTAGCCCAGGGTTAGCCACACCACTCTTGGACATAATGTGGGTCACATTGTTAGACTGATTCATTTTTTATTATATAGCTCAGAAGAGACTGTGGATTTGTCTGTATATTACTAATGAAAAGTTATTTTTTTAAAAAAAATCTTATCAGTTATGCCAACTGAATCTACTGTACAATGGTTTGTCTTGGAAGATGGATACCTACTTATCTATTCAGCTGGGATAAGCCATCTGCCTTCCCTCTGTAAGAGTTCTTACTATCCTTAAGTTGAAGTCAGCCTTAAATGAGACCATATGTCATTCTGGAGGCTTCAACTACAGTTTATTGCATTAGTACCTCACTCATCAAAAAATCCAGGTGATGGTACAGCCTAGGTTAGATTATATAAAGTAGGTCCAGTGGAACAGCTGAGTGAAAGGTGACTCTCAAGTGTCTAATTAGCAATTATAATCGACGCCAGCATTTTCATCTAGTGATTATAGCAATCTGTAAGTGAGAGAGATGTTACACATCTTACGTATGACCTTTTTTTTTTTTTTTTTTTTTTTTTGAGCAAGTTGTTGCAGAAGATGGCACTGGGATTTGTTCTATTTAATTATTTTTAATCCTATCTTGGAATCTGAAAACTTTTCAAGCTGTTAACTAGTCTTTTACAATCACATCAAAACCAATAATAAAACAGATGAAACTAAAGAAATTATTACCATGTCTTGTCTACATATTCTGTTACGTATATCTCTGTCCTGGAATATTGACATAGTGAACCTAATTTTCCACTATCCTATGAAAATAAGCCATTGGGAATTAGGTTTCTTTTTATTATTGTTATTTTCTTGCTCAACTGTTCTTGCTATCTTTTTCTACCACTGTACATACTGTTGTTATTATAGTTACTGATTATAAGACACCATGACTATAGACAGTGTAGTCACCACCCAAATTCTGATGGGTTGTTTTACATGTTTTTACTACTTTAGGTTTTGTTGCTCATAATGAATGTTTTCAAGTTAAAATGAATAGTTTTGTCTAAGACCTCTGTAACATTCTGCCTGACAAAGGAGACTGAAAGATTTTCAATTTTTTCTTGCCTTTATGCATTTTTAGATTTTAGATGCTATCTTTCTTAACATAAAAATGGCAATAAATATTTTTGTAGTCACGTTTACCCCCTGCACTCCCTTTTCCAGAAATATGGCACCACTCAATTAAATCAGTTGCCTTCCTCTTGTTCAAGCTGCTAAGTGCTAATGCTTATTTATTAATCTCCTTTCCTTTTCCAGCTACCCATAACATGTATTCATTTTAAGCTCTGAGTGCTGTAAAAAAAATTTAAAACATTGATTTTGATTGGTAAGTACCATCAACTGAGCATATCACTTTCTCCCACCACTTCGCCATTTCAGCACCCAACGCTATGTTCGGCCACAAGGATTGCCCCAGTATGCAGAGCTTTAGCAACCCTCATGAGCCTTGGAATCGTCTGCACCGAACTCCTCCATCGTTTCCGACCCCTCCGCCCTGGCTGAAGCCAGGTGAGCTGGAACGCAGTACATCTGCTGCAGCTCATGAGCGAGATAGAGATCTAGATAAAGGAGACTCTTCTCTTAATAAAGATGACAAAGAAAGGTATGAAAGAACACTTTCTAGGCCACATTCACTGGGATGGGGAAGGCAGCCTTGGGGAACAGGAGAAACATTCCACCAAATCTTTTCAAAATCTACCTTCCCTACCACCGATGGTATTGCATTTTTACAATCGGGAAGGTATCTTAAGTTCTGTGCAGTTCTCCCACCCACCCACACACACACACACAATTCTGCAGCATTCAAAGTCTTAATTTTTATACTAGATTGGGACTGTACTCCTATAGACATTTACCTAAGAGTCAGCCCATTGGGATTTATTTCCAGATAGACATGTATATATATACATTAACTGTAAGAATCATCTGCACATCATAATCCACTTACATACCTTGATTTGCATGTTTGGCTTCAAAGCATTCATCTAATATGGAGGGTTGTGATAGAGGTTTTTCTAGAACCAGTTTTTTTCTTGTGGAAGAAGGGGTACTGATAGAGTTAAAAAAGAATTGGAATCTTCTAGCATGGGTGGGGAACCTGTAGCATCCTAGATATGGTATAACTCTCATCATTGCTGATCACTGGCTATCTTCACTAAGCTAATGAGAATTAGAGTTCACCAACATCTGTATGGCTCCTGGCATACCTTCATGTATGACAATTGAGCATGGAGTTGCAGAGTTTTAAGTATGTCACATACTCTCATGTGATTCTTAAATTGTTTTATACTTTTTGCTGTGTCTAGGGAGAGTACTGAAAAAAGACACTCCAGCCATCCTTCACCTGCACCTATCCATTCTGTGAGCTCTCTTGGGCATAGCCGCAGCTCAGCTGAGCAGGTCAGGAGTCACCTTAATCCTGACCTTCAGGAAAAAGAGAAAAACAAAGAGCGGGACAGGGATCACTCTGAATCTCGTAAGGATGTCAGCATTGATGACCACAAAGTCAAGGACAACTATATTTCAAACAAAGACAGTTTGACTCATGAGAGCAGGCCATTGGAAGAGTCTAAACAAGCATCTAGGGTACCTTCACCCTATGCCAGGCCATCTGTTGTGGAAAACACCAGACCTAACAGCACCTCCAGCCGGGATGCTGAGAAGAAGATTGAACCTGCATATGAGGACCTAAAGAAATCCAATGAAATCAAAGTGAAGGAGGAAAAGAAGGAAGACCATGATATTCTGCCTGAACCATTACAGCCTCATCGACCATCTGAGCAGCCGCCACCAGTGCCCACGTCCAATGTTCATTCAGCCCCCTTGGTATCAATGCCTATGACCGTTGGCGTCAGTGGAATCCATCCCATGAACAGTATCAGTGGTCTAGACAGGACTCGCATGATGACACCTTTTATGGGAATCAGCCCAGTTCCAGGTGCTGAACGTTTCCCTTACCCTTTCCACTGGGATCCAATGAGGGATCCTTACAGAGACTTGGACATTCACCGGAGAGACACTTTAGGAAGAGAGTTCCTCCTGAGGAATGACCCATTGCACCGTCTCTCTGCGCCCAGGTTATATGAAGCAGAGAGGTCTTTCAGGGACAGAGAACCCCATGACTACAATCACCATCACCACTCCCTTTCAGTTGACCCTCGCCGTGAACATGAGCGAGGGGCTCATCTGGATGAAAGGGAGAGATTGCACATGCTCAGAGAGGACTACGAACATGTACGCCTTCACTCTGTTCACCCAGCAGCCCTGGATGGTCACTTGCCTCATCCAAGTTTAATCACCCCAGGACTTCCAAGCATGCATTATCCCAGGGTCAGTCCCCCATCAGGACTTCCAAATGGGATTCTCAATAAAACCCCTCCTACAGCAGCTTTGAGTGCTCCTCCCCCTTTAATTTCCACTCTGGGACCTCGGCCTAGCTCCCCCCGAAGGACTACCCCTTTGTCCACAGAAATGAGGGAGAGGCCACCCTCCCACACACTGAAGGACATAGAAGCACGATAAGACAGGAAGGAATAGGCCAAGGAAGAACATTTCAGTGAGAATATATCTCATCTTCTTACTCAAGAAACGTAGACTTTGTTTATGACCCGGCTGTACAAAATGTATATCCATGTGTGCAAAGATAGGTGTGTGGTTTGTTTGGGTTTTTTACTTGTTGGGTTGTATATTGTTTTCAAAATGTTTAGAAAAGTTTGCATAATTTCTTTACATTTCCTTTTTATCATTTTGAATATGAGCAGAAACAAGATCAGTACTTTGGTTACAAATAAGCAAAATTCTGTCTCCCTCTCCCTCTCCCTCTCCCTCTTCCTTTCCCCTTCCCCCTCAAAAGCTGAGATGAAGAAAACTAGATCTCAGTTTTGTTTTCTCTGTGAGAGGTTGTTTGTTTTTTTTTAAGAAAAAAGCAAAAACAAAAATGCTGTTTCCTGGGTCATATATGCAAACTGGGTAAGATGAAAGCTTTACTTTGTAAATATGTAAATAGAAGAAGATAAGTAACATATGCATTAATACTTCTTAAACTGTGCTCTTTGCAGACTTTAATTATATGGAGGACCACACTGAGTTGGCTGTGGAACATCTTTTGTTAAGATAGCTAAACCCCCTTCAACTATGCAATGAAGTTTATGGCTTTTCACAAAAGCCTCTTTAACTCAATGGAGCCTTGTCAATACACTCAACCACTCACTTAAAGTCATACTTTCCCTGAAACAAATTTGCACCTCCATCTTAACTTTTTTGATAAAGAAATAAGCCATCTTAATATAGAAAACAGAACATTGGTATCAACTGCTGCTTGTTATTTTCAACTAGTGTTTTTATGTTGCACGTTTGTTACATCATATCCCTCCTTTAGTGGCTCTTACTGATTCACCAGAATTCACGTTTTACAATTAGGATCTCAGTCCATGGCAATGGCTTGCCCAAACCTTAACTAAACATGGCTTGATTTTGCATCAGCAGTTTTCTATCCACCGTACTAGACTGGACCTTTCCAGTTCTCCTGTATCTTGCCAAGAAAGGGACAAGAACTATGATGGCTGCTTTGTGTAAGGATGCTGTAGCATAGATCAGTGCTTCATATAGTTTTTAATTCAGGTCAGACACCTTGATTGCATCTTCAAATCTCTGGTCCAAGTTCAGAGCCACCAGAAATCTGGGATTTCTAGGAAATCTGGAAATCTGGGCAGTAAGCCATTCAACAAATGAGATTGTCATTATGGACACTTGACTTAAAGAGGTACATTCAGCAGTTGCCACAAGAATAACCTAATGGCTAGTTGCTCGTTGCCTCTTACTGTCCCATGCTTGCCATTGAGTGCTCTGATTTCCCAAAGTAAGTAAATCACTAGAGAATACAAAAGTGTATTCTTTGACCTTAAAGGATATTGCAGCACTGGGAAGGAGGGAAGAACTGCACAGAGAGGCTGCAAGACCTAGGGAGCTGCCTTACTAACTTCAGCCATTTCCATGCCAGAGTATGAAGATGATGCAGCTCTGCAACTATGAACAGAATAGGGTAGTTCTACAATACCCAAAGAACAATCTGCAAACAATAATGATAAGTTTAATAATAGAACTGGTGTGTTATCATTTGCTTCCCCTTGTAGTACAGTTACTTACCCTTTCAGCAGGTTCTTGGGCTTCTTCTGTAGAGTAAATTTTTATTGGGCATCATAGTAATATTAACCTTCATGGTTTCTAAACACCATGTGTTATGAACACATTACCTCTGGGTTTATCTGTAGTATCAGCTCTCTTTGGAAATATCTGAGGATTTGGGGTATCGTTTTGGGTGTGTCGGGGAGGAGCAGCCATACTTCGCTCTCATTTTGGGTTGTATGGTCATTTCCCTCCATTTTGACATTGTTAAGACTACAGTTCTAAACCCTCTAACCTAGGACTAAGCCGTTTAGGCATGCTAGGACTGTGCTGTGGACTTTCCAGAAACAGTGGGCATACTTGCACAGAACATTAATATTGATGGCATCCAGTAAATCACAGGAGGCTTCTGATGTTGGGCTACCTTGATCATCTCCAGCCTAATGCCACTTAATTGACTATGAGAGTAAAGGTTGGTCAAACATATCGGAGGGGTGCCAGGCTGGGGAAGTTAAATTTTAGGATACTTTGTATTTTTATTCTTTTATTTTTTACATATTTGTTTAAAATATCTATAATTAGCTTGTCCTAAACACAGGGAATATAAAATTCTACAAGACCAGAAAATTGTTTTGGCCTCTTCAAGACTTCTGTTTGCATACTTTTTTTTAAAAGGCTGTACTTTGCTTTAAAACTATTTGGAGAGAATATGACTTTATCAGAAGCATACACTATCTTGCATACTGGACTGAAAAAATATGTGTATGGAATAAAAAAATAGTTCCATTGGTCTTCTAGTGTATTAAAGTGATATCTCAAGTTGTTTTCCTGTTTTGACAAAAAAAGAGAAAAAAAGTCTAAATACAGACAGCGGTTTTTAATGATCAGAAATCTATTTTAGTAGTCAACTAAAAAGTTTTAGTTGTGAACTTCAGATTTTGTGAACTCCAGATGTTGTGCAGTGTTGTTTTGTTTTGTTTTTTAAGAAAAAGACAAAAACAAAAAAGAGGGAGAGAACCCTGGACGCGAAATGTACTCTGGCACCGTAGTGATAGCTTTCAATATTGTAAAGAAATTGTTATATACAAATCTTTTTGCTGTTACTCATGTATGTAATAAAGTCCTTTCTAGAGCCTATGTGAGAAGGAAAAAAAAAACCCTGAAGCAACAAGCAATCCACAGCATGTTTCCTCATGAGCGAAGACTTGTGTAATGTAAATCTGTGCCATGTTATTAAAAAATGTGAACTTAAACTGGTAAGGAGCTTCTTTGTTTGGAGGGATCCAATACCAACGGCATCGGTTATCATCAGCATCAGTTAGCTTGAACCTGCAGAGAAGGGATGCAGCATTTGTGACTCTATACGGTGTTAGACTGTCAACCCCAACCCATGTTGGGGGTAATGGAGGTGGAGTCAATAAATCATGTGGAAGGACCTACTCCTCTGCCTAGTTTCATCACAAAGGTATAGTACTTATTTATAATTTTTGATTAAATCTGTTTTACTCAGTTCTTCCTTCTCAAGCTCTGGTGTTGCTGACAAAACAATACATTCATTGGAATGCATTTACATTTAGGTAAGTTATCATTTCATATGTTTAGAGTTCTCCCTGTTTATCAGATTCAGTCCATATGGTCAAAAGTGCCATTTTTGTTGATAAACCACCATTCTGATTCTTGTCTTTAGAGATACCTTTGTTGAATGCATTTCCACACTGCACAGTTACAGCACTTTGCTATAACTGCCATGACTGCATTCTGTGGAGTCATTGGGATTTGTAGTTCCACAAGGCACTTAGAAGTTTCTAGTGCAAACCTCTCAACTACAGCAGAAAACTTTTAAGTACCACAAACTAATCTTGGAATTCCGTAGGTTGTAGCTATGTCTGTTAAAGTGGGATTGAAGTGCTGTATTTGTTTAGTATAGTACATATTTGAAGTCCTTTGATACCACGTTAACTACTATAACTCTATCCAATGGAATTCTGACTACCAAATCAATGGCCGTTAAACTGCCAGAGTGAGATATTTTTTAGGGTTCAGCTATCTTGTGTAGAAACAAAATGTGTTTGTACAAAGGGCTTTAACAGACTGAGCAGAACCTAATGGACTCTTGACTGATGGCTTTCAGGCCATCTCACAGTCGCTCCCCGTGGTGGAATAGTGACTATTTGAAACATCACACAGCTGTCTCCAGTCTGTTGCCTAAAAAAATTGAGATGCTTATTTTGATTCGCTGCTTATAGTAGGTGCTGATGTCAAGGTGAGGAGTATCTCCCAGCTTGATTCATCAAATTTGTTGGATTGCAAATTCCATCAGCAGTGTTGGCTGGGGAGCAAGGTGGGAACCACCAGTTTAGGTTTTATTCCGGTGGTTCAGCCAGTGGTTCTGGTGGTTCAACCAGTATAACAGACATTTCAACAGAATTATTAAGGTTCTCTGATGATGGTGAACTGTTTCCGTCAATGGGCAGTCAGGAACTGTTGGAGCTACAGTTCATACCTGGGATCCCATATCATTCTAATTGTAGTCTCCCCATGGTTCACACCATTTATTTTAAACAGTTGAGTCCATAAGATGAGCTGGAAGCTATAAAAGCAGCTGTTGGGCTTTGGTGCTGTTCCTTCACAGAATCCCTTCCTGATTCTGCAGTAGACCTTTTTCAGGCATCTCATAGTCCTTGTAGTATTGTGCCTCTTACAGTCTTCAATATGGATTTCACTGAAAGCTATGACTTATTTCTTTGCTTCAGGGAGAAAGTGTTGAACAATGGCTGCCTGTTGGCCAGTTGAAAGAGAACAGGGGAAACATTAATTGGTGCTTTTCAGATATAAGCAATAGGAAAGACTAGGTATCACTTATGCTTCATTAGCTGTATTTCTATCTATGACCTCCTTGGCCAGCTAAAGACAGCTCATTTCTTAGCATTACAAACCCTCACCCTTCACAGCAAAGGAAGGAGATGAGTGAGAAAGAGAAGTATGGGGTCACCATGCTGACCCACCCCCTTTCCCTCTCTTTCCCTGACTTGGACACTGGCTGCCCAATCTCCCCACTATGTCTCAACCCCCTTCCCACATACACATTGTGATATTTGTGATTTTTCTACTTTTATGGGGCTCCTGCGCTAACCCTAGCAAACATAAAAGGCGGACTATAATTACAAGTAGTATGTGTTTTGCCAATGGAAAAGATGAACTTGAACTCCTAGTACAGCAAAATAACGATTTGATAGACATCACTGAGATCTGGTGGGATGAGTCTCATAATTGGAATATAGGTATAGAGGGATATAGCCTATTTTGTAGAAATAGACCAAATAAGAAAGGAGGAGGAGTAGCTTTGTATGTCAAGGATGTTTTCACTTGTGAAGAGATTCATGACTTAAACCCAGAAAGCCAGGTCGAGAGCATCTGGGTAAGAATTAAGGGAGCGAGAAACAATAGGGATATTTTCGTGGGGGTTTACTACAGACCTCCAACCCAGACTGAGGACTTTGATGATGCCTTCCTCAACCAAATGACTGCACATTCGAAAAGGAGAGATACAGTAATGATGGGAGATTTCAATTATCTGGATATATGTTGGCAGTCAAAATCTGCGAAGACAGCGAGATCCAGCAAGTTTCTTGCTTGTCTTGTAGACAATTTCATGGTCCAGAAGGTGGAAGAGGCAACAACATATTCTAAATCTGATCCTGACCAACAGGGATGACCTTGTTAATGAGTAGAAGTGGTTGGATCTATAAGGGGGAATGACCATGCCCTATTGGAATTTGGCATTCAGTGGGAAGGAGAATATAAGTGTAGCCAGAAACTCGTAGATTTTTAAAAGGCAGACTTCTGTAAACTTAAGGAGCTGCTGGCTGAAATTCCGTGGTCAAGAATAGTGAAAGAAAAAGGAGTTCAGGAGGCATGGGAGTTCCTTAAAAGGGAGATACTGAAGGCACAGTCTAAAACTGTGCCAACAAGGAGGAAAAATGGAAGGCATCTGAAGAAACCAGAATGGTTGACTAAAGAACTCTCAGCGGAGCTAAGCGTTAAGAGAAACATGTACAGGAAATGGAAGAAGGGGGAAAACACCAAAGAAGAATTTAAGCAAGTAGCCAGGAGATGTAGGAAGAAGGTCAGAAAGGCTAAAGCACAGAATGAACTTAGGCTGGCCAGAGACATTAAAAACAATAAAAAGGGCTTTTTTAAATATGTCCGCGGTAAAAGGAAAAAGAAGGAGACGATAGGGTCACTGCGCAGAGAAGATGGCGAATTACTAACAGGGGGAAGAGAAAGGGCAGAACTACTTAACACCTTTTTTGCCTCAGTTTTTTCCCAGAAGGGTACAAGCACTCAACCTGGCAGTTGGGGAGCAGGTGAGGAAGCAGGGGAAATGCGGCACATAATAGGTAGAGAGGTGGTACAGGAATACCTGGCCACACTGGATGAATTCAAGTCTCCGGGGCCAGATGAATTGCATCCTAGGATATTAAAAGAACTGGCAGAGGTCATTTCGGAACCACTTGCTATAATCTTTGAGAAATCTTGGAGGACAGGAGAAATTGCAGCAGACTGGAGGAGGGCAAACGTCCCCATCTTCAAGAGGGGAAAAAAAGAGGACCCAAATAATTATCGCCCAGTCAGCCTGACATCAGTACCCGGAAAGATCCTGGAGCAGATCATTAAGCAGTCAGTTTCTAATCACTTAGAAAGCAACGCGGTAATCACGAGAAGTCAACATGGATTTCTCAAAAATAAGTCATACCAGACTAATCTTATCTTTTTATGATAGAGTTACTAGATAAAGGGAATGCTGTGGATGTAGCATATCTTGATTTCAGTAAGGCCTTTGACAAAGTTCTCCATGACATTCTTGCAAAGAAGCTAGTAAAATGTGGGCTGGACAGGGCTACTGTCAGGTGGATCTGTAACTGGTTGACTGACTGTTCCCAAAGGGTGCTCACCGATGGCTGCTTTTCATCCTGGAGAGAAGTGACTAGCGGGGTGCCACAGGGTTTTGTCCTGGGCCCAGTGCTGGTCAATATTTTCATCAACGACTTGGATGAAGGAATAGAGGGCATGCTCATCAAATTTGCAGATGACACCAAATTGGGAGGGGTTGCTAATACGCCAGAGGACAGGATCAAAATTCAAAATGACCTGGACAAATTGGAGAACTGGGCCAAGGCTAACAAAATGAAATTCAACAGAGAGAAATGTAAAGTCCTACACTTAGGTAGAAAAAATGGAATACAGAAATATAGGATGGAGGACACGCGGCTGGATAGCAGTACGTGTGAAAGGGATCTAGGAGTCTTAATAGACCACAAGCGGAACATGAGTCAGCAGTGTGATGTGGCAGCCAAGAAAGCCAATGCAATTCTCATTGCATCAATAGGAGTATGGTGTCTAGATCGAGGGAGGTACTGGTACCACTCTACTCTGTTTTGGTTAGACCTCATCTTGAATACTGTGTCCAGTTCTGGGCACCCTAATTCAAGGAGGACATGATCAAGCTGAAGTAAGTCCAGAGGAGGGTGACCAAAATGGTGAGGGGCCTGGAAACCATGCCCTATGAGGATAGACTTAGAGAGCTGGGTATGTTTAGTCTGCAGAAGAGAAGGTTAAGAGGAGACATGATAGCCATGTTTAAATATTTGAAGGGATGCCATGCAGAGGAGGGAGAGGGCTTGTTTTCTGCTGCTCCAGAGACCAAGACAAGGAGCAATGGATTCAAGCTGCAGGAAAGGAGATTCCACTTGAACCTCAGGAAGAACTTCCTGACGGTCAGGGCTGTCCGGCAGTGGAATATGCTGCCTCAGAGTGTAGTGGAGTCTCCTTCTTTGGAGGTTTTTAAGCAGGGGCTGGATGGCTATCTGTCGGGAGTGCTTTGAGGGTGTTCCTGCATGGCTGGGGGTTGGACAGGATGGCTCCTGTGGTCTATTCCAACTCTACATTTCTATGATTCTATACTTTCTGCTACAGTACCAAAGCAGTCCGGTGTGATGTGATGGCAGTTTTTGTGTTCTGTTTTGAGTGCAGCTGCATTGACAATGTTGCAAAAAGACAAAAGAGAATGGAAACCGGAAAATGCCATGTGCCCACGGTTTCATACAATGTTCCAAATTGTTTAAAAATCCTTTTGAAAAGCTGTCCATTAATTATTTTAAATAAGTAATTGTTAATTAGTTCATGCAATGTTTCTTTCATCTGTGCACAACCATGTTGGAGGGGAGAATTAAAACAAGTTCCCTCACAGATATTGCTGCAATGAAGTTTTTGCAGTAATTCCAAATGGAGCTCACCATTAACATGAAAGGAGTGAATGCAGTTGTCTGTTGAGACATCCTTACATAGATAGGTGGAGAGAGACAGTTGTTTCCTAGAACGGAAGATATTAGCATGGACTCTATCATCCAATATATGAAAGATATGCAGTTAGGTTCATAGCAGGCATTTAAATTATCAGCAAAGATCCAAGCTGAATCAGCAAGTCAAAGATATTCGACTTGCCCAAGTATGGTGGGGGAAGGGGCACAAAATGAGAGGCCTTGGCCTACAAAGCAAGAATTCTCCTCCCCTAATTGGCTAGTTCCCAAATTTCTAGCAGAGCAATAATTTCAAATTTCAGAAATGCATTGAGGAATACAGTGTAATCAGTCCCCCACAAAAGGCAAAAAGTTCTGTGAGCATGTGAACACTTCCTATAACTATAACTGATTTTCCATGTCTCAGTCTCTATAGTGATCCACTAACTCCTGGGTTTACCTAGTTATTAATTTGATAGGATACCACGGAAACCAGTAATGAATAACAGAAACTCTGCTATATTTCAGATGAAGGAGCTGGCAAAACTTGCTCTTCTTCCTTGCTGAAGAAAAAAACAAATTTAATGGGATTGACTTAAGTGGACAGAAGATTTGAAGGAACGTATAAAAATTACTTCCCAGTATACTGCAGCTCATTGTTCTCTATCTCCAGATAGATGAAATTTATCTGCTAGTGACTTCTAAATTAATACAATGCTGATACATGTTCACAGAGACCTGGAGACCTGTCATACATCATATGTTTAAGAGTTTGAGCATTGAGAAGATGGAAACAACATCCAAAGTTTTAAAGAATTAATATGTCACTTATGTTTACTAACCAACAGATTAATGTTTAAGCACAGTAAAAGCTGTGCCTTCTTATTGCCAAGGACTGCCTTGGTTTTGACTTCACTGGACAATTTATCTGGAGATAAGTACCATCTATAATGCATCTTATACATGTTTTCTTTGATAAGCAGTGTATTTCAGTCCTTTAGTCCAAGTTGTCTCCCATAGATTCAGATAAATCAATGCAGAGTGTAAACAGTGTAATCTGTAATCTGTGTACTCACCAACTCCAGCATCTCTCCATTCCAGTTGTCAAAAAAAAACTGCCCTAAGAAATTTTTGTTTTCCACCCAACCATCAAAGCACGCAATTAAAAGTGGAAAATTGAACTTGATTAAATGGTTTCAAACGTAAAGCTTCAGATCTAGAAACAACTTATAAGGGGAATACTAAATGAATTTGAAAATGTCTTACTGAACATATTCTAGTAACATGATACTGAAGAAGAAACAAAATACAAATGGCAAAATGGACCCAAAATATAGGGCTCCAGATTTATCCGAATCAGTGGGAGAAAACCTGGACCAAAAGACTGAAATATACTGCTTATCAAAGTATAAAAGAAAATATACATAAGATGCGTTATAGATGGTACTTAGCTCCAGGCAAATTGTCCAAGATGTATAAAACCTGTAACGCTAGATGGCTGGATATATGTTATGGGTATATATCTATCATATGATGGTCTTGTCATAAGATAAGAAAATACTGGAAAGCAATCCATTTGAAATATTCTAGGTATGACTTTTCAAATTAAATCAGAACTATACCTCTTAAGCATGACAGATGGTACCCTAGAGGAGAACTATGGGAAAATTTTATGTAGCAGCAGCAAGGTTATTATTTGGGGAAAAAAATGGATTATGTTATTGCCCTGGCTAGTCCGAGCTTTGGGGATATTAAAAGATATCCTTCTGATATCATAATTCGGCTTCATTTCTCTATTCCCCTCCACGTGCTTGCGAGGCCACCAGACAAGGACGCAAACAAGCTCGGCCGTTAATTGCCGTAATATTCAAACAACAATACAGGCAGGCCAGGAGTAGCTGACTCGCTACTTTAGGAGACCTCCAAGCAAGTACTGGTGTCTGGTGGCCTCACAAGCATGTCGAATTGCAATATCAAGGGATATCTTTAATATCCCCAAAGCTCGGACTAGCCAGGGCAGTAACACCTAACCTGGTTCAGTCTGAGCACGTGTGTACCACAGCCATTGCTGAGTGTACCCCTGCAACTTATGCAGGTGCATACGGCCCACCATTCATCCAGTGAAATACTGGATGGAGCAAAATTTGCCAACCCGGCCTCAGGTTGGTCCACCGGACCTCTGAACTTTGCAGGCACGGTCAAACTCAGAGTGAACTACAGTTAGGAACTCGACTTCCTAAGCTCTGGCAGACGTGCTACTGGCCTAGGGTGACCATGATCTGCAGTGGCCTTAACATCGCCTCTCCTGATATGGCTTTAAGATCTGATCCCATCCAGTGTCCACCAGTTGCCCCCAGCAGCTCCATTTTCAAACAGATCTCATTCCCAGTAGGCTTTGAGATGGCCATTTGCATGTATAGTATACATTGGATAATGATTATGTCAGCTCTTCTGTTGAAACTATAATAGGTCAATTAATCCAGAAGACTGGGAAGATCCCGAGGTCGTACCATTGCCCCCTGAGTACCGTGGGGGGGAGTGACGAAAGTTGCCACTCCATCTGATGGCCGAGGCTTGGAGATTCCTAGTTCTTCAGTGACACCCGTGACTGTGAGGGAAGGTGACCACGCAGCCTTCCGCGTGCCACGACGAACTTTTTGCCATTCCTACTACCATTTGCTGACCCGAGAAACCCTATGGACTATTCCAGGTTCCTAATTCTACAAAGACTCATTCCTCTTGAACCTGCAGCGAGCCAAGCTGCACCAACTTGGACATTTTGTTGTTGTTCCTGCTCCGTTGCCTGGATGGACTTATGTTTTGCTTGCCCACTCCAGCTAAAAGACTTCTCCTGTTGCGGGGGGGTGCCAAGACTTTTGCTTGCACCTCACCTCCCCCGGACTACGAACTTTCATTCCACATTGAACTGTTTGCTCATTGGATTGCCTTCATTGCCAGACTATGTATTGGATTTACAGTATCCATTGATTATTTCGTTGATTGCTTCATATTGCACTTGCTATGTACTACAGTTCCCTATTGACGGGACATTGGACATTGTTTATTGTTTATTATTGCGTTATTGCCATTGGTGTGTGTGTGTTTAGGTTTAGGTTTTTAGTTAGAAATGTCTTTATAAGATAGTAATCCTTTGCTCTTCCCGGAATTCCCTTTCCTGAGGAGTGATACGGCTACCAACCTGCAAGCCCCTATTTGGTTCTAAATTGATTTTTGCCTTTTGATTGGAAAATGTCCGATATTGTCCCCAACATCGCCCATTTTCGGGGGGGGGGATTGTTACTGCCCTGGCTAGTCTGAGCTTTGGGGATATTAAAAGATATCCTTCTGATATCATAATTCAGCTTCACTTCTCTATTCCCCTCCACGTGCTTGCGAGGTCACCGGACAAGCACGCAAACAAGCTCGGCTGTTAATTGCCATAATATTCAAACAACAATACAGGCAGGACAGGAATACCTGACTCGCTGCTTTAGGAGACCTCCAGGTAAGTGCTCTAATTAGGTATGCACGCCACTTACAAAAGAGCCTCTGCCCCGCGCTGGCAGCTTGATGGGTAAACTATGCAATACCCAAGTACTCTGCATTTGTATACTGGCTACTCTATTGAGAACCTCTACGATAACTCAATCATTCAGATTCTGACCTTTCAGAGGCTTTGTCTCCAACTCTAAATCTATTGTTTCCCCCCAAATACGGCATAGCCTGCAGTCACATTCTCCTTATAAAAACCCTTGATTCCGACCTTTCTCGGATCGCTCCTGAGTTTCATCCCGCCTTGCTGCCGCTTTGCTTGGCGAGCCTCCCCTCAGCTCCATGTGCTAAGCTACATCGCACCCCAGCTTCGCTCTCTATTTTTCCAGGCTTCAGCACAGGTGAAGTGTCACCCAAACCAGCAATCCCTCTAAAAATCTCTCTATACCACTCCAACCTTTACTTCCTTTAGTTATCTTCTGTGAATGTGTCACATACACTGTTTTGCTTGTGTTTAATAAAACATCATTTATTGTTTCAACTTTTGTGTTCCCCTTGACTCGGCCTGACCCCGTAGACATAGGGTTCAAGATCTCGCTACCTTACCCTGCCTCTCAGGCGCCAGTGGGTCTACTCGGAGGTAAGTGCTGCCTTCTAGCAGATCCACTTGCACCTGAATAAATCCCCAGGCGTCACTAGGTCTACTCGGAGGTTAGCGCCACCTTAAAGCACATCCCCTTACACCTGACTAAATCCCAAGGTGCCAATGGATCTACTGGGAGGTAAGAGCGACCTTGAAGCACATCCCCTTACATCTGACAAAATCCCAAGACGCCACTTCCTCTCCTAAGAGCTAAGCGCCACTTTAAAGCACATCCGCTTACACCTAAGAAAATCCCAAAGCGCCAGAGAGTCTACTCCATTGTGAGCAACAGCTTCAGGTACACCTGCTGAGAAAATCCCAAGGCGCAATTGGGTCTACTGAGAGGTAAGCGCCACTATGCACCACATCTCCTTACACCTCAGTAAATCCCTAGGCTTCAGTGGCTCTACATGGAGAGCACATCTCCTTAAACCTGAGAAATCCCAGGTCTCCAGTGTGTCCAATTGGAGGTAAGCGTCACCTTCAAGAACACCCGCGTACACCTCAGTAAATCCTAAAACGCAAGAGTGTCTACTCGGAGGTAAAGACCGCTTCAAACATATCCTCTTACAACTGAGTAAATCCCAAGGCGACAGGGGTTCTACTTCGAGGTAAACACCACATTCAAGCGCACCCGCTTACACCCGATAAATCCAAAGGCACCAAGGGTTCTACTAAGAAGAAAGCCCCACCACCAGGCACATCCCCTTAAACAAGAGTAAATCCCGAGGCTCCACTTCGTCTACTCAGAGGTTAGGGCCAACATAAAGCCCATCCCCTTACACCTGGGTAGATCTCAAGGCGCCAGTGGTTCTACTCGGAGGTAAGCGCCACTTTCAAGCACATCCCCTTACAGCTGAGTAAATCCCAAGGCGCCAGTGGTTCTACTTGGAGGTAAACGCCACCTTGAAGGACCTTCCTTTACACCTGAGTAAATGCCGAGGTGCCAGTGGGTCTACTAGGAGATAAGAGCCACCTTCAAACACATCCCCTTACACCTGAGTAAATCCCGTGGCGCCACTTCGTCTGCTAGGAGGTAAGCGCCACTTTCGAGCACATCCCCTTACACCTTAGAAAATCCCAAGGTATCAGTGGGTCTACTCTACCGTAAGCGCCATCTCCAAGCACACCTGCTTCCACCTCAATAAATCCCAAGGTGCCACTTCGTTTACTCAGATGTTAGGGCCACCTTCAAACATTGAACCACATGCACTTACACCTGAGTAAATCCCAAATCGCTAGTGGGTATACTCGAACATAAAGCCCATCCCCTTACACCTGAGTAAATCCCAAGGCGCCAATGGGTCTACTCCGAGCTAAGCGCCACTTTGAAGCACATCCACTTACATCTGAAGAAATCCCAAGGCACTAGTGGGTATACTCCACCATAAACCCCATCCCCTTACACCTGAGTAAATCCCAAGCCACCAGTCCGTCTACTCGGAGGTAAAGGCCACATTCCACCACATTCCCTTACACTTGAGTAAATACCACGGCGCCAGTGGGTCTACTGCAAGGTAAGTGACATCTTCTAACAGATCCGCTTACACCTCAGTATATCCCAAGGCGCCAGTCAGTCTACTCGGAGGATAGCGCCACCTTAAAGCACATCCCCTTACACCTGACTAAATCCCCAGGCGCCAGCGTGTCTCCTCTTAAGTCAGCTCCAACTTCAAGCACATCCCCTTACACCTGAGTATATCCCAAGGTGCCAGTGGATCTACTAGGAGATAAGCGCCACCTTGAAACACATCCCCTTACACCTGAGTAAATGCCAAGGCGCCTGTGGGTCTACTCGAAGGTAAGAGCCACCTTCAAAAAGATCGACTTACACCTGAGTAAATCCCAAGCCGCCAGTGTGTCTCCTCTTAGGTCAGCTCCACCTTCAAGCACATCCCCTTACGCCTAAGTGAATCCGAATGTAACAGTTGTTCTACTCTGAGGTAAGAGACACCTGCAACCTCATCCCCTTAGCAAATCGCATGCCGCTACTCGCTCTACTCGGAGGTAAGCGCCATCTTCAAAAACACCCACTTCCACCTGAGTAGATACCAAGGCGCCACTTGGTCTACTCAGAGGTAGGTGCCACCTTAAAGCACGTCCCCTTACAACTGAGTAAATCCGAAGGCGCCAGTGGTTCTACTCGGAGGTCGACGCAACCTTGAAGGACATCCCTTTACACCTGAGTAAATCCCATGGCGCCAGTGGGTCTACTCGACAGGTAAGCGCCACCTTCAGAGACATCCCCTTACACCTGAGTAAATCCCGAGGTGCCACTTCGTCTTCTCAGAGGTTAGGACCACCTTGAAGCACATCCCCTTACACCTTAGTAATTCCCAAGGCGTCAGTGGGTCTACTCGGACATAGGTTCCACCTTAAAGCACCTCCCCTTGCAACTGAGTAAATCCCAAGGTGCCAGTGGGTCTACTGGGAGATAAGCGCCTCCTTCAAACGCATCCCCTTACACCTGAGTAAATCCCAGAGCGCCAGTAGCTCTACTGAGAGGTAAGCGCTACCTGCAAGCACACCTGCTTACGCCTGAGTAAATCCCAAGTCGCCAGTGGGTCTACTTGGAGGTAAATGACACCTTCAAGCACATCTCCTTACACCTGAGTTCATCCCAAGGCCCCAGTGGATTAGGAGATAAGCGCCACCTTCAAGTACATTCCCTTACACCTCAGTAAATCCGAAGGCGCCAGCGGGACTACTCCAAGGTGAGAGGCACCTTCAAAAAGATCCCCTTACACCTCAGTAAATCCCAGGGCGCCAGTGAGTATACTCGGAGGTAAGCGCAGCGTTCAAGTACATCCCCTTACACCTCAGTAAATCCGAAGGCGCCAGTGTGTCTCCTCTTCGGTAAGTTCCACCTTCAAACACATCCCCTTACACCTGAGTAAGTGCCAGGGCGCCTGTGGGCGTGTACTCGGAGGTAGGCCACACCTTCAAGCATCTCCGCTTACACCTCAGTAAATCCCTAGGCTTCAGTGGCTCTACTTGGAGATACGTGTCACCGTCAAGCACATCCCCTTAAACCTGAGAAATCCCAGGTCTCCAGCGTGTCCAATTGGAGGTAAGCGTCACCTTCAAGAACACCCGCGTACACCTCAGCAAATCCTAAAACGCAAGAGTGTCTACTCGGAGATAAAGGCCGCCTTCAAACACATCCTCTTACAACTGAGTAAATCCCAAGGCGACAGGGGTTCTACTTCGAGGTAAACGCCACGTTCAAGCGCAGCCGCTTACACCCGATAAATCCAAAGGCACCAAGGGTTCTACTAGGAGGAAAACGCCACCATCAGGCACATCCCCTTAAACCTCAGTAAATCCCGAGGCTCCACTTCGTCTACTAGGAGATAAGAGCCACCTTCAAACACATCCCCTTACACCTGAGTAAATCCCAGGGCGCCAGTGGGTCTACTCGACAGATAAGCGCCACCTTCAGAGACATCCACTTACATCTCAGTAAAACCCAAGGAACCAGCGGGTCTTCTCGAAGGTAACCGCCACCTTTAAAAAAACCGACTTACACCTGAGTAAATCCCAAGGTGCCAGTGGGTCTCCTAGAATGTAACCGTCACATTCAAGCACATCACTTACACCTCAGTAAATCCCAAGGTACCAGTGAAGCACACCTGCTTGCACCCAAGTAAATCCCAAGGCGGCAGTGCGTCCACTCGAAGCTAAGCACCACCTTCCACACACCCCCTGACGTCTGAGTGAATTTAAAGTCGCCAGTGGGTCTACTCGGCGCCACAGTCAAGCACATCTCGTTATCCCTGAGTAAATCCAAATGTGCCAGTGGGTCTACCGGGAAGTTAGCGCCACTTTAAAGCACATCCCCTTACACTTGAGTGAATCCCAAGACTCCAGTGCGTATATTCAGAGGTAAGCACAACGTTTAAGCACACCTGCTTACACCTAAGTAAATCCCAAGGCACCCGTGGGTCTCCTCGGAAATTAGATCCTCTCATTAGACTACTCTGAGCACATTTACCTTACACATTTACATTTGTGTAAGGGAGGTTACTGTTAAAGCCTTTGGAATAACATACATTTAAACGATGCTGTGTCCAAATGTGCAGGCACCTCTGAATAAGTAAGATTGAACTCAATGTAAGTACCTTCCATCTCTTAGTAACTATTCCCCACTTCCGATTGTTCTCATTGTAAGTGACTTGCACCTCTGAGTAGACTTCTCATGTCTTGGAATTAACCTACGTGTAAGGGGATGTTGGGTCCCAATGTGGCTTGCACCTCTGCATAGACTACTACTCGCTTAGGATTGATTTACGTTAACGGGATGTTGTGTTCTAATTTGGCTTGTGCCTCTCATTAGAGTACTTATACCTTGTGATAGACCTACATGAAAGGGGAATTTGTGCGTGAAAGTGGTTTGTACATTCAGTCCCAATGTGGCTTGCAACGCTACTCATGCCTTCGGATTTACCTAAGCGGATGTTGTGTTCCAACGTGGCTTGTACCTCTCACTAGGACACTTATACCTTGAGCTTGACCTCAGTCCGAACGGCTTGCACCTCTAAGCAAGTAATGCCTTGAGATTGAACTATGTGTAAATTAATGTTGTGTCCCAGTGTGACTTGTACTTCTGAGTAGGTCACTCATGCCTTGGGATTGACCTCGTGTGAGGAAATGATGTATCCTAATGTGGTTTGCACCTATGAGTAGACTACTCATGCCTCGCGATTAAACTCTTTGTAAGTGGCTTGACCCTCTCAGTACAATACTCACGCCAGGGATGCACCTCATTCTAATTGCCTTGCACCTTTGAATAGACTACTTATGGCTTGTGATTGACCTAATTGTGAGTAAGTAGTCTAGTCATAGTTGCAAGCCAGCTTTGTACAGAACATCTCCCTCCACATAGTTCAATACAAATGCATGAGTTGTCTACTCAGAGGTGAATGTCTCTCCCAAGACATGAGTAGTCTAGCAGGGGTGCCAGGGACTTAAACTGAAGTAAATCCGAAGGCATGAGTAGTCAGATGTGCAAGCCACATTGGCAGATAAATCAATCCCTTACACCTAGGTTAAGTCCATGGCAGGAGTATTCAGTATATTCAGAGGTGAAAGCTACCTCCAGTGAGGTCAATCCCAAGGCTTAAATAGTCTACTCAGAGGTGCATGCCATTTAGCATGGGATCAACTCGAAGCTTACTCCCACGTGAACGCCACTTACATTGTGTCTTGAGGAGTGTAAGAGGTTCCAGACCCTTACAATGTGATCAGTCCTAAGGCATTAGTAGTGTACTTAAGAGTGAAAGGTACTGACAATCATGTCAATCTCAAGTCATCAATAGACATGTAGAAGCCACTAACAATGGGTTCACTCTCAAGGCGTGAGTACTCCGAGGCGCAAGCCACCTCGGGAGACAACATGCCAACATGAGGTCAACCTCAACTCATTAGTAGTCTCATCAAAGGCGAAAGCTACTGAGAGAGAGCTCAATACCAAGGCATGAGTATACTCAGAGGTAACAACGATACTGGGACACAACATCACCTGTAACGTAGGTGAATCCCGAGGTGGAAGTCACACTGGGACAAGATATCGTATTACACATGTATCCCAAGGCGTGAGTAATCTACTCAGAGATGGAAGCCACATTGGGACACAACATCCCTTTACGTATATGTCAATCCTTAAGCAATACTATATTCAGAGTTGTAAGCTACCTATCTATCCTAAGCCATGAGTACTCTACACAGTTGTGCAAGCCATTAGTTCAGCCCCAAAGCATTATTCTCAGAGGTGGGAAACATGTACAATGTGTTGTCCAAAGCCATCACAAGTCTTCACAGAAGTGCAAGCCACCTACACTGAGCTCAAGTCAGCGCTTGTATACTAATGCGGTTCGCAGTTTGAGTCGAATATTCGTGCCTTCAGATTGACCAATGTGTAAGTTAAATTTCTCATTCAACTTGGTGCACCTCAGAACCTTGCCGATTGACCTCACTGTTAGTGGCTTGCACATCTGAGTAGAATACTAATGAGATTAACCTTCCTTTCAGTGGATGTTTTCTAAATGTGGCTTGCGCCTCTCCTTGTAAGTGGCTTGACCCTCTCAGTACAATACTCATTCCAGGGAAGCACCTCATTCTAAGTGCCTTGCACCTTTGAATAGACTACTTATGGCTTGTGATTGAGCTGATTGTGAGTTGCACCTCATACTCATACCTTGGGATTGACCTACGTGTAAGGGGACGTTGTGTCGCAAAGTAGCTTGCACCGCTGAATAGACTGTTCATGGCTTGAGATAGACCTACGTGAAAGACGATGTTTTGTGACCAAATATGAATGGAACCTTTAGTAGACTACTCATGCCTTGGGACTGACCTCATTGTAAGTGGTTTCCATCTCTGAGTAGACTACTCATGCCTTGGGATTGACTTGTGTAAGGGGATGTTGTGTCCCAGTGTGGCTTGCACTTCTGAGTAGGCTTCTCAGGCCTTGGAATTGACCAATTAAATTGACCATTAAATGGCTTGCACCTCTGAGAAGACTACTCGTTCCTTCTGATTGATCAAAGAGGATGTTGTGCCCCAACTTCGGTTACACCTCCGAGTAGAGTGAACCGGACCGACATGGGCCAACCGGGGTTAACGCGGGCTGAAACAGACTGAACCGGCCTGATACGGGCTGACCAGACTTGCCCGAGCTGATCAATCCCAGGTTATCAATAGTCTACTCAGAGGTGTAAGCCACCTTCAATCACGTTCCCCTTACACATAGGTCAATCGAAACAAAAGGAAGAGGGTTTTACCTAGCTGTTACTAGGTGCGGCTCTTTTCTCCTGAGTAGACTCACTGAAGCCCTGGGACTTCCGTGCATGTAAGTTGCTCCTACCTCCGAGTCGACCAACTGATAGGTTGAGATTTCCCTTACCAAGGAGTAGACCCGCTGACGCCTTTGGATTTACCTACGAGTAAGTGGCTCTTACCTGCTAGTAGACCCACGCGACTGACAGCTATGTGGGTCTTCTCTGAGGTGAAAGCCACTTGCACCTCGGTAATACCTATGTATTCCTCGGTAATACCTATTTTGATATGTGCAAGTCGCTTTTACATCTGAGTACCCCCACTGAGGAGCACCTATGGAAATCACAGGGCATCGGTGCGTCTAGTCACAGTTAAGAGCCAGTTACACCGAGATAAATCCCAGTGCCTAAGTGGGTCTACTCGAACATAAGTTCCACTGACACCTATGTCAAACCCCGGTCCTCAGTGGATCTATTCGGAGATGCCCAAGGCATCATTGGGTCTACTCGGAGGAAAGAGTCACCTTCAGACTTTTAAATCTCAATGCGTCGGTGGGTCTATTCGGTAGCAGCCACTTACATCTCAAGCCATCTTTAGGTCTACTCTAAGTTAGAGCCACCTACACGGAAGTAATTCCTAACGAATCAAAGGGTCTACCCGGAGGTGAGGGCCACCTGTAATCCTTCCACCGGACCCTAACCCTCTACTATGAGGTGCTTGCCTCTTGCAATTAAGTCAATCGAGGGAATGAGTCGTCTATTCGGGGAACCAATTACAATGAGTTCCATCCCAAGGCATGAGTAGTTATGCAGAGGTGGAAACCACATTTGAACACAGAACATCTCCTTCCACATAGATCTATCTCAAGTCATGAATGTGTACTAACAAGTTCAAGCCACATTGTACCAGAATATCCCGTTGCACGAAGGTCAATGCAAAGCCATGAGTCATAGTCATAAGTGCAAGCCAGCTTTGTACAGAACACCTCCTTCCACATAGTTCAACACCAATGCATGAGTTGTCTACTCAGAGGTGAAAGTCTCTCCCAAGACATTAGTCTAACAGGGGTGCCAGGCACTTAAATTGAAGTCAATTGGCAGACAAAACATTCCTTTACACGTAGGTTAAGCCCATGGCAGGAGTATTCAGTATATTTAGAGGTGAAAGTTACCTCCACTGAGGTCAATCCCAACGCATAAATAGTCTACTAAGTGGTACATGCCACTTAGGACGAGATCAACCCGAAGCCATTAGAAGCTTACTCAGATGTGAACGCCACTTACAGTGTGGCTTGAGGAGTGTAAGAGTGAAAGGTACTGACAATTATGTCAATCCCAAGGCATCAATAGACATGTAGAAGCCACTTACAATGGGTTCACTCTCATATTGGGATATTGGGATTGAAGATAAAGATGTGAGAACATTTAAAGATATACCGTTTCAGACCTTAGAGAAGAGACAAGAATATAAGCCATTGGCGTATGTCCTGGTAAAGTGTCAGATTAATTATCTATAATTTTATTAATTTCACAAATAAAATAAAAATCCTTAAATTGTAATTCTACATGTATTGTTTCTGATCTTCCACTCTGTTCTGGTCTTCACTTCCCGCAATTCACTCCACATTACATTTATGTATCACAGTACAATGATTGTCTCAACTGTTTAAACATGCACTTGCCTCTCCTATACCATCATTATACAGTCATTCTATCTGGTCAGTTTCCCAGCTATCACTCAATTCTGTTTCCCTCAATTTGTCATATTCCAATTTGTTTTCTTAGCACCTAAAGTCTTACAGTTCTAACATATGTCTGTCAATGTATATCTGAGCTATTATTACTGCAACAATTACTCATCTTCTGACCATGGATTCCATTATAACAAAATGTCTCATTTCTCACTTCTACTCCTGAGTCCTTTCACCCCTTCAGCCCTTCAACAATATCATAATGTTCATATTCATACCAATGTATCGATATATTAGTCAATTGTAAGCTTAATTGACATTGCCAAAATACAAATCTACTTATATAATTCAGAGTCCTGTGATTAAATCCAGTTCCCGTTCCCCTCTCTTCATCTGGCACTTTGCAGCCTGGAAATACATTTCTGATAACTCTCTGTATTCTCTTAGTCGTTTATATCCCAAGCTGCTCCGTCCCTGAGAGTGAGGGTATTTTACTTGAACAATTTCCATCACAGGTTCATCCCCATTTAAAAAATCCTAATATTAATGTTTATAAAAATTTGTCAATAGAACACTTAAGCTTAATTAACATTGCTGAAATGTTACTGCTTGTCAAATTCAAAACCTTAACTTATATCCACCTCTTATTACCCCCTCCCACCTTGGACTTTGCTGCCCAGAGTTTATTTCTGAAGATTCTCTGTATTCTCGTAGTCGCTTTAATTCGAAGCTGCTCCGTCTGTGGGGTTGAGGGTATTTACTTGAACAACTTCCATCATAACCCACTCCCATCTTGGACTTTGCTGCCCGGAGTTTGCTTCTGAAGATTTATCTGTATTCTCATAGTCGCTTAAATTCCCGGCTGCTCCGTCCATTGAAGTGAGGGCATTTACTTAAAAGACTTCATCATAAGCTTATCATTCTCAATGTCCCTTTCCACCCTTTGACAATATCACAATGTTCACATTAATGAAATACATCAATCATATCCATAATCTTTATTGCCGAGGTACATCACCATTTGTCAGATTTAGAACCTTGTGCCTGTATCCACCTTCTATTCCCCCCTCCCATCTTGGACTTTGCTGCCCGGAGTTTATTTCTGAAGATTCCATGTATTCTCATAGTCACTTAAATTCGAAGCTGCTCTGTCCATGGGAATGAGGATATTTTTCTTAAATGACCTTCTAGCACAGTCTCGCCAGTCTCTACAATCCAGAGTCCAAAAAGAAGTCAGACAACAAAAGTAACACAACAGGAGTTAGAAGAAAATAAACCAAAGACCGCATAATTCGATAGTTTTTCCTCCCAGGTATTCTTCTAAAGTCCAAAATCCAGAGTTAGAAAACCAAAAATCCAATCGTCTCACTTCAGCCAGAAGATTAAGATAAAAATGTAAGGTATGAAATGTCCAAATGAAAATTATTAAAACTTGTAGAGACCTATCTATTGACTTAAAGCAATATAAATTGTTTAATTATTTAACATTTTAAACTGTAAGTCCAAATTACAAATCAAAAGCCTTTAAATTACTTTAGTCGTCCTGAGAAAGCAGAAAAGCCTCACAGCCCTTTCTTTAAATTCAGCCGCCCCTTTAAGAAGAACTCTCAGCCACCACACACTCACATTTCCTCTGGGTCCCTCCATTCCTTCGCTCCTGCGCTCCCTTGCAAGTCAAATTCTGTTATGACATTTTCAAAATGAAGACCAGAGCAGGTTACATGTTTTCTTATTTAATCCTTACTTGTTCATTGGTTTCTTGGTTAAAAGTCGAGGGCGGCGCTTGTGCCGCTCAAGCGACGATCCCGCTGGCTCCATCATGGTCCTTCATTCCGAGCTGCCACTCGCGTCCGCGGTGCGACTGGAAGGCATCAGATTAGTTATGAATGGGAGAAATTCGAGGGCATTTCTTTCACATATAAACAACAGAGAAATAGAATTAATTCAACGCATAAGGCAAAGGAAATGATGGAAAGATTGAAGAAAGACTTTCAGAAGACGCGTTCGGAGTAAGGGAAAGAAGAGGAACAACTTCCAGGAGAAGAAGGGAAGAAATCACAAGAAGAAGATGATGAGGATGAAGCACAAGAAGAAGAAGAAATTCAGCAGGGAGAAGGTGAATTAACAGGAGATCAAATAAAAGATTAAACTGATATTAAAACTATAACATTATTAACAAAAGGGACAAAATGGACAAATGGGATTTTAGGATACATTCTTGGAATACTGAAGGATTTAACTCTCAACATAAAAGAAGACAACCATTTCACTATCTGGAAAAACAAAATTTGGATGTACTTTGCTTACAAGAAGCTCGAATTAGGACTCAAGATTTGAGATACCCTCCTAATCCGAAATTAGGTAGCTCCTACGCAGCAACGATTGACAAAAAGAAGCGGGGAGTGATAATATATGTGAGTGCAAGGTATGGAGCTCATCAGGTCTTCCAGGACAGCAATGGTTGATACCTAGGCGTAGAAGTTACAACTAGACAACATAAGATATTGATAGTTGGAATCTACGCACCCAAGGGGGCGAAGGGTGAATTTTTTCCTAAAGTACATGGGGAGATACAGAAATATATGAGTGACACTGGCAATTTGAACATTGCTGTACTGGGGGACTTTAATGGAGTTGTCAATCCAAAATTAGATACATTGGTACAGAAATTTATCCCCCGAAACAATGGAAAATTACCTAAGAGCTTCTTTAACATGATGGATTAGTTGAACCTCTTCGATGTATGGAGATATAAAAATGGACAATTAGAAGGATACACTTTTTTTTTCCCAGATAGACACAAATCAATGTCCAGAATTGATATGATGCTGGTATCTAAGACTATTGTTGAAGGCTACAGATATAGACATTTTTCCGTATTTATGTTCAGATCACAGCCCATTGCTTCTTAAGATGAAGATTAAGGAAAGGGAAAGGACATGGAGATTAAATGATGAGATCTTTAATAAAGAGAAATACATAAATGAAGCAAAGGAGTTGATTAACTATTTCAGTGAAAACATGACACCGGATTTGACGATGATGAGGACTATTTGGGATGCAAGTAAAGCAGTGATGCGATGCAACTGTATCAGATGGTCTGCAGAAATTGGGAAAAAAAGGAGAACACTGAGCAGCAAATATTGGACAAAATGATAGAAGTTGAGAAACGGGTGAGGAAATATCCTTTTGATGAGAAAATCAGACAACAGATGAAAGTTTGCCAAGCTGAACTGAATCAACTTAACTTGAAAGAAATAGAACAACAAGTACGGAGAACAACACTTAATTATTTTGAGCAAGCAAATAAACCCTCAAAGCTTCTCTCCAATCTGCTGCGGAGAAGATGGACTAAGAATATTATATCAGAAATAAAGACTGGAGAAGAGAGAATTACTAAACATGAAGAAATACAGCAGGCATTTTATAAGTATTATGAGAAATTGATGAGCAGGATTTCGAAAGTGAAAAAACAACAGGAACTGGAAGAATACTGGAAGATAGAACAAATTAAGATTTACTGAAGATCACAGATTGATCCTGAATAAATTGGTTTCTATGATGGAAGTAATGGAAGCTATTAAGAACCTTAAGAATGATAAAGCTCCGGGTCCAGATGGATTTACGACAAGATAGTACAAGACTTTACGTCATGAGATTTCAATTCCATTGCAAAGTACTATAAATGAGATTATAAAAGAAGGAGTACGGGACACCTGGAGAGAGGCAAATGTGGTGCTAATTCCTAAAGAAGGCAGAGACTTAACAGATGTCAAAAATTATAGACCAATCTCACTTTTGAATATAGAATATAAGAGTTTTGCTTCAGTCCTTGCAATGAGACTTAAAAAGATTTTGGCTGAGCTTATTCATGAAGATCAGAATGGCTTTATACCAGAAAGATATTTAAGATATAATATAAGAACAGTATTGAACATAATGTTATGAAAAGCATAATAAGAAAATAGCCATGATATTTGTTGATGCAGAGAAGGCTTTTGACATGATCAGTTGGCCGTTTTTGAAAACAGTAATGAAGCAAATGCAAGCTGGAAATATTCTTTTGTGGATTGAATAGATTTCTTTTGTGGATTGTGGATGTAATCGACAAAGAGCTCGATTGGTTATTAACGGAGATAGAACTAAGCAGATTGAATTGAACAGAGGAAAAAGACAGGGATGTCCTCTGTCCCCTTTGTTATTAATATTGACAGTGGAAATATTAAATAGTAACATAAGAGAAGATAATCCTATAAGAGGAGTCCAAATCAAGAATTATCAATAGAAACTTAAGGCTTGTGCTGATTATTTGATTCTGTTTCTTGAAGATCCTAAGAGAAGGATACAAAATCTTATTGAAATAATACAAGAATACAGAGGATTTTCAGGATTCAAGGTAAATAAAGAGAAAACAGCTTTGTTAATGAAAAACATGACAGGCAAGGAGGAGAACGAATTAGCACTTGCAACTGCATTTAATAAAGTACAAAAAGCTAAATATCTAGGTGTCTGGATAGCAGAAAGGAATAATGAGATGTTTCAAAATAACTATGAGAATAAATGGAGATAATTAAAGACTTGGAAAGGTGGACTTCCATGAAATTGTCTATGTTGGGGAGAATAGTGACAATTAAAATGTGGGTATCCCCTCAAGAGGCTTTCTTTGGAAGATGGAAGGCAACAGAGAAATGGCTGAGATATGAGATTAGAGAAAACAATGACAAATGCATATAAAATCAAATCAAGAGAAAAATTGGTACAGGAAGGACTGCCGTTAAGTACAGACAGCTAAATGAGAGATTCCACATGCACTTGAAAACCTATGGAATAGAATCCAAAGAAAGGACAGGAGTGATTAAATGGATCTCTGACAATCCACCCCCTCTGTTAGCCCATATATATCAAGAAATATTAACACAGGAGAAACAGGAGGAGACTATGAAATCTGCAATGATTTTGTGGGCGCAGAATATTGGACATTCAATTCAATTAGATGGATGGGAACAGAGCTGGAAAAGAACACAAAATTTTACAATGGCTCAGAATCTTAAAGAGAACTATTTTAAAATGTTTCATAGATGGTACTTGACACCAGAAAAGTTAAAAATGATTTACAATACAGGTACGGGAATGTGTTGGACATGTCAGAAAGAGGTGGGAACAATATTCATATGTGGTGGTCATGTCCCAAAGCAAAGAAATACTGGCATGAAATACATAAAAAGATGTGTTAAATATTGAAGGTTCAATTTGTAAAAAAAAAATGAATCTTGTTTGTTAAACGTGACAAATGTTCTTGAGAATACTAATATTAAGAGGCATTGGAGATTAATATTGTACATGATAACGACAGCGCCAACTGAATATGCCAAAATGTGGAAGTCTCAGCAAATATCCACAGTCGAACAATGGGGGGGGGGGGGCATTTATTGAGAATAGACATGCGGATATTGTTTCACAAAGATTAAAGGGGAAATCGGACGATCAGATAAAAGCTGAATGGACAATTGTAATGGGTAATTGCTGGGAACTGCCAAGTGAAAATGTCTGAATTATGGTTGAAATTAAAGGGGAATAACTGTAACATAACAGGAGTTGATGAGAGAAATGCAAGATCAAACACGTAGGATGAACATGGAATTGTGAGGCATAATTTTTTTATATGTCAATAGATATCTAGAAAATTAAAACTAGACCAAGGAACAAAAACACATGTAAAATTTAAGATTTTTTTTAATTTGTCAAACAATAAAATTATTAAAAAAAAATTATTACACGAAAAAAGATATTGGGACACAACATCACCTGTAATGTAGGTGAATCCCGAAGTGGAAGTCACACTGGCATAAAATATCGCATTACACATGAATCCCAAGACGTGAGTCGTCTACTCAGAGATGGAGGCCACATTGGGACACAACATCCCTTTACATATATGTCAATCCCTAAGCGATACTATATTCAGAGTTGTAAGTTACCTATCTATCCTAAGCCGTGAGTAGTCTACACAGTGGTGCAAGCCACATACCATTAGTTCAACCCCAAGGCATCAACAGTATTCTCAGGTGGGAACCATGTACAATTTGGTGCCGTCACAAATCTACACAGAAGTGCAAGCCACTTACACTGAGCTCGTCAGCGCTTGTGTACTAATGCGGTTTGAAGTTTGAGTAGAATATTCGTGCCTTCGGATTGACCAAAGTGTAAGTTAAATTTCTCATTCAACTTGGTTTGCACCTCAGAGCCTTTCGATTGACCTCATTGTTAGTGGCTTGCACATCTGAGTAGAATACTTAACCTAAATTTAAGTGGATGTTTTCTAAATGTGGCGTGCGCCTCAGTATGCTCATGCCTGTCTGTCAGGGGAACGCTTAACTTTGTACTGACCTCATCGTACGTGGATTACAACTCTCTGTGAAATTGGATTTACCTATGTGTAAGGGAGGTTGTGTCCCAATGTGGCTTGTACCTCTGAGTAGACTACTCCTCGCTTAGGATTGATATACGTCGACGGGATGTTGTGTTCTAATTTGGCTTGTACCTCTCAGTGGAGAACTTGCAAAAAGACTGAGAACCCCATGTTAGGTTTGAGCATACTGTGCTGCAGTCAGTATCTACTGCTGCAGTGTCTATTAACAACCTATTATCTTGCAGTTGTCCGTCTGGTGGGCCACCGACGTGTACAACTCCTGAAGCCTCAAATCCAATAAAGAGGGAAAAAAGAAGAAGGTGCTCTAGTTCGAAGAGTCCAACTTCATTTTTACCTAGCCAGCCGGTTAGAGATTTAATTGATCTGACCACAGTGATAGGAGATGAGAGTGATGCTTCACAAAAAATAGAGACAGTAGGTCAGCAGTCTCTACATGACCCCCTAACTAAGCCAAAGGATATCCAGATCCCTGCTTCAAGCTATTATAGTTCAGTAACAGGCAATGCAGGAGCTATGAGCCATCAAGAATTGCCTGTATTAGCCCCCATGACGGATGAAGCTGAATGACATCTAATAAATGCTGTCCCCTTGGCTTTTATTACCTGGAATATTGCAGGATGGAACTCTAGAAGTAGAGACCCTTCGTTCTCTGCTTATATATCTAGATATCATATAATTTTTCTGCAGGAGACATGGGACGCGGAACATTTGTTTATGGAAGGGTATATGACAATTACGTTAGATGCTGTACCGGGCACAGGACGTGGGAGGCTCTGTGGGGGGTTGGGTATATTGATATCTACTTTATTACAGGTACAAGTAATTAGATTACCTTCATTAGACCAATATACATTGGCAGTTTTGCTTCAATACAACAAGATCCAACTTGTACTGATCAATGTGTATATTCCACCTTTATATGCTCGTGCACAGATAAAACATGTAAGGGATAAATTGAACATATATGTGGAAAACATTGGCAGCATTTCCTGTAGCACATACCATAGTGGCTGGTGATTTTAATGCAAGAATTGGAGCAGATGATAGATCTATCATCTTTTAGCTCTTTGCTAAATTTCATTGCCAACACTTACCCCCTGTAACTATACCCCCCCTTTTGCGCCGCCAGTCTAAAGACGCATATAGAGCATTGTGCTTAATAGAGGATTGTGCTTATAGAGGATTGTGCTTAATGCAAACTTTTTCCAAATTGAACTTGGTGATTCTGAATGGGTCTACAAGTGATGACTATCCAGCTGAGTACACTCACTGGACAGGCCTTAAGCCCTCCCTTTTAGACTATGTTTGCATCTCAATGAGTTTAATACCCTATCTGTCTAAGTTCTCAGTTGTCAGTCGTCCTGAGAGTGACCATTTTCCTGTAATGTTGTGTATGAAGGCCTTTGATAGGATGTATGTACCTACACGCCGTATTACAGTGATGTCTGATGACCTCTGTCCTATACGCGCTAAATGGTCACCCCATCAAGCGGAAATACTTACAGATTTCCTGGGAAGGGAACCAGCTAAGTGCCTTCATTCATTAATAGTAAACTCAGAGTCAGATGACGAGGTACTGGATAATTTTAACAACTTGATCAAATTAATACAGTCTCTGTTAACTGTTCCCCAACATAATTTCGTTGGGCAGAAATTAAGAACACAACATGAGTGGTTTGATCAAGAATGCCACGAAGCCTGGAATTCCTTAAAGCGGCTTTTCAAATTGTATAAAGAGGAAACCAACTCTTGCCCAGTATCAGAAGTTATGAGACTGAAAAAACAGTATAAACAGTTGATCCGCCAGAATAAAAGGGATAATATGCGAGTTTCTTGGGAGCGTCTGATAGCAGCAGTTAGTACAAATAACTGCACTCTCTTTTGGAGAGTGGTAGCACCATCTTTCCCAAGAAATATTTATAAACCATCATCCCAGATTCCAGCCCATATCTGGGAAGACCATTTTAGATCTATGTATGCTGAAAAAGAACACTCCATGATTGAATTGGAGCTGGATATATCTTCCCTTCCATACTGGCCCCCAATCTCTTGTGTAGAAATCAAGAACTTAATTAAACAACTCAGACCAGGGAAAGCACCCGGTGCTGATTTTATCACCTATGAGATAATAAAAAATGACCTAGACTGGTGGATCCCGCTGTTAACCTCACTTTTCAATGTAATTGACCGTACAGCTATGATTCCAAAAGACTGGGGCTTAGCTATAATAATCCCAATTTATAAGAAAGGAAAAAGAGATGATCCTGCAAATTTTCGTCCAATCAGTCTGTTAAGTCAGATTAGTAAAATGTATGCTAAACATCTACAGGTTAAATTAATAGACTGGATGGAAACTGAGGGTATTTTGAGGGAACAAGCTGGTTTTAGGGAAGGTAGATCGACAATAGATCATGCAATGGTACTGCAACATCTCGCAGAGAAGTACACTCACCAAGCTGGTCAATCTCTCTATGCAGCATTTATTGATTTTAAGTCAGCATTTGACTCAATATCCAGATTCAGATTATGGCTTAAACTTAAAAATTCCACAATAGACAAGCGCTTACTTCTGTTGCTCATCAAAATCCATGAGAATACCAGATTGAAGGTCAGGTTTGGTAATAAAGGATATGTTACTAAGGAAGTACAAGTAAAGAAAGGAGTCAGACAGGGATGTGTACTGGTTCCACTTTTATTTAACTATTATGTAAATTAATTGATTCCTTATCTGAGTAACTCTGCCTTCCATCCCCCTAAATTAGCCCATAGGCATATTAATTTATTACTATATGCTGATGATGCAGTAATCTTGTCATTGACCTCTGTTGGCCTTAAGAGATCACTTATCCAGTACTGTGCTAAAGAGGAATTAATAATAAATTACACCAAGACTAAGATTCTTACTTTTTCAAAACATCCTAAGCAAATAAGTTGGGTTCTAGGAGGACAACTAGTCGAGCAGGTTAAGATCTTTAAATATTTGGGGATAGTTTTTCAAGCTTCAGGAAGTAGAAATGCTCAATCAGATTACGTGTCCGGTAATGCGCAGAGAGCTGCTGTAGCCATTCAAAATTATTATTTCAGCAAAGGAGCACAGTTCATCCTAGCTGCAATTAAACTATTTACATCTAAAACCCGACTCCAACTGATATATGGAGCTCAGCTGGGGATGTATAGTAATATGATCTCTCTAGAAAGAGTTCAAACAAAATTTCTGAGGAACATATTTCAGGTTGCTCGATGTGTTCCAAATGCTGTATTGCGAAAGGAGGCAGGAGTCAGTAAATTGGAATCAAGTATCTGGTTGAACATCTTTACCTACTGGCTAAAGCTACATAATAATCAGAAGGGACTGACCCAGTTAATTCTGGTTGATAAATATAAATCCTCATGGGAAACAGCTGTGCTTCAGAAGTTGAGCCTTTGTGGACTTTCGAGCAATTATATCCTAGGATTAGGATTAGATCAAGCAAAAGCTATTGTAAAACAAAGGATACTAGATATAGAAGGTCAAACAGAAATTGCTACCTTTACTAATTATATACTTGCCAATAATCAACTGATGATCTCTAGACCAGCCGCATACTTATACTACGTCACTGTGCCCAAATTCAGGAGAGCCTTAACATTGGCTCGATTTAATGTTCTTCCCACAGCGATATTGGAAGGGAAATATAGGAAAATATGAGATGCGATATTGCCCTTGCAATACCGGTGCGGTAGAAACTACAATTCATGTACTTCTATATTGTCAGTTTTACCGAGACATTCGACAAGAGCTGATCACTCCTCTACTAATCCAATTCCCAGGACATTCTGATGCTTTTTATCTACGCCATCTGCTGGATAATCAGGAGCAAACTGTTATGCTCAAAGTAGCAAGGTTTTTGTATATTATGTGTAAGATACGTTTTCAAACGGTTAATAATAGTAATAGTGGCTGATGCGAGTCGTTTAAATTTTGTTATTGGTCCTTGTTAGTTTTTATGTATTTATTATTGTTTTATTGGTCAATGACCGAAATAAAGTGTCTATGTTGGTTTGAGCATACTGTTATACTTTCTACAAAAGTACAGGAAATGATTACCATATATGAAAAAGTACAGGCTACAAAAGTTTTAAGTTTCAAAACGATGAATTACTGTTTCAAAAAGAAGTATCCCTTTACCAGGGAATGTTCTCCCTTGGTCTCATCAACTCCCAAACTCCCTATATTCCATGTATTGCCAAGCCGCATACCTAAGCTCTTGATAGGATAAGAAGCGCAGCTGTCTGACTTATTTTTCTCTATTTTTCTACTCAAGCAAGCAGTTTGTATTCATTCATCCCTTCATCATTTCCCCCTTCTCTGCCAAATTCTATTTCTACTGCAATTTGAGCATAATTTGCTTAAGCCTACTTTTGAGCCATAACAGCAAAATGAGCTGCTTTTCCCTCCATAACTTCAGAGAGAGAGGGGCCCGTATACATATCATCGTTAGAAACCCTCCTACAATCAAAACTTTGATACATAAAAACAAAGTTTTCAGCCAGCCAAAATTGGGGAACCATGAAGTCAACCAATCCGAAGGATATCCAATGCCACTGTCATTGTCTTGTATTAGCCCTTGTAGATGTAATATCTCATCTTCTATAGTCTTATTCAAATAATGGAAGGTGACCTTGCATTTACTGTAGAACAAAACCCCCCTTTTCTGGCTTGTAGGTAGTCCAAGGCCATCCGATGTTGTAACAGTAACTGATTGAGCCCTTCAATTTCTTGTTGAAGGGCTCATATCAACCTCCCAGCTGCGTTTATAGTTTTCTCCAATCTACAAGTCAATCCTAGTATAATACGATTTTCTTGAGCTATGATTCCTGGATAGGATCCCAAACTAAGGACGCCCGTTATTAGTCCACCCCCTACTCTACTGGCCTCAGTCTTAGCCAATTTCCCTCCTACAATGACCAAATCTTCACATTGACTACCTAGTGGTCCCACCAGCTTCTTTCTTCTTCTAGCAGCCCGTTTTGGTTATCCTGGAAAGAAAACTTGAACAGGTATCGTCATATACCCAATGACCCACACTAAGTCCCTGGGTTATAATTGGTGGCCCATCCATTAAAACGACAGATTTGGGTCCCGAGCCATCAGTCCGGAACATATACTGCCAGATTCTGTATAATTAGGAGTAAACATAGGATATTCCGGATGAAAATCTCTAAAACTGTCTCGGGTTGATAGGGTTGATACGATTTGTTGTATGAACCATACAAATAACGTCTACTACTACAAGCCCAATAATTTCCTAATTTAGCATAGAATAAAGAATGCTGTATATATCCTTTACATTTAGAATTCCAGTTTCCACTATGGTAACAACAAAAACACATTCCAGGGGAATAGGTATAAAATTTTATCTGCCTAAGCCGAGTTTTGTTTAGGCTGCCATAAGCTTTAGCAAACATATTGGGATTTCCCTTTAATGTTGACTGCAGGGCTCCTACAACCACCTCCGGTTCATTAATGAAGGAGTGCATAAAAACCAAAATCTGCCACGGTCTGCAGATGTTCATAAATCAGAGTGACATTGGGTCCATGTTGTTGGAACATATGTGCCGCATGTTGCTTAAACCAATTGGGCCTAACTATTCCACACATCATGCCCCACATTCTTACCACCATTATCCACTTCATCTTCGGAGCCAAACAGAGGTCCAAACCTACTTATCCCACACCAGTATCTTCTATACATACGTAAGAAATACACCAGATCCAAAATTCCAAAAAGTACACACACTACTATTATTACTAGTTCACTAACACTCATTGGTCATCATCATCCTCCGTAGGGGATCTAGCAGTGCGTAGAATAGTCAGCCTCCGGAGTGACTATAGCAAGGCCTAGTCCCGGTCTTCCTTCTTCTGCAGTTGCTAGGTCGGACCGTAGGTAGAGCTACCAGCCTCCAGACGTGTGGCAGCAGTACGGTCTAGCCTAGCTTTTTCATTCACCTGTTGCGGATCTGACTGTGCGTAGAGTGGTCAATTCCCTGGTATGACCACAGCAGAGTCTAGTCCGAACCTTCTCTCCCCTCTCTCCGTCGGGACAATTTCAATCTCAGGGGGTTCTCTTGTGATGAGATCACAGACCAATCAGTAAATGCTCGTTTCACCCTAGTATAGTGTATCCAGGGTTTTAGTCCCGCTACCTTTACTGCTCTGTGGGTAACTAACAATGCCTGGTATGGCCTCCTCCACCCTGGTGACAGGGGCTCTCCTTTCCAATCTTTAACCCACACCTCATCCCCAGGTTGAAAGGGATGTGCTTTCGTGAGGAACGGAACTCGTCTAACCTCTAAGGCCTGGGCCTTCTCTAGAGACTTTCCTAGTGCCTGCACCTCTTCTTGGAGGGCCAGACTTCCCAACTCCCGAACGTCCCCTCTTAGTCCTTTTAGGATGGCCGGAGGTCTTCCGTACAGCATTTCAAATGGAGTTAGCCCAGTTGTCCGATGGGAAGGTGCATCTTATCCTCAGAAATGCTATAGGGAGCCCATCTAACCACTTGAGTTTCGTTTCCTGACACAACTTCGCAAGCTGTCTCCAATGTTCTATTCATTCTCTCCACTGTCCCAGAACTTTGGGGTTTAGATGCACAATGTAGCTTCCAGGTCTCTGCAAGATTCGCCTAGGGTCTCTGCAAGATTCTTTATTACTCCATGCACAAAAGCTGGGCCGTTGTCAGGTCCAATGTGGAGGGGCAGTCCATACCTCGGTATGATGTCCCGCAGCAAGGCTCGTACTACCTCTTTTGCCTTCTCAGTTCTGGTAGGATATGCTTAAACCCATACAGTGTGAGTACGTACCATTACCAGCATGTACCAGTACTGTCCCGTCCGTGGCATTTCTGTAAAATCCACCACTAGGGATTCGAAAGGAGTAGATCCTTGATGCTGTACTCCCCCCTCCAATCTTGGTCCTTCGCGCGGGTTATTCCGAGCACAAATTTGACACCGCAACGATCTTAGCGTGGTGTACTGGCCCATTCTGTCTATGAACACATCTTTCTCCAATAGCTGAGCTAACGCCATTTTCCCCAAGTGTGTAGCTTCGTGCACCTTCTGCACAACTGACCATCCCATAGATTGAGGTATGTACCTCCTTCCGTCTGACAAAACCCACCAGCTGTCTTTGTCCAACTTAGCCCTCAGGTCTTTTTCAGCCCTCTCATTTTCTTGTTGGGTGTACCTAGTGATCTGGTCACTCAATGATACTTGGAAGAGTGGCGTTACCAATTCTTCGGGCAAATCTTCCGTCTCATTTTCCAATTCCCTTTCTGCAGCCTCCTTTGAAGCTTCATCTGCCTTTCGGTTCCCACGAACCACTGGATCATATCCTTTCTGGTGTCCTCTATAGTGGGTTACACCGACCTTACGAGGAGTCCATACAGCTTCTAATAGGTGCTCTATTTCTCTTCCGTACTTGATCTCTTGTCTGGAAGAGTTGATTAATCCTTTTTCTTTGTACAGTGCCCCATGCGCATGTAGGGTAGTAAAAGCATACTTTGTGTATATATTCAGGGTGAGTCCCTCAGCTAACTCCAAAACTCTAATAAGGGCGATAAGTTCCGCCTTCTGAGCTGAAGTACCAACGGGTAACGCTCTGGCCTCTATTACCTTATCCGTTGTGACCGCTTTCCTTCTTGGACAAAGCTGCTTCCATCTGTATAGTAGGTAAAATCAGGATGGGGCTACGGGGTGTCCCGCAAGTCTGGTCTGCTTCATCCATGGTTTGAAGACAATCATGATGTGTGACCTCAGATTCTACAGGGAGCAACGTTGCGGGATTCAAAGCATGTTTCCAACTTTAACATTCCTTGATACTTGGACATTCGGCTATTAGTGAACCAATACAGAGTGTGGGACTTTCACTGTCAGATCCTGGCCTAGGGTTAATTTGTCTGCTTCTGTTACGAACAAGGCGGTTGCCGCTATTGCCCTTAAGCACCCAGGCCATCCTCTGGCAACAGGATCTGTTTAGAGAGGTATGCCACAGGGCGATGCCAAGATCCCAATATCTGTGTCAGTACTCCCACTGCTATTCCTCTTTCTTCATCAAAATATAGAGTGAATGTCTTTGTCATATCAGGCAGGCCCAGCGCTGGAGCTTCCATCAAAGCCTTCTTTATCTGCTCCCGGGACCTCTTTTGTTCTGTTCTCCACGTAAATTCAGAATTCTCCGGACCTTTGGTAGCTTCATATAAGGGTTTACTCAGTACTGCAAAGTTAGGAATCTACAAAATTCTACAAAACCCAGCTGCACCTAAGAATTCTCGCACCATCTTCCGATTCCGGGGCTCAGGTATGGCACACACAGCCTCCTTCCTTTCTTGACCTTGCACTCGCTTTCCCTGAGTCACTTGGAATCCCAGATACCGAACCTCTGTCTGGCACAGCTGGGCCTTCTTCCTAGATACTTTGTAGCCTACCTCCCACAAAGCTCCACTGTAGCCTCTTTACACTCTTCCTCACTGTTGGCTGCCAACAGCAGATCATCTATGTATTGCAGCAAAACTCGTCTCTCAGGCTCAGATCTGAATCTTCTCAAGTCTTGACTAGATGTCCCAAAAATGGTGGGCGAGTTCTTCCAACCCTGTGGCAAGCGAGTCCAAGCATACTGAGTTTTCTGGCCCGTAACAGCATCTTCCATCTGGAAGGCAAATATTTCTTGGCTTTGTGGGGCCACCAGAATACAGAAGAAAGCATCCTTAAGATCCAACACCGTAAAGTGAGTAGCTGTAGATGGAACTAGTCCCATTAGAACATACGGGTTTGGCACCACTGGGTGTGGGGTCACTATAGCCTCATTCAGCATCCTTAAATCTTGAACTGGGCGATATTCTTTCATTCCAGGCTTCAACACAGGGAGTAATGGGGTGTTCCACGGAGAGCGGCATCCCCGAATCCAGCCGATCCAAATGTTTCTGAATCCCTTTCAAGGCTTCCCTGGGCAAGTCATACTGCTTTACACAAATGGGAACGGCATTCGGCATCAATTCCACTATCATGGGGGCCACAAATCAGGCTAACCCAGGCGGATTATCTTTGGCCCATACTCCTGGGGGGTCCAAAAGTAGTAGGTTGTTCCTGACAAACCATAATCTGATAACTTCGCCATTCTTCTTCCATTTGATAGTTTACTGAGATGCTTTTTGGTCCTCTAAAATTTACTTCCATCACCCCATCCTCTTCAATGGAAATCTGGACTCTCAATTTAGCCAACAGATCTCAACCCAATAGAGGTACAGGGCAGTTTGGCAGATATAAAACTAACTTGGTGTCTTCCTAAATCCACAATCATTTTCTCCAAAATAGGGTTTTGCTCTGTTCTTCCGGTGGCTCCGACAATTCTTATGGCATTTTCAGTTTTCAGAGCTACGGCTGAATTTAATACGGAATGGGCAGTGCCCGTATCCACCATCATTGGGATGGCTCAACCCCCAATTTGTGCTGTGACCATAGGCTCCCCGGGGCCGAGAGCAAGGGGGCCCGGTCTGTCCTAATCATAATGTTCCATTTCAGCCAACCCAGTCCTCGAATTCTTCATTCACCTCTGGCTCATAACTTCCATTCGCCACTCTTCCTCTTCCTCTTCCTCTATTTGCCCCTCTTCCTCTTCCTCGGTCCATTCCTCTCCGTTTGCTAATCCCCTCTGTCTAGGGCATTCGTTTTTCCAACGCCCCACCTGTCGGCAGAGGGCACATTCATTGCGTCCCAATGGAATTCCGCTTCTTCCCATTCCTCTTCCACCTTTCCGATATCCTTCCTTTGCCATTAGTGCCGCAGCCAACAATTCCGCTTTCTTGTGCATTCTCCTATCTCGCTCCTGCTTTTCTTCCTGCTCCCTATTTATGTACACCTTCCCGGCAATGCTCACCAATTGACTGAGATTCATTCCTTCAAACCCTTGTTGTTTTTGTAACTTCTTCCGAATATCAGGGTAGCTTCCTGTCACAAACGCCACAGTCACCGTTTGGAGGTTCTCGGCAGCGAACAACCTTTCAACAACCTTTCTAAGTATTTACCTGGGGCCTCAGTAGGTCCTTGTGTCACTTCCTGTACTTTGGCCAAATTGGTAGACTTCTTCGCGCCTCTCCTCATTCCAGTCAACAGTATTGCCCGATATTCTGCTAATCTGTCCCTTTGTTGGTTATCATTAGGCTACCACTGTGGATCCACAGTGGGGACTCGCAGCCGCACCCAGGCATTTACATCTTGCACTTCTGGGCCCGCTCTTGCCGCGGCTACCTTTTCCACTTGCTCCAATATTCTCCGCCTCTCTTCGGTAGTAACTAAAGTGAACAACTGTTGGCAGTCCTGCCAGGTGGGGAGATGGGTAGCCGTAATGCTGGTACACAGCTCTACCATCTCTTGGGGCTTTTCCGTATATGACCCATAGTGGGTCTTCCAGTTCAATAAATCCGACAAGGTAAAAGGGGTGTAACTGGTAACTCTGTACTCGCCGGTATCCTCCTTCTTCATTGGGGGCTGCTACCAGCTGAGTAACTTGTCGCAATGGTGTGACCACGTCCTCACTTTCGTCATCGGTATCATCTGATTCATCCATCTCCTTCTGATGCTTGGACTTCTTAACCTTGGTTTTCTATTTCGGCCCTGTCCTAAGATCATAGGCTCCGGGAGATTCCACCATCCCCCTGGGCAACTGGGCAAGGTCCCATCAGTCCCCCGGTGGTGGTTCCCTCCTGCTCCAGAAGGTCCAGTTGTAAGGGTTGGGCTTGTGGCAGCAAAGCTGGCTGCTGTGGGGGTATGGCTGATGGCTGCTGGGCTGGCTGCAGCGGCAGCAGACCTTGCTGCTGAGCTGGCTGCGGCGGCAGCAGAGCTGGCGGTGGCACATATGGGGGAGGGGGAGCGCTAGGTTCCTCCAGAACCAATTCCGCCAATATTTGTCTTTTTCCAAACTTTCGTCTGGTTCGATCCTGCATCACTACCATAGTCCTACTAATTTGCTCCTGACATTGCCGCAACCAAGGGGGATTTTGGGTGACCACTGTGTCCCGTGAATCTATGTATGGATATTGAGTGGGGTGGCCCGGCTCGCCAACCACCACTGAGTACACTGCCCTGATTGGTGAAGGTTCCAGGCTCCCCTCTGGGGGCCACCCCGCCTTAAAGGATGGCCATTCTACTTCACATAAGGTTCTCAACCGTTCAGGCATAATCCCCACTAAATCCTTTCTTAAAGTTTTTCAACATACAGGCTAAAGGGGTTTGTCAGCTCTGCCCCTCCCCATTTCCTCCCAAAGCGGACAACACACACAAGGAAAAGGGGATTTGACCCGTGGGTAAGGGTCCCACGGATTGACACAAAGGGGGAGAGAGAGCACTGGACCACGCTGACCCACGCATCGGGAAACTCAACCGTATGACTTGGAAACTGCGGCGTCACATAACCGTGCATTCAAACATTCACATTAAAACACAACCTCCCACCTTCAATACCACACCCAAAAGCTCTGCGGCTTCACCCACAACAGTGGGGTTGTTGGCTGGAGAGCCGCTTCCAGAGCCGTGGCCCACTCTGAAGCAATCCTTGCAACAAGAAAAGTCGAGGGCGCCCTCGGTTGTATCAGGAAGGGGGCGATGGTTCCGCCAAAGTGGGCAAAAGCCCCTCGATTTCCCGGCCAACGCACCAGAAAATGTTGTGGTGAATCAGAGAATCGAGACCAGCAGTTCAGAAAACAAGAGTTTATTTTACTGCGCAGGGATCTCAGTGGATTCAACTTCCAAAAAGACTGAGAACCTCGTGTTAGGTTTCAGCATACTTTTATAGTTTCGAAAAAACAAGTACAGGAAATTATTACCATATATGAAAAAGTTCACGTTACAAAAGTTTTAAGTTTCGAAATGATGAATTACAGTCACAAAATGAAGTATCCTTGTACTCGGGAGTATTCTCCCTTGGTCTCATCAACTCCCAAACTCCCTATATTCCATGTATTGTCAAGCTGCATACCTAAACTCTTGATAAGATAAGAAGCGCAGAAGCTGATCAATCCCAAGTTATCAATAGTCTATTCAGAGGTGTAAGCCACCTTCAACCACAAGTTTCCCTTACACATAGGTCAATCGAAACAAAAGGAAGAGGGTTTTACCTAGTGGCTCTTTACTGCTGAGTAGACTAATTTAAGCCCTGGGACTTCCGAACATATAAGTTGCTCTTAACTCGGAGTCGACCAACTGACAGGTTGAGATTGCCCTAGGTGTAGCGGATCTTACCACGGAGTAGACCCACTGAAGCCTTTGGATTTACCTACAAGAAAATGGCTACCTGCTAGTAGACCCACGGGAGGCCCAGGGTTTTACATAGGTGTAAGTGTCTTTTCACTATGAGTAGACCCAGTAAATCCTTAGACTTAACAAGGTGTAAGTGGCTGTTACCTCCGAGTACACCCACTGGCGCCTTGGGATTTACTAAGCTGTAAGGGAATGTGCTTCAATGTGGCGCTTAGTAGTACACCCACTGGCGCCTTGGGATTTACTCAGGTGTAACCAGGTGTTTTTGAAGGTGTTGCATACCTCGAAGTAGACCCACTGGTGCCTTGAGATTTGCTCAGGTGTAAGGGGAAGTGGTGGGCGGCGGCGTTTACCTCCGAGTGGACGGACTGCCGGCTTGGGATTTACTCAGGCGTAAGCAGACACACTGGTACCTTGGGATATTCGAAGGTGTAAGAGGATGTGCTTGAAAGTGGCTCTTAGCTCCGAGTAGACCCACTGGAGCCCTGGGATTTACTCAGGTGTAAGCGGATCTGTTAGAAGGTGGCGCTTACCTCCGAGTAGACCCACAGGCGCCCTTGGATTTACTCAGGTGTAAGGGGATGTGTTTGAAGGCGGAGCTGACCTAAGAGGAGACACACTGGCACCTTAGGATTTACTCAGGTGTAAGGGGATGTGCTTGGAGTTGGCATTGACCTCCAAGTAGACCCAATGGCGACTTGGGATTTACCCAGGGGTAAGTGGGTGTGCTTGCAGGTGGCGCTGACCACCGAGCAGAGCCAGTGGCGCTCTGGGATTTACTCAGGTGTAACGGGATGGGCTTTATGGAGTAAACCCGCTTCCGCCTTGGCATTTACTGAGGTCAAACCTGTTGTGGTTTAATGGGGCGCTTACCTCCGAGTACACCCGCTAGCGCCTTGGGATTTACTGAGGTGTAAGTGGATGTGGTTGAATGTGGCGGTTACCTTCTAGAAGACCCACTGGGGCCTTGGGATGTAGTCAGGTGTAAGCGGGTTTTTTTTAAGGTGGCGCTTACCTCCGGGTAGACCCACTGGCGCCTTGGGATTTACTCAGGTGTAAGGGGATGTGTTTGAAGGTGGCCCTAACCTCTGAGCAGATGAAGCGGGGCCTCGGGATTTACTCTGGTGTAAGGGGATGTCTCTGAAGGTGGCGCTTACCTGTCGAGTAGACCCACTGGCGCCTTGGTATCTACTCAGGTGTAAGGGCACGTGCTTTAAGGTGGCACCTACCTCCGAGCAGACCCACTGACGCCTTGGGAATTACGAAGGTGAAAGGGGATGTGGTGGAAGGTGGCCCTAACCTCTGAGTAGACGGAGTGGCGCTTTGGGATTTACTCAGGTGCAAGCAGGTGTGCTTGGAGCTTGAAGGTGACGTCTACCTCTGAGCACACCCACAGGCACCCTGGGATTTACTCAGGTGTAAGGGGATGTGTTTGAAGGCGGAGCTGACCTAAGAGGAGACACACTGGCACCTTAGGATTTACTCAGGTGTAAGGGGATGTGCTTGGAGTTGGCATTGACCTCCAAGTGGACCCAATGGCGACTTGGGATTTACCCAGGGGTAAGTGGGTGTGCTTGCAGGTGGCGCTGACCACCGAGCAGAGCCGGTGGCGCTCTGGGATTTACTCAGGTGTAACGGGATGGGCTTTATGGAGTAAACCCGCTTGCGCCTTGGCATTTACTGAGGTCAAACCTGTTGTGGTTTAATGGGGCGCTTACCTCCGAGTACACCCGCTAGCGCCTTGGGATTTACTGAGGTGTAAGTGGATGTGGTTGAATGTGGCGGTTACCTTCTAGAAGACCCACTGGGGCCTTGGGATGTAGTCAGGTGTAAGCGGGTTTTTTTTAAGGTGGCGCTTACCTCCGGGTAGACCCACTGGCGCCTTGGGATTTACTCAGGTGTAAGGGGATGTGTTTGAAGGTGGCCCTAACCTCTGAGCAGATGAAGCGGGGCCTCGGGATTTACTCTGGTGTAAGGGGATGTCTCTGAAGGTGGCGCTTACCTGTCGAGTAGACCCACTGGCGCCTTGGTATCTACTCAGGTGTAAGGGCACGTGCTTTAAGGTGGCACCTACCTCCGAGCAGACCCACTGACGCCTTGGGAATTACGAAGGTGAAAGGGGATGTGGTGGAAGGTGGCCCTAACCTCTGAGTAGACGGAGTGGCGCTTTGGGATTTACTCAGGTGCAAGCAGGTGTGCTTGGAGCTTGAAGGTGACGTCTACCTCTGAGCACACCCACAGGCACCCTGGGATTTACTCAGGTGTAAGAGGATGTGTTTGAAGGTGGCGCTTATCTCCTAGTAGTCCCACTGGCACCTTGGGATATACTCAGGTGTAAGCGGGTCTCCGAGTAGAACCACTGGCGCCTCGGGATTCGCTCAGGGGTAAGGGGATGGGCTTTATGGTGGCTCTTACCTCCGAGTAAACCCACTCGCGCCTTTGGATTTACTCAGGTATAAGTGGATGTCGTTGAAGGTGGCGCTTACCTACTAGCAGACGAAGTGACGCTTTGGGATTTCGTGAGGTGTCTGTCGGTGCGCTTCAAGGTGGCTCTTACTTCGGAGTAGACCCATTGGCCCCTTCAGATTTACCAAGGTATAAGGGGAGGTGCTTGAAGGTGACGCTTACCTCGAGTAGACCAACTGCCGCCTTTGGATTTACCGTGGTGTAAGCGGGTGTGCTTGAAGGCGGCGCTGACCTCCGAGTAGACCCACTGGCGCCCTGGGATTTATGTAGGTTTAAGGGGATGTGTTTCAATGCGGCGCTTACCTCGGAGTAGACCCACTGGCGCCCAGGGATTTACTCAGGTGTAAGCGGATCTATTTGAAGGTGGCGCTTATCTCCGAGAAGACCCACTGGCGCCTTGGGATTTACTGAGGTGTAAGGGGATGTCTCTTAAGGTGGCGCTTACCTGTCGAGTTGACCCACTGGCGCCCTGTGATTTACTGAGGTGTAAGCGGGTCTGCTAGAAGGTGGCACCTACCTCCGCGTAGACCCACTGGCGCCTTGGGATTTACTCAGGTACAAGCAGGTCTGCTAGAAGGTGGCACGTACCTTCGAGTAGACCAACAGGCGCCTTTGGATTTACTCGGGTGTAAGCGTGTTTTTTTTGAGGTGGCGCTTGCCTCGAAGTAAACCCACTGGCGCCTTCAGATTTACTAAGGTATATGGGGAGGTGCTTGAAGGCGGCGCTTACCTCCGAGTAGAGCCAGTGGCACCTTCAGATGTGCTAAGGTATAAGGGGAGGTGCTCGAAGGTAGCGCTTACCTCGAGTAGACCAACTGGTGCCTTGGGATCTAATCGGGTGTAAGGGGATGGGGTGGAAGGTGGCGTTTACCTCCGAGTGGACGGACTGGCGGCTTGGGATTTACTCAGGCGTAAACAGACGTACTGGTACCTTGGGCTTTTCTAAGGTGTAAGATGATGTGCTTGAAAGAGACACTTACCTCCAAGGAGACCCACTGGCGTCTTTGGATTTACTCAGGTGTAAGGGGATGGTTTTTATGGTGGAGTAAACCTGCTCCCGCCTTGGGATTTACTGAGGTCAGACCTGTTGTGGTTTAATGTAGCACTTACCTCCGAGTAGACCCACTAGCGCCTTGGGATTTGCTGTGGTGTAAGTGGATGTGGTTGAATGTGGCGGTTACCTCCGAGTAGACCCACTGGCGCCTTGGGATTTGCTGTGGTGTAAGTGGATGTGGTTGAATGTGGCGGTTACCTTCTAGAAGACCCACTGGCGCCTTGGGATTTACTCAGGTGTAAGGGGACGTGCTTCAAGGTGGCACCTACCGCCGAGTAGACCCACTGGCGCCTTGGGAATTACTCAGGTGTAAGGGGACGTGCTTCAAGGTGGCACCTACCGCCGAGTAGACCCACTGGCGCCTTGGGAATTACTAAAGTTTAAGGGGATGTGTTTGAAGGTGGCCCTAACCTCTGAGGATACGAAGCGGGGCCTCGGGATTTACTCCGGTGTAAGGCGATGTATCTGAAGGTGGCGCTTACCTGTCGAGTAGACCCACTGGCGCCTTGAGAACTACTCAGGTGTAAGGGGAGGTGCTTTAAGGTGGCACCTACCTCCCAGTAGACCCACTGGTGCCTTCGGAATTACTAATGTGCAAGGGGATGTGGTGGAAGGTGGCCCTAAACTCTGAGTAGTCTCGCTGGCTCCTTCGGATTTACTGAGTTTTAAGGGGATGTCTCTGAAGGTGACGTTTACCTGTCGAGTAGGCCCAGTGGCGGCTTGGGATTTACTCCGGTGTGAGGGCATGTGTTTGCAGGTGGGGCTTATCTCTTAGTAGACCCGCTGGCGCCTTGGGATTTACTGAGGTGTAAGCGGGTTTTTTTTAAGGTGGCGCTTACCTCCGAGTAGACTCAGTGGCTCCTTGGAACTTAGTGGGGTGTAAGGGGATGTCCGCGAAGGTGGCGCTTACCTGTCGAGTAGACCAACTGGCGCCCTGGGATTTACTCAGGTGTAAGGGGATCTCCTTCAAGGTCACGTTTACCTCCAAGTAGAACCACTGGCGCCTTGGGAATTACGAAGGTGAAAGGGGATGTGCTTGAAGGTGGTCCTAACCTCTGAGTAGACGAAGTGGCGCCTTGGGATTTTCTCAGGTGCAAGCAGGTGTGCTTGGAGATGGCGCTTACCTCCGAGTAGACCTACTGGCGCCTTGGGATTTACTCAGGCGTAAGCAGACGTACTGGTACCTGGGGCTTTTCTAAGGTGTAAGATGATGTGCTTGAAAGTGACACTTACCTCCAAGGAGACCCACTGGCGACTTGGGATTTACTGAGGTGTAAGCGGGTTTTTTTTAAGGTGGCGCTTACCTCCGAGTAGACTCACTGGCTCCTTGGGATTTACTTAGGTTTAAGGGGATGTCTCTGATTGAGGCGCTTACCTGTTGAGTAGACCCGCTGGCGCCTTGGGATTTATTCAGGTGTAAGGGGATGTGTTTGAAGGTGGCGCTTATGTCCTAGTAGACCCACTGGCGCCTTGGCATTTGCTCAGGTGTAAAGGATGGGCTTTATGGTCCAGTACACCCACTAGCGACTTAGGATTTACTCAGGTGTAAGTGGATGTGGTTTAACGTGGCGGTTACCTTCTAGTAGACCCTCTGGCGCCTTGGGATTTACTCAGGTGAAAGGGGCTGTGCTTGAAGGTGGCATTGACCTCGAAGTTGACCCGCTGGGGACTTTGCATTTCCTCAGGTGTAAGCGGGTGTGCTTGCAGGTGGCGCTTACCGCCAAGTAGAGCCACTGGCGCCCTGGGATTTACTCAGGTGTAAAGGGACGTCCTTTAAGGTGGCGTTTACCTCCAAGTACAACCACTGGCGCCTTGGGATTTCCTCAGTTGTAAGGGAACGTGCTTCAAGGTGGCACCGACCTCTGAGTAGACCCACTGGCGCCTTGGGAATTACCAAGGTGTAAGGGGATGTGCTTGAAGGTGGCCCTAACCTCTGAGCAGAGGAAGTGGCCCCTTGGGATTTCCTCAGGTGCAAGCAGGTGTGCTTGGAGATGACGCTCACGGTAGAGTAGACCCACTGGTACCTTGGGATTTTCCAAGGTGTAAGAGGATGTGTTTGAAAGTGGCGCTTACCTCTGAGTAGAACCACTGGCCCCTTGGGACTTACTCAGGTGTAAGCGGATCTTTTTGAAGGTGGCGCTTACCTCCGAGTAGACCAACTGGCGGCTTGGCAGTTACTAAGGTGTAAGGAGATGTGCTTGAAGGTGGCCCTAACCTTTGAGTAGACGGAGTTGCGCCTTGGGATTTACTCAGGTGCAAGCAGGTGTGCTTCGAGATCGCGCTTACGGTAGATATACCCACTGGTACCTTGGGATTTTCTAAGGTGTAAGGGGATGTGCTTCAAAGTGGCGCTTATCTCCTAGTAGTCCCACTGGCACCTTGGGATATACTCAGGTGTAAGCGGGTCTGCTAAAAGGTGGCACTTACCTCCCTGTAGACCCACTGGCGCCTTGGGGTTTACTTAGGTACAAGCGGATCTGCTAGAAGGTGGCACTTACCTCCGAGTAGACCAACAGGCGCCTTTCGATTTACTCAGGTGTAAGCGTGTTTTTTTTAACCTCCGAGTAGACCCGCTGGCGCCTTGGGATTTATTGAGGTGTAAGGGTATGTGCTTCAAGGTGGCGCCTACCTCTGAGTACACACCCAGAGGCACCCCGGGATTTACTCAGGTGTAAGGGGATGTGTTTGAAGGTGGAACTGACCTAAGAGGAGACACACTGGCGCCTTGGGATTTTCTCAGGTGTAAGGGGGATGTGCTTGAAGTTGACATTGACCTCCGAGTACACCCACTGGCGACTCGGGATTTACTCAGGTGTAAGGGGATGTGTCCTAGTAGAACCCCTGCTGCCTTTGGATTTACTCAGGTGTAAGCGGGTGTGCTTGCAGGCGGTTCTTACCTCCGAGTAGACACTTTTGCATTTTAGGCTTTACTGAAGTGTACGCAGGTGTTCTTGAAGGTGACGCTGACGTCCGAGTAGAGCCCCTAGCGCCTTGGGATTTTCTCAGGTGGAAGGGGATGTGGTTGAAGGTGGCACTGACCTCCAAGTAGACCCACTGGCAACTTGGGATTTACTCAGGTGAAGCGGCTGTGCTTGCAGGTGGCGCTTGCCTCCGAGTATAACCACTGGGGCTCTGGGATTTACTCAGGTGTAAGGGGATGTGCTTGATGGTGGCGCTTACCTCCTAGTAGAACTCCTGGTGCACTTGAAGGCGGCCGTTACCTCAGAGTAGACACTCTTGCGTTTTACGATTTACTGGGGTGTACGCGGGTGTTCTTGAAGGTGGCGCCTACCTCCAAGTAGACACACTGCAGACCTGGGATTTTTCAGGTTTAAGGGGATGTCCTTTAGGATGGCGCGTATCTCTGAGTAGAGCCACTGAAGCCTAGGGATTTACTGAGGTGTAAGGAGATGTGGTAGAAAGTGGCGCTTACCTCCGAGTAGACCCGGTTGCGCCTTGGGATTTTCTTAGGTGTAAGCAGGTACGCTTGAAGGTGGCGCTCACAATGGAGTAGACCCTCTGGCGCTTTGGGATTTTCTCAGGTGTAAGGAGATGTGCTTGAAAGTGGCGCTTGACTCCAAGCAGACGAAGTGGCGCCTTGGGATTTTGTCAGGTGCGCTTCAGGTCTCAGGTGTGGTTTAAGGTGGCTCTTAACTCCCATTAGATCCATTGGTCCCTTGGGTTTTACACAGTTGTAAGGGGATGTGCCTTGAGGTGGCGCTAACCTCCGAGCAGACCGACGGGCGCCTTGGGATTTACTCAGGTGTAAGCGGATCTGTTAGAAGGTGGCGCTTACCTCCGAGTAGACCCACAGGCGCCCTTGGATTTACTCAGGTGTAAGGGGATGTGTTTGAAGGCCGAGCGGACCTAAGAGGAGACACACTGGCACCTTAGGATTTACTCAGGTGTAAGGGGATGTGCTTGGAGTTGGCATTGACCTCCAAGTGGACCCAATGGCGACTTGGGATTTACCCAGGGGTAAGTGGGTGTGCTTGCAGGTGGCGCTGACCACCGAGCAGAGCCAGTGGCGCTCTTGGATTTACTCAGGTGTAACGGGATGGGCTTTATGGAGTAAACCCGCTTGCGCCTTGGCATTTACTGAGGTCAAACCTGTTGTGGTTTAATGGGGCGCTTACCTCCGAGTACACCCGCTAGCGCCTTGGGATTTACTGAGGTGTAAGTGGATGTGGTTGAATGTGGCGGTTACCTTCTAGAAGACCCACTGGGGCCTTGGGATGTAGTCAGGTGTAAGCGGGTTTTTTTTAAGGTGGCGCTTACCTCCGGGTAGACCCACTGGCGCCTTGGGATTTACTCAGGTGTAAGGGGATGTGTTTGAAGGTGGCCCTAACCTCTGAGCAGATGAAGCGGGGCCTCGGGATTTACTCTGGTGTAAGGGGATGTCTCTGAAGGTGGCGCTTACCTGTCGAGTAGACCCACTGGCGCCTTGGTATCTACTCAGGTGTAAGGGCACGTGCTTTAGGGTGGCACCTACCTCCGAGCAGACCCACTGACGCCTTGGGAATTACGAAGGTGAAAGGGGATGTGGTGGAAGGTGGCCCTAACCTCTGAGTAGACGGAGTGGCGCTTTGGGATTTACTCAGGTGCAAGCAGGTGTGCTTGGAGCTTGAAGGTGACGTCTACCTCTGAGCACACCCACAGGCACCCTGGGATTTACTCAGGTGTAAGAGGATGTGTTTGAAGGTGGCGCTTATCTCCTAGTAGTCCCACTGGCACCTTGGGATATACTCAGGTGTAAGCGGGTCTCCGAGTAGAACCACTGGCGCCTCGGGATTCGCTCAGGGGTAAGGGGATGGGCTTTATGGTGGCTCTTACCTCCGAGTAAACCCACTCGCGCCTTTGGATTTACTCAGGTATAAGTGGATGTCGTTGAAGGTGGCGCTTACCTACTAGCAGACGAAGTGACGCTTTGGGATTTCGTGAGGTGTATGTCGGTGCGCTTCAAGGTGGCTCTTACTTCGGAGTAGACCCATTGGCCCCTTCAGATTTACCAAGGTATAAGGGGAGGTGCTTGAAGGTGACGCTTACCTCGAGTAGACCAACTGCCGCCTTTGGATTTACCGTGGTGTAAGCGGGTGTGCTTGAAGGCGGCGCTGACCTCCGAGTAGACCCACTGGCGCCCTGGGATTTATGTAGGTTTAAGGGGATGTGTTTCAATGCGGCGCTTACCTCGGAGTAGACCCACTGGCGCCCAGGGATTTACTCAGGTGTAAGCGGATCTATTTGAAGGTGGCGCTTATCTCCGAGAAGACCCACTGGCGCCTTGGGATTTACTGAGGTGTAAGGGGATGTCTCTTAAGGTGGCGCTTACCTGTCGAGTTGACCCACTGGCGCCCTGTGATTTACTGAGGTGTAAGCGGGTCTGCTAGAAGGTGGCACCTACCTCCGCGTAGACCCACTGGCGCCTTGGGATTTACTCAGGTACAAGCAGGTCTGCTAGAAGGTGGCACGTACCTTCGAGTAGACCAACAGGCGCCTTTGGATTTACTCGGGTGTAAGCGTGTTTTTTTTGAGGTGGCGCTTGCCTCGAAGTAAACCCACTGGCGCCTTCAGATTTACTAAGGTATATGGGGAGGTGCTTGAAGGTGGCGCTTACCTCGGGTAGACGAAGTCTTGCCTTTGGTTTTACTCAGGTGCGAGTGGGTGTGCTGGAAGGCGGCGCTTACCTCCGAGTAGAGCCAGTGGCACCTTCAGATGTGCTAAGGTATAAGGGGAGGTGCTCGAAGGTAGCGCTTACCTCGAGTAGACCAACTGGTGCCTTGGGATCTAATCGGGTGTAAGGGGATGGGGTGGAAGGTGGCGTTTACCTCCGAGTGGACGGACTGGCGGCTTGGGATTTACTCAGGCGTAAACAGACGTACTGGTACCTTGGGCTTTTCTAAGGTGTCAGATGATGTGCTTGAAAGAGACACTTACCTCCAAGGAGACCCACTGGCGTCTTTGGATTTACTCAGGTGTAAGGGGATGGTTTTTATGGTGGAGTAAACCTGCTCCCGCCTTGGGATTTACTGAGGTCAGACCTGTTGTGGTTTAATGTAGCACTTACCTCCGAGTAGACCCACTAGCGCCTTGGGATTTGCTGTGGTGTAAGTGGATGTGGTTCAATGTGGCGGTTACCTCCGAGTAGACCCACTGGCGCCTTGGGATTTGCTGTGGTGTAAGTGGATGTGGTTGAATGTGGCGGTTACCTTCTAGAAGACCCACTGGCGCCTTGGGATTTACTCAGGTGTAAGGGGACGTGCTTCAAGGTGGCACCTACCCCCGAGTAGACCCACTGGCGCCTTGGGATTTACGCAGGTGTAAGTGGATGTGGTTGAATGTGGCGGTTACCTTCTAGAAGACCCACTGGCGCCTTGGGATTTACTCAGGTGTAAGGGGACGTGCTTCAAGGTGGCACCTACCGCCGAGTAGACCCACTGGCGCCTTGGGAATTACTAAAGTTTAAGGGGATGTGTTTGACGGTGGCCCTAACCTCTGAGGATACGAAGCGGGGCCTCGGGATTAACTCCGGTGTAAGGCGATGTATCTGAAGGTGGCGCTTACCTGTCGAGTAGACCCACTGGCGCCTTGAGAACTACTCAGGTGTAAGGGGAGGTGCTTTAAGGTGGCACCTACCTCCCAGTAGACCCACTGGTGCCTTCGGAATTACTAATGTGCAAGGGGATGTGGTGGAAGGTGGCCCTAAGCTCTGAGTAGTCTCGCTGGCTCCTTCGGATTTACTGAGTTTTAAGGGGATGTCTCTGAAGGTGACGTTTACCTGTCGAGTAGGCCCAGTGGCGGCTTGGGATTTACTCCGGTGTGAGGGCATGTGTTTGCAGGTGGGGCTTATCTCTTAGTAGACCCGCTGGCGCCTTGGGATTTACTGAGGTGTAAGCGGGTTTTTTTTAAGGTGGCGCTTACCTCCGAGTAGACTCAGTGGCTCCTTGGAACTTAGTGGGGTGTAAGGGGATGTCTGCGAAGGTGGCGCTTACCTGTCGAGTAGACCAACTGGCGCCCTGGGATTTACTCAGGTGTAAGGGGATCTCCTTCAAGGTCACGTTTACCTCCAAGTAGAACCACTGGTGCCTTGGGATTTACTCAGGTGTAAGGGGACGTGCTTTAAGGTGGCACCTACCTCCGAGCAGACCCACTGGCGCCTTGGGAATTACGAAGGTGAAAGGGGATGTGCTTGAAGGTGGTCCTAACCTCTGAGTAGACGAAGTGGCGCCTTGGGATTTTCTCAGGTGCAAGCAGGTGTGCTTGGAGATGGCGCTTACCTCCGAGTAGACCTACTGGCGCCTTGGGATTTACTCAGGCGTAAGCAGACGTACTGGTACCTGGGGCTTTTCTAAGGTGTAAGATGATGTGCTTGAAAGTGACACTTACCTCCAAGGAGACCCACTGGCGACTTGGGATTTACTGAGGTGTAAGCGGGTTTTTTTTAAGGTGGCGCTTACCTCCGAGTAGACTCACTGGCTCCTTGGGATTTACTTAGGTTTAAGGGGATGTCTCTGATTGAGGCGCTTACCTGTTGAGTAGACCCGCTGGCGCCTTGGGATTTATTCAGGTGTAAGGGGATGTGTTTGAAGGTGGCGCTTATGTCCTAGTAGACCCACTGGCGCCTTGGCATTTGCTCAGGTGTAAAGGATGGGCTTTATGGTCCAGTACACCCACTAGCGACTTAGGATTTACTCAGGTGTAAGTGGATGTGGTTTAACGTGGCGGTTACCTTCTAGTAGACCCTCTGGCGCCTTGGGATTTACTCGGGTGAAAGGGGCTGTGCTTGAAGGTGGCATTGACCTCGAAGTTGACCCGCTGGGGACTTTGCATTTCCTCAGGTGTAAGCGGGTGTGCTTGCAGGTGGCGCTTACCGCCAAGTAGAGCCACTGGCGCCCTGGGATTTACTCAGGTGTAAAGGGACGTCCTTTAAGGTGGCGTTTACCTCCAAGTAGAACCACTGGCGCCTTGGGATTTCCTCAGTTGTAAGGGAACGTGCTTCAAGGTGGCACCGACCTCTGAGTAGACCCACTGGCGCCTTGGGAATTACCAAGGTGTAAGGGGATGTGCTTGAAGGTGGCCCTAACCTCTGAGCAGAGGAAGTGGCCCCTTGGGATTTCCTCAGGTGCAAGCAGGTGTGCTTGGAGATGACGCTCACGGTAGAGTAGACCCACTGGTACCTTGGGATTTTCCAAGGTGTAAGAGGATGTGTTTGAAAGTGGCGCTTACCTCTGAGTAGAACCACTGGCCCCTTGGGACTTACTCAGGTGTAAGCGGATCTTTTTGAAGGTGGCGCTTACCTCCGAGTAGACCAACTGGCGGCTTGGCAGTTACTAAGGTGTAAGGAGATGTGCTTGAAGGTGGCCCTAACCTTTGAGTAGACGGAGTTGCGCCTTGGGATTTACTCAGGTGCAAGCAGGTGTGCTTCGAGATCGCGCTTACGGTAGATATACCCACTGGTACCTTGGGATTTTCTAAGGTGTAAGGGGATGTGCTTCAAAGTGGCGCTTATCTCCTAGTAGTCCCACTGGCACCTTGGGATATACTCAGGTGTAAGCGGGTCTGCTAAAAGGTGGCACTTACCTCCCTGTAGACCCACTGGCGCCTTGGGGTTTACTTAGGTACAAGCGGATCTGCTAGAAGGTGGCACTTACCTCCGAGTAGACCAACAGGCGCCTTTCGATTTACTCAGGTGTAAGCGTGTTTTTTTTAACCTCCGAGTAGACCCGCTGGCGCCTTGGGATTTATTGAGGTGTAAGGGTATGTGCTTCAAGGTGGCGCCTACCTCTGAGTACACACCCAGAGGCACCCCGGGATTTACTCAGGTGTAAGGGGATGTGTTTGAAGGTGGAACTGACCTAAGAGGAGACACACTGGCGCCTTGGGATTTTCTCAGGTGTAAGGGGGATGTGCTTGAAGTTGACATTGACCTCCGAGTACACCCACTGGCGACTCGGGATTTACTCAGGTGTAAGGGGATGTGTCCTAGTAGAACCCCTGCTGCCTTTGGATTTACTCAGGTGTAAGCGGGTGTGCTTGAAGGTGGTTCTTACCTCCGAGTAGACACTTTTGCATTTTAGGCTTTACTGAAGTGTACGCAGGTGTTCTTGAAGGTGACGCTGACGTCCGAGTAGAGCCCCTAGCGCCTTGGGATTTTCTCAGGTGGAAGGGGATGTGGTTGAAGGTGGCACTGACCTCCAAGTAGACCCACTGGCAACTTGGGATTTACTCAGGTGAAGCGGCTGTGCTTGCAGGTGGCGCTTGCCTCCGAGTATAGCCACTGGGGCTCTGGGATTTACTCAGGTGTAAGGGGATGTGCTTGATGGTGGCGCTTACCTCCTAGTAGAACTCCTGGTGCACTTGAAGGCGGCCGTTACCTCAGAGTAGACACTCTTGCGTTTTACGATTTACTGGGGTGTACGCGGGTGTTCTTGAAGGTGGCGCCTACCTCCAAGTAGACACACTGCAGACCAGGGATTTTTCAGGTTTAAGGGGATGTCCTTTAGGATGGCGCGTATCTCTGAGTAGAGCCACTGAAGCCTAGGGATTTACTGAGGTGTAAGGAGATGTGGTAGAAAGTGGCGCTTACCTCCGAGTAGACCCGGTTGCGCCTTGGGATTTTCTTAGGTGTAAGCAGGTACGCTTGAAGGTGGCGCTCACAATGGAGTAGACCCTCTGGCGCTTTGGGATTTTCTCAGGTGTAAGGAGATGTGCTTGAAAGTGGCGCTTGACTCCAAGCAGACGAAGTGGCGCCTTGGGATTTTGTCAGGTGCGCTTCAGGTCTCAGGTGTGGTTTAAGGTGGCTCTTAACTCCCATTAGATCCATTGGTCCCTTGGGTTTTACACAGTTGTAAGGGGATGTGCCTTGAGGTGGCGCTAACCTCCGAGCAGACCGACGGGCGCCTTGGGATTTACTCAGGTGTAAGCGGATCTGTTAGAAGGTGGCGCTTACCTCCGAGTAGACCCACAGGCGCCCTTGGATTTACTCAGGTGTAAGGGGATGTGTTTGAAGGCGGAGCTGACCTAAGAGGAGACACACTGGCACCTTAGGATTTACTCAGGTGTAAGGGGATGTGCTTGGAGTTGGCATTGACCTCCAAGTGGACCCAATGGCGACTTGGGATTTACCCAGGGGTAAGTGGGTGTGCTTGCAGGTGGCGCTGACCACCGAGCAGAGCCAGTGGCGCTCTGGGATTTACTCAGGTGTAACGGGATGGGCTTTATGGAGTAAACCCGCTTGCGCCTTGGCATTTACTGAGGTCAAACCTGTTGTGGTTTAATGGGGCGCTTACCTCCGAGTACACCCGCTAGCGCCTTGGGATTTACTGAGGTGTAAGTGGATGTGGTTGAATGTGGCGGTTACCTTCTAGAAGACCCACTGGGGCCTTGGGATGTAGTCAGGTGTAAGCGGGTTTTTTTTAAGGTGGCGCTTACCTCCGGGTAGACCCACTGGCGCCTTGGGATTTACTCAGGTGTAAGGGGATGTGTTTGAAGGTGGCCCTAACCTCTGAGCAGATGAAGCGGGGCCTCGGGATTTACTCTGGTGTAAGGGGATGTCTCTGAAGGTGGCGCTTACCTGTCGAGTAGACCCACTGGCGCCTTGGTATCTACTCAGGTGTAAGGGCACGTGCTTTAAGGTGGCACCTACCTCCGAGCAGACCCACTGACGCCTTGGGAATTACGAAGGTGAAAGGGGATGTGGTGGAAGGTGGCCCTAACCTCTGAGTAGACGGAGTGGCGCTTTGGGATTTACTCAGGTGCAAGCAGGTGTGCTTGGAGCTTGAAGGTGACGTCTACCTCTGAGCACACCCACAGGCACCCTGGGATTTACTCAGGTGTAAGAGGATGTGTTTGAAGGTGGCGCTTATCTCCTAGTAGTCCCACTGGCACCTTGGGATATACTCAGGTGTAAGCGGGTCTCCGAGTAGAACCACTGGCGCCTCGGGATTCGCTCAGGGGTAAGGGGATGGGCTTTATGGTGGCTCTTACCTCCGAGTAAACCCACTCGCGCCTTTGGATTTACTCAGGTATAAGTGGATGTCGTTGAAGGTGGCGCTTACCTACTAGCAGACGAAGTGACGCTTTGGGATTTCGTGAGGTGTATGTCGGTGCGCTTCAAGGTGGCTCTTACTTCGGAGTAGACCCATTGGCCCCTTCAGATTTACCAAGGTATAAGGGGAGGTGCTTGAAGGTGACGCTTACCTCGAGTAGACCAACTGCCGCCTTTGGATTTACCGTGGTGTAAGCGGGTGTGCTTGAAGGCGGCGCTGACCTCCGAGTAGACCCACTGGCGCCCTGGGATTTATGTAGGTTTAAGGGGATGTGTTTCAATGCGGCGCTTACCTCGGAGTAGACCCACTGGCGCCCAGGGATTTACTCAGGTGTAAGCGGATCTATTTGAAGGTGGCGCTTATCTCCGAGAAGACCCACTGGCGCCTTGGGATTTACTGAGGTGTAAGGGGATGTCTCTTAAGGTGGCGCTTACCTGTCGAGTTGACCCACTGGCGCCCTGTGATTTACTGAGGTGTAAGCGGGTCTGCTAGAAGGTGGCACCTACCTCCGCGTAGACCCACTGGCGCCTTGGGATTTACTCAGGTACAAGCAGGTCTGCTAGAAGGTGGCACGTACCTTCGAGTAGACCAACAGGCGCCTTTGGATTTACTCGGGTGTAAGCGTGTTTTTTTTGAGGTGGCGCTTGCCTCGAAGTAAACCCACTGGCGCCTTCAGATTTACTAAGGTATATGGGGAGGTGCTTGAAGGCGGCGCTTACCTCCGAGTAGAGCCAGTGGCACCTTCAGATGTGCTAAGGTATAAGGGGAGGTGCTCGAAGGTAGCGCTTACCTCGAGTAGACCAACTGGTGCCTTGGGATCTAATCGGGTGTAAGGGGATGGGGTGGAAGGTGGCGTTTACCTCCGAGTGGACGGACTGGCGGCTTGGGATTTACTCAGGCGTAAACAGACGTACTGGTACCTTGGGCTTTTCTAAGGTGTCAGATGATGTGCTTGAAAGAGACACTTACCTCCAAGGAGACCCACTGGCGTCTTTGGATTTACTCAGGTGTAAGGGGATGGTTTTTATGGTGGAGTAAACCTGCTCCCGCCTTGGGATTTACTGAGGTCAGACCTGTTGTGGTTTAATGTAGCACTTACCTCCGAGTAGACCCACTAGCGCCTTGGGATTTGCTGTGGTGTAAGTGGATGTGGTTGAATGTGGCGGTTAGCTTCGAGTAGACCCACTGGCGCCTTGGGATTTACGCAGGTGTACGTGGATGTGGTTGAATGTGGCGGTTACCTTCTAGAAGACCCACTGGCGCCTTGGGATTTACTCAGGTGTAAGGGGACGTGCTTCAAGGTGGCACCTACCGCCGAGTAGACCCACTGGCGCCTTGGGAATTACTAAAGTTTAAGGGGATGTGTTTGAAGGTGGCCCTAACCTCTGAGGATACGAAGCGGGGCCTCGGGATTTACTCCGGTGTAAGGCGATGTATCTGAAGGTGGCGCTTACCTGTCGAGTAGACCCACTGGCGCCTTGAGAACTACTCAGGTGTAAGGGGAGGTGCTTTAAGGTGGCACCTACCTCCCAGTAGACCCACTGGTGCCTTCGGAATTACTAATGTGCAAGGGGATGTGGTGGAAGGTGGCCCTAAGCTCTGAGTAGTCTCGCTGGCTCCTTCGGATTTACTGAGTTTTAAGGGGATGTCTCTGAAGGTGACGTTTACCTGTCGAGTAGGCCCAGTGGCGGCTTGGGATTTACTCCGGTGTGAGGGCATGTGTTTGCAGGTGGGGCTTATCTCTTAGTAGACCCGCTGGCGCCTTGGGATTTACTGAGGTGTAAGCGGGTTTTTTTTAAGGTGGCGCTTACCTCCGAGTAGACTCAGTGGCTCCTTGGAACTTAGTGGGGTGTAAGGGGATGTCCGCGAAGGTGGCGCTTACCTGTCGAGTAGACCAACTGGCGCCCTGGGATTTACTCAGGTGTAAGGGGATCTCCTTCAAGGTCACGTTTACCTCCAAGTAGAACCACTGGCGCCTTGGGAATTACGAAGGTGAAAGGGGATGTGCTTGAAGGTGGTCCTAACCTCTGAGTAGACGAAGTGGCGCCTTGGGATTTACTCAGGCGTAAGCAGACGTACTGGTACCTGGGGCTTTTCTAAGGTGTAAGATGATGTGCTTGAAAGTGACACTTACCTCCAAGGAGACCCACTGGCGACTTGGGATTTACTGAGGTGTAAGCGGGTTTTTTTTAAGGTGGCGCTTACCTCCGAGTAGACTCACTGGCTCCTTGGGATTTACTTAGGTTTAAGGGGATGTCTCTGATTGAGGCGCTTACCTGTTGAGTAGACCCGCTGGCGCCTTGGGATTTATTCAGGTGTAAGGGGATGTGTTTGAAGGTGGCGCTTATGTCCTAGTAGACCCACTGGCGCCTTGGCATTTGCTCAGGTGTAAAGGATGGGCTTTATGGTCCAGTACACCCACTAGCGACTTAGGATTTACTCAGGTGTAAGTGGATGTGGTTTAACGTGGCGGTTACCTTCTAGTAGACCCTCTGGCGCCTTGGGATTTACTCAGGTGAAAGGGGCTGTGCTTGAAGGTGGCATTGACCTCGAAGTTGACCCGCTGGGGACTTTGCATTTCCTCAGGTGTAAGCGGGTGTGTAAGGGGATGGGGTGGAAGGTGGCGTTTACCTCCGAGTGGACGGACTGGCGGCTTGGGATTTACTCAGGCGTAAACAGACGTACTGGTACCTGGGGCTTTTCTAAGGTGTAAGATGATGTGCTTGAAAGAGACAGTTACCTCCAAGGAGACCCACTGGCGTCTTTGGATTTACTCAGGTGTAAGGGGATGGTTTTTATGGTGGAGTAAACCTGCTCCCGCCTTGGGATTTACTGAGGTCAGACCTGTTGTGGTTTAATGTAGCACTTACCTCCGAGTAGACCCACTAGCGCCTTGGGATTTGCTGTGGTGTAAGTGGATGTGGTTGAATGTGGCGGTTAGCTTCGAGTAGACCCACTGGCGCCTTGGGATTTACGCAGGTGTACGTGGATGTGGTTGAATGTGGCGGTTACCTTCTAGAAGACCCACTGGCGCCTTGGGATTTACTCAGGTGTAAGGGGACGTGCTTCAAGGTGGCACCTACCGCCGAGTAGACCCACTGGCGCCTTGGGAATTACTAAAGTTTAAGGGGATGTGTTTGAAGGTGGCCCTAACCTCTGAGGATACGAAGCGGGGCCTCGGGATTTACTCCGGTGTAAGGCGATGTATCTGAAGGTGGCGCTTACCTGTCGAGTAGACCCACTGGCGCCTTGAGAACTACTCAGGTGTAAGGGGAGGTGCTTTAAGGTGGCACCTACCTCCCAGTAGACCCACTGGTGCCTTCGGAATTACTAATGTGCAAGGGGATGTGGTGGAAGGTGGCCCTAAGCTCTGAGTAGTCTCGCTGGCTCCTTCGGATTTACTGAGTTTTAAGGGGATGTCTCTGAAGGTGACGTTTACCTGTCGAGTAGGCCCAGTGGCGGCTTGGGATTTACTCCGGTGTGAGGGCATGTGTTTGCAGGTGGGGCTTATCTCTTAGACCCGCTGGCGCCTTGGGATTTACTGAGGTGTAAGCGGGTTTTTTTTAAGGTGGCGCTTACCTCCGAGTAGACTCAATGGCTCCTTGGAACTTACTGGGGTGTAAGGGGATGTCTGCGAAGGTGGCGCTTACCTGTCGAGTAGACCAACTGGCGCCCTGGGATTTACTCAGGTGTAAGGGGATCTCCTTCAAGGTCACGTTTACCTCCAAGTAGAACCACTGGCGCCTTGGGAATTACGAAGGTGAAAGGGGATGTGCTTGAAGGTGGTCCTAACCTCTGAGTAGACGAAGTGGCGCCTTGGGATTTTCTCAGGTGCAAGCAGGTGTGCTTGGAGATGGCGCTTACCTCCGAGTAGACCTACTGGCGCCTTGGGATTTACTCAGGCGTAAGCAGACGTACTGGTACCTGGGGCTTTTCTAAGGTGTAAGATGATGTGCTTGAAAGTGACACTTACCTCCAAGGAGACCCACTGGCGACTTGGGATTTACTGAGGTGTAAGCGGGTTTTTTTTAAGGTGGCGCTTACCTCCGAGTAGACTCACTGGCTCCTTGGGATTTACTTAGGTTTAAGGGGATGTCTCTGATTGAGGCGCTTACCTGTTGAGTAGACCCGCTGGCGCCTTGGGATTTATTCAGGTGTAAGGGGATGTGTTTGAAGGTGGCGCTTATGTCCTAGTAGACCCACTGGCGCCTTGGCATTTGCTCAGGTGTAAAGGACGGGCTTTATGGTCCAGTACACCCACTAGCGACTTAGGATTTACTCAGGTGTAAGTGGATGTGGTTTAACGTGGCGGTTACCTTCTAGTAGACCCTCTGGCGCCTTGGGATTTACTCAGGTGCTTGCAGGTGGCGCTTACCGCCAAGTAGAGCCACTGGCGCCCTGGGATTTACTCAGGTGTAAAGGGACGTCCTTTAAGGTGGCGTTTACCTCCAAGTAGAACCACTGGCGCCTTGGGATTTCCTCAGTTGTAAGGGAACGTGCTTCAAGGTGGCACCGACCTCTGAGTAGACCCACTGGCGCCTTGGGAATTACCAAGGTGTAAGGGGATGTGCTTGAAGGTGGCCCTAACCTCTGAGCAGAGGAAGTGGCCCCTTGGGATTTCCTCAGGTGCAAGCAGGTGTGCTTGGAGATGACGCTCACGGTAGAGTAGACCCACTGGTACCTTGGGATTTTCCAAGGTGTAAGAGGATGTGTTTGAAAGTGGCGCTTACCTCTGAGTAGAACCACTGGCCCCTTGGGACTTACTCAGGTGTAAGCGGATCTTTTTGAAGGTGGCGCTTACCTCCGAGTAGACCAACTGGCGGCTTGGCAGTTACTAAGGTGTAAGGAGATGTGCTTGAAGGTGGCCCTAACCTTTGAGTAGACGGAGTTGCGCCTTGGGATTTACTCAGGTGCAAGCAGGTGTGCTTCGAGATCGCGCTTACGGTAGATATACCCACTGGTACCTTGGGATTTTCTAAGGTGTAAGGGGATGTGCTTCAAAGTGGCGCTTATCTCCTAGTAGTCCCACTGGCACCTTGGGATATACTCAGGTGTAAGCGGGTCTGCTAAAAGGTGGCACTTACCTCCCTGTAGACCCACTGGCGCCTTGGGGTTTACTTAGGTACAAGCGGATCTGCTAGAAGGTGGCACTTACCTCCGAGTAGACCAACAGGCGCCTTTCGATTTACTCAGGTGTAAGCGTGTTTTTTTTAACCTCCGAGTAGACCCGCTGGCGCCTTGGGATTTATTGAGGTGTAAGGGTATGTGCTTCAAGGTGGCGCCTACCTCTGAGTACACACCCAGAGGCACCCCGGGATTTACTCAGGTGTAAGGGGATGTGTTTGAAGGTGGAACTGACCTAAGAGGAGACACACTGGCGCCTTGGGATTTTCTCAGGTGGAAGGGGGATGTGCTTGAAGTTGACATTGACCTCCGAGTACACCCACTGGCGACTCGGGATTTACTCAGGTGTAAGGGGATGTGCTTGATGGTGGCGCTTACCTCCTAGTAGAACCCCTGCTGCCTTTGGATTTACTCAGGTGTAAGCGGGTGTGCTTGAAGGCGGTTCTTACCTCCGAGTAGACACTTTTGCATTTTAGGCTTTACTGAAGTGTACGCAGGTGTTCTTGAAGGTGACGCTGACGTCCGAGTAGAGCCCCTAGCGCCTTGGGATTTTCTCAGGTGGAAGGGGATGTGGTTGAAGGTGGCACTGACCTCCAAGTAGACCCACTGGCAACTTGGGATTTACTCAGGTGAAGCGGCTGTGCTTGCAGGTGGCACTTGCCTCCGAGTATAGCCACTGGGGCTCTGGGATTTACTCAGGTGTAAGGGGATGTGCTTGATGGTGGCGCTTACCTCCTAGTAGAACTCCTGGTGCACTTGAAGGCGGCCGTTACCTCAGAGTAGACACTCTTGCGTTTTACGATTTACTGGGGTGTACGCGGGTGTTCTTGAAGGTGGCGCCTACCTCCAAGTAGACACACTGCAGACCTGGGATTTTTCAGGTTTAAGGGGATGTCCTTTAGGATGGCGCGTATCTCTGAGTAGAGCCACTGAAGCCTAGGGATTTACTGAGGTGTAAGGAGATGTGGTAGAAAGTGGCGCTTACCTCCGAGTAGACCCGGTTGCGCCTTGGGATTTTCTTAGGTGTAAGCAGGTACGCTTGAAGGTGGCGCTCACAATGGAGTAGACCCTCTGGCGCTTTGGGATTTTCTCAGGTGTAAGGAGATGTGCTTGAAAGTGGCGCTTGACTCCAAGCAGACGAAGTGGCGCCTTGGGATTTTGTCAGGTGCGCTTCAGGTCTCAGGTGTGGTTTAAGGTGGCTCTTAACTCCCATTAGATCCATTGGTCCCTTGGGTTTTACACAGTTGTAAGGGGATGTGCCTTGAGGTGGCGCTAACCTCCGAGCAGACCGACGGGCGCCTTGGGATTTACTCAGGTGTAAGCGGATCTGTTAGAAGGTGGCGCTTACCTCCGAGTAGACCCACAGGCGCCCTTGGATTTACTCAGGTGTAAGGGGATGTGTTTGAAGGCCGAGCGGACCTAAGAGGAGACACACTGGCACCTTAGGATTTACTCAGGTGTAAGGGGATGTGCTTGGAGTTGGCATTGACCTCCAAGTGGACCCAATGGCGACTTGGGATTTACCCAGGGGTAAGTGGGTGTGCTTGCAGGTGGCGCTGACCACCGAGCAGAGCCAGTGGCGCTCTGGGATTTACTCAGGTGTAACGGGATGGGCTTTATGGAGTAAACCCGCTTGCGCCTTGGCATTTACTGAGGTCAAACCTGTTGTGGTTTAATGGGGCGCTTACCTCCGAGTACACCCGCTAGCGCCTTGGGATTTACTGAGGTGTAAGTGGATGTGGTTGAATGTGGCGGTTACCTTCTAGAAGACCCACTGGGGCCTTGGGATGTAGTCAGGTGTAAGCGGGTTTTTTTTAAGGTGGCGCTTACCTCCGGGTAGACCCACTGGCGCCTTGGGATTTACTCAGGTGTAAGGGGATGTGTTTGAAGGTGGCCCTAACCTCTGAGCAGATGAAGCGGGGCCTCGGGATTTACTCTGGTGTAAGGGGATGTCTCTGAAGGTGGCGCTTACCTGTCGAGTAGACCCACTGGCGCCTTGGTATCTACTCAGGTGTAAGGGCACGTGCTTTAGGGTGGCACCTACCTCCGAGCAGACCCACTGACGCCTTGGGAATTACGAAGGTGAAAGGGGATGTGGTGGAAGGTGGCCCTAACCTCTGAGTAGACGGAGTGGCGCTTTGGGATTTACTCAGGTGCAAGCAGGTGTGCTTGGAGCTTGAAGGTGACGTCTACCTCTGAGCACACCCACAGGCACCCTGGGATTTACTCAGGTGTAAGAGGATGTGTTTGAAGGTGGCGCTTATCTCCTAGTAGTCCCACTGGCACCTTGGGATATACTCAGGTGTAAGCGGGTCTCCGAGTAGAACCACTGGCGCCTCGGGATTCGCTCAGGGGTAAGGGGATGGGCTTTATGGTGGCTCTTACCTCCGAGTAAACCCACTCGCGCCTTTGGATTTACTCAGGTATAAGTGGATGTCGTTGAAGGTGGCGCTTACCTACTAGCAGACGAAGTGACGCTTTGGGATTTCGTGAGGTGTATGTCGGTGCGCTTCAAGGTGGCTCTTACTTCGGAGTAGACCCATTGGCCCCTTCAGATTTACCAAGGTATAAGGGGAGGTGCTTGAAGGTGACGCTTACCTCGAGTAGACCAACTGCCGCCTTTGGATTTACCGTGGTGTAAGCGGGTGTGCTTGAAGGCGGCGCTGACCTCCGAGTAGACCCACTGGCGCCCTGGGATTTATGTAGGTTTAAGGGGATGTGTTTCAATGCGGCGCTTACCTCGGAGTAGACCCACTGGCGCCCAGGGATTTACTCAGGTGTAAGCGGATCTATTTGAAGGTGGCGCTTATCTCCGAGAAGACCCACTGGCGCCTTGGGATTTACTGAGGTGTAAGGGGATGTCTCTTAAGGTGGCGCTTACCTGTCGAGTTGACCCACTGGCGCCCTGTGATTTACTGAGGTGTAAGCGGGTCTGCTAGAAGGTGGCACCTACCTCCGCGTAGACCCACTGGCGCCTTGGGATTTACTCAGGTACAAGCAGGTCTGCTAGAAGGTGGCACGTACCTTCGAGTAGACCAACAGGCGCCTTTGGATTTACTCGGGTGTAAGCGTGTTTTTTTTGAGGTGGCGCTTGCCTCGAAGTAAACCCACTGGCGCCTTCAGATTTACTAAGGTATATGGGGAGGTGCTTGAAGGTGGCGCTTACCTCGGGTAGACGAAGTCTTGCCTTTGGTTTTACTCAGGTGCGAGTGGGTGTGCTGGAAGGCGGCGCTTACCTCCGAGTAGAGCCAGTGGCACCTTCAGATGTGCTAAGGTATAAGGGGAGGTGCTCGAAGGTAGCGCTTACCTCGAGTAGACCAACTGGTGCCTTGGGATCTAATCGGGTGTAAGGGGATGGGGTGGAAGGTGGCGTTTACCTCCGAGTGGACGGACTGGCGGCTTGGGATTTACTCAGGCGTAAACAGACGTACTGGTACCTTGGGCTTTTCTAAGGTGTCAGATGATGTGCTTGAAAGAGACACTTACCTCCAAGGAGACCCACTGGCGTCTTTGGATTTACTCAGGTGTAAGGGGATGGTTTTTATGGTGGAGTAAACCTGCTCCCGCCTTGGGATTTACTGAGGTCAGACCTGTTGTGGTTTAATGTAGCACTTACCTCCGAGTAGACCCACTAGCGCCTTGGGATTTGCTGTGGTGTAAGTGGATGTGGTTCAATGTGGCGGTTACCTCCGAGTAGACCCACTGGCGCCTTGGGATTTGCTGTGGTGTAAGTGGATGTGGTTGAATGTGGCGGTTACCTTCTAGAAGACCCACTGGCGCCTTGGGATTTACTCAGGTGTAAGGGGACGTGCTTCAAGGTGGCACCTACCCCCGAGTAGACCCACTGGCGCCTTGGGATTTACGCAGGTGTAAGTGGATGTGGTTGAATGTGGCGGTTACCTTCTAGAAGACCCACTGGCGCCTTGGGATTTACTCAGGTGTAAGGGGACGTGCTTCAAGGTGGCACCTACCGCCGAGTAGACCCACTGGCGCCTTGGGAATTACTAAAGTTTAAGGGGATGTGTTTGACGGTGGCCCTAACCTCTGAGGATACGAAGCGGGGCCTCGGGATTAACTCCGGTGTAAGGCGATGTATCTGAAGGTGGCGCTTACCTGTCGAGTAGACCCACTGGCGCCTTGAGAACTACTCAGGTGTAAGGGGAGGTGCTTTAAGGTGGCACCTACCTCCCAGTAGACCCACTGGTGCCTTCGGAATTACTAATGTGCAAGGGGATGTGGTGGAAGGTGGCCCTAAGCTCTGAGTAGTCTCGCTGGCTCCTTCGGATTTACTGAGTTTTAAGGGGATGTCTCTGAAGGTGACGTTTACCTGTCGAGTAGGCCCAGTGGCGGCTTGGGATTTACTCCGGTGTGAGGGCATGTGTTTGCAGGTGGGGCTTATCTCTTAGTAGACCCGCTGGCGCCTTGGGATTTACTGAGGTGTAAGCGGGTTTTTTTTAAGGTGGCGCTTACCTCCGAGTAGACTCAGTGGCTCCTTGGAACTTAGTGGGGTGTAAGGGGATGTCTGCGAAGGTGGCGCTTACCTGTCGAGTAGACCAACTGGCGCCCTGGGATTTACTCAGGTGTAAGGGGATCTCCTTCAAGGTCACGTTTACCTCCAAGTAGAACCACTGGTGCCTTGGGATTTACTCAGGTGTAAGGGGACGTGCTTTAAGGTGGCACCTACCTCCGAGCAGACCCACTGGCGCCTTGGGAATTACGAAGGTGAAAGGGGATGTGCTTGAAGGTGGTCCTAACCTCTGAGTAGACGAAGTGGCGCCTTGGGATTTTCTCAGGTGCAAGCAGGTGTGCTTGGAGATGGCGCTTACCTCCGAGTAGACCTACTGGCGCCTTGGGATTTACTCAGGCGTAAGCAGACGTACTGGTACCTGGGGCTTTTCTAAGGTGTAAGATGATGTGCTTGAAAGTGACACTTACCTCCAAGGAGACCCACTGGCGACTTGGGATTTACTGAGGTGTAAGCGGGTTTTTTTTAAGGTGGCGCTTACCTCCGAGTAGACTCACTGGCTCCTTGGGATTTACTTAGGTTTAAGGGGATGTCTCTGATTGAGGCGCTTACCTGTTGAGTAGACCCGCTGGCGCCTTGGGATTTATTCAGGTGTAAGGGGATGTGTTTGAAGGTGGCGCTTATGTCCTAGTAGACCCACTGGCGCCTTGGCATTTGCTCAGGTGTAAAGGATGGGCTTTATGGTCCAGTACACCCACTAGCGACTTAGGATTTACTCAGGTGTAAGTGGATGTGGTTTAACGTGGCGGTTACCTTCTAGTAGACCCTCTGGCGCCTTGGGATTTACTCGGGTGAAAGGGGCTGTGCTTGAAGGTGGCATTGACCTCGAAGTTGACCCGCTGGGGACTTTGCATTTCCTCAGGTGTAAGCGGGTGTGCTTGCAGGTGGCGCTTACCGCCAAGTAGAGCCACTGGCGCCCTGGGATTTACTCAGGTGTAAAGGGACGTCCTTTAAGGTGGCGTTTACCTCCAAGTAGAACCACTGGCGCCTTGGGATTTCCTCAGTTGTAAGGGAACGTGCTTCAAGGTGGCACCGACCTCTGAGTAGACCCACTGGCGCCTTGGGAATTACCAAGGTGTAAGGGGATGTGCTTGAAGGTGGCCCTAACCTCTGAGCAGAGGAAGTGGCCCCTTGGGATTTCCTCAGGTGCAAGCAGGTGTGCTTGGAGATGACGCTCACGGTAGAGTAGACCCACTGGTACCTTGGGATTTTCCAAGGTGTAAGAGGATGTGTTTGAAAGTGGCGCTTACCTCTGAGTAGAACCACTGGCCCCTTGGGACTTACTCAGGTGTAAGCGGATCTTTTTGAAGGTGGCGCTTACCTCCGAGTAGACCAACTGGCGGCTTGGCAGTTACTAAGGTGTAAGGAGATGTGCTTGAAGGTGGCCCTAACCTTTGAGTAGACGGAGTTGCGCCTTGGGATTTACTCAGGTGCAAGCAGGTGTGCTTCGAGATCGCGCTTACGGTAGATATACCCACTGGTACCTTGGGATTTTCTAAGGTGTAAGGGGATGTGCTTCAAAGTGGCGCTTATCTCCTAGTAGTCCCACTGGCACCTTGGGATATACTCAGGTGTAAGCGGGTCTGCTAAAAGGTGGCACTTACCTCCCTGTAGACCCACTGGCGCCTTGGGGTTTACTTAGGTACAAGCGGATCTGCTAGAAGGTGGCACTTACCTCCGAGTAGACCAACAGGCGCCTTTCGATTTACTCAGGTGTAAGCGTGTTTTTTTTAACCTCCGAGTAGACCCGCTGGCGCCTTGGGATTTATTGAGGTGTAAGGGTATGTGCTTCAAGGTGGCGCCTACCTCTGAGTACACACCCAGAGGCACCCCGGGATTTACTCAGGTGTAAGGGGATGTGTTTGAAGGTGGAACTGACCTAAGAGGAGACACACTGGCGCCTTGGGATTTTCTCAGGTGGAAGGGGGATGTGCTTGAAGTTGACATTGACCTCCGAGTACACCCACTGGCGACTCGGGATTTACTCAGGTGTAAGGGGATGTGCTTGATGGTGGCGCTTACCTCCTAGTAGAAGCCCTGCTGCCTTTGGATTTACTCAGGTGTAAGCGGGTGTGCTTGCAGGCGGTTCTTACCTCCGAGTAGACACTTTTGCATTTTAGGCTTTACTGAAGTGTACGCAGGTGTTCTTGAAGGTGACGCTGACGTCCGAGTAGAGCCCCTAGCGCCTTGGGATTTTCTCAGGTGGAAGGGGATGTGGTTGAAGGTGGCACTGACCTCCAAGTAGACCCACTGGCAACTTGGGATTTACTCAGGTGAAGCGGCTGTGCTTGCAGGTGGCGCTTGCCTCCGAGTATAACCACTGGGGCTCTGGGATTTACTCAGGTGTAAGGGGATGTGCTTGATGGTGGCGCTTACCTCCTAGTAGAACTCCTGGTGCACTTGAAGGCGGCCGTTACCTCAGAGTAGACACTCTTGCGTTTTACGATTTACTGGGGTGTACGCGGGTGTTCTTGAAGGTGGCGCCTACCTCCAAGTAGACACACTGCAGACCTGGGATTTTTCAGGTTTAAGGGGATGTCCTTTAGGATGGCGCGTATCTCTGAGTAGAGCCACTGAAGCCTAGGGATTTACTGAGGTGTAAGGAGATGTGGTAGAAAGTGGCGCTTACCTCCGAGTAGACCCGGTTGCGCCTTGGGATTTTCTTAGGTGTAAGCAGGTACGCTTGAAGGTGGCGCTCACAATGGAGTAGACCCTCTGGCGCTTTGGGATTTTCTCAGGTGTAAGGAGATGTGCTTGAAAGTGGCGCTTGACTCCAAGCAGACGAAGTGGCGCCTTGGGATTTTGTCAGGTGCGCTTCAGGTCTCAGGTGTGGTTTAAGGTGGCTCTTAACTCCCATTAGATCCATTGGTCCCTTGGGTTTTACACAGTTGTAAGGGGATGTGCCTTGAGGTGGCGCTAACCTCCGAGCAGACCGACGGGCGCCTTGGGATTTACTCAGGTGTAAGCGGATCTGTTAGAAGGTGGCGCTTACCTCCGAGTAGACCCACAGGCGCCCTTGGATTTACTCAGGTGTAAGGGGATGTGTTTGAAGGCCGAGCGGACCTAAGAGGAGACACACTGGCACCTTAGGATTTACTCAGGTGTAAGGGGATGTGCTTGGAGTTGGCATTGACCTCCAAGTGGACCCAATGGCGACTTGGGATTTACCCAGGGGTAAGTGGGTGTGCTTGCAGGTGGCGCTGACCACCGAGCAGAGCCAGTGGCGCTCTTGGATTTACTCAGGTGTAACGGGATGGGCTTTATGGAGTAAACCCGCTTGCGCCTTGGCATTTACTGAGGTCAAACCTGTTGTGGTTTAATGGGGCGCTTACCTCCGAGTACACCCGCTAGCGCCTTGGGATTTACTGAGGTGTAAGTGGATGTGGTTGAATGTGGCGGTTACCTTCTAGAAGACCCACTGGGGCCTTGGGATGTAGTCAGGTGTAAGCGGGTTTTTTTTAAGGTGGCGCTTACCTCCGGGTAGACCCACTGGCGCCTTGGGATTTACTCAGGTGTAAGGGGATGTGTTTGAAGGTGGCCCTAACCTCTGAGCAGATGAAGCGGGGCCTCGGGATTTACTCTGGTGTAAGGGGATGTCTCTGAAGGTGGCGCTTACCTGTCGAGTAGACCCACTGGCGCCTTGGTATCTACTCAGGTGTAAGGGCACGTGCTTTAGGGTGGCACCTACCTCCGAGCAGACCCACTGACGCCTTGGGAATTACGAAGGTGAAAGGGGATGTGGTGGAAGGTGGCCCTAACCTCTGAGTAGACGGAGTGGCGCTTTGGGATTTACTCAGGTGCAAGCAGGTGTGCTTGGAGCTTGAAGGTGACGTCTACCTCTGAGCACACCCACAGGCACCCTGGGATTTACTCAGGTGTAAGAGGATGTGTTTGAAGGTGGCGCTTATCTCCTAGTAGTCCCACTGGCACCTTGGGATATACTCAGGTGTAAGCGGGTCTCCGAGTAGAACCACTGGCGCCTCGGGATTCGCTCAGGGGTAAGGGGATGGGCTTTATGGTGGCTCTTACCTCCGAGTAAACCCACTCGCGCCTTTGGATTTACTCAGGTATAAGTGGATGTCGTTGAAGGTGGCGCTTACCTACTAGCAGACGAAGTGACGCTTTGGGATTTCGTGAGGTGTATGTCGGTGCGCTTCAAGGTGGCTCTTACTTCGGAGTAGACCCATTGGCCCCTTCAGATTTACCAAGGTATAAGGGGAGGTGCTTGAAGGTGACGCTTACCTCGAGTAGACCAACTGCCGCCTTTGGATTTACCGTGGTGTAAGCGGGTGTGCTTGAAGGCGGCGCTGACCTCCGAGTAGACCCACTGGCGCCCTGGGATTTATGTAGGTTTAAGGGGATGTGTTTCAATGCGGCGCTTACCTCGGAGTAGACCCACTGGCGCCCAGGGATTTACTCAGGTGTAAGCGGATCTATTTGAAGGTGGCGCTTATCTCCGAGAAGACCCACTGGCGCCTTGGGATTTACTGAGGTGTAAGGGGATGTCTCTTAAGGTGGCGCTTACCTGTCGAGTTGACCCACTGGCGCCCTGTGATTTACTGAGGTGTAAGCGGGTCTGCTAGAAGGTGGCACCTACCTCCGCGTAGACCCACTGGCGCCTTGGGATTTACTCAGGTACAAGCAGGTCTGCTAGAAGGTGGCACGTACCTTCGAGTAGACCAACAGGCGCCTTTGGATTTACTCGGGTGTAAGCGTGTTTTTTTTGAGGTGGCGCTTGCCTCGAAGTAAACCCACTGGCGCCTTCAGATTTACTAAGGTATATGGGGAGGTGCTTGAAGGTGGCGCTTACCTCGGGTAGACGAAGTCTTGCCTTTGGTTTTACTCAGGTGCGAGTGGGTGTGCTGGAAGGCGGCGCTTACCTCCGAGTAGAGCCAGTGGCACCTTCAGATGTGCTAAGGTATAAGGGGAGGTGCTCGAAGGTAGCGCTTACCTCGAGTAGACCAACTGGTGCCTTGGGATCTAATCGGGTGTAAGGGGATGGGGTGGAAGGTGGCGTTTACCTCCGAGTGGACGGACTGGCGGCTTGGGATTTACTCAGGCGTAAACAGACGTACTGGTACCTTGGGCTTTTCTAAGGTGTCAGATGATGTGCTTGAAAGAGACACTTACCTCCAAGGAGACCCACTGGCGTCTTTGGATTTACTCAGGTGTAAGGGGATGGTTTTTATGGTGGAGTAAACCTGCTCCCGCCTTGGGATTTACTGAGGTCAGACCTGTTGTGGTTTAATGTAGCACTTACCTCCGAGTAGACCCACTAGCGCCTTGGGATTTGCTGTGGTGTAAGTGGATGTGGTTCAATGTGGCGGTTACCTCCGAGTAGACCCACTGGCGCCTTGGGATTTGCTGTGGTGTAAGTGGATGTGGTTGAATGTGGCGGTTACCTTCTAGAAGACCCACTGGCGCCTTGGGATTTACTCAGGTGTAAGGGGACGTGCTTCAAGGTGGCACCTACCCCCGAGTAGACCCACTGGCGCCTTGGGATTTACGCAGGTGTAAGTGGATGTGGTTGAATGTGGCGGTTACCTTCTAGAAGACCCACTGGCGCCTTGGGATTTACTCAGGTGTAAGGGGACGTGCTTCAAGGTGGCACCTACCGCCGAGTAGACCCACTGGCGCCTTGGGAATTACTAAAGTTTAAGGGGATGTGTTTGACGGTGGCCCTAACCTCTGAGGATACGAAGCGGGGCCTCGGGATTAACTCCGGTGTAAGGCGATGTATCTGAAGGTGGCGCTTACCTGTCGAGTAGACCCACTGGCGCCTTGAGAACTACTCAGGTGTAAGGGGAGGTGCTTTAAGGTGGCACCTACCTCCCAGTAGACCCACTGGTGCCTTCGGAATTACTAATGTGCAAGGGGATGTGGTGGAAGGTGGCCCTAAGCTCTGAGTAGTCTCGCTGGCTCCTTCGGATTTACTGAGTTTTAAGGGGATGTCTCTGAAGGTGACGTTTACCTGTCGAGTAGGCCCAGTGGCGGCTTGGGATTTACTCCGGTGTGAGGGCATGTGTTTGCAGGTGGGGCTTATCTCTTAGTAGACCCGCTGGCGCCTTGGGATTTACTGAGGTGTAAGCGGGTTTTTTTTAAGGTGGCGCTTACCTCCGAGTAGACTCAGTGGCTCCTTGGAACTTAGTGGGGTGTAAGGGGATGTCTGCGAAGGTGGCGCTTACCTGTCGAGTAGACCAACTGGCGCCCTGGGATTTACTCAGGTGTAAGGGGATCTCCTTCAAGGTCACGTTTACCTCCAAGTAGAACCACTGGTGCCTTGGGATTTACTCAGGTGTAAGGGGACGTGCTTTAAGGTGGCACCTACCTCCGAGCAGACCCACTGGCGCCTTGGGAATTACGAAGGTGAAAGGGGATGTGCTTGAAGGTGGTCCTAACCTCTGAGTAGACGAAGTGGCGCCTTGGGATTTTCTCAGGTGCAAGCAGGTGTGCTTGGAGATGGCGCTTACCTCCGAGTAGACCTACTGGCGCCTTGGGATTTACTCAGGCGTAAGCAGACGTACTGGTACCTGGGGCTTTTCTAAGGTGTAAGATGATGTGCTTGAAAGTGACACTTACCTCCAAGGAGACCCACTGGCGACTTGGGATTTACTGAGGTGTAAGCGGGTTTTTTTTAAGGTGGCGCTTACCTCCGAGTAGACTCACTGGCTCCTTGGGATTTACTTAGGTTTAAGGGGATGTCTCTGATTGAGGCGCTTACCTGTTGAGTAGACCCGCTGGCGCCTTGGGATTTATTCAGGTGTAAGGGGATGTGTTTGAAGGTGGCGCTTATGTCCTAGTAGACCCACTGGCGCCTTGGCATTTGCTCAGGTGTAAAGGATGGGCTTTATGGTCCAGTACACCCACTAGCGACTTAGGATTTACTCAGGTGTAAGTGGATGTGGTTTAACGTGGCGGTTACCTTCTAGTAGACCCTCTGGCGCCTTGGGATTTACTCGGGTGAAAGGGGCTGTGCTTGAAGGTGGCATTGACCTCGAAGTTGACCCGCTGGGGACTTTGCATTTCCTCAGGTGTAAGCGGGTGTGCTTGCAGGTGGCGCTTACCGCCAAGTAGAGCCACTGGCGCCCTGGGATTTACTCAGGTGTAAAGGGACGTCCTTTAAGGTGGCGTTTACCTCCAAGTAGAACCACTGGCGCCTTGGGATTTCCTCAGTTGTAAGGGAACGTGCTTCAAGGTGGCACCGACCTCTGAGTAGACCCACTGGCGCCTTGGGAATTACCAAGGTGTAAGGGGATGTGCTTGAAGGTGGCCCTAACCTCTGAGCAGAGGAAGTGGCCCCTTGGGATTTCCTCAGGTGCAAGCAGGTGTGCTTGGAGATGACGCTCACGGTAGAGTAGACCCACTGGTACCTTGGGATTTTCCAAGGTGTAAGAGGATGTGTTTGAAAGTGGCGCTTACCTCTGAGTAGAACCACTGGCCCCTTGGGACTTACTCAGGTGTAAGCGGATCTTTTTGAAGGTGGCGCTTACCTCCGAGTAGACCAACTGGCGGCTTGGCAGTTACTAAGGTGTAAGGAGATGTGCTTGAAGGTGGCCCTAACCTTTGAGTAGACGGAGTTGCGCCTTGGGATTTACTCAGGTGCAAGCAGGTGTGCTTCGAGATCGCGCTTACGGTAGATATACCCACTGGTACCTTGGGATTTTCTAAGGTGTAAGGGGATGTGCTTCAAAGTGGCGCTTATCTCCTAGTAGTCCCACTGGCACCTTGGGATATACTCAGGTGTAAGCGGGTCTGCTAAAAGGTGGCACTTACCTCCCTGTAGACCCACTGGCGCCTTGGGGTTTACTTAGGTACAAGCGGATCTGCTAGAAGGTGGCACTTACCTCCGAGTAGACCAACAGGCGCCTTTCGATTTACTCAGGTGTAAGCGTGTTTTTTTTAACCTCCGAGTAGACCCGCTGGCGCCTTGGGATTTATTGAGGTGTAAGGGTATGTGCTTCAAGGTGGCGCCTACCTCTGAGTACACACCCAGAGGCACCCCGGGATTTACTCAGGTGTAAGGGGATGTGTTTGAAGGTGGAACTGACCTAAGAGGAGACACACTGGCGCCTTGGGATTTTCTCAGGTGTAAGGGGGATGTGCTTGAAGTTGACATTGACCTCCGAGTACACCCACTGGCGACTCGGGATTTACTCAGGTGTAAGGGGATGTGTCCTAGTAGAACCCCTGCTGCCTTTGGATTTACTCAGGTGTAAGCGGGTGTGCTTGAAGGTGGTTCTTACCTCCGAGTAGACACTTTTGCATTTTAGGCTTTACTGAAGTGTACGCAGGTGTTCTTGAAGGTGACGCTGACGTCCGAGTAGAGCCCCTAGCGCCTTGGGATTTTCTCAGGTGGAAGGGGATGTGGTTGAAGGTGGCACTGACCTCCAAGTAGACCCACTGGCAACTTGGGATTTACTCAGGTGAAGCGGCTGTGCTTGCAGGTGGCGCTTGCCTCCGAGTATAGCCACTGGGGCTCTGGGATTTACTCAGGTGTAAGGGGATGTGCTTGATGGTGGCGCTTACCTCCTAGTAGAACTCCTGGTGCACTTGAAGGCGGCCGTTACCTCAGAGTAGACACTCTTGCGTTTTACGATTTACTGGGGTGTACGCGGGTGTTCTTGAAGGTGGCGCCTACCTCCAAGTAGACACACTGCAGACCAGGGATTTTTCAGGTTTAAGGGGATGTCCTTTAGGATGGCGCGTATCTCTGAGTAGAGCCACTGAAGCCTAGGGATTTACTGAGGTGTAAGGAGATGTGGTAGAAAGTGGCGCTTACCTCCGAGTAGACCCGGTTGCGCCTTGGGATTTTCTTAGGTGTAAGCAGGTACGCTTGAAGGTGGCGCTCACAATGGAGTAGACCCTCTGGCGCTTTGGGATTTTCTCAGGTGTAAGGAGATGTGCTTGAAAGTGGCGCTTGACTCCAAGCAGACGAAGTGGCGCCTTGGGATTTTGTCAGGTGCGCTTCAGGTCTCAGGTGTGGTTTAAGGTGGCTCTTAACTCCCATTAGATCCATTGGTCCCTTGGGTTTTACACAGTTGTAAGGGGATGTGCCTTGAGGTGGCGCTAACCTCCGAGCAGACCGACGGGCGCCTTGGGATTTACTCAGGTGTAAGCGGATCTGTTAGAAGGTGGCGCTTACCTCCGAGTAGACCCACAGGCGCCCTTGGATTTACTCAGGTGTAAGGGGATGTGTTTGAAGGCGGAGCTGACCTAAGAGGAGACACACTGGCACCTTAGGATTTACTCAGGTGTAAGGGGATGTGCTTGGAGTTGGCATTGACCTCCAAGTGGACCCAATGGCGACTTGGGATTTACCCAGGGGTAAGTGGGTGTGCTTGCAGGTGGCGCTGACCACCGAGCAGAGCCAGTGGCGCTCTGGGATTTACTCAGGTGTAACGGGATGGGCTTTATGGAGTAAACCCGCTTGCGCCTTGGCATTTACTGAGGTCAAACCTGTTGTGGTTTAATGGGGCGCTTACCTCCGAGTACACCCGCTAGCGCCTTGGGATTTACTGAGGTGTAAGTGGATGTGGTTGAATGTGGCGGTTACCTTCTAGAAGACCCACTGGGGCCTTGGGATGTAGTCAGGTGTAAGCGGGTTTTTTTTAAGGTGGCGCTTACCTCCGGGTAGACCCACTGGCGCCTTGGGATTTACTCAGGTGTAAGGGGATGTGTTTGAAGGTGGCCCTAACCTCTGAGCAGATGAAGCGGGGCCTCGGGATTTACTCTGGTGTAAGGGGATGTCTCTGAAGGTGGCGCTTACCTGTCGAGTAGACCCACTGGCGCCTTGGTATCTACTCAGGTGTAAGGGCACGTGCTTTAAGGTGGCACCTACCTCCGAGCAGACCCACTGACGCCTTGGGAATTACGAAGGTGAAAGGGGATGTGGTGGAAGGTGGCCCTAACCTCTGAGTAGACGGAGTGGCGCTTTGGGATTTACTCAGGTGCAAGCAGGTGTGCTTGGAGCTTGAAGGTGACGTCTACCTCTGAGCACACCCACAGGCACCCTGGGATTTACTCAGGTGTAAGAGGATGTGTTTGAAGGTGGCGCTTATCTCCTAGTAGTCCCACTGGCACCTTGGGATATACTCAGGTGTAAGCGGGTCTCCGAGTAGAACCACTGGCGCCTCGGGATTCGCTCAGGGGTAAGGGGATGGGCTTTATGGTGGCTCTTACCTCCGAGTAAACCCACTCGCGCCTTTGGATTTACTCAGGTATAAGTGGATGTCGTTGAAGGTGGCGCTTACCTACTAGCAGACGAAGTGACGCTTTGGGATTTCGTGAGGTGTATGTCGGTGCGCTTCAAGGTGGCTCTTACTTCGGAGTAGACCCATTGGCCCCTTCAGATTTACCAAGGTATAAGGGGAGGTGCTTGAAGGTGACGCTTACCTCGAGTAGACCAACTGCCGCCTTTGGATTTACCGTGGTGTAAGCGGGTGTGCTTGAAGGCGGCGCTGACCTCCGAGTAGACCCACTGGCGCCCTGGGATTTATGTAGGTTTAAGGGGATGTGTTTCAATGCGGCGCTTACCTCGGAGTAGACCCACTGGCGCCCAGGGATTTACTCAGGTGTAAGCGGATCTATTTGAAGGTGGCGCTTATCTCCGAGAAGACCCACTGGCGCCTTGGGATTTACTGAGGTGTAAGGGGATGTCTCTTAAGGTGGCGCTTACCTGTCGAGTTGACCCACTGGCGCCCTGTGATTTACTGAGGTGTAAGCGGGTCTGCTAGAAGGTGGCACCTACCTCCGCGTAGACCCACTGGCGCCTTGGGATTTACTCAGGTACAAGCAGGTCTGCTAGAAGGTGGCACGTACCTTCGAGTAGACCAACAGGCGCCTTTGGATTTACTCGGGTGTAAGCGTGTTTTTTTTGAGGTGGCGCTTGCCTCGAAGTAAACCCACTGGCGCCTTCAGATTTACTAAGGTATATGGGGAGGTGCTTGAAGGCGGCGCTTACCTCCGAGTAGAGCCAGTGGCACCTTCAGATGTGCTAAGGTATAAGGGGAGGTGCTCGAAGGTAGCGCTTACCTCGAGTAGACCAACTGGTGCCTTGGGATCTAATCGGGTGTAAGGGGATGGGGTGGAAGGTGGCGTTTACCTCCGAGTGGACGGACTGGCGGCTTGGGATTTACTCAGGCGTAAACAGACGTACTGGTACCTTGGGCTTTTCTAAGGTGTCAGATGATGTGCTTGAAAGAGACACTTACCTCCAAGGAGACCCACTGGCGTCTTTGGATTTACTCAGGTGTAAGGGGATGGTTTTTATGGTGGAGTAAACCTGCTCCCGCCTTGGGATTTACTGAGGTCAGACCTGTTGTGGTTTAATGTAGCACTTACCTCCGAGTAGACCCACTAGCGCCTTGGGATTTGCTGTGGTGTAAGTGGATGTGGTTGAATGTGGCGGTTAGCTTCGAGTAGACCCACTGGCGCCTTGGGATTTACGCAGGTGTACGTGGATGTGGTTGAATGTGGCGGTTACCTTCTAGAAGACCCACTGGCGCCTTGGGATTTACTCAGGTGTAAGGGGACGTGCTTCAAGGTGGCACCTACCGCCGAGTAGACCCACTGGCGCCTTGGGAATTACTAAAGTTTAAGGGGATGTGTTTGAAGGTGGCCCTAACCTCTGAGGATACGAAGCGGGGCCTCGGGATTTACTCCGGTGTAAGGCGATGTATCTGAAGGTGGCGCTTACCTGTCGAGTAGACCCACTGGCGCCTTGAGAACTACTCAGGTGTAAGGGGAGGTGCTTTAAGGTGGCACCTACCTCCCAGTAGACCCACTGGTGCCTTCGGAATTACTAATGTGCAAGGGGATGTGGTGGAAGGTGGCCCTAAGCTCTGAGTAGTCTCGCTGGCTCCTTCGGATTTACTGAGTTTTAAGGGGATGTCTCTGAAGGTGACGTTTACCTGTCGAGTAGGCCCAGTGGCGGCTTGGGATTTACTCCGGTGTGAGGGCATGTGTTTGCAGGTGGGGCTTATCTCTTAGTAGACCCGCTGGCGCCTTGGGATTTACTGAGGTGTAAGCGGGTTTTTTTTAAGGTGGCGCTTACCTCCGAGTAGACTCAGTGGCTCCTTGGAACTTAGTGGGGTGTAAGGGGATGTCCGCGAAGGTGGCGCTTACCTGTCGAGTAGACCAACTGGCGCCCTGGGATTTACTCAGGTGTAAGGGGATCTCCTTCAAGGTCACGTTTACCTCCAAGTAGAACCACTGGCGCCTTGGGAATTACGAAGGTGAAAGGGGATGTGCTTGAAGGTGGTCCTAACCTCTGAGTAGACGAAGTGGCGCCTTGGGATTTACTCAGGCGTAAGCAGACGTACTGGTACCTGGGGCTTTTCTAAGGTGTAAGATGATGTGCTTGAAAGTGACACTTACCTCCAAGGAGACCCACTGGCGACTTGGGATTTACTGAGGTGTAAGCGGGTTTTTTTTAAGGTGGCGCTTACCTCCGAGTAGACTCACTGGCTCCTTGGGATTTACTTAGGTTTAAGGGGATGTCTCTGATTGAGGCGCTTACCTGTTGAGTAGACCCGCTGGCGCCTTGGGATTTATTCAGGTGTAAGGGGATGTGTTTGAAGGTGGCGCTTATGTCCTAGTAGACCCACTGGCGCCTTGGCATTTGCTCAGGTGTAAAGGATGGGCTTTATGGTCCAGTACACCCACTAGCGACTTAGGATTTACTCAGGTGTAAGTGGATGTGGTTTAACGTGGCGGTTACCTTCTAGTAGACCCTCTGGCGCCTTGGGATTTACTCAGGTGAAAGGGGCTGTGCTTGAAGGTGGCATTGACCTCGAAGTTGACCCGCTGGGGACTTTGCATTTCCTCAGGTGTAAGCGGGTGTGTAAGGGGATGGGGTGGAAGGTGGCGTTTACCTCCGAGTGGACGGACTGGCGGCTTGGGATTTACTCAGGCGTAAACAGACGTACTGGTACCTGGGGCTTTTCTAAGGTGTAAGATGATGTGCTTGAAAGAGACAGTTACCTCCAAGGAGACCCACTGGCGTCTTTGGATTTACTCAGGTGTAAGGGGATGGTTTTTATGGTGGAGTAAACCTGCTCCCGCCTTGGGATTTACTGAGGTCAGACCTGTTGTGGTTTAATGTAGCACTTACCTCCGAGTAGACCCACTAGCGCCTTGGGATTTGCTGTGGTGTAAGTGGATGTGGTTGAATGTGGCGGTTAGCTTCGAGTAGACCCACTGGCGCCTTGGGATTTACGCAGGTGTACGTGGATGTGGTTGAATGTGGCGGTTACCTTCTAGAAGACCCACTGGCGCCTTGGGATTTACTCAGGTGTAAGGGGACGTGCTTCAAGGTGGCACCTACCGCCGAGTAGACCCACTGGCGCCTTGGGAATTACTAAAGTTTAAGGGGATGTGTTTGAAGGTGGCCCTAACCTCTGAGGATACGAAGCGGGGCCTCGGGATTTACTCCGGTGTAAGGCGATGTATCTGAAGGTGGCGCTTACCTGTCGAGTAGACCCACTGGCGCCTTGAGAACTACTCAGGTGTAAGGGGAGGTGCTTTAAGGTGGCACCTACCTCCCAGTAGACCCACTGGTGCCTTCGGAATTACTAATGTGCAAGGGGATGTGGTGGAAGGTGGCCCTAAGCTCTGAGTAGTCTCGCTGGCTCCTTCGGATTTACTGAGTTTTAAGGGGATGTCTCTGAAGGTGACGTTTACCTGTCGAGTAGGCCCAGTGGCGGCTTGGGATTTACTCCGGTGTGAGGGCATGTGTTTGCAGGTGGGGCTTATCTCTTAGACCCGCTGGCGCCTTGGGATTTACTGAGGTGTAAGCGGGTTTTTTTTAAGGTGGCGCTTACCTCCGAGTAGACTCAATGGCTCCTTGGAACTTACTGGGGTGTAAGGGGATGTCTGCGAAGGTGGCGCTTACCTGTCGAGTAGACCAACTGGCGCCCTGGGATTTACTCAGGTGTAAGGGGATCTCCTTCAAGGTCACGTTTACCTCCAAGTAGAACCACTGGCGCCTTGGGAATTACGAAGGTGAAAGGGGATGTGCTTGAAGGTGGTCCTAACCTCTGAGTAGACGAAGTGGCGCCTTGGGATTTTCTCAGGTGCAAGCAGGTGTGCTTGGAGATGGCGCTTACCTCCGAGTAGACCTACTGGCGCCTTGGGATTTACTCAGGCGTAAGCAGACGTACTGGTACCTGGGGCTTTTCTAAGGTGTAAGATGATGTGCTTGAAAGTGACACTTACCTCCAAGGAGACCCACTGGCGACTTGGGATTTACTGAGGTGTAAGCGGGTTTTTTTTAAGGTGGCGCTTACCTCCGAGTAGACTCACTGGCTCCTTGGGATTTACTTAGGTTTAAGGGGATGTCTCTGATTGAGGCGCTTACCTGTTGAGTAGACCCGCTGGCGCCTTGGGATTTATTCAGGTGTAAGGGGATGTGTTTGAAGGTGGCGCTTATGTCCTAGTAGACCCACTGGCGCCTTGGCATTTGCTCAGGTGTAAAGGACGGGCTTTATGGTCCAGTACACCCACTAGCGACTTAGGATTTACTCAGGTGTAAGTGGATGTGGTTTAACGTGGCGGTTACCTTCTAGTAGACCCTCTGGCGCCTTGGGATTTACTCAGGTGCTTGCAGGTGGCGCTTACCGCCAAGTAGAGCCACTGGCGCCCTGGGATTTACTCAGGTGTAAAGGGACGTCCTTTAAGGTGGCGTTTACCTCCAAGTAGAACCACTGGCGCCTTGGGATTTCCTCAGTTGTAAGGGAACGTGCTTCAAGGTGGCACCGACCTCTGAGTAGACCCACTGGCGCCTTGGGAATTACCAAGGTGTAAGGGGATGTGCTTGAAGGTGGCCCTAACCTCTGAGCAGAGGAAGTGGCCCCTTGGGATTTCCTCAGGTGCAAGCAGGTGTGCTTGGAGATGACGCTCACGGTAGAGTAGACCCACTGGTACCTTGGGATTTTCCAAGGTGTAAGAGGATGTGTTTGAAAGTGGCGCTTACCTCTGAGTAGAACCACTGGCCCCTTGGGACTTACTCAGGTGTAAGCGGATCTTTTTGAAGGTGGCGCTTACCTCCGAGTAGACCAACTGGCGGCTTGGCAGTTACTAAGGTGTAAGGAGATGTGCTTGAAGGTGGCCCTAACCTTTGAGTAGACGGAGTTGCGCCTTGGGATTTACTCAGGTGCAAGCAGGTGTGCTTCGAGATCGCGCTTACGGTAGATATACCCACTGGTACCTTGGGATTTTCTAAGGTGTAAGGGGATGTGCTTCAAAGTGGCGCTTATCTCCTAGTAGTCCCACTGGCACCTTGGGATATACTCAGGTGTAAGCGGGTCTGCTAAAAGGTGGCACTTACCTCCCTGTAGACCCACTGGCGCCTTGGGGTTTACTTAGGTACAAGCGGATCTGCTAGAAGGTGGCACTTACCTCCGAGTAGACCAACAGGCGCCTTTCGATTTACTCAGGTGTAAGCGTGTTTTTTTTAACCTCCGAGTAGACCCGCTGGCGCCTTGGGATTTATTGAGGTGTAAGGGTATGTGCTTCAAGGTGGCGCCTACCTCTGAGTACACACCCAGAGGCACCCCGGGATTTACTCAGGTGTAAGGGGATGTGTTTGAAGGTGGAACTGACCTAAGAGGAGACACACTGGCGCCTTGGGATTTTCTCAGGTGGAAGGGGGATGTGCTTGAAGTTGACATTGACCTCCGAGTACACCCACTGGCGACTCGGGATTTACTCAGGTGTAAGGGGATGTGCTTGATGGTGGCGCTTACCTCCTAGTAGAACCCCTGCTGCCTTTGGATTTACTCAGGTGTAAGCGGGTGTGCTTGAAGGCGGTTCTTACCTCCGAGTAGACACTTTTGCATTTTAGGCTTTACTGAAGTGTACGCAGGTGTTCTTGAAGGTGACGCTGACGTCCGAGTAGAGCCCCTAGCGCCTTGGGATTTTCTCAGGTGGAAGGGGATGTGGTTGAAGGTGGCACTGACCTCCAAGTAGACCCACTGGCAACTTGGGATTTACTCAGGTGAAGCGGCTGTGCTTGCAGGTGGCACTTGCCTCCGAGTATAGCCACTGGGGCTCTGGGATTTACTCAGGTGTAAGGGGATGTGCTTGATGGTGGCGCTTACCTCCTAGTAGAACTCCTGGTGCACTTGAAGGCGGCCGTTACCTCAGAGTAGACACTCTTGCGTTTTACGATTTACTGGGGTGTACGCGGGTGTTCTTGAAGGTGGCGCCTACCTCCAAGTAGACACACTGCAGACCTGGGATTTTTCAGGTTTAAGGGGATGTCCTTTAGGATGGCGCGTATCTCTGAGTAGAGCCACTGAAGCCTAGGGATTTACTGAGGTGTAAGGAGATGTGGTAGAAAGTGGCGCTTACCTCCGAGTAGACCCGGTTGCGCCTTGGGATTTTCTTAGGTGTAAGCAGGTACGCTTGAAGGTGGCGCTCACAATGGAGTAGACCCTCTGGCGCTTTGGGATTTTCTCAGGTGTAAGGAGATGTGCTTGAAAGTGGCGCTTGACTCCAAGCAGACGAAGTGGCGCCTTGGGATTTTGTCAGGTGCGCTTCAGGTCTCAGGTGTGGTTTAAGGTGGCTCTTAACTCCCATTAGATCCATTGGTCCCTTGGGTTTTACACAGTTGTAAGGGGATGTGCCTTGAGGTGGCGCTAACCTCCGAGCAGACCGACGGGCGCCTTGGGATTTACTCAGGTGTAAGCGGATCTGTTAGAAGGTGGCGCTTACCTCCGAGTAGACCCACAGGCGCCCTTGGATTTACTCAGGTGTAAGGGGATGTGTTTGAAGGCCGAGCGGACCTAAGAGGAGACACACTGGCACCTTAGGATTTACTCAGGTGTAAGGGGATGTGCTTGGAGTTGGCATTGACCTCCAAGTGGACCCAATGGCGACTTGGGATTTACCCAGGGGTAAGTGGGTGTGCTTGCAGGTGGCGCTGACCACCGAGCAGAGCCAGTGGCGCTCTGGGATTTACTCAGGTGTAACGGGATGGGCTTTATGGAGTAAACCCGCTTGCGCCTTGGCATTTACTGAGGTCAAACCTGTTGTGGTTTAATGGGGCGCTTACCTCCGAGTACACCCGCTAGCGCCTTGGGATTTACTGAGGTGTAAGTGGATGTGGTTGAATGTGGCGGTTACCTTCTAGAAGACCCACTGGGGCCTTGGGATGTAGTCAGGTGTAAGCGGGTTTTTTTTAAGGTGGCGCTTACCTCCGGGTAGACCCACTGGCGCCTTGGGATTTACTCAGGTGTAAGGGGATGTGTTTGAAGGTGGCCCTAACCTCTGAGCAGATGAAGCGGGGCCTCGGGATTTACTCTGGTGTAAGGGGATGTCTCTGAAGGTGGCGCTTACCTGTCGAGTAGACCCACTGGCGCCTTGGTATCTACTCAGGTGTAAGGGCACGTGCTTTAGGGTGGCACCTACCTCCGAGCAGACCCACTGACGCCTTGGGAATTACGAAGGTGAAAGGGGATGTGGTGGAAGGTGGCCCTAACCTCTGAGTAGACGGAGTGGCGCTTTGGGATTTACTCAGGTGCAAGCAGGTGTGCTTGGAGCTTGAAGGTGACGTCTACCTCTGAGCACACCCACAGGCACCCTGGGATTTACTCAGGTGTAAGAGGATGTGTTTGAAGGTGGCGCTTATCTCCTAGTAGTCCCACTGGCACCTTGGGATATACTCAGGTGTAAGCGGGTCTCCGAGTAGAACCACTGGCGCCTCGGGATTCGCTCAGGGGTAAGGGGATGGGCTTTATGGTGGCTCTTACCTCCGAGTAAACCCACTCGCGCCTTTGGATTTACTCAGGTATAAGTGGATGTCGTTGAAGGTGGCGCTTACCTACTAGCAGACGAAGTGACGCTTTGGGATTTCGTGAGGTGTATGTCGGTGCGCTTCAAGGTGGCTCTTACTTCGGAGTAGACCCATTGGCCCCTTCAGATTTACCAAGGTATAAGGGGAGGTGCTTGAAGGTGACGCTTACCTCGAGTAGACCAACGGCCGCCTTTGGATTTACCGTGGTGTAAGCGGGTGTGCTTGAAGGCGGCGCTGACCTCCGAGTAGACCCACTGGCGCCCTGGGATTTATGTAGGTTTAAGGGGATGTGTTTCAATGCGGCGCTTACCTCGGAGTAGACCCACTGGCGCCCAGGGATTTACTCAGGTGTAAGCGGATCTATTTGAAGGTGGCGCTTATCTCCGAGAAGACCCACTGGCGCCTTGGGATTTACTGAGGTGTAAGGGGATGTCTCTTAAGGTGGCGCTTACCTGTCGAGTTGACCCACTGGCGCCCTGTGATTTACTGAGGTGTAAGCGGGTCTGCTAGAAGGTGGCACCTACCTCCGCGTAGACCCACTGGCGCCTTGGGATTTACTCAGGTACAAGCAGGTCTGCTAGAAGGTGGCACGTACCTTCGAGTAGACCAACAGGCGCCTTTGGATTTACTCGGGTGTAAGCGTGTTTTTTTTGAGGTGGCGCTTGCCTCGAAGTAAACCCACTGGCGCCTTCAGATTTACTAAGGTATATGGGGAGGTGCTTGAAGGCGGCGCTTACCTCCGAGTAGAGCCAGTGGCACCTTCAGATGTGCTAAGGTATAAGGGGAGGTGCTCGAAGGTAGCGCTTACCTCGAGTAGACCAACTGGTGCCTTGGGATCTAATCGGGTGTAAGGGGATGGGGTGGAAGGTGGCGTTTACCTCCGAGTGGACGGACTGGCGGCTTGGGATTTACTCAGGCGTAAACAGACGTACTGGTACCTTGGGCTTTTCTAAGGTGTCAGATGATGTGCTTGAAAGAGACACTTACCTCCAAGGAGACCCACTGGCGTCTTTGGATTTACTCAGGTGTAAGGGGATGGTTTTTATGGTGGAGTAAACCTGCTCCCGCCTTGGGATTTACTGAGGTCAGACCTGTTGTGGTTTAATGTAGCACTTACCTCCGAGTAGACCCACTAGCGCCTTGGGATTTGCTGTGGTGTAAGTGGATGTGGTTCAATGTGGCGGTTACCTCCGAGTAGACCCACTGGCGCCTTGGGATTTGCTGTGGTGTAAGTGGATGTGGTTGAATGTGGCGGTTACCTTCTAGAAGACCCACTGGCGCCTTGGGATTTACTCAGGTGTAAGGGGACGTGCTTCAAGGTGGCACCTACCGCCGAGTAGACCCACTGGCGCCTTGGGAATTACTCAGGTGTAAGGGGACGTGCTTCAAGGTGGCACCTACCGCCGAGTAGACCCACTGGCGCCTTGGGAATTACTAAAGTTTAAGGGGATGTGTTTGAAGGTGGCCCTAACCTCTGAGGATACGAAGCGGGGCCTCGGGATTTACTCCGGTGTAAGGCGATGTATCTGAAGGTGGCGCTTACCTGTCGAGTAGACCCACTGGCGCCTTGAGAACTACTCAGGTGTAAGGGGAGGTGCTTTAAGGTGGCACCTACCTCCCAGTAGACCCACTGGTGCCTTCGGAATTACTAATGTGCAAGGGGATGTGGTGGAAGGTGGCCCTAAGCTCTGAGTAGTCTCGCTGGCTCCTTCGGATTTACTGAGTTTTAAGGGGATGTCTCTGAAGGTGACGTTTACCTGTCGAGTAGGCCCAGTGGCGGCTTGGGATTTACTCCGGTGTGAGGGCATGTGTTTGCAGGTGGGGCTTATCTCTTAGTAGACCCGCTGGCGCCTTGGGATTTACTGAGGTGTAAGCGGGTTTTTTTTAAGGTGGCGCTTACCTCCGAGTAGACTCAGTGGCTCCTTGGAACTTAGTGGGGTGTAAGGGGATGTCCGCGAAGGTGGCGCTTACCTGTCGAGTAGACCAACTGGCGCCCTGGGATTTAGTCAGGTGTAAGGGGATCTCCTTCAAGGTCACGTTTACCTCCAAGTAGAACCACTGGTGCCTTGGGATTTACTCAGGTGTAAGGGGACGTGCTTTAAGGTGGCACCTACCTCCGAGCAGACCCACTGGCGCCTTGGGAATTACGAAGGTGAAAGGGGATGTGCTTGAAGGTGGTCCTAACCTCTGAGTAGACGAAGTGGCGCCTTGGGATTTTCTCAGGTGCAAGCAGGTGTGCTTGGAGATGGCGCTTACCTCCGAGTAGACCTACTGGCGCCTTGGGATTTACTCAGGCGTAAGCAGACGTACTGGTACCTGGGGCTTTTCTAAGGTGTAAGATGATGTGCTTGAAAGTGACACTTACCTCCAAGGAGACCCACTGGCGACTTGGGATTTACTGAGGTGTAAGCGGGTTTTTTTTAAGGTGGCGCTTACCTCCGAGTAGACTCACTGGCTCCTTGGGATTTACTTAGGTTTAAGGGGATGTCTCTGATTGAGGCGCTTACCTGTTGAGTAGACCCGCTGGCGCCTTGGGATTTATTCAGGTGTAAGGGGATGTGTTTGAAGGTGGCGCTTATGTCCTAGTAGACCCACTGGCGCCTTGGCATTTGCTCAGGTGTAAAGGATGGGCTTTATGGTCCAGTACACCCACTAGCGACTTAGGATTTACTCAGGTGTAAGTGGATGTGGTTTAACGTGGCGGTTACCTTCTAGTAGACCCTCTGGCGCCTTGGGATTTACTCGGGTGAAAGGGGCTGTGCTTGAAGGTGGCATTGACCTCGAAGTTGACCCGCTGGGGACTTTGCATTTCCTCAGGTGTAAGCGGGTGTGCTTGCAGGTGGCGCTTACCGCCAAGTAGAGCCACTGGCGCCCTGGGATTTACTCAGGTGTAAAGGGACGTCCTTTAAGGTGGCGTTTACCTCCAAGTAGAACCACTGGCGCCTTGGGATTTCCTCAGTTGTAAGGGAACGTGCTTCAAGGTGGCACCGACCTCTGAGTAGACCCACTGGCGCCTTGGGAATTACCAAGGTGTAAGGGGATGTGTTTGAAAGTGGCGCTTACCTCTGAGTAGAACCACTGGCCCCTTGGGACTTACTCAGGTGTAAGCGGATCTTTTTGAAGGTGACGCTTACCTCCGAGTAGACCAACTGGCGGCTTGGCAGTTACTAAGGTGTAAGGAGATGTGCTTGAAGGTGGCCCTAACCTTTGAGTAGACGGAGTTGCGCCTTGGGATTTACTCAGGTGCAAGCAGGTGTGCTTCGAGATCGCGCTTACGGTAGATATACCCACTGGTACCTTGGGATTTTCTAAGGTGTAAGGGGATGTGCTTCAAAGTGGCGCTTATCTCCTAGTAGTCCCACTGGCACCTTGGGATATACTCAGGTGGAAGGGGATGTGGTTGAAGGTGGCACTGACCTCCAAGTAGACCCACTGGCAACTTGGGATTTACTCAGGTGAAGCGGCTGTGCTTGCAGGTGGCGCTTGCCTCCGAGTATAGCCACTGGGGCTCTGGGATTTACTCAGGTGTAAGGGGATGTGCTTGATGGTGGCGCTTACCTCCTAGTAGAACTCCTGGTGCACTTGAAGGCGGCCGTTACCTCAGAGTAGACACTCTTGCGTTTTACGATTTACTGGGGTGTACGCGGGTGTTCTTGAAGGTGGCGCCTACCTCCAAGTAGACACACTGCAGACCAGGGATTTTTCAGGTTTAAGGGGATGTCCTTTAGGATGGCGCGTATCTCTGAGTAGAGCCACTGAAGCCTAGGGATTTACTGAGGTGTAAGGAGATGTGGTAGAAAGTGGCGCTTACCTCCGAGTAGACCCGGTTGCGCCTTGGGATTTTCTTAGGTGTAAGCAGGTACGCTTGAAGGTGGCGCTCACAATGGAGTAGACCCTCTGGCGCTTTGGGATTTTCTCAGGTGTAAGGAGATGTGCTTGAAAGTGGCGCTTGACTCCAAGCAGACGAAGTGGCGCCTTGGGATTTTGTCAGGTGCGCTTCAGGTCTCAGGTGTGGTTTAAGGTGGCTCTTAACTCCCATTAGATCCATTGGTCCCTTGGGTTTTACACAGTTGTAAGGGGATGTGCCTTGAGGTGGCGCTAACCTCCGAGCAGACCGACGGGCGCCTTGGGATTTACTCAGGTGTAAGCGGATCTGTTAGAAGGTGGCGCTTACCTCCGAGTAGACCCACAGGCGCCCTTGGATTTACTCAGGTGTAAGGGGATGTGTTTGAAGGCGGAGCTGACCTAAGAGGAGACACACTGGCACCTTAGGATTTACTCAGGTGTAAGGGGATGTGCTTGGAGTTGGCATTGACCTCCAAGTGGACCCAATGGCGACTTGGGATTTACCCAGGGGTAAGTGGGTGTGCTTGCAGGTGGCGCTGACCACCGAGCAGAGCCAGTGGCGCTCTGGGATTTACTCAGGTGTAACGGGATGGGCTTTATGGAGTAAACCCGCTTGCGCCTTGGCATTTACTGAGGTCAAACCTGTTGTGGTTTAATGGGGCGCTTACCTCCGAGTACACCCGCTAGCGCCTTGGGATTTACTGAGGTGTAAGTGGATGTGGTTGAATGTGGCGGTTACCTTCTAGAAGACCCACTGGGGCCTTGGGATGTAGTCAGGTGTAAGCGGGTTTTTTTTAAGGTGGCGCTTACCTCCGGGTAGACCCACTGGCGCCTTGGGATTTACTCAGGTGTAAGGGGATGTGTTTGAAGGTGGCCCTAACCTCTGAGCAGATGAAGCGGGGCCTCGGGATTTACTCTGGTGTAAGGGGATGTCTCTGAAGGTGGCGCTTACCTGTCGAGTAGACCCACTGGCGCCTTGGTATCTACTCAGGTGTAAGGGCACGTGCTTTAGGGTGGCACCTACCTCCGAGCAGACCCACTGACGCCTTGGGAATTACGAAGGTGAAAGGGGATGTGGTGGAAGGTGGCCCTAACCTCTGAGTAGACGGAGTGGCGCTTTGGGATTTACTCAGGTGCAAGCAGGTGTGCTTGGAGCTTGAAGGTGACGTCTACCTCTGAGCACACCCACAGGCACCCTGGGATTTACTCAGGTGTAAGAGGATGTGTTTGAAGGTGGCGCTTATCTCCTAGTAGTCCCACTGGCACCTTGGGATATACTCAGGTGTAAGCGGGTCTCCGAGTAGAACCACTGGCGCCTCGGGATTCGCTCAGGGGTAAGGGGATGGGCTTTATGGTGGCTCTTACCTCCGAGTAAACCCACTCGCGCCTTTGGATTTACTCAGGTATAAGTGGATGTCGTTGAAGGTGGCGCTTACCTACTAGCAGACGAAGTGACGCTTTGGGATTTCGTGAGGTGTATGTCGGTGCGCTTCAAGGTGGCTCTTACTTCGGAGTAGACCCATTGGCCCCTTCAGATTTACCAAGGTATAAGGGGAGGTGCTTGAAGGTGACGCTTACCTCGAGTAGACCAACGGCCGCCTTTGGATTTACCGTGGTGTAAGCGGGTGTGCTTGAAGGCGGCGCTGACCTCCGAGTAGACCCACTGGCGCCCTGGGATTTATGTAGGTTTAAGGGGATGTGTTTCAATGCGGCGCTTACCTCGGAGTAGACCCACTGGCGCCCAGGGATTTACTCAGGTGTAAGCGGATCTATTTGAAGGTGGCGCTTATCTCCGAGAAGACCCACTGGCGCCTTGGGATTTACTGAGGTGTAAGGGGATGTCTCTTAAGGTGGCGCTTACCTGTCGAGTTGACCCACTGGCGCCCTGTGATTTACTGAGGTGTAAGCGGGTCTGCTAGAAGGTGGCACCTACCTCCGCGTAGACCCACTGGCGCCTTGGGATTTACTCAGGTACAAGCAGGTCTGCTAGAAGGTGGCACGTACCTTCGAGTAGACCAACAGGCGCCTTTGGATTTACTCGGGTGTAAGCGTGTTTTTTTTGAGGTGGCGCTTGCCTCGAAGTAAACCCACTGGCGCCTTCAGATTTACTAAGGTATATGGGGAGGTGCTTGAAGGTGGCGCTTACCTCGGGTAGACGAAGTCTTGCCTTTGGTTTTACTCAGGTGCGAGTGGGTGTGCTGGAAGGCGGCGCTTACCTCCGAGTAGAGCCAGTGGCACCTTCAGATGTGCTAAGGTATAAGGGGAGGTGCTCGAAGGTAGCGCTTACCTCGAGTAGACCAACTGGTGCCTTGGGATCTAATCGGGTGTAAGGGGATGGGGTGGAAGGTGGCGTTTACCTCCGAGTGGACGGACTGGCGGCTTGGGATTTACTCAGGCGTAAACAGACGTACTGGTACCTTGGGCTTTTCTAAGGTGTAAGATGATGTGCTTGAAAGAGACACTTACCTCCAAGGAGACCCACTGGCGTCTTTGGATTTACTCAGGTGTAAGGGGATGGTTTTTATGGTGGAGTAAACCTGCTCCCGCCTTGGGATTTACTGAGGTCAGACCTGTTGTGGTTTAATGTAGCACTTACCTCCGAGTAGACCCACTAGCGCCTTGGGATTTGCTGTGGTGTAAGTGGATGTGGTTCAATGTGGCGGTTACCTCCGAGTAGACCCACTGGCGCCTTGGGATTTGCTGTGGTGTAAGTGGATGTGGTTGAATGTGGCGGTTACCTTCTAGAAGACCCACTGGCGCCTTGGGATTTACTCAGGTGTAAGGGGACGTGCTTCAAGGTGGCACCTACCCCCGAGTAGACCCACTGGCGCCTTGGGATTTACGCAGGTGTAAGTGGATGTGGTTGAATGTGGCGGTTACCTTCTAGAAGACCCACTGGCGCCTTGGGATTTACTCAGGTGTAAGGGGACGTGCTTCAAGGTGGCACCTACCGCCGAGTAGACCCACTGGCGCCTTGGGAATTACTAAAGTTTAAGGGGATGTGTTTGACGGTGGCCCTAACCTCTGAGGATACGAAGCGGGGCCTCGGGATTAACTCCGGTGTAAGGCGATGTATCTGAAGGTGGCGCTTACCTGTCGAGTAGACCCACTGGCGCCTTGAGAACTACTCAGGTGTAAGGGGAGGTGCTTTAAGGTGGCACCTACCTCCCAGTAGACCCACTGGTGCCTTCGGAATTACTAATGTGCAAGGGGATGTGGTGGAAGGTGGCCCTAAGCTCTGAGTAGTCTCGCTGGCTCCTTCGGATTTACTGAGTTTTAAGGGGATGTCTCTGAAGGTGACGTTTACCTGTCGAGTAGGCCCAGTGGCGGCTTGGGATTTACTCCGGTGTGAGGGCATGTGTTTGCAGGTGGGGCTTATCTCTTAGTAGACCCGCTGGCGCCTTGGGATTTACTGAGGTGTAAGCGGGTTTTTTTTAAGGTGGCGCTTACCTCCGAGTAGACTCAGTGGCTCCTTGGAACTTAGTGGGGTGTAAGGGGATGTCCGCGAAGGTGGCGCTTACCTGTCGAGTAGACCAACTGGCGCCCTGGGATTTACTCAGGTGTAAGGGGATCTCCTTCAAGGTCACGTTTACCTCCAAGTAGAACCACTGGTGCCTTGGGATTTACTCAGGTGTAAGGGGACGTGCTTTAAGGTGGCACCTACCTCCGAGCAGACCCACTGGCGCCTTGGGAATTACGAAGGTGAAAGGGGATGTGCTTGAAGGTGGTCCTAACCTCTGAGTAGACGAAGTGGCGCCTTGGGATTTTCTCAGGTGCAAGCAGGTGTGCTTGGAGATGGCGCTTACCTCCGAGTAGACCTACTGGCGCCTTGGGATTTACTCAGGCGTAAGCAGACGTACTGGTACCTGGGGCTTTTCTAAGGTGTAAGATGATGTGCTTGAAAGTGACACTTACCTCCAAGGAGACCCACTGGCGACTTGGGATTTACTGAGGTGTAAGCGGGTTTTTTTTAAGGTGGCGCTTACCTCCGAGTAGACTCACTGGCTCCTTGGGATTTACTTAGGTTTAAGGGGATGTCTCTGATTGAGGCGCTTACCTGTTGAGTAGACCCGCTGGCGCCTTGGGATTTATTCAGGTGTAAGGGGATGTGTTTGAAGGTGGCGCTTATGTCCTAGTAGACCCACTGGCGCCTTGGCATTTGCTCAGGTGTAAAGGATGGGCTTTATGGTCCAGTACACCCACTAGCGACTTAGGATTTACTCAGGTGTAAGTGGATGTGGTTTAACGTGGCGGTTACCTTCTAGTAGACCCTCTGGCGCCTTGGGATTTACTCGGGTGAAAGGGGCTGTGCTTGAAGGTGGCATTGACCTCGAAGTTGACCCGCTGGGGACTTTGCATTTCCTCAGGTGTAAGCGGGTGTGCTTGCAGGTGGCGCTTACCGCCAAGTAGAGCCACTGGCGCCCTGGGATTTACTCAGGTGTAAAGGGACGTCCTTTAAGGTGGCGTTTACCTCCAAGTAGAACCACTGGCGCCTTGGGATTTCCTCAGTTGTAAGGGAACGTGCTTCAAGGTGGCACCGACCTCTGAGTAGACCCACTGGCGCCTTGGGAATTACCAAGGTGTAAGGGGATGTGCTTGAAGGTGGCCCTAACCTCTGAGCAGAGGAAGTGGCCCCTTGGGATTTCCTCAGGTGCAAGCAGGTGTGCTTGGAGATGACGCTCACGGTAGAGTAGACCCACTGGTACCTTGGGATTTTCCAAGGTGTAAGAGGATGTGTTTGAAAGTGGCGCTTACCTCTGAGTAGAACCACTGGCCCCTTGGGACTTACTCAGGTGTAAGCGGATCTTTTTGAAGGTGGCGCTTACCTCCGAGTAGACCAACTGGCGGCTTGGCAGTTACTAAGGTGTAAGGAGATGTGCTTGAAGGTGGCCCTAACCTTTGAGTAGACGGAGTTGCGCCTTGGGATTTACTCAGGTGCAAGCAGGTGTGCTTCGAGATCGCGCTTACGGTAGATATACCCACTGGTACCTTGGGATTTTCTAAGGTGTAAGGGGATGTGCTTCAAAGTGGCGCTTATCTCCTAGTAGTCCCACTGGCACCTTGGGATATACTCAGGTGTAAGCGGGTCTGCTAAAAGGTGGCACTTACCTCCCTGTAGACCCACTGGCGCCTTGGGGTTTACTTAGGTACAAGCGGATCTGCTAGAAGGTGGCACTTACCTCCGAGTAGACCAACAGGCGCCTTTCGATTTACTCAGGTGTAAGCGTGTTTTTTTTAACCTCCGAGTAGACCCGCTGGCGCCTTGGGATTTATTGAGGTGTAAGGGTATGTGCTTCAAGGTGGCGCCTACCTCTGAGTACACACCCAGAGGCACCCCGGGATTTACTCAGGTGTAAGGGGATGTGTTTGAAGGTGGAACTGACCTAAGAGGAGACACACTGGCGCCTTGGGATTTTCTCAGGTGGAAGGGGGATGTGCTTGAAGTTGACATTGACCTCCGAGTACACCCACTGGCGACTCGGGATTTACTCAGGTGTAAGGGGATGTGTCCTAGTAGAACCCCTGCTGCCTTTGGATTTACTCAGGTGTAAGCGGGTGTGCTTGAAGGCGGTTCTTACCTCCGAGTAGACACTTTTGCATTTTAGGCTTTACTGAAGTGTACGCAGGTGTTCTTGAAGGTGACGCTGACGTCCGAGTAGAGCCCCTAGCGCCTTGGGATTTTCTCAGGTGGAAGGGGATGTGGTTGAAGGTGGCACTGACCTCCAAGTAGACCCACTGGCAACTTGGGATTTACTCAGGTGAAGCGGCTGTGCTTGCAGGTGGCGCTTGCCTCCGAGTATAGCCACTGGGGCTCTGGGATTTACTCAGGTGTAAGGGGATGTGCTTGATGGTGGCGCTTACCTCCTAGTAGAACTCCTGGTGCACTTGAAGGCGGCCGTTACCTCAGAGTAGACACTCTTGCGTTTTACGATTTACTGGGGTGTACGCGGGTGTTCTTGAAGGTGGCGCCTACCTCCAAGTAGACACACTGCAGACCTGGGATTTTTCAGGTTTAAGGGGATGTCCTTTAGGATGGCGCGTATCTCTGAGTAGAGCCACTGAAGCCTAGGGATTTACTGAGGTGTAAGGAGATGTGGTAGAAAGTGGCGCTTACCTCCGAGTAGACCCGGTTGCGCCTTGGGATTTTCTTAGGTGTAAGCAGGTACGCTTGAAGGTGGCGCTCACAATGGAGTAGACCCTCTGGCGCTTTGGGATTTTCTCAGGTGTAAGGAGATGTGCTTGAAAGTGGCGCTTGACTCCAAGCAGACGAAGTGGCGCCTTGGGATTTTGTCAGGTGCGCTTCAGGTCTCAGGTGTGGTTTAAGGTGGCTCTTAACTCCCATTAGATCCATTGGTCCCTTGGGTTTTACACAGTTGTAAGGGGATGTGCCTTGAGGTGGCGCTAACCTCCGAGCAGACCGACGGGCGCCTTGGGATTTACTCAGGTGTAAGCGGATCTGTTAGAAGGTGGCGCTTACCTCCGAGTAGACCCACAGGCGCCCTTGGATTTACTCAGGTGTAAGGGGATGTGTTTGAAGGCCGAGCGGACCTAAGAGGAGACACACTGGCACCTTAGGATTTACTCAGGTGTAAGGGGATGTGCTTGGAGTTGGCATTGACCTCCAAGTGGACCCAATGGCGACTTGGGATTTACCCAGGGGTAAGTGGGTGTGCTTGCAGGTGGCGCTGACCACCGAGCAGAGCCAGTGGCGCTCTGGGATTTACTCAGGTGTAACGGGATGGGCTTTATGGAGTAAACCCGCTTGCGCCTTGGCATTTACTGAGGTCAAACCTGTTGTGGTTTAATGGGGCGCTTACCTCCGAGTACACCCGCTAGCGCCTTGGGATTTACTGAGGTGTAAGTGGATGTGGTTGAATGTGGCGGTTACCTTCTAGAAGACCCACTGGGGCCTTGGGATGTAGTCAGGTGTAAGCGGGTTTTTTTTAAGGTGGCGCTTACCTCCGGGTAGACCCACTGGCGCCTTGGGATTTACTCAGGTGTAAGGGGATGTGTTTGAAGGTGGCCCTAACCTCTGAGCAGATGAAGCGGGGCCTCGGGATTTACTCTGGTGTAAGGGGATGTCTCTGAAGGTGGCGCTTACCTGTCGAGTAGACCCACTGGCGCCTTGGTATCTACTCAGGTGTAAGGGCACGTGCTTTAAGGTGGCACCTACCTCCGAGCAGACCCACTGACGCCTTGGGAATTACGAAGGTGAAAGGGGATGTGGTGGAAGGTGGCCCTAACCTCTGAGTAGACGGAGTGGCGCTTTGGGATTTACTCAGGTGCAAGCAGGTGTGCTTGGAGCTTGAAGGTGACGTCTACCTCTGAGCACACCCACAGGCACCCTGGGATTTACTCAGGTGTAAGAGGATGTGTTTGAAGGTGGCGCTTATCTCCTAGTAGTCCCACTGGCACCTTGGGATATACTCAGGTGTAAGCGGGTCTCCGAGTAGAACCACTGGCGCCTCGGGATTCGCTCAGGGGTAAGGGGATGGGCTTTATGGTGGCTCTTACCTCCGAGTAAACCCACTCGCGCCTTTGGATTTACTCAGGTATAAGTGGATGTCGTTGAAGGTGGCGCTTACCTACTAGCAGACGAAGTGACGCTTTGGGATTTCGTGAGGTGTATGTCGGTGCGCTTCAAGGTGGCTCTTACTTCGGAGTAGACCCATTGGCCCCTTCAGATTTACCAAGGTATAAGGGGAGGTGCTTGAAGGTGACGCTTACCTCGAGTAGACCAACTGCCGCCTTTGGATTTACCGTGGTGTAAGCGGGTGTGCTTGAAGGCGGCGCTGACCTCCGAGTAGACCCACTGGCGCCCTGGGATTTATGTAGGTTTAAGGGGATGTGTTTCAATGCGGCGCTTACCTCGGAGTAGACCCACTGGCGCCTAGGGATTTACTCAGGTGTAAGCGGATCTATTTGAAGGTGGCGCTTATCTCCGAGAAGACCCACTGGCGCCTTGGGATTTACTGAGGTGTAAGGGGATGTCTCTTAAGGTGGCGCTTACCTGTCGAGTTGACCCACTGGCGCCCTGTGATTTACTGAGGTGTAAGCGGGTCTGCTAGAAGGTGGCACCTACCTCCGCGTAGACCCACTGGCGCCTTGGGATTTACTCAGGTACAAGCAGGTCTGCTAGAAGGTGGCACGTACCTTCGAGTAGACCAACAGGCGCCTTTGGATTTACTCGGGTGTAAGCGTGTTTTTTTTGAGGTGGCGCTTGCCTCGAAGTAAACCCACTGGCGCCTTCAGATTTACTAAGGTATATGGGGAGGTGCTTGAAGGCGGCGCTTACCTCCGAGTAGAGCCAGTGGCACCTTCAGATGTGCTAAGGTATAAGGGGAGGTGCTCGAAGGTAGCGCTTACCTCGAGTAGACCAACTGGTGCCTTGGGATCTAATCGGGTGTAAGGGGATGGGGTGGAAGGTGGCGTTTACCTCCGAGTGGACGGACTGGCGGCTTGGGATTTACTCAGGCGTAAACAGACGTACTGGTACCTTGGGCTTTTCTAAGGTGTCAGATGATGTGCTTGAAAGAGACACTTACCTCCAAGGAGACCCACTGGCGTCTTTGGATTTACTCAGGTGTAAGGGGATGGTTTTTATGGTGGAGTAAACCTGCTCCCGCCTTGGGATTTACTGAGGTCAGACCTGTTGTGGTTTAATGTAGCACTTACCTCCGAGTAGACCCACTAGCGCCTTGGGATTTGCTGTGGTGTAAGTGGATGTGGTTGAATGTGGCGGTTAGCTTCGAGTAGACCCACTGGCGCCTTGGGATTTACGCAGGTGTACGTGGATGTGGTTGAATGTGGCGGTTACCTTCTAGAAGACCCACTGGCGCCTTGGGATTTACTCAGGTGTAAGGGGACGTGCTTCAAGGTGGCACCTACCGCCGAGTAGACCCACTGGCGCCTTGGGAATTACTAAAGTTTAAGGGGATGTGTTTGAAGGTGGCCCTAACCTCTGAGGATACGAAGCGGGGCCTCGGGATTTACTCCGGTGTAAGGCGATGTATCTGAAGGTGGCGCTTACCTGTCGAGTAGACCCACTGGCGCCTTGAGAACTACTCAGGTGTAAGGGGAGGTGCTTTAAGGTGGCACCTACCTCCCAGTAGACCCACTGGTGCCTTCGGAATTACTAATGTGCAAGGGGATGTGGTGGAAGGTGGCCCTAAGCTCTGAGTAGTCTCGCTGGCTCCTTCGGATTTACTGAGTTTTAAGGGGATGTCTCTGAAGGTGACGTTTACCTGTCGAGTAGGCCCAGTGGCGGCTTGGGATTTACTCCGGTGTGAGGGCATGTGTTTGCAGGTGGGGCTTATCTCTTAGTAGACCCGCTGGCGCCTTGGGATTTACTGAGGTGTAAGCGGGTTTTTTTTAAGGTGGCGCTTACCTCCGAGTAGACTCAGTGGCTCCTTGGAACTTAGTGGGGTGTAAGGGGATGTCCGCGAAGGTGGCGCTTACCTGTCGAGTAGACCAACTGGCGCCCTGGGATTTACTCAGGTGTAAGGGGATCTCCTTCAAGGTCACGTTTACCTCCAAGTAGAACCACTGGCGCCTTGGGAATTACGAAGGTGAAAGGGGATGTGCTTGAAGGTGGTCCTAACCTCTGAGTAGACGAAGTGGCGCCTTGGGATTTTCTCAGGTGCAAGCAGGTGTGCTTGGAGATGGCGCTTACCTCCGAGTAGACCTACTGGCGCCTTGGGATTTACTCAGGCGTAAGCAGACGTACTGGTACCTGGGGCTTTTCTAAGGTGTAAGATGATGTGCTTGAAAGTGACACTTACCTCCAAGGAGACCCACTGGCGACTTGGGATTTACTGAGGTGTAAGCGGGTTTTTTTTAAGGTGGCGCTTACCTCCGAGTAGACTCACTGGCTCCTTGGGATTTACTTAGGTTTAAGGGGATGTCTCTGATTGAGGCGCTTACCTGTTGAGTAGACCCGCTGGCGCCTTGGGATTTATTCAGGTGTAAGGGGATGTGTTTGAAGGTGGCGCTTATGTCCTAGTAGACCCACTGGCGCCTTGGCATTTGCTCAGGTGTAAAGGATGGGCTTTATGGTCCAGTACACCCACTAGCGACTTAGGATTTACTCAGGTGTAAGTGGATGTGGTTTAACGTGGCGGTTACCTTCTAGTAGACCCTCTGGCGCCTTGGGATTTACTCAGGTGAAAGGGGCTGTGCTTGAAGGTGGCATTGACCTCGAAGTTGACCCGCTGGGGACTTTGCATTTCCTCAGGTGTAAGCGGGTGTGTAAGGGGATGGGGTGGAAGGTGGCGTTTACCTCCGAGTGGACGGACTGGCGGCTTGGGATTTACTCAGGCGTAAACAGACGTACTGGTACCTGGGGCTTTTCTAAGGTGTAAGATGATGTGCTTGAAAGAGACAGTTACCTCCAAGGAGACCCACTGGCGTCTTTGGATTTACTCAGGTGTAAGGGGATGGTTTTTATGGTGGAGTAAACCTGCTCCCGCCTTGGGATTTACTGAGGTCAGACCTGTTGTGGTTTAATGTAGCACTTACCTCCGAGTAGACCCACTAGCGCCTTGGGATTTGCTGTGGTGTAAGTGGATGTGGTTGAATGTGGCGGTTAGCTTCGAGTAGACCCACTGGCGCCTTGGGATTTACGCAGGTGTACGTGGATGTGGTTGAATGTGGCGGTTACCTTCTAGAAGACCCACTGGCGCCTTGGGATTTACTCAGGTGTAAGGGGACGTGCTTCAAGGTGGCACCTACCGCCGAGTAGACCCACTGGCGCCTTGGGAATTACTAAAGTTTAAGGGGATGTGTTTGAAGGTGGCCCTAACCTCTGAGGATACGAAGCGGGGCCTCGGGATTTACTCCGGTGTAAGGCGATGTATCTGAAGGTGGCGCTTACCTGTCGAGTAGACCCACTGGCGCCTTGAGAACTACTCAGGTGTAAGGGGAGGTGCTTTAAGGTGGCACCTACCTCCCAGTAGACCCACTGGTGCCTTCGGAATTACTAATGTGCAAGGGGATGTGGTGGAAGGTGGCCCTAAGCTCTGAGTAGTCTCGCTGGCTCCTTCGGATTTACTGAGTTTTAAGGGGATGTCTCTGAAGGTGACGTTTACCTGTCGAGTAGGCCCAGTGGCGGCTTGGGATTTACTCCGGTGTGAGGGCATGTGTTTGCAGGTGGGGCTTATCTCTTAGACCCGCTGGCGCCTTGGGATTTACTGAGGTGTAAGCGGGTTTTTTTTAAGGTGGCGCTTACCTCCGAGTAGACTCAATGGCTCCTTGGAACTTAGTGGGGTGTAAGGGGATGTCTGCGAAGGTGGCGCTTACCTGTCGAGTAGACCAACTGGCGCCCTGGGATTTACTCAGGTGTAAGGGGATCTCCTTCAAGGTCACGTTTACCTCCAAGTAGAACCACTGGCGCCTTGGGAATTACGAAGGTGAAAGGGGATGTGCTTGAAGGTGGTCCTAACCTCTGAGTAGACGAAGTGGCGCCTTGGGATTTTCTCAGGTGCAAGCAGGTGTGCTTGGAGATGGCGCTTACCTCCGAGTAGACCTACTGGCGCCTTGGGATTTACTCAGGCGTAAGCAGACGTACTGGTACCTGGGGCTTTTCTAAGGTGTAAGATGATGTGCTTGAAAGTGACACTTACCTCCAAGGAGACCCACTGGCGACTTGGGATTTACTGAGGTGTAAGCGGGTTTTTTTTAAGGTGGCGCTTACCTCCGAGTAGACTCACTGGCTCCTTGGGATTTACTTAGGTTTAAGGGGATGTCTCTGATTGAGGCGCTTACCTGTTGAGTAGACCCGCTGGCGCCTTGGGATTTATTCAGGTGTAAGGGGATGTGTTTGAAGGTGGCGCTTATGTCCTAGTAGACCCACTGGCGCCTTGGCATTTGCTCAGGTGTAAAGGATGGGCTTTATGGTCCAGTACACCCACTAGCGACTTAGGATTTACTCAGGTGTAAGTGGATGTGGTTTAACGTGGCGGTTACCTTCTAGTAGACCCTCTGGCGCCTTGGGATTTACTCGGGTGAAAGGGGCTGTGCTTGAAGGTGGCATTGACCTCGAAGTTGACCCGCTGGGGACTTTGCATTTCCTCAGGTGTAAGCGGGTGTGCTTGCAGGTGGCGCTTACCGCCAAGTAGAGCCACTGGCGCCCTGGGATTTACTCAGGTGTAAAGGGACGTCCTTTAAGGTGGCGTTTACCTCCAAGTAGAACCACTGGCGCCTTGGGATTTCCTCAGTTGTAAGGGAACGTGATTCAAGGTGGCACCGACCTCTGAGTAGACCCACTGGCGCCTTGGGAATTACCAAGGTGTAAGGGGATGTGCTTGAAGGTGGCCCTAACCTCTGAGCAGAGGAAGTGGCCCCTTGGGATTTCCTCAGGTGCAAGCAGGTGTGCTTGGAGATGACGCTCACGGTAGAGTAGACCCACTGGTACCTTGGGATTTTCCAAGGTGTAAGAGGATGTGTTTGAAAGTGGCGCTTACCTCTGAGTAGAACCACTGGCCCCTTGGGACTTACTCAGGTGTAAGCGGATCTTTTTGAAGGTGGCGCTTACCTCCGAGTAGACCAACTGGCGGCTTGGCAGTTACTAAGGTGTAAGGAGATGTGCTTGAAGGTGGCCCTAACCTTTGAGTAGACGGAGTTGCGCCTTGGGATTTACTCAGGTGCAAGCAGGTGTGCTTCGAGATCGCACTTACGGTAGATATACCCACTGGTACCTTGGGATTTTCTAAGGTGTAAGGGGATGTGCTTCAAAGTGGCGCTTATCTCCTAGTAGTCCCACTGGCACCTTGGGATATACTCAGGTGTAAGCGGGTCTGCTAAAAGGTGGCACTTACCTCCCTGTAGACCCACTGGCGCCTTGGGGTTTACTTAGGTACAAGCGGATCTGCTAGAAGGTGGCACTTACCTCCGAGTAGACCAACAGGCGCCTTTCGATTTACTCAGGTGTAAGCGTGTTTTTTTTAACCTCCGAGTAGACCCGCTGGCGCCTTGGGATTTATTGAGGTGTAAGGGTATGTGCTTCAAGGTGGCGCCTACCTCTGAGTACACACCCAGAGGCACCCCGGGATTTACTCAGGTGTAAGGGGATGTGTTTGAAGGTGGAACTGACCTAAGAGGAGACACACTGGCGCCTTGGGATTTTCTCAGGTGGAAGGGGGATGTGCTTGAAGTTGACATTGACCTCCGAGTACACCCACTGGCGACTCGGGATTTACTCAGGTGTAAGGGGATGTGCTTGATGGTGGCGCTTACCTCCTAGTAGAACCCCTGCTGCCTTTGGATTTACTCAGGTGTAAGCGGGTGTGCTTGAAGGCGGTTCTTACCTCCGAGTAGACACTTTTGCATTTTAGGCTTTACTGAAGTGTACGCAGGTGTTCTTGAAGGTGACGCTGACGTCCGAGTAGAGCCCCTAGCGCCTTGGGATTTTCTCAGGTGGAAGGGGATGTGGTTGAAGGTGGCACTGACCTCCAAGTAGACCCACTGGCAACTTGGGATTTACTCAGGTGAAGCGGCTGTGCTTGCAGGTGGCGCTTGCCTCCGAGTATAGCCACTGGGGCTCTGGGATTTACTCAGGTGTAAGGGGATGTGCTTGATGGTGGCGCTTACCTCCTAGTAGAACTCCTGGTGCACTTGAAGGCGGCCGTTACCTCAGAGTAGACACTCTTGCGTTTTACGATTTACTGGGGTGTACGCGGGTGTTCTTGAAGGTGGCGCCTACCTCCAAGTAGACACACTGCAGACCTGGGATTTTTCAGGTTTAAGGGGATGTCCTTTAGGATGGCGCGTATCTCTGAGTAGAGCCACTGAAGCCTAGGGATTTACTGAGGTGTAAGGAGATGTGGTAGAAAGTGGCGCTTACCTCCGAGTAGACCCGGTTGCGCCTTGGGATTTTCTTAGGTGTAAGCAGGTACGCTTGAAGGTGGCGCTCACAATGGAGTAGACCCTCTGGCGCTTTGGGATTTTCTCAGGTGTAAGGAGATGTGCTTGAAAGTGGCGCTTGACTCCAAGCAGACGAAGTGGCGCCTTGGGATTTTGTCAGGTGCGCTTCAGGTCTCAGGTGTGGTTTAAGGTGGCTCTTAACTCCCATTAGATCCATTGGTCCCTTGGGTTTTACACAGTTGTAAGGGGATGTGCCTTGAGGTGGCGCTAACCTCCGAGCAGACCGACGGGCGCCTTGGGATTTACTCAGGTGTAAGCGGATCTGTTAGAAGGTGGCGCTTACCTCCGAGTAGACCCACAGGCGCCCTTGGATTTACTCAGGTGTAAGGGGATGTGTTTGAAGGCCGAGCGGACCTAAGAGGAGACACACTGGCACCTTAGGATTTACTCAGGTGTAAGGGGATGTGCTTGGAGTTGGCATTGACCTCCAAGTGGACCCAATGGCGACTTGGGATTTACCCAGGGGTAAGTGGGTGTGCTTGCAGGTGGCGCTGACCACCGAGCAGAGCCAGTGGCGCTCTGGGATTTACTCAGGTGTAACGGGATGGGCTTTATGGAGTAAACCCGCTTGCGCCTTGGCATTTACTGAGGTCAAACCTGTTGTGGTTTAATGGGGCGCTTACCTCCGAGTACACCCGCTAGCGCCTTGGGATTTACTGAGGTGTAAGTGGATGTGGTTGAATGTGGCGGTTACCTTCTAGAAGACCCACTGGGGCCTTGGGATGTAGTCAGGTGTAAGCGGGTTTTTTTTAAGGTGGCGCTTACCTCCGGGTAGACCCACTGGCGCCTTGGGATTTACTCAGGTGTAAGGGGATGTGTTTGAAGGTGGCCCTAACCTCTGAGCAGATGAAGCGGGGCCTCGGGATTTACTCTGGTGTAAGGGGATGTCTCTGAAGGTGGCGCTTACCTGTCGAGTAGACCCACTGGCGCCTTGGTATCTACTCAGGTGTAAGGGCACGTGCTTTAAGGTGGCACCTACCTCCGAGCAGACCCACTGACGCCTTGGGAATTACGAAGGTGAAAGGGGATGTGGTGGAAGGTGGCCCTAACCTCTGAGTAGACGGAGTGGCGCTTTGGGATTTACTCAGGTGCAAGCAGGTGTGCTTGGAGCTTGAAGGTGACGTCTACCTCTGAGCACACCCACAGGCACCCTGGGATTTACTCAGGTGTAAGAGGATGTGTTTGAAGGTGGCGCTTATCTCCTAGTAGTCCCACTGGCACCTTGGGATATACTCAGGTGTAAGCGGGTCTCCGAGTAGAACCACTGGCGCCTCGGGATTCGCTCAGGGGTAAGGGGATGGGCTTTATGGTGGCTCTTACCTCCGAGTAAACCCACTCGCGCCTTTGGATTTACTCAGGTATAAGTGGATGTCGTTGAAGGTGGCGCTTACCTACTAGCAGACGAAGTGACGCTTTGGGATTTCGTGAGGTGTCTGTCGGTGCGCTTCAAGGTGGCTCTTACTTCGGAGTAGACCCATTGGCCCCTTCAGATTTACCAAGGTATAAGGGGAGGTGCTTGAAGGTGACGCTTACCTCGAGTAGACCAACTGCCGCCTTTGGATTTACCGTGGTGTAAGCGGGTGTGCTTGAAGGCGGCGCTGACCTCCGAGTAGACCCACTGGCGCCCTGGGATTTATGTAGGTTTAAGGGGATGTGTTTCAATGCGGCGCTTACCTCGGAGTAGACCCACTGGCGCCCAGGGATTTACTCAGGTGTAAGCGGATCTATTTGAAGGTGGCGCTTATCTCCGAGAAGACCCACTGGCGCCTTGGGATTTACTGAGGTGTAAGGGGATGTCTCTTAAGGTGGCGCTTACCTGTCGAGTTGACCCACTGGCGCCCTGTGATTTACTGAGGTGTAAGCGGGTCTGCTAGAAGGTGGCACCTACCTCCGCGTAGACCCACTGGCGCCTTGGGATTTACTCAGGTACAAGCAGGTCTGCTAGAAGGTGGCACGTACCTTCGAGTAGACCAACAGGCGCCTTTGGATTTACTCGGGTGTAAGCGTGTTTTTTTTGAGGTGGCGCTTGCCTCGAAGTAAACCCACTGGCGCCTTCAGATTTACTAAGGTATATGGGGAGGTGCTTGAAGGCGGCGCTTACCTCCGAGTAGAGCCAGTGGCACCTTCAGATGTGCTAAGGTATAAGGGGAGGTGCTCGAAGGTAGCGCTTACCTCGAGTAGACCAACTGGTGCCTTGGGATCTAATCGGGTGTAAGGGGATGGGGTGGAAGGTGGCGTTTACCTCCGAGTGGACGGACTGGCGGCTTGGGATTTACTCAGGCGTAAACAGACGTACTGGTACCTTGGGCTTTTCTAAGGTGTCAGATGATGTGCTTGAAAGAGACACTTACCTCCAAGGAGACCCACTGGCGTCTTTGGATTTACTCAGGTGTAAGGGGATGGTTTTTATGGTGGAGTAAACCTGCTCCCGCCTTGGGATTTACTGAGGTCAGACCTGTTGTGGTTTAATGTAGCACTTACCTCCGAGTAGACCCACTAGCGCCTTGGGATTTGCTGTGGTGTAAGTGGATGTGGTTCAATGTGGCGGTTACCTCCGAGTAGACCCACTGGCGCCTTGGGATTTGCTGTGGTGTAAGTGGATGTGGTTGAATGTGGCGGTTACCTTCTAGAAGACCCACTGGCGCCTTGGGATTTACTCAGGTGTAAGGGGACGTGCTTCAAGGTGGCACCTACCGCCGAGTAGACCCACTGGCGCCTTGGGAATTACTCAGGTGTAAGGGGACGTGCTTCAAGGTGGCACCTACCGCCGAGTAGACCCACTGGCGCCTTGGGAATTACTAAAGTTTAAGGGGATGTGTTTGAAGGTGGCCCTAACCTCTGAGGATACGAAGCGGGGCCTCGGGATTTACTCCGGTGTAAGGCGATGTATCTGAAGGTGGCGCTTACCTGTCGAGTAGACCCACTGGCGCCTTGAGAACTACTCAGGTGTAAGGGGAGGTGCTTTAAGGTGGCACCTACCTCCCAGTAGACCCACTGGTGCCTTCGGAATTACTAATGTGCAAGGGGATGTGGTGGAAGGTGGCCCTAAGCTCTGAGTAGTCTCGCTGGCTCCTTCGGATTTACTGAGTTTTAAGGGGATGTCTCTGAAGGTGACGTTTACCTGTCGAGTAGGCCCAGTGGCGGCTTGGGATTTACTCCGGTGTGAGGGCATGTGTTTGCAGGTGGGGCTTATCTCTTAGTAGACCCGCTGGCGCCTTGGGATTTACTGAGGTGTAAGCGGGTTTTTTTTAAGGTGGCGCTTACCTCCGAGTAGACTCAGTGGCTCCTTGGAACTTAGTGGGGTGTAAGGGGATGTCCGCGAAGGTGGCGCTTACCTGTCGAGTAGACCAACTGGCGCCCTGGGATTTACTCAGGTGTAAGGGGATCTCCTTCAAGGTCACGTTTACCTCCAAGTAGAACCACTGGCGCCTTGGGAATTACGAAGGTGAAAGGGGATGTGCTTGAAGGTGGTCCTAACCTCTGAGTAGACGAAGTGGCGCCTTGGGATTTTCTCAGGTGCAAGCAGGTGTGCTTGGAGATGGCGCTTACCTCCGAGTAGACCTACTGGCGCCTTGGGATTTACTCAGGCGTAAGCAGACGTACTGGTACCTGGGGCTTTTCTAAGGTGTAAGATGATGTGCTTGAAAGTGACACTTACCTCCAAGGAGACCCACTGGCGACTTGGGATTTACTGAGGTGTAAGCGGGTTTTTTTTAAGGTGGCGCTTACCTCCGAGTAGACTCACTGGCTCCTTGGGATTTACTTAGGTTTAAGGGGATGTCTCTGATTGAGGCGCTTACCTGTTGAGTAGACCCGCTGGCGCCTTGGGATTTATTCAGGTGTAAGGGGATGTGTTTGAAGGTGGCGCTTATGTCCTAGTAGACCCACTGGCGCCTTGGCATTTGCTCAGGTGTAAAGGATGGGCTTTATGGTCCAGTACACCCACTAGCGACTTAGGATTTACTCAGGTGTAAGTGGATGTGGTTTAACGTGGCGGTTACCTTCTAGTAGACCCTCTGGCGCCTTGGGATTTACTCAGGTGAAAGGGGCTGTGCTTGAAGGTGGCATTGACCTCGAAGTTGACCCGCTGGGGACTTTGCATTTCCTCAGGTGTAAGCGGGTGTGCTTGCAGGTGGCGCTTACCGCCAAGTAGAGCCACTGGCGCCCTGGGATTTACTCAGGTGTAAAGGGACGTCCTTTAAGGTGGCGTTTACCTCCAAGTAGAACCACTGGCGCCTTGGGATTTCCTCAGTTGTAAGGGAACGTGCTTCAAGGTGGCACCGACCTCTGAGTAGACCCACTGGCGCCTTGGGAATTACCAAGGTGTAAGGGGATGTGTTTGAAAGTGGCGCTTACCTCTGAGTAGAACCACTGGCCCCTTGGGACTTACTCAGGTGTAAGCGGATCTTTTTGAAGGTGACGCTTACCTCCGAGTAGACCAACTGGCGGCTTGGCAGTTACTAAGGTGTAAGGAGATGTGCTTGAAGGTGGCCCTAACCTTTGAGTAGACGGAGTTGCGCCTTGGGATTTACTCAGGTGCAAGCAGGTGTGCTTCGAGATCGCGCTTACGGTAGATATACCCACTGGTACCTTGGGATTTTCTAAGGTGTAAGGGGATGTGCTTCAAAGTGGCGCTTATCTCCTAGTAGTCCCACTGGCACCTTGGGATATACTCAGGTGTAAGCGGGTCTGCTAAAAGGTGGTACTTACCTCCCTGTAGACCCACTGGCGCCTTGGGGTTTACTCAGGTACAAGCGGATCTGCTAGAAGGTGGCACTTACCTCCGAGTAGACCAACAGGCGCCTTTCGATTTACTCAGGTGTAAGCGTGTTTTTTTTAACCTCCGAGTAGACCCGCTGGCGCCTTGGGATTTATTGAGGTGTAAGGGTATGTGCTTCAAGGTGGCGCCTACCTCTGAGTACACACCCAGAGGCACCCCGGGATTTACTCAGGTGTAAGGGGATGTGTTTGAAGGTGGAACTGACCTACGAGGAGACACACTGGCGCCTTGGGATTTTCTCAGGTGGAAGGGGGATGTGCTTGAAGTTGACATTGACCTCCGAGTACACCCACTGGCGACTCGGGATTTACTCAGGTGTAAGGGGATGTGCTTGATGGTGGCGCTTACCTCCTAGTAGAACCCCTGCTGCCTTTGGATTTACTCAGGTGTAAGCGGGTGTGCTTGAAGGCGGTTCTTACCTCCGAGTAGACACTTTTGCATTTTAGGCTTTACTGAAGTGTACGCAGGTGTTCTTGAAGGTGACGCTGACGTCCGAGTAGAGCCCCTAGCGCCTTGGGATTTTCTCAGGTGGAAGGGGATGTGGTTGAAGGTGGCACTGACCTCCAAGTAGACCCACTGGCAACTTGGGATTTACTCAGGTGAAGCGGCTGTGCTTGCAGGTGGCGCTTGCCTCCGAGTATAGCCACTGGGGCTCTGGGATTTACTCAGGTGTAAGGGGATGTGCTTGATGGTGGCGCTTACCTCCTAGTAGAACTCCTGGTGCACTTGAAGGCGGCCGTTACCTCAGAGTAGACACTCTTGCGTTTTACGATTTACTGGGGTGTACGCGGGTGTTCTTGAAGGTGGCGCCTACCTCCAAGTAGACACACTGCAGACCTGGGATTTTTCAGGTTTAAGGGGATGTCCTTTAGGATGGCGCGTATCTCTGAGTAGAGCCACTGAAGCCTAGGGATTTACTGAGGTGTAAGGAGATGTGGTAGAAAGTGGCGCTTACCTCCGAGTAGACCCGGTTGCGCCTTGGGATTTTCTTAGGTGTAAGCAGGTACGCTTGAAGGTGGCGCTCACAATGGAGTAGACCCTCTGGCGCTTTGGGATTTTCTCAGGTGTAAGGAGATGTGCTTGAAAGTGGCGCTTGACTCCAAGCAGACGAAGTGGCGCCTTGGGATTTTGTCAGGTGCGCTTCAGGTCTCAGGTGTGGTTTAAGGTGGCTCTTAACTCCCATTAGATCCATTGGTCCCTTGGGTTTTACACAGTTGTAAGGGGATGTGCCTTGAGGTGGCGCTAACCTCCGAGCAGACCGACGGGCGCCTTGGGATTTACTCAGGTGTAAGCGGATCTGTTAGAAGGTGGCGCTTACCTCCGAGTAGACCCACAGGCGCCCTTGGATTTACTCAGGTGTAAGGGGATGTGTTTGAAGGCGGAGCTGACCTAAGAGGAGACACACTGGCACCTTAGGATTTACTCAGGTGTAAGGGGATGTGCTTGGAGTTGGCATTGACCTCCAAGTGGACCCAATGGCGACTTGGGATTTACCCAGGGGTAAGTGGGTGTGCTTGCAGGTGGCGCTGACCACCGAGCAGAGCCAGTGGCGCTCTGGGATTTACTCAGGTGTAACGGGATGGGCTTTATGGAGTAAACCCGCTTGCGCCTTGGCATTTACTGAGGTCAAACCTGTTGTGGTTTAATGGGGCGCTTACCTCCGAGTACACCCGCTAGCGCCTTGGGATTTACTGAGGTGTAAGTGGATGTGGTTGAATGTGGCGGTTACCTTCTAGAAGACCCACTGGGGCCTTGGGATGTAGTCAGGTGTAAGCGGGTTTTTTTTAAGGTGGCGCTTACCTCCGGGTAGACCCACTGGCGCCTTGGGATTTACTCAGGTGTAAGGGGATGTGTTTGAAGGTGGCCCTAACCTCTGAGCAGATGAAGCGGGGCCTCGGGATTTACTCTGGTGTAAGGGGATGTCTCTGAAGGTGGCGCTTACCTGTCGAGTAGACCCACTGGCGCCTTGGTATCTACTCAGGTGTAAGGGCACGTGCTTTAAGGTGGCACCTACCTCCGAGCAGACCCACTGACGCCTTGGGAATTACGAAGGTGAAAGGGGATGTGGTGGAAGGTGGCCCTAACCTCTGAGTAGACGGAGTGGCGCTTTGGGATTTACTCAGGTGCAAGCAGGTGTGCTTGGAGCTTGAAGGTGACGTCTACCTCTGAGCACACCCACAGGCACCCTGGGATTTACTCAGGTGTAAGAGGATGTGTTTGAAGGTGGCGCTTATCTCCTAGTAGTCCCACTGGCACCTTGGGATATACTCAGGTGTAAGCGGGTCTCCGAGTAGAACCACTGGCGCCTCGGGATTCGCTCAGGGGTAAGGGGATGGGCTTTATGGTGGCTCTTACCTCCGAGTAAACCCACTCGCGCCTTTGGATTTACTCAGGTATAAGTGGATGTCGTTGAAGGTGGCGCTTACCTACTAGCAGACGAAGTGACGCTTTGGGATTTCGTGAGGTGTCTGTCGGTGCGCTTCAAGGTGGCTCTTACTTCGGAGTAGACCCATTGGCCCCTTCAGATTTACCAAGGTATAAGGGGAGGTGCTTGAAGGTGACGCTTACCTCGAGTAGACCAACGGCCGCCTTTGGATTTACCGTGGTGTAAGCGGGTGTGCTTGAAGGCGGCGCTGACCTCCGAGTAGACCCACTGGCGCCCTGGGATTTATGTAGGTTTAAGGGGATGTGTTTCAATGCGGCGCTTACCTCGGAGTAGACCCACTGGCGCCTAGGGATTTACTCAGGTGTAAGCGGATCTATTTGAAGGTGGCGCTTATCTCCGAGAAGACCCACTGGCGCCTTGGGATTTACTGAGGTGTAAGGGGATGTCTCTTAAGGTGGCGCTTACCTGTCGAGTTGACCCACTGGCGCCCTGTGATTTACTGAGGTGTAAGCGGGTCTGCTAGAAGGTGGCACCTACCTCCGCGTAGACCCACTGGCGCCTTGGGATTTACTCAGGTACAAGCAGGTCTGCTAGAAGGTGGCACGTACCTTCGAGTAGACCAACAGGCGCCTTTGGATTTACTCGGGTGTAAGCGTGTTTTTTTTGAGGTGGCGCTTGCCTCGAAGTAAACCCACTGGCGCCTTCAGATTTACTAAGGTATATGGGGAGGTGCTTGAAGGCGGCGCTTACCTCCGAGTAGAGCCAGTGGCACCTTCAGATGTGCTAAGGTATAAGGGGAGGTGCTCGAAGGTAGCGCTTACCTCGAGTAGACCAACTGGTGCCTTGGGATCTAATCGGGTGTAAGGGGATGGGGTGGAAGGTGGCGTTTACCTCCGAGTGGACGGACTGGCGGCTTGGGATTTACTCAGGCGTAAACAGACGTACTGGTACCTTGGGCTTTTCTAAGGTGTCAGATGATGTGCTTGAAAGAGACACTTACCTCCAAGGAGACCCACTGGCGTCTTTGGATTTACTCAGGTGTAAGGGGATGGTTTTTATGGTGGAGTAAACCTGCTCCCGCCTTGGGATTTACTGAGGTCAGACCTGTTGTGGTTTAATGTAGCACTTACCTCCGAGTAGACCCACTAGCGCCTTGGGATTTGCTGTGGTGTAAGTGGATGTGGTTGAATGTGGCGGTTAGCTTCGAGTAGACCCACTGGCGCCTTGGGATTTACGCAGGTGTACGTGGATGTGGTTGAATGTGGCGGTTACCTTCTAGAAGACCCACTGGCGCCTTGGGATTTACTCAGGTGTAAGGGGACGTGCTTCAAGGTGGCACCTACCGCCGAGTAGACCCACTGGCGCCTTGGGAATTACTAAAGTTTAAGGGGATGTGTTTGAAGGTGGCCCTAACCTCTGAGGATACGAAGCGGGGCCTCGGGATTTACTCCGGTGTAAGGCGATGTATCTGAAGGTGGCGCTTACCTGTCGAGTAGACCCACTGGCGCCTTGAGAACTACTCAGGTGTAAGGGGAGGTGCTTTAAGGTGGCACCTACCTCCCAGTAGACCCACTGGTGCCTTCGGAATTACTAATGTGCAAGGGGATGTGGTGGAAGGTGGCCCTAAGCTCTGAGTAGTCTCGCTGGCTCCTTCGGATTTACTGAGTTTTAAGGGGATGTCTCTGAAGGTGACGTTTACCTGTCGAGTAGGCCCAGTGGCGGCTTGGGATTTACTCCGGTGTGAGGGCATGTGTTTGCAGGTGGGGCTTATCTCTTAGTAGACCCGCTGGCGCCTTGGGATTTACTGAGGTGTAAGCGGGTTTTTTTTAAGGTGGCGCTTACCTCCGAGTAGACTCAGTGGCTCCTTGGAACTTAGTGGGGTGTAAGGGGATGTCCGCGAAGGTGGCGCTTACCTGTCGAGTAGACCAACTGGCGCCCTGGGATTTACTCAGGTGTAAGGGGATCTCCTTCAAGGTCACGTTTACCTCCAAGTAGAACCACTGGCGCCTTGGGAATTACGAAGGTGAAAGGGGATGTGCTTGAAGGTGGTCCTAACCTCTGAGTAGACGAAGTGGCGCCTTGGGATTTTCTCAGGTGCAAGCAGGTGTGCTTGGAGATGGCGCTTACCTCCGAGTAGACCTACTGGCGCCTTGGGATTTACTCAGGCGTAAGCAGACGTACTGGTACCTGGGGCTTTTCTAAGGTGTAAGATGATGTGCTTGAAAGTGACACTTACCTCCAAGGAGACCCACTGGCGACTTGGGATTTACTGAGGTGTAAGCGGGTTTTTTTTAAGGTGGCGCTTACCTCCGAGTAGACTCACTGGCTCCTTGGGATTTACTTAGGTTTAAGGGGATGTCTCTGATTGAGGCGCTTACCTGTTGAGTAGACCCGCTGGCGCCTTGGGATTTATTCAGGTGTAAGGGGATGTGTTTGAAGGTGGCGCTTATGTCCTAGTAGACCCACTGGCGCCTTGGCATTTGCTCAGGTGTAAAGGATGGGCTTTATGGTCCAGTACACCCACTAGCGACTTAGGATTTACTCAGGTGTAAGTGGATGTGGTTTAACGTGGCGGTTACCTTCTAGTAGACCCTCTGGCGCCTTGGGATTTACTCAGGTGAAAGGGGCTGTGCTTGAAGGTGGCATTGACCTCGAAGTTGACCCGCTGGGGACTTTGCATTTCCTCAGGTGTAAGCGGGTGTGTAAGGGGATGGGGTGGAAGGTGGCGTTTACCTCCGAGTGGACGGACTGGCGGCTTGGGATTTACTCAGGCGTAAACAGACGTACTGGTACCTGGGGCTTTTCTAAGGTGTAAGATGATGTGCTTGAAAGAGACAGTTACCTCCAAGGAGACCCACTGGCGTCTTTGGATTTACTCAGGTGTAAGGGGATGGTTTTTATGGTGGAGTAAACCTGCTCCCGCCTTGGGATTTACTGAGGTCAGACCTGTTGTGGTTTAATGTAGCACTTACCTCCGAGTAGACCCACTAGCGCCTTGGGATTTGCTGTGGTGTAAGTGGATGTGGTTGAATGTGGCGGTTAGCTTCGAGTAGACCCACTGGCGCCTTGGGATTTACGCAGGTGTACGTGGATGTGGTTGAATGTGGCGGTTACCTTCTAGAAGACCCACTGGCGCCTTGGGATTTACTCAGGTGTAAGGGGACGTGCTTCAAGGTGGCACCTACCGCCGAGTAGACCCACTGGCGCCTTGGGAATTACTAAAGTTTAAGGGGATGTGTTTGAAGGTGGCCCTAACCTCTGAGGATACGAAGCGGGGCCTCGGGATTTACTCCGGTGTAAGGCGATGTATCTGAAGGTGGCGCTTACCTGTCGAGTAGACCCACTGGCGCCTTGAGAACTACTCAGGTGTAAGGGGAGGTGCTTTAAGGTGGCACCTACCTCCCAGTAGACCCACTGGTGCCTTCGGAATTACTAATGTGCAAGGGGATGTGGTGGAAGGTGGCCCTAAGCTCTGAGTAGTCTCGCTGGCTCCTTCGGATTTACTGAGTTTTAAGGGGATGTCTCTGAAGGTGACGTTTACCTGTCGAGTAGGCCCAGTGGCGGCTTGGGATTTACTCCGGTGTGAGGGCATGTGTTTGCAGGTGGGGCTTATCTCTTAGACCCGCTGGCGCCTTGGGATTTACTGAGGTGTAAGCGGGTTTTTTTTAAGGTGGCGCTTACCTCCGAGTAGACTCAATGGCTCCTTGGAACTTAGTGGGGTGTAAGGGGATGTCTGCGAAGGTGGCGCTTACCTGTCGAGTAGACCAACTGGCGCCCTGGGATTTACTCAGGTGTAAGGGGATCTCCTTCAAGGTCACGTTTACCTCCAAGTAGAACCACTGGCGCCTTGGGAATTACGAAGGTGAAAGGGGATGTGCTTGAAGGTGGTCCTAACCTCTGAGTAGACGAAGTGGCGCCTTGGGATTTTCTCAGGTGCAAGCAGGTGTGCTTGGAGATGGCGCTTACCTCCGAGTAGACCTACTGGCGCCTTGGGATTTACTCAGGCGTAAGCAGACGTACTGGTACCTGGGGCTTTTCTAAGGTGTAAGATGATGTGCTTGAAAGTGACACTTACCTCCAAGGAGACCCACTGGCGACTTGGGATTTACTGAGGTGTAAGCGGGTTTTTTTTAAGGTGGCGCTTACCTCCGAGTAGACTCACTGGCTCCTTGGGATTTACTTAGGTTTAAGGGGATGTCTCTGATTGAGGCGCTTACCTGTTGAGTAGACCCGCTGGCGCCTTGGGATTTATTCAGGTGTAAGGGGATGTGTTTGAAGGTGGCGCTTATGTCCTAGTAGACCCACTGGCGCCTTGGCATTTGCTCAGGTGTAAAGGATGGGCTTTATGGTCCAGTACACCCACTAGCGACTTAGGATTTACTCAGGTGTAAGTGGATGTGGTTTAACGTGGCGGTTACCTTCTAGTAGACCCTCTGGCGCCTTGGGATTTACTCGGGTGAAAGGGGCTGTGCTTGAAGGTGGCATTGACCTCGAAGTTGACCCGCTGGGGACTTTGCATTTCCTCAGGTGTAAGCGGGTGTGCTTGCAGGTGGCGCTTACCGCCAAGTAGAGCCACTGGCGCCCTGGGATTTACTCAGGTGTAAAGGGACGTCCTTTAAGGTGGCGTTTACCTCCAAGTAGAACCACTGGCGCCTTGGGATTTCCTCAGTTGTAAGGGAATGTGATTCAAGGTGGCACCGACCTCTGAGTAGACCCACTGGCGCCTTGGGAATTACCAAGGTGTAAGGGGATGTGCTTGAAGGTGGCCCTAACCTCTGAGCAGAGGAAGTGGCCCCTTGGGATTTCCTCAGGTGCAAGCAGGTGTGCTTGGAGATGACGCTCACGGTAGAGTAGACCCACTGGTACCTTGGGATTTTCCAAGGTGTAAGAGGATGTGTTTGAAAGTGGCGCTTACCTCTGAGTAGAACCACTGGCCCCTTGGGACTTACTCAGGTGTAAGCGGATCTTTTTGAAGGTGGCGCTTACCTCCGAGTAGACCAACTGGCGGCTTGGCAGTTACTAAGGTGTAAGGAGATGTGCTTGAAGGTGGCCCTAACCTTTGAGTAGACGGAGTTGCGCCTTGGGATTTACTCAGGTGCAAGCAGGTGTGCTTCGAGATCGCACTTACGGTAGATATACCCACTGGTACCTTGGGATTTTCTAAGGTGTAAGGGGATGTGCTTCAAAGTGGCGCTTATCTCCTAGTAGTCCCACTGGCACCTTGGGATATACTCAGGTGTAAGCGGGTCTGCTAAAAGGTGGCACTTACCTCCCTGTAGACCCACTGGCGCCTTGGGGTTTACTTAGGTACAAGCGGATCTGCTAGAAGGTGGCACTTACCTCCGAGTAGACCAACAGGCGCCTTTCGATTTACTCAGGTGTAAGCGTGTTTTTTTTAACCTCCGAGTAGACCCGCTGGCGCCTTGGGATTTATTGAGGTGTAAGGGTATGTGCTTCAAGGTGGCGCCTACCTCTGAGTACACACCCAGAGGCACCCCGGGATTTACTCAGGTGTAAGGGGATGTGTTTGAAGGTGGAACTGACCTAAGAGGAGACACACTGGCGCCTTGGGATTTTCTCAGGTGGAAGGGGGATGTGCTTGAAGTTGACATTGACCTCCGAGTACACCCACTGGCGACTCGGGATTTACTCAGGTGTAAGGGGATGTGCTTGATGGTGGCGCTTACCTCCTAGTAGAACCCCTGCTGCCTTTGGATTTACTCAGGTGTAAGCGGGTGTGCTTGAAGGCGGTTCTTACCTCCGAGTAGACACTTTTGCATTTTAGGCTTTACTGAAGTGTACGCAGGTGTTCTTGAAGGTGACGCTGACGTCCGAGTAGAGCCCCTAGCGCCTTGGGATTTTCTCAGGTGGAAGGGGATGTGGTTGAAGGTGGCACTGACCTCCAAGTAGACCCACTGGCAACTTGGGATTTACTCAGGTGAAGCGGCTGTGCTTGCAGGTGGCGCTTGCCTCCGAGTATAGCCACTGGGGCTCTGGGATTTACTCAGGTGTAAGGGGATGTGCTTGATGGTGGCGCTTACCTCCTAGTAGAACTCCTGGTGCACTTGAAGGCGGCCGTTACCTCAGAGTAGACACTCTTGCGTTTTACGATTTACTGGGGTGTACGCGGGTGTTCTTGAAGGTGGCGCCTACCTCCAAGTAGACACACTGCAGACCTGGGATTTTTCAGGTTTAAGGGGATGTCCTTTAGGATGGCGCGTATCTCTGAGTAGAGCCACTGAAGCCTAGGGATTTACTGAGGTGTAAGGAGATGTGGTAGAAAGTGGCGCTTACCTCCGAGTAGACCCGGTTGCGCCTTGGGATTTTCTTAGGTGTAAGCAGGTACGCTTGAAGGTGGCGCTCACAATGGAGTAGACCCTCTGGCGCTTTGGGATTTTCTCAGGTGTAAGGAGATGTGCTTGAAAGTGGCGCTTGACTCCAAGCAGACGAAGTGGCGCCTTGGGATTTTGTCAGGTGCGCTTCAGGTCTCAGGTGTGGTTTAAGGTGGCTCTTAACTCCCATTAGATCCATTGGTCCCTTGGGTTTTACACAGTTGTAAGGGGATGTGCCTTGAGGTGGCGCTAACCTCCGAGCAGACCGACGGGCGCCTTGGGATTTACTCAGGTGTAAGCGGATCTGTTAGAAGGTGGCGCTTACCTCCGAGTAGACCCACAGGCGCCCTTGGATTTACTCAGGTGTAAGGGGATGTGTTTGAAGGCCGAGCGGACCTAAGAGGAGACACACTGGCACCTTAGGATTTACTCAGGTGTAAGGGGATGTGCTTGGAGTTGGCATTGACCTCCAAGTGGACCCAATGGCGACTTGGGATTTACCCAGGGGTAAGTGGGTGTGCTTGCAGGTGGCGCTGACCACCGAGCAGAGCCAGTGGCGCTCTGGGATTTACTCAGGTGTAACGGGATGGGCTTTATGGAGTAAACCCGCTTGCGCCTTGGCATTTACTGAGGTCAAACCTGTTGTGGTTTAATGGGGCGCTTACCTCCGAGTACACCCGCTAGCGCCTTGGGATTTACTGAGGTGTAAGTGGATGTGGTTGAATGTGGCGGTTACCTTCTAGAAGACCCACTGGGGCCTTGGGATGTAGTCAGGTGTAAGCGGGTTTTTTTTAAGGTGGCGCTTACCTCCGGGTAGACCCACTGGCGCCTTGGGATTTACTCAGGTGTAAGGGGATGTGTTTGAAGGTGGCCCTAACCTCTGAGCAGATGAAGCGGGGCCTCGGGATTTACTCTGGTGTAAGGGGATGTCTCTGAAGGTGGCGCTTACCTGTCGAGTAGACCCACTGGCGCCTTGGTATCTACTCAGGTGTAAGGGCACGTGCTTTAAGGTGGCACCTACCTCCGAGCAGACCCACTGACGCCTTGGGAATTACGAAGGTGAAAGGGGATGTGGTGGAAGGTGGCCCTAACCTCTGAGTAGACGGAGTGGCGCTTTGGGATTTACTCAGGTGCAAGCAGGTGTGCTTGGAGCTTGAAGGTGACGTCTACCTCTGAGCACACCCACAGGCACCCTGGGATTTACTCAGGTGTAAGAGGATGTGTTTGAAGGTGGCGCTTATCTCCTAGTAGTCCCACTGGCACCTTGGGATATACTCAGGTGTAAGCGGGTCTCCGAGTAGAACCACTGGCGCCTCGGGATTCGCTCAGGGGTAAGGGGATGGGCTTTATGGTGGCTCTTACCTCCGAGTAAACCCACTCGCGCCTTTGGATTTACTCAGGTATAAGTGGATGTCGTTGAAGGTGGCGCTTACCTACTAGCAGACGAAGTGACGCTTTGGGATTTCGTGAGGTGTCTGTCGGTGCGCTTCAAGGTGGCTCTTACTTCGGAGTAGACCCATTGGCCCCTTCAGATTTACCAAGGTATAAGGGGAGGTGCTTGAAGGTGACGCTTACCTCGAGTAGACCAACTGCCGCCTTTGGATTTACCGTGGTGTAAGCGGGTGTGCTTGAAGGCGGCGCTGACCTCCGAGTAGACCCACTGGCGCCCTGGGATTTATGTAGGTTTAAGGGGATGTGTTTCAATGCGGCGCTTACCTCGGAGTAGACCCACTGGCGCCCAGGGATTTACTCAGGTGTAAGCGGATCTATTTGAAGGTGGCGCTTATCTCCGAGAAGACCCACTGGCGCCTTGGGATTTACTGAGGTGTAAGGGGATGTCTCTTAAGGTGGCGCTTACCTGTCGAGTTGACCCACTGGCGCCCTGTGATTTACTGAGGTGTAAGCGGGTCTGCTAGAAGGTGGCACCTACCTCCGCGTAGACCCACTGGCGCCTTGGGATTTACTCAGGTACAAGCAGGTCTGCTAGAAGGTGGCACGTACCTTCGAGTAGACCAACAGGCGCCTTTGGATTTACTCGGGTGTAAGCGTGTTTTTTTTGAGGTGGCGCTTGCCTCGAAGTAAACCCACTGGCGCCTTCAGATTTACTAAGGTATATGGGGAGGTGCTTGAAGGCGGCGCTTACCTCCGAGTAGAGCCAGTGGCACCTTCAGATGTGCTAAGGTATAAGGGGAGGTGCTCGAAGGTAGCGCTTACCTCGAGTAGACCAACTGGTGCCTTGGGATCTAATCGGGTGTAAGGGGATGGGGTGGAAGGTGGCGTTTACCTCCGAGTGGACGGACTGGCGGCTTGGGATTTACTCAGGCGTAAACAGACGTACTGGTACCTTGGGCTTTTCTAAGGTGTCAGATGATGTGCTTGAAAGAGACACTTACCTCCAAGGAGACCCACTGGCGTCTTTGGATTTACTCAGGTGTAAGGGGATGGTTTTTATGGTGGAGTAAACCTGCTCCCGCCTTGGGATTTACTGAGGTCAGACCTGTTGTGGTTTAATGTAGCACTTACCTCCGAGTAGACCCACTAGCGCCTTGGGATTTGCTGTGGTGTAAGTGGATGTGGTTCAATGTGGCGGTTACCTCCGAGTAGACCCACTGGCGCCTTGGGATTTGCTGTGGTGTAAGTGGATGTGGTTGAATGTGGCGGTTACCTTCTAGAAGACCCACTGGCGCCTTGGGATTTACTCAGGTGTAAGGGGACGTGCTTCAAGGTGGCACCTACCGCCGAGTAGACCCACTGGCGCCTTGGGAATTACTCAGGTGTAAGGGGACGTGCTTCAAGGTGGCACCTACCGCCGAGTAGACCCACTGGCGCCTTGGGAATTACTAAAGTTTAAGGGGATGTGTTTGAAGGTGGCCCTAACCTCTGAGGATACGAAGCGGGGCCTCGGGATTTACTCCGGTGTAAGGCGATGTATCTGAAGGTGGCGCTTACCTGTCGAGTAGACCCACTGGCGCCTTGAGAACTACTCAGGTGTAAGGGGAGGTGCTTTAAGGTGGCACCTACCTCCCAGTAGACCCACTGGTGCCTTCGGAATTACTAATGTGCAAGGGGATGTGGTGGAAGGTGGCCCTAAGCTCTGAGTAGTCTCGCTGGCTCCTTCGGATTTACTGAGTTTTAAGGGGATGTCTCTGAAGGTGACGTTTACCTGTCGAGTAGGCCCAGTGGCGGCTTGGGATTTACTCCGGTGTGAGGGCATGTGTTTGCAGGTGGGGCTTATCTCTTAGTAGACCCGCTGGCGCCTTGGGATTTACTGAGGTGTAAGCGGGTTTTTTTTAAGGTGGCGCTTACCTCCGAGTAGACTCAGTGGCTCCTTGGAACTTAGTGGGGTGTAAGGGGATGTCCGCGAAGGTGGCGCTTACCTGTCGAGTAGACCAACTGGCGCCCTGGGATTTACTCAGGTGTAAGGGGATCTCCTTCAAGGTCACGTTTACCTCCAAGTAGAACCACTGGCGCCTTGGGAATTACGAAGGTGAAAGGGGATGTGCTTGAAGGTGGTCCTAACCTCTGAGTAGACGAAGTGGCGCCTTGGGATTTTCTCAGGTGCAAGCAGGTGTGCTTGGAGATGGCGCTTACCTCCGAGTAGACCTACTGGCGCCTTGGGATTTACTCAGGCGTAAGCAGACGTACTGGTACCTGGGGCTTTTCTAAGGTGTAAGATGATGTGCTTGAAAGTGACACTTACCTCCAAGGAGACCCACTGGCGACTTGGGATTTACTGAGGTGTAAGCGGGTTTTTTTTAAGGTGGCGCTTACCTCCGAGTAGACTCACTGGCTCCTTGGGATTTACTTAGGTTTAAGGGGATGTCTCTGATTGAGGCGCTTACCTGTTGAGTAGACCCGCTGGCGCCTTGGGATTTATTCAGGTGTAAGGGGATGTGTTTGAAGGTGGCGCTTATGTCCTAGTAGACCCACTGGCGCCTTGGCATTTGCTCAGGTGTAAAGGATGGGCTTTATGGTCCAGTACACCCACTAGCGACTTAGGATTTACTCAGGTGTAAGTGGATGTGGTTTAACGTGGCGGTTACCTTCTAGTAGACCCTCTGGCGCCTTGGGATTTACTCAGGTGAAAGGGGCTGTGCTTGAAGGTGGCATTGACCTCGAAGTTGACCCGCTGGGGACTTTGCATTTCCTCAGGTGTAAGCGGGTGTGCTTGCAGGTGGCGCTTACCGCCAAGTAGAGCCACTGGCGCCCTGGGATTTACTCAGGTGTAAAGGGACGTCCTTTAAGGTGGCGTTTACCTCCAAGTAGAACCACTGGCGCCTTGGGATTTCCTCAGTTGTAAGGGAACGTGCTTCAAGGTGGCACCGACCTCTGAGTAGACCCACTGGCGCCTTGGGAATTACCAAGGTGTAAGGGGATGTGTTTGAAAGTGGCGCTTACCTCTGAGTAGAACCACTGGCCCCTTGGGACTTACTCAGGTGTAAGCGGATCTTTTTGAAGGTGACGCTTACCTCCGAGTAGACCAACTGGCGGCTTGGCAGTTACTAAGGTGTAAGGAGATGTGCTTGAAGGTGGCCCTAACCTTTGAGTAGACGGAGTTGCGCCTTGGGATTTACTCAGGTGCAAGCAGGTGTGCTTCGAGATCGCGCTTACGGTAGATATACCCACTGGTACCTTGGGATTTTCTAAGGTGTAAGGGGATGTGCTTCAAAGTGGCGCTTATCTCCTAGTAGTCCCACTGGCACCTTGGGATATACTCAGGTGTAAGCGGGTCTGCTAAAAGGTGGTACTTACCTCCCTGTAGACCCACTGGCGCCTTGGGGTTTACTCAGGTACAAGCGGATCTGCTAGAAGGTGGCACTTACCTCCGAGTAGACCAACAGGCGCCTTTCGATTTACTCAGGTGTAAGCGTGTTTTTTTTAACCTCCGAGTAGACCCGCTGGCGCCTTGGGATTTATTGAGGTGTAAGGGTATGTGCTTCAAGGTGGCGCCTACCTCTGAGTACACACCCAGAGGCACCCCGGGATTTACTCAGGTGTAAGGGGATGTGTTTGAAGGTGGAACTGACCTACGAGGAGACACACTGGCGCCTTGGGATTTTCTCAGGTGGAAGGGGGATGTGCTTGAAGTTGACATTGACCTCCGAGTACACCCACTGGCGACTCGGGATTTACTCAGGTGTAAGGGGATGTGCTTGATGGTGGCGCTTACCTCCTAGTAGAACCCCTGCTGCCTTTGGATTTACTCAGGTGTAAGCGGGTGTGCTTGAAGGCGGTTCTTACCTCCGAGTAGACACTTTTGCATTTTAGGCTTTACTGAAGTGTACGCAGGTGTTCTTGAAGGTGACGCTGACGTCCGAGTAGAGCCCCTAGCGCCTTGGGATTTTCTCAGGTGGAAGGGGATGTGGTTGAAGGTGGCACTGACCTCCAAGTAGACCCACTGGCAACTTGGGATTTACTCAGGTGAAGCGGCTGTGCTTGCAGGTGGCGCTTGCCTCCGAGTATAGCCACTGGGGCTCTGGGATTTACTCAGGTGTAAGGGGATGTGCTTGATGGTGGCGCTTACCTCCTAGTAGAACTCCTGGTGCACTTGAAGGCGGCCGTTACCTCAGAGTAGACACTCTTGCGTTTTACGATTTACTGGGGTGTACGCGGGTGTTCTTGAAGGTGGCGCCTACCTCCAAGTAGACACACTGCAGACCTGGGATTTTTCAGGTTTAAGGGGATGTCCTTTAGGATGGCGCGTATCTCTGAGTAGAGCCACTGAAGCCTAGGGATTTACTGAGGTGTAAGGAGATGTGGTAGAAAGTGGCGCTTACCTCCGAGTAGACCCGGTTGCGCCTTGGGATTTTCTTAGGTGTAAGCAGGTACGCTTGAAGGTGGCGCTCACAATGGAGTAGACCCTCTGGCGCTTTGGGATTTTCTCAGGTGTAAGGAGATGTGCTTGAAAGTGGCGCTTGACTCCAAGCAGACGAAGTGGCGCCTTGGGATTTTGTCAGGTGCGCTTCAGGTCTCAGGTGTGGTTTAAGGTGGCTCTTAACTCCCATTAGATCCATTGGTCCCTTGGGTTTTACACAGTTGTAAGGGGATGTGCCTTGAGGTGGCGCTAACCTCCGAGCAGACCGACGGGCGCCTTGGGATTTACTCAGGTGTAAGCGGATCTGTTAGAAGGTGGCGCTTACCTCCGAGTAGACCCACAGGCGCCCTTGGATTTACTCAGGTGTAAGGGGATGTGTTTGAAGGCGGAGCTGACCTAAGAGGAGACACACTGGCACCTTAGGATTTACTCAGGTGTAAGGGGATGTGCTTGGAGTTGGCATTGACCTCCAAGTGGACCCAATGGCGACTTGGGATTTACCCAGGGGTAAGTGGGTGTGCTTGCAGGTGGCGCTGACCACCGAGCAGAGCCAGTGGCGCTCTGGGATTTACTCAGGTGTAACGGGATGGGCTTTATGGAGTAAACCCGCTTGCGCCTTGGCATTTACTGAGGTCAAACCTGTTGTGGTTTAATGGGGCGCTTACCTCCGAGTACACCCGCTAGCGCCTTGGGATTTACTGAGGTGTAAGTGGATGTGGTTGAATGTGGCGGTTACCTTCTAGAAGACCCACTGGGGCCTTGGGATGTAGTCAGGTGTAAGCGGGTTTTTTTTAAGGTGGCGCTTACCTCCGGGTAGACCCACTGGCGCCTTGGGATTTACTCAGGTGTAAGGGGATGTGTTTGAAGGTGGCCCTAACCTCTGAGCAGATGAAGCGGGGCCTCGGGATTTACTCTGGTGTAAGGGGATGTCTCTGAAGGTGGCGCTTACCTGTCGAGTAGACCCACTGGCGCCTTGGTATCTACTCAGGTGTAAGGGCACGTGCTTTAAGGTGGCACCTACCTCCGAGCAGACCCACTGACGCCTTGGGAATTACGAAGGTGAAAGGGGATGTGGTGGAAGGTGGCCCTAACCTCTGAGTAGACGGAGTGGCGCTTTGGGATTTACTCAGGTGCAAGCAGGTGTGCTTGGAGCTTGAAGGTGACGTCTACCTCTGAGCACACCCACAGGCACCCTGGGATTTACTCAGGTGTAAGAGGATGTGTTTGAAGGTGGCGCTTATCTCCTAGTAGTCCCACTGGCACCTTGGGATATACTCAGGTGTAAGCGGGTCTCCGAGTAGAACCACTGGCGCCTCGGGATTCGCTCAGGGGTAAGGGGATGGGCTTTATGGTGGCTCTTACCTCCGAGTAAACCCACTCGCGCCTTTGGATTTACTCAGGTATAAGTGGATGTCGTTGAAGGTGGCGCTTACCTACTAGCAGACGAAGTGACGCTTTGGGATTTCGTGAGGTGTATGTCGGTGCGCTTCAAGGTGGCTCTTACTTCGGAGTAGACCCATTGGCCCCTTCAGATTTACCAAGGTATAAGGGGAGGTGCTTGAAGGTGACGCTTACCTCGAGTAGACCAACTGCCGCCTTTGGATTTACCGTGGTGTAAGCGGGTGTGCTTGAAGGCGGCGCTGACCTCCGAGTAGACCCACTGGCGCCCTGGGATTTATGTAGGTTTAAGGGGATGTGTTTCAATGCGGCGCTTACCTCGGAGTAGACCCACTGGCGCCCAGGGATTTACTCAGGTGTAAGCGGATCTATTTGAAGGTGGCGCTTATCTCCGAGAAGACCCACTGGCGCCTTGGGATTTACTGAGGTGTAAGGGGATGTCTCTTAAGGTGGCGCTTACCTGTCGAGTTGACCCACTGGCGCCCTGTGATTTACTGAGGTGTAAGCGGGTCTGCTAGAAGGTGGCACCTACCTCCGCGTAGACCCACTGGCGCCTTGGGATTTACTCAGGTACAAGCAGGTCTGCTAGAAGGTGGCACGTACCTTCGAGTAGACCAACAGGCGCCTTTGGATTTACTCGGGTGTAAGCGTGTTTTTTTTGAGGTGGCGCTTGCCTCGAAGTAAACCCACTGGCGCCTTCAGATTTACTAAGGTATATGGGGAGGTGCTTGAAGGCGGCGCTTACCTCCGAGTAGAGCCAGTGGCACCTTCAGATGTGCTAAGGTATAAGGGGAGGTGCTCGAAGGTAGCGCTTACCTCGAGTAGACCAACTGGTGCCTTGGGATCTAATCGGGTGTAAGGGGATGGGGTGGAAGGTGGCGTTTACCTCCGAGTGGACGGACTGGCGGCTTGGGATTTACTCAGGCGTAAACAGACGTACTGGTACCTTGGGCTTTTCTAAGGTGTCAGATGATGTGCTTGAAAGAGACACTTACCTCCAAGGAGACCCACTGGCGTCTTTGGATTTACTCAGGTGTAAGGGGATGGTTTTTATGGTGGAGTAAACCTGCTCCCGCCTTGGGATTTACTGAGGTCAGACCTGTTGTGGTTTAATGTAGCACTTACCTCCGAGTAGACCCACTAGCGCCTTGGGATTTGCTGTGGTGTAAGTGGATGTGGTTGAATGTGGCGGTTAGCTTCGAGTAGACCCACTGGCGCCTTGGGATTTACGCAGGTGTACGTGGATGTGGTTGAATGTGGCGGTTACCTTCTAGAAGACCCACTGGCGCCTTGGGATTTACTCAGGTGTAAGGGGACGTGCTTCAAGGTGGCACCTACCGCCGAGTAGACCCACTGGCGCCTTGGGAATTACTAAAGTTTAAGGGGATGTGTTTGAAGGTGGCCCTAACCTCTGAGGATACGAAGCGGGGCCTCGGGATTTACTCCGGTGTAAGGCGATGTATCTGAAGGTGGCGCTTACCTGTCGAGTAGACCCACTGGCGCCTTGAGAACTACTCAGGTGTAAGGGGAGGTGCTTTAAGGTGGCACCTACCTCCCAGTAGACCCACTGGTGCCTTCGGAATTACTAATGTGCAAGGGGATGTGGTGGAAGGTGGCCCTAAGCTCTGAGTAGTCTCGCTGGCTCCTTCGGATTTACTGAGTTTTAAGGGGATGTCTCTGAAGGTGACGTTTACCTGTCGAGTAGGCCCAGTGGCGGCTTGGGATTTACTCCGGTGTGAGGGCATGTGTTTGCAGGTGGGGCTTATCTCTTAGACCCGCTGGCGCCTTGGGATTTACTGAGGTGTAAGCGGGTTTTTTTTAAGGTGGCGCTTACCTCCGAGTAGACTCAGTGGCTCCTTGGAACTTAGTGGGGTGTAAGGGGATGTCTGCGAAGGTGGCGCTTACCTGTCGAGTAGACCAACTGGCGCCCTGGGATTTACTCAGGTGTAAGGGGATCTCCTTCAAGGTCACGTTTACCTCCAAGTAGAACCACTGGCGCCTTGGGAATTACGAAGGTGAAAGGGGATGTGCTTGAAGGTGGTCCTAACCTCTGAGTAGACGAAGTGGCGCCTTGGGATTTTCTCAGGTGCAAGCAGGTGTGCTTGGAGATGGCGCTTACCTCCGAGTAGACCTACTGGCGCCTTGGGATTTACTCAGGCGTAAGCAGACGTACTGGTACCTGGGGCTTTTCTAAGGTGTAAGATGATGTGCTTGAAAGTGACACTTACCTCCAAGGAGACCCACTGGCGACTTGGGATTTACTGAGGTGTAAGCGGGTTTTTTTTAAGGTGGCGCTTACCTCCGAGTAGACTCACTGGCTCCTTGGGATTTACTTAGGTTTAAGGGGATGTCTCTGATTGAGGCGCTTACCTGTTGAGTAGACCCGCTGGCGCCTTGGGATTTATTCAGGTGTAAGGGGATGTGTTTGAAGGTGGCGCTTATGTCCTAGTAGACCCACTGGCGCCTTGGCATTTGCTCAGGTGTAAAGGATGGGCTTTATGGTCCAGTACACCCACTAGCGACTTAGGATTTACTCAGGTGTAAGTGGATGTGGTTTAACGTGGCGGTTACCTTCTAGTAGACCCTCTGGCGCCTTGGGATTTACTCAGGTGAAAGGGGCTGTGCTTGAAGGTGGCATTGACCTCGAAGTTGACCCGCTGGGGACTTTGCATTTCCTCAGGTGTAAGCGGGTGTGTAAGGGGATGGGGTGGAAGGTGGCGTTTACCTCCGAGTGGACGGACTGGCGGCTTGGGATTTACTCAGGCGTAAACAGACGTACTGGTACCTTGGGCTTTTCTAAGGTGTCAGATGATGTGCTTGAAAGAGACACTTACCTCCAAGGAGACCCACTGGCGTCTTTGGATTTACTCAGGTGTAAGGGGATGGTTTTTATGGTGGAGTAAACCTGCTCCCGCCTTGGGATTTACTGAGGTCAGACCTGTTGTGGTTTAATGTAGCACTTACCTCCGAGTAGACCCACTAGCGCCTTGGGATTTGCTGTGGTGTAAGTGGATGTGGTTGAATGTGGCGGTTAGCTTCGAGTAGACCCACTGGCGCCTTGGGATTTACGCAGGTGTACGTGGATGTGGTTGAATGTGGCGGTTACCTTCTAGAAGACCCACTGGCGCCTTGGGATTTACTCAGGTGTAAGGGGACGTGCTTCAAGGTGGCACCTACCGCCGAGTAGACCCACTGGCGCCTTGGGAATTACTAAAGTTTAAGGGGATGTGTTTGAAGGTGGCCCTAACCTCTGAGGATACGAAGCGGGGCCTCGGGATTTACTCCGGTGTAAGGCGATGTATCTGAAGGTGGCGCTTACCTGTCGAGTAGACCCACTGGCGCCTTGAGAACTACTCAGGTGTAAGGGGAGGTGCTTTAAGGTGGCACCTACCTCCCAGTAGACCCACTGGTGCCTTCGGAATTACTAATGTGCAAGGGGATGTGGTGGAAGGTGGCCCTAAGCTCTGAGTAGTCTCGCTGGCTCCTTCGGATTTACTGAGTTTTAAGGGGATGTCTCTGAAGGTGACGTTTACCTGTCGAGTAGGCCCAGTGGCGGCTTGGGATTTACTCCGGTGTGAGGGCATGTGTTTGCAGGTGGGGCTTATCTCTTAGACCCGCTGGCGCCTTGGGATTTACTGAGGTGTAAGCGGGTTTTTTTTAAGGTGGCGCTTACCTCCGAGTAGACTCAATGGCTCCTTGGAACTTAGTGGGGTGTAAGGGGATGTCTGCGAAGGTGGCGCTTACCTGTCGAGTAGACCAACTGGCGCCCTGGGATTTACTCAGGTGTAAGGGGATCTCCTTCAAGGTCACGTTTACCTCCAAGTAGAACCACTGGCGCCTTGGGAATTACGAAGGTGAAAGGGGATGTGCTTGAAGGTGGTCCTAACCTCTGAGTAGACGAAGTGGCGCCTTGGGATTTTCTCAGGTGCAAGCAGGTGTGCTTGGAGATGGCGCTTACCTCCGAGTAGACCTACTGGCGCCTTGGGATTTACTCAGGCGTAAGCAGACGTACTGGTACCTGGGGCTTTTCTAAGGTGTAAGATGATGTGCTTGAAAGTGACACTTACCTCCAAGGAGACCCACTGGCGACTTGGGATTTACTGAGGTGTAAGCGGGTTTTTTTTAAGGTGGCGCTTACCTCCGAGTAGACTCACTGGCTCCTTGGGATTTACTTAGGTTTAAGGGGATGTCTCTGATTGAGGCGCTTACCTGTTGAGTAGACCCGCTGGCGCCTTGGGATTTATTCAGGTGTAAGGGGATGTGTTTGAAGGTGGCGCTTATGTCCTAGTAGACCCACTGGCGCCTTGGCATTTGCTCAGGTGTAAAGGACGGGCTTTATGGTCCAGTACACCCACTAGCGACTTAGGATTTACTCAGGTGTAAGTGGATGTGGTTTAACGTGGCGGTTACCTTCTAGTAGACCCTCTGGCGCCTTGGGATTTACTCAGGTGCTTGCAGGTGGCGCTTACCGCCAAGTAGAGCCACTGGCGCCCTGGGATTTACTCAGGTGTAAAGGGACGTCCTTTAAGGTGGCGTTTACCTCCAAGTAGAACCACTGGCGCCTTGGGATTTCCTCAGTTGTAAGGGAACGTGCTTCAAGGTGGCACCGACCTCTGAGTAGACCCACTGGCGCCTTGGGAATTACCAAGGTGTAAGGGGATGTGCTTGAAGGTGGCCCTAACCTCTGAGCAGAGGAAGTGGCCCCTTGGGATTTCCTCAGGTGCAAGCAGGTGTGCTTGGAGATGACGCTCACGGTAGAGTAGACCCACTGGTACCTTGGGATTTTCCAAGGTGTAAGAGGATGTGTTTGAAAGTGGCGCTTACCTCTGAGTAGAACCACTGGCCCCTTGGGACTTACTCAGGTGTAAGCGGATCTTTTTGAAGGTGGCGCTTACCTCCGAGTAGACCAACTGGCGGCTTGGCAGTTACTAAGGTGTAAGGAGATGTGCTTGAAGGTGGCCCTAACCTTTGAGTAGACGGAGTTGCGCCTTGGGATTTACTCAGGTGCAAGCAGGTGTGCTTCGAGATCGCGCTTACGGTAGATATACCCACTGGTACCTTGGGATTTTCTAAGGTGTAAGGGGATGTGCTTCAAAGTGGCGCTTATCTCCTAGTAGTCCCACTGGCACCTTGGGATATACTCAGGTGTAAGCGGGTCTGCTAAAAGGTGGCACTTACCTCCCTGTAGACCCACTGGCGCCTTGGGGTTTACTTAGGTACAAGCGGATCTGCTAGAAGGTGGCACTTACCTCCGAGTAGACCAACAGGCGCCTTTCGATTTACTCAGGTGTAAGCGTGTTTTTTTTAACCTCCGAGTAGACCCGCTGGCGCCTTGGGATTTATTGAGGTGTAAGGGTATGTGCTTCAAGGTGGCGCCTACCTCTGAGTACACACCCAGAGGCACCCCGGGATTTACTCAGGTGTAAGGGGATGTGTTTGAAGGTGGAACTGACCTAAGAGGAGACACACTGGCGCCTTGGGATTTTCTCAGGTGGAAGGGGGATGTGCTTGAAGTTGACATTGACCTCCGAGTACACCCACTGGCGACTCGGGATTTACTCAGGTGTAAGGGGATGTGCTTGATGGTGGCGCTTACCTCCTAGTAGAACCCCTGCTGCCTTTGGATTTACTCAGGTGTAAGCGGGTGTGCTTGAAGGCGGTTCTTACCTCCGAGTAGACACTTTTGCATTTTAGGCTTTACTGAAGTGTACGCAGGTGTTCTTGAAGGTGACGCTGACGTCCGAGTAGAGCCCCTAGCGCCTTGGGATTTTCTCAGGTGGAAGGGGATGTGGTTGAAGGTGGCACTGACCTCCAAGTAGACCCACTGGCAACTTGGGATTTACTCAGGTGAAGCGGCTGTGCTTGCAGGTGGCGCTTGCCTCCGAGTATAGCCACTGGGGCTCTGGGATTTACTCAGGTGTAAGGGGATGTGCTTGATGGTGGCGCTTACCTCCTAGTAGAACTCCTGGTGCACTTGAAGGCGGCCGTTACCTCAGAGTAGACACTCTTGCGTTTTACGATTTACTGGGGTGTACGCGGGTGTTCTTGAAGGTGGCGCCTACCTCCAAGTAGACACACTGCAGACCTGGGATTTTTCAGGTTTAAGGGGATGTCCTTTAGGATGGCGCGTATCTCTGAGTAGAGCCACTGAAGCCTAGGGATTTACTGAGGTGTAAGGAGATGTGGTAGAAAGTGGCGCTTACCTCCGAGTAGACCCGGTTGCGCCTTGGGATTTTCTTAGGTGTAAGCAGGTACGCTTGAAGGTGGCGCTCACAATGGAGTAGACCCTCTGGCGCTTTGGGATTTTCTCAGGTGTAAGGAGATGTGCTTGAAAGTGGCGCTTGACTCCAAGCAGACGAAGTGGCGCCTTGGGATTTTGTCAGGTGCGCTTCAGGTCTCAGGTGTGGTTTAAGGTGGCTCTTAACTCCCATTAGATCCATTGGTCCCTTGGGTTTTACACAGTTGTAAGGGGATGTGCCTTGAGGTGGCGCTAACCTCCGAGCAGACCGACGGGCGCCTTGGGATTTACTCAGGTGTAAGCGGATCTGTTAGAAGGTGGCGCTTACCTCCGAGTAGACCCACAGGCGCCCTTGGATTTACTCAGGTGTAAGGGGATGTGTTTGAAGGCCGAGCGGACCTAAGAGGAGACACACTGGCACCTTAGGATTTACTCAGGTGTAAGGGGATGTGCTTGGAGTTGGCATTGACCTCCAAGTGGACCCAATGGCGACTTGGGATTTACCCAGGGGTAAGTGGGTGTGCTTGCAGGTGGCGCTGACCACCGAGCAGAGCCAGTGGCGCTCTGGGATTTACTCAGGTGTAACGGGATGGGCTTTATGGAGTAAACCCGCTTGCGCCTTGGCATTTACTGAGGTCAAACCTGTTGTGGTTTAATGGGGCGCTTACCTCCGAGTACACCCGCTAGCGCCTTGGGATTTACTGAGGTGTAAGTGGATGTGGTTGAATGTGGCGGTTACCTTCTAGAAGACCCACTGGGGCCTTGGGATGTAGTCAGGTGTAAGCGGGTTTTTTTTAAGGTGGCGCTTACCTCCGGGTAGACCCACTGGCGCCTTGGGATTTACTCAGGTGTAAGGGGATGTGTTTGAAGGTGGCCCTAACCTCTGAGCAGATGAAGCGGGGCCTCGGGATTTACTCTGGTGTAAGGGGATGTCTCTGAAGGTGGCGCTTACCTGTCGAGTAGACCCACTGGCGCCTTGGTATCTACTCAGGTGTAAGGGCACGTGCTTTAAGGTGGCACCTACCTCCGAGCAGACCCACTGACGCCTTGGGAATTACGAAGGTGAAAGGGGATGTGGTGGAAGGTGGCCCTAACCTCTGAGTAGACGGAGTGGCGCTTTGGGATTTACTCAGGTGCAAGCAGGTGTGCTTGGAGCTTGAAGGTGACGTCTACCTCTGAGCACACCCACAGGCACCCTGGGATTTACTCAGGTGTAAGAGGATGTGTTTGAAGGTGGCGCTTATCTCCTAGTAGTCCCACTGGCACCTTGGGATATACTCAGGTGTAAGCGGGTCTCCGAGTAGAACCACTGGCGCCTCGGGATTCGCTCAGGGGTAAGGGGATGGGCTTTATGGTGGCTCTTACCTCCGAGTAAACCCACTCGCGCCTTTGGATTTACTCAGGTATAAGTGGATGTCGTTGAAGGTGGCGCTTACCTACTAGCAGACGAAGTGACGCTTTGGGATTTCGTGAGGTGTATGTCGGTGCGCTTCAAGGTGGCTCTTACTTCGGAGTAGACCCATTGGCCCCTTCAGATTTACCAAGGTATAAGGGGAGGTGCTTGAAGGTGACGCTTACCTCGAGTAGACCAACTGCCGCCTTTGGATTTACCGTGGTGTAAGCGGGTGTGCTTGAAGGCGGCGCTGACCTCCGAGTAGACCCACTGGCGCCCTGGGATTTATGTAGGTTTAAGGGGATGTGTTTCAATGCGGCGCTTACCTCGGAGTAGACCCACTGGCGCCCAGGGATTTACTCAGGTGTAAGCGGATCTATTTGAAGGTGGCGCTTATCTCCGAGAAGACCCACTGGCGCCTTGGGATTTACTGAGGTGTAAGGGGATGTCTCTTAAGGTGGCGCTTACCTGTCGAGTTGACCCACTGGCGCCCTGTGATTTACTGAGGTGTAAGCGGGTCTGCTAGAAGGTGGCACCTACCTCCGCGTAGACCCACTGGCGCCTTGGGATTTACTCAGGTACAAGCAGGTCTGCTAGAAGGTGGCACGTACCTTCGAGTAGACCAACAGGCGCCTTTGGATTTACTCGGGTGTAAGCGTGTTTTTTTTGAGGTGGCGCTTGCCTCGAAGTAAACCCACTGGCGCCTTCAGATTTACTAAGGTATATGGGGAGGTGCTTGAAGGCGGCGCTTACCTCCGAGTAGAGCCAGTGGCACCTTCAGATGTGCTAAGGTATAAGGGGAGGTGCTCGAAGGTAGCGCTTACCTCGAGTAGACCAACTGGTGCCTTGGGATCTAATCGGGTGTAAGGGGATGGGGTGGAAGGTGGCGTTTACCTCCGAGTGGACGGACTGGCGGCTTGGGATTTACTCAGGCGTAAACAGACGTACTGGTACCTTGGGCTTTTCTAAGGTGTCAGATGATGTGCTTGAAAGAGACACTTACCTCCAAGGAGACCCACTGGCGTCTTTGGATTTACTCAGGTGTAAGGGGATGGTTTTTATGGTGGAGTAAACCTGCTCCCGCCTTGGGATTTACTGAGGTCAGACCTGTTGTGGTTTAATGTAGCACTTACCTCCGAGTAGACCCACTAGCGCCTTGGGATTTGCTGTGGTGTAAGTGGATGTGGTTGAATGTGGCGGTTAGCTTCGAGTAGACCCACTGGCGCCTTGGGATTTACGCAGGTGTACGTGGATGTGGTTGAATGTGGCGGTTACCTTCTAGAAGACCCACTGGCGCCTTGGGATTTACTCAGGTGTAAGGGGACGTGCTTCAAGGTGGCACCTACCGCCGAGTAGACCCACTGGCGCCTTGGGAATTACTAAAGTTTAAGGGGATGTGTTTGAAGGTGGCCCTAACCTCTGAGGATACGAAGCGGGGCCTCGGGATTTACTCCGGTGTAAGGCGATGTATCTGAAGGTGGCGCTTACCTGTCGAGTAGACCCACTGGCGCCTTGAGAACTACTCAGGTGTAAGGGGAGGTGCTTTAAGGTGGCACCTACCTCCCAGTAGACCCACTGGTGCCTTCGGAATTACTAATGTGCAAGGGGATGTGGTGGAAGGTGGCCCTAAGCTCTGAGTAGTCTCGCTGGCTCCTTCGGATTTACTGAGTTTTAAGGGGATGTCTCTGAAGGTGACGTTTACCTGTCGAGTAGGCCCAGTGGCGGCTTGGGATTTACTCCGGTGTGAGGGCATGTGTTTGCAGGTGGGGCTTATCTCTTAGTAGACCCGCTGGCGCCTTGGGATTTACTGAGGTGTAAGCGGGTTTTTTTTAAGGTGGCGCTTACCTCCGAGTAGACTCAGTGGCTCCTTGGAACTTAGTGGGGTGTAAGGGGATGTCCGCGAAGGTGGCGCTTACCTGTCGAGTAGACCAACTGGCGCCCTGGGATTTACTCAGGTGTAAGGGGATCTCCTTCAAGGTCACGTTTACCTCCAAGTAGAACCACTGGTGCCTTGGGATTTACTCAGGTGTAAGGGGACGTGCTTTAAGGTGGCACCTACCTCCGAGCAGACCCACTGGCGCCTTGGGAATTACGAAGGTGAAAGGGGATGTGCTTGAAGGTGGTCCTAACCTCTGAGTAGACGAAGTGGCGCCTTGGGATTTTCTCAGGTGCAAGCAGGTGTGCTTGGAGATGGCGCTTACCTCCGAGTAGACCTACTGGCGCCTTGGGATTTACTCAGGCGTAAGCAGACGTACTGGTACCTGGGGCTTTTCTAAGGTGTAAGATGATGTGCTTGAAAGTGACACTTACCTCCAAGGAGACCCACTGGCGACTTGGGATTTACTGAGGTGTAAGCGGGTTTTTTTTAAGGTGGCGCTTACCTCCGAGTAGACTCACTGGCTCCTTGGGATTTACTTAGGTTTAAGGGGATGTCTCTGATTGAGGCGCTTACCTGTTGAGTAGACCCGCTGGCGCCTTGGGATTTATTCAGGTGTAAGGGGATGTGTTTGAAGGTGGCGCTTATGTCCTAGTAGACCCACTGGCGCCTTGGCATTTGCTCAGGTGTAAAGGATGGGCTTTATGGTCCAGTACACCCACTAGCGACTTAGGATTTACTCAGGTGTAAGTGGATGTGGTTTAACGTGGCGGTTACCTTCTAGTAGACCCTCTGGCGCCTTGGGATTTACTCAGGTGAAAGGGGCTGTGCTTGAAGGTGGCATTGACCTCGAAGTTGACCCGCTGGGGACTTTGCATTTCCTCAGGTGTAAGCGGGTGTGCTTGCAGGTGGCGCTTACCGCCAAGTAGAGCCACTGGTGCCCTGGGATTTACTCAGGTGTAAAGGGACGTCCTTTAAGGTGGCGTTTACCTCCAAGTAGAACCACTGGCGCCTTGGGATTTCCTCAGTTGTAAGGGAACGTGCTTCAAGGTGGCACCGACCTCTGAGTAGACCCACTGGCGCCTTGGGAATTACCAAGGTGTAAGGGGATGTGCTTGAAGGTGGCCCTAACCTCTGAGCAGAGGAAGTGGCCCCTTGGGATTTCCTCAGGTGCAAGCAGGTGTGCTTGGAGATGACGCTCACGGTAGAGTAGACCCACTGGTACCTTGGGATTTTCCAAGGTGTAAGAGGATGTGTTTGAAAGTGGCGCTTACCTCTGAGTAGAACCACTGGCCCCTTGGGACTTACTCAGGTGTAAGCGGATCTTTTTGAAGGTGGCGCTTACCTCCGAGTAGACCAACTGGCGGCTTGGCAGTTACTAAGGTGTAAGGAGATGTGCTTGAAGGTGGCCCTAACCTTTGAGTAGACGGAGTTGCGCCTTGGGATTTACTCAGGTGCAAGCAGGTGTGCTTCGAGATCGCGCTTACGGTAGATATACCCACTGGTACCTTGGGATTTTCTAAGGTGTAAGGGGATGTGCTTCAAAGTGGCGCTTATCTCCTAGTAGTCCCACTGGCACCTTGGGATATACTCAGGTGTAAGCGGGTCTGCTAAAAGGTGGCACTTACCTCCCTGTAGACCCACTGGCGCCTTGGGGTTTACTTAGGTACAAGCGGATCTGCTAGAAGGTGGCACTTACCTCCGAGTAGACCAACAGGCGCCTTTCGATTTACTCAGGTGTAAGCGTGTTTTTTTTAACCTCCGAGTAGACCCGCTGGCGCCTTGGGATTTATTGAGGTGTAAGGGTATGTGCTTCAAGGTGGCGCCTACCTCTGAGTACACACCCAGAGGCACCCCGGGATTTACTCAGGTGTAAGGGGATGTGTTTGAAGGTGGAACTGACCTAAGAGGAGACACACTGGCGCCTTGGGATTTTCTCAGGTGGAAGGGGGATGTGCTTGAAGTTGACATTGACCTCCGAGTACACCCACTGGCGACTCGGGATTTACTCAGGTGTAAGGGGATGTGTCCTAGTAGAACCCCTGCTGCCTTTGGATTTACTCAGGTGTAAGCGGGTGTGCTTGAAGGCGGTTCTTACCTCCGAGTAGACACTTTTGCATTTTAGGCTTTACTGAAGTGTACGCAGGTGTTCTTGAAGGTGACGCTGACGTCCGAGTAGAGCCCCTAGCGCCTTGGGATTTTCTCAGGTGGAAGGGGATGTGGTTGAAGGTGGCACTGACCTCCAAGTAGACCCACTGGCAACTTGGGATTTACTCAGGTGAAGCGGCTGTGCTTGCAGGTGGCGCTTGCCTCCGAGTATAGCCACTGGGGCTCTGGGATTTACTCAGGTGTAAGGGGATGTGCTTGATGGTGGCGCTTACCTCCTAGTAGAACTCCTGGTGCACTTGAAGGCGGCCGTTACCTCAGAGTAGACACTCTTGCGTTTTACGATTTACTGGGGTGTACGCGGGTGTTCTTGAAGGTGGCGCCTACCTCCAAGTAGACACACTGCAGACCTGGGATTTTTCAGGTTTAAGGGGATGTCCTTTAGGATGGCGCGTATCTCTGAGTAGAGCCACTGAAGCCTAGGGATTTACTGAGGTGTAAGGAGATGTGGTAGAAAGTGGCGCTTACCTCCGAGTAGACCCGGTTGCGCCTTGGGATTTTCTTAGGTGTAAGCAGGTACGCTTGAAGGTGGCGCTCACAATGGAGTAGACCCTCTGGCGCTTTGGGATTTTCTCAGGTGTAAGGAGATGTGCTTGAAAGTGGCGCTTGACTCCAAGCAGACGAAGTGGCGCCTTGGGATTTTGTCAGGTGCGCTTCAGGTCTCAGGTGTGGTTTAAGGTGGCTCTTAACTCCCATTAGATCCATTGGTCCCTTGGGTTTTACACAGTTGTAAGGGGATGTGCCTTGAGGTGGCGCTAACCTCCGAGCAGACCGACGGGCGCCTTGGGATTTACTCAGGTGTAAGCGGATCTGTTAGAAGGTGGCGCTTACCTCCGAGTAGACCCACAGGCGCCCTTGGATTTACTCAGGTGTAAGGGGATGTGTTTGAAGGCGGAGCTGACCTAAGAGGAGACACACTGGCACCTTAGGATTTACTCAGGTGTAAGGGGATGTGCTTGGAGTTGGCATTGACCTCCAAGTGGACCCAATGGCGACTTGGGATTTACCCAGGGGTAAGTGGGTGTGCTTGCAGGTGGCGCTGACCACCGAGCAGAGCCAGTGGCGCTCTGGGATTTACTCAGGTGTAACGGGATGGGCTTTATGGAGTAAACCCGCTTGCGCCTTGGCATTTACTGAGGTCAAACCTGTTGTGGTTTAATGGGGCGCTTACCTCCGAGTACACCCGCTAGCGCCTTGGGATTTACTGAGGTGTAAGTGGATGTGGTTGAATGTGGCGGTTACCTTCTAGAAGACCCACTGGGGCCTTGGGATGTAGTCAGGTGTAAGCGGGTTTTTTTTAAGGTGGCGCTTACCTCCGGGTAGACCCACTGGCGCCTTGGGATTTACTCAGGTGTAAGGGGATGTGTTTGAAGGTGGCCCTAACCTCTGAGCAGATGAAGCGGGGCCTCGGGATTTACTCTGGTGTAAGGGGATGTCTCTGAAGGTGGCGCTTACCTGTCGAGTAGACCCACTGGCGCCTTGGTATCTACTCAGGTGTAAGGGCACGTGCTTTAAGGTGGCACCTACCTCCGAGCAGACCCACTGACGCCTTGGGAATTACGAAGGTGAAAGGGGATGTGGTGGAAGGTGGCCCTAACCTCTGAGTAGACGGAGTGGCGCTTTGGGATTTACTCAGGTGCAAGCAGGTGTGCTTGGAGCTTGAAGGTGACGTCTACCTCTGAGCACACCCACAGGCACCCTGGGATTTACTCAGGTGTAAGAGGATGTGTTTGAAGGTGGCGCTTATCTCCTAGTAGTCCCACTGGCACCTTGGGATATACTCAGGTGTAAGCGGGTCTCCGAGTAGAACCACTGGCGCCTCGGGATTCGCTCAGGGGTAAGGGGATGGGCTTTATGGTGGCTCTTACCTCCGAGTAAACCCACTCGCGCCTTTGGATTTACTCAGGTATAAGTGGATGTCGTTGAAGGTGGCGCTTACCTACTAGCAGACGAAGTGACGCTTTGGGATTTCGTGAGGTGTCTGTCGGTGCGCTTCAAGGTGGCTCTTACTTCGGAGTAGACCCATTGGCCCCTTCAGATTTACCAAGGTATAAGGGGAGGTGCTTGAAGGTGACGCTTACCTCGAGTAGACCAACTGCCGCCTTTGGATTTACCGTGGTGTAAGCGGGTGTGCTTGAAGGCGGCGCTGACCTCCGAGTAGACCCACTGGCGCCCTGGGATTTATGTAGGTTTAAGGGGATGTGTTTCAATGCGGCGCTTACCTCGGAGTAGACCCACTGGCGCCCAGGGATTTACTCAGGTGTAAGCGGATCTATTTGAAGGTGGCGCTTATCTCCGAGAAGACCCACTGGCGCCTTGGGATTTACTGAGGTGTAAGGGGATGTCTCTTAAGGTGGCGCTTACCTGTCGAGTTGACCCACTGGCGCCCTGTGATTTACTGAGGTGTAAGCGGGTCTGCTAGAAGGTGGCACCTACCTCCGCGTAGACCCACTGGCGCCTTGGGATTTACTCAGGTACAAGCAGGTCTGCTAGAAGGTGGCACGTACCTTCAAGTAGACCAACAGGCGCCTTTGGATTTACTCGGGTGTAAGCGTGTTTTTTTTGAGGTGGCGCTTGCCTCGAAGTAAACCCACTGGCGCCTTCAGATTTACTAAGGTATATGGGGAGGTGCTTGAAGGTGGCGCTTACCTCGGGTAGACGAAGTCTTGCCTTTGGTTTTACTCAGGTGCGAGTGGGTGTGCTGGAAGGCGGCGCTTACCTCCGAGTAGAGCCAGTGGCACCTTCAGATGTGCTAAGGTATAAGGGGAGGTGCTCGAAGGTAGCGCTTACCTCGAGTAGACCAACTGGTGCCTTGGGATCTAATCGGGTGTAAGGGGATGGGGTGGAAGGTGGCGTTTACCTCCGAGTGGACGGACTGGCGGCTTGGGATTTACTCAGGCGTAAACAGACGTACTGGTACCTTGGGCTTTTCTAAGGTGTCAGATGATGTGCTTGAAAGAGACACTTACCTCCAAGGAGACCCACTGGCGTCTTTGGATTTACTCAGGTGTAAGGGGATGGTTTTTATGGTGGAGTAAACCTGCTCCCGCCTTGGGATTTACTGAGGTCAGACCTGTTGTGGTTTAATGTAGCACTTACCTCCGAGTAGACCCACTAGCGCCTTGGGATTTGCTGTGGTGTAAGTGGATGTGGTTCAATGTGGCGGTTACCTTCGAGTAGACCCACTGGCGCCTTGGGATTTACGCAGGTGTACGTGGATGTGGTTGAATGTGGCGGTTACCTTCTAGAAGACCCACTGGCGCCCTGGGATTTACTCAGGTGTAAGGGGATCTCCTTCAAGGTCACGTTTACCTCCAAGTAGAACCACTGGTGCCTTGGGATTTACTCAGGTGTAAGGGGACGTGCTTTAAGGTGGCACCTACCTCCGAGCAGACCCACTGGCGCCTTGGGAATTACGAAGGTGAAAGGGGATGTGCTTGAAGGTGGTCCTAACCTCTGAGTAGACGAAGTGGCGCCTTGGGATTTTCTCAGGTGCAAGCAGGTGTGCTTGGAGATGGCGCTTACCTCCGAGTAGACCTACTGGCGCCTTGGGATTTACTCAGGCGTAAGCAGACGTACTGGTACCTGGGGCTTTTCTAAGGTGTAAGATGATGTGCTTGAAAGTGACACTTACCTCCAAGGAGACCCACTGGCGACTTGGGATTTACTGAGGTGTAAGCGGGTTTTTTTTAAGGTGGCGCTTACCTCCGAGTAGACTCACTGGCTCCTTGGGATTTACTTAGGTTTAAGGGGATGTCTCTGATTGAGGCGCTTACCTGTTGAGTAGACCCGCTGGCGCCTTGGGATTTATTCAGGTGTAAGGGGATGTGTTTGAAGGTGGCGCTTATGTCCTAGTAGACCCACTGGCGCCTTGGCATTTGCTCAGGTGTAAAGGATGGGCTTTATGGTCCAGTACACCCACTAGCGACTTAGGATTTACTCAGGTGTAAGTGGATGTGGTTTAACGTGGCGGTTACCTTCTAGTAGACCCTCTGGCGCCTTGGGATTTACTCAGGTGAAAGGGGCTGTGCTTGAAGGTGGCATTGACCTCGAAGTTGACCCGCTGGGGACTTTGCATTTCCTCAGGTGTAAGCGGGTGTGCTTGCAGGTGGCGCTTACCGCCAAGTAGAGCCACTGGTGCCCTGGGATTTACTCAGGTGTAAAGGGACGTCCTTTAAGGTGGCGTTTACCTCCAAGTAGAACCACTGGCGCCTTGGGATTTCCTCAGTTGTAAGGGAACGTGCTTCAAGGTGGCACCGACCTCTGAGTAGACCCACTGGCGCCTTGGGAATTACCAAGGTGTAAGGGGATGTGCTTGAAGGTGGCCCTAACCTCTGAGCAGAGGAAGTGGCCCCTTGGGATTTCCTCAGGTGCAAGCAGGTGTGCTTGGAGATGACGCTCACGGTAGAGTAGACCCACTGGTACCTTGGGATTTTCCAAGGTGTAAGAGGATGTGTTTGAAAGTGGCGCTTACCTCTGAGTAGAACCACTGGCCCCTTGGGACTTACTCAGGTGTAAGCGGATCTTTTTGAAGGTGGCGCTTACCTCCGAGTAGACCAACTGGCGGCTTGGCAGTTACTAAGGTGTAAGGAGATGTGCTTGAAGGTGGCCCTAACCTTTGAGTAGACGGAGTTGCGCCTTGGGATTTACTCAGGTGCAAGCAGGTGTGCTTCGAGATCGCGCTTACGGTAGATATACCCACTGGTACCTTGGGATTTTCTAAGGTGTAAGGGGATGTGCTTCAAAGTGGCGCTTATCTCCTAGTAGTCCCACTGGCACCTTGGGATATACTCAGGTGTAAGCGGGTCTGCTAAAAGGTGGCACTTACCTCCCTGTAGACCCACTGGCGCCTTGGGGTTTACTTAGGTACAAGCGGATCTGCTAGAAGGTGGCACTTACCTCCGAGTAGACCAACAGGCGCCTTTCGATTTACTCAGGTGTAAGCGTGTTTTTTTTAACCTCCGAGTAGACCCGCTGGCGCCTTGGGATTTATTGAGGTGTAAGGGTATGTGCTTCAAGGTGGCGCCTACCTCTGAGTACACACCCAGAGGCACCCCGGGATTTACTCAGGTGTAAGGGGATGTGTTTGAAGGTGGAACTGACCTAAGAGGAGACACACTGGCGCCTTGGGATTTTCTCAGGTGGAAGGGGGATGTGCTTGAAGTTGACATTGACCTCCGAGTACACCCACTGGCGACTCGGGATTTACTCAGGTGTAAGGGGATGTGTCCTAGTAGAACCCCTGCTGCCTTTGGATTTACTCAGGTGTAAGCGGGTGTGCTTGAAGGCGGTTCTTACCTCCGAGTAGACACTTTTGCATTTTAGGCTTTACTGAAGTGTACGCAGGTGTTCTTGAAGGTGACGCTGACGTCCGAGTAGAGCCCCTAGCGCCTTGGGATTTTCTCAGGTGGAAGGGGATGTGGTTGAAGGTGGCACTGACCTCCAAGTAGACCCACTGGCAACTTGGGATTTACTCAGGTGAAGCGGCTGTGCTTGCAGGTGGCGCTTGCCTCCGAGTATAGCCACTGGGGCTCTGGGATTTACTCAGGTGTAAGGGGATGTGCTTGATGGTGGCGCTTACCTCCTAGTAGAACTCCTGGTGCACTTGAAGGCGGCCGTTACCTCAGAGTAGACACTCTTGCGTTTTACGATTTACTGGGGTGTACGCGGGTGTTCTTGAAGGTGGCGCCTACCTCCAAGTAGACACACTGCAGACCTGGGATTTTTCAGGTTTAAGGGGATGTCCTTTAGGATGGCGCGTATCTCTGAGTAGAGCCACTGAAGCCTAGGGATTTACTGAGGTGTAAGGAGATGTGGTAGAAAGTGGCGCTTACCTCCGAGTAGACCCGGTTGCGCCTTGGGATTTTCTTAGGTGTAAGCAGGTACGCTTGAAGGTGGCGCTCACAATGGAGTAGACCCTCTGGCGCTTTGGGATTTTCTCAGGTGTAAGGAGATGTGCTTGAAAGTGGCGCTTGACTCCAAGTAGACGAAGTGGCGCCTTGGGATTTTGTCAGGTGCGCTTCAGGTCTCAGGTGTGGTTTAAGGTGGCTCTTAACTCCCATTAGATCCATTGGTCCCTTGGGTTTTACACAGTTGTAAGGGGATGTGCCTTGAGGTGGCGCTAACCTCCGAGCAGACCGACGGGCGCCTTGGGATTTACTCAGGTGTAAGCGGATCTGTTAGAAGGTGGCGCTTACCTCCGAGTAGACCCACAGGCGCCCTTGGATTTACTCAGGTGTAAGGGGATGTGTTTGAAGGCGGAGCTGACCTAAGAGGAGACACACTGGCACCTTAGGATTTACTCAGGTGTAAGGGGATGTGCTTGGAGTTGGCATTGACCTCCAAGTGGACCCAATGGCGACTTGGGATTTACCCAGGGGTAAGTGGGTGTGCTTGCAGGTGGCGCTGACCACCGAGCAGAGCCAGTGGCGCTCTGGGATTTACTCAGGTGTAACGGGATGGGCTTTATGGAGTAAACCCGCTTGCGCCTTGGCATTTACTGAGGTCAAACCTGTTGTGGTTTAATGGGGCGCTTACCTCCGAGTACACCCGCTAGCGCCTTGGGATTTACTGAGGTGTAAGTGGATGTGGTTGAATGTGGCGGTTACCTTCTAGAAGACCCACTGGGGCCTTGGGATGTAGTCAGGTGTAAGCGGGTTTTTTTTAAGGTGGCGCTTACCTCCGGGTAGACCCACTGGCGCCTTGGGATTTACTCAGGTGTAAGGGGATGTGTTTGAAGGTGGCCCTAACCTCTGAGCAGATGAAGCGGGGCCTCGGGATTTACTCTGGTGTAAGGGGATGTCTCTGAAGGTGGCGCTTACCTGTCGAGTAGACCCACTGGCGCCTTGGTATCTACTCAGGTGTAAGGGCACGTGCTTTAAGGTGGCACCTACCTCCGAGCAGACCCACTGACGCCTTGGGAATTACGAAGGTGAAAGGGGATGTGGTGGAAGGTGGCCCTAACCTCTGAGTAGACGGAGTGGCGCTTTGGGATTTACTCAGGTGCAAGCAGGTGTGCTTGGAGCTTGAAGGTGACGTCTACCTCTGAGCACACCCACAGGCACCCTGGGATTTACTCAGGTGTAAGAGGATGTGTTTGAAGGTGGCGCTTATCTCCTAGTAGTCCCACTGGCACCTTGGGATATACTCAGGTGTAAGCGGGTCTCCGAGTAGAACCACTGGCGCCTCGGGATTCGCTCAGGGGTAAGGGGATGGGCTTTATGGTGGCTCTTACCTCCGAGTAAACCCACTCGCGCCTTTGGATTTACTCAGGTATAAGTGGATGTCGTTGAAGGTGGCGCTTACCTACTAGCAGACGAAGTGACGCTTTGGGATTTCGTGAGGTGTATGTCGGTGCGCTTCAAGGTGGCTCTTACTTCGGAGTAGACCCATTGGCCCCTTCAGATTTACCAAGGTATAAGGGGAGGTGCTTGAAGGTGACGCTTACCTCGAGTAGACCAACTGCCGCCTTTGGATTTACCGTGGTGTAAGCGGGTGTGCTTGAAGGCGGCGCTGACCTCCGAGTAGACCCACTGGCGCCCTGGGATTTATGTAGGTTTAAGGGGATGTGTTTCAATGCGGCGCTTACCTCGGAGTAGACCCACTGGCGCCCAGGGATTTACTCAGGTGTAAGCGGATCTATTTGAAGGTGGCGCTTATCTCCGAGAAGACCCACTGGCGCCTTGGGATTTACTGAGGTGTAAGGGGATGTCTCTTAAGGTGGCGCTTACCTGTCGAGTTGACCCACTGGCGCCCTGTGATTTACTGAGGTGTAAGCGGGTCTGCTAGAAGGTGGCACCTACCTCCGCGTAGACCCACTGGCGCCTTGGGATTTACTCAGGTACAAGCAGGTCTGCTAGAAGGTGGCACGTACCTTCGAGTAGACCAACAGGCGCCTTTGGATTTACTCGGGTGTAAGCGTGTTTTTTTTGAGGTGGCGCTTGCCTCGAAGTAAACCCACTGGCGCCTTCAGATTTACTAAGGTATATGGGGAGGTGCTTGAAGGTGGCGCTTACCTCGGGTAGACGAAGTCTTGCCTTTGGTTTTACTCAGGTGCGAGTGGGTGTGCTGGAAGGCGGCGCTTACCTCCGAGTAGAGCCAGTGGCACCTTCAGATGTGCTAAGGTATAAGGGGAGGTGCTCGAAGGTAGCGCTTACCTCGAGTAGACCAACTGGTGCCTTGGGATCTAATCGGGTGTAAGGGGATGGGGTGGAAGGTGGCGTTTACCTCCGAGTGGACGGACTGGCGGCTTGGGATTTACTCAGGCGTAAACAGACGTACTGGTACCTTGGGCTTTTCTAAGGTGTCAGATGATGTGCTTGAAAGAGACAGTTACCTCCAAGGAGACCCACTGGCGTCTTTGGATTTACTCAGGTGTAAGGGGATGGTTTTTATGGTGGAGTAAACCTGCTCCCGCCTTGGGATTTACTGAGGTCAGACCTGTTGTGGTTTAATGTAGCACTTACCTCCGAGTAGACCCACTAGCGCCTTGGGATTTGCTGTGGTGTAAGTGGATGTGGTTCAATGTGGCGGTTACCTTCGAGTAGACCCACTGGCGCCTTGGGATTTACGCAGGTGTACGTGGATGTGGTTGAATGTGGCGGTTACCTTCTAGAAGACCCACTGGCGCCCTGGGATTTACTCAGGTGTAAGGGGATCTCCTTCAAGGTCACGTTTACCTCCAAGTAGAACCACTGGTGCCTTGGGATTTACTCAGGTGTAAGGGGACGTGCTTTAAGGTGGCACCTACCTCCGAGCAGACCCACTGGCGCCTTGGGAATTACGAAGGTGAAAGGGGATGTGCTTGAAGGTGGTCCTAACCTCTGAGTAGACGAAGTGGCGCCTTGGGATTTTCTCAGGTGCAAGCAGGTGTGCTTGGAGATGGCGCTTACCTCCGAGTAGACCTACTGGCGCCTTGGGATTTACTCAGGCGTAAGCAGACGTACTGGTACCTGGGGCTTTTCTAAGGTGTAAGATGATGTGCTTGAAAGTGACACTTACCTCCAAGGAGACCCACTGGCGACTTGGGATTTACTGAGGTGTAAGCGGGTTTTTTTTAAGGTGGCGCTTACCTCCGAGTAGACTCACTGGCTCCTTGGGATTTACTTAGGTTTAAGGGGATGTCTCTGATTGAGGCGCTTACCTGTTGAGTAGACCCGCTGGCGCCTTGGGATTTATTCAGGTGTAAGGGGATGTGTTTGAAGGTGGCGCTTATGTCCTAGTAGACCCACTGGCGCCTTGGCATTTGCTCAGGTGTAAAGGATGGGCTTTATGGTCCAGTACACCCACTAGCGACTTAGGATTTACTCAGGTGTAAGTGGATGTGGTTTAACGTGGCGGTTACCTTCTAGTAGACCCTCTGGCGCCTTGGGATTTACTCAGGTGAAAGGGGCTGTGCTTGAAGGTGGCATTGACCTCGAAGTTGACCCGCTGGGGACTTTGCATTTCCTCAGGTGTAAGCGGGTGTGCTTGCAGGTGGCGCTTACCGCCAAGTAGAGCCACTGGCGCCCTGGGATTTACTCAGGTGTAAAGGGACGTCCTTTAAGGTGGCGTTTACCTCCAAGTAGAACCACTGGCGCCTTGGGATTTCCTCAGTTGTAAGGGAACGTGCTTCAAGGTGGCACCGACCTCTGAGTAGACCCACTGGCGCCTTGGGAATTACCAAGGTGTAAGGGGATGTGCTTGAAGGTGGCCCTAACCTCTGAGCAGAGGAAGTGGCCCCTTGGGATTTCCTCAGGTGCAAGCAGGTGTGCTTGGAGATGACGCTCACGGTAGAGTAGACCCACTGGTACCTTGGGATTTTCCAAGGTGTAAGAGGATGTGTTTGAAAGTGGCGCTTACCTCTGAGTAGAACCACTGGCCCCTTGGGACTTACTCAGGTGTAAGCGGATCTTTTTGAAGGTGGCGCTTACCTCCGAGTAGACCAACTGGCGGCTTGGCAGTTACTAAGGTGTAAGGAGATGTGCTTGAAGGTGGCCCTAACCTTTGAGTAGACGGAGTTGCGCCTTGGGATTTACTCAGGTGCAAGCAGGTGTGCTTCGAGATCGCGCTTACGGTAGATATACCCACTGGTACCTTGGGATTTTCTAAGGTGTAAGGGGATGTGCTTCAAAGTGGCGCTTATCTCCTAGTAGTCCCACTGGCACCTTGGGATATACTCAGGTGTAAGCGGGTCTGCTAAAAGGTGGCACTTACCTCCCTGTAGACCCACTGGCGCCTTGGGGTTTACTTAGGTACAAGCGGATCTGCTAGAAGGTGGCACTTACCTCCGAGTAGACCAACAGGCGCCTTTCGATTTACTCAGGTGTAAGCGTGTTTTTTTTAACCTCCGAGTAGACCCGCTGGCGCCTTGGGATTTATTGAGGTGTAAGGGTATGTGCTTCAAGGTGGCGCCTACCTCTGAGTACACACCCAGAGGCACCCCGGGATTTACTCAGGTGTAAGGGGATGTGTTTGAAGGTGGAACTGACCTAAGAGGAGACACACTGGCGCCTTGGGGTTTTCTCAGGTGGAAGGGGGATGTGCTTGAAGTTGACATTGACCTCCGAGTACACCCACTGGCGACTCGGGATTTACTCAGGTGTAAGGGGATGTGTCCTAGTAGAACCCCTGCTGCCTTTGGATTTACTCAGGTGTAAGCGGGTGTGCTTGAAGGCGGTTCTTACCTCCGAGTAGACACTTTTGCATTTTAGGCTTTACTGAAGTGTACGCAGGTGTTCTTGAAGGTGACGCTGACGTCCGAGTAGAGCCCCTAGCGCCTTGGGATTTTCTCAGGTGGAAGGGGATGTGGTTGAAGGTGGCACTGACCTCCAAGTAGACCCACTGGCAACTTGGGATTTACTCAGGTGAAGCGGCTGTGCTTGCAGGTGGCGCTTGCCTCCGAGTATAGCCACTGGGGCTCTGGGATTTACTCAGGTGTAAGGGGATGTGCTTGATGGTGGCGCTTACCTCCTAGTAGAACTCCTGGTGCACTTGAAGGCGGCCGTTACCTCAGAGTAGACACTCTTGCGTTTTACGATTTACTGGGGTGTACGCGGGTGTTCTTGAAGGTGGCGCCTACCTCCAAGTAGACACACTGCAGACCTGGGATTTTTCAGGTTTAAGGGGATGTCCTTTAGGATGGCGCGTATCTCTGAGTAGAGCCACTGAAGCCTAGGGATTTACTGAGGTGTAAGGAGATGTGGTAGAAAGTGGCGCTTACCTCCGAGTAGACCCGGTTGCGCCTTGGGATTTTCTTAGGTGTAAGCAGGTACGCTTGAAGGTGGCGCTCACAATGGAGTAGACCCTCTGGCGCTTTGGGATTTTCTCAGGTGTAAGGAGATGTGCTTGAAAGTGGCGCTTGACTCCAAGTAGACGAAGTGGCGCCTTGGGATTTTGTCAGGTGCGCTTCAGGTCTCAGGTGTGGTTTAAGGTGGCTCTTAACTCCCATTAGATCCATTGGTCCCTTGGGTTTTACACAGTTGTAAGGGGATGTGCCTTGAGGTGGCGCTAACCTCCGAGCAGACCGACGGGCGCCTTGGGATTTACTCAGGTGTAAGCGGATCTGTTAGAAGGTGGCGCTTACCTCCGAGTAGACCCACAGGCGCCCTTGGATTTACTCAGGTGTAAGGGGATGTGTTTGAAGGCGGAGCTGACCTAAGAGGAGACACACTGGCACCTTAGGATTTACTCAGGTGTAAGGGGATGTGCTTGGAGTTGGCATTGACCTCCAAGTGGACCCAATGGCGACTTGGGATTTACCCAGGGGTAAGTGGGTGTGCTTGCAGGTGGCGCTGACCACCGAGCAGAGCCAGTGGCGCTCTGGGATTTACTCAGGTGTAACGGGATGGGCTTTATGGAGTAAACCCGCTTGCGCCTTGGCATTTACTGAGGTCAAACCTGTTGTGGTTTAATGGGGCGCTTACCTCCGAGTACACCCGCTAGCGCCTTGGGATTTACTGAGGTGTAAGTGGATGTGGTTGAATGTGGCGGTTACCTTCTAGAAGACCCACTGGGGCCTTGGGATGTAGTCAGGTGTAAGCGGGTTTTTTTTAAGGTGGCGCTTACCTCCGGGTAGACCCACTGGCGCCTTGGGATTTACTCAGGTGTAAGGGGATGTGTTTGAAGGTGGCCCTAACCTCTGAGCAGATGAAGCGGGGCCTCGGGATTTACTCTGGTGTAAGGGGATGTCTCTGAAGGTGGCGCTTACCTGTCGAGTAGACCCACTGGCGCCTTGGTATCTACTCAGGTGTAAGGGCACGTGCTTTAAGGTGGCACCTACCTCCGAGCAGACCCACTGACGCCTTGGGAATTACGAAGGTGAAAGGGGATGTGGTGGAAGGTGGCCCTAACCTCTGAGTAGACGGAGTGGCGCTTTGGGATTTACTCAGGTGCAAGCAGGTGTGCTTGGAGCTTGAAGGTGACGTCTACCTCTGAGCACACCCACAGGCACCCTGGGATTTACTCAGGTGTAAGAGGATGTGTTTGAAGGTGGCGCTTATCTCCTAGTAGTCCCACTGGCACCTTGGGATATACTCAGGTGTAAGCGGGTCTCCGAGTAGAACCACTGGCGCCTCGGGATTCGCTCAGGGGTAAGGGGATGGGCTTTATGGTGGCTCTTACCTCCGAGTAAACCCACTCGCGCCTTTGGATTTACTCAGGTATAAGTGGATGTCGTTGAAGGTGGCGCTTACCTACTAGCAGACGAAGTGACGCTTTGGGATTTCGTGAGGTGTCTGTCGGTGCGCTTCAAGGTGGCTCTTACTTCGGAGTAGACCCATTGGCCCCTTCAGATTTACCAAGGTATAAGGGGAGGTGCTTGAAGGTGACGCTTACCTCGAGTAGACCAACGGCCGCCTTTGGATTTACCGTGGTGTAAGCGGGTGTGCTTGAAGGCGGCGCTGACCTCCGAGTAGACCCACTGGCGCCCTGGGATTTATGTAGGTTTAAGGGGATGTGTTTCAATGCGGCGCTTACCTCGGAGTAGACCCACTGGCGCCCAGGGATTTACTCAGGTGTAAGCGGATCTATTTGAAGGTGGCGCTTATCTCCGAGAAGACCCACTGGCGCCTTGGGATTTACTGAGGTGTAAGGGGATGTCTCTTAAGGTGGCGCTTACCTGTCGAGTTGACCCACTGGCGCCCTGTGATTTACTGAGGTGTAAGCGGGTCTGCTAGAAGGTGGCACCTACCTCCGCGTAGACCCACTGGCGCCTTGGGATTTACTCAGGTACAAGCAGGTCTGCTAGAAGGTGGCACGTACCTTCGAGTAGACCAACAGGCGCCTTTGGATTTACTCGGGTGTAAGCGTGTTTTTTTTGAGGTGGCGCTTGCCTCGAAGTAAACCCACTGGCGCCTTCAGATTTACTAAGGTATATGGGGAGGTGCTTGAAGGCGGCGCTTACCTCCGAGTAGAGCCAGTGGCACCTTCAGATGTGCTAAGGTATAAGGGGAGGTGCTCGAAGGTAGCGCTTACCTCGAGTAGACCAACTGGTGCCTTGGGATCTAATCGGGTGTAAGGGGATGGGGTGGAAGGTGGCGTTTACCTCCGAGTGGACGGACTGGCGGCTTGGGATTTACTCAGGCGTAAACAGACGTACTGGTACCTTGGGCTTTTCTAAGGTGTCAGATGATGTGCTTGAAAGAGACACTTACCTCCAAGGAGACCCACTGGCGTCTTTGGATTTACTCAGGTGTAAGGGGATGGTTTTTATGGTGGAGTAAACCTGCTCCCGCCTTGGGATTTACTGAGGTCAGACCTGTTGTGGTTTAATGTAGCACTTACCTCCGAGTAGACCCACTAGCGCCTTGGGATTTGCTGTGGTGTAAGTGGATGTGGTTCAATGTGGCGGTTACCTCCGAGTAGACCCACTGGCGCCTTGGGATTTGCTGTGGTGTAAGTGGATGTGGTTGAATGTGGCGGTTACCTTCTAGAAGACCCACTGGCGCCTTGGGATTTACTCAGGTGTAAGGGGACGTGCTTCAAGGTGGCACCTACCGCCGAGTAGACCCACTGGCGCCTTGGGAATTACTCAGGTGTAAGGGGACGTGCTTCAAGGTGGCACCTACCGCCGAGTAGACCCACTGGCGCCTTGGGAATTACTAAAGTTTAAGGGGATGTGTTTGAAGGTGGCCCTAACCTCTGAGGATACGAAGCGGGGCCTCGGGATTTACTCCGGTGTAAGGCGATGTATCTGAAGGTGGCGCTTACCTGTCGAGTAGACCCACTGGCGCCTTGAGAACTACTCAGGTGTAAGGGGAGGTGCTTTAAGGTGGCACCTACCTCCCAGTAGACCCACTGGTGCCTTCGGAATTACTAATGTGCAAGGGGATGTGGTGGAAGGTGGCCCTAAGCTCTGAGTAGTCTCGCTGGCTCCTTCGGATTTACTGAGTTTTAAGGGGATGTCTCTGAAGGTGACGTTTACCTGTCGAGTAGGCCCAGTGGCGGCTTGGGATTTACTCCGGTGTGAGGGCATGTGTTTGCAGGTGGGGCTTATCTCTTAGTAGACCCGCTGGCGCCTTGGGATTTACTGAGGTGTAAGCGGGTTTTTTTTAAGGTGGCGCTTACCTCCGAGTAGACTCAGTGGCTCCTTGGAACTTAGTGGGGTGTAAGGGGATGTCCGCGAAGGTGGCGCTTACCTGTCGAGTAGACCAACTGGCGCCCTGGGATTTACTCAGGTGTAAGGGGATCTCCTTCAAGGTCACGTTTACCTCCAAGTAGAACCACTGGTGCCTTGGGATTTACTCAGGTGTAAGGGGACGTGCTTTAAGGTGGCACCTACCTCCGAGCAGACCCACTGGCGCCTTGGGAATTACGAAGGTGAAAGGGGATGTGCTTGAAGGTGGTCCTAACCTCTGAGTAGACGAAGTGGCGCCTTGGGATTTTCTCAGGTGCAAGCAGGTGTGCTTGGAGATGGCGCTTACCTCCGAGTAGACCTACTGGCGCCTTGGGATTTACTCAGGCGTAAGCAGACGTACTGGTACCTGGGGCTTTTCTAAGGTGTAAGATGATGTGCTTGAAAGTGACACTTACCTCCAAGGAGACCCACTGGCGACTTGGGATTTACTGAGGTGTAAGCGGGTTTTTTTTAAGGTGGCGCTTACCTCCGAGTAGACTCACTGGCTCCTTGGGATTTACTTAGGTTTAAGGGGATGTCTCTGATTGAGGCGCTTACCTGTTGAGTAGACCCGCTGGCGCCTTGGGATTTATTCAGGTGTAAGGGGATGTGTTTGAAGGTGGCGCTTATGTCCTAGTAGACCCACTGGCGCCTTGGCATTTGCTCAGGTGTAAAGGATGGGCTTTATGGTCCAGTACACCCACTAGCGACTTAGGATTTACTCAGGTGTAAGTGGATGTGGTTTAACGTGGCGGTTACCTTCTAGTAGACCCTCTGGCGCCTTGGGATTTACTCGGGTGAAAGGGGCTGTGCTTGAAGGTGGCATTGACCTCGAAGTTGACCCGCTGGGGACTTTGCATTTCCTCAGGTGTAAGCGGGTGTGCTTGCAGGTGGCGCTTACCGCCAAGTAGAGCCACTGGCGCCCTGGGATTTACTCAGGTGTAAAGGGACGTCCTTTAAGGTGGCGTTTACCTCCAAGTAGAACCACTGGCGCCTTGGGATTTCCTCAGTTGTAAGGGAACGTGCTTCAAGGTGGCACCGACCTCTGAGTAGACCCACTGGCGCCTTGGGAATTACCAAGGTGTAAGGGGATGTGTTTGAAAGTGGCGCTTACCTCTGAGTAGAACCACTGGCCCCTTGGGACTTACTCAGGTGTAAGCGGATCTTTTTGAAGGTGACGCTTACCTCCGAGTAGACCAACTGGCGGCTTGGCAGTTACTAAGGTGTAAGGAGATGTGCTTGAAGGTGGCCCTAACCTTTGAGTAGACGGAGTTGCGCCTTGGGATTTACTCAGGTGCAAGCAGGTGTGCTTCGAGATCGCGCTTACGGTAGATATACCCACTGGTACCTTGGGATTTTCTAAGGTGTAAGGGGATGTGCTTCAAAGTGGCGCTTATCTCCTAGTAGTCCCACTGGCACCTTGGGATATACTCAGGTGTAAGCGGGTCTGCTAAAAGGTGGTACTTACCTCCCTGTAGACCCACTGGCGCCTTGGGGTTTACTCAGGTACAAGCGGATCTGCTAGAAGGTGGCACTTACCTCCGAGTAGACCAACAGGTGCCTTTCGATTTACTCAGGTGTAAGCGTGTTTTTTTTAACCTCCGAGTAGACCCGCTGGCGCCTTGGGATTTATTGAGGTGTAAGGGTATGTGCTTCAAGGTGGCGCCTACCTCTGAGTACACACCCAGAGGCACCCCGGGATTTACTCAGGTGTAAGGGGATGTGTTTGAAGGTGGAACTGACCTAAGAGGAGACACACTGGCGCCTTGGGATTTTCTCAGGTGGAAGGGGGATGTGCTTGAAGTTGACATTGACCTCCGAGTACACCCACTGGCGACTCGGGATTTACTCAGGTGTAAGGGGATGTGCTTGATGGTGGCGCTTACCTCCTAGTAGAACCCCTGCTGCCTTTGGATTTACTCAGGTGTAAGCGGGTGTGCTTGAAGGCGGTTCTTACCTCCGAGTAGACACTTTTGCATTTTAGGCTTTACTGAAGTGTACGCAGGTGTTCTTGAAGGTGACGCTGACGTCCGAGTAGAGCCCCTAGCGCCTTGGGATTTTCTCAGGTGGAAGGGGATGTGGTTGAAGGTGGCACTGACCTCCAAGTAGACCCACTGGCAACTTGGGATTTACTCAGGTGAAGCGGCTGTGCTTGCAGGTGGCGCTTGCCTCCGAGTATAGCCACTGGGGCTCTGGGATTTACTCAGGTGTAAGGGGATGTGCTTGATGGTGGCGCTTACCTCCTAGTAGAACTCCTGGTGCACTTGAAGGCGGCCGTTACCTCAGAGTAGACACTCTTGCGTTTTACGATTTACTGGGGTGTACGCGGGTGTTCTTGAAGGTGGCGCCTACCTCCAAGTAGACACACTGCAGACCTGGGATTTTTCAGGTTTAAGGGGATGTCCTTTAGGATGGCGCGTATCTCTGAGTAGAGCCACTGAAGCCTAGGGATTTACTGAGGTGTAAGGAGATGTGGTAGAAAGTGGCGCTTACCTCCGAGTAGACCCGGTTGCGCCTTGGGATTTTCTTAGGTGTAAGCAGGTACGCTTGAAGGTGGCGCTCACAATGGAGTAGACCCTCTGGCGCTTTGGGATTTTCTCAGGTGTAAGGAGATGTGCTTGAAAGTGGCGCTTGACTCCAAGCAGACGAAGTGGCGCCTTGGGATTTTGTCAGGTGCGCTTCAGGTCTCAGGTGTGGTTTAAGGTGGCTCTTAACTCCCATTAGATCCATTGGTCCCTTGGGTTTTACACAGTTGTAAGGGGATGTGCCTTGAGGTGGCGCTAACCTCCGAGCAGACCGACGGGCGCCTTGGGATTTACTCAGGTGTAAGCGGATCTGTTAGAAGGTGGCGCTTACCTCCGAGTAGACCCACAGGCGCCCTTGGATTTACTCAGGTGTAAGGGGATGTGTTTGAAGGCGGAGCTGACCTAAGAGGAGACACACTGGCACCTTAGGATTTACTCAGGTGTAAGGGGATGTGCTTGGAGTTGGCATTGACCTCCAAGTGGACCCAATGGCGACTTGGGATTTACCCAGGGGTAAGTGGGTGTGCTTGCAGGTGGCGCTGACCACCGAGCAGAGCCAGTGGCGCTCTGGGATTTACTCAGGTGTAACGGGATGGGCTTTATGGAGTAAACCCGCTTGCGCCTTGGCATTTACTGAGGTCAAACCTGTTGTGGTTTAATGGGGCGCTTACCTCCGAGTACACCCGCTAGCGCCTTGGGATTTACTGAGGTGTAAGTGGATGTGGTTGAATGTGGCGGTTACCTTCTAGAAGACCCACTGGGGCCTTGGGATGTAGTCAGGTGTAAGCGGGTTTTTTTTAAGGTGGCGCTTACCTCCGGGTAGACCCACTGGCGCCTTGGGATTTACTCAGGTGTAAGGGGATGTGTTTGAAGGTGGCCCTAACCTCTGAGCAGATGAAGCGGGGCCTCGGGATTTACTCTGGTGTAAGGGGATGTCTCTGAAGGTGGCGCTTACCTGTCGAGTAGACCCACTGGCGCCTTGGTATCTACTCAGGTGTAAGGGCACGTGCTTTAAGGTGGCACCTACCTCCGAGCAGACCCACTGACGCCTTGGGAATTACGAAGGTGAAAGGGGATGTGGTGGAAGGTGGCCCTAACCTCTGAGTAGACGGAGTGGCGCTTTGGGATTTACTCAGGTGCAAGCAGGTGTGCTTGGAGCTTGAAGGTGACGTCTACCTCTGAGCACACCCACAGGCACCCTGGGATTTACTCAGGTGTAAGAGGATGTGTTTGAAGGTGGCGCTTATCTCCTAGTAGTCCCACTGGCACCTTGGGATATACTCAGGTGTAAGCGGGTCTCCGAGTAGAACCACTGGCGCCTCGGGATTCGCTCAGGGGTAAGGGGATGGGCTTTATGGTGGCTCTTACCTCCGAGTAAACCCACTCGCGCCTTTGGATTTACTCAGGTATAAGTGGATGTCGTTGAAGGTGGCGCTTACCTACTAGCAGACGAAGTGACGCTTTGGGATTTCGTGAGGTGTCTGTCGGTGCGCTTCAAGGTGGCTCTTACTTCGGAGTAGACCCATTGGCCCCTTCAGATTTACCAAGGTATAAGGGGAGGTGCTTGAAGGTGACGCTTACCTCGAGTAGACCAACTGCCGCCTTTGGATTTACCGTGGTGTAAGCGGGTGTGCTTGAAGGCGGCGCTGACCTCCGAGTAGACCCACTGGCGCCCTGGGATTTATGTAGGTTTAAGGGGATGTGTTTCAATGCGGCGCTTACCTCGGAGTAGACCCACTGGCGCCCAGGGATTTACTCAGGTGTAAGCGGATCTATTTGAAGGTGGCGCTTATCTCCCAGAAGACCCACTGGCGCCTTGGGATTTACTGAGGTGTAAGGGGATGTCTCTTAAGGTGGCGCTTACCTGTCGAGTTGACCCACTGGCGCCCTGTGATTTACTGAGGTGTAAGCGGGTCTGCTAGAAGGTGGCACCTACCTCCGCGTAGACCCACTGGCGCCTTGGGATTTACTCAGGTACAAGCAGGTCTGCTAGATGGTGGCACGTACCTTCGAGTAGACCAGCAGGCGCCTTTGGATTTACTCGGGTGTAAGCGTGTTTTTTTTGAGGTGGCGCTTGCCTCGAAGTAAACCCACTGGCGCCTTCAGATTTACTAAGGTATATGGGGAGGTGCTTGAAGGCGGCGCTTACCTCCGAGTAGAGCCAGTGGCACCTTCAGATGTGCTAAGGTATAAGGGGAGGTGCTCGAAGGTAGCGCTTACCTCGAGTAGACCAACTGGTGCCTTGGGATCTAATCGGGTGTAAGGGGATGGGGTGGAAGGTGGCGTTTACCTCCGAGTGGACGGACTGGCGGCTTGGGATTTACTCAGGCGTAAACAGACGTACTGGTACCTTGGGCTTTTCTAAGGTGTCAGATGATGTGCTTGAAAGAGACACTTACCTCCAAGGAGACCCACTGGCGTCTTTGGATTTACTCAGGTGTAAGGGGATGGTTTTTATGGTGGAGTAAACCTGCTCCCGCCTTGGGATTTACTGAGGTCAGACCTGTTGTGGTTTAATGTAGCACTTACCTCCGAGTAGACCCACTAGCGCCTTGGGATTTGCTGTGGTGTAAGTGGATGTGGTTCAATGTGGCGGTTACCTTCGAGTAGACCCACTGGCGCCTTGGGATTTACGCAGGTGTACGTGGATGTGGTTGAATGTGGCGGTTACCTTCTAGAAGACCCACTGGCGCCTTGGGATTTACTCAGGTGTAAGGGGACGTGCTTCAAGGTGGCACCTACCGCCGAGTAGACCCACTGGCGCCTTGGGAATTACTAAAGTTTAAGGGGATGTGTTTGAAGGTGGCCCTAACCTCTGAGGATACGAAGCGGGGCCTCGGGATTTACTCCGGTGTAAGGCGATGTATCTGAAGGTGGCGCTTACCTGTCGAGTAGACCCACTGGCGCCTTGAGAACTACTCAGGTGTAAGGGGAGGTGCTTTAAGGTGGCACCTACCTCCCAGTAGACCCACTGGTGCCTTCGGAATTACTAATGTGCAAGGGGATGTGGTGGAAGGTGGCCCTAAGCTCTGAGTAGTCTCGCTGGCTCCTTCGGATTTACTGAGTTTTAAGGGGATGTCTCTGAAGGTGACGTTTACCTGTCGAGTAGGCCCAGTGGCGGCTTGGGATTTACTCCGGTGTGAGGGCATGTGTTTGCAGGTGGGGCTTATCTCTTAGTAGACCCGCTGGCGCCTTGGGATTTACTGAGGTGTAAGCGGGTTTTTTTTAAGGTGGCGCTTACCTCCGAGTAGACTCAGTGGCTCCTTGGAACTTACTGGGGTGTAAGGGGATGTCCGCGAAGGTGGCGCTTACCTGTCGAGTAGACCAACTGGCGCCCTGGGATTTACTCAGGTGTAAGGGGATCTCCTTCAAGGTCACGTTTACCTCCAAGTAGAACCACTGGTGCCTTGGGATTTACTCAGGTGTAAGGGGACGTGCTTTAAGGTGGCACCTACCTCCGAGCAGACCCACTGGCGCCTTGGGAATTACGAAGGTGAAAGGGGATGTGCTTGAAGGTGGTCCTAACCTCTGAGTAGACGAAGCGGGGCCTTGGGATTTTCTCAGGTGCAAGCAGGTGTGCTTGGAGATGGGGCTTACCTCCGAGTAGACCTACTGGCGCCTTGGGATTTACTCAGGCGTAAGCAGACGTACTGGTACCTGGGGCTTTTCTAAGGTGTAAGATGATGTGCTTGAAAGTGACACTTACCTCCAAGGAGACCCACTGGCGACTTGGGATTTACTGAGGTGTAAGCGGGTTTTTTTTAAGGTGGCGCTTACCTCCGAGTAGACTCACTGGCTCCTTGGGATTTACTTAGGTTTAAGGGGATGTCTCTGATTGAGGCGCTTACCTGTTGAGTAGACCCGCTGGCGCCTTGGGATTTATTCAGGTGTAAGGGGATGTGTTTGAAGGTGGCGCTTATGTCCTAGTAGACCCACTGGCGCCTTGGCATTTGCTCAGGTGTAAAGGATGGGCTTTATGGTCCAGTACACCCACTAGCGACTTAGGATTTACTCAGGTGTAAGTGGATGTGGTTTAACGTGGCGGTTACCTTCTAGTAGACCCTCTGGCGCCTTGGGATTTACTCGGGTGAAAGGGGCTGTGCTTGAAGGTGGCATTGACCTCGAAGTTGACCCGCTGGGGACTTTGCATTTCCTCAGGTGTAAGCGGGTGTGCTTGCAGGTGGCGCTTACCGCCAAGTAGAGCCACTGGCGCCCTGGGATTTACTCAGGTGTAAAGGGACGTCCTTTAAGGTGGCGTTTACCTCCAAGTAGAACCACTGGCGCCTTGGGATTTCCTCAGTTGTAAGGGAACGTGCTTCAAGGTGGCACCGACCTCTGAGTAGACCCACTGGCGCCTTGGGAATTACCAAGGTGTAAGGGGATGTGCTTGAAGGTGGCCCTAACCTCTGAGCAGAGGAAGTGGCCCCTTGGGATTTCCTCAGGTGCAAGCAGGTGTGCTTGGAGATGACGCTCACGGTAGAGTAGACCCACTGGTACCTTGGGATTTTCCAAGGTGTAAGAGGATGTGTTTGAAAGTGGCGCTTACCTCTGAGTAGAACCACTGACCCCTTGGGACTTACTCAGGTGTAAGCGGATCTTTTTGAAGGTGGCGCTTACCTCCGAGTAGACCAACTGGCGGCTTGGCAGTTACTAAGGTGTAAGGAGATGTGCTTGAAGGTGGCCCTAACCTTTGAGTAGACGGAGTTGCGCCTTGGGATTTACTCAGGTGCAAGCAGGTGTGCTTCGAGATCGCGCTTACGGTAGATATACCCACTGGTACCTTGGGATTTTCTAGGGTGTAAGGGGATGTGCTTCAAAGTGGCGCTTATCTCCTAGTAGTCCCACTGGCACCTTGGGATATACTCAGGTGTAAGCGGGTCTGCTAAAAGGTGGCACTTACCTCCCTGTAGACCCACTGGCGCCTTGGGGTTTACTTAGGTACAAGCGGATCTGCTAGAAGGTGGCACTTACCTCCGAGTAGACCAACAGGCGCCTTTCGATTTACTCAGGTGTAAGCGTGTTTTTTTTAACCTCCGAGTAGACCCGCTGGCGCCTTGGGATTTATTGAGGTGTAAGGGTATGTGCTTCAAGGTGGCGCCTACCTCTGAGTACACACCCAGAGGCACCCCGGGATTTACTCAGGTGTAAGGGGATGTGTTTGAAGGTGGAACTGACCTAAGAGGAGACACACTGGCGCCTTGGGATTTTCTCAGGTGGAAGGGGGATGTGCTTGAAGTTGACATTGACCTCCGAGTACACCCACTGGCGACTCGGGATTTACTCAGGTGTAAGGGGATGTGCTTGATGGTGGCGCTTACCTCCTAGTAGAACCCCTGCTGCCTTTGGATTTACTCAGGTGTAAGCGGGTGTGCTTGAAGGCGGTTCTTACCTCCGAGTAGACACTTTTGCATTTTAGGCTTTACTGAAGTGTACGCAGGTGTTCTTGAAGGTGACGCTGACGTCCGAGTAGAGCCCCTAGCGCCTTGGGATTTTCTCAGGTGGAAGGGGATGTGGTTGAAGGTGGCACTGACCTCCAAGAAGACCCACTGGCAACTTGGGATTTACTCAGGTGAAGCGGCTGTGCTTGCAGGTGGCGCTTGCCTCCGAGTATAGCCACTGGGGCTCTGGGATTTACTCAGGTGTAAGGGGATGTGCTTGATGGTGGCGCTTACCTCCTAGTAGAACTCCTGGTGCACTTGAAGGCGGCCGTTACCTCAGAGTAGACACTCTTGCGTTTTACGATTTACTGGGGTGTACGCGGGTGTTCTTGAAGGTGGCGCCTACCTCCAAGTAGACACACTGCAGACCTGGGATTTTTCAGGTTTAAGGGGATGTCCTTTAGGATGGCGCGTATCTCTGAGTAGAGCCACTGAAGCCTAGGGATTTACTGAGGTGTAAGGAGATGTGGTAGAAAGTGGCGCTTACCTCCGAGTAGACCCGGTTGCGCCTTGGGATTTTCTTAGGTGTAAGCAGGTACGCTTGAAGGTGGCGCTCACAATGGAGTAGACCCTCTGGCGCTTTGGGATTTTCTCAGGTGTAAGGAGATGTGCTTGAAAGTGGCGCTTGACTCCAAGCAGACGAAGTGGCGCCTTGGGATTTTGTCAGGTGCGCTTCAGGTCTCAGGTGTGGTTTAAGGTGGCTCTTAACTCCCATTAGATCCATTGGTCCCTTGGGTTTTACACAGTTGTAAGGGGATGTGCCTTGAGGTGGCGCTAACCTCCGAGCAGACCGACGGGCGCCTTGGGATTTACTCAGGTGTAAGCGGATCTGTTAGAAGGTGGCGCTTACCTCCGAGTAGACCCACAGGCGCCCTTGGATTTACTCAGGTGTAAGGGGATGTGTTTGAAGGCGGAGCTGACCTAAGAGGAGACACACTGGCACCTTAGGATTTACTCAGGTGTAAGGGGATGTGCTTGGAGTTGGCATTGACCTCCAAGTGGACCCAATGGCGACTTGGGATTTACCCAGGGGTAAGTGGGTGTGCTTGCAGGTGGCGCTGACCACCGAGCAGAGCCAGTGGCGCTCTGGGATTTACTCAGGTGTAACGGGATGGGCTTTATGGAGTAAACCCGCTTGCGCCTTGGCATTTACTGAGGTCAAACCTGTTGTGGTTTAATGGGGCGCTTACCTCCGAGTACACCCGCTAGCGCCTTGGGATTTACTGAGGTGTAAGTGGATGTGGTTGAATGTGGCGGTTACCTTCTAGAAGACCCACTGGGGCCTTGGGATGTAGTCAGGTGTAAGCGGGTTTTTTTTAAGGTGGCGCTTACCTCCGGGTAGACCCACTGGCGCCTTGGGATTTACTCAGGTGTAAGGGGATGTGTTTGAAGGTGGCCCTAACCTCTGAGCAGATGAAGCGGGGCCTCGGGATTTACTCTGGTGTAAGGGGATGTCTCTGAAGGTGGCGCTTACCTGTCGAGTAGACCCACTGGCGCCTTGGTATCTACTCAGGTGTAAGGGCACGTGCTTTAAGGTGGCACCTACCTCCGAGCAGACCCACTGACGCCTTGGGAATTACGAAGGTGAAAGGGGATGTGGTGGAAGGTGGCCCTAACCTCTGAGTAGACGGAGTGGCGCTTTGGGATTTACTCAGGTGCAAGCAGGTGTGCTTGGAGCTTGAAGGTGACGTCTACCTCTGAGCACACCCACAGGCACCCTGGGATTTACTCAGGTGTAAGAGGATGTGTTTGAAGGTGGCGCTTATCTCCTAGTAGTCCCACTGGCACCTTGGGATATACTCAGGTGTAAGCGGGTCTCCGAGTAGAACCACTGGCGCCTCGGGATTCGCTCAGGGGTAAGGGGATGGGCTTTATGGTGGCTCTTACCTCCGAGTAAACCCACTCGCGCCTTTGGATTTACTCAGGTATAAGTGGATGTCGTTGAAGGTGGCGCTTACCTACTAGCAGACGAAGTGACGCTTTGGGATTTCGTGAGGTGTCTGTCGGTGCGCTTCAAGGTGGCTCTTACTTCGGAGTAGACCCATTGGCCCCTTCAGATTTACCAAGGTATAAGGGGAGGTGCTTGAAGGTGACGCTTACCTCGAGTAGACCAACGGCCGCCTTTGGATTTACCGTGGTGTAAGCGGGTGTGCTTGAAGGCGGCGCTGACCTCCGAGTAGACCCACTGGCGCCCTGGGATTTATGTAGGTTTAAGGGGATGTGTTTCAATGCGGCGCTTACCTCGGAGTAGACCCACTGGCGCCCAGGGATTTACTCAGGTGTAAGCGGATCTATTTGAAGGTGGCGCTTATCTCCGAGAAGACCCACTGGCGCCTTGGGATTTACTGAGGTGTAAGGGGATGTCTCTTAAGGTGGCGCTTACCTGTCGAGTTGACCCACTGGCGCCCTGTGATTTACTGAGGTGTAAGCGGGTCTGCTAGAAGGTGGCACGTACCTTCGAGTAGACCAACAGGCGCCTTTGGATTTACTCGGGTGTAAGCGTGTTTTTTTTGAGGTGGCGCTTGCCTCGAAGTAAACCCACTGGCGCCTTCAGATTTACTAAGGTATATGGGGAGGTGCTTGAAGGTGGCGCTTACCTCGAGTAGACGAAGTCTTGCCTTTGGTTTTACTCAGGTGCAAGTGGGTGTGCTCGAAGGCGGCGCTTACCTCCGAGTAGAGCCAGTGGCACCTTCAGATGTGCTAAGGTATAAGGGGAGGTGCTCGAAGGTAGCGCTTACCTCGAGTAGACCAACTGGTGCCTTGGGATCTAATCGGGTGTAAGGGGATGGGGTGGAAGGTGGCGTTTACCTCCGAGTGGACGGACTGGCGGCTTGGGATTTACTCAGGCGTAAACAGACGTACTGGTACCTTGGGCTTTTCTAAGGTGTCAGATGATGTGCTTGAAAGAGACACTTACCTCCAAGGAGACCCACTGGCGTCTTTGGATTTACTCAGGTGTAAGGGGATGGTTTTTATGGTGGAGTAAACCTGCTCCCGCCTTGGGATTTACTGAGGTCAGACCTGTTGTGGTTTAATGTAGCACTTACCTCCGAGTAGACCCACTAGCGCCTTGGGATTTGCTGTGGTGTAAGTGGATGTGGTTGAATGTGGCGGTTAGCTTCGAGTAGACCCACTGGCGCCTTGGGATTTACGCAGGTGTACGTGGATGTGGTTGAATGTGGCGGTTACCTTCTAGAAGACCCACTGGCGCCTTGGGATTTACTCAGGTGTAAGGGGACGTGCTTCAAGGTGGCACCTACCGCCGAGTAGACCCACTGGCGCCTTGGGAATTACTAAAGTTTAAGGGGATGTGTTTGAAGGTGGCCCTAACCTCTGAGGATACGAAGCGGGGCCTCGGGATTTACTCCGGTGTAAGGCGATGTATCTGAAGGTGGCGCTTACCTGTCGAGTAGACCCACTGGCGCCTTGAGAACTACTCAGGTGTAAGGGGAGGTGCTTTAAGGTGGCACCTACCTCCCAGTAGACCCACTGGTGCCTTCGGAATTACTAATGTGCAAGGGGATGTGGTGGAAGGTGGCCCTAAGCTCTGAGTAGTCTCGCTGGCTCCTTCGGATTTACTGAGTTTTAAGGGGATGTCTCTGAAGGTGACGTTTACCTGTCGAGTAGGCCCAGTGGCGGCTTGGGATTTACTCCGGTGTGAGGGCATGTGTTTGCAGGTGGGGCTTATCTCTTAGTAGACCCGCTGGCGCCTTGGGATTTACTGAGGTGTAAGCGGGTTTTTTTTAAGGTGGCGCTTACCTCCGAGTAGACTCAGTGGCTCCTTGGAACTTACTGGGGTGTAAGGGGATGTCCGCGAAGGTGGCGCTTACCTGTCGAGTAGACCAACTGGCGCCCTGGGATTTACTCAGGTGTAAGGGGATCTCCTTCAAGGTCACGTTTACCTCCAAGTAGAACCACTGGTGCCTTGGGATTTACTCAGGTGTAAGGGGACGTGCTTTAAGGTGGCACCTACCTCCGAGCAGACCCACTGGCGCCTTGGGAATTACGAAGGTGAAAGGGGATGTGCTTGAAGGTGGTCCTAACCTCTGAGTAGACGAAGCGGGGCCTTGGGATTTTCTCAGGTGCAAGCAGGTGTGCTTGGAGATGGGGCTTACCTCCGAGTAGACCTACTGGCGCCTTGGGATTTACTCAGGAGTAAGCAGACGTACTGGTACCTGGGGCTTTTCTAAGGTGTAAGATGATGTGCTTGAAAGTGACACTTACCTCCAAGGAGACCCACTGGCGACTTGGGATTTACTGAGGTGTAAGCGGGTTTTTTTTAAGGTGGCGCTTACCTCCGAGTAGACTCACTGGCTCCTTGGGATTTACTTAGGTTTAAGGGGATGTCTCTGATTGAGGCGCTTACCTGTTGAGTAGACCCGCTGGCGCCTTGGGATTTATTCAGGTGTAAGGGGATGTGTTTGAAGGTGGCGCTTATGTCCTAGTAGACCCACTGGCGCCTTGGCATTTGCTCAGGTGTAAAGGATGGGCTTTATGGTCCAGTACACCCACTAGCGACTTAGGATTTACTCAGGTGTAAGTGGATGTGGTTTAACGTGGCGGTTACCTTCTAGTAGACCCTCTGGCGCCTTGGGATTTACTCGGGTGAAAGGGGCTGTGCTTGAAGGTGGCATTGACCTCGAAGTTGACCCGCTGGGGACTTTGCATTTCCTCAGGTGTAAGCGGGTGTGCTTGCAGGTGGCGCTTACCGCCAAGTAGAGCCACTGGCGCCCTGGGATTTACTCAGGTGTAAAGGGACGTCCTTTAAGGTGGCGTTTACCTCCAAGTAGAACCACTGGCGCCTTGGGATTTCCTCAGTTGTAAGGGAACGTGCTTCAAGGTGGCACCGACCTCTGAGTAGACCCACTGGCGCCTTGGGAATTACCAAGGTGTAAGGGGATGTGCTTGAAGGTGGCCCTAACCTCTGAGCAGAGGAAGTGGCCCCTTGGGATTTCCTCAGGTGCAAGCAGGTGTGCTTGGAGATGACGCTCACGGTAGAGTAGACCCACTGGTACCTTGGGATTTTCCAAGGTGTAAGAGGATGTGTTTGAAAGTGGCGCTTACCTCTGAGTAGAACCACTGACCCCTTGGGACTTACTCAGGTGTAAGCGGATCTTTTTGAAGGTGGCGCTTACCTCCGAGTAGACCAACTGGCGGCTTGGCAGTTACTAAGGTGTAAGGAGATGTGCTTGAAGGTGGCCCTAACCTTTGAGTAGACGGAGTTGCGCCTTGGGATTTACTCAGGTGCAAGCAGGTGTGCTTCGAGATCGCGCTTACGGTAGATATACCCACTGGTACCTTGGGATTTTCTAGGGTGTAAGGGGATGTGCTTCAAAGTGGCGCTTATCTCCTAGTAGTCCCACTGGCACCTTGGGATATACTCAGGTGTAAGCGGGTCTGCTAAAAGGTGGCACTTACCTCCCTGTAGACCCACTGGCGCCTTGGGGTTTACTTAGGTACAAGCGGATCTGCTAGAAGGTGGCACTTACCTCCGAGTAGACCAACAGGCGCCTTTCGATTTACTCAGGTGTAAGCGTGTTTTTTTTAACCTCCGAGTAGACCCGCTGGCGCCTTGGGATTTATTGAGGTGTAAGGGTATGTGCTTCAAGGTGGCGCCTACCTCTGAGTACACACCCAGAGGCACCCCGGGATTTACTCAGGTGTAAGGGGATGTGTTTGAAGGTGGAACTGACCTAAGAGGAGACACACTGGCGCCTTGGGATTTTCTCAGGTGGAAGGGGGATGTGCTTGAAGTTGACATTGACCTCCGAGTACACCCACTGGCGACTCGGGATTTACTCAGGTGTAAGGGGATGTGCTTGATGGTGGCGCTTACCTCCTAGTAGAACCCCTGCTGCCTTTGGATTTACTCAGGTGTAAGCAGGTGTGCTTGAAGGCGGTTCTTACCTCCGAGTAGACACTTTTGCATTTTAGGCTTTACTGAAGTGTACGCAGGTGTTCTTGAAGGTGACGCTGACGTCCGAGTAGAGCCCCTAGCGCCTTGGGATTTTCTCAGGTGGAAGGGGATGTGGTTGAAGGTGGCACTGACCTCCAAGAAGACCCACTGGCAACTTGGGATTTACTCAGGTGAAGCGGCTGTGCTTGCAGGTGGCGCTTGCCTCCGAGTATAGCCACTGGGGCTCTGGGATTTACTCAGGTGTAAGGGGATGTGCTTGATGGTGGCGCTTACCTCCTAGTAGAACTCCTGGTGCACTTGAAGGCGGCCGTTACCTCAGAGTAGACACTCTTGCGTTTTACGATTTACTGGGGTGTACGCGGGTGTTCTTGAAGGTGGCGCCTACCTCCAAGTAGACACACTGCAGACCTGGGATTTTTCAGGTTTAAGGGGATGTCCTTTAGGATGGCGCGTATCTCTGAGTAGAGCCACTGAAGCCTAGGGATTTACTGAGGTGTAAGGAGATGTGGTAGAAAGTGGCGCTTACCTCCGAGTAGACCCGGTTGCGCCTTGGGATTTTCTTAGGTGTAAGCAGGTACGCTTGAAGGTGGCGCTCACAATGGAGTAGACCCTCTGGCGCTTTGGGATTTTCTCAGGTGTAAGGAGATGTGCTTGAAAGTGGCGCTTGACTCCAAGCAGACGAAGTGGCGCCTTGGGATTTTGTCAGGTGCGCTTCAGGTCTCAGGTGTGGTTTAAGGTGGCTCTTAACTCCCATTAGATCCATTGGTCCCTTGGGTTTTACACAGTTGTAAGGGGATGTGCCTTGAGGTGGCGCTAACCTCCGAGCAGACCGACGGGCGCCTTGGGATTTACTCAGGTGTAAGCGGATCTGTTAGAAGGTGGCGCTTACCTCCGAGTAGACCCACAGGCGCCCTTGGATTTACTCAGGTGTAAGGGGATGTGTTTGAAGGCGGAGCTGACCTAAGAGGAGACACACTGGCACCTTAGGATTTACTCAGGTGTAAGGGGATGTGCTTGGAGTTGGCATTGACCTCCAAGTGGACCCAATGGCGACTTGGGATTTACCCAGGGGTAAGTGGGTGTGCTTGCAGGTGGCGCTGACCACCGAGCAGAGCCAGTGGCGCTCTGGGATTTACTCAGGTGTAACGGGATGGGCTTTATGGAGTAAACCCGCTTGCGCCTTGGCATTTACTGAGGTCAAACCTGTTGTGGTTTAATGGGGCGCTTACCTCCGAGTACACCCGCTAGCGCCTTGGGATTTACTGAGGTGTAAGTGGATGTGGTTGAATGTGGCGGTTACCTTCTAGAAGACCCACTGGGGCCTTGGGATGTAGTCAGGTGTAAGCGGGTTTTTTTTAAGGTGGCGCTTACCTCCGGGTAGACCCACTGGCGCCTTGGGATTTACTCAGGTGTAAGGGGATGTGTTTGAAGGTGGCCCTAACCTCTGAGCAGATGAAGCGGGGCCTCGGGATTTACTCTGGTGTAAGGGGATGTCTCTGAAGGTGGCGCTTACCTGTCGAGTAGACCCACTGGCGCCTTGGTATCTACTCAGGTGTAAGGGCACGTGCTTTAAGGTGGCACCTACCTCCGAGCAGACCCACTGACGCCTTGGGAATTACGAAGGTGAAAGGGGATGTGGTGGAAGGTGGCCCTAACCTCTGAGTAGACGGAGTGGCGCTTTGGGATTTACTCAGGTGCAAGCAGGTGTGCTTGGAGCTTGAAGGTGACGTCTACCTCTGAGCACACCCACAGGCACCCTGGGATTTACTCAGGTGTAAGAGGATGTGTTTGAAGGTGGCGCTTATCTCCTAGTAGTCCCACTGGCACCTTGGGATATACTCAGGTGTAAGCGGGTCTCCGAGTAGAACCACTGGCGCCTCGGGATTCGCTCAGGGGTAAGGGGATGGGCTTTATGGTGGCTCTTACCTCCGAGTAAACCCACTCGCGCCTTTGGATTTACTCAGGTATAAGTGGATGTCGTTGAAGGTGGCGCTTACCTACTAGCAGACGAAGTGACGCTTTGGGATTTCGTGAGGTGTCTGTCGGTGCGCTTCAAGGTGGCTCTTACTTCGGAGTAGACCCATTGGCCCCTTCAGATTTACCAAGGTATAAGGGGAGGTGCTTGAAGGTGACGCTTACCTCGAGTAGACCAACGGCCGCCTTTGGATTTACCGTGGTGTAAGCGGGTGTGCTTGAAGGCGGCGCTGACCTCCGAGTAGACCCACTGGCGCCCTGGGATTTATGTAGGTTTAAGGGGATGTGTTTCAATGCGGCGCTTACCTCGGAGTAGACCCACTGGCGCCCAGGGATTTACTCAGGTGTAAGCGGATCTATTTGAAGGTGGCGCTTATCTCCGAGAAGACCCACTGGCGCCTTGGGATTTACTGAGGTGTAAGGGGATGTCTCTTAAGGTGGCGCTTACCTGTCGAGTTGACCCACTGGCGCCCTGTGATTTACTGAGGTGTAAGCGGGTCTGCTAGAAGGTGGCACGTACCTTCGAGTAGACCAACAGGCGCCTTTGGATTTACTCGGGTGTAAGCGTGTTTTTTTTGAGGTGGCGCTTGCCTCGAAGTAAACCCACTGGCGCCTTCAGATTTACTAAGGTATATGGGGAGGTGCTTGAAGGTGGCGCTTACCTCGAGTAGACGAAGTCTTGCCTTTGGTTTTACTCAGGTGCAAGTGGGTGTGCTCGAAGGCGGCGCTTACCTCCGAGTAGAGCCAGTGGCACCTTCAGATGTGCTAAGGTATAAGGGGAGGTGCTCGAAGGTAGCGCTTACCTCGAGTAGACCAACTGGTGCCTTGGGATCTAATCGGGTGTAAGGGGATGGGGTGGAAGGTGGCGTTTACCTCCGAGTGGACGGACTGGCGGCTTGGGATTTACTCAGGCGTAAACAGACGTACTGGTACCTTGGGCTTTTCTAAGGTGTCAGATGATGTGCTTGAAAGAGACACTTACCTCCAAGGAGACCCACTGGCGTCTTTGGATTTACTCAGGTGTAAGGGGATGGTTTTTATGGTGGAGTAAACCTGCTCCCGCCTTGGGATTTACTGAGGTCAGACCTGTTGTGGTTTAATGTAGCACTTACCTCCGAGTAGACCCACTAGCGCCTTGGGATTTGCTGTGGTGTAAGTGGATGTGGTTGAATGTGGCGATTACCTTCGAGTAGACCCACTGGCGCCTTGGGATTTACGCAGGTGTACGTGGATGTGGTTGAATGTGGCGGTTACCTTCTAGAAGACCCACTGGCGCCTTGGGATTTACTCAGGTGTAAGGGGACGTGCTTCAAGGTGGCACCTACCGCCGAGTAGACCCACTGGCGCCTTGGGAATTACTAAAGTTTAAGGGGATGTGTTTGAAGGTGGCCCTAACCTCTGAGGATACGAAGCGGGGCCTCGGGATTTACTCCGGTGTAAGGCGATGTATCTGAAGGTGGCGCTTACCTGTCGAGTAGACCCACTGGCGCCTTGAGAACTACTCAGGTGTAAGGGGAGGTGCTTTAAGGTGGCACCTACCTCCCAGTAGACCCACTGGTGCCTTCGGAATTACTAATGTGCAAGGGGATGTGGTGGAAGGTGGCCCTAAGCTCTGAGTAGTCTCGCTGGCTCCTTCGGATTTACTGAGTTTTAAGGGGATGTCTCTGAAGGTGACGTTTACCTGTCGAGTAGGCCCAGTGGCGGCTTGGGATTTACTCCGGTGTGAGGGCATGTGTTTGCAGGTGGGGCTTATCTCTTAGTAGACCCGCTGGCGCCTTGGGATTTACTGAGGTGTAAGCGGGTTTTTTTTAAGGTGGCGCTTACCTCCGAGTAGACTCAGTGGCTCCTTGGAACTTAGTGGGGTGTAAGGGGATGTCCGCGAAGGTGGCGCTTACCTGTCGAGTAGACCAACTGGCGCCCTGGGATTTACTCAGGTGTAAGGGGATCTCCTTCAAGGTCACGTTTACCTCCAAGTAGAACCACTGGTGCCTTGGGATTTACTCAGGTGTAAGGGGACGTGCTTTAAGGTGGCACCTACCTCCGAGCAGACCCACTGGCGCCTTGGGAATTACGAAGGTGAAAGGGGATGTGCTTGAAGGTGGTCCTAACCTCTGAGTAGACGAAGCGGGGCCTTGGGATTTTCTCAGGTGCAAGCAGGTGTGCTTGGAGATGGCGCTTACCTCCGAGTAGACCTACTGGCGCCTTGGGATTTACTCAGGAGTAAGCAGACGTACTGGTACCTGGGGCTTTTCTAAGGTGTAAGATGTTGTGCTTGAAAGTGACACTTACCTCCAAGGAGACCCACTGGCGACTTGGGATTTACTGAGGTGTAAGCGGGTTTTTTTTAAGGTGGCGCTTACCTCCGAGTAGACTCACTGGCTCCTTGGGATTTACTTAGGTTTAAGGGGATGTCTCTGATTGAGGCGCTTACCTGTTGAGTAGACCCGCTGGCGCCTTGGGATTTATTCAGGTGTAAGGGGATGTGTTTGAAGGTGGCGCTTATGTCCTAGTAGACCCACTGGCGCCTTGGCATTTGCTCAGGTGTAAAGGATGGGCTTTATGGTCCAGTACACCCACTAGCGACTTAGGATTTACTCAGGTGTAAGTGGATGTGGTTTAACGTGGCGGTTACCTTCTAGTAGACCCTCTGGCGCCTTGGGATTTACTCGGGTGAAAGGGGCTGTGCTTGAAGGTGGCATTGACCTCGAAGTTGACCCGCTGGGGACTTTGCATTTCCTCAGGTGTAAGCGGGTGTGCTTGCAGGTGGCGCTTACCGCCAAGTAGAGCCACTGGCGCCCTGGGGTTTACTCAGGTGTAAAGGGACGTCCTTTAAGGTGGCGTTTACCTCCAAGTAGAACCACTGGCGCCTTGGGATTTCCTCAGTTGTAAGGGAACGTGCTTCAAGGTGGCACCGACCTCTGAGTAGACCCACTGGCGCCTTGGGAATTACCAAGGTGTAAGGGGATGTGCTTGAAGGTGGCCCTAACCTCTGAGCAGAGGAAGTGGCCCCTTGGGATTTCCTCAGGTGCAAGCAGGTGTGCTTGGAGATGACGCTCACGGTAGAGTAGACCCACTGGTACCTTGGGATTTTCCAAGGTGTAAGAGGATGTGTTTGAAAGTGGCGCTTACCTCTGAGTAGAACCACTGGCCCCTTGGGACTTACTCAGGTCTAAGCGGATCTTTTTGAAGGTGACGCTTACCTCCGAGTAGACCAACTGGCGGCTTGGCAGTTACTAAGGTGTAAGGGGATGTGCTTGAAGGTGGCCCTAACCTTTGAGTAGACGGAGTTGCGCCTTGGGATTTACTCAGGTGCAAGCAGGTGTGCTTCGAGATCGCGCTTACGGTAGATATACCCACTGGTACCTTGGGATTTTCTAAGGTGTAAGGGGATGTGCTTCAAAGTGGCGCTTATCTCCTAGTAGTCCCACTGGCACCTTGGGATATACTCAGGTGTAAGCGGGTCTGCTAAAAGGTGGCACTTACCTCCCTGTAGACCCACTGGCGCCTTGGGGTTTACTTAGCTACAAGCGGATCTGCTAGAAGGTGGCACTTACCTCCGAGTAGACCAACAGGCGCCTTTCGATTTACTCAGGTGTAAGCGTGTTTTTTTTAACCTCCGAGTAGACCCGCTGGCGCCTTGGGATTTATTGAGGTGTAAGGGTATGTGCTTCAAGGTGGCGCCTACCTCTGAGTACACACCCAGAGGCACCCCGGGATTTACTCAGGTGTAAGGGGATGTGTTTGAAGGTGGAACTGACCTAAGAGGAGACACACTGGCTCCTTCGGATTTTCTCAGGTGTAAGGGGGATGTGCTTGAAGTTGACATTGGCCTCCGAGTACATCCACTGGCGATTTGGAATTTACTCCGTTGTTTGCGGGTGTGCTTGCAGATGGTGCTTACCTCCAAATAGAGCCACTGGCGCTCTGGGATTTACGGAGGTGTAAGGGGATGGGTTTTATGGTGGCTCTTACCTCCGAGTAAACCCTTTGACGCCTTGGGATTTGGTTAGGTGTAAGTGGATGTGGTTGAAGGTGGCGCTTATCTCCTAGCAAACAAAGTGGCGCCCTGGGATGTGGTGAGGTGTAAGTCAGTGTGCTTCAAGGTATCTCTTACTTCCGAGTAGACCCATTGGTGCCTTCAGATTTTCTTAGGTACATGGGGAGGTGCTTTATCGTGGCGCTTTTCTCGAGTAGACCAACTGGTGCCCTTGGTTTTACTCGGGTGTAAGCGGGTGTGCTTCAAGGCGGCACTTATCTCCGAGTAAACCCAGGGACACTTTGAGATTTACTAAGGTTTAAGGGGAGGTGCTTGAAGGTGGCGCTTACCTCGAGTAGACCATCTGGCAACTTTGGTTTTTCTCAGGTGTAAGCGGGTGTTCTTTAAGGCAGTGCTTACCTTCGAGTAGACCCATGGGCGCCCTTGGATTTACTCAGGTGTAAGGGGATGTGTTTGAAGGTGTAGCTGACCTAAGACTGGCGCCCTGGGATTTATTCGGGTGTAAGCGGATGTGGTGGAAGGTAGCGTTTTCCACCGAGTTGACGGACTGGCGGCTTGAGAATTACTAAGGTGTAAAGTGATGTGCTTAAAGGTGGCCCTAATCTCTGAGTAGACGAAGTGGCGCCTTGGGATTTACTCAGGTACAAGCAGGTGTGCTTGGAGATGGCGCTTAGGGCAGAGAAGACCCACTGGTACCTTGGGATTTTCAAAGGTGTAAGGGGATGTGTTTGAAAGTGGTGTTTACCTCCGAGTAGACCCACTGGCACTTTGGGATTTACTCGGGGGTAAGCGGATCTTTTTTAAGAGATAGGGACCAAGATGGCGACGAAGCAGCAGTTGCTGTAAAGAGCTCCTCTGATAGTTTATCCTTTTGTTATCTTTTGTTGCCTTTTTACATAGTTTATTGTTTTGGATGCCAACCCATTTTGTTTTACATTTATTCCTTCAGTGTGCAAGCTTAATTGCTTACAGGGGTTTTAATTTCAGCGAGGAGTTTGCTCTCGCTCTGTCTCTGCCTGCCTGCCTGTTTGTTTGTTTTTGGTCAAGGTTTTGATTTATCCTCGGCTCTTGTCTGGTTTTAGCTTTAGCAGTCCCGCTAAAGAAAAGTGATGTCCTGCTACTGAACTCTGGACCTTTTCCAGAGCATTGCCTTTGTTAATCAGGATTTGCAGGAATAACTTGTTGTGTGAGGTAGTTTTTAGTCCTTAATGGTGATTTTTAACTCGGATTTTAGTGAGCAAGCTGATTTTTTTTTAAAATCCTTTTAACCTTTTTAACATTTTTAACATTTAGCATTTTAACATTGGATCTTTTAAACATTAAATTGTATAGCTCTGAGGTTTAATAACCCCAAAGTTTTTATTACTTAGAGCTTTAATTATTTAAGATTCTAAGATTTTAAGACTTTATTTGGGCAGCTGTGATCATTTCACAATTAACCTACCTGAAGCCTTTGGAAGGCCAGCTGAGGGATAGCTGAGTGCTGGTAGAGTGGAGCCCAGGCAAATTACAGCTGGGTTGTTTACATCAGAGAAGACACTTCTATTTATTACTATTCCTTAAGATCTGTTGTCTTGCTGTTTTCGTCTGGATTGTGGACCACTGATGGTATACTCACCCGAGTTGAAGAAGTTTATATACTACAGTCCTTTTCCATAGCTGTTTGCAATTTGGGCATTGTTTCTATCATCTTTATTTGTCTATAATTTGGAACTCACAGCTGGAATGCTAAAGTGGTGAGCAAAGGCTTGAGGCTGTATCATTGACCTGTTGGTTGGACAAAGAGGAGGAGGAAGGGAGGATATAGGACCTTCTACCATCTATCATCTACCATCCTATGAAGGTCTGATTGATGATGTGGGACAACAAGCTGTGAACTGCGAACTGTTTGTTATCTCTTTGTTTGAGGGTCCTTCAGCGTTTGGTAGAGAAGAGACTGAACTAGCAGTGAATATTGACAATAAGAAACGCTGATAACCCCTGTTTTTGAGTATGAGGAATTACCTCTGGGGAGTTCTGATGAAACTTTGATAAAACCTGTGAACAAAGACGAAAGAAGAGCCTAAACAGCTGCTACCTACAACAGTCTGGATGCAGATCTGAGTTTAAGAGGTGCACTCTGGGTTCTATATGCTACCCAGCCTATTTGCTTCAGGATTGTAAAATTGAACTGCACTGCCTTTTTTGTGAAAACAGTATTTTTTTTTTAGATTTTATTTTCTTTTTTGTGTCTTTTAGACTTTCAGATATATGTCGATTATATGTTTCTATTCTTATAGAGTCTCTCTCTCTCTCTCTCTCTCTCTCTCTCTCTATCTGTTTAGCTATTTAATTATTTAGTTATTTAATTACTTAATTCAGTTTTTTTTATTTCTAGTGGAAAGCTAATTAATATGACTTCTAGAAAGAGAATTCGGGGAAGTCCTACTTACTCTTCTCCCCCTAAAATTAAGCAGCCCAAGATTGATGAGTTTTTTAAACCTGATAGGCAGCCATAAGAAGTTTTTAAATCTGCAATTCCTACCTCTAATAGGTTTGATGCTCTAGAAGAGGAAAGCTTAGAGTCTCAGTATTTACAAGGCAGAAACAATATATCTAAAAGCAACCTAGTAGATGGGAGTAGACATGATGACTTTCAGGAGATTATTTCTTCTTCTAATGATAGGATGCTTTTAGAAAAACAATATAATCTGGTGGCGGTAACTGTAAAAAGTGTTTATAGTGAATTAAGAAATATTTCAGACAAACTAGACTGCCTTACCTCCACTATAAAAAGGGAAAGTCATACATTTCCTTCAAAAATGATCATTAAGAAGCAGGATGGTATCAAAGTTACAAATATCATTCCTACAAGCCAGCTTCCTTCATTTCCTGTAGCTAAGAGCTTTTTAAAGGATATGAATCTCTCCCTTCAGGTTAATCAGGTTGCTTTAAGTATATTCCCTTACAGACAATCTATTCCTCGGTGGAATACAATGAGCTGTGCTAGGAAGCATGTTAGTACTATACTACATTTACCAATTAAGGCAGTTGATCTTTCATTTATCAATTTTTTATATGCCCCTTCTCAAATGCAAAAATTTATCCTAGTATTTAGGTCAGCTAGAATACCTTCCCTCTTTATGAAGAGGAAAGTTTCTGTTTCTAGGTTGGGTGTGGTACCTACCCGAGTGTTTCTGGATACAGTGAGGAAACCTTTATTACCCTGTTCAGTAGTGAATAATTCTAAGGTTTGGGGAGAGCATGGTTCTAAATCAACTTTTAAGTTTGAAAATTGTAGTTTAAAAGTTCCACCCTTGCTCTCTTCTAATAAAGAATTCCACTGTATGCAGCAACACCCTGTATTGATAAACTCTTTTGAGAAAGGCTGTTCACAAGACCCATTTAATATCTCTAGGGTCAGTGAAGAAGAGCAATTAATAGACTCTTATAAATGTTTACCCCTGACTGAAAAAAAAGCGATCATAACAAGATTGGGTGTCTTAAGAGAAAGGCTAACTGTGATGAGTAGGGAGGAATTCGATTTAGCCTCAGCTCCTATGGAACAGAATGATTTGATAATGTTTGAATCCCCTCCCAGTAATAGAAATATTATCTCTAGTCAAGTACGCCAAACAACAGCGAATTGGTTAGAGATGAGGAAATTGGAGCCTCATGAATTAGGTGAAAGGAAGACTAAAAACAAAGATACTATATTTGCAGATATACATCAAGTACATTGTAACCCTCACTCACAAATAAATGGGTCAGTGGTAATTTCAGAGGAAACCAATGAAATCCAGGTTTTGACACAACAATGACAATCAATATATTCGAGATCTGGACTTTCCTGTTTGTCCTGGAATTTAGCAGGCTGGAGGAACAAATTAGAGGATTGTGATTTTCTAGACTATATAAAGCAGTTTCAGGTCCTGCTGTTCCAAGAAACCTGGCTAAAGCATGATATTTGGCTTCCTGGATATGTGGCCTACTCAAATACCGCACATTCTTCTTCTAAAGGTGGTAGACCGAGTGGTGGCCTGGCTATATTGATATCCATTTCTCTTTCAGCTTCAATTATTCCTCTTAAAGGATTAGCTCCATGCGCCATGGCCATTTTTATTAAAAATGTACACCACTCTTATATTTTTGTTAACATCTATGTTCCCCCCCGCACCTCACCATATTATGATCCAAACTACTGGCATAAGTTAGAAGAATATCTATGCGAGTTAGAGTATGAATTTCCTTTAGTTCCATTGGTAATTGTCGGTGACTTTAATGCACGCATAGGTTCATCTAACCAAGATATTGCTAGGGCTTTAGGAGCCCCAACTGAGTTGTGGGAAGGTTTGGAAATCCGAAAGTCTAAAGATAAGAAGATTAATGATTTTGGCCACATTTTTTTTACTTTACTGACAAAACTAAATTTAGCTTTAATAAATGGTTCCCATCTTGATAATTCTAAGGGAGAGTTTACTTTTATAAATAACTCTAGAGCAAGTACAGTTGACTATGTGTTAATTTCACATGAGCATCGATCTTTGTTTCTCTCTTTTACAGTTGACCCAGTTGCTGGTAGTGATCACCAGCCACTTAGATTTTCCTTGCAATGGTTTAACAGTACTGTTATAAATACTGCTTTCCACCTTAATTCTGAACAAGCCCAATTAACCTCTGATAAAAGGATCAAATGGAATCCCCTGTTGCAATCAGATTTGCAACAGAGACTTTACTCTGAGGAATTTATGAAATTAAGGAAAGATCTGATTCTAATGTCGAGTCTGCAAATCAGTTGTATACACAGTTAACAAACTCCCTCAGACCCTTTTTTATAAAAAAGATATCCCACTCAGAAAATTGTCAAACCAAAAGCAATAATGCTTGGTTTGACAAAGACTGCAGGAATCTAAAAAGGCAAATGGGAAAAGCCATCAAATTATATCGATCCACTAACTCCACTGAAATTCCCTCATATTTCTATGATCTTCGTAAAAAATACAAAAGATTAATTAGTGAGAAAAAAAGGATATATTACAGGGAACAGTGGAAGGAACTAAGCCTAGCACTCCTGCAAAAGAATCCATTGAAATTCTGGGATACAATTGCAAAGCTCGAAAAAAGGTCATCTCCAATTTTACAAGGAACTATTTCTAAAAACAACTGGGAAAGCTATTTTGGAAAGCTATTTAATGATTCAGACCATCTTAAGATTATTCCCCCAGACTATACTGGGCCTAGATGGGAACATAGCTGGGAAAATATTTCTATAGATAGGGCCAATTCATTAATATTAAGACAAAAGAAAGGTAAAGCACCTGGTGAAGACGGCTTTCCATCAGACTTTTATATTGCATTTTCAGACTGGTGGGCTCCAATTTTTGCTTCATTATTTTCTTTAATTAATAATGTAGGAGTTACACCACCTAATTGGTCATCTGCTATTGTAGTTCCTATCTACAAAAAGGGTCCTAGAAATGATCCAGGAAATTATAGCCCATTAGTCTCTTGGATGTTTCTGGGAAAATTTATGCCAGGTCTCTCTTAGATACATTGGAGGATTGGGTGGAAGAGCATACATTGCTGGCCCCAGAACAGGCTGGCTTCCGTTTAGGCAGGTCAACTTTGGATAATTGTTTTATGTTGAAATATGTTATTGATAAGTATTTGGCAGGAACTGTAAAGCATCTTTTTGTAGCATTCATTGATTTGAAGGCTGCTTTTGACTCTATTTCACGGGAACGTCTTTGGGTTAAATTACAAACTATGGGTATTGATAAGAATCTTCTAAAATGTATAATATCCCTTTATTCAAATACATCCTTGAAAGTCAGAGTTGATGGTACACACCTGTCAGACTCGATACCTGTCTCTAAAGGAGTAAGACAAGGGTGTCTGCTTGCTCCCCTTCTTTTCAATTTATTTATAAACAATGTAGTTGAGTTCTTAAAAGGTGACCAATTTTTCCCAGTTAAAATTGGAAATCGGAAATATTCGATCCTATTGTATGCAGATGATGCTATCCTGATTTCCTATACTCAAGTAGGCCTGCGTAGATTGTTGAATCAGTTTAGTTTATATCGTAAGAATGAACAACTTTCCATCAACTATCAAAAAACAAGAGTGATGGTATTCGGCAAATCCAAAAAAATTTATAATTGGCTACTTGACGGGAATAAATTGGAACAAGTCCCCTCTTTTAAATATCTTGGTGTGGTCTTTCACTGGACTGGTAATTGGTCTTCACAGGTTCAATCAAGTACCCTGTTAGCTGAAAGAACATTAAATGGATTATTAAGATTCTATTGCACAAAAGGGGGCAATATGATTCAACCCACTTTAGAACTCTATAGGCTCAGAGTCCTGCCTAAACTGCTATTTGGAGCACCACTGTGGGCTCTGACCAATTTAGATATATTAGAGAGAGCACAAAATAAATTTCTACGCAGACTTGTGGCAGTTCCCATTTCTACAAAATTAGCATTGCTCCGTGCAGAGTTAGGTATAATGCCAATTAAAACAGAGGCTCTTAGATTAGCCCTCCTTTTCTGGTTGAAAATTATTTTTAAGCAGGTATCTGAGCTCCTTTTGATGTCTTTCGAAGAACCTGGTCCAAATTCATGGATGCATAAAATGCAATTGATTGTCATGAATTTGGGGTTCTCTGTTCCTTTTTTTCTGACTCAAGGGTATGATAAAGCAAAATTACTTATACTCCAAAGACTCAAGGATATAGCAATGCAATCCCAGATGACTGAGATTAAGTCCTGCCAATCTAATACATTTTTTGTTTCTTACATCCCGTTGAATTCACCCCTTCCTCATTATCTGGTTGATCTTCCAACTTTTAAAACGAAGTTAGCCTTTCTGCATGCTAGATTGAATGTTCTCCCACTGGCAATTCGGATGGGCAGGTACAATAATGTTCCTATGAAGGACAGAGTACATGCTTGCAACTCTGTTTCAGTAGAAGATTTAATTCATGTTCTACTTGAGTGCCCTATTTATAATGATCTCAGGAGCAAGTGTATTTTTCCTTTATTGAAGTCTTTTAAGGGAAATTCCTTTTTCGCGAAAGTTTGTTTTCTGTTATCTGATACTGTGAAATATGTGTCTTTCAGAACATCTAAATTTCTTGTTAGGGCCTTACAGTTACGTGCTATAAAGAACAAGGAGGGGTATGGAAAGTGATTCATTTATTGTTGATTATGTGTTACATGTAAATTGGCTGGATTATTCTTTCTCATTTTATCTTATTTTATTTTTTCATTTTTGTGCAATGGATGGCTGCTAAAATGCAATAAACTTGAACTTGAACTTTTTTAAGGTGGCACTTACCTCCGAGTAGACCCACTGGAGCCTTGGAATTTTCTCAAGTGTAAGGTGATGGGCTTGTAAGTGGAGCTTACCTTCGAGTAAAATCACTGTCGCCTTGGGATTTACTCAGGTGTAAGCGGGTGTTCTTGAAGATGGCGCTTACCTCTGAGTAGACACAGTGGTACCTTCAGATTTACTAAGGTATAAGGGAAGGTGCTTGAAGGAGGTGCTTACCTCCAGTAGACCAACGGGCGCCTTTGGATTTACTCAGGTGTAAGCGGATGTGCTTGAAGGCGGCGCTGACCTCCGAGTAGACCCACTGGCGCCCTTGGATTTTCTCAGGTCTAAGGGGATGTGCTTGAATGTGGCGCTTATCTCGGAGTAGACCCACTGGCGCCTTGGGATTTACTCAGGTGTAAGAGAATCTATTTGAAGGTCGCGCTTACCTCCGAGTAAACCCACTCGCGCCTTGGGATTTACTCAGCTGTAAGTGGATGCGCTTGAAGGTGGTGTTTACCTCGCAGGAGATGAAGTGGCACCTTGGGATTTCATGAGGTGTAAGTCCGTGTGCTTCAAGGTGGCTCTTACTTCCGAGTAGACCCATTGGCGCCTTCAGATTTACTAAGGTACATGGGGAGGTGCTTGAAGGTGGCGCTTACCTCCCAGTAGACCCCATTGCCACCTTCAGATTTAGAAAAGGGAAAAGGGGAGGCTATTTACGGTGACGCTTACCATGAGTAGCCCAACTGGTGCCCTTGGTTTTACTCAGATGTAAGCGGGTGTGGTTGAAGGCGGCACTTACCTCCCAGTAGACCCGGGAAAACTTTGAGATTTACTAAGGTATGAGGGGATGTGCTTGAAGGTGGCGCTTACCTCGAGTAGACCAACTGGCGCCTTGGGATTTACTCAGATGTAAACGGATCTTTCTGAAGGTGGTGCTTTCCTCTGAATAGACCCACTGGCGCCTTGGGATTTACTCAGGTGTAAGGGGACGGGCTTTATGGTGGAGAAAACCTGCTGGCGCCTTGGAATTTTCTCAGGTGTAAGGGGATGTGCTTCAAAGTGGTGCTTACCTCCTAGCAGACGAAGTGGCGCCTTGGAATTTTGTCAGGTGTAAGCGGGTGTGGTTCAAGGTGGCTCTTACCTCCCAGTTGATCCATTGGTGCCTTGGGTTTTACTCAGGTGTAAGGGGATGTGCTTTAAGGTGGCGCTAACCTCCGAGTAGACCCACTGGCACCTTGGGATTTACTCAGGTAGAAGCAGCTCTGCTGGCAGGTGTCACTTACATCCGAGTAGACACCCTGGTGCCTTGGGATTTACTCAGGTGTAAGGGGATGTCCTTGAAAGTGGTGCTTACCTCCTAGTAGACGAAGTGGCACCTTGGGATTTTTTCAGGTGTAAGTGGTGTGCTTCAAGGTGGCTCTTACCTCCCAGTAGATCCATTGGCGCCTTGGGTTTTTCTCGGGTGTAAGGGCATGTGCTTTAAGGTGGCGCTAACCTCCAAGTAGACCGACTGGCGCCTTGGGATTTGCTCAGGTGTAAGCGGATCTGCTAGAAGGTACCACTTACCTCCGAGTAGACCCACTGGCTCCTTGGGATTTACTCAGGCATAAACGGGTCTGCTAGAAGGTGGCAGTTACCTCCGGGTAGACACCGTGGCGTCTTGAGATTTACTCAGGTGTTAGCAGGTCTTTTTGAAGGTGTTGCTTACCTCGGAGTAGACTCACTGGTGCCTTGAGATTTACTCAGGTGTAAGGGGATGTGGTGGAAGGTGGCCTTTACCTCCGGGTAGACCCACTGGCGCTTTGGGATTTACCCAGGTGTAAGCAGACGCACTGCTTCCTTGGGATTTTCTAAGGTGTAAGGGGATGTGCTCGAAAGTGGCCCTTATCTCTGAGTAGAACCACTGGTGCCTTGGGATTTACTGAGGTCAAACCTGTTGTGGTTTAATGGGACACTTCCCTCCGAGTATACCGACTGACGCCTTGGGATTTACTCAGGTGTAAGTGGATGTTGTTGAATGTGGCGTTTACCTCCGAATAGTCCCACTGGTGGCTTGGGAATTACTAAGGTTTAAGCGGATGTGCTTAAAGGTAGCAGTTACCTCTGAGTAGACGAAGTGGCGCCTTGGGATTTCGTGAGGTGTAAGTCCATGTGCTTCAAGTTGGCACTTACTTCGGAGTAGACCCATTGGCGCCTCCAGATTTACTAAGGTGTATGGGGAGGTGCTTGAAGGTGGCGCTTACCTCGAGTAGACCATCTGGCGCCTTTGGATTTACTCAGGTGTAAGCGGGTGTGCTTGAAGGCGGCACTTACCTCTGAGTAGACCCACTGGCGCCCTTGGGTTTATTTAGGTTTAAGGGGATGTGCTTCAAGGTGGCGCTTCCTTCGGAGTAGACCCACTGGCGCCTTGGGATTTACTGAGGTGTAAGGGGACGTGCTTGAAGGTGGCATTGACCTCCCAGTACAGCCACTGGCGACTTGGAATTTACTCAGGTGTAAGCGGGTGTGCATGCAGGTGGCGCTACCTGCGAGTAGAGTCACTGGCGCTCTGGGATTTACTCAGGTGTAAGAGGATGTGCTTTATGGTGGCGCTTACCTCCTAGTATAACCCCTGATGCCTTTGGATTTACTCAGGTGTAAGCGGGTGCGCTTCAATGTGGCGTTTACCTCGAAGTAGAACCCCTGTCGCCTTGGGATTTACTAAGTTATAAGAGGATGTGCTTGAAGGCGGTGCTTACCTCCGAGTAGACATACTGGAGACCTGGGATTTCTTAGGTTTCAGGGAATGTGCTTGAGGATGGCGCGTATCTCCGAGTAGAGCCACTGGAGCCTAGGGATTTTCTGAGGTGTAAGGAGATGTGGTGCAAAGTGGCGCTTACCTCCAAGTAGACCCAATGGCGCCTTGGGATGTTCTGAGGTGTAAGCAGGTGTACTTGAAGGTGGCGCTCACAATGGAGTAGACCCTCTGGCGTGTTCGGATTTTCTCAGGTGTAAGGGGATGTGCTTGAAAGTGGCGCTTACTTTCTAGCAGACGAAGTGGCGCCTTCGGATTTACTCAGGTTCAAGCAGGTGTGCTTGGAGATGGCGCTTACCTCCGAGTAGACCCAGTGGCATCTTTAGATTTACTAAGGTATAAGGGGATGTGCTTGAAGGTGGCGTGTATCTCCGATTAGAGCCAGTGGCGCCTTGGGATGTACTCAGGTGTAAGGGGATGTGTTTGAAGGTGGAGCTGACCTCTCAGGAGACACACTGGCGCCTTAGAATTTACTCAGATGGAAGGGAATATGCTTCAAGGTCGCGCCTACGTCCGAGTAGACCCACTGGCGATGTGGGATTTACTCAGGTGTAAGTGGATCTGCTTTAAGGTGGAGCTGACCTCCTAGGAGACACACTGGCACCTTGGGATTTACTCAGGTGTAAGGGAATGTGCTTGAAGGTGGCGCTTACCTCCTAGTAGACCCACTGGTGCCTTGGGATTTACTAAGGTGTAAGGGGACGTGTTTCAATTTGTCGCTTAACTCCGAGTAGACACAATGGGGTATCGGGATTTACTCAGATGGAAGTGAGCGTGCTTGAAGGTGGCGCCTACGTCCGAGTAGACCCACTGGCGCCTTCAGATTTACTCAGATGTATTCGGGTGTGCTCCAAGATGGCGCTTTCCTGTCGAGTAGACACCCTGCCGCCCTGGGATTTACTCAGGTGAAACCAGTTGTGCTGGTATGTGGCGCTTACCTCAGAGTAGACCCACTGGCGATGTGGGATTTACGCAGGTGTAAGTGGATCTGCTTTAAGGTGGAGCTGACCTCCTAGGAGACACACTGGCACCTTGGGATTTACTCAGGTGTAAGGGAATGTGCTTGAAGGTGGCGCTTACCTCCTAGTAGACCCACTGGTGCCTTGGGATTTACTAAGGTGTAAGGGGACGTGTTTCAATTTGTCGCTTACCTCCGAGTGGACACAATGGGGTATCGGGATTTACTCAGATTTGGGATTTACTCAGGTGTAAGGGGATGTGTTTCGGAAGTGAGCGTGCTTGAAGGTGGCGCCTACCTCCGAGTAGACCCACTGGCGCCTTGAGATTTACTCAGATGTATTCGGTTGTGCTCGACGTTGGTGCTTACCTCTCGAGTAGACCTACTGGCCCCCTCGGATTTTCTCAGGGTATGTGCTTGAAGGTGGCGCTTACGTCTGAGGAGACCCACTGGAGCCTTCGGATTTACTCAGGTGCAAGGGGGTGTTCTTCAAGGTGGAGCTCACCTCCAAGGAGACACACTGGCACCTTGGGATTTACCAAAATGTTCGAAGGTGTCACTTTCCTTTGAGTACACCCACTGTCCCCTTGGGATTTACTAAGCTGTAAGTGGGCGTGTTTGAAGCTGGCGCTTACCTCCGAGTAGACCCACTGGGGCCTTGCGATTTACTCTGAAGTGAGGGGATGTGTTTGAAGCTGACACCTCCAAGTAGACCCAGTGGCGCCTTGGGATTTACTCAGGGGTAAGGGGATGTTTTTGAACGTGGCGCTTACCTCCGAGTAGACCCACTGGCGCCTTGGGAATTACTCAGGTGTAAGCGGGTGTGCTTGAAGGTGGCGCCTGCCTCTGAGAACACCTACCGGGGCCTTGGGATTTACTCAGGTGTAAGAGGATGTGCTTGAATGTGGCGCTGACCTCCGAGTAGACCCACTGGCACCTTGCGATTTACTCAGCTGTAAGGAGACTTGTTTAAAGGTGGCTTTGACTTCCGAGGAGACCCACTGGCGCCTTGGGGTTTACTCAGGTGTAACGGGATGTGTTTCCAGGTGGCGCTTACCTCCGAGGAGACCCACTGGCGCCTTCTGATTTACCCAGGTGTAAAGGGGATGTGTTTGCAGGTTGCGCTTACTTCCGAGTGGACCCACTGGTGCCTTGGGATTTCCTCAGGTGTAAGGGGATGCGCTTCAAGGTAGCGTTAACCTCCGAGTAGACCCACCGGGGCCTTCGGATTTACTCACCTGTAAGGGAACTTGTTTGAAGATGGCTTTTACGTCTGAGGAGACCCAGTGGCGCCTCGTGATTTACTAAGGTGTAAGGGGACGTGTTTCAAGGTGACGCTTACCTCCGAGGAGAACAACTGGCGCCTTGGGATTTACTGAGATGTAAGGGGATGAGTTTCAAGGTGTCGCTGACCTCCGAGTAGACCCACCGGCGGCTTTGGATTTACTGAGGTGTAAGGGCATGTGCTTAAAGTGGTGCTTACCTCCGAGTCTACCCACTGACGCCTTGGGATTTACTCAGGTATAACGGGACGTGTTTAAAGGTGGCACTTACCTCCGAGTAGAACGACTTGGGATTAAGTCAGGCGTACGCGGATGTGTTTGAAGGTGGCGCTTACTTCCCAGTGGAGCCACTACTGCCTTTAGATTTACTCAGCTGTAAGGGGATTTGTTTGAAGGTGGCTTTGACTTCTGAGGAGACCCCTTGGCGCCTGGGATTTATTCAGGTATAAGGGGATGTGTTTCAAAGTTGTGCTTACCTTCAAAGAGACCTACTGGCGCCTTGGGATTTACTCAGGTGTAAGGGGACGTGTTTGAAGGTGGCGCTTACCTCCGAGGAGACCCACTGGCGCCTTGGGATTTACTGAGATGTAAGGGGACGTAGTTCAAGGTGGCGTTTACCTCCAAGGGGACCCACTGGCGCCTTGGGATTTACTCAGGTGTAAGGGGATGTGTTTCAAGGTGGCTCTAACCTCCGAGGAGACCCACTGGTGCCTTTGAATTTAGTGGGTGTAAAGGGTCTTTTTAAAGGTGGTGCTTACCTCCGAATAGACCCACTGGCAGCTTGAGATTTACTCAGGTGTAAGGGGATGTGTTTGAAGGTGGCACCTACCTCCGAGAAGACTTGCTTGTGCCTTGGGATTTACTTAGATGTAAGGGGATGTGCTTTAAGGTGGCGCTTACCTCTGATTATAGTCACTGGCGCATTCGGATTTACTCAGGAGTAAGGGGATGTGTTTGAAGGTGGCGCTTACCTCCGAGTAGACTGACTGGTGCCTTGGGATGAACTCAGGTGTAAGCGGATGTGTTTGAAGGTGGCTTTGACTTCTGAGGAGACCCACTGGTGCCTTCGGATTTACTCAGGTGTAAGGAGACGTGTTTGAATGTCACGCTTACCTATGAGGAGACCCACTGGCACCTTGGAATTTACTAAGGTGTAAGGGGACCTGTTTCAAGGTGGTGCTTACCTCCGAGGAGACCCACTGGCGCCTTGGGATTTACTGAGATATAAGGGGACGTATTTCAAGGTGGCGCTTACCTCAGAGGAAACCCACTTGTGCCTTGAGATTTACTCAGGGGCAAGGGGACGTGTTTCCAGGTGGCGTTTATCTCCAAGGAGACCCACTGGCACCTTGGAATTTATTCACGTGTAAGGGGATGTGTTTCAAGGTGGCTCTTACCTCCGAGTAGAGCAACTGGTGCCTTGAGATTTACTCAGGTGTAAGGGGACGTGTTTTAAGATGGTGCCAAGCTCTGAGTAGACCCACTGGAGCCTTGGGATTTCCTCAGGTGTAAGGGGATGCGCTTCAAGGTAGCCTTAACCTCCGAGTAGACCCACCGGGGCCTTCGGATTTACTCACCTGTAAGGGAACTTGTTTGAAGATGATTTTTACGTCTGAGGAGACCCAGTGGCGCCTCGTGATTTACTAAGGTGTAAGGGGACGTGTTTCAAGGTGGCGCTTACCTCCGAGGAGAACAACTGGCGCCTTTGGATTTACTCAGCTGTAGGGGGACGTATTTCAAGGTGGCGCTTACCTCAGGGGAAACCCACTTGTGCCTTGAGATTTACTCAGGGGCAAGGGGACGTGTTTCCAGGTGGCGTTTATCTCCAAGGAGACCCACTGGCACTTTGGAATTTATTCACGTGTAAGGGGATGTGTTTCAAGGTGGCTCTTACCTCCGAGTAGAGCAACTGGTGCCTTGAGATTTACTCAGGTGTAAGGGGATGTGCTTTAAGGTGGCGCTTACCTCTGAGGAGACCCACTGGCGCCTTGGGATTTTCTCAGGTGTAAGGGGATGTGTTTGTAGGTTGCACTTACCTCTGAGGAGACCCACTCATGCCTTGGAATTCACTAAGGTGTAATGGGACGTGTTCAAGGTGGTGATTACCTCGGGTAGACCCACTGGAGCCTTGGGGTTTACTCAGGTGTAAGGGGATGTGTTTTAAGGTGGCGCTTACCTCCGAGGAGACCCACTGGCGCCTTGGGATCTACTGAGATGTAAGGGGACTTATTTCAAGGTGGGGACCTTGGGATTTACTCATGTGTAAGGGGAGGTGTTTGAAGATGGCACCTACCTCTGAATAGACCCTCTGGAGCCTTTGGATTTACTCAGGGGTAAGGGGATGTGTTTGAAGGTGGCGCTTACCTCCGAGAAGAGCCAGTGGCGCCTTGGAATTTTTGTGTGTGTAAGGGGACATGTTCAAGGTGGCGCTTAACTCCGAGTAGACCCACTTGCAGCTTGGGATTTACTCAGGTGTAAGGGGATGTTTTTGCAGGTGTCGCTTACCTCTGAGGAGACCCACAGAAATTGGTTGTAAAAATCCTCACTTTTTGAGCCTTTTTGGAGAGCCTCCCAGACTGGACAAGGGCCTGTTTCGCTGCTACCCAGGTGTCCCACTTAAGCTTCTCAGATGCTACTGAGAGCTAAATGCGACTCCTGTATCCCACTCGCAGCGAAACCTGGGTGCTTCCAACCTTCCAGCACCAGGATCCAGCCTCCCCTTGGTGCTTTACACGGAGCCTTTGCTAATCTTCTCCTTTCCAGGATGCCTAGACTAAGGTCCGTATGCCCTCTCTCCCAACTGTCTCTTGTTTCTGCAGCTATGTTTCTTTGTCTGTTTGCTCTGTCCATGTGCTCTCACTGAGCACATGGTCTAACTGACTGGCTAGGGGGAGGAGCTAGCAGCTGTTAGCTCTAACTGATTTGCTGATGAGCTAGGGGGAGGAGCTAGCAGCTCTTTATATTTGCTGCCAGTGGCCTGGAAGCTCATTTCCAGAGGAGAGAGCAGAAAGTGAGCTATGTAAGACCCTGCTTTGGGGGGTCCCCAATATCAGTATGGTTTGGATGGGCACCATACCTAATTGGCATCATGTTTAATTGGCAGCACATTTTATTGGCTCTGCTATCAAATTCATGCCTGAGAGGTGACAGAGAGGTCAAACTGAGTGAGGGAAAGAAATTGACTGTAAATGTGAGAAGCATAGGTCAACTCCAAAATTCCTCCATTTGTCAGGCAAATACACACCATTCCTGTGGATAATAGGCTTAAATAGAAGCTGAGATTTTCCAGGGAATCCAACTGTGAGGAGCCCACCAGGACATTGATTGACAGATATCCATCCCTTGTACACCTGGATTCTTTCCTCTGTCCTCACAGCACCCACAATAGATAGCTATTACAACATCCATCATGTCTTTGTCAATCAAAGCACTAAGCCCATCAACAGGCAAAAGACTGATTGTCCACAACAGGTTCCCTTTATCTTGCATCTGGAACCTTCACAGCCACAAGCCATTTTCAGGGTCCAAATACCCCTGATTTGAGGAGGCTCAGTGCAGTCTCTTGAAGGTCTACCCATCACTCTGTCCGTCTGGCTCCTGAATGAGAACTGCCCTTAGGTCCTACCTAAGCCACAATACATTTCTACTCTTCACTATTCTTCTGGACTGGTAATTATAAATCCCCCCCAAATCCCTCAGCCTCTCTATAATTTTTCCTCCCTTTCTTTCAGCTAGCTCTTGTGAGTGTGATTGTGTGTATCTTGTGTGCATGCATGAGTGGATTCCCCTCAATAAAGTCATTTTATTATACAGTTTGCTTGGTTTTTGGCTTTGCCTGACCCCATAAAATTTGGGTTTAAAGATCTCGCTAGGTTACCCTGCCTCTGGTAGTGCTACAGCTTGTGCCCTGGCTAATTCCCATTCCCCATTATTTGGAGCACATTGAGGTGTTCCCCCACGGGACCCCAGAAATCAGGGTAACAGCTGTGTCTGAGAAGACATCCTTGACTAGGTGTTTTTACAGGCTTCTGGGACTGTCTTTGTCTGTCTGTCTGTTTGCTCTGGCCAGGAGCACATGGTCTAACTGACTAGATATGGGGAGGAGCTAGCAGCTTTTAGATACATACAGTCGAGCATCCACACAAGAGGTAACTGAAGGAGAAAGGGAGGAAAGAAATTATGGCTAGAGAGGCTGCCGGTTTTTGGAGTTATATAGTTACCATTCCAGAAAAGTAGTGAAGAGCTTGAAATGTGACTTGGACTTCTGTGTAAGGGCAGACAGATCAGGATTCAGAGCAACATGGTGGAGTCTTGCATTTCATCTGACTGCAACTGACTTCTCAAAACCAAGGGTTTAGATACTCTCTTTTCCTCCCTGAGGAGGTGTGAGTTGATTGCTCTTCCAGCCTAGTGAACAATGGGAGTTGCAACACAGACAATGGGGTCTGGAGTGGACTGATTTGTTTTGATGTCTTGGTTGAGAGGGGGTTTCTGGGCTATCTGCAGCAGGATCTGCACACAGTAGGGGTCCTGGGCACCTTATTGTTTTCTAATGTTGGCAGTTGATAGGATTAGCTCAGAGTCAGTGAGTCAGGCTTTCTTGGCTAATTTCAGAGAACTTTTGACCTGGCCATGCTGGGGTCATCTCTGACATATTCCCTTTCCACATGGCCTTGCCAGCCATGAGTATAATTTATATTTTATGCCAATTGAATGTATCTGCTAATTAATATACTTTGCCAATTAGACCATATCAAAATGTGGGGCTGTACAGCCTGGGGTGACCTTCTTGGAGGAGAAGGTTCGCCAGCTGGAGGCACGAGTTTCTAATCTTCGTCTTATTAGGGAAGGTGAGGAGTTTTTGGATAGGGCAGAGAAGAGCTTCCTGAAGACCGAATGCGCGGGGGAGCTGCCAGATCAGGAAGTCAGCACACTGGGCCAAGAAATGGATGCTTGGGGGAATGTTACACGGAGGAGTAGGAGGACCAGGAAGGAAACAGAGACTCTCAACCTACACAATCGCTTCAAAGTTCTTGGCCTTATGAACGATGAGGAGCACCAGGAGGAGGGAACAGAATGTCAACAAGAAGGAATCCAACATCGGCAACAGGAACTAGATCAACACTCCCAGCCTCAACAGAGTGTCCAGGCAGTCCTAGAAGAACCTGCTGGTCGAGGAGCCCCGGACATGCCTCAGAGGAGGCGAGTTCTGGTTGTTGGGGACTCCTTGCTCAGAGGAACTGAACCGGCAATTTGCAAACCCGACAAGTTCAATCGAGAAGTCTGCTGTCTTCCTGGGGCCAAGATCAACCACATAACGGAGAGGCTAACCAGGCTGGTCAAGCCCACTGACCATAAGCCCCTCATTGTGGTTCATGTCGGAACCAATGACACTGCGAGGCGCAGCTTTTACCACATTGCAAAGGACTACGAGCTTATGGGGACAAAGCTTAAGGACCTTGGTGCGCAGGTGGTCATTTCATCTCTCCTCCCTGTTCAAGGATATGGTGCACAAAGGGAAAGGGCAATAGCAGAGGTCAACAACTGGCTCCGCACATGGTGCCACCAGCAACGGTTTGGGTTTTTGGAACACGGCCTGAATTTCCATGAACGTGGGCTTCTGGCAAGGGATGGGCTGCACCTCACGAAACTTGGCAAGAATGTTTTTGCAAACAGTCTTGCACGGAGGATTAAGAGGTCTTTAAACTAAGTTCTGCTGGGGAGGGAGACAATATTATTCAGGGCAAAGACATGGCGAGTGCAGGGGGGAAAGACCCAAATTATATTGACCAAGTAGTACAAGTGTCCAGTGGTGGGAGGAGTAGAAACTATAGTACAGGACTTGCAGGAAGGGCCCGGGGATTTAAGTGTCTCTACACTAACGCGCAGAGTATGGGAAACAAGCAAGATGAACTTGAACTCCTAGTACAACAAAATAAATACGATTTGATAGGCATCACTGAGACCTGGTGGGATGAGTCTCAGGATTGGAATGTAGGAATAGAGGGGTATAGCCTATTTTATAGAAATAGACCAAACAAGAAAGGAGGAGGAGTAGCCTTGTATGTCAAGGATGTTTTCACCTGTGAAGAGATCCATGACTTAAACCCAGAAAGCCAGGTCGAGAGCATCTGGGTAAGAATTAAGGGAGCAAGAAACAATAGAGATATTTTGGTGGGGGTTTACTACAAACCTCCAGCCCAGACTGAGGACCTTGATGACGCCTTCCTCAACCAAATGACCACGCATTCAAAAAGGAGAGATACAGTAATAATAGGAGATTTCAATTACCCGGATATATGTTGGCAGTCAAACTCTGCCAAGACAGCAAGGTCCAGCAAGTTTCTTGCTTGTCTTGCAGACAATTTCATGGTCCAGAAGGTGGAAGAGGCCACAAGGGGATCAAATATTCTAGATCTGATCCTGACCAATAGGGATGACCTTGTTAATGAGGTAGAAGTGGTTGGATCTTTAGGGGGGAGTGACCATGCCCTATTGGAATTTGGCATTCAGTGGGAGGGAGAGGATAAGTGTAGCCAGACACTCATCTCAGATTTTAAAAAAGCGGACTTCTGTAAACTTAAGGAGCTGCTGGCTGAAATTCCGTGGTCAGGAATAGTGAAAGAGAAAGGAGTTCAGGAGGCATGGGAGTTCCTTAAAAGGGAGATACTGAAGGCACAGTCTAAAACTGTGCCAGTAAGGAGGAAAAATGGAAGGCATCTGAAGAAACCAGAATGGTTGACTAAAGAACTCTCAGCTGAGCTAAGCGTTAAGAGAAACATGTACAGGAAATGGAAGAGGGGGGAAACCACCAAAGAAGAATATAAGCAAGTAGCCAGGAAGTGTAGGGAGAAGGTCAGAAAGATATTTAAACATGGCTATCATGTTCCCTCTTAACCTTCTTTTCTGGAGACTAAATATACCCAGCTCTCTAAGTCTATCCCCATAGGGCATGGCTTCCAGGCCCCTCACCATTTTGGTCGCCCTCCTCTGGACTTGCTCCAGCTTGACCATGTCTTTCTTGAATTGGGTGCCCAGAACTGGACACAGTATTCAAGATGAAGTCTAACCAAAGCAGAGTAGAGTGGTACCAGTACCTCCCTCGATTTAGACACCAAACTCCTATTGATGCAGCCGAGAATTGCATTGGCTTTCTTGACTGCCGCATCACACTGCTGACTCATGTTCAGCTTGTGGTCTGTTAAGACTCCTAGATCCCTTTCGCAGGTACTGCTATCCAGCCACATCTTATCTTAAACATCTTATCCGTCCAGTGCAATTCTTGAGCTCTGCTGCTTTATTGCAAGTTTCACAATAATGGGCTCCAAATTAGACAATGAAAGTAAAAAAACAAACAAACCCCAAAACACACATAACTGTCCAATGGTGTGTCGGCAAGAAGGAAACTATTGACTTCAATTAAGACCGCTGTCCCGATATTTCATTGGTTCAGTTACTGGGATCCCCATAAACTCTCGGGGCTCCGCTTCTCACAGATTTCACCCTGTGAATCCCTTAAAATGTGTCAGGGAGTCCATACGGCCCCCATTGAGACTGGCGGCCAAGAGCGTCGTCTTTAAAACTGAACCTTCCTCTCCTTTCCTGCCTGGATGCAGCCTTTTCAGAGCAACTGCCACGCGTCCCCGAGCTCTTTTCTCGATGGCTCGCCGTCTCCCCGTTCCTCTTCTCTCCATCCCGGGTTTTCGTTGCGACGCTTCTTCTGAGCCTGGCGGGGGTGGGGGTCTCTTTTCCAGGCGCAGGGAAAGCGGATGGCTCCAGTCGCGGCGGCGGCGGGAGGGATCGCGGCCATGCGAAGCCAGCTCGGCCGGGTCGCCGAAAGGAGAACCAACACCGGGTCCGCCAGCCTCGCGACCTGCGGCCTCTCCCCCTCCTCTGGGGCCCAGAAGCCTCTTCCGAAGAGATTCGCCGAGCCCACGATGACCTGATTCGTTTCCTCTTCTTCCCCGAGCCGCGCGGCCCCCTCCACCACCTTGGCCATCCTTTGCCCAGAGGCGAACGGGAAGGACAGGTTTGGGGGGGCGATGGGACGGGCGAACGGAGACCCACCCCGAGGAGGCTGTAATTAGGGTGGGGGAGGAGGAGGAAGGAAGAGAGCCCCGAAGGAGCACCTGCTTTTTCTGCCCCCCCCCTTTTCTTTTCTTTTCTTTTCTTTTGGCTGCCGCTGTGTCAGTTTATGCGGGCGGCGGAGCCTGCGGCAGCAGCTGCAAAACCAATTAAAACCATCTCCAAGGCTAGCAGAGGGGCGGGTTCTCCGCGCTTTTTGCTTCGGGCGCTCTCGCCCTCGCACCCTTTAAAAAAAAAAAATTCGCGAATCTAGTTTTCTCTTGTCTTTTGTCTCGCTGCAGGTCCCCCCTCCCCCGAAAGGAGGGTTTAATTGTCGCCTCCTTTCCGTTCGCTTTGTTTCTTTTCAGTCGCTAATGCAGTTTCTGGAGACGTAGACGACAAACGCCAAGGCTCTGTGGAGACCCCTCCCCCGCTTCTTGATAAAGAAAGACTGAGCCTTTTCTCCTATCATGGAAAAAAGATAAGATCCCTTCCTACCTCCATATTTAGGCTAGGAGTCAAAAAGAAGAATGGCATTACTTTCTTCCTTTCAGAAGCCTGCTCACACTCTATGTTCTGTGACCATTGGGGAAAGAAAGCAATTTTGTTCCCTCTCTTGTCTCTCTATTTCTTCTTTCCAGTGGATTCCCACTAGTACTTTGTAAATTCCCCTTCGGTGACTGAGAGAATGGACAACAAATGTTGCTGTTTGAGGTTACTTAGGCCAATTAGATTGAAAGGACATCAAACGTTTGTTCAGACTCCTGGTGCTGCCTCTGTGCCCTGAGGCTTAAAGCTCCTGTGAGTGGAGTCACAAAGTGCAGTAGTGGATTGTTTCCCTGTGCCAGAATCGTCACAACTCTGAGCTGGTTGTGTTAAAAAGAAGTCAGTGGCATCAAAGGAACTCTGGATAAAGTGAGGAAAACGCTGGTCTTCAGTTACAGTTTGAAAGCCTACTGGCTGTTATCATTTTTCTCAAAAAGTTACATTTGTCTACTAGGATCTTCAGAGAGCAATGACTGGCTTTCTTTCCAAGAGCAGCTGTTTCTGGAGTGACAAATCTGACCTGTTTCCCTCTCCAGGATCCTTACCACCTGCAAGCTCTTGTAACTTTGCTGTGTAAATAGCCCAGCTGTGTAAGCTGTGGGAGAGAGACCTGCCAAGGACAGGAGATGTGTTCTCACCTTCAGTTTCCACCGCCTCCTGCTGAAACCTGGCAGAGAGCAGGTCATTCTACTTCTATTCACATTATTCTCTTCTTGTCCTTACCAAAACTGTAGGTCAAGTTGCACATCCCAGGTTGGGAAGTTCTTTGATGGCTTCTCTGAGGAGAGTAAAAGTCTTACTGGTCTTAAACTTGATCGCAGTTGCTGGCTTTGTCCTTTTCTTGGCCAAATGTAGGCCCATTGTGGTGAAAAATGGGGATTCCTTCCATGAAATCCATCCCAGAGGAGGAGCAACCAACTTAACCTATGCTGGCAGTCCCATCCAGGATGCAGTCTTGAAGAGGCTGTCGCTACTTGAGGATATTGTCTACAGACAGCTCAATGGTAGGTACGCTCCTTCATCAGGGGTAGCTGATGAGTGAATTCACAAATAGTGAATGAATTGGTAGTTGTGTGTATGCTTTGCACATAAGCAGAGGAGGACCTCAGTTTCTCCTTTCATCCCCATCTCAGAGGATTAGGTGGCAGGTGATGGAAAAGACTTATCTCTGAGACTTGAGAGAACCATTATACTGAGGCTAGATGAGAAATGCAGAAGGCACTAGGTTCTGTTGTGAGCATTTCCATTTAGTGCTGGGGAAGTTCCTTGTCTAAAACACAAATCAAGTGCTATTGTTACTATAGCTACTTCTGAGCTAGATAGACCAGTAGTCCAAGGCAGCTTCCTTGTGATTATTTTGTTTTAAGACTATTGATTTCTGCAGGTGTGTAGCCTTGTCTCCCATCACCACCACCATTTTTATAATGTATATTCTGTGCTTGAATAAGTATGTCCCATTGGTGAAGCTCATGTTTAATGCAGTCCTGTAGCATATGTTTTCACAGTTTATATTCTTTGGATGTCTCAAATGCTTCTGTCAGATGTTTTCACCCATCACCACTATTGGAAAGGGGACATACTCTCTGTCTCTCTGTCTCTGTCTCTCTCTCTCTCTGGTCTTGGGTGGAGCAGAGAAGGTATATCGCTGGCTTCTCTAAAGCTTTCAGTGTGGTTCAGAACCTCAGTAAGCTTTTGGCTCTAGCTGTTGTGTGTTACCTTTTGGATGCAGACCTCTCATACATAAAAGTAAAACTTGCTCTTTTCTGTCATTTGGCATAGGTAAGAAGAAATCTGAAAAGGGGTAATTGGGTCCTTTCCCTTCAACAATTGGGTAACAGACTCCTGTCTTTTCTGTAGAACATACTTGCCCCTTGAGTAGAGTAGTCAGATACAAAAGATGGCAGGGCTCCTGCTTTTTGAATAATTTTTATCTTCTGCACAGCATTTCAAGGTGTAGGAGGCCTGTTCCCTACGATAGTTGGCCAGCCTACTTTAAAATAAAAGCTTCCAAAGTGTTATTTAACATCCCCCAGTCTTGACATGATAATTTGTCAACTGCAGTATTTATAAAGTAGTTTTTAATAGATTATGGTTACCTTCTTGTACAAGTTACAGTCAGGATTCAACAATGCACTTTCAACTTCCAAGCTGCAATTGCGAAGGAGAGCATCCTAAACACACAAAAAGATGGGGGAGAGGCTAGTCATAACTCATCAAGAAGTTGGGACAGATGCCACAACATTGATTGTTGGTTGTTACCCACATTACTGTGGCCAGTTTATGATGATGTTGTTGTTGTTGTGTGCCTTCAGGTCATTTCTGACTTAATGGCAACCCTAGGGGTTTCTGCGGCTGACAATGGGTGACATTCCCAAGGTCACCAGGGAAGTTTCCATGGAAAAGCAGGCTATCGAACTTTGGTCTCTGCCAGTCAGAATTCCAAATGGGCTTCTTAGAAGGGAAAAAAAAGGGGTCCATCATAATTCATCTGGAAGTAATTTATTAAGAGGGCTAGAAGACAGGAAATGATTGGCTGAAGTTTGTTTGATTCCTGAGGCAGGACAAAAGGTAGAACAACAGGAAAAGGCTTGGGCATTCTGCGGGGATTCCTGAGGTTGAGGAAAAGGTGGAGAAACGGGAGAGGACTCTTAAATGTATGGCCAGTAAGTTTCCTGAGGTAAAGAAATGGGAGAATGGGAAAAGAAGATATCCTTTGCATCCCTTTTGAAGTATTGGATACAGACCTGAGCATTGTTTGGGCACAGTTCAACATTTAGAAATAACTACTGAATCTAGTGGGATTTGACCCTGAGCTCACTATAGGACTGAGTTGTACATATTGAATGCCTAGTCAGCTCCTCCTTTGAGATGATGTGTTGGGGTAATTGATCATGTAAAGGAAAGTCAAAGGGGTGTTTCCAGGAGATGTTATTGTTGCCTGTATGATGACTCCAACACACCAAGAAACAAAACATAGTTTCAAATGTTTTAGGAATGCCTGTTGTGCTGAGGTCCTTTTCTTCTAGAAAGAGTAACAGAGCCTCATCAGCTGTAAGCTATCAGACCTTTGAAACCACACTAGGAGCTGGATTTTTAGTGATGGTTGGCTTAATATGCGAGTTAACAACATAGATTGTCTATGAGGATTAACTTAAACAGCTTCCATGTCTATGAGGATCAGCTTAAACAGCTTCCATCTCAGGCCTAGTACTCATGAGTAACCTACAACATAGTAAATGTATTCCAAGTTTGCAGTATCATCATTATCTTCAACATCCTTTTTATACAGTGTGTGTCCTAAATCTCTCTGTTTTGTGGTATCCTGAAGAGGTGTTGGGCCAGTCAGGCTTAAGCAAAATGTGAATGAGGAGGTTGTCCCATCGAATTCAGTGTTGCTCAATTTTGATTAATAGCAGCTTTCCAGATTTTCTGGCATTAAAGTACTGCTTGGGGCTTTGTGTGTGTAAAGAATGTGCACTATATTCTTTCCTCATAAAAATAGCAGCTTGCATTCCTTTAAGAAGATGCCTTAGATTGAATTGTTCTCTCAGGGATGGGAATTGTGTGGCCCTCCAGATGTTGTGGAACTGCAATTCCAAGCAACCATAGCCACTGCCACTGGTGAGGAATGCAGGGAGTTGGTTACAACAATATCTAGAAGGTGGAACATTTCTCATTTGTGTGTCTAGACAACAGTGTTTGCAATGGTGGTAGTTCTGTAAGGATATTGCTGAGTTACTCCTCACAATTTTCCACGTCCTTCTAAAGTTTACAGGGAATTAATTGATGGGAAATATCATGGTTTGGGAAACTATGAAAACAATTCACATGGATAGGAGAGGAATCAGAAATTGTTCATGCTGCATTTATCTTATTTATGTAACATGGGGAGCTGGGCCATTGGCTTTTTCTTTAGCCCCAGCTCACCATATGGGTAGGGGTAGAATGTTTTGTATAGAGCATCTTTTTAGGGGCAGCAGGGTAAACAATGGCTGCACACTGCTCTAACCTATCAACAAAGCTCTTCTTGACTATTGAGTTGAGCACAAGTTGGGAAGGGGGTTTGGATTTTGGAACAGGAAGCTGCCCTTCACTCTGCTGTATAATCAATGTGTCACAATGCTCTCTCTGATTTATTTAATTTATTCATTTATATCCAAATATTTCCCAATAATGGGACTCAACGTGGTTTACAACATATTAAAAACACTGCAGATTAAAATTATAGAAAAACTTCACTAACATTATAAATATAAAAGTTGTTTAAAAACAGTTAAACAGTCTGTAAAGTTAAAACAATTAAAATTCATTAGAAGGCTATATACAACAAAACAGCACAGCATGCACTAAAATCCCATTGCAGTCAATTTCTAAATCTCTGACAGAATGAAAATGTTTTTACTTGCTGGCGGAAGGAGAGCAAAGAGAGAGCTATCTTAACCTCACCCACCAAATGGGCCTGAAAGTGAGACAGGGAGTCTCCTGATTTCAGACCTCTTAGGGGCTCTCATAAGGAGGAAACAAATAGTCTGGACCCAATGGCCACTCTTGCCCATCCAATCTATTTTTATTGTTTCTGGGTCTGTAGTCCCATCATTTTGCTACTCCTTGGAGGACTAGATTATATGTCATTTGTTAAAACAGTTAGTAAACTGAATTATGGCTTTTCTTGACCCTTTTAACTTGAGAGATTGGGAACTTAGCCTGGCATCCTCTGTGTTTAAAAAAAGTGTTCTCTCTCATCAAGACATGATCATCCCTCAGTATAGAAGACTGGGATGGCTGTTGCATAATGTCTCTTTTGGGTTGGTAAATGTTAGTAGGTTTGGTGTATTAATGCTTGTTTTTCATTCAGTTGTCTGGGATTTTAATTCTGAGTTTATCTAACCATGTGATGTTACCATTTTAAATCAGTTCTCTAGAATTAATGATAGAATTAACTAGGCTATATATACATGAAGTCAAGGACTTGCAGCCCACAGTTTTGTTTAAAATAAGACTGAAAATGTATGCCGTCAAGTTAGAAAATTGGACCACTTGGGCTAGAAGAAATAATAGCAAAAATCTCCAGACAAATGTGCATGTCTTCGATATGATCTTTTGGAGGAGTTACTGCAGGAATATGTGGGTTCAGAAGTTTCCCCTGTTTTCATAGTGTTGTCATTTGTGTATCTTTGAATAAGAGAAACATGCATCCTGTTACGTGTTATGGCTCACTGTTGGCATCTCCTTATGACATACACAAGCTAAACTTCTCTGTGATCCAGTTTAGAGTTTTTCTTTTACAATCCAGTTTTTCTTTTACAATCTCACAAGGTACAGTGCTTTTGAAAGCACTGTGGAAGTACTTTATAGCTAGTCTGGGCCAAATAGCCACCCTTGTTTCATGTACTTTAAAGCTACCATATGGGATGGAGGTGTATCATTGAGAATTTCACAGAACCTGGGTGACAGATCTAATTTTTAAAAGTGGCTAAAAATGTTTTAGTGTTTTCCTGTTCAGATTGATGCAAGAATCAACAAGCCATTGATAGCTGTTCTTTCCTTAAAACTTGAAGGCAATTTGCATTGTGTGTTATAAAATCATTATGGGTAATTTTTCCAGTGCTATCAGGAGTGTAGGTTTTACTTCCATTTCATCTTGACTATTATGTGTATGTATAGATAGGGAAACAAATATTTGAAGAGTAACATCAACATATTGGAGGAGGTTTCAAGAACTATAAAATGAATTCTTTGGATACGTTTTGCAATTCTCCAAATGTGCCTTGGAAGGAGAAGATGGAAATTAGGAACTCTGAGCCAACCAGCAAGTAACTCACATCAGATGTTTTTGTACACTGGAATAAGATCCTGGACGTTCCTGCAAGGGAAGCGGTTATTCCTACTCTCTTGCTGGGTTTTGTAGATCAGATTATCAGATTTGATGGTTGCTTTAATGAATGGCTTAGTAGATTAATGGCAATAGTGGAAATGGACATGATAACTAATAAATTAAAAAGTTTGTCAGAAAAGGATTTTAAAAAGAATTGGCAATTAATAATTTATTATCTGAGAGAAAATGAGGGTGAAACAATGATTTTGGGGTTCTGAACTTGCTGTCACTATTTTATTTTCTACTGTTTTGAATAGTGGAATATATAATTTGATACCATGCAAAAGCGTTTATGAAAATTATAGATGATTTTACTTTGCTGTTATATTTTAATACTTTTTAATATTCTGTCATACATATGTTAAATATAATATATTTAAATATTGCAAGATGATTAATTTTTTTTAGTTATGTAGTAGAGGTATTAATTATCTTAGAAATTTACTTGTATCTATAGGAGTATTTACGTATTAATTCAATGACTTTTTAAAAATATTTGATGTTATAAAACTTTAGATTAAAATATAAGCAACAATGTTAATGTTAGTTTGGGTTAGATTTATGATAGTAGTGGTTAAATAAAAGACTATGAGTAGTTGACTGCTGGGGAAGGAACCACATTTTATTATATGCATTAAATGTTTGTTTCATTAGTTATTAGTATTTGTTAGTCTAGATTTTATTTTGTGAATTTGTTAATTGTTAGTTCAGATAGTTTAGGGAGATATATTACTGTGTTATTTTTTTATTTATGTTTACTTGTATTGTGTATTATGTGTTATGTTTTTCCTTTTTCTGCTTTTCCTTTTTCTGCTTTTTCTTCACTTTCTTTTTTTAAAATAGTAAACAAAACAGGTTGCTTCAGTATTTTCTGTATCTTATTTAAAGAATTCAGATGCTGCAGCACCAGTACAGGTTATTGGGTGATCTAGAACTGTGTTTTTCTCTGATAGTTTATTTTCTTTTAAGTTAGTGGATGATAACCTTTGCTTATGCTCCTAATTTTCTTCAGCTTTCATCTTAAGAAATGATGTCATTCTAAACTGGATATATTCTAATATACCACTTATATCCCACTAATTCTGGTGTTAAGTTCTGTTGTAGAAAGTAGGCATTCAGCAGGAGCTACTAAAAAAACTCCACACAATTAAATTTAAGGGGTGTGACTGCAATTATTTGCAGAGTAAGGTTATTTAAAATCACTAGTGCTTCTGACTACGGAATTTCAGTTTGAAAATCGCATTGAGTTTTAACAAAAGATCTTGAGCCAGCTGAAATATGACTTTAAGAATTTAATTAGAAATGCAAAAATGTTTGCTAAGCTGTGATTTAAACTTTCTGTAATGAAGTAGGAAACTCCTCAAAAAAGGAAAGAAGCAGTTTGCACCTGCTGTGCTGTTCTCTTACCAACAGCCACTAAATTTTGAAAACCTTGTTGTTGCCTCATTTACTTGCTACAAGAAGGAGGCTCTGTTGATTTTTCTGGCACTCCAGCAGATCATCTAACTTCTGCCCCCCTTTAGAAAAAAAAGTTCCAATATGATAAACTCTCCTCCATCTATGTGACTGATCTTGGCTTGCCTTCAGTTTTGGAGAGACTGAGTTAGAATGGAAAGGATGAGAGACATACAGTTCACTACATTCCTTTTTGATTTAGGTTGGCCTTTTGATTTAATGCTGCTGCCAGTCTGTTTTTGAGGTAGACCGCGTGTCTGCAAAACTCTTTTGAGGAGGAAGAAGTGAATGCTGCTTGATTTGGTCTTTAGTGTATATATGACCTGATTTGGAAGGGCTGCTTTTAAAGTTCTTAAAACTGGCTTATTTGAGTATTGATAGTTTGTTACTCCTTTTTGACAGTGTGGTGAATAGAAGAAGCATTTCACTCATTAGTCTAAATCCAATTGTTAGTCCCAAATAGAGCCAAACCCATTGAATCAGTTGCTGAATTCTAGGTTAGCAATTAGGTGAACCCCATTGCTTCAGTGGGTCTACTCTAGTTAGGAATTGCAGTTGGAGTTAGGTTATTATTTTTTGACATGGCAGTGAAACAAAGGAGACCTCATGAACTGGTTTTATTTTTGAATAAAAATCAGATAGTAGCAGTTTTTATATATTCTCTATTTTAGTTAATATCTTGCCTTCAGAGGATAAATGTTTCTCCATGTATGCTCATAACAGCCTCATAAAATTAAAATAAAATTACCAAAACAAAACCTAATAGAAATGGCTAAAATATAAAAGAAATATAGAAGAAATATAAAATATGGAAGAAAATATGGTACTCACAAAACTTCTGAAATGTGGTGTGGAGTGTTTTTATTCAGGGTTGTAAATTAACTATGCCCTTTACCATACTGATTGATTGTATTACACCCAAACCCTCACACCCCATGTACTCTTTCTTTTCCTTCTCTACAGACACTGAGTAGTCCAGCATTTCAGTTTGGAATTTTGTTCTCTATGTTTTGTTTTTTCCCCAAATACACTTCTAATTTACACTAAATCTCTGCTTTTCGAAATTTTGGGATTTCTCCAGGTATTTTTTTTGTTAAGTGTTGACCTTTGCAGAATTCAGAGGAGTGCATTGTCCTCTCCCCCCCGTCTATCTTAATAGTGTTATAATTTAATTCCTTGCAGTTTTTTTTTTAGATTAGCCAAGAGTTCCAGGTTGCCAGTGCTTGTTGTAGAGCTTCCAAGTTGGGCTTAATTTAGTACTGGAAATATATCCGAGCAGTCAAGGAGTCGAAAGCTTTAAGGCCTTGCTTTGCATCAGTGCTGGAGAGCAGGGAGCTGTCCACAGAAATCATGCAGTGGGTAGTGCTGAAAGCGGCCTGCAGTCAGGGATTTTGTTTTTCTTGCCAAGCATATGTACTGGAGCCTTGCATAGTTCATTAAAGCGGTATTGGGCAGACTCTGGAGAATATTCTGAGAGAGGCAATTGGTTACTAATGCATTCTCTAAGTCATATGTTAAAAGTTTCCTTTTTATAAACAATGGGGATGCGTCATTCAGACAAAGCTTCCTAAGGAAAAGCAGATGTCCATCTACATCTGGTCAGATTTGCTCTAAGTCTGCTATGTACTCTTCTGTGCTGACTGTGGTGAATGAAGAAGCAAAAGGCACATGGAAGCTTTTCCTATGATGTCATGCCGGGGTGGAGCAGATGATAGCCACACTAGACACTGAATCTCTCAAGATATCTGAATTGCTCAGTATTGACTCTCATTTTCCACCCATTTTCTATTCTTCATCAATCTTCAATTCTTAAAAAAATCCACGTGGAGAAAGACAAGGATATGAAATTAAGTAAAATCTATTCTTTTATCTCAAAAGAATGATTCATGATATAGAAACATACACATTTTAACATTGTAAGAAGAGGAAAACAAGCATTGGTCAGATAGCAAAGCATAAATGGCTATACAGTATGACTGGGTTAATCCATTCAAAATAATTTTAGAATCTTTTATTGTTTTAGATTGTATTAAAGCATGATTAGACAAATCCACAGATGATTGCTTTGTCTGTGGCTATTAAATGCAGTAGCTGGATGGAGCTTTGAGTTTTGTGAAAGTATCATCCTTGTATCTGTTCTTAATATAGAGAGAAGAGTGACAATATGTGTAAGAACAGTTTGCAGAACACTGAAAAAAGCTGATGAAACAAAATCCAAAAGAGACATCCTCACTTGCATCATGCATCCATTCTCTGTATAACTTCCATTAATTGACTGATTTGCTCTTAATGGAGGCTTCCAAAATGTCCTGACTTATTCCAGTGGAGGAAGGAAGCAGGAAGAAGAGTGCAAGAGTATAGGTGAACTATGGGAGGGACATGAAACAGAGACAGCAGAGTATCAAAGCATGTATCAGGTTGGCTACCAGCTTGTCTGATAGAAGCCTTTTGAAACCCTCCTTTGTTAGATGGGAGATGTCCAGCACAGAGAAACCTCCTTACCTGAGCATAGGCATTGGTTCACATTGGCTTTCATCTTCAAAACTGTTTGTCTCAGGATAGGAAGAAGGAGGTTTGAAATGTCTTCCAGAACATAAGCAATATTCTGCTGTGAGAAATATTTCTGATAGTTGTGAGTGTTGTTGCAAACAAGTCAGAATTACATTATCCATACTGAAGAAGTCATTAGCAGAAGACTTGTGAAAGTATCAAGAAAACGGGGTGGGAATGTGGCACATTTTAAAAATGCTGGTTTCTACGCAACATCCTATGTTATTGAATTCTGTGGAACACACAAAACAATCTCTGATGTCATGTGAGTGTATGTATTTGGAGAAATCAGCTAGATGCTTATTCTATTTGCTACCCAGCTTTTATGACAACCTTGTGAGTGAGGGACTGCCAAGAACCTTGGTCAGCACCTGCACTCAGGCTTGCAAACCCAGGGCTGTGGCCTCCTTGACTGAATCAATCCGCCTGTCATGCAGTCTTCCTCCCTTCCTACTGCCTTCCACTTGACCACACTTTTGGGCTTCACCTGATTTTGGGCTTTGGTCCTTAACATTTTTCTGCAAGTAATATGGTGTCATCTGCATATCTTAAAATTGTCCATGATCTTTCCTCTAGTTTTAATGCCTGTTTCCTCTGAGTCTAATCCTGCTTTCTGTGTGGTATATTCTTCATATGAGTTAAAAAGATAAGGTGATAAAATGCAGCCTTATCCAACCCCCTTGTCAATTAGAAATTCTCCATACCATGTTTTGACGGTGGCCACTTCTCCAGAATATAGGATACATATCAGGGGCAATCTAATATTGTGGCACTCCTTTTTCTTGTAAAATGAGCCATAATTTCCCATGGTCTACACAGTCAAAGGTTTGACTGTATTCTACAAAACGTGAGCTCGGTGGAAGATGGCGTCAGGGTCGGCAGCTCCATCAGAGTCTCTGTTGCAGTTTGTTTTTCTTTGGTTTAATAGCTTCATTGCTTCATTGTTTTATTGTTTTGCTGTTCTTGTGTTGTCTTCCCTTCAATTTTCACTTTCTATGTTTACTTTCTGTTATAATTTTTACTAACTGCCTTGTATTCCGGCTCCCTGCTTTGCTATCTAATGCTTATCTACAAATGCTAAGTTTCTTAAAGTTGTTGTGTCTTTGGTGAATTTTGGTCGGCTGTCGGCTACGTTTGCTGTCTTTGGCCAAGGAACTAACTTTGAAGGATATTTTTTTGTTTGCTGTTTCGCTGTTTTGCTGGAGCGGGTTCTGGTGAAAGGAGGCTGTTGTTGAGTGAAAGAGTCTGCAAAACTTAATGATCATTAGCTAGATCTTAAAGCTGTTGGGGCGAATTTTGGATACTTCAAGAGCTCTTGAGAGAATAAACCATGCTTACTAGAAAGGCCTACAAAACTTTAGGCATTTTGCCAGCTTTTGAGAGTATCCCCTTGAATCCTAGAAAAGACCAGATGAAAATCACACAGTTTTTTGCTCCCATGGAAGCTGATAAAGTGGTGGAAGCTGAAGCAGTACTTCTTGCCAATTCTGTGTTGGACAGGGCTCTGGATCTTAAAGGACTATCACAAACTCCACAGAGCCCTACTGCAGAGCTAGCCCTTTCCAATCTTGCATCTGAGTTGTGCTTTGCAGAGAAAGCACTATCACCTGACTCCAGTCAATCATCAGGAAAAGCACACTGGCCATTTGAGAAGACATCAAACCTTCTGCATGATTCTGCCTCCCACCTGTCCCACATAGGAACAATTATGGGCTGCCCTTTAAATCAAATAAGATGCGTAAAAGGGTCAATTTTCCTGTTGAAGCCTCATCTTCTTCCGATATTAAAACCTGTTCAGGATGCTGCCTGGATAGAAGAGTTCATTCAAAAATAGCGTATTGATCTCACATGCTACAATGTGCCTAATGGTCCAAATGCTAAGTTGCAATCTACATGCGTTCAAACAGAGGATTTGGACTTTAACTCTATTCTTTTACAAGGGGGGCTTCTCATGATGTATGAGGAACTTGTACTTGTTAAAAATTTCCTTAGAGGAGGAGTCATGTCTGTGACAGGGTCAAGAAAACAATCCCCAAACAATTCCATAAAAAATAGTAAGGCTGAGTTAAAGGGAGTTGGTAAAAAACAGAAAAAAAAAATCAAAAAATCAAAAAATTAAATAAGGTTAATCAAACACGATGCTACAGGAAAATAGATTAGGTGTGTTTGTTTAAATTATTGGACAACACTTACTCTCTTAAAAAATCAGATCACAAAAGTTGTCTGAAAAATCAGAAAAAAAGATAAAAAGAAGGCAAAGGAGAGCGTGCATAACAATACTGCTTTGCAGTCATTTGATGCAGACAGCCGTTCAGGGACGTCTGTGGGTTTCCTAGTAGATAAGGTCTCCATGGCCGGAGAGTTGTTGGACCCATGGGAAGAAGTCCTTTGGTCCAACTGGAGGTCTAATACAGACAATGCTCAATTTCTGGTGGTGAAATCGGATTCATATACAAAAGTTCCCCAGAAGGATGCAGCGACAAGACATAAAGTCATGGACTCTGGCTGGAATTTGGACTTGATTCCTCAAAAGCTGTTCTTTTTTTTAAATTACCCAAAGCCATTTGGTTTTCTTACATTATAGAATTGTATTTTTCATTCTTTAGATATTAATAATGAAATTTTACCAGGTGTTTTGAAATTTAAGGATGTAGTTTTAGTGGAATATTTTTACTATGATGGTTTTAAAGCTCATGCTGCAATTACATTTAGAAATAGCGCTGTTGCCAATGCAATATATAAGGCTAAGATGCTTTTTAAAACTTGGGTATCAATATTGTAAGATTTTTTGAAAACCAAGCCCCCCATCACCCCTAATCTATCGTTCTTATAATATGAGGTTGGATAAGGATACTATATCTGCTCATAATACTATTAATTTGATTGATTTGAATGAGCCTCAGGTGGCTCTTCATAATGATAGTCACTTAGTTTCTAGGGGTTTGGACTCCCGTGCTAATGCATTTTGCCAAGCTAACCCGGTTACTTGTCAGACTCTTTATGAAAGGATGGAACCATTTAATCTAGAGGAGAAAGCTCTCACAAATTCATTTTGGTCTTGGCCATCCTCTGTTCAAAAAGATTTTGGACAGACTAGATCTGTTGAGAAATTGTTTAGAGCATAAACCATCTTTCTCCTCAAAGATGTCAGTTGTCCCTAAAGAGAGCCAAGTTACTTGTTTGTAGCAGTTAGATGCCAATATAGAAAGTGATGTCTAGGATACCTGTCAGATAGTAGTGGAGCCGGGGGATGTAGCATGTATGGATACAGGAAAAAAGGGGAGAACTCAGGTTGTCTCTGTAGAGATAAATCACAGGGCACCTCTACTGCCCATGATCAAGTAGAGGGAGAAGTTTCTGTTCTACCTAAATTTATTGCCAATGGTCAACAGAACAACAATAATTGGGTTAAAATGAGGTACCTGGATGATGATGAGTTGGGAAGAGTACCAGGTTCATGTGGGGCAAAACCCTCTGACTGAGTTGTTATTTACCCAATAAGGTCCAATGTCTGTAAACTGAGTCCTCTGAAAGATGAGTTTATTCACCTTGATTGTAAAGAGGTACAGCCGTTATTCAGTTAGCCAGGTCAGTTAAAACTGACTGACCAAATGCGGATTATCAGGTTCAGTCTCGGGCCCCTTTGTTATTCTGTCCGGTCCCTTGTTACTCAGTGCATAGTGAGACTTCAGGCTTAACCCTGAATTATGAGTGTCATTGCTCCATCACCCCAGTTAATATGGTCTCCTGGAATATAGCAGGCTGGAAGGCTTCCCTTTTTTGGGGAGGATTTTTTTGGATTTTTATCCAATTTTGATTTGATTGCTCTCCAGGAGATCTGGCTCCAAGCTGGGGACAGGAATGTACTGTCCAGGTACAAAACCTGGTATGAACCTGCACAGAAAATTAAAAATAAGGATAGAGCCTCTGGAGGACTATTAATTGCAGCCAAAGAAGAGTTAGGTTGGAAGGGAGAGTTGGTTTCTTTTTCTATCTTACTGCAAAACTGCTTAATAGTCAAGTTGAGTTCTCCTTGTACAGTCATTATCTTGGTCAACATCTATATTCATCCAGTAAATTCCCCTTGTTATTCTAAGGAAGTGTGGGCTCTCCTGGAGCAACTGCTAGATGAGTTAAGTAAGGGATTCCCAACTGCTTTACAAATTTTGATGGGAGACTTTGATGCCTGAATAGGTACATCACCCCAAAAATTCACGGATTTGGGAGGCCTCCAGGAGGAATTGCAAGATGTGTTTTGTTGGTTTTCTAGTGATAAAAAGTCAAATCAAGCTGGGCAAAAATTTCTAGGGCTTTTGCTTTCATTTGATCTTCAGATCCTTAGCTCTAGTGATTACAGAGCACTTTATCCATTTACTTATTTTACCCACAAGGCTGGTAGCGCTATTGATTATATATGTGCCTCAAAACATAAGAGACATCTTTTCTCAGGTATTTCTGTAAATATCTGAGAGAATAGCGATCACCAACCAATATCCACTTGGATAATGCTCGAATCTGATTTAAGAAAATCATCACAAGTAGACGGGCAGGTGACTCAGGGCCTTGACATTGTGCAAAAAAATGGCAGCAAGTGGATGTGAAGAAACTTAGCTCTTTTTATAAGTCAGAAGTGGGTGGTGTCCTTGGTAGTATGATTTGCTGTCCGGAGGCAAATATTACTCAAGTCCTGGTAGCATATCATGCCATTTGCGCTCAGATCAAACCTCTGTTACTGTCCCAGTTAACAGCAAAAGCCTGCAGGAATAAGAAGCATCCCAACATAAAAAGCATTTGATGCTGTATGTCATAGATTGAGGACACGCTTGAGGAAACAAATAAGAAAGGTTCAAAACTTCCCTAATAGCAGTGCGTATTTTTCTATGCTTATTACTAGGAGAAAATATAAAAAACTAGTTACAGTAAAAAAAAACCCAACTATGTTGCCAGATGTTGGGCAGATTTGGAAGCAGCGACCATTAATAAAAATTCTGCTCAGTTCTGACAGTTAGTAACCAGAAAATTGGGTGACTGCCGTTACGATCCTGGGGCCCCCATTTCTGCTTCAACCTGGGAAGCCTTAGGAGCCCTTAACAATGGATAGCTCCTTGATGGATGAAGAGACTTTTGGGAACATAAATTACTTCCCAAAATGGCCCACGTTTACCATGCAGGAAGTCAAAGCCCTCATTCAGTCTTTAAAGAACAGTAAAGCTCCAGGAGAGGATTTCATGCCACCTGAATTAAGAACAATATAGATTGGTGGACTGTGCTTTTGGCTGGCTTATTTACTCATATAAATGACACGGGATGCATGCTCAATGAATGGAACCTTGGCATAGTTATTCCTCTTTATAAAAAAGGGGATCAAAAATAAAAATTATAGGCTGATCAGTTTAATAGATATTGCAGCCAAAATCTATGCTAAGTCCATTTTGCAGAAACTGGAGGACTAGCCTGAACAAAACTCCATCCTAGCTGAAGAACAGGCAGGTTTTAGACAGGGAAGGAGCACCATTGATAATTGCCTCACCCTCCTGCATCTGATTTCAAAATACCTGGTTAGAGGTGGACAGCTTTATACTGCGTTTATGGATCTAAGCGCAGCCTTTGACTCAACAGGAGGCTCCTTTGGAAAAAATTCATGATGACAAACATTGATGGGAGACTTCTCCATCTAATAATGGCTCTCCACAGGGATACAAGTTTACAGATTAGATCAGGTGTAAACCAAGCCTTAACAAACTAAATTTCCACATTGAAAGGAGTGCGTCAAGGCTGCATCTTGGCCCCATTTCTTTTTAATTTTTATATCAATGATGCAGTTTTCACTATGTACAACTCTGATTTCCATATGCCCAAGCTCCTGGACAGACCAATAAATGTGCTCCTGTGTGCAGATGACATGATTCTACTTTCTACAACTCTGGTAGGCCTGAGCAGACAGTTGAGAAAATTTAGTGTTTACTGTCAGCAAAATGATTTGGTACTTAATAACAATTAATCTAAAATTGTAATTTTTGGCAAAAAGAGGACCTGTCATAAATGGTTTATTGATTCTAAAGAAATAGAACAGGTAAGAGCCTATAATTATTCAGGTATTGTCTTTTCAGCCTCAGGTTCCTGGTCTCCCCAGATAAAGAGGGATGCATTAAAAGCCTCAGCCAGTGTCCATACATTGAATAAATTATTTAATTATAAATACCCTGGTTCACTTCTCCCAATTATAAAAGCGTACAAGTCTAAGGTGTTGCCAGTGTTAATCATTGGAGCAGAAATTTGGGGATTTGCTTCAATCAAGAATATTTTGTTTCTATTTTTTATTTTTTAAAATCAATATTTACAAGTATCATTCCAACGGTCATATTTTGTTTTTCCAATTGTATAAAAAATACAATTCTTCTATTAGTTTGCTTTTATCCGTACATTTACAGTAAGGGTCTTCCTTTACAAAGATTAAAAAATGTACCTTTACAAAGATTCTATTATCTTTAACTTACCCTTATCTACATTCTAGATACATAAATTCCACTTCCCACCATCCTCTTGTTTGGTTGATTATCTTATTTCTTAAATTTTCCTCTTAAACTTTATTACCTCTGTTGGCCTGCCAGCATCTCATGAAAGATTCCAATTTCGTCAGTTTTTCATACTTCTTGCTTAATTTTTTGACCATTCTCATTCCCTTTTCATATTCTACAAATCTTTAATTTTGTAATGCCCAACTTTGTTTCATGTAGTTTTAAATTGGTGCCGTTTCTCTTTCATTCTTCCCCCGCATCTCGCCCCTCATTGCAATAGTTAAATCATCTAATGTTATCAATTCCATTAATTTAAGCAATCATTCATCTATTTCCAGAGTAGCGTTATTTTTCCAGTATTTAGAATATATTATTCTTGCTGCTATAACCATATAAAGTACTGCTCTCCAATACCTCATTGATACCTTATCCATTTTGTGGAACATATTTAGTAAAAAGATCTCAGGGGATAATGGAATATTTATCTGTAAAATTTCAGTTATTCTTTTGTGAATATTTTTCCAATTTTTTTTGCTTTGGGGCAAGACCACCACATATAAAAGAAAGTGCCATCTTCTTCATAGCATTTCCAGCATTTATTTTTTTGTGTTTTGTACATTTTGCTCAACTTTCCCGGATCTAAGTACCATCTGTACATCGTCTTAAGATGATTTTCTTTCAGATTCTGGGCTATTGTAAATTTTTGAGTATTTCTCCAGCTCTTTTCCCAGTGTTACAGTTTAATTTCATGTCCTATATTACGTGCCCATTGAATTATGGAGTCTTTGATTGTTTCTGTTTCCAATTTGCAGTCTAGTAAAATTCTATAGATTTGGGATGTTAGATGTTCCGATTTCTCAAAAATAACCTTCTCGAACTCATTTAATTGTTTTCCCCCCCAAAATCTTCAAGTTTTGAGTCCATTTTGAATCTTTCTTTCAGTTGGAGGTGGAGAAACCATTGACAATAGAATCCCTCCTTCTCTAACTCCTCTCCTGATTTTATTCTTAAGTTAGCTTTCCCTTCTTCAATTATTATATCTTTATATCTGAGCCATCTTTCTTTCAGGTCTTTCCATCTTCCAAATAAAGCCTTGTGTGGTGATATCCATAATGGGGTTCCACTATACATCTTATGTTTGAATTTCTTCCTTATTTCTAATAAAGAGCGTTTTAGATAATGATTCACAAAGTCTTTATCAATTTTAGCTTTATTGTACCATAAGTACCCATGCCATCCAAATCTCAAGTTTGGGCCCTCTAATTTCAATATTCTTTCATTTTTTAATGTAATCCATTCCTTTATCCAAGTTAGGCCATTTGCAAGATAATAAAGTTTCAGATCTGGGAGTCCATATCCACCTCTTTCTTTCCTATCCGTTAGAATCTTCCATTTTATTCTTGGTTTTTTTCCTCCCCAGATGAAATTAGATAAATCTTTCTTCCATTCCTGAAAACATCTATCATTTATGATTATCGGTAGATTCTGAAAAAGAAAGTTTATCTTGGGGAGGATATTCATCTTTATTGTTGCCATTCTCCCCATTAAGGATAATTTCAATTTTGTCCATTTCTGTATTTCTCTTTTAATCTCATTCCACATTTTTCATAATTATTTTCGAACAATTCATTGTTTTGCTTTGTGATCATGATGCCCAAATATTTTATCTTCTTATCTGTCTTAAATCCAGTTGTAACAACTGTAACAATTCCAACTATAACAGTAACAAATCCAATTGTAACAATTCTTCCGTTTCTTCCTTTCTCATGTTTTTACTTAAAATCTTTGTTTTGTTCTTCTTAATTTTAAATCCTACAATCTCTCCAAACTTTTTACATATTTCCATTAATTTTTGCACACTCTGTTTGGGATCCTCTAGAAAAATTACTAAGTCATCTGCATAGGCTCTTAATTTGTATTCTTGACCTTTTATTCTTGATCCTGTGATTTCTGTTTCGGATCTAATTGCTCTTAAAAGGACCTCTAGTACCATTATAAATAATAACAGTGAGAGTGGGCATCCTTGTCCAGTGCCCTTTTTAACATAAATGGGTTTAGTCTTCTCTCCGTTGATTATAATTTGGGCCTTGCAATTTTTATAAATTTCACCAATCCATGTAATAAATTTTTGGCCACAGTTCATCTTGTTAAATAATAGCATCATAAATTCATGATTAACGTTATCGAACGCTTTTTCTGCATCCACAAAGATGATCGCAATTTTTTTTCATTATGTTTTTCATAGTATTCTATCATATCTATCACTGTTCTTGTATTATCTCTTTTGTATCTTTGAGGTAAAAAGCCGCTTTGGTCTTCATGAATGATTTTCTGTAATATTTTCTTGAGTCTGTCTGCTATTATATTAGCAAGGATCTTATAATCAATGTTTAGGAATGATATTGGACGGTAATTGTTTGGATCCCAGGAATCTTTTTCTTTTTTTAATATTAAAGTTATGTTTGCATCATTCCAGGATTGTGGCTTGCCCAAATTTGCAATTTCATTAAGCATTTTATGCGTAGGTGAGATTAATTCATCCTGGCATGCTTTATAATATAATGGTGAAAATCCATCGAGGCCGGGTGATTTAGCTGTTTTTAGTTTTTTGATCGCCTCTGTAATCTCCATTATGGTTATCGTAGAATTTAAACTATTTTTTTGCTCCTCAGTTAATCTAAGAATATTTTGATTCTTCAAGTAATCTTCTATCTTTTTCTTTCTGTCCGGATTAGAGATATTCTCAAAGAGATCTTTGTAATATTTTCTGAAGATACTTTTTATTGTATCTTGATCTGCTACCACCGATTTCCCCTTGTAAGCTTGTAGGATCAGATTTTTCTCTCTATTTTTTCTTAATCTGTAGGCTAACCACTTGCCTGGTTTATCTGCACTTTTATAGTGCCCTTGTTTAATTCTTCTTAATTTCCTCTCGATTTCAATCGAATTTTCAGATCTGATTTGTTCTTGTAGTATCCTAATCTCTTTTCTTAATTTGTTATTAGCAGTATCATTTCTTAATCTTTCTTCTTTTTGTTTGATCTCCGTCTCTAACTTCTTCATCTTCTCCTGTCTTTTGTTTTTCCATTCCATTTTATGAATAGTCCTCTCATCACCGCTTTTCCGGCATCCCAGATTGTTTTCATTGTTACGTCCTCTGCCATGTTTTCTTTAAAGTAGTGTTTCAGCTCCTCTTTTGCTTTTTTTAAAGTATTCTTCATTTTGAAGTATTAAATCATTAAGTTTCCAATTTCCGTATTGATTTTTTTTCTTATGCTCAATTTCATCTGAATCGGGTTATGGTCAGACGTGATTCTTGGAAGTATTTCCATATCATATATTTTTGCATGCAGCACCTTTGAAATTAGGAACATATCTATCCTTGACAGAGTCTGATGGCTATCTGAGTAATAAGTAAATCCTTTTTCATTTCTGTGTTTTAGTCTCCAGCATCTGTCAATGACATATCATCCATTAATTTAAAGAAACTCTTTGGCAATTTTCCTTGTCTTTTCTTTTGACCATTCTGTGTTGATCGCTCTTTCTCAGGGTCTAAAACTCCATTCATGCCCCCCATAATTAGAATATTTTCTTGATTCTTCTCTGAAGTATATCTCTGTAATTCTTCCTCTATTTTGCTATAAAACTCACTTTGATTTTCTAATGGGGAGTAGATTCCAACCAACAGTAATGTAAGATCAGGAAATTGTGCTTGCACGCCAATATAATAACCTTGCTCATCAAGAAAGACTTTTTCTGAGGGAAATTTGAAGTTCACATATATGACCACTCCTCTTTTCTTCTTTTGGTATGCTGAAATGTAACTTTTCTCAAGTTTTGGACTTCTTAAGTATTTAACATCTGCTTCCCGAATCTTAGTTTCTTGTAAACATATAACATCTGATTTTTTTTTCTAAGTACTGGAATACTTGTCTAGATTTGTAGTTTGAATTCAATCCTTTAACATTCCATGATAGACATTTTATTGACATTTTCTTATGCTTCTCCTCCTGTGATTAACTTCTCTTCTGAATCTAATTCCAGCTGCTCAGCTTCTTATTCTTCTTCTTGCTCCTCCTCCTCTTCTTCTTCCGCTTCTTCTTCTATGTCTATCTCTCCTTCCGACTTATCCCTCCATAGTTTCTTTTGTTTCTTTGTACTTAGTTTCTTTCTTTTTTTTTGTTCCGGGTTTTCCAATACTTCTCTTAATTTCTCCTGAGTTCATTTGCTTGTGAGGGGGTAATAGCCTTGTATCTTTTTAGTTTAAAAGTAAAAGAGACTCCCTTGATTCTTTCCCATTTGTACCTTATTCTGTGTCTCTGCAGCAGCTGTATTAGATTTTTGTATTCTTGTCTTCTCTTGAGTATTTGAAAAGGTATATCTTTAAATAATTTTACTTCTTTTCCTCCACTATTAATTTTTCCTCATAATTTTTGTGTAAGATTTTTTCTTTCACCTTTGTTCTTGTAAAGCAAACAATAATATCTCTTGGCCAGTTCCTTTCTTTTGTGATCTTTGAGTTCAATCGTAAGATTCTATCAATTTCCACTTCCATTTTTAACTCTGATAACTCAATAAGTGCTGCCAAGTCTGGGATTAATCTGTCATAAAGATCCTCCCCTGTCTTGTCCGCAATCCCTCTTAGTTTGAGGCATTTGTCCCGATATCTCATTTCTTAGATCTCTATCTCTGACCCATTTCTTTTCTGATTATCATTCAGTGTCTTCATCTCAATTTCTACATTTTTTGTTTTCTCCTCTAACTCTTTTATGTCTGATTTCACTGTCTTCATGTCCTTGTTTATCTTTTCAATTTTCTTATTAAAGCTTTCCAATTCTTTTTTAATATCCATCTTGATCTCAGCTCTGGTTTCTTTTAATTCTTGCCTGATTTCTTGCTTAAAATTTCGTAATTCTTCTAGTATTTGTTGACACAACCCTGGAATCTGTATTGGTTGCTCCATGGAGGGTTTTCTTTCCACTGTTATTTGAGATTGGACGTAAGGTGATGTTTTCTTTCTACTGGCCATTTTCTTACAATTTCAAGGTTTCTTACAGTTCTCAATAAATTTGTTATGGTTTCAACTACTATATATTACACTTTTAGTATGTTTCAATATATTTCAAAATATATTAAATATATTTCAAAATAATTTACCAAATAATTCGTACTGCAAAGTCTTAATTTCTCTTTTCCCTGTTTATAATATTCCTTAAATATTTCTAATATTGTGTTTGGTTTTCATATCTCACCTTTGCCACTAGATGGAGCTCTTAACACATTTTTGTTACACAGCCTCATTTCATTTTGTAATGTTTTCTTATCTATTTGAAAGTTTATGTCATCCCCCTTATCTTTGTTAGGTTTAGTTCCTTTTCAAGGTCAGTTTGTACAGCTGTACTCAAGTAAAGCAATTAACCTCCCCTTTGCCTTTTTCCCAAACTTATTCAGCTGTGTCCAAGAAATTGCATAAGATCAAATATACAATATACAATTAATTTTTCCTATTTTTCTAGTCTATTTAAATATAAAAATTAATATTTAATTCTAATCAATTCTTATCAGTTCTTATTAATTAAGCCATTAATATACTATATTAATATACTTGAATTCATTGAACATATATATCAAATCTCCTCCCCCCACTATATTGATTTTTAACAGTTTAGTTTAGAGTGTCCACTTATCTTCTCCTCACTATCCAGTTCGTTTCTCACTTCCCCAAGTAGGATATTCTGTCACACTGTATCTTCCTTGTGTTATTTTTGTTATGCCCTCTCCGGCTCGTTATGGTTACTTTATATCTTTGATTCTGTTTTAAGTCCCGTAGTTCTCTTTATATCTTCAAGAAAATTACAAAGTATCCTTAACTGCACCTCTGACACAGTTCCTCCCAAAAAAGCCAATTTTTACATCTTTTTCCATCGCTCTTTATTTACACTCCTCTCTACTCATAGCTCATTCATCTCTGCTTCTTTCAACCAGTTGTCTTTCAGCCACATGTTAAAAAGCACAGTCCATAAAGTAATCAACTGGTTGTCTTTTTGAAAGTCCATTTTTATTCCTGTTTTTTCTGTTTTCTTTCCTGCCTGCTAGTAGTGCTCCATCTTCTGTCCTCTTCCCTGATGAGCTCTGCGACAGTTTGGCAAAGCTTATTTATATACTACCTTTCACTTCATTTAATGTCCAAATTTCTTACTGATCTCTCAAGATTTTTTCTTGAACTTTCTCAAAGTCTGTTAGGCATAAACCTGAAAAAAGCCCAAGTCCATAAATATGTCGTTTATCTCGCAGCTTACGATTGAAAAAACGCCACCAGTATACTTTATTCTTGAAGCCTCTTATTTAATCGTTGGCAAAGTCCGTAGATGTAGAGGTTTCAAACCACCATTCAAGAGTCTGTTTCCTTGATTTTTAATTACGAAGGCTTACTTACTTAATTCTTTAAAAAAAGATTTTGGCATTACTTGTGCCGATTTGATGATCCGCTGCTTTCCTGTGCAGTCGTGGTAACTCTTCGACCCACTCTCTCGTCATTCGTCTTCTCCGATCTAACTTTTGCTGGTTCTTGAAGACCAATGGGCGGATTCGGGTCCCCTTTGAGTCCCTCTGAACCCCCTTTACTGGGTGTGTGTGTTATTGACCAGCTCTTTTGTTTTAAAACAAGCCGGCTACACCGTGTGAGGTGACAGTTAGTGGTGAGCGATGCCACTGAGCTGCCTTTCATTCCACCATTAAACCAGGAAGTCTCGATCAAGAATATTGATAGAATCCAGAACAAATTTTTAAGACTGATACTGGGAGTGTTAAGAACTTCTCCAGCCCAGGCAGTCATAGCTGAATTGGGTATGGCAGCCATTTCAGATCTATGTCTCATTAGGTTATTTAATTTGTGGATTAAACTATCCCAGATGAATATGACAGATTGTCCAAGATCTGTTTAAACCAACAAGCACTTAAGCCTATAAGTAACTCCTGGCTTTCCAATTTTTAAAAAATGCCTTCAAAGCAGGGTTTGAGCATTGAGGCTATTAGTTTGTGCAAGTCCAATACCAGAAACATGTTTAAACAAAGAGTGATGGACATCAGAACGCAATTAGATCTAGCTGCACTGTCTTCCATAAGATCCATGAAATGGTTAGCAAAGACCAAATCTCTTTTTCAGGAAGAAAAATATTTGTCCTTTGCAATGAAAAGGGACTTGCGCATGGCCTTTATACATCTCCGCTTTGAGCAAATGGAAACTAGGATGATGCAAGGTAGTTATCAGGGTATTCCTGTTCAAGTTAGAATTTGCATATGTGGGGCATCTGCCATTGAAGATCTTGCCCATTACTTATTGCACTGTCAGCTGTATGTTAACATTAGAGTCCACTACTTCAACCCATTTCTAGTTAGTTGGAGGGAGTAAGATGAGTCCAAGCTGACTTTTCTTTTGGAAGGGGTTAATCCTTTTGTGACTCAAAGAGTGGCCCTCTTTGCGTATTATACAGCTAAATTGAGGAAGCAAGTAGTAGATAAAGGGTCTGCCTTGCTGGCTCATGGGTAATCTTTTTTTTAATTAATTGTGTGGTGTTCTAGTGATTCAGAGGGGTTGGTCTTTTTAATCTTTTTTAATCTGAAAAATTGTTATTTTATCTGTAAGTATTATTTTGTATTTTATATTTTTACCACTTGTCAATGTGTTTCCTTGCTGATGATGCTGTTTCTCTTCTCTCTCCCATGCTTGGGGTTTTGTTCCCTCTTTTTAATTGTCTGATATTATCAGGATCAGATTCAAACATGACAAATAAACATGCGAAAGCAAGGTTTATTGAAGAGCATGACCAGACAACAGGCGTTAGTGAATCAGAATAACGAGAATTCCGAAACTAGCTACTTATACTATGCAAGTTTCCCACAAATATCATTAGTGTCAGGCTAACCGTGGTTGCTTACCTACTATCACCTTAGGCTCGGTATGTCTGGAGAGCCAAGGAAAGGAATGCAATAACAATGAACATCTGCAGCTAGCAAGCCAACTATATGAGATTATGGCACTGGAGTATTACAATTCCCATTCAAACAGTCTCCCATACATATATGGATGGTAACCCCGACATCCTGCCCGTCTTCAAAGAAAATAAAACAGGGGGGGAAAGGGGTAGGGAGGGGGAAGTGAATGAGAGAGGGGAGGAAAGGAACAAAAGTAGTAACAACGGTGTGGTAGAGATATGACAATGAGGTTGGAGATCATGGATGTGCGATGGCAGGAGTCGTTGGTTCAGGGGGCGAAGAGGAATCCAAAGAAGCTCTCTTGAGTAGACTGGAATGAAAGACAGTGTGAATATTTTTCAAAGAAGTAGGCAAATCCAGTTCAAAAGATACATTATTGATAGCACACTTCACAGGGAAGGGTCCTAGGAATTTTGGAGAGAGTTTCTTGGAAGGGGAGGGAAAGGAAGTGTTTTTAGAGGACAAATAAACAAGGTCACCAGGGCGGTAAGGAGGGTTGGGAATACGTTTGACGTCAGCAAAGCGTTTGAGAAGCCTTAGCAGTTTTTAGGGGATTGGCCACAGAGGTCCAGACGGAGGAGGCCTTAGAAATCCAAGCAGTGAGCGAGGGGGGAGTGTCAGGAGGAGAAAGGGGAAGGGGGGGAAAGGAGTGGGATTAAAGCTGTAGACAACTTCAAAAGGAGGTTTGCCAGTGGATGCATGCAAGGCAGAGTTGAAAGCAAATTCAGCAGAGGGGAGGAGGGAGGCCCAGTCAGACTGATTAGAGTTAACAAAACAGCACAAATATTGTTCAAGAGTTTGATTTCGGCATTCAGTTTGCCCGTCAGTTTGGGGATGATAGGCGCTGCTGAGTTTTTGGGTGATGTCCAGTGATTTAAGCAAAGAGGTCCAAAATTTGGAGGTGAAAACAGGATCACGGTCAGTGATAATAGCGGAAGGGAGTCTGTGTAGTTTCCAGACATGAGTTATGAAGAGATCAGCAAGTTTTTCCTCAGTAGGCACTTTCCTAAGGGGCACAAAGTGGGATTGCTTGGAAAGGTGGTCGGTGATCACCCACATGCAGTGAAAGCTTTGTGAGGAGGGGAGGCCCAATATAAAATCCCAAGCAATAACTTCCCAAGGTCCGGAAGGGATGGGCAGAGGTTGTAGTAATCCTTGAGATTTAGAGGTGGAGGTTTTACACAAGTTGCAAGTAGCACAGTTTTTGATATAGTCTTGGACTTGTTTAGTGAGGCCAGGCCAGTAGAAAAGTTTGCGGATAGCATGGAGAGTTTTAAGGAAACCAAAATGACCTGCAGGTTTGGAGTCATGATGCCTGAGGAGTATTTCAAGGTGGGCATCAGCAGGAACATAAATTTTAGATCCACAAAAAGGGAGGGTATTTACCCACGAAACTGAGTCTTTATGAGAGGAAAGCCAAGTATCAATGTGGCAGGAGTGCCTAATGAGGTCTTGTAAGGCAGAGTTGCAGAGTGTAGAAGTTGAAAGGCGAGATTTGTGAAGAGCACGAGTAGAAATTTGCAAGCCCAGAGTTTCAGGCGGAAACAAAGTCTTTTCAGGGGGGGAGGTCAGGGTGTTAGTCATGGCAGGGAAGCCATGAAAGAGGGTCTGTGAGTTTGTTGCTCTTGCCAGGCTTGAAGACAATCTTAAAGCGAAAGCACTGAAAGAATTCAGCCCACCGAGCTTGCTTGGGTGACAGTTTTTTTGTAGTTTTCAAAGTCTCTAAGTTGCGGTGGTCTGTCCAAACTTGGAAAGGCAGGTGGGCGCCTTCAGGCAAATGGCGCCAAGTTGTCAGAACAAAATGGATTGCTTTAGCTATCTTTTCCCAAATGGGCCAGTGAGTTTGGGTAGCTGAAAATTTCTTTGATATAAAAGCGCAAGGCTTTAAGGCACCGTCAGAGTCATGCTGTAAGAGCACAGCTCCCATAACAAAGTCAGAGGCATCTGTCTGAATTATAAATTCTTTAGATGTGTCAGGAAATAAGAGCAAAGGTTCTGAGGTAAATTTGGATTCCAAATCGTCAAAAGCCGACTGGTAGGCTGGAGACCAAGTGATTTTATTTACTTGGGAGGGCTTGCAGCCTTTAGGCTTTTTAAGCAAGTCAGTAAGGGGCAAAGCAATGTGGCAAAGTCTTTGATAAAGTTACGATAAAAGTTAGCAAACCCAAGGAATTGTTGAAGCTGTTTTTTAGTTTTAGGTATAGGCCAGTTGATGATGGCCTCAATTTTGGCGGGATCCATGTTCAGTGTGTTATGGAGAATGCGATAGCCTAAATAATCAAAGCTTTGAGTATCAAATTGGCACTTATTTAAGTTCACCACAAGTCTGTGATCTATAAGGCATTGTAAAAACAGTTCTGACTAAATTTATGTGTTTGTCCAGAGTGTCAGCATATATAAGGATATCATCCAGGTAAATAAGCACCCCTTCATATAACAAGTCATGGAAAATGGAGTTGAGGAACATTTGGAACACTGAAGGACCAGATTGCAATCCAAAAGGTAGAACAGTCCATTGAAAGTTGCCCAAAGGAGTGGAAAATGTGGTTAACCATTCGCTGTCAGGGTCCATGCGAATTCTGTGGAAAGCTTCCTTCAGGTCTAGCTTAGTGAAAAAACGTCCCTGAATCAATTGATCCAGGACAGTCTTAATTAGAGGAAAGGGGCAGAAATTCGGCAGAATAGCCTGGTTGACAAGGTTGTAATTAACAATCAACCTGGGATCCTTTTTTGAGTCCTTCCTTTTGTGGAAAAATACTGGGCTGGCTGTGGGGGCAGAGGATGGTTTGATAAAACCACGTTCCAAATTCTTATTTAAGAATTTTTCCAAGGCAGAGATTTCCTGGTGGCTCTTTGGGTAAATTTTGGGTTTAGGGAGCTTTATCCCATCAATCAACTTCAGTTTGCAATCCAACTCCCTGTGGGGGCGTAATTTTGCTTCTTTTTCATGAAACGCCTTCTGTAGATCACGGTAGTGTGAAGGAATCTGAAACAGCTCCTTAGGGGTTAATGAAAGTGCTGGGAGATGAGTGTTGTCTTTGGTTTTTTTAGCCCCCCTTAGTACTCCCTTAGCCCAGCCTGTATCCGGATTGTATTTTTGCAGCCAATCAATGCCCAAGACAATCTGAAATTGAACTCATTTTGGGACCAAAAAACACATTTTGCCCCCATAGACGCCCACATGAAAAGGGATGGGAGTACTACCTTGCTTTACTGATCCTCCCGCCATTGGGCTCCCATCCGTTTGAGTTAGTTTGATGGCTTTTTTGAGGGCTTGGTATTCAACATCAAGCTCTTGCACTAAGTCAAGGTGTAATAAACTTCTTGAACACCCAGAGTCAATTAGCCCCCTGCAAATTCAGAGCTTGCCATCCTTTCCCACCAAAGTTACTGTTGTAAACAAATGTGGAGATTTATGAGTACTCACATTAGTCGAACCTGCCGTATCCCATTCTTTGCTATCGCTTTCTGAATCTTGATCTGAGGAGTCATTAGGACTGTCCTCCTCATTCGGAGAAGTTCCCGCGGCTGTCTGTTTGATGTTACGTTTATTAGATGGTCTCGGAGTGTCAACTTTGTGAGGGGCGATCTTGCTTTTAGAAGGAGCCCCTTTCTGATCCACCGAGGGTGTGCCTTTGTTTTCAGGGCAGTCGCTGGCAAGGTGACCGTGTTTCCCACAGGTGAAGCAGCTGCCTTCTCGCAGACATCTGTTTCTTTCTTCGCTGCTCAGGAATGTGGATTTCCTCAGCATCATCAGCAAGGAAACCTCAGTGGCTAGTTTTATCCAGCCTAACAGGTTGTTAGGATCACCCTGGGTCAGACAGCCATGTAGAATAGCGAGGCTCAAGCCGTCCTTGTAAAATTCTTTCAGGACTTCATCTGTCCAAGGGACCTTCACAGCTAGTCTTCCGAATTCTCTGGAGTACTCGCCAACATCATTTTTCCCTTGTCTCAGTTTTTTATCTGGTATCTGGCCTTTTCCTGGAGATGAGGGTCTTCAAAGCATTCCCACAATTCATTCATGAACAGTTGTAAATTCCCCGTCTCAGGAGCGTGAGAATCATAAAGCTGCGCAACCCAATCAGCCGCCTCCCCTTTCAAGCGCTGGCTGATGTATCTAATTCGAGCTGCATCATCTGGAAACAAGTGTCCATAATCCAGCATGTAATTCGAAGCCATGGTGAGGAAAAAAGAAAGCTTTTCTCCGCTTCCGTTAAAAGAAGCCTTTAGCTCACCGACGCTCCTTGGTGTAGCTTGTGGCGGGACTGGTGCCACGGGTTGTGCTGGGGGGGCCGGCTGTCCATCTGCCGGCAGCCCGGCAATTGGAGGTCCTGCATCTGGTATGTGCTGATCTCTGGCCGGAGTTCTGCCCATCCATGGGCCCATGGCTCGCATCTCTTGGATGAGGGCTCTGAGTTGCAATATTTCCTCATCTTTTTTCTCCGTCTCTTCTTCTTTGGCCAGCAGCTCATCCACGAGTTCAGGTTCACGCGCTGAGGTGTCCCACCTAGCAGCCCTTCAGCGCTGACGAACCGTAGTAGTCGGCATCTTGCCCCAGGCTCAGGTGTGGCCCCCCGTGGGTGTTCCAGCAGGGAGTGAAAGCCTGACTTTGGGCTTAGTGTCAACGGGCAATGCACTAGCACCGCCACCTTCTATTTTGTCACTGTTTTTGTTTTCATCAATAGGAATTTCTTCTTGATCGCTTGGTTGATGCATGTTTGATTCACTCTGCCAGGATCAGATTCACACACGACAAATAAACATGCGAAAGCTAGGTTTATTGAAGAGCATGACCAGACAACAGGCGTTAGTGAATCAGAATAACGAGAATTCGAAAACTAGCTAATTATACTATGCAAGTTTCCCACGGATATCATTAGTGCCAGCCTTGTAGGTCAGGCTAACCGTGATTGCTTAGCTACTATCACCTTAAGCTCGGTGTGTCTGGAGAGCCAAGGAAAGGAATGCAATAACAATGAACATCTGCAGCTAGCAAGCCAACTATATGAGATTATGGCAATGGAGTATTACAATTCCCATTCAGACAGTCTCCCATACGTATATGGAGGGTAACCCTGACAGATATAGTCTGTAGACTGATTCAGTAAAGATTTGTTGGATGCAAAACACAGACTGACTTTCCTCTGAAATTCTTTGGTGCATTATCTAATATTTGTTTGCAGTATGATCATTAGTGCCTCTTTCTTCTTCCTCGTCTCTGTGATCTACAGAAATGGGTCATTCCTGCACCTGCGCAGCAGGTGATCTCCAGTGGAGTGCTTCAGGGTTCTGGCCTGGGGCCATTCAATATTAGAAATGATTTAGAACATGACATAGATCAGTGGTTCTTAACAGAGGATCTGCGGAGCCCTGCTGCTGGACAGCAACAGTAGCGGGTAGGAACAGGGATGCAGCAGTGGTGTGTGTGTGCACACATCTTAGGGATGCCGTAAGCCAGTTTTCAAAGGGGAGAGAAATGGTGACTAGAAAGAACCTTCTCGTGTCAGCAGTACTTTGTTGTGTGCCTTCAAGTCACTTCTGACTTATGGCAACCCAAGGGTGAAATTATCACAGTTTTGTTTGTTTGTTTGTTTGTTTTTTGCAAGTTTTGTTCAGAGCAGGTTTGCCTTTGCTTTCTTCTGATGCTAAGAGAATGTGACATGCCCAAGGTCAGCCAGTGTCTGAGTGGGGATTTAAATTCTATTCTCCGGAAGCTATAAATAAATATTTAAATATTTAAGTATTCTAAATTTAGGTATTTAAATCTTAAGTCTTGGGGGGTCGCGGGCAACAAATCATATTTACAGGGATCCCTGGTAAAGAAAAAGATTAAGAACCACTGACTTAGATGATGGGGTGGAGGAAATCGTTGGTGGCTAAGAGATTGGAAGATAGGAACAGAATTCAGAAGGACCTAGATAAACCAGAAAACTGGGCAGAAATCAATAAAATAATATTTCAACAGAGACAGGTACAAAATGCTGTATCTAGGCCACAAAAACCCCAAATGCAAATATGTAGCAAAGAAGGTTAATACTTTTTTAGCCTGCATTAATAGAAGCATAATTTTCAAGGTGAGGGATTCTGTATCAGTGGATTGTAGAGGTGGGCAACTGTAGGCTAATTTTCTGCCCTATGACCTTCAGGGGATCGCAGGGGCTGAGTGGAATCCAGGATTGATAAAATCCATGATTTTTAGAAAAATAAAAATGGAGTTTTAAATGTCGAATAGATTTTTTTTTTTTTTTTTTAAAAGAGGGTAATCATAATCAAAAGACTGGAACATATTCTGGGGCAAGAATCCTGACTTTCAACCAGTCAGTGATCCCCCTGATGTTAAAAATGCATATATTTCTTTTTTGAAATCTCTGTAAGCAGAGGTTTTTTTGGGATGAGTTCGTTAGACATCTTGTGTTATATAGCAAGGATTATACTAGGCTTGAAACTATGGATCTTGCTGGCACAGGCATCCAAACATCAACCTTCTATCAACTTGCTGATCAAAGAGCAGCTGAATGTTCAGCTGCCCTAGAGAAGCAGGGGACTTTGTCTGCACCAGCACAGATAACTCCCTTAAACCCTCTAAGAGCAACCTTTCCAGGAAAACAGATCATTTCATCTATATTGAAGGACCGTAAGAACTCATTAAGCACTATTTGCATTCCAAGGCTGGACCTCTTTACCTTTTAATTTCTCAGAAGAAAATGTGAAATATTTCATCCTTGAACTCATAAAATCCAAATGTATCCAGGCCCAATCCTTATTGTACCTCAGAACCTGCTCCAGCACAGCCAAGACTGGTTGTGGAACCTGTTAGACAGAAGGTCTCAGTTCTGGTTCAAACATCAATTCCATCTGATGAAAAACCCTATGAAATTCATGGGGTTGGCATAAGTCATAGAATCATAGAGTTGGAAGAGACCCCAGGGGCCATCTAGTCCAACCCCCGCTATACAGGAACTCACATCAAAGCACTCCCAACAGATGGTCATCCAGCCTCTGTTTAAAAACTTCCGAAGAGGGAGACTCACTGACTCACTTTTAACATCCAATCATCCTTAGAAGGTAGAGTATTGTTCTTCCATCCCTGGGCATATAGTAGTCTTCAAAATTCTGTGAATCAACATTTGAATTTGCACCAAGAATTTTTTGGCATTTTCACAAGTCCACCACATATAGAAAAATGTTTCTTCTTGCTTCTCACATTTCCAATATTTTAGTTCCCTTATACGTCTTAGATGAGTTCTCAGGTTCATAGACCAGTTTTCAGGTTCACACATCAAAGCGACATCATCATATAGAAGTTTTTTTTAAGATAACATAAATTTTAAACCCTTTGACTACATCCTTTCCGATTGTTACATCTGAATCCAAAGTTCTGAGCCCATTTTATCTTAAAATCTTTAACTTCTTCATCTTTCTTATCAAATTTTAACAGAAGTTTATACATTTTACCAATTATCTATTCATTAGTGCATTATTAGTGCATTATTGTAATTCAAACTCTGTCTTATTTTGTTCAAAACCATATGTTTTAAATTCATCTTAGATCTTTCAGGCTGCAGTAGATAGGAGAACCATTGAATGCCATAACCTTCCTCTAATAACTTCTTTTTCGCTTTCATTCTCCTTACAGTATCGATATTATAACCATTTATGTTTCCTCATTGTTTCTTTTCGATAAAAATTTTCTTATATTGAGACCCATAACAGCATTTTTGACATAACCTGGGTTAATATTTATTCCATATGTTCAATATGGCAAATTTCAAATAGTGATTGTTAAAATTTACATTCACTAACTTTCTCATGCCATAAACGTCAGTGCCAACAAAACCTCAGGTTATGTTATACCCTAGATGACTTGTACTCCAAGTTAGAATGATTTGAGAAAGACTTTGAGAATCCTTCAGGATTGTTGGTTTTTTTTTTGTAACTAAAGTTTTTGACACCCATATCATGTAAATTCTTGCAAATGATCTATGCTATTCAGAAAAATAAGTATATTTCTTCACGTCACTATTTTATATCTTCATATATTTACCAACTCCAATTTTTCCAGTAAGTCAAAAAAGATCTTTGGTAATTTACCTTGAAGCATCTTAATATATTTATATTTTTTCTGAGAGTTTATCTTTTTGAGGGAGAGATACCACCCCATTCCAATTTCCCATCAGACACCCATTATTATATGGCAAACCTGTCAGTTTGTGCATAAATTCCACATTAAAAAACAACAATACTCTATTGTTGTTTGGAACATTTACCCTCAACACCACTATGTCCTAGTCATTGGAAGTCAATCTGAACCCCCACCTATCTGCCTTTATCATCAACCAGACTTTGTTTGGAGCCAAAAGTGAATTTATACACAAAATACGAAATTCCTTTGGTCAGCAGAGATAAATTTTTCTCTTAACTTCTTGTTAATCAGTTATTTGATACCCTTCTTTGCTATATGTGGTTCCTGTAAACAAACTTACACCATAATTAATTTTTTCCAAATAATTAAATTAGCTTTCTCTCTTTTGCTGGAGTGTTAGTACCATTTATTTTGCATGTGAAACATTGTAATCCATTGTCTGGCCCTCTGGTCCAGTAAGTAGTCATCTGAAGCACCATGTAATTTCATTCTCTTCTTCAGACTCCATTTGATATCAGATTATTTGTAACTCTTTCTGCTTTAACGAAATCAGTTGGTCTTGTACTTGTTCCTTCTCTTCTTTATCTTCTGCTACTGGAAGAGATTCAGCAGTTGAATATGTTGTCTTAATTTAAAACATCATGAAAGACCAGTTTCTTCTGGCAGGCCTATCCAGATGATTTTTAAATTATGAATTTTGGTTGTTTTAATATGAATTGGTCTTGTATGTTCTTTTAAACTCATGTTATGAGTTTTTGAACGGTTTATGTGTTTTTAACTGAAGCTGTGTTATATTTTAGTCTGTTGTTGTTCCCCACCTCAATCCATGGGGGGAGGTGAGTAAGAAATTAACAGTCCAATGAGCAGTTTATAGATGAGTAAGACCAGCTGAATTATAGATAGAGGAAACACATTTTTGTTTGAATACATTAAGTGCCATAGGAAGAATTTCTTGCCTGAATATCTGATATGGCAAAGCAAATAATCTGAACTGACGAACAAAGATGCGCTTCCTACATCTCTTCTCTCAAAGACATCCTTCTTTTGAATGGGTTTGCTTCTCACCTATTTGCTTCTAGCACCGAGAGGGTGGATGCAGAGCAGAGTGGGAGGGAAGGAGGAAGGCAGGTATGATCCCCTGTAGAATTTTCACAAACTACAGCAACAAATCAATTAAGCCTTGGAAATTGTGTTATGCTGCTCCCTGTGTTAGCTAAGCTGGAGATTTGGACACAACCCTTTCTTTTTGCCTTTCACTGAATCCTGCAAAACTAGAGAATTTCCATCTGTCTGCTGCTTGGAGATGATCCACAAAAACTGGAAACTCATGGCTAAGCATGAGATCAGGCAACTATATGAGGGACAGCCCACTGCAGCGGTTTTGATTTTTTTTATTAGAACAGTTTTTTAAAATGAAATGACACATAAGAAAAAAGCCACATCTACTATCTAAACAAACAGATAAATTATCTAAACAACTAATAAGTGCACACAAAGCACTGAAGGTGTACAAAGGACACATGCATGACTTCCACTTCCCCAGAAAATGGTTATTTATGATTACTTCTTTAAAGTTGAGTTATTAATCAGTCTGCAAAACTGATTATGAAAATAATCAGCTACATTTATAGTTATACTGTAATTACTGCAGATGACACCAAATTGGGTGGGCTTGCTAGTATGTCAGAGTACAGGATCAAAATTCAAAATTACTTTGGTAGATTGGAGAGCTGGGCCAAAGCTAACAAGATGAATTTCAATAGAGAGAAATGTAAGGTCCTGCACTTAGGCAGAAAAGATGGAAGGCACAAGTATAGGAGGGGGACATGTGACTGGATAACAGTACATGTGAAAGGGATTGAGGAGTCTTGGTAGATCACAAGCTCAACATGAGTCAGCAGTGTGATGCAGCAGCCAAGAAAGCCAGCGCGATTCTTGGTTGCATCAATAGGAGTATGGTGTCTAGATTGAGGGAGGTAATGGTACCACTCTATTCTGCATTGGTTAGGCCTCATTTGGAATACTGTGTCCAGTTCTGGGCACCTCAATTCAAGGATACCGACACGCTGGAGCATTTCCAGAGGAGGGCAACTAAAGTGGTGAACGGTCTGGAAGCCATGCCCTATGAGGAACAGCTTAGGGAGCCGGGTATGTTTAGTCTGCAGAAGAGAAGGTTAAGAGGGGACATGATAGCCATGTTTAAATATTTGAAGGGATGTCATGTCAAGGAGGGAGTGGGCTTGTTTTCTGCTGCTCCAGAGACCAGGACAAGGAGCAATGGATTCAAGCGGCAGGAAAGGAGATTCCACCTGAACCTCAGGAAGAACTTCCTGACGGTCAGAGCTGTCTGGCAGTGGAATATGCTGCCTCAGAGTGTGGTAGAGTCTCCTTCTTTGGAGGTTTTTAAGCAGAGGCTGGATGGCCATCTGTTAGGAATGCTTTGATGGGTGTTCCTGCCTAGCAGGGGGTTGGATTCGATGGCCCCTGTGGTCATCTTCCAACTCTATGATTCTACTCTTTTACTTAAATGTGGTAATGCTACAATATAAAAAAATTATAATTCTCTATAAGAATATATCTAACTATACTATTTAAATCTGAAATGCTCCTTTTATCACATTTAGTGGTCCTGTCATGAAGCAAAAAAACATTGGAAAGCAATTCATCTGTTAATAGAAAAAAATATTAAGTATTACCTTAAAATGATGCCAAAAATCTATTTATTAGGTATGGAAAAATCTTATTGTATGTGATCATTGCTGCAAGGCTGTTATTTGTAAGAAATTGGAAATTTGGATATACTTCCAACAGTAGACAGTTGAATTTTGAAATTAATTGATATGGCTTTCAGGGATAAACCAACAATTTTAATAAGAGATGGTCATATAGAAAAATTTATTAAAGATTGGGACGCAGTAATCACATTTTTTAAAAATATATTTATTAAAGATGTAACACAAACAAAAAAAATAAAAGTAAACAATTATGCAATTCAAAGAATACAAAAACAAATACAGGTACAAATACACAGAAGAAAACATAACAGCATAAACAGATATAAATTTACATATACATAAAAATTTATATAGATATAAAAAAGTTTCCCCCCCGATGAAAGTACAGCTGTAAAAAAAAAAAAAGATCTTAATTCATACCTCTTCTGAATTGGAAAAGAGAGAAAACTAAATACAAATGTAATACAATGTAAATGTAAATGTAGTATAGATGTGATCCAATAATTCTCACCGTGAACCCTTTAACCTAACTACATCATTTAAGCCTAAAAGACATGAACGTATGACAAATATACACAGGTCTTCACATCTTTCTAGAAATTAAGAAACAAAATACAACATCAAGAGTTTAAATGTGTAAGCTCTGTAAATGATCTCCATTTGCTATGGACCACTTTCAGTAAAAATCATCTCCAAGGCATCAAACCCCCTTTGGATTCCTCCTAATGAAAAACCACAAAATAATTTAATCATAGAGTACTGTATTTGCCGGTGTATTAGACACACCAGCATATAAGATGCACCTCACTTATCAAGGGGTATTTTTCAGGAAAAAATTTTTAGTTCCCTGGTGAGGCAAAATGCACAGGAAAGGAGGGGGATGAAAAGAGTGCTGCACTGTGAGAAGAGGGGAATGAAAAGAGTGCTGCACCACCACCCCTTCTGGTTTTGCTTGGGCAGAGAGAACTCCCAGCAGAGTCAAAATGCATAGGAGAGGTGGGGAATGAAAAGAGTGCTGTACCAGGAGAAGAGAGGAATGAAAAGAGTGCTGGAGCAGCACCACCACTCCTTCCTGTTTTACTTGGGCAGAGAGAACTCTTAGCAAAGTCAAAATGCATAGGAGAGAAGAGAAATGGAAGGAGTGCTACACCAGGCTTCCACTACCCTCTCCCCTCTTATTTTCCCCCACAGGGAGACTTCCTTTTGCTCCACTCCCCTCCCCTGTGGTTTTTAGCATTACCATATTTGCTGGTGTATAAGATGCACCCCATTTTCAGAGGATATTTTTTAGGGAAAAAAAGTGTCATATGCCAGCAAATATGGTAATTGGCAATCAAATCCAGATACATTATCAATCCCAGTCTTTATCTGTAAGAAATCTTTGAGTGGTGCCCAATATCTACAAAATTTGCTATTTGCTATTTGCCATCTATACATCATTTTTAATAAGTTTTCTTGGATATCATATGACCTCGTAAAAGTTAAGTTGTTTCTCCAGATCTTTTCCCATTCTTCCAATAAAATATTATGTCTGAAATCTTTGGCCTGTTGGACCATACACTCTTTAACAGTCTCTTCCACCAAGTTTATTCTCAATAGCATTTCATACAATTTAGAAAGCAAACCTTTTTCTCTCTTAAATAAACCTTCTTAAAATTGTGTTGTCTTCAAATCCATGCCTCTAACTTTAAGGTCTTTGTTAAATTTATTAATTACTTGCATATAAGGAAACCACTGAATATCTATACCTTCTTTAATCAGTTGCTGGCTGTCTTTAATTTGGCAAGAGTCTCCTGACTCCTTCAGAAGGTCTTTATAAGCTAACCAAACACCATGTTCCCTTAATTCTTTAATAGAGTGGGCTTCTATAGGAGAGAGCCAGGAAGGCAACTTAAAATAAAAGACCCATTTTTATTTGTCCCAAACCTTATATAAAGATTTACAAATAATGTGATTTTACAAAGCTCTCTGGACACTTGCCTTGTTATACCAAAGAAAGGTATGCCATCCAAAATGCAGGTCATGCCCCTCTAGTAACAAAAACTTTGTATATTAAGTAAAATCCACGATCTTAACCAAGTCAAACATGCCGGGTGATAAGATAAATCTAGATCTAGGATTGCAAAGCCACCTCTTCGCCTTAAATTTGTCATTGGCTTGTAACATATTCTGGGTTTCTTGCCCTTCCAAATAAATTTTGTTAAGTCTTTTTTTACAGTGCACAAACCATGTTTTTGTTATAACAACTGGAATAATTTGAAATAAGAACAATATTTTGGGCAGTACATTCATCTTAATAACTAACATTCTGTCCAACAATGACAAGTTCAGTGTTCCCCAGGTATTAACTTCTGTTTGTATCTTTTTTTTAATTTTATTTTTATTAGGTATATTGACTATAACAACAACAGAATAAACATAATTTATAGTACATCCTATACCATATTATCTCCATATTCTCATATTTTGTACAATTATTTCAATTATTTCTTCCCATCGCTCTTCTATTACCCTTTACTCTAATACCCTTTAGATTAATCTTCTTGCTGTGCCTTTTATTAGGTTTTTGAATTCTCTAATTTTTGTAATTACATATGAATCAAATGTATAATATATTGTAAAATATTTGATAACTTATCCCTCTATTTCCTTTTTACCCCTTCTTCGAAATTTTTTGTCGACTTATAATCTATACTTCTTTTCCTTATATATTCTTTTCATTGTTTTCTCTGTGCTATTTGTTCCTATTCATCCTATTTTATCAACTTTAAAGTTAGTTATCTGCCTTTTATCTTCCTAAATTTTCATATAGCTTTGCCAAGAAACCAATATTGAATACAAAACCTACAACTTAACCTCTTCTTTTTGCAGATCCAATTTAGCTTTCTACTCAGTGATTGAATTTCTCCATTTTTGTTGGAGGAATTTTATAACTGGTTTCCATTCTTCCTTTATCCTGTCAGATTTCCCTTTTATTTGAAAGGTGAGGAGGTCTTTTTCCTTCATTTCCAGAATTTTCATTAACCATTGGTCCAGTGTGGGGATTTCTTTATTCTTCCACATTTTAGCTATGAGTAACCTTTTGTCTGTATCAATTTCCAAATTTTCACATAATTATTTTGAAATAAATGGTTATTACTGACTGTAATTTCAATACCTAAATATTTAACTTTACTCACACAACAAATTCCTGATTTTTTCCAGTTGTGTTCTTTCCATTTTTTGTATTTTTTTGTCAAAATTTTTGTTTTAAATTTATTAACCTTGAAACCAGGCAACAGTCCAAATTTGTTCAATATCCCCATAATCAGATTTTTAAGAAACACATGGAGTGACCTAGCAGTAGCTAGCTTTTTAGATTGAACATAACTTCTAATCAAATCAGATATTTCAGTAAGACCGGATGTAATAAAAAATAAATTTAATTTCAAACAGTTAGACATGTTTCAACCATCAAGAAAACTCTGCTTTACTTTAAAGCTGATTTATCAACCAAAGAATGTCAAGGGGAAGGCAATGTGTGTATTATGTGATGAAAGAAAATGTACTGAATGTCAATTTTTGAATGTTGACTTTGTTTTTTCTTAATATTAAATGGAAAATAATAAAACCCACATTATTCAAATCTGTTGATTGTCTCCTCCCCTTCCAGAAACATTACTATCTTCACCCAATGTTTCTTAAACTCATATAAAGACTCTTCTTTAATTAAGGTTGTCGATTTGACAATCTCTGCCACATTGAACAGTTTCATCACCCAGTCTACTTAAGATGGTATCATGAGATCTTTCCATTTCTGAGTGTAGAGTATTCTAGCTGTTGTTATCATAGAATCATAGAATCATAAAGAGTTGGAAGAGACCACAGAGGCTATCCAGTCCAACCCTCTGTCGTGCAGGAACATACATCAGAGCACTCCCAACAGATGGCCATCTAGCCTCTGCTTAAAAACCTCCAGAGAAGGAGACCACCACACGCTGAGGCAGCATATTCCACTGCCGGACAGCCCTGACCGTCAGGAAGTTCTTCCTGAGGTTCAGTGGAATCTCTTTTTCTGTAGTTTGACTCTATTCCTCCTTGTCTTAGTTTCTGGAGTAGTGGAAAACAAACCCATTCTGTCTTCAATACGACATCCTTTCAAATATTTAAACATGGCTGTGATGTCCTTTCTTAATCTTCTCTTCTACAGACTAAACATACCCAGCTCCCTAAGACGTTTGCATAGGGTGTTCCTTCCAGACCCTTCACCATTTTGGTTGCTCTCCTCTGGGCATGTTCCAGCTTGTCACTATTCTTCTTGAAATGAAGTATCATGTATTGTGTAATTCTAGCAAAGTTCTTATTTATCTAGTTATATAGCTGTCCCAATAAAAACAATTCAAGTTTCAATTTAATTTTTATCTTCAAAATGTCTTCCATCAATCTGTGCATCATTACCCAAAATCTCTTCACTTTTTCACATGTCCACAATGTGTGAAAAAAATCCCTTCTGTCTGGTTACATTTCCAAAATTTCTTTGAGGATTTCTTACACATTTTTGAGACAGTTTTTCTGGGTTTGAGCACTACCTATACTTATAAAAGTTTTCTTTCAAATCATAACTTAGATTTCAAATCTTTTGTCTACATCCTTTCCCATTGTTCTATCTGAATATAATTGCCCACATTTTGAGTCTACTTTATCATATATTCTTTTATTTGTTCCTCTTCCATCTCTAATTTCAACAGTATCATATACATTTGAGCTGTCAAATGTTCATCATTACATAGTTGATCTTCAAATCTAACCTCAAAACTGAACAAATTTTTATCCAAATTTTTATGTTTGTAAGTAAACATAACCACTTTCAATTAATTTCTTGTTTTCATTTTCAGTTCATCATCTGACTATATTAGATCTTTTTATGTTAACCATTTGTTTCTAACCAGTATTTCCTCTTGAAAAAAGAGCTTCATACGGTGAAACCCACAGAGATATTCTGGAACATAATCATGATTCATATTTTTCCACAGTCTTAGGGGTACACACCTTTGAAGGGATTATTAACATTTACATTTGCTTTAATTTATCATAACATAAAAAACTTAAGTCAAAGTGTTCTTCTAATTGTAAAAGTGTTTTTCTTTTCAGCATCAACCAATCTTTCAACCACCCCATGCAAGATGAATAATAATACAGTTTCAAATCTGTGAGCCCAAGTCCACCTCTTTGCTCTGCATCTTTTTTTTACTTTTTTATTTTGATACATAACAACACTAAATACAAAATATAAAACTCTAAAAAAAGAACAGAGAACAAAACACACAAAACATGTACTACACAGTATACAACGAAACACTAACTGACTATAACTGAGCTAACCATAAAAATAAATAAGACTGCATAACACTAAATTAAAAAGAGGAACCCTCTGGTGTAATAACAGCTTTTAATAAAATCACAGTAACCCTTTTTATAGCAATATAATATATATTATTATATATTATTAGCTAACAGTGTTTAATATTAAAAGTCTAATCTTAGAAATTACTATATTTTACTGTAATGTTTATTAACATTACCCACAGCATCTTAAAAAAAATTTAACCAAAATTGTTTTGAGACAGTCCAAGACCAGGATTATGTGTGTTAATGGGAAATTATAATGACCGTATGAAAAATACGATCATTTAAAATTTCCCCCTGTATTTCTTCTGCTACTCAGAGCCAAAGATATATAACTTTTGATATCTGGCAAATTTCCTTTAGCTTCCCCCATTGCAAGAAAAAAAACTAAGATCAATGTTTTAATTTGACTTTTAGCTGTGAACGCGGACATTTACCAGAATCAAGAGCAACAGTTTTTGTAGCATGAAAAGAGTTGTGTTGTACTTGTTGCTATATAATTGTTAATGATTAGGAGCCTATTTGGAAAAAAGAGGTGGCAACACTAATTCAGAGCCACAGACATGGTTTGCGCCCACAGGAAGTCAAAACCAAATTGTTATGAATCAGGTACAGTCATCCCTCCACGTTTGCTAGGGTTAGGGGCACTGGACCCCCGTGAATGTGGAAAAGACCCTCCCAAACCATGTTTAACACACAAAAAAAGTACGATCACCATGTTCAACCCACCATGGATTCCTTCACAAGGCAGATGTGGGTGGCTGGTGAGACTTAATGCCACCTCCACTATTGCCTCACACCATTTTTAATAGGGACTTGCAAGCCTCATTCTCAGTTTCTCAGTTTCACAAGGCTTGCAGTCCCTGTTTTATTATTTAGTATTAAATAATATTTAGTATTAAAAATGGCATAGGGAGGCAGCAGAGGTGACAGCAAATAATCTGTGAATAATCAAATCCACAAAAGTGAAACCTGCAAACATGAAGGGCTGACTGTAGTCAAAATCCTCTGTCTGTTTGAATCTGTCAGAGTTACTGTCTTCACACTGGAATTTTTCATATCTTAATTTTTTTTTTATCTAAATTTTGAGGAAATTTGTTGATTTTGAAAATTTCTCAGAAAAACAGAGCAGGCAAAATTCTCATTTTAAAGTTTTGATTAGCAAAATAGTGGCTTACTGTAGCAATTGAAAGATATACATCACTGAATTCAAAGAAAGGTAACTGCTGTAGCTTCAAACTTTTCGTTTTAGAACTCACTCACTATCTCTTATCTTTCTTTGTCTTTCCTCTTCTCTCTCTCTCTCTCTCTTTTTTAAAACTTTTCTCCAGGTTTGTCAAAATCCTTGGGGCTTATTGAAGGCTATGGAGGTCGTGGCAAAGGTGGTTTACCTGCTACCCTTTCTCCTGAAGAGGAAGAGAAAGCCAAGGGACCACATGAGAAATATGGCTACAATTCCTACCTGAGTGAAAAAATTTCACTGGATCGTACCATACCAGATTATCGGCCAACTAAGTGAGTTTCCTGACCCTATTAACTCCTTTCAGGTACAATTGTCAGGGTCACTGACACCATCAAAACACCACAGCTGACAAGAATCCTACTCCCCAAGTGTTGTGGACATAATCATTCTCTGGGGATGAAGGGGGAGAATAGCAGAAGACTTTAAGGAAAGCAGGTGAAGCTATTTAGACTGAAGGATCTATGTTTTGCCAGGATGGATACGGGCTGTCTTTTTCTTTCTTTTGAAACTTAAACCTATACCATCCCATTATGGAAGAAGCCATCTCCCTCATTTCCCACCCAGAAGTGCTTCTAGATATGACCTTATATCATAATGGCATATCAATCCTCTGTGGCTTTCTGGCTCACGTTTTCAAAGAAAGAACACTTGGGTTGCTCGGCTTTGCTTAAAAAGTGGGGTAAAGAAAACTCACCTTATTAAAATATAAGGCTCCCTCCCCACTGAAAATCTGCAATACTGGCTTCTTCAGTGAATGTCATGAACTTCCTAGTCTGTCTTTCAACATATCAGAATACATGATACTTCTCCCTTCCCATTTTTCAAGTGGTGCCTGCTATTTTTATTGCTGCTTTTAAATGAGCAGCAACAAAACTGGAAGCTATTTTAAATTGTGATAAAAATAGATATAAATCCAAGGAGTTTGGTTTAAATGCCTTTAAGATGACTGCATTAGCAAAGGAGACAGTTAAAAATCCTCTGGCTGAATCAGTTCCAAAGGACATATAACACTGAAATCACGGATAGGCTAATGAGACTTGTTAAGCATTTTTGGAACCACCACCAATCAACAAAAGTGGATGACTTTGTTGGTGCTTGTTTGTTTTCTGCCTTTTTTTTAATCAGGGAAAGGGGGCTTATTTGGTTGAAGGGGCAGATACCCTATACTGGCCCCTTCTGCCAGCCAGATTATGTTGCTGGCATAGGTCTACCTCTGACCATCCACTGTGTCCAGATAGCCAGCTAAGGAGTGCCAACATACCCTGAATCTGCTCTGGCCGAGGTGCTGGTTGCAGGAGTACCACTGTAGCTGACACCTTTGCTGAGGTGTTCGCTTTCTCCCTAACATGCTGGATATTTGTTTGAATTCCTCTTTGGTGATTTCCCCTCTTTCCATTTCTTGTACATGTCTCTTTTAGATCTGAGGTTAGTTGAAAGTTCTTTAGACACTCCCCATTTTTCCTCCTCACTGGAACTGTTTGAGATTGTATTTTCAGCATCTCACTTTTAAGACACTCCCATCCACCATGAACTTCTTTCCCTTCTAGTATTGCTGTCTGTGGGATAGCTCCAGTTTACTGGATTTACCCCAAGTTTACATAAATGAGCTTTCTTAAAGTCTAGAAAGCATGGTTAACTATGCTTGGCTTCCCCTTTTCACCTACAGCAAATTCCAGGAAAGTGTGGTTTCCCAGCACTTAGATTTCCACCACTTCTAGCCCATTAAATAAATCATCATTGTTGGTTAGGATCAGATCTAAAATGGCTGATCCCCTTGTTGCCTCTTCCACCTTCTAGACAATGAAGTTGTCTGCAAGGCAAATTAGGAATTTGTTGGGCCTTATATTCTTGGCTGAATTGGACTTCCAACAAATATAGTTGAAATCTCCTATTAGTATATTCTCATTTGTTAGGCTTGCCATAATTTGAAGCTGAGTTAATGGCGGTTAACTACAACAACAGTAAATATTTGGTTATTTCCGGTGTGGCCCATGTTAGGTCCAGGAGGATGGGGTGTGCAAAGTGAGCTTCAGACCCACTGAAGTTGCCTGCCCTTTATAAACCTTGTTCAAGCATAATACTGAAAGAGAACACTGTTATCTGATATTGATAATTAAGTGATAATTCAGTATTAATATTCTATCCTACTCTTAGTACACAGTGTCTCTGCATTGGGATTTTACTTCAAACTGTTGACACAGAATTTTCTAAATAGCTCTGACTGATTGTTTATTAGTAAATGGGTCAGTTAAATGTGATGAAATTCTTAGTTTTAAATGTAGTTCTACATACCTGCAGCCGTACAAATTATATATAAATCTTCTAAGCTGAAATTGTTTCAGCCTGGCAGAAATTAGAAGTCATTTCCCTGAAAACAGATCAAGTATTTGTAGCACAAAATCTCAAGAAATAGTTAGTGTTCTCTTCCTCTGCTGGAACTTTTCTCTGCCATTAATGGGAAAAGTTTATTTTGTGCAGCGTGGGCCATAATGAGACATTAAGATACTGAGAACATACTTTCAGTGCAATTTCTGGTGCAGCAATGCCTTTTAAATTAACCCTCATTCTAGGAGATGGGATATCTTTGTACCTGAAAGTCACAGTTCTGCAAAATTCATGCAGAACTAGATCTTCAAGATAGGGTTTTTAATGTCATTGTCACCTCAAATGTTTTAAACAATGTCTCCAAGTTTCACCCAACTGGCCAAATATGGTTCTTTTTTAATGTACAAAAAGCAGCTGGGGCAAAAACTCTCCCAACCCAATTTGCATTTTGCCACTGGTATGCTTTTTAGTCCAAGAAATGCATGAGAGCAGCATGTGTGTGCCACTTCGTCCTTTGTGTGCCACTTCGTCCTTTCCAAGAATGACCAAACAGAGATGACTGATGTCATGAGAAGCAGGGACCGAAACCATTTCTTTGTAGAACAGCTACAGGCATCATTTGGGAGTATCCAGGGCCAAAGAAGGATGGAAGCAAACAGTGCTAAAAATCTGAATTGTTTTTCACAGAAAGCATTCTTTACTATATAATTAGTGAAAGAAAGGACACAGAGAAAGAGAAACTTTACCAAAGTCAAAGTATGGAAACTCCTTGTCATTACTGTGATGGTGGCATATGTAATTACTGCTGCCTGGTTGCTCCTGTTAGAGGTATGTAGTGAAGAACTTGAAGCCTTGCTGAAACGGTGGCATCCAGTTTCATGGCGGTGCCACTTGAATCCGAGCTTCAGGAGATTTCATGTACTCAGAAGGTACTTGAGGTTCAACAACAACAACAAATTTCAGTGTGAGAGTCACTGGTATACTGGCTGCCTCTCAGGATATGTGGAGTATGTTTGTTGAATAGCTTCAAGCATGCTATATACCAAGAGCACATCAGTAATGAACAGCTGGTTGAGTTCAAGGCAAATTGCCATTTTGGAAGCATATGACCAAATAAATGAGGAAAATAGAGCTTAGAACTGTGTTATCTTCTCATATCCTCTGACATTTATCTGAGCAGGCAGGCTAGTACAGCATGGAAAGCCCAGCTCAGTTACAGTGAGGTGGCATGTTGATCCAGGCTACTTTTTTTAAATCAACCTAAAACTGACAGGTGGTCTGCTAAACAAACACACAACATACATTAGCATCATTTGGCAAAATCCACTACACACACTCTGAGTTGCTTCTGCATCAGATCTGTCATCTCCTTATACTCAAAACAAATGTTACACTTTATGCCAACATGTGTTTTCTGATTCAGGGTGTTTGAGTATTATGGAATGCTCTTTATTTTATATCCGCAAGCACTCCAGTAGCTTAAAACTGGCAGAAGGTCTGCGAACCATTGACTCCATTTGATAGAATCTCTCACAGACATACTCACATTCCTTCATTACATTCGGTTCCCATGGAGTTAGTAATAATCCCAAAAGTCAGTCTGGGCAAATTTTTATCTAATTTTTATCTATCTATCTGTCTGTCTGTCTGTCTATCTATTTTATCTGTTTATAAATAAACAGTACACAGTTTCTATGAGAATAGATTGTTTTGAGAATCCATTGTTGCCTTTTTATAGAGCTAGATTGTAGGCAGCAGTTTGAAAGATGTCAGAAACCAGGAACTAAGATTCTTGGAATAAGCAAAAAATTCTATGGAACAAAAGAAAATTGAGTTAGAAACAAAAGGCAAACCAAGAAAGAGGGTTGAAAAGCAAGTCAGGAATTAAGGTTGAACCAGGAGGCAGGATTAATAAAGCACATCAGAGGAGCAAGAAACACATCACAGCTCAGGAACATTTTGTTGTCCAAGTAAGGCTCAACTGGTAAAAGAAATTCTGGTATGTGTTTTCCTGTCTCACATGAGTCGGTAAAGTCAGTCCAAGGCCTGGACTGCAGCCACAACATTCCACTGCTACAATCTAAAACATGGGACAGTCCCAGGCAGATCCGTTGGTGTCTCAGTAGCTCCTGAGAATAGCTCCATAAATTTCCAGTTGGGGCAAGACAAAATCTGAGATTTCCTGCAGGCAAACCGAAGTAGACTATCTGTTTTCAGTTATCAGGATTGCTAACCAAAAATCTAACACAAGCACCATTTGATAAAATCAGTCATACATACACACACACCATTATTACAACAGGCATAGATACTTGTGGTCGTACTTCTGGTCGTACCTGTGATGTACCAGCATTCCATTGTTATGTTCCTATTGTAACATCTGCAAGTAAGAACAGGATTGTAAGAAACACAGCAGAACTGTGTACATTGCCTGTGTGTTGTAGCTCATGGGACTACCAGTTGATTATGGCTGATGTATCTAAACCTGTTCCTCTGCTTCCAACTGTGAAATATTTCAATCATGAAATATTTCAGAGGAGACATATATTTGTTGAGAGGGGAGTTCACTTGCTAAATACTTCATAAATTAGACATAAACTGGTCTTCTATTAATAACTCCTTTTGAGGGATGGCAGAAATAAAGTAGTGAGAAAAAATGGCATCAAAATCAAAGGAAGTTCAGTTTAAGAAAGTGGCATTATTAAGAAAGTGGCATCATTAATACAGTTCTGAAGTCTTTTGGTCTTTTGATTCCTTCTCAGAAGTTCTACATAATCATGCATAGGGTTTTTTTTGGTTGATCTTGATGTGTGTATGGAAGAAATTTAATCAAAAATTCTTCATCTGCTTTAATTACACGATGAATAGAGGTTTAAAGGTTCTTTGCAAAATTGGAAGTGACCAAACAAGTATCTTCATAATTATAGAGAAGTGGTAGTATCCAGCATGTGTAGTGGTTTGAGCATTGGACTGGGGTGTTCAGCGTTCAGTTCCCTGCTCAGCTGTGGAAACCCACTGGGTAACCTTGGGTGCATTATACACACTAAGCCCCAGAGGACCCTATGAGCCTAAAGCTTTAGGGTTGGCATAAGTTTGGAAATGACTTGATGAGACACAACAACAACAGGTGTCCAAAAGCTTGAGTACAGTATTTTAGGCTATTTGCTTTGCCATCATCTCCCACTTCTGATTCCATGGAAGTGATCATACAGTGGAGAGGGTACTATTTTCAATGAAAATATTTACATTTTTCTGATGATTTCCCCTTCATTTAAAGATATGCTTGTTTCATAAACTAATTAGTTGCATAATCAGAGAATATTTACCTGGAGTCTAAAATCTTCTTTGGAGTCCTTCCTTCAGTTTCACCAGGCCAGTTAGGTGATGCAGGTAACTATAAGAGAAAGGGATTTTCCAATAACTAATTACTTCCAAACAAAGGGAGTGATGATTAGTCTGTTTTTCCTTTGGGGATTTAAAGCAATGTGGGGAGGGAAGGTGGGAAAAGTTAGATGGTGAAGAAAAGAACATTCGGAACTTTCTCAAGCCCTAGGAATAGGTGTTTTGGCTGTTAACTGCTCCCCATTCCCTGAGGGTATAAAGACCCTCTCCCACTCCAATGGTCAATTCCTTTTCTCCTAACATGGCAGCAGCATGTAAGGAGCCTCTGTCATGTTACTGAATTTAACTTTTTTTTCAATTTGGATTTTCTTACCTACGATTTCTCTTGGTGTTTTGGATTGGTTTCTTGTTGGATTGTCAACAGAAATACTGAATTTGGACTATCTGACGAAGTTCTTTGATTGTTGGTTTTGGATAACTTGTGTATGGCAACCTTTTCCTTCATGTGCTGTACTTCCTGTGGAGGGAAAATACCTGATAAGGATGGTCACTCTAACTGCCTCCTTTGCCTTGGAGAAGGCCATAATGTTGTTTCCTGTGGGCATTGCCAATTATTTACCTCACAGACCAGATGTAATAGGACAGCGTGCCTTAAAGACCTGTTGTGGGAGAAGGTTCTGACTGCTGCAGATCCACATACACAGTCAGAGGCCTCCCAAGATTCATAGAAAATGATACATTCTTCAGCCGCCGCCTGTTCCCGACATATGTCTCAGTACTTTCCTCTGAAAGGAAGTCTCAGTCAATCTTTCGATCTGGAGAGACAATACCGACAACCTTAACAAGCCATAGGCAACCAGACTCTGACCGTCAAGATCTTACTGCCTCTCCATCTTGCACTAAAACTACAAGAATGGAGAAGGATAGAAAAGGGAAAGCAAAAGAGTTGCTAACTGTGGAACTTTCTAAGAAACATAAAAAGAACGTAATGAAAGAACGACTGCCGATAACATCTCTGAGAAGAACTTCACCTCGATCACCTTCATCTGCTGGTCAATCACAACAACAAAGATTACCTTCAATGGAATGTACCAACATACTCTCGGAGTTGAGACCTTCATCCTCTGAAAAACAAATTGGAATTGCAGAGGAGAATGAACAAATTCCACCCACAGAAATTCAGGAAGTAAGAGTGTCTTCTGAGGGAGAGAACACAGAATCTTCGCCAGTGTTGTCGGTTGGATCATCTTTGCAACAACTTCACAAACGTCAACATTCCCCTGATATAGAATCATGTCCATCTGAAGACAGGCTCCACTGTCTCCTCCACAATCTCGAAGTCAACATTTGAGATTGTACAGTCAATCACTGTCTAGATACTGTTACCACTGGGAAAGATCTCTCTTTTGACACCAATATGATGATGATGTTGTGATGATGATAATGATGATGACGGTGATGATGATGATGATGACGATGATGACTCCTCTGCTGGTGATTCCAGAGATATATCACCTTACCTTGAGAACTACTACTACTATAAAAAGTACTATTGACATCATAGTGAATCTTGAGACAGATACTGACATTGAGACCTTGATCACTGATCAATCTCCTACACCACAATGTTGAAGGATCCTAGCAACTCCATTTCAAAGACAGCAACCCTTGAAGGATAATGAACTCAGACATTTTGATAAGACCCAAAGAGGGTCATCAAAATCAGACAAAGGAGGCACTAGACTGAGATCTCTGCAAAGACTGTCTCATAGATCTCCCTCTGCATCAGCGTCAGCATCTACGGATGCATCTCACGGTACCGAGAGAATACCAGCAAATCTAGTCTCTTCAGCAGAAATTACATCTCCTACAGATGATGTCAGAACATTTGCAGATTTAGTACTCAATGTCTTGATCTTTGAATTTACAAACAGAGATGCAAAAAGAAGACAGTTGAGATCCAGTCTTCCAAGAACTTCAAGATTGTGCACCTGTACCTGCAGCAATTGTGCAACTACCGTACTTTCTATATACGGTGAAAAAATCTTGGACAACTACATCTTCAATTCCTTCCATGTCTAAAAAACTGCAATCCTTGTATTGCCTTGTTGAAACAGGTCAGGAGTGGTTAGTGCAACCCAAAACCTAATTCAGTAGTTGTTGATGTGGCACCATCTAAAGTGTCACAAAAATGCATGCCACCTCTGTGGATAGATAGGGTAAAAAATCAGATAATCTTCATACTCAAATACTCTTCAGAATTTCAAAGTATGCTGCATGTATCGGGGCATATCAGCAATTTCTCTGAGGCAGAATTAAACCATACCTGGACATGCTTCCTGATGACGATCGTAAGACAGCCTCTAGTCGATACAGTGAAGCATAACTGTTTATCTTCACAGCAGATTACTAGAGCTAAGCATGCATACACAACATACACAGATGACAAAAGATGCGCCAGGTCCTCAAATGGTTATGTCAGTACTGTTGCACAGGAGCAAAAATAATACAAGTTGCTCTTGGTCTCATGGTGTCAATCACATTGGTAACACCATATATGAAACTAAAGATGCATCTTCTTCAACGGTAGTTTCTAATCTAGATAATTTCAGTCGGTTTCATCTCCAGTCAAGGTTTGTTATGATACCGCAACCAGTTCTTCAGTCCTTGGTATGGTGGCAAAACCCAAAGAATGTATTGACAGGAATGCCCTTTCTACCCCATCCATCTTTGATAGTAGTGACAGTGGGTGCCTCACTTAAAGGATGGGGTGCACATCTCAACAACGTAACAATAAGGGGACATTGGACAGGTACAGAAATGAAATTATGTATCAGTGCATTGGAGTTCATGGTAGTGATAAAAACATTTTGAGCTTTTGGGCATCACATTCAAGGGAAGTCGGTACAGATTGTGATGGACAACACAACATGTATTGTGTCAACAAGCAAGGGGGAACGTGATCCCGTACACTTCTGACTCCAGCTTTTCACCTATGGAATTGGTGTCAGTCAAGAGACATCGTTTCCTCAGCAGTTCATGTACTGGAAAGAGAAAATCTCCTTGCTGACTAAGCAGAACAGCACTATTATGTCACGAGTGGAAGGTTCAGAGCGGTGTTCTCAAGGAACTTTTCATGCAGTGACAATTTCCCATCATAGATCTGTTTACTTCTCAGAAAAACAGACAGTGAACTCTATATTGCTCCTAACAAAGGACTGACAAACAGTCATTAGGAGACACGTTCCTATACAGTTGGGCAGGACTGAAGGTATATGTCTTTACCCCATTTCCTCTCATCACAAAAGAGATTGCAAAGGTGCATCAAGACAGGGTGAATGCAATTCTAATAACACTTTGGTGGCTGGGGCAACCATGGTTTATGTTGTTGATGCAGATATCAAGAGGATGGTATCGAATGTTGCAGTACAGACCAGATCTGTTAAGCATTCATGATGGTACCATGTTTCATCCCAACGTACAGTCCCTCAAACTGACAGCATGGGATCTTCTAAAAACAACTTACCTAATGCTGTCTGAAATATTGTTCTTGCAGCCCACAAGCCTTCCACAACTAAGTCTTATGCATACAAGTGAGACAGATTCCTTCAACACCTGCGGAACAATGGCTTTGACCTGCAGTCTTGTGGTACCGTTCAGATTCTTTCCTTCTTAATGTCTCTGTTGACAAAACACCTTTCGCTGTCATCTATAAAATGTTATTTAGCAGCTATTTCATGGCATCTTCAACAAACTGGTAAACCATAATGTTTTCTTGATCCCATGGCGAAGAGATTTTTACAAGAGTTTAAAGATCTCCATTCTCCCACCCAACATCCTGTAGCTGGTTGGGACCTTCATCTGGTGTTATCCCAGCTGACTCGTGAGCCATTTGAGCCAATGGCAACATGTGGCCTTTGTTTACTTTCATGGAAAACAGCTTTCCTTGTAGTAATAACTTCAGCCAGAAGGGCTAGTGAACTTTGTGCACTGCAAGTAGACCCTCCTTATGTATGGTTTCATAAGGAAAAAGTGGTACTGAGACTAGACATCACTTTTTTGCCAAAGGTAGTCTCATCTTTCCATTTAAACCAAGATATCGTTTTGCCTGCATTTATGCAAAATCCAACATCAGATTTTAAATGAAATATTCACTGTTTGGATGTACTCTGTGCTTTAGCATTCTATGTACAAAGAACATTATGTTCATATGTTATATGTTATTCATTCATATATTATTCATTTGTATGTTATTCTGTGACAAAGAAAGATAAGCCTGTCTCGGCCCAGAGACTATCAAAATGGGTAGCTTGCTAGAAAGAAATTTCCTGACTGCATAAGAAGTCACTCTACCAAAGCTATGGCTGTGTCTGCTGCTTTATTGCATGGGATACTTTTGCATGAAATATGTATAAGGCTGCTATATGGTTTCAGTCACTAACATTTGTTACACACTACAGTGTGGATAATCGAGCTAGAAGCAATGCAGCTTTTGGAAGGGCAGTTTTGTCTTCATCTGTTGCTTGACAGACCTCTCTCATTTGGGTTATCACACTGTGTTAATAAAGGTATCCTTATTGGCAATTTATGGTTTCTCATTGGCATGACACACCTACCTCTGCTGTTGACAGCTTGCTAGTCTCCCATTTCTGTGAATCACAGAGACCGCGAAGAAGAAAAATAGGTTGCTTACCTGTAACTGTGGTTTTTCAAGTGGTCATCTGTGAACTCACACAACCCCACTCACTCTCCCCACAGTGTGTCCTGCTCTACAAATTGGTCCTCAGGCTGCTGCCTTAGGCGGCCGAGGAACTGACTGTTGGAATGGGAGGGGGTCCTCATACCCTCGAGGAATGGGGGAGGGGGTCAACCACCAAAAAGTCTGTTCCTAGGGCTTGAGAAGGTTCAGAATGCTGTACTACGCAGGCACAAATTACCTGTTTGTGTGAGTTCAGATGATCACTTGAAGAACCACAATTTCTGTCAGGAACAGAATTCACTCACAAACAATACAGTTCATTGATTGCTGTTTATCTGGTGTGTAATACATGTAATGACTTTAGTGAGTGGTCTGAAGGCAAAGAGAAAGTAAGTGAGCTTAAGATCCCCAGTGACCCCTCCCACATCTGGAGGTCCTGGGAATCAGTGTTATCAGTATTAGTACATGCCAAAGGCAGTACCAGGCAGTGTTTATTTAACAGTCTTCAAGCTGATTCTACTACGTAGTCTACTAGTATATTATGAAGGGGCAGCGGAACAACCCAACATCCTGCCCTGTCCGAAAAACAAAATTGCATAGACAGTTGGTGAAGGCGATGAAGTTAGTATCACGGCCGAGAAGGTTTAGTAGGGTGAGTATTATGAAAGGAATTAATAGGGTCGGGAGTAGAAACATCAGATGCATAGACCCATTCTACAAACTGAGGTGGGAAATCTTTCCAAAAAATCAGGTATTGAAGACAACCCTTATGTATCCTGGAATCCAGGTTTGCAGATACTTTGCAGAAGTCAGCATCAGGCATCAAAGTAGGAGTGGTGCTTCTGCGTTCTGATTCGTGTGCTTGCCACATCCGTTCTATGCCTTCTAGCATACTCTCTGCTTCTCCAGCTAAATGCATCCAACCCAGCAACATGTTGGAGTGGCCCTGGGAGAGACATCTGTCCAAAATATTTGGGTGTAAACCTTCTTGAGAGAATTATTTCAGAACTTCATCATTCCATTCAGGAACTTTGGCAGCAAGTCTCCTGAACTCAGATGCATATTCAGCCATGGTTTCTCTCCCTTGACATAGTCTCCTTAGTTGGTGTTGGGCTTGTTCCTGTATGAAGGGGTCCTTGAACCTCTCTCTGAGGTGGTTCTTAAACATCTGTAAATCAGCAGTTTTCTCAACTCTCTTGTCAAACAAGGATGCCACCCATTCAGCTGCTTCTCTTTGAAGGTGTTGGCTGATGTATCTTACTCTTGCAGCATTATCAGCAAAGCTGTTGCCGTAGTCAGCCATTGAGTTGGAAGCCATATTCAGGAAATAAGTGAGTTTCTCCATCCCTGTTATATGTTGCCTTCATTTCTCTGAAGGGTCATGGGGCTGGTGAGGGAAGCGGCCGCCCTTGTGGAGCTGCTGCTGCTCTGGCATCTAATTACTGTTGGAGTCTGCCTAATTGAGGGGCCAGATTCTGCCAATCTGCCATTTCTGCTTGCATCCTGGCCATTTCTGTCTGTAGCTGCTCCACTTTGTCTTCCTTGGCGAGCAGCTAGGCCCATAATGAAACCTTACCCACTGCAGTGTCCCATCAAGTTGCTCTGCAGTATTGGTGTTTTCCTGTGTCTGTCATTCTTCCCATGCCCAGGTGCAACCTCTGGTAGGGGTAGTTATGGGGTTAGAAGGAAGAACCTTGGCTCTGATGGCCGGTGTGAAAGTCAGAATGAGTTCAGCTTGTTCTGTTCTCTCAGCTCCCTCTGTTTCTGTGCACTCAGCCTCTTGTAGTTCTTCTTGAGACATTTTTAAGTGATGGTTTAGTTAGAGATGTTTGGAGACCACTCATTCTGTCAGGAACAGAATTCACTCACAAATAGTACAGTTCATTGATTACTGTTTATCTGGTGTGTAATACATGTAATAACTTTAGTGAGTGGTCTGAAGGCAAAGAGAAAGTAAGCGACCTAAGACCTAAGATCCCCAGTGACCCCTCCCATGTCTGAATGTCCTTGGAACCAAGGTCATTTTGAATTTTGATCTTGTTCTCTGGGGTATTAGCAACCCCTCCCAATTTAGTATCATCTGCAAATTTGATCAGCATGCCTTCTACTCCTTCATTCAAGTCATTGATGAAGATGTTGAATAGCACTGGGCCCAGGACAGAATCCTGTGGCACCCCACTAGTCAGTTGTCTCCAAGATGAAAAGAAGCCATTGGCGAGTACCCTTTGGGTTTGGTCAGTTAACCAATTACAAATCCACCTAACAGTAGCTCTGACTAGCCCACATTTTACTGGCTTCTGTGTAGGAATATCATGGGGAACTTTGTCAAAGGCCTTACATCTGGAGCATTTTCTTCATCTGTCAAGCTCATAACTCTTTCATAAAAGGATATAAGATTAGTCTGGCATGACTTGTTTTTGAGAAACCCATGTTGACTTTTAGAGATCATAGCATTGCTTTCTAAGTAATTACAAACTGTCTTAATGATCTGCTCTAAAATCTTTCTGGGTATTGATGTCAGGCTAACTGGGCTATAATTGTTTGGGTCTTTTTTTCTTCCCTTTTTGAAGATGGGGACAACATTTGCCCTCCTCCAATCTGCTGGGACTTCTCTTTTTCTCCAAGAATTCTCAAAGATTATCACCAGTGGTTCTGAAATTACTTCTGCCAGTTCTTTTAATATCCTTGGATGTAGTTTATCCAGCCCTGGAGACTTGAATTCATTTAGGGTAGCTAGGTATTCCTGTACCACTTGTCTGCCTATTCTGTGTTGCGTTTCCCCCACTTCCCCATCTGCTTTCCACTCCCCAGGTTGAGTACTTTTGCGGGTCATTGCCTGTGACATCAAAGGAGACTCCTACGCTGTCCTCAGGGATCAAAAACCTAGGGACATTCCATTACACTGGGCAAGTCCTAGAGAAACAACTGTGATAAGAAACATCCATCATTTTTGACTTTGGTGAATCTGAAGAGGAACAAGAAGGACCAGGCTTTAAAGGCCCCTTAAGATTAAGTTCTGTTGGGTCCTTCCACTCACGAGACCTACCATTCTCATTTTGCATTCTCCATTCCCCTGAGATTTGCACGAGCCGTTTGATGAAGTTAAAGTCATTGTTTCCTACTCAGAGGAGGAGATTCTTGACAGATCTTCCCTTTTCCAAAGCCTGATTCTTAATCAACACAAGGCCGTGGGTTCAGTCCTGAGAACATTGCTTCCTGGATGCTGGAATGCAGGTCTCCAGAATGACTAGGTCTTGACATTAAGGAATCTGTGCTGGCTCTTGAGATTCTGTTTTTTAAGAGAATTGTATCTCGAAATACTGTTCCAACAGCTATACCTATACTCCTGGTGTTTTGGAAGGTGGCATGTTACTTGTGGCAGATTCATGGCCTTAGTTCCTTCCACTTTGAAGAGAATTGAAAAGCTGTACCAATTGCAAAACTGTACCGTGTTTATTAAGTACTCTCAGCTGAATTTGGTTATCATCAAAGTGGTATAATCCAGATTATCCAAGAAGGTTCACAGTTATCTAGCTGATATGGAAGGCATAAGATCTATGCCATGGCTTCCAAAATGTACTCAACAGCAGCTGTCTACATCAGAGTAGCAAGTTACCAGGCTTATGTGGGGAGCTACCAACAGCTCCTTTGGGAACAGATTGCCCCTCTGGTGAAACGGGACAATGACAAAAAGGCAGCTCTGCTTTTCCATGCCGAAGTGCATAAATTGATGGCTCAGCTGATTATCACAATAAAAGATGTGGCAAACTGTAGTGCAAAGACGATGGCTATGCCTGGTATGCCTGGCTGTGCTCTGCAGGTCTCACTCATGATGCAAGGTCAGCCACTGTGGACCTTCTGTTTGATGAACAGGGGTCGTTTCAGTCTTCCATAGATAAGAAGCTGGCATGCAAATAGAAAATGAGGTCAATTGCTTAGAAGTATGGTCTTCAATCTCAGCCTGCACAACAAGCTAAGGCTAAGCTGTACCGATGCAAGCCATTTCCACCTAAACCAGGCTCAAGTTTTCTCACCTTGTCAGCACTCCAGAACTCCCTATCAAGTTTCCTCTTCTTGATGTTCCTACAGTCAAAGCATTGTCTTCCACCAAGAAGCCGCCTCATGATTCCAAACTGTCATGTACTGTCTAGCTTCTAGTTCAGAGAACAGGCTTAGAGGGTTCAAAGGCTTTATTCAATACAGCAGAGAAACAACCCCACATTCTTGCAATTACCAAGACTAAAGATGTCGGGGTTCCCCTTCATTTGCCTTCCATATGTAAGGGAAGATAGTATAATGTGTACTGTAACAATTAGTTGTGGCACTAGGGCTTCGCATTGCTTAATAGTTTACAGTTATAGAGCAGTTGTGCTTTACATTCCATTCTCTCCTTTCTCATAACATTCCTGAGTAGAGGAGATAATTACTATAGCAACACCTAGAGGTCATTTTGACCTGCAAGCTGAAAGAAGACACCCCTTTATCTCTGTGTGAACCTGTGAAGCTTAATACTGCAGGGCATAGAAAAACTCACCTCTTGGCTCTTTTAACCATAAAAGTCATAAGTCATAACGCTCTACTTTCAATAAATCTGTTTGCAAGTTTATTGAATCATGTATGAGTCTGATCCTGACAAAAGAACTACTGAATTTGCAATACCTTATAAAATATAACATTACAAATTAGCACGTGCAAGGATTTTATTTCACAGTAGATTTAAATAACTCCTTTCCCAGACTTTCATTCCATCTGCCAACTCTGTGATCTTTCAGCTGTGTCCACCCTTTTCAGAGTGTCAGGAACTCTGCTTGGAGTTTGATTGCTAGTGTGGTGTGACTAGAAATTTTTTTTTTGTGGGTGAGAGGAAGAGGTCAAAATGCCCTCATTATGTCTTTTGTAGTACCAGATGCAAGATTATCATGGCTATCTGTCTGCTATTTTTTTCTGGTCTTGTGGGAAAGCTCTGAAACATAGGAACCGTGTCACATGGTGTAGGTCTGGGAGTGGGTAACTCAGGTTAAAAAGCTTACATCATGTGAAAGCAGCTTCTCTTTGTTCTCTCTTTGCTTTGTTGTTTTTTCTCAAGTTGCTGGCTTTTTATGCTCCATGGCAAACGTTGTCTGAAGTAGTATGTATCCTGCAATGCTTCAAATAAACTTTAACTTAGCCTAGGCGCACTTTGCATGTGTGTGTTTCAGTCTGAGGCAATTGGCAATGATCCAGCACAGTTTCTTTCTTTTTTCTTTTTTGCATTCTGCACATGCTCTAGTGCCAGAACCTAGGTGCCTTGACAGGTTATGGGCCCAGCCTTATGCCCTGGCTTGTGCCCTACATGGGCCAGTTTATGCCAGTTTGCTCCAGTGAAGTTCCATTTCCTGTCTGCAGCTGCCTGCAGGTCTTGGTGAGTGAGAGTCCTTGCATAGGAGAAGCTCGGGAAGGCTGCAGAGATGATGCTCACAGTTGGCAGAGGCATCGTGTTAGAATACCTGAATGAAAAAAAACTATTTGTCCTGGTCTGCAAAGATGGAGATGTATTTCCAAAGAGAGGGCTATTGGGAGGCAGTCTGAAAACCTCCTGCACCTCCTCTCAATGCAGCAAATGCTCGGAACAAAGAAGAAGCTCATGGAAGCATTGTTTTGGCTGTAGAAGACAGCCATCTAAATTATTAGACACCTGCCCACTGCAAAGGCTTATTGGGATGCTCTCTGCACCATCTACGTTAGAGCCACAGCTGGGAGCAAGATAACTTTGACCCGAAGGCTGTACTGCGTGCGTCTAAGTCCAGACGGTGGCTTGTCAGCCCATCTCCAGGAATTAAATTCTCTTTTCGTGGCCCTGCAGGGGAGGGCGACAAATTTTTTGGAACCAGAGAAAGTGTATGAGAGAAAGCCATGAACGAAGTGGATCTCACAGTTCGCTATATCAGTGGTCATTTGCTAGAAGAATAAGCTAAGAGTGCAGAGAGAAAGTATCTGGAATCCATCACTGTCAGCAACAGCTCATCCAGCAGCAGGCAGAATTTCGAGGATGCAACTCGCCAGCATGAAGTGGCTACAGAAAGAGCGTATGCAGTACAGAAGGAAAAATGCTTTACATGTGAGTCTTTCAAATATCTCAGAAAAGACTGTCCTGCTGCCAAGGCCAGCGAGCCCAAGTTCCAGAGGAAAGACAGAGGCGAATTGTTAGCTGTACTCTACTGTGGTTTGTGACTCTAGTAATCCTGATACATTTTGGGTTTTAGACAGTGGGTGCTCACAACATCTTGCTAACTGTGAGGATATATTTGTTTCCCTGTAAAAAACCAGTATATCTGATGTTACTTTGATTAATGGATCCAAATGTGCTGTTCAAGGAATGGGGCAAGTGTTTTTGTCACCCTTGGGAAAAAGGCTTGATAATGTACTGTATGTACCTACCCTTGACTTCTGTCTGTTATCTTTTTCTGGTGTTGCTCAAAATGGATATGAGGTACTTTTCACAGACACGGTCTGCAAGGTTATTAAAGATGGGGTAATTTGTGCCACAGGTGAACTAAAAAATAAGCTTTCTCAATCAGCTAATGCCTAGGGCAAACATGCTTCTGGATAACAAGCCTTATTATGATAATTGTGTTCATCTCCTCCATAGCAATCTAGGGCACGCTAGTTTCAAGATTCTGAAAAAGTTGCCTGAAATGTGCAAAGATTTCAGTGTAAAACAATGCGATGTGTTTCTTGATCGTGTTGTGTGTTAACAGTCAAAGTCTAAGGCTTACCCTGTGCACAAATGGAGTGATAGAGTGTCTAAAAGACCCTTTCAGGTAGTTCACATGGATCTGGTACGTCTTTTTCCTCAAGTTTCTGGGGGAGGAGCTCATTTTATATTTTTGTAGTGGATGATTTCAGTAGGTACACGTTTCTGTACCTGCTGAAGCAGAAATTTGAAGCCTTTCAAGGTTTTAAAAATTGGTGTGCCTGTGTTGAATGCCAGTTTGGCCACAGGGTGGCAGCTGTGCAATCAGATTATGGTGGCAAATTTCTTGCTGAGAGTTCCCAGTGTTGGCTGAGAAAAATGAGGATTTTTCACAGAAAGACAAACTTGTTTACTCCTCAAGAAAATGGAATTGCGGAGAGACATTTGGAGGTGCTGCAGACCATGATGTGTTCTCTTTTAACTGATGCTGACATGCCCCAGAGGGCCTGTGGGAAGGCAGTGCTCACTGCAAATTACATTTGCAACAGGTTTTGGTCTTCTGTAGTAAACCAGACTCCCTACCTCATGTTATCTGGAAAAAAAGCCCTCAATGGCACGCATGAGAGTGTTTGGAAGTTATGCCTGGATTTACACACCTAAGGAACAAAGAAGGAAGGAGTAACCAAAGGCTCAAAGATTACAATTCGTGGGGTATCAAAGTTGGGGGCAAAGGCTACAGATTCCGCCTGGGAAATGGGCAGACAGTGGTGTCTAGAAGTGCTAATTTTGAGAAGCATAGTGGGTAGAGAAGGGTGCATTCAAATCCAGAAGTCATTCTGCCACTTAGTGAAAATGGTACGGCTAGCCAGACTTTACACCCTCATACTGCTGCCAGAAGCCCCCCAAGGGTTAAACAGGAGGAAGAGGAGGAAGGGGAAGCGAGTCATGAGTCCCGTGAAAGAGCCGAGCAGGCAGTTCGTCAGGACGAGGGGAGGAAATGCCTGAGCGAAAGGGAGCCAGGCCTGATAGTAGTGATGAAGAAACTCCTACAGTTCTGTCAAAGTGATCAACCCCAAAACCAAAGGTATTCCTCCTCAAAGATTTGTGGTTCAAAACAGTGTGAGAGTTTGCCAGGTCATTTGTGAAGCTGAGACATTCAATGATGTCTTAAAACTGCCTGAATCTGAGTCTGAAAAATTGGTTCAGAGCAATGGATGAGGAGATGCAATCAATGGCACAACATGGTGTATTTTCTGTGACAAATCTGCCAGGGCATGTGACTCCAGTAGGTTGCAGATGGTTGTACAAGGTAAAAACTCTGGGTACAGGTGGTGTCAAATACAAAACCAGGCTGGTAGCTTAAGATTTTTCACAACTCAAATACGAATCTTATAACGAAATGTTTGCTGCTGCTGCCAAAAGTGAGAGTATTAGATTGGTGTTGTCTGTTGCAGCTGATAGAAATACTCTGGTACAACACTTTGACATAACTACTGCCTATCTGAATGCTGATTTGCCTGAAACAATATGTCACAAGTACCTGGGTATGAGTCCGAGAATCCTAACCAAGTGTGCAAACTTAACAAGGCAATCTGTGGTTTAAAGCAGTCAGCAGGTTGCTGGAACAAGTGTCTAGATGCTGCTTTGCAAGGTTTGGGTTTCAAAGAAATTATTGCTGATCCATGTGTGTATACAAGAGGTGTTGGGGAAAACCATGAAATTCTACTAGCTTTTGTAGAAGATTTGTGTTTAGTAGCCAACACAAAAGAATGGGTGATAATGAGCTGGGGAAGAAGTTTCAAATAAAGGATCTTGGTCAGGTGAAAAATTACCTTGGAATTGAAAAACAAAGGTCTGAAATAGATTTTCTGCTCAACCAGAAGCAGAAAATAACAGCTGTTATGCAGGTTTAATGCAATACCCTATGTTACCTGAGTTTGGTAAATCCACAAATGATGCAAGTTTCCAAGACAACTGTATCAATCTGCTGTTGGGAACCTTCGTTACCTGGCTGGGTATTCTAAACCTGATTTATTCCTGGCCACAAATTTGCTGGGTAGATATTGCTCAAATCCCACCCAGGAACCTGGAAAGGTGTCAAAAGGGTTCTAAGATACCTAAAACATACTATTGACTACTGTTTGTGTATTTCACCTACTAATGAAGCTGAGTTGGTGTGTTTTTGTGATAGTGATTTCACTAATGATAAATGAGATTGCAAATCAACTTCAAGAATAGTTGTGTTGTATTCAGATACACTGGTAAACTGGAAAACAAAGAAACAAAGCTGTGTTGCAGTCTCAACAGCAGAGGCAGAATTCAGGAGTCTGTCATATCTATGTAATGAGTTGGTTTGGTAGACACAACTTATAAAAGATCTGGGAATATGCATATGTGATCTTGTAGTTGTCTATGAAGACTCTCAAGCCTGTAATCAAATGGCTACTTGTGAACAGGTTAAATCTCGCATGAAACAAGTGGATGTAAAATACCAAAATGTAAAACAAACAGTTAGTTAAACTCGTGTACTGTGAATCTGAAAAAAACTTGGCTGATATATTGACAAAAGCTCTGACAAATAAAAAACATTGGGAAATGCTTCCTAAACTTGGAATGGTTGAACAAAAGCTGTAAAACTCCCACCCACTAAGAAAAAAGGAGGGGTGTCAGAAACTCCGCTTGGAGTCTGATTGTTAGTGTGGTGTGACTAGAAATGTTTTCTTTGTGGGCGAGAGGAAGAGGTCAAAATGCCCTCATTATGTCGTTGGTAGTACCAGATGCAAGATTGTCATGGCTATTTGTCTGCTGTATTTTTCCGGTCGCGTAGGAAAGCTCTGAAACATGGGAACCGTGTCACGTTGTGTAGGTCTGGGAGTGGGTAACTCAGGTTAAAAAGCTTACATCATGTGAAAGCAGCTTCTCTTTGTTCTCTCTTTGCTTTGTTGTTTTTGCTCAAGTTGCTGGCTTTTTATGCTCCATGGCGAACTCTGTCTGAAGCAGTATGTATCCTGCAGTGCTTCAAATGAACTTTAACTTAGCCTAGACACACTTTGCATGTGTGTGTTTCAGTCTGAGGCAACTGGCAATGATCCAGCACAGTTTCTTGTTTTTTTGCACTCTGCACATGGTCTGGCACCAGAACCTAGGCGCCTTGACACAAAGATCATTGTTTTAACATTCTCTCATTCCCAATGGTTTCTTATTCAATTGCATCATGCCTTTACAAAATGTTTTCAAACATCAAAGCCATGGTATTAAGTGGCATTATGTGGCAGGGAGAGCAAAGCCAACCTGATTCAAAAGTAATTTCTGACTTCCCCCAAGTGTGCCTTTGGTCTTTGGCATACCCAGTCTCTTCTGTACATTAAGTAAAAAGTTTCTCCACAGGCTGCCCTTGGCAGCTGTGTGTTGCAGACCTGTGCCACTGAATTTTCCGCAAGTGAATTTTCAAAGTGAAGAATAGACTCCCAAGCCAGTTTTGATGTATCCAGTTCAGCATTATAAGAATGAGCCAGAGCTCATGTGCTGTTTCCCTTCGTTTCTCCTCCAGCATGAACATAAGGAGAAGAGGAGCTCATACCCTTGAGCATTTCACAGATGAAAACGAGGATGTATGTGGCCAGTCAGTAGCATAGTCTGATAAAGATGGCAAAAGTTATTGGTGAGGAGGAGTACACTAGCTAAGAGAGGCTGTAACAGTTTGCTTTTGCTAGAGGCTACAGAGAACTGCAAAATTCTGCCCCCTTCCTCTCCTCTTCCCCCTGCTGAGTTAACAGAATGCAAACTACTTTTGTACTTTGAGCTCAGTTGGAAGAAATTGGAGCAGGCTGACAAAAAAGGGGGAAAGGGAGAGAAAAACTGGGACAGCTGAAAAAGTGGGATGGCACTTTTTGGGACAATTTTTGGAACAATTCCTAATTGGGACAATTCCTGCCAAATTGGGACAGTTGAAGAGCATGGAAGCTTTTGCTTTCATTTCTTCTTTAAGAATGTTTGACATGATGTCCCAAATCTATGATTGATAATAACTGTGGTTACTTTGAAACCATCTGGCTTTATGAATCATTTTTTTCAGTTGACAAAATGTGAAAGATTCTTGCAGAGACCTTTGGTTTATGCTTGGTATTTATATAATTAACCATCCTTCATTGATTTGTCAGGAACTGCATATGCCACTGGAAATCATTACTTTAAAATCTCTTTTATTGGAAGCTGCCATTACAGATTTGCTGAATTGTATTGGTTGCTTTTATAGCACTTTCATTTTTTTTTTAAAAAATGCCAGCTAACCTGAGCGTGTATTTGAAGGGTACAAATAGCTGTGTTTTGTGGGCACATATTCCATGCTTTTCATTGTACAGGAAGTAAGAACTGTCCAGAGCCCTTCTAATCCATTCTAAATGCCTGGTTCAAGGCCGCCTATATTTACTTCTGTTGTAGAGGGCACCTCAAAGTATATGGATACTAGATGCCATGAGAGGACAGGCTTAGTATATATGCCAACCATTCACTGCCTACCTGTATGTGGTATCCTGAGGGAAATTTACATAAGACTGATTCTTTGATTTTGGGCGACAACCAAGAGAATGGCATTCAGTCCATTTTGATATGAATTTACAGATTTGTACTTCTTGACAGGATGCAATATTTTGGTGTCCATTCTTCTCAGAATTTTGTGGTGCAGTTTGCAATACCAAAAAAAAAAAAAAAAAAAAAGGCTGTTTCAGGGAAAACAGTGCATAGAAAGCATATATTAATAAATAAATGTGTGTGTCATGTAGTGGCCAATTTGAGCACACAAGAAACGCTCATACATTTAGCAGCAGTATTTATTTTGGAATTGGCAAACACCACAGCAGCTTGCAAAAGTTACTAAGTCTGGTGATGGATGGTAACAGATTTTATATCTTAACATACAAATTCAGGTGCAGATGGCAGTGATTGGTGAAAATTGCAAATGTCACCTCACCTCTCAGAACCCAAAGCTTTCTGGGCATCCCTGATGTTTACATAACTTGCATCTTGAGAACTTGGACAGTTTCTGTGTTCTTATCTGTCCTCATAACACCTTCCTGCTAGTTTCACATTCCACCCTTCTGATCCCCCCACCTTTATGTCGGATGCCCTGGACATCAACTCTTGCCAGATCACTTTCTTTGGCACCTTGGCACGTCCCATTTCTGGGGTACAAGTTGCAAACAGTAGTTTGCAATTGATATGTTGTTGTGAACAGCAATTAGCAATGGATACATTACAGCGCTAGTGACCTCTTATTCACTTTCATCTACTACTTAAGCTAAACATATTCTCCCTGTTAGCATGACAGGACCCAAGCCTCCTCAGATACACTTGTTAGAATAGACAACACTGATATTTTAGTGTCATCTTTTTAAAAATTATGTGCAAATTGACGTGAAATCAGGATCGGACAAAGTAATTTCTTAAAGAAAATTGACTTTGTCCCTCGTTCTAGTCATGGTAATTTCCAGTTCCTCAAGAGAGCCTGTGATGAGTCTGATGAAGAGAACTCAGTATCCACAACTCTGAATCTAAAAATCTGTGAATCTGATGTTCTAGCTTTGTAAATATTAGGTGTAAATTTGACTTTCAGTTCAGCCGTATAAATAAAATGTGTTAGCTGGATTTACTTTTTTCCCCTCACAGACCAGATATTTGAGTAATATAATCCTTGCAATGACTCAGTACATATCTCTAGGACTATTGTGCTGATCACAATTTAAGCTCTCCATTGGCTTTCATACTTTCTGTATTTTCTGAAGGAGTTCTCAGCTAATGCGGAAGAAAAATACAGTAATACTGAAATGCAGGGTTTGCATTTCAAAATAATGACATTATATAATGAAAGGAAATACATAGTTCCATTTCATGAGGATTTGTTTTAAAGAATAAAGATTAATACTGAAATGGTACAAAATGGATTTATGAATGAATTAGACTAGTGATATGGGCCAGAAATGGGTTGATTTGTCCATCCATGCCACAAAGACATTAGCAGAATCTGTGTATTCTCTTCTCCCTGTGGTTGTACAAGGTACACTTTCCCACTAATTTTATTTCTCTGTCTGTACCTTACAGGTGTAAAGAGTTGAAATACCCAAAGGATCTTCCACAGATTTCTCTCATTTTTATCTTTGTGAATGAGGCATTATCAGTTATTCTGCGTTCAGTTCACAGTGCCGTGAATCATACCCCTGCTCACCTCTTGAAAGAGATAATTCTTGTAGATGACAACAGCGATGAAGGTGAGCAAACTGGTTGTTATTGTTGCTGTTTATGGGTACTTTTGAAGGACCAAGCATCAAGGGTTTGTTTTTCCTCCAACTTTGCGCAGCTAAAGGGAATGCCTTCCCAACTCCCTTACAAGGAGACAATTTAGCAGTTGCATAGGATCTGGAATGAGCATTCTCTGTTCCTTTGTTCAGAGTGCTTTTAGATCTTGATTTTATATGACCCAGGAACATCCTCTTGAATAATCAAGATCACAAAGAGCACATAGTTGATCATAGTTGCACTGCCATCTGCTGTTGGGAAAAATTCTCTTAGGCCTACAAAAAGGAGGTGCGTTGATAACTTAATTAACTTTCCCCAACCCATTGCCTAACCAATATTTTGACTACAGTCTCAATCATCCCCTGGTCATTGCGTCATGCTGACTTGGGGCAAATGGAGATTATTTTTGTTTGTTTATTTTATATCCTGCCATCACCAAGGCTTTTCACAAAATACATTAAAACAGCATAAAATGAAATCATAACACATGCATGTATGCCTCAGTTAAAAAAAGTAGATGCATTCCTAGACATTACTTCCTTAGCAGAAACTGTGGTACCAGAGGTAGATAGAACTAATGAGGGAAGAATATGGATAGGTTCTTACATCACAAAAAAATAAAAAAAAATAAAAAAGAGTATTTCAACATGTTTCAACATTGTTTAATTTAGACTTATTAAACATAACGGTACATATGCATAGCTCTGAATTCAAGGAATTGTGCTTAGAGGTTTCAAAGATTTATTCAGGAACATCAGAGAAACAATGGCACACCTTGGCAATTGCTAAGACTGGAGAACCATCGGATTTGCAGTACTATTGAAGAATTGTTGCATATGCAGTACTGTTTAAGCTGTTGCATTTCAAAAATAACACTCACTGCTATCTCGTTTGTTGACAAATCAAAATAACCCTTTTCCTGGGCTTTATCTTTTCCCTCCCATTTTCTCATCCAGCCTGCCAACAGAGTGGTCTTGCGGCCATGTCTGTTCATTCTGATCAAGACTGGTACTGTAACATTCCAGGGTTCTCAGCTTACCATCTGTCATCTCCTCCCATTCTCCCCGGTCCACACATCAAAGCACCTAAGCACTAAAGTATGAGTATAAACATGACAGGGAGGATGCAGCCAATGACATTCTGCCCTCCCAGGATGGCACCCCCCCCCCCATCCTGGCTTATTCAGATACATATCATGAAACCTATGAATTAAGTGCGGGGCTCTAACATGTTGGACACCAACCCATTCTCATTCACTAGTATGTAACAAAATACAGGAATCGTTCCTTGTGTTATTGTGAATCCAAAATGTCAGAAATTTCAAAAAGTTAGTCCTGCTCCACCATGATTGCTTCTGCATTTTCTTCTTTTGATGCTCATCTTTATGCCATTTCTTGGACTTGTGGATCTTGTTCACTCTTGGTGTCTGAGGCTGGTGTGTTACTGAAGTCAGCAGAAGTCCTGGCATCAAGGCAGAAGTAGTTGCTGCTGACAGTACTAATGAAAAGGTGTGAATGCCAATACCAACAGCGAGAGCAGGTGATGTGGTATCAGGCTTCCCTGGTGTCAAGATCATGAGAATGTTAGGGAGTCCATATGACTTACAGATGGATGATCCCAACATGGAAACCAAATGGATAGTGTTTTGCTAGAGAAGAGAATGGAGGTGAAGCACTGGCACTTGTTGACATTGTGCAGTGTGTCCAAACAGAGAAGACAGGGTCAGTGATCGTTGGCCAGGGAAAATTTCCTCTTGTAATTGGGACACTTTTTGAATAAAGACCAAGAGACCATATGCCTTTATGACTGTCTGAACACTTAGGGCTTTTTGGCAGTCCTTCTCCCTGCTCTGTGGATAGGAAACAAGAAGAACAAAATATGAAGTCTAAGAATAACAGTATTTATACACACTCTGTCTCTAAGCTGACCCACACCCAAGACTCTTGAGATACATTAGTTGTCATGGGATACCAGGAGAAAGTTCTCTTATAAACTGAAAACCAAGAACAGAAAGCTGACAGTAGGAACAAATGTTCAGTACTTGCAACGAATGGATGTGAGTGGGGTGGTTTCCTGTACTGGGTTTGGTGCCTTTAAGTTTGTTCATAAGTTAAGAGTGAGTAGTAATGTTGGCAGATGGGGCTGGATTTTGCAGGCAATGAAGGTTAGGATTAGTCCGAACTATTGTAGTCTGAAAACTGCAATGGGAAGAAGTTACAGTTACAGTTTTTGTACGGGTTGACATCATTGATTCAAAAGTGTAACTGTGTTCCTGAGACATGAGGTTGATTTTCTCAGGGATATTTTTACATGATTTTGAAGTTATCCTTGAATCCTGAACCCAATGTTACGATCACATGACAGGGATATGTCAAACCTGGATTGATGGATAGCATGAAGACTAGGACTAGGTAGCATAGAGACTAGGGCCCTTTCCGCACAACATCACTGTCCTGCTTCTGCCACAGGATGGCAGTGATTGGCAGGTCATGCTTCCGCACAGCGTCGTCTCCGTTCCACTTCCATCTTGTCACACTCGTGCAGCATTTGCAAAACAGAAAAAATCTGCCAATTGTGCAGCACTCCCATACTTACCATTGTGTGGAAGCTGCAGAAGCACAATTGTGATGCTTCCCTCCTCAGTGCTTCCCATTGGTGGATTCTCCTGTTCTTTCCCTCTCCCAAACTTCCAGTGGTTCCCATGGGACTTTATTTCCATACCTTGATCTAATGCATCTCCATCCTTTGTGTATCTACCTTAACATACCTTACCTCCCACCCAGACTTTATGGACTTCCAAAAATCCACAAGGACTCCATTCTACTCTGATCCATTGTGAGTGCCATTGGATCCCCCACATATAATTTGGCCAAGTTTCTGGCCACACAATTACAAACCCATATTGGACAAACCTCCCACTACGTCAAGGACTCAGCTCACTTTATAGAAAAAATCAGCAACATCAAACTGAAACCCAGAGACAGACTGATCAGCTTTGATGTGGTCTCCCTGTTCACCAAAGTCCCCATAGCAGACACCATTGCACTCATCAACCGGATTTTTCCCAAAGACATCACAGCCCTGTTTCAACATTGCCTTACTACAAGCTACTTCCAGTGGGACAATGAGTTCTATGTGCAAAGAGATGGGGTAGCCATGGGAAGCCTGCTCAGCCCGGTGATAGCAAATTTTTACGTGGAGGATTTTGAAAGGCAAGCCCTGGAAACAGCACCAAAAAAGCCCACTACATGGTTCCGTTATGGGGATGACACCTTTATCATTTGGAGCCATGGTGATAAACAGCTGACCCGGTTTCTGGACCATCTAAACGACATCCACCCAAACATCCAATTCACCATGGAGAAAGAAAATGAGGGAAAACTACCATTTCTGGATGTCCTAGTCACCCACAAACCCAACCATCGATTGGGCCACACAGTGTACAGAAAACCTACACACACGGACAGATACCTACATAAAGACTCCAACCATCACCCAGGACAAAAAAGGAGCACAATAAAAACTCTGGTAGACTGTGCAAAAAGAATTTGTGAACCTCACCTCTTGAATCAGGAACTGAATCTTTTAAACTGGGCTCTACAGGCTAATGGGTACTTCAGCTCAGACATCAGAAGGACCTCAAGACCCTGAAAAAACCACAGGAGTAAGGATAAACAGCCACCTGAAGGGAATGTGTTTTTACCAGACATCAAAGGAGTCACTGACCGAATAGGGAAATTTATGAAGAAACATAACCTCTGAACAATTTACAGACCAACCAGGAAAATTCAACAAATGCTTCGCTCAGCAAAGGACAAGCAGGATCCCCTAACCTCTGCAAGAGTTTACCGCATACCGTGCAGCTGTGGTCAGGTCTACATAGGGACCACAAAACGCAGCATCCAAACACGAATCAAAGAACAGGAAAGATACTGCAGGCTGATCCAGCCAGAAAAGTCAGCAGTAGCAGAACACACTATAAACCAACCCGGACACAGAATGTTATTTGAAAGCACAGAAATTCTGGACCATTCTAACAACTACCAGGTCAGGCTACACAGAGAGGCCATTGAAATCCACAAACACTTGGATAATTTTAACAGGAAAGAGGAGACTTGGAAGGTCAACAAAATTTGGCTGCCAGTATTGAAAAAACACCAAAATCAAAACACAAAAGGTACTAACAAGCCCTAACGAGCCCCACCTGGGCTCAGGAAGTCTCCCTCCAGGAACAAGTATTTAATACACACAATAGGACTGTTATGCTAATTGCTCCCTCCCCTTTGGAGGAGGAGACTGGCATATATATTCTCCACTCCACTTCCAATTCACCCTTCCTCTGAAGATGCCAGCCACAGATGGAGGCGAAACGTCAGGAGAAAATACAACCAGAACACAGTCTCAGAGCCCAAAAAACCCACAAGAACCAATGGTTTCTGGCTATGAAAGCCTTCAACTCTAGGATTGGTATTGGTTGGATGTGCTGACAGCATTCAACCTCCTAAAGTCTGTCACCAGCCTGACTGGTCTGTCTTTCTCATTGAAGAAGACTGGCATGGCCGTGGTGTATCATGCTGGCTTCTTTTCAAGTTTTTGTCTATAAACTCTTAACACTTCTATTTCTTTGGGGGACAGACAAATACTGTTTGCTTTTTGGTAAGGTTGACTGGCCTCTGGTTCAGTGGAACAGTCTGTGTCCAAGTAGAGTGGTAGGAGATTGCACTCCCACTCTGACCCCACTTCCTGTTAAGACTGCATGTTCCACCAGAAAAGTACCCATGGTGCCCTCCAACACCCCATGAGGGTCTCTGGCTTATGCCCTGTTTCTGAAGGGCCAGTGGTTCAGGCTATCACATGTTTTTGGCAGTTGTCCCAGACATACCCCGGCACTAGCGTTCAGGAAAGCATACTGTCCCATTACTTGACTGAACGTGAAGGTCATGAAATTTCAGCCAATTCAGTCCTAAGACCATTGGGTAGTGGATGTGAAAGCCAATACAAATTGAATGGTCTCTCAGCGGTCTCCTAGTGCCAGGAACATTGGAAATCTCTGGAATTTCATTCGCCTCCCCTGCATTTCCTGCCCATTTATCTGTACGAAAGTGATGGAATTGTCCAGTTCCATAGATGGCAACCCTATGCCTATGGCAGTCACGCAACTCATCAAGCATGGTGTGCCTCCTGAGTTTGTAATGGCCGTCAGGCTCATACTAGTGCCCTGCCAAAATGCCTTAGTCTGATGGTCACAAAAAAGGGGTTGCACTGCCAATCATTATGGTCTCTGAGTATCTCTTTCATTCGCTGTTAGGCTCCTGTTAAATTTGATTGCTGCTGCTGCTCTTGGCTTTGGCTTTGGCTAGCAGACTCTGCTTCTGCTGGGTGGTCCTGACCTAGTATTGCAGTGTTTCCACTTTGGTTGCCAGTAACATCCAGCCCATCAAGGTTTCCAAGTTGTCCTGCACATCAGCCCCCTTGAGAATCTCAGGCTTCAAGCCCTCTTGGAAATACTCGATTTCGGTGACCAATCAGGCAGCTGTGGGGCCAGCCTCTGAAACTCCTCCATGTACTTGGCTGCTGATTAGTTCCCCAGCTTCAACAATGTTAGGCAGGTCTGAGCTTTGGCTTGATGGAAAGTTTCTTGAAATGGGCAGTTCATGAACAAGTGGAAATTGCCCTGTTCTGGTGTTCCAGAGTCATACAGCCCCACCAGCTAGTTGCACACTCTTCCCTCCAGCCGTGCCCTCACACACAACACTTTTGATTCTTTGGATGGGAAGATCCGTTCCTGCTCAGCCATGTGTCTGGCAACCTGGGTCAAGAAATATTGCACTCTATATGACACTTCCTTTTTTGCTCACTCTTGAGTGTCTCCTTATCACTGGGTACATTGTAGCAACAGGCAATAAAGCAGTTAACCAGTTGATACTTTCCAAGCACACAAGCAAGCTCCAAATGGATACATTGTTGCAATGATAAATTAACACTAGATATTTTGGAGCATAGTAGCTTAACTCTATGGAGGTTTGTGGCATTGCATCTCCACGACTGGTAGGCTGTTTTTAAGGCTGAGTTCCCATGGGGCCATCTTGGCCTGGGTGATGATAGCATGGGATTCTGCATGTGAAGAAAATTCCTTCTTGTGCCCATCATTCCCACTGCAAAGTATAAGATACATGAATGGAGATAACAGGGGGAGTCCCATACTCCACTACCCTCAGCTTTCCTCTCATCACTGGCCCTGCAGTTCCAAACCCTTGGGCTCCTGTCACTCACCTTCTCAAGATCTTTCCCTGCATTGGGTATTTGATCCTCAAGGTGATCCCTATGTGGACCAGTGGATGTTTTGTTCTGTGGGTTCACTGTGGTAAACATGAGCAAATTCTCTATCAAAACTTGATAGAAACCGTCAGACACAGGTATAAGACAATAAACAAATAGAAGCCGTGTTCTATTAGTGTTTTCTCCTGATGTTTCACCTGCATCTGTGGCTGGCATCTTCAGAGATTATATTATTGTATATTATTTGTATTATTAATATACAATTAGATCAAACATTAACTCCTGAAATATTTAATCTTTCACAGTTCCAAAAAACCCTATTCATTTCTCCCTGGCTGATTGTCCTGTCTCTATTATACCTTTTCCTTATCTCTCTGCCATCTTTCCCCAATCTCTGCAATCTTTTCTTATCTCTTTGCAATCTTATCCCTATCCTAGGCCATCTTTTCCTTATTTGCCTTCTGTCAGAATCAGAGTTTTGTATCCTTTCTCCTGCATAGCCCACTTTAATAGTATTCCTTAAGCTGTGATTGGCTGGCACCAACCAGGCTTGCCCAGCTTCTCTCTTCACAGTGGCATGTGGGAATCCTGATGTTAACATCTTTTGAAAAATGGGGGAGAGGGTTAGAATAGAGTGACTTTCTACCTTTTGCAGATGAATTTCAATAGGGAGAAATGTAAGAGTGAAAATAAATAAATAAAATGCACAGATATAGGATGGGTGACACCTGGCTTGACCATAGCCCATGTGAAAGGGATCTAGGTGTTGTGTGCTAGCTACTCTTACTGTCAAGAAAACACACAGGTTTTTCCCAATGTATTTAATGGGGTACAGGAGGCATAACTTAAAACTGTTGCTGGAGCTAACAGTTTATAACACACACTTGGTTATATAATGGTACACACTTTTATCCATGCACAACATCCATTGGTCAGTTCTTCAGATCTATCCCCTCCCAAACTTCCAGTGTTTCCCAAGGAACTTTCTTTCCATACTTTGATCTAAAGCATTTCCACATCTCTGGTGTTATCTCTGGATATCTTACTTACCACTGGCTAGACGCCTTGAAGCCATCTTTTCCCAACCTATTTTCTTTGATTCCTTTTCACTAGGCTGCAATTCCCAAGCCCTTTCCTTTGATATGCAATATGTTGTTACCTGCAGTTCTAGCCTAGGTACTCTACAGCACATACATAGTAAATCACTTGGTGATTGTTATCACTTTTAAGAAAACAGAGACATGCCTTGCTGGCCTGGGTGAATGCTCATTTACAACTAACATTCAGATTGTAACCAAGATTAAACATAGAACATAGGATGGCTTGTAGCACATAATATTCATACAAACCTTATGTTACCTGCAGAGGATAACTGTCGGGATGCCCTCCATATAATAGTAATTGGATATGGGATTTAAGATAGCTGCTTGCTTGAAACGAAAGTATGGGAACCGGAGACCGTTAGATAAACAAAAGCTAGGAATGCACTGATAAGCCCTGCCAGGCTTTCACCACGTCAAGGTCTCTTGCAAGAGGAAGGGAAATATCTTAGGATTTTATGTACTTGTTTTTGCTAATTGCTCTTTAGTCCTTTCACTGAAGTCTTGTACGATGTATCACACTCCAAATAAATAGTGTTTATGCACTGTACTATCTGCATGTGTAAATTCAGTTCCTGACAGTAGCTAACTGCAACAGTGTCTTATGGTAGCATAATCTACAGGCATGCATAATTGTGAATGAGCCACGCTATTAATAGGTCAAGGAGCACAGCTGATATCACATTCCCCCCCTCCAAACCTTACTACCCCAGTTTGTAAGGGTATTTGTAATAGAATTTTATTACAAGATGAGGGTCTCTTCCCCTTTCACTGTCAGGCAGATGTTTCCATTTCACAAAATATTGTGACTTTTCTCGTTTTTTAGTAGAATCTAAAATTTCTGATATTTCAAAATGCTGGTCTTGTGCCACCGTGATTAGCAGGGGAGGTGGCTCCTTGCTGGGTTTCAGATTCCCCCATCCTCTGCTGCTGGTTTCAACAAACTGAAATGGAACACAGGATGGATTTGCTTATAAGTCTTTGGAAGATTTTACTCCACTGTGAGCTGATCGAGCAAACATTTTCCTTTGAAAGGTCCAGCATACTTGGGCTTCTTTCATGACTGTGGACGTTTCAAAAATTTGGTGGATAAATAGGCTTTGGTTCCTGGTTCTATTTCCCACCTCTTGTCTCTTCTTTGATTGATCAGTGTATTTTTTACAAGTAGGTTTTGCATGCTCCAGTGCATTGATGATCATGGGCCAGGTCACTTGTTTACCCATTCTGATACCAGGACTGGATGAATTTGGGTGACCTCTAGTGACAGCAAATGCCTTAGCGATTGCCCATACATCACTTCAAAAACCATATGTCTGGTGGTTTGATGCACTTTGTTGTTCGAAGACATTTCTGCAAATGGCAACAACATGTCCAGGTCATTTTGCTGATAGTTTATATAATATCACAAATACTGTTCTAAAATTTGATTGACTCTTTCTGTCTGTCCATCTGTCTCTGGGTGGTGCATTGTTCTCAGTCCCTGTTCCATCTCGAACAACCTCATGAACACCTTCCAAAACTATGAGGTAAACTTGGAACCTCTATCAATCACAATCTTTTTTTTTTATAATATATTTTTATTAAAACCAGACAGTATTTACATATGTATCACCAAAAAAAAGTCATATTTGCTTTTTGAACTGCATAAAATACAATCCTTCTTTAAATTATTCTTCTCAGTGTCACTGCTATCTTCTTTACTGATAATAAGTAATTTAAAATTAAAAATTTTCTTTACTGATAATAAGTAATTTATATTTGCACCATTTCTTGACACCAATTTTCTACTTCCTACCTTCTCTTGTTTGGATGGTTATTTTTACTTATATAGTTACCTCTATAATTGTCTTGTTTGTGTTGACTTGCCTGAATCCATGATAAATACTTGATTTATTAGTCTATCCTTTTTGCTTATTTTTCCTTCTTTTAATTCTCTTTTATTAATATCTTACTGTATCTTACTTACTATATATATTATGTCTTACTATCAGCTTAACTTAAAAGTACCCAGTTCTTCTTAATGTACGTTTTCACTAATTCCATTCCTCTTTCATTTTTCCCTTGTTTCCCACCTTTCATAGCATACGTTAAATCATCTAATGTTGCATATTCCAGCAGTTTAATCAACCATTCCTCTATCGCTGGTATGACATTATTTTTCCAATACTTAGCATATATTCTTACCGCAGTCACCATGTATAGTATTGCTCTCCAGTATCTCATTGACATTTTATCTAGTTGATGTAACATGTTTAATAAAAAAGATCTCTGGAGATAATGGAATATTTATTTGTAGAATTTCCACAATTCTTTTCTGAACATTTTTCCAATATCTTTTCGCTTTTGGACATAACCACCACAAATGGAAAAAAGTGCTGTCTTCCTTGTTGCATTTCCAACATTTTTTTCTTGAGTCTTGTACATCTTACTAATCTTCACTGGATCCATGTACCATCTGTACATCATTTTGAGATGGTTTTCTTTCAAATTCTGTGCTAGTGTAAATTTTTGGGTGTTTTTCCAGCTCTTTTCCCAATGTTCTAGCTTGATTTCATGTTCTATATTGCGAGCCCATATAATCATTGAATCTTTGATCATTTCCATTTCCAGTTCACGGTCTAGCAAAAATGTATAAAGTTGTGATGATAAATGCTCTGTTTTTCCAAATATAATCTTCTCAAATTCATTCGGTTGTTTATTTATTTCAAAGCCTTCGAGTTTTAGATCCATTTTAAATCTTTCTTTCAATTGCATATAAAGAAACCATCGACAGTTCCAACCTTCCATTTCTAATTCTTCTCTTGAATTTATTCTTAGTACTTCTTTCCTTTCCTCTGTTATTATGTCTTTATAACTGAGCTGTTTATCTTTGGGGTCTTCCCATCTTCCAAACAGTGCCTCATGTGATGATACCCATAATGGAATTCTGCTATACACCTTCCGTTTAATTGTCTTCCATATTTCTAACAGCGGACGTCTCAAATAATGATTCGTGAAATCATTATCCACACTTGCTTTGTTGTACCATAGGTACCCGTGCCATCCAAATCGTAAACTGACAATCACAATCTTGAGGGGTATCCCATGCAATTTATATATGTGTTATATGAACAGTTTAGCCAGCTGCATTGCTGTAGGCAGCATCTTGCATGCCACAAAATGCACCTGTTTGGAAAACGTGTCTATGACCACCCAAATCTCAATGTCTTATATTAGCATAATCTACAGGTATGCATAATTGTGAATGAGCCATACTGTCAATATGTCCTGGAGCATGGCTGACATGACACTAGGAGTTTTAGTAGACCACAAGCTGAACTGAACATGAGACAGCAGTGTGATGTGGCAGCTTAAAAAGCCAATGCAATTCTGGGGTGCTTCAACAGGAGTAGAGTGTCTAGGTCAAGGGAACTGATAGTACCACTCTGTTCTGCTTTGGTCAGACCCCACCTGGAATACAGTGTCCAGTACTGGGCACCACAGTTCAGGAAGGATATTGACAAGCTAGAACGTGTCTAGAATAGTAAAAGTGCTGGAAACCGTGCCCTATGAGGAACAGCTTAGAGAGCTGTATATGTTTAGCCTGGAGAAGAGAAGGCTAAGAGGTAACATGATAACTACATTTAAATACTTGAAGGGATGTTGAGTAGGCTTGTTTTCTGTTGTTCCAGCTATTAGTGCACAGAGCAATGGCTTCAAACTTCAGGAAAACAGATTCCATCTAAACATTACTAAGTGCTAAGACCCAGTTCAGCAGTGGAATATGCTGCCCAGGAGTGTGATAGAATCTCCTCCTTTGGAGGTTTTTAAACAGAGGCTGGATTGCCATCTGTTGGGCATGCTTTGATGGTGTATTTTTGTGTTGTAGGGGGTTGGACTCAGTGGCCCTTGTGCTCTTTTCTAGCTCTCTGATTCTATGAGGTTGAGTCTGCCCATCTGCTTAATTGGGGCACATAGACTGAGATTCCTCTTACCTGATCTGGATCAGTCCCGTGACTGGTAACAGTCTGTAGGGTGTAAGGCACTGACCTTCCCTATTATCTGCTAATGGGTTCTTTGCTTGAACCTGAGCAGTTTTGTATATGCTGCCCTTGAGCTGTGGTCCATCATTTCAGAGGAAATTGGAGGAATGAATCATAAAACTAGGCGAAAATGAACTTCTCAAGGAAGCCAAGCATATGTGGCTTAACAATTTCCCTCTACTTTGGGGAAAGTTCTCCAACATCCTACCTTTATTCCTACCAATGTTACAGACTTTATCCCTAGATAAGAAAACTATGGCCCACAGGGTGTGTTGGATCCTTGGGACCCCACTTTATAACCCCAGAAAATTCCACAGACTTCCAGACCTCACCTCAATTCAAAAATGGTGTGTGATTTTTTTCACCCCAAACAGCTCAAAAACACAGCAAAATGCGGTAGTTTTTACCTTCACAACCCCCTTCACAAAATTCCAATTCCAAACTTTGACAAAAATGTTTTTCATGTTTCATGCAAAAACTAGGGCCTTTCTTCCCTACACTGTTATAACGCTATTATTCCACTTTCAACATCCTATGGAATGCTGGGGTTTGCAGTTTAGGGAGGAACATTTAGAATTCTCAGCCAGAGAGCTCTTTGGCCTCAGTAAAGTACAAACCCCAGAATTTCACAGGGTTTTGAAAGTGGAATAATAGTGCTATAACAGCGTAGGGTGGAAACACTCTTAGTGAAACCCAGAACTGTAAGTGACCAGTTGCATCAGTATAGGTGGGGTTATGGTGGCCGTGGCCCTCATTTCATTCATAATTTCTTACCCCATCTGGCTTCCAGCTTAGACGAATATCTAAACATTACCTCTCAAGTTGATTCTTTCTGATTTTACTTTTGAACATTTAAAGGTTTTTTTTCTCTTTCTCTCTCTCTCTCTTTTTGTAAGAACTTTAAAAACCTGACTTTACTTCTCCATATTTAAAGGTTTTCCTTTTTGTGGAAAACCTTTTCCTTTTTTCTCCTGATAAAACATCAGGGGATAGGACTTCCCAGATTTTATATGTCACACAGAAAGGCTGTATATAGTGTGTACATTTTACGTATATGTTTTTGGTTTTTGATTCTTTCTTTTATGTATGTTTTTGATTATTTCTGGAAAGGAAGGAAGGAAGGAGGATGAAAATGCAAAACAGCGATTACATATCTGGAAGTCCTGGAGAATGAAAGAAAAAAAATGCTGAGTGCACTGAACAAAAACCTTTGATTAACAGATTCTCTCAAATGAGCACCATCTTTTCTAACTACTGAATGAAAACAGTGTCTTAGTCAATTTGGCATCTCAAACCACAGTGGAATGCTTTGCTGTAGCACAGGGGTAATTATAGTTTACTGCAGTAAGTTCGTAGCTACCTTTGATCATCTAGTGACAAATTGGTCCTTTTAAGAGCTTCATGATAGAAATTCAGTGAGTGGATGTTTCCCTATCAGTGTAGCTTAGTATTTCAAACAATCATGCAGACCGCACAAGGCTTTTTTTTTCCTAGTACAGATGTCACATCAGGATGATTACAGTAGCATAACTGGCTCAGCATAAGGATAGTTAAATCTCTTGGGTTTGATTTGAAATGGGATCATGAATTATGAACCTATTTGAATGCCAACCTCACCCACTCTCCAGGTTATTTTAATCCTTACCCTGCTAGCGGCACACAATTAAATTGCCTCAAAATTTTACATAATTTACATCTAAATCTTGGACAAAAATAGCTCTCAAATTGCAGTCATTATGAGCTAAACAAAATGTGGGTTGTAAACTGAGAGAGTTTAGCAATATATTATTCATTTGATGTGCTGTCTGAGGATTAAATTAAATGCATAGCATGTAGCACAAGGCAGTATTTTACATATCTATCTATCTATCTATCTATCTATCTATCTGTCTGTCTGTCTGTCTGTATGGGTTTTATAGGGATTGAGCCTTCTCACTTGAAACATCTTCCCCCATACTCTGTCTCCCTCTCATATATTCAACCCCTTATCAAACTTTAGAAAGAAAAACAATTCCATTGGTACCCATGTGGTTCCTCCATCCTCCCCATGGCCCCTCTCTGCTTATATGTTCAATGTAGAGTGAAAGACAAAGCTGAGGGAAGAGGTTGGAGCCCCCCCTACCACATTTACCACAGACCTGATCTGATCTATGGCTGTAGATGTTTATTTCTGAATTTTAAAAGGTAGTAACCTTAAACTGCAAGCTTTGTATTTAATGTAGCATGCATTTTAACTCTGAATTGATGAACCATCACTTTGTAAACCATAGTTATGACCATTGCTGAATGCCCATAACTTTTTATATGTGTATGTGTCATAGAAAGAAGAATATTGTTCATGTAGAAAATGAAACTACTTGTATTTGAGTTAGAAAAATTAGATACACAGAGGGATGAAACCTAATTTGAAGCAGTACATGTGAAAAGGATCTAGGAGCTTTAGTAGAATGCAGTCTAAATAATGCAGTCAGCAGTTGACTTTGCCTGAGGTCTTACCAAGCTTGTACATCATCCTGACCATAAGCTATCATAATCATAAGCTAAGAAAATGTAGTAGTCCAGTTCCACTCACAGAATTCCTGCATCTGTATCATTCTTTGTGGTTCTTCTGCTTCTAGAGGAATTGAAGGCACCACTAGAAGAGTACGTCAATAAGAGGTACCCTGGCCTCGTGAAAGTGGTACGCAACCAAAAAAGGGAAGGTCTGATCCGGGCTCGCATTGAAGGCTGGAAAGTTGCATCAGGGCAGATCACTGGCTTCTTTGATGCTCACGTAGAGTTCACGGCAGGCTGGTAAGTAAAGAATTCCAAACCCCAAGCTTCATTTAGCTAATGTGGATACACTCATAGAAGAGTGAAGTCTATTGAACAGAAGAGAAACGAATAAACAAAAGCATGAGGTATATGAGAAAAATAGAAAAAAACCAAGGTTATATTGTAACTTTATTGGACCAAGAGAATATTGTTGAAAAGGCAAGCTTTAGAGTACATGTACACTCTTCATCAAATCAGGACTCTCTTTAATTACAGAATTTGGAATTGGGAAAAGAAACAGGAAAGTCTAGAAATAACCCTGCCTAGACGTGAAAACAACAGGATTAAATTAAATGGAAACTCTGTGTTCGAAGAATTAGATGTAAATTTAAGGTTTCACATGTTTTTATGTGCGGATAATCAATTTCCTTTGTTTCTAAAATCTCTATTTTCTTATTATTGGTTTTGGAGTACACTAGGTCTTACCAACTGGATACATTGTTGCAATCAACAGTTAACACTTGATACTTCAGTATTTTGCAGCACTCTAGCATTGCCCCTACACTGATTACCGTATTACCCTATTACAACACACATCCTGCAATGACAGGAGTTACACATCCTAACATTCTGCCCCCTCATAGCATGACCACCCCCTTCACCTAGGTTTACGGGAGTAAGCTGAATGAAACTTTTTAATTAATCAAGCAGGTTTAATGTGTTGTACATATACCCATTCCCTTTCACTAGGAAGCACATGTTTTCAGTGGATTAAGTGTTGTAGTTGACCCCTGTGTTTTCTGGAGGCTAAAATGCCAGTGATCTCAAAATGCTGATCTTGTCCTCCCATGATTGGCGAGGGAGGTAGTTCTTCCACTGAGTTGTCTGGCTCCATCACTGGTTTTAGTAAGCTAAAATAAAACACAGGGTGGATTTGTTTGTTGTTCTTTGGCTGTTCTAATTCTGCGGTGACAGCATTAATCAGCCTGTGTACTTTGAAGAAGCTTGGGGCCCATCTTCTTGGATAGCTGTGGGTATTTTAAGAAGGTTGTAGACAGGTACATCTTATTTTCGGGTTTGATGCCCCACCACTTGCTCTGTTTGCAGTGTGCTTGTTTTTTGTATGTGGACTTAGGATAGTCCAGTGCAGCAATGATGGTGGTCCAGGCAGCTTTGCCCAATTTGTGAATGACGGGGACGTGTGCGTGTTTGTCTGGATGATCTCAAGAGGTGGTAGGTGTTTTAAACTTCGTGCATAAACAATTTCAAGGGGCCCATGCCTCGTGCTTTGGTGTACTGCATTGTTGTAGGCCATTTCTGCAAAGGGGAGTAAACTGTCCCAATTATTTTGTTGATAGTTAATGTAACAATGCAGTTATTGTTCCTGTACTTGATTCACTGTCTTAGTTTGGCCATCTGTTTCGGGATGTTGAGCAGTGTTCAACTACTGCTCCACATTTAACAATCTCAAGAATGCTTTCCAGAATTGTAACTTGAGAACTGTGATTGTGACTATTGTTAGCGGGACTCCATGTAACCTGTACACATGTTGCAGGAACATCTCTGTCAATTGGGTGGCTGTATGCAGTAATTTGTATGGCACAAAGTACACCTGTTTGGAAAACAGGTCGGTGGCTGCCCAGATCTCAGTATTTTTTATTGCTTTTGGAGAAATCATCGATGAAGTCCATTCTGATGTGCACCCATGAATGTGAGGAGGCGTAAGTAGCGGCTGCGGCAGTCCCTTAGATTCCACTCCCTCCCACTGCCAGTTTGTTTTGTGCACACCAGACATCTGCACACATATCTTTCTACATCATCTTGTAATCAGGGCCACCAGTAGTCTCTGTGAACCATGTGGGATGTTTTTAAAAATCCTAAGCGTCGTGCAGGTTTCACATCCTGGCAGCGCTGCAGGATCTGGTGCCTCTGGCATGTACAACTTACCACCAGACATCTCACCAATTGATTAGTTTCGTTTCATGTTCATTTCCCGAGCTATCATGTTTAACAGCTTCTTGGAACTCCTCAGAAAGGGATTTTGGGGTCTCAAATTTTACCCACCTGCCTTGGACTTGGCTTCAAGTGGTGACTGCCAGTCCCAGTTGTTGAGGGGTAAAACAAAGTATCAATCACTTCCGGCTTTTGACATTTGTGTTGGAGTAATTGGGACAGGGCATTTGCCAAAAAATGCTTTTTGCCTGGCAAACAGTTACAAATTTCAACTTGTAGAAAAACTCGGCCTACCACTCCTTTTTTTGAGACTCAGTCTATGCAGGGTTTGTAGTGCCATGAAATTTCAGTGATAAGTTCAGATTTCAAAGGGGCATGAAGCCCCCACCAGAAAGTGCTTCCATGTCTCTAAGGCTCTTTTTGTGGCAGCCACCTCTTTCTCTCACATCAGCCAATTAAGTTCTACCTTGTCAAATTTCTTGAACAGGTAGGCACTTTGTCTCAAGTTGCCTTTCTCACCTTCTGCGGAACTACTAATGTCAGCCTGGAGTATGAATGAGTTAGATGGGTCAGGGTGTTTCTAGGGGGGTTCTGAACTGAATAATTTCTTTAATTCTTCAAATGCATGTTGGCTTCCTGGGGTTCATTTAATTTAATACTGGGTTTGGGCTTCTCAGGAGCTTTCCATGCCTTTTATTTTCTCTTTTTGGTTTTTAGGATATCTGTCAGTGGCAAGGTGACTTGGGCAAAATTTGTAATGAAATGCCGATAGAAATTGGCAAAGCCCAGAAAACTCTGCAGTTGCCTGTGGGCCTGCAGGGACTACCATAGCAGGGTCTATCTCTATGCCTTGACAGGTACAGTACCCCAAATAGTCGAGCTTGTTTGTATGAAGATCACATAGAGATAGTTTTACATACAGATTGTTAGCCTTTCCTCACCAGTGCTATGCATTCCTTGTAGGTGCAGCTATAGATTAATGTATCATGTAGATACACCAGGACAACCTTGTACAAATGCTCATATAAAACTTTGTTGGTAACTCTCATAAATACACTAGGACTCCACTTAATCTGAAGGGCTCAACAAAGTATTCAACCCCTGCCCCCAGCAGAGGGGTATTAAATGCTGTCTTCGACTCATGCCCGTACCATATGCACACACAGTAAAAGGCATATCTCAAATCCAACTTTGTTAAGATCTTTCTCGTGCCCAGTTGAGCTAATAGAACTTTTGTGAGGGGGATATAGTATTGGTTGGATTTTCTGACAGCATTTAAAATCTGTTACCACTCTGAGCGACAAATCCTTCTTCTCATGGAAGAAGACCACTAGTGCCATGGTGGATTGTGCTGGCCTGATGACCCCTCTTTTCAAGTTCTTGTCTATAAACTCTCCCAACACTTCCATCTTCTTGGGGGACATGGAATCCAATTTGCTTTTTGACAATGCCATTCCTGCCTCCAGCTCAATGGCACAGTCATTGTCCTGGTGAGTGGTAGGAGGTCACATGTTCCGATCTGATTTTGTGTGAGTTGGCATAGTCTACCACCAACTTTCAAACCATGCCATCTGTTACTGCCCCCCCCCCCCAGTGTCTCTGGCTTCCATCTCAGCTCTGAAGGGTCAGTGGTCTGGAGTGTCCCTTATTTCTGCAATCGCCCCAGACATGCCCCTGAAACTGGCACTTGGAAAAGCAATTAGGGCAGGCCCAACTTGTTTCCTGTTAGTTTGTCTTTGCTGTTCTCCAGTGCATCAGTGCTATCATCTAACACTACCTCAGATTGATGTTTCATTTCTTCCAAGGTCAGAGCTGCCCTTCTTGTCAGATTTCTTCAACTTGCCACTGGTGGTCTTGGGAGTCTCAGGACAGATGGCGATTGATGTCCCTCACATCTGCGTCTTTTGTTCTCCTTGCTCACTCGCTCACATTCTGTTCTCTTGCTTGCTGTCCTGTTCCCTCTGGGTTCCCTTGTTGCTGTTGCCATTGTTTTTAGGTTTGGCTATCAGACTCTGCTTCTGATGGGTGGTCTTGACTCTGGTGTCACAGCGTCTCCACTTCACTGGCCAGTAGCATCCAGCCCATCAGGGTCTTGGTTGTCTCACATGACATCCAATTGAGGTTCTCAGGTTTCAGGTCCTCCTGAAAATCCTGGATCTTGGTGGCCTCCAACCAGTCAGGTAACTGGGGGAGCAACTCCTCAGCTTATTCAGCCATCGATTGGTTCTGTTGTTTCAGTGACATGAAGTGGGCCTGAGCCTTGGCTTGATGAAATAGATCCTTGAATAAGGCTCAGAAGCAGTTCATGAAAAGGTAGAAATTGCCCAGTATTGGTGTTCTTGCAGCATACAGCCCCACCAGCCAGTCACACACTTGTCCCTCTAGCTGTGTCACCACACACTGCACTTTCAACTCTTCAAATAGGAAGAGTTTGTTCCCATTCTGCCATGAACCCAGTGATGTGAATCAGAAAATATGGCAAGCATTCACCTTGGTCAGATGTGGCTTTCAGCTGCGTTCCTCCTGGCACCTGGGGCATTGGGGGTGTTGGTTGTGGAAAGCCTCCACAAGCTTGTGGTGGCCCTGGTCACAGGAAGCTGTTTCTTGCTGCCTGGGGGGCTTGTTCCTCCTCTGCTGCTGTCACCATTACTCTATCTGCTGCTGGCACATCTCCTTGGCCTGCATACATGGTAGTCTACAGCTGTTGGATCATGTTTTGGACTTCTTTCTGTTCCTCCCTTAAACTCAGGACCTCTGTCTCAGGCCAAGGTCTTTACCATCTTCACTCTGATCTGTGTGTCTCACTCTGATGTCCAGCCCAGCATCAATGGTGCACAGGCTCCCCCACTTGGGAATCAGGGACTGTCTGCTGTCCTGGTTGGGGTCTGAGACCATTGATCGCTTAAGGTCTTGAGGTTCCAAGTGGATAGAGATGTGATGAGAGCATTCCCTGAACCTGGTTGCCCAGTCACCTTGGGCCAGATGTTGGTCCTGTTCTCCTTGTCACCTCCTTGGGTCAAGATTTCTGGATCTTATAACTCCCTTCCTGCCTGCATACTGCAGCAGCATGACATCCAGACTGAGTGCTAGAAGGTTTATGTAGGAGCCTCAGCAAACTGGATAGCTCGCAGTCCACAAATTCCACTCTGGGGTAGACAGTAGTGTTTATTTGTAGCAAGGCAAGCAACACAGCACTCTTCTTCTGAAGTTGCTGACCTACAGATATAAATTTTAGGTGTGCAAAGCTGTGATTGGAAAGGATCATTTTGTCTGGGCGGGAAGGAGAGAATGCAACAGCTTTATTGAAACAAAGTGCAGTGAATTTTATTTGGGTGGCTGTAGGAAAGCAGGAACTTCAAAAACCACCTCTCAAATGCAAAATCAGGTGCAAGGTGGACTCATTCTATTGTAGTCAGAAAGAGTGTGGCCATCTTCCAGCTGCTTCCCAGGACTGCCTTCTTTATCTTGAATCTTGGCCTTGACGTTCTCTGTGCTTCACTTGGCTCCACCTCCAGGGTGATAGTCTTCCCTGTCAGGATCTTCACAAAAATCCGTATCCTTCTTCTCAGACTCAGGATCAAGAACAAGGTGGACTCCTTCCTAGAATTGTAGTCAGAAAGAGAGCAGCCATTTTCCAGCTGCTTCCCAGAAAAGATCAATCTCTGCTGGTCAGGAGGAATGCCTTCCTTATTGGAGAGGATCAGAAATTTAACATCACCTCACATCTTTAGATATTTCCTAGACTCACAGTTGTTCATCTTTCTTTCATCCTTATGTTCCTGCCCTTTATCTTTTAACACTTCCAGTTTCCAAAGCACCTCTTGGTACTTTTATTTTTGCCCACTCTGTTCTTCTCCCCTTTCACTGGATACATGGTATCAAATGGTAAATAAAGCAATTGACCATTTGATACATTAGAATACAGAAGCAACCTGCAAAGAGAAATATTGTTGCAGTTCACAATTAATACTCCATACCTTGTAGTGCTCAAACGGAACTACCATTGCCCTTACACTGACTATCATACTTTATTGCAATACATATCAAAGAAGATGTGACCAGGGCTATACATCCTGACATTATCCTTCCTGATTGCGTACTTCTGATTAAATTGGACAATTGGTGGCCAACTTCATCTCATAGTTGTCTACTTTGAACCTTTTTTTAAAAAAGGATAGGCTGCTTTGCAGGTCTGAAGAGGCCCTTGCTTCCTCTTTGATAATCATATTATGTCACTGTAAGTGAGCTATGCTTCTTTAAAGAACAGTAGTTCTCAAAGCTCTATCTTGGCTCCTCTGGCTTTGGTTCTCCCATCCGCCAACTTTAGTGACCCATAAACCTCTTCAGGTCCTGCCCATCCTTCTCCGTCAGGGCTCCACTCTTCACCCAGACCCAGATTGGCTGCATCTACCTGCCTGGCAACTGAATGAAGGTCTTATCTGAGAGCAGGTTATTCAGAGAGAGTGGTAAACACACTTTTAGCTTCCAGCTGAAGTTCTACCCTCTGAATATACAAGATCACTTCAAAAGCTTTTCTTAGATGTGATCAGAGTAAACCTTTCTCTCCTTGCACAGCTGGAGTGAAGGAGATCTTAGACTTTATGCAAATAGACCTTGACCTAGGTCTTAAACCCAATACCTTACAATGCCACACAGCCCATAATATTACTTCCTTTTGTCTTTGCCTGGTCTTCTCTTTAGAAAAGCAATGGGATAAACTTGATGTTAGGAGGGCTGTAAAGCTGTATATTAGGCATACTAGACCATTTAGGAAAACTGAAGTGTTCCTGTCCTTTTTACCCGGCTATCTAAGCAAGAAGGCATCTCCTTCTACATTAACTTGATGGATCAAGGCATGCACCTATTCTGCTCCACTCGCCCTGCCATGATTTTTCACAGGAAAAGAAAGATGAGCAAATGTTGAAACATTTTTTGATCCTAGAGGTCATCCAGACTGACCCACACTTATGTTGAACTATTTCCAAACCTTGAAGTCATCCAGACTGACCTGTGTTTACTGACACCTAGTTAAAGGGGAGTAGTAGATATTTAGCTTTAATTCTTATGGACTATATTGTGCTATGTGATGTAATGTTTATTGTATTTTACTGGGTCTGTGAGGATGATGAGTATGGTTGGGAAAGAGTGTGGAGAAGATTAGGTGCTGGGAACATGTTATAATGAACTGTTATGATTGTGCATGTGCAGGCAGCAGACACACATGGGTACAAGGTCATACTGCGGCAAGTTGTATGAGAAAATGGGAGGGAGTAAATGAGCTTGGAAAAAAATTGTTATGATTAGGTATTCAATAGAATATTCAATGTGTCTAACCTCCAACAGAATGCTTGTACACATTAGTTTGAAATGTATATTATATAAAATAATGTATAGCATATAAAATACTATAAGCTTTCTGCTTCTTTAGTCATGGCAACATCCAAATGTGTGCATTTATTTTGTCTGTGTTCCTAAATAAAGCTTGTGAAATGTCTGTGCTAAAGTACTTGAACATGGAGCTATCCTGTATATCATGCCTATGAATCCCTTGGCTTACCTAAGCCACAAGATAGGACAGCGCACTCTACCAGGCCAGCAACCATCTCTGAGGCTTTCTCAACTAACGTTCCCGTGGAAGATATTTGCAGCAGCTTACTTTACTCCTTCCGCTTTCACAAACATTATAGGCTGGATGAGTTTGCCCTGCTAGGGCATCTTTTTGCAGACTGGTGCTCCAGCAAGTCCTGTTGGACTTACTCAATTCCTTATCACTTTCCTTTCGAAGGTATATTTCCACTAGGGTGAAGGTATGGATTGCTTGGATGGCTCCTTCTCCACTGCCTGAGAATGGCACATTGGGGAACATACCATAAAGGTTCATTCTAGCCAAGCGGAAGGAGCCACCAGCTGCACCCATGGGTGGCAAGTCTATTTTTTCTTTTATGTGGGGTACTCTTTTTGTTCTTTTTTTCCTTTTTCTTAGCTTGAGAATGAACTCAGGAGGAACTAGGGATCCAGTTAGAAATACTGTTCAAAAAGGAACACATGATCCCTTGCCTCACCTGGGCAGTGACTGGAATTAACACTTTCTTGGATGGCTCCTCCTCCTTGGGTAGAATAGTGTTACTGCCATTGCTAGCCCGAGCTTGTGGGATATTAGGATATCATTTTTATATCAATAATTTGGCCTTCTGTCCCCTCCACGTGCTTGGGAGGCCCCCGGACAAGCACGCACGCAGGCTCGGCCGATAATCGCTGTAATATTCCAAACAAATACTGGTAGGCCAGAAATAGCCGACTCGCTGTGTCAGGAGACCTCAAGGCCTCATTATGTATGCATGCTACATACAAAAGATCCCCTGCCCCGCACAGGCAACTTGATGAGCACACTATACAATGTTCAAGCAATCCATGTTTGCATACTGGCTACTCTATTGACAATTTGGCTATAATTCAATCATGCCTTTCTATTCACGTGCCGTAACCTCACCTGTACCCCGACTGGTTGCAAATTCGAATGTGGCAAAATGTGGTGCCCAGATTCCCTTGCGTACAGTCCTCTTTCCACTAGTCCCCCTGCCATGTATGTGGGGAGCACCGTAATACGTGAGGATATAGAGATGGTTGCATACTTGAACTCCCAACCTGTTGTCATCACCATGGTTCCAAATTTCACTGTAGTCAATATTTTGAAAGTCATTCCTGCCTGCCAGCCTTATCTGAAGTTAGCATGGACACAGTGGGAGCACTGGGAAAAACGGTGGCTATCTTTTCCCCACCCACACAGTCGCCCTAAGCAAAGCATCCTAGGGACCATCTTAGGAGGGATAGGCACTGGCGGCGCAATAATCAACGCTATGGATAATGAGGTATTGGCAAATAAATTAGGCATGATTGGCTCCAAAACTAAAGAAATTGGTATATCCTCCACTGCTGGTCTAACCTGGCGCGAGGAATGGATTTGATCAGTCAATTATTACCGCAGTGGGTTGGCGCAGAGAGAGAGATAGTGTCTGACCTCGGTCGTGTCTTAAAAACCACGACACATAACATGTCAGTTGCTATTCAGTGTACGCAACTGCAAAGCAACATAATCACCTTTGCCACTCAGGTGATTCAGGCCAGCCTCATGGGATTAATACACCCGGAGATCCTGAGCCTGCTGAGAGAGCGCTACTCGGAGTCCCTAGAACACCCCGCCGCTTTGGCGCAGATACGGCATGCCACTTGGGACAGTCTAACTGTCAAGGTGGAAGTTGTACACGAATGGATTCTGGACCCGGTAATTTTACATCCATTATCCCATCTGGGACTACCCTTAATAGCCGCTAATGGCACTCTACTTCCCTGACAAATGTACCATTGGTCCAACGGTACACACTCATTTGATTTATCCGGTTGTTTATTTCATCATCATTGGGTACAGTGTTTTTGTAATATTGATAGTTTTGGTCATAGCAATAGTTCTGAATATGTGATCATACCGGTAAACCATACAGTTATGGCACAGATTAACAAAGAGTGCTTTTGTTTAAGAACCCCGTGTTCAAATGTGACAGTATTGCCTGGTGGTGCAATCGTAAGCATCAACTGCACTGCTGGCAACCCATGCTTTTGCTCGCAGCACGTACAGGATTGTTTTGGAACCAACTTCTGTCTCAGGCGGGAGATAAAGGATTATACCTTAGAGAATGGATATGTGCCCAAGGAATCCGAACTAGTCAGATTCCACATTGAAGACGAGATCCCCATGTCTTTATGGCTACGGAAACTCACCCGCCTAGCACAAAGAGTACTGGAGGTCTCGCACTCCCTCCATCAGGTTACATTAGCAGTCAATCACTCCGCCAAAGTAATTGTTGAATCATCTGAAGATTTGGAAACCGCATCACAACAATCCTGGTGGGACACCTTCATTTGGTCGTCAACGGGGCAAGTGATTGCCCACTTCGCTTTGCACCCTTTAATAATTTTGGTTGCCTTTCAAATTATACTTGCCATATGCTTGATTGGCCTCGCACTGTGGGTCAAGAAACAAATTTTCCAGCTTCAAGCTGGCCGGTTTTATTTAGAGCTCCGAGGCTCGTAGTTTGTAAATAGTTAATTATGAGTATGAATTGTTTAGAATTGAATGTCCCATTTGGTTTCAAAAGCCTATCTGAAGGCGACCATCTTTCAGGCCTGCCTCGGAATCCAGCATTCCTGAGGTAGTGAAGTTGCACATTCGGAATCAACATCTAACCATCAGCACTGTACCGGCAACGGCCTGAAACCCTCGGGATACATCATCAGGCTTGGAGCCAAGCTCTGGGTCTGAGCGATGGGGGATTTCGGCGCACCTCTGCCGCGTGGAATCCCATCCTGTTATGGGGAGGACTGACTGTATTGAGTGTGCCTTCCTGTGTTAGAAGCTAGCTTGTCCAGTTGGTCTTCCGAGTGCAGGATGGCCTGGCACCACCGTCCAAGGACTGATGGATGGATCCGGGTTCCGAATGAGCAGCCTCACCGCCTGAGTAGCCCAGCACCTCAAGGGACCATGGAGTAATGTGGGTCCTGAATCAGCAGCCTCGCTGCCTTCTTGGCCTTCCTACGGCCAAAACAGCTCTATACTTGGGAGCTATTTAAATCCTCGCTCCCACAGACACTTTCAGCTCACAGTGAGCAAAAATTGTTTCCACTTGAACTCCCATCAGGCTCTGAGCTGGTAATTTGCATTTTATCTATGCATTGGATAACCTTGTTGTCAGTTCTGTTGCCAAAATAGCTATAGGTCGACAGCTCCGGAGAACCGGGCGACCCCCCGGGCCTGACCATCTCCCCTGGGTATTGGGGGGGGGTGAAGAAGAAAATCGCAGCTCCAATCGGGAGTCGGTCCGAGGAGATGCCTGAGCCCTCTGCAGCAGCTGTGGGACCATGGGGTGGGTGGGTCACCTCCTGACAGAGACAAAGGACTTTGGACTTAAAAACCCATTTTGAAATACTTTTGCCTTCTTGATCCCCGAAGAAGCCTCATATGGACTATTCCTTTCTCCAAAGATCTGCAAGATGCAAGCAGCTAATAGTCAGCTCGCTATTGTTAGCTAGCTTTGCAAAATTGGATACATTGTAACAGCTACTACTTTATCTTTGCTCAAGACTTGCCGTGCTTCACGCTTTGCTTCAAAGACTCAACTGTTTTGCAATTCGACATTTGCTTCAACTGCTCATTTACTGCCGCTTTCTCAATTGTTGGGACGATTAAATGTTGTTTATTCATCATTATTGCTATGCATTTGTGTGAATGTGTTTAGGTCTAGTTAGGAATGTTTTTATAGGATAGAAACCCTGTTGCTTTCTTCCAAAATTCCCCTTCCCTATGGGGAAATACTACGTCTACACCTGTAGACCCCTATTTGGCTCTAAAACGATTTTTGTTTTTTTGGAAAATGATCGATATTGTCCCCAACATCGCCCATTTTCAGGGGGGGATTATTTCCGCCATTGCTAGCCTGAGCTTGTGGGATATTAAGATATCATTTTGATATCAAAAATTTGGCCTTCTGTCCCCTCCACGTGCTTGCGAGGCCCCCGGACAAGCACGCACGCACGCACGCACGCACGCACGCAGGCTCGGCCGATAGTCGCTGTAATATTCCAAACAAATACAGGCAGGCCAGAAATAGCCGACTCGCCACTTCAGGAGACCTCAAGGCAAGTACCACATTATGTATGCACACTACTTACAAAAGATCCCCTGCCCCGCGCAGTTAACTTGATGAGCACACTATACAACGCTCAAGCACTCCACATTTGCATACTGGCTACTCTATTGACAATTTGGCTATAATTCAATCATGCAAAGTACTGACCTTTCGGGGGCTTTGTCTCCAGCCCCAAACTCATTGTTTTCCCCAAGTATGGACTAGCCTGCCACCACAATTTTCCCTATAAGAACCCCTGACTTTGACCGCTTCCTTGAATCGCTCTTGGCTTCCATCCCGCTTTGCTGTCGCTTTGTCCAGCGAGCTTTCCCCTCAGCTCCATGTGCTGAGATCCACGCTCCCCAGCTTCTCCGTTTTTAACCGGGCTTCAGGACAGGTATAGTATTTCCCATACCAAACCTCCTCTAAAAATCCTTCTATCCCACTCCTACCTTTATTTCTATAGCTTCTTGTGTGAGTGTGTTGCATACACTTGTGTGATTGTATTTCAGTAAAACAATTATTATTATTTCAACATCTGCTTCACCTTGACTCGTCCTGACCCTGTAGACATAGGGTTCAAGATCTCGCTACGTTACCCTGCCTCTTGCATTGCCAACTTGTGCTCTGTGCTAATTCCCTCCCCATTGTTTGAACACATTTAGGTGTCCCTCCTGGGACCCCCAGAAATCAGGGTTACAATAGACCTTTACATTGGACCTCCCAAAGTGCTACATGTAGCTCATGAGCTTCCAGATTCCACCCCTGTCTCACCCTCACACATCCAATGGACTTGTCTGTATGTCCTTTATGTATTTCATTTCAGTTCTGTCCCACTCCAGCTAAGTGATGATGGTGTGCGTGGCTTTTCTACTCCCTGCTGTATCTCCCTACTGCCAAATGCTGATGTGCAAAAGAAACATTATGTATATATTATATGCCCTATATATCATTCCCTTGCTTGTTTTAGATAATTAAAACAAAAGAATGGATTTTTAAAGGGAGATTTTGAAGCAGTCCCTCCACTGTGTGTGATGATCAGAACAAGGAACATTTTCTCACTAAGGCCAAGTAGCTCATGTCATCCTATCCCTCCATCAAATCTACTGTTGTCTTGTTTTGACACCTGTGGCTGGAACTACTAGTAATAATAATAGCACCATCACCAAAATTAGCTGTTTGAGGCAGTTAAGAAGTAAGTCTCACCCTATCAAACTCTGTCAAACCCCAGTCAAACTCTGCCAAGACAGCAAGGTCCAGCAAGTTTCTTGCTTGTCTTGCAGACAATTTCATGGTCCAGAAGGCGGAAAAGGCAACAAGGGGATCAAATATTCTAGATCTGATCCTGACCAACAGGGATGACCTTGTTAATGAGGTAGAAGTGGTTGGATCTTTAGGGGGGAGTGACCATGCCCTATTGGAATTTGGCATTCAGTGGGAAGGAGAAGATAAGTGTAGCCAGACACTCATCTTAGATTTTAAAAAAGCAGACTTCTGTAAACTTAATGAGCTGCTGGCTGAAATTCCATCGTCAAAAATAGTAAAAGAGAAAGGAGTTCAGGAGGCATGGGAGTTCCTTAAAAGGGAGATACTGAAGGCACAGTCTAAAACTGTGCCAATAAGGAGGAAAAATGGAAGGCATCTGAAGAAACCAGAATGGTTGACTAAAGAACTCTCAGCTGAGCTAAGTGTTAAGAGAAACATGTACAGGAAATCGAAGAAGGGGGAAACCATCAAAGAAGAATTTAAGCAAGTAGCCAGGAGATGTAGGGAGAAGGTCAGAAAGGCTTTAGCACAGAACGAACTTAGGCTAGCCAGAGACATTAAAAACAATAAAAAGGACTTTTTTAAATATGTCCACAGCAAAAGGAAAAAGAAGGAGACGATAGGGTCGCTGCGCAGAGAAGATGGCGAATTACTAACGGGGGAAGAGAAAAGGCAGAACTACTTAACACCTTCTTTGCCTCAGTTTTTTCCCAGAAGGATACAAGCACTCAACCTGGCGGTTGGGGAGCAGGTGAGGAAGCAGGGGAAATGAGGCACATAATAGGTAGAGGGGTGGTACAGGAATACCTGGCCACACTGGATGAATTCACGTCTCCAGGGCCAGATGAATTGCATCCTAGGATATTAAAAGAACTGGCAGAGGTCATTTCGGAACCGCTTGCTATAATCTTTGAGAAATCTTGGAGGACAGGAGAAGTTCCAGCAGACTGGAGGAGGGCAAATGTTGTCCCCGTCTTCAAGAAGGGAAAAAAAGAGGACCCAAATAATTATCGCCCAGTCAGCCTGACGTCAGTACCCGGAAAGATCCTGGAGCAGATCATTAAGCAGTCAGTTTCTCATCACTTAGAAAGCATTGTGGTAATCATGAGAAGTCAACATGGATTTCTCAAAAAGAAGTCATGCCAGACTAATCTTATCTCTTTTTATGATAGAGTTACTAGATTGATGGATGAAGGGAATGTTCTGGATGTAGCATATCTCGATTTCAGTAAGGCCTTTGACAAAGTTCCCCATGACATTCTTGCAAAGAAGCTAGTAAAATGTGGGCTGGACAGGGCTACTGTCAGGTGGATCTGTAACTGGTTGACTGACCATTCCCAAAGGGTGCTCACCAATGGCTGCTTTTCATCCTGGAGAGAAGTGATTAGCAGGGTGCCACAGGGTTCTGTCCTGGGCCCAGTGCTGTTCAATATCTTCATCAATGACTTGGATGAAGGAATAGAAGGCATGCTCATCAAATTTGCGGATGACACCAAATTGGGAGGGGTTGCTAATACGCCAGAGGACAGGATCAAAATTCAAAATGACCTGGATAGATTGGAGAGCTGGGCCAAGGCTAACAAAATGAAATTCAACAGAGAGAAGAGTAAGGTCCTACACTTAGGTAGAAAAAATGGAATGCAGAAATATAGGATGGGGGACACGTGGCTGGATAGCAGTACGTGTGAAAGGGATCTAGGAGTCTTAATAGACCACAACCTGAACGTGAGTCAGCAGTGTGATGCGGCAGCCAAGAAAGCCAATGCAATTCTCTGCCGCATCAATAGGAGTATGGTGTCTAGATCGAGGGAGGTAATGGTACCACTCTACTCTGCTTTGGTTAGACCTTATCTGGAATACTGTATCCAGTTCTGGGCACCTCAATTAAAGAAATACATGTTCAAGCTGGAGCAGGTCCAGAGGAGGGCGACCAAAATGGTGAGGGGCCTGGAAGCCATGCCCTATGAGAATAGACGTAGAGAACTTGGTATGTTTAGTCTGCAGAAGAGAAGGTTAAGAGGGGCATGATAGCCATGTTTGAATATTTGAAGGGATGCCATGTAGAGGAGGGAGAGGGCTTGTTTTTCTGCTGCTCCAGAGACCAGGACAAGGAGCAATGGATTCAAGCTGCAGGAAAGGAGATTCCACTTGAACCTCAGGAAGAACTTCCTGACGGTCAAGGCTGTCTGGCAGTGGAATATGCTGCCTCAAAGTGTAGTGGAGTCTCCTTCTTTGGAGGTTTTTAAGCAGAAGCTGGATGGCCATCTGCGGGGAGTGCTTTGAGGTTGTTCCTGAATGGCAGGGGATGGCCCCTGTGGTCTCTTCCAACTCTGCTTTTGTATGATTCCATGATTCTATCCATCAGTCATCAGTTTTCAGCCTCATTTACAGACAGTTAAGATGGATTAACACCCGTTTAATGGATTCTTTGGAACTGTGTCTCTTGTGGTGCACTGTAATTAGGTAATTATAGGTTTCTTTTATGTTTGGATGATAACATTACTTTGTAATGTGACAAGCCAGCTGTACTCTATTTAGGGAATATCTTGCTCATTCTACTGAGGGGAGACATAAACTTCTGACCACAGAGTCATACCATGATGCTACTATGGGGGCTACCCAATGCTGGCATAAATGAGTGCAAAGGAGTCTGTAGGAAGCAGGCATGTAGCCAGAACTGGCAGTGGCAAAAATGTGCAGCTTATTAGAAAGAAACTTTTCCAAACTCTGAGCAGTAGGTAAACCTTATGGTTTTAGCAAAGATTACTGAAGAATGTCAGAATATGCAACGTGAGGAGTTCAGAAAGAAAGACCAACTCTGGTATGACAATAGATTCTAATGGAATATAAATGAAACATTCCTTTTATTACCTTTTATCCTTATTGTTACATTTTAAATGTCTTAACACATTTTAGATTAGTGGTGTTTTAATAGGATAGCTTACTGAAGTGTCTTTTAACTTACGAGGTTTTTTAAAGCTGTGATCTGTTTTAATCTATGCAGTTAACCAGCTTGGATCCCTTGCTGGAGAATGGCAGGGTATAAATAATTATGCAGTCTACCATGGGAACAGCCTGCTGCAGTTGTTCACTTTGATTTATACCCTTTAATACTCCCTATTGTCAATCTGAAAAAAAAATCTGAATTTGATAAGGAGATTGGTGAAAAAGTAAGAGTTGCCTTGAGCTGACTACAGATATATTGTATTTTATCAGCTCTTTGAAAGCACTATTTCCACAAAGCATTTTTTTATTAATATCTTTATTGATTTTTTTAAAAAGATTGAAATTGAGAAAATAAGCAAAGGAAAAACTATATCAAATACAAAAAAAGGGCAAAAAGAAGGTGGGCTCATAGCAATTATAAAATATGAACGTTTATTAAAAAGATGTACAACCTATACTTTTCTATCATAATTTCTTAATATATGCTAACAAATTTTATCGTTCATTTCGTTAATAACAACTAGTACTATTTTACACACCTTTTTCTTATTATTACTAGGATTAAGAAAAAGTTAAGACATAGTAAAAATAGATGAAATAAAGAAAATGAATAAGATTGAGAGAGAGAAGATTACGATAAAGGAAAAGAAAGAAGAAAAATTAGAATCAGACTTCTAGCCCATAATTGGTTGACATTTATTTATCTTTCAGAACCTTCTATATCACACGCATACACGTATTATATATATACACATATATGTATGTGTATACATATACCCATATATGTATATATATAATTTAGAAACTTGTTCACACTCAAACTATATTACAAGTTTTTGCTGATTCTTACATGTCTACTGAGTGGCTTTTCTAATTGTTAATTAACATTTCTCTTAAGCATAGCTTAATAAATTGAATTAAATATCTTTTTAATTAATGCATTTGGAAGCATAAATAAATAATTTAAAAACAATTATATGTTGCAATATCCTACCTTCATATTAATTTATTATTTTATTTTCCCCATAAACTATTATCTTATGGCCATTTTTTAAGACAATTCTTTTTTTCCTGTAGCTGCCATGTTACCCCAATACTCCTCCAAAAGAGGAAAGAGTATACTCCATTCTTCTCTAAGATATTTACTAAATCCTTTCCTCACTGCCTTCAATAATTTGTCTGTTTCCACTATATCAAATAATATTACCAGCCATTCTTCTATTGTTGGTAACTCTGATTGCTTCCACTTCTAGGCAAATACCAATCTCACTGCTGTAATCATATACAAAAGTACCTTTTTCTGGATTTTGTTTAATTGATGTGAATCTCTTATCCTATTCAAAAGAAATAATTTTGGTATCATTGGGAGGTTTTGTTTAAAGATTTCACAGATCTTTCTATGGATTTCTATCTAATACTCCTTAGCATATTTACACTTCCATCATATATCAAAAAAGTCCTCTTTTGATCACATCTCCATCATGTACCTTTAACATTTTTTGTCATCTTTGTCAATTAATTTGGCGTGAGGTACCAGAAATAAAACATTTTTGTAGAAATATTCCCTCAAATTGGCTGCATTTAGTAGATCTGGGTTTCCTTCCAAGTCTTTTCCCAATGGTCTAACAAAATGGAGTGACCCGATGTCTTGCACTCATTGTATCATATTGTCTTTCACCAAGTCCTGTTCCATTTCTAATTTTAATAAGAACTTATACATTTTCCCAACCCTGTGTTCCACATCTGGTTTAAGGAAGTTATCAAACTCACTCTCTTCTGGTTCTTGTGGGTTTTTTGGGCTTTGAGACCGTGTTCTGGTTGTATTTTCTCCTGAAGTTTCGCCTCCATCTGTGGGTGGCATCTTCAGAGGAAGGGTGAATTGGAAGTGGAGTGGAGAATATATATGCCAGTCTCCTCCTCCAGAGGGGAGGGAGCAATTAGCATAACAGTCCTATTGTGTGTATTAAATACTTGTTCCTGGAGGGAGACTTCCTGAGCCCAAGTGGGGCTCGTTAGGGCTTGTTAGTACCTTTTGTGTTTTGATTTTGGTGTTTTTTCAATACTGGCAGCCAAATTTTGTTGACCTTCCGAGTCTCCTCTTTCCTGTTAAAATTATCCAAGTGTTTGTGGATTTCAATGGCCTCTCTGGTAGTTGTTAGAATGGTCCAGAATTTCTGTGCTTTCAAATAACATTCTGTGTCCGGGTTGGTTTATAGTGTGTTCTGCTACTGCTGACTTTTCTGGCTGGATCAGCCTGCAGTATCTTTCCTGTTCTTTGATTCGTGTTTGGATGCTGCGTTTTGTGGTCCCTATGTAGACCTGACCACAGCTGCACGGTATGCGGTAAACTCTTGCAGAGGTTAGGGGATCCTGCTTGTCCTTTGCTGAGCGAAGCATTTGTTGAATTTTCCTGGTTGGTCTGTAAATTGTTCAGAGGTTATGTTTCTTCATAAATTTCCCTATTCGGTCAGTGACTCCTTTGATGTCTGGTAAAAACACATTCCCTTCAGGTGGCTGTTTATCCTTACTCCTGTGGTTTTTTCAGGGTCTTGAGGCCCTTCTGATGTCTGAGCTGAAGTACCCATTAGCCTGTAGAGCCCAGTTTAAAAGATTCAGTTCCTGATTCAAGAGGTGAGGTTCACAAATTCTTTTTGCACAGTCTACCAGAGTTTTTATTGTGCTCCTTTTTTGTCCTGGGTGGTGGTTGGAGTCCTTGTGTAGATATCTGTCCGTGTGTGTAGGTACACTGTGTGGCCCAATCGATGGTTGGGTTTGCGGGTGACTAGGACATCACTCTCTTCTATTTGTATACCTTCTGTTTTTATATCTACTTTGAATCTTTCCACTAACTGCCATTGTAATAACCAATGGGAGTTTAAACCCTGTTCATCTCTAGATTTTAATTGTGATTCACCGTCATACATATTTACTATATCTATATGTTATCCATTTATTTGTTATAGGTGTTTCTCTTTTATAAAATGCTTTGTGTATCGAGACCCAGACAGGAAATCTTGAGTAAATCTTTCTTTTATATTTTAACCACACCCTCAATAATGACTTTCTTATATAATGTATAAGGAGGTCTCTTTTTACTTTTACCTTATGGTACCAAAGGTACGCGTGCTGTCCAAAATAAATATTAAAACCCTCCAGTTGTAATAATCTTCCATCTCTCAATGTTATCCATTCAGATATCCAATCTAAGCAATTAGCATGATAATATAATTTTAAGTCTGGTAAACTTAAACCTCCCCTTTCTTTATTGTCCTTCAAAATTTTTCCTTTTATCCTGGGTTTTTACCTTTCTGTACACATTTAGATATATCTTTATGCCATTCTCTAAATGGTGTATCATTTAAGATTATTGGTAAATTCTGAAATAAAAAGTTTATTTTTGGCAGGATAGACATTTTAACTGCTGCTATCCTCCCCGATAACGATAATCCTAATTTATCTGATTTCTTCAAGTCATGTTTTATTTCCTTCCAGACTTTTTTATAATTATTGTCAAATAATTCAGAGTTATTTCTAGATATAGTAATACCCAAGTATCTTATTTTTTATTATTAAAAATTTGATCTGACAGTCGATTCTTGTTCTTCTTTCCTTGTTAGATTTTTTTACCATCATATTTGTTTACTCTTTTTTTATTTTAAGTCCCAATCCTATTCCGAACTCAGGTAATATTTGTAATAATTTTTCAGTACTACTAATGGGATCTTCCAAGATCAACACTAAATCATCAGCGTAAGCATTAAGTTTATAAGTTTGAGATTTGATTTTCATGCCTTTAATTAGATCTTCATTCCTAATTTTTCTGTTTAAAATTTCAAGGCATAAAATAAAAAGAAGAGGGGAGAGGAGACATCGCTGTCTTGTCCCTTTATAAATTGGCAAGCTTTCTGTTCTTTCACCATTAATGAATAAATGGTCGGATTGATTTCTATAAATTGATTTTATTCAGTTTAAATATCTATTTCCCAAATTCATTGTTTCCATAGTTTCCAGCACAAATGACTAATTAACATTGTCAGATACTTTTTCCATGTATAGAAATATTAATCACAATTTCTTCTCATTATGTATGTGAAAATATTCTATAATCTTAAGTGTTGTTCTCATACTATCTTTTATAAATCTTTTTGGCATAAAGCCACTTTGATCTTTATTTATCCAGTTTTGGAGTATCTTCTTTAATCTGTCCACTGAAACCGAAGCAAAGATTTTATAATTGGCAGTTAGAAGGAATATTGGTCTATAAGTTTTAATTTCTGTTGAATATTTAACTTCTTTCAGATTAAGAGTAATATTTGCCTGACCCCATGTTAGTGGTTTATTCTCTATTCCTTCATCATCGATTATTTTTTGGAGTGGCCCAATTAACTGGTCTTTAAAAAAATTTTAGTATGTATTTGTAAACTCATCTGGAATGGGAACTTTTCCTAGCTTCAATTTTTTTATGGCCGTAATTAGTTCCATCGTTGAAACCGGTTTATTTAATTCCACTTTTTATTCCTCCCCCATTTTTGGTATATCAGCTTCTAATAAATATTCCCTTATCGTTTTTTCCTAATATCTTTGGGGTTCAAAATCAGTTTAGCAAATAATTTCTTATAATAATTAATTAAGGCTTTCTTTATTTCATTATGTTTATGACATATTTTACCTTCTACTTTACTTTCAGTAATCAAACATTTGTCTTTCTCTTTTTTTAATTTGTAAGCCAACCATTTACTAATTTTATTGGCTTGCTCAAAAAAATTTTCTCTAGTAATTTTTTTTTATTTCTTCAGTTGACAAAATTGAAATTTGTTTCTGCAACACTTTTATTTCATTAAGCACTTTTCTATTCTGAGACTCTACTTTTAATTTATCCTCCTTTATTTCCTCTTGTAATTTTTCCATTTTATCCTTTCTGTTTCTCCTCTGTAGAATTCTCTGCTGTATGAAGATGCTGTGCATAACAGCTTTTCCGGCTTCCCATACAGTCAAGACAGGGGTGCCTTTATCTAGATTGTTCTTAAAGAGGGATTTCAATTCTTCTTTAGCCTTTTCTATAATCTTCTCATTTTTTAGTAATGCATCATCCATCTTCCATTCATATTGTTTTTGTTTTTTCACTTTCCAGAATCGGTTGACTATGGTCAGACAATATTCTGGGGAGGATTTCGATCTTCTTTAACTTTTTTGTTTAATGATTTTGTAACAAAAAACATATCAATGTGAGATCACATTTTGTGACGATCCAAGTAGAACGTGATCTCTTTCTCCTCCTCATATAATTGCCACCAAACATTAAGTAAAGTGAGGTTATCCATTAAATTAAAGAAAGTTTTTGGGAGTTTTCTCTGACTCTTTTTCACCTTAAGATTTGAAGTTCTATCAATTTTAGGATTAATAACTCCAAGTCGCCCATTAAGATTATATCTTGGCACTCATATTACAGTATCTTTTGCAACAATTTATCATAAAATTCTCCTTTATTTAGTAATGGCCCATAGACCCCTATAATAAGAATTTTTGAATCTATCTACTTTCACCCCTAAATAATTTTCTTGGGGATCTTCTGTTATTTCTTTTGCAGAATATTTCCTATTAATGAAAATTGAAACATCTTTTTTCTTTTTATCTGTTGATGCAGAAAAAAGATTACCTAATTTATAATTAATGAAATATTTCTCATCTTTACTTCTTATATGTGTTTCTAACAGACATAAAATATCACATTTTTGTTTTTCTAGGTAATTAAATATTTTTCCCTTTTTTGACCCCAAACATTCCACGACAAGATCTTAACCCTCATTCTTCAAAAAGTATTCTCCTCCTAATCATTGTCTTGATCAGCACCTGCTTCTGATTTTTCTTCTCCTTTTCCTATTTCAGATTCTGTTCCTCCTTCATGTTTTTGTGGTTTTTTTCTTTATTTGTTCAATGGTAGTGTGGTTTCTCCTTTTGTACCTATTTTTTGTGTTTCCATCTGTTCTTCTTTATCCCCATGTTCTGTCTCTTCCCCTCCATGCACTAGATTATCTGTCTCAACTTCCATTTCAGATCTTCTTTATGTCTTTTTAAAAAGTCTCTCACCTGCATTACTGAATTAAGAACAATTCTATTTTGTTTATATATCACAATAATTCCTTCAGTCCTCCCCCCACTATATGGTATACCTTTGTTCTTTCATCTGAGTGAGAAAACTATAATCTTTTCACCTTTTTAATATCTGGGAGGGGGTATCTTTAAATAACATCAATTCTTCTTCTTTGATTGTCAAGCTACGTGAATAATTTTGTTGCAACATCAGCTCTTTCACCCTCTTGCAGACAAAATAAACCACCACATCGCTTGGCAGCTGTCTTTCCTTTGCAATCAAGAACCTAAGCATGAAGATTTGGTCCACTTCATGCCCATCTGTTCCACAGGCCAGCCAATATAATGCACCAAAGCAGGAATTATGCGAGAATATAAATTCTTCCCATTTTTCTGATAAACTCCTAATCTTGATGCATCTCTCCCTGTTTTTTGTTTCCACTTGCTCAGTTTAGACTTCCAATTCTTTTGTGCATTTCTTTCATTTTTTGTTTTTTTCTTGCACTTCATCCATTCTCTTGCACTTCATCTGTTCTGTTAGTCCTAGCTGACTCACTGATGAGCTAGGGGGAGGAGCTAGCAGCTCTTTATCTCTGCTTCCAGCGGTGCACGCCTTTGACATGCGCACTATTCACTTTTACTGCCTAACCTTAGCAAGACTTAATTGCTTCTTCTTTGAACCCATCCGGACTCAATCTGCCTGTTCACAACATCTAGCTAGGGTTGGAACTTGAGGGAGTAACTATAACCACTATAGAATTGCATCCTCTTTCTTGATAGGTTGACAATAAGAACTTGGCAAACAGGGGCTTGACATAGATTTTACCAGGGAACTTTGAAGGGAAAGCCTAGTTTTACCTTTTTCAATTTAACTATCTAAACTATCAGGTACGGAGGGGGAAGTAGCTGCTGCGGTCACCTGCCACAGCTGTGGCATGTTTCTTTTCCTCTTGCAAGACATTCTTGGGTACATCTGCAGCAAATGCAAGCTGGTCGCCCTCTTGGAGGAGAAAGTTCAACAGTTGGAGGCATGCGTTTCAAATCTTCACATTATTAGGGATGGAGAGGAATTCCTGGATAGGGCTGAGAGGACCTTTTTGAAGACGGAATGCACGGAGGAGCTAGAGGATGAAGAAGCCAGTTCACGAAACAGGGAGACGGATGCTTGGAGGAATGTGACACGCAAGAGTAGAAAGACAAGGTGCCACACAGAGACTCTCAAGCTACGGAATCGCTTCCAAGTTCTTGACTTTATTAATGACAAAGTGGAACAGCAGTCATGGAACATCATCCGGAAGAAATCCAACATCAGCAACAGGAACCCCAACATCAGCAACAGAGCAGCATCCAACAACAGCAGCAGCACCAACAGTCTCAGCACAAACAGAAAGTTCAGGCGGCCGTGAGGGAATCTGCTTATTGAATAACCCCCGACAAGCCTCAGAGGAGATGAGTTATAGTGGTTGGGGACTCTTTGCTGAGGGGAACGGAACCGATCATTTGCAACCTGGACAGGATCAATTGTGTGGTGTGCTGTCCCCCTGGGGCCAAAATCAATGACATAACAGAGAGGCTAAGGAGACTGGTCAAGCCCACTGACCGTAACCCACTCCTTTTGGTTCACGTCAGAACAAATGACACAGTAAGGCACAGCTTTCACCACATCACAAAGGATTATGAGCTAATGGGTAGGAAGCTGAAGGACCTTCATGCGCAGGTTGTCATTTCATCTCTTCCCTCAGTGGAAGGACATGGCCCATGAAGGGAAAGAAGAATAGTGGAGATCAACCACTGGCTCCGAAGATGGTGCCACCAGAAGTGATTCAGATTTTTGGATCACAGCCTCCATTTCCACAAGGCTGGTCTTCTGGCAAGGGATGGCCTGCACCTTACAACCGTTGGCTGGAATGTTTTTGCAGACAGTCTCACAAAACGGATCAGGAGGTCTTTAAACTGAGTTTGACTGGGAAGGGGGACAGTAGCATTCTGGGCAAGGATTCAGTGAGTGCTGCAAAAAATAGCCCAAATAATATAGATAGGGCAGGCCAAGTAGAATTAGAGACCAACAGGGAGAGGGAAAGTAACTTTAGTACAGGAATTCCACAAAGAGCACATCGTTTCAAGTGTCTCTACACTAATGCACAGAGCATGGGCAGTAAGCAAGATGAACTCCAACTCTTAGTACAACAAAAACAACAACAAAAAGATGTAATAGCCATCACTGAAACCTGGTGGGATGAATCTCATGATTGGAATGTAGGAATAAGGGGGTATAACTTATTTTGCAGAAACAGACCAAACAAGAAAGGAGAAGGTATAGCCTTATATGTCAAGGATGTTTTCACCTGTGAAGAAATCCATGACTTAAATCTGTGAAGCCAAGTTGAGAGCATCTGGGTAAGAATTAAGGGAGTGAGAAACAATAGGGATGTGATTGTGGGGGTTTGCTCCGGGCCAGCCTGAGGACTTGGATGAGGCCTTCCTGGAGCAGATGACCACACATTCAAAAAGGAGAGATGCCATGTTAATGGGAGATTTCAATTATCCTGATATTTGTTGGCAGTCAAATTCTGCAAAGACCATAAGGTCCAACAGGTTCCTCGCTTGCCTTGCAGACAATTTCATGGTCCAGAAGGTGGAAGAGGTGACAAGGGCATTGGCTATTTTAGATCTGATCCTGACCAACAGGGATGACTTGTTGATGAAGTGGAGGTGGTGGGATCCTTAGAAGGGAGTGACCGTGCTCTCTTGGAATTTGTCATCCAGTGGGAAGGAGAAGCCAAGTGTAGCCAGACATGCATCCTAAACTTTAAGAAAGCTGATTTCTCTAAACTTAGGGAGTTACTTGCTGAAATCCCATGGACAAGAATACTAAAAGAGAAAGGAGTTCATGACGGATGGGAGTTTCTTAAAAGTGAGATACTGAAGGCACAATTGAAAACTGTGCCAATAAGGAGGAAAAATGGCAGGTTTCTAAAGAAACGGGAATGGTTGACTGAAGAACTCTCATCTGAGCTAAATGTTAAAAGAAACATGTACAGGAAATGGAAGACTGGTGAAACCACCAAAGAGGAATTCAAGCAAATAGCCAGGAGATGTAGGGAGAAAGTCAGAGAAGATAAAGCACAGAACGAACTCAGGCTTGCCAGAGATGTCAAAAACAATAAAAAGGGCTTTTTTAGATACGTCCACAGCAAAAGGTTAGTTAGTTAGTTAAAAGTTTATTGATTAGTCAGTTGACCATATCAAACAATAAACAGCAAACATGATAAAATGTAAAAAAGCACAATACATAAAATACAATGCATAAAATGTCATGGGATAAAATAAGTTAGACAAAATAGAATGACATATATTATATTGATTAAATTAATAGTAGTAAGTTATTGTCTTATAATAGATTAAAAGGTAATAAAATACAGGACCAGCGTATGTTTAGATAAGTTCATCAGCTTTACATGCTACCCCGGTGTGCTCAATAAAACATCTTCTCAGTTGAATAGCCCTACCTATAAATTTAGCAGTTCTGGTTACAACATATGTGTTTGTACCTTGAAGGAAGTGGGCTAACCTTTTATTATGGTCCCAGTGTGTAATTCTATCAAGTATTGTCTGTAGGTACTGGGCCCTTACTGTGTCATATAGTTTGCAGCTGAATAGAACATGTTCAATATCTTCTATTTCAGATGCCCCACAGACACATGTTCTCTCGATATATGGCACTTGATGGAATTGTCCATATCTGACCATGGAATCTACCTGCTCGAATCTTGCTCTAGTTAAAGCTGTTTCATAACATTGGGTCAGGCCCATTGTCAGATATTTTTCTATTTGAAAGGACTTGTTATTTTGGGCCAACCATTTCATCGACCTAATATTCGCAAGTGTCTCAATATCAATTTGGGCATTTACATCCATAACTCTTTGTTTAAATATTCCTATGGCCTGATGTCTAACCGAAAATAGATATTGTATTGAAAAACCAAGATGTGTGATAATTTGATTAAGCTGGCTGACCCATGAAGTGTGTTGAAAACTGCCCATTTGTTCTTCCAGGCACATTTTTGGAAATCTGTCAGAATCCAATGAAAGGATCTTCCACCAGTAGTTGAAGGCTTTGATTATAGTAAGACTGTAAATTGAATGGGTGCCTGTTTCAGCTCTTACTGCTGCTACAGGAGTATTCTTGTCGGTCCCCAAAACAGTTCTTAAGAAACGTGCTTGATTTTGTTCAAGTGGGGCCTTTGATAGCCCCCACAATTCAGCACCATATGTTAGTACTGATGTAATTTTTGCCTTATATACATTCAGAATGGGGAGCAGGGAAGTTGGGTGATTATCACTGAGCAATTTAATTAACATTTTGGAACCTACTGTATGTAGCCTTTGTGGAACTTTGTTTGAAATGATTAGTCCAAGGCCCTATATCTGTAAAAACAACCCCTAAATATGAAAAGCATTCAGTTTGATTTATAGGCTCCCCATCCAAGTACCAGTTATATTTGACCCGTCTTTTCCCAAATACCACCACTTTGGATTTGGACTTATTGATGTTCAAACAGTTGGCTGCACAATATGCACTGAATTTCCTCAACAACCTTCTCAGGCCTGCTTGGGAATGAGCCATTAGAACCATATTCAGTAAGGCCTTTGACAAAGTTCCCCATGACATTCTTGCAAAGAAGCTAGTAAAATGTGGGCTGGACAGAGCTACTGTCAGGTGGACCTCTAACTGGTTGACTGACCGTTCCCAAAGGGTGCTCACCAATGGCTGCTTTTCATCCTGGAGAGAAGTGACTAGCGGGGTGCCACAGGGTTCTGTCCTGGGCCCAGTGCTGTTCAATATTTTCATCAATGACTTGGATGAAGGAATAGAGGACATGCTGATCAAATTTGCAGATGACACCAAATTGGAAGGGGTTGCTAATACGCCAGAGGACAGGATCAAAATTCAAAATGACCTGGATAGATTGGAGAGCTGGGCCAAGGCTAACAAAATGAAATTCAACAGAGAGAAGTGTAAGGTCCTACACTTAGGTAGAAAAAATGGAATGCAGAAATATAGGATGGGGGACACGTGGCTGGATAGCAGTACGTGTGAAAGGGATCTAGGAGTCTTGACAGACCACAGGCTGAACATGAGTCAGCAGTGTGATGCGGCAGCCAAGAAAGCCAATGCAATTCTCGGCTGCATCAATAGGAGTATGGTGTCTAGATCGAGGGAGGTACTGGTACCACTCTACTCTGCTTTGGTTAGACCTCATCTTGAATACTGTGTCCAGTTCTGGGCACCCCAATTCAAGAAGGACATGGTCAAGCTGGAGCAGGTCCAGAGGAGGGCGACCAAAATGGTGAAGGGCCTGGAAGCCAAGCCCTATGAGGATAGACTTAGAGAGCTGGGTATGTTCAGTCTGCAGAAGAGAAGGTTAAGAGGGGACATGATAGCTATGTTTAAATATTTGAATGGATGCCACATAGAGGAGGGAGAGGGCTTGTTTTCTGCCGCTCAAGAGACCAGGACAAAGAGCAATGGATTCAAACTGCAGGAAAGGAGATTCCACCTGAACCTCAGGAAGAACTTCCTGACAGTCAGGGCTGTCCGGCAGTGGAATATGCTGCCTCGGAGTGTAGTGGAGTCTCCTTCCTTGGAGGTTTTTAAGCAGAGGCTGGATGGCCATTTGTCGGGAGTGCTTTGAGGGTATTCCTGCATGGTAGGGGGTTGGACTGGATGGCCTGTGTGGTCTCTTCCAACTCTACATTTCTATGATTCTATGATTCTATGATATCATCTGCATATAGAAGGATATTAATATGCCTGTTTAGAATCTTTGGCATGCGTACATCTGTAGAATAAAGAAATTCAGGAATATCATTAACATAGAGATTGAACAGCATCGGGGCCAGAATACACCCTTGTCTAACACCTTTAGCGGTAGGTATATTCCAAGTAAGGGAGCTGTTGCATCCGGTACGGACCTTCAGGGATGTATTTGTATAAAGGGCCTCTAACAGATACAGGGGTCTAGGTTCCATGTTTAACTTAGCCAGCTTCCTCCATAAGATGTCTCTATTTATGGAGTCAAATGCTGCACTCAGGTCTATAAAGGCTGTAAATAGATGATTGCCCTTGGTTGTATATTTGGTAATAAGATGATGTAGAATAAAACAATTATCCATTGTAGAGTATCCAGATCTAAACCTAGCCTGTTCTTCCACTAGTATGTTCTTCTCAGTTACCCAGTCCTCAATTTTACTTAGGAGATGTTTTGCATACATCTTAGCTGTTATGTCAATAAGGCTTATGGGTCTATAATTTCTGGGATCTTCCTTATCTCCTTTTTTATATATGGGTACTATGATGGAAAGTTCCCATCCTGTTGGAATATGGCCAGTATTGTCTATGTATGTGAACATTTCTGCTAACAGTGGTGCCCACCAGTCAATATGTTCCCTGAAAAGTTCCGGAGGTAGGAAATCTTCACCAGGTGCTTTATTAGGTTTTAATGACTGGATGATATGTTTAATTTTTGTCACTGACACAGGTGGCCAAGGGGAGGAAATAACAGTGGGTATTTGCACAAAGGTTCTCTTTCCTGTGGAATCCTGGTTGGGGTTAGCAAACAAAGTAGTATAAAAGTCCTCCCAAACTGAAGCTGGAATGGGAATGTCAAATGGTAGCTTACGCTCCTTCAGCATGCCAGATACAATATTCGAAAAAGTAGCTGTGTTTGACCCTTTTGATGATTTTTCTAGCTCAGACCAGACTGTGGCTGTATACTGAGCCTTTTTAGAGACTATTAGCTTTTTATAATTGCGTCTTATCTTTAGCATCTTTGTGTAATTGTCTGGTATAGGTTTCTTTTGAACCAGAGGCATGGCTGCTTTTAGTGTCTTTTTTGAGCGAGAACAATCCAGGTCAAACCAGTTAGATTGTACGGGTTGGAAATTTCTGACTGGCAGTTTATTTATTAGATATTCCTTTAACATAGAACACAGAACAAATTTCCTTTGGGTCTTGGGTGATGATCGTTTTCACACAGGACTGGGCTCTCTCAGAGTTCAGAAAACTAGAAATTGCCTCGATATCCACCTTGGCCCACTTAAGCCTCCTATTCTGCCTAACTTCAAGGTTAGCGAGTAGCCTCTCGTCTTGTGGTATAAGTGGTCTCAGGTCAGAGCTGCCATAAAAATTGACTGCAACTGGTTGATGGTCACTGTCCTCCCTTACGTAAACTTGAATCTCTGAAAATAAGTTGGTGTTGTTTATAGGAACACATATATAATCCAGAACACTGCTTGCATTCCCGGCATGGAAGGTAAAAGGATATATAAAGCAACTATCTTTGCCTCCTAAAATATGAAGATTGCATGTATATAACAGGGAGATGAATTTGGAGCAAACCCTATTCCTTTTGGTATCACTGGAATGCCAAAATGTGTCATTTAATAGGTACTCCTCAGGTATAATACCCTGGAGTACATAATCATGCAAGGAAGCTCCCACCCTAGCATTAAAGTCTCCCAATAGGATCACAGTTGCTTTAGGATGTTTTATCCTTATCTCTAGAATAATCTTTTCTAATTGCACCCAGATGTCAGGTGAGAAACAGGGGGAGGAATATGAAGGTAAGTAAGGAAAAACAAGGAAATGATAGGATCACTACTTGGAGAAGGTGACCAATTAATAACGGGGGGGGGGTGAGAAGGCAGAACTACTTAATACGTTCTTTGCCTCAGTTTTCTCCCAAAAGGATAGAAATACCCAATCTGGGGCGTGGGGAGCAGGTGCGGAAGCGAGGGAAATGCAGCACAGAATAAGTAGAGAAGTAGTACAGAAATATCTGGCTAAACTAGATGAATTCAAGTCCCCAGGGCCAGATGAATTACATCCAAGGATATTAAAAGAACTGGCAGAAGTCATTTCTGAACCACTTGCTATAATCTTTCAGAATGCTTGGAGAACAGGAGAAGTCCCAGTAGACTGGAGGAGGGCAGATATCATCCACATCTTCAAGAAGGGGAAAAAAGAGGCCCCTGATAATTATCGCCCAGTCAACCTGACATCAATTCAGGAAAGATCCTAGAGCAAATCATTAAACAGTCAGTTTGTAGTTACTTAGAAAGCAACGCCATAATCACTAAAAACCAGCATGGATTTCTCAGAAATAAGTCATGCCAGACTAATCTTATCTCTTTTTATGATAGGGTTACAAGCTTGATAGACGAAGGGAATGCTGTAGCTGTAACATATCTTGACCCCAGTAAGGCCTTTGACAAAGTTCCCCATGACATTCTTGCAAAGAAGCTAGTAAAATGTGGGCTGGACAGGGCTACTGTTAGTTGGATTTGTAACTGGTTGACTGACCGAACCCAAAGGGTGATTACCAATGGCTGCTTTTCATCCTGGAGAGAAGTGACTAGTGGGGTGCCACAGGGTTCTCTTCTGGGCCCAGTGCTATTCAACATCTTCATCAATGACTTGGATGAAGGAGTGGAGGGCATGCTGATCAAATTTGCAGATGATACCAAATTGGGAGGGGTTGCTAATACGCCAGAGGACAGGATCAAATTTGAAAAAGACCTTGACAGATTGGAGAGCTGGGCCAAAGCTAACAAGAGGAATTTTCAACAGAGAGAAATGTAGTTTCCTGCACTTAGGCAGAAAAAATGGAAGTCCCAAGCATAGGATGGGGGACATGTGGCTGGATAGCAGTACATGTGAAAAGGATCTAGGAGTCTTGGTCGATCACAAGCTGAACATGAGTCAACAGTGTGATGTGGCAGCCAAGAAAGCCAATGCAATTCTTGGTTGCATCAATAGGAATATGGTGTCTAGATCGAGGGAGGTAATGGTACCACTCTATTCTGCATTGGTTAGACCTCATTTGGAATACTGTATCCAGTTCTGGGCACCTCAGTTCAAGAAGGATATCGACAAGCTGGAACATGTCCAGAGGAGGGTGACCAAAATGGTGAAGGGTCTGGAAGCCATGTCCTATGAAGAATGGCTTAGGGAGCTGGGTATGTTTAGTGTGCAGAAGAGAAGGTTAAGAGGGGACTTGATAGCCATGTTTAAATATTTGAAGGGATGTCATGTTGAGGAGGGAGCAGACTTGTTCTCTACTGCTCCAGAGACTAGGACAACGAGCAATGGATTCAAGCTGCAGGAAAGGAGATTCCACTTGAACCTCAGGAAGAACTTCCTGACGGGCAGAACTGTCTGGCAGTGGAATATGGTGCCTCAGAGTGTGATGGAGTCTCCTTCTTTGGAGGTTTTTAAGCAGAGGCTGGATGGCCATCTGTTAGGAATGCTTTGATGTGTGTTCCTGCATAGCAGGGAGTTGGACTCGATGGCCCCTGGGGTCTCTTCCAACTCTATGATTCTATGATTGATTGTTTGTTTGTTTAATGTCTCTTGTTACAGCTTCTAATTTCAAACCAAAATTCTCCATCCCTTTCTCGACTTCTTTTAGCTCCTGTGCTGTGTCCTTCATTTCCATACATAACTCAGATCTCATTTTCTTAATCTCTTCTAATAGCAACAAACTATGATGTGGTATTTTACTTTCTGGTATTTTACTTTGTAAGTCAGATTTACCATGTGATTCAGTTGAAGGTCTTCTTTGCTGTAATAAAGTTTGGATCTGTGTACCAGCTTTTTTTATCCTGTAAGCCATGATAATTCATTGTACAAAATTTAATTTCCAAAAAATTAAGATTTGGTATTGCAAAAGTGAGATTTAACTATGCTACAGATTTATAGTATACAATTTCTATATTTCAAGCACACAGTAAATTCTTATGGTTATTAATCGTATATATATATATATATATATATATATATGAATGAAATTAATCTCTACTGTATTTAACATTGTATTGGGTACTTATACCTTTACTTTTACTATTGACCACAAGAAGGTAGTGGACTTCGGCAGTAATGGCGCGGTGAGAGGCTGCTGTGAAGGTAACAGCTGGCAACCAAGGTCAGGAGCCCATCTAAAGACAACCTTTGAGTGAGACCGTCACCCCTTTGGAAAAAGTGGTATGGAGGCACCAAGAAAAGCTGATACCAGTGTCCAGTGCCCGGACCAGGAAAGAAGAAGAGAAGAACGAGGAGACCAATGTTGGTAACAGAAGGGCAGCCAAACGTTGAGCTGCTTCAGAGATTTGGAAGAGCTGCGCTACTGCTTTTTAATGAAAAAAGAGAGCTCAGACAGTGATGAGTGTGGAGATGAAAGTAAAACTGAGAAGTTCTGAGAAAGTTAGCAGGGAATGCCCTTCACATTAAGAACAGTCAAATATTTAAAAAAGATAATATGGGAACTCTAGGAGATGTGTTTTAGAATCATAGAATCATAGAACTGTAGAGTTGGAAGAGACCACACGGGCCATCCAGTCCAACCCCCTGCCATGCAGGAACACCCTCAAAGCACTCCCGACAGATGGCCATCCAGCCTCTGCTTAAAAACCTCCAAAGAAGGAGACTCCACCACACTCTGAGGCAGCCTGTTCCACTGCCGGACAGCCCTGACTGTCAGGAAGTTCTTCCTGAGGTTCATGTGGAATCTCCTTTCCTGCAGCTTGAATCCATTGCTCCTTGTTCTGGTCTCTGGAGCAGCAGAAAACAAACCCTCTCCTTCCTCTACATGGCATCCGTTCAAATATTTAAACATGGCTATCATGTCCCCTCTTAACCTCTTCCTCCCTCTTCAAATACAAGAGAAATAAATGCCACTGGGGATATGCAGACGTAGGAGGTGAAGGTAATTTTAAGACTTCATCAATTAAAAACTGAAAATGAAACTGCATAATTGTCCAGAGACATTTGGATTAATGAGAAAGTGCTGATGAAACGTTTTGGCAGTTTAACCCAGTGCGGGAGCTGAGCAGATGGGGGTTTACTTGAAAAGGAAAAAAGAAACAAGAGGCTGTAAAATTCCTGCTGTGAAGCAACGAAAAGAAGAAAAAGAGGAAAAGTAAAGGATACACTTAATAACTTTTAGAGTGAGCTGATCTCCCACTTTGAGCTAAGACAGGAGGAGATTAAGAGGAAATAATTCACATATGATTTCTTCCACTTATAATTTAATTCCAAGAACTGAAATTCTCATATGTGATAGGACAAAGACAGAAGACAGAAGATAACGACAAAAGAGGAAGAAATTTGATAGTGGCAGAAGGGAAGACCGAGCTAAACAATACAGTTTTTCTATTGGTGAAATCTTATTCCACTTTAAATTTGGCTGTCAAACTTTGAATAAGTTGTTGGAGATTACTTAATATATAAATACTATAAATTAAATGTCTGGGAATAGCTAATAATCAAGGGTAAATATACTGAAGGGGGAAGCAATTACTGAGTCTTATTATTTTATCTAACTTCTATAGTATCTATTTATTTTGTCTCTTAAAAGGTACCCTGTTTACTGGGGGTCCCGTGAGGGACACCAAAATGTGCTCAACAATAGGTGGGGAAGATTAGCTCTGAGCACTGCTTTAGCGTTTCGAGAGGCAGGGTAATTTAGCAGGATCTTGAGCCCTATGTCTACGGGGTCAGGCCGAGTCAAGGAGCACACAGAAGTTGAAATAATAAATGTGGTTTTATTAAAAACACAATCAAACAGTGTATGCGGCACACTCACCCAAGATAACTAAAGAAATAAAGGTTGGAGTGGGATAGAGGGGTTTTCAGAGGAGTTGCTGGTTTGGGTGATACTTCACCTGTCCTGAAGCCCAGTTGGAGGCGGAGAAGATGGGAAGTGTGGATCTCAGCACGTGGAGCTGAGGGGAAGGCTTGCTGGACAAAGCGACAGCAAGGCGGGATGGAAACCAAGAGCGATCCAAGGAAGCACTCAAAGTCAGGGTTTTTATAAGGAGAATTGTGACCGCAGGCTAGTTCGGACTTGGGGAAAACAATAGATTTGGGGCTGGAGACAAAGCCTCCGAAAGGTCAGAATTTGAATGATTGAGTTAAAGCCAAATTGTCAATAGGATAGCTGGTATGCAAAAGCAGAGTACTTGAGCGTTGTATAGTCCAATCATCAAGCTGCCAGCACGGGGCAGAGGATCTTTTGAAAGCTGCGTGCATACCTAATGAAGGTACTTGCCTTGAGGTCTCCTAGAGCTGCGAGTCGGCTATTTCTGGCCTGCCTGTATTGTTTTGGAATATTACGGCGATTATCGGCCAAGCCTGTATGTGTGCTTGTCCGGGGGCCTCACAAGCACGTGGAGGGGAATGGGTATGTGAGGCCGAATTATTGATATCAAGGGATATCTTTTTATATCCCCAAAGCTCGGGCCAGCCAGGGCAGTAACAATATGTATTTGATTTAGTTCAGCTGTATGACAGTTATTGTTCTCAAAGCCTCTGAGATAAGGGAAGGGATAATAAATTGGTATTGAAAGTAGAAGGGGAAATTAGGTTACAAAAGTTCATCCTTGTGTCCTTCATTTGTTTATACTGTATTAACTAGTTGAATCTGTGGAGTGAGTGGTGCTTCCACTCTAAATCCACAAAGCATTTATAATAGAATTCTTTGGTACTGAATAAACCAGTGCAATTGTAATGGTTGTATGACTCCTACTAAACCAGGAGTAAATAACATCCCAGATTTTGTCTCTTGAATGGTATATTGTACTGGGATTTCAAATGCATTCTCACCTTCAGAAGGAAGAGCTTTTTCTTGCTTTACATATAGCCCCAGGTTCATCTCTGGCATCCGCATTAAAGAATCTTGGGCTGTGAATTTGGAAAATGTATGGGAATGAACAAACTAAATATGCAAGGTTCAGTCTAGTGTCATTGGGTTATGGGGAAAGTCTGTTGGGTTTCTCTGTCAGTCAGATTGGACACTATGTGATAGATGGACCAGTATTCTGATGTATCAGCATCCTGGTAAAATGGCTTCTCATAGTTTCTCTTCCTTAGAACCATTTGGATTTAATCTTATTTCACACATCACAGGTAAATGTCTTTCAAAGTGAATTATGAATGTCCTTCAAAATGAATTATTTTGTTTTCCCTTCCAGGGCTGAGCCTGTTCTCTCACGAATCCAGGAAAACCGCAAAAGAGTCATCCTTCCCTCTATTGATAATATCAAGCAGGATACATTTGAGGTTCAACGCTATGAAAATTCAGCCCATGGATACAGTTGGGAGCTGTGGTGCATGTACATCAGTCCCCCAAAGGATTGGTGGGATGCCGGAGACCCTTCGTTACCAATTAGGTGAGTTGCAGACTAGGGAGCCTTTGAGCTCTCTATTCTCAAAGTACTTTATTACATTTAGCCATAAACAAAACTGACAACACACACTGGAGTGTGGAAGAGAGATGCTAGCATTGATTAACTATGTGTAGGTTCAGTCCTTTATTGTTGGAGACTTTGGATAGCTTGGGGATTTGTGTTTGCCACTGACGAAGATTTGTTGAAATGTGTCTAGTTGTATAATAGATGAAGAACTGGAATATTATCTGTATAATAGATGTAGGATTGAAATACAGGTTTTTATTTCTTTCCAAGGATTTCAGCTGAATTGACCATCTTGGAGAGTGTGATTTTCAGTGATATATTTGTTTGTTTATTATAAAAGTATGTTATTATTTTATAAATTCATATATTGGTATATTAATTTATCCTCTTTTTTTGTTGGCTGTTTCTCATAGGATCTAAAACAAACCTTAAAACTTAGTAATAATAAAATAACTCGCAAACTTGGCCATTTCTAAGAATGGCATATCCACTGGGATATTCAAAACTGTAAAACACACATTAAATACATATAACTTATTTCACTTTAAAACATTCAAGCTTAACACTTGCTGGAATTGCTGAAGAAATTTTCTTTCAGATCTCTGAGTCTCCTTTACAGGGTGTCACAATTGATCCGTCTTCCATAGGGAGGGGAACTTCAAAAGCCCTAGCGTACATGCCTTAAACAAGTCCACTGAACGATACAAGGTGACTTATGCACATTTACTGCAGACAATCCTTCCCATGTATCAAGACAAGTTCAGTTGTGAGCAGTGCAACCCCGTCTTGGCATCTGTCTGAAGGAGTCAATCTCTTCCCTTCTCAAATAGTCCTTTCCCAAATTTCTATAAAGCTGAAATCACAGTCAAAGATCACTACATAGTGTCAGGGGACAATGAATGCCCTCCCACGCTTCCTTCTTCCTTGGATTTTCCCTTTGTCTTTGCATACTGCCAGGTTACTCACTTCTCTTTGAAGCACCACTGAGTCTGTCTCAGCTCCTGCTGAGAGTCTCTCCCCGGCAAGAGTGATTTAGGGGCTATGTTGTCCCTATACAGTCTGTCAGCTCCTGTTGCCCATTCCCCTCTGTCACTCTCAGCTCTGCTCCCTTTTTTAAGCTGACCTCCTTCCGCTTCCTCCCTCCCTCCCTGCTAGGCATCCTGTCTTTCGAAGTCCTGCACCACGGCCCCACCTCTCCTCACTGTACCTTCAAGGCTATATCTAGCGGAGGGTTCTCCACTGGTGCTCCACAGCTGTTTCTCCCCTCACTCAGCAAACTCTGAGTAAGGTCTGTGCTCCAGGGAGAATCCCTGTGTAAGTGCATCCCTCCTACATAGGGTCTTACCATTTCATTCAAGATTTTTCTTCTGATTTTGTTAGCTGCAGCCTGTGTTTATTTTCATCTGAAAGCAGAATCATAGAATCGTGGAATCATCAACTTGGAGGTGGCATCATGGGCCACTGCATCCATGGCAAATTACATGGTATTATATAACATCAAACATCAAAACACTATATGGCATTACAGTGGCATTAGGATGCATGGCAGAGAAAGCAAAGCCAACCTGACATCTGTCAAGGCTGAATATACTTTCATTCTGTGCCAGCTATTCATCTATTCCCCCGGATTTCAGTTGCTTATACAAGCATTGTGAGCAGTCTTGAATCTACCATTTCATTCAGTCTGCACCAGTACCAAAGAATTTTTGTATTGACCCTAGATTCAATAGAAGTCAAACTAATCTTTCCTCTCAACAAGGCTGCTGGTATAACTGGGGACAGAACTAATCTTTTCCTTAAGAACACATTCTGGAATGTTTCCAGAGCAGCAATATTACCATTGTCCCAGATCTTAGTCAATTACACATCTAACAACGTCACCCACAAATTTTTTTGAAGTAGGCTCGACCAGTTGGCCACCCTTAAAGAAGAATAAGCTTAGGATGTGTTGTATGGTTCTAGATACCATCAAAATGACTGTTGTATTAATATATGTGAAGAGCTTGAGAAGTATAGAGGCCCACCATTCAGGACTGATCTTAAATATCTTTGGGATAACATATCCCCGCCTGGCACTTTCCTCTTAATTAATGCTGCAGTATCATCCAGCACTTCTTCTGGTGTTACCAGTTGCCATTCAGGGGGAAGGCTTAGCTCATAATTGGGGGGGGGGGTCAAGGGTGGAGAAGCAATCAATTGGAAGTTTACCAAAGAACTTACTAAAATAAAATACTCAATCTTTGTGTGAAGATTAAAGCCGCCTCTGCAATTCTTCCCTTTCCTTCTCTAAGTCTTCAATATTTAGTACACAAGTCTCAGGTATTTAAGTATTTAAGTCTCATTCTTGTCTCACATAGCCTGGCCCAAGTCTGTCCATTGTCTGTTTCAGCAATTTTTTATAACTTTTATAATACAGCTTTTATAATGAAAGCTGTATAATTTGTTGACAAACTAACATTCCTGGACAAGGATAGAGTTAACCTCCAATATCTCCTAGTTAGCAATAAAATCAAAAGTCTGCATGTATTTCAGGAATTCAGAGTCCAGTAGTTTACTTCTCCATCCTGCTACATTCTAAGAAAATATTTGAAGGTTCCACTTACTTTATGATCCTTTACATTTTTTTAATGTTTTTATTTATTTGAATTATTCATTATACATACCAAGTACACACATTTATATTTCATCTCTCCTCCCAACCCTGGAACAGTATTCCATAATTAATGTCTTTTTCCCTTTATGTGGTATATTGGGGGAGGAGGCATGATGGCGATTAACTATGTGGTATATCATTTTAACTCTATCATCCACATCCTCATAGCCCTCTCTCTCTTACAAACTCAGTCAATTTCTCCCACCTCCTGGACCAGTCCGCTTCTCTCACCTGACCTAGATATAACCTTCTCTTCTCCAATATAAAATCAAACAGCGTGTAGTCTGCTACACATTATTTCCATCTGTTAAGATCTCACTTTTCTTCATCCTTCCATCATAGGCAATCACTGCCTGTGCCGCTATTAATAATTGTTTAATTAAACATTCCTCCTCTTTTTGTACCCCCAATATCCTTAACATTAATAATCAGTCATCTTTCTTTATACTTACCTGAACCTAGTTAATCATTTCACTTCCTGAGTGAAGGAATAAGCTTAATAAAGAGTTATCTTCATGGATATTTCCTCTGTTGTTTATTGCTAGGCACAAGCACTGATGACTAACTTCCTTTTTAGACTGCAGTGTAGGTTGATTACATGATTTCAGTCTCATGTGGATTATCTTTCTCTTTTTTTTACATAGTGGCAGTTTGCTTTGAGGAATCTCTTGGACGTGCAAAACATTTGAGAATACTAGAGTAGAGATGTGAGGATTCTGCATTGGAATATTATTTGGTAAATTAAGTGGGGAAGTCCTTCTCTCCTCCTTGATGTAATATTGATTTCTAGGGTCCTCTTTAAATTACAACAAGCACTTTGGCTCTGAATTTAATTGGATTCTTCTGAAACTGGTGGTAGCTGAGAGATGTTTAGGTTTAATAGTGGATTGTTACCCCAGGACATGGGTGACTCGAGGTCCACCCGTGATACCAGTGCCTCCGTATGACAGAGTGGAATTAATTAGCTCAAAATCAGAAGGGCTGTAAGGGGTAGGGAGGGTAATTTAACAAGATCTTTCCACCAATGTTTACAGGATTATGCAGGAAAGAACCAGCAAGAGATTCAAAATGTAAACTAAAAATATATTTTATTGAAATGTTCTCACACACACAAGATCCAAACACTCATGCACTCATACAAGGACCAACTGAAGGTAAAAGGGAGGAAAGTTGTGGATAGAGGACCTTTAGGGTTCAGATGATAATTACTGGTCTGGAGAGAAGCGAAGAAAAGCAGCAATGTAGCTTAGGTAGGCACCTATGGACATTTCTCATTCAGGAATCAAATCGACAACAGTGTGGCATTCAATAAGTCAAGAGACTGTGAGAGACTGCTTGAAATTGACGGCTTTTATACCTAAAATCTACCTTATTGGTATGGCTGTGAATTGCTTTCCCAGCCATGTGGACAATGGGAGTTGCAATGCAAACAATGAGGTCTGGACAGAGTTAATGGTCTTAGCATTTAGGTGACAAAGGGGTAATGGCTGTCATGATAGTTCTGTATTGTGGAGAGGATGTGAAGACAAAGCAAGGAAACATCCAGGTATGAGGGATCAGGGTTAGAACAATCACAATTTGGTGGTAACTTCCCCTTTTTTCTCCTTCCCCTCCAGCTTTTAGCATAAGCTTGTTGTCTCTGAAGTTGCTTTGCAGTCTGCCTGACAATGACTTCAGTTTCGCCTAGGAGGGGGTGTTGCCACCTCATGTTTACAGTCAGTAATTTTCCTCTTTCCAGCTTGTCCTTCCCATCACCTCAAGTTTCCATTTTATATCAATTCCAATTAATGTAGTGCCAATAAAGTAATATTGCCAATTAAACCATATCAATCTTGGGGGGTACACAGGGCCATAACAGGATCACTGGATCAAAAGTACCATTACCTGGGATATATCACTAAAATTAACTCCTGTACCAGATCACAATTACACTCACCATGTTTGAAGTACCCACATCTAAACCAGGCTCCGAGCAAATCAACCATAGCAGAAGGCAACGAAACTGAAGTTCTATAAAAATCCCTGGCAACCTCTCAACCTTTCTCTCTCTATCTCTCTCTCTCTCACTCTCTGTCTTCCCCTTTTAGTTGCCACTTTTCCTTTGGCTATGGAAAGAGACAAATTGGATATAATTAGCTACTAAGGAAAGATCAAATGAGCATAATCCATGGATGTGGAAAGGCCATTGGCGTATCTAGCATAAACAGCACCTAGGGCAAGTGTGGTAGGGATGGGGAAGTTGCGGCCCTTCCTTCTTACACCTACCACACTCCCCACATGCATGGCTTTTTTTGCACCCCCTGTCATTGGCACCCAGGACACGTGCCCTATTTGCCCCATCCTAGATACACCTCTGGGAAAAGTGATCTTAGTATGTTTCCCAACTTCTCACCATGTCTGGCAAGATTTAATTTTTCAATAAAGGTCTTAGAGTGCTGCTTGAGTCAGGAGCCCTAAACAAGGTATTAAATTATGCATGTTGTGGAAAAAGATACAGAGAATGGTCCCCAGTTCAGAATCCCAGAGTGACGCAAGATTCAGAACAGAAGGAAATGTTTTTTCACACAGAATACAGTTATAGCATTTTTTTGCCATAAGATGTGGTGATGTTACTAACTCAGATTGTTTAGTTGCAGGGACTAAGTCATCAATAGCTTGTTGTGATGATGGTTCATATGTTACGTCCAGTGTCACAATGTCATACCTCTACTACAAGTTGCTGGAGAACAATAGACAATAGACATGGCCACTGTGGGAAGCAGAATGCTGGACAAAAGGGTCATTTGGTCAGGTGCAGCCAAGCTCCTTTCTTTTTCTCTTTTTCTTTGCCTTTCCTTGTCTTAGGCTAGGTTTCTTTCAGTTCAGTTTACTGCAGGTTTGGGAAATAATTTCTCCTATAGATATTGGAGATTATCTCACAGTTAAAAAAGATAACTGGAGTGGGGGACCAGTTCCAGAACAGTGAGTGGAAGGGAGGGGAGTTTAGCATTCCTTGGCCTCATACGCGCTTAACTGTTCCAACTGGAACCATACACACCCCTACTTTCTTTCTGTATCTGCTGCTGTAGCCATGCCACCTGTCAATACTTACATCCCCCTGCCCAGAGAGAGCCCATCCATCATAAGATGCTGTTGCTTAGATGCTGCTATTCCTGCAGCTACAGAATTACTCGGATCAAGCGCTGGTATTTCAAAAACATTTGCCCAGGACTGAAAACAATCCCCCATGAATGACAACTGCACTGCAGCAGGACCCTGAATCAGCACTGCCAGCAATCCTGCAGACTGCACAGTTGATCAGGCAGATACAGCGGATAATGGGTCTGCCTGCCAACCTCTACAAGAGTACACCTACTGGGGTGAGCGAGGTCAGGGATCTGGCTTCTCCCACTCTTCTGGCCATTATAGGCCATTGCTTCTCTGTAGAACTTGCCCCCTAGCTCTGAGGCCTAAGTGCCTCAAAATCCATAGGACAAGGAGCAATGGATTCAAGCTGCAGGAAAGGAGATTCCACCTGAACCTCACGAAGAACTTCCTGACAGTCAGAGCTGTCCAGCAGTGGAATATGCTGCCATGGGGTGTGCTGGAGTCTCCATCTTTGGAGGTTTTTAAGCAGAGACTGGATGGCCATCTGTTGGGAATGCTTCGATGTGTGTTTCTGCATGGCAGGGGGTTGGAACTGGATGGCTCTTGTGGTCTCTTCGAACTGTATGATTCTGTGAAAATACAGGCCATCCTCTTGGCCTCTGAGTTGGAACAATGCTCACAGGATCAGCAAAAGAACAGGGAGGATGGGGAGGCAGAAGAAGAATAGGATTCTACACAGGCCATGTCAGCCTCTGAGACCAAAAAATAAAGTGAGTGAGAGGAAAGTTCCATCTTTGTGAGGACACAATGCTGTGGGTGCCCTTTTGCCCATGGCATCCCTCTCTGCCCAAAGTGTGGAAAATCTGTCATCTTGGCCTACAGAAGATCACTCTGCAAAGTTTCCCCTTCCTCCTCCTTGCTACCCCCACAAGGCCAAGCACAAGTTCTCTAAAGACTCCCAGCACTACTTACATGAGGTCTCAGAAGGCAACCACTCTGTTATTCTTCTTTTTTTATATTTTTTTTTAATTAATTATAAAGGAAAAAACAGAACAAAAAGAAAAACACCATGTGATACGCATGACAGTGAAAAAAGAAAATTTCAACAAACCAAACTTACATTGTTATTTCTCTCTAATTCCATTACAATCATATACTTATTCAGCATATTCTATATCATACTACACTCTGTTATTCTTCTAGCTGGGAAAGAGGATGGTGCCTTGGACTCCCTCTGTGACAGGAAGGGGAGCTATTGGAGGAGGTAGAATAGAGCACCCAGAGGAGCTTCCGCAGTCAGGCTTTTCAAACTGGATGACTTCCTTGTATTGCTCAGCAAAGCCATTAAATCCCTGGCCCTCAGCCACACCAAACATTCCAGCCAAACACATAGATGCAGAACTTCATTAGTGAAGTGCCTTTCCCCAGAAACTTCATGGAGGTGATTAGTGAGGAATGGTTAAATCAGCATCCTCAAAAAAACATAGCTGCTGTGCAAGGAAATTACATGCCTGTCAAAGAAAATTATGCCAAACTCCAATCCACTGTTGTATCAACAAGAGGGGTTTGGAATTTGGACATAATTTTATTTGGCAAGATATAGAAGACAAGATATAGCTCCTGTGTCATTTGGCATGGTATAACTGCTTTGTCCACACTGGTCTCCTCATTAGAGGATACATTGAAGGTTCAAGAAGAGGAAAAAGGCCAAGGAAGCTCCAAAAAAGGCTTATGAGTCTACCCACTTGCCTGTGGCAGCCTCCATATCTTCCTTTGTCATGGGCAGGGGCTTCTTCTTATCAGCCAAAAAAATCTCCATTTCATTTCTCCTGAGGAATTTAAGATCATCTAGAGCATCAACAGGCTCCTCAGTGGATGGCAGTCAGACACTGTTAAATATTGTGCCCCGGCCCAGTGCCATGGGTCTAGTCAAGTGATAGGTTTGGTTGAAAACATGACAAGCCAACTCTACAAGAAAGAATAACATGACTTATGGCCTATTTGGAGTTATTACACTTTTGGGGCACTCACTTGAGCTGATGTTTGTTGTTACCAAGAATAAGAAAAAGACTCTAGCCTTGGCACCTAAGAGGGAAGAGGCTTTCTCATGGGTTCCTCCTTTTGAGCCTTTCATTCCTCTCTTAAATACTGGGAGAGCAGAGGATCTAGGTCTTAGCCTGAGAGATGCTTTCTTCACAAACCAAAACAGAGTCAGCTCTTTCTGAGGCAGGGCAACTGCAATAGCAACACCCTTAGGAATCAGCCCAAACTGCAGCAGTGACAGGCCTGATGCAAGCCAACCCCTCAGTAGGAAGGAGGCTACTGAAGTTCCTCAGAGCTTATGCCTCATCCACCACAGATTAATAGGTCCTAAGCACAAGGTACTGATAGTATTTGTGCACCTCCCTTCATACCATTTTATCCTAATCCCAAGATCTAGAAGGGTATCATGCTGTACCTTGGACAGGAGATGGCAGAGGATAAGGGAGAGAGCAGGAGGTCTAGGCAGGTCCAGCCATAGCAGAAAAAAAATGCTGAGTCAGTAAATCTTGGGACGATGGCAGATTGGCAGGAAGAAGCACTTTTATAGCTATGCCAAGTTGATGAGGTCAGCTGTATTGATTTGTGTTTGTCTGTGTGTATGTACCTTCAGATTGACTTATGGTGACTCCATGACTTTCATAGGATTTTCTCAAGCAAAAAATACTAAGAGGTGGGTTTGCCAGTTCCTTCCTCAGAAATATAACTGAAAGCACCTGGTTTTTGTTGACGGTCTCCTTTCAAGGTACTAACTGGTGCTGACCCTGCTTGGCTTCTAAGATCAGATGGAATCTAGTGCCTTCAGAGTATTTATGGCCAGTATATTAGAGCTCGGTCAATGGCATTGCTTTGCTGACAGCTACAAATTCTTATACCATTATCAAGACTCCTTGCTTGACACTTCTGTGCTCCTTGAATTCCAGCTTAGACCTTGGATTAATCTCTTTGGATATTCCCTTCTGGCACTGGCCTGTTTGCTGTGACTGAGACTACAAACTGTTTTTGGAATTTGCTCCAACTTCAAAGATATTGACAAGGGTTCTAGCTCACCTAGGCAGACAGGAGGCAGAGATCTGAGATACTTGACAGCTGCAAACCAGGATAGATTGTCATCAGCCCCATTACTAGGATGGAGGGAATGCTGGAGCAGAACCATACTGTACAGGTGGATCAACTTGCTGCTGTAGTAACTAATCTGAAGACCCAGCTTGCACTGCTGGGAAAAGGGGGAAAAGGGGAATAAAGAGGAGCCAAACAATTACCACCCAGTCAGCCTGACATCAGTACCAGGAAAGATCCCAGAGCAGATCTTTAAACAGGCAGTCTGTAAGCACTTAGAAAGGAATGCCATGATCACTAAAAGTCAACATGGATTTCTCAAAAACAAATCATGCCAGACTAACTTTATCTCTTTTTATGATAGAGTTACGAGCTTGATAGATGAAGGGATATAGATGTGGTTGTAGTGTATCTTGATTTCAATAAAGCCTTTGACAAGTTCTCTCATGATATTCTTGCAAACAAGGTGGTAAAATGTGACTTAAGCATAGCTACTGTTAGATGGATTTGTAACCGGCTGACTGGATGAACACAAAGGGTGCTCACCAATGGCTCCTCTTCATCCTGGAAAGAAGGGACTAGTGGAGTGCGACAGGGTTCTGTCCTGGGCCCAGTGCTATTCAACATCTTTATCAATGATTTGATGATGGAATAGAGGGTATGCTCATCAAATTTGCTGATGACCCCAAATTAGGGGGGGATAACTAATACCTCAAAGGACAGGATCAGAATTCAAAATGAAATTCACAGATTCGAAAGCTGGGCCAAAACTAACAAAATGAATTTTAATAGGGAAAAATGTAGGGTACTAAACTTAGGAGGAAAGAATGAAATAGATATTGGGTGGGTAACACCTGGTTTGAAAACAGTACATGTAAAAGGAATCTAGGAGTCTTAGATGACCAAAGCTGAACATTAGTCAGCAGTGTGATGTGGCAGCTAAAAAAGCCCATGCAGTTTTGGGCTGCATCTGTGGGAGTATAGTGTTGAGAACAAGGGAAGTGATAATACAATTTTATTCTGTTTTGGTTAGACCTCACCTGAAGTACTGTGTCCAGTTCTGGGCACCACAATTCAAGAAGGATATTGACAAGCTGGAATGTGTCCAGAGGAGGGCAAGCAAAATAATGAAGGGTCTGGAAACCATGTCCTATGAGTAGTGGCTTAGGGAGCTAGGAATGTTTAGGTTTGACAAAAAGAAGGTTAAGAGGTGATATGATAGCCATATTTAAGTATTTGAAGGGATGTCATATTGAAGATGGAGCAAGCTTGTTTTCTGCTGCTGCAGAGACTAGGACGCTATGGAGGAATGGATTAAAACTAAAGGAAAATAGATTTCACTTAAACATCAGGGAGAACTTCCTGCAGATAAGAGCTGTCCGACAGTGGAATATGCTGCCTCAGGGTGTGGTGGAGTCAGCTTCTTTGGAGATTTTTAGACAGAGGCTGGATGGCCATTTGCTGGGAATGTTTTGGGTATGTGTTCCTGCATGGCCGGGGATCGGACTCATTGGCCATTGTGGTCTCTTCCAACTGTATGATTCTATGAATTACAGGCTGCTCCATCTCCTTGAACATTTCGTACTCTTCTTCTGTGCCCTGTTGTCCCCTTGGAGAAATTCAGTAGGTCTGCTAACAATTCTATACGTTTTTAGCCCACTGCAAATTATATATGCAACTGTGACTGGAGGACTTCCTGAATGACCAGATAAAAGTGGCATTTGTGATAAGCTTACTCTGAAGCTAAGTGGTCCACACCATATCCTCTCCAAAATAGCCCTATTCTGGCCACCTCACAAGGTTCCTGGAGAAGATTAAGGAAGTTTGCGCAGATGCCTTGAAAGAAGAAATTGTCTCTCCCAAGGAAAGGGTTCATTGGTGGCCTATGCCCATTAGTTCCTGCTACTGGCTCAGGACCTGGCTTGGAATGACTTGGCCTTGATGGATCAGTTCTGGGAAGATTTGGCTGAGGAAGGTCTGGATGAGGTAGACTCTCTAGCAAACATGCAGGAACTTATCCAGAAGTGCCTCTGAATCTAGGAACACCAGGAGAGTCACTGCCAGATTCAACACTCCTCTGGACCTAGCCCCAATCCCCTTGCCAACCTTGCATCCGTATCTTCAGTCTTCAAGCCACAGCCTCCCCCCCTCAGGAGTCCATGTTGTTGACAGGAATCTGGCCCCAACTGATCCCAGAAGAGAAGGGCCATTGTAGATGGGCTGCTGGACATTTCACCAGGATCTAAACCTGCAAAAAAAGACCCAGTACTGCTGCAGGAAAGCAACTACCCCAGGATTCAAGGACTGCTGGGGTTGGCAAGCATGTTTTAGCCTCAAGAGCCTCCTGAACTGATGGGGCAATCTTGTGGGAAATTGACAGGCAACCATTCTAAGTAGGGTCCATGATAATTCTGAGACTTCCAGCAATTTTATGTAAGCTGAGTTTGCCTGACAGCACCATTTCTCCACCCAGCTGCTGGAAGACCCATGCCTGGTGGGAAACTATAGATGGATGCTTGCTCAGATCAGTTCCAGTTCCCCATGAGATGGTGCTGCTGAAGCTAGAGACCCGGGGGGCATGTAGAACAACTTCATTTTTTCCCATCTGTGCCTCACTCCTCGTTACTGAGCATGCCTTCGTTGTACACTAATGACTCTCCTGCAGATTTCATGGCCCAGAAGGGAGCTGTTACTTTCCTCAGACTACTGCCAAGAGCATTGCTTGGCCTGGGTCTGCAACAAAGTCCTGAGTGGGCCTACAACCTGGTTTAGATTTTCCAGGGAGACAAGTGGAAGAACACTTTCCAAATGTGACACAGATACTACAAGTATCCAGTTATGCCATTTGGACTCTGGGCATCCTGGCCATTCTCCAACTTTTTATGAATGGCATTTTCTGGGCATTTCATCAGTTTGTTGTTATTTACCTGGATGATTTTCTGATTTACTCTCCAACATCTACTGTATGCCAAATTGGAAAAAAAATTGTGCATTTGACCTATGTGTTGTAGATGTCATAGGTCACTCTATGTCACCAGAGGGAACAGACATGTCAAGACTTTGGTGTCCTGGCAGCCCCTAGAACAAAGATAGCTAGTGATTCTGGCTAGGTATTACCAATGGTTCATTCTGGATTTTGCCAAGTTGGTGGTGCCACTCACAGATTTGTTCTGTGCTAAGAAGAGGTTGCATTGGACTCCTGTAGCTCAACAGACTTTCCAGTGGCTCAAAGAAGTCTTTGTTTCCAAACCCATTTTGCAGCATTCTAAACTCCCAACCCTATTTATGTTGGAGGCTTATGCCTCCCACGGGCTATTGAGTGGTTTGGCTTTAGTCCTCCTCGCACAACAACTACTTCCTCCCATGTGCCTACTATTCCAGGAAGTTGACCTTAGTGGAACAAAACTATCATCTGGGACTAGTACCTCTTAAGATCAAGGCTGCTTTCGAGGTCTAGTGTCATCATCTGAATGTCATCATCTAGTGTCATCATCTGATGGAGGTCCCTACAGTTGACTGGAACATGGAATACCTCCATATGGCTTGGAATTTGAACCAAAGATAAATATTTTGGTTTCTGTTCTTTTCATAGTTTAGCTTCCAGGTCATGTACATTCTCTACTCCCACAACCAACAGGAGGATCCATATTCAAGAAGCTCAAATATGTTTCTTAGAAAGAAGCGGAGCCTTGGAATGTTTCCGCACTACACTGTTATACTGCTGTTATTCCACTTTCAACATCCTGTGGAATCCATAGGGAAGAGAGCTCTTTGGCTTTAGTAAACTACAAATCTCCAAATTCCACAGGACATCGAAAGTGGAATAATAGCACTATAAAAGTATAGTGTGGAAAGGTCCTTGGAGACAGTGTTTTATGCACAACATTTTGCAGCCATCCACATGTCTGCTACATTATTGGACCTAGTCTGGGAGCAGCAAGGCTGAAATGCCTTCATGCAAGATAGAAACTGAGACCTAAAGGTTAGTGAGGCCAGCAGCACTTCTCTATAACATTGTTGTGATGGGCTTCTCTATCACCAAGACTGGCTCTACATACTCCTGGGGTGATTTGGCAGGAAGTTCTCTGGATGCAATGTGACAGTCACCCTGCACTGGCCATTTTGGTTACTAAAAAAAACAAAACCCTCTACAAAACATTTTGGTTATACAAAACCCACTCTGTGACCTGCCACTGAACTAAGGACCAGGCACGTAAACCCAGAGACCTGTTTCAGCCTTTACCAACCTTCAGGATCCTGAAGAACAGTTACAATGAATTTTAGAACTGATCTACCAAAATCAGATGGACAGTTCTTCATCTTAGTGGTGGCATACTTGTTGAATAAGAAAGTTCACTTTGTAACCTGTGTGGGAATTCCCACAGCCAAGGATACTGCTCAGATGTTTATCCAGCAGGTCTTCTGGCACCATGGCCTTCCAGAGGCTGTCATGCCTTATTTGGGACCTCAGTTCACTGTGTGGTTTTGACAGAGTCTGCTTCAACAACTGGACACCAAACCTCACTTCTCTTCTACAATATTGGAGTCAGTACATCAGGGAGAAACCCACCACCACTCCAAAGAAGAGAGATTTGTAGCTGTTTCATTTTCTACTTGCTGTGGCTTCTCTTTTATCAGACCGCCTGCCTGCCTGCCTGCCTGCCTACTGAAAAGCCTATCTACATACCTGCAGAATCAGGCTCCAGGCTTCCTCATCATTAAGCCAGCAGCTAGTGAACCAGAGTTCCCTATGCCCCTGCCTGAAAGAGGATATAAGGGGCTACCTGGGTGACCTGAGGAAGTAGAAGTATCACTACTCCAGAGAAGAGGAGTTTGTAGTTGTGTCCATCATCTTTTTTCAAAGAGAGCAAAACTGAAAAAGGAGAGTCAATGTTGCCATCTTAAAGTAATATGGAAGAAGTGCTGGGAAGCTGTTTTTTGAAGCAACTACTCTGAGCTAGGTACTCAAGTGCCCATTGAAGTGGAGAGGTTGAGATGTTGCTTTCTTTGTCTCCCCTGTGCTGGAATGGCTAACAGCAGCTGAAGGAGGTGTGAGTGAAGAGTGGGAAATGAGGCAGAGCAGTGTTTGTGGAGTTGGATTGTTGCTGTGTGTCTTCAAGTTGCTTCTGACTTATGGCAACCCTAAGGTGAACCTATTATGGGTTTTCTGGGTGTGAGACTGTGTGATGCACCCAAGGTTTCTGAGCAGGGAATTGAAATCTGGTCTCCAGGGTCATAGTCCAGTGCTCAAAGCAGTATACCATGTTGGCTTTCTGGTTGATTTAGGCACTGTTATTAGTGAGGGCAGAGAAGGGCAAAATTCAGAGTGAACATGAAGAAGCCTGGACTAATACCTGTGTCACAGTGAGAACGTGAAGGCAATGTTGATTAGAGAAGGGGGACTCTGAAAGCAGACCCACCTTTCAACAGAAACAAGTAGAGCATTTCCTCTCATTATTAGAGAAAAGTGACTTCTCTAAAGAGGAAATAACCCACAGTGGAGTTTAGATTGGAGATTTGGAAATATCGGATCTAGTTATTAACCACCCAGAAAACCCTGATGTTGGAAATGATTAGAGAAGAGCAAGGTCTCTTTGGGAACCTTACTCTTCTTATTCCTAGGATACTCCTCCCTGGACGTTTTACACCCAATTTAGTGGTGCTCATGTGAGTAAAACCTGTGAATATAGTGATGAGCATGTAAAGAATGATTTTGGGCATAATGCAACATCACATGAGTATCTATTTTCTGATTAGTTCTCTGGTTGACAAAATCTTTGATAAAATTAAGCACTTGGAACAAATAACTTCTGGACTACAGGCTACACTGACCATGATATGTTTCCTGTTGGAACTCAGAATACTGACTATTCCTCCTACAGTGAAAGACAGCATTATCAAAGGAGAATTTAAGTTGGTGAGTATCCTCAATATGCCATTTTTTTTTCTACATTAACTTGCCAGGAAACATCCCAGTCGGCTGGAATCAAAGTATAATCATTCCTATGTTTAAAAAAAGAGTGATACAACTTCTCTATCAAATCAATTAGCCTGATAAACATAGAGGTAAAAATATGTGCCTGGTATTTGTTAGACAAGCTAGAGTACTGAGCTACAGAAAATAATATCATTAATGGAGCACAGGAAGGATTCAGGAATGAATATTCTACCTTGGATGACTGATTTGTGCTGAACCATCTAGTATATAAATACAACATAGGGAATGCCATCTTTGCACAGCATTTGTTGATTTAAAAGCTGCTTTTGATAATATTGGTGGTGAGGTTTTGTGGCTCAAGCTACCTAATCCCAATCACCTTTTGTTTCTTGTTAGAGCACTTTACTCTGATACCTCCCTGAAGGTGAGATTATCCAACTGGGATCTATTATGGAATCTATTTCAACAGGCAGAGGGGTAAAACAGGGTTATGTATTGGCACCCTTTCTTTCTAACTTTTTCATTAGTGATACTGTGTATCACATGAACAATGATAATGCTTCTACATGCAGATGACATAGTACTTCTTTCTTATAATCAAATTGGACTTAAAAGACTCCTGGTTAATTTGAATGTATATTTTTCAGCCAACAAATTGATAATTAATTGTGCTAAAACCAAAGTCGTAGTCCTCAGAGGCAGAACTAAGAAGCATAATTGGCATATTGGGCAAAATAAGATGGAAGAGATGACCTTCTATCATTATATGGGTATATTATTTGCTGCTTCTGGCTCATGGCATCTGTATGTCAGAACTGAAAAACTTAAGGCAGAGCAGCTCACAAGTACAATTCTTAAATTTTGGTATATCACAGGTACCAGGCCAATTTGTCCCCAGTTTGCGTTTAATTAAGCAGAAGCCCCAGCTACAGGTGTTGTGCGGATCTGAGATTTGGAGCTTTCCAGTTGCTGCAGACTTGGATGGCATCTAGAATAGAATTTTAAGAACTGTCTTGAGAACTCCAAGATACACCCTGGTAGAGAACATGCAGCTGGAAATGGACTCACAGCCCTGACACATAAAAATCTGTCTGGGTTTAATTTTTGATTAAGAGTGAAATGAATGAATGAAAGTTATATTGTAGTGATATATATAGTGTATGAAAATACTAAGGCACTAGATCAGATAAAAAAAAATATAAGATTAATTATTTTAGCGATTAATCTTGAACATAGTACCTACCAATTATTTCATTGTCAATTATTTCATTGCCTATAAGGAAGTAAAATTTTGTTTAGCTAACAACTGATAAGGGTGTGTAAAATGGCAACAACTAGGACTAAAACAAAACTCCAAAATTTGACAAGAAGCTCCCAACGTGAACCAATGGCTTCTTCAACACATGCTTCTACAGTGGAATCACTAATGCTCAACGAAATGAAGAAATTTATAGAAAACAACGTTTACAGAAAACATTACTCAAGAACTCAAAAAAAAAAAAAAAAACAGGGCAGAAATGAAGGCAGACCTGAAAAGAGAAATGTGTTCCCTAAAAGAAGAATTTGAAATGGTGAGAGCAGAAATGAAGAGAATAGACACTAAACTTCAAGAATTTGAGGACAAAGTTCAAGAGGTTGAAGAAGTTAAAACAGACATTAAAGAGACACAAGTTCAGTTACATCATACAAATAATATATTTGAATGCAGATACTTACAAAAGTGTTTGAAACTGAGAGGACTCCAGGAGAAAAAATTAGAAAATTTAGAAGAATGGGTGATACCAGAACTGGCACAATTCTTAGGATGGCCAGTGGAATAACTGAACCTAGAAACAGACTGGATTTATCATGTTAATACCTTGTGTTCTTTTAATCTCTTTTACTGGAAAGGAAAAGGAAAACTGTCTAAAAACTTCTTAAATTATATGAAGGAGTATACATTGATGTTTGGAGATATAAAAATGGATCCAAAAAAGACTTCACCTATTTTTCAGAAAGGCACAAGTCATGGTCATGAATTGACATGTTCTTTGCTTCCAAAGATCTAACAAAAGAGGTCCAAAAAGCTGACATTCTCCCTCAATTTCTATCAGATCATAACCCAATTTTGATAGATTTGAAAGAGCCAAAAGCTGAATACATGTGGAGGTTAAATGAGAATATCTTGAAAGATAATAATGTTGTTAAACAACTTAGACAACAAATAAATTTATATTTCCAAGAAAACATAAAACAAGGAAATTTCCATGAACACTGTCTGGGATGTGGCTAAGGCAGTTTTCCGAGGCTTGATCATATCTCAAGAAGCTCAAATTAAAAAGAAACAGTGAGAGAAAGAAGCTCAAATAGTTAATTTATTGAAAGAGAAAGAAGATGAACTTAAAATGAGACCAAATAATGATAGAATTCTTAAAGAGATTAAAAGTCTCCGAAAACAACATGCAATCCTGTTAGAATCACAGTTGGACAGAAAAATGTCATATATGAAACAACATTACTTCGAGTCAGCTAATAAACATGGTAGATGGTTAGCACGTAAATTGAGAAAAGATAAAGAAAAAAGAATGATTACAGAAGTAAGAATTGGAGAAAAAATGATACAACAAGAAGAATTAAAACGAGCCTTTCATCAATATTTTTCAAACCTCTATTCAGATGGTATAAAGCATGATAATGCTTCTCAAAGAATCAAGAATTATCTAAAAGAAATATACCACAACTAACAAAAGAACAAGTAGACCAACTCAATAGACCAATCACCTTAAACGAAATCTCTGAAACAATCAAAAAATTGCAACTAGGGAAAGCTCCAGGTCCAGACGGCTTTTTGGCTACTTTTTATAAAGTTTTTGAAAAGGAGCTGATATACCCCCTTCATGAAGTTATAAATTGACTGATGATGGGAGAAATTCCTGAGCCATGGAAGTCTGCGAATGTGACTTTGATCCCTAAAGAAGGGAAAGATCCTAAATTATTGTCAAGCTACAGGCCAATCTCTCTGCTTACTGTTGATCATAAGATATTTACGAAGATCCTTGCAGAAGATCAGATTGGTTTTTTACTGGGTTGTCATCTAAAAGATAATATTAGAATGATCTTGAATGTAATCCACCATGTTGAATCTTACAAAAAGAAGAAACTAGGCTTAATCTTCCTTCATGTGGAAAAAGCGTTTGATAAGGTTTCTTGGCAGTTTTTATTGGCAGTCCTTCAAAAAATGAGCTGTGGTAAAAATTTCCTAAATTGGATAAAAACATTATACTCTGACCAACATGCTCAAATAATTATTAACTCTGAAAAAAACAAAGCTTACCAGATTAGAAGAGGTACTAGACAGGGCTGCCCCCTTTTACCGTTACTAATTATCATAGAAGTCCTTTGATTCAAATAAGACAAAACGACGCTATAAGAGGGGTTAAGATTGGGAAAGCCGAAGTGAAAATATGAGCATATGCTGATGATCTTGTTGTTGTAATAGAAGACTCGCTGTGTTCTTTGGATCTTTTAAATCAGATGCTAGAAGGATTTGGGGACTTATCTGGTTTCAAAATTAATCAAGAGAAAACAGCCCTGTTAACCAAAAATATGACCTCAGCTGAAGAGAAAGATTTGCAAAGCAACATTAAATTTAAAATAGAAAAGAAGATTAAATATCTGGGAATTCGGCTAACAAAGAAAAACCAAGAATTATTGCTTAATAATTATGATAAGAAATGGAAAGAGATCAAAAAAGAGATCGAATCCTGGGGGAAATCAAAGCTCTCCCTTTTGGGAAGAATTTCGGCGATCAAAATTATGTTACTACCTCAAATCAATGTTCTGTTCCAGAACTTACCACTAATAATAAAGGCCGATGTCTTCAAACAGTGGAAAAAAGAGCTGGCTAACTTTATTTGGGTGGGAAGAAACCCCGAATCAAGTGGACTTCCATGACGCATGTTAGAGAAAGAGGGAGACTAGGTCTCTCAGACCTCGAGCTCTACCTACATGCTAATATTATGTGCTGGATACCAGATTGGATAGGATTAGAACATAGCAAAATTCTGCTCTTTGAAAGAACTGGTATTGATAATGGATTGCATTTTTATTTATGGAACTCTGAAAAAACAACCACAGAAAGAATTTTTTGAACATCCCATAAGGAAAATTTTATACTTTTCATGAGAAAAGTTCAAGGAACGGTTATGCCCCAAGTTCCCACTATGGATATCTCCAGTAGAAGCTTTTCACCGAGATGAGCTTAAAAATACAGAGATGGTGGACCTATAAAGAACTGATAAAATTTGAAGACAGCACACTGATGTTTAAAAAAAAAGAGGAACTTTTGCAGGAGGGGTTTGATTGTCCGTGGTTCCTTTACGCCCACCTGCTCTCTAGATTCAAGAACGACTGTAGTGAAGGGAATATAAATAATGGAAAGACAGATTTAAATGTTATTTTGGATGGAGGAGATAAACAGTTGACTTCAAAATTTTATAAATTATTACTAAAATGGGATCTTTAGCAGGAGACGATTAAAAATATGATGATCAAATGGGCCCAGAATGTTGGGCATCCAATCGAATTTCAAAATTGGGAACAAACATGGAAGAACTTGAATTTTATAAGATGTCAAACATTTAAAGAAAATTATTACAAAATGTTCAATAGATGCTACTGAACACCAATAAAACTTGCAAAGATTTATAAAGGCAACAATGATTAATGTTGGAAATGTAAGGCTGAGAAAGGGACATTTTTTCACTGTTGGTGGGATTCTAAAAAAGCCAAAACATATTGTAAAAACATCCATATAGATTTTGAAAATGTTGAACACAAATTTCCCCATGCTACCTGAAAGTTATTTGCTGAACATGGTTGAGCTAATTGAGAGATTTATTGGGAGGCATAACAGATTTTTTTTTTTTATATTTGATAACTAAAGCCAGATTATTATTTGCTAGAGACTGGAAAAAAGAGAAAGTGCCAGAAATAGATTAATGGTTGTATGAGATATATGATTTGATGCAAATAGATAAACTTACTATTTTGCTGAAAGATAAATCTTTAAATAGATATCGAGAAGAATGGGGAGAAGTTTGTAACTATTTGGAAAAGAGATGGGGTCTTTGTCAGTAATCGTGTTGAGAGATTGAGGATAGTTATTATGCTGGAGTCTGGACCACAGAGACTACTTCATCTCACTTTATCCTATTCATTTTATATTGGTATTGGGGATATTTATCAATGAGAAATTGATAATTGTATGTAGTTGTTTGTAATTCTATTAGATTATATTGATTTTCCCCCTTTCTCTTGTCTGTCTGGTGCTGTTTGTAATCTGAAAACAAAATAAAAACACAACTCTAAAAAAAGAAAAAAAGAAAAAAGAGAGAGACTGAAATGAATGCCAGAGAACTACCTATCAAAACTTTGTTTCTGAGCGCAACTGACTCTTGCCTCCCCAAAACGGAAATCCTAGTATCAAAATATCACTTGTATTCTTCATAAATTTAACTTTTCAGAAATTTATTTTTCCCAGAAAAGATTTTAGTCTTACTAGAAGAACTGTAATTTTCTCAATAGTACCAGCTAAAGCCTGTGTAAGTTATTATAAGGCATTCCCAAAAGACTGAAATCTCACTGCCCCATGCCTTTATCTTCTATATTTTAATTCTTATTAGTAAGTTTTAGTATTAGAAATGATGTTGGAAATTCTGTGTTATGTTTTAATTTTGTTATTTGTTATTTGCATCTAATATTATAAGCAATTAAACCTGAACCGAATTACATTGCAAATCATCCTCAAACTGATGGCCAAATGGAATGCAAAACGCCACGGCATCTTAGAGTAGTACGTGTTTTACAAACTCCCAGCAGATAACTGGTTTGAATTATTGCCGCTAGCTGAGTTTGCATATGACAATTTCCTGCATACATCTACCCTGCAAACCCCTTTTGCACCAACTACAGGTACCATCTACATCTGTTCCTGCCATTGTCTCACAATCTCTACTCCCCATAACAGATAAGCTGCTTCAGGAGTTGCAAGTGGCTTAGGCCATTGTATGAGAACACCTGGACATGGCCAAGCAGACACCACGAGGCAACTGGGACCTACCCTCTAGGTAGGATACAAGATCTAGCTATCAACCTGCCACTTGCCTAAATAGCAATTCTGCTAGAAATTGTATGCTTGGTTGATAGATCATTACAGCACAGGTTAATCCTGTTGCTGTCCAGCTGCAGCCGCCCATGTCCCTCTGTGCATGGTGGATCTGTTTGCCTCTTCAACTAACAAGAAGGTCAAGAGGTTCTTCTCCAGATGCAAGTCCCCCAGGGTAGAAGAGGTAGATGCTCTGTCAGCCTTCTAACTGAAGGGTCTCTACTACGCCTTTCCCCCAAACAGCACTACTGAGAAGAACTCTAAAAAGAAGGAAAAGGACATTAGTTCTCATGATTTCGCCTACCAGCTGAGAAGGTGAATCTGGCCTGGTGAATCTCACAGTGGACAGCCTTCTCCTGTCCCTTTTCCAGAATCTCTTCCATGCAGGCAGCAATGAGCCACCCAGATCTGGGCTGCTCAGGTTCACATGTTGAAGTTCAGTAAACCAGGTATGCCAAGATAAGGTATGCCCCTGCAGTGACAGATATCTTTCTTATTTCCTGCATGGCTTCAGCTAGCAGGATCTGGTGGGCTTTCAGTAGGAGGAAAGGCTATCTCCTCCCCCTACCACTTAGTCTCCATTCTGATTCTTTCCTTCTTGCAAATGGGTTAGATCAGTAGTTTCCAGACTTTGGTCCACTAGCTATTTTGGACTTCAGTACCCAGAATTCCTGATTGTTAGCCAAACTAGCTGGAAGTTCTGGGAATTTAAGGGTGTAGACCTAACTTTCTAAAGTGCCAGGTCTCATCAGTCTTTGCCACAATCAAATGTATCCCCATATAAAATACTTCCTTAGAGGAGCATCTCTACTGAAGCCTCCAGTTATTTCAAAGATTCCCTTCATGGGAGCTCAACACAGTTCTGAAGGCCCTCACTAAGCCCCCCTTCCTCAGTGCTTCTCAGGTTTGTTACATGAAAGATCCTATTCCTAGTTGCTTTCATACTGGCAACTGCAGAAAGTCAGACCCGGGCACCTTATCTGCTTGACTGGAACTGTGCCGACTGCTCCCAGACTTAGTTCCCCTAATCCTGGACCTTCCTTTTATCCCTAAAGTGAACTCGGTCTTCCACAGAGCCCAGGAGCTGAGTCTCCAGTTCTTCTGTTCCAGACCAGAAATATTTCTATGTCGCACAAGCCACACCTGAAGAGAACAGTTAAATGCACAAAGCCCTTCCATGCTTCAGATTCTCTATTCATCTCTTTCCAGGCAGCCTCTAAGAGATGCAAGGTCTCTAAAAGCACTCTTGTCAGAGGGATCAGGGACTGCATAAAAACATGTTATGAATGCTCCAGGCAACTGGTTCCACAGGGCATGATGGTTCACTCCATCAGAAACACAGCTACCTTGGCTGCCTTCATGAATAAAGAGTTCCCCCAGGGGACATTTGTAGATGAAACCTGGAAAACCTTTTGCAGTTTTGTTGAGCAATATGAGCTAGACAAATTTACCTTTGGCTGCCAGGTGCTTCAGCAAGTGGACCTTAGGAACTGTGACTCCCAGAAATTGCAGGGCCCAGCCATTGCCAGGCCCACAAATCACTGTGAGTGCTGCTGTACCCTGCTACAATATATTCTCTGCCTACTACCAGAGAAAGTAACATTGGCATTTAACATTCTTTTCAGTGGAAAAAAAGACATCCTGGCTCTCTTAACTATACTAGGAAGTTGCCTTTTCCAAGGGAAGGGAGGTGAAGCCCCCAAATCCTATCTCATCACCCTGCCCTCTAACCTTGCTTGTATTTTCTGAGTTTTTTCTGTTTTTCTTGTTTTTATACGTAGATAGTTTGGCAGTTTTTCAAAAGGTAAGAGAAAAGTGCTTCTCTTCAGCTTGCCACAAGGCCGGGTATGCATGATTGTTCTCTCACTAAAGGGAAAAAGCAACCTTTCCCCTGTTGGTTAAGAGCTTGCCTGTTGGAGTAGGGTGGGTGATAATCTGCCTCAGTATGTTCTCTGCTCACTACACAGAATCTCACAGCCACTGTTCATTTCTTTTTCACCCCAACAGTTAACATCTCTCTTTTTCTGAATTTAAATTGACTAGTTCACTAGTCAGATTCGCAGTGGCTTTCAGGGGTCTCAGGCTTATCTGATCCCTTGAGTGGAAGTGCAAGAGAGTACACTTGGGACTTTCACTAAACAAAGTGAATTGTCATTTTGTCTCTCTTCTCCCAGGGGAATGGGAGAAATGCCAGCAGACTGGGGAAGGGCAAATGTTGTCCCTATTGTCATAAAGGGGCAGGGAGAGGACCCAAACAATTAACTCCCAGTCAGCCTGACATCAATTGCAGGAAATAGTAGGAAAGATTCTAGAGCAGATCATTCAATAAGACGGTCTATAAGCTCTTGGGAAGGAATGCTGTGATCACTAAAAATCAACATGGCTTACCAAAAAGAAGTCATGCTAGATTAGTCTTACCTCTTTTTTTGATAGAGTTAATAGCTTGATGAAGGGAGTGCTGTGGATGTATCCTGTCTTGATTTCAGTAAGGTCTTTGACAAGCTCCCTCATGATATTCTTGCAACCATGCTAGTAAAATGTGGGCTAGAAAATACTACTGTCAGGTGAATTTGTAATTGGTTGACTGGCTGACATATGAATGAAAGAGCAAGCTTGATTTCTGCTGCTCCAGAGGCTATAACATGGAGCAGTGGCTTCAACTTCAGGAAAGAGATTTCTTGTAAGCATTAGGAAGGTGATGAGAGCAATACCATAGTGGAATATGCTACCTTGGATCTCCCTCTTTGGAGGTTTTTAAACAGAGGCTGCATGACCATGTGTTGGACATGCTTTGATTATTTATCCCTGCATGTCAGGGGGCTGGACTGGATGATCCTTCTGGTCTCTTCCAGCTCTATGATTCTATTCTATATGGGTAGCTAAATAAAGAGATGCTGAACAATTTCCTTTAGTGCCTATTTTGAGACAATTAACTTTGTATGTACTTCTTTGGCTAGCCACAGAATGAAACACAACTATGCTTCAGGCTATGCAGTTTTGCAGATTTAACTGTGTAGTTCTCAGCTCAGAAGATGTGTACAACAAGACATATTTAGAGGAAAACATAGCAAAATATACATATTGGAGAAAAATTAAGAGAGCATATTTTAAATGGAAATACATATAGCTTGTCCAAAGAAATGCATTTTAAAACATTTCAAAGAGTGAAATGAAACAGACCTGGGACTGAATACACAAGAAACTGAAATACTCAATAGACTTTTCACCCACCCCTAAGTGTGTATGGAGACAAGCAGTTGGTTTACCTTTTGATGTAAGTAAACTCACCCAATTTACATTCCACAAATGTAGACATTATCTAGAATGCAGTTGTATTCTGAAATCACATTTCTAAACATTGCAATCAAGTTTATAAATTTAACAGACTCCTTTTTAACTGGTACAAGCTTGAAGCAACTAAAGCTTAGAATATTAGTTTTTTTAGAAATAATTAATGCTGAAAGATAGGAGGGGAAAATTATTTCAGTTGTATGTGGACTTTAATTAATTGTTACCGGTAAATATATGGCTTATGCCTAAATCCAGTTGCTAGTCCCAAATAGCAGCTCAGTTTTAGGGTTCGTGGAGACTCTGTTCCTCTCCAAATGGAAATTGGTAACTACCGTAATTTTCCTAAATCTGTCAAAATAAGCATGATTTGATTTAATATTCCAAATCCATCATGGTCTGAAGTACGCCTCTATTTTTTTATCCTCCCAACCTTGTCCCTTGATATTGTACATCTTCTGTCTGCTAGCAGAAGACAGATCAAACATCCGTTCAATTCTAGCACCTGCACACAGTAGCAGAATGATACTGTGTTTCTCCCCTATCTTGCCATACACCCTGTAGGGATGGGCCTTTGATTTATTACAGCAGGGTTCATCTGACATTCTTTCCGCTCTTGTTGTTTTTAAATCCACTTGTTATGAAAAGCTGATACTCCTCTTCCTGTGCACATAATCTCCATATATATGTAGATGTTCATGACTATGCATATTCATTTTGTATTCATGTTCTTAATGATTAGCTTATTTAAAGGGAACTCGAAGAGGAGCATGAGAAATCGAATGTGGCTTTTGGTACAAGCTGTAGGGAAGGAGGAAGAAATCTCCTGTTCATATATGTAAGCGACTGGGTTGCTATCATGTGAATTCCCAAGAAAAGCCATAAACTAGCAAAGATCTTTGATTCTGAGAATGCATTTCCGTTGCAAAATCTACATATATTCCTGCTTCCCAGCTTTTTCCACTTAGCTTATGTTGGCCATTTTTCCCCACGTATGTTCCATAAGAATTATTTAAAGTCTCTTGAATGTAGGAAACATGTATGATGAGGACGCTGGGTTAAGGAAAAAGATGGATTTGGAGATGCTGAAGAAAGGAAAATGAGATCAGTGATGTTCCAAATTTAGACTCCCCCCTGCAAATCTGGATTCAATGAAGTTATAATTTATGACAAAATGGGTGGGTCCTGCTTCCTGTTGAACTGTTCAAAGGACATGCAACTCCCATTTGGAGCTTTTTTTTTAAAGTCGGAAGTCTACTGGCACATTGCTAAAGCTTACTGCATAATCTGCCACATCACAAAGATCTGGTGCTGCTTAATTTCAGGCAGGGAAATTATTCTGAACTGTATTACTGCAAAAAATGGATCTGTTGCCAGAGATGTAGCTAGTATTGCATTGCGGTCATTTTAATAAAATCTGAATTTGTCCTCCCCCCTGCCCTGAAAAAAAAATGAAATATACATTCTTTTCTGTTTCTTCCAATTTTTTTCTGTTTTATGCAATCGTGTTTTCTTTTAACAATTGAAGCAATAGCATTGTAACTTGTGACCAAGAGGACACAGTATATATTCCCATTCAGTTTCACTGCTTCCTTCACAATCAGCAAGCCTTCCTTCCTTCCTTCCTTCCTGGAGCTTCCTGTGCATTGTAGAAACCTGCTCCAGAGGGCTGGGAAACCCACCTTGATTAGGTTTGGAGCAACATGAATGACTGTATTGAGAAGGTGAGGAGAAGAAGGCCCTGATTTTGCTGATATTTCCTATAAAAGTACACTGTGCTTTTGTCCTTATCCCAGTGTTTCATCAGAGAGTACACGGGACTAGTGGGTGTATAATTCCACCACGAACTCTTAATTCCTGTTACCAAATGTTGATTTTTCACTCAGTGTATATATCTTAGCAAAAGTATGCAGCTTTAGGTTAGAAATTTATTATTGTCACTCCAGTGAGCTTTCTCTACTGTCCTTCCTGCACTTCCTTCCTGTCCCCTACCTGCCATGATCCTTCTTTTCCTTTGTCCTCATAGTTCAGCCTGGTCCAGCTTTATATGTGTTACAAGCTGTAACGTGTGGACAAAAAAACCACCGCCCATCAGTGCTGAGTGCAAAAAGCACACCAAGGCCTCGCACTCAAGGCCTGCCCAGCCTGACACCTCTTTGTGATCAGAACTGAACAGCCAGGGAGATCTGTGAATCAAGCCAGGGCCAGGACAAACGGGTCTGCCTCAGTTCTCTGTCTCTCTCTCTGAGAATGCAGTCCCTTCCTCACTCTAGTCCCCCCTTGGCTTCTTCCTTTCAGGACTCTCCTCCTTTACTGGCTTCCCTAAATCTGCCCTTCTCCCAGATGTAAGGATCAACAGTGATTTATACTTTCCAAGACTGTGATACTGTTGGCACTAAGGTCAAGATGGTATTATTGGTAGCATGTATATTCCAGGATTCAAAATAAGATTCTGGGAGACTGTTATATGGAACACAGAACTTCAAACATTTATTGTAACACTGTTGCTTAATTTGTTTTGTATCTCAGTGTTTATAAACAGCACACCATTCTTCTCTCTCTCTCTCTCTCTCTCCCTCTCTCTCTCTCTCTCAATTCATTCACTATCTCTCGTACCCCAGTTTCTCAGTTCTCCTCCCACAGAGCTCTTCAAATCTCCAATCTTCCCCAAACACACCACAAATCACACTCCTCTTCAAACACACCCCAGACAGTTAAAATCTGCTATTTTTCTTCTTTCCACCAGCCCCTCCCCTGGGCTATCCAAGGTTCCATTTCACCAGCCAATCAGCTTAAACACTCTCAGTTGCTAAGGAGGCTCTGTTGTCAAGACTCCCTCCCATCAGGTTTGTTGCACAAACTTCTTCTCTCAGTTTGCTCTTGACCTTTCTCTCTCCTGATTATTTCTCCATGCTCACTGAGTAACAGGGATTCTTCGTGGTCTTTATGATTCACGTACATGAAGGTATTCTGTCCTTGCACAGCTTTGGTTAGAACATTACAAAGCTGAAAAAAGCATCTTGGCCATAGCCCAAAGCCCTTCCATGCAGAACTGTGGTGGTACCCCGCAAAAGCCCAGCTGTTTTTCATCTGCTGCAGCTGCTGCATAGTATTTAGGGACCTTCTGAGTTTTTTTTTTCTTTATTCTTTTCCTTATTTCTCACTTCCTCCTAGTGCAAGGGTATCTGGCCTCCAAGCAAAACTTCAAAAAGTGTCCACCCTGTAGGGCAAAAGATTCCAGTCTCCAAGGGGCTCTCCTGCTGCCTCCTCTGCTTAGGAAAGAGGCACATAATCCGCCAGTGCATTTGCTTCCAAAAATTTACCAGGCAGGCAATTTAGGGACAGGGCAGCATGCCTAAAAGCCTTTGCTCTCTCTAGACATGCTTAAGCCCTTGCTCCCCGTCTGTCTACTAGCACAATGCAGAGGCCTCATTCAGTGTCTGTGGCTTTTGGCAATTGACCCTTGGGGATCTCTCAGTGCTGTCTTATCTGATGCTTGACATAACACTGATATCAACCTTGTCTTCAAGACTCAGCAACCAGGCTTTGCTAGCATCCACCTTATCAATTGTTGTTTAGGCACTGACAGCTTCAATGGAGACCATTCTTCCCACTCTGGATTGTTACCTTACACCACAGACACCGTTTTTCAGACAAACCAAGTGGATAAGGAAGAAACAAGGAAAAAGAACAGCCAACAGCTTTTATATATTTCCTATGAACACCAAACAATTGAAAAAGACCAGAGCAGCTACAGTGATGCAGTTCTCATTCCGGATTATGTTCTTTCCACTCATTTATACATTATTGTCCCAGCACTTCTACCACCACCACCACAGGTTCAGAGGTCTCCAGCTATAATCCTGGAAAGAGTCCATCATTACCTCCATTTCAAGGATGGCCTTCATCTCATTGAGGTCCAAGAGCAATTATCAGTTCTGTGAACTAATGAGGTTCAGGTCATTGCATCCCTCAGTGCTCACTCCACTCTCTTGACGTTCACTGGGCACTTGCCGTCGATGTACACCGCACTGCCACCTTCTGCCTCCCTCCCCACCTCTTCATCTGCTATGGCAGAAGGCTCAAGAGACTCAAGTGTTGCCCTAACATTTCTCCAAATTGATCGTTAAGGTCATTCTTATTGCCTACCAGTTGGCCAACTGTCCTTGCTGTCACCCCTTAGCTTTGTCTGCTGCTCTGTGTCACACAGCAACGTGGTCTCAACCTGCCACTTTCATCCAACACTACAGGCTTGACTGTAGAGCCAGAAGAGATGCACAGTTTGACTGCACTGTCCTGTCTTCCATCTACTAGGACCTCACCCACTGTCCTCTGAGATCACCCATTGTGTGAGGCACAGAGACCACAAAGAAGAAGGACAGGTTGCTTACCTGTAACTGTGTTTCTTCCAGTGGTCGTCTGTGCCTTCACACAACCCTCCCAACCCCCCCTTTCAGGTCTCCCTTTTTTGGCAGACTCCAAAACTGAGGAGGACGTAGCTTGGCGGGCCCGAGTATGCTTAGTATTGAGTATGGGAGGGGCTACCGCCAAGCTACTCAGCTCTGAAAACTTCCAAAAATGGCTACCGTGCAGGTGTGAAGAACCCATTGTGTGAGGGCACAGATGACCACTCATAGAAACACAGTTACAAGTAAGCAAGCTGTCCTTTCACAACTACATGCATAGATGTACCTTTGAAACCCAAACAGATTATCAACCACTTCTTACAACTTTTGCAAAAGACAAACGATTTTATCTCCCTGCCTGCACAAAGTTAAATGCATACAATTACAAGTTAACATACAAAATAGGGACATTAATTTCTAGTGCTGACACATTGAGTGGTTCACTATTGCAGATATTTTGGGGATGCCAGATGTACAGTGAGATGGCCATCTCATCTGCAGGAGTACTAAAGGCATCCTTTGTGCTTCACTTTTTTCTGTAAGACTGCTGTCACCACTGGCTGACCCCCTCCCCACTCTTTCTTCTCTGAATTTTGCATTTAACTTTGTGAGATAAAATGCCCTGTATTTTGGAAAAACTGTGTTTCCTAATCTGTAACCTCTTTCTGCACCCATTGCCTAAACCCCTTGTACCATGTACCCCACTGCTATGTTTCCTAGCCTTCTATCTTCATTTGCTTTTATCACTTGATACAGTTGCCTTTGTAAATCAGTGATGGCTGCACAACGTGGCTAATGATGCTTTAAACAGAGGATTATTCAGTGGCATCATTTGAGATCCTACATCATAGTGTAGCTCTATTGTGGAGATACAGGGGAAAAAAGAGGCCCTCCTCCCTCTCAATGCTGCCTTGACTAGGAGCTAGGGATTTCCCCCCAAATTCTCTTAATTGCTTACCTTACCTTTCTTGCTTACCTTGCATGTTTCAAAGGTCAAAGTTCCTTACCCGTCCCTCACCACCTGCTTCTGAGTGAGAGGAATCCTATCCACGCGTGGGCCGAGGAATACGTGGGAATGGAGAGGGAACAGAGGCTTACAGAAAAGTTTATTTTAAACATGCAAAGTAAGCGAGAAAATACTCATGACCAGGCTTCCCCCCCTCAGGTACACTTGATAGTTACAAGCAGTTACAAACACAGATAGATTCTCAAGATCAGCCAAACTGTCCAAAATAACAAACTTCTAACGTAGCTAACTAGACACATTCTGAGCTACTCACAGCAGTTGGTCATTTCTGAGATGGTATTTTGGGGAGGGCCAGGAGGCAGCATTGTCTGCTTCTACTGGCATCCCTCACCCTCCTTGAGGATTTTTTTCCACTTCTCATCAAAGCATCTAGAAGATTCTTTCCTTTCTTCCCCATGATTGGGCAACTATCTCATGTGACCTATCTCATGTGACTTCCAATCAATGTGACCTAACCCTAGCAGTCCATTAACCCTTTGTATGCCTGAGGTAGAACTATCCCTATACCTAGATGATGGGGAAACCCCACTATCACATCCATCCATGCAGTTTCTCTCTTCTTCCCTTGGGAGGAGTTGCTTCTGGTGCGTACTGATGGGGAGGGAAGAGAGGACAATTCAAAACTATGAGATAGCATCTAGACTCAGCTTGCAGAGGAGAGTAAGAAATTAGGTACACTCATAGATGGAGTGCACACTCTTTTCCCTTCCCCTGGGTGGCCAAAGCATTTGTATCTTCACGGTCTGAATTTCTTCTCCCTGCTCCTTCCCCACCAGTAAGAAGATACCTTAGCTCCCAGGGCTTGAGAACTCCCTGGTGGGGAGATTCTGGTACAGACTGCAGGGGCAAACGAATAGCATCTTATACTCTCATCAAAATAAAGACATCCACATGTGTAAGCCGCACTTATATGCATGCATTTCATTAACAAGAGTGCCAAAACCACTGCAATGTAAGGAGCAAGGGCAGAGAGGCAGGGAGAAAAGCCAGACTCAGGATGGTAATAAATGAGAAAAAACAAGTTGGAGTGAGCTGTGGAGAAGAGGCAATAAAGGGGAACAATGGTGGCTCTTTTTCTCCTGCTTCAGGACTAGCTGTACTTCAGGGTCTGAATCAAACTGTTCTTTAAGAATTCTTTAAAGTGTGACAAGACTTTCTGGGGATCTACCTGCAGATAAGACAACCTTAATTGCTTTAAAATTTGATAAAAATTCAAAGAGAGAAATTGAGAAAGGACTTTCATCAGAGAACCACTTTGGATTGGTTCTCATAAGCATGTGGCACTACTAAGATATCCCTGTCCATACAATCTCAAGAACTGAATGGGCCTATAATAGAGAAGATAGTCTCTGTGGTCGCCAAGATTTAAGTTGTTTAGGGCTTTACAAACTAGCCTGAAAAGGGAAAAAAGGCCTAATGGGACATTTTACATTTACATACTGCAAGTAAGTTACATGCTACCTACTGCTTCTGGACCACCCTTAAACACCCTAAGTAGAGCATGTTGCAATAAACATCATATACCTTGACTGAGATATCCCTGTCCAAAAATGGCTACAACTGTTATATCAACAAAAGTTGATCACACAGTTAATCACTCCAGGGGATAAAGATCAATTCCAGAGAACTCTCCAGGCTGTGAATTTTATCTTCCAGAATATGTAGAACCCCATCTGGGTTAGGTATCTCATGAACATGGGAACCACTCTTCTATAGATATTGCCAGAACTCAGCCTGAGTTTATTGGCTCTCATTCAGAATCAGGATCCTGGTCTAAAACCTACGTAACTGTACATCATTCAGATGTGACAGATTAATATAATAATATAACTGATTTTCATCAGAATCTTATTTCCGCAGATCATCTGATGACCACTTCCACTGGCTTTATATAAATATTAAACAGCTTAGTATATTTTTTGAAATTTTGCAACCAACACTAGATCCTTAGAAGCCAAAATATTCCTGCCCTAAAAAGTCTCTTTCAACATGTTGATTGGCTTAGCTGAACCGATAAATCAAAGGCCAGAATTGCCTTGAATTTAAAAACTTTGTAATATTGCTAGCCAGAGTAATTTAAACATGTAATTTTTTCTCCATCATTTTCTAGGACTCCAGCTATGATCGGATGTTCTTTTGTGGTGAACCGACAGTTCTTTGGAGAAATTGGTCTTCTTGATCCAGGAATGGATGTTTATGGTGGAGAGAATATTGAGCTTGGAATTAAGGTGGGACTATTGTAATTAGATTATTGAGGATGGATGAGAGTCCGGAATGTCCTTCTGCTGCTAGAAGTGTATTTTAACCATCTAGAAGTGTATTTTGAGCATTGTATCTTATGTAATGTTATCAGCTACTACAAGTTCAAAAAAAGGAGGGATTAAAGCAACGGTAATGTACTCAATACGCAAACTGCAAAGTGCATAAAGGAAATAGAGAAATATATAACTCCATTTTGGTTGATCTAGATCAATCTCTAAAAGCTATAACCAAAGAGCCCCCCCATTTATGACCATAGTATGTGATTAGATCATCCCACTGTTTTCTGAAATTAGCTAGTAATTTATCTTTTAATATCATTGTTAATTTAACCAATTCTAATATCTCATAAATCTCCATAAGCCATGAATCAATACTAGGAATTTCTTCCTTTTTCCAATTAAAGCAGAGCTTTCCAAACTTTTCATGTTGGTGACACACTTTTTTAGACATGCATCATTTCGCGACACAGTAATTCAGTTTTACTAGCAAACCAGAGGTTAAGCTAACCCCTTATAAGAGATACAGACACATGCATAAATTGTAATAATAATCTTTCATATATTTTTAAAAATATATGATTTATAAATAATAACATACATTTCCAAGATGGTAGGCGACACACTAATGTGTCGTGGCACACCGTTTGGAAAGCCCTGGCTTAAAGGATCCTAGCCTTAGTTATTAGATTAAGTAAGATTTTTTTTGTATGGTTTCCCAATATAACTCTCTGCAGAATTAAGCATATGCAACAGATACAATTCCAGTTTGTGATTTCTAAATGAATATTTTTCCAATTTTTTTTTGGTTTTTCACAGTTCCACGAACAGTGATAGAAAAGAGCCTCTTTCAGATTTACATTTCCAACATTTTTCATTTCCTCCCTTAGAAATTTTAGTGATTTTAACTGGGGTTAGGTGCCATCTATGTAGCATCTTGTAATAATTTTCTTTAAATGATTGATAAGCTATAAAGTTTAAATCTTTCCAAGTTTGTAACTAATGATCTAATTGAAGAGTGTAACCAATATCCTGAGTCCATAATATGTTACTTTTAACTGTATCTTGCTGTAATTTCGATTTTAAGAGGAGTTTATAAAATTTAGCTGTAATATGTTTTTTACCATCCTCTAAGATGGCATCTAACTCTGAGAAGGAGTTCTTTAGATGTTCCTCCTTATTATCCAATTTGAATCTAGTGTATAGCTGTATATATCAGAACCAAGGTCAATTCATCCTTTCAGCTGATAATTCTTGTTTAGATTTAAAGGTTGGGACATTATCTTGAAATTTTGGTAGATCTTGGTATGTCCACCATTTTTTTTTTTTTTGAGATTTACGTACAGTGTTATAGAAAGCTTCTTGCGGGCACACCCATAATGGCATTTGTGGATAGGGCCAATATTTAATCCAAATTTTAAAGAGTGCATTTCATAGAATCATAGAATCATAGAAATGTAGAGTTGGAAGAGACCACACAGGCCATCCAGTCCAACCCCCTGCCATGCAGGAACACCCTCAAAGCACTCCCGACAGATGGCCATCCAGCCTCTGCTTAAAAACCTCCAGAGAAGGAGACTCCACCACACTCCCAGGCAGCATATTCCACTGCCGGGCAGCCCTTACTGTCAGGAAGTTCTTCCTGAGGTTCAGGTAGAATCTCCTTTCCTGCAGCTTGAATCCATTGCTCCTTGTCCTGGTGTCTGGAGCAGCAGAAAACAAGCCCTTTCCTTCCTCTACATGGCATCCGTTCAAATATTTAAACATGGCTATCATGTCCCCTCTTCAGCTTCTCTTCTGCAGACTAAACATACCCAGCTGTCTAAGTCTATCCTTATAGGGCATGTCTTCCAGGCCTCTCACCATTTTGGTTGCCCTCCTCTGGACCTGCTCCAGCCTGACCATGTCCTTCTTGAATTGGGGTGCCCAGAACTGGATGAGGTATAACCAAAGCAGAGTAGAGTGGTACCAGTACCTCCCTCGATCTAGACACCATACTCCTATTGATGCGGCCGAGAATTGTGTTGGCTTTCTTGGCTGCCGCATCACACTGCTGACTCATGTTCAGCTTGTGGTCTATTAAGACTCCTAGATCCCTTTCACATGTACTGCTATCCAGCCACACGTCCCCCATCCTATATTTCTGTATTCCATTTTTTCTACCTAAGTGTAGGACCTTACACTTCTCTCTGTTGAATTTCATTTTGTTAGCTTTGGCCCAGCTCTCCAATCTATCCAGGTCATTTTGAATTTTGATCCTGTCCTCTGGCGTATTAGCAACCCCTCCCAATTTGGTGTCATCTGCAAGTTTGATGAGCATGCCCTCTGTTCCTTCATCCAAGCCATTGATGAAAATATTGAACAGCACTGGGCCCAGGACAGAACCCTGTGGCACCCCGCTAGTCACTTCTCTCCAGGATGAAAAGCAGCCATTCGTGGTCACCCTTTGGGTTCGGTCGGTCAACCGATTACAAATCCAACTAACAGTAGCCCTGTCCAGCCCGCATTTTACTAGCTTCTTTGCAAGAATGTCATGGGGAACTTTGTCAAAGGCCTTACTGAAATCGAGATATGCTACATCCAGAACATTCCCTGCATCTATCAATCTAGTAACTCTATCATAAAAAGAGATAAGATTAGTCTGGCGTGACTTATTTTTGAGAAATCCATGTTGACTTCTCGTGATTACCGCGTTGCTTTCTAAGTGATTAGAAACTGACTGCTTAATGATCTGCTCCAGAATCTTTCCGGGTACTGACGTCAGGCTGACTGGGTGGTAATTATTTGGGTCCTCTTTTTTTCCCTTCTTGAAGATGGGGACAACATTTGCCCTCTTCCAGTCTGCTGGAACTTCTCCTGTCCTCCAAGATTTCTCAAAGATTATAGCAAGCGGTTCCGAAATGACCTCTGCCAGTTCTTTTAATATCCTAGGATGCAATTCATCTGGCCCTGGAGACGTGAATTCATCCAGTGTGGCCAGGTATTCCTGTACCACCCCTCTACCTATTATGTGCCTCATTTCCCCTGCTTCCTCACCTGCTCCCCAACCGCCAGGTTGAGTGCTTGTATCCTTCTGGGAAAAAACTGAGGCAAAGAAGGTGTTAAGTAGTTCTGCCTTTTCTCTTCCCCCTGTTAGTAATTCGCCATCTTCTCTGCGCAGCGACCCTATCGTCTCCTTCTTTTTCCTTTTGCTACGGACATATTTAAAAAAGCCCTTTTTATTGTTTTTGATGTCTCTGGCCAGCCTAAGTTCGTTCTGTGCTTTCTTACAGGAGGCTCACAGAATTCTTTGTCAGAGTGCTTCTTTAGGTACCATACATGTGAATGCCATCAATGAGCCAAATCTGCTCCTTCTAAGAGCAGTAATCTTTTATTATCTAATGTGATCCAATCCATTATTGTGGTTAGGGCATTTGCACGAGCATACAATTGTAAATCAGAAGACCTAGGCCTCCTCTTTCTCTAAGATCTGCCACTGAGTTCAATTTTATTCTTGGCTTTTTCCCAGCCCAAATAAATTTTGTTAAGTCTTGTTTCCATTGATTAAAAATACCTCGTTTGATTATAATGGGAATATTTTGAAGAAGAAAATTCATTTTAGGCAATATATTCATCTTCATGGCAGCAATTTTCCTTAACAATGATAATTTTAATTTATTCCAAGATGTCAATTCTTTCTTAATTTCTTTCCAAAGTTTTAAGATAATTATTTTCAAATAGCTCTCTATTATTTTTAGAAAGCCAGATGCCTAAATATTTGATTTTCTTTTCAATTTTGAATTTTGTCTTACGTTTCAGTTGCTCCTTCTCTCTTGCAAACAAGTTTTTTGTTAATATTACAGATTTTCCCTGATTAACTTTAAATCCTGTCACATGACCAAATTCTCTCAAAATCTGAACCAGTTTATCTATGGAATGAATAGGATTTTCCAAGATTAGGGCAAAGCCATCTGCGTATGTCTGAAGCTTGAATGTCGTATCTTTGATTTTTTCATCTTTATTATCTTCATTTCTTATTGCATTATTCAATATTTCAATTACAATCAAAAAGAGAAGTGGCAAAAGCAGACAACCTTGCCTAGTTCCTTTTCTAAGGAGCCCTGGTGGTGCAGTAGTTAAATACTGGTACTGCAGCCACAAGGGCTGCAGGTTGACTCAGCCTTCCATCCTTCCGCAGGTCGGTTAAATGAGTACCCAGCTTGTTGGAGCAATTAGCTAACACATTGTAAACCACTTAAAGAGCACTTAGCTGATAAGCAGTATAGGAATACATGTGCTATTGCTATTGCTTTTTCAACTTTAACAGAATTGGTTCTTTCTGAATTGACAATTATATGGGCCTCTTGATCTGAATGAACTGCGTTTATCCATTTAATAAAGTTGTTTCCAGTATTCATCTTTCTGAGGACTTGGATCATGAAGTCACAGGAAACATTGTTGAATGCTTTTTCAGCATCGAGAAATATCAGTCCCATTTTCTTATCCTGATGAGATTCTAAGTATTGTATTATATTTATCAAGTTTCAAACATTATTTCTCAAATGGTGGCCAGGTAAAAACCCTGACCAATCCTCATGAATCCAAACAATAAGAATTTTCTTTAATCTTTCTGCCAGGATTGTAGTAAATAATTTGTAGTCTTGATTTAATAATGAGATCGATCTATAATTTTGTAGATTTGTTGTTTCTTTCCCTTCTTTAGGACCTAATCAATGTAATATTTGCAGTTTTCCAGGACTGGGGTTTTTCCCTGTTTACTACTTGGTTTAAAATTTCATGTAAAGGCAGAATGAACTCTTTCTCAAATGTTTTATAAAAGGTGACCGGAAATCTGTAAGAACAGGGACCTTCCCTGGTTTAGTCCTTTTAATTGCGTCAGATATTTCCTCTATTGTTATGGGTTGATTTAACTGATCCTTTTGTTTGTCCATCATTTGTATAATATTGGTTTTCTGTAAATATTCATCTATTTTTTGCAGCTTGATGTCTTGCTGCTGATCATCAGTGTATAATTTAGAGTAGTATTCATAAAACACTTAATTTTTTCTTGTTGAATGATACTTTCTTTTCCAATTTTGATTTCAGCAGTTATCCTTTTTTTTTTCTTTCCTCAATTTATATGAAAGCCATTTACCTGGCTTATTAGCTGATTCAAAGCGTTTTTGTTTAAGATATTTGATCTTCTTCTCTACTTGTGTGTCCAAAAGAGTTGTTAATTGATCTTTCAAAATTTATTTCATTCGCCAGTCTAAGTTTTCCTTCTCTTTCCTTGATTTCTGACAAGATTTGATTTTCTTTTCCAATCTTTTCTTCCTTGATTCATATTCCAATTGCATAATTGTTCCTCTTATATAAGCTTTTGCTGCATCCCATATGATATTAATTGGTGTTCCTTTGTTCATCTTTTCCTGGAAATACAAGTTCAACTGATGTCTTATCTTTTGAACTGTTCTCTCATCTTTAAGAATGTTTTCCCTGCATCTCCAAATGTATTCTGATTTCAGATTCTCTAAATGGAGCAGAACTGGATTATGGTCTGGCAATGTTTGAGGAAGAATTTCTATTTTTTAACATATCTCAAAACTGTTTTCAAAGCAAAAAACATATCAATTCTACACCATGACTTATGCTGGTGTGAGTAATATGTATACTCCCTTTGACTCTCTTTTTTTTTGTCTCCAAATATCTATCAGGCTGTAATCCGAGACATAATTTAGAACATTTCTTAGGTAGTTTCCCTTGTGTCCTCTATATTTCTTTATCAGATTTTCTATCCATTATCGGGTCCATGACAGCATCCGAATCCCCCATCAGGATAATCTTCTCATATTGATGACCAGCTAAGATTTCGAAGAGTTTCTCAAAAAACATTGATGTATTGTCATTAGGAGTGTAGACGCCCACTAACTGCACTTTCTCGTCTTGTATCTTGACTTTTAGTGCAATGTAATGACCAGATTCATCATGGAAAACTTCTATTGGTGCCAAGCATTTATTTATGTATAAACCCCCTCCCTTTTTTTTACATTTATTAGCTGAGACAAAACATTCACCCAGTTTAGGATTATTCAAATGTTTGATATCCAGTTGTTTAACATGAGTTTCCTGTAAAGCAGCGACATCCAATTTCTGTTTCTCTAAATAATGAAAAAAAAATTCTTCTTCCTCCTCCTGCTCAATCTATTTTTCTTCCTCTTGTCTTCTTTGCTCTTCTGTTTCCTCCTTTTCTTCTTCCTCTCTTTCCTCTAATTCTACCTCTTCATCTTCTCTTCTTTCTTTTTGGGTCTCATTGAATGTTGGTTGTTTGGGCCTCTCTGTATGTGCAGCTTGTTCTCATTGTTCTTGCTAATCCTCTCCTTCATCTTTATTCATCTCTTTCTTCAGTGTTTCACTCTGTTCTTCTAAAAATATTTCAGCTCGTCTCAGTGATGTTCAGTTGTATCTCTTCCTTTTAAAGTGAAAAGAAATCTCGTCTGGAAATCCGCATCTGTAATTGATACTGACTTTTTTAAACTGTTGGTTCAGAAACATATTCTTTTCATTTCTGAAGTATGGAGCCAGGTACATCTTTGAAAATTTGAATCATCCGTCCATCAGTTATCAATTTATCAATTTTTCAATGTAACTCTTTTGAATTATAAGATCTTTAACCCTCTGATGAATAAAAAAACAAAAAACAAAAAAAACCTATGTCATGGGTCAACTTGTTCTAGCCACTGTCGAGCTTATGTGATACAGTTTATCAATTTCAAGATCTAGTTGCTCAGCAGGCCACCCTAAAAATTTCACCAGTGTAGGTATCACTCTCTCAGCCAAATTTTCAAATTTCTTCACCTTTGGACCTCTCAGTTTAAGGTATTTCCCTCTATATCTATTTTCAGATGAATCCTGAAGACTCTGAAGTTGAGATTGTATTGATTTGTTGACAGTTTTAATTTCATCTATCTCTTGTATTTTTTCCTCAAAGTCTCGTATTTTACTGTTTATTTTTTTTCATTTCCTCTGTTAACATTTCAAATTTGTCACCTAAGGATTTTATTTCTTTCTTCAGATTGGCTTTCATCTTTCTCTTCGTATTCTGAAACTCTTGCATTATCTGAGTAGCAAATCTTTTCATCTCTTGAAGCATTGGCGACTCCGTTTTTTGAGGAGAAGCTTTAGATCCCTGGGTCTGATCACAGTCCTGAGTATAAGATTGTGGTTTTGTCCTTGATCTTGTAATTGACATTCCCAGATGTCTCTCTCGTATTTCTCTGCTAATTGTGTTAAAGATTCTTCAAGATTCTGCCAATCTCCACTTATATATTAACTTGTATATTAACCAGAGAACAAAACACACTGGGTTAGGTAAATATCATAGTACTTTAAATGTTTTCTAGTTATTACCACCAGGTGTCACTGCTATATTAAACTATGCTTACCAGTTAGCTACTTCAGTCTGTTTATATTTCAATCCTCTGTCCTTCAAGGCCAACAGCCTTTCTGCAGTTCCTTTTATCAGAAACAAGCCTAGCTGTGAGCTATTGGTAATTCTGGCCTTGAATATGCTAGCTTTACAAAAATTAAATCTTTCTCAGATGTCGTTCAGATGCTTCTCTGTAGACTAAGATTTTTTTAAAAAGTGAGCACGACTATATTTCAACAATAATCAAACTAGAAAAAATTAAATTCCCAAATTATTCGAATGAATTAAAATTCCAAAATAACTCTTATTTTATGATATTACAACTTTTTAAGGAGTTGTTATTCTAATGAGAAAGTTTCTCTCAAACAAAATATCAAAGATACGTATGTACTGCTTAATGATAGGCACTGATAATTCTATATATCTGATTTAACATAAGTATCTTCAGAATGTTCAATATAATCTGTATATTCTAAATGAAGTAATAAAATAGAGTAGTGCAAAAAGAAAAAAGCAAAGAATAAAGCAGTGCAAGACAGAAAACAAGGCATTCATTTGAGTGGAAATTTTGCAGGTATACAGTGTCAGAGTAAGTGAACAAAACAAAAGCATTGACCATTTGAATTGAGCAATGTAGATCAGTCTATAGTTTCAGAAAGAATACAGAGGACTGCTTTTTATATCCTGCTCGAAGTTAGGCATTTTTCCAAAATGGCCGTAAGTATAGGTTGATCTTGTGGGATAGCAGAAATTATGTATGCTCAATTTTTTTTTCTTTGCCCAGGTTTGCTCTTAGCATTTCCCCTTTCTCTACCCCCAAATCAGTAATAATCAGGCAATCAAACCCATTGTCTGATGTAAAATAAGCTGTGATGGTACAAAAATAACATTTCATTGCAAGGGCACCCTAGTGCCCATTGTTGTTTCTACTTAGTTATTGACAATTTCCTTGTTTCTGTAGTTCAAATAAAACAGAAGGAGGCCCATGTTACAGATAGGTGTTCCCACTGTAGAGCCTGTTCCAACCATGCCTGTTGGAATAGTTAACAATTGGATGTCAGTTATCAGTACTGCTGGCCTTGCAGCCCTGTCATGTACTGGCTAGCTCTCAGTTCAAGAAGAAGAGCCCAGAGTTTTTTCAGAAACTTTTGCTCAGGAACCAAAAGAGAACAACAGTACACATTGCAAGAGTTGCCAGAGCTGAGGATCTGCAGTATTATATAGCAGTACATTTCAAATTTAGCACATGCAGTGATTCTATTGGGCAGCTAAGCATAACAACACAGTTTCCCACTATTTCTCTTCCCATTGTTCTCATGACTCTCACCAAGAATTTGACCTTGTGGACTCAAATGCCAGCCTGCACCTGGATTCTCAGCTATATAATATATAAAAATATATATTATATCTATATCTATATCTATCTATATATATAGATATATGTAAGATATAATATTTCTTCTTCCCAGCACACGGTTTCCTCCAACCATTCCCATCATCCCCTCACAGTACAGTCTCTCAATGAAGCATCAAGGCAAAGTAGTACATGTATTACATGGCTTTAAATAAGAAGTAACATGGTGTGGGAATTTACAGGGCACTAGATGGCAGTGATGTATTTAAGTCTTTTCTCCAAGTCTCAAATTGAGTCTCAAGTCTTTGCAAGATACTTTCAAGTCAAATTTCAAGTCTGGGAGCCAACTTTATACCTAACCTATATTTCCAGAATTTCTGGACAGAGTTGAATAAAGTTAGTTTTAACAATTTAAGTAGAGTCAGCCCTCCACATTTGCCATTTTGCCATCTGCAGCTTCAGAAGTAGAGAATAGGATGCTTCTTACTCCACCTTCCTGAAACTGGCGGCTTTTGTGTCAATACGCATAAAAGAGTCTGTGGCTTCAAAAGTGGGGAATAGGATTCTTCTTACTTCCCATTACTGAATCTCCAAAAACTTTAGAAGGAAGGATCATTCCTTCTCAAACCTGTTCCCTAGCACAGTTTTTGTTCCTCTCTGAGATACATGCCCTGTGCTCTATGGCTGAGTCTTGCCTTCTGCTCTTAGGAAAAGTTGCAGAAAGCCCCTCCTATAAGCAGTGGGGACAGATTGCTGAGCAGACCTCAACCCAGCCTCAAGCCCATTGCCTAACCCGTTTACTGATCCCCTCTGAGAAATGCATCCATACTTTGGGCTTGAGACAGATTATCATGTGACCAGTAGGCAAAAAGAGATGGAAGCATTAAAGTTGTAAGGTTTCTGGGAATGAATGTGCTATGTTACAGAACCAAGGGCAGCAAGTTGGTGATTAAAAATATATAAGTCATGAATGGAGTCAAGTCAGTGCATCATTTATTGCTGAGTGAAGCCCAAGTCAAGTCACTGAAGTGATTTAAATCTGAATTGGGTCCAAATCAATAGACTTAGGTCTACGTCACTGCTATATGGTAGCAAACATCAAAACTGTGCTACGTGTCATAATGGCATTATATAAAGTAAGATAAAGTGACAAAGCATTAGAGTATTCAGTCATCAAGGCAGTGTAATACTGGTGAATCAGACAATGGACAGTTTCCTTAGCAATCCCCAGGATAAGTGTATGGATAGCCACCCTGCTCTAATTGTTTGAGTCCAGTCAGTCAGTGGGTGTGGTTCAGTTGGTTCGGTTTGGATGACCTCAAGGGTTGACAGATATACCAATGTCTGCCCTTCTGGGCAGGATAAACCCATGTGTTAAAGGATTCCCTCAACACTTTCCTCTCTTTGGGGAACATAGAATACAGAATACCATATAGTTTTTGTCAGTGTACACCCCCCTCCTTCCAGGACAAAGCAGAAGGGAGGTTGACTTTGCTTTCCTTGCCATGCTTAAACATGGCAGGAAGAGCAAAGAATCCCCAAAAGAAGCCTCCTTTCATGGCCTCTACAGGCCTTGCCTTGTTCACTTCATTGCTTCAGCTCCTAATGATGGATGCTTGGTTTGTCGATGCCCTGGTCACCTGCTCCAATTCTGGAACATTTGGAAGAGGGGCTTCTTTTCTCAGAATTAAACCTGATGGATAGCCATGAAAAGAAGCATTTCAGAGTTCATTAAATGTGAAAGATGTGTGTGAGAGAGCACATGCACTATACAACTTTAATGTTTTAATGTTTATAACTCATAAAAAAGCTCATAACTTCATTGCTTGGTGTCTCTTTTTTAATATTCACTTATGGTTGGTAACCCCAAAATATACGCTTACTTTACCATTTCCATTTTTAAACTAAAACAGCACACAAAGAAAAATTAACGTAATAACATGATGCATTTTATATAGCAATCTTTAACATCTGATTGTTGAAAGACAGAAAAACGAGGTGACTAAATACCCTGTTTGCTGGCGTATAAGACTCACTTTTTTTCACAAAAAATACTGTTTGAAACTGGGGTGCGTCTTATATGCCAGTGTGTCTTATAACACCAGCAAATAGTATTTGCTGATGTAGAAATACGGTACATCTTATATGTCTCTGCGTCTTAAACACCTGCAAATACGGTAGATGGTTCCAGCACAGAGCTAACATGCAATTTGGAGAGCATCAGTAACTTCTCAGTTATGTGAAAGCCCTGATTGGTTTTTAAAGGTATCCTTCCACAACTTTAACTGTTCAAAAACTTTCCCAGTACTTAGCACTCTATCCAAGGAATATACTTACATTTTGGGACCATTATTTTTGGAATGAATAAACCTGTGACTATATGGTGTGAGGTTTATGTGTAGCTTTGGGAAATCTCTATCTGGATCCTGCATTAAGCATAGGACTAGACAAGACCCAGGTATGAATAAATTAGCTCCTTCTGTTCCATTGAACTATCAATTATCAGTTAGCTGTCAATTATATTTTATGATAGAAGCTTTGATCAGTATTTTAATAAATTTTAGCACAACTCATAGAAGGTTTGTTGTCTTCGGTTTCAAATCTTATAAGCTTAAATTTTACATTCTAACTCCACTGATTGTATTTTATGGTCTAACTGATTGTATTTTATGGTAAATGCTTTTAACAGCTTTTTAATGGAATCTATTACTGTTTTAACTGTACCTTATTGTTGTTCTAAATTGTAACTTCTGCTGGCTGTTTGCTGTAATAAATGAAATGAATGAATGAATGAAAATGAGCTATCTGTGCATGAGTCTTTCAGCAATTTTTTTTCCTTCTGTAACTTTGATTCTTTATATCGCCAGGTATGGCTCTGTGGTGGTAGCATGGAAGTCCTTCCATGCTCTCGAGTTGCACACATTGAACGCAAGAAAAAGCCTTACAACAATAACATTGGCTTCTACACGAAGAGGAATGCATTGCGGGTGGCGGAGGTGTGGATGGATGATTACAAGTCTCATGTGTACATTGCATGGAATCTGCCTCTGGAGGTATGTGTGTGTATGTTGCATAAGGCAATTACAAGCCTGCAATTTCCCAGGGGCTAGTTTGGTGAGTGAGCAAACATATGCCACGAAACCTCTTATGATCAGGACATATAATTGGGGGAAGGGGGTACTTTTTGGAAGAAGCATGGGAGAGAAAATTTTTCCCCCAACTACCAATACATTTATTAAAATAGCCTTAAATATTATTGTAAATAAAGATGCAGCAGCAGCAACACAACACTATGATAGAATGCCAGGGCTTTTCACCAATCTGGTGGAAGCCAATTTCTCTGAATGGGATTAAGTGTTGGGAACCACTGTCCTAAGGCTTTTGAAGAAAATAGAAGAGGTCTCTATAGTTCAGAAATAATATTGCAAGCTGTACAGGATTTTGATGTATGAAGAAGAAGAAAAGGTCATGTCAGAAAGAACTAGACATTAAATAGCATGTCTGTTTCAGAACCCAGGAATTGATATTGGAGATGTTTCTGAACGAAAAGCGCTCAGAAAAAGTTTGAAGTGTAAAAACTTCCAATGGTATCTGGACCATGTCTACCCAGAAATGAGAAGATACAATAACACCATTGCCTATGGAGAGGTAACTGACTGAGCAAAGTGCTATACAAAGTGCTATGAATTCAGAATGCATTCAGTGTTTTTGTTTTTCGCCTCTCAGGAAATTCCTAGTGAGCCAGAATTACAGGGCTGCAATGTGCTAGAATGATCCAGAATTAGCAAACCACGTTCCTGTTGGAGGGATAACATTCGTTGATGTAGCATGACCCAGTGTGATATTCCATAGATATTTAAGGAATCAGGCTCCAGCTGCACAGGGCTCTGTTTTTGTGGGAAGAGGGAAATTAATTTAAAGAGATCATTGAAATTCTGGTAGTCAGAGGTTCTAATGCATTGCAGCCATCACAGATTGCTTTGTCTCTGAAACATTTTTTGTTATAATAATTAAATATTATCAATTCTTAAAGAATGGTTATGTCATACCCAGAGCTAACTATATTAAATCGTAGACTCATAGAATCTTTCAGTTGCAAGGAGTCACAAGGGCCATCTAATCAAATTAAAGATAGTTGGACAAATTTTCCAGTTTTTTTTACAGTGAATTTTAATACATTTCCTGATCTTTAAGCTGAAAATATTTGCATAAAGTCTTAGGTCCTAGATTTGGAAAACACTAGTCAATCATGATTTGGTAGAGAAATTAATGGAGAAATGTGGATAAAAAGAGATGATAATCACTGGAATAATATGTGATTTAAAAAAAACCCAGTCAACACAAAAATTACAAAAATACAATCTCAGAGTTTGAAGGGACCACAGAGCCATCTAGTCCCTGCCATACAGCAATACACAGCTAAACCACCACTAAGAGATACCCATCAAACCTTTGTTTAAAATCCTCCTGAGAAGAAGAGTCTGAGGCAGCCTATTCCACTGTTGAACAGCTCTTACAGTAAGAAGTTTTTCCTAATATTTAAGTGGAATCTCTTTTCTTGAAATTTGAATCCATTGGTTCATGTTCTAGGCTCTGGAGCAGCAAAAAACAAGCTCATTCCATTTTCTACATGACATTTCTTCAGCTATTGAAAGATAGCGACTGTGTCTCTATCTTTTATTCTCCAAGCTAAACAAATCTACTTCCCTCATAAGGCTTGGTTCCCAGGCCTTTGATAATCTTGATTGTGCTTCTCTGGACACATTTTGGCTTGTCAATTTCCTTCTTGAAATGTGGTGCCCAGAACTAGACACGGTGTTGCAGATGAGGTCTGACTAAAGCAAAATTGTGTGGCACTGTTACTTCTTTTTCATGGTCTCTGTGACTCACACAAACGGGGTTATCTTTGCCTGCACAGTAGGCCCCTTTGGAACCTTCTGTTGCTTAGGCCTAGCATTTTGGTGGGAACCTCATCCACTACCCTGAGGCTATATAAGGTCCCTTCCCACCATCATCCCCAGTTCCTTTTCTTCCGCAGCATTAGCTGTGCCCTTAGGAGCCTTCTATTCTGACAAGTATTCATGGACTTTGACCTGCCTTTCACTTTTGAGTTTGCTTCTTCTTGCACTTCAGCTGCAACAGAGAGGCTAGATTCAGGTGCATTCTTTGGGAGAAAGTACTTCAGCCTTTGAGGTCATCCAGGAGTTCGGGCACAGTGCCTACATCTTCAGATTGGCCTTCAACTTCTGCTTCTGGCCTCTCAGCCAAAAAACCTCCTAGGCTTCCGCGAGTGGAGGCAACATCCAAGAAAGGGATCCCACTGACCATCCTTGAAGGAAGTTGCTCATGAGCAACCTTCCTCAATGCCTGCAGCAGGCAGGGATCAACCCCCCTCAGTGCAGGGAAAAAAATGTTACTTTGACTCCTTCATTAACATTGGCCTTGAAAGCCTGTTTGCCCTGCACACTCCCAGATATGCCTGGCCACTCCCTCGAGAGGGAACTAAGTCCAAGAGGGGGAAGAAATCAAAGGACCCCCTGCCCTCTTATTCTCTGAGGCTATGGTTCAACTTCAGTTGCTGTTCATAGTGACTGTTTCTCAAGGTCCTTCTACTTCACCTCCACCACCTCCAGCTGCCTCTTCAGGCTTCTTCGCTACTGCAGGGCCCTCCTTGTTCTTCCTCACCATTGATGTCGATGGGAGTTTCTGATGGCAAGATACTCGAGGCCACACGTGCCAGGCAATGGCCTCTGCAGGAGGCAGAGCAGCATCTTGGTTCAGACTTCAAACATCCCATTGAGATAGCTACTGTAAGAGGGGCTTCTCAAGAAGATCACCTGCCTTCTCCACTTCGATCTCAAAGCAAATCAAGATTGCATTCTCTATCTCGTTGTCCAAAGTCACACTCTTAATCTCATTGATGGAGATCACACTCCTGGTCCTGTTCAGAATTGTCCCACATATCTTGTAATTGACGTCTAAGTTCCCAGTTTAATTACAGGGAATATTCTCATTCCCATAGATTCAGAACCTATGTGTAGTATTCCCCACCTGGCTTGGAATGTGACTGTTCATCTGAGTATTATGTTCCACGTAAAAGTCACTGGAGACATGGATATGTGTATGAAGAAGTCTATGTCCCTCAACGTCGGCCATCCTTCAACACCAAGGCAGTCGGAGTCTTGATCTCCTCCTCTGCCTCCTAAAATACGACATACAGAAGCAATTGCTTCTACTGAGAGTTCTCAGTCTTTGCCTTCCACTTCTGCCCAGGCACTAGAGGCCCAAAGTCAGGCCTATTGAAGATCCACTCCTCAGCAGTCTACCAGAAGGGATACGCCTGAAGCCCCTTCTCGACATTCTCCATCGGCTTCACTGTCACCTGCCGACAAATGGTCTCTAGGAGAAACTTTCTGACCCCTCTGTGCCGCAGGGTGAGGCCATCTCCCCAACTGATGATGTCCGGGTGTTCTTCGATTTCATGCTTCGAATGGCCAAATCTATCAACCTCAGGACTGACACCATAGGGAACCTGCGGAGGATCCCATTTACCATCATCTGAAAGAGCAGTCACTGACTCCAGCTTTGATTTCATTCCTTCCTTACCTTTTCCATGTATTTTAAGAAATCCTAGTCTTCTCCTGCTTCTGTATCAGCCACCACTAAGAAGCTCAATTCCCTATACAGGATCATCAACTCTGCTGACGAGTGGCTTCAACAGCATAGAATCATAGAAATGTAGAGTTGGAAGAGACCACAGGGGCCATCCAGTCCAACCCCCTGCCATGCAGGAACACCCTCAAAGCACTCCCCACAGATGGCCATCCAGCCTCTGCTTAAAAACCTCCAAAGAAGGAGACTCCACTACACTCTGAGGCAGCATATTCCACTGCTGGACAGCCCTGACTGTCAGGAAGTTCTTCCTGAGGTTCAGGTGGAATCTCCTTTCCTGCAGCTTGAATCCATTGCTCCTTGTCCTGGTCTCTGGAGCAGCAGAAAACAAGCCCACTCCCTCCTCTACATGGCATCCCTTCAAATATATAGAATCATAGAAATATAGAGTTGGAAGAGAACCCAATTCTATCATAGATGATGTGGCACAGTCTAAAACTTCTCAGGCCCTTCATTCTATAACTCCAGACAGGGAAGGGAAGAGGCTTGATACTCTAGGCTGTAAAAATTATTCTAATTCTCCCCTTCTTTTCAAAATCTGTAGTCACAGTGCCTGCACGGCAGCGTACGATTAGTTCCTTTGAGTTGCCTGACGCCTGACAAATCAACAGATCACTATGGCCTAACACATCACAGACTGTGCCTCTAAAGTATTTGCTCCTGCTATGACTCTGCACTGTCACTCTTGGTTAAGATCCTCTGGTCTATCCCAATTCACTAGATCTGTGGTTGAGGACCTGACCTTTGATAGTGCCAGCCTTTTCAACACCTTCACTGATGACCAACTTGAACACACTCATAAGATGAGGTCTATCTTATAAAAGTATGGCATCCAGCCTCAGCACCAATCCTGTCAGTACCGTTACCATTGATACTATGCAATCTCGAGAACCTACAGCCCAACAACCTCAAACCATTCCCCCCTGTCATCTTCACAACAGATATTCAGAAGACTACTGACATGTTCTCAAAAGACACAGTGCAAGAAAAAATCAGACTCGTCTAAACGTTGAGTTCGACTGTTTTGAGGATGACCCTGTGGCTGTCGATACTGTCTCTGCCACTTCTTCAGATTCATTACTTACCTCCATCGATCCAGACACTGTGACATCTTTGTCTTCCATCGCCACCTCTATATTGACACCAACCATTGCAGATCCATTGTTTGGAAACAAGCTCAAGAAATATCTGCATGCCTGGGCATCAATCAATCACACGTGGGTGCTCGACATCATAGCCAGAGGTTACGCAATAGAGTTTTGGAGGCTACCTCCTGTGGGCAGGATACGGATCACCCGACTGTCACACCCCCTCAATGAGGAGATAGATGCCCTCCTAGGGAAAGGAACCATAGAACCAATTCCTCCTTTCCTGGAAAACAGCATTCCTCATTGCCATCACCTCTTCCAGGAGGGCAGGTGGCTTCTGTGGGGATTAACCTTACCTGCAATTCTGCAAAGAAAATGTCCTGAAACCAGACATCTTTCCTCCTGAAAGTTGTTTCTGCATTCCCTCTCAACCAGGGCTTGCTTCTGCCAGCCCTTATGCCTAACTCCTCTTCAGACTTGGAATGCAACTTGCATTCCTTGGTTGTTTGACATGCACTTGCATTCTTTGTGCAGCACATGGCTGACTATAGGAAATCACATAGACTTTTTCTTTGCTGTTCTTCAAACAAGGAAGGACTCTCTGCGTTAGGACAGAGACCCTCTAAGTGAGTGGCTTCCACCCTCAGACTGTCATATGAACTGGCTAGCCAACAGCCTCCAACTCAGTTAAGAAGCCACACCACCAGAGCTGTGGCTGCTTCTGCTACTTTCTTAAGAGGAGTTCTTCTACATGAGATTTGTAGGGCTGCCACATGGTCTCTGCCCACCACCTATTTTTCACATGAGAAGATTGATAACAGAGCTACTAATGATGCTGTGTGTTTGGGAGGACTGTGTTATTTTTATTTATTCAGTGACTTGTCACATGAATAAAGTTTTTCTGCATTGCAGTGACATATTGTGTAACAATAAAATTTGTCCATTTGCTGCAGATTTAACTCCTTCTTGTGTGAAGTGTCAAATTCTGTTGTAATAAGGTTATAAAACAGTTATATAATGGCCATTCATGAGCTGGCTTATTAGCATGACACTCCCACATCCTAGATCAGTAGCTCACCAGTCTCCCATTTGTGTGAGTCACAGAAACCATGAAGAAGGAGGACAGGTTGCTTACCTGTAACTGGAGTTCTTCAAGTGGTCACCTGTGAACTCACACCATCCCACCCTGCCTCCTCTCTCTGTGTCCTGCTAAGTCTTATGTTCTAAGGCTGCCGTGGTGGCCACGGAACTGGGGATGATGGCAGGAAGGGACCTTTAGCTTCAGGAGAGTGGGTGAGGTTCCTGCCAAAATGCTAAGCCTAAGCTCCACAAGGTTCCAAAGATGCCTACTGTGCAGGCGCAGATAACCCCATTTATATGAGTTCACAGATGACCACCCAAACTCCAGTTACAGGTAAGCAACCTGTCCTTCTCTTGATGCAGCCCAGAAATACATTGGCTTGGGTGAGCAATATGGCTTGTACCTCATGCAGACAGTGGCCAAAGACTGAGGAAGCTGGTGATGATTAGGAAAGACATCTAGAACCTGTGCTAGCAGCTTTTTTGACCTTGCCTGCAATACAACTGATTCCAGAAGGGTGAGGTTATAGGGAGGGCTGAGAATTTAAAAGGCTGGAAGGAGTGGAGGTGGGGGAGAATTAAGCATGGGAAATGGTGAGTGACAGGCAGTATGGAGAGTAACGAAAGGAAGAACAACAGAGCCAAAGATTGGGAAGAGCCCACTATGTGAATGGGAAAGTAGTGGGCTGGAGGCCAAAGTCCTGCAGAACCATTGATCCCTGGCCTACAGGGCAGAGCAGCCAGCAGAAAAACTGAAGGAATAAACAGAGCCAGAACAGAGAGGGAGGTGAGGGAGGCTGTATTGGCTGAGAACCCGATAGGCCTCTCTGCAGCCAGATTTGTTTCAAGGATACTTACCTCTATGAAGAGGGAAATGACTTAAATCCTGGATGTCAAGTTGAGAGCATCTGAGTAAAAATTGATAGGGAGAGAAACAAGGGCAGTGCCACTGTGGTAGGATCTTTAGGTGGGAGTGACCATATTCTCCTGGAGTTCATTATACAGTGGAAAGGGGAATGCATGTATATTCAGGTACACATTCTAGACTTTAAGAAAACTGATTTCAGAAAACTTGGAGAAATATGGGTGAGATTCTGTGGTCAGGAAAGCTAAAAGATAAAGGAGTTCACAGCAAATCGGAGTTTCTTAAAAGTGAAATATGGAAGGCACAATTTCAAACAGTTCCAATGAGGAACTGTTGAAGACAAAACATTCATAATGGAGGGATGTATTACTAGTGGGAGAGTTCAGCTATCTTCTTCTTTGTTGGATGTCAAACTCTGCCAGGAGTATGAGATCAAACAAGTTCCTCACTTGCTTTGCAAACAATATCATTGTGCAGAAGATGGAAGAGGAAATGAGGGGATCAGCTGTTTTAGATCTGATCCTAACCAACAGTTATGTCCTAGTTAATAGGGTGGAAGTGGCAGGATCTTGAGGTAGAAGTGACCATGTTCTCCTGGAGTTTAACATACAGCAGAAAGGAGAGGCAGACATACATTCTAGACTTTAAGAAAGCTGATTGCAGTAAAGTTAAGGAAATACTGGGTGTAATCCCATGGTCAGGAATACTAAAACAGAAGGGAGTTTATGATGGATAGGATTCTTAAAAGTGAGTTGAAGGCTGTCACAGGAGCACCTTCCTCCATGAGGAGGGGGACCTCAAATGTTCTTGCATCCGTGCTCTAAACAAGTCCACTGAAGGAGATTAAGTGATGGGTGAACGTTTATTGCAAGAACTCTTCATACACAGTACAACAGGTTCAACAGTTAGTCATGCAAACCGCTCTGGGTGCTTGCACTGGCATTTTTCCTTGCCACAGTCTTTTATGGATTTTTAGCCAGCTGCAATGACAGTTCAGGGACACTGGATGGAGCCAGAGGATAACAAATCACTTTCCCAGTTTCTTTTCTCCCTGAAATAATCCCTCTCCTTTCTTGGCTTCCCACCAGTTACAACTCTTTGAAATGGCCCTCACCTCCTGCTAAGACCAGGTACCCAACCTGACAGGTCTAGAGGCTGAGGACTATGCTAGCCATCTGCTGCCTCCTTCCTCTCCCTTCTTGTGGACTCTGAGGCTTGTATTTTCCATAGCACTTTCTGCTCTTCCTTCTCCAACTTCTACCACCCCCTCTCTGTCTTCACAACACCTTCCGAGGCTATATCTTGAGGCTATATCTCACCAGCATTCGTCCACTCCTACTCCACAGCTGTTTCTCCCCTCATTCAACCAACTCAGCATTGGTCTGTGCTCCAGGATGGTTCCCTGCATAAGTTCCACCTTCTTACATAGGCACAGTTTCAAACCGTTCCAATTAGAAGGAAAAATAGGAGGAAAAGATGTAGTACAGAAATACCTGTCTACTTTAAATGAATTTAGGTTTCCAGAGCCAGATAATCTACATCCAATAAAATAAATAAATAAAATAAAATAAAATAAAATAAAATAAAAGAGCTGGCAGAATTAATCTCAGAATCACTGGCAATAATCTTTGAGAATTCTTGGAGAATGGAAGAAATGCCAGCAGACTGGAGAAGGGCAAATGTTGTCCTCCTCTTCAAAAAGGAGAAAATTGAGGACCCAAACAATTACTACCCAGTCAGCATGATATCAATACCAGGAAAGATTCTAGAGCAGATCATTAAATATATAGTCTATAAGTACTTTGAAAGAAATGCCATGATCACTAAAAGTTAACATAGGGTTCTCAAAAACAAGTGATGCCAGACTAATCTAATCTCTCTTTTTTTGGATAGAGTTATAAGGTCTGGTGGATGAAGAGAATGCTGTGGACATAGTTTATCTTGATTTCAGCAAGGTCTTTGACAAGTTCTCCCATGTTATTCTTTCACATCAGTTAGTAAAATGTGGGCTAGACCATACTATTGTTAGGTAGCTTTGTAACTGGTTGACCAACTGAGACCAAAGCGTGTTCATCAATGGCTCCTCTTCTTCCTGGAGAAAAGTGGCTGGTGGGGTGCCACAGGGTTCTGTCCTGCGCCTTGTGCTATCTTTTTATCTTTATCTTTATCTTTATCAATGACTTGGATAATGGAATAGCGTTTATGTTTATCAAATATGCAGATAACACCAAATTAGGAAGGGTAGCTAATATCTCAGAGGACAGGATCAGAATTCAAAATAACTTTAAGAGATAAGAGAGCTGAGCCAAAACCAACAAAATTGATTTTAACAGGGAGAAATGTAAAGTACCACACTTAGGCAGAAAAAATGAAATGCACAAATCTAGGATGGGTAACACCTGGCTCGCTTGAGCACAGTAGATGTGAAAGAGATCTAGGAGTCTTAGTAGATCACAAGCTGAACAATGTGATGTGGCAGCTGAAAAAAGCCAATGTGATTTTAGGCTGCATCAGTAGGAGTATAGTACAGGTGTATTTAGTTTGAGGGAAGTAATAGTACCACTTTATTCTGCTTTGGTCACAGCTCAGTACTGTATCCAGTTCTGGGCTTCAAGAAATGTATTGATCGCTAGAACATGCCCTGAGGAGGGTAAGCAAAATTGTAAAAGGCCTGGAAACGATGTCCTGTGAGGAGCAACTTAGGGAGCTGGGCATGTTTAGCCTGGAGAAGAGAAGGTTAAGAGGTGACATGATAGCTATGTTTAAATATTTGGAGGGATGTCATATGGAAGATGGAACAGGCCTGTTTTCTGCTGTTCCATAGTCTAGGACATGGAAGAGTTGTTTCAAATTGCAGAAAAAGAGATTCTACCTCAAGATTAGGAAGAGCTTCCTGTGTTCAGCAGTGGAATATGCTGCTTCACAGTGTGATGGAGTCTTGCTCTTTGGAGATTTTTAAACAGAGGCTGGGTGGTCATCTGTCAGGAATGCTTTGGTATTGTATTCCTACATGGCAGAGAGTTGGACTGGATGGCCTTTGCAGTCTCTTCCAACTCTATGATCCTGTTATTTGTCTTCAGGCAACTCTGAGACAAGCATAGAGACCCAGGTCTGATTTCAAGGAAATAAGCGAACCGTATTGTGAAAAAATATGAATGGGATCTTGCTGACCAAGGTTTACCAGAATGATGGTAAAGGAGACTGAGTAGTACTTACTTTGTTTGCAAGTAGCTTTTATTCAAGATACGCTGTTTAAGGTGCATTAAATGTTCAAAAGAACTGAACTTTGGTCAGAAAAGTCCTGATTTTATTTATATTTGTGGCTGTATAACTGAAATCCCTAAAGGAGTGCACCATAGTTTAAACACACACACACAGACTTAGTTAGACACTGTTCATTCTCATGCGGTCTACAGGGCACAATGGAGAGGAAGGCCAGGCAAGGACATATGGCCACAGTGATTAATATAGTAAAAAAATTCCAAAGGGGTTCATTGTAGCTTACCCCAAATAATACTATAATGTATATAACAATATTGTATAATAATATGCTGTACAAATCAGTTCAGAATATAATGAAGAGAAGGGGGGGTTACTAAGGTGGGCACCTCCAGCCCAATTTAGAAATACGTCAAACAGTTTCCTTCCATACAGGCCAGTGGGGGAGTGATGCTGAAAGGGCTCAGTCTGCTTGAGGGCCGTGGTCTTCTGCTAAGTAAAGAAATCACTCTCCCACTGTGTTTCCTGCTTTTTTATTTTCCCCTTTCTACTTTTTTCCCCCTTTTTCAGACCTATCTATTCTCCTGCTCTATAAACCCAGTGTGACAGACCCTTACTTCCAGATTGATGTGGCAATTCCTAATCTGATAAAGCGCCCTGTCTTTATTACACAGCTTTGCTTCCCCCTTATAAACACCACCTCTGTGCAAAAGGGTATGGGTTTTCAATGTTTATTTAGAACCGGTTAGTCATTTTAGGTAACATGTTTTCTGTGTTACTATATATATTGTATATAACTCAAGTTGAGTCAGTGGTTACAAATATAACCTGTAATGTTTATTAAGACAACAATAAGAATAAAGTAGGGTTCATATGCAGGTCGAGGTTGATGTATTTCCTCAGTGGACTTTTTAGACAATATAGCAGGTAACTCTTTGCTCAGGAACAGTTCAATCACATCTTTAGATTTTCATAAAAGGTACAATTACCATATAACAGCCCTTTGGCTAAACTCCCATAGAGGCTTAGCCCCCAATCTAAGTCACACACTTTGTCCAGATCCTGCTAGGGTTCAGTTACTCTTGCGCTTTCACTGGGCTTCCAATGAGAACTAGACCTCCCAGGACAGTCACACTCTCTGACTAGCTAAGGGACTCTTCTCCCTGGCCCCTTACTAGGAATCATTGAAGGAATCAAAATCCCCACAAGGTACTTGGCTTTTTATAACCATAAGCCCGTCCCACCAGTGATGTAGACTCAAGTTGACTGACTCGGACTCAAATCGCTTTGGTGACTCGACTCGACAATAAATGATGCACTGACTTGACTTGAGACTTGTATATTTTTAGTGGCTGACTTGCTGCCCTTGGTTCAGTAACATAACACAGTCATCCAGAAACCTTACAACTTTGAACAAGGTTTCCATCTCTTTTTGCCTACTGGTCATGTGATGATCTGTCTCAAGCCCAAAGTGTGGGCATGTTTCTCAAAGGTGAACAGCAAACGAGTGAGGCAATGGGCTTGAGGCAGGCTTGAGGAACCTTCTAAAATTTTTCTTAAGAGCAGAAGACAAGTCTCGGCCCTAGAGTGCAGGCTGCATTTCTCAGAAAGGAACAGCAAGTGTGTTAGGCAGTGGGCTTGAGGAGGAAGGATCCTTCTTTCTAAAGTTTTTGAAGCTTCAGTAATGGGGGTTAGAAGGATCCCCACTTCTGAAAAAGATTCCCCACTTCTGAAAAATCTTCCAGCTCCAGAAATGGGAAGTAAGAAGGATCCTCTTCCCCACTTGTGAAGCTGCAGACTCTGTTATGCCCATTGGCACAAAAGCCTCCAGCTTCAGGAAGTTGGGGTAAGAAGGATCCTATTCCCTACTTCGGAAGCTGAAGATGGCAAAATTGCAAATGTGACGGGCTGGCTCTACTTAAATTGTTAAACTGACTTTATCTGACACTGCCCAGAAATTCTGGAATATAGTTGTGGTATAAAGTTGGCTCCCAGACTTGAGACTTGACTTGAGACTATCTTTAAGGACTTAAGACTTGACTTGAGATTTGGGGTAAAAGACTTAAATACATCACTGCCTCCCACACACTACTGAGCTGGATTTCTCTCCTGGAATGCTGGTCTGGTTGTCTAGTAACCTGCTTCCAGGGTGCCTTGGCACTTCAGACACCCCCCAGAACTTCATCACACCTAGTTGTCTGACATGGGCTACTGAAATCTCTCTCTTTCTCCATTCCTTTTCCCTTCTATCTCCCCAAACAAATCACATAGCTTAGCTGGCCTAACAGTGGCTTGTGACATATTTCCTCCAATTCCAAAATTTCTTCTCCTATGATGTCAGGAATTCCTGTTTTAGTAAATCTAACATAGGGACAGGCACCTTCCTAACAAATTTTAACAAATTCTAATGACCAAATTCACTAAATCATAGTTTAACTAGGGAATTAACAAATTAATTATCAGCAAGTTAATTCTATGATCCGATCAGGCCCTTAGCTGCTTAGTCAATTTTTCAGCCAGGATGTTATACCACACATATGGAAGCCATTAATCCAGCGGCTGATTATTTACTTACCTTTGTGTTTTTGTTTTGTTTTGTTTTTAGTCTTTCTTTGGTTAAACATACCTAGAATCTTCTGGTTTAAACTTCATAATGTTTCCAGCACTTTGTGTCTGCTGGGTTTTTGTCTTTCTTGCAAAATTGATAGGGACTCACAGCCAATGATTCGGGGACCAGCACTGGTCCAGGGACCACCTCTTTGAGTAGCATTGGCTTAAGCTGTTAAGTGTAGTTTAACATTTTCTTGTTTCTCAACATGTTGAGAGCACTTGGGTAAAAATTAAAGGGGAAAGAAACAACTGATTACTTTAGGAATTGATGTTAGTTTTTTTTTAAAAAAAGTCCTCTGTAAACAGTTTTCCTTAAATGAAAAAATAGCATAACGTTCTAAAGTAAATAATAAATTTTACAGTGGGCTCAACTGAAGGTTAATCTGCCATCCAGGGTAACAGACTCTGAACTCTGGCTTGAAAACTACTTATTCACATGGTCTTTACTCAGCATAGCCCACTGTCAAGATACTCTTGTTCAGAAAATATGTCTTGTTCATTTGAGTGCCATTCTCACAGAGGTACAGGAAATAATTCTGATTTGAATTTGTTTCAGCTACGCAATAATAAAGTGAAAGATGTCTGCCTTGATCAAGGACCACAAGAAAACCACACAGCAATCCTATATCCATGTCATGGATGGGGGCCTCAGGTTAGAGCAGATATGTTACCATTGCTTGATAGAAGAGTTATTACATTTAGAATGAATTGATAGTATATTTAGAAGGGGTAAGTGAATTATGAAATTGTCTAACCTGCAATTCTTGATCTCATTTGAAAACAATCCACACTGGTTTAAGAGTTCATCTCATCTTGGATAAAGGATCTCAAATACGGATGGTTGAGAACGCTGGCTCATTTTTGTTGTGTACGATTTCCTCAGTTATTATTTCTTTTTTTACCTGCTGGCTTTCTCTATTCTCTGGGCTGGTGAGTAGATGAATCCACACATCCCTGATTTTTCCTGTTACCACCCAGAGACAGGCAGGAAGTGCTGTGAGATCTGAAAATGAGATTTGGTTGCTCCTTCCAGCTTAGCCACCTTATTTTGGTTATCTCTTTTCCTCCTTGTGCCCAGAGAAGAGCTTCTCCTCCTGCTCCTCAGTTTTTCTTCATGACCTGTCTTTCTCTTTATCTTTTTTTATTGATTTTCCTTTTCCTACCAATACTATCTACAAAAGGGAAAAAAAACCATTTCCTTGTCTGTCTCTTTTTTCCTCTTCCTGCCCTCCCCACTGCACACTATGACTCCTGTAGGAAGCAAGGACCATGCACATGCTGAAAAGGAAAAAAAGGGGTTTCTCCAGCAGTGTTCTTATGAAGGCAACCCAGCTCAAGTTGGAGTGCTCTGATGATGTGACCAGTGCAGGCCCTGAGATACCTCCACTGTTGCTGACATATTTTTAGCAGGCAACATTGGAATATGTAGTGCATGTCCTGCCACAAATATCTGCATGTTCATCTGGAGAGGAGCAATGGTGACAGAAGCAGAAATGATGCACTTCACTTCTGCAGCACACAGAAAAGCAACAGCATCTTCTACGGATTATCTCCCAGGGTACATTGTAAGCCAATGCTTCAACATTTCTCCCAGAGGTTTGGCGGATGGGGTGTGAGGGTCTCAATCTACTCTCCCTTTGTTTTCCTCTGTGTTATGCCCACCTGCCATGCTCTATCTACGGTCTCTCTCACATGCACTATCTAACCATGCCAGAAACCATATGGATAATTGCCATTGTGGCTACAGTTGTAGCCCTTCCGTTTTGAGACTCTAGATCACCTCTAGGGTCCTCCTAGCAATCAGGTACTCATTCAAAAACCTATACTGAAGCCCTTTCAGCTCTTTCTCAAACTCTTTTCCTAGGACCAGGGTGGACCTTTCCCCCGCTGTGACCAGTATTGCCATCAGCATTGCCATTTGTTCTTACAATCTCATTCTTTTACCTCTGCAGACTCACAGCCTCAATTACTACGGGGAATTATTGAACAAGTTGCCCTCCTCCTTCCCAGGCCCCAGTCTTACATTTGAGTCATAGGATAATATTTCCTCAGTTTTCAAGGTCTTCTAGACTACATTAAACAGTTAATGCCAGCAGAAAACCCAGGTCAGATAAGCCACAAAAGGGCAAACTCGACACTGACAACAGAGTGAACTACAGCTTCTTTCCTCACTAAGTTTCTCTTTCCAAAAGCCAAACGTTTGCAGTCTTCCTTTGCTATATCCAGAAACCAAGTGAAAGATTGTTTCATTGAGAAGATTTTCATTCTCTGTTGTCTAAGGTCTGAGTAATACTGGGATTTTCCTTTAAGGATGCCTCTAAGAATCAACTTGAAGAAATGCCATCTGAATTGAATGGAAGAGGTGCCTTGGCCCTCCAATACCCCAAACAATCAGTCAAAGGAATTCCCTTTTCTTCAGTCTTCATTCCCTTCCCTTTGGTCTTCATTCAGTTGGTAAGATCTGAGTGGGTTGCTGTCATGAACAGTGGCTAGTTCCAGGTTCAAAGAAATGGCTCAGAATATTAAAGAACATCAAGAGCGCCCCCAAACCCAAACCCAAACCAAAGCAAAAAAACCAAACTGAAATTGCAGCATAAACTTAGAAAGTTTCCAGGACTAAAGACCCAAATAATTTTACAGGCTTATATAAGCAATACATACATCGTGAAACATAAATCAAGCAAATCATACAAATCATCACATGTGAAATCCCATTCCCTAATGAACAATAAGTTTCCCAGATATACCTATAAAGTGTCTCAGGCACATGCACCAGTTTTTCCACTTTTTCCATTGCCTTTGAAGACCAGCACTTGGGACTTGTCATAGTCCTTATCATGCTGCCTTCTCTGTTCCTGGAAGATAATTTATAACCATTCCATCTTTCTCTGCTTTTCTCAGGCCTCTTAGTCAAACCAAGCGTTGAAGACTAGGCTGCTCCTGGCTTTCCAGTAAAAACTACCAGATGACATTTCCCTGTTTTCACACACAGATTCCAAACCTGTCCCACCATCCTTTTTTATAGCATAGCATTCCCCCTACTAAATAAATGCTAAGCAATAATGTGATAGTATAATATTTTCCATGAAGCACTAAGACCACATGCTGCATGGCAGTAACACAACACTACATAGTAACATAGATGGTAATATATTATATTTTTCAGCCAGGTAGATAACATGTAACATATAATAAAGCATATAACAACACAGTAAACAGATGTAACAGAACCTTATATCAAGATTGCAGACAGATTGCAAACAGGGTCTAACATACGATGACATGTAATGCATGTTGGGAGTCAAAGTACCTGGCTATTCCAAGATGATCACTGATTACAACAGGGTAGCATACACTTCCAGCACAGTATAAGCTTTATATGAGCATAAAGTATCCAAAAGCTTAAAATAACCAAGAAGAATTCATCGTCATGACAGGACATTTTAAAACATGTCCGGGAACAAAATCAACCTGACTGTTGCCCCCCCCGCAAAATCTTTGTAGCCCAAAGATAGATTGATTATTTTTATTTTATATATATATATATATATATATATATATATATAAATAACACAAAACAAAAACCACAAAAAACATAAATCAAACAATCAGACAAATACAAAGAAAATAATCACAAAAGCAACAGAAATATTAACATCATTCTATACTAATCAATACAAACCTATCCGAACTAACAAATTTATCTAAACTAGAAAAGCAAGTAACTAACAAATAACAAATACCTAAACAAAAAAAAAACATAAAAAATGGTTCCTGTCCCCTCTACCAGCTATCCATAATAACTCTATAAAAACACTAATATAATAATTCAAGAAACATCATTACATCTAACCTTTGTTGCTTAATCTTAATTCTATAATATGGAGTAATTAAAATAGTAAATTTCTGTCTATGTCTGTCTTTATTTTATATATAAAAAGAATAATGTAGTGTAACAACAAATTAAAATTATCTATAATTTTCTTTAACTTATTTGCATGATATCACAGTAAATGATCTTCTAATCAGAACAAAGCAAAATAGCAACAGCAAATTCAGAACCCCAAAATTATCATTTCACCCTCACTTTTCCTCAGGTATTTGTCAATAATTGCCAATTTTTTACAAAAGTCCCATTCAGGAAGCCCTTTTAATTTATTTGTCAGGCTATCCATTTCCACAGTTGCCATCAATCTGCTGAGCCATTCATTCACTGATGGGATTTCTATTTTCTTCCAGTATTTTGCATAAATCAATCTTGCTGCCAATAACATGTATTGAATTATTCCCTGTTGTTGTTTGTCATAGCTGGTATCTTCTTGCCAAATTCCCAATAAAAATAATTTTGGGGATTTAGTGATATAGCTTTTCAGAATTTTTTGAATTATATTCTGTATCGTCTTCCAAAACTGCTTAGCCTTATCACAAGTCCACCACATATGGCATAAAGATCCAATATGATCCTTACACTTCCAACATCTATTATTTATCTCATTATGCATCTTACAAAATCTTTCTGGTGTAAGATACCAGCGTAATATCATTTTATAGTAATTTCCGTATAAGTCATAGCAGAGTATTTTTTTTAATTTTATTTTTTATTAAATCATACATATTAATAAAATCCATACATAAGTATTATACATTATCAATCCTTATTTTCCCGTATATACAAATATATACATATATTCTTGGCAATGTAAAACTTTTTTTCCTCTTTGTTATAACAATTTTTTTTTAAGCTTTTATTTCTTTTACATTACCTTGGCTTCCTTTGCCTCTAACCTAGAATCATTTTTAACGCATTTATATTTATACCGAAACTTCCCCATTCATACCTATATAATATGCAAATACATACCAATCTATTTTTACTCACATATGTAATCCCAGTTTGAATTTACATTTCATTGTCAATCTTTTCGTCTCAATATACACGTTTACCATTCTTCCACATATTCATATGATTATCCGTCTATTTCTAATCAATATATATGTTGATACTAAATTTTTAATTTCAAATACAAAATTCTATCTCTTGATTAATATTTCCATTATAAAACCCTGGCAGTATCAATGTCTATTATCAGTACCAATATCCATTTTTCTTCATATACACTGTTACTAGTTGCCAATCTTTCTCTACTTGATCCATTTGTTTCCCTTTTAACTGATCAGAGAATAAATCAAATTGTTTTAATTCGGCTATTTTTTGAGTCCATTGTTCTGTATCTGGAACTGCTGGTATTTTCGACGATCTTGCAAATACAATTCTTGCTGCTGTTATTAAATAAAGTAGTACTCTTTTATTTCTTAATTGGAAGGTTTTATCAAGCATAAATATCATATTTAATAGAAATAATTTGGGCATCATGGGAAATGTCACATTAAATATTTCTTTTATAATTTCATATATTTTAAGCCAGTATTTTTTCATAATTGGGCATGTCCACCGTATATGGTAAAATGTACCGACATTTTCTTTACATTTCCAACATTTGTTGTTTCCAGTATGATACATTTTATCTATCTTTTCTGGTGTTAAGTGATATCTGTACATCATTTTAATGAAGTTTTCTTTTAGATCTTGTGAACTGGTAAATTCTATTGTATTTTTCCATGTCATTTCCCAGTGATCTAACGAAATTTCATGTTGAACATTTCTTGCCCATTTTACCATTACATCCTTTATAGTTTCGTCTTCCAATTTATGAGTAATAAGATGTTTATAATAGCAAAGTATTTTTAAAATTTCCTTTATCCACAGCTTTCCCATTGATTCATAGATACAGAATATCCAAAATTCTTTGCCTAGTTAATGATATATTCTATGATCTGTTCACCTTCCATCTCCATTTTCAACAAAAATTTGTATACGTTGACAATCAGATGTTCATTGTTATTACATAACAAAGTTTCAAAATCTGATTTGGTCTTTTCAAAGTCTTTATACTTTTTGTCTTCCACGAAACTTAAATAATATTGCCTGTGTGAGAGACATTGTATTTTATGACCATCTTCTTGCAGTTGTGTTGATTTCATATATCTTCTTTAATAGATCATAGTAGGTTAACCATGATTGATTGGCTCTCATTTCTATTCTATAAAAAACGTCTTGTGGTGAAATCCAAAGTGGTGTCTTTGGACATAATTTCAGTTTATATTTATTCCAACATTTCAGTGAGGCACATCTTATACAATGATTATTAAATGCCTCATTAACGTTAACTTTTTCATACCATAAATATATGTGCCATCCAAATCTTAAGCCATGCCCTTCTAAAGTCAATAGTTTCTTGTTTTTTAAAGTTTAACCGAAGTCATACATGCAGCTGCAAAATAAATTTTAAAATTAGGTAGTCCAAGGCCACCTCATTCTTTATCATCTTGCAGAATCTTTAATCTCACTCTGGCATTTCTTTAGTCAGGATTGGGATCATTTGAAAAAAGAAACATCATTTTTGGGAGTATATTCATCTTTATTATGGAAATTCTACTCAGTACAGATAAGCTTGGCTTCTGCCATTTTTCTATATCAACCCTTAATTTCTCTGCAGGTCTTAACATAATTATCATATAGTTGGCTCTTATTTCTAGTCAAATTAATACCTAGGTATTTAACTTTCTTTTCAACAGTTTTTAACTGTAATTCATTTTTGTCTTTTGTAGTCATATTAGTCAGTACTTTAGTCTTCTCCTTATTTATCTTCAAACCAGCTAAATTTCCAAAATCTTTTATCTTTTCTTGTACTTTCATAATTGATTCAGGAGGGTTCTGGAGCATTATTATCAAATCATCCGTAAAAGCTCTTAGTTTAAAGTCTGCTTTTCTAATTCTACTTCTGGTGATCTCAACATCTTGTCTGATTGCAGAGTTCATGACCTCCATCACTAAATGAATAAAAGTGGACATCCTTATCATGTCCCTCTGTAAATCGGAAAAAATTTGCTTGTATCTCCATTTACTATTATTTTGCCAGTTGATTTGACTGTATAGCTTTAATCCAAGACAGAAAGTTCAAACCAAAGTTTATACATTCAGTTACCTTAAAGAGAAAGTTCTAATTTAAATTATCAAATGCTTTCTCAGCATCCAAGAAAATTAATACATCTTGTTTCTCATTGTGACTTTCAAAGTATTCAATCACATCTATCACAATTGTGATATTATCTTTCATTTGTTGTCCCGGTAAAAATCCACTCTGATCTTCATTGATATACTTAATCAATAAATTCTTTAATCTTTTGGCTAATATTAAAGCAAAAATCTTATAATCATTATTAAACAGAAAAATTGGTCTGTAATTCCTTGGTAATGTTAAATCTTGTCCTCCTTTTGGAATCAATGAGATAGTAGCTTCTTCCCAAGAATGAGTCTAGTTTCCTAAACCCTATTCATTATCATTTGCAAAGGGATTAGTAATTCTTTCAGACATTTGTAATAGGGAGTACAAAATCCATCTAATCTTGGTGTTTTTCCCACTTTTAATTTTTTAATAGCTTGTTCTATCTCTGTGGTAGTAATCTTTTGGTTAATATGTTCTTTTTCTTCTTCTTTGAGCTTAAGGTAAATTTTGTCTCTTCAAATATTCTTCCATCTTAGTAATTTCAATATCAGTGCCTGAATATAGTTTCAAAAGGTTTTCATAAAAAAAAATCCTTTGTAAGTCTTTGTCTTTAGTATATTCTTTATCACTTTTCAATTTCATAATCATATTCTTCTGTCTCTCCTTTCTTAGCCTATAAACTAACCATTTACTAGACTTATTTGCATATTCAAAATTCTTTTGCTTCCAAAATTTCAGGGTTTTTTCTGTTTCTTCTGACATAAACACTGATAATTGATTTCTCTGTAGTCCCAATTTTTTCTAAATATCTCCACTTTCTGGTGATTTTTTAAATTGCTCTTCTTGAATTTTAATAGCGTCTAAAATTTTCTGTGTTTTCTCTATCTGTTTTCTAACCAAAAGGTTTTATACTCCAAACCAGTGATGGCATCTTTAGTTTCAGGTGCTTTTGTCCAAGGAGAGAGAGGAATTTCTTAAGGACTCCAAGAAAAAGCATCCTGAAGGCTTCTTTTTGGAGCTGGCTAGAAGGATGTTTGTAGCTAGCTCCTTGTTTACCCTTTTATGGGTGGAGGATATTTAGCAAAATGATAACCTAGATCAATGGACCTTACATAGGGATTGCACAAAAATATACACAGCTCTGAAATTCATTGTGGATGGCACCCAAGATTCTTCTTTGCAGCTAGTGCCATAGGAGCCATCACAGTGGCCAGAAGGTCACCTAGTTCTGACTTTGGGATGTAGACACACACTCTGGGATGAATCTTATCAACTGCAGCCTTCAAAGGTTCTGACTTGTTTATGGATCATGCATTGAGGAACATTTTAGTCAAAAGATATGAAGCAGGCCATTCTTTCCACTTTTAAGAAGGTCAATAGAAAACATATAAGAGGGCTTCCCAGAGATATTATTTTTGTCCCTCCCAGGGTTTGGGAAGATTGAGGTATTTTCAGTCCTTCAGACCTACTTGGTCCAAGTCCAGGTTCCCATACTCAGTCTGCTCATCCCTCTCACAGTAGGTGTGGAGGTTTCCAGAGCTCATGAGGAGGGGATAGCTAACAGCTCTGACATCACTCTTCTACCAGTGGGAGACAAGTTTTCTTCCTTCTGGGGGATACAGGCTATCTCAGACAGATGGGCGCTAAAAACTATTTGCTGAAACTACTTGATAGAATTTTATCCAGATCCCCTTCCTTAGTTCCAAAGGATGCTCAAAAGAACCCCATACATATTTAAGCCATCAAACATCAGTGCTATAGAGTGAGTCCCTTGAAATGAACACTTTTCTAGGGTCTACACTTCTTCACAGTGCTGAAGAAGGGAGAGAACATCAGATCCATTCTAAACCTAAAATCCACAAACTCTTTCATCTGGGGTGTCAAGGAGAAAGACCAAAGTATCAGTTGGAGCTCAGGTCAGATCACCTGGTCCTACCTCACTTCATCCCTTCTTCTCCAGGGAAATATGTTACTGATAACAGACAACATAGTCACAACCAAAACAGGGAGGATTAAGGTTCCAGTTCCTCTATAGGGAAGCAAACCTGCAATTCAGGTGGGCGGAGAGTCAGATATCTCCACAATAGTCCAACGTGTTGAGGATGTAGCCAACTCTCAGATTACCTCAGCAGGTAAACCTTCCTTCCTGGAGAAAGAAGTCTGAATATAAAAGCATTTCAGCAGCTCCAGAATAGATTTGTAAGTATCCTGGCAGACATGTTAACATCATCAACAAATCACAAACTGTCCAAAATCCTTTGTCCCCAGGCAGAGGTGACTGATGTGATGCGTTGCAGATGGCTACTAGCTCTACTATATTATCTGTTTCCACTGTTTCCCCTGCTTTTCAGGATGCTCAGGAAAGTGAGGGAGGAGAGGGCTCAGGTGGTTCTAAAACTTCCCTTTTAGCTCTAGAGCCCATGGTTCACAGAACTTCTGCACCTGGCTCTGTCCAACCTGGAGAATGTGCACATTCATCCAAACCTGCCAACTCATGGGCCCGTTCAATAGCTAGATGTAGCTTGGCCCCAGCCAGCTGCCTAGAGGTTGAACAGAGAGTGTTAAAGGACTTCAGTTACTCCAGTTCATCATTTTCACTCTCCTGTCTTCTAGATGAAACTCAACCATAAGGATCTACAAAGCCACTGGGAAAACATTCACAAGGTGATATAAGATGAACTCTGTTAACTACTACTTGGCCCCCACCTCTCATCTTTCTCTCTTTTTTACAGAAAGGCCTTACAATTTGGGTTACAGCCAGATACTCTAAAGAGACACTGCCTTATCCTTGACTTTGATAAAATCAACCAGTTCTTCCAATTTCTTGTCTTCATATGTCCTGATGTTTGCAGATTCCTCAGAGGAGTGACACTTCTGTCTCCACCAGTGATTCACGCTTTCTCCTCTTGGAACCTTCCCTTGTTTTGAAACAACTGACAAACCCTTCAAACCACTTAGAAAGGCCTCCCCCAGACTTCTCACTCTAATGCTGGCTCACTCTAACACTGGTATTATCACTGTGTTTCAGAGCTTGCTGCTCTGTCAGTACATGAACACCTATGCTCCTTTTCAGAATAATCCAGCTAGACCCTTCCTTCTGTTACCCTGTGTACTGGGGGTCCCGGGAGGGACACCAAGATGTGCTCAACTAAAGGTGGGGAAAATTAGCTCAGAGCACTGCTTAGCGTTACGAGAGGCAGGGTAACGTAGCAAGATCTTGAACCCTATGTCTATGGGGTCAGGCCGAGTCAAGGAGCACACAGAAGTTGAAACAATAAATGATATTTTATTAAATACAGGCAAACAGTGCATGCGGCACATTCACACAAGATAATTAAAGAAATAAAGGTTGGAGTGATATAGAGGGATTTTTAGGGGAGTTGCAGGTTTGGGTGATACTTCACTTGTCCTGAAGCCTGGAAAAGTAGAGAGTGAAGCTGGGGTGCGATGTAGCTCAGCACGTGGAGCTGAGGGGAGGCTTGCCAAGCAAAGCGACAGCAAGGCGGGATGAAACTCAGGAGCGATCCGAGGAAGGTCTCGAAATCAAGGGTTTTTATAAGGAGAATGTGACTGCAGGCTATGCCGTACTTGGGGAAAACAATAGATTTGGAGTTGGAGACAAAGCCTCCGAAAGGTCAGAATCTGAATGATTGAGTTATTGTAGAGGTTCTCAATAGAGTAGCCAGTATGCAAATGCAGAGTACTTGGGTATTGCATAATTCACCCATCAAGCTACCAGTGCGGGGCAGAGGCTCTTTTGTAAGTTGCGTGCATACCTAATTAGAGTACTTGCTGTCCGCTCCCAGGCCTGGCAGGCAGCCTCAAGAGCCGGTTAACAAGTCTCTCGCAAATAAGGCAATGAATCAAAGAGCTTTCCAGGCGAACGGCAAATGAATAGATAAGGTAGCAGTAAATAAAAGAGCTTCTGCCAGCAAGGAGACTCCCTGGCTGTTATGTCACAGCCGGGTTCTCAGTGAACAGTCTGAGCTAGCTCAAGCAAGAGAAGTTACCAGGGCCGGTCCGAGATCCAAAGGAGGCGATGTTCCAGCGGGTCGGGCAGCGTTCCAGGAGGCAAGGCAGGGATACAAGATACCCAACACGTAACCCCCCCCCCAAACGGGACGGTTGTGAGCCAACAACGACCCAAGGCTGAGTGAGTGCTTTTATAAGCAGATCACTTCTCCAGGTGTTCTCTCAGCTGGACCCTGATTGCCTGGCGTTTTCTATGTAAACGCTCTGACCTCCTGAGAGCACTCTTTTGCTCCCGATGCTGCTGGTAAGTAGGCACCTGCTCTTGAATCTCACTATCTGACTCTTCTGGCTTGGCTGGGTCTGAGGCAACCCCTGGCTCTGTTGCTGGGGCTACTGGGGCCAAGGGCTGTGTGTCTGGGGCAGCCTCTGGGACGGCCTGTGTTGGTGCCGCAGGCTCCAGGGCCTCTGGCTCAGACTCAGAGCTTGTGTCCTGGAGTTCCAGGGTCCTGACACTTGCCTGGAGGTCTCCTAAAGCAGTGAGTCAGCTATTCCTGGCCTGCCTGTATTGTTGTTTGAATATTCCGGCAATTAACGGCCGAGCTTGTTTGCGTGCTTGTCCGGTGGCCTCGCAAGCACGTGGAAGGGAATAGAGAAGTGAAGCCGAATTGTGATATCAAAACGATATCTTTTAATATCCCCAAAGCTCGGACTAGCCAGGGCAGTAACACTTCTTCCCTAAAGTACTTGCTCTCTTTCATATCTCTGAAGACCTCATCTTCGTTCCAAGACCATCATGCCCCCAGGAGAAGCTATGGCACAAACTAGATATGCACATATCTTTAAAAGTCTACATTCATAGACTAGTTCATGTAGACATTACGATTCTCCATTTGTCTTTTTCAGTCCAGCCTCCTTGGGGTGCTAAGTGTCCTGCTGGACCATAGCCACCTGGATTAAGGAATGCATCGTGATGAGATAGACCTTACCAAAATTCCTTGACCATCATACATTACAGTTCACTCTACCACAGCTGCCATCACTCCTGTAATTACATTTGTTGGGACACTACCTGGAGCACACTGTTGCACCTTCATCCAACAATATCACATTGACAACTCCACACCTGCAGATGCTACCTTCAGCAGAAGGGTGCTCCAGGAGGTTATCAGAAATTAAAGGCAGTCACCCCCTTGAGTATGTCCCGAGATGTGTGGACATCTCATCTAATGAGCCCAGAGAATGCGATGGTAACTTATTGTGAAGATGGCTTCTTGGTTGTTGAAAAGAGGAAGCCACCCCCTCACTGCTTGACTGCCTCCTTCCGTCCGTCCTTCCATCCGTCCTTCCGTCCGTCCGTCCGTCCGTCCGTCCGTCCTTCCGTCCTTCCTTCCTTCCTTCCTTCCTTCCTTCCTTCCTTCCTTCCTTCCTTCCTTCCTTCCTTCCCTCCTTCCTTCCTTCCATCCTTCCTTCCAGGGGACACAATTTTCCTTCTTGTTTTTCTGTGGTTCTTACCTAGTGGTACAGGGGCTTGGCTAGGGCAGGAACTGACCAAGATAGCTGAGCCAGAAGGAGCAATCTCATTTTTAGATTTCACAGTATTTCCTACTTGTCTCTGAGCAGTAATGGGAGAAAGCTGAGATGTGTGGATTCCGCCTGTCACCCAGAATGCATCTTCACAGTAAGTGATCAACACAGCAATCTGTCACAAACTCAAGGTAATTTAATATTCCTTGTATATTCCTTACTCCCCAGCTCCTTCATTCCTTTCTCCCCATTCTACCTATTTGCATTCTTACGAACTTAACTCCACAAGCTTAAACTATCTTGCACAATCATTCTCTGTAGTTCAGGTGTGCACTAACAAGAATGTATATTTGTACAAAAAATGAGAGTGTGCCCCTATTGGTATAGAGCATAACCACAGGGAAGAACACAAATACCAGCATTACGTAAATCCTAATCCTCATCAGTGACTGCAACACTCTGAGGGATTTGGGAGCTGGTGGAAAGGATAATTTCAATGAACAAACTTGTAACAACAAATGGAATCACACATAGCTCTGAATCTGAATATTTGTGATGTTATTCCACATATTCATAGAATCATAGAATCATAGAAATGTAGAGTTGGAAGAGACCACATGGGCCATCCAGTCCAACCCCCTGCCATGCAGGAACACCCTCAAAGTACTCCCCACAGATGGCCATCTAGCCTCTGCTTAAAAACCTCCAAAGAAGGAGACTCCACCACACTCCGAGGCAGCCTATTCCACTGCTGGACAGCCCTGACTGTCAGGAAGTTCTTCCTGAGGTTCAAGTGGAATCTCCTTTCCTGCAGCTTGAATCCGTTGCTCCTTGTCCTGGTCTCTGGAGCAGCAGAAAACAAGCCCTCATATTCATATGCCACAGGATGTTTTCACTATAAATAGGAATAAAAATAAGTTCCAAGTGGAACAGCATGATAAGCAAGGTTGAGACTGCTGCAAGGAAGACTTTGAGGATGATTCCAACAGTATAGAGTGATTTGGAAGCATAGGTTTTTCCTCTGTGTTCAGTGCTCTCAAAAAATGCTTCTGCATATGGTCACCTCCATCTCATCTTTCTTCTGCAGTTCCAAGTACCCATGTGCAGTTTTTTTAAATGAAATTGTTGGTGTAAACTTTCTCCTCAGCCTTCTCATTGCTCTTCTGAGAGCTACAAGTGTGCATCTAATGTACATTCCAGCTAGGATGTATACTTGCAGAATGGTGAAGATTTCAGAGTTGTACAAGATGAATTTTTATCTGGCACTTTTACTAGTATGGATTGTATGTGTGAATGTGCATCAGTAAAATCTAGTTATTTTAGTTGGGAGGTCTGAGCAACGCCGTTTCAAAGAATAAACTTTTTCCTATGTCCATGGACTGGTTGAAATGTAATTTTAATCCTGACAAGACAAGAAATGCTTCTGGTCAGCAGAAGGCAGGGCAGAGAATAGATATTCAGTCTGTGGTGGATGGCATACGTTTGGAGCTTGGGTGTATTACTGGATTCATCCCGTAGCCTGCAAGCTCAGGTCTCAGCAGTAGCCAGTACTCCTTCTGCACAGTTAAGGCTTCTGTGCCAGCTGTACCCATTCCTAGAAATTACAGAGATATGCTTTAGTTATATCCCATTTGGATAGCTCTGTGTGGGGTTGCCTTTGAAGTATTTTCAGAAACTTCAGTTGGTCCAAGGAGCTGTAGCTAGATTGGAGTTAGTTGCACGAATCACCCAAGTCCCAAGTTACAAAAGCTCCACTTGCTGCATGTCCATTTCCATTCTTATTATGACATATACAGCTCAGGTCCAGGTTATATGGACCTGATATCTCCCTATATTAGCCTGCTTCGTTTGCCTTGTGATTTTTTGGAGAGTCCCTTCACTCTGCCATGCTAACCTCACAGGTACAATTTTTTGAGGACACAGGAGAGGGCCTGCTCAGTGGGTGTACTAGAGAGACTACAGTGACACCCTCCTGGCTGTCTTTCTACAGGCAGGTGAAGACTTTTGTGTTTTGTCAGGCCTCTGAAGACTGACTATCAGGAATATTTTTATTTGTTGTCTTTTCTTTAATTACTATATTTTTAATTGGTTTTAATTTTATTGATTATTTAATTACATTTTTAACTTCTGTATGAAGTAAATTTTTGGTTGTGTTTGTTTTAATGGTTAAACTGCCTTGAGTCCTAGGCAGAAAGTAGGATATAAATAAACATGATGATGATGATGATGATGATGATGATGACGACGACGACAACGATAATGATGGAGGAATTGGAATGGTATTTCTGTGTAGGATTTCCAGATTATGGCTTTGCACTAAAAAGTCTGATTTTAGAACTTGGACGCTGAAAAACTTGGTAATTGATGCCTGCAGTTGGCACTGAAATGAGGAGGTTTCCATGTGGACACCATGGTAATTTGTCACATGACAGGAGTACCACCCAATCATGAGGGATGTTTGAGTTTTTGTAACCTGGATTTGACATTCTGTTCCTTTTTGAAAAAATGGGAGCTTTGTTCTTGAACTTGGATTTTGTAGATAGTTCTGAAATTGCATGGAGTGGTACTGGACTGCATTTGGGTTGTTCTGTTAGCTGAAAGGTAACAGTTTGTGGAATATGTATGTTCTGCTTTTAAGGCTTGTGTCTCATGGAATGACATCTGAGTGATATGGGTCAGGGATTAATCAGTTTTCTTTTAAATGGAAATCAGCGAGGGTTCAAAACAGATGCAATGTCTTTTAAAAATAGTGTTAAATCATGCTGCAAAATTATATCAGTAATGAAGGTTTATTCTTTGTGGTCTCTGTGCCTCACGCATATTTGGTGTTTGTGCCTGCACTGTCTCAGAAAGTTCTAGAGCTGAGCAGCTTGGCAGGGCTCCGCCCCCCTTGTGCGCTGTGCATGCTCCAGCCCGCCATCTGCTCCTCAGGGCTTTTTGGCCACTGGTAGAGCAACATATCTTGAATTGTTTTCCTGAGCACCTCTCACCTTTCTCTTTTCCTCTCTTTGTCAACTTCTGCCTTGGCATTAGTGGCTTTTTTATTCCTTCTTGACCACTGCCTCTAAAAATATATAAATAAAAAAAAAGACTTTTCCCTCACCTCCATTTCTCTCTGTACCTTCCTCTGGCCTCTGTGATCTCCACCTCCCTCTTCAAGATCTGTGCCATGTGTACTCGGAAGGTCACCCTCTTGGATGGCCACTCCCAGTGCCTCTGCTGCCTTAGGAGTCCAATATCACCATGAAGTGCACCATCTACTTCACCCTCAAATGCTGAAGAACAGGGCGAACTGCCTGAAAAGCTGCTGTTGAGAGCGGTCCCTCTAGGTAGCCACTCAGTTGGTCTCCAATGTCCCACTCTATTTGGCATTTGTGGCCATTCCTAACTCCATGAAGATGAAGACTGCATGGGGAACCTGGACCATTCTGATGCCATCTCTTTTGCTACCAACACCTTCAGGCCTAGCCATGTCGATGGTGCCTTCAGTACTGATGGCCCTGGAACTGATGCCTCCTTAATCCATGGAGTCCACTGACCCGACAGCCTCCTTCTCCAGCACTCACCTGGTGCCAACCATCAAATCAAAGAAAAAAGACAAGACCACACACTCCAAGCAGACAAAGAAACACTGCATGCGCACTGAAGCCTCAGGTCCATGCTCAGACCCATCATGCTCCCACTCCTTCAAAGACTTCCCTGCTGGCATGGGATCCAACCTCCAGCTGCCGCCACTGACACTGCTGACTTTGCAGCATGCCTGTCCAAGGGAGATGTGGCCAACGACTGTCTCACCATGGCCCCCATCGACACCGAGGAGGCATTGTCTCTCCCACTCCCCTTGAAGGGAATGGTTTCTGTTTTGCAGTGGAACCTCCTGCTTGTTCTGTCATGGTGACTGGCACTACCGGAAGACTCGCCCTTCATCTTGGTCCCATAGATAGACCATTACAAGCATGAGCACCTCTGGAGAGAGTGCCCAGATTCCCATTCATATTCACCAGTGTACAGAGACCACCACCATCGCTATGACTCCAGTGACTGCTTCTTTCCAGCACAACAGTACCAATCATTATTCCACTCACCATGCTGCACAGTCCTGCCTTATCATGGCCGCACTCATGACTGTTCACCGTCCCATGTGCCAGTATCATGCAGGACCTGCTGTCTGTCCGCCTCTGCTGCAGCACCCAGTCCGGTTTCTACACAGACAACCACAACTCTGGCCCTGGTCGCACAGCCAGAGACCTCCTCTGTTGACCACCATGGCACTGGCCCCTACAATTGCTATCACTATCACCATGGCCCCAGCTGCCCCGCTGCACCCCGTTGCGGCCATCACTCAATTTCTATCTGCCCCTCCTCCACTGGCCCCACTGACAACCCTGGCAGACACACTGCCTCCCTCCCCAGCTATCAAATCCTCCAAGGGGTACTATGAATCAGAAGCTTTTTCATCTGACTGGCTGTTGGTCCACAATCTCTCCCCACCAGTGGCAGTCGAGGACACTACACCAGCTTTTTCACTGGAGAATGTGAAGATGTTTTCAGACATTATCCTGTGGATGGCCAAATGTATAGGACTGGATGTAATACCACCCCCAACACTAGTGGCAGACCCAATCTTTGCAGTGGTAGATTCCCAAGCACCAGGCCCAGCCAGAATCCCCCTTCTTGAGGTTCTGAAACTATTTTGGACCAAGTCTGCCACTCTACCGTTGGCATCCCAGAGACTGGAGCACCTATACGAAACAAAACAACACAGTGCTGCCTTCCTTTTCAACCACCCAGCTCCAAACTCCGTTGTGGTCAAAGGAGTGGAGGGAGACAGCACACCACTCTGGTGGATGAGGAGGGCAGACACATTGATGTCTTCAGCAGGCAGTTCTACACCTCCTCAGCCCTCTCGATTAGGGGTACCAACACACAGGCTTGCATCATGGCCTACCAGCTGTTCCTATGGAAGAAGATGTTCATTTTTATCCCTCACCTCCTGAAGGAACATCATGCTGCAAGCCTCGCCATACAACACGAGGCCTGCAACCTAACACAGCAGATATGATCCATCATGCACTCTCTTGACTGTGCAGCCAAGGTCATGGAGGGAACGATGGTCCTCTATGCATGGCTCAGACCGGCTAGCCTCATGGACAGTACCAGAAATTGCATTGAGGGCCTCCCTTTTGATGGCATCAGTCTCTTTAAATGGTGGCACCATTGAGGCCATGGACACCATTGTCAAGCCTATCTCACAGTGAAGAGAATTGGTTTTGGGGCACTCCGCCACACTCAAGGATGCCCAGGCCATTGTGGAGATGATCCTTGAGCAGCTTCTCACAACCCAAATCTCCTGGCAAGTCATTCTGAACCCAGTTACAATATCACTCCTGCTCAAAGTGGCCACTCAAGCAACATAAGTCCCAACACCCCCTGCCCAAGAAGAAGCAGGGTACCATGCCTAGGTCTCGCCTTTGACTCTGGCCCAGACAATACTGCAGCCAACTGCCCACCTACCACATACCACCAACCTCCGACCATTGAGGCTCTAACACCATTATTCCACCTGGTAGAACATCACCACAGAATCCTGGTACCTCTCCATTGTCTGCTTTGGTCATGCCATAGAGTTTGGAATTACTCCTTCCGTTGGTGTATTCTGCTCCACACTAATGTCGGAGGTCCTCACAGAAGAAGTCTCAACCTTCCTTGAGAAGGGTGCTGTGGAAGAACTCCCCCACTCAGACACATTCGACGGATACTTCTCCAGGTCTTTCATGGTACTGAAGAGGGATAGGGACCTCTGTCCAATCCTAGATCTCTCAGGTGTGAACAGACACAGCAAACCAAGGAAGTTCAAGATGGTAACATTCCAGACCATTCTCCTCTTCCACTGCCATGGAGACTGTTTCGCCTCATTCGATTTTTGAGAAGTATACTTCCACATCTCAATCCAGGCTCAATACCACAACTTCTTCAGATTCTAGTGGGGAACTCTACCAGTACTGAGTCCTCCTTTTCTGACTCTCCACAGCACACACGGTGTTCATAAGGTGCATGGCGGCGGTGGTATTCTTCCTTAGAATTCACGGAATCAAGATCTTCCTGTATCTTGACAATTGGTCCTAAAGTTGTCCTCCCAGTCTTCCCTATACTGGGATGTCGATGAGACTCACCCTCCTCCATGACCTTGGCCTCGAGGTGAACTCAGAGAAGTTCCTTGAACCCACCAGTGTCATCGACTTCATTGGCGCCACCCTGGACTCCCAGATGGCATCAGCATCCCTGCCTACAAAGAGAGCCCTCACCCCATGGCCCACAGCCCACAACCTCAGGCACCCAACCTGCTCAGCCCACCAGGTTCAGAAGGTCCTTGGGTCTCATGGCAGTGACCACAGTGTAACCTATCTTTCCCGTCTCCACTCCACAGACTTACAAACTTGGTTCATCTGGAACTTCAGCTCTTGCAATCATTGCCAAACCTGGATAAGGAAGCTTCCCCCTGAGACCCGCCATTCTCCCCACCACCACCACCACCCAAGATCAAGAGATGCAACCTCCTCATGGGCATCTTCTTCTGGATCCAGGATCCAGACTGTATGGTCACCAACAACACTTCCATGATGGGCTAGGGAGCCCACTGCAGAGATATCACTTTATGGAGTCCTGGAGCCTGGAGGACGCCACCCTACACATCAACACCCTGGCACTCTTGCCAGTTATCAAGGCCCTCAACTCCTTTGACAGGGAGCTTTGAGGCAAAATGGTCCAAGTCATGGTTACCTGCTACATCAATAAGCAGAGCGGAACACACTCAGCCACCCTCCTTTGTGTATCAACTACCCTTTGGAACTGGTGCCTTCAGAGGCGAATACACCTGATTGCAATCCACATAGCCAGTGTTGACAACACAATAGCAGACTCTCTGAACCAATCCAGGGTCCTTCAGTATGAGTGGATCTTCTCCAGGGAGGCATTTGGCCTCAACATGTGTCAATGGGGCCAACTGACCATTGACGTCATCACCTCACCGATGAACACAAAATGCTGATGCTTCAACTCCAGAGCAGGCATGAGCACTGACTCACTTGGTGACGCCTTCCTCAGACCTTGGACTAGGGAACTGATATACTTTTCCCCCCTGATTCCTGCTCCTCACCACGACCATACTTAAGTTGGAGAGGGACGGATCTGACATCATTCTAATCATTCCCTACTGGCCCAGACAGCCCTGGTTCACCCACCTTCTCTATCTATCCAGAGGGAACCACCTAACCCTCTCTTGTGCTCCTGATCTCCTCTCCCACTCCAGCAACAGGATTCTCCACCCAGATGCCAAGACGCTGCACTTCACAGCTTGGAGGGTAACCCGTTAAACTCCACTTGCCTCACTAGAGTTCTAATAGCATCAAGGAAGTAGTCTACAAAACGCTGTTATGTGTACAAGTAGAGCAGGTTAATCTCCTTTGCAGCTGCCAGGAACAAACCAGTGGCCCTAGCTGATTACTCCATCATGCTCCACTTTTTTGCTGCACCTTTTCCTCCCTGAAGGTCTACCTCAACACAATTGTAGCACACCAGCCTCGGCCCAGAGCCTTTACATTTTTTTTTCATGGACTCACCCACCTCTATCTGCTATTTTGCTCTGATTCCTCTGTGGTCAATCTCCCTGGCTTGTCAAGAGACCTTCAAACCCATGGCGACTACCAATGATCACCTCTTAACCTGGAAAACAGCTTTCCCCCTTGCCGTCACCTGAGCAAGGAGAGCCAGCGAGATCACCGGCTTGTGCTGCACCTTCCCTTATCCGGTTTTCCATAAGAACAAGGTCGTCCTCTGTCCTGACATCTTCTTCCTGCTAAAGGAGATATCCAACTTTCATCTAAACCAGCTGATCATCCTTCCCTCCTCAGTGCTGGAGCAATCTCTGCAGTCTCCTGACATGAGACACACTCTTGCCTACTATGCCCAAAAGACAGCCTCCTGTTGTTATCTCACCAGGGTTTTTGTGTGCTATGGTGGACCTCAGAAAGGCAAGCAGATCTCTTCCCAGTGACACTACAAGTGAGTGTCCCATGCTATTGCTCTGGTCTATGAGCTGGCAGGCCAGCCAGCTCCTGGCCCACTCCAGTTGCACTCCACCAGGGTCCTCTCGACCCTGACAGCCCTTGTGTAGGACATTCCTCTCCCCGAACTCTTCAGGGCAACATATGTTTGCAACCATCCACTTTCATGTGCCACTACAGACTGGCTTGCAGAGTAAGAGTTGACACATCCTTCAGCCATGCTGTCCTGTCATCTATCTTCCAGTTGCCTGCCCACCATCCTAAGGTAAGCTCTTCAGTCACCCCTATGTGTGAGGCACAGAGACCAAGAAGAAGAAAGAACAGGTTGGTTATTGTAACTGTGGTTCTTTCAAGTGGTCATCTGTAGCCTCACACTATCCCACCCACCTTCCCCTCCTGCAGGTCCCTGGATCTTCCTGGACTAACTTTGAAAGTGAGGAACAGCATGGTGGCCTGCAGTACATATGGTATGTGAGAGGGTCAGAGCCTCACCAACCTGTTCAGCTCTAGAACTTTCTGAAATGGTTCTCTGCACAAGTGCAAACATCCATATGTGTGAGGGCACAGGTGACCACTCAAAGAACCACAGCTACAGCTAAGCAACCTGTTCTTTTACACCCACTTTAGAGTGTTCAGATTTGTTTTTTTTTTGCATGTGATTTGTCATTTAAAAAGGATGGAAGGTCACTTTTTAAGGCACTACAAGGCCTTTTAAGAAGAGACCTATATTGTCACAGTTGCAGCAGCTTTTCTGTTGCAGGGTAACTACAGGTAGCTACCTTGCTAACTATGCAGGTCATGACGTAGCTAGCATTTAATATTTCTCCTTTTGCTTCCATGTTCAGCTTGCCCGCTATACCAAAGAAGGATTTCTTCATTTGGGTGCCCTTGGAACAACAGTGCTCTTGCCAGACACTCGCTGCTTGGTGGATAATATGAAGAGCAGGTTCCCTCAGCTCCTTGATTGTGACAAAGTAAAGAGCAGCCTGCATAAGCGATGGAATTTTATACAGGTTCCTACTTTTTCACAAAGATGCCTTTTGCTATACTAGAACTCCCTGATTAAACATGGCTGTCCTATATTACTGCACTGAATGACCAGCCCTCTTTGTTGGACATTCATCCTCCAACAGCAATGTTAATTCAGGAACTCTTTTAATTTTTTTTTACTTTTTAAATATTGGAACTTGCATGTTTCCCTGTTTTCTTTCTATTGCTGAAGCCTGTAAACCAGGAGTGGATATGCACTGAAGGTTAGTGGGCCTATTTTAGTTTGTTCCTTTGTTTCTTCCTCTTCCCCTACTGCATGCAAGGTTTTGGCTGCATAGTTTACCAAACACAAATAAATTTTCTGTATGGATAAAGCGTTGAGGGAAGGTGGAATGCAATAGAAAGAGAAATAATGATCCAATAAGCACATCACCAAGACGATACTTAGAGGCTAAATCTTGTTAAAACCCTTTCCGCACTCAGTTCCAGTTAATTTGTTTCCTTTTTTAATGAATATTTTTATTAATTTCCATTAATTATCAAAACAAATAGACAATGAAAATTATCGCAACAAATAGACAATGATAAACAGTATATAAACAATGAATGGGAAATAGTACCCACAGTATCATATAAATAACAAAAAAAGACAACAATAAAAAAACTATACATATACATCACTAATGAATAGTAATACAAAGAAGACCTTACATATACATTAAAATAGACTTCACACTCTGCTAGAGCCACAGATTGGATTAATTACATTCTTATCATATACGTTTCCTTTTGTTTTATTAAGAAAACTTGATTTTTTAAAAAACATCTTTGTTGTTTCAGCATGGTGCAATTCTAAATAAAGGGACAGGTCGCTGCTTGGAAGTTGAGAATAAAGGCACTTCAGGTATGGATCTTATTCTTCGAAGCTGCACAGGACAAAGGTGGGCAATTAAAAATTTTATCAACTAGAAACCATCCTTAACTCTGCGTTGAGCAAAAGGAGATTTTACAGGGGTAGACACCTTAATAAAAACTCTGTTCTGTTCAGAATATCAGGGAAGACTCTTTAAGGGAAGGGAAGATTTTTGTTTTTTAACTTGATTACCTCTCTGCTGACTCCAGTGGGATGGCTGAAAAATACTCTCCATGTGAATGTTTCATCAATTGAAAACTCAAGACCTTTCTGAAGGATTGTAATTTATGTTTGTAAATGCTTCCCAGATTGCAACAAAGGTACCAAAACAATGGTTTAGTGATGAAAGAGTTTGTTCCTATTAGAATGAGAGAGGAAAAAATACCAACTGTAATCTCAACAGTTTCTCCAGGGTGACTTGAATAAATTCACAATCATTTTCCAACCTTGTTTTAGGACACCTCTATATTTTTCCAGACACCTGAACTAAATGTGTATAAGGCTTACATATTTTTGAAATCTTTTGGTAGCATTAAAAATTTCAAGAAAGGAGAGGGAGGGTAACTTCCAAAATCTTACTTCCAAACTGAGCACAATGTCAGGTCTTTTCAACATGAACATAGACATGTTCTGTGTTTCCCAATTGCACTGTGCCAGATCAGTAGAGTGAAAGGCATGTTCAGCATGAACATAACATTCTGTCTGTAGATTTCTAGATGTATAACCATTATTTACATTTTAAAAATCTTTCACAAATTTGAAACCCAAAGAGACAACTGCCATTATGGCCTGACTTGGGTATCTGGGAATACTCCTAGATTTATGATACATTGACAAAGAGGATTGATGGGAACACTCTAGCTAGTATGAGAGAACTTTTTCAGGTGATAGTGTATTATTTCATAGAATCATATTGCTGGAAGGAGTCTCATAGGCCATCGAATTCAATGCAGGAAATCCAGTTAGAGTATCCCTAACAGGTAGTTGTCTAACCATTTTATGAAGATATCCAGACATAGAGACCCCACCACCTCTCTAGGTTGTTGGTTCCATTCTCAAATAGTTCTTACAGTGAAGAAGTTCCTTCTAATGTTCAATGGAAATCCATCCTCCTGTAACTTAAAACCACTAGCCCTGGCCTCTGGGCCAACAACAAAGGACAAACCTGCCCCCTGCTCTATGTGACAGCCCTTTAGATATTTAAAGAGTGCAATCAGGTCACCCCTCAGTCTTCTCTTCTCCAGGGTGAACAACCAAGCTGAACAAGCCCAGCTCCTTCAACCTCTCTTCATATGTTTTGTTCTCCATGCCTCTTATCATCCTTGGTGCTTTTCTCTGGCCCTGCTCCAACTTGTCTGTTTAATCTGAATGAAAATTTTATGATTTGCATAAAGCTTTAAAAGACAAATAAAATGCAGTCAAAGGAATTTTGATGTTCAGTTAAAATGTCCCTCAATAACTGTGGAAAATAAGATTATTGGAGAATTACTACAGGAGAAAATGCCTAATTTTTCACATGTTGTCTGTATACCAGACCAAAAAACATACATATGTGCGCACATGCACAGACAGACACAGACACAGACACACACACACACACACATTAACTAACTAATATTCTTTCTTCACATCTATCAAAAGGTATATTAGGGCTTATGTTTCTTTCTATGTGTGGTTTGTGTTCTCTGTATGACAAATGAAACAAGGTTAAAACACTTGCTCATGAAGGCCCATTCATGATATTTCAACAAGTGGGTAGGGAAATGGAGTGATACTAGAAAAACATGTTCACATAGTTGCCCCATTTTCTTTTAGAATAGTTTGAAGATAAGCACCAGAACATAAATGCTTGCTCTGGGTACTGAGCCTCATAGAGTTCTTTTAATGAGAGACTACTGGAAGCTCTAGCATATTTACTTGAACTCTGGAAAGCACCAAGTCTGCTTCATCCCAGATTTTGCCTTCTTTTGTAGTGTCCTGCTCAGTTTCCGTATGCCTCACTTTCCTTCCTGTGTACCCCCATCCAAAAAACCTTTCAGGGTTTGAGAAGTTAGAGGATAGGGGGTGATAATGCCAGTTTTCTTGATAGTTAATAATGTTAAACCATTGAATCTTGGGAAATGTAGCATTAGAAATGAACAGTTTCATATCACATTACATTTTATTTTTATTTTATTTATTATATTTGTAGGCTGCCTTTCTCTTCGAATTGGGACCCATTTCCATGTGAAAACTTATAGGAGACCCAACATTAAACTCAGTTGTCATGAAAACTGGGCAGATAGTACAAGAACCCAACATTGGGAGGAAAAAAAAAACTTAAATAAGCAGCTAGGAGAAATAGACTCCCCAATTTCCCCCTTCTTAGAGCATGGGAAATGAACAAAATGAACATTAACTCTTAACACAGTAAAGCAAATATGAAATCTGGTGGGATGCGTTTCATGATTGAAATGTAGTAATGGAGGTATAACATATTGCAGAGAAACAGACCAAAGGAGGAATAGCATTATATGTCCAGGATGTTTACACATGTAAGGAGATCCATGGCTTAAATCCTAGAAGCCAAATTGAGAGCATTTGAGTAAAAATTACGATAGCGAAACAACAGCAATGCAGTAATCTTTGAGAATTCCTAGAGAACAAGGAAGTCCTAGCAGAACAGGAGAAGGCAAATGTTGTCCCCATTTTCAAAAAGGGGGAAAAGAGGACAGTTACTGCCCAGTCAGCCCGATATCAGTACCAGGAAATATTCTAGAGCAGATAATTAAACAGACAGATAATTAAACAGACAGAAACGAATGCTATGATAACTAAAAGTCAACATGGGTTTCTCAAAAACACACCAGGCTAATCTTATCTCTTTTAGAAATAGAATTACAGGCTTAATAGATGAAAGGAATGCTGTGGATATAGCATATCTTGATTTCAGAAAGGTCATGTCAAAAACCTTTCTGTGGGCTAGACACTGCTACTGTTAGTTGGATTTGTAATTGGTTGACTGAACCCAAAGTGTCCTCACCAATGGCTTTTTTTAATCCTGCAGAGATGTGACTAGTGAGGTTCAACAAGATTCTGTATTGGGCTCTGTGCTGTTTAATATCTTTGTCAATGATGGGATAAAGGGCATTCTTACCAAATTTGCAGGTGATACCAAATTAGATTGCTAATACTTCCAAGCACTGGATCAGAATTCAAAATTATTATTATTATTATTATATTTACTGAATTTATATGTCACCTTTTCTCCCAAAGTGAAACCCAAGGCAGCTTCCACAAAGTTAAAAAAAATTAAACATTTAAACAATTAAAAACATTAAGAAACATAAAATTATAGCTTACAATAAACTTTAGAAACACTGAATAAATAAATAAAGAGTAATCCTGCTATCCCTTAAAGGCCTGGTTAAAAAGAAATGTCTTCGTCTGCTTATGAAAGGAAAGCAGGGAGGGGGCCAGCCTAGGCTCTCATGGAAGGGAGTTCCACAGGGTGGGAGCAGCCACTGAGAAGGCTCTGTCCTGTGTCCTCACCAGGCAAGCCTGACATGGTAACAAGATCCAGAGAAAGCCTTCCCCTGCAGATTTTAGGGCTCTAGCAGGTTCATACAGGGAGGTATGGGTTTTCAAATAGTCTAGACCTAAGCTGTATAGGGCTTTATAGGCCATGACCAGCACTTTGAATAGTGCCCGGGAATGAACAGGTAGCCAGTGAAGCTGTTTTAACAAGGGAGTTATGTGCTTCCTGTTAACTGGCCCTGGTCAGCATTCTGATTGAACCCACTGAAGTTTATGAACAGTTTGCAAACGCAGCCCCACATTGAGCATGTTACAATAGTCCAACCAAGATGTAATCAAGGTGTGTGTCACTGAAGCCAGATCTGACATCTCAAGGAATGAGCGCAGCTGGTGCACAACTTTTAACTGTGCAAATGCACTCCTGGCTACCGCTGAAACCTGGAGATCCCGACTCAAGAGTTGAGTCCAGGAGAACACCAAGGCTGACAGCCTGAGATTTCAAGGGGGAGTGTAACCCCATCCAGCACAGACAAAGTCCCTGATCTGCCTTTCGACTGACCAGGAGCACTTCTCTCCTGTCTGGATTAAACTTCAGTTTGTTTGCCCTCATCCAGTCCGTTACTGACAACAGACATTAGTTCAGCACTGAGACAGCTTCCTTGGAATCAGATGGAAAGAAAAGATAGAGTTGGGTGTCATCAGCATATTGGTGACACCAAACCCCAAAACTCTGAATGATCATCCCCAGCTGCTTTCTGTAGATGGTAAACAGCATGGGGGACCTCCACAGGCCAACAGCCAAGGAGTCAAACAGGAGTCTCCCAGCACCACCTTCTGGGTTCTCTCCTGCAGGAATGACTGAAACCACTGCATAATAATGGCCCTGTTCCATCTCAGAGAGTCGGCCCAGAAGGATACCATGATCAATGGTATCAAAAGCCACTGAGAGGTCCAGCAGAACCAACAGGGACACACTTGCCCTGTCTAGTTCCTGGCATAGGTCACTACTAAAGTTGTCTTGGTCCCATAACCAGGCCTGAACCCACATTGAAATGGATCTAGACGATCAGTTTCATCCAGAAACCCTTGGAACTGGGAGCTACCACACACTCTAGAACCTTGTCCAAAAATGCAAAATTGGAGACTGGCCAATAATTATTCAATAATTATTCAAAATGATGGGATCCAGGGAGGGCTTTGTTAGAAATGGCCTCACCACAGCTTCTTTTAGGCAGCTTGGGGACTTTCCTTGCTGCAGTGAGGCATTCACCACACCTCTTAGTCAGCCAGTCCCCCTCTAGCTGCTTTCAGAAGCCAGGAGGGGTAAGGATCCAGTATATATGTGGTATCACTCCTCCAAGGATTGTGTCCACATCCTCAGGTTGCACCAATTTAAACAAATCCAATAATACAGAACAAGCAGGTGCCAAGATTACATCCACAGGACCTATCCCAACTACAGTATTCCAGTCATAGTGAATTTGAGTGATTTTGTCTGCTGAGTGTCTCACAAATTCATACAGTGGGCTGTAGAGTGGTCTTTATTTCCTTCTTGTGGGCCAGACTGTAAAAGGCCCCTGACCACCTGAGACAGCCAGGCTGGACCACACTGTGCAGATGCAATGGTGGCAGAGATGTTTAATTTCTTTGCTGCCGCCATTGCCACGGCATAGGCCAATGGGCTCTAGCCCATGTTTAGTCAGACTCATTCTGAATCTTCCACCAATGTCGCTCTAGTCTCCAGCCCATTCATTTTGTCTCCATCAGCTCCTCAGTAGCTCGCTCAGGGGGCTCACTTGGCTCCAGTTTGTGGGAGGGGATGCTTAGGGATAACCATGCCCATCGCCCTGGTCATTTCTCTATTCCAGAGACCAGCCAGGGCTTCAACAGGATCATCTGTCAAGGCAACAGGAAACTCCCCAAGAACCATAAGGAATCCATCTGGATCTATAAGCCTCCTGGGGTAGACCATCTTAATCGGCCCCCCAACCCTGCAGAGGCTCTGAGTCCTAGTGAGTCTAAACCCCTCAAGGTAGTGATGACAATGGAACTATAGAAACTTTATCCACACCTAGATCACCATCATCCTATCCAGAACAGAAAGCCAGGTCCAGCATGTGTCCTGCAGCATGGGTGGCACCAGCATTACTTGGGACAAGTCCACGGTTGTCATGGTGAACGTGAAGCCTGAGCTGCTCGTGATAGAGTAGTCTTTGCTGTTTGACAGTGAAATACCCTCTGTCTCATAGTGTGATAGTCTCCTTCTTGGAAGGTTTTTAAGCACAGATTGGATGGCAGTCTGTCAGGAGCATCTTGATTGTGTATTTCTGCACAGCAGGGGGTTGGACTGGATGGTTCGTGGTCTCTTCCAACTCTGGCCTGTAGAGTTCTAGGATGTTGCTATCTTCAATTTGTTGTACTCATGGTTTTCTATTCTGTTTACACTTCCTTTTCTGTGGTCCTTCAGACAACTGTTCCTTTTTCCTAGTCTTTTTTCAGGCAAAGGTAAAAGCCTACATGTGGAAGGGAGGGAGGTGGAGAAACCGTTCCAGCAACTGAAAGCTCATTTTCTAAATCACACGCAATCTCTCTCTCTCTCTCTCTCTCTCTTGCCCTATCTCTCTCTCTCTCTCTCTCTCAATCTCTTGCGCACACATACCACTCCTTCTTGTTACTATATCTTCTTATATATTCTTTATGTTACTTTTCTATGCATCCCACAATATGCTGGTCCCACCACAGTCTCCTTCCATTACCTAATTATTTTTTCTAAGAGCCAGTTCATTCTTGAACCAGCGGCTCCTCTTTGACCACAAACCAGTGTCCTCCTTCATTTCCATATTTGTTTGCAATTTGCAATAGACCTTTGTGAAAAACATTTCAATAACTCATGGGCATCAAGTATCTTAATCCTGAAGGGGAAAATGCAGTTGTTTCCTCATTTGTGTCACAGTGCAGGACTGTTCTAACCCTGGCAACCAAACCAAACTTTCTGTTTGGTTCATGCAGTGTGCGTGCTGTTCTTCCACTCTACTTAGAAAATGTGATAATGAATAGTTAACATTTTGTGATAGTGGCATCCATAAATTGTTGAATGGTGGCTTGCCCCCCCCTCATACCAAGAAAGTTGTAGTTACTCATGCTTAGGCAGATTTTGCATCCCTCCAAACTTCCTCTAATCGTTATTACAAACACAACACAACTGAGATTCTATGCAGAAAGGTTGAATATACAGAGAGGTTGCTTAGTTTTCATTCTTTGTTTACCTGGCATAATCTACCCAATAAATTTTAGTGAACATGTTTGTGGTACTCCTTTATCATTTTGTATAACCTCCTGCTAATCAATAATCATAATACCGATGAGCAATTAAGAACATGAGCAGTTGAATTATCAGGCTCCCCTCAGAGCCTAATAAATATATAATCACAGTTCTGCCTCCTAAAACTGATACCTCTGATCCTAATCTAAGTTGTGGGTATCTAGTATGGAACGAAAAATAGATTGCAATTACCTGGAGAACTATAAATGGTTTGAATCCAAAAATGTGTGTTTTGGTGGAAAGCAAGTGAAATTTTCCCACAATCATGTCTATTCAGATAGCAGAGGCTGGATGGAGTAGAGCAGAGGTGTAGGGGAAAAGAGAAACCCTGCATTGCTTTCAGAGATGTCATAATAGGTACTTGGGAGCTGTGTGTTCCAAAGGCAACATGATTTTTGTGCTAGTTTCTGAGATAAATTTCACATTGTGTTAGAAACATTGCTTTCTCCTCTTATCATAGCAATACAATAGCAATTATAGGACAGCACACATTCTCAGATCAAGATAAGACCATGATCCAGTGGTTGATCTGGTATTTTCTTAACAGGAACCACATTTATGGCCCACCTGAAAATCCACTGATGTAAATAATGACACATCTGGGAATGTTATATATATGGAGATATACACACACTGGGCCAATATCCTGCATTGGTAGACAGGACCTAAAGTTCCAGTCAGTGGAACTATGCCCCATCTTCCCTCTCATCTCCCTCAGAACCTATCTGCCTCATTCTGTCCTTCAACATCAACAGTTAGTGGCTGGAGGAGAGAGAGGGTGGTGGAGGGGTATCTGGCCTATAGCTGAAAGCACAATGATGACATTATTGTCTGGGCCTCTGGAAGACCCTTGGAGGATGCCTTGCCATTGTGCACCTGACGTAATTGGATGTTTCTCTACCATTTTATGTCTATTGGTCTGTAAGTGGCCATGTTGAGTGTCATCACCCTGAAACAGCTGGGTTTTAAGGGATTGGAGTTGTTGAGGTGTTGAATTTCTCCCTCTACAATGGCCAAAAAAGACACATTACCAATGTTATGCCAGCCAGAGAGAGAGATGATGGGCCACCAAATGTCCAGCCAGATTTCAGGGCACAATTACACAAATTCAGATCACAGTATCATAAAGTGACTAGGTAAACTAGTCCCTAGGTAAACTAGGTAAACCCATCCAGGCAGGTTATGAAATGATGTCTATTTTTTCATCAAAAATGTATTTCTGGTGAGAAAAAAAATGATAATTTACAAACTGTGTAATCCACAAAACTACTAAACCTGTCTCATGGTGCTAATTAGGGTACTGGAAGAGATTGCTGGATATAATGGGCCAAGAAATACCCACTTGGATTAACTTCAGTAAGTAAACCTCCTAGGGAGAATGAGTCAGGTGGACCACCTCGCTGCTTCTTCCTACATTGGTTCATTTATCTGTATTTTACAGTTGAACAAATTTAAAATACAATGAAGAATCAGAACCAGAAGGAATTTCAAGAAAAATATAAATCAAATGGATTGAATATTATTGTCTGTGGGGTTTTTTTAATACATTGATATAAGATACTGTTTTATGTGTCTCTCATGGTATAGATCTATTGCTTTTACTGTGATGACAAAGGACTATAATCAATAAAAATACCAAGTTTCAAATAATGTCTCTTTGATTTGTTTTTGTGCCCTTCAATCTCTGTTCCACATACATGCATACTATACATCAAGTATAGTTCTTGCCAGATTTCTTTCCATGTGGTATACATCTCTCATGAGCAGAAATGTGCAAAAGTTGCCTACGACCTCCTGATAAGCATACGTGAAAGCTTCTTTGCTGTGGATGTGGAATTTTTGGGGCATTGTACACTTTGGCCTATAATCTGGAGAAGCACTGATTGAAAGAAATGGAGGGGGGCAGTCAGTTCACCTAGTTGCATGTGCTGTATTTCAATAAACTCATCTAAGAAGTATTTCATATTTTATTATGTTCCAGGAACTAATATGAATGTATGCTATGTATAACCTAAATAGATATTCAACATGTGCCTTCCAGTATCCCCTCATTTTATGGTGCCCCATGAATTTCATAGGGTTTTCTTTGGCAAGGAATAATACTGAGAGGTGGTTTTGCCAGTTCCTTCCTCTTACAGCACCTAATATTTGTTGGTGGTCTCACATCCAAGTACTTACCCTGCTTAGCTTCCAAGATCAGGTAGGATCTGGTGCTGTTAGGTATTTAAGGCCATGATTAATTTCCTCATATGTGATACAAAGTAAAAGCAGAGATGTGCCCTCTGGTGGTTAACTGTTAAAATTGACAATGGGAAGCTTTTGTGCAGAGATGAACCAACATGTTATTCTTTGGAAGGGTAGAGAGATGAATAACCAAGATAATTTGACGTGAGAAGCAGTGCACCTATGTGCAAAGCTACATAAAAATATTACCAGACAGGGGTAAATAGTAGAAGTAACGTGGTGGTTTCCTCCCTTAAAACAGCAGTGTGCAAGACGTGTTGTATTGTTCCCATTCTTCTGACCATTCTGTACTCTCCTAATAGTGTGGCTGACTGTTACAAACATTACTTTGTGTTGATCCACATGAGGATCAGTTGGTCCGCTCTCTGGTTTCTTTTCATCAGCAGGCAAAAATTATTTAGATGGGTCCTTTGACTGTGAAGTGGTTATGACAGATGGGTCTTTTATCTTCTTTACTTTGTTTTAATATTTATTTATTTAAAATATTTCTCCTGAGGTGATATTCTCATGTTTTTAATATAATTGCTTGTTTCTTTTTTTCATTTTTGTTAAGTTTTTAGCTGCACTTTATTTTAATCTATATTGCAAGCAACATTAGGTCCCATGTTGGGAGCCAGAAGAGATATAATTTGAATGACTGACTGGATGCATGAAAAGGTGAGATTGCTTAGCTGTTTATCAACATATGCGCATACGCTTATGTAAGTTGTGCTGTGCATGAGGAGCGGCCTTCTTGGACGATTTAGAAAGGACGTATCCAGCTGATGGCGCCAAGAGCAGAATCTGTTGGTATGTGTCTTACTCATTGGAGCAGCAGAAAGCAAGCTTGCTCTCTCTTCTACGTGACACCCTTTCAGATATTTAAATATGGCTGTCATATCACCTCTTAATTTTCTCTTCTCCAAGTTAAATGAACCCAGCTTTTTAAACTGTTCCCCATAGGGCTTGGTTTTCAGTCTTTTTACTATCTTGCTCGCCCTCCTCTGGACATATTCCAGTTTGTCAATGTCCTTTCTGTACTGTAGTGCCAAGAACTGGACACAATACTCCAGGTGCGGTCGAACAGAGTGGTACTATTACCTCTCTTGGTTTGTATGGTGTAACTCCTGTTGATGCAGCCTAGAACTGCATTGAATTTTTTGCTGCCCCATCACACCTTGATTCATGTTTAGCTTGTGGTCAACTACGGCCCGAAGATCTTCCTCACATGTACTGCTTTCAACTTTTATGTCACCCATCCTGTATTTGCGCATTTCATTTTTCCTGCCTGCATGTAGTACATTTGTCCCTGTAGAAATTTATTTTGGCCGGTTTAGGTGTACATAGCTATGCAGCAGAGAAGCTAAGAAAGCCTGTTAAATGTACTGCAGTGATGCATGATGGGACATCAGCAAGCATGTCCTAATGCACAGTGGGACCTGGAAATGCCTAGATGTATGTCCACTTACGAAGATGTTAATCCCCAGCAGAATTCCAGCCTTTGTTAGTTTTGGCCCTCCAAGTAAGGGCAATCAATTGAGCAGGTTAAATATTTGGGGGTAGTTTGACAAGCCTCAGGAAGTAGAAATGCCCATTTAGATTCTGTTTTTCATAATGCACAGAGAACTGCTACAGCCATTCAGAATTATTATTTCACTAAAGGAGCACAGTTTATCCTTCCTGCAATCAAACTGTTTACAGTTAAAGCTTCGGCTCAACTGTTACATGGGGGTCAGCTGGGGTTATATAATAATATGATCTCTCTAGAAAGAGTTCAAACAAAGTTTTTGAGAAACATATTTCAGATTGCCCAATGTGTCCCAAATGCAATACTTTGAAGGGAGGCAGGAATTAGTAATCTGGAATCAAACATTTCTTCGAACATCTTAACTTCCTGGTTAAAGTTATACAATAACCTTAGTGGACTGACCCAGGTAATATTGGCGGATAATTATAAATCTTCATGGACAACAGCTATCCTTCAGAAACTGAACCCTTGTGGACTTTCCAGTGATACTGTTCTAAGGTTAGGCTTAGACCAAGCGAAATCTATTGTTAGACAAAGGGTCTTAGATATGGAAGGTCAGACAGAAATTGCTGCCTTTACTAACTACACATTTGCCAATAATCAAACACTGTTTTCTAAACCAGCCATATACTTATACTATGTTACAGTACCCAAATTTAGGAGAGCTTTATCATTGGCTCGATTCAGTATTCTGTCAACAGCAGTACTGGAAGGGAAATATGGAAAAATTCCCTATGAGACCCGATTGTGCTTTTGTGATAACTGATGCAATAGAAATTACAGTCCATGTACTTTTGTATTGTGAGTTTTATAGAGATATTTACTAACAGCTGATTACCCCCCTTTTAATCAAATTCTCAGGACATTCTGATGTTTTTTACTTATGCTATCTGTTGGATAATCAGGAACAAACGATTAAAATAGCTAAATTTTGCTACATTATGTGTAAGATATGCCTTTGAATGCTTAACAGTCCTTGATGCGAGTGAGATATTAGAAATTAACTTTGTTACTCACTTTTATGACTGTACTCATTTTATTGGTCAGTGACCAAAATGAAGTCTCTCTCATGGCCCTCCAAATATTGTTTTGACATGCAAGCAGTCTTTTCAGTTCTGTATAAGAAAAGAGAGACCTACAGTGTAAGGCCCCGCTTTGGGCCCCCCCAATATCGGTATGGGCACCATACCTAATTGGCACCATATTGGATTGGCAACTGTATTAATTGGCTCTGAGATTGAAATCAAGCCTGAGAAGGGAGGGAAGAAACCTGACTGTAAACATGAGGTTGCAGGCAGGTCAGCCTAAAACACCCTCTAGGTGTAACCTAGGTCATTTATCAGGTAAATCACTGCTGTTCCAGAGAATAAAAGTCTTAAACAGAAGTCAGAATATCTTCTATGAATATAGTGGTTTGAAGGGAGATGTCTCCCAGCAGGGCACTGATTGCTTCAATCCTGTTCCTGTACACTTGGATGTTTTCCCTGTTGTCCTGTCCTACCCACAATACAGAGCTATTATAACAGTCATCATGTTTATCACTCAAACACTACGAACATTAGTGGATTGATAGTCCATTGTCTGTGTTGCAACTCCCATTGTTCCACACCTAGAACTGCATATATCTTCCTTTGCCACAGGCTAATTTTTTGGGTACAAATGCCCCTGATTTCAGGATGCCCAGTGCAGTCTCTCGAAGGTTTACCCATCATTCTGGCTGGCTGGCTCCTGAACAAGAACTGTCCTTAGGTGTTACCTAAGCCAGGCCACATTTCAGCGTCTTCATACTCTTCTGGATTGGTAATTATAAACCCAAAAAAAGCTCAGCCTCTCTATCCATAATTTTTCCCTCCTTTTCTCCTTCAGTTAGCTCTTGTGTGAATGTTTGACTGTTTGTATTTTGTGTGCATGCATGAGTGAATTTCCATCTAATAAAAACACATTTTTAGCTTACTTTTGAATCTCTGGCTGGTTCTTTTCCTGTGTGAGCCTGTGAACATTGACAGAAAAGGTCTTGCTAAGTTGCCCCTCTCTCACAAGCCTCCTCTTTGAGCTAATTCATTCCCCATTTTTGCAAGGAGATACCTGGCATCGCAGGGTGGCCTTTCTGGCACCTACTTTTTGGGGTAACAAGATGGGTGGAGAATGCAGGCACTAGCCTGCACCCTTGCCCTGTGAAGTCAACACACATGGCAAAGAAAGTGCAGACATAGGTAACTGTTGGAGTCCCAGCCAGCTAGGAACACGTGTGAGTGAGAATCTAAGTTTTCTAAGCTAGATGCCCCCTCCACCACCTGTTTATCAGGTCCTAAAGGTCTTCTAGAATCATAGAATCATAGAACTATAATGCTGGAAGAGACCACAAGGGCCAGTGAGTGCAACCCCATGCCATGCAGGAATATACCACCAAAGCATTCCTGACAGTTGGCCATACAGCCTCTGTGTCACTCTTAAGAGGTGGGGAATGTTGGGGTCCACCTGCAAGGCCAGTGTCTCCTTAAAATTTGGGGGAAATATAGCTCAAAAGAGGCCTAGAAGAGGAGGGTAATGGCAGGATCTTTTCACCTATGGATACCAGTACTAACTGTGGAGATGATTCCAGTTAAAGTTAAGCAAAGTATTTTATCTGAATTGACAAACACACGAGAAACCAGACATGCTTAAGTACTGTGTAAGGCTATCACAATGTGAAGCAAAAATGGTAGGATAGAAAAAGATTAGATGGAAAGGGTGATAGTTACCAGTCCTGAAGGAGTCACAGCAGATTGGCTAAGACAGCATCTGAGGGTAGCAGAGAGGAACAGAACAGCACTCTGCAGCATCACATCTAATGAACTATATCCAACGTACTACAAATGGTTGTGGTCAAAGCTAGGGTCTTTATACCCTATTTCACATTCTGAAGGCGGTATGTTGACAAAGCTGTAATGGCTTTCCTAAGGGGTACAGAATTGACGGATTGCTTAACTCTGGACTGACAAATTCAGGAATTCTCAAAGATTATTGCCCGTGGTTCTGAGATTACTCCTGCTAATTCTTCTAGTACCCTTGGAGTATTGGCCCTGGAGACTTGAGTTCATTTAAAGTAGGTAGGTATTTCTGTACTTCCATTTTTTTCTGTACTTCCTCCTTTTCATGTGCTGTAGTTCATATACAGCACCATCTGCTTCTTTTTTCCCCAGGTAGAGCATTGTTTTCCTTTTGGGAGAAGACCAAAGCAAAGAAATTATTGAGTAGTTCTGTGGGGTTTTTGTTCCTGTTCCCTGTTAGCATTTCACCATTTTCTCATTGCAGAGTTTCTACTATTTCACTGCTATTTCACTATTTCACTGTTCTTCCTTTTGCTACAGACATAACCAAAAAAAGGCCTTTATATTGTTTTTAACCTCTGTAGCAAGCTTGAGCTCATTTTCTGACTGTCTCCCTACACTTGCTGGCTATTTGTTTGAATTCTTCTTTTCAATTTCTTGTACATGTCTCTTTTAAATGTTAGGCCCATTGAAAAGTTTTTAGACATTCATCTCATATTTGTGATTTGTTTAAAACTGTGCCTTCAAGAAAGTCTCATCCATCATGAACTCCCTTCTCTATAAGTTTACTGAAATCAGCTTTCTTAAAATGTAGAACTTGTGTCTGACTATGCTTGGCTTCCCTTTTCTGCTATAGAATAAACTCCAGAAGAACACGGTCACTTCCACCTCAGGATTCTGCACCTCCACCCTATCACCAGGTCATCATTGTCGGTTAGGATCAAATCTAAAATAGCTGTACTGTTTGTTCCCCCTTCCACCTTCTGGACAATGAAATTGTCTGCAAGGAAAGTGCAAAATTTGTTGGACCTGATACTCTTGGCAGATTTTGACTTCCGACAAGAATCAGGATAGTTGAAATCTCCCATCACTACTATATCTCTCCTTTCTGAGGCCATTTCTGCACAAGAGGGGAGGAGTGGTTCACCACGTGTCAAGAGCGGTGTTTTTATACTCCGATTCAGAAACTGTGCTGTCTGCACCCTCCATTTACATCATACTACTGCGGAGAACAGTGGTTGCTGCATCCACAACAGCAAGTCCCTGGCCATTCCCATTCCCCTCCCTCACCCCACCCTGCCATTGCTGATTGGTCTGTTTTTTGTTTTTTTTTAAGTATGTTTGTTGATACATGGGGGAAAAAAAACGCTTTAACAGTCCATTACCAGATCTACTCTTTTCCCACTGTCTAACTATCCTGACACAAACAATGTTCAAGGATGCTTTTAAGGTTCCCATCTTAGGAACATTTCACTTAGAGATCTAGTTTAATTCTCTGAGATTTACTTGCATGTAGACCTGCAGGTGCCCTGTTACTGACAGGTGTGAGTAGACAGGGGAGGCTCTCTGCATGTGTTTAAAGGCACTCTCTCATTTCTACTTTTGGGACCCAGGTTCTTCTAGGGGAAATTTAGCCCTGATGTAAACAGAGCTCCGATTTGGTGCAACCCTTGCCCCCCGGAGAATTAAGCCAAACCAGCTCTTGGTTCATCAGTTGGTGGTGGTGCCACGGGGCAAGGAAAAGGTGCAGTTTGGTGCGAGGTGCTGCTGTGCAGCAGCAGCTGAGTCTGAATTAGGGTAAAGGGGGGAGATTAGGAGAGGAGGGGCTGGGGCTGGGCTCTCCCTTGTTGCAAGGCTGGTGTGTGCCAAGGCAAAGAGGCACCACCTGTGGTGCTCAACTGGCCAATGGCCCGCCTTCCATTTCCACTTCCTCCTTTTTTCTTTCCCTGGAGACGCTGATGAGTGCAGATCCAGCCCAGCCGATTGATCCTGGCTGCATGGCTGTGAGTCGAGGGTGAAGAAGCACAACGCAAAACTGCAGTGGCAGCGGCAGGCAAGCCTGTGATGACCTTTGTCCCAACGGGGTAGAAGATCTGGCTGGGAGGCTGAGCAAAAAGCTGGCCAAACAGAGAAAAAGGTGTGGGTAAGGGGGAAGAGATGCATGATGACAATAATGAATAATGGAGAGAGAGAGAGACAGAAAAGGATGGGAGGGACAGCCTGGGAATGCGCATAGCAGGCCACTTCTGCGCTGTGAATCGATGCTGCAGTTCTGCATGTAGGCGAAAAATGAAGCAGAACCAGTTTGGGAAATTTACATTGGAGTTTTTCTGGGTTTTGGATACAGTGGTTTCTCATCGCAGTGAACTGTTCTAGGAGCTGAAAACGTGCAGAACCACGAGGAAAACTCCGACGCTAAAATGCTACAATGTGCAGATTGGAGGGTAAGAATTTGATGCTACTATGATGTATCAACCTCATGCGGAAATGGCCTGAATGTTTGGTCATCTGTTCCAGGAAGGCATCATCCAAGTCCTTATTCTGGGTTTGAGGTCTGTAGTAGACCACCACAATGACAACACTGTTGGTTCTCTCCAACTTAATTTTTACCCAGATGCTCTCAACCTAGCATCCAGGTTTAAGTCATGAAAGCATTTTTGACGTACAGTGCTACTCTTCTTCCATTTTTGTTTGGTCTGTTTCTCTGAAATAGGTTATACTCCTCTATTGCTATGTTCCAGTCATGAAACTCATGCCACTGTGTTTCAGTTATGCCTGTTATATTTGCTTTGCTGTGCTATGAGTTCACGTTCATCTTGTCTATTTCCCATGCTCTGTGCATTAGTGTAGAGGCATCTTAGACCATGGGTCCCCCAGCTGTTTATTTTTCTTTCCTTCTCACTGTTTTCTCCCTCTCTGTCCTGTACTGTTTGCTCAGTTCTTCCTATAAGATTTAAGTATCATCTCCAGCACTTGATGGATGCTTGCCTTCAAGAATGCTCTCACCCTCCCCCTGCCCAATAACTCAGTTTAAAGCCTTCCTGATCAGGTTTGTGAGCCTCTTAGCAAAAATGTTCCTGCCAACTGCTGTGATATGCAACCCATCACTTGCCAGAAGTTCATCTTCATGAAACTATATTGTCCAAGAGGCCAAATTGTTCCTGGTGGCGCTATTTGTGGAGCCAGTTGTTCACCTCCACTAATTTTCTCTCCCTTCCTGTGCCATGTACTTCAACTCGGAAAAGAAGAAATGACAACATGTGCATTAAGGTCCTTCAGCTTCCTACCCTGAGCCTCATGAACCCTTATGATCACTTGAAGGCTGTGCCTTGCAGTGCAGTTCCCACATAGACCAAAGGAAGGGATAACAGTTGGTGGGCTTGACCAGTTTTGTCAGCTACTGTGTCACAGATCTTTGCCTCAGGGAGATAACACACGTTACAAGACATCCTCTCAGGCCGACAAATCATTATTTCTGTCCCTCTCAGCGGGGAGTCCTAGAAATCATAGAAATCATAGAAATGTAGAGTTGGAAGAGACCACACGGGCCATCCAGTCCAACCCCCTGCCATGCAGGAACACCCTCAAAGCACTCCCGACAGATGCCCATCCAGCCTCTGCTTAAAAACCTCCAAGGAAGGAGACTCCACTACACTCCGAGGCAGCATATTCCACTGCCGGACAGCCCTGACCGTCAGGAAGTTCTTCCTGAGGTTCAGGTATTCCACCAGGTTTTCCTTTCCTGCAGCTTGAATCCATTGCTCCTTGTCCTGGTCTCTGGAGCGGCATTAAAACAAGCCCTCTCCCTCCTCTACATGGCATCCCTTCAAATATTTAAACATAGCTATCATGTCCCCTCTTAACCTTCTCTTCTGCAGACTGAACATACCTAGCTCTCTAAGTCTATCCTCATACGGCATGTCTTCCAGGCCCCTCACCATTTTGGTCGCCCTCCTCTGGACCTGCTCCAGCTTGACCATGTCCTTCTTGAATTGGGGTGCCCAGAACTGGACACAGTATTCAAGATGAGGTCTAACCAAAGCAGAGTAGAGTGGTACCAGTACCTCCCTCGATCTAGACACCATACTCCTATTGATGCAGCCGAGAATTGCATTGGCTTTCTTGGCTGCCGCATCACACTGCTGACTCATGTCCAGCTTGTGGTCTATTAGGACTCCTAGATCCCTTTCACATGTACTGCCATCCAGCCACGTGTCCCCCATCCTATATTTCTGCATTCCATTTTTTCTACCTAAGTGTAGGACCTCGCACTTCTCTCTGTTGAATTTCATTTTGTTAGCCTTGGTCCAGCTCTCCAATTTGACCAGGTCATTTTGAATTTTGATCCTGTCCTCTGGCGTATTAGCAACCCCTCCTAATTTGGTGTCATCTGCAAATTTGATGAGCATGCCCTCTATTCCTTCATCCAAGTCATTGATGAAAATATTGAACAGCACTGGGCCCAGGACAGAACCCTGTGGCACCCCGCTAGTCACTTCTCTCCAGGATGAAAAGCAGCCATTGGTGAGCACCCTTTGGGAACGGTCAGTCAACCAGTTAGAGATCCACCTGACAGTAGCTCTGTCTAGCCCACATTTTACTAGCTTCTTTGCAAGAATGTCATGGGGAACTTTGTCCTCTACTAACCTGAGTTGTGCTGTATTGTATTTGTATTTTATCATTATTTTTATATTTGAACTTCCTTTTAAAAACTGTTTTAAATTAATATTTTTAATTTACTGTTTAACTTTTTTTAACTTTTGGTGTTGCCATAATTTTAATTGTATATATTTTTTAGCTCAGATTGTTAGCTGCCTGGTGTCCCATACTGGGAGAAAGGTGGGAGATATAGATATACATTTGTGCTGTAGATCTTTTGAAGCATGTTGTATTGGCAAGTTGTGCCAACCTCTTGTATGCATTGGATGAATTTTGATATTTTGGCCTGCTCTCTGTTTTCTGGAAAATATTTTTCCTGGAGCAGATAATGAGGTGGTTTCTCTGGAGATTTTGTTTGGGATTTCTCACCTTCATACGGGATCATTTTATTTAGTTTATTGAAATTATCCTAAATTATCCTAAATCATCCTAAACAAAATAAAAATCATATTCTTCACATTTTATGTGAGATATATTCATTAAAAAGGTATGCACCATAGGTCCCCCATAACTGTATGACCAGTACATGTGATTTCACTCATCTGAGGTGAAATGTGGTCCAAAACTATAATATAAATTTAATTGTAATTAAATAGAAATTGAAATAATAAAGTGAAATACAGTATTGCATGGAAAATGGAAGGGGGACAGGTTGCCTACCTGTAACTGGAATTCTTTGAGTGGTCATCTGTGAACTCACACAAATGGGTCATCTGTCCTTGCACAGTCTGCCTTTTGGAACCTTCTAAAGCCCTAGAGTTAGTGTTTTGGTGGTAACCCTGCCCCCTGCTCCTGAGTCTATATAAGCTGCCTGCCCGCCAAAATCCCTAGTTCCATGGTTGCCAAAGGCAGTAACCAAAGGACCAAAAGACATAGCAGGACATAGTGAGGAGAGGCAGGGCAGAACTGTGTGAGTTCACAGATGATCACTCAAAGAACCCCAGTTACAGGTAAGCAACCTGTCCTTCTTTGTGGTTTCTGTGACTCACACAAATGTGAGACTAGTGAGCTACACACCATAGGAGGAGGCAGTGTCATGCTACAGAAAAAAAGAGAACCACTCTCCTAAATGCAGCATCACTGGTAGCTCTATTGTTTATTCTGTAGTGTGAGATGAAAGTAGATCGATGAGACCAAGTTGCAGTAGATGGCTGACACCATTTCATGCAGGAGTATTCCTCATAGAAAAGCCACTGAAGCGGCCATAGCCCTTATGGTTTGACTCCTCAGTTGTACAGGGGGCTGTTTGCCAGCCAGTTCATAGGAAAGTCTGATGGTAGAGGCCACTCACTTGGGAAGTCTCTGGGCTGAAACAGGGAGGCCCTTCTTGATGGAAGAATAGCAGAGGAAAAGTCTTTAAGAGTTTCTGAATTCAGCTGTGCACTGCACATAGAATGCAAGAGCACAGCAGGTATTCAAGCTCCAGTTCTGATGATCGGTTCTGTATAAAGCCAGGAAGGACTATGTTCTGGTTGAGATGGATCCTTGGCATGGGCTCCCCAACCATCCATGGAGGCATCAGTTGTCATCAAAGTTGATGGAGGTGGTAGTAAGACATTTTGCTTGCCAGGACATTTTGACACAAGTGCCACCATGTTAGAGACCGAGCTGCCAGCCAAGGTATTGAGGACCATCAAGGCTGATGGTGTCAAAGGGGACTGAAGTTCCTCAGGAACCAGGCCTGTAGAGATCTCATTCGAAGCTTGGAGAAGAGCATTACTGCCATGGTGCATGCCATGAGCCTGAGGAAGACCTGAAAGATTCTTGCTCTGACATGTCTCACTTGTTGGACTCTTAATGCCAAGGTGAGCAGCCATTCTCATCACTCTCTTGGAAGTAAGGCAGACTCTTTCAGGGAGTAGAGGATTGTGCATATGAATTGGAGCCTCTGTCAAGGAACAAGATGGGACTCCTGGTAGTTGATCATCAGTCCCAGCCTGTTGAGGAGCTTGATTGTGGTGTCGATGTCCCAAAAGAAGAGGCAGTTGCAGAACAGGAAACAGGACAATGCCACGCTGTCAAAGAGCTGCTGCTACCACCACCATACACTTTGTGAATACCCTTGGGACTGCGTTGAGTCAGAAGCGTAGGACTCAAAAGCGATATGCTCTCTTGCCAACTGCAAAGGTCAGGAACAGTCTGCAATCAGGCGAGATAGACATGTGGAAGTACACATCTTTAAGACTGAGTATTGTGAACCAATCCCAATGAGGCTTGATGTAGAAATTTATTCCTCTGAGGTCCAGGATGGGGCAAAGACCTCTGTCCTTCTTGAATAGCAGGAAGTACCAGGAGGGGAAACTGTAACTCAGGTTCGATAAGGGGATCGGTTCTATTGCTCTTTTTTGAAGGAGCGTGTCAATCTCATCGTTCAGCATCTGAGATGGCTGAGTTATGCAGATGCAGGCTACAGGGGGAAGCTTTTGAAACTCTATGTTGACAATGTCCAGAACCCAAGCGTCGGAGGCAAAAGAGGCCCAAGCCAAGGGGTACTTGCTCAACCTGTCCCTGAAGGGACAGTTGTAGAGGCCTGGTGATAACGCAGAGATGGTGGATGGTAAAGGTAAGTGTATTGTATCGATGACAGTGGCAATGAAACATGACGAGGTAACAGAGATGGTATCAACAGTGATGGTATCATCCTCGATACCATCAAACATAATGCTTAGACGGGTCTGCTTTTTTCTTTTTGCCTGGTCGAGGGCAACCTACACAAGGTAGGTTGTTGAATGGTGGGCTGGGAGAATCTTTGTATAGATGGAGCTGGTCTGTAGGTTGGTACTGTTGGTAGAGGTACCAGTATGCATATTGTTGGGGCTGGATCCTGTACTTTTTGGCTGTCATTCTGATTTTTTGACTGTGCTCCAGTTGCTCATCCGTGGCCGAGTTGAAAAGTCCAGCATTATTGAAGGGAAGATCCTCTACTGGAGCCCTTGCCTGTTGTGAAAGACCAGATGACCGAAGCCAGGCATGGTGACGCAGGGCAACAACACCAGGAAAGGCTTTAGCAGTGCAGTCAGTAATGTGGCAGGCTGTACCAATTTGTTGGAATGTGAGACAGTGAGCTTCTGCATAGAATACATTCACTACTCACTTGTCATCTTTGGGCAGCCAATCCAAGAAAGCTTTGGTCTTATTCCAAAAAATTGTTGATAGGCACCTATTCAAGCAGGTTAAGAGACCTGGTTATTTTCAGCATCTGGTCAGAGAAGGCCCTGACATCATCAGTTGGTGAAATTGGTTCACCCTGCACTACCGACTCATCTGGGAACTAAGGAAGGGGTTCCTCTGCAGACTCTTTGGAGGAAGAAGAGGAAGTTGAAGACAAATGCTATCGACAGTGGTGAACCACCAGAGTGGTGTTGCATCATGTAGGCTGTGACACTTCTTCTGGTACATGATGGTGGTAGACATAGCAGAAACCTGTGCAGTTGCAGGGGCTGGCAGAGAGTCCTCCATGCATCATCTCTTAGGTGGAGGCCCTGGCATAGGAGAATGTGAGGGGATGTTGATAGTGAGCATCAGTGCAGTGGAGAGTGCCTTCAGAGCTGAGGGGTATAAGCTTTCTCCTTGTATGTATGTCAAGAATAACAATGGCAATGGCGTGATCTGTAATAATCATTGGAGGAGACAGAATAATCCTCTGAATCATAAGGAGAGTACCTGCTGTAGATGTTGGTCCAACGCTGATGAGGGCAGTGAGAATTGTGGTGGTGTGAATAATCACTACGAGAGCGTTGATGTCAACATCACGACTGTGCTGATGATACTGATCTCGACAGAGTGCAAGATGGAAATCTGCGGTGTTGGAGCTGAGGTTGTGATGGAGGATGAGTTTCTGCAATAGTTACATCTGCTTACAACCTCCGACCTCGAGTGAGATACCGAGTGGCTCCTTGGGAGGGAGCCCATTGTGAAGGAGAAGAACCAATGATTTCACCACCGGATATGGCCCTGGACTCAGCCAAGCCAGGAGAGGGAACAAGTCCCTGCTCTGATGGCGATGCCTCTTCCTCGATACCAATGGAAGTCTCCCTGACTGAGCCACCGGAGTCAAGAGGGACAACAATCTCCTAGGATGGCAAAGTTTGCTGCTCAAGTCTCTCAGTTGGAGAACGTGAAGGAAGGGCATCTCTTGCTCTCTTCTTCTTTTTCTTTGACAGCTTGTGAGAGATTAAGTGATCAGGCATACATGGTACTGCTATAGGGGAGTGAAGGCCAACCTCTTTTGAAGTTGATGGAGGTATAGCCACTGGTGCACTAGTCAGAATCGAAGAGGGGCGGTCATGAAAAGACTCTCCCGATCCTGAGCACTGGGAAGGAGGCCTGGAAGAAGAGGATGCAGTGGACAGAGGTTTTGATACCGTCCTGCTTCCAGGCTTAAAAGTTGAGCCTGAGCCTGTGATTTCACGTTATTTTTTATTTTTATTTTTTTTAAAAAAGTTATTAAAGATTTTAATTAAAAATAAAAGAAAATTCCCCCTTGCCACTTCCAGGCTTATTTTCCAGTTGAATCTGCTTGTTTTCAATCCATTCACACATAATTACTACTTGCTCAAAGAATTTGTTACATCTTACATCATTACACAGTTGCTTTGTTGCATTGCCTTGCTACCTTGTTACATTATGTTATTACATTGTCTTGCTACATTGTTACATTAGATTACTTGCAAACTTACTTTATTCTTCTTTCTTTTCTTGTACTATATCTTTATCCAATCCAAAACTTCTCTCCATTCTCTTTCAAAGTTCTGGATAGGTTTCTTTCTCAAAGAAAATGTTAACTTTTCTGTCTCTACCATATCCAGGACTTTTGATTTCCATTCTTCTATACCAATATATTTCCTTTCTTTCCAATATTGCGCATATATCAGCCTTGCAGCAGTTATCAAATATAACAATGTCTTCTGATGAGATCTTATTTTACTTTGTTGCGTATTTAACAAATAAAATTCTGGCTTTATTTCAAAATGTACATTATAAATTCTTTGGATTTCATCATGTATTCCCTTCCAGAATTTCCTTGCTATCTTAAAAGACCACCACATGTGATAAAATGTTCCCACCTTTTCATCACATTTCCAACATCTTACATTTCCATTTTTAGTTATTTTTTGCAATCTTTCTGGTGTCATATACCATCTATGTTACATTTTTTAAAAATTTTCTCTTAAGTTTAGGCTTGGTGTAAGTTTTATATATGTCTTCCATGCCCTCACCCATGTTTCTAGTTCAATTGGATGTCCAACATTTTGTGCCCACCTAACCACTGTATCTTTAACTACCTCTGATTCCATTTCTCTTTGCAGCAAAAGTTTATTCAATTTAGAGATCATTTTCTTCTGGTCCCCTCTTATCAATAAATCTAGTTCATTTTCTTTTCTCTCAAATCTGTATAATTTTTGATTCATTTTAAATCTCTCCTTAAGTTGTCTCCATGGGAACCAGTTAAATTCATGCCCTGCAGCTTTTAATTCTTCTGTACACATTCTTGGTTTATCTCCTTCCCATTTCAACAACTCTTGATAGGTTAATGAATTTCCTTGTTTTGTTAAAGCAATTTTATATGCTTCTTGAGGTGAGGTCCACATCAAGAGTCTTCTATAAAATTTATGCTTTATTTGTAACCAAACTTTCAATAGTGTCTTCCAAAAGCAATGGTTATTAAACTCTTTATCCACTGCTATTTTATCATAGCATAGATATCCCATGCCATCCAAACCTATTATTTATTCCTTCGAGTTCTTTGATTGGTGTATTTTCTACTTGTATCCAGTCTTTAATCATGTCCAAACAGCATGCTTGATAATAGGTTTTTAGTGCTGGTACATCAAAGCCTCCTCTTTCTTTTGCGTCTTGTAATATTTTAAATCTTATTCTTGGTTTCTTCCCTTGGCCAAATAAATTTTTGTAATTCTTTTTCTGTGATTTCTCTTTAAATGCCATGTTGGTCATGCTCAGAGCTCTCTCTCTCTCAAAGCAAGGCCTTAGGCCTAGCTGCTCTGTTCTGTCTTGTCTGTAATGTAAATAATTAACAATGGGAGCCAGGCACAAAAAGCACTTAGAATGGCCGTATCTGTCAAGGATTTTCTGACCCCAGATAGAGTAGCATTTGAAGAATGGTGCTGAGGCCATAAACCAGAGAAATGAGGCCAACGAATGAAGACAAGCAAGGTATCGAGGGCAAGCGAAGGATTGAAAACCAGAGAAGAGAAGTATGAAAGCCAAAATGCTTAAGGACAAGCCATAAGTCGACAATCAGACTGATAAGATTGTAGACCAAAGAAAAACTCTAAAGAAGGCTCCTAATGGTGCTGCTGCTCCAGCAAACAAAAAGGAATTGAGGATTTGGGTGAGAAGGCACCTTATACAGCCTCAGGGGCAGGGGATGCGGTTACCACCAAAAAGCTAGTTCTAGGGCTCTTAAAGTTTCCGAAAGGCAAACTGCACAGACACAGAAGACCCATTTGTGTCACAGAGAACACAACTAATGGAAAATTGCAGCAAATGGCACCCCATTTACTTGTGCTTTTGCACTGTCTTTGTTTCCTTGCTGTATACACATGCTGTAAAACTGCCAAATCTTGTAGTAGGCCTCTCAGTTTCTGTATGTGATCTGATTGTGGTACAGTGTCCTTCTGTAAAATTCTTGTGCTTGTACAGTACAGTAAAATCCTTGTCCATATACAGTACTATAATAAAGTCCTGCTTGAGTGCTTATATTATCTGTAGTGGCTCCAATGTTCAAGAGTGGTTGCTGGCAATCCTGATAAGGCTAAGAGAACCCATAAAGAGCTTCCTTAAAGTGAGGAGAAGCTTCTTGACTTAGGAAAGAAAACAAAATGTGCACTGAGGTTTGCAAGATCTATGATCTTTGTTAATTTATAAATTTACAAATTACATACACACACACACACACACACACACACACATATATAGTTATAATTATAATTAATTATATATATGTGTGTGCGTGTGTGTGTATACATATATATACATATACATATACATATACATACATACATACATACATACATATATATATATATATATATATATTAGATATTATAATTTTATAATTATAACTATAATAAAATTGTATAAAATTATATTTCATACATTATAAATTCTGAAGCAGGGAAAAGAAATCCATGCTCTTGCACCTCAAACTACAAAAGTTACCTCCACAGTGTGTAACAGGTGCTTGTTAAAAACGGAATAATAGAATCATAGAGTTGTAGAGTTGGAAGAGACCATAAAGCCATTAAGTCCCACTCCCTGCCATACAGGAATACATTCTCAAACCATTCTCAACAGATGGTCTGTTTAAAAACTTCCAAACAAGGAGATTCCACTGCACTCCAAGGCAGCATATTCCACTGTCAAACTGCTTTTACCATCAGGAAGTTCTTCCTAATGTTTAGATGGAATCTTTTTTCCTGAAGTTTGAAGCCATTTGTCTGTGTCCTAATCTCTGGAACAGCAGACAACAAACTTATTTTAAGGTATAGCCAACCACCTCCTCTGACAAGAACACAAACAGACCATAGCTATTGCAGGTGGTTACAACAGCTCCCTCATATTCCATATTGAATAGGCACTGAAACAGAAATCTGGATCACCTCCTCAATACTTCCCTGCCAGTTGTCTACAGCCAACGCTGTTTGGCTTTCCCTGGTAACAGAGCTCCTGTTCAACTGTGTGCACTGCAAGGCAGCAGTGCTAGCGGCTGCTACTTCCACCTCAAGCAGGTCACCTCTGTTCTCTTCTGAAGGACTGAGCCTGAAAGCCACTGGCAGCAGTTATATAGAGCTAGTGGCTCTCCTTACTTTGTCTTTCACAGGGACAAAGTAGTTGTCTGACTTGACATAACCACCTAAACTAGGCCATCGTGCTCTCCACCTTCTAGTCCCAGCCCACCTCAACACTGTACACTCCCTCAATGTTAGATGGGCCCTGGTTTACTATATTCAGAAGATGGTCTCCTATGCTGCACCAACAGACTTTTTCTGTGCTATGGCAGTCCCAGGAAAGAGAAAGAGATATCAGCCAAGCTTCTTTCCAAATTGGTCTTGCATGTGATCTCTTTGGCCTACAACTTGACAGGTTGTTCTGTTCTGGCCGCACTCCACCAAGGCTGTTGTCACCTCTGCTGCTCTCTTTCATAACGTCCTTGTGTCAAAACTCTGCAGAGCAGCAACTTGATCACAAGCCTCCACCTTCACGAGCCACTACAGGCTGGATTGCAGATCTAGAGCAGATGCAAGCTTTGGCCATGCTGCTCTGCCATTTGTTTGTCAGTGACCTGCCCACCATCCCCTGGTAGGCTTTTCAGTCACCCATATGTGTGAGGTACAGGGACTGCAATGAAGAACAGCTTGCTTATCTGTAACTGTGCTTCTTCAAATGGTCATCTCTGTCCTAACACAATCCCAGCCTCCCTCCCAGCTTTCAGGTCCCTGTATCTCCGTAAGTGGACTTCAAAACTGAGAAGCAGCATGGCTGGCTAGGATATGCATAGTACACAAGGGGGTAGAGGTCAAGGTGCTCAACTCTAGAATTTTCTGAGATGGGTCTCTGTGCAGGTGCTAAAGCCTCGTCTGTGTGAGGGCACAGATGACCACTCGAAGAACCACAGCTATAGGTGAGCAACCTGTTCATCATAACCCTGCTTGCAGGTTTCAGCTGTCTGGCAGATGCCTAAACATGTTACTAGAAGAATAGATATCACTGGTCTCACCTGGATTCCCTCTATAGAACTTATGGCACTTAAGGATTTCCTCTATATAACTTTAAATATGACACACCTTGTCAAAACTCTAGATGGCCAATTTCTTTGCTTTCCTTTGCAAGATCTATGATCTTTGTTAATTTATAAATTTACAAATTATATATATATATATATATATATATATATATATATATATATATATAAAATTATAATTATAATTAATTATATATATGTGTGTGCGTATATATACATATATATATATATATATATATATATATATATATATATATATATTAGATATTAGATATTAGATATTATAATTATATAATTATAATTATAACTATAATAAAAGGAACTGCTTGCTATAATCTTTGAGAAATCTTGGAGGACAGGAGAAGTTCCAGCAGACTGGAAGAGGGCAAATGTTGTCCCCATCTTCAAGAAGGGAAAAAAAGAGGACCCAAATAATTATCGCCCAGTCAGCCTGACGTCAGTACCCGGAAAGATCCTGGAGCAGATCATTAAGCAGTCAGTTTCTAATCGCTTATAAAGCAATGCGGTAATCACGAGAAGTCAACATGGATTTCTCAAAAATAAGTCATGCCGGACTAACCTTATCTCTTTTTATGATAGAGTTACTAACTTGATAGATGAAGGGAATGCTGTGGATGTAGCATATCTCGATTTCAGTAAGGCCTTTGACAAAGTTCCCCATGACATTCTTGCAAAGAAGCTAGTAAAATGCGGGCTGGACAGGGCTACTGTTAGTTGGATTTGTAATTGGTTGACCAACCGAACCCAAAGGGTGATCACGAACGGCTGCTTTTCATCCTGGAGAGAAGTGACTAGCGGGGTGCCACAGGGTTCTGTCCTGGGCCCAGTGCTGTTCAATATCTTCATCAACGACTTGGATGAGGGCATGCTGATCAAATTTGCAGATGACACCAAATTGGGAGGGGTTGCTAATACTCCAGAGGACGGGATCAAAATTCAAAATGACCTGGATAGATTGGAGAGCTGGGCCAAAGCTAACAAAATGAAATTCAACAGAGAGAAGTGTAAGGTCCTACACTTAGGTAGAAAAAATGGAATACAGAAATATAGGATGGGGGACACGTGGCTGGATAGCAGTACATGTGAAAGGCATCTAGGGGTTTTAATAGACCACAAGCTGAACATGAGTCAGCAGTGTGATGCGGCAGCCAAGAAAGCCAATGCCAATGCAATTCTCGGCTGCATCAATAGGAGTATGGTGTCTAGATCGAGGGAGGTACTGGTACCACTCTACTCTGCTTTGGTTAGATCTCATCTTGAATACTGTGTCCAGTTCTGGGCACCCCAATTCAAGAAGGACATGGTCAGGCTGGAGCAGGTCCAGAGGAGGGCAACCAAAATGGTGAGAGGCCTGGAAGCCATGCCCTATGAGGATAGACTTAGGGAGCTGGGTATGTTCAGTCTGCAGAAGAGAAGCTTAAGAGGGGACATGATAGCCATGTTTAAATATTTGAAGGGATGCCATGTAGAGGAAGGAGAGGGCTTGTTTTCTGCTGCTCCAGAGACCAGAACAAGGAGCAATGGATTCAAGCTGCAGGAAAGGAGATTCCACCTGAACCTCAGGAAGAACTTCCTGACAGGGCTGTCCGGCAGTGGAATATGCTGCCTCGGAGTGTGGTGGAGTCTCCTTCTTTGGAGGTTTTTAAGCAAAGGCTGGATGGCCATCTGTTGGGAGTGCTTTGAGGGTGTTCCTGCATGGCAGGGGGTTGGACTGGATGGCCTGTGTGGTCTCTTCCAACTCTACATTTCTATGATTCTATGATTTCTATGGGTATTAGGAAAAATGCCTTCAAGGTATTTCAGAGCTCATCTCTTACCACCCCTTGATGATCACAGATAAGTAGCAACTTTTTCCCAGCATGTTAGACAGGCTGCAAAGATGGATGCATAATGCTGCACATGAATACAACAGCTCCCTTCCCCCAGAATACACGGGAGTGTCTCTTGTGTGCTCCCTGAAAACAAACCAAAACAAAACACAAGAAAAATTCTCTCCCAAATGCCTCCAAAGATCTTCCATGGGGCATCAGGGTGGTATTTACCCTTTTTTTCTTAGCTCCCCTGGGCTATTTTTAATGACAAAAAGTGAGTGGAAGAAAAAGGAAGTGGAAGTCACTTCTTGTTTCAACAAACAAGGCCACCTGCGCTCCTAAATTGGTGGTGGTGGGGAATGTGGAGAAATGACTCCCCCATGACTTCTGTGGTGCATTGGGGGGCAAAAAATTTTTTTTGAAAAAAAACCTGACAAAGGGGAGACAAAGGGCTTCTCCTATCCTTGCCCTAGTGTGAAGCTTTTTAGGAATGGGATTTTATACTTTGTTTCTGAAATATGTAACAAGGCTGTTCAATTTTAGGGAATGTTAACTGCTGTCGTCTATATTTGTGGCGATAGTAATAATAAAAGTAATAATCTGAAAGTGAAAAAACTGATCTCCCTCCTCAAGATGGCTACAAAAAACGGGGGGACAGATTATGGACATAAAAACTTGTTATTGTCTTTTCCAGTACAAAAACTATTACACTCTACCCATACAATCTATTAAACTGTTACTCCATTAAAACTGCTCCATAAAGCTCCATAAAAACTTTCTGATGCACAGAATTCATCAGTGGTATTTCAAGACACTGCCATCAAAGTAATTTGATCTTTTAAAATCCATATCAGAGAATAATACATCGATTATTGTTGGTTTTCAGTGTACCTTTCTTGTTGTTAATATTTAAATATAACTTTAAATGTCATATATGTTTTTCAAAAAAATCATATAGATCAAATTATTCTAGTTAACATACACAAATCAAGGTGATAAGTCAAATATGTTGATTACTAGAATGTTGCTGGGGCATCTATAGCATTCTTTGTGAGTTAATAAATAATTGGAAACAAAAGAATAGAAAAGACATATTTGCCTCTTAACAACTGATATGGGAGCAATACATATTGGTGTTAGTGCTTTTCAGTGTTTCATGCAATGTTTCTATTTGGTTAAAGACCTAGGAAGCTTGTACAGTTCAAACTGATACGCTTTTAAAGGCTGTCCTCTACTGAATGACCATCACCCAATAAATTCCCATTTCTTGCCAAAGACCAAACTGCGATGCATTATTAACATCATAGAAGAATAATCCAACTGGGATGTGACTAAGGCATATCTCACTTGTGGCTGAATCTGACATGTCTTAGAATAAACACAGCTCTCTAAATGCACGTCTGGTCGCCACTGAAACTTGAGATTCCAGGTTCAAGGTTGTATCCAGGAGTATACCCAGTCAGCAAACCTGTGTTTTTATGGGAAAGTAATCCCTACCCAGCACAGGGTAAATGCAGCTGTAACTTCCATTCTGTTTCCAAGCACATTCCTTGTGAAATGCCCCAAAGATACCCTGTTATCAGCATTATGAGAGTTATACCAGGCTAAGTCACCAAGAGTTCTGGACTGGACAAACAATAGTTTGTTTGAAACTTGCTAGACTTTAGGTTAAAGAATGGATTTGTATCATCATACCACGGTTCAGGAAAAATGGTAAACAGCAACCACCTGAGAGGGAAGCAGAAGCTTCTTTGTAAACCTGGAGGAATACAGAAATGTTGTTCATACGACCAAGGTCTGTCCATCCTCATTCCAACAATGCCAGACAATGGAATATTGTGATGACATCATAACTGAAAGAGGGAAAAAAATGCCACAGCAAAAGAAGAAAGCAACTTTATTACTATTGCATAAACAGTGGTTAAAATTATACTATTTTTTATACAGATAAGATATGTACAGTGGATTAAGTAGGCAGGATATATGGCAGTATCTTCCCTTTATATATTTTGTACAGTGCAGTAATATTTTGTGGGTATATATTAAAATAGTTCTTTTTTTTTCCCTTAGAAAAGTAGCATGCAAGGTAATGCATTTTAAAATGTATGCATGTATTAATTTATTTGTCCCATGACAGGTCACAATTTCAGCCTTCCTTGCAATTGTTATTTGAAATAATAGTGTGTCAAACTGGAGAAAACACATTGCTAAAAGTTGATGAAAACTGGTAAGAGCCTTTCTCTTTTGTTTTAGTGATTAGAATTAACACATATGAGTTCCACTATTTCTCAAGTGCCTAAACAGAGCTGACATACAATGGGGAAAAATAAAAATAAATTATCCCCATGATTACCTATTTTCTTCAGGCTCTGTTGAGATTCGATGTGTGAGCCTGCTGTCTCTTGCCCATTATGTGTTATATTAGGAAAAAAAAAAAGTAAACATACAATAATTATTTGATCAACCATACAACTGATGTGCATATTAGTTTTTGAGAGATGTTACATATAGGGTGATGAGCAGTGGTGGGGGGAAAACACAGTTTCAGTAAACTATATTGGATCTGCTTGTACAAAAATACAAGGAATTGCTGGTCTGAAGGGGGATACTGTCTGTGTTACTATTTCTGGGTGGCGATGTGATGCAATAGTATATGGAGGTCATTCCCCTGTAAAATGGCAGGCATTATAGTATAACATTTTGGTACCGCATTAAGGGGCATAGTTTTGGCTCCACAGATCAGTAATACGCCTGGTTGTATCACTAATGGGCTTGTGGTGGAACATGTTAAGCTAGAATTTGAGCTAAGCTTTTCCCCTGTGTGCTGAATGGCAGCCATTATGGAGCATGCAGCCCGATGAAGGGCGTCAAATATAACTGCCCCTTTTTTATTTTGGCAATTTTACTTTTTTTTACATTATAGTTATTTCTAGTGCAAACAGGATCTAGTGAGGGAAAGGGCAGAAAACAGGCATATGCTATTTGTGATGCACATTTATGTTAATTATTCTGATTAGTAGCAATCAGATCCTAATATACAGTATAAACGAACTGACAAAAAGAATCTCAAAATTCCCAGAAGGTCATGGTCAATGTCTGATTCTGTAAGGGTGGGGAAGGAATGGAGGTGAATTTCTACTGGTGCTCACAGTTAATTTGGCGCATGCGCACCCATGCACAACAGTCCTGTTCCTTGAATGGACAACTAACTAATGTAGCCAATTATTTAGCCAAATAGTTCCTTTAGCCATTTATATCCCACAATCCATGCACCCAGCTACTGAATTATGAGAATAAGACATCATGTTTCTCTTGTTTGAACATTAAATTTGTTCACTAGAGGCCTGATAATTTATAATAAGTTTAAGTGTATTGGGCTTTTTATAGATAAATGTTGTGTTTTCATCATCCTGAAATGCGGTACTCTTTTTGTTTCATGAAAATACTTGGAATGCAGAAATTTCCAGATTCTCGGTCTAGTTCATGCAAAGCTCGCCTCAAAGAAATTCATCCTTTTGGTGACTAAAAAAAAATGCTCTAACTTAAGTAAAGAGGACATTTTCCTACATATTTCTTTAAAAAGTGCATCACAAAATTTAAAATGAGAAATCCAGGAAATAATGGCAATAATTTATTGGGTCCTCCTTCAGACAAAAGTGAGGTAAGGCTTATTGAATGAGTGAAATGCTGCTTTTTAGGCATATACTATGTGGATGCTTTTCTTTTTTTACATGAATGAAATATCTTCCCCAGCAACCACCTTTTATTTTTTTATAGAACCACCCAAAAACTTTTTAAAAAATCACCAAAGATTTTAGTCTATTTAGAAAATAATGAACTGTGCTTTTTATCTGCTGCTGCTTTTGCTTTTGCTATTACAGCTGTCAGTTTGTAATGCAATGCAGTAATTCAGTACTTATTTGCAAGAACATCCTCTAAAAGCAAAGGGTTAGATCTAGATTTAGTTCTAATCTGAATCTAGCCCCATTTGTTAGGATGACTCAGACTCTACAATATGGCTAAACCTGGATCCAACCCAGTAAGTGGATTTATTTCTGGTCTACATAGTGAAATATAAAGTTTGGTGGAAATGTAAAGTGGGTTGAGACATATTTGATCTGATGAATAAAAATTAAGGGTAATAGCCTATATGTGAAGCTATATATGTTTATACAGTGGATCAAAGTACACAGTATTCCTTTGCAGTCTTGGTTCAAAAGGAGGAAGGAAAACTTTGTGTTTGTACTATAAGATGCCCAGCATGATTTTTCTTTTGTTTTTTGTCTTCATGATAGAAAAGCTTAATGCATGAATGAACTGCCACAATTCTTTCAAAAATGTAGGCTCACACTCAACAAATAACAAGGGGTCTCTCAAGCATTATTTATCCCTGAAAGAACTCTTTACTAGAAGGATGACCCCAAATCAGATGAAACTAAAGAAACTGTGAAAGTTACTATGCTTTTAAAGATAGCAATTGCTTTAGAAAGTCAGACAATTAGAAATATGTACTTGCGAGCATCCTGGCCCAAAAAGAAGCCAGTTCCACAAACAAATCCAATTTGTGTTATCCAGTTTTCTGGATAAAAAAAGCAGGAGCTGGCATGACAGTGACTCTTTACTCTGAAGAACTGTTGCCACCCCCCTTAAAATCAGGGCTCTTACTTTTTTTTATTGCATTAGGAAACAAAAGCCATTAAAGCATTAAGACAGCCCTTTTATGTCCCTGCCAAAAGGATAAATTTGATTTACAACAAATACGCTGCTGGCCTTTGGCTTTTTTCTTATCCATCCCTCTGCTTCTCTTTCTCTCATATGTTCTCCTTTGCCCATTGATTTTTAAATTGATTGGGGACAAAGTTCATCAGGCAGCATGCGCATGCGTGGTTTGTTTCACAGTGTTGTGGCTACTCCATGCCACTTCGGAGGATCTGATTGGCTGCAATCAACATGACACTGATAATAAAGGCCATAGCAAAAGCACATATTAAGCTTTTCCGTACGCAGGTCTGACGGTTCTGTTTCTGAGAATGCACTACGGAAGAAAAGAGAGAGTAAAAAAGATTGTTTTTATTAACCATCTTTTGTCATTTACAGGCATCCCCCACTTATCTGATGGGTTAGGGACCAGAGCACTGTCAGAAAAAGGTATTGGTTGAAAAGCAGAACCCAGCCTTTCATCAGTTCTTCTCCTCTTGCCTTTACGTGCAGTCCTGAGTGACCTTCTATAATTCCCTCATGTTTCCTACAGGAAGAAGGCAAGAGGAGAGGAACTGATGAAAGAGCAGCCACAGCAAAAGAATGGTACCTGTCTATAATTTACAATAGTCAAAACAGTGGAATGTCCCAAAAAAAAAAAAGAGTCACTGAAAAGCGGGGGACACCTGTATATGCAAGGTGATTTAAAAACAACAGCATAAGCAACATTAACATGCAGAAACTCAGCTCTCAAAAAAACAACAAAGAACAGTAAAACATAAATAAATTCAGTAAAACCAGTAAATAATTTTCTAGCAAAGATGGAGATGCCGTACTTGAAATAGGCATGTTTGAAAGTGATGAGCTCAATTTTACAGAGTTCTTTATTAAAGGCTGTCAGTCAGCTAGCTATGTGAAGGAAGCCTCTATTTTAAGACATATGTGGTAAGAAGAAATGCCCCATTTCCATTGTGTATCCTCACGTCAACACATGTTGCTGTTTTTCAGAGCTAAACAAAATAAAAACTTACTGGCAACTCTGTTTTGTAAACTCAGACTATGTGTATTAAATGTGTATTAAATATGTGTAGCACAGAGCTTTCCAAACTTTTCATGTTGGTGAGACACTTTTTAGACACGCATCATTTCACGACACAGGAATTCAGTTTTACTAGCAAACTGGAGGTTAAACTAACCCCTTATAAGAGATACAGACACATACGTAAATTGTAATAACAAAATGTATGGGGACACAACATGTCTCATGAAAACATTTCATGATTGTAGGCGACACACTAATATGTTGCAGCACACTGTTTGGAAAGCCCTGGTGTAGCAGAAATCTACCTGCTTGATTTGTTTGCAATTCAGGGGACTTTGTTATCTCCTATGGGGCTCTTATACTGGTCAACTACACCCAGTCACAAAATAAGAAATTATAGGTTTTTTAAAAAGCATTTTTAACGTTCCTGTTATTGCCAGTGGGATGTATGGACTTTCTGATTTACAAATATCATATTCAGTGCAGGATATGAATTGAATTTGATTGATGTCAACTGGTTTGAGAAGAAGTAGGTCATTTCTGAAGCTCCAAATCAGTATTTTGAAGGATCCTTGTATATCATTACCATGCACAGCATACCAACAGATTTAGAGATGTGAAACACAAATATGAAAGATAGAAACATCCATAAAATTAGTTTTATTTTAGAAGCAAATTCTAAACCTGGATGATCAGAACTTCAAAAGTCTCTCCATAGAAGCTACAATGAGGCTACAATCCTACAGATCCCTCCCAGAAGTTGTAGGGATCACAAGAAACTAACTAAGGACATCTGACCTTGCAATCTCCATACCAGAGCTTTTGAAACCTTTGCATCTGATATTGGGAGTTCTAACACTGGAAGAGGAATAGGGGAGAATTTTGGAGTTGTATATATTTTCTCTTCTACTGCAGATCACTCAAGGTCAGCAGGACTTCTGGTATAATGCTGTATTGTAATGGAACTTACTCCCTGGTACATCTGCATAGGAATCATGGCCATTAGACCACAAGCAAATATTCAAAATAAAGCCATATTTTTATCTACTTCTCAAAGTAAAGCCCAAGATTTTTTTCCCATAGTCTTCTTCAGAAGTTACAATAATAACACATTCAATTAACTATATATCAAATGGTAGTAAAGAGAACTGTACAAAATTAATAAATTACTACACAATGCGTAAAAAGCAGTATGTATGCTCTCATGACAGACTAGGTTGCAGGAATCTTTTGAAATATTTCCATGATATTGTGACTTAAATGTATCTCCTATGCAGGTATTATTAGTGTCACAGGGGTAAATAATCAGAGATACTCAGGCACCAAGTAACTTCACAGAAAAGCTGTAGGGAAAATTTGGGAAAGATTTTTTAAAAATAGGACAAAATCTTATCATTATCTTTTTTTCTTTTTGCCACCTGTACAGAATTTTACATTCAATATATTACATTCAACATTGCACAAAGATGACTTGTGGTCTGTACTCTCATGGCATGTATAACTTCCGTTTATTATTACTGAAATCACTCTTGAACAATGAAGCAATCTTGTTCCTAGTCTTTATTTATGTGGCTCTAGGTATTTCTTGTGGCTCTAGGAATTTCTTGAAAAACGTACCAATATTTTTAACATAGGTAATTACCATGTGACTTAATGTCCAGCTACAGTTCAAAGGTTATATCGTGTCTGATACTACCCGTGAATCTTTACCCAAACTGTTAAACTCTCCTCTCCTAACGCTTTATAAATAAATGGTTTGCTGATTGTTTGGGATTCATACAAAAATTATCTTCCATTTTATACTGTTCTACTCTCAAGAAGCAGCCATATGGTAAGTTGGATCTCAAAGATGTTTGCAGTTCACAGAGATACCCAGGTATTTCTCTCTTCTGCTAATTAAATGCAGAAAGCTGCTTCCATTGGGATCAGTGTTTCTATCAGATGAATTCAAATAATCCTGCTAAATCCTCTCCAGATAAAGGAAAAGGCACTAATATTATATTTCCATCAATTTATAAGATGTATATAATAATAGTTTTTAGAGAAAACAATTTCTTTTTCAGGTGCCTATCTATATAAAGTGGCCATCTCAAATGCCACAGAAAGGCATGTCCAGTGCTACAGCCTGCTAATAGTGCCTTATTGGTTCAAGTTCTCTAACTTGGAATAATCTTTACATAAGACTCCCTTACCAGTTCCAACAGCAAATGAGTTTGAGGATGCTTTTTCTATCCAGTAACCAGCATGGTGTAGTGCTTTGAGCACTGGACTACGACTCTGGAAACCAGGGTTTGAATCTTTGCTCAGCCATGGAAACCCACTGTGTGACCTTGGGGAGGTTATACTCTTGCAGCCTCAGAGGAAGGCAAGCTGAAATCCCCTCTGAACAAATCTTGCCAAGAAAACCATCTAAGGGTTGCTGTAAGTTGGAAATGACTTGAAGGCACACGACAACAACTTGGTGAGTATGATGTTTGTACCAATATATAAGTCCAAGCCATAACCATACAGAAAGCTTACATCCATGAACCAGGATCCAGTGGTATACTCCTGCTAGATTCTGCTCCTCCTCCCAGAACTGATGATCACCCACCATCCAGTAGCCCCTTGTGCACCTAAATACTGCTCTGGAGGGCTTGTGGTCACCAAAATACCATTGTCTCTTCCTTAAAAATAAAATGGGTAACTTGTTGATCATGGAAAAAAAAATCCAAAATTTAAAGTCGCCATTTTGATTTCTTGACCTGCATGACTTCTACTATTTTTATTTGTTTCATGAAGAAGGCAGTCCCCTTGAAAGGCTAGTGTCGTCTGTTTTGCACTTTCTGGTTGGCTTAATGAAGGTATCATCAGAATGGGTTCCTTGGAGTATGGATTTTGTGTCTTCTTAAAAAAAACCAAGTTTGGTAATGAAATCCATGGAATGTGGCATCTTTGCAGTATCAGAAACAAACTTTAAAAAATGGGTACCCAACTTTTGGATATATTGTATGGAGAAAAATTATATTTATTAAATGATGATTAAACTCAGGCTGTCAGACTTTGGCCATGAGAAGACATGACTCACTAAAAGAGACAATAATGCTTGGGAAGGTAGAAGGTAGGAAGAAAAGAGGAAGACTGTGTTGTAGATGGATCGACTCAGTCAAGGAAGACCTGTCCTTGAATCTGCAAGACCTGAGCAGCGTGATTGGTGACAGGATGGCTTGGAGATCTCTCATTCACAGGGTCATCGTAAGTCAAGGTTGACTGAGCAGCAGGCAACAACAACAAAATTCTGGGTAGCTGACAACTTGTATACAAATTATGGAGTAGATTTTAAGGTTGAAAACTGGTGCCACAAGTGCTTCATGAAAAAAATTAGACTCTTCCACTCTTTCATAACAACAACAACAAAAAAGCCTGAAAATCATTTGGAATCATAGGTTTCAATAAGGTTTTCTTTTAAACTGAGCCGTTTGGTCAAGTTAGTAGCACCTGTACAGGAGACTCATAGCACCTGTGCCTTTAATTGGTGGCCTCCAATAATAATTTTAGTCACCTATCTTTGTTCTCAAGGATATCTCCAACACAGTGGTTCTCAACCTTTTTTTTTAACCTGGGATGCCCTGTAAATTTAATTTGTTGCTGGGGACCCCAAGACTTAACTCAAGATTTAAATATTTAAATTTAAATATTAAATATTATTTATTTATTAACCACTTTTGAAGACTAGGGCCATTTCCATACTGAAATGGTGCAGAGCGACCTCTCATGGAGGTCTTCTACACCGTAGAGTGGACTGGCGTGGACTACACCAGAATTCACTCAGGAGCGGCCGGAACTAGCTGGGCTGCGTGTTTTTTAAAAACCTCTTTTTCGAGGTTTTTAAAAAGCACGGAGCGTGCAGCCCCACGCCGCTCTGTCGCCCGGCTCCGAAGTGGATTTGCAGGCGCGCGCAAGTGCGTGCCTGCAGATCTGCCGGGGGCGGGTTTCTGGGTGGCGAGCTTTTCCGGTTGGTGGAGAGCCTCCACCAACCGGAAGCCTCCATTTGGGATGCCGGAGGACTGCGGAGCAGCGAGCTTGCGCTGCTCCGCGTAGCGACGGACTTACCCGGCTGCCGGTAAGCTCTGTTTTTGGGCGTTTTCGCCTGTCCCCCCCCCCACATGTGGAAAGGGCCTAGGGATTCAAATCCCTATTTTGGGCAAGTCATGTTCTCTCAGCCTCAGAGGAAGGCAAAGGCAAACCCCCTCTAAACAAATCTTGTCAGATTCGAAGTGACTTGAAGGCATACAATAACAAAGTGCTACTGACGGGGAGGTTCTTTCTATCCATCCTGTTTATCCTTTGGAAACTGACCCTAAGGTGAACATGTCCTGGGGGGTTTCTTGGCAATATTTGTTGACTTTGCCTTTCTCTGAGGCTGAGAGAATGTGGGTTTCCATGACTGAGTGGGGGTTCATACCCTTGTCTCCAAAGTCATAGTTCGGGTGTGCAGACATGCCTGCTGCCATGTTCCTTTTGGCAAGAGGAAATGTAAGTGCAAAAGAGGGACCGGTTTGGGCATGCACACATGCCTGCTGCTGTGTCCCTTTGATCAGGGACACAAAAGTGGGGAGTGTTGGCGCTGAAACTGCTCCCTCATTTGCAAATGGGGAAGCTGTTTTGAGTGCACACACACACCTGCTACTGTGTCCCTCAGTGACCATACATACCCCTGTTGCTGTGTCCACAGACGAAGGACACCTGCACATACCCCCACTGCTGTGTCCCCGTTGCTCCTACTGCTGTTGGTGTCCAGCAGAGGCTCTGTGGACCCCCTGGGAGGACTCTGTGGACCCCAGGGGTCCCTGGACCCCCACGTTAAGAACCAATGCTCTAAAAGATTCCTGCAGCCTGTTCTAGTATTAGTGAACACTCACAGGCTTTTAAAACATTTGTAGTCATTTATCCATTATTTTCATTGTCATTTGTTATATACAGGTATCTTGATGGACTGTCTACTTTTATAGCCTCAGAAGCTAGCCCTGAAATACAACTGACCTGAAACAAATTGGGTTGATTTTGGAAAAAAAACATGAGGGTTTTTTTTTTCAGCATCTTGAGGCAGGTAATCTTTGTTCTGGGTTGTTGCTTCATACTAACTTTACAATTTTCAAATATAACATGGCCAAATAAACACAATGAAAAAAGACACTGTCTGCAAAATTCATTAAAAAAAATACATAAAAGAGAGTCTCACCTTCAAATTCTGTCTGACAGTTGCCAGAGTTCTCATTTAAACTCTCTTCCTCATTGATGATAATGTTTTCAATGTCTTTCATGGTCAAATGGTCCCGAAATGCATGATAGAGAATATGTTTAAGTTCCTCCAGTGTTATCCGTTGCATGTCAAACTGGGGGAAGTCAGTGAGAGTTTTGTTAGTCTGCCATCCAGTGGTTGCTTCTGGGATAAGAGTAACAATTCAAAAGTATCTGGTGCAAAAATCAACCTTTCAATTTCCAAAGCATTTTCTTCTCTCATGATTTTCCCTGAAGAACTGTGGCCCTTGCCCAAAAAGGGACCCTAACCCTGATTACAATCACTAACAGGAATAAAATGTCACTGCAGTAAAGTATCCATTCAGAATGCAGTAATTTTTCTACAGGTTGTATATTTTATAATAAATAAAATTATGATTATTACAATAAAGAAGAATATATTTCAGTGGCAATGATATTGCAGTAAATTACCAAGTACAGACCATAGATCTTGATGGTACTATTATCCCCAATAACAAGAACTTCTAACTGTAGCTCTTGAAATCCACATGTACTTTGCAAAATCCAAAGCAGTTTTGCACTTTTTACATTATAAAGAAGTTAGAAAAGATTAGGCAAACTGTTCTTCCAATACCTATAAGAAGTAGCCAAAACCCACATTTTAAAATTCAGTTTATAAACTGATATTCTTTGACCTTTATTCTAGCACAGAGAGAAACAAAGCTACCAATTACCTGGTTTATGAGTCAGTAAGCCAGCCTGTTAGGCATGCCTCATGGACAGGCAAGGCTGGGAATGGCCTGTGTGTTGCAATTGATTTGCTAGTATTTCTACAGAGATTATTTGTGTGTAGTTTTATATCTGAGATTGATTCAAATTATCTTCAATGACATATAGCACTCCATTAGTGTTTGTCAATTTTCATTCTCCCCATCTCTTCTGTCCAATTTACATATCAGTATGGGAGCTTTTTTGTAAAAAAAGTATTAACATTCACTTTAATTTTTGTATGCAGCTTTCTCTACATATGTATTTTTGTGCATGGTTTCTGAGCGGGGTACTCCATCGAAAAGTTCAGAAAAGTGCACAATATTCCATATTCCAAACTGAGTGTCCTTTTTTTAAATGGATTTCTTAACCTGTGATTGCGAGGGGAAAAAAAGAGGGGAAGGAGCAAAAAGGAGGGATGTACATAGGATATGAATCTGGGCTAGGCATATACATGATACAAGCTAACCAGATTTACAAAACATGTTTTCGTGATGGTGACATCTAAAAAATAAATAGCTAAAGCAATGATAGTTTCTGATCACTGAACAATAAATGGTGAATGTTTATGGTTTCAACCCTTGGTGTATAAATCTTCTAGCAAACAGTAACTGCATGTGGTATCCAACCACACTGCTCATTTGTTAAATTTGATGCCAGTGTATAAGTTAGGAGAGATACCTTATGATGCTTACACCATTAAAATTACTAAAGTGTACTTTAAATTGAAGATTTTTTTTTTTTTTATGTATGTGGGATGGAGGCTGGCACCACTAGTAGCCCAGGAAGTTTAGGAGTGTAGCTATCTGTGCATGCCTATTCAAAAGGAGGTACTATTGATGAGAGTTGCAGTAATGAGAATACATCAATCACTTTAAATCCCAAGATCTGCATCATTGTTCGTATGTGTGGCCTAACAGATGGCACTCTGTCAGTACAGACTGCAGTAGGCTAGTGGGAAAGAAGAGAAAGGAGGAAAAATGGGTTTTTTAAAAGATCTTAGGGTTAGCATAGATTGAAGCAAGCATCCAGATGTTAAGGATGTGGGATCATAGAATGGATTAACATGGTGGAAGAGGAAGGAAGAAAATGAATGGGTGATTCCATTCCAAAGATGATAGGGTTTGTAAGTGGCTTTGAGTCCCAAGTCTAGGGGAAAGGCAGAACATAAATACAACAACAACATTAACAATGATATGGCTGGCACAAACATTGAGCCATTAAGGTTTTCACTACACTAATCAGGAAGACCTCTCCACATAATGAACTAGCACAGAGGATGGGGAAGAAGAAGGATGTCAATGTTTTTAAGGTGAACAAGAATTAGAATTAATATCAAAATTTTAGGGATTTGAGTACATTGATATGGGAGACCCCTGCATGGCATTTACTAGACAGGAGGAAGAAAAGGGAGCGGGATTCCATTTTAAGCATTTAGAACAGTGATTTGTGGTATGCACTAACCTCCCCTCATTGCAGAATTGGTAAATGTGGCCCATGGCCTATTTCACCCACAGGTAGTACTTCTGGATCCAATCTTGATGCTGACATTGGTATCAGACCATTGGCACTAAAGGGTGACATAGTCCTCTCAAGAGCACCGTTGGAGCTTGTTGAGAAGAATTTGCAGTGGAGACACAATCGTACTTGCCCTTTTTTTGCCCTTATCCCAGTGTTTGTCTTGGCTTGGCCTCATATGAGTCAAAGTAAACGATATGTGAACAGGCAGAACAATTTGTCTCCCATCAATAAATATCACAGGGAGAACTCATGGAAGGTCCTGAGACTGAGGGGTGGTGTCAAGGTTGCGCCATCGAACCCGTGGATGGCTGTAGATCATGGCAACTAGGTCAGGCCATACTGGAGCCACTGACAGTGTGGGATGCAACCAAATGCTCAAAGCCAAACACTGCTGGAAGCAGATCATATCTTCACTGACTCTTCCTAAGAAGATGCTGAAGGTGGATAGCTTGGTTCCAAATAGCTGTGTAGCAAAGTTCAAATAGTGCCTGAGCTTTCAGTGACATGGAGCTCTCTCAGATAAACGAGGCAAAAGGAATGACTTTCTGTAATGTTTCTACTGCACTGTGAACACTTTATGAAAAATTTTTTAGAGCCACAAGGCACCATGGGATAGGTCAAAAGGCATAACAAAGACCGTCCAGTTTGGGATGAGATGAATGAAGAAGAGTTGAAATCAAGCTGCCCAAGGATGGTTTTTAGGACAAAACATGACAGGTGGGTGCCCAGGACCTCAGGGACCCAAAGAAGTGCCCCCCATTTGCAAGAAAGTGCTTGGGCATTGTAAACAACTTTGCTACATGGACAGAGCAAAACTTACCAGGCAGCAAATTGGTTGAGCAATTGTCCTTTGGCTGAGCAAGGGTGTTGGAGACTTCCCCCACTCATTCTGCAAGCAAGCCACCAAATCTCCCCAGCTGCTGCAAAGGATTAGTAATCTGTTAAGAACTGAAAAGCTTTTTCTCTGACTGTTGTAAGAACCTTTAGGGTGTTTACATTTCTTTTCATTTAGGTATAAATGTTATCTTTTCCCCCTTTGTCTAAAGATACTTTAGGAACGACAACTATGTATTTTTTTTTCTCTCTCTGTGATGGTCCTGGTTTTAGAAGACAAGAGGAATAAGACAGAAGACAGAGTAAGACAGAGGAGGCAAGGAAGGAAGGAAAGAAAGAAGGCTGAAGGTTGAAATAAGTTTAAGAAGGTTGGAGGTAGTAGAAAAGGATCTGAGAAGGAATTAAAAAGGGCTGAGGGGAAGGAAGGAGAGGAAAGGTGGAGTTAAGGAAGAAAGAAGCAATAATAGAAAGAAAAAGGAAAGAGAAGGCTCATGAAGTTAAGAAAAGTTGGTAAATTGAGTGCAAGAAGTCAGGTGGATGTCCCGAGTACTGAGTGCACTGGGAGCCACTTGTCCAGTAGGGGACGATCACCACTGCCATACATTTGGTAGACTTTCAGGGCTGTGGAGAGGCTGAACAGAAGCACTTGATACTGTGACAGATGATGGCTCTGAGGTCAAGGAGTAACTGATTATGCCAAGAACAGAGCCAGTGATTGACCAAACCAGGTTGCAAATATCCTCATCAGTTGAAAGACAAGCAGAGGCAGAATTACCCCAGCCAGCTCCAAAGGGAGAAGGAACCAGCAGTGATTTACTAGGAGACTAGGACAAGGAGCAATGGATTCAAACTGCAGGAAAGGAGATTACATCTGAATCTCAGGAAGAACTTCCTGATGGTCAGAGCTGTCCGGCGGTGGAATATGCTGCCTGGGAGTGTGGTGGAGTCTCCTTCTTTGGAGGTTTTAAACAGAGGCTAGATGGCCATCTGTTGGGAGTGCTGTGACTGTGTGTTCCTGCATAGCAAGGAGCTGGACTGGATGGCCCCTGGGGTCTCTTCCAACTCTACGATTCTATTTAGAGGAATTACATTCACCCATGCTCCGTAGCCCCTAATCATGGAGGAGACTGAAACAAACAGCTCAGAGGGAAGCTACTTTGACTAGATTAAGGAAACAGAACAATGGTGAGTAACACTTGTTTTCAGTGGGTTTAAGGCCCTTTTCGCACCTTACCTTTTCACAGTGCTGGAGTGCGGAGATCACGCCAGCAGCCTCTTGCAAGAGGCTTTCACATCCCCGCTGCTTCAGCTCTGCAGCCGCTGCCTGCTAGCGAGCAAGCAGCGTGAGGGCTCCTCCTCTTCCTTCCGCAGCACAGCCGGGGATTTTCCCAGGCTGTGCCAGGGCAGGAAGCGCGAGTGTCGCGGCTCCGGAGGCTCCACACACACGGTAGGTGCGTGTGGGGCCCTGGAGCAATGCACGATTGCACACCATTTTCAGCAGGAAGCCAAAAATGAAATAGTGTGTGATCGGCACCTGCCGGCCCCGGCAGTGTTGTGCAATTGCGAGGACTTCATGTGGATGGCTCCTCGCAATTGTGCGATGCTCCAGAGGCCCTTCTGCATGGCGAATGCCATGCAAAAACTGGCCTGAGTCTGTCAGCATGGCTTGCAGTTTGCTTGTAGCAAATTACTATGCAAGCCCTTACGACCCTTGTGTTCCGGCTCCTTTGACCCCTATGGATGGACCTTCGGCTTTCTGGACATTTTGGATTTGACCTTGACTTGGCTCAGCTCAGCGTTTCCACTTTTTGTTTGTATTGGACACTCCCTGCTGCCTCCTCCTCTTCTTGGGCAAGTACCTTCACCTCCCCTCCCTTGCTAGCAGAGAGGCACAGGAAAGGAGCTGGACTCTTGACAGGTACTGGTTGAGCTATGTTCCCTCTGTGAACCTGAGGAATCCGCAATGTTAGTGGAATAGTGGCAGTAGAGCCTTGGTATGCAAAGGCTGCTGGTATCTAGGAGGTGGAAGATGGGCTGTAGCGTCGTCTGGGCAGAAAAGTGAAAGGTGTGACCTAAGTTTGCCTGCTTGTTTCTTGGGAAGAGAGTGTTGGGATCTCTGCTGTGTGAAAGGGCGTTTGTAGTGGCTGGAGGAGTATTAGGATGCTTGTAGGATCTGGTGGAAGACTTTGGTTGCACAAAGGATCCCAATGATCCGCTCCACAATGACTTTGAGGGCCTTGACTGTTGTTGGAGGGTCCTGAATCCTGTCTTCTTGGTTGTGAGTTGGGCTTTGGCTATGTAATCAACAGCCTCATCAGTGCCAGTGTTGAAGAGTTCCACAGTGTTGAATGGCGGTAGTTGGGACCAGTGCCATGGGTGCTGCTGGTGTAAGGAGACAGCATTGTCAAAAGACCTGCACGATGGTCAGTAGCATTGGAGGCAGGACACTAGACACCAGGATGGTGTAAATGCTGGATGTGGAGGTTGGTGCTGTGGTGGCTGGTGAGGTGGTCAGCAGTGTGGATAGGGCAAGTAAAGAAACCATGGTGGTGGTCTCAACACCATGGCCGAGGCTGTTGGGCAACACAGAGGAGCAGTGTAGGAGAGTGGTTGCAGGATCCTCCTCATTTAGGGGAGATCAGCAACAGACGGCAGGGAGACTGGAATGGAGATCTGTATCAGCATGTCAGGGAGTACTGATACCACAGTGGATCATAGCGGCAGTGGTACCAATCTCAGTAGGATGGGGAGTACAAATGGTATGACTCTAGATGCTCCCTCCAGAGGTGTTTATGCCTGCAGCGGTCTATGCCGACCAATGTAAAGGGAAAGTCTTTACAGTAGTGGCAGTCACTGTGGTAGGAGATATGGGACGTCCTTCTGATGAATGGGGACTGTTCTCTCTTGGGAGAATGGAAGTGGCAGGATCTCCTTGTTGAGTTTTGCAGCTGTGGTGAGATAGCTGATGTTGTCTGTTGAGTAGCAGTGGTTCTCTCTCTGGTGGGAGAGGATTGGGCAGCCAGCTGTGGAGCGGAACAAGTCTCAAAGGTGAGTGCAGATGGGGTAGGTGAGAACTTGGGGATGGCCGAAGGGCAGTGTTTGTGTTTCAGCTCCTTTTCTGGTTTCAGCTCATCTTGCTTAGTTAGGTCTGAGATATCAGTTGATGCATGTTGTTTCTGGGCTAGTTTGGGATGAGCCATCTTGTCCTTGTGTTTGATTTAATGGGGTGGAAGTGGTAGAATCCTTAGGTGGGAGTGGCCATCTTCTCCTGGAGTGTGTTATACAGTGGAAAGGGGAAGCCAAGCATAGTCAGACTAGCATTCTAGACTTTAGGCGTCATCCTGTGGTTAGGCATACTGAAAGAGAAAGGAGTTTATGATGGATGGGAATTTATTAAAATTGAGATAGAATTCCACTCTTTCAAACGCAGTTTCAAACAATTCCACTATGGAGGATAAATGGGAAATGTCTAAAGAAACCAAGATGCATGTCTGAAGAAGTTTAAACTGAACTGAGATTTAAAAGGGCCATGTACAAGAAATGAAAAATGGGGGAAATCACCAAAGCGAAGTTCAAGTCAATAGCCAGCACCTGTAGGGCGGGGGAAAACTAAACCGGAAACCAAACTCAGGTTTGCTAGAGTGGTTAAAAACAATAAAAAAGGCTTTTTTGGTTATGTTTGTAGCAAAAGGAAAAACAAACTGCTGTGAAGAGAAGATGGTGAAGTGATAACAGGGAACACAGAAAAGGCAGAACTACTCAACATCTTCTTTGCCCCAGTCTTCTCTCAAAAGAAAAACAGTGTTTAACCTGGAGAAAATCGAACGGATGATCTAATATGGGGAATGCAGCACAGAATAGGTAAAGGCGTAGTACCTGGCTACTCTTAATGAATTCAAGTCACCAGGGCCAGATGAACTACATCCAAGGGTATTAAAAGAACTGGCAGAAGTAATTTCAGAACCACTGGCAATAATCCTTGAGAATTCCTGGAGATCAGGAGAAGTGCTAGCAGACTGGAGGAGGGCAAATGTTGTTCCCATCTTCACAAAGGGGAAAAAAGAGGACCCAAACAATTCCCGCCAAGTCAGCCTGACATTAATACCAGGAAAATTCCTAGAGCAGATCATTAAACAGACAGTCTGTAGGAACTTAGAAAGTAATGCCATTTCTCAACATGGATTTCTCAAAACAAGTCATGCCAGACTAATCTGATCTCGTGGTTGTTGTTTTTTTTCCTTACAGAGTTACAAACTTGGTGAAGGAACTGTTGTGGAAGTAATGCATCTTGATTTCAATAATGCCTTTGACAAGGTCCCACATGATACTCGTGCAAGCAAAGTAGTGAAATGTGGGTTATACATGCTACTATTAAGTGGATTTTTATTTGGCTGACTGGCTGAACACAAAGAGTGTTCACGAATGGCTCGTCTTCATCCTAGAAAGAAGTGACTAATGGAGTGCCAGAGGGTTCTGTCCTGGGCCCAATGCTGTTCAACATCTTTATCAATCAATGACCATCAATTCCATCAATGAGCTGGATGATGGAATAAAGGGCATGCTCATCAAATTTGCCTTGCAGATGAGACTAAATTAGGAGGGATAGCTAATACCCCAGAGAACAGGATCAGAATTCGAAATGACCTTGACAGATTAGAGATGGACCAAAACCAACAAAATGAATTTTAAGAGGGAGAAGTGTAGTGTACTACACTTACGAAGAAAGAATGAAATGCCCAGATATAGGATGGGTGATACGTGGCTTGACAACAGTTTGTGTGAAAGGGATCTAGGACCACAAGCTGAACATGAGTCAACATTGTGATACGGCAACTAAAAAAGCCAATATGATTCTAGGCTGCATCAACAGGAGTATAGTGTTGAGATCAAGAGAAGTAATAATACAACTCTGTTCTGCTTTGGTTAGAACTCACTTGGAATACTGTGTCCAGTTCTGGGTGCCACTACCTTGGACTGTAGTGGAATCACCTTCTTTGGAGGTTCTCAAACAAAGGCTGGATGGCCATTTGTTGGGGGTACTTTGAGTGTGTGTTCCTGCATGGCAGGAGGTTGTACTCAATGGCCGTTGTGGTCACTTCCAGCTCTATGATTTTGGACATGTGCACTCCCTGGGCCTGCATGTCTGAGGTCAAGATGGAGGCTGTCGGTTCAATTGATGGTAGGGTTGGTACAGACAGTAACAGTATTGAGGGGGCCACTGAGTTGGCTGATTCCAAGGCGGTGGTTGGTACTGATGAAGTCTTGATTTTTGTGGTGTTGGTGAGCAATACAGACACCGAGTGTTGTGGTATGTTGGAGGCTGGCTAGATGACTACTTGGAAGAACTGCTCCCAGCAATTACTGTTGAGATGGTTGTTGTGGGTTTTGTGGGCTTTGAGGCTGTGTTTAGTATTCTCTCCTAACGTTTCGCCTGCATCTGTGGCTGGGTGACATGGAAGTGAGACAGAGTATATATACTTGTGTGGTCCCTGGATGGGAGGGAGCAATTTGCATGTGTTACAGTTGCCCTGTGTGTTGGCCTATTGTTAAATGGGATGTCCCTCAGGGTGTATTGTTAGTCAGGGGATATGCATAACAGTGCGTTAAGTACATTAGCAACTCATTGTATTGTTCCCTGTGGAGGGACCTCCAGAGTCTGGGTGGTGTTCATTGGCATATTTTTGAGTCTTGATTTTAGTGTTCTTCAGTACTAGTAGCCAAATCTTGTTTACTTTCCGAGTTTCTTCTTTCTTGTTGAAATTGTCCATGTGTTTATGGATTTCAATGGCCTCTCTGTGTAGTCTGAGATAGTAGTTGTCAGAATGGTCCAGAATTTCTGTGCTTTCAAAAAGCATTCTGTGTCCAGGTTGGTTCATAACATTTTCTGCTACTGCTGATTTTTCTGGGTGGATCAGTCTGTAGTGTCTTTCATGTTCTTGGTTTGTTCTGCTTTTAAGAGTCTGAGAGGTGAAATCTTGGTAGATCGTGCACTTGGAAATGATGTGAGTCTCACCTGAGCAGCCTTTGGAGATTGCAACCTTTCTAGTGGAGCAGATTTTGAAGAGAGAGGTGGAGGCCAAAGAGGCCAGCACAAGATAGGGAATAATAGGAAGGCATGAGTAGCATGAGGAAAGTTGTTTTTTGAAAAGGCAGTGAACTGAAAGGAGAGGCGAAAGGTAGAGAAAGAACTGAACTAGAGGTAATAGCGAAGAAGATGGCACGAAAAAATGGAGAAGTGAAAAGTATTCAAGAGAACAATTTGAGATGTGCTGCTCAAGCGGCAAACAAAAAGAAACTGAGGAGCAGCATGGTAGGCTATGACGTGCATGGTAGGCAAGCTGCTCAGCTTTAGAACTTTCTGAGAGACGTGCAAAACCCATATATGTGAGTCACAAACACTTCCTTCTGCATTTCTCAGAGGGGTGGAGAAATTCTGCCAGTTTTGCAACTCATAACTGGAACTACAAATTAATGCCATGTCTTTAAGCTACATTATAATGCCATGTGGACTCAACCAATGTCACAGAATGACACCCACTCCCATATTGTAACATGGACGGATGGATTATGCATATATTGTTATTGTAATATGTAACCAGTTACAAACCCTGCAAATCCTGTTTATGATGTTAAATAAATGTGGTTCTATCTACCCTTTCAACATTTTACCTTCTACTGCTCTGTTTGCCACTTATTTCTTTACTGCTTAAATAAAATATTTGTATCGTGACCTATATCAAGGGATCCCAGAGTGCTATACAGATAAAAGCATAGTCATAGCTGTTTGATACTGTCTTGAAAAATGGTGGATTCTCTTTGCTGGAATATTTAAATAAAGTGGCTGGATGTCTATCAAATCCAGTAGAACATTCATCTGCATTGCAGTTCCTGTATTAAATAAGTAGACTAGATGATGTCTACGAATGACTGTATGAATACTTAATCTATCAATCCTGCATTCTGTTTTTCCTTTATCTTTCTCCTTTAGTCATCTGAAAGAAATTGTTAAACTGTTAAAATGAGCTAAGCGTAAGAAATGGATGGTTTTGGCTTACACAGTACAAGTGGCTACGTGCATGTATTCAAGAAAGAGCAATTTCACTGTGACTGGTGGGACTCTCATCTCTGAGAATAATGTTCATTCCAAGAGAGCAGGAAGGCTGTCCATAAAACCAGAGAACTACACAACAGCTGCAAGTAATGCTCACATTTCCATGGTAACAATCTCATTACCATGCAGGAGGCTGCTCCAAAGAAAGGAGGGCCCAGAGCAGGAATTTCTCTAGGAAATGGTGCATACTTTTACAAATCAAAGCACATTTCAGAGCTAAAGACATGATGCACAGAAATGCTCCAAAATGTTGCACTGTGGAATGGTTCTGTCAAACATGTCAGCCAATCAGTGAGCCAACCATGTCCTTGTTCAGAATATTTCATTCAATTCCACCTGTGACCACATCTTAATGTCCCACCAGCCCAATACACCATTAAAAAAAAACTTCTGCAGACTGTGGACTTTCTAAAGCCCGAGAACACTTCCCTCATGCTTACAAGTGTATATTTACAAGCTCTATACAGAATTCACTATTATGAAGAGAATTCAAAACTGACTTTAGGGGGAAAGAATTTGAGGCAGTGAAATGGCATTTGCAACCACAGACCAAGCGTCAGTACAGTCCGTAGTGGCTATAGCCAGCAATTCTAGTATGGGTGGAGTAGATCATGCTATATTTAATTTGCTACTTAGATTTGAGCCAAAAAAAGGGAGAAAGAGAGGGACTAGAGTTCTTTGGTTGAGAATTTTAACTACCTTTCTGCAAATTGAAACTGAACATCCCAGAATTCTACGGTATGCTTCCATGGCAGTTAAAGTTGAATTGTAATAATCTAATTTTACAGTGTGAAAGGGCACTAAGGTTGATGTGTAGAAAATCTCCTGATACAAAACATGGAGGTAAACAGTGAGGTGGCCACATTTGCTGAAGACACTGCATTATTTATGTTGGTAAGAACAAAATGGGGAGCTAGTGTGGTGTAGTAGTTTGAGTGTCGGACTACAACTTGGAAGCCCAGGGTTCATAATCCCCACTTGGCCATGGAAACCTTGGGACATCTCACTCTCTCAGCCTTAAAGGAAGGCAAAGGCAAACCTCTTCTGAACAAAGCTTGTCAAGAACACTCCGTAATAGGTTCACAGCCTCCATAAATCAGAAGTGACTTGAAGGCAAACAACAAAATAACAAAAACAGACCACAACAAGTTTCCAAAGGGTCTTTCCAAACTAGGGAAATGTGTCTTAAAAGTGGCAAAGGAAAATTCAGTGCAGAGAAGTGTAAAGTGATGGTACACTGGGGCAAAAAATTCCAACTTCATATAAACTAACAGGATATGATCTGATAGTGACTGCCTGTGAAATCTTCTGTTTATGGTTGATAATCCTATGAAAATGCTGCTCATTTGTGGGTGCTGTATATGCTCCCAGAGCATATCACATATCTATAGCACTTCCATTCTAAATATCATGACCCCACAGTAACTGCCATGGATCCAGCCTCTGGAATCCTGGGATTTGTAGTTCTATGAAGTATTAGAATTCTTTGCTAGAAAGCTCTAGTGCATCACCAAACCAAAATCCCATAACTCCATATGATGAACTGTGGTAGTTATGAGTGGTATCACTGAATACCAGTTGGCTTTCGATCTAAATTCAAGGTGTTGGTGATGACATTCCCAAAGCCCTAAACGGTCTGGGACCTTGAAATCTGAAGGAGTCTCTCTCCCTAAATAACCCGCCCAGGGACCAAGGGCCCCTCCTCTGTTTTTTACCGGTGAGGACAAAATAGCATGGGAGGATAAAGGAAAGGCCTTCTTAGCTGTCCAAGCTGTGTGGAATGCTCTCTTCTTCAAGGACTGATTGGCACTAATGTGGGTTTTTTTGCGGTAGAAGTGAACACACCTTTTTATTAAAGCGATTGGGGCTTAATTTACTTTAGTTGTATATGTGATGTGACAGCCAAAAATGCTGATACAATTCCAAGCTCCAACAATCAACAGGAGACCAAGGGAATCAGTAGTGCTCCTCTACCTTGCTTTGCTCAGACTTCACCTGGAATCCTCCACCTAGCTCTGGGTACCACAAAGGGATATTGAAAAAGGGTGACAAAGACACTCAAAGGCCTGGATACCAAAACTTATGAGGAATGACTAAGGGAGCTGGGTATGGTTAGCTTGAAGAAGAAAGGACTAAGAGGAATCACAGAATCATAGAGTTGGAAGAGAACACAATGGCCATTGAGTCCAATCCCCCGCCATGCAAGAACACACACTCAAAGCCCCCTCAGCAAATGGCCATCCAGTCTCTGTTTAAAAACCTCCAAAGAAGGTGATTCCACTCCGAGGCAGCCATGTTGACTTTTAATGATCATAGCATTCCTTTCTAAGTGCTTACAGATGTCTGTTTAATTATCTTTCCTGGTATTGATGTCAGGCCGATTGAGTGGTTTGGGTCCTTCTTTCTCCTCTTTTTGAAGATGGGGACAACACTTGCCCTCCTCCAGTCTGCTAGAACATCTCCTGATTTCGAAGAACTCTCAAGGATTATTGCCAGTGGTTCTGCCAGTTTTAACACCCTTGGATGTAATTCATCTGTCCCTGGTGGCTTGACTTTGTTAAGAGTAGCCAGGTATTCCTGTACTACCTCTTTTACCTATTCTGTGCTGCATTTCCCCTATTACATCATCTGTTCCATTTTCTCTGGGTTGAACACTGTTTTCCTCTTAGGAGAAGACTGAGGCAAAAAAGATGTTGAGTAGTTCTGCATTTTCTCTGTCCCCTGTTACCATTTCTCCATCTTCTTGCAGTGGCCCCTGATCTGCTGCAGCATTAACTCTTGCCTAACTAGTTCTAAAATCCTCTTATTTTTTTAAAGCAATTTTTTCTCTCTCTTTTTCTTTCAATTTTTTAAAACTAATTTTGATTTGAGGTGTCACTGGATTTAAAAGGTATATATTGACAGTTACATACTGGACATTACTGGATATTAAGTTTTGAAACTGTATTTTTAATATATTTGGATTTTGTTTTCATTCTCTTATCTTTTGGATATGGACCTTTTGTCTGGTTGTGAATTTTGAAGCATGGACTCTTCAGACTGCAATGATACCTTTCCAGGTTTTTTTCTTTTTTAGGGAATTTTATTTTATTAAGCTTGAATTTGGATTATTTCTATTTTTTTAATGAATGACTGGAATTATTTTAGCTTTCTTTTTAAAATATATATATTGTGACTTTCATATGCTTCCCCCTCTAGTGGACCACTGTGGGAATTTTGGATACTACCCTGTCTTATCATTTGTTTTTTGAAACATGTGGTGTTATTGACAAAGAAAAGGTTAAGAAAAGGTTGAGAAAAGGTTAAGGTGACTTTAATCAAAGAAAGGACAATTTGGAGGAAATACTAGCCTACTTTTTTATATTTTGGGCAGAGTTCAGACAAGTTACAGCAGTTATATTACATCAGTTATAGAACAAAAATGTGAAATGATAGCAGAAAAGTTGCGTTTATAGAAATTGGATGACAGGGAAGATGACAAAAACGGCAGCAGTAGCTGGAGAATTTGACAGTTTTTCAAGAGGAAGAGGATGGAGTTTATCCCTGGCCTGGTCATAACAAAGATGCAAGAAGATGATAGCCCTGATCAAATGCTACAGCATGTCACAATAGTAATCTGGATTATTTGAGGAATGGACTAGATGTCCCATCATCCTTACTTCTCAGGTCACAAGGTCAAGATTTAACTGGAATGAAGATAATGTCTGAGGAATTTTTAGACAGCTCTACTATGAAGCAAGAAACTGTTTTTGTGGGAAGAAGACCTTATGTGGGGAGGGGGAGATGAAATCAAGTCTGGAATGATTTTATTTTTAGGTGGATGGGATGTATTTACAGGTTGTTTCTCCAAACTGAGTTTTTTGACTATAAGAATCCAAGGTATTGCTTAATGTTGTTACAAAGTGATCTTTTGAGTTTGTCTTTGTCTAAACAAGATTTTGCTGTTGTACAAGGAATTAGGAACGTTTAATAAGATTAATATGTGGCTTACCAGACAAAATAGTTGTTGATTTTTATTTTGGTTTAGATATATTTTAAAAGTAATCACTTTATGATTTGAGAAAGTGATATGTTAGTCTTTTTAGACTTATGATTTGTGAAGATGTGCAATTTTAAAGGAAAGTTTAAAAGTGAAATAAGATATCAGAGGCAACTCTCTTTCTACCTGTTCTATATTATGTATTTCACTATTGCAAGAGAAGTAACTATGAATAAGAAATGTGATTTTTATAAACTGTTTAATGATACTAAGGTAATGTTAATATTAATAAATGTAACAATAATAACAAAAGAACTGAATAGGTTATTAAAATTGTACAGCAAATCATTAGAACATTTTAATCTATAATTACAATGTAATAGTAGTTATGATAGCAATGGTATTCAGACTTTAGATATTATTAATTACTTGATAATTTAGGTAATTTTAGATTAACAACTTACTTTAAATGATACACTATTTTGGAGTACTTTGAGTAGGATTACTAACATATTACTTGATGCATCCTACAGAGGTTCATTAGCTGTTGTTTATTTTAGTTTTTTCTTGTTATGTTTGGTGTCTAACTCCAGGAGAACATGGTTACTCCCACCTAAGGATCCCTCGATTTCTACCCTCTGTCATCACTGTTGATTAGGATCAGGTCCAAAATAGCTGATCCCATTGTTGCCTCTTCCACCTTCTGGACAATGAAATTGTCTGCAAAGCAAATGAGGAATTTGTTGGACCTGATATTCTCGGCAGAATTTGACTTCCAACAAATGTCAGGGTAGTTGAAATTTCTCATTATTACTACCTCTCTTTTTTTCTACACTTGATCTTAGCCAAAAGGTCAAGAAGCAATCTCTTTTTTTCTTTTTTTTAATCTCTCTTTTTTCCTGAATGTGTGGTGTTTTAGGAAGGCCTCATCTAAGTCAGTCTGATTTGAGGGTCTGTAGTAGACCCCCAAAATGACATCCCTATTTTTTCTCTCCCCCTTTTCATCCAGATGCTCTCAACCTGGCTTTCAGGATTTAAGTCATGATCTCACCACAGGTGTAAACATCCTTGACATATAATGCTACTCCTTCTCCTTTCCTATTTGGTCTCTTTCTCTTAAACAGATTGTACCCCTCCATTACTACATTCCAATCATGAGTCTCATCCCACGAGGTTTCAGTGATGCCTGGTCATATCTGTATCTGCTTTGCTGTGTTAAGAGTTTAAGTTCATCTTGTTTATTTCCCATCCTCTATGTATTAGTGTAGAGACATCTAAGACCATGGTTCATTCCCTCCAACTGCTTATTTAAGGTTTTTCTCCTTCTACGGTTGGGCTCTTGTACTATTCGCTCAGTTCTCCCAATTACATTGGGATTATTATCTCTAGCACTTGCTGAACTCCTGCCCTCAGGAATTTTTCACCCTCCCCCACATAACTCAATTTAAAGCTCTCCTAATCAGGTTTGTGAGCCTCTTAGCAAACACATTCATGCCAACTACTGTGAGGTGCAACCTATCACCTGCCAGTAGTCCATCTACATGAAATTGCAGACAAGAAACCCAATAATTCCTGGCAGCACTAGATGGTTCACCTCCACTATTCTCTCCTTTCCTGGGCCATGTTCTTTAACTGGGAAAATAGATGAAATGACAACCAGTGCATCAAGTTCCTTCAGCTTCCTACCCAGAGCCTCATAATCCCTTGTAATATGTCGAAAGCTATGCCTTGCTGTGTCATTGGTTCTCACATGGACCAAGAGAAAGGTGTAATGGCAGTGGGATTCACAGGTCTTGTCAGCCTCTCCATGACATCACTGATATTGCCCCAGGGAGACAGCACACTGCACGAGTTATCTTGTCAGGCTTACAAACCACTGCTTCTGTTCTCCTCAAGAGGGAGTCCCCGACCACCACCACCCATCTCTTCTGAGGACTGGCAGGAGCCACTCCATGTGCTGAATTTTTGAGGGGCACCTGCATGTTCTCTGAGGACTGAAACTGCTGCTCTTGTTGGTCTTCCTCCTCATCTCTGTTAACAGAGAGAACTTTCAATTGATTCTATAGCTCCAAACTCACTGAATGATCCCTGGTCCTTCTATTTCTGTGTGTCATATTCCTCCAAGTGTAAATATCCTGTGTTTGGGAACTGACTTCCTGCTTAGAGACATCACCTGTGTGTTCCTCTATTAGGACAGTCTGCTCTGCTCTATCCAAGAAAACCTTGTGCTCCCTAATATGTTGAAGAGTAGATACACTGGCCCTCAAGTTGTTGGAACTACTCCTCCAAGAAGGCCAAAAAGTTGTACTCATTGCAAAAATAGCCAACCACTTCCTCCAGCAAGAACACAAACTTACCACAGCTATTGCAGATGACCGCAGAAGCTCCCTCATATTCCATACTGAGTAGGCTTAAGTAGTCACTGAAACAGAAATCTGGGCCGCCTCCTCCTCAAAACTCTCCTGCCAGTTACTCATAGCCAACACTGTTTGGCTTTCCCTGTTAAAAGAGCTCCTGTTCAACTCTTATAACTGCATCAACTACAAGACAGCAGTTATATAGACCTAGTGGCTGCTAGCTCCACCCTCAAGGAAGTCAGTGACTCCGCAGAAGCCCCACTCCCTTGGACCATGTGTTCAGGGAGAGCACACAGCCAGAAACAAACACACCGACACAAGCCTTTAAAGACAAACAATATTTAACAAGTGAAGTGATGTCATGTAGAAGATGGAGCAAGCTTCTTTTCTGTTCCCTCAGAACACCAGTGACTTAAAATTACAAGAAAAGAGCTTCAACCTAATCATTAGGAAGAACTTTTTTTTTTAGTGTAAGAATGGTTTAACAGATTGCCTCCGTGGGTGGTACACTGTATTTCGAGGTCTTAAACAGAGCTGGGATGGACATCTTTCAAGAGTGCACCTCAGTATCTTATTCTTGCATAGCAGGGGTTTGGACTAGCTGGCCCTTGGGGTCCCTTGCAGTGCTAAGATTTTATGATCCTATTATTGTGGGCATCTGCCCAGTTCTGCCCTGTTTTGAAAGTTATGTCCATTTGGTTTGCCCAGGGGAGGAGGCCTTCTCTTCATGCATGTAGACCAATTCCCCTGTAATCACACTTCAATTTGTAATTCTGCTGAGAACATGTTTAACTTTTTGGGGAGGGAGGTTGGAATCGGGGTGGGGGGGATGCTTTTAGAAGTTGCTGCAGTAGCAGTGGATAGTGGATTGCCAGGTGGTGGTCTTCAGTGCTTGAGGCTCTCAAACTAAATCTTGGTCCTTATAGTTGCCTCAAGTTTCCAGAACCAAGCCTGGATCTCCAGGCACTGCATTGTGGCTTACCGTATTTGCTGGTATATGAGATGCACTTTTTTTTCCCTGGAATATGACCTTTGAAAATAGGGTGTGTCTTATACCCCAGTGCCTCTTATAGGGATGGGGAAGGGGGCAAATTCGCAAGACAGCCTCTCCCCCCCCATTTTCCTCTTCCCCCCATCTGTTTTTGCTTCGGCAGGGAGAACTCCTGCAAGGCAAAGGGAGAAATCGTGCAAGGCAGGAAGCATGGGAAGGGCAAGGGTTGCAACTTTGCCAGAGACCTTCTCCGCTCTGCCCATTCTTCTCCCCCACATCTGTTTTTGCGTCAGCAGGGAGAACTCCTGCAAGGCAAAGGGAGAAATCCTGCAAGGCAATAAGCATGGGAAGGGCAGCAGTTAAAACTTTGCCAGACACCTCCTCTGCTATGCTCATTCTCCTCCTCCTCTCCCCTGCATCTGTTTTTGCTTTGACAGGGAAAAGTCCTGGAAGGCAACGGGACAAATCCTGCAAGGCAACAAGCATGGAAAAGGCAGGAGTTAAAACTTTGCCAGAGACCTCCTCTGCTCTAACTGTTCTCTTCCACCACCACCTGTTTTTGCTTCAGCAGGGAGAAATCCTGCAAGGCAACAAGCATGGGAAGGGCAGCAGTTAAAACTTTGCCAGACACTTTCTCCGCTCTGCTTGTTCTCCTCCTCCCCATGTTACCGCCATTGCTAGCCCGAGCTTCTGGGATATTAAAGGTATCTTTTGATATCAATAATTCGGCCTCCTATACCCATTCCTCTCCACGTGCTTGCGAGGACCCCGGACAAGCACGCACACAGGCTTGGCTGATAATCGCTGTAATATTCCAAACAAATACAGGCGGGCCAGAAATAGCTGACTCGCCGCTTCAGGAGACCTCAGGGCAAGTACCTCAATTATGTATGCACGCAACTTTCAAAAGATCCCCTGCCCCGCGCAGGCAGCTTGATGATCGAACTATACAACGCTCAAGCACTCCGTGTTTGCATACTGGCTACTCTATTGACAATTTGGCTATAACTCAATCATTCAAATACTGACTTTTCGGAGGCTTTGTCTCCAGCCCCAAACTCATTGTTTTCCCCAAGTACAAGCTAGCCTGCGGCCACAATTTGCCCTATAAGAACCCCTGACTTTGAGTGCTTCCTCGGATCGCTCTTGACTTCCATCCCGCCTTGCTGTCGCTTTGTCCAGCGAGCCTTCCCCTCAGCCCCACGTGCTGAGATCCACGCTCCCCAGCTTCTCCGCTTCTAACTGGGCTTCAGGACAGGTATAGTATTTCCCATACCAAACCTCCTCAAAAATCCATCTATCCGCTACTCTACTTTATTTCTACAGTTTCTTGCGTGAGTGTGTTGCATACATTTGTTTGATTGTGCTTAAATAAAACAATTATTAATTTCAACATCTGTCTCATCCTTGACTCGGCCTGACCCCGTAGACATAGGGTTCAAGATCTCGCTACGTTACCCTGCCTCTCGCATTGCCAACTTGTGCTCTGTGCTAATTCCCTCCCCATTGTTTGAGTACATTTAGGTGTCCCTCCCGGGACCCCCAGAAATCAGGGTAACACCCACATCTGTTTTTGCTTCAGCAGGGAGAAATCCTGCAAGACAAAAAACATGAGAAGGTGGGGGAAACTTCACCAGACCAATACAGTAGATCAAAAATGTACTGATACTAAAAATGTTTTTCCTGGAAAATAATAGCTGAAAATGGGCTGTGTCTTATATGCTGGTGTGTGTTACATGCTGGCAAATACGGTAGGTTGTGGAATATGTTCATGCCATGGCTAGTGCTGAGAGCTTTGCCTGGAGGACCACATTAAGACAACCTGGAGTGGACTCCCTTCTCCCTGCAAGTATTCAGCAAGTTGAGGGGATGGGCCCCGGGAGGGATGACCTTGTCTCTCAAAACTGTTTGGACTTCATCCTGTCAGCAAGAAGATACTTAGATGTTGTGGTTGTTTCCCCAACAGTATGCTGTTCTGGACAGACCTGGTAGAATATCGCTGCTGGCCCCAAGGAAGATTGATATAGCCAGAAGGGAGGCTAGCAAGGAGATTGGGGACTTTAGATTGTCACAACCAATCAGCTGATTCTGCATCTGGACATTTGCTTCTGCTTGGAGGCATTATACTGACCAGATGGGATACAGCTTTCAGACTAGGTGCAGGATAACTGCTGAATGATATTTGGTACCAACTCTGATCATAGTTGTAACTGTAACAGGTTGGTGGGAGGCGTGGCATGGAGCAAGATCCAGCTTGTGGGGAACAAGTTGGCCTGGAAACCTTCATTCCCAACTCTGTGTGTGTGTGGTGTGTGTGTGTGTGTCTTCTAGGACACTGCATGGGAAGGCATTCAAGATAACACTCAGCTCAGAGGTACAAGCTGCCTCATCCTAGGTGGCAAGGATTCACACTGGAGTACAGCCAAGTGGCTTCCTTGGCTGCCATTCTCTTGGCTCTCCTGCTTTGGGCCAGAAAGCTGCACTGGATTGATGCTTTGGGTCATCTGATCTCAGGATCTATGTTTCATGCCAGGCCAACCTAAACAGCTGTAATGATAATAAAGTTGTGGTCATTTTACCTCCAAGCCAGTTGTTTGTTGTGGTCATTCCACCTTACACCAGCCATTGCTGCTAATCCTGCAAAACACAGACAGCTTATGACATTGTAACCAAAAATTTCATGTCTCCAGCATTTGTGTTTTATAGCTAGCCCTCTGAAGAAGTGCTGATTAGGTCATGATGCTGACTAGGTCATTAAGTCAGGGCTGAGGAATATGTTTCATTCCCTTGCACAAAGATGCAAACATCAAACTGGCCAAGAAAACCCAAAGACAGTGTTACCGTAAGTTGGAGTTGACATGAAGGCACCTAACACTAAGATAATAGAATATCCTCCTCCTCTCTCTAAAACATCTTTATACTTGTGGTACCCACAACTGGATACAGTACTCCAGGTGAAGTCTAACCAAAGCAGAATAGAATGGTACTTCCCTTGATCTATACACTATACTCCTATTGACTCAGCCTAGGATTGAATTTGCTTTTTTAGCTGCTGCATCACTCACTTTTGTTCAGCTTGTGGTCTATTAAGATTTCTAGATCACATGTACTTTATTCATGTCACCACTATATATCTGTGCAATGTAGTACCTTAGATTTCTCCCTTTTGAAATTCATTTTATTAGTTTTGGCTCATTTCTTGAATCTGTTAAGGTCATTATGAATTCTGATCCTGTCCTCTGGAATATTAGATAACCCTCCTAATTTGGTCTCATCTGCAAATTTGATAAGGATGCCCTCTGTTCCATCATCCAAGTAATTGACAAAGATGTTGAACAGCACTGGGCCCCGGGCATTATCTAGCCAACATTTTACTAGCCTGTTTGTAAGAGTATCGTGTGTGTGTGTGTGTGTGTGTGTGGGCTTGTTTGCAAGAATATCGTGGGGGAAGTTACTGAAATGAAGATATGCTGTATCCACAGCACTCCCTTCATCTACCAAGCTTGTAATGCTATCAAAGAGAGAGAGAGAGAGAGAGAGAGAGAGAAGATTAATCTGGCATGGCTTATTTTAAGAAACAAAACAATAGTATGCTATATGCTTGTAGTCATCTTTCTTGTAGTCTTACAGACTGTCTAATTATTTGCTCTAGAACCTTTACTGGTAGAACCTTTACTGTCAGGCTGACTAGGTGTTAATGGTCCTTTTTCACCTTTTAGAAGATGGGGACAACATTTGCCCTCCTCCAGTCTGCTGGGACTTCTCCCGTTCTCCAGGAATTCTCAAAGATTATTGCCAGTAGCTCTGAGATTGCTCCTGCTATTTCTTTTCATACCCTTGGAGTATTAGCCATAGGTACTCCTGTATTGCCTCTTTACCAGTTCTGTGCTGCATCTCCCCTACTGCATCATGTCCCCTTTTCCCAGGTTAAACACTGTTTTCTTTCTAGGAACAGACCATGGCAAAGAAGGTGCTGAGTAGCTCTGCTATTTCTCTGTCTTCTGCTAGAACTTCACCTGTTCTCCAGGAATTCTCGAAGATTATTGCCTGTGGTTCTGAGATTACTTCTGCCAGTTCTTTTAACACCCTTGGATGAAGTTCATCCAAGGCTTGAATTTGTTTAGAGTAGCCAGGTTTTCCTGTACTACCCCTTTACCTATTCCAAGCTACACAACCCCTAATTGTCTACTCCATTTTCCCACTGAGAAGGGAGAGAGATTCAAATCAGTTCTATAGCTCCAAACTCACAGAATGATCGCTGGTCTTTCTACTTCTGTGTGTTACATTATTCCAAATGTCTACCTTCTCTTTTTGAGAACTGACCTACTCCTCCTCAGAGACATTCCTGTGTGCTCCTTCTCCAGAACAGTCTTTTCCACTCTGTCCAAGAAAATGTCATGCTCCCTAGTATGCTGAAGAGTAGATACATGGACCTCTGGTTGATGGATCTTCTCTTCCAACAGGGCAACAACTTATATTTTCTGCAGGTGTAGCTACCCACATCTTCTGGCAAGAGCACAAACATACCACAACTGTTGCAGATTACAGCAGCTCCCTCATCATCCATATTCAGTAGTCTTAAGTAGATATGGAAACCCTCCCCCTCAAAACATCCACATGAAACACCTATTGGCTTCTTATCACTAGGGTGCTCGCAAAGATTTGACAGGACAGGGCCAAAGCCATTCTGATCACCCTCTGATGGCCGAGGCAACCATGGTTTGCTCCTCTGATGATGCTCTTGCAAAGTCAGTTTCGGAGGCTTCCATCCAGACCAAAACTAGTTACCATTCACAAGGGCAAGATGAGACAGCCAGACATTCCTTCCCTCAAATTCACGGTGTGAAATCAACTTTCCTAAACTCTCTATCTTGTGCAGTGGGATGTGTCATTGAGGTGGCGCACCAGCCTTCCACTAGCATTCTTACAAATGGATCAAATTCATATACTTCCTCCTTGCAAAGCAGACCGATCCAGACATCCTTAGTACGGTTGATGTTCTAGACTTCTGTGTTTTGCTGTCAGATAAAGGGCTCTCTCTTTCTTCCATAAAATGCCATCTCTCAGTGATATCCTGGCATATGCAAAGGCAAGAGAAGAATTCCTGCTTTTTGAACCCTTTTGTTAAAAGTTTCCTGATGGGTTTCCTGATCTTCCATCCTCAGCCCCCATAACAGCATGGAATCTGCAGCTTGTCCTATTACAGCTCTCAAAGAGGCTGTTCGAGCCAACAGTTATCTACAACATCCACCTTCTCTGATGGAAGACAGCCTTTTCGGTGGATGTCACTTCAGCCAGGAAAACAGGCAAACTTTGTGTGCTTAGAGTGGACCAGCCATATCTCTTGATTCCAAAGGAGAATGTAGTACTTCGTTCAGACATCTCTTTTTTATTTTTTTTATTTTTATTAAATCTTACTTATTAATAAAATCCTTACATACACATTATACTGTTGTCGTCATTATTTTTCACATATATACAAATATTTCATACTTTCTAATTATTTTACCTTGACTTCCTTGGCCTCTATCCTAGAATCTTTTCAGCACTGTTATTTTCACATGAAACTCCCAAATCATATATAAACATTTACTTGCTTATCCATCTTTATTTTCTTACTTATCTGCTCCCAGTTTGACTTTACTTTTTAATACAGTCTTCTCGTTTTCATTTACTTTTTTTTAATCATTCTTCCACATATTTAATTACATTCCGTCTGTTTCTATCCAACCTGTGTTTACTATTATGTCACCTTGTATTATATCAATATCAATACCATATCAATGTCAATACAATACAATTTCAATATCAATATCAATATCCTTTTTTCTTCATAAACTCTGTTACTTGTTGCCAGTCTTTCTCAATTATATCTATTTGTTTTCCATTTAACCGTAAAGAGAATAAATCAAATTGTTTTAATTCAGCTATTTTTTGAGTCCACTGTTCTATATCTGGAACTACCGGTAATTTCCATACTCTCGCGAAGACCATCCTTGCTGCCGTGATTAAATAAAATAATACTCTTTTGTTTCTCGCTTGAAAAGTTGTATCAGACATAAATGTCATATTTAACAAAAATAATTCGGGCATCATGGGAAATGGTATGTTGAATATTTCTTTTATAATTTCATATATATTAAACCAATATTTTTTCGCACTTGTACATGTCCACCACATGTGGTAGAATGTACCCAAGTTCTCTTTACATTTCCAACATGGTACATTTTATCTATCCTTTCTGGTGTTAAATAATACCTATACATCATTTTAATGAAATTCTCTTTTAAATCTTGTGAGCTGATAAATTCTAATGTATTTTTCCATGTCATTTCCCAATGTTCTAACGAAATTTCATGTTGAACATTTCTTGCCCACTTTGTCATAACTTCCTTCACAGTTTCATCTTCCAGTTTATGGGTAATAAAGTATTTAAAAAAGAGAGAGATCTTTTGTTTGGATTTCAGAAATATTATTGTTTCGAGTTCGTTATATGATTTTTGTGTTGAGATTCCTTCTAATTTTAAATCCATTTTAAATCTCTCTTTCAGTTGTAGATACGGAAACCACTTTAATTTGATGCCTATTTCTTCTAATTCTTCTTGTGTGCATATTCTGATTTCCTCCAATCTATCGCACGATATCAAGTCTTTGTATCTAAGCCATTCTTGATTTTTATCTACCCATTTCCCATAGAAAGCTTCTTGGGGAGATAGCCACCAAGGTATTTCAGTGTAAGTATTCTTTTTTATATTCTTCCAAATTCTAACTAAAGATTTTCTTATATAATGGTTGTTAAAATCACTGTCTATCGTTTCTTTGCGGTACCAGAGATACGCATGAAAACCGAATCTCATATTGGCTCCTTCAATTATTAATATTCTTACATCCTTTAGATTGATCCAATCTTGTATCCACACCATGGCATTCGCGTAGTAATATAATTTTAGATCAGGCAAACCACATCCTCCTTTCTTTGGCAACTCAGTCATCAACTTCCACTTGATTCTTGGCTTTTTGCCTGCCCATATGAATTTGGATATTTCTTTTTCCCATAGTTTGAAAGGTTTATCATTAGTTATAATTGACAAATTTTGAAATAAAAAGTTGAATTTGGGTAGAACATTCATTTTAATGACCACTATTCTTCCTAGCAGAGACAAGTTCAAGTCCATCCATCTTTTTAAATCCTTGACAATTTCTTTCCATATTTTATTATAGTTGTTTTCAAATAAGGATTCCGTGAACCAAATTCCTAGATATTTTATTTTCTTCTCCATTTTTAATCCAGTTAATTTTATAATTTCCTCTCTCTCTTTTGTCCTCATATTCTTAGTCATGATATATGATTTATTCTTATTTATCTTTAATCCAGCTGCTTCTCCAAATTCTTTTATTTCCGCTATTAATTCTTTAGTTCCTGTCACAGGATCTTCAATAAAAAAAATCAGATCATCTGCGAATGCTCTCAGTTTATACTTTTGGTCTTTTATTTTGATCCCCTTTATGACGGGATTAATTCTTACACTCATATTTAATATTTCCAATATTGCTATAAATAGCAGAGGAGAAGACATCTCCTTTCTACCTAAAGTTGTTTCAGCCTTTCATCCGAACCAAGGTATTATACTTCCTGCCTTCATGCAAAATCTGACTTCGGACCTAGAACACAGTTGTCATTGCCTTGATGTCAGGTATGTTCTGGTGTTTTATGTGCAGCACACAGTTGTCTTCAAGAACTTTCAAAGATTCTTCCCCTGTTACTCTTCAGCTAATAAAAGACTACCGGTGTCCTCCTAGAGACTGTCCAAATGGGTAGCATCCACCATTCATCTTGCTTATGAATTGGCTGTTCAGCAGCTCCCTACTCAACTGAGAAGCCACTCTACGAGAGCCCTAGCTGCTTCCACAGTTTTCTGCAAGAGGTGCCACTGCATGAGATCTGCAGAGCGGCTACATGGCTACAGCCTTCAACCTTAATCTTTCATTACAGACTGCACTGGTCAAGAGATGATCTTGTTTTCAGGACAGTGCTGTTCTCTTCGGTTGCATGACACTCCTGCCTTCTAGCTTGCTAGTGTCCTATTTGTGTGAGTCACAGAGACCACAAAGATGAAGAACAGGTTGCTTACCTGTAACTGTGGTTCTTCGAGTGGTCATCTGTGAACACACACAACCCCACCCAACCTCCCCTCTTCGTGTCCTGCTCTCTCCCTTTGACTGCTGCCTTAGGTGGCCATGGAACTGAGGGCTTTGGTGGGAAGGTAGATATAGCCTCGGGATGGTCTGGGGTTCCCGCCAAATGCTTGTCCTCAAGCTCTAGAAGGTTCTGAATCATGCACTGTGCTAGTGCAGATGGTCCATTTGCATGAGTTCACAGATGACCAGGTAAGCAGCCTGTTCGTCTGGGTACAGAATCACTGTATACCTATGAAGGAAGATGAGAGGGAAACAGGTTCTATAGCCTCTTTCTGAAGTGACGTGTCAGTCTCCTCCGTCAAGACTGCAGATAGGTGAGTAACTCTGACGCGACCAGTGGGGGGAAGCCTTCCAAACTCTTTACTGTATACTCTGAGAATGATGTCAAGAATCCACAAGTCTGGGTGATATTTGCTTAGTTGGTCCCTGAAGGGACAGTCCAGAGATCGTATGGATGGATTGATGACAGCAAAGTAGGCAGTATTGATGACATCATCAATACTGCCTACTTAGCTGTCATCAATCCATCCATAGGTGGTATAATGTCCGATCAGCTCCATGGATTCTTCTACAAGGAGAGGTTGTTGAGGTGTCAGGTATGGTGTTGAGAGGAACCATCCTTGGCCTTCTTCTTTCTCTGCTTCTTAGACAAGGCATGCTTAACCAATTTCCCTGGAATGGAAGGGACCCAAGATCTATCTTTAGATGGATAATCTCGATCTCATTGCTCAGAGTGGGTTGTTCTTGGTATCAAGGACTGTTGAGATGGAGCAGGAGGTACCAAAGGTGGAGTCGACAAAGGCGTCTCAGGATAAAATTCAGATGATGTAGAAGGTTGAGTGGTAGACTTAGCTGAAGTGATGCTGAAGAAAGCTTGGCAGGCATCTGACGGCTTGTTATAGACACTGACACCAAGGTCGTATAAAGAGGCCTATTTTGAGAGGCTATATTGGAAATGCTCAGGACCTTCTCCCAGAGGAGGTGTCGGGCACTCAGTGAGGCCTGCCATTATTATGGAAATTAGAGTAGTAAATTAGTGGTTTTGAAGTAGATGCTAGGCTAGTACCACCCTGAGAATGCAGCTGCAGATAGATAACAAGACAATGCTAAGAAAGGAATAAGGAGGAAGGTTTGTGATCTTAACAGCTCGTTCTCTGCTACACTGCCAGTCTGAGCTCTGAAGCCATCTTCATGTACTATAGTTCCAAAATAAAATGCTTTAAAAAGAAGCTTTGAGACTGTGGTTCTTTGAGATCTGACAGCAGGACCTTAAGTCCAGGCTGCTCTGTTAGGCCTTGTCTGCAGGGTAAACAACTGGCAGTGGGAGCAAGAGCCCGTGTTGTCTTCCTCCCCAAGGCAAAGGAGACAGACTGGCTTTCCTTATCTGACACCCTACCGCTGCAGGATGAGCAGTGCTAGAACACTGCTGCTAATGCCATAAAAAAAATACAAAATCAGAATCCAAGAAACAGTTTTTTAGTCAAAGCCAATATTCAAAATGAAGACCAAGCCAAAGTACTGAGAGAGAAGCCAAAAATTGAAGATGAAAGAAACAAGTCAGAAAAACCGTTAGGTGAAGTCCAAAAGCTGAAGAAGGCTCCTAATGGCCCTGCCACCGCAGCAGCCAAAAAGGAAACGGCGGTTTAGACAGGAAGGTGGCTTGTATAGCTTTTGGGGATGGGGACAGGGTTCCTGCCAAAACACTTGCTATCAGCCTCTAGAAGCTTCTGAACAGTGCACTGCACAAGTGCAGATGATCCATTTGTGTGAGTCACAGAGACCACAAAGAAGAAATAAGGATGCCATCTCAAATGGAATGCACTCACCTTTTCCTTCCCCTCAGGAGCCCAGAGAACCTGAGTCTTCCTGATATAAACCACCTCCCACTGCCTCCCATCCCCATCCAATCTGCAACAGCAGCGGGACCCCTCCCAAAACTTCATAGGTGCCAGGCAGTAGTATTGTTGGCTAAGACTGCACATTACCAGAGTAAACTTTATTGAATTGAGTAGATATTCATAGAATTGCACTGCTAATTGCTTCTGATGGGATCCAGAGGCACTACTAGTAAAATCTTTATGGTACCTTGGAAGGTGCCAGGAGCAGAAAAGCTAACCTTCCAGGATAATTTCTAAATTCTAAACAAAGCAAGAGGAAACTCTCTTCCATTTCATCCAAAAGCAGGTTTGGAAGCAACAAAGGACTTTTTGTAGCTGGTCTTAATATTCAGGCTATTAAATGCACAGAAAGATACTGTAAACCTAAACCATATTGGTCAGTGTAATCAGGACTTTATATTGGCCCTGGCAACAGAGAGCCAATGCTAATAACCCCATCCTTGCAGAGGTGAGTCGACATCAAGAAGTGTGCCTACAGCCTGGAAGTCAGGCTTGCAGCCAATGGAGTGATTCAGCCAGGGAGCATGTACTTTACTTAGACAGTAGTTCAGTGCTCCCAGACAGCAAGAAGTATACCTGAGGTGCCTTCAACTGTTACTTCAGGACCTGATTGAGTCTTGAGCTCCAAGACACAGGTGGTTTTTGGCAGTAAAGTTCTTAAACTGAACATGCCTGGTTTTGTTCCTTCCTCACCTTCCCATTTGTAAGAAAAGAGTAAAGTAGCTGAGTTGTGGCTCAGTGACTCTCACAGCCCTCTTCTAAGCATATGGGAATTCAGTGAGGAACAGGGATTTGGGACGGGGCAGAGAATCATCACAGGCCAGACTAGAGATGCCATTTTTTCAGACTAAGCCCACAAACGGGAGGCTCCCCATTGCTCTTTTAGACTTCACTCCAAACTCACACTGTGATAATACCAAGGTGATCTCTATCACACCATGCCACATTCCAGCTAGTGGCTCCACATTTCACAAAGAGGAGCTCACTGCAGCCATGGCATGATACTATCTTTACAGATGAGTATGATAGTAGAATCTTTGGTTGGTCATATTACTTGACTTGGAGAGAAAAGGGAAACAGTGAAAGAAATGACCCAACTCTCAAATTCCTCTCTTGAACTTTCAGTTCACCAATGCACTTTGGATCACAGCATTCACAGGGTGGGCAACAGGCATAGTTCAGAAAGTAGGCCTGCAGTGATAATCCTGTTATCCATCCAAACCTCAGAGGATAAAGTCACCTGTCCTAGCAGATCCTTAAAGAGGGAAAGCAAAATTAGTGTATTTCTCTTAGATATTTTCTTTTTGTCACAAATTTCACCTTCCATGCACACTGAAAGCCTGTTCTGGAGGGGTGGGAGCAGGTTTGGGTTGCAGCAAAACAAAGAGGAAAATAAATATGTGCACTGGATACTGAAGTGCTTTTGTGGGGGGTAGACGTGAAAGACCCCATTAAAAATGGAAAAAATACACCAAAGAAATTAATAAAAACCATGAACACTCATTTGTATTACATTATATTATATATTTTATTATATTTACCTGAGAACACTTCTCTAGGAATCTCCAGGTCCTCTAGTGTGATTCTATGATAAGCTTTCCAGTGGCAGTGGGCCACAGAGTCATGGTGGAGGACCTAGCAGTATCCGGAGAAGTCTTCTCTCTAAGGATGCCTAGATCCTCCATTGTGACTTTTATGATCCACATCTGGTGGAAATGGACCAATAGAATCGTGCTGGAAAACCTAGAGATTCCTAGAGAGCGCATATTTTTTCCATGACAGGGGCAAAAAGAGTAAGAATTTTATAAAATAAATAAAATAACTCATCTATAATCTAATCCGTGAGTGGCTGAACTCGTGAAAGTGGAGGGCCAACTGTATACAACAGGAACTTAGGTCAAAAACACTGTGCACCACCCATCTCTTGAGGACTAAATGCTGATTTAAAGAAACTGTCCCAGAGGTACTGGGAGAAGTAAGTGACAAAGACCAGCAGTGCCTGCAGGACAGTCTCCAGTGGCATGGCCTTCTATTGTCACTCCTACTTCTAATATTTTGTTATGTAGAGTTCTGATATATTTTTGGCCAGCTCACACAATTATACCAGATACATTTTCTTCCTCAAATTCTGGCTTTTTCTCCCCCATCCCACAGGGTTCCCCAATGTGTCAAGATCTTGCAGCCCCCTCCAACTTCTACAAATATACAAATTTATATACTTTCAGAGATTGAAAATTCACCTTGAGGAAAGATTGACAAAAAATAACGGAAGAATTATTCAAGATATTTGTATCTGTTGATTGAGTAGAGCTTTTTTGGAAAGGAAACCAACCAGAAACACCTTGCCACCAACCTGCCAGAATATGCTGTCAATTGTGTTTCCCAGAAAGCCATCCCGCCCTTCTGATGACACCAGTTTCGGTCCAAGGATCGTCATGAATTCATCAAAATCAACTTGACCATCTCCTGAAAATAAAGACAAATGTGAGGGGGAGGAGAAATTTGAAACAACAGTACTGTGCTGGATCTCCACAGTCATCATGGATTGTTAATGCAAGGTGAATGGAAGTAATCAGTGTAAGTTATAGTTGGAGGAAAAATATTTTTTTTGTCCATCACATTTTTTATCAAGGAAGACAAGAACTGAACATTTGAACAAATTGTGATTTGAACAATCATAAAAATCATATTATAAATAAAAAAGTGATGGGTAATTAAAAACAATATGAAAAATTAGTAGAAAAGGAAAAAAATGAACTAGATAGAAACAAAACTTGGCTGAATAAGAAGATGGTAGTGGATTCCTAGGAAGGGATTTTCTGATAAAGTAGCACTTTATCAGAAATCACAAATCATCCCGAAAGAGGAAATGGAATGTTCATATTCTGCATCTGTTTTAATCATTCAACTGCAGGAAAAGCTCTATTGACACTATGACCATGGAACAAAAGTGTTTTGCATATCCTCAATAGTCACACCTTCCCTCTTTAACGTTCCTTGTTGCTAATTAATGTTCTATAAAGTAATAAGAGATTTTAAAGAGGAGGAGAATATGTCCTCTCTACAACAAATGTAGACAACTTTAAGAGATTTTGGGGCTCACCTCACTGGACCTCCCCCACATCCAATCTTGATTTTATTTTCCATAAAAGGAGTATAGGGGCTAATTTTAGTATGTTTTTAGATTATCCTGATGTCTGAAATGCCTCTGCCCCCCAAAACTGGAAGTCATTTCCAGTTTAGAAAAAAAATCCTTAGCCTAAAATATTTTAGTCTCCCCTCCCATATCAAAATTGTGACCACACCCATAGTTGATTTTTGGAGTTAAAAATGCAGTCTAGGAGTGAGTCACACATAGCTGATGGATTACACTTTGCCCACCTCTAGAGAATGTAGAGCCTTTCTTTTTCTTAGTGGGTTATCAGGTGCTGAGGAATCTGATATAAGTTGAAAGGGTCGCAGCTTTGTAGGGCAAGCATTCTTCTCTATTTTCTTTTCTTTTTTTTGTACAATTTTTATTGAAAGTTTGTCTTGAAAATACCCCCCCCCCCACACACACTTCCATGCTTAAATCTTCCAGTTGAAATTGCTTATCTCCATTCCATTACAAACTTAATTTCCATCTTACATCCTCTTTTCTATTTTTTCTCAAGGTTTTGGATAGATTTATTCTTCAAAGAAAATGCTAACTTTTCGATCTCTATCATATCCAGAACTTTTAACTTCCATTCTTCTATATCAATATGCTTCTTTTTTTTCCAGTGCGGCGCATATGTCAACCTTGCTGCAGTTATTAAATATAATATCTTCTGATGACTTCTTATTTCCCTTTGTTGCCCTAGCATATTTAACAAATAAAGCTCCAGTTTCATTTCAATATTCATCTTACAAATTCTTCGGATTTCGTCATGTACCCCCTTCCAAAATTTTTTTGCTATCTTACATGTCCACCGCATATGGAAAAAAGACCCCGTCTTTTCATCACATTTCCAAAAATCTGAATTCCCATTTTTCGTTATTTTTTGTAATCTTTCTGGGGTCATGTATTATCTGTAAAACATTTTATAAAAGTTTTCTCTTAAATTTAAGTTTGGTGTAAATTTTATATCTTTTTTCCACACTCTTTCCCAAGTTTCTAATTCAATTGAATGTCCCAAATTCTGTGCCCATCTAACCACTGTATCTTTGACTACTTCTGATTCCATTTCTCTTTTCAGCAATAATTTATAAAATTTGGAAATTCTTTTCTTTTGGTTATCTTTCGTCAGTACATCTAATTCATTCTCTTTTCGCTCAAATCCGTACAGTTTTTGGTCCATTCTAAATCTTTCTCTGAGTTGTCTCCATGGAAACCAATTTAGTTCATGCTCTTCAGCCTTTAATTCTTCTTCTGTACATGTTCTTGGTTTGTCGACCTCCCATTTCAATAATTCTTGATATGTTACTAAATTCCCTTGTTTTGTTGGGGCGATTTTATAAGCTTCTTGTGGTGAGGTCCACACTGGTAATTTTGTATAACATTTTTGCTTAATTTGTGTCCAAACCTTCAACAATGTCTTTCGGATGCAATGGTTTTTAAACTCTTTATTCACTGTAGATCTATCATAACATAGATACCCATGCCATCCAAATCTATGGTTTATTTCTCCTATCTCTTTAGCAGTTGTGTTTTCTAATTGAACCCAGTCTTTGATCCAATCTAAATAACATGTGTGGTAATAGATTTTTAATGATGGTAGGTCAAGTCTTCTCCTCTCTTTTGCATCTTTGAGTGTTTTAAATCTAATTCTTGGTTTTTTCCCTTGCCAAATAAATTTTTGTAGGGCCTTTTCCCATTCCTTAAATATCTTCTCTTTCCCTATTATTGGTAAGCTTTGAAAGAGAAACATAAGCTTTGGTAGTAAAGACATTTTAAAAGCATTTATCCTGCCCAAGAAGGATAAATTTAAATTTTTCCATTTTGCCATATCACATTTAATTTCTTTCCATGTTCTTGAATAATTGTTTTCAAACAGTTCTTGATTCTTCTTCGTCATAGTTATCCCCAGATATTTTGTTTTCTTGGTCAGTTGATATCTGGATCTTTTCTCCAATTCCGCTTGCTCTTTTTTTTGTCATATTAAAAGTCATCACCATTGTCTTTTCTCTATTTATCTTATAACCTGCTTTTAGTCCACATCTTTGTAAAGTTTCCATAAGCACCTGAATTGACTCTTGTGGATCCTCCAAAACTGTAATTACATCATCTGCAAATGCTTTTAATTTCAGTTCTTTTTTCCTTATTTTCAAACCTCCTATCTGTGGCTCTTCAATTATTGTTATCAGCAGAACCTCCAAAAAATCTATAAATAATAATGGTGATAACGGGCACCCCTGTCGTACCCCTTTATTTATTGCAAAGCTTGCCGTGCTATCTCCATTTATAATTAACCTCGCTGACTGGTCTCATTCTTCTCATTTTCAAAGGAAATGCTTAGTTGTTATACATTGTTTAGAGTAGGGTAGATGACTTTGGAGGGTCCTGGGGCAATCTTGCATCTGTTCTTCCTCTGAAAAGGAAACTTACCTTCACATTTTATGCCTAGAGTAAGCCTGTTCATTTACCAGCATCCAGTCCTTTACTACATCCAGACAATGTTTCAGGACTTACTGGCATAAATTGCAAAAGAGAAAAGTCAGCATATTGATGACTCTCAGCTCCAGACCACCAGATCATCTCTCCCAGTGACTTTGTACAAAATGTTCAAAATTTGGGGGACAGTACTGAGCCCTGTGGAACTACACAAACTAACCTCAATTCCTCCGAGTGTTCAGCCAAAAAGAACCTGAAATGTAGCAAAATAGTACTTTCCAAGTCCTACATCAGTTAAATGGCCCAGACGAATAATCCGATTGATGGCACTGAAAGCTGCTGAGAAATCCAACAGAACCAACAAGGAAACACAGCTTCTGTCCAGATCCTGGCACAAGACATTCACTGAGGCCACCAGATTGGAATTGGTCCACGAAAGCCTGGAATTGTGCTGTCACCATTCACTCTAAAGCCTCACATAGAAAAGAAAGATAAAAAACCTGGCCAATAATTATCTGTGGTTATGGCATCCAGTGAAGGTCTAACAACCTCCATCAGCCAACAGGCCAACATCCTCTGGCAGATCTCATTAAGATGGATATGGGTCTAACAAAAGAATGGCTGGCCTCATTTCTTCAGACAACTTTGTTATGTTGAAAAATTGAATGTTTTAAATGAAAAATAGTCTTCAGTAGTAAGGGCATTATAGTATGGTAGACAGAAGTAAAATGGTGAAAAAGATGTAAAATGTTAATATGAATGTTGTTTCTTGCAGCCAATAATAAAATAATAGTAACAAAAACAGTAAGAACAACAAAATCAATAATGATAAAAGCAAACAAAAAGGAGAGATACAGCACTAATGGGACTTTGACCAACCAGGTATTTGTTGGAAATCACACTCTGCCAAGTGTGTATGTTCCAACAAATTCCTCACTAGCCTTCCAGACAGTTTCATTGTACAAGATGGAGAACACAACAAAAGGATTAATTATTTTGTGTGTGTTCTAATCAAGAAAGATTAACTGGTCAATGGAGTGGAACTTGTGGAACCCTTGGGTTTGAGTTACCAAGACCACTTGGGATTTGTCATACAAAGGGAAGTAGAAATCAAACAGCCAGATACATGCTGTGGATTTCAAAAGAGCTGATTTCAGTAAGTATAGGAAATACTGGGTGAAATCCCATGGTCAGAAATGCTGAAGCCAGGAGAGTTACTGATGCATGGGAGTTTATTAAAGGTGAGAAACTGAAGGTACATTTGAAGGAGGAAGAAAAGTGGGAAGTATCTAAAGAAACCAGGATGGATGTACAAAGAACTTTCAGATGATCTGAGATTTTAAAAAAAGTATGTATAACAAATGGAAGAATTGTCATAATTCATCCCTGGAGGACTTGGAGGACAAGGAGCAGGTAGATTGCCAGGAGGCTCCTTGGCCTTCTCTGAGGCCAAGGTGATGGGGAAGGAGAAAGATACTGCTCCCCGGCAAAACATCACCTTCAGATGTTGAAGATAATATGCCCCTGTCCTTCATTGAAAGAAAGAGGGGAAAATGCTGAACCCAGAGCTATTTAAGTAATAAATGCTGATCCAATTAACACTGACGAGACATTGATCTTGCCATTGATCTTGCCACTCCTAACTATCACAGTGGTTGTCTCCCAGTCTTGGTGCTGACAACTGTCTCCTTATCTAGCAATACTTTCTGTTCCTGTTTTGTCTTGACCTTGGACTGACTCCATTTTGGACTATTCTGTTTATTCTCTACTAGCTCATGTATCTGAACTTCTGCCACAACTTCTGGACTGGCTAAAGACCACACTTGTGCTTCTCCCTGCATCTTGCTCAGATAACCCATTACTGACCTGAAATGGACTGATTACTTAACCACTCCTTCACCCTAGCCTGTTGCCATGGGCATTTGGTGACTTGTGTTCAGGACAGACTGTCAGCACTTCATGAACAATACTGGCAGCATGGAGGCACTGACTCAGAGTTTGTTGTTGTTGTTCTTAGTATTATTTTATCACTCGAACCAAGAAACAACATTCACATTAACACTTCACTCCTACCTGCCACCATTCCAAGGATTAGCAAGAAAGACCCACTGGCTTACTGCAACTCCTGCCGACTCTTTCTAGGTCTTGGAGAATGATCTCCATACAGTTTACTTCTGACCTACCTGTGTCAGCTGGTCACATCATGGTGGCAGTGGATTTGTTCATGAAGATGGCACATTTTGTTCCCTGTTTGGGAGTGCCCTCTGAAAATGAAACTGCCCACTTGTTCATTCAACACATCTTCTGGCTTCATGGGCTCCCTCAGGGGATCATATCTGATAGAGGACCCCAGTGTCGGGTCCTTAAGCTAAGCTCTCTGCCACTAAATTACTAACCTGTTCAACATGTATTCTTTGTTAAATACTGCTTTACAGTTACTTTTACATTTATCATTGAAAAAAGGGGTTACTTTGTATCCAAGCTTGAAGTATTGCTAATTGCTGCTTTCTTGTAATTCAAAGGAGGGCTGCCTATCACTATGGTATATTTCACATTAGGGAAGACTGGGGGAAACTGAAAGTAAAGATGTTTTGAGGACATAGCAGTTTGCAGATAACCAGAACGAAATATGCCAGGGGGTCTCATCTTGACCAAGGGCACATGAAGGGTGGCAAGTGCAGGCCTGGGAAGAAAATAGGGGATAGACACATGAAGGGATTTATGGCTTTGACCAATGAATGCTTTGTGCACTTAAATATGTATTGATAGCCTATATAAGTTGTATACTGTATGTAATCTCCAGTTTCAGCAACTTCTGTGGAAGTGTGCTGCTCATGCTATTGATAAACAATAAATTTCTGTCTACCAGAGTGTGAGTTCTGTGGAGTGTGGGTTATCCAGTATGTGACACCCAGTTCACAGCCCAGTTCTGGAGATGTCTGCTTGAGTTAGAATCATAGAATCATAGAATTGGAAGACACCACAATGGCCACCGAGTCCAATGCCCTGCCATGCAGGAACACACACTCAAAGCACCCCCAGCAAAGAGCCATCCAGCCTCTGTTTTAAAAACCTCCAAAGAAGGTGACTCTACCACACCCTGAGCCATATTCCACTGTTGAACGGCTCTTATTGTCAGGACATTCTTCCTGATGTTTAAGTGAAATTTCTTTTTCTGTAGTTTGAATCCATTCCTCCATAGTGTCCTAGTCTCTGCAGCAGCAGAAAACAAGCTTGCTCCATTTTCAACATAACATCCCTTCAAATATTTAAACATGGTTACCATGTCATCTCTTAACCTTCTTTTTGTCAGGCTAAGTAAACATAGCTCCCTACGCCATTTCTCATAGGGCATGGTTTCCAGACCTTTTACCATTTTGGGTGCCCTCCCCTGGACTTGTTCCACCTTGTCAATATCCTACTTGAATTGGGGTGCCAGAATTGGACACAGAATTCCAGGTGAGATCTAACCAAAGCAGAATAGAGTGGTATTATTACTTCCCTTGATCTCTACACTATATTCCTATTCATGCAGCCCAGAATCACATTGGCTTTTTAGTTGCCAAATTACACTGCTGACTCATGTTCAGCTTGTGGTCCATTAAGAGTCCTAGATCCCTTTCACATGTATAGTTTTCAAGCCAGGTATCATTTCATTTTTTTCTGCCTAGCTGTAGGTTCTGTTAAAATTCATTTTGTTCGTTTTGGCCCAGCTCTCTAATCTGTCAAGGTCATTTTGAATTCTGATCCTGTCCTCTGGGTATCAGCTATCCTTCCTAATTTGGTGTCATCTGCAAATTTGATGGGCATGCCCTCTACTCCCTCTTCCAAGTCACTGATAAAGATGCTGAACAGCACTGGGCCCAGAAGAGAACCCTCTGGCACCCCACTAGTCACTTTGCTTTTGGCTGGTCAGCCAACTACAAATTCACAGTAGCATTGTCTAACTACTTTGTTAGCAAGAATATTATGGAGGATCTTGTCAAAGGCCTTAGTGAAATCAAGATACAGTCATTCCTCCACATTCACTAGGGCTAGGGGCACAGGATCCCCATTAAAGTGAAAAAAACGTGAATAACTCTAGGCCCTCCCAAACCATATTTAACACACACAAAAAAGAATGATCACCATATTCAACCCACCATGGATTCCTTTGAGGTATCAGGGTTCCTTCACAAGGCAGAAGTGGGTTGCTGGTGGGGCTTACGGCCACCTCTGCTGCTGCCCCACACCATTTTTAAGAGAGACAAAGAAGTCTTGTTCACAGTTTCCCAGTCTCATGAGACTTGCAGTCCTTATTAAAAATGGCACAGGGAGGCAGCAGAGCTGACAGCAAATAATCCGTGAATAAGCAAATCTGAAAAGTGAAATCTGCAAATGTGGACGGCTGACTGTATACTACATCCAGAGCATTCCTTTCATCCACCAAATTTGTAACACTGTCAAAAAAAGAGATCAGATTAGTCTAGCATGACTTGTTTTTGAGAAACCCATGTTGACTTCTAGTGATCATGGCATTCCTTTCGAAGTGCTTACATACCTTAACAGACAGGAATTATAGACATTATGTGCATTACTCCTATTACATCATCTGTTCCATTTTCTGTGAGCTGAACATTGTTTTTCCTTTCAGAGAAGACCAAGGCAAAGAAAACGCTGAGTAGTTCTGCCTTTTCTGTGTCCCTTGTTACCACTTCTCCATCTTCTCCTTGCAGCGAGCCTACCATTTCCTTGTTTTTCTTTTTTGCTACAGACATAACCAGAAAAGCCCCTTTTACTGTTTTTAATTTCTCTAGCAAACAAGCTCATTCTGTGCTTTAGCTTCTCTGACTTTTTCCCTACATGTGCTGGCTATTTGTCTGAATTCCTCTTTGGTGATTTCCCCCTTTTCCTATTTCTTGTATGTGGCCTTTTTAAACCTTAGTTCATCTGAAAGTTCTTTAGACATCCATCCTGCTTTCTCTGGACACCTCCCATATTTCCTCCTCAATGGAATTGCTTGAAACTATGCCTTCAATATATCACATTTAATAAACTCCTATCCATCATAAACTTCTCTTTTAGTAAGCCTGACTATGGGATGACACCTAATATTTCCCTAAGTTTACTGAAATCAGCTTTCTTAAAGTCTAGAATGCAAGTCTGACTATGTTTGGCTTCCCCTTTCCTATATAAGACAAATTCCAGGAGAACATGGTCACTCCCACCTAAGGATCCTGCCACCTCCACCCCATTAACCAGGTCATCACTGTTGGTTAAGATCAGGTCCAAAATAACTGATCCCCTCACTGCCCCTTTCTACCTTCTGGACAATGAAATTGTCTTCAAGGCAAGTGATGAATTTGTTGGACCTGATATTCTTGACTAAATTTGACTTCCAACAAGTATCAGGATAATTTTGCCAGTTAAGAGGTGTTGTGTGTGTGTGTGTGTGTGAGATCCAAGTATGTACCCTTTGTTTACGGTAAATGAGGTGAGCACTATCTCTGTTGATAAGAAAAAAGCAGACTTCTAGAAGACAGCTGATTGATTACTACACTCAGTAATGGCAGCAGGGACAAAGAAATCTTAGCCTTCAATGAGTGTAAGAATAGATCATGTGAGACACACGGTGGCCAATGATAATTTGAACAAGCAAGTTTGTCAGCTTGGTACAACGCAAGTGGATATCGCCCATAAATTAAATGAACTGGGGGAAAAAAAGGGATTGACAGTTGAATTTACCACAAAAACATTAGGTGATTTGATGACGGCTATAAATCGTCCACAGGAAGAAAATAATGGAAGAAACTGACTTAGAGAACTGAAACTTTAAACGCTTTTGATCAGAGGATCTGCACTAGAGTACCTGAATCTAACTCTATCTGGCAATTAACAAATGAGGCAATGAGCAACCAGAAAGCCTTTCCCCTGATAGAATCAGGAAGAGAGGAGGAAACAGATGTACTTATCCATTTTACTGACCAGGAAGATAAGCAGAACACCAATATGGCAATATCTCTGATGGTCTTTAACAGTACTGGATAAAAATTTAATATGGATTCTGGTTCTCTTCTGGACTGGCCACAAACTCGTACATGTTCCAAACAAGAGAACTAAGACCCTCTTCATTAGCAACAGTAGAGTACAGAACCACTCTGAATCAGTGAGACCTGTGAGACTTTGTCTCTTCACAGATTCTCTAGCACATATTGGAAAGCTAAATAACGTGGATAAAATTGACAATATTGATAATACATATAAGCCTCTAATTTAAAATATATTATTGATTTATATAAAGGAATAAGAAAAGAATAGTTTCAATGTGAAGGGCTTATGTTCAACCATAAAATTTGCTAAAATATTAGAACAAGTTAAACATTTATGCCTCAATATTTTATTTTTGCAAGAAATACACAGAAAGGACAAAACCAATTTTACGACTCAAGCATTTCAAGACCTAATTTGTGGAGGGTGGTTCTGGTAAATCACATGGAGTGGCAATACTCATTGATAAATCCTGTCCCTTAGTAGTAGATAAAATTATTCAAGACCCAAAAGACAGATATTTGATAATGACAGGGGAATTGATGATATTTGGAACTTTTTATGCTCTAAATACAGAACAATGTAGTTCCAGTTTCTGGTGTGGGCAATGGAGGACATGATTTAGGGTTCGTTGAAAAAGACGGATGCAATCAGGTGCCCTGAGACATCATTCTTGATGGAAGGGGATCCTTCTCTCAAGCAAAGGGGGTCCCTGATACACAGAGAATCTGAAGATCTCTGATTCAGCCACAATCAGGGACCAGCAGGCATCCACTTGGGAACGGAGAGGCTGCAGCAGAGACTCTGGGCTGTCAGAGCTGATCATGAGTTTTGGTGGAGCTGGGGGGTTGAGAGTCTCACCCACAATATGGTCATTATATCTGCCACGACTAGACCTTTTGGGATAAATAAATTGGGATCTAATCATTTCTTTAAGGAAGACATAAAACCCCTTGTTTGCAACAGCACAAGAATTTGGCTTAATGTTGCTTAACCTTCTCATGGATCTGAGGTTTTAAAGTGATATTACTCTTTTATCTGAATTTATTATATTGCAAGTTAAACAGATTTATGCTTGTCAAACTGTTACCCTGACTTCTGGGGGTCTCCGGGGGAAACCCGAATTTGCTCCAAAAATGCAAAGATTGGGGAAATTATCAGAGCACTGCTTAGCAAAGCGGAGGGTAGGGCAACACAGTGAGATCTTTAATCCTATGTTTACAGAGTCAGACCACACAATAGCCAGGTCAAATGTCCAATTATCAGTAGTTTATTTAGCAGAATTGGCAAAATATACACACACACAGTGAAGCAGTCACTCACACAAGCACACAAGGACTAATGAGTGGAAAGATATGAAAATCGGGAAAAAGTGGAAGGAAAGAGGGCAGTTTATACCTCACCTGATCCTGTAGTCTTCGACGTGGGAAAAAGGAAGGCAAAAATGGCTCAGTGGTGAAAGAATGCTGAGGGGAGCTCTCAACTAGCAGAATGCCAGGGCACTAGTCAAGAGGCGGAGTTATCCAAAAGGGAGCCCCAAAAGGGGACTCAATTATAGTGCAAAATATGCCTCGGGGGCAGACCTGTTCCCGGAAAAGGACAATGTCTGAATCGTGCAGATGGACCTTGTTTTTGCATTTCTCGCTGTTGCAATAGTTAACCTCATCCAGAAGACATGTAGTCCCCATCAAGGTGTCGTTGTTAATGGCCCATTGTATATGTATATGTGCCTTTCGAGATTTCCCTCTTGTAGACGTGATGGGGGAAGGGGGAATCGTTGGCCTGACCTCGCTAGCTGTGCTTCAGTTCTAGACCCAGATGTCTATATTCCTGTCCGGTGAACCTCTGACTTGATAACTTCTTGATGTATTAAATATTAGGCTCTCTGGGACTGGGTCTGCTAGCAGGAGTTACAAAACCACTTCATTTCACTCTAATGGACTGAGTTTTCTGAAGGATATAACTAAGAAGAGATCTTCAATTTTTATTTTTACTTTTATTTATTTTATTATTGTATATGATTTTGAATATTAGACCTTGCATATAATCTGGACATTTAATGATACTGAGTTTAATTTCCTTCCCTTTTCTTTCTAGTACTTCCTTAGCTTGTTATTTTTTTTCCTTTTTCCCTATTTTCATTTTAAAAGTGGATTAACATTTTTATTGGATTGATATTATTACTATTACTATTATTATTATTATTATTTGGGATTGATTACTTGGAATAATTTAGAATCTATTTTTTTCTTGATTTTGCTGTTTACTGTAGAAGTCCTTTTACTTTTTATTCCAAATAGACTTAACTATTATTGCTACTTTGTGGCTCTGGCCATTATTTTTATTATTTTTCCTTTTTCAAAATTTGCTAAGACTGGCTTCAAACAGGAAAACTGCTACTTTGTTTTTCTTACTTGGTGTACTACAAAATTTCAGTTCTCTGTGAAAATCAACAAAAACTGAAGGAGCATATCTATGTTTTTGAACATTCAACTATAAACATTTACACTTTTATTTTCAGGAATGATTTTGTTGAAGAATAAATGGACTTAAGAATAATTTGGGCCTAAACCCTGAACATTAGATTGCTCTCCAAAACCAATTTTGTGAAATTGATGGACAGAAGGACATAATAAACTTTTGTATATTATTATACCTTTTATATTTTTTATTTTTTTCTCTTCGTATTTTTAAAATTTTAAAATTAGACTTATTAATCTACTATGGCTACAAGTTCAAAAATAATGGCTACTAGAAAAGACTCAATGAAAGAAGCTAAGGTACCTGACTACATTGCCAGATTTTTAGCACAGTACAGACAAGTTACAACAGCCAATGATAACAGATTTGAAGAACTTGCAGCAAAAGTGGACAACGTTACTGATTATGTTATACAAGAATTAAAACGAGCAACTAGAGAAGCTAAAAATGTCAAGACCTTGAATATTAATAGGGTGAATACACCCCAGAAGAAGAAAAAGATTTTCCATTATCTAAAAAACCTGGACTTGGATGTTGTTTGTTTGCAGGAGACAAATATTTGCAAGAGGACCAAAAACAGTTAATAGAAAAAAAAAACAAAAAACCTCTAGGTGAAGAATTTATCTCTGCAGGATAATTCAAAAAGAATGGAGTGGTTCTATATTTAGATCAAAAATGTTCTCCAAATTGATTTTTTCTAATGAAGGTAAATTTATAGGAGTTTAAATCACTATAAATGAGGAGAAAATTTTGGTGGTGGGAGTATATGTACTGATTTTACAGAACGCAATATTAATTTAAAAATTGAATGTTATGCTAACTGAAATGTCTTATGACAAGTGGTGTCAAACGGGGGATTGGAATGGGGTAGTGCTCTCCCAATAGATAGAATCATAGAAATGTAGAGTTGGAAGAGACCACACGGGCCATCCAGTCCAACTCCCTGCCATGCAGGAATACCCATCAAAGCACTCCCCACAGATGGCCATCCAGCCTCTGCTTAAAAACCTCCAAAGAAGGAGACTCCATCAGACTCCATGGAGGCAGCAGATTCCACTGCCGGACAGCCCTGACTGTCAGGAAGTTCTTCCTGAGGTTCAGGTGGAATCTCCTTTCCTGCAGCTTGAATCCATTGCTCCTTGTCCTGGTCTCTGGAGCGGCAGAAAACAAGCCCTCTCCCTCCTCTATATGGCATCCCTTCAAATATTTAAACATAGCTATCATGTCCCCTCTTAACCTTCTCTTTTGCAGACTAAACATACCCAGCTCTCTAAGTCTATCCTCATAAATCTTCTTTGAAGGAGGTTAAGAAATCTAAAGGTCAGTTACCAAATGGATTTTTTGAAATAACAATCTAAAGACTGTTGACATATGGAGACTTAAACATCCAAATAAAGACTATACCTTCTTTTTTGGATAGACATAAATCTTATTCAACATTAGACATGATATGGGCATCAAAAACTTGGACTGATAAGATTTATAAAATTGAAATCCTTCTGAACACTGTTTCCAATCATAATCCTGTGATAACGAAGATTAGAAAAACCAACAGAGAATTTAGATGGAGATTAAATGAATTCTTGATGGCATAAATAGAAATTTTGTCAAAAGTGAGGAATGAGATTAAAGAATTCTTTGAAAGAAATCTAACTAAAGGAACTAATATTAGATCTGTCTAGGATGCAAGTAAAGAATATATGAGAGGACATTTTAATTGAACAAACAAAGAATATAAAAGAAAAAAAATGGACAAAACACAGAAAATTCTAGATGAAAAAAAAATTAAAGCTGAGTTATAAACTCCTAGGACCCTATCACTTCAAAATACAGAGAAAAGACTGCATGTGTGAAACATTCTCCCTCTGAAGAGAAAGAAAATCTGTCTCTTAGCACAGCAAATGCCAATGCCAATGAGATCATAGAATCATAGAAATCACAGAAATGTAGAGTTGGAAGAGACCACATGGGCCATCCAGTCCAACCCCCTGCCATGCAGGAACACCCTCAAAGCACTCCCAACAGATGGCCATCCAGCCTCTGCTTAAAAACCTCCAAAGAAGGAGACTCCACCACACTCCGAGGCAGCATATTCTGCTGCTGGACAGCCCTGACCGTCAGGAAGTTCTTCCTGAGGTTCAGGTGGAATCTCCTTTCCTGCAGCTTGAATCCATTGCTCCTTGTCCTGGTCTCTGGAGCAGCAGAAAACAAGCCCTCTCCCTCCTCTACATGGCATCCCTTCAAATATTTAAACATGGCTATCATGTCCCCTCTTAACCTTCTCTTCTGCAGACTGAACATACCCAGCTCTCTAAGTCTATCCTCATAGGGCTTGGCTTCCAGGCCCTTCACCATTTTGGTCACCCTCCTCTGGACCTGCTCCAGCTTGACCATGTCCTTCTTGAATTGGGGTGCCCAGAACTGGACACAGTATTCAAGATATGGTCTAACCAAAGCAGAGTAGAGTGGTACCAGTACCTCCCTCGATCTAGACACCATACTCCTATTGATGCAGCCGAGAATTGCATTGGCTTTCTTGGCTGCCGCATCAAATTGCTGACTCATGTTCAGCTTGTGGTCCATTAAGACTCCTAGATCCCTTTCACACATACTGCCATCCAGCCACGTGTCCCCCATCCTATATTTCTGCATTCCATTCTTTCTACCTAAGTGTAGGACCTTACACTTCTCTCTGTTGAATTTCATTTTGTTAGCCTTGGCCCAGCTCTCCAATCTGTCCAGGTCATTTTGAATTTTGATCCTGTCCAGTATATGTCATAGACATATACTATGTCTATGCTAGCAAGTAATGAAAGCTTTGTGATAGCACTATAGACTAGTTTTCCAGAATTAAGAGACTGACCCCCAATGCTGCTTTGTCTCAGTATATATACTAGACTTAGAATGAGTAGGCAATTGCCTTTTTCTGATCAACACTGCACATCAATATGTTAATTCTCTTTCAAGGTGGTATGACTTCACATCTTGAAAGGCTACCATACTTGGAAAAGGGATTCCCCAGCTCACTGAAAATCAGTAATAGAATCACAGAGTTGGAAGGTAACTTTGGAGATCAGTTAGTAAAACATCTCCCCACTCAATGCAAGAGACATGTACAGCATTCCAGAAAGACAGATATATGTCCAGACTCTTTAAATTTCTCCAGTAAAGACACGTTGTTCCAATGTGGAAAAAGTCCTATGCAAATGAATTTCCCCACTACCACCAAGATCAGGTGAAACCTCCTTTCCAGGAATTTCCAGCTACATATAGATTCTGGTCTGCCTCTTCTGGAGTAACAGGTAAGATGTGGCAGATATACCATGTCTCCCTTTAATGATCTTTTCTCTAGGCTGAACATACCTAACTCTTCCAACTGCTCTTTCAGTTTGTACCTAAATCCTCTGCATCCTGGTTGCCCTCCTTTAGATAAGATTCCATACTGTTGACTTCTTATTAAAATTTGGCACCCAGAGCTGAACACTATTTTTTCATTTAGTGATCTTAATTTATTTCTGTTATATTCTATTTTTGTTTTTTAGAAAAGGGACACGGTCCCTTCCAAAACTCTATCTAACAAATCACTTAAAAGCAAGTATTCACTGTCTCCAGGCTACTGAGGATGTGGCCTAATTGAACCAATTAGTCTACAGACCTTTCTCACATCCTCTGAGGACAACACCCAGATTATGTGACTCAGACACTGACATTTTCTTTCCTCATGATCTTTAAAAGCAACTTTGTTTGATGAAGAAACCATGCACATTTCAAAAGCCCTCACAGAGTTTTTGTGTTTTTTTGTTCTGCCTAATAAATGTATTGTCACATTATGGACTTTGGAATTTGTCTTCTGTTCAGCATAGTTGGGAAGGCTATGAATGAATGAATGAAATGAAATGAAATGAATCTGTCTGAGTTCTTATTTCACTCTGGCTGCTCTCAGGACATTCATTACTGATGTGAGAGAGAATGAGAGAGGTGGGCTGTTCCTGGGATGTGGGAACTCCCTTCCAAGGGAGGCAAGGCCTCCTTCCTGTTGCCTTCTACCAGCAGGCAAAGATCTTCTTCGTTAGGAAAGCTTTTAGCAACTGAATGCCTGCCAAGGAAGGGCTTTCAATTTTTTACTTCTTGTTGTGTGCCTTCAAGTTGTTTCTTACTTACGGTATCATGGTTTCTTTCTTTTGGTGGTTTTTTTTTTTTTTGCAAAATTTGTTCAGAGGGGGTTTGCCTTTGTCTTCCTCTGAGGCTGAGAGGGAGTGACCTGCCCAAGGGCATACGGAGGATTTCCAGGGCTGAGCAAGCACTTGAACTCTGGTCTCCAGACTTTATACCACACTGGTTCCCTCAACTTACATTCTTTCAAAGCAATAATGTAGTAATATCTGTTAAACTGTGGTTTTAAAATTGTCACTTTTAATATTTTTATCTCTACCTGTTTCTTTAATATAAGCCACCTTCATTCCTTCTTGTGGAAAAGAGGCAAGATATAAATCAAACAAATGGATAAATAAAAAGGAAAGAAAATCAATGTTCAAACCTGCATTCAACTTTTTTAACAGAAAAAGTAGCAGATATATTAGAGGCAAAGAAGAAAAATAAAATACAGTTCAAAGGGTAAGGTCTGCTTTATGCTTTATGTACTATTACAGAATCAATAAGCCATATAAAACCACTTATGTTAGCATCCAAATCCCAGGTAAAACCACAGGTCTACTACCCACATAACTTAAAGTAGGGACGGGCCAATCAAATCCTTGAATCCTGATCAAAGATTTGAGATTCGGGGATCCAAATCCCCCTGCAAAATAGACAAACCAAGTCTTTCAAATCCTCCCCAGGGTGGGTGGGAGAAGGTGGCTCCTGCCCACCGCCAGACAGGTCTTGCCTGGGGTGGGTGGCAGAAGGTGGCAGGGAGAGTGATCTTGCACTCTCTGGTCTTCTTCCACCCGCCACAGGCCTAATCCTGCCCAGGGAGGGCGGCAGAAGGTGGCTCCCACCCACCGCAGGCCTGATCCTGCCCGGAGTGGGTGGCAGAAGGTGGCGGGGAGCACAATCTTGCACTCCCCCCTCTTCTTCTACCCACCACCAGCCTGATCATGCCCAGGGCGGGCGGCAGAAGGTGGTGAGGTTTTTAAAAATTGGCACTTCCGGGGCCCGCCAAAGTACTGATTGGCCGGCAGGCCCCTGGGCACGTGAAAATCACGGCATAAAGCTGCATGGGAGAGGGTGTCTGTGTCCGGGGTGCTGCCTGTGCCCACGGCTGCCTCCTTCTGCAAGGTAATAATCTCTATTCTTTTGACTTGAGAGTTATGTACTTCATGTAGTAGATGAACATGTCAATAACATGTCAATAACATGTTAATAAGAAGTACGGGTATGTTTTCCCAAACTGAAAACTATTATTTAATTTGTTTTTCATTAAACAAAGATGTCAACTTTGCTTCAAAATCACTTTTCAGTAGAAGGGCTTTCTTTCCTTTGCTTTTTAAACTCTTTTTAAAAAAAGGATTCAAAAGATCTGAGATTCGTGAGATTTGTGGATTCCCTGAACCTTCCAGGGATTTGGATCCGGATTTGGATTTGGAAAATTCTGGATTCGTCCCATCCCTAACTTAAAGTATGGTTTAACATTATGAGAATGAGCCACAGTGATTATATGGAACTCCCTCCCCAGGGAGGTTTGTCTGGCACTCATTTTGTTGTATTCCAGGGGTGAGCAAAGGGCAGCTATTTAATATTTAAAAGCTCTCTTTTTCTAAAACTGGAAGTGGAGTCCTGGACGCGTCTCTCCCACACATTTTGGAGAATTTTTGACAGATTATGCAGCCCTGGAGGATTTTGGGAGCAGAAAATTGGTCTCTGAACCTTCCACCACAACCTATTCTTTGGTATATTTTTTTGTCAGGTTATTTTTCTCTTATTATTTTTATTATTTATTCATTTAAGGTCTGAAACTGAACTGATTTCATCTGGTGTTTTTTTTTTTCCTCACTAGTCCTGTTCTTATTGTTGTGGTTTTAAACTGTTTTGTTGTTGCTGTTGTACTGATACTACTGTGAATGATGCTGGGAAAGAACTGAGCTGCAATGTATGTATCAATGCACAAAACAAACCATCAACGACAAAAGAAGAAAACCAGTACTGTGAGGGACAGACAGAGTAATTTATGGGGGACTGCTCCCAATCACAGAATCATAGAATCATAGAAATGTAGAGTTGGAAGAGACCACACGGACAATCCAGTCCAACCTCCTACCATGCAGGAACACCCTCAAAGCACGCCCGACAGATGGCCATCCAGCCTCTGCTTAAAAACCTCCAAAGAAGGAGACTCCACCACACTCCGAGGCAGCATATTCTGCTGCCGGACAGCCCTGACCGTCAGGAAGTTCTTCCTGAGGTTCAGGTGGAATCTCCTTTCCTGCAGCTTGAATCCATTGCTCCTTGTCCTGGTCTCTGGAGCAGCAGAAAACAAGCCCACTCCCTCCTCTACATGGCATCCTTTCAAATATTTAAACATGGCTATCTTGTCCCCTCTTAACCTTCTCTTCTGCAGACTAAACATACCCAGCTCTCTAAGTCTATCCTCATAGGGCATGGTTTCCAGGCCTCTCACCATTTTGGTCACCCTCCTCTGGACCTGCTCCAGCCTGACCATGTCCTTCTTGAATTGGGGTGCCCAGAACTGGACACAGTATTCAAGATAAGGTCTAACCAAAGCAGAGTAGAGTGGTATCAGTACCTCCCTCGATCTGGACACCATACTCCTATTGATGCAGCCAAGAATTGCATTGGCTTTCTTGGCTGCCACATCACACTGCTGACTCATGTTCAGCTTGTGGTCTATTAAGACTCCTAGATCCCTTTCACACGTACTGCTATCCAGCCACGTGTCCCCCATCCTATATTTCTGTATTCCATTTTTTCTACCTAAGTGTAGAACCTTACACTTCTCTCTGTTGAATTTCATTTTGTTAGCTTTGGCCCAGCTCTCCAATCTATCCAGGTCATTTTGAATTTTGATCCTGTCCTCTGGTGTATTAGCAACCCCTCCCAATTTGGTGTCATCTGCAAATTTGATGAGCATGCCCTCTATTCCTTCATCCAAGTCGTTGATAAAAATATTGAATAGCACTGGGCCCAGGACAGAACCCTGTGGCACCCCGCTAGTCACTTCTCTCCAGGATGAAAAGCAGCCGTTCGTGATCACCCTTTGGTTTCAGTCGATCAACCAATTACAAATCCAACTAACAGTAGCCCTGTCCAGCCTGCATTTTACTAGCTTCTTTGCAAGAATGTCATGGGGAACTTTGTCAAAGGCCTTACTGAAATCGAGAAACGCTACATCCACAGCATTCCCTTCACCTATCAATCTAACTTTATGATAACTCTATCATAAAAAGAGATAAGATTAGTCTGGCATGACTTATTTTTGAGAAATCCATGTTGACTTCTCGTGATTACCCCGCGTTGCTTTCTAAGTGATTAGCAACTGATGATCTGCTCCAGAATCTTTCCAGGTACTGATGTCAGGCTGACTGGGCAATAATTATTTGGGTCCTCTTTTTTTTGCTTCTTGAAGATGGGGACAACATTTGCCCTCTTCCAGTCTGCTGGAACTTCTCCTGTTCTCCAAGATTTCTCAAAGATTATAGCAAGCGGTTCCGAAATGACCTCTGCCAGTTCTTTTAATATCCTAGGATGCAATTCATCTGGCCCTGGAGACTTGAATTCATCCAGTGTGGCCAGGTATTCCTGTACCACCTCTCTACCTATTATGTGTCGCATTTCCCCTGCTTCCTCACCTGCTCCCCAACCGCCAGGTTGAGTGCTTGTATCCTTCTGGGAAAAAACTGAGGCAAAGAAGGTGTTAAGTAGTTCTGCCTTTTCTCTTCCCCCTGTTAGTAATTTGCCATCTTCTCTGTGCAGCGACCCTATCGTCTCCTTCTTTTTCCTTTTGCTATGGACATATTTAAAAAAGCTCTTTTTATTGTTTTTGATGTCTCTGGCCAGCCTAAGTTCGTTCTGTGCTTTAGCCTTTCTGACCTCCTCCCTACATCTCCTAGCTACTTGCTTAAATTCTTCTTTGGTGGTTTCCCCCTTCTTCTATTTCCTGTACATGTTTCTCTTAAAACTTAGCTCAACTGAGAGTTCTTTAGTCAACCATTCTGGTTTCTTCAGATGCCTTCCATTTTTCCTCCTTATTGGCACAGTTTTAGACTGTGCCTTCAGTATCTCCCTTTTAAGGAACTCCCATGCCTCCTGAACTCCTTTCCCTTTCACTATTCTTGACCACGGAATTCCAGCCAGCAGCTCCCTAAGTTTACAGAAGTCCACTTTTTTAAAATCTAAGATGAATGTCTGGCTACATTTATCTTCTCTGTTCCACTGAATGCCAAATTCCAATAGGGCATGGTCAATCCCCCCTAAAGATCCAACCACTTCTACCTCATTAACAAGGTCATCCCTGTTGGTCAGGATCAGATCTAGAATATTTGATCCCCTTGTGGTCTCTTCCACCTTCTGGACCACGAAACTGTCTGCAAGACAAGCAAGAAACTTGCTGGACCTTGCTGTCTTGGCAGAGTTTGACTGCCAACATATATCCGGGTAATTGAAATCTCCTATTATTACTGTATCTCTCCTTTTTGAATGTGCAGTCATTTGGTTGAGGAAGGCATCATCAAAGTCCTCCGTCTGGGTTGGAGGTCTGTAGTAAACCCCCACCAGATTATCCCTATTGTTTCTCGCTCCCTTAATTGTTACTAATCATCTGATGCTACCAGATGGATATCTTGTTAAAGCAAAAACCACCACACCAAAGGCATATGAGAGGTCACTGTGTTATGAAACGCCCTGTTCCAAGATATAGAGCATTTCAACTAAGCACAAAACAAAATCTGAGACTAGCAGAAACTAGACTTACAAAAATGAATGAATTAGATTTAAAACACAATAGTTAAGCGATTCTGCTTAAAATACAATCAGCATTCAGTCATGTGTTTGTCATTTAAGACTACATAGATTCTGCATTCCTTTTAGACAGCAGTGGGCAACTGCGAAGTGTCTGGGGCCAATTTTCTACTGCTGGGACCCTCTAGGGAGGGCTTTCGAAACAGTGTGCTGCGACACGTTAGTGTGTCACTTGAAGTGTATAGGTGTGTTGCCTACAATGTTGGAAATGTAGGTTATTTCTAAATCATATATTTTTAAAAAGATATGAAAGGTTTTCATGAGATATGTTGTATCCCCATACATTTTGTTATTACAATTTATGCATGTGTCTGTATGTCTCATAAGGGGTTAGTTTAACCTCCGGTTTGCTAGTAAAACTGAATTACTGTGTTGTGAAATGATGCATGTCTAAAAAGTGTGTCACTAACATGAAAAGTTTGGAAAGCTCTGCTCTAGGGGATACACAAACTGCCAAGAATTCCAGAAAACTAAAACATACCATCCCAAATTGACAAAAAGTTATTTTCTGGTTTTAAAAAATGGAAAATTTTTCAAAATGTTAAAAAGTGCAGGCAGGGGCATGGTGTGACCGATTTAAAGAGTAAAGAGGGAAGTGTTAAATTCCTTCCCCCTGAGCTCAGCTTCCTTGACACAACTGTTACATGCTATGACTATGCCCATCTCATTTCCTCATCACTGTTTTAATCTTGCCACTTTAAAAATACAAGCAAAAATTACCATATTTGCTGGTGTACAAGACATACTTTTTCCCCTAAAAAAGCGCTCTCTGAAAATGGGGTGTGTCTTATACACCAGTAAATACGGTCATGCTAAAAACATAGGGAACGGAAAGGGAGTGAGAGGACATTTCCCTGCCTAGGCAAACCAGGAAAGAAGGGGATAGTGGAAGTCTTGATCTATAGAAACATAGATAGATGTTTCTACAGTTTCTCCTTACCTTCCCCTCCTCTCCTGTGCATTTTGACTCTGCTGGGGGTTTCTGCCCAAGCAAACAGGAAGAGAGGGGTGGTGGTGCAGCACTCTTTTCATTCTCCTCCTCTCCTGTGCATTTTACTCACCAGAGAACTAAAATTTTTTTTTCCTAAAAAATAACCCTTGAAAAGTGGGGTGCCTCTCATATGCCGATGCATCTAATAAGCCCGCAAAAACAGTAGTTGCCTCCTTGATCTTCCCGTAAGTCAGTTCCTCTGCTCAAGGGACAATACTACTGTGGAACACAGGAACCTGTTTGTGTCAACTCCAAATACAGATTGATCTAGCTCAGTACTATCTAACTGATTTGAAGTAGCCCTACAGGTTTTTTCAGCCCCACCTGGAGATGTTAGGGGCTGACCCTGGAACCTTCTCAAACATCTGCTCCGCAGTTGAGCTATAGTCCTTCCCCATGATGTGGATCGTAAGAATAACCAAGAGAACTCACCATCCATGTCAAGACGCTGCATAATAATTGCCAACTCTACCTCACTAGGCATGTATCCCAATGAGCGCATTGCCATCCCCAGCTCCTGTTTGGAAATGAAGCCATTGCCATCGCGATCCAGTATTCGAAAAGCTTCCCGAATTTCTAAAAAAAAGATATATATATATACGAAAATTATTTAATGTAGGAGCTCTGATTTTCTTTAAAATTGCTTGCGGGATCAAGCTCAGAAGTTTCCTTACAGGAGGCTTTCATGTCAATAACCATTAAATACAAGAGAATGCAAATATCCAGAGTCTCTGGCAAAATATGCTTTTGTAAAGTGGGAGGGAGCTGACTTTTTATCTCCCTACTCTGCCTTTCAGGACATTATCTGCCCTCACATATTACCCATCTTAACAGGGAAACTGGTGAAATGGGCTGCATGTCACATGTAGGTAAACTTGCTTCCCCCCCCCCCCAAAAAAAAACACTCAGAATTTGAACAGAAGTATTTTTTTTTTAATTAGGAACACATTTTGTTAGTTGCTGAAGCTGACGCACTCAAACTAGGCACAGAGTTTTATACTGTGGTATACAACTATTTGGCGCACTTTGCAGTGTTTGCCTTCTTCCATATGTATAACCTGACTCTTCCTTTATTGTTATGTCTTCCTGTCTGGTTTCTCTCACCTTGTCTCCCTGCTTTCACACTGCACCTCTCTGATCTCCTTTGACTTACACTTTTCGACCAGACTTCCCTCCTCCCAGGGTTGAATTTGAACCAAACCTTAAAGGCTAGTTCAACACCTGGTTTCATATCAAAGCTATCAGATAACTTATCTGTTCTCACACTCAGCTTCCCAGCTTATTCCATCATCCTTTTACAGCACAGCCTTCTTCCATAATGGTTCTTTACAAAGCCATGATCTTCCAGGCAAAGGCACAAAGCACAAATGAAAAATATACAGCATCAAAACCCAGTGTTCCTTCTACAATATAGCAAGACACTAAACATGTTCTATGCAAATAGCAATACATAATCTACTATATAAAAGCCAAAGTTTGTCTGTGTCAGGCGAAGACGTGATCTCATACAATTGGCTGTGTCAGGCGAAGACCTCATATGATTGGCTACCTAAGAAGATTCTATGGAATCCTGGGGTTTGCAGTTTAGAGAGGGGCCTTTAGAATTCCCAGCCAGAGAGCTCTTGGGTCTGTCTTCAATAGGCTGGTTGCTATGGAGATAAGGCCTAGCAGCAAGGAGGAGGCCAGTGTATTTTCCTCAGGAACCTAACCTCTGTATGTTAATAACTCTGAATAAAGATTGGATTGGGAAATATGGGGAAAAGTTACCTGTACTGGACAAGACAGTTTGGGGAATTAGAGACACACGATCTCAAATCTCTCTAACAAGTATTACCTATAAGAAAATAAAATCCCGGGCAACGCCGGGTATATACGCTAGTGTAATATAACATGAAAGTATTTAAGCATGGTATATAATAATCCAACTAAACATGATTAACAACATACACTAAATAGACCTACTTAATACATGGCAAGACATTACTACATATGGCATGGACAGGCAAAGAATACAGTAAAGAGCAGTACATCAGAACATAAGAGGAAGCACTGACAATCAATCGTCAATGCGTACATACAGGAAAGCTCATGATAAACTGTAGTACAGCAATAAAGCAGCATCAGGATCACATGCTGTATAGCAGTAACTAAACACTACACAGTAACATACATGATTATACATTCTAGAATCAGACATGCAGCCCTCCATCTACATTTCTGGGTTTGACCTGTGTGAATTTGATTTGATCATTTGATTTGATTATTCACAAGTATCGGACTTCCTTTTCTTCATCCCATTCCCTTGTAGTTTGCCAGACACGGAGAAGGGAGGCAGGCAAGCGCACCCAGGAAAAAGGCAAGGGAATGGGGGGGGGGAGGCATGTGCACAGGTTCTCCCCTCTGGAGCTCCCCACTCCCTTTCCCATGCTTTTGGCCCCGGTAGGAAAACTTGCGCTGAGGCAAAGCACAAAGGAATGGGGTGGGGGTGAAGGCTCACATGAGCCTTCCTTTTCCCCTCTGAAGCTCCCCCTGTCATTCCCATGCATTTTGCCCCAGTGCAGAGAACGTGCACCGAGGCAAAATGCAAGAGAATAGGGGAGGGGAGTCCTGGAAGGGAATGGGGGAATATGGGGGGAGTTATTCAGAATTTTTTCACTTTCACAAGTGTTCTATACTCCAAACCCCTTGCAAAAGTGGAGGGGGCACTGTAAAATATTTCTCCAAGAAGGCATATAGCAACCAAGCTCTAACCTAGCCAGCTCTAGCAGAACCCTATATCAAAAGCAACAATACAATTATATTCATCTAGCATCCTGTGGCGGTAGACTCCCATCTCATTGCATGCTTGCAGCAATCATTCAGATTATACACAAAGTGTAACATAAGATGATTTGTAACACATGATGGAAATCTAAGGCTTTGGCTATTCCAAGATATCCACTTCTTATAACAATGTAGTATACACTTCCAGCATAGGATAAGCCTTCCACCAGCATACTGTATTGGAAAGCATAGCATAATCTAGAACCATTCATGATCATGGTGGAGTAATATTGTGAATCACAGCAGGGAGTCAAGCAGACCTGACACTGCAGGAGCATATGATAGCCACTCCCCCAAATTTGTAATGCTGTCCTGTACCATACACTGTTACTGTTTGTAGCTTCTCAAGAGTGCCTCCCTCATTGCTTTAGAACCCTGTATAAACAAAGTTCTAAATTGCACAAAGAGCCTCCACACACACAAGACATTCTCCCTTTCAGAAGTTATGCTCAAAACAGCTGCAAGAAAGATGAAAGTAATGGGATCAAATGCATAGCCCATACTGCCCCTTCATCACAGTTTCATACTTCCTGTAATATATAAATAGTGCTAGTGCATGACAAGCAACTAGCACAAGAAGGGTTGCATAGCTTTCTCTTACCTTATTGCTGTTGGGTAAGTTTTCAATGTTGGGAGTGGCAACCTTTAAATGCTTAATTAACTGGCTAGTTAGTAGGCATAGAGGGGACTGCCTAGAGTAAACTTCCTGTTGTTTGGTCAACACCCACTTCCTCTTGCATGTTTTCTTCCTCTCCCTCTCTTCTGTTATTCGGCTTCCCCGGAAGCATGCGGTCTGCGATCCTCACATGCTTTCCTGTAAGCATGCAAGTGCTTAATTTCATCTTACTTTCTTCAAGAATTGAACCTGTGTAGACTATGCACAAGATTTTGTGAGTAAACTTATCATATTTTTAACCAAACTGTTTGTGTTTATTTTGAGCTAGATTAAGTGTGTCTGAGGTGGAGATGATGAAGTGGGACTGGTGATTTGTTCAGCTTCTGTCTGTGCATTACAAAATACTCTGCTGATTGGGAAACTTATTACTAAAAAAATCTCTCAATTCCCCAACCTTCAGCATTTCAGTCTCAGATCTCTATATTAATTAAAAATTTGGAGCATGTTCATTTTGTTGAACTCCTTCAGTTTCACCTGGCCTCTCTTAATACAAGGTGGATGGGTACTCTGATAAAATACTACAAAAAAGAATCCTACTGAATCATCTGGGTTAAACAGTGTTTCAGGGGGTATCCTCTGATATAGTATAAAAATGTACCTAATGATTTGGAATGGAAGTTGCTTTTCCCAGGACTACTAGAATTAATGATGGTAATGAAACATACTAAAGGAAAATTTGAAAGTAACTCACCATTTCATAACAACATGGGCTTACTAATTTATAATTGGGTACATTTATGGCATACCTAAATATTTTTTTTTAAAAAATGCAATATAAATGCTATTAATGAATTTATTACAAAGTTTAAGAAATTAATAATAATTATAAACATATATTAATTTAATTGCATTTTATTTAAAAATATTAAAAGGTGGTGAAAGATTTATACGATCTGAAAAGAAACCTTTCATTAGACCAATAGATGTCTAGAATATTGGAGATGAAAGAAAATCATCTGCTCACCTCCAAAATTAAAGGGAAATCTGATAAGATACTGAAAGAATGGGATCCAAATATGAAATTCCTCCACCAAAAATAGGATAATTTAATGACTGAATCAATTAAATGAGCTTAAATATATATCAGAAAAATTAAAACGAGGGGAATCATAGTAATTTATGTAATTTATGTCATGGATAATATTTTGTTGTGATGTAGAAGCTTTTGTAAATTTGTGATTTTGCCAGGAGAGCAAGAGTAAGTATGTATAAGTTGACAATCAAATAGACATGTAAATAAGGAGGAACATGATTAAATAGCACAGAGAAGATAAAGAAAAAATATGCTAAAAGTTTAGGTTATAGGAAGTTATCTTTTTTTATTTTTCAAGACGTTAATTTCAAACAAAAGGAAGTTGAGTTATAATATATACATAAGTTTGTTTCTGTATCTATTTGTCTGTTTTGCTTTTTTTTCCCTTTTCCTTAAGGTAATTCAAAAAGATTGTTTCCTTTTTCTATTTTCAGAAAACTATTATGAGAAGATATATGGGAAGGTACTTGTTGATTCAAAAACAACCCAATGTCATTATGTATAGTCAATCTTGTTTCACTTTTAATATTATTATATTAATTTTTTTTTTTAAAAAAATCATTGATTACTGTGGGCTTTTCTATTTCTTTCAAGTATCTTTTAGTGTGGTACACATATTTCTGTGCTTGAATCCCACAGTTTTGTGTATTTTTCATTAATAACTTTTGTTCTCAACTACGTTCTGTGTTAACTGTCCCTAGCCTCATGTGGCTTGATTACTCCTCTTACTAATTTTGTTTTTTGTTCCTATTTTTGTTCCTATTTTCATCTGTGACATTTTGGGGGGGTATGGACACAGATACAAACTAAAACTAAGAACTGGAATGGAGGCGAGAGAAGAGGGTGGAAGAAAAATCAAGCATGTCTGTGGTGTTGTGGCTTGCTGCTTGGGCTCTAGAATTTTGTTCCAGAAGCACCAGAAGCCAAAGAAATTGATCTTGCGGGCCGCATTTGGTCTCCCTCTGTGGTAGAGAATAGCTTCTTGAGCCACATTCAAAAAAGGACATACACACACTTGCCTGCCATTATACGCTCCATCCACTCCTTACTATCCAGCCAGAGTGGTCTGAACTATTAGTTCTTCCTCCTAACAGAGACCAAACCCACTTGGCTGCATTCTTTTAAAAATATTACAGGGCGGTCCTTTATAATCTGTCTTTTTTGGGCACGGCACTAGAATTGGGTTGGTAATCAATTGGATTTCCCATGACAATATCAAGAAAAACAGGACTGCTGGAGGATATGACTGTGCCTGTAGAACTTAGTGGAAATGACTGAGAGATTCTTATTTAAAAACAAACTAAATAAAATAATCAACATGCAGGTTTTTTTTATAAACATAATGGAAATGACTTGAGATGGTAAAAAAAAATTGAAATGAATTTTTTCTCACTGTTGCAGTTTCAAATTTGAATTTGAAAAATTATTTAGTCTTCCTGTAAATGTGCACAAAAGCCTCTTGAGCTGGGCCAGCACAAGAATGGAGAAAGATGCAGTACTGATCCTTTACCCTTTGGTGACCCATCCTGTGAGATACAAGGGACAACAACAAACTGGCATGGGTGAACTCACAGGAGGATTCCTCTACTAGTACAGTAATAGGACAAGGGCCATTTCTGCACTACACTGTTCTAGTGCTATTATTCCACTTTCAACATCTTGTGGAATTCTGGCGTTTGCAGTTTAGGAGGGGCATTTAGAATTCTTAGCTAGAGAGCTCTTCGGCCTTAGTTAAACTACAAACCCCAGAATTCCACAGGATGTTGAAAGTCAAATAATAGCACTATAACAGTGCAGTGCGGAAATGGCCAAGGACAAGAGGAGCCATGTCCTCATCAATATTTGAGCTCAAAGGACTAGGGGTATATGTGACTGTGCGGGCTGTAAATAATAAACAACTTGTGATTGTAACAAATCTTGCTTTCCTCCACCCACCCCCTATACTAGTAATATGTGAATACAGAACCTTATCCAAACAGCTCACCAAAATCTGCATTCAGATTTATAGATGACTTGCATATTTACCTGGTATTGCCCAGGATTTTTATTTTCCTCTTAAGAACTCATCAAACTGTCTTCTCCATTTCCATATTTCCCAATGCAATCTGTATTCAGAGTTATTTACATAAACAGTTTGGGTTCCTGAGGGAGTCCACTGTCGTCCTCCTTGCTACTAGGCCTCGTCTCCAGAGCAACAGGCCTATTCCAGTACCTGTAACTTATCCCCATATTCCCCAATGCAATCTGTATTCATAGTTGTTAACATACAGAGGTTGGGTTCCTGAGGGAATACACTGTCCTCCTGCTTGCTGCTAGGCATCGTCTCCATAGCAACCAGCCTATTCCAGTACCTGTAACTTTTCCCCATAGTCCCCAATCCAATCTGTGTTCTCTGGTGACATTGATGTATTGGCTTTTGATTTTTTTTTTTTTTTTGCTTTCTGTTGAATTGTGCAATGGCTTTACACGCTGGAAGCATTTTTTTGTTTTGAATTTCAACTTTAAGATTCCTCACATACGGAACCCATACAATCTGCTGTGTGAGGCGAGAAGACCTTGTAACTATATTGTGTATGTCACTTTCAATTTTTCTCAGATATGCCTCCCATAAGTTTTCTGGCATCCTTGTTGATGGGAGGCCTCGTCTCCCTAGCAACTGGCCTAAGAGCTCTCTGGCTGAGAATTCTAAAGGCCCCTCCCTAAACTGCCAACCCCAGGATTCCATGGAATCTTCACAGCCAGCCAATCATATGAGGTCTTCTTGCCTCACAATTCCAGACTGTATCAATAGGAGTAGGTCAAGGGAAGGGTAACAGCCACCAGTCTACTCTGCTTTGGTCAGACGTCGCCTGAAGCACTGTGTCTAGTTCTTGCCACCACAATTCAAGAAGGATATTGACAAGCTGGAATATCCAGAGGAAAGCAATCAAAATGGTATTTTAAAAAAATATTTTATTGAAACTATGTTTTAAATATGTTTTAAGCATTTTAACTGTTTTTAATCATGTTTTTAATAATTCTTTTTAACATTTGTAAATCAATGTTTTAGCTGCATCTTTTTAAAATTCTTCTAAGCTGCCTTGAATCCCAATTTATGGGACATAAATTCAATAAATAAATAAATAGCTAGCTTGGCAGAACTTAAGGCAATACAGATAGCTTGAACTTTCATCTTAAAACATCAATTTTATAAATATAACAAAATGTATTCCACATATCTTCAAAGTATTGTACTGCAAAATGCAAAAGGATGCTAGCATGCTAATAATTAAACAGAATCAATTTTGATTGTAACTATATGTCGGAGACTTTATTGTTAACTGCCATCAAATTGCTCTCAGCCTACGGTGAATGAAAAACTGGCAAGTCACCCTGCTCAGATCTTGTGGACTCAGGAGCGTGCTTCCTCCACTACCAACTTGCAACTGGGTCTCTCTCTTTTTCTACGGCCTGCTTACCTAACCAAGAATTATTGTCTTTTCTGGTGAGTCATGTTTTCTTATGATATATCCAAAGTATGACAGGCCATTTCCGCACAACAGGAAAGGAGCGGTTCACTATGTGTCAAGAGCGGTATTTTTATACTCTGATTCGGAAACTAAATTTCAAAACTGTGCTGTCTGTACTCCCTCTCCATTTACATCGTACTACTGCGGAGAACAGCAGTTGCTACGTCCGCAACAGCAAGTCCCTGGCTACTCCCATTCCTCCCCTCACCCGCCATCGCTGATTGGTCTGTTTTTTAAAAAAAACACACACACACTATGAAAAATTGAAAAAGGAAATAGAAAACCAAGTAAAGAAGAAAAAAGAAACAGACTGTTGACTCCTGCAAGGAAAGAGCAGGAAGACGACTTAGAAGTACCAGAGGGAGAACCAGAATTGGAAGAAATGGAATCTTCAGAAGAATTGGAAGAGTTAGAAAGGAGTCAAGACAAAGAGAAAGAAGGAGATCTACAATCAGAGAGCAAAACAGAATATACTGAAGAAAACTAAAGATAAGTACGAGAAAAATAAAAAAAACAAAATGAGAAATGGTGAATAAAGATTTAAAAATACTTTCTTGGAACACCAAAGGTATAAATTCACAATGCAAACGAAGACATATTTTTTATTACTTAGAAAAAACAAAATATGACATTATCTGCCTGTAAGAAACACGTATCGCACAAAAAGATATTAAATATCTACAAAACCCGAAGCTGGGACAATGTTTTGCGGCATCATATACGAAGAAAAAAAGAGGAGTGGTGATTTATGTAAACAATAGTCATGCCGTCAGAGAAATCTTTACTGATCCTGCTGGACACTACTTGATATCAGAAGTACAAATACAGGACTTTACAATATTAATAGTAGGAGTCTACGCCCCAACAGAACGTAAAGGAAAATTCTACTCAAAAATTAGGAAACAAATTGTAAATTACACAAATGAAAAGTCACAAGACAACGTCTTAATTTTGGGTGATTTGAATGGTGTACTTAACCCAGTGGAAGATAGATCAAACATCAAAGATGTTAAAAAGATTCATGGGAAGCTTCCACAAAATTTCTTCCAGATGATGGATCAGTTGTCATTAATAGATGCATAGACACTTAAACACGGGTCCAAAAAAGGATATACTTTTTACTCAGACAGATACAACACCATGTCGAGAATCGATCTTTTTTTAATCTCAAAAGTATTACATGCCAGTATCCATGACATGGAAATTCTTCCGAAGATAACCTCGGACCATAATCCTATACTTCTATGCCTTAAATTTAGACAATGTAAACAATACAACTGGAAGCTTAATGATAACCTTCTTAAAGATACTCAACTTGTGCAAAATGTGAAAGACATTCTTAAAAACTATTCTGAGGAAAATATAAAATCAGACATGTCTATGAAAATGGTCTGGGATGCTGGAAAGGCTGTTGTCAGAGGACATCTGATAAAAATGGGAGCATATAAAAAAAGAATAGCAAATCCACAATTAGTAAACTTACTGGAACTATTAAAAACAAAAGAAATGGAGTTCCGAAATAACGTCTCAAACCATAAATTACGAATGGAAATAAAATCAATGCAGGACCAAATAGCAGCCAAAAATATGGAAGATATAGAGAAGAAAATGAGGTACTGCCGTCTGAACCAATTTGAGCACTCAAATAAACCAGAAAAATGGTTGTCTTATAAATTACGGAAAGAGAGAGAAAAGAGAAGAATCTTCAAAATGAAAATGGGACAAAAAGAAACTACTGATCAAGAGCAAATCAAAAAGATCTTCCAAAGATACTATACACATTTATATGAAAAAGACATGGAACAGGAAGTAGAGGATAGGAAAGCAAAGAAATATTTGGATAAACATAAAATATGGACAATATCAGAAGATCAGAAGAACGTTTTAAATGCAGAGATCACAATGATGGAAGTTATGGAAGTGATTAAGAAATTGAAAATTTCCAAAGCACCTGGACCAGACGGCTATATTGCGAATTTTTATAAAAATTTTGAAGCGGAAATTGTATCACCACTAACAATAACATTAAATGAAATAAGGCAAAGAGTTATCCCAGACTCTTGGAAATACACAAACATTGTATTGATTCCGAAGGAAGGGAAATACCAAACAATACCAGAAAACTACAGGCCTATATCTTTGCTCAATACAGATTATAAAATATTCACAATGATATTAGCATCAAGGTTTAAAAAAGTCTTAAATGAAATGATCCATTAAGATCAAAATGGTTTCTTACCCAATCATCATCTTAGAAATAATACAAGAATTCTACTAAATGCGATAGAGTATTTTGATAAAAGAAATGAAAAACAATTGGCAGAACTCTTTCTGGATGCGGAAAAAGTATTCGATAAAGTCAGATGGACATTTATGTTAGAATTATTAAAAAGAATGAACTGTGGTAATAACTTCGTCGGATGGATAGGGGCTATTTATAAAGAGCAAAAAGCAAAATTGATTGTAAATGGTGAATTGACAGAGGAAATACAAATTACTAAAGGAACAAGGCAAGGTTGCCCGATGTCTCCTCTGTTATTTATAGCTATATTGGAAATATTAAATATGAGTGTAAGAATAAATTCTGCAATAAAAGAGATCAAAATAAAGGATCAAGAGTATAAACTGAGAGCATTCACGGATGATCTTATTTTCTTTATTGAAGATCCTATGACAGGAATTAAAGAATTGATAGTGGAAATAAAATTTGGAGAAGCAGCTGGATTAAAGATAAATAAGAATAAATCATATATCATGGTTAAGAATATGAGGCAAAAAGAGAGAGAGGAAATTGTAAAATTAACTGGATTTAAAATCGAGAAGAAAATAAAATATCTAGGAATTTGGTTCACGGAATCCAACAAAGACTTATTTGAAAATAACTATAATAAAATGTGGAAAGAAATCGTTATGGATTTAAAAAGATGGATGGACTTGAACTTGTCTCTGCTAGGAAGAATAGCGGTTATTAAAATGAATGTTCTGCCCAAGTTCAACTTTTTATTTCAAAATTTGCCAATTATAACTAATGATAAACCTTTTAAACTTTGGGAAAAAGAAATATCTAAATTCATACGGTCAGGCAAAAAGCCAAGAATCAAGTGGAAGTTGATGACTGAGTTACCAAAGAAAGGAGGATGTGGTTTGCCTGATCTCAAATTATATTACTACGAGAACGCCAGGATGTGGATACAAGATTGGATCAACTTAAAGGATGTAAGAACATTAACAACTGAAGGAGCAATATGAGATTCGGTTTCCATGCCTATCTTTGGTATGGCAAAGAAAAAATAGACAGTGATTTTAGCAACCATTACATATGAAAATCTTTAATTAGAATTTGGAAGAATATAAAAAAGAATACTTATACTGAAATACCTTTGCGGCTATCCCCCAATAAGCCTTCTATGGGAAATGGGTAGATAAAAAACCAAGAATGGCTTAGATACAAAGACTTGACATCGTGTGATAGATTGGAGGAAATCAGAATACGAACACGAGAAGAATTAGAAGAAGTAGGCATCAAACTAGTTTCCATATCTACAACTGAAAGAGAGATTTAAAATGGATTTAAAATTAGAAGGAATTTCAACACAAAAATCATATAACGAGCTTGAAACAATAATATTTCTGAAATCCAAACAAAAGATCTCTCTTTTTTACAAATATTTTATTACTCGTAAATTGGAAGACGAAACTGTAAAGGAAGTTATGACAAAATGGGCAAGAAATGTTCAACATGAAATTTCGTTAGATTATTGGGAAATGGCATGGAAAAACACATTAGAATTTACCAGCTTACAAGATTTAAAAGAGAATTTCATTAAAATGATGTATAGGTATTACTTAACACTAGAAAGGATAGATAAAATGTATCATGTTGGAAACAACAAATGCTGGAAATGTAAAGAGAATCTGGGTACTTTCTACCACATGTGGTGGACATGTACAATTATGAAAAAATATTGGTCTAATATATGTGAAATTATAAAAGAAATATTTAACATATTTCCATTATGCCCAAATTATTTTTGTTAAATATGATATTCATGTTTGACAAATCTTTTCAAGTGAGAAACAAAACAGTATTACTTTATTTAATTACGGCAGCAAGGATACTGTTTGCGAGAGCATGGAAACTACCGGTCGTTCCAGATATAGAGCAGTGGATTCAAAAAATAGCCGAATTGAAACAATTTGATTTATTCTCTTTACGGTTAAAAGGGAAACAAATAGATGTAATTGAGAAAGACTGGCGACAAGTAACAGAGTTTATGAAGAAAAAAGGATATTGGTATTCACATTGAAATTGTACTGTATTGACATTGAGATGGTATTGATATTGATATAATAAAAGGTGATATAATAGTAAATATATGTTGGATAGAAACAGATGGAATGTAATTAAATGTGTGGAAGAATGATAAAAATGTAAATGAAAACGAGAAGATTGTATCAAAAAGTAAAGTCAAACTGGGATTAGATAAGTAAGAAAACAAAGATGGATAAGCATTTAAATATTCATATATGATTTGGGAGTTTCATGTGAAAACGACAGCACTGAAAAGATTCTAGGATAGAGGCCAAGGAAGTCAAGGTAATGTAAAATAATATAAAGCTTCAAAAAAGAAAAAAAAAGAAAAACGGTCTTAATAAGGAAGTTAAAAAATGGTTTACATTACCAAGAAAGTATGCAAATATTTGTATATATGTGAAAATAATGACGATAAAAGTATAATATGTATGTAAGGATTTTACTAATATGTACAATTTAATAAAAATAAAATTTAAAACACACACACACACATATTTTTAACATATTTCTGTGTTGCTACGTTTGTGCATACGAATATATGTTCCTTGATACATGGAAAAAACAAGTTTTTACAGTCCATTACCAGATCCACTCTCTTCCCGCTGTCCGTTTAACACAGGAAGACAACAACAATGGTAGCCTGTCCTTTGATGGGTGGAGAGAGATAGGGACAGAAATGATGGAAAACACAGCCTGGGAATGCCCACAGCTGGTACTCGTGCAATGTGAATCGATGCTATGCTTCTGCTTGTAGGCGAAAACCAAAGCAGAACTGGTTTGGGGGATTTACATCGGAGTTTTTCCAGTTTTCACATACAGCGGTTTTGCATCATAATGAACTGCACTGAACTGTTCTAGGAGATGAAAACATGCAGAATCATGAGGAAAACTACGATACTAAAATGGTACAACGTGTAGACCAGAGGGTAAGAATTCAATGCTGCTACAATGTATCAACCTCATGCAGAATTAGTTTAGTCATTTTGGCTTCCAGGGAGAGTTCAGGTTTGATTTGCTCCAGGACCCACTGTGATGTACAGGGTACTCTGAGTTCAAGGATCTGAGCTTAGAAGGTTCAAAAGCTTTATTCAGGAAACATCAAAGAAATAACAAGACACCTTGGTTTTCCCAAAACTAAAGAAATATTGGATTTGAAGTGCTGTTTCAAAATTAGCATGTGCTAATGACCCATTTGACAGTTTACCCAAACAACACATTTCCCAAGCTCTCTGTCTCTCTCCCATTTTTCCATGCAGGTTGCCAACAGTCTAGTCTTGCAGCCATGCCTGTTTAGTCTTGTATCTTAAGTCATTACAATAAAATGTCCATGTTCCCAGTTTGCCCAACCATCCCAATGTATCCCATCATCTCCAACTACACAGCAGAGCACACAAGCACTAGAACAACTACCTAAACACATGGCAGGGAGAGATTAGCTCTCGCCTCTCCATACCTCACTATCCCCCTCCCCGCATCTATCCAGGCTTGTATGGGTAGGCAGCACGAAATTTGAGAATTAAGAGTGGAGAATTAATGCGTTGCACATTGACCCACTCACATTCACTGGAAGTGTTAACAAACTACGGTAGTTGATTTTGTGTCATCGGGAATCCAGAAACTCTGAAATCTCATAATGCTGTTCATGTCCTACCATAATAGTAGGAGAAGGAGGTGGCCCTCTAGGATGCCATTAATCTAGGAAATTAAAATTGGGATGGATTTATTTGTGAGATTTGGGCAACTCTAATTCAGCAGTTGTATCGTTACCAGGCATTTAATCTAAAATCATACAGTGAACTTGGTACCCAATTTCTTGGAAGGCTGTGGGCACTTCAAAAAATTCTGTGGACAAATACACCAAATGCTCTGTTTTTATAGCCCCAGTTCTTAGCCACTCTAAGATTGACATACTTTTTATAAATGTCTTTAGTACAGTACAAAGCTGATTGATGTTATGGTCAGTCAAGTGGCTTTAATCTTTTGAGCCCAATCAGTCAGAGTGCAGATCAGTCTGGATGCTTTTGAGTGTTGGCAAGAGGTTCATCTGCCTGTACACAATTTCAAAAATGGTGTGGACAGTGTTGTTATAAATCATTTCTGTCTCAATACTCATTTCTCGCAAACACACAATATATTTCTTTTCACCTATATAGTGAAAGCTCTTTTGTCATTTCTGAGGTATATTTATTCCTTTTATGTTCCAAGATAATATTTTCATATTCCTCTTGACTCCTAGTCCTTTTCTTCTAACGCCTCCGGTTATTCTTTCCTGGTTTTATTTCTTTTTCCCATCTCCTTCTCTCCTCCTTCCTTTTTTCCTCCTGATTGGCTCTTCTGTTCTCATTTTTTGCACCACTTCCTATCAGTTTCTTTTAGAATTCTCTTCAAATTATTTCCCACTTTTCCCCCCAAAATTCTTTTGCTTACAGTAATAAACTAATTTTGTAGGTTCTATCTTTGAAATGAAGACTTCTTTCCAGTTGAATCTCTGCTGCATACACATCACGCGTGCATCTCGGCAGAGGGTAATCACCTCCTAAACCTTTCCTCCCCGTAAGAACCATAAAGTAATAAATTAACCAAAATTATCCAATAAGAATGTCCTGCAAGGAAGATTGAACTGCTGGAGTTATCTTCGGGCATCGTTTGGTATTTTTCTGACCGTGTTTGAGACAATGCTTGGCTGCTACAGTTGTTTCAACAAAGTGAAAGCAATGGAAAATGAAGATCAGAGCTGAATCAGTAAGTCTCTCCACCACCCTTGTGGCAATGGATCAAAAATTAGGCAAACTGTTGAATGCTTTCTATAGTTTGGATGGGACTGTTAACAATTGATGCCTGAAATAAAAGAGGTCAGAACAGAAGCAAATAATGCTTGGGAAAAGGCAGTTCAGAATGAATTAGAGCTTTAAAAAAACAAATGGCATTTAGTAAGGAAAGACTGACTGACACCAAGAACCACTCATGTAGGTGGAATTTATGCCTGAAAGGTTTTCAGGAGGAAGTTAAAGGTCCTGAAATAATTGATGCCCTGGTATCTTGGTGAAAGAGTTATGATATTGAACTTACTATTCAGGATTTTGAAAGAGCTTACAGGAGTATTAGTTGGAAAGTAAAACAAACAAACTAACCTAGAGATTTGATAATAGCTTTCTTGCTAGAGAGAATGAAGGTAACCATGTCAAAAAAAAAAAAAAAAAAAAAAAACCCACCTCAGAGCCATACAAAATCTAGAATATAAAGGTTTCAAAGCAACTGTTTTCCAAGACTCGGCACCAGAGACAATAAAGCAGAGAGAATCGCTGAGACCTGTAACATAATGTCTATGTGAGGCTGGAGTCAAATTCACATGGGGCTTTCCTGCAACCATTCTTATATTTAGAGATGGGAAGCTGTTAAGGGCAAAAGACCTTGAAGAAGGGCTGACGTTGTTGAGTCTACTGGGAGCATCTCAGAAGGGGAAAAAAAAAAGACAACGGTGACCTGGCACAACAGGAGTACGAGGAATCTGTGACCAATTTACAGCAGAGAGTGACTGATTTAAGAAAAAAGAAAGGGAAACTAAAAGAAGCAAGAAGGCTAGAAGCGAGATACAATTTAGAAGTTCCAGTAGACAAGTTAGGATGGGCTAAGATATATATAATGGATAGTTTTACTGAAAAGATAATCCTAAATTTCTACAACAGAATAAGATAGATGATGAGGTACAGTGTAGTGATTTAGAACACTGAGGATAATATAAAGACATACCTGAATGATGGAGACACGTTATATATTAAAAAAGGCGGTTAAGGGGAAGAAAGGGTCAGGGGGTGCACAATTGGGGGAGGGTTGTTCTGGGTAATGGTGGCAAGCAAGATAGTGCTTATGCTTTCTCCATGGGGGAGGGGGAACCAAATTTCCCAAAGGGGCAAATGTATGATGGCTTACTAGGGTTATAAACTGTGGAATTGGTGGTATAATAGGAAGAAAAGGTTATGGTTACTATGTATGAATTAAAATTTATGTCAATGAATGTTAATAGTCTTAGTACCTCTATCAAAAAATACTATTTAAACAAACTGTTAAAATAAAAAAAGAGTAGATGTGTTATTTTTACAGGAAACGCATAAAAAACATGATAAGCAAATCCTTTTTAACTATAAGATATGGACCAGCTGACAAAAATAAAAAATCACTTATATGTAAGAAATGATTTTCAATTTATGGATCCAAATAATATGAAAAGGTTGGCACGCCATTTAAAAAAGAAAAGAGAGAATAGAAGAATTAATACAATAAAGGGAGAAAATGGGAAAATGGTACAAGAAGATGAAAAAATAAGAGAGATAATGGCAAATTGCTATGAGAAACTTTATGAAGGAACCTAAAGTCGTAGACTATGAGGTGAAAACAGGAATTAAGTTATCAGAGGTCCAAAGAAATCTGTTAAATACCCCAATCTCACAGGAAGAAATAGGAAAAGTTATTAACAGTTGAAAGGAATAAAATCCCCAGGCCTTGATGGGCTTATCAGTACTTTCTACAAGGTCTTCAAAAAGGCAATAATTGGCCATATGGCTGCTTTATTTAATAAGATAATAGAGAATAAAGACATACTTAAACTTTGGAAAACCGCTGAAATTATTAATTATAATAAAGATCCTACAGATCCAGAGGCATATCGCCTCATTACATTATATAATCAGGACTATAATATTTTTACTAAAGTTCTGGCTAATAGATTGGAGCAATACCTACCTAAGTTAATACAGGAAGATCAATTTGGCTTTGTTAAAGAGAGGAAAATTAGTGAACCTATTAGAAATGTTCTAAATATTAGACATCATGCAAAGCAAAACAAAAAGAAATTAGCATTATTAAAACTGGATGTTTACAAAGCATTTGATTCACTAAATCATAATTATTTATTTAAATTATGCAGACAGTATGGGCTGGGAGAAAAAAATAAATGGAGTTATTAAAGAATTATATAAAGAAAATGAAGTACAGATTATGGTCAATGATGTCTATACTAGGAAAATAATGATTAAAAAAGGGATGAAACAAGGTTTCCCACTTTCTCCATTATTGTTTGTTTTAGCAATAGAACCTTTAGCCAATGCTATAAGAAATGAAATGGAGATTATAGGTTATATAATTGGGAAGGAGGAAATGAAGATAAATCTATTCACAGATGAGGCCCTGTTAACTACACAAGCACCATACCAATCAATTAATAAATTAATGGAAGTAGTGCAAAAATTTGACAAGGTTATCAGGTCTTAAAATCAATATGCAGAAATCTGGGATTTTTTTTAATGGCAGGAACAAAAGAGAATACAGAGTATAACAGAATTAAAATTAGGAATCAAGAAAATAAAGTATTTGGGAGTATATATAATGAATAATGTAAACAATATGATACAGGGCAATTACAATCAGGTTAGGAAAAAAATATCTAATCAAATATCTAAATGGTCTCATAAAAAATGGAATACTGTAATTATAATAAGAGCCTTTAAGATGATGTTGCTCCTAAAACTATTATACCTTTTCCAAACAATTCCAGAAATAATCCCCTTAAAGGTGATTAGAAAATGGGATAAGAGTATCAAGGATTGTATTATGATGAAAAAAAATTATGGGATGGGAAAAAATCTAAAATTAAATTGAAAACTCTCCAAAATACAAAAGAGGAGGTCTTGGCCTACCGGATCTTAAGCTATATTACCATGCAGGTTATTTAGAATGATTAAAGGTCTGGGTATGTTTAAAGATTAAACAACTGCTCCAGCTTGAAGGAGAAGATCTTAGGCTCAGATGCATATTTGTGTTCTTGTAAAGATAAAGTAGACAGAGATTTCAATAACTATTACATAAAAAAAATCATTATTAAAAGTCTGGAAAAGATAGAAATTTAGATGTTGTCCCAAAACACCTCTTTGGATCTATCTCTGTGAAGCTTTCTACAGAAGAGAGAATATAATAAAGAATAACTGAATTATTCATAAGGATATGTTGACATTCCAGATGAAAAGTTATACTATTAAGACTCAATAAGAGCTCTAACAGGATGGAATTAGCTGTTGCTGGTTTCTGTATAGACAATTAAAGGAAAAGCCAAAAAATAGAACTATGACTAAATGGTATATAAGAAAAAAAATATAGAGCAGGAAACTGTAATCTCCATTGACAATAAGAATGCTCTATCCAAAATTTATAAAATACTGTTAAGATGGGAAATGGAGGAAGAAGTTGTTAAAGAAGTAATGATAAAATAGGCACAGAATATTGGACACCAAATTGAATTGATCCAGAAAAACATGCAGTAAAAGAATGAAATACACAGTATCTCAAGACATAAGATAAAAATTTTACAAGATGCATTATAGGTGGTATATGATACCAGATAAATTGTCAAAGATGTACAACAATCATGCTAACAGTTGTTGGAAATGCAGCAAGAAAGAGGATCATCTTTGACATTATGTGGGAAAGTAAAGAAATACTGGAAATCAATACATTTGCAAATTGGAAAAATTTTTGAAATTCAAATACAGATGACTCCTGAAATGTATTTAATTGTGATACTAGACAATAAACTAGAAAAGCAGTATGTCCTAAACTAGAAAAGCAGTATGTCATATTTTATATGACAGCAGTGGCTAGGATTTTATTTGCTCAGAAGTGGAAATAAAGCTTGCTCATGACAATAAGTGATTGGTTATTAAAATTAGTAGATATGGTGCTGATGGATAAACTGACTGATATAATAAAAGAAGAGAGACTGGATAGTTTTGATATAATTACTTATATGCATAATACATGGAAAGATTTGGTGATAGCTGGCTATAAAGAGTGAAGATCAATAGCATGTATATTATCTTTTCAGTTACTGTAATGTGATAATGTTCTTTCATATTAATAAAACATATTAACATCATATAGAATATTCAGGTATCTTTGTTACAAAAATATTAAAACGTAAAAAAGAGAAGGTATAACATATATAATGGGTAATACACCAAGAGCTGTCAGGAGGAAGTCAACAAGAGTGTTTGTTGGTGGTATGTTTTGTTATGACCACTGACTTTTGTTTTTGTCTTTGTTTTGTTTTCATATTTTCTGTAACAAAAATATAATTTAAAAAAATCCCCTAAACCTCAAAGCAAAACTAAAAACCTTGTAAACAGAGGTTAAGACCAAATGTGTTTTGACAGTATGACTTCCTCAGTGGCCTGCAATATGACAGTAATACGTAATTGCATTGTAAAACAAAAAACAGACCAGCCCAGACAACATACTAGAATTACAAATTAGTCCAACTAGACATTATCAAATTGATGAACAGTATTCATGATGGATGGGAGTTTCTTAAAAGTAGATACTGAAGGCACAATTTCAAACAATTCTAATGAGGAGGAAAAATGGTAGATGACTAAAGAATCCAGGATGGATATTTAAAGAACTTTCTATGGAGCAAAAAGGGTGACTAAGGAACTCTCAGCTGAGCTAAATGTTAAAAGAAACATGTACAAGAAATGGAAAATAGGGGAAATTGCCAGAGAAGAATTCAAACAAATAGCAAGCAAGTGTAGGACGAAAGTCAGAGAAGCTCAAGTGCAGAATGAATTCAGGCTTGTTAGAGAAGTTAACAATAAAAAGGTCTGTTTTGGTTATGTCCACAGCAAAAGGAAGAATAAGGAAATGGTTGGACCTCTGAGTGGAGAAGATAGCAAAATGCTCACAGAGAAAAGGCAGAACTACTCAACATCTTCTTTGCCTCAGTCTTCTCCCATAAGGAAAACAATGCTCTACCTGGGGAAGATGGAACAGATGATGAGCTCCACTAAAAGTTCTTTAGACATCCATCCTTGTTTCTTTAGACACCTCCCATTTATCTTCCTCAATAGAATTATTTGAAACTGCCTTCAATATCTCAATTTTAGGAAACTCCCATCTATCATAAACTCCTTTCTCTTTTAGTATGATTGGTCACAGGATGACACTTAATATTTCCCTAAGTTTACTGAAATCAGCTTTCTTAAAGTCTAGAATGGGAGTTGGACTACGCTTGGCTTCCCCTTTCCACTCTGTAACAAACTCCAGGAGAACATGGTCACTCCCACCTAGGGAGCCCACCACTTCCTCCCCATTAACCAGGTCATCACTGTTGGTTAGGACCAGGTCCAAAATAGCTGATCCCCTGTTGCCTCTTCCCCCTTCTTGACAATGAAATTGTCTGCAAGGCAAGTGAGGGATTTGTTGAACCTGATATTCTTGGCAGAATTTGACTTCCAACAAATATCAGGATAGTTGAAATCTCCCATTACTACCACTTCTCCTTTTTTCTGAATGTGTGGTCATCTGTTTTAGGAAGGCTTCATCTAAGTTCTCAGTGTGGTTTGGGGGTCTGTAGTAGACCCCCAAAAATGACATCCCTGTTTTTCTATCCCCCTTAATTTTTATTCAAGATGCTCTCACCCTGGCTTCCAGGATTTAAGTCTGGATCTCTTCACAGGTGTAAACATTCTTGACACATAATGCTTCTCCTCCTTCCTTCCTGTTTGGTCTGTTTCTCTGAAATTGATTGTACCTCTCTATTACTACATTCCAATAATGAGACTCATCCCACCAGGTTTCAGTGATTCCTATTATATCATATATGCTTTGCTGTGTTAAGAGTTCAAGTTCATCTTCTTTATTTCCCATGCTCTGTGCATTAGTGTAGAGAGATCTAAGACCATGGGTCATTCCCCTTAGCTGCTTATTTAAGGTTTTTCCTCCGCTATAGTTGGGTTCCTGTACTATTTGCTGAGTTTACTCAATAACATTTGGATTATTATTTCTACCACTTGAACTCTAGCACTTGATGAAGTATACTGTCAAGAAACCTGTCACCCTTCCCCACAAAATTCACTTTAAAGTCTTCCCGATCAGGTTTATGAGCCTCTTAGCAAAAATGTTCCTGCCAACTGCTGTCATGTGCAACCCATCACTTGCCAGTAGTTCATCTTCTTGAAGTTGCTGGGCCCTCTGCTATTCAATATCTTTTTGATTTGAATGATGAAATAGAGGGCATTCTTATCAAATTTGCAGATGACATCAAATCAGGATGGGTAGCTAATACCCTAGAGGACAGGATCAGAATTCAAAATGACAACAGATTAGAGAACTGTGCCAAAATTAACAAAATGAATGGGTATATTTAGCCTGGACAAGAGAAGGTTCTTTATATTTATTTGAACCATATTTATTTGAACAGATGTCATATGGAAGATAAAGCCAGCTTGTTTTCTGTCGCTCCAAAGACTAGGACATGGAGGAATGGCTTCAAAGTACAAGAAAAAAGATTCCACCTAAACATTAATAAGAACTTCCTGGTGGTAAGAGCAGTTCAACAGTGGAATAGCTCCCTGGGAGTGTAATGGAGTCTCCTTTGGAGGTTTTTAAACAGAGGATGGATGGCCAGGTAATTTTGCATGGCAGGGAGTTGGACTCAATAGCCCTTGTGGCCTCTTCCAACTCTATGCTTTTATGATTGTATGACAGCCAGAAATGACTTGAAGACACACAACAACAACAACAACATGATTCTATATGAAATATTAAACATATTTGAATATTGGCATGACATTCATTTGGCTCACAAAGATGATGGTAATCATTTAAAAAATTTTACTGAAGTTTGTAGATCCAGGGACTAAAAAGGAAAGAAAAGTCTCAGCAAAAAACAAATATATATATATACACATACATATATATGTAAGAACAATCCAATGGGGAAGTCATGGGAAGAATGAGAAATTGAATGACTGATAGATGTTTGATCTCTCTCTCTCTCTCTCTCTCTCTCTCGCACACACACACACACACACACAGTCTATCAAACATCTTTCAGTCATTCAATTTCTCATTTTTCCCATCTTCCCATGACTTTCCCATTGGATTATTCTCACATAGATGTACTTCATTAATGATGACAATCATTTTGAAAAATGCTTTTTGGACAGCCTAATTTTCTTTTATAGAGTGAATCTGAACCTACTCTTTGCTTAGTACGTGTTCAGATTCCATCCCTCTTTATTTTATTTTTTTATTTTTTTGACCGTGTGGGGAGCAATGTAGGCTTTTAAAGCATTTTCAGGAAAGTTTTTTTTTTTACAACAAAAGTTATTTCCAAGGTGAGCTCAAAGAAATTAACTAAGAGAAATTAATAGTTATAAATGCATAAATGCACAATTTACCTGGTGATCAGATCACAGTTATTCTGGGGACACTGACTCATCTGATCTGGGATTTAGAGACTTGCTTGAGAAGGACCTGAATTTCAAATGATCTGTAACGATGAACCCAATTCAACTTTAGGGCTCACAATGCTTTGATAATTTCCCCCAGGAGTCAGGGTGATGCCCAAAACATATGGTGCTTTTCAGTAATTAAAGCCAATTGGAGGGCATGAGTCACAACTTTAGCTTTTAGGAACTAAGCAAAAGATATCTTTCAAAATGGAGCTTACACTTCAATGTGAGAAGATTTCAGTCACCATCTCTGGTAAGACACTGCCTAGCAGGTTCCACCACAAAGGCTGACAAAACAGCCTCTTCTCATGTGCCAAGAATTATCAGGTCTTGTGAGTATGAACCAATGCTTCAGGGCTTAAGCCTCCATCTCAAGAATCTGGAGGGAAATGAATAAATTCTAAGGGAAGGAAATGGTGTCTTCTGCTTGGCTTAAGGACTTTTGTTACTGGTTCTGCCACCCATACTTTGGGGAAGAGAATAGCTGTTTACAGAAATAACGACAACTGGCTGCATAATACTGCCCATGTAGAACCAATCATGATTGCTGACGATATTGTGAAAACCATATGGAGAAGCTATAGGGATATGAGTCCCTGCAAAGAACTACCCTTAGGATTTACAGATGCATCAGGCCACAAGCTTACAACAAAGAAGGAGCTGAGCTGAAGGACTGAGCTTTAAGAACTGCTGGGAAAGACTAGAATGGTCAAGTTGCTGCAAAATGCAAGTTTGGGATGATGAAGAGAGATTTCATGCCAGAGAAGAGACATGGGGAGCACCCTGCTGAGTTAACTTTACCTAGCTGTGTATATAAAGTCTTTTTTTTCCTTTTTGTATTTTCTTTTTATTTCTTAATTTCTTTTGTTTTTTCCTTTTTCCTTTTTCTTTTTAACAACTGTTACAACTTTTTCAATAATATTGCAAGAGTATTACAATAATATTACAACAATGTTAACATATCTCCTAATATCCTTAATATGTTCCATAGCCTGATCAGTTATTTAATTTAGCTGTTAACTCCTCAAATATTCCCCCCTTTTTAATTACCCCCTCCCTCCCACCCACCCACCCAGAGACAATAATTCCTGTTTACCTTTCATGTGGAATATTGCCTTAATTACCTTATTTACTTCCCTCTCTCTGTTTTGCACTCTCAATCAATATTCTCCAATTTCTGAGCCAAGATTCCTCCTTCAACTACCTCATATAAATCCCTCTTTTTCAAATAAATAATCAATCATCATATATTCTGATATGTATCTCTATTTACTAAGGTCCCATCTTTCTTTTTTCTTCCATCTATATGCAATGACAGCTTGTGCCCCTTTTAATAATTGTTTTATTAAATATTCCTCATCCTTATTTAATTTAATTAATTTAATTCTAAGTGTTTAACATTTAACATTTAAGGTTAAACATATTCCTTTTTCTGTTCCAAAACCTTTGTACTTTACTGAAATCTCACCACATATGGATATAAGTTCCTTTCCCCAACCCCCAGTTGTGCCAACATTCTGAGGATAAGTTTTTATTTATATATGATAGTTAAAGTGGTGTTCTATACTACCTTCCTATTATTTTAAATTGCTGTTCTCTTATTGTATTATTCTTCTCATTTACTATCTCTTATATTCACTGTTACATTTCTTTTTTATTTACTTTTATATCATTTCCTCATAACCCTAATATATCTTCTAGCAAGTTAAACTGATTATTCAATAATAATCTATAAATTTTACTTCCTATTTCTTTCATTCCTTCTTGTCTTAGCTTAAGCATTTCTTTTAGTATTGGCTTTCTCTTTCAACTGTAATATTCTGTATGCCTTTATTTATTTTGCATAATTGAAGCCAGTACTGTTCTCATATCAACTTGGATAATTTATCTATCCGATTTCCTGGACCTGTTAAATAATTCACCTATTATGTTATATCCTATCTCTTTTATTTTCTTTAATACTTTCCCTTTACCATCTTCTCTTTCTTTATTTAAATATTCTATTGGATGTCAATTATAATTCCTCACCCTCAACCCCCCCCGCCCAGTTTTCCCATGTAAGCCATGTCAACATCAATGGGCCATTATTTTGAATTTTTCCCTTCTTATTACCTAACAATGATCTGTATTCAATATTATTATTATTCAATATTATTTAGCTGTTCTTCTATCTTAACCCACATTTTTTGTTTATCATATTTCCAAATCTAATAATGTAATTTTCTGGAAGGCATCATATGTTTCCAGGCACTGGAGTCCCCAACTTCCATTTTCTTGATGTGTATAAAGTAATGTATTTGAAATCCTAGATATTTTATTTCCTGAGATCCGTTCTTTAATTTTCATATCCTATTTCCTTATTATTTTTATTGGAATTATTTCCGGGACAGTTTGAAATAGGTATAAAATTTTAGGGAGAATCATCATGTTAAATACTCTAATCTTGGTTAATATATTCATTTTTTGTCCACCTACTTATTTATATTCTTCCATAATTGATTATAATTTCCTTGAACAATATTTTTATATTGGTCATTACATTCACACTTAATCATCTCATTTTCTTAACTCCTAATCTCAAATCAGTTACTTCTTTTGTTCATCCCAATGTGTATTTTTAAATATTATTTCTGATTTTTCTGTGCTTAAGACCTGAGATCTTTTCAAAATCTTTAACTGTTTCTAGTAATTGTTGAATTGTCCAGTAAGGTTGTTCTGTTTAATTACTGCATCATCTGCAAATAAATTTTATATTATATTCTTTCATCATTTCTTCCATCCTTATCTCATTAGCAAAAGATTCCATTGCCATTATAAATAATAAAAGGGATAATGGGCACTCTTCTTTCATGTCAGTCTCTATTTTTATTTTGTTTGTGTTATTTCCATTAATTTGTGTTATTTCCATTATAATTTGTGCCAGATTATACAGTTCTCTAATAGTCTGTCTAAATTTCACCCCAACCCAAATCCTTTACACATTTCACACAGACATATATGAATCAAATGCTTTGTATACATCTAATTTTATAATGCCAACCTTCTTTTTATTTTGCTTAGTATTATAAATTAAGTTTACTATGTTTCTGATAGGATCAGTTATTCCCCTTCCTTTTATAAATCCATATTGGTCCTTCTTAATTAAATTTGGTAAAAAAATTTATAATGTGTTAGCTAGAATCTTTGCTAAAATTATATAATCTTGGTTGGCCAATGTAATTGGGTAATAACTTTCTGGAGTGTTCTCATTTTCTCAGGTTTTAATATAGGGATTATCTCTGTTCTTTTCAAAGACATAGGTATTTCTTGGTTGATCAAAGCCTCATTACATATTTTTATCAAATTGGTAGTAACTTCCTTTTAAGAATATTTATAAAAATTACCATTGAATCCATCTGCCCCAAGAAATTTTGCCCCCTTCACATTATCTATTACAGTTTCAACTTCTTCCTTATTTATAGGGGCATGTATCTGACCCTTCTGCCTCTTTGTTAATGTACAGTCTATGTTTACCTCTTGATCAATCACTTCCCTTTTTTCATATAATTTTTCATAAAATTTTGCTATGACTTCCCTTATTTTCTCTTCTTCTCTTACTATTTCGCCATTAGCTCCCTTTAATTTATTAACTCTTATTTTCTTTTTCACAAATATCAGGCCAATCTTTTCATATCTTGTATATTTCAAGCTTGAAACTCACTTTTAACATACAAATACTTCTCTGTTACTGCTAGATGTAATATTTCCTCTATTTCTTTTTTTCTTTTTATCCCATTTGCCTTTTAATTTTTTTTTTAGTTTTCTGATATCCCATTTTTAACTTTTCTGCTTCTTCTGTGAACTTCTTCCTATATGTCTTCTTTTTCAATCCCTAATTTAGTATTAATACACTTCCCCCAATCACTGCTTTAAAAGCATCCCATGCTATACCTTCCTTTCCTTTCTCCATTACCAGTTATTTGAAAATAAGTCTGAATCTCTTTAACTAATTCTTTTTGATTTTTTTCTTGTGATATTACTATTGGTCAAATCTCCACTTCCTTACTTTTCTCTCAACTGTCATTTTTAATGTCATATGTAAAGGAGCATGATTCAATAATTCAATAACAGTTGGTATAAATTTTATTTAGTTGGGTACTATTAGCCTCTTTTACTTTAAAAAAAAGGCAATTAAACTTTTTATATTGAACAGAAAAATATGTATCTTCATTTTCCTTGTAAGTACATTTTTCCCCATTCCACTAAATTCCATCTTATTAAATTTAGGCTCTCATCAGCCACTTTTTCTTTCTCATCTTTCTTTTATTACCATTTCTATCTTCTGCTTTTTAATATCTGTATTAAAGTCCCTAACTACAAACACATCTCCTACAGGAAAATTATCTAGTCATACTAAGGTTATAAACTACTGATCCCAATATCCCCTTCTGAACTTTTGGTTCCTCCCTCCTCAAGGGAGATGTGAGAGTACCAATTCCCACTGTCTTTTTTAGATGAATACTCAGGCTGCGTTCTCCCTGATGCCCCCACTCCCTATGCTTTAACTTTTATTTAATTCTATTTTATTCCTTTCTCTTCATTCATTATACATCATTATCTTTCTTTAATTAACCATAATGTTGTAATTTTCTCCACTCACCCTAACCCTCAGCTTCATAAACCTCTACATACCTAGTCACTACTAGCTGGACAGTACTAAAGACAAACAGTGGTAGGAAAAGCAACTGTAGTAAAGGGCTGTGGGAAGGACACAGGGTCTTAAACATCTCTACACTAATGCACAGAGCATGGAAAATAAACAAGAAGAACTGGAACTCTTAATACAACAAAATAAATATGATATAATTGGTATCACTGAAACCTGGTGGGATGAGTCCCATGATTCCATGCAGTAATTGGAGGGGGGGGGAGGGTACCACCTATTTGGTAGAAATAGACTAAACAAGAAAGAAGGAGAAGTGGTTTTATATGTAAAGGATATTTATACCTATGAAGAGATCCATGACTTAAATCCAGGAAGCCAGACTGAGAACATCTGGGTAAGAATTAAGGGGGTGAGAAACAATAGGGATGTCATTGGGGGGGTCTACTACAGCCCCCAAGCCAGACTAAGGATTTGAATGATGTCTTTCTGGAGCAGATGACCACACACTCAAAAAGGAGAGATGTAGTAATAATGGGAGATTTCAACTATCCTGATATGTGTTGGATAGAGATGGGACGAATCCAGAATTTTCCGAATCCGAATCCGAATCCCTGGAAGGTTCTGGGAATCCATGAATCTCACGAATCTCAAATCTTTTTAACCCTTTTTTCAAAAAGGGGTTAAAAAGGCAAGAGAAAGAAAGCACTTCTGCTGAAAAGAGTTTTTGAAGCAGAATTTGACATCTTTGTTTAATGAAAAACAAAATAAATAATAGTTTTCAGATTAGGAAAACATACCCATACTTCTTATCAAGAAAATACAAATGCAATTGATGTGTTCATCTACTACATGAAGGATATAACTCTCAAGTCAAAAGAATAGAGATTATTATGTTGCAGAGGGAGGCAGCTGTGGGGACAGGCAGCACGAATGGGCACAGGCAGCCCAGAAGGCACAGGTAGTGAGTGGAGGACCTGGGACAAGCAGGGAGGCAGCCTCCAGAGTGCCTGTGTCAGCGGAGGCCCTGGGATGTGCAGTGAGGTGGCAATCATTGATCCTACATGCCCCTGTGGGCCTGATCCCGGGCATCCATGTGAGCTCAGGCCCCTGGGCATTCAGGGACCGGCCCTACTCATCTCTGCAGGTATGATGGTGGGCACCTGCATGAGCACAGGCCCTGGGGCGGGCACACAGGGACACAGTGATCACAACCCTACATGCCCCTACATGCCCCTGGGTGCCTGTGTGAGCGCAGGCTCTAGTGTGCCCTGCACACTACTGCCGCATGGACGGCCGGAACATGAGGGAGAGAATGGGAGGCAGTGGGCACTTCCTGATTTGAAAGATTTGGTTCACCTATTTTGATCCAGGGATTTGGATCCACGAATCTTGAACCCTTGCCAAGGATTTGAGAATTTGGTTGGCCCGTCCCTAGTGTTGGAAGTCAAACTCTGCCAAGAGCATAAGGTCCAACAACAATTGCATTGGTTTTTTTGACTGCCACATCACACTGCTGACTCATATTTGGCTCTACTAAGTACTAGACTCCCCTAGATCCCTTTCACATGTACTGTTATCCAGCCCGATGTCTCCCATCCTATATCTGTGCATTTCAATTTTTCTGCCTAGGTGTAGGACCGTACATTTCTCTCTGTTGAAATTCATGTTAGCTTTGACCCAGCTCTCCAATCTGTCAAGGTCATTTTGAATTTGGATCCTGTCTTCTGGCATATTAGCAACCCCTCCCAATTTGGTGTCATCTGCAAATTTGATCAGCATGCCCCTACTGCTTCATCCAAGTCATTGATGAAGACGTTGAGTAGCACTGGGCCCAGGACAGAACCCTGTGGCACCCCGCTAGTCACTTCTCTCCAGGATGAAGAGCAGCCATCAGTGAGCACCCTTTGGGTTTGGGTCAGTCAACCAATTACAACTCCATCTGACAGCAGCACTGTCTAGCCCACATTTTACTAGCTTCTTTGTGAGAATATCATGGGGAACTTTGTCAAAGGCCATACTGAAGTCAAGAAATGCTACATCCATGGCATTCCCTTCATCTATCAAGCTCGTAACTCTATCGTAAAAAGAGATTACTAACTGCTGTGCAATAGAAATTGTGAAAAGTGATCTATATAGAACTGGTTTACAAAGTCTTAAAAGTCAGGGAAAGAAAGGGGGTAGAACTATATTAAATGCTGTGCATATGTTACATGATATTTTATTGAAAGAGACATATGAAGAACAATCTCAGGGAACAAGGTTCCTAAAAGAAAAGAAAAGAAAGAGACAGAGTAATGGCCACTATAACCAAAAACAAGCAAAGAACAGAAACCAGTTTTCTCTACATGACCAATGAAATAACAGATCAGAAGAGACCTATGAGGCCTAATGAAAGACCCCCACAAAGAGAATGTGGAGGTGTACATGGAGATACTGAGAAAACAGCCGTTGGTGGGAAGCAGATACTTCTTCAACAATAAAAATCACATGACAACTGATGAAGAGAGAGCTCTAGAAGGTCTTCTCAAATACAGAGTGTGCATGATAAATGTTGGATAACTGATGTTTTCATTCTTCCAGTTGAACAAAAAGGGGGGAGCTGTTACAGGCTCAGTGATTATTTGCATTGATGTTTACACAATTTAAGCCCCAGAAAATGAAAATAATGAGATCATAAGGTCTACGGCATAAAGTTGGATGCTCTGTGTATTGTAGAACGTGCGTGTGTATTCTTGAGAGCACAGATACAGGTCCATTCCTGGCAGAATGCCAACACAACTATAAACACTTTCTGTGACTGATAATGCACAGAAAGACAGGTGCCATGTTAAACAGAAATGGATGATGCAATCAGATGGCTGACGTAATTTGATGGGAGGCAACCAGAAGTCTCAGAACTCAGCAATCATTCTGTTATTTTTTAGGTACTTGCAGAACTGGACAATTCAGTCAGTTCGTTGCAGGAGGGAATGAAGCAAAGGTAATGAATGCAAAGGAGCCAGTTCTGCTGCTAAATGCACAGCTGCCAAAAGATATCTGAATAAACTTTGCTTAGTTTACAAATTTATAAAGCAAAGATTTATTCCAGTGGGATTTTGTGATTTAAAGAGTTTTTCAGAATACATATTTTTAGAGCCACTTGTTCCCCACAAAACTGATCACTAGAAAATGTCTTGTGTCACCACATCCTAGTTCAGATACCCTAGTTCTCAAAGCCCACACAACCTCAGTCTGTGCTGCAAAGCTCCAAACTCAGTTGCAAAAGATTTAAAAAAGGAATAATGTTACTGCCCTGGCTAGTCCGAGCTTTGGGGATATTAAAAGATATCCTCTTGATATCATAATTTGGCTTCACTTCTCTATTCCCCTCCACGTGCTTGCGAGGCCACCGGACAAGCACGTAAACAAGCTCGGCCGTTAATTGCCGCAATATTCCTCGATAATACAGGCAGGCCAGAAATAGCTGACTCACTGCTTTAGGAGACCTCCAGGCAAGTACTCTCATTAAGTATGCACGCAACCTACAAAAGAGCCTTTGCCCCGCGATGGCAGCTTGATGGGTTAACTATACAATACCCAAGTACTCTGCGTTTGCATACTGGCTACTCTACTGAGAACCGCTACGATAACTCAATCATTCAGATTCTGACCTTTCGAAGGCTTTGTCTCCAACTCCAAATCTACTGTTTTCCCCCAAGTACGGCATAGCCTGCAGTCACAATTCTCCTTATAAAAACCCTTGATTCCGAGACCTTCCTCGGAACACTCCCGAGTTTCATCCCGGCTTGCTGCCGCTTTGCTTGGCGAGCCTCCCCTCAGCTCCATGTGCTGAGCTACATCGCACCCCAGCCTCGCTCTCTATTTTTCCGGGCTTCAGGACAGGTGAAGTATCACCCAAACCAGCAATCCCTTTAAAAATCCCTCTATACCACTCCAACCTTTATTTTCTTCAGTTATCTTGTATGAGTGTGTCACATACGCTGTTTTGCTTGTGTATTTAATAAAATATCATTTATTGCTTCAACTTCTGTGTGCTACTTGACTCAACCCGACCCCGTAGACATAGGGTTCAAGATCTCGCTACGTTACCCTGCCTCTCGTTGCGCTAAGCAGTGCTCTGAGCTAATTTTCCCCACCTTTAGTTGAGCACATTTTGGTGTCCCTCCCGGGACCCCCAGTACGCAGGGTAACAATAACCTTCTTAAACTGTAATACAATTCAATTAACAATCTTCTAGTTTAATACATTTCATTTATACCATACCATGTTCACTGACTCTTCAAAATGCCAGGAAACCGCAGCTATTAAGAGCCATATTGTTAACAAATGTGTTATCTAGGCAGTTTAGCTACTTATTCTTTAAAATATTGTAAGGAAACATTGGAGGATTTTATTCTACATGATTTCAGCTGCTAGATTACTACTTGCTAGATTCTAGAAGAATTCCAGGATACCAGAAGTCAAAGAATGGTTGTACAAATTACTCAAAATGAAATAACTGATCTCCTGACTTGTATGAGAAAAGGGAAGTCAGATAGAGTTAAACGAGTGGGAACCAGTAATAACTTTTATCAGACAAAAATGGGCATAATCTTATACTTGATAATATTACTATAATACTTTTATTTTTGGGAACATTAACACTAGAGATACCATAATTATATTCTTAAGCTTTTCTTGTATTTTACTTAAGATTTAAAATGAGGAACTGCAATCAGGGCAAAAATTTACTCTAAATCATAATCCTTTATTTATGGAATTTAAGATTTTTGATGTAAAGAAACATTCCAATCTAGAGTAGGAGGGATGGGAAGAAGACACTACGTTATTGGTAGGGATTTATAGATTTATTTTTACTTTATATTTATTGTTGATATATTTATAGCTATAGCTTCAATCTTAAGGTATGAATCTTATACGTATATAATTTCATTTGTAGACTGTCAAAATTATCCCTACGGTCTATATACAACAAATGCAAGATGGGGTTTTTTGTTTTATTTTGCATTTTTTAAATATAAATATCATAATTCTGTGTACTTATATATAGACACATTTTAAAAAAATAAAATACATTTTTTTAAAACAATTTCTTTAATTACAACACTACATATTTACACAACTACAAACCAAAGAAAAGAAGAAGAAATACCAACATACTACTATCAAACACATACCATATCTAAACAGGCAACACAATAAGCAAAGTTAACAAAAATTACACCTGAAACATGCTACACACTATAAATAAAAAAAGGTTTTCAACTTTTCCAGTGCAGATTCTAAATCCCAGATACAGTAAAAAATTCTGTAGATCATATACCACATAAAATGTTACTTCCATAACACATCAGTATATTGGAAAAACAGTTAATTACTAAAGCCTAATATCAACATATTATCCTCTTTGTCTTCCAAGAAGGATATTAACAGATCCCAGTCTTTCAAAAAAATCTCAAATGCCTTTATTCTACAATACAAATATGTATTTTGCTTAGTTTCAGCTTACCCATTACATTGGTGCTGACTTAAGTTGCACATTTATTTTTTGGTGGAACAGATAGCTGGAGTCTCTAGACCTGAAACTATCATGCCACCTAACAAACGCTCAACTGACAACCAACTAATATAATCCATATAGGGCACTGGAGTCTTCTTCCTCACCACAAAAAATAAATAAAAAAACCAACCACTCAGTTCTAAAACTTAAACCAAACTACGTTTTAGCTAATGAAATGAGAGATGCTCAGCACCACTGTACCCTCCAGATTCACTGTGGCAACCATTTCTGTGACAGGTACTCTATAATGTGCAAAACTTAAAAAGGACTTTTGAATTTGGATGGACTCATCAGAACACTTTGAGAAACAGCTTGTGGAGTGTACCCTCGTTGCAAAACTCTGTGTCCAAGAAAAGAATACAAAAGAAGAATAAAAACTAATTATAGTGTACTGCTTATTTGTTCCTCATATTCTGTCTTGGAATCTGTTCCTTTCCAAAATCTATGGCCCTCTCCTAAATACATTTTTCCCCTTCCTCCAACTGAAGGGGAAATAATTGTCTCTGTAATAATTACATAAATTAAATACTGCTTGCTTTAAATATGTAAGTGTTCAAAATCTTTCCTACACAGTGCCTTACTTAAAAAGCCAGAACTTTTCACTAAGTGGCCAAAGATACACACTGAAACCCCCATGTTATTTTGAAGTACTACTGTGTTGAACCCCTCCACAGATATAATCCTTTAGTGACCTTAGTGTATAGTTATGACATGTTTCAGTACCCTAAACGATCCAAAGCCTGAATCTTTCATTTGTCATAAATTTAAAAAGTCCTTTTAAAAAAAACTCATTTCCTCCTCCCCTACCCATTCTCTGTTTTGCTTTTTTCACTTTGGGGAAAAATACTGCAGGATTTTTGTTACAAAGCTAACCAAAACTCTGTGTGAGAGTTCTACAGGACAAGTAAAAAGACTCATTTTATCTGCAGCTATCTGACATGGCCAGGGAACTCTTGCACTTTGGTGACAAAGAGACTTCTGCTTCAATTGGACGTACAATGCCATCTACATTGCCTTTTTATAGGGTAGCTGGATACTAATGCACATGCAAATTGATAAGGGAGAAGAGAGGAATTGGGCAATGTGGATGGAAAAGAACTTTTGAATTGTCCTAGTTAAATTCAAATTAAGAAGGAGCAGAATTCAAATGAAACATGCAGCGAAGGACAAGACTGAAGGCACACCTCTAGTTCTTACATTGCATCAAAATGTACAAATCCAACCTTTGCCAAGATATGGAGGTGAGGGAGAGAAACCTTTACTTTTTGTTCCCCACTGCACAATTCTGTATATGTCTACTCAAAAGTATTGAGTTCAGTGGAACTTCCTCTCTGGTAGTACATCTACAATTGGTAATTCATTCAATTGGGAAATCTCAAAAGGATTTCATCTAAAAGCTCTCTTGGAGAATGGAGAGTTCTATAGTCCATTCCCATATGGGATGGCCTTAACCTTCCTTGGAATAGGATCAGAACAATATTTTGCTTGAAAAAAGTTGCTAAAATCAGTGACTGAAGGCTTCCATACAAGCATGAACACTTTTCAACCTGACATATGATTACAATATGAAGAAATGTGTTGACAGCTGATTGTGTTACTGACAAACCTTTCAACCTCAGGGTGCTTTTCTAATTATTTTAGTTAGGTCCACTGGAATCACAGTAGGATTTTTGGTTTCTTAAAGCTATGTTGCCAGCTGGCATGATGATGACAGTCTAATAATTTGCCTTAAGTCACCTGGAGGAAAACTATGTAGAATATCAAGTAGATTTGTTTTCTGTTGCTCCAGGACACATGATGGCAAAGTCTTGCTGCTCTATCAAACAAGATAAAAGTAGGGGAGTTACACCATTCTCTCTGCTTTAATTATTCTTCATAAAGCCCAAGATCATTTTTTTTTATTTTGTGTGAATCACAACTGTCATCTCAATGGCAAAGTCTATCAGTGATGTGAGTGAACTCTCATCCAGCTATTGCATAAGATAAACTAAACTCCTGGGAAATTTTAAAAATGTTGGCTGAGGTTCTCTCTTTATCCCTGATGGCAGTAAATATACCAGGCAGAAGTAAGATCAACATTGCCTGATCATCGCTTGACTTGGCGTGGTGTTGGTACTATCCAAAAGGAAATTGTGGTTTATTGACTGTTGTTCATGTAGAAGTTCAGAAAATATAATGTCACTCAACATCCATCTTGGCTTAGCTGTTAAAAGTTTGCCTGCAAGAACATACGAAGCGCCTTAATGGATCAAATATATCTAGTTTAACACATCTAGCTGTACCTAGTCTAGTCGAGATGTATCAAGTCTAGTCACCACAATGTCCTTCTGTGAAACCCCTACAAAGCAGGACCTAACTGCAAAAGCATCTTTCTACTCACATTCTGTAGCAGCAATTATAAAAAGCCACACTGTCTCCAATATCCATCATGATTTGTAATTACAGATATCCTTATTGCCGATACATCTGTCAAAGACATTTTAGGACCATTCTACACATTTTGTGTTTTGGGATGGACATTGTGGGTTTGTGTCCATTTTGCATGGAAGTTGGTGTGAAGTCACTTCTTTGTTTCCTTCAAAACATAAGTGAAATCATCAACATCAACCCAGGCTATGTCATATAAATTTCGCAGTATCCCAATATAGGAATAGGCAACTTACTTCTCTGAGTGTAGATCTAGAGGTAATCAATGACACTATCCATGCACAAAATAACTTGGAAGAACAAACATTTTCAGAAGTGCAATAAAATACAGGCAGGAAAGCCACCAGAGGAGGGTAACCCCTAACCTCCTAATGAAGACTAAATATGCTCAGTGGCCCAAGAATACGAACTGTATATTGCAATGAGGGAGGGGAGAAAAGTCATGGGGTAGTGTGATGGTAGAATAAAATGGAACATCCTGGAAAGGTGCATGACTGGCTGGCTAGATTCCTCAGCCATAAACAATCTACACTGTAACATTTTACTGCAGATATGCTACACAGATAAGCTTTTCATGCATGTTGCACACTGCATCATAAAAGACCCATTTGCTACAAGTCTTTATCTGACACTGACACACACACCCTCAATATGACTCACAGTAGCAGAAACAGGACATCTACCATTATTCCCAAGAAAGCCTGTGGAGTCTGATTCAATTAAGCCCACATGTGAAGGCTGGGCTACTTCAGGCCAGTAGAGCCTTTTTTTACAGAAAGGGGTCTCTCAGGAAAGCAGCTAGGCCACATTGTTCTCCTTTACCTATAAAAATCACAGTAAGAAAAGGAGAATAAAACTCTCTTATGCTGAGCAAGTTTTAGGGCATTTCTCTTCCTCCAGAACAATTTGTGGACATATTCAGAAGCCTTTTGTGTTGTGCTCAAGCCAGTAGCAAAAGACCATGAAGACGGGGAGCCAGACAGTGCAAGACCTGGGAAAAATCTGAGTGAACTGCTACCCCAATCTTTTATTTCTCTTGGCCATGAATACTCATCCCAAGCTCTACTCCCTTTCAGAATGGGAAGCCTCAAAGGCCTCAAAGCCTTTGGCCTGAAGGCTACTAATTCATTGCCCAAGAAATTGTGCCAGGCATTCTGTTGGTGTTATAGGTCCAGCGTTTGTGGAGCAATTTGAGGAGGGTATCTGTCCCAATACTGCAGCCAGGCTCAAGGCCAATGATGCTGGCCTGAGCTCATGGATTTCAGCTGTGGGGGCTCTGATCTTTTGGGTTCAAGTCTTCCACCAGTAGTTTAGATTTGCCTCTCCAGTACCATTTGGGGCCCATAATGTGTCTCTGAGTCCATGTCGAAAATACTGCTGCATTGCTGGGTCATGAAATTTTGCTGTTAGGATTTCAGCATTTTTTTTTTGTAGGCCCTTTCTCTGTACAGTGGGCCCTCAACTTTTGCAGGTTCAGCACTCACAGATTTGATCATTCATGGGTTAATTAATTAATTAATTTCAAAATCCTTACTCTATTTGCCCCTGCCATGGAAAAAATATGTTTTCTCTAGGAATCTCTATGTCTTCCGGGTTGATTCTACAGCCTACTTCCACCAGAAGCTGACAACAGAATTGCACTGGAAGACCTATTCTTAGAGCAGTGTTCTCAGGTTTTAAAAAAAGCATTTGTAACTTTTTATTTTTATTCACATTTTGCCACTTCCATGGCGGTTTTGCACCCCAACCCCTGCAAAAATTGAGGGCTCACTACATAACTTTTCACTAGAGATTCCTCCAAAGTTCTTCACATATGAATTTCTCTTTTGCTCAATAATATCCCAAAGACCTATATAGTTCAGCATCTTGTTTCTGAAAGTGGCCAGTCAGATGTCTCATGACAAGACTACCAGAAGGACATGATGGCAATAGCCTTCCCTTGCTGTTTCATCTCTTTCAGCAACTATTGCAGATTGCTTCTGAACATGGAGTTTGTATATAGCTTTCAAGACTAGTTCCAAATCCAGTCTGATCTTGAAAGCTAAGCAGAACTAGCCCTGGTTAATACTTGAACGAGAGACTCCCAATGAATACCAGGTGCTGCAAGCTACATTTTAAAGGAAGGAACTGGCCCGTCTTTTAAAAGGTAGCTTGCAGCACCTGGCGAAACCACCTCTGAGTATTCTTTGCCTAAAAAACCCCTAGGTAATTCATGGGGTTACCAAAGGTTGACAGGTGACTTAAAGGCACATACACACAAGCACATTGATAAACCACTTCACCTCCATAAATATGCCTTACTCCCTTCCAAACTTACTTAAGCTATATATTGAGATAGCAAAATTCCACAAAATTACAGTATGTGCTTTTTTTCTCTTCTCAGTCTCCCAACCATTCACCTGAATTTCAGGACCCTACAATTTCACTGCTCTAACTAATGGAAAAAATCCTCTCTTTCTTACTGCCTTCCCATTAGGTGTAATTTTGTCAGTCTTTATGGTGATACCCTTAAAAAAACTTCCAAGTGTCACTCTTCTTTGTAGAGGAGAGATGTATCAGTCTCCCTACAAGAATGTTTCAAATTACACTGAAGTAGAACAAGTGAATACGAAACCCTCCACTATTGCAGTTGCTTCTTTTATCTCACATCAATAATATTTTTCCCAGATGGATTTTTTTTAACTTAAGTGGCTGCATAAAATACAGTAAAGCATAAATTAGAACATGTTGCTTACCTGCAACTGAGGTTCTTTCAGAGGCCATCTGTGCACTCACACAAATGGATCTTGCACCTGTGTAGAGTCTTGACCATGGTCTAATGCTGAGTAGCTTTGGTGGGAACTACGCCCAACTCCTCCATACTGTGCATGCTCCAGAGCGCCAAAGCTACTCTCTCTCCTCAGTTCCATGGTCCACTGAGAGTGAAACCCTGGACCTGAAAAAGAGGGAGGGTTGTGTGAGTGCGCAGAGGACCACTCAAAATCACAGTTACAGGTAAGCAACATGTTATCTTTTTGGTGGTCTCTGGGCATCAACAAATTGGTGATTATTCAGTTTACTTACTGGGGGGCAGTCCAGGTCAGGTCACTTGAGACAAGTATAGAAGTTAATACCATCTCTCCAAATATGACTGCTTGAGCACTTGAGTCTAACAATAATGTTGAATAGAAGTCAGCAACTGCAACCATATGTTTACATATGTTTTTACATCTGTTAGGAAGCATTAGTCCTCCTAGAAGAATTGTAGAGGCTGCCGCAGTTCAAGTCATACGTGTCTTGAAGACCGTGATGTTCAGGATGACTTGTAAGAGCAAATGACAGTCTAACTGACTGACCATTAGATAGTCTCTGGGTGGAAAATATGCTTTTCTCTTCTTGGGCCACCACAGCAGACAAATGACAAAGCAATTAAAAGTTTCTGCACAATCAGGATAGAAGAGCATGCATCGTGTCCAAGGAACCTGATTCACTGAAGACAGTTCTGTGCAGACTTTGGAAGCAAAATATCCTGACCTATGGTGAAACTCAGACACCACTTTAGGAAGGAAACCTCTAGGTTTGAGGACAATCTTATCTCTGTATGGCTTACCACGTAAGTATGGCTTACCACGATAAGAGTGCTGACAGTTCTCTGGCACAGTGGGCTGGCATAAAAGCAACAAGACTACTTGCAAAGTCAGGAGGCAAAGCTCTGCTGAAGCTGAACATACAATGGTTTTGACACCAACTCAGACAGAGGAAACACTGGAGGATACAAATAAGCAAGTCTCTTGAGCAATCTCTTATTTCCACTGTTAGTAAACAACTTGGAGCAAATACAGTGACCCCATTGTATACACTGATACAATGAGGAAAATGTTAAATTCTGTTCACTGAGAGACAGGAAAAGATGTGGCACTGTAGAAGTGTCCACAGGCTGAGAAGGCATCCCTACAGATGCACTGAAGAAGCAGAAATACTTACTCTTGTAAGACTGTTGAGTGGATGACTTGTGAACTGGTTTCATGACTCTAGCCAGTTCCGGCCTGATGCTCCATGCCATAAGATGGACTAACCAAAGCTCTGGGTGACAAAATCTGTATTGAGTGTGAATGAGTACAGTTGCAACTGGACATGTGATACTTTGCCTGGGACAAGTGAAGAAAAGTGAGGCGGGGCACAAGAATGTAATCCAAGTTGTCTTTCTTCAGCTTCACAATCACTTTTCTACTAAATGAAATGGAGGAAATAAAAAATGGCAGCCAGACCAGTGATGGAGAAAGTTATCTCCCAGAACGTGTGAACCTATATCTGTTCTGTGGGAGTTATTGTGGACATTTTGCATTGTCTTCTGTGGAAAACGCATATAACTTGATGAAATCCCCATTTGAAATTGTAGTTGCAAAAACTATTGTCAAGCAGGACTGTGCATTGCTGAGCGTGCATGGCTCTGAGCATTGCTAGTAGATTGTTTAAAACAGCTGGACAGACTGTTATTGGATGAATGTGTATTGGAATGCATTATTCTTATAGCTGAAATGTCAGATTCAGCAAAGCTAAATTAATCTTGCCCTGCTTGTTGATGTCAAAAAGTGCTGTGGAATTGCCTGAAGCTGCCAGTATGGTTTCCCTTTACACTTGTCTCTTGAACACTTGATTATTCCAAGGAATTTCAACATGTTGATGTCATACAGGTGTTCTCCTGGATACCAGTGACCTAGAACTCTTACATTTTGGTAGTAAGCACTTCAGCCTAGAAGTGACATGTTGAACTGGGGCCACTTAAATACATGCCCAAGTAGATATTGTGATGATTTATCCACCATAGCAGACTGTGGCATATTGTTACATTAAATAATTTTCCACCTGCATGGCTGAAGTGGCAGGGAAAAATTCTGGAGATGAATCAAACAGCCATATCATAGCAGCCATCAAACCTAGAAGTCTCTGCAAAACAAGTGTTATGTGATAAGGTTGTATGTGCATCTCATGAGCTTTTAATCTTAATTGTTTCTGCTCAACCCTGTGGCAGAAAGGCATGAGCAGCAGTGTCCCTATAAATCTGATAGTAAGACTTTGTTTGAGTGTTCTTGCTGTTTCTGTGGAAAAAAAAATGAGAGAAGGAAGGGTCTTGGAAGGGCCATGGCAAAGTGTCTTTCTGGATGGAACCACCAGTAGCCAGTCATCTGTGTAAGTCTCCAGGTTCTGATAAAAGATACAACTGCTACCACTTCCGGTCCTGATGGCTTTGTGGCTGGCATCTTAGTGGAATAGCTCCCACTAAGTTGTCATTGTAAGTGGACCAGCCAGCGAAATAAACCATCCAAGCTGGCCCAATTATTTCTTTGGTAGAAGGAGTCCCGAGGAGGCTCAGAGAGGACCCTGGAGTGGCATCCCAGTCCTGATCCCAATTGTCAAAAGGGATGGAGATGAAGGAGGATAAGGAGGGTTGAAGAGCCACCACGGCCACCACCTGACAGTTGTTTCTCCTACCAGCACAAGTGATGCCCGGACTTTTCAAATGGACTTTAAAAAGCTGCTTCTATGGAATGATCAGAAACTTACCCGAACTTGGAAAGAATTGTTGCTTCTCTAGGACAAGAAACTGAATATTTGACTTAAGAAACTGATTAAGAAACTGAATTTCTTACTTAATTGACTCTTTGCATTTGTCAGTTGCTTGAAAGGGGGGAACTCCTGGAAACAAACTAACATTTTAGGGTTTAAAAACCAAAGATTAAAGAAGGAGAGGTTGTGAAGCTACTTGAATGAAACTGACTGCATTTTAAACTGTCAGTGAAATGGATGTTACTTATCAAAACCAGTAAGAAAAATATTTATGGCAAATGAATTTTGTAGGACTTTGGTTGATTTAAGACGAGACATTGGAAAAAGAGAAAGATGACTGAAAGGACTGAAACCAAGAAAACAAAAGGGATTGAAAGTGAAGCTGCTTGAGAGCTATTTACCTAGAAGACACAAGGAAGCAGAATAAAAAAGAAGATTCATGAGACTTTGCAAGATTGTTTTGCCCCCTCTCAGCTTAATTGTTACTACTGGAGAGAGTGTTAAAACCTTTCTTTAAAAGCCTGAGAGCAATATAAATAAATTGTATTATATTATTCTAATAGCTTAACAAAAAGTATAGTTGTAAACCTCTTATATTTTATAATGTTCACTATAACTCTCAGGGATTTTTTGTTTTGTTTAGTAAATGTGATTTGGTAAAATGCTTAATTATATTATATTTATTATAAAGGTTATATTACTTAACTAAGCAAACATTTGACCATTTATATTGCTGATAGTTTATATTACTGTGGTAAATGTGCTGCCGGGTTGTGGTTTGAAGTGGATCTGATGTAAATATTTACCCATTTTCCCTAAAGTCAATCATTTTACCTACTTTTTAGATTAATATAAATATAAATATTTAAGGTTTAGAATTTTATACAAGATTTTGTATAGAGTACACTATTTATATATCAGTTTGATTATTTTAAAAACTATAGAATACTAAAGAGGGCTTGAATCATAGAATCATAGAATCATGGAAATGTAGAGTTGGAAGAGACCACACGGGCCATCCAGTCCAACCCCCTACCATGCAGGAATCCAGTCCAACCCCCTACCATGCAGGCTTGAGAAGACAACTAAAGGGAATTCATGTATAAGACCGTTTAAGCTTCCTCAACATGGTAGTGCTGAGGGCTGAATAAGTTCAGATATCAGCTCAAGGGCATTTAAACTAATATGAGTGAAATTGCTCAAAGCTGTACAGTATATACCAATTAAGCTTCAGAAACAATCTAGCAGGGAGGAAGGAGGAAAAAAAGCCGTAAGCTCACAGACTATACAACACTACCACCTTCTGGAGGAAAGGGATAATTACTGAAAAATTATTGAACAATTTGATTGCTTTTAAAGAATAAAATAAAATGGCACCAGGAACAAGAAAGACCATTGCTTCTTAAGCACAGTCACAGACAATAATGACTAGAAGACCATCAGTGGAACAATGAATAAAAATACCTGATGTGTCTTCGCAAATAGCAGAGATATTGGGAAGAGCTCAGAAATTTCAAATCAGAAATCCGTCAAGAATAGAAAGATGCAAGAGCTAAAATTAGGACTTGCATTCTTTTGGGAAACAATTGGAAAAAGGATCTAAGGTTGTCACAACCATGAAAACAGATACAGAGAATTTACAGACAAAAGCTGAACAAACAGACTTAACAATGTAGCAAATAATAAATACACAAGAATCAAAATCAACATCCATAACACAACTGTAGTAATGTTTCTTGCCATCACAGTAATGTTATGTTGTACTGGTTGTAATTCCATATACCTTGGATCCTTTTCGTTGTATATTTTCATTTTATTATGTATTTATTTGGGCAACTGTTGCATTTTAAATTTGTAAAGCGCCATGTACATGGATGGTACTATATAAATAAAGGATAATAATAATAACAACAACAAAAACTGAAACTTTAAAAAAGGGACAAATGTGTAAAACTCAGGGGTCTTCCCAAGGTGAGAGATGAGAATATATACAATAGAGTGATGAACGCACTCAAATTCAAGAAAGGATGGAACTGGATATAGACCATATCTGCCATATTAATTCTAGAATTGCCAAAGAAAAGAATTTACCTAGAGAAATAGTCATTTATTTCACAAGAATCAGAACTAAAGACTTAACATTGCAAAAAAGCTATAGAACTAAATTGATTATTGATGATAGAGAAAAGAAAATTTACAAAGACTTTCCGATGCAAATTCTATGGAAAGGCAGGAATATAAGTTTCTATCAAATTTGCAGATGACACTAAATGGGGAGGGGGTTGCTAATACCCCAGAGGACAGTATCAAAATTAAAAATGACTTGGACAGATTGGAGAGCTGGCCCAAGGCTAGGCAGAAAAAAATGAAATGTACAAATATAGGATACGAGATGCCTGCTAGGACAACAGTATGTGTGAAAGGGTTCTAGGAGGCTTAGTAGACCAAAAGCTGAACATGAGTCAGTAGTGTGATGCAGCAGCCAAGAAAGTCAACACGATTCTTGGTTGCATCAACAGGAGTACGGTGTCAAGGTCGAGGGAGGTAATAGTACCACTCTCTTCTGCTTTGGTTAGATCTCATCTGGAATACTGTGTCCAGTTCTGGGCACCTCATTTCAAGGAGGATATTGGGAAGCTGGAACATGTCCAGAGGAGAGCGACCAAAATGGTGAAGGGTCTGGAAGCCATGCTGTATGAGGAGTGGCTTAGGGAGCTGGGTATGTTTAGTCTGCAGAAGAGAAGGTTAAGAGGCAGCATGATAACCATGTTTGAAGGGATATCATGTTGAAGATGAAGCAAGCTTGTTTTCTGCTGCTGCAGAGACTAGGACACTATGGAGGAATGGATTCAAACTACAGAAAAAGAGATTTCACTTGAACCTCAGGAAGAACTTCCTGACAGTTAGAGCTGTCTGGCAGTGGAAAATGCAGCCTCAGAAATGTGGTGGAGTCTCCCTCTTTGGAGGTTTTTAAACAGAGGCTAGATGACCATCTGATGGAAGTGATTTGATGTGTGTTCCTGCATGGCAGAGAGTTGGACTGGATGGCCCCTGTGATCTTTTCCGACTCTATGATTCTATCACAATTATTACTGAAAAACCAGATAAATTTCACATGGAACCAAACAGAAGATCTTTCATTCATCTACCATCAGAGAAGATACAGGATAAGTACGCTAACCAAAGCCCATGAGATGTATGAAAAACTTTAAAAAGACTTGAGAAGAAAATACAAGGAAATGGAATAGAGAGATAAGTAATAGAGAACAAGAGTCATAATATGCATGAACAAAAGACAGAAGTCAAGGATCATAAAGGCCGAATCAAAAGAGAAGAAGAAGATTTAATATCAGAACAAGAAAATGAAGGAGAATATCTAGAAGAAGGAAAGGAAGGAAAAGATAAGTTAAACTAATGCAAATAATAATCAGATAATATCAGATAAGAACATTGTTTAATTTTCTTAAACAAACAAAGAAAAGATGTCACTTAAAATACTGTCTTGGAATATAAAAGTACTTAATTCTGAATATAAAAGAAGGCATATATTTCATTATCTAGAGAGATCCAAACTTTATATAATTGCTCTTCACTAAACGAGTACACAAGACTAAGATGTGAAATACTTGAAGAATTCTCACCTACAGAATTGTTTTGCAGCTGAATACTAAAAGAAGAAATGAGGAGTAACAATATACAGTAAATATAATGTTGAAAAGATACTAGATGATCCAGAGAGACATTACTTAGGTTTGGAGATTACATTCCCCAATTTCAAATTATTAGTTGTTGGAGTATATACTCCAGCAGAAAACAATGAAAGATTCTGCTTGAAAATAAAAAAAAAGAAATCATCAGATACTCTAAAGAGAGATGTCAAGAGAATATACTGATACTTGGTGACATGGACATAGTGATAAACTCTTTAGAAAACAGAAAATCTTCCAAACAGGTGAAGAAGAACCATGCTTCTTCACATTGATGGAAGATTTCTCCTTATTAAATGCGTGGAAATACCTTGGCATGAGAAGTTTCACACTTTACTTTGACAAACACAAGTCTACGTCTAGAATAGACATGTTTCTATTATCTAAGACCTTACATTCAGAAATTCAAGATATGAAAGTGTTACCAAAAACAATGTCAGATCATAATCCTATTAAATTGGAATTAAAAACAAAAAGAAGAGATAATATTAATGATACTTTATTGACTAACGAAGGATATCCGAAAGAGTTACAAAATACTTTAAAGCTTCAAGGAGAATACTACCAATGAAGTTTGGTTTACCAATGAAGAAGACGGTTGATGTGGTCAATAGAGAGCAACAAGGATGGTGTCTGAATGGTCCATTGCTAGTTTGGCAACTACCTTGGCTAGCAGAAGGAACAGGAAAGAGAGGAGAGGTAGAATGTGTGGTCCCTGCTCAGGGGCAGAACTGTTTACATTTGGCATTCTGTCCGTAATGAAAAAGTCTATCTTCATAACGCCCCAACAGTTGGTGATGAGCTGGTAAGCCTGAGAGGAGAGAGACCATTTGTGGTGGAGGTCTTTGGTCCTGCTGAGGTGATCTGCAAGGGTGTTGCTGGATCCAGCCAGGTGAATTGCTAGTGGATGAATCAATCCCCAAGAATATCAACTCCAGAGAAGGAGAGCGAGCTGTAGAAAGGTGGATGAACACATGCCACCTTAAAGGTTTATGTTGCACACCATGGTGGTGTTTCCAGAGGCAATCTGGACTACCCTGCCTGTCAGAATCCTCTCAAACAACTTGAGGGTCTTCAGAGTAGCTAGGAGCTCCAGAGAATTGATATGTAGGGGCTTCTCGGGTCTCAACCAGTGTCTGTGGGCCAGGAGGCCTTTGTAGTGGGTGTGCCAGACCATTGTGGAGGCATCCATCATGACCACGATGGAAGGCTAAAAAGGGCTGGAATGGCATGCCACAGTTGAGATGTGTGGAAACATCCACCATAGGAGGGTGCTTCTGACGTGAGAAGGGATGGTCAACCTCCTCATCTGGCTGTAGCAGTGAGGGTCTCACTTGTTGATGAACCACCACTGGAGGAGTTGTAGTCTGAGCCAGGCGAGTGGTGTCACCATTGGCATGGTGGCCATGAGATCAAGAAGGTGCTGGATGCGGCAGGCTGTGGATCTGAGGTAATGATGTGACGTTCCTCTTGTTGTAAGGTGACTGCACTCTCAGTGGGGAGGAATGCCCTCCTGTAGTGGGAATCCAGTCTATCCTATGAGTTGGGTGAAGAATAGACTTCTTGGAATTGATGTTAAGGCCAAGTTGACTGAGTAGAAAGAGGGTGATGTGTGGTACAATCTGGTTGCAAGATGCCACCAACACCTAGTCATTGAGTTATGGGTATATGACGACACCTCAGATTCTGAGGTGGGCAACAACCACATCCATGCATTTTGTGAATACTTTCAGGACATGGCAAGGCCATTGGTATTTCCTGTGGTGGGGTCTGATCAGAATGTCGAGAAATGTTGGTATTTCCTGCAGTGGGGTCTGATCGGAATGTGGGAATACATGTCCCATACGTCTATTGACACAAACCAGTTCCCTTTTCAGAGGAAGAGGAGGATGGTGGCCAGGGTGACCATTTTGAATTTGTGGGGATGAATGAGCATGTTTACATCTCAATCTAGAATCATGCAAAGCCCACCATCTCTCTTTGGTATCATGAACTAGTGGGAGAAGTATCCTGTCTTTTCACATTTGGGAAACAGTTTCTCAATGGCGCCTGTGGAAAGTGGAGTGTAGATCTCTACCAGTAGGGTAGGGGTTGGAGGAGTGGATTTAAACAGGCCAATAGGTAGAGTATTTGAAAATTTAATGGTGTAGCCCAAGTGGATTATTCTGAGGACCAAGGTCTGAGGACCATTATCGCACAGTCAGCCTGATGTCAGTACCCGGAAAGATCCTGGAGCAGACCATTAAGCAGTCAGTTTCTAATCACTTAGAAAGCAATGCGGTAATCACGAGAAGTCAACATGGATTTCTCAAAAATAAGTCATGCCAGACTAATCCTATCACTTTTTATGACAGAGTTACTAGCTTGATAGATGAAGGGAATGCTGTGGATGTAGCATATCTCGATTTCAGTAAGGCCTTTGACAAAGTTCCCCATGACATTCTTGCAAAGAAGCTAGTAAAATGTGGGCTGGACAGGGCTACTGTCAGGTAGATCTGTAACTGGTTGACTGACCATTCCCAAAGGGTGCTCACCAATGGCTGCTTTTCATCCTAGAGAGAAGTGACTAGCGGGGTGCCACAGAGTTCTGTCCTGGGCCCAGTGTTGTTCAATATCTTCATCAACGATTTGGATGAAGGAATAGAGGGCATGCTCATCAAATTTGCAGATGACACCAAATTGGGAGGGGTTGCTAATACGCCAGAGGACAGGATCAAAATTCAAAATGACCTGGACAGATTGGAGAGCTGGGCCAAGGCTAACAAAATGAAATTCAACAGAGAGAAGTGTAAGGGTCCTACACTGAGGTAGAAAAAATGGAATACAGAAATATAGGATGGGGGACACATGGCTGGATAGCAGTACGTGTGAAAGGGATCTAGGAGTCTTAATAGACCACAAGCTGAACATCAGTCAGCAGTGTGATGTGGCAGCCAAGAAAGCCAATGCAATTCTCGGTTGCATCAATAGCAGTATGGTGTCTAGATCGAGGGAGGTACTGGTACCACTCTACTCTGCTTTGGTTAGACCTCATCTTGAATACTGTGTCCAGTTCTGGGCACCCCAATTCAAGAGGACATGATCAAGCTAGAGCAGGTCCAGAGGAGGGCGACCAAAATGGTGAGGGGCCTGGAAGCCATGCCCTATGAGGATAGACTTAGAGAGCTGGGTATGTTTAGTCTGCAGAAGAGAAGGTTAAGAGGGGACATGATAGCTATGTTTAAATATTTGAAGGGATGCCATGTAGAGGAGGGAGAGGGCTTGTTTTCTACTGCCCTGTTCTACTGTTTTCTACTGTCCTGTTCTACAGGACAAGGAGCAATGGATTCAAGCTGCAGGAAAGGAGATTCCACATGAACCTCAGGAAGAACGTCCTGACGGTCAGGGCTGTCCGGCAGTGGAATATGCTGCCTCGGAGTGTAATGGAGTCTCCTTCTTTGGAGGTTTTTAAGCAGAGGCTGGATGGCCATCTGTGGGGAGTGCTTTGAGGGTGTTCCTGCATGGCAGGGGGTTGGACTGGATGGCCCGTGTGGTCTCTTCCAACTCTACATTTCTATGATTTTATGATTTTATGATTCTAAGGTATCTGAGATGATGTTCTACCAGGTGTGATAGTGGGCAGAAAGGTGGGGAATAGGGATGATATCGTTAGTGGTTGGGCTTAGTGGAGGTGTCGCTGGAGTCAGTAGAAGTCAAAATTGGGAGACCTCATGGAAGAAGAGGATTTCTTGGAAGACTGTTGGTATTGCTGTCTGAAAGATTTGCATGTGGATGACAATGGTGTGGAACCAGTGTGGAAGTGTCCGCTCCCAGGCCTGGCAGGCAGCCTCAAGAGCCGGTTAACAAGTCTCTCGCAAATAAGGCAATGAATCAAAGAGCTTTCCAGGCGAACGGCAAATGAATAGATAAGGCAGCAGTAAATAAAAGAGCTTCTGCCAGCAAGGAGACTCCCTGGCTGTTATGTCACAGCTGGGTTCTCAGTGAACAGTCTGAGCTAGCTCAAGCAAGAGAAGTTACCAGGGCCGGTCCGAGATCCAAAAGAGGCGATGTTCCAGCGGGTCGGGCAGCGTTCCAGGAGGCAAGGCAGGGATACAAGATACCCAACACGTAACCCCCCCCCCCAAACGGGACGGTTGTGAGCCAACAACGACCCAAGGCTGAGTGAGTGCTTTTATAAGCAGATCACTTCTCCAGGTGTTCTCTCAGCTGGACCCTGACTGCCTGGCGTTTTCTATTTAAACGCTCTGACCTCCTGAGAGCACTCTTTTGCTCCCGATGCTGCTGGTAAGTAGGCACCTGCTCTTGAATCTCACTATCTGACTCTTCTGGCTTGGCTGGGTCTGAGGCAACCCCTGGCTCTGTTGCTGGGGCTACTGGGGCCAAGGGCTCTGTGTCTGGGGCAGCCTCTGGGACGGCCTGTGTTGGTGCCGCAGGCTCCAGGGCCTCTGGCTCAGACTCAGAGCTTGTGTCCTGGAGTTCCAGGGTCCTGACAGGAAGGACCCGGCAGGAGACTTCGACCAGTAGAATTATGCTGATTGTTTACATCAGGAGGAGCAAGAGTGACTGCGTAGTTGAGGTTGTTGGTGCATCTCCATCATTTTTGGCCATTAGTCTTGCCTTGGAAAGATGCTCCATGCATACATCTGTGGAAGAGTTGAACAAACTTTTTGCATCAAAAGGGAGATCTTCAATCTGTTTGTGGGTGTTCTCTGTGAGACCAGCAGACCTCAGTCATGTAAATGTCTTAAGGCCACTGCATCACCCATCATTCTGGCTGCACAGTCCACCGAATGACACATGGGTTGAATTTGTTGGGTCACAAGGACTTGGGCCTCTTGGTGGAGATGGAGTGTGGCGGCTCTATCTTCGTCAGGTTGATGTGGAATGAAAGAATACATGCTATCCAAAAGAATTTTTTGTTAAGCGGCCATATATGCCTCCATACTGGAAACCCTGGCTAAAAGGGTAGAGATAGAATATGGTAGAATAGAATCGTGTTCCAAAAACGTCTAAGCATTTCCCTTCTCTATCGGGGAGAGTTTCTTGGTTCTTCTCACCTTTAGTCTGAGCTGCTTCTATGATGATAAAGTTCCATGTTGGGTGGGTGAAGAGATAAGCCACATCAGTGTGGTGGGTTCTGTACACTTGCTCCAGCCACTCCAGCATTGGGGGTAGAAAAAAAGGCTGTACCTAAGCTTGTTTTATGACTTCTTAGAGGGTGGGTAAGAAGGGAATAGTTGCTGATGCTGCAGCATGACTATCCACCATCTGGAAGTGCTTGATGTCTTCAGGAGGAGGATCTGCCTCTGGGGTGAGAACTGCAGTATGAGGAGAAGATATAGCTGGGCACTCTGGTTCCTCTGATGAAGTGTGAGAATCATTGGCCTCTGAGTCATGGAGTGAGGCATGAGGACAGGGAGACTGGTGAGTAGGTGGTTGAGACCTTTGGGGAGGTACTGGTGTTGCCCCACTAGTAAACCCTGTACCGGGGTCTACAACTTTGATATAAAACACAATCTAACATGCCAGAGAGGTCACCTGGATGAGCATGTAGGCAGCAATGGTCGTACAATCGGAAAACCAGGTCAGGCCAGTAAACTCCCCCGTCACGTAGTCACAGGAGACCTCAAGCTGTGCCAACCCATAGTGGACAAAAGGTCCTCAGCCTTTGAGGAGCCAACTTGGAGGGATTAAGGTGTTTTCCCACAAGTTGGGCACTGGTAGCAATAAAATCTTATCAGGCAAGGATCATCTACGTAAACTCACACTGCAACCCAAAGTGGTGGAAGATCCTGAAACTTTGGTAACACCTTGTTATCTTCTAATATCAAAGGAGGTGCTGGTGTGGAGTTGTTTTTCTGCTGCCACCCTCTTTTGTTCTCCCTGGGAGAGGATTTGCCCTCAAGGCACATTTTCCCTACAAACAGTCCCTGTTTTTGACTGGTTCTTTGGATTACTCCCAGTCATATTAACACACTGTCCCCCCCTCCCCCAGTCAGCCGAGTGATCCCCTCAGCATCTTTTTGCTGAGCTTTACTTCTTTTGCTGCTTTCTTGGACCAAGGACTTCAGGAAAGGGTGCAATATCACCCAAACTACGAATCCTATAATAATCCCTCTATCTAATTTCCACTCTTTGCCCTTTTATAGTACTTGAATGTGTGTGTGAGTGTATGCGTTGATGTGTGATACTTCCATTTAATAAAGTCATTTATTGGACCTTTTTCTGTGGTTTTTGGCTTGGCCTGACCCCGTAAAAACTGGGTAAAAGATCTCGCTAGGTTACCCTGCCTCTCGTATTGCTATTGCTTGTGCTCTGTTGAGTTTATCTTCCCTGTCACTTGGAACTCATTAAAGCATCCCTCAGGGACCCCAAAAATTTCAGACTAACACTGGTGGCAGGTAGGGGATGGTATTTGGTAGAGCAGGGGTCACAGATATGGTCATGGAAGAGGGTGTGGTCATCACATGAGGTGGCAATGGTGGCGGGCGAGAGACTGTGGCTGTGGGTGAGAGACTGTGGCTGTGGTGCATGGAAGTGGAGAAATTAGTCAATGTTGGACAGATTCAAGGCAAGGAGGGACTGGTGAAGGTAGAGCCGAGACATCTCTGATGTGGGGTTGGTCATAGCCTGATGACTGCGATCTGAGTTGAGGCAGAGGAGTTCTGTTACAATGGCTGTGGCAAGACAAAGATCCAGCTCGAGACTGGTGAGAAGGCAATGAATAATGAGATTGGTACAGAGAACGGCATCATGATCAAGAGTGAGAGTGAGAGTGCATGGGAGACCAAGAATGAGGCCAATGGTAGGATCAGGATTGAGAGCGGCATTGGTGTTGAGGAGCATTCCAACAGCATGGTGAAACAGATGGTGAGCGACGTCTTTGAAGCTCAGGAATGTCACCATGGTATTAGGCTCATGATACCTGTTTCTGTAAGACTGGATCAAAACTGATACGAGCTGAGATGTTCCTTCCAAATGTATTCATGTTGGTACTGATCAATATAGGAGGCTGAGATGAATAGGGAATCTTTTTGAAGGCCATGAATTCCATGGTGCAAATGGACAGTCACATATGATGGAGATCTCTCCCAAGTGTGTCAGTGATGGTAGCGATCCTAGGAGTGAGATCTGGAGCACTGGCATGAGAAGATCAGTATCACCAACACATGGGCATGGTGAGAGGCTCCAAGCAGCGAGGTGGTATTAGCGAGTCAGGCTGCGTCTCGACCTGCAGAACCTGAGGTACTGAGACTAGTTCTGAGAGAGGGTTCGCTAGTGGTGTAGAGGTGGATCCCGCTCTGGTATCAAAGGATCAGTCCCAGGCACTGTCTCCCCAGAAGAAGGGACGGTTGTGCACTTGTCCTTTTTCTTTTTCTTGGGGGCTGTGATGAGTCCTGAGAGTCATGAGGTCCTTTCTTCTTCAGGGACTTCTGTCTCTTGCCCATAGGAGAAGGGACTGTTCATCCATCAATGCCAGCATGGGGGTCGAGGCTGGAAACGACACCCCAGTCATTAGTACCAACAGGAGCATCAACGGAGAAGAAACTGGTACTGTAGATGGAGTAGGAGAGACTGCCAACATTGTAGCTGGGGTTGGTGTTGAGGCTAGTAACAAAGTTGAAGACAGTGTCATGGTTGATGTTGACGCTGAAGATGTTGTCAGTACCAAAGTCGAGGTTGTTGCCGGGGTAGAAGGTACTGAAGGAGATGCTGAGTCTGAGTTTGATACTAAGTTTGATACTGATCATGAGCAAGGTCCAGGCAGCTGAAGTAAGGCAGTCAATGCAGTGTAAAGAGGAATGTTTTGAGCTACTTGTTCCAGAATTTTTAAAGACTGTTCCCAACAATATGACTAAAGTCTGGAGGCCCAGTTTTTCAGGGTCGGAGAGGTGAATTGATGGCAGATTTTACAGTGGCCCATGTTGTGTTACTCCCCCAAGCAAAAAAGGCACTGATTCTGTGCACTGGACAAGGAAACCTTGTGGCTACAAGAGGAATGATGTTTAAACAGGGAAGTAGAAGCCATGGGAAAGGGGAAGGAATGAAAGAAAGGATTTTTTTTTGTCTTTAGGGAGAAGGCACAGAACAAAGGGATCAAAGAATGCACGATAAAAAAAGAGAAAATAAAATGCTACTAGGCTTCGGAGCAAAAGTGAGGTATGTCTCTGATTGCAGATGAAAAGAGAGAATAGCTTGGTGGGCTTAAACATGCAAGGTACGCAGGAAGGGATGGGCTTTTCCGCCAAGCTATTAAGCTCTGGAACATTATATTGAGGCTCTGCACAGGCGCAAAACCTGTTGTGGGAGGCATAGAGACCATGAAGAAGATATAAATACTAAAGAGCAGTGATGGCATGAGAAACAGTGTTGCCTGCGTGGCACAAGGTGAGCTCCTGTTAGACTCGTTGCACTAAGAGGGGGAGGTAGGGAGACAACACTGGCTGGAAAGCTTTTTGAGTGAGGAAGTATGAGGAGAAGAATCAGACACTTGCCACAGTACTTGGAGCAGTGTCATCAGCTCTCCACCAGCACCAAGGCTGCTATGTTCACCAACACTGCAAAAGATTGTTTCCAGGTGCATTTTGAGGTTACTCGAGATATCAGCTATGTTCTGCATGAAGGACCAGATCCTTCAATTTCTTTAAGAAGTGCAGAGAGTAGGTAGGGCACTATAGAGAATATTGAATTGGGAAAATACAAGGTCAAATATAAGGAACTGGTGTAGTATAGTTGTTTGACTAAGACACTGGTACACTAGGATTCAAGTCCCCACTTGGCCATAGAATTCCACTGTATAACCATGGGCAAGTCTCCCTCTCGCTCCCAGCCTTAGAGGAAAGCAAGAGCAAACCCACTCTGGACAAATTATGCCAAGAAAACCTCTGGATAGGTTCTCTTTAGGTTTGCCATATGTCAGACATGACCTAAAGGCATGGAACAGCAGCAGCAGCAACGATATTACCTATAAAATAGTAGTTCCGAGTCATCAACTACATCAGTAATATGTTGGTGTTATACGGCCAGCCATCCCACCTGGAAGAATCCAACATCTTCAGCTCCTGGAAGAATTCAAGGAGCTGCCCGTATTACAAGCTTCTTGAGCAGAACAGCCAAGATGAAAGTGCAGTCTTAGCCACAGGGTGATACACTATGATATTTGGAATAGCTGTTATGGAGCCCAGACCCAGCTTTCCTGCACAGTATATTGGCTGCAGTTTGCATGGGAACAGGATCAGGGGTCTGGAGTTTTATGACCAAAGAAAGGGTATAGATAAGCCTTCCTTTACACTGAGGTTGCAGATCCATCTTATACAGAGACTGAAATCAAAGTGAGAATAATGTCAGGAGGCTCTGTTTGTGATCACCAGCAAATGCCACATCAGAATAAAAGATGCTCTGAGTATTCCTGGAAATACATGCAATTTTCCAGATGTTACTGGACATAAAAAAGCTATGTTAACATTTGAACACATACCTATCCTGGTATATTAAGTGTACAAGGCAAGGGACAGGAACAAAAAGAACATGGAGAAATTGTCCAAAAACATGGGGATTAGCTTTCAATCCAGAGACTGTTCAAAGTACAAACCAAATACAGCATGTGTGAGGAAGGAGAGCTTGCCATATCACAGGGGAAAAAAACTCACAGCTACTAACAGTGTCATTTATACCCAACGTTATACCTGGGAGCAAGTTTATTGAAACCAATGGAACTTATTTCTGACTGGAAATATATAAGACTTCACTGTTAAGCAATTCAGTTCTGACTGATTAGTGCCAGTAGATGCTTGAAGATGCCAAAATTCAATGGGTAGGAATTTGTCTGATTCCTTTTTAATGCATGGATAGAGAGATGGAATTCTTGCATGGATGGAAAACGTGCAGGCTGTAGGTTATGTGCAGCTTGCAGTGAAGTGAATTCTGATGACTCCTTGAAACCCTCAATTCTCTACCTCCATTGCTTGAAAAAAGTAAGCAAAAATGAAAAGCTGATTCTCCAGTGTCATCCAAGGTATCTGATTCTCCATTCAGTGGCTATTTCCTCCTACCTCAAGGTGGCCTTAAACTGCTATTTTTCAAAATCCTAAACTGCCATTTTTAAAAACCTGATGTGACCTTCCAGTCACGTCTACATACGCTTCAACTGTCCTGCTTTGGCAGGAACAATCTTGATTAATCCTCTGTCATCTAACTTTGTTAAATGCTTTTAAAATGTCCTGGCTTCTTTCTCCTCCTCCCACTTTCCCTCCTTTGTTCTCAGGTTGTTTCATTCACTGGAAACAGAGTTCAAAGTACAAAAATAATTTGCACTCAATTATCTCAGCAGAAGCGGAGATGGAATCTTGTCCTTCCCAATAGGTTCATGCAAAAGCAAACTGCCTCTCCTATGTTTTTTCTCATTTATAACATTTACCTTCTTGACCACATTCTGATGTTGCTTGTATACATGCGCCCTGGTTTTCATTTGTGAAGCACTGGTCAGTATGCTTTCAGTTTCCCAGAGAAAAGGGCAAGTGTGATCTACTGACAAATGCAGCTGTTCACATGTGCCCTTTAAGAGACTTAGAATAGTAATAAGGAGGCAATAAGGGCACACAATTGACTAACATTGATTTTACAGTTGAGAAAATATGCTCCTCTAACAGCCAGGTCATTGCCGATTCCATGCTCAAGTTTTTGCAAATATGATTTATTTTTCCTCTGCCACAGGCTTTGTTAATCTATAATGTCAGAGGAAGAGTGGGTTCTGTAATTTCTTTCCAACTATTAAACACCATTATGAGTCCACAAGAATAGCACATTATAACAATCTTGTAAATGGGTCACCATGGGAATAAACGTAGTGCTATGGGAATTTCAACTGGCATCATCTAAAAATATCTTTGGAGAATGCAGCAACAGTATAAGTGGGTTCCATTCAAAACAATAAACTATCAAATGCACAAAGCATATAACGGGCAGCAACTATTCACTGGTGGTCTAATTTTGATTTACCAGACTTGAAAATGGAGTTTCTGTCTTGGGCCCTTGCATCTCAAACATAAGGAAGCATACTTCAAATTATGGTTTGAAATCCAGCAGCAACCTTAACATCCACATACTGCCATGCCAGTCAAAACACAGCTTCTAAGCAGCTAATGTAGGGATAAGTAAATATCCCCTTTTCCAAGGCTGATGAGAATCACACAGTATTGTTCTCACTTTCATTCAGTACTAGAGACAATCAACACTGCTTTCTGCAATCAATTCTTCCAGACATTCTGACTCAAACTTAGTATAGGTGATAAGTGGGAGGAGGATGACGGGCATGTGCCAGCCAATTGGGATAGACGACATCAGCTTTTTTTATGCTGCATTCTGAGCCCTTTCCATGGCCACTGAGATACAACAGTCTTAAGGCAGAAAATTGCTGAACAGTGCTACAAAAGTTATTCCCTGGGGCAAAACAAAGAAAATCTAGACTAAATAAGGACAACAGGAAAATGTGTGATACTCTTTCCAACACAGAGAAACCACTGTTATATTGTATTCCAGATATGGCTATAACACATATTTAAATGAAGGATTTATGAAACTTGCCATCCTATTCTAAAAACTTTCTTAATAATATATTCCCTATTAATTAAATGAATGAATGAATGTACAAAATCTGAAATAATTAAAATCTTTCTATTTTTAATTTTTTTAAGTTACCTATAATACCAACACAACACAATAAATGTAAAATACATGAGCATATGATAAAAAATATATTCAAAAGAACCTTCTGAAAGGCAGAATCAGTAAACTGAGAGATGTCTAAAGAAACCAGGGTGAACATACAAAGACATTTCAGGGGAGCTGAGACTTAAAAGAAATATGTATAAGAAACAGGAGGGGAAATCACGAAAGAGGTACACGAACAAATAACAAGTACTTGTGGGGGTTGGGACCTTGAAAGTGAGCTCTGTCTTGTTCAAGAATTTAATAATAATAAAAAAATGTTTGGGGGGGGGCTATGTTCAGACCAAGAAGAAAGAAGTAAATTGCAAAGTCATTGTGTAGATAAAATGGTGAAATGCTAATGGCACAGAGAGAAGGCAGAGCTGTTTAATACTGTTTCTGCTCCAGTCTCTTTTGAAAGGAAAACAGAGCTCTAACTGGTAAAAAATACAATAAATCATGCATAAGAGGACTACGGCCTAGAATAGACAAAGCTGTAGTAAAAGAACACTTATCTGCTCTAAACCAGCTCAAGTCTCTTGAGCTGGATGACTGCATCCAAGAGTACTAAAGGAGCTTGCAGAAGTAATCTCAGAGCCACTGTCACTAATCTTTGAGAATTCCTGGTGGACAGGAGAGGTCCCAGTAAATCTGGAAAAAGGAAGTATTGTTCCCATCTTCCAAAAGGACAAAAAAGAGGACCCAAGAAACTACCAACCAGCAAAATTAATGCCAATACCAGGAAAGGTTTAATAACAGATTATTAAACATTCGGTCTGTGGATATGTACAAAGGGATGCTGTGAATGGGTTTCTCAAAACAAATTATGCCAAAGTAATCTTATCAATGTTTTGATAGATTTATAAACTTAGTAGATCGGGGGACTGCTGTGGATATTATATACTTTGATTTCAGTAAGCCCTACAAGGTCCTCCATGATATCCTTGCAGGCAGTGTTACACTTAGATGGATCTGTAGAGGCTGACAGAACTGAGAGAATGATCATCAATGGTTGCTCTTCCTCCTGAAGAGAAGTGACTAGTGGGGTGCCTCAGGGTTCTGTCCTTGGAACACAGTCACTTGTAATACAGTGTCTAGCTCTGGGCATCACAGTTCATGGAGGACATTGACAAGCTGGAGCATACCCAGTGATTTTAGGCTGCAATGAAAGGAGTAGTAGTGCAACTCTGTTCTGCTTTGGTCAGACCTCACTTGGAATACTCGCTATCTTTAAACATCTGAAGGCATGGTACAAACTTGTTTTCTACCAGTCTGGTGACTAGAACATGAACCAACAGATCCAAATTACAAGAAAAGGGATGCCACATAAACATTAGGAAGAGCTCCTTTACTGTTAGAAGGAATAAACAACTTCAGATCAATCACAGAATCATAGAATCATAGAAATGTAGAGTTGGAAGAGACCACACGGGCCATCCAGTCCAACCCCCTGCCATGCAGGAACACCCTCAAAGCACTCCCCACAGATGGCCATCCAGCCTCTGCTTAAAAACCTCCAAAGAAGGAGACTCCACCACACATATTCCACTGCCGGACAGCCCTGACCGTCAGGAAGTTCTTCCTGCAGTACAGGTGAAATCTCCTTTCCTGCAGCTTGACTCCATTGCTCCTTGTCCTATTCTCTGGAGCAGCAGAAAACAAGCCCTCTCCCTCCTCTACATGGCATCCCTTCAAATATTTAAACAGGGCTATCATGTCCTCTCTTAACCTTCTCTTCTGCAGACTAGACATACCCAGCTCTCTAAGTCTATCCTCATAGGGCATGGCTTCCAGGCCCCTCATCATGTTGGTCGCCCTCCTCTGGACCTGCTCCAGCTTGATCATGTCCTTCTTGAATTGGGGTGCCCAGAACTGAACAGAGTATGCAAGATGAGGTCTAACCAAAGCAGAGTAGAGTGGTACCAGTACCTCCCTCGATCTAGACACCATACTGCTATTGATGCAACCGAGAATTGCATTGGCTTTCTTGGCTGCCACATCACACTGCTGACTGATGTTCAGCTTGTGGTCTATTAAGACTCCTAGATCCCTTTCACACGTACTGCTATCCAGCCATGTGTCCCCCATCCTATATTTCTGTATTCCATTTTTTCTACCTCAGTGTAGGACCCTTACACTTCTCTCTGTTGAATTTCATTTTGTTAGCCTTGGCCCAGCTCTCCAATCTGTCCAGGTCATTTTGAATTTTGATCCTGTCCTCTGGCGTATTAGCAACCCCTCCCAATTTGGTGTCATCTGCAAATTTGATGAGCATGCCCTCTATTCCTTCATCCAAATCGTTGATGAAGATATTGAACAACACTGGGCCCAGGACAGAACCCTGTGGCACCCCGCTAGTCACTTCTCTCTAGGATGAAAAGCAGCCATTGGTGAGCACCCTTTGGGAATGGTCAGTCAACCAGTTACAGATCCACCTGACAGTAGCCCTGTCCAGCCCACATTTTACTAGCTTCTTTGCAAGAATGTCATGGGGAACTTTGTCAAAGGCCTTACTGAAATCGAGATATGCTACATCCACAGCATTCCCTTCATCTATTAAGCTAGTAACTCTATCATAAAAAGAGATAAGATTCTGGTAGACTTCTTCTTTGGAGGTCATTAAAGAGAGGCTGGATGGACATCTTTCAGGAGCATAATAGTTATGTATTCCTGCATAGCAAGCAATGGTCTAGATGGTCCACAGAGTATTTTCTGATTCTGTGATTCTGTGTGCTATGCCTGTTCTGTCTCAATTTCATACTCACATCATAAACCAATCCTAGCAATGTTGTTATAAATACAACAGTATTTTTGTGTAACATCTGCTTGATATGTAACAATAAGTTTTACTATCTGCCATTTTAGAATTTTTTTGGGTTTTTTTTACATACTTTTCAAGTTTTGAAGTACATTTTTCCAGTGAAATCTGCATTCTTGTGTCCATTTTTAAAATATCTGATGTGTGTAGTATACCAGCAAACATGTGATGTGTGTAGTGTACCAGCAAAACGAACTGTAGGGTGCAAGGAATTTTAGCCCCCCCCCCCCCCCATTCAGGCAGGCGTGAGCTTTCTTTGTAATTATTACTTCCCATTCCACATCCTTATGCCAACTGCTTATAATCAATGAACTGGCATTTCAATGGTCTGGTGACGTTATTTCACTTTGCTAATACCTGAATCTGGTTGGAGTAGTTGGGAACCAGAATGGCTCTGCTTGGGGTGTCCTGGGTGAGTGAGGGCACCATAGAAGGAAACTACATGTGTCTCTGTGGGACTTTCTCTTGGTGGAGATTCTGCTATCTCACCCCACTGCTGTCATTTAGGGTCCAGCTGAAATCATTTACCATATTTACTGGCGTATTAGATGCACCAGCATATAAGACACACCCCACTTTCAAGGGGTATTTTTCAGGAAAAATTTTTTTTTAGTTCCCTGCTGAGGGAAATGAAAGGAGTGCTGCACCAGGAGAGGAGGGAAATAAAAAGTGTTGCACCAGGAGTGGACGGGAATGAAAAGACTGCTGTACCAGGAGAAGAATGGAATAAAAAGAATGCTGCACCAGTTTTCTTGAGCCCCAGGAGAGTCAAAATGCACAGGAGAGGAGGAGAAGGTAAGCAGTGCTTCATCTGGATTCCACTACCCCTTCCCCTCCTGTTTGTTTGGGCAAGGAGAACGTTGGCTCTCGGTTCATTCCCTATGTTTTTAGCGTTACCATATTTGCTGGTGTATAAGCCATACCCCACTTTCAAAGGGTATTTTTTAAGAAAAAAAGTGCCTCTTATATGCCAGCAAATATGGTATTGCACAAGCATTTGCCTTATTATATCTTATTTATCTCTGTTCTTAATATTATAATTTTTATGTTTTAAAATGAGCACAGTATTTTAGGAGTGTTCTATAAATTATTTGTCCCTGCTGCTTTTTGAGAAATAGCAGAATATAAATAACTAGACAGATTCCCAAATTGGTGAAGGAGCACTTGTGTCCAAGTCACAGGAGATCAAGGGGTCAGGGATGGAGCCAAACTTCCAGACATTTGGACCATAAATTGAGCAGAAAATTCTTCTCCCCACTTTCCAAGCAGACTCCTCATTCCATCAACTGGTGCCCTGGCCAACACTGACTGTACCACTCTCCGAGTCTATATAACAAAGTCTTGGTGTCACCACATGCACAGTTGTATCAGGATCTTTTTTGTGTGTGTGTGTGTGCTGTTTTAAAAATGACGCCATGCATGCATGAAGACATCAACATTTTTAAGATAAAAAATAATGATGATGTCAACAGTAATGATTTATGCCATTTACATGCCACCTTTCTCAAGACTGTTCACAAAGCTAAAACAAGATCAACCTCATAATAAAAATTATAACAGAGTTAAAGATCACATCCAACCCCTTAATTTTTTAAATACATATTTAAAAACATTCAAAAGCACAACTGTCTGTCATGTCAGGCCTGTCTGCTGTACATCATCCCTCAGAGACCAAAAGAAACCCATCGTGTTAGATCCTCTCTAAACTAAACATACTCATGTAATTCTTTCAAGTCCTGGTTTCCAGACCACTGATCATCTTGGTTGGCTTTCTCTGGGCACATCCTGGCTTGCCAATATCCTTCTTGGAGACAGTACTCCAGGCAAGGTCTCACACTTCCCTCTATCTGAAGTCTATATTCCTGTTAATGAAGCCCAAAGGTCCATGCACTTTTTTTTTTGACTGCTGCCTCACATGGTTGACTCATGTCAACACAGTACTCCAGATGAGGTCTGAGTGGTTGCACTGCTAACTCCTGTGTCTGGACACTACACACCTGTAGATGCAGCCTAGACTCACTGGACGTGTTCCAGCTTGTTAACATCCTTCTGGAACTATGTTCCTGGTGACTTTGTTCCTGCTGATGCAGCCTAGAATTGCACTGGGTTTTTGGCTGCTGCATCATCCTATTGACCCTAGATCCCTTCCATGTGTCCTACTTTCAAACCAAGTGTCAGTCATCCCATATTTATGTATTTAATTCATCCTGCCTAGATGTACTACCTTATATTCATCCCTGTTGAAATTCATTTTGTTGGTTTTGGCCCAGCTCTCCAATCTGTCAAGATCATTTTGAATTCTGATCCTGTCCTCTGGCCTATTGGTGCTCTCTCTCTTAGTTTGGAGTTATCTGCACTTTGGAAAAGCATGACTTCTATTTGATCATCCATGTAATTTATAAAGAAACACCACCAGACCCAGAACAGTATCCTGAGCCAACTGACTAGCCACTAGTGGGTAAAGAAGAACTATTGGGAAGGACTCTCCAGGTTCAGTTTGTCAACAAATTAAAAATCCCTCTAACAGGAGCACTGACTAGCCATCATTTCATCTGCTTGTTTGCAAAAATATCATTAAAAACATTAATGAAATCACAATATACTATATCAACAGAACTTCCATCATTTCCCAAGCTTGTAACTCTATTTTAAAAATCAGAATGAGATTGTAGGTGGATGCACTCTGGTGATGTTGAGAGTGGGAGACAAGTGAACTGAAAGTTGTTCATCAAATATTCACAAAATTCTATACAACTATGGGGAGAGGGAGGACTAATAGCATGGATTCCAAATGTATCAGTCCACTCTGTATAAGAAGAACAAGTTATTTGCAGACCAAAATCAAGAAATAAATTCAGAGAAGGAGGCTATTGGGAGCATATCTGCAGTAAAAGAGGAATAGATAGAGGATGTTAGTCAAGAGAGTAGCCTTGCAGGGTTCCAGTACTGTCATCTCACAAATACTTCTAAAATATCCTTCAAAAATGACTTCCATCAGACCAAGAAAATAAATCCTAATGATCATAAAAGATATAGACTCACATTAATTCAAAACTGCAAAGAAAGACATAAAACTCTCACCTCCTTGTGCTTTTCATGGCACATTTATAATCTGGGTTTAACCACAGCTCCCCTCTAATCCTGTTAATGTTGATGGAAGACCACACAAAATGGGTTGAAAAAAAAGGGCAAACTGAGAATTCGGTGTAACATATTATTCATTTAAAATATGTAATGCAGTTAAACTAATGCTAACTGAAAGACTAAATAAATAAATAAATAAGAAAGAAAGAAAGAAAGAAAGAAACTCAGTTAAGGAATTACAATACACAGTTTTTATACCCAGAAACTAAAGAAATGTTTCCGAGTGAATCAGGGACTTAATACCAGATGGTTGTCCATCACGCAATATAAAATATGCATGTAAGCCACCACTGAGGCACTAGCAACTTTCTCCCTCATTTCAAGCACATATTTGGCTTCATTCTGCCTCTGATGTCTGCAGTTCTATTTAGCATTTTCATCACTTACTCTAATACCAAACTTTCCTGATGGGTAGGCAAAAGAACTATAACCAAAGGAGAGCCACTTAGAAATATCAGGGTACTCTGTGGGCCACTAAAACTTCCTCTGGATAATCCTTTCCAAAAACCAAGTGTGGACTATGTAAGGAGCCTTCTCCCAAAAGTCAGTTTAGCCAATGCACACTAAGTGGCCAATGGAAAAAAAAAAGGGAAACCAAGATTCTGAAATAATATGGCTGGCTAACAAGAAAAGAGAAACACTCAGCATAGTGACATTTTATTGTAAGTCTTGCTTGTTTCCTTTTTAAAATATACAAGTGACATACATTTCATTGCAAATTTTAAAAATACAATATAAGTTATAAATACGAAGGTTCAGGTATTCACAGCTTCTCTGACTACAAAAATAACAATTCACTTCTTTCACTAACTTATTCTCACTACTTATCAAACCCACAAATCAGACTCTGCTTCTTATTTAATTGTGGAATAGTATGAGCAGTCCATTTGGGACTCCTTGGAGCCCTCTTTCTTATAAAGATCAGTTAAAGGGGCAGCCAAGGTGGCGAAGTGGGGTATAAACTTCCTTTAGTATCCTGCCAGTCCTAAGAATTGCTGAATGTCTCTTTTGGTTTGAGGATGAGACCTACCTTAGCAGAGACAAGTTGCATTTTACCATTCCCAACTATGCACCCCAAATACTGCAACTGGGTTCACCCTGCCTTATACTTCTTTGGATTGGCCATAAAACCCGCTTTCCTTAAAACCTCCATAATTCATCTAGATGAGCCTCAAATGTGGGACAATAAATGATAATATCATCTATGTGGGCAGCAGCACAATCCTGCTCAGGAACTGTGGTCTCTAGGGTCATACTCCAAAACTCAAACCACTACACCATGCTGGTTCTCTGGCTCTATATTACAAATTCAATTTTTCAAATGCATTTTGTGGCTTTCCATCTTTCCTATAACTCCTTCTCTTCTAGCATTTTTCCCACAAGTGCTGCTTTCATTCATATGTTGTTGCCTCCCTTCATTTATTTTTATAATAAACTTGCCATGTTAGGCTCTAAGCCATCTCCCTTGTGAACATTCAGGAGCACTCAAGGCACTACTTATGCTCTAGGTTCTATGCAAGGAGTAATACATATATATATATATATATAATACAATATGGCTGCAGTCCATCAAGGTATATAATAACCCCATCACACAAGGTTAACTGCAAGCAATAATTAGACCTGCTTAATCCCTATCAGGATGCTGGCAGACCACAGAGAGAGAGAAAGAGGTGGAGAACAGATAAGCCTCCCTCATCTGCTACCTCCAGCATGTTTTTTATTTTTTTAAAAAGGCCACCAAAACTTAAACACCAAAGCTTCTTCTTTGTAGTGTCAGAACCTATCCCTATTCTTCCCATGTTATTTCTACCTCTGGAACCAAACTTTCTGTTAAAGAAATGAAACCTAGGAATACATCTACTTTGTTACTGAGGTTCCTCTTGTTCTGTGCTTTCGAGTCATTTCCGAGTTATGGCGACCCTATATTGGGGTTTTCTGGAACTGAGAGTATGTGACGCAAGTAAGATCGCCCAGTGGGTTCCATGGCCGAGCGGGGAATCGAATCCTGGTCTTCAGGATTGTAGTTCCATACTCAAACCACTACATCATGCTGACTTACCTATAAGAAAGACTCTAGGGCCTTAGGACAAAACTGCAGGCTCCTGCACTCAGAAAATCCAACCTCACCCAATCCATCCAAAAATTCAAGGTGGAAAGCTAGTGCTCTTCACTCTTCCCCTTCCCAGTGTTGCAGCCTTAACCTATGTTGATACAAACTACAGTGTGTGGGCTGTTAACCTTTCAGAGCATAAGAGTTTACTACTTGATCACTAAGGGTAGGCAATTCCTATCAGCCAGTGCTAACGTAGTCAATACTGAGGGATTGTAGTCCCATGACACTGGGAGGACCATAAATTGGCCACTCCTGCCTTAGAGAGAGTTAAAAGAAGAGGAAACATTCAGGGGTAGCTGCGTTGGCCATGCAGCAAAATAAAACAAAATCCAGAAAAGAGCAATATCTCTGTTAGCCATCCAAAATCCACATAATATATCGTGCAAACTTTCGAACCCTCACTGGCTTCTTCGTCAGGCAAAAGATGTTACAAAATCATGCAGGAGAAGAAAAATAAAAAGCAAATTGAGACATTCTGGGGTGGGGGAGAACAGAAATAGAGCAGAGGGCAAAAGGATCCTGACAATGTGGAGAATAAGAGATTGGATGTACCTAACTTTGTCACAATCTACATGTTCGAACAAAGGCATCCTTTAAAAAATGCTTGCACTTTGGGTAGAATACTGACTGCAGGATTTGAGTCTTGAGCATTACAGCGTGGGGATAAGATTTCCCATACCGCATGGGAGAATTCCCCTTGTCCCTTGTGAAGAAAGGCTCTTGTTCTATCAAATGTCAACTCCTGTCCAGCTTTATTCCCTTTGAGCAATTTTTACTGTCCCAGTACTCTCGCTCTATTAGTTGTTTTGTCAAAAGTTATTTTTTAGTTTATTTTAAGCAAATTTGCAAATGACACCACATTGGGAGGGGTTGCTAATACGCCAGAGGACAGGATCAAAATTCAAAATGACCTTGACAGATTGGAGAGCTGGGCCAAAGCTAACAAAATGAATTTTAACAGAGAGGAATGTAAGGTCCTGCACTTAGGCAGAAAAAATGGAATGCAGAAATATAAGATGGGGGACATGTGGCTGGATAGCAGTATGTGTGAAAGGGATCTAGGAGTCTTGGTAGATCACAAGCTGAACATGAGTCAGCAGTGTGACATGGCAGCCAAGAAAGCCAATGCGATTCTTGGTTGCATCAATAGGAGTATGGTGTCTAGATCAAGGGAGGTACTGGTACCACTCTACTCTGCTTTGGTTAGACCTCATCTGGAATACTGTGTCCAGTTCTGGGCACCTCAATTCAAGAAGGATGTCGACAAGCTGGAACATGTCCAGAGGAGGGTGACCAAAATGGTGAAGGGTCTGGAAGCCATGCCCTATGAAGAACGGCTTAGGGAGCTGGGTATGTTTAGTCTGCAGAAGAGAAGGTTAAGAGGCCATGATAGCCATGTTTAAATATTTGAAGGGATGTCATGTTGAGGAGGGAGCGGACTTGTTCTCTGCCGCTCCAGAGACTAGGACAAGGAGCAATGGATTCAAGTTGCAGGAAAAGAGATTCTACTTGAACCTCAGGAAGAACTTCCTGACAGTCAGAGCTGTCCGGCAGTGGAATATGCTGCCTCAATGGAGTGTGGTGGAGTCTCCTTCTTTGGAGGTTTTTAAGCAGAGGCTGGATGGCCATCTGTTGGGAATGCTTTGATGGGTGTTCCTGCATAGCAAGGGGTTGGACTCGATGGCCCCTGGGGTCTCTTCCAACTTCATGATTCTATGATTCTATGAATTGGCCAATTCTACAATTCTCCCTGCTGGATTCTCGAATAAATATATTCAGATCTTTTACCTAGCCTGATGGAATGAACCTAGACTCACCTAGCCTGCCTATTACACTGTGCAATCAATCATGTTTTCAAGAAACTTAAAGAAAACTCTGGGAAGAAGCTTATCCTTCTGCCTGATATAAAGCTCATTACCATGTATTCTAATGTGTTCAGGCGAAGAGCTGTTATTAATTACCCAGGGACGGCTCCTCTATCTCCAAACCACATAATTTACAATATGTCTTACTTTGCTGGATTGAAAGTTCAGCCGCTTACTTCAGGGAATGTTTCAGTCAACATCCCAAAGTCTACCTGGGAATAACAAGTTTCTTCCAGGGGATCCAAATTTGACTGCTTTTTTTTAAAATATTTTTTATTGAAAAAACCACAAAACATAAACAAAACAAAAAAGAGCACGTAAGAAAAAAGAAAGCATATATAAAAATAACAATCCACAGAACAAAACAGTATGTAATAATAATACCAGCAGTGAACAAAACTACGAATATCAATCTAAACTAACAAACAGTATACAACTAAAAAATTGGTTCCTATTCGTGCTGCAAACAAGTAGTAATGCTACAATAACTACTAATCTGATAAATCACAAATTGTAACTAAATTTAATATTAATTGCCTAGACTTATTTCTATGATAAGTAATAATGAACTTACTAAATTGGTCTATACTTTGTAGTCTTAAATTTGCCTGCTTTCTGTCAAGTTCTGTTTCCAGCATTTTGTTTCCATAGCAGCCAGCCACATGCCTGTGGGAAGCCCACAGATCATGAGTACAATGTTGATCCTCTTTCTCCCTCTCTTGGCCTAAAATAGTAATAGCCATTATTATAATGTCCCTGTGGCAATGAGTCAACATTGATTAATGCTTTCACCAATGGCTATACTTCCCTGGTTTAAAATTCAAGTCATATCGATATTCAAAATTAGCAGAGCAAGGACAGACTTCAGGTGAAAGAAAACTACACAAACCCATTTACTCCAATACAATAGTAGCCAGGCATTCAACCTGGAAAGTCATTTCAGCTGCTCAGTCTAGAAACCACTAGCCACCTGGCACATACTGAAATAGCGACCATTGTAGCACCTCCAAAAGTATGCAAAAATATGCATTATTGATGTCATACCTGGCAATTTACTTTTAAGTTACAGAACCTATCAATCTATGTCACCTCTTGTAAATCTTTGCAAACCACCACACAAAAATACTACCATTTTATCTGTATGACTGCATTTTTTAGGGAACGCTGTGCAATTCTCAGAAGAAGCTGCAACATTTCCGGAAAACTGCACTTTTCTGCACAGCTGCACAGATTTCATAAAAAAGCTGCACCATTTCCTCTCACTGTAGGGGCAAAAAATCCAGAGAGTTCCAATTCTTGATATCCACTGGAAACTTGAAAAATTGTGGTTTACCATCTGTACACTCCCCTTGCTATAACATCTGTTGCCAAAGTTTCACAGCAAACCAGTAAAAAGATGCTGCAAGACTACTGAAAGCTGAAGATTTTCAGGATAAAGAGCATACACACCCCAGTATCAACCCTTCTGCCCCCAAAAGGAAAGGGCAAACTTGTCCCACAGGTACATGTAGATATACTCCAAGATCTGATATTTAATTTTGATTTGCACAATAAAATTGAAATAAAATATTTTAAGAATAGTTTTGTTGTTGTTGTTGTATGCTTTCAAGTAATTTCCAACTCATGGCAACCCTAAGGTGAACCTATCAAGGGGTTTTTTTTGGATAAGATTTATTTAGAAGGGCGGTTGTCTTTGCCTTCCTCTGAGGTTGAGAGTGTGACGTGCCCAAGGTCACCCAGTGGATTTCCATGGCCGAACGGGAATTTGAATCCTGATCTCTAGAGCTGTACTGCAATGCTAAACCACTACACCATCCTGGCTCCCCATTGTTTGCTTTTTAAAAAATGCGTAGCCCTTGAACACTTGGCCAAACTGGGAAATAAAATAACACAAAACCCTCTGGGGTATGATAGGCACACAAAAAATATAAACAACTCCCAAGAATAATATTCATCAAATATATGTATTTCCTACTCTCCTCAAACCAATGTTTTGTTAAACACTTATGTGAAATACAAAATATTCTATATGTATTCTTTTACATCACATATGCATTCCCAAAATAACTCAATGTTCCTGTGACAAATTCTTCAAAGGATCTTCAAAGGATTTGCTAGCATATAAGACTCACTCCCCCCCCAAAAAAAATACTGTTTGAAGTGTGTCTTATATGCCAGTGTGTCTTATATGCCAGCAAAAAGTATTTGCCAGTGTATAAACAGGGTGCGTCTTATACATGGGTACGTCTTATACCCCAGCAAATACAGTATGTTATAAGAATATAATGAAAATAATCATACAACACCACAGAGCTTATAGTCAAATAATCTATAGCCAACAGAACGCTGGCTTCCTTCCTGCTTCACTCAGCTTGATCACAGCCAAATCAATTAATAATGCATGCACCTGTGCATTACAATCTAATATATAAAAGTCAAATTTGGCTGTGTCAAGCAAAGACCTAATATGATTGGCTGCCTAAGAACGTTCTATGGAATCCTAGGATTTGCAGTTCAGGGAGGGGCCTTTAGAATTCTCAGCCAGAGAGCTCCGATAGGTCGGGTTCTATGGAGATGAGGCCTAGCAGCAAGCAGGAGGACAGTGTATTCCCTCAGGAACTCAACCTCTGTATTTTAATAACTCTGAATCCAGACTGGATTGGGGAATATGGGGAAAAGTTACAGGTACTGGACAAGACAATTTGGGGAATCAGAGACACAGCATCTCAAATCTTTCTAACAAGTATTACCTGTGAGAAAATAAAATCCTGGGCAACACCGGGTATATACACTAATAACACTATAAAAACACAAATCACACCACAAACCATTCGCTGTCTAATGTTGAAATTCCAGGCTTACCATTAATTCAAAAAGTGAAACTTACATGCAAAAAGAACCCTCAGAATTCTTCCTTCATCAGATATAACATACTTATATAATACACCTATACAAGATATAGAGGACAAAGGCTATTTCCACACTGGCCAGTTACAGTGCTTTTATTCCACTTTCAACATCCTGTGGAATCCTGGGGTTTCCAGTTTAGGAGCCCTTCCATAGGACGTTGAAAGTGGAATAGTGGCACTATAACAGGCTAGTGTGGAAATGCTAAAAGTAAATATGAAAGTATATTTGAAAGTATATTCGAGGAACCAGATTGTTTTTAACCTCCCACACTCCAATAAATTCATCCACCGTTACTTACTGACTCCTGGTTCTTTCCAACCTGTTGGGGCTTCTTCCAACTTAGGGAAATTTCCCAAACTAAACATCTATGTTGGTATAAAACAGCATAGTCAACCCAACACATCCCTTGCTAACAGCTGCACCCAGGGTCTGAACAGTTTCACTTCTTCTTCAAGGGGCAATGTTCCCTAAAGGGACAATGTCCATTACCCTATAGACAGAGTCACTGAATATCTTTCAAACACATTACATATCATTTCTATAAAAATGATGAACAATTCCACTGTGTATTGGGTCCAAACAGAACACAGGATTTAACCTGGGAAATACCTGGGAAATAACCTGCAGTTCCTGACTCTTGACTTGCACCCTTACATTCCTGGTCAAATACAATCCAGATATGATGGTTTCTCTCTCCCAGACAGACACAGATGCACACTATACCTCCACAAAGAAAATCAGATGTCAAGGAAAAATATTTTAACTCAGCCTTCCCTCTGACATGTTAGAGGGACATCTACCCTGGCAGATTACATTACAATAGAATGTATCCCTTGGGGATTATGTATAAAAAAGATTCATGGCATGTTTCTAGATGATTTAGATTTTAAACCCAGGTGAGATGCTATGCTCAGTAAATGCTCCTTGGATTTAATGTTACTCCTGATAGAACATATTAATTCAAAGATTATCTGATTTAGAGAAGAAGATAGCAAGTTTAAATGTTAACAGTCTTTCCTATGGAGATTCAGACAGGGAGAGAAGGTGGAAAAAACTGACAACCAATTGAAATGGTGTCTTAAAGAACAAAAATATTTTAAATTATCTAAATGTAAAAGGGATGAAAGGGGTTATAAAAATGAAAGTGTACATCCTTGACTGAATCAGGGTAGAACGATAGAGATGGACATACTAGACAAGTAAGGTTTCATGAACCCAACTAATGAAACTCAGAAGGTACTGACACAAATGAGGAAAGAAGATATTCCACAAACAGTTCGAGTAGAGAAAGTCTGGAATCAGAGTACGTTTTTTTAGATATGTATGTCACACCATGTGGGTCCTCTTGTTTAAAAAAAATACAAGACAATCCAAATGCCAACCATGTCAAAATTTAGTTCTGAATCTGTTTCCATATCAATTAACTGCGTTAGAAAAACAAGTGCTGAATTATGGTTTCTCTTTTGTACCGATGCTTAACTATAATCTGTTTCAGACAGGATTCAAACTAATTAGATTAATAAAATTACAGCATTTTTTTTTATCGAGTGAGTATCATTCTACACACATTAGGGTTAAATTTTCTTTCACCTCTGATGTTAATAATCATTTAATCAGCTCCTTTGAAGAATATAGAACACCTGGAAGCTGCCTTGAAGCATCCTTAGTATAATTTATCATTACAGGAACATAATGCCCTCAACGGTCTTACTTCCAACTTTGACATACAGTCAGCCCTCCACATTTGCGGGTTTCACTTTTGCAGATTTGATTATTCACGGATTATTTGCTGTCATCTCTGCTGTCTCCCTATGCTATTTTCAATAGGGACTGAAAGGGTGGCCAAAATGGTGAAGGGTCTGGAAGCCATGTCCTATGAGGAATGACTTAGGGAGCTGGGGATGTTTAGTCTGCAGAAAAGAAGGTTAAGAGAGGACAAGATAGCCATGTTTAAATATCTGAAGAGATGTCATGTCGAGGAGGGAGTGGGCTTGTTTTCTGCTGCTCCAGAGATTAGGACAAGGAGCAATGGATTCAAGCTGCAGGAAACGGGATTCCACCTGGACCTCAGGAAGAACTTCCTGATGGTCAGAGCTGTCCAGCAGTGGAATATGCTGCCTCAGTGGAGTGTGGTGGAGTTTCCTTCCTTGGAGGTTTTTAAGCAGAGGCTGGATGGCCATCTGTTAGGAATGCTTTGATGTGTGTTCTTGCATGGCAGAATGGGGTTGGACTGGATGGCCCTTGTGGTCTTGTTACCCTGATTTCTGGGGGTCCCGGGAGGGACACCTAAATGTGCTCAAACAACGGGGAGGGAATTAGCAAAGAGCACTAGTTAGCCATGCAAGAGGCAGGGTAACGTAGTGAGATCTTGAACCCTATGTCTACGGGGTCAGGCCGAGTCAATGATAAGGCAGAAGTTAATAATAATAATAGTTTTATTGGAATACAGTCAAACACATGTATGCAACACACTCACACGAAGAACTATAGAAATAAAAGGTAGGAGTTGGATAGAGGGATTTTGAGGAGGTTTGGTATGGGAAATACTATACCTGTCCTGAAGCCCAGTAATAGCAAAGAAGCTGGGGAGCATGGATTCTCAGCACGTGGAGGCTGAGGGGAGGCTCGGCAAATGGAGCGGCAGCAAGTCGGGAGGCAAGTCACGAGCGATCCAAGGAAGCGGTCAAAGTTTTATAGGCAGAAATGTGGCTGCCGGCTAGTCCGTTCTCGGGGATAACAATGAGTTTTGGGCTGGAGACAAAGCCTCTGAAAGGTCAGAATTTTACATGATTGAGTTAAGTCCGAATCATCAACAGAGTAGCCAGTATGCAAACGCAGAGTGCTTGAGAGTTGTATAGTCCGGTCATCAAGCTGCCTGCTCAGGCCAGGGGATTTTTTGTATGTAGTGTGCATACATAATGTAATCTTAAAATGTACTTGCCTTGAGATCTCCTGAAGCGGCGGGTCGGATATTTCTGGCCTGCCTGTATTTGTTTGGAATATTACAGCGATTAGCGGCCATGCCTGTACACGAGCTTGTCTGGGGGCCTTGCAAGCACGTGGAGAGGAATGGGTACAGAAGGCCAAATTATTGATATCAAAATGATATCTTAATATCCCACAAGCTTGGGCTAGAATCATAGGTAACAGTCTCTTCCAGCTCTATGATTCTAAGCCTTGTGAGACTGAGAAATTGCAAACAAGGTTTTAAATGCTTCTTAAAAATGGTGGTGGGGCGGAAGCAGCAGGGGTGACAGTACGCCCCACCAGCCCCCCACTTCTGCCTTGTAAAGGAACTCTGATGCCTCAGAGGAATCCATGGTGGGTTGAATATGCTGATCATACTTTTTTTGTGTTAAATATGGTTTGGGAGGGCCTAGAGTCATTCACAGTTTTTCCATTTTCACAGGGGTCCAGTGCCCCTAATCCTAGCAAATGTGGAGGAATGACTGTAGTTATTAAACCAGCCAACAAAGTTGGGGAAATTGTCATCCTTAATAAATGTGACTATCTTAACTCTTCAGACAGCTTCAGATACTCAGTTATTGTAAGCTTTCTCAAGATTCCACATCCTCCATCCAATTCATAATTCATATAGTCATACAAGCCTTATCTTTAGGCTATGTAGACAGCCATACAGCTGAATTTGTGTCAACATCTATTTTTAGATATTGCCCAAAATTTACAAACAAGGTTTCCCTCCCCTGGAGTGACCTGTTGTACCTGGTTCAAGTACCATTCTAAAACCTTTACTGCAACATCTTAATTCTTTTCTAGCTCCCATGTCTCTTCTTCTTCCTCATTTACCAAAGATACTACACATTTCATTGAGAAAATTGAGACTATGGAGATGGAGATTTTTTTGTTTGTTTGTTTAATGATGTTAGATGTTAATTCCTTATACACAGCTATCCCCCATGAGACAGACAGATAGACAGACAGACAGAAAGACAGACAGACATTCTGAATATATGTCAGCTTAGCTTGATCAGTTGTGGTAGCTTCACATGCTGACCCTAATCAGGGAAAAATGCACATGGTCAAACCTATCATCTATGACCCACTGGCCACTGACAAACAGGTAAATTGTGAGTTTAATAGATCAGTTGAATCATCTGTAGTAGCCCCATGTGTTTCCCGAAGGATGGAAAATGAGTAGAAGTTAAACCAGTCATCGATCCTTCAGATCATCCAAACTGACCTGATGGAACATGAGAGTATCCAGGCTGACGTGTACTTGGTGTATCATGCAATCCAGGTTGCCTCACAGTTGTAGTCCCCTGAAGCCATTCAAACGGTGTCATAGGTGGTATACTCTGAGGTTATCCAACTTGGCCTACAGCTGTTGAACCCAGAGGTCATCCAGACTGACCCACATTTGTTAAGTGATGAGTGTGTTCAAACCAACATTGGTCAAACTCTAAGGTTCTCCAAACTGAGTCACAAGAGTCATATGCTGGCTAGGTGGGGAGAGACAACTCTTCTGAGGGGCAGAGAGGTAGAATGTAAGGTCAGTTTTGCTCCATGCCTTGGTTCATAATGTTATTCAGTCATGATGATGAATGCTTCTGGACTGAGGCCATTTCCGCACTAGACTTCCGCACTATAGTGCTATTATTCCACTTTCAACATCCTATGGAATCCTGGAGTTTGCAGTTTAGAGAGCGGCCAACTGAGGTGCCAACTGGCCAACTGGCCCCTCCCTAAACTGCAAACCCCAGGATTCCATAGGATGTTGAAAGTGGAATAATAGTGCTATAACAGTCTGGTGTGGAAATGGCCTATGTTATGCTTGTGGATACTGTATGCTGGGGTAAATCTTATCCTACACTGAAATGTATACTATGTTGCTGTAATGAATAATCATCTTGGTACACCCAAAGGCAGATTCCCATAATGTGTTATATGTCATCATATGTTAAACCCTGTGTATGATTTGAATGATCGTTGCAAATGTGCAACGGGATGTACAGTATCCTAGATGAAGATGCTGGCATTCTTGCTTTTGATACAGGGCTCTATTAAAGCTGGTTCTGTTAGAGATCTGCTATATGTGACATGTCATATGACTTGTTGGAGAAATACGTTCCAACTGCTTCTAGAGTGTATAAGCATGTATGTTACCATGTAGTGCTGGGATACTGCCACACTATATGTAATCCTGGTGTTCCATGCTATGTTAATGCTGTACTAAAGTGTATAGTGGGCTTTGCTGTATATGAACATCAAGGATTAGCAATGGTTACCCTTAGCTTTTCATGTATTACCCTTTGCTATACACTTTGCCTATCTTTGCTATATGTAGTAATATCCTGCCATACAGGAAGCAGGCCTAGTTACTGCAAGCTGTTAATCATATTTAATGGGGTTATTATAAACCAAATTTAAAGATCTCCATATTACATTACATGTTCTTAGTGCTGTTTGCATAGAATGTGTTCAGTGCCTTGCTATACTATAAGAAAAGCACTGGATTTTGACAGTGTATACTTCATAACACAATGATGCATTATGGAGGAATGCTGTGCCGTAAAAGTATGGTGGGACAGACTTGGAATCCGGGTGTGAGAACAGAGAAGTTATCTAATAGTTTTGATGTGAAATCACATGTGGAGCTAGCTTTTAAGGTTTGTTTGGTCTAAAAGCCCTGGGATCAGGGATGCCTAGTGGAACGTGGTAAATCAATAGAGATCAGAGGGATAAGATGTAAAAACCCTAGGAAGAAGGGGTGAGAACAACCAGAAGAGGAGAGATAAGAATAAGGCAAAAGTTAGGTTGCAAACATCCAAAGACGCTGGGAATGCCCTGGGGTTCGTGGTGTGATGTGGCATTTATGACTTCTACCAATCACAGAGATTTGCACCAAAAAAAATTGTATACCATAGGTATAAAAACCTGTACACATCCTAAATTCTTTAGCCTTACCAACTTACAAAATGATGCTTTCCTGCCTGCTTAATTCCAAAATAAACACTTCTGCTAAAATTCTGAGTGTTTCCTGGGAAGCAAGCTAGCCAGTCCATAATAGCCAGCTGCCTGATCTATTCTAATACATATCCAGCAAATTTTAATACACATCCAGCTTGGGCAGGAGTCACGCATCCTGACAATCAAATAACAATGCTCAGTACAATCAAAAGCTTTCACCACATCTACTGATATTACAGCTTTGAGATCCTCCCGGGACTGATGCTTATAAGTGATACTATAAATTATATTTAATATTCTTCTAATATAATCCCCTAATGTCTTGCCTGGCATAAATCAAATTTGATCTCGATGACTATATATCATTATAAATTTATTTAATCTTTGTGCAATAATTGACATAAATATTTCTTGATCCTGATGTTATAAGTGTATAGAATCATAGAATAATAGAGTTGAAAGAACCCACCAAGGCCATCCGGTCCAACTCCCTGCTTATGCAGGAACACACATCAAAGCACTCCCAACAGATGGTCATCCAGCCTCTGGTTAAAAATCTCCAAAGAAGGAGACTCCACCACACCCTGAGGCAGCATGTTCCACTGCCGGACAGCTCTGACAATCAGGAAGTTCTTCTTAAGGTTCAGGTGGAATCTCTTTTCCTGTAGCTTGAATCCATTGCTCCTTATCCTAGTTTCGGGAGCAGTTGAAAACGACCCGTTCCCTCTTCGATATGACAACCTTTCAGATATTGGAACACAGCTGTCATGTCCCCTCTTAACCTTCTCGTCTGCAGACTAAACATCCCCAGCTCCCTAAGACACTCCCTGTAGTACATGGCTTCCTGACCCTTCACTATTTTGGTCACCCTTCTCTGGACACGTTCCAGCTTGTCAATATCCTTCTTGAAATGAGATGCTGAGAACTGGACACAGTATTCCAGATGAGGTCTGACTAAAGCAGAATAGAGTGGTACTATTACTTTCCTTGATCTGGACATCATACTCCTATTGATGCTACCAAGAATTGTGTTGGCTTTCTTGAATGCCACATCACACTACTGACTCATGTCCAACTTAGTACTGACTACTAAGGTTGATAGTGATTGGAGAGTCCCCCTGGGTTTAAGTATAGGTACTATTTTTGCCCTATGCCATGATTCTGGAATTTTCTTCCCTGATAATATGTCATTGTATAAGCTATGCAACTGGAGGATTAGATCACCTGAAAATGTTTTATTGAAATTGATACTAAGGCCACCTGGGCCTGGGGCTTTGTCTAGTTTTAATTTATCCACTATGTTCTTTATTTCTTCTATAGTTATTGGGGCATTCAGTACATCCCTGCAATCATTTTGTATGTGCTTAACAGGTATTTCCCTTATGAAATCCTTTACATTCATACTCCTATCTACACCCAAGGAATATAAATCAGCACAAAAATATTTAAAGGTATTACTTATTTCATTTTGATTTGAAACGAGAATATTGTTTTGATTTTTAATTGAGCTTATCGTGTTCTTAGCTCATTTCTTTTTAAGAACATTGGACAGTAATTTTGTGTTCCTATTGCTAAATTCATATTAGGACCTTTTTAAATATGCAAAAGCAGGGTGTACTTTATCTGTTGCTTGGGAATATAATTCTGATCTTCTTTGGCATAATTCTGCCCATAATTTTTCACTCCTTGTTTGTTTATGCTCTTTTAATTATTCCTCAATTCTTTTTTGTAACTCTCTTACCTTTTGTTTTTCTCCATTCATTCTTGAGCTTTCCACCATAAAATTGCCTCTTGTGGTTACTTTCATGGTATCCCATAAAAGTTTGAGTTTACTTTCTGGTCTATTGTTCCAAACAGAAAAGCCTTTCCAGTGTTCTTTCTTTCTCTTTATTACCTGTTGATTCTGAAGCTATGAACTATTTAATCTTTAAGTTGTACTACCTGTCCTTATTTCTGGACCCATCTTGTAGTTATTAATGAAATCAGAGCATAAAACCTGGACAAAGGATATTTCTTGGAGTTCTAGCATAATATCTTCTGTTACTAAAATGATCTACTATAGAGTAGCTAGAATCTCTCCCTGCCTTTTGGAGGCAATAAGCCTCTTAAGTCAGATCAAGGAATCTGGGAATATGGGCTGTCTAGCCAGGGTGAGGTGGATTGTTGCTTAAGGCTCCCGACTTACTCACCCTGACCCTGGCTGAAGAAGTCTTTGCGTTCGTGCATTTTCTGGCAGAGCCCTCAGCACTCCACCCGCTGGAGCAAGCGCAGGAGCAGCTGTGTGATGGCTCTCAACTGAATGCACAATGTTGAGGCAGCCTTCATCAGCCACAGTTTCAGTCTTTCTTTGGTTGAGAGAAGGGACAGAGAGTTGCCCTGATGTCTGGGCTGGATTCCTCTCTCTACGTGACCAAGAAGTAACTTCGAGGGAGGGAGCAGAGGGAAAAGGATATTAAAAGGGAAAAAGAAACTTGTAGTGAGGATCCTGGAGACCAGGGTTTGATTCTCTGCATGGCCATGGAAACCTACGGGGTGGCCTTGGGTGCATCACACTCAGCCCCAGAAAACCTCATGATACAGTCACTTTAGGGTCACCATAAGTCAGAAATGACTTGAAGGCACACAACAATAACAAAGGGAAAAGAGGTGAGGTCTGGAGATTGGAAAAGGCAAGCAGAAAGACAAGGAAATGGTGCCAAGCTCTCTTTCTGATGACTGTACAGAGAGCATGCAGGCCTAGACTGGGTGTACAAGGGAATTAGTGGGAGCCTGTCTATCTGAAGGAACGGGAAAATGAACACAATCCAGGATGTCATTTGCACACCACAGAATAAAATGCTGTTTCTTGCACACAACAACTATTTTGTTGTTACTACAAAATAAATCCAGAGCTATAAAAATTCTCACTAGTCCAGGATTCTTCTTGTCAGAATTATTTGACATTTCCTATTTTTCAACCATTTTTCCCTGAATATTTTTTAATATTCTTCCTACATCTATTTTCCATCCCTACAACTTTATCTGGATTCAACCACAGCTTCAAGTCTGCCCACATTGCTTCTCTAAAATATATCAAGTAAAACAGGAGAAAGACAGGACTCTTCCCTCCATTACCTTTTAATTCTCTTTGGTAAACCTTTTAATTTCATTTGTTAAGTTTCTATTGCTTTGTGTCTGTTTATATCTGGACTGGTAGTATTGCACATTTAAATGAATGAATGTAGTGGTGATCGGAAAAACAAATTTTTTATTCATATTTTCCTGCTGGGTTCAGTGAATCTTACTACCATCAGCAGTACCAGTTTCCAGTATCCATAGAAACAACGTGTGTGATTACTACGCTTTGTCCCTTCATCCTTCCAAGCACAACGAACTCTAAAATTTGCTGTGTTGAAAGACCATGTCATACACAGAGCAAAAGTCAACAGAAGTATGCAAGTCCTAGTTTGATTACAGAAGCTAATTCTTTTGTTTTTCAAAGGGCCCTGGCAGGCAATGTACTGTTCGGAATGCTGCATGTTCTGATCTAACTCACTGCCTTGGTTGTAGCAGATCTCATAAGACCTGGGCAAGAGGTACATACATACAGGACAATAGCTTTCCATAAAGATTCTCATGCATACAATACAATTTAGATTCAGTTACTTCCTTCCAGTCAAGACAAAGTGAACGGGTATGCTTAGGGTAAAATGTACAATTGTACTGCTCCCTCATACATGGGTGGACTCTTGGGCATCATCTAGAAAACTGTTACAGCAGCACAGCTGGTAAACTGGATCATATGCTTTCATTGCACTTTTCTGAACAATGTTTAATCAGCGAATTAGAACATACTGTTTAAGAGGTGGAAAAAACCAATTACATGGTTGTGATGATTTTAATGCTAGACTCCATAAATGTTTTAAAGTATTTTTTAAAATTCTGACGGTATCTTAAGTATTTCAGATAGAACGGATGCAAGCCTTCAATTAAAAATCATAAATACTTTTCAAGGATAATTTTTTTCTGGCCTTCCATGACATGTCAACCAATCATCCTAATTATGACCTTCAATTCAAGGTTGTGTCTTTTGCAATGCATTATCATGCATTTTAAAAAAATGAGGAAAATCTTTTCTACTGGCTGATAACACACTCTTACCATCTAATTCTTCTACCGAGATATTGGCCAACTGCTCACTGTCACTGCCCGCTGAAAGTGATCGGTTCAGATAGTTCCCCTTATACAACAGCCCAGCTGTGACATGGTGGAATGGCATCTTCTCCCTGAAAGTAGAAAGAAAGCAATGTGTCATTCTAGTCACTGACAATATAAATTTTCTCGTAGACTTTTAAAAAGGAAATTTGTAAGGTATGTTGAAACAAGATGAAGAAACCCAGGGGGAAAAAAAAATCAAGGAAAAATATTGACATAGACCACCAAAATTTCAGAAGCTGGTCATTCCTAGATCAAGATGAAAAGAACAAGAGTAAAAGTCCACAGTTAGACTTTTTCACAAGCCTTTGATATTACCTCTTCTAAAGGAAAATGTATACCCTTTCAACATTTCACCATTGACATAATGCTCTATACATTTGCTGGCTCTTTCCATGCCTTTACATTTCTGATAGAATCATGATAATGCATTGCAAAAGACACAACCTTGAATCTTCTATGTGGATGAGTGTAGCAGGATTTTCTTTTTTTCCAGGATTTATCAATACGCTGAACTATATTTGCATACCAGTAGAATATTTCACATAAAATTATAACCATTTTGTCATCAATGCCCAATGTGACAAGCCCTACCCATTATTATGTCCTCTTTTTTTAAAAAAAATTCAACGTACAATTTAAGTACATAAAACAATACACAAGGAAAAATGACGAACAACAAACCTAAACTAACTACCTAAATGCCTATCTAGCTACAAAAAACAATTTACCTACAAAGACCAAATTAGATCTTTTTTAAAAAGTAGAGTTTAAACAGGTATACATATGACTTCCAACCCACTAGATCATGGTTATTTAATGAATTACCATGTAGCCTTCCTCAAAACTAAACAATATGATTAAATGTAATATATATAATATGCAGCAAAATTATATAATTTTGTGCTTATTGTATTATAGTACTTATAGCTTTAACAGACTCCAGCTATATTGAATCCTACTATTAATAAAATACAGCTATTAATGTTCAAACACTACAGCTGAAAGTTTCCCACAATCAATTCTCAAATATAGTATAAACTTTCCCCAGTTTTTCTTAAATTTCTTTAATGTCCCTTCTTTAATCGAAATATTCAACTTATCCACCTCTGCCACATCAAGCAACTTCATCACCCCATCTTCTTGAGATGGAACCCCTGCTATTATGTCCTCTACTAGTGATGCAGTCTAGGAGTGGGAGTTCATTTGTAAAGATAAGCCTTTGTTTTTTCCTTGAAAGCACAGGGTACAGAATCCAAGAGAAACACCAACAAACTCCTCCATTGTTTGGGCAGGCAATGGCAGCCCAAGAGCTGAGCATATATCTCTGTTATCTTTTCACTCCTCAACCTGGACCGCAGACTACAGGTACTGATAGGACTTGTATGAGTAATGACATCAGGACTGGTTTTAAAAACTGCATAAAACATACTGAGGTAGTTTCATAATCTAGCAGAGGAAGGACATAAATATCAGAGGAATTGGGGTACACTATGCATGAACCAGGCATGCAATCAATATTAAGCTTTTTTTTAAAAAAATATTTTTTATAAGTTAAAATGTGTACAAAAATTGAATCCAAAAAGAATGGAACTCAGGAAACAAAGAAATCACAAAACAATTAGGTAAAGGATCAGGAAAATCCAGTCAGTCCTACACATAAATCATTTTACTCTCAGGATAAGACTTTGGAGCAGAGGTCCGAAGGTGCACTCAGCACAAAGAGTGGGCCATTGTGAAATAAATGTAGCAGTGCACTTTACCATCCAAAACAGGGGTGGGCAAAATGCAGCCCATGGACTGCCTGTGGCCCCAGGAGATCAAACAAATATTGCTCTTTATTATTATTATTATTGAAAATGTCCTCTAGTGGGGGGGCATTTCCACCATATTTTGAGGGCTCTCTGGGCCAATGTAGCACCAGGAAATGACTTTTTCTGACAAAGGAAGTTATTGAAAAGTTCCCCAGGCATGAGGGTATTTGGGGGCAAAAAAAGGGGGTATTTTTTTTCTGATGGCAGAAGTGTTGTGTGGCCTTCCAGGATCGGGGGGGGGGGGGGCTAAGGTGGACCCCAGCCTCCTCGCAGCTGTTCAACCCTGATTTAAAGAAAAGTGCTAGTGTAAGACCATTAACACCAGAGCCAAAAAATACTTAACTGTGCCACTACATATGAATAACCTGTGAGTGCTTCTCTCGCAGTTATATACATAAATCCTAAGATTTAATATCTGATTACATTTTGAAGCTGTATTTTATATTCATTTGTGCATCACAAAACTGCAGCAGTATATTTGTGCTTGGCGTTTCTCCAGCTCATCTACCTCTGCCAGTTCAATTGCATTGCATCCCATTCAATCAAAATTATGCTTCTTCTTTGCCAATGTATGCATCAAAAAGCATTATAGAAAAGATATATCCTCCTGCCAATTCTGAAGTACTTTGTTAAATTTTGGCTTGCTTGTTTTCAGCTGGACCATGTGTTTCAGAGACTTATTCATCCTGTTAGCTAACTTTCCAAGCTAAAAGCTTCAGACATTGAGCAAATCAGTACATTTCCCACCTTAACCTGCTGCAAAAGATGTTGCTATGAGGAATGCTCCTTGTTAGAAACCTACAAAACCCACAGGTTGGTCCACTGTTTACAGCAGGGATGAACAACTTGGATTTCTAGGGCCACATGTGGTCCTCAATCTGATCTTACAAGGTTCTCTTCAATTCGGGCTTTGCAGGAGTCATATAATTCTTTCCCCAGCAGATGGGTAGGGAAGAAGACAGGGAGAGAAAGAAAAACAGGGAAGGATATGACAGGGAGGGCAAAGGAGAGTGATAAGAGGTTGCCTCAGTTACTTTGGCATTGCCTAACACCAGCATATAGTCTCCTAGGAAGTTATCCCCAAGAGAATTCATCCCTTTACTCTATCTATGCTCTTTATCTACACAGATTGATATGCATCAACGTGGTCTCACAGTGAGAGAAAGGAGGTTATATATCATATTACATTAATTCATCTACTGAGCTACAGCCCAAGACAGAAAGTTGCCTTGTGCCATGTTAGATTATGTTGTTCAGAACTACTTACCCTGCTGGCAGTGTAAGGCCCTGCTTTGGGGGTCCCCAATATCAGTATGGTTTGGATGGGCACCATATCTAATTGGTATCATATATAATAGGCAATGCCTGTTAATTGGCACTGATATCAAATTCAAGCCTGAGAGGTGACTGAGAGGTCAAACCAAGTGAGGTAAGAAATCTGACTATAAATGTGAGAAAGACAGGCAGGTCAGCCTAAAACACCCTCTTGGTATAACCTAGGTAAATTATCAGGTAAATCATCACTTTTCCAGAGAATAGTAGAAGCTAGATTTCCTGGAGAATGCCATTGTGAGAAGCCCACCAGGACACTGATTGACAGATACCCATCCCTTCTTCCTCTCTCCTTGTAGACCGCTATTACAACACCCATCATATCTTTGTCAATCAAGCACTAAGCCCATCAACAGGCGAAAGACCCATTGTCCACAACAGGTTCCCTTTGTCTTGCAACTGGAACCTTCATTGCCACAGGCCATTTTCAGGGTACAAACATCCATGATTTTAGGCTTGCAACTCGCAGTCTCTCAAAGGTCTACTCATCACTCTGTCCATCTGGCTCCTGAATGAGAACTGTCCTAAAGTCCTACCTAAGCCAAAACACATTTCTGCTCTTCACTACTCTTCTGGACTGGTAATTATAAATACCCACAAACCCCTCAGCCTCTCTATACATAATTTTTCCTCCCTTTCTCCTTCAGCTACCTCTTGTGTGAATGTTTGACTGTTTGTCATGTGCAAGCATGAGTGAATTTCCCCCAATAAAAACACATTTTTAGCTTACTTTTGAATCTTTGAATCTTTTGAATTTTTAGCTTACTTAGCTTACTTATCTTTGGCTGGTTCTTTTCCTGCGTGAGCCCATAAACACCGGTAGCAAGATCTCGCTAAGTTGCCCCCCTCTCATTAGCCTCTTGATTTTGAGCTAATTAATTCCCCATCTTTTCAAGGAGGTACTGGCATCGCGATTTGGCCCTTACGGCACCCACGTTTTCAGGTAACAGCAGCTCTAGAGACATAGACCTTTCCTAACCCTCCCTGGAGATGTTAGGAATTGAACATGCAGCCTTATGCATGTAAAGTCTGTGCTCAACTACAGCTCTACCAGATCATCACCCCTATTTTGCTTCTGGGAATGCATTTTTAACTGAGCTTGGGAAAATTATTTTTATAGGCTATAACTCTCAGTATGTTTTCTGGACTATAACTCCCAAACTCTATGAACTCTATTCTGACTCCTCGTCATATTTGGCTTTTTTTCCAAATGAAATGTCATCCAATGTTGCTCCTCTTTTTCATTTATTCAGTTTATTCAGATTGCTGATAAACTTTTTAAATTTTTTCTGACCTTTTCATGAGCCTACAATAGCCTTTTAAAGTTGCAGTAACCAGAACTGTGCAGAACAATCTAAACTATGCTTAAGAATACAGTGGTTCTAACTTAGGAAGTAAACTCAACAATTCCACAGGCTCCTGGATTAACATGGTTCTCTTTGGTGTCTACACCTCAAAGGATTTCAACAAAGTGGTCCTGTTGCAGTAAATTGAGATCGAGACCCACGGAGTGGAAATTCAAAGTTTTATTCAGCCAGCTGGGTCTCGGTGGAATCGCTTCCAAAGCCCGAGAGCCCTGTTGCTATGGAGTTACATCAATTTATACATTCTTTCTTTGATACAGTGTTATCATGTACGTCTTGGCAGGCACCAGGCACCAGATGTACAACATACTACAATAGACAATAGACCATTCTGTAACTGCGTGTCCTTCATGTTGCAAGTAGAAGTTCTACCTCACTTTGTTTCTTTTCCACATTCTTTCTCATTTCCCCTTTTATGCTAAATTCTACACAGCAATTTAAGCATAATTACTTAATTTGAGCCATTAGGACATAAGCTGCGGCCTTCCCATCCATAATTTTACTCATTGTAGATTGGAAGAAGTTTAACAAGAAAGGTACTATCATACATATCATTAGCCCTATCATTAATACAAAAAGAAATCCCACAAACAGTTTCTTCAGCCATGCTAAATTTGGGAGCCAGGAAGTTAGCCATGCCCACATATCCACAGACTGCAAGTATGATTTCCTAATATTAGATACCACAGAATGTATTTTCTCCACATTGGTCTCTACTACTCCAGATTCATTAACATAATGGCAGCAGGTAGTATTTAACCATACACATAAGCCTCCTTCTTGGCTGAGGAGGTAATCCAGGGCTATTTTATGCTGAGTCAAGCACAGAGGCTAATGAGTTCACCTCTGTCTGGAGGGCACTAATCCCTTTAGCTGTTGAGTTAGCCAATTTCTCCAACTGGGTTGACAGTCGCCATATTTGCCTTATGTTAAGGGCAACTCCTGCCATGGGGAATATTATGGCTCCAAATCTTTCAGCCTCAGTTAGGTAAGTATTGTCTGGGTCATATCCATAACTCTCATCATATGCCCTTTTGACCCTGGACCATCCAAATTGTCTATCCTAAACTTCAATTGACTGTTGCAATGGGTGAAAGGCAATTCCAGCCGTTACTAGGCTCCCTATGGTGCACATTCCATTCCAAACGGGGGGGGGGGGGCTTTCCTGCCCAGGACCCACAGATCCAATACATACCAGGGGGCAATCCATAGATCCATTGACCGCTATGCCCTATAGCAACATCCTGAATTCTGATCGGGGGTTAGCTCCTCTTAGATTTCCATACATTGTTACTATATCAATAGTGTCCCCTATCCTGCACGCGAAAGGGGCGGAAATATTCGGGTTAGTCCTTTTACAATTGTAGTTGTTATATTCCGGAACAAGAATAGTTACATTACAGTTGGGGTAATCCCCCACTGATATTCTAGGCAAAAGACATTGTCGTGTCCCCCCTTTTCCAGAAGTTACATAGTACTCCTCCTGAGAGATATTCCACCTTCTTACACACAAAGGAGCCAGAGGTACCTTTCCTGTTATACTCAGTACAAATTGGCCGGAGTCCCTTAAGGGCTGTGTCTTATCCGTAGTAAATGCATATATAGTAGTGCTATGCCATTCAGTCAGATTCATAGTACTAGCTGGCATTACAGGCCACCCTTGCATGTGTGAGCTTGGCCCATGAGAACATACCCAGCAATTACTGACATTCAGGGTGCTCAAGATCTGATTGACTAGCTGGTGAAACTGATTCACTTCCTAGCCTCCCTCGCTTGACATCACTCCCATCATAAGTAACAATCCCCATGTCCACATATTGTCCAGACCCGCAGAACCACCGTCTGAAATGATACAATAGATAGCCAAGTCCTGCTGCTCCCCCGTACCTCCTCCGACCCACAATATTGTTTTCCACATTCAGGATCTGGCTGTACATGGAGCAGTGCGTCCTTGGTAGCAACTGCAGTAGGGCCTAGTCTCAATCTTCTTTCCTCTCCAGAGGGGGATCTGGCCGTGCGCCAGGTGTTCAGCTTCCCGGTTTGTAGAAAGGGGAGACGCTGTTCTAATGTATACTCCTTCATTTTACTCAGAGCTTTCCCTAAGGCGCTAACCTCCTCCTGTAGAGCCATATTCCCTAATTCCTTTGTATCTCCCCTCAACCCACTAAAAACAGTAGGGGGTCACCCATACATCAACTCAAAAGGGGACAGTCCTGTGGTTTGATGTGGCGTGCACCTTATCCTGAAAAGGGCTATGGGTAGAGCATCCGGCCACTTCAACCTCATTTCTTGACACAGTTTGGACAACTGGGTCTTTAGGGTCCGATTCATCCTTTCCACCTTCCCTGAACTCTGGGGTCGGTATGCACAGTGTAGCTTCCAGGTGATTCCCAGAGCGGTGATTAGATCTTTAATGATCTTGTGGTCGAACGCGGGTCCGTTATCAGAGCCTATATGATGTGGTAGTCCATGTCGAGGAATGATATCTTGAAGTAGAGCCCGTATGACCTCCTGAGTTTTCTCAGTGCAGGTGGGGTAAGCTTCCACCCATCCTGTATAAGTACAAACAAAGACCAGGAGGTAACGATAGGCTCCAGCTTGGGATAATTCAGTGAAATCTACTACCAGCGATTCAAAAGGACTGCTTCCTTGGTACTGCTGTCCCTCTGCCATCTTGGGTCCCTGTCGGAGATTAGTTTTGGCACACAGCTGACACCTTGAGAAGGCCAGGGTGGCAAATCCATGTATCCCATTTAGATAGATCTCCTTTTCCAGCAGCTGGAGTAGAGCTGTCTTTCCTAGATGTGTGGCTTTGTGGGCCTTCTGGACCACTGACCATCCCAGGTGTCGGGGCAGGTAAATTCTTCCATCTGGCAGCCTCCACCATCCATTGTTTCCCTTATCTGCCCTGAGGTCTTGCCTGGCTGTTTCATTTTCCTCCTTGGAATAGGTCGGGCTCAGTTCTCTCAGCGAAACCTGGAATAGTGAGGCCATAAGAGGGTCTCTTACCAATTCTGTCTGTAAATTTTCTGCCGCCACTGCTTTAGCCGCCTGGTCCACCTTCTGATTTCCCCTGGCTACTGGGTCTCTTCCCCGTTGATGTCCTCGGCAGTGGATCACAGCCACCCTTCTAAGGATCCAGACTACACGGAGCAACTCTTCTATTTCTTTTCCATATTTTATACTTTGGCCGGTTGAATTGATCAACGCTTTCTCCTTATACAAAGCCCCGTGTGCATGTAAGGTGATGAACACATTGAGTCAGTATAAATATTCACTGTGAGTCCTTCCGCAAGTTCAAGGGCTCGGATCAGGGCAATAAGTTATGCCTTCTGTGCAGACGTCCCCGTTGGCAGGGGTTTGGCTTCTATAACCTTATCCTCTGTTACCACCGCAGATCCAGCCATTCTCCGCCCCTCTCATACGAAGCTGCTTCCATCCGTGTAGTATGTAACATCTGGATGTGGCCACGGAGTATCCCTAAGGTCTGGGCAACTTGAGTATACTTCATCCGTAGTCTGGATGCAATCGTGCTGGGGACCCTCCGCTTCCACGGGGAGCAGTGTAGCTGGATTAAGAGTGGTAGTAGTCTCCAGTTGAATCCTGGGGTTCTCACACAGCATCCCTTGATATTTCAGCATCTGACTATTAGTGAACCAGTAGTTCCCTTTGTACTCCATCAGGGTGGTAACAGCATGACGGACTCTAACAGTCAGCATCTGGCCCAGAGTAAGCTTGTCGGCTTCTTTGACCAGTAGTGCCGTAGCTGCAATGGTTCGAAGACATCCCGGCCATCCCCGTGCCACGGGGTCCAACTGTTTTGAAAGGTAAGCCACGGCCGCTGCCAGGAACCCAACTGCTGGGTTAAAACTCCTACAGCCACATTCTTCCTTTCGTCCACATAAAGGGTAAATGGCTTAGTCACATCCAATAGGCCTAACGCTGGGGCTTCCATCAAGGCTTTCTTTATCTGCATCCATGCTGCCTTTTGTTCCTTTCCCCAATGGAACTCCGCTGTCTCCTGCCCTTTTGTTGCCTCATACAGGGGCTTGCTTATCACAGCGAAGTTGGGGATCCAGATTCGACAGAACCCAGACACACCTAAGAATTCATGGACCATCTTTCGGTTCCTGGGTTCTGGGAGAGCACATACTGTCTCTTTTCTTTCAGGTCCTAGGGCACGCGTCCCCTGGGAAACCTGGTATCCCAAATAGCGTACTTCTGTTACACAGAGCTGAGCCTTCTTTCTCGAAACCCTGTATCCAGCTTCCCACAGAAGGTGGAGTAACTCTTCGGTTCCTTTCCAGCACTCTTCTTTGCCAGTCGCCGCCAGCAGGAGGTTGTCCACATATTGCAACAGGACTCTTCACCTTGGTTCCGACGGGAACTGTCGCAGATCCTGGCTCAGTGAGGTCCCAAATATCGTGGGCGAATTCTTCCATCCCTGTGGCAAGCGGGTCCAGGCATACTGGGTCTTTCTTCCCGTTACTCCGTCTTCCCAATGAAAAGCAAAAATAGGTTCGCTTTGTGGGGCCAGCCGTAAGCAGAAGAAAGCATCCTTGAAGTCTAAGACGGTGAAGTGCATTGCCACCGAAGGAATCAGCCCCATTAGTACATATGGATTGGGCACTGTGGGATGGAAGGTCACTATGGCTTGATTCACTATTCTTAAATCTTACACAAGCCGGTAATCACTTGTCCCTGGCTTCTGGACAGGTAGAAGAGGAGTGTTCCATGGAGACTGGCATTCCCTAAGAACCTGATACTTCAATAGTCGATCTATGTGTTTCTGTAAGCCCTCTATGGCTGCCCAAGGCAGATTGTATTGCTTGACATGTATCAGGGAGGCTCCTGGTTTCAGTTCTACCACAACCGAGGCTATGTATCAAGCTAATCCTGGTGGATTGTCTTCCGCCCATACCCCAGGAGGCCCGTAGGAAGTGTCATCCTCAGCCCGACTCATAAGAGTTTGATGAATCCTCCATTCTTCTTCCATGGGGTATGAGATCAACAAGCTCTGTGGTCCTCGGAACTCCACCTCTGTGGACCCATCATCCTCAAAAGTAATCTGTGCCCGTAGTTTTGACAGCAAATCTCTTCCCATCAGGGGCATTGGGCAATCAGGTAAGTAGAGGAATTGGGGTGTGACTTGATGCCGCCCCAGGTCAACAAGGCGTTTTTCCAACAATGGCCTTTTCTCAGTTTTCCCTATGGCACCAACTATCTTCACACAGGTGGTTGTCTTCGGGGCTAAGGGGGTAGTTACAACAGATTGGGTGGCCCCAGTATCGATTATCATAGGAATTGGCTGGCCCCCCACCTTTGCCGTGACCATGGGCTCCCCGGGGCCAGCAATGAGGGGGCCCGGTCTGTCCTAATCCCACTGTTCCATCTCCGCCATCCTTATGGTCTCATAGGGTTCCTCTCCTCTCTGTCTTTCATATCGTCCGTCTATCACTCGTCCTCTTCCTCTTCTGCCACCTCTTTCCCGTCCCTTTTGGGGGTTGGTCGGCCCTGGTCTAGGTCAACTGGGGCATTCATTCTTCCAGTGACCTTACTGCTTGCAAATGGCACACTGGTTCTGCCGGAGTCGGGATCGAGGTCTCCTGGCCCTTTCCATCCTCCTTCTTCTGCCCCTTTTGGGTTCAATTATCCCTTGGGCAGCAAGAGCCACCACTAATACTTCTGTCTTCTTATGTATGCATCTGTCCTTTTCCCGCTTCTCTTCTAATTCCCTATTTATGTAGACCTTCTGAGCAATTGGCAGCAACTGACTCAAATTCATTCCTTCAAAACCTTCCTGTTTCTGCAGTTTCTTTCTTATATCCGGGGAACTTTGAGCCACAAAGTCCAAAACTACCGCCCACAAATTCTCAGGGGCATCCGAATTTATTGGAGTATATTGCCGATATGCATTCAACAATCGTTCCAAAAATTGTCCTGGAGGTTCATCGGCTCCTTGCACAATTTCCTTTATTTTGGACATATTCACAGCCCTCTTCATACCTTCCCTCATTCCTTCTAACAGCATGGCCTGATACTCTGTAAGACGGGTAAAGTCTTGGTCATTATTGACATCCCAGTGCGGCTCTACCAGGGGCACTCTCTCCCTAAACCATATTTCTTCATTTGGAGTACCGGGGGGTACCCGCGCCTGAACTACTTTTTCTGCCTCTCGGAGAATGCATCTCCTTTCTTCTGTGGTGAATAGAGTCATGAGCAATTGCTGGCAATCCTGCCATGTAGGCACATGCGTGGCCATAATAGATGTACATAATTCTATCATTTCTTGGGGCTTTTCCGTATATGACCCATAATGAGTCTTCCAATTCAGGAGACTGGACGTAGTAAAAGGTGTGTACTGATAGCTTTGCATCCGGCGATAGCCCTCCTCTTGCTGGGGATCGGGGATCAGCTCGCTAACCTGCCTAAGGGGAGCCACTACCTCCTCTTCATCCCCTTCCTCTTCTCCTTGGACCTCACGGGGGAACTTCTCCTGTATTCCTTTGATCTCCTTGGCCTTTATCTTTGGCCTACTTCTAAATAAGTAAGCATCAGTTGGACTGGGGAGGGTAGACCCCTCTTTCTGGTCCGGATGGTCTGGGTCTAAAACATGGGGTGATGGCAGCGGCGATGCCAGGGCCGTTGATTCCAAAGTGATGGAAGGGTTGGCTGGGTTTTCCGGTGCTGCCGCTTCTGCCTGCACCATCAAGGCCGGACCGGGGACCACTGTGACATATGGGGGTGGTGCACTGGGTTCCTCTGGGGGATTATTGAAAACTAGAGGGCCCCTACTGAACTTCTTCCGGGTTTTATCCTTCATCAGCACCATAACTTTACTGCACTGTTCCTTACAGTTTGCAAGCCACATCTGAGATTCAGTTACTACAGTGTCCCATGAATCTATATAAGGGTACTGATCTGGGTGTCCAGGGTCCCCCACCACCACAGCATACACAGCCCTGATCTTTTCTGGGTCCAAACTTCCTTCTGGCAGCCACCCCACCTTGAATGCCGGCCACTCCACTTCACACAAGTTTCGCAACCTGCCTGGCGTCATTTTTGAGCATCCATAGTCTCCACTAAACCCTTTCTTGAAGTTTTTCAACATACATTGGAGCGGTGTTTGTCGACTGTTACCCCCACCCATTTTCCTCCCCAATTGTAACAACACACAGTGGGTCAAGGGATTTGGACTGTGGGTAAGGGGTCCCAACAGTCTGACACAGTAGGGTTTAGACAGTCAGGCACGCGCACCGACCCAGGCAGCTCGACTCTCAACGGTATACACTGGGAACTGCGATGCCATTCACACGTTCATTCACCCAAACAACACGGCCACCCTCCTTTTCCCGTTCTCCTAAGGAGTCCTGCAGTTTCAGTAGCTCCCCTCTGGGGCTACTCTACTAGGGCAGGTCCTAAGGGGGTGATCAAGCCCCTCTTCTCCCCTTTCACACAATTCTTGGGGAGGCACTTACCTAAGGCCATGTCTATGGTGAATTTCCAAACAGTCCTGGGTTCCCAAGCTGGCAGACCGATCCCTGGGTCCGACGCCCTCACGAGGAGGACCATCCAACAAAACGTCGGGGGCGCCAAGGTCTCTGTCAGGGAGGGACGGATACCAGGGAAGTGGTGGCCGCTTAAGTGGGCAAAAAAAGCCCCTCAGATCCCGGGCAAGCCCCCAGAAAATGTTGCAGATAAATTGAGATCGAGACCCACGGAGTGGAAATTCAAAGTTTTATTCAGCCAGCTGGGTCTCGGTGGAATTGCTTCCAAAGCCCGAGAGCCCCGTTGCTATGGAGTTACATCAATTTATACATTCTTTCTTTGATACAGTGTTATCATGTACGTCTTGGCAGGCACCAGGCACCAGATGTACAACATACTACAATAGACAATAGACCATTCAGTAACTGCACATCCTTCATGTTGCAAGTAGAAGTTCTACCTTACTTTGTTTCTTTTCCACATTCTTTCTCAGCCTAAGGACTCCATTTAAAATGTCGAAAATGTAGAACAGATATTTGGAGTTTTATGGGAAAAACAACTCTATTTGTCCTTTGAAAAATTTAGCCTGAAACCAGACATGAGAGGATCTTTCTGTTTCACTTCCTTTTAGGGGTCTATGAGTTTGGTATGCCCTGAAATCCTTTCCTCCTTAATTCCTAGGAGTACCTGTAGCTCTGTTAAGGCATTCATCAAAAGCATCCAATTCAACACAGCAAAATGTTAATATTGTCCCCTTCATTGCCCCCTCCATTATCATTCTCAATGTATGCAATCTAAAAAGTATTCTCCAGGATTTTTGATCATGTGGGAGACCTCAGATACATGGTGGAGATTCTTCTCCAGACTTGCTCAAGGACAGCAATGATAAAGGAACAGGGCTGGTGAGTCTCCCTCTTAAGGTGTTGATTTTAACTGTTTCCAGAAAGCTGAAATGGGGTTCATGTATTCTCTAAATTGGAATGGCCATGAGAGGACCTTCAGAGTCTATTAAGTAAGTCAGGGAGCCAGGGAAACCAACCTCTGTACCAACCATGTGTATGCCCCTAGCTGGATGTCAGTCTCTATGTGCAGACATTGATGTATTAGGATGGCCCTAACAGGATTAATTAAACCAGCGCCATACAATCCTTGCTAAGAGGAGTTGCCTTCAGCACGGGCACTGCTGGTTCCTTGAGACTGATGAGCAAGCGTTGCTTTTGTTTTGCCAAGCATCCAGTCTGACTGACAGAACCTGTTTTTATTTGTTTGCTTTTTTGCATTCTCTTCACTGAGCAGTGTGTGTGTGTGTGTGTGTGGGGGGTGTATTAATGGGTCATTTGAATGGGAGCGTTGTTAAAATAGGCAGGAATGTTCAGAAGTGTTGGAGAACGTGGGTAGGGGGCATGGTAATCAATTACTAGTGAGTATCTGGAGGCATATTAAGGTGAAAGGATTCATTGGGGGACATGAGAGGAGCCCTTTTGGACCTGAATGGGTCACCGGCTTGGAGTCATGGGACTTGAGGGTTTGTACTCAGGATACCCATCAGTAGCCAAAACCATGCATGGGAGGAGGTAGGGACAGACACTGCTCAGAAACTCAGAAACAGGTCAGACTTGCCCTTCTTCACAATCTAATAAGCTCTCCCTAGCTTCTATTATTGACTGATCTCTGTGTTCTAAGTTGATAAAAGTTGTGGCCATCCAGGCTTTACATTATTATTTTCAGGGGTATGGTTGTAAAATGCAGCAACCAGATCCCTTTATTGATATTTTCATAAACAACTTCATATAGATTCTTTTTTAAAAAGTTTGTTCATGAAAACAAGACAGAATGAAGTTGAGTTTGGGCCAATTAACAATTTAGACTGATCCATCTGTAGTATTACCCGATTCATGGGTATTACTGATCAGCCTCAAAATGGTGTCCTGAAGATATCTAAATACACTTATCGTCAGCCCCAGCCAAAAGGCTAATGGGGAGTTGCAGTCAAGGGCCAGTGACAGTTCAGTTCAGTTCTGTGGTACAAAATGTGTATGAATGTGTAGATAAGGGAATAGTGAATACAAAAAGAGGTCATACTAATCATGCAAATTTTAATAAATATTTGTATGGGAAAATACTTGCAAATGTACGCATATCAGGCAAAAATTCTATGGGCATGTCCATTTGAAAAGTAGAGATTTTGGGCATATTTTTTAAGAAAATGAAACAATAAATGTATGCAGAAACAGGATAGAACAGGTTTCAAAATGGAGAAAGTCAGAAATAGTGGAGAAACTGTCAGAAATAGAAATAAACATATTTTTAGCTCCTTATGCAATATTTCCCATCTCAAATAATATGGTGTTGTTTGCAAACTTGGCTAGTATTCTACATGTGAGGAGGGGACATGGAGGATCAGCACTGGTATTGTATTTTGAACTGCCAGTAAATTATTGTTGTTCTCATGAAAGGGTTAAGGCTTTAGAACTGCAGTTGCTTAAGTAGAAATATAGAGAAAAACAAGAGAGAGAGCAGATGCGTTCTTTATCTTATCTGAAGGCTTAGATATGCGCTTAGCTATGCAAGGAACTTGGGGAGTTTTAAGTTGGTGTAACCCAGTGAAGGTACTCCCCTGGCACCAAATCCATCATTTTGAAAGCTGTAATCCAAGGTCTCTGTAACCTGTCTGTAACCTGTCAACTGCTGATATGTAATCACTTTTTGTATTTGCTTACTATTCTTGTACTTGCTTACTAGAGTGTATTTAAGGAGAGTTGGTACTTAGCTCGGGGTCTCAGTCTTTGGAGTTCATTCCACTGAGACCCTGCGCAGTTAAGAATAAACTTGTTCTGCTTTCTAATCTGACGGTCTTTGTTCTTGGTGAGCTACAACATTATCTGGGGGCTCGTCCGGGATCTGAAGGGGCGTTTTGCCCACTTTGGTGGATGCCAGGGCGCCGGGGCTGTCGCCTCTTCCTGACGCGACCCAGGGCGCCCCTGACTTTCTTTTGTCAGAACGATCGACTCGGAGAGGGGCGGCGGTTCTGGTGACGGTGCTCCCGCCAAGGGACCCGGAGGCGGAGAAGACAGCAGAATCCTCCCATGACTGTTGTTGGTGAGTGACCTCCCTGCAGACTCAGGGAGAAGAGGGGCCTGATCAACCCCTTAGGTCTTGCCCTAGTACCCCACTGTTGTTGTGGGTGAAACCGGAAGGCTTTTGAAGGTGGTATAGGAGGTGGGAGGTAGTTTGTTGGTGCGAATGTGTGAAAGGAGAGGTGCAAGGTGCCGCAGTTCCCATTGTAGACCGTTGATTGTCCGGGTGCGTGGGTCAGCGCGAAGCGAGTGCTGTCTGTCCCCCTTTGTGTTGGCAAGTGGGACCCCTTACCCACAGGCCGAATCCCCTTTTCCTAGTGTGTCTTGTCCACATTGGGAGGAAATGGGAGGGGGGCAGAGTCGGCAGACCCCTTTGGGTTGAATGTTAAAGAATTTTAAGAAAGGATTCAGTGGAGACTATGGGGATCCTCCGATGACGCCAGGGCGCTTACAGAGTTTGTGTGAGGTGGAGTGGCCCTCTTTCAAGATGGGGTGGCCCCCGGAGGGGAGCCTGGAATCCGCTCGGATCAAGGCTGTGTATTCAGTAGTGGTGGGTGAGCCTGGCCATCCTGATCAGTATCCATACATAGATTCATGGGACACAGTGGTTACACAAAGCCCCCCTTGGCTGCAGAAATGTCAGGAGCAAGTCTGTAAAGCCATGATGGTGAGGCAGGATAGGACCAGACAAAAGCTTGGAAAAGGACAGATTCTGCCAGATTCAGCTCCGGAAGAGCCCACTGCCCCCCCTCCACCGTATGTGGCGGTGCAGCCAGTCCCACCACTGGCAGTGGCGGCAGCACAGCCAGCTCCACACCCACTGGCCCTACCCCCGCCTCAGCCAGCTTCGTTGCCACCAGACCAACCCTTGCAACAGGACCCCCCGGAGCAGGAGGAAGCTATGGTCGGGGATCTGGAGGATTCAAGCCCAGTTGTCCATGAGGAGGAAATGGCAGGGGAGCAGCTGGATCCCAGTTTGGCTGCCCAGAGCCAAGAGAGAGGCACTTACGCAGATAGACTCAGACCTAGACCCGGACAGGATGGACCAAAAGATAAGGCTGAGAGCAAACAGTCCAAGAGTAAACAGACCAAGCCTCAGAAAGAGATGAATGAATCAGGTGGTATAGATGAGGAACATGGAGATGTGATCGCACCATTGCGGCAAGTTACTCAATTGGTGGCAGACCCCAACCAACAGGGAGGTTACCGGAGAGTTCAGAATTACCAATATAATCCCTTCACCACGTCTGATCTCCTCAATTGGAAGACACATTACGCCACCTACACAGATAAGCCGCAAGAAGTAATAGAGCTTTGTTCCAGTATCATGGCCTCGCATGTCCCCAACTGGCAAGATTGTCAGCAGTTGCTTTTGACCTTGTTCACCACCGAAGAGCGGAAGAGAATAATTCAACATGCAGAGCGGATAGCCAGAAACAGGGCACCTCCCGGAGAGGCAAATCCTGAGCAGTGGATGAGGGGCAGGGTTCCCTTAGCTGATCCAGGATGGGACCCGAACCGCCCTGACCAGATGACTACGCTCACTGCCTATCAAGCTCTATTAGTGGAAGCCATGAGAGAAGGAATGAAAAGACCCGTTAACATGTCTAAGGTATCAGAGATACTTCAGGGACCTACCGAATCCCCAGGGGCATACTTGGAAAGATTACTTGATGCTTATAGGCAGTATACCTCTGTGAATCCAGATGATCCAGGTAACCAACAGATGGTGAATTTGGCCTTTGTGACCCAAAGTTACCCTGACATAAGGAAGAAACTCCAAAAACAAGAGGGATTTGCAGGAATGAATTTGAGCCAGTTGCTGGAAATTGCCCAGAGAGTGTATGTGAATAGAGATCAAGAGGAGAAATGGGAGGAGGACAGACGGATGCACAAGAAAGCGGAATTATTGGCTGCGGCTCTGGCAGCAAAGGAAAGAGGTCGGAAAGTCGGAAGAGGAAGTGGGCCTCCATTGAGACATAATGAGTGTGCTCTGTGCCGACAGGTTGGGCACTGGAAGAATGAATGCCCTAGACAGAGAGGGATAGCAAATCGAGGAAGAGGAGTAGGGTGAGGCAAAGGAATGGAACAAGGAAGGGAAGAGGAGCAAATAGAGGAAGAGGAAGAGTAGCGGATGGGAGATATGAGCAAGAGGTGGATGAAGGATTCGAGGACTTCATTGGGCTGGCCGGAATGGAACTTTACAATTAGGACAGACCGGGGCCCCTTGCTCTCGGCCGCAGGGAGCCCATGGTCACAGCACAAATCGGGGGCCGAGCTATCCCAATGATGGTGGATACGGGCGCTGCCCGTTCCGTATTAAATTCAGCAGTAGCCCCAAAAACTGAAAATGCCATAAGAATTGTGGGAGCCACCGGAAGAACAGAAAGACACCCACTTTTGGAAAGAAGAATTGCGGATTTAGGAAGGCACCAAGTTACTCATCAGTTCTTATATCTACCAAACTGCCCTGTACCTTTATTAGGTTGAGATCTGTTGGCTAAGCTGAGAGCCCAAATTTCCATTGAAGAGGATGGGATGATGGAGGTAAATTTCAGAGGACCAAAAAACATCTCAGTAACTTATCCAATGGAAGAAGAGTGGCGAAGGTATCAGCTCATGTTTTGTCAAGAACAATTCACTAACTTTGGACCCCCAGGGGTATGGGCCGAGGATAACCCGCCTGGGTTAGCCCGATTTGTGGCCCCAATAGTAGTAGAATTGAAGCCAAATGCTGTTCCTATTCGTGTAAAGCAGTATGACTTGCCCAGAGAAGCCCTGGAAGGGATTCAGAAACATTTGGATCGGTTGAGGAAGTATAATATAATTCGGGAATGCCGCTCTCCATGGAACACCCCATTACTCCCTGTGTTGAAGCCCGGAACAAAGGAATATCGCCCAGTTCAAGATTTAAGGATGGTAAATGAGGCTACAGTGACCCTACATCCAGTAGTGCCAAACCCGTATGTTCTAATGGGATTGGTCCCATCCACAGCCACTCACTTTACGGTGCTGGATCTTAAGGATGCTTTCTTCTGTATTCGAGTGGCCCCACAAAGTCAAGAAATCTTTGCCTTCCAGATGGAAGATGTTGTTACAGGCCAGAAGACTCAATATGCTTGGACTCGTTTGCCACAAGGGTGGAAGAACTCGCCGACAATTTTTGGGACATCCCTAAGTCAAGACTTGAAAAGATTCAGATCTGGGCCCGAGAAATGGGTTTTGTTGCAATATGTGGATGATTTGCTGCTGGCAGCTAACGGTGAGGAAGAGTGTAAAGAGGCTACAGTGGAATTGCTCCAGCTTTTGTGGGAAGCGGGCTACAAAGTATCCAAGAAGAAGGCTCAGTTGTGCCAGACCGAAGTGCGATATCTGGGATTCCAAGTGACTCAAGGGAAGCGAGCGCTAGGCCAAGAAACGAAGGAGGCCGTGTGTGCTCTGCCTGAGCCCCGGAAACGGAAGATGGTGCGAGAGTCCTTGGGTGCAGCTGGGTTTTGCAGAATTTGGATTCCTAATTTTGCAGTGATGAGCAAACCCTTATATGAAGCCACCAAAGGTCCGGAGAAGTCTGAATTTGTGTGGGGAAAAGAACAGAAGGGAGCCTGGGAGCAGATAAAGAAGGCGCTGATGGAAGCTCCAGCACTGGGTCTACCTGATGTGACAAAGACATTCACTCTATATGTTGATGAAAAAGGAGGAATAGCAGTGGGAGTATTGACGTAGATGCTGGGATCATGGCATCGTCCTGTGGCGTATCTTTCTAAACAATTAGATCCCGTCGCCAGAGGATGGCCTGGGTGTTTAAGGGCAATAGCGGCAACTGCCTTGTTGGTAAAAGAAGCAGATAAGTTAGCCCTGGGCCAGAATCTAATAGTGAAAGTCCCACCCTCCGTGTTGGCCTTAATGGAGTACAAAGGCAATTATTGGTTCACAAATAGCCGAATGTCCAAGTATCAAGGAATGCTGTATGAGAACCCTAGAGTAAAATTGGAAACATGCACTACTCTGAATCCTGCAACACTGCTCCCTGTAGAATCTGAAGTTGCACATCATGATTGTCTTCAAACCATGGATGAAGTATACTCAAGTAGACCAGATCTACGGGACACGCCGTGGTCTCATCCTGATGTTACTTATTACACAGATGGAAGCAGCTTTGTACGAGAAGGAAGGCGGAAGGCCGGATATGCAGTAGTCACAGCCGATAAGATCATAGAAGCCAGAGCATTACCCATTGGAACTTTGGCCCAGAAGGCGGAACTTATTGCCCTGATTAGAGCCTTAGAACTAGCTGAGGGGCTTACTGTGAATATATATACAGACTCAAAGTATGCTTTTACCACTCTGCATGCACATGGCGCACTGTACAAAGAAAAAGGGCTAATCAACTCTGTGGGACAGAAGATCAAGTATGGAAGAGAAATAGAACATCTATTAGAAGCCGTGTGGGCCCCTCGTAAAGTTGCTGTAATCCACTGCAGAGGACATCAGAAAGGAAATGATCCGGTGGTTCGTGGAAATCGAAAGGCAGCTGCAGCTGCAAAGGAGGCTGCAGAGAAGGAACTGGAAAATGAGGTGGAGGGTTTGCCCCGAGAGTTGATAACTCCACTTTTTCAGGTGTCGTTGGGTGACCAGATCCCTAGATACACTCAACAAGAGAACGAGAGGGCTGAAAAGGACCTGAAAGCTGTAAGTGGTAAAGATGGATGGTGGGTCCTGCCAGATGGAAGACGGTACATACCCCAATCTTTGGGATGGTCGGTTGTCCAGAAAGCGCACGAAGCCACGCATTTGGGAAAGACGGCGTTAGCCCAGTTGTGAATAAAGGATGTGTTCATAGATGGAATGAGCCAATACACCAGGCTAGCTTCCTCAAGGTGTCAAATTTGCGCTCAGAACAACCCGCGCCAAGGGCCAAGATTGGAAAGGGGAATTCAACATCAAGGATCTACTCCCTTTGAATCCCTAGTGGTGGAATTCACAGAGATGCCACGGACGGGACAATATCGGTACATGTTGGTAATGGTGTGCACCTATACAGGATGGGTTGAAGCATATCCTACCAGAACCGAGAAAGCAAAGGAAGTAGTACGGGCATTACTCCGAGACAGTATACCAAGATATGGATTGCCCCTTCACATTGGATCCGACAACGGCCCAGCCTTTGTGCATGGAGTAATTAAGAATTTGGCAGAGACTTTAGGAATCACCTGGAAGCTACACTGTGCGTATAGGCCCCAAAGTTCTGGAAAGGTGGAAAGGATGAATAGAACACTGAAAACTCGGCTTGCAAAATTGTGTCAAGAAACCAAGCTCAAATGGTTAGATGTGCTCCCAATAGCACTCCTGAGAATAAGATGCACCCCTCATCGGACCACTGGGCTGACTCCATTTGAGATGTTATATGGAAGACCCCCAGCTATCCTAAAAGGGTTGAGAGGGGACATCCGCGAATTGGGAAATCTAACCCTACAAGAAGAGGTGCAGGCATTGGGAAAGGCTCTAGAGAAGGTCAACACCCATGCCTTGGAGGTTAGGCGAGTTCCTTTCCTCACAAAGGCACATTCCTTTCAACCTGGGGATGAGGTGTGGGTTAAAGATTGGAAAGGAGAGCCTCTATCACCAGGATGGAGAGGACCTTACCAGGTACTGTTGGTTACCCCCACTGCAGTAAAGGTAGCAGGGCTGAAACCTTGGATACATCACACTAGGGTAAAAAGAGCATTTGCTGATTGGACTGTAATTTCATCACAAGAAAACCCTCTGAAACTGAAGTTGTCCAGACGAAAAGAGGGGAGAGAAGATTCAGACTAGACTCTGCTGTGGTCATACCAGGGAATTGACCACTCTACGCACAGTCAGATCTGCAACAGGTGAATGAAAAATCTAGGCTGGACCCTACTGCTGCCACACGTCTGGAGGCTGGTAGCTCTACGTACGGTCAGACCTAGCAACTGCAGGGGAGGAAGACTGGGACTAGGTCCTGTCATAGTCACTCCGGAGGCTGACTATTCTATGCACGGCCAGATCCCCAACGACGGATGAAGGTTAGAAGTAATGCATGTTAACGAACTAATAATTATAGTAGTGTGTATACTCTTTGGAATCTTAGCTCCGGTGTATTTCTTGTATATGTATAGAAGGTACTGGTGTGGGATAAGTAGGTTTGGACCCCTGTTTGACTTCGAAGATGAAGTGGATAGTGTTGATAGGAGTGTGGGGCATGATGTGTGAAGTAATTGAGGCTAACTGGTTTAAACAACATGCTGCACACATGTTCCAACAACATGGACCCAATGTTACTCTAGTCTATGAACACCCACAGACAGTAGCAGATTTCGGCTTTATGCCCTCCCTCATTAATGAACCAGGAGCGGTTGTAGGAGCCCTGCAGTCAGCATTAATGGGAAACCCCAACATGTTTGCTGAAGTGGACAGAAACCTAAACAAAACTCGGTTTAGGTGGTTGAAATTCTATACTTATTCCCCCGGAATGTGTTTTTGTTGCCATCATAGTGGAAGCTGGAATTCTAAGTGGACAGGGTACATACAACACACCTCATTTTATAATAAATTGGGAAATTATTCAGCATGCAATGACAGATTCTATTTGTATGGCTCATACAATAGTTCCTATCAATCCAAGACAGACTTAAATGAAACTAGTTTTAAAGATTTGTACCCAGAGTATCCTATGTTCACTTCTAATTTTACAGGGTTGGGCAGTATATGCTCTGGATTGATGGCTAGAGATCCAAATTTGTGGTTTTACTTTTAATGGGTGGGCCACCAATTACCACCCAGGGGTTTACCAGTGTGTGGGAATTGGGTATATGACTTTACCTGTCCAGGTTTTCCAACAAGGGCAGACAAACTGAGGTGGAAGAAAGAAGCGGCACCTAGTGGGACCATTGGGTAACCAGTGTGAGGATCTGGTCATCATAGGGCCACAGTTATCTAAAAGTGAGGGTAGCAGAGTAGGTGGTGGGTTAATCACAGGATTCCTCACTTTGGGATCCTATCCAGGAATTGTGGCTCAAGAAAATTGTAAGAGCATAATAGGATTGACCTGCAGATTGGAGAAAACAGTAAATGCAATGGGGAAACTGGTACAAGCCCTCCAACGGGAAATTGAAGAGCTCAATCAGCTGTTATTACAGCATCGTATGGCGTTGGATTACTTATTAGCCAGGAAAGGGGGGTTCTGTAATATAGTCAAAGGAGGATGTAAAGTTGCCTTCCATGATCTCAATAAGACTACAGAAGATGAACTACAACACTTACAAGGGATAATCCAAAACAACGACAGCGGCATTGACAACCCTTGGGATTGGTTTACTTCATGGCTACCAAATTTTAGTTGGCTGAAAACTCTGTTCCTAGGTATTGTGCTTTTGCTGGTAGGAGGGTTTCTAATACTAGTATGTATTTCCTGTGCTATGAAATGTGTGTACGCATCTCTCTCTCAAGCTATGGAAGGGAAGGCTGCCCATTATGCTGTAATGGCCCAAAAGCAAGCTTAAGTAGTGTATGCTCAAATTGATTGACTGCTATGAAATTTGGCATAAAGGGGGGAATGAAAGGGTTAAGGCTTTAGAACTGCAGTTGCTTAAGTAGAAATATAGAGAAAAATAAGAGAGAGAGCAGATGCGTTCTTTATCTTATCTGAAGGCTTAGATATGCGCTTAGCTATGCAAGGAACTTGGGGAGTTTTAAGTTGGTGTAACCCAGTGAAGGTACTCCCCTGGCACCAAATCCATCATTTTGAAAGCTGTAATCCAAGGTCTCTGTAACCTGTCTGTAACCTGTCAACTGCTGATATGTAATCACTTTTTGTACTTGCTTACTATTCTTGTACTTGCTTACTAGAGTGTATTTAAGGAGAGTTGGTACTTAGCTCGGGGTCTCAGTCTTTGGAGCTCATTCCACTGAGACCCTGCGCAGTTAAGAATAAACTTGTTCTGCTTTCTAATCTGACGGTCTTTGTTCTTGGTGAGCTACAACACTCAAGTAGGTGAAACCATTTTTCGGCTCAATATTCAGTCTTCCAAACCATCCCTAAGTAATGATGGATATTTCATTCAAACATAGTAAAAGATTTTAAACTGTCTTGATCATAGCTTTGAGTCTTGCAACTTGCCTAGCTTGATCTTCCCACTCCTCACTTTTGAAGACCTTGTCATCTTCCTACTGGAAATCAGAAAAAGCTTCTCTTCCTGGTATAGGAATATTAGGGTAACCTTTAGAGCAGGCCCGGAGAACATATGGCCCGCGAGCCGCTTGCAGCCTGCCAAAGGATTTTGCGTGGCCCACACTGCTTGTGAGTGCAAGGGCCGAAAATGCGACGGCAATGGCAATGAGGGCAGAGACTCATCTCCCTCCCCTCCTCTCTCCTGTATGAGCCAGGCACATCCCCAAACATCACTTCAGCCTGTGATTGAGTGGCGGAACTCTCACTTAAGAGTGCTGCATCGGCTCCTCCATTCACACCACTGTGGGGAAGGGGGGCTGAGTTGGGGCTGGCGGAGGGAGAACTGCAGGGAAACAGAAGGAGGGAGTCCTGGGGGACACAGTGGGGGAAAGTGAGGCGATCCTTCCCACTCAGTAGGGTTGGGGGTGGTATAAGATGGAGAGAAAGAATTAAGGGCTAAACCAGGAGAGGATCCCAAAGGATTCTCCTTTCTCTTCATGCAGAGTACATTCAAATGGGGGTATTTGTGGATCGCAGTTGAGGAGGAAGAGTTGCGGAAGGAGGCTTCACCACAGTGGGAACCCCACCTTATTGGTTGACATTCCTTGGGGGTTCTAAGAGATGTGTCTGTGTGTATGTTTGGAGGTTGTGGTTCAGGGGATCCGAAGGCTTTGCAGACGATCCTGGCACATTGGGCTTCTTTGTGGAAGTTGGAGACTTTAGTGGGTTCCTCGGGGGGATGGATGAGGAGAGAGAGGAAGTGGCACTATGGAGGAGCTGAGGAGAGCAGTTGGGGTGACCTGGAATAAATCTCTCTCTCTCTCTCTCTCTCTCTGTTTCGAGGGATGAGTGGGTGGGTGATGAGGGCAAACGAAGTTGCATTTCAAAAGTACCAGCAGCAGCAAATTATTGATAATGGTAAGAGGGATGCTGACCATAGCTTGCTGGAGAAGACTGGTTTGTATGGTTCTTTGGAAACATGACTAATTTGGTCCTCCATGCGCTCACCTATCCTTCTGAACATGATTTTAAAATATATAATCTCTATGATCTGAGAACAAGATGCAAAATAAAACTCAGAATATGTTTGTAATGGCCATAAACAACAGCTTATGTGGGGCTGTAGAATGCAGTGGGTCAGCAGAGTGAGAACATTGTGTCTACTGCTGTTGCTAATATGTCCACCAATAATATATTGTATTTGTCATGCAACATTGAGTAGCTCCACTCCTTTTAAGACTCCACCTTTTCTACTTAGAATCATAGAATCATAGAAATGTAGAGTTGGAAGAGACCACACGGGCCATCCAGTCCAACCCCCTGCCATGCAGGAACACCCTCAAAGCACTCCTGGTAGATGGCCATCCAGCCTCTGCTTAAAAACCTCCAAAGAAGGAGACTCCACCACACTCCGAGGCAGCATATTCCACTGCCGGGCAGCCCTGACCGTCAGGAAGTTCTTCCTGAGGTTCAGGTGGAATCTCCTTTCCTGCAGCTTGAATCCATTGCTCCTTGTTCTGGTCTCTGGAGCAGCAGAAAACAAGCCCTCTCCTTCCTCTACATGACATCCCTTCAAATATTTAAACATGGCTATCATGTCCCCTCTTAACCTTCTTTTCTGCAGACTAAACATACCCAGCTCTCTAAGTCTATCCTCATAGGGCATGGTTTCCAGGCCTCTCACCATTTTGGTTGCCCTCCTCTACTTAATCTTTTCCTTCCAGTTACAGTGACCTTTTAACTGCCCCCCCAAAGCTAAAAGTAAATAAAAAAAATAAAAAATAGCCACACATCTTTGTAAAATGGGTGATCAAAAGAAGCAGAAGACCAAATCAGAACATAAGTGAAATTGAAATTGAAATAACTGAAATTTCCCTTTTTCATAATATGGTTTATTTTATTTGCAAAATAGTTTAATCATTAATTATAATAATTATAGTATAATTAATGATTAAACTATTTTGGAAATTAAAAAAACATTATTATACCATTATTATAACTTTACTTGGAAAGTGATGTGCTAAAACCTATCTGTGGTCCAAAGAAGTTTAGCCTATTTAATTTTGGCCCTTCCCTACTGCCAGGTTGTGCAGGTCTGCTTTAGAGCCTAGATCTTCTATGTGATATCTGAGTGACAGAAAATAAGAACAAAACCCTTATTGGCTCAAGGTCTTCCTTATTGTCCCCAGAAGACCCTATAAGCAAATGCAGAATCTCAAAGTCACTTCAGTGCTCTTGTATAGAAGCATCTTGCCAAAACACAAACACTTGCTGCAGTATGCTGGCTCCAAATTAGCCAGCTGCCAGGAAGGAAAAAACACCCCCCCCCCCCCCCCAAATCCAGTACAATTGGTAAGAAGCCAGAGAGGAAAGCTGGAAATAGACTTCAGCAGTCACTTCTTTGCACACAGTATCACACACCTTAACAATAACTTTTTTAGATTATAGCAGTAGTGTACATATAGCAGCAAGAGACAAGACAAATAAGACAACACTAAGAGAATGCTCAGAGAAGAAACAGGGTCAAAACAGACAAAAAGATGTGACCTAACTAAGAGACCCCTATGTTCTGGGCATGTTCGGTGAATGTCACTGGATATTATTTAGGTTGCCTTTCTGTACTTTAGAAAAATAGGATTTATGCAAGGTTGGGATATGTAGGTAGTGAAAAGCAAAAGTCCAACAGGACACACCGCCTTGAAGCAAAAGGAGACTTGATATCATCCACACAAATAGCAATTATACAGGTGACTTTCACAAAGTAAACTGTAAGTATAGGAGCTCAACTTAGATTGGGAAATTGGTGAATGTGTGTATAAAACTGTAGAAATTAACTCTATGCCCTCTCACTACAGTCCTCATCCAGATTAGGCTTGATGAAACCTTCCTGCAACATTTTTATGCACAGGTATGTGTATTCAGTGACCAATACCTCTCCTATTCTGCTCACACACAGATGCAGCAAGTGATGCTTACAATAAAATAAATGCAATTCAAACAGAAAATGAATAAAATAATACAAATGAAAACATATTCATTAATGCACCAATATATATGTAAATACAGCATCCACCCAACTTACAGCATCTGCAGCAATTGAGATCAGTTGCTAAGGGCCTGCCTAATTGAAAAAGATATTTGCCAGCCAGCAAAGAGAACCAAAAAGGAGCCAGTCTAGCCCAGTGACATATTTAAGTCTTTTACTCCAAGTCTCAAGTCAAGTCTCAAGTCTGGAAGCCAACTTTATACCCCAATTAAAATTCCAGAATTATTGGACAGAGTCAAATAATGTCAGTTTTAACAATTTAAGCAGTCGGCCCTCCACATTTGCAATTTTGCCAGCACAACTTTGGGCATAGGGAAAAGGATTCTTCTTACCCCCCATTACTGAAGCTTCAAAAGCTTTAGAAAGAAAGATCCGTCCTCCTCAAGCCCGTCACCTAACACATTTGCTGTTCCCCTCTGAGAAATGCACCCTGCACTCTGGGGGTGAGTCTAGTCTTTTGCTCTTAGGAAACATTTTAGAAGGCTCCTCTGACATGCAGCAGGGACAGGCTGCTGAGCAGACCTCAACCCTGCCTCAAGCCCATTGCCTAACCCATTTGCTGTTCCTCTCTGAGAAATGCACCCACCCTTTGGGCTTGAGATAGATTGCCATGTGACCAGCAGGCAAAAAGAGATGGAGGCATTGTTCAAAGTTGTAAGGTTTCTAGATGAATGTGTTATGTTACTGAACCAAGGACCGCAAGTCAGACACTAAAAATATACAAGTCTTGAATTGAGTCAAGTCAGTGCCTCATTTATTGCCGAATCGAGTCCGAGTCAAGTCACTGAAGAGACTTAAGTCCAACTTGAGTCCGAGTCTATCAACTACATCACTGATCTAGCTTCCCTTAGTACAGAAGTCCAGAGTGTAGGAGCAGAAACTGGCAAAACCTCCTCTTGCATCCCCACCAGATGCGCCTCATCTAACAGGGAAGGATCATCACCACTCACCATAAGATTTCAAAGCCTGGACAAGGGCAATGAGAGAATATGATTCTTCTGATGGCCTGGACCCAAGTCACATAGGGTTATTATAGGTCAAAACCAGAACTCTGAATTGTGATCAGTAGCCAGTAAAGCTACTACAAAGAGAGAGAGTCCTGTGCTTCCTGTACGCACCCTCAGTCAATCAAGCGCATTTTAACTTTTATTAGCCATTTTGAAATGCTGCTCTGGGGGAAAAAAAAACTGGACGAATACTGATGATGGAGGAGGAGGAGGATAGATAACCTTGGACTACAGAGAAAAACATGTCTTCTGGTCCAAGGCAGTGTAATTCTGAATTCTGGACATTACAATCCTTTTTGGATCTGTGTGTCAAGAGGCTTTGTCCTCTGTTCTCCAACCACCTGCCACTTTCCTTGCCATCCATGGCTCGGTCCCATTCAGTCACTGTTGGACTGACACCTGGACAGCCATGTAGTTCTTAGGCTCACAAACAAAACTGTTCCATGGGACCCAGGTAGCAACGTAAAGAATTCTTATTCTCAATGAGAAAGCGTGTCTCAGCTCCCCACTGAGAAAAACCAACATCTGCATCATCATCATCTAGCATTTTCGGACATCTTCAAAAAAATGCTTGCATAGGGGATGTTGGGGTTCACCTGCAATGCCAGGGTCTCCTTACGATTTGGGGGAATTATAGCTTAAAGGAGGCAGTGAGAGGAGGGTAACAGCAGGATATTTCCATTTACATATACCAGTACTAACTGTAAGAGAGGATTCCACTTAAAGCTAAACAAATTATTTTATTTGAATTAACACTAGAAGAATCAGACACTCTTAAGAACCATACAAGGCTCTCAGAAACTTAGGCCAGAAATGTTGGATAATGAGAGATTGGGTGAAAAGGGTGATAGTTACCAGTTCTGAAGAAGGGGTCACAGCAGACGGAGACAGTGTCTGAGGGTAGCACAGAAAAATGGCAGTTTGGGGGCACTATGTACTAAGTACTGCAACTAGCTGGTGCTGAAGCTGGGTTTTTATACAGTATTTCACACCATGAAGGGATGCATTGACAAAGCTTAATGGCTTTCCCACAGGACTGATAAAGGGGTCTGGAATGGGCTGATTGCTTAACTGCAGAGTGACAAAACACCCTGGGCAGTTTGTCTTTCATTGCATTAAAAAATGCCAAGAGCCTGAAGCAGTAAAGGGATTAGCACAAACCCATCAGCACTGGGTTTTTTCTGCATAATCCTATCTGATCTTTCATGACCCTGAGCAAATCTCTGGCCAGCATAACCCCAATTGTGTTAGTAAGTCTGATTTATGAAACTTGCTTGGGGGGGTGGTAGGGTATGGTAATAATGAGTTCTTATTGCTCGCAATGATAAAAGCAAAAATTAATATTCTTAGCGGACAAGGTAACGTTCGCGTCCGTCGCAGAGGCTTCCGCACAAGCCCCACTTGCCATCAACATATGCTGTCAAAAGTTCAGTCTACTAGATACTTCATCGTTAGTAGATGAATAAAGAATTTGTTACTGCCCTGGCTAGCCCGAGCTTGGGGGATATAAAAAGATATCTTTTGATATCAGTAATTCGGTTTCACATACCCATTTCCCTCCACGTGCTTGCGAGGCCCCCCGACAAGCACGCATACAGGCTCGGCCGATAATCGCCGTAATATTCCAAAACAATACAGGTAGGCCAGAAATAGCCAACTTGCAGCTTCAGGAGACCTCAAAGGCAAGTACTCAATTATGTATGCACACAACTTTCAAAAGATCCTCTGCCCCGCACTGGCAGCTTGATGATCTGACTATACAACGCTCAAGTACTCTGCGTTTGCATACTGGCTATCCTATTGACAATTTGGCTATAACTCAATCATTCAAATTCTGACCTTTCGGAGGCTTTGTCTCCAGCCCCAAACTCATTGTTTTCCCCAAGTCTGAACTAGCCTGCAGTCACAATTCTCTTTATAAAAACCCCTGACTTTGAGCATTTCCTCGGATCGCTCTTGGCTTCCATCCCACCTTGCTGTCGCTTTGTCCAACGAGCCTTCCCCTCAGCTTCACGTGCTGAGATCCACGCTCCCCAGCTTCTCCGCTTCCAACCAGGCTTCAGGACAGGTGAAGTATCACCCAAAGCAACAACTCCTCTAAAAATCCCTCTATCCCACTCTAACCTTTATTTCTTTAGTTATCTGTGTGAGTGTGCTGCATACACTGTTTGACTGTGTTTTAACAAAACAACATTTATTATTTCAACTTCTGTGTGCTCCTTGACTCAGCGTGACCCCGTAAACATAGGGTTCAAGATCTCGCTACATTACATTGCCCCTCGTATTGCTCGGCTGTGCTCTTGGCTAATTTCCCCAACTTATATAATTGAGAGCGCATTTAGGTGTCCCTCCCGGGACCCCCAGGAATCAGGGTAACAAATTGCTCTAATAGGAAAGACATATGGATCCTGAAACAGGAAAAAGAAGGGCATGAACTCCCCTAGGGCTAAGTTGGGACTGCTGAGCCTCCCTGAAATGGTCAGTCACCAGGGATCAGAGCCACCAACACTTCTATATAGTTGAGCCCCCATCTTTGCATTAAGTGAATGCATATTCTATATTTCCCCTTTCCTTGATATTTTCATTTTCTGCTTTAAACAATTTTATAATGCTTCTTTTATCATTTTGTCATAGTCTCCATGGTAGTCACATTAACTGTTTTAATTGGTGGTGGTACTGTCTACCTCAATGCATTTTGTGTTTTTACTGTTTTGCAACAACATCTAGGAACAGTGGCTCGAGCACTGGACTCTGACTCTGAAGAATAGGGTTCAAATCCCTGCTCGGCCATTAAAACCCATGGGTGATCTTGGGCAGGTCACACTCTCAGCCTCAGAGACAGGCAAATGCAAATCAAATCCCTTCTGAATGAATCTTGCAAAAAAAAAAAACCATGATAGGACCATCTTAGGATTACCGTAAGTTAGAAATGACTTGAAGACACACAGTTACAACTAACCAAATTAGCCCTGTGAACCTACCAACTCCCAGGTATCTGTGGTCACACAGTGGCTCCTCTCTCTGACTTCCTCTTTCTCTTTCCTTCTTCTGACCAAGAGGGTGGTGAGCCACCATCCCTTACAGTTTCTCTGCCTAAAACTTTCTCCCTAGTTACCTAGAAGTCAGGAATATTTAGATACAAAAAGTAAAAGCATATTTCAATCCCAAAAGTCACCATCATCCCCTAAAACAGGGGTTAACATCCAAGAAAACTACTTCAAGCTCAACTGTTTACCTTCTCCATCATCTAGAAGAGTCAGCATCCCCAGAGCTGAAAATCATATAACTCAATAGCCATTTCATACTCCATCCACCCACTCCTGATGCCCCATAGTGGCTGATGTATGTCAGCCATTCTTCTTTGTTTCCATCAAGAAGCATTAAAGTTGACAGCCATCGTGAAAAGTGTAGGGTTATGAAGTCAGCCCAGAAGCAAAGCCTGTATTGCCAATAGCTGACACTAGTCACATTGATCTCTACCTAGCAGTCTCTACTTTCCATGAAAAGAAGTCATCTGATGAGAACTGACATTGGCTAGGAGAGGAGAAGATTACCTAGGAAGCCAACTGCTAGGTGGAACACTGTGGGGAAAATGACACTGGACACAACTGAGATCTCCACATTCACCTTTGGCCAGTGGATAAAGTGTCTGCCCTAATGTGTGGCATTAAGAGTATGTGAGCAGCAGAATGCTAATAGGCCCTTTAAGTCTGTATCACATGGCCACTGGCAGCCAGAAGATCCCAAATTCTACTTTGCCTTCAGCTGCGCTTTCTGGAATTTGTTTCATTCATGGGCATTCAGTCAAAGAGGTTGGCAGCATTGCCTGTTGCATGCAAGCAAATCACACCTCTGTGAAGGGACTGTGTATTTCAATCATGAAGTAGACAGACGCATGGAAATATGGTAACAGTCAAAGAACAGATACCCTATTCTTGAAGGTCTGGGTTTTCATTTTCCATCCACAGTGGAAAAATGATTTCTGCCCATGTTGCTGTAGAGCAAATACTTGATTAAACCTTAAGACACAAGGTCTTCTTCTTGTTGTTGTTGTGTGCCTTCAAGCTGTTTCCAACTTATCGTGACCCTAAGGTGAACCTATCATGGGGTTTTCTGGGGCTGAGAATGTGTGTTACGCCCAAGGTCACCAATTGGGTTTCCATGGCTGAGCAGAGAATTAAACCCTGGTCTCCATGGTTGCAGTCCAATGCTCAAACCACTGTGCCACACTCAAGCTGGCTGTCATGTTTCCTCTCAGTTTGTCTAGTTACATTTATGCATTACTATGCATTACTCATGGATTACCATCTATAGCTGAGCAAACAGAAAACCTGAGAGACAGAGTGTAATATGCTTTGAGATATGCATGGAACCCTATATAGTCTTGTTACTCCTATTGCTCTAATAGCAATAAGGAGGCAGGGCCACAAAGAGAATGTTTGTCTGGAACTCTGGAGAATGTTTGTTTCCAACAGAAATGAAAGTGAAGTGGCAGGGTGATAATGAAGGTGGAGCTCAGAATTAACAAACTATAAACAGTGTAAGTCACCTGTGGTGAATTATACTGGCCAGGTGGGAATAACAAGGCTATTGTGAAATTTTAAAACTGAGAACAGTGCCTTATTTGTGTTAAGAATAATATTTTCCAATTACTCCACTAGTTTATTCCACTCGGTCGCAGTCCCCAGAAGCATTGCGCCTGACGGGAAGGCTCCCCCGTCAAGCTAGTGAACTCCCTGATATACAGGGAGCCTGAAAACTCCGTTAAGCCAGAATTGGGAATGGCAAAGTGTCCATTTGGGAACAGAGTGGCCACCGTGGGTCCTGAGGCTGTGGGAGAATTGTGCACTTTGGTAGAGCAGGGGGGAGAGGGGTTCACCCCCTATATGGACATTACATTCTCTGTGTCCAGATCTCTTGTAAAGCATATAGATCAATTTGCTTCATTTTTGCTTATAGGAGACAAGAAGCCCTTTGTCTATAGCAGCAGTAACATTCCTATAGCATTACAGCCTTCTTGCGTTGTATTTAAACTGACAGTACACTTTTTCTAGATTCCTATCAGAGCTATGTATGAACTAAGTTTAAACACTCAATCCCTTTTTTCTTTTCTTTTTTCTTTGCTCCTGTTCATCTGGGATACAATCACTCTAACTTTTGTACGCTTGGATTTGTATGTGGATGGTGAAGTCTTTTTTTTCCCTTGGAAAAGGACTGATTGCCTTTCTTCTGATGCTTGATTGTGCTGTTTTGCTATTAATTCAACTCTCTTGTGTCAAGGATTTGGATTTTATTTCCATTTGATTCATACTAATAGTGGAAAAAGACTCTGTTTTTACTACTAAGACAAGCCTGCTGGATATTATAAAGACAAGACAATGGTGTCTAGATTGAGGGAGGTACTGGTACCACTCTACTCTGCTTTGGTTAGACCTCATCTGGAATACTGTGTCCAGTTCTGGGCACCCCAATTCAAGAAGGACATGGTCAAGCTGGAGCAGGTCCAGAGGAGGGCGACCAAAATGGTGAGGGGCCTGGAAGCCGTGCCTTATGAGGACAGACTTAGAGAGCTGGATATGTTTAGTCTGCAGAAGAGTAGGTTAAGAGGGGACATGATAGCCATGTTTAAATATTTGAAGGGATGCCATGTAGAGGAGGGAGTGGGTTTGTTTTCTGCTGCTCCAGAGACCAGGACAAGGAGCAATGGATTCAAGCTGCAGGAAAGGAGATTCCACATGAACCTCAGGAAGAATTTCCTGATGATCAGGGCTGTCCAGCAGTGGAATATGCTGCCTCAGAGTATAGCGGAGTCTCCTTCTTTGGAGGTTTTTAAGCAGAGGCTGGATGGCCATCTACCAGGAGTACTTTGAGGGTGTTCCTGCATGGCAGGGGGTTGGACTGGATGGCCCGTGTGGTCTCTTCCAACTCTACATTTCTATGATTCTATAAAGATGGAATTTGTAAAGTTATTTATCCAGTTTGTCTGATGCACAGTGCTGTACTAATTTTAACATCTCTGGGAAAGTTTATATAAAAACTCCTCTTATGTAATGTTTTGAGAACACAGCCTTGTTGTTTAAGAATATAGGAAACACTGAATTTATCTTGGCTTCAATTGTGGATTGAGACACTCAAATTAAAAATGACCTAGGAAGGTCTGAGGATGTACCTGAATACTTTTTGCATTTCTTGGCTGAATTTAGACAGGCTAAAGTATTTACAGAGAAAAAAAATTTTGACGTGCTTACAGAACCACTGTCACAGTTTTCACAAAAGCTTGAAGATACAGTTGAGGAAGATAAGGATTTTAAAATACAACAAATGACTGAAATGATATACAGGCAATTGGAGGAAAAGAAGATTCATAGAATCATAGAGTTGGAAGAGACCACAGGGGCCATCCAGTCCAACCCCCTGCTATGCAGGAACACACACCAAAGTATTCCCAACAGATGGCCATCCAGCCTCTGCTTAAACACCTCCAAAGATTCAACAAAACATTTGCAAGACCTGACTTGTGATTTGGAAAATATATTTATACAAAACGATATAAACTTTCAGCATGTGAAGAAGAAAGTTAACATAGCTGATTTTGGAAAAATGAAGTATATAAGGAATGTCACAACCCAATCTGCAACTGTGAAGCTGAATGATAACATGGACTGTGAACTTACCTCATTTTGGAGAATGTACAACAATCAGTTTATGAGCTTACACGAAGTCCTTTCTGGGATACAGGAGAATAACAACTAATTGATGGGCTTACTGAAGGATAGATTTCCATGGAAAAAATCTTTGTCTCATATGGGATCGACTTGAAGAATTGATTTTCATATATGAAGATGAAAGATAAAGATTATGCAAGGTTGCTTTGATCATATTTAAGGAAAACTTAAGTGTGACCCAGTTTTTTGGGAAAAAAACAGAAGAAAGAAAAAGAAGAAGAAAGTGTTGGATGAAGAAATGGTTTGTGATTTATGGTTTATGAAAACGGTTTATGATTATAAGTTATTAGTGGAAAAAGTTACGAAGGGACTGAAGATATTTGAGGATGATAAAGATAGCATTTTCCTCTTTTTTCTTAAAGTGTTAATTCTAAACTTGTTATTTTTACTATCACAAGAGTAATTGGAAAATAGCTTCACTTTGTTGATTTTAAAAGTTACTTACTATTTAGAAAAATATTATTTTAAGAATTATTAATTTGAATATAGAACAGAATAAGAATAAGGTACTAATGACTAAAATTGTTAAATAATTAAGTTTTTAAAAATGATACTCAATAAGTAAGCTTGAATTATTACTAATAATTTACACAGAATTATTGACAATTAATAATTAAGAACCATTTTCTGTTAAACAATTTTTAAGTTTAGCTCTATTATGAAAATAAATAATAGGCAACAAGTATTAACCTTAATTCTATTTAAGGATCTAATAGTTAGCTGTTATTGCTATTCACTGTTTGTAATGGGGCAGGAACCAATTTTTACTCATGTGTAGCACTGTAGTTGCTTTGTAATTTAGTTTAGTTTGATATTTGTAGTTTTGGTGTGGTTTTTTTTGATAGCCTATTGTTATGTTGTTTATTTCTATAGTTTATTTTCTTTTGTAATTATGTTTTTTGTAGTGTTTAAAAAGAAGAAAAATATTTGCACTCTGAACCATTCTCTATCCTGTCCTCTTGCATTTGAATCTGGCCCTGTAAGTTCTTTCAGGGGAGTTTGGCTGCTGACATTCTCCAGCTCTTGAGAGTTGTTATTAGGGATTTCCTGACTGGGATAACAGCATACTGTCTGGCAGGAGGAGGCAGTATGCTGACAATATTTTGCAGCTGCAGCCACCACCACTAACAAGTGTCAGCTGCAAAAGTGTGGGTGAATATGGGGTGGCACATATATTTTCTTTGCATTTCCATTCATGGCTAGGTTAGGAACAGCAATAGCCCTGGCAAATCACAATGTGCTATAATCCCCCTTGGAGTGGCCCCAGCCAATGTAGGCTTCTCTTGTATATTTGTCTACGTTATAGAGAGCTGCACAATTTGGTGTCTATCAGGCTTACTCAATGCTCAATGTTCATCATGATACATACACGAAGTACAGAAATATTGTTTGGTCTTCCTGTGCCAATTTGACAGGGATGGGGGTATGTGACTCAGGGCAGGAGTGGCTGCGAATGTTATTTTGTAGGGAAAATGTCCAAATTGAAGTGCAATTTTTGTGCATTTTGTAGAAAGAAAAGATTGATCATACATGACAGAACAGACTATGAATAAATGCAAAACTGCTAGAGACTGGGAACAGACTGATCTTTGGGTCCAAAAAAAGAAGGTACTTTGTCCTGTACCCACGGTTGCATACAGAAGGGCTTGGCTCACAAACAGAAGTTATGTGATCCAAACAGGGCATGGTACAACAAAAACAAAGCCATCCCCACATATTCAGTAAGATGGTGGGTATGAGACTTGCAAGACCACTGAGAGGGTGGTTTCAGTGCAAGTTGTCCCCACTCCCTAAAAACTATAGGTCCCAATTCAGTGAGGACTTCTTTTTCAAAAAAACAAAAAACAAAAACCTTACCTATTTAAGGACCTCATTCCTGCAGTGTAGGTAAAAATCACAGAATTAACCTAGTCCAGGAATTACTGGCTGAGGTCTTTCGATGCAAATATCTCATTTTGTTTTGCTGCAATATTGGAAGCATAGTGCATTGCACTCAGATTCCCAAGAATTCCCAACATTTGCTCTCTGTTTTCAGGGATGTTGGGTTTTTTTAAAAAATTATTTTAAAATATTTTTTAAATAAGAGGAACAGCATGATAGCACAGCTCCACTGTCATGCTATTAATGATTAATGCCCAGAAAAAACACAGGGTTTAAGAAGAATTTTAAGAGTAAATATTCAAAATGTAAAGAATAACAATACAAAAGTAGAAAACAAACATGGGGCATTTCTACACTGCACTGTTATAGTGCTATTTTAACATCCCGTGGAATTCTGGGGATTGCTGCTTACTGAGGCCAAAAATACCCCTTCCTAAACCCCAATTCCTAAGATTCCATAGAATGTTGAAAGTGGAATAATAGCACTATAACAGTGTAGTGTGGAAATGGCCATGGGAACTGGCACCACCGAAGTGGCTACACAGTATTGTCACGCTGTCAACTCTACGTGACAGCAAACAGCATGAAGATAATAAGGCGGGTATCTTGTAACCTAGCAGATGACCCATAATGAGAGGGATGCAGTAGATGCTTCTTACATCTTCTAAAGTGCGTCTTCCAAATCACCATCTTTGCTTGTTTTAGAACAGGGCTAGGGTCTCTGTAGCCCTCCAGATGCTGTTTAACATTTAGAGATAGATGGCTATGATGTTGGTTCATCAACATCTAGAAAGCTACAGTTCCCCTTCCCTTCTTTGAAGCTTTGGGCTCAGTCTCTGAATCATGATAAAGGTAACATTTTAAATACGCTGTACTTCAAATGCATACACAAACTTCGCTCTGAATTTAAATTTGTCATAACTGCCTCAGACCAGTTAAACTATTACTATTAACACAGTGTTGCACTAACACAAATTTCAAACATGAAATGAAATTTAAGCCTATAACAGAGATTGATTTATAGGCTTACCACATTTTATAGAGTGCAAACTACTGCATGTCACTTAGTGTACCATTTTCAGGCTATATTCCTTGAGCAAAGACAATCAGCCCAGCTTACAGAATGCCACTCAGTTGCTGCTAAAGCAAAATGAATTTGATACAGTCTTCTTTCAGAAGTAAACAAGAACAGAAACATCTTATTTCATTGGACTTCTGATACTAAGTGGGTGGATTCACCGCAAGTTTTACTTTGACCTCAAAAACAACAACCAAAAACAGCAAGTGGATGCTGCTAAACGCTAGAACTAGGCTGGATGTTCCCAAAAGAAATCCTTTTAAAGCTTTCATGGAGAAGGGGAAATGAGAGAATATTTCACAAAATCACACAACTTGCATTCGTCACTTTCCCTGCTGTTCCACTGCTCCTGGTTGTCATGTCTCAGACAGACCAGGCAGAGCTAATAATAATTAGCAGACTGTAGGAGCAGGACTTTACTCACAGCAAGGAGCAAGAGAGAGAAACATCAGTCCAAAGGAAATCCAAATTCAAAGCCAAAAGCCCAAGATTCCAAGATATCCAATCTAAAGGAGCCAGCCAGAATCGTGGTCACACAGCAGGCAAAGGTCCAACAGGAGACTTGTTTGAGAGAGGAACTAGCAGTCATCAGCTCTCTATATAACTGCAGTCCCAGTCCCTGGACTAACAGAGGAAAGACCAATGGGCATTTTATGTGGGCGTTCAGCCCACAGGTTTTGAGGGGCAGGTCCAGATGTTTGTTTCAGTGCCTACTTAAGGCTACTATGACTAGTGAGGCAGCTGCTGCTGTCGCCTGCAACAGCTATGGTATGTTTATGTTCTTGCTGGAGGATGTAGGTAGGTGTATCTACCCATATCCTGGAAGGAAGTGCAGGTTTGGTTGTCCTGTTGGAAGAGAAGGTCCATCAACTTGACGTCCATGTATCTACACTTCAGCCTCCTGCTGTGTCTCTCAATCCTGGCACGAGGTCTTCCAGGGCTGCCACTTAGCCAATTTGACCATCTGCATTGGCATCTCAACCTCCTCAGCCAGGAGCACTCACACTCTGAGGATGTCTGGCAGATCCCAGATGTCTAGCCCCAGAAAACTTGGATTTTATCCACATCGAACTAGTTGCTCACCCTCCCAGCCAATCACGAAAATTCTCTTCCATAGCCTGCCACTGACTGTGAAGGTTGTTTTAAAGCAACTCCACATGCACTTTTTCTTGCCTTGAATAGGTCTTCAAAACATGCCCACAGACTTGCTATGAAACCAGGAAAACTGCCAAGTTACAGGGCACCCAAGTCATGATGACTCACCTACCATTCTGCTACTTGTCCCTCCAAATGGGTCCTAATATGTCATACCTTGGTCCCTTCTGATTGAAGCAGAGCTCTCAGCTAACAAGCATTAAGGCCAACAGGCATTTTGCATACGAGTTTAGCAGAAGAATTTTGAGGGTGAATTTTGGGAGTTCTGTTTCAGTGCCTACTTAGGACTACTGAGCATGGATGGTGAGGGAACTGCAGTAGCCACCAGCAACAGCTGTGGTATATTTGTGTTCTTGCTGGAGGATGTGGGTAGTTACACCTGAAGAAAGTGTAAACTGGTTGCTCTGTTGGAGGAGAAAGTCCAGCAGTTTGAACCCTGTATATTCACTCTTCAGCAAGTTAGGGAGCATGAGGTTTCTTTAGACAGAGCAGAGCAGAGCATACTGGAACAGGAACACACAGGGAATGTCTCTGAGGAGAGGGTCAGTACCCAAACACAAGAGGTAGACATTTGGAGGAATGTGACACAAAAAGCAGAAAGCCCAGGGATCATTCTGTGTGTTTGGAGCTACAAAATCTATTCAAAGCTCTCTCCCTTACCAGTGATGATGAGGAGAAGGAGCAACAGTAACAGTGTTAGTCCTCAAAGAATGTTCAAGTGACCTTGGAAGATTCAGCACATGGACTGGCCCCTGCCAATCACCAGAGAAGACATGTAGTGGTATGGAGTGCCCTGCTGGGAGGAGCAGATTCAATGGTTTGCAGGCCTGATAGGATGTCTTAAGCAATGTGCTGTCTCCCAGGTGTAAAGATTTATAATATAAAAGAGTGGCTGAGAAGACTCATCAAGACCACTGACTGTTTCCTCTTTGTTTTGGTCCATGTGGGAACTAATGAAATTGCAAGGCGTAACCTTCAGGATATCACAAGAGATTTCAAGGCTCTGGGTAGGAAGCTGAAGGTACATGATGCACAGGTTGTAATTTTGTCTCTCCTCCCAGTTGAAGGTGCCAGTAATGGTTTGGCTTATTGGACCGTGGACTGCGGTTTCATGGAGATGGGTTTCTGCCAAGTGAAGAGTTCCACCCCATACAGCTGGCAGGAACATTTTTGCTAAGAGTTTCACAAACCCCATCAGCTTTAAACTGAAATTTCTGGGGAGGGAGACAGTATTCTTAAGGGCAGGAGTTCATGAAATGCTGGAGATAAGACCCTGAATGTCGTACAGAGAAGTGATGAAGACCACAAGAAACAATCAGTGGGAGGGAGAGAAAAAACTTAAATAAGCAGCTGGGGGAATGAGCCATTATCTTAGATGTCTATACACAAATGCACAGACCATGGGAAATAAATGCAAAGACTTTACACGTTAAAGCAAGTATGACAGAATAGCCTTTACTGAAACTTGGTGGTCTGGCGCCAGACTGGGTCAGTACTTACCAAAGGCAGTAAAGCTGTCCAGTTGGAGGCTCTGCTGTCGCAATAACAGTGCGACCCATTTGGCAGTGCTGCCAGAAAGCAAGTTGATAACAAACCCCACTCTATGTTGTCTGTTGGAAATTCCTATGCCCACAGGTTTGGAAACAGGGTACACTGCCTCCCAAAAGCTGGAAGGTTTGCTAGAGTTCCATCAAACTTCTCAGGGCAGGCTAGGAGCACTTTGGGTGGAGGATGACTGGCGCTGCAACCTGCAGCTGAGTGGTTAAGTCTGTAACTTGCTGAGCCAACTGGCTTTTTTTCACCAAATAGCTGTTCATAGCCTGCAGCAGGCTCCATAGTAGTCGGCAGCCATATGGGTTGGTTCCAGGCAAGCAGTGTTTAAAAGGGCCAGAAACAAACTGTCCTGCTTCAGTGCCAGCTGTTCATTGCCCAGCATAGAGTACTGGGCTATCAGGAGGCTGTTCACATTCAATAATGCTTGTTTGTTCAGGGTGGAACAGAAACGTAGTCAAGAAACAGTCCAGGAATCAAATGGGCAACACAGTCAGACAGTCCGAAGTCAGAAAACCCAGGCAGGTAACGAGGAGGGAATCTAGAGGACACAAGCCAAAGGCCAGTTGCTTTCATCATCAAGCAACTGCCCTCTGCCTTCATTAAGAAGTCTGGAGCCAAATGGCTATCATCCCAGCCTGATTAGTACCTGGTGCGCTTGCATCTGCTTGTCCTCCTTCAAGGCTGCTGTTCACCTGTGGAAACTGAGTCCTCACCTCTGACAAAAGGGTGCTCACCAATGACTCTTCTTCATAATGGAGAGAAGTGACTAATGGCGTGCCACAGGGTTTTGTCCGGGGCCCACTGCTATTCAACATCTTTATCAGTGATGTGGATGACAAAACAGAGGAAATGCTTATCAAATTTTCAGATGACATCAAATTAAGAAGGAGTAGCTAATACCCCTGAGGACAGGATCAGAATTTGAAATGATTTTAACAGATTAGAGAGCTGGGCCAGATCTAACAAAATGAATTTCAACAAGGAGAAATGTAAGGTATTACATTTGGACAGAAAAAATGAAATGAACCTGTATTGGATGGGTAAGAGCTAGTTTGACCACAGTACATGTGAAAGTGTTCTAGGAGTCTTATTAGATCACAAGCTGAACACAACTAAACAGTGTGATGTGGCAACTAAAAACGCGATTCTAGGCTGCATTAATAGGAATAGAGTTTCTAGGCTGAAGGAAGTAACAGTACTACTCTATTCTGCTTTGGTCAGATTTTACCTGGAATATTATGTCTGGTTCTGGGCACAAATCAAGAAGGACACTGAAAAGCTGGAAGGCAACCAAAACTGATAAAAGGCCTGGAAACCATGCCCTCTGAGGAGTGGCTTAGGGAGCTGGGTATGTTTAGCCTGGAGGAGAGAAGGTGACATGATAGCCAAGTTTAAATAATTGAAAGAATGTCATACAGAAGATAAAGCAAGCTTGTTTTCTGCTGTTCCAGAGACAAGGACATGGAGCAACAGCTTCAAGGTACAGGAAAAGATATTCTACCTAAACCTTAGGAAGAAAAACTTCCTGATGGTAAGTGCTGTTCAATAGTGGTATACCATGACTCACAGTGTGGTGGAGTCTCCTCCTTTGGGGCTTTTTAAACAAAGGCTGGATGGCCATCTGTCAGGAGTGCTTTGATTGTGTCTTCCTGCATGCCAGGGGATTGGACCAGATGGTCCCTGTGGTCTCTTCCAGCTCCATGATTCCCTCAAAATAACATGGAAATTACTTTCGTTATAACTGCTGAGAACTAGATCAGCGTTTTCACTACAGAAACCTCCTATCAGATCTAGTTGTTCAGATGATGATTCAAACAAAGGTTTTCTGAGGCTAGGAACGTTCTGCAGATCCATGGGCTCCTGTTTAATCATTCACATACCAATTCTTTCTTTGATTTCCTAAATGCTCTAACCACAGTCTGACCTCTCACATGAGCCATTATAGTTAGGGCCAAGGTATTTAGCTCTAGAAGCTTCCGAAGCCAGCCACCACACAGGCAAGTAGATCCATTGTTTGAGGCACAGAGACCATGAACAAGAACCAAGTAATATTAAAATCTAATGCCCAAGATTTCTTGGTGCCCTTTTTTTCTCTGTGTCATATTTCAAAGACCGTAAAACTGAAGCAGAAACGCTTTAAATAAAAAAATCTAAACTGTTAATATTTTCAAGCATATCCTTTTAAATACAGATAAATAACCTATGTATCTGTCTGTGAAAATCTCTACATAAGGTCTATTTTCAATTCTTCAAAAAATTCTAATTACATAAGATTCTGTATTTTCTTGACTAACAGGTTTCTGGTTCATAGGATGAAACAGAGGTCAAATTCATGCATGACACCAATTTTCCAGAAAAGTTGCTATCAAAAGACCAATATCTTCTAACATTGGCATTGATGCACTCCTAACAGTTAGTCCTTATTTTACTACTGTGAAATCCCAATTATTTCTCAGAATAAAACCTGATCATTTTTTTAAAAAATAATGTGCATTTTTTCAAAGCATGAAACAAAATCCACTGATAAATTTAACCTGAGAAATACTTCCAAATAGTGCAAACAGAAAGCCTAACCTAAAATCATGCACAGTTCAAGGATCATTCCTATACATTCCTAAGTTGGAGAGTACTTTTCTGTTTCACTTTGGTTGTTTTGATTACTTACAAATAACAGCTTATTTTCAAGCCAGTGACTAGTTATAGCATTTTCACATGCCTTCAATGGAGGGAAAGAAAAGGAAAAATAAATGTTGGAAGAAAACGTACAGAGGCTGAACCAAGAAAGAGACAGAGAGAGAGAGAAAAAAATTAATTCCTGGTTAAAATGGTCAGTTCTGTTAGTGACAATTAATAGATAGAAAAATTAAGAGTATCTTGAGTACACCGCTGTCCAAACCTTCATATTATCAATAGTAATGTAAGATACGAGTTGGTGAAGATTTTCTACACGATATAACAAGATGACTTTTAAGTACACATGTAAGAGAAGGCTAAATATTTTCTAGTCAAGCACTTCACACAATTTTCAAGTACCAGCATACCTTTCAGAAGCCGACAAATAGCCTTCATAACAGTAGCCTTCTTTTGCCATTGTTCCTCAAGTAACTGTTGACATAGTCCCCTTGAAGAGACGTTCTATTTTACTAAGAGGGCTAAACAACCACTATAAGACTAATTCATCAATCCAACAATACCTCTTTCAACACCTCCTAAGCATTCAGCTTCCATGCAATCTCCTTTCTCTTCTGTTAAATAGCAGTTTAGGTGCTGGTTTCCTGCTTCTGACATATATAAATATTTTCGTGGTGGTGGTGGCGGCAGCCAGGACAGAACACTAGCTTTGGTCTGGGAAACTTATTCAAGTCCTACTCAGTCAATTAAGATTACTTTAAGGAAAACAGCATCTCTGTCGGCCTAACCTGTGCCATGGGGTTATTGCAAAGGTAAATAAAGGGAACGATGTACTCTGCCTTCAGCTCCTCAGAAGAAGAACTTTTCTTTTGCAGAAAGCACAGTGATTCCACATAAGTAAGGCTTGTCTTTTTGCCTGCTTTGCAAGGACTGAGGGATAGCCAAAATTAGAACAGCCTTGAGCACAAACTAATGCTGGTGATAGATGGTGCTGCACAACAATGGGGACAGCTGGTAGACAGCAAAAAGAATGGGTAGCAGTGCATCTCCAGCCATCCAGGAATCTCTCAGTTCCATCCTGAGAAGTTCCACCCTGGTGAAGTGGCTGCAGCAGCTGTTGTTATCCTATTCTTCCCAGAATATCTCTGCTGCAATGTAGCTTTCAGTTAAGTGAAGTCTAAGAGGAACTGAGCCTAATTTAAAAACTTAAAAATAAAAGTTAAGATGGCATCAGCCACAGTTGTCCACCTAGGGGATTGCTGTTGTTGCTGTGGTACCTTCAGGATGCTTCCAACTTATGGTGACCCCTCAGGAGAACCTATCATCAGGGTTTTTTGGGGCTGAGAGTATGTGATGTGGCCAAGGTCACCCAGTGGGTTTCCATGGCTGAACAGGGACTCAAACCACAGTTTCCAGGGTTGTAGTCCAATGCTTTAACTACTATACCATGCTGGTTCTAATACTTGGGTATTTGTTAAATCTTGCAGTGAAATTTGTTGCTCTTCCTATGTTTTGAATGGAAAGAACGGTTTTCCAGCAGGTCAGAAGGAACAAAAATTAATCTGATAGATTAGTCTTGCCCTCTGTTCTCTTGGATCCTTGAAGGGAGGAGGGCTCTAATACCAATTTTGAGACTTTCAGCCCTCTGGTATAAAGCTTAATTTCACTAATGTTGCATGCTTTAGTAGTTGTTATTTTATACCTGAGATATGGTGTTACTGCACCAATTCAAAGAGGTACAATTCAAAGTTTGTTTTTTAGTTTGCTCATCAAATTCTAAAAACACTGTCATTTGACACAGCCTTTTCAAAATGCAGGTTTCCTCATGCACTCCCTGAAATTAAAGGAATTTGGCTATATCAGTCCTTCCAGCATTGCCTGCAGGAAGGCAGATAACAAAAAAAGTCATTTAACTCATCTCAGTCACTTTTGTCTTTTTCACTTGCCATTTAAACCTTTACCAGCTGGCAAAGTCCACCAGCCTAGGCTCCTTGTAATACTTCCTTGTAATACAGAAAGCCCATTATGACCAATTGAAAGGGACTTGTAAAATCTTAGGTTAACAGATATGCCCTGATGCAAGTTTTTGTGGACGAAAGACCAGTCCATCAGAATGAAGGTGATTATCAGACAAGGAAGCTATGCTTCCTACTTTAAGGTCTTTGGAGAAATGTCACTATCAGAATGTAATCAAAAGACACTTTCCTCTTCACACTGCTATTATATTATCAACCAACAGCAAATATTTAAGTTAAAACTCTGCACTATAACTATTACAAAATGAAGCCAAATACGTATATATATTTTTACGCTACCCTCCAGTCCTTGTCTTGAGCTTGGGAGAAAGGAAACACCTGAAAGAATTTTTGAAAACCTCATTTCCCATTCACTTCACGAAAAAGCCCTTTTTGTCCTTCCTCCTTGGTCTCATCTCTGTATCCTCTTTTCTTTAACTTGCTAAACCCACGTATCTATAGGCAAAAGTACCAGAGATAAAAGCGTGAAAATTCAGTTTGTTGAGAAAGACGAGGTGTCTCTATGTGGTGTCCAAGGGTCAAAACAGAATCATCACCTGAATAGGAAGCTGCCCTGATTATTTGTTGGTTGAAAAAATTTATAACTTGTGCTTAAATAATATGTCATACTCTCTTTAGAAAAGAAATAAAAATTTCAATAGCCATCTGGATTTGCGGTGGATTGAAGACTCTGATCTAATTTTATTTATTTATTTAATTTACATCCTCCCTTATTCCCAGTACCAGATCCAAGGTAGCCCAAGTAATTCCTAAATACTGTAATTTCCCAATCCAGAGCATCCAACAAAAACCAAGAAGCAATTATGCCCCAAATCTGACAGAATTAGCTTTTTGCTACAGAATCTTCTGGGAAATGTTACATTTGTTGTTTCTTTAGCATAGTCTGTCATTTAACCAATGAATAATGTAACTAATAACATAGTTCTGGAATCAAGCTAATGCAGAATTTTTAATTTAAGTCAAAAATCAATCAAGTGAAAAATAAATTGAATTATGTTGTCCCTCATCATTTGGAAATTTCTTACAACTGATTTTAATCAGCCAGTTCTTATCACTGATAAGCTCTGCTGCCTTCACAATATGCCTCTTAGTCAACCAGAAATATGAAAGTTTACCCATTTCAGCAAAATTATCCAAAAGTTGCTATAAATCAGGTTAGCAACTGTAGCATTCCAGAAGTTTTTAAACTCCCAGAATCCCTCCTCACTGGTTATGCTAGCTAGGGCTAATACAAATTGTAAGCAAAAAACATCTGGAGGACCACCACTGCCGACCTGTTATAAATGGTAAGCAGTTTCTTCTCTGTGGTGGCTCCTAAGCACTAAGTTGATGTGGACCCCACCTTTCCTTCTTACAGATAGAGTGAAGATTTATTTTCTTTCAGTGTGTTTTTTCTGCTGGATCTGATGCAACACCACTGTTTTATTTTCGTTGTTGCTTTTCTTTCTCTTTCCTGTAGTCACTGATCCCAATTCTAATTTAATTACTTTTCACTTCCATATTGCATTTTATCAAATTCATTCCAACTGCTTTGAACTGTGGTGTTTGAAAAGCAGCACGCACATGCTGTAAATAGGTGTACCCTGTACAGATTACTCAGCTGATTACTTGGCTGTGGTTGTTTCACATATGCTCAGTCACAAGTCTGTTCTATCTGATTTCCATAATAGTGTGGGTTTTTTTTTAAGCACAAAGATTGGCATTTATTTTCCTACACAAATTTCCCTAATATATACATTTTTGTATGGAATTTTAGGCCAGCAACTGCACTGCTAAATTCAGAGCAATGTGGAATCCATAGGATAACTGTTCTGCTGACATTTGGGAGAAAGGCAGGATAGAAGTAAATGTTTCAGTTAGTTCATTTGGCTTAAAAATGGGCACAAAACTAAGCTTTCCCCAACTGTGCCCTTAACCCCCTTTATTGAGGCATAGGCATAGCTCTCAGGATTTCTGACTGGAGTTCTGCCTAGCCTTACTTGGAGATGCTGTGTACCGACTTGGAAAAACCTTTTGCATGCAAAGCATATAGCCTACAACTGAGGGCAAGACCATTTATTTTGCAGCTAGAATCATATGGGAGAAACTAGGAATGAGAAACTATGGCTCACTCTTACAGAAATGTGCATGTCACAACATTTGATTGTCCTGGTGTGTAACTTTACGCAGGACAAGAGGCTACTGTTCGGACAGAGTATGGAGAAAAAGAATGGTTTGCAACTGGGAAGGGGGTAAAGCAAGGCTGATTTTATCACCTATTGTTTAACTTGTACACTGAACATATCATATATAAAGTGAGATTAGACTTGGAGGAAGGAGGCATTAAAACAGGTGGAAGGAACACTGGCAATTTAAGATATGCAGATGAAACCATACTACTAGCAAACAGCAAAGACTTGGAAAGATTACTGAAGAAAATCAAGGTAAAAAATGCAATGGCAAGTTTACAGTTGAACGTTAAGAAAACAAAAATAATGACCACAGATGGTTTATACAGCTTTAAAAGAGACAATGGAGACATTAAAACAGTTCATGATTTTCCATACCTTGACTCAGTCATTAATCAGAACTGAGAGTACAGTCAAGAAATCAGAAGAAGACTAGAACTTGGAAGGGCCGCTGTGAAGGAGCTGGACAAGATCCTGAAGTCTACAGATATATTATTTAATACTAAAGTTAGGATCATCCACAGTATCAGGTTTTGTTTTTTCAATTTCTGTGTATGTTTGCGAAAGGTGGACAGTGAAGAAAACTGACAGGAAGAAAATCAACTCATTCGAAATGTGTCACTGGAAAAGACTTCTGTGGATGCCCTGGACAAATGAATGGGTCCTAGAGCAATCAAGCCTGAACTGTCCCTGGAAGTCAAGATGACTAAACCGAGGCTGTCTATGATGTGTAGGATAGCTCCAAGTTCAATGAATTAGGCTTTGCAATTTCAAAAACTTTATTCAGGAACTCAGAAGAAACAGCAGCACACCTTGGAGTTGCCAAGACTAAAGAAACATTGAATTTGCAGTACCTTATAAACTATAACATTTCAAAACATGCTAACATCCCATCTGATGGCTAAACATAACAACTCCTTTTTCCCCCAGGTTATTCTGTTCCCCTTCTATTCTCTCAGTCAGCTTGCCAACAATTCAACCATGCAGCCTAATTTGTACTCAGTTCTCTTATCACTTTGGTTACAATAACATCACTGTGTTCCCAGCACACCACTCAGCGGCTAATCCCCCCGTAGCACAGTAAAGCCCCACAAAACATCAAAACAAAGTAGCTACCTAAAAACATGGTGTGGAGAGCAAAGCCGATCCAACATTATACCTCTCCAAGAATAACTCCCCTGCTTCTATCCTGGCCTATTTGAGTATTTAGTATGAAATGTGCAAACCAAAAGAGGGGCATTAACATGTTGCACATCAATCCACTTGCACTCACTGAAGGCAAGTGTTTCCAGTTGACAAAATATTGCAGTCGTCCTTTGTGTCTACGGGAATCCAAAACCTCAGAAATGTCAAAATACTGGTCCTCCCTCACAATAGTATGAGGAGGAGGGGCTGGAGGTACAGGGTGCCATTTGTCTGAGGAAGCCATTGGTTTGAGAAGGTTGAAATGGAAAACAGGGTGAATCTGTACCTGCAATTTAGTTAAAGTCCAATTCAGCAGTCACCTTATTCACCAAGCCTTTAGTCTGGAATGGCCCAATATACTTAGGACCTAACTTGTTGGAATGCTGCTGGAATTTCAAAAATTTGTAAATATCAAATCACCCTGCTTAAAGTCCCAGTTCTTAGCTTGTTTAAGATCAGAATACTTTTTAAGTGTCTTTAGCTTAGTCCAAAGTCAATGTTATGGCTGGCCAAGTGGCTTTAAGCATTTGAGCCCAATTAATTAGCATATGCAGATCAGTTTGGATGACCTCAATTGCCCTGTTTAAAATTCCAGTTATTAGCCTGCTTGAGTTTAGCAGATTTCTTATAAGTTTCCTTAGCTGGCCACACACCCTTAAGCTTTTGAGCCCAATCAGTCAGTGGGTGTGGGTGAGTCTCGATGGCCTCTAGGATTAGCAAATGTTTCAACTTCTGCCCATACACAATCTCAAAAGGGGCATGGCTTGTACATTGCTGGACAGTGTTGTTATATGCCATTTCTGCAAAAGAAAGGAGGGCCACCCAGATGTCCTGCTAGAAATTAACACAACATTACAAGTATTGTTCCAAAATTTGACTGATTCTCTCCATCTGACCATCTGTTTCTGGATGGTGCTCCACGTTCATGGCTTGCTGTAGTCCCAACAATTTCAGAAAAACGTTCCACAACCAGGGCATGAATTGCCTTCATTGATCTGATACTATCTTGCTGAGCACCCCATGCAACTGATATACATGTTAGATAAAAAGTTTTGCCAATTAGATGGCAGTGGATACAGTTTTACAAGCAATGAAGCAGGACTGCTTAGAGAATAAGTCCATGACCACCCAAATAACAGTCTTTTGGTCACTCATGGGAAGATCAGTTATAAATGCCATACTCACATGTGCACATAGGTGAGGAGGAGTGGCCAGGAGTTACAGCTGCCCATGTGGCTTTCCCCCCACTCGCTTGTTCATGGTACACACTGGGCATCCCTTAATGTAGTTTTCTACAACCGTTCTCAGTCCAGGCCATCAGTACCCATGCTGTACCAGGTGCAATGTCCTGATGAACCCAAAATACCCTGCTGACTTGCTATCATGGCATTACTGCAATGTTTTCCCCCTTAAGGCTTCTGGAACATAGATCTTCTCTTCCTTGCACCACCCTTCCCCTCTGTTCACCAGTTCATCTCTATCTTCTTTGGCCCAGACATCTTCTTTCATTACCTCCTACAGGCATTGAAGTAATGTCTCGAGAACCACCAAACTTTTGCTTTCCACCCAAGCTTAGATGACAGTGGTGACCACTAGCCTCCACTGCTGAGGGGTGAACATGGTATCCATAACATCCCTTTCTGACTCTTGTGCTGGGGTAGTTGGGACAACAAAGAGGTTTAGGGGGGAAAAAAATCCCCTTCCAGCATGTATTTTAGCTAGAACTTAAATACATAGAAATATTGGGCCTACTTCACTAGTTTTGGGCTTAGTTTGCAAGGAGTCTGCAATGCTTCTAGACTGCAATGATCAGTTCAAATTTCAGAAGGGCACTTGGCTCCCTCCAGGAAGTACTGCCAGATTTCTAAAGCTTATTTATAGTGGCTGTTTCTTTTTCTCATACCAGCCAGTTCAACTCTGGTCCTGAAAACTTTTTTGAAAGGTGGGTACAAGGACTCAAGAGTCCCTCCTCATCAACATGTAACAAAATTGTTCCCAGGGCTGTATCATTCACATCCACCTGCACTACAAAAGGTGTGGCTAAGGTGTTTTAAAACAGGTCAATCTTTTCAGTTCCCCAAAAGCTTTTTGGCATTCAGTTTAGGCTTGTTTTGCCCTTTCCCCCTTTTTGCCTCCTTTTTCTTGGTTTTGAGTAGTTCCGTGAGAGGCAAATCCACTTGGGCAAAATTGCGAATGAACTGTTGGTAGAAATTACCAAACCCCAAAAAGCTTTGTAACTGTCTTCAGGTATGCAGCAGTTCCCACCCCAACACATCCGCCATATTGGCGGGGCCCATTTCTATCCCCTTACTAGAGATACAGTACCCTATGTAATCTAATCAGCATGAAATTCACATTTAGACAATCTGATATACAGATGATGGTCTAACAATTTCTGGAGCATTGGAACAATTTTCTGGAACAATTTCTGGCAGTCAGAGGAGACGAGTTCTGGTGGTTGAGGACTCCCTGCTGAGAGGAACAGAAGCAAAAATTTGCAACCCTGACAGGATGAATCGTGAGGTGTGCTATCTCTCTGGGCCCAAAATTTGTGACGTAACAGAGAGGCTAACAAGATTGGTCAAGCCCACTGACCATAACTCCGTCCTTATGGTTCATGTGGGAACCAATGACACTGCAAGGCACAGCTTTCAGCACATCACAAAGGATTATGAGGTTATGGGTAGGAAGCTGAAGGTCTTTGATGCGGAGGTAGTGATTTCATCTCTCCTGCCTGTTGAAGGACATGGTCCACGAAGGGAGAGAACAACAGTGAAGGTGAACAATGTTATAGCTGGACCAGATGTTATAGATAGACCAGGCCAAGCTAGAAAAGCAACTTTAGTAAAAGGCTTGCAGAAAGACTACATAGTCTCAAACGTCTCTACAGTAATGCACAGAGCATGAGAAACAAACAAGATGAACTAGAACTCTTAATACAACAAAATAAATACAACATAATAGGCATCACTGAAACCTGGTGGGATCAGTCTCATGATTGGAAGATAGTAATAGGGGGTATAACCTATTTCGCAGAAACAGACCAAACAAGAAAGGAGGAGGAGTAGCTTTATATGTCAAGAATGTTTTGACCTGTGAAGAGATCCATGACTTAAGTCCAGGAAGCCAGATCAAGAGCATCTGGGTAAGAATTAAGGGAGCGAGAAACAATAGTGATGTCATTGTGGGGGTCTACTACAGACCTCCAAGCCAGCCTGATTATTTGGATGATGCCTTCCTGGAGCAGATGCCCACATATTCAAAAAGAAGAAATGTAGTAGTAATGGGAGATTTCAACTATCCTGATATATGCTGACAGTCAAACTCTGCCAAGACTGCAAGGTCCAACAAGTTCCTCACTTGCCTTGCAGACAATTTCATAGTCCAGAAGGTGGAAGAGGCAATAAAGGGATCAACTATTTTAGATCTGATCCTGACCAACAGGGATGACCTTGTTAATGAGGTGGAAGTGGTAGGATCCTTAGAGTGGAGTGACCATGCTCTACTGGAATTTGTCATTCAGTGGGAAGGAGAAGCCAAGTGTAGCCAGACAGGCATTCTACACTTTAAAAAAGCTGATTTCTGTAAACTTAGGGAGTTACTTGCTGAAATTCCATGGTCAAGTATACTGAAAGAGAAAGGCATTCATGACAGATGGGAGTTTCTTAAAAGTGAGATACTGAAGGCACAATTGAAAACTGTGCCAATAAGGAGGAAAAATGGCAGGTGTCTAAAGAAACCAAAATGGTTGACGAAAGAACTCTCAGCTGAGCTAAGTGTTAAAAGGAACATGTACAAGAAATGGAAGAATGGCAAAATCACCAAGGAGGACTTCAAACAAATAGCCAGGATATGTACGGAAAAGGTCAGAAAAGCTAACGCACAGTATGAACTCAGGCTAGTTAGAGAGATTAAAAACAATAAAAACGAGCTTTTTTAGATATATCTGCAGGAATATATCTCAAAACAAGACAATGATAGGGTCGCTGCGTGGAGATGACGGCCAAGTACAAACTGGGGGAGGAGAAAAGGCAGAACTATTCAATACCTTCTTTGCCTCAGTTTTCTCCCAAAAGGATAGAAGTAATCAACCTGGGGGGTGGGGAGCAAGTGGGGAAGCGGGGGAAATGCAGCACAGAATAGGTAGAGAAGTAGTACAGGAATACCTAGCCACACTAGATGAATTCAAGTCTCCAGGGCCAGATGAATTACATCCAACGATATTAAAATAAACTGCCAGAAGTAATTTCAGAACCACTCACAATAATCTTTGAGACCTCTTGGAGAACAAGCGAAGTCTCAGTAGATTGGAGGATGGCAAACGTTGTCCCCATATTCAAAAAGGGTAAAAAAGAGGTCCCAAATAATTATCACCCAGTCAGCCTGACATCAATACCAGGAAAGATCCTAGAGCAGATCATTAAACAGTCAGTTTGTTACTACTTAGAAAGCAATGCCGTAATCACTAAAAGTCAACATGGGTTTCTCAAAAACATGGTATGCCAGATTAATCTTATCTCTTTTTATGATAGAGTTACAAGCTTGATAGATGAAGGGAATGCTGCAGAGACAGCATATCTTGATTTCAGTAAAACCTTTGACAAAGTTCCCTATGACATTCTTGCAAAGAAGCTAGTAAATGCAGGCTGGACAGTGCTACTGTTAGGTGGATTGGTAATTGACTGAACCCAAAGAGTGCTCACAAATAGTTGCTTTTCATCCTGGAGAGAAGTGACTAGTGAGGTGTCGCAGGGTTCTGTCCTGAACTCAGTGCTATTCAACATCTTCATCAACTACTTGGATGAAGGAATAGAGGGCATGCTGATCAAGTCTGAAGATAACATCAAATTGGGAGGGGTTGTTAATACACAAGAGGACAGGATCAAAATTCAAGATGACCTTAACAGATTGGAGAGCTGGGCCAAAATTAACAAAATGAATTTCAACAGAGAGAAATGTAAGGTCCTACACTTAGGCAAAAAAAAAAATGGAATGCAAAAATATAGGATGGGGGACACATGGCTGGATAGCAGTACATGTGAAAGGGATCTAGGAATCTTGGTGGACAACAAGTTGAACATGAGTCAGCAGTGTGATGAGGCATCCAAGAAAGCCAACACGATTCTTGGTTGCATCAATAGGAGTATGGTTTCTAGATCAAGGGAGGTAATGCTACCATTCTATTCTGCTTTGGTTAGACCTCATCTTGAATCCTGTGTCCAGTTCTGGGCACCTCATTTCAAGAAGGATATTGAGAAGCTGGAGTGTGGCCAGATGAAGGCAACCAAAATGGTGAAAGGTCTGGAAACCATGCCCTATGATGGCAGCTTATGGAGCTGGGGATGTTTAGTCTGCAGAAGAGAAGGTTAATTGAGGGATGTCATGTCGAGGAGAGAGTGGGTTTGTTTTCCGTTGCTCCAGAGACTAGGACAAGGAGCAATAGATTAAAACTACAGGAAAAGAGATTTCACTTAAATCTCAAGAAGAACTTCCTGATGGTCAGAGCTGTCCAGCATGGAATATGCTGCCTCAGAGTGTGGTGGAGTCTTCTTCTTTGGAGGTTTTTAAGCAGAGGCTGGATGGCCATCTGTTGAGAGTGCTTTGAGGTGGGTTCCTGCATGGTACCCACCCTTTCACCCTTCTCCTTTCATTTCACTCCCATCCATCTGAACAAGATTAACAGGAATGTCCAGTTCTGGCTGCAACCCCATTTCCAAAGCAACTGTAGGGTTTATCAGGCAATCGGTTCAGCCTGAATCCAAAATGGCCAACAACTCCAAGCTGCCCCCACCCCTCAGATGTCTTAACCAATACAAAACATGAGGTAGTGCTCCTATACATCACAGTCTCAATGTGCCTACACCACGGTGCCAATTCACTACCCTGAAGTGCCACACAATTTTTCCCATTTATTGCTACTCCTTTGTTATGATCCAGGTTCTGCACTGGAGCCTCCCTCGTCACTGGTTTCCTGCTGCACTTGCTCTGCCAAAGCCAAATGGGTGAACTAACTTGGTGTCTTGATCCCTCTCCCAATCAGTGTAGCTCCTGTGTTGCTAGCCATCCATCCAGAGTCATCTCACCTTGCGTGCTTTGTCTCCTGCTGTCTCTCCACCCTGGCACGAAGTCCTCCAGGGTCGCCGCTTACCCAATTCGACCGTCTGCATTGCCATCTCCACTTCCTCAGCCCGGCACACCCACACTGTGAGGATGCACCACAGGTCTTGCACCAGAGTCCACTTCAAGATGTCCAGCCTCAGGCCATTCCAGAAAACTAGGATTTTATCCACATTTAACCAGTTATTCACCCTCTCAGCCAATCACTGAAACTCTCTTGCATAGCCTGTCACTGACTGTGAAGCTTGTTTTTAAAGCCAACAACTTTGTGTGTCCAAGCACATATGAACTATGAGGTTGCAGTTAACCAACAAGGTACTTGTTTGTGCAAGGTGCCTGTCTGGGTAGACAGACATGCATCAAGCCTGATCTCCAGGATTATAGTCCAATGCTCAAACACTACACCATATTGGCTTTCTCAATATATGCTATGGTCTTCCAAAATCATCCTGTCCACAGCTGTTAACAGAGGCGTATCTAGAGTAGGGCAACTGGGGCGCGTGCCCTGGGCATCAATGCTGGGGTGGAGCGCAAGAAAGCGGAAACCCACCCGCCGATCGCTATTTTCAACAGGAAAATATGCTTCTATTAATGCAGGCCAAAATAGCATTCTTTGTTTTTGTGGTAGTATCACAAAATACTGTCACATACTGATCACATCCTGGCTTCTATTCAACTTACAAACAACAACAATCCCAAGGTCTTTTTGCATGAAGTACTGCTAAGCCATGGATCCCCCCCATCCTATACTATCCCCCCATCCTATATCCGTGCATTTGGGTTTTGTGTCCTGACTGTAGAATTTCATTTTATTAATTTCTGCCCAATTTTCTAGTTTATCTAGGCCCTTTTGAATTTTATCCCTGTCTTCCAGTGTGTTAGCCACCCCTTCCAGTTTTGTGTCACCTGCAGACTTGATAAGGATTCCTTCCACTCGGTCAAATAAGTAATTGATAAAAATGTTGAACAGTAATGGTCATAGGATAGAACCCTGACGTGCTCTCAACTCAAGACCTCCTTCCAGTTTGAAGTGTGGCCACTGATGACAACTCTGAGCACAGTTTTCCATTTATGGATCCATCTAAGAGTGTTCCCATCTATTCCACATTTAATCAGTTTGCTAATCAAAACATTATGGGGGCCTGATCAAACTCTTTGCTGAAATATAGGTAGATGACATTCCATCTTTTAAACTAGTGACCTGATTGGGAAATAAAAAAGATATAAAATTAGTTTGGCAGGATTTGTTCTTGACAAAGTTATGTCAGCTTCTATTGATCACTGCATTGTCATCAAGAGACTTGCACTTACAGATAGACTCCTGTATAATCTGTTCTAATATTTTTCCAGATATTGAGGTTAGGCTGACTGGTCTATAGTTTCTAGGTCTTCTTTTTTCTCCCCTGCCCTTGTTTTTGAAGAGAGTCCTTTGACACTTTAACAGTTCTCCAAGATTGTTGTGGGTTTTCTGGGCTTTGAGGCTTTGTTCTATTAGTATTTTCTCCTGATGTTTTGCCTGCATCTGTGGCTGGCATCTTCAGAGAATCTAGTGGAGTGGATGCCAGCCACAGATACAGGCGAAACATCAGGAGAACTAATAGAACATGGCCTCAAAGCCCAGAAAACCCACAACAACCTATGGATTCCAGCTGTGAAAGCCTTTGACTTTACATCAGTTCTCTAAGAGTTCTCAAAAATTATGGCAAAGGGTTTCGAGCGTATATCAGCCAGTTCATTCAGTTCTTTGGGGTGCAGTTTATCTGGCCCTACAAATTTAAGCTCATTTAGGTTAGCTGGGCGACTTCTGACTAACTCCCTATCAATCCCGATTTGCAATCCAGATCCCTTACTAATATTTCTGCTGTTCCATGAAAGCAACCATTTCTCTTTTTGAGAGAAAGACTGAAGCAAAATAGATATTGACTAGTTCTGTCTTTTGGTTGTGAACTGCTAGCATTTCATCCTTTTGAACAGCGGCCCCACTGTCTCTTTAGTCATTCTCTTGCCTCAAAAGTATCTGAAAACCCCCTTTTTGTTGTTTCATGCTTGCCTAGGAGCAAATCCTGGAAAGCACAAAAATGTATCAGCAGAAAAAGAGACTGGGCTCATGTGCACATGGAGCCAAATCCTCTTCTTTTCTGCTGAGTCCTTGCTTGCCTAGCCAGTCTCAGCTCATTCTGAGCTTTAGTTTTCCCTGTGTTATTCCTGAAAGCTTGGGCTATAAATGTGTTTTCTTCCTTCTTTCCTTCCATTTTATATACATACTTCTTTTTTTTTTCAATTCCTGCTTGAGTTTGCTGTGCAGCCACAATGGCTTTTTCAAAATTTAAAAATTTTTAAGCTTAATTTTTAGCACAGACAATCTAATTTACAATCAAAGTAATAGGTAATCAAAAATAAAGAAACAAAATGAAGAAAAACAGAAAAAGAACAACAACAAGAAAGAAGACACGCAAACTAATGTATATTAGGTCTAACACCCAACAACAACAACAACAACAACAACAACGTTTATTTATAACACCCTGTTCACTTTCCTGACTGTAATGAAAACAAAAAGAAAAAAAAACTACCATTACATATCCAACTAAATAACCCTACTGCTAATAATCATAGTAGCAGATTATTATATCATTAGATTTTTTTATTGCTAAAGAAAGTCCATAAATGGTTTCCTGCCTTTCAAAAAGTCTTCAATTGGCTTATCTTTTAGAACTCATGTTAATTTGTTCATTAGGGCTAATTCAGCAACCTTAACAATCCATTCTTTCATTGTTGGTGCTTCAGTCCATTTCCAAGGCCCTTTCTGGACCATACCTGGTTCCCGCAATGTCCCGGTATCATCCCGGTAGTGCCATTGCTGGGGTGGGAGCGTGTCCTGAATGCTCTCTTCCACATCCGACCAGCTGCCAGTGGATGGTAATGTTCAGGCCTCTTCGGGCACCGCACTGAGGAAGGAAGCACTTTGATAGTGCTTCTGCCCTTCCCACATGGTCCCAGCCAGCAGAATCATTGTACAAAAGGGGCCTATTACTGGATTTTTTCTGCTAACAGTATAACGTGCGAGCGCGACAGCTGGGGACATGACAGGAATGGGACTGCGATGACATCATGTGATAGCACGCATCACGGAATGGATGCAACGCATCCCCATGCCAGGATGGGGCCACAGTGCAGAAATGACCCAAGTTTGAGCAGACAATATTCTTGCTGCTGTTGTCATACATCAAAGAACTAATCCAAATTTACTATTCATTACTTTACTTTATCCATAATGTCCAACAGAAACATTTCTGATTACTTTACAAAATCTACTTTTATTTATTTATTTATTGGATAACATAGAAATCTTATGCTAGCAACTTTTTACCTTCTTACAGGTCTACCACATATGAAAAATGGAGCCCTCGTCTTGGCATCCCCCACAATGATTTGAAACATTTTAGGACATTTTTCACTGCTTATTTGGGGTTACATATCGTCTATAATCATCTTATACAGCTTTTCTTTTCTTTTACTGTGTGCACACAGTAAATTTTATATCTCTGGACCACATTATTTCCCACACATCTATATTGACATTATGCCACAAAATTTGGACTCACTTTCTCATGTACTTTTACAGTCTCATTTTCTTTCTCTAGTTTAAAAAGCCAGTTAATACACATTTTAAATCACATGGTCATTGTCACTCCCAACAGATGGCTTTTGTTTAGAAACCTCCAAAAGATGAGACTTCACCACACTCCAAGACAGTACTATCAAACTGCAAGTTCTTCCCAATGTTTAGGTTGAATCTCCTTTCCAGTAGATTGAATCCACTGTTCCATGTCCTCCTCTCTGGGACAGCAAACAGTTTGCCTCTTCTTCCACATGACATCTTTCCAATACTTAAACATGGATATCATGTCACCTCTTAATCTTCTCTTCTCTTTACACAATTCTAAATAAAACTCATTTTCTCTAAGCTCTATGGCTGCATTTCTCTTGTCTTGATTAAATCTATCATTAAGTTGTATATAAGCAAACAAATTAAGATCTTTGCCTTCTTTAAGAATAATCTCTCTGGATTTAAACTTCCAGTTATTTTGTTCAAAATACAAAAGATCATTATAGAGTAACCATCTCCAATTTTTAACCCATTCTTTCTTATAAAAAAGGCTTGCTTCCTGTGCTGAGGTACCTACTACTACCTTAGAATTACATTAGCTTTTCAGATGTTTTCCATTTTTCTTCTATGGGATTGTTTGTGGTTGTGCTTTTGCAATGGGCACAAAAAGAACCTTCTTCAAACATTCCCACTCCTCGCTGTGTCTTTTCCTTTAACATGTCTAGCCATGGGATTTCACCCAGTAATTCCCTAAACTTGTTAAAATCAACTTTCCTGAAATTCAAGATCAGTATATATATATATTTTGCCCTGCCCCACAATTGCAAATTCTAGCATTACTTGGTCATTTCCCTTTTCAGTACCAGCTATTTTGATTCCAGTGACCATCTCTTTTACGTCGGTTACGATTGCCAGTCCCCTTGTTCCCTCCTCTACCTTTTGAAATAAGGTATTATCTGCAAGGCACAACAAGAATTTGTTGGAGACCATATACTTAGCAAAGTCAGTCTCCATAACTACGCATTTTTGCATCTTATAGTTTTCTGATATTTTTTTCTAAAAAGCATCCTCCATGACCTCTTCTTGATTTGGTGGCCTGTACTAAACTCCTACCACAATGTTACATTATTAAATTCTCTATTTATTTTTACCTAAATGCTCTTGACAAGCTCACTCTGATCACTCTCATGGATTTCTGTAAACCTCCTCCTTTTCTAGCGTATGTTCTTTTTAAAATAAAATGGAGGGTCATGGCACGAGGTTAGGGGGCCACAGATGAAGAAAACAGAGAAATGACTGAGAAAAGAAAACCGTTGGGAAAAGGTTGAGAAACACTGCTCTAGAATTCATGTGTTTAGAACTTGCCTTTGGGCTGATGCTTGAGCTATTAAGGTGATAGAACTCTCAAAAATGTAATTTAAAGCTTGCTCGATCAGACTTGCCATGCATTCAAAGGTATTCTTCCTAGTCTTTGTGAGGTGCAGCTGACAAAGTAGATTTAGTCTACACAGACTCATGTTATCAACTTCCTTCTCTCACTATGAAAGATGCTACAAGATTCCTTTGCATACTGATTCAGACTAACATGGCTATGCCTTTGGGATCTGACAAATAGTGCAACAGAGCCTCTGTGGGGCTGACTTTGGAAACTGCTTGAAAAATTCCACAAATCCAAAATACTGTAGCATGACTTTAGCTTGGGGTACTGGTAAGAAGCATATAACGCCCTTGGTGCCAGGGAGCTACTGGATCATTTTTGCGCACAATTCAAAATACTGGTTATGACTAAATAAAGCTCTATATGGCCTGGATCCAGATCATGTGAAAGACTGCATCTCTACACAAGTCTGCCTGTTATTTAAGATCCTAGGGAAAGCCCTTCTCTTGGTCCCACCATGATCACCGGTCTGGTGAAGCCATGTGAAAAGGACTTTCTTGGTGACTGCTTTCAGACTGTGGAATTATCTTCCACAGAAATAACCTGGCTTCCTCTGCTCACCTTCCACTGGCATGTAAAGAAACCTTTTCATTTCAACAGACTTTTGAGAATTAATTGATTGTGTAGAAAAGTGTTTTAATGGGGAGTATGCATTGTGCTTTAGTTTTATTCTCATCATGTTTTTAAATACTTCCAAAAAGTTTGAAATTAGTGGTGTTGCTCCTCTTCTTCCTTCTATTCTATTCTATCCCACTTTTTTCCCAATTTGGGACTCATAGTGGCTTAGTTGTTGCTCTGTGCCTTCAAATCATTTCCAACTTACAGTGTTCCTAAGGCGAATCTATCACAGGGTTTTTTCGGATAATTCTGTATCTAGTTTGTAAGAATTATGAAAAATGTAAGTGGTGCTGGCACTAAGGGTTTGAGGTGCAAACATACCAGTTTGTTACAAACATTCTATTTCTAATTTTGATGTTATAAGTGAGTCGGGAGACCAGCCTTTCCAAAAGTGGATGATGAGAGTTGTAATCCAACATAGTGGGAGATCTCCAGATGAGGCAGGGGTGACATAGAAGGCAAACAATTTGCAAATGCCAACATGCTGTAGGAAGAAAAATGACAGTGCACCAGGGAAAGCCACAGGGTTGGCACTGTCTTCTACAAGAACAGAGAGGTGTTAAGACAGAGCATCTGTTATTGGAAGCAGAGGAGTGCTAGGAAGGCTGTTACCAGGAAAGTACAGCAGTGGAATGAAGACAGACATCTCTGGAAAGTCTGCTGAATAACTTAGCTAAAGTGACTCATTCATTAACAATCTCTAGCATGATATTCTAAGTGATGCTGCCCTTAAATCAGTTTAGAAGATACAACTAGTTCAAAAAGGTGAACTGCGATACTGTGGAACATCAGATTGGGCAAAATTTGCACCAGCGCGAAAAGGTATTTGTTGCTGCACTGAATTCTGGATTTTTTTCCTAACTTATAAGGCCCTGGATAGTTTGGGCTTGAGATATTTGAGAGAGCTCTTCTTTTTGTATAGATCAGTCCATTCGTTGAGATTCCTGGAGAAGGCCATATGCAGCCATATATAGAGAAGATATACCTTACAGTGACTGGAAGAAGGGCCTATCTGCAGTAACTGCCATTATTGAATGACCCCTCCTTTTAATAACCAGCAGAATTTCTGCTGTGTAGATTGCTCATATGAGAGGTAAGACTGTGGTTAGAGAACTCAGGAAATCAAAGACAGAATTGGTATGTGAATGATTAAACAGGAGCCCACAGACCTGCAGAATGTTCCTGGCCCCAGAAAACCTCGGTTGGAATCATCTGAACAACTAGCTTTGATAGGAAGTATTTGTAGTTAAAACACTGACGTGGTTGAGCGGGAAATCAAACCCTGATCTCCAAAGTCATAGTCCAATGCTCACACCACTACACCACACTGCCAAAGGGTAGTAGTACCTTACATTTGTCCCTATTGAAATTCATTTTGTTAGTTTTGACCCAGCTCTCTAGTTTGTTAAGGTCATTTTGAATTCTGATCCTGTCCTCTGGGATATGTGCAACCTTTCTAATTCATCTACAAATGTGATAAGTATGCCCTCTATTCCATCACCCAAGTCATAGATAAAGACATTGAATTGCACTGGGCCCAGGACAGAACTGTCAGGTCAGCCTTCCTCTCCCTGCCACGCTTAAGGTATTCACTTTGCACTGTGTCAGGTTACGTAGCCCCTGCCATAAGAAAAGAGTACGTTCTGCTCAATGTGTATTGGGGTAATATATTTAACCAGTGTAGAAGATGTTACTATGTAGCACTGCAAAGTGTCACTCCAATGGTTACAAACCTATCTATTACTAACTGATAATTACCATATTTGCCAGCGTATAAGATGCATTTTTTCCCTGAAAAGTAACATTTAAAAATGAGGTGTGTCTTATCCATGCAAATTTTCAGCGTTGAGGCAAAATGCATAGTAAAGGAAGGGGAAGCTCTAGGGGGCTAAAGGAATGCTCCCATGAGGCTTTTCCCACCCCTCCTTCCCTTCTGTTTTGCCTTGGTGCAAGAGCTCTGGAGGGGGAAAGGAACCCTTGCATGAGGCTTCCCCCACCCGACTTTCCCTTCCTTCTTGCATGGAAAGGGAAAGGAAGTAGCGCCAGAGGGGGGGAAAGAAAGTTTGTGCAGCTTTTTTTTTTTGCCCCTCCAGATTTCCTTCCTTTCACTTCCCCTGCAAAACAGAAGGGAAAGAGGGGTGGGGGAAAGCTCCCAGGTGCTTTCTTCCCCCCCCTCACGAGCTCCCTCCTTTCCCTGCCCCTGCAAAACAGAAAGAAAAGAGGGGTGGGGGAAGCCATGTTATTTTTTAAAACTATTTTTTCCCCAAAAAAGTAACATTTAAAAATGAGGTGTGTCTTATATGCTGTGCATCTTACATACCTGCAAATGCTGTACAAGGATGTATCCATACTAGTCTTTCTTTGTTTTGTTACAAAGTATCTATTGCTAATTGCCTACTGGTGGGGGAAGCACAGATTAAGGTGAAAATGAAAGTGTAGCCTGGAGGCTAGTTGCCTCAAGAACCTGATGTCTGTGAGATAAGGAGCAGGAAATATGCAATTGGGTCAAACTAGTCAAGGATGGGGAAACTGTGTAGTAGTAGTAGGTCTGGGAACTTTTGGGGAAATGGTGTGATGCATGGACTTATGGATCTCACCAATCACTGCTTTGCATATCTTAATTTGGAATGTTAACCTATGAAAGTTGTAAGCAGCATGGAAACCTTAGTCTCAGCAACTTTGGTGGAAGTGTGCTGTGTTGCTCATGTACATCTCATACAAATAAACTATTGCCTGTTTCAGAGTAATTTCGTGGAATGTGGATTATCCAGTTTATAACATGTTGATCCTTAATAAATGAGCTTTATTGTGCTCTGAGGGGATGATGGGATTGGGTGAGGAACAGTGCACTGGGAATGAGTGAATGCTATTGTAACAATTCTTGTTAAGGATGAACAGATGCCGCCGCAAGGTTAGGGCATGGTAATTTGAAATGTTACAGCTTATAAGGTACCACAAATCCAACAGTTCTTTAGTCTAGGCAAATACCAAGGTGTACAGCTGTTTTATTTAATGTTAATGAATAAAGCTTTTGAAACACTCTACGCCTGTTCTCTGAACATGAAGCTATCCTGTACATTGGAGGTTTTTAAGCAGAGGCTGGATGACCATCTGCTGGGAATGCTTTGATGTGTGTTCCTGCATAGCAGGGGGTTGGACTCAATGGCCCCTGGGGTCTCCTCCAACTCTATGAATCTAAGAACCCTGTGGCATTCCACTACTCGCTTCTCTCCAGGATGAAGAGGAGCCATTGGTGAGAACCTTTTGAATTTGGTTGTCTAGCCCACATTTTACTAGCTTGTTTACAAGAATATCATGGGGGATCTTATCAAAGACATTACTGAAATCGAGATATGACACATCCACAGCATTCCCTTCATCTAGCTGCCAATTAGTTTCCGGGCAAAGTACAAAGTGTTGGTTATTACCTTTAAAGTCTACATGGTTTGTGTCCAAGTTACCTGCAGGATCTCTTCCTCTCATAATGTGCCCAATACACTCAGGTCCTCTGGGGGCCATTTACTTAAAGTGGTCAGGACTAGACTGGCAACGGTCACCCAGGGGACCTTCCTGTCAGTCACCCCTAGACTGTGCAATGACCTGCCAGAAGAGATTTGACAGTAAAATATGCTGTCTGAATTTTAAAAAATTCTAGATCTGTCTCTTCTGGCAGGCCTACCCAGACTACTTTTAATTATGATACATTTTACTAATGATGTGTTCTAATTATGATATATTTGTATTTTAAATGGCATTATCTATTTTTAGAATATTTTAACTTATGATATATTTTAATTGTGTTTTAATTCATGTTGTACCCCGCCTTGAGCCTTGGGGAATGGTGAGTAACAAATAAAATCATCATCATCATCATCATCATCATCATCATCATCATCATCACCACCATCACCACCATCTACCAAGCTTGTAACTCCATCAAAAAAAGGGATAAGTTTAATCTGGTATGACTTCTTTTTGAGAAATCCATGTTAACTTTTAATGATCACAGCATTCCTTTCTAAGTGCTTATAGACTGTCTATTTAATGATCTGCTCTAGAATCTTTCCAGGTATTGATGTGAGACTGACTGGGCTGTAATTGTTTGAGTCCTCTTCCCACCTCCTTTTTTTTGAAGATGGGGACAATATCTGCCTTCTTCTAGTCTGCTGGGACTGCTCCTGTTCTCCAGGAATTCTCAACAATTATTGCCAGTGGTTCTGAGATTACTTTTGCCAGTTCTTTTAATACCCTTAGATATATTTCATCTGACCCTGGAGACTTGATTTAGAGTAACGAGGTATTCCTGTACTACCGTTTTACCTATTCTGTGCTGCATTTCCCTACTGCACCATCTGCTCCATTTTTCCCAGGCTGAACACTGTTTTCCTTTCAGGAGAAGATCAAGGCAAAGAAAGTGTTGAGTAGGTCTGACTTTTCTCTGTCCCCTGTTAGCATTTTGTCATTTTCTCCATGGAGTGGTCCTATGATTTTCTTGTTCTTCCTTTTATTACAGACAAGGGAGGGAGGAGAGATTTTTTTTAAAACCTCTCTAACAAGCCTGAGTTCATTCTTTACTTTAACAACCACAGATAGGGAGAAAGTCAGAAAAGCTAATGTGCAGAACAAGCTCAAGCACCATCCTAGTCCTCAGTCTGGCTTCGAGGTCTGTAGTAGACCCCACAATAACATTTCTGTTGTTTCTCTCCCTCTTAATTTCTAACCAAATGCTCTCAACCTGGCTTCCAGGATTTAAGTCATGAATCTCTTCACAGCTGTAAATATCCTAGCCATATCCTCCTTTCCTTTTGGTCTTTTTCTCTACAATAAGTGATACCTCTCTATTACTACATTCCAATCATGAGACTCATCCCATTAGGTTTCAGTGATGTCTATTATATAATATTTGCTTTTCTGTGTTGAGAGTTAAAGTTCACCCTGTTTATTTCCCATGATCTGTGCATTAGTATAGACATCTAAGACCACAGATCATTGCCCCTAGCTGCTTATTTAAGGGTTTTTTTTTTCTCCCATTGTTGGGTTCTTTTTCTCTTCTTCCAATTCTCCCTATAGCATACCGGCTATTTTCTCCAGCACTTGATGAACTCCTGCCCTCAAGAATATTGTTTCTCTCCCACATACATGTCAGCTTAAAGCCCTCCTGATCAGGTTTGTGAGATCTTTAGCAAAAATATTCATGTCAACTGCTGTGAACTGCAACTTTTCACTTGTCAGAGGTCCATCTTCATGAAACTACAGACCAAGAGGCCAAATCCTCCCAGCACCACCATCTGTAGATCCAGTTGTTCAGCTCCACTATCCTTTTCTCCCTTTCTGGGTGGTGTCCTTCATCTGAGAGAAGAAAGGACAACCTGTGCATCTATACAGAGCCTTGCAATCCCTTGTGATATCCTGAAGGCTACGCCTTGCTGTGTCATTGGTTCCCGTGTAGACCAAATCGAAAGGGTAACTGTCAGTGGATTTGATGAGCCTTGTCAGCTGCTCTGTTACATTAATGATTTCTGCCCCAAGGAGACAGCACACCTCTTGAGACATCCTGTCACGTTCACAAACCACTACTTCTGCTCCGCTCTGCAAGGAATGCCCTATCACCACCACATATTTCCTTGGGGCATTGGCAGGTGTCATTCCCTGATCTGATAATCTGTCAGGGTCACCTGCATGTTCTTGGAGAATGGACACTGTTTCTCTTGTTCCTCTTCTTCATCATCACTGATAAGGGAGAGACTTTCAAATCAGTTCTGTAGCTTCAAACTCACAGAATGATCCTTGGGCTTTCTACTTCTATGTGTCACATTCCTCCAAAAATCTACTTCCTGTATTTGGGAACTGATCTCCTCCTCAGAGACATCCCTTGTGTGTTCTGTGTGGTCCCCTCTGTCCAAGAAAACCTCATGCTCTCACATATGCTGAAGAACAGATACATGGGCCTCAAGTTGATGGACCTCTTTTCCAACAGGACAACCAACTTGCACTTGCTGCAGGTGAAGTGAACACTTCCTCCATCAAGAACACAAATATACTATATATATATATATATATATATATATATATATATATATACACACATGTATATATATAGTGTGTATACACACACACGCGCGCGCGCACTATATATATATCTATATACACACACACACACACACATACATACACACCATATATATATATATATATATATATATATATATATATATATATATATAATAAATGTATATATATAGCATGAAATCGGAAGAACTAAGCCCCTCCAGACCAGTCCTCATGCATTCCCAAAGTGAAACAAATTTCCTTCTGAAGCAATCACAAATGAAGCTGGACATTAAAAAAAAAAAAAAAAGGCCTCACTAGAAATCTGGTTCTGGAAAAACGTGGGGGGGCATCTTTTAGACTACAGTTCTGTAAAAAAAAAAAATCAGGCTGGGAGAGAGGAAATGAATTTGAGTTGAGTGACTGGTGAATTTACTTGCTAATTCTGGGGGACTTTTTACAGACAAAAACTGTGTTTTGGGAGAAGCATTTGTGACTTGAGAACCAGTAGTGGTACAGTGGTTTGAGTGTTGGATTATCACTTTGGAGATCAGGGTTCAAATCCCCACTTGGCCATGGAAACCCACTGGGTGACGTTGGGCAAGCTACATTCTCTCCACCTCTGAGGAAGGCAAAGGCAAAGTCCCTCTGAACAAATCCTGCCAAGAAAACCCCATGAGAGATTTGCCTTAGGGTTGTAATAAGTCAGAAATACCACAAAGGGATACAATAACAGTTTGTGGCTTTCATAAAATTCTTGATTCCAGCTTCTTTCAAGTTTTTCTTCCTCTTTGCTGGCTTGAGAGTTGCCTTAGAAATGAGAAGTGGAGAGAGATACTGAGGGAGCATTTAAATTAAGATTTAGAAGGTTGTGTTTGTTGTTTAACTGATTTAATCTTCTTTAATCTTTAATCTTTTCTCTCCTTCCTAGTTCTTCCCTTACTCATTCCCTTTTCTTTCATCCTGAAATTAAGCTTTCTGCCTAAACTGTCTCCCCCTCCTTTTTTTAACTTCTACATTTCTGTCATTTATTTTATTTATACTATTAGGCTTCTGGCATTTGTCTTTCTCAACACAGGTATATCTCAGTTAACAAAGTGGGTGTCTTCCTGAGCAATAGTTCCTTAGCAGAAAATTAGGTACCAGAGACAGAAATAACATGGAAAGAATAGGGACAAATTCCTACACCACCCCCACCCCCGAAAAGAAGAGCAATTCAACATGTTTCAGTAAATGCTTTATCCAAAACTAATAACGTCTGTATGAGAGATGAAACCATCAGGTGAGATAAGTCTTGCAGATGTAAACAAAAACATGATGAACCTTCTAGAGCACTTGACAGCTTCTGTCCAAAGGTCTCCATGATTCTTTTCTTTCACCAACTTTCACTATCCCTATTACTGTAGTTGAATTTTTTTGTGGCCAAATTTATGATAGACCTATGCTTCATTAACATGCTGGAGGTAGCTGCTGAAGCATTCTTCTCTCTGTCTTGATGTTCATGCATTCTCAGTAAAGGTTTCTGGAGTCAGACGCTGTTTACCTTGCCTGTTGCCAGCAGGCACACACAACTACAATAGGAGCAGCTAGAGCACAATCCTATTCTTCCTAAGCTTAAGCTATACTGAATTATTTACTGCAGGTACGCTGCTGCAGCGTTACATCTGTGTTTCTCCAGCCTTCCTTTGCTATTCTCCCAAGGCTGATGCAGTTCCCTTACAACAAAATTGAGAGGCTTGCAGGACAATATTCCCCAGCACCAACTTATCTGAATTTGGAAAATGTGATTTTATCCTAAAGAGCTTCGAGACACAGATATTTCATCCAATTCTGGCAAAAGGGCCCTGGGAGCGGGAGAGGCTTATTTTATACTTCCACTTATCCTTGATGGGCAGCACAAACTTCTGCATTTTCAAATTACAACTCAGGTTTGGGATCTAAGTCAAGGAGACTGGCTCTAATCAATCCAGGTCAATGTGGGCCATTTTATGAAGGTGTGGTCTTCTCAGACTGAGGTCCAAATCAAATCTTGGGACTTTATTTTATCTGTTTGTCCAATACCCTTTTATTTGGGAAAGAGCAAGCCTAACAAAGGGCAAGATCCTCTTTTATATTTTTATTCAGGCTTAGTTTTAGGATGTCTGAAGTATATTGACTGTACTGTCATAGTCCTTACAGCGACCTGAAATTATCTTCTCAATGCTTACTAGAACAATATGATATTACTGATGTACAAAGATCTGAACTGGATACTTCCCAAATCACAGTTCAGTCCCTTAGCTTTATACCAGCATTCCTGTTGGTGTGCAGCATTCTGATTAATCATAAGCACTTGAGATGTGGGCATGAATCAATCCTGGATACATAAGCAAGCATGCAATTTTGGGAATAGTACATTTAAGTTCTATTAGATGACCTTGGTCTACTCTGAAGGCAGGTAGATATGGAACAAGTTCTCTGTGTATAGATTGTACCAAGTTCAAAAACAGTCTTGACCAAAAGCTTTTAAAAGATGTCAGGGGTGGGGGTGGGGGGAATGAAAGTGCAATACAATGCACATTCAACATTTCAGAATGAAGTGATTGCATGAAAGATGGCTGAGATACACATAGAGAACCAAAAGAAAGGCATTATTACAACTCAAATTTTGCATTTCTTTAAGAAACAAAGCAAGGAACATGAAGCAATATGGAATATTTTATCCCCAGTTGTCGTCGTTGTTATTTGTTGTTGGCTTCAAGTTGTGGTGACCCTATGAATACAAGACCTCTAAGATCGTCAGGTGCCTTGCTCAGATCCTGTAAACACAAGGTGTAGCTTTCTTGGTTGAATCAATCCACATCTAGTGGGGCCTCCCTCTTTCTCCTACTGCCTTCCACTTTTACCAAGCATCCAATTAGTCATGTTGTTTCATGTCAGCCCTCCGTATCTGCCAGTTCTGTATCCATGGATTCAACCAATCACAGCTTGAAAATATTAAAAAAAAAAAATCCAAAAAGCAAACTTTGATTCTGTTATTTTATATAAGGGACACCATTTTACTACACCATTGTACATAATGGGATTTTACCATCAACGAATTTTGATATCCACTGGGAACCAAGCCCTAGTGGATACCATGGGCCCACTGTATGTCCAAAGGACCACAGGCTCACGTTAATCATTTTCACTTCTAGTGGAAATTCAGGCTCAGTTTGCTGTAAGTCCCATTCATTTGTCTTTTTAATAATCCATGGTATCTCCAACACCACATTTCAAACAAATTAATTTTCTTCCTATCAGCTTTCTTCACTGTCCGGCTTTCATAATAGTACAGCTAGCATGATTCTGATTTCGATATTTAATAATATATCTTTATACTGGAGGATCTTATCTAATCCCTGCCTTTCCAAATCTTATCTTTCTTCTGATTTCTTGACTACAGTCCCCATTTTGGACTGAGCCGACTTATAGGAAATCTTTAATTATTTCAATGTCTTTGTTACTCATTTCAAAGTTATGTAAATCATTTGTGGTAATTATTTTTGTCAAGTCTGCTATTTACTGCAAGTAATACGGTGTCACCTGCTTTTCTTACATTGTTGCTGTTCCTTCCCCCAGTTTTCACACCTGCAGGTATTGCTGCTGTTGTGTGCCTTCAAGTAATTTCTGACTTACGGTGACTCTAAGGCAAGTCTACCACAGGGTTTCCTAGGGTTGAGAGTGTGTGACGCGTTGAGAGTCACCCAGTGGTTTTTCATGGCTGCGCAGGGAATCCAACCCTCGTCTCCACAGTCAAAGTCCAAAACTCAAACCGCTACACCATGTTGGCTCTCTTCACAGCTGCTTCCTCTGAGTCTAATCCTGCTTTCTGTATGATATGTTCTGCATTTAAATTAACCAGATAAAATGATTAAATACAACCCTGTCTGATCCCCTTGCCAATGGAAACCCATTCTGTTTCTCCATATTGTGTCTGACAGTAGTCTGTTGTCCAGAGCACAGATTATATACTAGGACAATCAGATGTTTATGGTACCCTTCTCTTCTTTCAGAATGAGCTGTGATTTCTCATGATCTACATGTCAAAGGCTTTGCTGTAATCTATAAAGGACAGGCTGGTTTTTTTCTGAAATTCTTTGGTGTGGTCCATTATCCAATGTATGTTTGCAACATGATCCCTAATATCTCTTCCTTTTCTGAACCCAGCTCAGACATCTAGCATTTCTCACTCCATATATGGTAAAAGTCTTCCTTGTAAAATCTTGAGCATCTTTTTGTTCTCAGCAGTGCAATAGTCTGAAGGTTATTGCAATCCCTGGTGTCCCCTGTCCTGGGAATTGGAATATACAGTTGGTCCTCCACATTCACTAGGTTGCAAGACCCCTGGAAAAGTGGAAGAAACACGAAGATCAAAGTGTATGTGGTGGATGCGCGCTGAGGCATGGTGGGGGGAGCGGGTATCCAGAATCTAAACTAGCTCCGGGAAAGGAGAAGGAAAGTGGGTGGGTCAGCATGGTGGTCCTATACTTCCTCTCTGTCTCCCATTTCCTTCCTTGGGCATGGGACTTATTGCGAGAGGTTTTGGGGTGCTGAGAAATTGGGCTGTGAGCCATCCTTAGCTGGCCAGGCAGCAGCTGGTGGAGGTAGAGGACCAAATGAAGATGTTTAAAGGGCTGTGCAGCCTGGTTGGAGCTGCTAAGAGGCAAAGTTCCCCCCAAGAAAAGAAGCACTTGAGGTGGAGGAGCAGGGGTTAGAAAAACTCGCAAATAAGCAAATCTTGGAAAGTTAAACCCACAAATGTGGAAGGTTGACTGTAAATTGAATGCTCCTATATTGTGGCGCATTGTTTTGTTTTCCATATTTGCTGACAGATTCAGTAGCTGAAACAGTTCTATTGGTACGTCATCTGTTCCTGGTGATTTACTCCTTCCAAGTGTTTTGTGAGTCTTTTCTACTTTGCTTTCTAAAATTGCGAGTTCATCTTCAAATGTTTCATCCTTGAAAGAAACTGTCATAGTTTCATCTTTTACATAATTTCTCAGTGTATTGCTTTCATCGACTTTTTATTATGTTCTGATCATATAATGTCTTCCCCTACTGGTCTTATTATATTCTTGGTTTGAGTTTCCATTCAGTTTCTCAGATCCTGTGGAAGAGGTCTCCTGTTCTATTATTTTTTTTTTTTTTTGGTCTTCTTCTATTTCTTTGTATAGGTTATTAGAATAGTTATCATTGTTCTACACACAAGTTTCTGAAAAGTTCTATTTAGGATTCTGATTCTGTTTCTATCACATTTCACTGCTGCTTTTTATGTTATTAACCATCTGAAGAATTTCATCTGATGACAATCCAGTTTTATCTAGCTGTGGGTTTAAAACATGATGGGTAAACCTTTTGCATTATTTCCCTCTCTTTTTCTTAGCTATGAACATGTACAGCTTCTATAAGTTCAATAAGGAAGGGGTGCCTGTGCATGTTGGCATACAAGCTTCTATGTCACATGGCACCTCCATAAATACCTACAAAGACACTCATACGCAGGGCTGGAATAACTACAGGAAGGTCTAGGTTTCAATTCCAGGCTTTTCTGCTTATAAAGCATCTACAATCAGCCCTCCAAGTTTGACTTTTATGGATTTGATTATTTGCATATTTCTCCAGCCTCTGTCCCCCCCCCCCACCTCAGGTGGTTCTTTTGAAGGGGAGCCTTCCCTTTCAGCAGCTCCAATCAGGCTGCACAGCCCTTTAAAAACTCAGCTCTGCTCCTCCTCCTCCTCCTCCTCCACTAGCTGCTACTTGGCTAGCTAAGGACAGCTCGCAGCCAGATTTCTCAGCACCACAAACCCTCACCCAATGCCCCACATACACCTAAGGAAGGAGATGGGCAAGAGAGAAAAGGCATAGGGCCACCATGCCATCCTCCCCCTTCCTTTTTTTGTGACCTCGTTTGGACACTGGGTGCCTGCTCTCCCCACCATGACTCAGCCCCCTTCCCACACACACACACACACACACATTTTGGTACTTGCAATTTTTTCACTTTTGCTAGGATCATGCACCCCTAACCCTAGCGAATTGGAGGGGCAACTGTAGCATACACACACTCCAACTTCATGCTTTCTCCAGATGCTTTAGAACACAACTTCTATAGCTATGCCACCATAGCCAAGTGTCAGGGTTAAGAAGATGTAGTTGAAGAAATCTAGAGAGTTCCAGGTTGAGAAAGTTTGGTTTAAGGTGACCCAACTAGAAATGTCCACTGTTTGAGATCTTAAGATGACATAATATAAAGACAGTTTACTCAATGGACTTTATATTCACTGTACACACACATATACATATACACACACAAACCAGCCATTTATTAAGTCTCATTTCTTACAGAAGGGATATAGGATACTATGAAGGGATACTATGAAATCTACAAAGTGGTCTTGAATAACAGGACAATCACTCAGAAATAGGCCGCATGCTTTGGATACAGAAGGTCTCAATTCATTCTCCACCATCTGCAGTTCAGTGGATGCTAGGCAGCTGGTCTAGGAATGAACTGTCTGTCTCAGGAGCTGGGAGAGCTTCTGCTACTTAGAAGGGACAGCACTGGGCTAGACAGATCAATGGCATGACTCAGTATTAGGCAACTAAACTTTTCAAGCTTATTTCACATGTACAGATTGTCTCATCCCACACCTTTGGTTTGGATACAAAAAAACAGTTCTCTGTGCTCTTTCAATTATAATATTAACACAGTAAAACAAGCGTGGGTAAAATACAGATCGGGATCTGCAGTAGATCCTTGAGTGATTTGCACTATATCATCAGGGGTTTTGAGTCTCAGTTTTTAAGAACAGCGACAAACTGAACAGGCTCATTTATCATACATCTGAGGTTGTACCAAAACAAGACAAAACAAACTAGTAGATCCTGTTCCCTGGAGGTCTACATGGTCCTGCACAAACTGCCCATGTTACACACACAAAATGTGCAGACACATACTTTCATTACTAAATGTCTGATAAATGGGATAAGAAGGATAATAATTTAATAAATAAATGTAATGCTAGACCAGACTTGGCATCTTGTTGGTTGCTCAATATAATCACCCTTCCCGCTGTTTTCTACGCTAAACACAACTCCTTTGCACCTTGCCCTTTCCAGCTGGACCTGCTACCTGATGCAGAGCAACTCTGTAGTTAATTTTTGGAGCACAGCCATTTCTTCATAGGGTGCAGTTTTTCTCAAACCAGATTTCAGAGAAAGGTGGCCTCCTCCTGCAACCTTCCACCTACCTACATCGTGGACGAGGAACGGACATGGGAAGGCTTCCCTTTGCATTCTGCCACTTGCCAAAATATCCACGCTTGCACGCTTTTTGCGGATCCATTGACAGAGGGACAGATATACAAGGCTGAGAATGATGGGCGCAGCATAAAGATAGCGTAAATCTGGGGAACAGAGAGCAGGCTGCTATAGCCTGATTTTTTGAGGCAGAAACTGTACCGTTGTCAAACCCAAAGGACAAGTTATCCCGAGTAGAAGACATTAAACGAAGCAGCACTCCCTAACAGCACGTACCTGCTGGCACTCTAAGAACCGACAGCGCGCGGCGGCGTAACTCCTAATGAGCGTTTTATGTAAGCGCCCGTCGTACCGCTCCGCGAAATCCGAGGCATCGCCAACACCCCGGAACCCCAAGCCAGCCCGCAGTCGGCGCTCACCGTCGCTCCGGCGCAAGCCCTCCGCCCTGCCCCCCCCGGGGTGGAAACTTGAGCGGGGGCGTCCGCCGGGAGCTCCCGATACCCCCTGCTTCCCCTCGTCTCCCCGACATACTCGCCCCCCGCGGCTCTGCTCACCAACAGGTCTACGAGGGCGAAGCGGCGTTTTCCCTGAGCCGCGGCAGCCGCCCAGATCCCTTTCGGCGAGGCAAACGGCCCTCCCCGGCTCCCACCGCCTCCCTCTCCTTTCCCCTTCCCCGGGCGCGAGGCATGTCCGCGCGCGGCGCTCCCGCGGGCCGCCTCAGAGCCAGGCGGGCCGAGGCTGGCCGCGCGGCGGTGGGGAGGGGCAGGCGCGCGCGCTCCCCGGCTCGCTCGCCAGCGGCTCACCTTGCGGGCGGGCGGGCGGCTCCGGGTCTCTGACAGGTCCCCCGGCTCCTCCTCGGTCGCCGCTCCGGCTTCCTTCTTCCTCGGGGAAGGCTCACGACGAGGTCCGGCGCCTTCTCTGGATTCACCTGGTCCCCGCTCTCGCCCTCGAAGCCGAGCGGAGAGAGAAGCCGAGCCCGCCCCCAGGGGGTCCCAGAAACCTCCGCATACAGCACCTGGCGGGGAGGGGAGGGGAGCCGAGGCGGGGGGAAGGCAAGGCAGGGCGCCGCTCGCTCGCTCGCTGGCCCGAGGACGCCCGCGCGGGGCCTCTCGCCTCAGACGCGCCCGGCCGCCCCGCAAGCGCCCGGCCGCTCTGCGACGCGCGCCGCGCTCCGAGGCAAATCCACGCAGCAGGTGGCCATGGCCTAGCGCCCCGCCCGCCTCCGCTCCTCGCGAGGGAAGAAGGCGAGAGGCGCGGGAGGGGAGGGGAAACGAGGCAGGAGCAGCGCGGCGCCGGGCACACGCGCCTCGCCCGGCCAGCCAGGAGAGGCGGGAGGGGGAAATGCTGCCTCAGCGCAGCCCCCCCCGCCCGCCCGCTTTCCAGCTCCTCCCGCTGGGTCTCGCCCACGTCAAAACTCCAGCACGCGAGGAGGCGGCGGAGCGGCGGCGGCGGCAATTCCTCGTGGTCCGAGACGCCGCGGTCCCCGGTAACTGTTTCCTCACCAAACCGCGAGCCCCCTCCGCCGCTGCCGTTTTCACCTCTGGAGAGTACACTCTCTCGCCCGCATCCGTGCGCGTCTGAGGCGGGAGGGCCGTTTTACGCTGGAAAAACCAGCCCCCGAGATTTCTCTCAGCCTGGTTGGTATCGGGCCGCGTCTCAAAACGTGGCATCTCCCCCACGCACCCACCGTGTGATTTTTAAAACTACTATACTTTCAAAATATTATCCTTTGTATCCCATTTTGGTAGAAACGCCCAAGTTCCCACCCAATACTGGAAACCTACAGGGCAACCCTATAAATGTCTGAGGCCATTTCCGCACTATACTGTTATAGTGCTGTTATTCCACTTTCAACATCCTATGGAATCCAAGGGTTTGCAGTTTAGGGAGGGGCCTTTGAGGATTCCAGGATTCCACAGGATGTTGAAAGTGGAATAATAGCACTATAACAGTCTAGTGCAGAAATGACCTGAGAGACAAGTCAATAGAGTTCAACCAGTCCTTTGCCTGGCTAATACCTGTAAGTGTCTGTCCAGAAGCAGCTGCCACTACAGACAGATTGGTCTTACTCCCAGGTCTGTGGGCACAGAATTCAGGCCAGTGGCTTCCACTCTTGGGAAATACCATCCTGACTGTCAAAAGAAGTTTCAGTATGAGACCCTTCACAGCAATAGTGATTGCAAGAGCAGGCATCAGACTTTAGGCCAATGGCTACTCCTTTGCTGGTCTTCCTGCAATCATCAGAATCCCCCTATGGTAAGGGTTCTTAGCCTGCCTTCCAGGACCTCCCTGCAGGGTTGCGATGTCCTCACAGGGCAGTGTGTGAAGGCTTAAAGAAATGTTATGAGCTTTTACAGTTAAAATAGGAAGGAAGGAAGGAAGATAAACTTGTAAGAAATCATTCCAATCAAAAAATATTAGTCAGCCCTCCACATTTGCAGGTTTCACTTTTGCAGATTTGATTGTTACTGTCTCTGCTGCCTCCCTATGTCATTTTTAATAGGGACTGCAAGCCTCGTGAGACTGAAAAACTGCAAACGAGGCTCGTATGTCCTTATTAAAAATGGTGTGGGGCAGCAGTGGAAGTTGCAGTAAGCCCCACCAGCCACCTACTTCTACCTTGAGAAGGAACCCTGGCGCCTCAAAGCAATCCATGGTGGGTTGAATATGGTGATCATACTTTTTTTTGTGTGTGTTTGGGAGGGCCTAGAGTTATTCATGGTTTTTCCACTTTCATGGGGGTCCTGTGCCCCTAACCCTAGCAAATGTGGAGGGATGACTGTAATAGGAGTCTGTGTATCTACTTGTTTCTCCAGTCTCTCCACATTTGAAGACTCATGATGAGCAACTTTAAATAAATATTTGGCGCACTTTAGGGTTTTAAATCTTATGTCTGGGTAGTCTGCAGAAACAAAACATATTTTAAGTGGGGTTGTGTAAAGAAAAAGTTAAGAACCACTGTCCTGCAGCACATATGCTTAGTGATACTGCTTCTCCCTCTCCTTGTCGTCGTGGGCATGATAAAGCACCAGCAGTGGCACTTGCAAGGGAAGACAAGATGGTGATCTGTTCCATTCTGCATTGGGTGGCTTTCATGATGTTGGGTGGGCTACCATTTATCTTGTTTCTCAGGGAGTCTTAACATGTTAGCCAAGTTCTTTCCATGCTTGACTCTCACCATAAATTCCTGTTCTGTTTGCAGTGAGTGACTAGTAGTGGGAGCAAGCAGCAGTGTCGTGACCCAGCTCTGACAGTGGAAAGCTGGTACAGTATTGGGCATGCATCCTGACAGTGTTTGGGAAGTGGGTACAGGAGGGTTACCATTTAGTTATAATTGCCCTTCATCTCACCCCAGATCTGCCTGATACAAGTAAAGCTGAAATGCAGCTGTCATGCCTGGCTGCAGAACAGAGGGACCACAAGAACAGCGAGGCTCTTCAATCCACTACTGCCTTTGGCTCCCTTCCAGCTGTCATCTACTTGGAGACTACGCCATCAGGCTACCTGAACAGTTGATATCCTAGACAGTTATGATACGAATTGTAACAGAAAAACCTGGTGCCTAAGTCTGCCCCCCCCCATTTTTTCCCCTATATGTCAAAGCTTTTCATTTATAAGCCTGACAGACAGGCTCTCAGTAATCTATAGATCTGTGTAAGATATTCTAGGAATGGGGGGGGTATGATACAAGAGGTCCCCTTTCACCACCCCATCAAAAACATTTCAGAAAATTGTGAGACTACAGAGAAGAGCCTCTAGCAGTCAGTATAGTTGACAGACCTGCCTCCACTGATAAGAGTGCTCCTGAACACTGGCAAAATGTGGATATCTAGGCTCAGTGTGGATTACAGCAACCTCCAAACTACAAGTCTGGGTCTTTGAGCAGAAACTGCAAACCCATCCAGCACAGTTTAAACCCATATTCACCCATCTGCCTTTCTGCTGATAATGACTCCTCTCTCTTCTCTTGATTAAATTTCATTTTGCTTCTTCTCTAGTCCATTACCCAGTCCTGGAAAAGTTACTTTTTGGACTACACCTCCGGGAGTCCACATCCAGTTTGCATGTTGACTAAGGGATCCTGGGCAATGTCATTCAAAACAAGCAAGCAAACAAACAAAAAACCTTTAGGTGTTCTGTTCCAGAAACAGATTTGACACTTCAACAACAGTCTTGGACTGAAACAGTAAGAGACAACAGAATTCAGAGTCACTTTCTAAGAATGAAATAATCATGAAAATAAAAAACTAAGACCATTTGAAGAAGAAGAAGAGGAAGAAGAGGAAGAAGAAGAAGAAAGGGAAGAATATTGAACAGTGCAGTACTGAGGAAAGGAAAGAGCACCATCCCTAATTCCAGCCATTTTTAGGTCCAGCCATCTTTAGGTCAGTCACTTTGGCTCTTTCCATGATCATGAAAAAGTAACTTTTTTTTTACTGTAACCCCCAGAATCTGTGTGCCTGTTTTGGCTTGAGAGTGTGTCCAAAAATCACTTCTATGTTTTGGAATTTGAAAAGTAACAGGTTTCAGACCATGGCAGGGAAAAACCTGCCCACCTCTGGTTTAATGACTCCAAGCCTCTCAGTCCAGGCATCTGGGTGAATGATGCTATGGAGTTGGGTCTGATGATTCTGACCATAGAATCACCCTCTCCCCACTCTCAGCAGGATACTGAGTCTGATCTGACCAGAGAAGGAGTCTCCCAACATTATCTTAATGCCACTTTCACTGTAAAAAGCTACCCCCCTCAGTCTGTCTGGGGAGGGAGCATTTAAATGATCTACTTAAGTCACACAGACAAGGGGAAGACATGGTATTCACCAGAGCTTGGAATAGTTTCTCTTATAATATGAATACAGCTTTAAAATTCTCTAGCTAGAGTGGTTAGGGGATTCTGGAAGTTGTAACTGTTTTTTAAAAAGTCATATTTCCTATCTTTAGTCTTTAGCCAAGTGATTGCTGCACGTGCACTCATGTATGTGCCAATGAGATGATTTGGACCACTACAATTAGATTTTTGCTAACTCATGTGATGTTTAAAACAGGGGTTGCCAACAGTGGTCTCCAGATGATTGGTCGATTGATTGATTGCCTAGAACTCCTACTAGTATTAGCTTTCATAGCCAGTAGTGAGAGATAGGAGCTTCAGTTCAAAACATGTGGAAAGCCTCAGATTCGTACCCAGAGTTGCAGCTCTTCCATTTGGTCTACAGGTCAAAATGAAAGAAGAGCATATTTAAGCCTGCAGTACTATTAGAATATATAGCAGCAACATATATTATTGGTTATAACTTTCAAAATGAAAACCATGTTTAGTTATAGTTGTATGTTTATATAGTTTACTTTAAAATTATGCTGCACACCTGATTTCATATGTACATAAAATTATACTTTTAATGGAAGAGCAGGTTAAACAAATTACTACTATGACTGGATTATGCTCAAAATATTCTGCTCGTAAAGATCAGTGATATTAAATGTTCCAGTATTACAGCTGCATTTACACAGTGTTTAAATGTTTGTCCATCTGTATTTACATGGGGTGATTTATTCTGCCAGGTGAGTTGCTAAGTTTAGGATTTGTCAAGTCAGAAATGACTTGAAGGCACAAAACAACAAGTTTTATTCTACAAGTGCAATAGGGCAGAAGGCAGGGGCGATAACCATTTCGAAAGAAGAAACCATTTCAGCACTAGCTTTACCCCTATTTTAAGGTAAAGGAATATAGAACATTGGAAGCTGTCTTGGACTCAAACACCTGCTGTGGTTCACAAATAATTTCAAGGACCCCCTGGCCAGAGATGGCAGCTGCTGCTTGCAGCCATAGTCTACTTGCCAGCTCTCTTGGAGCTGTAAGAAGAGCAAAGAGAGAGGCTGTCGTGCAGAATTTGCCTTGTACAGTCCCTCCAGCCAGTTGTAAGACTAGGCCCAGAAGGAGAGGGCAAACAAAGGGGCAATGCTGATTAATGAAGTGGCAGCACATATATCTAGCACTGCCAGGTTAACTGTCACTGGAAGGCTCAAAACTTTAGGCTCAAAAAGTAATTCAATAATATCAAATGTTAGAAATTGGGATATTAATTCATGATCACATACACTAATAATTAAAAACTGTTTACTTGAGTTAATAAATATTAACTCATTATTTAAAATCCTGGTATTCCAGGCAGACATGGGGATTTACAGAGGACGCCATAGAGTTTGTCACCATTGATCCTAGGGGCACATTTTGTTATTGGCATCTTCAGAGGTGCACTTTTTGTTGTCTTAAAATTACCTTCCCTCAACCTAAACCTAAACCTAAATGTCCAACATGTATACTGTTGGGAAGGAAAACTTTCCTAAAGATCTCACAACCTGATCAATTTTGCCACTAATTTTATTTTGTATTTTCTATGCCCCCATTTACAGACATGAATACTGTTCACTTGCCTTTCAAATGCCTCCCCACACCCTATCAAGAAGTCCAATATGAGAAGATGAATGTTGGAGCTCAGGTTTTTCTCATTTAACTCAGTAGGAGTTACTTCTGTGTAGATTTTTAAAAAATCATATAGAATGATGGGAGGAAAGGAATTCATCTATCTGTATCTATTGACTCCAACTTGCAAGGTTATCCAAACCTTTCACTGTGTGATCCACTGAAGATGGAGATTAGTGTAAAGCAGAATGGGAAGGGTGAGGAGATGGGAGAAAATAAAAAGCCAAGAGGAGAGGTAAAGAGTCTGATGAGATTGAAGCTGTTAGTCTGGAGCCAAAAGATTTGTTTTTTAAATTCATGCCCTCCACATACTGAGTAGATACTCAGGAGAAGGTGGATGGGTCGGAGAAACTTTCCACATACCTATCTATGCGCCCAGCACTTTGGAAAATAATAAACACTCTGAAGGATTATAATGGTTTTCAACAGGATTTACTCCTGAGTAAACATGCGGATGGTATAGGTTTAATTAAACTACAGTGCACTTGAAATAATATACAATATAAACCAGAATAAAACCAGTAGAAAACTGAAGAGAGTCACACTCCCCCCCCCATCAAGGCAAAAACACTAGTGTAGGGGGAACAGCAGCCTTTTAGACTTGAATTGTCTGCCACTCTGCCAGGGCAACAACTGTTTGAGAGCTAAAGGATCAAATCAGTCCCCCACCCCCTGCCGTTCCATACCAGAAGTCATTTTTTGTTCTTCTTCCTTCTTCAATTGTTTCCTAGGTATTCTTCTGCTGAGTTCTGCAGCTAAGCAACAGTGATGCACTGCCACCAGTCCTAACCTTTCTTAGGCCACCTTGTTTTCTGAATTTCCCAGAGGAAGAGCCACCCATGCTAATGAATTCTAACCTTGGGAAGACATCTAGTGAGCTATGCTAGCTGTAGAAATATCCAAAAACCTAACAATTTACCAGTTTAATGAACTAACCACTTCCAACTTCTGCTGTTTCTAAGATGAGAGGCAGCTCTGAACAATATTTACTGGGGGCATAGAAGTAGCAGGGGAAAACTATTATCTTCATATTCTGCTGGTGGACTTGGATCTGATGAAAGAACTATGAATTCATTTCTACTACTAAACCAAATTTTTGAACTGGCATGTGCTCAAGAGTAGGGATGGAATATACACTATATGGTTTTAAGGCTCTCACCACTCAAGACTCCAACCCCTTGCCACTTGCTAGACCTCTATTTATTTGAGTGGAATAGTGGAGCATGCTGCCCCAGAGTGTGGTAGAGTCACCTTCTTCAGAGATTTTTAAGCAGAGGCTCGATGGCCATATGCTGGGGGGTGCTTTGAGTGTTCGTTCTTGCATGGCAGAATGGGGTTTGATTTGGTGGACATTGTGGTCTCTTCCAACTCTATGGTTCTATGGTTCTATGAGTTGGCTAGAGGCCCTGGGATTAATATCTAGGCCTTGATACCTATAGTTATGTAGTCCTTACATTAATATCTTGTTTTACTATCTTATTGATTCCTTTACGATTTGAGTGGTGGCAGTTTAGTAATGAAATAATAAATATAGTAATAACGACGACAGTGAATGCCAGTTTAGCGGGGTTTGTACAGGGGTGTGTGTGTGTATGTGCATGCTCATATGCGTGGTTACCTTACAACCTTATTTCAGGTCTTGTTCAGATCATTATCTATACTCCTTTTATTGATACCTTGTTATTACCTTACTGATTCTTTTAAGGTTTGAGCAGTGGCAGATTAGTAGTATTAGAAATAAATACAGTAATAACAATAACAGTGATAATAATGCAGTGGTAGCATCAGTGGCGCTTTAATGGGGATTGTGCAGATATGTGTTTGTGCACACATGCATGCATGCATGTTGTAAACTACTACCTTATTGATTTCTACCTTATGGATAAAAATAAACCACCAACAGCAACAATGCTGCTTCAGTGGTAGTAACAGTGGCAGTGTAGTGGGACTTGTGCAGGGGTGTGTGTGTGTTATGTGTGCACGTTTGTATATGCATGTATACTACTTTATTGATTAGCTACCTTATTGATTTAAAACACCAACAATGACAATGATAATCTGCAGTGGTAGCATTAGTAGCAGTTTAGTGAGACTTGTGCAGGTGTGGGTATGCATGCATGCAGACCTCCATACCTTATTGATTCCTTAAAGTTTGAATGTATGTGCATGTTTCATGCAAGTGTGTTTGTGCACGGGCACACACATGTATGTAGATGTAGTTATGTTTATGTATGTGTATAAATGGCACAATATACTTAGGGGTTATTTTCGTTTCTGCTTCTGACACAATAGCTTAGACCGCCAGGTTAAATTACAGTGGAGTCCACATGATGAGCAGGAGATGATAAGAGAAAAGCCCGTGAAAAAGTGTTTCAACTAAGTATCTTCCCCCAGTTATTTCACCTTCATCTACAAATGAAGTGGGATATAACTAGCTCCAGTCTTAGGGCAGGTGGCAGCTTTAGAGAGGGCCCTATCACTGCTGATTACAACCTCCTGGGGTTCCCCACCATCTGGGAAACACACCAGGACATAGTAGACAGTTACTAATGAGATTTTTGACTGTTGGCAGCTCTTGGGGAACAATTGATATGGGAACAAAGGCTGATGCTGCCACAAGCAACATTTTGGAGGAGGCAGTGGCCTAAACAGCCCAATGAAGCGGTCCTCTGCCTTAAGGTTCCCAGGCAGGACAGCATGGACCAGGTGAGTCTGGCAATGCAGTTTACAATCCACAGGGCTTAGAAACATGGTCTTGGGGGGAAACTTGGGGTGAACTGGGGACTTCTCTGTATGGGAGGGAGGACAATTTCATAGTAGATTGTAACCACAGAACAGTAGGCCCATATTTATGCTATGATAAAGCAACGGTGAATAAAGACTTTAACAATTATTGTATTCGAAAGACATTATTGAAAGTGTAATTACAAATAAAGCATACATTTTATAGAAGACTTCCGATGTGGACTTCACCCCAAGAAGCTTATAAAATTGCCCCAACAAAACAAGGGAATTTATTGACGTATCAAGAGTTGCTGAAATGGGAAGGAAACAAATTAAGAAAGCGTACAGAAGAAGAATTAAAAGTTTCAGGACATGAATTTAATTGGTTCCCATGGAGACAACTAAAAGAAAGATTTAAGATGGACCAAAAGTTATATGGATTTGAAAGAAATGAAAACAAGCTAGATGTATTGATGAAAGGGGACCAGAAAAAGAGAATCTCCAAACTATATAAAATATTGTTGCAAAGAGAAATGGACTCTGAGACTGTAAAAGATAATATGATAAGATGGGCACAAAATATTGGTCATCCTATAGAGTATGATACATGGGTGAAGACATGGAAGACAGATATAAAATTTACACCAAATTTAAAACAGAGAAAATTTTTACAAAATGCTTTATAGATGGTATATGACACCTGCGAGATTGCAAAAAATAACTAAAAAGGGGAATAAAAGATGTTGGAAATGTGATGAAAAAAATGGGGTCCTTTTTTCACATGTGGTGGACCTATAAGATAGCAGGGAAATTTGGAAAGAAATCCATGATGAAATACAAGTAATTTACAGATTTAATTTTGAAATGAAGCCAGAATTTTATTTGTTAAATATGTTAGGACAACAAAGAGAAATAAGATGCCATCAGAAGATATTGTTATATATGATAACTGCTGCAAGACTGATATATGCGCAATATTGGAAAAAAGGGGAATATGTAGATATAAAAGAATGGAAACTTAAGGTTATGGATATGGTAGAAACAGAAAAGATAACATTTTTATTGAAAAATAAGCCTATCCAGAACTTTGAAAGAGAATGGGGAGAAGTTTTGAAGTGGATAAAGAAATAATAAACAATGTAAACAATGTAAAAGATATGTATCAAGCAGCAATGTAACAAAGTAAGGGCAACAATGTATGATTATTGTAAAGTTAGAAAATATGTATGTATTAAGATAAACAAGCAGATACAATTGGAAAAAAGAAGGAAGTGGGGAAGGGGGGGATTATTTCTTTTATTTTATTGTATAATTTAATAAAAAAATTAAAAAAAAAAGAACAGTAGGTCCATAAACAGCTATGGCTTATGTGTTAACTATTCTATAGGGAATGAGAGAAAGAAGTGAGAGAGAAGCCCAATGATTAGAAACGGGGAAACCTCGGAAAGAGTGGGTAGATCAGATATCGGCCAAAACCTGGCTCCCAGCTTTTCTTGTTTATGCTGCAGTCATAGTGAAAGTGGAAAGTTGGCATGCCCTAAATTCAAGTTAGTACATTGACATTATTTACCACTACCAAAGTAGTCTACCAATGTAGACTTAGTGGAATCTGCATAGCCTTTTATGATTAATCTTTTCGTGTAAGGCTGTAATCATCCCCTCCCTTTCCAAGGATCTGTTGCAAGGCCAGCTATGTATGCAGACTAAATGACCCATCTCACAGTGGACCTATGGTTAATAGGATGCCAACAGCAGGAGACCAGGTGGGGAAGCCTACACGTATCTCAGAACAGCTCCTTCAGTATTGGCAATTTGGTTCACAAGGGATTCTGTTCACATTACCCACAAAAATTAGAGAAGAACAGGTTGCTTACCTGTAACTGTGGTTCTTCGAGTGGTCATCTGGGAACTCACACAAATGAGTTTCGCGCCTGCGCAGAAACAGCCTGCAGAACCTTCTTGACCCTACTGTTGGCGTTTTGGCGGTTGACCCCTCCTCCATCCTCTGAGTGTATATAAGCCCCCGCCCGCTGTAATGGTCAGTTCCGTCACCACACGTGTAGCATCAGTGGAACCAAAATGTGCAGCAGGACGTGTGTATAGAGGAGGGAAAGGTTGTGTGAGTTCACAGATGATCACCCGAAGAACCACAGTTACAGATAAGCAACCTGCTCTTCTTCGTGGTCTCTGTGACTCACACAAGTGGGAGACTAGCAAGCTGTCATAGAAGAAGGTGCGTATGTCATGCTGCTGTAACTAATCTTGGGTTTTCCCTTTTCTTTCTTCTTCTTTGTTTTTTCTTTTTTTGTAAAACTCATCACTAGCATATAAAAGATAATAAAGAAACATTTATTAACAGACAATATTGTCATCTCTCGTCCAACAGAAGAAAACAAAACAGCTCTCCCAAATCCTGCATCACTCCGAGACCTGTTGTCCACTCTATAATGACTAATAAATGTAAGTGGTTGGGACCAGGTAGTTGCTTTACAAATCTCATGCAACGGTATACCATGTAGAAAGGCTGTGGAAGCTGCCATAGACCTCATGGAGTGGGCTTGTACAGAATCAGGGAGTTTCTTTTTTGCTAGCTCATAAGATAACTTAATAGTAGACACTACCCATTTTGATAACCTTTGAGGTGAAACTGGGTTGCTCTGCCTTGTTATTGAATAGCACACAACAATTTATTTGATTTCCTAACTGAAGAAGTGCATTGAACATAAAAGGCCAATGCTCTTCTAACATCCAAACAATTTAGGTTTTTTTCCGTTTCTGACCCAGGATTCTGCATGAAAGCAGGTAACACTATGTCTTGTTTAAGATGGAAATATGATACCACTTTTGGCAAGAAAGTTATATCTGGTCTTAGCACCACCTTATCTTTGTGAAATCTAAAATATGGAGGATCAACCCTGAGCGCACGTAGTTCACTGGCCCTCCTGGCTGAAGTTATCACAACCAAAAATGCAGTTTTCCAAGACAATAAATGCGTATCACAAGTGGTCATAGGCTCAAAGGGCTTAGCAGCTAATTGTTTCAAGACCAAATTTAAGTTCCATCCTGGGACAGGTGGTTGAATTGGAGGGTGTAAATTGTTATAACTTTGAACCTCTTAATCAGGGGGTCAAAGAAACAGGATGGTTTACCCTGTTTTTGAAAATTACAAGAAATTGCAGCCAACTAACATTTTATTGATGATAAAGATAGCCCTTGAGTTGACAATTCTGCGCAAAAGGAAAGAACATGTACATTGTTACAACCTGAAGGAGTAATTCCATTATGTTTCAAATAACAACAGAATTTACCCCCATTTATACGCATAGGACTAGTGTCGAAGCCTTATGTGCAGCCAGTACAATTTGCCTAACAGCATCAGGTAAGTTCTCCACTATGGCAGATTCCATGCTGTCAGCCAAAGTGTTTGAACATCAAAGCGGAAGACGGTACCATTGTGAATACCGAGAAGGTCTCGTCTGCACGGCAGGATTTGATACCGTCCTTGAGATATCTGGAGAAGAGTTGCAAACCATGGTTCCCTTGGCCACCATGGTGTCAGCAGCATCGCCTTTACTTTGTCCTCACGAATTTTGGCAATAACCTTTGTTATCAGGGGAAATGGAGGAAATGCATATACTGTTGGTCCCATCCAACTGGACAGAAAAGCATCTCCTAGAGTCTGATGTTCTTTTGAGTACTGGGAACAATACAGTCTGCATTGGCTGTTCAGTCCGGATGCAAAGAGATCTATTTGAGGGAATCCCCACTTCACGAACACTTCCTGGATTACCTTGTTACCCTGTGAACTGGGTGTCCCGGGAGGGCACCAAAATGTGCTCAACTAAAGTTGGGGAAAATTAGCTCAGAGCACTGCTTAACGTTACAAGAGGCAGGGTAACTTAGTGAGATCTTGAACCCTATGTCTACGGGGTCAGGTCGAGTCAAGGAGAACACAAAAGTTGAAATAATAAATGATGTTTATTAAATACAAGCAAAACAGTGTATGTGACACACTCGTACAAGATAACTAAAGAAAATAAAGGCTGGAGTGGTATAGAGGGATTTTTAGAGGGATTGTTGGTTTGGGTGATACTTCACCTGTCCTGAAGCCCAGAAAAATAGAGAGTGAAGCTGGGGTCCGATGTAGCTCAGCACGTGGAGCTGAGGGGAGGCTCGCCAAGCAAAGCGGCAGCAAGACGGGATGAAACTCGGGAGCGATCCGAGGAAGGTCTCGGAATCAAGGGTTTTTATAAGGAGAACTGTGACTGCGGGCTATGCTGTACTTGGGGGAAAACAATAGATTTGGAGTTGGAGACAAAGCCTCCGAAAGGTCAGAATCTGAACGATTGAGTTATCGTAGCGATTTTCAATAGAGTAGCCAGTATGCAAATGCAGAGTACTTGGGTATTGCATAGTTTACCCATCAAGCTGCCATCGCGGGGCAGAGGTTCTTTTGTAGGTTGCATGCATACTTAATGAGAGTACTTGCCTGGAGGTCTCCTAAAGCAGTGTGTCAGCTATTTCTGGCCTGCCTGTATTGTAGTTTGAATATTACGGCTATTAACGGCCGAGCTTGTTTACGTGCTTGTCCGGTGGCCTCGCAAGCACGTGGAGGGGAATAGAGAAGTGAAGCCGAATTATGATATCAAGAGGATATCTTTTAATATCCCCAAAGCTCAGACTAGCCAGGGCAGTAACAACTTCCTTGTTGACCATCCACTTGTGACACGACCACGGTATTCTGCTGAATGTATCTGCCAGTACATTCTGTTCTCCTGCCAGATGAACAGCTGATGTAAGAATCTTTCTTGCTGGGCACCAGTCCTATAACTGGATTGCTAGATTCAACAACATGTGCAACCAAGTTCTGCCCTGCTTGTTTATGTAGTACATTACTGTTGTATTGTCTGTTATAATTTGAATTGACTTCCTTTGCAGGTAGTACTGAAAAGCTCAGAGTGCTTTCATAACTGCCATGAACTCTAAGATGCTGATTTGCAGGTTCCTTTCTAGTCCTGTCCATAAACCTCTCATTGTGAGGTCTCCTAGATGAGTACCCAAACCTTTCAGCGATGCATCTGTCGTCACTGAAACTGACGGTGGTTGTGATAGGAATGGCATTCCTCTTAATACATTATCTGGGTTTCTCCACCAGTCCAGAGAGCAGAGAACAACCCTCGGTATATGAGGTACTTGAGGTGATGGTCCCGAAGAGGATTGAATCTCCGTATAAACCACTGTTGCAGTGGCCTCATCCTTAATTTGGCATATGGCGTGACGAGTGTAGTTGACACCATCAGTCCTAGCGCAACCTGTATTGCTTTTGCTTGGAGTCTCTGAGATCACTGTATTCTTGTCACGCATTCTAAAATCTTCTTCCACCTGTTGTGTGGTAGAAATGCTTTTTGTAGTTGTGAATCCAGTACCACCCCTATGTATTTGATCCTCTTTGTTGGTGTCAAATTTGACTTTTTGTAATTTATCATTAAACTTAATGTCTGTAGGTTGATTGTGGTTCTGAGGTTTACAGATAGCTGCTTTTGGGATGGTGCCACTATTAACCAGTTGTCAATGTAAGGAAACACAACGATACCCTTCTGACGAAGGAAAGTCGCCACTACAGACATGCATTTCGTGAAGACTCTTGGAACCGTACTTGTGCCAAATAGTAGAACACGAAAGCGATAAGCCTTTCTGCCAACGGTGAAGGCCAGGAATCATTTGTGTTCTGGTATTATTGCAATATGAAAATAAGCATCCTTTAGATCTAAGGTTGCAAACCAATCTTCTCTTTTTAATAGTGGTAGGATAGCAGTCAGAGTTACCCTTCTGAATCGTTTTGGTCGGATATAATAGTTGATACCTCTTAGGTCTAATATTGGTCGGAGACCTCCATCTTTTTTCTTCACCAAAAAGTACCTTGAAGAGAAGCTTCTTTTCAGCTGTGTTGTGGTGATTCTTTCTATTGCCTCCTTTTGATGTAATGTTGATATTTCCTCTTCCAATTCTGGAGAGGGTATAGTGCTCTGAATTCGACCTGTAGGAGGTAAATGGTGAAACTCTATGGCATATCCGTGTTCTATGATATCTAGGACCCAAGAGTCTGTTGTGATCAATGACCAAACAGTCATGTAGTCCTTTAGTCTTTCCTCAAACGGGAGTTGAAGAGAAGCACTTGGTTCTTCGTTAGTATATCATTCGGCAACAAAATTTCCCTCCAAGGTAATGTCTTGTCCATGTTGGTGTCAGGAAGGTATCATGGCACTGGTTGTCAAACCCTATGTTTGTTCTGGTCTGACTGACATTTCTTATACTGAGGTTGTTTGTATTTTGAGGATGGTAACTTTCTCGATGAGAGATGTTGAGGTGTATTTTGTCTATTCTGAGGTGGAGTAGGGCTCAGAGTTCTTCTTGGGAATGGTTGGTATCAACAATATCGATATCTCTGTCAATATGTCGATGTCAGAAACTCTTATTTCTTCGCCATCGATCACATCTTCTGAGCGTGCTCTAGCTTTTCGTCAGTACTGGCATTGGATAACCCCAATGAATCAAATGGCAAATCTTCAATCATTGATTTAGCCTGTTGGGATAGTTCCGATGAACGAAGCCACTCATGTCGCCTTATTGTTATAGTACCAGCTGTGGCTTTGCTACTGCAATCAGTGATATGTTTTGCTGTAGTAATTTATTGTGACGACAAGGAATAGGCTTCTCCGTACAGAGCAATAGCAGTTTTCTTCTCTTCATCGGGGAGCATGTCAAGATATGATTTGATTCTGCTCCAAAGAAATTGTTGATACCCATAAAGGTGGCATAGTTTGAAATTCTGAACAATAAAGCTGCATTAGAGTAGGATTTTCTGCCTATATTGTTTAACTTTTTCCCCTCTCGATCAGCAGGGACAGCATGCAGTCTTTATGATTGTCTTGTTTGTGCCACATCCACAACTATGGAATTCAGTTTAGGATGTTAAACCCACCAGTCTTTGAAAAAATTCAAGTTTTTTGGACGTCAACGGTACCGTTGAAGGCATTGACCATGACTTTTTCATCATTTGAGATAGCCATGGAAGTGGCACAATTATTGCCAGTACCAGAGCATAGTCCTGCAAATCCTGGAAAATTGGGTCTTTCAGATCCTCTCTATAATCTTCAGTTTGTAAATTCAGAGACCAAGTCATTCTAAGAACCAGATCCTAAAAAGCTCGGACATCATCAGTAGGTGATATTGTCTTGGCAGTAGAGACAAAATTTGTCTCAAAATTATCTAATCCATGAGATGTTCTTAATGATGTCAATGATGCTATTGATGGTGATTGAATCCAATGGCCATGAGAAGACCTAAGTGTAGAGTCTTTCATGTGACTTTCTGAGACATACTCTTGGTGGTTATCTCCAATGATACGATCTCGTTTAGAAGACTTAGCTATTTGCACTGAAGATGCTATCACCTGCTGGCACGGAGAGGTCCTAGAACATGACGGAGAATAAGTGGACTGACAGTACTGATCGTCAGAGCCCTCTCAATACCAACGGTATCATCCATAGCAATCTAGGTTTTCCAAATAGGAAGAAATGTCCCTGGAGTCGACTGAGATATCATCACGGTACTGAGATGTTGATCTCTCTTTATAGTGCCGGTACCGACAGGATGACCTGCTGATTGATCAAGACCTTCAGTAACCAGACCTTGGAGGAGAAGGTGGAGTCCGGCAGCGTACCCAGGCCTGCTTGCTTGGAGATCTTCTCCGTATCGAAGCTCTTTTGCAAAGGGACAGCATTTGTTGATGTGGAGCTGACCCAATTGATATCTGAGGGGAAGCTTCAATTATCTTCCCTTCCAATCTAATGCATACTTCCTCGATCTCCTCAGAGGGTATGCTGTCTTGATTCCCATGTTGCTGTGGGGGCCACACTTCTACCGAAGCGGTTTCTTAGGTTACAACCATCCGAGTCGGAGAACAAGATGGTGTTTGAGGCTTGTCCTTCTATCTATGTTTCTTAAGTGTCTCCATCGAAGCGGAATCCTTAACTTTCCTTTTCCTGTCCTTCTTCTTCCTTGACAGTTTCGTACTTAGGTGGAGGAGAGCAATGATCTCAGTGGTCAGATGTATGACTCGTCGAAGCCGAGGGTACTGGGTCTTGAGATCTAGATGTAGAACAAGACCTCAGTCTTGACGATGGTACTGAAGCATTACATCGAGATGTGGAGGAAGAATTCGAATGGGCCATTTTCAATGTCCAGTGTGTAGACTGAGCCTGTTGCACTGGCTCTGAGGCAGCTAATGCATTTTCCCACAACAAGGCCTTCAATCGAGCAGCCCTATTGTGTCGAGTCTGAGATGTAAATAACTGACAATGGCCGCAGGCACCCACATTGTGGCCCTCACCCAAACAAAGGAGGCACTTAGAGTGGTCGTCCTTATCTGGTATCTTTCCTCCACAGGTTATGCAATGTTTAAACACCGCTGTTGCCATACAACTTGCCAAACAAACACAGTCCGAAAGAATAGTCCATATACCAATAATCTAATTTCAATTTCCAAGTAGCAACCAGTCCAAAACGCCAGAGAAAAATGGGAATAACCCATATCCAAAGCGTGCAAGTATTGAGAAAGGCTCCTACATGCTGCTAACACGGCGGACAAAAAGGAACTGACTGTTACAGCGGGTGGGGGCTTATATACACTCAGGGAATGAGGGAGGGGTCAACCACCAAAACGCCAATGGTAGGCTCAAGAAGGTTCCGAAGGCTGTTTCTGCACAGGTGCGAAACCCATTTGTGTGAGTCACAAACACCATGAAAAAGAATGAGTGTTCCAGTTGTAGCGGCCCTCAATCATTTTGGAAAAGAACTCCCCAGTGAGGTAACAATTGGAACCAGCACTTAAAATGCAAAGGGCAAGGATCTTGATAGTCACTTTCTAGAGGTGCCCAATCCAGTTTGGTTAGACATGGTAGTTCCACAGTGCATATCTATTAGGAACTTTCAGATCCTGATAAAGTATGTGATGGATTCAAGTCCAGCTTTACTGCCCTTTTGCAGATTTCCATATCACCCCCTTTTTGTTTATGCTATTTGTTATTCAAAACCAGTTAAGCATCTGGAATTAACAAATAGATGGTAGATTGAGAGGGAAGTTAATGAGGGAAGAGGTTATCAGAAACTGTGGCTTAGAAGCAGAACTGCTGAATGGTGACATTAAGTTGGCCTTTTGCTCTTTCTCTTAATTCACACCAAACATTTTTTAACTACCAGGCTTCTCACAGGATGGTGGCTTCTACATGGACCAGGCACCCACAACAAGGAAGGTGTTTGGCCTCTTGTTCTGCTTTTGGAAAATTCAGTGCATTGTCCACCTACCTTACGTGCTTGGGTATAAAAACTGACATCATTTAACAATACGGCCATCTTACAAATGGAAAATTATAGGAACTAAAGAAAGTCACGCTACAAGAATCGCAGGAAATAGTTGGTTGTCTTAATTTTACATGGCCCTGGTGGGGTCCTGCTGAATTGTTTTTGTGATGCAATACCAGGGTTGCATAAATTCACCATAAACTCAGGGTTATAGCTGATACAAGAGCCAACATGGAGGCTCAGAGTAAGTTTCTACTCTATTTTAATGGAGCTGCAGAGCATCTTCACACATCAGTCTACTTTATAGGGAAATGGCGCCAGGGTTTGTTTGTTTGTTTTGGTGTCAGTCATGTGAGGTAGCTCTTGAAATTTTTCCAAATATGGTGACAGTTTGATTATGGGTTGCTGAATCAACAATTTGTCAATCTATTCTCGGTTACACTATGATCCTGGTCAGTGTGACTAATTTACTCATCTCTAGATCCCTTAATTCCACGTACCTGGTCCAAGCCTTTGCGGTAGAGGCCTCCAGTTTAATGTCTTGTTCATTATGGGACATACACCTGGAGTAAAGCAGTTGTTCACAATCAGATGAAATAGTTTCATCAGCTGGCTCTGATGATCCAATCAGTATCACAGCAGTTTTCAGCAGGACTGAAGCTGCTTGATGGAGTGAGGTCATGAGAGATATCGCTGGTGTGGATCTTTCCCACCAACAGTTGGAGCTTTCAAACATCTTGCTCCAGATACAGACCTCAGTCCTGTGGAGCCTTGGAGGGGTGAGGTTGTCTGAGCCATTAGTCTGAGGGCTGCAAGGCAGTTTGAGTTATTTTGGTTGTCTAACAGGATGCAGGTGTTGTGGCCTATTCATGCTGACCAAATATTGCAGTATTGTACTTCTTTGAGGGATGGGGCTCTGAGTCTGCAGTCTATCAAGACTAGGCTGCCAGCATTGGCTTTTGCTGCTAAAGCTCAGGGGTATGAGGGTACCATCTGTAACTTCTGGAAGGGCAGACCAGGGAAAGAGGGCAGATTGCTGATGGGGGTTAGACCTGGGTTCCTTTTTCCCATGCTGACTTTTTGCTCCTTAGCAAGTACCACTTTTCAACTGTCACCCCAATGGTCTTGTAGAGCTTCAGCCTGCAAGGGGCTCAGTTTCACACCCGTTTCTTCTGGATTGGTGCTAACTCTACAGATTTTGCAATGGGCTTACGCTCAGATTATTGGGTGCTAGAGATCATCTGGTGTGAAGATGTATATGCATCCTCTTAGGTTTAGAATGCTTTACAATATTCTAAGGTTGATCTTTGTCCTATCTATTAGTTCCCAGGTGCTGTTTGGCAAGACGATGGGTCCTGCTCTAAGGCCATAGTATGGTTTACTGGTTGGTGTATCAGACCTGAAGTTCCCATTTTGGGGCTCAACTGTGGCTGAGTGATGTTGCCACTTGAGAGAAATGGCCTCCGGTGCAGTAGTTTGTTGCTTCTTCCATTTGAGGAATGCACTGGGCCTCTTCTTCGTGTTTCAGTCATTCAAAACTGATCAGAAGAGGATGGAGGTGAAGGCACAGTTGGGACTGTGCTCTGACTCAGCTTTATGCCCTGTTTGTGTGTTAGTGCAGCTGGCAGGGGCTTAGACTGGGACTGTTGTTTTATTTGTCACATTAATTTTTTGGACCTTACAGGTATTAGTTTTGGACAGTTACCTCGAAGGCCTTGTAATGTTTGGGCCTGCACAGGGTTAAGTTTGGCACCCATTTGTTTAGAATTGGGGCTGCATCCATTGCTTCTGTGATGGGTTTCAGCCCAAAAGACATCCAGCACATTGGCATTGGAAATCTTCTGCTGAAAAGATGTTAGTGCATACTCTTAAATTTTGAGGCTGTTTCGCTCAACTAACTTTGTTCTTGTTTTCTCTGTTGGATTCTAGGTGCTGTGTGGCAAGACGGTGGTTCTTGATTTGTGGCCACAGTGTGGTGTTCTGGGTGGTGCACCAGATCCCAAGTTGCCATTTTGGGGCTCAGCTAGGGTGTGGCTGAGGGCGTTGTTTGGCCATGCTGACTTTTCGCCCCTCACCAGGTATCAGTTTTGAGTGGTCACTTTGAAGGCTTTGCAGCATTTGGGCCTTCATGGGGTGAAGTTAACCAGCCATTCATTTTGAATTAGGGCTGCCTCCACTGCTTCTGTGATGGGCTTTGGCCCAAAGGGCATCCAGCCCATCAGGCATTGGAAATCTGCTGCTGCAAAGATGTAAGTGCATACTCTTTAAGTATTGATATGGTGCTACCTAACTAATTTGTTCTTGTTTTCTCTGTTTCTTGTCAGATTTTAGGTGCAATGTGGTAACATGGTGGATCTTGATATGCAGCTGCTGCATGGTGTTCTGGGTAGTGCACCAGACCTGAATTTGTCATTTTGGAGTTCACTTGGGGTTCAGCAATGTTACCACTGTGAAGTTGTTGGGCAGAAGAGGTGGAGTGGTTTGTTGCCTCTTTTGTCTGAGGAGTGCACTGGGCCTCCTCCTACTATTTAAAATTCAGACAGTGCGTTCAGACCTGTCTTCTGGCAGGTCATTCCACGCTTTGGGGACGCTGCCAAAAAAAGTCCTGTGGGTTACTGTTGCTAGTCTAGTCCTGGCTGGTTTAAGTAAATAGCTGCCAGAAGTATATGGGGCAGATTGTATAGGAGGAGGCGATCCTGCAGGTAACTTGGACCCAAACCATATACAGCTTTAAAGGCAATAACTAACACTGTGTATTTTGCCCAGAAATTAACTGGCAGCCAGTGGAATGATTTTAATATCAATGTGATATGCTCACTCCTTGATGCACTTGTAACCAATCTGGCTGTCATATTTTGGACCAATTGGATTTTCCAAACTCGGTACAAAGGTAGCCCAATGCACAGCACATTGCAGAAGTCCAACTTTGAGGTTATCAGTGCATGCACTACCATTTTTCGGTCTTCCAGTTCTAAGAAGGGGCACAGTTGGTGTATCACCAAAGCTGATAAATGCGATGATCAGGAGTGCTAATTATCTGAGCTGACATTTGGGGATGGGTTCAGGAGCACTCCCAAGCTGCAAACACAGTCTTTCAGAGGGAGTGTGACCCTATCCTAAACTGGCTGACCCACCTTCAACCCCAGATAGGACTCTTAAAAGTAAGCATCTCTGTCTTGTCAGGATTCAGCTTCAGTTAGCTTTTCTTCATCTAGTCCATTGCCTCCTCCAAATATTCATTTAGAAAGACATACCATCCTTAGCAAAGACTGTTTTTCAAGGCATGGAGAAATATATTTAGGTGTCATCGGCATAGTGATAATACCTCACACCATACCTTTGGATTGTTTCTGCCAAAGGTTTCATGCAGATGTTAAAAAGCATTGGCGATAGAATGGCACCTTGTGGTATGCTATATAACAGCTGTTCTTTGTTTTTTGGAGGAGCAGTTATTCCCAACTACCACCATCTTGACCCTGCCTGAGAAGTAAGATTGGAACCACTGCAACACAGTGCCTCCAATTCCCAAACCAACCCTGCCCCCTCACCGGCATTCCAGTAGGATACCTTGGTCAACGGTATTGAGCATCACAGAGAGGTCTAAAAGCACCAACAGGGACACATTCCCCTGTCAATGCTAAGACAGAGATCGTCGCCAGGTAAGCTTTGCTCCCTGCCATGACTCATAATGTTACTTTGTCATGATAATGAATATTCCTAGACTATGCTACATTTTCCAATATTGTATGCTGGTATAAAGCTTGTCCTGTGTTGCAAACACATACTACCTTGCTATGTTATTGCCACAATATGCTAGATGCATATGACTGTATTCTTACTGCTTTCATAAAGGGTTCTGCTAAACCTGGCTGTGTTAAAGCTTTCTTATATGTTACGTGCTATATGCCTTCCTGGAGAAATATGTTATACAGACTTCTAAAAGAATAATAATGTATGCTCCTATGTAGTGCTAAGTTACTGCCATACTGCATGAGATTCTGATGTTATGTTATTGTTGTACTTTGGCCTTTGCTGTATGTAGGCTTTGAGGGCTGATTATCTTTAGTTTTCATATTCTTTTTATTCAAGATTCACCATTCAAACTACAAACATATTCATAATTCAAATTTCAAAATTTTACAATCTAATTTTCATCACACATATCTTCATCCTCATCATTTATAACAAATATAATAAAATACTGTATACTAAAATAAAAATACACTGATAATCTCAAAAGACAAAATCATACAAATCTACTTCCCTTATTCACTTTCCTTGAACTTGTTGGGTATTCCCTAGATCGTAGTTTCCAACTATAAATGAATGCTATAAATTTTCCTCCTTAAACTCTTTCTATTAAAATTCCTCTAATTCTATTTTATTCTATTCTAATTAGTGCTTCTAAGCCCAGATCATCGAGTTCATCATTGTTATTTTAGTTTAACTTATGAAGTTGCTTCTTTTGTCATATCTATATTATTCACCTTCCCTTAAATTTTGGTTATTACTAACAAATATACTGTTATTATTCATTCCTCAATACCTTTTATAGCTAAATTTCCCCATTTAGTTTTGAATGTTGTAATAATTGGTTCCCAGTCTTTATAAAATTGTTCTAATGTATTTTTATGCATAATCGTTGTCAATTTATCCATTTCTATTATGTCATAAATTTTAATTAAGCAATCCTCTAACTCCGGTGTGTCTCCATGTTTCCATTTACCTGCATAAACCATTCTTGCTGCTATTATCATATGTGTTAGTTGCGATCTATTTTTCAATGATTTTATTTCTCGGTATATATTCAATAAATATATCTCGGGCTTCACTGAAAAATCTAATTGCATTATTTTTGTTATGTTACTATGAATTTGTGTCCAGAACTTTTTTGCTTTGGGGCAGGTCCACCATAAATGGTATAAAGTACTTTTTGATTTGCATTTCCAACATTCATTTTTATTTGTTTTAGTCATTTTCGCTATCTGGACTGGAGTATAGTACCATCTATATATAATCTTATAATAATTCTCCTTCAGTGGCACACTTTTCAGTATAATACAAGGTATCCGCCAAGAGCTTTCCCAACTTTCAAATTCTATTGAACGACCTATATTCCGTGCCCTTTGTATCATATTTTCTTTGATAGTCTCTCTCTCCAATTCTAGGTTCAATATAATTTTATATGTCTTTGCTATGAAATGTTCAGTTCTTGGTTTCATCTATTTATCAAAATCATTTTCTTTTATTTGTATTCCTTTTATTTTTTGGTCCATCCTAAATTTTTCTACCAATTGTCTTTGCAGTAACCAATGAGTAGAAAGTCCACTTTCAATTAATTCTTCTTTACTTTTTAATGTAATTTTGTCCTCTTGGCAGTTTAATATATCTTTATACGTTATCCAATCTTTTAGTTTTGGTTTTTCTCTCCTATAGAAAGCCTCATGTGGTGATACCCATAACAGTAATTTTGGATAAATCATCCAAATTCGTAATAGAGGCCTTCTAATAAAATGATTATTAAACTGTCTATTTATTTTGGCCTTCTCATACCACAAGTATGCATGCCATCCAAAAGGTAAGTCTGCCCCTTCTAATATTAGTGTTCTTTCATTATCTAGTTTCATCCAGGTTGTTAACCATTCAATGCAACAGGCATGATAATATAGTTTTAAATCTGGCATACCTAACCCCCCCCCCCTTTCTTTAAGATCTTTCAAGTTAGACCATTTAATAAGGGGTTTTTTACCATTCCAAATAAATTTGGATAAATCTTTCCTCCATTGAGTAAAGGGTATATCATTCACTATTATGGGCAGGTTTTGGAATAAGAAAATCATCCTAGGTAAAATATTTATCTTTATTACCGCTATCCTGCCCATAACTTGATTTATCACTTTTGTCCATCTTTCTAAGTCTGCTTTAATTGTTTGCCAGACTTTTCCATAGTTATTCTTGTATAGGTCTGTATTGTTTTTGGACAAAGTTATACCCAAGTATTTTGTTTTTTCCGATATTTTATACTGAGATTCTGTTTCTAAGTCAATCTCTTCTTGCCTAGTCATGTTTTTCGTTATTATCATTGTTTTTTCAGAATTTACCTTGAATCCTGAAACCTTCCCATATTTTTCCAATGTTCTTTTTAAATGATTCATACTTTGGTTTGGATTTTCCAATAAGATGACTAAGTCATCTGCAAATGCCTTCAATTTGTATTCTTGGCCTTTTATTTGTATTCCTTTTATTTCCCTATCATTCCTTATTCGAGTATTTAATATTTCAATTACCATCAAGAAGATTAATGGAGATAAAGGACACCTCTGTCTTGTCCCTTTTTTGATATCAATTTTAGATGTTACTTCTCCATTTATTAATAATTTTGCTGTTTGTTCTCTGTAAATCATATTGATCCAATTGCTAAATTTTTCACCTATATTTATCTTTTTTAGGGTCTCTTTGATAAATTTCCAATTAACATTATCGAAGGCTTTCTCCGAGTCTAAGAAAATTAAAGCTAATTTTTTATCATTATGTTTATGATAATATTCCATTATATTAAGCACCGTCCTCATATTATCTTTTATTGCTCTACCAGGGAGAAAGCCATTTGAGGGCTGATTATCAATGGTCAGTCTTATGCTATGATATAATACCCTTTGCTATATATTGTGCCTATCCTTGCCATACACAGTAATGTCCTGCCATGTATTAAACAGGGCTAGTTAGTGCATGCTGTTGATCATGTTTAATGAGATTATTACATATCGTGCTTGAATGCTTCCAAATCATATTAGCTGTATGTATTGCTATTTGCATAGAACATGTTTAGTGCCTTGCTATACTGTAGAAGAGATGGTGGGTTTTGGTAATGTACTTTTGTACTTTTGCCTGGAAGATCATGGCTATGCAAGGAACCATTATGGGAGAAGGCTGCAATGTAAAAGGATGATGGGATAAGCTGGGAAACTGAGTGTGAGAACAGGGGAGTTACCTGATAAGCTGAGGTGAAACCAGGTGCCAAACTGGCCCTCAAGGTTTATTTGTATTTTAGACTGTGGGGGCAGGGATGTCCAGTGGAAACGGGATACAGTGTACATCATGGTGAGATGAATCAGGCAGGAGGACATAAAGGAAGAGTCTGGTTATCAATATGCAGGAAGGCAAACATCTAAAGAGCCTGGGAAACCTCTGGAACTGGTGGGATGATGTGACACTTGTGACTTTCACCAATCAATGGAAAGCATACCAAATACTTGTTACTAAAGGTGTAAAAGCCTGTGTCTAGTCCAAACGTGTCACTGGTAGTAGCTGGACAACCCCACACTTTGATATGGTTTAATTGGCAAAATATGATTTAATTGGCAAGACATATTAATTAGCTTCGATATGAAATGTACTCTGATGTGACTGGAAAGCCAGACTGGACAAGAGGAAGACACTGGCGGAACACATGCACTGCAAAGGTAGGGCAGAGATCTCCTCTAGGCGTATCCAGACCATAGGAAATCACCACATAGCTGCAAAGGTGATAGACTTAAGCTAAGCTATAATAGCTCTGCTATCAGATAATAGTGACTAATTGTTTCAACTTTTCTTCCCACCAAACTGGAAGTTTTCCCCATTATTCTCAAGCTTGTCCGACCGTTACAGAGCTATCATGATGTCTATTAAGTCTATGTCACCTAACATTAATAATAATAATAAAATTTATTTCTATCCCGCCTCTCCACATGGATCTAGGCGGCGAACAACATTAAATACATTAATACATTAAAAACATTAAAAAACATACCCAATCCTTCCCACCCACCAATCCACCTAAAACCAACCCCCTAAAACACACAACAATCAATCAACTATTAAAGGAACAGCAAGACAATTGATGGGAGGCGATGGAAATGCTAGTCTTGGAAGGCCTGTCGGAAGAGATCAGTCTTGACTGCTCTTTTAAAGTAGTCAAGACTGGTAATGTGCCGGGTCTCCTCCGGCAGGCCATTCCATAACTTGGGAGCGATAGAAGAGAAGGTCCTCTGGGTAACCGCAGCCAGCCTAGTTCTGACTGGCTGCAGTAAATTCCTCCCAGAGGACCTTAAGTGTGCGGGGCGGATTGTATGGGAGAAGGCAATCCCGCAGGTAGGCTGGCCCCAAGCCGTGTAGGGCTTTAAAGGTAATGACCAAGACCTTGTACTGTGCCCAGAAACTAATAGGCAGCCAATGGAGAGACTTTAGAATTGGTGTTATATGGTCAGTTTTAGGTCTTCCGGTGACCATCCTGGCTGCCATATTCTGAACTAATTGAAGCTTCCAGACTAAGCACAAGGGTAGCCCTATGTAGAGCACATTGCAGAAGTCAAGCTGTGAAGTTACCAGCGCATGTACCACTGTTTTTAGGTGTTCCAGCTCCAGGAAGGGGTGCAGCTGGCATATCAGCCGAAGCTGATAACAGGCACTCCTGGCCGCCGCATCTATTTGAGCCGTCATCTGAAGTGACGAGTCCAGGAGCACCCCCAAGCTGCAAACACAGTCTTTCAGGGGAAGTGTGACCCCGTCTAGGACTGGTTGACAGACCTCCATACCTGGGCTAGGGCCCTTAACAGCGAGTACCTCCGTCTTATCTGGATTCAGCTTCAGTCTGTTTTTCCTCATCCAGTCCATTACTGCTTCAAGACATTCATTCAGAGGTGAGATGCCACCCTTAGTTGATGCTGTTATCCGAGGCATGGAGAGATATACCTGGGTGTCATCAGCGTACTGATAGCACCTTGCTCCATGCCTCCTGATGATCTCTCCCAGCGGTTTCATGTAGATGTTAAATAGCATTGGGAACAGGACAGCACCCTGAGGGACGCCAGAATTAAGCTCCTTTTTCGAGGAGCAACTGTCCCCAAGCATTACCATCTGGTATCTACCTGAGAGATAGGACCGGAACCACTTAAGCGCAGTGCCCCCAATACCCAACCCTCTCAGGCGTTCCAGAAGGATACCATGGTCTATGGTATCGAAAGCCGCCGAGAGGTCCAAGAGTACCAGCAGGGTCACACTTCCCCTGTCGATACCTAGGCGAAGATCATCCATGACCGTGGCAGTCTCGACTCCATATCCTGCCCTGAAGCCACTTTGAAATGGGTCTAGATAATCTGTTTCATCTAAGACAGCTTGGAGCTGAAGACCAACAGCCCTCTCGATCACCTTGCTTAAAAATGGGAGATGGGAGACTGGTCTATAATTATTCATATCCAGGGGATCTAGGGAGGGCTTTTTTAGAAGCGGCCATATAATCGCTTCTTTTAAACAAGCTGGAAAATTGCCCTCCCTAAGGGATGCATTAATAATATATCTTAAATGGGTCTTAATTGCAACTTCTCCCTGGACGACCAACCATGAAGGGCAGGGATCAAGAGGGCAAACTGTCTTTCTTATATTTCCAAGGAGCTTGTCTATGTCCTCGGTACTCACAGACTGAAACTGATCCAGTATAATCTTGTTCATGGGGTTGCCGGACACTTCACTAATAACCTCTGCAGTAACACCGGCATCCAAATGGGCTCAAAATCTGAGAGATTTTATCTGCGAAATTAAGACCATCAACTCATTCTGGACCCCATTATAGCTACTGCAAACTCCTTTGTTTACTTGGGCAGAAAGCCATTAACACCCATGCCCTCCAGGTAGAAATTGGGTATAAAAGTCCTCAGCTTTGATCAGTCAGATGCTGAAAATCACTATTTCACTTTGAACCCCAATTTATACTGCCCTTAGACACAGGTCTAAGTCACATCACTGTTTCTTCACTACATTTCTGGATTGGTAATTATCACCCAAACCCTGAAACTTCGCTATCAGCCTTTCCTCCTTTTTCTTCAGATAGCTCTTGTGTGAATGTATGATTCTTTGAATCTTGTGCACGTGTGTGATTAAATTCCCCTCAACAAACACATTTTAGTTTACTTTGGAATCTCTGGCTGGTTTTCCTTTAAAGATCCCCTAATCATTGGTGGAAAGATCTCGCTAAGTTATACTGCCTCTCACAGCCCTCCTAATTAATTCCCCATTTTTGCATGGAGGTGTGGGTACTGCTTGAGGACCTCAAGGGTCACCCAGCTTTTGGGGTAATATCACATTCAGCAGCTAAAGAAATGTGCGTTGTTACTTGCAGTAATTCCTCTAATAAAGACACTTCTGTTCCCATTCTGCGTCTTTCTTGGGAAGCAAGTTTACCAGCTCATGACAATCATCCATAGAAGTCTCAACTCCATATCCTGCTCTGGAGCCAGTTTCAAATGGGTCAAGGAAGTATATGTCATCCAAGACCACCTGGAATTGGAAGTCACCTGCCTTCTTGATCACCTTGCCAAAAAAAAAGAAAGATAAGATACTGGTCTATAATTATTCCATTAATTTTAGTATATGTGCTGCCGAAGCAAGCACGTCTATAATTATTAAGATCCGGGGAGCCAGGGAGGGCTTTTTCAAAAGTGGCCTAACCACTGCCTCTTTTAAACAGGTGTTAAAGGTCCCCTTCCTGAGAGATATATTAATAATATGTTGTACTTGAAGTCTAATTGCATCTCCTCCCTGGACACCAGCCAAGAAGGACAAAGATCGAGAAAACAAGTCCTCATGACTTCTGCTCCAAAGAATGGTATCTAAGTTGGCTCTAAAGTGAGAGATTTTATCTGTGAAATGGTCATTAAAAGCATCACAGCCAGCTAAAGTTGGGTTCAGGGGAGAAAGTGCCTGGGTTAGACCTTTCACCCTGAATAGGTCAGCTGGATGTGAATTTGCAGATGCAATATGTGCACAGAAGAAAGCTTTCTTTGTGGTACACATTGTAACTCTATAAGAACAAAGATGCTCTCTATATTATGTCTTGTCACATACAAGTCGAGTTTTCTGCCATCTGTGCTCTAGTTGTCCTTATTTAAAGGGTCTCTGTATATCAAGGAGTCTGTTTACTAACAGATCAGAGAGGGCATTTGGGGGTAACTGTGACAACAGCCCTGGTTAGATTTCGATTCCATTTATTAACCAGAGCTTCAATAGGACTGTCAGTGTCACCAGCCCTAAAACCCTCTAACATTTCCTGGAATCTCAAAAGTTCCATTAGCCTTTGAGGGCAGACCATTTTAATAGCCATTCACCCCTGCAAAGGTGGCCTGCTGTGATGCTAGCTGTTGAAATCACCCAGAAAGAAAAGTCTGGGAAACTCCCAACAAGAGCTCCAAGACCAGTTCCATGAGCTCAGCCAAAGAATTTGCTATGTTACTGGCCCGCCCATCCCCCAGATTTGATATGGTTTAATTGGTGAAATATGATTTAACTGGCAAATATATTCATTGGCAGTTATATAAAATGGACCCTGATGTGATTGTAAGGCCAAGCTGGACAGACGAAAAACACTGGCTGAACACGTGGATTGCAAAGTAAGTCAGAGATCTCCTCTAGGCATAGCCAGATCATAGGAAGTCACCAGGTAACTCCAGAGATAATAAGCTTAAGCTAAGCTATAATGATTCTGCTGTCAGACAATAGTGACAAGGGAAGTTCTCACCAAACCACTGACTGTCTCAACCCTTCTCCCCACTGACTTGTGCATTTCTGTCATTGTCCACACACCTATCTAGTATTACAGAGCTGTCATGACAGTCATTAACTCTTTGTCACCTAACACTATGATTGTCACCTAAGATCTGGACCTCATCACTTGCTCTACAATCTCCATTGTTTACTTGGCCAGAGAGCCATTAACATTCTTGCTCTCCAGGCACATTTTGGGTATAAAAACTCTCTGTTTTGACCAGTTACCTCACAGTATCTTGCTTGCTGAATGCCACACTGTCACTCTGATTTCCAAACAAGTACTGTCCTTCAGCACGAGTCTTAGCCACATTGCTGTTTCTTCACTGCTCTCTGGATCGGTAAATATTGCCCTCATCCCCCTTAAACTTCTTGATCAACAATCTTTCCTCCCTTTTCCTTTGTGGCCGGGTTGGTTTATAGTGTGTTCTGCTACTGTTGACTCTTCTGGCTGGATCAGCCTGCAGTACCTTTCGTGTTCTTTGAATCGTGTTTGGATGCTGTGTTACACAGAATGTTATTTGAAAGCACAGAAATTCTGGACCATTCTAACAACTACCAGATCAGGCTACACAGAGAGGCCATTGAAATCCACAAACACTTGGACAATTTTAATACGAAAGAGTAGACTTGGAAGGTCAACAAAATTTGGCTGCCAGTATTGAAAAACACCAAAATCAAAACACAAAAGATACTAACGAGCCCTAACGAGCCCCACCTGGGCTCAGGAAGTCTCCCTCCAGGAACAAGTATTCAATACACACAATAGGACTATTATGCTAATTGCTCCCTCCCCTCTGGAGGAGGAGACTGGCATATATATTCTCCACTCCACTTCCAATTCACCCTTCCTCTGAAGATGCCAGCCACAGATGGAGGCGAAACTTCAGGAGAAAATACAACCAGAACACGGTCTCAAAGCCCGAAAAACCCACAAGAACCACATGTACAAATCCTGTCAAAGTGTGATTATCTATGAATTTGCCACAGTTCAGCATGCAATTCAGAATTTATTCCAGCTCAGCATCAACCAAACAGAGAATGTCTTATTATGACAGTTTTCTGCCTCCTCAGAAGATTATGTTAACCTCTCATGAACCAAAGATAGGCATTTTAAAAGTGCCAGTGAATCTGTATTCATATTAGAGCAGGTGCCATCAGACTTGCCCAATGAAACCAAAGTTGGGATCCCCAAACTTCTATTTGGACTGTTGCTGCAATTCTCTCAGTCTAGATAGAATTTTACCTGGAGTGAGAAGCTCAAAATGATCCAACATCTATTCAAGCAGTTTGTATCTATGTCTAATGACTTTATAAGGCAGAACAGAGATGAAGAATCATAGATTTGGAAGGCTTCGCAAAGGATATCTATTCTAACTCACAGCACGGCAGGAATACACAACTCACTTCTGTTAAAGACCACTAAAAAAAGGAGAATCCACCACCCTCTGTGGCAGTCTTTTCCATTGTTGAAGAGATCTCACAGTAAATAAGTTCTTCCTAATGTTTAGGCAGAATCACTTTTATTGTAACTTGAATCTATCATATTCTAGTCTCTGGAGCAGCAGAAAGCTGTTCTACATGGCATTATTTTAGACATTTAAAGATGGCTATTGTGTCTGGTGTCAATCTTCTCTTCTCCCAGCTAAACGTATCAAGCTTCCTAAGCTGCTCCTCATCAGGTCTGGTTTCAGACAATCATCTTCTGGAAGCAAATAACTTGCCAATATCTATCTTGAACTGTGGTAGCCAGAATTGGACACATGCACTCCCATGCATGAGCTCCCCTTTCCTTTGAAAATATCTGATCAATATTTCAGTAAACTTATTGAAATCAACATTATGTAAATTTTCCATCTGACTTAGGAGCATATAGTAAACCCCACAATGATGGAGAACATAATTAAGGTAGCCATGTCGGCCACAGAGCAAAATATATCAAATTCCTAAATCCACATTTATTGGGCTAACTAAAAAGCACAAAGTAAATCATGTAGTCTTTGGAGTCCCACAATGTCACTGTTCTACACTTTCTCTTTAATGTTTACACATTCTGTGTTCCATGCTCATGGAAAAAGTCATGGATTTCCTCACAAGTGTACCTATCCTTGACATATGATGCTATACCTCCTGCTTACTTGTTTGGTTTATTCCTTTGGAATAGGTTATCCTACTTCATTACTGTCATGAAACTGTAATTTAAGATGCCTCTTAAATCTTCCTTAGAGGATATGCTCAGGAAGAGTACCCTACTCAAAACAAACAAAAAACACCCATGTCTCCCAACAGCAATCAGTCCTGACCACAAAACACAAGCTCATCTTTTTATGTTTTTGCCCCAAATATGCTAGCTCTACCACTTTCTGCTCTGTTCTTGTAACTCAATCCCCTCCCCCATATTGGGAGGATTAACTGTGTAGCACGGAGCCTATTCCACCCAAGTAGGTCCCCTGCACAGTTCGGAAACCTTCCAGTTATGTAGGTTCTTCAAGACATGGAGTTATCCTTCAATATAAAATGTTGCTAAAAGGTTTGGTGCTTGGTACACAATACTACTCTTACAGCTAATTGCTCCTAACCTATTGGCTGTAAAATTTGTTAAAGCTAAAATATAAATTCCGCATGCTCTGAAACAGAGGCCAGAATGATGATATAGCATGAGAGGCATTATATGGCAGAGATGAATAGCTGCCCCTTAGTGGGAATCCACTAGCATTGCTAACAGGGGCATTTTACTGCACTAACTGGCTATTTGGCACTCATACTTCCAACAAAAGGGCATTTTTTTTTCCCCAATTTGAAAGTCAAATAACCCCACACACCAAATATCTCATTCATCAGGAAGAAATGTCTTCCTGAAGTGTACAAACACACACATTTTTCCAAATCACAATGTTCAAAAAAGATAAATGTCATTTGATTTCAATGCTCAAACAATAATTTTGCTTTCAGTAGGCTGCCAGAAGGACATTATGTTCTGTGTGCATTTTCAAGGAGAAATCAGCTTGATCTGTAGTCAACTGGAATACTGGAATGCAGTTACTACTAGTTTGTTTTGCAGACTTTAATCTAGCACAGCACACTTGAATCTGAAGCAGTGGAAGAGGTGAGAAAATGCTTATAATTAATTTGTGAAATTTCAAAACTTCAGTGCATTAATTAGTTAATTTGGTTTTGTTTCAGTTGAGCCTTTACTCTCTATTTAACCACTCCATACATTTAATTGATCCAAACCTATTGGAAGATGCAGAATGTATGAATAAATACATAGAATCATTGAATCATAGAGCTGGAAGAAGGAACACACATTCAAAGCACACTCAGCAAATAGCCATCTAGTTTCTGTTTAAAAACATCCCAAAAAGGTGACTCCACCACACTCCAAGGCAGCATATTCCATTGGTAAAATCTCTTTTTCTGTAGTTGGAAGCCACTGCTCTATATCCTAGTCTCTGGAGCAGCAGAAAACAACCTTGCTCCATCTTCAACGTGACATCTCTTCAAATATTTAAACATGGCTATCATGTCACCTTTTAACCTTCTTTTCATCAGGTTAAACATATTGAGCTCCCTAAGCTGCTCCTCATAGGGCAGACCCTCACCATTTTGGTCACCCTCCTGACACATTCCAGCTTGTCAATATCCTTCCTGAACTGTGGTGCCCAGAACTGGACACAATATTCCAGGTGGGTTCTGACCAAAGCAGAATAGAGTGATACTATCACTTCCCTTTACCTAGACATCATACTCCTGCTGATGCAGCATAGAATTGTGTTGGCTTTTTTAGCTGCCACACCACACTGCTAACTCATGTTCAGTTTGTGGTCCACTAAGACTTCTAGATCCCTTTCACACATACTGTTTTCAAGCCAGGTGTCACCCATCCTATATCTGTGCATTTCATTCTTTCTTCCTAAGTGTTGTACCCTGTATTTCTCCCTGTTAAAATTCATTTTATAAGTTTTGGCCCAACTCTCTAATCTGTCAACTTCATTTTACATTCTGATCCTGTCCTCTAGGGTATTAGCTATCCCTCCTAATTTGGTCTCATCTGCAAACTTGATGAGCATGCCCTCTATTCCACCATCCAAGTCATAGATAAAGATGTTGAATAGCACTAGGCCCAGGAGAGAACCCTGTGGCAAACCACTAGTCACTTCTTTCCAGGATGAAGAGGAGCCATTGGTGGGCACCCCTTGTGTTCAGCCAGTCAGTCAATTACAAATCCACCTAACAGTAGCATTGTCCCTACCTTGCTTGCAAGAATATCATGGACGACTTTGTCAAAGGCCCTACTGAAATCAAGATACATTACATCCATAGCATTCCCTTCATCTACCAAGTTTGTAACTCTGTCAAAAAATGGAGAGAGAGAGAGATCAGATTAGTCTGGCATTACTAGTTTTTGAGAAACCCATGTTGACTTTTAGTGATCAGGGCATTTCTTTCTAACTGCTTATAGATGGTCTGTTTAATGATCTGTTCTAGGACCTGTCCTGGTATTGATGTCAGGTTGACTGGGTGGTAATTGTTTGGGTCCTCTTTTTTTTCCCTTTTTGAAGATGGGACAATATTTGCCCTTCTCCAGTCTGCTGAAACTTCTCCTGATCTTCAGAAACTCTCATGGATTATTGCAAGTGGTTCTGAAAATACTTCTGCCAGTTCTTTTGATACCCTTGGACGTAGTTCATCTGGCCCCGGTGACTTGAATTCATTAAGAGTAGTCAGGTACTACCTCGTTACCTATTCTGTGCTACATTTCCTACTGAGTATTCTAAAGGGTTAATGTGTTTGTGTGTAATAACATAAGTTGTTTTTTCCAGTGAAGTGAACTAAGAAGTCACAGCAACCTCTGAGTCACAGCTGGTGTTATATGTTTTGACTAGGGATGGGCCAACTGAATCCTTGAATCTTCAGCAAGGATTCGAGATTTGAGAATCCGAATCCCTGTGCAAAAATAGGCGAACCAAATCTTTCAAATCCACCAACCAAAAAATAGTTTTTTTTAAAAAAGTTTTAAAAAGTTTAATTCTTTTTAAAAAAGTTGCTTTTTAAGCCCCTTTTTAAAAAAAGGATTCGAAAGATTTGAGATTCGTGAGATTCGTGGATTCCCAGAACCTTCCAGGGATTTGGATCCAGATTCAGAAAATTCTGGATTCATCCCATCCCTAGTTTTGACTGTCTAGTCTCCTGAGTTCCTATTGCATAAGAAAGCTCTAAGCCTGCGAATGGCTGGTAGTTTACAGGTAATGCGTCACATGATATGGTATGTATGAGAGTGGTTTACCACTGATTAAAAGTTTGCTTCATGTACTGTATGTAACACACATTTAAAGCTGCCTTCATTGTTTTCGTACCTTTGCCTTTGTTTTTGAATTGCTTCATGACTTGCTGTCTGAAGCACATTGCTTTTATCATGTATTCTGCTTTGCTCTAATAAATAGCTGGTTTAGCAGAGACGCAATGCATCTGTGTGACTGTTTTTCTTGCTGGGGTAATCAGCGTGAGCTTAGCATGACAGTGTGGCTTTGCACTCTGAACAAGCTCAGGAGTGCTCACCACACCACACCCAACATCTCCCCAGTACATCAACTGTTCCATTTTCTCTGGGTTGAACAGTTTTTCTTTCCAGAGCAGACTGAGGCAAAGAATATTTTGAGTAGTTCTGCCTTTTCTCTGCCCCTGTTACCACTTCACCATCTTCTCCTTGCAGCAGCCCTACCATTTCCTTATTTTTCCTTCTGATAAAGATATAACCCCAAAAAGTCCCTTTTATTGCTTTTAACAGCTCTAGCAAGCCTGAGCTTTAGCTTTTCCGACTTTTTCCTTACATGTGCAGGCTATTTGTTTGAATTCCTCTTTGGTGATTTCCTCCTTTTTCCATTTCTTATACATGGCCCTTTTAAATCTTGGTTCATTTCAAAGTTCTTTAGCCATCCCTCATGGTTTCTTTAGACACCTCCCATTTTGTTTCCTCAATGGAATGGTTTGAAACTGTGCCTTCAATATCTCACGTTTAAGAAACTCCAATCCCTCATAAACCCCTTATTCTTTTAGTATACCTGACCACAGGATGTCACCTAATATTTCCCTAAGTTTACTGAAATCAGCTTTCTTAAATTTTAGAATGAAAATCTTACTATGCTTGGATTCCCCTTTCCACTATATAAAAAAACACCACCTAAGGATTCTAACATTTCCACCTCATTAACCAGGTCATCACTGTTGGTTAGGATCAGGTCCAAAATAGTTGAACACCTTGCTGCCTCTTCCACCTTCTGAACAATGAAGTTGTCTGTTAGGCAAGTGAGGAATTTGTTGGACCTTAGCAGGTCCAAGAAACCAAAAGATGAAACTTGTAATATATCTGTCCCTGATACACCCTTCCAAGGGAGCCTGAGAGAGATTTCTACCTGGAGAACTACTGTAGATTGTGTAGAAGGTATTAAATTAGAAGCATGACAGTCTGATGTTGCATATTCCTGTGACCATGTAAACAAGTTGTCATTTTGTTGCTGAAGTGAACGAACACACACAAGTCAAAAGAGCAAAAAGGAACATGCTAGGTGTGCTCTCCTTGTGCACAGAGTGATCTTTTTCACCCTTTATGTGGTGCATTGGAGAGATGGACCATTCATGTGGAAGGCCAGGAGTTCTGCAGAATAGGGAGCCATGATGATAGGAGGCCAGGCTACCAAGGACAGTTTACCCTCTCCTCCTTGCCAGATCAGGAACATGGCTTAATATCAGTAATGGAGAAGGAGTGGAAAACATCAATGAAGGGCAAGAATGGAAAGCTAAGGCTCTAACAACTTAAAAACAAAAGCAAAAAGAAAAAAAATCAAAGAAAGAAAAAATGAATTATCAATTCAGTTTCAAAAACAAGATCAGGTAACACAGAACTGTAAAGTCTGGGAGAAAGTGCTATAAGGATATACTTAGAGGCATCCTTAGTTAATTTCAACCAACACCTGGTAGCTGTGATATTAAGTAAACAATTGCAAGGAAGGTAAACTACTGTTTTCCAGATACTAACGTTTACCAAATGCATTGCAAAACAATCTAGTTTTCTAGTCAGTATACTTGCTATAATAGCTAGAATGGCTATTCCAAATGTCATGTCCTCCAGATGTGTTGGACTACAATTCCATTGATATCCACTGAAAGAGGGATGATGGGCAAGGAAGGGGCTGGCAATATGGTCTAGCATTAGACCTCATGTGGAGGTTCCTGTGCATCCTTCTAGGGACACTATTGTCAAGCTTTGCGGAAAATACAGCTGTCACAGGTTTGGTCATTAGGATTCAAGGTTGGCCTTATTTTGAGCAAGTTCTACGTGGCAATTATTACCTGCTGAGAGTAACCAGAAACAGGCCATAGGTTTTGGGTGAATAATTTATTTGATCATACCAATAGTCATACCAACTGTCTTTGTGCCACTATACTGTACAACAAAAAAGCCATAGCCATTATTCATCTGAGTTTCTACATAACAGGGATGGAGAAAATGCCAGGAATCCTGGGGTACATGTAGCCCCGAAGAATATTTCTAAATCTCCCAGAATCTCCTGGCACTTCCCCCAAACAAGATGACTTCAGGCAACATGGAGAGACCCATTGGTGCCAATTTTTTAGAGTAAACATTGGGTGAGTGCAGCAAAGCAGAGAGTGTGTATGTGTGTAGCAGCCCTGTAATGGATCAGGGAGGGTCAATGTCCTTGGCAGTTGCTCACCCATGCTTTAGACTAGTCTGTCATCTTTCCTCACCCTGGTGTCCACAGGATATTTTACACTACAATCCCTATTAGCCCTAGACAATCTGCCCATCAAGGCGTGACTGCAGTGGCAACAAGTAGACAACTCTCTCTCTCCCCCCAAGACACCACTACCTTTCCCCCAGACATTCAGAATAACAAAATTAAACCTCTTCTTCCATGTCATGCTTAGCTGAAGTTCTGCTGGCTCCTGGAGCTCTTCCCCAGCTCTTGTGATATTTTAGGGCTCCTCAGACAAATGTAATAAATATAAGGTACTACATTTAGGAAAGAAAAATGAAATGCACAAATATAGGAGGAGTGGCAACAGGTTTGAAAGTAATAAATGTGAAAAGGATTTGAGGTCTTAGTAGAGTATAAGCTAAACATTAGTCAATGGTATAAATGTTTCACCTTAACTGTGATGCGATGTCCAAAAATGCAGCTTAGAAATGCTTTGGCTTTTTTGGCCACTGGATCACGCTAGTGACTCATGTTTATCTTGTGGCCTTTAAGACCCAGATCCAGGTGAAGCAGGAGTTCCACTTAATTCTGCTTTGAACAGCCCTCACCTGGAATGCTGGGTCCAATTTTGGGTATTTAAGAAGGGTATTCATAGAATCATAGAATCATAGAAATGTAGAATTGGAAGAGACCACAGGGGCCATCCAGTCCAACCCCCTGCCATGCAGGAACACCCTCAAAGCACTCCCGACAGATGGCCATCCAGCCTCTGCTTAAAAACCTCCAAAGAAGGAGACTCCACCACACTCCGAGGCAGCATATTCCACTGCCAGACAGCCCTGACTGTCAGGAAGTTCTTCCTGAGGTTCAGGTGGAATCGCCTTTCCTGCAGCTTGAATCCATTGCTCCTTGTCTCTGGAGCAGCAGAAAACAAGCCCACTCCCTCCTTTACATGGCGTCCCTTCAAATATTTAAACACGACTATCATGTCCCCTCTTAACCTTCTTTTCTGCAGACTAAACATACCGAGCTCTCTAAGTCTATCCTCATAGGGCATGGCTTCTAGGCCCCTCACCATTTTGGTCGCCCTCCTCTGAACTTGCTCCAGCTTGACCATGTCCTTCTTGAATTGGGGTGCCCAGAACTGGACACAGTATTCAAGATGAAGTCTAACCTAATCAGAGTAGAGTGGTACCAGTACCTCCCTCGATCTAGACACCATTCTCCTATTGATGCAACCAATAAATGCATTGGCTTTCTTGGCTGCCGCATCACACTGCTGACTCATGTTCAGCTTATGGTCTATTAAGGCTCCTAGATCCCTTTCACACATACTGCTATCCAGCCACGTGTCCTTCATCCTATATTTCTGTATTCCATTTTTCTACCTAAGTGTAGGACCATCCACTTCTCTCTGTTGAATTTCATTTGTTAGTTGTCATTTTGCTGTATTGACAAATTGTATGTGTCCAGAGAAAAGTGACAAAGATGATCAAAGGTCTGGAAACCAAACCCTATGAGGAACATCTTAGGGATTGAGAGGTGACAAGATAACCATGATGAGGAGCCCTGGTGGCACAGTGGTTAAATGCCAGTACTGCAGCCACAAGGTTGTAAATTCAATCCTGCCGGGCTCCAGGTTGACTCAGCCTTCCATCCTTCTGCAGGTTGGTAAAATGAGTACCCAGTTTGTTGGGGGCAATTAGCTAACACATTGTAAACTGTTTAGAGAGTACTTAGCTGATAAGCGGTATAGAAATACACATGCTATTGCTATATTCAAATATCTGAAGCGATGTAATGTAAAAGATGGAGCAAATTTGTATGCTGCTGCTGCTGCAAAAACCAGAACATTAAACTAACAGATTCAAATTACCAGAGAAGAAATTCCACCTGAACATTAGGAAGAACTTTTTTACTGTAACAGCTGTTCAACAGTGGAATAGACTGATGCAGACAGTGATGAACTCTCTTCTTTTCGGAGGTCTTTGAACATAGGCAGGATGGGCATCTTTCAGGAGTGCTATAGTTGTATATTCCTACATGGTAGAGGATTGGAGCAGATAGCCATTTTGGCCACTTCTAACTCTAAAATGCTATCAGAAATCCAACGAACATGCAAAAGGTGATCAGCAGGACCGTACCCATTTTCTCAGCCCTCAACTTCCACCTGTTCAATGGAAGGAAGGTATGTTGCATTATGCATGTAAAACATAATCAGTTTCATTACCATATACAACTTTTTGCTGAACGGCTTCAGGGGAAAAATAAGGGGAGACATGATACTTGCCAGCTAGAATATTCCAGTGGCCCATTTCTCTGTAAAGATTCTTCTGAGATCTTCTCCTTGACTGTGGGAGATTCTGCCTTTTGGTCTTCCTCTGGTTTGGGCTGATCTTCTCCATGTTGAACCGTCAACCCCATTGGGCAGAAGAGAGATGGCTGTTGCTGGGAGAAGAACAAACCTTTCACAGGGACATCAAAGGCAGCTTGGTGACTCTGTAAAGAGTTTGACAGAACGTTAACGGCACAGGTTGCCCCGGTGTATAATTTATTTAACACAAGCTGTTTTCCATTATTCATGCTGCTCTTCTTCTAAAACCCCTCTTTAATGCCCCCACCCACCCATGAAAAACTTCTTATGTAAGGATAACAGTGAATCACTGCAACTGCATGGCAGATGTTTGGAAATTAATAAAAACTTGATGATACTGAAGAATGTTAATCAGTAGATAAATGGCTCACAATTATAGAGCTAGCCACATTTATTTGCATATAATAATAATTGGTTGCCATTTGAATGACATTTGATTGGTTTGTAAATGAAATGCTTTGGAGAGGTCACATAGGCTATTGCTTCATCAGAATTGCAGGTGACACTGAAATATAGATCAAGGAAAACAGAGGGACCCCTACATTTCTCAGGTCTCCTTGTAGTAATCTGGAACTGTGGGAGCATTGGGAATCTGAGGCTTGCAGTGGCACTCCGATCATGCTTGGATTAAAAATAAACATAGCACCATCTTGGCTCTGAAAACAAATCCCAAATACTGCTGAAGGACATCACTTCCTGCTGCCATCATTCTCTCCCAGTCACTATAATGTTTTAGAAAACAGGGATTGGCAAGAAGGATGAGGGGTAATCCCTCTCCTTCCCAGCCTGGTCAGAAAAACCTCAGTAAGGGATGAATTTTCTGAGAATTGTCTATGAATACTAGGAACAAATTGAACTAGGTAAGAGGAGTTAGTATGTGTTTTGATATAAGGGAGAACTCTCCTCTCATTTTAATTTTCTCCTCAAGTATCAGTATCTGTGATGTAGACTCGAGTCGACTGACTCGGACTCAAGTCAGACTTAAGTTGCTTCAGTGACTTGACTTGGTCTTGACTCAGCAAAAGTTACACACTGACTTTACTCGGCTTGAGACTTGTATCTGTTTAGTGACTGACTTGCTGCACTTGGTTCATTAACATGACACATTCATCCAGAAACCTTACAATTTATTGGTCACATGACAATCTGTCTCAAGCCCAAAGTGTGGACACATTTCTCAGAGGGAACAGCAAATGGGTTAGGCAATGGGCTTGAGGCGGGCTTGAGGTCTGCTCAGCAGCCTGTCCTTGTTACACATAGGAGGAGCTTTCTAAAACTTTTCCTAAGAGCAGAAGGCAAGACTCATGCCCAGAGCGCAGGGCACGTATCATCTCAGAGGGGAACAGAAAATGTGTTTGACAGTGGTCTTGAGGGGGAAGGATCCCTCCTTCTAGAACTCTCGAAGCTTCAATAATAGGAAATAAGAAGGGTCCTATTCCCCACTTCTGAAAAAGCCTCCAGCTTTGCAAATGGGAAGTAAGAAAGATCCTGTTCCCCACTGAAGTTGCAGATGGCAAAATCACAAAAGTAGAGGACCAACTCTACTTAAATTATTAAAACTGACTTTCGACTCTGTCCAGAAATCCTGGAATACAAGTTGGGGTGTAAAGTTGGCTCCCAGACTTGAGATTTGACTTTCAAGACTTGACTTGAAAGTATCTTTCAAGGACTTGAGACTTAGCTTGAGACTTGAAGTAAAAGACTTAAATACATCACTGTTCAGTATACTGCCAATGCAACTCCTTTTCCAAGCGTAAGTCACCATTCTTTACCACTCAGCATGGTTAACCCTTTCGAAACGGCTTGTTGTGTGCCTTCTGGAGATGAGAATATGTGATGCGCCCAAGGTTACCCAATGGGTTTCCATGGCCTAGTGGGGAACTGAACCCTGGTCTTCAGGGTGTAGTCCAACACCCAAAGCTGGAAATACCTCTCACTTTTGTATGCTTTTACTACAGAAGGAATCACATTTAAAGAATTAATTTCCAGTTAGGGTATATGGCATAACCACTGCCATCTGTTTATGTTGCGCTGCACATCTGAAATTTGTAAGCTATTTTGAGTTTTTACTTTTAACTGGAAAAGGAAATTAGAAGCATAAAGTAAAAAAATGAAATTTCTGGCTCTCAGATAAATGCACAAACAAAATCAGTAAGAGATGCACTGAAGATAGAAAGAATACAAAGTCAAAAAGGATTTGAAAGAACCCATAATGAGAATTTATTGCAGCACAACCTGTTTCATAGTAATAGATCTTTTTTGAGGGGACAATCATAACTATCTTGCATTGTCTCTCTCAGATTGCTCTTTAGTAAAGATTACCAGGGTACATCAAATTACACTCTATCCACTGGACAAGCTGGGAAAACTACATAATTTTTTCTTCTTCTGATTTTTATACTTTTAAAATGTATAGCAATAATTATTCTCACCAACATAACATCTGTTTAATATAACTTAATATCCTAAGAGACATAGGGAATATCCAGTTTCTCCTGAACTGCTTTGATAGTGAGGGAAAGGAAGGAAAAAGAGGATTCACCTGGGAGAATTCATTGTTTTTTAGGGAGAGAAAGCCCCTGAATTCCCTAATCCTTCCTGTGAAGTGCTAGTGAAAGAAAACACAGAGATCCTATTGGAGTAAGTAAGCATTAAAAACCATAAAGAGGTATTTCTGCATGGGTTTTTATTGGGTATTAGCACATTTACTACCTCTTATAACAGCTTCGAAGAGGGGGAATCCTCTCTTTCACTCTAAGTAGGTATGATATTAGTCACCATAAGGTCCTACAGCAAAGAGTTCTCTAACTACACCTTGTGAGGAAGAATCCTCTTCATTTTAGCTCCTGTGAGACTGTTTGTAGAATTCCACAACTGGACCACGCAACTTCTGTTCAGAGTACCAGCCTCAGCAAACAAATTCTGCTCCTCTTGGACTATTTTCCACCATTCTTTTCCACCTTTCCAAAGCCTCTGTATTTCTTCAAACACACATATTTTATTGAGCTTTTGTTATTGTTTTACTTTTGGAGGGCACACCCCTTTTCAGGTTCTTTTTGGTCCTTGGGCATGCCTTAGGATTCACCCAAGTGAACTGAAATCTTCGACTAATTCTTTTTGGGCCTGCTTTAGTTCAAAACCTGTTGGCATACAGGCATTGACTAGTACTGAAATGACACTCAGTCCCTGTGTACCAGTTTCCTCTCTTTTTCCTGGAAGGAGATGATACTGCTAATAACTTGTTGGTTTTTAGCAACAAGAACAACAAATAATGTCAAAATGTTCATGAACGACATAGCTGTTTGAAACAGGGTGTCAAATAATTTCATACCAAAAAAGAGAAGAAGAAAACATTTGTACAGAAGTTTAAAAGAGACTATAACAACTGTAAATTGCCATGAAAGCTAAGGATGCATCTACTTTTTTCTTTTTCATGTTAACTACAAGCAAAGCCCCATATGTCACAATATTACATTGCAGAAACTCCCCCTCCCCTGCAGTTAAAAACAATGCAGAACTAAGCAAAGGAAACTTGTATATTTTATCAAAAGAATTCTACATTAAGGACATACATGTACCTTTCAAATCCTGTTATGGCAAAGAAAGGAGTAAGAAGTTATGTTTCTTTTCTCTCACATAAATCACTTCCACAAAAACATTTTTGTTTGTTTCCAATAATATTCACATCAGGTAGCTATCAGAGGTGCTAAACCTGAGCTTGTTTGTTAGCTCAACCCTGGTGTAGTCAGCTCAGAGGACTAGAGTTTTGAGAATTCTACTACCTTTTGATATTTTTGTGGAGGAAAATGGGCACTGAGCGCTACAATGCTTTCCTTGTTTAAGGACTGATTCTCTCTCCACCCCACCCTACCAGTCTGTCTCATGGAACTGTTCAAAACTGAACTGGTTACTCAGAAAAAATAATGAAGAACTCATTCAGCATTTCTTTGGCACTGCATTCTTTCAACAGCAATTAATTACAATGTTCTGCTGTTTTATTAGCTGAGGAAAAGTCTTGCTAACTTGCCAGATTTAGATTAACTTACATGCCTTACTGGTAGAAATCTGGAACTACTCTTCTATTGTATCCAGCCAAATCTAAGAATCATAATATAAGTTTCATTAGGGATGACTGTTGCAAAAGTGTCTTATGCATAAGTACTTTGATCAAAGTGAGACAAAACATTTGGGATGTCTAAATACCTGAATTATTTGCCTTTCACTCTCTTGCTCACTCGCGCTCTCTCTCTGTCTCTCACACACACACATTCTGACACGGCCTTGAAAGACATTTGAAACAAAACAAAACAAATTTTTCAACACTTGCAGTGTGAGATATATTACAGTTTAAAACCAAAGCCAAAGAATATCTGTGTTTATGTTTATTTAAATTATTATTTGTCATGTAGTCATGCTTCATGACATGACTAATGATGAGGAAGATTTGTTGATTATGTTGTGACTTAAAATACTGTATGTAACAAGTGTGTTGTAGGAGGTAGCTGTTGTTGTATGTACGTATTGGAGTTTAATTATCAATATTTACTATTATGTTATGATGTTTTTGTCTTTTGCCGTTATGTTTTGCCTGTCCTGCTATGTATTAAGCAGGTCTGGTTAGTACTTGCTGTGAGTCATGTTTAATAAGGTTATTATGTACATTGCTTGATTGCATCCATATTGTATATATGTATTGCTGCTTACATAGAAAATAGGGCATGTGTATATTGTATAGGGAAGTTGGATAGTTGTATGCTGAAAGTATAAGATTTGTACTTATTCATGGAAAACAGGGAGGTGTAGGGATGATAAAATATGAACTGTTAAATGAGAAGATTGGATTGTATTAGATGATGGGACTAGCTGGGAAACTTAAGGCATTAAACAGAGCAGTTCTTGGAAGGGGCTTTGACAGTGGAACTAGATGCCAAATTAGCCTCAAAGGCTGCTTTATGATCTAGCTGTTACCCTGTGTACTGGGGGTCCCGGGAGGGACACCAAAATGTGCTCAACTAAAGTTGGGGAAAATTAGCTCAGAGCACTGCTTAACGTTACGAGAGGAAGGGTAGCTTAGCGAGATCTTGAACTCTATGTCTACAGGGTCGGGTCGAGTCAAGGAGAACACAGAAGTTGAAATAATAAATGATGTTTATTAAATACAAGCAAAACAATGTATGCGACACACTCATACAAGATAACTAAAGAAAATAAAGGTTGGAGTGTATAGAGGGATTTTAAGAGGGATTGCTGGTTTGGGTGATACTTCACCTGTCCTGAAGCCCAGAAAAATAGAGAGTGAAGCTGGGGTGTGATGTAGCTCAGCACGTGGAGCTGAGGGGAGGCTCGCCAAGCAAAGCGGCAGCAAGGTGGGATGAAACTCGGGAGCGATCCGAGGAAGGTCTCGGAATCAAGGGTTTTTATAAGGAGAATTGTGACTGCGGGCTATGCCTTACTTGGGGGAAAACAATAGATTTGGAGTTGGAGACAAAGCCTCCGAAAGGTCAGAATCTGAATGATTGAGTTATCGTAGCAGTTCTCAATAGAGTAGCCAGTATGCAAACGCAGAGTACTTGGGTATTGTATAGTTAACCCATCAAGCTGCCATCGCGGGGCAGAGGCTCTTTTGTAAGTGGCATGCATGCTTAATGAGAGTACTTGCCTGGAGGTCTCCTAAAGCAGTGAGTCAGCTATTTCTGGCCTGCCTGTATTGTGGTTTGAATATTACGGCTATTAACGGCCGAGCTTGTTTACGTGCTTGTCCGGTGGCCTCGCAAGCACATGGAAAGGAATAGAGAAGTGCAGCCAAATTGCGATATCAAGGGATATCTTTAATATCCCCAAAGCTCGGACTAGCCAGGGCAGTAACATAGCCCAAACCAGCGATGTCTGATGGAGAGTTGTATGTCGGTCGAAATCAAAGAGAAGCAGGATGATGGGCTAAGGAAGTTGGAGTCAGCCAGACAGGAAGTGAGGGTAATAAAAGAGAGAGCAAAGAGGACAGTGGATGCAAACAATCAACCAATCAATGTAATGCGCGCGGAATAATTATCCTTTGGATCTATCTATGCTTTGTTTGGCGGACACTCTCCACTTTTACCCACTTAAACAATGTTTGGTTTCAATCTGTACTTCCAATAAAGAACATTTCTGTCCACGTGTTTCCACGTTTCTCAGTGTTCACAATGGAGACGGCTTAGAGCTGTACATGACATTATTTCCACCTCACCTTGCAAGTGAATTTGCCAAATGTAATTGCCTCTTAAGAAAAACAGAATATGACAGCTAAGTGGAGATGTAGAAGACAGCATGAGAATTTGAAATTAATTTTCTTATCTGACAATTCATTAAAAATAGTTTAGTATTTGGTCAGTCTGCCCCATAAGGGGTTATTTGTTCTTCAAGTCCTGCTTTTTACCTGATGAATTTCAGCATATAGGTTTTAGCTGTAATCAGGACATCCGTACTGTTATGAACTGAACAGAAACATGTGTTTCATAATGCTTGTAATAACTTTTATTACATCAAACAATATCCTCGCAAGTTTTTTTTACAGCTCATACAAAACTATGCTAAAGTCTATGATCCGTGGCCCCCAATCCTTTGCTCCCTATGTGCCCCACAACTTTTTCTGACTGGATACTGCTGAGCATACTCATTACAGCCAGCAAAGTGAAAAGAGATGGGAGTGGCAGGGAAAGGTTCAAGAATTAATGGGATCAGTGGGAGACTCCCAGGTGAAACCACTGACACCACCAGGAATTTTCTGGTATCTGAATTTAAAAGCTGTACTGAGAATAGTAAGAATATAACTTACTTTTCATGAGACAGGTTTGTTTGCACTGAACCAAGGGCACATCCATTATTACAGCTTACTGGCATAAAATCTATTATACAGAGGGATTCATCTTTGACATTTTAAAGTATGAAATATCTTCTGTTCAAACAACAAGCTTAGAGATCGAAAACAGTTTCAATAGAGAAGCTGTTGTACTAAAATTCCCATCTGCCCTCATCAGTACACTGAATATTGAAGCATTATAGGAACTGAAGCCCATCAACATGTGGAAGACCGCATGGTCCCAGTGCCTGCAGAAGCTGGCGATTAAGCTCTGGTTTTTGAAAGCATATGTAACTTAGCTCAGTGAAATATGCACAATCTTGCAATTTCAGAAATGACCTGAAATCTTCTATGACTCAGTTCAAAGATCACATCACACCACGCTCATGGAAATTCAACTATGATTTGGTATGATATTTAAATTGGCCAACTATAGCAATCAGCTAGCAAGACAGAATTGGAGCCTCGCTAATTTTAATCAAGTTGCAAACCACATTTTGTTTTATGAGTTGATGTGATGTCTGCTTTGGCAAAGCAAAGTTATGGCCATTGCTCTACTTCTGGGACAACAGCTCACAGATGAAGGTGTATTGAGCAGATGGAGAATTAAACAGAGAAGCAAGTACAAATCATAGTTTGGCAAAAAGACAGAAAATCAAAGCAAGAAGGCAGCAACTTACTGTGGACTGCCTATGTGTTTGCAAATTTGAACCAGGGTTTGGGTTTCTATTTATTGTTACCACAAAGCAAGGTTTTGTGTCCTGCCAGAACTCTGTCTGAATTATGAAGACCTTGTTTCTTTCCTTCATTTTAAAAAATTATTTCTGAGTTGAGAAGATTTCAAAGTGTACCTTTACATTTTTCTTGGCATAGGTTCTGTAAATTACCAAACAACATATAGAAGTACGGGTGAGGAAGAGCCAAAGTGATTCCGAAGTGACTGTGATATCTTTCTCTTTAGAAATGACATGAAAATATTGTAACACGTGTATTTTTTTTTAATAAATGTTGTTGACTTCAACTTATGGCAACCCTATGACTGAGAGCTCTCCAAGTCACCCTATCATCCACAGCCCTGCTCATGTCTTACAGACTCAGGGCCACAGCTCCCTTGATTGAATCTATCCAAACATAATGCAGTCTTCTTTTTTTCCCTACTACCTTACCAAGCATTATTGTTTACATTAGTGAGTCAAGATTTCTCAGGATATATCCAAAGTACGCCAGTCTCAGTCTAAGTCATCTTGGCTCGTAGAGAGAGTTCAGACTTGATTTGCTCTTCTTAGATTGATAGAATCATAGAGTTGGAAGAGACCATAAAGGCCATCGAGTCCAACCCCCTGCCATGCAGGAACACACACTCAAAGTGTTCCTGACAGAAGGAGACTCCACCACAGTCCCAGGCAGTGTATTCCATTGTCAAATTGCTCTTCTCATCATGAAGTTCTTCCTAATGTTTAGATGGAATCTCTTTTCATGAAGTTTGATGCCATTGCTCTGTATCCTTGTCTCTGGAACAGCAGAAAACAGGCTTCGTCCATCTTCCATATGACATCTCTTCAAATATTTAAACACAGCTATCATGTCGCTTCTTAACCTTCTCTTCTCCAGGCTAAACATGCCCAGCTCCCTAAGCTGCTCCGCATAGGGCATGGTTTCCAAGCCTTCTACCATTTTAGTCACCCTCCTCTGGACACAGTCCAGCTTGCCAATATCCTTCCTGAACTGTGGTGCCCAGAATTGGACACAGTATTCCAGGTGAGTTCTGATCAAAGCAGAATAGAGTGGTACTATCAGTCCCCTTTACCTAGACATCATACGCCTACTGATACAGCCTAGAACTGCATTGTCTTTTTAAGCTGTCGCATCACACTGCTGACTCATGTTCAGCCTGTGGTTTACTAAGACTCCTAGATTCCTTTCCCATGTCAAGCCAATTGTCACCCATCTTATATCTGTGCATGTCATTTTTTCCTGCCCAAGTGTACTATTGTATATTTCTTCCTATTGAAATTCATTTTGTTAGACTTGACCCAGCTCTTTAACTTGTGAAGGTCATTCTGAATTCTGATCCTGTCCTGTGGGGTGTTGTCTACCTCTCCTAATTTGATGTCATCTGCAAATTTGACAAGAATGCCCTGTATTCTCTCAACCAAATCATTGAGAAAGATGTTAAATAGCACTTGGGCCCAGGACAGAACCCTTTGGCACCCCACTAGTCACTTCTCTCCAGAATGAAGAGGAACCATTGGCTGACTAACTGAACCATCTGGGTTAGTCAACTAGTTACAAATCCATGTAACAGTAGTATTGTCTACCCCACATTTTACTAGCTTGTTTGCAAGAATATCATAGGGGATCCCATCAAAGGACTTGCTGAAATCAAATATACGCTATGTCCACAGCATTCCCTTCATCTACCAAGCTAGTAACTCTATCAAAAAAGGAGATAATATTAGCCTGACATGACTCGTTTTTGAAAAACCCATGTTGACTTTTAGTGATCACTCCTTTCTTAGTGCTTATAAATGGTCTTAAATTAATGATCTGCTCTAGAATCTTTCCTGGTATTGATGTCAGGTTGACTGGGCGGTAATAGTTTGGGTTCCTTTTTTTCCCTTTTTCGAAGATGGGGACAATATTTGCTGGGACTTCTTCTGTTCTTTAGGAATTTTCAAAGATTATTGCCAGAGGTTCTGAGATTACTTCTTCCAATTCTTTTAATGGCTTTGGATGTAGTTCATCGGGGGGTGTGTGTGTTGTTGTGTGCCTTAAAGTCACTTCAAACTTTATGGCAGCCCAAAAGTGACCCCATCACAGGGTTTTCTTGGGGCTGAAGGTGTGTGACTTGCCTAAGGTCACCCACTGGGTTTCCATGATTGCGTGGGGAATTGAAACCTGGTCTCCAGAACCATAGTCCATGGTGGTCTCTAAAATCATGGTAGTCTCTAAAATCTTTCTGAAACCACAGGTCAGTGCTTGGAGATGTAAAAAGAGAAAAAACAAGCCTATAGCATGAGAATGACACAGTTTTGTCGATCTGAACTGTGCATTCCCACAAAAACTGAGAGCTAAAATATAGAATACATTGAAATAATAGACAAGATGGTGAAAAGCAAATATTTATTGTTATTAACTGCCGTTAAATCGACTTTTGACTTATGGCGATCCTATGAAAGTCCAGGGCATCCATAGATCTCTTCTACTGCAGCACATTTCAAAGGAGTTGATCTTCTTCCTATCAGCTTTCTTCACTGTCCAGTTTTCACAACCATACACATAAATTGGAAACACGATGGCATGGACAATCCTAACTTTAATATTCAATGATGTATTTTTTTGCACTATAGGATCCTGTCCGTTTTTTCACAGCTGTACTTCCAGGTCCTATTCTTTTTCTGACTTCTTGACAGCAGTCTCTATTCTGATTAATGACTGAGCAAACATATGGAAAATCTTGAACTATTTCAATGTCTTCACCATCCAGTTTAAAATTATGTAAGTCACTTATAATAATTATTATTGTTTTTTTAATGTCTAACTGTAAACTTGACTTTGCATTTTCTTCCTTGATTTTCAGCTTAGACATCCGGTACTTCTCATCATATACAGTTAGTAGTAGTAGTAGTAGTAGTAGTAGTAGTAGTAGTAGTAGTAGTAATAATAATAATTGGAAGAGACCACATGGGCCATCCAGTCCAACCCCCTGCCATGCAGGAACACCCTCAAAGCACTCCGGACAGATGGCCATCTAGCCTCTGCTCAAAAACCTCCAAAGAATGCGACTCCACTACACTCCGAGGCAGCATATTCCACTGCCAGACAGCACTGACCGTCAGGAAGTTCTTCCTGAGGTTCAGGTGGAATCTCCTTTCCTGCAGCTTGAATCCATTGCTCCTTGTCCTGGTCTCTGGAGCAGTTGAAAACAAGCCCTCTCCCTCCTCTACATGGCATCCCTTCAAATATTTAAACATAGCTATCATGTCCCCTCTTAACCTTCTCTTCTGCAGACTGAACATACCCAGCTCTCTAAGACTATCCTCATAGGGCATGGCTTCCAGGCCCCTCACCATTTTGGTCGCCCTCCTCTGGATGTGCTCCAGCTTGACCATGTCCTTCTTGAATTGGGGTGCCCAGAACTGGACACAGTATTCAAGATGAGGTCTAACCAAAGCAGAGTAGAGTAGTACCAGTACCTCCCTCGATCTAGACACCATACTCCTATTGATGCAGCCGAGAATTGCATTGGCTTTCTTGGCTGCCGCATCACACTGCTGACTCATGTTCAGCTTGTGGTCTATTAAGACTCCTAGATCCCTTTCACATGTACTGCCATCCAGCCACGTGTCCCCCATCCTATATTTCTGCATTCCATTTTTTCTACCTAAGTGTAGGACCTTACACTTCTCTCTGTTGAATTTCATTTTGTTAGCCTTGGCCCAGCTCTGCAATCTGTTCAGGTCATTTTGAATTTTGATCCTGTCCTCTGGACATCATTTTGCTTATGTGTGAATTAATGCAATAGACGAATGGTTACTGCAATCCCTGGTGCTCCCTTTCTTGGGGATTAAAATCTTTATTAAGCATTTCCAATCTGTGGGGCATTGCTTTATATTTCATATTGGTTGACAGATTTTAGTTAGAACTAGAGTAGATTCTGTCTGTAGCCTGAAGCAGCTCCATTACTATGCCCTATATTTCTCATGATTTATTTTTTCCAAGTGCTCTAAATGGCGCTTCCACTACACTTTCCAATACTATTGGGGTCGTCTTGAAATTGTTTTTCTTTCAATGAATCTGTCATCCTTTCATCTCTTTTATATAGTTCTTCCATGTATTGTTTCTGTTGTATTTTTATTTCTACTTGGATCATAGAATCATAGAGTTGGAAGAGACTCCAGGGGCCATTGAGTCCAACCCCCTGCTATGCAGGAACACACATCAAAGCATTCCTAACAGATGGCCATCCTGCCTCTGTTTAAAAACCTCCAAAGAAAGAGACTCTACCACACTCCAAGGCAGCATATTCCACTGCTGGACAGCTCTGACCATCAGGAAGTTCCTCCTGAGGTTCAAGTGGAATCTCCTTTCTTGCAGCTTGAATCCATTGCTTCTTGTCCTAGTCTCTGGAGCAGTGGAGAACAAGCCCACTCCCTCCTCAACATGACATCCCGTCAAATATTTAAACATGGCTATCATGTCCCCTCTTAACCTTCTCTTCTGCAGACTAAACATACCTAGCTCCCTAAGCCATTCTTCATAGGGCATGGCTTCCAGATCCTCCACCATTTTGGTCACCCTCCTCTGGACACGTTCCAGCTTGTTGACATCCTTCTTGAATTGAGGTGCCCAGAACTGGACATAGTATTCCAAATGAGGCCTAACCAATACAGAATAGAGTGGTACCATTACCTCCCTCAATCTAGACACCATATTCCTATTGATGCAACCAGGAATCATGTTGGCTTCCTTGGCTGCCACGTCACACTGCTGACTCATGTTCAGCTTGTGATCTACGAAGGCTCCTAGATCCCTTTCACACGTACTGCTGTCCAGCCACACGTCCCCCATCCTATATTTGTGGATGTTTAATGTGTCCCCCTGCTGAACATAGAACACCCCCACTCTTGGATCTTATGGAAAAGATTTCTTCTTCCTTTTTTGTTGTCATCTTCTACTTTCCTATTACTGTAATTCTTCTTCTACCTCCACACAAGTCACTGCATAGTTGCACTCAGGGTTCTGATCCTATTTCTGTCATCTTTTACTTTTGCTTTTCATCTGTCCTAAACAGCTTGAAGAGTTTCATCTGTCACCCATTGAGGCTCCTCTTTCTTTTTGGCTGCAGATAGTGTCTTTTTGCATTCCTTTCTGTCAATGTCCCTGGCTTCAGTCCAGAGTTCTTCTGGCTCCCAGTCAATTAGGCTTAATAGTGCAAATCTGTTTTTTGAAAATTTAATTATCTTCAAATTCTACAGAGATGTTTTCAAGTTGTGTTTTGGCATGGTGATTGGTTTAGTGTTCTTCTTTAGCTTTACTCTAATTTTTGATATTAGCAGTTTGTGGTCTGTGCCACAGATTGTGCCACAATCTATTCTTCTTGGTTTTGCAGAGAGAATGGAGCTTCTCTGTCTTCTGCTTCCAATTATGTAGTCTACTTGATTTCTATACTGGCCATCAGGTGATGTCCATGTATACAGTTGCCTCCTTGGTTGCTTGACAAACGTGTTTATGGTGAACAAACTGCTGACCTTGCAAAATTCAATCAGTCACTCTCCTATAATGTTTGGTTCTGTCCTGTTTCCTACTTTTGCATTCCAATCGCCTATGATTAACAAGAAGTCTTGTTTTGGTGTGTGATCAAGTTCCTCCTGGATTCCAACACAGAACTTTTCAATGGAGCATCAATTGGATTATGGTTATATTTAGAAGTTTTCCCTTTAGTCTGATTGATACTGTTCAGCCAGACTTTGCATTATATCCTTTGACTACTTTTCCTGCCACCCCATTTCTTTCTTAGATTTTCCTGAGCAAAACACAGTATAATTCTCTGACTCAAAATGTCCCATCCCTATCCACTATAGCTCACTCACTCCAAGCACTGTAAAGTTCATATGTTCCGTTTCTTGCTCCACTATGTCTAGTTTCCCTTGATTCATGCGTCACATATTCTATGATCTTATAATACGTGTTGTGTAGCTTCAAAGACTTTCCTTTCAACTATGAGCACATCAGCAGCTGAACATCCTTTTCGTTTCATTCCACTTGCCTTATTATAGCCACAGAGTTACTTGTAGTTGTCCTCTGCTGTACCCCAGTTGAGACCGATCAAACCTGCATGCAATTTTAATGAAAGTTGAAAAAAATAATATGCAAAAGAGATCATGTTATAATTGGAACAACATTGAAGAAATTTTAAGCATTAATATCCACATTATATTTGGTGATGGGTGAAAGATTCAGAAATGTTCATCTGAAATTTTGTTTGGAGAAGAGATGCTTCTTTGAGATCAAAAGTAAGGCTTCATTATGTAGTCTCATAGGCCTGGATTAGTATATATAATTACTGTCTCAAGCTGAATTCTGCTCCCTCTGACTTGCTCTTTTTAGTTCATAATGATTCTCACAAGAGGAGCTGGATAAAGGCAGTCTCAGAAAACTCTGCTATTTTGGCTTTACTCCTGGACACTCTTGATTTTAGTATCTGTCAAAGCAAGAAATTTAAGTGGGTGGTGTCTCTATGATAGTGAACAGCAGAATAATTTAGCTGCTGCAAGAAAACTCTGTCCATGGTTCAACCATCTGCCTCCTAGACCACCAGTAGAGTATTTACAACATTCAGTAATTAGCTGGCATGTTCAGACTGGTGAAGACAAGACAGAGGGGTGACATGACTACACTCTGTAAATACCTCAAGAGCTATAACAGAGAGAAAAGAGCAGGCCTGTTCTCTGCCGCCCCAGATGGTCATGGTTTGATGTTTCAGGAGGGTGGATTTCAACTGAGCATTAGAAAGAAATCTTAACAATAAGAGTGATTTGGCAATGAAACCAATGGTCTAGAGACGTTGCAGGTCTCCTTCTCAAAAATACCCTAGGAAACTACATGCTGGGAATGCTTTCGTTGGAGATCCTGGATCACCCAGAGGGTTGGACTTTATGGCCCATAAAGCACCTTCCAGTTCTGATTCTACAGTTCTCCCTCCCCACTGAAAGGAGTTAGGGGTACAGGACCCCTGTGAAAAGTGGGGAAACTGCAAATATTTATAGACTGTCTTCTCCCTTATGTAGCAGCCTGGGCTTTGAGATCTGCTGGGAAGGCCCTTCTTTCTGTCTCACCACCATCACAGGAACATCTGGAGTTCTTGGATAGGGCTGAGAGGACCCTTTTGAAGACGGAGTGCACGGAGGAGCTAGCAGACAAAGAAGCTGGTTCACGAAATCAGGAGACAGAAGCTTGGAGGAATGTGACACACAGGAGTAGCAAGCCAAGGTGCCATAAGGAGACTCTTGGAGCTACGGAATCACTTCCAAGTTTCTTGACTTTATTAATGACAAAGTGGAACAGCAGGAAGAGGTCATGGAACATCATCCAGAGGAAATCCAACATCAGCAACAGGAACCTCAACACCAGCAGAACAGCATCCAACAGCATCAGCACCAACAGTCTCAGCACGAACAGAAAGTTCAGGCAGCCATGAGGGAATCCGCTCATCCAGTAACTCTGGACAAGCCTCACAGGAGATGAGTTCAAGTGGTTGGGGACTCTTTGCTGAGAGGAACGGAACCGACCATTTGCAACCCGGACAGGATCAATTGTGAGGTGTGCTATCTCCCTGGGGCCAAAATCAATGATATAATGGAGAGGTTAATGAGACTGATCAAGACCACTGACCATAACCCTCTCCTTTTGGTTCACGTCGGAACAAGTGACATGGCGAGGTGCCGCTTTCACTGCATCACGAAGGATTACAAGCTTATGGGTAGGGAGCTGAAGGACCTTCATGCACAGGTTGTCATTTCATCCCTTCTCTCAGTGGAAGGACATGGCCCACAAAGAGAAAGAAGAATAGTGGAGATCAACAACTGGATCCGAAGAGGGTGCCGCTGGGAGCAATTTGGATTTTTGGATCATGGCCTCCATTTCCACAAAGATGGTCTTCTGGCAAGGGATGGCCTGCACTTTACAACCATCAGCCAGAACATTTTTGCTAACAGTCTCGCAAAACAGATACGGAGGTCTTTAAACTGAGTTTGATTGGGGAGGGGGACAGTATTATTCTGGGCAAGGATTCAATGAGTACTGCGAAAAATAGCCCAAATGATATAGATAGGGCAGGCCAAGTAGAATTAGAGACCAACAGGGAGAGGGAAAGTAACTTTAGTACAGGAATTACACAAAGGGTACATCATCTCAAGTGTCTCTACACTAATGCACAGAGCATGGGGAATAAGCAAGATGAACTCCAACGCTTAGTACAACAAAATAAATATGATTTAATAGGCATCACTGAAACCTGGTGGGATGAATCTCATGATTGGAACATAGGAATAGGGTGTATAACCTATTTCACAGAAATAGACCAAGCCAGAAAGGAGTAGTAGTTGCCTTATATGTCAAGGATGTTTTCACCTGTGAAGAGATCCATGACTTAAATCTGGGAAGCCAAGTTGAGAGCATCTGGGTAAGAATTAAGGGAGTGAGAAACAATAGGGATGAGATTGTGGGGGTTTGCTACAGGCCAGCCTGAGGACTTGGATGAGGCCTTCCTGGAGCAGATGACCACACATTCAAAAAGGAGAGATGCCATTTTAATGGGAGATTTCAATTATCCTGATATTTGTTGGCAGTCAAATTCTGCTAATACCGCAAGTTCCAACAGGTTGCTCGCTTCCCTTGAAGACAATTTCACGGTCCAGAAAGTGGAAGAGTTGACAAGGGGATCAGCTATTTTAGATTTGATCCTGACCAACAGGGATGACCTAGTTGATGAGGTGGAGGTGGTGGGATCCTTAGGAAGGAGTGACCATGCTCTTTTGGAGTTTGTCATTCAGTGGAAGGGAGAAACCAACTGTAGCCAGAACCTAAACTTTAAGAAAGCTGATTTCTCTAAACTTAGGGAATTACTTACTGAAATCCTGTGGTCAAGAATACTAAAAGAGAAAGGAGTTCATGACAGATAGGAGTTTCTTAAAAGTGAAATACTAAAGGCACAATTGAAAACTGTGCCAATAAGGAAGAAAAATGGCAGGTCTCTAAATAAACCAGAATAGTTGACTGAAGAACTCTCAGCTGAGCTAAGTGTTAAAAGAAACATGTACAGGAAACGGAAGAATTGTGAAACCACCAAAGAGGAATTCAAACAAATATCCAGGAGACGTAGGGAGAAGGTCAGCAAAGCTAAAGCGCAAAATGAACTCAGGCTTGCCAGAGACGTCAAAAACAATAAAAAGGACTTTTTTAGATCTGGCTGCAGCAAAAGGAAAAACAATGAAATGATAGGATCACTGCGTAGAGAAGATGACTAATTATAACTGGGGAAGTGAGAAGGCAGAACTACTCAATACCTTCAAGAGCATCTGGGTAAGAATTAAGGGAGCAAGAAACAATAGGAATATTCTGGTGGGGGTTTACTACAGACCTCCAGCCCAGACTGAGGACTTTGATGACGCCTTCCTCAACCAAATGACTGCACATTCAAAAAGGAGAGATACAGTAATAATAGGAGATTTCAATTACCCGGATATATGTTGGTAGTCAAACTCTGCCAAGACAGCAAGGTCCAGCAAGTTTCTTGCTTGTCTTGCAGACAATTTCATGGTCCAGAAGGTGGAAGAGGCCACAAGGGGATCAAATATTCTAGATCTGATCCTGACCAACAGGGATGACCTTGTTAATGAGGTAGAAGTGGTTGGATCTTTAGGGGGGAGTGACCATGCCCTATTGGAATTTGGCATTCAGTGGGAAGGAGAAGAAAAGTGTAGCCAGACACTCATCTTAGATTTTAAAAAAGCAGACTTCTGTAAACTTAGGGAGCTGCTGGCTGGAATTCTGTGGTCAAGAATAGTGAAAGGGAAAGGAGTTCAGGAGGCATGGGAGTTCCTTAAAAGGGAGATACTGAAGGCACAGTCTAAAACTGTGCCAATAAGGAGGAAAAATGGAAGGAACCTGAAGAAACCAGAATGGTTGACTAAAGAATTCTCAGTTGAGCTAAGTGTTAAGAGAAACATGTACAGGAAATGGAAGAAGGGGGAAACCACCAAAGAAGAATTTAAGCAAGTAGCTAGGAGATGTAGGGAGGAGGTCAGAAAGGCTAAAGCACAGAACGAACTTAGGCTGGCCAGAGACATCAAAAACAATAAAAAGGGCTTTTTTAAATATGTCCGTAGCAAAAGGAAAAAGAAGGAGACGATAGGGTCGCTGCGCAGAGAAGATGGCAAATTACTAACAGGGGGAAGAGAAAAGGCAGAACTACTTAACACCTTCTTTGCCTCAGTTTTTCCCCAGAAGGATACAAGCACTCAACCTGGCGGTTAGGGAGCAGGTGAGGAAGCAGGGGAAATGCGGCACATAATAGGTGGAGAGGTGGTACAGGAATACCTGGCCACACTGGATGAATTCAAGTCTCCAGGGCCAGATGAATTGCATCCTAGGATATTAAAAGAACTGGCAGAGGTCATTTCGGAACCGCTTGCTATAATCTTTGAAAAATCTTGGAGGACAGAAGAAGTTCCAGCAGACTGGAAGAGGGCAAATGTTGTCCCCATCTTCAAGAAGGGAAAAAAAGAGGACCAAAATAATTATCGCCCAGTCAGCCTGACGTCAGTACCCAGAAAGATTCTGGAGCAGATCATTAAGCAGTCAGTTTCTAATCACTTAGAAAGCAACGTGGTAATCACGAGAAGTCAACATGGATTTCTCAAAAATAAGTCATGCCGGACTAACCTTATCTCTTTTTATGATAGAGTTACTAGCTTGATAGATGAAGGGAATGCTGTGGATGTAGCATATCTCGATTTCAGTAAGGCCTTTGACAAAGTTCCCCATGACATTCTTGCAAAGAAGCTAGTAAAATGCGGGCTGGACAGGGCTACTGTTAGTTGGATTTGTAATTGGTTGACCGACCGAACCCAAAGGGTGATCACAAATGGCTGCTTTTCATCCTGGAGAGAAGTGACTAGCAGGGTGCCACAGGGTTCTGTCCTGGGCCCAGTGCTGTTCAATATCTTCATCAACGACTTGGATGAAGGAATAGAGGGCATGCTCATCAAATTTGCAGATGACACCAAATTGGGAGGGGTTGCTAATACGCCAGAGGACAGGATCAAAATTCAAAATGACCTGGATAGATTGGAGAGCTCGGCCAAAGCTAACAAAATGAAATTCAACAGAGAGAAGTGTAAGGTCCTACACTTAGGTAGAAAAAATGGAATACAGAAATATAGGATGGGGGACACATGGCTGGATAGCAGTACATGTGAAAGGGATCTAGGAGTCTTAAAAGACCACGAGCTGAATATGAGTCAGCAGTGTGATGTGGCAGCCAAGAAAGCCAATGCAATTCTTGGCTGCATCAATAGGAGTATGGTGTCCAGATCGAGGGAGGTATTGGTACCATTCTGCTCTGCTTTGGTTAGACCTCACCTTGAATACTGTGTCCAGTTCTGGGCACCCCAATTCAAGAAGGACATGGTCAAGCTGGAGCAGGTCCAGAGGAGGGTGACCAAAATGGTGAGAGGTCTGGAAGCCATGCCCTATGAGGACAGACTTGGAGAGCTGGGTATGTTTAGTCTGCAGAAGAGAAGGTTAAGAGGGGACATGATAGCCATGTTTAAATATTGGAAGAGATGCCATGTAGAGGAAGGAGAGGGCTTGTTTTCTGCTGCTCCAGAAAGCAGAACAAGGAGCAATGGATTCAAGCTGCAGGAAAGGAGATTCCACCTGAACCTGAGGAAGAACTTCGTGATGGTTAGGGCTGCCCGGCAGTGGAATATGCTGCCTCGGAGTGTGGTGGAGTCTCATTCTTTGGAGGTTTTTGAGCAGAGGCTAGATGGCCATCTGTCGGGAGTGCTTTGAGGGTGTTCCTGCATGGCAGGGGGTTGGACTGGATTGTCCGTGTGGTCTCTTCCAACTCTACATTTCTATGATTCTATGATTCTTTGCCTCAGTTTTATTCCAAAAGGATACCCAACCTGGTACCCAACCTGGGGCATGGGGAGCAGGTGAGGAAGCGAGGGAAATGCAGCGCAGAATAAGTAGAGAAGTAGTACAGGAATATCTGGCTAAACTAGATCAATTCAAGTCTCCAGGGCCAGATGAATTACATCCAAGGATATTAAAAGAACTGGCAGAAGTCATTTCTGAATCACTTGCAATAATCTTTCAGAACTCTTGGAGAACAGGAAAAGTCCCAGCAGACTGGAGGAGGGCAAATGCCGTCCACATCTTCAAGAAGGGGAAGAAAGAGGACCCAAATAATTATTGCCCAGTCAGCCTGAGATCAATTCCAGGAAACATCCTAGAGCAGATCATTAAACAATCAGTTTGTAATTACTTAGAAAGCAATGCTGTAATCAGTAAAAACCAATATGGATTTCTCAAAAATAAGTCATACCAGACTAATCCTATCTCTTTTTATGATAGGGTTACAAGCTTGATAGATGAAGGGAATGCTGTAGATGTAGCATATCTTGACTTCAGTAAGGCTTTTGACAAAGTTCCCCATGACATTCTTGCAAAGAAGCTAGTAAAATGCCGGCTGGAGGGGCTAGTGTTAGGTGGATTTGTAATTGGTTGACCGACCGAACCCAACGGGTGATCACCAATGGCTGCTTTTCATCCTGGAAAGAAGTGACTAGTGGGCTGCCACAAGGTTCTGTCTTGGGCCCAGTGCTATTCAACAGCTTCATCAATGACTTGGGTGAAAGAGTGGAGGGCATCCTGATCAAATTTGCAGATGATACTAAATTGGGAGGGATTGCTAATACGCCAGAGGACAGGATCAAATTTCAAAATGACCTTGACAGATTGGAGAGCTGGGCCAAAGCTAACAAAATGAATTTCAACAGAGAGAAATGGAAGGTCCTGAACTTAGGCAGAAAAAATGGAAGGCACAAATATAGGATGGCGGACATGTGGCTGGGTAGCAGTACGTGTGAAAGGGATCTAGGAGTCTTGGTAGATCACAAGCTGACCATGAGTCAGCAGTGTGATGCGGCAGCCAAGAAAGCCAACGCAATTCTTGGTTGCATTAATGGGAGTATGGTGTCTAGATCGAGGAAGGTAATGGTACCACTCTATTCTGTATTGGTTAGGTCTTATTTGGAATACTATGCCAGTTCTGGGCGCCTCAATTCAAGAAGGATGTCAAGAAGCTGGAACGTGTCCAGAGGAGGGTGACCAAAATGGTGAAGGGTCTGGAAGCCATCCCCTATGAAGAATAGTTTAAGGACCTGGGTATGTTTAGTCTGCAGAAGAGAAGGTTAAGAGGGGACATGATAGCCATGTTTAAATATGTGAAGGGAAGTCATGTTGAGGAGGGAGCGGGATTGTTCTCCACTGCTCCAGAGACTAGGACAAGGAGCAATGGATTTAAACATAGCTATCATGTCCCCTCTTAACCTTCTCTTCTGCAGACTGAACATACCCAGCTCTCTAAGTCTATCCTCATAGGGCATGGCTTCCAGGCCTCTCACCATTTTGGCTGCCCTCCTCTGGACTTGCTCTAGCCTGACCATGTCCTTCTGGACACAGTATTCAAGATGTTACTGCCCTGGCTAGCCCGAACTTTGGGGATATAAAAGACTTCATTTGATATCGATAATTCGGCTTCACATATCCCTTCTATGTGCTTGCGAGGCCCCCGGACAAGCACGCATACAGGTTCGGCCGATTATCAGCTTAATATTCCTAGACAATACAGGCAGGCCAGAAAACAGCTGACTCGCCGCTTTAGGAGACCTCAAGGCAAGTACCTCCATTAGGTATGCGAGCAACTCTCAAAAGATCCTCTGCCTCGCGCTGGCAGCTTGATGATCGAACTATACAATGCTCAAGTATTCCGTGTTTGCATACCGGCTACTCTATTGATAAATTCGGCTCTAATTCAATCATTCAAATTCTGACCTTTCGGAGGTTTTGTCTCCAACTCCAAATCTATTGTTTTCCCCTAAGTCCGACCTAGCCTGCGGTCACAATTCTCCTTATAAAAACCCCTGACTTTGAGCGCTTCCTTGGATCGCTCCTGAGTTCCAGACCGCCTTGCTGCCGCTGTGCTTGGCGAGCTTCCCCTCAGCTCCACGTGCTGAGATACATCGAACTCCAGCTTCGCTCTCCATTTTCTTCCGGACTTCAGGACAGGTTTCGTATCACCCGAACCAAGTATCCCTCTGAAAATCCCGCTATTTTACTCACACCTTTATTTTCCTTAGTTATCTCTGTGTTTGTGTTGCTTACATCGTGTGCCTGTATTTAATAAAGATTATTCATTACTTTCCAACCGGTCTGCTTCTTGACTCGGCCTGACCCCGTAGACACTGGGTTGCAAGATCCTGCTAAGTTACCCTGCCTCTTGTTTTGCCAACTTGTGCTCTGAACTAATTTCCCCAACTTATAGCAATTTGGTGTCACTCCCGGGAACCCCAGAAAACAGGGTAACAGAGATGAGGTCTAACCAAAGCAGAGTAGAGTGGTACCAGTACCTCCCTCGATCTAGACACCATAGTCCTATTGATGCAGCCGAGAATTGCATTGGCTTTCTTGGCTGCCGCATCACACTGCTGACTCATGTTCAGCTTGTGGTCTATTAAGACTCCTAAATCCCTTTCACACGTACTGCTACTTCCTGATGGTCAGAGCTGTCCGGCAGTGGAATATGCTGCCTCGGAGTGTGGTGGAGTCTCCATCTTTGGAGGTTTTTAAGCAGAGGCTGGATGGCCATCTGTTGGAAATGCTTTGATGTGTGTTCCTGCATAGCAGGGGTTGGAGTCAATGGCCCCTGTGGTCTCTTCTACCTCTATGATTCTATGATTGTATGATTCTATAACACAGGAGAGGGCCTTCTCAGTGACTGCCCTAGGCTCTGGAACCCCCTTCCCAGAGAAATCAGACACGCACCCTCCCTGCTTTTTTTTCAACAGTTAAGCATAGACTTTTTTATTCTGACAGGCATTTGATGTGGCCTATCTAATAGAATGTGTAGGATATTAATTGTGTTGCTGATATGGTGTTGCTGTGTGTGAATTCTTAATTATTTATTTCAACTTTAATTCTGTTTGATGGCTTGTGTTTTAACTTTTGTATTCTGTTGTTTATAATATGTCTTTTCAAATGTTGTAAGCTGCTTTGAGTCCCAACCTGGGAAAAAGTGAGATACAAATTAAGATGATGATGATGATGATGATGATGATGATGATGATGATAATACCCCTAACCATATTTAACACACAAAAGTACACTTGAATCTGTGGTGAGAAGCACGCCAGCCACCTAGTTCTGCCTTCAATATGGTGGGATTCCTTTGCAGAGAAGAAGTGGATGACTAGAGGGCTTGCTGCTGCCTCTGCTGCTGCCCTATGCCATTTTAAATAGGGACTTATAAACCTTGCCTTGTTCTGCAGTCTCTCTTATTCTCTCAAGGCTTGAACGGAGACTGTGAATGCAAGGCAAGATTTATAAGTCTCTATGAAAAATGGTGTAGGACAGCAAGACAGTAGTGGAGACAGGAGCAAATAATCTGTGAATGATCCAATCCACAAATGTTAAATCTGTGGATGTGAAGAACCAACTGTTTAGATAAAGAAGAGGTTTCACTCAACCAAGATTGAATACACTTCCATCAACTGTGCTTTTTAAAAAAATTCCATTGCAAGATTGGGTTTGTCCTTGTGGTGATGGCAGCACTGAACTAATAGTCCATGTGCTGCTTTTTTGTCCCTTGAGTCCAAGAATTGCATCAGTTTTCTTAGCTGCCACATCACACTTCTGACTCATGTTCAACTCGTGATCCACCAAGACTCCTAGATCCCTTTCACATGTATCGTTCTCCAAGCCATGTGCCCCCATCCTATATTTATGCATTCCATTTTTTTTCTGCCTAAGTGTAGGACCTTACATTTCTCTCTCTCTCTGATGCAGCAGCCAAGAAAGCAAACATGATGCTTGGTTGCATCAATAGGAGTATAGTGTCTAGATCAAGGGAGGAAATGGTACCACTTCCTTGGAGGTTTTTAAGCAGAGGCTGGATGGCCATCTGTCGGGGGTGCTTTGAGGGTATTCCTGTATGGTAAGGGGTTGGACTGGATGGCCCGTGTGGTCTCTTCCAACTTTACATTTCTATGATTCTATGATTCTATGATTCACTCTATTCAGCTCTGGTTAGACCTCATCTGGAATACTGCGTCCAGTTCTGGCTACCTCATTTCAAGAAGGATATTGACAAGTTGGAGTGTGTCTAGAGGAGCAGTGCTCTACTTGGGGGAAAAAAAATAAATAATGATTGAGTAATGGGACAGCAGCACAGAACAGGTGAAAGGCTAATACAGGACTGCCTAGATACTCTAAATGAATTCACATTTCTAGGACTGAATAAACTGAATCCAATGGTACTATAAAGGAAATTGCAGATGTTATCCCAGAGCACTCGCTATCATCTTTGACAAAAGGAAAGGTCTTCTGGCAATTATCAACCCATAAGCTTGATGTCAATGCTAGCAAGGTTCATTAAGTAGGAAAACTAGTTTGTCTATGAGTACTTACTAAATAATTGGTGTAATTACGAACAGCCAGAAACAAATCACACTATATTTATCGTTTTTTTTTTTTTAACGAGATACAAGTTTGGTAGATCAGGAGAGTGCTGAGGATGGAGTATATCTTGTTTTCTGTAAGGCATTCAACAATTTCATCAGTTACCAGAGAAGAAGGAAAAAAGAGTCCTATACAATGCTTGTGTTAGGTGGATCTGTAGCTGGCATACGGAACAGCCCACTCAAAGTGATCATCAGTGGTTCCTGATCTTGCTGTGGAAAATTACTAGTGGAGTGTCACAGGATTTTGTCCTGGATCCAGCTTTGTCCAACAAGTTTATGAATGACTTGGATGAGGTAATAGATGGTATATTCAACAAATTGATCTCTGACTTCAAAGCAGGAGGGATAGATAATACTTCAGAAGATAAGATTCAAGTGACCTTAATAGATTGGAGAACTGGGCCAAACCTAACAAAATAAACTTCAGCAGAGAAAAATGTAAATCTGAGAGGTGACACTTTGATCAACTGACTTAGTAGCAGTGATGTATTTAAGTCTTTTACTTCAAGACTCAAGTCAAGTCTCAAGTCTCTACCTTCAAGTCTCAAATCGAGTCTCAGGTCCTTGAAAGATACTTTCGAGTCAAGTCTTGAGTCAAGTCTCAAGTGTGGGAGCCAACTTTATACCCCAACCTGTATTCCAGAATTTCTGGACAGAGTCGAAAGTCAGTTTTAATAATTTAAGTAGAGTTGGTCCTCTATTTTTATGATTTTGCCATCTGCAGCTTCAGAAGTGGGGAACAGGATCTTTCTTACTTCCCATTTGCAAAGCTGGAGGTTTTTTCAGAAGTGGGGAATAGGATCCTTCTTATTTCCTATTATTGAAGCTTCGAGAGCTTTAGAAGGAAGGATCCTTCCTCCTCAAGACCACTGCCTAACACATTTTCTGTTCCCCTCTGAGATACATGCCCTGCACCCTGGGCATGAATCTTCCCTTCTGCTTTCAGGAAAAGTTTTAGAAAGCTCCTCCTATATGTAGCAGGAAAAGGCTGCTGAGCAGACCTCAACCTCACCTCAAGCCCATTGCCTATCCCATTTGCTGTTCCCTCTGAGAAATATGTCCACACTTTGGGCTTGAGACAGATTGTCATGTGACCAGTAAGTTGTAAGGTTTCTGGATCAATGTGTTATGTTACTGAACCGAGGGCAGCAAATCAGTCACTAAAAGTATGCAAGTCTCAAGTTGAGTCGACTCAATTTGTAATTTTTTCCAAGATCAAGTCCCAGTCGAGTCACTGAAGTGACTTAAGTCTGACTCGAGTCCAAGTCTATCAAGTCGAGTCTACATCCCTGCTTAGTAGCCCACAAACTTAATACGAGTGAATAGCGCAATGTGATGGCAAAAAAGTCAGTGCAATCCTATGCTGCATCAGCAGAACTATAGTGTCCGTATCAACATATGCTATCGTGCATTGCATGCCTCCAGACGATTTGACTGTATTTTGCCTGCAAAAGCAGAGTACTGTATACATTTAATAAAGAAAAAAAATTATTGTCCCTGCTCAGATCCTGCATGTGGCAGCAATTTAAGATACTAATATCTACAGTTAAAAATGACAAGCCGTAGGCCCTTTTCACATGTCGGGGGGGGGACGGGTGAAAACGCCCAAAAACAGAGCTTACCTCCAGCCGGGTAAGTCCGTCGCCACGTGGAGCAGCGCGAGCTCGCTGCTCCACACTCCTCCGGCGTCGCAGATGGCAGCTTCCGGTTGGTGGAGGCTCTCCACCAACTGGAGAAGCTCGCCAGCCGGAAGCCCGCCCCCGGTAGATCTGCAGGCACGCACTTGCGCGCGCCTGCAGATCCACTTTAGAGCCGGGTGACGGAGCGGCACGGGGCTGCGCGCTTTTTTTAAAAAACACGCAGCCCAGCTAGTTCTGGCTGCTCCTGAGTGGATTCTGGTGTGAAACTACGAAAAGTAGTCCACGCCAGTCCACTCTACGGTGTAGACAACCTCCGTGAGAGGTCGCTCTACACTGTTCCCCCCCCACATGTGAAAAGGGCCATAGTCGAAGCAACTGCAGAGAAACATTGTGATGAGCATACACCAAAGAGCCACTGAAGCAAGATGGGGAAATCACAGAGAAGCAACATGAAAACTGACAATAAAGGTGTTGGAGAGATACCATAATCACTGCTTTCAGAAAGGACAAATGAAGAAACTTATAAAACAGAGGTTGCAAAGGATTAAGGATTAGAACAAAATGACAATTAAAAAGTAGTGACTCACCAGCATGTCAATGGACAGTCACCTGGGAGTTCTTAAGGAACTGAAGTGTGAAATTGATGAGTCTTAAACTAAAATATCCAACAGTACTAAAATTAGATTTTGGAATATATGTATATGAGAGGAATCAAAGAAATTAGAGAATCTAATCTATTATTCCACGTGATATTGGTAGAACGAATTATTAAAGCTACAGTTATTTCTAAACATACAGAAGAACAATTCTTGGCAAGAAGGTATTAGCATCACTTCTGCAAAGGAAATAGATCCCACTTCACCAAGTTTTTTACAATTATTTTAGAACCTAAAAGCCAACATGTATACATGTTCATTCATCATCTTTCACACAGCTAGAATTTTCTAACTACAGTTCTGGTTCTAATGTCAAAAACCAGATTCCCCTTTCTACAATGTAAGCCAGAGCTTTCTAGACCTTTCATGTTGGTGACACACTCATTTCGCGACACAGTAATTTCAGTTTTACTAGCAAACTTGAAGTTAAGCTAGCCTTTTATAAGAGATACAGACACATATATAAATTGTAATAACAAAATGTATGCAGACACAACATATCACATGAAAACCTTTCATATATTTTTAAAAATATATGATTTATAAATAATAACAGACATTTCCAAGACTGTAGGTGATACACCTACACACTTTAGGAGACACATTAATGTATCCCAGCACACCGTTTGGAAAGCCGTGGTGTAAACACTAACTTCAAAAGAATGATTATTCTTGGAATCCTGCAGGAGATAGGAAGGCTTAAATTACCCATCCATACCAGTTCAAATCCATTAGTCCCTCTCTCCATTGATGAAATTTGCATTAAACAACAACAATCCCACATACTACATATAAAAAAACAAAAACAAACACATTTAACTCCATGTATATTTTGTCCCTAAGTCATGTGAAATGCTGCCTGTAATCTGATGTTGTATATGTTTTTCTCCTTAGTGACAACGTGGTCTTACAGGGAAAGAGCAGATCTTAGCCTGATCATGGCTATTGATTTTTTTTCAGGTGTCTTTTGGGACACTTATGCGGAAGTATCAGGCATTGAACATGGGACATTTGTGATGCAGAGCATAAGATACCCCACTGACCTGTGATCTTCCTTCTAAAAATAAAGAATAAATAAAGTATAAAAATAAAACAAAATAAATGACCTTCCTGTTCATTACTTGTGCATCTTTGTTAACTGGGAAGTAAAGAATTAAGAGCTTTGTAAATCACTTAGTGTTAACAAAATTAGGATCCTTAGCTCAATCTGCCAGCATGGTACCTCTGCATCCAGGCTCCTCTCAACACTGTCAGACTAAATTTTCCATCCCCAGATTTTACTGCACCTGAATTTTCACCCTGTCCTTCTCCCTGTTACATCAAAAGTCACAATTCAGACATGACAGCTAATAACTGAATATCGTTTGATACACAATACATTTTAAAGAATGTTCTACAGTTTCATGAACATATTTGATTCATAAAACTAATTCCAGCTCCCAGCCTTCTCTCAGACACATAGTATTTGTTTGATATATGTCCCTAGTTGAGTACAAAACCCCATGACTGCAGACAGCAAATATATTGTGTCTTAGGAATATCTATAACATCTTGAAGATGACATGAAGAGGGAGAGGGAAATAAGATGGATATGACGTTCAATGGAAATATAATGCAGGTAAATAATTCCCCCGCACACTGTGGTCTCAATCAAATTCAGAGCACAACAGGAATATTTTTCATTAAAAATTAAAGATATAGAAGATTTGATGTCGAATATCTAAATGCTAACCAAGCCAAAATTTCATTTTCTTTTAAAAAAACAAACTGTGAGCCACTCTGCTTTCATGGGTTCAAAACTCATGGATTTGATTATTTGCAGGTTATTTATTTTGATCTTATTTATTTTAAAAAATCTTTATCTGCCCCTGTACACAGCAAAAAATATGTTCTTTCTAGGAATCAGTCTTCCGATGTTATTCTGTGGTTCACTTCTGCCAGAAGTGGATCATAAAGTCACACTGAAAGACCTAGAGATTCCTAGAGAAGTGTTCTCAGGTTTTAAAAAAAGGTATTCCGGACTTTTATTTTTATTTGTTGTTTTTCCACTTTCACAGGGGTCATGAATCACTGACCCCCATGAAAGTGGAGGGCTCACTGTAGTTGAAAGTAATTGGGTGTTAAATATTCATTACATCTTTGTCCTCACTTACCCTTTGTTTTATGGTCCACTATATCCAAGATTCACTATATCCAAGATTATTACAAGCACTGTTTCTCCCCCCATAAAAGAGTCCAGGGGAAGTGGCAGGAACTGGCTTCACTCTGATTGGGAACTGTGATGATATCACATGAAGATATAACAGAAGGAAGGGTTGATTCTTGCAACCCCATTTATATAATGGAAGTGGTCAATAGGGAACTGTTGTGGTAGTGGTGCATGGATTAACCACAGACCAGTTTCTGATGTGACTGGAAGCCCTGCCCACATCTTACATATATTCTGAACACACAAACAGAGGTCTATTGGCAGTCTAATGTGCATATTTAGATCTCCATGTGAAGGAAAATTCTCCCAATTAGATTCACTCTTATGTGATTGAGCTGTGTATGTATACTGAAGTACAGTATGTAAGTACAGCCCTTCTGAAAGTGCAGATGGTGGGATATGGCTACTGGTTATATCTGTATGGCTTCTAGGATGTAACTGTTTACTAGTTTTGTTCCTGAAGGAAGCAATAAGTAATTTTGGCAATTTTCTTCCATGTGAGAAAGTCTATGAAAGTGACACAGTTTTTTTTTTAAAAAGAACCTCTTCATAATTGAGATTTATTCTAGCAAAACTCACACATTGTTGTTCTGTCAGAAAACAGTATTTCATATGCAGAAAAACAGCAACATGTGAATTTTTGTAGAATAAATCCTGAATTACAAAGATTCTTATCAGTCCAGGATTACTATCATCACCCCCAACCCCAACCCCACACTATTAACCATTTTAAAATGATTTAAAACGTACACATACATAAAAAAAAAAAGTTAAAACAGTACACTTTACAAAATAATACAAGCCCTTTCCTTAAAAGCTGTCAGTTCTAGAAATCTGTCTGCATAAAAAAATAATCTATACTTGTGGATAGAAAGACAGCAAGGAAGGGGCATTTGAGTCTTCCTAGGCAGTTCCAAAGCCTAGAGGCAGCCACGGAGAAGTTCCTCTCTTATGGTCCCACCTACCATACCTGTGAAAGTGGGGAGACTGAAAGAAGAGCCCTTCCTGAAGATCTCATGATCCAGCAGACTCAAAGGGAGAGATATGGAGTCTGTCAGACAGCTTGGACTAAAACTGTGTAAGGGCCTGACAGGTCATAACCAACACTTTGAGTTTTGTGCCAGGAGACATGAGAGCTGCTCAAGCAGGAAAATATATGATCTCTGTTAACAAGTCTCAGGTTAATACTCTAGTTGCAGCTCTTTGTACCAACTGAAGTGTCTGAATACTCCTCAAAGACAGGCTCAGGCAGATCAAAACAGGATGTTTTGTCATCACATGTGTCATCACAGACAAATCAGGCATCTCCAGAAATGGGTGCAGTTGATACAACAGCACAAACACTCATAGCTACTGCAGAAACCAAGGGCTTCCAGGTTCAAGTCTGAGTCTGGGAATACATAGAATCATAAAATTATAGAGTTGGAAGAGACCCCAGGCACCATCGAGTCCAACCCCCTGCTATGCAGGAACACACATCAAAGCATTCCCAACAGAGGCCATCCAGCCTCTGCTTAAACACCTCCAGAGAAGGAGATTCCACCACACTCCCAGGCAGCATATTCCACTGCCAGACAGCTCTGACCATCAGGAAGTTCTTCCTGGGGTTCAGGTAGAATCTCCTTTCCTGCAGCTTGAATCCATTGCTTCTTGCCCTAGTCTCTGGAGCAGTGGAAAACAAGCCCACTCCCTCTTCAACATGACATTCCTTCAAATATTTAAACACGGCTATCATGTCCCCTCTTAACCTTCTCTTCTGCAGACTAAACATACCCAGCTCCCTAAGCCTTTCCCCATAGGGCATGGCTTCCAGATCCTTCACCATTTCGGTTGCTCTCCTCTGGACATGTTACAGCTTCATCTAAACTGTGAACCTGCATCTCAACAGGCTGAAGTCCTATCCCCTAATCTGTCTATTAACTGACCAGGAGCATCTCTGTCTTGTCAGGGCAGATCTTCACTTTTCCCCACTTATCCAATCAACTACTGGTGCCAGAGACTGGTTCAGAAGAAAAACCACTTACTTGCAGTTAACTGGAAGAGAGCAATAGAGTTGGATATGTTATTTAGGATACTCAGGGGTCCACTGGTGATGCCAGTACTTCCACATGACAATGGGGAATTAATTAGCTCAAATTGGGAGACCTGCAAAGTAGGGGCAACCTAACAAGATTTTCCAGCAGGAAAGAACTAGCCAGAGATTCCAAATAAGCTAAAATGCGTTTTATTGAAAAGGTTTAATCATGCATACAAAACACGCAAGCACTCACACATTTGCACAAGAGCTAATCAAAGGATAAAGGGAGGAAAGTTGTTGATAGTGGAGTTTTAGGGAATCGGCAATAATTACTGATCCAATGAGAAGTGAAGAAAGCAGCAATGTGTCTTAGACTTATGCCTAAGGACAGTACTAGGTCAGAAATTGGAGCAACAGCATGGCATTCAACAAGTGAGATACTGCATCAACCTGCTCAAAATGGAAGGTTTTTATAACGAAAATCTGCCTAGAGGGCATGAGGGTGAATGGCTCTCTGGCCAAGCAAACAATGAAGGTTGCAACATGGAGTATAGGGTTTGGACAGAGTTAATGGTCTTACTGTTAGATGACAAAGAATTAATGGCTGTTGTAATAGCTCTGTAATAGTAGATGGGTAAGCGAACTATATAAGGAAATATCCAGGTGCAAGGAAGAAGGGCTGAAACAACCAATGTTTTGGTGGGAGCTTCCCTTTGTTATTGTGTGGTATCAGAGATTTTACAGCCTCATCTTAACCCTATTATTTCTGGAATTACCTGATAATCTGCCTGATAATGACCTTGGCTATGCCTAGAGGGGATCTTCTGGCTTACTTTGCAGCACATGTGTTCAGTCAGTAATTGTCCTCTGCCCAGCTCAACCTTCCATTTACCTCAGGATCCATTTTATATCAACACCAATTAATTTATTTTGCCAATTAAATTATATTTTGCCAATTAAACCTTATCAGATCTGGGGGATGTGTGGGCTGGTAACAGATACTGGGGGCACAAGAACTCAAACCTCCAGCTGACCCTTCCTAGTGGTTTCATGCAATGTTGAATAGCATGAGGGACAGTACAAAGCAGTAAATGGGGAAGGCGCAGACCAATAGCCACAAAATAAAGCAGAATTCCCCAAGCATCACATTCTGAGCTTGCTCTTCCAGGAAGGAATGAACAACTGTTAAACAATGCTTGCAAGTTCCACTCCTGTAAGAAGACTTAGAGGGATATCATGGTTGATGGTATCCAAAGCTGCCAAGAAGTCCTGGTGTAGAACAGCCACCAAGGCAAACAAACTTATCACTCTTCCATAATGAGGCCTGAAACCAGACTGAAAGAGGTAAAGATAATCCATTTCATCCAGAAATCTCTGGATCTGGGAGGCAACCACACATTCTATTACCTTGCCCAAAAATGGAATGTTGGACACTAGATTCTTCTTGTTAGGGCTTCTCAGCACTTGAAAACATGTTTCTCAAGCATTTTTAAAATATTCCCATTCCTACTAGTCTCTGGGCTGAAGGATAACTCATACCCTATTTATTCTTTCAGTAGGGTGGACATATAAGACTCCTGCACATCCTCATAAAGCAATGAAACTACTGAGAATACAGCAATGCTTTCTACTTTCTTTCTGGAGCCTCAGGAGGTTGGGATTGCATCTGCCAGCAACTGGGAGTTGAGCTGTTGCTGCAGGAAAGGTCACCCCTATTTATCCTTATATCTCAATGGCTCTCCCCTGCCAACTGTCATATATACAGCAGCTTAACTAATTTTGTGTTTTGAGATCATGCCATACTATAGTAAATTTTAGATTCAAACTTCTGAATATATTCCTCAGGCCCACATCAATTAAGATGTAGGAGCTGATAATAAACGTAAAGCCTGCAAACCACATGGAAGTGTTGGCTTCCTGAGTTCAGTATTTCAAGAGATGAAATAATTTCAGAAATTTATTAGAAGTTCTAAGCAATGGTTCAGAGATCATAAGTTTTCTAAAAGCAATTTTTCCAAGGCCTCCTTTAATTTATGCCAGGTGGGGATATCTCAGTCTCTGTTCCCCTCCCATTTTGTCATTCATACCCAGAAGCATTGTGCACATACAGAATGTAGATTTTAATTAAAGAGGGCCAAAAAAATAAAATAAAAAAATAAAAAATCTAATTATGGTTATGGTTGATCTTAACAATTATTAAATCCTCATGAACTGACACCCACAGCATCAGCATGTTAGTAAAAGGCAGACTGTTTACAGTCAGCTGACAGCCTGTCTATGTTTCTTACAGGGATTGGCCAGACAGGCCCACCACCATTTTGCTTGCCTCCAGCTGCCCGGCTATCTTTTGATGTAGATTCTTTAGCCAAAACTGCTGCCATACATTTTGCCACTTAGCATAGCTGGCAAGGGTGCAAACACCATACTAATCAGATGGTATAGCTCATCTCTTCTAATCCAAGATGGACTCTGAATTGTCATCAGAAAGATTGGTCAGCTTGGCAACAGTGGCAGTTAGTTTGCCTGGTGGCAGTCTATGATTGATTTCTTCTGCCATTCCTGGAACCTGCCTACTTGTTTGCCACCTTCATAGTGTTGAACATCCCATTGTTGTTCTCTGTTTCCACTATTTTCACGACTTTTCGTCTTTTCCTGTCCGTCTCCTAGTTCATGCATGTACCTGTGGATTTTCCCACAGCCTCTGGTTCAAGTAAGGTAGCAGCAATAATCTGTCAAAGTATGTTCACCCTGGCTGAAATAAAAAACCTTTAATAGTAACCAAGTAGCAATAATTTTTATTAATATTCTCCTTTGCCCGACTATGATTGCCATACACTTATAGACAGTGTAGAATGGCCAGTATAAATTACACGGGGTGGAAGATGAATGGAAATGTGAGGTGTGTATTTCAATGTCCTACACTACACTATTTTTAAAAAGTCTTGAATTAGTTTTCAGTCATTCCAAATCTGGAGAGCCAATGTGAGGTAGTGGTTTGAGTCTTGGACTACCATTCTGGAGATTAGGGTTTGATTCCTGCTCGGCCATGGAAACCTGCTAGCTGACCCTGCGCACATCACATACTCTTAGCCCACAAAAATCCCATGAGAGGTTTGCCTTAGGGTCTCCATAGGTCAGCAGCAATAACAACATTTTAACTCTATAAGCCCAGCATTTTACTTACTTGCATACTTGCTTACTTAATATGCTTTGTAAAATTTTCCAAGTTTGCTATTTTTGGCAACACCTCTGCTTTTGTTTTCAGGACTATGATCCACAAAGAACATTACGAGATAAGCATGCCCTTTTTTTGGATTCCTAGAAATAGGTCAGAGTGCTTTTCCCCCTGTTGCTGCACCTATTCATTTGAAACCTGGTGAAAACCTAGGTTCTTTGTGTGCGTGGGGGAGCTTTTCTGATATATAGCTCCAGTGAGTAAGGGAGGATAACCTTTGAACCAGCAGCATGCTCAGAAGTAAAGCAAATTTAACATATATGGAAATGATAGACAAGATGGTGAAAAGCAACTATTTATGAATGAGGATCTGGACCTTCACTCATTATTATAAAACCATTCCACCATATACAGCAACAAGAACATAAACAAACAAACAAACAAACAAACAAATATATAAAAAAACACACACCAGGGAATCTTGCAGCCAGATTATATCAGATGTCCTTGTAACTGGTCACACCACTTTCTCTAGACTAATCCATGCTTCCAATCAGCTAAGGAATTGTATAACTAACAACAAGAACAAAAAGTGTCGTTTGTCTCTTCTGTTGCGTATCAATCCAGCCCTTAAGGAGAGTACAGCAGCAAGTGCAGAAATTTCTGTTGGATTTATGGTATATATAAGATTTGTTATATGTATACTGTTCTGTTTTATGAACTTGACAGATTTTTATATATGCGTGTTGTTCTTTTATATAATATTAATAATATTGTATTTGTTTTTAATACAGCCCCTGAAGGAGGCCAAGCAGTTTATAAACAGGCTGAAATGCACTGGGATTTTTTAAAGAAAGAATAAAATTTGATCCATCTATAAGCACATGGAGCCTAGTCTCCTTTTTTCTGCCGATTGACTGATGACGGCCATAAATGTCACATCTCCCCACCAGACCCCAAATGTTCCCAGGCTCTTTGGATGTTTACATTCTGTCATCCTGAGAACCTAATCTCTTCCTCTGTTCTTATCTCCACCCTTTTGGTTGTTCTCACACTGTCTTCCTGGGATTTCACACTTCATCCCTCTGATTGCCCCCTTCCTTGTTGGACGCCTTCGGCCATTTCTCCTAACACCTGGAAGCCTCTGAACCCATGCCCAGATACATACAGCAATTGACATTCAGTACACTGTTACTGGCCTGTACCCCCCATCTAATATGGTTTAATTGGGAAAATATATTAATTGGCATGGATATAAAATGGATCTTGAGGTGACTGGAAGGTTGAGCTGGTCAGAGGAAAATTACTCACTAAATATGTGTGCTGCAAAGTAGGTCAGATCTCCTCTAGGTCTCCCTGTCCCTGAGTGCCTGGTCCTCTATCCCTGGTTTCAAGGAGATTTCCTGGTTGGTGGAGCTTGAAGGAAACATGTGTGGACATCATAGAGTTATAGAGCCGTGGAGGGCATGCTGTATTTGTGTGTGAAAGTGTGCTAGGAATGCACCCTCACTTTCTCTTTGGTATTTTGATTGGCAAATAAATTGGCAAGTATGTTCAACGAACAAAACAAAATGGATAAAATTGAGAAATGGGTTGTGAAAGCAATAAACAACCCACTCAAGGAGGGATCCTTCAAAACCTTGGATCTTTTTAGCACCCTGTGCAATGCTTCCTGTGCACAGTGCAAGGAAGGGGTTGCTTTTTGGCCCCTCCAAAGATGCAACAGCAGCTTGGGGTTTCTAGATGGCCTTAAGTGAAGCCACGAGTACTATCCAGGAGCTCACCAAAATGGCTGAGGAGCAGGCCACAGAATTGGAATCTCTCAGAGCCCCCAAACCAAACATTGCTGGTGGATAAATTGGCATTTTCATCCACAGCATAAGAGGGTCACATCAAATTAGACAGTGTCTCCACTGCAATCCAAACACTCTGGCACAGGCTGACCACCCTGGAGGACGAATATGTCGGAAAATGCAGGGGGGCATGCTGTAGATCTTTAGCATGACCCACAATTAAACTGTCTCCTTCTTGTTTCGTAGCTGTCCTGCTCACTGGAAACTGCAGGACCCATCATCCCCAACCTGTTAAGCATTTGATTATGATTGACAGCAGAAAGCGGCTTTGTAAAAACATCAGCAATGTTCTCCTGTGAAGTACAATAAGTCAGACTTATAACCTTGCTTTGCACGGATTCTTTTACATTCTGATATCTGATATCGACATGTTTTGTTCTAGACTTTACTTTGTCACTTGCAGCCATTTGAATACACGCTTGGGAATCACAGAACACTTCCACAGGCGTGTTTACATGTATGTTCAGGTCTTTTACCAACTGCAAGAACCACACCAATTCATTACACAGAGAATTTAAACTAGCATACTCAGCTTCAGCAGCGGAAATTGCTAGAGTACTTTGTTTTTTCACTTTCCAGTCAATCAGAGCCCCACTGTATTTTACAACATAACCAGAAGTGCTTTTGCGATCTGATACATCTTCTGCAAAATCACTATCAGAATAGCACACAATTTCTGGCATTTGAACAGGAGTGATACACAAACAGTGATCCATGGTACCTTTTAGGTATCTGAACACCCTTTTTACACCTTACCAGTGATACTGAGTGAGCTGAGAACTTGCCCTTCCCAATATGTTCACACTCAGGGCAATGTCAGGTCGACAGGTCTCGGCTATATAGAGCAAACTTCCAATTACAGATTGATACAGCTGAATTTCTTGAAACATTACATCACCAACATTTTTACAGAAACCAGGCACCATTGGCATTTTCACACTTTTACAATCAGTCATGTTACATTTTTCCAGCAATTTTACAATCTTCTGTTTCTGACTCAGCAAGAAAGCACCCTTGGTTTTTTGCATTTCCACTCCAAGACAATTTTGAACTGGCCCCGGTTTTTGATCTGAAATTTCTTGCCCAGTTCACTGGAGAACCCTTGTACCTGTTTTTGTGTGTCACAGATGAAGCACAGGTCATCCACATACGCCAAAAGTATTTCTAGACTCTCCCCTGTACCTCGGACATATACACAGGGGTCAGCAATGCTTTGTTTGAACCCACACTCTTGCAAAGCCTTGTCTAAACACATGTTCCAACAACGAGCTGACTGTTTTAGACCATGCAGAGCCTTATTCAGTTTCCAAACTACATTTTTCTTTCCTTGGACAACAAAACCATCAGGCTGTTTTAGGTAAATTTCCTCTGGCAGGTCTGCATTGAGATAAGCAGTGGTGATGTCAAAGTGTGTGACAAGGGATTTCCGCTGTGCTGCAATGGCCAGCGCCAGTCTTATGGACTGCATTTTGACTGTTGGTGCAAAAACCTCATCATATGTTTGTTCATCTTGGTTGTACCACGAGCCACCAACTGAGCCTTGTGTTTGACTTGCCCATCAGCAGTGGTCTTCAACTTATAGACCCAGCGGCAGTCAACAGGCTTGACCCCTTTTGGTAATTCACACAGGGAATACACATTGTGCTGAGTGATTGAGTCAATTTCACTCTGCATCGCCTCCCACCATAACTCTGCCTGCTCTTTAGGTATGTTTTCTACTTCAGCAAAACTTGCAGGCTCACAATTTACCAGACAGGCACGCACTGTCAGTGAAGAATATGGGGAATATCTTTTTGGAGGCTTCCCTTTTGTTTTTCTCTGTGACCTTCTGGGAACTGTCCAGTCTGCCTGACCACCATTACCATCATCCAAACTGCGAGACCTTTTTGCAGCTCGCTTCTGTTCCTCCTCCATGTGTGGAGCCGCTTCTCCCCTCGCAGCTCTCCCCCTTTGTGCTGGCTCTGGCTCAGGCTCAGATTTAACCCCTGAGGGACCAGGAACTGAGGCGGCAGGCTGCTCTGGGCAAGCACGGGGCTCACGGGAGACAGGAAGGAAAACTTCAGAAGCTGCTTGAACACGCGACCAGTTTGTATGTTCCTCAAAAGTTGCATTTCTGGACACTATACAGAATTTTCCTCCAGCATGAAACGTGTACCCTTTGCAATTTTCTTGGTACCCCAAAAAACGCAAACGTTGAGCTTTTGCCTCTCCCTTTTTTCTTTGGTTCTTGGGAATGTGAACCCAGGCAAAACTGCCAAACACTTTCACGTGAGCAATGGAAGGCTGCTTGCCAAACAGACGCTCATAAGGAGTAGTCTGAAAGACTGAACTCCAAAGCCTGTTGTGTATGTAACAGCCAGTCAGGATTGCCTCTCCCCAGAAATTCAGAGGCAAATCTGCATCACAGAGCAAACTGTGCATGAGAGTCTGCAACACTCCAGCAGTTCTCTCAGCTATCCCATTCTGGAAACTTGAATGAGCGGCAGTGGTTCTGTGCACAATGCCTTTGCTTTTGAACCACTGTTGCAGACTCTCTGCCACAAATTCTCCTCCGCGATCTGTTTGGAACGCTTTCACCTTAGAATCAAACTGTCCCTCAACATAAGCACACCAGTTCTTAATTATTTGACACACTTCAGACTTCTGATTCAGCAGATAACAGAACGTGTACCTGCTAAAATCCTCTACTAACACCAAACAGAATCTTTTTCCTCCCAGACTGTTCTGAGACATCGGCCCATTATATCAACATGTACCAGTTGGAAAGGAGCAGTAGGAACTCGTGAACTGGTTCTGGGAGCAGGAAGCTGCATGGATTTAGACTGTTTGCAAACAGCACAGTCAAGAAAAGTATCACAGGATTTCAAAGAACATCCCTTGCAGCTGTCTGCTAACTTTTTCAACACAGGAAAGCTAGCATGTCCCATCCTTCTATGTAACAAATGAATGCATTCATCATGTTGTGGTTTGTTATCATACACGGCACAAACCTTGTGGTGAGGCTTGAGTTTGTACAGTTTCTCAGTCAACTCTGCTACAGCACAAACAGCCCCATCTTTCAGTACTTTGCCCTCACGTTTAGTGAACAACACCTCAAAACCATTTTGAGTTAACTCTGACACAGAGAGCAGACAGAAATCAAGTGAAGGCACATACAACACATTGTCAAGATACAGGTCTAAAGCAGGAACATAAGCAGATCCTACACCCCTGACCTTAGCTTTAGTCCCATCAGCCAGGGCAACAGTAGTAACACTGGCTGGATGCAAAGTCTTGAACAAACCTTCACAGTTGACCAGATGCTGAGAACACCCACTGTCCAGCAGCCAAGAAACTGCATCAGTGTCCTGGGAGTTCTCAGAAAACACACAGTCTGTTGCAACGGCAACTCGTGGACGGCTCCCACGACCTCCTCTGAAGCCTCTGCCACGACCCCTGGCACCTCTCTCACCTTGCTTCTCCAGCGGACAGTCCCTCTTGAGATGAGAGGCAGAACCACAGCGATAGCACCTTCTGACAGCGTGAGCTCTCACCAGCCCCTCTGGTCTGCACTCGCCAGCCTGGGTAGACCTCCTCCCGGTTCCTGGCTCAGCAGCTGCCGGTGGCTGTGGGGGTTGCAAGGCATTCCTCCGGGCTCGTTTGTCCTCTTCCTCCAGGAGACGAGAAGTCACATAGGCCACTGTCAGGTCCCTCTCTGGAACAGCCTCCAAGGTAGCCACTATCACATCCCAGCTGGGATCCAGGGAACCCAAAATGCAGTAAGCTTTGTCAGATTCAGACAAGATCTTCCCTCTCTCACGAAGTGCAACAAAAAGCATATCCAGTGTCTGCAGATGCTGCTGGACTGGCACTCCCGGCCTCAGCTTTGTGTTATACAGCCTTGTCGTGAGAGACAATTTACTTCCAGCTGTGACTCGTACATACGTGTCTCTTAACGCTCGCCAGGCTACACGGGGGTCATCAGCATCCCGAATATGCAACAGCTGGTCATCTTCCACAGCTAGAAAAAGAAGCGACATGGCCATTTGCCTCACCTTAGCTGCGTCGGCTGCATCTCTTGGGAGGTCCAGCGGGTCAGTAAACGCTCCCCAGACACCTTCTCCTCGGAGAAACATTTCCATTTTCACTGACCAAGCAAGGTAATTAGTCCCGTTCAGCCTCGTTAGAGGCAGGCTACTAATTAACCTCTGCTCCATGGCTTTACGATCCCCGGCAGCAGCCGCAGCACAATCCTTGAAAAATCACACCGGCAGACAGGCACCATCAATCAAAAACTGGCCTCAAAAACACTCCGGCCCCTAGCAGTACCAGGACGCACAGCGCGAGTGTGAGCTGCGGTCCACGACCTGTCGGAAAATGCAGGGGGGCATGCTGTAGATCTTTAGCATGACCCACAATTAAACTGTCCTTAAAAGCAAGACAAAATACGTCTTCAGTCCTATAAAACTGCCAGTGAATGAGGCCAGCCAGTTTGACTAAAACCTACAGTTTATTGAAGAGAATAATCAGCAAAGCTATGTAAAATCCATGTCTGAACACACAGACAGCAACAGCTAAGAGAATACATGAAGAGAAAAAATACAGAAAGAGACACTGCCTGTTTTCAGGCTGCTCTTAAGTAGAATTGTGTCAACAAGTTTTCACACCGTGGGACAGGGAAGTTCGTTAGACTAAACACACCTTTGTTATGAGAGAAGCGAAGCAGCAGAGATTCTCAGGCAAACTCTTATCTACTTGAGCTGGGAACAGGGACCTCAGCAGACAGAGGACAGCGGAGTAAACAAGAACACAGTTAACCCTTAACACAGACAGAACTGTCTTGGCCTGCACATGCCAACAGAATATACAAAGGCACAGCCTTTCAGTACCTTGCCAGCCAGGCAAACGTCCAACATGCAAATAAAAGCTACGAGGCTGAGGCTTACAAGTGCAAGATTGCTGAACTTGGCCAGAGACTGGTCACCAGGGAGGCTGTGATCGTTATGGTTTGCCCTAAAGTTCAGTCCCCTTTCCTCATGCGCACTCTGGAGGAGTCGCTGCCAGAGGAAGCATACCCTCACAGTCCATACAACCATGCCATTGCATATCCAATTTCTATGTATAGCTGTGAAAGCTGAAGAAAGCTGCTAGAAAGAAAATCAACTCATTTGAAATGTGGTGCAGCGGGAGAATACTATAGGTACCATGGAGGGTTTAAAAGACAAATAAAGTCAGCCCTCCACTTTCATGAGGGTTAGGGGTGAAAGACCCCCACAAAACAGGAAAAACTGGAAGTAAAAATAAAAATGACAAATGCTCTTTTGTTTTTTTTAACCTTCTTTCAGAATCTCTAGGCCCTGTAGTGCAATTTTACCGTTGGCTTCTGGCAGAAGTGGGCTGTAGAGTCAAACTGGAGGACCTAGCAATGCCTGAAGAGGTGTTCCTTAAATTAAATAAATAAAATAACCAGAAAATAATCAAATACATGAGTGTTGAGCCCACAAAATTGGAGAGCTAACTATAAACGGGTTGTAGAGCAAATCAAGTCTAACTCTCTAGGAAAAAAGGAAGCCCACAATACAGATCAATGAAGGAAGCCACAGCCCTCAGTCTGCAAGACCAGAGCAGGGCTGTTGAAGAAAGGGTGACCTGGACATTTCTTGTTCACAGCATCATCACAAGCTGAACTCGACTTGACATCAGTTGACATCAACCATGAGTGGGATGGATATAATTTCACCACTAGATCCCCTTAGGATAAACATCTGTGCCTGTAAATTTCTTCCAACTTTGTCAATGCTAAAAAGGCATTGGCATTTCCAGTTAAACAATAATCATATTTTAACAATGCATGGCACATGAGCATGTATGCAGACAAAGACAGCTCTAAAATTTCACACAACCTGGACAATATTTTAGAACCACTTTTGTATTTTGAGTGAAAATTAAGATGAGGTACAAAATCACAACTGTGGTTAAGGATTTAAGATGAACTGGAACCACCTCTTACTGAGCCTGAGCTGAATCAGGATATTTTTGAGGTGCTGCTCAGTTGGGTCACAGCCAAATCTCTCCCTTAGTTTGGTGTACATCTCTATCATTTATTTTGTGACAACTACTTCTTCACAAGCAGAAGGAAGAAAGAAAGGAAGAAGCTTCATGTCATGTGAATAAAAATGAGCCAGGCAAAGTCCTATCATGCCTGTGCCCAGAAGCAGATGAAAGGCCCTCCTTCCCATTCCAACTGCCACTGCTCTGGACATGGAGGGAGAGAAAGCAATATCTGCTGGACTTAATCCCCACCCACATTGCCATTTCCTTTTTCTTTTGTATCATGTCTTAATTAGATTGTAAACCTGAGGGCAGAAAACTAGTTTTTTTGTTTGGTCTTTGACTTGTAAAGAACCAATACAATAGGATCCCCAAAGCAATATGGAACCAGTTCAGGTCATTTACTGTCAGAGTAATAGGATCTTAATGCAGAGAACTACTTAGCTCCCTAGTTGCACTGTTCCTATAACTGCCAATCACAACTAGAAGACCTCTCTTTTTGCATGTATAATTTCATAAGCACTCCTACCCCAAACAAAGTATGCATTTAGTATTTCAATTGCAGCTTGATACAAGAATGGGACCAAATTGGTTTATATGTGATCTTATGCAGAACTGATCGAGATCTTACATAGAATGCTAATCTGCCTCTAAATTCAGCTGCATGTGCATTATAAAAGAGATTTTATCAGCTTTCACTTGCCTTAAATGTGTACTCAACCCTATTACCTGAATTTGAGAAACTCTGTTCTCAACAAAGAACAAAGTGCATTGTGGGACAGGAGGAGGGCATTTTTGAAGCTTTCAGGGGTGAAACTTGGTTGGTAGTTACTTTGTTAAAGTTACAAGTTTACTAGGGGAGTGTTGTCGTTCTTTTTTAACACTGGGAAACAAACCCAATCCTACACTCATGCAATTCCATTCAACTTCCTATGCTTCCCACACTTCCTGGTACACCTGTTTGAGGACTCATGATGTTATACCCTCCATTTACCGTTCCAGGAAGTGAACTGGCTACATGGAGCTGCTTGTGTAATTCATGACAGCCAGGTACCCATCCAATCATGTTAAAATAATACCTTTTAGACATAAAAAACAAAAAACAAAACCCTCATCCAACTCTCAGGCATTCAAGCAGCTGCTTCAGTTGGCTGGTGTACTTCCTGGAATACTCTTGAAAACACATATTGGATAAAGCTGATTATTTCACACACACACCAAAAAAAAAAGAAAAAAAGGCAAGATTTCGTAAAGTTACAGTAATAGTACCAGTGATCTTGTTACCCTATAACTTGGCCACACCACAGTTAAGTGCCAGCTCCCAAACCAAGCCTGAAAATTCAGTATTTCCTTTCCTAACACCACTCTATTTCATTCAGAGAAAAGTGAAACTAACCAAATTATCAGTGTTTCCTTAACTCATTTGCTAGAAATCTAGGGGTATGCAACAGAACCACAAACAACTGCTGTAGACTTAGGCCTGTTGTAGATCTGTGGGATTCTGGGGTTTGTAGTTCATTGAGGCCAATGGCCCAGGATTATACAGGATGTTTAAAGTGGAATAATAGCACTATAACACTGTGGTGCAGAAAGGTCCTCAGTCCCAGTTTTGGAGGAAAGGGAAGGTATAAACAAAGGCAATAATGGTCATGATAATGGAAATACAATATACTACACATGGAAAACAGGGCTAGGTAGATTGTATATGAATATGCAGCTGCTCCATTTTATGAAGGTGCCCTGGCAGGTCCAAATAAAGGCATGTTGGAAGAAATGGAATTTCCTTGGGGACTGCTATTACGAAATAGCCCTGAGGAAAACTATGTCTCCAATCCATCCTATCTCTAGATGTTTTCGAAAAGAAACTAGACAGCTACCTGCTGGGGATGCCCTAGCTGGACTGACCTTATGGCCCCTTATGGGGCCCCTTCAAACTCTATTATTCTATGGAAGAAGGGGGAAACCATCAAAAAAGGATACAAATATCTAGTACTTGTAAGGGGAAAGTCAGGTAAGCTGAAGCTCACAATGTGTTCAAACTCACTAGAGACATTAAAAACAATTTTTAAAAGTTGTTTTTTTTTTTAGGGTGTAGGTTGTGTTTCAAGCAAGAAGAAGAGCAAGGACACAATAAGGTTATTGTGTAGAGAAGATGGTAAACTGATAACAAAGGACAGAGAGTAGGCTGAACTCTTTAACATCTTTGTCTCAGCCTTCTCCCAAAAGGAAAAAACAAACAAATAGTGCTCTAACTGGTGAAAGTAAAATAAATTATACGGTGAGAGGATTATAGCCAAGAACAGATAAAGACGTAGTAAAGGAACACCTCCTTGCTCTAAATGAGTTGAAGTATCCAGAGCTGGCTGAACTGCATCCAAGAGTACTAAAAGAACAGCTTTATCCTTCATAATTCTTGGAGGACAGAAGAGGTCCCAGAAGACTGGAGGAAGGCAAATATCACAGTTTTCAAAACGGCAAAAAAGAAGACCCAAGCAACTACTGATTAATCATTTTGATGTCAATATCAGATCATTAAACAGTCAGGCATTTAGAAAGCAATGTTGTGATTAACTAAGAGCCATCATGGATTTCTAAAAAATGTCATGGGTTAAGACTATGTTATACCCCAATCTTTAATAATGCAAAATTTAGTAAAATTTAGATTAAGCATAGGTATGTATTTCCCGTTATGTTAAAAACTTTTTGAAATTGTAAACTTTACAAAATGTATAGAAAAAAAAAGTATACTTAAAGGTACATGTGTATTGTGTGTGTGTACATATATATGTGTGTGTGTGTAAAAATAAGAGATTTACTAAATTATTTTTTGTGGAGAGATAAGTTCATAAAAGACAAAGAATGTGCACTGAAGCAAAATAAAAGATAAGGAAGTACCTAAAACTTTTAGAGAAGGAAGTTGGAAAACGATAAAGGAGAGACACATTAAATTTGTACATAATGTTACTGTAGATGTAATAACTTTAGAAATATATGTGATGTTCTAAGCTTCAGAGTGTAACAGGTTTGGATTTAACAATCTTAATGTTTGGGATTTAATAAAAACAAAAACAAAAAACAAAACAAAAAACAAAAACAAAAAGAGGTCATATCAAGCTAATCTTATCTCTCTTTTTCTGGTAGATTTGCAAGCTTGATAGATCAAGTGAGTGCTATGGATGTCTAATACTTTGATTTTAGTAAGGCTCTTTACAAGGTCCTGTATGAAATTCTTGCAGGCAAGCTGGTGATTGATGGGCTAGACACTATTAAAACTAAGGTACTATAGAATTGGTTGACAGACTGAACCCAGAGAGTGCTCACCCATGGCTGCTCTTCATTCTGGATAAAAGAGACAGGGGCTTAACAGCAAAGCTATGCAAAGAATTTATTATAGAAAAAAAATGACAGACTGATAACTATTCAATTGCTATGGGAGGCTATTATTAGACTACCTACAACTGAATCATAGAATTGTACTGCTGGAAGAAACTACAAGGGCTATTGAGTCCAACTCCTTGCCATGGAGGAATACATCATCAAAGCTGAGGAGGATTGGACACAAGTTCTCACATCTCTTGTCTTGAAATCCATCTCAGCATACACTAAACTATGGAAAATATGCTAAGAGTGCTCCACAGTTTTCCCATTACACACCAGTGAAAATACATAAAATAACTAATAGTATAAATAATATTTCCTCTTGTTGCTGGACAAATGTGGAGGAAAAAGGACTTACGCTCACCTTTTGCTAGAATGTCCAGCAGCTCAGAAATTGTCAGGAAATGTGATAATAACAGCAACAAAAATTACAAATCAAAATTTGGAGTGGAAGTTAACGTTGATGGCCTTACTTGTGATTGGGATATATGTTCCCTGTAACGAGAACAAACGTTGTTATGATGACCTGAAAAAATACATTCAGCAATACCAATATGAAAATGTGGCAATTTTAGGCAACTTTAATGATGTAGTAAGCACATATCTTGACAGAAGTCTGCAACTTAAAACAAAAAAAATCATGGAAAATACAGAAAGACTTTTTGCATATGGCTGAAGAGTTACAATTGCTAGATGTTTGGAGATACAAGCACCCTAGCGAAAAAGATTTCACTTTTTTCTCAAATAGACACAACTCTTGGTCCAGAATAGACTTAATCTGGCTCCCAAAAATGTTACTAAACTGTGTGAAGAAAATAGAGATTCTGCCGAAATCACTGAGTGACCACAACCCTGTGAAAATGATATTGAACTTTTGACCCAGATCTAGTTGTTGGAGGATGGATGAAAATATATTACGGCACGGAGAGACGGTAGAATATTGCAAGAAAGAACTAGAGGAATTTTTTCAGACGAACTTAAATAACGAAGTGGACATAGCCACGGTCTGGGACACAGCTAAAGCTGTCATTAGAGGAACCTTCATCCAAAAAACATGTGAAAGAAGAAAACAACAAAGAGCAGAAATGGATGAATTATCAGATAAGATCAGAAGTATAGAAAATAAATTAATTTCAGACCCTAATAATAAATCTTGTATCTCCAAAATGAGGATATTACAAAGACAACTATCTGGGATGGTCACGGAAGAAATGGATAGAATGTTGAAATATGTGAAACAGAACTTTTTTGAAAACGCATATAAACCAGGTAGATGGTTGGCGTGAAAAGTAAGGAAAGAAAAGATGAAAAGACTCACATTAAAAATTAAGGAGGGTCAAAGGACCATAACAAAGGAAAAAGAAATTCAGAGAATTTTGTACAATTATTTTAGCAACTTATACTGTGACCGACAAGGTGGAAACAAGCAGAAACAGGAAGAATATCTGCGAGCTCAGAAACTCCCTCAAATTAAAGCAGAACACAACGAGATTCTGAATCGAAACATCTCTTTGATGTAAATTATAGAGGCAATTGACAGATCTAAGTTAGGAAAAGCCCCAGGCCCAGATGGGATTCCGGCTAATTTCTATAAAAAATTTAAAGATCAATTAGTGAAACTGTTACAGCAATTGTTAAATTCAATTCTAGATACTAATAAGATACCAAATAGTTGGAAAAAAGCCAATGTGGTATTGACGCCTAAGACTGACGCTGAAGAACCTACGTGTAAAGATTTTAGGCCAATTTCTCTTCTAAATGATGATTATAAGTTATTTGCATCTATTTTGGCTAAATGATTAAAACAGATTCTTCCGAATTATATTCATGAAGACCAGATAGGCTTTCTTCCAGTGAGACAGATGAGAGACAATATGAAGACTGTAACCAGCATTTTGGAATATTTTGAGGTTCACAATGAAAAGAAGGGTGCTCTACTTTTCTTAGATGCAGAAAAGGCCTTCGATAACATCGGATGGGGGTACTGGAAGAGATGAAATTTGGGCAGACATTCTTAACCTGGATAAGGTGTATTTATTGTGACCAAAAAGCATGCCTGATAGTTAACTCTGAACAATCTGAATCGTTCTCTATACAGAAAGGGACAAGGCAAGGTTGCCCTTTGTCCCCGTTATTATTTATTATAACATTGGAAGCTCTGTTAAGACATCTATGGAAACAGGAAGAAATTCGAGGGGTGAAGATTGGAAAAGATGAGTATAAGGTCCGGGCATCTGCGGATGATGTGGTGATCTTCTTGGAGGACCCACTAGCTCAAATGGTGGAACTGAACAGAGAGATAAATCAATTTGGAGAGTTGGCAGGATTTAAGATAAACAAACAAAAAACAAAAATGATAACTAAAAATATCAAAATCACTGAAAAAAAGCTATTAGAGGACATATCTGCGATTCAGTGTTCCCATAGTGTAAAATACCCGGGCATACAGATTACTAACAACAATAACCAACTATTTCAAAATGATTATATAACAGCATGGAAATCTATCCAAAAGAAAATGGAGGTTTGGAATCAACTAGGCTTGACCCTATTAGGGAAAATATCACTGTTTAAAATGAATATACTACCACATATGTTATTCTTGTTTCAAATGATTCCAATACGCATCCCTCTTAAGTGTTTGAAAATGGCAAAAAAGAGATAGTGAGGTTCCTCTGGGGTGGGAAGAAACTGCGGGTTAAGCTCAAACTCATGACTGATCTTCGAGAACGTGGTGGGTTTTCTATGCCTGACTTAAGAACATACTATGTGGCAGCTTGCCTAGTTTGGTTAAGACCATGGATACTCTTAAACAATCATAAGTTTTTGGCATTGGAGGGGCACGATCTGCACTTTGGGTGGCATGCCTATTTACGGTATGGTAAGGCCGAGGTGCAGAAAATGTTCCTCCGACATGTGATTTGGAAATCTCTTTTTAGGATTTGAATCAAGTATAAACCCCTTCTATGTGCTAAGTTGCCACTGACCACCTCTCCAGCTGAAGCACTTCAGATAAAAGGCTTAAGGAGAGAGGGTGAATGGTATACTTATAAAGATCTAGCTTACCTAGAAGGTGGGATAATTAAATTGAAAGAACAACAACAACTTCAAAAAGAAGGTATGAATATACAGTGGTTTCCCTATCTCCAGATCAAAGAGAAGTTCAAAAAAGATATGGAAATGGGGGGTATAACCTTGGAACCCTCTCTATTAGAAAAACAATGGCAGGGTAGAGAGACCCACCTATTGTCGAAAATGTATAATTGATACTGGAGATTGAATTGGAAGAGGAAACTATAAAAGAATATACGATCAAATGGGCATGTGATATAGGTCACAATATATATTTAAGTGATTGGCAGAGGGTGTGGAGAAACTGTCGTAAACATACACGATCTTACATATTGGAAGAAAATGCACTGAAATTGTAGTTTAGGTGGTATGTCCCACCTGTAAGAATTGCTAAAATGTTCAAGAATGCTAAGAATAGATGCTGGAAATGTAACAAAGAGGTAGGCACCTTTTTCCACCAATGGTGGGGGTGCCAAAAAGTTAAGGAATTCTGGAAGAGGCTATGTTCAAAAATTCAAAAAATACTGCAAGTCAAATTAGACTTAAAACCAGAATTCTTTTTGTTGGGGATTTTCCAGTTGCATAATCAATAGAACAAAGATATGGCAGGGTGTTATGGCACATGGTAACGGCAGCAAGAATCATACTTGCTAGATATTGGAAAAAAGAACAGACACCACCAGAGGAAGAATGGATAGAGAAATTGGCTGAAATTGTGGGGATTGAGAAACTTACATGTAAGATAGAAAACAAACCAGATAAGGAATTCTTAAAAACTTGGAAACCAATCTTGGAGTTCATACACACAAAAATTGAGATTGATAAATAAATAAAGAGGACAATATGCATAAGATCTTATGCAAAACAAGATTTGAAGCGGGAAGTGTAACAATCAAAAAGTATAGGGTTTAGAGAGGATGACTAAAATAAAAGAATCGTGGAAGTGGAGATGTTGTAATAAGATTGGGGAAAGTTCGAATATACCCTGATATAAACCTATTTATATTTGGAAGCAGGGGTGTATATAACGTACTTAGATATTTATCTATTGAGCCCCTCTCTTTCTAGTGTGGAGGGGGACCGATAAGTTAAAAATCAGGCTGTTTAGTCAGCAGTGGGGGAAGTACTTTTATATAACATTTGTGAATCGAAAACTGTTCTTTTTTGGTTCTGTTAATTATAAGTTTGTAAATGTTATCAACTATTACAATGTTATCTGTTAAGGAAAGGTTCAGTGGAAACAGACTCTGTTTAAACAAAAGAAGTGTATGCAAACTATTGCATCAGAAAGGTTCAAATCAGACAAAACTGATTTGGTGTGAGACTTTTTTTGAAGAGCCTGAGGAAAGAGTAATAGGTTTACATTTTGAAAATGCATCTGTAGAATATCTTGGGTAGAGTATTTATGTAGAGTATGGTAAGGTGCTAATCTATGATTGCAAATTTGTATTGATCATGTCTGAAGTGCACTTATGTGTATATTAGGTAAAACTAGAACAATATGCTCCCTTTTCTTCCTATTACACCAATGTTTATTCTTGTGTTATTCTCCTTTCCAATATTGCTTGGTCGAAAAAACTCAATAAATATAATTTTTAAAAAAAATTACAAATCAAAATTTAACATTCTGTAGGAAATTACTGTTCTTATTAATATTTAATGGAGCAATCAAAAACCTACAATATAAAAAATTAATTATATTTTTTGTATACGCAGCTTGAGCTGCATATTTAGTAAAAGTTGTAAATATTTGGAAAATTTAAATATTGAATGCTGGTGGAATAAAATCTGGGGGATTATTTTGATAGAAAAGTTAATCTGTATGGCTACAGCAGTAGAAAACATAGACAAAAGCAATGAATTCTGAACACTTGCTTTCCCCTTTTATACAAGATATGAACAAATATATAGAAGAAAGGGAGACACCAAAGATCTACAAATCATTTTGGATGGATATTTTCTGAAAAGTGTATTGATCAGCATAGATATCTTTTATTCATGTACTGCAGGAAACAGTTTTGGTTGGTTGTCTTGTCTACCTACAGATCTTATCAGAATAAGTTATCATTTCTGAAGATGTCCTCCCATATATACAGATATCTCTGTACAGAAGAAAGTTTGCTGAGGAGATGGAGAGAAACTGCTCTCCAAGGGCTTGAACTTTGTTTCTTCTATGGTACGGAAGCTCTTTGTGCTAATGGAACCAATATGTGGGATTTGCTGATGAATTCACTTGGATTATTAAATCATGTAAATGAATTCTAAAGAAAAAGAAGACAAGGAAGTAATAATAGTAAGTAGTTTATGACTACTTATATGATGGAACAGAAGATATTCTTATCAAATTTGCACATGTCACCAAATTTGGAGGGTGGGGGGATAGCTAATACTCCAGAGGACAGGATCAGAATACAAAATAACTGTAACATTTTGAAGAGCTGAAGCCAAACAAAATAAATTCCAACAAGGAAGAATGTAAATTACTACATCTAGGCAGGAAAAATGAAATTAACCAATATAGGATTGGTAGCACTTGTCTTAAAAGCAATACATGTGAAAAGGATCTAGAGTCTTAATAGACTACAAGCTAAAGAGGAGTCAATAGTGTGATTCAGCAGCCAAAAAAAGGCAATGCAATTTTTGACCTCATCAATAGGAGTACAATGTCCAGATTAAGGAAAGTAGTAGTGCCACTTTGCTCTGCTTTGGTGAGACCTCAGCTAGAACACTGGGTCCAGTTCTGGGCACCACAGTTCAAGGAGGGATGATCAAGATGATTAAAAGTTTAGAAGCCAAACTTTATGAAGAACAACTTAAGGGGTTGGGCATTTTTAGCCTTGAGAGTAGGAGACTGAGAAGTGACATGTTAACTATCTTGAAATATCTGAAGGCACGTCATGCAGAAAATGAAGTAAGTTTGTTTTCTACTGTTCCAGATAAGAACACCAATTAACAGATTCAAATTACAAGAAAAAAAATACACCCAATGTTAGGAAGAACGTTTTTTACTATAAGAGTTTTTTGCAAATAGATTGCCTTGCCAGGTGGTAGCCTCTCCATCTTTGGAGGTCTTCACATGGAGGTTGGATAAGCATCTTTCAGGATTGCTTTTGTTGTGTGTTCCTGACTAATAAAGGTTAGGACTAGATAGCCTTTGTGGTCCCTTCCAGCTTGATTATTCTACGACTCCATGATTCTAGATGGTTTAATAGGGTGGATGCTTGGGAAATAAAGGAAACTTGGGAAGGAGGATATTTTTTGATCCACAGGTTTATTTCCAAATTAATCTAAAATGATCACAGAAAATTTTGTGCATCACTAGTTCTGTAAGATATGAATCTTCTATCATATAAACCCTAGTAGGGCATTACTAAATTGTTTGAAATTTAAATTTTATCCCACTATTCAGCTAAAGAGCATGCTAGAATATATCACTGTTCAATGTAAAACTTGTAAAAGAATTTTACAAGTGTAAAAGAAAAAAGGGCTGTGGATGTAGCATTTCTCGATTTCAGTAAGGCCTTTGACAAAGTTCCCCATGACATTCTTGCAAAGAAGCTAGTAAAATGCGGGCTGGACAGGACTACTGTTAGTTAGATTTGTAACTGGTTGACTGACCGAACCCAAAGGGTGCTCACCAATGGCTGCTTTTCATCCTGGAGAGAAGTGACTAGCGGGGTGCCACAGGGTTCTGTCCTGGGCCCAGTGCTGTTCAATATTTTTATCAACGACTTGGATGAAGGAATAGAGGGCATGCTCATCAAATTTGCAGATGACACCAAATTGGGAGGGGTTGCTAATATGCCAGAGGACAGGATGAAAATTCAAAATGACCTGGATAGATTGGAGAGCTGGGCCAAGGCTAACAAAATGAAATTCAACAGAGAGAAGTGTAAGGTAGAAAAATGGAATACAGAAATATAGGATGGGGGACACGTGGCTGGATAGCAGTATGTGTGAAAGGGATCTAGGAGTCTTAAAAGACCACAAGCTGAACATGAGTCAGCAGTGTGATGTGGCAGCCAAGAAAGCCAATACAATTCTTGGCTGCATCAATAGGAGTATGGTGTCCAGGTCGAGGGAGACACTGGTACCACTCTACTCTGCTTTGGTTAGACCTCATCTTGAATACTGTGTCCAGTCCTGGGCACCCCAATTCAAGAAGGACATGGTCAAGCTGGAGCAGGTCCAGAGGAGGGTGACCAAAATGGTGAGGGGCCTGGAAGCCATGCCCTATGAGGATAGTCTTAGAGAGCTGGGTATGTTTAGTCTGCAGAAGAGAAGGTTAAGAGGGGACATGACAGCCATGTTTAAATATTTGAAGGGGACGCCACATAGAGGAGGGAGTGGGCTTGTTTTCTGCTGCTCCAGAGAGCAGAACAAGGAGCAATGGATTCAAGCTGCAGGAAAGGAGATTCCACCTGAACCTGAGGAAGAACTTCGTGATGGTTAGGGCTGTCCGGCAGTGGAATATGCTGCCTCCATGGAGTGTGGTGGAGTCTCCTTCTTTGGAGGTTTTTGAGCAGAGGTTGGATGGCCATCTGTCGGGAGTGCTTTGAGGGTGTTCCTGCATGGCAGGGGGTTGGACTGGACGGCTCGTGTGGTCTCTTCCAACTCTACATTTCTATGATTCTATGATTCTTCAAGACACGTCCAAAGAATAGGGCTGAGGACATTCTGTAAGGCATTATTGAACTTGCTCAGTCTTTGCTGGAATACTCTGACCAATTGTCACTCTCACTGGGATAAGGCAGGTCAGGGGTATATAATGGTACTACCACCCCAAGTGCAGGATGTTTCTGTAGTTCTAGCTGACTGGGCAGTTGGTTCTGAAAACGTCTGCTGGGAAGAGGAAAGACTTGTCATTTCATCCACTCCACATCAAAAGACTCACTTCTGTCAGCAGCAGTGTAGATGCACATGAGGAAAAGAGAAAAGGTTCTCTGTTTGCTACAGCCAGCATGCCTCTGCTTCTCTGGGACCCCTGTTCTTCTTCAATTTATGTGGCTTCCTGGCCTCAGTCTCAGGACTACTTCAGCTCTTCTCAGAAGGTTATCTTTATGAGCGAATTCCTGCTACTTGGTCACCCACTCCTATAGTCATGCTACCACCAAAAGTACAAAGTATCTGCACTTTCACCCTCCAGTACAGCCAGTGAAGACACAAGTGTATGAAAGAATAATTTTAGCATAAAATACAGTTTAAGATAACTTACTATAAAGAAGGATATGTTTTCAGTTGAGCACTTTATCATGCTTTATTGTTATTCAAACAGATAATTATTTATCTATTCCCAATCCTATCACCTAAGTCAGCGATGCGGAAAGTGCAGCACAGGAGCTGCAAACAGCCCACGAGGCCCCACTCTACAGGCCCTCAAGCCCCACGACCCTGTTTTGTGTTGTTGTTGGTTTGTTTGTTTTTTAAATCAGCTTTTAGCAAAAAGTGGCTCAACACCTCTAGTGATTTTGTCTCTCTATGTACTCCCCCAATCATAAAAAAAAAAAGAAGTTGAAATTAAACTAGAAGTGATTGTGATGACTTCTTGTTACACTGGCCATGCTATCGTGAACTTGAAAGGTTGTACTAGGCAAAAACAGCCCCTGCCTCCACCACAGTTGCTCACCCCAAAGTTAAGTATATCTAATTTAAATCCACCCTTACCATTTCCCAACTGCCACACACCAGTTACGTTTCCTTTCATACTTTTAGCAGTCAACGTCCAAACTTTCCAAACACATTCCTTCCCCTCCCATTTTAGCATCAACTAATGCAGTAGGTCTTCTGTATCTATGTGACCAGTATCCACAGTTTCACTTAGTCACACTGAAATGCAGTCTGAAAACATTTTGTTCCCATCTCTTTTTGGACCACACATTGTTGTTTTTATCAGTTGTGCACTGCTTTGGACTGCAAATAATGGCTACAAAGCCTTCCTTCTCTTAGATTTCAAAATTCTGCTAAGTTTCAGGGTTTCCTCTCCAAGCTGCATATTCATCTCAGTATCTATGTCATTCCATCTCATTCACAAAGAAAAAGTGCATTTCATTATCTATATTTTATGGTACGTTATCCATGATAACTCCAGGAACGTATGCCCCATGGATACAGAGACCTACTGTATACATACGTACACATTGATACAGCATGGAACAGTGCTATTTGATGTGGTGATCTGTGGAGAGGTGTGGTGTGTGAGCCATGTTCCCTTCACATTTTAAAAAAATTCTGCATCAAATTGGGCAATGTAACACAAGAGGAAATACATAAGGATTATTTTGTCATGTTGGTCAAGTTCCTGAGGCTGAGCTACATAGCATAAAACTCTGTACGTGTCATTAATTATGCTATGCAACTCTTGTGTTGAATGGGGTACTACAAAACTGAACCAGGGGTGCATCCAGAGGGTTAAAATGTCCCAGATATTGTTCCTGTTATTTTCAATTTTATACTGAGTTTAAATAAACCACCCTTGGGTGCTGGTATAAAAAGGATCTGAGTGAGCTGAGAGAAAAATTCTGGGCTGAACAAAAAGTGTATGAATTTCTAAAGTAAAATCAAAGGGAATAGGAATTAAATCTGGGACTTTCTGGTATTTTTAATTAGTCTGGATGCATCTTTGGGAAATTTTAAAGGAAACATATAGCATTTTCATTTCAATTTGCCTTTTATTTTTAACAATTTTTTTAAATATTTAAATTTTTATTTGAAACTGAAGAAGAGAGAAGAGAATCAAAATATGAAAATACTCTTAAATGTTGATCACTTGGTATTACTGTGTTTTTTCCAATACTCTTCTCCTTCTTCAACCTCAGCTTCCACAGAATCAACACTTCATCGTCTTTTTCAAGGACAGCTAGATCTTCATGAGCTTCTGAAAATTCTTCTTCTATTCCTTCTCCATATCAATGCACAAAAGCTCGCTTAGCATACATGAGATCAAATTTACGGTCAAGATGAGCCCAAGCTCCTGCAATAGCAGTTGTATTACTCAGTATATATGACAGCATGTTGCATCTTAGCAAGATCCCTTCCTGGCACTACTGTGGGTTGCTGATAGTTTATGCCTACCTTGAATCCAGTTGGACACAAATCCACAAACTGAATGGTATGCTTTCTCTTGATAGTTGCAATAGCTGCACTGAATCTTTTGAGACAACATCACCTCCACACAGCCCACAGTAGGCCACTATTTACCATGGCATGGGTCACATTTTACCAACCGATTAGCTTACTTTTAATGTTTTTTAATGGATTAATTACTACTGTTCAGTTTCAAAGGATCGTGGAACACCTTTGCCAATATGCCAAATATTAACAAGAAAACAACAGGTAAAGGAAGGGCTGGCTTTACAATTTCAAGTGAAGCTGTGAAGAAATATACATGTTTTAGAAAATTCATATGGAAAACAATTCTCACCAATCTGCACAGGCCGAACAAAGATATTTCCAGTGTGCAACAATCCTTTATGTAGATGACATAGATTGGTAAAAGACAAGAAATTTAATTGAATAAAGAGGTGAGAACCATAATTAAGCATGACAAACATGGTTGCTTTTAATTAATTAACCTGTTTAAAGCATTTAAAGCATTTTTATCCTACTCCTCAGCTAACAAGGCACATGGACAGGTTTACATACAGTCTATAAAAACAAGATAATCTTTGCCAATTGGGCTGACAGAATGATTCTGCATATGAGCAAATCTCCCTCTCCTACCACCTGTTACAATCTAAACACTCAAAATTATCTCCCTAGGTTAGGAGTTCTTAGATTCTGGCTCTCCAAAAAACCCTTCCAATGTGGTTTGGAGAGTCAGCATTTCTTGGAACTGAAACCCAAACCAGCTTGTTGACCTAAATGGACACACATCTTAATTTTGCTTCTTTCTGTGTTCAACTTCTTAAAAACAACCCAGCCTCTCTAACCCTAAACTCCCCAAAAATCTGCTTTGCCGATCTTTCTGCCCTATACATTTGTGAATTTTGGTAAGTTATTAATTTTTTTAAAAAGAATGAACAAAATTTTCACCCATGACCTCCCAAAATTGGCATTCCCATTCACTTAGAGAAGCCTTATGGATATACATAAGCCCCATTCACACTAACACTTCATTCACATATTTGTGTGGCAGTCCCATGATCAACAAGTGTATCAGTATTAGAAATGTGTTATTGATCTCCCCACGAATTTTAAACAACCTATGCTATCAAAGAATCTATTTTCATCTTCTATCTGCATAAATGAGTCTTGATTTTGCCAGCTCTATCTTCAATGAATATGTTTAACAAGTGGAGCAGGAGAAGCCTGGAGGTGAATAGTCATTTCATTTTTTTTTTTTTAACAGTAGCAGTAGAAAATCTGGAAGTGCCCACACATCCACTTCAAGTTTTGCAAAATCCCAGAGAATTAAACAAAGAAATGGAGCATCAAGCTAGAAGCTTCCAGGAACTGCAATGCTCAATTTTTGGCCTTTCTCTCACAGCTGGCGTGAAATGATCTGGGGGATTTTAGAAAGAGCCCAGTGACTGTAAAAATAGACCTGGGAGACCACATGCAGACCATAAGCAACACAACTTCCACACATTTTTTTTTTATAAAACTGCTAGATTGTAAATGTCATTGTCCTTCAATGTTGGATGAGCTAATTAGGGATGATGGGAGTTGCAACCCAATAAGAACTTGCAAGTTTTCCCATCTTCCTTTATAGTAGGTCCTGTTGTATGGGTGCACATAAAGCCTAGCAAAGTGGCTGGATCATCCTCTCTGTACCGGCTCTAAGTCAGAGTATTTTGGCTTCTTAAGTGACCACAGGATAAACGCCAGGACATCTGGAAGACTGTGGAGGAGGACTTGCCGCCATTACCACTCTCTGGCATTTGCTTTTTGCTGCTTTCTTCATGAGTGGAAATGAGGGAGCCAGCTGTGAAGTATCTATTATGGTGAGAAGACTGTACTCTGAACTCCATTTGAGTGAGGTTGCTAAATGTATATAGGGCTTTGATTCTAATAGCCACTATGTCCAGTGTTTGTTAAACTGGTTTTACATGAATGTATTAGTATGTTTTGTAAAATGCCTTTAAAATGGCTGAGGGCTGTATTTGGCACAGCCTGCTACAGAACATTGGCATAAACTAAATGGCTAAGTTCACATCTTTGACCTGACCTTGCCTGCTGAAAATTTACAACTTCCTATTTGATCACACTTCCCCTTCCTTGATCTGATTCTGACAAAGGCAGTTCCTGAGAACCTCCACTAGCCATAGAATGGGACATCGTGGCCTTTTCAGGTCTTCTATCCCCTTGGCTATTAGTTTCAAAGACCTGAAGTAATATTCCTTCTTTAGGACTCAGAAGACCAAGCCTCCCCTCCCTCCCTAGGCCTTCCTTCCACTAAAGTGACTTGGTCTATTTCTATGCCACCCGACAAGCATATTACCTTAGGGCAATGTATCTAGAGACAGTGAAGACTGTTAGAGTTGCCAGGATACAACCGCCATCAGTGTATCACTTGGTGCTAAATATCTTTTAAGAATTTATCAGTGATAGCAACCTGATTTTGTATCCATGGGTGACTGAGGTGTAGTTTTCACACAGACAATAAGTCTGTGTCTAAGTTGTTAACACTCCAGATTTCATGTTGAAGCTTATGTGACACATGACCCTCCATATCACAAAATATAAACAAATAAGGAAAAAAAGTGCTTCACGTAGATCATGGGTGGGCAATGCAAAGGAGAATGGGCCATTTTTCCACCCTGCACCTGCCTGATGGGAGGTATCAGCACATTTTGACAGACAAAAAATGACATGATGTCACTTCCGACTGCAATTTTGGTGGATTTTTGCCATTTTCCTTTTTTCTCTCTTTTTGGAAGCTTTAGTTTTTAGGGGAAGCAAACCACTGTGGTTTTAGCATCTTTTGATTTTTTTTTTTTGGTGTGGGACAGGGAATTTTTGGGGGTTCTGTTGGCTTCAGGTGCTGCACTTAGGGGTTCCTGGGGGCCTCACACAGTCTACACTTTGCCCTGATGTAGTTAGAAGGAGAAAGTGACTCAGGAGAAGAGGGGTCTGAAATCCAAAACCCATGCGTAATAGGTTTGGAAGAACTGGCCATGATTAGCTCAAGTGAGAGAGGAAGAAGAATTGCGATCCTTTTTTTCAGATATTTGAAGAATTATCATGCAGAATATGATGTAGATTTGCCCTCTGTTGTTTGGAAGGCTAGGGCTAGAACTGACAAGTGAAAGATTTAAGAAAGCAGAGTTCAGCTATACCTGTCTTGTGCTAGCTACTCTTTAACTTTCAAGAAAACACTCAGAGTTCGTCAGAAATGTTTAATGAGGTATACGAGGCATAATGTTATAACAGTTGCTGAAGCTACCATTCTACAATTCACACTCAGCTATATAGTGATACACACTTTTACACGCGCACAATTTGTATTGGTGGATTCTCAGAGTCTTTCCCTTTCCTAAACCCCCAGCAGTTCCCAGGGGACCTTGTTTGTACTCAAAGTCTGATCTTGTCAATCTCAAACTATTCCAGATTTCCTTATCAGCCCCCTTAAGTGTTTATTAACACATCTCTGGTATTGCTCTATCTCAGTCCTTATGCTTCCCTCCAGACACTGACCAGGAGTATGCAACTCCCAACTACACTCTTTGATCTCCCTCCACGGGAATGAGGTACAATGACATACAATACATTGCTACACACAGTTTAAACACAGGCTAGATCATCATTACAAAGTACCCTAAAGCTAATACATAGTAAATCACCATTTCTGCATTTCACCCTTCTCTGTCGTGATCCTGGTGTCATCCCAGCAATGCCTTTGCCAGGATGAGAGTGTATCTCCAATGCTCCCCTCCCCTCCACATCCAGCTGGCTGCCTGTTGATGGAGTGCGAGTGACACAAGCCTTCCTTCTGCACTGCAGCCAGCCTCTTTCCCATGTTGCACTGGGGAAGGAAGCACCCCAATTGCGCTTCCACCTGTTCTGCATGGCCGCCGGCTACAGCAGCGTTGCACAATCATGGGCCATTAATGGATTTTTTCCGTTAATGGAATATCTTGCAATTTCAACGTTGTGCAAAAGCACAACTCATGAACTGCTGCCAATGCTTCCCCATCACAGGATGGCAGCACCATGTGGCAATGGCCTTAATTTCACCATAAGATGAATTCAATTTGTGCATTTTTAATTTATGAGCTAGTTGGACACAGGTGTCTCCAGCATGCCAGCAACATTCCCTGATTAGTAAATTGTCATAGGCCACACCATGTGTTATCGGCTTTAAGCTTCTAGATTCTTCTTTTTAAAAAAGATTGCACATTGTACTGTCCACTTTTGCAGGGGTTAGGGGAGCAAGACCCCCATGAAAGTCGAAAAACTACAAGTATATATATAAAAAAATCACTACAGCTATTTTTTCTTTTAACCTGAGAGAAACTCTAGGAAACTCTAGGTCCTCCAATGTAAGTCTGTGGTCAACTTCTAGCAGAACTGACCACAGAATTGCACTGGAGTATCTAGAGATTCCCAAAGAGAACATATTAATCAAATCCACGAAACATCACACCCATGAAAGGAAAACCAGTGAATGTGGAGGGCTGACTGTACTGATCTCAAGATGTGATAATTATGTAACATCTTGTTAATGGACATACCCTTCTCAGGAAACTGAAGGCAGATGTGCGCGCATGTGTGAGAGAACTTCAGAGGTACCACTCCTCCTTCAAATCACCAAACTGCTTAATCTCAGAGCAGAAATAACAACTCTTACTGTTTCCCTCCCGAGCTGAATTATGTTGAGATAACTTTCATAGATCTAGCACACACACAGGGCTTCTCCATGCAAAGATCATAAGACTGGCTCATTAAAGTTCAAGAGCCTTAATGACATATGGCCTAATTCTGAAATGAAAATGAGGGAATGTAAAATTGATGCAGAATTGAATTAGGACATCCCGGAACTAAGAACAGTGCCGGGGAGGGGGGCAGTTTATGAAATTATGAATTATGTGTTCCCCTCACCCAGTATTTTGACTAACAGACTACTTTTTTTTAAATCTCATTGTGATTATATATCACTGGCCACTGATTGTACAAAACACGCTAAAAGTAACTTCAGCCCTATTGTGCATCAACTGTTTACTTACGCACAATCAGATTTACAAAAATCTTCAAAGTAGAACCTTTGGCCAGGAAGAATTGTGTCAAATCAATGAATACCATGGAATTTGTTGACTGAAGTTATGCCTATGTGCACTAACGGCTTTTAAAAGAATTAGACATACTCCTAGAGAAGGGTCTAGTAATGGTTCTGAGTGCTGGTGATTAAAAAAATGGAGAGAAAAAAAAGAATCTTCCATATTCTGGGACTATCAGTTGGTAAAAGAAGGTGATAGAGAAGAAATGACTTTTCCCCTCCCTCTCATGATCTGCTGTTGAGCTCATCTCTTATGTTTTGGAATACACACATGTTTGGTCTAATCAAGTAAGGCTCTCCTAGAACATCCAAGGAATTATCATCATAATTTTTCTTCCACTCTGAGTGACAGATCTCAGATGCAACAAAACACGGAAACCTCAGCATAGCCATAAAGTGAAAGACACATCCCGCCCCCTGCATTAAAGTAAGGTCCCACAGACTATAGTTCAAGAAGGAGGTTCACAGGAAAGCAGGGAAGGAGGGATCTAAAAGGGAATAAAATCCACATTTCCTATACTGGAAGTAAAGACAAAAAGGATAAACCAGCTAGAAAAGCTTCAATCCTCTCTTCCCACAGATAGGCTTCAGCTACAAACCCTTAGTTCCCATTTTTTTTAAAAAAAGCAAAAAACAAAACAAAACCCACACACAGAAAACACAAACACAAAAAAACCTTACCTAACCAGAGTGTCAGATAAACCTCTTTCCTGATCCATTGTGGATGTTGCTGTAGTTGGTTAAACAGTCCCGAAGGAGCCAGAATCAGTGCAGTGGCTGGCAAAGATAGAAAACAGTACAAGCTTAATAAAAAGAACCAGGAGATTCTTTCTCTGCCTCTCTCTCTCTATCCTTTTTAAAAGTAACTGACAGCATTTAAAGGAGTAAAATCCCATTTTGCTACAACGTCTCCCTTAAGATCCATCCCCTACCACTTCAGTCCATCAAACCTTCAGAATTCATTCCTGTGGACAGTGAACCAGTAACTGAAGAGTAAAACAATTATAATAGTTACTCAGCAATAGCAGCAGAAACTAACTGTAAATCAATACTATGTACGGAATAAAGCATGGATAGCAAGCACAGTAAGTAAAGATGCTGACAAGCAAAGAAGATGCTGCATTTTGGGAACAGAGATGAAAAAGCAGCTTATTAACTGGAAGATGTATGCCCAAATTTAGAACAAGTCACTCCACATATATTTATGATAAACCAAATTATTTACATCATAGCAGGTTCATAACCATGAGAAGGATACTAGTGAGTGCTGGTGGAGCAGGGATTCTTACCTCTTCTCTCCAAAAATAAGGTTTGCAGTTCTTTCAGCTTTAAAAATAATAATTGTAGAGACTGAAATTTATTTTTAAGTCCATTTGTTTCAGTACAATCATTTGAGAAAAGGCTACTATTATTTTCTTGTATAAATAATCTTTTCTTTCTTTTTAAAAAACAAAATTTGTTCACAAACCTGCTGTAATATGTTCTAAAATATTTCTGGGGATCTTTAAAGACATGTAATTTTTTCCCCTTAGGTGACCTACATTATGTAACATGATCTAAGAACTAGTATCTGTGTTTGTTCTTCCCATTTCTGGAATCAAGCCAAAGTTATTTCACTCCTTCCTAATAAACCCCAGGTAATTAAAGTTCCTTTTGAATGGGTGGGGGGGGGGGGCGGGACAGATTCTTAGCTGGACTGGCTAACAGGGTTAAGACCAACAGGTATTTTGTGGGGAGTTTGCAGGGGAGTTTTGTGGGGGAGTCCTGGAGTTCTTTTCAGTGCCTATTTGAGACTACTGAATATGGATGGTGAGGAAGCAGCTGCAATCACCTACAAGAGCTGTGGTATGTTCGTGTTCTTGCTGGAGGATGTGGGTAGCTATACCTGCAGGAAATGCAAATTGGTTGCCCTGTTGGAAGAGAAGGTTTATCAGCTGAGGCCCATGTATCTACTCTTCAGCATATTAGGGAGTGCGAGGTTTTCTTGAACAGACTGGAACAGACTGTCCTGGATGGGGAACACACAGGGGATGTACCTGAAGAGGCTGGTTTCCAAACACAGAAGGCAGCCATTTGGAAGAATCTGACATGTAGAAGTAGAAAGCCCAGGGATCATTCTGTGAGTCTGGAGCTACGTAACTGATTCAAAGCTCTCTCCCTTACAGTGATGAGGAACATGAACAAGACTAACAGCATCAGTCCTCAGAGAACTTGCAGGAGACCTTAGATGATTCAGCCCATGGATGGACACTTGCCAATCCCCAGAGGAGACCTATGGTAGTGGTAGGGGACTCCTTGCTGAGGAAAACAGAAACAGTGGTGTGTGGGCCTAATAGGATGTTTTGAAAGGTGTGTTGTCTCCCTGGGGCAAAAATTCGTATAAATTTCTAATATGCAGTTCCATGGGGAAAAAAATAGAGGTAGGAACAGAAAATAGCATCCCAGAAGAAAAAAAAAAAAGGAGGTAGGAACAGAAAATAGCTTCCCAGAAGAAGACATTGATGGCCCACTGGAACTATTGATGGCTCACTGGAACTATGAATGACAGCACCCTATACAGGCTCATTTATGGCCTCTAAAATGTAACTGAATATTCTAGCCTATGTGTGTGAGAGACACATTTGAAGGAGTACAATACTGCTAAGCTGCTTCCCATACACTACCCTATTAGTGTATGGAAAGCAGATTATGTGGTTTTTAAAGTGTGGTTATGTGTTTTATGTGTTTTTAAAAGTGAATAAGCAGCATCTAGAAAAGAATTTAACCAGATTCACCAGTCTTGATGAAAGTAGCTTTTTGCATACACCTCCCAAGAACCGGCTACTACAAAATACATAAGAGGTGTATGCAATCTGATGTTTTTGCAGGAAAAAAAACCTCAAAAAGCAATGTGCAGATTGCAAAATGTGTAATGGCTCAAAATGCACAGACATGAAAAAATATGCCCACACTATATAGCCAGTGTGGAATATGTATAAATGTAAACTGTATACATTAGGGGGAAAATGCATGAAGAATGTATAGGAATTTCTATGTATTTTCCCCCCTACCCAAAATCTCAAAATATAATACAAAACAAGGGAGGAAAATACAAATGGGATTCTAAGAAATGCAATAAAATTAAGACTGGCTACTAGCCTTGATGGCTATAGCGAACGCCCAGGTTCATAAGCAATAGGCAAGTTAATATCCATTGCTACCCTTCTTCCCATAATCTAGACATGCAGAGCACTGGCACCAACAAAGAGACCCTTCACATAACTAATCCTATGCAAGGAAGGCAAGTGAAGGTTCCCCAAATGACAACACTACAAGGTTGAATGAAATTTGAGATTCTGTGTCCTGAGCAAGCTCATTATTTTTGAGAAACTCCAATCTCTAAGAGAAGTTTGTAAGATCAGATTCCATGTCTTAGTCTGCAATATAACAAATTTGCCAACCTTTCAGTAATGGATAATTTACAGTGTAGATGCCAAGCTAAATCTCATTTTCATCGGCTTCATAAACCAAGTATAAGCCATTGGTTAGTCAGCAGTTTTTCAGATGAAGAATGGTAAAAGACAGAATCCAAAATATGCTGGAGCAAGGTGGAATGGGATAAAATATTCCTTCCAAAGCAAATTTATCAATTGTAAAAGGCCTGACAAACTAAAGATCAATTCATATACCTGCTATGTCTTAGGCTTTTGCTTTTGGCATGGATTACTATTTGACCACATCAATAACAAAATAAAAACTATGAGAGGTTTCACATTACTGGTAACATACTTGGCAATCCAGTCCCTTCTCCTTTCATTATCTTTCTCTTCCCCCTTGTCCACTGCAGAAAGTGAGAGAGAAAAAGAAAACATGCACTGGCTGCAAGTGTTCTTTCAGTGGGTGCAAAATTGTCAGTGAGCCTTGCAATAACACTGGGTCTTCGAAAATGCAAGGTCTATTTGCAGATGATGACTTTGTCATCATCAGAAAAATAACAGCAACAATCAGGTGTTTAAGCATAACAAAGTGCAAAGACAGGGTTACAGCTGACTATTCAGAAGACAAAAAATAATGGCCACAGATGATTTACATAACTTTAAAGTGGGCAATAAAGACAGTGTCTTCATTGATAGAATACCAATGCATTTGAAATGTGCTGATGTAGAAGAGCTCTGTGGATACCATGAATTGCTAAAAAAAACAACTGAATAAGCCTTAGAACAAATCAAGCCAGAACTGCCACTTGAAATGAAGATGAATAAATTGAGGTTGTTGTATTTTGAACATACGATGAAATGACATGACTCATTGGAAGATGATAATGTTTAGCAAAAGGAGAGTAGCAGGAAAGCAGCAGGAAAGACACAGACCCCAGTACGGGTGGACTGATTCAATCAAGGAAGCTGCAGCCCTGAGTTTGCAAGTCCTCAGCAGGACAGTTGATGAACGGGGCTCTCAGAGATCTCTCATTCATAGGGTCATCATAAGTCTCAGTCGAGAACAAACAGTGGCGGAGCTTGGAGTGTGTGGAGGGGGGCGGGAGGGGGAGGGGCCACGGCTTGGGAGTGGGGCCACTGTGCATGGGGGTGTGGCAGCGGTGCGTGGGGGCATGGCCAGGATGCACAGGGGTGTGTGGTCAGGGTGCGTGGCGGCACAGCTACGGGCTGGGATGCCCCAAAAACATTGCCGCCCTGGGCAAACCATCCCCATTGCCCCGTGTCCCTATGCAACTGAGAACAAACACATCATCTCCATCCATATCAGTGTATCACTACTACAGCTACTACTACTGTTACTGTAATATCTAAGTGTGAAAACAGTTTCTAAGTGAGAAGAAAAGTATTTCAGCATTTACTGCAATCAACGTGGTACTGGCAATATCAAGGGAAATGCCTAAACTTTTGCTGTTGGTGGCAATGATTCTGGTAATGTTTACACATTTCCGCAAACCCTCCCATCATCATCATCGCTAGCTGTTTCCTCAAGGAAATAACTATAAATCCTCTAAACAATACAAAATGCATACAAAGACAGATTGCATCTCAAAGTTGAACATTTAAAGAAGTAGACCAACACTACAATCCCACAGTTAACTCCTGAGAGTAAACTCCATTGCACTCAATGGATAGGCATAAAGAGATTGCAAAGTTGGCCGCAACTAGATTACAGTGGGGCTTATAACTGAGTAAAAATGAGCTTAATTATTTAACGATTTTAAAGACTTTTAAGGCACTTTGTAAGGTGCACTAAACATGTAAAAATAAAACCACGTTTCATCCATTTAAACTACAAAAGAGGCAGAGCGCAGCAGCAGCAGATAACAGATAAGCAAGGTCCGCCTAATAAAAAGTTCTGCCTAAATGTGTGTGTGTGTGTGTGTGTGTGTGTGTGTGTGTGTATTTGCCTTCAAGTTGCCTTTCGACTTGTGGTGACCCCAGCTTGGCACAAGCAGGGCAAGGGCAGAGGGATGGGGGTGGGGCAATGGCGCATGGAGGTGGGGCAATGGCACATGGAGACGGGGCGACAACGTGCAGGGGGTCAGGCTAGGAGCGGCAGCATCCCCCCAAAAATGCCACCCAGGCACACCTCCCCTTGCCCACCCATCCCTACGCCACTGGGTGACTCATGAATTTCATAGGGTTTTCTTAGGCAAAGAATACATGGAGGTAGTTTTGACAGTTTCTTCCTCTAAAATATAGCCTACAGCACCTGGAATTTGTTGGCAGTATCAAGCAGGGTCGACCCTTCTTAGCTTCCAAGATCGGGCAGGATCTGGTTCCTTAGGGTATTTAGGCCCCTTCTATCTGCTTAACAATGGCCTGAGTTTTAGGATGCTGAGGGTTAGAGGGTTAAAAGCTTTAGTACTTTAACAGTCTGATCTTTGACCCTCAGCTTCATCTCCTTCAGAGTCTACTGTATTTGACTCTTTTGTAACTCTTTTTGTAACTCTTTTGTAATTTCTGGCTCACCCTTGCCTGGAATCCCTGCTTTCTGATTACACCCTGGTGGTCTAAGCCTTTGGGTACCTTATGACTACATTTTTCAGTGCCCTGTCTTCAGATCTTGAACTGCCTGGATCCTGCTTAGAACAGTTTATCATGGATTTCTTTCTTCCCTACTAGGATTCATGAAAATAATGTTGGACTAATGTCACCTTAGCCTGATTTAGCAAGGTATTTTTTATGTTCTTAGAAAGAATATCACTTTTTGAACATTTAGCAGAAATTCATGTAGTTTCTGAGGGAGAAAAGGAGGTGAGCTTTTGTTTCAGGGCTCAGTATTGATTGCTTGGCTGCACTGTTTGGAGATTTGTGTGGGCACTCTTGTTTGTTATGGATCTTGTGCTCTCCCTGAGTGCATGGTCTAAGGGGCAGGCTTTCTGTCAAGTGACTGATTTGGTTGGAGGTGGAGCTATCAGCTACAAGCTATATACAGCTGCTACTTCAGGCTTTGGAGCTCAGCAAACAGGAAGGCAAAAACTGGCATTTTGTGGAAATTTGTGGGAAACCTTAAGGACAATAGTAGATAGCTGTGCTACTACTTATGAAGCAGGGGTAGGCAGTTGTGAACAGTAGGAGAGCCACAATCATGCCACACCTGTTCCCATAAAGCCAACTTTTTCCCTAGCCTTCTAGGTGACAAGAGGACATTTTCGTTTTGTTTTGGGCCTTCCTTGGCCAAGTTAAGCCTTGGGGAGAACTTAAAAAACAAACAAACAACAACTTAGAGGCATTTTTTTGGAGAGGCATTTAGGACTTTCTTTTTACTCTTTGAGAGCCAAAAATTGGCCAGGAGGCTACATGTTGCCTGCAGGCCACACATTGCCCATGTTTGTACATAAAGTGATGAACATTGATGGTGACGGTCTTGTTCATGTTTGTTTTCTTGCTAGAGAATCTGCCATGCTATTCCTACTGCACATGTGAGCTGATTGCATTGTTGGGGATGTTGCAGCAGCTTGATGTCCTGGCATCTACAGTTCAGACTCATGAAAAGAGTACAGCAGACTCTTCTGGAACAAATTCAAAAATGATCTGCAACAAATTGGGAAGGGTCAACAATTCTGAAACAAAGGAGGAAGATATTTGGAGGAATAAATAAAAGGGTTCTTTTAGATATGTCCACAGCAAAAGGAAAAACAAGGAAACGATAGGGTTGCTGCGCGGAGAAGATCGCCAATTACTACGGGGAAGAGAGAAGACAGAACTACTCAACATCTTCTTTGCCTCAGTTTTCTCCCAAAAGGATAGTAGTACTCAACCTGGGGGGTGGGAAGTAGGTGAGGAAGGGGGGGGGAATGTAGCACAGAATAGGTAGAGAAGTAGTACAGGAATATCTGGCTAAACTAGATGAACTCAAGTCTCCAGGGCCAGATGAATTAGATCCAAGGATATTAAAAGAACTGGCAGAAGTCATTTCAGAACCACTCACAATAATCTTAGAGAACTCTTGGAGAACAGGAGAATTCCCAGAAGACTGGAGGAGGGCAAATGTTGTCTCCATCTTCAAAAAGGAGAAAAAAGAGCACCCAAATAATTATCGCTCGGTCAGCCTGGCATCAATACCAGGAAAGATCCTACAGCAGATCATTAAACAGTCAGAACTTAGAAACTTAGAAATCAATGCCATGATCACTAAATGTCAACATGGATTTCTCAGAAGTAAGTCATGCCAGACTAATCTTATCTCTTTTTATGATAGGGTTACAAGCTTGATAGATGAAGGGAATGCTGTAGATGTAGCATATCTTGATTTTGGTAAGGCCTTTGACAAACTTCCCCATGACATTCTTGCAAAGAAGCTAGTAAAATGCAGGCTGGACAGGGCCAGGTGGATTTGTAATTGGTTGACTAACCGAACCCAAAGGGTGATCACCAAGGGCTGCTTTTCATCTTGGAGAGAAGTGACTAGTGGGGTGCCACAGGGTTTTGTCCTGGGCCCAGTACTATTCAACATCTTCATCAATGACTTGTATGAAGGAACAGAGGGCATGCTCATCAAATTTGCAGATGACACCAAATTGGGAGGCGTTGCTAATATCCCAGAGGACAGGATCAAATTTCAAAATGAACTTGACAGATTGGAGAGCTGGGCCAAAGCTAAAAAAATGAATTTCAAGAGGGAGAAGTGTAAGGTCTTGCACTTAGGCAGAAAAAATGGAATGCACAAATATAGGATGGGGAAACACGTAGCTTGGATAGCAGTACGTGTGAAAGGGATCTAGGAGCCTTGGTGGATCACGAGCTGAGCATTTGTCAACAGTGTGATGTAGCAGCCAAGAAACCCAATGCGATTCTTGGTTGCATCAAGAGAGGTAACGGTACCACTCTATTCTAAATTGGTTAGGCCTCATTTGGAATGCTGTGTCCAGTTCTGGGCACCTCAATTCAAGAAGGATATCAACAAGCTGGAATGTGTGCAGAGAAGGATGACCAAAATGGGAAGGGTCTGGAAGCCATGAAACCCTATGTGGAACGGCTTAGGGAGCTGGGTATGTTTAGTCTGCAGAAGAGAAGGTTAAGAGGGGACATGATAGCCATGTTTAAATATTTGAAGGAATGCCACGTTGAGGAGGGAGCGGGTTTGTTTTCCACTGCTCCAGTGGCTAGGACAAGGAGCAATGGATTCAAGCTGCAGGAAAGGAGATTCCACTTGAGCCTCAGGAAGAACTTCCTGACTGGCAGTGGAAAATGCTGCCTCAGTAGAGGGTGGTGGAGTTTCCTTCTTTGGAGGTTTTTAAGCAGAGGCTGGATGGCCATCTGTTCAGAATGCTTTGACGTGTATTCCTGCATAGCAGGGAGCTGGATTGGATGGCCCTTGTGGTCTCTTCCAACTCTGTGATTCTACATGGCACTCTGAAGCAGAATGCTTCAAGCTTGGAGCTGCACAATCAATTCCAAGCTCTCTCCTTATTATATGCTTATGAGGTACAGACACTTCTCAAGTCCTGGAGGTGACCTTGGAGGGTTGTGTGGACGTAAGAACCATTGTCAATTCCCAGAGGAAGAAAAAATGTAATTCCCTGTCGTGCAGAACAGAAGCAATCGTGTGTGGACCAGATAACATGTCTCAAGAGTAGGAATGTAATTCTTCGCTACCTCTGAAGTAGCAACAGATATTTCAACAATTTTCTTGCCAGTGCAAGAAACCATGCATTTTTCATAGACTATTTGCAATTTATGGTTTATTCTGCAGAAAATTTGCACCCATTTGTTTTGCACAGAGAACTGCTTCCAAACCAGCATTTTCTGCATAGAAAAAGACAGGATGCTTACCTATAACTGTACTTCTTTGAATGGTCATCTACGCCCTCACACAATGAGTTCTTTGTGCCTGAGCAGAAGCTCTGTCGAAAAATTCTAGAGCTGAATAGGCTGACAGGAACCCTTCCCTCTTTTGCATACTGAACACGCTCAAGCCTGCCAAGCTACCTTCCTCTCAGTTTTGAAGTCCACTGAACGTATGGGACCTGAAAGAGGGAAGGCAGAGTGGGATTCTGTGAGGGCACAGATGACCACTTGAAGAACTACAGTTAACAGGTAAGCAACCTGTTCTTTTTTGTGGTCTCTGTGCCTCACACAAGGGGTGAGTCAAGAACTTACCTAGTGGAAGGCTGGTCAGGTCCTTGAAGGTCAGGTCCTGGAAGGGCGACCAAAATGGTGAAGGGTCTGGAGGCCATGCCCTATGAAGAACGGCTTAGGGAGCTGGGTATGTTTAGTCTGCAGAAGAGAAGATTAAGATTAATAGGGGACATGATAGCCATGTTTAAATATTTGTCATGTTGAGGAGAGAGCGGGCTTGTTCTCTGCCACTCCAGAGACTAGGACGAGGAGCAATGGATTCAAGCTGCAGGAAAGGAGATTCCACTTGAACCTCAGGAAGAACTTTCTGATAGCCAGAGCTGTCCAGCAGTGGAATATGCTGTCTTGGAGTGTGGTAGAGTCTCCTTCTTTAGAGGTTTTTAAGCAGACTGGATGGCCATCTGTTGGGAATGCTTTGATGTGTGTTCCTGCGTAGCAGGGGGTGGGACTCAATGGCCCCTGGGGTCTCTTCGAACTCTATGATTCTAAGATGGAGGACAGAACAGCATGATCAAATGGGCATCTCTTCTGGCTCTGTAGTCCATCCTGTAGTGTTGAATAGAAGTAGACAGCTGGGACCATGTAGCTACTCTGGAGTTCTGGAAGCTCTATGCCATGAAGTAGTGCTGCAGAGAAAGAGAGGGTCCTTGTGGAGTGTGCACGGAGCACGGAAGGCACTGATTTGCATGCAATCATGCTGGTCTATGACGGTAATAAAGTTATTGTATTGTATTGCATTGATCTGCATGCAAGTTCATAGGCAATTCAGGTAACTTCAACAATCTATTTCAAAAGGTGCTGGGCATACACCTTTTGGCCCTTACGCATGCCACCATGAAAAGACGAGGAACTGTTGAAATGATGCAGTGCTCTGGGTGTAAAAGGTGAGTGCCCAGCAAATGTCAATGGAGTATAGAAGAAGGCTCAGGATAAAAGTAGGCAGTACAATATCTTGTGCCAAGTGGATTTGGAAAACAATTTTGGGTAGGAAAGTAACATTAGGTCACAGAAGCAGTTTGTCCCAGTGAAGACCAGAAAGGGCTCATCACATCAAAGTGCCACCAATTCACCAGAACAACAGACAGAAGTTATCGCCATAAGGAAGACCATCTTCAATGTCAGCAAACACCTGTTGGTCATTGCCAAAGGTTCAAAAGGGTGATCCACCAACTGGGAGAGTACCAGACAGAGCGCAAACAGGGTGTTACTAGTGATGAAATGGGAGGGTAGAGGTGCTCTAGCCCCTGTAGAAACCTCTTGACAAGCGGATCATGGAAGAGAGTCTGTGAGAAGGGGACAGCAGGTTGGAATTTCACAATCACAGACAGATACACCTTGATTGAAGAGAAGGTAAGATCCTACTCTTTCAGTAACAGGAGAAAATGTAGGACTCTTGTGAGTGCCATGGGAGAAGGTTCAGACTGAGAAGTAGTGAAGGAACAGAAATGTTTCCACTTGTAAGAATAGGACCTCCTGGTGGATTTCTTTGTTCGATGCTTGAAAAACAGCACTGAATCTAGGAGAGTTTAGTGTATTATCCTCCACACTATCAACTGGAGAAGAGGGAGGCCTGGGTGGAGACCACAGTTGCCAGAATGTGAGAGGAGATCCAGAGACTGAGGCAGTTACATCCAATGGTCCCGAGACATCTCAAGAAGAGGACCAAACCAATGTTGTCTTGGCCAGAAGGGAGCAATAAGAATTGCATTTATTTGGTCTGTAGTGAGCTTTGCAATGACCCTGCTGAGCAGGGGAAACGGAGGGAACAGGTAGTGGAGGCCTTGAGTCCATTTGAACTGGAATGTGTTCCCTAGTGAGTTTGCGTCTCTTCCACCCTGAAGCAATAGCAATGGCAATTCCTATTGGTCCATGTCATGACCAAGCACCAGAAAGACACTATGAGATGAAATGCATGGTTGGACAGAGTCCACTCATGGTGCAAGGTCCTGCAGTGGCTCAGAGTGTCTGTGAAGACATTGTCAGAGCCTGTCAGATGAATGGCAATGGGATGGATGCCTCAAGGGACACACCAGTCCCACAGTTGAGTGGCTAGATCCAACAACATCTTAGAATGAGTCCCTCCCTGGTGACTGACATAACATACTGCTGTAATGTTGCCCAAGACTGTCTGAACAACCTTTCTACAAAGGAGTGTCTTGAATGTCTGAAGAGCTTTGATGATGGTAAGAAGTTCTAGAGTATTGATATGGAGAGTGGACTCCTTGGCTGACCAGTGATCTTGTATTATTGATATTCTGCAGTGTGCTCCCCATCCTGTGAGGGAAGTATCAGTGATCACTGTGGCGGCTGGCTTCAGCAGAGTGAAAGGCATTCCAGACAGGAGGCTGCATCTAGCCATTCACTACAGCAGGGAAATTCTCACACCACAAGGTGAATCTCATGTGTTAGTCATCCTGCAGAACATTGAAGCGGCAGAGGAAGTAGTGCTGGAGTGGATGGAAGTGGAGAAGAGATATGTAGGTGACTGCAGTTGTTGTGGCCATGAGATCCAAGAGGTGCTGAATCCTGAGGGCTAAACAAGAGGTTCTCTCAAGGATGTTGAGTACCGCTACACAGAGGGTTGCTGCCCTCTGAAGTGGGAGAAAAGCCCTTGTCACAGTACAATCAAGAGTGTTACCTATGAAATCCAAAGTCCAGCAGGGTTCTAGGTGTAATTTCTTGGGATTTATGGTGAGTCCTAGATCCTGAAGCAGAGAGAGAGTGAAGTTTTGTCTTGCAGGCTGCTACCAGAAGCCAGTCATCCAAGCAGGGATAGGCTATGATCCCCTTGGTCCTGAGGTTAGGGAGACTACTGCCATGCACTTTGTGAACATTCTAGGAGCTGTAGGTAGACTGAATGGGAGAACCCTGTATTGATACAGCTTGTCCCTGACTTCTTGTGTAGTGGGCTAATGAGATATGAAAATATACATTACGAAGGTCTATGGAGGCAAACCAGTCACCTTTCTTGAGGAATGGGAGGATCACCATCTTGAACTTGCAAGGACAGATGTAACAGTTGGACCTCTCAGTGGCTTTCAATACCATCAACTGTGGTATCCTTCTGGCCTGATTCTCTGGGATGGGACTTGGGGACACTGTTATGCAGTGGTTCCAGTCATTCCTGGAGCAACTCAGAAGGTGGTGCTGGGGGACTCCTGTTCGACTCCCTGGACATTGGCCTGTGGGGTCCCCCATGCTGTTCAACATCTACATGAAACCACTGGGAGAGGTCATCTGGAATTTTGGGGTTCGGTGTCACCATTATGCTGATGACACCCAACTCTATCTCTCCTTTCCATCTGATTCCAAGGAAGCTGTTTTGGCCCTGAACCAATGTCTGCTGTCAGTAATGGACAGGATGAGGGCAAACAAATTGAAGCTTAATCCAGAGAAGACAGAGGTGCTCCTGGTTAGTCAAAAGGCAGATTAGAGAATAGAGACTTTGCCTGTGCTAGATTACACTCCCACTGAAATCTCAGGCTCCCAGCCTTGGTGTTCTCCTGGACTCAACTCTGAGCCTGGATGCCCAGGTCTCAGCAGTGGCCAGGAGTGCATTTACACAGTTAAAATTTGTGCGCCAGCTGCATCCATTCCTTGAGACATCAGATCTGGCTTCAGTGACACATGCCTTGATTACATCCTCTTTGGACTACTGTAATGTGCTCTACGTGGGGCTGCATTTGGAAACCGATCGGAAACTTCAACGAGTTCAAAACGTGGGAGCCAGAATGCTGACTGGGGCCAATTACAGAGAACATACAACTCTCTTGCTAAAACAGCTCCACTGGCTACCTGGTCATTTCTGGGCACAATTCAAAGTGCTGATTATGACCTATAAAGCCCTGAATGGCTTAGGTCCGGGCTATCTGAAAGATTGTATCTCCCTGTACAAACCAGATAGAACCTTAAGATCCACTAAGGAAGATTTTCTCTCTGTCCCAGACAGAGTGTATTTATTGTTGGAAGCTGCCTTGGGTCCCAGTTCCAAAAGAAAGGCAGCCTACAAATCCAATAAATAAATAAATGTATGTTGACATCGCACAGGTCCAAAATGGGCTGAAGCCCACCATTTCTCTTGGGAATGGGGAGGTAATGGAAAAAGAAACCTGTTGTCTTGCAATGAGGGGACTCCTTTGTACAAGAGAGCAGATATTTCCTCTGAGAGGACTGGGTCTGGTAATGTAGAGCAAAATATGCTAAGAGGAAGAGTACTTAAGAACTCTACGGCATAGCCCAGACAGATGATAATAAGTATCTGCAGTGATGTTCCACCAGGTGGAATAATGGCAGGAGAGATCTGGAGCTTGTCATGGAATTAGGCTGGTAAGGTGGAAGGTTGGCAGTGGTGGCGACCTGAGAAAGGAATCAAAACTGCAACTTCGGAGTAGAAGACAACTTCTTCGAGGAAGGCTAGCATGACTTTATGTGTGGCATGGAGACATGGAACGCAGAGAGGCACCCCAGGATGGACACTGAGAAGACCCTGAATAGTAGGGAGAGCTGGAGTATGATTCCATGAGGGCCTGTAGGAACGTGGCTTATGTTGTAGCTGCTGGGCTCCAGATCCTATCTTCTTTGCCATGAGTCTGGCCTTAGATGTTCCATAGAGTTGTCTGCTGGAGCAGAACAGGCCCTGGCCATGGAAGGGGAGCTCCTCAATTCTCTTTCTTCTGAGGCATTCTGAGAGGCCTGCAGACCAAAGCCACACATAGCGCATCAGAGCTACTGAGCCAGCCATGATTATAGCAGCACATTCCACTGAGTGCTAGGTGGACTTCACCTGTTGGGTAGTCAGGGTTAAATCTTCTAGATGGAATTGTAGGGTGACAGCCTTGTGCTTATCTGGGAGGTAAGGAATCAGTATGAAGATCTCATCCCACAAAGAGCAATTATATGCTGCCATGCATGCTTGGGTGTTGGATACACAGGCACAAGGGAAGCCAGTGAATAGAATCACCTCGGAAAGATGTCCAAAATGGACCTTTCTTCCTTCCTTCCTTCCTCCCTTTCTTTGCAAAGCCTCCACAATGATGGAATTCGGAGTCGGGTGGTTAAAGAGGTAGGAAACTTCTTGCTGGTGAGGTTTATAGAGGTGCTCCAGACAATACAATGTTGGAGGGAGCAAAGCTGGTTGCAACCAGGCATGCTTAATTTCCTGAAGTTTCCTGAAGAGCAGGAAGAAATGGTATAGTTGCCAGTGTGGGTGATTGCTTGTCCACAGTCTGGAACATGGGGCCTTGGACAGGAGCAGATGGACCAGAAATGTCCAGTCCAATTGCCTTTGCCATCTTGAGGACAATGTCCACAAAGTGCTTTATTTCTTTTGGAGCCGGATCAGGGATAGAGTCATCAACTACATTTGGTGGGGAGTCATGAGATGGTGTGACATGAGAGAAGTACAGCTGGAGTCATAGTCTTTGAAAAAGGACTCAGAAGGGTCATCAGTCTGAGCAGTGGAGGCTCATGGAACAGGAGCTAAAGAGATGATTACTCTTGTTGCAGGTCTGACAATAGGAGCTGGTAGTGATGTTGGTGTGAAAGTCCGTATGTACCACAGAAGGCAGAGGCCTCAATACCATGGCCGTTGTCTGTGGAGGAGGTGATAGAGCATGAGATGGAACTGAGGTGAGGCAGTCTGCCAGTAGTAACGATGAGGACCTGGATGGCACAGGCAGGGGAGGTGGAGACAGGAATCGCGAGACTGACCGAGCGTGGTGGGGCTCCAACAGAGAATGTTGTTGAGATGTTCTGGACTGAGGCTGAGGAGAAGGTGACCGGTGTTGATGTCAGTGAGGAGACCAGGACTGTGAATGAGACCAAGACTGTGAATGGTACTGTGACACTGACCACTGAGGAGACCAGTATTGAAAGCAGTGATGGTAATGGTCACAGTACAGCAGAGAATAGGAGTAGCAAGGGGGCTTCCTCCCCAGGTGCACCCTCTGGCATCTATCAAGGTAAGATATTGAAGTGAAGGGAGAATCCTCACAAAAGGTGAACCCCCTGTAGAGGTGGTGAGGGTGAGGTCAGTCCTGATGGTTGGGGGATCAGTCCTTAATCTGATGGGAAATGGTTGGTCTATCTCTTTTAGGTGACTGGTCTCAGCTCCAACAGGAAAGACCTGGTCTATCCATTACTGGTGATTGGTCCCAACCTGGGATTGGTGGCAGTGGAGATGAAACCCAGCTGCAGTGCTGTGGAGACACAGTTGGAGAACAAGGGGCCAAGTACTCTATCTTGACTCGGACTGTCAGCACCGAAGGAGGCAAAGTGGATACCAACACAGCTGGAGGCTCTGTGACCAAAGGGGCCAAAGATGCAGAGATTGTCAGTACCGATGTCAATATTGAGGCATGAGGATCATCCTGGCACTTAGCCTTCTTCTTTTTCTTCTCCTTCAGGGTGGCTGGGTCAACTGGAGTAAGTACTTCTAAGACGCCTTGTCTTTATGAGCCAGTATCTGGATTAGAGGTGGAGTAGGAGAGGCCTCAACCAGCTGATTCTGAGTTGGCTGCATCAGCTTGATCAAGGTCTTGGGCTGGCTTTCAGTGAAGAGGGCTTTGGTATCGACTAGTACTGAAGAAGAAAGTTTCAGTGTCAACAATGGTGTTGATGTTGGCACTGATATTAAGGAGACCCTGGAACTCTTCGATATAGTACTGGAGGCCATGAAAAGGGCATTATTTGCCACTGCCTGCTCCTTAACCTTCAGGAACTGTTCCCAGCAATAATATTTCCAGCAGAAAGCCCTGTTTTTGATGGTTTGCAATGTGTAGTCTTGACAGATCTTACACAGTTTCACATTATGTCCTTCTCCCAAGCAATACAAGCACTTGGAGTGGGCATTGGACAACGAAACTTTGCATCCATTAGTAATGCAAAGCTTAAAGAGAGAAATAGAGGCCACTAAAGAAAGAAAGGTGGGTTAAGGAAAAAGATAGGAAAGACTATGAACAAGAGTCTCTTTTAAAAGGAATAATAAGATAAAAGGAAGAAGAGAAAGGATAGAAACGTTTAGAAAACAAGCAGAAGGATTGCTACTCAACCAGAACTAATCAACAGAAGCTATCCATTTAGCAAACAAGACACTGAGGGGAAGGTAGCTCGGTGGCCTTGAGCATGCTAGGTATGCAGAAGGGGGAGGGGTTCACACCAAACTACTCAGCTCTAGAATTTTCTGTCAGGGCTTCTGCACAGGCACAAAGAACCTATTGTGAGAGACTATGAAGAAAAAGTAATATTTCAATGCAGAAGTATTGCTTTCTGAACAAAACAACTACATACCAATTTTGCACAGAATAAGTTCTGAGCTCCAAAGATTCTCATCAGTCCAGAACTCTTCTCATCAGGGTTTCTCAGCACTCAAAAATGTCTTTAGCATATTTTTGAATAGTCTTTCTGTCTCTGCTCAAGAGTATGCTGTTTCCTGAGGCAAAGAATCATAACCTAATAGAGAGACTTACAAGACTCATCAAGCCCACTGACCATTATACCTTCTTTCTGATTGATGTTCGAATAAATGCCACTGCTAACTAGCATCCTTGCAGGGAACCCAGTCCACGCCAACAAAGCACACAGTGAGACTGGCTGAAGGTGTGTCAAGATACAATGGCCTGGGTGCAGGAAAAGGTTGGGAGGTGAATGGTGTGGGAGTGGCAATGATGATGTGACCACCAGTTGCTTCTTGCTGAGTTGCTTGAAAGACAGCCTTCTAATGAAGGTGTCTGCTCTTCCCACATTTGGCAGGACAAATTGCCTCTTTGTAAAGAAGACTCAGAGGAGGCTTGAAGGGGATACATTCCAGTGGCCAGTATCCAGGGAGGGAATGGAGGAACAAACTTGAAGCCAGGGCATGTATGGTGCTGAAAGGGTTGTGAAGCCACCAGAACATTGTTACTGAAGCTTGATTTTGGCCAAACATCACTGCTGCTATTTTAACTGAAGAAAAGATAAATAATATTTAAATAATCATAACTAAACAGTAAGCAAACTCAACAGTGATAGGGAAAGAAGGACCTTGGCAGTACAATCTTTGCAATAACAGATTTAAATTATACTAAGCTTAACTGTGTCTTTGTCGGATGCAAACAAGCAAGGTCTAAAATCAAGACTAGAGGGGATTAAAGACTAAGAAACTAAGCTTTCCCATACAGTGAAATAAAACATACGTATTATAAAAATTGGATATTCTTGACAGCTGCCAAATTGTCTATACTAAGTTATAACAATGGGAGATAGAATTAAGCTTTAAAAAGTGGCAGTCATCAAAGAAATGGTGGGGGAAAAGACAAAGAGGCAGGCAAAAGATAAAGAGAGAGGAAATCATGGGAAAGTGGCTAAAAGCCTCAAAGTTAAACAGATTAACAACTGAAAGTTACAAGAAAGAGGATAGCAAGAAATAACAGTTGAGAGCTATTGTTGAAGGCATAAACAGAATAACAGCTGAGAGTTAAGAAGCAGTGAGAGAGGAGACTGCAGGAAAGTGACCATAAACTTTAAACAGAATAATCTGCTGAGAGTTTTGAGATTGAGAGAGAGGAGATTAGGGGGAAAAATAGCTGAGCTACTGTCAAACTTAAAAACGACAGCACAATTGCAAATCTGTGTATCTGGAAAGTTAAAAGAAAGAAAATAGAAAGGAGAAAAGAAAAAGAAAAAAGATTGTGAGTGTACTGGAGTGGACTAAAATTGTACAGCTATAATAATAGCAGATGCAATAACAGAAACATTAAAAGCGAGTGGGCAAAAAGACTTCAACACCATCTATAAATACAGATGATAAAAATATTTGACAGATTATAGATAATTATCAAAGACCTCCCTTTAATATCAAGATTACTAAACTAAAGAAAATCATTGACAGAATGATGAAGACAGAGGCATCGTGAAGGCAGCAATGGTAAAAGAATAGAAGTTTTGAATAGCAAACTATATTTGATGTATATAATGGACTAATAGTTGATACAGATTAATATGCATTAATATTACAGTAACAGAATGCTTGATATAATTGAATTGTTTAGTGTTATATATAACATTCCCTTATTTCATTATATATTGTTTTTATTTTCTTTTTTCTTTCATTAGACACTACAACTGATGAACGAGGAATGATTTTTTTTTACATTAACAGGAAGTTACGGTTTTGAGTGAAGGATTAAATTTTTATTTAATTTACTGCTTATACTACAGTTGGGGTTTGATTTAAAAGACACAGGGAGCACAACTGCTACAGAAGTGATTGTTTTAAGCTTCCAAGGTCTTTGTGATACCATAATAGGCCCAAGGTTGAGGAATTATTTTTCTCCTTTTCTCTTTCAGCTGACCTTGATCTCTAACCCCTTGTTTTCCAGTATTTCTCATCAGAAATGTATTTCCTCTTTGGCAATGAAATACTGCCACTTGCTGACAAAAAGAGTCTCCAATTTTAGCAACTTATTTAAAAGGGCTTGTGTTGAATAGCAATTAAGATATATTATATTTTACAATATGGAACAGTAAAGTGCTTAATAGTAATTAAGATACACAATATTTTACAGTATTAGGTATAAGGAAATTACTGAAAACATTGAAAGATTTTGAATCTAACAATGAGGAATGAGTATTTTGAATTGCTAACACATATTATTAGATTCAATTTGGATGCAAGGAAATATCTTGTATTGTCAAATAATTTAATAAGTTGACAGCCTCGTAGATTTAAGAACGGGTTAATTTGTGATTAATCTATTAATCAGCACTTGAAGGATTTTTGTAGAAAATATATGTCACGCCCAAAATATAGCAGATATTGCTCCCACAGCTTTGGAAGCATGCCCAGCAGCAGAGAATATCTATGCAGCAATGCACTGTAGCCAGGAAAAACTCACCCACGGCAATTCTTTTCTTCCATCAAGGAGGCAATTTGTTCTTCAGTTACAATGTGTACATATTTACAAGAATCTCCAGAAGCCATTCCAGCATCCCTCTGCTTGCTCTTTCTGACAGAGCCTCCGGCAGACACATCAGGCACCCTGTGCAACTTGTTGGCTAGCTCTCAGCTACATTTATATTCACACTAGCTGATGCAATCCTGCCAGCCTTTGCATTCTCCCCACACCTGATGCAACCTTCTCCCCTGGTTGCTCATCAGTATGACTCAGCTACAGTCACATGGCTCTCCACAGGTGCACTTAATGACCCACATCACAAAGTATTTTCTACAGGTTTGGTCCAACCTTTTCTTGACAATATAAATGTTAATACTAATTAAAAATTTGAAATATTTTGAAAATTACTGAAGTATCAGATTTATTAGCAGCACTAGAATACACAAAAGTTTAATTTAAGGAAGGAAGTTAAAGGCCTGTTAGCCTATATCTACACAGGAGAGAAGGGGGGAAGGAAGCAGGGCTTCAGGCACTGGAAGAAGTATTGCATGAACACAAGGCAAGACACAAAGAAGACCTTATTTGGCATTGCAGAAGACACTAGACACTAGCTTATTTATATTTGAGGAGTTCAAAAAATTGACAGCGGATGTAACAGAAGAGCTCAAAAATATAAGAAATCAGAACAGAATTGAGAAAAGAACTAAGAGGAATAGTAACAAAAGACATGAAACAAATGAAAATGAAGACTGATCATTTATAGGGAAAAAAACAGCAAATTTAGAAAAAGGTACAGAAACTAGTATTCAGATCAGAACAAAGTGAAACAGCAATGGCTATGACAGAAGTACAATATAGGGAATATGCATCAGGATCAGAGGGTTAGAAGAAAAACAGAAAGAGGATTTGTATACATGCTCAATCCTTTCTTTAGCCCATTTTATAGGTTGGACAACTGAGCATGTGGAAATAGACAAAATTTTTAGAATAAACTCTTTCACTGCAAAGAAAATGATCATTCCAAGAAACATTGTTATTTCTTGTGTGAAAGAGTTAATCTTACAGCAAAACTATACGAACAAATTTATAATTGAAGCCAAAGAAATCAAGATATTTAAAAATCTCCCACCACAAGTTGTAAAAAGGAGGATTATAAATTTCTAATCCACATTTCTAATTTATAATTTTCTAATTTATTTTAATTTATTAATTAATTAAATTAATTTAATTTATTCTAATTTTCTAATTTATAATTTATAAATTTCTAATCTAAAGAAAAAGGAAATATTCTACAGATAGGGAAAAACAGAAGGCATTTCCTTCACTCACCACCAGAAAAGACACATCTCAAAAGCAGAATTTCTTAAGAAGATAAAGGAAGAGCACAACAAACACTAGCAGAAGAAGAAACTAAAAGAGAAGACCAAACAGGAAAAGAAGAAATTGAAGAAACCACAAAAGAATACCAAACAGAAAAAGAGGTACTTTTGTATGAGGAAGAGGTACAAGACCTAGGAATTCTATAGGCTAACAAGAACTCTAATCAAACATGAGGATGAAGATTCTATCTTGGAATGTACAGGGACTTAACTCCCCCATAAAAAAGGAAAAGTTATTCATTACTTGGAGAAATAAAAATTGGATATCATATGTCTACAGGAAACCCGCATGAGAAACAAAGACCTACCATACATGAGGAATCCCAAACTAGGAGAGGAATTCTCAACAGCAATTGATAAAAAAGAAAAAGGACTTATGATATATGTCAACAACAGAGATACAGCTAAAGACATATTTACAGATAAAAAAAAGTCACCTTATAGGAATTCCAATAGATAATGTCAGGAATAAAATTTTTGATTGTAGGAGTCTAGGGCACATTGGACAATAAAAGTAACTTCTATGAGTAATTATTGAGGAAAAATACTTTATTTTACTATAAAGAACTCATCCTTAGGAATGATCAGAATAGCATTTTAGATACGAATTTAGATAGAACAGCAGAAAACAGGAGAAGGAAGAACCAAGGGAAACTACCTAACACATTTGTTGAATTTATGAACACTATCTTTGAGGGGCATATGGCATTATAAATATGGGAGAAAGACAGGCCTCAGCAACTCCACTCTTTATAAAGTAAATGTATTCTTTATGCTAAAAACAACAAATAACTTTTTTTTTTGCCATTTTCATTGTTTATTGTACGTGTATGGCATTTTCAATATTTGCTTTCAGCAAGCGTCTAATGGGATTTATTGTCTATTTGAAACATCTTATGGCTTATTTTAAAACCAATTTCTTTCCATTAAAGAAAATACATTCAGTAACAATGCTAAATGATAATTTTCAAAATATGTAGTCTATCCTAATCTGTAGAAAACACCTGGAACTACATGGTTGACTTCAGTTACATGCCATATGGCTTAGGGAGCTGACTATGTTTAGTCTGCAGAACAGAAGGTTAAGTGGGGACATGATAGCCACGTTTAAATATTTGAAGGGATGTAGGGCTTGTTTTCCACTGCTCCAGAGACTAGGACAAGGAGCAATGGATTCAAGCTGCAGGAAAGGAGATTCCCCCTGAACTTCAGGAAGAACTTCCTGATGGTCAGAGCTGTCCAGCAGTGGAATATGCTGTCTCAGTGGAGTGTGGTAGAGTCTCCTTCTTTGGAGGGATGGCCATCTGTTGGGAATGCTTTGATGTGTGTTCTTGCATAGCAGGGGGTTGGACTGGAATGCCCTTGTGGTCTCTTCCAACTCTATGATTCTATGATTCTACATTTTAATTAATTCACAGTGTTACCTTTCGAATACAAACCCAATGTTCAAAAAAGCTCCCAGATATAAACATGGTGGTAATCACAGACAGACAATGCTCCTTCAAGAGGAGTGTGTCTTCCCTCCAAACTAGGACCCATTAACTTGTACTTCCTCATACAGACCTCCACAGAGAAGCTTTCCTCACATTTTAAATCTTCCCACTCTATAAAGAGGGGAAAAATTGGGGGAAAACTCCTTCATCCATCCACCTCTGCCACCCTTCCCCTCTCCAAAGAAGTTGCTGCTGCTGTTGCTTCCCCCATATCAGCTTGCTCCTTTCCCTCCGCTTCTCCAACCCACCAAGAGTGGAAGGGAGGAAGCACATGGGGAAGGGAACTCTTCTCCCCCTTTTTAATCTTCTCTTTCTCTCACTTCTTTCTCCAGGCACAAGCCCATGCAACTGCAAAACCAGAAGCAGCCAATTAGATGTCAAGCTACTTCACAGATGTAAGCATCCTGGAAGAATTGCCAGCTGCCTTGACCTTCTGGGACTTAAGATGCTGGTGCCAATCTGAGACTTATGACTATGGGATGGACAAGTCCAGAATCCATGTTAGTCTTTTTAAAATTTTCTTTAAAACATCACTGTCTTACAAATATATATCTGACATAAATGGCATTTCCAGGATTTAATTTTGAATCATGGTTTAAAAAATAGTAACACATTCTATTTTTTCTCAAATATTGCTAATTTGTCTTTTTAAAAATCGTACAGAGATATTCCATCATGACACATGGCATGCATAATTCAAAGAGCCCAACTGGACGCTAGCAAAGGAAAGCAAAAAAGACAAGAAATAAATCACTCAAAACACTTCAATAGGTCAAAAGACCAGATAATGGCCAGGGTTCACCAAAGGAAAGTGCTCATCAATCTCCAATTGATAGCACTGATTCTTCTGATCTTTGCACGGATTCTGCAGAAAAGTAAAGAGTGGAAATGGCAGAATTTAAAGGAGAAGAACGAGGAAGAGAAATTGTAGAATTTGAAGCAAAACAGAATACTGAAAGTGACTCTAGTCACGATACTGTAAATGAGTTGAGTGGTGATAAGGACAAAGATTTGCAAATGTTATGTGATATTGCTTTCTGGGAGATACTCATTCCAGATGATTTTAAGGTTGAAAACATCAAAAAGGGAGTGCTTCTTTGCAGAAGTTGGAAAGCTGACAAACATCTCATGGGTCTTTCAGTGTTTGGACAAGGCAAGATGCAAAAACAAAAGAAGATGTTTCTCAGCTTTCAAAAGAACAGTTTTACAAGATGAAGCCAAATGGCAAGAAAATTCTTCAGTCATGGATGGTTTACTCACTTATCACTGAGAATTTATACTCTTTTTTGCTGCTGACTGCTGTAAGTGCTATAGATACAACATCCAAATTTGTGACTGAGTTTCAGATGTGGCAGAAACTCAGACCTAAAGTACGTAACTATGAGACATCTGAAAAGCATCTACATTGCATTGGAAAGTGAAAAACGTTGGCCGCAAGACTTATGCTATATGAAACTATTGGACTCAGAAAACAGAAAAAGAAGAGGGACATCTTATACAGACTGCTTGATATCACATTGTTCCTTGCCAAGCAGAATCTGGCATTACATGGCCACAAGGGAGATGAATCTTCATTGAAAAAAGGGAACTTTCTTGAGATGGTTGAAATGCTTTCAAAATATGATCCAATGCTGAAAGAGCAATGCTGAAAGAGCAACTAATGAGATTAAAGCAGAGCTCATATAAACTCAAAGCATCAGACTCTTGCACCAAAAACTCAGAATGAGTTTATATGTGCCCTGGTAATCAACCAATAATTTTATTACAGTCGTAGACCATCATGAGAAGAAATAACAGATTTTGGCTTAAAATTCACCCTGGTAAATCATGTAACAGAGATGCTTGTCATGGACAAAAACACTGTGAAGGACTTTGGGATCATGTTCCATAGTGCACCTGGCATATCACATACTGATCAGATGTCCAAAGTGATCAGATATGCAAAAATCAATAATTGGAATGTTGAAGTAAAAGAAGAATTAATGGGATTTTTTCTTTTAAAGGAGAAAACTGTTGCTGACCTCAGTTCCGACATTCTCAAAAATCTGGAAAATGATGGATTGGAAATAATGATTTGTCACACTCAAGGTTACAATAATGCTGCCACTGTGGCTGGAATATATGGAGGTGTAAAAGCCTTTCTTAAGGGAAAGAACAAGAAAGCGATTTTTAATATATGCAGGCCATTCTTTTAACTTATGCAGTCAGCACTCTTGCTGAAATGCATCACGTGTGACATTTTTTGGAACTCTTGAGGCAATGTTTTCTCTCTTTGCTGTTTCCAGCAAACGGAAGGTGTTAATTGACCACACTGGAGTAAAGAGGCAAAATAAAAAGGCTATCTAAAACACGCTGGAGTATTCATCATGCTGCAGTTAAGCAGTGAAAGACAAATTTGACAAGTTTGTGGTGGTGACAGAAGCTCTTTGTGATCCATGAAAATTTCGACAGAAGAGGTGCAACACCAGGTCTTTTGCCTGCTTTCTGTGATTTCACTTTTCTGTGCTACCAGTACTTCCTTCAGGAAATTAATCTTACATAATAGTACCTGCAGACTAAGGGCTTAACTCTCAAAAAGGTGGTGACAAAGATGCACTAAGGCTCATTTTGCATGAGGAGCACAGTCACCTAGTGGAGCATGCAACTGAACAGACACTTTTAAAATAGATCCAGGTTCAAGAAGAGGAGAGCAGGAGAGCAAGCAAGTGATGTTGGCCTCACTCTGCAAGAAAAAAAAATAAGAGGGTGATGTTTGAGTGCCTTGATTGCTTTCATTCTGAACTCCAAATCAGATCAAGCGCCATCAAGGAAGTAGCAGCCAAGTTTCAGACTGTTCAAGCAAAGAGTATCATATCGACCACTGAAGAAGAGTTAAAGATGTTCATTCCAAAACTGACCACTTTCTACCATGAAGTAGCTGAGAACGCACTTTCAATAAAAATATCAAGGCTGAGAAAATATCTGAAAACAGCAGAGACTGATCTGGAAGAAGTCAAAGACTGGGCAGTATTGGTCATTCTGACATTCACAGCTGAATGGGACTCCTTAGAATCTCTCCCAACCCTTTCATTCAGTGTAAAATTATTTCTGACAGTCTGTGTGTCTGTGGATTCATGCTGGAAGAGCTTTTAAAAGCTGAAACTTATAAAGAACTATTTGTGATCTACTGTGGGACACTTAATGCTTTCCAATCTTGTGATAATATCATTTGAAAATGAGTTGGCAAAAGGCACTGGTTTTGATGAAGTGATTCACAAATTTGCAGCTTTGAAGGCCAGTGTGATGGACCCTGGGTGTGTGTGGTTAGCCTGAGAAGCAGGCCAGCCTTAGCAACAAGTTCCCAAGGGACCCAAGGGGCTCTAGGTAAGAGAGGAACTCAGCCCATAGGTGCATGGGAGGGGCTGAAGTTTCTGAGGAGGAGCTCTACGTAAGGGGATGACTTGAACTTTTTTTTTTTGAGCAATTCCTTCAGGGAGAGAAGGAGGGAGGGTTTTGCTGGATAAGAGGGTGATTGTCTTAGAGTCTTAGTGAGAGGCAGAGGAGAGACCAAATCACTTCTCAGTGGGTCAGAAAGTGAGATCCTGACTTAGAGATTAGGACTTTGAGCAGGGGAAGCCAAAGGTCTGAGTGGGTATGAAAGCTTTGTACCTGAATTGAGGAATCTGGTTAGACATTTTTGGAAGTTCTATTTTGCCTGTATATACTCATAACACCCAATACCTTTTTCCTGATTGTTGTTTTAATAAAGATTGTATTCTGTTTTTATAATTTCTGACTCAATAGAGTACTTTTCTTCAGTTCTAATTTTATAGAAACATGCTACCACAGGTTATCAAATCTATTTGAATAAGACCAGAAAGACTTTAAGGTAGATTTAAAAAGGGGAAAGCGGGCTGTATAAAAAGGTGGAAGAGCAGCGTGCTATAGAAAGGCTGGGAAGGCAGCTACCATCTCCAGTCTGTGAAAAGAAAAGCAGGCCTGTTCCCTCCCACCCCCACCCCCCGGCAGGAAAGAAAGTTCTGATTTGGTCAAGATATTCACCAAGTGCTGAAATGCTTGTGTATTTGTGCTACAATGTGGTACACCCCCATTCCATTATACAATGTAATTGGTATCATTCAACTGGCAGCAAATATAAATCATAGACTGTTATGACGGAAAAGCTATGATGGTGAAGAGGACAGGCTGGACACATTTAAAAGTAGGTCAGAAGGGATTTCAGGACATGGCCTGGTCATAAATTCAAGGGATCAATCAGGAAGCTCCAGCTCCAAACAAAACCCTGCAAAATTCAAAATTATGTCTTTGGAAATCCTAAGAGGAAAAAACCTTTTCATCTTTTAGCTCCTTCAAAAATATATAGCTTCCAGTTCAGTATCATTTTGACCAATCTTGGCATTCAACTTACTTAATATATGAAAGATTGGCTCAGAATATTTAATGATTAAGGAATAAGGTAACCAGGTATCCAATCTTAAGCCAGGTATCCTCAATTTTGACTCTAGAATTAAATGTGTGTGGGGGGGTATAAACATTTATTAAGATAATATTCAGATAAGATAAGATAATTCAGTGATAACTGAATTAATATCCCAAATGCAAGATGGTCACACATCTCTAACAAAATTTCCTTTGCTGAGACAAGCAGTAGAAACCTGCACTGAAGGCCTCCACTAGGCGAGCCATTCTTATTTACCTGAATGGTATCTAAAGTAAAAGATGCAAACCCATTTTTCAAAAAGAGTAATATTTCCAGTAACCCAAGTTTCTTGAATCAGGATAATATCAAGTGAACTAATATATTGAAAAAACATGCCCCCACATTTATTAGCCCAGCCTGTGTTATGCCAGGAGATTAATCTAAAACAGGTCTCTCCTGGGAGTCAATCCACCAGTTGTCATAGCTAATCAAATCAATTGTACTATTATCATCTGATCTAATGCACCTCCTTGCAAAAGATTTTGATCTGATAAGTTCAAATGAGCTATGAGAGTCAGGTGCATTAATCAGCTCAGATGGGACTAAAGTTGAATCACTAATAAGGGTTGGATTGATCTTGGCTTCTGTGACTTGAGCTCTGGCCAGACCAATGGCTGAAATTTTAGTACGAACTACAAGAATAGGAGCTTAGGCAAATCCCTGTTTTTGTTCTATAAAATTGACTTTCTCTGAAGAAGCTATTTTAGCTTTAGAGTTGAAGTTAGACAACTCTGGTTCCTTAATTGGTAGATTAGACAATCCTGACACTGTTGGATACAACATCATCTATCTGTTGCTTTTTACATCAGGTAACTTTGAGAATCTTTCCATGAAAATTTCCTCAGAGATCTTCCCTAACTGGTACTTCAGACACAGATCTTATCCATTCCAATTTAACCCTCTCAGCAGCATCATTTGGTAGTTTGGAAGGTGATACAGAATGACTCTTCGTTTGGAATAGAGGCTGAATAGATTTTTAAAGAGACACACTGGAAAAATGCCAAAAGCATTCAAATATGATCTTTTCCTCATAATCAGATTCGGAGTGTAAGAGTTAGTAAAACAAACTCTTATATTTAGATTAATGTAGTGATTCAACCAAAGAGAATGTAAAGACCTTAGCTTTAAAATTTAAGACGCATATTAGCCCTAGAAACTGAGTTCTAACAAGGGCGAAGCCCATTAGAGAAACAGACATCAATTACCACTTTAGATGCTTGTAGAGGACAGATGATAATTCTTTTCCTTAATTACTGAATTATTTAAGGTTCTAAGATAGAGCCCAGCTTCAGAACGATCTTTCTGTTTGAGAATCAGCTCTAGAATTCAAATCAGTTGAACCAAGCATCAAGTGTTTGTTCATATTACTAGTCTAAATGCCCCTGCACAAGCAGCAAGGTCAATTGATTCAAAGAGCTTAGCTTTAATTTAGAATTTAGAAATGATAAATTGTAAAGTTCAGCCTGTCAGCATACAATACTCTGAAAGTAACTTTATAACAATACAGATGATTGGAAGTTTTCACTGGAACTGCAGCTGTGTCATCCTGTAGTTTATCACCCAACATGTTTGGTGCTGTCTTCTCTTCACCCATTTTCTCCCCCAGGGGTGCAAACCTAGTCAATGTGGGTACCTCAAACATGGGGGAAATCTGTGGAGCAACATATTCTTCTATCCTGCTTTGTTTGAAGCTAATCAAACTTCTCTTACCCATAGGAGATGCAATCGTGTTTCTCCTTTTGCTTGACTGAAAACTAAATTGGTTACTTAATAAACAGTCCTTTTACTCCTTTTAGTCATCACTAGTGCTGCGCAGAAACAAAGCTAGCTCTTTTCCCAATATCTTGCAATGTTCTTCAGCAAACTTCTTCAAGACAATTAGCCACAAAAACCCTTATAGCCTTTAAATTCTTTCCCTCATTGTGTCCAGCAAAACAAACTGAGATTAATGAAGGGAAAACAAAAACTCCTCTGGAAGCCCTGTGTAGTCTGAGTAGCAGTAATAGCTCATAAAAATTCAACATGTGATATAAGCAATAAAAATAGTAAAAACTTTAGTCCATTGAGACAGCAGAAATAAATGGTAGAGTTTTAGCCACAAAATTATTAAAAGCAGCTTAGTTATTAAAAATAAAGAAAAAAAACATACAGACAGAGAGTGGAGGGTCTAAACAAGCTACTCCCCACATTACCATCTTGCTTGGGTATGGAGTTGCATTTGGAGAAGTTTTGTGGTGCTGATAAGTTGGGCTGTGAGTAGTCTTTAGCTGGCTGGACAACGGCTGATGGAGGAGGAGGAGGAGGACCAGAAGTGGGTTTTTAATGGGCTGTATGTCCTGATCAGAAGTGCTGAAGAGGAAGGTTCCCCCAGAAAAGAAGTGTGTGGGGGGGCAGGGGTTGAAGAAACTTATAAATAATCAAATCAAATCTGTGAAAGCAAACCTGCAAATGTGGAGAGCCAACAAGTGTTAGCTATGGGTCATTGCCGTTGACCTTGAGAGATCTTCCACCGCTGTCATCCCCACCATACCTACACTTACTACAGTTGCCCAATAGCTGTTTGGCACCTCAGCAGAAGCCTGTCTGACATGGGAGACCCTACCAGTAGCACTGTTGCCATCAACATAGCTTCTTGCCTCTCAAAAGAACACAATCCCACCACCACAGAAAGGTAGCAGCACTGGTGGGCTGAGGTGGAAACCAGCTATTTCTTTCTCCAATGAGCTACGGGCTAGTATTATGTTTGTGCCCAATGGATACTATTGTTTTCTTCTTTAGCCAGTGGCTCAATGGTGCAGAAGTTGGCACTGGTCTGGTCCAAGGACCAGCACAGTAGCATTGTTCTAGAACTTTTATAAATGGGGTGAAAACTTGCAGGAAAACTAATGTAACCTGCAAGTATTTTGCTTTGCTTGTTTTTGTTTAGTTTTGCTTGTTTTTGAGCACACGGTCTGACTAACGAGGGGGAGCAGCCAGCTGGGGGGAGGAGTCTTATTAGGAGCTCCCAACAGCCCTCTAGCTCATTTCTCAGAGGAGAGAGCAGAGGGGGAGCTGGGTCTGTGAAGACATCCTAGACCAAGTGTGTTTACAGGCTTGTGGGGCTGTGCTTGTTTGTCTGCTTGTTTTTGTTTAGTCTCCTTGTGCTGACTGTGTGCTCTCCCTGAGCACACGGTCTGACTAACGAGGGGGAAGAGCCAGCTAGGGGGGAGGAGTCTTATTAAGAACTCCCAATGGCGCGCACCTTCAGCGCACGCTGTTGAAGTCCTCTACGTCAATCTTTCAAGTTTAACCCTTGGCAATCAGTAGAGCAGACGTAGCTTATACAGCTGAATTTCAGAAAGAAAGCCCAGTTATTCTTTCTACAACTACTTCCTGTACTACTCTCTGTAGTATCTAGGATGGAAGGTGAGGGAGCTGCCACGGTCACCTGTAGCACTTGTGGGATGTTCCTTTTTTTGCCACAAGATGTTGTTGGGTACACCTGCACCAAGTGCAAGCTGGTGACCTTCTTGGAGGAGAAGGTTTGCCAGCTGGAGGCACGAGTTTCTAATCTTCATCTTATTAGGGAAGGGGAGGAGTTTTTGGATAGGGCAAAGAAGACGTACCGGAAGACCAAATGCGTGGAGGAGCTGCCAGATCAGGAAGTCAACACACTGTGCCAGGAAACGGAGGCCTGGTGGAATGTCACACATAGGAGCAGAAGGTCCAGGAAGGTAACAGAGACTCTCAACCTACACAATCGCTTCAAAGTTCTTGGCCTTACGAACGATGAGGAGCACCAGGAGGAGGGAACAGAATGTCAACGAGAACGAATCCAACTTCGGCAATGGGAACTAGATCAATGCTCCCAGTCTCAACAGAATGCCCAGGCAGTCCTAGAAGAACATGCTCATCGAGGAGCCCTGGACAAGCCTCAGAGGAGGCGAGTTCTGGTTGTTGGGGACTCCTTGCTCAGAGGAACCGAAATGGCAATTTACAAACCGGACAAGCTCAATCGAGAGGTCTGCTGTCTTCCTGGGGCCAAGATCAACCACATAACGGAGAGGCTAACCAGGCTGGTCAAGCCCACTGATCATAAGCCCCTCATTTTGGTTCATGTCGGAACCAATGACACTGCGAGGAGCAGCTTTTACCACATCGCAAAGGACTACGAGCTTATGGGGACGAAGCTTAAGGACCTTGGTGTGCAGGTGGTCATTTCGTCTCTCCTCCCTGTTCAAGGATATGGCGCACGTAGGGAAAGGGCAATAGCAGAGGTCAACAAGTGGCTCTGCACATGGTGCCGCCGGCAACGGTTTGGGTTTTTGGAACACGGTCTGAATTTCCATGAACGTGGGCTTCTAGCAAGGGATGGGCTGCACCTCACGAAACTTGGCAGGAATGTTTTTGCAAACAGTCTCGCAAGGAGGATTAAGAGGTCTTTCAACTAAGTTCCACTGGGGAGGGAGACAATATTATTCAAGGCCAGGACTTGGTGAGCGCAGGGGGAAAAGGCCCAAATGATATTGGACAAGTAGTACAAGCAACCAACGGCGGGAGGAGTAGAAACTATAGTACAGGACTTGCAGGAAGGGCCCAGGGACTTAAGTGTCTCTACACTAAGGCATGGGGTATGGGAAACAAGCAAGATGAACTTGAACTCCTAGTACAACAAAATAAATACGATTTGATAGGCATCACTGAGACCTGGTGGGATGAGTCTCAGGATTGGAATGTAGGAATAGAGGGGTATAGCCTATTTTGTAAAAATAGACTAAACAAGAAAGGACGAGGAGTAGCCTTGTATGTCAAGGATATTTTCACCTGTGAAGAGATCCGTGACTTAAACCCAGAAAGCCAGGTCAAGAGCATCTGGGTAAGAATTGAGGAAGCGAGAAACAATAAGGATATTCTGGTGGGGGTTTACTACAGACCTCCAACCCAGACTGAGGACTTTGATGATGCCTTCCTCAACCAAATGACTGCACATTCAAAAAGGAGAGATACAGTAATAATAGGAGATTTCAATTACCCGGATATATGTTGGTAGTCAAACTCTGCCAAGACAGCAAGGTCCAGCAAGTTTCTTGCTTGTCTTGCAGACAATTTCATGGTCCAGAAGGTGGAAGAGGCCACAAGGGGATCAAATATTCTAGATCTGATCCTGACCAACAGGGATGACCTTGTTAATGAGGTAGATGTGGTTGGATCCTTAGGGGGGAGTGACCATGCCCTACTGGAATTTGGCATTCAGTGGGAAGAAGAAGATGAGTGTAGCCAGACACTCATCTTAGATTTTAAAAAAGCGGACTTCTGTAAACTTAGGGAGCTGCTGGCTGGAATTCTGTGGTCAAGAATAGTGAAAGGGAAGGAGTTCAGGAGGCATGGGAGTTCCTTAAAAAGGAGATACTGAAGGCACAGTCTAAAACTGTGCCAATAAGGAGGAAAAATGGAAGGCATCTGAAGAAACCAGAATGGTTGACTAAAGAACTCTCAGTTGAGCTAAGTGTTAAGAGAAACATGTACAGGAAATGGAAGAAGGGGGAAAACACCAAGGAAGAATTTAAGCAAGTAGCTAGGAGATGTAGGGAGGAGGTCAGAAAGGCTAAAGCACAGAACGAACTTAGGCTGGCCAGAGACATCAAAAACAATAAAAAGGGCTTTTTTAAATATGTCCGTAGCAAAAGGAAAAAGAAGGAGACGATAGGGTCGCTGCGCAGAGAAGATGGCGAATTACTAACAGGGGTAGAGAAAAGGCAGAACTACTTAACACCTTCTTTGCCTCAGTTTTTCCCCAGAAGGATACAAGCACTCAACCTGGCGGTTGGGGAGCAGGTGAGGAAGCAGGGGAAATGCGGCACATAATGGGTAGACAGGTGGTACAGGAATACCTGGCCACACTGGATGAATTCAAGTCTCCAGGGCCAGATGAATTGCATCCTAGGATATTAAAAGAACTGGCAGAGGTCATTTTGGAACCGCTTGCTATAATCTTTGAAAAATCTTGGAGGACAGGAGAAGTTCCAGCAGACTGGAAGAGGGCAAATGTTGTCCCCATCTTCAAGAAGGGAAAAAAAGAGGACCAAAATAATTATCGCCCAGTCAGCCTGACGTCAGTACCCAGAAAGATTCTGGAGCAGATCATTAAGCAGTCAGTTTCTAATCACTTAGAAAGCAACGCGGTAATCACGAGAAGTCAACATGGATTTCTCAAAAATAAGTCTTGCCAGACTAATCTTATCTCTTTTTATGATAGAGTTACTAGCTTGATAGATGAAGGGAATGCTGTGGATGTAGCGTTTCTTGATTTCAGTAAGGCCTTCGACAAAGTCCAACATGACATTCTTACAAAGAAGTAAGTAAAATGCAGGCTGGACAGGGCTACTGTTAGTTGGATTTGTAATCGGTTGACCGACTGAACCCAAAGGGTGCTCATCAAGGGCTGCTTTTCATCCTGGAGAGAAGTGACTAGCGGGGTGCCACAGGGTTCTGTCCTGGGCCCAGTGCTGTTCAATATCTTCATCAACGACTTGGATGAAGGAATAGAGGGCATGCTCATCAAATTTGCAGATGACACCAAATTGGGAGGGGTTGCTAATACGCCAGAGGACAGGATCAAAATTCAAAATGACCTGGATAGATTGGAGAGCTGGGCCAAAGCTAACAAAATGAAATTCAACAGAGAGAAGTGTAAGGTCCTACACTTAGGTAGAAAAAATGGAATACAGAAATATAGGATGGGGGACACGTGGCTGGATAGCAGTACGTGTGAAAGGGATCTAGGAGTCTTAAAAGACCATAAGCTGAACATGAGTCAGCAGTGTGATGTGGCAGCCAAGAAAGCCAATGCAATTCTCGGCTGCATCAATAGGAGTATGGTGTCTAGATCGAGGGAGGTACTGGTACCACTCTACTCTGCTTTCGTTAGACCTTATCTTGAATACTGTGTCCAGTTCTGGGCACCCCAATTCAAGAAGGACACGGTCAGGCTGGAGCAGGTTCAGAGGAGGGCGACCAAAATGGTGAGAGGCCTGGAAGCCATGCCCTATGAGGATAGACTTAGAGAGCTGGGTATGTTTAGTCTGCAGAGGAGAATGTTAAGAGGGGACATGATAGCCATGTTTAAATATTTGAAGGGATGCCATGTAGAGGAAGGAGAGGGCTTGTTTTCTGCTGCTCCAGAGACCAGGACAAGGAGCAATGGATTCAAGCTGCAGGAAAGGAGATTCCACCTGAACCTCAGGAAGAACTTCCTGACGGTCAGGGCTGTCCGGCAGTGGAATATGCTGCCTTGGAGTGTGGTGGAGTCTCCTTCTTTGGAGGTTTTTAAGCAGAGGCTAGATGGCCATCTGTCGGGAGTGCTTTGAGGGTGTTCCTGCATGGCAGGGGGTTGGACTGGATGGCCCGTGTGGTCTCTTCCAACTCTACATTTCTATGATTTCTATGATTCTATTGCAGCACATCCTGTTTCCTAACAGGGGCACCCCTGTTCAGGATTCCAGCCAGGCTTTCAACTAGAATGGCCTAAAAGATGGCTTCAAATGATGTTCTTCAAATAAGGCATTCTATGCGCTTTGGTTTCCCTTTTAACAGTAAATCAGCATTCTTTTTCCGAGCATGCCTTTGTTGTTCTTGTTTTGCCTCCTAGATGTTTCCTGGTGCGCAGCCTGACATTACTTTTGATACTCAATGGCTTCAATCCTGTTGGTGTTCTCCATTCAGTAGACTATTAGAGAGAAGGAGTCTCAAGAGTAATTGCCTTCCTGAGAAATAAAAGTGGCCCACTATTACAGGAACAAGGTAGGTCTGCTCAGGAATATTAATGAGGATGTCCATGTGGAAGACAGTTTTAAACTGTAGGCAAACCTTGGAATCAAAGTTTCCTACAACATGTAACTTTTTTTTTTTTGGTAACGTGCAACAATGCTATTTTTGAAGGTACATCTTTACTGCAAGAAGTAACACTTACTCATTGCTCTCAATATTTTCAGGGTTGTTTTGCAGAATTTTTGGTGAACTTTTATTTAAATGTGCTTCTTTTTAAAAAAGTAGTTTAAAATAACAGGTTAGTACAGTGTTACTAATGAGTACAGCTGGCCCTCCACATGTGCGGGTTTGAGTTTTACAGATTTGATTATTTGCTAGTTTCTCCAACCTTTGGGCCCCCCACCTCAGGTGCTTCTTTTTGGGGGAGCCTTCCCTCTTGGCAGCTCCAGTCAGGCCTCTCAGCCCTTTAAAAACCCACCTCTGGTCCTCCTACTTCTCCACCAGTCGCTGCCTGGCCAGCTAAGGATGGCTCACAGCTCAATTTCTCAGCATCACAAACCCTCTCCCGATGTCCCACATATCCAAGGAAGGAAATGGGTGACAGAAAGCAAGTACAGAGCCACCATGCTGACCTACCTCTCTTCCCTTTGCTTTTCCTGATCTGGTTTGAACCCTGGTTGTCCATTACTCACCATGGCTCAGCCCCCTTCCTACAGACACACAAACCCATTTTGATATTTGCAATTTTTCCACTTTTATGAGGGGCCTGCACCCCTGACCCTAGCGAATGTGAAGGGCTGACTGTACTGTAAAATAAGCAAAGAATGCTAAGTTTATTTAGCAATGCAATTACTCCTCCCCATTGTAATGAATAATGGAACTGAATGAATTTTTTTAAAATGCCAAAACCAAGTGTAAGATATTTGAGAGACAGTGTGATGTAATGCTTTGTACATCAGACTAAGATGGTGGAGATTAGCGTTCAATTCCAGTTTGTCTACGGAAACCTACTGGGTGACCTTGGACAATTCACACCATGTCAGCCCCAGAAAATCCCACATTAGAGTTGGAAATGACTTGAAAGCACACAACAACAACAACAACAACAAGAAGGATATTTACAATACAATACAATATGACATTTGTGTATTGAGAACTAAGGTGCAGAGTGCAGACTGGACTTCTCTGAATTTTCCAATGTATTTATTGGCTCAAAAAGCACACCAAAATATATAGCCTACAAGAAATCAATCAAGTCATATCATAACTGAAACATAAACTCATGTTTATCAGGCATTCCCACTGGAAATACCAGAGACTGAAACTGGGACTTTCTGTATACAAAGCATGTCTCCTACCATCGAATTATGCACCATCCCCTAACAAAATCATACAGTCCATCTATTGCCCATCAGGTCCAGCAGTGGCTTTCTTTCTTGGGTTTCTGAGATAACTTTCCCAGGACTACTCAGAGATGCTGAACTTTGGATCTTCTGCCTGCTAAGCTTCTAAGAGCTTCTAAGAGATATTTGTTTTTTGTTTTTTTAAATAAAGTTTTTTTAAAAATACACTTAAAATAACAGAGACTAGAAAAAACAAAAAGATAGAAAACTGTGTTATAATAAAATAAAAATTAAGAATTAACAAAAAGGAAGAAACAAAAAGGGAACAGACAAAAAAGAGAAAAAAGTGACTTCTTTTCAGCAGCTATATGTGCAGATAGTTATCCATACCCCTCTCTCCAAAGCTACAACATATTCCCTTCTTTTCATAGCCTATTCTTTCTAATCATCAGACTCAAACATTATCAAGTCATTTTCTTTTCTTTTCTTTTTCCAAAGGGCCTATAAGAGATTCCAGTTCTTAAGAAATGTCACCAATAACCCTTCTCTAATCAACCCAGACAATTTATTCATTTCTGCTAGATCTCTCAGTTTCAGCAGCCATTCCTCCATAGTCTTTGCGCATACAACAATCTTGGTGCAGGGTCTTGGACTACCTAACTTCAAAGTTTACTTTGCAGGCTCATGTATTATTTGGATTTAAAAATGGATAACATTAAAAGACAACAAACTTTTGAATTCAGAAGGACATGACTTAAGATTTGGATGGCATAGGTATCTATGGTACAAGAAAGTTAAGGTCAATGTGGTCTTTCATAATCATTGTATAAGACGTGTCCTACTAAAATTATGGACCAAACACAAATTGAGATTATGTCCAAGGATGCTACTTTAGATTTCAACACAAGAGGCTCTGTATAGAACAGAAATGAGGTCTGATCAATCTTGGTTAACTTACTGGAACCAGAAGGAAGCGAGACCAAGACTATGATATGAAATCAATACAGCAGCTACAAGAGGAAGGTTGTAACATACAATGGTTCTCACATAGACCATTCTACTTTTTTGGAAGATTAAAAAGAACAAAGACTTTGAAAGGAATAGATCTGATTTTGAAATATTGCTCTGTGATAAAGATGAACACTTGATTGCTAAGTTATACAAATTTTTGCTGATATTTGTCAGAAGTGTCAAGGTAACACATTTTTCCAAATGTGGTGGACTGGCCCTAAAATTTTGAAATTCTGGGAGAATTTCTTTGATAATGCAAATAGCTAATATAAATTTTCCATTAAAACCTGAACTTTTTCTTTTAAATATAATCCAAGGTCTTGATGAAGTATTTGTAAGAAAATACTGGCAGATTCTATTACACATGTCTTCTGCTGCCAGATTACTGCTTGCTAGATTTTGGAAAAATTCTAGGATACCAGAAGTTGAAGAATGGTTGCACAAACTACTAGAAATGAAAGAAATTGCTCTCCTGTCTTGTAATAAAAAAGGGAAGTCAGAGTTAAAGAACAGTGGGATCCTGTAATAACTTTCCTCAGACAAAAAGAAACATAATCTTATAGCTGACTAATGCTACTTTATATTTTACTGTTTCACAAATGTTAATAATAGAGATACTATAATTATATTCTTATGCTTTTCCTTTGTTTGATTTACTATCTATTTAAAATGATTAATTGCAATCATGGCAAAAATTTACTTTAAGTTACATTTTCCTCTATTTATGGAATTTAAGGTATTTGATGCAAAGAAAAATTCCAAGTCAGGGTAGGAGGAAAGGGAAGAAGACATTTTATTATGGTTAGAGATTTATAGATTTATTTTTCTTTATATACATTGCCGATATATTTATAAGTCTCATCCTTAAGGTGTGAATCTTTCTAAGTCTGTAAACTTCATTTGTGGATTGTCAAATTATCCCTGTGATCTGTATATAATGAACTTATGATTTTTTTTCTTTTTTGTTTTGTTTTATAAATATCATAATTCTGAGTTTTTTTTTTTATATATATATATATCAAAAATAAAATTTAAAACATTGCTGAAATTTGAGATGGAAGATGATCAAATGAAAGAATATATGAGTAACTGGGCAAAGAATTTTGGATGTACCATTTCTATGAATCAATGGGAAAGATTATGGACAAAAAAAAATCAAAAACACACTTTGCTATGAATTACAAGAAAATTATTTTATAATGATGCTACGCTGGTATCTTACACCAGAAAGAATTTCTAAACTGTATAAAGAAATGAGCAAGGTTGGAAGTGTCAGGATCACATTGGATTTTTAGACCGTATGTGGTGGACTTGTGATAAAGCTAAACAGTTTTGGAGGATAATACAGAACATAAATCAAAAAAATCAAATCACTAAGTGTCCTGAACTACTTTTACTTGGAATCTGACTAGAAGATACTAGCTGTGATAAGCCACAACAGAAATTGTTTCAACATATGTTACTAGCAGCGAGACTAGTCTACGCAAGGTACTGGAAGAAAACAGAAATTCCATCGATGACTGGTTTAACAGACTTATGGCAATAGTGGAAATGGATAAACTCACAGCTAGACCAAAGGGATCTACAGAAGATCATTTTGTAAGGGAATGGAAATTACCGATTCATTATTTAGTGTAGGTGATATGATGATTTTGGGGTTTTGAACTTGCACCTTTTTCTTTTTTTAAATGATTAGATGTATATTTACTGTGATATGTGAATGGGTTAAAGAAAATCATAGATGACTTTTATTTGTTGCTATACTAATAAGGAGGTACTAAAGAAGCTAGAACTGTAGAAGTAAGAAATAGGACAATTTTAATATGAATGTCATAAATATTTCATGCTGTTTATTTGGATAACACAGAGAAAAAGTAGATAAAGGCATATATATATATATATATATATATATATATATATATATATAAAATTTTACTAGATTCATTACTTTATATCATAGAATTAAATTTATGCAACAAATATTAAATTTACTGATAATTTTTTATTTATTATATTAGTGTTTCTGTAGAGTTACTAAGGGCTGTTGGTAACAGTGGTGGGAACCACTTTTTAATTATGTATAGTTACTCATTTATCAATTTAGATTTATGATTATAAATTTTGCTGTTTTGTAATTATTATTTAGTATTATATTCTGTGGTGAATTTCAGTTTGTTTTTGTATGAATGTGTCTTCTATTTGTATATTTTTTGTTTAGTTTGTGCTGGTGTTTTGTGTTTTTATATAACAAAAAAAAAAAAAAAAAGAGAAAGATTTAAAAAAAAATCTTCCAGCCATAGTCATATACTGAAACAATCTTCCATTACTCTTTTCCAGATGTATATTCATCAATCCCAAAAGAAAATTTTCTGATTTTAATTGATTATTACAGTAAGCCCTCCACTTTTTTGAGAGTTAGGGAGCAAGACCCCCATGAAAAAGTACAAACAAAAATAAAATAAAAATCATGAGACTATTTTTCTTACCTGGGAGTAATTCTCTAGGAATCTCTAGGTCCTCTAGAGTGACTTTATGGTCCACTTCCACTCTATACTCCAGAAGTGGACTATAGAGTCGCGTTGAAGTACCTAGAGATTCCCAGAGAGAACATATTTTTCCACGGTAGAGACAAACAAGGTAAGGACTGTTTAAAAATAAATTAATAAAATACTTAAAAAATAGTCCAAGAACAATCCACAGGTGCTGAACCAGAAAACTTAGAAAGCCTACTGTAGTCTTTAAAATCCCCTGCATCAGTATGTAAATTTGATTTGTTTTAGGAAAGCCCAGGGACCAGAATGGTTTTTAAAGAATCATAGAGCCAGAAGAGACCACAAGGGTGATCAAGTCCAACCGCCTGCCATGCAGGAATACACCATAGAATCATAGATCAATAGAGTTGGAAGAGACCACAGGGGCCATCCAGTCCAACTCCCTGCTATGCAGGAACCCCCATCAGAGGACTCCCAACAGATGGCCATCCTCCACCACACTTCAAGGCAGCATATTCCACTGCCGGACAGCTCTGACTGTCAGGAATTTCTTCCTGAGGTTCAGATGGAATCTCCTTTCCTGCAGCTGGAATCCATTGCTCCTTGTCCTAGTCTCTGGAGCACAGAAAACAAGCCCACTTCCGCCTCTACATGACACCCCTTCAAATATTTAAACATGGCTATCATGTCCCCTCTTAACCTTCTCTTCTGCAGACTAAACATACCCAGCTCCCCAAGACATTCCTCATAGGGCATGGCTTCCAGACCCTTTATCATTTTGGCCGCCCTCCTCTGGACACACTTGTCAATATCCTTGTTGAATTGAGGTGCCCAGAACTATACACAGTATTCCAGATGGGGTCTAGCCAATACAGAGTAGAGTGGTACCATTACCTCCCTTGATCTAGACACCATACTCCTATTGATGCAACCAAGAATCGCATTGGCTTCCTAAATGCCGCATCACACTGCTAACTCATGTTCAGCTTGTGGTCTAACCAAGAGTCCTAGATCCCTTTCACATATTTATCGAGCCACGTGTCCCCCACTCTATATTTATACATTCCATTGCATTCTTTTTTTTTTTTTTGCCAAAGTGTAGGGGGTCATATTTCTCTCTGTTGAAATTCATTTTGTTAGCCTTGGCCCAGCTCTCCAATCTGTCAAGATCATTTTGAATTTTGATCCTGTCCTCTGGTGTATTAGCAACCCCTCCCAATTTGGTGTCATCTGCAAATTTTATCAGCATGCCCTCTATTCCTTCATCCAAGTCATTGATGAAGATGTTGAATAGCACTGGGCCCAGGACAGAACCCTGTGGCACCCCGCTAGTCACTTCTCTCCAGGATGAAAAGCAGCCATTTGTGATCACCCTTTGGGTTCGGTCGGTCAACCGATTACAAATCTAACTAACAGTAGCACTGTCCAACCCGCATTTTACTAGTTTCTTTACAGGAATGTCATGGTGAACTCTGTCAATGGCCATACTGAAATCAAGATATGCTACATCCACAGCATTCCCTTCATCTATCAAGCTTGTAACTCTATCATAAAAAGAGATAAGATTAGTCTGGCATGACTTGTTTCTGAGAAATCCATGAGTTGACTTTTAGTGATTACAACATTGCTTTCTAAGTAATTACAAACTGACTGTTTAATGATCTGCTCTAGGATCTTCCCTGGTATTGATGTCAATCTGACTGGGCAATAATTATTTGGGTCCTCTTTTTTTCCCTTCTTGAAGATGGGGACGACATTTGCCCTCCTCCAGTGTGCTGGGACTTCTCCTGTTCTCCAAGATTTCTCAAAGATTATTGCAAGTGGTTCTGAAATTACTTCTGCCAGTTCTTCTAATATCCTTGGATGTAGTTCATCTGGCTCTAGCGACTTGAATTCATCTAGTGTAGCCAGATATTGCTGTACTACTTCTCTATCCATTATGTGCTGCATTTCCCCTGCTTCCCCACCTGCCCCCCAACTGACTAGTTCTATCCTTTTTGGAGAATATAGAAAACTTTTCTCTTCCTCCTGTTAGTACTTGGCCATCTTCTCTGCGCAGTGACCCTATCATTTCCTTGTTTTTCCTTTTGCTGCGGACATATCTAAAAAAATCCTTTTTATTGTGTTTAATCTCTCTGGCAAGCCTGAATTCATTCTGTGCTTTAGCTTTTCTGACCTTCTCCCTACATATCCTGGCTGTTTGCTTGAATTTCTCTTTGGTGATTTCGCCATTGTTTCATTTCCTGTACATGTTTCTTTTAACACTTAGTTCAGTTGAGAGTTCTTTAGTCAACCATTCTGATTTCTTTAGACACCTCCTATTCTTCCTCCTTATTGCAACAGTTTTAAATTTTGCCTTCAATGTTGCACTTTTAAGAAACTCCCATCCATCATGAACTCCTTTATCTTTCAGTATTCTTGAGCACGGAATTTCAGCCAATGACTCCCTAAATTTACAGAAATCAGCTTTTTTAAAGTCTAGAATGTGTGTCTGGCTACACTTGACTTTTCTTCCCACTGAATGACAAATTCCAATACAGCACAGTCACTCCCCCCTAAGGATCCCACCACTTCCACCTCATTAATAAGGTCATTCCTGATGGTCAGGATCAGATCTAAAATAGTTGATCCTCTTGTCACCTCTTCTACCTTCTGGACCATGAAATTGTCTGCAAGGCATGTGAAGAACTTGTTGGACCTTATGGTCTTGGCAGAGTTTGACTGCCAACATATATCAGGATAGTTGAAATCTCCCACCATCAAAGCATTCCAGACAGATGGCCATCCAACATGTTTAAACACCTCCAAAGAAGTAGTCATAGAATTCATAGAATCACAGAGTTGGAAGAGACCACAATAGCCACAGAATCCAACTCCTTGCCATTCAGGAACACACACTCAAAGCACCCCAGCAAATGGCCATCGAGCTTCAGTTTAAAAACCTCCAAAGAAGGTTCCAGTTTGTCAATATCCTTCTTGAATTGTGGTGTCCAGAACTGGACACAGTATTCCAGATGAGGTCTAACCAAAGTAGAATAGGTATTATTACTTCCCTTGATTTTGACACTACATTCTATTGATGCAGCCTAGAATCACACTGGCTTTTTTTAACTCCTGCATCACACTGCAGACTCATGTTCAGCTTGTGGTCCTAATCTCTTTCACATATACTGTTTTCAAGCCAGATGCCACCCATTCTATATCTGTGCTTTTCATTCTTTCTTTCTTCTAAGTGTATTACCCTATATTTCTCCCTCTTAAAATTCCTTCTGTTAGTTTTGGCCCAGTTCTCTAATCTGTCAATGTCATTTTGAATTCTGATCCTGTCTTCTGGGGTATTAAGTATGCCTCCTAATTTGGTGTCATCTGCAAATTTGATAAGCATGCCATCTATTCCATCATCCAAGTAATTGATAAAGATGTTAAACAACACTAGGCCCAGGACAGAACCCTATGACACCCCGCTAGTCACTTCTTCCCAAGATGAAGAGGAGCCATTGGTGAGCACCCTTTGTGTTTAGCCAGTCAGCCAATTACAAATCCACCTAACAGTAGCAATGTCTAACCCACATTTTCTTACCTTGTCTGCAACAATATTATAGGGGACATTGTCAAAGGCCTTACTGAAAACTAGAAATACTACATCCGCAGCATTGTCTTCATCCACCAAGCTTGTAACCTTATCAAAAAAAGAGATCAGATTAGTCTGGTATGACTTGTTTCTGAGAAACTCATGTTGACTTTTAGTGATCACAGCATTCTTTCCTAAGTGCTCACAGACTGATTGTTTAATAATCTGCTCCAGAATCTTTCTTGGTACTGATGTCAGGCTGAGTGGGCAGTAATTTTTTGGGTCCTCTTTTTTCCCCTTTTTGAAGATGGGGACAACATTTGCCTTTCTCCAGACTGCTGGGACTTCTCCTGATCTCCAGGTACTCTCAAGGATTATTGCCAGTGCTTCTGAAATTACTTCTGCCAGTTCTTTTAATACCCCTGGATATAGTTCATCTGGTCCTGATGACTTGAATTTATTAAGAATAGCCAGGTATTCCTGTACTACCTCTTTACCTAGTCTGTGCTGCATTTCCCCTATTACATCATATCTTCCATTTTCTCTGGGTTGAACACTATTTTTCTTATTGGAGAAAACCAAGGCAAATAAAGAGTTGAGTAGTTCTACCTTTTCTCTGTCTCGTTACTACTTCTCCATCTTCTCTTTACATCAGGCCTATTATCTCCTTGTTTTACCTTTTGCTACAGACATGGCCAAAAAAGCCCTTTTTATCGTTTTTAATCTCTCTAGCAAGCCAGAGCTTCTTCTGCACCTTAGCTTTTCTGATTTTCCCTACATGTGCTGGCTCTTTCTTTGAACTTCTTTTTGGTGATATCTTCCTTTTTCCATTTCTTATACATGGCCCTTTTAAATCTTAGTTCGTTTGGAGGTTCTGTAGACATCCATCCTGGTTTCTTACACACCTCCTATTTTAGATCCTCAACGGAATTGTTCAGTACTGTGCCTTCAATATCTCACTTTTAAGAAAGTCTCATGTATCAGAAACTCCTCTCTCTTTTCGTATACCTGATGATGAGATGGCACCTAATATTTCCCTAAGTTTACTGAAATCAGCTTTCTTAAAGTCTAGAATGAGTCTGACTATCCTTGGCTTCCCCTTTCCACTGTATAACAAACTTCAGGAGAACATGGTCACTCCCACTTAAGGTTCTTGCCATTTCCACTCCATTAACCAGCTCATCACTGTTGATTAGGATCAAGTCCAAAAAATCTGATCCCTTTGTTGCCTCTTCTACCTTCTGAACAATGCAATTATCTGCAAGGCAAGTGTGGGATTTATTGGACCTCATATTCTTGGCAGAATTGACTTCCAACAAATATCAGGTTAGTAGAAATCTCCCATTACTACTCTCTCTCTTTTTGTCTGAATGTGCAGTCATCTGTTTTAGGAAGGCCTCATCTAAGTAGATTCAACCACACACCTGGGCAGTGTAATTGAAATTTTTGTTTTATTGCTGATATTTTCAAAACTGTTCTCAGATTTGGATGATTAAGATTTAAAATAAAATAAACTGCTCAAATTCAGAAATTCTTTCAAAAGAAAGAATTCTCCCTGTGCTCCAGAGCAGCCAGAACGTCAGTCAGTGGCAAGGAGAAAGAACTGCATCTGACAGGCCTTCCCCATCACCACAGAGATAGTCTTGGATCCTCTATTTATTCAACCATGCTTGTGATGTTGGATTATGTTTGGATTCTCTCTTTTTTTCTTTCCCTGACTGTTTCATGTTTAACAGCTTCATGGTAGGCAAATACAACAGGATCTATTAGTGCTGGAAAAATCTGTAGCTATTTGATCTTGGTTGTGTCACATGCACTCAGCCCCAGAAAACCACGTGACAGGTTCACCTTAGGTCTCCATAAGTCCGAAATGGCTTGGAGGAACACAACAGCAATATGTAATTTAGCCATTGCAGGTTGGTGAAAGTTTTGTCTACTTTGCTTCTGTGTTTTTTTTAATAAAAACTCATCAAATTTCTTTCTAAGCAGGATATATATTTTAAAAAATGTAAAAGATTTTTACAAGAGACAGCAAAATAGATAAGATGCATGCACCACTCCTCTGGAAACTTTTCTGCATGAAAAGCAGAAAAATCTGCTTCAAAAAGATCAGTAAGTATTTGCATTATCTCCTGTGACCTTTAAGAAGAAAGCCACAATATAGGTAATACACATAAATAAGAATTTAGATTATGTCTAATGGGATTTTCTTATGGAATGCGTTTGTTTGTTTCTACTTAAAATGTAAACTCTTTTTAAAAAGTGCCTTCTGCTAATCTCTTACATATATTACATCAGACCAAATCCCATCATTCAGATAGAATTGCCACTGATGTCTCCCAGCAGTATTTTCCATTAATGTATGTGGCATTACAGCAATTCAATGCACAGCTGGCATAGGAAAGATTAATTGTTAGCTTTGGAAAACTCATCTAGCACCTTCCCACTGACCATAATGTGGTTTTTGGCAGGGGTGAGGCTGGGACAGACATTCAGATGTAAGTTTCCAGTACTGACTGTATTCAATGACTGAAAAAAACATTTGAATCCTGCTCAGACCTTCTTACTGAGTGGTTACCAAAAAATTAAAATAAAAGCAGAATTAGGTAATACCATTAGACTGACCACCAAAATGCCAATGAAGTATGTGAGCTTTCAAGTTTTCTGTTTTTTTCCCATCAGACTAGACGACTAGAAAAAAATTTATGGAGAAGCAATAAAAAGTCCCCACACCTGGGAAGATATTGTGCCCATTGTGACTATAGCTAATTTGCAAAGATGGAGATTGTGGACACAGTAAAGATGAGATTGCAGACACAGTGAAGATTGGAAGAGTGGAAGTTTCACTTAGGCTTAACATTGCTCACTGGGATGCACAATTAATGGCTATACATTTTGTCCTGTTCTCTGAAGACAAAAAAGTTGTAATTCAGAAACTGGTCCACTGCCTTAATTGTAGTTAACCAGCTCACAAATTGGCTTGGAAAGAGTATTACCACAGTTTCCCTGATTTCTGGGAGTCCCAGGAGGGACACCTAAAAGTGCTCACAACAATGGGGAGGGAATTAGCACAAAGCACAAGTTGGCAATGCGAGAGGCAGGGTAACGTAGCGAGATCTTGAACCCTATGTCTACGGGGTCAGGCCGAGTCAAGGATCAGACAGATGTTGAAATTAATAATAATTGTTTTGTTAAATCACAACCAAACAAGTGTATGCAACTCACTCACACAAGAAACTATAGAAGTAAAGGGAGGAGCGGATAGAAGGATTTTTCGAGGGGGTTTGGTATGGGAAATACTATACCTGTCCTGAAGCCCAGTAAGAAGCACAGAAGCTGGGGAGCGTGGATCTCAGCACGTGGGGCTGAGGGGAAGGCTCGCTGGACAAAGCAACAGCAAGGTGGGATGGAAGCCAAGAGCGATCCGAGGAAGCGCTCAAAATCAGGGGTTCTCATAGGGAAAATTGTGGCCGCAGGCTAGTCCGTACTTGGGGAAAACAATGAGTTTGGGGCTGGAGACAAAGCCTCCGAAAGGTCAGTATTTGAATGATTGAGTTATCGCCAAATTGTCAAAAGAGTAGCCAGTATGCAAAAGCGGAGTGCAAGAGGGGAGCAAACCTGATTTCTGTGCAGCCCTCTGGTACTTTCACACTAGAACTACTATTCACTGATAAGAACAGAAAAATCAGGAAGAAAATAAAACCCATCTACACAGCGAGGTGCTAAATTTATGCACACGAAATGTACATGCTATGTATGATGAAGCCTGGGGGTGTGGCTAGCTGAGCAGCCTAGTAACAGAAGGTGATATAATCCAATTGGCTCTCTAACTGAAGAACCCAGCCCTAGCCAAAGAGACAGCTGTGTGAGAGAGAAATCAGATAGCACATATATACTGGGAGTGTGGGTTATAATTATTATTCTTTCAGTGAGTTTCACAGAGCCTGGGTGTCCAGTAACCAAAAGAGGGTTTTCTGGGAGTGAGTTAGCTTCTCAGAGGCCTGGTGTGGGGCAGAGAAGTAACAAGCCACCTCCTGCAAGGGTCAGGGAGTGGAACCTTATGTGGAAAAATAGACCTTTGTGACAAAAAGTGTGTGTGAGTGAAAGCTCTGTTGAGGAAACATTGAGGAGTTTGGAGAATATAGTGAAATATCTGTGAAAAAGTGTTATTTTATTTGAATCTTTTGAATCTTCTACACCTTTTCCCTTGTTGGTTCTAAAATAGATTTTATTCTATTTTTCTATACGTACAGACTCCATAAAGTGTTTTCTTCAGTTTTATTCTAAGAACATCCAACCATAGGTTATCCATTCCTTTTGGAGTAACCATTGATCAGCTTTGCCCTTGATCCACAAAAGTTGTGGGTTTTAGGGAAAGCAGCAGTGTGATTAAATGTGGGGAAGGAGCCAGGGTGTGATAATAATATAAAAAGGGGAACTGCCATCCCAGTGAGGGAGGAAAGAAAGCAGGCCTGGTTTGTCTGTCCCCTGGGCTAGCCCAAGCAAGCTTTGCCAAGCAAGCCTTCCTTTCCTTTTGTACCCACTCCCCACAACAAAATATACACATCCATCCACCCCTCTGTGATACTGTGTCTTAGGTAAGAGGTAGAAAGGGACACATTCAACCCAACAGAAAATGGTAGCATCTCGAACAGCTTGGGCATGCTTCTGTGGAGGCCATGCTTTGTGGTTCAGTTGAACAGGAACTTGCACCCTTCCTGCCAGCTGTTTCTCTTAGGGTCTCTTCTGTTTCCCACTACGGCAGCAGCATGAGGATAGGGGTGCACAGAGGGAGGTTTAGCATCCTGTGTGGATTGAGAGGATATGAAGGAGTGCAGCACTCTGGAAGAGATCGATGAAACTCAAGTGCATGTTTCTCTATAAGATGAATGAATGGACAGATAATTGATGAATGGCATGTGAATGAAAGAAAGGAGGTGGAGAAAGGGCATGGATAGAGGATGGATGGATGAATTATTTGCGTTTGCTTGAAAACGTATTTGGTGTACTTGTGAGGGAGAAAAAAAGAAGAAGAATGAGAGGAGAGAAAAGAAAAGTATGTGCCTCCTCACTTTTGGATTTGGGTCCATACCACTAATTCGGGTCCTTTCCAACACTGTTAGAAAGCAGCCCCATCAGTTTCTGCCATGGAAATTATGCCTTTGATTGAAAAAGTTTGTTCAGTCCTGATCTAAAACTAGGCTTTTACAGTTTTTAATGTTCTAGCACTTTGGATCAGGGGAGGTAAAACTCCCTAGCATCTGTACCTCCTTTCCTTATTCTTCTCTCATATGGTGTCAAATAGATGCTTCTGCTTGAACTGTTGAGTGTTTTTGGTGAGGGCAAGTTATCCAGGATATGACAGATTGATGAGACTCACTCATTCATATTTTCGATCATGGATCATGGATCGGGACCTTGAACTGCTGTACCATGCAGGCTGCAGGAGAGGCACCAGATCTGGAAAATCTAGTAAAAGGAAGGGACAAGGGGAATGGGGCTGACATTCAACCCAAGGTGCCCGGACCAGCCAGTATCAGGAAACCTCTTACTACATGAACCCTCTGGACCCTAAGGGGGATTGCAGGAGGTCCCTGGTTCCCCGCAGAGGATACAAGGCAACACCGGAGGCATGGTGAAAGCTTCTCAGAGTGGAACATGCAGAATGGACACACACTAGGACAGGGAACCAAAGATCCCAGCCTGGGGGTGGAGATCCTCAGACTGCAAGGAGAGCTGGACAAGACTCGTGATATGATCTGTCACATGTGGGCTGCTATGTGCATGGGTAAGGCCGAGGGCAACCTGTGGTGGGAGCAGAGGCCCTTGGAGGAAGACCAGTAAATTTGGCAGCTGGAGACAGTGTCCCACAAACTAGGGCCCAGCCGCTTGAAGAAGCAGCTGGAGGGACACCTCAGCCAGCCCCTCCAATACGACAGGGCCCAGAAGGCAGATAGCTTAAGGCCATGTTTGATGGGCAAGACGAACAGCTGCCTTATTTTTTGATGCAGGTTGCTGCATTCATGTTCAAATGGGAGCATACCTTCCCTTCCGAAGAGTCAAAGGTGTGGTGTGTTGCTGTTCAGCTGGAAGAGACAGCCTGAAACTAGCTGGTGGGGCTGTATGACATGGGGCCTCCTGAACTTGGAACCTTTCTCCTGTTTATGAATCCTCTGAGTGATGTTCAAAGACCCATTTTGCCACGACAGGGCAAAGGCCCACTTGATGTTGCTCAAGAACAGCAATTGGTCAGTGGCTAAATATGCTGAGGAGTTCCAGTGCTTGGTTTCCAAGATGCTTGACTGGTCAGAGGTAACTAAGATTCAATACTTCCAGGAGGGGCTGAAACTCAAAGTCTTGGAGTGCGCTATTGTATGTGACAACCCTAACACAATGATGAGATGGATGCTGCTGGCTGGGGCAGCATAGACACTATGCCACCAGGTCATGATGGTTTGCCAGAAGCAAAGCCCACCTATCGAACTCATGGCCAAAGGGAGCAGCAGAAAGGGTGGTCAATAGGAGTCAAACAGTGAGAAGGAGGGACATCATATTGCCAATTTCCCAGAGGCCCCCAAGAATGGTGGGGACAAGACAAAGAAGCTGGTTAAGATGAGCCAGGCTTCTCAATCCTGAGCTGCTTTAACTCTGGATGAGAGTAGCCTGCTTTTGCTGGTGCTGGTGGATGACATCTCACACACTTTGAGAGCCAGCGATGCTGAGCTAGCGGGAAACAAGTCTGTTGGGAATGCTTTGATGTGTGTTCCTGCATGGCAGGGGGTTGGACTGGATGGCCCCTGTGGTCTCTTCCAACTCTATGATTCTATGACTTGGACCTGCCCTAAGCGCCAAAGGCACTAAGAGACTGTGGTAAGTGGAAAGCACTCAGAGACTGTGGTAAGTAGAAGTGCAACTCCCTTCTTTGTGTCTATTAAGCTAAGACATGGCGGGGGGGGGGAGGCATTAATATGGACCTGATGGCCATAATAGATTTGGGTTGCACTCACTGTTTGATGAACTTGGCCATTGTGATGGGGATGGGACTGTCAGTGGAAGAACTGGACAACCTCATTACTGTTTTTGCAAATAGATGGGTGGGAAATGCAAGAGGACCTGGTAATGCACCAGAGTTCCCCAATGTTCCTGAGGCTGGAGGACCATTGGGAAACAATCCAATTTGCATGAGCACAAACCACCCATTACCCAGTGGTCCTTGGTCAGAACTGGCTGAAGTTCCGTGATCCTTACATGGATCTGGAACTGTGTGTTTTTCTGAGCATATATGCAGAAATCATGTTTGAAACAGCTGTCAAAAATTTGAGGGGGGGCCAACATCAGAAAAGGTCCCTAGTGCCAAAAATGAATCAAAGACTCTAACATTAGTGGATGGCATTGTGAGGGAACTCCCAGTGGAATATGCGGACTTGTGGGAGGTGGGCAATCATCCCAGAGGGACACAGATTGTGCCATCAGACAGGAATCTGGGGGAACCGTACTCAAGAGCAAATTGTATGCAATGTTCCCTAAAGATATGGAGGTGTTAAGAGAATTTATAGCTTATTGTTGGAAACTGCCTTGGGTCCCATTTTGGGGGAAAGAGGGCATATAAATATAATTAATTAATTAATTAATTAATTAATTAATTAATACAAGGCTTTATAAGACCAACACAATCTACCATGGCAGCACCTGTCTTCTTTTGTGACAGGAAGGATGGATCACTGAGGTTGGGAATGGATTTTAAGAGGTTAAATACTGTCTTTATCTCAAATCAATATACCATACCCCTCATGAAAGATTCATTAGTGCACTTGGCTACTGGGAAGATATTACCAAGTTGGATTTGAGAGATGCATATTACTGGGTGCACATCAAAGAGGGGAATGAGTGGAAGACAGCATTTAGTACACACCCGGGGGCATTTGGATTTCTTGTAATGCCCTTCAGACTTTCCAGAGCTCCCAGAGTGCAACGAGGTTTTGCATCAACAACTGTACCGGGGGTGCAAGTATAGCTAGATATGGTATAAATTTACAGCCACCCCTATGCGACCATGTCATTTGGTATGCAAAGTCTCAACCTGTATGTCAAACTGTCTAAATTTAAATTTCACACTAACAAGTTAGATTATTTATAGCACAGGATCTCTGATCAGGGCACAGAAATGGTCCCAACCGAAGTACAAGGGGCACCGGGTGGAAACCACCAAAAACATGCAAGCAGTTACAAAGTTTCCTGGGGTTTGCCAATCTTTACAGGCAATTCATCCCTGACTTTGCCCAGGTGGCCTTGCCACTGACAGACTTGTTAAAGACCAAGAAAACTGAAATGAAGGCACAGGATGGGAAGCCTCCAGAAAAACCCAATCCTAGTGCAAAGATTAATCGGACTTTGGAATGCCAACAAACCTTTGAGAAATGGAATTGATTGTTTAGTTCAGAATCTATCTTGAAACATCCAGCCCTTGCCAGCCCCTTCGCAGGACAAGTATAGTAATTCAGCCATAGGTGCTGTCCTGCTGCAAAAGGATGAGGTGAGGCAATTAAGACCATATGCCTATCTGTCCAAAAAAATTTGATCAGGCTGAACTTAATTGGCCAATCTGGGAAAAAGAGGCTGTCACCATAAAAAGAGCATTAGAAGCTTGGAGGGAACTGTTACACCCAAAAGTAACCCTAAGAGAGGGCCCCTAAATTGGCATGACTTCCCCCACATTGGATATTGGCTAGCAAAGGTCAGTTGCCAGTAAAAATTAGTTTTGAATTCAATTCTCAAGACCAGCAATGCCTTTGCTGCTGTATGGGAACGTAGACAGCATCCCTTAGGCTAAAGGACAACGACCTATTGTTCTCAGTCACATATCTCTAGGCAGCCACAATACATTTTCTCCTTGATTAACCAAAAGGTTGCCTCAGCCCCTAGCCACACTGATGAACTTTGCAAGGATAGACAATCAACGTCTATCAAATTGAAATGATAATCCTATCATGTACCTGGACTTTCCTGAGAGAAACAATACCGAGGAAAGGTTGTGATATTTGCCTAATATTATATTCCACAATCATCGCCCACTAACGCCACTTTGCTAGCCTATACACCGCCTGAGGACAGAAATTGCCTATAAAAATCCTCACTTTCTGAGCCTCTTCAGAGAGCCTCCCAGACCAGACAAGGGCCCGTTTCGCTGCTACCAAGGTGTCCCACTTAAGCCTCTCAGAGGCTGCTGAGAGCTAAACACGACTCGCGTATCCGACTCGCTGCGAAACCCCGCTGCTTCCAGCCTTCCAGCCCCAGGATCCAGCCTCCCCTTGGTGCTTTACACTGAGCCTTCGCTAATCTTCTCCTTTCCAGGACACCTAGACTAAGGTCCGTATGCCCTCTCTCCCCAACTGCCTCTCATTTCCAACTTTGTTTCTGTAGCCCTTGTGTGATTGTAGGATTATTTGTTAACGTGTGTTGTGCGTTTCTTTGTTAGTTTTAATAAATTTACTTTAGACTGTTCCTCTGACTCTTGTGTGGTTCTGACCCTGTAGACATAGGGTTAAAGATCCCTTGCCCTGACCTCTCGCAAGCTTTGAGTGTCTCTGTTAATTCCCTTAATTTGAAGTCTGTTTGGGTGTCCTCGAGATACCCCCAATTTTCAGGGTAACAGAACTAAAGGTCCTTTTGAAATTTGGACTGACCACATAAATCTGGTTGCCCTCCCAACGCCATGCAGACTAAGCCCCAAGCAGGAACGTTGGGCAAAATTATTTTATAAGTTCAAGTTTTGCTGGGGAAAAAGAATCTTTTAGCTGATGAGCTTTCCACATTGCCACAACATGAGTGCCAAAAACCAGTGGTAGTTTACCCCATAGCAACTGGGGCTGGCAGTTACCATGCACAGCCACATTAACTAAGAACAGAGAAGCTTGTAAAACCTTATCGGAAAAAGTTCCTGAAAGGTGTTAAACAAGACAACTGAGAAAGGAACATGAAACAGAACTGAATGACTGGGGAGGGGTTTGGTGCAAACGGGTTTGGTGTAAATTGTATGTGCCTGAAACCATGTACACTCAGGTTTTGCAATGCTTCCACAATGCCAAGTCAGCAGGTCATTGGGGTTTATCAAAACTCTGCACCTAATGTACAGGGATCATTGGTGGCCCAGACTCCAAGAGGATGTTTATGCATCTGTGCAGATGCCCAGTGTGTGTGCAGAGTAAACAGGCGGGGGAAAACCAAGAGGACTGTTACAACCATTGCCCACACCTCCAAACCCCTGGATGCATATCAGCATGGACTTTATAACTGATTTGCCTAAGAACCACCAAAAAACTGTAATCTGGGTAGTCACCAATCTGCTTTCCTAATTTTGTACCATGCAAAAGCCGACAGCCATCCAACTGGCTGAGACGTTTGGTGCAGCATGTGTACAGATTACACAGGGTCCCCTTAAAGGTGATTACAAATTGTGGCACCCAATTCACTTCTCATTTTGGGAAAGCTGTCATGAGATTGTTGGGGGTGGAGCAGGGACTGAGCACTTCTCATCACCCTGAAATAGATGGGTAAATGGAAAAGGTGAATAAAATGCTGGAAAATGACTGGGACTCTTTGTTGCCCTTTGCCAAGATGGCTTACAACAATGCAGTATACCAAAGCACTGGACATGCACCCTTGGAAATCATATATGATCAAACTCAGAAACGCCTACCACCCTTGAAGTCATCCAGACTAACCTGCCTTTGGTGACTGAATGGGCAAATAAAGTAAAATCTGCCTGTCCCACCTTTGTAAATGCCCTGAACTATGCTAAGAAAAATTAAAAACAAACAAACATGCTGATTGAAAGAGAGGCACCGTGTAGCACGTTAAACCTGGAAGCAGAGAATATCTGTCCACCAAGTTCTTAAAGTGCCCACTGCCCTCCAAAGTGTTCAGGAAAATTGTTCGGGAAAATTGCTGTGTTCAATGCTTACCCCAAATAAATGCTTCATAAACAACTCTTGAGTGTTTTCTGTGACGACAAGTTATCAAGGACATGACACACACGTTCTGTCTTTGGCCCAGTGTTATTCAACATCCTTATCAATGATTTAGCTTAGGGGACTGTCGGGCTTGCCCTCCATATGTAGGGGATAATGGTTTAGTGTGTAGATTGTGCATGTACTACTGTTAGTAATTTTCCTAATGGCTTTGTAGTAAGGATAGCGCAGGTGTACATTCCTAAGTTGTAGTTCTCATAACAGTCGCTAGAGGAGAAAGATAGTAGCTATGGTGACCTAGCGGTCATCCTGACCTCCAGTAGAGAAAATACGCACTTGCTTATCTCTTGTGTGAAGCTGTACTGTTTAACCTTAGACACTTTGGGAAATTTTGCCACTTCTGTCTTTTGACATCTGTGTTCACTGCTCTGCATCTTCTCAAATAAATCTGCTATGCAAGTTTATTGATCCTGTGTACGAGTCTGATCCTAACAGGAATATAGGGCATTCTTTTCAAATTTGCAGATGACACCAAATTAGGAGGGGTAGCTAACACCCCAGAGGGCAAGATCAGAATTCAAAATGACCTTGAGAGATTAGAGAGCTAAGCCAAAACTAACAAAATTAATTTCAACAGCGCAAAGTATAAGATACTACACTCAGAGAAGAAAAGAAGAAAAGAACAGATACAAGATGGGTGACACAGTTCCTCAATCAGTTCCTGTGAAAGGGATCTAGGAGTCTTAGTAGATCACAAAGTGAACATGACTCAGCAGTATGATGCAGCAGCTAAAAAAAACAATGTGATTCTCAGCTGCATCAATAGGACTATAGTGTCTTGGTCAAGGTAACACCACTCTATTCTGCTTTGGTCAGACCCCACCTGGAATACTGTGTCCTGTTCTCAGCATCACAGTTCAGGAAGGCCATTGACAAGCTAGAACATGTCCAGAGGAGGCAACCAAAATTGTAGATGGCCTGGAAAACATGCCCTAAGAAGAGCAGCTTAGGGAGCTGGGTGTGTTTAGCCTGGAGAAGAGAAGGTTAAGAGGTGACATGATAGCCATGTCTAAATATTTGAAGGGATGTCATATAAAGGATGGAGCAACCCTGTTTTCTGCTGCTCCAGACAGAGCAATGGTTTCAGACTGAAGTCAGCCCTCCACATTTGTGGGTTCATTTCATGGATTTGATTAGTCACAGATTATTTGCTGTCAGCTCTGCCGCTGCCCTATGCCATTTTTAATAGGGACTGCAGACCTTGTCAGACTGAGAAACTGCAAATGAGGCTAGTAAGTCTGTTACTGCCCTGGCTAGCCCGAGCTTGTGGGATATAAAGATATCTCTTGATATCAATAACTCGGCTTCACATACCCATTCCCCTCCACATGCTTGCAAGGCCCTCGGACAAGCACGCATACAGGCTTGGCCGATAATCGCCGTAATATTCCAAAACAATACAGGCAGGCCAGAAATAGCTGACTCGCAGCTTTAGGAGACCTCAAGGCAAGTACCTCAATTAGGTATGCACGCAACTTTCAAAAGATCCTCTGCCCCGCGCTGGCAGCTTGATGATCTGACTATACAACGCTCAAGTACTCCGTATTTGCATACCGGCTATCCTACTGACAATTTGGCTATAATTCAATCATTCAAATTCTGACCTTTCGGAGGCTTTGTCTCCAGCCCCAAACTCATTGTTTTCCCCAAGTACAAACTAGCCTGCGGTCACAATTCTCCTTATAAAAACCCCTGACTTTGAGTGCTTCCTCAGATCACTCTTGGCTTCCATCCCACCTTGCTGCTGCTTTGTCCAGTGAGCCTTCCCCTCAGCTCCACGTGCTGAGATCCACGCTCCCCAGCTTCTCCGCTTCCGACTGGGCTTCAGGACAGGTGAAGTATCACCCAAACCAACTCCTCCTCTAAAAATCCCTCTATCCCACTCCAACCTTTATTTCTTTAGTTATCTGTGTGAGTGTGCCGCATACACTGTTTGATTGTGTTTTTAATAAAACATCATTTATTATTTCAACTTCTGTGTGCTTCTTGACTTGGCCTGACCCTGTAAACATAGGGTTCAAGATCTCGCTATGTTACCCTGCCTCTCATATTGCTTAGCAGTGCTCTTGGCTAATTTCCCCAACTTATAAAATTGAGAGCGCATTTAGGTGTCCCTCCTGGGACCCCCAGGAATCAGGGTAACAAGTCCCCATTAAAAGTGGTGTGGGGCAGCAGTGGAGGTGACAGTAAGCCCCACCGGCCACCCCCTTCTGCCTTATGAAGGAACCCTGATGCCTCAAAGGAATCCACAGTGGGTTGAATATGTTGATCATATTTTTTTTTGTGTGTTAAATATGGTTTGGGAGGGCTTAGAGTTATTCATGTTTTTTTCACTTTCATGGAGGTCCTGTGCCTGTAACCCTAGCGAATGTGGAGGGATGACTGTACAGGAAAAGATTCCATCTAAACATAAGGAAGAACTTCCTGATGGTAAGGGCAATGGACTACACTGCTTGGGAGTGTGGTGGAGTTTCCTTTGGAGGTTTTTAAACAGAGACTGTATGGTCATCTGTCGGAAACACTTTGATTAAATACTCTTGTATGGCAAAGAGTTGGACTTGATGGTCCTTGTGGTCTTTTCCAGCTCTATGATTCTATTATTCTACTATTTGTTTTTTCCCCTGACCTGGTTTGGACACTGGGTGCCTGTTTTCCCCACTGTGCTTCAGCCTCCCCGCTCCATTTTGATATTTGCAATTTTTCCCTGAGGGAGGTCCTGTGCCCCTAACCCTAGTGAATTTGGGTAGGTAGCTGACTGTATACCAATTTCTCTCTTTTCCTACCACTTTTCCTCCTTGATCCTCAGCTTACTTCCATTGCTGCAAACTGAATTCATTGTGTGGCAGAAGAGCAACGGAGATGATAGAACAGCATCAGCATTCCACAACAGCTCCAGCTAATTTAAGGACAAACACCTGCTGCTCAGGAATGTATCACTTCTATTAATTACAGACCACTATCACTGACCTGCCAAAATTACTGGATTTATTCTGATAGCTTGCTTCAGAACTTGATGAGAGCTAGACTCAAATCTATCCTGGCTGCCTGACTGGAGGAAGTAAGGAGGGGACTGAGGAACTGAGGTGAAGCTCCCTCTGAATCTCAGCAGGCACATTCTTGTTCTTTGTTTGTTAGTGGTCCCGCCTGCTTCTTGAGTCTCTAACACACTCAGCCTCTCTCTGCTTGGGCTCCTCATCCTGCTCCAACTTGCCAGAATCCCACAAAGTCCTGTATCCTGAAGCCACCTACTGCCTCACAGTAGAAATTTGCAGCTTGCATGCGAGCTCTGACCTCATTGCCTGACATCATTGGTGCCACTTCACTGAGTGACTTCATAGTGCCACTTATTGAGTGCCCAATGTTAAATTAGACACAGATATATATAGATACAATCAGATATTATTAGTGGAAAATTAACTGGAGTTAGTGGAAGCTTGACCAGATAATTATAGTTAAGACTAGAGCCCAGAAAGGGTACACACAGGCAAATTAAACTCAGAGCAGTCTGACCCAAAAGGCAATCTTTGATTACTGTACTCCCTTAGAAACCAGTGTACAGCATGAGAACAATAATGCAACAGGTACTTCAATGAACCTTGACAATGAGATCATAAGTAATGTACAGGATCAGCAGAGTCCTGCGGAATTGGATTACCAAAATGAGAAGACAATTGGTAATTGGTCTTTGGACCCGGGGCTCTTGGCCAGGATTCCAATGGCTACAGCTCCTAGGCATTTGTATTCCACAAGCCCCAATACCAGTGGCAATATGATGGAGAAATCTACAGGGAAATCTCACAGGCTGGATAGTGGTCATGTTCGTATCATCTACAGCCACTTGAGAGACCAACGCTTTCTTTCAGTACAGGCCAATCAGCCATTTTTTTGATAAATTGCATGCTATAAGACAAGAGATTTCTGGACGTAAGGTAACACTATGAACTATTGTTGCTCTGACAGAACTGGGAATCTTAAAAGCAGCACCTCCAACAAACTCCTCAGATAGAGATTTGGCATACCTCCAGGTAATCGGCCTAAAGTGCCCAACAGACGTAACAGTAAATGATGATTGCCCCCTTATTAATAATACAAACTCTCTGGGGCAATTAGAAGAAATAATGTGTGACTGGTATATACATTCTGAGAAGACACCAGAGATTCCAGCTGGAGATAGTGCTGTAAAAAGTAGCTTGGAGGATCTCAACCTGACTTTTTCAAATCCAGACTTATTAGTTCTAGATGAATGGCATGATGACATCCTAGAAAATGATAAATTTCAGTCCCCACCTCCATCTATAGAAACAGTAGGTGAAAATGCTCTGCAGGTGAATAATGATCAATCACAACTATCAGAGTGAGTAGGCTCTGGCTTCAGTAAGCCAATACCTGCAGAAGTACCACTGTTTAACACTGAGAGCTATATCATCATTTTTAATTGGCCACTAAGGAGACCAAATAATGTACGGTTCACATCTTTGGAAACGTTAAAGGATATGTTAGATGTATTGGGGGCTGGATGGGATTACTCTGTAGATATTAAATGTTCTTGTGTGTCAACATCCAAAAAGTTGAGAGGCATGGTGATTTTGTCTTTTATAAATAATCACCATGCCCATCACTTTTGGTGTCAGCTCTACAAATCTGAAGAAAGAGAAATTTCATTCAAATGGGGTCTGCATGCACACTTCCAAAAAACCAATCCTGTTTTATGTTTGAATTCTCGTTCCCATAAGTCAGCAAGTCCAATGAAGGAAAAACATTATTTAAATTGTAAAGGAGCCTTCCCTGGAAAATGAGCACCTCTGGTGCCTGCTTACAATCTATCTCCTAAAGGGCTGGGCTGTAAAACCCAGAAATAACTTGTACCTGGGACATTATACCATCCTGCCACAACCCCAAAAACACACACCCCTGAGAATCCTATTCTACTATTTATGTTACGATACCGAGATACTAGCTTCTAAAGACAGATTATTCTACTGTCAGGACAGCAGAGCTGGCAGTGCTAACCTGTAAACTGTCGTGTATCCTATACAATAATATGTTCCAACATATTTCACTCTGTCTGCTTCACAGGGATTGGTACTAGGATCATAACTGAAGTTCATATTGTGTTTATGCACAATATGAGTAAGAGGCATGCTTTTAATATAGCTTCTGTTTAGTGTGTAGAGCTGCAGAGTCTGGGAACAGTGGTGGGATGTGCCTGCTCCTCTGAGAGAAAAGCAAGAGGTTAGTGTCTGGGCATGGCATCAATGCGGCAGGGGGGTCGTTATAATAATGGGCAGCAAGAAGGAAGGTGGAGTTGTGAGGTAATCTTCTCTACAGTAAATAGAATGCTTTCACGGGCAAAGTGAGCTTATCAAGCATTACTATAAAATACAGGAATTTACTTGTCTTTCAGTTCTGGCACTGTTGCAAGGTATGCAAATGCTTGCTTCTATTCTCATCAAAGTTACTTGACTTCCTGAACTTTGCTGCTGTAGTCTGAAGTTTAGCAGTGTATATCACACCTACCAAAGGGAAAGAGATTATTCCATGTCATGAACTGGCTGATTGAGTAACTAAGCCATTTTCTGGTAAATTCTCAAATTTTAAAATGGATTTTAAGAAGGTTAAGCAGAACAGCTGGAGAAAAACACCTTTTCAATTGTGCCAAAAGTAGAACTTTCCAGTTTGGGCTGAGGAAGGGTATTTCTCCAGGTGTTGGACAACGTCATATTATCCTTGCCCATTCTAATTTAAACAGAAATTATTAGAGTCCACAAAATGTACAGGGCCACAGCTTCCACTTCACTGGTTAAGTAACGGTCCCTTTGATATATAGAAATATCTTGGTCAACAATTAGGCATGGAATAGGTATCTCAGAGTCCTTTGGAACCTTAAAGCTGAACCAACAATTGTGACATAAAAATTAGAGGACTGAAAACTACTCCATAAAATTTATCAGGCTCCATAATCTGCCAGTTTCTGAGGACACTCCCCCCCCATGGGTCCTTAGTCTGAGAGCTTCTTCCACCAGCTTTTGCTGAGGCACTAAACTACACATCCCTTCATCCAAGGACAGATAGCCACTTATATGCTATAATGCTTACCTGGACCTGTGTGATAAAGGTCACTGCTGGGGAGGGTAACCTTTTGATGGTCTCCATGAGAGAGAGGGTAGGAGGCTGGTGACTGGCACCTTGTGCCAGATCGCAGGATACGATGGGGGGGGTGAGGCTGGAGGCTATTTAAGCCTGATCGCCCCTTTCCGTGGCCTCTTTGATCTTCAGAGCATGAGAGTCCAGGACATTCCTAGCATGAGGGTCTGTCAGGCTTTGGGCGTGGGTCAACAGGCAAAAGCAGTTTCAGGGTTTAAAATCTGTGCTGCTCCTGCTGATCACCTGTTGTGGGGATTGATAGTTTTTTTGTTATTTTGCCCAGCTCCTCAGTTTTTAATAATTAAGTTTTGAGGCCTGTAATCGGAGGCCTATGAACCACTTATTCCTGTGCTCAATTTGGGGCCTATCAGGCCTTCTGAGGCCTACCAGTCCTTCTATTGGTGTGGTGCCTGCGTAGCCTGTTTACCATGTGGTCCATTAGAGGCTTATTGGTGCCTTTTAGGCCTGGTTGGTTCGTGTGGCTGCTTAGGGGCCTACAGGACCTAGTTGTATCTGGGCTTGCTTGGCCTCCTTTGCCCACACTGGGATTAGTGGTATACTGGGCCTGGTGGTTGGGTAAAAAGGCCTGCTAGGCCTTGCCAGCCACATTGTTTTGTAGAGGCCTTATGCGTCTGGGCCTTGTTCCATCGTCCTGCTAGACCTATTGCTTATTGTTTTCCGCTAGTGGTAGGAGATTTTTGCCCTGTCCTGTTGGATTTATTTATTTATTTATTTATTTATTTTATATATATTCACACACACACACACACACACACACACACACACACATTGGGTGGCCCATCAGGGCCTTGTCCCCCCGCCCCCACACACATACTTGCTAGAACTCCATTTAATTGATTTGATTAGAGGGCCTGGGATTAGTACCTAGGCCTTAATAACTATAGTTTCTATAGTCCATATATTGATACCTTGTTTTACTACTTTGTTGATTCCTTTACAATTTGTGTGCCAGCAGTTTAATAGCGATAGAAAGAAATATAGCAATAAAAACAACAACTTTAATAATAATAATGCATTGGAAGCATCAATAGCAATTTAGTGGGATGTACAGGTGTGTGTGTACACACACACACATGCATACCTTACCACCTTATTTCTTTTTTTTAAAATATTTTTATTAAAGATTTTAATTAAAAATAAAAAACCCCTCCCCACTTCCAAGCTTGTTTTCCAGTTGAATTTGCATGTATCCATTCCATTCATACATAATTGTTGCTTACTCAAGGGATTTGTTACATCTTACATTGTTAGACAATTGCTTTGTTATCTTACTACCTTGTTACATGGTTACATTATTATTTTACCTTGCTACATTATTACATTGCATTACTTATAATCTTGCTTTATTCTTATTTCTTTTCTTATATTGTCTTTATCCAATCCAAAACTTCTCTCCATTCCCTTTCAAAGTTCTGGATAGGTTTATTTCTCAAAGAAAATGTTAACTTTTCTGTCTCTACCATATCCAGGACTTTTAATTTCCATTCTTCTATATCAACATATTTCCTTTCTTTCCAATGTTGCGCATATATCAGCCTTGCAGCAGTGTTACCACCTTATTTCAGGTGTTCAGCTTCCTTTAAGGTTTGACTGGGGGCAGTTAGTGGTATTAGAAATAATAACAAGAAGAATAACATTAATAATGATAATGATGCAGTGGTAAAAGTAGCAGTTTAATGGGGTTTGTGCAAGTATGTGTGTGTGCATGCATGCACATTGTAAACTGCTAGCCTACTGATTCCTACCTGATTGGTTTAAAACACTACTACCAACAACAATAATGCTACAGTGGCAGTTTAATGAGGTTTGCACAGGCGTATATGCACATGCATTTGCTTGCATGCATGCATGTAGACTTTAGTATCTTATTCATTTACTACTACCTTATTGATTTAAAACAACAACAATGCAGTAGCAGCATCAGTGGCAGTTTAGTGGGAGTGTGTGCAGATGCATGTCCACACATGCATCCATGTAGACCTTTATACCTTATTGATTCCTTTAAGGTTTTAGTGTGTGTGGGTTTCACACAGGTGTGTGTGTGTGTACACACATGCATGCATACACATGCATGCAGATGTAGACATGGTGTATATGTATAAATAGTATGATGTACTTAGTTGCTATTTCAATTTTTGCCTCTGACACAACAATTTAGACCTCTGGTTAAATTACAGAGGAGTCTGCATTAGCAGCAGGAAACGTAAGAGAAAACCCTCTCAAAAAGTGTTCCAACTGAGTGTCTTTGCCCAGCTACTTCCCCTTCATCTCCAAATGAAGGGGGACATAACTTTAGCTCCCATCTTAGGGCAGGTGGCAGCTTTAGAGAGGGCTCTATCACTGCTGATTACCACTTCCCAGAGCTCCATGCCATCTGGGACACATAAGGACATAGTGTAAAGTTACTAATGAGATTTTTGACTGTTGGTAGCTCTTGGGGAACAACTGTTGTGGGACCAAAGGCTGATGATGCCATAAGCAACGTTTTGGAGAAGGCAAGAGTGCAATCAGCCCAGTGAAGCTATTCTCTGTCTTAAGATCCCCAGGCTGGACAGCATGGACCAGGTGAGTCTGGCAATGCAGCTTATAATCAACAGGGTTTAGAAACATGGTCTTCAGGGAAAACCTGGGGTGAACTGGGGATTTTCCTGTATGGGAGGGGAGACAATTGCCTTTTGGACTGTATCCACAGAACAGCAAGCCTGCAACAGTTATGACTTCTCTGAGAAAACATGGGAAAGGAGTTCAATGCCTAGAAAAGGGGAAACCTAGGAAAGAGTGGGTGGATCAGACGTGGGCCAAAACCTGGTTCCCAGGTGTTTTTATTTATGCCGCAATCATCATAGGAGTGTAAGTTGATATGCCTTATCTCCAAGTTAGTATATTGACATTATTTGTCATCCAATGCTGACTTCATGGGATTTGCATGGTCTTTCATGATGAATCTTTCAGTAGAAGAGTGTAATCAATCCTTCCCTTTCCAAGGATCTGTTGGAAGCCCAGTTATGTATGCAGGCTAAATGATGCATATCACAACAGACATACAGTTAACAAGATCTCAACAGCACTATCCCTTGCCTGAGGGCACCCCCTCCCCTGCCCACCGGATGGGGTGCTGGTTTCCAGGGAAACCAGTGTTGGAATTGCTGGACCAACCAGGGGGCAAGGATATGAGAGGCATTCTGACAGGAACGTTCCTCAGGCTCATAGCCCCTCCAGTCCACCAGATACTGCAACCAGTGACCCCGTCAATAAGAGTCCAAGTTTTGCACCGCTTCATATTGTGGCTTGCTGGCCACCAGAACAGCAGCAGAGGCAGGACATCCTGACAGTGCGGACTAGCAGAATCTGCAGGTGCCAGCAAGGAGCGATGGAAGACTGGATGCACCTTGAAGGATGCTGGCAGCTTGACCCAGTAGGAACTTGGGTTGATCACCACTTCCACTGGGAAGGGACTGAGACTGATTTTTGAAAAAGGCCCTGTTTCTTGTCAGATTTTAGGTGCGGCATGGCAAGATGGCAGGTCCTGATATGTGACTGCAGCATGGTGTTCTGGGTGGTGCGCTAGGCCCAAAATTGCCACTGGGATTTTGCTGGGATTTTGCCACTGGGAACTCACCTGGGATTAAGTGATGTTGCCACTATGAAAAGGTTTGTTGCCTCTTTTGTTTCAGGAGTGCACTGGGCCTCCTCCTGATGTTGGTCATTCATCTTGGTGGGAATGACTTGGGCTTGCTGATGGACAAGACCCTAGTTCTGTAAGCTTTAAAGCATTTTCACACTATAGAAAATCACTGGGCTGGATTTTCCCTTGTTTTTTTCTGCCATTTTAACTGGTCAAGTGTGGTGGGGGACAGGTGTTCCCAAATGCATTAATCGGACCTGGAGGAGGGCCAACACTGAACTTTCCAGGGCCCTGGGCAGGGGGTTGGGCCACTTTCTTCCTCACCTTAGCATAATTTTCTGATGGCCAGAGATCTGTAGGGTTGATGGGATTCATTTGTCAGATAAGGAGAATATGTTGTTCCTGGGGAGTTGCAACAGCAGGTGAGGGCCATTTTGGCCAGCCTAAGCAGATGCTTGTCCTTTGTCTGTGGCAGGTGGTGGAGGGGAAAATTTAAGACTTCGGTGATCACCTTCTGGCACCCTTTTGGTGTAGGGTAGAGTTCTGGGGGCCCTCTTTAGGGCTCTGCATCCCAGTGGGTGGGGAAGAAGCCTACCCCTGAGGATAACCTGGGATTCAGGTGTTCATTTGTAGGGTCCTGTGCTTTGGATGGGAGTCCCTGGGTTACTTTCCAATTAATCTGAACCAGAACTCAGTCCATAATATTTGAATTGCCCTCAGGGCTTAGGTGTTTCACCCAAGGGAAGGCTGAGGAAGTTTTCAGGTGGTTGACACCTCAGCTGGACCTGCATCAAGCTTCTGCCCCATTTCTAAGCCAACACAACTTAAATAGGTTAGGTCAAATAAAGTAGCCTTTATTTAACCCAATTTTCTTTGTCTGGTTTCCTTATTTCATAGTTGATCACCAACTTCTAATACTGTAATTTAGTACTAATAAAAAGAATATAAAAAAATAACAATACTGTAATATAGTACATGTGGGTTTGCCTTTTTAAAAAAACCCAGAAATTAGAGCTGGAATGGGACTTCTGGATTTTAAATTATACTAGTATGCCCCATGTTTGGATTGGGTAAAATAATGTATAAATTAAAAAAAAAAAGATTTTCCAATTGGAAGCATTCAGTTTAAGGTTCAGATGGCATGTGTATCTATGGTGCAATAAAGCAGAAGTAAATCAAGACTTCAAAAACTTTAAGTAGGAAGTACATAATATTATAAAGTATTTAATATTTACAGGCAGAAATTTTATAAAAAAAATAGCAGAGTGGACATCTCCTCAAGAAGCTTTCATAATAGAAGGAAAAAATGTTAAAAATGCCACATTTAAAATATAAAGACCTGCTGAATTGGGAAGATAACTAGCCTAGACTTAAAACAAGAGACCCACGGGATGGAACTCCAGTGGTTCCCTTATAGACAACTTCAGGAAAGATTTTAAATCCATAATAAAATGCAAGGTATCAGGAAAGAATATACCAGATTAGATGAAATACTAACAAAAAACAAGCAACAGTAGTAAATAAATTATATAAGATTCTATCGGGAAGAGAGATGGAGCAAGAAATTATAAAAGAGAATAGAATTAAATGGGCACACAAAATTGATTATTCAGTAGAATTGAAAACATGGCAACAATTCTGGTATAAAGATTTAAAATTCACTTTAAACATAGGATTGAAAGAGAATTATTACAAAGAATTATACCAATGGTATATGATGCCATCTAAATTATTTTGGATATACGAAAAAGGAGAAAGAACTTGCTTGAAGTGTAAAGAAAATAGAGGAACACTTTTTCATATGCAGTGATCATGACTAGAAGCAAATACATATGACAATATCTAAAATGTTTGACACTCAATTTGAGTTGAAACCAGAATTATATTTTCTAAATATGAATAATAATCATTCAGTGATAAAGAAGGATTACAAATTAGTTTATACTTGATCACTTCAGGAATAATAAATTTTGTGGGAAGAATGGAAAACTAAAGAAAAGCCTTTGTTAAATGATTGGCTTATAAAAGTAATGGCCATGATGGAGATTCAGAAGCTAACAATGTAATAAAGGAGAATTCAATAGAACAATCTGACAGTGATTGGAGGCTGATAATGGACTACATCAAACATTGGCAGAAGAAATAAACATGTTAATGTAAGACTGACTTAATGAAACAGTTTAGTGGTATAAAGCATTTTAATAGGAAAAATATTAAAAAGGAATTTGATAGAGAAACAAGGAAGACAGGTAGAAACAGATAGTGGCTAACCTGAATTATAAACCCAAGTGAAAAGCAATAAAATGGGAGGCATGGGGGGGGGGGGGGAGGGTGAAATATTTATTTTAAAATGTAAAAAAATGTAAAAAGTGATATATGCATGTGTTGACTTTTTTGATGTGCTTCATTAATAAATATAATTTTAAAAAAACAGATATACTGGGAACTGTTATCACATCTGCTACTGCTGCCAGGCATACCACCTACTGAAAAATGGAGGATCAATAATCCCAGCTGAGTGGTCACTTTTCTGTAGCAATGAATGGTAATTATCCTTGTTTGGTTTCTTTATGTATTTTTAAAACAAAATTTACAAATTTTCATAAAAAAAGACAGTAAGAATGAGATTTAAAATAATACCATGGAAGTAAAATGGAGAGATTCTTCTAGCTTGCTAAAGTGATTAGATCTTAAAACCTTGGATTTGAATCTCCGTTTATTCAGTCATGTTTGTGGTACCTCTTTTCCTGACAAGTTCTTCAATGTAAACAGTTGTATAATTGAAAATAAAGTACAAGGACAACCATTTCATGTTGGGAATACGTATATTTCCAGGGCAGATTGGCACTTCTGTAAGAACCTAACAAAATTGAAAAATGTCTTCAAATATGGAACCGGAAAACAACAATGGAGGTTGAAGTGATTGATTTGTTCCTAGCTGTCTGGTACTGTGGATCATAAGGCACTCAGCCCACCAAGTATATTTACCCCTGAGGCTAGTCCTGTTCATAATATGCACCCAAGGGGCCTCTGGACATTAGCTTCTTGATCAGCTAGACTCTATACTGAAGAAAGTTTAATACTGGGAAAACCTATAAGTTGCAGCAGGTGAGGGGACAGGAGTCCAAAATTTCACACAATATAAATAAAGCCTTAAACCAAAGTAGATCCCAGGCTTTGTGTGAATGCCATATATAAGATGCCACACAAAGATGTGTTTCAAGAAAGTTTTTGCAATTGAGAAAATGCTTTTCATTCTTGTTAAAACAAACAAACATACAAGCTGAAATGGACTTTTGGGAAGAAAGGTAGTGAACTGTATCAACAATTTCTCACCAATTTCTAAACTACTATATTAGAATAGCAGTTTTCATTTACTTTTCTGATGTCTCCTGCTGCTAGCTACAGCAAAGCAACAAAATGAGCAAACAAAATGGAGGATTTCACAATGGGTGAAAAAGGATAGTTCAAATTTCCTTGTTGCTTAAAATGATAGTAGCAGCTACTCCAAAAAGCATGGAATCCATGCAAATATTAAATATACAGTGCAATCCCATACATTTCTACTCAGAAGTAAGCCCTACTGAATACAATGGGACATATTTTCAGGGAGGTCTGGGGGAAGATTATAGCCTTAGTGATTTAAGTAATCATCTGACTGTGTCAACACTCTCCTCCCCACCAGCTGGGACATAAATTGCACAAAATAAAAAGGCTCTGGCTGCAAATGATTATGTATGTGGGGCATACCCTCAGTATCACAACTGTATGAAACCCCTCCCCTTTACAGCTGTGTTTTAATTTCATTTTCTATTTTTTTTAAAGAATCTCTTGTGCAAATACATTCCAAGGTATCAAAATTAAGTACATACCTAATTATGAAACTTGACATCCTTAGTGTTGTAAAACCTGCCTAGCTGCCCAGAGGGAGAGAGAGACATGAAAACCTTCAGATATCCTATTTATGTAAAACATATTTTTTTAAAAAGGACCCCTCATTCTCCAGCATCTTGGAGAGGGTTAAAAAAATGGAATCAGCTGACTTAATTCATCTGCATACAAGAACTGCTGCTAACATAAACCCTCAGAAGCAACAGCATCAAATCAAATAAATAAATAAATTGGATTTAGTTCAGTTCTCCTTTTTAATGCAGTCATGGGAAAGACAGCTTGCTTAACTCAAAAGGTGGCAAAACACTGCAGCAGAGCTAGGAAGGCAAAAAATCTTACCTTCTGAGGGAAAGAGGGCAGCTTGACTTAATTTGAAGGCACCTGAAAAGAGTTTTGGACCAGATCCTAGCTGTAGTAATTGAAAGGGCCGCTGGCATTCAGAAAGAGACCCCCCTGGTACAGCTAAAAATAGATTTGGATGGTCTTGAAGGAGCTGAGGCTTTGCTTGGAATAAGAGAGGGTAGCCTTAAAGGTACAGAAGAGGTTTCTGAAAGTATAAAAGCAGTGCTCTGACATGGAATAAGTTAAGATACATGTGCCGTGAGAACCAAGGAGCCACAGAAAACAAATGCTACACAGTGAGGTGTGCATAAAGGAACAGAATTAGCTAGAAATAATTGGAGAAGTGACCTGTGCAAATTTGTCTGAATTCTTGTGGAAAAACAACAGTTCCCCCATGGCAAAATCTGCTTTTGTTCCTCCTTGAGCTTGGGAATCATGTGTGATCTGGCAAAAAAACTTCTGTAATGTGGAGAACTGTGCAGGATTCCAGCTGCCATGCCCACTGTCAACACACTCCATTAAGTTCTCTCCTCTCCCTTTCCCTCCCCTCCCCTCCCTAAATTTCCTTCTTCCCTGACATATTTGTTTCCTGCGGCTCCTTGGTTCTCATACCAATTTGTGTTTTTGTGCTTTTTTTTTTTAAATGTAATGATTTTTTTTCTTTAAGTTCTGGTAAATTCCATAAAACTTGAAAGCTTGTATATACATTTGTGGGATTTCAGTTGGAACAGATAAAGATATTGCCCCCCCCCGGATTTTATTTTGTTCTCAATGGATCAACACAATTGCTCTTTTAAATAGATGATGTTTTCGAAAATACTATATTTAGCCATTCAGGCCAGATTCAATCTTCAAAGGAAGATTTCTTATACCACCAGAAGAAAGATTGCATTGAAGATTCTGCCCCTCCTCTCCACTATGGTTCAACTCAATTTACTCTTTTTAAAAAATCTAGTGCTAAATTTATCCAAAATTTCATCTCCCACTTTGCTTCTTACATAAGGACTGTGTTACTTCTTTGCACTTGTGTTCACAATTTGCCCCATCATATGTAAGAGACTTAGCAAAAGAGGGTAGGAAAGCGTGTTTTAACATGTTTTAACATACAGTGCAAGACACGTTGGGTTCCATGTGGAAGAAAAGCAAGATATAAATTAAATAAATAGTCCAGGCCTGCATAGTAGAGGAACGTTTGAGGGAGTGCTCGTATGTTCTCCTGCCTGGCATGTTGTTAGTGGCGGTGTCTTTCAATATCCTTGGCCTTGGTATGCTTCTGTTCAACAGACTGACAGTTGTGGTCACTGTACTTCCGTGATTCTGCTCCTATAGCTTCTTCAGTCCCCAGCAATCATACTTTGGGGCCCTACAGGGTGCTGTTTTATCGGTACTGGTAAATATCTGTATGAAGCTCTTGAGAGCGGTCTGACTCAAAATCTGCATGTAAAAATGGAGACTTGTTTCCTTAAATTTTTAAAGTTGCATAACGTTGTGAACATTGAGTGGAACACGTTTATTATTAAATACATGAAAGACTGACACAGATTGGAAGTAAACTCCTTTGTATAGGCCTAAAATATCACAGCAGTTACAATGGAGGTCTAATTATGATCTTCATAATATCCTACAAAGAGCAAATTACATATACGGAATACTCTTTCTTCTAGTATCAGTTATGCTTCAACAGTTTTGTTATTTTTAGACACAGGTTTAAGATTTACCTCTTTTTGTAAGCCTTCTTCATGTAACTCAACTTACCACCCACTTTTCATGGATTTTCCAAATATTGCCTGAGGTGCAGTGATGTACTTCAATAACTGAAGGCAGCAAAATCAGAATTTCTGCCTTTTCTGCCCCACCCCAGCAGCCCCCTATTCCAGAGGTTTTTCCAGCTCTTCAGAGCCGGTTTGCAAGGTGCGCAAGAGAAAGAAGAAGGAAAGAAACAGAATCCAGAAGAAGCAGACATCTTGTTCTGTAAAGGTAGATGCCATGATATCAAAATTTATTGAACACAGCACAATTAAAATTAGTTAATCCCATGAAGAGTATGATTGCTTTTCTAGATAGAACAAACAGAATAGCAGTTCTAGAAGAATGTTTCTGAAATCGTTTTAGCACAAAATAAAGGGGAACAACACAACATCAACATGCATAATTTTTAAAAGAATAGGTTCCATGTTTAGCAGCAGGAGATAAAATACATACAGCAAGACACTGAGATGTGATTGAAAGCAACTACAGAGGAAGGACAACTGAGCTTAGGAGGCAGTTAAAACAGGCCTCTTTTCTGCCTTGGGAAAAATAATTAACAAAGCAAAAAGAAAATAATCTAAGTCGGACTATTTAATTTGAAGAAAAGAAACAAGTATACCTTGTAAGCTCTCTCTCTCTCTCTCTCTGTTTATACAATTTAGGGCAAATAAAGTTCTAACAGACTATGTTGTGCTGCTGTGTCGTGCTGCTTTCTAATACAGTTTTTCATGACTAGTTTGAAATGAAAGTGCTGAGAATTTGTATCTTCAGGTCTTGGAGCTGAAATAGGCACTAGAGCCCCCTCCCCAAGAGATTTTGTTCTTCAAAAAGGTCAGAACAACTTTTCTATAAGCAGGCAGTTTGAATTCCTTGAAGAATACCAGAGTAGCTGAATCACGCAGGTGAGCCACACACAAGGGTTTTGTTTTGTTTTTTAATGAATAGGACTATTAGAAAGGTAAAATCAATGCAAGTATAGTCATGCACACTCCTTTGTGGTCCAATTAGCAAGCTGCAAAACTGGGTGTGATGGTGGCCAATTTGATAGAATCAAACAATCATAGAGTTAATCCTGACTACAATAGATTAATTGGATCAGTGGAATTTATCTGTAAGTTCATAGAATCATAGAATTAGAAAGAAGCTCAAAGGCAATCTAGTCCAACTTCCCCCATAATGGCAATAGCACCTTTGAAAGAGGGTCATCCAACCTCTTTTTAAAAACCCCCAGTCACGGCTGAGTTCATTTCATTCTCAGATATACAGTCTCCCTCCACTTTTGTGGGTTCAACCCATCTTGTGGGTTATTTAATTTATTTATTTAAAAAGTTCTTACCATGTTAAAATATGTTCTCTCTAGGAATCTTTAGGTCCTCCAGTGTGTTTCTATAGTCCACTTCTGCCAGATGTTGATCAGAGAATCATGCTGGAGAAGCTGGAGATTCTTAGATGTGTTCTTGGTTTTTTTAAAAAATAGTGTTCATTATTTTCATTTTTAGTTTCATTTTTTCCACTTTCTCAGGGGTCTTGCACCCCTAACTCTCACAAAAAGTGGAGGACTCACTATAGTGTATTCCATTGTGAAACATCTGTTATGTTATGGAAATTCTTCCTAACGTTTATGCAGACTCTGTTTTCTTGTAATTTGAATCCAGAAGAGAAGCTTGTTCCATCTTCACATAAAATTCCTTCAGAATTTAAAAATGAATATGGTGTCACTCCTCAGTCTTCTCTTTTCCAAGCCAAACATACTCAACTCCTTGAGCCATTCTTCATGGGGCTTGGCTTTCACAGAATCATAGAGTTGGAAGGGACCACAAGGTCCATCAAGTCCAAACCCCGCTGCCATGCAAGAAAGGTTTTCAGACTTTTCAGAAGTTTTACCATCTTGATTACTTTCACCAACACTTTCCAACTTGTCAATGTCCTTCTTGAACTGTTGTGCAGGTTGTGTGGTGCACAAAGGGAAAAGAGAATGAACATCATAAGTATAATGATGGAGCTTTACACTCTGGCAGAGTTACTGTTGGATTGTGTTGAACCATTAAATCCAATTGGTCCATAGATATGTCCTGTCCTGTATCATAAAGAATGGCAGCAAGAGAAAGTTGCCTTCTGCTCCTACTAATTAAACTGCTTCACCAGCAAGTGGTCATTTAGAAGTTTTGCCCTTGATTCCTGAAAGTCTGGCCAGTCTGGAAATCTCCCTCAACCAAACCAGTGTGTGCTTTCTATAAATACGTTTTCACTCAGGCCTCCACCTCTTCTTCCTAGTAAAAGGGGCTGGGTTTCTCTCTGGAGTGGTCATTCTGGTTGCCTGGCAACCAGTTGCTGGGTGGCTTTTCTATCACTCAGGCTACCATTTCCCCATACTCTGTTGCACTCCTTAATAACACTAGATTTTTTGTTGCTGTATTTTACAAGGAAGAAGAGCTCAGTCTAGAATGAACTGTGGATGTATGTATCTTGTCCAGAATCTAGCAGCATACTTTTGTTGGATCCTGCTGCTGCCTCCATAACTGGTAGTTCTCCTCCCTCCTGGAGCCTCCTATGCACCTAACATGCTTCTCTCCAGACAAGGTTTTGAGTGCCAAAGATAGTTACAGTAGGAGAGGTGGAAAGGCTCAGTTCTACTGGAACTGGATACCAAAGTTGGACCTTGGTCTGTTAACCATTTGCTTCTTTGTTAGGGTCTCCTCAAACTGATCTTCATCTCTTATGTTCTCCTGCTCTTTCTCTTCCCCTATTTCTCTTGAAGGACATTTTATAAGCTTGCAGGCAGAATATATTCCCTCTTAATTTCATCTGTGAATACCTGTCACCTGCATTGTTTTATCAAATGTTAAACATGAGCTACTTCTTTGGGCCAATTTATTTTACCTGAAAAATGTTTTGATAGAGTGTTCAGTGACACTCACATGCTGCCATTGTAGCAAAACATACCCTATAACAGCCTGTTGTAGAACCCTAGTAAGCTCTATGAAATTGGGCAAACTTAATATGCTGCATATACTGTTAAATAAAGATGATTTATGATTGTTATCTTAGAAATTAATCAGCCATTTAGACTTTGAAAGCTCAGCAGAGTGGCTAGATCTACAAAGAGGGTAAGTATCATAGTATGAATTTTCTTTCCTTTAACCAGGGATTTTAAAATTGTGCTGCTAGGAACTTTTTTCTTTTATGCAGTGCTTCAAATGTTTGAATTTGACGTCACCGTGATTATTCAATGATTATTAATATTCAAAGAGAAAGTTCAACAGAACCAGCTGATAGACTCCATACAGCTAGAGTTACTGAGGTTTTATTTTTGATCCTTACGGTTCTCCAGGTCTTTGCAGTATTCTCACTTGGTTTTTTGCAATGCATAAAAAGTAACTGCCCTGTAAAATCAAGAAACCCCATTGTTGCCATCTGGAATGCATTGCCTTTCATATATAGGAGAAATAAAAATTTCCTGAGACATGAGTTCCTGCCAGTGATACTGTTGTGTCGATACTATTACAGCAGACTATTTCACCATATGTCTCCATTAAAAGGAGCAATTTATTTGGATCAGCAAATACTCTTCCTGATGACACTGCATGAAACAGCAGCATATTCCACTGGACTTCCAGATCCTACTACTGGCACAAAGGAACAACTTGTCCTGTTTTAGAGATGCATGGGATCTTGTTAGTATCTATCAGGGAGTTCTTAAAGTAACTCTGAAATTACTGCAAGCTAGAAAGGCATAGTAGTTAATCTAATTTAAACCGCTGCTCAACAAGCTGCAATCAGATCATCCCTGACAGACCATCCAGTCTTTTCTTAAGCACTTCTGGTGAAGATGATCCTACAGTATTCCAAGGCTTAATTGTGCCATCAGTGTGTTAGATTCTCTTTCCTTGCAATTTCCATTGACTGTTTCTAGTTCTGCAGTCCGGTGCAACAGATAACAAGTCTGCACAACAGCCTTCCAGATATTTGAAGACAGCTTTAATTTCCCTCCTTATTGTCTTTTCCAGGCTAAATTTACCCTTATCAATAAGAATCAGTTATTTAACAAGGACTGGTAAAATCAGATCCAGCCCAGTTCAATATGAGCTTGCTATAGTGTCCTTGTACTTGATTATTCCCTTCATGTAATTTTAACCTACATATTTCAGATTTATTGAGAAAATGTATCTGCAGAATAATGGATACCACCATAGCTCCATGGCATGCCAAGATATTCATGGCCAAATAAAACAACACTTTCTCAGCCCTCTATTCTGCTAGAGATACACTGATGGCATTGCTAGATTCATGTTCAGAAGGCACTTGAGAAGTTCTGCTAGGTGTTTATTTTCTCAGTACTAAAATGAACTTTGTAGTAAACACATAAGCACCACTTCATGTAGAAAATCCACCTATTATTAATGTACTATCACCTTCTACACACACTATCAGTTTATTCACACAAATCCACTGTAACTGTGATGTACAGGATAGGTATCAGCCTTAGAGTTTTCAAAAGCTTTATTCAGGAACACTGAAGAAAACAGCTATGCACCTTCGCAATTGCCAAGACTATTGGATTTATAGCATTACATAAAGTATTACATTTCAAATTTAGTGCACACTCCTATTGCATTTGCTAATAACTTAAAGCAACACTTCTCCTGGGCTTACTATCCCCTCCTTCTATGTCCTCTCACGACCTCATGATCACATTGAGGCAAAGCCATTGGTAAAAGAAGATTCATTCAACATTGAATGACTGCATTAAGACACTTAAAATAGAGTAAGTCCATCTTACTCTATAAGTGTATAAGTGCTGGTATGGTAGTGCTGGAACCCAGAAGATATGAGGAGGAACATCCTCATGGGGAGAAAAAACAACAACTAAGCCCCTGTGTATGTGCGCGCCATCCATGAGAAGTGGGTGAAGTCCAAAAGAATCTGTATTTGTTTTGGGCTTACACTTCTCTGCCTGTCTTCCAGAAGGGACTGGTAGTTACTGGAACAGCCAAGCATGGAAGAGCAAAGCTATTCCCCTTTGTGTGTCAAAATATATCAACTCCCTACCAAGGGAGGGAAAAGGGTGTTATGTGACCTTTGGCCTAGCATGAATTATTGGAGAATTATTGGACCATGGTCTGCACTTCAATGAAGAAAGACTTCTGGCAAGAGACAAGCTGCAACTCACAGCGTTGGAAATAACTTCTTTTCTAGGAGTCTCACAAGTCTGATCTTGCAGAGCTTTTACACTGAGTTACTAGGGACTGGAGACAGTACTCTAGAAGGCAGAGGGACACCAAGTACTGAGGATGTTTAGCTTGAAGGAGAAGTAACAAAACTATGTTTACATACCTGAAGGGTATGTAAATACCCCCTCGCCCCCGGGTCCCTAAGCGACTGGGTTTCTAGCCCATCACTAGAAATTTTCAGTAGAATTCACCCGAATTTGGTATAAGCGCTGATATGGTGTAGTGGTTAGAGCATTAGACTGTGGCTCGGGAGACCAGGGCTTGAATCTCCACTCGGCTGTGAAAACCCACTGGGTGATCTTGGGCAAGTCATACTCTCTCAGCCTCAGAGGAAGGCAAAGGCAATCCCCTCCATTAACAAATCTTGCCAAGAAAACCCTGTGATAGGTTCACCTTAGTGTCACCCTAATTTGGAAATGACGAAGTGGGGAACTGCACCCTGGTATCATAGGGTCATAGTCCAATGCTCAAACCACTACACTATGCTGGCTCTTACACTCAAGCAATCTAAATTCAGCCAAATACTTCTTGATGATAAGAGATGTTTGACTGTGGAATACGGTGCTCTGGAGTATAGTGGAGTCTCCTTCTTTGGAAAATTTTGAACAGAGGCCAGATGGCCCATTTGTTGGGAGTGCTTTTATTGTGTATTCCTGCATGGCAAAAGGTGGTTAGACTGGATGGCCCTTGTAGTCTGTTCCAACTATGATTCTTTGATTCTATTCTATGATTCTGGCTCTGGGAGAGATGATTAGAGGAATATTTTGAGTAATGACTAGAGGAACACCCCATGGCTACAGATCTAGGGGATGATTTTTAATTTAAAAGTTCAGCTTTTTCCCATGAAAAGATCTCCATTGTTTTGGTGAACTTTCAGAGAAGAATAATAATAACATCTTAAAAAACTAAAGGAGTCCCAATATCATACCACATGTTCTTATCCTTATTTGCAAATGACTGGGGAGGAAGGAGTCATGACATTGCACACTGTAAATTGCAGGACAAAGAGCGGACTGTGAAACACACCATGTTGTGCATCACTTGATTTAAAGATGTCTTAAAAGAGGCAGTTCTTTATCTGTAATTTTCCCAGCCTCTTGCCTGGCAAGTGTCTTCCTTGTTGGGAGGAGCAGTTACCATATCTCAACAAAGTGTTGTTTGTTTAAATCAAAAAATTCATGGATCTTCAAAATGAAAATTTGAAAACTAGTTTTCAGCTTTGCCTTTCCTTTGATGGACTATTTTTATATCTTTAGATTTTTTTTTGCAACTTTTTTTAAAAAAATGGAAGTGCTTTAAATGACACACAAATACACCATTCTCACATGGACATCTGCAATATTTATGTTTGCCGTTTTCCCTTCAAAATGTACAACAGAAGAAAAATTCATATCAAACTAGTGATATGAATTAGTTTCCAAACAGGAAACCTCAACCATCAAAACGTAGAAGCAATCTGCCAAATAGGCTTTGCTCTCCCTGCCGTGTAATGCCTTGATGTTTGAAAATGGGGTTTATTGTGTTGTAAGGGGATAATGGGATCAGATGAGAAACAGTGTTTTGGGAACGAGGTACTGTTATTTTAACAATCCCTGATAAGGATGCACAGATGCAGCTGCAAGGTCACACAGTTGGCAGGCAGAATGAGAGTCAGGGAAAAGAGTTATTTTAATTAGCTGTCAAATAGAATGCTCATACATGCTAATTTGAAATGTTACAGCTTACAAGGTACTGCAAATCCATTACTTACTTAGTCTTGGCAATTGCCACGGTGTGCAGCTGTTTTCTTCAATATTCTTGAATAAAGCTTTTGAAACCTTCTAAGTCTGATCTCTGAACATGAAACTATCCTGCACAGCACAATTTGCCAAGACTCTAGAACACCTCATTGTACATTTTGCCTTGGAACCCTGAATTGCTGCAGAAATGCAGGTGGAAAAGGAGGGCAGACAGGAGAAAATGGGCATTGCCATACTACACTGTTACAGTGCTATTATTCTACTTTCAACATCCTATGGAATCCTGGGGCTTGCAGTTTAGAGAGGGGCACTTAGAATTCTCAGCCAGAGAGCTCTTTGGCCTCAGGAAACTACAAACCCCAGAATTCCACAGGATGTTGAAAGTGGAATAACAGCACTATAACAGTCTAGTGCAGAAAGGCCCAATGAGATGATTGGAGGGGAGGAGAAGGAGAGGAGTCCAGCAGAGTCTGGGCAGGGGGAAGCACCATCCCCCCAGTTGCAGGCTTTGGAAATCACACCCATTCTGAGGGGGGAATCACAGAAAAGTTTGGGAGTTCATGAATGATAGAAAGAGCAGTGGAAGACCCAGTGCTACCTTGCCAGAAGCATTGGATGCCAAAGTGTTTGTTCCTGGCGTTATGACACAAAGCAGCCTGAGAGGGAAATACAATAGTCAATCAATGTGTTAGCTCCAGGGAAGTTGGCAGTGCCCTCCACAGAACATGGGATGCTGGGCACCCTATTTTTGATTCGTGGCTCAGAAAAGTGGTACCAAGAGTGGCACGGCTTGCAGGCAGAATTAAGGGAGACTAGAAATATAATGCAAAAACTCCTGAAGGACAGTGGTGAAGACAGCCTAATGAGTATCTCTTGTTCTGAGTCCAGGAGAGGCACCGTGGTTCACAGGTGGGGAACAGCCACTGTGACACTGATGATGAACCAGGAGTCTGATGGATTGAGACGTCCAGATTGGCAGCACCTTTGTCTGCGCACTGGAGGAGGAAACCAAAGTCTGATGAATCCAGCACATGTCGGAAGAGTTGAGGAGGTTTGGGTGAGGATCCCGCATCTGCTGTTGAGCTACAAAAATCAATCTGGAGTGGGGGGCAGCTGCTGCTGATGTGGGCCTGGAAGCCCTGGGCAGTGGAGCTCAGGTAGTCCTAGCAGTAGTGGGCATTGGAGGGGCAGTGCAAGCCCAGTGGGAGCAGTAGCAGTGTGCTGCCACACACTTGCTCCAATCTACTGATTTGAAGAGTCAAAATTGAAGCCTGCCTTCGATGGCCTTACTTTTTTAACCAAACTGGCTGGATTTGTAACAGAATGTGAACCCACATTGCGTACCAAAGAGGCCAAGGTGCAGCGTGTGTCAGCACAACTGGAAGGGTGAGCTTGTGTCTGTCTAGGGGGCCGGAATGATGCAGAAGCCCCATGATCCATTTAAGAGGATAGTTTGAAGACCCTTTTTGCCAGGAAAAAGCCCAGGAACCAGAGGTTTTTATTCAACCCAGGCTGAAACCAAGAGATATCCAGGGCAATCCTAAATCAGACATGCAGAACAAAGAAAGGCATACACATTTATATTTCCCATAAAAAGGGAATTAGTGTACTAAGTTATATCAACTCCTACTTAAGACCTGGTGGGCTTCAGGTGTCAGGGCCTTTGTGTCACTTTTGGCCCCGTCATGTAGCAACCTCCCTAATACATCAGCCACTTAGCACCTATCTGTTTATCCAAACTGGGCCTGCTTACATTCCTTAATGGGAGAGCCTACCACAACTGGCTCCTTTGTTGCCGGTAGTATGCATTTCATTCCCAAAGTCGATATATTTTCCAAGTCAGGCTGCCCCTTTCTAGGTGTCTGCCTTCACCATTTGTCAATAACAAAACAGGCTGCTAACCCAAAGACCATCAGAAAGGGGAAGGTTTGTAGAGGATTGCAGAGGCCTGGTTAACTGATTTCTATACTATTCTGCACTACTCTAAATCCCATCATTCTCAGGCTTCCACGCTTCTCTATCAGCCGCACCACTCCCAAAGCAGTGTTGCTAGTGTCTATCTGTACTACAAAAAGGTGCATGGGGTTTGGCTGGTTCAAAATGGGTTCAGTACTAAACTGTCTCCCACCATGTTTCATAAGAGTAGTAGTAGATATAGCTTGACTTTTTTGCCCTTATGGCAAAGAGGACAACATGGTGTTGGACGCAGGAAAAAGGGCATTGTTATCCCCCTCTTCCTTTTTATGATAGTTTTCCTTTGGCTCCTTTAGGGACTGACCTCCCACGAAAGAACGCCCATGGAACTGCACAATCTTAGAACCCACAACATCTCCAAGGCAAGAGAATATTTTGTAAAATTGCCTCCAATGTTGCAGCAGCAATTTAAGGCAAATTTATTGTATTTGCTGGTGTATAAGATGCACCAGCATATAAGATGCACCCCATTTATGCTCAGGCATATAAGATGCACTGGTGTATAAGATACACCCCATTTTCAAACAGTATTTTTCAGGAAAAAAAGTGAGTCTTATATGCCAGCCATTTACGCAGATCCATGCCTGGTCCACCATCCATGGACCTGTTAACTATGTGTACAGCTGCAAAATGCATTTACCCTGAAAACAAGAACGAGGAGATTTTCTGTCAGGATGGTCCAAAAGCAGAATCACCTGATTATGTCATTTAGTGTAGTCCTGGCAGACCCTCTCCACCATCTGATGTAGCTGTAGTTACGGCAGCAGCTGGGAACACTGGCAATCTTTTTGTGTTGCCTATATTCCTCAGTATTGCTGATGGGCACACATACCCCTGCTCCAAAGTCAATCTAGTCTCGCCATTGGGTGAACACCAAAGTATATATGTCCCAGACTAGAAGGCACAACACTGGACTATATAGCAAACAAACTTTTTGAAACCAGGTCCACCAAGCTGGTTCACTCCTCTAACTCAAACCACTTGCAACACAAACTGAGAGATGATTAAATTTAAATCATGGGGTATGATAGTCCTAAACCTCAATGACGAGGAAGACAAGTACACCCTGCAATCCGGACACCAACATCCAATTGTAGCAATGTTAGATCTGCTAATCAGAGATGCTGTCACGTTAATGCGGGCAGAATCCCCCCATTGTGGGCTCACACTATGGACATGCAGGAATTGTTGTTAATCCAACCCACGGTCTCCTTGAAAGAGATCTGGGTGGGATTGCACAGGCTGATACCTCCTCACAGTTGCTGATATGCACACCTCACTTATGTTCCCATGAAACAGGATGGGCAACATGGTAAAAGTTGTATCCCAACCTGGACCAGCCCTCTAGAATGAAATGGGCATGGTCAGACTGGATAGTGCCTGTAGGAGGAGTCATGTGTTACCCTGATTCCTGGGGGTCCCGGGAGGGACACCTAAATGAGCTCTCAATTTTATAAGTTGGGGAAATCAGCCAAGAGCACAGCCTAGCAATGTGAGAGGCAGGGTAACGTAGTGAGATCTTGAACCCTATGTTTACGGGGTCAGGCCGAGTCAAGGAGCACACAGAAGTTGAAATAATAAATGTAGTTTTATTAAAACACAATCAAACAGTGTATGCAGCACACTCACACAGATAACTAAGGAAATAAAGGTTGGAGTGGGATAGACGGATTTTTAGAGGAGTTGTTGGTTTGGGTGATACTTCACCTGTCCTGAAGCCCGGTTAGAAGCGGAGAAGCTGGGGAGCGTGGATCTTAGTATGTGGGGCTGAGGGGAAAGCTCACTGGACAAAGCGACAGCAAGGCAGGATGGAAGCCAAGAGTGATCCGAGGAAGCGCTCAAAGTCAGGGGTTCTTATAGGGAAGATTGTGACCGCAGGCTAGGTCGTACTTGGGGAAAACAATGAGTTTGGGGCTGGAGACAAAGCCTCTGAAAGGTCAGAATTTGAATGATTGAGTTATAGCCAAATTGCCAATAGAGTAGCCAGTGTGCAAACGCGGAGTGCTTGAGCGTTGTATAGTCAGATCATCAAGCTGCCAGCATGGGGCAGAGGATCTTTTGAAAGTTGCGTGCATACCTAATTGAGATACTTGCCTTGAGGTCTCCTAAAGCTGCGAGTCGGCTATTTCTGGCCTGCCTGTATTGTTTTGGAATATTACGACGATTATCGGCCGAGCCTGTATGCGTGCTTGTCTGAGGGCCTCGCAAGCACGTGGAGGGGAATTGGTATGTGAGGCCGAATTATTGATATCGAGAGATATCTTTATATCCCACAAGCTTGGGCTAGCCAGGGCAGTAACAAATGCCTTTATTGGATGCGGCTAATGTGGAGGTTTTAGCCAACAAACTGCCATACATGACAACTCATATGGCAAACGTGGGCGAAGCTATGGTGGGGAACATGGTGGAGACACAGTAAGGAGTGCTCTACGGAGCTCTGGTGATTTTCTTTAATAATGAAGCTTTATATGGTTCTAAAGATTCTGTTTTGCCTAGCTAGTTTGGCTTGATGATACTTGCTGTCCTGTGAAACTGTTGAGAAATTGTTGATAGTGTACTCAACAAAGAGATTCACTTATCTTGCTTTTGTTTCTGCTGGAAGCATTTCAAGCCTTGCCGCCCATTAGCTTCTTCTCCAGCTATCAATTTTGTTGGTATCTGAATAACACTAACTGTCCTTGGGAAGCAAGAAGGATTTAGAATTTTGAAAGAAGCATAAGATATACTAGAAAAGCAGAAGACAGAAGGAAGGAAACAAGTAAGCTAAAACTAATGCTACTAGCAGCCTAACTGAATGGTATATTCATGGTATATTCATATTCATATATACTCATGCTCGAGCTGTCATAACTTTCTCAAGTGAGAGCTCAACCAAGAAAGCATATTTCCTTAGGTGCAAACTTCTAAATTGGGGTATGATTGTCTCTCGATATTTCAAAAATAATGCACCTCCAATCCCACTAATTAAATATCCGTCCTCCAGTGAGATAAATCGTAGTGAGTCAACTAATCTTATTGATTTAGTAGCGCTTGGAACATGTACAGCTCAGACTCCTCAAGAGAAACAAACAATGATAGATCCTCCTGCTAAAATATTCTCATCTAATGCATTTAAAGATTCAATCATTGACAAAGAAGAGTCACTTCTGAAAACTTTCCAAGCCTTGCCAATATTGCCACAAATTGAGATTATAAATAGGTTAACTCTTTTGAGAGATTCCTTACTCAGTCTCCAAGGTAGGAAAATAAGAAAGGCAAAATTGACTGATCTGGAGCCAAATCCTGTTATAACTGAGAAGGAGAAAGACAGAAAAATGGACTGTTTTTTTCAGGAGCAAACAACTATGAATCATACTGAAGACTTGGCTGTAGCAAATTACTATAGGGACCCTTTAGTTCTGCCTGAGATAGAAAACTGTAAAAATGATACAGATATAACCAACAACTCTGGGGTTAGAAAACAGTCTCTGAGGGTGAGGCATCTTTTGAATAATGGCTCTATATTTTGTGATGAAAATAACATTCTGGCAAAGATAGAAAGAATAGACTGACAACCAGAGAATAGGGTGGAGATCTCTAAACTCACTAAAACACCTGGTCTCACAGTCCCCCACTTACTGCCCACGATACAAATCCATCTCTATCAGAAAAATTTCAGGCAAATTCTCAGATAAATTTTATATCCTGGAACATAGCTGGGTGGAATGCTAAATCCAAAGATGTCAAGTTTATTGATTTTTTTACAGGATTTTGATATAATATCCCTCCAAGAGATATGGCAGTCAGCAAATCTGAATCTTAACGGCTATGCCACTATGGTCTTACCTGCAGTAGCCCCAAAGGGCAAAGGAAGATCTAAAGCGGGACTGGCCATTCTGTAGCAAATGTTTACCATACAGTGGACAGATGGCCATAGCATGTTTAATTGACCTTAGCTTTGCATCTTTATTGTTGGTCAATGTATATGTTCCTCCAATGGCCACAAAAGAGGAAATTAATGAGGAGTGGGAGACCCTAGAAAATTATATAGTCAATTTAGAGACACAATTCCCAAAAGTCCATTTAATTGTAACGGGGGATTTTAATGCCAGAATTGGCCCCAATAATTACACACTCTTTTCAGCTTGAGACTGGCATCTCAGTGAACTGGAGGACTATGTATTTGGTTATAACAGACACTCTAAAGATGTGGAGATGAATTACGCTGGCATATGCTTTGCCCAGATGGCAGGACATCTTGCCTTAAAAAGAATCAGTGGGGACCCACAATTTGAAACACATGGGGAATATACATATGTATCATCAACAGGCAGCAGTACAATTGACTATATCTTAATCTCTAAATCTAGCTACAAATTTATAACAAAATTTTCTGTACTTGATAGAATTGAAAGTGACCATCTTCCCCTTTCTTTCACTCTCAGATTTTCCACAAATATTCATTTAAGACCTCAATGCCAGCTGGATAGTTCAGTAGTAAAAGTCAGAAACAAAAGACTGAGGTGGACAGATAATATGAGTAGTAAGATTTCAAAAACACTAAATTCATCTGTATGCAATCAGTTGAAAAACTGTATTATTGAATCACAAGAGGTGCAATCTGCTTTGGAAAATTACTCATTGCCCTCACAGTGCTGGCTACGACCCTGCCGAGTATGGAGAATAGACCCAGAATTTCCAGACATAAGAGGATAGGCTTGGATAAAGAATGCTTTGAGACCAAAAAAAGCTTTAAGGAATTTGTACCGTCAATATAGGAAGGATAACTGTTGAATCTTGCCTAAAATTTATTATAATACAAAAAAAAAATTATAAAAATCTGATGATAAAGAAAAATAGGGAAATTAGACAAAAGCAATGGTCAGCATTAATTGATGCCTCCTTGCACAAAAACCCTAGGCAGTTCTGGACTATTGTTACAGGCATGCTGGGTAATCTGGAGAGTCACCACACTGCAATATACTACCACATATATGGGAAGACTATTTCTCCACTCTATATAGAGATAGTGGGGAGCATGAGGTGGACGCATAAGGCAGTCTGCCCAGACCATGTCCAAAATTCAACATTCAGTTACAACTCTAATGATCAATTGGGAATTGGCTACGGAAATAAATCCTTTGATACTTGTGCGTGAAAGGCATTTTGTAGAAAGGAATGCTTCCTTAGCTCTTGTGTGCACCCAAATCCACACAGATAATCTGATGACAGTTAGGGACTGAATTTGGCATGCCCCTGATGGACACATTCCAAAGGAGGTTAGAAAATTACTGAGACCACAACTGACAAAAGAGGAAATGGAGCTGGAAACCTGGTGGAAACTTGTGAATGCGACTTTTATTCCACACTGGAACCAACTCCAGCTTTTCGTTGCTACCATCACTGCAAAGACGATCTTACCCATACATCCAGTCATCCCCCTTGGAATACAGATGGTCTCAAGAGACATTCCATATTCAAAGACTGTAACTATTGGGCGACCATGTCAGGACCCAAATGGCAAACAGTCAGTGTCAAAGTGTGTCAACATCAGGAGAACCTAGGCTTTGTTTGTGAGGATCAAGCCCTGCAAATCCATCACTCTTGCCTTATGCCCCCTAAGGGCTTGTGCTGATGACGCTGATTCAGCCATTGCTTACAGTGGAAAAAGATGCATGTGTGCAAGGACAGCCTGCCACGCCATCACCATAAACAATGATCAATTACAGCCCTTGTTGCCCACCATCAGTTGCTGTTTCTGTAATGGTCACAACTATCCTTAGTTGTGACATTGTCTACACAGTCCCCATTTGGACCTGGCAAGAAATGTTTGCCTCCCCATCTCTATCTAATTCTGTAGCCCAGTGTTCTTCAGATTTTACTCCAGCTACTCATGCAGCCTGACCTCAAGGAACAGCTACTAAAAATAAACAACATTGGAGACAAAGCTGCTTTGGTGGTGTCTCACAGTGGTGAAAAGACTGAGACTCTCTCCAGAGAAATTGCCTCCACTGGACACCATTCATGGTGATAATCCCTCCTCGAATGGTCCTCTAACATTACAGCAGTCTTTAATTATTGTAATTCTGATCTTTCAAATTGTGCTAGTTCTTTGCTTTGCATATTGGGTCTTCTGCCAGATCATTCAGTTAACAGCTCTTGTGAATTGGCCAAGTCAGCCAAGGCTCGATCTTTTCGCTAACTGTGTTTTTTGGTGGCCTGAAGTCCCCCAGGACTCCTGAGAGAGGCCTTAGTCAAGTTGAGTTGATATCACCAGAGCCAAGACTAACCATTCATCCTAGGCACAGAGCATGCAGAGAGGTTCTTCTGAAATTGCTACGCAAGTCCAAAGAGCCTTCTGACTCATGGATCTATCTGGATGTGGTCACCCTGGAACCTGGCTAGAGACTGGAAGACTCACTGGACATCACCACCAGAGTGTATTTGCTGCTCTGATGGAAATGCCTGTGCTATCGCAGCCTTAGGCGAGTGGTCATTCCTGACTCTGGAGAACCGGTCCACCCTGACTAGCATCCTCCAATTTTTCTTGGACTCCCCAATTACTCCACATACTCCTGTGCAGCTCAGCTCACAGCTTCAGCTGGAAAGGCTCCACAACTAACTTCTCTCCAAGTTTCCTTCTCTACTATACAGGAATCCCATCAATTCAACTTCATAGCTGCTAACCCTGAACCACTCAAAAAGATACCAGCCTGGTCTACCATCAACCGAAGAACAGCCTGATACCAATGCATGCTGCCACAATGTGCAAGGAGACCATACAGAAGCCCAAAGACCACTGATTTACCCCACAGAGACATCTCAGAGTCCCTGAACTGCTGATTTCATCACATGCTTGCATCCTGCTTCTGTCAGACACTGGGTGGGTGAAACACTTCCTACACCTTTCTGATGCATAAAGAGACTGTTGTTCATGGATTATTTTGCACTGGGGAGGATGAATCTCTATCCAACCAATGCCTTGGACTTTTCTAAAAACTGTTGCACAGGTTTGATTAGTGACTATCAGAGTGAGAGGGAAGAGCAATCCACGTGAGGATATCTTCCTTCCAGTACTCAAAATGAATACATCATGGTAATGTTAACATTCCTTTTTATCATAAGGCTGCATCATGTGCACCATAAGTCAAACTTTAGATGTGGAGTAATAAAAAGGTTGGCATTCTCTTACTGACCAGACACATCATTCCCCTTAGACCTCTGGACCCCAGCAGATCTTAGTTGGTGATGATGGAACCATTCTGCATATGCTATGGAGACATATCCAGATGTTTCTCCAATACTTCCCACTCTCCACTATCCATGGGAGAGGGACTGCACTGGCTAAATGATGAGTCCAAGGGGTGCTGAGTGAACTGATGAAGTGTAGTTCCACATGCAAAACACAGTTCTACCACCTTGTGCCCTACAGGATCCCAGCCACTTCCTGGCACTTACAGATATCTGGGAATTTCCTTTGTTGCAAATCATGGTCCAGCAGGAAAGGCTGTGATTGAGACAGTAGGGTAAGAGTATAGTGCCTGAGCATATTCCAACATTTCTTCTACAGCATTATTTTTTCAAAATTGGTTTGTTATTTACGAAACAAACAATGGCATTCATTTATTTATTTGATTCATATCCTGCTTTCTTTCTAAAACTGAAATTCTAGGAAGCTCACAACATAATAAAGGTACAAAACAACAGATATTAAAATATTAAAACACAGCTAATTATAATATTAAAAGACAACTGAGTTAAAAGTAGATCAATAGGAGGTAATAGGGAGGTAATGGTACCACTCTATTCTGCATTGGTTAGACCTTGTTTGGAATACTGTGTCCAGTTCTGGGCACCTCAATTCAAGAAAGATGTTGACAAGCTGGAGTGTGTCCAGAGGAGGATGACCAAAAGGGTGAAGGGTCTGGAAGCCATGCCCTATGAGGAGTGGCTTAGGGAGCTGGGTATGTTTAGTCTGCAGAAGAGAAGGTTAAGAGGTGACATGATAGCCATGTTTAAATATTTGAAGGGATGTCTTGTTGAGGAGGGAGCGGGCTTGTTTTCCGCTGTTCCAGAGACTAGGATAAGGAGCAATGGATTCAAACTGCAGGAAAGGAGATTCTATCTGAACCTCAGGAAGAACTTCCTGATGGTTGGAGCTGTCCGGCAGTGGAATATGCTGCCTCGGAGTGTAGTGGAGTCTCCTCCTTTGGAGGTTTTTAAGCAGAGGCTGGATGGCCATCTGTCAGGAGTGCTTTGATGTGTGTTCCTGCATAGCAGGGGGTTGGACTTGACGGCCTCTGGGGTCTCTTCCAACTCTATGATTCTATGAATAAATAAAGCATGGCATTCCTTGTTGAAAGTCCCTTCCTTGGCGGCCAATCATCTGTCAAAAGCCTAGTCCATGTTGCGTTGGATTCTGTTGTGTTTTTTTTAATCTTTCCCACTAACACTGTGATTTGTTTTTGTAAAGATTGCATTTATATGTTGATTCCATTGCCCTTGTGGTAGGTGTATATAGTGTAAGTTTTAATTCATTGGAAATTCTGAGTCAAGTTAATTGATCCCAGACTCACAAGGCAATTTTCTGTATTACATACAGGTTACTCAATCCCTTATCTGAAATGCTTGGGTCCAGAAGTGTTCCATATTTTGTTTTTTTGGGGAAGGTTGGATTTTGGGATATGGCATAGTTATTTGTATATAAAATGGGGTAGGGCAGCAGTGCAGGCAGTGGTAAGCCCTGACCACCAGGTGTCCATTCTTCAGGCTTCCCCACCTCTGAGTAGAGGAGAGGAGAGGGCGGGAGTTGGCGTGGCTGCGTTCACAGCCAAACTTTACACAAGTGGAGGCCATGGCCCAGCTGAAGTGAGTTCTAGAGCAGATACAGCAGTGGCAGCTGCTGGTGACTCTCTCTAGCCTTGGCCCAGAGGAAAACCCCCCACCCAAAACACAGCCCCCTCTTCTCTCCCTTCCCCTACTATCACTGCTGGAGCCAAGATCCCAATCAGAGCCCTGAAACAAGGGAGATTGCTTCAGAATATAATTGTGTACTGTGATTTGTGCTCATTTATATGTCAGTACTTGAACGTTTGCTCCTTGGTGGCTTCATCAGCTGAAAGCATCATTTGTGAACAGTAATTATGCATGTATACTTCCAGGTCTTTTTTTAAAAAAATATTTATATATATAATTATTTATTTTGAATAATAAAATAAGACAAGGAAAAGACAAAGAAAGACAATATAAAAAAACAGAATAGCACTAAAAAATAGCAATACAAATACAATACAAAGAAACAAACTGTAAAACTAAACTACATAACAATACAATGTTAAAACATTAAAAAAATAATAAAACAACAAATATCCAACTAAACTGCAACATAACTACAGATAACTAAAAATTGGTTTCCACTCCTGCTACCAACAGTGAATACTAATCCCACAGTAACAATTAATCATTGGACCCTAAAATTAAATTGGGGATAATACTTGTTGCCTAGCTTAAACTTACTAAATTAGTTAGCAATTAATAATTCTAAATGGGCTGTTAATAACAATTCTAACTTGCGTATCAGGCATCTTTTGTAAAGCAAAATAATTGCTTAACAATTTTGCTCTTTAATACCTTATTCTTATTCTATTCGATATCAAAATTAGTAAATTATTAGTAGTTAAATTAGTTAAATTAGTAAATTAGTAAAATCAGTAGTTCTAAAATATAAAATACTGAGGCCCAACAGCTCTCTGGCTGAGAATGCTAAATGTCTCTCCCTAAACTGCAAACCCCAGGACTCCATAGGATGTTGAAAGTGGAATAATAGCACTAGAACAGTGTAGTGAGGAAATGGCCTAAGAGGTTAAAAGTAAGTCGGGACTACAGGATAGCCTAGCAAATGAAGAATATCTGAGAATGTAGGAACATGCAAAGGCTCAGGAACATCCTGATCGCTGAGCAAGGTTAAACTGTAATATGAGGCCTGCTTACATTTCATCTTCTCTAGGGGAAAACCTTAGCTAATCTGGATGGCTTGAGTCGGGGATGGATGAGAAATTAGTTTCAGCTGAATTCTGACAAAAATTTAACAAAATTTGTGTATTTTTTTTTCAAGACGGAAACAATGTGTGTGTGTGTGTGTGTTTTTTTATCAAATGTGAGAGAAACTGCAAATTAGAGATTTGTCCAATCAGAGCAAGCATTTTCAGTGCTTAATTATTAAAAGTCTGGATGCATATTCAATCATATTACTACTGGAATTAGTGTTTGTCACCCTCTCTCTTTGACAGGCTTCTCGTCTTTGATACAGCAGGGAGGTACAACTTGGTCCTCTTCTCCATGTTGGAAACAGATTTCTCCAGTGATGTCTGAAGAATTTACCAAAGTAGACTAATTGCAAATATTTGAGGTTTGGCAAGAGCTTGAGGTTTGGCAAATATGAATGTGGAAGAAAGTGAAACAGACAGATTGTTCCATCCTTAATTAGACCAGAGCTTACCTTGAAGGTCCTTTGAGGGGGGGGAACTGCACACAGATCTAAAAATCATTGACAAATTTGTTGATTCTGGTATAACAGTGAACATTTAGCACAAGGGGGACACAGAGCTGCCACTGCCACCACCCTTAAACTCCTCCAAGATGCTGGCATCTAGGCTGTCCAGGGATTGTCATTCCCCCCTCACTTCAATTAATTTTATTGCTCTCATCCATTAACATTTGGCTGGAAGTCCATGGCAGAGGTGGCACAATGTGTTTCCTTAGAGGAAAAGCCTGCATTCAGGGATATTGTTCCAAGGGAAGACTGTTTGATATGAGACTTGCCAAGCTGTGTTTTCTGAGTCAGTGCTTTTGAGCCGTTCACTAGCTTATTTACTTTGTCCTTTCTGTCCTGTTTGCTACTGCTCACAAGCAAGAGCTTGATTCTCTCTCTTCCCTGCTTTGCCCCACTGCAGATCAGTAACTCAGTGACCATGTAAAAAAGTATCTTGCCTTATGAATGATGTATAGATTGATGTATAAATGGAACCAATATTTTCCCAAGGAACTGAAATTAAGATACTTTTTTTTTAAATGAAAAGGAAGTTTAGGGCCCTTTGCTCTTGACAAAGGTGGATTTAGGCTTTATGGCTTCTTAATAATTTTTTTTAATCACCATTTTCACAATTTTGTCAGGTTTATAGATTCAGCATATGTGTATATACTTATATAATCTATTCCCTAAATTGCTGGTAGAAAAGGTCTCAGAATGACCTATTATAGCAATAATATCAAAGGAAGACAGCCCCTGCCCTCAGGCTAAAACACAGAAGAAGATTAATAGAATCATAGAGCTGGAAGGGACCACAAGGATCATCAAGTCCAACTCCCCTCCATGCAAGAATACACCATCAATGCACTCCTGACAGATGGGCAGCCAGCCTCTGTTTAAAAACTTCCAAAGGAGACTCCAACACAACTCCCAGGTAGCAGTGCATTCCGCTGTCGAACTGTTCTTTCCATGAATAAGTTCTCTTAATATTTAGATGGAATCTCTTTTCCTGAAGTTTGAATCTATTGCTCCTGTCCTAGTCTCTTGAGCAGGAGTAAGTAGGCTTGCTCCATTCTCCATATGACACCTCTTCAAATATTTAAACAGAGTTATGACGTTATCTCTTAAACTTCCCTCGGCTAAATATACACAGCTCCCTAGCAGCTCCTCATAGGCTGTGGCTTCCAGGTCTTCTATCATTTTGGTCATTCTCCTCTGAATATGTTCCAGCTTGTCAATATCCTTCCTGAACAGTGGTGCCGAGATCTCGACAAACTATTCTAGGTGGGGTCTGACCAAAGCAGAATAGAATGGTACTATCGCTTCCTTTGACCTAGACACGATACTCATATTGATGCAGCCCAGAATCATATTGACTTTTTTAGTTGCTGCATCACACAACTGACGTTCAGCTTGTGATTTACTGAGACTCCTAAATCACATGTACTGTGGTCAAGTAAGGTGTCATCCATCTTGTATCTATACATTTCATTTTTTTCTGCCCAAGTGTAGTACCTTATGCTTCTCCCTGTTGAACTTCATTTCATTAGTTTTGGCCCAGCTCTCTAATCTGTTAAGATCATTTTGAATTCTGATCCTGTCCTGTGGTGTTAGGTACTCCTCCTAATTCGGTGTCATCTCAAATTTGATAAGAATACACTGTATTATTTCATCCAAATCATTGATAAAAATGTTGAATAGCACTGGGCCCAGGACGGAAGTCTGTGGCATCCCACTAGCCACGAGTCATTGGTGACCACCCTGTATGTTTCGCCAGTCAGCTAATAACAAATCCACCTAACAGCAGCATTGTCTAGCCCACATTTTACTAGGACCTCATCAAAGGCCTTACTGAAGTTGAGATATGCTATGTCCACAACATCCCTTCATCTAGTAAGCTAGTAATTCTATCCAAAAAAGAGATAAAATTAGTCTGGTATGAATTGTTTTTGAGAAACCCATTTTGATTTTTAATGACCACAGCATTACTTTCTAAGTGGTTACAGCCTATCTGTTAAATAATCTTCTCTACAGTCTTTCCCCATATTCATGTCAGGCTGACTGGGCAGCGATTATCTGGTTCTTCTTTGTTTCCCTTTCTGAAGACAGGGACAATACTTGCCCTCCTCAGTCTGCTGGGACATCTCCTGTTCTCCAAGAATTCTCAAAGTTTATTGCCAGTGGTTTAGTTCTGTGCCAGTGCAAGTTTAGTTCTGCCAGTTCTTTTAATACTCTTGGATGTAGTTCATCTCGTCTTGGAGACTTGAATTCATTTAGGGTAGCCAGGTATTCCTCTAGTACCTCTTTACCTATGCTGTGCTGCATTTCCCCTACCACATCATCTGCTCCATTTTCCCCAGGTAGACTATTGTTTTCCTTTTAGAAGATGACTGAGGCAAAGAAGATGCTCAGCACTTCCAGAGGCCCTACCATTTCCTTGTTCTTCCTTTTGCTAGGGGGAAACCAAAAAAATCCCCTCTTATTGTTTTTAACCTCTGTAGCAAGCCTGAGCTATTCTGAGCAATTCTGTTCTTTTAGACAACCATACTGAATTCTTTAAAGATCTCCCATTTTCCCTTCTCATTGGAATTGTTTGAAATTGTGCCTTCAATATTTCACTTTTAAGAAACTCCCATCCATCATGAACTCCCTTCTCTTTTAGTTTTTCTGATCATGGGATCATGCCCAGTATTTTCCTAAGTTTACTGATGAAACCATCTTTCTTAAAGTCTAGAATGTGTATCTGACTACGCTTGACTTCCTCTTTCTGGTGTATAATAAACTACAGGAGAACATGGTCACTTCCACATAAGGATCTCACCCCCTCCACTTCATTAACCAGATCATCATTGTTAGTTAGCATCAGATCTAAAATAGCTGTTCCACTTGCTGCCTCTTCCACCTTCTGGACTAAGATATTGTCTGCAAGGCAAGTGAGAAATTTGTTGGACCTGATGGTCTTGCCAGAGTTTGAGTTCCAACAAATATCAGGATCAGGACAGTTGAAATCTCCCATTGCTATGATATGTCTCATTTTTAAATGTTTGTCACCTGTTCCAGGAAGGCATCATCCTAGTCCTCAGTACGGCTTGGAGGTCTGCAGTAGACCACCACAGTGACATCACTGTTGCTTCTTTCCCCTTTAATTTTTATCCAGATGCTCTCAACCTGGCTTCTAGGATTTAAGTCATGGATCTCTTCACAGTTCTAAATGTCCCTGACATATAGTGCTACTCTTCCTCCTTTCCTATTTGGTTTATTTCTTTGAAATAGGTTATAGGATTATAGGTTATAGGAAGGTTATAGGAAGAGCCCTGGTGGCGCAGTGGTTAAATGCTGGTACTGCAGTCACAAGATTGACTCAGTCTTCCATCCTTCTGCAGGTCAGTAAAATGAGTACTCAGCTTGTTGGGGCCAGTTAGCTAACACGCATTGTAAACTGCTTAGAGAGCACTTAGCTGATAAGTGGTATAGAAATACATATGCTATTGCTATACCTCTCTATTGCTACATTCCAATCATGAGACTCATCTCAACAGATTTCAGTGATGTCTATTATATCATATTTATATTGCTCTGCTAGAAGTTCAAGTTCATCTTGTTTATTTCCTATCCTCTGTGCATTAATGTAGAGACATCTAAGACACTGCTCATAGCTGCTTATTTAAGGTTTTTCTCCTCCTACAGTTGGGCTTTTGTACTATTTGCTCAATTCCCTCAATAACTATAGATTATTATCTCTAGCACTTGATGAAGTCCTGCCCTCAAGAATACTGTCACCCTCCCATACATATCTCAGTTTAAAGCCCTCCTGATCAAGTTTGTGAACCTCTTAGCAACTGCTGGGAGGTGCAATCCATCACTTGCCAGAAGTCCATCATCATGAAGAGAGGGGCAAAATGAAAGGTAGCTCACCTAGTATTTTTTTTAAATGTCTTTCTAAGCTTGCACAATTCCAGTAATGAATTTCTAGAATTCAGGTCCTTTCTGCATTGACATGGCATCTCGGCATGGGGAAGCGAGTAGAGCAGGAGAACAACAACTCTTCCACAAGACATCATCATAGTTCCATCCTTTTTGCATTGCCAGCTGGCGCGATTGCAGGGTAAATCATTGATGGATTTTCTCTGTCAATGAACCCTGATTGTGCAATGCTCCTGCACTTACCTGCCATGCAGAAGGGCCAGAAGCACGATGGAGGTGCTTCCTACCCCAGCACAGCATGGGAAAGAGTCTAACTGAACTGCAGAAGGAAGAGGCATTTCCCTTGTGCTCCCTTCTGCAGGGAGCCAGCCCGGTGCGGAGGACAGCATTCCCATCATACTCCTTTCTAAAAGCTGGAAAGGTGCTGCTGGGATTGTGACCACAGGGCGATGGGATAAGATAACATGTAGAAAGGGCAGCTATAGTTATAGTCTTGCTATTGATATATTTATTAGTTTATCATTCACATCTCCACTAGCTTGCAAAGACATCTACTAATGGCTGGATTTTGTCTGTCCCTGTCAGAAAGTACATTCAGCAGGGTCAAACGTAACGAAGACTCAGGGGACGTCTCCAGAGTAGAACAGTAACAACCACTATTAGGGGTGTACTTGGATTCTCAGATTCAATTCAGCCTCCGACTCTTTGCTTTGAACAATAGCCTACTTTTGCTCAGATAAATTCAGAACATGTCTCCTTGGATTCAGGTACCAAACCCAAGCCAAGATTACTGAATCCAAAAACTTTATACCTCCAACTGAATATTGTGAGAGAAACAAAAATGGCTAACCATTTTGTTCTCTTTATCACAGCTGGATGAAATTGTCAGGTTAGTTGCCTTTTAGGAAGAATTAAGTCTGCCAAATTGCAGACGAATAGGAGCAAAGTTTTTGATATGTTCTTTTAGACTGTATATTCAGGGACAGCCCTGTGGGCCATTTGGCAAAATACAACAAATCAAAAGTCCACAAAAGAGCAATATGTTATTATTGACCACCTGAATGCATTAAAAGCATCATGCAAGCTTGCACAATGTATTTTTTTATGCATTAAGTTTAACCAAAAAGTATCGGCCTTTGAAGCAAGTTTGTTTTTTGTTTTTTTAAAGAAACTGCCAGTATATTTCTTTTAAAAATTATTGTCAGATTTGGAAGAGAATTCCAAGATTAATAGCCCCATAAGAGGGGATTTGCCCTCCAAATTGCAAGCAAGAAGTGCAGGTTGTGTGTATGTGTGTTTTGTTTCTAACTGATGTTAAATGTTGTGTGTTAATCTGTTGTTGTTCTCCTCAAAATGGGTAGAGGCATGTAAGAAATAAATAAATACATAAATAAATAAGAATAACAATATCATCATCAACAACAACATATGACTCATATTCTTAATTCTGAAGTCAATCCATGTCAACATTTTTTCAAATTTTATGGATGGTTATATTGATGATATATTTATGATTTTTTTCTCGGGTATCTTTGGTGCATCAGTTTTTTGAGTGGATGAATTCTGTTACTCAACAAATTAAATCTTGTTGCCATTTTCATCTCAGAGAGACTGTCTTCTTGGATGTCCTGGTTTACATTTATAATTGCTGCCATTTATGTTTGGAGTTACTACAAACCTACAGACAGAAATTCAATTTAATGGGTTTCCAGCCAGATGTTAATGGATGGAACCAATAAAATTAATTGAAGTGAGGAAGGAATGACAAGCCCTGGACAGCCTAGGTGCCAGCATCTTGGAGGAGTTTATTCCTGGTGGCGGCAACAGCTCTGCCTCCCCTTGCCAACTGTTCCCCCACAGGGAAGAATGACATCCAGCTTTTAGAAATGGTGTCTTGTTTCCCTTACCATTCAGCTGATTTAATTGAATTACCTCAATGGATGTTAATTTGAGAAAAAGTATAGACTTGGATTAGTTTTAAATCCCAAGTTTAGTTATTAAATAGTTTTAAAAATAGTATTATTTGACTTAGTAGACCAATCCCACCTTTTGCCATCTTGGCTCCAAAAAGGCTGGTCACTGTCTTGAGAATGTTGAAAGAAGCAGCAATCACTGCTTAAAATACAGGGAAAGATATGTTGTTTTTGTTGCTGCTGCTGCTGTTAACTGCTGTCAAATCAACTTCAACTAATGGCAATCCAATGAGTGAGAGACTTCATCTCTTATATATACTTCTTCAGTGTACTCTTTCCATCATCTTTTTGTTTCTATTTGGTCATGTAATATGTTCCTCTGGTGGTAACAGAACATCCCCACTCTTGGTTTCAATTATCCCTTTGAATTCTTGGATCTTGTGAAAGAGGTCTCTTGTTGTTGTAGTAGTCTTCTATTTCTCTGCATTGATTGTTATAGTAGTACTCTTTATCCCTGCAGAGAAGTCATTGAACAGTTGTGTTAAGGGTTTTGACCCTACTTTAGTCACTTTTTTCTTTGCTTCTCATCTGTCCTTAATTGTTTGAAGAGTTTCATTGGTCATACAGTAGGACTTTTCTTTCTTCTTGGCTAGGAGAGAGGAGTCAGATGGCAACGAGGCAGCAGCTGCTGTAAAGAGCTCCTCTGAAAGTTTATCTCTTTGTTACCTTTTTGTTGCCTTTTTGTATAGTTTATGAAGCTGCTGTTTGAATTAATATTTTTGTAACTTCTATCAACTTTGAATCCTGATTTGTGATTTTTGTTTTGGGATTTTTTGAGAGGACTGCCCAATTTTATGTTTGTATGTTCTATAGTTATATAGTGTTTTTATTAGGTTCCAGCCTTTTAGTGTTTTCTGGCAGTTGTTGCCCCTGTAGGTAGTTTTTTAGTCCTTAATGGTGATTTTTAACTTGGATTTTAGTGGACAAGCTGATGCTTTTTTAATTGTTTTCTATTGTTCTTTTTTTAACCTCTTTAATATTGGAACTTTTAAACATTCAATTATAAAGCTCTGAGGTTTTAATAACTTCAAAATTTTTATTACTTAGGGCTCTAATTATATAAGATTCTAAGATTTTAAGACTTTATTTGCCTGGGCAGCTGTGATCATTTGACAATTAACCTCCCTGAAGCTTTCGGAGGGCAAGTTGAGTGCTAGCTGAGTGTCGGCAGAGTGGAGCCCAGGCAAATCACAGCTGGGTTGTTTACATCAGAGAAGGCACTTCTATTCACTATTATTCCTTAAGCACTGCTGCCTTGCTGTTCTCATCTGGATTGTGGACTGTTGATGGTATATTTACCTAAGTTGAAGAAGCTTATATACAACGGTCCTTCTCCATAGCTGTCTGCATTTCTGGCACTGTCTCTATCATCTTCATTTGCCTACAATTTGGATCTCACAGCTGAAATGCTAAAGTGGTGAGCAGAGGCTTGAGGTCTGAGGTTGTATCTTTGACTTGTTGGCTGGCTGAAGAGGAGCAGGAAGGGAGGATATAGAATTTTTCTACCATTCCATGAAGGTCAGATACTGATTGATGATGCGGGGCAGCGAGCTGTGAACTGCGAACTGTTTATTATCCCTTTGTCTGAGGGTCCTACAGTGTTTGGTAGAGAAGAGACTGAACTACCAGTGAATATTGACAGTAACAAATGCTGATAAGCCCTGCTTTTGAGTATGAGGAATTACCTCTGGGGTGTTCTGATGAAACTTTGATAAAGCCTGTGAATGAAGAGGAAGGAAGAGCATGAACAGCTGCTGCCTACTACAGTCTGGATGTAGACCTGAATTCAAGAGGTGCACCCTGGGTCCTATATGCTACTCAGCCTATTTGCTTCAGGATCATAAATTTGAACTGCACTGCCTTCTTTGTGAAAACAGTATTTTTTTAGATTCCATTTTTCTTTTTTGTTTCTTTTAGATCTTCAGATATATGCCAATTATATGTTTTTATTTTTATAGTCATATATATATATATATATATATATATATATATATATATGTATGTATGTATATGTATATATCTGCTCAGCTATTTAATTATTTAATTATTTAGTTAATTAATCATTATTTACTTAATTCAGTTCTTTTTAACTTCTAGTTGAAAGCCAATTAATATGACTTCTAGAAAGAGAGTTCGGGGAAGTCCCACTTACTCTTCTCCCCCCAAAAATAAGCGGCTCAAGATTGATGAGTTTTTTAAACCCGATAGGCAGCCATTAGATGTTTCTAAATTTACAATTCCTACCTTTAATAGGTTTGATGTTCTAGAAGAGGAAAGCTTGGAGCCCCAATATTTACAAAGCAGAAACAATATAATTAAAAGCAACGTAGTAGATGGGAGTAGACATGACAACATTCAGGAGAGTATTTCTTCTTCTAATGATAGGATGCTTTTAGAAAAACAATATAATTTGGTGGCGGTAACTGTAAAAAGTATTTATAGGGAATTAAGAAATATCTCAGACAAACTAGATTGTCTTACCTCCACTATAAAAAGAGAAAGTCATACATTTCCTTCGAAAATGATCACTAAGAAGCAGGATGGTATCAAAGTTGCAAATACCATTCCTATAACCCAGCTTCCTTCATTCCCTGTAGCTAAGAGCTTTCTAAAGGATATGAATCTCTCCCTTCAGGTTAATCAGGTTGCTTTAATTATATTCCCTTATAGACAAGTTATTCCTCGGTGGAATACAATGAGCTGTGCTAGGAAGCATATCAGTACTATACTACATTTACCAATTAAGGCAGTTGATCTTTCATTTATTATTTTTTTGTAAAACCCTCCCCAAATGCAAAAATTTATCCTAGTATTTAGGTCAGCTAGAATACCTTCCCTCTTTATGAAGAGGAAAGTTTCTGTTACTAGGTTGAGTGTGGTACCTACCCGAGTGTTTCTGGATTCAGTGAAGAAACTTTTATTACCCCATTCAGTATCGAATAATTCCAAGGTTTGGGGAGAACATGGTTCTAAATCAACTTTTAAGTTTGAAAATTGTAGTTTAAAAGTTTCACCCTTGTTCTCCCCTAACAAAGAATTCCACTGTATGCAGCAACACCCTGTATTGACAAATTCTTCTGAGAAAGGCTGCCCACAAGACCCATTTAATATCTCTAGGGTCAGCGAAGAAGAGCAGCTAATAGACTCTTATAAATGTTTACCCCTGACTGAAAAAAAAGCCATCATAAAAAGATTGGGCGTCTTAAGAGAAAGACTATCTGCGATGAGTAGGGCAGAATTGGATTTAGCTTCAGCTTCCTATGGAACAGGATGATTTGATAATGTTTGAATCCCCTCCCAGTAATAGAAATATCATCTCTAGTCAAGCACGTCAAACAACAGCGTATTGGTTAGAGATGAGGGAATTGGAGCCTCATGAATTAGATGAAAGGAAGACTAAAAATGAAGATATTATATTGGTAGATATACATCAAGTACATTGTAATCCTTATCTACTAATAAATGGGTCAGCGGTAACTTCAGAGGAAACCAATGAAATCCAGGTTTTGACACAACAATGACAATTCAACATCCTGACTTTCCTGTTTGTCCTGGAATCTAGCAGATTGGAGGAACAAACTAGAGGATTGTGACTTTCTAGATTATATAAAGCAATTTCAGGTCCTGCTGTTCCAAGAAACCTGGCTAAAGCATGATATTTGGCTTCCTGGATATGTGGCCTATTCAAATACCACACATTCTTCTTCTAAAGGTGGTAGACCGAGTGGTGGCCTGGCTATATTGATACCTATTTCTCTTTCAGCTTCAATTATTCCTCTTAAAGGATTAGCTCCATGCGCCATGGCCGTTTTTATTAAAAATGTACACCACTCTTATATTTTTATTAATATCTATGTTCCTCCCTGCACCTCACCATATTATGATCCAGATTACTGGTATAAGCTAGAAGAATATCTATGCGAGTTGGAGTATGAATTCCCTTTAGTTCCATTGCTAATTGTCGGCGACTTTAATGCACACATAGGTTCATCTAACCACGATATTGCTAGGGCTTTAGGAGCCCCAACTGAGTTGTGGGAAGGCTTGGAAATTCAAAAGTCTAAAGATAAGAAGATTAATGATTTTGGCCTCATTTTTTTTACTTTACTGACAAAACTAAATCCAGCTTTAATAAATGGTTCCCATCTTGATAATTCCAAGGGAGAGTTCACTTTTATAAATAAACTTAGAGCAAGTACAGTTGACTCTGTGTTAATTTTACATGAGCATCGATCCTTGTTCCTTTCTTTTACAGTTGACCCAGTAGCTGGTAGTGATCACCAACCACTTAGATTTTCCTTGCGTTGGTTTAACAGTACTTCTACAAATACTGTTCACCACCTTAATTCTGAACAAGCCCAATTAACTTCTGACAAAAGGATCAAATGGAATCCCCTGTTGCAATCAGAATTGCAACAGAATTGCAACAGAGGCTTTACTCTGAGGAATTTCTGAAATTAAGAAAAGACCTGATTCAACTATCCAGTGTCGAGTCTGCAAATCAGCTGTATACACAATTAACAAACTCCCTCAGACCCTTTTTTTTAAAAAAAGGTACCCCACTCAGAAAATAATCAAACCGAAAGCGATAATGCTTGGTTTGATAAAGACTGCAGGAATCTAAAAAGGCAAATGGGAAAAGCCATCAAATTATACCAATCCACTAACTCCTCTGAAATTCCCTCACACTTTTACGATCTTTGTAAAAAATATAAAATATTAATTAGTGAGAAAAAAAGGATATACTACAAGGAACAGTGGAAGGAACTAAGCCTAACACTCCTGCAAAAGAATCCATCAAAATTCTGGGATAAAATTGCAAGGCTCGAAAAAAGGTCATCTCCAATTTTAGAAGGGACTATTTCTAAAAACAACTGGGAAAGCTATTTTGGAAAGATATTTAATGATTCAGACCATCTTAAGATTATTCCCCAGGACTATACTGGATCTAGATGGGAACATAGTTGGGAAAATATTTCTATAGATAGGGCTAAGTCATTAATACTAAGACTAAAGAAAGGTAAAGCACCTGGTGAAGATGGCCTCCCATCAGACTTTTATATTGCATTTTCAGACTGGTGGGCTCCAATTTTTGCTTCATTATTTTCTTTAATTAATAATGCAGGAGTTACGCCACCTAATTGGTCATCTGCTATTGTAGTTCCAATCTACAAAAAGGGTCCTAGAAATGATCCAGGAAATTATAGGTCCATTAGTCTCTTGGATGTTTCTGGGAAAATTTATGCCAGGTCTCTTCTAGATACATTGGAAGATTGGGTGAAAGAGCATGCATTGCTAGCCCCAGAACAGGCTGGCTTCCATTCAGGCAGGTCAACTCTGGATAATTGTTTTATGTTGAAATATGTTATTGATAAATATTTGGCAGGAACTGTAAAGCATCTTTTTGTGGCATTCATTGATTTCAAGGCTACTTTCGACTCTATTTCGCGGGAACGTCTTTGGGTTAAATTACAAACTATGGGTATTGATAAGAATCTTCTAAAATGTATAATATCCCTTTACTCAAATACATCCTTGAAAGTCAGAGTTGATGGCACACACCTTTCAGACTCAATACCTGTCTCTAAAGGAGTAAGACAAGGGTGTCTGCTTGCTCCCCTTCTTTTCAACTTATTTATAAATGATGTAGCTGAGTTCTTAAAAGGTGACCAATTTTTCCCAGTTAAAATTGGAAATAGGAAATATTCAATCCTATTGTATGCAGATGATGCTATTCTGATTTCCCATACTCAAGCAGGCCTGCGTAGATTGTTGAATCAGTTTAGTTTATACTTGTAAGAATGAACAACTTTCCATCAGCTATCAAAAAACAAAAGTGATGGTATTCGGTAAATCCAAAAAAATTTATAACTGGCTACTTGATGGGAATAAATTGGAACAAGTCCCCTCCTTTAAATATCTTGGTGTGGTCTTCCACTGGACTGGTAAATGGTCCTCACAGGTTCAATCAAGTACCTTGTTAACTGAAAGAACATTAAATGGTTTATTAAGATTCTATTGCACAAAAGGGGGCAATATGATTCAACCAACTTTAGAACTCTATAGGCTCAGAGTCCTGCCAAAATTGCTGTTTGGAGCACCACTGTGGGCTCTGGCCAATTTAGATATATTAGAGAGAGCACAAAATAAATTTCTGCACAGACTTGTGGCAGTTCCCACTTCCATAAAATTAGCATTGCTCCGTGCAGAGTTAGGTATAATGCCAATTAAAACAGAGGCTCTTAGATTAGCTCTCCTTTTTTGGTTAAAAATTATTTTTAAGCAGGTATCTGAGCTCCTTCTGATGTCCTTTGAAGAGCCTGGTCCAAATTCATGAATGCATAAAATGCAATTGGTTGTCATGAATTTGGGGTTCTCTGTTCCTTTTTTCCTGACTCAAGGGTATGATAAAGCAAAATTACTTATACTTCAAAGACTCAAGGATATAGCGATGCAATCCCAGATGACTGAGATTAAGTCCTACCAATCTAATACATTTTTTGTTTCCTTCACTCCGCTGAACTCATCCCTTCCTCATTATCTGGTTGATCTTCCAACTTTTAAAATGAAGTTAGCCTTTCTGCATGCTAGATTGCATGTTCTCCCACTGGCAATTTGGATGGGCAGGTACAAGAATGTTCCTATGAAGAACAGAGTATGTGTTTGCAACTCTGTTTCAATAGAAGATTTAATTCATGTTCTGCTTGAGTGCCCTATTTATAAAGATCTTAGGAGCAAGTACATTTTTCCTTTATTGAAGTCTTTTAAGGGAAATTCCTCCTTCGTGAAGGTTTGTTTTCTGCTATCTGATACTGTGAAATATGTGTCTTTTATAACATCTAAATTTCTTGTCAGGGCCTTACAATTACGTGCTCTGTGCAGAGTTAGGTACTTTCCATATCCCTCTTTGTTCTTTATAGAAGTGATTTATCTATTGTTGATTATATATTACATGTAAATTGGCTGAATTATCCTTTCTCATTTTATTTTATTTTTATTTTTGTGCCATGGCTGACTGCTAAAATGCAATAAACTTGACTAGAGATATTGTCGTTTTGCATTCTTCCTTCACAATGTCCTTGTGTTCAATCCAGAGTTTTTCTGGCTCACTGTCAATTGAGCTCAATAATGCCAATCTATTTTTTACATTATCTTTAAATTCTACAGGGTTGTTCCTCGGGTTTTATTTTGGCACCATGGTTGGTTCAATGTTCTTCTTTAGTTTTCCTCTAATTCTTGATATTAGCAGTTTATGGTCTGTGCTACCACCTGCTCCTGGCTTTGTTTTTCCTGAGAATAAAGCTTCTCCTTCTGCTTCCATTTATGTAGTCTATTGATTTCTGTATTGGCTGTCAGGTGGTGCTCATGTCTACAGTCACCTCTTTGGTTGGCTGCAGAATCTGTTTGTGATGAACAAACTGCTGGCTTCACAAAATTCAAGCAGTTGCTCTCCCGCTTCATTTCTTGATCCTAGGCCAAATTCTCCTATAGTGTTCAGTTATGCCCTGCTTCATATTTTTGCCTATGCTTGCCAACATGCCCTTTTTGGATTTGTCAGCAATTTCCTCCTGGATTCCAGCATAAAATCTTTCAATTTCTTACTCTTCTGCTTCTGTAGTTGGAGCACAAATTTGGATTATGGTTATATTGATGAGTTTTCCCTGAAGTCTTTATTAATATTATTTAGTAAGACTTGATTGCTCTTGCTACATCTCTCTTCCTTTTTAATGCCACCCCATTTTTTTCTTAGATTTTGATTTCCTGAGAGAGAGAAAAAAACATTGTGCAATGATCTGACTTAAAATGTCCCATTCCTGTACACTTTAGCTCACTTACTCCAAGTATTACAATGTTTATATGCTCCGTTTCTTGTTTTTCTATGTGTAGCTTCCCTGATTCATGCTTCTCACATTCTGTGTTCCAATAGTACATGTCATGCAGTTTTGGACTTTCATTTCATCTCTGAGCAGCAACAGCTGAACATCTTTTTAACTTGAGTCCAGCTGTATCATTAACCACAATGCCAGTGATATATTTAACTCTTTTACTCCAAGTCTCAAGTCAAGTCTCAAGTCTCTACCTTCAAGTCTCAAGTCAAGTCTGAAGTCTTTGAAGATACTTTCAAGTCGAATATCAAGTCAAATCTCAAGTTTGGAAGCTAACTTCATACCCCAACTAAAATTCCAGAATTAATGGATAGAGTGAAATACATTCAGTTTTAACAATTTAAGCAGAGTCGGCTGTCCACATTTGCAATTTTGCCATCTGCAGCTTTGGAAGTGGAGAATAGGATCCGATTTACTCCCCATTACTGAAGATTCAAATGCTTTAGAAGGAAGGATCCTTCTTCCTCAAGCCTGTTGCCTAATATATTTGCTGTTCCCCTCTGAGAAATGCACCCACACTTTGGGGTTGAGAGAGATTGTCATGTGACCAGTAGGCAAAAAGAGATGGAGGCGTTATTCAAAGTCGTGAGGTTTCTGGATGAAAGTGTTATGTTACTGAACCAAGGGCATCAAGTCAGTCATTAAAAGTATACAAGAGTCGAGTTGAGTCAGTGCATCATTTATGGTCGAGTCAAGTCTGAGTTGAGTCACTGAAGTGACTTAAGTCTGACTTGAGTCCGAGTCTATCAACTCGAGTCTACATCACTGCACAGCACTAGCTGGCCCGTTTTCCTCCAGAGCGGCTCCAAGAGCGGCTTCAGACCTGGAAGTCTTGTCTTCTGGCACAATCTATGGTTTTATTTTGGATTGGCTCATCATAGGGCTTTCCAGGCAGAAGTCTTCAGGAGTGGTTTACCATTGCCACACTACTAACAGTACTAACAAGCGTTAGCTATGGTGCCACTGCTGTTGCCTGTGAGAGATCCTCCACCAGTCTACACTGCCATTACTGTTGCTGCACAGTGCATTACAGCTTCTGCCCAGCAGCTGTTTAGCATGTTTACGTTTGGCTCCTTGGCAAAAGCCTGGGAGCCCTGCTGCCATCAATGTAGCCTCTTGCCTCACACGAGCAGGCAATGCCACCACCATGGAAAGGTAGTGCCAAGGTGGAGTGAGAGAAACAGAAATGGCTAAAATGTGACAGGAGAAAAGCAGGGCAAGTAGTCTGAGTGAGCATTGCTGGTAAGTTCAAAATATTACCCCACCTTGCAGATTGTGCCCTGAGGAGTATAATTCTTTATATTAAATATAGTGAACCATAGAGATATACTGGAGGGACACATAAGTAGCTGAGCTATGGGAAACAGAACATAGGTTAAAATTAGCATTGGTTCCTGTCAGGTATCCTAGGTGAATCTCAGAAATGATTCACACAGACCATTTAAATGGACTTTCAGCAATAATAGCGCCAACAGGTCTCTGGGATCAAACTAACATTCCAAACAGCCAGGAATTTATACCTTGGATGCCTGCCTCTAAGGATGAGATAATCTTGTGGGAACTCCAAAGATGCCTGGCTGTATTTTCTTTATATTACAAAGCTGAAATCCATCTTCATAAAATCTAGCCATCTGGTCTTCCCAGGAAAGGGCCTGTCCACATGCTTTTTCCTATAACTAGACCCCCTTTTTGTATCATTCTTCAGATCCCCCAGAGAGAGAGATATCCTCACACTGTCCGTTTTTCTGAAGAGCTCCCCTCAGCTGCTGCACTGAGTAGGTTTCAACTCATGTCTTTAGGATTTCTTGCCAGGTAGTATTACCCAAAACCCCTATGCCTCTCTTAATTTTCAACTCTTTTTAAATTTCTATAGCCCTTTATGCTTGTGTGAGTGACTGCAACAGTGTGCTTGTGTGGATTCTGACATCTTTTCCAATAAAATACTTAAAGTTGAACAGTTAACCTAATTCTCTGTGGTCTGACTCCGTAAAGCTGGGCTCAAGATCCCATTGAGATACCCTGCCCTCTTCGCATTGCTACAGCAGTGTTTAGCTAATTTTCCCCACAAGTGATAATTTTAACAAGCATCAGGACTCCCCCTAAGGGACCCCTAGCAAGCAGGGTAACAAAAAGAAGCACTTAAGAGTGCTGCAAACAAAAATGGTTCATGTTAAGTAATAAAAGATCCCATTTTAATATATCTAGCTGATTTTTATTTTAAGTAAGGTTGCCTAAGACCTACTGATCAACAGAATGAGCCAATGGAATAGGTGGAGACAGCTTTCATCCACTTAGAAGAGTGGTACTTCAGCAAGCCAGGCCTCCAGGCTAGACTGTGGTCTTTAGGCCTTCTTGAGGGAAAGAAAAAAACAAGGCCCCCATATTGCTATTCTTCTACATTTGTTTCCTCCATCTTAAGCCAAGCCTTCTATTGAATTATCTTTGCTGCTTTGTACAAGTTAGGCATGATAAATTAACAGCCAAAAAGCATAGTAGAAATAACCTTTTCTCACAAACTCCTGGGGAAAATGGCATTTTCCTTAAAAATAACTCTTCACAAGTACTAAATTCTAAGTGTTCATACCAAAGACAGCTAAAGGCGTTCACTGGGATCTGCACAGGACAGAATTTCATAGATCTCACTTTATTTTACCATTAAAATAGGATTTGCAGATGCCAGAGAATAATCAACTCTTTATGAAATGATTATTCCAGAAGGACTTAAACAGAAATACCAATCACAACCTCAATCTGAAGACCTCCCTCGCTAGCATCAAATTGCTGATGTGTTTTACATATCTCCTTCACTTTTTGTAGCTAAGACTGAATACTGAACAATATCAGAATGCTGAAGCTGAAAGAAGGAATGAGATCTATCTGGGTGAGCTAACTGCACAGAGTTTAAAAGATGTCTTCATTCTTGCACTGCCAGGTGTTCCTTAGTTTAAAGGAGATCCCTTATTTGAGGATTGGAAAGCTTTCTCACTTACATTTACTAAACAACCCTGCATGCCATGAATTTTGACTATCCCTTGTAGCTATTTTCAAAACCTAGCAAAACTACTTCATTGAGAAATTCAAACAAACCACACCATATCTCAGGTGTGAGGAACTACAGCTTTTCAAATATTGTTGGACAGCAGCAATCAGCATTTCATACCATGTCCAGGCATCATATGAGCCAGAGTCCAACTGTATATGATTTGGGTAAACCACAAGTTCCCCACTTTTGCTTTACCATGGAATGCCATTAAGTTTTTCTCCACATTCTTTTTAATTCAAAGCAATATTAAGCATAAGCACATAAGGACAGCCCTGCTGGATTAGATCAAAGGACTATCTACCCCAACACTCCATTTCCTCAATGGCCTTTGGAGCTTACAAGCAATATATTTTTGTCTATGGTACTGAAGGCAATATAAGTTCCTGACTAATAATTGTTGACAGATTTATAATTCATGATTTTGTAAGCCCTTTGAAACCCATAAAAGTTGCAGCCACCACTCCATCTTGTGACAGTGTGTTCCACACTTTAACTATGTGATCTGTTGAAAAAGTACAGTCAGGCCTCTGCTTTCTTGGGAGTTAGGGGCACAAGAACCCTGCAAAAGTGGAAAAACTGGAAATAAAAACAAAAATTTGCAAATTCTATTTTTTTAAACTTGAGAATACTTCTCTAGGAATCTCTGGGTCCTCCAGCATGATTGTATGGTTAACTTCTGGTAGAAGTGGGCCATAGCATCATACTAGAGGATCTAGGGATTCCTAGAGACAACATATTTTTTCTGTGAGAGGGGCAAATACAGTAATATTTTTAATAAAAAAAATTAAAAGAATAAAATAAAATGACTCATGAATAATCAAATCTGAGAAAGCTGAACCTGTGAAAGTGGAGGGCCAACTGTATTGTTTCTGTACTTCTGCACAGAGAATTGTCTAACAAGTCTTAAACTCATTGGAGCTCAGGGAAGATATGAATGTAACTAATAAATAAAAATGCAATTAATACAAATCTTCATATCTTGCAATGCAATTGCTTGAAAAAAGATATCTCATACATTATCAGAATAGCTAATATACCACTTGAAAGAATCTCTGAGAAGGGAGCAACTGAAAGAGAAATATGAAATGTAAAAGAATATTCTTTTACCTCAATAAGAAATACATATTAATAAGACATATAATGCAGTGCTTTTCTGGTCAAAATTATACAGTTCTTCCTCCACATTTGTGGATTTGACCTTTGTGAACTCGATTATTTGTGAAGCGCCTGCTTGCCTCCCCCCATTCTCCCCCTCCCATTCCGCTGCCTTTTGTCTTCCTTCCACAAACCTGGGCAAAGGGCAAGCGAATGGCAGGGGGCAGCCGTACATGTGTGCCTTCTCTGGTCGTGTTGCTGTCCCTCCCATTCGCTTGCATATTACCCGGGCACCTGGAAGGTAGTGCACCTGGGCGAAACTCAAGTGAAGGGGGTGTGCAGCTCCCCCCTCCCATTTACTTGCCTATCACCAAGGTGCCTGGAAGGCAGCCTGCCCAGGCAAAATGCAAATGAATGGGGGAAAGATGCACGTGCATGTCTTCTCAGAAATGCATGTGCATGTCCTACCATTCGATTGCCGGGCATCTGTAAGGAAGGCAGTACAGCCAAGCAAAATGGAAGTGAATGGCAAGGGAAGCCCTGGAAGGCAATGGATGGGGAGGGGAGTTATTTGCAGGGTATTTTATTTTATTTTATTTTATTTTATTTTATTTTATTTTACTTTTGTGAGGGTTCTGTGCCCTGAATTCTTGCGGAAGTCGAGGGGCCACTGTATTTCTCAAGGTGTTTTTTTCCTCACCCACTGGGATAAAAATACAGTCTAGCCATATCTTCCTATTTGCTTTCCTGATGTAAATGAAAGCAGGTTGATTTTTCAACTGAAAACAATTAAAGGAGAGGCCTCAAGGATTTAATGTATTTCAAAAGATTGTACTGTCTTCTACAACTTTCTACTTTTCCTTCCATCAGGGATTAGCTCAGTAGTTGAATGTGGTACCCACCCCAGGCAGTAGAGCACACACCTCATTGAGGGAGGGTCCTGTCACCACTCAAAATGCTAAGGGCCAGACCTAAAATATTAGGTTTGTTGCGTATCCCCCAGGTGGATAAGCAGACTGTGGGTTGAGCTCTGAACCATCTCGGAAAGGACCCGAAAAACTTTTGCTCAAAGTATCCCTCCACACCTCAAGAAGACACAGTTACACCATTTCTTTCATGAGTGAAGAATAATCCTTTATTGTTAAAAGGAGAAGTTTTTATAAGCTTGGGGGCAATGATCTAATAAAGCATACAAGTCTGTGTATAGAATCAACAGATTCCAGGACCAGAGTCCTGATCCACTGTTGCTAGCTGTAGCCTCCAGTTAACAACCAAGAATGAACCCTGAATCACATGTGTCGTACATGCTCAGCAATGAAGTATAAGAAATATTGTTACAGAGAATAACAGAGAGCTGGGGACTGAAGCAAGAGCACTGACAGATAAGTGTCAGCACAATTTAAGTAGGACAAGGGACGATCTTCAAAGCTGTTTGGAGCTAAAATGGAGAGGGTCCGGCTAAGGGAAAAGCAGACAGAGATATTTCTTTTAGTGAACTCAAGCAGCATGGACACTTAAACAGGCAATACCTCTATGAACTGTCCAGAATGCTGAGTCTTAATCAGCTCTGCAGAGCAGACTGGGGAGACCTGGAACTGTCCAGGGTATGTTAGCCCAAAATATGGGTGACTCAAGAGGTCCACCCGTGATGGCAGTGCTTCCGTGAAACAATGGGGAATGTTAGCTCAAAGAGGAGGCCGGGGCGGGGGTAACCTAATGAGATCTTGTACACCTGTGTATACCAGTACTAGTGCAGAAATACCAGCTAGAGATTCAAATAATGTCTTTAAAATGTGTTTTATTGTGGAATTAATCAATCATGCGTGCAAAATCCAAGCAGTCTTAGAAGTGTACAAGATTAACTGAAGGAAAAGGGAGAGAAAGATTAGATAATGAGAATCCTAGGGCAAAGTGGGTGATATTTATTGATCCTGCAGAGAAGCAAAGAAATTCAGACCAAGGTCCAAGAGTAGTACAAATTGGAAACCAGAGCGGCAGGAGGGCAGTAAGGGCACCAAAAGTACTACGAGTTGACTAGCTCAAAACTGGAGTTTAAATATTCTTTTTCTGTCTGGAGAGTGAAAGTGCTAATGGCTCTCCAGTGGCACCAACAATGGGGTCTAGAACAGACTGCTGGTCTTATATTAGGTGACAAAAAGCTAATGGGAATCATGATAGCTCCTTGATTGCAGGGCAGGTGTGGGGACAAAAGGGAAGTTTCAGTGGTCAGAGGAAGAGGGGCTAAGACAATCAGCCATTCTGTGGGAACATCATAGGCATTTTTTTTTTAAGGGTTGAGTCACTGAAGGCTAACTATAAGTTCATTATGGCTGGAATTTCCCTGGTGATTTCCTGACTACGGTCTGGCTATGCCTTGAGGTCTTATCTGATCTAGTTTTGTAGTACACGTGTTCAACCAGCTTTTCCTCTCAGCTAGCATGGCCATGCAGCCATAGCAGTGTATAATTTATATTTCATGCCAACTAAATATTCTGCCAATTAAACCATATTGAGGAGTAGGGGTGTATGGCCTGCCAACAGGTGCTGAAACTTTTTACTGCTTGCACCCACCTTAGGCAGTCGAGCACACATACCATTTAGGAAGGGTCTATCACAAATGCTCTGTGAAACCTTTCTCTCCAGATTTGATCAGGTTGCAAATGCCTGAACAAGGATCCCTTGTAGCCAGGCACTTGGACATTGCTGGATCTTTGTTAACTATGAACTCTGGAATTTTGGATCCTCTCCAAAATTGCACAAATAATTTGCAATTTTGTAGCATTTAACAGCAACAAAATCCCACATTTTGCAGCACCTTCAGATCGCAGAATCTCCAAAACACTCCAACTTCCAAAACAATCTGATTCACCTTCCACTTCTGCAAAATTTTCCAGTTGTTTTGCAGAATTTCATGGCAAACCCCTCACATTTTCAGTGCCCCCCAAAATAAGTAGCTAGCATCTCATATTAAAGTTCCTAGTAAACCCTCAAATCCAACATTGACCAATTTACTTCATACCTGTGCCACAGTTTTGCAACCATTTTGCAGTGAAAGCCCTACATTTTGCAACTACCTGTCAGGGACTCAGCCTTTTCATGAGAGTATTTCACCTTTTGCTTACCCGTGAAAGTAGTTTGACAGGTGATTTACCATGCTTTAGTGGTAACACACTTGGTAGTTGCAATATAACCAATGTTAGATACTGCTTGTAACAATTCACAGTTGGCTCTCCACGAGGGGCACAGGGCCACAGCAAAAGTGGAAAATTCACAAATATCAAAACGTCTGTCTATTCGTCCGTCTGTCTGTGGGAAGGAGATGCAGGCATGGTGGGGAAAGAGGACATCCAGCACACAAACCAAGTCAATGAAAGGAGAGGGAAAGGGGTGGCCCTATACTTCCTCTCTCTCACCCATCTCCTTCCTTGGTGCTAAGAAACCAGGCTATGAGCTGTCCTTAACTGGCTAGGCAATGGCTGGTGGTAGAGGAAGAGGACCAGAGGCAGATTTTTAAATGGCTGCATGGCCTGATTGGAGTCATTGAGATGGAAGGTTCTCCCAGAAAAGAAGCAGTGGTAGTGGGCAAGGGTTGGAAAAACTCGCAAATAACTAAATATGTGAAAGTCAAACACACAAATATGGACGGCTGACCGTATTGCATATCAAAAGACTGGTAATTATGTATTACATTTCAGTAAGGGGGGGGGAGCCATCTTGGGGACCAAAGGATTTGTTTGGGAAGATGCACACCCTGGGCCATCTGGTCAGTGTTTAGAGGAAACATCAAGGACAGAGACAGAGCAACCCCTGGGAGGCACTGTTTAAACATCTTGCAAGGTAGATAAGAAAACCTGGGAAGCTTTGAAGTTCTCAAGATCAAAGAATGGAAACAATTTATTTCCCCTGGGAACAGCTCAAGGTTTGGGGAATCCACCAACTGAAACTATTTGTGCACAGAAGTATGTATCTCTCTGTAAACTGAGTTTATATTGTTATATGGTAACTCTAGCAACTACCTTAACTGCTATGCATCTCTAAAATACTACTGCTGAGCATATTCCTTGTGAGTAAAAGAGTAGCCAACACATGACACTACCCTCAAACTGAGTAACAGGTGTCTCTGTAAGGCCAGATCTAAAATATTAAATCTGTTGCATATTACCCCGAGGAAATATGCGGTGGTGGGTGAACCCTGAATCTGCTTGGAAAGGACATTTTTCCCCTAGGAAAAAGTGTCCTTACCCCCCTCAAGAAGAACACAGCCAGACTGTTTCTTTCCTGAGTACAGAGAAGCACTTCATTATTAAAAGAGGGTTTTTCATAGGCTGGGACAATGATCTCATAAAACATACAGTGCACGTGTGAAATTCATGTAACAATAATCATTTCCCCAGCATCAGACTCCTTATGCATTGTTGCTAATAAAGTAGCTTCTGGTTAACAATCAACAACGGCTCAATAGTGTGTGTTACATTTCTTTTGGAGCAAACCAGGGAAATATTGTTACAGAGAATGATGGAGTGCAACACAGCAGTCAGCACACGCTAAGTAGAGCAAGGGGTTAGTCACAGGGACAACCTTTAAAACTAACACAAAAATGGAGGCCCTTTGGCTAATGGAGAACTATTTGCAGTTTCTGACAGCCAAGACCTTTAAACGAGGCATGCCCTCTGTGAATTAAGCTGTCCAGGGTGCCGAACCTCCAACAGCCTGGTAGAGTAGACCAGGGAAGCGCTATCCAGGGTCCTGAAGGTTTTTTTTCTGCCTACATCTCAAACCAATCTCCCAGTACTGCCCGCCCCAGCATCCAACACTGTCCAATTCACTCCACAGCCTCAATCTAACATCCCCTCAGCACAGTGTAAAAAGCTGTATGTGAATGTACACTATGTTGAGCCATATAGATTCCTGACTTATTTTAAAGCCCCAAAGCTACCTTGCACAGATATTCCGTGCTGAATTCTGGCCCAGATGCATGCCAAAGTTTTGCAACCCTTTTGCAGTGTTTGGCAGCACACCCCAAATTGAGTAGCTTACCTCAAACCCACCAGCTTCATCGAGTTCTCGTGAAACCCGTCCCAAGTTCTGCGATCCATTTGCAGTGAAAATTCTGCATCTTGCAGCACCCCTGAAACTAAATAAGGGACACTGCTTTCAAGGTCTCTACCAACACAATCATGAGGGAGGGGCAAAGATGGGGGTCTAGCCAGAAGTGTGTTTGTTTCACTCCCTTTTTACTCCCATATCTATATTGTTTCTGAGAACGTCATACCATCTGAGGCATTTTAACAACTCATAACTCCCTTTCCTCACTGAGACATTAAACAATGTGGTGTTTGTTGTTGTGTGCCTTTAAGTCATTTCTGACTGAGTCTTGTACTATGACTCTAGAGACCAGAGTTTGAATCCCTGCTCAGCCATGGAAACCCACTGGGTGACCTTGGGCAAGTCACAATCTCTCAGCCTCACAGGAAGGAAAAGGCAAACCTCCTCGTAACAAATCTTGCCAAGAAAACCCCATTACAGGTTTGCCTAGTGCCACCATAAGTCAGGAACAATTTACAGGCACACAACAACAACAACAACACTGCTGAATCAATTTGCAGCCATCTTTAGAGAGGCATTTATTGGCTTAGTCTTTGTCATTGTGTGCCTTCAAGTCATTTTCAACTTATGGTGACTCCAAGCTGAATCTAACTACTCTGATGTAGGTAAGGTGGATGATGTTTTGAAGTTTTTGAATTTATCTATGAAGGGAGATGAGGAGCAAAACTGAGATAGCTCTGAGTCATCACCAGTCCTCCTTAAATATAAGGAAAAGCTACAAGGACAAGGAGAGGAAAATAATTAGACTGCCAGGTTTCTCCCTGCTGTATATTTATTGTTATTGTATTTCTATGTGTTATTTTTTTGCATATCCTGCCCCCCCCCATTGAAATCAGCTGCATTTGTAATAGATTCAACACATCTAATGGATAGTGCAAGAAAATCTGGATGTATGACTAATGTGACTGAGGGAAATATCATCATCATCATCATCACCACCACCACCACCACCACCACCACCACCACCACCACCACCACCAGAGGAGGAAACTATGTTTGACAGTTATAGGGGGGAAACTGGGATGAGAGTAAAAGAACCCACCAATAGACAGAAAGAAAAAAAAAAGAACCTGATAGAGAGAATGACCTGTTTCTATACTTTAGTGCACAGAGCCTGGAATACAACTTAACTTGAATTTCTATAACAGGAAGGCAAATATGATTTAATAGGTGTCACTGACACCTGGTGAGATGAGTCTCATGACTACAATTTAATAATGGAGGGATATAATGTTTTCCAAAAATTAGATGGAACAGCAAAGAAGGAGAAGTTGCATAATATGTCAAAGATGTGTACACTTGTGAAGATATCCTTGTTTTAAGGCATCGAGGACAGGTGGAGGGTACTTGGGTAAAAATTAAAGGGGAAGGAAACAACAGTGATATCACTGTAGGGGTCTTCTATAGACACCCAAGCCAGTAATGCCTTCCTATGAGAAATGTATCCAAATATCCAAGAAAGAGACATATAGTCATGGGAGACTTCAATCAACCTAATTTTCGTTGGAAGTCAAACCCTGCCAAGAAACAGAGGTCCAAACTGAGGCCTTGCTGATAATTTCTGTGTCCAGAAGGTGGAGGGAGCAATATTGAACCCGATCCTAACCAATATGGAAGAATTGGTCAATGGAGTGGAAGCAGTAGAAACCTTGGTTGGTGATAACTACATCTTCTTGGTTGTTACAGAGATGAAATGGAGAGCCTACAGTTCTCAGACATATAGTGTGGACTAGGTAACTTGATTAATTTTGTTCTCAAATGAAGCAATGAGTAACGCAAGCAATTTTCTTCCTGCTGCAAGAAACCTTGGCATACTATGCAGTTCCTGACACAATGCACATATTAAAATGCTAAATGAAATCCCAGCTAGCAAGCAAGTTCTTACTCCTGCTTTACTCCAAAACATTACCGTCCTGTACCCATATAAATGCACTAGATGAAGGATTTTCTCTATTATTCATATGTTTACCTGCTCATCTTGGGTTGTATGTAAAACCTGCCTCCCTGCTTTGACCCTTTAACTATTCTTTATGATAATCAATGAGACTGAACCTGTCACCTCGTTGCCATACCCACGTTTTGAATTTTTATTACAGTTCACACACACACACACAAACGATATATTGTGTCTGTCCACAAAGGTTTAATTCCTTGCATCTAATGAAATGGACATAAGCTTATGATTGAAATTTTCTCAGTCCCAAAGATGCTACATAGAGTTGGAAGGGGCCTCATGGCCCCTTGAGTCCAGTTCCCTGCTCGGGACAGAATCTCCAGCTGAAGCATCTCTAGCAGGTAGCTGTCCAGCCTCTTTCTCAAAATGTCCAAAGAAGGAGACCCCACCACCTCTCTAGGCAATGGGTCTACTTTCTGAACTGTTCTTACTGTCCAGAAATTCCTTCTAATGTTCAATCAAACTCTATTCTTCTGAAACTTAAAACTATTAACGTTGGTCGTTCCATCTGAGGCAGCTGAGAATATGCCTGTACCTCCTTTCTATGACAGCCCTTGAAGCATTTAAAGTGTACAAATATGTCACCCCTCAGTCTTCTGTTCACCAAGCTGAACAAGCTCATTTCCTGGTTCTAATATTTTTCCTGACATTCGATGTCTGGCTGACTGACCCCCCCCCCCGTTTTTTTTTTTTTTTGCATTACTGAAGAGAGGGACAGTGTTTGTCCTTCTCCAGTCTTTTAGGACCTCACCTGTTCACCAAGATTTCTCAAAAATGATGGCAAGATGTTGAGAAAGGAGTTCCTTCAGTACTTTGGGATGCAGGTCATCTGGCCCTGAAGATTTGAATTCATTTAGGCTAACCAGGTGATTCCTTACTAGCAGTCTTTATTTGTAATCCATATCTCTGCTGCTACATGGAAAATGCTGAATCAAACTAAGTATTCAGTAGTTCTGCTTTTTCATTGTGATCTGTTAGTATTTTACCATCCTTAGTGATATCAGAGTAATTGAACCTCCTCTTACTTACTAATTTCTTGCATCCTTGAGATTTGTATCTGGAAAGCAACATCCACCACCTCTTCTTGGTTTGGTGACCCCTACCATAATCATAGAAATCATAGAAATCATAGAAATGTAGAGTTGGAAGAGACCACATGGGCCATCCAGTCCAACCCCCTACCATGCAGGAATACCCTCAAAGCACTCCCGACAGATGGCCATCCAGCCTCTGCTTAAAAACCTCCAAGGAAGGAGACTCCACTACACTCCGAGGCAGCAGATTCCACTGCCAGACAGCCCTGACTGTCAGGAAGTTCTTCCTGAGGTTCAGGTGGAATCTCCTTTCCTGCAGCTTGAATCCATTGCTCCTTGTCCTGGTCTCTGGAGCGGCAGAAAACAAGCCCTCTCCCTCCTCTACATGGCATCCCTTCAAATATTTAAACATAGCTATCATGTCCCCTCTTAACCTTCTCTGCTGCAGACTGAACATACCCAGCTCTCTAAGTCTATCCTCATAGGGCTTGGCTTCCAGGCCCTTCACCATTTTGGTCGCCCTCCTCTGGACCTGCTCCAGCTTGACCATGTCCTTCTTGAATTGGGGTGCCCAGAACTGGACACAGTATTCAAGATGAGGTCTAACCAAAGCAGAGTAGAGTGGTACCAGTACCTCCCTTGATCTAGACACCATACTCCTATTGATGCAGCCGAGAATTGCGCTGGCTTTCTTGGCTGCCGCATCACACTGCTGACTCATGTTCAGGTTGTGGTCTATTAAGACTCCTAGATCCCTTTCACACGTACTGCTATCCAGCCACGTGTCCCCCATCCTATATTTCTGTATTCCATTTTTTCTACCTAAGTGTAGGACCTTACACTTCTCTCTGTTGAATTTCATTTTGTTAGCCTTGGTCCAGCTCTCCAATCTGTCCAGGTCATTTTGAATTTTGATCCTGTCCTCTGGCGTATTAGCAACCTCTAATGTTGCATTTATCTTTCTTTCTTTTCAAATACTCTCAAGTGATCAGCTGTGATCACTCTCATGGACTTCTGTACAACTGAATTTGTTGTTGATGTATAATGATACCCCCCACACCATTTCAGCAACATGTATTCTTTTTGAATAGGTTATACCTTTCAGTTGTAATACTGTTATAGGAATCATCCCACCAAGTATCTTTATATTGCCTATAAAGTCACAAGGACTTCAAGCTTAGCTTGTTTGTTTCCCAAACTCTGTGAGCTAGTGTACAGACATTTGTAGCTTCTAGTATCTTCCTGTCCCTCTATCCTGCACTGGCAGAATTGAGGAGAATACCACCTGTGCCAAGCACCAAGACTGCTCAAATTTTACATGCATATCTTAGAATCTGGCTCCCTCTCTTCATCATTAAATGTTACCTATATTACTGTGATACCTATACCTGGTAAGATCCTGTACTGTATCATTCCTTAATGTTGGTATCAAAATATTGACATCTATTTTAGCTAATAGAATACAAAAAAGTCATTCAACTTTAGTAAGTCCTGATTAGGTTGGTGTTATCTCCCTGGTAAATCCTGTCCCGGGATCTACAATTTTGATATTAAAATATGATTCAACGTGCCTAAGAGGCCACCTGGATGGCCACGTAGGCAGCAATGGTCGAACAATTGAAAACCGGGTCAGGCCAGTAAAATCCCCAGTCACGTAGCCCCAGGAGACCTCAAGCTGTGCAAACCCACAGTAAAGGATCCTCAGCTACTGAGGAGCCAACTTGAGGGGATTAGCGTGTTTGCCTCAAGTTGAGTACCCATAGCAATAAAACCCTATCAGGCAAGGACCATCTACATAAATTCACACCATAACCCAATGCAACTGAAGATCCTGAAACTTTGGCAACACCTTGTGATCTCATCATGCAAAAGGAGTTGCCATTGTGGAGCTTCTTTTCCATTGCAACACCCATTGCTCTCCCTGGGAAAGGATTAGCTCTCCAGCTACCTATTGCCCTACAGATAGTCCCAGTTTTTGAGAATTTCTTTGGATCACTCCCAGTCATACCAGCAGACTGTTTCTCCATCTGTTGAGTAATCCCCTCAGCCCTCTTCGTGATGAGCTCCACTTCTTCAGTGTTTTTCCCGGACCAAGGACTTCAGGAAAAGGTGCAGTATTACCCCAGCTACAATCCCTTCAATAGTTCCCCTATCCAGTTTCCTCTCTTTTGCTTCTTAATAGGTCTTGAGTGAGTGTGTGAGTGATTGCACTGGTGCGTGAAACTTTCATTCAATAAAATCATTTTATTGGACATCTTCATTTGGTTTTTGGCTTGGCCTGACCCTGTAAAAAATGGGTAAAAAGACCCCGCTAGGTTACCCTGCCTCTCACATTGCTATTGCTCATGCTCTGGCTAGTTTCCATTCCCTATCATGTGTAGCACATTAAGGCATCCCCCAAGGAACCCCAGAAATCAGGGTAACATTGGATTTATAAGAAAATAGATAAGGAGCCAATACTATTCAATTCCTCGTGGACTTGATTGCTTTAAATTCAGATAAAACTGACTGGACGGCCATTATTTCTTTAGATGCTGAGAAAGACTTCAATGAAAATTTTCTGGCTGTTTATCTTCACCGTATTGGATAATTTTGGGTTTCCTAAAATATTTGTGAAAGGCATAACAATTTTATATTTAACATCAAAAGCACAGATTATGACCTGTTCAATTTGTGCTTGCAACTTTTTGTATGTGCTGTTAAACAAAATTTCAGGATCAATGGGTTTGACTATGTCAGATTAGAATTTAAAAACATTCTTTTTGCAAATCCTTGTACGTCATTTCAAAGCCCCAGTCAATTCCTGTTTTGATGCAGTTGATTAATAATTTTGGTAAAATATTTGGGTATTCAATTAACTGGTCCAAGGAGACAAGGTGGACTTCGGTGTATTTAGAGCATGGGAGTTTCTATATTACCTAATTATACCCTTTTTTGGGGTATATTTCTCTTTAGGGACTTATTACTTATTACTCAGATCATTAAGCTTCACAAAAGTAAACTCACAAAAGATACTGCACAAGATTTAGGGAGATAGGCAGGCTTAAAGATGAGTCAATGAGTCAAACATGATTAAAATGAATGTTATACCTATAATTGTTTATGTTATTCATGGAACTCCTCTACTTATATCTTCCAAATATTTTCAAAACCTAAATGCATTGTTTAGGAGACTTTTTGAGACAGGGGCTGATCTCCTCCCAGAATTTCAGTAAAAAGGATGCAACATCTAGTCAAAGAGGGAGGGTTCAATCTTCCAGATCTTCTTCCATACCACTGGACATATCTGTTATCTTGTATTAACTTTTGGACATATTCACTTAAAGTAACTAATTGACCACGGTCATCCTTGGACTCTTCATTTCTGGTACCGTGTTTCCCCGAAAATAAGACACTGTCTTATATTTATTTTTCCTCAAAAAGACACAGTATGGCTTATTTTCAGGGGATGTCTTATTTTTATTAAGTATGGTACAACAATCTACATTTATTCAAATATAGTTAAGTCGTCTGCTTCTGGAACATCGTCATAACTCTCCAAACCCGGAATTCCATCCTGAATTTCTTGCGACTCCATTTCCTTTAGAATCATTGGCCCCAATCTTTCATGTCGAGCAATAGAGCTCTCATTAAATGAGCAGCTCTTATCCATGTAACCTGCTCGGAGTGTATTGGCAACAACACTGTCAGTGATTTTATCCCATGAATTCTTCACCCAAATCACGACCTCTTGCAGGCTAGGTTTCACAAAGTTTCCACGCTGATTTCTTGTCATTCTATTTTCAGTGTAGTCGTTAATTTCCATATGCAAATGGTCTTTGAATGGCTTGTTTACTGCAATATCAAGAGCCTGCAGATAGGCAGTCATTCCTGCAGGAATCATTATTTGATCTATTCTTCTCTCTGCAAGGAAGTTCTTCATGTCTTTAGCATGGTGAGTGCTGGCTGAATCCCAGACTAGCAGACCTCTTTGGCCACCTCGCAAAACAAGTGGCAGCATTAAATCAAGCCACTTCTTTAGAACTGCTCGTGTGCACCAGGCTTTTTTGGTTTCAAGAACACAAATGCCGGAAACACATTCAATCTTATCTTTCTTGCCCTTAGTGATGATAAGAGGTGTGGCTTTCTTTCCATCCAGACGAATTGCCAAAATACAAGTAACACGTGAACTTTCGTGACCAGTGGAGGGAACGTAGATTGAGGAGGCACCCCTCTGTTCAATTGTCGTTTGGGCTCCTTGACCCATAAACACTGCAGTTTCATCCATAGCAATCATGTTGCAAAGCTGGTATTTAGAAAAGTCGATGCCATCAACAAAGGACTTGAATGCAAGTGCTCGCTTAATAACTTCAGCATCTTCCAACTTAAACAGTGTTGTTGATTTTCTGAGAGACAGTTCATATCGCTGAAGGAAGCCATCCAGCCAGTGTTGTGATGCTTTGAATTCTGGGGATATTTCGAATTGTGGTGCCATTGCAAGGGCAAATGCTTGAACATCAGCCCTGCGCACAACCAAAGCCTGTGCTCTCCTGTCAGCAATCCATTCACTGATCATGTCTTCCAGCTCAGGAAATAAAGGTTGTCGACCTGAACCACATTTGTGCTTCTTAGCATTTCCTCTGTCCACCTGTAGACTGAGGTTATCGTATTCTGCCCACCATTTTTGGACCATTCGGATATCCAACTTCTTCTTTTTGCAGAAAGCCGTAAGATTCTTGCCCTGGGAGTCCTCCACAATTCCTTTCTTGTATACAACAGAATAACTCTTTCTTTTTGCACTCATCTTGTCTGGGGGTACAGATACTCAGGAAAAGCAGAGGTAGGCCAGCTAAGCTGATGTGTAAGGGCTGGCTTATTTATCAGGGATCCAGTGAGAACTGGGTCCAATCTGCGCAGTGGAGCTGGGATGATCTCTCTGGACTCAGTAGCAGACTGCTTGCTGAAGCTTTTCCCCTATCCCCTGCTGTTTGTGTGGGGTGAGAGAGACCCACAGACTGTTGCTGGTTGGTGCTGGGGGAGAGAGACCCACAGTGCTGAGTAGAACAGCAGCCACAGCTTTACTTCTTCCCCCTGAGGACACACAATACCTAAAGCAGAGCCTCCTGCTCCTCACTTCACTGAGGAGACTTTTACTTTCACTTTCTATGCCTCAGCTTGCAGCACGCACAGAATGACCGGGTAAGTGGGAAAGGCGGCGCGTCCCCTTGATAACCTCTCCTTCCCCTCCCCAAACCTCCTTACCCTCAGCTTCAGCGTGGTGGTGTAATCCCTCCCTCGCCCCCCCCCAATTGTTGGGAGGATCGGGCAGGCTGGCGCGTTGTTTTGGGTCCCCTTTCCTGGATCTGTTTTGGGGCTTTCCCCTCCCCTTCCTTAACCTTTGCTAGATTCAAGAGCACAGAGGGGGGAACGCCGGGGGGGGGGGATTGTCTTACAAAGTTGTGTAAAGGGGAGGGAAGTGGGAGGGGAGAGGTGGGGTCCGGAGTGTACAGTGGAAAGAGGGGGGGAGTGACTAAAGGAAAGCATCCAAAGCAATTCTGTATCCAGGATGGATTCTGCGAGGGGGGGGGTTGGAGGGAGGAGAAAAAGAAAGTTTGCAAAACTTGGGAACTTTTGGGTTTTCGCTCCCCCTTCTTCCTCCTGCTGCTTCTACCCTGTCTCCCTCTATGCCTCAGCTTGCAGCACGCACAGAACAATCGGGACCTGACAGGGAGAGCAGACCTTGTTGATAGGGCTGCCCTCACCTCTTCGGTCACCTCCGAGATAGCAACTGTCATGATGGGGTGGATGAGAAGGGCTACCTGTCTTCTTTACCGCTCTGCGCCGGTACGCTGCATAGCCACGCCTATCACTATGTCTTATTTTCGGGGTATGGCTTATATTGCGCAAATGCTTAGAAATCCTGCTATGGCTTATTTTATGGGTATGTCTTATTTTTGGGGAAACAGGGTACTTCTATTCAAATGGACCATACTTGGTTCTTGTTTTATAAAAAAAAAAAAAAGGTAATTTCAGCGGTTAGAACTGTGTGGCAAATATTGTCTTGTAAATTGCAGTTTGACCCATACCCTCATGCCACATTGACTTTATGGAGTAATCCAGATTTAAAAGCTTATGCCATGTCTTAAAATTTATCACTCTAGAAATCAATGAATAATGACAATTTATATGCATTTTTCATTTTGTTCTCTTGTACAATATGTTAGTTTTGTGATAAAAATTATACTGCCCCCACCTTGAGAGTAATATGTAACTCTACTGTTGATTTTGTGTGTTGGGCAATACACATCCTAGCTGCTCTACACCAGTAAGTACAAGTTGTGCATCATCAGACTCTGTTTCTTCTTCCAGATAACACACATAGAAAATGATCTCATAATTGTTTTATTGTTATTTAAATTATTATAGTTAGAATTTTGGTTCAAAATGGTCCAATAATTGGCCAGAACTATGAAAGAAAAACTTGGGAAGATGGTGGAAATAGCAACTACCAGCATACTATCAACGATTTCCTAATCCCAAAGCTGGCAAAGAAAAACAAGGTGCCACTTTCTCGCATTGTTCCCAACATTATTTGTAGCCTGTGTTTCTTTGCTTCGTTCAAAGACTGGGGAAGCTGTGGTCCTCCAGATGCTGTTCAGCATTATTTTCCATCAGCCCCAGCCTGCACGAACCTCCCTCTGATGGTAACTGTCTCTTATGCAATCCAGCAGCACATTGAGAGCTACTGATTCCTGCCCTAATTTCTACTAATGTAGGAAACCCGAGCCATATCATATCATTTCCAAGATTATAAGCAGGAAATACTCAGTTGCATGAGTATTTTGGTATGCTCCTCTGTACCAATACAAAACCAGGAGTTTTACCTATGGAAGATCCCACAGCTATAATTTTCTTTTGATTGATGCCAGGTGAAAACACACTAAATGCCTTCACTAGCAAAGCAATTTCCACAAATACTGTGACAGCTAGAAGGATTTCATTCACTTTCTGGGTGTAGCATATAATGGAAAAGCACTGGGGTTGTGTGCTGATGGCTCTTAGTAAAGATTAAAAGGAAAGTGCTTTGCATTCTGGCTTTTGCATTGGCTTTATATTCAGCATGCCGATCTTTAGATGGTAAGCAAGAAGGTGTGTGAAGGAAAGGGAAATGCACCCGCATCAGATACAGGAATGTGAATGATTTACAAAGCCAGGAGTGAAGGTAACATTTTTCAAATGTAGAATAAAAGCACAATTTGGAAAAAATTTAAAAGTAAAATAGAATGGAAATGAGCCCATCTTCCAAGAACAATAAGAAATACTTATAAATGGGACCAAAACACAAAACACTGGAATGTGGAGCGCATCATGTCTGTTCCAGTTTCCACCCAACCAGCCATGCCTTCCTCCAGGACGATCCATCTTCCCCATACTTCTAGGAGTGGCTGATGCTGTCATTCTTCACACTTTCCAGCATTTGCAGAAGTTAAATCTTGGGGTGGGGGGAAGTATGCATCTTGACTCTAATACACATGGGATGAGATTAAAGTGCATGATCCATGTTGCTCTACCTGCTCCTATTGTACCTTACAGCATTCTTGAAGTTTGTTTAACAACTGAGCTATCAAAACAATTTTTAAAACACATCCTATAGAATCTTAGAGGCGCAAGGGACCACAAGGGCCATCTAGTTTCTTACCACACCCAACACCATTTTTCATAAATTAGACATATTTATGGCTGAAGGCATGTTTGGAGAAGCGCTGACTATATGCACGTAGCCAGGTCAGGGTGACTTCAGCATGGCCAGGGAATAAGTTCAGAGAGGATTGGACAGGAAAGCCCAGTGCTGACAGGCTTGAGATGATCCTTTCAAAAGGCTGTAAGGCACAAGCACCCCCAGAAGCAATAGAAGGCAAAACTGCCCAGGGGAAGCAGAGAAGCACCCCTGCTGTGAACATATCCTACAGAGACCATCCCTATTTGCCTTAGCCAACCAAGATACTAAGAGATTGTCAGGACAATGTTTTGTCACCCAATGTTAAGACAATCAGTCCATTCCAGACTCCCTTGTTAGCTTGGCAGAAAGCAATTACCACTTCGTTCATGCACCCTCCTTCAAGGCAGGAAAACCCTCACTCCAACCCCAGTAACTCATAGCACTTTGGATGTCTTCCTTGGCACACAGATCTCTGCTCCTCTGTGCTCCTCAGACTCACTTCTATTTCAGAATTGGTAACTATCACCCCTTCTACCCTATTTCTCTCAATCCAACCTTTCTTGCCTCATTTGTATGGTTCATAAGGGTGTCTGATTTTCTGTGTGTTCGTTAATTCCAAATAAAATATCCTGATTAATTTTTAACTGGAGTCCTCTTTACAGTGAGTACTGCTGTACACAGCCACTTCCCTCCTCTTGGGCTTCTTTGAGCTTTAATTCTCTTATATTTCTGAGGAGACGTTGGCATTGCGGATGACCCCAAAGTCCCTCACCTCTGAGGGGAACAAGACCATCCACCTGCCACACAGGAATACACTCCTGAGAGATGCCCATCCAAAGATGAAGAGTCCACCACCCCCTGGAGCTATCCATCCCACTGTTGAACACTTTTTGTACTCAAAGTGTTCTTTTTAATGTTTAGGTAGAATCTCTTTGCTTGAATTTTGAACCTATTGATTCATGTTCTAGTTTCCAGAGCAGGAGCAAACAAACTGGCTCCCTGTTCTACATATCACTTCAGAAATTTAAAGATAGTTATTGTGTCACCTCTTGGTCTTCTCTTCTCTAAGCTAAATTTATCCAGCCTATATGGTTGTTTCTCATGAAGTTTGATTTCCAGACCTCTGATTGTCTCTGTTGCCCTTCTCTGGACATGGATCATGCCCCTCTCCCAGGACCAGACAGGACTCTTCCCAATAGTGACACCCTAGAGATATGAGAGGAACAGCACTTACAGCAGTCAACGTAGGTGGAAAAAGGAGAGCCCAGGCATCCGCCAGCATTCGTATAGTAAAGATCCATTAATTAGGCCACAGCTAGGTAAGACTCTGAGCCTATATAACAAGAAGCCAGAATGGAAGGAAGCTGTTGGAGCCAACTGATCCTATCGGTGGATGCAGCCCAGCTTACATTCCAATTCCTTGTTTGCATTCCTAGAACCCTGGACCTTCACTTCAACTATGGCTTTTGCCATTGGACTCTCTCTCTCTCTGGCCTTACAGCAAACTCAAACTCTCTCTCTCTAAACCTACTGAGAACTCTCTAAACCTGCTGAGAACCTACTGAGACTGCAAACAACTAAGACAAACTTTGCCTCATAGCTCCTGTTAACAGCCTGATTAGGCAGCTGGAAGCCTTGGCGGGCTGCCAGCATAGGACAACATGTTCCAGCTTGTTGACATCCTTCTTGCAGTGTGGTACTGGATACAGGACTCCAGGTGAGGTCTGATCAAAGCACACTGTTGACTCATGTTTAGCTTGTGGTCTATTAAGATGCCTAGATCCTTTCCACAAGTACTGTTTTTGAGCCAGGTGTGACCCATGCTGTATCGGTGCATTCCATTTTTTCCTGCCTGGATGTACCACAGTACATTTATCCATGTTGAAACTCATTTTGTTAGTTTTGGCTCCCAATTCCATCAAGGTCACTTTGAATTTTGATCCTGTCCTCAGAGGTATTTGCTAACTTCACCCACCAACATAACCTTATATGCAAATCTGATGAGCATAACTTCTATTCCATCATCAAAGGCATTTATAAAGATGGTAAAAAACACACTGCTCAAGACAGAACCCTAAGACACATCATCACTGAAGCTGAGAGACAGAATAGGAGCCACAGTAAAACTCAGAGCAGAATAAAAGATGAGAACAAAGAACATTTTAGATATCTATACACCAATATGCAGACTTTGGGAAACAAAAAAAACAAGCTTGAAGCCAATGAGGAAGTTTGACAATTGAATTATTTATTTATAGAAGTGGTGTGGTCTCTTTTTTTTGGACAAAAGAACTAAACAGCTATCTGCTGGGGATGCTCTAGTGGTTTTCCTTCACTGAGCATAGGTTTGGACTTGATGGTTTGTGGGGCCCTTTTCAACTCTATGATTCTATCATTATGTATTCTAGAACCTCTGTTGAAGATCCAGAGCCTGGGAGTAGCCACCTAGAAAGGCATCTAATATGTTCCCTACCAGATGCACCTCTTTCTCTATTCCAGGCTAAACAGGGTCAGCTCCCTTGGCCATTTCTCTTAGAAGTTTGCTCTGAGTTTGTCATTACAGCCCTCCAGATATTTGAGGGTGGATACCACATCATACAATCATAGAATCATAGAGCTGGAAGAGGCCACAAAGCCATTGTCTGACCCCCTGCCATGCAGCAATACACTATATCATAGCATACCTGACAGATAGCCATCCAACCTCTTGTTTAAAATCCTCCAAAGAAGGAGACTAACTACACTCCAAGGCTGTGTATTCGACTGTTGAATTGCTCTTACCATCAGAAAGTTCTTCTTAATGTTTACAAGGAATCTCTTTTCCTTACATCTGAAGCCACTGCTCTGTGTCCTAATCTCTGAAGCAGCAAAAAACAGGCTTGCTCCATCCTCCATATGACATCACTTCAAATATTTAAGCATAGCTATCATGACTTCTCTTAACCTTCTCTTCTCCAGGCTAAGCAAACCCAGCTCTCTAAGCCACTCCTCATAGGGCATGGTTTCCAGGCTATCATTTCAGTCGCCCTCCTTTGAACATGGCGTGGCTTGTCAATATGCTTCCTGAACTGTGTCGCCCAGAATTGGACACAGTATTCCAGGTGGGATCTGACCAAAGCATAATAGAGTGATACTATCACTTCTCTTCATCTAAACATTATACTCCTACTGATGCAGCCCAGAATCACATTGACTCAAGTTCAGCTTGAGATCTACTAAGTCCCCTAAACTTCCCCAGACTGATGTTGTGTCCCTGGCAGACCAGGCAACCAATTAGCAAACCAGCAGGACAAGAGCTTACTCACAGAGGCAAGAGTGGGAGTAGTCCAAACAAAGTTCAGGTCAAGGATGCAAATTCCAAGGCAAACAAATCCACAAAAGCCAATCCAAATCAGCATCAAACAGGCAGAGGTCCAAGAGAGTCAGGATTCAGGAAAACCTGGCACAAGGACTTCAGCCACCAAGAAGCTGTTGATACTGGGAGGAGATGGGCCAGCTGTTTGCCTTTTATAGCTAATGGTGTTGCCACAGGTGTTCCCTCATTAACATCTGTTTGTTACTTAAATGAACTGAACTCCTGGGACCTTCTTTCTGGTGTTGTCTCTCTCACAAGCTCTGATATTTGTTCCCTCTGCTCAGGCACCTGCTGTTGGTTGTTATTTCCCACTGAGCAAACTTCTAGGCAAACTTCTGCCTCAGATTCAGAATCCTCCTCCTTACTGTCAGGCTCTCCATGACAGCTGAACCCTGTTCTCCAGAGTCCTAGCTCAACACTCAAACCACTATACCATGCTGGCCCTCTAGCAGCATTACACACACACACAAAATTTAGGCCATTTCTGCACTACCCTGTTATAGTGCTATCATTCCACTTTCAACAGCCTATGGAATCCTGGGGTTTGCAGTTTAGGGAGGGGCATTTCTTAGCCAGAGTAAGCCTCAGTAACTTGGCCTCAGTAAACTACAAACCCTGAGATTCCACAGGATGTTGAAAGTGGAATAATAGCACTACAACAGTGTAGTGTGGAAATGGCCTAAATTGTGTGTGTGTGTGTGTGTGTGTGTGTGTGTGTGTGTGTGTAGTGCTGCTAGAGGGCCAGCATGGTATAGTGGTTTGAGTGTTGAGCTAGGACTCTGGAGAACAGGGTTAAGATCCATGCTCGGCCACAGAAACTCGCTGTCTGACCCTGAGCAAGTCATACTGCCTCAGCCTCAGAGGAAGGCAAAAGGAAATCCCCTCTGAACAAATCTTGCCAAGGAAACCCCACTATAGGACTGCCTTAGAGTTGCCGTAAGTTGGAAATCACTTGGAGGTACACAACCACAAACTGTTAAATGGCCTTGGAGGTAGAGTAAGGGAGGTGACCAAGCACCAAAATTCTCTAGGGATGTCTCTCTCTCCTCCTTCCTCCATGCCTATTTATTGGCTAAAGCAGCACATACCAAGGCTTGACAGCTGCTGGAGGCGGAGAGCCGGACAGAGCTGCAGGTGCCTATGATGTAGCTTTCAGCCATGACTTCCTGCCCCTGAACATGTTTGTGAAACTCCTAGCAAAGCCATTCTTCAACCCTATGACGTACAACCCATCTCCTTCCAGAAATTCTCCTTCACAGAAATGCATGCCAAGTCTAAGAAACCAAATCTTTTCCCAGTGATGCCATCTGTGCAGCCAGTTATTTACTTGCAGTATTCTTCTCTTTCTTCTTTCCACAGGAAGGAGTAATGAAATAACCACCTGTGTCTCAAGATCTTCTGTATTCCCCAGAACTTCATAATCACCTGCAGTTCATTGAATGCTGAGTACATTTTTGTGTGACTACATCTACAGCCTACAAATGAGCTAGGACACTGAAATAATGTACATTTGGCAGAAGAAATGGAATGAGTCCAAATACAAATGAGCAGATGGATTTCTTATGAAAAATCCAATGATTGGCTTGGAAAGTAGATTAGTGTCATAATGCCTATTTATAATCTCTTAGGGGTTTGTAGTGAAAAGGAAAATAACATCAAAGTCACACCACTTTCTATACAAAAATAGTAGTATCTACCACTACTACTTATGCTGATTTATGTTAATTTGACACTATCAACTGAATTCTCAATTAAGCCATATCTAATCTCAGTGGTGATCATGAATTCTGGCCAAATTAAAAATCTGTTAGCTCTCAGTTGACATACAATTGGCGAACATTATGCATTTTCAACATAGCATGATTTCTCTTTTCTGGCCAAGTGTTCAGGCCTTCTCAGTTTTGAAAGATACTAGCATCAGCAAAAATGAAAATAAAACAGTTTATTTTGTTTTAACAAATGTCTGCCTGTATTACCGAATGTGAAGAAGCTGATAGCTGGTAGCTTTGATCCAAAAATCATGCTGTCGGAGAGATTTTTCTTTCACTGGAGAAAGGGAGAGCTGCCAGTTTCAATTTTTCCCATCCGTAATCCCCTGTAATTCCTTAAATTACCAGTGCCATCAAACTGATGGAAGGATGGGGTTTTAATACTGCCTAGTGTTGTTTTCATTGTTTGTATGAATCAGTTCTTATAGGTTTTTAGGTTTTAATTAGTTTTAATATTTTAATGTCTAATGTTTTAACTTTATAAATTAATTGGTTTTTCAATCTTATATTTATACTTTTATTTATGCCTTTGTATAATTTTTAATTTGTCTTGTTTTAAATAAGTTGTTAGCAGCCTTGAGTCCCATTATGGGGAGAAAGTCAGGATATAAATGAAAAACATCATCATCATCATCATCATCATCGGCTTCAGAGGGTACAGCTGACTTACAGAATGGATTGCTGGGGGCAAGAAGACAGAAGTTCAAAGAATCCTCAACCACTTCTGTGTAAGCAGAAATAACTTGTGCATGACCATAAAAAGGCTACTGCTGTTATGGCCTGCTGGGGTAATGGAATCACTAGACCCAGTTTTCAATCACTAATTAATAGTTATGATGACTCCATATTAACTGAGACATGTTGCAATACCAGTTATGATCAAGAGAATGCTACTGTGTAAACATCTTGCATATAAATTTTCCAGGGGCATCTGGGTGGCCGCTGTAGGGACAAACGTGGGATTGGATGAGCCTTTCATTTGATCATATACTGCAGGGCTTTCCAAACTTTTCATGTTGGTGACACACTTTTTAGACATACATCATTTCACGACACATTAATCCAGTAAGTAATTCAGTAAGTGGAGGCAGCCCCTTCACCCAGACCTAGCCAGCCACAATAGTGGCAGAGGCAGCCCCTCCACCCATTACGTTTGCACTACACACCTACACACATGACACATAGTCTGGAAAGCTCTGATATACTGTTATGTTTCAGCAAAATGAAAGCACAAATACAGGACAGGAGAGCAGATACGAGGCAGTGGTTTGAGTGTTGGACTATGATCCTGGAGACGGGTTTGATTCCCCACTAGGCCATGGAAACCTGCTGGTGACCTTGGGAGCCTCATGCACTCTCAGGCCCAGAAAACCCTGTGTTAGGTCACTTTATGGTTGCCATAATTCAGAAATGACTTGAAGGCACACAACAACAACAACAACAATCATTTGGCTTGATAGTAGTAGTATATGTGAAAAAGATCTAGGGATCTTAGTAGACCGCAAGCTAAAGATGAGTCACTAGTGTCATGTGTCAACCAAAAAAGCCAGTGTAATTCTAGGCTGCATCAACAGAACTATAGCATCCAAACTGAGGGAAATAATAAGACCACTCTGCCTTGGTCTGGCCTCACCTGGAACCCTATGTCCAGTTCTGGGCACTACATTTCAAGAAGGATATTGACAAGTTGGAACATGTCCAAAAATCTGGAAACCAAGACCTATGAGGAATTGAGGGAACTATGCATGTTTAGTTTAGAGAAGCGAAGACTGAAAGGCGGTATGATTGCCATATTTAGATATATGAAAGGATACCATTTATGAAAGTGGTATGAAATTGTATGAGTTACAAAAATGTTCCAGAACTTTTCAATGGTTAACATAAACATACAGTCAGCCCTCCACATTTCCTAGTTTCACTTTTGTGGATTTGATTATTCACGGATTATTTGCTGCCAACTCTGCTGCCTCCCTGTGCCATTTTTAACAGGGACTGCAAGTCTCATGAGACTGACAAATGGCAAATGAGGCTTCTAATTTCCTATTAAAAATGGTGTGGGGGAGCCATGGAGGTGGCCTTAGGCCCCACCAGCCCCCCACTTCTGCCTTGTGAAGGAACTGTTACCCTGATTTCTGGGGTCCTGTGGGGGACACCTTAATGTGCTCCACATGATAGGGCATGGAAACTCGACAGAGCACAAGCAACAGCAATGCAAGAGGCAGGATAACCTAGTGGGGTCTTTTTACCCAGTTTTTATGGGGTCAGGCCAAGCCAAAAACCAAACAAAGATGTCCAATAAATGCTTTTATTCAATTAAAGTCTCATGCATCAGCGCAATCACTCACACACTCAGTCAAGACCTATTAAGAAGCAAAGAGTGGAAACTGGATAGGGGAAGTATTGAAGGGATTGTAGCCAGGGTGATACTGCACCTTTTCCTGAAGTCCTTGGTCTGGGAAAAACAGTGAATGAAGTAGAGCTCAGCACGGAGAGGGCTGAGGGGATTACTCCACCGACGGAGAAATGGTCTGCTGGTATAACCGGGAGTTATCCAAAGAAATGCTCAAAACAAGAGCTGTTGTAGGGGAAAATGTACCTGGAGGCCTAATCCTTTCCCAGGGCGAACAATGGGTGTTGCAACAGAAAAGAAACTCCACAATGGCAACTTCCTTTGCATGATGGGATTACGAGGTGTTGCCAAAGCTTCAGGATCTTTGGTTGCTTTGGGCTGTGGTTTGAATTTATGTAGATGGTCCTTGCCTGATATGATTTACTGCTATCAGTGCTCAACTTGGGGAAAACACTCTAATCCCCTCAAGTTGTCTTCCCAGAGGCTGAGGACCCTTTGTCTACAGTGGGTTTGCACAGCTTGAGGTCTCCTGGGGCTACGTGACTGGTGATTTTACTGGCCTGACCTGGTTTTCCAATCGTTCGACCATCGCTGCCTATGTGCTCATCCGGGTGACCTCTCTGGCATTTTGAATCATATTTAATATCAAAAATTGTAGACCCCGCAACAGGGCCTACCAGTGAGGCAACAGAACCCTGATGCCTCAAAGGAATCCATGGTGGGTTGAATATGGTGATCATACTTTTTTGTGTGTTAAATATGGTTTGGGAGGACCTAGAGTTATTCACGAGTTTTCCACTTTCACAGGGGTCCTGTGCCCCTAACCCTAGCGAATGTGGAGGGATGACTGTATATGAATCTTTTCCTGATTGTATTTCAACTACTACTGCATGGCCCAATAGTGAAATATGTGTTCTTTACTCAATGAATCTAAACTGCAGCTTTCAGATGGAGACTGACTCACTCCAAAAATTTATGATCATTACCCCCACAAGTGTTATTTATGCTGTTAAAGAAGTGCTGACAAAATTATCCATTCAAAGGCAATTACCATTTCCATTAGGAAAGCTCCATATTTCATATTTTTTCCACATCCATCTTGATCTTATTCAGCAATTCACCCTCCCCAGTCACTATATTTATAATTTCTCTGAGACAATAAAATGAATACTGAAAACTGCATTTACCAAGACAAGCATAATTGCAGGGTTTTTTTCCCCATAAGATTAATACGACAGGGTAAAATATAGAAGATTAAAAGAAATCTACAAAGGATGCTAAAGATTAAAAACATTAAAATGAAGTCTTCCAAGATGGAAAATATCCTAAAATCAATTACCTTCTATTAATATACACACAGGGAGACAGAGTGGCATAATGGTTTGAATGACGGACTGTGGGCTTGCCTTCCAGCTACAGCCATTAAAACTGAGTGGGTGACCTTGGGCAAGTCACACTCTTTCAGCTGCAGAGGAAGGCAGAGGCAAACCCCATCAGAACAATATTTGCTAAGAACGCCTTAGGTTGCCTTAAGTTGGAAATGACCTGAAGGCACGCTACAACAATGGCAAATATACATATCTACAGCTGGTTCTGAAGGAGATTAATTAAGACAGGAGACTCCAGTATGTAATATGCTCTATTCTGGTAGTAATTTATATGTTTAAGGCATAAATCAGTAAGCACAGTTGGAGTTTATTATTGTTGGCGAAAAGTGAGGAGACTGTGGGGCCATCACCTCTTGGAATTCCTTTACAACCTGGTCTCATGTCAGTGGCCAACACTATCTTTACGCTTGCAAGGCTTAGCAAAATTAGTATGTATTTCATGGGTAACTATGCTTGAGAAATTAAGGAGGGTTGTTTTCCCTTTTTTTCAGACTTTGGAAATATCATCAATTTTTTTAAAAATGGCCTACTATTGTCAGAATCCCCAGCTAGCATAGCCATTGAGATTCGGAGTTGTAGTCCAAAGAACTTAACATTTGCAAACTCGACATTCAGGAGCAAAAGCACTTGATCCACAATTTCTGATTTAATCTACAGATTATTTATTCATTATAATGTTTATAGTCTGCCCTATTGTCCAAAGATCTCAGGACAGCAGACAATAATATCTGTTTAAACAATTCAAATGAAAAACAGTGAAAGATAATTTACAATCTAAAAACATATTAAATTATTTAATAAAATTAGTTAAACCACACGGAATTAAAAGGATTCTCTGTTATGACACCCCCATTGTGGAATGCCCTCTGCTTAGAAACCTGATTGACATTGATGTTGGCTTCATTTTTGGTGCCAAATTAGAACATGGCTTTTTATTAAAGCCTTTTGGGCATTTGTCAGATTTGGACATGAATATACATTTAAAAAATGAGTGAAAGCCCCAAAGGCTTTAATTAAATAATTTCTTTTTTTAAAAAACTGACACCATAGTGAAGCCAACGTCAGTGCCAACTGGGTCTCTAAGGGGGCCTCACAATGTGGACACTGTAACACAGAAATCCCTTTTGTTCATGTTCATGTTCACACAGTGCATTGTCCCCATAGTTGGGGCACAAAAGAGGGGCCCTCTAACAAACATCAATCCAAGTTATTCAGAGTGGTGAGGAGCCTGCTAGAACCTGATCTCTCACAGAGATTAGAGGTAGAACACTTAGTTGCCTACTGTGATAAATTTGTTAGGTTCTTTGGAAATTTGAATCAACAATTATCACAGATTCTATTGAGTACACCATCTTATCACTTTTCTTCAGTTCAACAACTTGATGATGTGAGACGTCTTTGGACAAGTGGCTCTTGACCCACCCTGATGAATCAGACATGTGTTTTGGGAGTATCCTGCACTCCATGGCTCAGAGACACCTTCAGTTACTTTAAGTTGGCTGTCATGTCACCTCTAAGCCTTCTCTTCTCCAGGCTAATCATACCTAGTTCCCCCAGTTGCTCCTCAGACAGCTTGGTTTCTAAAAATTTTATAACCTTGGGCTGAGTTCCTGGATCAGGAGACATATTATGAAGTTCTGCACAGGTATAACTATGGCACATCTCCCTCTAACCTTCCAAGGCACCTTTTAAGCTGCTGCAGTCCCTCTCTAACACAGCTATGTACAGAACCCAGCTGTGTTCTCACAGCTGGATACAATATAACAGACATTTCCTTTTACCGCTGGATGACCTCCAGGAAGTCCCAGAAGATAATGTCATAGGATTGTAAAGAAGAAAAGGATATAGAATCTAACTCACCAAAACAGTAGAAAACAAACTGACATAGATAGGATATAAATTTTATTTATATACACGAGTGTGTATGTGTGTGTGTGTGTAAAAAGTTTTAAAAGCTATATCTATTAAATAATTATTTGGATTTTTAAAAAAATACACAGTTGAATCTTAAGGCTGAAGGTTCATATGGCATAAATCAATGATGATGAGGAACTCAGGGAAGAATAGCAACTCACCTGCATATCTTTCGCAGGGTGATATCATGCAGACATGGTGTGAATTTGTTGATATGTCCATCTTCTAACCTTAGAGCTTATTTTACAATGGATTCTCCAATTCCTATGATCTGGGATAAGAATTTTTGTATTGATAAAATTCATGATTCTTTCTTGACAAGATAGAGACATTGCATGTTTATGGGGCGAGGGGAGAATGGAAGACCTTTTGAGTTGGAATTTAGGGGAATTAGTGTTCTTTTGTTGTTGTTGCTTACTTTAATCTTCTTTACTCTTTCCTCTCTTGTCTACTTCTTTCCTTCTTCACTTTTCTTTACACTAAAATCAGCTGTTCTCTAACCCTGTTTTCTGTGCTGTGTTTCTTAATCCTCTGCTGTTATCCATTGTTCTTATTCTTATTGTTAGGATTCCTTTGTCTTCCTGAAAATTAGGCACTCAATTTCTCCAGCTCCATTTTTCTTATTAGCTAGGGATAAAAATTATATTTAATAATTTACTTTGAATTAGTTCCTTCTGTTTTCATTTTTTGCCCATTAGCTACATTATTATTCATTATATTGTTCTAATTATGCCTTGGAGCTTCTCCCTACATTCTTCACTCCTTGTTAATTTTTATTTTTTTTGTTATTTATAAGTAACTTTTTTTGTTTCTTTTCGTGCCCGCACTCCTGTTTGTATTTTCTCCTTCAGTATAAAGATATTACTAGCCAGACACATTGTCAGTCCCTTCATACAAATGTTTGAATTGTGTTGCTTTAGTTCATTTTCAATATATTTCTTATATCAACACTTTATTTTGCAAGTATGTTGGTGTTCTGTTCTTCGGATCATGGAATGGATTTGGCTGTGTTTTGTCCTCCATATAGATTCATTTAATACACACACAGCACTATGGGATCAGCACTAATTTCTAATATTATGCACTGAAGCATTTTTTTCCTAATAAAATGATTAATTCTTTAGTTAATACAAATTAAGAGCTATACTGATGGAAAAGGCAGGGGAAGATATTTTGTTAAATGCTGTGGTTATTCTCTGGGAGCTCAGAAACATGGTCAATTTATTCACTGAGGAGGGAAGACTGATAGTACATTTGTCTGTATCTTCTGCAGGTGGCAGCTCCGTTTCCATTTTCTTTTGTGTCACTAAGGAAGACGAGTCAGAGGAACAACTGCCACTGCCAGGTATGAACTGGGATGCCCTTGCTATTCCCGCATTGTTTGCAAGGACATAAGTTTAGTCAGTAGAAATGTTGGGTCCTATTCCAAGAAACAGAGTGTGGTGGGGGATCATTTCCAAGTTTCTGTGCATAATGTGTACTTCCACTGCAGAAGGTTTATGAGCAGAGAGAACAGGCCAATACGCCATGACTATGAAAGATGTAGATTCAAGCACTTTAAGAGACAGCATAGTTCTGTTTTCGAAGGAGACAAACGTCCCCCAATTCAGAAAACTTAGGCCATTTCTGCACTAGACTGTTATAGTGCTATTATTCCACTTTCAACATCCTGCGGAATTCTGGGGTTTATAGTTTACTGAGGCCAAAGAGCTCTCTGGGTGAGAATTCTAAACGCTCCTCCCTAAACTGCAAACCCCAGGATTCTACAGGATGTTGAAAATGGAATAGCAGCACTGTAACAGTGTAATGCAGAAATGGCCTCAGTCTTTCAGATAGACTCCGTAGATTAAAAGACTGCTGAATGGAAAAACAGCAATCATTGAAGACCTTATTACCCCAAAGGGTGTGAGACTCAGAGGCCCACTCACAATGCCAATGCCTCCATGGAAAGGTGGAGAATTATAGCTCAAAAAGGGAGGCCTGCTGTGGGATGTAACTTTGGGATCTTTTCACCTGTGTATACTGGTTCTAATGCAGAAACGCCAGTTGGAGATTAAAAGAATGTTCTACTGGGGGGGAATCACAAACACATGCAAGATTCAAGCAGTCTCCCTACCATACAAGGCGGACAGAAGGAAAGGAGGGATAGTGAGGAGTTAGGATGACGTGGGTGATATTTACCAATCCTGAAAAGAAGAAAGTCGGTGTGAAATGGCTCAAACACAAAGGTTTGAAGGCAGCATGGAGGAACAAGAGCCCTGGGGGCAGAATGACACTCAAGTGCTAGCAAAAAGTCAGGGTCTGAGCCAGGGTTTAAATACCCTTTTTCTGTCCTGAAGGAGAAGATGTTAATGGCTCTCTAGCAGAGCAAACAAAGGGGTCCACAGCTGGCTAACAGTTTTAGCATTAGGTGTCAAAGCACTGATGGGAATCATGATAGCTTCTTAATGTCTGGGCAGGTGAAGAAAAAAGGGGGAAGTTCTGTAGGAAGAAGGCTATAGAACATTGGTCACTGTTGCATTGCCTTCGATCTGGGCACTATATTCTTGTTGATGCAGCCCAGAGTTTCATTGGTATTTTTTGTTGCTGCATCACATTGTTGGCTCACATTTAGTTTCTGGTCTACTTCGACCCCCAGATCCTTTACATATAATAATCAAAGATTACGGACAGTGGATCTCAGATTATGTCTACAGATTTCTTTAGTACCTTGGATGTACTTCCTTTGGCAATGGAGACTTGAATTCTTTCAGAGTAGCTAGGTGTTCCTTTGCTACATGTTTACCTGTTCTGGGCTGTAGTCCCCTAACTGCATCATTCATTCTATTTTCACCAGTTAGAGCACTTAGTTTTCCTTTTGGGAGAAGACAGAGACGAGGAAGGTGTTGAACAGTTAGCATTCTCTCTCTTCCATGTTAGCATTTTGCCATCTTCTCTACGCACTGGCTCTATAACTTCCTAGTTCCTCATCATGTTCTGAACATAGCAAAAATAAAAACAACCCCTTTTGTTATTTTTAACCCATCTAGCAAGCCATCTAGCATTTTGAGCTTTAGCTTTTTCTTACTTTCACCCTATAGGTACTGCCTATTCATTTGAATTCCTCTTTGGTAATTTCCACCTTTCACCTTCCACCTCCCTAATAAGAACTTCCTGATGCTCAGAGCTGTTCTGCAGTGGAATATGCTGCCTGGGAGTGTGGTGGAGTCTCCTTCTTTGGAGGTTTTTAAGCAGAGGCTGGATGGCCATTTGTCAGGAGTGATTTGATGTGGGTTCCTGCATGGCAGGGGGTTGGAATGGGTGGCCCCTGTGGTCTCTTCCAATTCTGTGATTCTATGATTCTATTTCTCATACCTGTTTCTTTTACATCTCAACTCATCTTAAAGTTCTTTGTACACCCACCCTGTTTTCTAAGACACTTCTCACTTTTCTTTCTCCTTGGAATTATCTGTCACTATGCTTAAGTACCCTAAAGGCATGAGATCCCATCTGATCTTGGTTGGTATCTGGATGACAGACCACCAACGAATACCAGGCACTGCAGACTATATTTCAGAGGAAGGAACTGGCAAACTTTCTCTGTAGAGCCTCATAGTCCCCTGCAATATGTTGAAAGCTGTATCCGTTCCAATGTGTGTTAGAAGAAAAATGTAATGGTCTGTGGGCTTAACAAGTCTTCTCAGTTTCTGTGTTACATCATCCATCTTTACCCCAGGAGACAGCGCATCTCTCAAGACATCTTATCTGGCCCACACACCACTGCTTCCATTCCTCACAACAGAGAATCATCTACTACCACCACACCTCTCTTCCTCCTCTGGGAATTAACAGTAGCACTTCCACCCACACTACCTTCCAAAGTAACCTCCTTGACTTCAGAGCTGCGAAGCTATTGTCCTTGTTTCTGTGCCTCATAATCACTGATTAAAGAGAGCTCTTGAAATTAATTGTGTAGCTCCAAGCTTGAAGCATGATCCTTGATAATTCTGCTTCTATGTGTCACATTCCTCCAAGTATCTTCCTCCTGTGTTTGGAAACTGACACCTTCCCTAGAGGCATCCTCCAATTCTTTGCCCTTCAGAGAAGCCTATTCTACTCCTTCCATGAAAAGCTTCCTTCTTTCTAATGAGTTGAAGTGTAGATACACAGGCATCAAGCTGCTACACCTGTTCCTCCAACAGGGCAACCAGCTTGCACTTGATGAACATATAGCCTGACAGATCCTCTGGCAAGCAAACAAACATGACTCAGATGTTACAAGTCACTGCAACAACTCTGTCGCCATTCATTTTTATCATCCTATATATGTGGTAGCACAGCTGTCTGGGCTGTTACTACCCCTTACACTGTCGTTCTGCTGGACAGCAAAATTGGTGAGAAACATCATTTTATAAAACTGGACACTTATGAGTAGGAAACATGGAGTAGCAAGATACTGGCCTTAAGCATGTGCTTGGTAAGGATGACCTCAGCGTGGCCAGGTCATAAGTTTGAGAGGATTAGACCTCTTACGTTAACGGGTTTGGGATAATCCTCTCAATGACCCAACTGCCAGATATGATAGTAGACAAAACTACCCAAGTACAGCAGGCAAGCACCCTTGCTGTGCTCATTTCCTATGGAGACCTTCCGCATTAACTTTACCTAACCAAGACATTAAGAAACTGTCAGGACTCCCAACAATGTTTTGTTACATAAAGACAATCGGCCTGTTCTGGGCCCCCTTTATTTGTTCAGCAAGAAAGCCATTAAAACTCACCCCTTCACAGTAGAAAAAAGGGTATTTAAACTCTAAGTCCAAACGCGGCAGTCTGCAGTACTTTGGACACGTGTTGGCATGTTATTCTGCACCTTGGCCCCCAAGATTCCCATTCACTGTGCTACGCTCACATTTTTGAGCCACTCCACTTTGATCTTCTGCTTCTGGACTGGTAAATATCACTGTTTCCATCCCAAATCTCTTTCTACTTAACCCTTCTCGCTTTTTCCTTCAATAGCCTTGTATGGTTTGCGAGATTGCTTGTGTCTATTAATTTCCAAGAAAATACTCTTTTAACTTTTAACTGGAGTCCTCTCTATAGTTAGTACTGGTATACAGAGGTGAGAAAATCCTGCCATTACCCTCCTCTCACAGGTCTCCTTTGAGCTAATAATTCCCCAAACTGTAAGGAGACACTGGCACTGCTGGTGGACCTTTTAGGGTAACAGGGCTCCCATGAAATGCCCACAAAACAGCTTTTTTTTTTAATCTTTGTGTTTGCTGAGCTCCAAAGACTGAGACTGCAGCTATTTAGTTATTTACATCATACCTTTCTCCCAAATGAGATCCAGAGTAGTTTACAATAATCTAAAAAGATACTACTAAAACATTTATTTGTGAAAGCTTAAAAGATATTAAATATTACAGTTATTAAAACATAAGTAAATACAGTAAAAACACTTAAAACATATTTAAAGCATAATTTCAATAACAGATAAAGAGATTAAAACAGCATACCACTTACGCATACACAACCACTCCGTAATTAAAATTCAAGAGTCAAAGGCCTGCCTAAATAAAAACGTCTTCACCTGCTGGCAGAAAGACAGCAGGGAAGGGACCAATCTTGAGAGCTAGCAGTTCCTAGATCTGCCCCCTTCCAACTCAGCAGAAGTCGTGCCCCTAAGATATATGTTCAGGAAAGATACACAGCCCAAAGCAAACAAAAATACCCACAGAAGCCTCCAAATGGTTCAGGCAAACAATCAAAGCTGACCCCCAAAACAGAAACTCAACTTCTCTTTGTTTCCTCAGAGTTAAGTCTAACCAATATAAAATCAAAGAATCACAGAACTGGAACAAATCTTATGGATCACTGAGTCCACCCTGCTCAATGCAACCCAAAGATACTATACCACAATCAGGGAAGATGAAGTTTTTGGACAGAGCAGAGTAGACTCTCCTGGAAGAAAGAGGACACAAGGAAGACTGGCAAACACTTAGAAGAAAGTGACACACAGAACTAGAACTGTTCATGACCATACTGTCTCTTTGGAACTACATAGTTGATTCTAGGTCTTCACCTCGGACAGTAATTTTGGGTTAGTGGGACATCAGATAAAGGACTCAGAGAACACAGACATCATCTTGGATGATGTGGCCTCAATAAATGAACATGGCCTGTTGATGGAAGGGACCACTACTCAGAGCAAAATACATGTGATAGTTACAGATAACATATCACATTAGATGATGCCACCATTGAACGGAATTGTAGCTGGTATATGCACTAACTAAACAGTGCTACATAATATCGGGAGTGGCAACCTTTGCATGCTCAATTAACTGCTAGTTAGTTTGCATGTGTACTGTAGGCATAGAGGGGACTGCTGAAACATCCTGTTGTCTGGTCAACAGCCACTTCCCCTTGCATGTTCTCTTCTTCTTCTCCTTTTTTGTTCTTCGGCTTCCCTGAAAGGATGGGCTCTGAGATCTCCTAACAGGGATTATTTTCAACAAGCATGCTTTCCTGTAAGTATGTGAGTGCTTAATTTCATTTTACTTTCTTCAAGAATTGAACCTGTGTAGACTATGCACAAGATTTTATGAGTAAACTTTTCATACTTTTAACCAAACTGTGTGTGTTTATTTTGAGCTAGATTAAGTGCATCTGGGGTGGAGATGATAAAGTGGGACTGGTAATTTGTTCAACTTCTGCCTGTGCATTACAAAACACTCTGCTGATTGGGAGACTTATTACTAAAAATCTCTCAATTCCCCAACACATAATGCTAAGCCAACAGGAACGAACAGTACTTTACTTGAAATTGACACAATCAAATTTGGATGATTTAGGATGTAGGTGTAATATCTACCCAGCTTCCTTTCTGTGGAGAAAAGTATCACAATCAATCCAGATTTACCAATGCAAGCAAATTATTTTGATCACTAAAATTCTGAGAACATTGGGGCCATGTGAATAATAATATACTGTTGGAGCATCCAAAATGTTATTTCTTAAACTTGAATAAAGCTCTATAATAAGCGTTTGGATAGATCTGCAAGTCTTACCTACATTTAAGAAGACACATAGACAAATAATGATGTAAATAATTCAAATCAAAACCTAAACTCTTTCTCCAAAATGCCCACAAAGCATGTCTGTTTTTCTTTTCCTGTTTGCCAAGCTCCAGAGACAGAGGTAGCAGTTATACAGAGCCAGTCATTGCTAGCTCTGCCTCCAGCCAAATCAGCGACTCAGCAGAAGTCCCACACCCCCCAGGCCATGTGCTCAAGGAGAGCACACACCCCAGGACAAAGACCCCCCCCCCACATACAAGCATCCAAACAGTGGAGCCAAACAATCACCCTGACCCCCACAACACAAATTCTTCTGTTTCTGAAATGTTAAGCTATTTAACAACTGAGAAGCATTATAGATCCAATGGAACACAGGAATTAGTATGGTAGAAAGTTAATTAACAAGAAAACATCGACAGGTTCATACTTTGTTGCTCTTCCCTAGCCACAATTTCCTAGCAGTGCAAAGAGAGGAGCACGAAGGAGTGCTCCAGTGTTGGAGCAATCAGGGCCAATGAGCTTTGGTGCTGGTGCTTGAGCTAAGGGAATGGCTTGGCTGCTGCCATTTTGTTACCCTGATTTCTGGGGTCCCGTGAGGGACACCTCAATGTGCTCAAAATACTGGGGAATGGGAATTAGCAAGAGCACAAGCTAAGCAATGCAAGAGACAGGGCAACCTAGCGAGATCTTGAACCCAATGTTTACGGGTCAGGCCGAGTCAATAATCAAACAGAAGTAAATAATAATTGTTTTCCTTTATTCTGAGATACAGTCAAAACGCATGTATGCAGACACTCACACAGACCTAGTGAAAGAAAGGTAGGAGTTGGATAGAGGGTTTTGATAGGGATTTTTAAGGGGAAATACTACACCTGATCCTGAAGCCCGGTTTATCAGAAGAAAAGTCAGTTGTATCGGAGATTCTCAGCACGTGGGAGCTGAGGGGAAGGCTCGTCGAACGGAGTGACAGCAAGGCAGGATGGAAGTCAGAGTGATCCGAAGAGACTCTCAAAATCAGGGGGTCTTATAGAGGAAAATGTGCCTGTAGGCTAGTCCGTTCCCAGGGAAAACAATGGGTTTCGGGCTGGAGACAAAGCCTCCAAAAGGTTAGTACTTTAGATGATTGAATTATGACAGCGTTGTCAATAGTGTAGACAGTATGCAAATGCGGAGTGCTTGACAGTTGGATATTCGGCTCGTCAAGCTGCCTGCTCGGGGCAGGGGATCTTTTGTAAACAGCGTGCATACATAATGTGATCTTAAGAGGGTACTTGTCCGGAGGTCTCCTGAAGCTGTAGTCCAGCAATTACTGGCCTGCCTGGATTTGTTTTGAATTGTTCAGCTATTTTCAGCCGTGCCCGTGTGCGTGCTTGTCTGGGGGCCTCACAAGCACATGGAGAGGAATGGGTAGTAGAGGCCAAATTCTCAATATCAAATGATATCTAATATACCACAAGTCTGGACTAGAAACTACAGTAACAATTTCATAAAATTGTTCTTATATTTTTAAGGTTGAGTTGGGAAACTCTGGTAAGTCCAGGGGTCTGTTTTGTACCCCTGCTAACATAAAGTGCCTCCACGTCCATTCAAAAATGTCGTTTGTTGGGGGTCAGAGCAAGATGGCGTAGCGGATGGTTGTCGCTTCGCACAGCTGCGAAGAGGACGATCGGCGAGTGAGATCAGAAGCCTGTTTCTGAGCCAATGAAATGGGACAAATAATCCCCTTGGTAAAGGGGATTCGGAGGGGCTCATTACAAGACCAATTCCAGCAGTCAGTACCCAAGAAAATAGGAAGATCCTTGGAATGGAGCTTGGGCACAGATGATGCTGATGGGGTCGAGGAGCTGCCATACCTTGCTTAGCTACCGGGAAGCGGGATTAGCTTCATCACTGTTATGAAGAACAAATAGAGGGAACATTTAACAAGTAAGTCGAAATTTGCCGAACCTCAAGAAGAGGAGTTTTACCTTCTCGATAAGACCACTCTGGGCTAATAAGATTTAAAGGGAAAAAATAGTTTTGATTTCTCAAAGACTCAGTCAGAGTTGGACAGGTAGTAAGCTTTGCGTCACATTTTGAAGTGGCATACTAAAATATGAACTAATGTGACTCAATTCAGGCTTTTTTGTTGAAGAATTAGTGGAATTTGTTATAAAGGACATATAGTTTGCTTAGAACTTTCTTCTTGTCCCAGGGTTAGAGACACTGCCATAACTCTCTCTTTGGAAAACTTTTGACTCGCTATTGTTGAAGCCTGGGACACAACTTATATTGGATTACAAAAGTAAAATAAAATAAAATAAAATAAAATCTGGCAAACTTAAATCGCTGAAATTCCTAAAACAGAGGGAGAAGACTAGAAGAGTACGAGGGCAAAGAGAATATAGATCTAAAGTGGGTTGAGAGAAACTGGAAATGGGAACGCTAGAAGAAAGACGTGCAGGTACAGAGGATCAAGAGCACCGACTGAGATGAAACAAAGGCTGATGTGATTTAGGACACTGGAGAGAGAGAGAAACAGACACTTTAAAGATAAACTTTGAAGAAGATAAAGCGGCAGTGCCAAAGCAGAGAGACTGTGGCCCTAAAGTATAGTCAAAGAAGTCAGAAACAATGGAGAGCCAGCAAAACAGAGACGTCAGAATATAAAGGCTCTGGAAGATGACATAAGGTGGGGGAAGAAACAAGGTGTTGTTAGTGTCAATACATCTACTTAAGCACATCGGGATTTTTCCCACCCTCTTTGCCATATATATCTTTATTGGGTTAATATACTATATTATGAATGAACATTGAATGAGTTTTGAATGAATTTTGAATGAATTTAATTGGAGCTTAAGATATTAGCTTATTAAATTACTGCATTATATAATATATTTCTATCAAGAACTTTCAACTGTAAATTGCAAATCGGGAAGAATTTAATTAGTAAGGGGCTTAATTCATTAAGAGGGCTAGCTAATTTAAACAGAAACTTTATTCCGAATCTATATTGAACTAATAGAGTAATAATCCATCTCTTTTAATTTTTTCCTACTGTGTACTTTCCTACTGTGTACTCCCTCTCTACCTTCTTATCTTTTTACAATAACACAGCTGTACTGTTGTGTTGATACCAGCTGATATCACTCAAGGTCAGGAGATTACAAGGTACTATTAGATTGTTTGTTTACTCAGCACAGCACTGTGATAATATCCAGGTGGAATCTCCAGATTTAACCCTGTGGATACAGGTTTGGAATTGGAATTGGGTTTGATCCAAGTAATCCTACAGCACCACCTACTGGAAAATGTGTTGTTAACATATTTTTTTTTAAAAAAAAAGGAAGGAAGGGAGAAGTTTAGGAATCATATTCGAAAATTAAATATTTAAGTATTTAGTTAAGCAAATACTTGATATAGTTAAAAACGTAGTAACAATCACTGTATACCTATTTATTTAATTGAAGCTAATCTATTTAACCTCTCTACTTTACATACAAGACTTAAATATAGATCATAATAATTCAACAAGTTGGAATTAAGATTTTATTATTAAACATCTGAATTAGTAAGCAATAATACTGAGAGAAACTAGAACCTAGGAAATTAGAGTACACGAGTATGATGGCGGTGGGACGAAGAAAAGGAGTTCAATCACAAATCCAGACCCTAACTCAAAGACGGTACTCAGGAGAAATTGAGCCTTACCAGTCATTTTTAGATGAAGTCAAAAAGATAAGAGCAGACATGTGCTCAGAAATGAAGGATCTCTCATCTGAAGCAAAGAAAGAAGTGAAAGAAGTGAAAAAAGAGATGGAGAACCTCAGTCTTAGATTGGAAACAGTGACAAAAGATATAAGAAATATGAACAAAAGAACAGATGAAGTACAAGACAAAACAAAGAGTTTGGAAAAATGAACTGGCGACTTAGAATCAATTGTGGAACAAAACGAAATGAAGAATACATTGTCGGAAATAAAATACAGGGAAAAATGTGTGAAAATAAGAGGTCTAGAAGAAAAGGAGGAGGAAGATTTATACACTAGAATAATTCCAACCTTGGTGACATTCTTAGACTGGCCTACAGAACAGACGGACGTGGAGGTGGACCGTATCTTCAGAATAAATTCATTAATTGCAAAAAAAAAAGGAAAGTTCCTAGAGATATTGTGATTTACTTTGTACGAGAATGCGTGAAGGAGTTGATTATACAGCAAAGCTATGCAAATAACCTAATAATAGAAGGTACAGAATTGAACATGTTTAAAGAGGTTCCTTCTCAGGTCTTAAAAAGAAGAAGAGACTACTCCTTCTTAACTCAAGTTCTGAAGAAATATGGGATACCCTATAGTTTTGAAGGTGTCATCTTTACATATAATCAGAAACGACATGTAATAAACACCTTTTTGAAGGTGTCATCTTTATATATAATCAGAAACGACATGTAATAAACTCTGTGATGAAAGCAGAAGAATTTTTGAGGAAATTCAAAGAAGACCAGAAGAAGACTTATGGAAAAGATCAGACACGAGAAGGGAAAGAGGAGAAGCTGACAGGAAAAGAATTGAAGAAAGAAGGGGAGAGACAGCTAAAATTAGCGCTAACAATGACACTAAACCCTCCAGAAGACTCTCTACAACAAGAAGAGTGAGAAGAACAGGAACAGGAACAAGAGAAAACAGAACAAGAAGAGCTAGAAGAAGGCACCTCATTGGAGTTAGAAACAGTAGAATAGTTTAATAGTAATCCAGTATGAGGCTAAAACTATTATCTTGGAACATTAGAGGTATAAATTTACTATCTAAAAGGAAAAGAATTTTTCATTATCTTGAGAAACAAAAATGTGACATGTGTTGTATCCAAGAAACCCACATATCTAGTAAAGATGTAAAAATGTTGAATAACTCTAAATTAGGGATCAAGTTTTTGGCTGCAGTGGGAAAAAAAGGGGAGTTGCAATTTACGTAAATCAAGAATACATGGCAAAAGAAGTCCTAAAAGACCCCCAAGGCAGATACATAGGTGTAGAAACAAAGGTTCTCAATACAAAGGTCTTATTTATAGGAGTTTATGGCCCTTTAGATAACAAAAAAGAATTTTACGAGAACCCTCTGCAAAAAATTAGAGATATTGAGTATCAGGAAATTATTATCGTGGGAGACTGGAATGGCGTAATAAACCCTGATTTAGATAGAACCACAAATCAGAAACAGAAGAAAAAGAAAGGGAGACCTCCCAAATCATTTTTCGAACTAACTGATAGTTTGATGTTGATAGATATATGGAGAAAACTATATGGGGACCAGAAAGAATTTACTTTTTTTCAGAATACAACAAAACGTGATCCAGAATCAATATGATCTGGGCCACTAAAACATTAAACAAGAAAATACATAAGATAGAAGTCCTCCCCAAGATTATATCTGACCATAACCCATTAGTATTAATTCTAGAAGATAAAAAACAAGAATATAGATGGAGATTGAATGAAGGTTTACTGAAGGATGACACAGTAATTGAGAAGGGTAAGGACATCTTAGAAAAATATTTTTCGGAGAATTTAGATAAAGAGGTCCCTACAGAAACTGTATGGGAAGCTAGAAAAGCTGACTTTGTCATTCAACAAGAAATAAAATTAAGAAGGGAAAGAAAAGTGAGAGAAGAAACTCTAGTAAAAGAGATAAAACATCTGGAAGAAAAGTTAAAAATATCTCCCCCAAATAAAAAATTATTAGATGAAATAAAAGTATTACAAAAACAGATCTCCCTGCATGATACAGAAGAAATAGAGAGAAAGTTAAAATTTGTGAGGCAAAGGAATTTTTTTCAAGCTAATAAAACAAATAAATGGAATCAAAAAAGAAAAGGAAAAAGTTTGATTTTCCAAATAAAAGAAAATAAGAAATGCTTATAAAGCTAGATGACATTAAAAAAGCTTTTGCCAGATTCTATAAAAATCTTTTTGCAGAACCAGAAACTAATTGATTGAAAAGTGATAGAATAAAAGAATATTTGTCTGAGGGTGATTTGCCAAGAATTACTGAAAGTCAAAGGGAAGAATTAAATAGACTTATTACAAAAGAAGAGTTGTTACAAGCTATAAAGAATCAAAAAGCAGGGAAAGCTCTGGGACTCGATGAGTTCACAGCCCTGTACTATAAGACACTCCAAGGTCAATTAATGAATGCATTACGAAGAGTAATAAATGGAATAGGTAATAAGGATAAATCACTCTCATGGGGGGAGGCAATCATTACTTTGGTTCCAAAAGAAGGCAAGGATCCACAAGAAATAGGGAATTATAGACCGATAGTGCTACTGAATGTAGACTACAAAATATTTGCTACAATTCTAGCAGATAGATTAAAAAAGATATTACAAGTGGTGATAATACAGATCAAAATGGATTCCTGCCCAAGAGATCATTAAAAAACAATATAAGGACTGTGCTAAACGTTATTGAGTATTTTCATAAACACAATGAAAAAAAATGCCTTACTTTTCTTAGATGCTGAAAAAGCATTCGATAGGGTGAACTGGGTTTTTTTGGAAGAAACCATAAGAAGAATAAATTTAGGGTCTAAATTCATAGAATGGATCATTTCAATACACAAGGAACAAAAAGCCCAGATAATCATAAATGGCAAGAAAACGGAAAGTATACCTGTATATAGGGGTGTTAGACAGGGCTGTCCTTTATCACTCCTTTTGTTCATAGTAATTTTGGAAGTACTAAATAAAAGAATTAGACAAGAAACTCAAATACAAGGGGTTAAAATTAAGAATCACATTTATAAGATTAGCACATTTGCAGATGACTTGGCTATTATTCTAGGAGACCCCCAAGTAAGTATTGAGAAATTATTAGAAATATTACTTAATTTTGGAATGCTCTCAGACTATAAAACAAATAAGGATAAAATAAAAATAACCACAAAAAAATGTCTAAATGTGAGGAATAAGAATTAATAGATTATTCAGGTTTTGTGGTAGTTAAAAAAGTAGAATATTTAGGTATAAATATTACCAAAAAAGTAATGCCGACCTATTTGATAATAACTACAGAAAAATTTGGCACAAGATAAAGGAAGATTTAAAAAAATGGGAAAAGTTAGACCTATCACTCCTAAGATGAATTGCAGCTATCAAAATGAAGACTTTACTTAAAATAAATTTTCTATTTCAAAATTTGTCCGTAATATTGAATGACAAACCGTTTAGAGAATGAAATAAGGATCTGACAAAATTTATATGGAAAAGTAAGAAACCAAGAATAAAATTAAGGGTTATGGAAGATATTAAAAAGAGAGGAGATAGGGGGCTACCCAATTTAAAACTATATTACCACATCAACTGTTTAGACTGGATAACTGATTGGTTAACGTTGTGAGATTCAAGGTTGCTACATTTAGAAGGCGAAGGACTTTATTTTGGCTGGCATGCATATGTATGATACTGGAAAGCATCAATAGATAAAGACTTTAAAACACATTTTTTGCAGAAGGCCCTCATAACTGTTTGGTTAAAATATAAAAAACAACTATATTTAAAAATCCCATTTTAGGTGTCAGTTCATGAGGCCTTCTATAAAAGAGAGATCCCTATAATAAATAAATGGATTATGTATAAAGATATATTGAAGGTCCAAAGAAACACTACTTATCTCAAATCACAATGGGTTTAATGACCCATTGGCTTCTACAAATTCAATTAGTGGAGAGATATAAGATAGATAAAAAAACAGAAGATTTCAAGATAGAGGAGAAAGAATTTGATAGAATACTTAAACTGGAATCAGAGCAAAGGGTTAGTAAAATATGTAAAATCTTATTGAATTTACAAACAGAACAAGAAGTGGTTAAACAGACTATGATAAAATGGGCCCAGAATTTCAACCACACAGTCTAGTTAGATCAATGGGAGAAGTCATGGAATACCAGGTGGACCTTGATAAAACCAGCTAGTCTAAGGAAAAACTATTATAAAATGTTCCACAGGTAGTACTTAACACCATCCCAGATCTCTCAGATGGTAGGTAATGCAAAAGACACTTGTTGGAAATGTGATCAAAAGGGCGCATTTTTTTTCATACGTGGTGGAGCTGTAGAGAAGCAAACAAGTTCTGGAAAATTTTACATGATGAAATACGAGAAACAATGAAGATAAAATTTCTGCTGCTGCCAGAACTTTACTTACTTAACATGACCAATTGTCTACAACAATTAAATAAGTCTAAAAAAAACAAAACCCAACTTCCTTCATATGATTACAGTGGCCAGAATACGCTTTGCCCAAGTGTGGAAATTAAAATCAATTCCCAGGATAGAAGTTTGGCTTTTAAAATTGTATGATATAGCAGAAGCTGACATAATTATGAATTCATTAAAAGATAAGACAAAGATGAGTTTTACTGAAGATTGGAGTATGATATTCCCATTGTGAGGATCATACTGGGGTAAGAAAGCTACTATAAGTTGGACAGGTAGGAGAATGAAACCCTGTTATAAACAAAAACCTTTTCATCTTTTTCTCTATTCTTTTATTGTAGGTTTCTTTTTTTCTTTTGGTATGCCATTAAAACAGAATTGATAAAGGTCAGGTGACACGTGAACCAACATTGATATTTGAATATTTGATATCAGTATGGGAGATTTTCAAGAGAAAACCAAAATTAATAAGATTAAATCCAACTCTGAGGCTAGAAGAAGACGGTTGAATATAAAATGAGTGATATAAATGTGATAATCTTTTTCTTTGCTATTAGAAGGTAAGGGATAGATAAGTACACACTTTCTTCTTGAGGTTCGGAAAATGGGGTGGGGGGAGGGTTAGTGAAAGAAAAAGGAAAAGAAAATTTTGATAAAGTATGAAATATTATTATAATGAAGATGACAAATGTTACAGGTTATAGACTGATTTTTGACTAAAAGTCCAATTATTTTTACACCTATTGTTAAGATTGTTACATATTTTGTTATTGCCATGATTTGATAAACCTGAAATATTTCATTCCGTTCACTTGATTATTAATTTTTCTATTGTGTTTTGTATAACCTTGTTTTGTTTTAAAATTAATAAAAATAAAATAAAAAAAGGTCATTTGTTTTTGAGCAAAACTAAACTTTGGTTTTGATAAAGCTATTTCTAACAAGCTGACGCTCACTAAAGTTCTCAGTTTTCCAAGGCCGGGCTCATTCCAGTTCATGGACCTACTGAATTATGAACTTTTTTTCTCACCAGAAATTCTTGTGTATTTCTGCAAGCAAATGCACAGCTTTGTGCAATTTTTTCATATGTCCACATTTTGATACTCAACCTCCCATTTTGTTTATCTGTATGTTTATGTCCTGCCCAATAACATAGCATCTCAGGACAGTGTACAAATAAAATCAATCACTGATTGATTGTACACATTTTACAAATAGGTTGGATTTCCATGTATATTTTTCAGATGTGAGCAATTCTGTGAGTGTTTTATTTTGTAAATGCACCCAAGTTCTATATTTTATATATTGATGATTACCAGTAGGTAGTGTTGGGGTTCAAGAAATGTAAGCTCAGTAGGTTTCAATTAAAATGCAAACCCAATGACTTTGTCATTTTTGTCACTGATATAGAGGTCCACTTTTCTTTAACCCTAAATATGTGCTATATCCTAAAATGTTTCATTTATTATCCTAGTACAGCTCTAGTTGGTTGAATGCAAGTCAGACCAGGTTATCTCTGATTAAATGCAATGTGGGCAAGATCTGTGAAAATCCCCAAAAATGCCTTCCACAGCCTACAATGTATCTTTTCATGACTTTCTGCAGCCAAATAATCCTTGCTGTCTATTCATCCACTGGCACCATTTATTTTCTTCTGCTCTGTGTGTGAATAACTAACTAAGGCTGATGTAGTGAATGAGACAATGCCATGCAACCACATAGCCAATCAGAACGGCATCAATCAGTTGCCTAGATACATGGGAATCTGCTCCTTTCTACTACTGCACTTCAGCTGTGAAGCTGAAGCGGAGATTACTGTAATTGCAAGATGTATCACAGACAAAACTATTCATGCCCAAAGGTTATCCATCTCTGGAAAGTCTACAGGCAAAGAAACTGGTGCAGGAGATGGGATTTCTCATGTTGTTTCGGGTTTTAAAAATCAAGTCCACATACCATGCTTCCAAAGATTTGTTCTTATGGAAGGCCTAGAGTAAGACAGGAATTTGGAAAGTGCAGACTGTGGGAAGTATCTTGTCCCTGACTGATCTGCACATCCTGAAGTCACTGAAAAGAGCTCAAATCCAGCAGAGTGTTTTTGGTTGTCATCCAAGTTGTCATGTCTAGTTCAAAAATGAACTCAGAACCAAAGATAACAGTGCTCGTGTCTTAGCTTTTTCTTTTGACCTGAGCTTTTGAGGAAAGAAGAGTGGGCTGCCATCCAGGAGCTCACCAGGCCTACCCACTACCCACGTGTCCCTTCCCCACTTGTCCAAGTGAGAATGAATGAACTGAAGCAAATTAGGCTTTTCCACTTCTTACTCGAGAGAAGAATAAACCCTGTGTGGCAACTAGCCAAAAGCACCAATGAGATATGACAGGGGAAAAAATGTTTATTCTAAACTAAAAAGAATTAAAGTGGGTGTTTAATGTATACAGCTCAGAGCATGTCTCTCCAGGTCATTCACTAAGAAATTATAAAGATTTTAAAAAACAAGTTATGTTTAAAAACACCTTTCAACCAAACATCAGCTAGAGAACATACAGAATTCCTTGACACACTACTTATAGAAAAGCACAGATTCATAGTGTTGAAAGATACCACAAGGGCCATTGAGTCCCACCCCCTGCCATGCAGGAACACACATCAACGCATTCCCAACAGATGGCTATCCAGCCTCTGTGTAAAAATCTTCAAAGAAGGAGAATCCACCACACTCACAGATAGCTTATTTCACTGTTGAATTGCTTTTACTGTCAGTAAGTTCTTCCTAATATTTTGATGTTCCTGAAGTTTGGAGCCATTGCCCTATGTCCTAGTCTCTGGAGCATCAGAAAACAGGTTTGTTCCATCTTCCATATTACATCCCTTCAAATATTTAAATATAGCTATCATGTCACCTCTAAACCTTCTCTTTTCCAGGCCAAACATCCCCAGCTTCCTAAAACACTTCTCATAGGGAATGATTCCAGGCCTTCTACCATTTTGATCACCCTCCTATAGACACGTTCCAGCTTGTCAATATCCTTCCTTAACAGTGGTGCCCAGAATTGGACAGTATTCCAGGTGGGATCTGACCAAAGCAGAATAGAACGGTACTGTCACTTCCCTTGACCTAGATACTATATCTTATCAATGCAGTCCAGAATCTCATCGGACTTTTTACCTGCCACATCACACTGCTGATTCATGTTCAGTTTGTGGTCTACTAAGACTCCTAGATTCCTTTCAAGCCAGGTGTTACCCAATTTATATCTATCCACTTAATATTTTCTGCCTAAGTGTAGTAGTTTACATTTCTCTCTGCTGAAATTAATTTTGTTAGTTTCGGCCCAACTATCTTATCTGCTAAGATTATTTTAAATTCTTATCTTGTCCTCTGGGGTGTTTGCTATCTCACCTAATTTGGTGTCATCCACAAAATTGGTAAGAATGTCCCACATTCCCTCATCCAAATAATTAATATAGATTTTGAATAGCACTGGACCCAGAAAAGAGCTCTGTGGCACACCAGTCACTTCTCTCCTGGATAGAGAAGAGCCGTTGGTGATGATCCTTTGACTTTGGTCAGTCAACCAGTTACAAATCAGCCTAACAGTAGTATTATCTATCCCAGATTTTACTAGCTTGTTTGCAATAATATCATGGGGGACCTTGTCAAAGGCCTTACTGAAGTCATCGCCAAAGCTAGTAACTCTGATAGCACATAATATAGAAAAAATTGTTATAAGAAATTGTTTTAAATTTTAAGTGGTTGAAAAATGTTTTGCAGATGTGGGGGCTAGAAGGAGTGTGCCTTTTGACAGAATGTGTGAGAGAGATAAAAATACACCAGAATTAAAAAAACAAGCTGCTAGCTAGCTCAAGCTGGGAGGATCCAGAGAAGAACAAACAAGTTCATCGCAGAGTAAAAAAAAAAAAAAAAAAATCTTCTATGTGAATTGAGCACATCCTTTTGTTAGACAAAGATTTTAACTCTCCGAAGCAGAGAGAGAAGCAACCAATGCAGTTCTGAAGTTTAAAAGTATTTTGCATGTGCTTGCATCTATATTTTACAACCAATGGAATCCAAATATGTATTTTTGAAAGGACAAGGAGAATATAAATGGACAATGTGTTCACCATCAACTCTTCACAAGAGCAAAGGAGCTCTGGTTGATCCGGTTGTACAATCGTAATCTTTAATTGTCTTAATTAAATTTTCTTCTCACTCCACTCAACCTCTCTGAGTTGTTTTTATTGGCTCCATAGCTCAGGGAGAGGCAATTTTGTGGCAACAACTCTAACCAAAAAAAGAGGCAAGATTATTCTTGTATGATTTCTTTTTAAGAAACCCATGTTGACTTTTAGTGATCATGGCATTCCTTTCTAAGTACTTACAGACTGTCTTTTTAATGAACCTCTCTACAATCTTTCCCCATATTCATATCAGCCTGGCTGGGCAGCAGTTGTTTGGTTCCTCTTTTTTTCCCTTTTTGAATATGAGAACAATACTTGTCCTCCTCAGTCCTGTCCTCCAGGAGTTCTCAATTATGAATTATTGTGAGTGGTTTGGCAATTACTTCTGCCACTTCTTTTAATACCCTTGAATGTAGTTCATCTGGCCCTGGAGACCTGAATTCATTTAGAGTAGCCAGGTATTCTTGTACTACCTCATTACCCCATTTCCCTAGGGAGAGCTTTTTGGAGAAGACTGAGGCAAAGAAAGCATTCAGTAGTCCTGCCTTTTCTCTGTCCCCTCTTAGCATTTCACCATCTTCTCCATGCAGAGGTCCTGCCATTTCCTTGTTCTTCCTTTTCCTAGGACATAAAAAAAGCCCTTTTTACTGTTTTTACCTCTCTAGCAAGCCTAAGCTCATTCCGCACTTTAGCTTTTTTGACCTTCTCTCTATACTTGCTGGCTATTTGTTTGAATTCATCTTTGATGATTTCCCTCTTTTTCCATTTCTTGTACATGTTCTTTTAAAATCTTAACTCCATTGAAAGTTCTTTAGACATCCATCCCAGATTCTTTAAACACTTCCCATTTTACCTCCACCTTAGAATTGTTAAAAAACTGTGCTTTCCATATCTCACTTTTAAGAAACTCCTACCCATCATGAACTCCCTTCTCTTTAAGTATCCTTGGCCATTGAATCACTTCTAGTATTTCCCTAAGTTAAATGAAATCAGCTTTCTTAAAGTCATAGAATCATAGAGTTGTAGTTTGGGTGATACTGCACCTTTTCCTGAAGTCCTTGGTCCAAAAAAGCAGCGAAAGAAGTAAAGCTCAGTGGAAGGATGCTGAGGGGATTACTCGGCTGCCGGGGGGGGGGGGCGGGGATGGTCTGTTGGTATGACCAGGAGTTATCCAAAGAACCAGCCAAAAACGGGGACTATTTGTGGGGAAAATGTACCTTGAGGGCAAATCCTCTCCCAGGGAGAACAAAGAGAATGGCAATGGAAAAACAACACCACACCAGCACCTTCTTTGATATTAGAAGATAACAAAGTGTTACCAAGGTTTCAGGATCTTCCACCACTTTGGGTTGCAGTGTGAGTTTATGTAGATAGTCCTTGCCTGATAAGATTTTATTGCTCCCAATGCCCAACTTGTGGGAAAGCACCTTAATCCCTTCAAGTTGGCTCCTCAAAGGCTGAGGACCTTTTATCCACTGTGAGTTGGCACAGCTTGAGGTCTCCTGTGGCTACATGACGAAGTTTACTGGCCTGACCTGGTTTTCCGATTGTAAGACCATTGCTGCCTATGTGCTCATCTGGGTGACCTCTCTGGTGTGTTAGATTATATTTTATATCAAAGTTGTAGACCCCGGGACAGGATTTACCAATGGGGCAACAGAACTCCCACCCAAGAGAAGTCAGACTGCCTCCATCTCTTCTGAGTTTCTGGCAAGCACTTTCATATGGCATTTGGTCCTTAAAACTAGAGAGAGGGCTGCTCTGATTTTTTTAATTGTTGGCGTTTTTAAAATTATTTTACACAGTCATTTTATTCTGTTTTAAAATGTTTTTATTTGTGTGTTGAGAGTTTTTATCCCCCCCCCCCCCGCCATTGTACCTCTCACTTCATTGTCTCTGGTGAAGTCAGAGGCAATAGACAAATGTTTTAAGTAAATAAATCTAGCGGGAAGAAGGCATTTACATATCACCAAAATAAATGAATATAACCCGTGAAAGAAGAGGACTAAACTTACACATCTGTGTATTTAATACATGTGTATAGATACCAATTTGGAAATAATTTTACAATTATAAAAAGTGACAACTGTAAAAGAAAAACTTCAACAGGCTATCATGATTCCTGTATTTCTGTCAATCTGGTGTCAAAGCAATGTCCTGTCAGTCAGTCCCCTGAGAAGGTTTGCCAGAACACCGCTTCAAAGTGTGGACAGAGTATTTAACCCCAGATTATTTTGTGGTCCCTTGGATGTAGGCTGCCACTCTGTTCATTTGTTCTCGATCCTAGACTATTCTCATGCCTTTCAGGTTTGAGCCTTCCAATGCTGATCCTCCTCTTCAAGATTGGTAACTATTACCCACTTCTCCCTAAAAATCTTGCTATCAAAACTTTCCTTCTGTTTCCTTCAGTTAGCCCTGTGTGTTGTGAGACTGCTTGAATCTTGTATGTGTGATTAATTCCCCAATGAAACGTTTTAAAGATTCTTTGAATCTCTGGCTGGTATTCCTACAATAGTACCAGTATACACAGGTGTTCAAGATCTTGTAAGGTTACCCCACCTCTCGCAGGCCTCCCTTTTTGAGCTAATATTTTCCTACCTTTTCGCAAAGGCACAGATACTGCTGGAGGAACTCAAGGTCCCCCACCTTTTGGGGTAACAATAGGCAGCTTTAAAATTCTGGCTTAAGATTAACATTTTTGAATTGGGCGCAGGGTTACTTCTGCGTCTCAGACTCTAGATAAGCCATTGGTCAAAGCTTATCACCCAAAAAGCTGCTTCAATTGATGCATCATCATGTTGTTTTATATGTTGTTTATCTGAACTTGTTGGATTTATGGACCATAATAAAGAACTGTACTGTATTTGGGCATTATTGCTCTCACAGTTCTAGGGATGGATGGATCTATCTGTTCCAAGTCCCTATCAGTTATGTATGTTTTAATTCATAAACCCATTGCGCTTCCATCTCATTATTAATTTGTGGCTTTAAAACAATGACACACACACACAGAAACATGCTTGCATTAATTTTCAGTGTTTTTTCACTTGATCACTTTTTACACATTTTATCATTAAAAGTACCTTTTTATTCAACTACATCTCAAGGAGCCAGACGGACATCCGTGGATATGCCTCAGAAATCTCAAGATTTTATGTTACAGATGATGGAGGAGTTCAAAAGCATGAAAGAAGATATTAGAAGTGATATAAAAGAAACAAGGAAAGAGATGAGAGCTGACATGAAACAACAAATAGATAAGTTGGGGAAGAAATTGGAAAGCATATCAAAGGATGTGATGCAACTAAAGACGGAAACCAAGGAGATAAAACAACAAGTTAAACAAGTTGAAAAGGAAATGGATGAGGTGAAGCTGAGACAACAGGAAGATGAACTACAAATCACACACCAGGAGTTATGGTATCGTGAAAGATGTCTTTGATTTTGAGGTGTTCCAGAAACTTCAGCTGAGAATCTTTATGAGAAAATAATACCGGCCTTGGCAGAATTTATTGATTTGGAAGAAGAAAAGTTGGAGACATATATTGACAGAATGTTCAGAGTTTCCTCCAGAGCGGCGAGAGAGAGGAAATTACCAAGAGACATCATTATAACGTTTACGAGGACATTGATTAGAGACAAAATGTTACAGAGAAGCTATGAAGGACTACTGAAGATAGAAGATAGAGATGTTAGAATCTTTAAAGATATTCCTTACTTAATCTTAAAGAAAAGACAAGAATATAAACCACTGGCTAATCTTCTGGTAAAATGTCAGATTAATTATCGATGGGAAAGGGTTGAAGGTTTGTCTTTCATATACAAACAGCAGAGATACAGGATTAATTCAATACACAAAGCTAAAGAAATGATGGACAGACTCAAGAAAGACTTACAGAAGGACACCTCTGAAGGGGAGAAAGAACAAATACGGGCAGTTCAAGAAGAGGAAAGAGGACAACCACAGGAAGAACAAGAGGAGGGTGACCAGGAAGAAGCAACTGCGGAATTAGAAGAAGGGGAGGAAGGCGAAGATTTGACGAAACAAGATAAACGTCTGAAATAAAATATTAATATAATTAGAAAAATGGATTTGAAGATTCTCTCTTGGAACATTAAAGGGTTTAACTCTGAATATAAAAGAAGACAAATATTTCATCATTTAGAGAAACAGAATATTGATATAATATGTCTACAAGAAGCTCGAATTAGAACCCAGGATTTGAGATATGTCAGGAATCTGAAATTAGGCAGCTGTTTTGCAGCCACGATCGACAAAAAGAAGAGGGGAGTTCTGATATATATAAATTCAAAATTTGGTGCAAAGCAAATCTTTCAGTCTAATAACGGTCGCTATATAGGAGTAGAAGTTACTTTGAAGAAAGACAAAATATTAATTGTTGGGATATATGCACCAAATGGAGCTAAAGGTGAATTTTCCCCTAAAATACAAGAAGAGATATTGAAATATCTAAATGAAATGGGGAATTCTAATACGATTGTTCTTGGGGATTTTAATGGTGTAATTAATCCTCAGGTGGACAGGACTGTGCAAAAGCTAACACCCCGTAACAATGGCAAGTTACCTAAGAGCTTTTTTAATATGATGGACAATTTAAATCTATATGATACTTGGAGATATAAGAATGGGCAGTTAGATGGACACACATTTTATTCGGACTGGCACAGATCTATGTCAAGGATAGATATGATGTTGGTATCTAAGCAACTTTTGATGAAAACTACAGAAATGGACATACTTCCTAATCCATGTTCAGATCACAATCCTATACAATTGAAGATAAAGATTAACGACAGAGAAAGAACATGGAGATTGAATGATGCAATTTGGAACAAAGAGGAATACATAAACAAAGCAAAAACTGAGATAAACAACTATTTTAAAGAGAATCTAACGATGGAGCTTTTGATGAAAATCATCTGGGATGCAAGTAAAGCTGTGATGCGAGGCAATCTTATTAGATGGATGGCAGAAATCAGGAAAGAAAAGAGAAATACTGAGAATCAAATTTTGGAAAAGATGAAAGAAATTGAATGTCAGCTGAGACAAAATCCGTCAGACAAACAGGTTAGATTACAGATGAAGATACAACAAGCTCAACTAAACCATCTAAACTCGGAAGAAATTGAGCAACAGATAAGGAGAATGAAATACAATTTTTTTTGAACAAGCTAATAAACCTTCTAAACTTTTGGCAGGTATGCTGCGTAAAAGGAGGGAACGAAATGCTATAACTGAAATTAGGATGGGAGAAGAAAGAATTACAAAACAAGAGACAATAAAACAACTGTTTTACAAATACTATGTGAAATTGATGAGTAAGATTTCAAAAGATAAAAACCAGCAAGAAGTGCAAGAATATTTGGAGAAAATTAATAGAATGAGATTCAAAGAAGATCAAAGAGCAATTTTGAATAATTCAGTATCCATGATGGAAGTTGTTGAAGCTGTCAGGAAATTGAAGAATGACAAAACTCCTGGATCTGACGGTTTTACTGCAAGATACTATAAGATTATGGAACATGAGATTTCAATACCCTTGCAAAATACTATAAATGAAATAATGACGCAGGGAATACCAGACACTTGGAAGGAAGCTAATGTGGTTCTGATTCCGAAGGAAGGAAGAGATTTGAGTGATGTCAAGAACTATAGACCAATTTCACTTTTGAACACAGACTATAAGATTTTTGCCTCAATTTTAGCTGAGAGACTTAAGAAAGTTCTATTAGAGGTAATTGATGAGGATCAAAATGGCTTTCTACCTAAAAGTTCTTTGAGAAATAATATTAGAACGGTCCTAAACATAATAGAATATTACGAAAAACATAATGAAAGGAAGTTGGCCATGGTTTTTGTAGATGCAGAGAAAGCTTTTGATATGATTAGTTGGCCATTTATGAAGGCAGTGGTAAAGCAGATGCAGGCTGGAGAGAAATTTACTGCATGGATCGAAGCTATATACAGACAACAGCAAGCCCGATTGGTCATAAATGGCGAAAGAACACAAGTGATAGAACTTCATAGAGGGACGAGACAAGGATGTCCTCTGTCTCCCTTGCTGTTTATTTTGACAATGGAAATACCCAATAATGCAATAAGAGAAGATAAAGAAACAACAGGAGTTCGAATCAAGAGACATCAATACAAATTGAAAGCATTCGCTGATGACTTGGTTTTGTTTCTGGATGAGCCTGGGAAATGCATAGAAAGGTTGAACTCCATAATGCAAGAATATGGACAGTTCTCAGGCTTTAAAATAAACAAGGAGAAAACAATTCTTTTAACTAAAAATATGACTGAAAGAGAGGAGACGGATCTAGTACAAAAAACAGGATTTAAAACAGGATCAAAGGTTAAATATCTAGGAATCTGGATAGCAAGGAAAAATAATGAGCTATTTCAAAATAATTATGAGAAAAAATGGAAGGAAATAGCAAAAGATCTACAAAGTTGGTCTTCTATGCATCTTTCAATGATGGGGAGAATTGCGGCAATAAAGATGAATGTCTCGCCAAAAATGAACTTTTTGTTCCAAAATCTTCCTATAATAACTAATATGAAACCTTTCATACAATGGAAGAGAGAATTAACCAAATTTATATGGTAAGGGAAGAAACCTAGGATAAAATGGAACATCTTGACAGATCAAAAAAGTAGAGGAGGAATGGGACTACCAGACTTTCAATTATATTACAGAGCAGCAGTTTTTTATGTGGATAAAAGACTGGATAGACCTTCCAGATATGAAAATGCTGGCATTGGAAGGTGCAGACTTGAGGATGGGGTGGCATGCCTATATGTTTTATGATAAAGTAAGAATAGATAAAGACTTTCTACATCATTATATTAGAAAATCGCTTTTGAGAATATGGGATGATTATAAAGTTAAAAACATAAGGCAGCTCCCCACGTGGGTCTCACCGCAAGAAGCTTTTTTTGGTAGATGGACAGATATGGATAAATGGATACGTTATGACGATATAATTGAGAGAACAACGTTTAAAAATTTTAAGATGAAAAGGGAAAAACTAGAACAGGAGGGAATAATACTGAGTTGGTTCCCTTACAGACAACTAACAGAAAGGTTTCATATGGACATGAATACATATGGAATTGAACAAATAGAGAAAACTGGAGTAATTAAATGGCTTTTTGAAAACCCTCCTCATCTGCTTGCCTAAGTGTATCAAGAGATATTACAGCAGGAGTGACAAGAAGAAACAGTAAAAGAAACAATGATACTATGGGCTCAAAATATTGGGCATCCAATTCAATTACAGTCATGGGAGCAGAGTTGGAAAAAAACGCAGAAATTTACAGTAGCACAGAATTTGAGAGAGAATTATTATAAACTATTTTATAGATGGTATATGACACCAGATAAATTGAAAAAGATTTATAATACAGGTACTGGAAACTGTTGGAAATGTCAGAATGAAGTTGGTACGATATACCATATGTGGTGGACATGTTCAAAAGCCAAGAAGTACTGGAATGTAGTACATAATGTAATTTGTTCATTATTGAAAGTTCAGTTTGCTAAGATACCAGAATTCTGTTTGTTAAATATGACTGATATATTAGAGGGTACTGATATAAAGAAACATTGGAGAATATTGCTATATATGATAACGACAGCCCGAATTGAATATGCAAAGTTATGGAAAACTCAGCAAATACCCACAAAAGAACAATGGTGGGCTACGCTTATTGAAAATAAAAATGTGGATATGGTATCCCAGAGATTCAAAGGGAAATCAGACGATGAGATACAGAAAGAATGGCAAATTATAATGGGTAACTGCTGGGTTTTATCAGTTGGAAATACGTAGTTCATGATTTACAGGATTATTTCATGAAGCAGAAATATGTAGAATGAAATGTAAGAACTAGCAACTAAAATAATGGTAAATTGTCGTACAGTATCTAAGGCATTTAGAAAACTGGAAAATGAAATCTAGATCAATGTGGAAGATCGGTTATATTTCAATTATGCTGACTGTTAAAATAATGTGTTTTATATGAGAATTTTGAATAAAATGATTAAAAAAAAAGTACCTTTTTATTTAAGAAACCTCCAAAAAGTCCATTCATTTTTTAAAAAGCACAATAAATGTGCAAAACCAAGAAACAAGGAGAAACAAGAGACAAGTTGCATTGGTTTAAAAGCCGAACTTATAATAAAGGGCTTTTCAGCTAATAATCAGACTACCTTTTGAGCATCTCTTTTCTCTCAAAAATAGAAAGTGCCATTTTATTTAGTTTTCTTTAAAAACAAAACAAAAAACCAGAAACAGCAACTCTATAGCAAAATGCTGAGAGGTGTAAAAACTGAATTGGCATATTAGCCTGGAAAATGTAGTTCACTTAGTTTTTTAAATATTGGGACTGAACAAAATCCTTGAGCATCTCACAGTGAATCCAATTATGTGAGCTAAAAATGAGGCCACTATGGCTGGCTCTGCCCAGATCTTACATATCCTCTTTCTCAGTCCAGCACCTTTGGCGTCTTGAATTGAGGACAGGGGGAAGCAGGAAGCCTCTTCCCTGGACTCCTGACACATCCAGAAGACTGATTACACAGGGTATTAAATTAAACGGGGAGCCTACAGATGTAGAAAAGGGTTCCTGCTTTGGAGCTCTGACACATGCAGATGTGGAGAGCAGCAAGACTGAATAAAAGGATGAATAATATCCCATCATTATTCAGTTACCAAAAACCTGCAAATTTAAGGCCAGAGTTAAGACTCGAAAGAGCCAGCAGATTAGAATCAACTGTGTGCCCAATGCCAGGAACAAAACTTTGCAATGCCACAGATTGTGCTTCCTCACATCTTACCCTTCATGAACCATGCCTTGCCTTTGACGTTCACATCCAAACTCAGATAAAAAGGATAGAATGCTTGTGATTTTTTTTTAAATGCTCAAATTACATTACCTTATGAAGTATGTGAGCCTTACCATATTGCTACTAGGAATATTGCTGTGAGCTGACTCAGCTCTCTTGCTGACTGTCACATCCATCTTGCCTAAACAGCTGCAATTCACCTACATTTTGGAGTTTTGAGTGAACACAGAAAATCACTAACACAATGAGCTAAACTGTTTTATGTATGTATGTATGTATGTATTTATTTATTTATTTTGCTGGAGTGGTGAGTGGTCTATAAACATAGAAAAAGGATTAGATTAAAGCCTCCTAGAACAACAGAGAATAGTAAAAGAACCTTGGGATTATAGTGTATCATAAACTGAACATGAACCAGCCGTGTGATGCTGCAGCACGAAAGGCAAATGCTATTTTAGCCTGCTGTAATAGAAGCATAGTTTCCAAGCTGAGTGAAGTAATAGCTATATTCTGTGCTGGTCAGGCCTCATCTGCAATTCAGTTCTAGGTGCCTCATTTCAAGAAGGCTACGGTCAAGTTGGGGCAGGTTCAGAGAAGGGCAATAAGGATGGTAAGAGACATGGAGAACAAAACATATGAAGGAGTTGGGCATGTTCACCTTGGTGAAGAGATGATTGGGGGGGGGGCTGTCACATGATTGTCCTCTTTAAATACCTCAAGGGTTGCCAAAAAGAGGAGGGTGCAGATTTGTTCTCTGCTGCTTGAGGATAGGATTAGGTCTAATGTTTTTAGGTTAATAGAGGGTAGATTTGTGACTGAATATTAGAAGGAACCTCTTAACAGTAAGAGTGGTTCGACAATGGAAACAATTGCCTAAAGAGGTGGAGAGGGTCTCCTTGTATGAAGGTCTTCAAAAAGAGGCTGGACCCAGCTAGATAAATGAGGCTAAATTCAATTGTTAATTATAACTAGAATAAGACTTATTGAATGAATGAAACTGGTTGTCAATATTTTTGTAATTTCCATTGATTCTGTGGCTCTTCTCAAGCCGAAGCTAAGTATGGAATTTAACATGTCTTTGGCTTGCTTCTTGAGTTATTTATTTATGCATCGAATTTGCATTGAAAGATCTCAACCTTTCTCCCAAACACAAGACTCAAGGTGGCTCTTTGTTTTAAATTAAAATAACTCACATCAGTTTTGATTTCATAACTTTGCTTTTCCACTTACAGTGCAATCTGCCTTCTACACACATTGATTGAGGTAGTTGCATGAATATGAGGCCACACAAGGTATTAATCTATGTGCACATGAGTTGTTGTCTTTTAGCAACTTGCAATAAAGAAAGGTAATATTGAAAACAGCAGTGAACATATGTAGAAGTCCACAGTAAGCAGATGTAGACTCTCTGCCTCTCTTTCAAATGCACATGCACATATATATGTACTGTAGAACAATCGTGAACTACTAAGCCATTGGTGTCAGTTACAAAACAGGATCAGGTAATTGACAACCCACCCAGCCCAATCTGCAAATAAATTTGGAACGATCCTTATGGATCTATCAGGAGAGCCTGCAGAAAGATCCTCTTTGAGTAGGATGCTTGGCAAAGGAAAATAACAGACGGCAACTAAACAGTGGTGTCTTGCTCCAGTAACACTGCCAAATGAGTCTTCTAAATAATCTTTTGTAGACGATCTGTAGATTCGACACAGTTGGCTCTACTAAAATAACAGTAATTAAGCATCCACTAACAGTAACAAATATATAACATGCTTCTATGCTGGTGTTAAATTTATTGAAGATTAAAAGAAGGAAAAAAGAATGGATATATATTCTGCGGACTTCCTGATATGTAAAATGTACGATACAGTGGCTTGAGGCCATCTGGAAATCAAATAATCATAGAATCATAGAATCATAGAGTTGGAAGAGACCACAGAGACCATCCACCCTACTATGCAGGAACACACATCAAAGTACTCCCAACAGATGGCCATCCAGCCTCTGCTTAAAAACCTCCAAAGAAGGAGATGCCACCACACTCTGGGGCAGCATATTCCACTGCCGGACAGCTCTGACTGTCAGGAAGTTCTTCCTGAGGTTCAGGTGGAATTTCCTTTCTTGCAGCTTGAATCTATTGCTCTTTGTCCTAGTCTCTGGAGCAGCAGAAAACAAGCCCTGACATTACATTCCTTCAAATATGTAAACATGGCTATCATGTCCCCTCTTAACCTTCTCTTCTGCAGACTAAACATACCCAGCTCCCTAAGCCATTCCTCATAGGGCATGGCTTCCAGACCCTTCACCAATCTGGTTGCCCTCCTCTGGATGCATTCCAGCTTGTTGATATCTTTATTGAAATGAGGTGCCCAGAACTGGACACAGTATTCCAAATGAGGCCTAACCAATGCAGAATAGAGTGGTACCATTACCTCCCTCGATCTAGACACCATACTCCTATTGATGCAACCAAGAATTATGTTGGTTTTCTTGGATGCCACATCACACTGCTGACTCATGTTCAGCTTGTTCGGCTTGTGATATATGAAGACTCCTAGATCTCTTTCACACGTACTGTTCAGCCACGCCTCCCCCATCATTTATTTGTGCATTCCCTTTTTTCTGCCTAAGTGCAAGACTTTACATTTCTCTCTGTTGAAATTCATTTTGTTAGCTTTGGCCCAGCTCTCCAATCTGTCAAGGTCATTTTGAATTTTGATCCTGTCCTCTGGTGTATTAGCAACCCCTCCCAATTTGGTATCATCTGCAAATTTGATCAGCATTCCCTCTGCTCCTTCATCCAAGTCATTGATGAAGATGTTGAATAGCACTGGGCCCAAGACAGAACCGTGTGGCACCCCACTAGTCACTTCTCTCCAGGATGAAAAGCAGCCATTGGTGATCACCTTTTGGGTTCGGTTCGTCAACCAATTACAAATCAACCTAAGAGTAGCCCTGTCCAGCCTGCATTTTACTAGTTTCTTTGTAAGAATGTCACGGGGAACTTTGTCAAAGTCATCACTGAAATCAAGATATGCTACATCTACAGCATTCCTTTCATCTATCAAGCTTCTAACCCTATCGTTAAAAGAGGTAAGATTAGTCTGGCATGACTTATTTCTGAGAAATCCATGTTGACTTTTAGTGATTACGGCATTGCTTTCTAAGTAATTACTAACTGACTGTTTAATGATCTGCAGTAGGATCTTTCCTGGTATTGATGCCAGGCTGATCGGGCAATAATTATTTGAGTACTCTTTTTTCCCCTTCTTGAAGATGGGCTTGACATTTGCCCTCCTCCAGTCTGCTGGGACTTCTCCTGTTCTCCAAGAATTCTCAAAGATTATTGTGAGTAGTTCAGAAATGACTTCTGCCAGTTCTTTTAATATCCTTGGATGTAATTCATCTGGCCCTGGAGAACTGAATAGGAGAATAAGAGACCCTGGAGACTTGAAATAAGAGATGCAGGAGATGTCTTCAACAATTTGCAAAATCTAAAACATGCAATATGTAAGATATATGATGTAATGCAATCAAACATATATATATATATATATATATATATATATATATATATATATAAATGTATGATGTAATATGAAATGCTGGGCTTCAAGCTCATTTGGAAACCACAAAAGGATTCAATAAATATATTATGAGAAGTTCAATTGTGCTTATTTTATCTGTGGGGAGAAATAGCCTGTATACACTCATAGGCAATTAAATGATTAAACTGCCAAAGAAAAAGTGAATGCAAATTGTGAAAAGACATCACAAGGCATTTAAGATACATTGGGCATACCAGTCCTCCTTATGTCACCTGCCCATATGCCCAACATGCCATACACACATTGGGTGTGAAACACGTTCAACTGTAAGTAAGTTCACACATGCAGACTCACCAACAGGAAAATGACAGGTAATTTATTCTGTACAGGAATAAGACAGGCTATGACTGTTGGGATACTCTCCATATTACGGTAATGGGATATATAGTCCAGCAGTAGTAGCAGCTTGCTAAAGCTAAAAATCCTAGGAACCAGAGACTATTAGATAAACAATTAGCTAGGAATGCACTGATAAGCTCTGCTTAGCTCTCACAGCTTCAAGGTCTCTTGGAAAAGGGAGGGAAACAGCGAGATTCTAAAACTGTGGCTTTTGCTTTTGAACGTTAGTCTTCTCACTGAAGTCTAGTATGATGTATCTCACTCCAAATAAATAGTGTTTATTCACTGTACTATTTGCGTGTGCGGATTCAGTTCCTGACAGAGTGTTCAAAATTCTACAACATGTACCAAATCTCTGAAGATGAACCACTGGAAGAGGGAGCGGTTGGCAGAGCCACTGAAATCCAAGGTGGTGAACGAGCCAAGGGAGCCGAGCTGGACCCCAGCCGGCCCCCAGATGTGAGAGACAAAGTGTGACCTGCAGTTCCTGTGACCACCCCAGTTGCTGGACAAACTTGGGCCTAGGGAGAGCGTCCTGACACGGTTCACAGACAACACCACCGCGCTACGCAATGGGATGCTTCGATCAGCAAAACTAACCTGATGGAGCAACTTTTGGCTAGAGAAGAAGAAGTGGAACTACAATGAGAAGAGATGTCCAGGCTGAGAGCTCAGCTAGCTGACTGGAGAATCCTGGTACAGTAGAGTCTCGATTATCCGACATTCGGTCATCCGACATTCTGGATTATCCGACGTCGCGGCTGCTTGGGGGCGTGGCTTTAGGCATTTCCGCGCCCCCAGACACGCCCCAAACATGGCGGCTGCGACGGGCAAGGAGAGAAGGGTGAGTGAAGCCTCGCCCAAAACACGGCCCCGAGTGCGGCAGCGGCGGCAGCGAGCAGGGCAAGTACCTCCAGGCCCCAAAACAAGGGCCAAAGCATGGCAACAGGTGATTTCAAGGTGATTTCTTTGACCCTCCGGATTATCCGACATTTTCGACTATCCGACTATTAGCCTGCCCGTTTATGTCGGATAATCGAGACTCTACTGTACCTCAGTTGGGACATGCCCAACAGCAAGTGCCCGCAGCAGCAGCACCCAAGCTGCAGCCCTGCACCTCCTGGGGGACCGGCGCCTCAAGCAGGGCTGAGACCTTTTCGAGAGATGAAAGCCATGTATGATGGAGAAGGGGCAACCCTCAATGTGGCCTCCAACTCTATGGCTGACTACGGGAACAGCTTCAACAATGATGCTGCCAGAGTGAGACACCTGAGCCAGCACCTCAAAGGCAAAGCAGCGGAGTGGCAAAGTTTGTTTGACTCACGCGCTGAGGAAACAGCAGACCTCCAGCTGTTCATGCACCACCTCAGAGAGAGGTTTGAAGACCCCTTTATCCAAGAACAAGCCAGACACCAGCTCAGGAAGCTGCACCAGGGAAAAGGAACCATTGGCGAATATGCCTGGAATTCAGGAAACTAGAGACTAAGGTTCCTGAATGGAAAGATGACATACCTAAGCAATTCTTTTAGGATGGGTTGAACCCCACCATTTTGGATCGGTGCCTTTCACAAGGAAACCCAGCCAGCCTGTTGGGATGGATGAAACTAGCTGGTGAAGTGGAAAGTCTCCTGGAAAGTGTCGAACTCTTCAGACAAAGACAAGCCCAAGAAAGCAGCCACAGACTGCCGGGAAACAGAAGATCCACCTTCTTAAGCAGCAAAGAAAGAAAGAAACGACTGCGCGAAGGGACCTGCTTCTTGTGTGGGAAGAGAGGCCATATTGCCAGTGATTGCCAAAACCAAAAGAAGGATGCAGAGGAAAAGCCAACGACCCCGTCCACCAAGCCCACATCCTGCAAAACTAACACTCCGAAGCCACAGACCAAATGCCCGAGCGGTGGACCCTCCGCTCAGGCCTGCGATGGCGAGGACAGTCCCCTGCCGACCTCTGGCTCTGACAGTGACAAGTGGGACCCAGACCAGTCGGCGAATTTAAGTACAGCCAAAACTTGTCATGTATATGTTACAGTGGTTTTGCAAGGGGCAGATGGTGAGTTAAGAAAGTACTAGACATTGGTTGATTCAGGATGTACCACTAGCTCACTGAACCCCATAGTGGCCAAAGAGCTTGCAGTAGCATTTGAACCCCTCAAGAAGGCCGTAAAATTTTGGCAAATGGATGGCTCGCCTATGTTGGGAGGACCCATCCAGGAAAGGACCAGGCCCATCACTGTTCAGCTGGGGGCACTTGAAATTCCTGGTACCAAATAAAATTGGATTTCAAGCTGTCCTCGGGTACGATTGGCTAAAAAGACACAATCCCCAAATTGACTGGACCCGAGGCGTACTAAAACAAATAAATAAAGCCAACAAAGTACCGAAACTATCAACACCTAACTTGGCACTTAAGCTGAGCCCTAAAGAGCTGGAGAAAATCCCACGAGAATACTGGGACCTGCCAAAGGTGTTTGAGGAACATGAAACAGACAAACTCCCACCACATAGAGACTTTGACTGCAAATTAAGGCTCATAGATGGGGCCAAGATTCTCAAGCCAAAAATTTATCCCATGAACAAACAGGAGCTAGAGGCTCTAAAAAAATTTCTGAACAAGAATTTACAAAGCGGCTTCGTCAAGCCTTCCTCTGCTCCAAACAGCTAGCCTGATCTTTTTCTGGCAGAAAAAAGATGAAGGGGACCCCAGACTCATTGTAAATTACAATTTAATAAATCAGGCAGTACTGCCTAATACTTACCCAATCCCACTCACAGCTGATGTGATCGGTCAACTGATTAAAGGTAAATACTTTACCAAGCTAGACCTCAAAGAGGCCTTTCACCGAATAAGGATGGACCTTGACAGTGAATGGCTCACCACCTTCTTGACTCCTCTGGGGAATTACCAATGGACAGTCCTTCCTTTTGGATTACAAGTTGGCCCCTCTGCTTTCCAGATGTTCCTTAACTCTGTGTTACAAGAATTCCTATATAATGGTGGTGTTGTTTATCTGGATGACATTTTAATCTTTTCAGAAACACTGCCAGAACACACCAAACTTGTGTGTTGCACTGTGTTGCAAAGACTCATAGACAATGAACTTGTGAAACTCTCCAAATGTGAGTTTCACACACAAACTTTTGACTATCTAAGGTATAGAATTTGCAACAATACTCTAAACATGGACCCCTCCAGGACTGAAACAATTCTGAATTGGCCAGCCCCCAGAACTAGGAAACAGTTACAACAATTCCTCGGCTTTGCCAATTTCTACCGCAACTTTATCAACGGTTTCGCTATGATTGCCCTCCCACTGACAAATCTTTTAAAGATATCTCCTAACTCCAATGAAAAGAGCCCCCAAAAGATCACTTGGACAAATAAATGCCAAACCGCTTTCGACACACTCAAGCACAAATTTACCTCAGAACTGCTTCTGCTGTTCCCTGACACCAAGAAACAATATATAATACAAACTGATGCCTCTGACTTCGCTATGGGAGCAGTTCTCCTCCAGAATGTCAACGAAGGGCATCTGAAACCATGTGCCTTCATCTCCAAAAAATTCTCCGCACCCCAAGGTAACTGGCCAATATGGGAAAAAGAAGCTATGGCCATCCATTTTGCCATCACCACATGGAGACATTTCTTAGAGGGTGCTAAAGTACCTTTTCAAGTTTGGACCGATCACCGCAACTTAGAGACTTTAAAAACTGCCAGGAAATTAACCTCTAAACAAGCATACTGGGCTGAATTTTTTCAATGCTTCAACTTTAAAATTATTTTCATACCAGGAAAAACAAATACACTGGATGATCCTCTGTCCAGATTCCCTTGCCATGAATCTCCCAACCATTGCTCCCTCCCTAAAGAACAGCCTCTGTTTCACCCCAACACACTTGGACTACAAGTTACCACATGCACGCAAGAGCGCCCGCTACTCCATCTCTTCAACCCTAGATTCGGTCTTCCAGCTAGCCATAAAAACTGCTTACAACTCTGATGATTGGCTACGAAGTCACCCTACTGCAGTAACTTGGACTAATGGCTTAGCTTTTGTTGGATCCAGACTGTATGTACCTCCTGGCTGCAGACCAGAGGTATTAAAAAGGTATCATGACTCCAAACCTGCCAGTCACTTCAGTTTTCTTAAAACACTACATGCCATTAGAAAACTATTCCTTTGGCCATGACTTACCAAATATGTATAAGAATATATTAAGAACTATCCTCTCTGCAACACCTGCAAACCTACTACCTTGAAACCACATGGACTTCTCCAACCCCTTCCAGCACCTTCCACCCCTTGGGATATTATTTCTTGAGGCTGCCACATCATCTGGGTCATCACAGACCACTTCTCCAAGCAATCACACTTCATTCCTCTCAAAAAAGTTCCCACTTCAGAAAAACTTGCTGACCTATTCATCAATAATATCTGGAAACTCCACGGCCTGCCATCCACCATCATCTCTGACAGAGAACCTACCTTCACTTCCAAGTTCCGGACTTCACTCCTTAAATCCATCGGAATTATCCAAAAACTCAGCAGCGGCCATCATCCCCAAACTGATGGTCAGACTGAATGTGTCAACCAAACTCTGGAACAATACCTTTCCTGCTTTGTTAATTCCAACCAAAACAACTGGGTTTCTCTCCTGTCTGCTGAAATTGCCTACAACTTGGCTGTGCATTCCTCAACCAGCAAAACTCCCTTTGAAGTTGTCTATGGCATGGACCCCAAGCCATTCCCCCATCTCTCCAAGGAAAACATCACCAATGTTCCCCCTTCTGTTGCCAGTTGGGCCCAAAAAATCTCACAAAACTGGAAAGTGGTCCGCTCTGCCCTTGAAACTTCTAAAGCCTCCCACAAATGCTTTGTCGATAGAAAAAGACAATCCAACCCTAGCTACAAGACAGGAGACCTTGTTTACCTGTCCACAAAACACTTCACCTCTGATGGGCCCTCCAAAAAACTCTCCCCTAAATATATTGGTCCTTTCCCAATCAAACGGGCCATTAATGATGTCAGTTTTGAACTTTCCCTACCTCCAGCTTATAAACTTATCCACCTTGTCTTTCACTGCAGCTTGCTCAAGCTGGTCCCTTTGCAGACTTTTTCACAGACTGACACCGATCTCGATGAACCCTTGGCAGCCTCCGATGAATCAACATCCATGTCTTTACCTACATGAATTACTCGCAGCTACTAATAATTTTCTTACTGCATACAGTTTTAACCTGTAATGTTTTTTACTCCCTCCACTGACCCTCTTTTCATTGTTCGCCTCAAGTGACAATTTTTTTTCTTTTTTCGGGATGGGCAGGATATTGGGATGCCCTCCATATTATGGTAATACAATATACAGTCCAGCAGTAGTAGCAGCTTGCTAAAGCTAAGAATCCTAGGAACCAGAGACCATTAGATAAACAATTAGCTAGGAATGCACTGATAAGCTCTGCTTAACTCTCACAGCTTCAAGGTCTCATGGAAAAGGGAGGGAAACAGTAGGATTCTAAAACTGCAGCTTTTGCTTTTGAATGTTAGTCTTCTGAATGAAGTCTTCTATGATGTACTTCAATTCAAATAAATAGTGTTTATTCAGTGTACTATTTGTGTGTGCGGATTCAGTTCCTGACAGTGACATCAGAAGGTCAACTCTCTAAGCCTCTAGTTAGGTGAAATTAGCAGACAGAAAGGGGAAATCTTCAGAGGCATCCATCTTTATGACAAGACCAATTCACTGGGGAAGTGGTGCCCATCTGAAGATGAAGGTGTCAGGGATTTTAGTTAATTTTCGTGAATAGACTCTTGCCATTTAGGATGAATTTCAATCTCTGCCCATTAGTCACAGTAAGGAGAAATAGATCAGACTACTTCCAGCACATGTAAATATTGCATGTGTCAGTATATAGTTATGTATGTATACAGATAGCTATATGTTTCTGGGTAATAATTAGTAAAATCTCTAAATCATGTGTGAAGAATGTCAGGCTTTCCAGATGTGTTTGTACTCCCACCTTCCAAGTTAACATGGCCAATGTGTAGGAATGGCAAGAAGGTCTAACAATTTCAGGAGAGCTACAGTTTCCTCATAGATGTCTACACTGAGTCAAATTAAGAGGCACAAGAGTTTGTAAAAAGGAAATAAAAACATGACATCTTTCACAATTCACATTTTTCCTCCTGTAATCAAAACTTGGCCCAGTGTAAAATATTTTACATGCCACTTTGACAAAGCACTCCCATCTTGCCTTAGTAATTAAGAGAGATTACATTTAACATTCTTTTGCAATTATTCCCACTCGATTTATCTTCCTACCTAGATCAAATATAATTAATCAGCAGAAAGAAGGGGAGCACTGAAAAGAAAGGAACCCCCCGCCCCGCCATTTTGTATTTCAGAGAAGTTATGAGAAGAAATGTGAGAAAACAAAATCAAATTTTGGGGAACAACCTATCTCCTGAAGTATGTCAGGTAAATGTGCACTTTCCAACTCGTTGTTGGAAAAACCCTGCAGTTTGTGGTCCAGGAGTCAAGACAGAGCTAGAACCCAGTTGGTAAAAGCACCAATGCATTTCCCCTTTCTATAAGACTGTGCACTTTGCACACTGTCTGGGAGTAGCAGGAACTATCAGCCAATAGATTTCAAGTATTGGCTGATGGGTAGGACTGCAGTGAAGCTACTGACTAGTTTTCCTGGAATCACAGAATCATAGAGTTGGAAGAGAACCCAGGGGCCATCGAGTCCAACCCCCTAGCATGCAGGAACACACATCAAAGCAATCCCAACAGATGGCCATCCAGCCTCTGCTTAAAAACCTCCAAAGAAGGAGACTTCACCACACTTCGAGGCAGCATATTCCACTGCCGGACAGCTCTGACCATCAGGAAGTTCTTCCTGAGGTTCAGGTCGAATCTCCTTTCGTGCAACTTGAATGCCTTGCTTCTTGTCCTAGTCTCCAGAGCAGCAGAAAACAAGCCCTCTCCCTCCTCGACATCACATCCCTTCAGATTTTTCAGATACATTCAAACCAAGAGAATAATCAAAGAAATGGTGGGGGGCAATGCTAGGTAAGTCTGTTAAAATACTAACATATCAAGATGAAAAAGCACAACTTCTCAATACCTATGTTGCTTCATTTTTCTTCCAAAAAGAAAATAGGGTACATCTATGCATCAGCAGAGATCTTGGTAAGGAATCCAAACTGCAAATCTGAATTGATAACTAGTTAGCGAGGAATCACCTAGTTAACCTATATGAGTTCAAATCTTCAGGGCCAGAAGAACTGCATCCAGATTACTAAAGGAACTTACTCTTTAAGCAACTTGCCGTCATTTCTGAGAAATCTTGGGGAACAGGTGAGGTGCTAGAGCAGTAGAGATGAGCAAACATCTCCACTGGTCTCTTCAAAAAGAAAAAAAAAGGGCAAAAAAGATGATCCAGGGAATTACAGACCAGTCATCCTGATCTCAATATCAGGAAAACATTAGAACAGATTATAAAGTAGCCTGTTTGCACATATCTAGCTGACAATGCAGTGATTTGTGGAAGCCAGAATAGGTTTATTAAGAACAAATCCTGCCAAAGTAACCTTGTGTTTTTTTTAATTGGATCATTAGTTTGGTAGATAGTGGGAATGGTGTAGAAATTATTTATTTGGATTTCAAACAAAGCATTTGATGAATATATTGAATATATACTATATTTGGATTAGCAAACTGATAAGATGTGGAATAGATGGGAATACTGTCAGACGGATCTATAATTTGGTTAAAAAATTGTGGTCAAAAAGTCATCATCAACGGCTGTACTTCAAATTGGAGAGATGTCTTGACTGGAGTGCCACTGAATTCTGTCCCGTCCTGTGGCTGACATTCTTTAATATTTGTATCAGTGACTTAGTTGATGAATTGGAGGGAACTCTTGTCAAAAACTGGGAGGGGTAGTTAACACATTGGAAGACAGGTACAGAATTCAAAAGCACCTTGAAAATTGGGCTGAAACTAATCGAATAAAATTAAACAGAGACAAATGAAAATAAAGTGAAAATGAAATGAAAAATCCTTCATTTCTGCCACATACTTATAGGATGAGGTATATTTGACTTAGCAGCAATACATGTGAAAACGACCTTGGGATTATTGTTGATCCTAAGTTGAATATGACACAGTAGTATGCAAAGGAATCTTGAGGCACCTTTGAAACTGAGAGAAAGAAACAGACAGTATAAAGTTTCATAGATTAAATCTATTTCATCAGATGCACAGAGTGAAGTTCCTAGAAAGACGCTTATACCTTTGAATGAGCAGGTTGTGTGTGTGTGAATAGCAATAGAAATGGCCTACTGCCATACCACTCTGAACTGCCTGATCTCGTCTGATCTCTCATGATAGAAATGCAAAACGCGTGGTGATGAAGTGACAAGTTCAGGTTTAACAATGGCCATTAATATATTGCCTAATGCCAAAGTGAATAGGTGAGTATATCAACGGTGGAGGAAGTTATTTGAATATAGTATGATAGTGGGTGGGAACCAGAAAGGACATGTGATAAAATGGGCAAGATAGTCTTCATGAGGCTGGGGTTGTTAACATTGGTGGTACATCAGTCAGGAGTTATATGTGACCACTAGAGGGGTTCTGCCATGTCCTCTCTTTAGTCTGTTATGTAATACTTTAGTCCAGGATACAAATCTTGCCTTGTTGATTTCTTTTTTTACTTAATTTGGTTGGTATCATAGCTTGAAGAATGTGTTTTAATTTCATGAGTTTGATGTCCCTGTCTTGTGAGTCTAAGCAGATGTGATTATATCGGAGCGCTTGACTATAACTATGGATTTGGTAGTGTGATCAGGATGGAAACTAAAGGCATGTTGTGTATGTTAGTGGTCAGTGGGCTTGCAATATAGTGCTTAGATATATCTGTATAGTGGTATCGAGAAACTGAACTTGATCTATGAATAGTTCCAGGCTGAAATTGCTGGTAGGGTAGAAGTTGAAATTCTGATTGAATGTCTTGAGTCAGTCCTCTCCATCATCCAACTGATGGACATATGATCAATATACCTCAAGTAGCAGGGGAGGTTTCTGGGGGCAGGAGTCAGGAAGCATTGTTCTAGGTCAGCCATGAAGATGTTGGCATATTGTGGCACCACGTGTGTGTTAACCTGAAGGTATATGTTATTGCCAAAAGTGAGGTAGTTGTGTATGAGAAAGTGGCAGATCTTGGTGGGTAAGTCTGCTATGGTCCCTTCTGGATTGACATTCCTGAGAGCTTGTAGTTGTTATCTGGCCATACACACCACTCCATTATATGGTTTAATTGACAAAATATTTAATTGGCATGAAATATAAATTATATCCTGCTATGACTGAGAGCTTCCTGGCAAAGAAGAACTGGCTGCACAAATGCATTGCAAAACTAGGTCAGATTTGAGACCTCAGAGCATGGCTATGCCATAGTCAGGGAACTTCCGAAGATAATAGATTGGCAGATGTCCCTCAACAACTTGATCTTTAGAAACAATAGCACCCAAAACTGCTTCCATAGAACAACTGAAGGTCCTCAACCTTCTCCCTTTGTCCCCTCATCTGTCCCACCATTAAGGGAACTCTCAAGACTCCTATCAGTCCTTTGTCACCTAATGCTAAAGCAAACAGCTCATTCTGGACCCTATTGTCTACTCTGCCAGACAGCCATTAACACCTTCCTCCCCAGAGTGGTAAAAGAGTTTTAAACTCTGTCTCTGTGCCAGATAACTCATAGTACTTCTGTCTGCTGGCCATCACTCTGCCATCTTTAGCTGGCCAGGCAGTGGCTGATGGAGAGGGAGGAGGACCAGAGGTAGGTTTTTAAAAAGCTGCATGGTCTAATAGGAGCCACCAAGAGGAAAGGCTGCCCTGGAAAAGAAATGCCGGGGATGGGCATGGGGGACAGGGGTTGGTGAAACTCACAAATCATCAAATCTGTGAAAGTTAAACCCACAAATGTGGAGAGACAACTGTAATCACCAAAAAAAAAAAAAAAAAACAACGGAAAAAAAAAGGCAGTTTAGCCCTAGATACATCCGAAGCTGAGTAGAGGATTAGAGGTGAAAGGAATGGCGAATGAAAACAACCTGAACAGAATTAAATTAGCAGAATTCCTGCAATGTCATAAATATGTGGACAATCTGTTTGCAGTGGTAAGTATCATGGAGATATAAGTTGTAGAAAAGATGTCGACACTTCCAATACTTAGCTTCCTCACTTATGCCATTTCCGCACGAGGCTGTTATAGTGCTATGATTCCACTTTCAACATCCTATGGAATCCTGGGGTTTGCAGTTTTGGGAGGGGCCAGCCGGTCCCTCCCGAAACTGCAAACCCCAGGATCCCATAGGATGTTGAAAGTGGAATCATAGCGCTACAACAGCCTCGTGCGGAAATGGCCTTAGTGTTGCTGAAGTGTTGTTGAGAATGGAAGCAGTTCTCTGCTGTGTGTGCACCTATACCAGAGGTGGCAATCATATGCTCCCCCCCGGTGTTGTTGGATTGCAGCTCCCAACATTCCTCACCATTAGGTGGGCTGGCTATGACTATTGTGATTTGCATTCCAAGATCTCTATGGTGGAAGGTTTCATGACTCCCATAATGTCCTGTATCCTGTGATTGAGATAACCTTGGCTAGTGTGGCTAAGCCAACTTAGATGGTGGTGGCACAGGAGCAAAAAGGTAATGAGTGCAGCGACAGGTAGGTGCAAGAAAACCTTGTGTCTGACAAAGAAAAATCTGCTGGTTTCCCACCAGTTTATTTCTGCAATGCCTGGCATGTGGGTGGGTTTTCAAATCTAAAGACATTCTTAGAAGGCTACCCTGGAAAATCACCCATTCTAGGCATGTGATTGCTCAAGTTTCTAGAGTTCTTTTCACTGTGAGGACACCCTCAGAAGCCAGGCACTGCAGAAATACAATGGGGGGAGTTAGACAGCAACGCAGATGGATTTTTCTGTCTTCCTGCCGCTGCTATCATGCAGTCTTGAAAAAAAAGGCACCAACAGGACCCCATTCTTTTCCTCACAATCTTGTTCCCATTTCTCCACCTTTTTTTTTTGTTATGCCCACCATATTCCACCCCAAATACCCCTAAACAATGGCAGATGCATGCCATTATGAAGGATGCATTTGTCAGGGATTGCAGGCAGGGAACCCTGGGAAAATGATCAGCCCACTGCAAAGATGTTGCATCATGCCCCAGCTGTGGGTAATTGCAAGGTTGCATAAGAAACTGGGGTCGTGTGCAGATGGTAGAGGGAGGTGTGCAAACCTCTACCTGATTGGCTGTAAATATGTATATAAGAAAGCAATCCCGAGTATGTATTTTGTCTGTTGACTAAACCGGTGTCTGGCGCAAGCCCTTGTCCGTCTGTTCCATGTTGTGTACATAACGGAACTTTGCTGCAAGATAAAGTGCCTCCTGTTTGGATGAAACTCCTCTGTGTGTGAGTATCCTTACTGGGGAACAAGACTGCTGCTGTTGGCTCGCTGAACTCTGGCTTTTCTGCTGCATTTCTGTGGGGCTGAAACTCCTATCATCCCCCAACAGCATTATGGTGGTCAGACTGCCAAAATACTGCTTTTACTGATGCTCTTTGCAGTAGCAGCAAATAACAACTTAGAAGGGAAAAAAAAAAAAGAATGAGACTGTGCTACTGATATGGCTAACAATGGAGCCTGTCAGTGATGTAGACTTGAGTCAACTGACTCGGACTCAAGTCAGACTTAAGTCGCTTCAGTGACTCGACTCGGACTTGACTCAGCCATAAATGATGTACTGACTTGACTCGACTTGACTCGAGACTTGTATATTTTTAGTGACTGACTAAACATAAACATTTAGTGACTGACGTAACATAACACATTCATCTAGAAACCTTCCAATTTTGAACAATGCGTCTATCCCTTTTTTGCCTACCGGTCACAAGCCCAATATGTAGGTGCATTTTTCAGAGGGAAACAGCAAATGGGTTAGGCAATTGGCATGAGGTCTGTTCAGCAGTTTGTGCTGCTGCATATTGGAAGAGCCTTCTAAAACTTTTCTTAAGAGCAGAAGGCAAGACTCTCCCCCAGAGTGCAGGGTGCATTTTTCAGAGGGGAAGAGCAAATGTGTTAGGCAATGGGCTTGAGGAGGAAGGATCCTTCCTTCTAAAGCTTTTGCAGCTTCAGTAATAAGAAGGAAGAAAGTTCCTATTCCCCATGTCCGAAGCTGCAGATGGTAAAATCACAAGATGGCAAGATCGCAAACGTAGAGGACCAACTCTGCTTAAACTGTTAAAACTGACTTTATTCAATTCTGTCCAAAAATTCTGGAATTTTGGTTGGGGTACAAAATTGGCTCCCAGACTCGAAACTTGACCTGAAAGTATCTTCAAGGACTTGAGACTTGAAGGTAGAGACTTGAGACTTGACTTGAGACTTGGAGTAAAAGACTTAAATACATCACTGGAGCCTGTTGAGAAGTTAAGATCTCCAGTGGAGGCCCTCTTGCCTGTTCTACGACAGTAGAGGTTAAGTTGGTGAGTACACAACAGAGTTTTCTCTGTAGGCAGCACTTCAGTTGTGGAACACTCTCCAAGGGAAGTCAGTCCAGCTCCATATTTAGCCAGTTAATGCTTCTTTGTTTTGGTAGGTCCCTCACTTTTAAATGTTTTTAGTCTCTTTTTCAAGAACATCATGTTCTGCTTTGATTTTACTGTACATAACTTTGGGGGTCCAGGTAAGTAAAAGAACTCTTATCTTGCTCCTCTTCTGCTATTTCAGTTCTTTCTCTCAGATAAAGTGCACTTTTCCTGCAAGAAACAGAGACTGGTCCCACCCTCCATTTTCATTTTTATAAAAACTTTGTAAGAAAAGTTTAAGAGATAACAATTGGCCCAAGGACTTGGGGGACTCTATGCCACCTCCAACCCTCAAATCTGGATCCAGTCCTTTAAAGTAATGTTAATCCATCTTGAGATATTTTTAGGCAGACAAGATCAAGATAATCTATAACACAAGAGCTGGTCAGTTCTTCTTCTACAGCCACAAACTTACTGGGAGCTAGTAGCTGGATTTGGGGAGCTGGGTACTATTTTATTTTTCCACAATAAACGAGAGCAGTGCTGTTGTGAGCACTCTAGAATGTAGCTGGGACATTTAATCATGTAAGCAGCTTCTGAGACACAGCCACTGATTCAAGGTAAACCTCAAAAATGATATTACCCAATGTTTTAATTAACAGATGACCCTGCCAACCATGTTCATACAAGCAAACAAACATAAAAAAGAGGCAAAGCAAAAAGAACAGATGAGAAAGAATATTGGTACTTTGGCAAAAGGACAAATTATTTTACACCCTGAAGAGTTAAATTTTGAGGAACAAGAATCAAATGACTTTTAAAAACTTTAAAATTATTATTTCAAAGAGAAGACTCTTGCATTATTTTGTGTTGCTCTGTGATTCTCAACAGAGAATCTGGGTGATTTTGCAATGCTGTGGAAGAGACTGTTTTAAGTAAATACCCTATTTCAGAATTTAAGGAGGAGGCAACTGCCTAGAATTCTATTTTTTATCCATTTATCAACCATTGTTGATTTCCTTAAAAGGAAAAAAAATTAGATGTGCCCATGGACAAGGAGAGGAGGGGGTGTTATAAGATTTTGATACAACAAAATCAGTTGTGAAGGGTCAGAGAAAAAACAGTTATTTGACACAAGCTGCAAAGAGCTTACCTGAGCAAATTTTACTTTCTGTCTCTATTCTGGTCCAAGGACAATGTAATACTATAGGTGGAAACTGTTTGCTTGCATTTTCTCAACTGGGATATGAACACCAAGGGAAGAACGACTGAAATGTATAATTTCCAGAGAAGAGTATCCAAAGCATTGAGAGTTATCTTTCCCAAGAAAATAAATGATCAGCTCAGACCAACTTAAAAATCCTCTTGTTGGAAGAGGTCCACCTAAGCACTGTTAAACTGTGTTAAACTATCTAAGCCAGTGGCTGTCACAGAGACTTTCAGTTCAGTTAATACGGAATGAAGTAATATTGTTAGTTCATAATGATGAAAGAAAGGAAAGAAGAGAGGTTAAGAGAGTAGGAGTAGGAGCCAAGCCTTTTCATAGAATCATAGAGTGGGTAGAGACCCTAGGGGCCATCGAGTCCAACCCCCTGCTATGCAGGAACACCCATCAAAGCATTCCCAACAGATGGACATCCTGCCTCTGCTTAAAAACCTCTAAAGAAAGAATATTAATGGAAAAGAAAGAGAGAGGAGGATGTGGCCTTCCAGATTTGAAGTTGTATTACTACGCAGCAGGGCTATCATGGATTGCAGACTGGATAACCCTTAAAAATGATTGAACTTTAAAACTTGAAGGTGCAGACAACAAATTCAGATGGCACGCATGCCTGTGGTATGGAAAAGAAAGAGCCGATAAAGAATTTTTGAACCATTACATAAGAAAATCATTATTGGAAATCTGGAAAAAAATTAAGACTAAGATTTACGAAAAAATTCCACAATGGGTTTCTCCCCATGAAGCTCTCTTCAGGAGATGGAAAACCCTTCAGGAAAAATGGATCTATTACAAAGACATCATAATTGAAACTGAAAATTTTAGACTAAAATCAAGGGCTGAACTAGAGGAAGAAGGGTTCCCCTGTCAATGGTTCTTATATATGCAACTTAAAGAGAGATTTAAAATGGACATGAAGCTAGAGGGATTTCTTTCCAAATCAGAGAAAAATGAATTTGAAGTGGTTATTTTTGAAAAACCAACACATCTGACATGTCAAATATATAAATTTCTATTAAATAGAGAAATGGAAACAGAAACTGTAAAAGAAACAATGATTAAATGGGCATCAAATATTGGCAAAACAATACAATTGGAAGATTGGGAAAACAGTTGGAGAAGGATGCAAAAATTTACATTATCCCAAAATCTTAAAGAAAACTACTTGAAAATGTTTCATAGATGGTATCTGAGTCCATCCAAATTAGATAAGATGTATAAAACAGGACAGAAAAAATGTTGGACATGTACAAAAGAAGAGGGAACGTTTTACCATACGTGGTGGACGTGTACAAAAGCAAAAAGATTTTGGAAGAGTATCAACAAAATCATGTCATATTGATATGTTAGAGATCAATATACCACTCTCCCCTGAACTCTATTTATTGAACATCATCCCAAAAGCAAAACAACTAACTGTGAAAAATAGATGGAAATTAATATTATATACGATTACCTCTGCTAGAATCATCTATGCAAAATATTGGAAAAGTCAGCAAATTCTAGAACCTGATGACTGGATCATGAAGCTCAATGAGATGAAAAATTGTGATAAACGATCAAAATCACTTAAGAAGGAAAAAAAGGAGATATATGAAACAGAGTGGGAGCCAATAACTAGATACCTAAAAAGGAGATATGATGACATTGTAATACTGTAAACTTATAAAGGTTAAAACCATTATTGAAAATCACAGCAGCCGGTCATTTTTAGTACTGAATACCCTGATTAAACAGGGAAAGGTGACAAAAAAACAACAACAACATAAGTATGAGTGGTCTAACAGCATGGTAAAGTAAGATTTAAAAAATGTGCATATGTGTTCAAAATGTATTGCATTTATAGACGTATCCTTAATAATGCATAGAATAAACCTAAAAAAGATAAGCAGGAAGTAAACAAAAAATTACTTTTTCTGAACAGAGAAAGTAGTTTATGATAAGAAATAAGAAGTGAATTATAACATCTGTATAATGATAAAGAATGATGATACGTTTTCTGTACTGATTATGTATACCAATATCGTTTATATCAACTTATTATTTTCTTAAAAAAAAAACCTCCAAAGAAGAAGACTCCACCACACTCCACTGAACCAGCACATTCCACTGCCGGACAGCTCTGACTGTCCATTCACCAATCCATTAACAGACGGTATAACATGGCAGGCCATTTTGCTAAATATACAAGAATTCAAATTATACAATAATTCAGGAGGGACTTGCAGCCTCCTGAGCCTCAAATAAGATAAAACAATTGCTTCGAAGTCCAAATATGCTATATCTGCCACTACCAATTCATTTCAGCAGCCACACATAGCCTTTATAACAGCAAGAATGCTACATGCTCTGAGCGAGAGGGCCTTTCTGCACTACATCGTTATAGTGCTATTATTCCACTTTCAACACCCTCTGGAATCTTGGGCTTTGCAGTTTAGGGAGGGGCATTTAGAATTCTCAGCCAGAGAGCTCTTTGGCCTCAGTAAACTACAGACTACAGAATTCCACAGAATGTTGAAAATGGAATAATAGCACTATAACAGTATAGAATCATTGAATCATAGAATTGGAAGAGACCCCGGGGCCATCCAGTCCAACCCCCTGCTATGCAGGAACCTGCATCAAAGCATTCCCAACAGATGGCCATCCAGCCTCTGCTTAAAAACCTCCAAAGAAGGAGACTTCACCACACTCCACTGAGGCAGCATATTCTACTGCTGCACAGCTCTGACCATCAGGAAGTTCTTCCTGAGATTCAGGTGGAATCTCCTCTCCTGCAGCTTGAATCCATTGCTCCTTGTCCTAGTCTCTGGAGGAGCAGAAAACAAGCCCACTCCCTCTTCAGTAGTGCGAGTAGTGCGGAAAGGCTCAGAATCACTGAAGCCATAGATAACAAAGCTACAACAATCAAGGACTGGAGTACTCCAGTCCTAAAGAAATGGATGTAAAAAAAGTAACAGCCTCAAGCCAAGTTTCACAAGGCCCTGGTGATTAGTGTTCAGAATTCCTGTGTGATTAGAGTATGACTATTCAGGTCCAGGAAGTGGTTCCCCTCAGACATTCAAGTACTGATAAGGGAACACATATCAGTTATTCTCCCACATAAGCACAAGGTCCTCAGTTATCTCAGCTTCTTTCTGAAGCTGGACTTGCCTAGTTTGTTACAGACATGACCCCTCCACTCCAAAGGTCCAAAAGTCCACATCATGAGACTTAAGACCTCTGAGGCATCATCACACAAGGCTAACACCAGCTTGCTTATTCTAAAGGCCCATGTGAAAAAGCAATCAAAGCTAATGCATTCTATTAAAAAAGGGTTTTTAATAAGAGTCACAAACTTTCTCCCAAGGAAGCACAGGAGATAATAATATTCTGTCATCCTATGGGGTACAGCTTTCTTGTTCACCATCCAGCATCTTCCATATTCTGAAATCACATGTTGTGCCCTCCACCCCTGTAACTTTGCCACACTTGGTAAAATCACCAATTCCATAATTCAGCTCCCACTCAGAATGGCAGGACTTCCTTGTTTGCTCTGTTGTAATCCTTACTTATGCTTTGCTAGTGTTGCCATATTCCACTTCCTCAAATTGGGATGCCTAATTTGCCTATAATACAAATTATTCTACTTAGTGGTTTGGGTGTTGGACTAGGACTCTGGAGATCAGGGTCTGAATCCCTGCTTGGCCATGGAAACCCACTGGGTGACCTTGGATGAGTCATACTCTCTCAGCCTCAGAGGAAGGCACAAAGGCAAGCCCCCTCTGAACAACTCTTGCCAAGAAAACCCAGTGATAGGTTTGTCTTAGGGTTGCCATAACTCAGAAAGGACTTGAAAGCACACAAAACAATACACATTCTAATTAGGGATGGGCCAACTGAATCCTCAGATCCTCGAATCCTCAGCAAGGATTTGAGATTTGCGGATCTGAATCCCTGTGCCAAAATAAGCAAACGAAATCTTTCAAATCCACCAAACTTTGTTTTTAAAAATTGGTGCCTCCAGGGCCCACCAAAGGCCTGATTGGCCTGCTCGTGGGGCTACCTGTGCCCACTGGGGCTGCCTGCCCCAGAGGCTACCTCCCTCTGCAAGATAATAGATAATCTCTATTCTTTTGGCTTGAGACTGGAGAGTAGGGATTGGGAATGATTAAGACTGGACTAGAGACTTGACTTGAAAGTCCCTTGCAGGACTTGAGATTGGACTTGTGGTAGAGAGTTGAGACTGGACTACAGGCTGTGTTTGTTTTTGTTTTTTCAAGTGCCTTGTTGCAGGACTTGAGACTTGACTTGAGACTGCAGGGTGCAGAATTGCGACTGGACTAGAGGCTGGTGTGTGTTTGTTTTTAAAGTGCCTTCCTTGTTGCAAGACATGAGACTTCTCAAATTCTGCTTCAAAAACATTTTTCAGTGCTTTCTTTCCCTTGCTTTTTAAACCCTTTTTTAAAAAAGGATTCGAACGATTTGAGATTCGTGGATTCCCAGAATCTTCCAGAGATTCGGATCTGGATTCACCCCATCCCTTATTCTAATTATGCAGATTATTCTGATTCGTATTTTAATCATGCAGATTAGGCACATTAATTGTTGCATTTTTTTCTTCCACTACATTTCAAGCTTCATACAATGTTTGAAGTGCTGAACTTGGAAAAAGGACAGCAAAGTTCAAATATCAGCTTGCTCACAGAATTAACTATGAGACTGTAGGCTACTACCTCTCAATAAACTATCTTACAGGGAGAGAAAACCGCAATAAAGTGGACATTTACATTGCTTTGTTGTTATTGTGTGCCATGCACAGACTCTCCTACTGCCGTTCTCACCAGAGCACTTTTATTTGCTAACAGTTTTTCACCAACGACAAAAAGCTAAGATATGTGAAAATGCTAGAGGAAGCCCCCGCCTACCCCGCCAGAGTGACTGATTCGCAGGGCAGAACGTGGAAGACAGTGGGGACAATTAGTAGTAATTGAATGGAATTGAAATTGAAAAAGAATTGTAACTGAATGGTCTGATTTTCTTCAGAGGTACAGAAAAAATGTTATAGGTCCTTGACCCACCTGATTTTCATTCAAAATGTACATAATAAGCAGCCCATGTATGTTAAGACATCTGTGCGTTCACCCAGTTATTGCTTATAATGCCAGTTAAGGTAATGATAGATGTTTGTTCTTCACTTGACAAATGAGCAAATTAGGAAGAGAGAGCAAGCTACTCCTTCTCCCTTCACCACTAAGCCCAGGTTAAATGGCTGGAGAAATTGCACAAATTGAACCAGTGGTAATAAGACCTCAAGGTAGGACATGATACTTAGCACCATCTCAATTATCTAAGATGATGGGTGGGGGAAAAAAATACCTGCTGGAAATGTGAAAAAAGGGAACTTTTTTCCCACATATGGTTGAATTGTGAATAGGTGAAGAAATTTTGGAAGAAGATTCATGATGTAGTTTCTGAAACACTTAAGATTAAATTTTCATTAGTTTCAGAATTGTATTTGTTAAATATGACAGATTGTTTAACTCAATTGAACAACACTCAAAAAAGGATATTATTGTGTATGATAACAGCCGTGAGGACAAGTTATGCACAAATGTGGAAGCAGTCTTTGACCTTGAAAATAAAAGATTGGGTAATTAAACTAAATGAAATGGCTGAATTAGATAAAATAATGGATGGATCCTCTTTGATGGATAGGCCATTACCTATATAAGAATCCTATTGGGGAAAAAATGCAGTTCTAGGTATGGAAAATTTTGATTAATTAGAAAGTTGTAGTCAATAAAGGTAATTTCTGAATGCTAAGAACTCTTTTAAGCATGACAGAACAAGTTAGCACACAGGTAATATTTGGGTGATATGTACTAACATATGAAATATAAGTAAGCAATAGTCTTGAAGAGAGGTAGACTTGGATAGGAAAACAACAGACATACAAGGTTAAAATATAAACTGTACTAAGAAGCTAATGATCAGATAGATAATCACTCAGTTCCCGAGGCAGGGGGTGGGAGGGTAAATGGGGTTGGAGAAGGAAGAGGGAAAAAATAGAATATTGGTATCAGCAGATAATTAATAATTAATAGAACTTAAATTACATTTAAGGGAACTATATAATAGTAAAATTGTTTGCAGAGAACCATATGATATTTGCTGATGCTATATAATTGGGCTTTTTTAATGTACATATTCATTTCTTTCTTCTGTACCTCCGTGTTGTTTTTAAGTAATAATAAAAAAGGTAGGATATGATTTATGTATTATACATTATTTTATCATGTATGATGATAATTACAATGTAAACTTATAAAAATGGCTATGTAATATTTATTGCAAGCTCTCTTGAAAACTTTGGCCATTTCCACACTCCACTGTTATAGTGCTATTATTCCAGTTTCAACCTTCTGTGGAATTCTGCGATTTGTACTTTCCTGAAGCCAAAGAGCTCTCTGGCTAAGAATTCTAAATGCCCCTCCCTAAACTGCAAAAGCCCAGATTTCCATAGGATGTTGAAAGTGGAATAATAGCACTATTAACAGTGTAGTGCCGAAAGGGCCTGTGTGAGAGCCAGCTTGATGAAGTAGTTTGAGCACTGGACTATGACCTTGGAGACCACGGTTCACTTTCCCACTTAAAAAAAAAATTCCCGCTTGACCATGGACATCCACTAGGTGACCCTGGGCACATCACACTCTCTCAGCCCCAGAAAACTCTGTGATAGATTTGCCTTAGGGTTGGAATAAATCCAAAATGACTTGAAGGCACACAACAGCACAACAATAATGTACTACAAAAAGGCTGGGGTTGAAGCTAAGGTTTTTATACCCTATTTCCCACCCTGAAGGGGTGCAATGACAAAGCCATAACGGCTTTCTCTTGGGGTTGACAAAGGGGTCCAGACGAGGCTTATAGTTTAGAGTGATGAAACATTGATGGGACTTCTAATGATCTCTTAATGTTTGGTCAGGTAGGAGGCACTGAGAAGGTCTCTGTAAAATAAGATAAAGGGATGGTATCTGATTGCTCACCAATCTGTGCAGTTTCTCTTTCACTGTTTTGGGAAGTGCACAGAGCCCAGGGTGTTCAATGGATTAGAACAGACACATAAGCACTGGGTTTTCCTGCCTAATCCTTATTGGACTTATGACCTGACTATGTCTTAGGTAAACTTCATCTGGTAACATGCTTGTCCAGTTGGTGTGCTCTCGATCATGTTTTTCATAAATATGGCCAGTTATGAAAATAGCATATCCTACAAGAAGCAGGGTGTAGAGTATGGTAACTATTTTTTGCAAGTGGAATCACTGAACCTTCAATCAAAGCATAACATTTTGCTCTTAGGTAGCCAAAAATAGCAATGTCAGTACTTTTTTTCCTCCAAAAAGGTCAACTGGAAGTTTTTTTAAAAAAGAAAGCATTAATGAAATTGAGATAGATAACCCTTCCAAATGCCAGTAACCATTATAATGGAAACTATTTATATTCTAGAAAGCTAGAAATTCTTCTTCTTTTCTACCTGGACTTATTGAAATATGGTACAATTATAGTTTAGACTGAAAATAAGAGTCCTCTTAGCAGTAAGTACAGGAAGCTCCCACCTTTTGATGCTCCTTTATCTGACAACTTTTTCTTTTTGGTGCTTCTAAATTAAGGACGAGTACCATTAATTTGACATGGAGTCTGCTCTTTCATAATTTCTTCTTGCCTACAGAGGGTTGATTGGGACCACTCACATGCACATGGTCCCAATTCTTGTCTAAGGAAAGAGTGGATCCCTGGCCCAATTAGTTGAACTTGTTTGTACTGCAAGTGTCAAAACAGCGGGCGTCATCTCTTTGTCTTGCCTGTGGAGGCTCACTTGGGACCATGCGTGTGCTGCTTGCAAATTGAGCTCAGAGTGGGGAAAAAAGGTGCCAAGCCAGCTGAGAAACTTCACAAGCAGTATGTGCACATGGTTTGTTCCAAACAAGGCCTCTGCAATTCCTTTATGTTCCCTATAGTAGATGGACTCCAGGTTTTGATAGTACTTCAGTCCCTAACTTGACAGATAAGCAGGGGAAACCTGTATTTCTTTACATACGGAGCACTGCTGTTCACTTTTTCCCTGTCCACCACCAACCTGCAGCTTTGGATTACACCAGAATGCATTGAGCCCTTGAGGCAGAGAGAAGGGTTCTCTTCTCCCCCAACCTTAGAGCCTGTAGAGGTTATCTTCAAATTTCAGGTTATGGATAAACAAAGCCTACCAAAGATAAGATTGGATTTATTGCTACTAGATGATTTTTTACCCTTAAAAACAAACAAAACTAGTGTCAAAGGCAAGTTATCACTCAGCAGCATGCTGCTACATGCTTCTCTTCAGATATTCCTGGGAATGTACATTTTTACATTTTAAAATACATTTTAGTTCATTTTGTGGTGCTCTTCTAAACTATGGGTGACTATTGATTAGAGCAGTGATTAGTAGAAGCCAGTCTGCATTTATCAAGAACAAATCCTGCCAAACTATGTTTGTCAAGAACAAATCCTGCCAAATTATGTCTTTTTAAAATCAGGTCACTGGTTTAGTAGAGGGTGGGAATGCTGTGCGTGTTGTTTATCTGGATTTCAGCAAAATATTTGATAAAGTTCCCCATGATATTTTGATAAGCAAACTGACTAAATGTAAAATATATGGAAACACCAGCATATGGATCCATAATTGGTTGGAAAACCATTGTTAGGCTTGGAAATTTATTGGAGGATTCATAACTGTTAATCATTTAATGTAACGTTGATTGATAGTTTGGACAATGATAGCTCATCAAACAATCTTGCTTTAAGAATTGTTTATTCTGCTCTGCAGCTGTTTATAATCAGTATGGACAAATGAAGGTCTCTTGAGAATGACCTAGGATGTAACAGGGTCATGTAGACTCAGGAATTTAAAGGTCAGATAAAATGTAACACATGTAGAAGCTGTAACTTTGCTGATGTTGATGCATGAATCTTTTCTTTCCTGTAAGCATTCTTTAATATGAACATAAAATGGTATAAGGGAAGCCTGAAAGAATAAATCATCCTTCCTAGGATCCTTTGGCCAAAGTTCTTGTGTGAATGTCTTATCTTTCTTTTTCTACCTTCCTACCTTGTGTTTGGGGGGTTCATATCAGCTCCATGTCCATCTGGGGAATGGTAAAGTGTGGTCTGTTTATCCACCCTAGCACCATGTTTAAATAGTCACAATCAATGGCTGTGTTTTAGACTGGAGTCTTGAATGGAGTACCACAGGATTCGGTTCCGGAGGTGACACTCTTCAATATTTTTTATCAATGGCTTAGATGATGGATTAGAGGGAATCCTTATCAAGTCTGTGGATGACACATTGGGAAATAGGAAGAGAATTCAAAAGGACTTAAATGAACTGGAAAACTAGGCTGAAACTGATAGAATGAAATTCAGTAGAGACATAAGCAAAATTTTACATTTAGGCTACAAAGATCAAATGTACACTTATAGGATGGAAGACACTTGACAGCATTAGTACATGTGAAAAGGGCCTTGGAATTATTGTTCATCATAAATTGCACATGATGCAGCAGTGTGATGCTGCAGCAAAGAAGGTAAATGCTATTTTAACCTGCATTAATAGAGCTGTCATTTCCAGGATAAGAAAGTAACAGTCCCGCTATATTCTGCACTGATGAGGACTCATCAGGAGTACTGCATTCAGTTCTGAATTCCTCATTAAGAAGGATAGAGGCAAATTAGAGTAGGTTCAAAGAAGGGCAAAAAGAAAGATAACTCGGTATTGAACCACTGTCTAGGGTCTGTAATGGACTGGATGAGGGCAAATAAACTGAAGTTGAATTGAGACAAGACAGGGTGTTCCTGGTAAGATCAGGGAATAGGGACTTTGACTGTTGGATGGTGTTACACTCCCCCTGAAATCTCAGGCTCACAGCTTGGTTATTCTCTTGGATTCTATTTTGAACTTAGATGCCATGTTTCAGCAATGGCCAGGAGTGCATTTTCATAGCTAAATCACGTGCACTATCTGCACCCATTCCTTGAGACGTCAGGTTCTGGCTACAGTGAAACATGGCTTTATTACATTTCAGTTGGATTACTGTAACACACTTTGCATAGGTCTGCCTTTGAAAACTGCTCAGAAACTTGAGTGAGTTCAAAATGCGGCAGCTAGAATGCTGACCAGGGCCAGTTACAGGAAGCATATAACTCCCTTGTTAAAATAGCTTCACTGGCTACTTGTTTGTTTCCAGGCACAATTCAAAGTGCTGGTCTTGACCTATAAAGCCCTATGCAGCTTAGCTCCAGATTATTTGAAAGACCATATTTCTTATACAAATCTGCCAGAGCTTCAAGATCTGCAGGGGAAGACTTTTTTCAGCCTACTACTATCCCAGGCTCACTTGGCGAGGATAGCCTTCTCACTGGCTGCTCTCACCCTTTCTATGCGAGGCCAGGTGGGCCCCTGCCTTGCTTACCTTTTGCTGGTAGGCAAAAACTTTCCTATTCAAGCATGCTTTTAATGTGTGAGCAGGTGCGGTTTTATTTTGTGAGCAGGTTTTATTTTATTTGGATGTTTTATTTATTTTTGTATGTTTCTATAATGACTTTTCACTGTTTCTATATGATTATGATTACATGATTATATGATTATATGTTTTAAATCATATTGTAATTTTTAAAAACTTTTCTGGAAGCCAACTTAGGCCGCACTCTGGGAGAAAGGAGCATATAAATACAATAATCAATCAATCAGTATGGAGAACAAAACATATTACGAAAGGATCAGGGAGCTGGACATGTTCAGCTTGATGAAGAGAAGATTGAGAGGTGATATGTTTGCACTGTTTAAATATATATCTAAAAGGCTGTTACAGAGAGAAAGGTGCAAGTTTCTTCTTTGCTGCCCCAGAAGGTAGGACTAGATCTACTGATTTGAAATTAGAGTAGCATACATTTTGATTGAGCATTATAAGTAACTTCTTCATGTTAAGAGTGGTTTGATTATAAAACCAATAACTTAGGGAGGAGGTGGGCATCTCAAAAGGAGGCTAGAGAGCTACCTGTTACTCTAGGGGATACTCTAGCAGGATTTCCTGCACTGAGCAAGGGGTTGGATTCAATAACCTATGAGGCCTCTTCCAACTCTATGATTCTATGAATTCTAGATGTTTGAAACTGTATTAGTTTATTGCTGCCTTTCCCTCCTTGTTTCCATCACTTGTAAATTAGGTATGGGAGTGGAGGTGAGGCTGGCCCAAGGTCACCCAGTATTTGGTTAGGAATTTGAACCCAGGGTAATCCAACACTCTGGCTGCTACACTATGGTAGATTTGTTTTATCACTGTGTGCTAGTTAGTAAGAGGATCAGCACTGAGTGCTGGAGTGGGACATGGGTGACCAGGTTTTGAATTCCTGCTCCACTGTTGGAAACCCATTGGGTGATCTTGGGCAAGTCACACTTTCTCAGGCTCAGAGGAGGGCAATGGCAAACCCATCTCTGAACAAATCATGCCAAGAAAATCTTGTGATTAGATCTGCCTTAGGGTTCAATATAAATTGCAAACAATTTGAAGGCACATCACCACCACCAAATCCAAGTGTTAAGGAAACAGACACTGGGCCTTCTGTCTTTACAATTATGACTGTAATAGTACGCTTGAAGTTATTGTCTTCAATATCAAAAGCATTTTTTGTATCTCAGTGCCCAGGGATTATAAGAGGGACAGTGTTGCTCTTTTGTCCTGCTTCTTGTTTCCCCAAGGGCTTCTGCTTGGCCAGGGTGTGAACAGGGTGTGTACTAGAAAAATCCCTCTCTGAGCCACTGTGACTTTTCTTATGTTCTAATATTTTGAGGCAAAACAGAAGGATGAGTGTTCTATCAGTACAAATACAATCTGAATGATTCATGCTCTAGATGTTGTTATTGGGAATATTCTTCAGATGTTTATGAATTCTAATATGCCTGCAAATAAAGGAGTACTGAACCTTGCCTGCAATGTCTCCAGTCAAATTATTCTCTGTATCTCAAACTCCTCACAGAGCTATACAGTCAGCCTTCCAGATTTGCGGGTTTCGCTTTTGCAGATTTCATTATTCACAGATTATTTGCTGTCTGCTCTGCTGCCCCCCTATGCCATTTTTAATAGGGACTGCAAGCCTTGTGAGACTGAGAAATGGTGAACAAGGCTTATAAGTCCCTCTTAAATATGGTGTGGGGCAGCAGCAGAGGTAGCCGTAAGCCCCACCAGCCACTCACTTCTGCCTCACGAAGGAACCCTGGTGCCTCAAAGGAATCCATGGTGAGTTGAATATGGAGATCATACTTTTTTGTGTGTTAAATACGGTTTGGGAGGGCCTAGAGTTATTCACGGTTTTTCCACTTTCACAGGGGTCCTGTGCCCCTAACCCTAGCAAATGTGGAGAGATGGCTGAACTTTAGTGGGGTCCCGTTAAGGGCAATAATCAACACAGCTGTTACTTGTGCAGAGGGAGCTCCGTTGCAAGAGGCAGAGAAATATTATGATGTAAATTGACTAGCTCCTAAACAATAATCAATCCAAAGCACATCAATCAGTCAATCAATTAATAAAGCAAAAGACTAGATGAATAGAAATAAAAATAAGATCCATTTCTATCTACTGGACTTAAAATGTGAGGAAACTGAACTCTCAGCTCTATCAAGGTTGTGCCTGAAACTGAAATCAAGATCAATCATGGTGAGTGACTAAGCAGGGAATATGGAGAGCAGTATGGGCTGAATTCTGGGCATTACCAGGATAGGAAGTAAGCAAAGGAGGGGCTGTGAAGTTTCTCAGAGAAGTTCAAGGGAAGGAATCATGTTCTTCAAAGGTTAGTCTCTTGGAGTGTGTGCTGCACGGGGGTCAACCTCTGGAATGGATTATCTCGGCTGCAGGCTCAGCAATGCTATTCGGCCAGCTAAATTCAATATTCCCTCTCAGATTCCCTACCACTCTCCATCCCAGCTTTTTGGTAACCTGTGCGCCAATTTCCGCATCTGTATCCCTCCTCCAGTTTTCTCTTGAAAAATAGGTTCAAACCCCTCTAAAGGAACGTGATGAGGAGCAGAGGCCTCTAAATTGGGAGCAGCCAAGATGGGACCTCCAAAAGGACTGCCCCTCTCCCCATATGCCTGGCAAAGGGTGAAGCTCTGCTGGAGCGGCCTTCCTTTGCGCCCTGCCCATGAGGGCAATACATTGCATGAGGGCGTGGGCTTTCTCTCTTGCGGTACCCCAGACTAATGGCTTTATCCATTTTGTGCATTTAAACTGTTTTGACTTGTCTAGATGTGTAAGACAGTTGAATATGTTGCTAGACTGTAAAATATTTTTGTTGTTTAGAATTTTAAATTATTTTAAATCATTTTAATTGATTTTATCGTATGACCCCTGAGAAATTTGGATACAGGGTGAGATATCAATATTTAATCAAATAAACAAACAAGAAATTGTAAGGTCTTTCAACAGAATATAGGGATATCTCAGTTAACAAAGAAGTCATGTTCCTGAGCATTACTTTAAAAAAAAATTGTACCAGAGCAGAAATAACATTCCATTTTATAATTAGGGGGAAAAAAAACAGATCAGGTAAGACATGCATAAGTAGACAAAAAGTATTTTTAAGCTTCTAGAAACCACTTAAGGCTTCTTCCAAAATGCGCCCAGTGATTTTTTCTTTCTTTCAGTAGCCTTCATGTTGCTTATGATTTCCATTTTGGTGGCCAAATTAACAGAACTATGTTTTGTTTTGTTTTTAAACATGCTAGGGGTAGCTGGTGAGGGAGGCTTACTTTGCTTTCCTCTTTTCTCTCTGATTTGCTGTTCACACATGCTCAGTAGGGGGTTGTAGAGGTAGCTGCTGTTTACTTTGCCTGCCGTAGGCAGGCACACATGGCTGCAGCAAAACTGGCCTGAATACACTCCCACTCTTTCCCAGCTCAAGTTTTTGAGCCTCTCCAGACAAGAAAAAAGTCCCTGAAAGTCCCAAGTTTCGCTGCTGTACAAACCAATTTTATTTTGGAGATCTACATGACATTTTTTCCATCCTGAACTATTCCTAGGAAATTCTCAGAATTATCAATGGCTTTTCATTCCCACTCCAGGTCAGTTTAAATTAACCCATCATTTTCCAAAATCATAGAATCATAGAGTTGGAAGATGCCACAACAGCCATCCAGTCCAACTCTTCCCATGCAGGAATATACTATCAAAGCATTCTCCAAAGATGGTCATCCGGCTTCTGGTTTTAAACCTCCATAAAAGGGAGACTCCACCACACTCAAAGGCAATATACGCCACTGTCAAACTGCTCTTACCATCAGGAAGTTCCTCTTAATGTTTAGATGGATTCTCTTTTCCTGAAGGTTGAAGCCATTGTTCAATGTCCAAGTCTCTTGAGCAGCAGAAAATAGGCTTGTTTCATCCTCCACATAACATCACTTCAAATATTTAAAAGGAGCTATTAGGTCACCTCTTAACCTACTCTTCTCCAGGTTAAACATACCCAGCTCCCTAAGCCGTTTTTCATAAGGCATGTTACAGGCCTTCTACTATTTTGGCCATCCTCCTGTGGACATGTTCCAGCTTGTCAATATCCTTCCTTAACTATGGTGCCTAGAACTGGACACAGGATTCCAGGTGGGGTCTGACAAAAGCAGAATACAGCAGTACTCCCTTGACCTGGACACTACATTCCTATTGAGGCAGCCCAGAACTGCATTGGCTTTTTTAGCTGCCGCATTACACTGCTGCCTCATGTTCACCTTGTGGTATGTTAAGACTTGTAGATCCTTTTCTCATGTGCTGTGGTCAAGCCGGGTGTCACCCATCTTATATCTGTGCATTTCTTTTTGTTTGTTTTTTTCTGCCCAAGTGTAGTATCTTAACACTTCTGCCTGTTGAAATTCATTTTGTTAGTTTTGGTCCAGCTCTCTTATCTGTTAAGATCATTTTGAATTCTGATCCTGTCTTCTGAGATATTAGCTATCCCTCCTAATTTGCTGTCATCTGCAAATTTGATGAGCATGCCCTTTACTCCGTCATCCAAATCATTGATGAAGATGTTGAATAGCACCGGACCCAGGACAGAACCCTGTGGCACCCCACTAGTCACTTCTCTCCAGCATGAAAAGCAGCCATTGGTGAGCACCCTTTGGGTTTGGTTGATCAATGAATTATAAATCGACCTAACAATCTCTCTCTCTCTCTCTCTCACTCAATCAATGGCTGTCTGTTTGTGTTACACTGGAAATAGCTAAGACGGCTGCCATCAAGAAACATGTGTGACTGGTCTCAGTACAGCAGATTCAACAGAGATTGCATCAGCGAAAGCAGAATGTTAGCAATAAAAGATAATGATCCCAATGCTTAACTAGTGTAATATTGCTAAAGCAATTTAACTCCTGAATAATACTTAAAAAAGGCTTAAAGGAAATTGGTGAAAGTCAATTTCTGGCATGTTGCCTGAGTCTAGATGTGACAAGGGATCAGTGGGAGAAGGAGGAGAAAGAACACAAGGGAGGGAGGGAGCGAGGGATAGGCTACTGTCTGAAAATTCAGAGGAAATGTACAATATTCAAAAGGCAAAGAGGCTCAGCTTGAGAAAGACAGTCCTGTCTGCATTAACACCTAAGCTACTCCACACAGATGTTACTGCCCTGGCTAGCCCGAGCTTTGAGGGATATAAAAAGATATCTTTTGATATCAATAATTCGGCTTCACATACCCATTCCCCTTCACGTGCTTGCGAGGCCCCCAGACAAGCACGCACACAGGCTCGGCCAATAATCGCTGTAATATTCTGAAACAATACAGGCAGGCCAGAAACAGCCAACTTGCAGCTTTAGGAGACCTCAAGGCAAGTACCTCCATTAGGTATGCACGCAGTTTTCAAAAGATTGTCTGCCTAATGCTGGCAGCTTGATGATCGGACTATACAACGCTCAAGTACTCCGCGTTTGCATACCGGCTATCCTATTGACAATTTGGCTATAACTCAATCATTCAAATTCTGACCTTTCAGAGGCTTTGTCTCCAGCCCCAAATCTATTGTTTTCCCCAAGTCCAACATAGCCCGTGGTCACAATTCTCCTTATAAAAACCCCTGATTTTGAGCGCTTCCTTGGATCGCTCCCGAGTTCCAGACCGCTTTCCTGCCGCATCGCTTGGTGAGCTTCCCCTCAGTTCCACGTGCTGAGATACATCAAACCCCAGCCTCGCTCTCCATCTTCTTCCGGGCTTCAGGAACAGGTTTCGTATCACCCGAATCAACAATCCCTCTGAAAATCCCGCTATCTTACTCACACCTTTATTTTTCCTTAGTTATCTGTGTGCGTGTGTTGCCTACATTGTGTGCCTGTCTTTAATAAAGATCATTCATTATTTTCAAACCGGTCTGCTTCTTGACTCGGCCTGACCCCATAAACACTGGATTACAAGATCCCGCTGCGTTGCCCTGCCTCTAGTGTTGCCAACCGGTGCTCTTGACTACTTTCTCCAATTTGTGTAATTGCAAGGTTATTTAGGTGTTCCTCCCAGGACCCCCAGAATACAGGGTAACACGGACCACTAACTGTGTGATCCCAAGAATATTTGCTTAGAAGCAAATAGAGACCCAGCATAGCTCATGTATGGCACAGTGCTTAAAAGAAAATTAAAGAAATTGTTTATTTAAAGATAACATTATTTCTATTATTATCCTCTTCCTCCTGCTTTTTCCCAGCTGAGACTCAAAGCAGCTTAAAAATGAAAGCATACAACATAGCTAAAGTATACAAAAGTTGAATATTAACATGTAATTAAACTATAAATAAAATTAAAAGCGATTTAAAACTTCACAGTGTGTTGGGCAGATGAAGTACACTTATATTGTTTCTATCATTCTCTTCAGGTAAGAGTGACTTTCCGAGGAGAGAAGTAAAAAAGAAGTGTCATGGCATCTTTAAGACCAACCAGTTTATTTCAGTATAAGCTTTTGTGGGGCATGGCTAACTTTTTTAGGCGTATAGAATGGCACATAGGTAGAAAAGCACTTATAAGACAGAAGGGGGCGGGGGAGACAGATGTAATGGAAAAGCAAAATGTTGTAGCATGGTTATGGGATGACAAGCACAGATCTTAATGGTGGTCATTAACAGTTGTTAAAAAGGCAGAGATGGCTAATAAGTACATTCATGTAGATAAACACATCTGTGGTACAGAAATGTGCCCAGTGGGAAGGCACAGTTAGACTGACTCATTTGGAAGTACATGCAAAAATTAAAATCATATTAAAAAATGCTCAAACAGTGTCTTACACATGCAACAGAGAAAGGCAGTCTGCTTTCAGGAAAATTAGTCCTGTTGAAGGCAGAGAATTTTCTACAAGAAGACAGTCTATGTGTTGTACACACAATTGAAATGAAAGCTAGGATGCTGGTGGGCAAAGAAGCTATTATCTCTGTTCACACTTCTGGTAAAAGATTGAAACCTGTGAATGGTTCTTATTTTAGCTGTCTCCTTTTCCAGTGGTTGCCTGAATTTCCTTTACTCCACAATATCAGCTCTGAGACCAGTACTATAGAGTCCAAGAAGACAGAAATGTCTGAAACTCAAAGGAACTCTTATATGTGTGGAGGCTCTCAACGTGATTCAGAACACTGCCACATTTCTTCTATGTATTTACATATTTATTAAAGATATCTGTATCTCACAGATAATAAGATGAGTGTCCCAAGTTTATCTTACAAAACAAAAAGGGCAGTAAAATGCAAGTATCAAGCCACAAAACACCATAACAAGATCAATGTATTAACAGCTAAAACAGCAGGAAATAAATTGTGAAAGGTGGCATATAACCATACCTCAATGCTGTTACCCTGTGTACTGGGGGTCCCGGGAGGGACACCAAAATGTGCTCAACTAAAGGTGGGGAAAATTAGCTCAGAGCACTGCTTAGCGTTACGAGAGGCAGGGTAACGTAGCGAGATCTTGAACCCTATGTCTACGGGGTCAGGTCGAGTCAAGTAGCACACAGAAGTTGAACCAATAAATGATGTTTATTAAACACAAGCAAAACAGTGTATGCGACACACTCATACAAGATAACTAAAGAAGATAAAGGTTGGAGTGGTACAGAGGGATTTTTAGAGGGATTGTTGCTTTGGGTGATACTTCACCTGTCCTTAAGCCCAGAAAAATAGAGAGCGAAGCTGGGGTGCAATGTAGCTCAGCACGTGGAGCTGAGGGGAGGCTCGCCAAGCAATGCGGCAGCAAGGTGGGATGAAACTCGGGAGCGATCCAAGGAAGGTCTCGGAATCAAGGGTTTTTATAAGGAGAACTGTGACTGCAGGCTATGCCGTACTTGGGGGAAAACAATAGATTTGGAGTTGGAGACAAAGCCTCCGAAAGGTCACAATCTGAATGATTGAGTTATCGTAGTGGTTCTCAACAGAGTAGCCAGTATGCAAACGCAGAGTACTTGGGTGTTGCATAGTTTACCCATCAAGCTACCATCGCGGGGCAGAGGCTCTTTTGTAAGTGGCGTGCATACCTAATTAGAGTACTTGCCTGGAGTTCTCCTAAAGCAGTGAGTCAGCTATTTCTGGCCTGCCTGTATTGTAGTTTGAATATTACGGCTATTAACGGCCGAGCTTGTTTACGTGCTTGTCCGGTGGCCTTGCAAGCACGTGGAAAGGAATAGAGAAGTGCAGCCGAATTGTGATATCAAGGGATATCTTTTAATATCCCCAAAGCTCGGACTAGCCAGGGCAGTAACAATGCAATAGATGTGTGAAGAGAGGGAGTTGTAAAGATGGGATGCCATCACTGAAGAGGAGCGTGTCCATGTATTTTAATTTGTAAGGACAGTCTTCTTTTCTTTGAAGACTGTTCAGGAAAGGATGGATATAAAGCAAAGAAAAGAAGACAGAACAGAGGTGTTAAAACTGCCTTTGATTGCAGGGCTTTTCTGCCTGTGCTGCTTAGTATTTCTGCAACATTTGTTGCAAACTTAGAGCCCTAAATAAAAATGTAAAATAGTACCAAATGCAACATAGTAATTACTATGCAAAGAATTTACCTCTTTGTTTCCTCTTAAATGCACAAGTGAAAATACCATTCTCTTATCCAAAGTTGAAAAGGGCTAAACCCCTCATAGGGTTTGGTCACAGTGATAATATTTCTAAATTGTTGCCTATACATATAAATTGACACACGCCTCTTATTTCTAAATTTGCGCCTCTACATACAAATTAGGATGAGCATGTTTTTCTTTTCTTGTTACACTTTTCAGTTATGTGTAACTTCCAACGCTACTGAAACAGCCTGCAAATTTTTTAACAACAGCTATCTTTAACAGCTATCTTTAACAGGAGGCACCTAGAAGCACTCTCTGGCACTATGAAGGTTCTTAATCTGAAACAAAATAGTCTGGCTTCTTAGTTTTGTTTAAAAACTCCTTTTGATGAAAGTATGTTTTGTTCAGTTCCTTTACAGAGCACAGGCCTGTACAAAAGCAGACATGTAAACCTTAAAAAATGATCTCGAGCAGTTTGGCACTTTGGGAGTAAGTTTCTCTTTGATGCATGCCCTTCTGAAGGGTACCCAGTTTACAAAATTGCTATCTGGAAAAAAATCTATCAAGTAAATTAACTTACAACTGTCCCCTACAAGCAGCTAATCAATAAAGTTTGTTCCATCAGTTAACTGAATGAGGAATTAGGGGACAGTAATGACTATCTATGGGACTTAAAGTAGACAAGGGTAAAGACTGGTTGCATGGAAGTAGACAAAGGAAGGAATTTATCTGCAAGGGCATATGTCCATGGCAGTGTGTCACTGCATGTGTGTATGAAAATATAGATATAGATATACACATACACACACACACACACGCAAATCAATCACTCATAACTCTGACAAACATAATTAATCTATTATATTCTTGTTTTCCTTGAACAGGGAAAAAAACATTAGGAATAATTTACAAAGTGTGGATGAAGAGTCATGTTTCTCCTTGTGTTATAAGTACAAAACTTGGCAGTACCTGCTGAAAATGATTGGCAAGTAGCTTAAGGGCAAAGAAAAGAAAGCAAGTATTATGCATAAATGACATCTGGAATTTCTTCTGTTTATTATTGAGCAAAAGCATGAGGAAAACCATTTCATCAGACTTCTCCAAGAGGATAAGACATTTTTGAATACTTTCTCAGAGAAATTAGAGGAGAAATTATTGGAGGAGGAGTAGCACTATTTCTGTGGGAACAGAAATACTTCCTGTTCTTTTCCTTGTTGCTCAAAGTCTCACTGCGAGCAATCAGGTCAGTAGGTTGGCCACTATACTGAATCATCGAAGTGGCTGAAATCGTGAAAGCCACCATGCACAAAACCAAAGGGATATATTAAGAGCTATGCTGGATCAGACAAAGAGCCTACTGAGTCTAGGCTCCGCCTCTCAAAAAAGATCCACAAACAGCTGATATCTTTAACAGCCTTAAATCCTGATGCCTACAGTCTGCATGTAAGAGTAGCGTGATAGTGGATGGTGTCAGAGGGCACTGCTATCTCTGCCATGCCTAGCTTAACCTGACTCTAGCCATTTTGCTGCACAGTTCTCTCCACATTCGTGGGTTTGACATTAGCGGATTTGATTAGCCAAGCTGGAGCATGTCCAGAGGAGGGTGACCAAAATGGTGAAGGATCTGGAAGCCATGCCCTATGAGGAGCGGCTTAGGGAGCTGGGGATGTTTAGTCTGCAGAAGAGAAGGTTAAGAGGGGACATGATAGATTAGTGAATAAATATTTGAAGAGATGTCATGTTGAGGAGGGAGTGGGCTTGTTTTCCGCTGCTCCAGAGACTAGGACAAGGAGCAATGTATTCAAGCTGCAGGAAAGGAGATACCACCTGAACCTCAGGAAGAACTTCCTGACAGCCAGACCTGTCCGGCAGTGGAATATGCTGCCTGGGAGTGCGGTGGAATCTTTTTCTTTGGAGGTTTTTAAACAGAGGCTAGGTGGCCATCTGTTGGGAGTGCTTTGATGTGTGTTCCTGCATAGCAGGGGGTGGGACTGGATGGCCCCTGTGGTCTCTTCCAATTCTATGATTCTATGATTACTCATGAGCACACACACCTTCCCCCATTCTCCTCCTCCCATTCTCATGCATTTTGCCCCAGAGCAAAGAACTTGCATGGAGGCAAAACAGAAGGGAAAGGGAGTAGGGGAAAACTCATGAGAACCTTCCATTTCTCTCTCTGAAACGCCACCTGCCACACCTATGCATTTTGTCCTGGTGCAGAGAACTTGTGCCGAGGCAAAACAGAAAGGAATGAAAGAGGGAAGGTTCGTTGAAGTTCTCAGTGCCAGGGCAAAATGCATAGGAATGGCAGGAGGAATATATCACTTTGCAGCTTTGAGCCTCTTCCCCCTTCGCCAGGATTAATTAGTAATAATTTTTAAATGGGAAGTAAAAAACATGCCCGAACAAGCCCAGGGATGGTTAGGCACAACTAGGTCTCCAAACAGCTCAAGATAGACAACTTGCTTATCTGCGAGGAAACTGATGGAGTGTCCTTGGGATCTAATGAGGCAGATGAGCCAGTTCTTGAGAATTTGTTTACCACTGAAAAGAAACAACACACTGAGCAACAGACCTACCCCCCAGACTTTGTAACAAAACAGTGCCTCTTAACAGCTCATACTGTTATTTCAATTTATGAACGCTTAGAAAGGGAAAGGAAGGCTGATGTGAGAAAATGGGAGGGGGAACACAAGGGGGAGTTATTTACGGTTTTTCCACTTTCAGAACGGTTCTGCATCCTGTACCCTTGCAAAAGTGGTGGGATAACTGTACTCCTTCATAACTGTGTTCCTTTTGATATCTGGATGATGGGGGGGGGGGAGATGGTCAGAGGATGGGAATCAAAGTCATTCAAGAGCCTGGTATGAGATAGAGTGTGAGAATGGTATGAGCATGAAAAATAGCTGGGAGGCACAAGAAGTGCTCTAAAAAAATGAAACTATCTGCTCATCTTCAATTCTGACAAGGATGTTGTCTGTGTTCTGAACTTAATTTTTAATAAATGCTTTCTAAACCTTTTCATGAAGACTGCTTATTGAGTTAAGAGCAGGTATTACAGATGGTAGCTATCACAAGTTTTCTTCCAGTATGCTTTTCTATTCAGGAAAGGACACAGAATTTGCACTCACTTCCTATGCCTAACAGAGTCAAGCTGACATCCTGTTTAAGTGGTGACAGAGTTAAACTCTATTCTAGTATACTTTTATTGGGCTTCTATTGTCTCCAGCTATGCAAGCCCAGAAAGTGAGAGAGGGCTCTCAGGCACTATCCAGCAGTTGCACAAAAAGAAAAGAGATCAGCTGTTTCTCCTCAGAACTCTAGGAGTGTGAAGTTCTGCAAGTAAGGCCATTTCCATACCGGGCTTCTGAAATGGTGCAGAGTGACCTCTGACGGAGGTCTTCTATACCCTAGAGTGGACTGGCATGGACTACTTTTTGTAGTTCCACACCAGAATCCACTCAGGAGCGGTGGGAACTAGCCGTGCTGCGTGTTTTTTAAAAACCTCTTTTTTGAGGTTTTAAAAAAGCACGGAGCGCCCAGCCCCGCGCCGCTCCATCGCCTGGCTCCAAAGTGGATTTGCAGGCGCGCGCAAGTGCGTGCCTGCAGATCTGCCGGGGGCGGGCTTCCGGCTGGCGAGCTTCTCCGGTTGGTGGAGAGCCTCCACCAACCGGAAGCCGCCATTTGGGACGCCGGAGGACTGTGGAGCAGCGAGCTTGCGCTGCTCCACGTGGCGACGGACTTACCTGGTTTCAGGCAAGCTCCGTTTTTGGGCGTTTTTGCCCATCCCCCCCCCACATGTGAAAAGGGCCTAAGTCAGCAAGTTCCTTCAATACTCTGATATGCCACTCATCTGGTCCTGCAGAAGTAAACACATTTAGGCTGACTAGGTGATTTCTGATTAACTTCTTATCAATCTTGATTTGCAATCTGGATTCCTTGCCAAGGGCTGTGCAGATGCAAAGGAAGCACACAGTCCTTTTTATGCGAAAAACTGGAGCAAAATAGCTACTGAGCAATTCTACTTTTTCAATGTGCTCTCTTAGCATTTCACAATTCTTGGTAAATAGCGGGTCCCACCATCTACTCGGTTGTTCTTTTGCTTCAAACATACTTGGAAAAAAAAAACTTTTTTTGTTGCTTCTTGCTTCCCTAGCCAGTCTCAGCTCATTTTGAGCTTTAACGTCCCTTACATTGTTCCTGCACAAGCTTGGGCTACACAAGCTTGGGCTTGGTGAGTCTTCCTTTCTTCCATTCCTTATACATGCTATTTTTTTTTTTCATTTCCTCCTCAAGTTGACTTGTAGTCACATTGGCTTTTTCAGATGTTTCCCATTTTTTCTTTTTCCATGGATTGTTTGTGCTTTCAGCAACTCCTTCTTCTTGAATCCCCACCTTTATCTTTTTCCTTTTGTACAAATAGCCAGGGGATTTTCCCCAGTATTTCCTTGAGCTTGATAAAATCAGCTTTTCTGAAATCCAAAGTTCATGTTTGCCTATATGCTTCCTTGGCTTGTCTCACAATTGTGAATTATAGCATTAGATGGTCACTCCCTTCTAAAGTACCAGCTGTTTTGATTCCAGTGACCAGCTCATCCCTGTTGGTTAGGATGAAGTCCAGGGTTACCGATCCTCTTGTTTCTTCCTCCACCTTTTGAAAGAGGAAATTAATATTTTTAATAGGAATGTATAAGTCTTGCCTGGTGTTTGCTGTCTCTTTGCAAGACTCCTGAGACTGATAGGAACTGTGAATGCAAAGCAAGGCTTGTATGTCCCTATTAAAAATGACGTAGGGCAGCAGTGGAGGTGGTGGCAAGCCCTGCCAGCCATTTGCTTTTGCCTTGTGAAGGAACCCTGCTGCCTCGAAGTCAGAGCACTCTGGCATTCTGGATTCAAATGCACTGTCCATTGTACATTTGAATCCACAGTGGGTTGAGTCTATAGATTGTACTTTTTTGGGGTGTGTTAACTATGGTATGGAGGACTTAGAGATATTCACAGTTTTTCTACTTTTGCCAGAGTAACCCTAACCTCTGTGTAAGAAATAGCTGATAAGACTCATAACACAGGATTGGCTGAAGCATCAGATGTTTATTAAAAAAAATACGTCTCTGCAGAGCCGGGTGTCTCTCAGAGAGAGAAGACACCCCCACCATGGAATACCTCACATTTTATCCCCCTGCCTGATGCAGGTTTCCCTCCCCTTGGACAGGACCCAAAAGTTACAGCTGCCCCTTTACTAAACAATGCCAACTTTCTGTCTTGTATTTCTTATCAACTTAGTTTACTCCTTATAGCCTTGTTGTCCTTCAGACTTGTCCCCTATCAATCCATTATCTGCACCTGGAGATCCAAGGCCCTGGGAGGCCCCCCTGTTCAACTCTCATCTCTAAAAAATCTTCCTTCTTAGACTTATTGGATTACTGAAGCTCCAATGCTAAATATATTGAAATATATGTGTAAATATGTCTAATATGTGTTATACTTATAAACTAATACATATATGTGAGTAATACATGTTAATAATACTTGCAGAAACTAAAATGTATTTTATTTCTCTCACTCTGCAACTGTGGAGAGATCACTGTATTTGTTTTTTTTTAATAAATTAACATGGTGTCCTCCTATTTCCTTTCTTTCCCCAGTAAATACTACTTACTGGTTTCGCTGGTTGTGTCTTTCCCTTACTGTTGGGAGTGGCAACCTTTGCATGGTTAATTAACTGGCTAGTTTGCATGTCTACTGTAGGCATAGAGGGGACTGCCTAGAGTTAGCTTCCTATTGTTTGGTCAGCACCCACTTCCCCTTGTATATTCTGTTCCTCTTCCCTCCTTTTATTCTTTGGCTTTCCTGCAGGCATGTGTTCCCTGCAAAGCATGTGGTCTCTGATTCTCTGACAAGCATGCTTTCTTGTAAGCATGTGAGTGCTTAAGTTTTTCTTACTTTCTTCAATAATTGAACCTGTGTAGACTATGTAGAAGATTTTGTGAGTAAACTTTTCATATTTTTTAACCAAACTGTTTGTGTTTATTTTGGCCATTAAGGCCATTTCTGCCGGCTGGCCCCTCCCTAAATGGCAAACCCCACGATTTCATGGGATGTTGAAAGTGGAATAATGGCGCTATAAGAGTGTAGTGTGGAAACGGCCTAAGTATGTCTGGGGTGGAGATGATGAAGTGGGACTGGTGATTTGTTCAACTTCTGCTTGTGCATTACAAAATACTCTGCTGATTGGGAGACTTATTACTAAAATCTCTCAATTCTCCAATAACTACTACTGCCTTGCTGGTTCTCCCTCTGCCTCTTCCTTCTTCCACTGGGGAAGGAGGGAGTAGGAACTGGCTCAGTGGCATCGATTAGGGAAAGGAAAAGGGAGAGAGGAGATGCTAGTTCTGGAGAAGAGAAGAGTTTCTTTTGATTTGTGAGGGGATAATGTAGAACAAGGATGCAGATATCACAAGAGGAAAACAGAAGAAATGAAAAAGATGCTGCTTTGGGGGTATAAGGGGGGACAGTACAGTATATCCCAATTTTTTTGCATTTTTTTTTGCCCCCAAATGCCTGGAAAGGGCCACAAACAAGGAGAAAAAGCCCACTAATCTCCTAGGGGACATTGTGGGGCACATGAGTATGAAAATATGATTTTTTTTCAGGAATATTGCCTGCCAAGGACCCATGGGGTACAAAGCAACCTCCCAAACTTCTACAGTTGCCCACTCCAACAGGCACACAAGCACGCAATGGCAAGAGCACACACCTCCTGCAGCCTCACTTTTTTTTTTTCAGACAGAGAAGAACCTGGACAATGTAGAGGAAAATCTGAGAAGAATTAAAGTATGACACAAAACTACCCAGTAAAAAAGAGAACAAGGACACATATCCTAATGGTGAGCTCCACCTGTAAGAACTAATGGGAGAATTTCTCTCCCTCTCCTTGTCTCCATAGGAGTGTATGAAATAATAGCCTTCCCCCTTCTCTCTGTCCACAAATAGGGTAGAGAATTTCAAGAGGTCTGAAAAGGGTGAAAAAAGTAATTGCAAGGATAGAGACAAAAGAATTTGTAATTATCTGCTGTGTGTACAACGATTGTCTTCGTGCTAGAAAATCTCACTGACAGTACTTGCAGCAAGTGCAAATTGGTGGCTTTCTTGGAAGAAAAGGCAACACAGCTACATGTCCAATCTCTTTAGTGTATCAGGGCACATGAGAACTTCCTGGACAAAACAGACAGAGAATTGGTCATACAGAACCAACAGAAAGAAACTACAAATGAAAACAATGAGGACTATAACACTAAGGAAGCACCCTGTAGGACAGTCACTGTTAGGAACAGACCATGCACAAGGGATCTAGAGTCACTCCAGCTAAGCCATCACTTCCTACATCTTTTTGAGGACAACAGTGGTGAAGAAGCCAAACAAGAGACCAGCAGCAGAAGTCACTGCGTTCCAGGGAAGGAGCCAATCTAACCACCAGATGCAGCAAGAAAAAAAGAAAGCTACCAGTGACAGAGGTTTCATTGCTCAGGGGTATGGAGGGATTTGTGTGACAGCTGGGTAAGATGAATTGGGAAGTGTGCTATCTTCCTGGTGCACATATCCAGGATATCACTGACAACTTGCCAAAGAAAACAGAAAGTACCTCCTTTCTCCTGATTCATGTGGGCCCAAATGCCATGGCCAAGAACACCTTTGAGCAGATCACCTTGCATTACAAAGCCCTGGGCAAGAAAGTGAAGAGTTTAGAAGCACAGTTGGTATTCTTGCAAATTCTACCAGTGAAAGATGGAGGGACATGGGGATAGGAATAAACTGCAGGTGAATGACTGGATACGCAGATGGTGTTGACGGGAGAGGTCTGGCTTCTGAGATCATGGTCTTCATTTTTTAGAAGGAGGGCTACTGGCTACAGATGCAGTGCATCTCACAAAGATGGGGAAAACGTCTTTGGCAGAAGCATGGTGTCTGATCAAGAGGGCTTTAAACTAAATCACTTGGAGGGTTGGAGATGATAACTCAAACATGTTTCCAAGGCAAGCTCTAAACACAAGGATTTGAATTCTACAGGTGAGACAGAGAAAGGATGCAGCAAAATTAAAGATGAAACAAAAAAAGGCTTTAGACATCTATATACCAATAAAGTTTTCCTGCTAATTGAATCAGCATCACAATAGCCATCTCTGGTATACTACAGAAGACTGTCCTCTATTGTCAGGTGCAAATCTATTTCAAGATAAAGAATCTCAACAAGGGAGAGTAGGTATTGTGAAACTGCCCAGAGTTAAGCCCTGGATAGCAAATCTTAGCAGCAGGCACAAAGATCACCTGGGATCATTTTTCACCACTGTGGAGATATGTATTGTGTTTCTCTACAACCTGTAGTAATCATTGTTAGATTTGCATCTCCACTTATAAATGAACATATGCATATTTTATATAAATCTGTAGCCTTTTTTTTTGCCAATATATACTTAGTAGGGATGTAAAAAATATTTGCAAATTTTCTGATGCTCAACAGGAAAAGGTGTCTTAATATTTTGAGAAAAGCCCTAGGAAAATGGCAATCAGATTTCTTCAGCATTCTGCAACAAGAGACAGAACAATTGGTGATTTGTTGTTGTTTTCCATTTTGGTTGTTTTTCTTTAAAAACACACCCAGTTTTGCATTAGAAGCATTGTATTTTGTGCAAAATGCAACATTTTTCAATGCTAAAACATTTATTTGCACACATAAACAATACTCTCACAAAAAATGTCAAATGTGAAAAAAAAATGCGCAAAAAGTCCTGCTACATGCCCAGCAGGGAAAAACTTTCAAAATGCTTAGCTCTTCCACTTAACCTTCCTAGTATATTGTCACCCTCATCTATTATCTAGTGCTGCCTCTGCCTTAAAAGTATCTGCAGTGGATAACCCCCAACAGAGAAGTAGAGAGGGAGAGAGAGCAAATTTAGCAAAAGGAATTGCCTCCCTTATTACCATAATACAAGTGACCTCCTTTCACCTTTCCTAAGACTGCAATCATACTTCCCAAATCCCCACAGTTTCTCAAAATACAGCCTATTGTTTGCATTCTAAACATGCACACTGTGTAAATTGTACTGTCACTACTCTGAATGTATGCTTTTATACCTATAGCAAAATGCTATGAGAAGTTGATGAAAAAATAGCTGCTGAGTACAATGAGGAGTTTTCAGATCATTTTGCTTTCTTGGAGCATATTAATATGGTCTGCAAATAATTCTTCCTCTGCATCACACTTCACACCTTTAGACTCCCTGGATCATCCACTAATATTACCCAAATGACAGAGGCAATTAATCAGAAGACTAGGCAAAATGTGTACCTTTAGAAGGCAAGTGCCGCTGAGAGTTAAGCATACATGGAACAGAATTTACATTAATAAGTGACTGTTTACAACCTCAGGTGATTTCCATAAAAGTCTATTAGCTTTTCATAATAGAAAAATTAGAAATGGATTGCCATACAGGATAAGGAGTTATTTTTCTGCCATGCTAATTTTGGAGAAAAGGTTGCACTTGGACAGTTGTAAGCAAAGAATTCACAAGATTACTTATGCCAATATTTCTGCATATGTCCACTTATTGAAAGGTTTGAGGAGAAGAAGGGAAGGTTATAGGAAGCAAAGGGAGAGATCTCTAGGTCTTAAAATTATTAAGGCCTGGTTATACAGCTAAGTTTGGACTTCTGAGTACAGCTCTGCAACTGATTCATAGCAAAGCCTCAGGCAAGTAATTTATCCCACCTGTCATGATTATAAAAACTTCCATCCACGTAGGAGAGTGAATAATTCATCAGGTATTGGTGGAACCTCTAGTGAATACAGCAAGCACAGATTTACTGTAGTGAGCTTGTAGAAAAAAATGTTGGCCAATAACTGGGAAAATATAAATTAAATACGATTTTTATGGTTCCAAGAATATTTAGATTTCAATAAGAAGCTAACTTACTTTTGTCAGTATCCATGCCATGGCTGACCTGTTATTCAAAATGGGTGAGTTATCAGATACTATGAATTTGCTATTGTTTCTCTTGAGCCTGAATTCTGAAACTTCATTATGATTACATGTATACATTTATATATAAAGTCAAAGGCTTTCACAGCCAGAATCCTTGGGTTGTTGTGGGTTTTTCAGGCTGTAAGGACTTTGGACACTGCGTTTTGTAGTCCCTATGTAGACTTGCCCATAGCTGCAAGGTATGCGGTAAACTCCTGCAGAAGTTAGAGGATCCCTCTTGTCCTTTTGTCCTTTGCTGAACTTAGCATTTCTTGAATTTTCTTGGTCAGTCTGTAGATTATTTGGAGGTTATGTTTCTTCATCAGTTTCTCTATTTAGTCAGTGACTCCTTTGATGTATGGTAAAAACACATTCCCTTTGGGTGGCTGTTTATCCTCACCCCTGTAGTTTTTTCTGGGTCTTGAGGCTCTTTTGATGTCTGAACTGGAGTAACCGTCAGCCTGTAGAGCCCAGTTTAGATTATTCAGTTCATCTTTCAGAAGGTGGGGCTCACAGATTGTTTTTGCATGGTCTATCAGAGTGTTTATTGAGCTCCTTTTTTGTCCTGGGTGATGGTTGGAGTTTTTGTGTAGATATCTGTCAGTGTATGTAGGTTTTCTGTAAATTGTGTAGCCCAATTGTTAGTTAGGTTTGCAGATGACCAGGACATCCAAAAATGGTAGTCTTCCTTCATTTTCTTTTTCCATAGTAAATTGGATGTTCGGGTGGATGTTGTTCAGATGGTCCAGAAACATGGTCAGTTCCTCTTCCCCGTGGCTCCAGATGGTGAAAGTGTCATCCACATAACGGAATCATATAGTGGGCTTTTTTGGTGCTGTTTCCAGGGCTTGCTTTTCAGAGTGTTCCATGTAAAAGTTCGCTATCACGGGGCTAAGTGGGCTTCCCATGGCAAAATGCAGGTGAAATGTCAGGAGCAAATACTACAAGAACACAGCCTCGTAGCCCCAAAACCCACAACAACCTATACATTTATACATCCCTTTTTCCACACTGGGGATGTAATGGATAAATTCTCCTTCTCTAAAAATAAAGTGAGTTTTAATTTTACTCATACTAGAGTTCTAAATTAGCCTCCATAATGGTCCACATAATGTTTTAAGAAACAGAGTAACCAGAAATCCCAAACAATTCACTTTTTTAAAGCAAAAATAAAATCAAATTAGATTGTGAGTAAAAGAAAGACAAACTCCATTATAAGCCAGGAGATAGTCACGTACACAGGAGTCCTAGCCCCTCCCGTCTGCTGACTCATAACTCTACCTCACCTGAAGCGCCTCCCTCTGGACATTGCCTAATATGGTACGGGGGGATCTGTGGTTGGTGGAAAAATGCTGCAGTGGGTGTGTATACTGTTTGCCTGGGTAAAAAGGCCTTGCCCCACCTCTGGCCTTTGTCCCAAACCTCCGGCACCCTGCTGCAGCAGACTCATATATTTTTTTACTTTTATACTTTTGTACTCAATAAATCTGGCATCTAGCCTTTGAACCAAGAAACGTCTGGTCATTTGCCTGTTTCTCAGAAGAAGCTGTCCTTCTTAAGGGCGTAGAAGGTGACAAGATTTTTTTTGTTTTTTAACTGACTGATTAAAAAAAGAAAAACAGCAAAGTAACTACACACAATGACACTACGTACATCAAATATACAAAAAAGAACAAGACACAAAATAACCTACACAATAAACTAACCAAAAAAACCCCTTTAAATATCCAACTAAACTACAGAAAAGCACTAAACTACATACAACTAAAGAGTGGTTCCCACTCCTGCTGCAAACAGTGAACAGTAATCCAATGGCGGTAACTACTCATTTACTCATAAACTTAAATTTAAACTGCATACTTGTTGCCTATTAATTATCTTTGTTATAAATCTAAACTTACAATGTGTGATAATAAATCTAAATACATTATTAATAATAGTTCTAACTGAATTATTAAAAACCATAAACTTAAAAATTACATAACAATTAATAATTAGTAATTTGTTCCTGTCCTATTCTATATAAAAAATAATGATTCTTAAAATAATAATTTTCTATTTAGTAAGTATTTATTCTTTGAATAAAAGCAACAAATAAAGTAAAATTATTTTCTGACTAATAAAAAATGACTTAAGAAAATTTACCTATATATGGTCCTGCTTGAGCAAAAAATATCTACTTTTTAACATTTTTATAATATTTATAAAATATCTAATATATAAAAATCAAAGTTTGTGAGTCTGCCTGTGTCATGCAAAGACCTGACCTCATATGATTGGCTGTGTCAGGCGAAGACTTCATATGATTGGCTGCCTAAGAAGATTCTATGGAATCCTGGGATTTGTAGTCTAAGGAGGGGCCTTTAGAATTCTCAGCTAGAGAGCTCTTGGGCCTGGCCAGTTGCTATGGAGATGGTGCCTAGTAGTAAGGAGGAGGGCAGTGTATTTCCTTAGAAACTAAACCTTTGTATATTAATAACTCTGAATACAGATTGGATTGGGGAATATGGGGAAATGTTACAGATACCGGACAAGACAGTTTGGGGAATTAGAGACACAGGATCTCAAATCTTTCTAACAAGTATTACCTATGAGAAAATGAAATCCCAGGCAATCCTGGGTATAGTATTTTATAATATTTAAAATTTAAAGCTAATTAAAAATGGCCACAAATCTCCTGCTTGAAATATTCCAATCTAGAATTGTGACTGGTATTGTAGGCAAGACGCCTCACCTGAAAAGTAATATAAGGTAGATACAACTAACAGCTAGAGTAACTACAACCTGTCCCTAGAGATGTGGATTGGGGGGTGGCACTTATAACACTCCTTGAGTCCTGCTGCAGTCTGTTTGGGAAATAATAGTGTGAATACTTTCTTTGGTCAGACAGATCACTAGATAATGGGAGTCAACTCAAGGCAGCTGACATGACCTTCTATGCCTTTTGTCTCTGGTATAAAGAAAATAACCAAAACAGAAAAACAAAGCAGAAAACTGTAATGAATAGGATCAGCATAATAAGGCAAACAGATATTCACCTGAAGGTCCATGAAGGTGTTCAGAGGAGGGTGACCAAGATGGGAAAAGATCTTGAAACCAAACCCTATGAGATTCTTGAAAAATAAACAAGAGAAACAATGCAGAAACACAAATACAACAACAAAACTTAAACATTTTTTTAAAATATACATGGAAAACAAAAAGTTTTGCATGCCCAAACAATAATTTTTAAAATTCCTGCTGAAGCAAGCAAAACAGAGATTAGGAAAGAACAAGCAAACAAAACCAGAGAGGTGATTTCACACCCCAGATAGAAAGTGACTGTGTGAACATTGTTTTGAGTTAACCTGATGACATGGGGGGAAGACTAATCACACTCACACACACACAAACTTCGTTTTTAAGCACTCATTCATTCTTCTTGCCTTCCAAGTGGTACAAAACAAAATATGAAACAAAAGCAAAGTTTCTTTTCTTGCTTCTTAGAGCTCTGGGGAATAAGAAAAAGTGATTCAAAATATTGTGATCCCAGAAAGTTTTACAGAACATGCAGAACTGTTGGGCTCAGACCATCCACTTTAGTCTCAGTTCTTATAGCTTAACTAATGCATATTGCTAAAGCGCTTCAGTTAACAACTATAACTCTTGAATAATATGGGGGAAAAAGACTCAGTGAGAACTGGTGAAAATAATTTTTTGGATTGCTGCATGATGACAGATGTGGCACATGATCAAGGAGAGAAACCTAGCATATTTCAGGGCAGGACTGGATGCAAATGCATGAATATGCAGGTGCAAACAAAAAAGAGAAAAGAACTGGAAATACTTGATATTTTCAGGCACTCTAGTTGAGCCCTGAATGGCTTTTAACTGCACTCTGCACCTGACTAATGCTTTCATAGTTCCTACCCTGCTTCTCTACAGCTGTGCTGCCTAGTGAAAGTGAAGGGAAACAGAGCATGCCTGGGCATTTTTGTAACACTGTGGAAGAAACCAGAAGAGCTGATAGCAGGGAGGGTGCTGATCTGAGATTAGAAACCTAAACATGTGTGTATGGCTTCCTGCACAGGGAGTTAGGAAGGGAGTTTCAACAGAGATTAGGAAACCTCTGTCAGTATTGGTTGATTTTGCATTATTGTGACAGCAAGAGTATTCTCATACTCCTGTCCTAGGCTGAGCTGTGGAACACTCTATTCTGCACTGGTTAGGCCTCATTTGGAATACTGTGTCCAGTTCTGGGCACTCAATTCAAGAAAGATATTGACAAGCTGGAACATGTCCAGAGGGGGGCGACCAAAATGGTGAAGGATCTGGAAGCCATGCCCTATGGGGAGTGTCTGAGGGAGCTGGGTATGTTTAGTCTGCAGAAGAGAAGGTTAAGAGGGGATGTGACAAACATGTTTAAATATTTGAAGGGATGTCGTGTCGAGGAGGGAGCGGGCTTGTTTTCCACTGCTCCAGAGACTAGGACAAGGAACAATGGATTCAAACTACGGGAAAAGAGATTCCACCTAAACCTTAGGAAGAATTTCCTGATGGTCAGAGCTGTCTGGCAGTGGAATATGCTGCTTCGGAGTGTGGTAGAGTCTCCTTCTTTGGAGGTTTTTAAGCAGAGGCTGGATGGCCATCTATTAGGAATGCTTTGATGTGTGTTCCTGCATGGCAAGGGGTGGGACTGGATGGCCCCTGGGGTCTCTTCCAACTCTATGATTCTATGATTTAACTGATAAAGGGATGCAAATGTCCTCCATCTAAGGTTCCTGTATCCCACAGACAGCTGGGTTTTACCTGGATTCAAGGCAAGCCACCTGGTACCTGTTTGGACCATCATTTAGCCTGGATGCCAGCTTGCTTGCTTGCTTTTTCCCCCTTTTTTCTAGTAAGTCTCAAACCTTGTAGAAGCTGAGATTTGGGGCAAAAAGAAAAAAAAGAGGCACTCTTTTGCCAAATTGTACTGTAAAAAACAAGCCCAATCTGGAATTTGAGGCATTAGGGAAGCAAGAGTGAGCAGTTTAGATGCAAGAACCAAATGGGAACTGCACTGCAAGCTGAGGTGAGGGAATGAGTAGGAGAGACAGAAGAGTGAGCAGGATGAGCAGCAGCGCATAAGAAGCAGTGACACAAGATGAGTCACGGGGAGGGAGTAGGAGAGATAGCTGAATGGTGCAAACAGTGCAAACAAGGGGTTCACGGAGAAGGCATGAGTGAGGTGAGGGAGCAGAAAGGATGAGAGAGCAAGCAGTGTGTGCAAGCAGTGCGGAACAAGTAACCAAGGTGCACTCTGCAAGAGGGTGAGGTGAGGCAAGAGAGGGAGTAGGAGAGAAAGTAAAACGTGGCGAGCAAGGAACGAGTGAAGGGTACACTGTAAGGACATGAGTTGAGGCAATGGCAGGAATGGGATTGATGAGAAAGTGAGCAGATTAAGTGGTGGCATACGAGAAGCAAAGGAACAGTGCACTGCAAAGGTGAGAGAGGGAGTAGGACAGATGGTACAGCAAGCAGAGTGAGTGGCAGCGTGCAAGAAGCAAGCAAGGGACATGCCACAATGGTGCAAAGTGAGACAAGAACAGGAGATACGGGAGAGCAAGCGGATCTTTTTTTAAAAAATAATTTCTTTATATTAAATTTCATTGAATCAAGAAGGAGAAAAAAGAATCCAACAGGTGGTAATACATTCGACTGCGAGAGTTGGGAGGCACTGTCTTCAGTGCGTCATCCTGAAGATTGCCGCTGCTGTGGGTTATCGGTAGAACCTTTGTTTACAACCTGGTTCGTTTGGTAGCCCAAAAGAGGGGTCCAGCCAGAGGTGGACAGGTGACTGAAGCCAGGATTGGCCTTTTCTCCAACGACCATGAAGGGTCGGACAGCAAGCAGCGGACGGATGCACTGTGAGGTGGTGAGGCGAGACAGAATTTTGAGAGGTGTGAGCAGCTGTGCACAAGAAGCAAGCAAGGGGCTCATTGTGAGGGTATGAAGTGGGCAAATGAGTGAGCAGGAGAGATGGGAGAGTGAGCAGCGCAAGCAGCAGAGCTCAGGAAACAAGAGTGATGTTACCCTGTGTACTGGGGGTCCCGGGAGGGACACCAAAATGTGCTCAACTAAAGGTGGGGAAAATTAGCTCAGAGCACTGCTTAGCGTTACGAGAGGCAGGGTAACGTAGCAAGATCTTGAACCCTATGTCTACGGTCGAGTCAAGAAGAACACAGAAGTTGAAATAATAAATGATGTTTATTGAATACAAGCAAAACAGTGTATGCGACACACTCATACAAGATGACTAAAGAAAATAAAGGTTGGAGTGGTATAGAGGGATTTTTAGAGGAATTGCTGGTTTGGGTGATACTTTACCTGTCCTGAAGCCCAGAAAAATAGAGAGCGAGGCTGGGGTGCGATGTAGCTCAGCACGTGGAGCTGAGGGGAGGCTCGCCAAGCAAAGCAGTAGCAAGGCCAGATGAAACTCGGGAGCGATCCAAGGAAGGTCTCGGAATCAAGGGTTTTTATAAGGAGAATTGTGACTGCAGGCTATGCCGTACTTGGGGGAAAACAATAGATTTGGAGTGGAGACAAAGCCTCCGAAAGGTCACAATCTGAACGATTGAGTTATCATAGCGGTTCTCAATAGAGTAGCCAGTATGCAAACGCAGAGTACTTGGGTATTGTATAGTTTACCCATCAAGCCGCCATCGCGGGGCAGAGGCTCTTTTGTATGTAGCGTGCATACTTAATTAGAGTACTTGCCTGGAGGTCTCCTAAAGCAATGAGTCAGCTATTTCTGGCCTGCCTGTATTGTAGTTTGAATATTACGGCTATTAACGGCCGAGCTTGTTTACGTGCTTGTCCAGTGGCCTCGCAAGCACGTGGAAAGGAATAGAGCAGTGCAGCTGAATTGTGATATCAAGGGATATCTTTTAATATCCCCAAAGCTCGCACTAGCCAGGGCAGTAACAGTGAGATGCACTCCAAGGTTGTAAGGTGAGATGAGGGAGTGAGTAGGAAGGAAGGGAGAGTAAGAATGGCAGAGTCAGGGTGCAAAAGAGCAAGAGAGGTAGGCATGAGGAGAGTAAGAGAGGGAGATGTAGTGTCACAAGAACAGAAGGAAAGCGTGGAGGAGATGCAGCAGAACAACAGAAAGAATGCATCATGGCAGAGGCTTGAGGGGAATCCAGGGAGAGGGAAGAGCAGGGATGGGACCAGTTAAGAACAGAAAAGCAGAGGCACAGCAGCAGCAGTAGAGGTCATTCACGAAGAGAGAAAGAAGGAGCTGGGGAAAGGCAAGGGTGGAGGGCAGACAGAAGCTCATTGAAGCAGATGGTTGATGTGAATTTTCAGCTTTTTGGGGACATGGATTGAAATAAATTAGGAAGACAGGATAAAATCTTTTTTGATGGATTAATTCCACATTTATTTGCCTTGGAAATATATTATGGAAATTTGAATTGTTTACTCACACACATGTCCTAATAAATTAAGCGTATATAAGAGAAGAATACTATTTACCTCTACAGTGTAAATTCTACCAGGGAAACAAAACAGCAGCCACAAAGATGAGGATGTCAAAAGGGCTTCCTGTGGATTTTCATGGATCTGTAGCTCTTTGCCAGTTGATGGCATAAATAGATAGATAGATAGATAGTGACCTGACTGGGGGGGAGACAGTAACACTCCTAGAGGAGTGTTTGTGCCTGGCAAAAATAATACTGTTGTTTTTCTTTTATTTGTACTCCACTATAAATGTACATGTCCACTTGATATGTTTTTCTTCTCTCTTTTAATCCACATAGCAATCCTGTAAGGATCGGTTATTGACAAGTAGTTGCAGCCCGTAGTTATACAGTTAATTCCACAATTAAGCAGAGATTTGAACCTGGGTCTCCCTGTTCTAGGTCTAGCACTTTAAATATGACTCTGTATTTGTTCTCCTGGATCAGTTGTAAGTGTAAAAATGGTATGAAGTTTGAAATGCAGGAGGAGGGGGAAAAAGCAACAATTCATCTGTCCGATTTGTGTAACTAGAATAATTTCTATTGTATGCATGTTAGATGCCCAGATTTGAAGATGTTGAATATGACCACCCTACATCCATTCCAAATGGTCACTTGTCTTCAGTGATCAGATCTAGTTTTTTACTGCTACTCTGTTATTACTATATCTCTGTAGAAGACACACAAAACAGACAATTAAAAGAATGAATGCCATGTATGCAAGAAGCAAGAATTATGGACTGGTGGATGAAAACTTCAACACAAATTTAATTTAAAAAGACTGAAGGATTTAGGGGGAAAGCTACAGGGAGTAAAATGCTGATAATAATAATATCATACATGTACAAGGAATTGAAGGACACTAGAACAGGAAGTACCAATTTCTAAATAAGATAGTATTAATATGAGTTTTATCTTATTCAGTGGAAAGGATAAGGAGGGAGGCATAAAGGCCTATATATTTCAAACACAAGAAACCAGTAGTAGTGGAATTACATACAAGCAGAATTAGAAAGCAGGCTAAAGGGGGAAACTGGAATATTTATTAGTGGAGGAATAAAAGAGGATAAGCTGAGGAGGAAAAAAAAGATAGAAGGAGAAGAGAAGAAAGATAGAAAAAGACTAAGCAGTTAACAGTTTACAGCCTAACTTCCAAACTGTAAAACAACAGCAACAACAACAACAAAAAAGCTCTTAACTCTTACAATATGATCTCTCTCAAACTCCAAATACCCACAATTACTGGGAAAACCTGTGGGTCATAAGTTTTAACCAGGTCATAGTTCTTCTCCCCAAACCACATCAATTAGAGGCCTTATCAAATATTATAACCTTGGATTGAAGGTGGCTACACCTGTCCTCTTAAGAGTTAATACACCCTACAGTCTTGTCTATCCTATACTGTTTCAGAGAAAATGAAAACATTTTTTTAAAGCAAGGCTCTGTTACCCTGCTTGCTTGGGGCTCCCTTAAGGGGATTCCCAAAGGCTGTCAAAATCCTCTCTTGTGGGGAAAATTAGCTCGGAGCACTGCTTTAGCAATGCAAAGAGGGCAGGGTAATTAGGGATCTTTAACCCAATGTCTACGGGGTCGGGCCCAGTCAAAAATCACACAAACTTCAAATTTAACTATTTTATTGGCGTAAATGTTAAAATCCATACAATCACTCAGCTGCACTCACTCCAACAAGCATACAAGACTATAGAAATTTAGAAAGAGGTGAAAATTGAGAGAGAGAGACATAAGGGTTTGAGTTAATACTGTACCAATCCAGAAGTCTTCAGGTAGGAGAAAACGATCTCAGCCACACCTTTTGAGGCTGGGGGGAGCTTACCAGCTTCATGGTTTGCGGATCTGAGAGAACTCCAAACTCCCAAAACTCCCAAAAGGAGAAGGAAAAGGGCCTAGTTATAGAGCTGACCCATGTCCTGGGGAACCGATGGCTGCAGTTTTATGAAGATGGATTTCAGCTTTGTAGTTCAAAGAAAATACCGCCAAACATCCTTGTAGTTTCCTGCAAGACTAGCATCTCATCCGGGGATGCATGCCTCAAGGTGTCACATTCCAGGCTGTTTGCATTGTTTATTTGCTCCCAGAGACTTATTGTCTCCTGATCACTGCTGAAAATCCATTCAAGTGGCCTTTGAGCCATTTGCAAGATTTACCCCCGATGTGTGACAGAAAACAGGCTACTGTTTTGATCTATCTCCATAGCTCTACTGCCTACATGTCCGTCCAGTATAGCTCTATGGCTCACTATGTCTGATATAAAATAATTAGGATCCTCCGGACACAGTTTTTAGGTGGGTTAGGGGGCTTACAGCTCCTTTTCAGGAAACAACATTTCTGCGAGACTAGATCAAACTCTGGGTTTGGTATTGCTGAGCAGGAGGGAAGCCTGTTTGACTTTTGCAAGTAGCTCAGCTGCCCCAAGCCGTCCTCAAGGCCCAATTCTGCTTGGACACAGGATTTCAGCTGAATTTGATGCCTATCCCTACTGTGTAACTCTTGTCATAGTCAAATCTCCATAGCTTGTGTAGTTCCTTTCCCTCACCTGCAATCCTTTTCCCTCCCATTGTCTTTTAATAATTTGGTGCTCTTTAGCATTCAACGTAGTCTGTTCTAATGTTCCTGTAGACTGAAGTGGGAAATGCTGGTACAGATGAGACATTTGTGATGGAAGCAAACTATATAAATAAACAAAACCACTCCATCCTCCAAGGGGATAAATAGGAACAACCAACCAAACAAAACAATTTAACAAAATACATCATCTGATAAAATATTTAAATAGAGTAGAAAAGAACATACCACTTTTCTGTTCCACTCAAAACATAGATACATACATACATACGTACATACATACACATATATATATATAAACCTAGCATATATTTTATTTTAAAAGTCAACAGTATATTCATTTTACAGACAGCTCTAAGGTGTTTCTGTAATATGTGCAAATTTTACATGGCTTTTACCTCAGATGTACATTTGCAGGGTTGGAACCATCCCTGCTCCACTTTCCAAAAAAAAAAAAAAAAAGAAAGAAAAGAAAAGAAAAGAAAAAGCATAACTATTAATTTTTAATTAATTAATTTTTTTAAAATCTAATATTTCACCTTTGTGGCTACTACAAACCAATACACAAACATAAGTGATGGGAATCGGAATTCATGAAAAAAGATCTTTCTCATAACATCCAAGATCATGGGCCGGAACAGCAGAGAACATCAAAGGCTTAAGGTAACAAGTTCAAGGCATCCCTACAAGGCTGGTTTGATATTGACTAACCGTGGCACCAGTTAACCCTTTGTAGTTTTTATAAGAGAGACAGCGGGTTCTCCACTTTTACAGGTTTTGGCACTCATGGTTTTGATTATTCAAGAGTTATTTTATTTCATTAATTTTAAAAAATTCTTACTCTATTTGCCCCTGCCACAGAAATAATATGTTCTCTCTAAGAATCTCTAGGTCCTCCAGTCTGATTCTACGAGTGGGCCATTGAGTCATGTTGGAGGACCACAGAGTTGTGCTGTAGGACATAGAGATTCCTGGAGAGAACACTGCTCTAGGCATTGTTAGGTCCTCCAGCATGAAGCCGTCCAGCATTGTTAGGTCCTCTGGCAGCCAAGAAAGCCAATGCGATTCTTGGTTGCATCAATAAGAGTATGGTGTCTAGATCATGGGAGGTAATAGTACCACTCTATTCTACTTTGCTCAGACCTCATCTGGAATATTGTGTCCAGTTCTGGGCACCTCAATTCAAGAAGGATATTGACAAGCTGGAGTGTGTCCAGAGGAGGGCGAACAATACAGTGAAGGGTGTGGAAGCCATGCCCTATGAGGAGCATCTCAGGGAGCTGGGGATGCTTAGCCTGGAGAAGAGAAGGTTAAGAGGGGACATGATAGCCATGTTTAAATATTTGAAGGGATGTCATGTTGAGGAGGGAGCGAGCTTGTTTTCTGCTGCTCCACAGACTAGGACCAGGAGCAATGGATACAAACTACAGGAAAAGAGATTCCACCTAAACCTTAGGAAGAATTTCCTGATGGTCAAAGCTATTTGGCAGTGGAATATGCTGCCTCAATGAAGTGTGGTGGAGTCTCCTTCTTTGGAGGTTTTTACACAGAGCCTGAATGGCCATCTGTTGTGAGCACTTTGATGTGTGTTCCTGCATGGCAGGGGGTTGGACTGGATGGCCACTGTGGTCTCTTCTAACTCTATGATTTTATGACTCCATGTCCCACTTCTGCAAGAAGCCGGTCATGAAATCATGCTGGAGAATTAAGAGATTCCTAGAGAAGTGTTCCCAAGTTTTAAAAAAATGAGTTTGTGATTTTTATTTTTATTGTTTTTCCACATTCGTGGGGACCTTGCACCCAACACACCCAGGAAAGTGGAGGGCTCACTGTAATGGATTCCTTGCTATCAAAAGTGCTTGTCTGTGCTCACATCTTTTTCACAAGGGAAGAGTCATAGGAGTAAGAAAGCATGGAATTGTATATTCTCAATTGGTTGAATCAAGTCATGTCTGCAGTGGCATCTTCAGGTGTTCAAGCAGCTTTTTCATTTCACGCTGTAAATTTTGCCAGTGTTCTCTCTTTTGCTAATATTTGGCCAGCCATATGATTCCAATGTATTGCCACAGGTGATTTAGCTGAGGCTGGTAAATTTTGTATGCGCTTCCTATATTATCAGCACTTTTCTTTTCATCTACATAATGTAGTAGTATCATGAACTGACTGAGAAACAAGGCTAGAGAGAAAGCAGGGTTATATTTATCGTTCTGAGATGTATCCTTGAAAGAGGCTATTCATTAATATCAGGAAACAGATTATGGAGAAGTGTAGTTCAGTGGAGGTGTACCCACTTTGCATGCAAAAAAAGCTCTAGGTTCAGTCCTTACTTTCTCCAGTATTTTTTTTTAAATGAAAGAAAGATTTTTATGTAGGGGAGATGAGGAATGAACATTGCTGGAGCCCCTAGTCAAAGTAGGGTCAATATGTTAATGATGGGAATCCACACAAAGCTGTTGTGTGGTTTTCCTGACACCACAGATTGATAGTATAGCAGATCTGTATCACCCTGTGTGCTTGGTGAAGAACACTGGTAGAGCATAGAGACTCCCAACACTTCCCAAGAGACAGTTAGATTAAAAAATATTTGTGCCTGGCAGTCAGATTCATGATAAGCAGAACTGACATCCAAGAGAGGTTTAGTTTTGTTTGTTTTTAAATGGACGACAAAATGACCCAAACCTTTCTTCATTCTGCTTACAGGAGCTGACTGAATTGATTGCTGAATCTTTTGGGCAGTGTTAATTTGATTCTATTTCCACTTGTCACTGGAGATGTGGACTCAGTACAATTGTTAGACACAACTGGAGTAGCTCTATTAGATCAACTTTTATGTAACTCTGTTTGTTTCAGTGGGTCTATTCGGGTTGAGACTGCCAACTGGATTTAGCCCACATAGTGTTACCACAATCTGAACCAACTGGGTTTAAAATATCCTAGTAAACAACCAAGCCAGGATTAAAAAGACAAATATCACAACACATTTGGAAATTAACTGGAATGCATTAAATGCTTTATTTAATAAAACTTTCAAAAAGTTTAGAAAATGTAACACCATTTGATAGGCTGGTAGCTACATAACTACAAATCTGAAGCTGTTCAATAACATTAATGGAATAATGATCCAGAACTTACTGGGGTGCTAGTTTCAGGTAGTGGCAAAAATGGTGTGGGAGGTGCAATTTTAGGTGGCACAACTGGCTTCACCTTCCCAGTAGACATTGACATTTGCGTGGGATCTGGGAAAGAGAGGGGAAAAAACAGCTGGACCAGAGGTTTCAAGCCACAGGCTTCACTCTGATCAGGGGTTGACCTGTATAAGCCAGTCCCAGAGCTTCCTCCTTCAGTCTTCATTGGAGCTTTGTCTCCACCCTAGTATTGTGTTTACAGTCATGTGGCTGTTCTGGATGCTGTTTTCTCATGCTGCAACACCACGTTGGGGGCAAACTGTCATGGGACCTGGATCCAGGGTCCCTGAGAGTATAGGCAGCAAAGGTCATGCTCCACTGGCTGCCAGACACAAAGTGCTGGTTATTACCTTTGAGGCCTTGATGTTTGATTCCAGGTTACCTTCAGGATTACCATCTCCCATGTAATTCACACTCTGGTCCATTTCTTGCAGCCTGCCAGGCATAGGCTGAGTGCAGAGGACTTTTTCTTCAGCCGCCCCCAGACTGTGGAATGACCTGACTGGAAACGATTTGACAGCTGGATATACTGGATGAATTTAGAAGGGCAGAAAAGACTTATCCAGATGATTTTTTACATTATGAGTTTTAAAGTATGAACTGGTTGTTCTTAATATGTGATAGTTTTATATGCTCTTTTAACTGATGTTATGTGTTTTTAACTAGTGTCATGTTATTTTGATCTGTTGTTTTTGTTTAATCTTTGTTTTCCGTAACTTGATCCATAGAAAGAGGCAAGAAATAATAAATAAATAAATAAATAAATAAATAAATAAATAAATAAGGTAATAAGAAGAGTAACAGCCTTCTTCATTTACTAGAATGAGGAAAGACCTTTTTTTTCCGGTTCATGTCCCTTGAGAAATAAGTAAACTTTTTCCTTTGGGGGTCACATTGCTAAAATCTTAGTAAGACTTGCTAATGTTGAGCAGTCTATGGTTAAATACGGACAATTCCATCAAGTGCTATATTTTGAAAGAATATATGTCTGTGGTACATCTCAAATAGATGATATTGCACATGTTCTCTTTAACTGTCAATTGTAAGCCACAGTAAAGGTCCAGAATCTATAGACATTAATTGTCAGAACAAAATACTGAGATCCTATTAAACAATTATCTTATTCCCTTCAGGGCACTAACACATATGTAATCCTCAGAACTGCCAAGTTTATAGATAGGGCTATCTAACCGAGAAAACAATTTATAGAACATACTAGGGTTGCATGCTAGGGTAATGAATTAATCTAAATATGTATTGTCTCTGTATTTTACTATCTTCATTTTATCACAAGATGATAACCTATTATTACAAGTTTTGGTATTTACAGTCTTCTACATTATTCTCTTTATTTCGTCTTATATCTTATCACATTTTATCATATCTTACCTTATTTTAGCTTATTTTATTTTCCTCCTGTATTACTGTATTTTATAACATTTGATGTTATATCTTTTGATATGGTCAAATGACTAATCAATAAATTTATAAATTTAAATATTTGAAGAGATGCCATGTAGAGGAAGGAGAGGGCTTGTTTTCTGCTACTCCAGAGACCAGGACAAGGAGCAATGGATTCAAGCTGCAGGAAAGGAGATTCCACCTGAACCTCAGGAAGAACTTCCTGATGGTCAGGGCTGTCCGGCAGTGGAATATGCTGCCTTGGAGTGTGGTGGACTCTCCTCCTTTGGAGGTTTTTAAGCAGAGGCTGGATGGCCATCTGTCGGGAGTGCTTTGAGGGTGTTCCTGTATGGCAGGGGGTTGGACTGGATGGCCCGTGTGGTCTCTTCCAATTCTACATTTCTATGATTCTATGATTCTATACTGATACTGATACCAACTTGCTGATGCTGCCATTCTTCAGCATTCAGTCCCCCTAATCCTTTTTCTAGTCTCTAAGAGTAAAACCTCTGGATGAAGAATGCATCTTTTATTTAAAACAAGTGGATGCAATGCATAGATTCATGGACACTGCGAAAGCTAAGGTGTTTGAATCTGATCTGTCAATAAAGTAAATGCCCTAGCATATAATTCAGTGAAAAACCACACACATACTGTTCTTACTGTTCAAAAGTAATATTGTTATGCACACAGCACAATCCAGTCACTCCTGCTTGGCTCTGCCACCAGTGACAAACAGTTAGCTCTCCAGTTTTGTGAGGCTTAGGGGCATGAATATCACCATGCCGTACCCTCCTAATTTGTGATACAGCATAATTAGTGATAACTATTGTTTAATTGGCATAGAATAAATATAAGTCTCACACTCATGGCTGAATACCATGTGGAAAAAGGACTGTGGCTGGGAGTTTCATGCTAAGATGGATGACCACAGCACGGTCAGGTCATAAGTTCGCGAGGATTAGCTAGGGGGCCTGACTTAATAGGTTTAAGATGATGTAAGTGATATAAGAGATACTTCCATGTCACTCAGTTAAAAGAATGGAAAGCATGCCACCCACACAAACAACAGTGCAGCTTGAGGAGGAAGAGCCTCTGGCCCCAGGGTCTACAGTACCGATCTGGTAGATCTCCCTGAGTCAGAAGGTTCTACCAGTGGTGAATCTGTTGGATACCTTCATGGGGTGGGAGCACACTTGAAGAGATCATGTTTAGAGAAGCTCCCTTCATGTAACTAATTCCATAGAAGTAGTTGTAGAAGTAGCTTGACATTTTCCCCTTTTTAGCGAGAAGGCAGAACATGGCAGTGGACAGAGAAAGTAGAGTAAAAGCCTTCCCATTTTTTCTTCTTATGACATTTTTCTCCTGGCTCCTTCACAGACAGTCCAGCAAAGAATACCCCTGGAACTGCACAGCCATTGAGCCACAGCACCTCCTGGCTGAGCATCTGCTCTGCAAAATCACCCAGCTGTAGACAGTAGCAAACCATAGCAGATATATTTGTTCATACTTGTCTGTGACTGGTTTGCTATGCATGGACCATGGAGATGCAAAATGTTTACTTGGAAAGCAGAATCAAGATTTTCTGTCAGTATGCCCCAAAAGCAGAATCACCAGAATCACTGTAGCCTTGATGAGGATGTAATGCCCTGGTAGTTAGCTGTCCACAGACTGCAGACCCCTCTTCATCCTGCGATGTGGCAGTAGTTATGGTGGCAGCATGAAATGTTGGCGATCCTTTCGTGGTATATATTTTCCTTGGTACTGCCTTTTGTGCTGTCTGTTCTCCTTGGTACTGCCGAAGGGCACATATCTCCCATTGAAATCAACCTGGTCACTCCATGTTGAAATATGCAGGTTGCAGATTGGAAAATACAACCCTGGATCATAGAGCAAACACTTATTTGAAACAAGGGCCACTAAGTTGGTTCATCCGTCTTAACTCAAACCACTTGCAATACGAGCCAAGAGACAATCTGGTTCAAATCACAGGGTATGCTAGTCCCAAACCTCACTCAGGAGTAAGGCAAATACACCCTCCAATTCGGCCACTGGCACCCAATTGTAGCCATATTTGACCTGTTGATGAGGGATGCAGCCACACTAATGCAGGCAGAATCCCCATCATGGGCTTCGCATGTATTGAAAATGGATATGTGGATGTGTTCTCTTTTAGTATTTCTGACCATGCGATATAACCTAGTATTTCCCTAAGTTTACTGAAATAAGTTTTCTTAAAGTCTAGAATATGTGTCTGACTACACTTGGCTTCCCCTTTCTGTTGTATAACAAACTCCAGGAAAACATGGTCACTCCCACCTAAGGGTCCCACCACTTCCACCCCATTAACCAAGTCATCACTGTTGGTTAGATTTAGATCTAAAACCTTCCACCTTCTGGACAATGAAATTGTCTGCAAGGCAAGTGAGGAGTTAGTTGGATCTTATATTTTTGGCAGAGCTTGACTTGCAGCAAATATCAGGATACTTGAAATCATCCATTACTACTACATCTCTCCTTTTCTGGATGTTTGGTCATCTGTTCCAGGAAGCCATCCAAATCCATGTTGAGTAATAGGGGTTTCATCCCACACTTTCTAAATGAGGGATTTTTTTCATGCTGGCTATGGCTAGGGGCAGTGTAGGAGTTGCTGAGTAGTTGTGTCTTGCTAAATCCCGCTCCCTTTTTCTCCGAGCTTCTTTTGTCCTGTCACTAAATCACAGCACCTTGCAAACAAGGAGCAACAGTACTTGATCACTACTGGATGGAGCACCACATTGTCAGGTGCTTCACAGGCATTAGGAATAATTCTCTCTGACTAGGTACTGGAATGTGGATTCCATGGTAGTCATGGCCTGCCATAAGCATCACTATCACACTTGTTGCAAAGATGAGATGCACATTTTATTTATTTAAAGTGGTATACCCTTGACTGAAGCACAACACACTCCTTCCATCTGGGATGGTGACCCTCTTGTTCCAAGCATGCAACTTTGAGGGATGCTGTGACATAACCCAGTTGAAGAGGAAGAGATCTTGATAAAATGTTACTTAAAGACTCTTGAGTACACAGTATGCAGTGGACAACTGTGAGCAGCCAATGCTGTTACCCCAAAATGTAGGTGACTTGGGGGTCCCTCCATAATGCCAGTAGCTCCTTTCAAAGGTGAGGAATTATTAGCTCAAATTAGGAGGCCTGCAAGAGGGGGGTAACCTAGTGAGATCTTCCACCAATGTTTGTGAGGTCTCTGTAGGGAGAAGCCAGCCAGAGATTCAAAAGTAAATTAAAATGTATTTTATTGAGGGAAATTCAGTCTCACACATGCACAAGATCCAAACAGCCACACACTCACACAAGGCCAACCAAGGGAAAAGGAAGGAAAGTTTAAAGATAGTGAGATTTCAGGGTAAAATGGACAATATTTACCAGTTTAGAAGAGTAGTGAAGAAGCAGAAATGTGGCTTAGACTTACATCTAAGGACAGTACACAAGTTGGAAATCAGAGGATGCCAGCAATTGACATACTGCAAACTAGCTGCTGAAAACTGTGGAGGTTTATACTCTATTTCCCACCCTGAAGGGGTGTGAGTTAATAGCTTTCTGGCAGAGCAAACAAAAGGGGTCAGGAATGGACTGATTGTTGACAAAATATTGATTTTCTGGCAGCTTCTCAATGCCTTGGCTGGGTAATGAGACTGAGGAAGATTTTGGTAGGAAAGGTGCACCACAGGTGTGCTTGCTTACTGCAGCTGGGCTTGACTATCATTTTCTGAGGTTGGGCAGTTGAGAGGATTATCTTAGAGCCATTGAATCAGGCTTCCCAGCTAATCCTCAGTGAATTTATGACCTGGCCATGCTTAGGTGACTTCTGACCTACTTTTGCACATCTTCCCAGCCAGCCTCCCTTCTCCATATGGCCTTTCAGCCATAAATGTATATGACTTAATTTCATGCCAATTCATATTTGCCAATTAGACAATATCAAACTATGGGGTGTATGGATGCTAACAATCCCAACATAGAGAACTCTTTGAGGTAGTCTCTTTGAGACTTCAGTGGGAGAGAGGGTTTCCCCCCCCCTTTTTTCCCCTTTTTTAAAATTTTTTATGAAAGAGCATTCATTAGAGACAGTTGGGAATAAAGTTAAAGGAGTCAGTTGTGAGAGTCTGAGGGGAGTGTGTGTGTTGTTAGTGTATGAGTGGATTTAAGGAAAAGAATCTGACATAACTTAATTTGAACAGTGTTCATTGTTTGGAATTAAGAACTGGAACCTGAGAGCAATCATTCTGTTATTAAATAAAGTTAAGCTATTGGTTATTTTGTAAAACTGACTCTGGACAGTTTCATTTACTCTGAAAAAAAGGGCGAGTTAAACTTATCATAAAGAAAGCAAATCTAATGCATACACTAATCCACCGTGAGGTCACCTGAAGGTCTAGGACTCCAGATCCAAGGAGGGATTTTAAAAACGATCTGGAGGGCAAGGTGACAGCAACAGGTTTACAAGCCTAGGAACTGTGGGGCCAGCATGAGAAGGAAATCTATCACAGACACACTTAGAGCAGCGGGTGAAGAAGGGGACACCCACCATATCAGCCAAATCAGGTGAATCAGCCTTGGTGATCAGTGGGGTGAAAAATTCACAGCCAGACCATGCTCACATCCATTAGAGTGGTATAGTGCCTTCATGAACTCTGTCACTGTTTAAAGGATTGTATGTTTGCTTTGAGATGTGATCTGTTGCTTGTAGTAGCTTGCTTCTCTCAGTGTTTGCTAGTTATTGTGGTGGTGGTGGTGGGTTGTATGCACTGCAGTAATGTCTGCAAGACCATAAGAGGTCATCTAACTAGTGTGAGAAGTCAAGGGGATAGCGGAAAGCGAAGAGTTTTGCAAATGAATTGATATGCACACCATCATGAGATGATGGTGGATACAGAAATATATGTAAACCAGAAAGCAACTGTAGTTGAGAAAATTTTAATTTTTGCTTTTAGTGCTGCCATTGCTGGCAAAGGCTAGGAATGGCTGCTTTTTTATAAGGTGAGGGTGTGTGTGTTACATGAACTCAATAGAAGAGGCTAGAAACAACTGTATGCAGACAGCCAAAGTTAAGAGTAATATTCACCTCATCTGAATCCACACATTTTATAACATTGGTGACTTCCATTCTTACTACTGATAGTATGAAAAGTATTCATTCTTTTAAAATATTAGTTCTTTATGGGGAGCACTGCTTTGCTTTCCTAGAAATAAAGATAATATAACACTTTACTCTGAATCACTTAAACTTACCTTTTTCTGGAATCCCCAGATGAATACCATGTGGTCACTCTGGATTTTTGACAATACAAATCAGTTACAGCAATAAAGAAATAACCTCTGCGACTTCTTTATCTCTCTGTCTATTAAACTGCATGATGAATGACTGCTTTTTCCCATTCTTGCACAGCAGTCACCAGAATTGAAGCAGTACATTTATCAAGCAGATGCGTCTATGGAGAAAGCTGTACTTCACAAGAGTGCTGCTCTTTGGTATGATCTGTAGCACTCTGTAGTAGAATGTGGCGGGAATTGGCTTAAAATTAAATTATGCCCTAGGAGTCTCCGTAAATTTTTGGGAAACAATGCTAGCAAATTTCTTTCATAGTTGGAAGAGATCACAAAGTTCATCGAGCCCAGACCTGTCAAAGCATTCCTGAGAGATGGCCATCCAACCTCTAAAAACCTCCAAAGAAGGAGACTCCACCATACTTTGAGGCAGCTTATTCCACTGCTGAACTGCTCTTACCATCAAGAAGTTCTTCCAAATGTTCAGATTGAATCTCTTTTCCTGATGTAGTGAGTGAGACAATGCCATGCAACCACATAGCCAATGAGAATGGCGTCAATCAGTTGCCTAGAAACATGGGAATCTGCTCCTTTCTACTACTGCACTTCAGCTGTGAAGCTGAAGTGGAGATTATTGTAATTGCAAGATGTATCACAGACAAAACTATTCATGCCCAAAGGTTATCTATCTCTGGAAAGTCTACAGGCAAAGAAACCGGTGCAGGAGATGGGATTTCTCATGTTGTTTCCCGTTTTAAAAATTAAGTTTACACACTATGCTTCTAAAGATTTGTTCTTGTGGAAGGCCTAGAGCAGGGCTTTCCAAATGGTGTGCCGCGACACATTAATGTGTTGCCTGAAGTGTGTAGGTGTGTCACCTGCAATCTTGGAACTGTATGTTATTATTTATAAATAATATATTTTTAAAAATATATGAAAGGTTTTTATGAGATATGTTGTGTCCCCATACATTTTGTTATTACAATTTATGTATGTGTCTGTATCTCTTATAAGGGGTTTGTTTAACTTCTGGTTTGCCGATAAAACTGAATTACTGTGTTGCGAAATGATCCATGTCTAAAAAAGCGTGTCACCAGTTTGAAAAGTTTGGAAAGCTCTGGCCTAGAGTAAGATGGGAATGTGGAAAGTTCAGACTTTCTTATCCTTGGCTGATCTGCACATCCTGAAATCACTCAAGAGACCTCAAATCTAACAGAGTGTTTTTGGTTGTCATCCAAGTTGCAGTGCCTAGTTAAAAAATAAAGTCAAAACCAAAGATGGCAGTGCTCATAGCTTAGCTTTTTCTTTTGGCCTGTACTCTTGAGGAAAGAAGAGTGGGCTGCCACCCACAAGCTTGCCATGCCGACCTACTACCCACATGCGCCTTCCCTACTTTTCCAGGTGAGAATGAATGAACTGAAGCAAGTTAGGCTTTTTCCATTTTTTGTCCTAGAAAAGAATACACCCTGTATGCCAACTAGACAAAAGCACCAATGAGATCTGAGAGGGGAAAAAATGCTTATTCTAAAGTAAAAAGAATGAAATTGGGTATTTAAGGCATATAGGTCAGAGCACCTCTCTCCAGGTAGTTCACTAAGAAGTTATAAAGATTAAAAAAAAACAAGTTACATTTAAAAAAACCTTTCAACCAAACACCAGGTAGAGAACGTACAGAATCCCTGACACACTACTTACGGAGAAGCACATAGAGCTGGAAGAGACCACAAGGGCCACTGAGTCCAACACCACACCATGCAGGAATCCAGTGTCAGAGCATTCTTGACAGATGGCCATCCAGCCTCTGTTTAAAAACCTCCAACAAAGGAAACTCCACCACGACATATTCCACCGTTGAACTGCTCTTACCATCAGGAAGTTCTTCCTAATGTTTAGATGGAATCTCTTTTCCTGAAGCTTGAAGCCTTTGTTGTTCTGCCTTTAATATGATTTTAAAGTTTTAAAATTAATTATGTTTTAATAAAATAGCTAGTTTAACTGTTTTTTTTCAAATTACCACATTTGGCTATATCATGTTTTGTTGTAAGGCGCTTTGTGTCCCATGTTGGAAAAAGTAGGCATGTGAACTAACTAAATAAATATATAAATCATCAGACTGCAGAACCTGAAAAGTTACTTGTTAAAAATTAATTATTTGTGAGTGAAAGTTTCAGGATCCCAAAAGTAGTTAGTTGCTATCACAGCTGGAATTTTAAAAGTTTTTTTCTATTTTGAGAGTTACCATAATTCAGCTGGAGAGCCAGAGTGGTATAGTAGCTTCAGCATTGGACTGGTACTCTGGGAGATCAGAGTTTGAATCCCTGTTTAGCCATGGAAACCCTCCGGATGGCCTTTGGCAAGTAACACTGGCTCAGCCTCAGAAGAAGGCAATGGCAAACCCCCTCAGAACAAATCTTGCCAAGAAAATCCACTAGGGTTCCCAGAAGTTGGAAATCACTAGAAGGGACACCACAACAATATTCCAAATCCTCAAATAAAAGCATCTAATTAGCTTATAATTCTAATTACTCTAATAACATGTATTCTAATTTGCATTCTCATTATGTAAATTCAGAATATTAATTTTCACATTTTTCTATTTTTGTATCATTTTAATATTAACAATGTTATGAGAGGACCAGTATAGAGTAATGTTTAGAATAGAATGGAGAGACCAACATCCAACTCTGTGCTTGATCATGGAATTTACCATGTGACCTTAGGCCATCTCTATCTTTCAGAAAAGACAATTATAGTTACAGTATGTTATGGCATTGTTGCAGAGTTAAATAGTGAGAAGGGAGTAATGTAAAGTGGGCATATACATTCCTAGGGCAATACAAATAAAAGAACAAAATTATTAATGGTATGATGTCATGCACAGGCACTTCAAATGTGAGTCACATCAGATAACTGTATCTTTAAAAAAACTGATGGAAAAAGGAATAGATCCACGAAAATAGTACAGATGCCCTGAGAGTGGTTGTCATTTGATTCAAGGTGTAAAATCCAGAGGAGAGGAAGGATTTGTTCTTGCAGCATTAATAGCAGTAAAAAAGTAAAGTAATTGCAAATCAAAGTAGCTGCAGGAAGAAAAAGCAAGTTGTGAATTTTTCAGAGATACAGCTTAAATATTTGACTATATTAAGATAATTTACTTTAACTTTCTTTATCCTACTTAGCTTTTCATTACAACACACATGCTAATCAACTTACCTATAGTATGACATCTGTGTTATCACCCAATTATTAGAATCATAGAATCATAGAGCTGGAAGAGACTTGTTACTCTGTGAACTGGGGGTCCCGGGAGGGACACCAAAATGTGCTCAACTAAAGGTGGGGAAAATTAGCTCAGAGCACTGCTTAGCGTTTCGAGAGGCAGGGTAACATAGCGAGATCTTGAACCCTATGTCTACGGGGTCAGCTCGAGTCGAGTCAAGTAGCACACAAAAGTTGAAATAATAAACGATATTTATTAAATACAAGCAAAACAGTGTATGTGACACACTCATACAAGATAACTAAAGAAAATAAAGGTTGGAGTGGTATAGAGGGATTTTTAGAGGGATTGCTGGTTTGGGTGATACTTCACCTGTCCTGAAGCCCAGAAAAATAGAGAGCAAAGCTGGGGCGCGATGTAGCTCAGCTCGTGGAGCTGAGGGGAGGCTCGCCAAGCAAAGCGGCAGCAAGGCGGGATGAAACTTGGGAGCGTTCCAAGGAAGGTCTCGGAATCGAGGGATTTTATAAAGAGAATTGTGACTGCAGGCTATGCCGTACTTGGGAGAAAACAATAGATTTGGAGTTGGAGACAAAGCCTCCGAACGGTCACAATCTGAATGATTGAGTTATCGTAGCAGTTCTCAATAGAGTAGCCAGTATGCAAACGCAGAGTACTTGGGTATTGTATAGGTTACCCATCAAGCTGCCATCGCGGCGCAGAGGCTCTTTTGTAAGTGGCGTGCATGCTTAATGAGAGTACTTGCCTGGAGGTCTCCTAAAGCAGTGAGTCAGCTATTTCTGGCCTGCCTGTATTGTAGTTTGAATATTACGGCTATTAATGGCCGAGCTTATTTACGTGCTTGTCCGGTGGCCTCGCAAGCACATGAAGAGGAATAGAGAAGTGAAGCTGAATTATGATATCAAGAGGATATCTTTAATATCCCCAAAGCTCGGACTAGCCAGGGCACTAACAGACTACAGGGGCCATCCAGTCCAACCCCCTGCTACGCAGGAACACACATCAAAGCATTCCAGCAGATGGCCATCCAGCCTCTATTTGAAAACCTCCAAAGAAGGAGACTCTACCGTACTCCATTGAGACAACATATTCTACTGCCAGACAGCTCTGACTGTCAGAAAGTTCTTCCTGAGGTTCAGGTGGTATCTCCTTTCCTGCAGCTTGAATCCATTGCTCCTTGTCCTAGTCTCTGGAGCAGCAGAAAACAACCCCCCTTCTTCCTTTACTTGACATCCCTTCAGATATTTAAACATGGCTACCATCTCCCCTTGTAAGCTTCTGTTCTGCAGACTAAACATGCCCAGCTCCCAAAGCCACTCCTCATAGGGTTTCATGGCTTCCAGACCCTTCACCATTTTGCTTGTCCTCCTCTGGACACACTCCAGCTTGTCAATATCCTTCTTGAATTCAGGTGCCCAGAACTGGACACAGTATTGCTTCCTAAACCATATGTAAAAGCAACACTCCATGTATCTGATAGAGGAGCTATAGTCTGGAAAAGGCTTATGACAAATAAAATTTGTTAGTCTTTAAGGCCCACTAGACATTGTTGCTTTTGCTCTAAGAGATGAACACAGCTACCCGAAAAACTGAGAGGTATTCTTTTCTGTAAGAATCAAACTCAATTGTCAATCCAATGTGGTAGCCCTATTTCCCATGCTTAACACTACCTCCCAAATATTACTTCTAGTCAATATAAATCCCTTCTACATCTTCACACTCATAGTTGTTGTTTGTTCCTCAGCTATAGCTTGCATTTGTAGAGGGAGATGGTATTCCTAATGAAAAGACTTTGTCATTGTCTGAATCCGTTTCTCAAAAATTTGAGGATTGAAATCAAGCATCCACTTCACTGAAGTATCAAGATGTGTAACTGAATGTTAAATGTTAAAGATTGTCCATTTATGGTTATGAAAGCTGGGCAGTGAAGAAAACTGATAAGAAAATCAACTCTTTTGAAATGTGGTGCTAGAGAAGAATTGTATGGATACCCTTGAATGCTAAAAAGACAAACGAATTGGTCCTAGAGCAAATTAAGCCTAAAACCTCCCTATAGACCAAAATGGATAAACTGAGGCTGTTGTATTTTGGCCATATCATGAGAAGATGTGACTCACTAAAAGAGACAATAATGCTTGGAAGGTGGACAGCAGCAGGGAAAGAGGGAGACCATGTTGCAGATGGATAGACTCAGTCAAGAAAGACCAGTCCCTGAGTCTGCAAGACCCGAGCAGGGTGGTTGGAGACAGGGTGGCTTGGAGGTCTCCTATTCATGGAGTCTCTATAAATCAAAGCTGACTGAACAGCAGGTAACAACAACCCACCTCAATAATGTAGTTGTACAGAGAGCGTGAGAGCCAGCATGTTGTAGTGGTTTGAGCATTGGACTAGGACTCTGGAAACCAGGGTTCAATTCTCTACTTGGCCACGGAGACCTTGGGTGCATCACACTCTCAGTCTCCAGAAAACCTGGGATATGTTCACTATAAGTCAGAAATAACTTGAAGGCACACAACAACAATAGATAGTTTAAACAATTTATATCCTCCCCTTTGTCGAATGCTGCTACTTTGTGTTGCTCAGGAAAACACATGTATGGTTTCCACGTTGTTTATTGGAAACACAACAGGCTAGTAACACCAACGTTGCTGGAGTGAAAACCTTTGCTTCAGTGGTTATGTTGTATAGCAAAACACATTGATTCATCAGCATCTCTTCCTGCCACTCATTGGTAGTTCTTCCAGGTTTATACTGTTGGATAGTGTGGATAGAGTTAACAGACTTGTTGCTGCGCTGTTTCCTTGAGACGCTTGCTCATATTTGTGTATTGGGCAAGGTCACCCAGCTGTCCCTCAATATTATGATAAAAGTCTAATATGTTGAGACTACTGTATGTACAAGTCACATGCTTACTTGATGTTGTGCAGCTGTGTATGTTTTCCCTACAAAAGAGGCTTGTCCGAGTAGTCTCTCTTCTTCTTCCATCTTTTGCTTCTGCCTCGCGTTCTGTACGCGTCTGTTCTGTTTTGCTCCCTGTGGCGTGCATTCTACCACAGGGCACTATGGATGGAACTTAGCTGTTTGTTTTTGTCATTTGTTGGCCGCAATAAATCTGTAACGATGCCTTTGCGGTATGCGTGGCTGTTTCTCCCTCCTGGCTGCGAGCTGCACAGAGCGTGGCTGTGCGAGGCAAGGTGGTCTTGTTTTTCTTAAACATGTACCCCTCTCTTATTTTTCTGACAGGTTATGGGGCGCCTGTCGCACGCTTCCACTGTGCTAGATGGATGCCAGGAGGAGCCACTGTTTTTGTTTTTTAAGGCAAGTTTTTGAGGCGAGGTTTTGATTTGTAAGGTCCTGCTGGCTGGTGAGTTTTTGTGCTGCTGTTAGTTATGGCTCACGCTATGCCTGGTAGCCTGCCTGTTGCGAGGTTGAATGGCACGAATTACTTGGCATGGGCTGCAAAAATGGAGCGTTTTCTCCAGGGAGAGGGTGTTTGGGGCGCCTTTACAGACCCCATAGATCTCCCAGGCAATGCAGCTGAAGTAGCAAGGAAAACGAGCCATGCTATGTCTCTCCTCTTCCTATCAGTGGAAGACGACCAGCTCATGCATATTAGGGACCTTGATACGCCTCGTGCCTGTTGGCTAGCCCTCAGAGAAGTTTTTGTTAGCCAGACAGCAGCCGCTAAACACGCTCTCTTGTTTAGGCTTTACAACACCAAATTAGCACATGGTGTTTCAGTCAGACAACACCTGGCAGAATTGTCTGACCTGTTCACAGCTCTTCGTGAAAGAGGCAGAGTTTTGGACGAAAGCGACAGGGTGTTTTGTATCCTGAATTCCCTGGATTCCAACTGGGAATTGCTGGTGGCTTCGTTGCAATCCATTCCAGAGCGAGATTTGACGGTGTCTTTGGTGATGGCCAGGCTGCTGGAGGAAGAAGAAAAGCGAGCCAGGAATGCGGTGACTCCCACACAGGCTGCTGCGGCTGCAGAGTCAAGCTCCGGAAGAAAGGCTTCACAGGTTGCAGAGAGCAAGCAGGAGGGGCTGGTGAGAGCTCATGCCGTCCGGAGGTGTTTTCGCTGTGGGTCTGCTTCACATCTTCGACGCGATTGTCCACTGCAGTGGCAAGGGGAACAAAGTGCCCGGGGTGCCAGAGGTCGCGGCAGAGGTTTTAGAGGTTGCAGGAGTCGTCCACGGGTTGCTGTTGCCACAGACGTTGCTGTTCCTGAAGATTCGTGGAAAGCTGATGACTCCGTCTGGCTCCTCGACAGTGGTTGTTCGCAGCACCTAGTCAACACGGAGGAGTTGTTTGACTCTCTGTCTTCTGCCAGTGTTTCCACTGTTACTCTGGCAGACGGTGCCACAGCTAAAGTGCGTGGTGTAGGTACTGCTTATGTCCCAGCACTTGATATGTGCCTTGAGAATGTATTGTATGTGCCTTCCCTCGACTTCTGTCTGCTCTCAGTTGGTGAGCTGACAAAGTCTGGCTTTGAGGTGATGTTTACTGGGAAAGTCCTCAAGGATGGGAATGTGTGTGCTGTGGCTGCTCGAAGAGAGAAATTGTACATGCTCATGCCACATCACAAAGTGTGTAATGTGTTTGGTAACAGTCCCAAGCATAATGAATGGATTCACTTCCTCCATCGTCGTATGGGGTATGCAAGCTTCCCCGTGTTAAAAAAGTTGGCAGGTTGCTGTAGAGGGTGCTCACTCAAACCCTGTGGTATTTTCCTTGATTGTGCTATTTGTAAACAAGCCAAATCTAAACAGCTACCTGCTCCCAGTGTCAGTTCACGTGTGCCCACTGCTCCTTTTCAGTTGGTGCACTGTGATGTGGTTGGTCCGATGTGTAAACCGTCCTTGAGAGGTGCCAGATTTTTCTTAATCCTGGTAGATGATTTCAGCAGGTATACCTTCTGTTACCCGATGAGGCAAAAGTCAGAGGTGAGCCAGATCCTCAAGAATTGGTTTCCCTGGTGGCAAGGCAGTTTGGCTACTCCCTTAAGATGTTGCAATCCGATAGACGTGGAGAATTCCTATCAGAGAGCTTGCAACAATGGTTCAAGAAGAAAGGGATTATTCACAGAACAACTGCCGCCCATTCCCCTTTTCAGAATGGGGTTGCTGAACGCAATGCAGGGGTCCTTCAAACTCTCATGCATAGCTTGCTTGGAGATGCAGATCTGCCTCTGAGTTTCTGGGGTGAGGCAGTTCAGACTGCATGCTACATACATAACAGGCTCTGGAACTCAGTAGTACGGACTACTCCCTATGAGTGCATGTTTGACAAACAGCCTTCAATCTCCCATATGAAGGTGTTTGGTAGCTTTGCTTGGGTGCACATCCCCAAGAGTCAAAGAAAGAAGGGGGAACCAAAAGCCCAGCGGCTGAGATTTGTGGGCTACGAGCCTAACTGTAAAGGGTTTCCTTTCTTTGCCAGTGGCACCAGTTGTGTTGTGTCTAGGAATGCCACGTTTGAAGAACACACAAATTGGCCACGTGTTCAGGCTGCTTCCGAAGTTCATCTCCCTGTTTTCAGTGAGCCTTTCACTCAGACAGATCAGCCTTCAGCCTCCGCTCCCAGTCCCTCAGGGGTTAAGTCTGAGGAGGGGGAAGCGCAGGAAGGGAGGGCTGTGAGAGAAGCTTCAGTACTACTGAAAGGGGAGAGAGAACAAAGATTTGCTGTTAAAAGGTCTCGGAGTGCTGAGGGAATTAACGACTCCTCGTCGGATCGTTCTTTTCCCAGGAGGTCTGCCAGAACAACAAAGGGTGTGCCCCCCAAAAGGTTCTCCTCCTCTTCTTCTCTGTCGGTTCGTGTGTGTTTTGTACACTGCGAGCCTACTTGCTTTGCCGAAGTCAAAGAAATGCCCGAGCGGCAAGCAAAGCCCTGGTAGGTGGCTATGCAAAGCGAAATGGATTCCATTGTTCAGCACAGCGTGTTTTCCTTGTGTGAAGTGCCGAAAGGTGTGAAACCAATTGATTGCAGATGGGTTTACAAACTAAAAACTTCAGCTGATGGGCAGGTGAAACATAAGGCTCGTCTTGTAGCTAGAGGATTCCGACAAAGCGAGATGTCATTTGATGAAACTTACAGTCCCACTGTGAAAATGCAGTCAGTCAGGCTGGCTCTAGCCATAGCAGCTCAGAGGGGAGCTGCAGTCACACACTTTGATATCACTACAGCCTATTTGAATGCAGAGCTGCAGGAGGATGTGTTCATGTTGCAGCCTGATGGGTTTGTGGTTGAAGGGAAAGAGCATCACGTTTGGCTGTCTTTGGATAACTCCTGAACAAAAGCCTGAACTGGTATGCTACTCTGACAGTGACTTTGCTGAAGACATTACAGACCGCAAAAGGACATCTGGTCATGTAATCAAGTACAGTGGAGTTATAATAGACTGGAAAGCCAAAAAGCAAGGGGTTGTTGCTGTTTCCACTGCTGAGGCAGAGTTTGCCAGTCTCTCTGCCCTCTGCAATGAGGTAATTTGGTATTTGCAGCTACTGAGAGACTTAAATGTGTCTATCAGTGTGCTCGTGCAAACCTATTGTGACTCTCAAGCGTGCATTCAGATGGCTATGTCAGATAGAATGAAGGCGAGGACGAAGCACGCCTTCCTATAATCCTATAATTGCCAAATGGGTTTTCTTTGGTTAAAGCAACTCCAGTCTACAGTCACTTTGATCTTTAGAAATTCTTCCCTGGTCCTTAATATTTTAATTCTACCCCCCATTGCATTCCCAAGCCTAATCCTCACAAATTACCCTCCAATTGCTATCATCTAAACACAAAACCAAACCATTATTTACCTAAACTGGCCAATGGCTATTTATTGCCCCAGCCAACAAACAATACTTACCACTTGGTCATTAACACACCAGCCTACACTAATTCTTAATTACTGTCCTATCTCAGTCCTGCACAGCTGATAAATCAAACAAACAAACTGAATATCCCCAAGCTTGTTACTTACTTCTAGGCAGTAAGCAAAGAGCCACAAATAAAGTCCAACATAAAGTCCAGCAGAGTTTCATGGCAAGGGAGTATCCAAGGTCAATCCAAGCATTTGTCAAGGCATTCAGCAAGATAGCAGATCAGATAAGCTCTGACAGCTCCTGGAGGGGAAGGATGCCAGCTAAATAGGTCCTGAGCCTAGCGCAGCTGTGCCTTGATTGATTGTTGCTGGTTATAAATTCTGAGAGAGTGATACCGAGTCTCTCTTTGCTGCCTGTGCTGTGTGAAGCTGCATCTGTGTAAGTGTCCCTCTATATCTGAAGAGGCAGGACTCTTTGTTGGAGCTGACACCATCCCCTGTTCTGTTTCTGGCACTGTAACCTCTCTCTGTACAACAGGCCTTGGCATGCCTTCTGTTTCAGCCTCTGGTGTGCCCTCTGCTTCAGACTCTGAGTCAGAGTCCATGCTCTGGAAGCAGGCATGACACCTACATCCCCACTGTTCCCATTTACACTCAGCATTTCTACACAACTACACATGCTCCCCACTCATTCCCCAGATCTCTACATGTCTAGGAGAAATAATGACATGACACCCTTTTGTCTTTCCATTCCATACAAGATAACTGCTTCAGCATCAGAATGCCTGGAGTAATGAACTGCACCACTCCTCTTCTCCTGGAGGAATTTTCTGCTGCTGCTTCTTCACCTCTCTCCTTTATGTCTTCCTAACTTGCCCCATCCCTTTCTTCACCATCCATGGCTTCACCTCACAGTGGTGCCACAACTTGTTCTCTTGCTTTGTACTCCCACCCCTACCTTATTGCTTCACCATCTACCATACTTCCCTTCCTTTCAGCCTGCCTCACGCTTACCTCTCTTGCTCCTTGAACCTGCCAACGCACCTTCCCTCTTCCTCCTCAGTTTATTCAGCTTACACCCTCAAAATGCATTCCTTCCTTCCTTATCACACTCCATCGCTGTACTTCTCACTCATCTTTCCTTTTCAACCTTGCGCTTACACAACACTTTCCTCCCTTCTTGCTCTCCATCACTTGTGCCTGTCATGCTTCTGGCTCACATCCTGTGCTGCTGTACCTCCCACCCCTTGCACCAAGGTTCCCTCTTGCCCTTCCCCTCCAGCATGCCCAACAAAGGACCCAGCTAGGGTACAAGTTCTTGAAGAAGAAGCTGCAAAACAGCTCTCCTAGGAATCACCTAATTAACCTAAGTGAGTTTAAGTCTGAACAGGTGAGATGCCAGAGCACTGGAGAAAGGTGAACATTATCCCTCTCTTCAAGAAAGTTAAAAAAAAAAAAGATGATCAGATGAACAAAGATGAACTACAGACCATTCAGCCTGATATCAATACTGGGAAAAATATTAGATTGGATTATAAAGCAGTCTGTTTGCAAGTACTTGCTGACAATGCAGTGACTAATAGGAACCAGCATAAGTTTGTCACAAATGAATCCTGCCAAACTAATCTTATGCCTTTGTTTGATGGGGTCACTAGTTCAGTAAATTATGGGAATGCGGTATATGTTGTTTATCTTGTTTTCATCAAAGCATTTGATAAATTCCTCAATGATACTTTCATTAGCAAACTGATTTAATGTGGCCTAGATGAGAACACTGTCCATAATTTGTTGGAAAACCATGTTCAAACATTCACCGCCAATGTCTGCATTGCAAGAAAGTCTCAAGTGGAGTAGTGCAGGGCTCAGTCCTGGGGCTGACACACTTCAATATTTTTCTCAACGACTTAGATGATGGATTTGAGGGATTCCAACACAGGCATGGTTCTGCCACCCCTATATTCTTTAGAAGTTTGAAGATTCTTTGCCTTATATCTGTTGCTCTGAATCTGTTTGGACCTTCTGGGAGTTGGTGTACTGGTCACCTAGCTTCCAAGGTTGCAGAACCCAGCCCTATCCAACAGTCAGAACAATAGCTGTGATCCCTTTGTGTATTCTTAAGCCTTGGTCTATCAGGAAATTAACAGGAGAATAAGGCCATTTCCATACTACAAAAGGGCTATTATTTCACTTTCAACATCCTATGGAATCCTGGTGCCTGTAGTTTAGGGAGGGGCATTTAGAATTCTTAGCCAGAGAGCTGAACTTATATTGTTTTCAAGCCACTATTCATTTCTTGATTAATACGCAGCTGGATTATTCCTTGTTTTATTGAAGCACTGTTCCAGTATTGACACCCTCATAATGTTTAGATGCTGCTGCTTTGTTTTAATCAACATCTGTACTCCCGCTGCATTTGAGGTTGTCTGTACTAATGCATCTATAAGGGTGTTCCCCTTCATATGGGGGGATGAAGATTTTACATTCTGATGCCCTGGTTCATATACAGCTTCTATCAATGAATTGTCCTGCTTAAATTTAGCAATAGATTTCCACTTATTTATGTGCTTCAGTGGTTTCTTTTTATTCATCAGGAACCCATTTGACTCCCATGTGTCCATCTGTGCAGACCTGGCTAAATGTAGAGCTTTTTATAATTAAGATGGATTGTTTCTTTTTACCTGCTTTGTTAAGCGCTATTTCTAAGGCAGCTAGATTAGCATTGGGCTAAATGATTGCCAATGGGAAGTTTTAATTCTTTCAGGATTTGCAGTGTCCATTGATCCACTGAGTTTTAATACACACTGCTGCTGCAGACTTTCTTTTTCCTGCTATCTTGGGCCATTTCCGCACTCTACTGGTATAGTGCTATTATTCCACTTTCAACATCCTATGGGATCCTGGGGCTTGCAGTTTAGGGAGGGGCATTTAGAATTCTCAGCCAGAGAGCTCTTTGGCCTCAGTAAACTACAAACCCCAGAATTCCACAGGATGTTGAAAGTGAAATAATAGCGCTATAACAGTGTAGTGAGGAAATGACCATGGATTTGACTGAGAAGCCATCTGTATAGAAGATGGCAGCACATGCCTCATTAGGATATTTCTGGAGCAAAGAAGCCTTTCTTTGTGTGAGCATCAAAACTGGGTAAATCTTCTTCAGGTCCAGAGTATTCTTCATGGTGAAAACTTATCTGCATCTTCTAGCATCAATAGCCAATGTAACTTACTATTCTGCATTTGGTGACTGCAGATCTCTGTAATCTTGTTGATGTTCCTAATCATGAATACAGCTCTGTTGCCTGACCTTGGGCTATATCATGGGCAATGTGCAATGTGTGTATGTATGTGTGTGTACACATACACACGACAGTGTAGTCAAATGGATTGCCAGCAACAGTTTCTCTAGTGTTATGTATTTCAATTCGTCCTTAAATGCATATGAGTAAAATGCCAAATGCTGTGTTCTATTCTTATTGTATAGCTGATACATTGCTCTTTTGGGTGTAGACTGATGTTTACTATGAGTTGAGTTTCTGGATCCCTCATTTCCAGTGCAATGGCAGCTACTATAGCCTGTGTAAGCCCTCTCAAGAGTAGTTCTTCTTTTTGGGTCCATAGAGGTCCTAATTTCCTTTGTGCTCCCACCAAAAACATCATATAGAGGTTTAACTTGTGCTGCATAATCTGGCACAAATAGCCAGGCAAGGCTGAGGGTACGCAATATACTGTGCAGTTTGTTTGATCATAGTAGGTGCCTTTGAATTTTCTAAATTTTTTCAGAATCCATCATATACAGCTAATCCTAGATGGTAAGCCAAGGAAATTCACACAGCTTCTTGACAACTTTTATTTCTTCATGGAAACTACATATCCTGCTTCTCCTAGGACTTGTACGATTCATACCACTGTTCCCATATGTATCTGTGGACCATCACATCAAGTATGTATGTTGTCAACATACACTGCTGTATCTGGGTTGTAGTACATCAGATGTAGTACATCAACAGTGAATAATGTGGGGCTATTCAAATATCCCATAGGTGACCTTTTTCATGCATATTGGCACCCTGCCCAAGTGAAACAGGTGACCTACCAAAACCTCATTAGAAAGTTGGGCTAATTGGAGCATTCATTTAAAAGTCTGTTTATAGACTACTTAATTCACTTAGTTCTAATTTGCAGTGATTTTAATGATAGAATGGGCAGTGACTATTTTATGATGGAAAAAGTCTTATGATTTGATTCGGGAGAAGTTTTAACTACTCCTTGATCTTTGTAAGATAAGTTAATTAATAAGAATGGTAAAGCTCCTGTCTTTTAAATTTGTAAATTTCAGCTCATGTCCCGTAATGGTAGTTATTTAGAGAGCTCAAAGGGGTGCTTTACTAACTGACAATGGGACCAGTATGGTTGATTTATTTTAGGGTCAGATATTATTATTCCTTACATGAAATGATTTGAAATTGGTGACAGAACTGAAAGTTATCACTTTCATCTTAGGTTGACCCTCAAATTTCAAGAAACTCATTCTGGGGGTCTGACACATCTTAAAGTGCCAGGCCAGTTGGGGAAATAAGGAGTGAAGATTCTATTCAAGGAGTTAAGATCGAGCAAGGTAAGTTCAAATACAAGGCCTTTGCTGACGATGTGGTGATATTCTTAGAAGATCCTCTAATTAGAATTGATAAAGTTAATGAACTTTTAAATACATTTGGTAAAATGGCTGGCTTTAAAATTAATAAAGCAAAAACCAACCTTCTTCTGAAAAATATTAAACCGCTGGAGAAAGAGCAGATCGAAAGGAAAGCGGGTGTTCAATGTGTCCAAAAAGTGAAATATTTGGGAATAGAATTGACTAATAACAATACTCATCTGTTTAAGAATAATTACCAAAAGACTTGAAGTCAAATTCAAAAGAAATTGAATATGTGGAAAAAATTGGATCTTTCATTGATGGGCAGAATTTCACTGGTAAAAATGAGTGTTCTCTCCAAAATACTTTTTTTAGTTATGATGATACCAGTTATGATATCTAAGAAGTAGTGCCAAGATTGAAAAAAATAATTGTTACTGCCCTGGCTAGTCCGAGCTTTGGGAATATTAAAAGATATCCTTTTGATATCACAATTCGGCTTCACTTCTCTATTCCTCTCCACATGCTTGCGAGGCCGCCGGACAAGCACGTAAACAAGCTTGGCCGTTAATTGCCGTAATATTCAAACTACAATACAGGCAGGCCAGAAATAGCTGACTCACTGCTTTAGGAGACCTCCAGGCAAGTACTCTAATTAGGTATGCACGCAACTTACAAAAGAGCCTCTGCCCTGTGCTGGCAGCTTGATGGGTAACCTATACAATACCCAAGTACTCTGCGTTTGAGTACTGGCTACTCTATTGAGAACTGCTACGATAACTCAATCATTCAGACTGTGACCTTTCGGAGGCTTTGTCTCCAACTCCAGATCTATTGTTTTCCCCAAGTACGGCATAGCCTGCAGTCACAATTCTCTTTATAAAAACCCTTGATTCCGAGACCTTCCTCGGAATGCTCCCGAGTTTCATCCCGCCTTGCTGCCGCTTTGCTTGGCGAGCCTCCCCTCAGCTCCACGAGCTGAGCTACATCGCGCCCCAGCTTTGCTCTCTATTTTTCTGGGCTTCAGGACAGGTGAAGTATCACCCAAACCAGCAATCCCTCTAAAAATCCCTCTATACCACTCCAACCTTTATTTTCTTTAGTTATCTTGTATGAGTGTGTTGCATACACTGTTTTGCCTGTATTTAATAAACATCATTTATTGTTTGAACTTTTATGTGCTCCTTGACTCGACCTGACCCCGTAGACATAGGGTTCAAGATCTCGCTATGTTACCCTGCCTCTCGTAACGCTAAGCAGTGCTCTGAGCTAATTTTCCCCACCTTTAGTTGAGCACATTTTGGTGTCCCTCCCAGGACCCCCAGTACACAGGGTAACAGAGTGGTGGAGCAACGCAGGCAACCCCGGTACCCCTAATTTGAGAAGGAGTCGCGAACCTCCTCAAATCGGGCTGGTACTGACTTAGGTGACGGTCGGTCAAGTCGTTAGAGCGCTGTTAGGCAGGAACACGTGTGTGTGGAGTCTGTGCGTGTGAGCTCTAGAGCTATTCTATCTGGGTGGAAATCTGTTCCCCTTTCTTGCTTGGTTTGTGTATGTCAGCCGCCCCGGCGTGGTCACTGTTACTAGGCGGTGAACCATTGTCTGATAGCAAGGGGTGTGCACAAGCTGTCCTGGGAATCACATCCCTAACTTGGGGTCTATCGTGGGCTGGGATCCGAAGTGTTAGAGTGTTAGCACGGTAGGAACAGTCTACACTCATCCAACACCATAGTGGCAAGGCAAAATAGCACTTAGGGAAGAAATCCCCCCCCTTAGAGTAGTATGCGGGTGCATCCCGTCAGTTGTTGTTGTTGTTGTTGTTGTTGTATAGCTTTGAAAATATGGGTGCGTCCCGTCAGTTGTCCTTGATAGGAGTTAGAGTGCGGGTGCATTCCACTGTGCAATTTCGGGTGTGTCCCGAGTGGCTAGCTGACTAGGTGCGGGTGGTGAGTCTCGACCTAGCCTAGGGTTTAGAGGTTTAGCCCATGGTAGAGGAAGGTACCCCTCACCCAGAAAACCAGTTAGGGATGGTTCGGTTTTGTTTCCTTGCCCTTTTCCCCTGCTGCTTGGCCAGGCGGCGTAGTAAGTTCCTTTGGGTTTGTTTCCCCCCTTCAGGTAGGCGGAGTACTGCTCAGGGTTTCCTGGGTCTAGGTGACCCCCCTGTCCCTGAACCGTTTCCTTGTCCTTTGGTCCCCAGTGCTGTTGAGGTGGAAAACCGGGCTTGGGAGTACCAAAGTGACTTTGTTTGGGCAGGCTGGAGATAGGTTCCTGTCCCTCTTTCCTAGAGAAGTTCCGCAGAGTTCGTTTCCCTTCAGCCCCTCAGGGGTCTAGGTGATCCTTCCTGTCACTTCAGTTCCTGGTCCCGTTTGTGGCTTGTAGTTTGCAGTTTGTGTTAGAGATAGTTGTGGTTTGTGTGGAAAATGGCCGAGAGTAGTAAGGTCACCATCAAGGACCTCATGTTGGAGGAAGAGGTCACAGGTAAACTAGAAAGGTGGGTGTTGAGCAAAGGGAAATGTCCCTGGAAGGACTCCATCTTCCAAACGGCCGATCCCTTTGCCACACTCCAGGAAGCGTATACCCTGGTGCGTAAATCAAAGAACCCATTTGGACCGTCCAAGGACGCTTTGGCCGCTTGGGGACTTTAGCTTACGGCCAGAGATGCTAGTAGTGCCCTGGTAGACACCAGAGAGAAGTTAGCGAGCGTGGAAAAAGAGAATGCCTGGCTTCAGGCTGAGGTTGAGACGCTGTGTGCGGACAAAGTAACTTTTGCGTCCGTAGCGCAGGCGTCCGCACAGAAGCTTAACAACATTCAGGTAGTGGCGCAAACTTGGGAGGAGAAAGCCCACGCCTTAGAGGCTGAGCTGGATCATGCCTGGCTTGCGGCCAAGTTTATGGTAGGGCAAGTGAAGGAGCAGCAGGTGGCTGTGAGTCATGTAGCTTGCCAGAAACAGATAGCTGCGCTGGAGAGCCAGCTCCAAACGGGCAAAGCCCTAATTTCGGCTGTGTGCCCTGAGCTGCTCCCAACGTTTGCGGAGGACTTTTCTGGGGAGGCACTGCCTGAGGATGCTCAGGCAACCATTGCCCACAATCCAGATTGGAGTGACCCTAAGGTCCCAGTCCACCCAGTAGAGACACGGTCCATGACCAGACGGATCACCCCCCTTGGAGAAGGCAGTTCTGATAGGCAAGAGACGCAGGTCACCGAGACTAGGGTCCCCTGGCATGCTACTGAGGCCAAAGCCATTGCAGACCAGTTGGGTCCTTTAAATCGGTCCACCGGCATCATGTGGCTAAATGTGGTGATCCATTCTCACCCGACAGCCAATGGTCAGGACCTGACTCAACTGGCTTGGCTTTGCATGTCCCCCTCCGAGCTCCCTAATTTTAAATCGGCCGTGGTGGCTCGAGGTTTGGTTAGGCTGGAGGCCCACGACTGGATGAGAGAGGTAGTGATGATTTTGTGGCCCGGACAGAGTGCGGGTGTGCTCTATGTCATGGAGCAGCAGGGTCCTCGAGAGAACCCTGAGGCTTACGTGGCACGGAAGCAGCTCCTCGCCATTCTGGCCGAGAAGGTCCCCTTGACACCCCATGGATACGACTTTAACGGCCTCAAATTTAAGACGCTCTTGTATGCAGGTCTTAATCACGAGACCAAGATGGCTCTTGGTTTGGTGGATCCAGCCACCACCAACTGGGAGGAATTTGGGAACAACCTCCGACGGGTCTCTGACCTGCTGCGCGAGGCAGGATCCCTAAAACCTCCCACCAAGACACATAGGAAGGACACCGGGAATTGGGAACCTATAGCCGAGGTTACCTACTCGAACTATGGGCTCCATTCCCAGCATAGGAAGACAGCTCCGAATTCCATTCCACGAGGGAATTGGAACTCGTGACCACCACCCAGACAGGACAACAGGCAGTGGCAGGGAAGAGATTTCCGCAGCCAGCCCGGCAAGGCAGGAAATCCCCCACAGCAGCCCACTGCCCCCAAACAGCTCTCTGACTCGGGCTCTCCCCGGGAAATGTCTGGTGGGTACGATCCCATGGCCCAGACGTACTCTTCGGACAGAGTAAGGGTCTGGTGCATGCTCAGAAGGTTCGGGCTGGACATGAGCGAGTTCGATAAGTGGCCAACGTCGGAGCTTTTGGAAGCTCTAGATAAGCAGCTTCAGGCGGGAAGTAAACAGCCAGTCCAGGCTGTGACCGACGGCCCACCCCTGGCTGGATACTACCCTAACCTGGATCTGCAAGCATAGGGGTGCCCTCGGTCCAGGAAGCTTCCCCGCAACGTTGTGGCTAGGTTGAATCCAGACAGGTGGGGAAGGTTCTGGGTAAAGGCAGGCATAGGGACCGAGAGGGATAAGACTCCTGCCACCCTTCTTGTGGACTCTGGTGCAGCAGTAAACATGCTGCACCCCAAACTTGCGAGGTACGGTGAACCCACGCCGGAGCATATCCAGCTTTCTGAATATGGCGGGGGGGGTCACCAAGCTAGGGCATGGACAGGCATCCCAATGTCTATAGAGACGTTTCGTTTTCAGTTGTGGGCGTGCGAGAACCGGGAAGAAGACGACGACCTTTTGGGCATCGGTTTTCTCCGGGGAAACAGGCTCACGGTTGATTACGCAAACAGGTTTCTATGGCAGCTAGACCAGGGACCAGTAGAGATTTCGGCCGTGCGCCGTTGTGCTGCCATTAAAGCTCCTGCCCCTGTGCATTGTGTGACCAGCGACCCGTGGGTGAAAGCATTCCCCGAGGTGTGGATAAAAGATAAAATAGAGTGCCGGACTGTAAAGGGAGCCTGCGTCTTGATAGAAGGCCAGGACCCCCCACCTCAAAAACAGTACAAATACCCGGCCAAAGCGGAAGAAGGCATCGGGAAAACCATTGAGGGACTCATCGAGTGGGATGTAGTCACCCTGATGCAGTCCATATGCAATGTGCCCCTATGGCCTGTGCTAAAATCAGATGGCAAGACATGGCGAATGATGGTAGACTTTAGAGCACTGAACTCCGTCACCCTGCCCGTTGCGCCGGTCGTGGCTAAGTATAATGAAATCCTGTCTGCCATTGCGGCAGGAGCCAAATTTTACAGTGTTTTGGACTTGGCGAATGCGTTTCACTCCATTCCATTGCACGAGGCGTGTGGGTATAAATTTGCCTTCACGTTCCAGGGGCAACAGTATGTGTTTAAACGCATGCCCCAGGGCTTCCATTCCAGCCCAAGCATTTGCCGTGCCCACGTGGTAAAGATGTGGAACAAGCTGCAGCCAGCTTCAAGGTCCCACGTCTTGTCTTACGTGGACGACATTCTGATTCATTCCAGTTCAGAGGAAACGACCCAGGAAATCACCCATGAGGTGTTAGAAATCCTCTGCGACACTGGCTTTAAGGCCAACCGGGAAAAGGCACAATTGGTGTCCAACGAAGTGAAATATCTAGGGCTTTGTCTAGGTACCAAAGGTCGCACTCCCGATGCACAGCGGGTAGAAGTGATCTCGAAGTTACCAGCCCCCACAGACGTGCACTCCTTGCGTTCTCTTCTGGGGACATTCAACTTTTCCAGGGACTTTATAGAGTCTTTCGCAGCCAAGGCGAAGCCTCTGTATGCCCTATTAAAGAAGAATGCCCAGTGGGAATGGGGACCAGCACAACAGCAGGCATTTGCCCAACTTAAGGAGGGCTTAATGAAAGCACCTGCTCTTGCACACCCGAACATGGCTAAGCCGTTCCTCATACAACTAGCCACCTCGGATAGGAGTATGGGAGCAGTTCTGTCACAACAACAAAATGGCACTCAGCATGTGATAGCATACGCCTCCAGGAATTGGACCCACACGAGACTAAATTTACTCCATGCGAGAAAACCTGCCTCGCACTGATCTGGGCTATAATGCACTGGGAGTTTATGATCGGAGGTGCCCGTGTGATTGTCCAGACCCCCCACATGCCACTTAAGTACATCCTGTCAGGAAAAGTCCAGAATGGCCAGGTGTCCAACGCCAGGATTGCCAAATGGACTGTTTCCTTGGTGTCACGTGGGGTGGATTTTCAGAAGCAACCGCAGGAACCACCAGCTCCCTATGGTCTAGTTGTGACCGGAGCCACGCATGAGTGCCCTTTACCACCTATGACTACAAGTCAATGGCCAGTGGAATGGGGAGCCTCCCTTGAGGAAGCTCAGTTGCAGGGCTTTGTTTGCTGGTTCTGTGACAGGTCATCCATGCACGTGGACGGTAGCCCACGGACAGGCTATGGAGCGATCCGAGTCACATCAGGCTTGGAGCTTCAGCTTCGGTCTGAGCGAGGAGGGTGTGAGCGTGCAAGTCCATGTTATACGGACCAGAGTGCGAATGGAACCTTCATAGCCGTGGGTACTCTCGTGCTACTGGGATGTTAACATGGGTGTCTCTAGACCCATGAGCTGATGCGGGACCCGAACCAGCAATCTCACTGTCCCGACCAACGGCCGCCCTCCAGCCAATACAGCCTTAACCTCAGTCGCTATTTATATCCCTGTGGACTCTTAGTCTTTTCAGTCATGATGACCCAGTTTCAAATCGAATTCCCAGTAGGCTTTAAGCCGACCATTTGCATTTATGGTATACATTGGATAATAATCATGTCAGTTCTTCTATTGAACCTCTAATAGGTCAATTAATCCAGAGACTGGGAGGACCCTGAGGTCATACCATCGCCCCGAGTAAAGTGTGTGGGGGGGTGACGAAGAAAGTTGCCACTCCATCTGATGGCCAATACTTGGAGATTTCTGGTGCTTCGATGACACCTGTGACTGTGAGGGAAGGTGACCATGCAGCCTTCCGATTGCAAAGACGGACTTTCTGCCATTCCTGCTACCGTTTGCTGACCCGAGGAAACCTATGGACTATTCTAGGCTCCAAACTCTGCAAAGACTCTTTGCTCCTGAACTCGCAGCAAGCCAGGCTGCACCAACTTGGACATTTTGTTGTTGTTCCTGCTCCATTGCCTGGATGGACTTATGTTTTGCTCCTTCGCTCCAGCTAAAAGACTTTTCCTGTTGCGAGGGGGGCGGTGCCAAGACTTTTGCTTGCATCTCCCCTCCACCGGACTACGAAGTTTCATCCACATTGAACTGTTTGCTCATTGGATTGCCTTCATTGCCAGAACATGCATTGGACTTATATTATTTCATTGATTGCTTCATATTGCATTTGCTATTTACTACCATTGCTCACTTTTTGACAGTTCCCTATGGACGGGACATTGGACATTGGACATTGTTTATTGTTTAATTGGTTATTGTTGTGTTATTGACATTGGTGTGTGTGTGTTTAGGTTTAGGTTTTAGTCAGGAATGTCTTTATAAGATAGTAGTCCCTTGCTCTTCCTGAGATTCCCTTTCCTGAGGAGTGATACGGCTACCAACCTGCAAGCCCCTATTCGGCTCTAAATTGATTTTTGCTTTTTGATTGGAAAATGTCCGATATTGTCCCCAACATTGGCCATTTTCGGGGAGGGGGATTGTTACTGCCCTGGCTAGTCCAAGCTTTGGGAATATTAAAAGATATCGTTTTGATATCACAATTCGGCTTCACTTCTCTATTCCTTTCCACGTGCTTGCGAGGCCGCTGGACAAGCATGTAAACAAGCTCGGCCATTAATCGCCGTAATATTCAAACTACAATACAGGCAGGCCAGAAATAGCTGACTCACTGCTTTAGGAGACCTCCAGGCAAGTACTCTAATTAGGTATGCATGCAACTTACAAAAGAGCCTCTGCCCCGCGCTGGCAGCTTGATGGGTAACCTATACAATACCCAAGTACTCTGAGTCTGCATACTGGCTACTCTATTGAGAACTGCTACGATAACTCAATCATTCAGATTGTGACCTTTTGGAGGCTTTGTCTCCAACTCCAAATCTATTGTTTTCCCCCAAGTACAGCATAGCCTGCAGTCACAATTCTCTTTATAAAAACCCTTGATTCCGAGACCTTCCTCGGAATGCTCCCGAGTTTCATCCTGCCTTGCTGCTGCTTTGCTTGGCGAGCCTCCCTCAGCTCCACGTGCTGAGTTACATCGCACCCCAGCTTCGCTCTCTATTTTTCTGGGCTTCAGGACAGGTGAAGAATCACCCAAACCAGCAATTCCTCTAAAAATCCCTCTATACCGCTCCAACCTTTATTTTCTTTAGTCAAAAGGTACGTGATTCGAAAAGCTCTTTTTAAGGTATGGGAGAAGTACAAGTGCTATTTCTGTCCTAAAAAAACATCGTGGATCTCTCCAATGGAAGCACTTTCTATTAAGGGTTTCAGGAGATGTGGAAGTGGTTGACTTATAAGGACTTATTAAAACAAAGTGGAGAAACAATTCTAATGAAAGACCAACGACAAGTAAAAGAGGAAGGATTCGACATCCAATGGTCTCCCTGTATGCAAATAAAAGAAAGATTTAAAAAGGATGTACAAGGAGAAGGAGTGGACTTAAAACAAAATGAATTGGAGGAATTGATGCTAAAAGGAGAAAAAAAGCTACTTTCAAGATTGTATAAAAAATTGTTATCCTTTAATTTAGAGGAAGAGACAGTCAAAGACTGTATGATAAACTGGGCCAGAGACATTAACCACAATATTCTCCTAGAAGATTGGGAAACAATTTGGAAAAATAACATGTCATATACTAGATCTTATGCATTAAAAGAAAATCTGCTGAAAATGGTGTATCGTTGGTATTTGACACCCAGCAGATTAGCCAAAATGAACAAGAATATTAATAACCAATGCTGGAAACAGAAAGAACAAGTGGGATCCTTCTACCACATGTGGTGGGGATGTGACAGAGCAAAGAGATTCTGGTACGCCATACGAGCAAATATGCAAAAAATCTTGAAAAGGAAAATTGAATTAGTTCCAGAATTTTTCTTATTGGAAATCTTTGGTGCAGATAATTCGATAGATTTCTGCACCAAAAGACTAACATGGCATTTAATCGTGGTTGCCAGACTTACTTATGCTAAATATTGGAAAGCGAGTTGCATCCCAACAGTGGATGAATGGACAGAAAAAACTTTGGAAATAGCACAAATGGACAAAATGACTTATAGACTAGATAACAAGAAGGACAGTAAGTTTTACAAAGCTTGGGAACTCTTTACAGAGTTTCTGGAAAACAAAGATATTTCAATTAAAAGTTTTCAACCTTGAGTACTAATTCTGGTAATATGATATATACAAGGAATAAGTGGGGAAGGGACAATTGTTAAAATAATTAGAGATAATCCCTAGGTAATCATGTGGAGAGAGGTAGAAGCAGGAGAAGAGGTCCAGATGTAATAGATTTACTTAGGAAAGAATAGGGATGCGGAACTATATCGGTAACAATATGTGACAGATTTGTAATTAGAGTTGTAAATAATCTGTGTTAAAAAGAATATTTTTTTATCCCTTTCTGATATACAGAGGTAGGTTTTTTTGGAATATCATAAGGCTGTATCTCAGAAAAAGGGGAAGTGCTCTATGTTTGTTTAGACTATTTAAATAAGGTATATTGTATGTTATATGTGTATGTTTGTATGTTTTGTTTTGTTCTTTTTTTAAAAAAATGTCTATCATATCTGTTACGTCATGAATGTGACGTTAGGTGGATTATGTTATGTGTTTTTTTAAGTTTTTAATAAGTATATATAAAAAAATGTCAGGCCAGTTGGAAAGTGATGGCTAAAATGGTCTCTTACAGTTGGTGTCAATGTCAGACAGATGCTAGGAACAGAAAAGCTTCAAGGGTCTTATAATATCAGGGATAATTATAATCTCTTCAGAAATTGCAAGCTCATTGAAAAGGAGCTGAGTAAACTAAGAAGGTAAGTGAAACCTATAGGCACTGCTGATGTCATTTTTTCTCTAAAACAACAATGGAGAGAATGTAAAACCTTACTTAGGTAACAAAATAGCTTATATTATTAACAACTGGAGATCTTTGGTTCTAGCCATTGTTAAAGGCAATGAAACCAAATTCTGGAATTTGATAGAGATACAGGGAGGTATTTCCCATAAGACATGTGACACTGCTACCCCAATTACATCTGACATACGGGTTGCCCATTTTAGGCAAATCTACTATCTCCAACACCACCATTCCCAATGCTACCATCCCATCCACACCTCTTAACATTGGTACCGTCTATCTCCATACAGTCTTGATTGTGATATCTCCCTTTGGGGACAGGCTAAGCAGATACCATCATGCTTGGGCCTCTATCACTACAGATGACTGGATCCTGGACATCATCACCAGAAGGTACACCATAGAGTTTCAAAAGCTTTCCCCAACTGGCTGCATCCATGTCACTCACCCCTGAAGGAAGAGATCAACACGCTACTTCAGAAAAGGTCCATACAGAGCCAGCGGCAAGATGGCATAGCGAGTGGTTGTCACCTCGCACAGCTGCGAGACTGAAGGCTGGTGTCCGAGATTTTCTGCTTGTTTCTACTGGAAAGAAACGGGACAATTTAATCCCTTGGGAGAGGGAGTTTGAGGGGCTCCAAATTTGACTGGATTCGGCGTTCGGTCCCCAAGGAAACTTCGATATGGAGACGGGTAAGAAACTGCCGATGGGTCACAGAGCCACCAGATCTCGGGCAGCCACCGTGTTGCGGTAAAGGCTGCGCCATGAATTGCTACACAAATAGAGGGAATTCCAATAAGTAAGTTAAAAATTTTTGTTTTTGCTGAAACTCAAGGAACACAAAAATAATCTCCTTCTTGTTGTTGACACCAGAGAAACAAGGAATGGACAACTAAGAGAAGGTGGCGGGAGAATTAATGCTACATTCCTCTGAATAACTGTAAGGACTGTAAGGACGCTTGCAAAACAATTAAAACAAAGCAAAGGGCTTCAGTGAGGACTCTTTGAAGTTACTGTGTGGGAGAATGGGACTGACTAAGATTAACTAATATTCAATAACATTAACCAGCATTTGAGAAAAGGAATCAAAGGACTCAAATTAAGCGATTTAATATCTGCTTCTGGGATAATGGATTTTTGAATCCTTGAATCCCGGAGCAGACTTGTGTCCCTAAAGTGAAAGCAGGAAAGCATTTGACAAAAGGAACCCATGGACAGTAAAATAAATAAAAAATAAAGTAAAAAAGTAAAACAATACAGAAAAAGAGAAAGAGAAAACAGACACCCCAAGAAAAACCTTGGAGGAGAGAGGTACTGAAAAGAGATGAGAAAGGAGAAGGAAGGTCGAAGAAAGGAGACAGCGAGACGAGTGAAGTGGAAAGACTGGACAGAAAGCTGAATGGAGAGAATAAGTCGGAGGTAGACAAGACGTTGGAAATCAGAAAGCACGAAAATAACCACGGAGACTGGAGAGAAAGCTGAATGGAGAGAAAAGACGGGACTGGAGTATCAAGGGATTGAGAAAGGAGAAGGAAGGTGGCAGAAACGAGATAGCGGGACAAGAGAATCGGAAAGAACTGGAGTGAAAACTGAACGGAGGGAAAGGAAGGGACGAAAGTAGTAAGAGACTGGGAAAGTAGGAAAGGTGGGGGAAAGGAGACTGTGGGACGAGATAGTGAAGTTGGACACAAGGCAACACAACAAAAGTTATTAGGACAAGACAAGATAGCGAAAGCCAGACAGTACGAACCTAACGAGAGAAGCGGGAGGAAAAGCTGAGCAGAGAAAAAGAGAGCATTAAGGTGGTGGTGCTCAGTTTAGATTCGTGGGAAACATATATGATCCAGACTGTATTTGATCTTTCCTTAAAATTTTTTGCTTTCCTGTTTAAGCAGTTTAATGTTGTTTGAGAGATAACCAAAATATCTGAGTTACGCTTTGTACAGTAACTGGGAATAAGAAAGCGCTGAAAGTGGGACTGGAATTGGGGGTGGGTACGCCATGGCTGATATAATCATAATTCAAGTGGTAAGCATTTTAAAGTGCTAAGGTAAGCGTCTTAAAGCGCTAAGAAAAAGGGAGACTGTTGGAGTCAAGCCCTTCAAGGTAAAAATCAGCATTAAGCAGACGACAATCTCAAGGAGATAAACTCAAGGACAGTAGTTAATAGGCATAGAGGCATTGAGCTTGTTGTTTACATATTTTTGTTCTAACAGTGGTGTTACCAGCTGAAACATTTAGAATATTTAGAGTTAACCTATTCATTACAGGGTAGAAAAGAGAGAGAACAGAGAGAGCAGCTGTAAAGTAAGGATACAGTACCACCTACTGGACAGATAGATTTTAGAACCTGTTTTGGTGATTGACTTTCACTACTACAATAAAACTTATAAGGTTAGTAGAGACTAGGTATAAATAGTAAATAAATAAATTGGTATATAATAGTAAGCTGTAAGTAGAGTCAACATATACAGTTCATACACTAGAATTAATTTCCCAGATCCATTAGAACTAACTAGACTTAATTGGGACAGGGCGTATAGTGAAAAAATAACAATTTAACACTAGAATACCAGATTTAAAATTATAGTATAGCCTAATTAAATAATTAAATAATACAATTATTAATATAAAGAGACAGATATTTTTATAGGGGATCAATTAATTTAAAATTTCAATTAACTAGCTAGGACAAATAAATCTAAAGAGGGTTAACTAGTAATATTTCACTATAGTGCTATAATATAAATTAAGGTACCATATATTGACATTTAAGATTTAATTTAGGGTGTACTTGTTAACAAAATTCCCAGTATTTAAAAATTTGATAAAGTTAATAGACTAAGTTAAAAGAGAACACAGATTAAGAAGATTAGAAAGCTGCAAAACGTAGATGATGGTGACATGAAGGAAAGTTGTACAAACCCAAATCCAGACACTCTCGCAAAGAAGGGCTTCAGGAGAAATGAATCCTTACCAACTCCTTCTGGAAGAAGTTAGGAAGATCAGATTGGATGAGCGAGAAGAAATGAAAGAACTCTCGACGGAGGTTAAAAAGGAGGTTAAAGAAATGAAGAAAGAATTGGAAAACTTGACAGGCAGAATGGAAAATGTTATAAAGGATGTGAGAAATATGAATAAAGACATTGAAGAAATTCAAGACAGAACGAAGATACTCGAGAAGAGAACCGGTGACCTGGAAGGAGCAATGGAGCAGGTGGGAAGGCAGAATACTTTATCTGAAATAAAATACAGAGAAAAATGTTTTAAAATTAGAGGATTGGAGGAATTGGAGGAAGAGGACTTATATAATAGAGTTGTTCCAGCATTGGCTAGATTCTTAGACTGGCCAACTGAACAAATGGACATAGAAGTTGACCGGGTCTTCAGAATTAATTCGTTGATCGCCCGTAAGAGGAAGGTTCCACGGGACATCGTTGTTTATCTGGTTCGGGAAAGGGTGAAAGAAATGATAATTCAGCAAAGTTATATGAGTAAATTAGTAACTGAAGGAACAGAGTTGAAGATCTTTAAGGATGTCCCATCGGAAATATTAAAGAAGAGAAAAGATTATGCAGTACTAACCCAAGAATATAAAGCAGAGGAATTTTTACAAAGACTTAAAGAAGAGGAAAAAAAAAAAGACCCGAGAAGGACTTAAAAACAGGAGAAAAGAAGGAAGGAAAGAGAAAAAGAACATTAAAGACCGAAAGGAAAGAAGATTTAAAGGTTGACAGGAAGAGATCCGAGGATCGATTTAAAGAGCACTCCCAGCAATAGTTACGAGTACCAGGAGAAGAAGAACGCGAGGAAACGGAACAAGAACAAGAAGAAGTTGACCAAGAAGGAACTGGCGAAGAGACATCAATAGAATCTGAAACAGCGGATTAGTCTAAACAAAAATCTAGAGTATGAGGTTTAAATTGATATCTTGGAACATCAGAAGAATAAACTCAATAATAAAAAGGAAAAGGATATTTCAGTATTTGGAAAAACAAAAATGTGATATTTATTGTGTCCAGGAAACCCATATAACTAGAAAGGGGAACCAAGCATTAAATAATAAAAAATTAGGAAATGTATTTTCATCAGGGATTGGAAAAAAGAAAAGAGGGGTGGCACTGTATGTGAGTTTAAAATATGAAGCTAAGGAAGTATTAAATGACACTCAAGGTAGATTTGTATGTGTTGAAGTTAAAATGCCAAATATGACAGTGCTACTAGTGGGACTATATGCCCCACTAGAAAATAAAAGTGAATTTTTTGAGAAACTTATGGAAAAAATAAAAGAAGTTGAGTGTCAAAAGATCATAATAATGGGAGACTGGAATGGGGTCATTCAACCAAGTTTAGACAGAACAATAATAAAGAAGAAACATAAAAATGAAGGGAAATTATCTAAAGCCTTCTTTAATATGACAGAAAATTTAACTTTAACAGATATATGGAGAAGTATGTATGGGGAATGAAAGGAATATACCTATTACTCCGAAATACATAAAACATGGTCAAGGATTGATATGGTTTGGTGTACTAAAACAATTCTGGGGCAGATTCAAAAAATGGAAACCTTGCCTAGGATTAGATCAGATCGTGCCCCGTTATTAGTTACAATGGAAGATCGTAAGACGGAATATAGATGGAGGCTAAAGGAGGCATTATTGAAAGATGAGCATGTAATAGAAAAGGGCAAGGTAGTATTGGAAAGATACTTCGCAGAGAATTTAAATAAGGGAACCCCTATTCATACGGTGTGGGAGGCTGGTAAAGCTGTGATGCGGGGCTATTTAATTCAACAAGATATAATTCTTAGAAAGGTAAGAAGGGAAAAAGAACAGGCCTTGGTTAAAGAAATTCAGCAGTTAGAGGACGCTCTAAAGACCACACCAGGTAACACTAAGATAATAGACCAGATAAAGGTATTACAAAAACAATTATCAATCCTTGACACTCAAGAAATAGGAAGGAAATTAAAGTTTATAAAGCAGAAAAACTTCTTTTTTGCTAATAAAACAAATAAGTGGCTGGCTTATAAAATTCGAAAGGAGAGGGAAAAACGGTTGATATTCCAAATAAATGAAAATAAGAGAACATTATTCAAACAGGAAGACTTAAAAAAGGCGTTTGAAAATTTTTATAGAAATCTTTATACAGATCCAGGGACAACTCAAGTTAAAGGAAATAAAACAATCGAGTATTTAAACGAAGGGGAGACATTAAAAATTACAGACGAACAGAGGGAACAATTAAATAGGGACATAACTAGGGAAGAGATAATTCAAGCCATTCAGAAACAAAAAGCAGGAAAGGTGCCAGGTCCGGATGGTCTAACCGCACTTTATTATCAGACATTTTATGAACAGTTAATTGATCCATTATGGGAGATAATGAAGGGGCTAAATAAAAACACACGACCACGGTCTTGGGGAGAAGCCAATATCTCCTTGATACAAAAAGAGGGCAAGGATTCAAAGGAGTTAAGCAATTATAGACCCATCTCATTATTAAATGTAGACTACACAATATTTGCTGCAGTATTAACTGAGAGATTGAAAAAGGTTATGTCGGTAATAATTCACACAGATCAAAATGGCTTTTTGCTGGGGACATCGTTAAAAAATAACATACGGATAGTGTTAAATATAATAGAATATTTCCACAGACACAATGAAAAGAAAATGGCAATGTGTTTTCTAGATGCGGAAAAGGCTTTCGATAGGGTAAATTGGAGTTTTTTGGAACAAACAATTAAAGCTATAAATCTGGGACCCCGATTTCTGGAATGGATAATGGCCATATACAATGATCAAAAAGCTAAGATAATCATGAATGGAGAGACAACGCAAACTGTAAATATAAGGAGAGGCGTTAGACAAGGTTGTCCTCTGGCGCCTCTTTTGTTTATATTAGTATTGGAAATATTTAATAATAAGATAAGACAAGAAAAACAAATTGAAGGAGTTAAAATTCAGAAGGAGGAATTTAAGCTCAGCGCTTATGCTGACGATCTGGTGATTTTTCTGGAGGAACCTAATATTAGCGTAGATACATTAATGAGTAAATTGAAAGAATTTGGTACATTATCTGGATATAAAATAAACACACAAAAGACCAAAATGATTGTTAAAAATATACAGATGCAGGAAGAATTGGAATTAACAAATAAAACCGGTTTTACAACTGCAAAGATAGTTAGGTATTCAGATATAAACATTACAAAAAATAGTATAGATTTGTTTGATAATAACTATAAAAAGATCTGGATAGAATTAAGAGAAGAAATTAAAAGATGGCAAAAATTAGAATTATCGCTCCTGGGTAGAATTGCCGCAGTTAAAATGAATCTATTACCAAAAATTAACTTTTTATTCCAAAACCTCCCCATAATCATGAATGATAAGCCTGTTAAAGAATGGAACCAAGATTTCAGAAAATTTATCTGGAAGGGGAAACGACCAAGAATAAAACTTAAAGTAATGGAAGACAGTAGGGGAAGAGGTGGACTGGGATTACCTAACTTAAAACTGTATTATGATTCGAATTGCCTGCAGTGGATGACAGAATGGATAATTTTGAGAAATACTAGATTATTAAATCTAGAAGGGGAAGAACTATATTTCAGATGGCATGCCTACGTGTGGTATAATAAATCGCTTACAGATAAAGAGTTCAGAGCCCACTATTTAAGGAAAGCCTTATTAACCGTATGGTTAAAATATAAAAGGCAATTATATCCAAGAATACCACTCTGGGTGTCACCCCATGAGGCTTTTCATAAAAGGGAAATCCCTAAGATAGATTCTTGGGTAACATATAAAGATATACTGAATATACATGGTGACAATATAACATTTAAATCTAAAGATGAACTTAATACCCAGGGATGGCAGTCATATTGGTTACTGTTTCTGCAATTAAGGGATAGGTTTAAAAAGGATAGAGAAGTAGCTTGATTTGAAATAAAAGAAAAAGAATTTGATAGGATCTTAAAATCTAGTGGAAAGCATAAAATTAGTTTGATATATAAATTATTATTGACTTTAGAAAATGAAACAGAAGTAGTTAAGCAGACAATGATAAAATGGGCACAAAATCTAAATGAAATAATAACTATGGATCAATGGGAAAATTCCTGGAAAGCCACATGGGAATTAGTTAAACTGGCCAGTCTGAGAGAAAATTATTGTAAAATGCTCCACAGGTGGTATATTACTCCTGTCCAGATTGCAAAGATGCAGAAAAATCTAAGTGAAGCTTGTTGGAAATGTGGTCATAAGGGCACCTTTTTCCACATGTGGTGGCAGTGTGATGCGGCCAAAACCTTCTGGATTGGAATACATACCAAAATGCAGGCGGTATTAAAAACAAAATATTCATTAACTCCCCAGATCTACCTTCTTAACATGATAGAGGTTTTGCAAATAAATAAATCGAAAAAGAAAATAGCGCTTTATATGATTACGGCAGCCAGAATATGCTATGCTAAGGTATGGAACGAGAAACAGCCCCCAAGGCTTGAAGACTGGATGATAAAATTATTTGATATCGCAGAGGCTGATATAGTATTAGGGTCCCTGGAGGACAAAGGAAAAAGGAAAATTGTTGAGGAATGGAAAATAATTGCCCCTATTTGGGAAGATCATTGGGGCAAAAACGTGGTAACTTTTTTGGAATAGATAAGGATTTATATTTGACTGGAAATTATGTGATTTAGAGTAAAAATGGAGAAAAGGAATACAAGGACTGTAATGTAAGGTATGAAGGAAGAGGAATGAGGGAACAGGAAGGTGTATTCAAAATTGGGTAAGTTATATAGGACAAAAAAGTTGAATAGCAATTGAATCTATGATTAGAATTAAACACATTAAATACATTATATAATACAATGTAATGACGAATAATTGGAAATATTATAAATAGCATAAATAATAATAGGATTGTGTTATTATGTGTTATTATGTTATTATGTTATGTTATGGTATAAGCTTGAGTTTAAAAGTATATATTGCTTTTCTAATTATTTCATTTACTTTCTCAGTTATGGGATTTAGAAGGAACTAACAGATAAGGAAGCATGTGTTAATTGAGATTCGGCAAAAACGGGGGGTATTATAGGGTGGGGGGATAGTATTAGGTATTGTCTACTTGTCTTTATTATATTGTATGATTTTTGTAAGGTTTGGGGTTAAGGGGTGTGTTTGTGATGAATGGTTAGGTTATGTGTTAGGTTATGTTTATGTGATTATGTGTTTATTAGTTGGATTATTTGTAATTAATAATAAAATTTTCTTCAAAAAATAAAAAAAAATAAAGAAAAGGTCCATACAGTCTATTCCTCTCTCTTCCCTCTGTTACAGTTTATCTTCCCATAACTTCCTGGTGTTGAAAAACAACAACGGTCTGCGTCCCATATTAGATCTGTGAGGCATGAACTACTACATCCATCCAAAGTGTTTCCAAATGGTAACCCTCACAACCATCTTACCCTTGCTTCAAGGGGGGGATTGGTCCACCACTCTGGACCTGAAGGACATGTATTTTCACATCTCCATCAGACCTAGGCCATTTCTGCACTACACTGTTACAGTGAGAAATGTAAGGTCCTACACCTAGACAGAAAAAATGAAATACACAAATATAGGATGGGAGACACATGGCTGGACAACAGTATGTTTGAAAGGGATCTAGGAGTCTTAGTAGACCAGAAGCTGAACATGTAGACCACATTGCTGAACATCAGCACTGTGGTCTACTAACACTGTGGCATCACTAGTGTGGTCTACTAACAGAATTGCATTGGTTTTCTTGACTGCCACATCACGCTGCACCATTGGCTGCCTCAATAGGAATATGGTGTCTAGACAGGAAAGTAAAAGTACCACTCCATTCTGCTTTGGTTAGACCTCATCTAGAATACTGTGTCATATCGAAGAGGAGTGTCATACTGAAGAGGATTTTGTGCATCTACCATCATGACCCACAGGCAGATGACAAACCAGCAGTAAAGAACAATAACAAAGAACGAACTAGCTATGCAAGTTACACAATGGGTTCAAATATGGACTTAGATAATGTGCTCTGATTCATGGATGGAGCTACTCATAATTAGTTTAGCACTACTATTACCAAAAGGAATTTTAAGTATTTATTGTATTTTATTGTATTGTATTTTAAGGCACTCTGCTCTATTTATCCATATATTTTAACTATTTTATGGTAAAATTTGTTATCTTTGTTCATGCTGGTCTGTGACTGTAATAAATAATAAATGAAAATGATATACTGAAGAGGGATCAAGCTTGTTTTCCGCCGCTCCAGAGACTAGAGCAAGGAGCAGTGGATTCAAACTACGGAAAAGAGATTCCACCTGAACCTCAGAAAGAACTTCCTGATAGTCAGAGCTGTTTGGCAGTGGAATATGCTGCTGCCTCGGAGTGTGGTGGAGTCTCCTTCTTTGGAGGTTTTTAAACAGAGGCTGGATGGCCATTTGCTGGGGGTGCTTTGATGTGTATTCCTGCATAGCAGGGGGTTGGACTGGATGGCCCCTGGAGTCTCTTCCAACTGTATGATTCTATCATTCTAGAAAAGGGCTTATGTTTCTTAGAAAGTTAGGGCTTTGTGGCCGTAGGGTGTACGTTTCTTCTAATCTTGGCTGAATATAAGTTAGACTGTTTTTGTAACTTTGTAACTACTGCTTAGTAGGGATGGGACAAATCCAGAATTTTCCGAATCCAAATCCAGATCCAAATCCCTGGAAGGTTTGGGAATCCACGAATCTCAAATCTTTCGAATCCTTTTTTTAAAAAGGGTTTAAAAAGCAAAGGAAAGAAGGATCATCTTGGGCAAGACGCACTCTGTCAGCCTCAGCAAAAGGCTAGGCAAAGGCAAACCTCCCTCTGAAGAAATCTGGCCAGGACAATTGTCATAGTTTTGCCTAAGGATCTCCTCAGATTGAAAATTACATGAAGGCCCTTTCTACACTGGCAGGAAAATGTGAATTAATCCCACATTTTCCTGCCTGTGTAAACAAGGCCACATAGTACAGCCAATCCAGGTCTAAACTGGCTTCACTTTGCTTAGCTCCTTTTGGCATCCTGGGGTTTGTAGTTTGATGATGCACAAGCACAGTTTGGCAGAGAAGGTGTGACACTTTGTAAAAGTACAAACCCCAGAACTGTGTACGAAAGAGGTTTGTAAGGGAGCTATGCAAAGGAATCTTTCAGCTGTCCTTGAAATTTCAGGCCTGTACCTTCCAGTCAAGTGCTGAACTTAAATATTAAATGTTGAATTTAAATATCTTAGAATACATCCCCAGATGTAATTTCTGAAATTGTTAGCAAAGGTCATTATTACTCCAAGGGAAAAACTCACCTACTTGCCATCTCCCCTTGTGTATCTGGTCTCTCAGGTTTTTAGGCATCCTGGTTTCCCAGATTTTCAGGCATCCCAGTCTCCAAGAAACTATTTGGTTGGTGGATTCGAAAGATTCAGTTTGCCTATTTTGGTACAGGGATTTGGATTCGTGAATCTCGAATCCTTGCTCAGGATTCGAGGATTCGGTTCGCCCATCCCTACTGCTAAGTAATATCTGAAGGAAGGTGTGTTCACATACAGCATACCCTTTTGGTAATGTAAAATAACTTGCTTAGAATAAAAACTTTCCTTAAAGTTCTCCTCTTTTCCACACTCTCTTCACATGCCTTTGCTCAGTATGTGCACCCATATGTGAATAGGACTGTTATCTCCACAGGAGGGGAGGGAAGTCTCTCCAGAGTCTGAGGGTGAAAAAATACAAGTTAACTTCATTAACTCCAACTGGGTTACTGAGGCATCAGAGGTGAATTAATGGTGGTGGCAGTGGATAGAATTTGGGCATCCCCTCTTGTACTTAAGAGCAGGAGACAGGGCTGGAGCCCGTTACAGGCTCATTAATTGCAGAAAAGTTCCTCATTCAGTCAGGAGTTAGAATAACAGGGAAATCTGCTATCAAAAAAGAAATTACAGAGACAGAGCGAGCTAAGATGTTTTTTTTAGTTCGGTCAAACTCAGAGTTCACAACTATAAAAGAATACTCATTAAAAATTAGGTATAAGTGGCACTCCACGCCACAAAGAATGAATAAAATTTATTCTAATGTGGCCCCATTCTGTTGCAGTGACTGCAATACATTGGGTACTCTATATCATACGTGAATTTCATGAAAAACAGTTAAGCGGTATTGGATGGATGTGAATAATTTCGTTATGCAAATGATTGGACATAAAGTGATGTTTTGTGTGAAAAGCTAAAATTATTCTCCATCTTTATGAAGGATAATGAACTTTTTAAACATAAAGACCTTATAAATATGACTTTAATAGCAAGAAGGCAAGAAACATAGAAATAATAAGGCCCTCAATTTGTCACTCATCTTTCATGAGAATTTTTGAAATAGGTGTGTGTGTGTGTGTGTGTGTGTGTGTGTGTTTGTGTGTAGTTGCAATAAGAGCCAGCATGGTTTGAGTGTTGCACTATGACTCTGGAGACCAGAGTTTGATTCCTTGCTCAGCCATGGAAACCCACTTGCTGACCTTGAGTGCATCACACACATTCTCTGCCCCAGAAAACCCAATGATAGGGTTGCCATAAGTCAGAAATGATTTGAAGGCACACAACAACAACAACAACAATGGCAACAAAAGCTAGAGGCAAAATAAAATTTGGAAAAGAAGGGGATTTGTAAACTATAACGACTGGCACATTTGATACAGATGTAGAGAAGCAAAGCCGCAACATTTTTCTTTTGCTGTGCTTTTATTATTTATTTATTTATTTTTGCCTGTTTTGTTTAGTTCAGTTAGTTTAATTTTAGTTGAAATGTGAAATTGTCATTTATTGTTTGTCAGATTACTGTAAAATAAAAAATAATTTAAGAATTAATTTAAACATGAGATTTATATGTGTTCATGAATTCATTCACTTTGAAGAAGAGGTAAATATTTTCATGCTATTCTTGAGTGCACATTTAACACACATCTGATGCTGCCATCCAGTGGCTTCACATGGAATTCAGTGAGGAAGTGCTGTGGCTTAGTGGCAGAGTACTTGTTTCATATGCTATAAAGTCCCATACCCAATCTCCATATAGGGCTTTGCCTGTGAACATCAGAAACAAAGTTATACCATCTATTATGAAAATAAGATGAGAAGAAAAACTAGGTTAGACTTACGTGCACCACATCCCTTAATACTCAGGAGATAAAGCCCAAGCTCTGGTACAGAACAATTTTATTTGCGTGCTTACTCAAAATTAAAGGCCCAATTTTAGCCCCCAGCTCTAGAGAGAGCTACAAAAGACACCTTTGCTGCCTGTCAGTGTTAAAGAATGCTGGACCAGATGGTTCAATGACCTGATTTGATAAAACATACCTTCTTATATTCTGATGGCTAAATCAATAAAATCAGTTAGGTAAGTCCCTCTCATCTCTCCCTCAGATATGGAAACTTAGCTTGAATGGGACAAGAACAGCAGCTTGAGGCCCGTACATCTAAACCTCAACTTCTTGCTCTTCTTCTCTCTCAGAGGCCAGAGCAATGGAAGTTGGAATGTGGAGAAAGGGGCTCTCACCAGTCACTGGGTCCGGACATGATGGACCTGTGCCTGGATGCTCTTCTGTCCTTTAGAGACCAGAGCAATCTCTCCCTCAGAGGCTAGGCTAATGATGCGTAGCATGCTTTGTAAGCATTCCAAGCATTTTGTATGCTTCACATTGGTCTGTGCATAATCTTGCCCTGTAGCCAGTTTCAACATCTTAATACAGTGACACCAGCCACTGCTATGAAACTGATAAGATTTCATAGAATCACAGAGTTGGAAAGGGTTCTATGGACCCAACCTCCTGCTTATGGCAGGATCTCCAGCTAAAGCATCCCCAGCAGGTAGCTGTCCAGCCTCTTGCTGAAGACATCCAGAGAAGGACACATCACCACCTCTTCAGGGAACTGATTCCACAGCAGAACTGCTCTCATTATCAAAAAATTCCATATAATGTTCAGTTGAAATCTATAGAACTGTACTTAAAGCCATTAAATCTGGTTCTGCTACCTGAGGCATCAGGGAACAAGCCTACATCCTCCTCCCTGGACAGCTCTTGAAGAAGTTAAAGAGTACAATTGTATCACCCCCAGTTTTCTCTTCACCAAGCTGAACATGGCCAGCTTGTGGTAGCCAGTGGGACTATCACTTCCATTCTGTTAAGGCAGACTAAGATAGCATTTGCCTTCAGTGCTGCAGCAACACACTGCTGGCTCATGTTAAACTTCAGATAAACAATAATCCCAAGGTCCTTCACACATGCAGCACTGATGAGCCAAGTATGCCCCATCCTATATCTGTGCATTTAATTCTCTCCACCTCATCATATAAATCACTGATAAAAATATTGAAGAGTGGAACACAACCATGAAGCACTCCATTTGAGACCTCCTTTCAGTTCGAAGCACATCAACTGATGGCAACTCTTTGAGCATAGCTTTCCAACCAATTCTGGATCCATCTAATGGTGCTTTCATCTATTCCATATTTAGTCAGTTTGCTAATCATAATATCATGGGGGAGCTTATGTTTTGCTGAAATCAAGATAAATGACATCCACAACATTGCCACCATCTATTAAACTAGTGACCCAATTGAAAGAAAGAGAAAAAGTTCATGTGGCAGGGTTTATTTTTGACAAAACAATGCTGGCTTCTACTAATCACTGCATTGTCATCAAGATATTTGCAAATGAGATTCCCATATAACCCATTCTAATACTCTTCTGCTATAGAAGTCAGGTTTACTGGCCTTGGTTTCCTGGATATTCTTTTTTTTCCTTTTTTTTGAAAAGAAGGAAAATGTTTGCATCTCCAGTCCTCTGACACTTCACCTGTTCTGCTAGATGTCTCAGAAACGATGGCAAGTCGTGCTACAAATATGTAAGCAAGTTCCTTCAATCCTCTGGAAAGTAGTTCCTCTGACCATACAGATTTGAACTTACTTAACTAGATGATTCTTGACTAACTGCTTATCAGTCTTAAACATCTGTCCAAAAGGAAGCTTTAAACACAAGAATGTGTTTTTTAGATAAGAAGCTGAGGGAGAGAATACGAGCCACAGTAAAACTCACATTACAACAAAAGATGAAAACAAACAATGTTTTAGATATCTATACACCTACACCAACACACAGAGACTGAAAGCAAATTGAGAGCTTAAAGTCCTAGAGCGGGAAGATAAATATGACTTTATAAGTATAACAGAAATTTGGTGGGATGGATTCATTATTGGAATATAACAGCTGAAGGTTATAATCTGTTCAAAAAGAAAAGCTGATGGAGAAAAAGAGGGGAAATAGCATTATATGTCAAAGACAAATTCACTTATGCAAAAATCCATGCAAGTGATCAAACTGGGCTGGAAGGCAGCACTTGGGTAAAAATAAATGAATAAAAAAATACAAACAACACTATGGTAGGAGTTTACTACAGGCCACCAAACCAAAACGAGTTTCAGAAATCTCTCACTGTCCAAACTTTTCCTCCATTTTCCTTTAGCTAGCCTTGTGTGATTGCAAGACTGATTGTATCTTGTGTGTGTGTGATTGTTAATATCCCCAATAAAAGAAACATTCTTCAAACCTCTGGCTGGTGTCCTGCATTAGTTCTGGTATACATGGGTGTAAAAGATCCTGTTAGGTTACCTGTCTCTCGCAGGCCTCCCCTTTGAGCTAACATTCCCCACTGTTTCGAGGAGGCACTGGCATTACTGGTGGACCCCTGAGTCACTCACGTTTTGGGGTAACAAGACTGGTTGAGAAATGTGGCAACATCCTGTGCCCCCTGACTTGAGAGTTGATGCCTGCAGTTCAGGAAAGCAGACGTAGAGAAACCTCTAGGGATTCCAATTGGATTGTGTGTACATGTGTGAGGATCTGCATGATTTGAGTAGTTAGCATGTCAGTGGTGGCAACAACTGGCTCTTAGGTTTAAGCACTTTGCCTGAAGTCAGAGGAGGTACCCCTTGATCCAAAAAAAGCAGTAGTAACAAGGCAGGACTCAGTTAGGATCCAGATCCCACTTTCTTCCACTGCTTGGCCAAGCGATGGTAAGTTCCTTTGAGTTCATTTTCTTCTCTTAGCAGCTCTGCTTGGTATAGATGCCAGGGATCACCCAAAGGACCTCAGTGCTCTCCATGTCCCTGAGTACCAGGTCCACTTTTCTCCAGTTTTGAGGCATTGTTCTGGCCAATGGAATCTGCTGGTTGCAGGTGTGTTAAGAAGACACCTTCACATTTGTCTGTTTTAGGAACAAGTTTTGAATTCAGCCTGAAAATGTTTAAAGAACTCTCAGATCAAAATTGCTCTGGGTCCCACAGACTTGGATATGGTCACCTGGAACTATTTGACTAACCACATCCAAAGAGTGGCAGATCTTCTTAGGGAAATTTGAGCCATTAGGAATGTAAAGGTCCCCTGAAAAGGCACAATCCTCAAGTCATGGGGACCAATCCAACCAGTGACATATAGCAATCATGGCCACCCCACATAGTACAACAGAGTGGGCAGGCAGGCCACGAAACCTGGCATGTTGAGGTGGCTGGGGGGTAAGGATGAATGGTGCTGGTAGTCAGAAGTTGAGAGATTAGTGCAGTAACTCCATTCCCAGCAACGGCCATGGCCGAAGCAACATCTCTTCTTCCCCTGCACAATGGGTCCAGGAAGCCTGAGCCAGACCTCAAACCCTAGACAGCAATCTGGAGGTTACGATCCTCAGAGATTGGTGTATAGTGAGGAGCGGATGCATGTTTGGGAGCTCTTAAAATGAACAGGTGCCAACACGTCTCAGTTCCATATGCATCCAACCACTGACTTGATCAATGTGTCACAGAATCACAGAATCACAGAAATGTAGAGTTGGAAGAGACCACACGGGCCATCCAGTCCAACCCCCTGCCATGCAGGAACACCCTCAAAGCACTCCCGACAGAGGCCATCCAGTACTCTGTACTTCTGAAGCTGCTGGGTGGCTCTGTTGGAAGCATGCAGCCAGTGGATGCAGTCCCACTGAGCCAACCTCTGAATATGGACATGCCATATTAGGGATGCCCAAGGTCCAAAGTGCTTCCCCAAGGAATTGCAGCTTGCATGAAGCCCAACATGTGGGGAAAACTGATGGTCAAGGCAGGCATTGGGATCTCATGGGCAAAATCCCCCGCTAAGCTCCTGATTGACACCGAAGAAGCCAAAAATGTCCCTCACCCCTATCTAGCCATCAATGAGGAGCCCACCTTTGAGACCATGGCACTATCAGGACACGGAGGATCATAGAATCATAGAATCATAGAAATGTAGAGTTGGAAGAGACCACACGGGCCATCCAGTCCAGCCCCCTGCCATGCAGGAACACCCTCAAAGCACTCCCGACAGAGGCCATCCAGCCTCTGCTTAAAAACCTCCAAAGAAGGAGACTCCACCATACTCCAAGGCAGCATATTCCACTGCCGGACAGCCCTGACCGTCAGGAAGTTCTTGCTGAGGTTCAGGTGGAATCTCCTTTCCTGCAGCTTGAATCCATTGCTCCTTGTCCTGGTCTCTGGAGCAGCAGAAAACAAGCCCACTCCCTCTTCTACATGGCATCCCTTCAAATATTTAAACATGGCCATCATGTCCCCTCTTAACTTTCTCTTCTGCAGGGTAAACATACCCAGCTCTCTAAGTCTATCCTCATAGGGCATGGCTTCCAGGCCCCTCACCATTTTGGTCGCCCTCCTCTGGACCTGCTCCAGCTTGACCATGTCCTTCTTGAATTGGGGTGCCCAGAACTGGACACAGTATTCCAGATGAGGTCTAACCAAAGCAGAGTAGAGTGGTACCAGTACCTCCCTCGATCTAGACACCATACTCCTATTGATGCAGCCGAGAATTGCATTGGCTTTCTTGGCTGCTGCATCACACTGCTGACTCATGTTCAGCTTGTGGTCTATTAAGACTCCTAGATCCCTTTCACACGTACTGCTATCCAGCCACGTGTCCCCCATCCTATATTTCTGTATTCCATTTTTTCTACCTAAATGTAGGACCTTACACTTCTCTCTGTTGAATTTCATTTTGTTAGCTTTGGCCCAGCTCTTCAATATGTCCAGATCATTTTGAATTTTGATCCTGTCCTCTGGCGTATTAGCAACCCCTCCCAATTTGGTGTCATCTGCAAATTTGATGAGCATGCCCTCTATTCCTTCATCCAAGTCGTTGATGAAGATATTGAACAGCACTGGGCCCAGGACAGAACCCTGTGGCACCCCGCTAGTCACTTCTCTCCAGGATGAAAAGCAGCCATTGGTGAGCACCCTTTGGGAACGGTCAGTCAACCAGTTACAGATCGACCTGACAGTAGCCCTGTCCAGCCCACATTTTACTGGCTTCTTTGCAAGAATGTCATGGGGAACTTTGTCAAAGGCCTTACTGAAATCGAGATATGCTACATCCACAGCATTCCCTTCATCTGTCAAGCTAGTAACTCTATCATAAAAAGAGATAAGATTAGTCTGGCATGACTTATTTTTGAGAAATCCATGTTGACTTCTCGTGATTACCGCGTTGCTTTCTAAGTGATTAGAAACTGACTGCTTAATGATCTGCTCCAGGATCTTTCCGGGTACTGACGTCAGGCTGACTGGGTGATAATTATTTGGGTCCTCTTTTTTTCCCTTCTTGAAGATGGGGACAACATTTGCCCTCTTCCAGTCTGCTGGAACTTCTCCTGTCCTCCAAGATTTTTCAAAGATTATAGCAAGCGGTTCTGAAATGACCTCTGCCAGTTCTTTTAATATCCTAGGATGCAATTCATCTGTCCCTGGAGACTTGAATTCATCCAGTGTGGCCAGGTATTCTTGTACCACCTCTCTACCTATTATGTGCCGCATTTCCCCTGCTTCCTCCCCTGCTCCCCAACCGCCAGGTTGAGTGCTTGTATCCTTCTGGGAAGAAACTGAGGCAAAGAAGGTGTTAAGTAGTTCCACCTTTTCTCTTCCCCCTTCACACCAGGCTTAGGTATGGGAAGGAATCCCTTTGAGTATTCTCTCCAGGATGAAAAGTAGCCATTAGTGAGCGCTCTTTGGGTTTGATTGGTCAACCAATTACAAATCCACCTAACAGTAGCCCTGCTCAGTCCACATTTTATAAGCTTCTTTGCAAGAATGTCATGGGGAACTTTGTCAAAGGCCTTACTGAAATCAAGATATGCTATGTCTACAGCATTCCTTTCATCTATCAACTTTGTAACTCTGTCATAAAAAGAGATAAGATTAGTCTGGTATGACTTATTTTTGAGAAATCCATGTTGACTTTTAGTGATTACGGCTTTGCTTTCTAAGTAATTACAAACTGACTATTTAATGATCTGCTCTAGGATCTTTCCTGGTATTGATGTCAGGCTCAGTGGGCAATAATTATTTGGGTCCTCTTTCTTTTCCCTTCTTGAAGATGGAGATGACATTAGCCCTCCTCCAGTCTGGTGGGACTTCTCCTGTTCTCCAAGAGTTCTGAAAGATTATTGCAAGTGGTTCAGAAATGACTTCTGCCAGTTCTTTTAATATCCTTGGATGTAATTCATCTGGCCCTGGAGACTTGAATTCATCTAGTTTGGCCAGATATTCCTGTACTACTTCTCTGCCTATTCTGTGCTGCATTTCCCCCCCTTCCTCACCTCCTCCCCACCCCCCAGGTTAAGTATGTCTATCTTTTTGGGAAAAAACTGAGGCAAAGAAGGTGTTGAGTAGTTCTGCCTTCTCTCTTCCCCCCGTTATTAATTGGCCATCTTCTCCATGCAGCGACCCCATCATTTCCTTGTTTTTCCTTTTGCTGCGGACATATCTAAAAAAGCCCTTTTTATTGTTTTTAATCTCTCTGGCAAGCCTCAGTTCATTCTGCGCTTTAGCTTTTCTGACCTTCTCCCTATATATCCTGGCTATTTGCTTGAATTGCTCTTCGCTGGTTTCACCATTCTTTCATTTCCTGTACATGTTTCTTTTAACACTTAGCTCAGCTGAGAGTTCTTTCGTCAACCAGTACAGTTTCTTTAGACACCTGCCATTTTGTCTCCTTATTGGCACGGTTTTCAATTGTGCCTTCCATATTTCACTTTTAAGAAACTCCTATCTCTTTCAGTATTCTTGACCACAGGATTTCAGCAAGTAACTTCCTAAGTTTACAGAAATCAGCTTTTTTAAAGTCTGGAGTGTGTGTCTGGCTACACTTGGCTTCTCCTTCCCAATGAATGACAAATTCTAAAAGAGTGTGGTCACTCCCCCATAAGGATCCCACCACCTCAACAACAGGGTCATCTCTATTGGTCAGGATCAGATCTAAAATAGTCAATCCCTTTGTCACCTCTTCTACTTTTTGGACCATGAAATTGTCTGCAAGGCAAGTGAGGAACCTGTTGGACCTTGCGGTCTTGGCAGAGTTTGACTGCCAAAAAATATCAGGATAGTTGAAATCTCCCATTACTACTGCATCTCTCCTTTTTGAATGTGTGGTCATCTGCACCAGGAAGGCCTCATCCAAGTCCTCAAGCTGGCCTGGAGGCCTGTAGCAAACCCTCATAATCACATCCCAACCGTTTCTCACTCCCTTAATTCTTACCCAGATGCTCTCCACTTGGCTTCCCAGATTTTAATCATGGATCTCTTCACAGGTGAAAACATCCTCAGAAAAGCTCCCCTTTTTTGTATATAGTTCTAGTAATGTAGATTAGATGTAGTTTTGAATTTTCACCTTGTAGCAAAAGGATGACATGGTGACATATCCAAAAACCAGGGTAAGTAGTATCCACTTCTTCCATCTCTTGTTAGTTTTCCCTTGGCTCCTTCAGGGACAATCTCCCATCGACTCATAACCCTGGAATGGCACTATAATAGAGCCTCCACACCTTCCCAGAGAGCATTTGTTTTGCAAGATCACCCTTGCTGTAGCAGTAGCAATCCAAGGCACATATACTCATTAATGCTCATCCAAGATTGGTTAAACGTACAGGGATCTGCCACCACTTGAATTTTACATGGCCCTGGTGGGACCCTCCTGCATTGTTTTCATGAGGCAAGGCCAGGGTTGCATAAACTCCTCATAGATTCAAAGTTATAGCTGATACAAGGGCCAACATGGAGGATTAGAGTGAATTTCTACTCCATTTTAATGGAGCTGCAGAGGACCTTCCCATGTCAGTTTATGGGGAAATGGCAACACATTTTTGGTCGTTTGTTTTGGTGTCAGGCATGTGAATTAGCTCTTGGAATTTTTCTAAATGTGGTGGCAGTTTGATTATGGACTGCTGAATTAATAATTTGTCAGTCCATTCTTGGTTACAATATGACCTTGGTCAGTATGATTAATCTGCTCATCTCTAGATCCCCTAATGCCATGTGCCTAGTCCAAGCCTTCATGATAGAGGCCTAGTTCATTGTGGGACATACAGCTGGAGTAAGCAATTGTTCACAATTAGATGGAATAGTTTCATCAGTTGGCTCTGATGGTCAGAGTCAATATCAGAGCAGTTTTCAGCTGTTTGGGAAGACGATGAGTCCTGACCTATGGCCACAGTATGGTTTACTAGTCCAAAGTTGCCATTTTGGGGCTCAACTGCAGTTAAATGATGTTGCCACTTCAGGGAGATGTCCTCCAGCAGAGCAGATTGTTGCTTTTTCTCATCCTAATGTTTCAGTTATTCAAAACTGATCAGGAAATCACAATCACTCTTAATTACTGGAAAGGTAAAAAACAAAAGGACTGTTTCAATAGGAAAGAGGCAGTAGGATTTGAGCTTTTAGATGCTCCTTCCAGCAGTTTCGTTTGCTATTGTTTCATATACTTTAGAGAACCATCTAAAACCCATCAGATTAAGTTTTCCTATTAATTCTCTTAAACTTATGACCTGGCCATATTGAGACCTTTGTTCTAGCTTCAGGAAGCTTCCAGTCAGAGTCCTTTTTCCACACAGCTTTTCAGCCACAAGCGCAAGATTTATATTTCATGACAATTAAACAATGTTTATAGCCATTCATACTGTGTCACAGATTGGGGGTGTACGGCATGGTAACGGTATTAATGTCTTTTTAAAATTTAAATATATACAATACATATTTTGAGGAAAATGTACCCAAAAGATTTGAAGTCTAATTTTTATTTTTCAGAATGTCACCTGCCACACAGTCTTCCTCATGCTGAGAACAGCTGCACCCAATGGATCTGGTTAATTCAAGTGAGGGAGAATTTTATTTCAAGTCTGAAAAATTTACCTACATTTGTAAATTTCATATGTGGGCAGAAAGAACATGTAGCCATGTTGTGACTCTGCTGTCAAAATTCCAGGAAAAATTGGTGATCCCTGCACTGTCAAACAATTTGTGTGTGTTGTAAATCCTTTTTAACCTACCGGAGATGACCAAGGAATCTTCTTATAGATGCCAGTCTATTTTCTAACTACCTCTAAGAATGACTACTGCCCAGTGGCTCAGCAGTTTTAAAGAACTCTTAGGCCATTTTGTCACATGCATTTCCATTTTTTCTACAACTTCCTCGACAACCAATCCATTTCATAGTTGAAAAGGTAAAAGGCATTTGAGCGTAACAGGGAAGTACAACTCAAGATAACATTGAACAGTTTTTAAAATCTTTAGTACTCCGCTCATACAGTATTCTCATTTAATGCTTGTTAATGAGATGAGGATGATGATGTTCAGGGTGATGGTCTTCCATCTGTCTACGTGGTTTGTACAGTTAGAAGTAATGATGTAGAACTCCTCAAACTGTTACTGATTGCTCATTTACAGTTATGAGCTGTTCCCCTAGCTAATTTGGGGGCCTGCCATATGTTTTCCTTTTTTAAAGAATGAACTTTTGCTCCTCAGGATCACTGAAGCTATCATGTAATAAATGCTGCTGGATTCTTTTACTCCCCTTCTGCTGTGTAACCACATACAGACACCCCACAGACTACCATCACTACAAGATCTCTAAAATACACTCCAATAGCTCCCAGTCAGATTCTCTTTGTCATGAACAGTCCTCACCTTCTCTTGTGAGGGAAAGTAAAATTGGTTAGGAAGTGTCTGCACACCTGAGCAGCAGGGCACTTATTCCCTTCTTTCTCTGGTGGATGTTTTCATTTGTTAGGCAGCTTCTACCAATGCAGCCCCAAAACTGTATTTCACAAATGAACCCCCTTTTTGGTATCATGGTAAGGCTTTGGCATGGAGTGGGCAATCAGTAATTGCATCTGGTTCCTTTGCAGCCACCCTATCAAGTTGCAGCCTTCTGATTTCTTGCATACAGCTTCTATTTTGATTAATGACTGAGCCAAGACATATAAAGTCTACTTTGACGTCTTCATCATCTACTTTGAAGTTGCATCGTCATTATTTTTGTTTTCTTAATCTTCAACCATGCTTTGCACTTCTGTTGTTAACTTTCCTCAGTAGATGTTCCAAGTCTTCACATTTTCTGCTAATAATATATTTTCTGTATTTCTTAATTTATTGATGTACCTTTCCTCAATTTTCATTCCTCCATCCAAGTCTAATCCATATGATATGTTCTGTGCGTAAATCAAGCAGATATGGTAATATGCAGCTTTGTCTGTCACCCCCTGACAACTGGAAACTACAGTTTTTCTTTATTCTCTCCTGACAGTGGACTCTTGCCTTAAATATAGGTTATGCATCAGGATAATCCTATATTGTGGCTCACCCATTTCTTTTCAAGAAATCCAACCTTTTCATTGTGAGCAAAACTGAAGGCACTGCCATAATCTATAAAGCATAGTCTACTTTTCCTCTGAAATTCTTTGCTATGCTCCATTATCCAACATATGTGTATATAGGATCCCTAAGTCCTCTGTCTTTTCTGAAAACAAACTGGACCTCTGACATTTCTCAGTCCATACATAGTAAAAATATTTGTTGTAAAATCTTGAACTTTACTTTGCTGGCAAGGGGAATTAATGTAAAGGTCCAATGGTTACTGCAATACTTCGTGACCCCTGATTGCAATGTATAGTGAGCCCTCCAGTCTGTGGGGTATTTTTTGGGGTGCCATTTTGTTGGCAGATTTTTCTTGATTTGAATAGATTCTGTCTCTGTAGTTTGAAACAGTTCTATTGGTATGCCATCTGTTCCTGGTGATATTCCTCTTGACTGCTTTCTGAACAGCTTCTGCTAGCCTTTCTAAAATTGTAGGCTCATAAAGCAAAGTTTATTCCTTAAACAAATATGTCATCTTTTCATCTTTTTAGTATAGTTCTTAGATATCTTCTTTTTCCTGGTCATATTATATGTTCCTCTGTTGGTCATACAGCATCCCCACTCTTGGTGTAAATTGACCCTTTGGTTTCTCAGATCTTATGGAAGAGATCACTTGTTCCATCTTTTTGTTATCTTCTTTTACTTTTCTCTGTTGATTATTATAACATTTCATCAAGAAAGCACCCTTGATGACAGTCCCTGTCAGGAACAGATAATACACAAGGGATTCAGAACCACTCCAGCTAACAAATTGTTTCCTACACCTTCCTGAAGACAACGGTGATGAAGATGCCCAAACAGGAGATGAGCAACAAGAGATGCTGCAAGCTGAGGAAGCAGTCAACTTAACCCTTAAGTACAACAAGAAAAGAAAGGTGCTGATGGCAGAAAACTCATTGCTTAGGGGTATAATGGTGATCTGTGTACCTGACAGAGAGGAAGAGTCAGGAAGTATGCTCTCTCCATGGCACATGCATTCAGGATGCCACTGACAACTTGCCAAAGCTCATCAACAACATGGATCAGTGCCCATTTCTCCTTATATTCATGTGGGCACCAACAACACTGCAAAGAACACCTTTGACCAGATCAACTCAAACTGTGAAGCCCTGAGAAGGAAGAGTTTATAGTTTATAGTAAAGAGTTTAGGGGAGCAGGTAGTATTCTTGCAAGTTCTATAATAATAATAATAATAATAATAATAACAACAATAATAATAATAATAATGTTAATAAAATTTATTTCTATCCCGCCTCTCCACATGGGTCGAGGCGGCGAACAACATGAATACATTAAATACATTAAAAGCATTAAAACATACCCAATCCTCCCCACCCACCAACCCATCTAAAACAACCCCTTAAAACACACAACAATTAACAGTCAATCAATTAACTATTAATAAAACAGCAAGACAATTGATGGGAGGCAATGGAAATGCTAGTCTTGGAAGGCCTGTCGGAAGAGATCAGTCTTGACTGCTTTTTTAAAGCAGTCAAGACTGGTAATATGCCGGGTCTCCTCCCGCAGGCCATTCCATAAATTGGGAGCAATAGAAGAAAATGTCCTCTGGGTAACCGCAGCCAACCTAGTTCTGACTGGCTGCAGTAGATTCCTCCCAGAAGACCTTAATGTGCGGGCGGATTATATGGGAGAAGGCGATCCCGCAGGTAGGCTGGCCCCAAGCCATGAAGGGCTTTAAAGGTAATAACCAACATCTTGTACTGTGCCCAGAAACTAATAGGCAGCCAATGAAGAGACTTTAAAATTGGTGTTATATGGTCAGTTTTAGGTCTACCGGTGACCAACCTGGCTGCCATATTCTGAACTAATTGAAGTTTCCGAACTAAGCACAGGGGTAGCCCTATGTAGAGTGCATTGCAGAAGTCGAGCCGTGAAGTTACCAGCGCATGCACCACTGTTTTTAGGTGTTCCAGCTCCAGAAAGGGGCGCAGCTGGCGTATCAGCCGAAGCTGATAACAGGCACTCCTGGCCGCCGCATCTATCTGAGCTGTCATCTGAAGTGGCGAGTCCAGGAACACCCCCAAGCTGTGAACACAGTCTTTCAGGGGAAGTGTGACCCCGTCTAGGACTGGTTGAAAGTGAAAGAATAGAGGACCACATAGGGACAGGAAGATACTGCAATTGAATAACAGGCAATATAGATGGTCTTGACAGAAGTATGGCTTTAGGAACCATGGTCTTCACTTTTTAGATAAGGACTACTAGCTTCAGATGGGCTGCACCTCAGGAAGAATGTCTTTGGCAAAGGCATGGCAAATCTGATCAAAAAGGCTTTAAACTAAATCCTTGGGGGGCTGGAGATGATAGCTTAAACATCTGTCCCAAAGCAAGCTCTAAATGCAAAGCTGTAAATTCTAGAGGAGAAGCTGAGTGAGAGGATGGGAGTCATAATAAAACTCTCAGTAAAAGATGTGAATAAAAAAGGCTTTAGATTTTTATACAGCAGTGCACAAAGTTTTGGAAGAAAAGATGACAAACTTGAAGTCCTCGTGTAGAAAAGTATATGACTTTATAGGTAAAAGAGAGACTTGGTACTGATTGCATGCATACATATACACAAACACACATATACACAGACTTGGTGGGATGACTTCTATGACTGGAATAAAACAATTGAAAGATATAATCTGCTCAAAAAGAATAGACAGGGAACAAAAAGGAGAGGAATAGACTTACAGTCCTCTATCAACATTTGTGGGTTTGACTTTCGCAAATTTGATTGTTTGCAAGGCACATGTGTGCCTTTCCCCCTACTCCATTCTCCTGTTGCCATTATCTTGTGTTTTGACAGATGTGGAGAAGGAAGGCAAGTATGCCTGGGCAAAAAGCAAGGGAAAAGGTGGGGTAAGGCACATGTGAACCTTCCTCCCTCTGGAGCTCCTCCTCCCATTCCCATACATTTGGCCCCAGTGGGAGAACATGTGCCAAGGCAAAATGCAAGGGAATGGGATGGGGAAGGCACAAGCGCAACTTCCTTCTCCTCTCCTGCTTCATTTCTTGATACTAGGCCAAATTCTCCTACAATGTTTTGTTCTGCTCTGTCTCCTACTTTTGTGTTCCAATCATCTATGATTACCAAAATATCTTGTTTTGGTGTGTGATCAATTTCCTCCTGGACTCCAGTATAGAATCTTTCAGTCGCTTCTTCTTTCATTTGCAGCATAAACTGGGATTATGGTAATAGCAATAGCAATAGCAGTTACATTTCTATACCATTTATCAGTGCAAAGCACTCTCTAAGCCATTTACAATGTATTTAGCTAATTGCCCCCAACAAGCTGGGTACTCATTTTACCGACCTACGGAAGGATGGAAGGCTGAGTCAACCTGGAGCTCTGCAGGATTGAAATCACAACATTGTGGCTGCAGTACCAGCATTTAACCACTGTGCCACCAGGGCTCTATTACTGGTTATACTGATGGGTTTTCCCTAAAGTCCTATTGATATTACTCAGCCAGAATTTGCATTACATCCCTTGACTACTGTTGCTACATCTCGCCTCGCTATTAATGCCACTCCATTTATTCTTAGATTTTCATTTCCTGAGTAAAACACTAAGTAATTATCTGACTCAAAATGTCTCATTCCTGGTACTTTAGTTCACTCACCTCAAGTATTGCAATGTTTCCACTTTCCATTTCTTGTTTTTAAAATGTCTAGCTTTCAATGATTTATGCTTCTCACATTGTAATTTCCTATAATGTGTTGTGCAGCTTTGGATTTTCCTTTCACCTTTAACCATGTCAATGGCTGAATGACATTCTTCTCAGCAATACTAACAAGCATTAGCTATGGTACCATTGCTGTTGTCTCTAAGAGATCCTCCGCCAGTATAACTCCCCACTATTGCTACTGCTCAGTTTGGCACATTTAGACTGGCTTCTCAACAAAAGCCTGTGTGATATAGGAGATCCTACCAAAAGCACTGTTACCATCAGCACAGCCTCGTACCTCACAGAAGCATATAGTCCCACCACTATGGAAAGGTAGTACCATGGTGGGACTGGTAGTTATGGAGAACTTCAACTATCTGCAGAGAGACTCACTATGCTAAACATAGGCTCTCCAACAAATTTCTGATGTGTCTTGCAGATAATTTCCTCCTCAAAAAGTGGAGGAAGGAACAATGGGATCATCAAACCTGTATTTCATCTTAACCAACAAGGAGCAGTTGGTTGCTGGAATCAAAGCAGTTCATACTTTAGGAAAAAATGACCATGTAATGCTAGAATTCATGATTGGGGAAGGCACCTAGCATGAGTAGGATTTCACAGAGAAGGAACTGCTGAAAGCACAATCAGAAAGAATTCCATGGCAGAAGAAAAATGGTAAGGTTTTGGAACAGCCAATGTAGCTGCTGTAAATTTTGAAATTTTGTTAGGAATTGCTGTTTTAACTGTTTCAAAATTGGATTCTAGGATTGTTTTTAAACTGCTTTTAGGAGTTTTTAAACAGTATTGTAATGTGCTTTAAATGTTTTTAAATGTGTTTAAAATGTTTTTATCTTTGTATTAATCCGTTTGTATTTATTTGCCATCTTGGGGACTTTATGGGTGGGAGACAGCACAGAAGTACTTAAAATAACTAAATAAATAACAAAATAATTTGCTACTAAATAACAAGTAATAAGCTCTAGTATGGAGTAAAAAGAAAAAAAGAGTATGTATAAAGAATGGAAGGAAGGATGAATCACCAAGGAAGAAATACAGATGTGTAGCCCAAACTAGCAGGAATTGTATAAGGAAAGCAAAAGCTCAGAATGAGCTGAGACTGGCTAGGAAGGCAGGAAGCAAAAAGAAGGATTTTTCAAATATATCCAAAGCAAGAGAATGACCAAATAAATGATGGGACTACTTCTTAGCAAGGATGGTAAAATACTGCCAGATCACAATCTGTCTCCATACCTATTCTGTTTCAGCTTCTCCAAAAAAAGAAGACTGTGTGCTTCCATGTAAAGACCTTGGTAAAGATTCTAGATTGATAAGGAGTTAGTCAGGAAGTTAACTTAACTTAAAGTTAACTTACCTTTGTTAACTAGGTGCTTTAAGTTAACTTAAACTGCATCCCAGTGTATTGGAGGAACTTGCTGACATACTCGCAGAACCAGTTGCCATCATTTTTGCAAAATCTTGGCAAACAGGTGTGAGAGGACTCAAGATGGGCAAACATTATCCTTTCAAATAAAGACCAAAAAAAAAAAAAAAGATGCACGAAACTACAGGCCACTCAGCCAGATTGCAATAGTAGGGAAAATATTAGAATAGATTATACAGGAGCCTATCTGCAATTATTTTGATCTGTAGGAGCCAGCATGGGTTTTTCAAGAAACAATCCTGCCAATCTAATCTGATACCGTTTTTTTAAAAAATCAGGTTGCTAGTTTAGTAGATGGTGCAAATTTTGAGGATGTAATTTATCTGGATTTTGAGCAAATCATTTGATAAGGCCCTCCATAATATATTGATTAGCAAACTGATTAAAAATGGAATAGATAGAAACACTATCAGATGGGTCCATAATTAGTTAGAAAACCATGCTCAAAGAGTCATCATCAATGGCTCTGCTTTAAACTAGAAGGAGGTCTTGAATGGAGTGCCTTAGGGTTCTGTCCTAGGGCCATTACTAGTAAACATTTTTATCATTCACTAAGTTTATGGGATGGGTGGAATCTTTAACAAGTTTGCAGGTGACACAAAACTGGGAAGGGTGGCTAAAACATTGGGAGACAGAATTCAAAAAGATCTACATAAACTAGAAAATTCGGTAGACATTAATATAATAAAATTCAATAGAGACAATTGCAAAATTCTATGTTTACACTACAAAAGCCAAATGCACAGCTATAGGATGAGGGCTCCATGGCTTAGAAGTATTACACGAAAAAAAGACTTCAGGGGATTTTTGTTGCTTACAATTTGAACACAAGCCAGCAGTGTGATGCTGCAGCAAAGAAGGCAAATGTTATTTTAGCCTGCATTAAATAGAAGCATAATTTCCAAGTCAAAAGAAGTAATACTTCTATACTATGTTCTGTGCTGATCAGGCTTTATCTAGAGTGTTCAGTTCTGGGCACTCATTTTAAGAAGAATGTAGGTAAGTTGGAGTGGGATCACAGAAAGGCAACAAGGATGACAGGAGGTATAGAGAACAAAACATATGAGGAAAGGCTGAAGAGGGGCATGTTCAACTTGGTGAACAGAAGACTAAGGAATGACATGACTACACTCTTGAAATTCCTCATGGGCTGCCACGGAGTGGAGGGTGCAGTTTTATTCTCTGCTGCCCCGCAAGAGTAGGACTAGATTTAATAGTTTTAAGTTAAGGACAGTAGGTTTTGATCAAACAGTAGAAAAAACTTCTTGACATTAAGAGCAATGGAACCAATTGCCTGGAGAGCTGGTGGGGTCTCTTTCTCTAGACATCTTCTAAAAAAGGCTCGACAGCTACCTCCTATGGAAGGTTTAGCTGGAGGTTCAGCTCTAAGCAGGGCTTTGGACTCAGTGGTCCATGAGACCCCTAGCGACTCTATGATTCTGTGATTCTCACAGAATTCTGTTAAGTTGTTCTCCTTCTTGATCTTAGTCAAATTCTTGTACAATATTTGCTTCTGCTCCTTTTCTTCCTTCTGCATTCCATTCTCCTATGCTTATAAAAATGTGATGTGGTATATATTTTCTCCTGGATGCTTACTTAGAATGTTTTAATTTCCTCCTCTTCTGCCATTATAGCTGGAGCATAAACTTGGATTGTGGTTATATCGATAGGTTTTCGCTGAAATTATATTAATACTATTCAGTCAGAGCTTACATGGCAGTCCCTGGTTGCTTGTGCTAGATCTTGCCTTAGTGTTAATGTCACTCCATTTGTTTCCCTTTTATTTTCATCTCTTAATTGGCAATGACAGTGGCACTTTAGATAAATCTAAACAGTTCTGCACTGAAAATATCCAAAATGAAGGAAGAGATAGTACCACAAGATGCAACTCCTGGGTCAGTAAGCACTATCTCTTGCTTCATTCGGGATTGTTTCATCATAGATTTTTGATGGTAAAAAGCTTTTACAAGTGGTTTACTGGTACTTCATTGTGTGCAGTACTGTTTAGAATTAGCTAAAATGCCACTGCCATTCCCTCTAAGAGAGCCTCTGCCAGCTTCTCCTTCACTCCACACACTACTCCTGCTGCCTGGTAGCCCTTTAGGACATTTAGTCTGGCTCCTCAGTAAATGTCTGTCTGTCTTAGAAGACTCTACTGGTAGTGGTGCTACCATCTGCACAGCCTCTTGATTTAAAATGAGCCAGTCCTCACACAGCACACCACCCTTCATGTGAGTTTATTAGTCTGTCACCCTGTGCAGATAGAGAAGCACAGTTTTTGTAAAGTGAAGAAGCACAATTTAGATAAATATTGTGAGGCTGTTGGGGAGCAATTTTTCAGTCTTGAAAATACACTGTGGTATTTTCCATTTTGGTTTGTTGCATGCAAGGCAACAGAGATGCTGGGACAAGACCCAAGCGCTCCTGAATAAAGCTCATATCTGGCCTCCTAGCCCAAGGGATCATGGAGCCTTAAGAAGGTAACGAGCACTTAGAATTTGCTGCTAGGAAGCTCTAAAGAATTGCAAATACCTCATCAAACTTAGAGATGGAAAGAATATTTGGAAACATTTGAAAAAATGGTCAAAACCCAATTTTTTCAAGTGTTGAGAAACACTGATGAGAAGAATCCTGGATAGCAACTCATTCTGTGTAAATTCACACCTGATTATTTGTGCAGAAAGCAGCATTTTTTAATGCATAAAACTACATTTTTTGCATGGAAAATAGTATTTAAGTGCAGAAATTGCTGTTTCTATGCAAAAATGCTGTAATTAGGAATTTCTTCTCCATAAAATTTGTGCACAGTTGATTTACATACAAAATAGCTTTTTCTGTGCAGAAACTGGTATTTTTGAGCAGAATAAATCCTAATTGTGAACAGGTTTTGAAAAATACACAGTTTTCAAAGACTTTCTCAAAGGGGGAAGAAAATTGCTGAAATTGTTCATTGTTATTTTTGAGAAAAAACTTAGTGAAGAATCTGGGCACCACAATTCATGAAGGATATTGACAAGCTGGAACATCTCCAGAGGAGGGTGACCAAAATGATGAAGGGTCTGGAAACCATGCCCTATTAAGACTGGTTTAGGGAGCTAGATGTGTCTAGCTTGAGGAAAAGAAGGTTAAAAGGTGACATGATAGCCATGTTTAAATATTTGAAGGGCTGTCATGTTGAAGATGGAGCAAGCTTGTCTTCTGCTGCTCCAGAGACTAGGACACAGAGCAATGGATTCAAACTACAGGGAAAGAGATTCTACCTGAAACTCAGGAAGAAGTTCCTGATGATAAGAGCTGTTCAACAGTGGAATATGTTGCCTGGGAGTGTGGTGGAGTCACCTTCTTTGGAGGTTTTGAAACAGAGGCTAGATGGCCACTTGCTGGGGGTGCTTTGCATGTGTGTTCTTGCATGACAAGGGGTTGGACTTGATGGCCGTTGTGGTCGCTTCCAACTCCATGATTCTATAACAGAATTATATTGCCCTTTAAATTATAAATTTGTATTTATATGTTTATATTAACTTGTGCACAAACCTGTATCTTTTTGAGTAGTTGTGATCATAGACCAGTGTCTGTTGGTTGTTTTAGACAAGTTACACTCTCTCAGCCTTCAAGGAAGGCAATGGCAAATCACTTCTGAACAAATCTTGCTGAGAAAATGTAGGAGAGAGTTGCCATAAATTAGAATCATCCTGAAGGCACACAACAACCACAAAGGCAATTCCTCCAGTGTCTTGCTCTTACTTAAATCCCAGAGGGAGCATTATGAAGTTATTCAGATCAGGAATATGGGTAGTTGCAGGGCAGGCTATAGAAACAAAGAGGTGTGTGATAGAAAAAAGCATATTAGTGAAGAAGTACTGTAGGGCTTCAAAAATGCTGAAAAGAAATTTTAATACACTCTTAGAATGAGGTACAAAAATAGTAACCTCTGTTGCAGAGATAGAATCTGGGAGTGTTTAGGACATGTACTGGTACGGGACTTGTTTCAATCTATCCCTAGAGACTGGTGTTAAAATAGCTGTTTATATTAATAGTAAGTATATCCAGAAGGGGTCAGTAAAGAACAAGGCTTGGAAATCTGTGCCATTTTATGCAAAGCTGTTCTGCTCACACACAATTAGCCCATCCTTTAAAACAGCAATGTAAAATATAATACTGTAATAATCTACCAGCAAGCTGACTATCAGGCCATACATTGGAAGAATAATATTTGTTATTTTGCCCTGCATTCAAGAGAATGTGAATGGCACCACTCTCACAGTCATCGTAGCTCCCTGCCTATACCACTCTTCGCTCCTGGACTGAACGTCTTTTTGGAATTTCATTCTCGAGAAAGACTGGGAGCAAGCAATTCCACAATAGCACTCTCCGAACTTGGAGGTCGGTCCTGATTGTGTGCCCACAGTGGAGCCTCTCGTCTTTCTGTGGGACCAAACAGTGTCAGAGTACCTACAGATTCTACAGGACACGGGATCAAGTGGATATGACAAGGAAGAAACACAAACACTAATGTCTGAGTGTGACAATGCTGGAAACTGCTAGGGTGTAGCACCATCTCGCACCCTCTTTGGGAAGACCCAAAGAGCCCCTTATCCATTCTGGCCTAAGGTGGAGAACTTCTGGCAATGAAAGCACTTAATTTCAGAGTGACTTGATGCTGTAGGTGGCTTCTGATTCAGTTTCTGGAGTTCTGAATTCCCTGTCTGCCTCTGATTGGCTGCTCTTCCTGCTCTTCAAAAGTAGCCATATCCCCTTTCAACCCCCTTCTTTTTAGAGGAGAGGGGAACAAACTCATTCCTCTGGCTACATGCCAAAGTTGGGGGGGTACTGAGGATTCTCTTCCATGGCTTCTCTTTGGACAGGCCTATGGCTAAGGGAGCGGTGATTTGTGATCGGCTCCTAGACTTCAAAATTTACCACTTTTCCCTACTTCATATTGTGAACTCTAAAATGACAGAACTGTCCAAAATAATCCAGTCTCTGTAGAACATATAGAATACTCTTTCTCTCTGTGTGTTCATAATTAATATACAACCAGAGAATTGACAGGTAGAATTCATTATGGAAATAACTTTCCTGAATAAATTCCCTGAGAATCCCTGCCTCCAAGAATTTTGAAGCAACCTCCTGATTAAAAAATTAATTATGCAAACTGTCTTTAACATATTTCTTGAGTAATCAGGAGAAAAGAAGACAGTAGTCTCTGTTAATTATTCCCTGAATTCTTATGAATATCAAAAAAGTACACATTTTGGTATTGGCTATCAATTGTCTCTGGACCGCCTCTCAGATTGTCATTGTCGAGGTCCTTTGTGGTTGTTTCACAGGGCAAAGGAAAAGTGGGATGAATAAATTACAGCTGGAACTCTGAAACTGCTTTTCCCACTTTGTTGTAACCTTTACTGTTTGGTTATTTTCGATGCTAAAGGGTATTTTAATAAGCCAACCAAGCTTACTTCATTCAGAGAAATCCACAATATTTTCTTCTGTGAGAAAGTTCATATCTCAAAGCAAGTGAGCATGCAAAGAAGAGCCTTCCTGGATCAGACAAATTTAGCAATATGCAGTGACAAATGAGATGCTTAAAAAAAAAAAAAAAGTAAAGATAATGACTCTTCAACTATCATCTTACAGCAATGGGCTTTTGAACACAGACATTCCAATTTGTTATGCAGGGACTGGATGAATGAACTGGAGATTCAGGACACCATCCTGCCACTCCTTGGTTATGGATGGCTTCAGTATGTCATTATATTCATTTGTATTGGAAGGAGTTTTGCAAACATTGGCTATAATATAGATCTGCACTCAAATGGTCTGTAGCAATCCTACACCATATTCACAAGAAAAGAAATCACTGAATTCTCCAGGAGGAAAAGAAATTCTCCAAAATGTTTTTCAGTGGCAGGCATCACCATTGACAGTACCAATAGCAGAGCTTTTTCTTTATTCCAAACACTTTTTCCCCTGTCATACTACAAGCAGTTTCCTCTACAATTGGTAACACCAGAATTTATGTGGGCAGCCCACCCACCATTTTGCATGCTCCAAAATATTCTTGAACAGACATCACTGGTGATAGATGGAAAATGGCGGCCAATACACACACACTGTAAGTGTGGGAAGCATTCTACTATTCTAGTATTCTACTAAGTGGTTACCTTTTCCTTTCCCCCTCTTTTGGGAAATTTTCTTTAAAATGCCTTCTGAGAAATTTTGGTCCACACCTCTAGCTAAGAGCCATTGAAGATTAGATGACTACATATTTCTTTTTCTCTTCCCATGCCACACCATCCCTTCTCTCTATTGCACATAGACAAAGTAAAATAGAAATTGTTTCACGATAATCTGGGAAGATTCACCTGCAACGGTGGGAAAAGCTGAGAACAACTAGGTCATGGGCTAATTTCACCCCTGGCTTTACATAGCCCCCCCAGCAATATAAAAAGGCAATTCTGGCATCTTTAGTACAACATAAGTTCCCCAGAGCTTTATATTGAGGTCCTCAGGGTATAGAAGAAACCTGCCAAGACTGAGGTAAGACAGAGTTAATTACAAAATAGGTAATCTGTAGTTAGCTGTTAAGTGATCTCGTTGTCTCTCTCTTTCAAACACACACACAGTGGTTACCAGTCAGAATTCTGACTAGCATCATATTAGTTACTTGCAATATTACTGTGGGCAGCCCTCAGTGTTCCAGCTCTCCTGGACAAGCAGCCATCCTTGTAGTCTTCTGGCCCAAGCATCCCTTTTTTTGTACTTTGTCCAGGGAAATCCTACTACTACAGGCATTGTTATTTGGGTTATACAGGAATGACAGACTCACACAGGAAATACAGGCTTGAATGTGGACTCTTTCATCACATAATCTCCTTCCCTTTTTTGGCCTTTGATATTTCTAACAACCCAAGATGTTTGCAAAAGCCCTGTGCGGAATCTTAAGTGATATATAGGCACTGCGACTCCAAAATGTCACATTAATCTTGCTGCCAATTGCAAATTTGCCACTTAGTTGTTTGTTCTTTCTCAACTAGGGGCCAGTGGTGACTGGAGGGAATAGAGAAATACAACGGTAAAGCATTTCTGACTGCAATTTTGTTAGCCAGAGCAGAAAACAGGGAAACACGCCCCCACTTCTAAAAGTGTAACACTAAAAGTATACAATGTTTGATAAATTTATTGGTTCTACTATTCAGCATGGCACTACCTTTCTATGGTGATGGGAATGCATGATATTGCAAGCCATGGAGCTATGCTGATGGTAGCACTCTGCTGGTCGTCTCCCAAGTCAGACAGGCTTTTGCTGAGAAGTGAAACTAAAGGTGCCAAACAGCTATTGGGCAGCAGTAGTATTGTGTGTGCATGTGTGAGTATGAGTGACATTGTCAGAGGATCTCTCAGAGATGATGATAGTGGCACTAACTAACTAAGGAGACATACGGTAGTGGCACAGGACTCCCTGTTGAGGAGAACAGAAGCAGTTGTCAGGCCTGATACAATGTCTTGAGAGGTATGCTGTCTCCCTGGGGCAAAAATCCATGATGTAACAGAGTGGCTGAAAAAACTTACCAAACCCACCAAAATTGTCATTTTGTCTCTCCTTGAAGTTGAATTACACAGGAAGGAAGAGAAAAATAGTGGAAATGAACAACTGGCTTCGCAGATGGTGCATAGGGAACAGTTTGCTTCTTTGACCATGGTCTGTGGTTTCATAAAAATGGACTTCTGGCAAGTGATGGATTGCACCTCACAGCAGTTGGCAGACACGTTTTTGCTAAGAGTCTCACAAACCTAATCAGGAGGGATTAAAATTAAGAATAAATGAGGGAGTAAGAAGAACTAAGATAAATGAGAGAAAGAAATATTCCTGAGGCCAGAAGTTCATCAAGTGCTAGAGATAATAGCCCAAATGTTCTAGGGAGGATTGAGCAAATAGTACAAGAATCCAACGGTGGGAGAAAGAAATTTTAAATAAGCAGCAAGGACCATGATCTCAGATGTCTCTGTAGTAATGCACAGAGCATGGGAAATAAACAAGATGAACCTGAACTTTTAACACAGCAAAGCAAATATAATAGGCATCACTAACACCTGGTGGGATGAGTCTATAGGAATGCAGTAACAGAGGGATATAACCATTGCAGAGAAATAGACCAAACAGGTAAGCAGGAGGAATAGCAATATATATCAAGGATGTTTATACCTGTGAACTGATCCATGGCTTAAAACCTGGAAGCCAACTTGAGAGCCTCTGAGTAAAACTTTAGGGGGAATAGAAACAACAGCAATGTCATTGTGTAGACTCCCAGCCAGACTGAGAACTTTGATGATGCCTTCCTGGAACAGATGACCAAACATTCGGAAAGGAGAGATGTAGTAGCAATGGGAGATTTCAACTATCCAGATATTTGTTGGAAGTCAAATTCTGCCAGGAGTATCAGGTCCAACAAATTCCTCATTTACCTTGCAGACAATTTCATTGTCCAGAAGGTGGAAGAAGCAACAAGGGGATCAGCAGTGTTAGATCTGAGTCTAACCAATAATAATAATCTGGTTAATCGGATAGAAATAGTGAGATTCCTAGGTGGGAATGACCATGTTCTTCTGGAATTTGTTATACAGCAGAAAAAGGAAGTCAAATGCAGTCAGAAATGCATTCTAGACTTTAAGAAAGCTGATTTCAGTAAACTTAGGGAAATATTAGGTGTGAGGAATACTAGGTCAGGAATACTAAATACTAGGTCAAGAATACTAAAAGAGAAAGGAGTTCAAGATGGATGGGAATTTCTTAAATGTGAGGTATTGAAAGCACATTTTCATCTAGTTCCAACGAGGAGGAGAAATGGGATGATTTCTCAAGAACTTTCAAGTGAGCTAAGTTTTAAAAGGAACATGTACAAGAAATGGAAAAAGGGTGGAATCATCAAAGAGGAATGTGTACAGAGACAGTCAGAAAAGCTAAAGTGCAGAAGAAGGTAGGTTGGGCTTGTTAGAGGAGTTAAAAACAATAAAAAAGGGCTTTAAAAGTTATGTCTATAACAAAAGGAAGAACAAGGAAATGGCAGGGCCACGATGTGGAGAAGACAGCAAAATGCTAACAGTGGGCAGAGAAAAAGCAGAATTACTCAACACCTGATCAGGTAAGGGAAATGCAGCACAGAATTGGTAAAGAGGTAGTACAAGAATACCTGGCTACTCTACATGAATTCAAGTCTCCAGGACAAGGTGGACTGCATCCAAGAGTATTAAAGGAACTGGCAGAATTAATTTCAGAACCACTGGTCATAATCTTTGAAAGTTCCTGGAGAACAGCAGAACAGCGATTATATTTCATGACCATAAGCAGTAACCTGGACAGCAATTTGGAAGGAGAGATTTCAGGTGTATCAAAAGGGACAGCAGCAGAACCCACAATGGTGTTACATCCTGAACTTTAGGCTAAGACCAAGTATTTTGGAAATAGAGGTGCCTTTTCTGAGTCTGGCTGCTAATGGCTGCTGTCCCTGAGCTAGACCTCAGTCAGGGTGCAAAACCCCCTCCTCCTCATATGCTCAATGTGTTGCACTGCAAACAGTATACCTGTTGAAAGATAACAGATAAAGGATGGACTCTCAAATTCAGGGCTGAAGACGTCAGGATCTCCATTTTCCAACAAAGAGACAAAGCCTGGGAAGGAGAAGCAGGTTTAGGAATCACACAACACATGAGTTAGGAATTCTCTTCTAGAGGGCTGTATTTGGACAACATGACATTGGTGGACAAATCTGGCACATTCAAACATGTGCACAAATATGCACCTCATCCCACTACTTTGTTACCCCACAATGAGGGTGACTCAGAAGTCTACCCACAGTGCCAGTACCTCCACATGACAATGAGGAATTAATTAGTTCAAAATTAGGAGGCTTGCGAGAGGGAGGTAACTTAACAAGATCTTTCCACCAATGTTTACGGGATCACACAGGAAAGAACCATCCAGAGAATAAAAAAATGAAAACAAAATATGTGTCAGGTAAAGGGAGGAAAGTTGTGGACAGAGGACATTTATGGCTCAGGTGATAATTACCACTCCAGAGATAAGTGAAGAAAAGCTGCAACGTGGCTTAGGTAGGCACCTAAGGACAGTCCTTGTTCAGGAATCAAATGGACAGTGTAGGATTCAGTAAGTAGAGAGACCGCACTGAACTACTCAAAACTGAGGGTTCTTATACCCAAAAACTACCCTGCGGGTATGGTTGTGAACCACTCTCTCAGCCAAGCAGACAATGAGAATTGCAACACAGACAATGAAGTCCGAACAAAGTTCATCCTGGAGAGAAGTGACTAGTGGGGTGCCACAGGGTTCTGTCCTGGGCCCAGGGCTATTCAACATCTTCATCGATGACTTGGATGAAGGAATAGAGGGCATGCTGATCAAATCTGAAGATGACACCAAATTGGGAGGGGTTGCTAATACCCCAGATGACAGGGTCAAAATTCAAAATGACCTTGACAGCTTGGAGAGCTGGGCCAAAGCTAACAAAATAAATTTCAACAGAAACAAATGTAAGGTCCTGCACTTAGGCAGAAAAAATGGAATGCACAAATATAGGATGGGGGACATGTGGCTGGATAACAGTATATGTGAAAGAGATCTAGAAGCCTTCATAGATAACAAGCTGAACATGAATCAGCAGTATGATGCGCCAGCCAAGAAAGCCAACGTGATTCTTGGTTGTATCAATAGGAATATGGTGTCTATATCGAGGGAGGTAATGGTATCACTCTTTTCTGCTGAGTTGGGTATGTTTAGTCTGCAGAAGAGAAGGTTAAGAGGGGACATGATAGCCATGTTTAAATATTTGAAGGGATGTCATGTCGACGAGGGAGCAGGCTTGTTTTCCACTGCTCCAGAGGCTAGGACAAAGAGCAATGGATTCCAGATGCAGGAAAGGAGATTCCACCTGAACTTCAGGAAGAACTTCCTGATGGTCAGAGCTGTCCGGCAGTGGAATATGCTACCTTGGAGTGTGGTGGAGTCTTCTTCTTTGGAGGGTTTAAGCAGAGCCTGGATGGCCATCTGTTGGGAATGCTTTGATGTGTGTTCCTGCATAGCAAGGGGTTGGACTGGATGGCCCTTGTGGTCTCTTTCAACTCTGTGATTCTATGATTCTATTAATGGTCTTAGTGTTTGAGTGACAAAGGGATAATCGCTGTTGTAATAGCTCTATATCGTGGAGATGTTGGCAAGACAAAGCAGGGAAACATCCAGGCGTGAGGGATCAGGGTTAGAACAATCACAGTTTAGTGAGGACTTCCCCTTTCTGCTCTGAGATATCCAACTCTTAGCATAAGCCTATTGTCTACAGATCTGCCTTGCAATGTACCCAACAATGACTTTGGTTTTGCCTAGGAGGGGGTGTGGCTGACTTGCCTTGCCATCTCAAGTTTACAGTCAGTAATTTCCTCTTTCCAGCTTGACCTTCCAGTCACCTCAGGTTTCCATTTTTTGTCAGTGTCAATTAATGTAGTGTCAATTAAATAATTGTCCATTCTCAGTCTGGGCAGTCAGCCAATGCACAGCTGATAAGGCAGACAGCAAGCAAACAGGTAAAGATGTGTATCCTTATTTTTATCTAGTAAGCAACAGGCCAGAGACAAAACCAAGTAAAGCAAACCCAGGGCAACATCAATAGTTCAATGAACAGTCAGTACAGTTCTAAGTCAGAGTTCAGAAACATGGCAGGAGAAATGGTCAGTTAATCACTGACAAGTTCTGGAGGGGAATGGCTGGGCTTTTATATGTCCACAGCTTAATCCAGCTGCTCCTTAATTAACTGCTGTTTTCTCAAATTCCTTGAGATTTGCAGATGCTTTCTTTTTGATGTTTAAACTCAGCAAAAGTGGGTATAGGCGAGTTATCTTATGTGTCAGAAGGGGCAGAGCTGTGTCAGAAGGAGCAGGGTTGCAGCTGGCACTGCCCCTGTTCTGTCTCTGGGGCAGGTGGTACTGTCTCCTCCTGTTCAACAGGTTCCACTGTTTCAGTCTCTCAGTCAGAGTCTATGTCTAGGTCCTGAAAGCAGGGCATGACAATAATATTGACAATTAAACCATATCAATCTTGGGGGGTGCACAGGGCCATAACAATCTTATCCATTCATGCTCAAACACAAATTCATATTATTCACCAAAACGCTAAAAACCAAAACTCTTGTGCATTTGTGGTTGGTATAACAAATAAGTTACCACAATATGTAGCGTGGGATTTATTTGTCTTATGGTCAATACAGATATCCACACATTTTTATTTCATTCATCTGTTCTCTTCTCCTGCAGATCCATACATATTCCCTCTATAGACAACACACCATGATTTGCATTAGGGAAAAACTCCTCATTTTCATCCTCCTACAATGCAACTATCAGGCAATGGGCACTTATATAGAGTGGGATCAGGACATGTGGGTATGGGATACCTTCTGTGGTCACTGTCTGGAGTAAGCCTTCCACATTAAAACCAGGCTCACATGGTGAGGAGATGGGAGAGAACCTTCTCGATGGCTGCTCCCACCTTGTGGAATGCTCTTCCACAGGAGGTTAGGCAGCCCCCCTCCCCTTTCTCCTTTTGCTGGCAGGTGAAAACATTTCTTTTTAAACAGGCTTTCATGTAAGCTGGGGAGCTTCATTTAGTAATTTGTTTTTAATGGAATATTGTTTGGGTTTTTTTTAATGATTTTATATGTTTTTAATATTTTTAAGTTGTTTTAAAATGTTCTGCTGTTTTAATTTTGATGATGGAAACCACCTTGGGTTCCATGCCAGGGGAAAGGCAGCATACAAATATAATTAATAAAGAAATACATTTATTTATTTATTTATTTATTTCAATAGATGATGAGGAGGTGAGCCAATATAGATTCCAAGCACTGAAAGTCCAATCCATATTGGAACCATGACAGGGGGACTTGTTGACAGGGTGCAGCACCTACATAGGTGCTACAACCTGTCAACACGTCCCTCTGACATGTAACATTGTAGACACAGAACACTGTTGCTAGGAATTGTATATGTCTGAACACGTTTAAATGCTTACTCATCTTGTAATCTGTCTCATTAACAGGAGATTGACCAGAATGGCCCATTAGCCAATAGATCTAAACAGCAATGTGCAACGGCAATGTGCAAAGCTGACAGGTGCCATGAAAAAAGTGAGTAGCATCCAATCAAAGATATATATATCTAATTTCACTCAGCCACCACTAAGAGCCCCTCACACCATATTCCAAAGTACTAGTCAAGCTGTAGGTGTGACTACAACCAGGTAGAGAGTTTTCCCCAAGACATGATGGAGTTATATCATTGATTAATAAATTGCTCTAAGTTGCTGATTAGTATCAATCACCTTTCCATATTTTTTTCCATTCTGAGGAAGTGCCTGCTGATATTTTTCTCCCATTCGTTAAGACAGGAAGGCTGAGCAATACTCTAGAATCAGAAAAAAAGAACAGGTCCCACTCAAGACCTTAATAAGAAGCCCTGGGCTCCATTCACCAGTGTTCTGCATCCTGATTCCTGTTCTTGCACTCCCACTGTTCTAAGAAGCAAAACTTTTGCATTCCTTCATGTTCCCAAGTTTCAGAGAACCAGCTACTTAACTCCTCTTGCCTCCTACTTTTTGGAAATTGGTTGACTAAGCCAGAATTCCTGTTTTGCCTGTTTTGAGTTTAGAAACACAGAATTCAGACAAAGCAGGATTTTTGCCACAGTTAGTACTAAGTCCCAGTTTTTGGAGTCTGCTAGTCCCGTTCTCCTGCTCTGAGATCTTGCTAGTGTTACTGCCCTGGCTAGTGCGAGCTTTGGGGATATTAAAAGATATCCCTTGATATCACAATTCGGCTGCACTGCAATATTCCTTTCCATGTGCTTGCGGGGCCACCGGACAAGCACGTAAACAAGCTCGGCCGTTAATAGCCGTAATATTCAAACTACAATACAGGCAGGCCAGAAATAGCTGACTCACTGCTTTAGGAGACCTCCAGGCAAGTACTCTAATTAGGTATGCACGCAACTTACAAAAGAGCCTCTGTCCCGCGATGGCAGCTTGATGGGTAAACTATACAATACCCAAGTACTCTGCATTTGCATACTGGCTACTCTATTGAGAATCGCTAAGATAACTCAATCATTCAGATTCTGACCTTTTGGAGGCTTTGTCTCCAACTCCAAATCTATTGTTTTCTCCCAAGTACGGCATAGCCTGCAGTCACAATTCTTCTTATAAAAACCCTTGATTCCGAGACCTTCCTCGGATCGCTCTCGAGTTTCATCCCGGCTTGCTGCTGCTTTGCTTGGCGAGCCTCCCCTCAGCTCCACGTGCTGAGCTACATCGCACCCCAGCTTCGCTCTCTATTTTTCTGGGCTTCAGGACAGGTGAAGTATCACCCAAACCAGCAATCCCTCTAAAAATCCCTCTATACCACTCCAACCTTTACTTTCTTTAGTTATCTTGTATGAGTGTGTCACATACACTGTTTTGCTTGTATTTAATAAACATCATTTATTATTTCAACTTCTGTGTTCTCCTTGACTCGACCTGACCCTGTAAACATAGGGTTCAAGATCTCGCTACGTTACCCTGCCTCTCGTAACGCTAAGCAGTGCTCTGAGCTAATTTTCCCCACCTTTAGTTGAGCACGTTTTGGTGTCCCTCCCGGGACCCCCAGTACACAGGGTAACGCTAGCATCTTCTCTTCTTCACAGCAGCAAGAACTGCAATGTACCAAAGCTTTTCTTCAGGAAGGATCTAATGAGATCTCAAGAGAAGATAACCATTGTGATTCAGATCTATTTCCAGATTTTTTTTCCCTGAAAGCTGGCATTCTCCTACTCTAAGGCCTCTTGTTTTTATAATGAGTGTGGGAGGGTGTGCTAGGAAAAGATTAATTCTGCCTTTAAATCTCATTTTAAAATCTTCTCAGAGTAGACCTTTTCCTGGTAACCATGTAGAAAGGATTGGCGAGGCCTCCTTCTAGTTGTTCAATTTCTCTTTTTCATTATCTTTGTTATTTTGTGCCTCTCACACTCCACTATTCTAGAGAGATTGGGACGCAGCTTTCTCTAAGTTTCATGAGATTTATGAGCTTCCATTAAGAGACACAGGAAGATCATAGGCAAGATGCATGAAGTAATTGAATTTGCTGCCATCTCTGTTTGCCACTGTGGGCCTTTCTGCACTTCATAACTATTGCACTATAATTCCACTTTAACTATGGCCATTTCCGCCCTACACTGATATAGTGCTATTATTCCAGTTTCAACATACTGTGGAATTCTGAGGTTTGTAGTTTACTTAGGCCAAAGAGCATTCTGTCTGAGAATTCTAATTGCCCTTCCCTAAACTGCAAGCCCTAGGATTCTGTAGGATGTTGAAAGTGGAATAATAGCACTATAACAGTGTAGTGCAGAAAGGCCTTAACTTCCTTCATTTTCTTGCTCTTGCGGCAACATGCCTGACTTCATTTCTCCTCTCCACTCTCTCTGACCCTTCACTTTATACTTCTTTCTGTCTCCCTCCTCCCAGCAACTCTTAGACCCCAAATATCCTTAGCTCTGATGCTGACATTTCCTGGAATCCAACCTAGTCCACTTTGGCCCTATAACAGCATCCTCTACCTAATTGCCTTACAGACTTCATTTTTACTGCAAGTTTGCCTTTTGAGTAATCTCTCCATTGTGAATAAACCTTGGTTTATTGATAACTATTTTTAGCTTCTTTAGGTGTGCACTACATTTCAGATTTTTGTGTCCTATATGAGCTTTATGATTCCCTTATCAGAAGTTCTGTTGTAATATTTGTAGTTTCCCATTGCAATTATTTGTATAGTTTGACTCTTGTATGTGTAATAAAAATATCTACAAAATAACACAGAATATAAATGTAGACTACTCGGACCAACCTGCCCTGATACACTACTGCTAAGATTTGAAGATCCCTTTGTTATTGTGCATCTTCAAGTCATTTCTGTTACCCAGAGCAAAAATTTGAATATTTACTTGGACTCTTCAGGCCACAAAGGTTTTGTTACAAATTTCTCCAACCAGGCAGTGACTTTTTCTCTGAGCCAGCTTTTACAGTGTCATCCCCACCACATGGACCTATTAATGGCTGACTGGCTCCTGCCAAACTTGTTGTGAAAAGTATGCTCCTCACCCTTAGTAAAACAACTATTACACTTACCATTTTCAAGATAGATTTCTTTTTAGAAAAATTCCACATTTTTTCTGATCAGATTATTTGGCTATTCAGCTATTTACCCATTATTTGGCAGCTTTTTCTCGAAATCTTCCGATAAAGAATCCACAGCAACACTATTCGCTATTCCAACTGTTAACCCTTGGTTTTCTCCTGATCAGCACACAGCAGTCAATTATTCTGCTTTATCTGAAGTAGCTAGACCTCTAACAGTGGACCTTCGATATCCACTGGGGTTTGGTTCTAGGAACCCCTGTAGATACCAAAATCTGCTCAAGTCTCATTATATACAGTGGGATAGTAAAATGGTGTCAAACAGCAGGATGGTGCAAACATTACCTGGCAGAAAATAGCTAACAACAAATGACCTAATATGATGGTATATGGTGAGATACAGGATATTATAAGAAAGCAAATATCAAAACACTACACATCGTTAGGATGGCATTAGGATATCATGGCAATGAAAGCAAAGCATCCTGACAACACTAAGGACTGAAGAAACCGCGGGGCCATTGCATTAATTTCCCACGCAAGCAAAGTCATGCTCAAAATTCTAAAACAAAGACTTTTAGCATATACGGAGAAAGAAATGCCAGATGTTCAAGCTGGGTTCAGGAAAGGGAAAGGCACTAGGGATCACACTGTAAACATATGTTGGCTAATGGAGCATACCAAAGAATTTCAAAAGAAAACCAGCCTGTGCTTTATAGATTATAGCAAAGCCTTTGATTGTGTAAACCACGAGAAACCTGGATCACTCTTAATTAAATGGATATACCACATGATTTGATTGCCCTGATGCAAGACAAGAGGCTATTGTTAGGACAAAATACAGAGAAATGATTTCCAATTGGCAAGAGGGTCAGGCAAGGCTCCATTTAAAGAAAATCAACTCATTTGAAATGTGGTACTGGAGAAGAGTTTCATGGATACCATGGATTTCTAAAAAAGACAACAACTGGATCTTGGAGCAAATCCCTAGAAGCCAAAACGACTAAACTGAGGCTGTTGTACTTCGGCCATATCACCAGAAAACATGACTCATTAGAAAAGACAATAATGTTTGGCAAGGTAGAAGACAGTAGGAAAACAGGAAGATCACATTAGAGATGGATAGACTCAATTAAGTAAGACACTTCCCTGAAACTGCAGGACCTGAGCAGAGAGCTGAAGATAGAGTGGTTTGAAGATCTCTCATTCATAGGGTAACCATAGGTTGGAGGCGATTAACATCGACAATGAACATCAATATTGCATCCTTCTTTCAAACACATTTTCAGCATTCTGATAAATAAAGTATATCACTATCAAAGGATAGATTAGGATAGAAAATCTGTTACTTAACTGGCAGAGGTAGAAGCCATTTGTATACTGCAACAAGAGAATGCAACTCTTTTTAAATGAGCATCTGATACCATAACGGATTCTCTCCCTAGATAAATATATTTGATCTGAACTTATTAATGTCAATCTGTTAGCCTTTATATTATAGTTATTAATACCGACAAGGCCCTGTGTATGCCCACAGCAATCTACTGGAAATTCATAAACATGCTTTTCTGTGAAGACAGGAATGATAGCCCTGATATCATAGTCATCAAATCAAAACCAGCTGGTCTCCACATTTCTCCACAGCCTGTCTGGTTCTTGCAAACAACTGAAAGGGAGCCAGCCAGAGAGAACCTCTCTTTAGAAACCAATTCAAGACAAGCCAAAATTTCTTTGCAGCCCTTTTCACAACATTTCTGAGTGGGAAGAAACTTAGAGTGGGGCAATGAACATCTCATTTTTAGTATTTATAAAAATTAATTGGGGCAAAATAATCTCCAGGGCTTCTTTCAAGTGCACATGTGCACACATACATACCCAGGGCCCTTGGCCTCTAAAAGTATGTCAGGTTTGAAATTCTGTCAATTTTGTTTAAAAAGGATATTTCCTCCTTCAAGCCCCATCCCAAACTAAGAGTAAAGAATAGCAAAAACTATCCATTTCTATTGTTACACTGAGTATTCAAAAAGCAATCTCTTAAGTGTGGAAGAACAGGTTGCTTACCTGTACAGGTTGCGCACGAAGGTCGAGGGTTGAGACCAGGTCGCCACATGGCACAGTTCTTGCAGGTCCACTCCTCGAAGGAGAGCTGCTGAAGAAGACACTGCTCTGGTGGAATGAGCATGCAGCAAAGCTGGCGGAGGCTGCTTGGCCAGTTCGTACGCCAGAAGAATGGTCTGGGCCACCCATTTGGAGAACCTCTGGATGGACACCTTGTGGCCTTTTCGATGCCCACCGTAGCACACGAACAGGTGGGGCATCTGACAGAAGGGCGCAGTCTGGTGAGTGTAAAAAGCCAAGGCCCGACGAACATCAAGGGAGTGCAGGGAGCGCTCCAGAGGCGTAGGCGGGTCCAAGTAAAAAGCAGGTAAGATGATGTCCTGGCTAAGGTGGAAGTGTGAGACCACCTCGGGCAGGAAGGAAATGTCAGGTCGGAGGACTACCTTGTCTCGGTGAAAGACGAGGAAAGGCTTGTCGGATCGCAGTGCTGTCAGCTCACTTGCCCACCTGGCTGAGGTGACAGCTACCAGGAAAGCAGTCTTGATGGTCAAGAGCCTGTCATCCGCAGTCGCCATGGGCTCGAAGGGCGGTCGCGTCAACTGCGATAGTACCAAGGACAGCGACCAAGGCGGTAGCGGCAGCAATACCGGCGGATAGAGGTGTTGCAGGCCCTTCATAAACTGCTTGAGGGTAGCGTCCCTGAAGAGTGCTGCCGAAGGGCACCCCCGCGGCTGATAGGCCACAACAGCGGCGAGGTACACCTTCAGGGATGGAAAAGCGAGCCCTTGTTGCCGAAAGTGGAGAAGAAAATGGAGCACGGTAGGCAGATTGACAGGTGATACCGGCTCCTGACGCGCCTCTGCGAAGGAGACAAATTTCTGCCACTTGTAGTGGTAGTTGCAGCGTGTCGACTCCTTCCTGGCCGCGGCGAGGACATCTATGATGGCCAGGTCCTCTAAGGTGTTATCTGCCAGGCATGCAGGGCCAGGAGCGGCAGGTCTGGGTGGAGAATGAGACCGCCGGAGTGCGACAGGAGATCCGATGTTATTGGAAGCTTGAGGAGTCGACCGCAAGCGGCCTCGAACAGGGGCCCAAACCAGTGTTGCCTTGGCCAATACGAGGCTATGAGGACGATGTTGGCTCGGTCCCCGAGGATCTTGGTGACCACTCGACCCAGGAGAGGAAACGGCAGGAACGCGTAGAGGAGCCCCTCGGACCACTGGAACTGGAAGGCATCACCGAGGGAGTCCTGGCCAAGGCCGGCTCTCGAACAGTACCAATGACACTTCCTGTTCTGGGCGCTGGCAAATAGGTCGATTGTCGGCTCGCCCCACCAATCTCGTATTATATGGAACGCCGCATCTGAGAGGGACCACTTGTGGTAGCACGAGGTGTCCCTGCTGAGGGCATCTGCCGTGGTGTTCTCTTGGCATGCCAGGTGCACCGCGACTGGATGGACTCGAAGCGACACGCACCAGTCCCAAAGCTGAAGGGCAATGGTGAGGAGAGTGGTCGAATGAGTTCCCCCTTGTCTGCTGATGTAACATACGGCCATTGTGTTGTCTGTCAGGATTAGCTGATTAGTTGCTGGCCGGCAACTTGGTTGCGAAATGCCCTGAGAGCTTTCCAGATGGCGAGCAGCTCAAGGGTGTTGGTATGGAGGCCGGTCTCATCGTTGATTCAACGTCCCTGGACTCTGAGATCGCCGCAATGTGCTCCCCACCTGAACAGGGAGGTGTCTGTCGTTACCGTGAGCCGAGGGGTCGGTTCCCGGAACAGCATCCCTGACAGTAGATGACAGCAGGACAGCCACCATAACAGGGAGCGACGCACTTGTCGAGGAATGTGTAGGAGGCGCCTCTGGTCGTCCAGGAGCGGATTGAAGACTCTGATGAACCAGTGCTGAAGCAGACGTGCACAAAACCGAGACAGGTAGGTGACTGATGTGGTCGCGGCCATGTACCCGAGAAGTTGCTGGATCCTTTTCGCTGATATTGTCGGGGGGTCGAGAACAGTGGATGCGGCCCGACGGAGGGTATGTGCACGCTCCATGGGCAGATACGCCCTGGCAGACACGGAGTCCAGGGTCACTCCGATGAAGTCGAGGACCCTCACTGGCTCGAGGTGCGACTTCTTCAGATTGACCTGAAGGCCAAGACGGGTCAGAAGAGAAAGAGTCCGGTGGATGTCCCTGTAGAGTTTTTGCCTGCGGGATGCCACCAACAGCCAGTCGTCGAGATAAGGGTAGATTGTGACGCCCTTCATTCGCAGGTACGATACCGCAGGGGCCATGCATTTGGTAAAGACCCTCGGAGTGGTGGAGAGTCCGAATGGTAGCACCCTGTATTGATAACAGGTACCGTCGACCGCGAACCGTAGGTACTGTCTGTGCTGCGGGTGAATGGCGATGTGGAAGTAAGCATCCCGAAGATCGATGGAGGCGAATCAGTCCCCTTGCTGAAGAAAGGGCAGAATTGAAGACAGAGTGACCATCTTGAACCTCTTGGGGCAGATGTATTCGTTTACCCCTCTGAGGTCCAGGATTGGTCATAGGGTACCATCCGATTTCGGTACTGTGAAGTACCGGGAGAAGAAGCCGAGGGCAGAAGTTCTTCGATCGCTCCTTTTTGCAGCAGGGACTGGATCTCTTCCAGCAGAGCCGAGCTGGCCGGGGTGGAATAGTAGACGCCTCGCGGAGGTATACTTGCAAACTCGATGGCGTAACCAAGACAGACGATGGAGAGAACCCAAGAGTCCGAGGTGATATGGCGCCATTCAGCGAGGTGTCGGGCCAGGCTCGATTGGTCTTCTAGGGCTGCTGGCAGGCTGAAGAGTGGCTGTGGTGGCGACCCGCGAAGGCGGTCAAAACCAGGACTTTGTCCCAGACGAAGACTTCTTCTTCGAAGAAGGCTGGCATCTCCAAAGAGGTCTCCGAGCCAAGGACGAGTTCGACGGGCGGGACAGAACCGAACGAGGCGAGCAAGGTTGATAGGTCGAAGAGGACGACCTGCGCCAAGATGAGCGGGAGCCAAAACTACGGCGAGGCTGAGGGGGCTGGTGTATGCCCATCTTCTTTGCCGTCAGGCATGCCTTGACAATATGGTCCATCGCCTCATTGGTCGTGGTGTTAAACAACCCCTGGCCATCGAAAGGAAGGTCTTCGATCCTTCTCCTGCTGTCTTCTTCCAGGCCAGACAATCACAGCCACACGTAATGTCTCAGGGCAACAGAGCCCACCATCACCCACGCCGCTACCTCCACTGAGTGCCTCGAGGAGATGATCTGTTGGTTGGCAAGTGCTGCCGCCTCGTTAAAGAACTGCATAGCACTCGCCCAATTCTCCTCAGGGAGGTTGGACAGAAGAGGACAGAATCTGTCCAGCAGGTTCCTCAGAAAGGCCGCGAGGCAAGCTTGAGTGTTGGACACCCTGGCAATTAGAGATGACGCAGAGTAAAATCTCCTGCCAAAGGTGTCCAGCCTGCGGCCTTCTTGATCCGGCGGGGTGGTGTGTGCCCATCTACCGCCCTTGGTCTGGGCGGATTCGACTACTATCGAATTGGGCACTGGATGCATGAAGAGAAATTCAGCCTCCTCCTTCTGAGTCCAGTAGAGGTGTTCCAGCCGGTGAGGGATTGGCTGGGCAAATGCCGGCTTGGCCCATGGACATTTAAGGCCTCCATCAAGGCCAGCAGGAACGGTAGCGGAGCCGTGGACGGTGGGCGGGTATCCACGTAATGGAATACCGGGTCCTGCACGGCTGGAGCCAGGTCCGCGACCTTCAATGCCAATGCCGTTGCCATCTGAAGGAGGATGTCGGAAAACTGCTTCACGTCTTCTGGTGCCGATTCTGGTGCAGGTTCTCCGAAGACTAAGGGCAGAGACTCATGAGACATGGGCGTGGACTTGTCGGAGTCCGAGTCCATCTCGTAGGACTGCGAAGACTGAGACAGGGACCTGTCTGGAGACCAAAGAAGCAGACCGAAGAAGAAAGTCGAAGGAGAGACCGTTGGCTTGGCGGGCTGAGCATGCTCAGTACAGGCATGGGAGAGGGGTTCCCGCCAAGCTGCAAAGCTCTAGAATCTTCCGAACACTACCGCACATGCGTGAAAGCTCCTAGTGTGTGAGGGCACAGAGACCACGAAGAAGAAATATCATATATGTGCTGAATACTGATCACTTCCATGGGCTCCATCTCTCCTTCCCCTCATTTGGCCCATTTCTGATTTCTTAGATGATAATGAGACACTTATCAATTAATTCAAGGCTCATCTGACAACAATGCTTTCAAGAAGGCCTTGGAACACTCTCAGCAGATTCAAGAGCTGGTTTGATCAGGACTGTACTGCAGCTTACAAAAGAAAAAAAAATCTGATATCCAAGTTTGAGATCCACTGGGAGAACTCCCTGGCAGTATCCACAGCAGACTTAATCTTGCTAAAAAGACAATACAAGGCCAAAAAGGAATGTGACCGAAAGATGAGAGGAACTGTCTTATCTGCATAATAAAATCAAGGGATGTGGTTTCCACCTGTCATCTCACAACAGCACATCATACTTCTGACTCTATGTGTTTGCACTATCATATCTCTCTAAAGAGATGAAGGCGTACTTTTCTATTCTGTACGCTGAAGAAGACACACCCACCTTCTGCCTGCAGTATTGCCCCATTGGTAAACCCTGTTCCGGGGTCTACAACTTTGATATAAAATATAATTTAATACGCCAGAGAGGTCACCCGGATGAGCACTTAGGCAGCAATGGTCGTACGATTGGAAAAACCACGTCAGGCCAGTAAACTCCCCCATCACGTAGCCACAGGAGACCTCAAACTGTGCCAACCCATAGTGGACAAAAGGTCCTCAGCCTTTGAGGAGCCAACTTGGAGGGGAGTAAGGTGCTTTCCCACAAATTGGGCACTGGTAGCAATAAAATCTTATCAGGCAAGGACCATCTGCATAAACTCACACCGCAACTCAAAGTGGTGGAAGATCCTGGTGCTTTGGTAACACCTTGTTTATTATTAGAAGATTAGAAGAAGTGCCAGTGTGGAGTTGTTTTTCCGTTGCCATCCCCTTTGTTCCCCCCAGGAGAGGATTTGCCCTCAAGGTACATTTTCCCTACAAATAGTCCCCGTTTTTGGCTGGTTCTCTGGATAACTCCCAGTCATATCAACAGACCTTTCCTCCCAGCAGCCAAGTAATCCCCTCAGTGTCCTTTCGCTGAGCTTTACTTCTTTTGCTGCTTTCTCGGACCAAGGACTTCAGGAAAAGGTGCAGTATCACCCAAACTACGAATCCTCTGATAGTCCCTCTATCTAATTTCCATTCTTTGCCTTTCTATAGCTCTTCAATGGGTGTGTGAGTGAATGCATGGATGCATGAGACTTCCATTCAATAAAGTCATTTATTGGATGTTTTTGTGTGGTTTTTTTTTTTTTGGCTTGGCCTGACCCCGTAAAAATTGGGTAAAAGGTCTCGCTAGGTTACCCTGCCTCTTGTATTGCTATCATTTGTGTTCTGTTGAGTTTACCTTCCCCATCAAGAGGAGCACATTAAGGCGTCCCTCTGGGACCTCCAAAATTTCAGGGTAACAGCAGAGTATCTTAGATGCTTCACCTAAATGGCCTCCTGTTTCAGTATCTGAAGTAATTAAGTTGATTAATCAATTGAAACCAGCCAAGGTTACTGGCCGTGGCTTTATACCTCCTGAACTAACCAAGAGAAATGCCAGCTGGTGGGCTCCAGTTCTTAAAACTCTCTTCAGTTTTATTGATCATACTGCACATAATTCCATCTGATTGGGGCTTGGCTGTTATTATTCCCATTTTCAAGAAGGCAAGGTAAGACGATCCACCTAGCTACCATTCAATTAGCTTACTAACCATAACTAGCAAATTATATCCAAGATGTCTAAATGGTGGACCCCTCAACTTTCATGAGGGTTGGGGGTGCAGAACCCTTGTGAAAAAAACTGTGAATAACTTTACCCCCAACTGTGTGAGATCTCCCACTCCCATTCAAGTGTGCCTCCTCTCCATTCTCCCCCTCCCATTCTCTTGCCTTTTCCCCAGGTGCACATGCCTTCCTTCCACACATCAGGGCAAAAGGCAAGCAAATGAGAGGTGACAGCCCCATGTGGAGAATGTACATGTGTGCTTCCCCTCATTCTCCCCCTCCCATTCTCTTGCCTTTTGCCTGGGTGCACTGCCTACTTCTCCACATGCGCAGAGAAGGAGTGTATGTGCCTTCCTCCTCAGTTCCCTTGCTTTTTTTCCTGGGTGTGTGTGCCTTCCTTCTGCACGACCAGGCAAAATAGCAAACGGCAAGCAAATAGGAGGGGGCAGCCCCATGCACAGGGAAGGTGCACACATGTCTTTCCCCCATTCTCTCCTTCTCATTCTCTTGCCTTTTCCCCAGGTGTGTGCGCCTTCTTTCCACTTACCTGGGCAACAGACAAGCGAATGGGAGAGGAAGAATGGGGGGAGTTCTCCCCACTGAAACAAAGTGGAAGGGAAGGAGGGTGGGGGAAGTCTCACAGGAGCCCTCTTTTCACCCTCTCTCCCTTTCCTAAGTATTTTGCCTTGGTGTGGAGAGGAAGGGTAGGTGAAAGGAGGGCTCACAATGACACACCTGGCGCATAAGACGCACCCCATTTTCAAAGGCTATTTTTTGAGGAAAAAAGTGTATCTTATACGGTGGCAAATACAGTATATTGAATCAGCAACCCATGTTCTTTACTGTCTTTTAAACAGTTGATATCAAGAAAATCTTGACTGACTCTGTTTTAGTTAATTTAGTTTAGTTAAGCACAGCCTCATAAAAAAACCCTTCCTGCCACATCAATAATAAACCAAAGCCCTAAATGAATGAAAAGGTATTTTCCTGCCAGCAGGAGAGGAGAGAAGGGGTTAAATCAAACTTACTGTGCAGGGATTTCTACAACCTGGGAGCATTCCTGAGAAGACTCTCCCCCTATCCTTGTCAAATTTGTCTGATAACGGTGGGAGTTAAAGAAAGACTTCCCTGACAATCTTAAAAGTTGGTCAAGCTCATAGAAGGAGATACTGTCTTTCAGATAGTCTGGACCCAAGCTATATAGAGCTTCAAACGTCATCGAATTCTTCCCAAAACCAGACCAGTAACAAATGAAACTCTTTTGATAGGAAGGTTATATATTTCCTGTAACCAGTCCTGGTCAACAGCCTGGTTGCAGCAATTAGCACCCACTGAAACTTCCAGTTTACAAAGGCATTCTCATGTAGAGTGTGTTACAGTAATCCAACTGAGATGTAACCAAGGCACATGTTAACCATGGCCCCTGCATGAAAGACTTCAGTGCTTCAGAGTGAGGTATTTAGTTCTATTGTTCAACTGCTCTTACACTCTAGACATTCCTCTTTGTTGTTATTTTTTTTTGATGATATTTGTTGTTGTGTGCTATCAAGTTGGCTGCAACGTACAGTGAGAGACCAAACCAAAGGGTGCTCACCAATGGCTGCTTTTCATGCTGGAGAGAGGTGACTAGTGGGGTGCCACAGGTTTCTGTCCTGGGCCCAGGGCTATTCAACATCTTCATCATTGACTTGGATGAAGGAGTAGAGGGCATGGTGGTCAAATTTGCAGATGATATCAAATTGGAAGGGGTTGCCAATACGCCAGAGGACAGGATCAAAATTCAAAATGACCTTGACATATTGGAGAGTTGGGTCAAAGCTAACAGAATTAACAGAATTACATTTCAACTGAAATGTAAGTTCCTGCATTCAGGAAGAAAAAATGGAATGCACAAATATAGAATGGGGGACACATGGCTGGATAATAGTACCTGTGAAAGGGATCCAGGAGTCTTGGTAGATCACACGCTGAACATGAGTCAGCACTGTGATGCAGCAGCCAAGAAAGCCAACACAATTCTTGGTTGCAACAATAGGAGTATGGTGTCTAGATCAAGGGAGGTAATGGTATCACTCTATTCTGCTTTGGTTAGACCTCATTTGGAACACTGTGTCCAGTTCAGGGAACCTCAATTCAAGAAGGATATCGACATGCTGGAGCATGTCCAGAGAAGGGTGACCGAAATGGTGAAGGGTCTGGAAACCATGCCCTATGAAGAACAGCTTAGGGAGCTGTGTATGTTTAGTCCGCAGAAGAGAAGGTTAAGAGGAGACATGATAGCCATGTTTAGATATTTGAAGGGATGTCATGTCAAGGAGGGAGTGGGCTTATTTTCCCCTGCTCCAGAGAATAGGACAAGGAGCAATGCAGGAGCTTCAGGAAAGGAGATACCACCTGAACCTGAGGAAGAATTTCCTGATGGTCAGAGCTGTCCAGCAGTGGAATATGCTGCCTCGGAGTGTGGTGGAGTCTCCTTCTTTGGAGGTTTTTAAGCAGAGGCTGGATGGCCATCTGTTGGGAATGCTTTGGTGGGTGTTCCTGCATAGCAGAGAGTTGGACTGGATGGCCCCTGTGGTCTCTTCCAACTCTATGATTCTATGACCTCTGAGAAACCCTGTTATTAACAGCCTTGCTCAAGTCTTGCAAACTCGGGCTGCAGCTTCCTTGATAGGGTCTATCCACCAGTAATATGGTCTTCCTCCTTTCCTACTGTCATTGATTTTGCAAAGTGTTATCATATTTTCCAAAGAGTCATGTCATTTCATGACGCAGTCTAAGTATGATAGCCTTAGTTTAGTCATTTTGGCTTCTAATGAGAGTTCAAGTTTGATTTCATTCTCAGACTCATTTGCCTTCTTGGCAGTTCACAGTGACTATAGAGCTCTGCTTCAGAACTACGTTACAAATGAGTTGATTCTCCTCCCATCAGCATTCTTTACTGTCCAGCTTCCATGCCCATGCATATCAATGAGAAATACTATGGCATGATAGATCTTGACTTTGGTATTCAATTACATAACTTAACACTTGAGGAAATCATCTAGTTCCTTTGTAGATCCCTTCCAAGTTGTAGTAATTTTTTGACTACAATCTTCATTCTAACTTATGATTGAACCGAGGTACAGAAAATCCTTAACCATTTTGATGTGTTCATCATCCATCTTTCGGTTATATAAATCATCCATGGTCATTATTTTAGTTTTCTAAAACTATTTGGGGGCTGGATTTATTTATTCCTTCCTTCCTTCCTTCATTCCATGTATACCCTACCCTTTATTGTAAAAGAATTCTGTTGCGGGTCAGAACATGCAATATAGTTTTAAAGCAGCCAAAAAAGTATGCATAGGGGAAAAATCTTACCAAGAAACCTCCGTGATAGGGACGCCATAAACTGCAAATAATCTGCAGGCATGCAACAATAACAATGAACAAAAACAATCAAAATTCTATCTATACATCCTATCATCTACATATATAGGACCAAATGCCTGATCACTAGGTCTGTTGAAAAAGGGTCATTTCACAAGGTGCAAAAAGCTGTTCAGATTTAGCTCCAGTATAACCTTTGCAGGGAGTATATTCTTCAGTCAAGGTATCACCCTGAAAAACAGTCTGGATGTCTAGACTTTGATAGATTATATCAAAAAGGCCTTCCCAATGGATCTCAGTTCATAGGCAGGAAAAAGGAGAGATGGTGTTTTTAGGTAGGCAGTCTTACGCCATTTCTGCACCACACTGTTATAGTGCAATTGTTCCACTTTTAATATCCTATGGAATCCTGGGGTTTGCAGTTTATGGAGGGGCATTTAGAATTCTCAGCCAGGGAGCTCTTTGGGCTCAGTAAACTACAGACTGCAGAATTCCACAGGATTTGGAAGTGGAACAATAGCACTATAGAAGTGTAGTGCGGAAATGGCCATAATCAATCTATGTCTTCATTTTAAATTTAGCAGCTAAAAATGCGGCTCAACTATGCTACCAGGATGCTCTCTAAGGAAAGGAGTTGTATTGTCTCGCACATTTTGCACAGCTTGCAATATCCCGCGTGTCACCAAACAGAGTTGTATATAGAGTACATTACAATAGTCCAACCAGAAAGATACCATGGCATGAATTTTGCTGTCTTTTGAGGAAATCTGATGAATGACTTCTTGCATTTCCAGAGGTTATTTTCATTTTTAAATAAATGTGAAAATTATAATAAGAACAATTGGTTCTATCACTCTGTTTCCCCAGTTTCCAGAGTATCATTTTCATCCTGGGTAAACCATTTCTTATGTCATGATGACAACAAAACAAATCAGTGTCTTCCCCAACCTCTTCCTTCTCTACTTTTTGCACTTTCTTCCTGTTGACAACTTGTTCTGGTTGTCAAGTAGGAAAGATTAGTTTGGACAAAGAGGCTGATCAGAAAATTAGTTTTCAATTAATTGGAAAATTAATTGTCAGTTTTGTGTGTGTCCACAAGTAGTGTGGTAGTGTCCGCATAACCTCTACAATCTCCACACTTTCAGTATTTTTGAAAATACAAATCCACACAAGGCATGAACAAAGTTGCACAAAGTATTAGAATGGCATTCAAAGACTTTGTGTATGTATACAAACAGGTGGCAATAGATACCAATTTTTGTCTTGTGAGATGGCTATACAGTACACTAACGTGTACAAATAATGTTGATATCCACAGTACATCAATCCTTCAGTTCTGCTGACACTATTCTTTTTTTTAAGAACACTGACACTATTCTTTTTTTTTAAGAAACAGCTTTGGTTGCCTTTGTGGATGACCTATTCCAAGAACTGAACAGAGGAATGTGTCCCTGCTAGTTCTGCTAGACCTGTCAGTAGCTTTGGATACCATTGATACCCTTCTTGGCCATATTGCTGAGATGGAAATTGGAGGCACTGATTTACAGAGGCTCTGTTCCTTTCTGCCTTGTGGTGTGTATAATAGTAGCAGCACATGCATCTCACAGCGAGGAAGGGAGAGAAATAACTACAGAGATGGAAGAAGAAGGATCCTTAGTTGTCTCCTGCAATGTGAAGGTGCTTAAACAGGAAACCAGCAACAAAGGTTACTGCATGACAAGGAAGGAGTCAAAGTAACTGCCAACTGCAACAAGAAGAAAAGAAGTGTGCTGGTGGCTGAGGATTCATTACTCGGGATCGGGTATCTGTGTGGCAGCCTAGCCAGATGAATCAGGAAGTGTGCTTTCTTTCTAACACATGTAAGCAGGATGTCACTGACAATTTGCCAAAAAGTTATCAAGAACAGAAATCAGTACTCCTTTATTCTTATTCATGCAGACACCAAGAAACACCTTTGAGTAGATTACCTCTAACTATGAAGCTTTGGGCATGAAGCTGAAGAAGTCTGAGGCACAGGTGGTATTCTCATCAACTATCCCATAAAGGATAGAGGACCACATAGGGACAGGACAATAGATCATAAAATCATTGAATCACAGAATAATAGAGTTGGAAGAAACCACAGGAGCCATCCAGTCCAATGCCTTCCTATGCAGGAACACACATCAAAGTATCTTCAGTAAAGATACTGAAGTATTTTTAGTAGTATCTTAGTATCTTTAGTAAAGATACTAAAATCAATTACTGGCTACATCAAAGGTAAAAATGGGAGAAATTTGGCTGTTGGGACCACACTCTTCACTTAGACAGAGGTCTACCGGCTACAGAGGGGCTATACCTCATGAAGACTGGGAAGAATACCTTTAGTAGCAGCGTAGCAAGGCTGATCAAGATGGCTTCAAACTACATCCTTGGGGGCTTAGAGGAGAGAGCTCAAACATCACCCAAAGGCAAGCTGTAAATACCAGGATGTGGATTCTAGATGAAAAGCTGAGGGAGAAAATGTGATCCACAGAAAAGCCTGACAGTAAACTAAGGGGTCAGAATAAGCAAAGATCCAACTGTCTATATACCAACACACAGATTTTGGGAAACAAACAAGATAAGCTTGAATTCTTAGTACAAGAAGGTAAATACGACTTTACAGGGATAATGGAGATGTGGTAGGATGACTCCCATGATTGGAATACTACAATTGAAGGATATAATCTATTCAAAAAGAACAGATGTGGCAGAAAAGATGGGGAGTAGCATTTTCTGTCCCAGACAAATTCACTTGTAGAAAAATCTATTAGAGTAGAGTAGCAATAGCAATAGCAATAGCATGTATATTTCTATACCACTTATCAGTGGATCAGCTGAGAGCATTTGGGTAAAAATAAATGGAGAAATAAATAAATGCAACATTATGGTAGGGATTTACTACTGGCCACCAAACCAATAAGAGGTGGTAGATGATGCTTTTCAGAAATCTCAAAGAAGGAAGAACTAGTAGTTATAGTGGATTTCAGTTATCTGATAATCGCTAGGAGATTAGCTGTGCTAAGTGTAGGCTCACCAACAAATTCTTGATGTGCTTAGCAGATGATTTCCTGTTGCAAAAAGTTAGAGGAAGAAACAATAGGATCAGCAGTTTTGGACTTGATCCTAAACCATAGGGAGCAGTTGATCACTGTCATGCTAGAATTCACAACTGTGGGACAGGCCAAAGAACAGTATAGCCAAACACAGACCTTGGATTTCAGGAATGCTGATACTAACAAGTTCAAGGAAATATTGGGTGGAATCCCATGGCTAGACATACTAAAAGAAAAGACATCCTGCAGGAATACGAATTCTTGAAGACTGAGTTGCAAAAAACACGATCACAAACAATCCCATGGAAGAAAAATGGGAAACATCTGAAAAAACCAATGTGGCTACACAGTAAAATTAAGGAAAAAGTGAAAAGAAAAAGGAGCATTTATAAAGAATAGAAGGAAGGATGAGACACCAAGGAAGAGTACAGATTTCTAACCCAAGCCTTCAGGAATTGTATAAAGAAGCTAAAGCTCAGAATTAGCTGAGGCTACAGGAAGCAAGGAGCAACAAAAAGTTTTTCAGATACATTTAAGGCAAGACAATGACCAAGGAGATAGTGGGGGTGCTGTTCAGGAAGGATAGTAAAATGCTAACATAGCACAACAAAAAGACAGAACTGCCCTATTTGCTGGCATATAAGACTCACTTTTCCCCCCAAGAAATACTGTTTGAAAAATGGAGTGCATCTTATACAACAGTGTGTCTTATATACCAGCAAATAATATTTGCTGATGTATAAATGGGGTGCATCTTATACACTGCTGCATCTTATATGCCAGCAAATACGGTACTCAATATCTATTTTGCTTCACTTTTCTCCAAAAAAGAAAACTGTGTGCTTCCATGCACATTGGCAGGGATCTGGATTGCAAATCAAGATTGATAGGGAGTTAGTCTAGAATCACTTAGCCATCTTAAATGAGTTCAAATCAGCAGGGCCAGATGTACTTGCTGATGTACTTTCTGAACCACTTGCATCATTTTTGAGACATCTTGGAGAACAGGTGAAGTGTCAGAGCATTGGAGACAGGCAAGCATTGTCCCTCTCTTCAGAAAAGGCAAAAAAGAGCATCCAGGAAACTACAGGTCAGTCAGCTTGATCTCAATAGCAGGAAAATATTAGAACAGTAAAGGTTTGTCAAGAATAATCTTGCCAAACTAATATTTTTTTTATCAGTTCACTAGTTTAGTAGATGATGGGAACGTTGTGGCTGTCATTTATCTGGATTTCAACATTTTTATCAATGACTTAGATGACAAGACAGAAGGAATTCTCATCCATTTTATAGATCATAAAAAACTGGTGTTAACACATTGGAAAATAGGAACAGAATTCCAAAAGGATCTAGATAAACCAGAAAATTAGGCAGAAATACAATAAATTTAATAGAGACAAACACCAAATTCTGCCTCTAGAACACAAAAACGAAATGTGCAGGTATAGGATAGGGTCTCCATGGCTCAGCAATCTACATGTGAAAAAGACCTTGGGATTTTTGTTGATCATAATTTGAACATGAGCCAGTAGTATGATGCTACAACAAAGAAGGTGAATGCTGTTCTAGCCTTCATTAACAGAAGCATAGTTTACAAGTCAAGGGAAGTAATAGTCTCACTATATTCTGTGTTGGTCAGGCCTCACCTGGAGCACTGTGTTTAGTTCTGGGTGCCTCATTTTAAAAGAATGTAGATAAGTTGGAGTGGGTTCAGGGAAAGGCAACATTTTGAATGATAAACATTTCCAAAAATGGTAGAAGGAGCTGACAAAATTTATTTGGGCAGGGGAGAAAAACCACATATTAAATGGAAAAGTTTGACAGATCAAAATTGCCAAGGAGGATGGAACTTACCTGATTTTTAAACTATATTATTATGCAAGTGGATTGGCATAGATCACAGACTGATCTTTACAGAATGTAAGAACATTGACTCTGGAAGGCTCAAATCTTAGATTTGGCCTCCGGGCCTATTTTTGGTATAGTAAGGCCAAAGTAGACAAAGATTTTCAAAATGATTTCATCTGAAAGTTGTTACTTAGAATCTGGTCAATCTATAAAAACACAACTTGTAAGGAAAAAAACACCTTTGGATTTCGTCACATGAAGCCTTCTTTGGAAGGTGAACTGGTGATGGAAAAGGTTGGATTAGATATAAAGATCTTTTAATTATGATTCGCAAGGAAACATTCAAATAAGAACAAGGGAAGAATTAGATCAATTGAGATTTAAATGCCAGTGGTTTCCACACATCCAACTAATGGAACAATTTAAAATGGGTTTAAAGCTAGAACGATTTAATGTGGACCAGAACTGAAATAACTTAAAACCCCCCCACTATATTTGATAATCCCAGACATGCCATGTCCAAAATTTATAAGGTCATATCCTAATTTTCAAAAACCTTAAAAAACGAGCAATGCTAGACTGTGGAAACCAGATGAACAATGCAAAATGATCCCGCAGTAGCCTGGAGAGGAAACACAGAACAAAAGTGTATGACAAGTTATAAGAATCAAATGTATATCAGAACAATGCAGACAGCAACACTTAAAAAAGACACCAGTATAAATAACCAGTCTGCTTAGGAGTTGCTCCAGCTGGTGAATAAGCCAAATCTGGAAAATCACTTGAGCCTCCAATGATAAAATAGAATATTCCCATCATATACGTCTATTCTTTCAGGGAGTAAAATCCTATCCAAAGCAGGCTGTACCCCTAAGTATAAGATCTGAGAACAACCAGTTACCTCAACCTTGTTAGGATACATTAGATTACATATAGTCCCTTTTTCATATAGTTTGAGTAACCCGTGTAATTGCTCAGACCAAGAAAGCTATGATAGGATAGAAGAAGGGGAAGAACAGCAAGCATCTGGTCAGTCATTGGGAGAAATTTGTTTTTCCACCCCAACAGAATGGGTCAGTTCAGCTGAGATTAAAGGATCTAGAAAGAAACCAAGCCCTGTGAAGAACAACTGAGATAGCCAGGTTAGTTTATTTTAGAGAAATTAAGATTATGGAAGGCCATGCAATAATCTTCAGTTTCTGAAGGGATATCACACTGAAGATGGAGCAAACCTGTTTCTCTTCCTCCTGTGTGTAAGGCTGAAAGTAGTGAGTGGAAAAGGTAGGGAAGCAGAGTTACTCTCCACATTAGGAGAAACTTCCAAATGGTAAATGATGTTTTTACATTGGAACAAACTCTTAGAAGTGTTGAGTTCTCTGCTGGAGGATTTCAGAACATATTGCTCAACCAACTTTCATACAAGAATAGAATCACAGAATTGGAAGGTGCCCTATAGGCCATTGAGTCCAACCTTCTGCTTAATACAGGATCTATCTATCTATCTATCTATCTATCTATCTATCTATCTATCTATCTATCTATCATCTATCTGTCTGTCTGTCTGTCTGTTATATTTGTATGCCACCTTTCTCCCAGAATGGGACCCAAGGCAGCTTCCAACAATAAATTAAAAATATTTTCAAAAAATCCTACATTAAACAGTGTTTTGGATTAGATGCCTTCCAAAGTTTCTTCTAAATCTATTATTCTATGAACATAGAGGATCTGCATCACTTTGTCCACATTAAATAAGGTTGCAGAAGATTAAGGTATATGGCACTTTCAATTTGCATTTACTGTCTAAATTGTAGCCTTCAGACACACTATCTATTGTTTCATCTTCCTGGAAATGGACTTAGTTTATTGACAACATATATCTGGTATGTCATTGGATTTTTTCCCCCTGATGTTAAGAAAAGCTATAGAGAACTTACCCACAGTTCTGTTTGTTTTTGGAGCTTTATGTAGCTGAACCTGAAAAGCCATAGAGAAGAATGCCTTCTTTCACTTTCACTTTCACTTCACAAAATTATCAACTGAAAATGGCACCTCAAACCTTCAAATCCAATTTCTCCTGCATGTGATTTTTTAAAAAAACTTATATTCTTAATTCTTAAATTCTGTTTACATATATATTTTCAAGTTATGGTATAGTCTCATTAAACATGAAACCCTCACAGTAATCTTCCTTATTTCACAGAGTTCTGCTTAGATAAGGGGGAGCAACAAGCAGCCTCAGTAGAAACTTCACTTTTCTTCTGGTGCCATTGGTGGCTAAGCCTTGTCTATCCAGCTAGGATCCCTCTTCCCCATAGAAGCAAGATAATAATACTGACATGTAGGCTGAAAGGTCCTGTCTTCCCCAAGACTGACAGCTGAAGGAGTGACAGTATGAGATTTCAGCTCGACCGGGCTGCACAAATCCAGTAAAGCCTATTTGGCAAAATCTGCCTTGAGAGCCTTCTCCAATAACTGTTTAAAAGTACGAGGTCTTGAAATGCTGTCTGCTAGATGCAATATCTGCTTACATGGAGAGGGCAGATGGACGCGTAACAACTAACAATGGTTACTAACCAATACCCTTGCCTAATACACATGGCCATCTAATGGTGAGTAGGAGCATTGTTCTACATAATGCTGCTCAGCATCTGTACTTGGGGCCATGGATAAGGTATACAAGCAGGAGGCCAAGGTGGCTGGGAAGCAGAGGCCCATGATGGTAACAGGCAATTATTAAAGGCTGGCAAAGTGAGGAAAGAGATGAGGTTGGAACAGGCCGACAGAGCAAAGAATAAGCAGGTACTGCCAGATGATACTAAGCCTTAAGCTTATGAGTTTCCACTTCCAGAAGCAGACTTAGCCCTGGTACCAGATGAATAGTGGAAGTGGAGAGTCATGTGGCTCTCTACCTATAAATCATACTTTCTCTCACACACATCAACTACAATGCGGAGGCTAGCAAACTGCCAAGGCAAGAAATTGCTTGTGATGGATGAGGTTGGCAGTGTTAAGAGGCAGGTGGTAGAGGAGGAAGAGGCTGGCAGAGTGAGAAGGTAGCAAGGAAAGTGCCAAATGATAGGACTTCTTAAGGCCACCAAAGCTCACCAAAATGTTCAGTCTTACACATCTTGGAGCTCATACAAATGGGACTTATACAGAGACCGAATACAGCAGGAAAGAGTTAACTGTTGTTAGGTGCCATCAAGCTGGCTTCTGTTTATGGCAGCCCTATGAATGACAGTGTTACCCTGTTTTCTGGGGGTCCCAGGAGGGACACCAAATTGCTATCAGTTGGGGAAATTAGTTCAGAGCACAAGCTGGCAAAACGAGAGGCAGGGTAACTTAGCAGGATCTTGCAACCCAGTGTCTATGGGGTCAGGCCCAGTCAAGAAGCAAACTGGTTGGAAAATAATGAATAGTCTTTATTAAATACAGGCACACAATATATGCAACACAAACACACAGATAACTAAGGAAAATAAAGGTGTGAGTAAGATAGCGGGATTTTTAGAGGGATAGTTGGTTTGGGTGATACGAAACCTGTCCTGAAGTCCGGGAGAAAATGGAGAGCGAAGCTGGGGTTCGATGTATCTCAGCACGTGGACCTGAGGGGAAGCTCGCCAAGCAAAGCAGCAGCAAGGCGGTCTGGAACTTGGGAGCGATCCGAGGAAGGTCTCGGAATCAAGGGTTTTTATAAGGAGAATTGTGACCGTAGGCTAGGTCGGACTTAGGGGAAAACAGTAGATTTGGAGTTGGAGACAAAGCCTCCGAAAGGTCAGAATTTGAATGATTGAATTAGAGCCGAATTTATCAATAGAGTAGCCGGTATGCAAACGCGGAATACTTGAGCGTTGTATAGCTCGATCATCAATTTGCCAGCACGGGGCAGAGAATCCTTTGTAGGTTGTGTGCATACCTAATGGAGTACTTGCCTGGAGGTCTCCTAAAGCGATGAGTCGGCTGTTTTCTGGCCTGCCTGTATTGTCTAGGAATATTAGGGAGATTATCGGCCGAGCCTGTACGCGTGCTTGTCCGGGGGCCTCGCGAGCATGTCGAAGGGATATGTGAAGCCGAATTTGAGATATCAAAGGATATCTTTTTATATCCCCAAAGCTCGGGCTAGCCATGGCAGTAACAACAGACCTCTACGAAGCCTCATTATTAATAACCCTGCTCAGGTCTTGCAAATTCAGGGCTTCTGTGATGAGTCAGTCCACTTGTAGTAAGTTCTTCCTCTTCTCCTATTGCTTTCCACTTTAGCAAACTTTAATACTCTTTCCATTGAGTCATGTTGTAGTATGATTTGTCCGAACTATGATAGCTGCTCTTACTGTCAAGATGATCTTTCTCACAGTCAATCAAAAACTGCTCTCCTGTAACTTAAAATCCTTGTACCTAGTTCTGTCCCCTGGGGCAACAGAGAAGAGGCAGGGCCCCTCCTCTCTGTGACAGCCCTTAAGGTTTTTAAAGAGTGTGATCATGTCACCCCCCTCAGTCTTTTCTTCATCAAGCTGAACATGCCCAGCTCCTTCAGCTTCTGATATGTTCCATTCTTTCTGTCTCTGGAACTGAACGCAGTATCCCAGATGAGGGCTGATCAGCACTGAATATAATGAGAGTATTACATCTGTTGACTTGGAAACTATTCATCTGTTAATGAAGGCTAAAATAGCATTCACCTTCTTTGCTATATCATCCCACTGTTGGCTCATGTTCAGCTTATAAAAAGAGGCTCTCTGCCATTGAGGCATTTCAGGGCACTGTAATCCTCTGGGCATCAGTTTACAACTTGCATCTTCTTGGGACAAGACATCAACCTTCTGATTAATCATCAGGCCAAATCAAAGTATTGTTGTAAGATTCCAAAGGTGATTATGCATCCACAACATGAACTGGAAATAGGGGTGGTGAGAGGCTGGTCAATCCAGTTGTATACTCCAAAGGAGCTGTCTAAAATGCTGAAGTTATTTTTGGATGGGGTTCAGCACCTTGGACTCAGCCTTCAACACTAACACAGAAACATTGAAACTCCCCTGGCTAGAAAAGAACTCTCTCCACTCAAGAATGACCCAATAAATCTTGCCATAAAATTGTAAAGCTGGAAGGGACCACGGGGCCATTCTAGTTCAACCCCCTGCCATGCAGGAATACACAACTAAAGCAGCATCCAATTTCCTCCAAAGAAGGAAAGTCCATCTCCTCTGAAGCAGTCTATTGCACTGTCACACAGCTCTTAAAGCCATGAAGTTCTTCGTAATGTTTAGGTGGAACTTCATTTCTTTTAACCTGAATGTATGTTCATGTCACAGTCTCTGGAGGAGCATAAAACAAGCTTACTCTGTCTTTTACATCACTTCACATATTCATTTATTTAGAGATTGCTATTGTATGACTTTTTCTGCAAATGGAACATGTGCAGTTGTTTTTCATAGGGCTTGACTTGTAGACCTTTAACCATCGAGGTCACTGTCATCTGACATGTTTCAGTTGTCAATATCCTTTTTGAACTCTAGGGCCCAGGACTGGACAGACTGTTGCAGGTGTGAAGAGAGGCACTATTAGTTTCCTTTAGCTGGACACTGTTGATGCAGCCTAGAATTGCACAGGTTTTTTCTGAAATTGCTCTACACTGTGATCTACTAGATCCTTTTGACATGTACTGCTTTCAATCCATGTGTCACCCATTCTACATTTGTGCATTTCACTTTTCCTACCTAGAGGTGGTGGTGGTTGTTGTTGTTGATGCTGTTGTTTTGTGTGCCTTCAAGTCATTTCCAACTTATGGTAACCCTAAGGTGAACTTATCACATGGTTTTCTGGAGGTTAAGAATGTGTAACACACCCAGGGTCACCCAGTAGGTTTCCAGGGCCAGGGTCATACTCCAACACTCAAACCACTACACCATGCTGGCTCTCTCCTTGATGTAGTACCTTAAATTATTCCTGTTGAAATTCATTTAGTTCGTTTTGGCTCAACTCTCCAATTTGCCAAGGTCATTTGGAATCCTGATCCTGTTCCCCAGAGTGTTAGCTACCCCTCCTAATTGAGTGTCATCTGCAAATCTGATAAGCATCGCTTCTGTTTCATTAGCCTAGTCATGTATAAAGATTTTTAACAATACCAGGCCAGGGACAGACTGTGTGGCACTCCCACCAGTCGCATCTTTCCTAGATAAAGATCAACTATTGCTGAGTATTCTCTGGGTTCTCTGCGTTAGTTACAAATCCACCTAAGCATAGCACGGTCCAGTCCACAGTTCACCAGCTTGTCTGCGAGAATATCATGCGGGACCTTGTCAAAAGCCTTACTAAAATCAATACACAGTATAAATACCGAGCCAGTTCCAAACTGAGAAACAGCAAATCACTCATTAGAATAAAAAAAGAAGGGCAGGAACTCCTTCCCAGAGATGTTAAACTGGCACCCTTCTTACTATCTTTCTGCAAACAGGTAAAACAATCCTTTTTATTTTGTCTGTCAGGCTTTTAAGGGTTTTTTTTTCCTTTTTAAAGGGGAAACAGGCCTTTTTATGGAACCAGGTCTTTTATTTGTTGTTCTATAGTCTTATGTTTTCATCTGATTTTAATCTTACAATGGTTTCCTTGTTTTTGGACTTCTGTATTCTCTGAATTTTAAAGCAAGTTTTATTTAAATGTTGTTGAGTCCAAAACGGGGAAAAGGGCATCAGAACAACAACAATGTCTGCAAATTCTCTTAAAAAGTGTTTTTCTTTAATCCTACAGATTCTGGTGGGGGCACACATTAAATATCCAATAAAAATTACTACTTGAACATTCTTGTAGTCTCTTCTGCATAACTCTTGAACTTGCACGCACTGCAAGTTTTCTTGGGACAGAAGACATTTATTAACACTGAGGACCTCAACAAGCAAATGAAAATGAGGATTTAGCCAGCAGCATTGAGATTTGTTTCTCAAATTTTTCTCTTTTCATAGAGAAAATTAACTCTAGAATACCTAGCAAGAAGGCTACAGAGACAATTTGCTGTTCAAATAACACAGTGCATAGTGGGCATATTGCAGTGGGTGGGTGGAGGAAAGTATTTCCTAGCATAAAAAAAAAAATACAGTCAGTTATAACGCAATTCAGTCAGCAACTGTTTGATCAAAAGATACCCCATTTTGTCTCATTTCTCTATTTATGTTCCATGCTTATTTGTTCTCTTAAAAACCATCTTTTTCATCTTAGGGGGAAAAAAAGCTATTTGCCAGAGTGGAGGACGTATCTCCTAGTACAATTACATTAGAATGAAAATAATCAATTCAATATATCATATTAAGTAGAGGAAATATTTTGCATAGAGGATTTTAAAACTGGAAGAGATTCATTGATTTGTTCATGGCCTCAATTTTTATTTTTATTGTCTCATACTACAAAAATTACTAGTATATCAATTTCATTATAAGAAAATTACTTCTATACTTAATTTTTTTAAAAAATCCTGCAGCTCAAAGAGCATGTCTGTAAGAATGTAGTTATTATGCATGCAAAAGGAATATCCTGGGGGTGGGAAGAGAGCAAAGAAATAGAAGCAGGAATTTTGGGGTAACAGAGTTGAGGGATTCTGTGTGCTAAGCCAAACTTTATGAGAGATTCTCAAAAGAAAGTATTTCTTCGAAGGTTGAGCCTATGTCAGTGAGACAGTGAATCTACTCCAGGTTTTAAAAGAGTGCTGAACCCTGCTCCTAACATACAGTGTAGCTGAAGATATGCACTTCATGCTTTTTCACTTAATACATACAATATTGTATGCATTTTAATGCTAACTGAACATTTTCATACGCATTCTGGCATGTGTTTTTTGTATAAGAACTGTACTTCAAAATCTAGAGAATAAAAAATGAAGGATAATTCCATTCCAACCTGCATATTAGACTAGTATGTATGAATCAGTATGACTAACTTAAAATGTGGACTGGATAAAATAGTCATATCTACTCGTTCTTTTTATCTCTCTCTCACTCAGTCACTCTCTTACACACATGTACAAGCAGGATTTTGACACACATCCCTCAGTAAAACAGGATTCTGAAATGCAGAGTTTGCAACATCATGGACAAATCACTAAGAGATCACCTTCCTCTGACAGTCTTGACAACAAATGAGGCATTGTCATCCCTGGACTGTTCTTCCTCCTTTCAGGTACCAACTTACTTGAGGAGTGGAAATCTTTAAGGATCGAAGCACTATCTTGACCCCCTTTACCTGCTACTTTGTATATGTCCTGCACAAGGAAGTAGGCACAAGTGCAAGAGGCACCTGGCATCCCTCAGGAAAATCAAAAGCTCCTGGTGGTTAAAGATTTCCATAAGTTCAAGGTTGCCAAGTTCAGATTCATGAAGCGAGGTTCCTCCCTTCATTGTTTGGTCTGTGGCTGCTGCTTGAGAGCAAGATCATGGTCCTGAATTCTCTCAAAGACAGTGGCATATCACAGTTCCTGAGAAATCTGGAGTTGCAGGACATTAGAATACTTGAACAAACAAATTGGTCTAAAATGATTTGGAGTTCAGCTGAGCACTGTTATTATTCTTAGCTATGCCATAGCCATCTTCCAAATCTTTACTAGCCAATGGGGAGTGTTGAAGACTTTTGCCTGGAGTCTTGTTGCTTCATCACATTTTTGCCTGTCTCACTGGCCACATTGCCTGCCTTGGTGAGTGAGCTTTCTTGAACATGGGTTCCTTGTTAGGGAGGCAGATGCCCCCTTGGATGAATGTGGAGAAGCAACTGCAATCTGAATGAGTCTTGATTTGTAGATCTTGAAATCAAGATGTTCCTAGTTTGTAGCTCTTCTGGATCTAATCTGTTAAGTGCCATAAGCGGCAGTCTCGTGAGAAAGGTAGAACTGGAAATGGACAAAGCAGCTGAACAACGGGACGCCCTAGATCTTTTGTGCCCACACCAGCATGAATCTCAGTATCAAGGTCATAATCATTGCATCCAGTTCACTGAATCACACATATCACAAAAGATGGGAAAAATCAGTGATGGGTAAGTTGGAAACACTGGTGACAGACAAGGCTAGGCTTTCTATGATGTCTTAAAGGATATACAGAACATTTTTTCTCCTAAGCTGTTTTCCTGGGAATTCAATGTTTTAGGGTTCCACTGGAACCTGCATTTATATATTCTGTCTCCTTATCCTCAACTAGACCAATTCCACTGGCCCTGTGCAGAGATCTTTAGCTAACAGCTTCAAACACATGTGATGCCCATATTTGAATAAACAACTATAATACAATCACAATCTATTATTGGGTGCAGCAGATAGTCCAGAACGTGGAAAAACTGGGGCGTATGTGTATATGTGTGTGTGTGCTTTAAAAGTACAAATTTCATTCTCCTACAGTTAGAGTGGCTACCTGGAGTTAAGAGTTCAGAAAAGTATCTTTTTCTAAACTCTGTTATAATCACTTCAGATCAGAGTTCTGGAATATTACACCTGATCGGGGAGGTTAAGGCAAAGAAAGATGAAGTTACTCGCTAGGTGTACGGCCCTACAGGGTCAGTTGGTGAGCTGATACCAATACTCATCTCCTCAGCACTGGCTCTTGCAAATCTGATCAAACTTCATATGTCTGAGTACTCGCTTCTCAGAATTTTCTTCTAGTTCTGAAGAACTCCCTACAGATGTAAATCTATATTATTAAAAGAAAATGAGAAGCATCATTATGACAGACTTTTACACTGCAATTGACTTCCCATAAACAGTTTCAAGGACTTAAATGGTTTAGTTTTTACGAGTTCAGGAAATGTCTATGACCTTTTTCTGGAAGTAGCAGAGACTGCATTAATAAACATACTCTTAAGTCTTGACATTTCTTCATTTGTCTTCATATTTTGCGTTAGGGATTACTGCGGCTCATAATAGCCTATGCTGTACCTAATTCCTCCTGTTCTTTCTGAGGATTTTTTTTTTAGATCAAAGTATTCGCATGGAATAATCCATGGTGAGAAAGTCAAGGCATGAGCCAACTGATATGTATCTAATCCAGTAGTGGAAACCATGTGGACCTCTTGATGTTGTTGGATAGTAATTCCCAGAATCCCTTTACCACAGGACAGGGCTGCTGGGAGCTATGGTACAATAGCTTGGAAGGTTGCATAATTCTCACCCTTGGCCTTGCCCAACAGATCATGTCACTAAGACATGATTCATACAATTGTTTAAAAAACAAACACCAGTATGTGGTGTATTTGTGAAGAAGCCACTCTGGACAATCACAATAAACCGAGGTTTCATATAATTTTCAGCGTCTCTGTCCTACATCACCTTTTTAGCAGCAGCCAGACAAATGCTTCCTGAAAGCCCCCAAACTGGGTATGAAGGCAATGGCCCCCACTGTTTTTTTGTCCCCTAGAATTATATCCAGATGTACTCTGCCAGTTTAGTTCCATTCAGCTATAAAGGCTAATAGCTGTCAACAGACCTCTTCTTCTCTCACACAAGGCTAACTTTTATTTGGAGGAAATCTTGGAAATATCCCTATCACCTTGTCATTTGGACTTTGCCATACTGATTATTTTCCAACTTGCTTGGGATTTGAAGGCTCTGTTTATAAATTAGAGCACTGGAACAGGTACAATTATTTATTGATTTATCTCAGATGATTAACAGTTGTGCATTTAAAAAGGGTTTACTGCTGTTCATAAACATCATTAAAGTGGTTCTAATTCTTGATAAGTACAATGAAGGATGGATGCTCTTGTGGGACTGATGTCATTTTCCCTACATTAACTGAGAAACTACAATACAGATTCATCTTTCTAGGGTGATGGTGGAGAAGAAATATGCTCAATTTGCATAGCAGAAACTAAAACTGATAGATCTGCACATCCCAATCTCTCAGTAAATCAGTATTGTAGGTAAGGGACCACTTGGGAAGAGATCCCAATGGTTTTCAAGTCCAGCCTTCTGCTTCTAGTCAACCTCCAACGACAAGTCACCATTTATGAAGTATCCCATTCTACTACTTAACAGTTATCACTGTCTTACTAGGGCTAAAAAGGCTGATGTAGTTTCACACTGCATCAAGAGAAATATAGCATCAAGACCAAGAAAAGAAATAATATTACTGTATTCTGCCTTGGTCAGTACTGTGTCCAGTTCTAGTCACTGAAGCTTAAGGAGAGTATTGATAATCTGGAACATGTCCAGAAGAGGTTGAAAAACGTGGGGAAAGGCATAGAAACAAGTCCAAAGAGGAAAGTGCTGACATAGTTTTGCGATCCATTGAGAAAATTGCAAAAAAAAAAAAAAATGGAGTAGATTGATTAAACATTAGAAATTATTTTCAATTTTTAAAAACACACAGTTCTCAGGCACTCCAGAGGGAGGAACTCTTGCTGTATTTATTTCTACAAGGTCAAAGGGAAATCCTCGTTAAAGGAAATCAGCATTCCTGGTTGTTAGGACATTTTCTGTCCAGCAATGGGAGGTATGTACCCTAGGAATCAGACTTGCAAATTAAGCCTGTGTTTACCTTCCAATGACCAAAAATAAATCAAGGCACACTAAATGCAAGATACATGAAAAGGGAAAGTCACATGCTATAAGGAACAGATATCTTTAATAATTCAAAGGAACCCCTCTTTCAAATGTATCCTAAGTGCATCATATACTTTAGTTTGATCTTGAATATCATCCTGTGGCCTTTTTTGCACCTTACCTTGTTCACGGTGCCATCGTGTGGGGATCCCGTGAAAAGCCTCTTGCGGGAGGGAATTGCGTCCCCTGCACTTCCCTCCGCATTAGCTCCGTCCTGGATGGAAGGAAGCGTGATAGCGCCCCCTTCCTTCCGCAGCACAGCTGGGTACTTTCCCAGGCTGCCCTGGGGGAGGAAGGGCGGCCATTGCGCTTTCTGATGTTCCGCACACCAGCTAAGTGTGGGAGGGATGTGGGAGGAATGCGCAATTCTTATCTTGAAGTAGTGTTCTGGCAAAGCCTTAAAACTTTCTCACAGGACTGACAAAGGGTTCTGTAATAAGTTATTGCGCTGACACCAGACTGAGAAAGTTTATGGAAACTGTGATGACCTCTTGAATTCTGGACCAGTAGGAGGGATAGGAAAGGTCTCCACAGGGTGAGATCAAAAGGGATGGTCTCTGATTGTCTCATCCGGGCCTATTTGGAACCCCTTTAATGCCAGGTTTTTCCACCTAATCCGTTTTGAACGTATGGCCTGACCATATCTCAGGTCAGCTTGACCGCTTCCGGTCAGCATGCCTTTGATTCATGTATTTCCAGCTATATGAAAAAGCACATCCTGCAGGATCAGGGTCTGGGTAGAGTAACAAAACAGCATTCTCTGGAGCAGCACAAAAAAACAGCAGGTAGCAAACAGGCACAGGAAGTTCATGGCCTAGCTATCCTGGATGGACTATCTTGTTGCTCCATCTTCTAAGAAGGAAAGTTGGAAGTCTCAGGAACTCATGGTAGCACAATTTTGTGCTTCAAGCCAAAGGTTCACATCCCCAAGAATTTCTCCAAAATTTTCCTGTCTCTACACAAGAGGTCTGGATATCACTCTTCCATGGGTTTATATCCATGGAAGCTCATGCTAAAATAAAAACCAGTTAGTCTTAAAGTTGTAACTACATTTCTTCTTTTTCCTCCTCTCTCCCTTCCTCCTTATTATGCTGCAGGAGGTTAACATGGCTACTTTGGAAAAAAAAAGTCTCATTCCCGTGTACCAACAATTCCCCAAAACTGGTGGATGTAGGCCTTCACAGTAATGAGGGCGCTATTTTACTTGTGACAAGTTCTAAACAACAGAGGCTCATTGCCTTTACTGACAAGAGACAGTCAATCATCTTAATGTGTTTCCTTCAGCAATAGCAGTTTCAAGGAATATCAAAAGAAAATCAGCCTGTGCTTCACAGATCATATCAAAGCCTTTGATTGTGTAGATCATGAAACTCTATGGATCACTCTTAAAGAAATGAGTGTGGTACAACATGTGATTGCCCTGATGCATAACCTGTATAGAGGACATGTTAGGACAGAATATGGAAAAACAAAATGGTTTCCGATTGGCACGGGGGTCAGGTAAGGTTGCATTTTATCATCCTTTCCGCTTAATTTATAGGCTGAATGTATCATATGTAAAGCAGGATTAGACTTGGAGGAAGGATATGTGAAAACTGCAGGAAGAAACAGCAACAATTTTAGATAGGCAGATGATACCATACTACTAACAGAAAACAGCAAAGACTTGGAACAACTACTGAAGAAAGTCAAGGCAGAAAGTACAAAGGAATGTTTACAGCTGAACATAAGAAAACAAAAATAATGCCACAGACGAGTTACATAAAGTACTTACAGTAGACAACAAAGATGTTGAAATAGCAGTCGCATAGGGACGGGGGGGGGTGATGGGGGCAATTTGCTCCGGGTGGCAATGTTTTTGGGGTGGCCAAACCCATAGCCATGCCCCCACGCACCCTGGCCACGCCCCTGCATGCCCTGGCCACACCCCATGCACAGTAGTCACACCCCCATGCACAGTGGCCATGCTCCCATGCCATAGCCACGCCCCCTCCTGCCCCCCCCACTCCAAGCTCCGCAACTGTGAAATAGTTCATGATTTTCCATACATTGGATCAGTCATTAATTAGAATGGAGGCTGCAGTCAAGAAGTCAGAATAAAACTAGGACTTGGAAGGCCAGTTATGAAAGAACCAGACAAGATACTGAAGTGTAAAGATACACAATTGAATAGTAAAGTTAGGATTGTCCATGCCATTGTATTTCCTGTTTCTATGTACGGTTGTCAAAGATGAACAGTGAAGACAACTGATAGAAAGAAAATCCACTCATTCAAAATGTGGAGCTGGAGAAAAGGTCTATAGATATCCTGATCTGCTAAAAAGACAAATGAGTTGTGGAGCCAATCAAGCCCGAACTCTCGATGGAAGCCAAGATTGCTAAACAAGAGGCTGGCATAGTTTGGCCATATCATGAGAAAACATGACTTACTAGAAAAGGCAATAATGATTGGCAGGGTAGAAGGCAGTAGGAAAAGATGAAGGCACCATTACAGATGGATAGACTCAACCAAGGAAGACACCTTTCTAAATCTGCAAGACCTGAGCAGAGTAGTTGATGATAAGAGTGGCTTGAAGGTCTCTCCTCCATAGAATAGCCATAAGTTGAAGTTGACCTGATGACAGTTAACAGCAACAATGGATACAGAAAATACTGCATCCTTTTCCCAAAGGCATTTTCAGCATCTTGATAAATAAAATTTATTAACATCAAAAGAGAGATTAGGCTGGAAAATCTGTTACTTAACTGTCGGAGGCAGAACATATTTGCATATTGCAGCAAGAGAAAGCAACTTTTTAAAATTGGCATCTGATAGCGTAATAGATTCTCTCTGTGTGTGTGTGTACATTTGATCTGAACTTATTCATGCTCAGACAAGGGTCACCCTGAGGACTTTTTCATCGGCCACCCATAGACCATGGAAGAGAATCTGCTGGGAGAGATTCAACAGCTAAACATACTGTCTGAAATTTTAAAAAGTATTAAGGACTTATCTCTTCCGGCAGGCCTACCAAGTTGATATTTAAACTATGTATTTTAAATTGGTATATTTTTATGGCTGTGTTTTAATTTAGATTTATGTTAAATGGTTTTATATGTTTTTAGTTATATATTGTTTTTTAATCTATGTTGTACCCCTATATCAAATCTTGGGGAGAGGTGTGTGAGAAATAATAAATTATTTATTTATTATTGTTCTCAGTCTGTTAGCCTATATAATACAGTTATTAATACTGACATGGCCCTGTGCATGCCCACAGCAATCCATTGGAAATTCATAAACATGCTTTTCTGTGAGGACAGGAATTGTAGCCCTGATATCATAGTCACCAAATCAGAACCAGCTGGTCTCCACATTTCTCCACAGCCTGTCTGGTTCTTGCAAGCAACTGAAAGGGAACCAGCCAGAGAGAACCTCTCTTTAGAAACCAATTCAGGACAAGCCAAAATTTCTTTGCAGGCCTTTTCACAACATTTTAGAATGGGGAAAGACTTAGACCTTTCCGCACTACTCTGTTATTACTCTGTGCTATTATTCCACTTTCACCATCCTGTGGAATTCTGGGCCTTGTTCTGGCTGAGAATTCTAAAGGCCCCTTCCCAAACTGCAAAGCCCAGGACTCCACAGGATTTTGAAAGTGGAATAATAGCACTTTAACAATATACAGTAGGACCTCCATATCTGCAGGGGGTTAGTTCCGCACCCTCCCCCCCCCGCGGATACTGAAATCCACTGATAGTACTGAACGCCTGTCCTGCTGCCAGCCCTGGCCCGATCAAAGCGGTGGCGGGCAAGAAAACAGCAGGGAGTGCAGGATCCCACGCTGCCCGCTGTTTTCCAGCTGGCTGCTGCTGCGATCAGGCCGGGACCCATGGCAGGAGGTGGGAAAACAGTGAAGAGAGCGATCCCACATTGCCTGCTGTTTTCCCGCCAGCTGCCACCAGCATTGGGCCTGGGACGGCCCCTCCCTAAACTGCAAACCTCAGGATTCCGTAGGATGTTGAAAGTGGAATAATACCACTATAACAGTCTAGTGCAGAAATGGCCTGCGTGTAAAGCATCATACATTCATTGCATTATCATATATGGCAGGTAACATGTTACACTTCCAAAAAGACTTAATTTTTATATCCTCTGCATTTCTTTAACAGGCATCTCTACAGTTACATATAGAGACACATTATCATCTTGGGAGGTGGGTAAGAAATAAGAATAAAATATTCATCTTAAACAATATAACAGCCATTTGTCTACTAAGAAATACACTTGCATACGTTGAGCACGATACATCTATAAACAGACAACTGTGAACACACAAGCATCCAAGGGATTAATATGCCTGGACATTGCTATATCTATCAGCATTCGTTACCACATCTAGCAAAAATGGGGAAATTATTTAGCATTGTCTAGTTGAGTGCAGAGATTCTCTCATACCACATTCTCTATCCCATCAGCATAGCATGGCTTATCAACTAGCACAGTTTAGAGGCTGGATTGCAACCTGTCTCCAGAGGAGACTGACAATCAGTCTGACTTCTCTCACTTCTTAGCTTGTTGTATATCTTTCCTTGCCAAATCAGCTGATCTATCTTGTCCAATTAAAATATAGACCTTTCTGGTCATTTATATAAACATCCTTTCCTCATCTAATCAGGTTCTTAGAAGTGATGTAACATCAGGTACAGTTAGATATTGGCTGCCTTTTATCAGATAACATTCCACCCTCCACTTTTGTGTGTTTAGCATACGTATATTTGATTATTCACAGGTAGTTTCATTAATTTATTTAAACAATTGAAAAATATATTAGAAATATGGAAGAAAAATAAGGAAAAATTAATGCCAGCTGGTAGATAAATTTCCAATGAATTTGAGAGGTGAATTAGAGAAGGAATTAAAGAAACAGAGAATTTATAACTTAAAAGGTTGGAAGAACACAATGATGAATAAAGGCAAAATACTGGAGAGATTGCAGGGTACTAAGATATCATGGCTTAATTATATCCAGTTAGAGCAGCGGACAAGGAATTGGAACAGGAATAATAAAGATTTTAGAGAATATACTAGATTTGAACAAGTGATTAATCAAAGAGAAGGAATGGAGGAAAATGAAATTTTGAAGGGTACCACAAGTGAAATATATAAAATGTTGTCAAAACATGAAGATGAAGATGAATATCTTAGAAAAATATGGGAGGAAGAATTAGCACAAAAAATAGATCTTCAAGATTGGTGAAAAATTTGGAATCAGCGTCATTTAATGGTACCTAATACCAGTAAGATTAAATTCTATAGATAAGAATTATCCAAGATTGGGTTGGAGGGGTTGTCAAGAAATTGGTACACATATTCATACATGGTGGAACTGTGAATGTGCACAGAAATTTTGGCAAATGGTGTTTAAAGAGATAAAAGAGATAACAGAAATTGATTTACCAATATGTCTGGGTCATAGAATCATAGAAATGTAGAGTTGGAAGAGACCACACGGGCCATCCAGTCCAACCCCCTACCATGCAGAAATACCCTCAAAGCACTCCCGACAGATGGCCATCCAGCCTCTGCTTAAAAACCTCCAAAGAAGGAGACTCCACCACACCCCGAGGCAGCATATTCCACTGCTGAACAGCCCTGACTGTCAGGAAGTTCTTCCTGAGGTTCAGGTGGAATCTCCTTTCCTGCAGCTTGAATCCATTGCTCCTTGTCCTGGTCTCTGAAGCGGCAGAAAACAAGCCCTCTCCCTCCTCTACATGACATCCCTTCAAATATTTAAACATGTCCCCTCTTAACCTTCTCTTCTGCAGACTAAACATACCCAGCTCTCTAAGTTTATCCTCATAGGGCATGGCTTCTAGGCCCCTCACCATTTTGGTCACCCTCCTCTGGACCTGCTCCAGCTTGACCATGTCCTTCTTGAATTGGGGTGCCCAGAACTGGACATAGTATTCCAGATGAGGTCTAACCAAAGCAGAGTAGAGTGGTACCATTACCTCCCTCGATCTAGACACCATACTCCTATTGATGCAGCTGAGAATTGCGTTGGCTTTCTTCGCTGCTGCATCACACTGCTGACTGATGTTCAGCTTGTGGTCTATTAAGACTCCTAGATCCCTTTCACACGTACTGTTATCCAGCCACGTGTCCCCCCTCCTATATTTCTGTATTCCATTTTTTCTACCTAAGTGTAGGACCTTACACTTCTCTCTGTTGAATTTCATTTTGTGAGCCTTGGCCCAGCTCTCCAATCTGTCCAGGTCATTTTGAATTTTGATCCTGTCCTCTGGAGTATTAGCAACCCCTCCCAATTTGGTGTAATCTGCAAATTTGATGAGCATGCCCTCTATTCCTTCATCCAAGTCATTGATGAAAATATTGAACAACACTGGGCCCAGGACAGAACCCTGTGGCACCCCGCTAGTCACTTCTCTCTAGGATGAAAAGCAGCCATTGGTGAGCACCTTTTGGGAACGGTCAGTCAACCAGTTACAGATTCACCTGACAGTAGCTCTGTCCAGCCCACATTTTACTAGCTTCTTTGCAAGAATGTCATGGGGAACTTTGTCAAAGGCCTTACTGAAATCGAGATATGCTACATCCACAGCATTCCCTTCATCTATCAAGCTAGTAACTCTATCATAAAAAGAGATAAGATTAGTCTGGCATCACTTATTTTTGAGAAATCCATGTTGACTTCTCATGATTACCGCATAGCTTTCTAAGTGATTAGAAACTGACTGCTTAATGATCTGCTCCAGGATCTTTCCGGGTACTGATGCCAGGCTGACTGGGCGATAATTATTTGGGTCCTCTTTTTTTCCCTTCTTGAAGATGGGGACAACATTTGCCCTCTTCCAGTCTGCTGGAACCTCTCCTGTCCTCCAAGATTTCTCAAAGATTATAGCAAGCGGTTCTGAAATGACCTCTGCCAGTTCTTTTAATATCCTAGGATGCAATTCATCTGGCCCTGGAGACTTGAATTCATCCAGTGTGGCCAGGTATTCTTGTACCACCTCTCTACCTATTATGTGCCGCATTTCCCCTGCTTCCTCCCCTGCTCCCCAACCACCAGGTTGAGTGCTTGTATCCTTCTGGGAAAAAACTGAGGCAAAGAAGGTGTTAAGGAGTTCTGCCTTTTCTCTCCCCCTGTTAGTAATTCGCCATCTTCTCTGCGCAGCGACCCTATCGCCTCTTTCTTTTTCCTTTTGCTGCGGACATCTTTAAAAAAGCCCTTTTTATTGTTTTTAATGTCTCTGGCCAGCCTAAGTTCGTTCTGTGCTTTAGCCTTTCTGACCTTCTCCCTACATCTCCTGGCTACTTGCTTAAATTCTTCTTTGTTGGTTCCCCCCTTCTTCCATTTCCTGTACACGTTTCTGTTAACGCTTAGCTCAGCTGAGAGTTCTTTAGTCAACCATTCTGGTTTCTTCAGATGCCTTCCATTTTTCCTCCTTATTGGCACAGTTTTAGACTGTGCCTTCAGTATCTCCCTTTTAAGGAACTCCCATGCCTCCTGAACTCCTTTCCCTTTCGCTATTCTTGACCACGGAATTTCAGCCAGCAGCTCCTTAAGTTTACAGAAGTCTGCTTTTTTAAAATCTAAGATGAGTGTCTGGCTACACTTTTCTTCTCCTTCCCACTGAATGCCAAATTCCAATAGGGCATGGTCACTCCCCCCTAAAGATCCAACCACTTCTACCTCATTAACAAGGTCATCCCTATTGGTCAGGATCAGATCTAGAATATTTGATCCCCTTGTGGCCTCTTCCACTTTCTGGACCATGAAATTGTCTGCAAGACAAGCAAGAAACTTGCTGGACCTTGCTGTCTTGGCAGAGTTTGACTGCCAACATATATCCGGTATAGCATTATTATCTATGTTTGATAAGGTTAATTGTACCCAGGCAATGAAGGATTTGATTACAAATTTATTAACTGCAGCAAGGTTAATTATATCAAGAAAATGGAAAACCCAAGGAGAATTTCAAATAGAGAATTGATATAAAGAAGTGTGGAAATTGCAATTAATGATAAGTTAACATGTGGAATTAAGGTTAAAAAAGAAATATTGGAATGATTTTGAAGTAATATGGAAGATATTTGTGGAAAAGATTTTAATAAAAGAGGAATGTGTGATACCTCCACAGGAAGAACTACAATTCTGGAAGGTGGAGTAATCTGAAATATAATTGGATCTGGGGACACTTCACTTATAGGATTAGCAACGATATGTTTAGTAATGAGAATATATTTAGTAACAGTAAGAGGTTAAATTTAGTAGAAAAGGATAGAAATAAGAATGAAATTATTATAGTATATTTTCCTAAATATTAATTATGAGAATAAATAATAATGGGTATAATGTGACTGAGATTCAGATACATGTAAATAAAATATATAAGCAGTATGATTTATAATATGTGGAATACGTATGTTATGTTATGTTAATAGATTTAGGAGAAAAATAATAATGTAAGCATTTTTCTGTTACAATTTTCTTTTTTCACCTTTATGTTTATCACATAATATTTTTCTTCTTTTATTCTTATTTTTGTTTTTTTCTTTTATAACTAGATAAAAATTTAAAAAATAATAAACAAATATTGCTGTATTTGCCATGGAGTGCGTTTGCATCCAACCCCTTGGCAATTATGGAGGGGGGGGGCAGGGCAACCTGTAGTGCAAAAGCATGTTTGGGGGCAGCACCTTTCAACCCGTCAGGGCTGCAAGAGCCAGGTCAGCAGGGCGGGTTTTTCTGGGTGTGTATCCGGTCCTAGCTCAGTGCAGCTCCCATCATCCAGCCCTCCTCCCCTGCTAACACCAAGACGGAACTTCTGGTTTCAAGTACAGCCAGCTGGGATCTCGAGTTGCCGCCTAGCCCTTTGCAAGCCTCCAGAGAATTCTCCACTAAAGATTAAAACTGACCACTACTGTACTGGTGCGGCATGGCGCCATGACTCCACACAGACCAGTCCAAACGGTGCCGGGAGCCAGGCTCTCCCCTGTTCTGCCCAGGTGAGCGTGCCAGGCTCTCATAGCTCTACTTTCACCCCGGAGATGAACGGCAGGCCTGTGGGCACCCTCCGCTTGTAGGCCAGGTACTCCTCCCCAAAGAAATGGATCAGCGTCATCTCTTCCTCTTCTATCCGCTCCCGGAAAAAGCGCCATGAAGCCAGGGTGTAGCCCACTGCGCAAATGGGATTGCATAACAACACCTGGGTCCCAATACTCCAGTAAAACCAACCCAACCCACATACGATGGGTGACGGAACCACCCGTATACCCCTCTGGTCATGAGTGTGTGGCTCTCGGATTTTTCATTCTGAACGATGTGGTTGAAGTTGGAGCTGGCGGTGAGCATCGCTGCCTTCCTCAGACACTCCCCAAAGATCACCATCAGCAGCCCGGCAGAGCTTAGCCAGGTGATCTGCTTCATTTCTGGGAAAACGAATTTTTCCACAGTAAACTCAACCCAGGAGGAGAGAGCAGCCACGTTATACTCAAAACTGTGGCTGAGTAAGGAGGAGTCCAGTGACAGGCTTCTGGGGTTGTTCACTTCAGTCACTAAATATTCCGAATAATGGAAAAGAGACAAGGAGCATATATACCAGCCAAAATGCTTCCATGTCGATTGTCCAAAGCTGAACAACAAACCACAGCCGAACGCAAAGCCCAAGAAACAGGCCCGGATGGCAATCTGGTACATGCCCCCTGGGGCGCATCCCCAGGCGAGGAGCAGGGCGGCGTTGACGCCGGGCACGTGCAGGGCCAGGGCAGTGTGGCCCTGGAAGCCCGGCCCCAGGAGCGGTGGCGGCGGCGGTGCCAAGAGGAGTGGCGGGACGGCGGCCACGGAGCCCCCCATCACGAAGGCCGCCAGGCTGGTCCACGCCTCCCGCCTGTGCCAGGGAGGGCCCGCGCCTCCCCCACCGCGCCCGCACCCGCTGGCACTGCCGCCCGCCGCCGGCTTCCCCTTGCCATGGAAAAAAATGGTTTTCTCCAAGAATCTCTAGATCCTCCAGTGCGGTTCTATGGTCCATTTCTGCCAGAAGTGAACCACAGCCATACTGCAGGACCTAGAAATTCCTAGAAAGAACACTTCTCTAGGCATTGCTAGGTCCTCCAGCATGACTTTGTGGTCCACTTGCACAGTAGCTGACCACAGAACTGTGCTGGAGGACCTAGAGATTCCTAGAGTAGTATTCTCAGTTCTTCTGTAACACCCCAGAGTAACCCTAAGAGAGGGCGCCTAAATTGGCATGACTTCCTCCATATTGGATATTGGCTAGCAAAGGTCGGTTGCAAGTAAAAATTGGTTTTGAATTAAATTCTCAAGACCAACAACGCCTTTGCTGCTGTATGGGAACGTAGACAACGTCCTTTAGGCTAAAAGACAACAACCTATTGTTCCCAGTCAGGTATCTCCAGGCAGCCACAATAGACTCTCTCCCTGATTAACAAAAAGGTTGCCTCAGCCCCAAGCCATGCTGATGAACTTTGCGAGGGTAGACAATCAAAGTCTATCAATTTGGAATGATAATCCTATCATGTACTTGGACTTTCCTGGGAGAAACAATACCGAGGAGAGGTCGTGATATTTGCCTAACATTATATTCTACAATCATCGCCCATTAATACCACTTTGCTAGCCTATACACAGCCTGAGGACAGAAATTGGCTATAAAAATCCTCACTTTCTGAGACCCTTCGGAGAGCCTCCCAGACTGGACAAGGGCCCGTTTCGTTGCTACCGAGGTGTCCCACTTAAGCCTCTCAGAGGCTGCTGAGAGCTAAACGCAACTTGCGTATCCGTCTCACCGCGAAACCCCGATGCTTCCAGCCTTCCGGCCCCAGGATCCAGCCTCCCCTTGGTGCTTTACACCGAGCCTTCGCTAATCTTCTCCTTTCCAGGATGCCTAGACTAAGGTCCGTATGCCCTCTCTCCCTAACTGTCTCTCATTCCCAACTTCATTTCTGTAGCCCTTGTGTGGTTGTAGAATTATTTGTTAACGTGTGTTGTGACTTTTCCTGTTAGTTTTAATAAATTTACTTTAGACCATTCCTCTGACTCTTGCGTGGTTCTGACCCCATAGACATAGGGTTAAAGATCCCTTGCCCTGATCTCTTGCAAGCTTTGAGTGTCTTTGTTAATTCCCTTGATTTGAAGTCTGTTTGGGTGTCCTCGAGATACCCCTAATTTTCAGGGTAACACTTCTACTTTTGCAGAGTTCTTATTTTATTTGCAGTTTTTCCACTTTGGCAGGGGTCTTATTTATTTATTTTTATTTATCTTCCACCCCTAACCCCCAATACTCTTAATGCAGCACCTGTTTGGGGTTCATTATCAGTCAAATCATTGTTTATACTTGCGTATTAATGTTGATAGATATGTTGGTGTTTTGCCTGAAACAAAGATGTGCCTATGCTTTCTGTAAAACTAATACATTCTACAATATATAGACCTTTCCTTTTTATAATTAAGGCCTTATATTCTTTATCAACTACCTAGTTACATGTCCAGGTCTCAAAGTTTGCAACAAAATTAGCATGGGCCTGTAACAGTGTGTTTTTCCCAAAGTCACACAGTGGGTTCTATGGGTGAGTGAGAATTTGAACCTGCCTCCCCTGAAACCCTAGCCCAGCAGTCAAACAAGTGTATCATGCTGGCTCCTACATCAATGTACAGATGCAGAGAAAACTCATATATCAGCAAATTCCAGGTAGTCAGCAAAATCCTATATACAGCAGTAGAGCCTTGCAATTAGGTGTATTGACTTCATAGCTTCTAGATTCCCAAGCTGAGCAAATTGCTAAATCAGACTAAGAGACTGGGGCCATTTCCGCAAGAGAAGAGAGTAGTGTTTAACCGCATTTCAAAAGCGGAGTTTTTTATCCCATTCTGAAACTGAGCTGTCTGCACCCCCTCCTAATTACATCACATTAAACCAAAGAACTTCTGCATCAGCATGTCCTGGGCCACTCCCTTTCCCTTCCCTCACTCTGCCCCACCGTCGCTGATTGGTCTGTTTTTGGTCTGAGAATGCCCATAGCCAGCCACTTCTGTGTTGTGAATTGATGTTACAACGCTTCTGCATGTAGGCAAAAACTGAAGCAGAACTGACTTGGGAGATTTACATCGGGGTTTTCCAGTTTTCTGATACAGTGGTTTCTCACTGCAATGAACTGTGCTACGAGCTGAAAATGTGCAGAACCATGAGGAAAACTATGACGCTAAAATGCTACAAAGTGCAGACAGGAGGGTAAGAATTTGATGCTACTACAATGTATCAACCTCGTGCGGAAATGGCCTGTGTGTTCTTACTTTTGCAATTCAGCCAAAATATTCATAACCTAAAGCTTCTTTGAAAGCCAAATCAAACACACATACCATAAAGACATACGCTGATAGAAGGACATACCAACACAAGGACTTTTTAGACCCTATATACCTATTTAGCTAGCATAATGCACTGGTTTGAATGTTAGACTAGGACTCTGAGGGACAAGGGTCTGGAAAACTACTAGGGAACCTTGGAAGTTCAATTCAGAGGAAGACAACAGCAAACTTCCTTTGAATAAATCTGGTCAGGAATAGGAGAGGGTTGCTGTAAGTTGGACTTGCCCTGAATGCACATAAAAACAACACAATACCATCAACCTTATGGGTCTAACTTCTCAGTAGAAACATAGGATTTCACTTTTAATCAGTCTGCCTAAAATGCTAATTTTGACACTTTGATTTCAGATGAACTGAAGCATACTTAACTTCTGCTACATAGCACCTAATTAATGTTAAAATTAAGATAATTGTAGGTCCTTTTTAAATCTACTTCCTTTATAATCTAAAGACGCATAATAAACATACTAAGCAAATACAAGCACCAAGATATGCATATTTTTAGCAAAATTATCAGGGGATGCTCTTGAAGGGAAGGAGTCAAATTGCAATTGGTCCCAGCCAAACTCATGCAGGGGTGTTTGTTGCCCCAGTTTGCCTCCGTTAAAACTTAGTGGAACTGTGCTTTTGAAGCCTCTGTGATGTGGAACAGGAGCCATGTTTCATCTGATAAGGTGAAGATCTATCGTAAGACTGGAGCCACTAAATATGAACTCTAGCATACTTAAGAGTCAAATAGATGATTAACACATATATACACAGATATTGAGAGAGAGAGAGAGAGAGAGAGAGAGAGCCTACTACCTTTCAGCAAAAGTCTAGACTGTAAATTGGTGACAGACCACATTTGTTGTCCATACAATCTAATTAAGCTGTTTTTTCATCAGTGAGAAATGAATCACTCTAGTAACAACATGAAAGGGGAAGCCAATGCTCTAACAAGTCTTTGGAGAAAGCAATTTTAAGCTGCACAAAAGCAGCTTTCAATTTTCACTTTCATTTAGGCAAAGAATACCATCTGTTTGTATAACTGAATTATTCCAATGTGTGCTCAGGCAGAGTAATAGATGTAATTGATTCAGGTGGTTATTAATCATAGATGAATTGCCTTAAAATAAATATTAACCTTGGTTTTGCGAATTATATTTTTCTTCTCTGAAGAATGGATTAAAAAATAAACTAGCCATTGATGGTTCAAACAAACTGTGCTTTGCTTAACAGGAAAGCGCTCGGTCACTTTCTTGAACTATAAACCTATATATTTTTTTTTAAAAAACACTACTGATGTTAGAGGAGAGGCAGTGCTGAGCAGCATAACTGTGCTGGAGGAATGACAATACTCAAAAAAGCAAATATTGCAAGAGAAAAATAAGCAGCTGCCTTATACGAGATCAGACAAGCACCTGAGTGACAGCAGAGTGACAGAAAGGTCTTTCTCAGCAATACCTAACAGGAGATGTGAAGAACTGAGCCTGAGACAATTTGCATGCAAACAAGGTGCACTACTGACAAGTTACAAGCCTTCATATCTTAGGCCATTTCTGCACGTGGCGATGGAATCGCCCGGGTCCGGTACTTACCAGACTTCTTGGCTCGACGCTCGGGTCCAGGCTGCTCCAGAGCAGTGTGTGGCTGCCGCTCTGCACTGCTCCGGGGACGAAAATGGCGGCTTCCGGTTGGTGGAGGCTCTCCACCAACTGCTGAAGCTCACCAGCCTAAAGCCCGCCCCCGGCAGATCTGCAGGCTCGCACTGGTGCGAGCCTGCAAATCTGCACCAGAGCGCGGGAACGGCGTGGCACGGAGTGGCGCGTTCCGTGCTTTTTAAAAACCCGAAGAAACAGGTTTTTAAAAAGCACACTGCACGACCACTTTGGGTTGTTCCAGAGTGGACTGAGGTCCGGAACTATGTAAAGTAGTCTGACCCAGTCCGCTCCCAGGTGCAGACGTCCTCTCTGGAGGACGCTCTGCACTGGTTTTTTAAGCCCGTGTGGAAATGGCCTTAGAATCCCAGTTTCATATCTAAAGAGTTGGAAGGGGTCCAAGAGATATCTAGGCCAGCCTCCCGCCCTTCATGAACCTACACCTAAAGTACTCCTGAGTGGTGACCACCTAGCCTATGCTTAAAGGCTTCCAAAACAAAACAAAAAAAAAAACAAAACAAAACCTGAGGTAGTCTATTATACTGGTTCATTGCTAAACACCTCTTACTGTCAGGAAGTTCTGGTAGAATCTCTTTTCTTGCAACTTCAATGCATTGGTTTGTGCCCTAGTCTCTGGAGCAGCAAAATAAAGTAAGTAAGTAAAATTGTTCCATCTTCTATAATAACATCTCTTCAGATATTTAAAGATGGCTGTCACATCACCTTTCAGTATTCTCTTTTCCAGGCTAAATATAATTGGCTCCTTTTAGCCATTCTTTATAGGATTTGGTCTGGCCTGTCTTGCTTAGGTACCATATGAGGGAAGTGAATCTTTAGATGGCAGCAAATAAAAGGAAGCTCTTAAAAACTGGGCTGCAGTAGATGCTCCTTAGAAAAACTACTATCCTCCCTCTCTTGCCAATGGAAGTACTTCTTGATTAGCAGTTGACTCAATTGCCACTCTCACTCCTCATCCTCCATCCAGCCTTATCTTCCACTTCATCGTAACTTCCTCTGTCTTCATTCAACACTGCCACTGTGGAGCAAAGTTTTCACAAGCTTTTCAGAAGCTCCTTTCTCAAAGAAGACAGCAGTAATGGCTGATCCCAAATGGAGTAAAGGGAGAACTCCCCTCCAGACTTAGCTCCGGAAAGTTCTTTCCTGGGACCAACTTCTGCAGCTAAGTATTCTGTGTTGTTCCCAACCTGCATCACGGTCAATTAAAAATTACCTCCTGGGATCACCAGCTGTGCTACAGAAAAAAACAATTCTAGTTTCTGTGTTCCCTGTGTGTGGTACAAATTAGGCTGTGAACTGAGGCAAGGTTTAAAGTTTGCATGGACTTTAAAAATGAATTTAAAAGGTCTTTTCAGTTACTCACAACTCTGCTTAAAGTTACAGCAAAACTTCTGCTTCAACTTCTTCTAGTTCTTTATCTCATTCTCTTGTGTTCTCTCTGATTCATTGGCAAATGCTAGAAAAGGCTCAAACTCACTTTCCAAAATAGTGTTTGAAAGTATCCTGGAAAAAAGAAAAAGAAAAGGAAGAAAATTGGTTGCCTTTTCACCTTTTCTCTAAGCCTAAATGATACAAACTGGGAGAAAGCAATTATTGTACCTAGTTTGGTACATAGTGCCAAGATTGCTTCAAAGCAGCTGGCCAACCTCAGGGAATATCTAGCAGAACAAATGCTACATTATATAAATTCCAAAGAAGAAACGACTATTATTAAAGTTTTTAAATCAAATGAATGAATGAATGAATGAATGAATGAATGAATGAATGAAATCTTGGGCCATTTGCAGAAAAATTTAGAAAGCAATAAAAGTGAATGAAACTACCTGCACCACCAAAGACAATCTTTCTGCACTAACAGATGAACAAAATTATATTATTTAATATAACATCCTATAGTCCTTTTCATAGAACTTTAGAGTCGGAAGGAAACCCAGGAGCCATCTAGTCCAATTCCCTGCCAGTGCAGGAGTCCACTGTGAAAGCATCCCAAGAAGTGACCATCTGATCATTGTTTTAAGCCTCCAGTGAAGGCGGCTTCCAAGGTAGGCTCTTCTATTGCTGAACAGGTCTTACCACTGGGAAGTTTTTCCTAATGTTTAGTTGGAATCTCCTTTCTTGTATTTTAAATCCACCCATTTGTGTCCTATTCTCTGGAACAACAGAAAACAAGCTCACTCCATCACCTGTATGACAGCCCTTCAGAATACTGGGAGATAGCTATCACCTCTTAATTTCCTTTTTTTCCAGGCTTAATATATCCAAGTTTTTCTCAGTCTTATTCATAGGACTTGGTCTCTGGAAGTTTTACTATCTTGCTCACTCTCCTCTGGGCACATTCCAGCTTGTCTGTATCCTTCTTGAACTATTGTGCCCAGAATGGGATACAGCATTCTAGGTGAGAAATGCAGTGCAGCTGGTTGTTTCATGTCACTGGGGTAGTGAATCTGCTCCATGCTGGAGAAAGAAGCTATGCTAGGAACAAAAACTATTTTAAGAATTAAAGGAAGACTAAAAACCAGAGCAGACACTGTCCAGCTGACAAGGAAACCACCGGAAGCCACTGATGCTCTGTCTTGTTTAAAATACAGTCTTATTTTATTTTTTTGAAGGACACAAGGATTATTTGGTTAACATAGAGCTCCTTTCTCAATGATATGCTTATTTGTACGTTCAGGATTCTCCTGGGATTGCTGCAACTTCAGGAAGCAAAATGTACACAACCTAAGACCCCCAGAGCAGCCACGTAAATGGTTGGGAGAGGGGAGGGGAGATGGAGGAGGAATTCACCATCACCATCTGATATATAAATATTGTAATGTAATTGTTGGCTGTGTGTGCACAAGCTATTTTCCACATCTATGCCTACACAAGGTAGAAATGCCACCTCCTGATCACCAGCCTTGAACTGAAAAATTAAGAGACTTACAGACTGGTCTGGTAGGTTATAGGACATGGAGCTATCAAACATGCAATAAACCTCAGAGCAATTAGGAAATGTAAAAGATGACTGAACTTTTGAAATTAAAAAAAAAATCTGAGGAATGTGTGAGCTATCACAAGCCTTAGTCATTAACCAACAATTAAACCCAATTATCCTATCTTAGTTGTTTCTTTTGTGTTGGTTTTATAGTTCCTGGCTTGTAATAAGCTGACACATGTGAGACAGAATCTTGGAACAATTCACTCTTCTACTTATTAGCATATATTGGTAAAAAAAAAATCTGAATATTATTTTCTAGTCTCAGCTTCCAGTCTTTGATGTACCGGCTAACAGGCCAAGATCTAATCTATTGAAGAACCCTATGATACCAAGGGTGAAACATTACAGAGAAAACAGTGACAGTGAATGCATTTGTCAAAAGAAAAGGACATCTGCTCCATTAAATGAACTTCCAGTCAAACGTTATTCTATAAAAACAAAATCAAAGAAAGATGTATCCTCTACGGAGTAGGTATTTTTGCACAAATGCTTACCTGGCCCTGAGTGATGAATGTCATTAAAGGGGAGAGTAACTTTTTGATGGTCTCCATGAGAGAGACCAGTGTGGATTGGCACCTGGCGCCTGGCACCAGATTGTAACATGTGTCAGGGACAGGGGGCAAGGCTATTAAAAGCTGGCCACCCTGACCCAGGTCTTGTTTGATCGTCACAGTACAGGAGTCCAGTATATTCCTAGCTGGAGATTTGGCAGACTTCGTGGGTGGGTTGATATGCAGAAGCTGTTTCAGAATTTAAAATCCGTGGTGCTCCTGTGAAACACCTGACAGGGGGATTGGTTGTTTTCCCTTATCTTGCTGGGCTCCTCAGTTTTTAATAATTATGTTTTGAGGCCTATCGACCACTTGGCCATGTGGCCAATTTGAAGCCTATCAGGCCTTTTCAGCCCTACCAGGCCTTTTATTGGTGTGGGGCCTGTTTACTGTGTGTTCTATTAGAGGCCTCTTGGCCTCTCTTTTAGCCCTGCTTGGTTTATGTGGCTGCTTAGAGCCTATAGGAGCTGGCTGTAGTTGGGGCCTGCGTGACCTTCTTTAGCCACAGTTGGATTTGAGGCCTCGTGATGTTGCACCAAGCCAAGTGGGTCTTGAACCCACACTCAAAAAATGTTAGGATTTCCAGCAACACAGGTTGGCAGTCGCCCGAGTGACTCTGGTGGGACTCCAACCCCCAGTAAACAGTCACCCTTGAATCCAAACACCAGGGTGACTGGTGGGACTTTAACCCACAGTCAACATTCACTCCTGAATCCAAACACCAGGGTGAGTCTGGTGGGACTTTAACCCGCAATAAATGGTCACCTTTGAATAAAAAAAAAAAAATTAAAAAAAAACTTGTGGGAACAAACCCAGAACATTAGGCCTACACAGACCACCTCACGTAGTCCACACCATTGTGGGTGAAGTCTGAGCCAGCCTGGAAGGATTCCCAACTTTGCCCAAAGGGACTTCCCCTACCGCCTCAGCAAGAACGCAGCCAAGACTACATCTAACATGAGCTGGGAAAGGAAGATGCCTCACTGAAGAAAAGGGAGTTTTCTATAAGTTGGGGAACAATGACCTCACAAAGCACATGATTGGCTGGCTGGGAAGATTCCTTGGAATCCTGAGGTCGGCAGTTCCGGGAGGGGCCTTTAGAATTCTCAGCCAGAGAGCTCTTGGCCCCGGACCGGTTGCCATGGAGATGAGGCCTACCGTCAATAAGGATGCCAGAAAATGTTTGGGAGGCATATCTCAGATAAATTAAAGTGACATACACAACATAGTTACAAGTTCTTCTTGCCTCAGACAGTAGATCGTATGGGTTCCATACATGAGGAATCTTACGGTTGAAATTAAAAAAAAAAATGCCTTCAGAAAAATGTAAAGCCATTGCACAAATTCAACAGAAAGCAAAAAAATAAAAAGCTAGTAGATCAACATCGCCAGACAACACAGATTGGATTGGGGACTACGGGGAAAAGTTACAGGTACTGGAATAGACCGGTTGCTATGGAGATGATACCTGGCAGCAAGGAGGAGGACAGTGTATTCCTGCAGGAACCCAACCTTTGTATGTTAACAACTACGAGTACAGATTGGATTGGGAATATGGGGATAAGTTACAGATACTGGAATAGGCCGGTTGCTATAGAGATGAGGCCTAGTAACAAGGAGGAGGGCAGTGTATACCCTCAGGAACCCAACCTCTGAATGTTAACAATAGTGAATACAGATTGAATTGGAGAACATGGGGAAAAGTTTCAGACCGGTTGTTATGGAGACAAGACCTAACAGCAAGGAGGAGAGCAGTATATTCCCTCAAGAACCCAAACTGTGTATGCAAATAACTCTGAATACAGATCGCATTGTGAAATATGGGGCAAAGTTACAGGAAATGGAGAAGACAGTTTGGTGAGTTCTTAAAAGGAAAATAAAAACCCCAGGCAACCCAGGGTAAATACACTAGTATAGTAATAACAACAACAATAACTCAACTCATCAGGGGCAGTTTAGTGGGGTTTGTGCAGGTATGTGTGCGCATGTTTGCATGCGTGCATGTAGACGTTACTACCTTACTGATTTAAAACAACAATGCAGTAGTAGCATCAGTGACAATTTAGTGCAAGTATTGGCAATTTGGTTCACAGGGGTTTCTGTTCACTTTACCCATACAGATTAGAGAATGAGTGCTCTCATTGTAATGGCTCTCAATCTTTTTGGAACTGACAACAAAGAAAGCCTTGTTGAGCAAACAATAAGGACCAGCACTTTAAATGCAAGCAGCAAGGAGCTTGATAGCCACTTCCTAAAGGTGCCAGGTCCTTTTTGCTTAGACAGGCTAGTTCTATGGTGCATGACTATGAGGAAGTTTCAGATGTTGATAATGTATGTGATGTCCAGCTTTAATGTTCTTTTGCAGATTTTCCACATTAAGTTGGCCTTTTGCTTTCTCTCAGTTCACACCAAACATTTTGAACTACTGGGCTTCTCACAGGATGGCAGCTTCTACACAGACCAGGCACCCGTAGTGGGGTGTCTAACCTCTTATTCTGCTTTTGGAAAGTTCAGTGCACTGTTCACCACCTTACCTGTCTAGGTATATCAATTGACATCATTTAACAATATTGCCATCTCACAAAGGCAAATTATAGGAACTAAGGAAAGTCACACTGCAAGAGTTGCAGGAGATAGTTGATCATCTTAATTTTACGTGGTAGGACCCTCCTGAATTGTTTTTGTGGTGCAATACTGGGGTTGCATAAACTCACCATAAACTCAGGGTCATGGCTGATACAAGGGCCAACATGGAGGTTTAGAGTGAGTTTCTACTCTATTTTAATAGAGCTACACAGGACCTTTACATATCAATTTATTTTACAGGTGCCAGGGTTGGTTTGTTTTGGTGTCAGGAATGTGAGGTAGCTCTTGAAATTTTTCCAAATGTGGTGACAGTTTGTTTGCACGCTGCTGAATTCACAATGTGTCAGTACATTCTTTGTTACAATATGACCCTGGTCAGCATCATTAATTTGATCGTCTCTAGATCCCCTAGTTCTATATGCCTGGTCCAAGCTTTCACAGTAGAGGTCACCGGTTTAATATCTTGTTCCTTGTGAGACATAAAACTGGAGTAAGCAGTTGTTCCCAATCAGCTGGAGTAGTTTCATTAGCTGGCTCTGATGGTCCAGTCAGTAACAGAGCAGTTTCCAACAGAACTATGGCTACTGCATGGAGTGAGGCCACGAGGGAAGCCGCTGGCATGGATTTTTCCCGCACTTTAGTGAGTTTGTTCCAGATGCAGACTCTGGCCCTGTCCCAATGCCCACAGAGCTGTCGAGCCTCAGAGGGACGAGGCTGTCTGAACAGTCAGTCTCTCTGAAGGTTGGGAAGGAGTTTAAGTTATGTAGGTTGTCTAACAGGATGCAGGTGTTGTGGCCTATTCATGTTGACCACGTATTACAGAATTGTGTTCCTCTAAAGGGAGGGCTCTGATTCTGCAGTCCATCAAGACCAGGCTGTCAGCGTTGGCATTCCCTGCTAAAGCTCAGGGGTATGAGGATACCACCTGACTTGTAACTTCAGGGTGCACAAGTCTCTGGAATGGTGGAACTAGGAAAGAGGGCAGATTGTTGATGTGGGTTAGACCTAGGTTGTTGTTGTTGTTGTTGGTTGTTGTTGTTGTTATTATTATTATTATTATTATTTTTGCCATGCTGACTTTTTGCTCCTTACCAGGTACCAGTTTTGGACCATCACCTCAATGATCTTGTAGAGATTCAGCCTGCAAGAGGTTCAGTTTGACATCCATTCCTTCTGGATTGGTGCTGACTCCACAGCTTTTGCAGTGGGCTAGGTTCCAAATATTGGGCACTGGAGGTCATCTGCTGCGAAGATGTAGGTGTATCCTCTTAGATTTAGGCCCTTTCTGCAGCTTACCTCCATCTGGTGTGGTCACGCGGGGATCACACAAGCAGCCTCTTCCATGAGGCTCTCATGTCCCCTTTGCTCTGGCTTTGCAGGAGCTGCCAGCTGGCCGGCAGACAACATGAGGGCTCCACCTCTTCCTTCTGCAGCGCAGCCAGGTATTTTCCTAGGCTGCACTGGGGGAAGAAGCATGAGGGCCGTGGCTCCGGAGCTCCGCACGGACAATAAGTGCGCGTGGGGCCTCAGAGCGATGCGCGATCGCACACCATTTTCAGCTAAAAACCGAAAATGATATAGTGCGCGATCGGCACCTGCTGTCCCTGGCAGCATCATGTGATTGTGAGGATGTCATCTGAAATGCTCCTCGCAATCTCGCAATGCTCCAGAGGCCCTTTCGCATGACAAATGCCATGTGAAAAGGGCTTTAGAATGCTTTATGACACTGTAACACTGTTTTTAGTTAGTTCCCAGGTGCTGTTTGGCAAGACAGTGGGTCTGATCTGTGACCATAGTATGGGCTACTGGTTGACACTTTGGCCCACAAGGCATCCAGTGCAATGACACTGGAAATCTGCTGCAAAGATGTACATGTGTCTCTTAAATTTAGGAGCTGTTTTGCTCAACTAGCTCTGTTCCTGTTTGTCTGTTGGATTCTATGTGCTGTGTAGCAAGATGGCAGGTCCTGATTTGTGGCCACACTATGGTGTTCTGGGCATGTGACAGATCCAAAGTTTCTATTTCTGGGGCTCAACTGGGGTGTGGCTGAGGCTGTTATTTTGCTATGTTGACTTTTCACCCTTCACCAGGTATCAGTTTTGGGCAGCTACCTCAAAGGTTTGCAGTATTTGGACCTTCATGGGGTGAAGTTTGACACCCATTCATTTTGAATTGGGGCTGTCTCCACTGCTTCTGTGATGGGCCCAAAGTACATCCAGCATTTGGGCACTGGAAATCTGCTGGGCAAATATGCACATATGCCCTTTTAAGTACTGATATGCTGTCACCCAACTAATTTGGTTCTTATTTTTTGTGTTTGTCATCAGAGTTTTAGGTGTGGTGTTGCAAGATGGTGGTCCTGATGTGCGGTTGCAGCATGGTCTTCTGGGCAGTGCACCAGACTCAAAATTGTCATTTTGGAGCTCAACTGTTGCCATTGTGAAATGGCTAGGCAGAAGAGGCCTCTGGTGGAGTGGTTTGTTGCCTCTTTTATTTGAGGAGTACACTAGGACTTCTTTTTTAAAAAAATCATACATACATACATACATACATACATACATATATAAAACCATCAAAAATAAAAAGAAAATGACAACCATTTGGCTATGTTTACAAGTGAAAGTTCATCGCATTTTCTTAACCTTCCATCATTTCCACCTAAAATATAGTATATTTATTTGTTTCCATTTATAAGCGTACTTCTACAACCACGCTATGAATTTTACTCCAGATCCTTATTGTCAAAGTAGTCTAATAGTAACTAGAATATACCTAATTTAACAACCCCAGATCCTAATATAGTGAATCTCCCCTTTTGCGTTTATCTGTGTAAACCAATTATATCAGTTAATCTTATTCAGTTAGTTCATTGGAGACAAATATCAATAGGAGACCATTCATTATTTATGTTCTCTTCTGTTAAGTTGTTCAGCTTTTGAGATAGTATATCAGCTGTTTTCATCTCCGGTAAACTATAAAGCCATTACTCAGTTTTGGGGGCATCCTTGTTTTTCCATAGTTTTGTAAATTCTATTCTTGCAGCTGTTATCATATAAAGTAAAATTCTCTAATATTTCTTATTTGTCTGATTGTCTATTTCATTTAGGATATTTAATAAATAGGTTTCTAGAGTCATGGCATATTGGATTTGAAAGGTTTCTTCCATTGTTTTGTGTATTTCAGTCCAATATTCTTGTGCTTTTGGGCAAGTCTACCACATGTGGTACATCGTTCCGGTCTCAGCACCACATTTCCAGGATTTTCCTGTACTGGACCTATATATTTTTTGAAGTTTTTCTGGAGTCATGTACCATTTGTGGAATACTTTAAAGTAGTTCTCCTTCAAATTTTGTGCTATTGTGAACTTCAGAGTCCTCCTCCAGCTTATTTCCCAGTGTTCAAGCTGTATTGGATATCCAAAATTCTGGACTTCTGATGTTAGTCATTCACCTTGGTGGGAATGAGCTCACTGAAGGGCACGGCCCTAGTTCTGTTAGGTATAAAGGATTTTCACACCATAGAAAGTTGTTGGCCTGGAGTTTCCCTGTTTTGTTTTTTTTTCTGTCATTTTGCATCGTCAAGTGTGGGGAGTGACAGGTGCTCCCAAATGCATTGATTGTGTGCGCAGGAGTGCCAACATTGGACTTTCCAGAGCCCTGGGCAGGGGATTGGACCACTTTATTCCTCATTCTAGCATAATATTCCAAGGGCCAGAACTCTACAGGGCTGATGGTGTTCATTTGTCTGTTAAAGGGAATATGTTGTTCCTGGGGGAGTTGCAACAGGGGGTGAATGCTTTCTTGGCTGGCCTGGTGGGTGAAACAGAGTAAGCAGATACTTGTCCCTTGTCTGTGGCAGGTAGTGGGGGAAGAATAGAAGAGTTCGGTGATAATCTTTTGGCACCACTTCAGCTTATAGGGTTCAGCAAACTGGGAGTTTGGGGAAGGAGGCTACCCTTAAGACTCATCTGGGGCTCAGGCTCTCACTTATCCAGTTGTGCAACTTGGGTGGGAGTCCCTAGGTTACCTTCCAGTTGAGCTGGGCCAGAGAGCAACCCATATTTTGATTGCCCTTGTGGCTAAGGAGTTTCACCCAGGGGAAGGCTGGGGAGGTAGTCCTGTGGTGACACCTGGCCTCAGCTGGACCCACATCAGTTGCTCCCTCTGTTGCTTCCTTTCCAGACCAACACATCTTAAATTGATTAGGTCAAATAAAATGGCTCTTATTTAACCCAGCTTTCTGTGTCTGATCTCATGATTTCATGGGTGACTATCAAAATTTTTGCACTTGTTCATTGCAAGTTTGTCAGGCATAATTCCATCAAAAGGATCTACTAAGCCTGAAACTTCCACATTTCTTCCAGGAAGTAACTTACTCGTGATTCAGTGTTGTAAGATAGATGCATTACACAAAAATTCCTGGAGCTATTTCCTTGCAAGTCTTAATTTCTTTCTATGACCACTGTTTTTCACAAAGAAAATTAGATTTTATCTATTTTTGTCTTTCCATTGGTAGTCAGCAGAAGACACAATTTTTCAGATTTCCGAATCAGGTTTGGGACTTGGTGTACTGGTTCTGAATTGGCACAGACAGAAACAGGCTATTCTTGGAAGCACCAAACTGCAGTCTTCACCAAAGGTGAGAGCCTGTGCATGTCTCTAGCATGTCTTTAATGCATACTTACACATAGGCCATCAACATCCTATGGAATCCTGGGGGTTACATTTTAGAGAGGGGCCCTCCGACCATAGTTAATTACACAAAATATCTTGTAAACCAAAGCTTAATAGTCCTTTAAGTTACAGAGATGATCCACGGGGTCCTCCATCAGTATTCAAGCAGCTTCTGCTGTTACTGCCAATCAATGATTATAGATATTATTGGGGGCAAAAGTATTTTCAAGCATTTAGTCTTTCATTTCTTAGTTCCTAAGTAATTTTAACTCAGACACTCTGTGGGTTAAAAATATTTGAATCCATTTTGAATCCAGTCTGTCTTACTGGTTCCTTGCAAACTGCAAGAACTATGTCTAGAGTCAATGCCATGGATAAGTTCATAAGAACAATTTTGAAAATTTCTGTCCTACCCTGAGAACATCTGTTTGTTTACAAGAAGGATGATGCTTATGCTAGAATGGTCATGAAGACCCTGTTCTTTAAACCTTGCTATTTATGTTAAATAACCTTCACTCATGCACATGTTCTCTCTGTTCATGTAATGCTGAAAGTGTTATAAATACCCTGATCCAAATAAAGTCTGTCCATCTGACCAATCTTTAGTTATACAGGTCAGATGGTGGACTGGATTATTTATGCAAAAACTGTGTGAAGGTGTCTTCTTCCTACCTTGATTCAGGCTTTAATCCAGCAAAGTGTGACACCTGGGAAGGCACTGTAGGGCTGATATTTTAGTCTCACCCAACAATACGAAGCTTCTTACAGCCAGAAAACTATTAGCTGGAACTAAACTTTTTGGAGTCTAGGAAACACATGAACTCTGTATGATTTATATCCCAGGAAGCTGTTTCACCAAGCATTCTTTTTCAGTCTAGGATGCTGTTGCATTGGGGATTATTCCTGAGTAGACAGTCATTGGCTTGGGCTGCATCTCGTATGTTAGGTGCTTTTTATGTTTGATGTGATCATTGGTAAGTATTACATCTGCCCTCCTCCCATTTTGGCCATTTCTGCACTAGACTGTTATAGTGCTATTATTCCACTTTCAACATCCTATGGAATCTTGGGCTTTGCAGTTTTAGAGAGGGGCCTCAGAGGCCCCTCCCTGAATTTGCAAACCCCAGGATTCCATAGGATGTTGAAAGTAGAATAATAGCACTACAAGAGTCCAGTGCGGAAATGGCCAAAATGGGAGGAGGGCAGATGTAATACTTACCAATGATCACATCAAACATAAAAAGCACCTAACATACGGATTGCACAAAGACTTTGAAAGAGTAATACTCATACAACTGACAAGTGGTTGATTTTTGAATGTCCACTGAAATCTATTTGAACTGTAAGCAGCCTGTTTTCCATCGGAACAGGCCATATTAAGAACCGTGAAACCTTAAGATTTCATAGAATCATAAAGTTGGAAGAGACCACAGGGGCCATCCAGTCCAACCCCCTGCTATGCAAGAACACACATCAGAGCACTCTCAACAGATAGCCATCCAGCCTCTGCTTAAAAACCTCCAAAGAAGGAGACTTTACCACGCTCTGAGGGAGCATATTCCACTGCCAGACAGCTCTGACCATCAGGAAGTTCTTCCTGAGGTTCAGGTGGAATCTCCTTTGCTGCAGCTTGAATCCATTGCTCCTTGTCCCAGTCTCTGGAGCAATGGAAAACAAGCCCACTCCCTCCTCAACATGACATCCCTTCAAATATTTAAACATGGCTATCTTGTCCCCTCTTCACCTTCTCTTCTGCAGACTAAACATACCAAGCCCCCCAAGCTGCTCCTCATAAGGCATGGCTTCCAGACCCTTCACCATTTTGGTCGCCTTCCTCTGGACACCCTCCAGCTTGTCGATATCCTTCTTGAATTGAGGTGCCCAGAATTGGGCACAGTATTCTAAATGAGATCTAGTGCCTAAAATTTCATGTTCCGAACCCTTTTCCCCTCTGTATCATGTCTTTTTTTAGATTGTAAGCCTCACAACAGGGGCTATCTTCATTTACACACTTACAAATTATTCTCAGAGCCTTCTGAGTGAAATGAGGTTTAAATGCTTTAATCCATGTATGGCACAGGCAACTTCCCCAAGCTTCCTACTACATATGTCCTCACCAGATCAGGGGTGCACCCCTTCCCACATCTCAATTTGTCTAAAAATACAAACTTTTTACCCAGACAACCTCCCCTTCATGTCCTCCAGAGGCCATGGGAAGCAATTTTTCCAGCCCCCCCCCCCCCATTTAGCCTGCCTTAGGCTGAGGTGAACCCTTTCTTCCAAACATGAAGTGACCAATGCAACTTCCAGTTTTTTTTTTTTAAAGGCCTGGAGAAAAACACTGGCAGCAGGAGTAAAGTCTCAATGAAATTGCCATACAGAGTCCCTCAAAGCACTTGTGATAAAGGCTTTCAGCAAAATATGGTGCCCCTGCACCAGGGTTCTATATGCAGGTTCATTTTGCCCACTCTTGATTGGAACAAATGAACCAAGCTGAAAAACGTTGGTTGCAACCTTACTCGCCTTTATCAGGTAGTAAATTCCACTGAACTCAATGAGTGTCAAAGAGGATTCATCCAGCACTTTAAAAACTAAATTTAAAGGGTGATGATTTGGGGAGAATCATAGAATCATAGAGTTAGAAGAGGCCACAAAGGCCATTCAGTCCAATCTCTTGCCATGCAGGAAAGCACAATCAAAGCACTTTTGACAGATGGGACATCCAGACTCTTGTCTGAAAACCTCCAAAGAAGCAGACTCCCTATACTCACAGGCACTGTATTCCACCATCAATCTGCTCTCACTGCCAGGAAGTTCTTCCTAATGTTTAGGTGGAAGCTCTTTTCCTGTCATTTGAAGCCATTGCTCTGTGTCCTTGTATTTGGAGCTGAAAAAACAAGCTTGATCCAACTTCTGTATGATATCCCTTTAAATGTTTAAGTATGGCTATTAGCTTCTTAAGCTTCTTTACTCCAGGCTTACTATACCCTTAATACACCCTAAGCTGCTCCTCATAAGGCATAGTTTCCAGGCCTTTTACCATTTTGATTGTCCCCCTCAGGACATGTTCCAGCTTGTTAATATTGTTCCTAGAATTGTGGTGCGTAGAATGAAGAACAGAAGGAGGTACAACTATGAATCATATTTTGAATCAGTAGTATGTCCTGTTCCAATTATATTACAAAAGCAGGGAATTCTGTGTTTACTCTGAAGTCCTATATCCATATTTGCATTTCTCCAAATGGTGTGATGCAGTTTTCCTTTAAAAAAAAGCAACAAACAAAACTGCAACAAAAAAAACCTTTTGCAAACATGAAATTCCACTTAAAACAGGCGCATTTGGTAACAAATTTTGGCAGCAAATAGAGGAACTCCAGTTATGCCAAAGGGGTGCCAGTTAATGGAGACAGAACGCAGGTGGATGGACAAATGGTACTAGCATATATAACCGGTGTTGCCCAGGATTTTATTTTCTTGTAAGTAATACTTATTGGAAAGATTTGAGATCTTGTGTCTCTAAGTCCCGAAACTGTCTTATCCAGTACCTGTAACTTTTCCCCATGTTCCCCAATCCAAGCTGTATTCGGAGTTATTAACATGCAGAGGTTGGGTTCCTGAGGGAATACACGGCTCTCCTCCTTGCTGCGAGGCCTCATCTCCATAGCAACCTGCCAGGCCCATAATCTCCCTGGCTGAGAATTCTAAAAGCCCCTTCCTAAATTGCAAACCCCAGGATTCCATAGAATCTTCTTAGGCAGCCAATCATATGAGGTCTTTGTCTGACACAGACAAACAAACTTTGACTTTTATATTAGATATATGGAAGCTGCTGTTTATTTCAGTACGGCAATTCTTTTTTGGAGAAAAATTTGGCATGAATGAAAGCATGGATTGGGGAGTTTACAGCATTCTAGTAGTCTCACCTTCAATTACAGATATACCTTGAAGAAGTATGTGAATAAGCTTACTAATTTAAAGTTTCCAATAGTGATATTAAGATTCTTAACAGCTACAAGAGGCTGATGAATTTCAGAGTACTTTCTCCATATGTTCTAACACTTCTGCAGTTCTTTCCCATCTGTTTGTAGGAAATGTAATGATCTTTCCTTGGGTTATTAAGTCAACAGCTGTTGTCATTAATAGAGGACATTTTTTACAGCCGTGAATGAACTCCAGCAATAAATCTGGCCATATTGGGCCATATTTCTTTTCAATGACTAAAATGTTTGTAGAGAAACAGAGATCATGAATCCAATATGACCATAGCTGTTTTATAGGTTTCACAGCTGTTACTACCATCTCCAAATATGAGAAATTATCTGGGATAATAAAATTAACCAACTAAACTTTCTTAAAGTAGAACTTGATATAAAGTATGAATTTTTTTCAGTACCTCAATCCCTAGCCCCACCATTTTTTCCTTTAATGCAGCTGTGCAGAGTGTTTTTAATTTGATGGTAGCAACAGCATGGGGACAGGAGGATTAACCCCTTCTCTATGGTTTGCTTTTCCTATAAAAATACAGTAGATCTCCTACATCCACATGACCAATATCCACAGTTTCACTTATCTATACTGAAATACTGTCTGAAAACATCTTTTTTTGGACCACACGTTGTTGTTCATTTTTATGTTATCAGCTGTGCGCTGGTACTGGATTGCGAGCAAATTCTCCTTCTTTCTTTTAGATTCTAAAGTTCTGTCAAGTTGCAGGGCCCCCACTCCAAGCTGCATACTTGTTTTAATACCTACGTTGTTCATCTCATTGAAAAAAAATAGTCTTTTGTAATCCATAGTAAGTCTGGGAAAGTATTCCCCTGTGGACACAGGGGATCTACTATGCTGTCCTTCGAAGAGCAGTAAAGGGGCAGAACCCTATTTTTGCAGTGTGCTGGTGCAATTACTCTGACAGAGACAATAGTAGCAGCAAGGAAGAGGCCAGGGGCACAGCATCTGTGAGAACTAAACCTCCCAGCTCAGCCACACTCTCTGACTGACATAAGGACTCTACTCCCTAGCTCCTTGCTAGGCTCTCATTGGAGGAATCCAATACTCACAGGTATTTAGCTTTATATAACTTTTTCTGTCAGCCACAACTCCTCCCACACACTATTGGGCTGAGTGTCTCTCCTGAGGTGCCATTCTGATTGCCTAGCAACCAGCTTCCAGGCTGCACTGGCATTTCAGATAGCCACACCCCCAGAACTTTGTCACAAAAAGATACATTAGTAGTGGGAGATTTCAACTATCCTGATATTTGTTGGGAGTCAAACTCTGCTGAGAGTATCGCGTCCAGTAAATGCCTCACTTGCCTTGCAGACGATTTCATTATCCAGAAGAGGGAAGAGGGAACAAAGGGGAAATGATTTTAGATCTGAGCCTAACCAACGATGATGACCATGTTAATGGGGTGGAAGTGGCTGGATCCTTAGGTGGAAGTGGCCATGTTCTCCTGGAGCTTATTCTACAACAGAAAGAGGAAGTCAAGCATAGTCAAATGTGCATTCCAGATTTAAGAAAGCTGATTTCTTAACTTAGGGAGATACTGGGTGTGATCCCCTGGTCAGAAATACTAAAAGAGAAGGTAGTTCCAGCATCTGGTCATGTCAATGGCGGACACCATCTGGTGAGCTCCACTAGGTTGTGGTCCCCAGAAGCATTGAGCCTGAGGGGTGGGGGCTCCCCCTGTCAAGTTAGTGGTCTTCCCAATCCACTGGGAGTTTGAAGACTCCACTGGCCATGATCAGGAGCAGCAACATGTCCGCTCAGGAACAGAGTGGCCGCAGCAGGTCCTGAGGCTCTGGGAGAATCATGCGCTTTGGTGGAGCTGGGTGGTGGTGGTGGTGGTTTCACCCCCTCTATGGACATTACATTCCCTGTGTCCAGACCTCTTGTTAAGTATAAAATTTGACTTTTTGTGTTTTTACATATAGAAGACAATAAGCCCTTTGTGTTCAACAGGCTCAACTTGCCTATAATTCTAAAGCCGTCTTGTATACCATTTAAAGAGACAGTACTTCTCTTTGGATTGCTATAGGAACCACGCACAATTTAAGTTTAAGTACTGGAACTCTTTTCTTTCTTTTCTTTTAATTTGTTACTGTCACCTTGGGGTGTCTAATTACTTCACTTTTTACACGCTAAGATGTGGATGTGGATTTTGAACTCTTTTTTGGACTTTCAAAGGACTGATAGCTTACCATCAATCTGCTCTCACTGCCAGGAAGTTCTTCCTAATGTTTAGGTGGAAGCTCTTTTCCTGTAGTTTGAAGCCATTGCTCTGTGTCCTTGTACTTGGAGCTGAAAAAACCAGCCTTGATCCAGCTTCCATATGATCTTGTGTCTCTAATTTCCGAAACTGTCTTGTCTAGTACCTGTACCTTATTTTTGATGTTGGACTGTTTGTCAACTATAACTGTACCTGTAACTTTTCCCCATATTCCCCAATCCAATCTGTATTCAGAGTTATTAACATACAGAGGTTGAGTTCTTGAGGTAATACACTGCCCTCCTACTTGCTGCTAGGCCTTGTCTCCATAGCATGTGGCCTATTTGAGACAGACACTTGACTTCTCTTGTGCTTTTGATCTGATTTGAACTTTATTTGCACCTCATTAACATCAATAAAGGAATAAGACTCTGTTTTTGCTACTGAGACAATCATATTAGATATTAAAAAGTTGTAATTTGTGAAGTTATTTGTCCATTTAGTTTGCTGTATACTGCTGTACTAATTTTAACTTCTCTGGGAAGATTTACATGAGATCTCCTGATACCTAATATTTTGGGAACATAGCCCTATTGTTTAAGAAACACAAGAAATATTGAGTAGAACCTACCATGGCCTTAATTGGGGATTGTGACATTCAAATTAAAAAAAACACCTATGAACATCTGAGGATGTACTTGAATATTTTTTAATTTTTTGGCTGAGTTTAGATAGGGTAAGGTATTTGCTGAGAAAAAGTTTGAAGTGCTTACAGATCAACTGTCACAATTGTCACAAGAGCTTAAAGCTAGATTTGATGAAGATGAGGATCCTAAAATATAGAATATGACTGAAATGATATATTGACAGACAGAAGAAGATGCAAAACAATTGCTACAAGAGCTGACCTCTGGCTTGGAAATCACATCTCAAGATATGTTAATTACACAGAAAGTGGTGGAAAGAGGCAATACAGCTGATTTTGGAATGGTGAAAAAGTAAAAGATGTCACAATGCAGCCAACGACTGTGAAGCTGAATGCTCAAAATGGTCAAAATTATAGTGAACTGACATCACCTTGGAGAATTTATGACAACTGGCCTGTGACTCCACAAGAAGTTTCCTCTAGAAAAAAGGAGAATAAACAACGCACTGATTGACAGAATTCCCAGGAAAATGTCCTTTCCAGCTTGGACAGAGTTGAAGAATTAATTTTCATTTATAAATATGAAAGACACAGATTATGCATGGTTGTCCTGATAAAAGGTCCTCTAGGAATAATTAAATATGATCTTGTTCTTGGGCAAAAGAAGAACAAAGAAGTAAGAGAGGAAGAAAGCATTTGATGAAGAAAATGGTTTATGATCTAACTCTAAATTTGCTATTTCCACTATTGCAAGAAGAGTAACTGGAAAATAGTTTTCCTTTTTTTGTTGCTTTAAAGGATACTTACTATACAGAGAATTATTATTTTAAGAAGTATTAATTTTTAACATAGAATAGAACAAATAAGTTACTAATGATCAAAATTGTTAAGCAATTATCAAGCTTAAATAAGATTTACAATAATTAAGTTAGAATTATCATCAATAATTTACCTAGAATTGTTAAATATCAACTCATATTGTCGGGTTGCCCTCCATATTATAATAATGAGATGTGTAGTAGGTTTTGAATTAGCTGCTTGCTTGTAACAGAAGTATGGGAACCAGAGAGCATTAGGTAAACAAAAAGCTAGGAATGTACTGATAAGCGCTGCCAGACTTTCATGGCTTCAAGGTCTCTTGCGAGTGGGAGGAAAACGTCTTGATATTTTATGCTTTTGAATCTGCTAATTGCCATTAGTTCCTTCACTGAAGTCCTGCATGATGTATCTCACTCTAGATAAATAGTGTTTATGCACTGTACTATTTGTGTGTGTGGATTCAGTTCCTGACACATATTGTAAGTCTAGATTTATTATGAAGATAAATAGGCAACAAGCATTTGCTTTAATTTTAGTCTGTGATCTACTGGTTAGTTGTTACTGCTGGATTACTATTCACTGTTGACAGCAGGAGCGGGAATCAGTTTTTAATTATATGTAGTTTTGTAGTTGTCTAGTCGATTAATTTGATATTTGTAGATCTGTTTTCTTTTTGATAGTGTATTGTCTTGCAGTTTATTTCATAGTCCATTTTCTTTTGTATTATTTTGTTTTGTGTAGTGTTATTCTGATTTTCCTATTTTGTTCTTCTATGTCTCTTTTTAAATAACTAAGTAAAAAAAGGAATACTAAAGCAGAAGGGAGCTCATGATGGATGGGAGTTTCTTAAAAGGAAATATTGAAGGCACAAATTCAAACAATTCTAATGAGCAGGAAAAATGGGAAGTGTCTAAAGAATCCAGGATGGATGTCTAAAGAACTTTCATTGGAGCTAAGATTTAAAAGGGACATGTACAAGAAATGGGGGGAAAAGGAGAAAGTCCATCTTGCACATTGGTTAGGGATAGTCAGTGCTTCCAAGCCACATAGATGCAAGGCCCTTGACCCCAGAAATAAGACATCAAAAGGCCAGACCAAGGTAGACAGAATGGAGATGGAGCCCCTGTCCTGCTTTTTCTCTCCCAAAGGAGGCCTAGTCCAGCCTTCAATCTCCCACTTCCCAAATTCTGGGAACTGCAGTGCTCATGCTCATCCTTCCACTAGGATGTGCCATAGGGCTGGCCCATTCCTGTTATACCATTATACTGCTGTGGCCACTACTGCCTGGCTCCAGTAGTGTCTGTCTCCAGTGTCCATGTTCATTGTCCGTCTTTTGTGCCCTAGGGTGCTGTCCTCCCCAGTGCAGAAATGAACACCCAAGTAAATCATTCCTTGGCATTCCATCACTCCCCTTGGTCTGAACTAGAGTGCCAATCTGGGGGTTCACAAAGCTTGACAGAATAACCCCTTGCCATTCCAATTCAGAGCTTGGAAAGGTGCCTTTTTGGACTACAACTCCCATAAACCCCTGGCCAGCATAGCCAATGAGACGAAGAAATAATTTAATTAAATCTGGGAAGGCCTGATTTATGAAATCTAAGCTCTTCCTCCACCCCCAGGCTTCCCAGTGTAACATGCATGCTGCCCCATGGTCTTATCTGTTTGCAGGGCATGTAAGGTGCAAGTGGGGGAGCCCTGGCTGAGCAAACAACACAAGAAAAGCATTCAAGCAACACATTGGAAAAAGGCTTCCTTTAAGGCACTTTATCTTTGAAACAGAAACAGTTTTCCTATACTCACTTTTAAGAGTTGCTCTGCTGTACAAAATTTATGGGTGACTTTTATTATATTTGGGAGTTCCAATATTGGAACTTATTTCCATCTCCAGTGACTTGTTATCATGCATTGTAATAAACACTGTAAATACATGCTTGGCTACACTTTATGTCTAATTACACTCTATCCAGTTTCTCAATACTTCCTTTTTATATCCCATCATAATGTCATTTTGTTGCTAGATCATTCTGAATTTTTTTGCAGCTTTCTTCTTTATATTTAGGGATGCAAAAAAACCAAACCAAACCGCTGAATGCAGCATTATAATTACAATCAAGTCCAGTGAAGTATATGATGTAAGATAATTATACTGTGTTTATTTGTGTGCTAGCGAAATATCAAACCACTATAGTAACCTTCGTTGGATTTCCAATTAGGAAGCAATGGAGCAGCAAGGTTCAAGAGTCTGTGGATTCTGTGCCTCTATCTCATGCTTGTACCCAGTTGTCACTGAAATAGTCAACTTCTGTCTGGGCTAGTCTGCATCCAAAGTTTATGGCCAATTCCACACTAGCCTGTTATAGTGCTATAATTCCACTTTCAACTTCCTGTGGAATCCTGGGGTTTGCAGTTTAGGGAGGGGCATTTAGAAGTCTCAGTCAGAGAGCTCTTGGGCCTCAGTAAACTACAAACCTCGGAATTCCACGAGATGTTGAAAATGGAATAGCATTATAACAGTGTAGTGCGGAAATGGCCGATCTGTTTGAGACAGTGGCAGCCATGACTAGCTCCGTTCCTAATTATAACTGCTAGTGTACACAGGAGCTAATTTTAGGGGTTTCTGTAACTATGTATAAATTAAGTCAATTTTGTTTCTGTACTTCTTTGACAATATTCCTGAGAGAATAAAGGAACGTTATTATTTTGTCTTGCAAGAGCATCCAGAATAATTACTCCTGTTTTTGCCATACACTCATGTTGGCCTACTCTGCTATACTCTGCTAATATGAATACCATATATTCCTACAGTGGCATCTGTTGGTGCCCGTATTTCCTAATACGAAAAAAGCCTCATTGTAGAAATTACATACTGACTTCTTTCTCAGCACTTTAATTCAATTGCAGGAAACCATGGAGTCGTTGCACATGGCTAGAGTGGTGACAGGAAAACACATATATAACCAAGACACCCACTCACCCCTTGGGCACCCTGTAATCTCATATCTCACTCAGAATTTCACTGCAATGTTTTTTATCCTTAGATTTTTTTTTTTGAAAGATATGTCTTATCTAGCAAACTAGGGAATTGTAAAAAAAAAAAATGGGTAAGAAATTCAGCACACTTCATTTTTGTTGGGCTACTTTGCTGAAGTCGTGTAGGTGGGTAGCATTCCAAGGAACCAGGAGCCATGGAACCAACCAGAAATCATGATCCAATGTAAGGAAAGAGCAAGGAGGAAGCCAAAAGTCAGACCAAAGAACAACCAAGCATACAAACATGTTGCTTAAGGAAGGCTTAAATTGTTTAAGTCAACTCAAGTAAAATGGGAAACGGTCTGTTCGGAAGTTTAAAATATAATTTTCAAATAATAGATTACAGCACATATTTGCAAATGTACTCTCATTCACTCATTGGAGCCCTGGTAGTATAGTGGTTAAATGTCAGTACTGCAGCCACAAGGCTGTGAGTTTGATCCTGCTGGGCTCCAGATTGACTCAGCCTTCCATCCTTCCTCAGGTCAGTAAAATGAGTACCCGGCTTATTGGGAGCCATTCACTAACACATTGTAAACCGCTTAGAGAGCACATGCAATTGCAATTGCAATTCAGAAAAGACAAGAGTTAGATCCAGGTCAGAGATGGGCAACGGAGCAGAGAGCTGGAAGAAATGAATCATAAGTCACAATTTGGAGAAGAGTAACAGAACAAAACAAGATATTTTTAATTGACAGTGTGAGATGTCTCATAGTAACTAGAAATCAGAAGTTCAGTATCTGACATAAATGCAGAATAGTGGTTACATATGATTTTGTGGGGAAGGATGGACACGAGTTAGACTCTAACTAATGGCATTTTAAGTTTTGGAATAAATGAATATATTACCTTCCAAGAGAGGAAAATAATATTAATCACACTGTTTCACCCCTTGTAGTATTTCACCGCTTGTAGTCTGCAGTCATGCAAGTTATGCTTGTTTTAAACTCTAATACATCATACTGGATAAATTTGCTTTTCAAATAAAGTATCTGTGCTGTTGCTCCTAAAAGGATGGACTGATAATCAGCTTAGCAATGTTTGGGAGAAGTATAGTAGGTTCATAGCCCGCATAGTGCAGTGGTCCGGGTGGTGGCTGAACTACAGCACTGGAGGCCGGGGTTCAGTTGCCCACTCAGCCAGGGAGACCCACTGGGCGACCTTGGACGCATCACACACTCTCAGCCCCCAGAAAACCCCATGATCGGTTCGCCTTAGGGTCACTGTAAGTCGGAAATCACTTGAAGACAAGTAACAACAACAACATGGGAGGGGGCTTCCGTTTCAAGTGGTTTAAAAATATTTAAATAGCTCCACAGTCCAATTTGTTGTTATTTGCCACCAAGTTGATCTGACTTATGGTGAATCAGACACCTTAACAAACCCTGGTAATCAACTGACCTGCTTCCTTGATCGAATCATTCCACCAGTAGTATGGCCTCCCACATTTGCTACTGCCTTGCAAGTACATTACATTATACATTATTGTGGGCCTTTGCGCACTACACTGTTATAATGCTGTTATTCCACTTTCAACATCCTTTGGAATCCTGGGGTTTGTAGTTATCGGAGGGGCCAGAGGTCCCTCCTGAAGCTGCAAACCCCAGGATTCCATAGGATGTTGAAAGTGGAATAACAGCACTATAACAGTGTAGTGTGGAAATGGCCTATGTTTCCCAAAGAGCCGTATTGTCTCATGATACGTCCAAAGCATGACAGCTTGAGTTTAGTTATCTTTGCCTCTAGGGAAAGTTTAGGTTTGATTTCCTAGCAGTCCATGGTATCTGTAAAACTCTTTTTCAGCAACATATTTAAAATACATTGATATTTTCGTGTAACCCTTTTTCACTATCCAGATTTCACAATCACACAGAAATTGGAAATATTATAGCCTGGATGATTCTGACTTTTCTATTTAATGGTATGTCCTTACATTTGAGGATCTTACCTAGCTCTTCATAGCTTTTCCAGTCCTAGCCTTCTTCTGATTTCTTAACTACAGTCTCCATTTTGGTGAATAAGTGAGCCAAGGTATAGGGAATATTTAATTATTTTTTAAAAAATCATAGAATCATGCAATCATCGAGTTGGAAAAGACTCCTGCTCTACTGTTGAACAGATTTTAGAGTAAAAGGAATTCTTCTTAATGTTTACCTTGACTCTCTTTTCTATTAATATGAATCCATCAGTTTGTGTTTTAGTATGCAGAACAAAAAAAAAACAAAAAAACAAAAACAAAAACCCAAAAACAATCTTGCTCCATCCTCTACATGACATCCCTTCAGATATTTAAAGGTGACTACCCTATCCCTTTTTAGTCTTTTCTTCTCCAAGCCAAATATACACAGTTCCATCTGTCATTCTTCATAAGGGTTGGTTTCCAGGTCTTTGATCATCTTAGTTGCCATTCTGTGGAGATGTTCCAGCTTATCAATGTCCATCTCAAAATGTGGTGCTCAGAACTGGACATGATATTTCAGGTGACATCTGACCAAAGCAGAAGAGAGTGGCACTAATGCTTCCCTTGATTGGGATACTGTATGGCACTCCTATTTATGCAGTCCAGGAGTGAAGCCCCATGACTTTCTGGCAACTGCATCACATGGTTGGCTCATGCTTAGTCTGTGGTTTACTAAGACCTCTTGATTTTTTCACATGTAACTACTTCCAAGCCAGGTGTTACTCATCCTATATCTATGCATTTCATTTTTCCTGCCTAGATGTGGTACTTAACATTTATCTCTGTTGAAGTTCATTTTGTTAGTTTTGGTCCAGCTTTGCAATCTGACAAGGTCATTTGGAATTCTGTTCCTGCCTAGGTATCCCACCAATTTGGTTCATTTGCAGATTTGATAAGCAAGCCTTCTATTCCATCATCTAAGCCACACCAGATTTAGGACAGAACCTAAAGCACCCCACTTGTCACTTCTCCCTAGGATGAAGAGCAACTACTGGTGCATATTCTCTGGGCACATGCTGTCAACCAATTACAGTTCCATACAACTACAGTCAGCCCTCCACATTTGCAGGTTTCACTTTTGCAGATTTGATTATTCACGGATTATTTGCTGTCACCTCTGCTGCCTCCCTATGCCATTTTTAATAGGGACTGCAAGCCTTGGGAGACTGAGAAATTGCAAACAAGCCTTGTAAGTCCCTATTAAAAATTGTGTGGGGCAGCTGGGGAGGTGGCCGTAAATCCCACCAACCCTCCACTTCTGCCTTGTGAAGGAACCCTGATGCCTCGGAGTAATCCATGGTGGGTGAATATGGTGATCATATTTTTTTGTGTGTGTGTTAAATATGGTTTGGGAGGGCCTAGAGTTATTCACAGTTTTTTCACTTTCATGGGGTCGTGTGCCCCTAATCCTAGCGAATGTGGAGGGGTTACTGTATACCATTGTCTAGTGCAGAGTTCCCCAGGTTGCCTACAAGAACATCATGGAGATCTTATAAAAAGCCATAATGAAATTGATATAGTACATCCACAGCATTCCCCTGATCTACCAAGTCTATAAAAAAGAGACAATTTTTGTTTTAATTGGTTTTAATAGAGATAATGAGAGTTGTCTCTATTAAAAACAGATAAAATTAATTTGGAATGACTTCACATGTTTGCTTTTAGTACTCACAGTATTACTTTCTAACGGGTCTATCACATGAGGGAGGTAAATTGCACTTACAGCAGGATGACAGCATCTTTGTCTGGGACTTATCACATGGCAGTTGTTCCTCTTTTGTTGTTCTCCTGGTGGGAGAACATTTGGAAATTGTTTCGTTTTCAAAGGAGGTCATTAAGAGATTAATCCTTCATAAAAGTAACTTTTTCCAAATGAAGAGGAGAAACTTTTTCTTCTGTGATTATTTCTCCTGCAGTCTATAAATATATTTCCCTGGAGTATGGCTGTTTGATGATATTGAGCTGCCATCTCTATACCATAACCAGCCCTGAAACCAGATTTTAATGGATCAAGGTAATCCTTTTCATCCAGGAATCTCTTGAAATGGGAGGTGGAGCTGCATATGCTCATTCAGCATTTTTTGTTTGTTGCATCAATAGGAGTATGGTGTCTAGATCGAGGGAGGTACTGGTACCACTCTACTCTGCTTTGGTTAGACCTCATCTGGAATACTGTGTCCAGTTCTGGGCACCCCAATTCAAGAAGGACATGCTCAGGCTGGAGCAGGTCCAGAGGAGGGCGACCAAAATGGTGAAGGGCCTGGAAGCCAAGCCCTATGAAGATAGACTTAGAGAGCTGGGTATGTTTAGTCTGCAGAAGAGAAGGTTAAGAGGGGACATGATAGCTATGTTTAAATATTTGAAGGGATGCCATGTAGAGGAAGGAGAGGGCTTGTTTTCTGCCGCTCCAGAGACCAGGACAAGGAGCAATGGATTCAAGCTGCAGGAAAGGAGATTCCACCTGAACCTCAGGAAGAACTTCCTAACAGTCAGGGCTGTCCGGCAGTGGAATAGGCTGCCTCGGTGTGTGGTTGAATCTCCTTCTTTGGAGGTTTTTAAGCAGAGGCTGGATGGCCATCTGTCGGGAGTGCTTTGAGGGTGTTCCTGCATGGCAAGGGGTTGGACTGGATGGCCCGTGTGGTCTCTTCCAACTCTACATTTCTGTGATTCTGTGATTCTGTGACCCCCCCCCCCCCGTTTATATGGATTCTGATTGTTTTCTTCACCTCACATTTGCGGACCAGGTGAAAATGTCTCTCAAACCATCTCCTCTCCAGGATGAATATAGCCCAATTATTTCTCCTCATACATGGTCTCCAAGCCTGTCAGTTTTTGTTGTCCTTCTTGGGGCACACTCCAGTTGCTGATATCCTTAAAAGAAGTTGCCCAGAACTGGACACAGTACTTTATCTGAGGCTTAATTAAATTATGCTTTGAACACACTTTCTACTAGGAATCAAGAGACCCCGGCCAGGGGACCTGGAGAGAAGTGACTAGTGGCACGTGCACTGCTATTCCATCTTTCTCAATGATTTGGATGAGGGAATAGAGGCCAGTCTTATCAAATCTGCAGATGACGAGATAGTAGGAGGGGTAGCTAACACCCCAGGGGACAGGATCAGAATTCAGAAGGATTTTAACAGGTTATAGAGCTGAGCCACAACTAACAAAATGAATTCCAGTAGTGTCCTATACTTGGTTAGAAAGAAATGAAATGCACAGATATAAGATAGGTGATTCCTAACTTGACTACAGTAGATGTGAAATGGATCTAGGAGTCTTAGTAGATCCCAAGCTGAACATGAGTCAGCATTGTGATGCAACAACTAAAAAAAGCCAATGCAATTATGGGCTGTGTCAATAGGAATATTGTGTCTAGGTCAAGGGAAGTAATAATACCACTTTATTCTGCTTTGGTTAGACTTCACCTGGAATACTGTGTCCAGTTCTGGGCACCACAGTTCAGGAAGGATATTGACAAGCTGGAACGTGTTCCAGAGGAGGGTGACCAAAATGGTGAAGGGCCTGGAAACCATGCCCTATGAGGAGAAGCATAGGGAGCTGGGCATGTTAGTCTGACAAAAAGAAAGTTAAGAGGAGACGTGATAGCCATGTTTAAATATTTGAAGGGATGTCATGTTGAAGATGGACCAAGCTTGTTTTCTGCTGCCTCAGAAACTAGGACATGGAGCAATGGATTCAAACTACAGGAAAAGAGATTTCACCTAAACATCAGATAGAACTTCCTGACAGTCAGAGCTGTTTGACAGTGGACTATGCTGCCTCAGAGTGTGGTGGAGTCACTGTCTTTGGAGGTTTTTAAACAGAGGCTGGATGGCTGTTTGCTGGGGGTGCTTTGAGTGTTTGTTCCTGCACAGTAGGGGGTTGAACTTGATGGCCATCGTGGTCTCTTCCAACTCTATGTTTCTAAGATTCCATGATCTTCCCCTGGATACCACTGCCCTTCTGTGGCTCCTCCTGTGCACTGGATGGGATTCCCTTTGGTGTAGATTTTGTGGGCCACCAAGGGTTGTGGTGGAAGGGGAAAGAAAGTCTCAATTCTGCTGGTTCTTGCACGGTGATGTACCCTGTGGGATCACGGTCACACTTTGAAATGACACTAAGAGCTATTTTGCTTTTTCCAGCATGTTGTCCTGTGCTTGTTACATGGTGAAAATATTAAAATCTGGTGACAGACTGACATCTAACATTGTGCTTGCACAGCCTATCTGTCTCAAAGCCTTCTGTACTGATGTGATGTTATGTAACAAAAGTCAGCCTAGGAGCACTTCTCAGACAAACATAAAGCCATGTCAAAGAGTCACAGATTCACCCGTCCCCTACTTCTTGAAATAATAACTTCTCATAAAATAATTCATCAACCAGTTCTTATGGAAGACAATTTGGTTGTTGAAAAAGGTTAGCTTCAACCTCCAATTTTTGCAAAGATGATGATCCAAGCAACTCATGTCAGAAAATATTTTCCTTCAACCCATATAAAACTGCAACCTGCCTCTGTTTACTGGTCCAAGTTTTTCTCAAGCACATCTGCAATCAAATCTGTTTTAATGATAAATCAGGAAGCAATGCTGTCCTGCTTGACATGAAATGCAGACTAGGGAGGAATCACTAACGTACCTTGCTGTATGCATGGCACTGAAGCCTGCAGGGAGGCTGTGCATTCAGTGTGCAAACCAGCTCCATATCAACCTAACAGCAGCATTGTCTAGCCCACATTTTACCAGGACATGTGCAAAAATATCAAAAGGGGCTTTGTCAGAAAGCCTGACATCAAGACGCGCTAATTAACCAACTGCAGCTGTGAACAAAAAAGGTTCTTCACTTCTTGGTGTAAGAGCACAATTTAGAAATAATTAATCAATAGCTATAACCAAATAGCAGGCAGACTTATGGCAAAAACAATGGAGCAAGGCTAACAAGGGATGCTAAAGCTTGCAGAGACAAAGGCTGCAAAACAGAGACACTAGCTTGCTAAAGCTTTGAAAATTAGTTGGTAAAAACCAATGGCAAATAAGGAAAAAAAGAGAATAACAAGTGCAAAAAACTGTCTGAATGTACTTAGTTCTGTGGTCTGTAGCATCTGGAGTACCACAAACTAGATCAAGAGGAAGGGGAGCAACCAAAGGAGCTGAACTTAAAGTCACCTTTGCTTTATTTTAATATTAAATTTCACACCGCTAGGGTGGGATCTGATATTATAATTTGGGACCACCTATATGGACATGCGCAGTGCTTGAATGCTGACAGAATAGTGTATTCATGACATAGTTTCCTATACGTATGGGTGTGGATTAGCTAATTAACTTCCAATCAGCTTCTGTAATCATGCCTAGCAGGGTATATAGCTGCCTGCATGCAACCATTTCTTTGGAGTGGCTTGTCTTGGTTACATGGGCATAGCCATTCGCCATTTGCGCAAATGAAATAAAGAAGAGCCCTCTTTTTATGATCCAGGTGTCATTGATTAACCTTAATAAAGTTAAATGTGGTCACATTGGGAGTTAGTATCTTTACTATTATCTTCATTGCCATTACAGCGACAGTTAAGATACTGGCCAGGACTGTGGGAATGGAGTTGTGGTAGGGATAATATAGGAATATCCTTCAAAATATCCTCTATTCTAGACTGCTTAGCATTCCCAGGGGCCCATTGTGTGTGTGATTGTTCAATAATAGGAACCTGGTTATAGTTAGTAGAGTTTGTAATCAAAAAATTAGCTTGCCCTAGTTCCATAGACAAAGAACACTTGCCAGCTCCCATACAACTTCCCCTACTTGGTTTCATTAAACAGTGGGGACCCATGGACCAGTCTAAGGGATTTCCATTGCATTCAGGTAACAGCATTTCTGGAGACTCTGCAATGGAAAGGTCCTTCAATTTTGAACCATAAAAATCAGTAATTTTGTGTTGACTTTGTTTTTCCTTAGTAAACATAATGTCCTCCTCCAGTGCGATTAAGCCCAATTGCTTATATCCCTCTCTGGTGAGCATCCTTACAGCACAATTAGAAATATACCCAGGGGGAGAAAACAAAAAGTTCCCTTACCTTTCAAAATATATATTAACTGAACAATTAGCCTAATAGAATTCCATTCTGATGATTCTGACGCTTTAAATTTAAATTAAATTCATGACTCTTGCTCAGCTATTCCAGCTTGTTGAAGCTCTCATACAAGCTCAGTGTAGGAGAAAGAGAAAGGGAGTAAAATGCTGAGGATGTTTCACCTCCAACATCCAAGTCAATAAATTTAAGGTTTTCTAATGACAAATTATTGCCCTGGTAGATAAAAGTGGTTCTAGAAAGAGTATTAGGAATAACTCAGCTGTGCTAAATGTTTTAAAACCAAAAGGTTAAGAGCACTGCGAAGCTAGCAATGCCATCTGCCTGCTCCCAATAGGTTTCTAATGAACCACACAGTAAACAGGCCCTGCACCAACCAAAGGCCTGGTAGGCTTCAGAAGCCTGATAGGTCTCAAACTGAGCACAAGTGGCCCATAGGTTTCTAGTGATAACAATGACAATAATTAAAAACTTAGGAACTGAGGCAAAATAACAAAAAGCAGTGAATAATAATCAGTCCTCCCCCAAAAGGTGACTAATAGGAGCAGCATAGATTTTAAACCCTGAAACTGCTTCTGCAAATCAACCCCATACAAAGCCTGACAGATCCCCATGCTGGAGTGTTCTGGACTTCTGTGCTGTGAAGATCCAAAGAGGCTTACGAGGGGGCAATCACAGCTTGAATAGCCTACAATTCCATTCCCAATCACATGTAGCATTCCGGCACTCTCTGACATACACAAACCACCCTGGTCCCTACCATGGAGGGTATCACAGTCCTACTCTCCTCCGCAGCATCTTTCATCTCATGAGTGAGGTGAAAACCAGTGTGATTCTTGGTTGCATCAGTAGGGGTATGGTGTCTAGATCAGGGGAAGTAATGGTACCACTCTATTCTGTTTTGGTTGGACCTCATCTGGAATACTGTGTCCAGTTCTGGGCACCTCATTTCAAGAAGGATATTGACAAGCTGGAGTGTGTCCAGAGGAGGGTGACCAAAATGGTGAAGGGTCTGGAAGCTATGCCCTACGAGGAGCGGCTTAGGGAGCTGGGTAGTTTTAGTCTGCGGAAGAGAAGGTTAAGAGGAGACATGATAGCCATGTTTAAATATTTGAAGGGATGTCATGTTGAGGAGGGAGTGGGCTTGTTTTCCATTGCTTCAGAGACTGGGACAAGGAGCAATGGATTGAAACTGCAGGAAAGGAGATTCTACCTGAACCTCAGGAAGGACTTCCTGATGGTTAAAGCTGTCCGGCAGTGGAATATGCTGCCTCCATGGAGTGTGTGGTGAAGTCTCCTTCTTTAAAGGTTTCTAAGCAGAGGATGGATGGTCATCTGTAGGAAGTGCTTTGATGTGGGTTCCTGCATGGCAGGGGGTTGGACTAGATGGCCTGTGTGGTCTCTTCCAACTCTACGATTCTACGACTCTATGGCTCTATGAGTCCAGGTAGGATTTTAATCTGAATGGCTAACCGAGCAAAATGTCCTCACCAAGAGCATAACTAGTAAACCTGTGAGACTTACCAGCTATAATTACCTTCAATTGGAAAAAAGATGAGAAATTTCGCTGAGAACACAAAATGTTTGTGAATCTATTGACAAGGAAAAGCCAGGAGCAGAAAATGGCATTGTTTGGGAGAGAAAGGAATCTATAGCACAGGGTATAATTCCCTGGAAAATGATCAGTTAATTTTTGCGACAGTGACACATCCAAATAAATGTTGAATAAACTTCAAAAGACATTTAGCTACATGTGTGTTAAATACCAGATAGCTTGGATTGGGGAACTGATGGGACTGAAGCTTGATTCCAAGAAAAATTGTGAAATACATATAGCCAACTTGATCACATTCTCTCATATTTCCCCAAAATGATACTTTAGGGCTCCCTAAACTTTTTCTTATGATCTCTGGCCCACCTTTAGGCTGCTGCTCATGACCCGTCCCTAACTATGATTTGATGAGTATTAGGTAGAAAGGGTATTTTCCTTCCCTATAGCATTTGCGAGAATCCTTAGAAGGGTTTAATTGGTGATGGGGACATGCTTGCCCATGCAGACTCCACCTCCAGACATCCCAATGCACAAAGCAGTCTCACAGACATTTATACTTTAAGCACAAAGGTCTGAAGAGGGCTTTGCGATTGTGTTCAGTTCAATGCAGTTACAGGGCTAGCTACCTTCATCATACTTTGATACTCAACAAGCAAAGACTTCCAAAGTTCCCAGCTGCTTGGAGATATTGGGGGGAAAGAGCTTACATTTCAAGTTTTAGACCTCCATGGGTTCAGCAAATACCTAGGTTGCACTTTTTATTCTAATTTATCTGGGAGTTGCCAGCCAAACTGTGGAAAGTACAATATTGTCTAAGACATGCTATAAATGTCTACGTTGTTCCTAAACTTCATCTTTTTTTCTGCCTCTATTTTTACTGAAGAAGTTAAAAAAACAGATTTCCCTATTTTCTACTTGCGAAACCAGTGAAACGCTCAATAATTCACAGCAAAGAAATATAATTATCTTCCTCTGATCTATTCCCATGTGGATCTTCCAATTAATTGGAAAAATATTAACCTTCAAAGGTCAAAACTTCACTGTATCTGATCATAACACACCTTTATTTTTCTGATGACGTTTCTCACTGTTAAAAATGTAGCTGCAAATAATCTGCTGCAAGTTTCACAGAGAAGATTAACAGCATCCGTTTTAAAAAAAAACTACCCAAACAAGATGAAGGAAGAATTATATATTAGTATTTAGCAAAAGCTTGTGGTGTTCAGCGTTAACACAAAGAAATAGAATGCTGACTGACAATCTTTTCAAAGGCAAGTAACTGCAAAAAATAAAGAAAAGATCCAAGAACGGGTTAAATGTATCAGTTGTTCTGTATAATCCATGTCACTTGATGACTCTCATAACAGCCGTGTTCTTGGCAGCTCTAATGTGAATTGTGATCTCACCTTCATGTTTTTGTACTGGCATTGGCACTTTCTCAATGTTCTAACACATTTCCATCTCAAAAAAAGGGATGAGAAAAGGAAGAAAAAGAAAAGAATCACACATGTGCATTTTGGGAGGAAATGCATATAAAGCATAGTTGACACGTACATTTAAATGTACATTTTTGTGCAGGTTGTTATTTATGTATTTATTTTTCCAATTTAATATAGAAACAAAACAAAACAACCTTATGAATGTGCACATGCAGAAGTGTGATGGACCAAAAATAGACTGTATCTGTTGTTGTGGCTTCTTTGAATTATGGTCAAATTACAGCTAGCTCAGTCCATGGCTGTTAATGGTCTCTCACCTCACAGTGCAATGTCAAGTAACTTTTAAAAAAATCCCTTCAAATAATGGAGGTCACTTGGGAAAGATTTAACATTTCAGACTGCCATGTCCTGGTTAACCTGTGCTCACCAACAGCACTCAGAGTTAGAACAGAAACGGTTATTTGGTGCAAACAAGCAGAGACTACTGTATATTTTGTCATACATATTTAAGCACACATCATGATGATTAGTGAAAGTCATAAATGTCACATCAATCCAGACTTTTCCAGATCCTTCTGTTGTTTACATATCTTTCATCGTGGGAGTCAGATCATGCCCTGCATCCTTATCTTTGCCATGCTGGTTCCCATAACACCTTCTTGCTAGTTTTGCAATCCCCTTCTGATCTTTCCCCTCCTTGAGTGATACGAAGGGACATGAAATGCTGCAACAATTAACCATTTGGCACCTTGGGATATTTTCCAACCCTCAACTGAATACATATTTGCAAACAGCAATTGGCAATTGATTCATTGTAGTGCTAGCAGCCAATAGTTTTCCCTTTCATCTGTAAAACCTATTCTGCAACATATACTATTACATAGCCCGCATACTTATGACAGGAGTCATGCATCCTAACACAGACTCAGGAAATCTGTCAGTTTTGGTTTGTCCTACATTACTTTAAAGAAATAAACATCCAAAGATGGAGAGGCCATCATCCTCCAAGGCTACCTATTCCACTGTCAAACACCTCTTGTGGTTTTTTAAAAAAATGTTATTTCTAATGTTTAAGTGAAATCTTGTACTTCGAATTCATTGACTCATGTTGTAGTCTTTGAAACAACAAAAAACAAGCTGGCTCCATCATCCACATGACATCTAGAACTGGGCACAGTATTCCAGATGGAGACTGACAAAAGGAGAACAGAGGGGAACTACTATTTCCCTGGACACTATACTGCTGTTGATACAACCCAGATTTGCATTGGCTTTTTTGGCTTTTGCATCACACTGTTGACTCATGTTTAGCTTGCAGTCTGCTAACACCTGTAAATGTTTTCCACATGTACTGCTGTCATCCACCGTATATTTTTAGATTTCATTTTTCCTGCATAAGTGTAGCACCTTTCATCTGTTTTGTTAGTTTTGGTTCAGCTCTCCAATCTTTCACGGTCATTTGGAATTCTGTTTCTGTCCTCTGGGGTTTTTGCACCTTTCCCTAGTCTGCTATCTGTAACTTTTATAAACATGCCTTCTGTTCCATTATCAAAGTCATCTCTGTTGGTTGGGACCAATCCAACATATCTGATCTCCTTGTGGCTTCTTCTGCTTTTTGTACAATAAAATTGTCTGCAAGATAAGTGAGGAATTTTTTGGACTTTTCAGTCTTTGGAAGAGTGGAACTTCCAACAAGTATAAGCGTTGCTGAAATCTCCCATTACTACTACCTCTCTCCTTTTTTGAATATTTAGTTTTTTGGTTTAAGAAGGCATCATCCAAATCTTCATTTTGGCTGAGGAACCTATAGCAGATGCCTGCAATGAGGTCACTGCTGTTTCTCTTCTCTTCTCCCTTATGTCGGAAATGTTGTGTTTTTCCTCTTCCAAGAGAGGAGAATCATTTTGCCTTAGTGCCCAAGTTGCAGTCGCTAATCAGTTACAATGATTTGAACATCAAACATTCCTTGTTTTTGCCTGTTTTATTATGCACAGATGTCTGGTTCCATTTCATACCTTATTTTGAAGCAGGTGCTAAATTGCTTCTGGCTGCCTTCACAGACCTAAGGGGTTCCCATGGCCATCCGCAAGGTAATTAAACATATAATATCAGATGAAATGTATAGGGCCACCTCATGCTGTATTACTCCCATTAATAATCAGCGTTTTTTGTACCAGCCACAGAGATTATTCAGACGGCAGTTTCTTTAATATTACGGCACTTGGATGGCAAGTACAGATGGTTTAAATATTTATAATGTGAAAGGAGAAGAGAGTTGAAATGTAGCACAGAATTTTATAAGGAGCAAGCTGCCTTTGTTTTAAGGTTCTCAAACCAGTTAAGTTCATTCCATCCCTCTAACAGTTTTTAGGATGTATGCATTTAAATTCCAGCATGTACATAATTGCACTTTATGTAATTTGTGAACAGCTTAACATTTTTCAAAAACATAGAAATTGCCTCCGAACAACATGCTCCTTCTTATGTTCTTAATTCCTCCTCCCACTCTCAGCTCAGAAGACTCAAAGACAGAAGGGGAGAAGATATTTCCCAGTGAAAAACCATCAGATACTTCAGAACTTTCCAGGCTAGATGATGTGGCTTTACCGGACTCCTGAAATTCTGAGATTACTTCCCTCTGGATGGTGATACTTGTCCACTTTCAGATCTTTTGGAAACAAGCTAGCATATAAGTGTCAGCATCTTGCCAAAAGATAATTTTTCCACAGTCATAGGTACAAAGATTCAACTAAACTCAGGCCTCTAAATTCTCTCCATGCAATTGATAAATGGACTACCAGGATTTAAAGCAGTGGTGGAGCTTGGAGTGTGTGGAGAGGGGGCAGGGCTACGGCAGGAGGGGCATGCCCGTGGTGTATGGGGGCCATGGTTGTGGTCCGTGGGTGCGTGGCCAGGGTACACGGGTGCATGGCTATGGGCTGGGATGCCCCAAAAACATTGCCACCCGGGGTGAATCGCCGCCCTGTCCCTCATCCCTATATGACTGATTTAAAGGGACAGAGTTCTAAACCTTCAATCTCTGTTTATCTTCCCAGAATAATGCCTACACAGGAGATATCAGTCTATATCTAATCACTATTACCAACTAGAACAGACTTGTTGAATCAGTATTTGAATAATAACACTTACGTAAACCCACTAATTTAATAGGTGTATTTTTCTTGGGACTAGCAACTGAATTTAGTCCATTATGTCAGAACATATAACTGGGGCATCATCTCTCAAGTGTAAAATTCCCAAACTAGTTTTAGCGTTTTATCCTTTTGGTTCTAAATGCAGCCCACTTAGAAGTGGATAGAAATTGCTTAACTGCCTAAATACTTAAAGGCGCAAGATCCTGTCTGATCTTGGAAACTAAGCAGGGTCAGCCCTGGCTAGTACTTGGATGGGAGACCACCAATGTAGTAGGCTATATTTCCGAAGAAGGAACTGGCAAAACCACCTCTGAGTATTTGTCACCTAAGAAAACCCTATGATATTCATGGGGTCACCGTAAGTTAACTAGCAACTTGAAGGCACGTACACACATAGAAATTGCCTATCTTCCTTAGAATCATAGAAACATAGAGTTTGGAGAGACCATAACGGTGACTGAGTCCAATCTCCTGCCATGCAGGAACAAACACTCAAAGCATGCCCAGCAAATGGTCATCCAGCCTCTGCTTAAGAATCTCCAAAGAAAAGGGACTCCACCACACTCCAGGTCAGCATATTCTGCTGTCGAATGGCTCTGACTGTCAGGAAGTTCTTCCTGATATTTAGATGAAGTCTCTTTTCTTGTAATTTGAATCCATTGGTTTATGTTTTAGTCTCCATAGAAACAAAAACAAGCTTGCTGCATCTTCAACATGACATCTCTTCAGATATTTAAAGATGGCTACTGTCATGTGCTGTGCTTTCCATGCCATGTGAATGAATGTAGACTATGCTGAGTATGATATTGGTGCAACAGGAAGTTCGTATGAAGATAATGCGTTACCAAATGGTTGATGCTGAACATTGTTTATTGCATTGTTTAGTATCTGGAGTTGTAAATGGGCATTTAACTAGCCTAGCCAGGAAAAGTTTTGTTTACTTAAGAGTGAGAGCAATCAACAGGCAATTTACTATGCATGGACTTCAGATTACTAGGGTTAAGGAATGCAGTTAGCATATCAAAGGGAATGGCCAGGAATCTCAGCCTAGAGAAGAGGAATGAAAGAAACTAAGGAGTGAGGGGAACGGAATGGCTCAAAATGCCTATACGATGTTAAGCAAGATACCTGTAGGAAGGGTAATAAAGATGTCACAGGGGATGCAGAAATCTTTTGGGATCAAAGCATGTGGGGAGGTCGCCTTGGGAAAAAGGCTGGAAGTTTAGCTAATACCTATGTGTTTTCTTGAGGGAAGCAGAGAAGCAGAACAGGACAGCTACCATGTTACCTCTCAGTCTTCTCTGCTCCAAGTTCAACATACCCCCTCTATTGGGAATTCTTAATAAGATTTGGTTTCCTGACCTTTGATAATCTTGGTCACCATTCTGTGAAGACAGCTTGTCAATATCCTTCTTAAAAAGTGGTGTCCAGAACTGTACACAGTATTTCAGGTGACATCTGACCAAAGTAGAATACAGTGGCCCTAACACTTCCCAGAACTGGTATACTATAACAGCTTTCCTCTGTTGATGCAGCCTAGAATTGCATTGGCTTTTAGGCCACTGCATCACATGATTGACTTTAGTTTGTGGTTTCCTAAGACCTCTAGATTCTTTTGAGATGTACTGCTTTCAAGCCGGGTGTTACCCACCATGTATTTGTGCATTTTATGTTTCCTGCCTAGATATAGAACCTCATATTTATCCTTGTTTAAATTCAATTTTTTAAAAGTTTTGACCCAGTTCCCCAACGTGTCCAGATAGGAATTTTGAATTCTGATGCTGTCCTGTGGGGTGTTAGCTACACTTCCTAATTTGGTGTCATCTGCAGATTTGATAAGAATGCCCTCTATTCCCTCATCCAAATCACTGATAAAGATGTTAAATAGCAGTGGGCTTAAGACTTAACCCTGAGGGCTTGCACTAATCACTTTTCTACATGATGAACGGCAACCATTGATGATTACTCTTGGGGTTTGGTCTGACAACCAATTACAAATCCACCTAACTGTTGCAATATTTAGACCACAGTTCACCAGGTTGTTCACCAAATTCTGAGGACCTACCCTGAAGAGTTTTTTTTTGTCACAAAGATATACTACATCCACAGCACTACCCTGATTTTCCAAGCTGCATCCAAAAGAGAGAGAGAGAGAGAGAGAGAGAGAGAGAGAGAGAGAGAGAAGACTGGCTTGTTTTTGAAAAACCCATGGTGGCCCTTAGTAATCCAGCATTCCTTCCTAAGTGTCAGTGATTGGCTGTTTAATGACCTGTTCTAGAACCTGACTTCAAATCCATGATATTGGCATCAGGCTGACTGGTTGGTAATTCCTCGGGTCCTCTTGTTCTCCTTTTTTGAAAATGAGAACAACATTCACCCTACTCCAGTCCGCTGGATGTATTGCTGATGTTCGTTCTGTTTTTGTGTGTCACATTCTTCCAAGTGTCTGCCTCTTGTATTTGGAAAGTTATCCTACCTACGGTCATTCTTTGTGTCTTGTCCTTCCAGTCTGTTCTACACTTTCAGAAGAAAAGCTTTATCCTTCAATTCAATTCCAGTCACATGATCCTCAAACTACTGCTCCCTAAATTCTCTGGCAAAAAAACAAAAAACAAAGATGGCACAGATATTTCAGGTCACAGTAATGGCTCCCTCACCATACTCTTTCATTGTCCTATGCAGGCAGCAGCATAGCACTACAGGTCTCCCCCTCAAAATTCCTGATGAAATGCCCTCACAAAATGCCTGTTTTCCCTTTTCTGTTTTCAGAACTCTGAGACTGAGGCAACAGCTATATAATGCTAGCAGCTGCTAGTTCTGCGCCCAACCAAGTTCTGAACCCAACCAGCAGAAACCCTAACCCTTTAGCCCATGTGTTCAGGGTAAGCACACAGCCCCAAACAAACAAAACCACCCATACTAGCTTCTAAACAATTAACCCTGACTCTGAAAATAGAAGCCATGTATGATAATTGCAAGATAAACCACATATTGTTTTACTTACTATTCTAGGATGTGTAGGCCACTTAAAAATATGGCTTGAACAAGATCCTTGAACATCCGTAGTGATGATCTCTTCATTGCTTGTCAGAGTGAGAATGGACTCTAAAATTAACACACACAGGTGCCAGACCAGGGATGTGGCAACAACAACATCAACAACATGTCTTGCTGAACAAGAGTAAGGCAACTGTTTGTCATCTGCCATTCAGTTCTGGAGTACTGGGGTTTGGAGTGAAGTCTGGGAATAATAAATCAAGTCCTTTAAGAGTATAGCAGTGACTGGGAAATGTAAGGAGAATATACGTGGAGAAAGATGTGAGAGACTATCAGCATCTGCTCTTTTGGCTTTTATATTAGGTTTGAATTTCTGTAAAATGGTGTTAAATTCTTGATTGAATGTTAGTTTAAACAAAAGTTTAGAGGTCAACTGTTTAACTCAGAAAAAAAAAAGAACTGGTGTGGAAAACAATAAACTCTAATTATTTGGTATTTTGGCAAAAGAAGAATATAAAGGGTGGGATTGAGAAAAACATAGCTGTGGCAGAAAAAGAATGGGAGCGAGGAAGCCCAGATGAAAGAAAGCATTAGAGGAGCTGGAACCAAAAAAATTATTGAGAGGATTGAACCAAAGATGGTAAGATATTTTGGGATCTGGGTGAAACAGAGACCATTTCTGCATTACACTGTTATGGTGCTATTATTCCACCTTCAACATCTGCATTGGTTAGGCGTCACTTGGAATATTGTGTCCAGTTCTGGGCACCTCAATTCAAGAAGGATATCGACAAGCTGGAGTATGTCTAGAGAAGGGTGACCAAAATGGTGAAGGGTCTAGAAGCCATGCCTTCTGAGGGATGGTTTAAGGAGCTGGGTATGTTTAGTCTGCAGAAGAGAAGGTTAAGAGGGGACATGATAGCCATGTTTAAATATTTGAAGGGATGTCATGTTGAGGAGGGAGCAAACTCATTTTCTGCTGCTCCAGAGACTAGGACAAAGAGCAATGGATTCAAGCTACAGGAAAGGAGATTCTGTCAAGGTCAGAGACCCAGGTGGCAAGCCAGCCCAGAGAAGGGAGAGGGAGAGATAGCAGAGTCCCACCAGGAGGAGTCAAAGCAAGCAATTACTCATAGGCAGTCCATTTACCTAGGCCTGAGCGACAAGCAAAAATCAGAGTCCAAAATCCAGGAGCCAGGGGATCAATCCATGGTATCAGGGACCAGGTGCTGGAAGCAAGGAACAGGCAAGGAGAGGGCTTGTAGAAAGTTTGCCACAAGCAAAGGAAAGCTTCCAGGCAGGCAGTTATATAGCCCAGACACAGGTGTGGCTGGTCACCGCTTCTTGAACTTAATCAAGGAAGCTTCCCTTTGCTCAGCTCTCTTGAGTCTCCGCCTTGTTTGTGGGCTGATTGACGCAGGCTGCAGGGCATCCTCGGGATCACAGCTGGGTCCCTGTTGCCCTAAAGGAGCAGGCAGAGGGACATCCGAGCCTGCTTGGTCCACGGCAGCAGGGGGAGCTCTTGAGCTGCGGGACTCATCTCCAGCCAGAGCCACAGGGACCAGCAGCTGCTGCTCATCAGCAGCAGCTCTGACAGGGGCTTCAGTTATCACAGATTCCTCCTGAACCTCAGGAAGAACTTCCTGATGGTCAGAGCTGTCCTGCAGTGGAATAAGCTGCCTCAGAGTGTGGTAGAGTCTCCTTCTTTGGAGTTTTTTAGGCAGAGGCTGGATGGCCTCTGTTGGGAATACCTTGATGTGTGTTCCTGCATGGCAGGGGGGTTGGACTCGATGGCCCCTGGGGTCTCTTCCAACTCTATGATTCTACAATCTTATGGAATCCTGGGATTTGCAGTTTAGGGAAGGGCATTTAGAATTCTCAGCCAGAGAGCTTTTTTGCCTCAGTAAATTACAAATCCTAGAATTCCACAGGATGCTGAAAGTGGAATAATAGCACTATAACAATATAGTGCTGAAATGGCCAGAGACACTGTGTAGGTAGATTAGCTGGATCTATTTATTCCTGGTTGAATTATACTGACAATATGCTTTGTGTAACCATTCAGATTTTTATTTTCCGATTTTTTTCTTCCGAAATTTTAAGCTTTGTGATTGTGCAGTTTTGTGCTCGCCCTCTCTCTCTGGTATGCACTGTTCATGTAACAGCTGTTCTAACACTACCTAATTAGAAAATCTGTAAGCTAGAGTGTCTGGAGGATGACTTGCTGGAGACAGCTGGAGAAATAGATCAATTTGGTGGCAGCAGAAAAGGCTACAAGAAAGGAAGAGCAAGAACAAATGTGGGCAAACCGTTTTGCTGAATTTCCTTTCCGTTCACAGGACTGGGTTTTGTCCGTCTATGGCAGTACAAAATGATCCTCGTAGGCACAGGTCCTCCACACATATACATCTCTTGCTCTTTTCCTTATGTCTAAGACTACTCTCCCGATGAGATATTTCAGGGAAAATCCTGGCCAAAATATACACAACAACAGATTTTGAGCCTCTCTTCAATTTGCTTCAGATTATTTTTGATTCAGGTTAGTTGCTGGGGTGGAGATCCTTCACTGAGCACGTAGCCACAATGTCATGGCCAGGTGGTGCTAGTGAGTGGAGGCTGCTGGATAACGTGACCGGCCCCATCCTGCCAGCACAGATCTCCATCGCTCAGGATTTCAGCTCCTCTTTTAAGGTAGGTTTCAGGATCATTTGCAGTTGCAGCAATTGTGCCACAATTGCATGTGAGTATATGAAGCAGTTACAATGTCCTAAATCCAACTTACAACACGGTAGCTGACTAACAGAGTGCCAACTGAGTATTTTTAGACAGATTCTGAATTACTCTGGCAAGCCACACACAACTGTAAACTCACAGTGTAACAAATTTATTTGTATTTTTGACACTGTCTTATTTGTGCATGCCCTTCTGCATTATCTCTACTTTAACGGTATAATCCTATTTGTGTCTATTTGGAAGGAAGCCCCACTTTGGTGGGACTTTCACAAAGGCTGTCTTGTCTCTCCAGTCCTACTTTCACTTTGGCAAGAAATGGGGAGGTAGTCTGGATTTTCTTCCAGAAGCCAATGGTGTGAGTGAGCATATTAAGATTCTCTGCACTTTGTTCATCCTTCCAAATGCTGGATGTGGAACGTTCATACAGTGAATATGTTACCCTGAAAATTGGGGGTATCTTGAGGACACCCAAACCAGGCTTCAAAAATTAAGGAACTAGCTGAGCTACCCAGCAAAACTTGCGAGAGGTAAGGGCAAGGGATCTTCAACCTTATGTCTATGGGGTCAGAACCACGCAAGAATCAGAGAAACAATATAAAATGGTTTTTATTAAAAGAAACTAATGGAGGGAGTCGCATACATGCGTTATCAACTATTCTTGCAATCTTACAAGGGCTACAGAAATAAAGTTGGAAATATGCGACCAATTGGGAGAGAAGGCGTACGGACCTTAGTCTAGACGTCCTGGGAGAAGGAGAAGATTAGCGCAGGCTCGGTGTAAAGCACCCAGGGGAGGCTGGATCCTGGGCTGGACGAATGGCAGCAGCGGGGTCTCGCGGAGGAGTGGGGACGCGAGTCGTGTTTGGCTCTCAGCAGCGTCTGAGAGGCTTGGATGGGAGGTTTCGGTAGCAGCGAAATGGGCCCTTCTGTCCAGTCTAGGAGGCTCCCCAAAGAGGCTCCAAAAGTGGGGAATATTTATAGCCAATTTCTGTCCTCAGGCAGTGTATCGGCTAGCAAAGTATCATTAATGGGCGATAAGCGCGGAATATAATGTTAAGCAAATATCATGACCCCTCCTCGGTATTGTTTCTTACTGGGAAGTCCAGGTGCGTGACAGGTTTAAAATTCCAAATTGATAGACTTTGATTGTATAGCTTCGCACAGTTCATCAACGTAGCTTGGGGCTGTGACAGTGTCCAGGAGCGAGTCTATTGTGTCTGCCTAGAGATACGTGACTCGGAACAATAGGCCAGCCTTTTAGCATAAAGGACGTTGTCTACGTTCCCATACAGCAGAGAGGGTGGTATTGTTTTTAGGAATTTCCAATTCAAAACCAATTTTGTTTTAACTGAAACTGACCTTTGCCAACCAATATCCAGGTTGGGGGAGCCAAGACAATTGTAGGGGTTCTCTCTTAGGATTACTTTGGGGTGTAACAAAGATCCTTGCAAAATGTCGCAATTCAAGGCTCAGCAGTGTCAACAAAGGATCTCTCTCAGCCCCGAGTCCCTAGTCAGCCCCTAGTCCCCCTGGATTGCTCCAAAGCAGCAGCCACCCCCTTGCACCGTCCCTCACCTCAAATTTGTCCTCACTGGAGAAGTATACTCCCAATTTGAGGCAAATACAATGCAGTGGTAAGTATGTGTGCATGGTTCCAAATAAGAAAGAAAAAAAATGTATTTCCCACACATACATGTGCACAAACAAATAATAAAACTAGGGATGGGACAAATTCAGAATTTTCCGAATCCAAATCCAGATCCGAATCCCTGGAAGATTCTGGGAATTGTCGAATCTCACGAATCTTGAATCTTTTGAATCCTTTTTTTAAAAAAAGGGTTTAATAAGCATTTTTTTTTAAAAAATTAAACTTTTAAAAACTTTTTTTAAACAGAACTTTTTTAAAAAAACACCTATTTTGGTGGATTTGAAAGATTCGGTTCACCTATTTTTGCACAGGGATTCAGATTCCTGAATCTCGAATCCTTGCTGAGGATTTGAGGATTTGGTTGGCCTATTGCTAAATAAAATCATCAACATACATCATCCTGGTGTAGAATGAAAGCTGGGACTAAACAAGGGTGTGGGCCACATTTTAAAAGGACTCCAAAAATGGTTAAAGAGAAAGAATAGGACTAACTTGTGATTCTTTTTATCCCAGATTTAACCTGTGACAGCAGGATGAAATGAGGGTTTTACAGCAAACATTGTGTATCAGCATAGAGCTAGAAATGAAGGTGGAGTGCATTTTCAGCCTTATATAGTTTAACTCCTGCAAGCAGAAACTGTCCCTTGAAAAGATCCATCCTAGAAGAAAATAACAAGCTGTTTTCCACTTGCCATGAGTTCAGCTAATAGTGGGTTTATTCTTTTCTTTCTTCAGTTAATTTTTAAATTTATTTTTATAAAATGAATGATTTATAAAATGAAGATTCATTCCACAAAAGTCATATATACTAATTGTAAAGTACATTATTTTTTAAAAAAAGGGAAATAAGAACAGTATTTTAGAAAAAATGTATATGTGTGTTGTGTGTGTGTGTGTGTGTGTGTGTGTGTGTATACACACATACACATACATAAAGAAAATTTTGGTAGGAGCAAAAAGAACACAGTAGTATTCCCTTTTAAGCAGTATGAAACTAAAGTAATTAGGTCACAACTATTGGTGCCATGAGTGTCTATTCCAAGCCTACTTTCTTCTCTTGAGGTTCTAAAGACTGGTCATTCTGTACTGATGAAAAGGATTTGTGGGAATGGTATTCAAGTAATTGCTCAATTAGGTATGTAAGTTGTAGCACTTTTTTTTTAAAAAAATCCTACTTACCCTGCATTGCAGGAACACTTGAGGCTATCTCACCTGGATTAGCTATATAGATGGCTAGTTAAAACCTGATGAGATAATGCAATTAGTTGACATAGTGTGAGGACGGCTGGAACACATAAGCTATACTGGTGGAACATCCAGAAACAGAGCATTGGTGAGCAGAGCTTTACCAAAATCAATAACGACTTGAGGTGGCCTGAGATTAGGAATCTCTTGGAGTAAATTGTCCGTCCCAGTCCCCAGCAGATGGCATATTGGTCCATGTGCTGGGGATGCTGCCAGATCCTTCACTCTTGGCACAAGTAGGCAATGAACAATGAACTGTAGTTCTGTCCTGTCAGTTTAGGCCAAAGGAAAAGGCAAAAGAAGACAGTTTGTCTTCTTGAGTCTCACACTCAAGTTGTAGAATTGTGGAAGCCCCTTAACTAAGGGTTTATACACCCTAAAGAGAAGCCACTTACTAAGGCTGTGCTTTAGTTTAATCCAACAGCACCATTTTGTGACTTCCTTCTAGGGTGTAGGGGTAAATTTTTCCATATGAGTATCTTCATGTAATTACATGACAAAAGCATTTCCATAGGAACGGACATGATTTTAATTCTTGTTCTTTGTGTTCATGAATCGTGGATGCTGTTATGCTTGTTGTAAAAATATCTCCACTCTTCTGACAGCCAGGAAAGAAACGAAATCACAGAAATCATGGGAACAATGTAAACAAGTTGTAAATTTTATTAAATTGGCTCTTAACAGATTACTTTATGTGTTATTGTTCAATAAGTAATTAGTGCAATAATACTTTCAGTCTGCAGGCTGTCCAGAACTGGTTTCAGCCAAGGTACTCTGTTGCTGACTTGAATGCTAATATTTCTGGTACAGAATTGTAAGCTTTCTCTGTTTATGTTTTTTTTCATCAAGCAAGTGAAAAATCCATGGCTTCTTCTGTGGGGAAAAAAAAGGGGGCACGCTTCGCTCATAATATGGCAGGGTTCCAACTTTTGGGAGAAAGATGATATATAACCAAATGCAATATAATTCAATGAAATGTTCTTTAACATAAAGACTTGTCAGACTCTTTTTCTTTAACATTATAAAGGAGGAGTAGAAGCTATAGGGAAGTCAGCCTGTAGTCTGATGGCACAGTCACCATCCTCAGGCCAGGAAAATATAGAAGAGCGTTACCAGGCCATACACCCCCACACTTTGATATGGTTTAATTGGTGAAATACAATTTAATTGGCAAGATGTATTAATTGCCATTAATATAAAATGTACCCTAATGCGACTGTATGCCCAAGCTGGACAAAAGGAAGATGCTGGCTGAACATGTGCTCTGCAAAGTCAGTCAGAGATCCCCTCTAGGCATAGCCAGGTCATGGGAAATCACCAGGTAACTCCAGACATAATAGGCTTAAGCTAGCTGAAACGACTCTGCTCTTTACAATAGCAATGGGGAAGTTCCCACCAAACCTCTGATTGTTTCTTTTTTTATATAATAATTTTATTGACGTTCCATAATATAAAGTAAACATATATGATTGTACATATCATTGAATTATTTTTGCTTATCTTCCATCCCTCACTAGATTTCAATTTTTTTTCTATATAATCATCATGTTGAAATTTATTGTACCACACTGTAAATGCTAATATTTCATGCTAGATCCTCCAGTACATCAAACACAGTATACTATAACATAATATCCATCTTTTCACCCAGTTGCATATTCTTAATATACAGTCTATATTCTTCTATATTAAGCCTTGTCATCTGATAGTCCCCAGCAATTACCCGACACTATTTGCCATTCTTTCATTATCTCTTCGTCTGATTTCCCCTTTAATCTCTGAGAGACTATATCTGCATTTCTATTTTCAATAAAAGTTGCCCATATTCAATTGTAGGAATATGCTGCACTTTCCAAAGTCTTGCAAACTCAGTTCTAGCTGTCATAATCATATACAATATTATCCGCCAATATTTCTTTTGAACAGTAATGTCAATCATATGTGTCATATTTAACAAATACATTTCTGGTGTTTATCAAATTGTACCTTCAATATTGTACAAATCTTATTATGTATTTCTCCCCAATATTTCTTTGCTTTGGGACATGACCACCACATATGAAACATCGTACCGATTTCCTTTTGACATTTCCAACACTGCCCTGTTCCTGTTTTATAAAATCTCATAAGTTTTTCTGGTGTCATGTACCATCTATGAAACATCTTATAATAATTTTCTTTTAAATTTTGGGCAGCTGTAAGTTTCTGTGTTCTTTTCCAGCTCTGTTCCCAAGACTCTAACTGAATTGAATGTCCTACGTTTTGAGCCCATGTAAACATTGTAGACTTGATTGTTTCCTCTTCCCTCTCTTGTTGTAAGAATTCTTGGTATATACGGGATAATAAATGTGGGTTTTTTTCAAATAGCCATTTTATCAGTCCTTCCTTCTCTTTTTGTTCAATTCCGTAAGTTTTTACATACAAACCGCTGATTGTTTCAACCCTTCTTCCCAGCAACCTGTGAATTTCTCCATTGTCCCCACACCTGTCCAACCATTACAGAGCTATTGTGACCTCCATTAATCCTTTGTCGTTTATCACTAAGATCGTTAGCTCTGTCTGGACCTCATTGTCCACCCTGCAAACTCCATTGTTTACTCACCCAGAGAGCCATTCACACCTATGCCCCCGAGGTAGAAATTGTGTATAAAACCCCCCAGTTTTGAACAGCTAGCTTTCAGTACTTTGCTTGCTGGTAGCCACCCTGTTGCTCTAATTCATGAACACACACTGTCCTTAGGCACAAGTCTAAGCTACAACACTGATTCTTCACTGCTCTCTGGATCGATAATTATTGCCCTTATCCCCTTAAAACCTCTCTATCACCAACTTTCCTCCCTTTCTCCTGCATCTAGCCTTGTGTGATTGCATGACTGCTCGTGTCTTGTGTGTGATGCTAATTTCCTGAATAAAATACACTTTAGCTTACTTTTGAATCTCTGGCTGGTTCTTTCCTGCAAAGGCCCTGTAAATATTGGTGGAAAGATCTCAATAAGTTGTCCCCGGCCACAGGCCTCCTAATTTTGAGTTAATAATTCCCCACCTTTGAATGGAGATACTAACATCACGGCTGGACCCCGAGTCACCACATTTTGGGGTAACAAGAGGATGCTCTGTGATCAATCTAAATGTGAATTTTATTTGGATCAATTGTGGAATCTCTAGATTCGGGGAATATTAAGTGCCCTTTAGTAGAAAACAAGTCACAAAATTTTCCTACTCCAAATGAAGGGCTTTTCTTCAAAAACTGATTGCTGGGCTTGTTATACTTCCTTCTTGCCCCCTGACAGAGATAAATCGTTTATTCAAAATTAGCAGCTGGAAGAAGAAAAATTCTAGGGCACAAAATGAAATGAATAGTTATGAAGTATGAATTGCTATTAATACCCTTGCACAGATATAATTAATGAAAGACGAAATGCTAGTATTTGACCCAGAAATAGTATTTATTAATAGGATGTTCAAGGGGACTATCAATTCCTGCTGTGAAAAAAGACATCTGCATTTGAAATAAATCTTGTAATTGTTCAGTCTCCGCCGGCACAACAACAGAGAAGCATAAAAGCTGCCAGAGAAGGAAAAGAATATGTTGTCCTATTTAATTGTAGAATTATAAAATGTTTTTCTTTTACTTTGACCAGAAAAAAAAGTCATATTTTTGAAGATGTAATTAGAAATTAGACATTTTTGAAGTTCTAATTGCTTAATAGAGTATGCAATCAATATGGATCCCATCCACATACGGTCTAAAGATGCTAAAGACATTGTCAGGATCCAGCCCCTTTTCAATGGGATAATTTTGTGTTTCAGTTTTTGCCCTTTGTTATATTTTATAAAGGTAAACATTAGAAGACAAAAAAATAATCTCATCTGGGGAAGGGGGTGGATGCTGACAATGCCAGAAGCATTCTTTGACATAAATATGAACAAACCAAGTAAAAAAGGATAGATAAATACAACAGCCCGATCAGGAATTAGCAGCTCATAATAATGCATGGGATCTGAAGCTAAAATATGTTTGGATACTTAGTTTTCTGCTCTCTGGCTGCGAAACCATTCCTGACAATTACTTCTTTTAAAATTTCCCCAAGCTTAACAAAAAATTTCATTTCCACTCTTATTTCTGTGTGGTCTAGTGGTCTAAATCTTGAACTATGACTCTCCAGAACAGGGTTCAATTCCCTGCTTGGCAATCTTGTGCATGGCATATGCTCTTAGCCACAGAAAACCCAATGATAAGATTCATTTTACAGTCGCCATAAGCTGGAAATGACTTGAAAGCACAGAACAACAATGGCACCTATGCATTAATGATTTTCTTCCTCCTACTTCTCTTCTTCTTCCTCCTCCTCTAGTTCCTATTCCTGTGATTGGTTCAAATGCTGGAGCATTCTCAGCTTGGTTTGCATTTTCTTACCAAAATAATTACTATGCAGCTTCCAAGTCTGGCAGCAGGATAAAGTACAACATGCCTCACTGAAAAACCATGTGTATAGACCCATGTATCTGTGTTAGAAAAAATTATATAAATAATACCTGTTCTTGAGAGATGTACACAATGGGATGATTATGTAAAAATACAAATATTAAGAAAATATTTACACTGAAATACAAAACCAAGGGAAAAGAATATCATAGCACAATAATGAATTTTGACAGAAGAGATAGCTGCTTGGATTCTGAGGAATGCAACAAAATGAAGTGGTAGATTTTCACATTTGTATGTATTACTGAAGCTATTTGTCTCATGGCATGTAGACCTTATCCATTATATTTATTTCCAAGCAGAAAGATGTTGCATCTATCTTTCAGAAAAGTTTCACGAGATGGGTTCTTTGCATTATGATAACTCATGCTCAGTTCCAGCTACTATAAGGAGATTCCCATTAGGGTGCCACAGTCACAGTTGTCAAATAAAGAACATGCCCATATCCTTTAGGCCATTTTCATATATTTCTGCTTGAAACCTTTTACTGAAAATGACAGAGTTAAGCCTAGTTCCATAGAGGTCAAGTGCTCCAAAGCTGAATGCTATCCAGTAAATGTAAGAATGTCTTCAAGTTTTTGATATTTGCAGTTTGTTTCTTCATCTGGAGTTTTCTTTTCTGTCCTTCCCACCCCACAGAAATTGCTGTAGCTGGATTCTCTCAAGCTGATTTCCCAAGAATGCAAGAAAATCTCTCCCTCTCCTGCATTAAGAAAGATATTATTCATTGTAGCTTTACTTACTCAAGTACTCTGACGCCATTTCTGAAGCAGCTATATAATTCCATTTGTTCATTTCCTTCCATTAGCTTTTTTTGAACACTCAAAGGAAGTTTAAAAAATAAAAAAAAATAAAGATTACTTTGAAACACCAGGAGAACAAAAGGCACTGCTCTATCAATGAACACTCCCCAGTTTGGGGTATGGATGGAGAAACCATCATGGGTAATTTTAAGAGCTAATGTTTTTACCTGGCTCAGTTTATAATGATGGCTCATGCTGGCTTTGACTTTCCTATACAAAGTGCAGGAAGACTTAGAGATTGGCAAGGTAACATCACACTTCTGGAGAAGTAGGATATTTCAACATCTTGGGCAGGAAGGAAAAATCTGGTACAGAAACATACCTTTTTCAATTTCCACCAACTGACTGAATTGCTGAGACAATTTGCTGAATTCCATCATCTATAGTCACTGTGGAACTGCCTCAGAATCAGCATTGTTTGAAAAATTAGGTGTTGGGGGATAATCACTGTGGCTGGGGAACTTTTGACTTACTTATCTCCCATGTGGGCCTCCAGGAAGCTTCTTGACTAGCTACTCCTGGGAATAAAATGCTAAGCTAGAGGGACCTATATTCAGATAAACTCTAATAAAATAAAGCTAGATACTCCAAGCTAAAATATGATACAGATTCATATATTGGCATTTTTTAAAGACTGGAGTGGAGACTTTCAGGCTCTGAGGACAAATCTAGCCCATGTAGTCCAGAATTTTATTGTTAGTTTCTACTAGAGAAGTCCCATTGAATCAATGGGATTTAGGTAAGCATTGACACAACATCCTACAATTTATTCAGTGGTTCTGCTCTAGCAGGGACTAGTCAACACAATACAGGGCTGAATTTCCCCAGAGGGCCACATCATCTTACCCAGGATGCCGTTTGTTTCGTGATTACAAAGCATGTGTATGATTTTTCATCCATTCCAAGATGCCTTTCATAAGGTTTAATTACTAGCGGTAAGAGCTTTAATCTAGAATATGATTGATTTTTGGTGACACCCATTTCTCTTTGGCCCCACATGTCACTGTAATGCAACCATGCCATCTCTCTGAAATTAATCTTTCCCAATCCCCTTTGCAGAAGTTGCTGTTCACACAGCTGCTCCAGAAGGATGGTAAAAGGCTAACAAACCACAATCAAAAGGCAGAACTTTTCACTCTCTATTTTGCTACAGATTTTTTCCAAAAAAAGAAGACATTATTGATGCTTCCATGCATCAGCAAAGACCCTGGTGAGGAATCTGGGTTTCAAATTAAAATGGGTCAGGAGTTGGAAAACCATGCTAAAACAGTGACCAGTGGCTGCACTTCAAAACTGGAAGGAGTGCTGAAGGGTTCTGTCTTGGGGTTGACACTCCAATATTTTTATCAATGATTCAGACAATCAGGTCGAGTGAATCGTTATCAGATTTGCAGATGGTATAAAACTGGAAAGAGTAGTTGACATGTTGGAAGATAGGAACAAAATTCAAAAGGACGTTGATAAACTAGAAAATTGGACTGAAATGAATAGAATAAAATTCAACAGAGACAAATGCAAAATTCACCATTTAGGCCACAAAAACTAAACACACGGGTGTAGAATGGAGGATACTTGGCTTAGCAGTACTACATGTGGAAAGGATCCTGGGATTATTGTTGGTCATATGTTGAACATGAGCCAGAAGTGTGATGTCGCAGCAAAGAAGACAAATACTATCTTAGTCTTCTCTAATAGAACCATAGTTTTCAAGTCAAGGGAAGTAACAGTCTCCTTATATTTTGTGTCATCAGGCCTCATCTGGAGCATTGTGTTCAGTTCTGGGGGCCTCGTTTTAAGAAGGATATACACAAATTGGATCGAGTTCAGAGAAGGGAGACAAGGATGGCAAGAAGTGTGGAGAACAAAATATATGAGAAGAGGTGAAGGAGCTAGGCATATTCAGCTTGATGAAGAGAAGATTGAGGGGTTACACGGTCACACTCTTTAAATACCATAATGGCTGCCCCAAACAGGAGGGTGCTGGTTTGTCCTATGCTGCCTCAGATGGCAGAACTAGGTCAAATGATTTTAAGTTATAGGACAGTAGATTTCAGCTGAACATTAGAAGGAACATCTTGACAGTGAGAGTGGTTTAGCAATGGGATCAATTGCCTGGAGAGATGAATGTCTTCAAAAAGAAGTTGGATAGCTACTGGCTGGGGATGCTTTAGCTGGAAATCCTGCATTGAGCAGGAGGTTGGACCTGATGGCCCATGAGGTCCCTTCTAACTTTATGACTGTTGCCAGGTCCAGATTAGCCAAAGTAAGCTAAGGTATATCAGGGGCTCTTAGATCATCACAGCAATATTGATTTTTGTTTCTTATTCTGTATATTTTTCAGTACACATATGTGCATGTGCAAGCTGCCAGTACAAAGATCAGCCAGGGAATTGTGCTTGTGGTACCCCGGTATAGCATGGCCCGTAAGGCTTCTACAGTCTCAAGTCTTCTGTTGCAATGGTATCCCAGCTATGAAACTCCCTTCAGTTAGTGATTTCATTCTCTTTGGACACAAAGTAAAAACATGTTTCAAGTACAGATTTTCGTAGATTAAGCAAGTATTTTGTCTTTAGCTCCCATTTTCTTGTTATTGTTTTTGAGCTGGTTTATCAGACATTTGTAAATCCTTCTTTTATACATTTGTTATGCATGACATAGATATGTGAAAGTTATAGATGTCATGATCTTGAGTTGTTGTGACTGACAATACAGGCTGTAAGATGCCCTGAGCTCCTATGAGGAAAGGTAGCATCAAATAAATCAATAAATGTGTCTATTCTACTTCAGAAAGAAAGATATTTGGAAATCTGAGAATAAATTTGGATGAATAAAATCAAGAACCACGCTTGGCTGAAAATCCGGTGACTCAGTACCAGAGGTGGAGCTGTGATTTCTGTGTTGTGCTGCCAGCTGTGAAACAAGTTGTATTCCTGGTCCCTTGCTTTTTGTTACTAACAATGGGTTCTACTTATGGGTGCCATTTGCAGGAATGGGGTCAACATTTCCTCCTGTTGCCGTGAGAAATGCCTTTGCAATGACATTATTGCCTTTTACTCTCATGCTCACTTTCTTCCCCTACCTGCAGAATATGTGTTCTGAACATGTCTAACTTACTGATCTTCACCTCTGAACCTTTTCCATTTAAGGGACCCTTTTCCTGCTATCTCTAAAAGTGTAGAGAAAATCCAGGGACTTCAGTGCAACCAAGTCATTACTTCTCGGTCATGAACTGTCCACTAGAACTCTTTTAATTATTTGAGGAATGATACAGGTGCCTTAGGGGAAAAAATCACCTAGTCAGACACTATGATTTGTTATCAAATGAGTGCTATTTTTTGGCCAAAATATTAGGCTGACCAATCTGTAGGTCAGTGATCACAAATGCAATTTGAAAGCCTGCAGGCAGCATTGCACTGGACATGAGACATGTTTTCACCCCCAGAAAAAAATAACTAAAAATCTTCCATCTAAACCTGCCCACTCAGGCTGCTGTAATTCACTGCCAGGCTTCATTCATCTAAGGCTGAAGTTCTTTTGATTCCTCTTTCAAAATGCTTCAGTAATAGTAGAAAAGCAAAATTATCCTCATCCCTCTTGAGGCATCTTTCTAAATAGAATGCATTCTATTTTATTTAAACCCTTTCTCAAATAAATTGGGATAAGGTTCAGATTTGCTTGATTGTGAAACCCAGAGAAAGTGACTGAATCTGCCCAGATCAAAAGTAGATGCTTGATCTGTAACATGTAGAAGTTGAGTTCCAAGACAAGAATCGTAGAATCATAGAAATGTAGAGTTGGAAGAGACCACACAGGCCATCCAGTCCAACCCCTTGCCATGCAGGAACACCCTCAAAGCACTCCCTTTGACAGATGGCCATCCAGCCTCTGCTTAAAAACCTCCAAAGAAGGAGACTCCACCACACTCCATTGAGGCAGCATATTCCACTGCCGGACAGCCCTGACCGTCAGGAAGTTCTTCCTGAGGTTCAGGTGGAATCTCCTTTCCTGCAGCTTGAATCCATTGCTCCTTATTCTGGTCTCTGGAGCGGCAGAAAACAAGCCCTCTCCTTCCTCTACATGGCATCCCTTCAAATATTTAAACATGGCTATCATGTCCCCTCTTAACCTTCTCTTCTGCAGACTAAACATACCCAGCTCTCTAAGTCTATCCTCATAGGGCATGGCTTCCAGGCCTCTCACCATTTTGGTTGCGCTCCTCTGGACCTGCTCCAGCCTGTAGAAGGAGGATCAGATAATTCAGAAACAAGGTAAAGCCAAAACTGCCATGCTGTTGACTAGGGCCTACACTTCTCAGAACTAGTTACTTTCACCATACACATTTTAAATATCTCTGACGTCCACCTGGAGACTTGAGAACCCAAGCTTACAATTCACAGTGAAGGACTGACTCTTTTTCAATGCTTTCTTGAAACTATTTGACAACCAGATTAGTGTCCTTCTGGCTATGAGACAAGTAGGGCCATCCTGGGGTTTGCAGTTTAAGGAGGGGTGTTTACAATGCTCAGCCAGAGAACTCTTTAGCCTCAGTAAACTACAAATCCCAGAATTCCACAGGATGTTGACAGTGGAATAATAGCACTCAGTCGCGTAGGGATGGGAGGGAGGGGGGTGATGCTCCCTGGTCGGCAATGTTTTTGGGGTGTCCCGGCCTGTAGCCACGCCCCTGCGTACCCTGGCCACGCCCCTATGTACCGTGGCCATGCCTCTCATGCCGTAGGGCCCCCCCCCCACACACTCCAAGTTCCACCACTGATAGCACTATAGCAGTGTAGGGTGGAAAGACCATAAATAACAGAGAGTGGTTATGTGTAAGAAAGTCACCTTTACCCAGGGAGGCCTCTGAATGATGATTTTCTTTCAGATGGTATCAAGTTCAAAGTCTAGGGAAAAGTTGAGACGATAATTTTGGGAACCCCAATTACTTTTTTTACAGCTGTTGCTAGCCATGAAGAGCCATAACATCACCATTTGTGTACCTTCCTGAGCTTTTGCCTCCCTGTGGCCATTAGCGTTGTTTAGACTGGTTCAACAGACGGGGCAGCTCATTTATTAATATCAAGCAAAGCAATTAGCGAACTCAGGAGCAAGAAGAACTGCTTGTTGTGAAGTGATAATGAAGCGTAGTCTTTCAAAATGGGTGACCTCATTTATCTAGGTTAGTACAATTCATAATGGAGGGAGAAATATCTAACAAAACAGAATGAGAAAATACTTGACATGATTTTAAGCAGGCAGAATAAAAGAGAAAAGAAAGAACAAAGCAAAAAGAATGTCTTATTTTATGATGCGCTCAACTAAAAGGTGTGCAGCTTCGATACATGTACAGGATGGTTAAAAATGATGGTGGAGGGAATCTACAGTTTCTGTAAGATTTTGTCCTTGAATCTTGCAGTTATTGGAGACCTTTTCAGGTGTTCAATAATACATTTTAATCCAGGGGTGGGAATCACACAGCTCTCCAGATGTTGTGAGACTGCATGTCTTAGATGTTTTATTGAGCAAAGTCAATGGCGAGGAATGCTAGAAGCAGCATCTGAACATTTGAAGAGCCACACAGTTCTCATTTCTGCTTTAACTGAACACAAGGGGGAGATGGAAGTTGCTAACCCTACTCCCTCTATTGTGATTTCTCTCACACTCCTCACATGGAGAGTGACAGCCTGAAGAAGATCTTCAAAGAGAGTGCTCAAGCATGGACAATCTCTACATGAAGACGGTGGCTCCACTCTTTAGACTGTTGTCCTCAACTGGACAGTGAAGATGGAGGAGTTGGGGATAGTGTACTCCCATACTTAGGTTTTTCCTTAAAACATAATACAGTACACCTGACTAGAAATTCAGGCTCCTCTTTTCTAAGGGAATTGAATTTTTGTTCTGTCAAGCTCACACTTAGTTTTTTTTTTACAAAATGGGGTGCCATGAGTTTCATTTTTGCTGTGATGGGGGATTGGCAGGGAGGGCTGACAGGGCAGAGAATGAGAAGATCATTTAGACAATGCTTAGAATGGAGCATGGTTTCCCAAACTATGATTGCATTTCAGTTGTTCCATTTCAGAAACAGAACAGCATTGATAGTTCTAGTTTTTTGTTGTTGTTGTTGATGATGATAATTGGATTTATCTTTATTGAACACTGCTGAGATGACTGTATCTGCCCTTGGAGGACTGGGTAAAATGGGCCAGGTTTGACCGAGTAATCTTTACGATTTGTCACAATGGACCAGGCATCCTCAGTGTTTCAAGCAGCCTTCCTAGCCAGTTCCCAAGACGTCTGGAGCCTCGCTGGTGGCTTTAGCATTTATTTATACCACCCAAAACCTCCATTTTCCAGCACCCCACAAGTTCCTGCCATGAGAGAATAAAAGTATTTTGGAGATCCTTCTTTCTTTATAAACATAGCCTCATAAGTAGCACATGCATATCAGTGCATTGCACCTTTTTTCTGTGTATGAAAGGTAGGGGAAAAAACCCACATTTCTGCTTAGGAAAAAAAAAATCATGCATTTGTGCTCAGACAAGTACTGCCAAAAGTGCAGAAAATCTCACAGTAGCCTTGCAGCTGGGTGTGTTTTTTCCTAGCAGAGTTCTCTTAGCACCAGGAAAGCTCTTTCTTAACTGAGAAAAAAAAAATATGTCGGTGTATAAGATGCACTTTTTTCCTAAAAAATATCCACTGAAAATGGGGTGCATCTTATACACTGATGCGTCTTATACACAGGCAAATATAGGTAATTCCCACCAGGGCTAAATGCATAGTAAAGGGAGGAGGATTGAAAGGAGCGTTCACACGACCCCTCCGTTCATTCTTCGTCCCTTTCTTATTCATTTTGCCTTGGCAGGGTACTAAAAATTTTTTTCCAGAAAAATACCCCTTGGAAAATGGGGTGCATCTTATATGCTGATGCATCTAATATGCTGGCAAATACAGTATAGTTGGGAACAGGGCTGGATGTACTGTGGAAATGAGCGTAAGAGAAAACTAAATAAATGGGCCAAGGATCCAGATAACACCCCACTGACCAGAAAATATGGCATCTTTTGAATTGAGGAAACACCTTAGGCACCCAAACAATTGACGAAACATGCTCAGCAGCTACAGTGGTTCTTGCCATTCCCATTGGCAGACAGCTCCTGTGTGATCATACCTATAATTTACATGAAACATGGAGATATATTCTGAGCCCTGCTGGAGCTTGTGTTACCAGACTACATACCTCCCAGATTTGATATGGTTTAATTGGTGAAATATAACTTAATTGGCAATATGTATTGGTTGGCATTGATAGAAAATGAATCCTGATGTGGCTGTAAGGCCAGGCTGGACAAAGGAAAAATACTGGCTGAACACACACAAGGACCCTGTAAACTTTGGAGGAAAGATCCTGATAGTTACCCTGCCTCTTGCAGCCTTCTTAAGTATAACTAATCAATCCTCCATTTTAGCGCTGAATTGTGGGTACTGCTGGAGGACCTCAAGGGATCCTCCACCTTTTGGGATAACACTTGTGGAAGGTTCACTACCAAACAGAGGTGGTATTCTTTTTCAAAACTCCAGGCTGTTGGTACCAGAGTTGGTGCAACCTTGAAATTTCATGATTCTCCACCCCTTATCTTGCTCCAAATGGCACAACAGGTCCAAGTGCATGCTCCTCCCAGCCCTCTCCCCAGTTCCCTCTTCATGTGGCTGAGTTTTTGATGCTCCTACTGGCCCTTACCAGCCCTGGAATAATATAGTTGGAAGAGAATGCAAAGGCCATCTGAACCAACCCACCACCTTCCAAGCAGGAATACACAAGTAAAACACTCCCAAATGTTGGCCATCCACCTTCTGCTTAAAGACTCCAAAAAAGGAGAGTCCAAAACACTGTTAGCCAGTCTGTTTGACTGTGAAACAACTATGTTTGGACAGAATCTTCTTGAATCCATTGATTAACGTTCTAGCTTAAAACATTCTAGGGTGCCTATCACACAATGCTGTTATAGTGATGAATTAATTCTGCCTTTGCCTCAACCTTATTGTGTGACTTTGTGGCTCTCCAGTGTTGTGCTCTAGGGTCATTGGGAATAATTTTTTGTTCATGCTAGAAACAATCTGAATGGCCTCATTTCTGCTATTTCATGGCTCATGAAACAGTTTGAGTACAAATGTCTTGTTCTGTTTAGAGTAATTGCATAGTGGGCACAGTGTAGGTGTGGTCTGGGTGCCCTTCCCTTGAGGATTTTCAAGGAAATCACTGGCAGGGAAGCCTCAAACTGCTTCCAGTGCTTGAGAAGACAAGATTTCCAAAGAGAATAGCTGTGTTTCCTGGTCTGTTTCCTATGCTCTGGATTGTTCACCCCTTTTTAGACTTTTTGGGGAAATTTTAAAATACAAGTGGCTTGCTGTTGCAAGGCAATACTTGTGCAGTCTGGACCTGTTAATCTTTGGAAGTCACTAATTCTGATGTGTCTACTACATGGCAATGCTTTCCAAAGATCTCTCCTCTGTTTTCCTGCAGTAAAATGCACAACAGTGCTACTGCTACAGTGTTACTGTTTTAAAAATTATTTGAATTATGGTTAATTTTTACTTTTTAAAGGCAGCAAGACAATAGTGCTGTGACATAATGCTGCAATTGCATTATTATAACTTATTTAAAAAAAATCAAAGGGAAATCAATCATGATTCAGAAGATGGAGAAACACAGTGGTATGAACAGTATTGTTAGTGCTGAGGAAGTTATAATGTTGAAAAAAAGCTCACTGGAAGTTACCCTATAAGTGCAAGTGTGGTGAAAATTCAATACATAGCATCAGCATTCAGCTGTCTTCATGCGTATGGGTAAAGTGGTTTTCAAATGAGAGAAACCAGAACAACTGCCTGGTTTGATAAGCATCTATATCAAGAAAAAACAAACAAACAAACTCTCTATTGCCTACTTGACATGCCTTCAGATATTTAAATATGACTATTGTATCACTTCTCAGTCTTCTCCCCTGAAAACTAAACATTCCAGCTCCTTGAACTCTTCCTCATAGGCTTGGTTTCTCATCATTTTACCATCCTGCTCACACTTCTTTGAATATGTTCCACCTTATCAATATCCTGTGGTGACCAGAACCAGACATAGTCGTCCAGATGAACAGTGACCAGAGCAGAATAGTGATACTATTACTTCCCTTGATCTGGACATTGTACTCCTGCTGATGCAGCCAAGAACTGCATTGGCTTTTTGGCCAACACATAACACTGTAGGTACATATATTATCCTGTAGTCTACTAAGACCGCTAGATCCTTTTAATGTATATTGCTTTCAAACCAGGTGTGATGTTACTGCCCTGGCTAGTCCAAGCTTTGGGGATATTTAGAGATATCATCTTGATATCACAATTTGGCTTCACTTCTCTCTTCATCTCCACGTGCTTGCGAGGCCACCAGACAAGCACGTAAACAAGCTCGGCCGTTAATAGCCGTAATATTCAAAATACAATACAGGCAGGCCAGAAATAGCTGACTCACTGCTTTAGGAGAACTCCAGGCAAGTACTCTAATTAAGTATGCACGCCACTTACAAAAGAGCCTCTGCCCTGCGATGTCAGCTTGATGGGTTAACTATACAATACCCAAGTACTCTGCATCTGCATACTGGCTACTCTATTGAGAACTGCTACAATAACTCAATCGTTCAGATTCTGACCTTTCGGAGGCTTTATCTCCAACTCCAAATCTATTTTTTCCCCCAAGTATGGCATAGCCCGCAGTCACAATTCTCCTTATAAAAACCCTTGATTCCGAGACCTTCCTCGGAAAGCTCCCGAGTTTCATCCCGCCTTGCTGCTGCTTTGCTTGGCAAGTCTCCCCTCAGTCCCACGTGCTGAGCTACATCGCACCCCAGTTTCGCTCTCTATTTTTCCTGGGCTTCAGGACAGGTGAAGTATCACCCAAACCAGCAATTCCTCTAAAAATCCCTCTATACCACTCCAACCTTTATTTTCTTTAGTTATCTTGTATGAGTGTGTCGCATACACTGTTTTGCTTGTATTTAATAAACATCATTTATTATTTCAACTTCTGTGTTCTCCTTGACTCGACCCGACCCCGTAGACATAGGGTTCAAGATCTCACTAAGTTACCCTGCCTCTCATAACGTTAAGCAGTGCTCTGAGCTAATTTTCCCCACCTTTAGTTGAGCACATTTTGGTGTCCCTCCCGGGACCCCCAGTACACAGGGTAACAGTGACACATCCTATATTTGTGCGTTTCATTCTCGCTACCTTTAATTTATCCCTGTTAAAATTTATTTTGTTAGGTTGGGCACAGCTCTCTGACCTTTTTAGGTTATTTTGAAATTTAATCTTATATTAGCTCTCTCTCCTACTTTGGTGTCATCTGCTAAGCATTGATAAGCATGATAAGCATGCCTTGTATTCCATCATCCAAGTCAGAATATGCCAGAATATCATGTAGGACCTTGTCAAAAGCTTAATTCGGTTTGTTAACATCCTCGTCCACAAGACAATTGTTGTACACTTTCTGCCTCAAAGTTGAGAGACAGAGTTATTTTTGCCTACGTGTGAGTCTTCCTCCAATCAAACTGTGTCAAGACCAGTTACCATGAGCTTCCTTATTGAATGGCTGTTACAGTAGCTACAAAGTATATGTCTAGAGTGGCTAGGTCTGAATTTGGCTCCTCCACAGAATTGAACTTTTGAATTTTAGGTGGCATCCTTGAGTTCCGGACTGGCCTCACCCACCAAGGTACTTCTTGGACAGAGAGTATTATACAGGTGGTTGCTGTTCCACTTGAGTCTTACCTGAGCAACAAAGTTTTGAGTTGTGGTCTGTTCCTGTATGCCTGGTTATTTTTCAATCCTGTCTCCCATCTTGCTTTTTTATCCTTGCTATCTGGTTTGTCTTTCAGAAACCCTCTCACAGTGGAGTTTTCTTAGAGATATGTGCCTCAACAATCAGACTTGCACAGTAATATTGTGTTTACCTCTGACCTTCATAAGACAAAGCAGATCATCCGTGAGATATGCATTTAACAATCACGTGCTATGAGGAACCTTCATTACCACTTGATGAAGCACTTCTTCTAAATACGTACTAAATGTATCATCTAATTTGATTCTGATTCTTATTCTTCAATTTTAATTATGGCATTTGCACAGTTCTCAGTTCTTTGTTCACTCATTTGAAGTCAGTACCCATGTGCAAATGTTCTCGCTCTCACACATCTTAAAATAGGGCTGGGCAACTTCTTGGAGCTACCTGTGGCTCCCCATACCCTTTTTGTGCCCCATGCCAAGATAAAAAAAAAAAATTGCACTTAAAAATGGATAAGTTCCCTACAGTCAATGGGGAAAGGAATTAATTGTATAATTGTCTGTCCGTCTGTTTTTGAACAATTAATTCTATATTGTTTCTGAGGTATGTATCATATTAATCAAAATCAAGTTGAGTACATTTAAGGTTAATTGGATAATTAATATGGAAATTCATTTATTAATAATTAAATTAATCTTTCCTAATGAGCAGTGAATTGTATTTGTTAATAAAAATTGAATATTAAACATAACAGAAGATAAATACAGCAATACTTCCTTTTTTTCTGTTTTATGCCCCCCCTTTAGTCCCCCCCCCCACTGTCCACTCCTTCCCTTTAGGCCATGAATACTTACCCAGCCTGAAAAGTAGCCCTTGGCTCTGCAGAACAGGTTCACCCCTGCTTTAAAGTAGTCAGGTTTTAAAGTAGCCATATCTTCAAAAGCAGGTAGCATTGTATTCCGTACCAGCTGTGAAAATAAAAGGTATTTTTGTTAATAATATGCAAAGAATAATAATGTTTTAAAAAGCCCTGTGCATGTGTGCATATTTTTTCAGCAAATGAATAAAAAATTAAACAAACGACTCTCTCCCCCGTACCCAGTCAGTTATTTACCAAGGCCACACTGCCGGGGGAACTTTTTCTTACCACTGTTTGAGCTGGGACTTTGGATTTTCTCATTCTGTCATGTAGGGAAGAGGAAGAAGAAGCAAAGCATTTTCAGCTGGTTTTGCAAGCACAGGTTACACCCGATGGAACTCATCCATTTTGGTTTCCTTCTCACTAGGAGAGAGGATCGTGCATAGGGATCCCTCTTCCATTATCTCCAGTCATTCAGTGACTGCTGGATTCTTCCCAACATGACCTCATCTGGAATACTGTGTCCAGTTCTGGTGTGGTGGGGTCAGTCTAGATGACCTCTAGGTATGGGAAAAACAGTTATTTCTTTCTGAGTTTGTAAAGAACTGTGGGAATGCAATGGAACCTTGAGAGCTTGAAATGTTGGCAGCTCGCCTCTGATTGGCAAGCTCGTTTCTGCTAGACCTTGATACATTAAGAATTGCAACATTAGAGAATGGTCTATTGTGCCGGTAGGAACCTTTGTATGTATCTGTTTCCTTTCTTGAACATGTGATGACTGTACTGGAGAATGTATAAATTGCTGTGAATATGAAGAGGAGGGGCTCGGTTTCTTTTGGGAGATATCCCAACCGAGGCTTGCCGGCAAAATAAAATCTTTTTTCCTAACCGAAAGGGTCTTATCTCTGGTCGCTGCTTCATTTGGGGGCTCGTCCGGGATATGGGGCCTTTTGCCCTCTTGAGCGGCCACCGCCCCCGGGTCTCTTTGCCCCACCGATTGGGGACCTTGGGCGCCCCCGATGTTTAATCGGACGGTCCTCCTTGTGAGGGTGTTGAACCAGGGGAACGGTTTTGCCAGCCAGGAACCCAGGAACGGTTTGGAAAATTGATACAGACACGGCCATAGGTAAGTGTGTTAGTGCCTCCCCCTAAAGTGTGGGACACTGGGGAGAAGAGGGGCCTGATCAACCCCTTTCAGCTTTGCCCTAGTACCCCACTGCTGTTGTGGGTGAAGCCGCAGAGCTTTTGGTTAATTTTGGTTGTGGTATTGGAAGTGGGAGCTTTTGGTTAATTTTGGTCGTGGTATTGGAGGTGGGAGGTTGTGTGTTGGTGTGAATGCGTGCAAGGATGGTCGTGTGACGCCGCAGTTTCCAAGTCATACCGTTGAGTTTCCGGATGCTTGGGTCGGCGTGATTGAGTGTAGTCTCTCCCCCTTTGTGTCGATCCGTGGGACCCCTTACCCACGGGTCAACTCCCCTTTTCCTTCTGTGTGTTTGTCCACTTGGGGAGGAAATGGGAGGGAGCAGCAGCCAACAGACACTGCTTCAGTCAGACTCTGCTTCGATGTATGTAGGAAAAACCCCAAGAAAGGGTTAACTAGAGACGCACTTTTCAGCAGTTTCTCGCCTGGTTTGAGGTAACAGACAAACACTGCTTTAATGCTTCAATGTATGTAGGAACAAAAAAAAAATTCCAAGGTTTGTGTGTAAGCAAAGTGGCATTTCACCTAGTTTCTGGTTTCTTTCTTTTTTTCTGTTCCTCTCCTGTGCTCAGAGCCGCCTTATCCCCCCCTTTGCAGCCCCTCCTCCTCCTCAGGCTCTAAGATTCAGATTTAACCCTTGAAGGACCAACTCCCTAGCATTCAGTTCAATATTCAATAGGGGCTGATGTTGGAGAAAAACTGGAGACAGTTCTACCCAGAAAAAAAAAAGTAAAGATGAAAATTGCTGTTTTCAATGGACTAGCAAGCCCATTTAAGCCACGAGGCTTGGCTATAACAGGAATTAAGTCAGTATGTTAATAAGAAAACAAACCTTTTGACCAGGAAAAAAAAAAAAAAGGAGGCTTGATCTTGAATAAGGGAGACATGCCTAAGGAACTGGAAAAGTTATAATGGACGTCTGGATGGTGCAAGAAGCAGCCCTTCAAAGAGCCCTTCAAAGGCATTGAAAAGGCACATCAGAGGAAGCATTAAATTATTAAAGAGCAGAAAATGCAAGATTAGGATCTTCCTACCTGGACACACGCATGTCTCCTCGAAAGCAAGTTTGATTTACTTGGCACATGTGCCTCCAAGTAAACCCCTCCCTGCTGGAGGGAGAAATAGGGGGGAAAAAAAATCAAGTAAAACCTGAAAAATTCATTTTAGTATAGAGGGAGCAACTCATTTCAGCCTTCCTTGGCTGTCCTGCTGCCCCTAAGAGTAAAGGGGATCATGGCTTCTGGCAGCCCTCTCCTGCCTCCCTGTTCTGCCTGCCTCCACCCATTTCTCTGCTTGGGAGGGTGCATTTTATAAGAAGAACATGGATAACCCGAAGAAACAGCCCTTAAAGGATTCTGGTCAGTTCATACTGAGTAGAGAAGAGAAGGTGCCTCTGCCCCCCCCATGTGTATATTGTGCAACATCTGGAAAAAGGGTGAATCAGAGATACCCCATTCTGAGAAGCAGCCAGCAGCAGGAGCAGCGGAGACTACCAGAGACAGCGGTAGGAGCAGCAGACGAGATGGGGCTATAGATGGGTGAGGCAAAGGGGGGACAGGCAGCAGGGTTCCCCCCTTTTGATGACAGCAAGCTGCTCCAAACCCCGCAAAGCCACGGGCCCCAGCATGAGGGAACTGCTAACCAAGACGGCAGAGACAAGTGTGGCAGAGAAGAAGCAAGAAGGAAGAAAGCAATGTGTGGAAAGGAAATGCCCATAAATCGTGTTTTTCCAATCAGAGCCTGTGAGAGAGAACAGTCATTAACAATTGGAATGAGAACGAAACTACTTTTCTTGAAAATAGTAACAGTGTGTGATTCAAGATTTTCAAGCTTCTGTCCTGCAAGTGTCTGATTCAGCATATGATGAACAGGTGGCTGCACAGATGCCAACTGTACATTATGAATTCCCCAGTGGTTACAACTGTGACTTTGGTGCTGAGTGGCTAAAAAAAAAAAATTCCTGAAGGCTTGTTTGACCCTTCCAATGTAAAGGGTTTATCTGGCAACACAATGCTTGGTGTGAGCCACGTGGTCACAACGAGTGTTGGAATGTGTGATATAGACATCAGGCCAGGTATCTATGGTAGTGTGATTGTAGCAGGAGGCAATACGCTACTGCAGAGCTTCACGGACAGGCTGAATAGAGAACTCTCCCAGAAAACCCCTCCAAACATGCGACTGAAGCTGATAGCAAACAACACAACAGTAGAGCGAAGGTTTAGTTCCTGGATTGGAGGTTCCATTTTGGCTTCTCTGGGTACCTTCCAGCAGATGTGGATTTCCAAGCAAGAGTATGAAGAAGGAGGCGAAAGCAAAGCGGCTGGGAGGAAAGGAGAAGCGAGCCAGGGCGACTAACCACAGGAAAGGCTGGCAAGGCAGCGCTGGAGATCCAGCTGCAAAGACCCCACCAATGAGCCCCGTGTGGAGGTCTCTGGTCTCCAAGAAGAGGCAGCCAGAGTCCAGGAGCTGGTAGGGGAAAGAGGGAGCCGGAGGAATTGCGCTTGAAGAATGACTCTAGCAGCGAAGAGCTGAGAGACCTGCAAAGACAGACTGTCAGCAAGCTGAAAGGGGAGCTGGCTTCTGTGAAGGCACTGGAGGAGAGAGAAGCAGAGCTGAGAGGATAGGTTCAGCGGAATCTGACTGTATTGGCTTTGCAAACCAAGGTGTCTGTGGCCAGCTGTCAAGTGAAGACTGAGGAAAAGGTTTTGTCCCTTATCCCACAGATAGAGAAGGGCAAGGGCTTGGAGCTGTGACATCCTGGAAGGAGAAGTTGGCAGCAAGAGCATGGAGAACAAAGGGAAAGGCAGAGTCCTAGATGCAAAGCAGTCCAAATTGCAAAGGGCCCCCCCACCAGTTCCCGATAGAACGGCAATTGGTAAGGCTCTCTGGCCCAGCCCCAGCAGGCTAAGGAGGTGATAGAGCACCTCTGAGCTGGGAGGAAGAGGTGATAGAGCACCTCTGAGAGGCGATAGAGCGCCTCTCCAGGTTGAAGTGGAACTGCGGCTGAAGGACTCTCTGACTGAGAAGGTGAGGAAAAAGGAGTGGTTGAGCTGAAGGCTGTGGGACAGCCAGGAGACCAACGCCAGCCCCAAAAGCCCACACCATATAGGCTCAAACAACAGACCTGCATTTGTCCACAAGATCATCAAAGATTGAACCACTGCTCTAGGAATCGTGGAAAGGATGAAACAAAATCCTGAAGACACAGTAGTTCAATGTGTATGGCCCAGACAACAGCCCTGGCTATGTCTTTGGACTGGATGCCAACACAGGGCAAGTGGCACGATACCACCTTCCTAGCCCTTTTTTACAGAGACTTCTCACTCTTATTCCATGTGCAGCCCACAACAGAGAAACCAGGAGTGTTTTTGTTCTTCCCATAGCCCCATTATGATAAGGCATAGGATAAGGTGCACACCTCACAGAACCATAAGGTTGTCCCCTTTTTAGCCAAAGTATGAAGCCATTTTGGGAGGATTAAGGAGAGACAGAAAGGAATTGGGAAATAAAACTCTACAGGAGGAGGTTAGTGCATTAGGAAAAGTTATGAGTAAAATAAGGAAGTATATGTTAGAATAGTGACTCCCCTTTCTACAGACACAGGCACACCCCTTCCAACCAGGAGATATGGTTGAAGGATTGGGGGCCACTTGGTCCTGGGTGGAGGAGACCCTATCAGGTAGTAGTGACAACTCGCACTGTAGTCAAGGTAGCAGGACTGAAACCTTGGATACATTACACTAGGGTAAAAAGGGCATTTACTGATTGGACTGTAATCTCATCACAAGAAAACCTTCTGCAACAGAAATTGTCCAGACGAAAAGGGGGGAGAGAAGATTCAGACTAGACTCTGCTGTGGTCATACCAGGGAATTGACCACTCTACGCACAGTCAGATCTGCAACAGGTGAATGAAAAATCTAGGCTAGCCCCTACTGCTATCACACGTCTGGAAGCTGGTAGCTCTACGTACGGTCAGACCTAGCAACTGCAGAGGAAGAAGATTGGGACTGGGCCCTGTCATAGTCACTCCGGAGGCTGACTATTCTACGCACGGCCAGATCCCCTATGGAGGATGATGGTGAGCAATGAGTGTTAGTGAAATAGTAACAATAGTAGTGTGTATACTCTTTGGAATTTTAGCTCTGGTGTATTTTCTGTACATGTATAGAAGGTACTGGTGTGGAATAAGTAGGTTTGGACCTCTGTTTGGCTCCGAGGATGAAGTGGATAATGGTGATAGGAGTGTGGGGCATGATGTGTGGAATGATTGAGGCCAACTGGTTTAAGCAACACGCCGCACATATGTTTCAACAACGTGGACCCAATGTCACTCTGATTTATGAACATCCGCAGACTGTGGCAGAATTTGGTTTTATGCCCTCCCTCATTAATGAACCGGGAGTGGTTGTAGGAGCCCTGCAGTCAACATTAAAGGGAAATCCCAATATGTTTGCAAGAGTTGATACGGGCCCTTCAGCAAGAAATTGAAGAGCTCAATCAGTTATTGTTACAACATCTGATGGCCTTGGATCACCTATTAGCTAGTAAAGGGGGGCTGGTCCTCCTTAAATAAGTTCCAGGAAGAAACCAGATTTCATAATGGTAAATGGATATATGGTCTACCTCCAGGGATGAGTTGGTTGTGTGGAAACTGGGGAGGGAAAGTATTTCCCTAGGTGTGAAACAGCACCTGTGCCTTTGAGAGTTTGGCCACTGTGGGTATCACCTTTCACCCAGTGCACCAACCAATGCAGGCATGGGATAGGTAGTTTGGCTGGACAAGAATGAAAAAGCTTATGATGAAAGCTATGGGTATGATCCTGACAACACGAATCTGAGAGGTTGGGAGTCATCATGTTCCCCATGGTGGGAGTTGTTTTTAATGTAAGGCAGATGCGTGTAGGTTGTCAGCCCAGCATGAAATAGCTTTAGACTATCTCCTCAGCCGTGACATGAGGAAGGTTTGGGTGTATGGCTATTATGTAAAAGAATCTGGATGTGAAAAAAAAAAAGAAAAAGAAAAAATGCATTCTGAAGTATTCAATATTAGAAAGTCATTCTTGTAGTCTGCAAACACGTGAACATGATTATCTGGCTCCCTAATTAAGCATGGGTACAGGCACTGCTTGTGGAATTGCTTTGTGCATAAATAATGGCCTTCTTAAATCTGCCTGTTAGTACGCTGCTTGTTAAAGTATTTTCAACCTGTAATGAATGAAATAATGGATGATAAAGACTGCTGTATATGCTCTGATGGCACATACTGAATAATTATGCTTGAATTGCAAAAGAATTCAGCATAAAAGGGGGGAAATGTGGTGGGGTCAGTCTAGATGACCTCTAGGTATGGGAAAAACAGTTATTTCTTTCTGAGTTTGTAAAGAACTGTGGGAATGCAATGGAACCTTGAGAGCTTGAAATGTTGGCAGCTCGCCTCTGATTGGCAAGCTCGTTTCTGCTAGACCTTGATACATTAAGAATTGCAACATTAGAGAATGGTCTATTGTGCCGGTAGGAACCTTTGTATGTATCTGTTTCCTTTCTTGAACATGTGATGACTGTACTGGAGAATGTATAAATTGCTGTGAATATGAAGAGGAGGGGCTCGGTTTCTTTTGGGAGATATCCCAACCGAGGCTTGCCGGCAAAATAAAATCTTTTTTCCTAACCGAAAGGGTCTTATCTCTGGTCGCTGCTTCACTGGGAACCTCAGTTCAAGAAGGCTATTGACAAACTGGAACATGTCCAGAGGACCAAAATGGTGGAGCGTCTGGAAGCCCTGCCCTACGAGGAGCAGCTTAGGGAGCTGGGTATGTATAGTCTGCAGAAGAGAAGGTTAGGAGGGGACATGATAGCCATGTTTAAATATTTTGAAGGGATGTCATGTCGAGGAGGGAGCGGCCTTGTTCTCTGCTGTTCCAGAGATTAGGACAAGGTGCAATGGATTCAAGCTGCAGGAAAGGAGATTCCACCTGAACCTCAGGAAGAACTTCCTGATGGTTAGAGCTCTTTGGCCATGGAATCTGCTGCCTCAATGGAGTGTGGTGGAATCTCCTTCTTTGGAGCTTTTTAAACAGAGGCTGGATGGCCATCTGTCAGGAGTGCTTTGATGTGTGTTCCTGCATGGCAGGGGGTTGGACTGGATGGCCCCTGGGGTCTCTTTCAGCTCTAAGATTCTATGAGATGGAGGCTGAGATGGTGGAGGGGGATAGGAGAGAGAAGCCTGTGATAGAGTGGTTTCTGACTTTTCAATGGCTGGAGGCTCTCCCCTTCCAGTACAGCACATTCACTCTTTAAAATATTTTTTAAAATGTCTGATTTGAAAAAAAAAATTGCTCAAATTACAGGCGCTAGACATTTGGCTGAATATCTATTCAAGTTGATTGCTGAAGGGGGAAATACATCAAAAGGAGTGAAAGAATGCAACTTGAGAATGGGAAAAAAATGAAAAAAAATGAAAACTTCAGAAGGAGAAGGAAACAATCCACTCCACCCTCTTGCATCTCTCCTTCTTTGTGTCTTCAGCTAACAAAAAATTGCCTCAGCCATTCTGGCTGTTCAAAAATACATCCTCCTGCAAAAAAAGACCTTAACTCAAACTGCACCTCATTCGAACTTGGTTTTACAGGGCCCGTTTGCAACAAAACAAACATTCTTTACAATGAAGACTTTTCTTATCACAACATTTTTTGATGACTTTGCCAGTATTGATTACCTTATTTTGTAAACCATCTCCTGAGCTTGGCAGACAGCTGACATGTGAAAAATAATGAATTAGCAGCTTAAAATAGGTGTGGAACACAAAATGGAGTGAAGGTAGGGGCTAAGCTCTCCTTATTCAGTGCTCTTCATGTGACTGATTAAAACACACTGGAAAAACTTTAATTAATGATTCATTCAATATAATTCTCTAGACGAGGATGGCTCACATCTGGGTAACAGCTGGGCTAAGGCACTAATTCATTCACTAAGTAGAGGTAAGAAAAGGGAGGGAAAAACACCTCCTGATTGGGAATACATCATCCTTTCACCTCTTGGATAATATATCGTATTTGGTTGGAAGACAGATGGAGACCCATAACTAAGGACCTAGAAGCCTGAAAGCAACGTCCTCTAGCACTTTAAGCAGGAGTAGTGCTGACAACAGTTGTGTTTGCTTACTGTTACAAAATCAATGTAAGTTCACTATTGTTTTCGGTGAACGCGCTGCTTAGTGGGAATAGTGGGAATTTCTTTCTCACTGTCACTGTGTATATGGCAGGGCGGTGTATAACATGAGGGATCCGTTTCAGGATCCTTTGCATTATACGATTTTCATGTATGACATGGAAACACACACATACCCTGCCACTGCTGGTCAGCATGAGATTGTCGATGGTGTCTTCAGCTGAGACATGGAAGCAGGTGTTTGTGTGTGCCAACCTTGCTCTTTTATTCCCAGATGAAAGGGTAGGGTCAGCATACACCTCCTGCTGCTGTGTCCCTGCTGAAGGCACCACCTAAAGAGGTGGTGGGGTCTCGTTCTCTGGATGTCTTCAAGGAGAGGCTAGAGAGCTATCTGCTAGAGATGATCTAGCTGGAAATACTGCATTGAGCAAGGAATTGGACCTCATGGCCCATGGGGCCTCTTTCAACTCTTTAATTCTGTCTTTCTGTGATTTACCAGTACCCTGGGTTCAAGGCCCAAAAAAGTAGGGAGGAAATCCATATATTCAACCTTCCAAATGCATTCCTTGGTGGCAGGAAGGAGATGAATGCTGACTATCCTGGTATAGGTGGAGTCTTAATATAGGTACCACCAAATGTTTCCCACCAGGCAGTAGGAAAACAGTGAGGGAATTTAAACTTCTGTTTTTCTTCTTTGCAGAAAGGAAACAACCAAAATGAAGCAGCTGAAGCACCACCTTTACTAGCTGAAGTTGCATGAGCTGCCGAAGAAGCCATGCCACCTTTTTTGGCATCTGAAAAAGCTAAGCATATATACTATTGGAAAAGTATACACACACATGTACACAGAATCCTTTAGTCTATAGCGAATTATTTTTTAAAAAGGTGTACTTTAGGATAACCTTCATGATTGTTCTTCTTTTTCTCCTCCTCCACTTCCTCCTCCTTTGCTGATTAACTTTGAGAGCTTATGTTGATCCACCAGCAGCAGCAGCTGATGTCATATCAAGATTCTGAGAGTGGAGATTAAACCTAGATTATGGCTGAGAGAGCTTTGCTGTGAATTAACAGACAAAAATAGGTTATGATTCATTCTACCTTCTGTCCAGGGCAGATGCCAACCTGCAATTTTTGTATGTTTAGGGATAAAGGATACCAATGAAAGATGGAGAGAGTTGGAAACAGTGAATTGATGAGCATACGTTGCCTCCCACAGATGCTCCCCTTGGCCTAAAAGAAGGCTCTCTTGTAAAATATTGTCCACACTAGATGGTTATGTAAGGACAGCCACTAATTTTCCCATAATGTCCAAGAATGGTGAGAGCCAGCATGGTATAGTGGTTTGAGCACTGGACTACAACCCTGGAGACCAGAGTTCAATTCTCCGCTCAGCCATGGAAACCCACTGGGTGACCCTGGGTACATCACACTACCTGCTCTATACATATTTTTTATGCATACATTTGCTCTGCTGTAGTGATGATAGAAGTCTAATGAAGTGATTATCAGTGAAAAGCCATACAGAAGTCTAGTTCACTTCAAAAGTTGGTAGGCAAAGGTTATTCACACACACAAAGTTTCACACTGCTTTCTAACATGTGCATAACCAAACAAAAGATTAATAAACCAAGGCAAGCAGCAGAATATTCCTTAACACCTATGTGGCAGGAAGGTACAACATAACCCTTTCCATCCTGGGAATAGCTGCACCTATTGAATTTGGTGAGTCCAAATTTCAGTTAATATTATTTCCATTTGCTTTGGAAGAATTTATTGCAGCTCCAAAATTTCTTCCCATTTAGAATGGCAAGAATTTGAAATTTTAAACTGAAAAATGAGAAAAAGCAAAACTAACCCATATCTCTATCTACATAGGTGTCTTCATATAAATCTACCTCATCCAGATGCTCCTTTCCTCAGGTTTTCTCCATTTTAGTAGCCTAATCTTGGGAGGGAGGGAGGGCACTTTTTGTTACTTCTAAGTAGACAAAGCGAATCAGAGCTCTATGAACCTATAGAAAATAATACAACATATCCGCAATTACATGCTGATCTGTTTTCTACTGATCTCAGATCCAGCCCACATACTTAGTTGAAAACAGAACTTGGAAAAATTCCTTCTTCTTGGTTCATGCTGGCAAATCTAGCCAGTCCCTCCTGTAACATTAAGAAAATAAATAATGGTGCTGTTATTTTTCCCCTTCATCTGTCACTGAAAAATAGGTGATCCATATGTTTTGCTGGATGAAGAGTTAGCATTTTCCTTAGCCCATAAAAGGATGGATTTAGTCTCTAGTGGCATTCATAGAACCATAGAATCATAGAGTTGGAGGAGACACCTGGGGCCATCCAGTCCAACCCCCTGCCATGCAGGAACATACATCAAAGCATTCCCAACAGAGGCCATCCAGCCTCTGCCTAAAAACCTCCAAAGGAGGAGACTCCACAACACTCCAAGGCAGCATATTCCACTGTCAGACAGCTCTGACCATCAGGAAGTTCTTCCTGAGGTTCAGGTGGAATCTCCTTTCCTATAGCTTGAATCCATTGCTCGTTGTCCTAGTCTCTGGAGCAGTGGAAAACAAGCCTGGAAGCTTTCCTTTGCTTGTGGCAAACTTTCTACAAGCCCTCTCCTTGCCTGTTCCTTGCTTCTAGCACCTGGCTCCTGATACCTTGGATTGATCCCCTGGCTCCTGGATTTTGGACTCTGATTTTTGCTTGTCGCTCTGGCTTAGGTAAATGGACTGCTTATGAGTAATTGCTTGCTTTGACTCCTCCTGGTGGGACTCTGCTATCTCTCCCTCTCCCTTCTCTGGGCTGGCTTGCCACCCGGGTCTCTGACCTTGACAGAATCTCCTTTCCTGTAGCTTGAATCCATTGCTCTTTGTCCTAGTCTCTGGAGCAGCAGAAAACGAGTTTGCTCCCTCCTCAACATGACATCCCTTCAAATATTTAAACATGGCTATCATGTCCCCTCTTAACCTTCTCTTCTGCAGACTAAACATACCCAGCTCCTTAAGCCACTCCTGATAGGGCATGGCTTCCAGACCCTTCACCATTTTGGTTGCCCTCCTCTGGACACATTCCAGCTTGTCAATATCCTTGAATTGAGGTGCCCAGAACTGGACACAGTATTCCAAATGAGGCCTAACCAAAGCAGAATAGAATGGTAACGTTCCTCCCTTGATCTAGACACCATACTCCTATTGATGCAACCAAGAATCACGTTGGCTTTCTTAGCTGCTGCATCACACTGCTGATTCATCTTCAGCTTGTGATCTACCAAGACTCCTAGATCCCTTTCACACATACTGTTATCCAGCCACGTGTCCCCCATCCTATATTTGTGCATTCCACTTTTCTGCCTAAGTGCAGGACTTTACATTTCTCTCTGTTGAAATTCATTTTGTTAATTTTGGCCCAGCTCTCCAATCTGTCAAGGTCATTTTGTATTTTGACCCTGTCATCTGGGGTATTAGCACCCACTCCCAATTTGGTGTCATCTGCAGATTTGATCAGCATACCCTCTATTCCTTCATCCAAGTCATCGATGAAGATGTTGAATAGCACTGGGCCCAGGACAGAACTCTGTGGCACCCCAGTGGTCACTTCTCTCCAGGATGAAAAGCAGCCATTGGTGAGCACCCTTTGGGGTTGGTTGGTCAGGAGATCTTGAATATAAAAACATTGGTGATGAAAACAAAAGTAGCCCATGTTGTCCCCTATTTCTCTCTTTCCTCCTAATGAACTAATTTTCCAGAAATGTGGAGGCTTGGATTCTGTAGGTGAAGCCAAGAAGGAAACTTATCCTCTTTATCCCTCGTCGAGATCACAAGGTTATACTAAGGGCTTTTCTAAGGGGAGTAGTTACAGAGCTTCTCTCATCATGACAGGCAGACACCTTGGTCTGCTACCTTTTTCTAAGCTGATCATTCACCTGCAGCCCTGAAATTTCTCTCTCTCCAGGATTAAAGTATAGGTCAGGGTCAACTATATACCTGTGTCGTGATAAAACTGTTGTGTATACATGAAATGAATAACTCCATGCTTCAGGCAAACATACCTCACAAGAAACAAATCCAGTCTTCCTAAGGCAGTCCACCTCCTCAGACCTTTTTGAAAATACCTCAGATTTTGAAAAGGCATTGTGCATCTAAAGTCCTTAGAAAACTATTTGTCCTAGCTTAAAAACCAGGATTCACTTATACTGTGATGACGATGCCCCAAGGAACTTGGTGACTCACTGAAAAACTTTTCAGTCTCATTTTTAATCATTTATCTGGACTCCATGTGCATCCCTGTTCTGTATTTTTAAAATCCTTATTAAGTTGTATTTTTTAAAAAATTCTGACATAGAAATTTGTATGCATTTTCCTTAATGTATGTTGAATTTTCACTTTGAAAACACTCCATCCTCAAGAGGCTGGATTCTCTAAAATATGGAACCTGGACCATGTAGCAACTGGTGCAGTAAATGCAATTTAATATTTGGTTCAGTGGAGAAAGCAGACGGATGAACAAAGGTCAGAAAAAAATGGTGCATGGCCCAGGAAGCATTGAGTGGCAGCAGCACAGCTGTTTACATGCATGATGAGCAATCTGGGAAACAGTATTAACAGATGAAGTACAAATCTATTCTGTCCATTCCTGTTGTAGTTGCTGTGTACATTCAAATTGCTTCTGACTTATAGCAACCCTAAGGTGAACCTATCATGTGGTTTTCTGGGTCTGAGAATGTGTGATGCACCTAAGGTCACCTAGTAGCTTTCCATGGCCAAGCAGGGAATTGAAATCCTGGTCTCTAGGGTCATTGTCCAATGCACAAACCACTACACCAGAGCTTTCCAAACTTTTCATGTTGGCAACACACTTTTTTGACGTGCATCATTTTGTGACACAGTAATTCAGTAAGTGGAGGCAGCCCCTCCATCCAAGCCTGCCCCCCCCACTGCTGCCACCCTCACCAGGGTCTTCTTTGGCCCAGGGTGGCAGTGGTGGCGGTGGGAAAGGCAGCCCTTCCACCCAGGCTTGGCCTGCCACAGCAGTGGGAGAGGCATCCCTCCACCCTTTATGTTCATGTGACACATCTACACACTGCAACTGACACACTAATGTGTCATGACACACAATTTGGAAAGCTCTGCACTACATCATGCTGGCTCTCATCTACATTTGTACCACCATGTAAAGTTCTACATTCAAATACTAGAAGAATTGGCCACTAGCAGAAATAAGGTAAAAACATAGGATACATACCGTCAAGGTCAGAGACCTGGGCAGTGAGCCAGCCTGGAGAAGAGAGTGGGAGAGCTAGCAAAGTCCAGCTGGAAGGAGACAAGCAAGCACCTACTCAAGGAAGTTCATTACCCAGAGCGCCAAGCAAAAGCTGTAGTCAGAGTTCCAAAAGCCAAGGGTCAAGAGTCCAGAGATCAATTGAAGGTATCAGGAACCAGGTACTGGGAGCACAGTACAGGCAAGAGGAGGGCTTGTAAGAAGTTTGCCACAAGCAAAGGGAAGCTTCCAGGCAGGCAGTTATATAGCCCCAGGCACAGGTGTGTCCGGTCACCACTTCTTAAACTTAACCAAGGAAGCCTCCCTTTGCACAGCCCTCTTGAGTCTCCACCTTGATTGGGGGCTTATTGAACCAGGCTCCAGAGCCTCTTCAGAATTGGATCCCTGTTGCTCCAAAGGAGCAGGCACAGAATCAGATCCCTGTTGCTGTAAAGGAGCAGGCAGAGTGACGTCCGCGCCTGCTTGGTCCATGGCAGCAGGGGGAGCTCTTGAGTTGCAGAACTCATCTCCAGCTAGAGCCACTGGGACCAACAGCTGCTGCTTGTCATCTCCACCCTGAGCAACAAGGACCAACAGTTGCTGCTCATCATCAGCAGCTCTGACAGGGGCTTCAGTTATCACATATACACACACAGAATGATAGGCCACTTCTGCACTATCCTGTTACAACGCTATGATTCCACTTGCAACATCCTATGGAATCCTGGGGTTTGCAGTTTTGGGAGGGGCCAGCTGGCCCCTCCCGAAACTGCAAACCCCAGGATTCCATAGGATGTTGCAAGTGGTATTATAGCACTATAACAGGATAGTGTGGAAATGGCCATAGAGTTAGAAAAGACCACAAGCGTAATCTAATCCATCCCCCTGCCATGCAGGAGTACACAATCAAAGCACTCCCAACAGATGCCCATTCAGTCTTTGTTTAAAAACTTCCTTCGAAAGAAGGAGAATCCACTGCATTCCATTATAAAACATCGCCCATGTTATAAAGCATAGTTCTACCAGGGGTATACATATATCAGCCTCTTCAATGACTACTCATTCTGATTCCCTATGTTTTTAAAAGAGAGCCAGATGGTTTCATTCATTTTTCAGACAGGGACAGTTTCAAAAATTGTATATTCCTCCATAAATTTAATGGAAAGGACTTGAGATAAAAGACACTACATTTGCAAGAAAGTGAACCAAACAGATTTATTCAACTCTAGGCGTAAGCTCTAGATTGAGTATGTTCCAGCTTTCAGGAGGAGTCTAGCTAATTCTGAATGTAGGGAAAGCGTTTATTTCATTCTTCCCTCACAGTCAATTGAAGTTTCACACCATCTGAAACAAACATTCGTCTTACCCACAGAAGAAAGCAAATGCTGGTGGTTGAGTGGAATGGAAAATAGTTGCTTGAGAAAAATAAAGGAATTATAGTCCTTGCCTGCCCATGCAATTAGATAAACACACTGGCATATTATTGTAAGCATGAAAAGGATTTCAAGAGGGAGAGAGGGAAGTAGAGGAGGAAAGAAAAACCTATGCTTTGCATAACAAATAACTATTTATAGTATTTTTCACAACTCCAAACTTTTCCCATTTGCAGGGCTAATGAATTTTCTTAATACAATAATGGACTTCTTAGCTGAACAGGTGTCACAATAAGTCTCCTTATCTGCTGCAAAAATTATTCATGCATATTCTTGCTAATTAACAAATAAACAGGCAAATATCAAAAACTAATTTCAGCATGCCACTGGGCTCAACTCAAGCATTCTGATTTACAAATAATTTCTTCAACTGTTTTCTTTTTTCAATAGCATTTCAATATACTGAGATGAGAATATCAATATGATCAATGTGAATATCAATGTGATCAGTTTTAATGTGTATTTCCTGTATAGCTATATCAGAACAGGAACAGAAGTTTACAAAAAGAGCCCTGCTGGTCTTTTGGACCAAGAAACCAGACTACAACAGAGGTTTGTGCACAAATGATTTTAGACATTATTTGTCTGGTGGTTTATCCAATGCAGTTATGTACCAATTTTTTTTTACTGAGCCACCCAAGATATTCTACCATTTTATCATTTAATTTTTTCAAAGTCTAGATTGGGCCAGGATCCCCCCGTCAGCTTTTTAGAATTCAGCGTAGGTTACAGGATGGAGAGTAGACTGCCAATTCTGGTAAAACCAGTGGGCTCCAGCAGAAGTACACAATTGGATCCTGACTTCAGACACTGAACAAAGATGGGAAGAGCAGTCTCTGTGGATGCTTGAAGCATCAGTGGAGGGTGAGGCTTGTAGATATAACCCCATGACTCCCTACACATTTTTCAATGGAGTAAAGTCATCATCTTGACCCCTATAAAATTTTTGGAGAGGTTATTATTTGTGAAAATTAAAAAAAAACTACTCTCTCAAATGCATAAAATATTAGTAAATATTGGAGAGGTGACAGGTCAGGTTGTTACGATGTGATCATATCTGTACAGCACTTTTGCCAAGATGGACATATGTATGTTCAAAAATGCAAGCATTTTTTACTCTCTGGTCCAGAAGAGCCAAGCGTTAACATGGAAAAAGCTTTTCCTGTTAAATCCTATAGCCAGCACCTCTGTTGAACTTCATTATCTACGAGCATCAAGTTACCTGAGTTTGATGATTAATCAATTGAAGTAATGGATACACCCCAGACAAAGTTCTCTCTCTCATAGCAGGTGGCTTTGCAGTTGGCAAACAATGTGCTACACTCAGGAAATGACAGTGATGAGAAATGTGATTGGCTTAACATTTCTCTAGTATCTTTCCAAAGTGAGCGCTTGGCTGAGTCATTACCATCTTTGCACTGACCCATGTACTGGGAATTGTGCCTCAGGAGGCTCAGGTGGACATACTTTGTCTGAAGTTCTTTTGATTTAGAGAAATTCTGGTGTCATTCTCATCTTTCTCTACATGAAATACTTTAAAAAGGATTCCAAATTGAGAGCAAACCTTTCTGGGCTGGGATCTACTAAAACAAGAAACCAAGTTGCCTGCCTTCTTCTGGAGGCCCCTTACTGAAAATTACTGCCTAAACTAGCTGAAATCACACTTTCAGATCCTCAGAATCTGGGATTTTGAAATTCATTGCTCTTCTTCAAGGTCCTGGTCTGGTTTAAGTAAGGGGGGCAAGAAGGGCTGGTAACTGTCACGTCGGCATGCTCCATGACATGGTTAATGATGATGAAAGCTTCTTGATTATGTTATGCTTTCTGATCATGTATGCAGTAAACATGTTGTAGGAGGTAGTTGTAGCTATATGTATGTAATGGAGTCTAATTGTCAGTACTTACTGTTATGTTATGTTATGATGTCTTGTCTTTGCTGTATGCCAGTGTAATAGGCCCTGCTATGTATTAAGCAGGTCTAGTTAATTCTTGCTGTTAACCTTGTTTAATGGGGTTATTATACACCTTAATTGATTGCATCCATATTGTATTACATATATGTATTAATGCTCGTGTAGAATCCAGAGCATAAGTAGTGCCTTGATATATTGTACAAAGGCAGGTAGTTTGATACTGTGCTGTGAAGGATGATGGGATATGAACAATTGGGAAAACAAGGCTGTGTTGTAAAGGATAACAGGATAAGCTGGGAAACTGAAAGCAATAAACAGAACAGTTCCTGGAAAGTGCTTTGATGGGTAACCATCTATCCAGCATAACACCAGAGATGGCCAGTGGAGAAGTTGTATATCAAAGATCAGGATGCTTGGAGCACTGTGCTCAAAAAGTCATCAGCAATGGCTGTGTGTAACACTGAGTGGTCTCAAGTGGAGTGCCTCAGGGTTCTCTCCCATGGCCATTGTCAAGCAATAAATCAGAAACAACTTGAAGGCACACAACAACAACAAACATAATTCCAAGACTACCAGGATGAGTAGGTGAAAGAGAATCTGCAGAATTATTGGTAAGAGGGACCTGGCAGAACCTGACAGAAAGTTTCATGCTCATTAGAAATTGGCTTTGTGATCTCCAAGATAAGTCAAAGTCTTGCTCCATCTTTTTATTAACCTGCTCTGGACTCAAACACTTAATGTACTCTTTTGCGTCTTTTTTGTTCTCTCTCTCTCTCTCTTGTTTTTAAAATCACAATCAAAAGGAGTATTTTTATTTCAAAAAAGGAAGCAAGTTATAGTTTTCCTTCAGCCCTGGGCCCCTACCTCAATTGGGGCCAGGAGCATTTGCACTAACTTAACTAGTGACAACGCAGCCCTGGGTAGAGGCACATGAAGTTTGCAATGTCCCAACACTTTTGGAACTCCTAGTGAGCCTAAATCCAATCCAAATCCAAAATAGTATTTGCCGGCATACAAATGGGATGCGTCTTATATGCTGGTGCGTCTTATATTCTGGCAAATACAGTACTTAGTATTTTTTAAATTAATGAATAAAAGTCATGAAGTCTATTTTTAATTATGATGTATTTTAATTATAATTTTAATTATGACACATTTTTATCAAATGGTTTTATGTTTTAGTGTATCTTAATTATAATGTGTTTTTAATTGGTATGCTAGTTTTAATTGTATTTAACCTTTGTTGTACCCTGCTTCAAGCTTTGAGAAGAGGCGGTTAGCAAAATAGTAATAGCAATAGCATGTGTATTTCTATACCACTTATCAGCTAAGTGCTCTCTAAGCGGTTTAAAATGTGTTAGCTAATTGCCCTCAACGAGCTGGGTACTCATTTTACCAACCTACGAAAGGATGGAAGGCTGAGTCAACCTGAAGCCCGTCAGGATTGAACTCACAACCTTGTGACTACAGTACTGACATTTAACCACTGCACCACCAGGGCTCTAATAAAATATCATTATTATTATGGTTATTATTATTGTTGTTATTATTAGTCACTGGAGGAGGGGAAGGAATAATTATGGCTTCCCCACCCATTTTCAGATTGCAGCCAATTGTTACATGTTTCTAGTAATTTTCACCAGATGGCAGTGCACAGTAATGCTCTCCACTGACATTTTCTTGAGACTTTTAAAGGAAAGATTGAGCCAATGCAAAGAGGACAGTTGTTGCAAACCTGTGTCTTGGAGAGATTTCTTCTCCAGTAGTCACAACAAGAGGAGCCTCAAGATGATGAAGTTGGTGTTATGATCTATTTTATGATGCAAAAGATTTAAATAATGAGTCTCCACCTGAAATCTCTACCATGATAAAATCCAATGAAAATAAAGGGTGGGGCAGACTGTGGGTACTGACAATTGTGGTATCAGGAATAAGGCACTGTATAGAAAAAAAAATAGTCTTCACGCCATTGTCGCCATTTGTGTCATTTATATAAATGAGAAAAAAAATCTATGTATCTTACTGACTTACTGAAAACTGAAAACCAAAGTGTAAAAATTCTACGGTGCAAATTTCAGTCTAAGTGGAGCTGTTCTGCTGTAATAAGCAGATTAACTTGAGTCTGTTCATATGACTTAACTCCAGCTCACATCATGGAATCTAGAGACAGTTTAATATCACAGATCTCTTTTTCGGTGTGTAGAATAGAACAGAATCTTTATTACGGTCATAGACCAGCACAGGTAAAAAAGGGTACAGAAAAGTATAAAAGGCTAAAAACACTGGTTAAAAACAGGTTAAAGACAGCACTGAAATTCTCCTTCCGTTTTTTTTTTTAAATGAATAATGGTTAATGGTTACTCCTGCAATATTTTTGGTTCTTACGGAAGCTAATGAATCGAAACACACCTCTTTTTTGGTGTGTTTCTATTCATTAGCTTCCATAAGAGCTAAAAATATTGCAAGAGTAACCATTAACCATTATCCATTTAAAAAAAAAAAGAATCCCGACAGAAAATCTACTTCCTCAATTATAACAAATTTAGTATCTTTAGATTAAAAAGCATTACTTTTAAATTTTTTTAAATTTTTTAAATTTTAATTTCTTTTAAAAATCATCTTCTGGTGATACCTTTATTAGGCCAACCCAACTAAAGTTCATCTCACTACTATTTTGTTGTTGTTTGTTTTTGCTTTTCTTTTTTTCTTTTTTGGTCATCATTAAGTTGAACTGTTTCTCTGAGGGGTTACCTCCCTACCTGAAAGTAGAGAAGGTTTCCTGGGAGACTAAGGGCCTTTCTGTACTACACTGTTATATGCTTTTATTCCACTTTCAACCTCCTATGGAATCCTGGGGTTTGCAGCTTAGGGATGGAGGGGCATTTAGAATTCTCAGCCAGAAAGCTCTTTGGGCTCAGTCAACTACAAACCCCAGAATTCCACAGGGTCTTGAAAGTGTAATAATAGCACGATAACAAGGTAGTGCAGAAAGGCCCTAAATTACATTAGTGGCCAGAAGACTCATATTGGATAGAGGCAAAAACAGGGCTTTTCCTCCTTACACTATTAAATCCTACCCAATAAACTAAGAAAAAAGAAAACAAGACTACAAATGTCACACTAGACTACAGAAAAACACTAAATTACATATAACCAAAAAATGGTTCCCGCCTCTGCTGAAAACAGCGGACTGTCAGTAACAACTAATCATTTACTCATAAGCAACATTTAAGTATATACTTGTTGCCTGTTAATTATTTTGATAATCTACATTTACACTATGTGATAATAATTACTTAATCTAAGTACATTATTATTAATTATTAATTATTATTCTAACTTAATTATTAAGAAACATGTTTGAAAGCTTAATAATTATCATTAAGTAATAAATAATTAATTAACAATTAATAATCAGTAACTTATTCTAGTCTACATTAAAAATTAGTAGTTCTTAAGGTAATAATATTCTATATGGTAAGTAATTCTTTTAATAAAAGCAACAAGGAAAGTAAAACTATTTTCCAAGTACTTTTCTCGCAACAGTGAAGAATAATAAATCTAAGATTAACAGAAAAGAATAAAAGAAAAAGCTATCTTTCATCATCAAATATCCTCAATCCTTTCATAACTTTTACGTCTAATACTCATCATCATAGATCATTTTCCTAAGCAATAAACCATAAATCATAGATCATTTTCATCATCAGATACTTTCTTCTTCTTTTTACTTCATTGCATATTTCATGCCCCTCCCCAAAACACCCCCCCGAGGTCTTCTAGAATCTGAAATGAAGGATTCAAACTTTATCTCTGGTTTATTGCTATTATTCCCACTCATCCTGTGAGCTTTGGGGGGGGGGGGGACTTCTCATATATGTACGCTTCCCAAAATATCTTACAGCAAAATGTAGATGCTGGGAACATAAGAGCATCACTTTCCTTCCTCTGTCTCATGAAGAAACCTGGGCAACTTCAAAAGCTAGTGTGATGTCTTTTGTGCCTTTTGGTTGTCTCAATAAAGGGATCACCATAGGATGGAGTTGAGATCTTGTTTGTTTTTTGTATGAGGACTGAGAATGGGGAGTCTTGAGCTAAGAACGTCATATTTAAACAAAAGCATTTGAAGTCCCGACCTTGCTGTAGTTGCGAGTAGTGGTGTCATCAAACATTAGTTCAGAATATGTATCTTGTAAGTTTGTAATTCCCGTGAACAAAATACTCTGAGTTTGATCTAATATGCTTTCATATTTTGTAATTCAAGACAAATTTCACTGAAAATTAATTTAGATTTTCTATGCTTTTCCTGTATGCACAAGAGGGGTAACTAAACAGCCAAAACTCTGCCATATTTCCCATGGAAAAAAGAAATTAAAATATCCACTGGAAAAGACAAATAATATTTACGTACAGAATTAAATCCCTGTCCTTATAAATAGTCAATTCCCCAAGCCCTGACAGATTTTTTTTTGTAATGGGTCTCCATCTGCTGCTGTTCTGACAAAATGTATTTGTGATGGTGGTGGGGCTAAGGGAAGGGACTCTCAAAAATATTTCAAACTCTGGGCAGGCTCATATGAGATAATATGGTTCTTCACATAGGACCAAGGCATAGTTGTACATGGCTGTATAAATATATGCTTTTATAAATCGGCATTTATGTGGTCCAGTGGCCAGTCAAGCTACACAACAAGGAAGTTCTGTGGTCCCTGTAACAACCCTGGTGAATAATCTAGCTGCAGTTCTTTGGGCCAGCTGAAATTTCTGAACACTTTTCAAAGGCTGGCTCCTGGAGACTGGGCCCCATAAACCAAACAGCATCTATCATCTTGGTCAGATCAAATAACTCAAGGAATAGTCACAACTGCCACACTGCCTTGAACTTTACAAATGCCCTCCTGGCCACTGCAGAAGCTTGAGCATCCTGGAGGACAGCCACATTGCAAAGCTATGTCTTCAGGGGGCGTGTAAACTCATCCAGCACAGGCTGAACCTCTGTTCCTTGGTCTCCCTTTCAACTGATCAGGAACTCTGTTTTGTCTCAAGTAAGCTTTAATTTTTTTCACCCTCATCATTATCCACTAGAATAAGGACATCATAACATGTGCAATGGAAAAGAGCATGACAATGCCAATATGTACTTTTTTGATACCCACAATCAAAAATTAAAAGACAGAATGTCAGGTTGGCTGTGCTGTCCCTGCCATGTTTATAGTCATACTTTAGTGCTTATATAGGGGGAGAAGAATGGGAGGAGGTGATGGATAGGAACCTGGGAAACTGGAAATATTTAGGTAATGATCTGCTATAAGAATGAACAGACATGGATACAAAGTCAAGGTGTTGGCACACTGATTGAGAACATAGGAGGAGTGAACCGTGAGCCCAGGAAAAGTGTTGTTTTGATTTGTTAACAAATGGGATAGAAGTGTGCACTAATTTTGAAATGTTATGGCTTATATAGTACTGCAAGTCTGTTAGATTTGCCATTTGCCAAGGGGTGCTGTTGTTTTTTCGAGGTTTTGAATAAAGCTTTTGAAACTGTTAAGCTTATTTTCTGAACTCGGATTAGATTGTTCTTTCCTGGCCCAGAATACAGGCAAACATAATAGGCATAAGTTACAGAAAGGTATATTTAAGTGGAGCATTAGGAGAAACGTTTTGATAGTATGAACAGGTCGACAATGGAAGCAGTTATTGCGTTGCGTTCTCTTCTATGCTGAGACTCTTCATTCAAGCAAAGGATAGACAGCCATCTGTTGAAGTTGTTCTAACTATGCATGTCCTGCATCAAAGGAGGGGGGAATTGCTGAAGGTCAGTTTAAAGGCTCTCTTGTACTCTATAGTCTGCTCAGTTTTTATCTGTTGTATATAAAAGGAACATGCTACTATTATTGTTCGTCTCTCAACTAAAATGCTTCCCAGGCAGACAGAATTAGTGAAGATGCAATGTTATAATGCATTCAGAATGCCACATGTGTCAGAAGCAATCACTGAAGTTCCTACCTAATTATCATCAATGGAATCCATGTATTGCTTTAGGATATTTCAGCTGATAGGCAGTCAAGTGGCCCTATAGATACACACAGTGCAAACTGCATCACTATGCTATTCTCTCCATGCAGTTACTGTAACATTAAATCAACAAGCCTGCCAATCAAAGTGTTCCCTTAGGGAATGCATTGGAGAGATAAGATGCTCAAAAATGAAAGCTTTAAATCCACAACAGGGAGGGACACCTTTGTTGCATTGCTGCATATTTGATTCTACTGAGAGCTCACAATTCCTCCATTCAAAAATCCAGTAAAATTTAACAAAAGGAGGAATTGAGATTCAGAGGTTCATCTCATTCAAACAGTTTTTTTTTTAAAAAATAAGATATATTTCTCTATTCCATTATAGATTTCAGAGTGGAATAAATGCACTGTCCATGTTTCCCCTGAAACATACCCAACTGCTAATTTGATGCTATTCTGTCTCAGAGACGGGATGCCTCTGTGAATCAACAGCTGTGATGGAGACACATTTGCACTCATATCCTCCTGTTGGGCTTCCAATAGGCAGCTGGTTGATCACTATGTGAACTGTTGCTGGGTTAGACTGGCCTCTGGTCTTATTGAACTTGGTTCTTTTTATATGCTAATAATTTCTTTTAATATCTCAGGTGAACACTTATTTATGAAGGCCTTGGCAAGTGTTAAGAAGTTTACCCCCCCCCCCCGTGAGCTTGTCTGGCCACCTGGCACCTGAAGGACGGCCAAGCAGCTCTGGGGTGTGCTGTGTAGTTGTTGTCTCTGCCCAGGTGGCAATGATGATGACAATGCCTCTGGATCCCCAAGGGCAAAATGAGCTAGTGGCCAGAGAAGAAAGCAGCCATCTCCCACAAGCAGTGGCTCACGGCTAACCATCTTGCCCAGGATGGATGAGCATGCATGAGTAGCTGAAGCACTGGAGAGGAGAGGTGGCAGTGATGGCTGTACTACCAAGTCCCCAGCTTCTGCCACCATTGCTACCTCCTCCTCTTGCTCATCCACCAATATAGTGCTTTGCTGCTTCATCTTTGGCTGAGGGATAAGCCAGGGCAAATTACTGAGGCTGCAAGTCAAGTTCCCTTGCGACAGCAAGCAGCCCTTCTTCCCATTTCTGCCATACCAGGAGCCACAAACACTTCTGTTTCTGGGCATCTTTAAGTCCTCCAGGTTGGGAGGTGGGGAGGATATTTTGACTATATCTTCACAGCCCAGAAAAATACTCAGTGCTCACTATTATTTGCAGTTTTCATTATCCACGATAAGTCTGTGAATGTATCCACATGGATACAGTGGGGAGGGGTGGGCATAGTATACACAAATATATGGGCACACACTGAGCAAGGGCATGGGGAGAGAAAGTAGAAAGGAGGGGATCTTTTAAGGAAAGCTTTTATTCTAAGCAAGTAATCATACATTAGCAAAATGTATCTAATATTTGAAGGCAACTTCTTGCAGGCATTACTTAGTAGTAGTCACAAAATTACAAAAACAGTCTCAAATCATATTCAGATAGAAATATAAGTTTAATGTGACAAGCTAACACATTCCTGTTCTACCAACAAAACAAGTTATGTTCTTTGTTGTTAGATGGTCCTCAGAATCCGAGTCTCCTTCTCCAGTTGATGGCCACGTCTCCATAGGGATGATGAGGCAGGCAGCACCTCTCCTCCTCTCTCCCCTAGCCCCCAAAGTCTCTTAAAGCTTCTCACTGCCCCTCCCTAAACTGCAAACCCCAGGATTCCATAGGATGTTGAAAGCGGAATAATAGCACTATAACAGGCTAGTGTGGAAATGGCCACTGTCTTGTACGTACTTTCTGGTACAATGTTTTATAATCTTTTATTTTGGAAGCATCTTCAAGTTTTCACACTTCTCACTCTGGTAACTGAGCAATTGTCTTTTGTATTCTCTGTTGATCCCATGGGATGCTGACCCTAATAAATACAACTTTAATCACTCATATTACTAACCTTTTATTTATCTGGAGGAGAATCCTTACCTCCCAGTGGAGTTGCCCGGATAAAATGAGAGCCCATTATCACATCAGGGTCCAGGTTTTGGGTGTTATGTCTAGCACCACTAAGCCAAAATTATTACCACATACACTAAGGTCCAGTAGTTAGCTTGGTATACTAATGCCAACAGAACTGGCATTTTCTTAACCTACCACTACAGCTTCTGTGATACCAAAAACCTCCTCGAGAGGACTTCCTAGACATCCAATGCAGATAATTAGGATGCAGAAAGGAGGGTGGATTCCAGATCTGAGGAAAGCAGCAGAATCCAGCAGAAGCACACCACTGGATCCTAGCTATTGCATTTAATTTATTTTGTTGTTTAGTTCCCTTATGTATTGTTTTTTAGCTTTTGTAAATTACCTTAAACTTTAATTTTATAAGAATAACAGTATAATATATATGTTTTAAAACAGAAGAATACAGCGTATCTGTCAAAGTTGAAAGAAACTTTAGCAGCAACTCAAAGAGAATCATAGGTTGATACAATTCATGCCAATAAAACAATTAGGAAGAACAGAGTTCAGTTCGAAACCTAAGGCACATTAAAAGTATTTAGACACCTGGATTTGCATTGTAGAGCAACTACATTGTCAGCAGGAACCTCAGAATAGGACTGGGTATTTTGGTTTCTTCCAGAAAGAACAATTCTTGAACAAATCATTGAACCATTAATGATTGAGTGCTTAGGAAAGACTCCTGTGATTACTAACAGCATGGATTTCTCAAAAACAAAATAATGTTAGAATAGTCTTACCTACTTTTTTTTTCCAATAAAGAGCCATTAAATAAAGGGGAATGCTGTGGATGTAGTATATCTTGATTTCATTAAGGCTTTTGATGGGGCCCCCCCACAATTTTCTTGCTTGGATCTTGTGAACTGTGGGCTGGAGACTGGTGTTACAGTTATGTGAATCTGTAACTGGAATTCAGAGAATGCTCACCAAGGGTTGCTCTTCATCCTGAACAGAGGTGATCAGTGGGGTGCCTCAGAGTTTTGTCTTGTGCCTAGTTTTGTTTAGCTTATTTATAAATGCCTTGGACGACGAAAAAAAGACGTGCTTATCAAATTTGCAGATGATTCAAATTAGGAAGGATAGCTACAAGACACCAGTTTACCATAGTGGTTTGAGTGCTGGGCTGATTCTGAAGACCAGGGTTGGAATCCCTGCTTGGCCATGGAAACACACACGCTCAGCCTCAGAAGGAGGCAAAGACAAACCTCTCCTGAACAAATCTTGCCAAGAAAACCCTGTGATAGGTTTGCCTTAGGGTTACCATAAGTCAGAAACTTAAAGACAACTTGAAGATAAACTACTTCTGCAATCAAACTGGTACCAAGAAGCATGTCAATTCTTCATTCAGTTCTGAAGACAAAGAAGTAACTGATTTTTATTCTTGTCTGTCAGTGGACACAAAATTATACAGTGCAAAGACTTTCTAAATTAGTGTTGAGGCTTCAAGAAGTTCTAAACTTTCTTCACATACTAAGCTTTCAAATCTTCCTACTCTTAGAATCATAGAATCATAGAGTTGGAAGAGACCCCAGGGGCCATCGAGTCCGACCCCCTGCTATTCAGGAACACACATCAAGGCACTCCCAACAGATGGCCATCCAGCCTCTGCTTAAAAACCTCCAAAGAAGGAGACTCCACCACACTCTGAGGCAGCATATTCCACTGCCGGACAGCTCTGACCGTCAGGAAGTTCTTCCTGAAGTTCAGGTGGAATCTCTTCTTCTCTACTCTTCTACAGTCTTGAATCCACTGTGCTAGATAGATAAGTCTAGTTCAAGTGACACTTTTGTTCTAACAGATGCTTCAAAAACAACTTGACTCTCCCCTTTTAGTCATCTTACCACTCCTACTACAAAGACACCAGCATTAAGAAATAGATTTGAACCTCATAAATTTGGATTCACTGGAGCAGAAATGTGTAGGACATGAATTTGTTTGGACTCAGAAACATATTTGAGTCACCTCCTTCAAACACAATTTATCTGAGTAGGCAACTGATCTCTTTCTAAATTAGTTGTATCACAACAACCGAGGAACTATAATATCTCTGAGAATGGAGGGATGAGAATTAGACAAAGTAGCACCCTGGTGCCTGCAGCTCAAAGCAGTTCAATCTCCCCTAAGCTGCTAACCCGTAATTTTGTTTCCCTCTTGTGCTATTAGCAGAGATTTGTCAAGCAGCCTTCTACAGCCAATGCACTAGATGGAAGAGGAGACAACCTGGATCAGTGTTATCGGCCAATAACTACTTTTACAAGATGGATAAAGCTGTCAGGACATATCAGATGTCCCCCCTGAATAAAAGAACTTAGAAAAAAAAATTAGCTACACAAGCTAATAACAAGCAGTGATCTAAAAAATGAGCCTTTGTCAAAGAGACTTAGAGGGAATGTGGCCCGCAGTTGGGCATGAAGCAAAATGAACAGCTTAATCGCTTGTAAGAGGAATCAAGTTATACTTGTATTTTATTGTCAATGAAGAGTCTTTTTTTTTTTTTAAGGGAGAGCATGGAATATTAAATCCAATTATCCTGATGGGCCTGTGTCATGAGGTGTAAAACTCAACCAGCCTGGATAATTGGCATGAAATGAAGCCTCAACTTCTGTGTCAGCTGAGCAACAGCACTAGAAGTGACTGAAAAAACGGTGTCCGCAGAAGCACAAGGATGTTTTACTACTTTTATTTATTCTGGATATAGAAGGAAACTATCACGCTGAATTAATCAAAAGATCATGTGCAGGTATAAGGCAAATCATGGTAAAACTAAGAATACCCGAGTTAGCATGCAAAATGAGAAGTAGAGGCAACCATTCCCGAACTGATGCCCTCTGAATATGTTGGACTACAACTTCCAGTGTCTTCAGCCAATACAGCCAGAGTGTGCTGCTGGGGCATGTGAATCCAGTTGCATAGGAACAGGGCAGGCGATGGGGGGTGCACCCCCAGTGGCAATTTTTTGGGGGCACTGCGGTTCCTTGCTTGCCCTCCCCCACGTGCCGTAGCCTTGCCCCCCGTGCCGCAAAGCCGTGCCCCACATGCCGTACCCCATCCCAGTGCACCGTAGCTATGCCCCTTGCTGTAGCCACACCCCACGTGCCATAGCTGTGCCCCCCTACGCCCCCCACGCCTGCCCCCCTCCACGCACTCCAAGCTCCACTACTGCTATGAGCATAACCTAAGTATGTTCATAGGGTCTGGAAGCCATGCCCTATGAGAAAGGTTTAGAGAACTGGGTATGTTTAGTCTGCAGAAGAGAAGGTTAAGAGGGGACATGATAGCCATGTTTAAATATTTGGAGGGATGTCATGTTGAGGAGGGAGTGGGCTTGTTTTCTGCTGCTCCAGAGACTAGGGCCGTTTCTGCACCTTACCTTCTTCTGGCGCTGGGGTGCGGTGATCATGCGAGCAGCCTGTAGCGAGAGGCTCTTGCGTTCGGGGTCCTTCAGCTCTGCACGAGCTGCCTGCTCACGTGAGAGCCCTGCCTCTTCTTTCCGTAGTGCAGCTTGGGACCTTCCCAGGCTGCACTGGGGCAGGAAGCACAACCAGCGCGGCTCCGGAGGCTCCGCACGCCATGTAAGTGTGCACAGGGCCCGGGAGCAATGCACAGTTGCGCACCATTTTCAGCTTCTGGCTGAAAATGAAAAGGTGCGTGATTGGCGCCTGTTGGTCCCTGGAGCGTCACGTGATTGTGAGTTCGTCATGCAGATCGCTCCTCACAATCGCGCGATGCTCCAGGCGCCCTTTCGCATGGAAAATGCTGTGTGGAAAGGGCCTAGGACAAGGAGCAATGGATTCAAGCTGCAAGAAAGGAGATTCCACTTGAACCTCAGGAAGAACTTCCTGATGGTCAGAGCTGTCCGACAGTGGAATATGTTGCCTCAATGGAGTGTGGTGGCATCTCCTTCTTTGGAGGTTTTTAAGCAGAGGCTGGATGGCCATGTGTTGGGAATGCTTTGATGGGTGTTCCTGCATAGCAGGGGGTTGGACTCAGTGGCCCCTGGGGTCTCTTCCAACTCTATGATTCTATGATTCTAATTATTTCCTGTAAGGGTATACAGTTTGAGAGAAGACTGATCACCTTAAACCTGCAGTGTCATGGGTCCTATCCATTAGTTTGCATCTGCAGGACAAAATCCAGCTCAACACGCCCTTGTGTCTCAACCCCTCTGTTGGTAGAAGCAACTTGCTTCTACCACTTCTGTGTGTGGGCTCAGGTCAGATTTGAGAGCAGACTTCTGGTTTTCTTTTGATTGGCTTATTTGCTGTAAAAATTTCCAGACTTCATTCATGTTACAGTGCATGCAAAAATGCACAATACAGTCTATCAGTCTACAGTAATCTAGATCCTTATACTTGGTAACACAGCATGTGGAAAAAAAATAATCAGGCATCTTTAGTGGAATTAGTAATAGAGCTCTTTCTCAGAACTACAAAAGAGAACTCAACACAAAAGGCACTTGATTACATCAAAATGAAATGTGAAAATTAGTTAGCAAAAGCTCTTTTAATCATTCAACTTTTAATGTTGTGACTATCAGGTAGGCATAAGATTACTCTGTTTCACATCATGGATCTTCTTAGGTGTAAATTTTCTTTTGGTTTCTGGGTTTATTGGGCATTTTTGGATTTCTGTTCCAGATTTTTTGCCTTATACATTCTCTTTTGCTGTTGGTATCAGCATCTAATCTCTTCCTCCCCGCTTTTCTCTCTTACACACACACACACACGCACACATTATTTTCATCCTTTGCTTTTCTGTGGGCAAACTAAAGGTTCAGCTCAGTGGATTTAAATGTTGACTGCTACACTGATATTTCCCCTTTCATTTGCATGTATAGAGACAAAGAAAAAGAGGGAGACCCCTACGAGTGTGTGTGTGTGTGTGTGTGTGTGTGTGTGTGTCAGATGGAGCACATTTACAGTATGATTCACACTGAAGCATGGAATTCTTCAGATAAATATTTCAGGAAGTTGCTTTTCTGCAGAGACAAATCTGGAAGAATATAATTCTCAGTGGACTCCAGATCACTTGTGGTAGGGTGAATGTTCACCTTTGGGGTTTCTTCCTCTCCTTATACAAATTCTGTCACCAAACTACATACTTTATGTAAAATATGGAACAAATTTGGCTGGTATCAGCAATCAATACTGGGGTTGATACTTTGGGAGTGAGGGTCCATATTTCAGGGCAGATCACATGTACTGCATGCAAAACTCTCCAGGTTTAGTCTCTGATAGCCCAAGGAAAGGCTGGGATGGGAGAAAACTGCCTGAAAACTGGGCAGTTACTATGTTGACCATAATGGGACAGATTAAAAAATGGCTGCTCCCTTTATTACAGAGTGTTCCATACTCTACGCAGTGTTTTGAGAAAGAGTATAACCACTACATAAATGTGATCACCTACATTATATTTATCTTCACATCAAAGCCCACCATGACACTACCTTTCCATGGTAGTTGAATTGCATGCGCCTTTGAGAAAAGATGCTATGCTGATAGTACCACTGCTGCTGGTAGTGTGTCCCATGTCTTACAGGCTTTTGCTGAGGAGGCCGACTAAATGTGCCAAACAGGTACAGGGCAGGAGTGCTGGGAGGAGGGTAACATGGAGAGAGGATCTCTCAAAAACAACAGTAGTGGTACCGTAGCTAACTAAAGGAGCTCATCCTGTGCAGAAGGAGACATTGGTAAACCACTCCTGAAGCCTTTTACCTTGAAACCACCAGGATGGGACAATCCAAACTAAAGAGATTGTGCCAAAGAATGAGACTCATGTTGGAAAGCACTCAGCCAGGTAACGGGAAAGAGCAGAAGACAAGTATGAGTTGCACTGTATTGTATAATACCTATCTGGGCAGTTAATCTTTCATTGTATTCAAAAAGGCCAAGAACCTGAAGTGTTGAACGGATTAGCACAAACCCATCAGTGTCGTGGTTTTCAACATAATCCTATATGAAATTTCATGACCCTGAACAGGTCTCTGGTCAGTGTTATCCCAAACACGTTCTCTGGCCATCATGACCCCGATCATGTTCCCTGGTCATTAATAAATCCAATTTATGAAAACCGCGTATCTTGCAGGAAGGGTGGTAGGGTATGGTAACAAACAGTGCAATAAAAGCTGCCCTAGAAGTTGTGGCACCATCAAGAACACACCCAGTCATACAGCATCAACCAAGCCCTCGGCTGCATGCTGAGCTGTTTAAGGAATGAACCACTGTTTGTCAGTTGGAAAGGAAGTGGACACAAAAACCATCAGATGAGTTGTGTCAAAGTCTGGAGATCACTTGTGAAACTTCTTATTACTCATGTTGATGAATCTTATTTGCTGGGGAAGATTGAAACTCAAGCTCATATTTGCCACTAACACCCTACTGAGTCCAGTGGATGGTTCCTTCATTTCAGGATCTCTCTGCAAGTGCAATGGTGTCTTTTCATTCTTTCTCTTAAGTCTCAATTAGGGGATCTATGTCAAAAGCTTTTCCTGTAACAGTAGTAGTTAGAATTGCTTCATAAAATCAGAATTACTTCACTACTATAATTACTTTATAAATCTATTACTGAGATTATTAGGAAGAACTACAGTGGACCATCCGTACACGAAGCCTCTGGATCTGTAATTTTGAGTAACTGCACAGCGTCGTATCCTATCATGAAATGGTGGCCAATGTGAAAGTAAATCTCTGTGCAGGTTGCCACCATTTAATATATGCGAGGTGATCATTCATGTTTGTCACTATTTGCAGGAAGTCCTGGAACCAAACCCATGCATATATAGAGGGTCCACTGTATTACCTGTTTCAAAAAAGCAAGGGGGCATTACTTTTCGTGTTGACTTTACAATGTACTGATACTGATGTCTTATTAGTTATTCATAAGTTGTATTGCTCTCACCTATATTCCTGTTACAGTCCTGCCCTTGAGGATTCATAAGGTCATACTTATATACTGAAACATGATTTTATGGAAGAAGAAGAAGAGGAAGAAGAATACGAACAAGCAAACATTTACTGCAGTCTTGTAATATTAGAAGTTACATTGCAGATTTATTGCCTTCGAGTGTTCTCCCTTTTCTTTCTGAGACTCCCAAATCTTAATTCCATTAGATGATGTGTATATATGGTAAACAAAAGATAGTAAGTATATGCATCTGTTTTACATTGAGTTAGAGCCACTGGTCTATTGAGCCCAGAATTGTCTCCCCTGCTTTTCAGAGTACTAGCTTAGATTCCCTTTCTTTTTCTGAGTATACAATGTTGGAGCAAGATTCTCTATACACCTTGTGTTCTCCCTACCTGTGTTCCAGGAGGTCAGAGTAAATGGAATAGGCATTCCATCTGGGGCATTTTGTTCAATCTAGGGGCCCTCCAAATCTATGCCTGGCTTTGCTTTAGAAGTTACATCTTTGCATTGCAGGTAAATCTCTGAAAAGCTAGAGATGAGCCAATCTTTAAAATTTTTGATTGTAGTGTTTTAATTCTCAGCCCATTTTAATCCTTCCCTTGCAAATTTGGCACTGCTGACAGACAATAAAGAAAGTATGACAGATAGCAAGGATGGAAACATGAAACAGCCATTCTTCCAATATCATGCTATCAGATTGCTTTTAAAAAAAAAAATTAAACTGGTCTTCATGCATCATAAACTGGTCTTTGAGCATCATAATTCTCTCTAGCTATCCTTCTGAAAAATCTGCCATTTCTTGCCTTAGGACACCTTTATGATGTATGACATTTTCAGGTAAATACTCCCCCAAAAACAAGGGAGGGAGAAGCAAATCTCTTTCCCCAATGTGAGGACTTCTATCTACCACCCACAAAAATGATATATCTGTCCTCCTGATTTCTTAAGGTTTGTTACTTAGGTTCACCTCCAAGGTACCTGATATTTTAAAAACATTTTCAGAATCTACTACAAATCCAGAAGAAATTAGTGTACTCTTTTTTTGGAATATCACCCAGTTCTATGATATGCTATATGTATTCCCCTCAGACTTGATTGCCTATGTTCTTTCCAAAGAGGCAACTGTGCTTGCAAATTTCTTCTACTTGTGGCAAGAAAAAGAAAATCAAACTTTTTTGATATGTTCAAGAATCCCTTCCCACATGTCTGCAGTTTGCCAGATTTAATCTGCTAAAAAGATTATATGCTCGTTAATTTAAACAGGCCTGCCAAAAAAGAACTGAATGTACAACTTTTTCTTGTCCTTGAAGTATAGTCAGTAGAAGATATGAACCTTCAGTTTTCCAAATCTTAACTTTGGTTCTGGATGCAGGTCAAAGGGAACTGGCTCCAAAGCTGAAATGGACCATTTTCTAAATTGAATTCAGGTCTGAATTGAGTCTTCTTGTGAGTGCATGTCTGTAATACATTACCTTTGGGGAATGTTCTGTGGAAAGTGGACATTTTGGAGGGTCTTGAAATGGACAAAATAGGAAATCTGTGGAAAACTTAGAATGTCACCCTTTCTTAATATCTTACAAAACTGAGACCGTTAGCTAAACTTGTCTTTATGGTGGCTGATCTTACTGCACTGAAAATCCCAGTGTTCTGCAACCTTTGACTGTTCTGGATAGGGCTACTGAGAATAGCAGCTGGATGGCCACCTGATTCGCATTCCTGCCTAGGAGAGCAGTGCAGTACTTGGAATTATAATGGTATTTAGATTAAAACAAAGAAACAATCCAAGGTCATACTCCTCAAAGGACAGCCTGGGTCTTTATTACAATTACAGTGAAAATTAATGTGATGATAGTGATGAAAAATGAAACAAATGAAAGAAAAGTGGGGGCTATTTTCGGTTGCTGTTCTTTTACACCTTTCATTTCAAGTGATAATTTCTCTCTTACAACTGTGGCACTATCTCAGAATATCCTTCTAAGAGAGGTTTGCCACATTTCCAGCAGATTCTCAAGGGAATTAAGGATATTTCCTTTCATTCTTCATCTTCCTCTGTGATAATCTAACATGAACAATGATAAAACTTGAAAGCTTTGTTATCACCTTATTCACTTGTCTGACCCAGAACTCCCCCAACCGTATGAACTTTGTCAGATGCCAGCTCCTGCTATGAAATACAGTTCTGGAGCTGTGCTTCTAAAATTCTCCTTTCGTTATGCTACCTGTTAGTCTAATCTGAAAAGATCCTCAGTTTGTGTTCTTGGATCATATTGTTCTTGTGGAAGTTGTAAAGCTGCAACAGCTACTGTCTCTCAAGCTCAAGAGAAAAGCCATTGGAGGATAGCTGTGCTATACCTCTTTTGGCAGGTGTTTCCAAAGTACACACCACCAAAATAGCTAAACAGCTGTGAAATATTTGACCATTTCTGTTGTTTTGGCTTCTGGACAGGCTTTGCAGTGAGAACAGATGGAAAACCAACCAACGAGGCACCCACAGAATTAATTTGCATGATAAAAATATACCCTCAGGGCGCTCATCTCATAACTGGCAATAGACCATATGTAATAGGGAACATCTGGGGCTATATTTCCCCTTCTTCTTTTTCAGAAAATGAAGCTGGTGGGGGGTAGAGACCATGTTCTGCCTTCAGTGGGTTCCCAAAATCTTAAAAGGGTAGGATCTGAAAGAAGGTGGCTTTTTAAAAGAAGTTTAACCACAAATATTGTGTTCCAAAACAATATGTCTACAGTCCCAAACTGCATGTCAAAGTTGTATTACACTAGCTGACATTTTTTAAAAAGAAGTAAAGAAGTATAGTCATCTCCTCACATTTGCTGGTGTCAGGGGAGCAGAAGCCCTGCAAAAATGAAAAAACAAACAAACAAACAAACAAAACACCTGTGAGTATCTATAGGCCCTTGAAACCATATATAACACATATATAAAGTGTGATATACTTTTGATAGGTGTGGTTATGCCCCCCAATTGACAGGGTTTCTTCACAAGGCAGAAGTGGCAGTTGGTAGGGCTTGCTGCTGCCTCCGCTGCTGCCCGGAGCCATTTTAAACATTTACGAGCCTTGCTTGAGACATGCCGGCTCTTGCAGTCTCCCTCAGTCTTGTGAGGCACGCAGAGAGATTGCAAATGCAAGGCAAGACTTATGAGTCCCTATTAAAAATGGCAGAGGGCAGCAGTGGCGGCGGCAGCAAATAATCCACTGATAATCAAATCTGTGAAAGATAAACCTGGGTATGTAGGGGGCCACCTTACTGCGAATAGCACAGAACTCCAGACTATGGTCAAATTTTATTCAGCAACAAAGCCTGTGTGCTTGCAAGGGAAACTATGACCAAGCTCGTCCTTGCTGGTGCATCCACACTGGTGGCAGAGGAGTATCTAGTGTAAACAGTGCCTAGGGCAAGCGTGGAGATTGCGCTCCCACCTCCGGGGCTGCTACCCTCGCCGCCTCCTCCTCCTCCTCTGCTAAATTTTCTGGTATGAATTTTCTGTGCCCCCGGCACTGGCAGGGCACGTGCCCTACTTGCCCCCTTAGATACATCTCTGACTGGTGGAGGAGGCAGAGGGGCTGCAGCAGTGTGAAAGTGGCTGCAAGTGCAGCATTGCTGGGAAGGTGGGGGCAAAGCAGCTAAATCTGTCATAGAATCATAGAATCCTAGAGTTGGAAGAGACCGCAGGGGCCATCCAGTCCAACTCCCTGCTATGCAGGAACCTGCATCAAAGCATTCCCAACAGATGGCCATCCAGCCTCTGCTTAAAAACGTTCAAAGAAGGAGACTCTACCACACTCTGAGGCAGCATATTCCACTGCCGGACAGCTCTGACCGTCAGGAAGTTCTTCCTGAGGTTCAGGTGGAATCTCCTTTCCTGCAGCTTGAATCCATTGCTCCTTGTCATAGTCTCTGGAACGGCAGAGAACAAGCCCGCTCCCTCCTCAACATGACATCCCTTCAAATATTAAAACATGGCTATCATGTCCCCTCTTAACCTTCTCTTCTGAAGACTAAACATCCCCAGCTCCCAAAGCTGCTCGCTCCTCATAGGGCATGGCTTCCAGACCCTTCACCATTTTGGTTGCCCTCCTCTGGACACATTCCAGCTTGTCAATATCCTTCTTGAATTGAGGTGCCCAGAACTGGACACAGTATTTCAAACGAGGCCTAACCAATGCAGAATAGAGTGGTACCATTACTTCCCTTGATCTAGACACCATACTCATACTGATGCAACCAAGAATTGTGTTGGCTTTCTTGGCTGCTGCATCACACTGCTGACTCATGTTCAGCTTGTGATCTACTAAGACACCTAGATCCCTTTCACACGTACTGCTATCCAGCCACGCTGTCTTCTTCAGGAGATAAGCTGCCCTATCGGCTCCCAAACTGTTCAGAAGCCAGCTTGAGAGATCTCCTTGCTAACACTGTACCTGTCAGGAAAGTGACGTGCATCACCCTCAAGGCAGACTACGTCACCAGTAGCATTTTGGGCAATGTCTCCAGTATGTCCTCCTTTAGGAATACACACCAAACCTTCTAAGGACAGAGCTTGAGCTTTAGAATTCACTAGCCAGACTTTAAAAATTCACATTGAAAAATTAAAAATTCACATTGCATGAGGTGCATAACAACATGTTGGCCTTCATCACCCTCTGGCTGCCGCAGATTAATGGGTGCTTGTATGGCACAGTAAGTATGAGCAAGAGGCAGTGGGGTCTGAACAACCATGTATTTCCACAGGTAGGTTAATCAGAGGAAATGCGTGATTTCCCCTTCCTCCGGTTTTAACTCTTTGTTGATTAAACTGTTCTGAAAACATATATAATGTTTCCTCCTTTGTCGCGCTGTGCTTCTTCTGTTTCCTCATGCTTTGTTTACACCAGGGCTTTCCAAACGGTGTGCCGTGACACATCAGTGTGTCGCCTGAAGTGTGTAGGTGTGTCACCTACAATCTTAGAAATGTGTGTTGTTATTTATAAATCATATATTTTTAAAAATATATGAAAGATTTTCATGAGATATGTTGTGTCCTCACACATTTTGTTATTACAAATTATGTATGCGCCTGTATTTCTTATAAGGGGTTAGTTTAACCTCCGGTTTGCTAATAAAACTGAATTACTGTGTAGTGAAATGATACATGTCTAAGAAAGTGTGTCACCAACATGAAAAATTTGGAAAGCTCTGGTCTACACATTATTTAATAAGTAGTTAATATAGAAAAAACCCCACAGATAATTACTGGATATCTATTTTATTTGGCAAGAATAGCAGAATGAACCTTAGGGGGAAACTAAATTTTTAAAGAGCTACATTTAGGAAGGAAAGCTAAATTTGGTTTTGAGGATAATATGAGGAATGGATTTTCATCTGCATGGCTACTGATACATAAAAACTACTTTGGAAAATGGGCAATTTATACCTTCATAATCCAATGAGGAATTACTTTTGAAGAGAATCTCTCAAGTATTTCTAACTAGCATATATACCAGGCATTGCCTGTTTTTTTTCTCTCATAGGTGATATTTGTTAAAAAGATTTGAGATCTTGTATCTCTAATTCCCCAAACTATCTTGTCCATTACCTGTAACTTTTCCCCATATTCCCCAATCCAATCTGTATTTAGAGTTATTAACATATAGAGGTTGGGCTCCTGAGGTAATACACTGCCCTCCTCCTTACTGCTAGGCCCCATCTCCATGGCAACCAACCAGGCCCAAGAGCTCTCTGGCTGAGAATTCTAAAGGCCCCTCCCTAAACTGCAAACCCCAGGATTCCATAGAATCTTCTTAGGCAGCCAATCATATGAAGTCTTCCCCTCACACAAACAAACTCACAAACTTTGACTTGTATATATTAGATGATAGTCTTCTATACGCAAGTGTGGGAACTGTGTGGGCTTCCTGACATTACCGAACTGCAACTCCCAGCCTTCCTCACTACTGGCTATGCAAGTTAGGAAGTGCAGTCCTACAACATCTTGAGGGCCACAAAATTCTCCTCCGATAAAGGATAATTTAAGTGTTTTCTATCTTTTCAGTAGTACCCTATGGCACAATTTTCTGCCTTGGGAGATGTTCTGACTGCTTCTGCTGACCTTCACAACATTCTATCTACGGAGGCTCATTACATCTTAAAGAGCATTCCTTTGAAAGTGAAGTAAATGTATACAAGCAGCAGGTTTCTGTTCCAATTTACCGAAGTATCATTTACTGAAGAGTGAGTGCTTTGGAGGTCCGGGAGCAGGAGAGACTTGTCACATAGGTTGCCAAGGGATAGTGCTGCAGAATTGAACTCATAGAGTTTATTTTTCTTTCGTTTTTAAAATCTCTGTTGGAGCTTGTCTATTATTTTAGAGGAAAAATGAAATACTTAGAAAGGAAAGCAGGCTCAGAAATACTTTATAGAATACTCATAAAATATAATTAGAGTAGAAACAACATTAAATAACGATTAATCTAATTTGCATTTACTAAAGAATATTTGAGGTTTTTCCCGTGTATCACTCACACAAACATGGGTGCACATGCCCACTCGTTTTCACTCACAATCATAGATGGCAGGAGACTTAGAAGTGTTATAAAGTAAGGTTGAAAACTGTTTTGTAGTCTAATACTTTTATTTTTAATTGCTTTTCGTTTTTTCTCATCTTTCCTTGGATACAGAGGTACAGAACCTTCCCTAACCATTAGCTGCTGGCAGGAGTTAAGAAGGGCTGGGATTCAAAAACATCTGGAGAGTGATCAGATTTTTACCTCTGCCCTACTGTGTCTCAGTATCATGTGTGTGCAGGATTGGTCTGAAGCCAATGATAGTGTCCGGAAAACCACACATTCTCCAATTTCTGAACGCTTTAGAATTTATGCCAATTAAAAACAGAAGGGGGCAATATGATTCAGCCCACTTTAGAACTTTATAGGAGGAGGGTCTTGCCAAAACTGTTCTATGGAGCACCATTGTGGGCGTTGGCCAATTTAAGTATATTAGAAAGAGCACAAAATAATTTTTTGTGTAGACTGGTGGCAATCCCCACTTCTCCAAAATTAATATTGCTCTGTGTGGAATTAGGTGTAATGCCAATGAAAGCAGGGGCTCTTCGATTAGCCTTGCTCTTCTGGCTGAAAATTATTTTTAAGCAGGCATCTGAGCTTCTTACGGTGACTCTTGAAGACTCAAGCTCAAATTCATGGATGTATAACATATAACTGGTTGCCATGAATTTGGGGGTTTCAGTCTCCTTTCTTTTGACTCAAGAGTATGACACAGCGACGTATTAATTCTCCAAAGACTCAAGGATACTGAAATTCAATCTCAGATGAGTGAAATTAAGTCCTGCCAATCCAACAATTTTTTGGGTTTTTTTCACTCCACTGTATCTGTCTCTCCCAACATGTTGGACTTTCCAAATATTAAAATGAGGTTAGCCTTTCTATATGCCAGATTAAAAGTGCTTCCATTGGGAGCTCGGATGGGCCGATATAACAGTGTTCCTATGAAGGACAGAGTATGTGGCTGCAAATCTGTCTCAATAGAATATTTAACTCATGTATTGCTTGAATGCTCTATTTATAATGGTTTTAGGAATAATTATATCTTTCCTTTACTGAAATCTCTTAAGGGAAGCTCCTCTTCTGTGAAGGTCTGTTTTCTGTTATCTGATGCTGTGAAATGTGTTTCTTTTAGAACATCTTCTAAAAGGAGGGAGCGGGCTTGTTTTCTGCCGCTCCAGAGACCAGGACAAGGAGCAATGGATTCAAGCTGCAGGAAAGGAGATTCCACTGGAACCTCAGGAAGAACCTTCTGAAGGTCAGGGCTGTCCGGCAGTGGAATATGCTGCCTCGGAGTGTAGTGGAGTCTCCTTCCTTGGAGGTTTTTCAGCAGAGGCTGGATGGCCATCTGTGGGGAGTGCTTTGAGGGTATTCCTGCATGGCAGGGGGTTGGACTGGATGGCCCGTGTGGTCTCTTCCAACTCTACATTTCTATGATTCTATGATTCAGTGAGCTAGATTTCTCGTTCCGGCCTTACAGTTACGCGCTATGAAGTGTAAGGGGAGTATGGAAAATGATTCATCTATTGTAGATTAACTATTACATGTAAACTAATTTATTTGACTTTCCCCTTTACTCTTTCTATATTTCTGTGTAATAGCTGGCTGCTAAAATACAATGAACTGAAGCTGAACTGAACTGAAAATCAGAATTCGAAAGTAGCAGAAGGCAAGCCAGAGCCGGAAAAATGCTAAAAGGATAGAATGAATACCAGTGTGTATATACTACCATGTTGCATATAATACTGAAAGCATTATCATCTGTGAGTGGTTCTACCTGTACACTTGTCTGAGTGGGAAAAGACCGAGGAGACCTGTTTACTATATATTTTGCAGCATAGATCTCTATTTGGCTCCAGAACAACAGAATCACCTCTTTAAAGAGCCATCTTTGTGAACTATAAAAACTGCATAAGAAGGAAATAGATGGCTGAAATGAAGGCTGATGGTGGCAATATTTCATATTTATATGCCACTTCTGTGAAGATTGTATGAAAAAAAGAGCTTTACAGCTAAAGAGGTGGGTGCTGTTCTCTTCATACTGAAAGATAGATAGCCTTTCTGTGTGTTTACAGTGCCATAAGTTATTTATAATGTTGCTGCCTTCTTGTTAATGGCTTTCCTGAGTTTGCTCACTGCAAAGCTGCGTATCTCTTAGAAAGCACTCGCATTTCTGGTGAGAGGCAATCCACTGATGGTCAATCATCTAAGGAGAAGATCTTCATGAATGATTTAAACGGCCATGAGCGGAAGAAGAAGAGTGAACAGAGCTCAAGAGGGGAGACTGGACAGCACAGGAAGGAAAGGCAGATTCAGGCTGCCAATAAAAACAGTTGAATTAGATGGAATTATCCAGTACAATTAAGAGGCCGTGCAGGTAGGGGTCAGTGCTTCTCCTGTCTCTTCTCTCAGGACAGAAAATCAATCAATCAATCAATCAATCAATCAATCAATCAATCAGTAAGCAAGCAAGCAAGCAAGCAAGCAAGCAAGCAACTAAATGGTGCAAAAAAAATTTATGCTGGGCTGTTGTTATTTAACTTTATTTATATTCTGCCTTTTCCCCAAGAGTGGGACTTTGGTCTGATCCAGCAGGACTGCTCTTACCTTTCTAGGATGAATTTTATACAGAAGCTGAGGGGAACATCATTCCTATCTTGTCCCCTGTAAACTGGAGATTTTGGGGCTGGATCTGAAATTTATTTTTCCATGCAGGGGATAATCCAATAATCCAATTACTGAAACTATTTAATTTTATTTTAGTCCAACTGCAGTCACTTTTCTGGTATGTGCCTTTTACTGTACTGTGAAGGCCAGTCACATAGGGATGGGGGTGCACAGAGGGCGGTTCGCTCACGGCAGCAATGTTTTGAGGTGTCCTGGCCCATAGCCACGCCCCTGCATGCCCTGGCCATGCGCCCATGTGCCCTGGCCATGCCCCCATGCACCACAGGCATGGCCCTCAAACCGTAGCCCCCCCCCCCCACACACACTCCAAGCTCCACCACTGGTCAAGGAATTCTGCTTTTGATCCCCTCCTGTTTTGGTGACATTCTGGTCTGCCTTCTCTCATCCCCCCACCTACATTCTCTTGCTGTCTTCTTCCACTGTTGACCTCAAAAGATGGTTGTGCTGCTGCTATGGATGCCCTTCCAGACCATGGGTGGTCATGGCACCTGCTTCCATCTCTTGACATACCATCCAGAAAGATAATGAGGTTTTACTAGACATTCCCCAAAGGAATCTTATGCAGGAACCATCCCTTTGGTGAGCTGACTGAGGTCTCTGGAGATTATCCACAATGCCTAAAAATCTGTGTCCGCAAAATGTCAGGGAATCATTCTTGCACAGGTCTCATTTCATGACTGTAGGGAGGAGAGTAATGAGAGACATATATAAGATAGACATACATTTAAATCAAAGTAAGTAGCATGGTGTAGTGGTTTAAGGATTGGGTTATGACTCTGGAGGCCTCCTTCTTGTATGCACTTAAATCCTTAATTATTCCGTTTTAAAGCATCAACCCAAAATTTTCTAAGTAACTTATCCCAATCTTGTGGGGTAAACAGACTTACTCAGTAGTTGACTGAAGAAAGAAGATAGCTGTGTGGGGTTAGTTATTCCATTTTAGTTAGAAATATTCTTCACTTTAAAGGTTTCTTCTTTTAAAAAAAGCAGAATGCTGGCAGAGGGCCTTCAGATCCTCAGATCTAAACAGCTGCTTTTCACAGCAAGGGTGAGATGTCAATCCCTTGGCCTTTCCCATTCATAAGACATTTACTAACAAGTAAATGCAAATAATAGGAATTCCAGAGCTTAATGGGCAAACCTCTGCTCCCCTTTAATCCAGAGAGAATTTTTCCAGCCAGAGATCCCTCTGGCCAGCACTTTCACCATGAAAGCTCTCCTTGGCATAGAACTGCTGTGAGGAGCATCTGCCAGGCCAACCTGCCAGAAGTTGAGTCAGATTTCTACCCATAGTTAGAAATGGTATTCAAATATAAAGCTTGATTTAAAACATGCAAAGGAAAAAGTGAAGCATACTACTTTTAACATTACTTTGCCATATGATTAAAATCAGTCAAAGTCCTGCCTAAATAAAATGGTCTTAACCTGCCAGTGGAAAGAGAGCAGGGAAGGGGCTAACCAGACCTCCTGGGGGAAGGATTTCCAAAGTGTAGAAGCAGCCACTGAGAAGGCTCTGTCTCATGTGCACACTCAACTGCAGCTGTAAAGGTGGTGGGACTGAGAGAAAGCTCTCCCACAAAGATCCTAGAACTTGGGTTGTCCTGTATAGGGAGATATGGTCTTTTAGATACTCTGAGCACAAACTGTGTAGGGCTTTAGAAGTTATAACCAGCATCTTGAATTCTGCCTGGAAACAGACTGACAGCCAGTGAAGCTGTTTCCAGACCTTCTTTTGAGACAGACAAGTCTCTACAACATCTGTACATGTATATGCTCAAAAATGGAACTACTTTTGGCCCAGGCGAGCAAGGGTTTAGCTGGGGAAAGCTTTTTCTGATCAAATCTTATGGCCAAAACTGCTGCTGAAATCATTATTTGCCATCATCAAGTCTGCTTAAGTTTTTTAACTAAACAGTTGAAATACCAAATACCCTACAAACAAGGTTCTGTTTCTCACAGCATGTAGCCCTGAATTTGGCAAACAATGCCAAACAAAACAGAACACGACACTGATAGGAAATGTCAACCAGGGGGCAAAGATGATTGACATAACACTTGTATAATGGGTGCTTTTCTGAGCCATTGCGACCTTTGGGTAACATGTCTCAGGAAGTCCAGGTGGACAGCCTTTGTTTGAAACAGTTCCTTTGTTTTAGAGAGCTTGCTGATAACATCCTCACTCTCTCTTGGATGAGATGCTTTAATAAGGAATCCAAATTGAAAACTACTATTCTGGGGTGGGATCTATTGGAACCACAAACTTGAGTGGCCTGCCTCCTTCTGGAGGCCTCCCTCACTGCCTAAACTAAGCTTCGTTCCTTTGAGTTGGAACTCACTCTTTCAGATCCCCCAGAATTAGCTTATTCTCTTTCTCAAATTCCTGGCTCTAACTGAGAGGACTTTAGTTAGCTTGTCCTTGTGCTTGCACTTGCTCTGGCCAGGAATGTCCCTGGCTTCTCACAAGTCCAATGGGTCCAAAGAGAGATAACATCATGTACAGGATAACCCCCACTTGCTCTAAAGAGCAGACTTTGATGTTTACAGTAAGTCATTCAAAGAATTGTCAAGGGTAACAACAGCAGCCTTCCGCGAAAGTTGCCAGAACTGATTTGTATAGCAATCATACATTTTTTATGCAGGTGATCGGTACAAATTCTAGCGTGCTAAGTTTTTATTTGTTAGTAAAGCATTGCCCAGTTTTCCCAGGCTGGTGCTTTTCCCAGGCTTATTTGACCTTTAGCAGTTATTGACTCGTTTCCTAGTTCTCTCCGTTATATCAACATAGCTTCATTCTTGTAACACCCTTCACACTTATTTCCCTGCTTTTGCTCTCCAGCACCCTTCCCCTTTAGCTGACATATATAGTGATTCCCCCATATGTGCCTTTGCAGGTTGCTACTCATATATGACAGCAAGCATAGCATTAGCATGATATATATGATGTGCAATACTTATATGTGGAACCAGGTCCCCCTTCTACATGACTACTATTGTAAAAAGGCAGCATTGCAACCTGTCAGGTAACTTGTCATCTCTTAAATCTCAGGGATTATTTTCCCTGCACATTGCAGCTCCCCAAAACAGTCCCCTTTCTCTGGTGTGTGTATGCCTGTGTTTCTGTGTGCATGTGTGTGTCTGTATTAGGGAAAGTGTTATACTGCCCTTACTTTTGAACTGTTTTCTCACTCTCCTCTTATCAACCCATACAGTTTCAACCTGGTTTTAATTCCAAGCTCTCACAACTTTGCATGTTTGTTATTCTGTATGTACCTTTGCTATATGTGACACTGCCAAAATATTACGCCTAAATACCCTAACAGCACCAGATCTCATCTGATCTTAGAAGCTAAACAGGGTCAACCCTGCTTAGTACTTGGATGGGAGGCTATATTTCATAGGGAGGAACTGGCAAAACCAATGTGAGTATTCCTTGCCTACAGGCTACATGAAGGTACATGTTGCGCGCACACACACAGAGAGAGAGCATAACATCTGCTATTCTCTAAAGCAATTATTATGTATATCCTGATTGCTGTACAGGCTTCCTCCACTTATCTGACACATTAGGGACTGGAGCACTGTCAGAAAAAGGAATGAGTTGAAAAACAGAACACAGTACTGTACTGTAGGGAGCATGAAGGACTTACAGAGGCTCACTTAGAACTGACTGCATGTGCTCTGCTTGCAAAGTCTCACAGCCAGCTTAGTGCCTTTTATCCCCTCTCAGCTTGCTTTGCAAGCAGTGCGTGTGTACATGAGAGTGATTTCAAGTGGGGCAAAAAGAAATGATGAAAGGGTGGAACCCCCACTGAATTAATGGAAATCGTCCTTAATTTGGAATTATCAAAAGAGCAAGTAATCACATAACGGCGCATCAAAAGGTGGGAGTTTCCTGTATGTTCAATACAATTTCCCTTTTAGAGAATTCTGTGTGAATGTGAGTGTTTGAGCCCAATTTGTGCTCTCCCTGCCATGTTTATAGCCATACATTAATGCTCAGATGCTTTGTTGTATAGTGAGGAAGGATGGGATGAGGTGATGGAAAGTAAGGTGAGAACTAGGAATGTTTGGGTAATGATCTGTGATAAGAACAAACAGACCAGCTGAAAGGTCACATTGTTGGCAGGTTTAGAGAGAACATGGGAGGAAGGGATGGTGAGCCCAGGAAAAGTGTTGTAAGTTATTAGCAAAGGGGATAGCAGTGTGTGCTAGTTTGCTCGTAAAGTCAGTTTCAAGTTTATTCTAATCTCACCTGTCCCACAACCAGGCTCACTGTGCATATATATCTAAGGATCTAACCTCATACTTCATATATCTCAGGATGTGAATTATAGCCCACAGAAATCTCATGCTAAAATGAACCAGTTAGTTTGAAAGTGCCATAAACCTCCTTTTTCTTATGCTGGAACAGATTAACATGGCAACTCTTTTGAAAATATAACAGTATTCCAGCTCATGTATAGGTTCTGATAGTCAAGATTTGGTAGATTTGCATAAAAATGTAAAGCAAAGGAAAATTCTAACCCATCCCTATCCCCAGTATGTGTTGTATACAGTAGCAGACTTCCTCTACTCCAAGACTGAATAGCTGTTGCTCTCCACATGTTCTGAAATTTCAGCTTCCATGGTCTCTCTCACCCTTGGTTATACTGGCTAGGGTTGACAGGCATGTTAGGTGGAAAAATATTTGTAGTGGCTTTGTGGAACATCCCTGTTCTATTCCAGTGAGGAGGTTTGTTCTGTTGCATGCATGGTCTAACTCACAAGTAAGAGAAAAGCTTACATGGACACAGGATGTTTCAGATCTTCAGCTCATGGTTTTGCTATTGGGCTTTTAGATGTCTGAACAGACCACTGTTGTGCATTTCTTGATAAAAAAGGGTCTTTGAATACACCTAAACCCAAAGTATTTTCCTTAGACATTGCTATTTCTTTAATACCCTATTTAGGAAACTGTATATAGCACATAGATTTAAGCCTGTTGCAAAGCACTGTGGTGCGTGACCAATAATCTTACACATCAGTTTGTCATGAAGGCTTCCTCTAAGCAGGATTAAAAGTTGTTCATTCAAAATGTCAATGCACATTTTCTTCCCCAGGGCTTATCAGCATCCACCAAAACATGTTGTTATTAACTGTTATAATGGAGAGAGTGTTATGAGGGAAGAAGGAGGAGCCCTGTTCCTCAGAGCCTCATGCATAAGTATGACAGACCATTCTAAGAGTGCCAGGTTTCGGAAAATTCCACTGAATTTTTTCATTCGGAAAGCAGGGGGAGGGGGAATGCTGAGATAGGGCAAAAGGGCATGGAAGGCTGTTTCATACCATGGGTTCAATATTGTCACTAGGGTGGGCAACTTGTGACCCTCAAGATGTTGTTGGATTGCACCCTTCATCAGCATAGCCAAGGATGACAAATGGCTGACACCAACTCTCCGAGGTTTCAGAGAACAATCTTTCCAAGTCTTCCACAGAGATACCAGGCACTGAGCATGAGACTTCTTGCCTATAAGCCAAATATTGCACCAATGAGCTATATTTCCCTAAAAGAAAATCATATATATATTCACGGTTCTAAAATCAGGGGAAGCCGCAGAGTGGTAGACACTAATATCTGGGATCCACCCCAAATAACACCAACCCCATTAAATAGCAAGTAGGTGAACATAGATAGATAGAATTTTGACCAAAACAAGATGAAGGAAAAATATTGTCATCCTAGAGGCATCTAGAAACAGAAATATCTCTGCCCCCCTTCCCCCCAAAAATGTATGGGAAGATTTGGTTGGTTCTGAAATATCAAAAAAACTGACAAGAAAAAAAAATTAAAATAAAAGTCTGATCTAAAATAGTATTTAGGAAGGTGTCTTATAGTAATAGAACCTTTCATCTTACTCAGTAATGTCTCCTTTGATTGGCACTGGTTCTTTAGGGTTTTAGACAAATATCTCGGCGTTCATAGTCCTTTTGCAATCAGACACATGATTACTTGTGGTATTGAGAAATAGAAAATAAAGTTTGTTTTTACTATAGTGGATTTGGTGGTGGTGGGGTTTTGTGGGGACAACATAGACCTTGGGAAAGCCATCATGGTATAGTTGTTCAAGATTAGACTATGGCCATTTCTGCACTAGAGTGTTATAGCGCTATGATTCCACTTTCAACATTCTATGAAATCCTGGGGTTTGCAGTCTCAGGAGGGGCCAGCCGGCCCCTCCCAAAACTGCAAACCCCAGGATTTCATAGGCTGTTGAAAGTGGAATCATAGCACTATAACACTGTAGTGCGGAAGCAACCTATGACTCTGGAGATCAGAAGGAGGCAAGGGAAGAACTCCTCTAACAAAGCTTGCCAAGAAAACCCCATGATAGGTTCACCTTACAGTTGCCATATATTGGAAATGCAACAACAACATTGACCTGATTTTTGTTGCAAAGTAATGTGTTAACAGCATGTAACCTAATGTGTTACACTCAACACAACTGTAATACTAATGAGAATGAGCCACATTCTCAAAGGGTGCTAAAAGCTAAGGCAACAAATCTTTTTAAGAGTAAAATTCCAAGCTCTGGTCCTACAGTATCTTAATATGTCCTTAATTTGCAGGGATATCCAATTTGAATCCTTTTTCAATTCAGATAAATCCCAAATTCAGACTGAATTTGACTGAAGCAGATGTGAGACATGCGTGAATCAAAAGAAGATTGGAACTGAATCAGAAGATTCATTAGCAATTTGGATTTGGGGGACACAGAGACACAGGCGCTTTCCACATGTGGGGAAGGAAATGCGTAGAAACTCTACTCACTGACTTTTTCGTGGGTCCGATCGGGTCCGTCGGGACAAGGAGCAGTGCGAGCTTGTCGCTCCGCACTGCTCCAGCGTCCAAAATGGCGGCTTCCGGTTGGTGGAGGCACACACTAGTGCACGCCTGCAGGCACGCACTAGTGCACGCCTGCAAATCTGCACCGGAGCGCGGCGATGAAGCGACACGGAGTCGTGTGCTCCGTGCTTTTGAAAAACCTCTTAAAAGAGGTTTTTAAAAAGCACGCTGCGCAACCACTTCCAGTCACTTCGGAGTGGACTGATATGCAGAACTACGAAAAGTAGTCCGACCTAGTCCACTCCACGGTGCAAATGACCTCCATCAGAGGTCGCTCTGCGCCATTTTAATTGCCTCGTGTGGAAAGGGCCACAGTCTCCAAAAACTGATACATTTTGAACAAATAGGGAAAAAGAACAGTGATTGCCATTTGTTGATTCTAGTGTTGGGCAACGCGGGAGACTTTGCATCAGCTTAAGCTGATCCAACTCAATTGGGATCTGAGTCAAATGTTGTGGTGAGCTAAGATTATGGTGCATATTCCTATTGTCCAGTACAAATCCAGTGTCAAAAGAAGGGAGAGATTGTGTCACTCACGTACATGTGTGTATGTGCTTGAAGTTGCTTCCAGAACAAAATACTGAGAAAGGACATGACTCTTGGATCATCCCCAATATGGTGTGGTGGCACAGTGGTTAAATGCTGGTACTGCAGCCATAACGTTGTGAGTTTGATCCTGCAAGGGCTCCAGGTTGACTCAGCCTTCCATCTTTCTGTAGGTCAGTAAAATGAGTACCCAGCTTGTTGGAGGCAATTAGCTAAACACATTTTAAACTGCTTAGGGAGTGCTTTGTACTGGTAAGCAGCATAGAAATGTCACTGCTATTGCTATTGCTATTGGACCAGGGGGTGTTTTGAGGAAATGAAGATAGTGAACAGCTGAACTGAGATTTGGCTAGTGCAAATATCTACTTTGCAGGGCCCTCTGCTTTGCTGCTATTGTAGGGTCTCCTAAGCTGTTGATCTCTGTTTCTGTATCTTAATACCTATGCCCTGCTGGCATGGAATTCCTTCTTCAGTGCCATTGAGTTTTCTTAAGTAGCCAATCATCATGACTGAATTTTTTTTATACAAGAGAGAGACCCTGGCAAGAAAATACCTAGGAGTTATAAAGCTTGAATTTTAACAATTTCCAGTCCTTTGCCTGCATTACTTTGTGAAAAGCAAATAGGATTAAAACCAGCATCCTGACAAGCTGTCCAAAAGATATAATCTTCTACGGATGAAGGGTGAGCGTCCTAAACATGCAGCAATGGACACCAACGTGAAATTTCACCAAAGCTAAATTTTATTTCTATGTTGAATTCCTATCAAGCTCAGGAAAGAAAAATCATAGAATCATAGAGTTAGAAGAGACCACAGGGACCATCGAGGCCAATCCCCTGTCATGCAGCTATCCACACTCCCCTGAGAAGGTCATCCAGCCTCTGTTTACAAACTTCCAAAGAAAGAGCCTCTCATGCACCTTGAGGCAGCATATTCCACTGTTAAAGTGCTCTTACTGTCTTACCTCTTCTTAATGTTTACGTGGACTTTCCTTCCTGTAGCTTGCAGCCATTTCTCTGTGTCCCAGCCTCTCTGAAGCAACAGAAAACAGTCTTGCTCCATCCTCCATATGACATCTCTTCAAATATTTAAACATGGCTATCATGTCACCTCTTAGCCTTCTCTTCTCAGAAAGATTATCTCTCCTGTGGGCGCATCATTTATCATTATTATGATGCTGTCTTGTATTAATTAAGACTTGTTTCTGAACATAAACTCATATATTCTGTATGTATGTGTTTCAGCTACAGTAGGTTTTTATTTCTGAGTTTCTGGCCATTTCCACAGTAGTCTGTTATAGTGCTATTATTCCACTTTCAACATCCTATGGAATCCTGGGGTTTGCAGTTTAGGGAGGGGCCTTTAGTGCGGAAATAGCCTCTGACTTGTACCTCCAGGATGCTATAGCATAGAGATAAACAAAAGGATGAACTCTCAGAGTAAATTCTTTCTTCTCTCTGTCTTACCACATTCTTCTGCTCCTTTTCATCTTGTAGAATTGTCACTACCATTGTGAATCTGGGCCAGTGTATCTGAAAAAAACAACATGCTCAGTGCTTCTCTCCCTCTCCCTCTTCAGCCACCATCTGTTTTGAAACTATGCTCATCAGATGCTGCTCAGTCATCAGACAACTGACTCGGCTCTCCCATTTCTACTAGTCTGAGGAATGAAGACTTTGACTCATTTGCAATACACACTGGTTCCTTTGGCAAAAGTGTTATAAGAACTACAGTCTCTTTGCTTTATTGGCATGATTATGCAGCATTCCTATTCTGCAGCGGCAAATCCAGAGAAAGGTTACTCACCTTTCCATTTTAGATCTGTAGTTCAAAGTAGGCTATAATTTCTCCTCGGGAAAGCACAGAATCTATGAATGCTGCTGCTTTTTATACCACAAATAAGTTAGTGCTGATCAATTATACTCTTATTCTTAGGCTTCTCTTTTGCTACTATCCATGCTTCCTCAAATTCAGTTTTCCCATTGTTGTTTTTTTGCCTGCTCATTAGTACTGGGCAATAGCTTCACTCCAGGTTGCCCCATAACGTGCTGTTCTCTCCTTCTCCAAATTCTTGGTCACTGATTAAGGAGAAATAGCAAAATACAACTCCCATGTACCCTCTGATGAAAGGTACGAATAAAAAGCATCTGAGCATTTCAGAGGAGGGCAACCAAAATGGTGAAAGGTCTGGAAGCCATGCCCTATGAGGGAACTGGGGATGTTTAGTCTGTCAAGGTTATTTCCAGGCAGGCAAGGTTTCCTCTGAATGGACGGCAGAGGAAGAGGCGATGTGGCCAGACAAACAGGTGCAAGGTCAGCAGGATTGTTTAGGCTATGACTTTTGTACTAGAGAAGAGCACTGATTGGGTCACCTCACTTGTTTCAGGGTGACAAAGGAGCATAAAAAGGCTGGTGTTTGCCTTGACCAGCTGCCAGTTAGAATTGCCTAGCTGGACCAGTCATGCTGCTGACAGTTTACTTGCTGTAAGGGGGAGATGCTGCCCGTTTTATCCTCTGTTATCTCTTGTTATTCTTACTGCTTAATTGCTATTGGAATGTTTTGCCAAGAGCCTTTATCTTAGAATGTGGCAATAAATTCTGCCTCTAAGTCTACTAATGAGCCTCTGGAATTCTTTCTGCTTCACTGGGACCCTCTGCTGCGGCGAAGCCTTGCTTCACTCATTGCACTCTGCTCATGCTCAGAGGAGCCAGCTCTTGCCAACCCTGACATAGTCTGCAGAAGAGAAGAAGGTTAAGAGGAAACATGATAGCCATGTTTAAATACTTGAAAGGATGTCATGTCGAGGAGGGAGCAAGCTTGTTTTCCACTGCTACAGAGACTAGGACAAGGAGCAATGTGTAAGGCCCCGCTTTGGGAGTTCCCAATATCAGTATGGTTTGGATGGGCACCATACCTAATGGGCATCATATGTAATTGGCAACACATTTTATTGGCTCCGATATCAAATTCAAACCTGAAAGGAGACAGAGAGGTCAAACTGAGTGAGGGAAAGAATTTGACTGTAAATGTGAGAAGCATAGGTCAACTCCAAAATTCCTCCAGGTAAGACTTGAGTCATTTGCCAGGCAAATACACATCATTCCTGTGGATAATAGGCTTAAATAGAAGCTGGACTTTTCCAGGGAATCCAACTGTGAGGAGCCCACCAGGACCCTGATTGACAGATATCCATCCCTTGTACACCTGGATTCTTTCCTCTGTCCTCACAGCACCCACAATAGACAGCTATTACAACATTCATCATGTCTGTCAATCAAAGCACTAAGCCCATCAACAGGCGAAAGACTCATTGTCCACAACAGGTTCCCTTTGTCTTGTATCTGGAACCTTCACAGCCACAAGCCATTTTCAGGGTCCAAATACCCCTGATTTGAGGATACCCAGTGCAGTCTCTTGAAGGTCTACCCATCACTCTGTCCATCTGGCTCCTGAATGAGAACTGTCCTTAGGTCCTACCTAAGCCAAAATACATTTCTGCTCTTCACTACTCTTCTCGACTGGTAATTATAAATCCCTCCAAATCCCTCAGCCTCTCTATAATTTTTCCTCTCTCTTTCAGCCAGCTCTTGTGTGAATGTGTGATTGTGTGCATCTTGTGTGCATGCATGAGTGAATTCCCCTCAATAAAATCATTTATTGGACAATTCTGCTTGGTTTTTGGCTTGGCCTGACCCTGTAAAAATTGGGTTGAAAGATCTCTCTAGGTTACCCTGCCTCTTGTAGTGCTACAGCTTGTGCTCTGGCTAATTCCCATTCCCCATTATTTGGAGCACATTGAGGTGTCCCCCACGGGACTCCAGAAATTAGGGTAACAAATGGATTCAAGCTGCAAGAAAGGAGATTCCACCTGAACCTCAGGAAGAACTTCCTGATGGTCAGAGCTGTCAGGCAGTGGAATATGCTGTCTCAGTGGAGTGTGGTGGAGTCTCCTTCTTTGGAGGTTTTTAAGCAGAGGCTGGATGGCCATCTCTTGAATGCTTCGATGTGTGTTCCTGCACAGTAGGGGGCTGGATTGGATGGCACCTGGGGTCTCTTCTGTTGGGAGATGATTTACAGCACCAACACAAAATTATCTCCAAAGCTGATGCTCTCTGGACACATTGCCTCAGAAGCAATCATATATACCAGAGTTTCAAACAGCAAAAAGCGTGTGCAGCAGAGTACAACTACAACAAAAAGAAATTATTGCTTTGACCACTCTACTCACTGGTTAGTTACTCACAGACACACAGTTTGTCATCCAAAATACCTAGAGGCTTTAATCTTCTCAGTTGCAATATGTACATCTATATACGGGATATGCAGATCAATAGCAGATACACAGGCAGAGATTCAAGCAGGCAGAGATTCAAGCAGAGACAGGGATTCAAGCAGAGAGAGAGTAAGCATTCACTCTTCTCTTTTATGCACACCTGCTCACAGGTCATCAGCCAGGGCCATAAGCATGACACAACCCCTTGCCATGATTGCAGTATCATGAGTCTGCCCTTACTGCATGTCCCCTAGGAAATGTGTCATTGCTTACTTAGTCATTCCCCAGGTGTTTCACATGTTCATCAAATGTATTTTCACTGGGACAAATGTCACTGCATTTCTTTTTTATTCAACAATCCCCTCCAAAATACTTTGATCACATGTCATGATATTTTTAGTCCGTTGTGTTATATACTTCCAGTCCCAATTCTTTGACCAATCTTTCATGTTTGGGTACTGGTAGTGCTTTTGTGAGTATGTCAGCTGTATAGCACTCTGACTCGCAGTACTCCAGCCTTATGAGTCCTTCCTGGACCAGTTGTCTCACATTCTGATAACACATACCTATGTACTTTGTTCTGTTCTTTAGGTTCTCAGCCTCAGCCATGGCAATGCACACCTGCGAATCCTCTATTACACTGATTGGGGTCTCACAAGTCTCTCCAATATCCATTAGAAGATGCTTAACCCACTGTATCCCACCAGCTATTTCAGACAATGCTGCAAACTCAGCTTCAGTGGTACTTAGAGCAACACAGTTCTGTTTCCTGGACCTCCATGCAACCAAGCTGTCTGCATATTTTATAGCCAGTCCAGTGACAGACTTCTTATCACTTTCAGAAGCAAAGATGCTGGCAACAAAGCACTCCATTTTGGCTTCACTCCCTGCCACCTTAAGACAAAGATCATGAGTTCCTTTCAAATACCGTACAACTCTTTTTAAATCTATCCAGTCAATTATTCAGGGTTTTGCCACTCTCCTACTCAACAGCCCAATGGCATAACTAATGTCAGGCCTAGTATGATTTGCAACGTACAATAAACTTCCAATCACTGAATGGTACAGATCCAGCCTGTCAAACAATTTATCAGACTCTAATCGCACAAAATCCACTGTCATTGGTGTTTTGGTTGTTTTGGCATCCTTCAAGCCACACTTTTCAACAACCTGTTCAATTTACTTCTTTTGGCTCATGAACACTTCACCACTGTGTGAACTTTCAAACTCTATTCCAATGTACTGTCTCAAACACCCCAAATCTTTTAACTTGAACTTGTTTTCCAACTGCTCTTGTACACACCTTATCTGATCTAAGCTTCTTGCCGTCACACAAAGATCATCTACATAGATAACTAGCAGTATGCTGTCATCACCAGTGCCTCTTGTGTACACACACGCATCTGCAACACTTCTTTTAAATCCTAATTTGCATAATTCCTCATGTACACACAGGTTCCAGCATCTTGCTGACTGCTTAAGTCCATAGATGGCCTTTCTCAGCCTGTAAACCTTATTTTCTCCAGCACAATCATAACCAGGAGCTTGCTTGATAAACATTGTTTCATCCAACCTTGCATTCAGATATGCAGTTTCAAAATCAAAATGTCTAACTTCCATTTCTTTCTTCACTGCCAGTGCCAACACTAATCTAAGGCTTTCTGGCTTTGCTGTTGGCGAAAACGTTTTATCAAAGTTCTCATACTTTTCTTGCGAAAAACCCTTTGCCACCAACCTCGCCTTGTGTTTCACACTACCATCAGGCAAGCTCTTTTTCTTCTAGACCCATCTACAACCAACAACTTTTTGATGTTTTGGCCTATCTACCACTTCAAACACCTTTTTGTCTGTCATAGACTCAAATTCAGCATCCATTGCTGCATTCTATTTTTCCTGTTCCTCCTCTGGACATCTCAACACCTCCTCAAAACTTTCAGGCTCATCACCTGCAACCATGCACACTCTTGCTTCCTGCACAACAAACCTGTCAGGAGCTTTTCTCACTCTTTTGGTCCTTCTAGGAATGATGACATCTACTCTGCTTGAGTCATCGCCACTACTGCTACTAACCACCTCCTCCGCTTCTGGCTCTGTTTTCACCTGGAAATTGGGACTTGGTATGTTTTGTGAACTGAAAGGGACTTGTGTCTGGAGATGTTTTAGGTGTATGTTGTGTGATATCTGTTGTTCTTGCCCCTCCTTTTCTCGAGCTTTGAACTTGTTCAAGCTCAAGTGACTGTACAAACACTTCATGATTACAGTGGACATTTTCCCAACCACTATGTGTTTCAAAGTTTGCACTTCTGGAATACATCACTTGTCCATTCCCCATGGAAAACTGGTACTTGTTCCCAGTGTAACCTACAAATCTCAGCCGTCTCCATTTTGGTTGATCTTTCTTTCTTAATTGGCTGGGAATCAGTATGTTTGCATACTGTCCAAAGATCCTCAAATAGTCCACATTTGGTGCACGGCCATACAACATAAAATATGGAGTCTGATTGATGCTTGAGCTCCACATTCTATTTACCACATGATTTGCTGCCAGAACAGCTTCACCCCACAAACCAGCTGGGGATTGAGAATCTAATAACATACAGTCCTTCATGGACTGCAGGACCCCAAGCCTTCTTTCTGCAAGCCCATTTTCAGAAGGTACATAAGGTTTTGTGGTTTTATGTTGTATGCCTTTTTGTTTTAACCAATTTTCAAATTTGTTTCCACAGAACTCACCACCCTGATCAGTATTGAGGCACGCTACTTTATGTGGGAACTCTCTTTCTACCATGTTCACCCAATTCTTGAATTTTTCAAAAGCCTCATTTTTGGTTTTCAGCAGAAACACAAAACTGAACCTTGTATGCCCATCTATGATAAAAAATATGTACTTTGACCAACCTTCACTCTCCCAGAATGGGCCTGCCAGGTCAGCATTCACAACTTGAAATGGTCTGGTGGTTACAATTTGGCTTTCTTTTGCCACAGAATAGGACTTGACTTTTACCTTTTTACAAACAGAACAATCCAGAAATTTGTTACATTTGTTCACCTTGAGATTTGGACACACTTTAGCCAACTGTGACAAGCTGTTGAAATTTGCATGGCCCATGACTCTGTGTAAATAATGGGCACACTGGTTATGCAGGGGCACATAGGTTACTACTGTTGACACATTTGAATTTTCAGTGTTTGGCAACATGTAATACAACCTGTTTCTCTTAACTACCCTGGCACAAACTTTACCACCCAAACTTACTGTACACTCATTTCCTTTGAACAGTACCACGTGACCATCATTTGTTGGGCATGAGACACTTAACAGACAATTTTCAAGGTTTTCTGCACAGAGTATGTTGTCACAATTTTTCCCCAAACAAGGCACAAATGCAGTTCCCATTTTTTCAACTGCACTGTGAGCTCCATCAGCCAAGCTCACACCGTGAACAGGAGCCTGCTTGGTGTTTTTCAATAGGTTAAGACAGTTCACCACATGGTGCGTGGATCCACTGTCTAAAAGCCAGTACTGATGAGCCTTTGTAGCGTCCTCTGCTGCTACTACAAAGATGCTGCCAGCCTTGATAGAATAGTCCCTTTTCCCCTGGACTCTCCTTGTCTGGTTTTTCTTCTCTCTGGATTCTTTAACCTTGCAATCTTTTCTCAGATGCCCCGGCAGTCCACAGAGAAAACAGCATCTCACATAGCTGCATGATGCAATCTCCTCTCCAGGTGAAGGCAGCACATGGCTCTTGTCTGGTTGTCTTGAGGCAGTTCCCACAGCATGACGTAAATCACCGCTGCTTGCCTCAAACTCTTTTCTGTCCTGCTCTTCTAAAATCCTGGATATTTCCAGGTCAAGATTTAACTCTTGCTCAGCGAGACTTTGAAAGCTGTAATGCAGGAAGTCCCAGTCCTGATTTAGACTACTCAGAACTATATAACACTTCTGAGCCTCCGCAAAAGTCATTCCTCTCACCTCCAGCTCTAGGAAGAGCTTCCTTGTTGTGTCAAGGTGAGTCTTAACATCACCTCCCTCAGGGAGTTTAGTGTTATATAGTCTCTTAGTCCATATTATCCTGGATAAGCAAGAGTCTCTTTGGTATACATTTCTCAATGCCTCTCAGACCACAGCCGCAGTCTGCTTATTCCTCACTTAGATAAGCTGGCTGGGTTCCTCACTGAGAACGATTGTTGCTTTTGCACGCTGATCTGCCAATTTTTCATCATCATCAGTGTCAGTTGGAGGGTTTTCAACAACACCCCACAACTTCTCCCTCACCAGGAGACTTTGTATCACGAGACACCAAGTTTGATAGTTCTTGTCATTCAACTTATCAAAACTAAGCACCTTGTCTGTAGCCATGTTTGCTTCTACTCAAAAACGCAAACCTCTCTCGGCAATACGGTCATCACTTGCTTAGTCATTCCCCACGTGTTTCACATGTTCATCAAATGTATTTTCACTGGGGCAAATGTCATTGCATTTTTTTTAATCCAACATCTCCAAACTCTATGATTCTATGATTCTTATTGCTTTCTGTTTACTCTTTTGGAGTATTAGGGAAAGAGTGGGATACAAAGCAAACAAAAAGTAATCTGCCTGGGAAAAGTGAGCTGATCTAACCCCTATGAAAACTAGTGTGGCCCAGTGGGTGGAGAAACTCTAAAAACTGTACTTGCTGGCTTAGTTTTAGAAAGAGCAGGAGAGGTGTTGCTGAAGAGGAGCTGAAGTTCCTATAGCTAAAGAGTAGCTGTTTTTATTTTGAATAAGTGTGGTATTTTCAGTTGTGCATTTAGGAAGGAACAAAATAGTAAATTCTTTGTAGTCTAGTTTCTACACATTGCATTTGCTTCTATTTTGTAGTTTTATGTAGAGCTTGGAGGTTTCACCAAATGTTGCAGAAATACTGAGCAGCACAGGCAGAAGAATCCTGCAATCATGTCCTGCATTGCCACCTCCTTCCATGCATGGAGGTTTTGGGGTAACACTGCTCTAGCTACATTTCCCTTCTTTTTCACAGAGTGATTGCTGCCACCTGTGCAAAGAATTCCAAAGAGACAAACCAGCAGAGGCCTCTAATTCAGTTGGACTCTCCCTTGTTTCACACACAGGAACTTTTTTCATCATCTGACCTATATGACAGTTCTGGATCATTTTAGTGAAATGAGAGGATAAATTGGCTTGAATATGGCAGTTAGTCAGCCAAACTCTTACCTAATGCAGATTTTCTCAACGCTTTATCTTGTAAAATCTTGTTTAATAATCTAGGTGAGCCTTGAGAGAAACAGCAAGAAGGAGCTGGCAGAATTCTGGAGGAAATAGAAAAAACTGTTCCCTTTCTCTGCTGACTGCAAAAGGAACTACAGTATAGTATTGGGGTTGTAGCTGTAAGACCAAGATTGTGTTACCTAGAACTCTTCTCAGTTCAGAAATAATTGAACTGTTACCCTGACTTCTGGGGGTCTTCTGGGGGACACCTTGATTCATTCCAAAAATGCAAAGACTGGGGGAATAACGGAGCACTAGCTTTGGCAGAATGAAGGGCAGGGTAACCCAGTGAGACCTTCAACCCAATTTTTATGGGGTCAGACCAAGCAAAAGACAGTCAATCGTATCAATAATGAAATTTATTAGCAAATATGTTCCCACGCAGGAATGCAGTCACTCACTCACGCACACATCGAGAAGGGAAAGAGGTGAAAGATAATAGGGAATAGCACGGCTGGATAGCAGTACATGTGAAAGAGATCTAGGAGTCTTGGTAGATCACAAGCTGAACATGAGTCAGCAGTGTGATGCGGCAGCCAAAAAAGCCAATGCGATCTTTGGTTGTATCAATAGGAGTATGGTGTCTAGATCGAGGGAGGTAATGGTACCACTCTATTCTGCATTGGATCCCTTAATTATAATAGCTGGAGATATGAATGCTAGACTGGGTTCAAATAATTATAAAATAGCTGAGAAATTGGGTTTAGGCCCCGAGGATCTGAACCATCTCCCCATCAGGAATTCAAAGGATCAAGGGATCAACGTGGCTGGCCAATTTCTTTTTTCCCTTATTTTTAAATATCAGCTGTTCCTGTGTAATGGGACAGCTAGAGATCCTGAGTCAGACCTCTATACATACATAGGTCCTAAAGGGAAAAGTGTGATTGACTATTTAATTGTTTCACAAGCAACCACCCCATTTTTGGAAAACTTTAAAGTTTTGGCCAGACCCGAGAGTGACCACATGCCAATTCAAATATCCCTTTGTTCCTCGTTTTGTTTAATAACATCCCCTGAAAATCCGATGGTTCACCTGGTAAACCCAGCAACTCAAGGAGAAAAAAGGGTCCGCTGGAATGAGAAGGTACAGGATATTATAAACTCTTTTTTAATGTCCCCAAATATTCTTCTCTTCAGAGACCAACTTTTAACCTCTCCTAACTCACTGGATTTCTTTGATAAATTAGTCTAAGAAATTAGGCCTTTTCTAGTTAATACCAAATGTAGGCACCCAGGTAAACAATCTAAACACAGCTGGTTTGATTCTCAGTGTGGTACTCAGAAACGTCTTTTAACAAGAGCTATAAGAAAATTAAGACACGAAGATTCACAAGAAAATTATAGGGTCTATATACACCTTCGCGGGGAGTATAAAAACTTACTTAAAGAAAAAAGAGCAGGATACATACAGCAGATTTGGATGGAGCTAGCCCAGGCACTTGCAGAAAGGGATTCTATTAAATTCTGGGCCATGGTGACAAAAGGGACAAGGGGCGTACACGACTCAACTGCTGACCAAATCACCTCTGCTCAATGGCAGGCTCACTTCTTCACCCTCTTCAACCATACTATCTTTACGTCCACTCTGAAGCCCAGCCCAGTCATCCCTGTACTTTCTTGTTGTCCTGAATGGGATCCAGTATCTCCCGATGAAATTAACTTTTTGATTAACTCCCTCCCTATTAAAAAAGCACCTGGAGAAGATATGCTTCCTGGAGAACTATTTAAATCAAATCCTGGTTGGTGGTCTCCAATCCTTGCCTCACTTTTCACCTATATTAACCAACATGGGAAAATTCCCCAGGGGTGGAAAGTGAGCATAGTTGTTCCCATTCACAAGAAAGGTTCTAAGGATGACCCAAAAAATTTTAGACCTATTAGCTTATTAAGCATAGTGTCCAAATTATATACTAAGTACTTATTGGGTAGGTTGGAGTCGTGGGCCATTGATAACAATATTATTGCAGAAGAACAAGCAGGCTTTATGAAGGGCAAATCTACGATCGATCAGTGGTTCACCCTTCACCATGTAATTCAAAAATATTCCCAAAAAGGTAGAAAAGAACTTTTCACTGCTTTTGTGGACCTCAGCTCTGCTTTTGATCTTATTGATAGAAATCGCCTTTGGCAAAAGTTAGCTGACACTAATATTGATAGAAGACTGCTTTTTCTAATCCAGTTGTTACATACTAATACCTCTCTTAGGGTTAGACTTGGAGCAAATGGACTTTTGTCTGATAATATCCCCACAGACAGAGGAGTTCGTCAGGGATGCCTTCTGGTGCCCTGTTTATTTAATTTTTATATAAACGATATTGTCAGAGAGATGAGTGGCCCAGAATGTTTCCCAGTTTCCGTTCAAGATGTTAAACTCTCGATTCTCCTATATGCTGATGACATAGTTTTGATCACTACCACTCTGATTGGGATGCGGAGACTACTAAAGAAGTTGAGTGCTTTTTGTTTAAAAGAGTGATTAATAGTAAATCATACTAAAACCAAAGTGGTGGTTTTTGGGAAGAAGAAAAGACCACATAGTTGGAGACTTAATGGAAACTCGATAGAACAGCAAACTTATTTTAAATATCTGAGTTTGGGTTTTAACTCAAAACTGTCATGGAAAACGCATTTCCAGGCAGTTAAGCTGAGAGCCTCTCATTCTATTAATTCTCTACTGAGATTTCATAAATTTTACGGGGGGAATTTGGTTGCTCCCACTGTTGAGGTCTTCCAAAAGAAAATTGTTCCCCAATTATTGTATGGTGCGGAGATCTGGGGATATGATAACCCTTTTCCTTTAGAAACAGTTCAGAATGCTTTTTTGAAATCTTTGTTGACTGCCCCAAAAGGTACCCCTGCTTCTATCTTAAGAGCGGAAACTGGGTTAGCCTCTTTACAAGCTGGAGTACAGGTGGCTTTAGCTTTATACTGGCTGAAGCTGGCCAGTATGAACGACAATAGGCTTCCCAGAAAATGCTTTCTAGAGCAATTTCAGTCCCCCTTCCAAAATTCGTGGACAAATTCCGTAAGGCCTATACTCCTCTATTTTGAGATCAATTTAGAAGCCTTACCCACCTATTCTTCCAAAAAAATTAAACAACTGGTTCAAGAAAAAATCTACCTCGCTTCTAAATGGGGTGACCTACATTTGCTCTCCCGAACAGCATATTCCTTATGGTACCCATTATATAAAACATATTTTGGAATGGAGCAATATCTTTTAAATCTTACCTTTGCTCCACTTAGAAAAGCATTCACAGCTTTACACTTTCAGTGTATGCCATCTGCCTATCTGAAGGGAAGATATGATAATATCCCTGTTCACCAAAGACTCTGCATCTGTGAGAACGGGGATGTAGAGGACATCCAACATTACCTTTTATATTGCCCTCTATATACATCTCCCAGGCAAAAGTTCCTTAATTGCTTCCTTCACTCCTCTCCCCTTTCCAATAGACCACCTCTTGAGCAGATTTGTGGACTATTAGCTGATAAAGACCCCTATGTCATTGTTCTGGTTGCAAATTTTGCATTAGCTGCAAGTAAGATAAGATCTAGATATCAAAACTATCCCCACAAATAATACAGAGGTGATAAAAGTAATTGATCCTGGTCTCATAGAATACATAAGTGTAATTTTAAATTGTATATTTTATATAATATGATATAATTTTATATTGAATTTTACATTGGACTACATTATATCATCTTAGAGACATATTTTATATTTTATATTGCTCTGATTTTTTAAAATCATTACACTGATCATTTATTCCTCATACGTTGTTCCTGTATGTTAGCTTTTATATGAGTCTTTTACCATTTGTAATGTCTTATTTTGTTATTTAGATGTATTTTGTCTAACTGTGGTGAGTTGCAATGGCTTTTAGCTGAGCAATAAAGATTTATTCAATTCTGCATTGGTTAGGCCTTATTTGGAATACTGTGTTCAGTTCTGGGCACTTCAATTCAAGAAGGATATTGACAAGCTGGAGTGTGTCCAGAGGAGGGCAACCAAAATGGTGAAGGGTCTGGAAGCCATGCTCAATGAGGAACGGCTTAGGAAACTGGGTATGTTTGGTCTGCAGAAGAGAAGGTTAAGAGGGGACATGATAGCCATGTTTAAATATTTGAAGGGATGTCATGTTGAGGAGGAAGCGGGCTTGTTTTCTGCTGCTCCAGAGACTAGGACAAGGAGAAATGGATTCAAGCTGCAGGAAAGGAGATTCCACTTGAACCTCAGGAAGAACTTCCTGATGGTCAGAGCTGTCCAGCAGTGTGGTAGAGTCTTCTTCTTTGGAGATTTTTAAGCAGAGGCTGGATGGCCATCTGTTGGGAGTGCTTTGATGTGTGTTCCTGCATAGCAGGGGGTTGGACTGGATGGCTCCTGGGGTCTCTTCCAGCTCTATCATTCTATGATTTTATGGGGATGTAGCAGAGAGAGTGTAAGAGCAGTAATACTGCACCTGTCCAGAAGTCTTTGGTCTGGGAATTGGCGAGGAAGAAGGAGCTCAGTGAAGAGAGGCAGCTGAGGGGAGCACTCGACTAACAGGATGCTGATCTGCTAGCGTGACGGGGCAGTTCTCCGAAGAGGATCTCAAAAGGGAGGACTACTCATAGGGCAGAACATACCTCAGGGGCAGACCCTTTCCCGGGAAGAACAATGGTTGAAACAGAAGGAAAATACCGCACAACAGCAACTTGATGGCTTGCATGATTGTTTCCTGTAAATGGACCTCGCCCTTGTAAGATTTTCTGATGCAAGCATTGTTCAACAGGGGAAAACCCAGTAATCCCTCAAGTTGGCTTGTGGCTGAGGACCCTTTTGTTGGTGCAGACGTGCCTTGTCTGAGGACTCCTTGGGAAATGCGACTGGGGATTTTCCTGACCTTGACCTATGTCCGGTCGCTTGACCTATCTGTCTACGCACCCATCTGGGCAACCTCTCTGGCATAGCTGATATTTTTGATATTAATTTTATATTCCCCCTGGGATGGGGTCTGCCAATGGGGTTAACAGAACCAGCATTGATATGAGTAGCTTTAATGATTAGTAATATGCAATCAGGTTTTCTCTTTTCATTGTTTTGGAACTCCTTTAGTCAGCAGATACAGGCTAATTATTCTGTAGGTCTAAGACTGATTCCTAAGGAAGCAATTATACTTCACAGTTGCATATGATAACAGGCAAAAACATAAAAATGCATTTTTATTCCTTTTGATAAAGTATCATTTTGGAAGCTGCGATAATTATTGTCTGTTGCGCACACAGGCGTAAAACTGCAGAGTCAGTTGCAATGAAAAGGTATGTTCTGTGGGGCAACAGTCAAACTCAGCAGCTGAGGGATCCTGTCTCCCACCATACCCCTGGAAGGTAGATAGAGTTTTGGAGAAATCTTGCAAGGAGGAGGTCCTCTAAGAGTCCCCTTTGATTTCTTAGAGTTCTAAGGCATGTTGTTGCTGTGTGCCTTCAAGTGGTTTCTGACTTATGGTGACCCCAAGGTGACCCTATCACAGGGTTGTCCTAGCAAGATTTCTTCAGATCAGGTTTGTCTTTTTCTTCCTCTGAGGCTGAGAGAGTGTGACTTGCCTGAGGTCACCCAGTGGGTTTCCATGGACGAGGGGGGATTTGAACCTTGGTCTCTTGAGTCCAGTGCTCGGACACACTATGGCACACAATCCACCGACATACAAATATGGGCCGTTTCTGCACTACCCTGTTATACTGCCATAATTCCACTTTCAACATCCTATGGAATCCTGGGGTTTGCAGTTTAGGGTGAGGCATTTAGAATTCTCGGTCAAAGAGCTCTTTGGCCTCAGTGAACTACAAACCCCAGAATTCCACAGGAGGTTGAAAGTAGAATAATAGCACTATAACAGTGTAGTGTGGAAATGGCTAAAGAATCATAGAGTTGGAAGGGGATACCATAAGTCATTGGCCATTTCTGCACTACACTGTTAAAGTGCTATTATTCCACTTTCAACATCCTGTGGAATCCTAGGCCAAAGAGTTCTCTGGCTGAGAATTCTAAATGCCCCTCCTTGAACTGCAAACCCCAGAATTCCACAGGATATTGAAAGTGGAATAATACGACTTTAACAGTGTAGTGCGGAAATGGCCATTGAGTCCAACCACGCTCTCAATACAGAAAATCTAACTCAATCATTATGAGCAGGTAGCTGTCTAGCCTCTTTTTGAAGATGTCCAGAGAAAGATATCCCCTCACTTTTCTAGACAATTGGTTCCATTGTTGAACCTCACTTAATGTAAAGAAGTTCCTTCTTGTAACTCAAAACCATTAAACATGGTCCTAGCCCCCTGGGGCAATGGAGAATAAACCTGCACTGTCCTCTCTATGGCAGCCTTTAGATATTTAAAGAGTGAAACCATGTCAGGCCCCAGGCTTCTCTTCTCTAGGCCCAGCTCTCTCAACCTTTCTGCATATATTTTGATCTCTATGCTTATTATCATCCTTCTTGCCCTTCTCTGAATCTGCACCAATTTGTCTTCCTAAAATTAGGTGCCCAGTACTGAATGCGGTATTCCACATGAGGTCTGGTTAGTGGTGAATATAGTCGCACTACTGCTTCCCTTGTGTTGAAAACTATGCTTTTATTAATGCAGGCTAAAATATCATTTGCCTTCTTTGCTGCAGCATCATACTGCTGGGTCATGTTCAATTTATGATCAACAATAATCCCAAGGTCCTTTTCACACATACTGCTGCTAAGCCAAGTATCCCTCCTCCTCTATTTATTTGCTTTTTTTTTTGCCTAAACTTTGCATTTCTGTTGAATTTCATACTATTAGTTTCAGCCCAATTTTGTAGTTTATCAAGGTGCTTTTGAATTCTCCTGTCTTCCACTGTGTTAGCCATCTCATCCAGTTCTGAATTATCCACAGACTTGATTAGGACTACCTTTAACCCAAGAATATTGTGATCTTTACTGTGGGTGGGAGAGTTCACATTCATTCCTGGAACCAAGGAAAAGGTTTGGCCTATCTGTGAGTCTCCAACTAACACACTCATAACATAGGTTGGAGACCCAGCCTTTACAATTTCGCAGTGATGTATTTAAGTCTTTTACTCCAAGTCTCAAGTCAAGTCTCAAGTTCTTGCAAGATAATTCAAGTTGAGTCTCAAGTCAAGTCTCAAGTCTGGGAGCCAACTTTATACCCCAGCCTGTATTCCAGAATTTATGGACAGGGTCGCATAAAGTCAGTTTTAACAATTTAAGTAAAGTAGGCTCTCCATATTTATGATTTTCCCATCTGCAGCTTCAGAAGTGGGGAAGAGGATCCTTCTTACTTCCCATTTCTGAAGCTGGAGGATTTTTCAGAAGTGGGGAATAGGATCCTGTCTTACCTCCCATTACCAAAGCTTGAAAAGCTTTAGAAGGATCCTTCCTCCTCAAGCCTGTTGCCTAACACACTTCTGTTCCCCCTGAGAAATGCACCCGGCACTCTGGGGGTGAGTCTTGCCTTCTGCTGTTAGGAAATGTTTTAGAAGGCTCCTCCAATATGCAGTGAGGACAGGCTGCTGAGCAGACCTCAAGACTGCCTCAAGCCCATTGCCTAACCCATTTGCTTTACTCTTCTGAGAAATGCACCCCCACTTTGGGCTTGAGACAGACTTCCATGTGACCAGTAGGCAAAAAGAGATGGAAAAGTTGTTCAAAGTTGTAAGATTTCTGGATGAATCTGTTATGTGAATGAACCAAGGGCAGCAAGTCAGTCACTAAAAATATACAAGTCACAAGTTGGGTCGAGTCAGTGCCTCATTTATTGCCAAGTTGAGTCCGAGTTGAGTCACTGAAGTGACTTAAATCCAACTTGAGTCCAAGGCAATTGACTCGAGTCCACATCACTGCAATTTCGGCAGTGTTTTTTATTGTTGAATTTTTATTTTACCTATTAACTGCATTAGAAGCATCAGAATAATGATAAGTTATAATGTATGGTAGGAATCTACCGTACATGTGCGAATTTGGGGGATAGGTGACTGAAGTCAGACCACTAGTCCATCTAATCCACTGTTGTCGAAACTGACTGGGAACAGTTCTCCAAAACCAGAAGGGGTGGAAGGTGTATAACTTGGAGGTGTTGTGCCCAGTTTGGTCCCTGGAACTCCAGGCACCCCTGGAATTACAAAAAACCTGTTTTTGTAGGGGGGGGGGTCCAAAAACCCAACTCAGAGTAATCAATACCACTTTTAAGGTACACTGCTGTTTCAAGGTAGCCCTTTCTTCAAAACAGCCAACCCTCCCAACAGGCAAAAACGCAGTTGGAAATTATCCATTTTCATTTCTGGTCACTCTAAATCGCAGCTTTCCAAAATGTGTGTCATGACATGTTAGCATGTCAGCTGCAGTGTGTAGATGTGTCGCGTGAACATAATGGGTGGAGAAGTTGCCTCTCCCACCACCGCGCTGGGCCAGACTTAGGTGGAGGGGCTGCCTCTCCCACTGCCCCAGGCAGAAGAAGACCCCAGCAAGCTTGGTGGCAGCGGTGGGCCAGGTCTGGGTGGAGGGGCTAACTGTCCCACCGCCACTGCTGCTGCCCCAGCCCAAGGAAGAGCCCGGTGAGGGCGGTGGCGGACCAGGCTCAGGTGGAGGGGCTGCCTCACTTCCTGAATTACTGTGTTGCGAGATGATGCACATCTAAAAAGTGTGTCACCAACATGAAAAGTTTGGAAAGCTGTGCTCTAAATGATGACCATGAGGAGTGGAAACTGGAGTGAAAACTGGACCCGGCTTGACTGGTTGTAGCTCTCTAAGTCTCTGTCAGCCTGAGCTGCTAATATTAGGTCCAGGGACTTTATGTATATCACTGAGACATGGCCCTTCCCCAATTAAATCAGAGCATGAATAAAATACAGTAAAGGCACGCATGACTAGGGGTCGATAAATTATCAGTTTTGATTTCTTTCACATTCTTTTTTTTACAGAAGGCAAGAAGTTGGTCCCATCTCATTTATGAAGAAATTTGAGAAATTTTGCAGTTCCTCTAATTAAAAAAAATAAGAAATTTAAATGTTTACCTTTCATAGAATCATAGAACTGCAAGAGACCTCAAGGGCCATTGAGTCCAACACCCTAGACAGATTTAAAAAGGCCTTTGTTAACCAGCTGAAAACTGAAAGATGGGCCAGCCAAACCTCATCGACAAAGCACTTTACTGTTTGGATGCTCCCACAGACAAGACTTTTCTGAGGTGGGAGATCAAGCTAGAATTTTATTCTAGGCAGCCCTCTCTGTCTTGGTTTCACCAGCAGCCAGAAGATCCAAAGTGCTGGTGGGACCAGGACTAAGTTGGTAATAGTAGGAGGCCCTGATCTGAGAAACACATTTTGGGTTCTACTAGAACCTTCTAAATAATACTCTGAGCACATGGATCACTTGTTCGATTCTGTCAGTGCAGTGGTCTGTATCCAGATGTAGACAAAGCTGAAGGCAATTACATTGTAGCAGTACAAGTCCCATATTGTGTTCAGTTTGGGCACCACAATTCAGGAAGGATATTGACAAGCTGGAACATATCCAGAGGAGGGAGATCAAAATGGTGAAGGGTCTGGAAACTAAGCCCTATGAAGAGCAGCTTAGGGAGCTGGGTGTGTTTATCCTGATGCAAAGAAGGTTAAGGGGTGACATGATAACCATGTTTAAATATTTAAAGGGATGTCATGTTGATGATGGAGCAAGCTTGTTTTCTGCTGCTCCAGGGACTAGGATGTGGAGCAATGGATTCAAACTATGGGAAAGAGATTTCCCCTAAACATCATGAATAACTTCCTGATGGTAAGAGCCATTCGATAGTGGAATATGCTGCCTCAGAGTGCGGTGGAGTCACCTTCTCTGGAGGTTTTTAAAGAGAGGCTGGATGGCCATTTGCTGAGGGGGCTTTGAGCATGTGTTCCTGCATGGCAGGGGTTGTACTTGATGGCTGTTGTAGTCTCTTTCATCTCTATGATTCTATGAAGTCAATTTAGAGTCCTGAGAGTGAGAGGAAATCCTTTTGTGCATTTTCTAAAATGCTCAAAGTTTGCCATCTTTGTTTGCCTTGAGAGTAGCATTCTTTCCATCTTTTTTTTTTTTTAAAAAAAACACTTCTGCAAGCACTGATTTTGACATATGGGAGTCTATGCCCCCCCAAATCTGTCACATGCACAAAAGGGTTTCATTCCCCCAAACTCTGCTTTTAATGAGATGCTTCACTGACAATTTTTGTTCTTTCCCTTTTGCTTCCCCACCCCTCTTTTTTTTTTACAGCCAGGTTGTTACCGCTGTTTCTAGCCTGAGCTTGTGGGATATTAAGATATCATTTGATATCAATAATTCGGCCTTCTGTACCCATTCCTCTCCACGTGCTTGCGAGGCCCCCGGACAAGCACGCACACAGGCGCGGCCGATAATAGCCGAACCATTCAAATCCCGATCTAGGCAGGCCAGTCATTGCTGAATGCAGCTTTAGGAGACCTCAAGGCAAGTACCACATTATGTATGCACACTACTCACAAAAAGATCCCCTGCCCTGCGCAGGCAGCTTGATGAGTGGATTATACAACTCTCAAGCACTCCGCATTTGCATACTGGCCACTCTATTGACAATCTGGCTATAACTCAATCATCTAAAGTACTGACCTTTCGGAGGCTTTGTCTCCAGCCCCAAACTCATTGTTTTCCCCAAGTACGGACTAGCCTGCGGTCACAATCTTCCCTATAAGAACCCCTGACTTTGAGCGCTTCCTCGGATTGCTCTCGGCTTCCATCCCGCCTTGCTGTTGCTTTGTCCAGCGGGCCTTCCCCTCAGCCCCACGTGCTGAGAATCCACGCTCCCCAGCTTCTCTGCTTCTACTGGGCTTCAGGACAGGTATAGTATTTCCCATACCAAACTTCCTCTCAAACTTCCCACTATCCGCTCCTACCTTTATTTCTATAGTTCTTTGTGTGAGTGTGCTGCATACACTTGTCTGATTGTATTTCCATAAAACAATTATTATTATTTCAACATCTGCCTTTTCATTGACTCGGCCTGACCCCGTAGACATAGGGTTCAAGATCTCGCTACGTTACCCTGCCTCTCGTATTGCAAACGTGTGCTCTGTGCTAATTCCCTCCCCATTGTTGTGAGCACATTTAGGTGTCCCTCCTGGGACCCCCAGAAATCAGGGTAACAAGGTCATGGAATGCTGCAAGGGTCATTTGGTTGAATTCTATGCCATTCAGGAAAAGAAAACTAAAGCAGTCTTGATAGATAGCCATCCACCCTCCATTGAAGGACCTCTAAAGAAGGGTGTCCACTACTCTCTAAGGGGGTTGTGTTCTATTGTCAGTGATTCTTACAGTAACGATATTCTTCATAATGTTTAGGTGGGATCTTTTTTTTCCTTTTCTTCTTTTTGGCAGTTTGAATCAATTAGTTTGTGTTCTAGGCTGAACCTACACAGGCTAAACAATGTGTTGTTACCTTGATCCCAGTCTTGTTGGAACTCATGACATTCCTCTTTTTCTATTGTGAAAACACTTCTTTTCAATGTCTGAGGGCTTTAAGGAGATTTTGAAAACCTTCTGTTTGCTCTGCTGTTTATGGGGAGAACTGAGTTTTGAAAATGTGTGGTTTGAACCTTGAATTGGGATAACAGTGGAATCAGGGTTGGGGGAGCAGAGCTGGTGGTCCCCAGGCCACCTGATTGTTCCTGTCAGAGAAGGGTAGCTCCTTTGTTTATATTGGCATCTGGAAAATGTAGTGTTGCCTTTTTTTTTTTTTAAATTGGTGTTTGTAGAAAAACCTTCAAGTAAATATTGTTTCATATATCGGCAAGTTGGCATTTCCCCCTTCCTCAGCTCTGCGAGCTTCACTTTGTAGAAGTGCAGGTGAGCAATCAGAAGACGGGGAAACAAAGATTATTTCATGAAGGGGATATGCAAATGTGTGCATGCATGCCATAGATTAAAAAGAAAAACAAAAACCTGCAGCTACTACAGCTGTGTGACCAGACATAAACCAATAGGGTGAATGTGTGCACGCAGTAGAAACATCCCTTTGCACCAGTGTGGTGACAGGATGGGGTTTTTGTGGGACTGTCCAAACTGATTTCAGTTTGGATTAAAACAGGTTTGTGTGGCAGTAAAAGGGTCAAACTGGGGGCAGGGGCACCACAGAGTGGTGGCGGGATATAGCGCTCATGTACATTCAGCTGTAGGCCATTTCTGCACTAGACTGTTATAGCGCTATTATTCCACTTTCGACATCCTATGGAATCCTGGCGTCAAAGGCCCCTCCCGAAACTGCAAACCCCAGGCTTCCACAGGATGTTGAAATAGCGCTAAAACAGTCTAGTGCGGAAGCCAGTACTATTAGCTGTTCCTCATCCAGCTTGGTTTCCAGACTTTTTACAGTCTTGGTTACCCACCTCTAGAGTTGTTCCAGCTTGACAGTATCTTGATATCTTCCTTCAATATGAAAAAAAAGGAGGAAGGGAGGAAGAGGTGAAAAAAAAAGGAATGTGGCAGCAACTTCAAGACTAGTTGGCTTTTATTTTAGCATGAGCTTTCGTCGGTATGAACTCCCTTCTTCAAATGCAGTACACTCAGTAAACTGAAGAAGTAGGTTTATGTCCCTAAAAGCTCATGGCTAAAATAAAAATCAGTAAGTCTTAAAGGTGCAACCACATTTCTTTTTTTCCCCTCCCCTTCCTTATTTTCTATGTTGCAAGAGACTAATATGGACACTATACTCCTGTTGAATATAACTTGTTGTTGTGTGCCTTCAAGTCATTTTCAAATTATGGTGACCTCCAAGGCAAACCTATCATGGGGTTTTCTGGGGCTGAGAGTCTGTGACATGCCCAAGGTAATCCAATGGGTTCCCATGGCTGAGCAGGGGAATATGCTCAAACCACTACACCATGCTAGCTCCTGAGTATAAATTACATTGGCATTTTTGGCCTACACTTGACACTGTTCACAGCTTCTGGTCTACTAAGATTCTAGATCCTTTTCCACTTGTATTACTATAAAACCAGTTATCATCTATCCTGTATTTGTACATTTCATTTTTTCCCCTGCTTAGATGTAGTACTTTATATTTATAGCTGTTGAAATTCATTTTGTTAGTTGTGGCCCAGCTCTCTGATTTATCAAGGTCATTTTCAATCTTGATTCTGTCCTCTAAGGACAGAGAAGCTGGTGTTATCAGCAATTTTGAGCATGCCTTATATTTCATATAATGTAGTATAATATAATATAAGCATCATCCAAGTTTTTAAGAAAAGTGTTGAACAACACTAGAGTAAGGACAGAATCATGAGGCATCTCCACAAGTCACTTGTTTCCAGAATTAAGTGAAAATTTAGCTGAGCCTTTTTTGGATTCTATCCCATCAACCAGTTATTAAAACTAGCATTATCTAGCCCACATATTGACAGTTTATTGGCAAGAATATAATGGAGGGAACGTGTCAGAAGCCTAACTGAAATCAAGATATACTATTGATTTGAAGACCCAGGAAAAAAACTGAATTAAAAATAACAATAAAAAAAAATCTTTCTGCCAAAGTTTCTTTCCCCCTGTGGAAAATAGTTTATAGAATATTTTCTTTTAGAATGATGAACAAAATTATTAAGACAGATGTCATTTCTAAAAACTATGCAAGAATAAGACTTTCATGTGTGTCTGTATATGTGCCTTCAAGTTGCCTGTCAATTTATGGTGATCCCATGAGTTTCATAGGGTTGTCTTCAGCAAGGAATACTCAGAGGTATTTGCCAAGTCTTTACTCTGAAATATAACCTACAGGATCTGGCTTTCAGTGGTGATCTCCCATCCAAGTACTAACCAGCACTGATTCTGCTTAGCTTCCTAGATCAGATGGGACCTGGTGCCATTAGTGTATTTAGGCCTTTTATGTATACATGCTCAAATAAATAAATAAACAAACAAACAAATAAATAAATATCCCTGAGTAGTCATGTAGGGGCTGACCCATCTATATACCTGGCCCCACCCCCACCCCCCAACCTTAGAGATTTGTTTCTAGAATGACATCACTTTTGAAAGTTTATTGTTGATAGCCCATTCCTACCCCTGCCCTATGATCTGTATAATAAGGGTGTACAAACTTCAGTCCCTTGTGCAGGGCCTCATGCATTTTGGTTTTGCAAATTTGTTTCGAAGCCTGCAAACACGACAGCCAATGGAGACACAATGCCCATGGATCTCACCAGGCACCCAAATGTAATAGATGAGGAATGTACATACACTGCTCTCTGAAGTTTTGACTTTACAGAAGCCAAACACAAGGGCCTTGAATTGATTGAGGAGATATATTTGTCACTGTTGAAAATGTATGTGAACTTTATGAAATTTTGATTAAGTTGATCATGGAGAAGCTATATGGGTCAACAGAAGATTTTAGGCACCAGATTGAAGAATGGATTCATAGAATCACAGAATTATAGAGTTGGAAGAGACCACAGGGACCATCCAGTCCAACCCCGTCATGCAGGAACACACATCAAAGCACTTCCAACAGATGGCTGTTCAGCCTCTGTTTAAAAACCTCAAAAGAAGGAGACTCTACCACACTCCACTGAGGCAGCATATTCCATTGCCGGACAGCTCTGACCATCAGGAGGTTCTACTTGAGGTTCAGGTGAATCTCCTTTCCTGCAGCTTAAATCCATTGCTCCTTGCCCTAGTCTCTGGAGCAGCAGAGAACAGGCCCGTTCCCTCTTCAATATGACATCCTTTCAAATACTTAAGCTCCCAAGTTCCCTCTTAACCTTCTCGTCTGCAGACTAAACATGCTCAGCAATCTAAGCCTTGTAGGGCATGGCTTCCAGACCCTTCACCATTTTGGTTCCTCTCCTCTGGACATGTTCCAGCTTGTCAATATCCTTTTTGAAATGTGGTGCCCAGAACTGGACACAGTATTCCAGGTGAGATCTGACCAAAGCAGAATAGAGTAGCACTATTACTTTCCTCGATCTGGACACCATACTCTTATTGATGTAACCAAGAATTGTGTTGGCTTTCTTGGCTGCCACAGCACAAGGCTGACTCATGTTAAGCTTGTGGTCTACTAAGGCCATTTCCACACGGGCTCAAAGAAACGGTGCAGAGCGTCCTCCAGGGAGGACATCTGCACCTGGGAGTGGACTGGGTTGGACCTACTTAGTGTAGTTCCGCACCTCAGCCCGCTCCAGAATGACCCGAAGTGGTGTCCAGCGTGCTTTTGAAAGACCACTTGAAACAGGTCTTTCAAAAGCACGGAGCGCGCCACTCCGTACCTGCGCTCCAGTGCAGATTTGCAGGCTTGCACCAGTGCGAGTTTGCGATCTGCCGGGGGCAGGCTTTAGGTTGGCGAGCTTCAGCGGTTGGTGGAGAGCCTCGACCAACTGGAAGCTGCCATTTTTGACCCCGGAGCAGTGCAGAGTGGCGGCCACGCACTGCTCCGGACCAGCCTGGACCCAAGCGTGGAGCCAAGAAGTCCGGTAAGTAGAGGCACGGGGTGATTCCCTCACCCCGTGCGGATATGGCCTAAGACCCCTAGATCCCTTTCACACATACTGTTGTCTAGTCAGGCGTCTCCCGTCCTATATTTGTGCATTTCATTTTTCCTGCCTAAGTGTAGGACATTACATTTGTCTCTGTTGAAATTCATTTTGTTAGCTCTGGCCCAACTCTCCAATCTGTCAAGGTCATTTTGAAATTTGATCCTGTCCTCTGGAGTATTAGCAACCCCTCCCAATTTGATATTGTCTGCAAATTTGATCAGCATGCTCTCTATTCCTTCATCCAAGTCACTGATGAAGACGTTGAATAGCACTGGGCCCAGGATATAACCCTGTGGCACCCCACTGGTCACTTCTTTCCAGGATGAAAAGCAGCCACTGGTGAGCCTTTCATTCTGGGGAGAAGTGACTAGTGGGTGCCACAGGGTTCTGACCTGAGCCTAGTGCTATTCAACAGATACTATTCAACAATGCTATTCAACAGATTGAACAGATTGTTACCAGTTAATCTGGTCTTGTCTTAGACGAAGTATCACTATATCACTGTATCACTGTATCAGTATACCCTTAGACAGTGGTTATGGGGAAGAAGATGAGCTGATGACCCTGGGAACATTTCAAGCAAATGAGGAGGAGGAACCCGTCTGTAAAGAAATGGCTCCTGTCTATCCTGTAAGTATCTGATGATGGTTGTTAAGGCTGGAAAAGATATTCAACATTATTTGAAAAATAGTCGATTCTCTCAACCATTGTGCAGAGTAAGTCCCAAACTTTGTGTGTGTTTTAAAACACAGAAAACAGAATTTTCTGTGTAGGAAACAGCATTTTCTACATGGAGGATAGTATTTCAATGTAGAACTAATAATTCCTGCAACAGAAAATGATGTTTTCTATGCAGAAAATGCTGTACTTGGGAATTTATCCTGTGTAAAATTTGTACATGGTTGATTTGGATAGAAAACTGCATTTTCTGTTCAGGAATTAATCGTTCTGTGTTGAAATATTATTTTCTGTGCAAAAAGTGCTATTTTCTGTGCAAAACAACTACATATAAATTTTATACAGAAATAGCCTTTAAAAACTATGTGGTTTTTGAAGACTTCCTTGCAAAAAGAAGAAAATTGCTGTAATTATTCATTGCCACCTTCAAGAAGAAACTTAGGCCATTTCTGCACTATGCTGTTATAGTTATTATTCTACTTTCAACATCCTATAGAATCCTGGGGTTTGCAGTTTAGGGAGGACCTTTAGACATCTCAGCCAGAGAACTCTTTGGCCTCAGGAAACTATAAACCCCAGAATTCCATAGGCCATTGAAAGTGGACGAATAGCACTATAACAGTGCAGGGTGGAAATGGCCTGTGTGTAGAATTACATTCCCAATAGTTATATACATCTATGTGTATGTGTGAGAGAGATGGTGTGCACAGAGTACTTTGGCTGATGGGTATTTTCTCTTTCTTTTGCAGAGGAAGAATCCTGCCACTAGGGACTCTAGATTCAAAGTGCTGCCCCACTTGTTTTTGCGTAGATGTCACAAAACTTGAAGAAGAGAACAATTCTTAAGTTGCAGAGAGACAGATTCATACCCCCCACTATTATTATTAGAGCTCCTACAGAATGTCAGCATGGCTTCCAAGACTTTGCTGACCTTGCAGAATTCTTTATTGAAAGGGATCTATTATAATCTGTGGGGAGTCAGGAGTTTTGGAGGGATGGAAGAGCTCTTTCGAGAAGCTTCAAAGCACAGCAGCATTCTAACCAGAAGATGTGTGGAAGAGTGGCTGCTAGATCAGAATACTTACACTCTGCATAAACCTGCAGGGATGTGGTTTCAAAGAAATAAGCCAGTTGTTTCTGATGTGGATTCTCAATGGTAGGCAGATTATGTGGATATTCAGCTTTTAAAAGAATACAACAGGGTTTATAAATATATTTTAACAGCAGGGGATATTTGGCCTAAACATGCTTGTGCTATAATATTGAAAGATAAGGCAGACACAGAGGTTGTTAGGGCCTTCAAGATCATTATAGAGAGAGTATAAGTGTCTCACAATTTGCAAACAGAGGAGTTGAATTTTTAAATAAGAAGGTGAAGTGGTTGATGAAAGATGATGGAATTCACCATTTTGTTACCCACAGTGAAGTCAAAGCAGTGTGGTGGAAAAGTTTAATACGACTTTGAAGTCATGAATGTGGAGACATTTTGCACCCAGCAACATCTACAAGTATGTTGATGTGTGCTGTCTGAATTCATAAAAGTTATAACCACAGTTTTCATAGAGCTATACATGTGCAACACATAGATGTTAATACCACCAATACTTTCCAAATCTGGAGAAGGATTTATGGCCCCAATTTTAAAATAAAACAGCAGACGGAAAAGTTCAAAGAATGAGAACGTGTAAGGGTATCACAGAGTAAAGGAATTTTTATTAAAAGTTGTGAAAGGTTGTATTCTCGGGAGTTTTTCATAGTTGACAATGTCCCCAGAAGATAGAAGCAGCTAGTATTTCAGTTAAAAGATTACAGTGATGAAATAATGATGAAGTATGTTACTCTAAAATGAAGGTACCACAAGGGCCATCCTGCAATGCCAAATACCTCCTTGCAAAAGTGAGGAATGAATTAGCTCAAAATCAGAAGGCCAATGAGAGGGGGGCAACTTAGTGAGACCTTTCTACCAATGTTTTCGGGCTCACACAGGAAAAGAAATAGCCAGAGATTCAAAATTAAATGAAAAATGTGTTTTACTGAAGGAAATTCACTTGTGCGTGCACACAAGATACAAACAGTCAAACATTCACCCAAGAGATAACTGAAGAATAAAGGGAGGAAAAATTCTGGATAGAGAGGCTGAGGGTTTGGTATTACAATTACCAGTCTGGAGGAATAGTGAAGAAACCACTGTGTGGCTTAGGCCTTTTTCGTATGTCATTTCCCACACAAAATGGCCATAGGAGTGCTGTGGGATCGCGAGGATGGTTCCACATGATGTTCTCGTGATCGCACGGCACTCCCATAGCAATCCTGTGGCAATTGTGGATTATTTCATTTTTGGCTCTTTACCAAAAATGACCTGTGATTGCACATTCCTCCCAAGTCCCTCCTGCACTTACCTGGCATGTGGAACCTCAGGGAGTGTGATGGTTGTGCTTCCTCCCCCTGCACAGCCTGGTAAAGTACCCGGCTGCACTGCGGATGGAACGGGCGGAGCTATCGTGCTTCCTTCCATCCAGCACAGAGCTGGTGTGGAGGGAAACGCGGGGGACACGATTCCCTCCTGCAAGAGGCTTTTTGTACGATCCCCGCGCGATGGCAGCGAGAAAAGGTAAGGTGCGAAAAGGGCCTTAGACATGTTCCTAAGGGCAGTACACAGCCAGGAAGCAAACTGGCAAAGAAACCTTCAGCAACTGGTGAACTGCAAAGCTAGTTGCTCAGAACTGGAGATTTTTATACTTTGTTTCCCTCCTTGAAGGGGTGTGAGTTAATTGCTTTCTGGCAGAGTAAACAAAAGGAGTCTGGACTAGACTGATTGCTTCAGTGTCTTGGTTGAGTGGGGTTTCTGGGTCAGGCTTTGGTAGGAAATGCATACACCAGGGGTCCTTGCCTCTGTACCTGGGCACCTTATTGTTTTCTGAGGTTGGGCAGTTGATAGGATTAGCTCAGAGCTATTAGGTCAAGCTATGTTGGCTAATTCTTATGGCCTGGCCATGTTGAGGTCACCTCTGATCTATTCCCAGCCAGTGTCCCTTTCTTTCACATGGCCTTTCCAGCCATAAGTATATATAATTTATATTTGTGCCAATTAAATATATCTGCCAATTAAACCATATCAGAGCATGGAAATGTATGGCTGCTAACAAGCAGTAGGTTTCTATCTTGAAGAATAACAGAACACGAACAAACTTCAGGACAGGGTGTACTGTATTGAAACAATTATACTCACACAAACCTGGAGAGAGAGAGAAAAAATATCACTGGTGAAATGGTTCAGGTGGCCTGATAATTTCAACAATTAGGTAGTGGTAGCTGCCTTACTGAACCCAAACGGAAAACAGGAAAGTAACATGGGTTTTATGTTACACTCCCCAGCGATGCTTGCACAGATAGCTTCCCTCAAAATACCAATTCTGTCTTTGTAGTACTACTGGCCAGGCCTCTGGGTTTGCATGGGGATTGGGAAGTGAGACTGGTGGAAATGCAGTACTTCCATAACTGGCATACCCTCAATAGCCCTGTTGTGTTTGAATGTTTGATGGGTGAAAGAAATGAGCATTCTAGATACAGGAGCCTTGGTGGTGCAGTGGTTAAATGCCAGTACTGCAGCTACAAAGTTGTGAGTTCGATCCTGCCGGGCTCCAGGTTGACTCAGCCTTCCATCCTTCCGCAGGTTGGTAAAATACGTACCCACCTTGTTGGGGGCAATTAGCTAACACATTGTAAACCACTTAGAGAGCACTTAGCTGATAAGCAGTATAGAAATACACATCTATTGCTGTTGCTATGAAGGATATTACAACATTGTAGATATAGTGAAAACATGAATTCTGCTATGCAGGCAGAGTACAAATTTCCCAAAATTTGTTTTTATTATGTACTGCTGACTGGTGACATATGACTTGGCATATACATTCTGTAACATTTTCTGCTTATGAAGAACTGGCTCACACATTGGGAATTTCTCTGGAAAAGCAAGTAAAAATACTGGTTCACTATGCTGGCATTACAGGGGGCTTCAGCTCTATGCACATGTACATGGATATTATTGAACATCAGATGGTGGGAGATTTCTATGTGCCTTTCGCAAGCTATGTGCCAGTATTTGAGAAAATCCAAGGGTTCATTACTATTATGTGTAACAAGCTTAACAACATATCTTATCAGCATGTATCATAGTGACACTATAAGTACTGAAATAAAGACGGATCAGAATCAACATGTAGCATTCCGTGCAGGGAAGGTGATTGTGAGGTTGGTGCCAAAGAGGTTGGACATAAAAATTAAGCATGGTCATATTAAAAGATTACAGAGACCCAGAGACAAACAAGACCTATTATAAGACACAAATAGGATGTGGTCTCCCTAGTTTTCACAAGACACTCATTCTGTATGGATGAGGATGATCAGGTGTATTTCATGGTTTTTTTTTTTCCCCAAAAGGCTGTTCCTCTTCTAAGGAGAGATCTTAAATTTATTAAACTGCATTTCAAAACAGCTACATGCAATATTGTGGGAGATGTGTTGGTGCATGTGAAAGTTAAATTCCCTTGAGCAACGACACATTCTGTTTGATGAGCAGCAGTGCCAATGAGAATTACAAAGGGCACATATTAAATGCTTCTTTCTTGTAAAAAAAGGGTGAAAGTAACCCCTAGTGTTTGTCTGGGGCAATCAGAAGTACTTTTAACATCCAACACTAAGTACACCATTGAATGTGTGGGGATGAAAATATTCAGCATTTCAGCAGGCAGCTTACTGTGCAACTAGGAAAACCTGTTCCAGCAGCAGTTGATGAAGAAGCTGCTGATAGGACTTGTTCACAATGCCACTTTCAACAGAGACCACCCTAAAAACCCTTGGAACTTCAAACACTACAGCATTAATTTTGTGGCCTTATATGTCAATGGGTTTAAGTCCCATCTAAATCACTCAAACCTGACTATACACAGGGACTTTACATTAGGGAATACATGCAGCTGATGCAAGTGATGGGGAAAGAAACGAAGAACAGCTGTAAGAATTTAACAATGTATGTGCTTTATACACTGTTGACTTTACAGCTGATCAGAGTTGTGCCGATCACCACACTCTGATCAAAACAGGGAATCTCAGAGCTGAGATCCATTTGTCCCAGCTCCTGCCCACCACAATTAATATGCTCTTGTACAGCATGTTTGATAATGTAATTGAAATCAGCCATGGCAGGCAAGTGCTCTGTCACTATATGTGAAGATAAAATAGAGTAGCCCAGAAGCTTTAGCAGGCATGGCATCTGGAGCCTTTTAAAGGAGGCTTCCTTTGTGGAAAGAGAATATATGTACTTTAAAAACTGCACGCTGAAATATAACCAACTAACCACTTTCTTCCTGAATCTGATTTTCCATCTTTATGCTCAATGAAATAAACAATTATTAAATCCTTGATACTTTATGCCTGCCACCTCCCCAAACAAAGTAAAGCACAATTACTTGTTTTTGCAGGGTCCTCAACAATTTACCAGAAGAAAGGCAGAAAAAGAAAACCCCATTTTTGAAGAATTCCCCCTTCCTTCCCAATCTTTAAGTTGGTTATTGTCAGTTTGAACCGCACAATGTTTTCTTTTAAAAATCCATGTATCAATTTATTTTTATTTTTTACAGATTGATAGAAATGCAATCTTAAAGTTTCTGTAATAAACAACTGCACAGATGTACACTTGTACATATCATCCATGTTTAAACCACTGTAATGTTTAAAGTGAACAACAAAAAGTGGGAGTGAGGAAGGAGAGAGGAGCTGAGAAAAATAGTGACTGCAATACTTTTTCGTAATGGACACAATAATTACATCAATATATGATTTAAGCTCTATTAACTCTTTTACACATGGTATCGAGTTTTAAGTATGCTTCTGAGAGCTTTCTGAGGATCCTGGGCACCACAAACTCTGTTTTAAAACTTTACAGCCTCTTGGAGATGGTGCAGAGGCATATTTTTTAAGGCACACCCAAGGATCACAATCAGATGCAACACAGATTCCATACAGAGGTTTGCACAGATGTTTTTAAAATCAGACTTCTCAAAGTCATCATCCCAATACCAATGGCCATGATTTCTTTGCATTCCCACATTTATTATGCGTTGTTTACACTTTTGGCACAAAGTCTCTTTGAGACAGAATTCCAAACTGGAGGGCATCAGTATTCTCAGAAGGGAATTCACGATCAATCAAATCTTCTCTAATACCTAAGTTCAGAGAAATATTCAGTTGGACATGTGGTGTTCCATCAACCTTGGTGAAACCAGGGCAAGCATATTGAGAATAAACGTTTATCCTCAGGACACATTACTTCTCCCTGCAAAATAATTGTTGTTCAATAGGAATACTCCCACCCCTGGACCTCCTACCATCCCTTCCTTTGTTCTACATGCACTTTTCTTTGACGGCTTCTCTCTTATGTGTTGTTGAAGGAACTTGTTTTTTTAAAGGGAGGCTGAGCAAAAGATGCTTTATTTTCAAAGCTACTTCTCTTGCTTCTGCCACTGATGTGGCAGCTGCCACCGCTGTTACTCCAACATCCATCAGCCATTCTTTTAGGAAACATAAATAGGCATTTCATGAGTGGTGAAAACTGCTCTGCTTCCTCGACGTGATTTGTATTTCAATACAGGCAGTTTGTATATCAGTTCCAAAGACTTGATTGGAAATACATCTCCAGTCAAGTCCATGGCTACAAATTGACTGTAAACTTCTAAACTCTTTGAAAACACAGCCTTCCAAAGACTCAGTTAACTAATGTTACATCAGAAGGGTTTTAAGATGCTAAACCACTGAGGAAAGTGGGTGGAGTCGGGGCTGAGGGGAGGCCTGGCAATGACAAGCTTTCAAAAGCAGTAATGTAGACTTAAGTTGATTGACTTGGACTCAAGTCAGACTTAAGTAATTTCAGTGACTCAACTTAGATTTGACTTGGCAATAAATGACACACTAACTCAATTTGTGACTTGTATATTTTTAGTGACTGACTTGCTGCCCTTGATTCCGTAATATAACACATTCATCAAGAAGCCTTGCAACTTTGAACAATGCTTCTACCTCTTTTTGCCTACTGGTCACATGATGATCTGTATCAAGCTCAAAGTGTGGGCACATTTCTCGGAGGGGAACATCAAATGCATTAGGCAATGGGCTTAAGGTAGGATTGAGGTCTGCCTAGCAGCCTGTCCCTGCTGCATATTGGAGGAGCCTTCTAAATCTTTTCCTAAGAACAGAAGGCAAGACTCATCCCAGAGTGTGGGATGTGTTTCTCAGACAGGAACAGCAAATGTGTTAGGCAATGGGCTTGAGGAGGAAGAATAATTCCTTCTAAAGCTTTTGAAGCTTCAGTAATGGGGAGTAAGAGAATTCTTATTCCCCTCTTTTGTAGCCACAGACACTTTTATGCCCATTAACACAAAAGCCTACAGCTTTGGGAAGGGGGAGTAAGAAGGATCCTTTTCCCAACTTCTGAAGCTGCAGATGGCAAAATCACAAATTGTTAACAACTGTCTTTATATGACTCTGTCCAGAAATTCTGGAACACAGTTTGGAGTATAAAGTTGCCTCCCAGACTCGGGACTTGACTTGAAAGTATCTTGCAAGGGCTTGAGACTTGACTTGAGACTTAAAGGTAGAGACTTGAGACTTGACTTTACACTTGGAGTTAAAGGCCATTTCCGCACTAGACTGTTATAGTGCTATTATTCCACTTTCAACATCCTATGGAATCCTGGGGTTTGCAGTTTAGGGATGGGCTACAAACCCCAGAATTCCATAGGATGGTGATAGTGGAATAATAGCACTATAACAGTCTAATGTGGAAATGGCCACAGACTTAAATATATCACTGTTCAAAAGTAGTGCCATACTAGAAAGATGCCTTGAGGGTGGAAAGTGAGAGCCGAATGCGCAAAGAGTTCAGCTTAACCTGGCAAGATCAGAGCACTAGGTGAGGATTCTAAACAAAGTGGCCAATCTCTGGAGTTACACACAAAGTGGCCAGCACAGAGCCAGCATAGAGTAGCAGTTTGAGCATTGGACTATGACTCTGGAAACCAGAATTCCAATCTCTGTTCAGCCATGGAAACCCAGTGGGTTAACTTAGGCAAGTCGCACTCTCTCAGCCTCAGAAAAGGGCAAAGACAAACCCGCTTTGAATAAATCTTGCAAGAAAACTCCATGATAGGGTCTTAGAGTTGCCATAAGGGAGCTAGGGTCATCATAAGCAGACATGACTTGAAGCCACATAACAACAACAAAGATCTAGTGACAGCCTCTGGCTCTAAAGGGAGCTGAAAACATTCATTGGGAATAAGTTATCATTGACTTCTTATTATAATGTTTATACATTATTACCCCGAGTGTTAGAGGCAGCATGCCTCGCAAGACTAGTGGCTCAGAACGTGAGTGGGAAGCTGCTTTTACTCCTTCACGTCCTGCTTCTATGCTCCCCATGAGCATCTGGTGGGCATAAAAGGACTGGGCTCAGCTCTTCTTGTATGCGAGTGATTTTTCTTGGTCATTTATTTTTGAGTGGGGAAGGTGAGAAGAGAGCCCACAAGAAAAGGTTCAGACTCCATGCCTAAGCTTAGATAGCATTAACTTAGACATCTGGAAGACTACTATAGCTTGAAGCAATTTTCATATGATTGCTTTCAAAATCTCAGGAGCAAATAGCGTCTCATTTAATTTATACTGTAATAACATCTCCTATTGATTTTAATAAAATTGAAGAGAATCATTTTGAAAGAAATCCCTGAGGCATTCATTCCACTAAAAAACAAAATAAAAAACTGAACCCTCTCTTCATTGGAAGATTCTTTGTATGCTTCCATTATATGAGTAATTCATGTCTCATAATAAGTATCCAGAGCTATTGCTTCTTTTATACTGTATAAAAAGAAGAAATAGTTTTGAATAAAATCAGATGAACTTGAGAAAGTGCTTCTAAAGACAGAAAGTAATCCATGTACTAACGTTTCAAATAAAAAAAAAGTATGTATTTATTATTTGACTCTTGTACTCTAGTGATTTTTTTGGTTTTTCTGAAAGGCAACTTGAAGGAATGTACAGAAGTGGAAGGAGAAAAAATATGGAGTAGTGTAGCACAACTGAAGAACTGAGACAAAGGAGATATGGCTTTAAATTACCTTCTGTCAGAAAGCTAGGTGCCCAGACACTTTGCTTCACTCTTTTGCAGAGACCAGTCAATCCTCAATGGTACATGTGCACACACAGAGGCTAGTCCTTCTTCCCATCTAACGTACTTGCAGACTGACTTTTCTTGCAACCCGCCTGAGCAACTGTTGTGCCCCTACCCCCTTTGGGTCCCACCCCACAGTTTGAGAACCACTGACTTAGGCTATAACTCAGCAGTCCTTAACTATTGCACATTTTGGTGAGGTTTATAAAATTAGGGATGGACAAATCTGTCCAGATCAATAGTGTTTAGCTTCTTATTTTTCCTGGTTCCTGATTGTTTCTTCCCCGTACAGAATCATATATATGTTTGTTCATGTTTCTCAAAATATGTGCATTTTTCTAAGACCTCGTGTTTTCCAAATGTACTTTTATTGGCATTTATATTTAGTAAAGCATGTAGATGCAAGGTCTTTCAATTGTATACATTTTCATATGCACAGTTTTCAGATGGGTTCATGGATTTGTTTGTTTTGCAAACTTCATAGAAGCTCAGAAGTGTGCCTATATCTTATGAAATCACATTTAGGTCTGTTTTACTTCTGTTGGTTCCATTTGATTCACATTAATCAGTGATTTCCCTCCTGCCTCAAAATCACTATACCCTCGAACTGTCCGAGTTTTGGAGCGGGAGTCCTCATTAATCCTCTATCATACCACTTTTTCAGCTGCTTTTAAAATGTCCCGGTTTCTCTTTCTGCCTCCCACTTTCTCCCTTGTCCTCAGCTTACTTCAAGTGCTGCAAACTGAGTTCAAAATACAGTAGTTATTTGCACTCAGTTAACTCAGCAGGGGAATAGAAGAAGAGGGGGCAGAATCTTATCCTTCCTTATAGACTCAGGCAAAAGCATATTGCTGCAGCTTCTTCTAGTTGGTGTCTTATGCCTCATTAATTGTTTTTGCCATTATGACAACATTCTGATGTTGCTTGCAACATGTGTTCTGTTTGTGATTTGTGAAATTTTGAAAGGGTATGTTCCACCATTTCCTATATGTAGTCTAAAACAGCTGGAGACCATCATTGCCTCCTCCCATTCCAAAGCGAATAGCTTGGTTGCAGAAAGAATGGTAGAAAACAGTGTAGTGCAGAGGCTAAAGGCCAGGTCTACATACCAGAAGTCACTATCCTTAAGTATCTCTTAAGTATCCTTAGGCAAGCCACCATCTGTGTCAACCCCCACTCCAAACAGGTTGTGATCCTACGATAATGATCTCAGCTGCATAAGAGATGGGGCGCCTCAGCTTCTGCAGCTCAATTTGGCCCTGCTAGAGTCTCAATCCAGTCAGCTGGGACTTCCCCAAATGCCTCCTTCTCTCCCAAAACATAATTGGTAGTATTCCAGATTTTCTAAGGGGTTTTAAACCATTCTAAATGGCTGAAAATCTTCTGCTGAGACCTAGTTACAAGTAATACAAGCTTTAAGCTAAAATATGAATATATTTTAATCTGATATTGTTCCCTGCCTCAATCCATAGGGATAGGTGGGTGATGAATGAATGAATGAATGAATACTAACTGCAGATCCCACTCTTTTGCCTTTTTCCCAGGCCATCACAAACTCTGAAACTGAATTTTGCCCTCCTAGTTTCTCTACTCCAGTTTTACAAGTCTGTTATGGGCTGTGATTAGATGATGAATTTAAATTATTTGATGTCTTGCATATATACCTGGTGTTGCCCAGAATTTTATTTTCTTGTAGGTAACACTTGTTAGAAATACCATAGGAATTACCTTCCCTTCCCTTAGGAGTTAGATGTTGTTGAAATACACAGATTTGAGATCCTGTGTCACTAATTCCCCAAACTGTGTTGTTCAGTACCTGTAACTTTTGCCCATATTCCCCAATCCAGTCTGTATTCAGAGTTGTTAACATACAGAGGTTAGGTTCCTAAGGGAAATACACTGCCCTCCTTCTTGCTGCTAGGCCTCATCTCCATAGCAACCAACCTACACAGAGCTCTCTGGCTAAGAATTCCAAAGGCCCCTCCTTGAACTGCCAACTCCAGGATTCCATAGAATCTTCACAGCCAGCCAATCATACAAGGTCTTCTTGCCTCACACAGCCAATCACATGAGGTCTTCACCTGCCTAACGCAGACAAACAGACAAGATCACTCACAAACTTTGACTTTTATATACTAGATAAACTGGACCCTTTACTTACGTTATTATTAAAGAAATGTTACAATAACGGGTGTCATTTGTGGACTTCCAGCAAAAATTGCACCTCACAGTAGCTGGAAAAAATCTGTTTGTTAGAACTCTTGCAAATTTGATCAGGAGAACTTTAAAATGAGTTATATGGGGAACGGGAACATTATTCCAGAGGGCAGTGAGACACCAAGCACTGGAGACAATAGATTAGTTGATATGGAGGAACTGAACCAACCAAAAGCCCAATGGTGTGGAGAAACCAGCAATCAGGAATCAGCTGGAGAGAATGATGTCTTAGATGTCTCTATACTAATGCAGAAAGCATAGAAAATAAACAAGATGAAGTCTTAACACAGACAGGCAAATATGATTTAATAGGCATTACTGAAACCTGATGGAATGAGCCTTATGATTGAGACATATAGTAGAAGGGTATAAGCCATTCTAAAGACATAGACTTAACAGAAAAGAAGGAGGAATAGCATTGTATGTCACTTGTGTACACCTGTGAGGAGACCTTAGCACACAGAAACAAATTAACAGCCTTTGGGTAAAAATTAAACAGAGAAATGACAGATACCTCATTGTAGTAATCTACTATATGCCCCTCATCCCAGTGATGTATTTAAGTCTTTTACTCCAAGTCTCAAGTCAAGTCTCAAGTCCCTACCTTCAAGTCTCAGGTCAAGTCTCAAGTCCTTGAAGATACTTTTAAGTCAAGCCTCAAGTCTGGAAGCCAACTTTACACCCGAACCAAATTCCAGAATTATTGGATAGAGAGAAATAAATTCAATTCTAACAATTTAAACAGAGTCGGCTCTCCACATTTGCAATTTTACCATCTGCAGCTTTAGAAGTGGGGAATAGGATCCTATCTTACTCCCCATTACTGAAGCTTCAAATATTTTAGAACGAAGGATCCTTCGTCATCAAGGTCACTGCCTAACACATTTGCTGTTGCCCTCTGAGAAATGCACCCTGCACTCTGGGGGCAGGTCTTGTCTTTTGCTCTTCGGAAACATTTTAGAAGGCTCCTCTGATATGCAGCAGGGACAGGCTGCTGAGCAGACCTTAACTGGGCCTCAAGCCCATTGCCTAACCCATTTGCTGTTCCCCTCTGAGAAATGAACCTACACTTTGGCCTTTGGAGAGATTGTCATGTGACTAGTAGGCAAAAAGAGATGGAGGCATTGTTCAAAGTCGTAAGGTTTCTGGAAGAATGTGTTATTTTACTGAACCAAGGGCATCAAGTCAGTCATTAAAAATATACAAGTCTTGAGTTGAGTCAGTGCATCATTTGTGGCTGAGTCGAGTCACTGAAGTGACTTAAGTTCAACTTGAGTCCGAGTCTGTCGACTCGAGTCTACATCACTGCCTCATCCAAACCCAAGATTTAGATGATGCCTTCCTAACCAAATATTCAAGGAGAGAGCGAGCAGTAATGGGATGCTTCAGCTACCCTGATATTTGTTGGAAGTCACATTATGCCAAGAGTACAAGATCCAACAAATTCCTCACTAGCCTTGCATTCATTGTTCAAAAGTTGGAGAAAGCAACAAGGGGATCTTCTAGTTTTTTACTTGATTCTAACAACAGAAATGAACTGGTTAGTGGGGTGGAAAATGTGGGATTCTCAGGGAGAACTTACCATGACCTCTTGGGATTTGTTATGCAGAGGAAAGTGTTACTGCCCTGGCTAGTCCGAGCTTTGGGGACATTAAAAGATATCCTTTTGATATCATAATTCGGCTTCACTTCTCTGTTCCTTTCCATGTGCTTGCGAGGCCCCCGGACAAGCACGCGTACAGGCTCGGCTGACTATCGCCATTATATTCCTAGACAATACAGGCAGGCCAGAAAATAGCCAACCTGCCGCTTTAGGAGACCTCCTGGCAAGTACTCTAATTAGGTATGCACGCAAGCTACAAAAGATCCTCTGCCTCACACTGGCAGCTTGATGATCGAGCTATACAACGCTCAACTATTCCGCGTTTGAATACTGGTTACTCTATTGAGAACTTTTGCAATAACTCAATCATTCAGATTCTGACCTTTCGGAGGCTTTGTCTCCAACTCCAAATCTATTGTTTTCCCCCAGGTACGGCATAGCCCGCAGTCATATTCTCCTTATAAAAATCCTTGATTCTGAGACCTTCCTCGGATCGCTCCCGAGTTTGATCCCGCCTTGCTGCCGCTTTGCTTGGCGAGCCTCCCCTCAGCTCCACGTGCTGAGCTACATCGGACCCCAGCCTCGCTCTCTATTTTTCTGGGCTTCAGGACAGGTGAAGTATCACCCAAACCAGCAACTCCTCTAAAAATCCCTCTATACCACTCAAACCTTTATTTCTTCAGTTATCTTGTGTGAGTGTGTCACATATACTGTTTTGCTTGTGTTTGTAATAAAACATTATTTATTGCTTCAACTTCTGTGTTCTCCTTGAGTCGACCTGACCCCGTAGACATAGGGTTCAAGATCTCGCTACGTTACCCTGCCTCTCATAACGCTAAGCGGTGCTCTGAGCTGATTTTCTCCACCTTTAGTGGAGCACATTTTGGTGTCCCTCCTGGGACCCCCAGTACGCAGGATAGCAAAAGGGCAGTGGCGGAGCTTGGAGTTTGTGGAGGGGGAGTTGGAGGGGGCGTGAGTACAGGGGTGTGTGGCTACAGGGCAGGGGCGGGGCTACAGTGTGTGTGGGGGGCTATGGTGGATGGGGCGTGGCTATAGTATGTGGAAATGTGGCTGTGACAGATAGGGCGTGGCTATGACGCATCAGGGAGGGCAAGCAAGGAGGTGGAACACCCCCCAAAAAATTGCTGCTGGGTATGAATCACCCCCATCACCCCCCATCCCTACACAGCTGGGAAAGAGGAAGCCAAACTTAGACACACTAAGAACCTCAAGAAAGCTGATTTCAGTTAGCTTAGGGAAATACTGGGAGATCTCATAGTCGGAAATGTAAACATAGTAAATGTAAATACAGTCGGAAATGTAAATCTCCAAAAAAGAGAACCTGGCCAACTACTGACCAGTCAGCTTGAAGTCAATACCCAGAATGGTACTAGAATAGATAGCTGAACATTCAGTCTGTGTGCACCCAGAGGATTCAGACTCCAAGAAAAGAGATTCCACCTAAACATTAGGAAGAACTTTTTGTTTTTCAGGAAGGTTTTTTTCAGGAAGGTTTTCAGGTTTTTGTTTTTCTTGCCTTTTCTTGCCTTCAAATTTAGCAAGAAGACAACTCCAGTCAAATATAAAGTTGAGGCAATTTCATCGTCCTCCCATAATGTATGGTCTCTCCAGTGTTACTTTCCTCCTGAACTTTGATTTCACTTGAGGGACATCTGAAAATTAGAGCTGAATTGGTGCACTGATTTAGTTCAGAAATAGTTAAAACTGCTTTATTTCATTCTCATCTGCCTAGTGAGCCACTTTGAGTGTCACATCTGATACTTTTGTTTTGAGAACTGGTCATATGAAAGACGAGGTGCAGGTCTCGATCTATAAATCTATTTAGAAATGCTAAATGCTAGCATTTTGCCTCCAGACAGAAAAAACTCGTTGGAAGACAGTGAGTGAGCCTGTGCATTTATCACAAGAGTTGGATACAAATTCAGTGCTTCAGAAAATGACCACTTTGGCTCATGCCAATTTTGAGCCAGTCTACTTGAGCTTCACTTGCACCCTAAACCCTAATTAAAGTTGGAGTTGCAAACCTATAACTGGGACTCCCTTTGACTATAACTGGACATCCAAAATCAGCTATAACCTTTTTCTTATGCCAGAATGAGATGACACATTTAGCCATAGTAGACTGGGATGGGGGAAGGAATTTAAGACAGATAAGTGCAGTGAGTTTTATGATATACACCTTTAAATTTTGATAAGTGTATACCAACTGGCTCTCCATAATCATGAGTTTAACATTCACAGATTTGATTGTTCATGGATTATTTGCTGCTGCCTCTGCTGTAGCTCTATGTCGTTTTAAATAGGGATTTATAAGTCTTGCCATAGTTTTGCAGTCTCTCTGCAAGGCTCAGAAGACTGACAGACTGCAAACTCAAGCCGAGGCTTGTAAGTCTCTATTAAAAATGATCTAGGACATGCCAGCCAGCCACCTCCACCTTGTGAAAAAGCCCACCCCTCAGAAGGAAGAACCAGACAGTTGGCATGCTCCCCACCGTGGATTCAAATGGATTAAAATACTTATAGATATTAACATTTTTCTGCCTTCATGGGGGTCCTGTGTCCCTAACCCCTGTGGAAGGAAAACTATATTTTTAAAAGGAAATTTCCAATAGCTTTATTAACTGGCAGGTAGTTTTAAAACAGCGTGACTATATTCTGTTTGTGGGAAGCCATATTTGACTGAGTTCTGTAGTTATAGTTTAATTTTTTGAGCCCTGCCTAGACTGATGTAGGCACACTTTACAACTTTAAGCCAGGAAGACATATTTTGTTAAGCCCAGAAGGATACTGTGCATTTGCCTGGGCCACGTCGTCAGATGTCTGGATCTGATTATGAATAAACAATTTTTCAGTGCAGGAGACAATATAAGAAATATATTTGAGAAAAAGAGATCAATGAAAATGAGTGACTGGATTTCAGAACTTTAAGCCACCCTACGCCACTATCTGCACAACCCTTCCTCCTCACCCTGCTTCTGTCATAGCTTGCAGAACGTAGTCAAGTATTATTACAACCTTTTCCTTAACCCCAATGACAAAATGAATGCTTGAATACCTGAACAGAAATGGGTGTGTAAACAAATCTATTGGAAATGATTACATGAGATCTGCCGAGACAACTTTTGCACAAACACACCAGCATTTAAAACAACACGAATCCTGCATAAACTAACCTTGAGGCTAACAGATGTACAGAACAGAAGTGCTATTTCCCCATTATATTTGTATCCTATAGGGAGTAATTTTCACATTACTTTTATGGCAGTCAATAAGGCATGAGCTGAATAGCAAAAAGGTCCCCCAGAGGAAATTGCCAACCTTGTCACTGTTTGTGAATGCTTCCTGACTGCACTATATCATTTCGCTTACATGAATGCTGAAGGGTGTCCATGCACACAGATTCATGCACAGGTCTAGAATTCTAGAAGAATTCTTCTTTCTCTTGTTCTTGTTTTGGGAGGTAAAATAGTGAGGGTCTTCTCTTATGAGGGTTCTCTTTCCGATATGGATAGAGCTATTACCTTTGAGTCCAATCCAAGAGGCATTTTCTGCAAATTCTGCTATGTCTTTCTCTCAAGTGACTAAGTGGACATGGGACTCCAGCACCGACTACTTTGCAAATACAGGCCCTTTCTGCGCGAGGCCAGTGAATCGCTCCGTGCTGTTCCTTGCCAGTTCTTCTGGGCTCGAAGCAACGCGGACTTTCCCTTAAGCCCTTCCTCAGGGCTGTATGTATGTCCCACGCAGATTCGGAGCAGTACGAGGTCATAAATCTGCACTGGTGAGGCTTAGAAAATGGCGGCTTCCTGTCATTTGTGGGGCCAGACCAACCGCTGAAGCTGACCACGCTCATAGCCCGCCCTCTGCTGATCACTGGTTTGCATTGGTGAGAATCTGCGCATTTGCACAACTGCGCAGATACAAATTGGCGAGCTCAAGCAAATTGAAAAACTGTTTTTTTCCATTCTTCAGATAGCGCGCTGGAGGACCACTTGGGGGCGTATTTAATTGGACTTAGGTGCGGAACTAAGGTAAATAGTCCGAACCTAGTCCGCTCCAAAGTGCAAACGACCTCCGTGACAGGATGCACTGGCCCGTCTTAATTTCCTCGTGCGGAAAGGGCCTCAGTCTCACGAGGCTTGCAGTCCCTATTAAAAATGGCATAGGGAGGCAATAGAGGGGACAGCAAATAATCCATGAATAATCAAATCTGCAAAAGTGAAATCCGCAAACGCGGAGGACTGACTGTATAGCTTTTTGACAGGCAACCCCAAGACACAACTCAAAATTTAAATATTTAAGTGTAGATTTAAATATTCAAATATTTATTAATTTATTAAAAGGCTTCTGGAGACTAGGATCCAAATCCCTGCTCAGGCACTGGGTGACCTTGGGCAAATCACATTCTCTCAGCCTCAGAGGAGGGCAAAGGCAAACCCCCTCCGAACAAATCTTGCCAAAAAAACCCCCTAAGATAGGTTCACCTTAGGGTTGCTATAACTCAGAAGTGACTTGAAGTCACACAACAACAAAGTGCCACTGACAAGGGAGGTTCGTTCTAGTCATCATGGCTCTCCCCTTTGAAAAGTGACTTATGGCAACCCTAAGGTGAACCTATCATGCGGGTTTTCTTGGCAAGATTTCTCTGTCTTTTCCTTTCTCTGAGGCTGAGAGAATGTGACTTGCCTGAGGTCACTCAGTGGGTTTCTATGGCCAAGTGGGAATTTAAACCGTGGTCTCCGCCTGGCCCCTCCCTAAACTGCAAACCCCAGAATTCCATAGGACGTTGAAAGTGGAATAATAGTGCTATAACAGTCTAGTGTGGAAATGGCCATAGTTTGGGTGCACACATACACTGCTGCTATGTCCCTTTCGTCAGAGACATGGCAGTAGGGGGTGTGAGCACAGAGGGACATGGAGGCAGGCACGTGTACACGGCCAACCATTTGCAAACGCAGGAGCAGTTTGGGCACCCACCCACCCACTGCAGTTCCCTGTTCCTGCTGCTGCTGTTGGTGGCCAGCAGCAGGGCTTCTTGGACTCTCTTTGAGGGACCCACAGTCCTCCAGGGATCCCCGGACCCGAGGTTAAGAACCACTGGTCTAGACGGTGACGTAGCTTGGCCCGAGCGGGGCAGAGGCGGGGCAGAGGTGTGTGTGTGGGGGCGTAGGTGCATGTGGGCAGGGTGTAAGCATGTGTAGGTGGGCCGTGGTGCATGGGGAGGGTCTATGGCACACGTGGCGGGGCTGTGGTGTGCATGGGCAGGACTATGGCACACAGGGAGGGGCTACGGCACGGGAGGGCAGGCAAGGAGGGGCATCGTTCCAAAAAAAGTGCCACCCAGGGCGCGCTCCCCGTCACCCCCTCCATCCCTATGCCACTGGGTCTAGATATTAAGGAGCCAGGGAGCACATATATCCACTTGGTGACAGCAATGAACACCAAAGACAAACAGTTGATTTAGCTGCCTGGCTCACCTCTCCTCTCTCTCCTTCCCCCCCTCTCTTTCTCTCTCTCCTCCCTCCCCCGCCTTGGCACAAGCCAAAGACCACTTCACCTCAGCCTCATTTAATTAAATCGAAATAACTTTTTGTAAAGTCGTCTATAAGTGTATGTTCATGGAAATCATGCAACAGACTGACACAGATCTGGAAGGATCATATTAAGTGTTAGCAAAGAACATTTGGTGCATTTGAACTCTTCATTGTACACCTGGACGTACTGTAGAGAAGGCAGGTTCTCAGCCGAAGGTGTGCAACTATAATTGGATTCCTGATTCACTCTCTACTCCTTCCTTTTCCAAACCATGAAAGAAGGGAGGGCAGTCCTCTCCTTGGTTTAGATATCCTGACTCTAAAAGGTTCAGAAAAACATCCCAGTCATGCCACTCTACCCATACTTTTTCTCACGGCAGGGAGTTCACACACGGGGGGCCTTAGGGTGTGGCAAAGCCCGCTTTTCCACCTCACAGACTGGTATGGCAGCTCTCCCCCCAGTCTGCTAAAACACCTTGCCACTTTATACACAGATCTGCCTTTAAAACACCACCTTCGTGTAAAAAGAATAAAGCCTTTCAGTTGTTTAGAATGATTTACTGATCTATGATAGGGTGTTTCTGTTTGGTTAGAACTACTGAAAATTATTCAGCTGAATCAAGATTTATAAAAATATACTATAATCTTTATTGAAACCACAAACAGAATAACAAAACAGGTTTTGTATGTATGTCCAAGCTCAAACAGAACTCCAGAATGAATTTAAACAGTTTCTTATATCTTCACATCAGCACTAAGGCACAGGTCTCTCTCACACACAGCCCTCTGGCCACCCTTTTGCCAAAGGCTCTGTTCCCAAATCTAGATCACTCTCTCTGATCAGATTCAAACGTGGCTTGATTTCTCTTCTGCCCCTCTCTCTAGGCTTTCTCTGAGAAAATATACCCTTCTCACTCAAGCCCCCACCCCCCCTTTGACTAATTGAGAAACTCTGGCTGCAAGACTTTTTAGCTCTTTTTCCTGAAAGTTTGACTCTAACCAATTCAGTGTGTCTGCTATATACGCCTCCTCACAGCCCTCCAACCCCTCCTTCCCACTAATGGGCTGAGTTTCTGTCTGGAGTGGCCATTCTGGTTGCCTGTGGCAACCTGTTGCTCGGCAGCTTCTCTGGTACCCAGAATAGCCAGACCGCCAGGCTCCATCATATGGGATCACTGATCATGGACTGGAAGCCTCCATGGAAAAGAGAACATAGTAACAAGACTTTTCTCTGTAGTAATGTATTATCTGAGATCCAGCATCATGTAGTGGTTTGAGTGTTAGACTATGGCCCTTTTCACATGTCGGGGGGGAAATGGGCAAAAACGCCCCAAAACGGAGCTTACCTCCAGCCGGGTAAGTCCGCCGCAGCCCGGAGCAGCGCAAGCTCGCTGCTCCACACTCCTCCGGCGTCGCAGATGGCAGCTTCCGGTTGGTGGAGGCTCTCCACCAACCGGAGAAGCTCGCCAGCCGGAAGCCCGCCCCCGGCAGATCTGCAGGCATGCACTTGCGCGCGCCTGCAGATCCACTTTAGAGTGGGGCAACGGAGCGGCACGGGGCTGCGCGCTCCGTGCTTTTTAAAAACCTCTAAAAAGAGGTTTTTAAAAAACATGCAGCCCGGCTAGTTCCGGCCGCTCCTGAGTGGATTCTGGTGTGGAACTACGAAAAGTAGTCCACGCCAGTCCACTCTACGGTCTAGACAACCTCCGTGAGAGGTCGCTCTACACCGTTTTCCCCCCCACATGTGAAAAGGGCCTATGACTCTGGAGACTGGGGTTTGAAACCCCACACAGCAATGGAAACCTCTCAGCCTCAGAGGAAAGGAAAGACCCCCTCTGAACAAGTCTTGCCAAGAAAACCCCATGATAGGTTGCTATAAGTTGGAAATGACTATCTTATTCCATTACTCACCCTTATATATATTACATTTAATAGTGGCTTGATCTAATCTTTATTGTTGGTGAATCTGGCTGATAAACCCTCTGTAAGTCAGGCCTCAGAATGAGAGCGGCTAGATTGTACCAAAACCTAACAAGAGCAGAAGGAAACTGCAGACAGTATTCTCTACGGTAATTCAGATCACTTCTATTGAGCTATCTAAAGGCCAAAGACAGGCTGCTGTTGCTAGCATTGAAGTAGTTCAGCTGATAAAAATACAGTGAGCTGATAATCCTTTTGAATGTGTTTTCTTTTATCAAATGCTTGCAAAACATTGGCATTCTGGCCCGTAGAAGGGGGACTCCAATCAATCTATGTCTGGTTTGGTTTTTGTTATGTAACGTTTCCTTGCTCATCGTTTATACAGGATGAATTTGCAACAGAGTCAGTGAGCGTGAAGGCTAAATAAATCATCCTCAAGTTGTTTGTGTGCAGGCATTTGTTTTTCTTTCCTTCTTTTTCAAAGATCTGAGAACATGTTAATTATTTCAGGTTAATCACCTTTTTTTTTTTTTACATTAACATCTTAAAGAACAAGGGATTCCACGCAGGAGTGACAGCACTCTTTTGCATATGAAAAACTCTCTACAAGGCATTTACCAAAATGACAACTCATGGTATATGTCCTTGCTGCTTTCAGGGTGCCAGCTCTACAGGGCACCTGGCAGAAACATCAAGAGGTGTTTGATGAGTTAAAACAGAGCAATAGTGAAGCAGCAGGAGGGTAGTAGAATGTCCAGGAAAATTGACGCCCTACTGCTTTAGAAACTCCTACAGGGTAACTTGATCCCTTTAAGAGGACATAATCCTCTTTAAATTGTGACCTCTGCTGAGACAGCTACCACCTCCAGATGAAGGATATTATATCCTGGGCTGAACTGAGATTTCTGGGGCAATTTCTGAGATTTCTAATTTGTTTTTCACTTGCTATAAAATGAAGGCTCTTTCCAAATATTTCATTTTGTGTGTTGGAGGGAGCCGGGGGTAGTGACACTAGGTTTAGGACACTGTGTGGAGAATGCAAAATGTTGGCCAGGCTGCCAACACAATTGCCGCTCCTGCTACTTGTAAAGAAAGAATACAATACAAAAGAAACAATACAAAAACCTGGGGTAGGTTGCTTGCTTCTGCCACCCCTACATGTGGGCCTCACCCTGAGAAACTGTTTGGAAATTTCTTTCCCTGGAAGAATTTGGCAGAATGGTCTTCCAATTTCTTCACCTGCATATAGGGTGAAAATTTCTGCATAGATCTAAATCATAGAATCATTAGAATAATAAGAGTTGGAAAAGACCACAGGGGCCATCCAGCCCAACCCCCTGATATCTCTAAATATTTCTTTGCTGTCTTAATAGTATTACCTTAGGGCGATTATGTGTCCCCTAATTTTCAATCATAAAAAGCTCTCAGGGACTGGTTTAGGATGTGCAAGAAATCATGGTTTTGGAGATTTCCGTTCTTAGAAATGCCATCTGTTCTTAGAAATGGTACCTTTTGTTACTTCTTTCTTGAACATTTACTTTATTTTCACCTCCTATTTAGACACCTAACATATCCCAAATACAAAAATGCCTTCTGAAGCACGTATTTGAATCTGCTTCCCTCTGAAGTATTCGAAAGTGGCCACAGCAGAATCCCATTTCAGAATCAAGTATGTGTACATGGAGACAGAATTATTGAAACTTTAGTCCAGGTTTTGTTATTGTATTCACTGTATAGAAACCTGTGTGAAGAATTAATTGTCCCTTTACTTTTGTCTTGCCCAGGGCACTCAACTGATTATTATGTAATTTCCTCCTTGAATACCATGATTCTGTGGCCGCACTAAGAACTGCAAAATATTTAGCAGTTGCTATTAAAGATCCAGCATAGTGTAGTGATTTGAGCCTTGGACTATTGCTCTGGATACCAGGACTCAATTCCCTGCTGAGCCACAGAACCTCTCAGAGTGACCCTGGGCACCTCACATACTCTCAGCCCCAGAAAACTCCACGATAGCGTTGGGTTGCCATAAGTCCGAAACGACGAGAAGACATACAAAAATAGCAGCAACACTTAAAGTACAGACTACAACCAGGTCCCCAGTTTGAAACTGTACAATTTCATTTTTAAATTAATTTGGTTATTTTGCATGCTTACCAAGGCTTTTCAGGTTCAGTACAGTGATATTTTTGACACAATTATTTTAATAACAGTATTAATATTCTTTTATATTGATCATATTAAATGAACTCAGCATGCATTGCATGTTTGCCAAAGCCCTTCAGTATCAGTACCAAAGATACATTTCTGATTATGGGTGGAAATAATATTCAAAAATATTGAAAAAATATTTTAAAAATGGGCAAAACCCAGTTTTCTTGAATGTTGGGAGACTGTGAAAGGAAGAATCCTAGAAAAGAGAGAATCTCCACAGTTGTGTGTATCAGAAAACAGTGCAGAAATGTTATTTCTTGCACAGAACATAGCACAGAAATGTTTTCTGTACTGAAAACTCACTTTCTGTGCAGGGAACATGCTTTCTGCACAAAAAGTGAATTTTTGTTTGTTTTTGCACAAAATTAGTCCTAAACTTTGCACAGACTTTGAAAGCTGTAGAGTTTTTCAATAAATTTCTCACAGCAAGGAAAAAAACTGGTAACATTATTTATTCTTGCCTGGAAGAATGAAATTTACAAAGATTTGCATCCCTATTTCTGATCTATGTTTGCTTTAATATCAGTATTAACTGTGCTTTTCATGCTTGTTATTTTTGATGGTACACAATATACTTGTTAACATTGCATTGAACATTGGTTTGATGCAAATACAATTTGATTGGACTATTTGAACTGTATTGTGTAAGAAGCTAGATGCTTGGCATCTCTCTCTCTCTCTCTCTCTCTCTCTCTGTCTCAGAAATTCAGTATTCATGTTACCTTGCATTATACACACACGCACACGCACACACACACACACGCACGCACATACACAAACACACACACATAATGCAAGGTACCGTGAATACTGAATGCTACCAAATACTGCAATATAGGTAAATGAAGAGCTTTAAACTGAGTTATGTGGGGGAGGGTGATACTATGACTTTATGATTCTGCGATAGTTTGAGAAATCCTCAACGGATGAAATATGAATTAAGATGCTTCAATATTGTGTTAAGTGACGTCCTTTATCGCTGCAATATACTACAATTATCATATGCCTTCTAAGTAATGACAATTATTCCTTATAAGAAGATTAGGCTCCTAGGACTATGTAACATCTGAGATTCCAACATGCCTAGATTCTTTGAAGTCTATGTTAAAAGATATAAACTTAGACTAATAAATGTTAATGAAAGCAATGTGCCTACACTGGAAATGTCTACGAGATATAATAATCCTCTACTATGTGGGTGTAACTGAATAATCTTGAAAAAAATAAAGCATTTATTATACAAACAACAACAACAACAACAACAACAAAATACCACAGTTCACTGATATCATTAAAAAAATTCTGGTACATTCATTAGTAAAATGCACATATTGGTTCCATTAGCTCAAATAGCTCAGATTAACTCCATATTATAGAAGAAACAGAGTTCAAGCCCATTGGGAAGGGACGTTCCAATTTCTCCATTAGCCTCCTCTTTCCTCCTAAAAAGCAACTCATGGAGACTGGGGGATGTCTTCAGAAATGATGATCTATTCCACTGGTTCTTAACCTGGGGCTTGGGGATCCCTGGGGGTCTGCAGCACATTCACAGGGGGTCTGCAAAGCCCTGCTCTGGATACCAACAACAGAAGCAGTGGTGTGTGCGTGCATGTGTGTGTGTGCAGGTGCCAAGGGAGCCGTTTCAACAAAGGAGCGGTTTCAGCACCCACAATCCCCCCACTGCTGGGTGTTCCTGACAAAAGGGACACGGCAACAGGAGTGTGCATGTGTCCAAACTATGACTGTGGAGGCCAGGGTTTGAATCCCTCTCAGCTATAGATGGATGACCTCAGGCAAGTCACATTCTCTCAGCCTCAGAGAAAGGCAAAGGCAAACAACTCTCGCCAAGAACACCTCCATGATAGGCTTGCCTTAAGCCAGTTTTCAAAGGGCAGAGACTTGATGGCTAGAAAGAATGTCCCCCTGCCAGTGGCACTTTGTTGTTTTGTGCCTTCAAGTCACTTCTAACTCATGGCAACCCTAAGGTGAACCTATCATAGTTTTTTTTCTGGTAAGATTTGTTCAGAAGGGGTTTGCCTCTGTCTTCCTCTGAAACTGAGAGAATGTGATTTGCTCAAGGTCACCCAGTCCCTGGGTAGAGATTTGAATCCTAGTCTCCAGAAGCCTCCTATAAATATTTAAATATTTGAATATTTAAATCTAACCCTAAATTTTTAAATTTTGAGTTAAGTGTTGGGGGGCCCTGGCAACAAAGTATATTTACAAGGGGTCTCTGGTATGTTGTCCTTTTTAGTGTACATAAACTAATTGTTTTACCTAGTAAATATACACAACAAATAAAGCTGCATGTTCATTCTCCTGTCATATAATTTTGCCAAAATTCTAAAGCTTAAAAGATTATAAAGAGCAATATTCTCCTGATCTGTTAACTGGACAATTGTTTGTTGTTTACATCCTTGGGAGCTCAGGTGACCAAAATGGTAAATGCTAAGGAAGTCTAGCCATATACATATTGACAAGCAGAAGGCAAAGAATCATAGAAATGTAGAGTTGGAAGAGACCACACGGGCCATCCAGTCCAACCCCCTGCCATGCAGGAACACCCTCAAAGCACTCCCGACAGATGACCATCCAGCCTCTGCTTAAAAACCTCCAAGGAAGGAGACTCCACCACACTCCGAGGCAGCAGATTCCACTGCCGGACAGCCCTGACCGTCAGGAAGTTCTTCCTGAGGTTCAGGTGGAATCTCCTTTCCTGCAGCTTGAATCCATTGCTCCTTGTCCTGGTCTCTGGAGCGGCAGAAAACAAGCCCTCTCCCTCCTCTACATGGCATCCCTTCAAATATTTAAACATGGCTATCATGTCCCCTCTTAACCTTCTCTTCTGCAGACTGAACATACCCAGCTCTCTAAATCTATCCTCATAGGGCATGGCTTCCAGGCCCTTCACCATTTTGGTCGCCCTCCTCTGGACCTGCTCCAGCTTGACCATGTCCTTCTTGAATTGGGGTGCCCAGAACTGGACACAGTATTCAAGATGAGGTCTAACCAAAGCAGAGTAGAGTGGTACCAGTACCTCCCTCGATCTAGACACCATACTCCTATTGATGCAGCTGAGAATTGCATTGGCTTTCTTGGCTGCCGCATCACACTGCTGACTCATGTTCAGCTTGTGGTCTATTAGGACTCCTAGATCCCTTTCACACGTACTGCCATCCAGCCACGTGTCCCCCATCCTATATTTCTGCATTCCATTTTTTCTACCTAAGTGTAGGACCCTTACATTTCTCTCTGTTGAATTTCATTTTGTTAGCCTTGGTCCAGCTCTCCAATATGTCCAGATCATTTTGAATTTTGATCCTGTCCTCTGGCGTATTAGCAACCTCTCCCAATTTGGTGTCATCTGCAAATTTGATCAGCATGCCCTCTATTCCTTCATCCAAGTCGTTGATGAAGATATTGAACAGCACTGGGCCCAGGACAGAACCCTGTGGCACCCCGCTAGTCACTTCTCTCCAGGATGAAAAGCAGCCATTGGTGAGCACCCTTTGGGAACGGTCAGTCAACCAGTTACAGATCGACCTGACAGTAGCCCTGTCCAGCCCACATTTTACTAGCTTCTTTGCAAGAATGTGATGGGGAACTTTGTCAAAGGCCTTACTGAAATCGAGATATGCTACATCCACAGCATTCCCTTCATCTATCAAGCTAGTAACTCTATCATAAAAAGAGATAAGATTAGTCTGGCAGTCAGTTCTTTAACTGTCAGTTCTTTAACAAGGTGTTAGGGCTAGGGGAACCACACTTGTTTCATAAGGCAAAAATGAACATTTAGAATCATTTGTCTTGTTTGCTGGCAACGAAATTGAAGAACCATTTCCATGTACAGGAAGAATTCACAAATAAGATCTGGAATGGAGGAAGGAGGAGAATAAATTTTGGGGAAAATTCTCAGAAAATTCTCTAAGTTCAACTCTGCTTCATTTAATACTAAATGAAATCTTTATTGTGAAGACACATCGATGAAATTTATATTGTACTAACAGATACAAAATAAGAGAAAGAGATCATCTTGGAGAAAGGTCAAAGGGCATCATGCCCATCCTAGGAACTGAGGCTATCATTTGTCTCTGGTTGACACAGCCGCACATACATGCACACCCACAAAGAAGGGTAAAACTCAGCAGTTGGGAGGGAAGCAAAAAAGAAAACCCTTGGACAATTTAATAACAATAACAAGAGATTTTAGTAATTTTGGAGAGATTTTAGTGCAGTAGAGCTAACTTAATATAGTGGTTTAAGTGTTGGACTATTACCCCAGGGACCAGGGTTCAATTTCTGCTCGGCCGTAGAAACTCACTGGATGTGATAAGACTAAACAATTGATCAGGCTTAACAATTCTGGAGGAAAATTCAGAATTTGATGCAAAATTTTTTGAAATGTTCGATTTCTAAAAAACCAGAATTATCAGGTATCTGGGATGAAAATACTAATGTCAAGAAGAATCAGCAGAAAATTATACAATATATGCTACTCACCGCAAGATTACTCTATGCAAAATATTGGAAAAAGTTAGAAATCCCATCAGCATCTGAATGGCTCAATAGATTGATGGAAATAGCAGAAATGGATAAATTGACAACTAGACTAAAAGGTCAAAAAATTAGAACTTTCTAGCTGATTGGATATTTTTGATTGATTATTTGAAAAAAAGAGGGTGAAATCATGACCTTAGATTTTTAGTATGTTAAAAATAACAGTATTATTTAGTTCCAGGTAGCATGAGTATATTATGAAATATTAGATTATCTTTGATTGTTATTTTTTTATAAAAATAGTTACGCATGGTTATAGTACATGTTTAAATTGATTATGACTGTAAGAGTTTTAATAATTAATAGCTGTTTAAAATTATGGTGCATAATAGGAGATATATGGTTTATGACTTTATAGTCTGGCTTTCTAAGGATTATATAGACAAGGGTTTGGTAATATTAATCAAATATTAAACACATTATTAAAAAAGAAATGAGATTTGTTGATTTTACATAACATATTTTAACTGTTTAGAACAAAATATAAGAGTAACAAGGTATTATATGGGTGAAAAAGTAATTTTTAAAGGAAGGTTAAGTACAACTAAGATATTAGGAGCTGTTTGCAATAAGTGCGGGATCTAACTTCTAATTATGTGTAATTTTTTTTGTAGTTTAGTCTTAGCAGATTAATGTTTTGTAGAAGTATTTTGTATTGTTTTGTATTCTATTATGTCTTGTTGTTTTGAGTGGTTTGGTTGTTTGTGTTACTTTGTAATGTCATTTTGATTTCAACCCACTGGGTGACCTTGGATGTGTCACACAGCCCAGGAAACCTCCATAATAGCTTTGCCTTCGGATCTCTGTAAGTCAGAAACAACTTGAAGGCACACAACAACAATTACAGGATGATCCCTAAAGTTATAATGTGGTTTCTCTCTGAATATTTACAGTGGTTTGTGCTACAAAGCTTGTACTACAAGCACAAGTGGAACCAAAGATAATATACAAAGTAGCTCTTGTATTTTGTCATCTTAGCTACATGAAAATGCTTTTCAGAAGGGTCTTCAAAGAGAAAATTTTCCATTACTGCAATATATGAAATCCATTGTGAGTCAGAATCCTACTGCCTGAGGCAACTGAGGGCATTGATGACCAGGTAGCAGCTGGTAACTACCAAGCATGGCATAAAACGAACATATATTAGATGTCTAATTAGGTAGGATTTCAGGGCCTGAGATTATCAACCCTAAGATCTGTCTTGGAGGGCAATATGATCATATACCCTCTAACTTTTCTACAGTCCACACAGGATGCAATGAAATCTTGGCTTGAGTCCTAAACTTCTCTCCGATTCACAAAATAGGAACGTGATTTCTGTTAATGACTTTTCTTCCATTTTCCCAAGAGTTCATACCTCTACCCTAACAAATGCAGTTTCAGGAGAGGAATAGAGAAACTCGATTATATGAATATTAAACTATCCATAGAGGGGAAAGTTACGATTCAGACCATTGTTTTTAAGTATGGTTCTTCATGGCTACTACTGTTGGGAAAGATCAGTATCCCAGGATCAATCTAGACTTGAAGGGGAATGCATAGTCCCTGCAGTTAATCCATTTTTCTTTCTACAAAGAGATTTAATCAGAGATACACACCTCAACAAACTTCCAAGTTAAGCCTATGTTTAACTTCCTCTTAATGAAATCAGACAACAAAGCATGGTGAATGCAAGATAGGTGAGGAAAGCCATGTGCTATGAAAATTGATGTAAGCTGCTTGAGGGGCTGACACTTCTAAGGCCATTTCCGCACCACACTCTTATAGTGCGATTATTCCACTTTCAACATCCTATGGAATCCTGGGGTTGGCAGTTTAGGGAGGGGCCTAACGGCCCCTCCCAAAACTGCCAACCCCAGGATTCCATAGGATGTTGAAAGTGGAATAATCGCACTATAAGAGTGTGGTGCGGAAATGACCCAAGTTGTGCTTAAGCAGAGCTTGTTGTCTAGTTTGACTCTCTATGGTAGAGCCTATGCTTTGTGTGCTCATAGTTTGTTACTTCAAAAATGTCTATTCCACCTCAAATGAGCTGTGATTTGTTATGTTGTTTGTAATATTGCCCCCTACCCTCTACAATTTTGAAAGAACAGCTTAAACTTTCTGTTAAAAGTGATCAGATCTTTTGCATTAATTGTACATCCCTAAGCAAATTTTCTATCCCTGTTTGATATCAGTTACAGGCATCCCCCACTTATCTGATGGGTTAGGGACCAGAGCACTGTCAGAAAGTGGAATTGGTTGAAAAATGGAACCTCAGTATTTTGCCAGTCCTTCTCCTCTTGCCTGCTTCCTGTAGGGAAGAGGAGGCAATTACAGAGGCTGAAAAATTTACAATGATCAAAAGAGCAGAATGTTGAAAATGAGTTGTCAAAAACCAGGAGGTCACTCATCATTTGTCTACCTTCAGTGTTGTAGGCTGGAAGGCTTGTCTTTTCTTCTCCACCCAGGCCATCACTTTTGTCTTCCAGTCTTCAACATTCCAGCAAAAAATACTCCAGGAAAGCATACCTCAGTTCATAATAAAGGTCTATCTGGTTGATTTGTTCCATCAGACTCTCTTACCCAGCTGAAATCCAGGACTCACCAATTGTAGGCAGAAGTCTCATGCTAAGCAGTCTTGCATGCAAATGACTGTCACATTTAAATAGCTTTAAAAACACAAAAGGTCACCCAGAATAAAATATGTATAGTTTGCAAATAATATGGATATGCAAAATAAGGGGATGCACTCATGCAGACTGGATTACGGCACTGCTTTGGTTAGACCTCATCTAGAATACTGTGTCTAGTTCTGGGCACCTCAATTCAAGAAGGATATCAACAAGCTGCAAGGTGTCCAGAGGAGGGCAACCAAAATGGTGAAGGACCTGGAAGCCATGCCTTATGAGGAGCAGCTTAGGGAGCTGTGGTTGTTTAGTCTGCAGAAGAGAAAGTTAAGAGAAGGGACATGATAGCCATATTTAAATATTTGAAGAGATGTCATGTCGAGGAGGGAGTGGGCTTGTTTTCTCCTGCTCCAGAGACTAAGACAAGGAGCAATGGATTCAAGCTGCAGGAAAGGAGATTCCACCTAAACCTCAGGAAGAACTTCCTGACAGTCCTGACTGTCTGGCAGTGGAATATGCTGCCTTGGAGTGTGGTGGAGTCTCCATCTTTGGAGGTTTTTAAGCAGAGGATGGATGGCCATCTGTTGGGAGTGCTTTGATGATGCATAGCAGGGGGTTGGACTGGATGGCCCCTGGGGTCTCTTCCAACTCTATATTACTCTAGTATAGTCATACATCAAGGGTGGGAAACTGAAAGGCTACATTCAATCCAAGGGTTTATCTGTCCCTGTGCAAATGAGATGGTAGAGACTCTTACTTCAACTACACCTGTCCTACAGGATATGCCTGGCAGGGCAAAAAAATTCTATCTTTCCCTTCTGCTCACCAACCAGGACACACAGATTATGGATAAGGTTGCTAGATTTTGTGTAACTGCTGTTGTGTCTAGTAGACAGATGACATATCAGCAGCAGACAATGACAATACAGAGCCCTTTTACAAATGTTCAGGTAGCCATGTGAGACACATGGAGTTGGGAATTACATAGATATTGTGACTTATGCTTTTTTTTACTACTACTATTATTGTTGTTATTGTTATTATTATATGGGGACTTTATGTGTTCATTGTATTTTATGCCACCTTGTTTTATGTACCTTACGATAAAAATTGTCTGCTTCTTTTATTCTGGTCTCTGACCAGAATACATTTTTTGATTGAATCATTTTGCCACAAATGCAAGGGCTAAAGTCAGTTCCAGGACAAGCATCCCAGGCATGGGCAGGCCAAATGCAAAAGGATAACAGCAAAAAATATCAATATATTTTACCATAAATCCCTTACTGCCAATAACTAAGCCATAGGACAGGCATTTCAATTTTTTAGAATGTGGTGAGCAGACTGCAAAATCATGTCAAATGTCATAGGGAAGGGCACGTGGCCATCAAAGAAACCCAAGAGGGCTAGACTGGGAACTCAAGAGGACCATGTGCAGCCCCAAAAGTGAAAAACATTAGTTTCCCAATTGATGTGTTTATATTGTGTCCCTTGAAGTCATTTCCGACTTATGGCGACCCTAAGGCTCTTTCCGCACCAGGCAATTAGAACAGGGCAGTGCGTCCTCTCACGGATGTCGTCTGCACCTTGGAGCGGACTAGGAGCAGACTACTTACCAGAGATCTGCACCTCAATCTGCTCCAAAATGACCCCAAGTGGTCCTCCAGCATGTTTTCTAATGACCGCAAAAAACAGGTCTTTATTTTCCTGGAACGCGCCATTGCGTTCCTGCTCCCTTGTGCAGATTCGCAGGCTCGCACCAATGTGAGCCTGTGATCTGCGCAGGGTGGGCTTTAGGCGTGGCAACCTTCAGCAGTTGGTTGGAACCCACGACCAACTGGAAGCCGCCATTTTGGAAGCCAGAAGCTGCCAATTTGGAAGCCGGAAGCTACCATTTTGGAAGCTGGAAGCTGCCATTTTGGAAGCCGGAGCAGTGCAGATCTACAGATCTCGCACTGCTCTGATTCGCCCTGGACCAAGGAGGAGCCCTACAGAAGGGCTTCAGGGACAGTCAATGTTGCTTCGGACCCCAGAAGAAGCGGTAGGTAACAGCAAGGAGCGATTCCCTCGCCTCGTGTGGAAAGGGCCTAAGAGGAACATACCATGGTGTTTTCTTAGCAAGATTCATTCTGAGTGAAGTTGCCTTTGCCTTCCCCTGAGGCTGAGAGAGTGTGATTTGCCCAAGGTCATACAGTAGAAATTCCGTAGCCAAACAAGGATTTGAACTGTTGTATACAGAATGGTAGTCCAATGTTCAAACCACTACATCAGTTGATAATTCCCCCCTAATTGTTTGGAGCCTTTATCATAAGACATGCTTGGAACAATGGTCACCCTTTTCTCATGCTCAGTTGCCACCCTGAATCAGCTAGGAAAGGAATCCTCTAAATGTGAGAACAGAACTCATATCTAAGAAACTTGGCAGTTATATACCATGGAACATGGGCTTTAGAATTTACTGCTAATCAATCATTTCAGTTTTTTTCTGCAGTCTGGAGTAATTGTTCCAAAATGCTAGAACAATAGTTGAACAGTCAGGGCTACTCAATTATGTTTGCTTAGAAGAATAAAATGGATTGACTGCCTGACTGATTGATTGTATATTCTGCCTTTTGTTCAAAACTGAGAATCAAGGCAACTCAAACAGAAAGCAAGTTGAAATAAATTAAACTGAAAACACATTTAAAATAGATCAATAAAGCATGAAAAAATAACAAAAAAGGCTAGCAACCTCAATCAGAAACCAGTTGTTTGCTCAAAGCCTACCTGAAGGTTTTGCTTGGTTGAACAAGGAGAAGGATTGAACACAGTCTTCCTTTATAGGGAGTTTCAGAGCAAGGTCTCATAAGCTCTCATTTTGAACTGTGGCTGGAAACAGATTAGTAGTCAATGAAATTATTATAATAAGGAAGTGAAATCCTCTCTGTTCCTCAGGGCTGGACAACATCACAAAGTCAGGAAGCCATTTTTGCCCTTCTCAACATTTTGGTAGGGCATATGATCAAATTACTCCCACTTCCAAACATGGTAAATAAGGGAACTCTCAGGATAGCACTATCCTAACTGAAATATCACCTGTTTTATCACCTGTTCTGAGCCTATTTTAAGACAGAAAAAAAAAAATTAGAAAGGGGAAGTGACAACATAAACAAAAGGCAGGGCAGGTGTGACTCTCCAATCCCTGATTCTGACCTACAATAGATCTTAGCCCAAGTCAGAACAGATTTAACTGAGTAGATCTGACATGAACTGTTTTGGGAATTGCTCACAAATATATATTCAGTGGTCTGCCTTCCTTTGAAAAGGAGAAGGAAGACCATCCAAAATGCCTCTCAGGCTGGCATAAATCTTAGGTGTATTATATGGAACTTAAAAAGAACAAATATACCCCAGAAAAAAGAAAAACATATTCAAAATATTTGAATAATTTGAAGCAAGATGTAATTTGTTTGCAGGAGGCACATATCAGAAAGAGGGACATTAAGTATCTGCACTACCCCAAATTGGGTAAAGAATTCATTTTGGTGAAGAAAAGTATCATTGTTTATGTGAAACCACATTTGTCACCAGAAATCATATTTGAAAACCAAGATGGCAATGAAAATTGTGGGACAAAAATTTTAGTCGTAGGGGTTTATATCCCCCTCAGAAAATGAGGCTTTTTAAATGAAAAGCTAATGTATAACTTGTTGAGTTATTCATACAAAAACTAGTTTCTTCTTGGAGATTGGAATAGTGTGATTTCTCCACAGGTCAGACTTCTCAGAACGGCATAAAGATTAGACATGGTAGTCTCCCAAAATCTTTTTTTTTTTCTTCAGTAATGGATAAGTTGGGGTTGGTGACTGCATGGAGATTAATTATGGGTATGCTAAATATTATACCTTTTTTCCCCCCCTGAGAGACATAAATCATTTTTGAGATTTTATATATTTCTGATTTCAAAGACATTAGCTAATGGCATCACAAAAACTGATACTTTACCTAAGAGTTTTTCTGACCACAATCCTGACTTTAACTTTGAAAGGAAAAAGAGCTCTGGGTAATTGGAGACTGAATTAAACTTTACTGCGGGAAGAAAATGTTTTAAGAACATGTAGAAAAAAGCTGGCAGAATATTTTAAAGACAATTTGGACAAAGGCATTGATACAAGAATGGTATGGAACACCAGTAGAGCCTCCATGAGAGAATGTCTCGCACAAGAGAATGTGGAATTAGAAGAGACAGGAAAAAATGCAGCTACTTCTGGAAGAGATTAAGAAGCCCCATGGATAAGGTGGCGATTAATCAAATCAAGAAGTTACAGAGATAGCTATCAATGATGACTATAAATGAGATTGAGAAAAAAGATTACACTATGCTAACCAAAAGAATTTTGAGTTTGCTAACAAGCCTGGTAGATGGTCAGCCTGCAAACTGAGGAAAGAAAGAGAGAGAAAAAATAACTTTAAAGATACAAGAAGGGTGGGAAATTGTAACTGATAGTGTAAACATTCAGAAGGCATGTCATCACTATTACACATCTTTAAATAAAAGCTAACAAGTTATAGAAATTATTGAATTTGATTCTATGGACCAGGAATAGACCTCAGACAGGGAAAGAAGCAACAATATTTTAATTCTGAAATATGGCCAGGATCTGACAATGACAAAGATCTATAGGCCAATTTTATTACTGAATAATGATGACAAAATCTTTATGTCAATTTTGGCAGAAAGATTGAAGAGAGTTTTGCAAGACTTTATTCATAAAGACCAATATGGATTTCTGCTGAAAAGATTGTTAGGTGACAGTACTATACATGTGCTATACATCTTGGAATATTTAGAAAAGCATAATGAGAAGCAGATAGCATTTACAATCATCCCTGCACATTTGTTAGGGTTACGGCAAAGGACCCCTGTGAAAGTGGAAAAACTGTGAATAACTCTAGGCCCTCCCAGCTCATATTTAACACAAAAAAAGTATGATCACCATATTCAACCCACTGTGGATTCCTTTGAGGCATCAGGGTTTCTTCCCAAGGCAGACATAGGTGGCCAGTGGGGCTTACTGCCACCTCCACTGCTGCCCCACACCATTTCTAATAGGGACTTACAAGCCTTGTTCACAGTTTCTGAATCTCACGAGGCTTGCAGTCCCTATTAAAAATGGTATAGGGAGGCAGCAAAAGTGACAGCAAATAATCTGTGAATAATCAAATCCGCAAAAGTGAAACCCGCACATATGGAGGGCTGACTGTATATTTTTAGATGTAGAAAAAGGTTTTGATAACTTCAATTGGGACTTTTTGCTTGGAGTTTTAGACAAGATTAGCTTTGTTAATAATTTCACTACACTGATTAAGGAAATTTATGACACACAAAAAACCCAGATCTTGCTTAATGGTCAGTTGAGTAAACCATGTCATATCCAAAAAGGAAAAAGACAAAGGTGTCCAATGTATCCCGTATTGTTTGTCTCATCACTTGAAATCCTGAATAGGACAATAACACATGACATTAATTAAGAGTATAAGAATAAAAATCAAAGAATCAAAAAGAAATTATATAAACTAAGAACATTTAAAGATACCTTAGTCATTCTGTTAGAGAATTTGTGTGTAAAGTTAATTATATGCATTCTTTTATGTTGAATAGTGTCATATATATATATTGAGAGATTATAATTAATTTTGTGTTGTCCTTCTTAATGTATTAAATCAAAATATATTTGTATTTTTTAGCGTAGCCCCTGAGGAAGCCCTCCTTTGATAAAGGCTGAAACATGTTGGGCTTTTTAAAAGAAATAAAACAAGTGACCATCTATCAGCATGTGGAGCTTCATCTCCATTTTAGATTTTACTTCTCATATGTGCTCATCTGTTCTCTCCTTCAGATAAAAATCATGGCAGAGAAGAACACACTGCCATTGCTGCCATGGAGTAAGTCACCAGATGTACTCTAGACTAGGTTCAGGCCAAGTAATTCCATCTGTTCTGTAACCATTGTTTTAGCTACTGTACCACTTCGTTGTCAGCTAAGCCAACAAGAAACTATTCAGATGCAGAATCTTCCTGGGGCATAGGATTTAAACTAGACTCCCACTCCTGCAAAGGTTCTGAGTCACAGTGGGTCTGAACTTCACCAGATAGTGATCTGTTCATGCAAATAGAACTGTAGAACATTCCTTCACTCTAAGATTGCCATCGTACCATGACACCTGGAGCATGTCCTGCACAACAGAGCTCAGAGTTTTGTGTCCACTAGGGATGGAAAGATTATTTCATAGAATCATAGAATTAAAGAGTTGGAAGAGACCTCAGGGGCCATCCAGTCCAACCCCTGCTATGCAGGAACACAGATCAAAGCATTCCCAACAGATGGCCATCCAGCCTCTGCTTAAAAATCTCCAAAGAAGGAGACTCTACCACACTCTGAGGCATCAAAGTCCACTGCTGGACAGCTCTGACTGTCAGGAAGTTCTTCCTGAGGTTCAAGTGGAATCTCCTTTCCTGCCGCTTGAATCCATTGCTCCTTGTCCTAGTCTCTGGAGTGGCAGAGAACAAACCCACTCCCTCCTCGACATCCCTTCAAATATTTAAACATGGCTCTCATGTCCCCTCTTAACCTTCTCTTCTGCAGACTAAACATACCCAGCTCCCTAAGCCGTTCTTCATAGGGATGGCTTCCAGACCCTTCACCATTTTGGTTGCCCTCCTCTGGACACCTTCTAGCTTGTTGATATCCTTCTTGAATTGAGGTGCCCAGAATGAGGCCTATTCCAAATGAGGCCTAACCAATGCAGAATCGTGGTACCGTTACCTCCCTCGATCTAGACACCATACTCCTATCGATGCAACCAAGAATCGCATTGGCTTTCTTGGCTGCCGCATCACACTGCTGACTCATGTTTAGCTTGTGATCTACCAAGACTCCTAGATCCCTTTCACATGTAGTGCTATCCACCCATTCGTCCCCCATCCTATATTTGTGCATTCCATTTTTTCTGCCTAAGTGCAGGATCTTACATTTTTCTCTGTTGAAATTCATTTTGTTAGCTTTGACCCAGTTAAGGTTGTTTTGAACCAATTCCAAATCCACCTAACAATAGCCTAACAGTAGCCCTGTCCAGCGTGCATTTTACTAGTTTCTTTGCAAGAATGTCATGGGGAAATTTGTCAAAGGCCTTACTCAGGTCAAGATATGCTACGTCTACAGCATTCCCTTCATCTATCAAGCTTGTAACCCCATCATAAAAAGAGATAAGATTAGTCTGACATGACTTATTTTTGAGAAATCCATGCTGGCTTTTAGTGATTATGGCATTGCTTTCTAAGTAGTTACAAACTGACTGTTTAATGATCTGCTCTAGGATCTTTCCTGGTATTGATGTCAGGCTGACCAGGCGACAATTATTTGGGTCCTCTTTTTTCCCCTTCTTGAAGATGAGGACGACATTTGCCCTCCTCCAGTCTTCTGGGACTTCTCCTGTTCTCCAAGAGTTCTGAAAGATTATTTCAAGTAGTTCAGAAATGATTTCTGCCAGTTCTTTTAATATCTGAATACTTGACAGAAAAAAAACTGAGAAAGGAGCTTTTCCTGTGTCTGAAAATTGCAGATCTCAAATAGACTCATCTCCTGATGTTGTGATCTCAGCTGGTGCGAGAGAGCCAGGAAAGAATCCTGGAAGGCTACAATGTCTAAATGCTTGGCTTCCTTTCTTCCTACCTCCCTGATGTCACATGGGGTGAGCCAAGGGGATATCCCCCTCCCTGCTGCCATAGACTTTCTTCCCATACAAGACAAATTGCATAGCTTTTAAAGACTCCTGGCTATGGGGGGAATTATTCCTTCTCAATTATTCCTTCTCTTTTGTGGGAATTAATAATTTAACGCAGCACATCTTTAGTGCCCACAGCACATCCCTAGTCACCTCCCACTCAGATCTGTTCAGAGTTGATTGTAAAAACTGAAAAGAGTCTCAAGATCATTTTATTGGTGTGAAGATTTGTATCCCTCCTCTTAATTAAATGGATTCATAAAGCAACTAACAATCAATGTCAATAGTGATATGATGGCAATTCTAGAGGGCTGAGCTTTTTCCCTGTTTCAGAAACAGGGAGACTTCAGTAAGTAGCTGCTCATGAATAATGGCAGCAGTTTCCCTCTTCCTTGTCCTCTTTCTTTCAGCCACAGATTTAACATAGCAACAGGAATGAGTCAAGAGCACAAACTGAGTGAATCCTTTGTTCTGTATACTCCATAGCAACTAGAATCAGTCTATCTATGGTTTGTGTTGTTTTTACATGTGTCCATAAGTTTGTTCTATTCTGCTTCTGCATTAATCTACAATTAAAATAAAATGCATGCATCTGAATGAAATTCCCCTTTAAATGAATAATCTGAAACCTATTTTCTCTAAAAAAAACCATGCACAATGTGTTTTGACACTTTTGGGATGAGAATTTTGCCAGTTTGTTTGGAAACTGTGAGAACCAGGTGATCGCAAAACTCCAATTTGCACATTAGTCAGGGGGGCATAGGATCAGCTAAGTTTGTATCAGAATTTGCAAAGACTGAATTCTTCCGAGACATGGAGCTATGTTACACATCTGATAACTTGGTTGGTGTATTTAATTTAATATTAGGGATGAAAGAATCTATCACATTCACTTTCGGTATCCCCTTTTCAAAAAGATCTGCTGATAAATTAATTGCCAACATCTTAACGACATCAACTGCCAAGTAAGATTAATATTTCTGGAAAATAGGGACCTTTTTGCATGGTATGCAATGCGAAAGGGCCCCTTGAGCGTCATGCACATGTGAGGAGCAGTCCACACGATGCACTCACATTTGCATGATGCTCAAGGGCCTGACGTGGACCACGCACACATTTTTTCATTTTTGGCTTGAAGCTGAAAATGCTGCACTGTTGCGCATCGCTCTGGGGTCCCGCACACACCTACCTGGCGTGCGGAGCCTCGGGAGCTGGGCCGGTTGCACTTCATGTCTCAGTGCAGGCTGGGAAGATCCCAGGCTGCACTGCAAAAGGAAGAGGCAGGGCTCTCACATGAGCAGGAAGCTTGTGCAGAGCCGAAGAACCCCGAATGCGAGGGTCTCTGTCCGGAGGCTGCTTGCGTGAGCCCTGCACCCCAGCACTGCAAAAAGGTAAGGTGCGAAAAGGGTCTAGGTCTTACTGATTTTTATATTAGTTCATGTAAAACTCACACAAGTTGCCACTCCATATGCTATCTTTCTTCTTTCCTCAGTAAAAAAAAAAGTGACAGGTACACACCTACAGTTAAAGGTGAAGGACATGATCTTTTATCCAAGAAACAACTCCTAAAATAAATATTCTTAAGTAATACTGTACCCAGAAGTTCAGAGAAACACAAAATACAGCCTTTCTATAATTCCCATATAGCAAGACAGGGGAAGCTGTAGGCCTGCAGATACTGTTGACTTCAGCCAAGGCCATTGTGGCCAGTGGTATGGGATGATGGACTCTGCTTGCATTTGCAGGGCCATAGCCTCCCCATCCTTTCCTTATAGGAAGGGTAGGCACTCTAGCACCCTCCAGATGTTTTAGATTACAGCTCCCATGAGCCCCAGCCCACATGGCCAATTGTGATGCATAAAATGGGAGCAGAAGCCCTAACATGTAGGGAAAAAATTGGTTCCCTAACCCATTAGTGTCACATTAGTCCCATGCAAGATTTTTATTGTGCCACTTTCTGTGAAGAATGGTCCATTATGAATCTTGCTCAGTTTGGGACCTGCACTGAAATTCTGGAAGGTCTCTGTATTAAGGAATTTAGTAGCATCTAGATCTTCTTTGTTTCCAAAATAATTTTTGGTATGTAGCAAGGTAGGTTCAGCTGCCCTAACTGCCCTGTATCCTGTCAGAGCTCAAGGTAGAAGGAACTTGCAATATTTTTGTTTCCCTTCCTTTTTTCTTCCATGCCTACACTTAATTCTCAGAGATATGGAGTGAGTCCTCTCTGGTGTCCATTTTCAAGTGTCTCAGTGGTTGCTCTTTCTTCTTTCCCCCAGCTTATAAGACTCATGGATCTTCCTGGGCAACAAGACCACTTCTCTCCAAACCCACTTCTCTCCATTCTCTCTCTTTCTGCCAGGCAGAACAACAGGTATGCTGGAACAAATCTGTACTCTGAACACCACTTAGTATTCTGACCAGAAGAGTGGAAAGGGTCAGAATTCGGGGAATGGGTAGGCTCTATTCATTTCAAAAAAGTACAACAACAACAACAACAATAATAATAAAGATACAGTGTGTGTGTGTATCTGTTGAACCAAAGATTCTTGAACTTACCTATAACTGCATGCAGTGCACAGGACCTGGTGTCCTGTTGCACCCTGGGTTAACAGTTCCTCAGTGTTTAAGTGTGAGCATGTAGCAGACCAGTTTGAGCAAGCTGTGAATCCCAGTGAGATCCCAGCCCTCCTTAGCTGCATGAATTGAGAGAATTTTGATGTTTTTCTCTCATCAAAGGAGAAGAGCAAAGAATGCTTCTAGGCAATGAAACTAATTAGGGAGGATGAGTCATTGTTTCAGTCTCTTGGAGCCAGTCTCCTGTCTCCTTGCCTATGTATTTCATGCATTTCTAACTCGATTTCTGTTCAGCCCTGGAGGGCTTACAGCACAGCTCACAGATCAAGAAAAAATAAAAAGCTTGCAGCAAAACCACCAACACAAGAAGGTCTACCTTCAGTTGCTAGTTCCAACCAGAGCAGACTAGGGAGAGTAAATTTCAGTTTTTCAAATTTCCAGTGTATGTATTTTTAAACAGTTGAAGGGATGTCATGTTGAGGAGGGAGTGGGCTTGTTTTCTGCTGCTCCAGAGACTAGGACAAGGAGCAATGGATTCAAGCTGCAGGAAAGGAGGCTCCTTCTGAACTTTAGGAAGAACTTCCTGACAGTCAGGGCTGTCCGGCAGTGGAAGATGCTGCCTCGGAGTGTGGTGGAGTCTCCTTCTTTGGAGGTTTTTAAGCAGAGGCTGGATGGCCATCTGTTGGGAATGCTTTGATGTATGTTCCTACATAGCAGGGGGTTGGACTGGATGGCCCCTGAAGTCCCTTCCAACTCTATAATTCTATGATTCTATGAAACAGGTTTTCATCCTGTAGGTTTGGGATGCTTGGGAATTTTTTCCCTGCATCGTTTTCAAGAAATTGCAGAGCTTTGGCACAGGAACTGAAAACTGCACAGCTTTCCTCATGGAAAGGAAATTGCATACTATTCAAATCGGCAAAGGGCTGCAGCTTGAATCAACCTGTGTTTTTTCTCCTGCCACGTAACATTTGGGTTACAAAACATTCAAACCAGCAAAGGCAGCAGCTTCAATCAGCTCAAATTTCTTCTCCTCCCATTTAACATTTGGGCTGCACACCATTCAGGCTAGCAAAGGCTGCAGATTCAATCAGCTTGAGTTTCTTTCTTTTTTTTCCTCCATGTAACATTTGAGTTGTGCAACATTTAAACCAGCAAAGATGGTCCCTGAAAAGACTGTGAGCATCGGTTTGTACAACAAAGCTTACAGTTTCGCAGACTGCTGCCCGGTTTCTCAAATTCCCATGCAGTTTTCAAAAGCTACACAGTTTATGTTGTGCTAGGAAATTTTTAAAAAAGTCTCCGCAAGTTGCTGGAAATTGTGACCTAGTATTTTTTTTCCTGTACAAATTTGTTGAGGGATCAGGAACTCTAAATTCAACCCTAGTGGCAAAATTGACAAATTCCCCTTCCAGCTCTAGAACAGTCCCATTGGATGAGTGGGAACTTTGTAGGGCAACTTGTTCCATTTGTCTACTTTAGTTGGCACTCAAAAGTGGATTCAGGTAAATATAAATGTAAAATAGCAGAACAATACCATCAAATATGAAAACCAAGCCAAGTGTACTGAAAACCATTTTAAAGCTCAAAAAGCCTCGGTAAAAAAAAGAGGTCTTCACTTGGTGCATAAAGCTAACAATTTTGACAACAGGTAAGCCTCCCTAGGAAGAATTTTTGTTTTAAAGAGTGTATACCAGAATTTTTTTAAAAAATTCTCTTTTTTAATGTGGTGCTTAGACATGCCTAGGCAAGTTTTTTGGTTGAATACAAAAAAAATTGTGAATAGTTTTTATGTTTCATCACTACGATAGCTCAGATGGTGGCAAGTGATGAAGAAGCTATTGTGATTTCCTTCAATGTTTTTGTCACCTGGCTGCAAAGGCAATTAGAACCTCCCAGACCTCTTTGTCAGCTATACTGGAGAGCAAGTTACGTATTTCTTTTAGGATAGAAATTTTAAATCCTGGACCAGCCATTGGTATTTAATTTACTTAAGGTATTTAATTCATTTAAATCCTGGATCAACCCTTGGTTGCTCGCTGACACCTTGAACACACATGGCATGTTATGATGTGTGAGGGTCCCCTTCCCAGATTTCAGTTCATTGGACAGCCCCTCAACTCTCCTGCACTCTGAAAAAGCTCACTTCAATCTTCTGCTGCTTCAGGATATCACCCACTTCATCCCAGCTATCCAGTTTTTCCTCCCTTTCTTTTGGTTAGTCTTGTATGATTGTGAGACTGTTTGCTTGTTTGCATGTTTGTGAATTTCCCTCAATAAAAACATTCTTTTTGATCTCCAAATGGTGTCCTACAGCTAGTACTGGTATATGCTGGTGAAAAGATTCCATTACATTATCCCACCTCTCACAGGTCTTCCCTTTCTGAATTAATATTTCCCTACCTTTTCATGGAGACACAGGCACCCCCACCTATTGGGTAACATTTCCTGCATTCTTTCTGCCACCAGGTATAAACCTTAAGTAAACTTAAGGAGGCATTTGGTTTTTAATAAGTTAGAGCGGACAGATCTTTTAATGGGTGTGTGTGTAATGTTTTTATTTTATTATGTTTTAAATGCCTTTTTAATGCTGTTCTTAACTTATGTTTTTAACTTGTGTTTCTAAATCAAGGTTTAGGTTAATGGTATTTTTAACATTTGTACTAAGAGGTTTTTTTTAATTGTATCACATTTTTAAAATGTACACCACCTTGAATCATGTGCTGGGAGAAAGGAGGGACATAAACTAATTATGTTAATAAATATTGGGAAAATGCATACTAATTTCAGAGGTGGGGAACCAAAATCCCAGAATAGATATAAGCAGGACGGCAGGAGGGACTTGAAATGCAACAAAAAGGAGAATTTCCGCTGCATCCATGTAGCAGATACGTGGAACTTACATGTTCAGAATCACTTTTCCTCTGAATACCAGTTGCAAAGAACAGAACTCATGGCTGGCTTTCTGGATTCCTTCTGGCATCTAGCTGGATACAGGAGAATACATGATCCTGAACAGAAGGGATATTTGGCCTTATCCAGCAAGGTTGTTCCTATCTCCTTCATATTTTGCCATCTACCTGCCCAAAGATTTTCCTTAAGAGAGAGAGGTGTTTTTTTTTATTTGGTTAATAGTCTCAAAACTCAAGGTGGTGTTTACATTCACTGTAACCTTTTCAATAATTCAGTGAGAAAAAGATGGCAAGATGTTTTCTTGGATTTGAAAGTTTCCACCATGAAGTAAATTAGCATTTTTCTTTCTTGCTTGCTTACTCTCTCTCTCTCTTTCTTTTTTTATGGGCATAATTTTATGCTTTGTGCACGTTTGTAACTAAAGTAATTTTATGCTGTAAAATACTAAACCCCTGTAGCAAACCTGACTTCAAATGTTCATCGTACATTACATCCTTTTATCTAAGAAATACCTTAGCTGCACAAATTATATTTTCAGAATTGCAAACTGCTTCCTAATGGAAACCTATTATTAGAATGATGGATGGAGGACAGGGGAAGCAGACATTTCATGACGGTCTTTTTTAGAAGTAAAAAGTTAAGTTTATTGTAAGGGTTAGCCTTCAATCTTTCAAATTTTTGTATATTTCTGAATTTTGTGATGAAATTTTGGTTGAAGTAAATGTATATGTTAGGAAAAATAGCATGCAAGATGCAATTATAAGGAGAAATTGCTTGCAAAAACTGTATATTGGGTAAAAAAAATTAGAAAATTGCATACATCTGGAAAATCTGCATGGAAAAAAATGGGAAATTATACAAAATGTACCCAAAAGCTGTGGGAGGGGGAATGTGGGCTGCGGCCAGTTCCAAATTCACTAACACAGTAGCAAAATCACTGTTCTTCATGTTACAATGTCATTCAAGCATTGTTATTTTCTACATACTAATTTTATAATGTTAGACCTGCTTATTGCAAAAAATAATACTTAAAGAAAAAAATGCTATCAAAACAGAATAAAATGACACAATCAGCCAGCTAGTTAAAGTGTTTAAATTTAGTTTGCAAGTATACTAATTTTTCTCACTTTCCCAATAGAATAAAGTAAAGCTTTTCAAATAGATACATTTTGGTCATATTTCCCAGAGATCTTTCTCTCCCTCTCTTTCTTTATGTGCAAAAGTACGCATTGTTGTACTGTTGAGCATGACTGAAATACCAGTCCACCCTTGTTTCCCAGGTAGAATCATGGAGCTGAAACTAGGCCTTGAATTGAGTCGGGAATGTGTCACTCACACACATACACACACAATTATTCTTGGGCAAGATGGAACATCTTGTCAGTCCCTGTAGTCAGCTTTGGCATCTTAGAGAGAAGCACCATCTTCCCATAAATCTCAATAGTGCACTTTCTCTCTCCTTCGATGGACAACTCCTCAGGGTTCCCAGTTTGACAAGATCCTCACATGGGACAGTTGAGTAACCAATCCAATTGTGTTTACATAATTCAGCTCAACTGTTTTATCTCTCAGTTCAGTCCTTCAGGGTTTCTCTCAATCTTCCCAACCAGGGGCCCTTCAGCTAACATTTACTCCACTTCTCATCCAGCATCTATCCCAAACAAAGTCAGTGGGTACAACTCACCCTATAGCATACTGTTCCTGAGTTCCCGTAAGGTGGGAGCCAGAAATGAGGCGAGTCATGCAGCAAATCCTGGACCAGCCCGAAAGGTAGAGTGTGATTGAAATATCAGTCCACTCTTGTTTTCCAGGTGGAATCATGGAGTTGATCTGCTTGCTTTGTTGTTCGCAGGCCATTATTTACAAGCCTTGGAAGTGAAATACATTTTGCTGATAAACTTTTAGGCTCCAGAAATGTGAATTGGGTAAGTTTGCAAAGCTAACCAAATGAATTCATCTCCTAATCTCAAGAGGCTGCCATTTCCCACCAGGTCTATTAGAAAAGTTACTTTTCTTGGACTACAACTCTGGTAATCCCAAGACTATAAAATACCCAGAGTTGTAGCCAAAGCAGTCATTTGACCAAGATGTGGGCTAGCCTGTCTTATTTTCCCAGCTGTAAGAAGTAAATCACATAATATACAGGTGGAGGAGATGCAGTAGAATATAACACTGGCTTCAAATAACATGATGTGTGGTAGTGGTGATGGTAGTGATGGGGAACATTGTTGTGATTTCAGAGCTGTTCACTTGCAACTAAAACCTCGTTCTTCATCTTGCTAGATTGTTTCAACAATACTTCCAGACAATGACTAAACTTCTTCGACATTGTTGGGGGGGTGTCACTGATGCCCTAATGGTAAGCTCCCTGTGGAATCCAACATGAACGTGTCCAGAGGAGGGCAACCAAAATGGTGAAGGGTCTGGAAGCCATGCCCTATGAAGAATGGCTTAGGGAGCTGGGTATGTTTAGTCTGCAGAAGAGAAGGTTGAGAGGGGACAAGATAGCCATGTTTAAATATTTGAAGGGATGTCATGTTGAGAAGGGAGCGGGCTTGTTCTCTGCCGCTCCAGAGACTAGGACAAGGAGCAATGGATTCAAGCTGCAGGAAAGGAGATTCCACCTGAACCTCAGGGAAAACTTCCTGACGGTCAGAGCTGTCTGGCAGTGGAAGATGCTGCCTCGGAGTGTGGTAGAGTCTCCTTCTTTCGAGGTTTTCAAGCAGAGGCTGGATGGCCATCTGTTAGGACTGCTTTGATGGGTGTTCCTGCATAGCAGGGGGTTGGACTGGATGGCCCCTGGGGTCTCTTCCAACTCTATGATTCTATGAATTTTGTACCAGCCCCCTGACTCTGGAACAGGGCCTGTTCGCATTCGAGCAGAGGTCCCTCATAACTTCTTCTAACAGACTTTTCTCTCCTCCTTTGACTAGCATGGCTCAAACCTATTGTGAAGGAGACAGACTGGCATGAAAGCAGCCAAATCAGAGTGGCTGTGAAGGATGGCTGTGCAGAAATAGAATGTTTCAAAAGGCAGAGGCTTCCTGAGAGAGATTCGGACAGGATGTGAAGGAGACAGGATGTGAGAGGGAGATAGGATTTTGAAATGGCACTGAGAGGGTGAAGTTGAGCTTCACTCATTTTAATTAACAGGTAACTGCTTCTGGAAGCTTTGGTGGGCCTATCTGGATTCACATTCTAATAAGCAGTGGAAATGGGTGACATCCATGTCAATACAGCATTGAGCCCACTCTGGGCTTTAGTCTGAACTTTAAAGGCACTAACCAAGATGCTGAATGTATTTAGAGGTTAGGGTTCTTTTAAAATTTTTACAAAAACCCAGAGTGGATTCATACTCTACTGAGGTAGACTCCACCAGCCACTACTACTTAAGAGAATTCTCAGGAGAATTCTTCTCTTAATCAGACATTTTTTGCATCATTCATGATTTCCCTATCAATAAACACTGATAATGAACTTGCAGCTTCACTGATGCCTGAAGGAGCTGCAGTCCAGCGTGATTTGGTGGAATGAAATGAAGGATATTGTTTCAAAGAGTCAATGATCTTTCAAGAGAGGTTAGTGCATTCTACTGAAGTGGCTGATACAAGGCAAGGTTGTGCATAGACTGATGAAAAGACAGAAGTTAAATGCTTTCTCAAATGCTTCCTTCAGTCCAGCTGAACAGAACAGCACTCAGCGCTGAAATGCAAATGCCTCTGGGGAGAGACACAGCACAGGAATGGAAACACCACAAGAATGACTGACAGCCCTAACCAAGCATGATCTTTTCCCCCCACAAAACAACATTTCAGTTAATTCTGGGTCAAATTGCTTCTTGTGCCAATGGAGCACAAAGCCTGGACTTGGGATGGCTATATTACGTGATGGCAAGGACATTTGCTTAAAGGAAAACTTCTATTCTCTACCCTCAATTCATATCTTTACTATTTAAAACATAATTTAAAAATATGTTTCCACAGGTACCCTCCCCACATATACCTATCTAGGTAGATGGATAGATGTGGATGTATATAGATTTACCTGTAGATCCTGGGAGGGCAATGGAAGATGCTCTTGAGAATTCTATGCGGTTTTACAACCTGCTGTAGCCTCAGGTCACCTGGTACGATGTCACAGGGAAGGAAAGGAGGCTATCTTAGTTGCAGGTGAACTGGGTTCTGGCAGTGGCAGAGCTTGGAGTGTGTGTGGGGGGTGGGGCTACAGCACAAGGGGCATGGCCACTGTGCATGGGGGCGTGGCTGCAGCACATGGGGGTGTGGCCAGGGTGCGCAGGGGTGTGCCTACGGTCCGGGATGCCCCCAAAACATTGCCGCCTGGGGTGACCCCCCCCATCCCTCTGCAACTGGGTTCTGGTGCTCTCAACTTCTTCCTGCACCTGTACATGTTATATGACTGACAGTCAGTAAATTGTGGAGCTATCCTGAGGGAGACAATTATGTAAATTCTCAAGAGCCTCAGTAGGGTTTGCTGAACTGTCAAAATTTACTGAAGTCTTCCATACTTAGTATTTTATTCTCATTTATCTTTCCGAGAAGGTGGTGGTGGTGGTTCCTCACGTACTGCCTGTTTATTACGGGCCTACAGTTGTATCACTATGTTAGGAACAAGTTGAAGGAATTGTATCTCATCACTGCAACCAGAAATTGGAGCAGTCAGTTCTGTGACAGTATAGTAGCAAACTCCCAATTCATGATTAGTCAAGAACACCTGGATCATAAAAAAAGGGTTCTTTTTATTTCGCTTGCGCAAGCGGGGAGTAGCTGTGCTCATGCACCGAAGACAAACCACTCTAAAGAAATGGCTGCATGCAAGCAGCTACATACCCTGCTGAGCATGGCTACAGAAACAAAAAATGCTAGTTAATTGGCTAATACAAATGCATACTTATAGGGACTATGTCATGAATACACGATTATGTCAGTATTCAAGCATTGTGCATGTCCATATAGGTGGTCCCAAATTATAATACCAGATCCCACCTTGGAGGTGTAAAATTTATTATGATGAGCTCTAGTGAACTATAGGTCAAGTACTGTTCAGCTCTTGTGTTTGCACCCTCCCAACAATCCAGTCTCAACTGCTTCTTGTTTACAAAGACAGCTGCAGTTCCATTTCTTTAAAATAACTTTTACATTTTCTTATCTTAGTTGACTACAAAGGAACGCTGTCTCTAATGTCCAAAGATTTTTGCATCTGTCTGTGGCAGACAGACTTACTCATTGTGTTCAATGTAATTTTCATCTGCATCTGCATTCCAAAGTCCGCTTCCCAGGACAAGAGCAGAAAACAAGGACTCTCAAGATGGATTTATCGTGAGTTTTAAAAGAGTATTTGATTACATGACCCATCACATTCTAACCACAACTTAACAGATTTCCCCTACAAAATCCATATTTTTATTTCACACCATCAACAGCGCATTAGCAGCCAGTGCATAAACCTTGGATCATGAGTTCCTGAGGGAGCAAACGCTTCTACGTTTCCCCAGTAATCTTCACTGAGACGTGTGTGTTCCTACTCTAACAGCAGAAGGAAAATAATCTCTGAAACCAGGGAGCAGCATTTGTCCTCTGCCTAGCAACCCAAATTGTCATCAGAGCTGCAGGCAGAAACGGATGGGAGCTACAAAGGACGCAGCCAAAGGCCTCATGCAGCCATGGGTTTGCATACCTGTAACATGGCGTGTATTCTGCAAACAACTCAGTCGTCTAAGCAGAAACTCAACAGTGCTAGAGCAGCTAGTTTCAGTCTGGTCCAGTTTAGGGATGTAAATCTTCATGTTGTTTATTCTAGCATGCAGAGAGAAGTAATTTCTAGAGTATTCTTCCTGCTGTGGGAGTGTATGGAACTCCCATATGCAGTAGTCCCCTATGCAGTAATCCCAGTATGCAGTAGTCCCCTAATATTTAGACTTTGAGAAGTCTTTGAGATAATTATTTTGTGCAGAAATAACATGAGTTTTCTTTGCAAAATCCTACATGCAAACACACACAGGGCCTTTCTGCAGTACACTGTTATAGTGCTATTATTCTACTTTCAACATTTTATAGAGTTATGGAGGGGCCTTTAGAATTCTCAGCCAGAGAGCTCTTTGGCGTCAGTAAACTACAAACCCCAGAATAATAGCACTATAACAGTGTAGTGTGGAAAGGCCCACAGTCTCAGGAAGCAGAGTTACTGCACATAATTTTTAATTTTTAAAAGCCCAGGTTTTTGTTCCAGAAAAAAATATTTCTATACAAAACATTTTTGCACAAGAATTGAACAATATTAAATATTATTTCCATACCAATTCTGTATGAGTTGAGTTAGAAAGGCTAAGAAAAAGATTGATGAGCAACCTTTTGCAGTTTGTCAGGTGTTCTCTGTTCTTATAGGTCCACTCTTGAGGCCCTGTGTTAACTGGCTGACTGACTTGCGTGAATTTCAAAACTTCAAAACAAGTTTGAGAACAACCAAGGTGAGACAAAACCATTGATACAACGAAAGATTTATTTGTGATTAATGAAGTCCACAGGCAGTGGCTAAGAGCCTCAAGCCAAGAGACATCGTCTCTCGTCTTAATTCCAACCATTTCAAAGTTACAGGAGAGTGTGTTACCCTGTGAACTGGGGGTCCTGGGAGGGACACCAAAATGTGCTCAACTAAAGGTGGGGAAAATTAGCTCAGAGCACTGCTTAACGTTACGAGAGGCAGGGTAACGTAGCGAGATCTTGAACCCTATGTCTACGGGGTCGGGTCGAGTCAAGGAGAACACAGAAGTTGAAATAATAAATGATGTTTATTAAATACAAGCAAAACACTGTATGCGACACACTCATACAAGATAACTAAAGAAAATAAAAGTTGGAGTGGTATAGAGGGATTTTTAGAGGGTTTGCTGGTTTGGGTGATACTTCACTTGTCCTGAAGCCCAGAAAAATAGAGCGCGAAGCTGGGGTGCGATGTAGCTCAGCACGTGGAGCTGAGGGGAGGCTCGCCAATCAAAGCGACAGCAAGGCGAGATGAAACTCGGGAGCTTTCCAAGGAAGGTCTCGGAATCAAGGGTTTTTATAAGGAGAATTGTGACTGAAGGCTATGCCGTACTTGGGGGAAAACAATAGATTTGGAGTTGGAGACAAAGCCTCCGAAAGGTCAGAATCTGAATGATTGAGTTATTGTAGCAGTTCTCAATAGAGTAGCCAGTATGCAAACGCAGAGTACTTGGGTATTGTATAGTTTACCCATCAAGCTGCCATCGCGGGGCAGAGGCTCTTTTGTAAGTGGCGTGCATACTTAATTAGAGTACTTGCCTGGAGGTCTCCTAAAGCAATGAGTCAGCTATTTCTGGCCTGCCTGTATTGTAGTTTGAATATTACGGCTATTAACAGCCGAGCTTGTTTACGTGCTTGTCCGGTGGCCTCGCAAGCACGTGGAAAGGAATAGAGAAGTGCAGCTGAATTGTGATATCAAGGGATATCTTTTAATATTCCCAAAGCTCAGACTAGCCAGGGCAGTAACAATTCCCCTCCGAAAATGGGCGATATTGGGGACAATATCGGACATTTTCCAATCAAAAAGCAAAAATCAATTTAGAACCAAATAGGGGCTTGCAGGTTGGTAGCCATATCACTCCTCAGGAAAGGGAATTCGGGAAGAGCAAAGGATTACGATCTTATAAAGACATTCCTAACTAAAACCTAAACCTAAACACACACACCCACCAATGTAGACAATAGCACAATAATAAACAATTAAACAATGTCCAATGTCCCATCAATAGGGAACTGTCGAAACATGAACAATGGCAGTAAAAATAGCAAATGCGAAATGAAGTAATCAATGAAATAATCAATGGAATACTGTAAGTCCAATGCATGGTCTGGCAATGAAGGCAATCCAAGGAGCAAACAGTTCAGTGAGGATGAAAGTTTGTAGTCCGGGGGAGGTGAGGTGCAAGCAAAAGTCTTGGCACCCCCCCCCTCGCAACAGGGAAAGTCTTTTAACTGGAATGGGCGAGCAAAACGTAAGTCCATCCGGGCAACGGAGCAGGAACAACAACCAAAATGTCCAAGTTGGTGCAGCCTGGCTCGCTGCAAGTTCAGGAGCAATGAGTTTTTGCAGAATTTGGAGCCTGGAATAGTCCATTAGGTTTTCTTGGGCGAGTAAATGGTAGCAGGAATGGCAAAAAGTTTGTGGCACGCGGAAAGCTGTGTGGTCACCTTCCCTCACAGTCACGGGTGTCGTCGAAGCGCCAGGGATCTCCAAGCTTCAGTCATCAGATGGAGCGGCAACTTTCCTTTGTCGCCCCCCCCCACGGTACTCGGGGGCGATTGTACAACCTTGGGATCTTCCCAGTCTTCTGGATTAATTGACCTATTGGAGTTTTTAACAGAAGAACTGACATGATTATTATCCAATGTATACCATTAATGCAAATGGCCGGCTCAAAGCCTACTGGGAATGAATTGAAACTGGGTCATCATGACTGAAAAGACTAAGAGTCCACGGGGATATAAATAACTATTGTGAGTAAAGCAATATTGGCCAGAGTGGGGCCGTTGATCTGGGCAGTGAGACTGCTAGTTTGGGACCCGCATTGACTCACCGGCCTAGAGATGCCCATGTTAACATCCCAGTAGAACGAGAGGACCCACGGCTATGAAGGTCCTATTCGCACTCTGGTCCGTATAACATGGACCTGCACACTCGCACCCTTCCCTCAAGCAGACCGAAGCCAAAGCTCCAAGCCTGATGATGTAACCGAGGGCTTGGGGTGGCTCATCCATCTAGTGCCATTGGTTCGATGCTGGCCCCAAGCAAGCAGCACCACTAGCCCACAGATACAAGCTGGACTCCAAAGGGAGGACTGGAAGATGATCACCTTTGGATAGGCTGTTTAAACCAAGGAGACATTCAATTTCAGAAACAATCCACAACAAAAATAATACCACTATTACAACTATTTACATGGCAGAACTATTTACAGTAACTGGGAATGCAGAGGGGTTGCCACTCAGCCTCTATTCCCTTCAGACATGGGTCGTTTAACCATTGTCAGATGCCTCATAGATGGAGGCAAACGCCTCTGACAAATTAATGGCTGGCCCTTCCTTGCGACTCAAGGAAGTCTGGCAAATCATGGAGCTCACATTGGGTCTTTGGGCACTAGGATCTTCTGGCTTGGGGATGACCATTGATGCAGGATCAACTGGCTGACCCTTCCATTCTTTTAGTTGTGTTAGTTGGTGGGTCTCTGAAATTACCTGCAAGAGCGGCAGTGCCCACTCATTGCTGGAGACCCTTTTCTCCAAGTCAAGGAGAAGGCTGGTCTTGGACCCGTACGCCTCCTGGAAAACTGCCTCTCCAGGTATGATGGTGACCAAGATGGAGCCGTAAACTAGCTTGGCCCCACTCATGATCACCAGTGTCACAATGAATTGGGTGCCTCGAAGCGTGAAGACACGCTGGCACCAAAGCAGCCGTGCGGAGGGGAGGACAGTAGCCATGTCCGCCTCCATGTGGCATTTAGAACTCTCTGTTATTGACATCTCCCCGGCTGGACTGCAGCCAAAGGGAGTGTGCATGGTCCATACAGGGTGTGCCAGGGTGAGTGACTTTGCTAGCCTGTGCTCTGGCTGGGCGGAAGCCTTCTGCTGCTTGAGTCCCCAGTCCCCTTCGAGATTCTCCTGAAAGATGGCGTGGAGAGGAAGGACTCTCCTGGCCAAGGCTTCAAGAAAATCTTGGGGGAAACTGCTGGTTTTTAGCCGGGGGCTCAGAGCAGGGACAATGGAGAGCTTGGGAAGCTTGGGGCTGGCTTCCCCTTGCTGTGTGTCCTCCCTGTCCTGGTTCTCACACATGCTGGCAATGTCAAACTTGGTGGGGGCTTCCACATTTCCCAGCTGCAAGAATGGTGCTTCCTCCTGAACCTTAGCCTGGTGCGATCCTTCTAGGTGCTCTGAAAGCACTATGGTCTCGGAGGTGGCTGGATTCGCACTCGGGGCTGTGTCATGAGGAGGGGCAATCTGTCTATTTCTAGTGCGCCCTGGGCGCTTGTGTTCTCTGGAGGGCTTAGGTTGGGTTCCCCCCCGCCATATCCGGTCAAGCGGATAGCATCAGGGGTGGGCTCACCCTGTCTTCTCAGGTTAGGGAGCAGCACTTTTGGCGCTGCTCCGGAGTCTGCAGGAGGGGTGACAGGGGTCTTTTCCCTCTCGGTCCCAATGCCTGCCTTCACCCAGAACCTTCCCCACCTGTCTGGCTTCAACCTGGCCACAACGTTGCGGGCACCCCTATGCTTGCAGATCCAGGTTAGGGTAGTATCCAGCCGGAGGTGGGCTGTCGGTCACGGCCTGGACCGGCTGTTTACTTCCCACCTGAAGCTGCTTATCTAGATCTTCCAAAAGCTCCGATGTTGGCCGCTTATCGAACTGGCTCATGTCCAGCCTGAACGTTCTGAGCATGCCCCAGACCCTTACTCTGTCCGAGGAGTACGTCTGGGCTGTGGGATCGTACCCACCAGACGTTTCCCTGGGAGAGCCCGAGTCAGAGAGCTGTTTGGAGGCAGTTGGCTGCTGTGGGGGACTTCCTGCCTTGCTTGGCTGGCCGTGGAAATCTCTTCCCTGCCACTGCCTGTTGTCCTGCCTGGGAGCTGGGCGCGGAGTCCAGTTCCCTCGGGGAACCGAATTTGACGCAGTTTTCTGGTATTGGGAATGGGACCCATAATTCGAGTACGTGACCTCAGATCTGGGTTCCCAATTCCCGGGTTCCTTCCTGTGTGTCTTGGGAAGTTTAAGGGATCCTGCCTTGCACAGCAGGTCAGAGACCCGTCGGAGGTTGTTCCCGAACTCCTCCCAGTTAGTGGTGGCTCCACCAAACCTTATGCCATCTTGGTCTCATGATTAAGACCTCCGTACAGGAGCATCTTAAACTTGAGGCTGTTAAAGTCATATCCACAGGGTGTCAAGGGGACCTTCTCGGCCAGAATGGCGAGGAGCTGCTTCCGTGCCACGTTTAAAGCCCTTCTGATCATGTTTGTGAGACTTTTAGCAAAAACATTCCTGCCAACTGTTGTGAGGTGCAACACATCACTTGCCAAAAGTCCATCTTCATGAAACTGTGGACTATGATCAGAGAAGCCAAGCTGTTCCTGGAGACACCATCTATAGAGCCAGTTGTTCATCTCTGCTATTTTTCTCTCCCTTCCTGGGCTGTGTCCTTCTATGCATTAGGGTCCTTCCGCTTCCTACCCAGAGCCTTGTAATCCCTTACAATCTCTTGAAGGCTGTGCCTCGCAGTCTCGCTGATTCCCATGTGGACCAAAAGGAAGGGATAATGGTCAGCAGGCTTGACCAGTTTCATCAGCAGCTGTTACATCATGGATCTTTGCTCCAGGGAGACAACACACCTCATGAGACACTCTGCCAGGCCCACAAACCCCTGCTTCTCTTCCCCTCAGTAGATAGTCCCCTACCACCACTACACATCTTCTTTGGAGATTGGCAGGGGCCTATCCTTGCACTGAGTCTTCCAAGGTCCCTTGAATATCCTCTGAGAACTGACATTGTTGCTCTTGCTTCTATTTCCTCATCTTCACTGATAAGGGAGAGAAGTTAAAATCAATCGTTTAGCTCCAAGGTAAATAAAAGATACCTCATCCTTCTACTTCTATGTGTCATGTTCCTCCAAATGTCTACCTCATGTGTTTGGGAATTGACCTCCTCCTGCGTGTTCCTCCTCCAGTGTAGTCTGCTCTGCCCTGTCCAAGAAAACCTCATGCTCCCTAGTATGCTGAAGAGTAGATACATGGGCCTCAGGTTGCTGGACCTTCCTCTCCAACAGGGCAACTAATTGATACTTGCTGCAGGTGTAGCTATCCACATCCTCCAGCAAGAATATACCACAACTGTTGCAGGTTGTTACCCTGTGTACTGGGGGTCCTGAGAGGGACACCAAAATGTGCTCAACTAAAGGTGGGGAAAATCAGCTCAGAGCACTGATTAGCGTTACGAGAGGCAGGGTAACGTAGCGAGATCTTGAACCCTATGTCTACGGGGTCAGGTCGAGTCAAGGAGCACACAGAAGTTGAAGCAATAAATGATGTTTTATTACAAACACAAGATAACTAAAGAAATAAAGGTTGGAGTTATATAGAGGGATTTTTAGAAGGGTTGCTGGTTTGGGTGATACTTCACCTGTCCTGAAGCCCGGAAAAATGGAGAGCGAGGCTGGGGTGTGATGTAGCTCAGTACGTGGAGCTGAGGGGAGGCTCGCCAAGCAAAGCGGCAGCAAGGTGGGATAAAACTCGGGAGCGATCCGAGGAAGGTCTCAGAATCAAGGGTTTTTATAAGGAGAATGTGACTGCAGGCTATGCCGTACTTGGGGAAAACAATAGATTTGGAGTTGGAGACAAAGCCTCCGAAAGGTCAGAATCTGAATGATTGAGTTATCGCAGAGGTTCTCAATGGAGTAGCCAGTATGCAAACGCAGAGTACTTGGGTATTGTATAGGTTACCCATCAAGCTGCCAGTGTGGGGCAGAGGCTCTTTTGTAGGTTGCGTGCATACCTAATTACAGTACTTGACTGGAGGTCTCCTAAAGCGGCGAGTCGGCTGTTTTCTGGCCTGCCTGTATTGTCTAGGAATATTATGGCGATAATCAGCTGAGCCTGTATGTGTGCTTGTCCGGGGGCCTCGCAAGCACGTGGAAGGGAATAGATAAGTGAAGCCAAATTATGATACGAAAAGGATATCTTTTAATATTCCCAAAGCTCGGACTAGCCAGGGCAGTAACAAGGTGACTGAAGCAGCTCCCTCAAAATCTATATTTAGTAGTCTTAAAGTAAGGCCCCACTTTGGGGGTCCCTGATATCATCATGGTTTGGATGGGCACCATATCTAATTGGCATCATATGTAATTGTCAACACACTTTAATTGGCACTAATATCAAATTCAAGCCTGAGAGGTGGTGGAGAGGTCAAACCAAGCAAGGGAAAGAATTTGACTGTAAATAGGTCAACTCGGAACTTCCTCCAGGTAAGACTGAGTCATTTGTCAGGCAAATACACACCATTCCTGTGGATAATAGGCTTAAATAGAATCTGGAATTTTACAGGAAACCCAACTGTGAGGAGCCCACGAGGACACTGATTGACAGATATCCATCCCTTGTACACCTGGATTCCTTCCTCTTTCCTCACAGCACCCACAATCGACAGCTATTACAACACCCATCATGTCTTTGTCAATCAAAGCACTAAGCCCATCAAAAGGCGAAAGACCCCTTGTCCACAACAGGTTCCTTTTGTCTTGCATCTGGAAACTTCACTGCCACAGGCTATTTCCAGGTACAAATATCCCTGATTTCAGGATGCCCAGTGCAGTCTCTTGCCTTTCTGAGCAGCACTCTGTCCATTTGATTCCAGAACTGAGAACTGCCTTGGATCCAGTACCTTAGTCACTCCATCCCACATCTCTGCTTCTCACTGGACCTGGTAAATATCGCCCGCACCCTTTACAGTTTCTATCTGCTTTCCTCCCTTTCTTTCACTCAGCTCTTGTGTGACTGTGTGATTGTGTGTATCTTCTGTGCATGCATGAGCAAATTCCCCCCAATAAAAACACATTTTTTGATTACTTTTTAATCTTTGCCTGTTTTTTTTCCTGCGTATGCCCATAAATGCTGGTAGGAAAGATCTCACTAAGTTGCCGCCCTCTCACAAGCCTCTTCTTTGAACTAATTAATTCCCCACTTTTGGAAGGAGGTGCTGGCATCACACGGTGGCCCTTGTGGCACCTACATTTTGGGGTAACATAAGTAGGTACTGAAGCAAAATTCCAGGACTCCTCCACTATATACAAAACGACTGTTGGCTTTACTGCCTGTTCGCCAAGCTCCAGTTGACTGGGGCTGCAGTTATGTTGTGAGCTAGGCTGCTAGGTCCTCCCTCAACTCACTTCTTCTGAGCCTGCGTACAAGAAAAAAATAGGTCTCTAACAAACACACAAGCAAGCCTGCCTCAGGTCACACAATCAGCTTTAACATAACAGACACAAGCTGACTGAAACACGCTACCACAACAGAGCCTTAATGAGCGTGAAAGCAAGCAAGGCTCCTCTCAACTCACAGAAACACACAAACAAGCAGCCTTAGCCCCACAAACGCTCTGGGACTGGGAAGGCTTATCCCGACAGGCACAAGCTTTCCTTATGCTGTCTCTTCCACTGCGCCCACGCAAAATGCCTGTTGGCCTTGCTGCCTGTTAGCTGAGCCCTGTTGGCCGTTGTTGGATTGCATCTTTTCTTTGATGGGAAAATCCAGTAAATGGCTTCAGCATCACTGCTGTGCAGCTATTACTTCTTGGTGCAACTCTTTCACTTTGTTGAAGTTCTATTATTCCAGCAGTCATAGAATCATAGGGTGGGAAGAGACCCCAGGGGCCATCCAGTCCAACCCTCTGCTATGCGGGAACACACATCAAAGCACTCCCAACAGATGGCCATCCAGCCTCTGCTTAAAACCCCCCAAAGAAGGAGACTCCACCACACTCCGAGGCAGCAGATTCCACTGCTGGGGAGCTCTGACAGTCAGGAAGTTCTTCCTGAGGTTCAGATGGAATCTCTTTCCCTGTAGTTTGAATCCATTGCTTCTTGTCCTAGTTTCCAGAGCAGTGGAAATCAAGCCTGTTCGCTCTTCAGTATGACATCCTTTCAAACATTTAAACATGGCTATCATGCCTCCTGTTAACCTTCTCTTCAGCAGACTAAACATACCCAATTCCCTAAGCCATTCCTCATCGGGCATGGCTTCCAGGCTGTTTACCATTTTGGTCACCCTCCTCTGGACACACTCCAGCTTGAGTTGCATGGGGATCCTTTTTCTTGTTTTCACACGTAAGAGTGAAACTAAGGCCATTTCCGCACTGCACTGTTATAGTGCTATTATTCCACTTTCAACATCCTGTGGAATTCTGGGGTTTGTAGTTTGCTGAGGCCAAAGAGCTCTCTGGCTGAGAATTCTAAAGGCCCCTCCCTAAACTGCAAACCCGAGGACTCCATAGGATGTTGAAAGTGGAGTGACAGCACTATAACAGTGCAGTGTGGAAACGTCCTAAGTATTTATAATGTTGGTAGAACCAGAAGTTAGAGAACACTATTAGTGTGATAGATGATGGCTCTGAGGTTGAGAAGCAACTGATTGTGCCAGGAATAGAGTCAGTGATTGACCAAACCAACCTGCAAACATTTCCATTAGTTGAAGAACAAGCGGAGGCAGAGTTGCCCCAACCAGCTCCAGAGGGAGAGGGAACCAGCAGTGATTTGGAAGAATTACACTCACCTGAGCCACTTGGCTCCCAGTCACAAAGGAGGCTGAAACAGGCAGCTCAGAGGGAAGCTGCATTGGCTATATTAAGGAAGCAATGACAATTGATACCTGTTCTCTGTGGCAATTTAGGTCTGTCAGCGTGGCTTGCTCTTTGCTTGTAGCAAATTACTTGCAAGCCTCACGACCCTCGTGTTCTGGCTCCCTTGACCTGTCTGGACGGACGTCTGCTTTCTGGACTGTTGGACTGGACTTCGACCTGGCTCAGCTCTGCAGTTTCCTTAATAGTTGTTTTGTCGGACATTCCTCGCTGCCTTCCACTCCTCCTCGCAGCAAGTATTCTCACTTCCTCCCCCTTGCTGGTAGCAAGGCACAGGCAGGGAGTTAGACTCTGACAATTAGTAAATTAGTAAAGAGTAATTGCAACAACCATTTAGTAAGTGCTGAATAACTAGTTTTTTACTTTTTCCTATTGTTGCACATAAAAATGAAACAAGGAAGGATTTATATCCTTAGAAAGACCAGAACATTAAATTGCTATTAGTAAATATGATGATAGGTTGGTATGACTCTCGTCTTCCAAGTGGCGATCCTGTTGAGCCTTTCCATGAGTGTTATCATTTGCTAGTGTGCTAGGCTGCAACACTGCACAAGTGATTCTGCTGCAGGAACCAGGAGCCACACCTATTTACAATTAGAAACACATTCAAGTTAGGCTTTATATGTTTGAAAGCAAGGAAAGCACAACTGCTTCATGAGCCCTTCTGCACACAGTGCTGCCACCTGTGCAAATGTATTCCACTGGCTAAAAATCATTCAGCTGCTGACACAATGGGAATTATGCCAACATAAATACATAAAAGGATATGAGCCACTGAGATCAGAATCCTCTTGGTACTTTATGCCTGAGTAAATTCCCTTCCAAAAGTCATTGGGCATTTTCCCCCCCAAAAGCACAATGTCTACATTCATTTCAAGGTTGTGGAAGCAGAACTGTGGATGCAGTGCCATTGTGCATGGAGACTCACATGCATATGAGGTATACATTTGGTGGCCCACTCACATGTGTACCCAGTTACACAACATTGTTATTAATTTATTTATTTCCTTGCCCATCTCCCAGCACAGGACCCAAGAGTTCAATATAAAAGCCACGTAGTACTTTCAATTCATAACTCTATATGTGCAGGTTCATTTTAAAATATTTTTAATTGAAAACAATTTTAAAAACTGAAAAACAACACTAGGGAAAAATACACAAAAATACCCAACATCTACTAAACAAATCTAAACAAATAGACAAACACAAAAGAGTGACACACATGACTTCCGACTTCCATTATCAGTAAATTCTTATTGTACTTCAAAGTTAAGAAAATAACAGTAGCTAAATGATCCTATTACTTATCAATAAAATGATTACATAAAATGTGACTACATTGCTCATGATATAATTACTCTTCCATTTATATTAATACTCTCAGATGATAAATGTAATGTTCTACAATATTGTTTCTAGCCATATTAATCAAATCCTGTTGTTGCATTTCCCCCAACACCTCTTAAAAACATTACAACCTTCTCCCGTTGTTTCCTAAATTTATTTAATGAACTTTCTACACGGACAGATGCATACTATGCAGTCCGGATGTTAGTTTGCAGCTTCATTACAGCAATTGTTGCAACTCAGCTGTACTCATGTAGATGGTCCTCCTGTGCTTTAATGAGTGCTTTCTGAAAACTAGAAGCCAGAGAATGGTGGAGGAGGTGGGATGACAGAAACAATTATTTTCTATTATCTTTTCAAAGTATCCCGGAACAAAATCCAGGATGATGCCCATATGAATTGTTGCTAAGACTAGAATGTTAAGCTCTGTTGGTACACATATCCCCCCCCTCCACTAATTAAAATGAAGATTGACTATTCTAAATGACAGCTAGCATGCTATGGAAGTTGGCATGCTGAGTGGCTGGTATGTTCTTGTGTCAAATGATTTCTGAGCTGCTAGTTTAGCAGCGGGGTTCTGTGGGCTGTCTAAATATAATTCCTTTGGAAATTAAAACAACAGATGTTTATAATTAAGTCTCCTCATTAGCAATGCAACCCTACACATGTTTATTCATAGCTATGGCCCATGGAGTTTTCAGTGGGGTTTATTTCTAGGTAAGTGAGTGCAGGATAGCAGGCTGAGCACTGATGAGTTTAATCCTCAGGCAGCAGCAGAAGATAGTTTTGGCTCCCAGAACCATGTTTTGTTGCAGTGATCCACATAGAACTACCTCAACAAAGTAAGCATTTTATGATATCGCTTGAACTGTTGCAAACAGTTTCTTCACATTTCAGCTGCTTAACATGTAATTATGACTCTGGAAAGAAAAAGAAAAAAAAATCCAGGATTTTAAAAATCCCAACAAATCTATTGATTTTTACTATTGGGGTAATGTTTGGCTTAATCAAGCCCATGGGATAGTGGGAAGAGAAGTCCTACACCATTTTTCAGCAAACTCCAATGATGCAAAGTAGATGTTAAATTTCTTCCATTGAGAACACATTGGAATTCTTACTGGGGAAACACTCTGCACATCTGACATTTTTACCCTAGCTCTGGCTCTGATTATAAATATATTGACATGCCACATGTTCCACAATAATGGAAGTTATTGTAGGGGCATGAGGATTAAGTATAGACTTCATGGATACTGATGGATAAATTGTTGGTTGCGTATTTATTTTTTCTAGAAAACAAAGGCGATTGTGGAAGCTTATGGTGATGTGAATTACTGAAATAATATTTTTGAGCCACCAATTTAAAAAAACTTACCACACACTATAATTGATTTAAGGTTTTATGAAAATTATGCAGTTATACTTTGGCCTAGCCTTATCTTGATTTTACTGTTAGCAAAACCCTCATCGGAACACAGAAAGCTTTCTTGTCCAAAATCAGATGCTAGGGCTGTATACCTCAGTATTGTCTGGAAATGTGGCTGAGGAAGATGTCTTTGCCATCCCAACCTGGAGATAAGTGCCTTGAGACATCTTTAGACATGAGGATGGTATCCTTGGACCTATCATTCAAAGTTGCATAGCTTTAGGGTAGACAGTATCTGCAGTTGAATCTGTCCTTATTTGTCTCACCTATACAAAACTGTATTTCTTTTGAACCACAACTCTCAGACTGCTGCCATCACCCTTTTGTTGGGGAAGTGAGAGATTTTTAGTAATAAGTCTCCTAATCAGCAGAATATTTTGTAATGCACAGGCAGAAGTTGAACAGATTACCAGCCCCACTTCATCATCTCCACCCTAGACACACTTAATCTAGCTCCAAATAAACACAAACAGTTTGGTTAAAAATATGTAAAAAGGATTTACTCACATAATCTTATGCATAGTTTATACATGTTCAAATTCTTGAAGAAAGGTAAGACAAACATAAGAACTCACATACTTACAAGAAAGCATGCTTGCTGGAGGATTGAAAGCCACATGCTTACATGTTATAGAAACCTTGTTTACAGTCAGTTACTGTTCTTGTTTCAGCAGTCCATGTCAGCAGTAAATTTGGAGTTTCAGTTCAAGGGAGTATCCAGCAGCATAGTCAGCACACAAAACAACGGTCAAGGATTTTCAGGAATACAAACCAAGGATCAAAAGAAGAACATGTTGCTACCATCAGAACAGGAAGTTGTCTGCAACAAACTTCTCATCACCCTACTTCTGGTATTTACTGGCCAACAGCCTCCCCCAGCTGTTTGCTTGATTCATGAGACTTGTCTGTATAAGTTCTTTGAGCCTCACAGGCTCCTCCTTTCTTGTCTCTGCTGGGCTGCAGTGAGTATTGTCCTGTTCATGTCTGTATGTCTTGGTTGTTGGAGTACATGTTTGCACCCAGGTCCTGGGACTGAGGCATAACACTATGAACCACAGGAGCTTTTGCAACATTCAGCTTCCTTCCCTCCTCATGTCAAGCAAAGTGCCTGCAGTTAGTAGAAGTCAAGCAGCACTCCTTCAACAACTCTGTGTAGTCATAGTAGTAATTAAAATGGATAGAACTCATAAAATGCATAAAAAGAACAATAAAAACTTTGGTCCATAAAAACAACAACACTGACAGTGGAATTTAACCACCAACTCTCAAAATAGGTAAAAACAGGCTGGTCATAAAAATTACAGACAGTGGAACTCATCAAAGCATTTCATATCATGCTGACACCATCTTTTGCTCCTTTCTGCATTGCATACTTTTATCTTTGTGTCATTGGTCAAATCATTTCCTTCCAAACCTATTATGCTATTTATGTCATGACGTCCAAAGTGTCTACGCCATAACTCAAGATAATCTGTAGTTGTACAGCATCTTACCACATTTACTTGTTCTCTGGTAAATTTCAGTTCAAAGAACCTTGTTTCTTAAATGCTCTGGCATCTAATTATCCATCTTGGGGACTGTGCCTAGATTGCCACTGAAATGCATATCAAAATACTTGTCCATTAAAACAGAAATGCTTACAACATTTCCATCCAAATCTGGAATGTATAAGGCACCTGTTGTTTTAATTGGATTATTGTCAAATCATGAATTACAGTGTAAGATACAATTTCCTCTGCCCTTTATTGCCAGCCACTTTAATATTTCCAGCTTCACAAAAATTCAAATTATTGAAGAATTCTTGTCTGAGACCATGTGTTTTATTGTTCCTAAGTCAATAATGATAATGATAACATTGAGTTAATAATGATAAGTCAATAATTAGACTTATTCTGGATTGCTATAAAATTTTATGGTTGCAAGTACCCTTTAAAGATTGAATCATTTCTCTTTTGTCCATCGTTTGGGCTGTTTGTAAACAATCTTTGTTTACAGTGAGAGCTGCCATTGACTGATTTTCCTGATCTCTTATTGGCTAAGCAGTCTCCTTGAAAATGCCCTTTCTGACCACAGGTATACCATTAAAGTCCCTCCCTCCTTGGCAACTGGCCTCTAGGTGCTTCACAGGCAAGTTGCCTATCCTTTTTTCCTCTTCTAGCAGTGTAATTTGAGCCAGTGTGTGAGACAGCTCTCTGAAAAGCAGATGTTCTCTTCCCTTGTAACAGCAACTGTTCAGCCTCCTTTTTAAATCTGGCCATTACATCTCTGAGTAGATGTTGTTTCATTGCATTAATTGCAGAAATAAAGGGAGAAAATTCCTTTGGTATAGATCTTAGCAAAACGCGATCTTTTGTCCATTGTCTAACTTCCCTTCTGCTATAGATCATATATCTAGCAAGTGTAGGATTATTTCCATATGTTTCACTGGATCATCACCGTGTTCTAGCTGTACAGCAAATAATTCACTGAAAAGCTGGATTTGATCCTGGATGTACCAAAAGCATTTACATTTCTATACTGCTTTATAGCACCAAGCACTCTCTAAATAGTTTACAATGTGTTAGCTAATTACCCCCAACAAGCTGGGTACTCATTTTACCGACTTATGGAAGGATGGAAGGCTGAGTCAACCTGGAGCCCTGCGAGATCAAACTCACAACCTTGTGGCTGCAGTACTGGCATTTAACAACTATCCCACCAGGCCTCTGTCTGTCCATATAAATCTTTCAAGGACTGAATATCTGTCTGTCTGTATGAATCTTTCAAGGCATGAATCATATTCTTAGCAAACACTTCATTTTTCACAGGTATAGTCTGAGCATCCCCCAAGCACTAAATTATAAGCTCCTTTGCCTTACAATTTTTGTTGTCCCATCTGGAGATGGCTGCTGCCTCTTGGGCTAGCCTTTCAGTTTTCAAGGCATCCTAAATTTCTTCCTCTTCCATTTCAGTCTCAATTCTGTACAGCCACAGATGAAAAATGTCTGGCTAAAGTTTGGGAATCAAAGCATACCCTTTTGTTCTGGTTTGAGCCATTTCTGCTCACTTAAATATCTCCTATTTTTAAAAGCTCAGGAAAAAAAATGCACTAGCACAGTATCTGGGCCCATAACCTGTAGGATTATTTAGTATCTGTATTAAGCAAGGTGCAGTATAGCCAGTAAAATGTGAGCTTTGGTAAGAAATAGGAGAAAAATAAAATGTTCTTGTAGGGTAAAAAAGGAGAAACTTAAATTTATTCTTTCAGAAAATCTATCTTGGATAGGAAAGGAGACAGATTAAAACAACATCAAGCAACATTGTTTCTCTTTTGTTTCTCTTTCAGGCTGCCTTGATAGCCCTCACGCTGCAGCCTTAACTTTCACCTTGCAAAGTAGCGATCTTTGACAGTTTAATTTGACAGCTTTGACAGCTTACTTTGAAAGACCAGTTTGGAGTTGGCGGGGTGGGGTGAGGGAGAGGGATGGGAGTGACCAGGGACTTGCTGTTGCAGATGCAGCAACCACTTTTCTCCGAGGCAGTACAATATAAATGGATGTGTGTGCAGACAGCACAGTTTTTGAATCGGAATAAAAAAAACACTGCTCTTGACACCACTCCTCCCCTCTTGTGCAGAAATGGCCTAAAGTCTTAGAAGAAGGAGGAATTTCTTGCTTGCCTTCTGCTGCGGGTGTTGGGGATGCTGAGATAAGGATGGCCCCTTTTCCATATGTGGTGGACTTGTAAGAAGAAAAAAGTTACTGGTCTAAGATTTGTATGTTAATATAAAAAATTTCAAAGGTAGATTTTGTAATGTTACCAGAAATCATTTTGCTGGGTGTTATGGATAAAGAACTAGATATTAAATATACATCATTCCTTTAATATATGACAAAAGCAGCAAGAATGTTGGTTGGTCAAACTTGGAAACAGACTGGAGAACTAACAATGGAAGAATGGGTTGTTAAGATTGGTGAGTTGGCATAAGTTGCCAAATTAACATGAGTTTTGAAGAATAAGGCAATTGAAGATTTTATGAAAGACTGGAAAGAAAGGATGTTGAAAGTGGAATAATAGTACTATAACAGTCTAGTGTGAAAATGGCCTGTGTGGTGTAAACTTGCAGCTAACTACTCCATGTTAGAGCAAGGAAAGGAATCCCAGGAATGGGTTATAAGGAAACCTAGGACCATCTACTCAGATGCATTAGGTTTTCAGTTCTTTTGAAAGGAACTGGAGGGCTGGGGAAGGAAAACTGGAGTTGGAGAATAATCTTTCTTTTCTTTATCCCTGTTCCTGGGTTTGGTTCTTCTTGCAACCAGAGGGGAGATACACAGACAATCCAGTGTTCTAAGGTAGTTGAGTTGTTTATCTTCTATTAATTCTTGGCATGCTTCTTTCCTATTTTTTATTATTAAATTGATGCACTTATAAGAAGCCTGCTTTGTTTCTTAAGGGAGCTCTGGTCACATATCTCTATGACAAGGTCTTCTATTTTTTCCCCCCTTTCTCCCAGAAACAGAAGGGAGAGAGGGAGAGCATTAGGCCCTTACGTTCTCCAGAACCCAGGAAGGAAAGGGAGATTGGATCTTCAGGAATAGGCTTGGTGGCAGCACTACTACTTCTGCTGTACTCAGGACAGGTGGGCAAGTCTTGGAAAAATCCAGTCCTGCACCGGCCCTCCTTTTCACCACATATGTTCAGGTGCCATGTCCAGTCCTTTTTTATTTAAATTCCTTTTTAAAAATCTTTATTATTTTCTAAATCTAATATATAAAAGTCAAAGTTTGTGAGTTTGTCTGTCTTAGGCAGAGAAGACCTCATACGATTGGCTGTGTGAGGCAATAAGACCTCATATGATTGGCTTCCAGAGAAGATTCTATGGAATCTTGGGGTTTGCAGTTAAGGGAGAGGCCTTTAGAATTCTCAGCCAGAGAGCTCTGAATAGGCCAGTTACCATGGACACGAGGCCTAGCAGCAAGGAGGAAGAGGGCAGCGTATTCTCTCAGAAACCCAAACTTTGTATGTTAATAACTCTGAATACAGATTGGATTGGGGAATATGGGGAAAAGTTAAATATACTGGACAAGACATTTTGGGGAATTAGAGACACAGGAACTCAAATCCTTGTGTATTTCAACCGCATCTAATTCTTAAGGTAAGGTAAGGTAAGGTAATTCCTATGGTATTTCTAACCGGTGTTACCTATGAGAAAATAAAATCCTGGACAATGCCAGGTATATACGCTAGTTGCATTTAAAAGAAAGAACAATGATACAACAAATAAGACAACAACACCAAGTATCAAAACAAGGCAAAACAGACAAGAACACTAGAACACTAACTTAAAAAAAAACCAAACACTTCCCAACTCTCTTAAACTGAAGTTCTAACCAACTACATAAAGTTAGGCCATTTCTGCATGGTGTCACTGTCTTGGAATGGGGACGTGTTGGCAGTGGTCTGTGAGTTGTGCTACCGACATCATCATGGTACCACTGCCAATGCGCCCTCACCCATCGCAATGATGGGATACACCATTAACAGAAAAAATCCATTAATGGCCTGTCATTGCTCCATACTCCCGTTGCCGTCAGCCATGCAGAATAGGAGGAAGTGTGATCTGCGTACTTCCTTTCCCAGTGCAGCATGGGAAGGAGGTTGGCTGCACTGCAGAAGGAAAGGAGCATGTCGCTCATACTCCCATCTGCAGGGTGTGGAAGGAAGCATTGGGGACACACTCCTATCCCGGCAAAGGCGCTGTTGGGATGATGCCTGGATGTCGATGGAAAAGGGTGAGGTGCAGAAATGGCCCTGGATTATTTCTGTTTTCTTATCTAACTTTTCTTCTATTACTCTAACCTATTCTATTTCTATTCTATTTCTTTTCTTCTCCTCTATCAAAGCTTCGAATTGCTATATCTCCTCTTTTGAACTTAATATATTCTGTAAAAGGTTTCCAAAATTCTTCAAAATTTTTTCTATAGATTTCTATTTAATGAAATTTCTTAATTTATCTGCCTCTTCCAGATTTAATAATTGTTCTAGCCAAATTATTTGGGGATTTACTGGTTTTCCAGTTCTTTGCATACACCAATCTTGCCACTATTGCCATATAGCAACAAAGTTCTATATTGCCTCTCATTTTATTTAGATTTTTGTAGTGTTTTTCCTTATAAAAATATCTGAAAGTGGCTTACAATCAAAGTATACAAATGAAATTCATTGCTAGCAATAATAAAATAATAATAAAACAATAAAAACAACAAAACATTACAAATTATGGGTAGCTGACAACATTAACAATAATAAAGACAAAGAACTAGCCACCACTGGGAGCCTGCTGAATCACAATAGTAGGATTATTCCACATGATGTGGACCAAGTGCTGTTATCATTATGTCACAAGATTTGCCAAGTTACAGATATCAACAACAGATTGAACAATGAATGGAAAAAGGCAGGGCAGGGCCTCCAGCTGAGCGTCTCCTCTGATGCATGAGATCAACAATTGACTTTTGCATTATAGGCCCCAAAGAGAAAGAGATGCTGGCTGGATCAATAACGCTTTTGTCATTAGTCATTGGACTATGTTCTGAAAAGCAAACTTCACCTTTGAAAAAAAGATGAGGAAAATCTGGATCCGTATACATGTGAATTATGGAGATCTGACTTAAGTTGGGAACTAACTGGTTTGGAACACAAGTTTTCAGAATAACAATGCTTGCAGATATTGAAGATTGTTTCCTGGCCCAGCATATAAATTAAGATTCTGCACATGAACTTGTTGGGAGTGGCAACCTTTGCAGGCTTTAGTTAGTTTGCATGTCTATTGTAGGCATAGAGGGAGCTGCCTAGAGTAAACTTCCTGTTTGGTCAACACCCGCTTCCCCTTCCTCTTCCTCTTCCCTTTTTGTTCTTCCGCTTCCCTGCAAGCATGTGGTCTTTGATCCTTCTGAAAGCATGCTCTGAGATCTCCTAACAGGGATTATTTTCAGCAAGTATGTGAGTGCATAATTTCATCTTACTTTCTTCAAGAATTGAACCTGTATAGACTCTGTACAAGATTTTGTGAGTAAACTTTTCCTATTTTTAACCAAACTGTTTGTGTTTAGTTTGAGCTAGATTAAGTGTGTCTGGGGTGGAAATGATGAAGCGAGACTGGTGATTTGTTCAACTTCTACCTGTGCATTACAAAATACTGTGCTGTTTGGGAGACTTATTACTAAAAATCTCTCAATTCTCCAACAGAACTCTCAGCATTGAAGAGGGAGTTTCATAGGAGCACACTCAGAAGTTCTTCAACATTAGCTCTCTCCCTGCTTTTTGTTATAGTATCACTGTATCTCAAAGAAAGAGTCAACACTCCCTACCCCAATTCCATTCTTTTGTTTTGCTACCAAAAGCAGAGGAAAGGCCCTCCTTCCATCTCAGCTGCCACTGCCCTGGCCTCAGAGGGAGAGAAGAAAAGGCAGGCCCAGCTCCATCATCCCTAGCCCCAGAAGCAGATGGAAGGCCCTCTCTCCATTCCAACTGGCACTGCTGTGGCTTAGAGGGAGAGAAGAAGAGGCAGTATTTGTTGGACTTAATCCCCTTCCACACTGCCCTCCTACTGTCATACACAGTGATGGTGCTGTATAGATTAATAATAATAATAATAATAATAATAATAATAATAATAATAATAATACAGGTTGAGCCTCCCTTATTTGAAAATCCAAAATCCAAAAAGCAAAACTTTTTTTTGCTCCAGCTGCCTGTTTCCCCCTTTGAGGCAACAACTGTGGCACATCTGCTCATTCATTTTGGTTAATCCATATTTTAAGCCAATCTATTTTGTCCTTCTTGGACAGTTTTGTTGTTGTTGTTGGCTTTCAAATCAGTTCTAGCTTATGGTGACTTCAAGGCAAATTTATACCGGGTTTTCTTGGCAAGATTTGTTCAAAGAGGGTTTGCTTTTGAGACTGAGAGAGAGGGACTTGCCCAAGGTCACCCAGTATGTTTCCATGGCCAAGCAGGGATTTGAACCTTGGTCTCCAGAGTTGAAGTCCAACATTCATACACCATTCTGGATTTCTAAATGGGAATGACATTGTTTTAAATGCACCTCAGAGCTACAGATCAGCTACTTGACAGACCTATATTGTCTCATAACTCTTTGTCAGTTTATTGGTCACAATCAGTGGTGGAACGGGGCGTGGGGGGGTGCTTCGCCCCAGGCAGAAATGTTTTGGAGCTGTCCCAGCTCACAGCCACACCCCTGCATGCCCTGGCCATGCCCCCGTGGACCGCAACCACGCTCCCACATGCTCTGGCCAAGCTCCCACACACCATAGCCCCACCCCCTCCCGCCTCCCCTCCACACACTCCAAGCTCTGCCCCGGTCACAATCTCCATTTTTTTTGTTGCATTCCATTTTAGATTCTGACTTGAGAGCATTGCAACTCCAATATACCTGTGGCTGTATTTCCCAGTTCCATCAGGGCATCTGAAGAAATGGATTGATATCTACTTCTCATGCTAAAATAAATCTCAAAAATAAGTTACAAAGGTGTTGCTTGACTTCTTCAAGCGAGAAGGGAACCCCCCTTTACATTTTATAATATCAGATTTCCTCCTTCTCCAAAATGTATATTATTTTTTTTTCTGTATACAGATATGTGGTTGGAAGTTTATTGTTCACGCTTTAGAAAAAAATTACAAATGTTGAAAACTGATGAAGTATTTTTTAAAAAAACTTAACGTTATAAAAAGAGGAATAAGTAGCTTCGTTGTTTCTGAGTTTTTCCATGCAGGTGATGAATATCTGAGGCTGTACTCGGCCGCTGATAACAAGGTAGGTGACTACAATGAACTGGACATTTTTGGTAATGCTACCCCCCCCCCCAAGGTACAATCTTTCAAGTGGAATGTGGATCAGCTTGATGTCAAATTATTTCAATTACCTAAAATATTAATTTCCTGTCTTTTTCCCAGTGTTGATTTGCAAGGTGGTTTCCAATATAATTTGAAAAACAACATATTCTGCCTATTAAATTACAAATTAAATTAACCCAACTATTGAAACTCCTCCTGAAATCCCAACAATTCTCTACATGAACATTTAGCAAGCATTATAAAGGCCAGCAATTCAACGTGGATTTCTCAGAAATAAGTCATGCCAGACTAATCTTATCTCTTTTTATGATAGAATCATAGAATCATAGAAATGTAGAGTTGGAAGAGGCCAAACGGGCCATCCAGTCCAACCCCCTGCCATGCAGGAACACCCTCAAAGCACTCCCGACAGATGGCCATCCAGCCTTTGCTTAAAAACCTCCAAAGAAGAAGACTCCACCACACCCCGAGGCAGCATATTCCACTGCCAGACAGCCCTGACTGTCAGGAAGTTCTTCCTGAGGTTCATGTGGAATCTCCTTTCCTGCAGCTTGAATCCATTGCTCCTTGTCCTGGTCTCTGGAGCGGCAGAAAACAAGCCCTCTCCCTCCTCTACATGGCATCCCTTCAAATATTTAAACATAGGTATCATGTCCCCTCTTAACCTTCTCTTCTGCAGACTGAACATACCCAGCTCTCTAAGTCTATCCTCATAGGGCTTGGCTTCCAGGCCCTTCACCATTTTGGTCGCCCTCCTCTGGACCTGTTCCAGCTTGACCATGTCCTTCTTGAATTGGGGTGCCCAGAACTGGACACAGTATTCAAGATGAGGTCTAACCAAAGCAGAGTAGAGTGGTACCAGTACCTCCCTCGATCTAGACACCATACTCCTATTGATGCAGCCAAGAATTGCATTGGCTTTCTTGGCTGCCGCATCACACTGCTGACTCATGTCCAGCTTGTGGTCTATTAGGACTCCTAGATCCCTTTCACATGTACTGCCATCCAGCCACGTGTCCCCCATCCTATATTTCTGCATTCCATTTTTTCTACCTAAGTGTAGGACCTCACACTTCTCTCTGTTGAATTTCATTTTGTTAGCCTTGGTCCAGCTCTCCAATTTGACCAGGTCATTTTGAATTTTGATCCTGTCCTCTGGCGTATAAGCAACCCCTCCCAATTTGGTGTCATCTGCAAATTTGATGAGCATGCCCTCTATTCCTTCATCCAAGTCGTTGTTGAAAATATTGAACAGCAGTGGGCCCAGGACAGAACCCTGTGGCACCCCGCTAGTCACTTCTCTCCAGGATGAAAAGCAGCCATTGGTGAGCACCCTTTGGGAAAGGTCAGTCATAGGGTTGCAAGCTTGATAGATGAAGGGAATGCTGTAGACGTAGCACATCTTGACCTCAGTAAGGCCTTTGACAAAGTTCCCCATGACATTCTTGAAAAGAAGCTAGTAAAATGCAGGCTGGACAGGGCTGCTGCTAGGTGGATTGGTAGTTGGTTGACCGACCAAACCCAAAGGGTGCTCACCCATGGCTGCTTTTCATCCTGGAGAGAAGTGACTAGTGGGGTGCCACAGGGTTCTGTCCTGGGCCCTGTGCTATTCAACATCTTCATCAGTGACTTGGATGAAGGAGTAGAGGGCATGATGATCAAATCTGCAGATGACACTAAATTGGGAGGTGTTGCTAATACCCCAGAGGACAGGATCAAATTTCAAAATGACCTTGACAGATTGGAGAGCTGGGTCAAAGCTAATAAAATGAATTTCAACAGAGAGAAATGTAAGGTCCTACACTTAGGCAGAAATAACGGAATGCACAAATATAGGATGGGGATGCGTGGCTGGATAGCAGTAATGTCAAAGGAATCTAGGAGTCTTGGTAGATCACAAGCTGAACATGAGTCAGCAGTGTGATGAGACAGCCAAGAAAGCCAATGAGATTCTTGGTTGCATCCATAGGAGTATGGTGTCTAGATCAAGGGAGTTAATGGTACCACTTTATTCTGCATTGGTTAGGCCTCATTTGGAGTACTGTGCCCAGTTCTGGGCACCTCAATTCAAGAAGGATATCAACAAGCTGGAATGTGTCCAGAGGAGGGCAACCAAAACGATGAAGGGTCTGGAAGCCATGCCCTGTGAGGAACGGCTTAGGGAGCTGGGTATGTTTAGTCTGCAAAAGACAAGGTTAAGAGGGGACATGATAGCCATGTTTAAATATTTGAAGGGATGTCATGTCGAGGAGGGAGTGGGCTTGTTTTCTGCTGTTCCAGAGACTAGGCAAGGAACAATGGATTCAAGCTGCCGGAAAGGAGATTCCACCTGAACTTCAGGAAGAACTTCCTGATGGTCAGAGCTGTCTGGCAGTGGAATATGCTGCCTCAGAGTGTGGTGGAATCTTCTTCTTTGGAGATTTTTAAACAGAGGCGGGATAGCCAACTATTGGGAATGCTTTGATGTGGGTTCCTGCATAGCAGGGGGTTGGACTGGATGGCCCCTGGGGTCTCTTCCAACTCTATGATTCTATGATTCTATATTTGTTTTAATGCCTCTTAGTGCAACAGACAGGCAGGTTTTAAAGGACTTTGGCTGCCGATGGAAGAACAGCAGGCAACGGCCAATATGACCTCCCTTGGTGGGAATTTCTATTAGTTCATAGCAGCCACTGACAAACCTATTTTTTCTGTCTGCACCAGATGTACCTCTGAAGGCCATGGAATTAAGGGAAGGGCCTCTCCTGGAAATCTCAAGTTCTAGGTAGTCCTATATGAGAGAATATGGTATTTCACATAGGCTGAATCCAAGTTGTATAGGATTTATAGGTCTTAAATAGCACTTTGAATTGTGGCCAGAAATGAACCAGTAACCACTGGAGCTGTTCTAACAAGAACAGTTAGGTATGTTTCTTATAACCAATCTGTCAACGGTCTGGCCACAGCTTTTTGTATCAGCTGCAGTTCCTTCAAAGGCAGCCTCATGTTACCGTAATCCAAATGAGATATAACAAAAGGCATGCATCACTGTAGCCAGATCAGAAAACCCTAGACACAGGTGCAGTTGGCATATTAGCTTTGTACAAATGGCCCCATGGACACCACCAAAAACTGGGAATCCAGGTTGAGGACTGAACCCAGGAGACCACTCAACCTATGAACTTGGCTCTCTAAGGGGACAGGTTGAAACTTTGTTCCCTAGTTTGTTTTTTGTTTGCCTTCATCTAGTCTGTTACTGACACCAAACACCCATTTAGAACTTCCTTCTCATATTTAGATGGAACGGCTAGATAGAGTTGTGTGTGATATCAACCCCGGTGGTTTCATATAAATATTAAATGCTTTGGAGCACAAGATAGAGTCCTCAGATCAATGGCCAGAGCATTGAATATCAATCCCCTTGCACCATCATCTGTGGCCATCCCTCCAAGCAGGGCTAAAGGTTCTGCAAAACAGTGCCACCAAGTCTCATTCCAAAGAGGTAACCCAGAACATAGTTCATGGTATTTTTTTTTTAAAAAAATACACGAAACAGAAGTTCCAAGAGAACCAAAAAGGACACCTATTTTCTCTCTCCTTCTCCCTTTCCGGGGTAACCAAAGCATGGGTGACACAAGACTTCAGCAGACTGTTTTTAGTTTAACCTTAGCTACTATTCAGTTCAATTACACTGTTTGTTAGTCTGCTATTTAAGTATTTCTTTTTTTTTTCATCTTTTATGCTGATGTATTTAGGTTGCACACAAGGGGAAATGTCCAAATAAAGCTCAGATAGAACAGAATCCCAAAATAAAATCACAACCTAAAGGGAGATTTTAGAAATTCCTAGAATCAAATGTTCTAAGACCTCTTTGATTTGGCTTCCTTAAAAAAGCCTGGGTTTTTTTTTAAGCTTTAAAAATGCAGCTGAGAAGAAACTTGTATTGACAACATCCCTTGGTTACCATCCCAGGAAATCAATTTTTGATTTTTCTCAGACTCCACCAGCCATAAAACACAGAAATATGCTCGGCTTGATGGAAACCCAGGGCCTAGTCAGACTTGTGAACTCACTCAACTGTGAATGAGACCAAAGAGCAAGGAGCAAATTAATCCAGTCTACCAAAATTTACTCTAATATCATGCCAAGCCAAATTTCACAAGATGGCATTAGAAAAACAAAGTGAACAGCATGCATTTGGTACTCACATTATCAGGAACATATCTGCTCCTTCTCGAGCTTTTGAGTACAAGGCAGATATATGAGGCTGGAAGTGCTGAAGTGCTGAAAATCAAGAAAACACAGTGGGTCCTCAGTATGTGTTCATAGAATCAAAGAATTGGAAGAGACCACAGGGGCCATCGAGTCCAAACATGCAGGAACACACATCAAAACACTCTTAACAGATGACCATCCAACCTCTGCTTAAAAACTCTCAAAGAAGGAGACTCCACCACACTCCATTGAGGCAGCATGTTCCATTGCTGGACAGCTCTGGCAGTCAGAAAGTTCTTCTTGAGGTTCAGGTAGAGTCTTTCCTGTAGTTTGAATCCATTGCTCCTTGTCTTAGTTTCTGGAGCAGTGGAAAACAAGCCCATTCCCTCCTTTCAAATATTTAAACATAGCTATCATGGACATCTTTTTAAATATATAAACATAGCTATCACGTCCCTTCTTAACCTTCTCTTCTGCAGACTAAACATACCCAGTTCCCTAAGCTGTCCCTCATAGGGCAGAGCTTTCCAAACTTTTCATGTTGGTGACACACTTTTTTAGGTATGCATCATTTCGCGACACAGTAATTCAGTTTTACTAGCAAACTAGAGGTTAAACTAACCCCTGATAAGAGATTCAGACATATGCATAAACTGTAATAACAAAATGTAAGGGGACACAATATATCTCATGAAAACCTTTCATATATTCTTAAAAATACATAATTTATAAATAATAACAAACATTTCCAAGACTGTAGGTGACACACCTACACACTTCAGGCAACCCACTAATGTGTCATGGCACACTGTTTGGAAAACCCTGTCATAGCACATGGCTTCCAGACCCATCACCATTTTGGTGGACACATTGCACCTTGTCAATATCCTTGTTGAAATGAGGTGCCCAGAACTGGACACAGTATTCCAGATGATGTCTGACCAAAGCAGAATAAAGTGGTAGCATTACCTCCCTTGATTTAGACACCATACTCCTATTGATGCAACCAAGAATCACATTAGCTTTCTTGGCTGCCGCATCACACTGCTGACTCATGTTCAGCTTGTGGTCCACCAAGACTCCTAGATCCCTTTCATGTGTACTGTTATCCAGCCACATGTCCCCCATCCTATATTTGGTTCCAGTATTGCCTGTGAATACCAAAATTTGTGGATGCTCAAGTCCCATTATATACAATGGTTTAGTAAAATGGGTTCCCTGATATAAAATAGTGAAGGTTTGCTTTTTGGAAGTTTAAAAAAATATTTTCAAGCCGTGGTTGATTGAATCTGTGAATGCAGAATGCATGTATATGGAGGACTGACTGTATATCAGACCTACATGTATTTGTGTGTTTCAGGGACGTAAAAAACTGTCAGCCTTGTTTCCATTGCACTTCAGAAAACCCCATTAGCATTCTCTTCCCATCCCAGGTTCTACATCAGGTTGCAATTTCTCCCAGCTCTTCCTGCGTTAAATTCAGTATATTTTTGCACATATTTTTCAAAATGTGTGCATTTTTGGCATATAGTTTTACCAATATATTCATTTTTATGCATTCTTCCCTTGTCTAAAGGATGTTTACATGTTCAGTTGTGCATTTTCACAAGACAGGTATCCTTTGTGTGCATTTTTTCCCCAAATCATCTTGCAAGCTGTAAAAAAAAGTATGAGTATCCAAGGGAAGATTGCTTTCTGCCGTTATCAGTTCTATAAGGTTTGAAATGTACATTTCTGCAAGCAGTGTAAACCTTTCCTCACCCTCTGTTTTTTAAAATAAAATTTTGAATTCTATTTTAAACATTATTTTGTTTGTTTTCTCTCTTTCTATTTATTGTTTAAAAAGTTTTTAATTGTTCTGCATCAGGACCATGACTCTGACAGGTCCAAGGGAGTCCTCTTTTGAAAAAAATATGGCTGAAATGCCCTTGTATTCCCTGGATGCATTTGGGGGCTTTTTTTTGTGGAAACAGGTGCAGCCCCACCAAATCTGCTAGGGGGCTAATGCTGCACCCTAGCCTTCCAAAGTTGTGTACCCCTGCCTGAAAGAAACATGTATAATAACATTCATTCCAAAGCTATTCATGAGAATATTAAGACCTTGGCTGCGTTATACACTCTCAGCCCTACAGAACTCCCTAGGTCAGATAAGTTGAGATATTGCACAGTTCCTTTTCAAACATTACATGGAACATGTGAGGGTGAGAAATGAGCTTGGAGGTTAATTGGACTGGAAACAAACCAAGGAGCTCAGGATCCCTGAATTGGGTCTTTGGAATGCCTTGCAGGTTTGTTAGGTTTGCAGCCTGATTTTAAGTTTTCTACTTGCTTCTAAAAAGTCCTACTTCCATATTTGTAAACAAGAGCAATCATATAGAGGCATCATGAGTTTCTAGTACACTTTGGTACATTAAATGTACCAGTATACTACATAAGACCTGTAGCGTTACCCCTCAGTTCTTATTTGTTAGGAAAGTGGGAAGTGCAAATCTCTGTAACTTCTTTCATGCAGTCTGGAACACTTCAGAGATTAAGCTCCACTAAACATATTGGAGAAATTACTCTGTCATAGTATAACGGATTAATGGAACGTAATCCTAACTCAAAGATGGATCAATGGTAGAGGGTTTAGGATTAGACACAAGCCTCCTCTAATGGTAGAAATACTCTGTCAGCTGATCGAAGAAATCTGCTGACCAAGAAATCAGTCAGCAGAACTGCTCTGCTGCTAAAACCGGCCAGCAAAAGGGCCAATAAACATATGTAGACGGAGTTGGGAGGAGCAAAGTTATGCCAGATCCTAATTTCTTCCATCCAAAGGATGGTGTCACAATGATGATGAAGATCCTCAATCTGGATTTACCTGCCATCAGCCACTGTGAGCAACAGAGCTCTGTTCTCCTGTCAATTGGGAGGTAGCAGACTGATATTTGCACCCCACTCTACCAATGATTTCCAGTGTAAGAAGTAATTATGATAGGGATCTTGGTTTTATCTGTTGCATCAGAAATTACTGGAGGAAGAGAGATGGAAATGTCAGTCTGCTGCATCCTGAGCAAAGGAGAGCAGATGCCTGTCACTCACAGCAGTTGCTGCCTGGTATGTCCAGACTTGGGGAGGGGTCGGGCTGGGATGCGAAGGCCTTTTCCACACGAGGTGTGAGAAGCGGTTCGCACTATGTTATCATGAATTTAAATAATGCAGTTTTCCTTCATTGTTTTCTACATACTCTCAAATTTCAAGCATTTTCCTGTGGAGGAGCACAAGTTTGTGTATCCACACTAACTTGTCGCTGGCCACTCCCCTGGTTCGCCTCACCCCACCCTGGCAACCCTGTTTTTTTTTTCTTTTGGGTGGTGCCGTTTCTGCATACCTACCTAGAGCTGAACTTCTGGCCCGCAGGCCACCCTCCACTGCTGACCAATGCACACTGCTGAAGATGTATGTTTCCACATCACTGCGAACAACCAAATTTAATTCAAATTTGGAATGTTAATTGGATTTTTTTGAGTTTTCAAATACTGTGCTTTCTTATCACATGGCAGTGCATTAACAGCAGATTCCATGCAGAATGATAGAAAATAATGCAAGGCTACTTCGCTCCCACGTGCAGAACAATACGATGCTATAACACAGTAATCTGCAGTTAATGACCCTGTGCGGAAAGGGCTGAAGATTCATGTGATATGTATATCAACACTTTGAAGCATTGTGACTGGACTGACCTACTGTATCTTTAAACACTTTTATTAAGCAGAAAGAAGCAAAACAAACAAACAAAAAACAATCCACTATGTAACACTACATAAAACTACAAATACATAATAATACATAATAATACAATGCAAATAAAAAGGCAAAGAATACATAACACAGCTACAAGCATCTAATGGAACTATAAGGAAAAAAAAAACTACAAATAACTAAAAATTGGTACCTGCCCTTGTTGCAAACAGCCCATTGTAATCAAATAATCATGCCTATCTGTCTTAAATCTATACTAAAAATGTATACTTGTTGCTGCTCACTCTTATCATCATAGTATACCTACATGATCAATTAATAACCACCAATCATGAAAAAGAATTAAAATCAGTTATCAGATAATTCTATATTCTATATTAGTTTAAAGTAACAAAAATCATTCTTAAGTTGTAATTAATAAAATCAATTATAATCACTTAACATTAATTCCATATTCAATATTAGTTGGAAGTAATTACTTAAACTAATTATTAACCTTCAAAAAAGTAATCATTCAAATCAAGAAAGTGTAATAATCTTCAAGAGGTAATAATAATTCTCTATAGAGGTAATAATCTTAAATCTTAATCTTAAATAATCTTAAATTGTTACAAACAAATTACATTTTTAGTTCTAATTTTACACTTCTTATGTAGCAAAATAAATTCAAAATTAGAATTTAAAGTTTAAAAAACTATTGTCATCAATTCACCCTTGTTTTTTTTTAAATAATCAACCAGACATGTACATTCAGACATAATGTCACCTTTTGTTCTTCCTTTCAACCTGTACATAGGATTGTCCATTTCAACTGTTCCCATCAGTTGAGTTAACCACTCATCTACACTTGATAAATCAATTTTCCTTCACTGCTATGCATATACAAGTCTTGCTGCTAATAACATATGTTGTATCAGTTTATGTTGTTTCTTATGGACAATTGTATCCTCTCCCAGATTCCTAGCAAATATAATTCAGGTCTTTTAGGTATTCGAGACTTCAAAATCTTTTGCAGCATGTTTTGTATCTTCATCGAAAACTGTTTGGCTTTATCACATGCCCACCACATGTGATACAAACTCGCAACATGATCTTGACATTTTCAACACTTATCTTTCATCTCTTTATATGTCTTTGCTAGTCTCTCTGGTGTAAGATACCAATGGTACATCATTTTATAGTAATTGTCTTAAAGTCATAACATAGTACATTTTTAAGATCCTTTGTCCACAACTCTTCCCATTGATTCATATGTATATAATGTCCAAATTTCCTTGCCCAATTAATCATATATTCCTTTACTTGTTCTTCTTCCATCTCAAATTTCAACAAAAATTTTTACTTCTTACCAATCAAATGGTAATCATCTGAATAAGAATAGTTCAAACTCAGATTTAGTCTATTCAAACTGTTTGGCTTTCTTATCTTCTTGGAATTTTAGATAAAATCGTCTATATGAGAGCCGCTGCACATTAAGACCTTCCTCCTGTAATTGTTGTAATGTCTTCATCTTACAATCTTGGTCTTTTTTTCTCTAACAAGTCATAATATGTTAACCATCGCTGATTGGCTCTCACTTCTGTTCCGTAAAAGGCTCTGGTGAAGAAATCCATAGATATAATCTTAATTTATATTCATTCCAAATTTTCAATAAGGCATGCCTAATGCAATGATTATTAAAAACAATATTAACTTTAACTTTTTCATGCCATAATAAGTGTGCCATCCAAATCTCTTTCTAAGTTCATTACTCCATGATAGGTTTGCTTTAGGGTCACCATAAGTAAGAAATAATTTGAAGACAAACAACAATAACAAATTTCTTAATCCCCTTAATCATGCCAGATATGTTTTTAATTAAATTACTCCAATTCTTCCCATACTTTAACTCAATACAGCTCATCATACTTGAAATGAATGATAATATTACAGGAAAGAGCACCAGACATACTTCAAAAAAGAAAAGCTTTTCAATCAGTGACTGAATCCCTGAGCACAGCAGGGTATCGATAACAAGGGGGCTTTCTTCTGCACCTCATCATTTCTTACAAAGGCAAGCTACTAACCACTTTAGCAATCGAACAAGCAAAAGCACTTTGCGAATCAATTGAAGTCTTCAGTCCCAAGACTTTCCAGTATCGCTTCAAAATCCATAAAAATCAGCACAAGGATAATGGCTCAGATGACCAGAAGACAATTCCGACCAGCACACAAAATACCACGATTCCAAGTAGCAGAAAGAAAACCACCGTCTTGACCCACCATGCTGACAATCAATCACACAAAATGTCATGGGGTTTTTTGGGGAGGAACAACCATTTTAGTACTCTGATATGTTTCCTCTTTACAGCTCTTATCTGTTTACTAGTTTTGATTGTTTCAATAGACATTACATGTTATATCATAAGCATTGTGTGGGGTAAATGTTGGAAGGAAGGGTCAGGAAAAACACAAAAAGATAAAATTACAGCGCTGTGTAAGCAAGCTTAAATGCACATACGTGTGGGAAGGAGGGACAGATGGAGGAAAAAGAGGAACATTTAAAACTCTGTAGAAAGTGTTCCTCCCTCTCTCTTCCATCATTCCTTCCCTCCATTTCTTTTTCTTTTCTTTTCTGCAATTCGTCTCTTTGTCTTCTTTTTCTCTTTTTATATTCTCCTTTTTATTTCTCTTTCTTCCCTTTCCCTTTCACTCCATATTTGCTCCTTGATGTCCCAGCCTCTCTCCCACCCCCTGTCATTCTCTATCCCCACTCTTCTATTTTGCTGTTATTTCTTTTCTGCCTCACCTGCTACCCTTGTGCCTTAAATAACAAGGTGGAGGAGACCAAGAGGAAGTACTGTAATAATAATAAATATGATTCATCTTCCCTTGCCTCCTCTCTCTCTCCCCTCCATCTCCCCCCCCTTTCCTTCACACCCTTTACTTCTCTGATGAAACTGTAGCCTTGTTAATAACACTATTATACCCAGTTGTATTTTCAGGGTAATGGGGGCAGATCTAATATATAAAAGTCAAAGTTTGTCTGTGTCAGGTGAACCTCATATGATTGGCTGTGTCAGGTGAAGACCTCGTATGATTGGCTGCCTAAAAAGATTCTATGGAATCCTGGGGTTTGCAGTTCAAGGAAGGGCCTTTAGAATTCTCAACCAGAGAGCTCTGAATAGGCCGGTTGCTATGGAGACGAGGCCTAGCAGCAAGGGGGTGGCAGTGTATTCCCCTCAGGAACCCAACCTGTGTATTGTAATAACTCTGAATACAGATTGGATTGTGGAATATGGGGAAGACTTACAGGTACTGGGCAAGACAGTTTGGAGAATTAGAGACACAGGATCTCAAATTTTTCTAACAAATATTACCTATGAGAAAACAAAATCCCGGGCAACGCCAGGTATATATGCTAGTTATCAATATTGTTCAATCAAAAAGAAATTTCCTCCCACCAAGTTTCAGCCTTGGAATTCTAGATATTGGGGACTAATTTTTATGAGCGGGACTCCCTTATTCCCCTGTTGGGACTAAGATTTAACATGTTTAAAGTAATAGGTCTGGTTTGTTTGTTTGTTTGTTTCAGTTTTAATGAAGGCATACTGCCTGAAAACCAAAAGTCAACTTTACAACCTAATGGATAATATCAAAATAATGTCATTGAATGGGAATGGCTTAAACAGAAATGGTTAAAGATCCAAAGTCTTAAAAACTCTTCTAGAGATTAATGCAAGTATTGTTTTGCTCCAAGAAATGTACCTAAAGGGAAAAAAAACTAAATTTGCTCTCAAACATTCCAGATTTGCAGGAGAACTAAAAATAATTTGGGATTGTCATCTGCACCCATTGCTCTTTTATCTTGGAACATTCTGTAAAGGTCAACTATATGTTGAGAAACTCACATTAGGGACTCAGTACCCTGGAAATAAACTCTGTTTCTCTTCAATTAAACTAACTAAATTCCACAAATGTGATTCCATGATCCTGGGAGGAGACTCTTAACTTTGCACTCAACATTAAATTAAACAGAACAGGTAAATATTAAAAGTTATATTGACTCCCTCTTCTTTTCTTAGACTGATACAAGATCTAAATATAAGAGAAGCTTGGTGATATTTTCATAAACAGAGAAGGATTTATTCTTTTCATCAAGATGCCAAACTTACTCCAGAATTGGTCACATTTTTGTTTCAGGAAAAAGTGATTAGAAATAACACAAGAAATAGAAATAGCACCCACACTAAATGTTGATCAAGTTCTCTCACAAATTATAAAAACATTATAGCAATTGGAAACTTCATCCTACCTACTCTATTAGCTAGGAACGTGTAAACAATGTCCAACAAAAAAGTTTTTTTTAAAAGAAAAGGAATGACCTAATTAACATTTGCACCGATTTGGGGCATGCTAAAATCATTCCTTAATGAGATGTCTAACAAAAGAAAGTGCAACTTTACAAAAATGATGAGGCTAAACAAGGCAACTACAAGAAATAAATTCATTTTGCAAAAAGCACAAGGAGACAACATTTTAAAGACCTTCAGAAATACAAGGGCGGAGCTCGAGGCTCTAGACCAGGGATGAGCAACCATTGGTGACACGCAGCCCTTGAGATCTACAAGTGTGCCACAGGACCCTCAAAGTCCCTATATCCCCTCCAATTCTTTAAATTGGAAGGCTATTTGGGATGATTTTCTACCCGCAAACCACCCTAATTCTCCCAAAACCACCTTAAAAGGCAAGTCTACTTCCTTAACAAAGCAACATCTCAGGCCCAGTGGCGGAGCTTGGAGTATGTGGAGAGGGGGTGTGGCCACAGCGGGAGGGGCGTGACCACAGTGCGTGGGGGCGTGGCTATGGGCTGGAACACCCCCAAAACATTGCCGCCCAGGGGAATCACCTCCCCCGTCCCCCCGTCACTACGCAACTGCTCACGCCCAATGAAATGCAGTTCTGCAGCTGCAAGGAAGACAGAAAAATGGCCCCTAAACTGTTTGCAGTTGCCCACGTCTGCTCTAGATCATGAAAGAGTACATAATAAGTTACCTTCTTTCTAAAAAAAAAAAAAATCCTATGAACATGGCAAGAAAAATTCACATTATGCCGTATCATTCCACAGAAGAAATAATCAAAAATGCTGTTAAAAGTAAAGACAATAAATTAACTTTTAATCCCAATGAAATCAACAGTGAATTCCACCTGTTCTCTACTATATTCATCAGAACTGGATCTCACACTAAACTTAGATAATTTTCTTGATTCCCTCAAACTTAAAAAAGCAAAAAAATAAAACTAAAAGTAAAATAGCATGATATTTGATAAGGCACAGTGTATTAACTGATATTTATTGTTCTATTATTATTGTTATTGACATGCATGCCTTTTCCAAAAAACTTAAAAAACATTTTTTTAAAAAAATCATGTTATTGTCAGTTTATTATTTCACTTTTATCTTGCTTTTCTCTCAACAAAGGGGCTCCAAGCAACTAACAACATTAAAACAGTACACATTTTACAAACAATTAAACAGTATATAGAGTAAAAAAAACCCCAATAATATTTTTTTTACATTTTTTTATTAAATATACAGAAAAAAGAACACAAAGCAAAAAACAACAACAAATTCAACTCAAGAACTAAAAAATGTAACATAACATAGGTAAATTCACATTCTATCATATAGACTTATACAATAAAACATAAAAATAATACATTAAATTACAGCGTACCTTATTTACATAATCTAACAAATATAGAGTGCTTCCCCCTTTTCACGGGAAACAGCCTTACGGTATTTATATAAATTAATTATATATATAAAAAATGTTCAACCTCCGTAGGTCAGAAAGTGAAAAAATAATATATTCATTTGAACATATATTATCTTAATTAATTATGATTATCATTCCTTATTAGTCCTAACTTTTTATCATAAACCTTCAATATACCACATAATGGTTCTTATACTTTAACATCCCTATTCTTCCAAACATAAACCTTTATTTCAACATCTCTTCTTTTATTTCCACCTTCCTCCACCATATTACCAGTGATTACCTCATTGTTTTAACTATTAATGATCATTTCATTACTTATTTCTTCCTTATATCCTACTGTATATAACATAGTAGTAAGATTAATAATCAAAATTGAAAACCTCTTGTTGTGATTTTCTTATTTTCCAAGAATCCTGTAAATAATTCCCAAGCTTTGTAAAATTTACTATTCATCTTATTATCCAGTCTATAAGTCAATTTATCCATTTGTGCTATTTCTGTGGTTTTTTCTATCCATTCCTCCACTGTCGGGCTGTGAGTTGTTTTCCAGTATTTTGCATAAACTAATCTGGCCGCCACAATCAGATGCCACATTAATCTTTTAGAGCAAAAATCCATTGACTCATCAAAGACACCCAATAAGAAAATTTCAGGAGTTAAATCAACCCTTCTCTTTAAAATTTTTTATGTGTTAGCTCGTATTGCGTACCAGAATCTTTTTGCTTTTTCACATCCCCACCACATATGGTGGAAAGATCCCACTTGATCATTACACTTCCAGCATTTATTATTCATATTTTTATTCATTTTAGTTAATCTGCTGGGTGTCAAATACCAACAGTATACCATCTTCAGCACATTTTCTTGCAGTATATAAGATCTTGAATATACCATATTATTTTTCCCTATTGTTTCCCATTCTTCTAGAGAGATATTACGGTTGAGATATTACTGTTGCCGCCATTAGAGCTTCACCGCAGCAGCAAGGAGTAGAGGGGGAATCCCCTCCTCGAAGAACTCCAGCCGACAGACCCTTCCGTAAGAAAGAATTGACTCCGTTTGAAGGTTTGTGCAAAAGTTCGGAAGACCTTGAGTGGGAACAGAATTTATACTCCGAGAATTTCCAGTTGCTTCAAACCCTCTGTCTGATAACATGTGGTAACTTTTCCCCCTCCTTGACTGACTGGTTAATGAGCCCAGAGATTCCGTGACAAAGAACACTTTCTAAACAGTGCTGTAGGCTTTAAAGACTATAATCAATTTTTAACAAACAGTTAACTGAATTCTGATTGGACCCTGTGTGTTATGGACGGATGTGAATTACTTTACAATAATGTTAAATACATTAAAGAACTTTTAAGACTATACTAACCTTAAAAACAGAACCATATGGCAGCCCAAATCTAATCAATTTATAAAAGCCTGATGGTCCAAAAATATTTTAACCTGCCTTTGAAGGGCAGCAAGAATCGTCTCATCCTAGCCTCTCTAGGAAGGGAGTCTGGGAGCAGGCACCAAGAAAGCCCTAGAATCATAGAATCATAGAGTTGGAAGAGACCCCAGGGGCCATCCAGTCCAGCCCCCTGCCATGCAGCAACGCACATCAGAGCATTCCCAGCAGATGGCCATCCAGCCTCTGCTTAAAAACCTCCAAAGAAGGGGACTCCACCACATTCCATTGCAGCAGCAGATTCCACTGCCGGACAGCTTGACCATCAGAAAGTTCTTCCTGAAGTTCAGGTGGAATCTCTTTTCCTGCAGCTTGAATCCATTGTTCCTTGCCTAGTCTCTGGAGCAGCAGAAAACAAGCCCGCTCCCTCCTCAACATGACATCTCTTCAAATATTTAAACATGGCTATCATGTCCCCGCTTAACCTTGTCTTTTGCAGACTAAACATCCCCAGCTCCCTAAGGCATTCCTCATAGGGCTTCATGGCTTCCAGACACTTCACCATTTTGGTTGCCCGCCTTTGGACACATTCCAGCTTGTTGATATCCTTCTTGAATTGAGGTGCCCAGAACTGGACACGGTATTCCAGATGAGGTCTAATCAATGCAGAATAGAGTGGTACCATCACCTCCCTCAATCTAGACACCATACTCCTATTGATTTAACCAAGAATCATGTTCGCTTTCTTACTGCTGACTCATGTTCAGTTTGTGATCTACTGAGACTCCTAGATCCCTTTCACATGCCCTCTCCCTTGACCCCAGAGAGGGTGGTATGAGAGAGAGAAGGGCTTTATAGGTCAAAAGCAGCACTGTGAATTGTGCCCAGAAAAGGACCAACAGCCAGTTGGGCTGTTGCAAGAGAGTTACATGCTCCCTGTTAGCTAACCCCAATTAACAATCTTGCTGCAACTCTTTGGGCTAACTGAAGTTTCTGAGCACTTTTCAAAGGTAGCCCCATGTAGAGCTTATTACAGTATAGTGGCCCCTTCATATTCACAAGGATTTGCGGCCCAGAACCCTTGCAAAAGTGGGAAAATTGCAATAATACACACACACCCTGCGATTCCTCTCCCATTCCCCTCCAGGGCTCCAGTGCAGGAACCTTCCTTCTCTGTGTCTGGGCCAAAGGCAATGGGGTGAGGTGGGGAACTCCAGAGGGGAGAAGGAAGGAGCTGTATGCCCTCCCATTGCCTTACTTTTTGCCTTGGGGCAAGTTCTCAGCAGTGGGGCAGAGGCAAGGGAATGGGAGTGAGAGTTCCTGAGGGGTGAAGGAAAGCATGCACATGTATATCCCCCCCCCCCCAATTGTCTTACCACTTGCCTCGGTACACCTGCCTTCTTCCTCTGCGCTGGCAAAATGCTGGAATGGAAAGAGGAGAATGGACGAGGAATACATGGACACCTGGCAAATAATGAAATTCATGAGAGTCAAACCCACAAATGTGGAGGGAGAACTGCAATCCAAATGGAATGTAACCAAAACAGGTACCACTGTGGTCAGATCTGACTTCTCCAAGAATGGGCACAGTTGGTGTACTAGCTTTAACTCTGCAAAAACACTCTCTGCCCCTGCTGAAACCTGGGCCTTAAGCTCACAGCTGAATCCAGGAGTGCCCTCAAACTGTTAATCTGCATTTTTTAGGAGGAGTGTAACCCAAACTAACACAGGCTGGATCCCTATTCTCAGAAATGTCTTTTGACTGACCAGGAACACCTCTTTCTTGTTTGGATTAAGCTTCAATTTGTTAACCTTATCCAATACATTATGGATACCAGACAGCACTTTAGCAGAGGAACAGCTTCCTTGGAATTAGATGGAAAGGAATAATACTGCTGGGTGCCATCAGCATACTGATGACATCTGACCCCTAAACTGCAGGCAACATTATGCCAGATTATGTCAATGGCTTTATTATCAAATAACTGTGCATGAGATCATGACTTTGAATGGGTGCATCTGTCTATCTATACCCATATAGAACACAGCACAACAGAGAGGGCCTTTCACACACTACACTGTTATGGTGCTATTATTCCACTTTCAACATCCTACGGAATCCTGGGGCTTACAGTTTAGCAGCGATGTAGGCTCAATTCAACTGACTTGGACTTAAGTCAGACTTAAGTCACTCCAGTGACTCGACTCAGACTCGACTCGGCAATAAATGATGCACTGACTTGACTTGAGACTTGTATATTTTTAGTGATTGACTTGCTATCCTCGGTTCTGTAACATAACCCATTCATCCAGAAACCTTACGACTTTGAACAACGCTTCCATCTCTTTTTGCCTACTGGTCACGTGATGATCTGTCTCAAACCGAAAATGTGGATGCATTTCTCAAAGGGGAGCAGCAAACAGGTTAGGTAATGGGCTTGAGGGGGGTTTGAGGTCTGTTTCTAAAACTTTTCCTAAGAGCAGAAGGCAAGGCTCGCCCCCGAGTGCAGGGTGCATTTCTCGGATGGAAACAGCAAATGTTTCAAGCAACAGGCTTGAGGAGGAAGAATTCTTCCTTCTAAAGCTTTTGAAGCTTCAGTAATCAGGAGTAAGAAGGATCCTATTTCCAACTTCTGAAAAATCCTCTAGCTTCCGAAATGGGAAGTAAGAAGAATCCTATTCCCCATGTCCAAAGCTGCAGGTGTCAAAAGCACAAATTTAGAGGGCTGTCTCTGCTTAAATTGTTACAAATGATTTTATTCAACTCTGTCCAAAATTTCTGGAATTTAGGTTGGGGTATAAAGTTGGCTCTCAGACTTGAGACTTGACCTGAGACTTGACTTGAAAGTATCTTCAAGGACTTGAGACCTGACCTGAGACTTGAAGGTAGAGACTTGAGACTTGCCTTGAGACTTGGAGTAAAAGACTTAAATACATCATTGCAGTTTAGGGAGGGGCCTTTAGAATTCTCAGCCAGAGAACTCTTTGGCCTCAGTAGACTACAAACCCCAGAATTCCACAGGATGTTGGAAGTTGAATAATAGCACTATAGCAGTGTAGTGTGGAAAGGCCCAGAGAGTCGGGCTAGTGCCTGATTAAAGAAAGGTTATCAGATGAATATCATCTTTGTGCATGTGTTTATGTAGACTGTTGGTATAGTCTACACAAGTCTAAAGTCATACAAGCCTAAGCAGCTGTTGGTACATGAACTTAGGAATTCTTAAACAGATCTATTGAACCTATTGAAGAAGAATTTGGTCTGCAGAAGATAAGAAAGGAAGGCAGGCAGGCAGGCAGGAAGGCAGGCAACGAAAAGAGAGAAGAGAAGAGAAGAGAAAAGAAAGGAAAAGAAAAGAAGGCTGGAACAAGTGGATCTAATAGGAACTAAGTGGCCATTACTTATTCTTCAAGCATTCATTATTGTTACATGAATCATGATGAACCTGTCTGACATTAATATGAACATAAAATGTAAATCCATGCAAATATCTTGTGTTGTACAGTACCCATTTAATGTCTTGTTAAACTCCTTCGTGAGCCTACTTGTCTGATCAGAGGTCTTTCATTAAAGAGCTCAGCTATTACTGAAATATAAAGAAGTGATCATTTGGCTCTTGGGCACCTTATGGAACTGACAGAAGGTAGCAATTATTCACATTGAAAGAGTATTAAATAAAGAATTCCCTTCACTCAGGAATTAAAGTTCAAGTAACACACAGCCAAGGTATAATTTCAGCATCACCTAATTTCAGCCAATTATTTTTTCTAACTGTGCAGTTAAACTGCCAAAATTAATAGGAAGTTCATTTCCTTTTTTCTCTCTTTTGTGAAATTGACATCAGACGGTTGACCTTACAACTCTATGCTTATTAATTAACCATAGTGACTAATTTATTTAAAAACTGGCCTATTTCAAACCACCTATTCTCGTCACAAAATTTGACCTTGAACTCACATATGTGAAAGTGAGGGATGGACAAATCTATTTATTTTTAGTCCATATCAGTGTTGGCTGTCTTAATGCAAAAATTCATTCTGTACTGTTTCACTAGAAGTATTATTGAAGTATTTAAAGAAAATACCTATCTGTGTGTGTATTTTCTCTTAAGGCAGGAATTCTTAAAGGCTTTATTAAAATTCCAAATAATGCATTTTATACTCTTTTTGGTATATGTTTTTGAGCATCCTCAAATTTTGGAAAATTTTGGAGAAGTATAAAACTTTGTCTCTGCAGACAAAACCACTTCAGTCTGAAAAGCTGACAGAAGAAACATCTATACTGGGAACAGCTGTAGTTCATTTTAGTAGATCTCTTCTCCATTTTAAAAAATTAGGAATGATGTGGAGACAGATAATCTACTGAGGCTAAAAGGCAGGAATGATGGTTAAAGGATTCCCCCATATTCAGACACCATTCACTAGGAAGCTGAAATGGAGAAAAGCTGTTGCCTTCACACTCTACTTGAGAACTGCCCAGAAACTACTTTTTAGTCACTGGAATTGAGGATGCTGAACTAGACTGACTTTTTGGCTTGCCATACAGACACCATCTTCTGTTGTAAGATTCCCAAAGGCATCTAGTTAGTCTTAAATTTTGTACCAGCAGCTGTTTTTCTTAAAGCTGAATAGAAAAGCTAGTTACTTAAAGAACTTAAAGCACTTTAAGAACAGCAGGAATATCTTACTCTCTCCCCCCCAAAAGAGTAGCTCTCTATTCATTCATTCAGCAACAACAACAACAAAAGGAGGAAGGGAATCCAAAATGAAGATTTGCATTTCTTGCAGCTTTACTCCTGACTACAGAGTTTTCAGTCCTGGAGTTGTCCAGTCCTAGATAGGAATTCAGAAAAACGGATCCTCCTCTGACAGCAGAGAAGGATGTAACTATGATCCTCTATCTATAGAGGATCTGGGATCTATAGAGGATCTCTCAAGGATCTATGATCCTCTGTCTATGATCCTCTATTTAATCATCTAACTATGATTCACCTGGGCAGTGAAAGGAGTTAAGTCACCTTAATACCCTTTTCTCCCTATCAAGCCCTTATCTACTTTTCCATGTTTTTAAAGACCCCTCTTAGCTTGGACTATCCTCAGTAATTGATTCTCCACATCTTTTCCCTCACTTCCCTCTCCTCAAGTCTCTTTGTCTCTTCCCTTTGTGCCCCAGGATGGGGAAAATCCATTCAAAAAGGAGCGGGGAAGGGGGACAATCTCTGCTTCTCAGAGTTTTAAGTTCCCTAAACTTATCTGGATAGTGAGAGATGTAAGTATGCTCATATCTGCCTCCCCCAGGAATTGTAAGCAAACATAGTCACCTGTGCACAACAGCTGCAGTGACTGCCTCTTCAACAGTGTGGCAGATATCCCACTGGCCCTGGCTACACAAAATAGATCTCAGCTCAGATCACAACAGTCATTTGGAAGATCAAAGCCAGAACTTGTTACCCTGTGTACTGGGGGTCCTGAGAGGGACACCAAAATGTGCTCAAGTAAAGGTGGGGAAAATTAGCTCAGAGCACTACTTAGCGTTATGAGAGGCAGCGTAACGTAGCGAGATCTTGAACCCTATGTCTACGGGGTCAGGTCAAGTCAAGGAGCACACAGAAGTTGAAGCAATAAATGATGTTTATTAAAAACACAAGCAAAACAGTGTATGCAACACACTCACACAAGATAAGTAAAGAAATAAAGGTATGAGTGGTATAGAGGGATTTTTAGAGGAGTTGCTGGTTTGGGTGATACTTCACCTGTCCTGAAGCCCGGAAAAAAATTGAGAGTGAAGCTGGGGTTCGATGTATCTCAGCACGTGGAGCTGAGGGGAAGCTCGGCAAGCAAAGTGGCAGCAAGGCGGTCTGGAACTCGGGAGCGATCCGAGGAAGGTCTCGGAATCAAGGGTTTTTATAAGGAGAATGTGACTGCAGGCTATGCCGTACTTGGGGAAAACAATAGATTTGGAGTTGGAGACAAAGCCTCCGAAAGGTCAGAATCCGAATGATTGAGTTATCGCAGAGGTTCTCAATAGAGTAACCAGTATGGAAATGCAGAGTACTTGGGTATTGCATAGTTTACCCATCAAGCTGCCAGGGCAGGGCAGAGGCTCTTTTGTAGGTTGCATGCATACCTAATTACAGTACTTTACTGGAGGTCTCCTAAAGCAGCGAGTCAGCTATTTTCTGACCTGCCTGTATTGTCCAGGAATAGTACGGCAATTAACAGCCGAGCTTGTATGCGTGCTTGTCCGGGGGCCTCGCAAGCACGTGGAAGGGAATAGAGAAGTAAAGCCAAATTATGATATCAAAAGGATATCTTTTAATATCCCCAAAGCTCGGACTAGCCAGAGCAGTAACAAACTGCTACCTTAGAATTGGCTAGTTCTCCTGCAGATACAGAGGGGTCAAAAAATCATAGAATCACAGACTTGGAAGAGACCCCAGGGGCCATCCAGTCCAACCCCCTGCCATGCAGGAACCCACGTCAAAGCATTCCCAACAGATGGCCATCCAGCCTCTGCTTAAAAACCTCCAAAGAAGGAGACTCCACCACAATCTGCAGCAGCATACTCCACTGCCGGACAGCTCTGACTGTCAGGAAGTTATTCCTGACGTTTAAGTGGAATCTCTTTTCCTGTAATTTGAATCCATTGCTCCTTGTCCTAGTCTCTAGAGCAGGGGAAAACAAGCCCACTCCCTCCTCAACATGACATCCCTTCAAATACTTAAACATGGCTATCATGTACCCCTCTTAACCTTCTCTTCTGCGTACTAAACATCCCCAGCTCCCTAAGATGTTCCTCATAGGGCATGGCTTCCAGACCCTTCACCATTTTGGTCGCCTTCCTCTGGACACGCTCCAGCTTGTCAGTGTCCTTCTTGAAATGAGGTGCCCAGAACTGGACACAGTATTCCAAATGAAGTCTAACCAAAGCAGAATAGAGTGGTACCATTACCTCCCTTGATCTAGACACCATACTCCTATTGATGCAACCAAGGTCTGACGGGGAAAGGATGGGACTAAATGTATACAGCAGTCTCTTCCTGTGAAAGTGCTACTTGTTGAGGCACCACCACATCCTTCACAAATGGACACAGTGTCAGCTGCAAAATATAAAACACCTTAATGGAAAACATAGTCTTGCACCTGCTCACAGCAACCTTTTGGAGATATGTTTGGAGAGGACCAGTCATTTTGAGCTTCCAAATAATCCTTTTCCTCCTTTTTCAGTGCCATTCAGTAAGTCACTTGGGACTGGTTTCAAAAGATTTCTTCTGTGATTAATGAAATAGAGCAGTCTAGGAAGCCTTTCCCTCAGGGGTGCCTTCCTACCAAAAGATCCAGAGCCCTATGTTCACACTTTATGTCTCTATCTCTCACTATCCCCTTGGACCCTCCATGCCCCCTTCCCAGTGGAATCCAAAGAGAAGAACTGACTTACAGGGCTCCCATGCTTTTCCTAATCCAAGACTTGTTCACTCCTCTGATGGGAAAACAACATCCTCACCCAACTTGAGGGATTCATAATTTCCTAACTACCAGAGCTTCAGCACAGAGGCAGATGTTGAGCCTTTCCAATTGTCCTCTGTGTAGAAGACCTCCAAAAGAATGGAGCATGGTTAAGCTAATGGGAACATGAGGATGCCGTCTGAGAGTGGCACTTTAATTTCTGAGGATTTCATTCCTCTTTTCAATGAATCATAGATTCTTAGAGTTGGAAGGGACCACCACTAGATTAACTCCTTACCACACAGGAATTTACAGTGAAAACATTCCTGAAAAACATCCATCCAATCTCTGTTTAAAACCTGCAAAGGTGGAGAGTCTATATTCCACTATCATACAGATCTTACAATAAAAAAGTTCTTCCTAATGTTTTTAGGTGGAAGCTAATATTTTTGCAATTGGAAACTTTCTGGGTTGGGTCTGTCAACCAATTACAGATCCTCCTAATGGTGACACAGTCTTGCCCAGGTTTCACCACCTCATCTGCAAGAATATTAAGGAGGACCTTGTCAAAAGCTTTACAGAAATGATCTGCCTGAAATGATCCCCTGATCTACCTAGCTTATAATTCTATCAAAAGAAGAAATAGTTTGGCATGACTTGTTTTTGAGAAAATCATGGTAGATCTTCGGAAATCACAATATTCCTCTCTAAGGGTGCACAGCCTGACTGTTTAATGATCTATTTTAGAACTTTGCCTGGTATTGACATCAAGCTGACCAGTCAGTAGTTGCTGAGGTTCTCTTTAATTACCCTTTTGGAAGATAGGGACATTTGTCCTCCTTCAATCTGCTTTTCAGTCTCTCCAGGGAGTGGACAATGGAATCTGGAATCCATCAGAACAGTCCCATGGTATCAGCTGGTTGGACCTATAGGTCATCTATAGCAGTGTAATATGGCAGCCAAGAAAGCCAACACGATTCATCAGGAGTATGGTGTCTAGATCAAGGGAGGTAATGGTACCATGCTATTCTGCTTTGGTTAGAACTCATATGGAATACTGTGTCCAGTTCTGGGCACCCCGATTCAAGAAAGATATCAACAAGCTGCAAGGTGTCCAGAGGAGGGCGATCAAAATAGTGAAGGGTCTGGAAGCCATGCCCTATGAGGAGCGGCTTAGGGAGCTGGGTATGTTTAACCTGAAGAAGAGAAGGTTAAGAGGGGACATGATAGTCATGTCGAAATATTTGAAGGGATGTCATGTCGAGGAGGGAGTAGGCTTGTTTTCCCCTGCTCCAGAGACTAGGACAAGGAGCAATGGATTCAAACTGCAGGAAAAAAGATTCCACCTGAACCTCAGGAAGAACTTCCTGATGAGCAGAGGTATTTGGCAGTGGAATAAGCTACCTCGGAGTGTGGTGGAGTCTCCTTCTTTGGAGGTTTTTAAGCAGAGGCTGGATGGCCATCTGTCGGGAGTGCTTTGATATGGGTTCCTGCATGGCAGGAGGTTGGACTGGATGGCCCCTGATGGGTCAGATCTAAAATAGTTGATTCCCTTGTTGCCTCTTCCACCTTCTGGACCATGAAGTTGTCTGCGAGGCAAGTGAGGAACTCGTTGGACCTTTGTGCTCTTAGCAGAGTTGGACTGCCAACATATATCAGGATAATTGAAATCTCCCATTACTACTGCATTTCTTCTCTTTGAGTGTGTGGTCATCTGCTCCAGGAAGGCATCATCCAAATCCTCAGTCTGAGTTGGAGGTCTATAGTAAACCCTTACAATTACATCCCTATTGTTTCTCGCTCCCTTAATTCTTACCCAGATGCTCTTGACCTGGCTTCTTGGATTTCAGTCATGGATCTCTTCACAGGTGAAAACACCCTTGACATATAAAGCTACTCCTCCTCCTTTCTTGTTTGGTCTATTTCTGTGAAGTAGTTTGTACCCCCCTATTACTACATTCCAATCATGAGACTCATCCCACCAGGTTTTGGTGATGCCTATTATATCATATTTATTTTGTTATATTAAGAGTTCCAGTTCATCTTGTTTATTCCCCATGCTCTGTGTATTAGTGTATCATGACTCAGGGGAAGCCTTGGAATGAGCAACATCCACAAAGTATGTTATAATTTTTTGCACTCTGCACAATGTCTGAGATTACTTTCTTTTCATACTTTAGGCCTTTGGGAAACTGATGGTTCAGATGTAAGGCCATTTCTGCATGACATCGCAATAACGCTATAGCAGTGGGTTGTTACCGGTCCAGGAGCTGTGCTTCTGCATGATGTCATTGCTATCTAGCTGCTATCCCATCCCCAAGTGTTGCCGAATTGCCATATTCTATTTCCAGAAAAAAATCTGTTAAGAGCCTCTTATAGCACTTCAACCTCACCAGCTGTGATAGTGCGGTACCATTATAGTGCTTGATAGCACTTTCTGTTATGGCAGATCCAGCAGTGGGAAGGCTGTGGGTGTGCCCAGTTCATCCCTCCCTCAGTGACTCCTATGGCATGGTAACTTCCTATCACCTTTCCCTGTTTATTTTAAATATCTCCTTTGAGTCAAAACTTTTTATTTTTTAAATACATTTTTAAACAGTATAGGGCAAAAGTGCAATAGTGTACCAGAGTGTCATGCTGTTACAATATTGCTGTGTTAGTAGAGCTTCCGAAAAAACAAAAGCAAAAATAAATCACCGCCCAATTAGGGGCAGTGGGGCAGTGTAAAGGTGAGGCACAGAAGTGCCAAGGAGGCTGTAATGTAGAAGAAACACCGGTGGCGACACCACTACCCATCCACTTAAGGGGGAAGGGTGTGGAAAAGAGCGTCCTGAACCTGTCAGAGTTCAACTCTGCCTTTTCTGCTTGCCTTTTCTGCAAGCAAGGGAAGGAAGGCGACAGAACTTGCCCAAGAGGAGGAGGCAGTGGTGGTGTTCAGTGCAAACAATCAAGGAGAAACACTGAGCTGAGCCAAAGTCAAGGTCAAATCCAAAAGGTCCAGAATGCCAAAAGTCATTCCAAAAGGGTCAAGAGAGCCGGAACACAACGGTCGTGGGCTTGAGTAGCAATTTGCTACGAGCAAACAGCAAACCATGCCAACCGACTTATGTGCTGACAGAAACAGGTGTTACTCATCATTGTTCTGTTTACTCAATTTGCCCAAACAGCTTCCCTCTGAGCTGCTTGTTTCTTTCTCCTCTGTGATTGGAGGCTGGGGGGGGGGGGCAAAGGTGAATCTCATTTCCCTAAATCATTGCTGGTCCCCTCTCCCACTGATACTGGTTGCAGCAACTCAGTCTCAGCTTCTCTTTCAGCTCATGGGGGGTGTTTCCAAGATAGTTTGGTCTATCACTGGCTCTGTTTCTGGCACAATCAGTTGCTCATCGACCTCAGAGCTGTCATTTATCACAGAACCTGATAGCGTTGGACGAATGGTGATGCAACCATTATAATGGTATAAAGTGCGAATGGCTTCTAGTGCGGAAATGACTTTAGTCTCAGAATTATAGAATGGATCCCAAAGATTAACTAGTCCAAATTCCGCCTGGACAGGATTCCAAAGTAAAGCATTTCTGAGAGGTGGCCATCCAACCTCTGTATTTTCCAATGAAGGATAATCTACCAGTCTGCAAGGCGGTTCTGTATCTGTACTTGTGTGCAATATAAGCAGAGAAAGACTGTATTGTACGTTAAAATGTTACACATACATCTTTAATTTCCGTAAAATGCCAATTTCATTTTTGGTTCTTAATTATAGCAATAGCATGCTCAATTACCATAGAAGCAGTTTTTAACTGTGACAAGTTCCTAATAGCCACAGTAAGACAGAACCAGAGGAGCTGCAGGAAAAAAAAAATATACAGAGGCTTTATATTATATTATTGAGGCTTTATACTAACAAGAAGCCCCTTTCCTTCCTTTTTTGGCCTCTCTGTGGACTTTCTTGTATTTTTAATAAGGGTGTATGAGACTTCTCCCAGAAATAACAAGGAAGTCCGTCTTTTGCTGCTCATTGCCTAGACGAGGAAGAGGACCACTCCTCTCAAACTTTGCTTCTCCATAAGCTATATTCTTCTATAATCTTAATTTTCAATTTAGTTTTATGAGTTCCTTCCAAACATGACATGATTTTCCCAGTTCTTCAACATTTCTTCTTCTGCTGGGTGTACTTAGGCCTTTGGACCTAGACCTGGTCAGGTCCAGGGCAGAACCTGAGAAAAATCAAAGAGGTTGAGTAAGCTGGATCTCCAAGGCCCAGGGAGCCTAATGAAACCTCACTAATTTAACTGTGGTAATAAGGTGCTGGAATATTGCACCTTATTATCACAGCGGGGTGGGGTGGGGTCATTTCTACCCTTTTATTTTAAGCAAAAATAAAATAAAATAAAATAAAAGATCCCAGACAGCATGCCATTTGCTAGTACTGTTACCCTGCTTGCTGGGAGTCCCTTAAGGTGATTCCCAACGCCTGTCAAAATTATCACTTGTGGGGAAAATCAGCTATGAACACTGCTTTAGCAATGCAAAGTGGGTAGGGTTATTAAGGATCCTTTAGCCCAGTTTTTACAGAGTTGGATCACAGAGAATCAGGCTGACTGTTCAAATTTAAGTATTTTATTGAAATAGATGTTAAAATCCATACAATCACTCAGCCGAACTCACTCCCACAAGCATACAAGACTATAGAAATTTAGAAAGAGGTGAAAATTAAGAGGGAGAGAGACATGAGGGTTTTGGGGTAATACTATACCAATCCAGAATTCTTTGGCTGGGAAAAGACAAGCGAAAAGCTCATCTCAGCCTCTCCCCCGGAGGCTGAGAGGAGCTTTTCCACTGGCAGAAGCATTGTTGAGCATCTGGGAGAACTCCTCCTCCTCCAAAATGGAAGAGAAAAAGGGGTCCTAGTTATAGTGCTGAACGGAGCTAAAAAAAAAAAAAAAAGTCCTGGGGACTAGATGGCTGCATTTTTTGAAGATGGATCTCAGCTTTGTAGTTCAAAGAAAATACAGCCAGTCATCCTTGTAGTTTCCTGCGTGATGAGTTTCTCATCTGAGGATGCATGCCTCCAAAGTGTAACATTCCTGGCTGTTTGAAATGTTAATTTGATCCCAGAGACCTCCCGTCTCCTGTTAGCACCATCACTGCTGAAAATCCATTCAAATGGCCTGTGTGAACCATTTGCAAGATTCACCTAGGATGCGTGACAGAAAACAGGGCTACCCTTTGATCTATTTCCATAGCTCTACTGCCTACGTGTCCTTCCTGTAGATCTCTATGGTTCACTGTGTTTGATATAAAATAATTATGATACTCAGGACATAGCATGTGGGTGAGTTGAGTGAGGTAATACTACTCAGCTTGTCAGTGGTTTTTCGATTACAAGCTATTAAGAACTGAGCCATTAATTATAAAGATGTAATAAACTCTTTGTGGGATAAATTAGCATTCGGACCAAAAAGTGTTCAACAACAGTAAGCTAGGAATAGTTTGAATCAATGAATAATATTACGTATTTCTTGGAAGACTTCTCTTCATAACACATATACTATCTCCCATTCTACCACACATGACAATAACTGCCTGATAAATACAGCATCTCCAACATTCTACAGCCATGATGGATTGTGATATTCTCACTGATGGTAAATACCATTTGTAAATTAGTTTATACATGGTTAGCCTAGATAGTGCAGAGATTGATTTGAAAGGTTTCTTGTTCATAAACAATTTCAATTACCATCATTAATAGCATGACCCAAGTGCTGTTCCCACTCAGTTTTTAACCTTGCGGTTTGGAGTCTTTGTTAGAGAGCAGTAAATTGTAAACAACAGAAGCAAACTCTTTTAATAAGATGTTCAAAGGTAGTGATTGGTAAGTTAGCCTGTTATTAGTTTAAATGTTATGATTTTTCTGCATCAAACAGCTTGTGATTTCATTGATGTGGGCAGCCCCACCCCATGTGTAGCCCAAATAGAGACTGCAACTCTCCCTGCACACTTGGTATGGCCACTTTGAAGCAGCGCTGATATGTTTGAGATCTGGCCATCCTCCTAGGTTTTTGTTCCTGTTTGTTCAACTAACAGCTGTCCATGGTCTGAGTAAGGAGAGATGTCACTCTGTTGAGCCCATGGGCCATCTCTGTCCTTGATCTATACTATGAAGGGTTTCCCAGAGCTTGGAGTAGAACAACTTTGCCAGGGGCAGGGATTGTATTGCAATCATTTTATTGTGGATCCACATATGTTTATCAATGACAGTTGGACCAGGTAACTTGTGGCCCTCCAGATGATGTTGGATTGCAAATCCCATTATAACTTGATCTGATGGGAATCCTACAACAATATTTGGACGACCGTAGGCTTCCTTGCTCTGATCTCCTGTGGTTAGGGAGGGAGAAATGAGAACATTCCCTAAATAACTGCTGGAATGAAGAATATCCCTTTCTTTCCATGAAAGCAGAACAACCATTCCCAGATGCCTTCTGGGTCTCATTCTTTATCTCTGGGTTTTGAAGAAAGGGAAAAAAATCTAGTCTAGCTCCATAATTTGATTATAATGAGTAAGGACATTTGTACTTCAGGAATCCCATTTGGTTATGAGTTTAGGGAGTACTGAGGTTGGTCTTGAGAGCATTAAAAACAAGCACAAAGACACCCCAAAGGCTGTGGGACAAAGAAGATTAGGATTTGATTTATGCTATTAATAAAGTGAGAGTTTCCACAGTCTCCTGGTGCACACAATGCTAAATGGGTTTCAAAAGGCAGGATTTCATCAGCACTGTGCTTGTCTTTGGGCTGTGTAAGAGCTAAAACTCATAATTCACAGCAACTAAAATATCACCTTGCAACTACACTTAATTCTACAACTGCAAAAAATGTGACATGTTATTTTTAATTTTGGTGAGAAAACTTCATGTCATTCTGCCTTCCAGTCCTTCTTGACTTATTACCTTACTTGCATTTCAGGGCCAGTGTGAATGACGCCCCCTCCTCCAAGTCGCCCATAGCTACCATGTTCAACTACAATGATCCAACACCACTCCCCACTATCAACTACTTGCACTACTTGCAGAGCCCCAAAATGAGGTGGATGTGTGTGTTAATATGTATATAGATAACTGTGGTATGACTGAGTGGGCTCAGCAAATCAGCAAAACAATATCAAAAACAAAACAATCAAATGAAACAATGTCAAAAGGCTAACACCATTCGGGAGTTCAAGCAGAAGGCACCAAAAGCTACAAGAGAGTCAGAAAACCCAAGAGTGTGGGCAGGACAATGTGAAGAAAATCTGAAGAAAAGTGAAACATGCACTATTTTTGCTTCATCTCTTTTCCTATCCACCAACTCTTTTATTGTTTTTATCATTATCTTTATTTCTATCCTGCTTTTCTCCCCAAGGGGACTCAAAGCAACTTAATCTCTCTCTGCCATTCATGCTATAGCCCATGTGTGCCTCTTACACACTGGTTTAATGTTTTTAAAGTAACTTAAGGTAAATATCTACATCGTTGTTCCAATTGATGGGACCTTATCAATTATCAATATTATCAATGGTCAATAAATGAAGCAGCAAGCCCAGCGCTTGTTGTCCAGATAATGAGGACATGGTCTTCTTGCATGAGCAGGCTACCTCATGAGAGAGGAATGAGAAAATGTATAAATCAAGAGGAGGATGGAAGATCACTGAAAAGGCTGTTTGTTCCCTAAAGCATTTGACTATTTCTCCACTCAATATGTAGAGGGAGGGAAGTACCACTGAATGTTCCTTAATCTGTGGTTCTTTCATCAGCTGTCATGTGTCATCTGATATGATACATGACTTGCACTCTACCTTCTGGCACAACCTGACCAGAACCTGGTCCAAAACAATCACAGCCATACACATGGCTGCTCTTTGACGTAGGAGCCCATTGTAACAATCATAACGTGCAGTGTGATATTTTCATTTTCATGTCTACAATTATTGCACGGGACTACAAAGAAATGGGTGAAAAACTCAGATCCGGTTAGCAAATGGCACAGGCTGAGTTATTGGACATGTAGAAGCACTATGGAAAAAAAAAAAAGAGCAAGCTAATAGCAGTAACGGAGAAAAAAAAAGGAAAGAATGGCCTCCTCACTTTATAGGCAGAGAGCAGGAAAATAACATGCTTCCTGATGGGTAGTTCTATCTGATTTCAGTCATGCTTTTTTAAATAATTCAAACAGCCTCTGTGCTGCCCCAAATCACAACGGCTGGCCAAGATTTTTCAAAGCATCCTAGAAAATCTAGATGCCTAAGCTCTTTTTGCTTTTTTACCCTCTCTCTCCCTCTCTCTCTCTCCCTCTCTCATGCACTCACATACACATACAAAGAAGTAGGAATAGTTGAGTGGGGAGGAAGTGAGCACGGGCCTCAAAGTGCAAGTAATATTCATAAAAACGAGCAAAAAGAGAGAGATGATCTCTGTTTTGTTCTGCCATTGCTGTTAGTTACTTGTGGTGGGCAACATACACTCTACAGATGGGATGCACAACTGTCTCAATGCCCTCCAACCTGTACCCCCCAAGGCCTATCCAGTCTATTTTTAATTATGATGTATTTTGATAATGATGTATTTTAAATATGATATGTTTGTATTTCAAATGATTTTATGTGTTTTTGGTGCATTTTAACTTATGATGCATTTTTAATTGTGTTTTAATTTATGTTGTACCCTGCTTCAAGCCATGATGGGTAAGATATAAAAAAATATTATTGTTGTCATTATTGCTATTATTATTAAAATAAAATTGACCTCCTATAGACATTCACTAGATTGTTGGACTCTTCAGAGCTCAGAGGTATGAACAATATCTTTTTAAAAACAGGAATCATGTCAAATTCTGTTAAAAAGCAAGCCCCTGTGGCTGCCAAATGGCACAAGTGGCTTTTTTTTTTTTTTTTTTGGAAATGAACAATTGGAGGAGTTGTGATAGTCGTGGGACACGCAATCCATTCCTTTCAGGAAGGGAATATGTGTAGCCAGTTCTCTTTCATCATTTTGGTCATTTTACCCTGGACATGTTCCAGCCTCTCAATATCTTTTTTGACCCGTAGTGTTCAGAAATGGACACAGGATTTAGGTGACATCTGACTAAGACAGAATAAACTGTTACTATTTTCTTTAATCTGGACACTATACTCCTGTTGATACAGCCTAGAACTGCATTGTCTTTTTTGGCGGCTGCACCACACTGTTATTGCATGTTTAGCTTGTAGTCCACTGTTACCCCAAAAGATGGATGACTCAGAGGTCCACCATGGTGCCACTGCCTTCATGGAACATGAGGAATTATTACCTCAAAAGGATCCCTGTGAGAGGGGAGTAACCCTACAGGATCTTTTCACCTATGTATACCAGTACTACTTCCAGGAGATTAAAATAATGTTTTATTGGGGAAAATCAGAAGCGCATGCAAGATTCAAACAGTCTCACAACCACACAAGGCTAACTGAAGGAAAGGAGGGAAAAATTGAATAGCGAAAACTTAGGGCCAAGTGGGTGAAATTTACCTATCCTGCAGAGAACAGATGAAGCAATGTGGCTCACACTAAAGGTCCAAAGGTAGTACAGGAATGGGAATCTGAGCAGTAGAGTGACAGCCTATGTCCAGAGTACTACAAGTTGTCTGGCTCAGAGCCAAGGGTTAAATACTCTTTTTTTTGGCCCTGAAGGGGGAGGTGTTAATGGCTCTCTGGCAGAGGAAAAAATAGGGTCTGGAATGGGCTAATGGCTTTAGGATTAGGTAACAAAGCACTGATGGGAATTATGGTAGTTTCTTAATGTCTGGGCAGGTGTGGAAACAAAGGAGAATTTCAGCAGGAAGAGGGAATGGGTTGATGACAATTGGTTGCTCTATTGAGACAAGTTAGTGTGCTATTGTATTTGCAGGTTGAGTTGCTGGGAGGATATTTGCAAGCTCATTAGCACCAGAGCTTCCCAACCGATATGACCTCGCCATGCCTCAAGCTCCCATCTCACCTACTTTCACACATGTTCAGCCAGTACTCTTTGCCAGCATGGCTTTTTGGCCATAACAGTGTGTGATTTATTTTAACCAATTAAATAATGTTCATTGCCAATCATATCATGGCGTGGAGATATACGGCATGGTATCACTACTGAGATACCTAGAGTGTGTCACCCATCCTATGTTTCTGAATTTCATTTTTCTTGCCCACCCTCACCCATTTATCAATATTGAAATTCAGTCTGTGAATTTGGCCCAACTCTCCAATCAAGTTCATTTTGAATTCTGATCCCGTCCTATGAGGTATTAGCTACCCCTCCTAATTTGTTGTCATCTATAGATTCCTCCCCCCAAAAACAAAAAAAATCGGTGCCCAATCAGTGGCGGTAGGGCAGGGTTAAGGCAGGGCACTGGAGTAGCCAAGAGTGCTGTAATGCAGAAGGAACACCGGTGGCAATGCCACTAGCCATATGGGTGTGGAAAAAAGCGTCCCTAACCCAAAGGAGTCATGTGAATGGTGATGCTGCCATTATAACAGCATAATACAATAATGGCCTCTAGTGAGGAAATGTCCAGAGACAGAGAGAAATGCAATTTCACCCATGAACACAGCCACTAAAACATTTTTACTTCTTCCTCATTTCTCTCCAGAAATGATCTAGAATTAAAATCAGCACCATATTGTGAACATGGCTATTATACTGCATGGCTGTTCATATTTCTTTCTTTGATTTCCCCCCTTCCTTTACCTTCCTATTTCCATTTTTAAAAGCTTCTTAATCTCCCCCTACCCCTGCCCACCATATTACACACAAGCCTTCCCTTTTTTCATATAACTGGAAGCAGAATATTGGTTTTGCAAATAAAATTTAATGGGGCCTCTCCTCTTGCCCACTACCCATGGAAGTGGGAGTCACTCTGGATTAGATCGCAGAAAACATGGCTGTAATTTTCTTCTACTTCAAAGATACCATCTCTTCGGGACTTGACAGGAAACACTAATTTGAGATAAAGGGCACTGATATTAACGCTGAGCTGTGTAACCTTTCATGCTGCTTCCATATACAAAGAGGGGATTTGGCATGCAAATTATGAACATTGCTCTCAAAAGAGGTCCCAATAACTTTTGAACTGTAAAATTATGTGACTGTCAGAGTAGAGGTCATTTTGTTCCTCCTTTTGCCTTTTGTACTTGACTACAGATCTGAGTGGTTAGTCTGGCAAAGCAAAGATGAACACATTTGCATTAAAATGAATTACTGTCTCCCTATGAAACATTGGAGACTTAAATGCATAGAGCTGAAAGCAGTTTCTATGAACGTTGTCAGTAATTACTTTCCTGAGTGTCCCGGTTTTACTGCAGATCATTCAGTGTAATTCAGCAGGGCCTGCTTGACCTGCACCCGAGTGTCTACTGCTTTATCTGTTACCTCAAGTTACCCTCCACCTGCATTGGAAGGGCAAAGGAGAGGCAGTGGAGGTGATGGTTGGGTTCTCGCTCCTTGATGAAATGTAATTTCCTACTGATTAAGCATGGGGACTACAAGTCCCACTACCCCCACTGGGAGCACGATGTCAGTGTCGTGTCCTGCTACTCTGTGTCTCTCAAGCAAACACACGTCCACTGTCCATGGTGTTTATTGGAACACAAGAAGTTAGTTAACAACTGTTGCTGGGGTCAATAATCTGCATTATCCATCTGGTTATATAGTAAAACACAATAATTCGTGATCATCCATGCACGATGCCCATTAGTAGCTCCTCCAGGTTCATACCCCCCCTCAACTTCTAGGTTGTTTTCTTTTGTTGAAATAGCCCCTCTCTATTAGCTACTTTGATCTTTTGAATTTCCTGCCATGTCCTTTGATATTCTAACTACATTCTCTACCCTAGTAACCTACAGGCTGATCCTAGTAAATCAACCATTGACTGCTGTCACTTGAGCACAAACAAATGTTTCCTAGCTAAGCTGGTTAAATGCTATTTACTGCCCCAGCCAACTGTTTGGTAACACCTCTGTCTCTAAGAACTTTCTGTTATGTTCCCATTCATCCCTGTCATACCCAGCACATCTTACATACATACGCATTTTCCACATCCCATATATAACAACATGGCATGGAGAGAGCATGACATGACAGTCAGTTTCCAATGATGACAACTGTCTAACTTCACACAACAAATAAGGTCTCCTATGATATTTTGATTAGCAAACTGGTCAAAAGTGGAATAGATGACATGAATTCACATATACATACTAATGGGAACAGCATCAGATAGATCCATAATTGTTTGGAAAACCATATTCAAAGAGTTATTATCAATTGCTCTGCTTCATACTGAAGGGAAGTCTCGAGTGCTGTTGCTGGGTTCTGTTCCTGGGGCTAGCAGTCTTCAGTATTTTTATTAATGACTTAGTACATGCAGTACAAGGAATCCTAATCAAGTCTGCAGATGACACAAAACTAGGAGGGGCAGCTAACACATTTGAGAATAGGAACAGAATTCAAAAGGACCTTGATAAACTAGAAAATTAAGCAAAACTATTGGAATGAAGTTCAACAGAGACAAATGCAAAATTCTACATTTTGGCCACAAAATGGGGATGCTACAGCTGGAGATCTTGCATTTAGCAGGGGGTTGGATAAGATGGCCCATAGGGTCCCTGACAACTCTATGATTCTGTCATTTGCCAATGGCTTGGTTCAGGTCCTGTGAACTCATGGCTTCCTTGACTGAGTCTATCCACTCGTAATACAGATCTTCCTCTTTTCCTGTTGCTTTGAACTGAAACTAGACCCATCTCAAAGCTTTGTTTAAAGAGGGAGAGAAGCTGAATGACTTGACAGGTCAGGTTTCTAAGCCTAGTGTACATTTTATGATGAGTGCTCCATCCACAGTGCTTTTGGAGAAGGTAAAACATGTCTAGCATCCTTATTACCTCCAGATTTTCAAGCAGCACAACTCCCTAGTCCCTTCTCATATATTTCTGAAACTGAACATTCTTGGTCTGGAAACATCTCTTTTATGTTTGCCAGTTTCATGTAAATCATTGAAAGAAAGAAAAAAAAAAGAGAGAGGGAATGGGCACTAAATCATTTAATCCTTCCATCCTGCAAATGTAAGACTTCCTTTCCAGATGAACCACTCATCTGTCCTACTGTTGCTAGGCAGCTCAGGGCCACATCTGTGCTGTCTTATCATTTTTATAGCAGTGATCCACAAGGAGCCCAGGAGATTAAGTTCTTCCTGCTGTTGAAGATGGCAACTGAATAGAAAGGCAACACCTGCATAAAAACTTCTGCATCTGTTCATCTGAAACTTGGCAGTCTTGATGCCCTCAGGAGAAGGAACTAAACCTGAACATCTCTTCAAGTGATTCCAAAAAATAAAGTTATTAAAAATGCAAAGAACTCAGACCCCAATACCAATTTACCTGAAATTTGACAGAAGCTATCTCTTGCAATTTCATCCAATTTTGATAGACAATAGCATTTTTAAAATTCTACATAATAGTAAATAAGAGGCACACATTTTCAGATTTCTGAATCTCAGCTCAGGCTCCAGACCTGACTAGAACACAGGGCTTAATTTAGTCTAAACAGAAATAGGTAGTTTTCTAAAGTGTCAAATTGGGCTCAGAACTGAAGATCTGTGCACAACCCTAATTTTCAGGCATAGTTGCTTTTAAAATATATCAAGGCTGCCATCTTTCAAATGAATAGATACAGGGAACTGTCAACAATTTGGATATCCAAAACAACATATGCATATTTTCCTATCTCTGAAAATGACAGACAGCACAGAAAGGGTCCCTAAGTAATAGCCTGCAAAGTTTCAGAAGGAAAGATTTAATGGCTTCTGTGGAAAATTAATTTTACATCTCTTGGGGGAGGATATTTATTTTTCTTCATCTCCCCCCTTTTTTGGAGGGGGCAGCCAATCTGCATGAACATGGCAAAGCCATAGATACACCCTTGCCTGATCTCATCAGTATTTGCCACCCTAAGTAGCTGCCATATACAATTCTATACTGTTCTATACATCAGTGTCCATCTTTAGAGGGAAATATAAATAAATACCACTACTGGCTGTTTTCTGTCTCTCTTTCTCTCTCTACCCAAGTAGGAAGCTTCACATTTTCATAAAATCATAGAGTTGGAAGAGACCACAGAGGCCATCCAGTCCAACCCCCTGCCATGCAGGAACACCCATCAAAGCATTCCCAACAGATGGCCATAATTCATTCCTCAAAGCACAGATACTGGCAGGTCCATGGCTAAAAGGGTCACAAAATTAGAAGGTAGGTATATTAGTCACTCTCTCCCATTTCATCTTGATTGCTTCTCCTGCACTCTAGTTGCTCTCACATAAATGAAACTTGAAAGACTCATCTTCGGCCATTTCCGCACGAGGTCGATATATTGTAGTCTCGTCAAAGTCTTACCCTTCCATCTGCACGTTGTTCCTTTTTAGTGTTGTCGTTTTCCTTGTGGTTCTGCTTGTTTTCAGCTCCTAGCACAGTTCCCTGCGATGAGAAACTGCTGTATGTAAAAACCAGAAAAACTCTGATGTAAACTCCCAAACTAGTTCTGCTTTGTTTTTCACCTACATGCAGAAGTGTATCATCGATTCACAGCACAGAAGTGGCCAGCTGTGGCTGTTCCAGGCTGTTAAAATGTGGTTTTTTAAACAAACAAACAAACACAGAGCAATCAGTGGTGGCGGGGCAGGGTGAAGAAGGGGAATGGGAGTAGCCAGGGACTTGCTGCTGCAAAGGCAGCAACCGCTGTTCTCCACTTTAATATGGTATAAATTGGAGGGTATACAGACAGCACAGTTTCTGAATTGGAGTATAAAACACTGCTGTAGACAAACAGTGAACCACTTCTCTCCTTGCGTGTAGAAATGGCCTTCATTTGACTTTTTCTTGCAGTTCTGAAGTCTTCATGATGCTTTGGCTTGGGTCCAAAACTGGTTTCAAACGACCTGATTTGGCTCAGGATCTGGGTTGTGTCTAGATCTGATGCATACTGCTACTAAATAGGTATTTTCTCTGATTCAGCAAGGTGGTTTTTATCTAATGCAGGCTGAATAAGTGCTCCAAGCCCCTTTGACTATGCTGTGTACTTCCTCGATGGATGTGTGCATCACTGAACATGTTTGCATGCGCCGTTGTTGAATGCATCGAAGACTGGTGCTATCTGAGGCAAGCATAGTGATATTTAGACCTCCCTAATCATTTGGAAACTGTTTAAACTTTGGGCCTTTCTGCACTACACTGTTGCAGTGCTGTTATTCAACTTTCAACCTCCTATGGGATCCTGGGTTTGCAGTTTAGGGAGGAGCATTTAAGATTCTTAACCAGAGAGTTCTTGTGCCTCAGGGAACCACAAACCCCAGAATTCCACAGGATGTTGAAAGTGGAATAATAGCACTATAACAGTGCAGGGCGGAAAGGCCCTTTGAGTTAAGGACAGTTTTAGCTATCCTCCCTAAGAGGGAATTACATAAAAATATGTTACTGCTGTTTCTAGCCCGAGCTTGTGGGATATTAAGATATCATTTGATATCAATAATTTGGCCTTCTATACCCATTCCTCTCCACGTGCTTGCGAGGCCCCCAGACAAGCACGCACACAGGCGCGGTCGACAATAGCCGAACCATTCAAATTACAATCCAGGCAGGCCAGTCACTGCCGAATGCAGCTTTAGGAGACCTCAAGGCAAGTACCACATTATGTATGCACGCTACTTACAAAAGATCCCCTGCTCCGAGCAGGCAGCTTGATGAGCGGACTATACAACTCTCAAGCACTCCGCGTTTGCATACTGGCTACTCCATTGACAATCTGGTCATAATTCAATCATGTAAAGTACTGACCTTTCGGAGGCTTTGTCTCCAGCCCGAAACTCATTGTTATCCCCAAGTACGGACTAGCTTGCAGCCACAATCTTCCCTATAAGAACCCCTGACTTTGAGCGTCTCGTCGGATCGCTCGTGACTTGCCTCCCGACTTGGCGCTTCTCCATTTGATGAGCCTCCTCTCAGCCCCACGTGCTGAGAATCTACGCTTCCCAGCTTCTTTGCTATTACCGGGCTTCAGGACAGGTGTAGTATTTCCCATACCAAACCTCCTCTCAAAATCCCTCTATCCAACTCCTACCTTTTATTTCTATAGTTCCTTGTGTGAGTGTGTTGCATACAGGTGTTTGACTGTATCTCAATAAAACATTTACTATTATCAACTTCTGCTTTATCATTGACTCAGACTGACCCCATAGACATAGGGTTCAAGATCTCGCTATGTTACCCTGCCTCTCGCATTGCTAACTAGTGCTCTTTGCTAATTCCCTCCCTGTTGTTTTAGCACATTTAGGTGTCCCTCCCAGGACCCCCAGAAATCAGGGTAACAAATACTTAGCATTTTCTTTTATTTAAGTATTTCTATTACAAAGCTTTGTAATAGAAGAAAATTAAGTTTGTTTCCAAGCCAATTAAGGATAATTTGACGGCTCACCATTTTTGTTTTTGTTTTTTAAGATAAGATATAAATGGATCAATGTAGGTAGCATATAAAAATATTTAAGTGTGACTAGAAGCTGCTAGGCCTGGTTGATGGGCAGCTCTCTCTAGTAAACCAGGAGCTAGGAATCTGGACCAAATCAGTCAGTATCAAATCAGATGTCTGGGATGCAGAGGAAGACCAGAAAACCCACACCTTATAAAGGTCAGGCAGAACTTGTTTTTAAATTAAAGTTCCATGTACAAGGGCCATTTCAGCACTAGACTGTTATAGCACTATTGTTCCACTTTCAACATCCTATGGAATCCTGGGGTTTGCAGTTTAGGGAGGGGCCTTAACAGTCTAGTGCAGAAATGGTCAAAGAAAGCCCTATTATGTACCTTCCTGTGATGAAGGATCCAATGACCAGTTTGTGAATTTATTTTATTGTATCTATTTATTATATATGTAGGATGCCTTTCTCCTGGAATGGGACTTCACAGAAAACTTGTATTGGCATGTCTGACCACATGAGTCAATGCTTAGTAGATCCTTGCAACTTGAAATAGAACAGAATTTGCCAATGACACCTACAAGATCCAAAGAAGCTTCAACAGGAATAATCTAATATTGTATTCATTTACTCAGCTAACTATCTTCCTTGCACTGCCTAGAGAATTGTATCCTTGTTAATTTTGTCAGGGATTCCAGGCAGGGAACCCTGGGAAAATGATCAGCCCACTGCAAAGATGTTGCATCATGCCCCAGCTGTGGGTAATTGCAAGGTTGCATAAGAAACTGGGGTCGTGTGCAGATGGTAGAGGGAGGTGTGCAAACCTCTACCTGATTGGTTGTAGATATGTATATAACAAAGCAATGCCAGTATGTATTTGTCTGTTGACCAAACCTGGTGCCTGGCGCAAGCTTTTGTCCGTCTGTCCTATGTTTTGTATATAACGGAACTTTGCTGCAAGATAAAGTGCCTCCTGTTTTGGAAGAAACTCCTCTGTGTGTGAGTATCCTTACTGGGGAGCAAGGCTGCTGCTGTTGGCTCGCTGAACTCTGGATTTTCTGCTGCGTTTCCATGGGGCTGAAACTCCTATGATCCCCAACAAATTTTGCCCAGCATTGCCAATATATCCCAGTCATGTCTAGAAACCTCAGCCCACCAAAAATATACATTGTTCATTCTTCTGGATTAATTAGAAATGAAATGCACTTTTAACCATGAAAACATTATTCAGATTATACTGCCTACTTCTGCTGGCTGCATCAATTAGAAATAGCAAGGGTGTTTGCAAAATGGGCTGTTAAAAGCTTGTAATAATCAAGTCATTTTAAAAGAGTGACTTATGAAGCATTTTAATTCTTTGTTCCTTTTTTCCTTTTGCTGCACCAGTTTTGATGTTTCTTGTAATTTGATTTCTTGTAACCTGCTGAAGGTTTTAAAGGACAGGATAATAAATACTGATAAAGTGTCATTTCTTGGGTAGTCTCTTTCTTGGTTAGTCAGGCTTACACATTTGGCTAAACCTAGGTTGCTAAAGAAAGAAGATGCTGCCATTAAGAATACATTTTCCCAGATTTTGAATCTTGATTTCCCCACACTGAGCATTTTGTTAAAAACCCCTAACCAGTTTTGTCTTGTGGGAATCTACCCTTCTCCCAACTTCCTTGGCAGGTGAGAGGCAAGAAAGACAGAGAGCAATCACATTGACTCACAAAGGCCCTTTCCGCATGAGGAAGTTAAAACGGGCCAAGGCGTCCTGTCATGGAGGTCGTCCGCACCTTGGATTGGACTAGGTTCAGACTATTCACCTTAATTCCTCACCTTAGTCCAATCCAAAATGCCCCCAAGTGGTCCTCCAGCACGCTAAGTGAAGACTGGAAAAATCTGGTCTTTCAATCTTCTGGAGCACGCCATTTCGTACCTGCTCACTTGTGCAGATGTGCAGGCTTGCACCAATGCGAGCCTGCGATCAGTGGAGGGCGGGCCGTGGGCATGGTCAGCGTCAGAGGTTGGTCTGGACTCACGAAGAACAGGAAGCTGCCATTTTCAGCCTCAGCAGTGCGGATCTATGGACCTTGCACTGCTCCGATTCGCCCTGCAACAAGAAAGGAGCCCTGCAGAAGGGCTTAAGGGAAAGTCTGCGTTGCTTCGAAGAGAGAAGAACCGGTAAGTAACGGCACGGAGCGATTTACTCGCCTCATGCAGAAAGGGCCAAAGAAACAACGTCAGTAAGAATTCTAGGCTTTAAGAAAGCAGATTTCAGTAACTTACGGAAATACTGGGAGTGATCTCATGATCAGGAATATTAAAAGAGAAGAGAGTTTGTGATGGATGGGAGTTTCTTTAAAGTGAGACGTTGAGGGCACGGAGGAAATCATCAAAGAGGAATTCAAACAAATAGCCAGCATGCTTTTATTGCATTCTCCTCCTCCTCCTCTTCTGTTTATTTATATCCTGCTTTTCCCCAACTTTGGGCCTCACAGTGGCTTCTATATTTCAAAATTTTCCTCCATTGATTCTAGTGGATATCCATATTGCCTTTTGCTATCTATGGTCCTTTCCACAGCTTACTTTGTTCCGGCTCTGGGATGTGGGGATCGCGCGAGCAGCCTCTGCCAAAAGGCTCTCCCTTCCCTGCTGCTTCAGCTCTGCACGAGCTGCCTGCTAGCGTGAGACCCCCGCCTCTTCCTTCTGCAGTGCAGCCTGGGACCTTCCCAGGCTGCACTGGGGTAGGAAGCACAACCGGCCCAGCTCCAGAGGCTGTGTGCGATCAGCCCCTGCTAGCCCCTGGAGCATCGCACGATTGTGTGTGTGTCATGCAGATCGCTCCTCACTATCGCGTGACGCTCCAGGCTCTCTTTCGCATGGAAAATACCGTGCGAAAACGGCCTAAAACTTTGGTCCTTTCCATACAGACAACATAATACTTGAGGCATTCTGCTACTTGCACAGACCATTAGAATGACGAAATTTCAGACAGACTGTATTAAGGCTCCACAATTTATAGACACTAATCTCTTAATGACATGGAACTAGTGAGAAAGGCTGGGAATAATAAGGTGGCTAACCACATAATCATACCACAACCCAAAGAAGAAAAGTAAGTCTCTGCTACTGAGCAAGAGGCTGACTCTTGCAGATACCTTCTCCAGTCCAGGACCTCAAAGATTTACACATCTCCTGCTTTACAAATGTAAAACATGAGCCTTGAAGGTGAGCAATGGTACTTTCCTGAAGTTTCTCTCCAAGGCCCTTACCACATGACATTGACATCCCAGCATGGCAACATGTTGGTCCTGGTCCAGGACGCATGCTATCGCATGACATAGTTGCTGACCAGGTGCTGTCGCATCTTCATGTGTTGCAAACGTGCCGTATACCATTACTGGAAAAAAATTGGTAATGGCCCCTATGACAAACCCTGGGGGGGGCATAGCAACAGAGCCACTCTAGCAACCAAGAGGATTTAAATTGATTGGTGATTGACTATGGAACCCAGGCTAGCCAGAGGGAGGGGCTAGGTGGGGGGAGTGAGCCTAACAAAAAAATAACTGAAACAGAGTTTGTGGAGAGAGAAGGGGAGAGAGAGAGATCCATCTGAGAGTGTGAAAGAGGAAAGAGAGTGTTTGCTGCATTAAAAATACAAGTATTGTTCTGTTTGCTAATCTTTAACTTGCCTTCTACCTTTTCCTTTGTCAGGTTGTTCAATAAAGATTTGGTTATATTTTTGTAAAGAGCAGTCTCCATAAAGTGCCTCTTCAATCTGGATTGGTTCTACACGCTACCACCAGTGACACAGTCATTGGGGTACACTCAAACTATGCTTGGCCCTATATCTACCAGGGTGTGGATTTAGAGAAAGCAGTAGAGAGATATAAATGTGGAGAAGGAGCCAGTGGGTTGCAGAAATATAGAAGGGTGCTGCTTCTCTAGGAAGGGAGAATTCAAAGCAGACCTGATTTGTCATAGCCTTGGCTTGGCCCAGATCTCCACGTTTTGATAGCCCCTTTCTCGCAATGATCCTGTCAGCTGTGGGCATACGGTAAGAGCGGAAGCACTTGATAGCACTTCCTTCTGCAGTGCAGCACAGGAAGAAGCGGAGAAAGAGACCTGCCATTCACACTATACTCCACAAGGAAGAAGAGTGTCCCTAACACTACCCATCCACTGGCATCTGACTAGGTGCTGTGGGGAGCATTCAGGTCCCGATCCCATCCTGGCAATGGCACTGCCAGGATCCCACTGGAACAAAGTGCTATTGTGCCATAGCGAGGTAAGAGCTCATTGCTCAGGTTTAGAATGAAAACAGAAAAATCAATGTAAGATAAATAATACATAAACACATATGCATTTCCATGAGCCTTAGCCAATATTTTACTACCCAGAGAACTAACTTTATATGCTCCAATCTCTGATGTGAAAGACAGATGGTAATTTTCATTTTGTAGAGATTAGCCTGTAGGCTAGGAGGCTGATCCAAAACAATGTTTTCTTTTAGATGGGGGTGGTGGTGGAGTGAGTCTCACTCTGGTGTTTCTTTCTGCACACAACAGAAGGCTATTCCTCCCAAAAGCTAAAAGGAAATAAACATTCAGATACATAAATTTCAGACCAACAAAAAGTGGATTGTTTTTGAACTTGAGGAGTTCCAACCTAGCATGGATTTTATATTTTTATATAATTTTTTTAAAAAAATATCTTTTATATATTTGTGCCCATCAAACTGGCAGCTAGAGCTTTAATTTATAACCTAACTGTTCAGCTGGAAAGGCTCCCCAGATGGCTTATGGATCAAGGAAGTGAACGAGGAGAAGAGGGCAGTTGGCTTACAATCAGAAAGACATGAAACAAAAGGAAAACGGAAGCAAACTCTGGCACAAATTCTTGTAGCATCATTCCCATCCCAGAAGGAAGGGGGGGGGGGAATAAATTCAATAAACAATTTGGAAGATAATGCTAATACTAGCCAATTGGCATGGAACCAGGTTGTTCGTCATTCAGAATCAGACCTTGTTAGCCTTCCATGAAGTAACCTGGTGACATAACCTTCCTGAAAGTGGCTGTAATGCAGCCAGATTGATTGGTTGGTTGATTGATTGATTTCAGAAAGATGCGGTCTTCCTGGTGGAGTTCTCCAGACGGAAGGAAAAGGAATGAGGTTATAATTCATCTTCCCTTTTTGTAGAGCAGAGCTTTCCAAAATGTGTGTTATGACACATTAGTGTGTTGTCTGCAGTGTGTAGGTGTGTTGCATGAATGTAACGGGTGAAGGAGCTGCTGCCACCACTGCCACCCTGGGCTGAGGAAGACCCCAGTGAGGGCAGTGGCGGCAGGCCAGGTCCAGGTGGAGGGGCTCCCTCCCCCGCCACTGCCACCCCCCTGGGCTGAGGAAGACCCCAGTGAGGACGGCAGTGGTGGCGAGTCAGGCCCAGGTGGAGGGGCTGCTTACATTTACTGAATTACTGTGTTGCAAGATGATGAATGTCTAAAAAGTGTGTCACCAACATGAAAAGTTTGGAAAGCTCTGGCGTAAAGGATGGGAGGCAGTCCCCACTGCTCAGTTACCTCCCTCCCCCCAGCTATATAATGGCCGTAGTGTTTCTTCCATGGCTTGGCAAAAGTCAGGGAGAGGAGAGGTGTGGAGCTGCACAAATGGAGTGTTACTCTCTACTGATGTGAAGCAGGATGTCATCTGTAGAAAAATGAGGAAATGCATTATCAAAAAAGAATAAGTCTGTAGGTCAGTTTGTTTGGTTCAGCGTACTACTATTATGATAAGTGGTATAGTGCAGATGGTGAATAGTGAATAATTCACACATTAAGAAAGAAAAGAAGGAGGAATGCTACGGTGAATGATAGAGCAGAAAGCATTCGCCATTCCATGGAAGATTCACAGAGTGGACTGAAGGGGATCTGGCTTTTAGCTATAACTTGTCAGACTTAAGTGGGGAGAATAGAATCGTTCAAATAAGCTGGTCTCAACCACTTTGATTTGTGTCCAGAAATGGTCAGATGGTCAGTGAAGCTGTTGTAACCAGTGACATACAAATCAAACATAATCTGGCCTGCATGTGTTTCAGCAGGCTGCGTACTCTTTTCTCTGTCATCCAAAGTGTGAGTTTACTTTATTTTTTCTACAATTAGGAGATTTAGTGTTGGAAATAATGCACAAATTAACAGGAATTTTTCTACATACAGGGTTACATAATATGAATACGAAGCTACACATACACATTTGAAAAAGAAATGTATTTCTTCTCCCTTCTCTTTTATTTTCCCCTTTTCATCATAGACTTGGAAGAGACCACAGTGGCCACCAAGTCAAACCCCATTCTGCCATGCAGGAACAAACACTCAAAGCACCCCCAGCAAATGGCCATCAAGTCTCTGTTTAAAACCTCCAAAGAAGTAGACTCCACCACACTCCACCACACTCCAGGGCAGTGGTATATTCTTCCTGAGGTTCAGGTAAAATCTCTTTTACTGCAGTTTGAATCTATTGCTCCTTGTCCTAGTCTCCGAAACAGTGAAAAACAAGCCTGTTCCCTCTTTGATATGACATCCTTTCAAATATTTAAATATGGCTCTCATGTCCCCTCTTAACTTTCTCTTCTGCAGACTAAACATACCCAGCAACCTAAACTTCTCCTCATAGGGCATGACTTCCAGACTCCTCACCATTTCAGTGGCCTTCTTTTGGACATGTTCCAGCTTGTCAATATCCTTCTTGAAATGATGTGCCCAGAACTGGATACAGTATTACAGATAAGGTTCTTCCTAACGTTTAGGTGAAATCTCATTTCCTGCCATTTGAATCTGTTGCTCCATGTCCTAGTTTCTGGAGTAGCCATAAACAAGCTTGCTCCATCTTAACATGAAATCCCTTCCAATATTTAAACATGGCTATCATGTCACCTCTTAACCTTCTTTTCATCAGGCCAAAGTTACTGGGCCAGATGCTCCTACACAATGATATGATTTAACTGGGAAATATTATTTGGCATGAAATACAGACTACATCCTGCTATGGCTGAGAAGCCTGCTGTCAATGAGGAACTGGCCATGCATGTGCGTTGTGAAACTAAGTCAGATCAGGAGCTCAGGGCATGGTTAGGGTCAGGGAGGCTCTGGTGATGATGGACTTGCAAGTGTCCCCCAACAGCTTGACCTTTAGAAACAATAGTACTGAAAACTGCCTCCATGGAATGACCGATTCAACCCTCTTACTTTCACTGAAACTCTCTTTTTGTTCCCTCACCTGTCCCCCCATTAAGGAGCTATCATGATTCCCTTCAGTCCTTTGTCACCTAATGCTAAGGTCATTAGCTCATTCTGGACACCACTATCTACTCTGCTAGACAGCCATGAACACCTTCCCCCTCAGGGTGGAAACAGGGTATTTAAACCCTGGCTGTAAGCCAGATAGCTCATAGTACTCTGGACATAGGCCATCACTCTGCTGCTCTGATTTCTGTTTCGTACTATCCTCAAATCCTTAGTCTGGGCCACATTGCTTCATCTCTTCACTCCAGAAAGGTAAATATTACCCACTTTGCCCTAACTCCTCACTATCCATTTTTTCCTCCCTTTCCTTCATAATCCTTGTGTGATTATGAGACTGCTTGGATCTTGTGTGCATGTAATTATTAATTGCCTCCAATAAAACAAATATTCTTTGAATCTCTGGGTGGTGTCCCTGCATTAGAAATAGCAAAAGCAATAGCATGTGTATTTCTATACTGCTTATCAGCTACGTGCTCTCTAAGTGGTTTACAATGTGTTAGCTAATTGCCCCCAACAAGCTGGGTACTCATTTTACTGACCTGCAGAAGGACAGGAAAAAAGGGTGAGTCAATCTGGAGGCCAGAAGGTTTGAACTCACAACCTTGTGGCTGCATTACCGGCATTTAACCACTGCACCACCAGGGCTCCTGGATCAATACAGGTATACAACGTTTTAAAAGATCCTGTTAGGTTACTCCCCTCCCACAGGCCTCCTCTTTAAGTTAATATTCCCCACCGTTTCACAGAAGCATGGGCATTGTTGCTGGACCCTGGGTCACTCTCATTTTGGGGTGACACTAACTGCTCATATTTCAAAGCCACAATCATGACTTGCAATAGATGACTGCATGTGGGATTTTGCATAATATTCATCAAGAGGAATTTCACAGCTGTTAATAGTACTATCTGAATCACAAGAGTGATTTCTGATGTAATAACCTACAACCTTAAGCTAGTTCTAAGAATCTTTGTTGTCATTGTTGTTCAGAGGCATTTTTTAAAAAACAGCATTGCTATTTTCAGGTGGCATTAGTGTGTGGAAAGTAGTTCCATGGGACAATGAGTTTTGAACATTTATATGTAACAAAGAAGGAAAAACACCCTTCAGTTCATTAATATTCAGGAATTACAAATTCCTACCACTGCTTGATAAAACTCTTACAGAATTCTATAGGTAGTAATGGAAGGAAGGAACCAGCATACATAACGTATATACACAGTATGGTCGCTTCTTTTTTGCCCACATGCATTTCAGAAACAATATCAGCCAGAATTTTCATGTATCGTAGGGTCTTTCCACATCACACTGTTATCACAGAATCACAGAAATGTAGAGTTGGAAGAGACCACACGGGCCATCCAGTCCAACCCCCTGCCATGCAGGAACACCCTCAAAGCACTCCCGACAGATGGCCATCCAGCCTCTGCTTAAAAACCTCCAAAGAAGGAGATTCTACCACACTCCGAGGCAGCATATTCCACTGCCGGACAGCCCTGACCGTCAGGAAGTTCTTCCTGAGGTTCAGGTGGAATCTCCTTTCCCGCAGCTTGAATCCATTGCTCCTTGTTCTGGTCTCTGGAGCAGCAGAAAACAAGCCCTCTCCTTCCTCTACATGGCACCCCTTCAAATATTTAAACATAGCTATCATGTCCCCTCTTAAGCTTCTCTTCTGCAGACTGAACATACCCAGCTCTCTAAGTCTATCCTCATAGGGCATGGCTTCCAGGCCCTTCACCATTTTGGTCACCCTCCTCTGGACCTGCTCCAGCTTGACCATGTCCTTCTTGAACTGGGGTGCCCAGAACTGGACACAGTATTCAAGATGAGGTCTAACCAAAGCAGAGTAGAGTGGTACCAGTACCTCCCTCGATCTAGACACCATACTCCTATTGATGCAGCCGAGAATTGCATTGGCTTTCTTGGCTGCCGCACCACATTGCTGACTCATGTTCAGCTTGTGGTCTATTAAGACTCCTAGATCCCTTTCACACGTACTGCCATCCAGCCACGTGTTCCCCATCCTATATTTCTGCATTCCATTTTTTCTACCTAAGTGTAGGACCGTACACTTCTCTCTGTTGAATTTCATTTTGTTAGCTTTGGCCCAGTTCTCCAATCTATCCAGGTCATTTTGAATTCTGATCCTGTCCTCTGGCGTATTAGCAACCCCTCCTAATTTGGTGTCATCTGCAAATTTGATGAGCATGCCCTCTATTCCTTCATCCAAGTCGTTGATGAAAATATTGAAGAGCACTGGGCCCAGGACAGAACCCTGTGGCACCCCGCTAGTCACTTTTCTCCAGGATGAAAAGCAGCCATTGGTGAGCACCCTTTGGGAACGGTCAGTCAACCAGTTACAGATCCACCTGACAGTAGCCCTGTCCAGCCCGCATTGTATTAGCTTCTTTGCTAGAATGTCATGGGAAACTTTGTCAAAGGCCTTACTGAAATCGAGATATGCTACATCCACAGCATTCCCTTCATCTATCAAGCTAGTAACTCTATCATAATAAGATATAAGATTAGTCTGGCATGACTTATTTTTGAGAAATCCATGTTGACTTCTCGTGATTACTGCATTGCTTTCTAAGTGATTAGAAACTGACTGCTTAATGATCTGCTCCAGGATCTTTCCGGGTACTGACGTCAGGCTGACTGGGCGATAATTATTTGAGTCCTCTTTTTTTCCCTTCTTGAAGATGGGGACAACATTTGCCCTCTTCCAGTCTTCTGGAACTTCTCCTGTCCTCCAAGATTTCTCAAAGACCATAGCAAGTGGTTCCGAAATGACCTCTGCCAGTTCTTTTAATATCCTAGGATGCAATTCATCTGGCCCTGGAGACTTGAATTCATCCAGTGTGGCCAGGTATTCTTGTACCACCTCTCTACCTATTATGTACCGCATTTCCCCTGCTTCCTCCCCTGCTCCCCAACCACCAGGTTGAGTCCATGCATCCTTCTGGGAAAAAACTGAGGCAAAGAAGGTGTTAAGTAGTTCTGCCTTTTCTCTTCCCCCCGTTAGTAATTCGCCATCTTCTCTGCGCAGCGACCCTATCGCCTCTTTCTTTTTCCTTTTGCTGCGGACATATTTAAAAAAGCCCTTTTTATTGTGTTTAATGTCTCTGGCCAGCCTAAGTTCGTTCTGTGCTTTAGCCTTTCTGACCTTCTCCCTACACTTCCTGGCTACTTGCTTAAATTCTTCTTTGGTGGTTTCCCCCCTCTTCCATTTCCTGTACACGTTTCTCTTAACCCTTAGCTCAGCTGAGAGTTCTTTACTCAACCATTCTGGTTTCTTCAGGTGCCTTCCATTTTTCCTCCTTATTGGCACAGTTTTAGACTGTGCCTTCAGTATCTCCCTTTTAAGGAACTCCCATGCCTCCTGAACTCCTTTCTCTTTCACTATTCCTGACCACGGAATTTCAGCCAGCAGTTCCTTAAGTTTACAGAAGTCCGCTTTTTTAAAATCTAAGATGACTGTCTGGCTACACGTATCTTCTCCTTCCCACTGAATACCAAATTCCAATAGGGCATGGTCACTCCCCGCTAAAGATCCAACCACTTCTACCTCATTAACAAGGTCATCCCTGTTGGTCAGGATCAGATCTAGAATATTTGATTCCCTGGTGGCCTCTTCCACCTTCTGGACCATGAAATTGTCTGCAAGACAAGCAAGAAACTTGCTGGACCTTGCTGTCTTGGCAGAGTTTGACTGCCAACATATATCCGGGTAATTGAAATCTCCTATTATTACTGTATCTCTTCTTTTTGAATGCGCGGTCATTTGGTTGAGGAAGGCGTCATCAAGGTCCTCAGTCTGGGTTGGAGGTCTGTAGTAAACCCCCACCAGAATATCCCTATTGTTTCTTGCTCCCTTAATTTTTACCCAGATGCTCTCGACCTGGCTTTCTGGGTTTAAGTCATGGATCTCTTCACAGGTGAAAACATCCTTGACATACAAGGCTACTCCTCCTCCTTTCTTGTTTGGTCTATTTCTACAAAATAGGCTATACCCCTCTATTCCTACATTCCAATCCTGAGACTCATCCCACCAGGTCTCAGTGATGCCTATCAAATCGTATTTTTTTTTGTTGTACTAGGAGTTCAAGTTCATCTTGCTTGTTTCCCATACTCTGCGTGTTAGTGTAGAGACACTTAAATCCCCGGGCCCTTCCTGCAAGTCCTGTACTATAGTTTCTACTCCTTCCACCATTGGACGCTTGTACTACTTGGTCAATATAATTTGGGCCTTTCCCCCCTGCACTCGCCGTGTCTTTGCCCTGAATAATATTGTCTCCCTCCCCAGCAGAACTTAGTTTAAAGACCTCTTAATCCTCCGTGCAAGACTGTTTGCAAAAACATTCTTGCCAAGTTTCGTGAGGTGCAGCCCATCCCTTGCCAGAAGCCCACGTTCATGGAAATTCAGGCCGTGTTCCAAAAACCCAAACCGTTGCTGGCGGCACCATGTGCGGAGCCAGTTGTTGACCTCTGCTATCACCCTTTCCCTTTGTGCACCATATCCTTGAACAGGGAGGAGAGATGAAATGACCACCTGCGCACCAAGGTCCTTAAGCTTTGTCCCCATAAGCTCGTAGTCCTTTGCAATGTGGTAAAAGCTGTGCCTCGCAGTGTCATTGGTTCCGACATGAACCAAAATGAGGGGCTTATGGTCAGTGGGCTTGACTAGCCTGGTTAGCCTCTCCGTTATGTGGTTGATCTTGGCCCCAGGAAGACAGCAGACTTCTCGATTGAACTTGTCGGGTTTGCAAATTGCCGTTTCAGTTCCTCTGAGCAAGGAGTCCCCAACAACCAGAACTCGCCTCCTCTGAGGTTATAGTGCTATCATTCCACTTTCAACACCCTGTGGGATCCTGGCGTTTGCAGTTTAGGGAGGGGCCTTGAGAACTCTCAGCCAGAGAGCTCTTTGGCCTCAGTCAACTACAAACCCCAGAATTCCACAGGATGTTAAAAGTGGAATGATAGCACTATAGCAGTGTAGTGCGGAGAGGCCCCTAGTTTACAAGGAAATTAAAAGACCACAATAAAATGTAATACAACGTTTGTTGTTGTGTGCCTTCAGGTTGTTTCTAACTTATGGCAACCCTAAGGAAAATCTATCACAGGGTTTTCTGGGGCTGAGTGTGTGTGATACACCCAAGGTCACCCAGTGGGTTTCCGTGGCCAAGCAGGAAGCAAACCTTGGTCTCCAGGGTTGTAGTCCGGTGCTCAAACCACTACCATCATACTGCTTATGATTCTTGGCAGAAGCTGCCTTGGCTTCCAGAAGCAGTATGGGAAAAACCACCTATTCTGAGTTGCTGCTATTAAAATGACAAAATCCCAAATCCAGAAAACAACAATATCTTTATTATCCAATCAAAATGCACAAAAGACAAAAATTGGAGCGCACCCAATAAAATCCATAAGAATAAAGGGAGGCATGTCTCCAAGTACTCAGTGGATGGTTGTTTTTATTTTTATAAAAGCCCAATGCATTTTGGCCTATATATATTTCAGTGGCCTTCTCCAGGGGCAGTACAGGGAGTACACAGGCAGAGAAGATTGAATTTCTCAAGGCATCTCTGTACTGTTAACACCTGGAGAAACTTTTAGGTGCTGTATAGGTAAAACTTGCCAATTGTAGTCCAAATGAAAGAGTTTTATCTTTGTTTGGGATTGAAACCTCAAATGGTTAAGTCCTGATCCATTAACTCCCTCTTGTTAAAGCTTTCCCTCTTGTAGCAAAATTCACTGTCTTCAAATCCAGGAGAGATATTCAAGGGTAACTGTGTTGGCCTTGCAGCAAATTATAACAAAATTGCTGTTTTGTAGATTTTGGATTTTGTTGTATTTTGGTGCAGGGCCAACATGGCTGCCCTGAATATGTTTACAGTTAAATTAGTTGTAGTTGAAGCTCCCAAGCCTATAGTGATTTTCATCTTGAAAGCTATTATTGGATAAATTAGGTCTATTAGCTGAGAACACATTTGAGCCTTTATTACAACAAATAGACATAGGTCCGCATACTATTTGCATATGCTAGTTTCTGAGTATAGCTGCAAACTTTGACATAATTATTGGCATTGAAATGTAGAAACAGTGCATCTCAGTACTGTGGGAAAAACTGACGACGTGACTTGTGAGCCTTTTCTTTCTTTCTTTCTTTTGCTGCAGAATCAAGGCTCTTTCTTCATCCCTATTGGGATTCTTTATACCGGACTCCCTTCAAAAAAAGAAGAGAAGACAGAAGACTATTATTTGTAAATTAGGTACATGGCCACCACCCACCTATTGCAAAAAAGGAGAGGTGGCATGAAAAGCCCACTCCAGTGTTCTTGCTGAGAAACTAGCATTCTTTGGGGTCTTCATCAGCAACAGCCATTCTATCTGGCTATAACAGAAGAAGAAATAGAACTAAAGGGCACACTCTGGGTGGGATGATCACATGGGCAGTAAGTTTGACTGGCTGGGGAACAAAATGAAAAAACAAAAATTCAAACTGTAGAGGGATGATGAAACTAGAAATGCATGTGCAGACAGCTGGAAAACATGGGAGAAATACACCAGTAATCTTCTTTCTGTGCCTAAATTAGTATTTGATTAGCCTGTAATCAAACCACTGCAAACAGCTTTTTCCCCTCTACCCAAGGGACTGACACTGCATCCCCCTAACACATGGGAAACTATATCAATGTCCCTTTTAATAAGGAGTCCTGCTTATTTCACAAATAGTTTAAGCAGACCATGCAATAACCCTGTTTTTTTCAGGAACGTCACTAGGAAACTAGTGGATCCTACCCCAGTCCTTGTCTTAAAAAATTTACAGATTGATTAAAAAGTGCCTGTTAAAAGTGTTTGCATTGTAAGCCCTTTAAAAGTCACAGGAAACAAATGAGTTGTTAGAAGCAGGGATAGTAATGAAGATGCAACAAAATTGTGACAAGGGAGTGACCTTGGGACCTGTTGTAGGGGGACAATATGCTGGCTCAGAAAAACAGTGGAGAGGCTGTTATGATTGGCAAGATGTCTTGTGGCAATGGAAATGCTGATGGGGAGAGTGTATTTTTCCACATGTATGACAGACAAATAGACAGGAAGGACTGTGTGAAAGAGGTGGCAGGAAGAGAGAAAAAGAGGTGGAGGTGTTTGTGCATCTCTGTCTTAGAGGAAGGAAATTTGCAAAACCATCTCTTGAGTATTCCTTGCCTGAGAAATCCTTATGAAATTCATGAGGTTGTTATAAGTTGACAGGTGACTTGAAGATACATACTGTCTGGTTGGCTTTATTCTTCCTGCCATGTAATGCCACCTACAGTAGCCCCTCCACATTTGCAAGGGTTGGGGCACAGAACCCTTGCAAAAGTGGAAAAATGCAGATAACTCCCCCTCTGCGATTCCCCTCCTGTTTCCCTCCAGAGCTTCTCCCCTCCCATTCCTTTGCCTATGGCACCAGTTTGTTGCAGGGTGGGGTGTGTGTGTGGGAAACAACCTAAAAGGCTTACTGGTACTTTCCTCTTAGACAGAGAAGAGAGGAGTTTTGGAGTTCTAATTACTTCTGGTAGCCATCTTGAGAAAGGAGCACTTGACCAATCAGCAGTCAATACACAGCAGAATGTACAGCCACATGGCAGAGAGGCCACACCCAAAAGGAAAAAAAACCCCTCCATTTTAAATGCAAGCCTTGCAAGCCTGGGGTGAGGAATGCAAGGGAATGAGAGGAGAAAATAGAGAGGGAAAGGCATGCATGTGCCTTGAAAATAACCAAATTTGCAAAGGTCAAACCCATGAATGTGGAGGGAGGAATGTAATTCTTTGGTGTTCAAAAATGGGCTTTATTGTGTTGTAAGGGGATGATGAGACTGGGTGAGAAACAGTGTGCTGGAAATGAAGGATTGTTACTTTAACAATCATTGATAAGCATGAACAAACACAGCTGCAAAGTCATAAAGTGGGCAGGCAGAATGTAAGTCTGGGAAGACTTGTTTTAATTAGCTGTCAAATAGAATGCTCACATTTGCTAATTTGAAATGTGACAGCTTATAAGGAACTGCAAATCCATTAGTTCCTTAATCTTGGCAATTGCTAAGGTGTGCTGTGTTTTCTTCTCTGTTCTGAATAAAGCTTTTGAACCCATCTAAGCTTGTTCCCTTAACTCAAAGCTAGCCAGTACCTGACATATGCACACACCTATATCTCTGTGTGGAGGGAAGTTGGTGGAAGACTAGAGTCTGCCTCTGCATTATGAATATTCCTTTGAAAGTAACAACAGAACTGTAGACATATTTACTCAGAAATAAGTCTTTACTGCTTACTGCTAGATGAACAAATGCTTCACCACACATGAATCAATTTTCATTTGCAAAATGTTGGCAATTATGGTGTGAGACTAGGTCGTCCAAAAAAGTGTGCCCAAAATAAGATTTTCTTGCAGGGGTAAAAGGAACAGCGGTGCTTAATGAAATCATAATTACATTCCAAACTGACCTCTATTTAGAATTATTTTTCTCCCTTGCAATGTCTGCAATTGTATCTTATGCCACAGGTTGCTCTGTTGCTCTAGTGTTGGTGGTGGCAGCTAAAGATTTATCAACACTTGCTTTTTCTGCATCTCTCAGGTTTGTGTATAATTCAGGGATGGGGGAGCAGCAATGTCTTATTGCATTTTTACAGCAAATAGCCAGTATAAAATAATATGGCATAATTGTGTTTGTATTACTGCTGACTTGCCAACCAACTGCCAGTTTATATGCAGAATACATAATTGAATAGGTAAAAGCTTCTCAACAACATCACAGGTGGCAAAATCTGATCACTTTGAATAAACAGAAAGTGGAAGGGGGCTGTACAAGATTCTGATATAGAAGTTAATATGTCAAAAGTAATACCAATATGGACAGGGGGGACAGATGCAAAACAGAGTTATACTCCAGAAGTAACATAGGAGTGAGAAAGGCTTTACTTATTACATTACTTTACATATATATATATATTCTAGCTATTTTTAAAAGTACAAGAGGTCCTCTATATCCATGTAACCAGCACCCATAGTTTCTATTGTCCACGCTGAAATGCAGTCTGAAAGCATTTTGTTCCCATCTTTTTTTGGACCACGCATTTTTGTTAATTGTTATGGTTTTATCAATTGTGTACTGGCATTGGACTGCAAATAATGGTTACAAAGCCTTCTTTCTCTTAGATCCTAAGATTCTGTCCATTTTCAGGGCCTTCTCTCCAAGCTGCATACTCATCTCAATACCTGCATCATTCATCTCATTGGGAAAAAAAAGCATTTTGGACTTACAGTGAGATGGTAGCAAAAAGTAGGCAGCTTTATGAAAAACTCCTAAAACATGCTCAATTGAAGGTTTGTTGAAATTCCATGGTCAAGAATACTGAAAGAGAAAGGAGTTCATGAGGGATTGGAGTTTCTTAAAAGTGAGATACTAAAGGCACAATTTAAAACTGTGCCAATAAGGAGGAAAAATGGGAGGTGTCAAAAGAAACCAGAATGATTGACTAAAGAACTCTCAGCTGAGCTAAGTGTTAAAAGAAACATGTACAAGAAATGGAAGAATGGGGAAATCATCAAAGAGGAATTCAAATAAATAGCCAGGATATATAGGGAGAAGGCCAGAAAAGCTAAAGTGTGGAATGAACTCAGGCTTGCCAGGAAGATTAAAAACAATAAAAAGGGCTTTTTAAAGATATGTCTGCAACAAAAGGAAAAACAAGGAAATGATAGGGCTGCTGCATGGAGACGATGGCTAAGGACTAACAGGGGCAAGAGAGAAGTCAGAACTACTCAACACCTTCTTTGCCCCAGTTTTCTCCCAAAAGGATAGAAGTACTCAACCGGGGGTGGGGGTGGGGAGCAGGCGGGGAAGTGGGGGGAATGCAGCTCAGAAAAGATAGAGAAGTAGCACAGGAATACCTGACTACACTAGATGAATTCAAGTCTCCAGGGCCAGATGAATTACACTCAAGGATATTAAAAGACTGGCAGAAGTAATTTAAGAACCACTGGCAATAATCTTTGAGAACTCTTGGAGAACATGAGAAGTCCCAGCAGACTGGAGGAGGACAAATGTTCTCCCCATCTTCAAAAAGGGAAAAAAAGAGGACCCAAATAATTATCGCCCAGTCAGCCTGACACGGCCAGAGCTGTCTGGCAGTGGAATATGCTGCCTTGAGTGTGGTGGAGTCTCCTTCTTTGGAGGTTTTTACACAGAGGCTGGATGGCCATCTGTCAGGAGTGCTTTGATGTGAGTTCCTGCATGGCAGCAGGTTGGACTGGATGGCCCCTGTGGTCACTTCCAACTCAATGATTCTGAGATGTCAGCAGCCAGTTATATCGATAGTGACCAACTGGCAAAGCTCTCTGGTGACAGGAAGCAATCAGGGCCCATATTGTTTTGCTTTTGGTGGCATTCCAGACACTGGGGGGCAAACAAGCCTCTGGAGATGTCAGGTGGATTGGTAAAGACTGGGATGTTCCCTATTGCTTGCAAAGCCATTACCTCAGCACTAAAAGTTTTTAAAAATTAATAATGGAAAAAGCTTTAATTCAAAACACTCCATTGGAGACAAGACAACTATTCCTTGACAAATATGGTTCTACGGAGGAGAAGAGTGAGTGGCTGAACTTCCAACTTCTTAAGTTTAAAATAACCCTGCCATAGTTGTGATAGTGTGGCACTTAAAACAACAACTAAATCTGCTTTTTACACACCTGAACTGAAATTACAGAGAACAGTTTAAAAACTGACTGGAATTTGGAAATTAAACAGTAAAGAAATAACGCAAGTAATTTTTGCCATGGGAAGCTGATAACACCCAAGGTCACGCTGCTTTGAACAATAACAAGAAGTGAACTTTTCTTTGAATCTTTGAGCTCATAACCTTCTTTTAACAGAAGTTGAGGATGGAGTGGCTGAGCTTATTTACATTGCATTGACACTGGTGGTAACACCAGGAATAAAAGCAATAATCTTAAACAGAGAACAATCTAAAGCAGATTGGAATGAATTGAGAACATGGAATTTTGACAACTGTAATTGAATTTGATGTCTGTTTAATAAGTATTGCAGGAAAGGAAAGGAAGAAAATAATAGTGAGATAAATGTAGAGTGGGGGGAGATAAAATAGCCTGACAACTATCAAACTTGAAAGATGTCAAAAGAACAGGGGAGAGATGCTGCCAGGATGGCAAAGAAAACTCTAGAGGATGAAACAAAAATACCACTGGGACAGAGAAAAGAATCCACAGACCAGACCAGGGAGGTGGAAGCAAATCAAATGCAGGTGGCAGAGATAAAAAAAGATGAAAGATGAATTAATGGCAGAAATACAAAGCTAAGGACTAAATCAGGTTCAAAGGAGATTAAAAGAATGAAGGAAAAGTTCAAGAGTTCAAGTTCAAGGATGCAAGAATTCTCAACAAAAATGAAATTCGATTTCAAAGAAATAAAAGTCTCCCTAGCTCAGACTGACATCAAGATAAAGCATTTGAAAGATAAATTAGAAGATACAGAGATATAAACCAGAATTCTAGAAGAAGCAAAATGAAAGATGGTATTAGAACAAGAGAAGAACTTAGATACATTGGCTGTGTTGGAAATGAAAGACAGAAATGCCTGAGGATATGCGGGATACCAGGAAAGGAAAATGACAATAAAAATGCCAAGTGTGTGAAGCTTTGGAGGGGTTTTTATAAATGCAAGGGACAGAAATTATGGCTGAAATTGACCACATTTATCAAATAAATTCAAGAATAACTAAACAAAGAAATCATTCATGAGATGCGGATAATTTACTTTGTCAAAAAAAGGAGCATGAAAGACCAAGTATTGCAATGGCAGTTCACAATCAGACTCCAAGTGGATGGAAGAGAAGTATAAGTTTTCAAAGATTTATGTACCAACCAGAATTTTAAGAAGAAGAAAAGACTACACTTTTCTAACACTCAAGCTTAGATAAAGTGGATTTTCTTCAGGTGTGGAAATGTTGAAGGTGTCATGGGCCATTTTAAGCAAAGGAGATATGATTTGGACTCAATCTCAAAGGCAAGAGATTTTTTTAAAGAAAGTTGAAAATGAGTTGAATGGAAGAAGAATACCAAAATAACTGACAAAAGAGGCCGCTTCAGATCTGGAAGAAGATAAAACCTATTTGGCACAGGTAAAATCAGACTCTGTTGGAGAAGATAACTGAAGATGATGGTGAAGTTTTAGTCCTTCAATGTCAAAAGGATAAATTTGGTGGATAAAACATGGAAGGTCTTTCATTATTTGATTTGATCTCTCTTGAAACCCATATACAAAACCAAGTTGTCAAATATTTGAAAAGTTCCAAATGAGGAAAAGACTTCACTTCATACACAGACACAAAGAAAAAAGGCATTGTAATATAGGCCAAAGCAAATTTGTTGTCTGAAATTTTTTTTCAAGACTCAGAGGGACATGTAATCAGAATACAGATTCAACTCCATGGTCTATAGGCGTTAGTGCTTGGGCTGTATATACCAATCGAAAATCAATCTAAATCTTTCGAGAAATTATTTGAAAAGAATCTTGGACTTGAAAATTGATAAATTCATATTTCTGGGTGACTTCAGTGGAGTCATACATTGTAAAATTGATAGACTGACACAAAAAAAGATAAGAGAAAAACAGGGGAAGTTACCAAAATCCTTTTTTTACTTCATCAACAACCCAAATTTGATAGAAGCCTGGAGAACTTGATATGGATCAGTGAAGGAATACACTTTTTACTTGGATATGCACAAATATTTTTTCTAGAATTGATATATTTTTGACCTCCATGTTTCCCTTTCTTGTTCTTGTCTCTTTTAAATCTTAGTTCGTTTGGAAGTTACATCCATCCTGGTTTCTTTAAACTCCTCTCATTTTAACTCCTCACTGGAATTGTTTGAAATTGTGTCTTCAATATCTCATGTTTAAGAAACTCCCATCTATCTATCATCTATCCCATCTCCTTTAGTATTCCTCACTGTGAGAGTATTTCCCTTAGTTTTCTGAAATCAGCTTTCTTAAAGTCTAGAATGTGTGTCTGACTATACTCGGCTCCCTTTTTTTACTCTATAACAAACTCTAGAAGAGCGTGATCATTTCATTTCCACCTAAGGATCCCATCACTTCCACCCCATTAACCAGGTCATCATTGTTGCTGAGCATCAAATCTAAAATAACTAATCCTCTTGTTGCCTCTTCCAAATTCTGAAATTTTCTGCAAGGAAAGTAAGGAATTTATTGGATTGTATATTCTTGCCAGAATTTGATTTCCAACAAATATCAGGATAGTTGAAATCTCCCATTACTACTACATCTTTCCTTTTTGAATGTTTGATTGCCTGTTTCAGGAAGGCATCATTCACGTCAGCAGTTTGGGTTGGGCGTATGTAGTAAACCCCCACAATGGCATCACGGTTGTTTCTCTGCCCCTTAATTTTTATCCAGATACTCTCAACTTGGCTTCCAGGATTTAAGTTGTGGATCTCTTCACAGGTGTAAACATCTTTGACATATAATGCTACTTCTCTCCTTTTCTGTTTGGTCTACTTCTTTGAAATAGGTTATACCACTCTATTAGTACATTTAAATAAATGAGATTCATCCTACCAGGATTCAGTGATGTCTATGATATTATATTTGCTTTCCTGTGTTAAGAGTTCAGGTTCATCTTATTTTGTCTTCCATGCTTTTAGCATTAGTAAAAAGATATCTAAGACCATAGGTCATTCCCCTAGCTGCTTATTTAAGGTTTTCCCCCCCTTCCACTGTTGAGTTCTTGTACTATTTGCCCAGTTCTGCCTATGTCATTCAGCCAATTATCTCCAGCACTTGATGAACTCCTGACCTCAAGAATACTCTCTCTTGCTCCCATATATCTCAGTTTAAAGCCTTCCTGAGACCCATATGAGACTCTTTGCAAAAACATTCCTTGCATCTAAGATTACTAAAGGAACCTGCTGGTGCAATGTCAGGTCACTATCAATCATCTTTTAGACTTTTTGGAAAAGAAGAAATGTCCCTGTAGATTGGAGAACAAATGTTGTACCAATCTTCAAAAAGGGGAAGAGAGGAGCAAAAAACCTACCAGACAGTCAGTTTGATGTCAACACGTTAAAAAGTTCCAGATCAGACCATTCAATGGTCAGTCCGTGTGTCGTTAGAAAGGAATACTGGGATTACTAAGAGCCAGTATCGGTTTCACAAAAACAATTCATGCCAAACTAATCTAATCTCTTTTTTTTTACAGAGTTAGAAGCTTGGTTCATCAGAGGAATGCTATGAATGTAGTATACTTTGATTCCAGTAATACTTTTGACAATATCCCTCATGATATTCTTGCAGGCAAGCTGGTGAACTGTGGACTGGACTGTGGACTTAGAGCTTGGTTGACAGACTACACTCAAAGATTGCCCACTCATGGTTGCTGGGGTGCTTTGGGGTTCTATCTTGGGTCCGTGTTTCTTAAAATATCTCTATAAATTATTTTGGTGATGGAATAGAAGGGATGATTATCAAATTTGTATATGACACCAAATGTGGGGATAGCAAATAACCATAAAAAAGCAATAGAATTCAAAATGACTTTGACAGATTAGGGAGTTGTGCCAAAGCTAACAAAATGAATTTCAACAGAAATAAAGGTAAGGTGCTACATCTAGGCAAGAAAAATGAAATGAACAAATATGGGGTGGGTGACAACCGGCATGAAAGTACTACACGTGGAAAGGATTTAGGGCTAGTAGGAGACCACGAGCTAAACATGAGTCAACAGTGCAGTGAGGTGGCCAAAAAAAAGCCAATGTAATTATAGTCAGTCCATTTCCACATTTGACTGCAGAAATTGCCTCAGTTCTGGCCCTGGGTTCAAAATGGATATTGACAAATGGGAATGTGCCAGGATGAGGGATACTAAAATGAACATAGGTCCATAAACCAAGCCCTAGGACCTAAACATGAGGAAGAATTTCTTGGCTATAGGAGATGTTTGATGATGGAATAGACTTCCTGAGAGGGGGTAGATTTTCCTTCTTTAGAGGTTTTCAGTGAGAAGTTGGATAGCCATTGTTACCCTGATTTCTGGGGGTCCCGGGAGGGACACCTAAATGTGCTAAAACAATGGGGAGGAAATTAGCACAGAGCACAAGTTTGGAATGCGAGAGGCAGGGTAAAGTAGCAAGATCTTGCACCCTATGTCTACTGGGTCAGGCCGAGTCAAGGATGAGGCAGATGTTGAAATTAGTAATGGTTTTATTGAAATACAATCAGATTGTCAATAGAGTAGCCAGTATGCAAACGCGGAGTGCTTGAAAGTTGTATAGTTCACTCATCAAGCTGCCTGCACGGGGCAGGGGATCTTTTGTAAGTAGCGTGCATACATAAAGTGGTACTTGCCTTGAGGTCTCCTGAAGCTGCATTTGGCAGTGACTGGCCTGCCCAGATCGGGATGTGAATGGTTCGGCTATTGTCGGCCACGCCTGCGTGCATGCTTGTCCGGAGGCCTCGCAAGCACGTGGAGAGGAATGGGTAGAGAAGGCCGAATTATTGATATCAAAATGATATCTTAATGTCCCACAAGTTTGGGCTAGAAACAGTGGTAACACCATGAAGGCTCATAAATGTGCAGTGTCTTCCAATAGCCAGTATACAATGACATCTGTATCATTGTGAACAAACTAACAGAACACAACTAGTGAAGTCATTACATCCCAACACTCCCCTGCCCCCTGCCATGATGCAATATGTTGGCAGGAGGGGAGCCAAGAAAGGATCATGGAAGGCTATAGTTTGCTGATGTCCCCCTCACTGGCTCCCTACCCTCAGCATCACATAGTTCCTATTTCTGAAAGATACTATTCCCCCACATTTTTAAAAGCCAGTGTACTGAATGTTATACACTTAGATTTGAGTTTGTAAAACCAGTTATTGCAGCTGTTTCATGTGTCTAGACTCCTTCTAGGAGTCAGCATGCAGGATTTTCTTGTTACTATGTTGACTCTTTGTGTTCCAACACATTTTCTGTTTTCAATTATAATTCTAATTGGCTTTTCTAGTTGCCCAATAAGCATGTCACTGTAAAAATGCTTTAGCAAAATGATGGTTGAGGATAAAAAGCAAGTGTATAACCACATCTCAGAAAACTTTCCTTTGCTCAATATATGAAATTTTGTATGTTCAGTCTTAAGGAATTATGGGTGCCCCTGGCAGACATAAAGCAGGGGGGTTCTACTAGATTGCATGGTGGGATGGGAAACAGCTCCAGGAAAATCAGGTAATTCCTCACCTGGCCCACTTTAGGGGGCATCACTACATGCACCAGCAACCCTGGAAGTAAACCCCAATCCCCTGACTTCCCACAGCTTCCAACAAAAGCTGTTACCAGGCTATACACACCCACTCCTTAATGTGGTTTAATTGGCAGACATGATCTAATTGGCACGAAGTACAAACTATATCATACTATGGCTGGGAGGAACTGACTGCACACATGTGTTGCAAAACTAGGTTAGACCAGGACATCAGGGCACACATCAGGGCACAGCTAGGTCATAGTCAGAGAAACCCCAGTGATAATGGACTTATAAATAGCCTTCAACAACTCAACCTCTAGAAACAATAGCACCCAAAACTGCTTTCACAGGACGACCGATTGTCTTCATCCCTCTTCCTCTGTCCACCAAAACTTCCCTTTTGTTCCCACATATGTCTGGCCATTAAGGGGCTAACATAATTCCCATCAGTCTTTTGTCACCTAATGCTAAGACCATTAGTTTATTCTGGACCCCACTGTTTAGGCTGCTGGAGAGCCATTAGCACCTTAGCCTCCAGGGTAGAAAAATGTATTTAAACTCCAGCTCCAAGCCACCCATCTTGTAGCACTCCTGCCAGATTCTTAGTCTAAACCACATCACTTCTTTGCTTCTCTCCGGGTAAATAATTATCACCCACTTTGTCCTAAACTCTCACTATCCAACTTTTCCTCCCTTTTCTTTCAGTTAGCCTTATTCTTTCAGTTAGCCGATTGCAAAACTACTTGAATCTTGTGTACTTGTGATTGATAATTCCCCAAATAAACGACTTTTTAAGCAAGCACTTTTTTAATCTCTGGCAGGTGCTCCCGCATTAGTACCAATATGCACGAGGATTAAAGACCTTGCTAGGTTACCCCCCCCCCTTGCAGGCCTCCGCTTTTGAGCTACTATTCCTCACCTTTTCAAGGAGGCACTGGCATTACCGGTGGACCCCTGAATGAATCACATTTTGGGGGTAACAAAACTGAATCCAGGCCCCATTTAAAAGGATCCAGCCATAGTGAAATCCTGTCGTAGTGTTCAAAAGCTCCTCCCACTCCAACAGATCAGCCTTCATACCCTTGAGATGCTTATATGGTGATATGAAGATGTGGCCGCTGCTGCTGTTCCCACTAGATGTATGCAAAAGACTTCCTCAGGGAAGTCATAGGTCATAGAATCATAGAGTTAGAAGAGGCCCCAGGGGCCATCCAGTCCAACCCCCTGATATGCAGGAACAACCATGAAAGCATTCCCAACAGACAGCCATCCAGCCTCTCCTTAAACACCTCCAAAGAAGGAGACTCCACCACATTCCATTTGAGGCAGCATCTTCCACTACCAGACAGCTCTGACCATCAGGAAGTTCCTCCTGAGGTTCAAGTGGAATCTCCTTTCCTGCAGCTTGAATCCATTGCTCCTTGTCCTAGTTTCTGGAGCGGCAGAGAACAAGTCTGCTCCCTCCTCAACATGACATCCGTTCAAATGTTTAAACATGGCTATCATGTCTCCTTTTAACCTTCTCTTCTGCAGACTAAACATACTCAGCTCCCTAAGCCGTTCTTCATAGGGCATGGCTTCCAGACCCTTCACCATTTTGGTCGCCCTCCTCTGGACACGTTCCAGCTTGTCAATATCCCTCTTGAATTGAGGTGCCCAGAATTGGGCACAGTATTCCAAATGAGGCCTAACCAATGCAGAATAGAGTGTTACCATTACCTCCCTAGACCTAGACATCATACTCCTATGGATGCAACCAAGAATCATGTTGGCTTTCTCAGCTGCCGCATCACACTGCTGACTCATGTTCAGCTTGTGATCTACCAAGACTCCTAGATCTCTTTCACATGAACTGCTATCCAGCCACGCGTCCCCCATCCTATATTTGTGCATTCCATTTTTTCTGCCTAAGTGCAGGACCTTACATTTCTCTCTCTTGAAATTCATTTTGTTAGTTTTAGCCCAGCTCTCCAATCTATCAAGGTCTTTTTGAAATTTGATCCTGTCCTCTGGTGTATTGGCAACCCCTCCCAATTTGGTATCATCTGCAAATTTGATCAGCATGCCCTCCACTCCTTCATCCAAATTATTGATGAAGATGTTGAATAGCACTGGGCCCAGAACAGAACCCTGTGGCACTCCACTAGTCACTTCTTTCTAGGATGAAAAGCAGCCATTGGTGATCACCCTTTGGGTTCAGTTGGTCAACCAGTTACAAATCCAACTAAGAGTAGCCCTGTGCAGCCCGCATTTTATTAGGTTCTTTGCAAGAATGTCATGGGGAACTTTGTCAAAGGCCTTACTGAGGTCAAGATATGCTACATCTACAGCATTCCCTTCATCTATCAAGCTTGTAACTCTATCATAAAAAAAGATAGGATTAGTCTGGCATGACTTATTTCTGAGAAATCCATACTGGCTTTTAGTGATTATGGCATTGCTTTCTATGTAATCACAAACTGACTGTTTAATGATCTGCTCTAGGATCTTTCCTGGTATTGATGTCAGGCTGACCGGGCGATAATTATTAGGGTCTTTCTTTTTCCCCTTCTTGAAGATGGGGACGACATTTGCTCTCCTTTATTCTGCTTGAACTTCTCCTGTTCTCCAAGAGTTCTGAAAGATTATTGCGGGTGGTTCAGAAATGACTTCTGCCAGTTCTTTTAATATTCTTGGATGTAATTCATCTGGCCCTGGGGACTTGAATTCATCTAGTTTAGCCAGATATTCCTGTACTACTTCTCTACTTATTCTGTGCTGCACCTCCCTCGCTTGGTGACCTGCTCCCCACACCCCAGGTTGGGTACTTCTATTCTTTTGGGAGAAAACTGAGGCAAAGAAGGTATTAAGTAGTTCTACCTTCTCACTCCCCCCCGTTATTAATTGATCATCTTCTCCACACAGTGATCCTATCATTTCCTTGTTTTTCCTTTTGCAGCAGACACATCTAAAAAGCCCTTTTTATTGTTTTGATGTCTCTGGCAAGCCTGAGTTCATTCTGCGCTTTAGCTTTTCTGACCTTCTCCCTACATCTCCTGGCTATTTGCTTGAATTCCTCTTTGGTGGTTTCACCATTTTTCCATTTCCTGTACATGCTTCTTTTAACACTTAGCTCAGTTGAGAGTTCTTTCGTCAACCATTCCGATTTCTTTAGAGACCTGCCATTTTTCCTCCTTATTGGCACAGTTTTCAATTGTGCCTTCAGTATCTCACTTTTAAGAAACTCCCATCCGTCATGAACTCCTTTCCCTTTTAGTATTCTTGACCACGGGATTTCAGCAAGTAATTCTCTAAGTTTAGAGAAATCAACTTTCTTAAAGTTTAGGATGCGTGTCTGGCTACACTTGGCTTCTCCTTCCCACTGAATGACAAACTCCAAAAAAGCATGGTCACTCCCTCCTAAGAATCCCACCACCTCTACCTCATCAACTAAGTCATCCCTGTTGGTCAGGATCAGATCCAAAATAGCGGATCCCCTTGTCGCCTCTTCCATCTTCTGGACCATGAAATTGTCTGCAGGACAAGCGAGGAACCTGTTGGACCTTGTGGTCTTTGCAGAATTTGACTGCCAACAAATATCAGGATAATTGAAATCTCCCATTTACACGGCATCTCTCCTTTTTGAATGTGTGGTCATCTGCTCCAGGAAGGTCTCATCCAAGTCCTCAGGCTGGCCCGGAGGCCTGTAGCAAACTCCCACAATCACATCCCTATTGTTTCTCGCTCCCTTAATTCTCACCCAGATGCTCTCGACTTGGCTTCCCAGATTTAAGTCATGGATCTCTTTACAGGTGGAAACATCCTTGGCATATAAGGCTACTCCTCCTCCTTTCTTGTTTGGTCTATTTCTCCGAAATAGGTTATACCCCCCTATTCCTACATTCCAATCATGAGATTCATTCCACCAGGAATCATATTTAAATCATATTTAAATTAAATTAAATTAAATCATATTTATTTTGTTGTACTATGAGTTGGAGTTCATCTTGCTTATTCCCCATGCTCTGTGCATTAGTGTAGAGTTACTTGAGACGATGTGCCCTTTGTGGAATTTCTGTACTAAAGTTACTTTCCCTCTCCCTGTTGGTCTCTAGTTCTACTTGGCCTGCCCTATCTATGTCATGTAGGCTATTTTTCACAGTACTCACTGACTCCTTGCCCAGAATTATACTGTCCCCCTCCCCAATCAAACTCAGTTTAAAGACCTCTCAATCTATTTTACAAGACTGTTAGCAAAAATGTTCTGGCTGACAGCTGTAAAGTGCAGGCCATCCCTTGCCAGAAGACCATCTTCGTGAAAATGGAGGCCATGATCCAAAAATCCAAATCGGTCCTGGCAGCACCATCTTCGGAGCCAGTTGTTGATCTCCACTATTCTTCTTTCCCTTCGTGGGCCATGTCCTTCCACTGGGAGAAGAGATGAAATGACAACTTGCGCATGAAGGTCCTTCAACTTCCTACCCATAAGCTCGTTATCCTTTGTGATGTGGTGAAACTGTGCCTCACTATGTCATTGGTTCCACCATGAACCAAAAGGAGGAGGTTATGGTCAGTAGGCTTGACCAGTCTGGTTAGCCTCTCTGTTATGTCATTGATTTTGGCTCCAGGGAGACAGCACACCTCACGATTGATTCTGTCCGGGTTGCAAATGGTCGGTTCCATTCCTCTCAGCAAAGAGTCCCCAACCACTAGAACTCATCTCTTCTGAGGCTTGTCCGGGGTTACTCGATGAGCAGATTCTCTCGCAGCCACCTGAACTTTCTGTTCATGCTGAGAGTGTTGTTGCTGATGTTGTTGGATGCTGTTCTGCTGGTGTTGGGGTTCCTATTGCTGATGCTGGATTTCCTCTGGATGACGTTCCATGACCTCTTCCTGCTGTCTGTCATTAATGACTTTGTCATTAATAAAGTCAAGAACTTGAAATACCACCCTACATGCAAAATTGAGGTCCCAATGAACACTGGCAGCACTTTAACGCTGTGAGTTTTCTTTGTTTTGTTTTTTAGCTTTAAGCATTTTCTTAAAGCATATCAAACCATGGGAGATACATGAGAATCCTCCTTGGGTAAGCAGAATATGCCCTGCACTGAGTTCAACTGTATACCAAGGTATTTGAGTCATGTAGTCAGCCCTTCAGAGCCAGCAAGACACTCAGTGTTCTGGCCAAGAACTGGAAGATCTGTAGTCTGTTCCAGCACCTGTTGCTGCCCGCTGACCTGATCAGGAGAAAATCATCCAGGTGGTAAGTTATTAAATGGGACCCCAACTGCTGTTTTAATGATGAATTCTAGGAATCACAGAATTGGATTGGCTTCATGGGCCGTTGAGTCCAATCTCCTGTTCAGTGCAGGATTTTTAGCTGAAGTACCCCCAGCAGGTAGCCCTCCGGTCTCTTTTTGAAGACATCTAGAGAAGGAGAGACCCTATCACCTGTCTAGGCAACTCATTCCATTGCCAAACCACTCTTACTCTCAAAAAGTTCCTTCTAATGTTCAATCAAAATCTACCATCCTGTAACTGAAAACCATTAGAACAAAACTGCCCCCTCCTTTTTGTGACACCTCTTGAGGTATTTAAAGAGTGAAATCATGTCGCCTCTCAGGCTTCCCTTCACCAAGCTGAACATGTCCAGATCCTCTAACCTTTCTTCATATGTTTTGTGTTCCATATCTCTTATCATCCTCATTGCCTTCTCTGAATTCTCTCCAACTTGTCTCTATCCTTCTGAAAACGAGGTGCCCAGAACTGAATGTGGTGATCCAGATGAGGCCTGACCAGTGCAGAATATAGTGGGACTACTATTTGCCTCATCTTGGAAACTATACTTCTATTAATGCAGGCTAAAATATTATTTTCCTTCTTTACTGCCACATCACACTGTAATCAACAGTGATCCCAAGATTCTTTTCATGTGTAATACTGCTAAGCCTTGTATCTCCTATCTTATATCTGTGCTTTTGTTGTTGTTGTTTGTGGCCTAAATGTTGAATTTTGCATTTGTTTGTATTGAATTTCATTTCATTAATTTTAGAGCAATTTTCTAGTTTATTAAGGTCCTTGTGAATTCAGTTCCTATCTTCCATTGTGTTAGCCACTTCTCTATGATGTATAAACTTGATAAAGATTTCCTCTACCTCATCATCTAAGTTCTTGATGAAAAATGTTGAACAGTAATGGCCCAGGGTCAGAACACTGAGCAGACCTCCTTCCTGTCTGAAGTGCAGCCAGTGGTGACAACCCTTTCAGCACAGTTTTCTAACCAATTATGGATCCCTCTGATGTTATTTCTGTCCATTCCACATTTAATCAGCGTGCTTATCAAAATATTATGGGGGACCTTATCAAATGCTTTGCTGAAATCTAGAAAAAATGACATCCACAGCACTTCTACCATCTATTAAACTAATGGCCTGATTTTTTTTAAAAAAATCTAACATTATTCTGGCAGGATTTGTTCTTGGCAAATGCATGGAGGCTCCTACAGACCACTGCAGTGTTGTCAAGGAGCTAAACATTTCAAAAGCTGCACCTGCAATCAAATACCCTACAGGTGTGGACTTGTCAATATACCAAGCTCCACTAAATTTGAAAACCAAAAGGCAAAAATCCTGAGAGTACACCGGCAGCAGCGTAAATTCAGACTGAATGTCACAGTCTGCCACAATTGCACTAAGGCTGCAGACTTAATCAGTTTGACTGCAGAACTTAATCAGTTTGATTGCAGAGTCAAACAAAGGATATAGTGGCCTCTCCACATTTGCAAGGGGTTGGGGTACAGAACCATCATGAAAGTGGAAAAACTGTGAATAACTCCCCCCTGCAATCCCCCTCCCATTTCCCCTCTGGAGCTCCCCCCACCCATTCCCTTGCCTCTGGAACCTACATTTCCGAGAAAGAAAAAAGAGAAAGTAAAGAGCTTATCAGTACTTTCCCCTCAGACAGAGAAGAACAGAGTTCTGGCTACTTCCAGTTGCCATTTTAAGAAAGGAGGGGTAGAAACAAAGAGAACACCCAACCAATCAGTAGCATTACACAGCAGAATGTGCAGCCACATGACAGAAAGGACATGCCTCCAGAAGTTGGGGGGCTTTGCTCACTCAAAAGGAAAAAAAAGTCCATTTTAAACACAAGTCTTTCAAGCTTGGAGTGAAGAATGCAAAACAATAGGATGAGGAAAACGGGAGATGGCAAACATGTGCCTCACAAATAATCAATTTTGCAAAGGTTAAACCCACAAATGTGGAAGGAAGATTGTATTTCATTCACTGAAGCTCCTTTGGGATATGAGCAGTGATGAATTAGTTGAAATTCCCCATAGGCCGTCTTTGACACTAACCCTACAGGGGACACCTTGGGGTTAGAGAAAACCAAAGTGGCCGGCCATTCGGTCTGCTTGGCATTCATTGGCTATCTTAGAAGCCACAATGTCCAGAGTATCTGTGGTGGATTTTAAATTGTCAGCCTCCGTGGGCAATCTTGGGCCCATGAAGAGAATCCAGACTCCTTCGCTGAGACTTTCCCACAAATAATCAGCTGCCAGTCTGTTCAGGTATTTTGCCAATCAGGGGGCAAGTGCATTTACTGACACAGAGATAAAGGCTAAACTCAGTCCCAGGTGTTCATCCCTGTTTGATCTATTTTCTAATACCTGAGCTGTTAATATCAACTGTTGCCACAACTGTGTCCAAATTTCCAGTAAGATTTCTGGCCTTGGCCCTGATTATACTCCCAGTGTACCCATCTACCTTATTTGGGCCCCTTTGTACTCTCACACATGTATGGACCCACATCGACCAGCCTAAGCATGTCATTTAGCAGGTCCCGCCTGGTCTTCTCACTGTAGGATGCCCTTCTGTGAAAAACTGCATCATATTCTATGACAGGTGCCTTTCTCACTGAAGGTTTTTAATAAATTACTCAGGTGTGGTGAGATGGCACCTGCATTCTGAGTGAGCCAGCTGCCCCACCCCTGTGTAGACTATGTAGCCAGCTAGCCCACTGCAGAAGGTGTGCTCTACCTTCTCCTTCCTCCTCCCTTTTTTGTTCTCTTTCCCATGACAGCCTTACAGCCCTACTCAGCTCCAAGCTTCAGCAACAAAAAAGATGTCTGCATAACAGCCACCTAGAATTCTTTCACTGATCCTGCAGAATACATGTATCCCAGGGAGGCCCTCACCATCCCTGAACACTGAAGCAATGCTAGAAAGCTGTGGTGCATCCCCTCTGTTCCAAACTGGCCCAGGTCCCCAATGGGGCTCTCTGTTCTTTTTCCAGTCAATAATAATATCCACACTGGCAAGCCTGGAATGTCCACTGTTACTTGTCCAGAGTCCAGCACTTCCCCCACCAGACAAAGAGGACTCACCTGATGAACCAGAGGTCTCAGTGATATGGCACTTGGATGACTTGCCTTGTTTCTGCTGGCCACTCTTCTCTTCCTTTTCACCAGCTGCCCTGAGCCTGTCCTCCCATGTTTTCAGCTTTCAGGACTTTTTGAAGGAGAAGTGGATGACGATCGGTCCCTGTGCCTTGCTCTTACACCTTTTCTGCCTTATGAGGACTCTTCTAACTCAACCCATTCTGCACTGGGTGGGTATTCACTTGCTAAGGCTGATGCACTAGTGGAGCACACCAGTTCCACTTTTTCACCAATTTCTCAATTCACAAAGAATGCTACTGTCCAAGTTCACACTTACTGACATGTAACCCCACTTTCCTGGCATAAAATAGAAATCACATATACTGACTAGATAAGACCATGTGGAAAAGGAGCTGACTGGAAAAGCAGATCAGAGATGATCTCTGAGCATGGCTGAGTTCAACTTAATGGCTCTTGCAAGGAATCTCTTGAAAGAGCAGAACCTCCTGTGGTTTGCATACCCTCTGGAAAACCAAGCCATAAAAACTGACCACCAACTTAATTTAACTCCCAGTTGTGGGAAACTTCAAAGAAAGAGTTTTTTTGGTTGATTGATAACTCTGGTTCAGGAAAACAGGAAGATTTCAAACAAATCCTCACACCTCTCCTTTTCCTGATCCCTGATTACATTACCATAAAAATCTTTTATGCCATCCGCCTGATTCTGCCATTTGTCCTTTCCCAGGAACAAGGGTTTGCCCTCCCCTAGGCGTATTTACATTCGTTTTTTGGGGCTTTAGCTAGCTTTTCTGTCTCTCTGACTCTCTCAAGTTTTTTGCTCTCACTGGCTGGCCAGCTCTCTCTCTCTCTCTCTCTCTCTCTCTCTCTCTCTCTCTCTCTCTGTCTTTCTTTTACTGATCTGTCCCTGTGTTTTCCTGAAACAGCAGCCTTCAGGATCAGATGCGGTATATTTGCTGTGTCCTCTCAATTTCTCTCTTTCTTAAGACTCTCAGCCTCAGTACCCTTGTGTGCTTGTGTGAATGAATGCTTAGTGTACATGTGTGAGTATTTTTGCCAATTCTGTCAAATAAAAGACCATTTAAAAGGACACTTGACTTCTTTCTCTTTCTCATGCAGTCTGACCCAGTAGAAATAGAATAAAAAGATCTCGCTGTGTTGCCCTGCCATCTGCTTTGCCAGGTTGTCCTCTCCTAATTTCCCCAACATTCATAAGTCCCCCAGGGACCCCCAGAAGCCAGGGTAACAGACGTTTCCCCTCCTGGTACACTGCCTTCATCTTGCAAGGATGTCGTCTTCCTACCTGTTGCTAGCTCCGCCCATGCGTTTTTTTGGCTGACCTGATTATACCCTGGTTCTGGCTTTGCTTGGCCTGAGGTACCTGATGTGAGCAAGTGCCCAGGGCAGGAGATCATTGATGTGCAGAAGCAGTCAAGTAGTCAGGCGAGTTTGGATCAGTCATGGGTTATCTAAGCAAGATGAAGGGAGAAGCATGAGGGTGTTCACAGCCAGTCCAGGAGTTGTATCAGCAGATCAGACAAGCAGATGCAAGCGCACCGGGAGGTAGTCAGGCTGGGATGAGAGCCGACTGACTCCAACTTTTTTTAAGGAAAGCAGAGGGAGGTGGCTTGATGCCAGAAATAACTTGTATGTTTGCCTTGTGTAGTCTAGATGTCCTGCTCATGGCCTGCCTGGATTTTCTGACCCCAGACTGTCTGACTGTGTTGCTCACTGGATTCCTGGACCTTTGGACTGATTCTTGAATACTTTTCTGCTTCATCCTGAACAGGCAAGCAGTATTGACTGTGAATGGGTTCCTGCTAGCCCAGCAGTCCATGCCAGCTGGAGTCAGCTGGTGTCTGCAAGTGCTCTGCCAGGTCCTGCTGGCAAGTAGGATCCTTTACCATCCTGGCCCCATCTTCCGACTCAGAGGGAGCTGCAGCTTTTGGCATTCTGCCTTCTCAGCTGCCAAATCTTCCTCCTCCTCCTCCTCCTGAGTTCTCCAGGGGGTGAGTTATGATAGCAGATGAGTTCGGCTCCCTATGAAACTGTGGTGCCAGACCATGCAACTGATTACGTACTTCATACAACCCCAGCTTTCTTCCCACAAGTAGTTCTATAAGCCTCCGATCACAGTAGCAAATGAGAAGGAAGCAATACCCAAATGCATAGGTGGAACAAAGGGAGGGGAAGGGAAGAAGACAGAATTAAAAGTCCACAGACTATCCAAACCTGGGGAGAATGTGCTTGTCCAATGCAGATATGAGCAACACACATGGAGAGTAGATGAAGAGAGGAATAAATGTTTGTCATCCCTATACTTTTCTTCATCTATTCAAACCAGCAGCCATAAAGGAAGAAATAGAGGTGAGGGTGTAAACACCATGGCTGCAAAAGTGAGGAAAATCTTAAGCAGCAATTCTTGAACCAAAAAATAAAATAAAATAAAATAAAATAAAATAAAATAATTTTTTTAAGGGAACATTGGAAAGAGAAACAGCTGAATTACGATATATGCACAAATTTCAATCCATTAATGGATTGAATAATTTCTTGGCATGCTACATATATTAATATATGGTCTCTCATGACTGCCACCTAACTAAATAATTTTCCTTACAGGACTCTGACAAAACTGTCTTTTGGTAAGCTGATTAATGGCTTTCACACTTCTATACTAAAGACCAGTATCATCTTATTTATATGTTTACTTATACTAGTCTTTCAAGCCAAGGTCACCATTTCCATCTTTCTGTACTCTATTGAATTCTGATCCCAATTCCACAACTGTATTACTGTACTTAAATAGCTAGACTGTAATATTATACTCCATCAGTACATCTGAAGAAGCAGATTAATACCTGTGAAACCTCATGCTTAAATAAGCCACTTAGTCTCAAAGGTGCTACTATATTGTTATCCTAAAGTTGGGGGATTCTGGGGTCTACCCGGAATGCCAATATCTCTTTAAACTTTGGGGAAATTATAGCTCAGAGGAGACCTGTGAGAAGGTAGTAAGGGCAAGATCTTTTCACCTTTATATATCAGGACTAACTGTAGAGATGCTCCAGTTTAAATATAAACAATATGTTTTATTAGAAATGACACCACACACACAAGGAAGCAGACACTCTCAACAACGATACAAGGCTCTCAGAAAATAAGGTGTGAAAGGTTGGATAGAGAGAAATTAGGGTTGAAAAAGGGTGATGGTTACCAGTCCTGAAGAAAAGAGTTGAAGCGGAGAGGCTCAGACAGCACCCGAGGGAAGCACAGACTAACAGCAATCTGGGTATCATGTATTATGTATGAAGTGCTACAACTTGCTGCAACCAAACTCAGGATTTTAATATACACTTTTTCCTGTCTTGAAGGGGTATTCTGGCAAAGGCTAAAACTTTCTCAAGGGACTGACCAAATGATTCTGGGATAGGTGACAGCTTTGACACCAGAGTGACAAAATTTATGGGAATCGTGATAACCTTTGGATCTGTACGGGGTGTAGAAAAGGTCTTTGTAGGGTGAGATCAGAAGGGATCTCTTGTCTTACCTGGGCTTGTTCTGAAATGCAAAGATCTGAGATCAAGGAAGAGATTAGCCTGAACCCCCTTGAAGCCAGGGTTTTCCACTTATTACTCTTTGAACTTATGGCCAGAGCCATGTCTGGCAACATGCTCCTCCAGTCAGTCTGGCTTTGACTTGTATTTCCAGCCATTAAGATGTCCAAGTATGAAAACAAATGTCCTGTGGGATGGGGGTGTTCAGGGTGGTAACAAGATCCCTTCATCTCAGAACAACCGTTTTACTTTCTTTTCTTTTCTTTCTTTTTTAATGCTGTAATGACTAACACAGCCATGCCTTCAGAGACAATCAGTTTACTTGAAGTATCTGTCCTTATGCAGTGATTAGTAATAAAGATTTTGTGGGAAAATTCTTTGTTGCCTTTAGATAAAACAGAGAGGAGATTTTGTTGCAAAACCTAATTGTCTGATTTATTATCTGTGATATAACATTCAGGACTTCAGTCCAATAATCATTTTTTCTCTTGACTTACTACTGAATAATTGATTCAGAGCCTCTCTAAACAAGAAAAAACAAAACTCCCAGGTTTTGCTTCTGTATAAATTGAACTTTGTTTTGAAGATGTACATGTTTTCCCCATGTATTCTTAGAAAACTCCCAACATTACCAAGGACTTTTCATTTCAATCTCCCAGGTCAGTTTAAATTAACTCACTATTTCCAAAATGAAATGTACCTCTGTTTATGTTAAATCAGGACTAGCTAAGATGACTGCTACCAAGATATACAACATATTTTTCCAGGATCCACTTTCAACAGAGATCAAACAAAACAAAGAGGAATTTCTTTAGCGATAAAAGAACATGACCCTAATGGTAAACTAGTGTGATATTGCTAAAGCACTTTAATACTTTTATCTATGACTCCTAAATAATAATTGAAAAGGGCTCAAAATAAAAAGGGCTGGGGAGTCTTCATACTTCCACAGACTCTTCTCCTTTCTGGATAAGCTTTCAAATTGATTAAATGAGACTAGCAATAGATTTAGGTGATTTGCATTAAAGTTGCAAATCTGACTAATTCTGACAAGATTCCAGGAGCCACTGAAATCTACAGTGAAATCTGCCTTGCTGGCTGCCTCTAAATTGTCCTTCTGTCTGTCAACATCAGTGTATTTTACCCTGGGTATTCTCCATGATCCTGCCTGTATTTTTCTTGTAATAGTCTTCATATCAACTATATAATATTTGTCTTGTGACTGGGAGAGCTGTTTCTTTAAGAAATCTCTTTGAGATACCTTTTCTTCTTTGCTATATCTGTATTCGTTTTGGCCTCAATAGGCCTCAACAGTTCAGAACAGTTAGATATACTGACAAATTTTGGAGAAATGTTGTTGAAGAGGGTTTTTTTTTTAATGAACTATATTACGTTTAAGCACTTTGACCTATTTTGTTTATAATACTGAATAATGTCAGGGATTTAAACTGATATATGGTTCTTTGGTTTGATCAGTAATTTTTAATAATTGGATCGTATACCCCAGTGGAATTTCAAGCTGTTCTTTTTCTGGATATTGTATTTTGCTTTTCCTTCTTTCACAGTGTGTACATAATAATCTCTCTCTCTCTCTCTCTCTCTTTTGGTAGAATGTTTACAGCTTCATAGAATTCTTATTATTAAAGATGTCGAACAAGACTGGGCCCTGGACAGAATCCCAAGGAATGCAACTCATCACTGCTCTCCAGGATAAAGTGCTTTCATGGTTAACTAGTCTTGGTTCTGTCTTGTCAATCAAGTACAATCCACCTAAGTGTAACATAGGCAATTTCTGCACTAGACTGTTATAGTGGTATTATTCCACTTTCAACATCCTATGGAATCCTGGGGTTTGCAGTATAGCGACGGGCCCCTCCCTAAACTGCAAAGGCTTGGATTTCATAGGATGTTGAAAGTGGAATAATACTACTGTAACAATCTAGTGTGGAAATGGCCATAGTCACATCCACAGTTCATCAGCTTGCCTGCAAAGAGTATCAAGATGTACCTTGTCAAAAGCCTTATTGAAATCAAGATATACTACATTCACAGCATTCCCTTGGTCTACCAAGTCTGTAACTCTTTTTTAAAAAAGAGATAGAGTTAGTTTGGCATGACCCTGTAAGAGCCCAGTATCTACAGACATTACTTGACATAACAAAATACTGGGACCGTATCAAATGATTATCGTGTTTCCTTCAGGGCACTAACACATATGTAGCTTTTAGAATTGCTAAGTTTATAGATAGGGCTGTCCAACTGAGAAAACAATTTATAGTGTTGCATGCAAGGGTGGTGAATTAATCTAAATACATATTGCCTCTGTATTTTACTATTTTCATCTTATTACAAGATGATAACCTATTAGTACAAGTTTTGGTATTTATATATAGTCTTTTACATTATTCTTTTTATTTCATCTAATCATATTTTATCAGATTTTATCACATCTTACCTTATTTTAGCTTATTTTATTTTACTCCATCATATTTTAGTTACTCATTTTACTGTTTTTTATAATGTTTGATGTTATATCTTTTGATATGGTCAATTGATCAATCAATAAATTTGTACTGATACTGACTTGGGAAACCCATGCTGGCTCTTAGTGATCAGTGTATTCCTTTCTAAGTGCACACAGACTGTTTAATTATCTGTTTTAATGCCTTTTATCAAGCTGGCTGTTCAGATGCTTTGTGTGCGTGCGTGCGTGCGCCCGCGCGCGCGCGCGCACCCTATTTGAAGATGGGAACAACATTTGCCCTCTTCCAATCTGCTAGAATCTTTCCTGTTCTCCAAGAATTTCCAAAGAATTCTGAAAGTAAGTTGTTGATCTTTTTGGCACATTCGAAAAGAAATAATAAGCAATGGATTTAGAGGGAAGAAGAGCCTCACTGGTGTTCCAGACACAGCTAAAACTGCCAGGGGGTGGTGTACCTGATAGAATTCTATGATGAGCTTTAGAGAACATCTCCAAGGAGATCCAAGTGGCACCTAATTTCTTTTAGTGCCAGGTAAAAAACATGCACATTTCCCCAGACATTTTTATTTTTAGTATCACTGAGGTTTTTAAATGTTTCATTGTTAATTCTTTTTTGTTGTGAAATAATTTTAAATTGCACACAGCCCTGAAACCAAAATAGGGTGAAAGGCAGGAGGGTAATTTTTAAAGCAAATTGAAGGAGGAATAAACATCACAGAAGCTGTCATGAAACATACCAATGAAATCCAGCAGACCAGATAAAACCTCCATTAAAACCACTACATGCTGTACTTTTTTTTGCTTTTTTAATCTTTGCCTGATAGTGGAATGCCATTCACAATGTTGCTTCAAGCAAACATCCCTGCAGTGGGCATTCTATCAAGAGAGAGCACCATTAGGAAGAATGGATATGGCACTCAGTAACTGCAGATAGTGAGGGGGAATCTGCTATATGATTTTTAAACTAGAAATGCAAGAGATTAAATTTAGAATTTTCTTCATGGTAAGCCTATAGTTTACTGCTTTTCTCTTTTCGTCTGGGAAGATGGGTGAGTGGAAGAGAGGCTGCTGCTGAAAAAAACAACACTACATTGGCAGCCTCAGTGCTATTTTGCACCTCCCACAATGCTGACATATGAGTGAAAGCCAAAGTGGCCCCTTTATTCCCTTCTGGGGAGGGGGAGAGAAGAGATAATTCTTGTAATTTTTTCAGTGGCATCTAGTCTAAACAGCGCCTAGGGCAAATGTAGAAGTTGTGCCCATAATTCTTACCGCTACCCCCACCCCTACATGCACAGCTTTTTTGCACCCCCCCTGGCATTGGCACCCAGGGCACGTGCCCTACTTGTCCCACCCTAGACATGCCTCTGAATTTTTTTAAACTAAGAACATCTTGAAAATTAGTATCGGTGTAATCTTTATCAGTAAGTTTGCTTGCAGGGTGATCTCTGTTGCCTTTTAAAGAATTAAGTCCTAGAAAGCTTCAGAAGGCCTCAGTACTAGCAGACCTTGTTGGGGGAATAAAAGCAAATGTTCTTAAGGTGGGTAGCAGATGCTAGGAGAAGCGGTTGGAGCCTATAGCCCTTCCGCAGAGGCCTGATGAATCCTATTCTATTCAGTTAAGTTTTATGCTTCTTTAAGGTTAGGTGAGATATTATTAAAGGGCTGTTAGTGATGATATCTCTGTGTAGCCTTTTGCCATATTTATAACAATATACTTTGGTGGATAAGGCTAAAGAAGGAGGCCTCAGTGTTTCACCGTTCAGATGGCCCAGGCATTCAGGCTTCTGAAAGGAAACTGTTGGGAGCGGAGGATCCAAATCACAATTGTTTCCTGCCACACCACCGGGAAGGGCCTTGATTCATGTTTTCCCAATCTCACACCTAAAGGCTGCCCCCACTTGCCTGACAGATTAGGGACCAGAGCATTGTCAGAAAATGGAAATGGTTGAAAAGCAGAACCTGCGTACTGTAGGGAACGTGAAGGACCTACAGAGGCTTGCTTGGGACTGACAGCGCATACACACTGCTTGTAAAGTCTCCCAACCGTACAAGCAGCGCAATCACAGTCCCAAGCAAGCCTCCATAGGCAAGAAGAACTGATGGAAGCCCACTGTTTCAATGCTCACGATACAGACAAGTTTCATTAATTCAACCAAGAGATCCACTCTTTCCACAGGCAAGACTTGGACTGCATGAGGGTGTGAGTGGTCCCAAGGAAGTCTCCTTAGGCAAGAATAATTGGTGAAAGAGCAAGCCCCACATTGAATTCATAGAACTTGCCCTTAATTTGGAAGCACTGAAAGATCATGTCATCAGATATGGAGTGTCAAAAGACAGGATACCTTTCCGCACTACCCTGGCCATTTCCGCACTAGAGTGTCATAGCGCTATGATTCCGCTTTCAACATCCTATGGGATCCTGGGGTTTGCAGTTTCAGGAGGGGATTCCATAGGATGTTGAAAGCGGAATCATAGTGCTATAACACTCTAGTGCAGAAATGGCCTGTTATAATATTATTCCACTTCCAACCTCCTGTGGAATTCTGGGGTTTGTAGTTTACTGAGGCCAAAGAGCTCTCTGGCTGAGAATTTTAAAGGTCCCAAAACTGCAAACCCTAGGATTCCACAGGATGTTGAAAGTGGAATAATAGCACCATAACAGTGTAGTGCAGAAAGGCCCAGGGGCTTCCTGTACAAGCAGGTGAAACCACCATTGTAAGAGTCAACGGCAGGAGGGATGCTGCCAGCAGCAACTGGAATTCGATGTGCTTCTTTACCCTGCTGAGAGCCTAACTATTAAGTTCAGAAAATTGGATTAATTAAAATGTTGGCTGTGACAAAGATAAATATAGGACGTAACATATAGAAAGATAAATAGCTGTTAAATCCTTTCTTATATTTCTTCCATTTTTGAAACAGCGGCTTTAAAAATAAGCAAATAATGCACTCACGAATTGATTGATGACATGTTCACATGCACAAGGAACCATTTTCTAAAGATCCGTGCTGAATTCTACTTTCTGTTTGTTTTTGTGTATTGAATCAACTGGGCTAGGTATAGTTAGGGCTCAGCAAGGGCCGGATTGAAGGAAGTCAGGTTTAGGGACCTAGGAAAAGCTTGGTGTCACTCCAAGTAGGGACGTTTCCACACTAGACTGTTACAGTGCTATTATTCCACTTCCTTTTTTTCTTTTTTCTTTTTTTTAAATTTAAAATACATTTCAATAAAACAACGTTTTGTGATTGATACAATAAATAGGTGGTACAACAGATAGGGATACAAACCTAATCTACTTATATACTCTAGATCTTCATTTCTATCTTCCCCATCTGGACTTTGCTTCCGACTAGATTGTCTTTACAAAAAATATACATACATGATAAAAGAGGATCTGTTTTTACAGTTTTAAACCCATCAGGACTCTACTATTATATACATTAGGATAGTCAGTGTAAATTTTAACCATAATTTAACCATAATTTTAACCAATTTTAAGCATTTTAACCATATCTCCATCAGTCAAGAAAGCTTGCTATCGACAAATCTCCCCATTTGTTTCTAAAATGTTGTATAACTGGATCCCATTTCTTAAGAAAGGTACCAAGGGGGATCCCTCTCAGTAACATCGTCAATTTATCCATTAATGCCATATCAAACAGTTTTATTTCCCAATCATCTACATTTGATATTTATGCTTTTTTCCAAATCTTAGCATAATTAATTCTTGCAGAGGCTATCATATAAAATAAAATTTCTCCATAATTCTTATCTAATTCATCTTCCGGCATACCCAATAAATACAGTTATGGTGACATGTGGAAATGAAAACCTAAAATTTTTTCAATCTGCAAGTGTATTTCCTTCCAATATTTCTTAGCTTTTCGACACGTCCACCACATATGGTAGAAAGTGCCCTGTTCATTCTCACACTTTGAGTGCTTATCGCTGCAGTTTGTATATATTTTTGCCAATCTTTCAGGAGGAAGATACCACCACAGGTGCATTTTATAAATATTTTCTTTTATGTTCTGGCATGCTGTGTACTTAAGTCTTTTCTTCCAAGTTTTCTCCCAATTCTCCAGGTCAATTTGGTGGCCCAAATTTTGACCCCAACGTATCATCTGTTCTTTAACAACCTCCTCTTCAGTATCCCACCTTAACAAAATGTTATAAATTGCAGATTTTATCTGGGAGTTCTTCTCAAAAAATATCTCATCAAAGGTTGTTTTTTCAATTTGAAAGCTGTTTATTTTCATCTCCATTTTTAGTTTTTCATTTAACTGTCTGTACAATAGCCAATGACAGTTTATTCCTTCATTTCTTAATTCTTCTTGCATTTTGATTATAATAGAGTCACCTTGGATTTTTGTTAAATCTTTGTATGTCATCCATTTGCCTTGCAGAATATTTTCTCTTTTATAAAATGCTTCTTGTGGCGAAAACCATAAAGGTGTTTTAAAGTATATCCTTGATCTATATCTTTTCCAAGTCTTCAATATTGGTCATCTTATAAAGTGGTTATTGAAGTCACAGTGCACTATGTCTTTGTCATATCCTATATATGCATGCTAACCGAAAGCTAGGTCAACACCTTCCAATGCCAAAAGCCTATTATTTGATAACTGCCCACTCTCAAAACCAATCTAAACAGCATGTGTGGAAATAAAGTCTCAGGTTAGGGAGTGTTAATCCACCTCTTTCCTCAGCATTGCACATTATTTTAAATTTGATCCTTGGTTTCCTCGCATCCTAAATAAAATGGGAGACGTCTTTTTGCCACCTTTTAAAGATAGACTTGTTCCTAATAATCGGTATAGCTTGGAACAGAAACAGCAGCTTTGGTAGGACCATCATTTTTACAGATGCAACACGCCCGAGCAAAGATAGTTTTAATTTTCCCCAGTTCTGGAAATCTTTATTAACTTCTTTCCACACTCTCTCATAGTTGTTTTTAAATAGATCAGAGTTGTTCCTGGTTAGGTATACTCCCAGATATCTCACTTTAGGACTTGTTGTAAATCCTGTATAGACACTCAATTTTTTGTCCTCCTCTCCATTTATATTCTTTGTCAAAATATTTGATTTATCTTCATTCACTTTAAGCCCTGAAACTTTTTCAAATCTTTCTAATATCTTCTTTAAATTCTCAATTCCTTTTAGTGGGTCTTCTAATATTACCACAATATCGTCTGCAAAAGCGTGTATTTTAAATTCATGTCCTCTTACTCTAGCTGCCTTTATCAATTCATCTGATTTTATGCACTTAATCAAAATTTCAATAGCTAATATGAATAATAACTGACTTGTTCCACTTGAAATTTGAATTCTTTCAGTTTTCTCCCCATTCACAATTATTTGAGTCTCTTGATTTCTATAATTTTTTTTATGCTATTCAAGAATTTATCTCCAACTTGGGATCTTGATATAATTTCTAACATAAAGTTCCAGCTCAAGCTGTCAAAAGCTTTCTCTATGTCCAAAAAGAGGAGTGCTAATTTTCTTCCTGGTTGGCATTTGAAATATTCAATCATGTCTAAGAAGCATCTCATGTTATCTTTGAGGTGTCTATTTGGTAAGAACCCGGCCTGTTCTTCCCCCATTGCATCTTTTAGTATATGTTTTAGTCTGGTCACTAATATAGAAGTGAATATTTTGTAATCCATGTTCAGTAAAGAAATTGGACAATAGTTTTTAGGTAAAAGTGGATCTCGATCTTCTTTCAGTATAAGTGTTATATAAGCTTCTCCCCAAGATTTCGGTATCTTCTCCTCGAAGACTACATTCATAGTCACCTGAAATGGCAGCATTAATTCATCTTGAAAAGCTTTATAATACAATTCTGGGAGACCATCTGGGCCAGGAGCTTTGTTGTTTTTAGTTAGACTTCTATAGTTAGTTAGACTTATATTGCTTCTATAATCTCTGCTACTGTGACTGGATGGTTAAGTTTCTCTCTATGCTCCTCCGAGAGTCTTTCAGTTTTTATTTCTTGTAGAAATTCAGAGATATCTTCTCTTGACAAATGTCTTTTTTATTTTTCCAGGTTCTATATATATTTTTTCTCCTTCTTTAATTTTTAGAATATAAGATTTTTGTTTTTCCTTTCTCAATCGAAGTGCCAACCACTTCCCTGGTTTGTTAGACCACTCAAAATGATGCTGTTTCCAAGACAATAGTTTTTTACTTATTTCTGTTGTCAAGTCTATCTCTAGTTGTTTTTGTAATGCTGTTATTTCTTTCTGAATATCCTTATTACAGGGCTTTTCTTTAAGTTCTTTCTCTTTCTTCCTGATTAGGTCATTGATTTTTCTGGATCTTCTCATTCCTTTTCCTATTTATCATAGCCTTTTGTTGTATGAAGAATCCTCTGATGACCACCTTCCCAGCATCCCAAATAGTTTCAATGCTAGTTCCTCTTTGTTGGTTTTCTGCAAAATATAGACATGATGTTTCTTTAGCTTTATTTATTATCTTTTCATCTTGAAGGAGTCTTTCATTGAACCACCATCTGAAATCTTGTTTAGGTTTCTTAGGATATAGCAAGATGGCATTGTGGTCTGATAAAGTTCATAGAAACACCTCCATTTTATTGATCATTTTTCATAAGGATTTTGAAACTAAGAACATGTCTAATCTTGAAAATGAAGAATGTCTTTCTGAGAAAAAAGTAAATTATTGAGAATTTCCATAGAGGTATCGCCAAATATCAACAGCTTCTGTTGATTTTAACATTTCACTGAACAATCTGGGAAGTTTACCTTGATTTTTTAAAATTGTTTTGTCTGATTTCCTATCCAGGAGTGGATCCACCACTCCGTTCCAGTCCCCCATAAGAATTATTTGGTCACACTCTTGATCTAGTATTTGAGCCTCCAACTGTTAATAAAATTTATCTTTGGCATTATGTGGGCCATAAACACATACCAAAAGTATTTTTTGGCTCAACCAATCTATTTCAAATCCTATATAGTGACCATTTTCATTATTAAATATCTCTCGCGCATTGATATGATTGTTAACATAGATTACCACATCTTTCTTCTTTTTTTCTCAAACTGATACAAATTCTCTTCCAAATCTTTTGCTGCGTATCAGATTCACTTTTTCTTTTTTAATTCTAATTTCTTGTAAGTATATTATATTGTATTTTCCTTTCCCTAGATAATGGAACATTTTCCTCCTCTTCTCTGGAGTACTCATACCTTTGATATTCCACAAGATTTTCAAATCTCTCATTTTCCTTTTAAGTATATGTGTATATATATGTGTATGTATATGTGTGTGTGTGTGTGTGTGTGTATATGATACTATTCAATTACTTCTCTTCTTGTGGTTTTGTTTCTCTGTCTAGATTTTCTTGCTGTTTATCCTCCTTCTCTTTCCCTTCTTCCATTAGTTTTATTCCTTCTTCTTTTTCTTGATCCTCTTCTATATCAGTTTGTCTCCCTTCTTCCTTGGAGGTGTGGGATATGCTCTCTCCTTCTTCATCTGGTTCCCTTTCTGGACTTTCTTTTCTTTTCCTTTTCTCCTTTTCTGTTTTCTTCTTAGAGCTCCCGAAGTTCCTAGAGTCTTGAAAGCTTCTTTCAAATCTTTTCCAAAATTATTTTGCTTCCTGGACAGAGTTAATATTATAAATGTTGTTTCTATAATGAAATGATAAGCCTTCCAATCTGCCCCATCTGTAGGAAATTCCTCTTTTTCTCAGCTGAGCAGTTAAAAAATTATAATCTCTTCTCTGGCGAAGGATTCTCACTGGAATGTCCTTATAAAGTAATAACTTCCCATCTCCGATCTTGAAAGATTTTCTCATGCTTTGTTGGATTATATTATCTCTGGTGGATTTCTTCACAAAGGCTATCACTATATCTCTGGGATAATCTCTCCCTTTAATCATAGATGATGCAACTCTGAATATTCTATCAGTCTCCCATTGCATTTGTTGTTTTGGCATTTCCATAAAGCTCACCAAAGCAGGAATTAAGATAGTACACAAACCCTCCTTATCCTGTTCTTTGAGTCCTCTTATTTTCAAACAGTTTTCTAGAGTTTTAAGTTCCGGAAGAGCTCTTTCATCTAAATCCTTTTCATGTTCCAATGATAAAGATTCACACCTATCTTCCAGCTTTTTAACTTTTTAATGTTGCAAAGGTACTTTGCAACGGTACCTTTCAGCTCTTCTGTTAATGTTTCCATTGATCTCTTTATATCCCTTAACTCATTTTTAAAGTCCAATTTTATTTCAGTTCTTAAGTCCTTCATATCTTACTTCATCTCTAATCGCATCCTTCTAATTTTTTTCTAGAACAGCATTTTGTTCTGATTTTCTCAGAGTAGCAGTTTGAGATGTTGTTTTACTCTGTTCAAAGTGTTTTAATCCAAGGTCTATGGAGGAACTTCTCTGTTGCTTGGCCATTTTAGCTGTTCTCCTTGTTTCCATCAAGCTACTGCTTCAATGATTAGTAATTATGCAGTATCTAAATATTTATACAGTGTCAAATTTTAAAGTAGTTCAGATGACCAAGGCAATATATACAATTAAATCCTTATGAATTCAGATATACAATTAATTTCAATAATCAAAAAATCTTATTGTATTTGGGAGGTATAGAAAATGCAATAATAACTAGAAATAATCCTCAGTCAATTTCAGTATTATCTAACTATAGAGTTGAATCTTATATATATTAAAATATTTTAAATAATAAATATACCAATATTATCAATCCTTATATATTAATTAATTCCAGAGGGAGTTATAAGGTGTCTATGAGGTATCTAATCAAATCAATTCCTTATATATCAGTCCACTAAGAAAGTTATAAAGTACTTAATCAATTCAAGTAAGCCAATTCAAGGCAGAAATAATGTAAATCAATTCATATGTAATAAGTAATAGTGTAAATCCGTTCATATATTCCACGATATATGCTGCAATGTTATTTAAATAATTAAATATTTCTTAACAAACTAATAGCCACTTTTTCAGTGCTTGTTTTAACTATATATATATATTTCAAACTAATAAACACTCACTGTATCTAAATAAATATTCAATCCCCAGATTTAAAGAATCCTATCATAAAAATAGTATCTATATCCTAATATATGATACTCATATCCTTAATTCAAAGTTCTATTTTCAAATACAAGTATGTATTTTACTAAGATGCTTCTAGCTGCTCCTCTTCTTTCCCCTCCTTCGCTGCCTCTGTCTCTGTCTCCAGTTGCTGTCACTTCTTTGTGTTTTCCTTTTCTCACTCAAGTAAAGTGCCAAGTTTTCTCAAAGGGGGGGTCAAATAAATCCCAATATTCTGAAATTGCAGTAAGTTCAAAGAACAGTGTTCTTTCTTCCAAAGGGGACTCCGTCAAAATGTTTTAGTCCTGCCTCCTTCTTAGTCCTGAAGTCATCACCATTTTGATTTGTCTGTAGTGTGAATTATTCCTCAAGCAAACCAATCTTCAGAAATAGAAAGTCAAGTCCAAATATCCAGAAGCCGAGAAGTCAAAAAAAAAAAAAAAAAATTGAAAGAGAAATCTCATCTTCTAAAAATTATACCAAAGTAGTTCAAAGCAAACATTCATCTATATCTTCTGCTGAGAGAGCAGAGAAAGAAAAAGCTCTCAAAGAAAACGAAAAAGCAACAACAACAACAACACTGAAATAGCAGCCGCTCTAATCCGCCATTCTGCCCATCACTATTCTTCGCTCCGCTCTGTCAAGTTCTCTGCTCAAAATTCATTCTGCCATACATCTTTCCCCATCTTCCCACGCTTTTTATTAAATGTAGATAATTTGTTTTGTCTCTTTAGTAAATTTAAATATATTAAGTCTCTCTCTCTGTTGAGTATTTTTTTTTTATTTCTCATTTTGTCTTGGCAGTATATAGAATCATCATAAGAATTCCAATGGTTCTAGATAGTTTCTTATACTTTTCAAATGTGCTGCTTACCACGATAGGTTCAGGATAGCTGTTAAGTCACAGTAGGGTCTGATCTTTGTAGATCTCCTAGTCCAAAAGTTCAATCTAGTCCATTTAAAATTCTGCAGTGGGGCTTGTACTGGAGTCGACCAGCTGCACTTGTGCGGCAATGGCTGCTACGATCCCCTCTTCTTCTCCTCTCTGAAACAAACACCGCTGGATGTATTGTCCAGAACCCAAAGAAGGTACTGGATCTCCATAGCCCCAAATTCAATCTCACTATATCAAGTGAGATTTATGTGATCCATTCTTTCATGGATCAACTCCTGTCACACAGTGCGAGAAACTTCTCTAACACTGCTGCCGAGAAGTTTCACCTTACCTCGCCATATGCAGAACCCATTATTCCACTTTCAACATCCCATGGAATCCAGGGGATAGCAGTTGAGGGAGGGGCCTTTGAAGATCCCCAGGATTCTATGGGATGTTGAAAGTGGAATAATAGCACTGTAACAGTCTAGTGTGGAAATGGCCTAGGCCAGTATGTGTGGGATTCAAGGGAGTTACCTTCAGCTCCTGAATGTGGGCAGTGGGGACAGATTTAGGCTGACCATTGCTTCTGGGTCACAGTAGAATATACTCCCCCAGGCTGATACAAATGATTTCTATCTTAGCTGATTCCTGAACAGCTTACAGTGTCTGTGGCAGATCTTCTTGATTATATATTAACTTGTGTCCCTAGTTAGCCCCCATGACTGTGCAGAAAATGCTGCCAGCGCCTGCATGTACGAATTGTCTATTCATCTCCGTAGATGAGCACCTTAATTACTGTAAGAGAATTCCACTGAAATCAATGGGTCTTGCTTTTAAATAAAGCATGCAATTTACTGGAGTGCAAATTACTGTAGCCTCGATTGATTGGGCTTGGTAAACACTCTGTCATAGAGAAATAGCTCAGTCACTCAAATTGCCTAAGGAACAATTGGTTCAGATCACTTTTTCTGTGTATGCTAGGCTGAAAAATTGGTCAGTAAAATATGCTTGGACAAGTTTGATGTTTTACACTGGGATCAAAATGGTGAGCAGGCTAATTGACCACTCCTTTTCAAATATTTCTTCTGCCTTCCATGGTGCATGTGTACACATGTCTATATAACAGGGCTCTACACCAATACCAAGATTCAATTTGGACTGATTTGGTGACTGTAGCATGACAAAAGAGAGTCAGCATGGTCTAGTGGTTTGAGCACTGGATTACAACCTGGAGACCAGTGTTTGGTTCCCCACTCAGTCATAAAAACCTACTAAGTGACCTTGGCCGCATTACACACTCTTAGCCCCAGAAAACCTTAGGGTCGTCATAAGTTGGAAATTGCTTAAGGACACATAACAACAACAAGAAAACACCACAAAAACAGTCCCACTGAATGGTCACATCCATACATTCCAAGAGGCAGAGATTGTGTTCACTTTATAAGTTTATGTTGTTGTGTACCTTCAAGTCATTTCTGACTTATGGTCACCCTAAGATGAAGCTATCACAGGGTTTTCTGAGGCTGAGAGTGGGTTTCCATGGCTAAGTGGGGCATCAAACCCTGGTCTCCAGATCATAGTCGAAACGCAAACCACTTCATCATGCTGACCCTTATAGGTTTACAGGAAACATATTTCAAGAAACGTTTCAACACTGTTTCAGTACCTAGATTTATCTCCAGCTCAGACAGTACAGAAGCTTCCCAAGAGTAGGAAGCAGCAAGCTGGAATTCTTTCAAGTAGTATACATAGATACATAAAAAGCTTACTTTATTTCTGGCACCCTCATTTTCACTCCTGGTTTTTTTTCCTTCCTTCCTTTCTCTTCTCTTTGTTTTTACTTGTTTTTCCATTTCCAACCTCTACCTCTGTTCTCATCTTATTCTTCATTTTCTCCCATTCCTTCTCTATTTCCTCCTTTTTCCTAATTCCATTGGGGGGAGAACCATGACTTAATGGTAGGGCACTTGTTTTGCATGTAGAAAGTCTGATTCAGTTCCAAGCATTTTCAGTGTCATTTTTTAAAATTACAGCTACATGGTCTATATGGGGCTATTTGTCTGAGCCCAGTGTATCAGCCAGTAAGTGCTGCCTTACTGAAAATGCCACCACACTGGAGCTTGTGATCTTTGCAAATACATGCAGTTAAGTGTTGTAGTCAATTACATATTTTTGTTTGCTGTTATTTATTTATTTATTTATTTTATATCCTACCTTTCTCTGCTCAGGTCCATAGGATGTGAAATGAAGATACAGTTATCATTCCCTCTGAGAACCTAACAAGTAAAGTGAAGTTTATATCCACTGATAAATTGAATGTACCTCAACTGCTTTGGGCAAGCGTGCCTAGGTTGAATTAGATCTTCTAAAAGAACAATTTGATAACATTAAAGAAGAAATGGTTACAGAGTCATCCTTTGATGCTTTACCAGTGAGGTAGAAATTTTCAGTTATTTACAATCTACAGACATTTCAGGTCAAATATCTAAAGAAATGTTTGTAAAATGTTCCAGGAAATTTAATGCTCCAAACAGGATCAGGTGTAACATCTCTCTTATGTTTAGAGCCAGACTCAATGGGCTCACTTTGTCAGAGGAAACAGGCTATGGATAATGGGAACAAGACCAAAAATCAGCCAGGGTCAGAGTAAAATTGCCCTGATAATAATATCACTGTATCAGAGGAGATGCCACGCAAATCATAGAGTTGGAAGAGACCCCAGGGGCCACCCAGTCCAACCCCCTGCTATGCAGGAACACCCATCAAAGCATTCCCAACAGATGGCCATCTAGCCTCTGCTTAAAAACCTCCAAAGAAGGAGACTCCACCACACTCCATTGAGGCAGCATATTTCACTGCTGGACAGCTTGGACCATAAGGAAGTTTTTCCTGAGATTCAGGTGGAATCTTCTTTCCTGCAGCTTGAATGCATTGCTCCTTGTCCTAGTCTCTGGAGCAGTGGGAAACACACCCACTCCCTCCTCAACATGACATCCCTTCAAATATATAAACATGACTATCATATCCCTTCTTCACCTTCTCTTCTGCAGACTAAACATACCCAGCTCCCTAAGCCGTTCCTCATAGGGTTTCATGGCTTCCAGACCCTTCACCATTTTGGTCACCCTCCTCTGGACATGCTCCAGCTTGTCAATATCCTTCTTGAATTGAGGTGTCCAGAACCTCAATTCAAGAAGGATATCGACAAGCTGGAGCATGTCCAGAGGAGGACGACCAAAATGGTGAAGGGTCTGGAAGCCAAGTATTCTTTATCTAGAGATCATTGTTGCTAAAACAGATCACTTAGTATCAACCTCTTCTATATATACTGTTAATGGATTGGGACATTAAGAAAATAATGAGAGGCCTACAACGCAAATCAGTGAACAGGGTATTGTTACAATGGAACCAAAGGTGATGAGAATAAAGATTTCTACCTTTAGCACGAATGAATTAAGGTCAAGGGTTAAGCTCTTTAAGTAAATGAAAAAGTAATCAGAATATTATTACTTACGAAGACTCTGATACTTTCCTATTACAAGGGACCCATCATAAAAGGGACCCAGTTTACTTATTAGCAAGGTTGAGGCTACAGATCTGTGCAAGAGCTGCTCATTCCTCGAAGTGAAGGGGTGCTCTAGTTGCAATACCTCCCTGGCTGGACTTTCATAGGGAAGAAACAGTGATCGACTCTAAATGCAGATATATTTTTATCAAAAGTATCCTGGGAGGTACAGAGAAAATCAATGGGTCAATACATTGTCTTAACTCCCAGCAAGATTTGTTTCTCCAAGGCATTGCCATTCAACTACAGTCATCCCTCCACATTCGCTAGAAAAACCCGAGTAACTCTACCCTCCCAAACAATATTTAACACACAAAAAAGGTATGATCACCATAGTCAACCCACCATGGATTCCTTTGAGGCATCAAGGTTCCTTCACAAGGCAGAAGTGGGGGGCTGGTGGGGCTTACGGCCACCTCCACTGCTGCTCCACATCATCTTTAATAGGAACTTACAAGCCTCGTTCACAGTTTCCCAGCCTCACGAGGCAACAGGTTGACAGCAAATAATCCATGAATAATCAAATCTGCAAAAGTGAAGCCTACAAATGTGGAGGGCTGACTGTAGTAGCGTTTTGGGAAGGAAAGATGGTTATTGGAAGGCATTGCAATTTGATAGCCTCTGATTTACATTCCAGCAATAGGAACAAAAGGTCACCTATTATACAAAATTTACTTGAGGAGCTTCATCTTATTGATGCTTGATGTGAGATGCATCCAATGCAAAGATTGTACCTTCTTCTCCAAAAGGCACAGCTCCTATTCTAGGCTAGATCCTCATCCTGGAGAAATTGCATGACAACAGGGTCCGTAACATCTTCTGATCATGGTCTTGTGCAGACAACTTTACACTTATAGAATTCTAGACCCAGACTCTTTTCATGGTCTTTAAACTCACTTTTATAGTTAGACAGGATTCCAGGGAGAAATTGAAATCATCTATATTAAATTATATTGAAGAAAAATCTACTTCAGAAATAACTCCCTCAGTCCTTTGGGATGGTGGTGTCTAGAGAAGAATGTATGAAAGAATTATGCTTTATAAGACGTATATTCCATTCAGCAAAAGAAAGCTTCCCAACTGAAATTCAAAACCTTGAGTTGAAACGTAAAAGTTGTAGCTCTGCAGATATTTCATTACAGTTAAATAGGAAAAGCACAGAATTACAACTTAGATATTTATAAAATTAACAATCATTTACAATTTACTAAACAAAGATCTCGTGAATTTAGTGATAAAAATTCAAAACTATTGGCTAATTATATTAGAAAAAAGAAAAAAAGTCAAATTTGATTTATTAAAGGTCCTAATAATGTGAAGTGCTACCAAGCAGTAAAAATTAATGTACTTTCCAAAGAATACTTTAAATCTATATACACAGCCTATCACTCTAATGAAACAGCAGTCTACTCTCTTCTGAGAAAAGGTTCACTCAAAACCACTGACTGAGGAACACAAGTCCTTTTTAAATCAATCATGCTTATTAATGAAATTTATGATGCCATTGGAAAACTTAAACCTAACAACTCCACAGTTGGATGGACTCAGTGGCAGATTCTATAAAACCTATTAAGATATGATTTTACCTACATGATCACCATTATTAAACTCAATTCTATATGGTAAAGAAATTATACCTTTTTGGAAACTGTCTAGAATTGTATTGATTTACAACATGGAAGAAATGAATTCCTACCACCCAATTACATTAGTTAATCAGGACATCAAGATTTTTACCAGTATTATGGCCTCCAGATGGGGAACTATAACTGGCAATTATACAGAAATTGATCAGTTCAGTTACTTTCAAAATAGGTATCCGACCCTATAATACAATTTTTAATGTGATAAATTCAGGTAAAGTAAATAAGAAGAAATATGTTGCTGTAGTGTCCTTTGAGCTAAGAAACCTTTCAACAGCTTGGAATGGGGGTTCCTCTTAGAAGTATGTAAAGAAATGAACTTAAGAGGTAAGTTTATTTCTCAACTTCAAAAGCTATAATATAGACTACTGGCTTGAATTGCTATCCATTTGAGATCCAATGAGGGGTACTAAGCAGAAGTGTCCACTGTCACCTCTGCTGTTTGCACTGGCAATAGAACCACTTGCAAATGCAGTTCTGGGCTGCATCAATAGGAGTATGGTGTCTAAATCAAGGGAGGTAATAGTACCACTCTATTCTGCTTTGGTCAGACCTCACCTGGGCACCACAATTCAAGAAGGATATTGACAAGCTGGAGTGTATCCAGAGGAGGGTGACCAAAATGGTGAAGGGTCTGGAAGTCGTGCCTTCTGAGGAGCAGCTTAGGGAGTTGGGTATGTTTAGCTTGATGAAAAGAAGGTTAGGATGTGACATGAGAGCCTTATTTAAATATTTGAAGGGATCTCATATTGAAGATGGAGCAATCTTGTTTTCTTCTGCTCCAGAGACTAGGTCACGGAGCAATGGATTCAAGCTACAGGAAAAGAGATTTTACCTCATCAGGAAGCACTTCCTGACAGTAAGAGCCATTTGACAGTGGAATATCCTGCTGCCTTGGAGTGTGGTGGAGTTTCCTTCTTTGGAGGTTTTTAAAGAGAGGCTGGATGGCCATCTGCTGGGAGTGCTTTGATGTGGGTTCCTGCATGGCAGGAGGCTGGACTTGATGATCGTTTCTGTGTTGCTGTGATTCTATGAAATGTGCTATGCTGGGATCATAGAATCATAGAGTTGGAAGAGACCCCAGGGGCCATCCAGTCCAATATTGTGTATAAATTTCTCAGTTAAAGATTGTTTATTTAAGGAAAGTGCTAGAATTCCAGTTATAACATAGTTTTTCAAGTATCTGGGAGTGGTACTGCCGGGTAATTTAAACAAACTATTGTAGTAAACGATAAACCTTTATTTCAGGTTATGCAACAAAAACTCAAGTAATGGAAAAAATAAATTTCTCCTGGTTGGGCAAAATAGCAGCAGTGAAAGTGATTACACTACCTAAAATCTGATTTTATTACAAATAATTCCAGTTGGTTTACTTTGGAGTATTTTGAAACATTGGCAAGAACCTACAAATATATTTGTTAATAGAATTAAACATGCTAGAGTAGCTCATGATCTAAATCTGAATTAGAAATTCACAACCAATTAGAAGATGTATCAATTCAATGGCTTCAGACTGACCCATTTTGTCTCTAATACATCTGTTAAATAATGTAGTACAAAAGCACTAACTCCTTCAAGGTTATTGAAGAAGCTTGATATTAAATTAATAAATACTGTTAAAGGAGTGACTTCTAAAATTTTTGGTTAGCTTGGGAGATCAGTTTAAACATCAACATAAGTGAACAAATGTGGAAACAAACATGGAGGAAGAGTCCCGAGCATGGTGTCTCAGCACATCTTAAGGAGCATCTGCTCAAGCTCGTACATATATAGTACTATACCCCAGTGCAGCTAAGCCAGATTTCTAAACAGTTAAGTTCAAAATGCTGGAGGTGTCAGGAAAGTTTTTATATGCCTATGTGGTGGGTTTGTGCCTTGACTCAACCATTTTGGCTACTTGTATTTAAGGAGATATGTGTTATAATTCATCAGAAAGCTGAAACTGATCCAGCAGCAGGCCTCTTAGGACTATTTTTGGGACCCAGTGAACTTGTCAAACATAAAGAGCTAGCCGGATTTTTCCATTTAGACTTTGGCCATTTCCTGTCGAGGGCTTCACAGTAGAAGATAGTCTGCTAAGATATGGCCACATCAACCAGGAGAAAGGGGTACTTCTCTTTGTTCTTGATGAGCTTTGGCAAGTTGCCAGTGACATCTTGAAGTGTGCATGCCTGGTTCATCTCATCTGCTGGTTCATCTCATCCAGCTGGGACACAGGTCCCTCCATACCCCTGAGCAATTAATCTCCTACTGCTGTTATCTGTCTTTTCTTCTTGCTGCAGTTGGTGGGAAGGTTGGCTCCTTCCTTGGCATACAGTGTCTGAAACATCAGAGAACTAGCCCAGAGATAAAGCTTTTTCTCACCAAGGTTATAAATCTGTGTCTGAAATGTGTCACTGACATTATCTAGGTTCAGTGCTTAATTGTATGATGAAGTCAGTGCCTCTGGTAAAGTTCAAAAGGCATTGATCTCCTACAACGAGTCTCCACAACACAACTGTGATTAGCAAAGCAGTCCTCCTATGATTGGAAAATAGTGATGGGGTAATTCTGAAACCAGAGACATTTCAGGAAAAAGCCACCTAATGTGAATTGAACCCAGCCTCCTTTTTTGCATGTTGATCTATTTAGTTATAAATAAAGCATATGCTCAGCTTGTCCTGAATTCACTACCAGCCATACCTCTCTGCCATGCCCTTCCTGCTCAAGTAAATTGCCTCATTTCAGGTAAACCTACACTTTTCTTATGTGGAAGCATGCTGGTAACTATTAAATGCTCTAGAGGTCTCATATTTAAGATGCTTAAGACCTAATCATGTTTACCCTGTTAAGGTACATCGGTTTTGCAGTCTCCTGAGACTCCAAAATGACTTGGGTTAGTAGAGAGAATGAACCGTGAATACCTGTTCCTTGGAAGGAAATTGTGCTACTGAGCGTACTTAGATGTGTCCAGTTTTTAAATATGAGACCTACAAGATCTCATTTGTCTTCAGAATCCCCACCCCTTCTGGCTGGCCAAGGCCTTAAGGATGAGAACTGTAAGACTGTCCCTGTTGAAAGACATCCTCCAGTCCAGTTGCAAAGAACACGTCTAGCTAGGAAGGGCATGATGATAGAGACGAATGAATACAAAACAATCTGACTGAGGAATTCTGGTTCAAAAACGTAATTTTAGAAGCTCTGATTTTAGCCCATTATAATGCTGTGCATAGTTTTCTTCTCCTCTAGCAAGATATTATTGAATAATCATGATGTGTTCACACTGACTTCTTAGAGGAACTGCTGTTGAATTTGGTGAAATATTCAATTAGTTCCATCCCAAGAATTTCTAATCAATATGGCATTGTAGCTGTGAAATAACATAATAACAGCAATTACTACAAGAATTCTATCCTCAAGTTGTTGACATTCATAGCTGATGGCATATCTTTAATTAACACTCAAGATACAATTCTAATAAATGCCATTCTTTTTTTTCCAATTTATTTTGTGTCTCTGTTGTTTCCATAGCACGCCTAAAATGAAATTTGGCTGACCAATATTGAGATTTGAACTTCAGCATTTTAATGTATTTTTTTCTATTTTGTTCTTGCAAACAGCTAACAAGAGCATGACCTATAAGCTAAAAACAAGTATAGCTTAGACAGAATTGAGGAAAGCATTATATTCCTCAGATTCAGAGCTAAAGAGGGAAGTGGTAAAGAAGGCAGGAGGGCAGGACTAAATCTGATGGCCTTAGATTTGGATGGATGATTCTACTGAACCTTTGGGCTTCTGGAAAAACTGCTTGGTGCTGTGAGCAAATTAAGAGTGGAACCAGTCACCTTGAGGAGTGGGCTGTCTCGTGCAAAAGGATCCATATTAATCATTGGTTGGAGATGCTCTCATTCTGAAATTCCTGCATTGTTCAGTGTCTTTGGCTAGGTGACCACAACACCTTCTCTAATTCTATGAATCTGTGGCTTGGCTGAACTGGCAAGTCATAGATTGCAACTGGATAGTGCATTGGAAACCATGACATCTTGAGTGTACACTCCCAACTACACCTTACATAGGAACAATTTCAGCTGATATGGTTCCACATGCAATCTTTTCCATAATTGTTTTTATCCATGTATCCCTCTGGACTTTGACTTCCAAATTAGTAAATCTTGTAAGCTGCCTTGTTTACCATTTTTAGGAGAAAGGAAGGATCATGATGACAATGACAACAACTACAATAACTGTTGTAGTAGTAGTTGCTGACATGTGCTCAAAGTGCCTTTTTTGGTAGTTCTATTTTCATTTTGTTTTGTTTCCAAGCTTTGTTAAAAAACCCTGGGCAAGTATATATTGTTTAGAACTTTTTCCATTAATTCGTTTATTTTCCCCAAAACAACATTGTTATGCTGCTCTGTTCCTCTGAGCCAGCCAGAGGTATTCAAGAAGCATATCAGTAAACACACTGAAAAATTCTTGGTGCATTCATACATTGCAACTGCACTGAAATAGTCTTTTTATCCATGTGTGGGGCAGGGGAGGATTTTACTAAAGTATACATCTCTAACAATACAGACAGGAAGTAATATGCTACTGAAAGATGCCTGTGTGCCCCAATTTCAGGATTTCTTTTTAAACATTTTCGTAGTTAAATTGGAATTCAGAAGGAATTTGGTTTTGCCCTTGTTTAATACCATTGGATTCCCAACTGGAGTCCCCTCAGGAAGAAAAGCTGGGTAGAAATAAAGAGGATAAGGATGAGGATGAGGATGATGAGAAGAAGAAGAAGAAGAAGAAGAAGAGGAGGAGGAGGAGGAAGAGGAAAAAGAGGAAGAAGAAATACTAGGCAGATCTAAACTCACTTAGCATCAGCAAACTGCATCAGGTACCTCTCTGATCATGACCTGGAGGCATCGGACAGGATTGTCAGGGAAAATAAGACAGGGCTCCAGTATTTTTAGTCGTTGTGTAGAATGACTAAACTCTATAAAGAAACAGAATGGGAAAGGTGGTGGTAGTGCAGACATCTTTTGTAAGATTCCCAGATCTCAGACTCCAGCCCTTCTTCTTCACTCTCTGACATGCTCTGTGCAACCTCATGTATCATCACCAGGGGCTTATGACATCATAGGGGCTGCTCCCTATGACCTTATAAGGGGTGGTCCCTAAGTCTCAGGTTTTGGCACTGAAATTTCAGGGCCTTAGATAGTCCTGACCTGGCAACTCTAGTCTTTAACTTGAATTTTCAAATGAAAATAACAGGATAATAACAAACAAAAAGTGTATCAATCCAATCAGCTTTATTATAATCATAGATCAACCATAAAAGCACAAAAACAGAGCATAGTGGAAATGCCAATTCTCAGATGGAAGAATATCTGTATGGATACATAATTGGCAGTTCAATACCCAGTTTCTAAATCAACACCAGATAGCATTCACCTGGGTTAGCATGAGCCTTGGGAAGATTTGACCAATATAGTCTTAGTGGAACATGTTAGCGTACATAACTTTGCAAGCTTCAACACATTCTTTAGGGGAATCTGAAAGAACAAACTTTATGTTTTCATTGGCTGCTCTAGGGGAGTGAGTACATGCTGTGTTTTCCTGAAAGGCTGTGTCCCAGATCTATTGCTTGTTTCTTTGGCCTTAGAGAGCCCCAATCACAGTAAAGTTGAAGGGGAGAACCCATCCTGTAATCTCAGTTTAGCAGCCCTCAACCATACAGAGGGAAAAGTGTCAGGGGGGCCTTGACCAGATGAAGTATGGACCCGCTCTGCACCTTGCCATTTTCCATTGTTGTCCCATCATGCCACTGCTGGGATGGAAGTGCAACCTGAACACTCCTCTCTGCACCTGACTGGCTGCCTGCGGAAGGGTAGCACAACCAACACGTACCTTCCTTCCTTCCACAGCGTAGCAGCCATTTCCCATTTGGCACTGGGGAAGGAAGCACCTAGATCACACTTCGTCCCTTTCTGCACAGCCACTGGTGAGGGGAGTGTCACGTGATCAGAGGCCATTACTGGATTTTTTTCAGTAATGGAATATCCCATGAGTGTGATGGTTGGGGACGTGTGAGCATGGGACTGTGATGACATCATGCAAAAGCATGACTTGTGGACTGGCAGCAAAGCATCCCCATCCCGGGACAGCAACTCCATGTGGAAATGGCCTATGATTCAACTTTAGCTGATAGCTGATTATGTAGAACCAAGCATGTGCTTTGGGTGAGACCATTTCAGATTCCACTCTAAGCGAGGCACTTGGAAGGCAATATGGGACGCTAAGGGTGGCACAAAGAAATTTGACCTTACCATTCCCAGAGATCAAAAATCTTTAAAAATGCATGGCTGAGAAATGTATATAAATTGAGATATAATTTTGCCCTGGAACACTTATTGCAGAGGGTCTGGGCAAACTGTGTTTGGAGAAAAGGAATCTGATAATGGCACCAACTGTCCTTCTCCATACCCCAGATAACTAAAAGACCACTCCAAATACTTACATAGTGTGATCTGTTCTGTGTTGTGGGTATTTTTTTTATAAACAATTTTTATTAATTTTCCAAAAAAACCAAAACCAAAATAAATAAATAAATAAATAAATGTACATCGTATAGTAATACATCATGTAGTATTCAATTCTTTTTACAGCAATTTCATATATGTACAATATTTCTTCCTGACTTCCTTATCAAAGCAAATAAATATTATTCTTCATCTTATATCATAAGTCCTCTATTTATCTTCAAGTACACCTTATAAGTTGATCCAGCATGTACATTATCTTGTCAATTAGTTATAGTCCTATTTCTTGTCATTAATCACCTTATTTACTCTAACTCGACTCTTTAGCATACATTGGATATATTTACAATTTTTATATTTGTTTATTTGTTCATTTTTTATCAAATTTTCTTATTTCTTTTACATGGACAAGACAGCTTATGTAACTCTCTGATTAAGAAAATAAGAGTTTACAGGATCCCAATCCTTTGCAATCTTCTCATCAGATTGCCCTCTAAGTCTCTGTGTTAAATTATCTGCTAGCCTGATCTCATATAAACTTTTGTGTCCATTGGTCATTGTTAGGTATCTCTTCCTTCTTCCAGAGCTTTGCATACTCTACTCTGGCTACTGTTATCATATATAATAGGATCTTGGAGTATTTTTTCTGTATACTTTGATCTAGAGTGTGCAGCATATTCAACAAGTAGATTTCGGGTTCTTCAGAAAATTCCACTTGCAGAATTTCTTCAATCTTCTTATGTATGGTGTTCCAGTATTTCTTTGCTTGCTTGCACGTCCACCATAAGTGATATGTTGTGCCTACCTCCTCTTGACATTTCCAGCATTTTCTGGAGCCAGTTTTATAGATTTTCTGGAGCTTGTTCGGGGTCATATAACATCTGTTGAAGATCTTCAAATAATTTTCTTTTAAGTTTTGAGCCTCTGTAAATTTTTGTGTAGATTTCCAACTTTGTTCCCAGTGTTCTAATCTTATTGAGTGACCAATATTCTGTGCCCATTTAATCATTACATGTTTTACCGTTTCCTCTTCTCTCTTATATAACAGAAGTCCTTTATACCATTTGGCGATTATATGTGGCAGATTTTCTTGCATGATTCTTACTATTTCATGTTGCTCTCTCATGTTAAATCCATACAGCTTTTGGTCAATCTGGAATCTTTCTGTTAGTTGCCTGTAGGGGAACCAACTTAAAATTACTCCTTCTTTCTCCAAATCCATTCTGTCCTTTATTTTTATTGCTCCAGTGATATGGCCTTTAATTAAGTCTTCATATCTAAGCCATTTCGTCATATTCTTGCATCTGCCAAAGAAGGCTTCCTGTGGGGATACTCACTTTGGAATTGACATGATAAATATTCGCTTGTGATTTTTCCAAGTCGTCAGGAGGGATCTTCTAATATAATGGTTGGCAAAGTCTTTATCTACGTTTGCTTTGTCATAGCAAATATATGCATGCCATCCCATTCGTAGATCAGCTCCTTCTAGTGTGAGTAATCTTTTGTGTTGAGGTTATTAAACTGCCACCTATATTTGGTGAATGTTTTATAAAAGTGTTTGAGTTGATTTAATGTAAGCTGCTCCTCAATAAAGTATGCCAAAAAAAGTCCCAAGGCCCACTTTTGAAAAAAGATAAGATTGCAGTATTGTGTGTACAATAAAACTGGGATTGATTGATTGATTTGCTATTTTAGGTGGGTGAGAATCTACACTAGATAGATACTATACCATCTTATCAACATAGCAGTTCAACAGTAAGGGGGCCAAAACACATTCTTTGTTTCCCTACCCTCCTAACCAGAACCAGGGATGACAAATATCCTTATGGGTTGCATCTTAATCTCAAGGATATGTTATTATGTAGTGTGTGGATGAGTATAAATTATCTATTCTATGGAAGAAGTGTTCAGTTTGGCTGAAAACTGGTCTTAGAGAATACCGTAAATGCATAAAGTGCCCCATATGGCTTGAAATTTGTTTCTCTTTCAGATTGTATCAGACATTGATCAGTGGTGGAGCAACCAGCTCTGAAGCCTTCTTGTTCTCCTGCTAAAATGTTTTTGTGTTTGAGCCAATCCCTGAGGTTCCAGCATGAGTATAGGGCATACAGTTTAATCACTGTGCTGAACAGACTAATAGGACAATAATTAGAAAGATTGGTCTTGAAGCACACAAATTCTGGCTCTGAAGTGTTTTGCTCCAATGCTCAGATTATGGACTGATTAGAAATGTTGTGTCCCTTGTTCTAGAAAGAAACAAACATCTCTCATTATTCTTGCATGTTTTCTTCCTGATATAATGTTAATGCCATATTTTTTTTCAGAGCAGCTGTGCTGTTCAGTTCCAGAACCAGAAACTTTCAGGTCCTGTTTAAATGTAGTAATCTAACAAGCCAGCCATTGCTATTTGGCTCTCTTGATTCTGTGTTTCCGGGGTTTGAGAAATGAAGCCGTTCAGGAATCCACAGTGAATGGTGAGTGTAGACAAATCAAGATCCGTTCTGCAACCCCTGCTAGCAGGCCCAGTCCTGGGGAAGTGTAATATTTAATATCCAGAATTATTAAGCCAGAGGTTCACTGGACAGCAGCGTAGACATCCGGGTCTAAAACCAAAGCACAGCTAGCAAGATCAGGCCAAAACTCCCCCAGTCACTTCTCCAAGAGGGAAACCTCAAAAGGCACGTATACACATGTGATAATGGGGATTCCCATTATCTAGACTTGGCTGAAGGGGGATCCTTCCTGCTTCAGGTAAACCAAGGGTTAATGAGGTTAATGAGATTAGGTTACACTTTTTATTGTGGGTCAGCCTCACAGGTCACGGGGGGAGAATGGCCCAATCAAGGGGAAAGAGGTGAGCATCTTCGAGATGCTTCGAAGGAGAAGTTATAAAAAATCCTTGAGAGGCCATGTGGCAGAGAGACAACAAAGGAACCTCCTGGAGATGGGATCTGTGCCAGTATTAGGCTGCAGGCCTAGGCCTCGCCTCCCGGTCTCATTCCTCTCTTAGACCTTCTAAGCCTGTGAACCCAAATGTGAGTAACTAGAATAAGGTAGTTAGTCGCGTTAGGGCTTTTTATTATTTTGGAGGTTGGCTGATCTTAAGAATGTATCTGTTGTTATAACTACTTGTAACTTAAGCGTACCTGGGAGGGAGGAGCCTCTCATGTGTATTATTGTCTTGTTTACTTGCATGCCTTACAATAAATGCTTTTCCTCTCCATTCCCACGCCATTCTTCGGCACATGCTTAGATAGAACTTCTGTCACTCAGAAGGAGGAGGGAAAGGAAAGGTCCTTAAGCATAGAGATTGGCAATTCACGGACAGGGTCCCACTGTCCTGTTCAGTTACAAGTATATTCAGAATTCAGTGGGTGGTGGCAGCATGCAAAATTAGTGAACGTTGGGGAATTTCCTGCTCCTTTTCAAGGGTAGAAGTGAGGCTTGGGGGGGGGGGAGCTGGAAGTAAACTCAGTATGACAACACGCACAATGGGCCATCAACAACAATGACACCTTGATGGAGACTATGCATCCTCTAGATGAGTTTAACTATTGCAACAGTGAGAAATGCAAAAATGAGGTCCATCTGCATGATTTGGCCATTGTCCTTTTCCTGGAAAGGGTCTGCCCCCAAGGCATACTTTGCACTATAACTGAGTACCCTTTTGGGGCTCTCTTTGGAGAACTCCCACACTTGACTAGTGTCCCAGCATTCTGCTAGTTGAAGAGCTCTCCTCGGCATTCTTCCTCTGCTGAGCCACCTTTGCCTTGTTTCTTCCTGAGCCCCAGTCTACAGGATCAGGTGCAGACCAATTTTCTGAGACCAATTTTCTCTCTGAGACCATTTTTCCCTCTGCTTTTCCCTATTTTCATATCTTTCCAATTCAGTAGTCCTTGTGCGATTGTGTGAGTTACTGCTCTGTGGTGTGTGGATATTTTGCCAATTATGCTAAATAAACTACTGATAATTGGACTTTTGACCTGGGTCTTGTGTGGGCTGACTTCGTAGACATAGGGTTCAAGATCTCGCTGTGTTGCCCTACCCTCTGCTTTGCTAAGTGGTGTTCCTCTAATTTCCCCAATCTTTGCATTTTTTGGAGCAAATCCTGGTGTCCTCCAGGGACCCACAGAAGTCAGGGTAACAATTCCACCAAATTCCCAAATGTGATCTCATGTAGGGTTGTCTTGTTGTGTTTTTCTCAATTTTGGTGACTTAATTTACATTTTTGGATACTTTTCTTGGATCTAATTGTAAATTAAAATGGGTGTTTTCTTTTGGTTATTGATGTCTATTGAAAATTTGTGGCTATTCATTCTTTTTTTGTGGCATGATAGTCATCCTTCTCAGCATCTGAAGAGGAATCTCATACTTTCAAACGCTTAGATTAAGAAGAAACGGCAGCAGAATCACAGCACTACAAATAAGATCATATGCAAATGCAGGCTATACAAAGTGGGGATTATCCAAAGAAAAAATTGAGCAAGCTATGCAAAAAACTGCAACTGTAGACAGAGCTGAGCTTCTAAAACCCACAGTTAAAGAGCAAATATCGGTTATGTTATACTATTAACACTTGACATATGTGCCAACTGGAATCGAATAAATAAATATTGGCTCCCACTTGAGAATATTTATGTTTATAAAAATCCTTCAATCCATGCCTTTACTTGCAGGCAGAATTTGACATGTCAGTGCACAATAAAATAAGACACCATTAAGTGCATCCTGTCATCACTATAGATACAAATAAGACTGAAGATCAATTTGCATGGTAAATGTAATGTTATTCTAACAATTGCAAAATTAAGGTTTTCTTCTATCTTTTGTACGTCACACAGTACCATATGGTTAATATGTTGACATGCAAAACCATGTGTACAATGCATAAGTCACAGAACTCTTGAAATCTATTGTGTGCTGGTATGACTACTATCACCTTATTTCTTTAACTTATATGCTGAACATATCAGTGTAAAGTAGGATTAGATTCAGAGGAAGGTGGCATGAAAATTGGAGGAAGGAAGGATTTAAGACAGGCAGAGGACAGCCTGACTACAGTAGAAAATAGCAAAGACTTGAAATAATTACTGAAGAAATTCAAGAAAGAAAGTACAAAGATAGGTTTATAGCTGAAAATTAAGAAAAGAGAAATAATGACCACAGGTGATTTATATAACTTTAAAGCATATTATGAAGACATTGAAATAGTTCAATATTTTCCATACTTTGGTTCAGTCATGAATCAGAATGGAGACTGCAGTTAAAAAATCAGAAGAAGATATCACGCTATGCCCCAATAGTGCATTGTGCCAGTGGTATTCCAGCATTGCCATTGCCGGGATGGGATCAAGACCTGAATTCTTCTCCCTCCACCCAGTCAGCTGCTATAGATGGGTAGAGTCAGGCACACTATCCTTCCTTCTGCAGTATGTGTTGGGGGTCCAAGGACCGACTGGTACAGGCGCCACGGCTTGGCCTAGGGACAGGCACTAGGTCAGGAAGGGTCAGGAACAAAAAGAATCCAAGGCAGCAGTCCTCTGGGTAGCAAGACTCCAGGAGGCCAGAGGCAAGAAGCAGGTCCAGGAAACAGGCAGGAGGTCAGGCCACTACAAGGGTTCAAGGCAGTAGAAGCCTACCAGGTAACAAGATGCCAGAGGCAGGTCCAGAAAACAGGCTTTTATTCCACTTTCAACAACCTATGGAATCCTGGGGTTTGCAGTTTAGGGAAGGGCCTTTAGACTTCTCAGCCAGAGAGCTCTTGGGCCTCAGTAAACTACAAATCCCAGAATTCCACAAGATGTTGAAAGAGAAATAATAGCACTATAATAGTGTAGTGAAATAATAGCACTATAATAGTGTAGCCTAGAAGACTACATTACAGATGGATAGACTCAATGAGGGAAGCCATGGCCCGGAGTCTGAAAGATCTGAACATGGATGTTAATGACAGGGTAACTTGGAGGTATCTCAGGCATAGGTCTTTTCTGCATGATGACGCTCTCTTACATTGTCCTGTCACAATCCCGGCAGCACCTCTGCTGGGATGGGAGCATGCCCCAACGCTCATCTCCTCATGCAACTGGTTGCCTGTGGAAGGGAGCACAAGGGACATGCTCCATCCTTCCAGACTGCAGCCAACCTTTTTCCCATGCTGCAATAGGGGACGAAGCATGTAGATCATGCTCCCGGCCCTTCTGCATGGCTGGCTGCAACGGAAAGCTTGCACGATCGAGGATTGTTGGTGGAGTTTCTCTGTCCATGATCCATACTCTGTCCATACAGCCCATGATCTCACCGGCTGGTGATGTGAGAAGGGTGGGACTACGACAACGTCATGCAGAAGTGCCATTGTGGTCCCACTCCTTTTGCATCCCTGTGCTGGCATGCTGCCATCTTGTGGAAAGGACCACAAAGTTTCCACAAGTAGATGTTGACTTGTCAGCAGTCAGCAACAACAATAACTATTAGGGAAGGAAGCATCCATACCTGTGAAAAGAAAAGCTGTATCAGAGAACAAGTAAAATTCAGGTACCATTGATAAAGCACTTAAAAATTATGGCAAATATAATGTTGGTATATTGTGATAGTCTAAGGGAAAGAATTATAAATTAAACAGAGGAAAATATTAGATGTATAAACTTAAAACTTACAAACTTGAAGATTCAGGCCAGATGGCAGCATTGTATTTAGACATCCATATTAAATGTGTGGCTTTTTCTTGTTCATTTTTTTCTTGGCGTTGTTTTATTAGTTTTACTATTATATGCTATGCTATTTATGAACCGTATGTGGGATTTTGGTTTGCAGACTGTAGAACAGGTACCTTTCCTTATGTTAAGAATCTTCGCTACGAAAACACTTTGTGCTTTACTGAATTAGGTAGATTACAAGTGAATATTTGCTGAAAGAGACCCAATGTGGCGTAGTGGTTTGAGCATTGGATGATCAATCTGGAGACCAGGGTTTGAATTCCTGCTTGACAGTGGTGACTTTGGGCAGGTCACATTCTCTCAGCCTCAGAGGAAGGCAAAGGCAAAGCCCCTGTTAACAAATCTTGCCAAGAAAACCCCATAATAGGGTCACCTTGCAGTCACTGTAAGTCGGAAACAACTTGAAGGCCCATAATAACAACATTTGCTGTAACAATAGAATAATGGTGTGCAGTACAATAAAAGGTCATTGAGATATGCATTTTACAATGATGAAGATGAGGGCACTGTCCCTCTAAATGATATTCAACCCCATTCTGCCTTGGATGGCCCTATTATGTATCTAAATACAGTCTAGTCTCCTGATGGTATTCCTTTCAGCCTTTTTGAGACACCCAAATGCACTCATTACCTTAAGGTGTGTATCCAATATTATCCAATGTCAGATGTACACCTTAACCATATAGAAATCAAGTAGATATTTAATGTAATCATTATGTTAATTGGGTTTCCATTTTTTAAAAAAACAAAAACAAAATTTGCAGGAAACTGTACAAAATAGAAGCAGATTACACAGCAAACTGCAAAAACAACCAGAGTAACAGGGCTTGCTTTTGTTGAACATTCCTATGAAATGATGGGATTTAATTCCATTAAGCATGCTCAGGTTTGCTCATCATTTTTGTTCTTCCTTCTCTAGAAAATGTTGAAACCATCACTAGAATGTCATTGATGGATTCTCAGCATTTTAATGTGGTAAGTCCCATTGAATTGAAAAAATTCTGCAGATTGTGTGTTTTATTTGCTTGGCTTTTACACCTCTTTGACTGTAGACCATAACTTCTCCTAGAAAGAATGGGGTTAGAGTTGTATTAGACTGATTGTCAGGATTTTAACTATAAATCCCATTAAGCAGTGGGGTTGATAGGTCTCCACAACCCTAGGCATTTCCTCATGACAGCATCTCCTGGCATGGGTATGCAAGAGGAGCGGGACCATGATGACGCTTCCCCATGATATTGTCACAGTCCAGCCCTTCTTGCATCACCAGCCGGTGTGATCACGGGGTATATCATTGACAGGGAAACTCTGTCAATGATCCCCAATTGTGTGGACCTTCCATTGCAGCCGGACATGCAGAAGGACTGGAAGCACGATCACTTGCTTCCTTCCCCACTGCAGCATGGGAAGAAGGCTGGCTGCAGTGCGGAAGGAAGGGATGTGTCCCTCACACTGTCTTCCACAGGCAGCTTGTTGGGTGTGGAGAGGAGAACTGGGGAACAGTGATGTAGACTCGAGTCAATAGACTTGGACTCAATTCGGACTTCAGTCACTGCAGTGACTCGACTTGGCCATAAATGTTGCACTGACTCGACTTGACTCGAGACTTGTATATTTTTAATGACTGACTTGATGCCCTTTGTTCAGTAACATAACACCTTCATCCAGAAACCTTGCAACTTTGAACAACACCTCCATCTCTTTTTGCCTGCTAGTCACACAGCAATCTCTCTCAAGCCGAAAGCCCAAAGTGTGGGTGAATTTCTCAGCGGGAACAGCAAATGGGTTAGGCAATGGGCTTGAGGTCTGCTCAGAAGCCTGTCCCTGCTGCATATTGAAGGAGCCTTCTAAAATCTTTCCTAAGAGCAAAAGACAAGACTCACTCCCAGAGTGCAGGGGTCATTTCTCAGAGTGGAACAGCAAATGTGACAGGCAACAGGCTTGAGGAAGAAGGATCCTCCCTTCTAAATCTTTTGAATCTTCAGTAATGGGGAGTAAGATAGGATCCTATTCCCCACTTCTGAAGCTGCAGATGGCAAAATTGGAAATGTGGGGAGCCAACTCTGCTTAAACTGTTAAAACTGACTTTATTTCACTCTATCCAATAATTCTAGAATTTTGGCTGGTGTATAAAGTTGGCTTCCAGACTTGAGACTTGACTTGAAAGTATCTTCAAGGGCTTGAGACTTGACTTGAGACTTGGAGTAAAAGACTGCTGGGGACACACTCCCATTCCAGTGGAGGCACTGCTGGGATTTCAATGGGATGACACGAGAGAGTGTTGTCCTGTTGAAAGGGCCCTACACTTGTCCTCATTCCTCATAGTTCTTCCTAATAGTTCCAATTATTTGTCCCTTCTCAATGAAAACTGCCTCACTTCACCTCTGCATTTATAATATATTTATTGTATATAAATAAGCTTTGACCTCAGAAGAGACTGGAAAAGCGTGATGAATTTGTTCATATGAAAATACTCTAGGCTTAAGGCATATGGACGTGTTTATACTGGCTTTTACTGTTATATATTTTAATTCCTATTTTAGAATTTTTCATGCCCAATGTGATAGAGAAGACTCCATATTTTCTTGAACATATGTCTGACATTCTGGCATCTGAGAGCAGCTGATCTATTATTTATTATTTATTCCTACTTCCTGCTACTGAGGAAGCCATTTTTGTTGAAATGTAATTGGCATTGGCATATGAGGCAAAACTCTCTGGAAATCTTTTCAAGGCTTTTGTTTGTAACTTTCTAGCTGTCTCTGCTTCTTTCTCATTTATGGGGCAAACAAATTTGGTTGTTTTCAATGTTTTTAAAGTTGCCCTCTTTTGTAAGATGTGTGAGTTTTAGTTTCTGACAGATACCATTTTCTGTTTTCTAGATCTTGATTATTTTGTTGACATGTTGTCTGTTTTCTCTTCATGGCTCTTCAACTGTTGTGTGGCAGAAGAAATTTGTCACACATATTTTTGGTTTCTGTTCTGGCTTTTATACTTTGTAACCCACCTTGGAGAGCCAGGGTGGCCTAGTGGTTTGAGCATTGGACTGTGACTCTGGAGACCAAGGTTCAATTCCCTGCTTGGCCATGGAAGCCCACTGGGTGATCTTGGGCATGTCACACACTCTCAGCCTCCAAAAAACCTGTGATAGGTTCGCCTTAGGGTTGCCATTTGTCAGAAGTGATTTGAAGGCACACAACAAACAAGCAAACAAACCAAACTTGAGTCCCAATATTGGGGAGAGGGTGGGATATAAATGACCTTATTCATCTTTGCTAGAGATTGTAATTGTTATTATATATTGGACATTGTGACTTAATCTGAATCTAGATGAGAACGGGTCAGGAACTATTGCTGGCCATTTCTTGCCCCCAGAACTGAAACCCACTTCTGTTACCCCAAAATGTGGGTGACTCAGGGATCCACCTGTGGTGCCAGTACCTCTGTTCAAAGGTGAGGAATTATTAGCTCAAATTAGGAGGCCTGTGAGAGGGGGGTAACCTACTGAGATCTTTGCCACCAATGTTTATGGAGTCTTCTGCAGAGAAGAACCAGCCAGGGATTCAAAACTAAACTAAAATGTGTTTTATTGGGAGAATGAACAATCACACAGAAGACGCAAGCACTTACACAGTCACACAAGGCCAGCTGAAGGAAAAGAGAGGAAAGCTTTTAACATAGTGAGATTTCAAGTGAAATGGATGATGTTTACCAATCCAGAAGAGTAGCAAAGAAGCAGCAATGTGGCTTAGACTTGCATCTAGGGACAATACAATTGGAAATCAGAGTGACAGAATGATGTTCAGCAACCAATGTACTGTGTCTGACTGCTCAAAACCAGGGGTTTTTAAACCCAGTTTCTACCTGGAGGGCATGGGTGGAAATGGCTCTCTGAGTAAACAATGGAGTTTGCAACCAATACAGTGAAGTCCAGAATGGTTTGATGGTCTTACTGTTAGGTGACAAAATATTGATGGGAGTCCTGACAGCTTCTTAGTATCTTGGTTGCATAATGTGATTGGGGAAGATTTCAGTTGGAAATGCGCACAGCAGGGGTGCTTGCCTGCTGCACCTGGGTAGTTTCTTTGACTATTGTTTTCTGAGTTAGGGCAGTTTAGAGGATTAGCTTAGAGCAACTAAGTCAGGCTTTCCCAGCTAATCCACAGCAAACTTATGACCTGACCATGCTGAAGTCACCTCTGAGCAACCAACTACTTTTGCACATCTTCCCAGCCAGCGTACTTTCTCCACATGCTTTTCAGCCATAAGTGTGTATAACTTAATTTCATGCCAATTAGAATTTTCAATTAAACCATATCAAATCATGGCAGTGTGTGGCTGCTAACATTTCCAGTTCTGCAAAACTCCTTTGTGGATCAAAACAAGATGTGGGTGTGCTTCATTTTAAAAGGAGTTGCCTACTCATAGAGGAGCAGCAATTCTCCATATTTTAACCATTTTTTCAATGGTTTTTCAGTGGTTTTCAGTGGTGGGGGTCTGAGAGATTCCAGGGCTTCATAAACTGTTCATAGTCCATAGGCATCATATTTCATATCCCTTGTGTAAATTAGTGTATTTTCCTGAATTTCACAGGTTCTGAAAGCAGGGCTTTACTTTCAATCAATGTTTTTTGTTCCTGGGAATGAAGAGGGGACTTTGATCTTCCCATATATTAGGTGCTGCTCGGGGCTTTGAGGAGGTCCATTTGACTTGGGCATTGAGAACTGACAGATATTTACAGTCTATCATTTCTACATTATTCCTTTGATTTTTTTTTAAAATAAACCCACCCATACTGAGGATATTTTAATGGAGATTTTCTTTTTGCATTTTCTTTTTCTTTTTAAAAACCCAATTAACTGCATCTATTAGGACAGGACCTCATTCTAGCTGTGCTACCAAGAGCACAGTAGAAAATGCAAACTAAATTTCCAGTGTGAAAGCTGACAAATACTTTGTGCTAAATGTTAACATAATCTTGTTGTAAAATTCTCAAGTAAGGAGATTATCAGCTAAAAACTCCCCCAGCAGAAGCCAGCCTCCCTGGCACAAAGACATGAAGGATTTTAAAAAAATTACAGCTTAGCTGGAAAGAAGCGTCATGTTGCAGCTGAATCGAGCGCGGAAACTATTTCACAAGCTTTCCAGCTGTTGAGTGAATGTCTAGAGCATCCATTCTCAACAGGGGCCACATTGCCCACAAAGGGGCCCTGGCAAGGTTTGAAGGGGGTCACAGACTAAAAACTGTGAGAAAGGAAGCCTTGAGAGCTTATGGGGCTCCTGTTAACTGAAACGATGAAATACCCAAGCAGCAACTTTAATTGGAGTCAATAATTTTCCTCCTGTTTATCTTTCCAACACACTGTTTCACAGTTTCCTTGAAAAAAATCAAAGAAGACAACTAATATTGTGAGAAGAGATGACCTTTGGCTGTCACTGTCTAATTTGGAGTCCAACATCCTGAAACTTGCAGAAAAGCATCAAGCTTAAAGATCATATTAGTCCTGAGAGATGTTCAGCTTCATACAGTGTTTTTAAGTTTTGTCCAGTAGGTTGGAACGTTCAAGTTTTCTTGGTCCTTTTCTTTTTCTTGGTGAAATGATTTTCTATCTGTTGTGTTGTATCCCTATTTGATGGGGAGAGGGGCTGGCACCTGAGAAGAGCTCCTAAGAGGGCCGTGGCCAAAAAACAGTTTGAGAATGGCTGGTCTAGAGAAGGAGTCAGTTGTTGATGTTTTGCTCTGACCAATCCTCTCCCCACCCCGAGATGGTGTGCTTTTCTCCTTTTAATGCATTGTGTTATATGGGGATGGACAAATCTGGTAAATTTAAGCCAAGATCCTATGTTGAAGATATAGACCACCAATCTACATAACCAGAAATCCATGGCAGCTGACTCATCAGTCAATTGCAATGTTGCACAATCATATGTGAATTCACAACCACTGTCTTGCACAATCAAATATCATGCACATTTGCATGGGCATCATGCACAACACATATAACACACAGTGTGAAACACTGTTGTGCAACCACCTGCCATCTGTAGTCATCTGTAGCGGCATTGCATGCACAACTCTGTTTCTACAACCTTGAACTTAATATGGCTATTCCAGAGTGGAGAAAACTGTTGAACTTCTTCTGTAGAGAAATTCAGACATCAGCAGGATTCCAGCTTCATTTGTTCTCAGTTTTACATTTATTCCAGTCATAAGTACTCCATTTTCACATCAGTTTGCATTTTTCTCCTAAAGTTCACATGAAAATTTGTCCACCAATTTCCCCCCTTATATACGCACTATTCAGTGCAGTTTTTCCAATACAGCTTTTATCTAGTTTTTTCCTAAAACACAGTCATCCCTCCACATTTGCTAGGGTTAGGGGCACAGGACCCCCATGAAAGTGGGAAAACTGTGCATAATTCTAGGCCCTGCCAAACCATATTTTACACACAAAAAAAGTATGATCACCATATTCAACCCAGCATGGATTTCTTTGAGGCACCAGGGTTCCTTCACAAGGCAGAAATGGGGGGCTGGTGGGGCTTACTGCCACTGTCAATGTCAGGCGGCGGCTAAGCAGACACAGAGGCAGGAGCTGAGTTTATGGCTTTAGTAATAAATAAATCAAGAGGTTACATCACCAAAACAAACATCCAAGTCCCAGGGGTAGCAAACTCAAACAGCAAGGTTTAGCCTGGAATAGAAAGCCCATGACACAGGACGCAGATTCCCGGTTGGTAGACGGTTGTTGCCCCGTGCCCAACTCCAACAGCATCTGTCTTAAATACACAGTCTTTAGCCCAGCTGGGGCTGATCAAATGTCCGTTGGCCCAGCTCACAGCTGGAGCCCCTCAAGACTTTAGGGCCGATTCATCAGACGCTTCTCCCGCAGCCGCTGCGACCTCCGAACTGCTCCCTTCTCCAGCCGCCTCTGGAGGAACGTGGGGGGAGGGTCTGCTGCAAACTCCAGGCTGGAGTCAGAAAGACCAGCCTCTGTCGAGTCAGAAGCACTAGCCTCTCCCTCTGGAGCAGAAACATCTGCTGCAGATACTGGCTTGGGATCCGTGCCCAGGACAGCTGTGGGGTCGCTGGCAGACTCCTCCCTAGACTCTGAAGGAATCCCCTCTCCTGAAGGCCCCTCCAAGGGATCCTCCCCCAGCTGGGAGTCCAAGTCTAAATCGGAGTCCAAGTCTGAATCGGCAGCACGCTCAGCCTGGCTCATGACAGCCACCTCCACTGCTGCCCCACACCATGTTCAAGAGGGACTTACAAGCCTCGTTTGAAGTTTCCCATCTCACCGGACTTGCAATCCCTATTAAAAATGGCATAAGGAGGCAGCAGGGGTGACAGCAAATAATCCGTGAATAATCAAATCCGCAAAAGTGAAACCCACAAATGTGGAGGGCTGACTGTAGTACATTTTCCTTCCTATATGCAAACCTTTTTTATTTCCAAACTGCCATGTCAATTCAGAAAAGTGCAGAAACAGTCCTTAGGCTGCCCCGTGCCCATGATGTCGACACCCCAGTTATTCAGGCACCTTGTCTTGTGACATAAACTGCGTGGCGATGCTCTTTCCTCTCCAAAATTTGATGCACTGCAACCATTTTATTTTTCAGTATATTCTGAAAACTTACCTATTTTGGCAAACCTTCCCTGTGCTGTTCCATCTACTATATTTTTCATGGACAACATAAATATTTTTATGGACAACAAAAATATTTTATTTTATGTTTGTGTGTTATCTATACTGTGCTTATTATTGTTGTACAGTAAATAAATTCTAACCAAATTGGTATTATAATCCAAGTCCCTAAACTCTATTTATTTTGTCTCTGTATAAATTCTGCACTATAAAATACAGGTAATAATGCCTCATAAAGGCAGCAGTATTGTAGAGTGTCAGAGTAGCATAGTGGTTGGCATGTGGAATTACGCTACACCTGGTCATTAAGGGCCCCCTGGATCTACTATAGATTTACTGTAGCTCTGCCACCCCTGCCCAAGATGAAAGCAAGAGGGACTGGAAAATAGCACTGTAGCAATAGCAGTTACTGATACTGCTTATCAGTGCAAAGCACTCCCTAAGCGGTTTGCAATGTGTTTTAGCTAACTGCCCCCAACAAGCTGGGTACTCATTTTACCGACCTACAGAAGGATGGAAGGCTGAGTCAACCTGGAGAGTATCTGGCTGTGTCCCTGTAGCCAGACATGAAATGATTACATACTCCACTGAGGTCCACTGGGGTCCTCCACAGATCTCAATTGATAGTTTAAACATTTTAAGTCTGGCTATAAGGAATGCAACATAATATTGTTTTTTGTTGTTGTTTTTTCTCTACTCTCTTCCTTCATTCCCTGCCTCTTTTCCTTTTTGTTGTAAAACAACTCTTCTGGGCTCTGCTGAAGCCAGAAAGTGCTTACTGAGAAGGCAGCAACATTTATTTGAGTAGAACAAGCAAGGGGATTCCTGAAGTCTCCAGCAATATAACTAACCATGTCAAAGCAGAACTGGACACAGAACTTCTTCCTGTGCTGCCTCTGGAGGGCAGATTATCCTCTCCTGCAAGTTAAATCTTAATGTTTCCCCAGCACTATACTGTAGCCTTTCTCCTTGCCAAGTGTGTTGTGACAGAAAGGACACAGCACTCTTGCCACACATCTGAAGTGGCTGTTTTCAGCATGCTGTTGAAATGTCAGCTATTTAATGTAAAGCTACAGGTGTCCAGTCTTGACTTAGACTATAAGCTGTCACATCACAGTTTGTACCACTCTACTTTACTTTGGTTAGACCTCATCTTGAATACTGTGTCCAGTTCTGGGCACCCCAATTCAAGAAGGACATGGTCAGGCTGGAACAGGTCCAGAGGAGGGCAACCAAAATGGTGAGAGGCCTGGAAGCCATGCCCTATGAGGATAGACTTAGAGAGCTGGGTATGTTTATTCTGCAGAAGAGAAGGTTGAGAGGGGACATGATAGCCATGTTTAAATCTTTGAAGGGATGCCATGTAGAGGAAGGAGAGGGCTTGTTTTCTGCTGCTCCAGAGACCAGAATAAGGAGCAATGGATTCAAGCTGCAGGAAAGGAGATTCCACCTGAACCTCAGGAAGAACTTCCTGATGGTCAGGGCTGTCCGGCAGTGGAATCTGCTGCCTCGGAGTGTGGTGGTGGAGTCTCCTTCTTTGGAGGTTTTTAAGCAGAGGCTGGATGGCCATCTGTGGGGAGTGCTTTGAGGGTGTTCCTGCATGGCAGGGGGTTGGACTGGATGGCGCGTGTGGTCTCTTCCAACTCTACATTTCTATGATTCTATGATTCTATGATTTAACTATAATGGACTTGTGCAGGGCTATATCTTTGGCTATCATTTTTCTTGTCCTCCCTGAATAGATCTGAGATCAGGTCCAAGAGAATGTTCCCAGAGGTGCCAGCCGTCTGAGCAATAGATCCCTTTAAAGGGGGACATTTGAACTCAAGACTTATTCCTTCTTGCAGTTGTTACTAGGCTTCCTATGTAATCCAGACTCTTCGGCATTGCTTGATTAATTTTCCATTGAACTCATTTCTATTAGAATCTATTACTCACTGTTAAGACCAAGTGACTGCACTCCTATAGGAACATTAACCTCCATGAAATAATTAAGGGCTGGATTTTCAGCAGGGGGCCCTCTTTGTCACCTCTTAGGAACCTAATACATCTTTCAATGGCATGGAATATAATGAGATGTTCAAATATAGAAAACTGAGTTACTGCTTGTTTCAATTATGACATTTATCCAGCCAGCGCCTTCCAACTTCTTGACTACATTGCTTTTGACCTTGAGTAGCCAAGATCAATCTTTAAGGAAGCCATCCTTTTAAATCTCCTTTATTTTATTAGTCTTTAATTACTATAGTACATTTTCAGATGTGCAAATTATATAGTAGGTTTGCAAGTCCCCCGCCTTTGCCCTTCTCTAGCTATGAAGTCACCAAAGAGGACAAGCTGACTGAAAGAGAATTTAATACATTTCTTTTCTGTTGTGAGAAGGAATGTTCTTTGCAAAGCTGTAGGCAAATCTGTATTCTCCTGATATCAGTGGGATTTGTGATTATCTGCTATTTAACTAGAAAGAGATTATTCCCTATTGCCCCCACCATTCCATCTCTTAAAATAAAGGAAAAAAATCCTTTCCTTCACAGTAAGAAAAACAACTCCATACTCAGAATTTATTGTTTTTAAGGGAAGTCTGAGCAGGTGTTGATAGTGGCCTGTAACTGTTTTCTGGGACTTAGATGTGTGCCCATTTTGGTGATGGCACCCTTGATCCTATCTGTGCATTTTTAGTTGCATTTTTAACAAATCACATTTGACCTGGGAAATGTTCAGGCCTGCTTCCTTGGAAGGAAGACCACCGAAGAATCTCAGGTGCTGTTGGTTATTTTTAAAGAAATGCAAGGGCAAACCTCCTCTGAGTTCTTCTTGCCTAAAAAGACCTTATAAAATTAATGGGGGTCACCTAAGATCAACAGGTAGATGCCATAAATCTACAGGTGAAGGCACATAACTTTCCTTTGGTGCCAGTAAATATTTGTTTTTAGAGAACAACTATTGAAATCAAAACTAGAGATGACATTTTATTCTCTTCAGTATCAGATCAAGATCTTTTTGTTGTTGTTGTTCAGGCAGTTAAATCTGAGTGTGCGTTCTGGCCTGGATACCTGGCCACACTGGATGAATTCAAGTCTCCAGGGCCAGATGAATTGCATCCTAGGATATTAAAAGAACTGGCAGAGGTCATTTCGGAACCACTTGCTATGATCTTTGAGAAATCTTGGAGGACAGGAGAAGTTCCAGTAGACTGGAAGAGGGCAAATGTTGTCCCCATCTTCAAGAAGGGAAAAAAAGAGGACCCAAATAATTATCACCCAGTCAGCCTGACGTCAGTACCCAGAAAGATCCTGGAGCAGATCATTAAACAGTCAGTTTCTAATCACTTAGAAAGCAATGCGGTAATCACGAGAAGTCAACATGGATTTCTCAAAAATAAATCATGCCAGACTAATCTTATTTCTTTTTATGATAGAGTTACTAGCTTGATAGATGAAGGGAATACTGTGGATGTAGCATATCTCGATTTCAGTAAGGCCTTTGACAAAGTTCCCCATGACATTCTTGCAAAGAAGCTAATAAAATGCAGGCTGGACAGGGCTACTGTCAGGTGGATCTGTAACTGGTTGACTGACGGTTCCCAAAGGGTGCTCACCAATGGCTGCTTTTCATCCTGGAGAAAAGTGACTAGCGGGGTGCCACAGGGTTCTGTCTTGGGCCCACTGCTGTTCAATATTTTCATCAACGACTTGGATGAAGGAATAGAGGGCATGCTCATCAAATTTGCAGATGACACCAATTTGGGAGGGGTTGCTAATACGCCAGAGGACAGGATCAAAATTCAAAATGACCTGGATAGATTGGAGAGCTGGGCCAAAGCTAACAAAATGAAATTCAACAGAGAGAAGTGTAAGGTCCTACACTTAGGTAGAAAAAATGGAATGCAGAAATATAGGATGGGGGACATGTGGCTGGATGGCAGTACGTGTGAAAGGGATCTAGGAGTCTTAATAGACCACAAGCTGAGCATGAGTCAGCAATGTGATGCAGCAGCCGAGAAAGCCAATGCAATTCTTGGCTGCATCAATAGGAGTATGGTGTCTAGATCGAGGGAGGTACTGGTACCACTCTACTCTGCTTTGGTTAGACCTGATCTTGAATACTGTGTCCAGTTCTGGGTACCCCAATTCAAGAAGGACATGGTCAAGCTGGAGCAGGTCCAGAGGAGGGCGACCAAAATGGTGAGGGGCCTGGAAGCCATGCCCTATGAGGATAGACTTAGAGAGCTGGGTATGTTCAGTCTGCAGAAGAGAAGGTTAAGAGGGGACATGATAGCTATGTTTAAATATTTGAAGGGATGCCATGTAGAGGAAGGAGAGGGCTTGTTTTCTGCTGCTCCAGAGACCAGGACAAGGAGCAATGGATTCAAGCTGCGGGAAAGGAGATTCCACCTGAACCTCAGCAAGAACTTCCTGACGGTCAGGGCTGTCCGGCAGTGGAATCTGCTGCCTCGGAGTGTGGTGGAATCTCCTTCTTTGGAGGTTTTTAAGCAGAGGCTGGATGGCCATCTGTGGGGAGTGCTTTGAGGGTGTTCCTGCATGGCAGGGGGTTGGACTGGATGGCGCGTGTGGTCTCTTCCAACTCTACATTTCTGTGATTCTGTGATTCTGTGATTCTGTTCACATGTGAATCAAGCAGGTGAATCAGTCTTTTTCTGGTCTGTGTCAGTTTTGCCCATACTGAGCCATAAATCTACTGACCAGGTCCATTGGAAAGGCTATACTTATTTCCTTATCGTTTCCTTCCCTCCCTTTATTTCCTTACACCAGCAGTTCCCAAACTTTGGTTCTCCAAATGTTTTGGACTTCAGTGGACTGTTGGCCAAGCTGGCTGGGACCTCTGGGAGCTGAAGCCCAAAATACTTGGAGGACCAAAGCTTTGGAAACAATGCCTTACACCATCTCCTGTAACCTATGCATTTTTGCACTGATAGATCTAACTTGTACATTTTTGCATACCAGTTTTGAACTGAGGACAGCATCGGAAAAGTTGGAGTACAGGCCAAAAGATATCATCATCATCATCATCCTGCCAATAATGGGATTCAAGGCAGCTTACAAATTATTAAATGGCTTATGAATTATGATCAGTCCCTACATTTGTTTAGAAAATTATTAAAATTTCCAGATACAAGTTTTCTGTATTCCAAAGATGTGTGTAAGGTATGATGGCTGGAACACTGTTGGTTCGTCCCATCTAAAGAAGACCCATTGACTCAATTGTTGAATGATGAGTCAGCAGATAAGTAAATCTGATTCAAGGGCTCTTTTCTAGTTGAGACTAACAAGAGGATTATTAATTTATTTGTTCAATTTATACCCATCTTTCTCCCTATACGGGCCATAAGGTGGCTTACACCAGAGGTAATTTTGGCCCATGCATTTCCCATTCATTTCTTTCAGGGAATGCCCTGAAAGCTGCAACCAGTGGATTAGAAGAGAATTCCCAACTTTGGGCTTGAGCTCCAGTCCTATCGTCTCTGACCGTTGGCCATGATGATTAGAGAACACTTGTCAGGAACTGAATTCACACACACATATGTGACAGTGCATAAACACTATTTATTAGGAGCGTGATACATAGTACGGGACTTCAGTGAGGGAACTGGAGGCAATTAGCAAGATTCAAAACATAAAAGGTAAAGAGTTTCCCATCCCGCCCACAAGAGACCTTGGAGTTCTGGTTTAACCTGGTAGTGCTTATCACTACATTCCTAGCTTTGTTTATCTCATGGTCTCTGGTTCTCATACCTTGTTACAAGCAAGCTGCTACTTAACTCCTACTACATGTCCCATAACTAAAATATGGAGGGCTACCCAACAACACTGGACTTGGGAGTCTACCAACTTCTGGGAAGCCAACATTTGGAAGAGCTAGACAGGAGGGATGGTAAGAAAACTAATGCTGTCTCTCTTCTTTTTGTAAGAGAGTGAGTAGAACAAGACATATGGTAGTGGTTGCCATTTCCCATCCCCCAGTAATTTATTCCTTTACGGAGCTAGTCAAATAAATATATTTGAAATTAGTGCAGTGGTCAAGATCCTATACTACAGAGCATAGGATAAAACTTCTACAGGTGGGACTACATTGCATCTCTCATCTTACTCCTGCAACTCACTGTTTAGCTGCTGCAGCTCCCTGACTCAGGCCATTCAGTAGGCCATGCTCCCACAGCCAGATGCAAACTGATGACATCATCTGCAAAGATTCACCTGGGGTCTCCACAGAGGTCCTAGTGGATGATGTCATCAGTCTGCACATTGCTATAGGAACACGGCCACATGGTTCTAAAATCCCTCCTACCCTCCACCAGCCAGTGAATGGCCATGAGGAGTTATCACAGTGAAATGGTGAGCTGGGAGGGGGCTTTGGACATTGTGGGGGGAGTAAGAGAATTCCAACCTCTACAATGACCAAAAAAGAAATATGCATGCATACATTGGATTTATGCTTATACATGATGTCACTAAGAGGATGCCAGCTAAAATGTGTTGGTAGCCGTAATGGGCCTTCTGTGATGGAACTTCTAATATGAACTTCTACACTAATGCAAATGTAAATATAAATCACATAAAATGGAATATAAAAATGACTCCAATTTACTAATGAAGCAGTTCTTGCTACATTAGTTGTTGTTGCTGTTTTGTCCTTTCAATGTCATGTCCAACTTTTGGCAACCCTTAGTTGACCCTGCCATGAGGTTATCTTGGCAAGATTTGTCATTGTCTTACAGTGAGCCTCAGAGCGTATTATTTGCCAAAGGCTACCCAGTGAGTTTCCATGACTAAACTAGGATTTGAACCCTGGTCTCCCAGAGTCCTAGTCCAGCACTCAAATCATTACACAGTGTCAGCTCTCTCTTGCTGTATATCTGTTTGAAAGAGAAAAAAAAATACATGACAAGTTATTTCGTTTCCAGTCACCCTTGTTAATGGATTTTTAGCTTTTGGCCTATTACACGCACCCCAATGAGAGGAATGGCTAACCTTCTTCATATAAATGGTATCATGCAATCACTGTTATCCAGCATATATAAATGAAGCACATTATTAAAATTAAATGTTTTATGCAACAGTTAAGGACTCTGTTACAGGGCCATGGATGTGTGTGTACATGTGTTTGATGTATTTTAGTTTCAAGATCATCTAATTTCATCAATGCTGAGCTCAGAAGACAAGTTTCAGAGAAAATGACCAGCTTTTTTCCTTACCTTTGTTGAAGAAGGAGCCTGTTTAAAAGAATTTAGGCCATTTCCACACGGGGTAAATAAAAGGGTGCAGTGCGTCCTCCGTGGAGGTCGTCTGCACCTTGGAGCGGACTGGGTCTGGACTACTTACTGTAGATTTGCACCTCAGTCCGCTCTGGAGCGACTCCAAGTGGTCCTCAATCATGTTTTTGAAAAACCTGATTTTTCAGGTTTTTCAAAATGCCTGCTCGTGCCATTGCGTGCCTGCTCTCCGATGCAGCTTTGCAGGCTCGCACCAATGTGAGCCTGCAATCTGCGGAGGGCGGGCTTTAGGCTGGCGAGCTTCAGCAGTTGGTCGAGACCCACGATCAAGCGGAAGCCGCCATTTTGGACAACGGAGCAGTGCGGATCTACGATCACGCACTGCTCCTCCTCACCCCGGACTGGACCGGACCCACAGAAGATCCGGTGAGTAGTGGCAGGGAGCGATTCCCTCGCCGCGTGTGGAAATGGCCTTAGTCTGAATAACTTGCGTTGTTTGAAAGGGAAGCATTCCTCCAAGTGTTCCGGGTCACTGGAAGGGATGCCACATAGTAGCTGGATTGCAAACACAGTAGAAAAGAAAGCTAAAAAATAAAGACATAACAATGAAATTAAAAGACATTGGCAGGTATTTTACGGCTTGAGCTCCAACCTCAAGAAACTGAAGGGAGTACTGCACCAATGAGAAATTAAATGAAACTCTCCCTCCAGATGCTCACTGCTCTCAATTTATTTCATTTATCCTCTTGAAGCTCATTCATTCCATCAAGTTTACAACATTTTCTATCAGAGAAATCATTTTCACAGCAAGGTAAAACCTTGCCTAAAATAGATCTGAGACCAGGGGCCTTTTTGCACTACACTATTACAGTGCTATTATTCCACTTTCAACGTCCTTTGAAATCCTGGGGTTTGTAGTTTAGGGAGGGGCCTTGAGAATTCTCAGCCAGAGAGCTCTTTGGCCTCAGTAAACTACAAATCCCAGAATTCCACAGGATGTTGAAAGTGGAATAACAGCACTATGACAGTGTAGGGTGGAAAGGTCCCAGCATTTGGGAGTATGCGTATCTTTTAAAAAAACTGTGGAATGGCTTTTTAAAATTGTCTGCAAATTATATATGCTTGAAAAATGGAATGTTCATGTTGGAAAATTCTAACATTCTCTCCCCTCCCCTGCTTTTGTTCTAGGACAAGTGATGCTTAGCTAGCTTAGAGTTTCTTTTTCTTTTTCATGTCAAAGCCCTTTGCTTTCTCACGTAAAGTCTCAACTCTTGCTTTTTGTGTTATTTAAATGTATGGCTATGGTAATCAGGTGACCAGACCATGTGACCCAGGAAAGAACCTGGGGTCATTGGCCTTACATAAAAGACCAAACTTCTCTGACCTCTTTTTCTTTGCTCTTTTTGCCATTTTTGCTTCCACTTTCTTCTCTCTGACCATGCTTTGCCTCTCCACCAAGAAGATAGTGAGTTAAGAATGAAACTACTATGTTACCTAATCTTTTCGTTAACTAGTTAGGATCTAGTCTCTCCAATGCATATGTGATTGTAACATTCATTAGTAAACTTTTATAAGTTTGAAAGCAGAAACTGCCTGCCTTGTTTTGCTAAGTCAGTCTCAGTTGAGGGAAGCCACACAGAGATTGAGACATGCTTTTTCTGCAACTGTGCTAAAAGAGGGATGATTCCTAACAATTTTAGCTTTCATAGAATTTCCCCCAAAGGGCTACCACCCTGGGAAACTGTAACTCCCAACAGTTCATGCTCTAGGATGGAACATTTTTGTCCCCCAGAATCCTGTGTAGTTGTAGAGTATAAAGTGTGGACATTCTATAATATTCTCATTGGAAATATCAGTTGGAAATATCACTGGAAAATTTGCAAACAAATGCTCAAGTTTCAGCCACTTGCGATGTAGAGGCTTAAAAAAAAAAGATTAAAGTAGCAGGGGCAAAAATTGTCCTCAAAAATCTCTTGGGTTTTGCTATTGGGACACTTTTTTTCTTTGTCTCAGCCAGTGGAATGCCTGATGTTATTTTTGGTGAACTAGTTTGCCAATAATCAGGAGTGGCATCACTCTGGTTGTCAATAGGTTGGCTCCATCTGGAAGGAGCACAGCAATTCTCAATGGGTTCAGGGAATGTACTTTAAACTCCACTGCTAATCCTAAGTCAAAAACAAAATGCTAACTTTCAATCCATTTGAATTTTCACTGTGCAGAAAAATACCCCAAAATTCCCTCAACACACAGTTGTCTGTTTGCTTGTTTTAATGCTGGTGGCTGAGGGTTGATGAGATGGAAAGGTTTCTATCTGTTCACATTTTATGTCACTGTACTTTTTTTATTATTGTTCATCATCTGGAATATGTGGGAGGGTGAGGTCTGAATGCATACCGCACTATTTTTATTCTGTTATCCTTCTAGAAACTGTATTTACTCTTCCAGCCACCATCCTTACCCAGTATGATGAATAGTGCATTTATGGGTTAAGTTCATTCTCAAAGTCATTCACCAGAATCTGGTTATTAAAGGGGGATATATAATGCTGCTTTCCTCTATCTTCCTCTGTAGGACTAAGAAATTGCACTGGGTGTTCTGTGCTTCTCCTATTTTTCTCCAAACCTCAAAGCTTTAATTGTGTGTCTGTAGAAATCAAAGGAGGCATAAAACAGGCACAGTGGAACCCATTGAAACAAATGACTGTGAAAGAAAGAGAGTTTTCTTAGAAAACAAATACTCTCCATCACAAAACTTTAAGCATTCCATAGCTTTAACCATCTCTGAAGTATAAGTTATTGCCATATTTTTTCCTGCATAGAGTTATTCTGAGCATTACCAGGAAAAATGTTGAGCAAACTTTACAAATCATTGTAGCTAAAAAGCAACAATTCCTACTTTACATGAGGAATTTATTTGTTGCAGTTGCATAAAACTGATTACTAATATGTTCATGGGAACACAATTGTTGTCAGTGTTGCTGTCAGACAGATCTATTATTGATCACTTGACGCTCAATTTGGTAAACTAGCTTATTCAAAAAGAAGGATTTTGAAAAGAATTTTGAAAAGCAGAAATGTAATGAGAGAGTTGATGACAATTTGAACCTTGTAAATGAAGTCTTCCATGTTAAATAGATCTAGGACAATATCTGGAAATATTTTCTGGCTTCCAGAATCTTGAACAGATGGGATGAATCACAGAATTATTTATATATATGTGTGTGTATGTGTGTGTACACACACACACACACACACACACACACACATATATATACTCTCTCTCTCTCTCTCTCTCTCTCTCACACACACACACACACACACACACACACAGACACACACACATTAGGCTAGAGTCTTTTTCCTGTAGCGTCGGAGGGGGAATGTTGTAGCTGCTGCTGGGGAGAGGTGGGTAGTGTGAGAGCAGGGCAGAAGAGATATGTATAGTTAAATTAGATGTTATGGGAGACCTTCCCTACAGTTAACCTGATTTTCTTCCTATGATGGGATTTCTTCAAATATTCATGCCTCAGCAAAGCAATTTGGAAACAGTGGCTGGCGTCCTGTACATTAATTACAATGGCATATGTCTGGCTCCATCATTGCACAGAAAGTTGCAGTCATTGTGTAGATCAGAAGTCTCTCCTAAGCACACAATCAAAAGGTGCTCACAATCCTACCTTGTAAGCTGTGCAGCTCACCCCCCCACACACACAACATGGCCATTACTGTGTTGTCGTACAGTCATAGAATCATAGAGTTGGAAGAGACCCCAGGGGCCATCCAGTCCAACCCCCTGCCATGCAGGAACACCCATCAAAGCATTCCCAACAAATGGCCATCCAGCCTCTGCTTAAAAACCTCCAAAGAAGCAGACTCTACCACACTCCAAGGCAGCATATTCCATTGCCGGACAGCTCTGACTGTCAGGAAGTTCTTCCTGAGGTTCAGGTGGAATCTCCTTTCATGTAGCTTGAATCCATTACTCCTTGTCCTAGTCTCTGGAGCAGCAGAAAACAAGCCTGCTCCCTCCTTGACATGACATCCCTTCAAATATTTAAACATGGCTCTCATGTCCCCTCTTAACCTTCTCTTCTGCAGACTAAACATACCCAGTTCCCTAAGCTGTTCCTCATAGGGCATGGCTTCCAGACCCTTCATCATTTTGGTTGCCCTCCTCTGGACAGGTTCCAGCTTGTCAACATCCTTCTTGAAATGAAGTGCCCAGAACTGGACACAGTGTTCCAAAGGAGGTCTAACCAATGCAAAATAGAGTGGTACCATACTTCTATTGATGCAACCAAGAACTGTGTTGGTTTTCTTTGCTGCCGCATCTGTCAGGAATCTGTCCCTGCCGAGCCACAGCCAGCAAGGGAAGAGGGAGGTCAGGAATACCTACAGGGAGAGTCCAAATATACCAAACACAAGGAAAACGCAAGCTGAGCCAGGTCTAGGCCCAGTCCAAAGGTTCAGGAGGCAGAGATCCATCTGGAGAGTTTTAGGGAGCAGGAGACACAAAGGTCATGAAGGCTTGCTAGTAATTTGCTGCAAGCAAAGAGCAGCCACACTGGCAGACTTAAATAGCTGCTCTGAACAGGTGCTGCTTGTTATTGTTTCCTCAACCTAGTCCATACAGCCTCCCTCTGAGCAGCCCATTTCAGCCTTCTTCATGATTGAGGGCTGATGGGCACAGGTGTCTGCAATTCCTGTGCATCACTGCTGGTTCCCTCTCTGTCATGAGCTGGCTGGGGCAACTCTGTCTCTGTTTGACCTTCCAGTGTGGGGGATGTTTGCAAGTTGATTTGCTCACTCACTGGCCCAGTCCTTGGCACAGTCAGTTGCTTCTGGATCTCAGAGGCAGCATCTATCCTACTCACTGGCTCAGTCCCATGCACAATCAGTTGCTCCTCAATCTCAGAGGCATCATCTATCACAGCATCCCACTGCTGACTCATGTTCAGCTTGTGATCTACCAAGGCTCCTAGATCCGTTTCACACGTACTGCTATCCAGCCATGCGTCCCCCATTCTATATTTGGGCATTCCATTATTTTGGCCTAAGTGTAGGCCCTTACACTTATCTCTGTTGAATTTCATTTTGTTAGCTTTGGCCCAGCTCTCCAATCTCTCAAGATCATTTTGAATTTTGATCCAGTCCTCTGGGGTATTAGCAACCCCTCCCAATTTGGTGTGATCTGCAAATTTGATCATCATGCCCTCTACTCCTTCATCCAAGTCATTGATGAAGCCCAAGCTGGTGGAGGTGCTGCGTGGCTTAAAAAGTAGATTTGGGGAGGGTAGCTCTGGGAAATGTAGCTACAAAGAAGCATGCTATGGCAATGGTGGCATCAAAGAAATTATAATTCTCAACCACCATTGCATTTGCATAGTGTCATCCAGCAGAAGTGTCTTGTGTTGTCAGGGGCCTTTAACACTCTGGCCCTGAAGAAGAAAACAAAGACCACTCAACAGTCCACTGTGACTATTTGCAAGACACTTAACAGACAAAATCACTCAGATTTGCTCTGACTTGGATGCTGTAGTTGAGACAGGTCCAGCTGATGTAACGTCCAGGTCATTTTGAATTTTGATCCTGTCCTCAGGCATATTAGCAACCCCTCCCAATTTGGTGTCATCTGCAAATTTGTAATGTAATGCTCAGAGGGAGGTTGCATGGACTAGGCTGAGGAAACAATAACAAGCAGCACCTGTTCACAGCAGCTATTTAAGTCTGCCAGCGTGGCTGCTCTTTGCTTGCAGCAATTTACTAGCAAGCCTTCACAACCTTTGTGTCTCCTGCTCTCTGAAACCCTCCAGATGGATCTCTGCCTCCTGAACGTTTGGACTGGACCTTGATGTAATGATGTTACCTGGCCACACTGGATGAATTCAAGTCTCCATGGCCAGATGAATTGCATCCTAGGATATTAAAAGAACTGGCAGAGGTCATTTTGGAACCGCTTGCTATAATCTTTGAGAAATCTTGGAGGACAGGAGAAGTTCCAGCAGACTGGAAGAGGACAAATGTTGTCCCCATCTTCAGGAAGGGAAAAAAAGAGGACCCAAATAATTATCACCCAGTCAGCCTGACGTCAGTACCCAGAAAGATCCTGGAGCAGATCATTAAACAGTCAGTTTCTAATCACTTAGAAAGCAATGCGGTAATCACGAGAAGTCAACATGGATTTCTCAAAAATAAGTCATGCCAGACTAATTTTATCTCTTTTTATGATACAGTTACTAGCTTGATAGACGAAGGGAATGCTGTAGATGTAGCATATCTTGACCTAAGTAAGGCCTTTGACAAAGTTCCCCATGACATTCTTGCAAAGAAGCTAGTAAAATGTGGGCTGGACAGGGCTACTGTCAGGTGGATCTGTAAATGGTTGACTGACGGTTCCCAAAGGGTGCTCACCAATGGCTGCTTTTCATCCTGGAGAGAAGTGACTAGCAGGGTGCCACAGGGTTCTGTCCTGGGCCCAGTGCTGTTCAATATCTTCATCAACGACTTGGATGAAGGAATAGAGGGCATGCTCATCAAATGTGCAGATGACACCAAATTGGGAGGGGTTGCTAATACGCCAGAGGACAGGATCAAAATTCAAGATAACCTGGACATATTGGAGAGCTGGGCCAAGGCTAACAAAATGAAATTCAACAGAGAGAAATGTAAGGTCCTACACTTAGGTATAAAAAATGGAATACAGAAATATAGGATGGGGGACACGTGGCTGGATAGCAGTATGTGTGAAAGGGATCTAGGAGTCTTAATAGACCACAAGCTGAACATGAGTCAGCAGTGTGATGCAGCAGCCAAGAAAGCCAATGCAATTCTCGGCTGCATCAATAGGAGTATGGTGTCTAGATCGAGGGAGGTATTGGTACCACTCTGCTTTGGTTAGACCTCCTCTTGAATACTGTGTCCAGTTCTGGGCACCCCAATTCAAGAAGGACATGGTCAGGCTGGAGCAAGTCCAGAGGAGGGTGACCAAAATGATGAGGGGCCTGGAAGCCATGCCCTATGAGGATAGACTTAGAGAGCTGTGTATGTTTAGTCTGCAGAAGAGAAGGTTAAGAGGGGACATGATAACCATGTTTAAATATATGAAGGGATGCCATGTAGAGGAGGGAATGGGCTTGTTTTCTGCTGCTCCAGAGACCAGGACAAGGAGCAATGGATTCAAGCTGCAGGAAAGGAGATTCCACCTGAACCTCAGCAAGAACTTCCTGATGGTCAGGGCTGTCCGGCAGTGGAATCTGCTGCCTCGGAGTGTAGTGGAGTCTCCTTCTTTGGAGGTTTTTAAGCAGAGGCTGGATGGCCATCTGTGGGGAGTGCTTTGAGGGTGTTCCTGCATGGCAGGGGGTTGGACTGGATGGTGCGTGTGGTCTCTTCCAACTCTACATTTCTTTGATTCTATAATTCTATGATTCTAATCGTGACACCTGACTGTCCTGTATTATTAAATACATTTCAATTTATGTAGCCATAGAGGATGTGGATAGGATCTTTGGAGAAGTGACAGCCACCATATATATACTGTATCCTTGCCCACCCTGGCTTCTGAAAACAGCTAGAAGGAAACTGGCCAAAAGGGTAAGGGGAGTGGTGAATGCCTCATTGCAACAAGGGGAATTTCTATCATGCCTTAAAGAGGCGACGGTGAAGCCATTACTAAAGGAGCCCTTCCTAGATCCCACCATTCTAAACAATAATTCTAAATAATCAACCAGTCTCTAATATTCCATTTTTGGGCAAAGTTCTAGAGCATGTGGTAGCTCCCAGCTCCAGGGATTTCTAAATAAGGTGGATTATCTAGATCCATTTCAGTTTGGCTTCCGCCTGGTTATGGCACAGGCAGCTTTGGTTACCTTGGTGGATGACCTACACAGGGAACAGGATGGTGGATGGTGTCCATGTCATTTCTGCTGGACCTCTCAGCAGCTTTTGACCCCATTGACCATGGTATTCTTCTGGGCTGATTCTCTGGGATGGGACTCAGGGGCACAGTTTCTGGTTTTTTGAACCCAGAAGGTAGTGCTGGGAGACTCCTGTTCAATGTCCTGGCTGTTGGCCTGTGGGCTTCCTCCATGTTCTGTTTTTGTCCCCTATGCTGTTTAACATCTACATGAAAGCACTGGGAGAGGTCACCCAGAGTTTTGAGGTTCAATGTCACAAATATACTGATGACATCCAACTCTATCTCTCCTTTCCACCTGATTCCAAAGAAGTTGTCTCGGTGCTAAACCAATGTCTGTTGACAGTAATAGACTGGATGAGGGCAAGCAAGTTGAATCTTAATTCAGACAAGACAGAAATGCTGCTAGTCATTTGGAAGGCAGATCAGGGAATAGGGACTTTGCCTGTGCTGTGTGGGGTTACACTCCCCCTGAAATCTCAGACTTGCAGCTTGGATATTCTCCTGGACTCAACTCTGAGTCTGGATATCCAAGTTTCAGCAGTGGCCAGGAGTGTATTTGTACAGTTAAAACTTGTGCACCAGCTGCACCTTATTCCTTGAAACATCAACTCTGGCTACATGACACATGTTTTGATTACATCCTGGTTGGACTACTGTAAATCACTGTATGTGGGGCTGCCTTTGTAAACTGTTTGGAAACATCAGTGGATTGAAAATGATCAGCCAGAATGCTGACTGGGGCCAGTTACAGGGAGCATATAACTCCTTTGCTAAAACAGTTTCAACTGGGTACCAGTTGGTTTCTGGGCATGATTCAAAGAGCTGGTCATAACGTATAAAGCAGCAGAAGAGAAGGAGACCGGGCTTCGTGTGTTTATAGATGGACCAAATTTTGTTCTTTTAAAAAAGCACACCAGTCTGGTTCTTAAAGAGAGTGCAGCAGCAACTCCAGACATTTCTGTTGGATTTATGCTCCTGAAGACCAAGTAATTCATGAATAGGCTGACACAAATTAGGCTTTTTTAAAAGAATAAAATTTGGTCCATCTATAAGCATATGGAGCCCGGTCTCCTTCTTTTCTACTGATTCATTGTATGTGCTTTCCAGTACTTGTTCCTACTCATGACCTATAAAGACCTAGGCCCTTTCCGCACACCATTTTCAATGTGAAAAATGGCCTGGAGCGTCGTGCAATTGTGAGGAGCGATCTGCACGATGCACTCACAATTGTGCAATGCTCCAGGGGCCGGCAGGGGCCGATTGTGCACCTTTTCATTTTCGGCTAGAAGCCAAAAATGGTGCGCGATCATGCATTGCTCCCAGACTCCGCACGCACTTACCTGGTGTGTGGAGCCTCTGGAGCTGCACCGGTCGCTCTTCCTGCAGGGCTCTTGCGCAAGCAGGCAGCTCGTGCGGAGCCGAAGGACCCTGTATGCGAGAGCCCCTCACCAGAGGCTGTTTGCGCGATCCCCGCACCCCAGTGCTGGAAAAAGGTAAGGTGCAGAAAGGGCCCTAGACAGCTTAGGTCCAGAGTATCTGAAAGACCATACCTCTCCATACACCTGCCAAAGCTTTAGGATCTGCAGGGCTTTCTCTCAGTTTCACTATCACCCCAGGCTTGCTTGGTGAGGACACAGGAGAGAACTTTCTCAGTGGCTGCTCCCACCCTTTGGAACTCTCTTCTGAGGGAGGCTAGGGCCATTTCCACACTACACTGTTATAGTGCTATTATTCCATTTTCAACATTCTGTGGAATTCTGGGGTTTGCAGTTTACTGAGACCAAAAAGCTCTCTGGCTGACAATTCTGAATGTCCCTCCCTAAACTACAAGTCCCAGAATTCCATAGGATGTTGAACGTGGAATAATAGCATTATAGCAGTGTAGTGCGGAAAGGCCCATTTCCTGCTTTCCTTTCACCTGCAGGCCAAAATGTTTTGTTTAAGCAGGCTTTTAATGTATAAGCAGAGAAGCTTTTATTGGGATGTTTTATCTATCTTTTAAAACTTTTGTATGTATTTTAAATGGTTAGATATTGTTTTATGTTGTGATTTTAATTCTTTTTAAAAATGCCATTGTTCAAGGCACTTTGGGTCCCCCTTTGGGAGAAAGGTGGCATATAAATGAAATAAATAAATGTAGCTATATGTCCTGATGTAAGACCCAAGCTGAAGTTTGTGTTTACTTTCCAATGAGTGGTCTCTCTCTCTCTCTCTCTCTCTCTCTCTCACACACACACCTTTGTAAGTGAGAAAAATCATGTGCTATGACAAATAATCTCTCACCACCTTTGCAAAAAAGTAAAAATAAACATATTGCCTACTTTAATCCACAGAAACGCACGGTGTTAACACATTAGCCAGGAGGCACACGGGTTATGATCCTATATTACGAGAGTGTGCCTATACACTGCAGAGCCTGGTCTGATGCTCTTGCCCCATTTTCACCTTCTCCAGGGCTGCAGGGGCCACAGCATTTTCGGTAAATGGAAATGACAAGTTGGGCCATTTGGAGAAGGGGCTGGCAGGTTTTTGGGACAGAGAGGTCTGATTTGTCATGACGGGGTAGGGTGGGGGGAATGCTGGAAATTCCTAGGGTCGGAGTGCAGGGGTGGCAAACTCAATTTCATCTTGGGCCGCATCAGCATTATGGTCACCCTCAAGGGACCGGTTGCATCTGTAAGACTATATAAATATATCTGCTCTTTTATCATATTAAATAATTGCCTCTGCGTCTGATTATTACCAGTTTTTAAATTGCTTTCTCTCTGCATCAATTTTTTTTTCATGGACATTTTGGGGCTATTTGAACATAGGCCCTTTCCGCACCTTACCTTTTTGTGGAGGTGGGCGGCGGCCGCTGCGCGAGCAGCCTTTTGCGTGAGGTTTCCCCTTCCTTACCGCAGCTGGTTGCCGGTCGCGCGACCACCGTGTGAACGCCCCGCCCCTTCCTACCGCAGTGCAACCTGGGAGCTGTAGGCTGCGCTGGGGGAGGAAGCGTGACCGGCCCGGCTCGTCCGATGCTCCGCAGGGCAGGTAAGTGCGCGCGGGCCCCAGGAGCATTGCCGAAAATAAAAAAATGCATAGGTGGCCCACTTTAGGCTCTTGAGCGTAGCGTAAATGAGAGTGCGTCGTACGGACCGCTCCTCCCATTTTCGCAATGCACAAGGGGCCCTTTCGCCTTTGAAACTGCGTGCGAAAAGGGCCCTAGTTTATGTTTCCTATACCTCTGCAAAGTGAGATAGAATTGGTCTGTATATCCAAAGTGTGCCACTTTCTGCTCCCCAGACCCTTTCTGTGCCTCTTTCTGCCCCCTAGCTCCTTTCTGTGCCTCTTTCAGCCCCTCCAGACCTTCTCGGTGCCTCTTTCTGCTCCCCCCTCCCTTGGGGCTCTTTTTGACCCCCTGCTCCTCTCTGTACCTAGTGAGCCTGATTTCACATTGCGAGCCCCTGGCTCTCCAACTCTCGCAAGCTATGTGGAACATTGCCATGGTAACCCGCTGCAACGCTCTGACAGCCAGACTTGGACAGAGGAGCAGTCAGAAGTAGAAGTAGATCATGGGTGCTGGCTGCTGGGCCCCTCTTCAGAATACCAGCAGCCGGGGGCCCGGAATGTAGGGATTGGGCTTGCCAGGTGGAGAGAGTGCCACAGCTGCAGGAGAGGTACCAAGGCCACATGAAATGGCCTGGCAGGCCTTGGGGGCCTAGTGTTTGACACATCTGCTCTAGTGATTCCTACCCCTGCTATATAAATATATACCACTTTTTTTCTACTTTTGTGTTATTTTTGCTTTTGTTTGTTTTGGTTCTTCCCCAACCTTCTACTGAAGGGCTGTTTTTTTCCCCTCTACTCTTGGGCCTAATTGGTTTGGGAAGCTTGCACTCAATACAGAAGGTTGCCTGTATCCACAAGGCATATTTTCCTGGACATACCATGGATAACAAAAAACATGGATAGTGAACTGCTAATTTTTTTTCCAATGAGACAAATGACATCAGTATTGAATTGAGTATGCACCTTGGATGGGAGGCTCTGAAACTTTAGAATCTTAGGGAAACAGTGGGAGATGTTTTTGATTAATAATCGCAATTAGTAGATGTTTAGTTTATTAACTGGTAAAATTAGTATGTGTATAGGATAAGGATAAGGATAAAGATAAGAAAAGGAGATTACATAAAAAGAGGATGTAATTAACAAATCGGAAAGAGGGCATAATTTGGGGAAAATGTGAAAAAAGTAAAATCAAGGGTTGAGGGACGAATGTGGATTATGTAATTATAGGAAGGATTGATATTGAAAGAAGAGAAATGTTATAATGGTGGAATTTTTTTCTTAATAAAAATTTATTATTATTAAAAAGAATCTAATGGAAAGAAGTCTTTGTAGCCATTATTTACAGTCCAAAGCCAGTGAACAACTGATAAGAACATAAACATTAACAGAAACATGTGGTTCAAAAAGAGATGGGAATAAAATATTTTTGGACTGCATTTCAGCATGGATAAATGAAATTATGAATATTCATCACATTGATATGGGGGACCTACTGTACTTTTATGTTTACTGGCCTGTGGGATATTGGCATGGGAAATATGTTTACATATGTTCTAAAATATTTAAAGAGGATAGTCACATTGGATGTGACAATGCATACTCTAAAATAATGAATTGTTTTAATGGCTAATGGCTAAAAAATATTTAGCATATTTAGAAGATGGATATATGCCTTTAAGCAAGATGATGGGAATTACAATGTGACCAAGGAAACATGTTTTTAGCAGAGAGAAACTGCCTTTTAACAGGATGTGAAAGAGAGATAAAGAGACACCATAATATTACTAACCATCCCGAGCTGGGAAAGTCAGATAAGAAACAACAAATGTGTCACAGGGTTAAAAAATGCATCTTTTATGTGAATTGAGCATGTCCTCCTGTTAAGATAAAGATTTTAACTCTCGTAGAGGGAGAACAGCAAATGATGCAGTTCTAGAGATTAGAAGGGTTTTGCATGTGCCTGAGTATATATTTTACAAATAACGGAATCCAAATATGTATTTTTGAAAGGACAAGGGGAATATAAATTTCAAATGGAAAATGTGTCCGTCACTGACTTATTTTTTCAGAGAACACAAAGCCTGGCCAGTCCAATTGCACAATTGAAATCTTTAATTGTAATTTTTGATTGTCTTAATTAAAAATCTGCCTTCTTACTTCACTTAAGATTCTTTGAGTTTCACTAGGCTCCAGGCAATTTTGTGGCAACAGATGTGTACTGAAGGATGGCAAGCAGTAATTGGGAGCAGCTAGAAAAACTTTTATGGTGATTGTCTATTACTTAACACCTGCCCATTTATGTGCCTTTAAGCAAGATGATGGGACCAACAGGGCAGAGGAAGAACAGATTTTGAAACCTGTCCATGTCCTACAGGTAAAACTGAGACTCTTGGCAGCATTGTGACTTGGAGAGCCCTCCTTCTACATGTACAGGTGCAGTCAGCTGGACTGAACTCTGTACAGTTTGGATGTGGATTAGGCAGAGTGGGAGAGTCAGCTGGCAGGTGCTCCCTGACCTTCTCTTTGCCGAGGAAGCTTTTGCTTGTATTTGCTTGAATGTAAGTCGGGATCTTTCTATGAGCAGAAATCTACCTTACACATTTTAATCCAAACATGAGAAGGCTGTACATTCACGCAAAGCTATGGTCATAGAGTCCTAGAATCATAGAGTTGGAAGAGACCACAGGGGCCATCAAGTGCAACCCCTTCCTATGCAGGAACACACATCAAAGCACTCCCAACAGATGGCCATCCAGCCGTTCCTTAAAAACCTCCAAAGAAGGGGACTCTGTTACTCTGACTTCTGGGGGTCCCTTGGGGGACACCTTGATTCGCTCCAAGTTACAAAGGTTGGGGAAATTAGCGAAGTACTGGCATTAGCAAACGAGGAGCAGGATAATCCAGCAGGATCTTTTACCCAACTTTATGGGGTCAGGCCAAACCAAAGGCCAGACAAACGTATCAAATAAATGAATTTTATTGAATGAAAATATTCTCACGCACCAATGCACTCACTCTCTCTCACACACAAATACAAGGCCTATTGAGAAGGAGAAGAGGTGAAAAATGGATAGAGGATATAGCAAAGGGATTATAGAGGCAATGATACTGCATCTATCCTGAAGTCTTTGGTCCAGGAAGTGGCGAGACAAACGGAGCTCAGCAAAGAGACAGCTGAGGTGATCATTCAACTAACTAACAGAGTGCTGGTCTGCTAGCATGTCGGGGACTTCTCCGAAGAGACCCTCAAAAACTAGGACTACTTATAGGGCAGAACGTACCTCAAGGGCAGACCCTCTCCCTGGAACAACAATGGCCAAAACAAAGGAAGGAATGCCATACAACGGCAAGTGGGTTGCAATCAAGTTGGGTTGCAATATTGATTTAGGATTTTTCCAGAGTCAAAGTTGCTCAGCCTGGGGAAAACACGCTAATCCCCTCAAGTTGGCTACTCTTGGCTGAGGACCCTTTGTCTATGTAGATGTGTATTGGCTGAGGTCTCCTTGGGCTACGTGACTGGAGATTTTCCTGGCCTGACCTAGTTCTCGGTCATTCGACCTCTTTGCCTATGTGCCCATCCGGGCAACCTCTCTGACATGGTGGGCATATTTGATATCAAATTTATATTTCCTGGGATAGGGTACGCCAGATAGTTCTGACCATCAGGAAGTCTTTCCTGAGGTTTCAGTGGAATCTCTTTTCTTGCAGTTTGAATCCATTGCTCCTTGTCCTAGTCTCTGGAGCAGCGGAAAACAAGCCCGCTCCCTCCCCGACATGACATCCCTTCAAATATTTAAACATGGCTATCATATCCCCTCTTAACCTTCTCTTCTGCAGACTAAACATTCCCAGCTCCTGGAGCTGCTCTTCATAGGACATGGCTTCCAGACCCTTCACCATTTTGGTTGCCCTCCCTGGGTGTTGTTTACTGTTTATTTATACCGTGCCCTTTTCTCCAAAGCCTGGAATCAAGACAATTTGCAAGATAAAAAGAAATACAAAAACATCTGTAGATTCAAAAAATTATGTTAAACTCCATTAAATTGTTTATAGAACTAAAATTGTTTAAAATATATCCATTTGAAACCAAAAGACATCAGTTGTACAGCCTTCTAAGAGAAACTCGTTCTGTGTAAAAGAGTCACTTCTCAAAAGCCGTTCAGATTTTTTTTTTAAAGCCTTCATCTGCTGACTAAAGAACAGCAAGGAGAGAGCCTGCCTAGCTTCCTAAGGAAGACAGTTCTAGTGCCTGGAAGCAGCCACTGAGAAGTCATAGAATCATAGGCCATTTCCACATGGCGTCGCAGTACCATGATGGGGATGTAATGGCAGCAGTCCGTGGGTCATGCTTTCCCATGATGTCATCACGATCCCACTGCCAACCATCTGTCAAGTGCCCGCAACTGCACAACACTCCGGTCACCCCTGACCATACGGAAGGGGTGGAAGCATGACCATGCACTTCCTTCCCCAGCACAGCACAGAAAAGAGACTGGCTGTGCTGTGGAAGGCGGGTGCATGTTGCCTGCGCTCCCTTCTGCAGGTGCAGAGGGGTGTGTCCTCATTGCACTCCCATTCCAGCAAAGGTGCTGCCGGGATTGTGACAGGACATTTGTGGGAATCAGTAAGGTGCGGGAGTGGACATAGAGTTGGAAGAGACCAGTTGAGTCGAATCCCCTGCCATGCAGGAAAACACACTCAAAGCACCCTCAGCAAATGCCCATCCAGCCTCTGTGACTCCACCACACCTTCCCTCTCTCAAAGTCCCACCAGATCTATCTGTGAAGTTTGTTGGACGTGGGCCAGTTGCTCCACCATTAGGAGCCAAAGCGATTTCCTTACTTTATGTTCACTATCTCACTGATCCTAGGCAACTAACATGCAATGTAAGAAAATCTTGTTTCAGTTGCCTGTGTAATCCAGCATTCTGTTAACACAGTTGCCAGCCTCTAGGAAACTCACAAGCAGGGGATACATGCAATGGAACCCTCCAAGATATGTTTCAAAGCAACGAGTATACAGGGGAATACGGTCTCTGATCCTGGATACAATATACAGCCATTATGACTCATAACCTCACTGCCATTGATAGCCTTATCCTGCTCTATGGTTACAGCTTTTTGTGAAAGGTAATGGGTGGGATGTGTATCTTCTTCCATTGGCCAAAATACGTACCATCTGAGCGTTGACTATTGTTGTTGTGTGCCTTCAAGTCACTTCCAGCTTATTATGGGAATCCTATGGTGAACCTATCAATGGGTTTTCTGGGACCGAGTGTGTGTGATGTGCCCAAGGTCATCCAATGGGTTTCCGTGGCTGAGCGGGGAATCAAATCTCGGTCTCCAGGGTCGTTGTCCAATGTGCAAATCACTATACCATGCTGGCTCGCAATTACACAGCCAAAATAAAACATGCTTGTAGAAGTTGGACATATCAGCAGGGTTGAGGAAACCACAAGGTTTAAAAAGATTAAAAAAGATTTTAAATGGTTAAAAAAAGAGATGGGATTTTAAAAAACCAAGCAGGAAAAAAAAATCCTTCATAGCAGCCCAAGGAAGACTGAGCTTTCCTCAGTGGCCACAGAATGATGACTACATTTTGGTGGGGGAATAGAAAACTGGGAGGAAGAAGAAGGAAAGAATGAAGCCAGTATGGTGTATTGGTTTGAATGTTGGACTATGACACTGGAGACCATGTCTGCCAGGTGAGCTTTGCTTTTCCTGCCATGTCATCGTAATGCCAACCTAATTACATGTAGTGTTTTAAGGTTTGCTTTCATGTAATGCCTTGTAAGTCATCATGCACTATCATACTAGGTTGTTTGCCGTTTACTGTAATGTAATACATGTTGTGCTTTGCTGCCTGATGCTGTGTAGAAGTGGCTGGAAGGGGATGATGGAAACTGAATGAGAAAACAAGTGTTTTGGGAATGAGGGTGCGTTCACGTAACAAACTTTGATAAGGAGGAGAACAAAGGGGAGCACCAGGTCAGGATCCTGACAGGCAGGAAAAGTTGTTGTTTTTATTATCTGGAAAATAAGGGCTTTGAGCATGCAATTTGTAAAGCTACTGCTTATAAGAAACTGTAATTCCAATAGAGCTTTCAGTCTTGGCAATGGCCAGAATGTGCAACTGCTACTCCTCCGTTTCTTAAATATTAAATATTAAATTAAATTATGTCATATCAAAGAGGGAATGGGCTTGTTTTCCACTGCTCCAGAAACTAGGACAGGGAGCAGTGGATTCAAACTGTAGGAAAGGAGAATCCACTTAAACCTCAGGAAGAACTTCCTGAAAGTCAGAGCTGTCCGGCAGTGGAATATGCTGCGTCGGAGTGTGATCGAGTCTTCTTCTTTGAAGGTTTTTAAGCAAAGGCTGAAATGCCATTTGCTGGCGGTGCTTTGAGTATTCGTTCCTGCATAGCAGAGGGTTGGATTGAATGGCTCCTATGGTCTCTTCCAACTCTATAATTCTATTCTATAAAGCTTTGCAAACACCTGGGACTGGAGTTATCTTGTACGTGACACCTGGGTTCAGTTTCCTGCCCAGCCATGGAAACCCACTGGATGACGTTGGGTGCATCACACACAATCTCAGCCCAAGTAAATGCAGTGATAGGGTCATCTCAGGATCACCACAAGTCACCAACAAATTGAAGGCACACAAAAACACAACTATTATGGTTGAAATATTTTGTGCTAGTGTTCTATGTAACATCACCTATTAGTTTTGTCATGGCAGAGTACCTAACAACAGTTGATAATTATAATGCTTCAGTCCCAATTATGATGAAAGCAAATCTACTGAAAAGAGTTGAAAGAGCTAGGCTGAAAAGCAGTTGTGTGTACTGGACCATTACTGTGACATTTGGTTCTTGCCAAATGTCAGGTATATTTAAATATCAAAGACTAATTCATGATTCATTTATTTTGTCCTGATCAGTTGCACTTATCGATGATGGTGGGTTGGGGGTGCTATATGCATTTCTCCTCTTTCTTTATTTCAGAAAGAAAGGAAGAGGAGGACAAAGCCCAATTAGCAGTGCTCATTCAGTGGCTTGTAACCAAGTGCTCACAGGAGGACTCTTGATTATGACTGTATGGATGTCAGACCCATGAGCCACCGGCCCATGCTGGAGCCCCCCAGATGTTGGATTATAGTTCCCATTTTCCCTAGCTCAGGGCTCTCCAAACGGTGTGCCGCGATAGGTTAGTGTGTTGTCTGAAGTGTGTAGGTGTGTTGCCTACAATATTGGAAATGTATGTTATTATTTATAAATCATATATTTTTAAAAATATATGAAAGGTTTTCATGAGATATTTTGTGTCCCCATACATTTTGTTATTACAATTTATGTATGTGTCTGTATCTCTTATATGGGGTTAGTTTGACCTAAAGTTTGCTAGTAAAACTGAATTACTGTGTTGCGAAATGATGCATGTCTAAAAAGTGTGTCATTAACATTAAAAGTTTGGAAAGGTCTGCCCTAGCCTGTATCACCAGCAGGAGACTCAGGGCTGGAAATCACAGGTAAGGGGTGGAGAACTTTTGACTTTCCAGATGCTGTTGGAACTGCAGTTCTCACCAGCCTCAGTGAACCTGGTTGGGAGCAGTCACTTTCTTGTAACGTTATCCATCATGGGGCAGGGGTCTTACATGTCTAACATGTATTAGAGGGTGGGATAAGAATGTAATGAATAAGAAATAAGGAACACTGATCTGAACAAGAAGGAAATGTCAGTGTTATAAATAGTGCTGTGTGAAACTGCATTGTGTTGGGAGCAGTATTTTCATTACATTTCTTACTCCTTAGAAACCGTTCCCACTGTTGTTGTCTGACGTGGCAAGAACGGTAAAGATTCATTATTAGGGAGGCATGCAAAATCTCTGCAAGGTATTCAAGTGCATTTGAGTGAAGACAGAAGGAAGAAAAGGAAAATTACCAGCACAGGGTCAAGATCCTACAAAAGACCTCAGTATCCAATGCCAGCGGAAGTGGGACTTCCTTCTCCTCCCCTTGTGGCCTTCCATGACACTGAAGTTCTGTTCCAGAAGATTGCGGGAGGACAGACTGCCAATTCTCAAAGCTTGTGGGATTCAGTGGAAATACTCCACTGGGTCCTGGACATGGGTGGGAAAGAATATGGAACCTCAAACTTTAAAACCACTTAGTAAATAAGTTCTAAACAGATGACACCTCTCTGGAGCCTGCCAAATAACTCTTCAGTTCCAGATTTGCTTTTCCCTTCTTGATGACATTGGTTCTGGCTGTTCTTGTCTGGCTTCTTCTCCATCCCATTAAGAAATGCAAGGAAACCACTCTAGGTTTTAGTGCAAACTTTAAATTTACTGAACCTGTTCAGAACAGATACTTTAAAGTTGAGAAAAAATCCTGGAGCAAATCCATTGACATGGAAGCCACCAACTGCTCCTACCTCTTTATGGACAGAGGAAAGAGGAGTGATTTGTCAAATATCTCCAGGGATAAGAAGGAACCATTTCTTTGCAGTGGTGCTCACTATTAACACTGAGAGAAGCAACTCTTCTTTTGTTTCTAGCTGCTGTTATGGGAGCAGCTGTTACCGGGCAGGCTGGTCCTTGCTTTCAGCCTCCAGAATTCCTTGTTCCAAGTCATGTGGGGAATGGTGAGGGTTCCACTGTGCAAACATAAGTAGAAAATATTAAGAGAAAATTATGCAAGGTGCATTCTTAATTCCTGGGCGATGGGAGAGGGGAAGAAAAAGAAAGGTCTCTGGAATGTTTCCAGGAAATGGTCTTTTGAGAAATTTCTGCTCATCTCTAGACTGATTGAGACGTAGGCCATTTCCACACTAGACTGTTATAGTACTATTATTTCACTTTCAATATCCTATGGAATCCTACGGTTTGCAGTTTAGGGAGAAGCCTTTAAGAATTCTCAGCCAGAGAGCTCTTTGACCTCAGTAAACTACAAACCTCAGAAGCCCACAGGAAGTTGAAAGTGGAATAATAGCACTGTAACAGTGTAGTGTGAAAATGGCTATAGAGCTGGAAGAGGCCACAAAAGCAATTGAGCCCAACCCCCTGCCATACAGGAATTTCTGTATTCCATCAAAGCATTCCTGACAGATGGTCATCCAGCTTCTGTTTCAAAATCTTCTAAGAAAGAGACTCCATCACACTCTAAGGCAGCATATTTCACTGTCAAATTGCTCTTACCATCAGGAAATTCTTTTTAATGTTCAGACAAAATCTCTTTCCCTGAAGTTTGAAGCCATTGCTCTATATCCTAGTCTCTGGAACAGCAGAAAACAGGCTTGCTCCATCCTCCATATGACTTTCTTCTATCCCAAATATTTAAACATGGCTATCGCATCACCTCTTAGTCTTCTTTTTGTCAGGCTAAGCATACCTAGCTCCCTAAGCCTCTCCTTGTAGGGCATGGTTTCCAGGCCTTCTACCATTTTGGTTGCCCTCTGGACACCTTCCAGCTTGTCAATATCCTTCTTGAAATGAGGTGCCCAGAACTGGACACAGTCTTCCAGGGGAGGTCTGACCAGATTAGAAGAGAGTGGTACTATTACTTCCCTTGACCTAGGCACTATAGTCTTATTGATGCAGCTAAAAATCACATTAGTTTTTTATGCTGCCACATCACACTGCTGACTCAGATATGTATACTGTTGGATAGTATAGGTGAAACCAATGTACATATACATCATCCCATACATTCAGAATAATTTCTTTCTCCAGACATTTGCCTGATTAGGTTGGTGACTATATCTCCTTCATGGAGGGAGGAATGTTACTTTCAGTAAGCAAATACTAATAAGTGTGGTTTAATAACCAAAGGTTCTTTTTTCCCCTAGGTTTTGTTGTGATTCATGGCTGTTCAGAGAAGAAAGATAGCCATCAAAAGAGCAGAAATGGCCACGCTAGCACTTTTTTGAAGTTGTGTTTGATTCAACTAAGCTTTGCCCTGTCCCTTGACTCCCCAGTATACATAGGCTTTTGTGCACAAATCCTCTGCTGACATCTTGGCATTTAGATATACATCATGTAATGATGTAGGCATTCCATGTGCTTCTTCGTATTGTATTAGGTAATTGGATTACCTGGACTCAGCTCCTGAAACATGAGGAGATCAAGCACTCTTAACAAAAGATAGTATCAAACATTGTTATATTTCCCAAAGTGGGATCTCAGGAGCATTGGGTGGTGGCACTATGGTTCCCCAGCCAGAATTTCTCCTATTCCAAAAAGGACCTTTCTGTAGCTATGGGATCTCATATATGGAGAAGGATATAAAATGCAGAGGGGAAGGGTAGACAAACTGAATAGTTTTGAGACCATCACTTATTTTGTTCTCTTCCTCTACCTTCTTCTTTCTCTTTTAAGATTTCTCAGTGAAAATGTGTCCAACCACCAAAGACCACATTTCAAAATGAAAATTGAACAGTATGAAATGTTGAGTCTTCAGAGAGCATGGAGGTGACCTTGAAGAGTTCTATGAATGGAAGGGCACCTGGCAATTCTGAGATGAGACATGGCCTGGTAGGTGATTCTCTGCTGACAGGAACAGAAGCGGTGCTGTGGAGGTCTTGAGATGTCTTGAGAGATTTGTGGTCTCACACAAAGAGCCATGAGGCTGACAAGACTCATCAAGCCCACTAACCACCGAACTTGAACTCTTCACATGGGAAAACAAATCTGACCTAATAGGTATCACTGAAACTTGGTGGGATGAATCTTATGATTGGTGTTAACTATTCCAAAGATATAGACCAAACAGGGAAGGAAGACAAATACCACTATATGCCAACAATGTGTGTACCTGTGAGGAGATCCATGACTAACAGCACTGAAAACAGATTGAGAGCATTTGGAGAAAAATAAAAAGGAGGGAAACAAGAGATTGTCAGGACTCCCATCAATGTTTTGTCACTCCAGAGGTAAGGCAATCGGCACATTTTGGACCCGTTTGTCAGTTCTGTGGCAAAGCAGCTTTGTCAATGCACCCCCTTCGGGGTGTGAAATAGAGTATAAAAGCCCTAGCTTCAACCCCAGCAAACTGTAGTACTTTGGATGTAATACACAGTGCCCAGACTGTTGTTCGTCTGTGCTACTGTCAGATGCTACCTGAGCCACTCTGCTGTGACCCCTTCTTCAGGACTGGTAACTATCACCCGTTCCACCCAGTCTGTCTCTATCCAGCCTTTCTTGCCTTACTTTTGCCATACCTTGTATGGTTCTTATGACTGTCTGATTTCTTGTGTGTTTGTCAATCCAAATAAAATACTCTGGCCATTTCCGCACCGGGCTTCTGTAATGGTGCAGAGCGACCTGTCACGGAGGTCTTCTGCACCGTCGAGTGGACTGGTGTGGACTACTTTTTGTAGTTCCACACCAGAATCCACTCAGGAGCGGTCGGAACTAGCCGCGCTGCGTGTTTTTTAAAAACCTCTTTTTTGAGGTTTTTAAAAAGCAAAGAGCACGCAGCCCCGTGCTGCTCCGTTGCCCGGCTCTGACGCGGATTTGCAGGCACGCGCAAGTGCAGATCTGCCGGGGGCGGGCTTCTGGCTGGCGAGCTTCTCCGGTTGGTGGAGAGCCTCCACCAACCGGAAGCCACCATTTGGGATGCCAGAGGACTGCGGAGCAGCGAGCTCGCGCTGCTCCGCGTGGCAACAGACTTACCCAGCTTCAGGTAAGCTCTGTTTTTGGACGTTTTCACCCGTTCCCCCCCCCACATGCGGAAAGGGCCTTTGTTAATGTTAACTGGAATCCTCTCTACAGTTAGTACTGGTGTATATATGTGAAAAGATCTTGCCATTATCCTCCTCTCGCAGGCCTCCTTTGAGCTATAATTCCTCCAAATTCCAAGGAGATGCTGGCATTGTGGGTAGGCTTCAACATTCCCAAACTTTTAGGGTAATAAAGGGAAGCCAAATGTAGTAAGAAAAGCACTCTGGACTTCAAGAAGACTGATTTCTATCAGCTTAGGGTAGCATGATTGTAAATGGGTGAGATCCTATAGTCAGAAATCTTCAAAGGGAAAGGCGTTTCTTAAAGGTGAGATATTGCAGGTGCACTTGCAAACAATGCCAATGAGGAAGAAACTGGGAGGTGTCTAAAGAAATCAGGTTGCATATATAAAGAACTTTCAGATGGAGTTTCATATGCAAGAGACCTATGAGAAATGGCAGGAGGAAGAAATCACCAAAGAGCAAAACAAACAAATAACAAGCACCTATAGTGAGAAAGTCAGAAAACAAAAGCTCACAATGAGCTCAGACTTGCTAGGGAGATTAAAATGATACAAAGAGATGGATGGATGAGCTATGTTGTAGGAAGAAGAAGAACAAATAAACAGGAGGGGCATGGCATAGAGAAGATGCTGAACTGCTAACAGGAGAGAGACAGGAGGCTGAACTATTTGATACCTTTCCCCCTCAGTCTTCTCCTAAAGGAAACATTGCTTAGCTGGTAAAAATACAACAAGTGATGCAGTAAAGGGACTGCAGCCCAGAATAGGCAAACAAGTAGTAAAGGAATTATTTACTAGTAAAGGTTAGCAGGTGCTCCTTGTTGAATGATTTAAAGCAGGTCTTCAACGGCCATTTATCAGCAGTAATTGAAGTGTGGATTTCGCAGAATGGCCCGATGAAGTCCCTTCTAACACTAAAATTCTATAATCCTTTTTTTTTTTTTAAGTTTTACATTGGCATCATTATATTGTCAGCAAATTATAGATGGGAAAACAATTTTCCCCAGACTAATTTAATCTCTAAAGCAGTGATCTAGACACACTTATCTGAGAGTAAGTTCCATTGCACTCCAAAGTGGATTACTTCTAAATAGATGTATATGCAGCTTAAATTATTTGGGAGGCAGCTGTCATTACACATTGTCTCTCAGATCAGAACCCTTGAAATGTATCTTAACTATAAAGACACTCCCCACTCCATTAAAGAAAAATAAATACAAAGAAATTGTTTTTCCCATTGAACTGCTTGGCTAAAAATATTTATCTGGGTGGGTTTAAAACACACAAAGAAAAAAGAAAACGGGAAAAAACCACACATATTTGAATTGCCAAAATTGCTTTAAAAATGTAAATATTCTAATGAAAGTATTGTTAATAGGCAGTTACGATGAGACAAAAGAACATTCCCTACCCGTTTCCCAGAGTTAGCAGAGCACAAAAGTGTTAAAATTTGTAGCCATTTATAAGGAATAGGACACACATAGGCAGAGATGCTAATGGCTTTTGCCTTGGTTTATAACCCAATTTCCATCCTTCATTGCCTGCCTTTTGTAGCACTTAGTACCCCTGAAGAGCATCCAAGTCTTGAGAATTTGCATTCATCAGCAGACTCTGTGCAAATCTTGCCTTTTACTGCTATAAAAATCTGGCATTTTCTTTAATTTTGTTATTAAGATTTTTCTTAAAAACATGTTTAACTGGTCACAGGGCAACATATCATTAGGACTTTTATTTTAAAAAAAAAAACCTGCCACATGGCATCATCTAGGCAAATACTCTTTTGGCAGCCCAATAAAGTTTCTTTCCTTTAGGGCTTTGTCCACAGTTATGATATATTTATTAATCAAGTCTTTCATTTCCTTTGTAAAGGGTTCAAATGACTTCTGCCGAGCTCCTGACCGCTTGAAATTCCCATCTCGGTTGTTTTCAACACAGAGCAGCCTGTCCTCTGTCACGGTGATGTTCAGAAATTCAACTATTTCCTTCAGCTTGGGGAGCAGAGCCTGTTTTAAATCTTCATAGTGAATGACAAGGAGGTGTTTGCCGTATTTAAGCCAGTCGAGTACATGAGATGCCCACCATGAAGCATAGCTGTTTACAAACTCTGGCCACTCTGCATAGTGGGAAAGAAAATGAAGAGGTCTTAATTACACATTTGCAAATATGGCTTTTGCCTACTTTAAGATGGATGGCAGAATAAACCTACTAGTTGAATAAAACAACTTTAGCACCACAGAACAGCTTTGAGGCAGTGAATTGCAGAAAGAAGAAGGAAGGAAGAGAAAGAGAGAAAGGAAGGAAGGAGGGAGGGAGGGAAGGAAGAAAAGAGGGAAGGGCAGACAGACATGCTCTTTAATAGCAATAGCAATAGCATGTGTATTTCTATACCGCTTATCAGCTAAGTGTTCTCTAAGCAGTTTACAATGTGTTTTAGCTAATTGTCCCCAACAAGCTGGGTACTCATTTGCGGATCTACGGAAGAATGGAAGGTTGAGTCAACCTGGAGCCCGGCGGGATCGAACTCACAACCTTGTGGCTGCAGTACCAGCATTTAACCACTGCACCACCAGGGCTCGTAATAGTGCTTTTCTCATATAAGTCTAAGCCCTGTTTTCACCTGACTTCCATGGATCTCACCTGTCCCATTACCAGAAGTTCCCTTCCAGTTTTCCATAACCCCTATTTGCAGAGTAAGCAATGTGTAGGTTGGACAGGAGAAGAGCATTTAATAAGAGAATGGCACCCCTGGAGACTACTAAATGTATGATGCTTCCTTTTTGCAAGATTTCTTTTTTGCCAGCAATGGGGGGTAGCTGTAGCCGATGTACAAAAGACCCCTATAAGCTGTGCACAGGCCAGAGACTGTGCAGCTCTAAGAACTTGAGTTGGAAGACCAAAACAGTCTCCAGCATCTTGTTTTCCCCACTGTGGCCAATCAAATACCCATAGGAAGTTCAGAAATAGGATATGGGGAAAGGAACCATCTCTTGTGGTTGTTCTTCCGTGACTACTATTCATGCCAGCTTTGTTCTTGAGCATATAGAGTATCCATCCCCCTTATACTCTTGGAAAACAGTTTAAAAAAAAAAAGAGAGAGAGATGCCTCCCTTCATCACTGCACAGTCATTAGACAAGAACCACTGTGTATCATGCACAAGCATACCAGCATACTTACAGCATTTAAATAGCATTCAATATGAATACAATTCAAAATACAATAAAAATATTTTTATTTTGAAAATACACAGAAGGGCCTATTATCTGTCAGTTATCTCAGTGCCTTTGAACTCACTGGCCAGAAAATTTGTTGTTGAGGAAACATTTGGACAGAAATGCCTGCATATCTTATGTCTCCATGAGAATGTGGTAAAAATTTACCTTAATAGAAAACTGAAAATGGAGGGAGCGGCCAATAATATTCATTGGGTGGCAGCCACACATGCTTCTGAAATTGCAAAGGTGCTTGCGAACATCTTACACCAGTTCATCTACCACAGTAGTCTCCAGTGATGTAGACTTGAGTTGATAGACTCGGACTCAAGTCAGACTTAAGCCACTTCAGTGACTTGACTCAGCCATAAATGAGGCACTGACTTGACTCAACTCAAGACTTGTATATTTTTAGTGACTGACTTGCTGTTCTTGGTTCAGTAACATAACACATTCATCCAGAACTTTGAACAATACTCCATCTCTTTTTGCCTACTGGTCACATGGCAATCTATTTCAAGCCCAAAAGTGTGAGTGCATTTCTCCGAGGGGAACAGCAAACGGGTTAGGCAATGGGCTTGAGGAGAGGTTGAGATCTGCTCAGCAGCCTGTCCCCGCTGCATATCAGAGGAGCCTTCTAAAATGTTTCCTAAGAGCAAAAGACAAGACTTGTCCCCAGAGTGCAGGATTCATTTCTCAGAGCAAATGTGTTATGTAGTAGGCTTGAGGACGAAGGATCCTTCCTTCTAAAGCTTTTGAAGCTTCAGTAATGGGGAGTAAGAAGGATCCTATTCCCCAATTCAAAGTTGCAGATGGCAAAATTGCAAATGTGGAGGGCCAACTCTTCTTAAATTGTTAAAACTGACTTTCTTTGACCCTCTCCAATAATTCTGGAATTTTGTTTGGGGTATAAATTTGGCTTCCAGACTTGAGACTTGACTTGAAAGTATCTTCAAGGACTTGAGACTCGACTTGAGACTTGAAGGTAGAGACTTGAGACTTGACTTGAGACTTGGAGTAAAAGACTTAAATACATCACTGATATTCTCTGTTCTAACTGGCAGTGCCTCTCCAGGGTCTCAAGCTGAGTCAAGTGTTTCACCGATTTAACTGTATATCTTTGAATATGGAACTTTAACTGTTCTATCACTGAGCCATTGTTCCTCCACACCATAAACTTTAGACCACATTAGCTCAGTATTATTTGTTCTAACTAGTAGCAGAAATCCAGGGTCTCCTGCAAAGATCTTTCTCCTGGGATGGGATACAAGGCAGCTTCAAAAAGTTTAAAACAAGATTAAATTACAGTCTTATTTTACAAAAGTTTTGTGCAAAATTGGTGGGGTTTTGGGGTGAGGGGGAAGGACAGCAATTTTCCTTAAAAAAAATGTGTTCCTGGAAACAGAGCTTTGTGTGGAAATTTTTGTATGTGTGAAAAACATGTTTTTCAAGCAAACAACCCTCCTTCCAGAAAGTCACATAGAATTCTTACACAAATTGGAGGCTTTTGCACAAAAATGCACAGCACAGTTATTTTGCACCCTCAAACTTTCCAGAAAGTCACACATGGGTTTTTGTGTGTGTGAAAATTCTATTATGGTGGGCTCTCTACATGGGTTCGGCACTCATTGAGTTGATTAATAGTGGGTTGGTGATTTATTTATTTATAGATTTTTACTCTATTTGCACCTTCCATGGAAAAAATGTTCTCTCTAGGAACTCTAGGTCCTCCAGTGTGACTCTATAGTCACACTGGAGGACCTAGAGATTCCTAGAGACAATTGACAATGAGAGAAAAATAAAGAAAAACTGGAAAGAAATATTTCGTTGCTCACATAGCATGGAGATAACAGAGAAAAGTAATTGTTCACATAGAATCATAGAATCATAGAGTTGGAAGAGACCCCAGGGGCCATCCAGTCCAACCCCCTGCTATGCAGGAACACCCATCAAAGCATTCCCGACAGATGGCCATCCAGCCTCTGCTTAAAAACCTCCAAAGAAGGAGACTTCACCACACTCCATTGAGGCAGCATATTCCACTGCCGGACAGCTCTGACTGTCAGGCAGTTCCTCCTGAGGTTCAAGTGGAATCTCCTTTCCTGCAGCTTGAATCCATTGCTCCTTGTCCTAGTTTCTGGAGTGGCAGAGAATAAGCCCTCGCCCTCCTCAACATGACATTCCTTCAAATATTTAAACATGGCTATCATGTCCCCTCTTAACCTTCTCTTCTGCAGACTAAACATACCCAATTCCCTAAGTCATTCTTCATACAGCATGGCTTCCAGACCCTTCACCATTTTGGTCGCCCTCCTCTGGACATGTTCCAGCTTGTCAACATCTTTCTTGAATTGAGGTGCCCAGAACTGGACACAGTATTCCAAATGAGGCCTAACCAATGCAGAATAGAGTGGTACCATTACCTCCCTTGATCTAGATATCATACTCCTATTGATGCAACCAAGAATTGGGTTGGCTTTCTTGGCTGCCGCATCACACTGCTGACTCATGTTCAGTTTGTGATCTACCAAGACTCCTAGATCCCTTTCACACGTGCTGTTATCCAGCCACACGTCCCCCATCCTATATTTGTGCCTTCCATTTTTTCTGCCTAAGTGCAGGAGCTTATATTTCTCTCTGTTCAATTTCATTTTGTTAGCTTTGGCCCAGCTCTCCAATCTGTCAAGGTTGTTTTGAAATTTGATCCTATCCTCTGGTGTATTAGCAGCCCCTCCCAATTTGGTGTCATCTGTAAATTTGATCAGCGTGCCCTTCATCAACATGCTTGATGAAAGAGGTGGATATTTATATCCTAAAAGAAAGCCCTTCCTTCATAATACAAAGAATTATTTGACTCTGTTTTTGATACATGAATTACTTAATCTACTTACCTTTGCTTTTCCAGTTCTGATCTGTGGCATATCCGAGGTGACCTGCACATTTTCGATTGAATTCTGCCACAAGTGACTCATAGGGATTCCGTATCAATAAAATGGCTGAATCAAACATTTCAATTTCCTTTTTGCCACTTTCATGTGTTTTGACACAAATAGTTCTCCTACTTCTCCAGTGATCTTTTTCCCCTTTGAAACCTGTATAAAGAAATATATACGTATATATTCTTAAAAGCATGAGAGCCAGTATGTTGCAGTGGTTTGACCACTGGGCTATGTCTCTGGAGATCAGGGTTTGAATCCCTGCTCAGCCACGGAAACCCACTGGGCGACCTTGGACGAGTGACAGTCTCTCAACCTGAGACAAAGACAAAAGCAACCCCTCTCTGAACAAATCTTGCCAAAAAACCCTCTGTGATAGGTTCGCCTTAGGGTCACCTTAAGTCAGAAATGACAGTGACGTAGCCTGGCACGAGTGGGGTAGGACCAGAGGTGCATAGGCAGGGCTATGGCGCACTGGGCGGGGCTAAGGCATGTGGGCAAGGGGTGACAGCACATGAGGAGGCAAGCAAGGAGTGGTGGCACCCCCAAAAAATTCTGCCCAGGGCACACCGCCCCCCCCCATCCCTATGCCACTGGGAATGACCTCAAGGCACACAATGACATTCTTGAAATCCTGAGCTTTTCTGAGCCCTTAAAATAGACCTGTCATGGTGGCGGTCATCTGTTGGGCTAAGGCTGACCAAAAAGTTCCATCACAAAGTAACTCAGGTGAAATCTGGCAAGTTAGAAAATGAACTAAAGAGTTTTCTTGAAATCCTTAGATGTCATTTTCAGATCTTTGGGAACATGCCTCCCATGACTCCTCTAATCCTGAATAAGTTCTTGCCAGCTGTTCTTTTTTTTTTTCTTTTCTTTTCTTTTTTAAATAGTCTTCATTTTGTTTAATTTTTCTGGAGGGTTTCACAGCATTGGGAAAGGAGGGACAGTGATGCTTTTCATAAAATGCCCGCCTGTGTTTTAAGAGCCTTGCAGGAGGCCCTTCTCTCTCTCTCTCTCTCTCTCTCTCTCCTAGCACCACTGAAATCATGCTTGGGTGAATACAGCACAGAACCTTCTCAGTAACTCCTCCCAGGCTTGGAACTTTCTGCCCGTCTCTTGGACGTCCTTTGACAGCAGACATATTCAGACAGATTTCTCACTTGTTGGTTTAATCTGGTCAGTGCTGCCTACCTCTTTCTCGTGAACATGTTTTCAAGTGATGTCTTATGTTTTACTTAGAATTTTTAATTTTATCTGTATTTTATTTTTAGCATTCTTGAGCAGTGTTCTTAGTAGAAAAGTGGGACATCTATTTAATAAACAATCAAACAAACCATTTCACTACTCATTAATGTTACTGGACAAACATGAGTTCTTGCATTCTGGAGGCAGGAGGGAAAATTCTGTGTTTCCATGTTCACACACTACATGATGAAAAATAATTTTTAACTATGTTTTAAATATGTTTTAGCTGTTTTTAAATTAATATTTTAATTGGATTGATTTGTTTAAAGGCTAAACCTCTGTACTATTAGCTACCAAGTTTTAACTTACACCCTAAGTGACTTTCGGTCCCATATTGGGAGAAAAATTGGACATAAATTTAATTAATTAATTTAAAAAATAGAAATCTCTTCTCTGTCCTCTCTTAGATTTCCTTTGACATGATTTTACCTGGGAGTAAGGCTCACTGAACTCAAATGGGACCTTTACTTCTATGTGCAATAGGCATACAATTGCACTGGTACGATGAAAATCCTATGCAGATAGAAAAGAGAATCAAAGATAGGGGAGAAACTGGCTTTTCTACTGCACTTTTGGCTCATACCACAAGAGTCGAAACCAGTCTCTGAGAGCACTTTGGCTTCTTTCACTCTCTCCTCTCCTAATTACTCCAAAAAGAGATGGAGGAACTGCATCAGCTTCAGATTCTGGGGCACACTGGGGATTCAGGAAAGCTTTGGATTCTGCAGAACCACAGCCCTTGCTGACATTGTCATCAAATGCCTCCTTTTAATGCTTCCCATCTTCATCAGTGAAGCACTATCTATGTATCTTTTTTCAGCAGAGGAGGAAGAGAGGGAGAGGAGGTTTGTAAGGCTGGGTTTCTCTCTCTGAGTTTAGACCTCTTTTTCTGTCCATGACATGGGAGATCCTGGGCAGGGGAACTATGGTCCACTGAATACTTTTCCAGCAACCAAAGGATTGCAACTTTTAAAATTACTTTTCTTGAAATAGAAATTCCCAAATGCATGGGACTTTGTTGTCTCATAAAAAGTTGTAGGAAGTTGTTTATTTATTTATTAAAAAATACTGACATTCTCCTTGCACAGGGCCCAAGGTAGCACAGGACCCAAGTAATGGGTCATTATTTCACTGGCGCCTATGCTGTCCAAAAGGGCTGTAAAAGATGACAGGAATAATCTAGGGCACATGTGTCAAACACAAGGTCAGCAGGCCGAATCTGGTCTGCCAGGCCATTTCATGTAGCCATTGCACCTCTCCTGCAGCTGCAGCACTCCCCCCCACCCAGTGAGCCTGATCCCCATATTGCAGGCAATTCTGGTAATCTGAAGAGGGGCCCAGCAGCCAGCACTCACAATCTACTTCTACTTCTGACTGCTCCTCTGTCCAGTCTCAGCCTCAGAGTGTTGCTGTGGGTTACCATGGCAATACTCCCCATGTGGCTCTGCAAGAATTAGACAGAGGAGCAGTCAGAAGTAGAAGTAGATTGTGAGTGCTGGCTGCTGGGTCCCTCTTCAGAATACCTACAGCTGGGGGTCCGCAATGTAAGGATCGGGGTCACCAGGTACAGAGAGGGGCAGGAGGGGCAGAAAGAACCACAGGGGAGGGGGGAGCAGAAAGAGGCACAGGTAATATTTGTCTGCTGATTTAAAAAAGTAACTTTCTGTTTTCAAAACTCATTTTTTCAATAAATTGTACAATGGTTGTACACTTTAATACCTGCTTGCCATTATTTTTCCTAGACTTCTAGTTTCAGAGCTAGTTATTACTAAAACCAGTAATAATCAAATACAGAGCCAATTATTTAATATGATAAAAGAGCAGATACATTTATATAGTCTTACAGATAAAACCAACCCTTTGAGGGCAACCATAATGCGAATGCGGCCCAAGATGAAATTGTGTTTGACACCTCTGGTCTAGGGAACTGGTGGACACAATCCTGGTCTCCAGAGGTTGTAAGACAGGAACAGTCTAAAGAACTGGAGGACAAAATACAGACCTCCAGAGGTTGTTGGACTGCAACTCCCTGTGATCTTCAAATTTGTCTACAAAGAGGACTGCATTGTATTTCCCCTGTCTTCTCTAAAGGTTAAGGGGATCCATGTGAGAGACAACTTGGTTGACAAACTGCTCAGACCAAGTTATCTAGAGAACCGCAATGTATATGTAATGAAAGAAATAAATATCATCAACAGACCTTTATTATATAGAGTTCCATCAAAGTAATAGCTGCCTGTGTAGAATCCCGTGGCATGTTCTATTAAGTGACGAGCCCAGGTATTTCCAGCTCCAGGGAAGCTTGATAAAGCAACAAAGGCTTTGGATTTAGTGGGGAGGAACCTCCTGTCAGTGCAGCGTGTATCTAAAATCAGATGGAGATGGCATTTCATTGTAACCACAGCAGAAGAATGATAAAGAGTGGTGAAAGACTTCACTCTCCCAGGATATTCCATCTGTGGCCTCAAAATGGTCATTGTGGGACAAAGGAGAAACTGCTGGACCAGAATACATCAAGAGGTCAAACTTTAGTCTCTTGTACGTTCAACTGGACAAGGGCTTCTTATCTTGTTGCATCTGGTAATCAGCTACTATGCAGAGAAGTCTGTATCACCACCCAACCACTGCTTAGACAATATTAGTTTTGCTTATATGTGGCAAATGTCCACTACAAAACACTCTGATAGTATAGTATATCTGGCAAACAAATCATATGCTATTGACACATTTGTAGATATGTGACAAAAAAATTGCAAAGAAGATCAGAAATGAAATAATGAAACCAGAAGTTACTGAGTACAATGTCAGACCAATAATAATAATGACAACTACAACAACTGATTTGTTTTTCAATCCACTGCTGATGTATTTAGGAATTGGCCATGGATCTTGTGAGCTGCTACTGCAAAGGTGGCAAGCGTGAGTGTAATGGATTTAGAATGATCTAACAACAGGTCACACATAATATCAGGCAACATCCAGCATGCTCTTGCTCTTGTTCTCAAGAGTTCTCCCAAGAAATATGTCCTGAGGTCACTATATAATGGGCAGTATAATAAATAATAAACTAGGTCTTCTACCATTCCAGAAAAACAAATGCATAGTCACTGTGTATAGGAGATCCTGTTATACCTTATCTCTTTTGAAAATGGAGAGCAATAAAGGCTTTTCTAAGGGCAACCAAGGGCCCTTTCCGCAGCTTACCTTCTAATACTGCTGGAGTTTGGGCCTTGTGTGAAAAGCCTGGGCAAAAAGGCTCTTGCAAGCCTCCTGCTTCCCTGCTGCTCGGGCTCTGCAGCTCCTTCTTGCTTGCGCGAGAGCCCCACCCCACCTCTTCCTTCCGCAGTGCAGCCTGGGAGTTGTAGGCTGCACTGAGGAGAGGAAGCGCAACCGGCCTGGCTCCAGAGGCTCCACACTGCAGGTGAGTGCGGCCCAGGCCCGTGAGCCTTGCGCAAGCGCGGCTTACTTAGGCTAAAAGCCGAAAACAAGAAAATGAGTATTTGCTGTGCTTGTGGGCTTTGAGCGTGGCGGAAATGGAAGTGCGTCATGCAGACCACTCCTTACATTTACACGACGCTCAAGGGACCCTTTCACTTGTAAACTGCCATGCAAAAAGGCTCAAGGTTAAATCTTGGAAATACTGTTGAAAATATTATTCTCTCTTTAGAAGTATAGGTAGTATCAAGGAGAAAACATTTGCTGTTTACTAGCAGGCACATTTTCATAAGAGCCAACCTCAAAGATTCTGTCTGTAATAAAATACTTGCCCTTATGGATTAAAGAGGTCTTGATATCCCCAAAATAAGATTGAGATGATAGTGACTAATAGTGGGCCGCTCCACCTTGATCATATTGCTTAGTGAGACATAGCAGGGCTCACGAGAGAACTCCCATTGACTCTTTGAAGGGTAAATATTGCTTTTGCTGTCCACCACACTAGAAGTTTTGTTATCTCTAATAGAAATTTAGGTTTCCAGTATAAGAGAAATGTACCCCCAGATATTTAAAATAGTGGCACTGCTTGAACAAAGGACCATCTAAGTGTCATTTATGGAGGTGCTTCCTTTTAGAGACCATTACCTTTGTTTTGGAACAGCTAATAATCAAATTCTTCCTACTGCAAACCCTATTTAGTTTGCTTAGCAGTCTCCCCAATCCTATTTGAGTGGTTGATAAGAGGGCCTTATCATCAGCATACAATGACATTTGGATCTTCTGTTTCCAATGGAGGGTGAAAAACAATCTGGAGAATTTATATCAGTGGATGCACTCGACTGCTTTTGTGAGAATCAACAGTCCACTCCTCTTCTGCTCCTTCTATGTACCTCAAAAACCAACTCAAAGGGACTGGAAAACTTTCTGGAGCAAATATTTGGCATCATAAAGGGCAGTAGTGACTTGGAGAACAGGGGATAGGTGAAATCTAGCACAGGAATCCAATGCTATTTGATGCCAAACTATACTGTTAGGCCTTAGCCACTGTTTTAAATTTTTATTTTTCTAGCAAAATAGAATTCATCTGAAGAACAAATTTGAGACTCTACTAACTTGACTAGGACAAAGACTTTTCATCAGCAGGAAGATAAGAAGCTCTTGGCCAATTTCTTTTCGTTATTGGTGTTAGTTTTGTTTATTCCCTGCTATTTCCCCAAATTGGGATTCAAGGCAGCTTAAACAAATATAATATGGCTAAAAACAAAGAAAAGTTAACATTCAAAAATTTATTCATAATATTATAACAATTTCACACACTTAAAAAGAACAGTAGTTAAAAACAATTCAATAAAAGCAATACAGTACCGTCTTAAAATCCCTTTCTTGAAAAATCTTCAATTCTTAAAGTGAGGTGATCCAAAAAGATACCCGCTGAGAGGTCGAGCAGAACTGATAAAGATACACTCTCCCTGTTGAGATCTCAGTGCAGATTATCCACCAGGGTAACCAAAGCCAATTGACTCATAACCAGGCTTGAAACTAGATTGAAATGGATCAAGATAATCTGTTTCATCTAGGATGTTCCGGAGCTCTAATACTTTGCCCCCAAATGGAATTTCAATGTACAAGTTTGGTAGAAAAGGTTCAAGAAGGATCTTTATTAACTATTATTCAGCAATTCTTGATCAGTTGTAATGGGAAATCAATCTATTATCTGAGAAAACAGTCCGTTAGAGTGCCTGTTGTTACTACCCAACTACTGTTTGTTAATGACCAATGTTAACTGAATGATCAGTGTTTGTAACTTTTGTAATTTCTACTTTTCCACAGCCCCTCCTACCAAAGCATTATGTATAAACACCTGCCAGCTGAGGCAGATATAGCATTCCATGCATTTGAAGAAGTACTGTACTTTCCATGAAAGTTTATGCCAAATAACTTGCTAATCTCTGAGATGCCACTCAATACTTTCTTACTTGTTACCGCAGTAACCATTTTAAACTAACCAACCAAATTCTAGAGCTCCTCTCTTAGCACTTAAAAATATGGATGGATGAAGTGAAATCAGGCAGACTACAGCTTCCAGCCTTGGGCAGGGTTAGACTTGCCTTCAGACAGGGAATACAGGAATGCTGCCAGATTGTTCCTGTCTTATATCTGCTGGGAAACTAACTCTGCTAAGCATTGGCTATCCAAAAAATTCCCGATGTGCCTTGCAGATAATTTTCTCTTTCAAAAGGTAGAGGAAGAAACAAGGGAATCGGCAATTCCGGAGGAGGAGTTGGTCACTGGAATCACAGTAGTCAGTACTTTAGAGCGAGTGACTCTGTAATGTTAGAATTCACAATTGTGGCACAAGGCAAAGAAGAGTATAGTCAAATATGAACCTCTGAATTCAAGAAAGTTGATTTTAACAAGTTAAGGAAAATACTGAGTGGACTTCCATGGCTAGAGAAATGCCAAAGAGAGAGAGAAAGAGGAAGAGAGACATTTGTCAAGGTGGAAGTTAATGAACAAGAAGCTGCAAAAACCACAATTCCATGGAATCTCATGGAAGAAAGAAGTGGGAACCAGCTGAAAAAAACCAAAATGGCTGCACAGTAACTTGAGGAGGAAGGGAAAAGGAGCATGTTTAAAGAACAGAAGACAGATGAATCATCAGAGAAAAGTACAGATGTGTAGCCCAGGCTTTTAGGAATGGTCTAAAGAAAACTAAAGCTCAGAATAAGCTGAGACTGGTTAGGTAAGCAGATACATTTGAAACAAGAGAATGAAGAAAAAGTGGTGGGGCTGCTGCTCAGCAAGAAAGGTAAAATGTTCACTGATCACAATGAAAAGACAGAACTGCTTAATACCTATTTTGCTTCATTTTACTCCCAGAAAGAGGATGGTGTTCTCCCACGCACCAGCACAGACCTTGGAAAGGGATGCAGGTTGTAAATCAAAATTGACAAGGAGATAGTCAGGAATCAACTGGTTAACCTAAATGAAATCAAATTTCAGGGCCAGATGAACTGCATCCCAGGGTAGGAACCAGCACAGATTAGTCAAGAACAAACCCTCTCAAACTAATCCAACAGCATTTTTTATTCGGGTCACTAGTTTGGTAGTTGGTGGAAATGCTGTGTTGTTGTGTGCATTCAAACAGTGTCCAACTTATAGCGACCCTAATGTGAATCTATCACAGAGTTTTCTTGTGAATATTTGTTTGCGGGGCAGGGGTTGCCTCTGCCTCCCACTGAGGTTGAGAGAGTGTGACTTGCCCAAGTCACCCAGTAGGTGAATGGGGATTTGAACCCTGATCTTCAGAGTCACAGTCCAACACTCAAACCACTACACCACACTGGAACTTTATCTAGATTTCAGCAAAGCATTTGATAAAGTCCTCCATGATATTTTGATTACCAAATTGATTAAATGTGGAATAGGTGGGAACACTGAAAATAATGGAATGAAATTCAATAGATACAAATACAAAATTCTACATTAAGACAAAAAAAATGCACACTTGTAGGATGGGGATTATTTGGTTTGACAGTAGTACACGTGAAGGACCTTCATATTATAGTTGACCATAAACTGAACATGGCTCGACAATGTGATGCTGCAGCAAAGACGGCAAATAATATTTTAGCCTGCATTAACAGGGCCATACTTTCCAAGACAAGGGGAGTAATACTCCCACTATATTCTGCACTAGTCAGACCTCATCTGGAGTACTGTTTTCAATTCTGGGCACCTCATTTTAAGAAAGATACAAGTTGGAGCAGGTTCAGAGAAAGGTAACAAGGAGGATAAGAGGTGTGGAGTACAAAACATATGAGGAAAGGTTGAGGGGTCTGAGCATGGTCAGCCTGGTGAAGAGAAGACTTGGGGGTGTAGTAATTGCACTTTTTAAATATCTGAAGGGCTGTCACAGAAAGGAGACTGCAGGCTTGTTGTCTGCTGATCTAGAGTGTAAGGCCAGGTCTAATGGTTTTAATTTATAGGATGGTAGATTCTGATTGAACATTAGAAGGTATTCTTGATGGTAAGAGTTGTTTAACAATGGAACTAAACCTAGAGAGATGATGGGTTCTCTTTGAACATCTTCAGAAATTGGCTATCAGCTACCTGCTGGGAATGCTGTAGCTGGGTTTCCTGCACTGAGCAGACAGTTGGACTCAATGGTCTCTGGGCCCCCTTCCAACTCTATGATTCTGCTTCTACAACTTAGGCCTTTTCTGCACTAGACTGTTATAGTGCTATTATTCCACTTTCAACATCCTATGGAATCCTGGGGTTTGCAGTTTAGGGAGGGGCATTTAGAATTCCCAGCCTGAGAGCTTTTGGGCCTCAGTAAACTACAAACCCCAGAATTCCACAGGATGTTGAAAGTGGAATAATAGCACTATAACAGTGTAGGGCAGAAATGGCCTCTTACAGGGTTCCCACTGTCAGGCACTGCTGGGTGAGCGTTCAGCTTCCCCACATGTCAATGCACTGAACAAAAGGTGGTAGTCCATTTGTGCAGAATGCTCAGGTTCTTGACTAACAACACCCATGAAGGCTGGCCACTAGGCTAACCTTTACAGAAGGCGTATCAAGGTGAAGTGGTGGCTTCCCTTTCTTCCTCATCTAATAAGATGAGGAGTTCTAACTAGTTCATGTTTGCTTGTTTGGTTATCACTTCTGCCTCTTGCTTTGTCCTTCAATCCTGAGTTGTTTTTTGGACCTGAAAACCCTCTCTCCCATCTTGTCCTTTCATTCTGACTTACTCTTCAGTCCTGACAACTGGCTTTTCCTACAGCCCTTAGTTCACAGCAGACCACTGCTTATAACACAGCCCTCGCATCTGCACAACTTACAATGTGATTTTGTATTTCCTTTCTTAATAATTCATAACATCATGGTTAGAGCTCAGAAACATTTTTGGATTACAATGTACCATGCTGGCTGTGGGATTAGGAGAGTTCTAGGCCCCCAAAAATTTCTCCAGCCCCTGGTTATGACCTTCTTTGAGCTAATGAGAAGTGCCTTATGTCTTTATTCCAGTTGTAGGCAGAAGATATACAGCACTCTAATACATACTCATTCCGTGTCTCTCTTACCTTGTACTGGAGTCTGATAGACCAGTCGATAGTCCTTCCCCTTTGACATTTCAGCCATGCTACTGGCATTCTGGGACAGGATACAGAGTGACTTGTCTGAGCTGTTGTGTAATGGGAAATGAATGGTAGGGAAGCCACAGTGACATTCAGGTCCTCTGATAACTGCCAGAGGGAATTCCTAGTACAGAAGAAAATCAGTGGAGAAAAATGGGACAATATACATGAGAGGAACACCAACCATCAGAGAAACAACAGTTTCAACTCAAATGAATGTTCAGGAAAACCTCAAGTTCTTTTTCCCGTGCTAAATTGATGGGCAAAAATGTAGAGACATATTCTCCCATTTCAAACGCTATTTATCATTTGCAGTTATGGAGACAGTCAGTCTAAGAAGATTAATCAGACTGTCACCTCATCAAAGACATCCCAGTCAATTAACTTTATGAGTTGTACTTGATTTAGCAATTCATCAATTGATTAAATTGGCATAAAAGTATGCAAAGGTAAAAACATGAACCAAGAAGTGAACTTTATTTATTTTTAGCCAACAGTGACACATTTTTCATGTGCCTGAGCTGAGCCCCTTGCCACTTGATTCCTTTCCTCTCACAACAGTCCTTGTCCACAGCCATTTTATCTGGCTGCAGCAAAGAGAGGCAAGATAACCAGATCCTCTCCCCCATCCTGTCTGATACTGCTTACCTTTTGACTCCTTACTTCTCAGAGTGATTTCCTGCAAAGGTCATGAGCTTATTTTCTTCTTTACTTTCTATATCTTTCCCCTTTTGTAAGATGGATTATTTTTAGTCCCTGCCAGTTTTGCATATGTTATTTCTAAATCCATTCTATTATCACATCCTTTTTTTTTTTTTGCATTAAATTGTATTTAGGAATTCAGAAAATTCATATTTAAATACAGGCTTTATATACAGAGAGGGGATGGTGGTGATATTTTCCTTTGGTCCAACTTTTTGGTATTTACTTTATGTATTGAACTTATATCCTGCCTTTCTCCTGAGATGGGATCCAAGGCAGCTGGGTGGGATCTTCCTTAACTTTTTAAGTGATCCATCCTAATTACCTGTTACCCCAAAACGTGGGTGACTCAGAGGTCCAGCTGCGATGCCAGGACCTTCATGGAGGCCTGCGAGGGGTAGGGGGTAACCTTATGAGATCTTTTACACCTATGCCTACCAGTACTAGTGCAGGGAAGAACCAGCCAGAGATCTAAAAGGTAGACTATTTGTTTTATTGGGGGAACTGCAATCACACACACAAGATCCAAGCAGTCAGCAATCACATAAGGCTAAATGAAGGAAAAGGGAGGAAAGTTTTGGATAGTGAGATTTTCAGGGCAAAGTGGGTGATATTTACCAATCCAGTAGAGTGATTTGACTTAGAGTACAAGTCCAAGGACAGTACACAAGTGGGATCAGAGTGACAGAGCAACCAGTGTACTGTGAGCTGGTTAGATAAAAACTGGAGTTTAAATACTCTTTTTCCACCTGGAGGGGGAAGCAGTTAATGCCTGTCTGGCGAAGTAAACCATGGAATCTGGAGAGTGGATGATGGAATTTGGAATGAGCTGGTGGTCTTTGCATTAGGTGACAAAGGGCTAATGGTAGCCTTGATAGCTCTGTAATTGCTAGACAGGTATGGGGACAAAAAGGGAAGAATTTTGGTCAGAGGAAGAAAGACTAAGACAATCCACCATCCTGTGGGACCATCGCAGACACTATTGTCTCTAAAAGTTGGGTCGTTGAAGTCCTGGTGATTTCCTGAATATGGCCTGGCTGTGCCTTGAGGTCTTTCCTGACTTGCAATGCACATGTTTGGCCAATTAAATATATATTTTGCCAATCAAACCATATCAAAGCGTGGGTATGTATGGCCTATTACATAACCTTCAACCTAAGAAGCTGCTCAGGGCTGCCAGGAAACCCCAGTGAAGCAGATCTTTGGAATCTCAGAGGACTACAGTGGGAAGGGGAGAGGAGAGTAAGACATTTCTGCCCATTTCACCGAAAAGTGCAATTGTCAAGGCCATGCACCTTGGAAAAGGAAAAGAAATTTCTCCAGCTTCTCAACTCAGGAGGTCCAAATTCTGTGCTTGGAAAAAAAACTGTTAACAGCTAAAGTAACATTACATATTACTCCGTATAATTCTATAGAAAAATCCCTTATTAAACTTGATTATTTTTACTGAAGAGGGGAAACAGAGAGAATAACTGCATCATGTTTTCCCTTATTATATATGCCACAACCTCCCCTTCAAAAAGGAACTTGATCAAAAGAGTAGTAACCGCATTACTGTTGGATGTGCCATGTGGAAAAGCTCTAATGCTATTCTCCAGCAGTGAACAGAAGCTCTGTTGGACAAAAGTAATGATCCACTCCTAATGAGGTAATTTATAGAGAGTCCCCAAGGCTCTCTTCCAATGTTCTAGCAGCATGACAAGGCATTAAATAGTTGTCAACATAACAGAGTTCAAACCATTTCATTCTGTCTTTCTCTTTAGGTGGAAACTATGGCAGAGGAAAAAAACTGTGGAAATTTCAGTCATTTTTAATTGCCTCAAGAAGGACGTTCAAGCTGGTTAAATTAGAATTCCATATTCAAGGAGAAAGATCTTTTTAACAGACTGAGGCTATAATACCCCAAGTCACTCACAAGGTAGTAAGTCCCACTGAACGCAATGGATCTTGTGCGTGAATAAACATGCATGGGATTCCACTGTGAGTTATCATCCACTGAAAATATACAATTGTTTTTCTATTGTCAATAGACATGTAAGGCAATAACTTTTCACCCAAAACATTTATGAGTCATTTCCAAGAAGCCTAGAATCTGGTCATGAATCTCCCCAGTTACCAATCTTCAATTTCCTGTACTTGGATATTGACAGATGCTGAATGGGAAGTTCTGTTCCTAAGTGCAGCTAACAGGAGTGAAGACAAAATCTGCAAGATTTGATCAATCCAACAGTTGCCTTCTAACAGTGGTCAACCACAGTGACTCTGGAAAGCCTGCTAGTAGGACGAAAGGGGAATAACCCTTTCTCGCTCTTGTTTGTTGACAACTGCTATTGGATACATAAATCTCCCCAACGTAATTTCATCAGGTATCTCCAAATGCTATCAGCATATTTGTGCTGTCCTTGTTTTATATTGAGTTCTGACTTTGGATTTTTTTCTGCACAAGAAAAAGATTTTGTGGTTTCTTCTCAACAACAAAAAATCTAAGACACATACACACTTTTGCTAATACAGTTGACCTTCCACATTCACACATTCAGCACTCACGGATTTGATTATTTGCAGGCTTTATTTATGTATTTATTTTAAAATTTTAATTTATTTAAATTTAAATTTATCTAAGTGTTTTAATTTATTTAAAAATCCTTACCATATTTATCCTACCTTGGAAAAAAAAATGTTCTCTGTAGGAATCTCTAGGTCCACTAGTGTGATTCTATGGTCCACTTCTGCAGGAAATGGATCATAGAGTCACACTGGAGGACCTAGAGGTTAGGCCTTGCTAAGCATTGCTAGGTCATCCAGCATGCTTCTGTGGCCTGCTTGTGCCAGTAGTTGACCATAGAATTGTGCTGGAAGACCTAGAAATTCCTAGAGAAGTGGTCTCTGGTGAAAAAAAAAAGTAGCGTTTGTGATTTTTATTTATATTCACATTTTCCACCTTCACAGGGATTTTGTGCCCCTAAACCCTACAAAAATGGAGGGCTTGTTGTATTATCATATTATTATATAATGCATTACTTGAAAACTAGAACCCTATTTAGTTTTTTTTTTTCTTCAGTAGTTATTGTCATATGAGGGAGGATGTAGGGCTCTGCCGCTGTGTTTCCACCATTGAAATCCTGCCCCTTAGTGGCCCTTATTATGGGACCTGAAGGTTCAGTCTAGAGTAGAAGAGTCAAACTCAACTTCATCTTGGGCCACATCAGCATTATGGTTGCCCTCAAAGGGTCAGTTGCATCTGTAAGACTATATAAATGTATCTACTCCTTTATCATATTAAATAATTGCCTCTGCATTTGATTACTACTGGTTTTAGTAATAACTAGCACTGAAACTAGAAGTCTAGGAAAAATAATGGCAAGCAGATATTCAAGTGTACAACTGTTGTACAATTTATTGAAAAATGAGTTTTGAAAACAGAAAGTTATTTTTTGGTCATCAGACAAATATTACCAAGCACTGTTTATTACATTAACTTTGTCTAACTTTTTGATCCCAGTTGAGACCCTCCCTGTGCCTTTTTCTGTTCCTCCCTCCCCTTTGCCTCTTTCTGCTCCCCATCTCCCTTGTGGCTCTTTCTGCCCCCCTGCACCTCTCTGTACCTGGTAAGCCCAGTCTCCACATTGCAGGCCACCAGCTGCCAGTATTCTGAAGACAGGCCCAGCAGCCAGCACTTGTGATCTACTTCTACTTTTGACTGCTCCTCTGTCCAACTCTCACGAGCCATGTGGAGCATTGCCATGGTAACCCGTGGCAATGCTCTGATGGCGAGACTTGGACAAAGGAGCAGTCAGAAGTAGAAATAGATTGTGAGTGCTGGCTGATGAGACTCTCTTCAGAATACTGCCAGCCAGGGGCCTGCAATGTGAGGATCAGACTTGCCAGGTGGAAAGAGAACCACAGCTGCAGGAGAGGTGCGAGGGCCACATAAAATGGCCTAGTGCGTCGGATTCGGCTCATGGGCCTTGTATTTCACACATGTGGTCTAGACAGACTGCTCTTTTTGTTCTCCAAGCACAAGGATATTGTGGCTATGGATAATCTCTAATTGCAGCAACGCTCTTCTCTGAAATTGATAACACCCTTTCTATCCCCTCAAAATAGCATTATTTACACAATTTATAAAAAGAGTAATATGCAGATACTTGGTAATGAAGGACTCAGGTATTCTTCTGGATATACTTCTCATGTTATGCTGGAACACTGGACAAAGTCAACAAAACTTTTCCATCCAAAACAGATGGGTTTTCATAGGATCACTGTATCATTCTCAAGTACAATCAAATACAAGAAGTCACTGTGTCATCCAGAAGCACACCAATTGCTACAGAAAATACCTTTTTGTTATAGTTATTAACCTCATGTCAGTCTTTGACATGTCTAGACTGCGGGGAGAAACTAGAGAGAGCAGAAACTGATAGATAGCTTCTGACTGATCACACCGCATTAACTGTTGGCTAGGGTGAAAATGGACTGGCAAGGGTCTTTATCTGTCCCTATTTTGCTAAAGAGGACTTTTTGCTTGCTCTTTTTCTGTTTAACTTTTTAATTTAATTATATAGTTTGGGCCATAGGACAGAACTTGGAAATGACTAGTTAATTAACTCAGGTTGATCATTTATTATTTTTTTCTGCTTATGTGTCTTAATTCAGTAGATTCCCCAATTAAGGCTGAAGTTCAAAAAATGCTTTTATGTGTTATGCACACTGAAGTCCTTAGAATTTGTGAGGCTGGGTGTCTCTCCCTCTGTTAGATTCAGTAAAACAGCAAGGCCTGTTGCCTCAGAAGAAGAATGTCACAGATTTATTTTTATTTTTTATTTTTTGTCAACTAACAGTATAAATAATAAGTCAATCAGGAATGACTTAACCAATTGGACGAATTCAATTATCAGTGTTAGTTGCAGCAAGTTAAGTTTTCCAATCGTAGCATTTAACATGACCGAGGGAATTTCCAACTTAAAGAGCTGCTATGGGAGTCACAGAATTATTTTTCCTTAATTTTATGGAGGTAAGTTCCAATCTTGTTGTATTCCTGTTATTGATTCAGTTTAGAAGAATGAGAGTTGGGATTGGCCCAAAGGCTCCTCCCTAAACTGCAAACCTCAGGATTCCATAGGAAGTTGAAAGTGGAATAATAGCTCTGTAACAGTCTAGCGCAGAAATGGTCGTGGTTATAACAAAACAAAAATTGTTATTTTTGACAGTAATAGAGCAAAATGCAGATGCACAGTCAATGTTTGGCATATAGAGCAATGCACCCTAATTAAATATTAGCTGCATTGGGAGACATATGGTAAAGTTTCACCATGCTGGAACTACAATATATTTCCATTTGTGCCTTCCTCCTGTAGGACCAGCTTTCCAGAGGCCTATAGTGACTGATGGAGAGTGGAGATGGCTCAAAAGTCTCTGGTTATGTGACTATAGCTGGAAATACAACAACAGCTTCATCTTCCAGGACATGCAAAGGACCCCCAGAAGGTTCCAGCAGATGCTTTCATCATTGTGTGCCTGGCTACAATCCCCAAAAAGCCAGTATGTCTCAGACAGCCCCTGTTCTCCACCAGCCACTAAATGGCCATGTTGGTGGGGAGGGAACAGCATGAAAATGTGGGTTTTCGGGGGAGAGAGTTATTGTGTAAGGGAGGTAGAGTTATGTTTGCATATGTCACTAACAGGATGTCAGACCTTATCTTGGAAATGCTTGCCTGAAAGCTACGTATCTCAAATGCCAGAGACCAAAATCTTCAAGCAGCCTGGGACCATTCAGACTCCTCAATCACTGCTTCAACTGCTCAACAGGCAGTGGGGTTATTTTTTTTTTCCTTTTCATAGGTGGTCAGTTAATAGCCACTGTACTCGAAATATTCTAAGATAAAGTAATGCATCCCTTGCATATGGCTGAAATTGAGAATAAATTTATCTTACCAGTTTATCCAGCTGAAAATAATTATTTAAATGAAATTCTGGCTATCCTCCTGGGCATCCCACTATGCATTTAAGAATGGATGCAAGACTGCTCTCAATTAGTTAAGAGTCTATCAAACGTTGGTAGTGTATTTTGAAGCAGTTTGATAGTCTCTTGGAAGACCGTTTAGTACAATACGATTCTATGATTCTATAATCTTACTATTGGGACTACCAGGAGGGAAACCGAGGAGCAAGCATGCTGTCCCATATCCTGCAAATGTACTCCTTGTCCTTGTTAAAGGATGCTTGGTACAAATAGATAGATAGACACACACACACACACACACACACACACACAAGCATATATACCCAGCGTTGCCTGAGATCTTATTTTCGCATAGACAATACTTGTTAGAAAAAAATGAGATCCTGTGTCTCTAATTCCCCAAATCATCTTGTCCAGTACTGGTAACTTTTCCTCATATTCCCCAATCCCATCTGTATTCAAAGTTATTAACATACAGAGGTTGGGTTCCTGAGGGAAATACACAACCCTCCTCCATGCTGCCAGGCCTCATCTCCATATCAACCAGCCAGGCCCAAGAGCTCTCTGGCTGAGAATTCTAAAGGCCCCTCCCTAAACTGCAAACCCTGGGATTCCACAGAATCTTCTTAGGCAGCCAATCATATGAGGTCTTCACTTGACACAACCAATCATATGGCGTCTTCACCTATAACCAATCGTATGAAGTCTTTGCCTGACATAGACAAACAAACTTTGACTTTTATATATTAGGTATATATCTGTGGGCAGGATGCCAATTGAAAAACTGGTCTGGTTCACCATCTGAAGTTCTGCCCATGGTACAAACATTCTAAGAAAATTAACTTTACTGCATAGTACTTAGTCATCCTCACCAAGGCACCATTAAAGGATGCTAATAAGGGACCAAGAGAAGGCAGAACTGATCAACATCTGGTATTCCTCTGTCTTTCCCCGAAAGAAAGACAGTGCTTCGCCTGGTGTGGGAAAAATGGTGTTGTGAGACGACTTTAGCTCAGAAAAGATAAGAGAGATTACAGGAATACCTCGCTACTCTAAATGAATTCATGGGCCAGATGAACTTTGTTCAAGATACTAAAGGAACTTGCAGATGTAATCTCAGTGCCATTGTCCACCAGCCACATACTTCCTGAAAAGCTTCCTGAACATTCAACAGTGAAGGAGACTGCTCCAGCAGGTAGTGGATCCTCATTGCAAATTTTAACAGAAATTGGATAGCCATGTCTTGGAAGTGCTTTAGTTGTAGATTTCAACATAACGGGAATTTGCTCCTTGCCATCCTTCTAGGTCTATGGTTCCACATTGTACCAGCTTACATTTTTAAACTATGCCTTCAATATATCTTGATTCTGCAAAGTTCCCATGGAACAGGGCATTTGTCCTTATAGTCAGGGACAAGTGGAGGACATTAAACATTATGTCCTAAATTGTTCCTTTTATGAAGCAATAAGAGGGAGGACAGTGGTTAGATTACTGACAATTTCATGGGCTCAGAAATTGAACGTACTGACTACTTGCTGGCAGGTGCATTTCTGTATGTCTGTTTTCAAGTGGCCATTTTTACCCTGCTGTCTTTTAAAATTAGAAAAAGAACTGTATGTGCTGGTGGACATCTGGCTAAACTGTAATTTTAGGATTAGCCTTACTATTGGGATCACTTTTAGTGGACTTGTAACTAGCCTTAGGGATTCTGAACTTACAGTCTTATTTGCATTTTAGGTATAAGCTTTGACTTGGTATAATAAGAGCTGTGGTCACCATGGTAAATTTACATACTTACACCTAAAATAAATGAAATTGCCCATATGTGCAGTCTTAATATTTTTCCCATTTCAGGTTCTAATCAGTAGATCTTGCGCTTCTGACATTGGCCATTTCCGTACTACACTGTGATAGTGCTATTATCCCACTTTCAACATCCTCTGGAATTCCGGGGTTTGCAGTTTAGGGAGGGGCCTTTAGAATTCTCAGCCAGAGAGCTCTTTGGACCCAGTAAACTACAAACCCCAGAATTCCATAGGATGTTGAATGTGGAATAATAGCACTATAACAGTATAAGACAGAAACGCCCTCTCTGTATGTGTATGTGTGTGTGTATGAGAGAGTCTTTGTGTCACAAAGACCAGACAAACTATTGAAACAGCACAGGTTATAATCATGTAGATGTTTCTTTTTGTGACCTTGATGGTGTTCACTTGCTTGAAAACAGTTTTTCAGCATAGGCATTAAGGAAGCCCTCATAAGGAGAGCCTGGCTGAGTCAGATCAAAGACTGATGTACTCTAGTTATCCTGTTTCCCACAACCAGGTGCCTCTGGGAAGCCCACTGGCCAGACAGGAGGGCATTTAGTCCGCTTCGGTGTTGTTCCACAACAATTATTTAAATATTTGAAGGGATGTCATGTTGAAGATGCAGCAAGCTTGTTTTCTGCTGCTCCAGAAACTAGGACACGGAGCAATAGATTCAAATTATAGGAAAAGATATTCCACCTAAACCTCAGGAAGAACTTCCTGGTGGTCGGAGCTGTTTGATAGTGGAATGTATTTCCTGGGAGCGTGGTAGATTCTCTTTCTTTGAAGGTTTTTCAGCAGAGGCTGGATAGCCATTTGCTAGGAGTACTTTGAGCATTTGTTCCTGCATGGCAGGGGGGTTGGACTCAATGGCTATTGTGATCTCTTCCAACTCTCTGTTTCTATGATTCTATGATTCTAATTTTCATTTCAGAGGATGACCTCCTCAGAGCCACAAGTTATGATAATGGCTGGTAGCCTACCATCAACAGGAGTGTATATTCTCCTTTTTAAACCACCTATCAGCACATGAAAATAATAAACCCTAAGCCAGAGGTGGGCAACTGCAAGAGGTGAGGAAGCAATTTTTTATACCCTAGAGTCCACTGTAGACTGCATCAGCTTTCAGATAATGGGAAATTAGCTGAAAAACATAATCAGAAGTGACTGGAGATTTATCCAGTGGTGATGTGAGGATTTTTGGACGGCATAGTTGTCTTTCATCTACAATGGAGTCCAGCTATTTTCAGTGGGTCGAGGAGTGGGATGACATGAACTAGTGAGATGAAGCACAAATAAAGGTCTTGGGGACCTCGCTCACAATTGCCCTAAGCTATGAGGTTCCACTGTTACCCTAGTGGCAGACCCCATCCCGGGGGGATATAAAATTGATACCAAATATGCTCGTAATGCCAGAGAGATTGCCTGGGTGGGTGCGTAGACAAATAAGTCAAATGACCAAAACTAGGCCAGGAAGATCCTCAGTCATGCTTCCCCAACGAGACCTCAGGCTAAACACGTCCGCATGGACAAAGGGTCCTCAGCCTCGAATAGCCAACTTGAGGGGATTACTGCGTTTTCCCCAGGTTGAGCAACTCCGACTTTGGAAAATCCTACTAGGCAAGACCCATCTGGATGAACCAATCATGCAAACCATCCAGTTGTTATTGTGTGGCATTTTCTCCCTTATTTTCGTCATCGTTCTTCCCGGGAGAGGGCCTGCCCTTGAGGTATGTTCTGCCCTATAAGTAGTCCCAGTTTTGGAGGGTCTCTTTGGAGAACTCCCCACCGTGCTAGCAGACCAGCACTCTGTTAGTTGAGTGATCTTCGTCAATGACTTAGATGAAGGAGTAGAGGGCATACTGATCAAATTTGCAGATGATACCAAATTGGGAGGGGTTGCTAATACACCAGAGGATGGGATTAAATTTCAACAAGACCTTGAGAGATTGGAGAGCTGGGTCAAAGCTAACAAAATGAATTTCAACAGAGGCAAATGTAAGGTTCTACACTTAGGCAGACAAAATGAAATGCACAAATATAGGATGGGGGATGCGTGGTTGGGTAGCAGTACGTGTGAAAGGAATCTAGGATTCTTGGTAGATCACAAGATGAACATGAGTCAGCAGTGTGATGCAGCAGCCAAGAAAGCCAACTCAATTCTTGGTCGCATCAATAGGAGTATGGTGTCTAGATCGAGGGAGGTAATGGCACCACTCTATTCTGCATTGGTTAGGCCTCATTTGGAATACTGTGTCCAGTTCTGGGCACCTCAATTCAAGAAGGATATCAACAAGCTGGAGTGTGTCCAGAGGTAGGCAACCAAAATGGTGAAGGGTCTGGAAGTCATGCCCTAGGAGGAATGGCTTAGGGAACTGGGTATGTTTAGTCTGCAGAAGAGAAGGTTAAGAGGGGACATGAGAGCCATGTTTAAATATTTGAAGGGATGTCATGTTGAGGAGGAAGCGGGCTTGTTTTCTGCTGCTCCAGAGACTAGGACAAGGAGCAATGGATTCAAGCTGCAGGAAAGGAGATTCCACCTGAACCTCAGGAGGAACTTCCTGACGGTCAGAGCTGTCTGGCAGTGGAATCTGCTGCCTCAGAGTGTGGTAGAGTCTCCTTCTTTGGGGGGTTTTTAAGCGGAGGCTGGATGGCCATCTGTTGGGAATGCTTTGATGTGTGTTCCTGCATGGCAGGGGGTTGGACTGGATGACCCCTGGGGGTCTCTTCCAACGCTATGATTCTATGGCTCTTTCCACACGAGGTGAGGGAATCGCTCCATGCCATTACCTACGTCTTCTTCTGGGGTCCGAAGCAACGTGGACTGTCCCTGAAGCCGTTCTGCAGGGCTCCTCCTTGGTCCAGGGCGAATCGCAGCAGTGTGAGGTCTGTAGATCCACACTGCTCCGGCTTCCAAAATGGTGGCTTCCAGCTTCCAAAATGGTGGCTTCCGGCTTCCAAAATGGCAGCTTCCTGCTTCCAAAATGGCTGTTCTGGCTTCCAAAATGGCGGCTTCCGGTTGATCATGGGTCCCGGCCAACCGCTGAAGCTCACCATGCCTAGAGCCCACCCTCCGCAGACTGCAGGCTCGCATTGGTGCGCAGCTGCGAATCTGCACAAGGGAGCAGGAACGCAATGGCGTGTTCCAGGAAAATAAAGACCTGTTTTTTGCAGTCTTTAGAAAACACGCTGGAGGACCACTTGGGGTCGTTTTGGAGTGGACTGAGGTGCGAATCTCCAGTAAGTAGTCCGCTCCCAGTCAGCTCCAAGGTGCAGACGACCTCTGTCAGAAGACGCACTGCCCCGTTCTAATTGCCTGGTGCGGAAAGGGGCTATGATTCTATTCCCTCAGCCACCTCTCTTCACTGAGCTCTGTCCTTCTCGCTACTTTTTGGATTAAACACTTCAGGATAGGTGCAGTATCACCACCTTTCCACCCTCTCTGCTAAATCCCCTATCAATTTTCACCTCTTTCCCTTCTCAATAGGCCTTGTGTGAATGAGTGATTGAGTGCGTTGGTGCATGATAACACATTTATTAGTGTGTTTTTCTGGCTTTTTCCTTGGCCTGACCCCATAAACATTGCGTAAAAGATTCTGCTGGGTTACCCTGCCCCTCTTTTGCTATTGCCAGTGCTCCACTAATTTCCCCAAACTTTACATTTTTGGAGCGAATCAAGGTGTCCTCCACGGGACCCCCCAGAAGTCAGGGTAACATCATAAAGGGCAATACACTAAAAAAAAATGAAAGCTAACTTGAATCCATGATATCAGATGTAGCCGCAGGAGTGCAACATACAGTCCCCTTCAGCTGTAATTTGCATTGTCACAGTAGAGTTTAAATGCTATTACAGGCACATTTACTAGCCGTGTTAACGCAGAACGAAACGCAGAAAACGCAGAAGCATTAGACTTGTCCAAACAGGGCTTAAGATCAACATGGGTTTTAAAACCCTTTAACCACTGTCATTGCTTTGATTGCATCTAAGGCAATAGTTCTGAAGAAGAAAGCCCCTGCTGTGCATGAGAGGGGTCTCCCTATGATTCCAAACATGGATTTTCTAGGAGGACTTTCCAACAGGGTGTCAGGAAAGGGTTGACAAACTTGTTGTCCCCCAGATGCTACTGGACTACAACTCTCATCAGCCTCAGTCAGGGATAATTCGTGTGGTAATCCAACAACATCCAGAGGGCTGATGGTGCATTAGATTCTCTTCTTCAATGGAATCACATTAAAAAGTGAAAGCAAGCAAGCTGTCCTTACCTTCTTGGAGCAAAATTCGGAGCACATCTCTACTGTCAAATTGGAGTGTATTAAACAGGCTGGCAAGATGTCTGTTAAATTTTCTGGTGCTCTAAAACATCCTCGATAGATAGCATTTCGCCCTGCAGGGATAGGAAATGGGTTTCTCTTGAGAAACAGCAACCATGGTAGCTTTGCGCTATCACAGGGAATAATATTAATCACACACATGCACACACAGATTGAGAAAGAAAGCCTGAAAGTAACAAACAATATTCAGGCGCAAAGGGGAGAAAATAGGTTTTATATCTTGCCAGGTTGCAATGATCACGTGACTTCTAGCAGGGCCCTGTTTATTATTGAGCGAAGCTTACACCAAAGGGTTGAAATTAAATCCGCCCCTCCGGTAGCAAGTAATACCACTGTTTTCATCATTCAGATTTCTTTCGAAGATGCCCATCCACTCGCAGCTTCCTCCAGATTTCCCACTGAAAGGTTCTGAACGCTTTTGATAAAAATCTACAAATCTTCTCATGATCTGCACCACGAAAGAAATGGAATTTCAATGAATTATGAAGCACCTTCAGGGATCCCCATTCTGGTCTCTGTGTGTGTGTGTGTGTGTGTGTATACGCACATGCATGTTTCATTACAGCTGTCTCCGCAGCACCTCTTCTTGTTCATTTTTTTTCCCAAGCTGCTGATATTATTACCACTTTCAAGTGCTCAAACGGATTTTGATTGTGTCAATCAGAGAGATAAGAACACGTGGGTCTCAGACAAGGCTCCACAGTTCTTAAGAATGTTGGAAACAACCCGTAGGTCATCCAAATCAATCATGGCTTTAATCAATATCTGAATTCCACATGTGTATGGTCTTTATTTTTGTTGTTTTGGTTGCTTGCAATTAATTTACAGTTGTTTTAACTGGATGGCGGGAAGGGGGAAGGAAAATAACATGACTCACTAGAAAAGAGAGTAATGGAGAAGGGAAAGGGCAGTCGGAAAACAGAAAGACCACGGCCATTTCTGCACTAGACTGTTATAGTGTTCTTATTCCACTTTCAACAGTCAATGGAATCCCTGGGTTTGCAGTTTGTAAACTGCAAACCCCACAATTCCATAGAATGTTGAAAGTGGAATAATAGCACTATAACAGTCTAGTGCAGAAATGGCCCACAGTACAGGTGGATAGAGTCAATCAAGGAAGCCACTGTCCTCACTTTGTGAGATGTGAGCAGGGCTGTGGATGAGAGGTTGACTTGGAAGTCTCTGATTCATAGGGTTACCATAAATCAAAGTTGACTTGACAGCAGCTAACAGTACCAACATAATCTCTCATACAGCATGGTTTCTCATGCTTGGCACCAACTATAGGGTTTGACAGAAGAACTGCTACCTTTAGATAAATGCACCTTCACCATTACCACTTCTTACAGGAGGAAGGGGGACTACTGTTTCATAGCTGCCTCAGCTATCTGGGGGAAGCAGGGGGAAAAAAATAACTAGGCATGTTACAAAACATTTCTTAGCTTGAGTTATGCTGACTGAAACACGATAGGATTTGTTGAAACCCTTGGAACACAGCTACTGTGCTAAATATGCTGGTGAATCATGTCACCCTACATCACTAATGCTGCTAATTAAAAGTTTGCAAAGAATTGGTTTCAGCAGAGAAAGGGCAGGCAGGGGAGGTACTAAGCATCCAGTTAAAGACATCGTCACTAATTAGTTGTATGCATTCTAACTGATAAATTAATTAACAGTGACGAAATCTGCATCTGCCTGAAACAGTAGTTCTTCTGGGAGAAAAAGAGGAAATCTTTGTTTTTTATCATGTATGTAGGTGATACAGGAAGAGGATTGTAGGATTCTGTTAGAAAGAATGAAGAATGCCTCTTCGAAAACAGCAGCATGTGTCCTGTAGATTTTGTAACTAGAGTGGGCCCTTCATATATGTGGGGGTTCTGTTCCAGTAACCCCTGTGAATGAGGAAAAACTTGCTCCCATTATGGCCATTTCCGCACAGGGCGAGGGAATCACCCCGTGACGCTACTTACCGGACTTTAAGGCTCCCCGGTCCGGTCCAGGCTGCTCCGGAGCAGTGCATGGCCATCGCTCCGCACTGCTCCAGCATAGAAAATGGCGGCTTCTGGTTGGTCGAGGGTCTCGACCAACTGCTGAAGCTCGCCAGCCTAAAGCCCACCCCCGGCAGATTGCAGGCTCACACCAATGCGAGCCTAGGAAACTGCATAAGGGAGCAGGCTTGCAGTGGCGCGCTCCGTGCTTTTGAAAGACCTGTTTTTAGCAGTCTTTCAAAAGCACGCTGGATGACCACTTGGGGTCGTTCCAAAGCGGGCTGGGGTGCGGATCTACCAGACCCTCGACCAACCAGAAGCCGCCATTTTCATCCCCGGAGCAGTGCTTAGTGGCGGCCACGCACTGTTCCGGAGCAGCGTGGACCGCACCGGGGAGCCTTAAAGTCCGGTGAGTAGTGTCAGGGGGCGATTCCCTCGCCCCGTGCAGAAATTTCCCACATCATCCATCCTGATTTTCATATGGGAAATTTTGTGGGTGGATCTATGGGCTTTTTCACATGTTAAATTTTCTGCACAGAAAAAACTTACATGTAGCAAAAAGAAGCAGTTTTACATCAGTTCTGTTCTATCTTTTTTGGGTTTGGATATGTATAGGCTGTTAGCATCTCCTTGTTAGCTTAGAGTCATAGGCCATTTCCACCCTATACTGTTGTAGTGCTGTTATTCCACTTTCAGCATCCAATCCTGGGGTTTGCAGTTTAGGGAACAGCATTTGGAATTCTCAGCCAGAAAACTCTTTGGCCTCAGTAAACTAGAAACCCCAGAATTCCACAGGATTTTGAAAGTGGAATAATAGCACTATAACAGTGTACTGCAGAAATGGCCATAGAATCATAGAGGTGGAATAGACTGCAAGTGTGAATCCACTGCCATGATTTATAGAATGGATAAAGGGCCAGGGCCATGAACACAGTTTCTCTTGAATATCTCCTCCGACGAAATTAAACCCTCTAGTTTATGAGAGAGCTGGTGGCAATAAAACGGCGGGATGGAAACATGAGTAATGATGATGAAAAATTTGGAACAGGACTGATCCAAATGCTAGAGCCCATTGGAAAGCCTATTCCACAGTGGCAGTGATGGCAATGAAGAAATTCTTCTCCACCACCATTGCATCTGCACAGTGTTGATGAGCAGAACTATATTGAGAGGTTTGGGGCTTTTTAAACAGCAAGTAGAACACTCAGTAGACCCCCGTGAAGAATTTGGATGGTACTCTGCAGATAAAATTGCTGAGATCCATTCCAGCTTGAATGGTGTGGTTGATAGCAGTCTAGTTGATATAATGTTAGCTCCTGCTTGTCCAATGTTACTGCATATGTTTTGGTTTGGGCTTCCCAGGGATGTGGACAGGATGCTTGGAGAGATATGCACATGTGTACTGAGTCCATGCCTTGCCTAGCTCATAAAATAAGCCAGAGGGGAACTGGCTGAGTGGGTAAGCAGCGCAATGAATGCTGCAGTGCCTCACTGCAGCAAAGCTAAGTTTCATTCTGCTAAAAAGAGGATGTGGTGAGGCATTTACTAACAAAAACAGCAACACTTTCCCTGTACCTTCCCTTATTAGATAATTATTAGCCAGTCTCCAGTATCTCTTTTCGGGGCTAGGTTCTTCAGTGTACAGTGGCCTCCCAGCTCCAAGAGTTCCTGGATTAAATAAATCATCTTCATCCATTTCAATCTCATTTCAGGCCCAATTATGGGATGGAGATCATAGAATCACAGAGCTGGAAGAGACCACAAGTACCACTGAGACCAACCTCCTGCCATACAGGAATATACAATCAAACTACTTGTGACAGATGGACATGCAGCCTCTGTTTAAAACCTCCAAAGTAGGAGACTACCACACTCCCAGTTAGCATATCCCGTTGCCAAACAGCTCTAACCATCAGGAAGTTCTTCCTAATGTTTAAATGGAATCTCTTTTCCTGTAGTATGAAGTGACTGCTCCATGCCCTTGTCTCTGGAGCAGCAGAAAACATCTTCTATATGACATCCTTTCAAACATTTAAACATAGCTATCACATCAACTATTAACCGTTTTTTCTCGAGACTAAACATACCAGCTCCCTAAGTCTCTGCTCACAGGATCTGTTTTCTAGGACTTTAACCATTTTGGTTGCCCTCCTCAGGACACATTCCAGCTGGTCAATATCCTTCTTGACTTGTGATGCCCAGAACTGGGCACATGTTACCGCTGTTTCTAGCCCGAGCTTGTGGGATATTAAGATATCATTTGATATCAGTAATTCAGCCTTCTGTACCCATTCCTCTCCATGTGCTTGCGAGGCCCCCAGACAAGCACGCACACAGGCGCGGCCGACAATAGCCGAACCATTCAAATTCCAATCTAGGCAGGCCAGTCATTGCCAAATGCAACTTGAGGAGACCTCAAGGCAAGTACCACATTAGGTATGCACGCAACTTACAAAAGATCCCCTGCCCCGCGCAGGCAGCTTGACGAGCGAACTATACAACTCTCAAGCACTCCACGTTTGCATACTGGCTACCCTATTGACAATCTGGCTATAACTCAATCATCTAAAGTACTGACCTTTCGGAGGCTTTGTCTCCAGCCCCAAACTCATTGTTTTCCCCAAGTACGGGCTAGCCTGCGGCCACAATTTTCCCTATAAGAACCCCTGACTTTGAGCGCTTCCTCGGATCGCTCTTGGCTTCCATCCCGCCTTGCTGTCGCTTTGTCCAGCGAGCCTTCCCCTCAGCCCCACGTGCTGAGAATCCACGCTCCCCAGCTTCTCTGCTTCTAACCGGGCTTCAGGACAGGTATAGTATTTCCCATACCGAACCTCCTTTAAAAACCCCTCTATCCCTCTCCTACCTTTATTTCTATAGCTTCTTGTGTGAGTGTGTTGCATACACTTGTGTGATTGTATTTCAATAAAACAATTATTATTATTTCAACATCTGCCTTATCATTGACTCGGTCTGACCCCGTAGACATAGGGTTCAAGATCTCGCTACTTTGCCCTGCCTCTTGCATTGCTAACTAGTGCTCTTTGCTAATTCCCTCCCCATTGTTGTAAGCACATTTAGGTGTCCCTCCTGGGACCCCCAGAAATCAGGTAACAGTGGTGGAGTAACATGGGCAGCCCTGTACCCCTAATTTGAGTGGGAGTCGCGAACCTTCTCAAATCAGGCTGGTATAGACTTAGGTGACGGCCGGTCAAGTCTCTAGAGCTTTGTTAGGAAGGAACACGTGTGCGTGAACTCTGTGTGTTTGAGCTCCAGGAGCTACTCTATCTGGGCTGGAAATCTGTCCCCCTTTCTTGCTTGGTTAGTGTATGTCAGCCGCCCCGGCTTGGTCACTAGCTCTCGGGCAGTGAATCAAGACCGATAGCAAGGGGTGTGCACAAGCTATCCTGGGAAACACATCCCTAACTTGGGGTCTATCGTGGGCTGGAATCCGAAGCGCTAGGGTGCTAGGAACAGTCCACACACATGCAACACTTAGGCAAGGCAAAAAGCAGTTAGGGAAGAAATCCCCCCCCCGCTTAGTTTGAGACATGGGTGCGTCCCGTTTTGTAGTTTAGAAAGCGCGGGTGCGTCCCGTCTAAGTGTGAATTCGGGTGCATCCCGACCGCTAGCGAAGTAAGTGCGGGTGGTGAATCCTGACCTAGAACTGGGTTTCAGAAGGTTTTGCCCAAGGTGTAGGAAGGCGCCCCTCACCCAAAAAACTGTTAGGGACGGTTCAGTTTTGGTTCCTTGCCCCTTTTCCCCCGCTGCTCGGCTGGGTGGCAGTGTAAGTTCCACCGGGTTTGTTTCCCCCCTTCATTGGCAGGCAGAGTACTCGTGAAGGTTTCCCCGGAGCCTAGGTGACTCTCCCCATCCCTGAACCGTTTCCTCGTTCTTTTGTCCCTAAGCTGTCGAGGTAGAAGGCCGGGCTTAGTCAGACAAAAGTGACTTTTTCTGGGCAGGCAGAAGTTAGGTTCTCAAACCTCTTCCCTCGCTAAGTTCTGCAGAGTTCGTTTCCCTAAAATCCCCCAGGGGTCTCAGTGATCCTACCCCTCCCTCCAGATCCTGGTCCCCTTGTGTGTGTGTTAGTGTAGAATGGCTGAGAGTAGCAAGGTAGCAGTGAAGGACCTCATGCTCGAGAGGGAGGTCAGAGGAAAGTTGGAGAAATGGGTGCTGAGCAAGGGGAAATGCCCCTGGAAGGAGACAAGCTTCCAGATGGCAGATCCCTTTTCCACGTTAAGGGAGGCGTATGCTCAGGCGCATCAGTCAAAGAACCCGTTCGGGCCATCAAAGGATGCTTTGGCCACATGGGGACTTTGGCTGATGGCCAGAGATGCCTCAAGAACCCTGGTAGAGACCAGAGACAAGCTTGTAGTGTCAGAAAAAGAAATTGCCCGGCTTCATGCCGAGATGGAGGCTCTGTGCGCGGACAAAGTAATGTTCGCGTCTGTCGCGCTGACCACCGCGCAGAAGTTGAGTGCTGCCACTCTGCAGCCTCAGACTTGGGAGGAGAGAGCTCGTGCTTTAGAAGCTGAGCTAGCTCGCGCCAGGTCTGCAGCCAAGTACATGGTAGGGCAGGTCAAGAAGCAGTAAGAGGCTGTTAGTCACACAGCCTGCCAGAAACAGATTGAGGCGTTGGAGAGACAGCTTAACACCCGAAGGGCATTGATCTCTGCGGACTGCCCTGAACTGCTCCCATCGTTCTCCCATGAAGAGCCACTGCCAGGGGATGCTCTGGCCACTCTTCCCCACAACCCAGACTGGAGCGACCACGGGGTCCCAGTCCAGCCTGTTGAGACCTGTTCTATGATGAAAAGGATTGCCCCTTCGGGAGAAGGAGGTTTAGATAGGGCAGAGGTGTGGGAGACCCAAGAAATTGAGACCCGGGTCCCCTGGAGAGCCACCAAAGCCAAAGCCATTGAGGACCAGCTTGGTCCTCTGAATAAGTCCACAGGGATCATGTGGCTTAACGCCATGATCCATTTCCACCCCACAGCCAACGGCCAGGATTTGACCCAGCTGGTGAGGCTGTGCATGTCCCCTTCTGAGCTCCCCACATTGGAGTCTGCCGTGGCGGCTTGGGGCTTGGTAAGACTCAAGGCCCACGAGTGGATGAGGGAGATAATTAGGATTTTGTGGCCTGGACAGAGTGCTAGCGTTCTGTACATCATGGAGCAACAGGGTCCCAGAGAGAACCCTGAAGCTTACGTGGTGCAGAAGCAGCTTCTGGCCATCCTTGCTGAGAAAGTCCCCTTGGAGGGTATAATTTCAACCAGGTAGAGTTTAAGACTTTACGGAGGTTTTAACCATGAAACTAAAATGGCCCTGGGCTTGGTGGACCCCGCAACAACTGGATGGGAGGAATTCGGGAACAACCTCCGTGGGGTCGCTGACCTGCTTCGCGAGGCTGGTTCTCTGAAGCCCCTTTCCAAACCTCATAGACGTGACGCCAGGAATTGGGAGCCCATACAGGAGGTCACATACTCCAATTATGGACCCCATTCCCAACACAGGAAGACGGCTCCGAATTCCGTTCCCAAGGGGAATTGGAACTCGTGCCCTCCTCCCAAACAGGACAACAGGCAGTGGCAGGCGAGGGATTCCCATGGTCAACCCAACAGGACTGGGAATTCCGCTCAGCCGCCCATAGCCCCAAAGCAGACCCCGGACACTGGTGCTCCTAGGGGGACGTCTGGCAGTTACGACCCCTCAGCCCAGACTTACTCTTCAGACAGAGTAAGGATCTGGGGCATGCTTAGGAAGTTCGGACTGGACATGAGCCAGTTTGATGGGAGACCCACAATCGAGCTCCTTGATGCCCTAGAAAGGCATTTACTGCTGGGAAGTAGCCAGCCAGTGAATGCGGTGACCAACGGTCCCCCTCCGGCTGGATACTACCTTGACTTAGAGTTGTCAGGATAGGGGTGCCCTCGGTCCCAGGATCTCCCCCAAAGGATTGTGGCTTAACTGAAACCCGACAAATGGGGTAGATCTAGGGTGAAGGCAGGCACTAGGACCAATAGGGAAAAGACCCCTGCCACCCCTCCTGTAGACTCTGGCGCAGCGCTGAAAGTGCTGTGCCCCAACCAGATAAGACAGGGTGAGCCCACCCCAGACACTATCTGTTTGACCGGGTACGGTGGGGGGGGGGTCCCAGTCTAAGTCCTTTAGAGGACATGAGCACTCAGTGCGCACTAATGCAAGGCAGATTGCCCCTCCTCCTGACATAGCCCCGAGTGAGAATCCAACCACCTCCGAGACCATAGTGCTTTCAGAGCACCGAGAAGGATCGCGCCAGGCTAAGGTTCAGGAGGAAGCCCCCATCAAGTTTAACAAGGTACAAGACATTGCCAGCCCGTGTGAGAGCCAGGAAGAGGAGAGCACACAGCCAGGGGAAGCCAGCCCCAAGCTTCCCAAGCTCGCCATTGTCCCTGTTCTGAGCCCCCGGGTAGAAACCTGCAGTTTCCCTCACGATTTTCTTAAAACCTTGGCAGGAAGACTCCACCCTCTCCTTGCCCTCTTTCAAGGGAATTTCTTGTGGGACTGGGAATTCAAGCAGCAAAATGCTCCTGCCCACCCAGAGCACAGGTTAGCAGAGGCACTCACCCTGGGACACCTTGTATTGACACTACATACTCCCCTTAACTGCATTCCATCAGGGGAGACCCTAACAAACATGACGGTGAGTCCCAAATACCACACGGAGGTGGATGTGGCTACTGCCTTCCCCTCCACCGAGCTTTACTGGTGCCAGCTTACATTCACATTCAGTGGCACCCAATACCTTTTTACCCTGGTGATCTTGAGATGGGCCAAGGCAGTCCATGGCGTCGTCTCAGTCACAGTGATACCAAGAGAAAAGACCTTACTTCAGGAGGCACTTGGGTCAGACACTAGCCTCCACTCTGATTTGGAAAAAAGGGTCTCAAGCAATGAGTGGGCACTGCCATTCTTGCAAGTAATTTCAGAGACCCACCAACAAACACAATCAAAAGACTGGAAGGGAAAGCCCAAAGACTGGGCAACCCCCTCCTTTGTGCAGCAGAGGAGTGAGACAACTGCCTTACTTCCTTTCATGGGCTGGCAGCCACCTTAAAGAGACACACTCAAGCAAAGTTTCCCCTTTTTTGTGTACATAGTTTGTCTTAGTCGTAGTTGTAGTTGTAGATTTTAGACTTCTTTTCCTTTTGCAACAAAGGCAACATAGCTCCAGTCTTGAACAACACAGTGTCATTCTGTCATTTCAAATTTTGTTAGTTTTCTATCTTGCTGGCTTAGTACACATTCCTTTGATTTATCTGGTTGTTTGTTCCACCAGCGTTGGGTACAGTGCTTTCGAAATATAAACAGTTTCCGTTGTGAGAACACCTCTGAATATATTGTAATCCCGGTCAATAATACAGTCACGGCACAGATTACTAAGGAGTGCTTTTGTTAAAGAACCCCGTGTTCAAATGTGACAGTATCGCCTAGTGGTGCAACAGTAAGCATCAACCGCACTGCTGGCAACCCTTGCTTCTGCTCGCAGCACGTACAAGATTGTTTTGGAAACAGCTTCTATCTCAGGAGGGAGATAAAGGAGTAAATATTAGAGAATGGATACGTGCCCACGGAATCCGAACTAGTCAGATTCCACATCAAGGATGAGATTCCTGTGTCTACATGGCTACGGAATCTCACCTGCCTCGCCAATAGAGTACTGGAGGTATCGCACTCCCTCCATCAGATTGCATTGACAGTCAATCACTCCGCCAAAGTAATTGTTGAAGCATCAGAAGATTTGGAGTCAGCCTCACAACAGTCATGGTGGGACACCTTCAGCTGGTCGTCCACGGGGCAAGCGATCGCCCACTTCGCTTTGCACCCTCTAATAATTCTGGTTGTCTTTAAAGTTATACTAGCCATATGCTTGATTGGCCTCGCACTGTGGGTCAAGAAACAGATTTTCCAGCTACAAGCTGGCCAGTTTTACTGAGAGCTCCAGGGCTTGTAGTTTGTAAATAGTTAATTGTTAGTGTGAATTGTTTTGAATTGAATGTCCCATTTGATTTCGAAAGCCTATCCGAAGGTGACCAATCTTCAGGCCTGCCTCGGAGTCCAGCTTTCTTGAGGTAGGGAAGTTGCGCACTCGGAAACAACATCTAGCCATCAGCACTGTACTGGCAACGGCCCCAAGCCCTCGGTATACATCATCAGGCTTGGAGCCAAGCTCTGGGTCTGAGCGATGAGGGGGACCTCGGTGAGCCTCTGCCAAGTGGAACCCCATCCTGTTAGGGGGATCTTGGGAAGTTGGCCTGCCAGAGCGGCCTAAGACGTGGTCGGGTTGGGATGGATTCTCGATCGGCCTCTAGGACTGATGGATGGATGCGGGTTCCAAATTAACAACCTCGCTATCTGAATAGCCCAGCATCACTGCACAGGGCCAATGGAGTAATGTGGGTCCTGAATCAGCAGCCTCGCTGCCTTTTCGGCCTTCCTACGGCCAAAACAGCTTTATACTTGGGAGCTATTTAAATCCTCTCTCCCACATACACTTTCAGCTCACAGTGAGCAAAAATTGTTTCCACTTGAGCTCCCATCAGGCACTGAGCTGGTAATTTGCGTTTTATCTATGTATTGGATAACCTTGTTGTCAGTTTTGTTGCCAAAATAGCTAGGTCGACAGCTCCGGAGAGCAGGAAAGACCCCCCAGACTTGACCATCTCCCCTGGGTATCGGAGGGGTGGAGTGAAGAAGAAAATCGCAGCCCCAAACGGGAGTCGGTCCAAGGAGATGCCCGAGCCCTCTGCAGCAGCTGTGGGACCATGGGGTGTGTGTGTGACCCAAACACCTCCCGACAGAGACAAAGGACTTTGGACTTAAAAACCCATTTTTGACAGACTTTTGCTTCTTGATCACTGAAGAAGCTCCTCATGGACTATTCCTTTCTGCAAGATCTGCAAGATGCAAGCAGCTAATAGTCACCTCACGATTGTTAGCTAGTTTTGCAAAATTGGATACATTGTAACCTCTACCACTTTCTCTTGGCTTAAGACTAGCAGTGCTTCATTGGAAGGCACACTTTGCTTCAAAGACTCAAATGTTTTGCAATTTGACTTTTGCTTCAACTGCTCATTTACTGCCGCTTCTCAATTGTTGGGATGATTTATTGTTGTTTATTGCTTATTATTGCTATGCATTTGTGCGAATGTGTTTAGGTTTAGTTAGGAATGTTTTTATAAGATAGAAACCCTTTGCTTTTCACCCAAAATTCCCTTTCCCTATGGAGAAATACTACCTCTGAACCTGTAGACCCCTATTTGGCTCTAAAACTATTTTTGATTTTTAATTGGAAAATGATCGATATTGTCCCCAACATCACCCATTTTCGGGGGGGGGGGGATTGTTACCGCTGTTTCTAGCCTGAGCTTGTGGGATATTAAGATATCATTTGATATTGATAATTCAGCCTTCTGTACCCATTCCTCTCCATGTGCTTGCGAGGCCCCCAGACAAGCACGCACACAGGTGCGGTCGACAATAGCCGAACCATTCAAATTCCAATCTAGGCAGGCCAGTCATTGCCAAATGCAACTTGAGGAGACCTCAAGGCAAGTACCACATTAGGTATGCACGCAACTTACAAAAGATCCCCTGCCCCGCGCAGGCAGCTTGACGAGCGAACTGTACAACTCTCAAGCACTCCACGTTTGCATACTGGCTACCCTATTGACACTCTGGCTATAACTCAATCATCTAAAGTACTGACCTTTCGGAGGCTTTGTCTCCAGCCCCAAACTCATTGTTTTCCCCAAGTACGGGCTAGCCTGCGGCCACAATTTTCCCTATAAGAACCCCTGACTTTGAGCGCTTCCTCGGATCGCTCTTGGCTTCCATCCCGCCTTGCTGTCGCTTTGTCCAGCGGGCCTTCCCCCCAGCCCCACGTGCTGAGAATCCACGCTCCCCAGCTTCTCTGCTTCTAACCGGGCTTCAGGACAGGTATAGTATTTCCCATACCGAACCTCTTTTAAAAACCCCTCTATCCCTCTCCTACCTTTATTTCTATAGCTTCTTGTGTGAGTGTGTTGCATACACTTGTGTGATTGTATTTCAATAAAACAATTATTATTATTTCAACATCTGCCTTATCATTGACTCGGCCTGACCCCGCAGACATAGGGTTCAAGATCTCGCTACGTTACCCTGCCTCTCGCATTGCAAACTTGTGTTCTGTGTTAATTCCCTCCCCATTGTTGTGAGCACTGTCCCTCCCGGGACCCCCAGAAATCAGGGTAACACACAATGCTCCAGGTGGGGCCTGACCAAAGCAGAAGAGAGTGGTACTTTATTTCCCTTGATCTAGACACTATACTCCTATTGATGTAATGTAGAATGGCTTTTGCTTTTTTAGCTGTCGCATCACACTGCTGACTCATGTTCACCTTGTAGTCTACTAAGACTCTTAGATCCCTTTCATATATGCTGTGGTCAAGCCAAGTGCAACCCATCTTATATCTATGAATCTCACTTTTTCTGCTGAAGTGTAGTACCTTATATTTCCCCCTGTTTTCATTCATTTTGTTAATTTTGACCCAGCTCTCTAACCTGTTAAGGTCATTTCGAATTCTTCTATCCTCCGGGGTATTAGCTACCCCTCCTAATTTGGTCTCATCTGCAAATTTGATGAGCATGCCCTCTACTCCTTCATCCAAGTCACTGATGAAGATGTTGAATAGCACTGGGCCCAGGACAGAACCCTCTGGCACTCTACTAGTCACTTCTCTCCAGGGCGAAAAAAAGACATTGGTGAACACCCTTTGTTTTTGATCAGGCAACCAATTTGTTTGTAAGAACATCACGAGGAACCTTTTCAAAGGCCTTTCTGAAATCATGATGTACTGCTTCCACAACATTCCCTTCATTGACCAAGCTTGTAACTCTATATAAAAAAGATAAGATTAATCTGGTATGACTTGTTTTTGAGAAACCCAAGTTGACTTTCAGTGATCACAACATTTCTTTTTAAGTGCTTGCAGACTATCTGTTTAGTGATATGCTCTAATATCTTTCCTGGTATTGATGTCAGGCTACCTGAGCGGTAATTGTTTGGGTCCTCTTTTTTCCCTTTTTGAGGATGGGGACAATATTTGCCCTTCTTCAGTCTGCTGAGACTTCTCGCATTCTCCAGGACTTCTCAAAGATTATGGCTGGTGGTTCTGAGAAGACTTCTGACATTCTTTTAATACACTTGGATATAGTTCATCAAGCCCTGGAGACTTGAATTCATTTAGAGTAGCCGGAGATTCATTCCTTACCAACTTTGTGCTGCACTTCCCTCCACAACATCATCTGCTCCATTTTGCCTAAGTTGAGTGCTCTTGGAGCACCTGTGTGACTCTGCAATTGTCCTCCAAGTAAGGAAGATTAACCATAATAACCCTAGTCCCACAGGATAGAGAACTTCGGAAAATTCCAATGATTGTCAGGATCAGCAAAAGTAAATCTATGTAACTCCAGTTAGCTACTGCTGCAACCAAGCCCCTCCTGAAAGACCAAGGATCGGGGTGAGGGCACGCAACCACAGACCCTCATTCCCCAAAGTTTTCTGTCAATGGCACACGCTGCAAAAGCATGACAAAGTAAAACCAGATTTTTGGAGCGAGGTAATGGCCCTGGACATCCTCCTCCTTTGTTTGGTCTGAACAAAAGAAAAGTGTGTGGGATCAGTCTCTTTTCCTTCCCCACTTTTTTTGGCCTCCCTCTCAAAAGCCCTGGGCTTCAGTGGTTCCTGAGTGGATCCTGCTCTTGTGCCTGCCAATGTCCATGTCTGCTTGCTGGCCTTTACCATTCCCAAACAAGAAGCTCACTGAGCTAAAGCACTTGCTTAGCCATTGCAAGCCAACATTCACTTTGAATCAGCAAATCTTGTGCCTTTGCAGCAGTCTTTGTTAACTTGCCCTAAAAATCCTGGTTCTGGTATCCAGAGACTAGCAAGCAATTCAACTCATCAAATATGTTTTGAGGAGAATCATGAGAAGCAGGCAAAGATAGAGAGGACCTTGGCAATCACAAGGACAGGGACCACATAAGAACCCTTGGAGAAGAAAAATGCAGAAAAAAATGGAATGCATAAATATGGGATGAGGGACACGTGGCTGGATAACAGCACATGTGAAAGGGATCTAGGAGTCTTGGTGAACCACAAGCTGAACATGAGTCAGCAGTGTGACGCAGCAGCCAAGAAAGCCAATATGATTCTTGGTTGCATCAATAGGAGTATGGTGTCAAGATCAAAGGAGGTAGTGGTACCACTCTATTCTGCCTTGGTTAGACCTCATCTGGAATACTGTGTCCAGTTCTGGGCACCTCAGTTCAAGAAGGATATTGACAACTGGAGCGCGTCCAGAGGAGAGCAACCAAAGTGGTAAAGGGTCTGGAAGCCATGCCCTATGAGGAGTGGCTTAGGGAGCTGGGGATATTTAGTCTGCAGAAGAGAAGGTTAAGAGGGGACATGATCGCCATGTTTAAGTATTTGAAGTGATATCATGTTGAGGAGGGAGCGGGCATGTTTTCTGCTGCTCCAGAGTAGGACAAGGACCAATGGATTCAAACTACAGGAAAAGAGATTCCACTTAAAACCTCAGGAAGAACTTCCTGATGGTCAGCACTGGAATATGCTGCATCGGAGTGCAGTGGAGTCTCCTTGGAAGTTTTTAAGCAGAGATTGGATGGCCATCTGTTGGGAATACTCTGATGTGTATGGCAGTTGGCTGGACTGGATGGCCTCTGGTGTCTCTCCCAACTCTATGATTCTATGATTTTATGACCATCCACACACGCCTTTTCTGCTCACTTTTCACTTCAGGTGCCAGACCAATTATATTTCATTCATTTATCCTTTTACTTTATTTGTTTATTGTGTATCAAACCATTTGCCATTTATGAACTAATTGATTCCCTATTGGAAGCTCTACAGTAATATTTGCTGATCTCTGTTTGTATATTTTTATTTCTGTGTGTCTGATAAAATCCCTGTGAGGCGAAAAAAAAATCTCTGTGTGAGTTTGAATCATGGGGGCCAATCTGCCAGGACGCACTACTGTTGAGATTCGGCGATCACATGTGCGCTCTCAGAATGTGTGTGAGTATTCATACACATGACTAGAATGTGCAGCTGGTAACACAGTAACTATGGGAACCCAAGAAACGCAGGGCTGGAGTATTGACACTTCCACATGATTCGTTCTACCAGAATGGAAGCACAAAATAAGCAAGAATGGCATCTGCTTCCAGCACTGACCTAGGCAAAAACAGAGGAGAAACAGGTCCCGGATGATTGTTTGTACTAGTTTATTATGCCACTTGGCAAAAGGGTCAGTTAAATTGCAGTGCACTTTCTCCTGTAATTCTTTCCAAATACACAATGGGCTGAGACTTCTGTATTCGGTGAGAATGTTCCTTTCACAGCCAAATACAAGGGGACAGTGACAAATAAAGTGTCCGTCTCTATATCTGAATTCAGCTGATATTCTGAAGATACAGATCTCAGCATATTTCATTTATTAATTCATGTAAACAGAAAGAACACAAGCCTGTGTCTTGTATAACTATCCTGCTTACACGACAATTGTCCCTGTTTCACAAAGACTGTCCCTATTTTGTTGTTAACATCGGTGCTCCCAAGTAAATTAGAGCCCTGATTTGCTATTTCAGTATTGCCTTTCTTTTTGCTTCTTCCCTGTTAAAACTGCCATAGCATGAGTTCTGCAGAAGCCATTCTTCTGATGCCCCTCACCTCAGATCTCTAGGGATTAGATAGATTTTTAATAGCAAATATTCTCATTCCCTGAGTCCACACACACAGCGGGTGTGTGCTTGTGTACATGTGTGAGAAATTATGCAAACACGATGGCTGTTATTCAAAGCATAAAAGCAGGAGCCAGCAGGAAGAGAAGCAGGAGCCAGAAAAGACAGCTGCTGCAGTGAACTGGTGTGGAGAGCTGAAGGGGTTTGTTACTGATTATTCTGTTATTTCCTTCTTGTGCAGTCAGACATTTCATTTCATGATAGCAGTTTCCAATACTTGCAACTTGGACCCTTCCAGAACCTCCCTCAATGCATATTCTTTGTCAAATGTGCCCTTTACAGCCTTTTATTTTCTCAAAAAGTCAACTGCATAATCTTTGACCAACACAGTGGTATCACACCACTGGATCCCTGTGCCAATTAATGCCTTACGGTTCTTTTTAGCTACAGGTCCATCAAGGTATTTTTGGTTAGGTACTCCACACTCCCCTGAGTTGTAAGTTCTATCAAGCTTAGTTTCTCCTAATGAGAGAACAGTGGAAACCTGGGATATCTGTGTAATGCTTGTCTAGTTACAAATATACAAGCAGAACAAAAGTCAAAGCAAAAATTCTCCAAATAACAAGTTAAGAGCATATCAGGCTTTCCCCCAGGTTGTTCCACTAATCCTACCCAAATGCTCTGAGATTTCTTTCTTTCTCTCTTTAAACTAACATACATTCTCAGATGCATTGCCACTCCAGCCCCCGAGCCATTATCCCCGCCATACATGGAGAGATACTAATTCAAAAAAAACATAGAGATACCAGCCATAAACAGTCTTCTAAAGCATTATCTCCTTTTCATGAGACATCAAATAACTAGCCTGCACTGTTAACCAACTATCTGTCTTACAAAGGGACATCCAGTAGCCTATGACATGCCAGGTTGGTAAGATTTTGGGGGATCCACTGTGTTTGCCTAATAATTGTTGGGCATGTTCTTTCAATACCCAAGACTCAGCAACATGGCAATACTCTTAAGAAAGCATGAGGATTGCCTCCCAGGATACCTCCTGGGAGTGGATGGTGTCAGTGGGCAGTCTCCTGGAGCCCTGCTACTGGGCAAAACCTCAACTCTCAGATTGGTTTCTTTTTGTACATACAGAGAATAAACAAAGAGAGCAGCTCAGACCTTGCTCCGTTCAGAGAAAGTGATGGATCCTGAGAGTGAATTTGAGGGAAGAGTCTCCATTTGGACACCAGAAGGCCTGATGAGACTGCCTCATGGGCCCAGCTGGACTGCTGGGAAGCATATCACCGTCCCAGCTACTGTTCATAGTGACCTACCTAAAGAGCAGATTCTGGAGCAATTACCCTGGGCATCTATCCAGTGGGGATAGAAGCCCTAGCTAAATCTCACCCATGCCCACTTAGTAATGAAGAATATTATAGCACCATGCACCCCACTCTCCAACCCTTCTGGGAATAAATACTCTTTGAAGAACCTTACATCACTTACGTTGTTTGGGCCCAGGCCATGACTCCTCCACCCGGTAAACAGACAGCCTGTTGATGCCTCCACAAATGGTTCCTTTCTCTCCTTTACATTCATTGTTGCATTCTTCCTGCTTCGCTACACTCACTGGTAACTTGTTTCCACAGTAGCATTCTGCTCCATACTCTAAGCCAGCATATGTATAAGCCCTGTATAAAATAAAAAAGAAGGAAGTTGTTTTTTAAAACAAACAACAAATAAATGAACAAAACACACCTTTCAGTGGACTGATTACAACTAAAGTTTCCAGGTCAGGACAATTATAGGCCCTGAAATTTCAGGGCCACAAACTAAGACCTAAGATTGATCCCTTCTGATATCAGGCGCTGGTGATGCTGCAAGAGTGATGCTACAAAAAGCAGCCCTGATGATATTATGATGATGTCATTAAGCATGAGACATTTCATTAAGCATGAGGAATTTCAACCAGAGCTAGTTGAAAGTTCAAGCAGAGAGTGTCCCATTCAACAAAACAAAACAAAACAAAACAAAGTCTAACAAATGAGGAACACCCACACACCCACAGTCATTTTTCAAGCCAACACTCTCATCCTGAAATTCCTCCCTCTCACCCTGAGGACTAGAGAACAGGAGTCAGGCTCTGAAATTTGGAAACCATAATCACAACCTACAGCATTAGATGTAGTTCCCCCTAAGTATATTCATTATGGTCTTTGCTATGGAATTAAGGATGTAATGGTAAACATTTCCCACACCCTATCATTGAATCCAATCAAACAATGAGTGGAGGGCATGCTGATCAAATTTGCAGATGACACCAAATTGGGAGGGGTTGCTAATATGCCAGAGGACAGAATCAAATTTCAAAATGACCTTGGCAGATTGGAGAGCTGGGCCAAAGCTGACAAAATGAATTTCAACAGAGAGAAATGTAAAGTCCTACAATTAGGGAGAAAAAAATGGAACGCACAAATATAGGATGAGGGACGCGTGGCTGGATAGCAGTACATGTGAAAGGGATCTAGGAGTCTTGGTAGATCACAAGCTGAACATAAGTCAGCAGTGTGATGCGGCAGCCAAGGAAGCCAATATGATTCTTGGTTGTATCAATAGGAATACGGTGTCTAGATTGAGGGAGGTAATGGTACTACTCTATTCTGCTTTGGTCAGACCTTACCTGGAATACTGTTTCCAGTTCTGGGCACCTCAATTCAAGAAGGATATCAACAAGCTGGAATGTGTCCAGATGAGGGTGACCAAAATGATGAAGGGTCTGGAAGCCATGCCCTATGAGGAATGGTTCTGGGAACTGGGGATGTTTAGTTTGCAGAAGAGAAGGTTAAGAGGGGACATGACAGCCATGTTTAAATATTTGAAGGGATGTCATGTCGAGGAGGGAGCGGGCTTGTTTTCTGTTGGTCCAGAGACTTGGACAAGGAGCAATGGATTCAAGCTGCAGGAAAGGAGATTCCATCTGAACCTCAGGAGGAACTTCCTGACGATCAGAGCTGTCCGGCAGTGGAATATGGTGCCTCGGAGTGTGGTAGAGTCTCCTTCTTTGGAGGTTTTTAAGCAGAGGCTGGATGGCCATCTGTTGGGAATGCTTTGATATGTGTTCCTCCATGGCAAGGGGTTGGACTGGATGGCCCCTGGGGGTTTCTTCCAACTTCCAACTTAAATTCACTGGGTCTCAGAGTCTCTGTAGGGGGAGATGGTTAAGAAGGTCTGCCCTATGAGTCTAATGGATCAGATGAATTCTTGATAGCTGTTGGGGAATTTCCTTTACCTTGACAGGTGATCCTACTGACACTCAGGTCAATCTCTGCAAAGGACAGCTAGAGCAGTGGACATGATTGCTCCTGGATGTCCCCTCCAATGAAGTGGAGCTAAGTGAGCCTCCTGCTTTACCAAGGAGATGGCAGTGATGAATGAATGGGAAAGAGACTGGAGCACTGATGGCAGAAAACTTGTAACTGGTCTGAGCAAACATGGTGTAGAACCCACTGGAAGGCGTACTGTGCAGTGGTGGTGGTAGCAGAGAAGAAATTGTACTTCATTGCCACCATTGCATCTGCACAGAGCTGTCTCAAGTGGTTGGGGCCCTCAATGCTCTGCCCCACAAAAGAAGCCTGTTGTGAAGATTTTGCAAGACATTTTGCAGATAAGATCACTCAGATGCACCACTAGTTTGAATGCTGCAGTTAATACAGATCCTCCTGCTTGTCCTGTATTTCAGTTTGTACAGCATGAAGAAAAATAATATTTCCCTATGATTTCTTGAAGTCCAGAGTGCATGTTTGACTACATTTGGATTTCCCATTTCTCACCATAAGAAATCCCAAGAACATATGGTCACCCCATCCCCCTCTTTAAATCCTACTACTTCCAGCCTGTTGACCATTTTTGTTGGTTAGGAATAAGTCAAAACAGCTGATTCCCTTGTTGCCTCCTTCACTTTCTGGACAATGAAATGAGGAATTTGTTGGATATTCTATGCTGCAGGGTTTGACTTCCAACAAATATCAGGGTACTTGATATCTCCCATTACTACTATAGCTCTGCCTTTTGAATGTTTAGTCCTTTGTTCTAGGAAGACATCACCCCAATCTTCAATCTGGCTTGGGGGCCTATAGTAGCCATTGGCATTACTGTTCTAACCCCCACTACACACTTTAATTTTTACTCAAATGTTCTCATCCTGTTTTCCATGCTCTAATTTATCAATCCTAAATCTGAATTCTGCCTCTGCCCCATTCCAAGTTTGGAGTTTAATTAGGTATTTTAATTTCAAAGTAGAAAAAATGCATCACAAAGCTTGCACTGTTCTGATCTTTATTTACAAATCCTGTACAGAGCATTCATGATTGGCTTCACCTTTAACTTCCTTCAGTTCACTAGTTGAATTTCGCTCTCTATGCATTACCAAATTGCTCATGGAAGCAATCGGCCCTTGGAATCAAGTGATTCTGAAGAGCTAATCCTGTTGTAAGTGGGATAATGATTGTATATATGAACCTAGATATTAATTAGAGTTAAGCCAAAATCTAGAAGAAGTCTAAATTCAGAAGAACTTTTCTGAGAAAGGTCCTGAGATGTTTCTTTCTCTCTCTCTCTCTCTCTCTCTTTAACATATAGAATGAGGCCACTTTTCTAGTTCTAAAGCCACATGGATGATGCAAAGTGGTAGCCAGACTGCTTCAACTTTTTGCCGCTATCCAGAGAAGGGGTGAGTGGTCACTGTTCCTGCCTGGTGGCAGAGCTTGGAGTGTTTGGAGGGGGAGGAGGGAGGGGCGGGGCTATGGCATAAGGGGCATGGCCACTATGCGTGGGGGCGTGGCTGAGGTGTGACCAGGGCACGCAGGGGCATGGCTATGGGCCAGAACGCCCCAAAAACATTGCTGCCCCAGGCGAACCTCGCCCCCGCCCCCATCCCTACACAACTGTTCCTACCACCTAGTAGCACCAGCAAAACAACACAGAGGAAGAAGCTGAGCTATGGCCACTGCTCAGTCCCACCACTCCAAAACTGTTGGAAATTTTCTCTTCCTCTACAGAAATTATGTGAAATTTCTGATTCATTCAAATTTCTCCACCTATGAATGAGGTGGAGACTTTTGAGAAACAACTTGTACAGCCTTCCTGAAACATAGGAGCCACTGGAGTCTCTTTCCTTGGAAGTTTTTAAATAGAAGCTGGATGGCCATTTATTGGCAGTGCTTGGATGGTGTATTCCTGCATGGCAGCGGTTGGACTGGATGGCCCTTGGCGTCCCTTCCAGCTCTCTGATTCTGTGATTCTACTTTCTGAGGCAGTCTCACTGCCTTTGAAGAGGTGTCATGCAGAAGATGGAGTGAGCTTGTTTTCTCCTTCTGTAAAGGCCAGAACAATGGATTCAGTTTGGATTCCTAACTGATTCAAATAACAAGCATAGAGATTCCACATAAACATTAGGAAGAATTTCGTGATGGCAAGAGCTGTTTTAACAGTGGAATACATTGGCTTGTGTTGTGGTCTCTGAAGTAGCAGAAAATAAGTTTCTTCCATCTTCCACCTGACATCCATTTAAAGACAGCTATCCTATCACCTCTGTCTTCTGTTCTCCAAGCTTCCTAAGACATTCTTCATTGGCCTCCATTTCCATTTCCCTTTTCTGGATGTATTCCAGCTTGTCAATATCCTTATTGAACTGTCATGTCCAGAAGTGGAAATAGTGAGGTCTGACCAGAGCAGAAAAGAGAGGCACTATGACCTCCCTCAGTCTGGACACTATACGTTTGTTCTTGTAGCCTGCAATTGCACTGTTTTTTTGGCAGTTGATTCACACGAATGACTTATGTTTAGCTTCTGGTCTACTAAGAGCCCTAGATCCTTTTCACATGAACTGCTGTCAAGCCAGGTGTCATCCATCCTATCGTTGAGTATTTTAGTTTTATTGCCTAAATATACCACCTTATATTTGTCCCTGTTGAAATTCATTTAGCCCAGCTCCCCACTCTGTTAATGTAATTTTGAATATGGGTTCTCTCTTCTGAGGTATTAGACACCCAGCTAATTTTGTATCATCACCAAATTTGATCAGGATGCCTTCTATTCTATCATCCAAGTCTGATAAAGATGTGGAACAACACTGGGGCCAGAACAGAACTCTGAGGCACCTACTTGCCACCTCTTTCTGGGATAAAGAGGAACATTTCATGAGCATTCTTTGGGTTTGGCCCTTCAACCAGTTATAAATCCACCTTAACAGTAGCACTGTCTAGCCCACATTTTGCCAGTCTTTTAGAAGGAGCCCTTAGAATGAAAGACCAAAGTGCTTTTGAGCATGTGCTGACCACACGCTGAATTTTTCTCTAATATCTAGAATGGGTTCACAAGTTTAACAAGAAACACTTCTCATTCCTCCTTATAGAATCATAGAATCACAGAGATGGAAGAGACCCCAGGGCCCATCCAGTCCAACCCCCTGCTATGCAGAAACATAAATCAAAGCACTCCTGACAGATGGACATCCAGCCTCTACTTAAAAACCTCCCAAGACGGAGACTCCACTACACTCCCAGGCAGCATGTTCCACTGCTCTGACCATCAGGAAGTCTTTCCTGAGATTTAAGTGGAATCTCTTTTCTTGCAGTTGGAATCCATTGGTCCTTGTCCTAGTCTCTGGAGCAGTGAAAAACAAGCCCTCTCCCTCCTCAAGATGACATCCCTTCAATTTAATCCCTATTTAAACATGGCTATCATGTTCCCCCTTAACCTTCTGTTCTGAAGACTAAACATCCCCAGGTCCCTAAGCGACTCCTCATAGGGCTTCATGGCTTCCAGACCCTTCACCATTTTGGTCACCCTCCTCTGGACACGCTCCAGTTTGTCGATATCCTTCTTGAAATGAGGTGCCCAGAACTGGACACAGTATTTCAAATGAGGTCTAACCAAAGCAGAATAGAGCGGTACCATTACCTCCCTTGATCTAGACACCATACTCCTATTGATGCAACCTAGAATTGTGCTGGCTTTCTTGGCTGCCTCATCACGCTGCTCACACACTGCTCACACACTTCTCAGTTTGTGATCTACCAAGACTACTAGATCCCTCTCATATGTACTGCTATCCAGCCACGTGTCCCCCATCCTATATTTGTGCATCCCATTTTTTTCGCCTAAGTGCAGGACCTTACATTTCTCTGTGTTGAAACTCATTTTGTTAGCTTTGGCCCCGCTCTCTAATCTGTCAAGGTCATCTTGAATTTTGACTTTGTCTTCTGGGGTATTAGCAACCCCTCTCAATTTGGTATCATCTGCAAATTTTGATCAGCATGCTCTCTATTCCTTCATCCAAGTCATTAATAAAAATATTGAATAGCACTGGCCCCAGGACAGAATCCTGTGGCATTTCCTCCCCAAAATGCTTCTTGGTTTCATCAGCAAAATGTAGAACTGAGAAGAATGTTTTTGATCATTGCTATTCTTATGGAACTGGGTGTTAGAGGCTCTTGATGATCAGTTGCTAGTTACATCGAGGTTAATGACAAAATCTTGGTGTACCTCTTAACCTTCCACTCCCTGTGCAGACAAGGCCCCACTTAGGTGGATAAATAGTCTGACTTGGTACAACACAACTCATTTGCAAAGAGGGAGTAAAGCGGCATTTAACACATTACAGTGAAATAAAGAAAAAGACAAAATTGGCTGGCATATGAACAGAAAACAGAAGAAGACTGCACTATAGGCGGATTCATTCAACCAAAGAAGCCATGGCTGCCCTGAGTTTGCAAGGCCTGAACAGGGCAATTCCTGCCTGGGCTCTTGGAGATTTTTTATTCCTAGAGTCACCATAAGTCAAGGCTGATGTGAAAGTAAATAACAACAATGAATATGACAAAGAGCCACATATCACTGAAGAGTATACCTGGTTTGCTACATTCACACTTTTTACATATTTTAGTGTACTTCCGAAAATGTTATCTGTGTATAGTGAACCACAGTTCAGTGCCTCTTGAATTCAAAGCCGCCCACACACCTGTCAACAATTTTAAAGAGTAATTTATTTGGGTACTATACTGAATAATATATATATTTCCTGCGAAACAGAAGCCCTGGGGTTTAGCTTGGAATCCTCCGCTTCTCCCTGTTGGCAGAGGTGGGAGCCCTTGAGCCAGATTCAACAGGACTGAAGACAAATTCACAGAGACAGCCTAATTAGGCTTGGGATAAGTGATGCTTTATGTAGAAGAAGGAAGCCAGAAACAAGTACCAGGAGGGGCAGAAGCCACAGCAGCGGAGTGTCTGCTTTACACGCATGCTGTTACTGTTGAGGTCCCTAGCATCTCCAGCTGAAAGGAACCAGTGATGTAAAAGACCATTCTTGTGTGTGTATTTGAGTATGCAACACATGCAACAGAGACACTCAAGCAGCCATCTTATCTCTCCAACAATATCCTGGAAATGCTGCTACTTCATGACCTTGCACCATTTCTCCTGGGCCAGTCTGTAGGACAGGAAGGCTGACAGGCAGTAACTGCAATCCTACCACGATCTACGGCAACAGTAAAGCTCTGCTTGTTTGTGTAGAAAACAGAGAGAACCCAGAGAACTTCCTCTGCCGCCTCCTGTTGTAAATAAGAAATCTCCAAGATGAAGGGAACATGAATGATATTATAACATGGTATGTGGGCTACCATTGGTCAATACAATCATGTGTTAGCAGTGACATCTAGGTCCAGTTCAAAATATAGGGATCCTAAATGGCTTAGAATCATCAGAGTATCTAAAGTAGGGGTAGGGAACCTCTTACAACCTAAGGGACCAATCGTATTTCAGTATCTCAGGAGCTATAATCAAATTACTGGTGAAAACAAGGGGAAAAAATGTGGTCACCATATTTTATCTTAAAACTCTTTCTGCTGTTAACTAAGCCTTAGGAGAGGCATTTCAAACTTTTAGAATGTGAAAAGCCCTGCAAAGAATTTTAGAAAGTCACCAGATAATAGAGAAAGGGGCACAACTGTCTTGGGAAGTCCAGAAGGCTGGATTTAGCTTAGTGCTTATCTAAATTCTCCCTTTGAGTTTGAGGTTCCTTATTACCAGTCTAAAGGAATGCCTCCTTCCATGGGGCCCACAATGAATCTTCAGCCTATCTTTGGAGGTTCTCCTTTGGTTGCTCCCATCCGATTAACTAAGCAGGTGGATAGAAGAGAGGGCCTTTTGGTTGTGGTATCCTGATCATGGAATGTCCTCCCCAAGAAAGCTTGACTAGTATCCAGTTATCTTTTCAGCACCAGGATGGGATCATTCGTCTTCACCAAAGACCAGATTTTCATTATTATTTATAAAAAGATCTATGATCCTTTTGTTATCTGAGCAACTCCCATTATAAATCAGATTTAAAACAACAGGTAGATAACCTGTTGTTTTAAATCTGATTTATAATGGGAGTTGCTCAGAGAACTTTTTTTTAATAGCAGAACATATTAAAATATATCAAAGAAAGCAAGAAAGTCTTGAATCCTATTATTGATCCAAGCTAGAACAGACCAGTGCATTAACAGGACTTGTCTATATGTTGATTCATCATTAAACAATTGATTAATTACAACTATTTTTTGTTGTATGCCTTCAAATCTTTTCCAATGTATGGTTACTCTAACATTGGGTTTTCTTGGCAAATTTTGTTCAGGGGTTTTTTCCATTGCTTTCTTCCAACGATGAGAGAATGTGACTTGCCAAAATTTAGATTTTCCATGGCTGAGCAGGGATTTTAATTCTGGTCTCCCAGAGTCCTCATCTACTACTCATACCACTACACCATTCTGGCTCCTTCATTAGAGTGACTGTTAGGATTTAGTACAATGTATTCCAAAATTTATCCTGTTCGCAAAGAGGTACAAACAGACCTGTGAAACAGGTGGGATCAGTGAAGTGGTTGGTATGGAACTGGAGGCCCTGATCCTACTTGTTCCTCTTCATGTTCTGATGTTACATTGCATGAATGGTTACAGCATCTTATTTGATATTTATTTTAAGCTCTTCCCAGAAGCAGCACATTCTCTCAATCCTCACTTTTTATCAACTCTCTAAGGTCATAGAATCATAGAAACATAGAGTTGGAAGAGACCACAATGGCCATCGAGTCCAACCCCATTCTGCCATGCAGGAACAAACTCTTAAAGCACCTCCAGCAAATGGCCATCTAGTCTCTGCTTAAAAACTTCCAAAGAAGGTGACTCCATCACACTCTGGGGCAGCATGTTCCACTGTGAAACAGCTCTGACCATTAGGAAGTTCCTCTTGATATTTAGATGAAATCTCCTTTCCTGTAGTTTGAATCCATTGCTCCATGTTCTAGTTTCTGGAGCAGCAGAAAACAAGCTTGCTCCATCTTCAACATGACATCCCTTCAAATATTTAAACATGGCTATCATGTCTCCTCTTAATCTAATTTCTGTCAGGCTAAACATACCCAGCTCCCTAAGACGCTCCTTATAGGGCATGGCTTCCAAACCCTTCACCATTTTGGTCACCCTCCTCAGGACACATTCCAGCTTGTCAATATCTTTCTTGAACTGTGGTGCTCAGAACTGGACACAATATTCCAGGCGAGGTCTAACCAAAGCAGAATAAAGTGGTGTTATTACTGCTCTTGATCTTGACACTGTACTCCTGTTGATGGAGCCCAGAATCACATTGGCTTTTTAAGCTGCTGCATTATACTGTTGACTCATGTTCAGTTTGTGGTCCACTAAGACTCCCAGATCCCTTTCACACATACTGTTTTCAATCAAAGTATCACCCATCCTGTATCTGTGCATTTCATTCCTTCTTCCTAAGTGTAATACCCTATATTTTTCCCTATTAAAATTCATTTTGTTAGTTTTGGCCCAGTTTTCTAATCTGTCAAGGTCATTCTGAATTCTGATCCTGTCCTCTGGGGTATTGGCTATCCCTCCTAATTTGGTGTCATGTGCAAATTTGATGAGTATGTCCTCTATCCCCTCATCCCCTCATTGATAAAGATGGTGAATAGCACTAGGCCCAGGAGAGAACCCTGTGGTACCCCACTAGTCACTTCTTTCCAGGATGAAGAGGAGCCACTGGTGGGCACCCCTTGTGTTCAGCTAGTCAGTCAATTATAAATCCATCTAACAGTAGCATTGTCTATCCTACCATTTCACTATCTTGTTTGCAAGAATATCATGGGAGACCTTGTCAAAGGCCTTACTGAAATCAAGATAAACTACTTCCACAGCATTCCCTCCATCTACCAAGTTTGTAACTCTATCAGAAAAAGGGGTTAGATTAGTCTGGCATGACTTGTTTTTGAGAAACCCATGTTGACTTTTAGATAGATTACACTAAAAGAAAACTGGCTAAAGATCACACCTGTTTTGTGGCTTACTGAAGACTTGAACCCTGAGCATTCTTAAACTAATCCTACTGGGTACACTTTGATAGTTCTCTTTGAGTGTGTTGTCGTTTTTCTATTTTTAAAAACCACAAACAAGATAACCATGTGCAACATATTTTCTTAAAACAATTCTGACTGAAGTCTTGAACTGCCATCAAAATCTTTTGCTATCCACATGTTAAAAATTATCAACATGTTTCCTCCACCCATTAGAACCACTAATACATCTTGTCACCTTTGGTCCATCCTGGAAATCCTTTGTTGTCCAAACAGAAAGTCACACCTCCAGGGCATATTTTGAGGTATAAAGGAACCCTGATTTTGGGTCCTCCACACAGCACTTCAATTTCAGGGGTCTTCTCTGTCACACTGCATTTTTGACTCTGGACATCAGTCCAAGTCACATCACCACATCTCTGCTTACCTCTGGATAGTAATTATAACTCAGTCTCTTTTCTATTCCCTCTATCAATTTTCCTCCCTTCCTTTTCAGGTAGTCTTGTATGATTGTTTGTGTGTGTGTGTGTGTGTGTGTGTGTGTATGTGCACGCACATGTATATTTCCCCCAATAAAACACATTTAAATTGCACTATAAGTTTTCTGACTGGTCTCTTTTGCAGTGACCTGGTAAACAAAGGTGAAAAGGTCCTGAAGTTATCTCCCTCTCTTGCAATGATCTTAATTTGAGCTAATTAATTCCCCATTTTTACATTTTAATTGCTGATTCTGATATAGGACCTCACGGGGTCCTGTGGCTTGGGGGTAACAGTACAACAGTCAATGCACAAAGGAAATCTGGATACAAAAATAAAGACATTAGGGAAAGTTGTGTGCAGGAATAAACAATATTTTTCTCCATGAGATTCCTTTTAATGAAAGTGTGCAGTGTGATGTGGAAATTTACAAGTGAAACAGACTTACAAGTACATGCAAAACTGATGTGAACCAGAAACAGATTCATTCATGCATGCATGCATACTTTGAAAACTGGAGATGAAAGGAACAAAGAAAACAAAATATACCATTTTATTTACCTCTCCGCACAAGCTTCCTGGCAGTGAGAAATTGTCATTTTCCTCAAGTCATAAAACACGGCACCTTTCATCATCCTCTCTCTGGGATCATCATCGAAGCATCCGATATAAGTACCTGAGAATAGTACAGACTGTTACAACAGTACAGAAATCCAAGGCTCTCCTTTATAAAGAGTAGGTAGCTCCTCTGATTGGGTAACAGCAGCAGCATCCAGCTCCATAAGCAAGGAACAGTAAAATGGTTTGGCAGCAGCAGGGATGGGTTAAGGGTTGAATGAGATGTAACAAGGGACACCGAGCCTCTGGCTCGCTTTATCTCTTGTTCTTCTTTCTCTGGTAAAGTCTACAAGAGCTGAGCCAAAATTTCTCAAAGACATTTTTCCAAGAAAACATCTGAGATTCCACCCCCCACCAAATCTCCTTCCTTAAAAAAAAAGAAAAGAAAAAAGAAAAAAGAAATCTCTTTGCAGAATTGTTGGCATTTTGTGTGTGTCAGCCACCATCCCTCCCTCCTTGCCCACCAAATGTCCCAGAACAGGTCATTATGGTAGATAGGAAATGATGTCCAGACCACCAGCATCAGCGTGGCTACTGCAACAGACTTTCCCCATTGCATTTCCTTTCTCCGTATATTCTCTCAGCCCTGCATCCCACTCCTTGTCAATTCTGGATGAACAAGGAAAACTTCTCCAATTAAATCCAGAGCTGTTGGTGTTCTGACATTTATAGTTTGTTAAATCTTTACATTTCCTGAAATGAATTTACATTTAATTTCACTTACACATGGGCACCTTTTTCAGAAAATTAGATTCTTCTTGTTTTGTTTGCACCACTAAGAATATCAGTGGTGCAAACAAAATTCCTCTTCTGAAACTTCCTCTTCTGAAAAAGGGGGATTGTGAGCATATTTTGAGCCCTGGTGGCACAGTGGTTAAATGCCGGTACTGCAGCCATAACATTGTGAGTTTGATCCTGCCAAGCTCCAGGTTGACTCCATCCTTCCGTAGGTCAGTAAAATGAGTACCCAGCTTGTTGGGGGCAATTAACTAAAAAAAAACACATTGTAAACCGCTTAGGGAGTGCTTTGCACTGATAAGCGGTATAGAAACCTAACTGCTATTGCTATTGCTATTTTGAGCATATTTAAATCTAGATCATGCTTGAAACTTGGTTTGTTTCGGCTACTAACTATGGCTTTTGGCCTATCCCCCCACGTTCTTTCCTTTGCAAGTTAAAAAACAACAACCTAGTATTCTTGCAAAGGGGGAGGGGGTCAACAGAGGCAGGGATATCATTGGAAATGGAGTATAACAACTCTGGCATTAAAGATCATTTGCACTAGTGCTAGACACAGTTTGGGCCGCCTAAGTTGTTCCTCTCTTTACCTTGTCTTCTCTGTACACCAGCTGATATTCTCAAGATGGTTAACTTCCTGCCTCTCTCACACCCATCTTCTCTCTACTCCAAATGTATAGCTGATGATAGCATCCCAAGCTTACTTTCCTACGTCAAAAAGGAATTGACGTAATTTTGTTGTTTCTATTTACTGTGAATAGCTTTGACTGCTTATTCCCAAGCACAACTTTTCCATGTGTGTCCAACTGGTCTCACGGAAAAGTCTGTTTGCTCGGCACCTGAACATGTTCAAGACCTTATTTCACTTCCAGGGAGGTTGAAGAAGCAAGCTGTCTGTACACAGAATGTTTTCTCAAATCCTAGATTTTTACAAACACACAAAATTTGTGCCAAGCTGCCTGCTCAAAAGACAAAAAGAGATAAGGCAATTTCAACCAGGAAGCATTAAGAAGTCACTGAGCAGGATAAGAATAATACAGAATTTGAAGAGAAGGGGAAAATATAACAATACTGTGATGCCATGGAATTTTAATGAATATTTTAGTGACTGAGGATGAAGGATTTGTTTAGCAAAGTTCAAAATATTTTGTGCAAAGAATCTCTTCCTAAGAATTCTGTTCTGCCCAATTACACCTTCTGCCAAAGCCAAAGTAGACCAGGTGTATTGAGAAAGTGTGTGTGATGGGAGTGTGCTCAACTCTTTTCCTTTTGACCATTCTTAGCTCAAAATCAACCACCTCAAGCTACTTTTTCAGCTACAGGGGGAAAGATCTAGAAAAAGTGTATTTTGGCAGGTGTTTGCCTTGTTTTTAAAGATTTATTCTTTTAGGAAGATTCTGGGAGCTTGGGTGTCCTTCAAACGAGGCACAAAGTTCCCTACATCCTTTTTTCACTAGCTAAAATGCAGGAATTTCGCACTTTCATAGAGAAGTTGGCAGTGTGCCATGGTATGACGTTAGGTGGGGATGCAAAAATGACCAGATTGAAAAGGGAGACATTTTGCCTAACTCTGATTTATGCAGTGATGGGGTATATGCCCCAGATTGGGGGCTCTTAACCTGTGGTCTGGAGACACCCGGAGGGGGGAGGCACGAAGTCCTGACAGGCGGCTGTGGTAGAGAAAAGGTTAAGAACCACTGCCCTAGATTGAAAGACTGGGTTCTTCCTTATAAGCCAGCCAGATCTTATGATGTTTGGGGGTTCTGCCACCCTCAGAAGCCTCTTTAGGGTCGGGGAATGCAAGCATGACTGGTGAGATCTTCTTGATGATTGCTCCCAGGCTCTGGAATTCCCTGCCAATGAAGGGTGGGTACCTCCTTTTCCCCCATTCTTCTGCTATCGGGCCAGGAAAAGATCCTTCTATGAAGAATGACCGTTGGCTTCTAATGTGGGCAGCTTTTGAGCTTAACCAACTGGGTTTTGTTGTATTCTTTTTTACTGAGACTAATGGTGTTTTTAACCGATTCAAAAAGCTTTAATTGTAATTCTTTTTAGTTGATATGACCACTGTCAGCTGCCTTGAGTGACATTTGTTTGCAGAAAGATGGGGTTTAAACTTATGAAAGAAATGAATATGCGTATATAGTCATTCCTCCCCATTCGCTAGGATTAGGGTCACAGGATCCCTGTGAAAGTGGAAAAACCGTGAATAACTCTAGGATCTTCCAAACCATATTTAACACACAAAAAAGTATGATCATCATATTCAACCCACCATGGATTCCTTTGAGACAGCAAGGTTCCTTCACAAAGCAGAAGTGGGGGGCTAGTGGGGCTTATGGCCACCTCCTCTGCTGCCCCACATCCTTTTCAAGAGGGACTTACAAGCTTTGTTCACAGTTTCTCAGTCTCATGAGGCTTGCAGTCCCTATTAACAATGGCATTAGGAAGGCAGCAGGTGTGACCGAAAATAATATGTGAATAATCAGATCAGCAAAACTGAAACCAGCAAATGTGGACGGCTGGCTGTATTTTCATATTTGTTAATTTTTTTTTCCTGAACTCAGATCAGCCATAAAAAGGCAGAACTACTTTAAACAGTCATTATATCTGAGTTTTGAGATGATCTAAGGTCCTGCTCCAAGTTTATCGTTGCCAGCTTCCCATATTTCGAGAATTTAGAGATAAAAACCAGAGATTTGGGCTAGGCTCTTGCAATATCACAGGATGCAGGAGTCTTGTGTAACAACTGCAAAGTACTATGTGCATGCACTGAAAGAGGATGATAGACAATGCTAACTTCTTATACTAACTTTTCAACAAATATATGCTACATATATATACATACATACATACATACATACATACATACATACATAGGTCCTAGTACACTATATACTACTCTAGGGTTTTCAGTTTGCATGGCTTTAATCTTTTTCTCTGGTCCTTAGAGAAGGACGAATCCCAAAGCAAGAATACTGCCTTGAAAAGTGTGTGTACAGTGGACCCTCTATAGCTGCAGGGATTCCATTCCAGGACCCCCCACAAATGGGAAAAATCATGAATGCTCACATCCCATATTATTTAATGGTGGCATTGTGCACATCAGTGTTTCAGTGTGTCTCTGAGCATGCTGCTGCCATTTTAACAATAGGACGTGATGCTCTGCAGTCGCTAAAATTTGCAGATCCAGTGGTTGCTTCCTGAAGCAGTACTTTTTATTTAAATAGTGATAGATTTTCCTCACAGTTATTTTACATGCAACATATAGAAAATGAAGATTGATAATTATGATGGTTTTAAACTTTCAAAAGTGGATGGGAGGCTTCTTTAGTGTAATTGTTATCAAAGTTTTATCAGTTTTAGAAGAACTAATGTCCAAAGCCTTGAGTCAACAGTGTGATGCAGCCAATGCAATTCTGGGCCGCATCAACAGGAGTATGGTGTCGAGATTAAGGAAAGTAATAATATCACTTTATTCTGCTTTGGTTAGACCTCACCTGGAATACTGTGTCCAGTTCTGGGCACCACAGGAAAAATATTGACAAGATAGAATGTTTCAAGAGGAGAGTGACCAAAATGGTAAAGGGTCTGGAAGCCATGCCCTACGAGGAAAGGGTTAGGGAGCTAAAAAAAAGAAACTGAGAAAAAGAAGAGAGGAGCTGACAAAAAGAAGATTAAGAGGAGACATGATAGTCATGTTTAAATATTTGAAGGGATGTCATGTTGAAGATGGAGCAAGCTTGTTTTCGGCTGCTCCAGAAACTAGGACACGGAGGAATGGATTCAAACTACAGAAAAAGAGATTTCACTTAAACATCAGGAAGAATTACATGGCAGTCAGAGCCGTTCAACAGTGGCATATGTTGCCCTGCAGTGTGGTGAAGTCACCTTCTTTGGAAGTTTTTAAGCAGAGGCTGGATGGCCATTTGCTGAGAGTGCTTTGAGTGTTTGTTCCTGCATGGCAGAAGGGGGTTGGACTCGATCGCCATTGTGGTCCTTCCAACTCTATGTTTCTATGATTCTACGATATGTATAGGGGAACATCAAAGAAGGCTTGTGATTTAGTCATTTCACTGTTGATTAATTATTCTGCTAAATTAATTAAGAACACAAGTGCATGCCGACTGATGTTAAACCAGGCAGTTTCAAAGCCTAACTTAACTATTTTTCAGATGGCAGTTTCTAGAAAATGACTAGAACTGGTAAACAAGCCTTTGGGCACAGGAAAATTAGTGTGGATGCTTTAAGGTTGGTCAGGGTTGCCAAGTGAGGACTCTCACAAGCCTTGTAATTCGAGGGCCAACACCCCTTATGTATGCCCATAGAGGTGACATTCCAGTTAAGTAAAGAAAATCAATCAAAGTTGGACAGAGTGTGCCATATATATATATAGTGGACCCTCCATATATACGTTCATGCCTATAAACCTCAGATTGGTTTTCTCAAACTGGATGCACAAATACGTGATCAAAATGACATGTTTTAGTTTTTGTTGTTTCACTCATGTTTCCATTTCAGGCCAGTGTGGTATAGTGCCTAGATTATTTGCATTTGGGAGATCCAGGTCCTAGACCCCACAGATTCATAATGCTCACTAGGGCCTTTGAGGCCCCTCCCTAAACTGCAAACCCCAGGATTCCATAGGATGTTGAAAGTGAAATAATAGCACTATAATAGCCTAGTGTGAAAATGGCCTAAAAGACCTCGTGTCATTCCCTTATTCCCAGCCCTACCTCACATGCTTGTTGTGAGAATAAAGTAGGGAGGAGAGTCCCGTACACTACCTTGAGTTCATTGGAGGAATGATGGGATAGAACTTCAGGTAATAATATTTCTGACAGTTCCTCATCCTCCCCAAAGCCTCTTTGAAAATCCATCATAGTAAATTTCACATACCGGGGTTTTTGGATTTTAAACCAGTTCTTGCAGGTGTTCTGTGTATGTGAACACACCTAAAAGTTTCTCCCAGAGATCAGCATACACAAATAATCTTGTTACCATGTTAGATTTTGATGCAACAGTAAAACTTCTGTTTCCAGCTACATTCTTAATGGGTTTGTCTAGCCATCCAAAGAGAGGCATGTCATTTTGGATTATTTCTCCAACAAAATAGCTACGGAGAAGAAAAAGAAAGGACTGGCTATAGGAAACAACCGATCATGGCAGAGGAAACAACGGCAAGGTTCCTCAGTAATTTTGCTCAAATAGTAACCACCCAATATTTCCTTAATCCAACGAAAATGCTAACATTTTTGATGAATACTAGAAAAGGAAGGAGAGAAGTACATTTATTACAGGAATATCTAACATCACTCTTACACAGTAACTTGTGTTTTTAATAGAATCCCCATGCTTTATCAAAGTATTGAATTACAAATCAAGAATGCATATTCAGGATCTTTTATAGATTTATACTATAGTACCTTCAATGTGGAAAGCCAGCATGAGATAGCAGTTTGAATGTTGGACTATGATCTGAAGACCTGGGTTCAATTCCCTGCTTGGCCATAGAAACCCACTGAGTGACTCTAGGCACATCACACACTCTCAGCCCGAGAAAACCCTGGGACCATTTCCGCACTAGACTGTTATAGCGCTACAATTCCACCTTCAACATCCTATGGAATCCTGGGGTTTGTAGTTTCGGGAGGGGCCAGATGGCCCCTCCCGTAACTGCAAACCCCAGGATTCCATAGGATGTTGAAGGTGGAATCATAGCGCTATAACAGTCTAGCGCGGTAACGGCCTGTGATAAGTTCACCTTAGGGTTGCCATAAGTTGGAAATGACTTGAAGATACATCACAATACCAACTAGCAATGTTGGTGGTGTTACTGCCCTGGCTAGCCCGAGCTTTGGGGATATTAAAAAGATATCATTTGATATCACTAATTTGGCTTCACATATTCCTTCCACGTGCTTGCGAGGCCCCCGGACAAGCACGCATACAGGCTCGGCCGATTATCGCCGTAATATTCCTAGACAATACAGGCAGGCCAGAAAACAGCCAACTCGCTGCTTTAGGAGACCTCAAGGCAAGTACCTCCATCAGATATGCGAGCAACTCTCAAAAGATCCTCTGCCCCGCGCTGGCAGCTTGATGATCAAGCTATACAACGCTCAAGTATTCCGTGTTTGCATACCGGCTACTCTATTGAGAAATTCAGCTCTAATTCAATCATTCAAATTCTGACCTTTCGGAGGCTTTGTCTCCAGCTCCAAATCTATTGTTTTCCCCTAAGTCCGACCTAGCCTGCGGTCACAATTCTCCTTATAAAAACCCCTGACTTTGAGCGCTTCCTTGGATTGCTCCCGAGTTCCAGACTGCCTTGCTTGGCGAGCTTCCCCTCAGCTCCACGTGCTGAGATACATCGAACCCCAGCTTCGCTTTCCATTTTCCTCCGGACTTCAGGACAGGTTTCGTATCACCCGAACCAGTTATCCCTCTAAAAATCCCGCTATCTTACTCACACCTTTATTTTCCTTAGTTATCTGTGTGTTTGTGTTGCTTACATCGTGTGCCTGTATTTAATAAAGACTATTCATTATTTTTAAAACCGGTCTGCTTCTTGACTTGGCCTGACCCCGTAGACACTGGGTTGCAAGATCCTGCTAAGTTACCCTGCCTCTCGTTCTGCCAACTTGTGCTCTGAACTAATTTCCCCAACTTGTATAATTTTGGTAGCAATTTGGTGTCCCTCCAGGGACCCCCAGAAAACAGGGTAGCAGTGGTTCTTTACAAATTATATGACACAGTCCTTCCCTCAAAGACTTTACAATCCAAAATTTGTGGAAGAAGACCCCCCATGTGCCTTACCCAGTGACATACACACTGTCTTTGTGTGAGGAATACACACACACCGTATGGAGTGACACACCTGTGCTTTCAGTATTCTGGAATCTGAACTGACCCCTTTCCTAATGTCTTGCATCCTACAGTGGCAGCTAATTTTCCTTAAATGTCCATTTGCAAAATGCTAAATCTATATTTATTTATTTGTTTGTTTGTTTACTGAGGACAAGCACAGTAGAAAAAAGTAGGAAGGGGAAAGGAAATTCTATTCATATGTTATATGTCATGTCATATGTGTCATAAGAACAGAGATCATCAAGACAAGATGGAGGAAGGGAAAGGAACCAGATTTTAAATGAAAGCCAAACTTCGTGGAGAATGCTTTCTTCTACAGTGTGTACACACAGAGAGATGCACAGGCAGAGAAAGAGAAAAAAATGTTGATAATTGTTCAGCTACTTGACTGAAATCATTTCTATTCCTCCTCAGTGATTAAGGAGCAGGTGGAAGTGGGGATAGAAAGCATCATGGCTGCTAATGCAAGAAACCCTCAGAGCCTCCACCTTCCCCTGAAATGTACCCAAATGGAAGGGTGCGGGGGAAAGGAAGGGAAGAGTTGAAGGGATGGTAGGAATAAAAGACTAGTTAGTAGGTAAGAGGCAATAGGAACTTCCTCCAGGGCAGCTAATTGTGGAAACAGGCATGGGGGAAACAAAACTAGGGTGGGGTGCCCCAAAGTATTGAATAATATGGCAACTCTATTCCACCAGAGCCAGAAAATTGTGACTGGCAGCAGGGGTGGCTGCCGCCATTCCCACTGTTGCTCACATTCTTACCTACAACCACTGGCCATACGATCAAAGTTTTGGAGGCTCCGTCCTGCTTCAGAACCTTGCAGAATGCTTTACAACATGAGTTTTTTGCCCTTTCACTCTGCACCTCTGCAGCCAGAGCTCATGCTACCAAAGGGCTTCTGAATTATAATACTGGTTCCACCCCCAAATTTCTCTAATATTTCATTTCTGGGCATGTTCTAGAGCATGTGGCAGCCTCTTAGCTCCAGAGATTTCTGGATGAAACGGATTATCTAGATCTAGAGAGGTGTGGGGGAGCTGTGTGCCTCTCTCAGTGGGAATGGAGGGACACTTCCTTCCTCATCAGATACAGGCATAGAATGTTCAGCTGTATGAACTGTATGAAGCCACATGCCTCTCTCCACTGAGGAAGGAGACGGATGCTCCTTCCTTGGCCAAGAGAGGTGCAGTAGGGAGCCACGCACCAGGGCGTGAGATGAAGGAAGGAACAGAGGGAAGGGAAAGTGAGTAGTGTGAGTGATGGAGTTCAAGAAGCCACTGATAACAATTCAGTGAGGAAGAAAAGTGAGGACTGTTTAAAGAAATTAGGGTGGATGTACAAAAGCTTTAAGACAAGCTGAGATTTACAAGACCCATGAGTAAGAAACGGAAGAAGGCAAAAACCACCAAATTAGAATACAAACATATAGCCAGCTCAGGCTTGCTAGAGAGGTTACAAGGGGAGGGAGGACTAAGGGATGTTTGGGCCAAGAAGAAAAGCAAGGAAACTAAAAGGGCCACAGCATAGAGAAAAAGGTGAAATGTTGACAGTGGACAGGGAAAAGGCCAAAGTCCTTAATACCTTCTTTGCCTCACCCTTGTTCCAAAAGGAAAAGAGTGTGCTAACTGGTAAAAATTGAATAAATCATGCAATAAGAGGACTACAGCCTCAAGTAGGTAAAGAGATAGTAATGGAATACCTAGCTTGTTGTTGCTGTTGTCGTGTGCCTTCAGGTCATTTCTGACTCATGGTGACCCTAAGGAAGGGGTCCACTATTCTACAGTGGAACAGACTGTCATGAAGGCTTGTAAAGCAGTGGATGCCTTTAAATATGATTCTATGATTCTATATGTGGGTTCCTGCATGGCAGGGGGTTAGACTGGATGGCCCCGTGGTCTCTTCCAACTCTATGATTCTATGATTCTGTGTTTCAGGAGTGTTTTAGTTTAGTTTTTACTTCTCTGACATGAGGTTGAACTAGATGACCATGCCAGTCCTTTCCAACTCTGTGATTCTATAAGCAAGAGCTTCCTGCGAGGACACAAGGTAATGGATAGAGGGTCAGGAGAGTAATGATGTGGGTGGTGAAGTTCAAGAAGCAAGGGTGGGACGCGAAGCAAAAAAGAGCAGAAGCGAAGAGAGAGTGAGCACTGTGAAACGCAGAGAGCAAGAAGCAAGGGAAGGGCACACGGCAAGGCTGAGAGCAGAAGTGAGAACGACTGCTGTGAGGGAAGAATGTGAGAAGCCAAGGAGGGCAGGAGGTGAGGGAAGGGAGAGGGAGGAAAAGGAAAGAGGGGAACGGACAGAGGAGAAGGGGAGAGGGGGAAGTTGTACGATGCCCAGAGCAAGAATGGGGGTTTCCAAAGGTGTAGGTCAGGGCTTTCCAAACGGTGCGTTGTGACGCATTAGTGTGTTGCCTGTAGTGTGTAAGTGTGTCACTTCCCCGGTTGAGAAGACCCCCCCGCCAGCCTGGCCCACTGCCATTGCTCTTGCTGGGGTCTTTCCCCGGCAAGAGCGACAGCAGTGGGCAAGGATCGGGTGGGAGGGGGCTGCCTTTCCTCTGCCATCACTCTCACTGGGGCCTTTCCTGGCGAGGGCGACGGCAGCAACAAGGATTGGGTGGGAGGGGGCTGCCTTTCCCCTGCCGTCGCTCTCGCTGGGGCCTTTCCTGGCGAGGATGACAGCACCAAGCCAGGATCAGGGGGGCTGCCTTTCCTCACCCTAGATACGCCTCTGGGTACCTCCAGTTTGCTAATAAAACTGAATTACTGTGTCCCGAAATGATACATGCCGAAAAAGTGTGTCACCAGCATGAAAAATTTGGAAAGCTCTGGTGTAGGTGAATCAATTGGCAAAGGAGAAATTTAGAAGCAGAGTAAAGGAAGCAAGGAAGCAGAAGTCCAATAGGATTGTTTGTCTTGAGAGTATGGTACGGGCTATTGAATTGTACAAACGTGCTACTAAGTTCAATATGCATAAGAAATGTATATTTTTCTATGTATTTATTTCTATTTGTCAGGAAGGCCATTCACCTCTACAATGTAAAATTTCTCAGAGAAACAAAAGAGGGAGAATAAGGGTAAGAATACAGAAGATATTTTATATCAAGGAGAAATACAAGAAATGTATTGGGGGACCAATCTGCCACACTGTATTGACATTTGCTTTGAAATATTTTTTTTTCTTACACCAAGGAATACCTTTCAAAGTTTTTTGAGGGGGTAATCTTTTGCAATGAAAGCAACAGGAGTAAGTGCCGGACTGTATCCACAATATTGACTATGTAATTGGACAACATTTCCCATCTGCTGCAGAGAGTACAGCCTGCAAGCAAAGATGACACGAGATTTTTCAACCAACATCTGGAGATTTTTAAGCACAGGCTGGATGGCCAACTGTTGGGAGTGCTTTGATGTGGATTCCTGCATGGCGAGAGGTTGGACTAGATGGTTCCTGTGGTCTCTTCCAACTCTATGATTCTATGGCTCTATGATTCTATGATTCTATGAGACCTGGGGTGCATGGGACATCTATGAAGAGGTGCTGCAACCCCATGTCTCTGCCAGTTCTCTTGTAGCAAAGCGAGCCATGGATGGAATATGTGGATGGAACACTTACATGCAGCAGAGTTCCCAAGAGAACATTCCTAACAAATAGGCTTTAGCATCCACACAATTAAAACAAGTAAATGAGCCATGGGAAAGTACACTAGAGGAGTGAGAATCTTACAGTTTCACTGGCTTCTTTTGGCCTTTCAGGCCCATCTCAAAGTGCTGGTTATGACTTCTTAAGTCCTGTATGGCTTGGTGGCTTGGAATTAGGTTGCTTATAAATTCAGGCCACACATGTGTCCCATCAATATCTGATGTATGTACAGTTGGGACAGGGAAGAAGGGTGTTTTTTTGTTTGAGAGCAAGCCCAATGAAAAACACCATGCTCCATCTCTAATAGATTTCTACCACTGTGAACAATCCGAAAACTTTTATCTCCTGGTAGACATTTTGACACACAAGTACATGAATTGTAGTTATTCCTGGTATTTCTTTCTTCATCTCCAAATGGTTATTTTTAAGTAACCTGCTGCCCCAGAGGGCAGAAAAGAAAGTTGTGAACAATAAGAGCATTTTGATAGTGTGTGTGTATAGGACTGGAGTAGCTCAATGGTTTAAAGGGTTCCAGTTTCAACCCCCTCTCCTCAGCATCTTTAAGTAAGGTGAAGAAAGACCTCTATCTGAAACCCTAAAGACCTGCTGCCAGTCAGTTTAGTCTGTTGCACTAATTACAGTACAAATGGTAATGATCTAGATGGACCGACAGTCACAGGTGGTATTAGGCTGCAACTTACATTCTTGACAGAGATCTGAACTTTTTGATTACAACTGCAAGAATTTCTCAGCCAGCTAAGTGGGTTCTTGAAATTCTTCAAGCAGAGACTGGGCAGCGATGTGTTGGGGTAGTCTAAACACTCTGGATTTCTTGCATGAGACAGGGGATTGGAGAAACAATGTCCACATTTCTAGATTTTAGTTTTTCATGGCTGTTAGTCAGATTGGATGTTTTGATGAAGAGGTGAGATATAGATTTCCTATAAAATTAAACAGAGAAACAAGCCAAATAATCTCTGGAAAGAAAACAAAAAACTGATTTTTAAAAATTAATGAACAAATTAATGAAAGGTAGCCTTAGATTACAGCTGTACAGTAGCCAAGCATATTTGGCCAGTTTTATGTGTCTGGTTTGGGAATTCTTAACAAGTGCATAGTTTTATATCCAAACCAAAGAAGCTATTTTCAACAGCATATTTTTTAGATATGCATGGTATGAAGCTGATTTTCTGTCATGCTATCTTTAGACATGTTACCATAAAAAGACAAATTTAACCCCTTCAGTTGTGTGATATGGAACACTGGACTCACAAAGAAAAAGTTCTAAGCTGCTTCATTGGAGCAAGAAATTTCCATCAGATACATAGAATGACCCACAGACTTATCAGCTTTGGAAAAATATACAGAATCTGCACCCCATTTCCCTTCCAATATTAGGAGCTTTAAAAAATCATTTACCTTTGCTCTCCTGTGTGTTTTTGAGCATCTTGACCCCTGTACCTTGCATTGGTTCTTGCTCGTTCACAAACCGAAGAAACCATCTCCTTCGTAACTGTCTCAGTTCAGAGTTTCTGGACATCAGCCACCGTGGCCCATACTTCTGGTCTGGTGTTGGTCCATGGAGCATATCCATGTTCACAATGAGTTTAGGAATCAAATGCTGATTGTTCACCTGTCTAGTATCTGTATCTCCAGCAGGTAACAAAATATCTGTGGCTGGTAGGGCCTGATTTCCAGAGGTCCCACGAAAACCTTGCTGGAGAATCAAGCGGGATCGCTGTAGGAGAAGAAGACTGCCAGCCATCAGATAAGCGGCTGTGAGAAAAAAGAGCAGAAACTGGGTCCTCCAAAGAAATTTCTGTGGTCTAGAAAAAGGTTTGGCCATACCCTTACCTTGGGTTCCTCACACCTTCAGAATGGCCTTGAAGCCGCTGATAGGCTTCTCAATAGTTCCTCCCACAGGAACATCTCATTATCTTGGAACATGTCCTTTCTCAAAAATATTTTCTTCCACTGTCATTTCCAAGAGCATACCCATGGTCTTCTGTATCTAGGAGGCTCTGGAGATTTAGGATATCCGATTTACCAGTGCCGACCACTGCCAACTTTTTCTTTGTGGTCCATCATAGCTTAGAGATGAAAGTCTCCAAATCTGCAATATTAAAGCAAAGTTTTTTGAACTCCAACTAAAAGTGATTTATTCTCATGGCACATTCATTTCCTGTTAGCTAAACTTTGCTCCATCACCTATTGTTTATCATTCTACATTCGTAAGGCAATAATGATATAAGAATGTTTGGGGTGGAAGAGAAGTAAATCACTGATCTTCAGTTGTATGTAGGCAATCTTCACTCTCTTTTGTCTTAATTCAAAAGGAAGACTATAATGGGAAAACTTTGTAATATATGACAGCTCCAATGTCACACCCCTCTATTTAAAATAGGGCACATGTATTGGTAAGAAGGAAAAAAATTAGCAAATTTACATTACCAGGACTGTTAATCGTGGCATGCCACCTTTTTTGTGTATCAAAATATATATTTTAGAAGAAATATGTACATTTTAAATGACAATTCCTGTACTAAAAAAAAAATATCACAGAATATAATAGACCTATCCTAGAACATATGCAAAACTGAGACACACCGTAAAGGTCTGACCACCCACGTCTCTTGTTGATCAAGCTAAGGTCCTTCCGCACGAGGAGAGTTAATCACTCCGTGGCGTTACTTACCGATTCTTCTCGGGTCCGAAGTAACGCAGACTTTCCCTTGAGCCCTTCTGCAGGGCTCCTCCATTAGTCCAGGGCGAACCGGAGCAGTGCGAGGTCTTTAGATCCGCGCTGCTCTGGCTGAAAATGGCAGCTTCCTGTGGCTTCCAGCTTCATGGGTGCGGACCAACTGCTGACGCTGGCCACACCCACAGCCCGCCCTCCGCTGATCGCAGGCTTGCATTGGTGCGAGCCTGCGCATCTGCACAGGTAAGCAGGAACGCAATGGCGCGTTCCAGAAAATTGAAAGACCGGATTTTTCTTGTCTTTACTTAGCGTGCTGGAGGACCACTTGGGGGCAGTTTGGATCAGACTAAGGTGCAGAACTAGATTAAATAGTCCACACCTAGTCCGATCCAAGGTGTGGACGACCTCCGTGCCAGAACGCCTTGGTCCGTTTTAACATCCACGTGCGGAAAGGGCCTAAGTTAAATTTCTTAGGACATTTTTTTTTCCTGGGAAAGGAAGGAAGGAAGAAAGGAAGGAAGATCCCAGAGGGAGAGAAGAAGAAGAAGGCACAGCTCCATCCTGCCTAGGCCCAGAAGCAGATAGAAGGGTTTCCCTCTATCCCAACTGCCACTGCTGTAGCCTTGAGAAAGTCAGTAAAGTGATAGCCCATTTTCTCTTCAGACAAATAGGATAGAGAATTTTATGAAGCTGTGTGTGTACAGCCTGACTTGCAACAAGTTCTCCTTTGTTAACTAATACGTTGTCTGATCTTCCTTCATCTTGGGTAGGGGAGAAGATCTGACTGTGTATGTATTCTAATTTCAGATATTTTTTTTTCTTGGTCATATTAGAATACCCAAAAGCCAGTGAAACGCTACAGAGCATATGACCAATCCCACCCTCAAGTCAAATATACCACACTCTGTTGCAAATTACTAGGAGCAGTTTCATTGTTGCCTGGCAGTCAGAGTGTACTAATACTGATCCTGATGACAGGGAGATCTCCTTCTCCAAGGAGGAAAAAACAACAATTTAGCTGCAGTTCCCAGCACCAGCACAGCCCAAATGCATTAGCTAAAACAGAGCTTTCTAAATGGTGTGCCGTGGCACGTTAGTGTGTCGCCGGAAGGGTATAGGTGTGTCACCTACAATCTTGGAAATGTATGTTATTATTTATAAATCATATATTTTTAAAAATATATGAAAGGTTTTCATGAGATACGTTATGTTCCCATACATTTTGTTATTATAATTTACGTATGTGTCTGTATTTCTTATAAGGGATTAATTTAACCTCTGGTTTGCTAGTAAAACTGAAATACCGTGTTGCGAAATGATATGTGTCTAAAATGTTTGGAAAGTTCTGAAAGTTCTGAAAAGTTTGGAAAGCTCTCAGCTAAAGTATGGGAAAAGAACGAGCACAATTTATTAATATAACAACAAAATCAGCAACTCTAACAAGTATGGGGTGAACGGCAGACAGGACAAGGTGACCTAGCCTCTGGTTTGGGTGCAGTCATACAACCACTTTCTGTTCCAGCAACCATATTTGTGAGGTGTTTGAGCTTGCTGTTATGTGCCTTCAAGTTGGCTCTGACTTATGGCAAGTCTATCCTGGTTCAGAAGCGGTATGCCATTCAAGCTGGGAGAGCGTGACTTCCACAAGATCACCCATGGGTTTCTGTGGCTGAGCAGGGATTCAAAACCTGGTCTCCCAGGGCTGGTATGATATAGTATCATAGAATCATAGAGTTGGAAGAGACCCCAGGGGCCATCCAGTCCAACCCCCTTCTGCCATGCAGGAACCCACATCAAAGCACTCCGAACAGATGGCCATCCAGCCTCTGCTTAAAAACCTCCAAAGAAGATATAGTGGTTTGAACATTGAACATTGGAACTCTGGAGAGGAGGATTCAAATCCTCAATTGGCCCTGGAAACCCACTGGGTGACCTCGGGCAAGACATACGCTCTCAGCCTCAGAGGGAGGCAAAGGCACTTCCTAACAAATCTTGCCAAAAAAAACCCCATGATAGGTTCACCCTATGGCCACCATAAGTCAGAAATGACTTGAAGTCACACAGCAACTCCCAGAGTTCTGGTCCAACACTCAAAGGAACCACAAAACTTGTTCTTTTCAAGATATTTGGGGAGACATTTTAAAAATAAACCCTCCAGGACTCACACCAACATGTAGATGGAAAAGTGTGGACCAAGAGGGAACTCAAAATTGTCCTCTAGCTCGTCAACACTCCCCTCCTTAAAGATACCTTGGAGCATTTACCAGCACTGACCCTTTTCACTACACAACGCTGCCATCTGTATCCATCCCAGTACATATTTAAAGGGTTCTCTCATGCTGTAAGTGTCTCTGATAATCCCAGGGTCTGGCCATACTATACAGTAAGTGATGGTGGTGGGGACTACAAATTTGGCCAATCCATTTTTTTAGGTAAAAAGAAATTCTATGTTGTCCACAGCACAACCAGTTAATTTTCACATCCCAAGGTGGGTGATTAGCATTACAAAAGGATGGTGAGCATTACAAAATACTATTAGCCTCAAAAGAATTATGGGTTGATATAACCTCAGAGTCTCAGCATGGGATGTTTCTTATCCAGAGACAGGTAAAAGCAGTCTACACTCTACATGCATTTATCCCACTATAAAAGGCAAGAGTGTGGGATGTGACCAACTTGATGGGTCTTACAGTTCACTGTCTTACATGGTCACATAGCTATGTGCATATTTTTGAACAAGTAGACATTTAAGGCTTCTACACGCTCTAGTTAAAAAGGCTTTCCCTTCTTTCTAGGGGTTCAAGATTTCTGAAGCTTGTCAGGCATTCCTAGCCAGCACTAGGGCCTCACTGGCCTCTTTGTTATGGTGATTTACACAGTGGCTGGATTGTCCCTGAGAGAGAAAAGCACTTTTTATGTTTTAGGTAACCTTTAACCTCTTAGTACAAATGAAAGACGGCTTCTGGCCAAGACTCTTCTCTGTGTTTCCAAAGAGCGTGTTTGCTGGGGAAGCAGTTTGGCAGAGGAAAAAGAAAACATTATGTTTCTTGTTTAACTTGCAGGATAGTTAATGAAACATTTGCAACATTTGTCCCTGATTCCAGATGAAATATTACATAAAAATGGAGTAACTGAAACATCTAAGCTGTGTGAATGCTAAGAGGCTTCAGCAGATGAGAATGCAAGGCATCTTAGGGATATGTGAATCTCTAGCTTTGCTTTTCCACGTATCCAATATAATGTCCAATTTTGGAAAATTCCATTCATTTTGGACCAAATGAAATTCTGTAACATTCCTAACACACTGAGGTATGCTGGTGCACATTTAAAGAGACAGCATACCATGTAGGGTTAAATGACCCTGAAACCACATTTTTAGCTCCAAAAGTACATACAGAAATGTGTCTATTTGGAAAAAGTTGCATATGCACACATATAAATTACATAAGGTTGAATACAAAACTGTTTATGACAGAGAGAGTTGCATATGAAAATAAATGCTGATTTGTGTGCATTTTTTAAAAATTACAGATTGGTGTAGAATCGAGAAAGAATACATTTATAATTAAATATATACAAAACCAACAAGGACCAAGAATAGACTGATTCATTCACCGTCAGCTGCTGTTGTTGTCACTCCTTCCACCCCTCCATTTCCAAACAGAACCAGAAGCCCCACTGGCTAAGAGCAGATCAGGGACTGGGTTGGTCCAGCATGAGATCCAAGGAAGATGACAACAGTGAGAAAGGAACACAAAGAAATATGGGACACAGTGGGGACTACTATTCATTGGCCCCTTTCGCATGGCATTTGTCATGCGAAAGGGCCTCTGGAGTGTCGTGTGATTGTGAGGAGTATTTCAGATGACGTCCTCACAATCGCGTGACGCTGCCGGGGCCGGCAGGCGCCAATCACACACTATATCATTTTCAGCTTTTAGCCGAAAATGGTGCACGATCATGCATCGCTCCAGGGCCCCACATGCATTTACCGTCCATGTGGAGCTCCAGAGCCGCGGCCCTCGTGCTTCCTCCTCCAGTGCAGCCTGGGAAAATACCCGGCTGTGCTGTGGAAGGAAGCAGAGCCCTCATGTTGCCTGCCAGCTGGCAGGCAACTCGTGCAGAGCGGAAGCAGTGGGGACACAAGAGCCTCACAGAAGAGGCTGCTCGCATGATCCCCGTGCGACCATGCTGGATGCAGGCAAGTTGCTGAAAGGGCCATAGAATCCTAGAATCATAAAGCTGGAAGAAGCTCCATAGACAATAGAGTCCAACTTCCCACTCTGTGAAGGAAACCCAGCTAGAGCTTCTTCAGCAAGTAGCTTTCTAACTATTTCCACTATCAAATGCCTCTTACTGTCCAGATGTTCCTTCTAATATTCAGTTGAAACCTACTGTCCTGTAACCAGTGGCAGAGTTTGGAGTGTGTGGAGGGCGGGCAGGAGGGCGCGTGGCCACTGTGCATGGGGGTGTGGCTACAGGCCAGGACACCCCAAAAACATTGCCACCTGGGGCGAACCGCCCCACCTCCTGTCCCTATGCGACTGCCTGTAACTGAAAACCATAAGGCCTGATCCTGCCTGCTAGGGCAGCAAAGAACAAACCCGTATTTCTCTCTCTGTGACACCCCTTGAGATATTTATAAAGAGTGCAGTCAAGTCACCTCTCAGTCTTCTTTTCACCAGGTTGAATATGCCCAGCTCTCTCAACTTTACCTGATATCTTATGTTCTCCATAGCTCTTATCGTCCTTCTTACCAGCCTTGTAAATCAAGATATATTGTTGGCTGCGCCCAATGTTTCTTAAATGTTTTCACCAAGGGTAGGATAAACCCGCAATGCATTCTACTACCACTGATGAAGATGGATAAGAATATCAAAACTAAGAGTGCACTTTGGATTTGGGCAAAGATCAAGCCAGATCCAGTTATTTCTGACTGGTTCTTCTGTTCCATAAAGTAAGCCTCCTTCTAAAACCACCAAGGAACAAAAGCTGGACCTCAACCAAACCTTCCTGCAGGCTGCAGGCTTCAGACTTCATAACAGAAAGAGATGCTACCACGCACACGCATACATGTACACCAATGCATCTTGCAGGTTTTGTTTGTGTGAAAACATCCAAGTTGTTAGGAAGGTTTGAGTGAGTGCCAGGTCTACTTTCTAATCTTAGGGCACACTTTACAAGAGTTCTGTAATCCCTGTGCTGGATGGGATTGTGAGATGGCCATTCTTTAAATTTACTTCCTGATTTTAAAAGTCTTAAACTCATTTTCAAGAAATGTTAAGTCCTTAATCCATGGTAGGATGTAGTACTGTTACTTCTGAAACTTTGCCAGTTTCTTCCCAGGGAATACCTCTATGACTTTCATTCAAATTGTACCCCTCCCCCAAAATGGCAGGAATGAAGCCCCCCTCGAAATTAGACTATTTCCACACTACACTGTTATAGTGCTATTATTCCACTTGCAATTTCCAATAGAATCCTGGGTTTGCAGTTTAGGGACGGGCATTTGGAATTCTCAGACAGAGAGCTCTTGGGCCTCTTTAAACTACATATATTAGAAAAAGATTAGAACAGATTACAAAGGAGTCTATTTGCAAGTGTCTGCATGACAATGCAGTGATTACTAGACACCGGCATGGATTTGACATGAACAAATCCTGCCAAGCTAATCTTTTTTTTTTTTTTTATTAGACCACTAGTTTAGTAGATGATGGGAATGCTATAGATGTCATATGTCTGGATAAAGCTCCCAATGATACTTTCAATAGCAAACTGATCCAGTGTGGAACAGATGGAAACACTGTCAGATGGATACATAATTGATTGGCAAGTCATGTTCAAAGAGTCATAATCAATGGCTGCACTTCAAACTGGAGGGTGGTCTTCAGTGGAACGATGCAGGTTTCTGTCCTGAAGCCAACAGTCTTTAGTATTTTTTATCACTGACTCAGATTATGGGTTAGAGATAATCCCGATCAAGTTTGTGGTCAATACAAAACTGGGAGAGGTAGCAAACACATTGGAAGTCAGGACGGAATTCAAAAGGACTTTTATAAACTAGAAAATTGAGCTGAAACCTATGGAATGAAATTCAACAAAGACAAATCCAAAATTCTACATTTAGACCACAAAAATCAAAGACATAGTACAGGATGGGGGGATATTTGGCTTAGCAGTAAATACATGTGAAAAGGACCTTGGGATTATTGTTCGCATAAATTGAACATGACCCAGCAGTGTGATGCTGCAGCAAAGGCAGCAAATAATATTCTAGCCTGTATTAACAGAACTACAATTTTCAAATCAAGGGAAGCAATAGTCCCACTGTATATTGCACTAGCATATATACCTGGTGTTGTCCAGCATTTTATTTTCTCATAGGTAATACTTGTTAGAAAGATTTGAGATCCTGTGTCTCTAATTCCCCAAACTACCTTGTCCAGTACCTGTAACTTTCCCCCATATTCCCCAACCTAAGATGTGTTCAGAGTTATTAATATACAGCGGTTGGGTTCCTGAGGAATATACTGCCCTCCTCCTTGCTGCTAGGCCACATCTCCACAGCAGCTGGCCTATTCAGAGCTCTCTGGTTGAGAATTCTAAAGGCCCTTCCCTAAACTGCCAACCCCAGGATTCCATAGAGTCTTCTTAGGCAGCCAATCATATGAGGTCTTCTCTGCCTGACATGGATAAACAGATAAACTTTGACTTTTATATATTAGATTAGTCAAGCCTTGTCTAGAGTACCGCGTTCAGTTCTCGGAGCCTCACTTCAAGAAAGATATAGATAAATTCAAGGAAGTTTAGAGAAGGGCAACAGGGATGATAAGAAGTACGAAAAACAAAATGTATGAGGAAGGGTTGATGGAACTGGGCTTGTTCAACCTGGTGACTCAGGGGTGACATGATTGCATATTTTAGATATCTAAAAGGCTGCCAGAGAGAAGAAAGTGCAGGTTTGTTTTCTGCTGCCACAGTGGGCCAGACTGGATCTCTTAAGTAGATTTAAGTTTTAAGTAGAGTAGAGGGCAGATTTCAACTGCACATTAGAAGCCACCTTTTAACAGTAAGAGTGGTTTGGCAATGGAACCAATTGCCTCGAGAAGTGGTAGTGTCTCCTTCCCTGGATGTTTTTAAAAAGGGGCTGGACAGATACTGACTGAGGATGCTTTAACTGGAGATCCTGCTTTAAGCTGGGGGTTAGACTCGATGGTGGATGGATCTCCTTCCAACTTTATGATTCTATGATTCTTGGTCTCACTACCATCACAGGTATACCTGGTGAAGTTATGTGAGTGGATCTTCACAGTGGATGCTTTCAGGATGGTGGAGATCCCTTCTGTAGGAGGCTATGCTACCCTTCTGTCTGCTCTCTTTTCGCCAGAAGGAAATGACCTCCATTTAAACATTGGACTATGATTCTGGAAACCAGGGTTCAAATCCCCACTTGACCATGGAAGGCCACCAGGTGACCTTGGGCAAGTCACACTCTTTCAGCCTCAGAGGAAGGCAAAGGGAAACCTTATCAAGAAAACCTCATGATAGGTTTACTTTATAAGTCAGAAATGACTTGAAGGCACACAACAACAGATGGAACACAGACAGACAAGGTAGCAGAAAGCAAAGTGGTAAACACCAATAAAGCCGACCTGAGTCTTTTTATTTGGTTAGGAAGATGCATCAATTAATTTTTTAATGGTAGGGGGATGTGTTCATATATCAACTTGTGCAGAACAAAGGAAGGAGATACTGACCCACTTCTATTTCAGCAGGTCAACTTCGCTTCCAACAGCTGTCATAAAATGATACATGACAGCTTCCACTGAGAATACTGATCTTTCATTCATTTTACACACTTTCACACTTATGTACACCTTTAAATTATTTGAAGGAACAACTTTACAAGTCCACAAAAATGTTCCCTAAAACTCCCCAAAGCCTGGAAATTGCTGTTGTTAACACCATTAACAACATTACTTAGGTAACATATATATTGATAAGCTATCCTATATCATCATTCATACCAGCTTTAAAGTACCAAAAGACTATTTGTCTTTTCAACTGTCATTGTAATCCTGATCTCCACAGCAATATCATCCAGAGGAGAAGAAGGAAATAAAAAACATGAGGAATTAAGCTATACAGCTTGGAGAGAAATAATGTCTATCGTTTTCTGTGAGGAATGAGACAGCGTTATTCCCCATTTTTTTTCTTAGATGGTGTGCCTTCTCTCTCTCTCCCTCTCTCTTTTAACTGTTTGAGGACTAGGAACCTTACAGAGAAGGTTCTCTGATCTGATAACATACTCCACAGAGTTTTCTAGTGAGTCTGTAAATGTTTGGAGGTTATTTTTATTTCTGGTTTGTGAATCACAGGGCTACCATATTACGTAGAATTGTAAGTCACAGATCTAGGAAAAGACGGAAACCACAGAAAACCATTTCCACTGTGCTGCTCAGAATCAGGAAGGCACAATACTGCACAATGTCACGTTGCCTCCATGTGAGATGTTGTAACTGCACTAACGCAACCCTAGGGATGTAAAGGGCATTTGCAAATGTTCTTGTCCCCTGATGAGGAAGGACGTCCAGAGAAGCGGAAGTTTGCAGGGGGGGTTCTATGTTAGTGGGGTGGTGAATCCACTCAGGGGTATTATCCAATCTTTAACAGAGTCATCCACCATGCTGAGCCTATTTTGGAGATAAGTTTCCCCTCCTTAGAGAGCTCCCCTAAAGTTCAGACTAAGGCCATTTCTGCACTAGACTGTTTTAGTGCTATTATTCCACATTCAACATCCTATGGTTTGCAGTTTCAGGAGGGGCCCTAAGTGGAAAAGTGAAAGTGGAATACTAACAATATAGCAGTCTAGTGCAGAAATGGTCTAAAACCCAAGCAAGATTTGCTTCCTACTGCCAAAGAAGCCACTAGCTGCCAGTCATCTTGACATGTCTTTGTCAGCTATTGTGAGATTGTTTCATACTTCCGCGGGAGTGAAAAGACTGGTATTTTCCCCGAACTTTTTGTTTTCTGTGTTTTTGTACATACAAGAATTTCATGCAAACCTCCTCCATGTTTTCTATCTTCAAACAAAACAAAACAAAAAACCCTGCTTCTATGAGGATCATGATCTCACAGTTGTGCAGCTTTGCCCAGCCAGCGTCAGACCTGGGAACCTCTTTCAACTGTCTTTATTCTGGAATTAATACTGTTGGACTGATGCTTTAAAAAGGAAGTGAGGACAGATACTTTTCCCTAGGACCTTATAATCTTAGGTTCAGTACAAAAGACAAGAAAGGGAGATGGAAGCATGACTAACCAGACAGTGAATATCTAGTTTGTGTAGCGAGGGTGCTTTCTGGGCATTGTACATCCTCTTTTAAGTACACCTGTACTTGGCATGCATCTCTCCTCCACCCCAGACATCCTTCTGCTTTGGGTTGTAACTGCTTTGGAGCAGATTTAGAACTTTGCCACTGATGACCTCACTTGATAGCCACTAGCCACTATTTTTATTGACCACTCATGATAACATGCCTGGTTGATAGATTGGTACCATTAAAGAATGGTCACTGCAGTTTCAGCTTTGAGAACCAAATAATAAACACTGTACAGCAGACTCCATCCTCTCCACACACACACACTCATAGAGCCACAAAAGATGATAATACCAAGGAGATGATAAGCAGTCATGGATGACAGATAAATTTTGTCTTCTGTGCAGAGTTTCATTAAATATGTTGCACAGCAAAGAAATTCAGGTCAGTGCAGGCTATAGCTTGCCTCCATGGCTTTAACATGAATATTATGACATTTAGGCTTGTTTCTTGATGCTGCTCTTTTTGTTCGCTGTCTATGTAGGGAGTATAGAAAAGGAAGATGCTAGAAATGGCAAAACTAAGGCTAGGATCCAATTGTGTACAACTGGATCTTGCTTGTTCCCCAAGAACTGGCAGACCCCTCCACCCTACAGCCTCCTGTACCCCAAAGCTCTATGAGGCTTGGAAACCCACTGTAGCAGGGTTTTGGTGCCATGTAACAGAGTCGTGATTTTCCTGCGTTGGATACCAAAGTGTCCATTTCATCTTAGACTAAGTAAAACAAATCAGTAACAGGCTATAGCAGTTGACGGACAAGATCTGAGTTAAGATTTCCAGGCTCCTGAATACTGTACCCTAGGATTCAGGGTAGGGCAGTTATGTTCTCAGGTTGGTGGCATTTGGATCTCTTTTACACTACACAGTTACAGCCCTTTGATACCACTCTGCCATGACTGCAACCTATGGAATCCTGGGATTTGTAGTTGTTTGATAAGCTACATCTCTCTGGCAGAGAAATTTAAAGACTTCACTAAACTACAGGTCACAGAATTTTTTAACATGAAACATGACACTTACAGTGATATCAAAGTATTACAACTGTGTAGCATGAAAGACATCTTGGAGTCCCCTAACTTGCACGCTATGCCCATTGCTGCATACCTGGCAATGGTATGTTATACCTGAAGCATCCTTCTTGTTCTTGGTCTAGATAGCAAAAGCTAATTAGTCATGATGCTAGTCAGGTTTTGGACAGGAAATGTCTTCTTCTAGTTTTATGTAGATTGCAGTATCAGCATCTTGGTATTTCGGATGCTGCCAACCTCTTTGCGCTCTCCAGGCTGCCCCTTTTGGGTTCTTTCAATTCACACGTGTGGCTATTTATGTGATAGGTACAGTGAATGAGGTGGTAAGGACAGATGGAGAAAAAGAAGTACAATTGTTCTTGTTGTGTGTTGACCCTAAGGTAAACCTATTATGAGATTTTCTTGGCAAGATTTATTTGGGAGGGATTAATATTCAATTTTTATTCACTCTGTTCTTCGACCAACAAAGAGTGACAGCTACCAAGTGTCTTGTCCCAATCACACAGTGGGTCCTTGGTATCTGCTGGGGTGTGGTCCCAGGCCCCCTGTGGATACCAAAATCTGGGAATGCTCAAGTCCCAACATATACAGTGGCATAGTAAAATGGTGCCCTTTATATCAAATGGTAAAATCAAGGTTTGCTTTTTGGAATTTATTTATTTTCTTAATATTTCAAGCTGTGGATGGTTGAATCCATGGACATAGAGGGCTGACTGACTGTTAGGAAAATGGTTTCCCCTGGATGGTTTGAAAGATGTCTTAGGCCTTTTCTGCCAGCCCCTCCCGAAACTGCAAACCCCAGGATTCCATAGGATGTTGAAAGTGGAATCATCACGCTATAAGAGTGTAGTGCGGAAAAGGCCGTAGAAGAAAATGACTGTGGACTGGATGAAAAAAAACCAGGATCCTTGTTTATTGGTTCACTTTTAAATATGTTTCATATTTGGCTAAATATTGAACTATCTCAGAGAGACTTGCGATATATCTTAACCAACATGGGATTCCTCCAAAATGGGCTGCATTTAATTTGAACCCTTCCAAAGCTTAATTAAGGGTTCATATTAAGCAGACCTCATAGCCCTAGACAATGGATAGGAATCAGGAGAATCAACAATTACTCCCTTCCAAAAATTTCCCTCCGCCAAACATCCACAAATTCCTTTCCACAAAACAAACAAACAAACAAAAAAGTACAAAGAAAAAGCACAACATCTTTCCTGAATTACTCTGGGCTTCTTAACTAGGCCCTTTTCTATGCTATATATCACCCCCCAAAATGGATACAAGCACAGCCATTGTGGGACAGACAAACAGACACACGCAACTGCAGCAGTTACGGTTGGACAACCCCCAGTACAGCTATTCTTCTGAAAACCTCCATATTGATCACCTAATCAAGGGAAAATATCCCTGAAAATTTCATTCAGTAGAGATTCTTTTCTTTCCTTCAAGAAAAAAATTATTCATTTCTCTAAGGAAATCATACTTTGTCTGTTGTTCTGCCCATACACTGCAGAAATCAAGGCTGGAATTTTCTGTTCAGCCATGCATCGAGCCCAAGTAAGCAGCAGTCCAGGAATCAGTGCCATGACAGGAGCCTAACCCTTGTTGAGGCCTAGTTGATGAGCAATGAAGTTTCCTGCAATCACGTAACCAAAACCAAGCATGATTTTGCAAAATCCAGAATGTGCAAATGAGCTATACTACCTATCACACAGGAGCATGATCAGAAGTATATCTGACAAAATATCTTTCTTTTTGTCTTTAGTCACAGAAACAGAGGAGGAGGGTTTCTGTCAAGAATTCGGAAATTTGACCCTGAACAGGAAAGATCTTGAACATAAGTGACAACCATTTCACATGAATGCTCTCTCTGCCCTCAGTGGGAAGAATATGGCTACTTCTTCTGCACTGAAGCCTTAAATTTTTGAGGTAATAAGAAGCAGTGATGTAGACTGGAGTCGACTGACTTGGACTCAAGTTGGACTTAAGTCACCCCAGTGACTCAACTCGGACTTGACTTGGCAATAAATGATGCACTGACTCGACTCAACTTGAGACTTGTATATTTGTAGTGACTGACTTGCTGCCCTTGGTTCAGTAACATAACCCGTTCATCCAGAAACCTTACAACTCTGAAAAACACTTCCATCTCTTTTTGCCTACTGGTCAATGACAATCTGTCTGAAGCCCAAAGTGTAGGCGCATTTCTCAGAGGGGAAAAGTGGACAGGTAAGGCAGTGGGCTTGAGGTGGGCTTGAGGTCTGCTCAGCAGCCTGTCCCTGCTGCATACCGGAGGAGCCTTCTAAAACTTTTCCTGAGAGCCCAAGACAAGACTCTCCCCAGACTGCAGGATGTGTTTCTCAGAGGGGAACAGCAAATGTGTTAGGCAACAGGCTTGAAGAGGAAGAATCCTTCTTTCTCAAGCTTTTGAAGCTTCAGTAATGGGAAGTAAGAGGGATCTTATTCCCCACTTCCGAAGCTGCAGATGGAAAAATTGCAGATGTGGAGGGCTGACTCTGCTTAAATTATTAAAACTGTCTTTTTAAACTCTGTCCAGAAATTCTGGAATACAGGTTGGGGTATAAAGTTGGCTCCTAGACATGAGACTTGACTTGAAAGTATCTTCAGGGACTTAAGACTTGAATTGAGACTTGAAAGTAGAGACTTGAGCGTTGGAGATGAATATTGTACATGATAATGACAGCGCGAACTGAATATGCCAAACTGTGGAAGTCTCAGCAAATGCCCACAATCGAACAATGGTGGGGGGCATTTATTGAGAATAGAAATGCGGATATTGTTTCACAAAGATTAAAGGGGAAATCGGACGACCAGATAAAAGCAGAATGGCAAATTGTAATGGGTAATTGCTGGGATCTGCCAAGTGAAAATGTCTGACTTATGGTTGAAATTAAAGGGGAATAACTGTAACATAACATGAGTTAATGAGAGAAATGCAAGATCAAACACGTAAGATGAACATGGAATTGTGAGGCATAATTTTTTATATGTGAGTAGATGTCTAGAAAATGAAAACTAGATCAGAGTGGAAGAACAAAAACATTACATGTAAAAGTACAATTTGAGATTTTTTTTTATTTGTGAAACTTAATAAAATTATTAAAAAAAAAGAAAGTAGAGACTTGAGACTTGACTTGAGACTTAAAGTAAAAGGCTTAAATACATCACTGATAAGAAGCAAACTGAAGGAGACCATGTTCAGACAGTGATGTTAAGGCACAAGGCTTACGTGAGGATGAAGCTTAGTCCATCTCCCAGACATGAGTAAGCCATTCAAATCTAATGGCTGTTCTTTAGTTTCAACATTTCCACCTGTGAAATGTGTAGTGGTGAAATTAGATTTCACTAGTCTTTCTAGTGGAAAAAAATGGCAGGAGAAAATGAACAGCCATTGTTCATGGTTCACTTTCCCTCCCTTCTCACAGCTAATTTGTTTAATGGAGACTTTTGTTCTTGTGTACCTTGAAGTTGTTCCCAACTTATGGCAAGCCTCAGCCAAAGAGAAGGAAGAACTATGCAATAACAAGATCTACAAACAAAGATTCAGCACCTTTGGGAAAAGAAAACAACTGTGATTCTAGTAATGATAGGTGCTCAGGGACTCAATACCAAAATTAGTTATCTCAGCAGAGGCTCCTATCTTGCCAAAAATGGTATCCTTGATAAACAACAAGGAAGTTTAAGCATGCTTTGGGGAATCCTAAGATTTGATGAAATAACCCAAGGAATTATTTAGTAAGAAAACACTAAGAGGAAGATTCCAAAGAAACTAAAAAAACCAACAAAAAAACTGTGTGTGCTCAGTTATCACGGAAAACCAGCATGACTACTGGAGATGGAGAACAGAAAATCCAACGAGTGCAGAAATAGAACTGAGCATCCTAGAAAAAGGCATGGCTGGCTGGACTGCAGAACCCTCTGTGCCACTTTGTTGCAGGATGCATTCACATTTACCTGATAAATCTTTCTTCCCAGGATTTCAACCTAGCACAACATAGTTCATCTCTTCCCCCTGTTTCTCCACCTGTCCAAGCACCTGTTCCTAATATCAGAACCAAATATCTTCAAAGACAAATTCCAATATGAAACAGCTTGAAACATCAAGAGACTCATCTGTGGCTTGAAGAGATGCAAAGTCTTTTGATTACTCTGCATATATATGTTAATCGGCTCATCAATGCAAGTGTGTCTTTGTTGCGACCAAACTACTTTTTTCTTGTTTTACTGTTAAGTCATGTTCACTTTTCATATTTTTTTGCACTTGCCTCTGAGCACCCCATTCACTCACCCACCCACCCATCCATATACAACAATCCACTCACTAAACAGTATTCAAAATCATAGAATCTTTGAGTTGGAAGGGATCGCATGGACCATCTGGTCCAATCACCTGCCATGAAGGAATAGCACTCCTGAAAGATGCCCATCCAACCTCTGCTTAAAGGTCTCTGAAGGAGAGTCCATAACTCTCCAAGGTAAACTACTCCACTGCTGAACAGCTCTTACAGTCAAGAAGTTCTTTTTAATGTGTAGCTGGATCTCTTTTCTGGTAAGTTGAATTCACTGGTTCATCATGTTCTAGTCTCTGGAGCAGCATTCCATCCATCTGATGAAATAGGATGCAGCCAATGAAAGCTTATTACAAAATTATTGCACTGTGATTGCACTTTTACTGTCTGGATGCATCCCATGAAATCCTGAGATATCTAGTAGGATGGGACAGTATCACTCTATAAACTGAGAACTGTAAATAACCTCCTCCCTAAAATGCAGCATGATGTAGAGGTTTGAGCATTGGACTACAGCTCTGAAGACCTCAAATCCTCACTCAGCCATGGAAACACCTGGGTGAAAGTGGAATAATAGCACTATAACAGTGTAGTGTGGAAATGGTCCAAATCTTTCCAAGAAAACCCCAAGATAGGATCATCAGAAGTTGGAAATGACTTGAAGACACACAACAACAAAACAAGAACAACAAAATGCAAATCTCAAAATCTATGAGATGTTGCCATGGTACTTATTGTAGCACTGTAAGGGTCCTATGTCAAATCATTTGTTAGTCTTTAAGGGATAATCTTTGTCTTTCTCCCTAACATTTAACACCTTGCCTTGCAAATTTTGAGAAGGATATATTTTTGAAGCACTGGGTTAAATCCAGACTCCTGGTAACAGCAGTCACAATTATGGTATGGATCTACATTGCATTAAAATCAGGGACAACACGACTCAGGAAGTGAAATGATGATGATGACAATAATTTACTTTAATTCACTGAAATATTTAAAATAACCTTTACTGCAGATTAAACAAAACATTCCTTTTTCTCATATTCAGCCAGATGAGAAGTGAATATCCTAAATATATGAGTTGTAACTCTTTAAAACTGATAGTTAACTTGAGAAGAAGACTGCCACAGTTTGATCCTGATCTGAGTGTTCCTAAGTCCATTAAAATTTATGGTTACCAGTGGGATGGTTGTGTTCCAGCCAAAATAAGAAAGAATCTTGTAGCATCCTAAAAACTAACAAATGTATTACGGCATAAGACAGAGGTTCCTAACAAATGTATTACAGCATAAGACAGAGGTTTTTAACCCCTAGAGGACCTGTAAATGGAGAAGCCAGCACAAAAATGGGTGTTTGTCTTTGACTTCCTTTGTGTTTCTTCAAAAATTGTGTTTAAATGTATTTTTTTTTTCCTGAGGAAGAGTTCCTTAGCTTTCATCAGATTCTCAAAGATTAAGCCTTTGCAGACAACATCGATCAGATGTTCAAACAAGTCACAAGTCACAAGACAGCCACAAGCCAGAACCAAGTGGCATGATCAAAGGCAAGCAAAGTGCCAGGAATTTCACAGCGGAGTCACGAAAGAGCAATGGGGTATGAGATAGAGAAGAAGGTTCCAGGAACAAGTACTGGGAAGTTTGGTGAAGAAAAAAATGGTCTGGTAGTGTTGTCTTGTTAGAAGATGAGTTGCTTAGTTTGAAGAGGCAACCCCATAACTGAGGATTGGTTGGATTTTCACTGGTCCTTTGAATCAATTGACCAGGTATTGATTCCACTACTGGAGCTCAGAGCAATAAGGATGTCCACATAACATCTTTCACTGGTACTCTTCTTAATCTCTGTCACCACTCCCTGTTATATCAAACTCTGTCAGCTGAGCCAAACGTGTAAGAAGGTTCCCACAGGTTGTGGTATTTGTCAGTGACATATTTAAGTCTTTTACTCCAAGTCTCAAGTCAAGTCTCAAATCTCTACCTTCAAGTCTCGAGTCAAGTCTGGGAGTCAACTTTATACCCCAACCTATATTCCAGAATTTCTGGACAGAGTCAAATAAAGTCAGTTTTAGTAATTTAAGCAGAGTCAGCCTTCCACATTTTGCCATCTGCGGCATCAGAAGCAGGGAATAGGATCCTTCTTACTCCCCATCGCTGAAGCTTCAAAAGCTTTAGAAGGAAGGATCTTTCCTCCTAAAGCCCACCGTCTAACACATTTGCTGTTCCCCTCTGAGAAATATATCCTGCACTCTTGTCTTCTGCTCTTAGGAAAAATTTTAGAAGACTCCTCCGATATGCAGTGGAGACAGGATGCTGAGTAGACTTCCAGCCTGCCTTAAGCCCACTGCCTAAGCCATTTGATGTTCCCCTCTGAGAAATGCACTCACACTTGGGGCTTGTGACAGACTGTCACGTGACAAAAAAGAAGTGTTGTTCAAAGTCATAAGGTTTCTGGATGAATGTATTATGTTACTGAACTAAGAGCAGCAAGTCAACCACTAAAAATATACAAGTCTTGTCAAGTCAGTACATCCTTTACTGCTGAGTCAAGTCATGAGTTGAGTCACTGAAGTGACTTAACTCCGACTTGAGTCCGGGTCAGTCGACTTGAGTCTACATCACTAATATCTCTTGCTGTAGTTCTCTCTCTCATTCTCTTTTAATATCCAGACATTTATGTTATTCCAGATTATTTTCTGGCAACTCCCAGGCACAACTACAACTTTTTATTCTCATCCCAAGTGGGTTTCTTTTTCACTTTGAGACATGTCAGAACAAGAGCAGCAAAAAACCAAAACAAAACAAAACTGTCTTTCTTCTCCTCCTTTCTCTTGCCTTTAACCTTTCTTAGAGTTATAGTGCATTAGCGCATCAATGCATCAGCTAAGTCCCACTTTGGTTCTATAACAATGTAAGTCTTGTAAGTCAATGCAAGTCTTTAAAAAAAAAAAAAAAGTAAAAAAAATTAGAGGAGAAAAGCTCTTCAAACCATAGCCGTACTCTGTTAAAAAAAGAAAAGAAAAGAAAAATTGGAACAGTCTTGGTTCAAAGCCAAGAAATTGTTACATATAGCCCTTCCCAGCCCAAAAAGCACATTGACACAGAAAATGAATGGACACACAAGTGACAACAACTGGCAAAATTCAGGAAAGGCCAAGCAGCTATAGTGCGAGAATTCATGCGTCTTCAGATCTGTCTGGAAAAGCCCATAGCTGCTGTGTGCCAACAGAGAGAGAGTAAATGCAAGGCCAGTGATCAATTTGGAAGACGGATTAGTATGCTGGGAAATACACAAAACTATACAGAAATAGAGAGATTCAATCCTCTGTCTTCCCAAATCCAGGGAGCTTGGAATACTCAGAATAATCCTTTGATGTTAAATGTCACTTTGAAAAGACAAAAGGAGGGCCAGGAAGACTCAAGCAGCTTCTTGTGCTTTATAAAATTTATACTGTCCTGGAAGAGGGCATGACCATAAGGCAGTAACTCTGAACAGAAGCACTTCTGTTAGGACACCATTTTGTTTCAGGTCCCATTTGTAGAATATTTATTGTACAGAATTATAATATCTGCTAATGTTGTACTCCCTGCCCTTAGAGTTAAAGTTTTAGGTAAGGGTATAACGTATACTAAAACGTATTGAAAATATATTCTTAACAGTTCTATGGGTCCATTTAATAATGCTTTTATACTTTGTCAGCACTCTTTGAAGACAAATCTTTGCGGGCTTGGAAATAATTTAAGAACCTAACCAAAATAGATTCTGGCTTCCAGCCTGCCCCCTGGATAGAGATATTCATTTTGCCCCCCAGCAGCTGTATAGGGGAAGGAAAAGTCAAAATTAATATAATAGCTTGTATATGGAGATCACTGTGCCTGGAGGCAAAAGCAAACAAGAAAGATAGTGCTCCTGGATAGCTGAGTTTTGGGGCTGTTTGTTTTTTTCCCCAGATTCTATAGATTATCCTATTTCCAGAAGCCTCTGGAAATAGATATCATAAATACTATTATGATATCACGGATGGATAAATACTTATATATTTTATATATATGTATGGATATGGTTTAATCCCTGGCATAAGAAAGAACCTTAATCATCAAATGCCTACCTAGCCTAGGACTGTAACCCCACAGTAACCCATTAGATTCTTTTGGGCAATCCACTACGCAATAGCATTATCCCAGCCTGCACATGTTCTTGGATCCAGTATTCAAGGAGATACTGCCTCTGGTACTGGAGACAAAGTCATGGCAAGTAACAATTGACAGTGTCTGCCCCACAACTTCGGTGTTCTAAATTCTCTCCCTAGCCAAAGTTGTTATCAAATGCAGAGTTTATGTTTCCTTATGTTTGCTTGCTTCTTCGCTTGTTTCCCTTTGCAGGTCTAATAGCAGCTTCAAGGAGCAACTGAAACAGGGCAAATGATGCAAGAGAAAACCTAAACACACACTTTCTCAGACTTGTTGGTCTGATCAGAGTCTTTTACAACCTGGTAAAAACTGAAATAAAACTAAGCTGGTTACAAGTTAAGAAAGAACCACACACAACTGGTTAACAATTGAAATTAGCAGGGCTAATCTGTTTTGGTCCCAGTGAACTAGTTTTAGAAAATAAAGAAGTTTATAAAAGATGGCATGTTCTTCTTGGAATATTTGCTCATATCTTTATTGAGTCCATTTATGGAACACTTTCCACTCAATGTCATGGAATTCATGGCAGTATAGAACTGGTTCCACTGCGGCCTCTCATCCAGGCACTGGCCTAACCCAGAACTGCCTATTTTCTGCAAGATAGATACATCACAGGATTTCAGATCATGCCCTAAAAAGCAGGAGGAGCCATGTTGGCCATGCCCTAGCAAACAAAAACCACTGTTGGCACCAGTTTCCAGCTCTGACACCATTCTTGAGATCAAAAAATGGCCAAATGCTGATATAGTGAAATCTCTGCTGGATTCTTCCCCCCCACCCCCAATAGTATAGAAATCCTATGAAATGGCATCGTGTAAACACAGAAGCAGTCATATATAAGAATCAGCTCATAATTTGGAGTGTCCTCTCATTGAACAGATAATTTTTCAGTTGGGTACCAGTTAGCATTGACTAGCCAGAGCCTAGAGAAAAAGATATTGTAAGAGAGCTAAAGTAGTTGGCACCATCTGGCAGTGGCAAGATGAAAGATTCTAGAGCGTTACTAAAGTAATCTCCCAGAACTCTTCCCTGGGCTAAATTTTGTATGCTGTTCTCTGTGAGCATAACTTGCTGCACCTTTCATTCATTTCTCACCTGAATGTAACCACACACATTATAGACACATACACACTGGTAACAGTGATAATACTGCAGCACAATACTATCAAGTATTCATTTTGTATGGTTTCACAACATAAAATGCACAATTCACAACGGAGCATGTACAGCTTAATTAAAACAACACACAAAATTAATCTGGATGAAACTGCCTGAGGATCACATTAAAAATGAACTGCATGAGTCGAAAGCCACAGTAAACTGTGCACAATCCAAATGTGGAATTCATCCCCTTTCCCCCTTCCCCAAAAATATTGTCTTAGTTAAAACTAGAAGTCAACCTCATAGTTCTTCTGGCACCAGTTCTACATTCGACGTTCTGCATTCTCCCAACTCACACAGTAAACTCCTGCACTGCTGTTTGTATAAAAGATGCAGGCTGCTAGAATTCAGTATCAAACCTTAAATTGTCTCCTCTCTATCAGCCTGTCTTTGACTGCGTGCAGGCAACAGGGGAGTTTTGTTTTGTTTTGTGCTGAAGGCCTATCGGGTCCATCCAATACAATAATTACTGAGGGTCCTCCACACTACACAGTTATAGCACCATGGTTCCACTTTAACTGCCACGGCAACATCTTATGAAAACATGGGGTTTAGAGAGGAGCATTCAAAATTCCACAAACCCCAAGATTCCATAGGACACAGCCACAGAAGTTAAAGTGGAATCGTAGCACTGTGGTTGAATAGAATGAAAAGGCCACTAATATCAGGAATTCAGTAATGAATCATTCAGTATTCTCTAGGTTCAAATCCAGCTATTAATCCAAGCTACAGTAAACTGTGCATTAATAGAATTTCCATAAGCATTGACTTGCCACTCTTTGATTCAATGGGTCTAATTCTAGTTGGGACTAACAGCTGGATTTTGGCCACTAGTATTCATTCCAAATAGATGTCATATTTGAGTTGATGGATCTTAGAGTTGTATTAACTATATGTGCATGCACACACACACAAACACAGAGTAGATGGCACAATCCAGAAGTGTGCCTAACCCTCATAATATTGAAAAGGCGACACTGCAGAATTTGATAAAACATGCACATAGGAAGAATCCTGTTGAATTAAATCAAATGTTTGTTGAGTCCTGTTATCTACTTTTTCTCTACATTGGGCTTTGGGACAGAGCACAGAAATGCTTGCACTCCCTTGTTGTTTATTCCCAGAAATTTTTTGTCCACAGTACATTCTTTCTGGACATGTGGGTTCTAACGTCTATGTCGAATCAGACATACCAAAGATCCATCTGTTCCTCCATCCTGGTGCCTATATTGGTCAATCAAATGTTTCCTGGAAACTAACAGTAAAGATAACAGGCAACTCTGTCATTTTACTGTCACCAACAAATGGCATTCAGTGACATATTATTTCTGGATGCTGACATTCTATAAAATTGGGGTGGAGTATCTCATCACACTCTGGGTTCCTCAGAAGGTTGCAGACCCTTCTCTATGACACCATCATCAGATGGTTCCCTAGCTTTTGTGCAGATTTTTCCCTTGTCTAAAGAAAACCCTGAAATTCCTAAGGCATTATTACAGGTTGTTAGAGCTCTAAGGCCAGCTTGGGTCTTGAAGGAAGGAAGGTGGGATATAAATCAAATAAATTACCATTAATAAATAATAAATTAAGCTAGAATATAATGCTATTGTGATCTCATCCATCTCTTGAATGTAGCTCTTCAGAACTTCTTCAAAACTGAATTGAGCTGTTAGGCTAAAAGATACTTCCAATGCTTCCTTCTCATACAACCTTCATGAAAAATAGCTATTGATGGGCCTACTTTCCATAAGAATTAGTGATCAGAATTTATTGCTAGTACTCATCAATCTATTACATGTTCTATGAGGCCTCTTTTTTGTGCTCCTGTCCAGGTTGCAATTGGAAGAGGTACTTCTTCAACCTTGCAGTCTAGCAGCTAGTGTCCAATTATGATTTAAAAAAGAGAGGCCTGGATAGGAAAATAGTATTTGCAACAAATTAAGATTCATAATAGACAAAAAGAGAGGAAAGGACAAGAAACCGGACAAGTGGCCTCTTAGAACACTACAGCAGAGAAGGGGGAAAAAATGGTGGGGGACACATTAAGATGTTAGGGTGCCAAAGGATGTGACAGAAGGCAGAACATGATGGCTAGCCATGGCCAGCTACAGGCGGAAAGGCAAGAGGGCAACGCTTGCTTCCTCCACCCATTATGAATCCTGTCTCTCCCAGTTTCACAGTTCCTGCAATAATATCTTATGAAAAACTATATGGTCAGGGACTGGCATAACTATGTTTCCTAGCTAACAATTACAGGACAGGATTTTAGCTAGCACTTCAAACTCTGCGAGACCTGCCGTCCACCATCTCTTCACTTGTTAAAACCTGAGGTTACCACCTCTTTTTGCCTGGCTTTCCACAAAAGTTTAATAGCAAAGATTGGTTTGTGGAAGGAAACACATTTGGAATTGGTTTCAAGACTACCACTGGGAATGTCACCCTGGGGAAAATAAAGATAGCTGAAGTCAAGAGAGAGAAGCTAATGCTGCTCAGCAGAAGAAACCAGAGAGTTCCACACTTCTCTTTCTTTCCTTCAAAAAGTCTTGGTGGAATGTACTGAGACGGAAATGTACTTCCATTTCCAGGAACCATAGAGTCATCTCATTCCCCCCACCTTAGGTCAGGGGGAAAAAAATACTAGCTTGTAGAGTAAAACCAACACACACTGCTGTGGTATAAACAAAGAATCCTACACAGAGGCAGAGTTGTACTACGATATCTACATATAGTTAAGAAGGTATCAAATTCTTTATTTTTAAAGGAGGGGCAGCAAAGGTTAGTAAAGAATAAATTGTATAACACTTACAAACTGAGGGTTTTTTTAAAAAAATCCCATTGGCAAGCAAATCTCTCATTTTGGATTTCCCTGAACCAAAGGTCCAGATGCTTCCTCTGCAATTTTTCTATACACCAATGTGATTAAGAGATGACAAAAAGAAGGAAGTTTTTTTCTAAGAGGGAACCTATGAGAAGATGCTCCGCATATCAGTAGCTTCAGAGATGCTGCTTTTTAAAGAAAGAAATAATATCATTCCAAATATATATTTTAAAAGGCCCAGTCATCAAGGAATTAGGAAACACCAAAGGACTGCAACAGCAACCAAGAGAAACAAAATGGAATGGATGCTAAAGTACTGGGAAGTGTATGTGTGTGCAGAGGACTGCTTTAAAAAAAATCCCCAAAAACTGGACTTTACTGGCTGCCTTGAAAGCACACACAGATAAGAATTTCTCCTTCTCTCTCTCACACACAGATACACACAATACAGACAAAACACATACTCAATTTGATTTTCAACTACACAAATTCTAATCCACTATATGTAGGGCGTTTCAACCTGCATCACAATTGACACAATACAATACTGCTACATCCCACATGCCTGAGCTGGCATAGATAATTTTCTCAGCTGAACAGATGCCTATGTTCATACACGCAATTCTTAATGGTTAATCTGCAGTCGAAGAAGAAGAAGGGAAAAAAAAAGTTGCCTCGTTCTGACTCAGGCTGCGAGGCGTCGATATTTGCAAATGCTTTTAAGAATAAAAGCAACACTCACCTTAACAAGGGAAAACAAAAAAACAAAAACTCCAATTCCAGAGAGACAAAGTTCTCAGCAAATCCAGTGAAATATGACCAAATAACTGTAATGCAGCTTTGAAAAGCTGATCAGTCCATCTTCTGTGCCCTGCTCTGCTAATCCTTCTTCCGCCACCCAGATTTTAATACACAGAAGCTGTAATCCTCCCGCATCCCCCCTCTTGCAGCTCTGCTTGTCTCTAAGCTCAGCACTTGAATACCTCCAGCTGTTTATATCAGTAACTAACTGAACCTAAGAGAGCATACCCACTCCGCACATGCTCAGTGTGCACCAGCCTTTGCTACTGCACAAGCCAGAGCTCTCCAGGGTCCTAAGTGACTCACTCGGTCACCATTCGGCATGACAGCAGAGGATGCAAAATATCACTAGTGTTGATTCTGGTACCCAGGGAAATAAACTGTGCCTTGTTTGCTTGGCTTGTAGGCTAAAGGGAAAGGAAGTCAAATGCAACGGGAAATGGCATCTGTGTCAGCAATTTGGATTGGTCTGGTGACATTTAACTATTTTCTTTTTTTAAATCATTCAAACATCCTCAGGAAACTGTTAAGAATGTCCTCCTTTTATGCCCACAATTTCTCCACAATTACTCTGCAGCTCTGAATTTCTGCAAAGCTGCTTAGGAAAGCAAGTGCTGGAACAACACCAAATGTTATCAGTATGCTGAATTTAAAAACATGCAATGCAATACAGCAGCTGACTTTTTTTTCTTTTTAAATCACCTCCTTAACCATTTCTGGCATGCAAAATGCATGGGTGAAATTATCGTGGTCGTTTGTGACAACAACCCCTTAAATCCAGCTTTTAAAAAGGAACTTGAGCTAATTGAGAATGGGTACTTTGTTTCAAGAGAAGGGATCAGTGATAAAGACCACCTGGCAGACTTTTTCTCTGGTGTGGGATCCCAGTTTCCCTAACCTCAGATGTGTGCAGTCTGGGCTGTTTATTTTCAGTGATGAGAGAAAGGAACCCTCCACAAGCTGATATGACCATTTTTTTGGTGTGTGTGTGTGTGTGTGTGTGTGTGTGTGTTTTGCAATGCCAGGTACAAAATGCATTTCAGAACGGATCCACGAGTAAGGTCCAAGCTTCGAAGGTAGTCTTAGCTCATCTGCGACTCTCTTCTACACACATCTGCCTCCATCTTCACATTTTTTTTAAAAAAATATTTTTATCAATTTCCAACAAAACAAACATAATCCAAACAAAGAAATATAAAAATCAGCTGAAAGGAATGAATGATTTCAAAGCTGTGCAATCATAACAATAAGAATAACAATACAAAGACTTTTAACTGAGAACCAGCCCATAACCAATAACATTTATCTTCTTCAATACAGTAATATTTCGTACCTTATCCATATATCCTTTACCTTTTCCTTTCACTGATCCCTCCCCTACCCTCAATTTCAGAATCTCAAGAAGTAAGTGAAAACTTATCTATAACTTACCTTCTAACAAAAAAACCCCCACATTTGTTATAACAATATGTCACTCATCTATCGTCTTCTTCTATCTCCAGAGTTGCGTTTAACGCTATTAATTTAGATTTTTACTTAAACATGTTTTTACTATTAATCAAATATCAGTGTCTGTTCACATGTCATTTAACCTTTGTCAATTCTATTTTATTGGCACACAAAAGAAATTTTTTTTATAACCGGTTTCTGTTTTCCTTACCTATTCAGCTTATAATAGCTTTCTTACCCCAATATGATTCCCATAATGGGAATACCATACTCCAATCTTCAATAAAGTTCATCTTCATCTTATCTTTTAATGAATTCATAATTACGTCAGCTTCCATCTTCACATTTTTTGACCACTATGAAAGAAAAAAATACTTGATTTTTTTTAAAAAAAAAAACCCTGCAGAACTGTTTAGAGAGCTTCAGTTAAAAGAGTTACATCATCATTAGATCATTTTTTAACAAGATGGTGCTGATTTTTTAGCAATTCTTAAAATTGGTTTGTGTGTGTGTTCATGCACACGCATTTCACTTTTACCTTCATTTCATTTCTTCCTTCATAAGTTGTTTTTTTTCCCCTGCAGACTGAGAGACATCAACTAGGGACTGAATGTTTGTTTGTTTTAAAGTTTGTACCATCTAGCGATTTTAGCAAAACTTATTTTTGAAAAAAATTTATTGATAAACCACCCATTAGGAAAATGTTTTCCTAAGGCAAATTCCATAAGAGTTTGAAAGCAATTTACACACGAAAAGAAAAGCACCAATACAAAAGGATTATAAAATAATAATGCTATAAAAACAGGAATGAGCCTAAAGCCATAAAATAAAAGCATCAACTAGTGAATGATGATGATGGTGATGACAGATAGATAAGTAGATAGATAGATAGATAGATAGATAGATAGATAGATAGATAGATAGATGATAGATAATCTTTATTACGGTCATTGACCAGCACAAAGATGATGATGATGAATGATACCAGTAATATCAATAATACCAGTACTACCTATAGCACATTCCTATGTATACCTACTCAGCATTCTTCACTCCAAAGGCTTTTCTCTAGGTAGCTATGCGAAGGATTTTAGTCTAAATCGATTAAAATCAATAGAATAACAAAAGGTACCTAGCAAAGGCAACCTGAAATTGCTAAAAACAGCACCAACAAATGCTACCAAGCAATGTATTTAATTATCTCATTCAGACTCACACAATTCTGTACCAGTACATATCTACTCAAACATTAGATCTCCCGGGTTAGGTCTCCTGGACTCCTAGATAATGAACTATACTATATATATTGTGATTTTATGCAGTGATGCATTTAAGTCTTTTACTCCAAGTCTCAAGTCAAGTCTCAAGTCTGGGAGCCAACTTTATCCCCCAACCTGTATCCCAGAATTTCTGAACAGAGTCAAATAAAGTCAATTTTAACAATTTAAGCAGAGTCCTCTCTTCACATTTGCAATTTTGCCATCTGCAGCTTTGGAAGTGGGGAATAGGATCCTTCTTATTCCCCATCACTGAAGCTTCAAGAGCTTTAGAAGGAAGAATCCCTCATCCTCAAGACCACTGCCTAAGACATTTTCTGTTCTCCTCGGAGATATGTTCCCTGCACTCTGGGCATGAGTCTTGCCTTCTGCTTTTAGGAAAAGTTTTAGAAGGCTCCTCCGATATGCAGCAGGGACAGGCAGACCCCAACCCCATCTCAAGCCCATTGCCTAACCCATTTGCTGTTCCCTCTGAGAAATATGTCCACACTTTGGGCTTGAGACAGATCTTCATGTGACCAGTAAGTTGTAAGGTTTCTGGATGAATGCATTATGTTACTGAACCAAGGGCAGCAAGTCTGTCTCTAGAAATATGCAAGTCTCGAGTTGAGTCAGTGTGTAATTTTTGCCAAGTCAAGTCTGAGTCGAGTCACTGAAGTGACTTAAGTCTGACTTAGTCCGAGTCTTTCGACTGGAGTCTACATCACTGATTTTGTGTTACCTTCATTGCACATAATTATAGGTGTCATGACATTTTAGAAATATAACAATAACCTAAAAATAAGGAAAACCTAAAAATATGGGCTCTAATAACAGAATAAAAAAGAAAATACAAAACCAGTATTATAAAAATACCCATATGTAATGGTGATTAAAGTAACAAGATTTGATTTAACAAATTAAAAAAAAAAAACCCCTGCGGAACAAAAATGCATTCAGTGAGCATCTGGGAGACTTCACTGTGTTGAATATGATTCAAAATACTGACAAATGAAACTAGTAGCCAACAATGAACTTCAATATCCAATGGTAGCAGAATGAGGACTTCCTCTCTCCTTCCACTGTAGCCCTTCATGGTACACAAAACTCCTCTAGAGCGTTTCACAGGCCTCCATACTCTTTTTTGAGGGAATAAACAGCTGAAGAAGAGAGCGCCACTTCTGGTGGAAGCAAGGGGATCCAACAGTAATAGAATCCTAGAGTTGGAAGCGACCCCAGGGGCCATCCAGTTCAACCCCCTGCTATGCAGGAACACCCATCAAAGCATTCTCAACAGATGACCATCCAGCCATCTTACAAAGAAGCAGGCCGGCAGGCAGGCAGGAAGGAAGGGAATTCCAGTCTTATTTTGTCCTAAATTCAGTCAGTCATCTGATATGAAATATGAGTGTACTTATATGTTATCTTTATCGCATGTCAAAATGCTTCCAGTTCAATCCCAAGGAGCAAAACCACAACCTCGATGAAGTAAAACAAAGCTATAGATCCACTGGATAACCTGGGAACAATTGGTTCATTTGTGTGTGTGTGTGTGTGTGTGTGTGTTTTGTTTTGTTTGTTTGTAGAATCTATTCTCAGAGGTATCCAACAGTAGATCTTTAGAGAAGTGTTGCTATCCTACACCAGCGCAACAGAACATTTGAAGTTGATACTCCCTGTTTTATTGGAGCAAAAGCAGACACTGAACCACTCCCGGTTTCAATGGTGGGTGACTCCTGCACTTACCATCTTTCCTTAAGGAACTGCCAGCTTTGCCCACCACAAAAAAGCATCCATCTGTTGTCTGCATTCAGCCTCAGTGAAGACTATTCCTATAGATCAACGTTACTGAACGTTTCCAACAGACCAGCTCTATTTGAAGCTGTCATCACGCCAGAATATCTGCTACTTGATGTTTTCCATAATTTGTGACAGTTTAAGCCACAATGTTACAGTATAATACAGTGGAAAGAGGCAGAGGGAAAGACGCTTCTGTAGCCGCCTGCTCCACTCATCTTCATAAAGATGAAGCCTACATGTACAGGAATTTCTTGCCTATATTGGAGCATATATACTATTTGAGAGCCAGCATGGTGTGGCAGTCTGAAAGTTGGAAATCAGGATTCAAATCCCTGTTTGGCAATAGAAAGTCAATGGGTGACCTTGGGCAAGTCACACTCTCATCTTCAGAAGAAGGCAAGAACAAACCTCTTCTGAACAAATCTTGCCAAGAAAACCCTGTGATAGATTCACCTGAGGGTCTCCATAAGTTGGAAATTGCTTAAAGGGACACAACGACAACAACATCCTATTTTCTTTGCTTTCCTTAAAAAAAGTTTGAGAGTTATCTATGGTATTGATTGTTAGGTGGGTACTTGCGATATGGAAGTGTAGCTTCAGTGCATGATAGCTTTAGTTCTATGGTCCTGTTCTTGGCTATAATGCTGGTTATGAAATACCTTCCTCTTGGAGGTCCAATTGGTGCTAGTATCATTTTGTCATAATCTCATTTTGACACCAAATAAAAACATGTTTGTTTTTTAAAAAAAAGCCTTTGGACCTAATTAATTTTATCCAAATCTGCATGGGCGTTAGGGTTTAACACCTGGTTACAGTTTTGAACTACACTCGGCCCTCCACATTCACTAGGGTTAGGGGCTCAGAACTCGCAAAAGTGAAAAATTCGCAAATATCAAAATTTGTGTGTCTGTGGGAAGGGGGCTGAGGCACGGGTGGGGAAAGTGGGTACTCAGTGACTAAACCGGGTCAGGGAAAGGAGATGGTTGGCATGGTGGTCTTGTACTTCTTCTCTCTCGCCCATCTCCTTCCTTCGGTGTATGGAGAGCTTTGGGAGAAGGCTCGTGGTGCTGAGAAATCAGGCTTTGGGCTGTCCTTGCCTGGCCAGGCAGTGGCCTGGTGGAGGAGGAGGAGGACTGGAGGGAGGTTTTTAAAGAGCTGCGTAGCCTGATTGGAGCCACCAAGAGGGAAAGTTCTCCCCCAAAATAGTACGTGAGGTGGGGGAGCAGGGGTTGGAGAAACTCGCAAATAATCAAACCCGCATATGTCAAACCCGCAAATGTGGAAGGCTGACTGCATTTTAACATATTGTACTTGCCTTGTTTTAACTTATTTAATACACTTTAAATTATTTCTTACAGTTTGATATTGTTCAAATTGGTTAAACTGATCTTACTGCATGCTGCCCTAAGCGTGCGACATTTGGTGGGATATCAGTATTTAAATAAATAAATAGATTCCAGTGAACAGACAAATCAGGCTTAGTTTACCATTCTTCACTGACACCTATTCCTGCCAAGACAGTAGTGGAGCTGTAATTAATTATATGTTCAAAAGCATTCCTTCTTCTCAAACACCACTTCACAACATCCACACTAAGGGATGGAAGATCCATTGAATATCATGAGGGTTGTGGTTGGGAAACCAAGTTCATTTTCTCCTTTCTTTTCTTGGGGTGAGTTAGAAACTTTCTCTTCACAGTTCTTCACCTCTAGTCCAAAAAAAATATGTGGAATCACAACCGCATTCAGGATCCAATATGGCCCTAGAAGAAAGAGGAATGTGTTTGCAGTGGGAAGTGGATATGCCCTCTCTAGCGTTTATGTGTGTATGTGAATGCCATATGCACTGATAGACAACTTCTATAGAGCGGGAGCATGCTTTCTTTCTTTAATTTTCTGGGTGGGATGTTGGATTTCAAGGAGTCTGGTAAGAGAAGCTGGGGCTTAGTGATCAGGACTCCCTTTTTGGATACTTATTTCTGGGTCCCCTTTTTGTTCAGCCAGCTAACAGGGAAGAGACTCAGCTAACTTGTATTAGGGCTGGTATGGAGAAAGACTATAATTCAAAGCAGTGGAAAAGGGTAGGAGAGTGATTAAAACATAATTTTAAAAAACTACCGATCATGGGGAGTGAACCCATGCCCTTGATGTAAATAGGCTCAGACTTAGTACTTAACTTCACCCCCCCATGAAAGAGCCTATCTGTCATAAAAGGCAGCAAAATAGACACAGAAACAGCAATCATGGCTACTGTGCTAGATTAATATCTAACCTTCTTTGGACATTATTAAATTCTTTGCCACAGTAGACGAGAGTCCTGTAATTAAGGTTCTGTAAGTTAAGTGTGAGAGCCAGGGTGGTTTAAGTAGTTTGAATCTAGAGACCAGAATTTGATTCCCCACTCAGCAATAGAAAACCATTGGGCAACCTTGGGCACCCTCACATTTTCAGCCCCAGAAAACCACATGATAGGGTTGCCTTAGAGTTTTGCCATGAGCCAAAAACAATCCGAAGGTACACAACAAGAGCCCAGGAAAACCATGCAGGCTTCTGGGACAGAGAAACAGCGCTGGCAGAATGCAAGATAAATTTATCCTAATTGCTAAAAACTAAAAGCTAAAACTAGCCCTAAATGCTAACATTAACACTGAGACAACAAAGGTAGTTTCCTACTTTCCAATATAGACTATTGTTAATTCTACAAAAAGATAACTTCTCTAACTGTAAATATCATGCCAGTGCTTCCACCACTACTTTTCCCAAAAATATTAATTACAATAATACTACAATAAATTTTTTTCTTGCAAAACTGGAGAGAATGGTTCCCGTTCTCTTGGTGAAAGTCACCACTGATTTTTCTCCATAACAGTATCATCAATTTGTCTACTTCAGCAAAGTCCAGCAATCAAAATACTTGAACAGATCAGCAATCAAACACTGAATTCCTGTCATCATCATAACAAGGTAGAGACGTTTGTGCAAACTGCAACAACTATTGTGTGGTCTTGTCACCAGTGCAATGCAAATGCTCCCTCCAAAAAATAAAAAAAATAAAAATAAATCCAGGGTTTATGCATACAGGCATACCTCAGTTAACAAAGCCTCCAACAAAGAAGTTCCTTTTTACAAAGTCTTTTGATGCTCTCCCAGTTCCCTCCTTTGTTTCTTGTCCTCCATCTAGCTGGAAGGATTTTTAAAACAGCATTGGTATTGGAAGGTTTGTGAAGAAGGAGTGGAGAAACAGACTGCCAGTATTGGATTGCAGCAGCATGTCTGCAGTAAACAATGCAATAAAATCCTGAGGTAGGAAAGAATGACATTCTGCTCTAGCTTAACTTACAACGGGCAACATAAACAGCAGGTCAGGGCTTTCCAAATGGTGTGCCACGACACATTAGTGTGTCTCCTGAAGTGTGTAGGTGTGTCTCCTACAATCCTGGAAATTTATGTTATTATTTATAAATCATATATTTTTTAAAAATATATGAAACGTTTTCATGAGATATGTTGTATCCCCATACATTTTGTTATTACAATTTACATATGTGTCTGTATCTCTGGTAAGGGGTTAATTTAACCTCCAGTTTGCTAGTAAAACTGAATCACTGTGTCGCAAAATGATGCATGTCTAAAAAAGTGTGTCACCAACATGAAAGGTTTGGAAAGTTCTACAGCAGGATCTCTTACTGAGCACGCATGAATAGAAAAACAGAGAAGAAAAGAGGGAAAGATAACCTGCATGCTCCTCAGCATGTTTTTTTTAAAGATAGATCTATTTGTTTAGTTATCAAAAATGGAAATTGTAAGAAAAGTGGAAGCTGTTAAAAAAAAGGGGGGGTTCCTAGCTGCATCTTGAAATAAGTCTTCTAGATATAGAAGATTCAAAATGTTGTTTTTGTTCACTGATGCAGGAAACAAAACCTGGTAGTTTCGTTTTACATGTGCATATACCTAGTTTTGAATAAAAAGCTTGCTGAAACTTGTTCAACTGCTCTTCCTAATTTTTTGTGGTGTAGCAGCCTGTCCCTATTCTTTCTATGCTATTTCTGCCTCCAGTACCAAATTTTCTGTAAACGAAATGACACTGAGAAACACATCTTCCTTAATAGAGGCACACCTGTATGACAAATCAGAGCAGTGTTTTAGTAACTCAAATCTGAATCAAGCAAAGCAAAACAAATCTAGGACATTATACCACCAGAGGAACAAAACACACATTTGATATCAGGACTGTCCACTGCTCAGAACTGGTCAGTTGAAGATGACATGTGTTAATATCACCAGTGATATATTTAAGTCTTTTATTCCAAGTCTCAAGTCGAGCCTCAAGTCTCTACCTTCAAGTCTCAAGTCAAGTCTCAAGCCTGGGAGCCAATCTTATACCCCAACCAAAACCCAGAATTATTGGATAAAGTGAAATAAAGTCAGTTTTAGTAATTTAAGCAGAGTCCACTCTCCACATTTGCAGTTTTGCCATCTGCAGCTTTGGAAGTGGGGAATAGGATCCTATCTTACTCCCCATTACTTAAGATTCAAAAGATTTAGAGGGAAGGATCCTTCTTCCTCAAGCCCGTTGCCTAACTCATTTGCTGTTCCCCTCTGAGAAAAGAACCCTGCACTCTGTGGGCGAGTCTTGTCTTTTGCTCTTAGAAAACATTTTAGAAGGCTCCCCTGATATGCAGTGGGGACAGGCTGTGGAGCAGACCTCAAGCCCATTGCCCAACCTGTTTGCTGCTCCCCTCTGAAAAATGCACCCACACTTTGGGCTTTAGAAAGATTGTCATGTGACCTGTAAGCAAAAAGAGATGGAGGTGTTGTTCAAAGTCATAAGGTTTCTGGATGAATGTGTTATGTTACTGAGCCAAGGGCATCAAGTCAGTCACTAAAAATATACAAGTCTCGAGTCATGTCAAGTCAGTGCACCATTTATGGCCAAGTCGAGTCCAAGTTGAGTCACTAAAGTGACTTAAGTCCGACTTGAGTCCGAGTCTATCGACTCGACCCTACATCACTGAATTCACTAACATGCATGCAGACAGTTGCATTTGTTTTCTTTATTGTCTGTGGCATACCCTCCAACTGTCCTGATTTGGCAGGGGGACAGTCCCAAGTAACACTCTGTTTTCCCACTTTTCCAGCTGCTTTTAAAATGTCCCAGTTTCTCTTTCCTCCTTTGTCCTCAGCTTACTTCTACTATTGCAAACTGAGTTCAAAGTACAAAACCAGTTGCCACGCAATCAACTCAGTGCTCGGGTTCGGGGAGATTTAGTTTTTCCCAGCAGACACAGGCAAAAGCAAATGGCTGCAGCCACTCCTATCTTGTTTTTTCTTCCTCGTTAATAACTTTTGCCATTTTGAGCACGCTTGGATATTGCTTGGTCACACACCTCCTGATTTTCAACTGTGAAATGTTTAGGGTATCCTGCTGAACGCAATATAATACGCCGCAGCATATAAATCTGAACACAGGTGTGCATAAATGGTTCATCTAATATATAAAAGTCAAAGGCCCTTTCCGCACCAGGCAATTAGAACAGGGCAGTGCGTCCTCGCACGGAGGTCGTCTGCACCTTGGAGTGGACTGGGAATGGATTACTTACTGGAGTTCTGCACCTCAGTCTGCTCCAAGATGACCCCAAGTGGTCCTCCAGCGTGTTTTTGAAAGACCGGAAAAAACAGATCTTTATTTTCCTGGAACGTGCTATTGTGTTTCTGCTTTCTTGTGCAGATTTGCAGGCTCGCACCAATGCAAGCCTGCCACTGCAGAGGGCGGGCTTTATGCATGGCGAGCTTCAGCGGTTGGTCAGGATCCACGACCAACCGGAAGCTGCCATTTTGGAAGCCGGAAGCCGCCATTTTGGAAGCCGGAGCAGTGCGGATCTACAGACCTCGCACTGCTCCGATTCGCCCTGGACCAAGGAGGAGCCCTGCAGAAGGGCTTCAGGGACAGTCCGCGTTGCTTCGGACCCCAGAAGAAGCGGTGAGTAACGGCACGGAGCGATTCCCTCACCTCGTGTGGAAAGGGTCAAAGTTTGTTTGTCTGTGTCACGCAAAGACCTCATATGATTGGCTGCATAAGAACATTCTGTGAAATCCTGGGGTTGGCAGTTTAGGGAGGGGCCTTTAGAATTCTCTGCCAGACAGCTCTTGGGCCTCCGTCGCTTGAACAGGCCAGTTGCTATGGAGATGAGGCCTAGCAGCAAGGAGGAGGCCAGTGTATTTCTCTCAGGAACCTAACTTCCATATGTTAATACCTCTGAATACAAACTGGATTGGGGATATGGGGAAAAGTTACAGGTGCTGGACAAGACAGTTCGGGGAATTACAGACACAGGATCTCAAATCTTTCTAACAAATATTACTATGAGAAAATAAAATCCTGGGCAAAGCCAGGCATATATGCTAGTGCACTAAAAATAAATAAATAAAATCTGAAAAGCATTTGCTTACTGCCTTTAGGGTGGACTCAACAGCAAGACCCATCCATTTCTCCTTTCTCAAGGTTTGAGATGTTTTGAGATGTTCTGGACATTCCTAGAGCCTGCTTTTCAGAAAGTAACTTGGGAAGTTTGTTCACAGTTCTGTTCACGATCACAGCACTGATTAGGTTCACCAAGCCTCCTGAGGCACAGATCCACCAGTGATACCTAGAAGTAAAGGAACCTCTTGAGAAAGCAATTTCATGGGGCAACCGATGGCATGGTCTGATGACACACCGTCAAAAAGGCAGGCATGGATCCCCCTCCAAAAGACAACACTGGTTTTAATTTCTTATTTAATTTCTTGCACTGATTTTTAGTTTGAAATCAGGTTGAAAACTGGTAGATATTCAAACTGACAGAACTTTTGCTCAAAGTTGCATTCAAAACAAAAACACTGAACTCAAGCCTATACTTATATATCGGTAGGAGTTGATTACAGAGAAAATATAGTGAAATTAAACATTAAAACCTTGGTTAATAACATTGATTTTAGTTCGGAGACAGAAATAGAAAATTAAGAAATTTAGAAATTAAAATAGTTCAGGAGTATAAGGCACAACACATTTAAAAAGCAATTTTAAGTAATGATTTTAACTTAAGTACATTTATATAAGTTGGAGCTGTTAGCAACAAGGGTAAGAACAATTTTGAATCAGAAGTAGTATTTTCCCCCCCTTTGGCTTTGTATAGTTTAATTGCTAGTTGAGGTTAAATATGTTGCATTTTTTGTTGATTATTTGCAATGTTATCTGTAGTTGGTAGTTAATCTTTTTCTTTTGTTCCTAAATGTATTGGTATATTGCAGTATTGCTGATGTATTGTTTCTGTGATGTAGTGTTTTTGCTTTTGTTCTGTTTATTTGTATTAAAAGGTTTTTAAAAATTTCTAATAAAAAAAATTAAAAATAATTACTAGGCTGTTCTCACTATAGTCATATTTTTTAAAATATAATTTTTATTCATTTTCATAAAAATAGAAAAAGTAACACAAAAACTTTCAATAGATTCATAGTTCCATCATCCAATTTGCCCTCAATTCTTATTCTTCATACATGAACTTGTCTTGGGCTTCCATTATACTATCATTCCATTCTTACTTTACACAGATCTTTAACTTAAATGAATGAATGTATGTACCATGAATATATGTACCAAAATCCCATTTTCTTATAGCTGAGTTTAGCCTTAGCAGGGAGAACTGAAAGAAAACTTGTCAGAAAGTTTTTTTAAAAAATAGTACGCAAAGAAACATCTCAGAGGAGGCTAGTTCTGGTTGTTGGGGACTCCCTGCTCAGAGGAACCGAACTGGCAATTTGCAAACCCGACAAATTCAATCGAGAGGTCTGCTGACTTCCTGGGGCCAAGATTGACCACATAACAGAGAGGCTAACCAGGCTGGTCAAGCCCACTGACCATAAGCCCCTCATTCTGGTTCATGTTGGAACCAATGACACTGCGAGGCTCAGCTTTTACCATATCGCAAAGGACTATGAGCTTATGGGGACAAACCTTAAGGGCCTTGGTGCGCAGGTGGTCATTTCATCTCTCCTCCCTGTTCAAGGATACGAAGGAAAAGGGCAATAGGAGAGGTCAACAACTGGCTCCGCACATGATGCCGCCAACAACGGTTTGGGTTTTTGGAACACGGCCTGAATTTCCATGAATGTGGGCTTCTGGCAAGGGATGCTTGCACCTCACGAAACTTGGCAGGAATGTTTGTGCAAACAGTCTTGCACAGAGGATTAAGAGGTCTTTAAACTAAGTTCTGCTGGGGAGGGAGACAATATTATTCAGGGCAAGGACTCGGCGAGTGCAGGGGGAAAAGGCCCAAATGATATTGGCAAGTAGTACAAGCATCCAATGGTGGGAGGAGTAGAAACTATAGTACAGGACTCGCAGGAAGGGCCCGGGGGCTTAAGTGTCTCTACACTAATGCACGAAGTATGGGAAACAAGCAAGATGAACATGAACTCCTAGTACAACAAAATAAATACGATTTGATAGGCATCACTGAGACCTGGTGGGATGAGTCTCATGACTGGAATGTAGGAATAGAGGGGTATAGCCTATTTTGTAGAAACAGACCAAACAGGAAAGGAGGAGGAGTAGCCTTGTATGTCAAGGATGTTTTCACCTGTGAAGAGATCTGTGCCTTAAACCCAGAAAGCCAGGTCGAGAGCATCTGGGTAAGAATTAAGGGAGCGAGAAACAATAGGGATATTCTGGTGGGGGTTTACTACAGACCTCCAACCCAGACTGAGGACCTTGATGACGCCTTCCTCAACCAAATGACCGCGCATTCAAAAAGGAGAGATACAGTAATAATAGGAGATTTCAATTACCCGGAAATATGTTGGCAGTCAAACTCTGCCAAGACAGCAAGGTCCAGCAAGTTTCTTGCTTGTCTTGCAGACAATTTCATGGTCCAGAAGGTGGAAGAGGCCACAAGGGGATCAAATATTCTAGATCTGATCCTGACCAACAGGGATGACCTTGTTAATGAGGTAGAAGTGGTTGGATCTATAGGGGGGAGTGACCGTGCCCTATTGGAATTTGGCATTCAGTGGGAAGGAGAAGAAAAGTGTAGCCAGGCACTCATCTTAGACTTTAAAAAAGCAGACTTCTGTAAACTTAAGGAGCTGCTGGCTGGAATTCCGTGGTCAAGAATAGTGAAAGGGAAAGGAGTTCAGGAGGCAAGGGAATTCCTTAAAAGGGAGATACTGAAGGCACAGTCTAAAACTGTGCCAGTAACGAGGAAAAATGGAAGGCATCTGAAGAAACCAGAATGGATATCTCAAAAATAAGTCATGCCAGACTAATCTTATTTCTTTTTATGATAGAGTTACTAGCTTGATAGATGAAGGGAATGCTGTGGATGTAGCATATCTCGATTTCAGTAAGGCCTTTGACAAAGTTCCCCATGACATTCTTGCAAAGAAGCTAATAAAATGCGGGCTGGACAGGGCTACTATCAGGTGGATCTGTAACTGGTTGACTGACCGTTCCCAAAGGGTGCTCACCAATGGCTGCTTTTCGTCCTGGAGAAAAGTGACTAGCGGGGTGCCACAGGGTTCTGTCCTGGGCCCAGTGCTCTTCAATATTTTCATCAACGACTTGGATGAAGGAATAGAGGGCATGCTGATCAAATTTGCAGATGACACCAAATTGGGAGGGGTTGCTAATACACCAGAGGACAGGATCAAAATTCAAAATGACCTGGATAGATTGGAGAGCTGGGCCAAAGCTAACAAAATGAAATTCAACAGAGAGAAGAGTAAGGTCCTACACTTAGGTAGAAAAAATGGAATGCAGAAATATAGGATGGGGGACACGTGGCTGGATGGCAGTACGTGTGAAAGGGATCTAGGAGTCTTAATAGACCACAAGCTGAGCATGAGTCAGCAATGTGATGCGGCAGCCAAGAAAGCCAATGCAATTCTCAGCTGCATCAATAGGAGTATGGTGTCTAGATCGAGGGAGGTACTGGTACCACTCTACTCTGCTTTGGTTAGACCTGATCTTGAATACTGTGTCCAGTTCTGGGCACCCCAATTCAAGAAGGACATGGTCAAGCTGGAGCAGGTCCAGAGGAGGGCAACCAAAATGGTGAAGGACCTGGAAGCCATGCCCTATGAGGATAGACTTAGAGAGCTGGGTATGTTCAGTCTGCAGAAGAGAAGGTTAAGAGGGGACATGATAGCCATGTTTAAATATTTGAAGGGGTGCCATGTAGAGGAAGGAGAGGGCTTGTTTTCTGCTGCTCCAGAGACCAGAACAAGGAGGAATGGATTCAAGCTGCGGGAAAGGAGATTCCACCTGAACCTCAGGAAGAACTTCCTGACGGTCAGGGCTGTCCGGCAGTGGAATATGCTGCCTCGGAGTGTGGTGGAGTCTCCTTCTTTGGAGGTTTTTAAGCAGAGGCTGGATGGCCATCTGTCGGGAGTGCTTTGAGGGTGTTCCTGCATGGCAGGGGGTTGGACTGGATGGCCCCGGTGGTCTCTTTCAACTCTACATTTCTGTGAATGGTTGACTAAAGAACTCTCAGCTGAGCTAAGTGTTAAGAGAAACATGTACAGGAAATGGAAGAAGGGGGAAACCACCAAAGAAGAATTTAAGCAAGTAGCCAGGAGATGTAGGGAGAAGGTCAGAAAGGCTAAAGCACAGAACGAACTTAGGCTGGCCAGAGACATTAAAAACAATAGAAAGGGCTTTTTTAAATATGTCCGCAGCAACAGGAAAAAGAAGGAGGCGATAGGGTCGCTGCGCAGAGAAGATGGTAATTTACTAACAGGGGGAAGAGAAAAGGCAGAACTACTTAACACCTTCTTTGCCTCAGTTTTTTCCCAGAAGGATACAAGCCCTCAACCTGGCAGTTGGGGAGCAGGGGAGGAAGCAGGGGAAATGCGGCACATAATATATAGAGAGGTGGTACAGGAATACCTGGCCACACTGGATGAATTCAAGTCTCCAGGGCCAGATGAATTGCATCCTAGGATATTAAAAGAACTGGCAGAGGTCATTTCGGAACCGCTTGCTATAATCTTTGAAAAATCTTGGAGGACAGGAGAAGTTCCAGCAGACTGGAAGAGGGCAAATGTTGTCCCCGTCTTCAAGAAGGGAAAAAAAGAGGACCCAAACAATTATTGCCCAGTCAACCTGACGTCAGTACCCGGAAAGATCCTGGAACAGATCATTAAGCAGTCAGTTTCTAATCACTTAGAAAGCAACGCGGTAATCACGAGAAGTCAACATGGATTTCTCAAAAATAAGTCATGCCAGACTAATCCTATCTCTTTTTATGATAGAGTTACTAGCTTGATAGATGAAGGGAATGCTGTGGATGTAGCATATCTCGATTTCAGTAAGGCCTTTTGTGAGTAAAAGAAGGACTATCTCCAATATGAGCCAGGAGGTAGTCACGTACATAGAAGTTCTAGCCCCCCCGCTCCCATCTGCTGACTCATGGCTCTACCTCACCTGAAGCGCCTCCTCTGGGCATTACCTAATATGGTACAAGGGGTCAATGGTTGGTTGAAAAATGCCGCAGTGGGTGTGTGTACTGTTTGCCTGGATAAAAAGGCCTTGCCCCGCCTCTGGCCTTTGTTCCCGGGCCTCCGGCACCCTGCTGCAGCAGACTCATTTTTTTTTTACTTTTATACTTTTGCACTCAATAAATCTGGCATTTAGCCTTTGAACCAAGAAACGTCTAGTCATTTGCCTGTTTCTCAGAAAAAGCTGTCCTTCTTTAGGGCGGAGAAGGTGACAGTTTTATGGCGCCCAACGTGGGGCCCTGCAGAGAAGCGGGCAGGAGTTGAGAATCCCGCCCTGATCAGTCCTCCTGCCCAGGCGGCTAGACGGGAAAGGCAAACCTTTGAAAACCGTCTGATCTTGGTGGCGAGCAGCGGTTAATTTATCCAGCGCCAGCGTCTATTTGAGACGTGATAAAAAAATCGTGCTACATTTTGATCAGAGGGAAGGAGAAGGAGATGCTTCCTGATTCAAGAGCTCTGAAATTCTAGGGTTGAGGCCTGGGAAACTACGGTGATGTAACCAGCCTTTAACTCTCCCTGGTAAGTCTCATAAGTACAGAGACTGCCCTTAGGTAGCCGCCTTTGGGCCTGAGTTCAGTTTGGAATTCCCTGATACAGCTTTGTGGTATGCTTGTGTGTGTGCTTGGGAGGGGGGTGTTTTGAGATGGCCAAGAAAGAGTGAGGCAGACGCTGTTTCTTCTGTCTGCCAATTGATGTGTTAATTGTCTGTTAATCGCCTGTGAATTTGCATTCCCTGTGTGTTTTGTTTTCAATTTGTAGTAGTAGAGATGGGTTTAAAGAATTCTAAGAGACAGCATGTTAGGGAGAAAAACATGGGGCCAGGTTCCCCTCTTACTCCCTTGAGGTGTGTGTTGCAAAATAGGAAAGATGTGGGGGAGGGATTGTCTAAAAAGCAAATGGTCCAGTATTGCATGGAAATCTGGCCTCAATATAGAGTTCCTGGAATGCCTAAGTGGGACACAAATGGAACATTTGATAAGCTAGCATTGCAAGCTTGGATTAATTGGTTAGATTCATCTGGGAAAACTGTTGAGGAACAATACATGAGAGTTTTTAAAAATTCCTCTTTTGGGTTTCCTGACCCCCCCACACATCGCCTCCCGGACAGTTCAAAGGCTATGATGGCTATTGCCCAAATTCTTTCCCCAGCAACAGCCTCTGAAGCTTCTCAACTACAAAAGCTAAAGCGAGGGGGATGGGATCCTTTAGATCATCTACCCCCTCCCCCCTATCCGCAGCCAGCTGCCGAGGCAAGCCTCCTGGCTGGTGAGGTGGCTAATTACACTCCTCCTCCTGTAAATTCAGATTTAGAAGAAGGCGGGGCCGGGGGGGGCTCAAGTACAGCTATTTTACAGCCAGTAGCTCAGCCATCCTCTTCCGCTGGTCTTACTGCGCCCCCTTGTGACTCAGTGATTTATAGACCGCTCCAGAAGGAATTGCTTCAGCTTTTAAAAGATCAGGAACGCCTTCCACAGGATAAAATAAGCGCCAAACCGGCAGATGTGGCCACCAATCCGAAAAATGTAGCCAGCAATGACCGCCAGATGATGCTTAGTCACCCTTTGGTGCCTGTGTACCCCTTGAGAGAAGTCCCAGATGGCAGGGGCGGAATTAGTTATGTTGATCACCCCCTGTCCAGCTTGGAGGTTAGGGAATTTAAAAAGACAATGAAGTCTCTTATTGAAGACCCTGTTGGAGTGGCAGAGCAATTTCAGCAATTTCTGGGGCCCTCCATCTATACCTGGAAGGAGTTGATGGCCATTCTCAACATTCTGTTCTCTGGGGAAGAGATGATTATGATTAGGAAAGCAGTTATGTTGGAGTGGGAGAAGGCCCATCCTCCAGGTACTGATGGATCTGTCCCTGCAGAACAGAAATACCCCAGCCAAGATCCACGTTGGGACAACAGGGCAGAGGCGGATAGGCAGAAAATGGAAGATCTGAAAGCTCTGATTGTTGCTGGAATTAAATGTTCAGTTCCCCGCTCTCAGAACCCCCACAAGGCTTTTGACATTCAACAGGAAAAGGATTTGGGACTATGGAAACCTGTCTAAACCCTTGTATTCCATTATGACGGAGTCTGAGAAGGCTGGTCATAACTTACTTCCCGAGGACCCAATTATTAAGACTGCAACAGATCAACTGAAAGCCCGCCTAGCCTCTGCTCCTGCTCTGCACCTTCCTAACCCTTCGGAGCTCTTCATTCTCTTTGTAGCTGAACAAGAAGGAGTGGCAAAAGCAGTGCTCACTCAATCATCAGATCTGGCACCAAAGGTGATTGCTTATTTCAGTAAGAACCTAGATGATACTGCTCGAGGTTGGCCTGCCTGCCTGAGGGCAGTGGCAGCAGCCACTCTCATGATAAAAGAAGCATTGAAATTGACCTTTGGAGGACAACTTACGGTATATTCCCCGCATGCTCTTCGTTCCATATTGGAACTACGGGGACCAACTTGGATGACATCAGACCGCTTGGCAAAGTGCCAGGCCCTCATGCTGGAAAATGGAAGGGTTTCTGTGCTCAAAATAGAGAGAAGTAATCCGGCAGAGTACCTCCCCGAGATTCCGAAACTTGAGTTCAGCAAACCCCTCCATGATTGCGTGACCACCATAGATTTCCAGACTAAACCACGGCCAGACCTCTCTGAAACTCCCCTTCAAAATCCGGATGTCATCTGGTTCACAGATGGCTCCAGCTTTGTAGAACAAGGAATCCGACGCACTGGATGGGCCGTGGTGGACCATCTTGGGACACTCATGAGATCTGGGGCTCTACCTGCCGCTTGCTCAGCTCAAAGAGCGGAATTAGAAGCCATGATCCAAGCAACCCGATATGCTAAAGGTCTGCGTGCAACCATCTACACGGACTCCAAGTACGTCTGGGGAGTTGTACATGCCCACGCTCAACTATGGCAGGAGAAGGGACTGCTAGACCAATCTGACAGCCCAATTAAGCATAGAAATGGTATAAAAGAATTATTGGAATCAGTCCATTTACCACAAGAACTTGCCATTGTTCACTGTAAAGGGCACCAGAAAGAAGATTCAGAAATCGCCAGAGGAAATAGATTCGCTGATGAACAAGCAAAACTAGCAGCGCGCAAAGGATCTGCTCGAGAGTGCACTGTGAACACAGTAGCCATCCCAATGCCTCCTGAGAAGATACCATACACTCCAGAAGACTACACCACAGCCAAGAACGCAGGCTACCGCCAAGACCAGAGCTGGCTCATTCATCCTGAAACCAACCGGATTTGGATCCCAGTTTCTGTTCAGCGACCACTGGTTGAGAAAATTCATCAACAGACACATCTAGGAGAAGAAGCCTTGATACATCTGTGGAGAAGATATTTCGATGGACCATCCGTAAGATCTACTCTAGCATCTATTGTTCGTACTTGTGAAATCTGTCAACAAGTGAATCCTGCTCATGGAAATCGCCCAGACAGGGCTAGGAGACATCTGCACAACCCTTCTATATATCCAGGGCAATATTGGCAAATTGACTTCACTGAATTCCCCAGAGCCCTGGGATTTCGGTATCTGTTGGTCCTTGTCTGCAAGTTCTCAGGATGGGTTGAGGCCTTTCCATGTAGGACCTGCAAGGCAAGAGAAGTTGTGAAACACCTATTGGAGTCTGTCTTACCTCGCTGGTCTCTACCTTGTGGACTTGATTCTGACCAGGGACCCCATTTTACTTCACAAATCCTGCAGAAACTGATGAAGACACTCAACGTTACCTGGAAATTCCACTCCCCCTACCATCCCCAAGCAAGCGGGATAGTGGAACGGATGAACTCTACGCTTAAGACTCACCTGACTAAGATTTCCCTAGAGACTGACTTACCCTGGGTTAAGGCGTTGCCTCTGGCCCTCACTAAGGCTAGAATCACTCCAAAAGGTCCTCTGAAACTCTCCCCTTTTGAGAGAGTATTCGGCCGTCCTTGGCCTAGCCAATTCTGTCCGGGAAGCCTGAGGGGGGAGGTTGAGATAGGAGATGCAGTGTTACAAAAGTATGTACGTTCTCTGGGTGCTGTTCTGGCTGCTGTTTCGCTTTTTGTCCTTACAGGAACGTCCTTTCAGCCTTGATGGTCCAGTGCATCACATTCAGCCTGGTGATTGGGTGGTCGTAAAGATTTGGGGAAGACGACCCTTGTCCCCGGCGTGGACCAAACCTGCCCAGGTGCTGCTGACTACTGATACCGCTGTCAAGGTCCATGGCCACAAACCTTGGATTCATCATTCCAGAGTTAAGAAGGTACCGGAACCCAGAAGGTGGAGGGTGACCCAAGAGGACGCCAGCGACGGACTCAAGCTGCTGTTTCGGAGAGACGCGCCAAATTTTTGATCCTTCGGAGACTTTATTTCTCAGAGTCACTCCGGAGGCTGACCTGAGATCTCAGTATTAGATTTCGAACTGTGTCTGTTAACCACTGTAGTAGTTTAGACCTGATTACACTGACAATAGTTTTAGAACGAATTGCACTGATTGCACCGACTTATAGTCTTTATATACACTGTGTTTTGATATCTTGCTATTATGGAGTGCCTGTTCCTTGTATTGTTGATTACCTACTTAGCAAAGAAGGAGGGTTATGTTTTTGGTTAAACACCACCTGCTGCCACTACATCAATGAGTCTGGATTCATTGAAGAAGATGTGAACAAGTTACACAAGGTGGTTGGTGACATCCGTAAAACCTATTCCCCGAGAAATGAAGAGTGGTGGTCATGGTTCACTAACTGGCTACCGAATCTTGGATGGGTGAAAGGTGTCTTTGTCATTTTTATTTTGTTTACCTGTATAGCTCTATGTTTCTGTTGTTTAATACAATGTGTACCAATTTTCTGCAATTCACTACTTAACAAAGGGTCCACTGAACTGCCTCGAAAAGTTGATGTTGTCAAAGAGACTCAACTCTTAGTTCAAGGGTACGGGATGGGCTAGTCCTTCTATGTGAGGGGGGAAAACTGTGAGTAAAAGAAGGACTATCTCCAATATGAGCCAGGAGGTAGTCACGTACATAGAAGTTCTAGCCCCCCCGCTCCCATCTGCTGACTCATGGCTCTACCTCACCTGAAGCGCCTCCTCTGGGCATTACCTAATATGGTACAAGGGGTCAATGGTTGGTTGAAAAATGCCGCAGTGGGTGTGTGTACTGTTTGCCTGGATAAAAAGGCCTTGCCCCGCCTCTGGCCTTTGTTCCCGGGCCTCCGGCACCCTGCTGCAGCAGACTCATTTTTTTTTTACTTTTATACTTTTGCACTCAATAAATCTGGCATTTAGCCTTTGAACCAAGAAACGTCTAGTCATTTGCCTGTTTCTCAGAAAAAGCTGTCCTTCTTTAGGGCGGAGAAGGTGACACTTTGACAAAGTTCCCCATGACATTCTTGCAAAGAAGCTAATAAAATGCGGGCTGGACAGGGCTACTGTCAGGTGGATCTGTAACTGGTTGACTGACCGTTCCCAAAAGGTGCTCACCAATGGCTGCTTTTCATCCTGGAGAGAAGTGACTAGAGGGGTGCCACAGGGTTCTGTCCTGGGCCCAGTGCTCTTCAATATTTTCATCAACGACTTGGATGAAGGAATAGAGGGCATGCTGATCAAATTTGCAGATGACACCAAATTGGGAGGGGTTGCTAATATGCCAGAAGACAGGATCAAAATTCAAAATGACCTGGACAGATTGGAGAGCTGGGCCAAGGCTAACAAAATGAAATTCAACAGAGAGAAGAGTAAGGTCCTACACTTAGGTAGAAAAAATGGAATGCAGAAATATAGGATGGGGACACGTGGCTGGATGGCAGTACGTGTGAAAGGGATCTAGGAGTCTTAACAGACCACAAGCTGAACATGAGTCAGCAATGTGATGCGGCAGCCAAGAAAGCCAATGTAATTCTCGGCTGCATCAATAGGAGTATGGTGTCTAGATCGAGGGAGGTACCACTCTACTCTGCTTTGGTTAGACCTGATCTTGAATACTGTGTCCAGTTCTGGGCACCCCAATTCAAGAAGGACATGGTCAAGCTGGAGCAGGTCCAGAGGAGGGCAACCAAAATGGTGAGGGGCCTGGAAGCCGTGCCCTATGAGGATAGACTTAGGGAGCTGGGTGTGTTTAGTCTGCAGAAGAGAAGGTTAAGAGGGGACATGATAGCTATGTTTAAATATTTGAAGGGATGCCATGTAGAGGAGGGAGAGGGCTTGTTTTCTGCCACTCCAGAGACCAGGACAAGGAGCAATGAATTCAAGCTGCAGGAAAGGAGATTCCACCTGAACCTCAGGAAGAACTTCCTGACGGTCAGGGCTGTCCGGCAGTGGAATCTGCTGCCTCCATGGAGTCTGATGGAGTCTCCTTCTTAGGAAGTTTTTAAGCAGAGGCTGGATGGCCATCTGTCGGGAGTGCTTCGAGGGTATTCCCGCATGGCAGAGGGTTGGACTGGATGGCCCCTGGGGTCTCTTCCAACTCTACATTTCTATGATTCTATGATTTTATGATTTCCTAATTTAGGAAAACTAAATGACTCCAAATTTTTTACCAATTTGTTTTCCTTTTTGTATATGGACTCTTTCCAAGATACAGTTTAATTATGAGATCATTCCTTATACTATATCTTGCTAAGTTTTCGTAAGCCAGAAGAAAAACAAATTGGTTAAAAATCTTGAGTCATTCATTATAGATTTAGAGATTTTTCCAAGCCATACTGAGGTTTCAGTTCGACGCATGCTCAGTGACTCTCTGCCACAGTCGCCCACACGTCTTTTAATCCGCCCCAGAGGTTGCTGGGTATTTGTAGTTTTTTAGGAAAGGATACCTATACATGGAGAAAGGCAGAAGAACATCGAATCCCAGAGTGCAGTGCGCTCCCCAGCCTATTCATACCCATAGAGATAGAAACTTAGAATAACGTGCTAAAGCAGTATAGAGGGGCTTTCAAGGACGAACCGAAAGCCAGATATTCCAACAGACAGAAGGAAAAACGGGATTTATATACTGAGATTTTTTTTAAGGAGTCTGTGCAGTCTCGCTGGTGTGGATGGGGCAACGGCTTAGAATTTAATAGAGATGGATAAAGTAGCTTTGCCTAGTGGTTTAGACACAAACTGTTGAATGCATTGCTAAGTGAAAACAGCAGATTTCTTTGCATGGTATTAAAAAGGAACCTGCTTCCCAGTGTGACTGGTGGATACTTGCTGTATAAAAGCAAATATCCACAAGTCAAACTGGGAACCTCCAGGAGTAAGTGGAAGTGAAGGCAGTGCAAATCAATCAGTTTGTTAATATAAAACTCTTGACTGCAGTCAAATAAGCAATATGAATGATGCTCCAGTCCCTAAACTGATATTATCAGTAATTTGTGGATGGCAGGGGTTTAGTGAGGACACTGCAGCCAGGCTTTCCAGATCCTTCTGCAAAAAAATAAGCACATTGTTATGTAACACTGCAAAATAGCAGAGATGAAGCATAAGAATGATTCACATATTACTGTTGTGGAAGGGGGTTGATGGGCAAGACTTATTCTATTACTAGCATATCTACCTGGCGTTGCCTGGGATTTTATTTTCTCAGAGGTGATACCTGTTAGAAAGAGTTGAGATCCTGTGTCTCTAACTCCCCAAACTGTCTTGCCCAGTACCTGTAACTTTTCCCCATATTCCCCAAGCCAATCTGTATTCAGAGTTCTTAACATACAGAGGTTGGGTTCCTGAGGGAAATACACTGGCCTCCTCCTTGCTGCTAGGCCTCATCTCCATAGCAACCAGCCAGGCCCAAGAGCTGTCTGGCTGAGAATTCTAAAGCCCACCCCGCCCCTCCGCCCGCAACTGCAAACTCCAGGATTCCATAGAATCTTCTCAGGCAGCCAATCATATCAGGTCTTTGCCTGCAGCCAATCATATGAGGTCTTCACCTGACACAAAAAAACTTTAATTTTTATATATTTGAAGATAACACTACCCTATTATAGCCCTATATTCTACTTCAACTGCCATGGCAACATTGTGTGGTTTGCATTTAGGAAGGAGCATTTAGCATTCTCAGCCAGAGACCTCTTGGGCCTCACCAAACTTGAAACCAAACATATATTTATGTAATGTGTAATGTGGTTTTGCATATTAGTGAAAATAAAGGCCCTTTCTGCATGTGTGTGGGGGGGACGGGCAAAAACGCCCAAAAACGGAGCTTACCTGAAGCCGGGTAAGTCCGTTGCCACGCGGAGCAGCACGAGCTCGCTGCTCCGCAGTCCTCCGGCGTCCCAAATGGCGGCTTCCGCTTGGTGGCCCGCCCCCGGCAGATCTGCAGGCACGCACTTGCACGTGCCTGCAAATCTGCGTTGGAGCCGGGCGACGGAGCGGCACGGGGCTGCGCGCTCCGTGCTTTTTAAAAACCTCGAAAAAGAGGTTTTTAAAAAACACGCAGCGCGGCTAGTTCCGGCCACTCCTGAGTGGATTCTCGTGTGGAACTACAAAAAGTAGTCCACGCCAGTCCACTCTACGGTGCAGAAGACCTCCGTGAGAGGTCGCTCTGCACCATTACAGAAGCCGGGTGCGGAAATGGCCACAGTTACAGTAATCAGATTCAGGCCATTTCTGTACTACACTGTTATACTGCTATTATCCCACTTTAACTGCCATGGCAATATTGATGGAATCATAAGATTTGCAGTTTAGGAAGAGGTATTTTGAGTTCTCAGCCAGAGAGCTCCAGTGCCTCCCCGAACTATTGATGAAGGGGTTAAATTGTAGAAACTGCTTGCTTGAGTAGAAAAATAGAGAAAAATTAGTCAGGCAGATGCGTCTCTTATCTTATCAAGAGCTTAGGTATGCGGCTTGGCAATGCATGGGATATAGGGAGTTTGGGAGTCGATGTGACCAAGGGAGGATACTCCCTGGTACAGGAATACTTCATTTTTGAAACTGTAATACATCATTTTGAAACTTAAACATTTGTAACCTGTACTCTTTTCATATATGGTAATCATTTCCTGTACTTGTTTTTTAGAAAGTATAGATGTGTGCTGAAACCTAAAACGGGGCTCTCAGTCTTTTGGAAGTTGATTCCACTCAGATCCCTGCGCAGTAAAATAAACTCTTGTTTTCTGATCTGCTGGTCTCAATTCTCTGGCTCGCCACAACTCCAGAATTCCACAGGGTGCAGCCAGGGCAGTTAAAGTGGAATAATAGCACTGTAACGATGTAGTGTGATAAGGCCCTCAGAGAAGTCCAGGTGGGCTACAGCTTTGAAAGCACACTCTTTTGGCAATGAGGCTGACGCTGATGTTACTTTCTTATTCCGAGTTCCCAATGTGTGTGAAATCTCAAAACACAGACAAATCACACAGCTGATGAAAGACATCATTAAATGCCCCAGCACTCCAAGTCCAGTTTTTAAATGCCACATGCTCCGTGCTGCTGTAATCAGGAAGCTCTTCACAATAGAGATGATATTTATTTGTCATTGCCATCTTCTCTTACCATTCCTTAATGTATAATTTTCAAAAATGGCTTGGTAGCGTGCCAAGATATATTGCTGTTCCACTGGTGTGGACAGTTATTTAGAACCTATTTTCCGTTGTATACTGTTCAATTTAATTTTCATCATCATCGCAATCATCATCATTTAGCATTTTCATTCTACTCTTCAACTGAAAAAGGCACAGTGACTGCTCTCAGAACAGACACAAAAAGAAACAGGGAGATGGGAAAAGCACACAGAGGTTAGTTACAAAGATCTTACAAGTATCTGGATAATAATCCTCAGCATCCTCCCATAGTGTGAATCCCAGACTTCATCCAATTCAATGACCTTCCAAGCATTAGAAAGCAGACCTCCTCTCCCCTCTTTCATCCCACTAGGATGGGGGTACAATTACAAGTAACAAGAAATAAACAGGTGGCTTGTTTTGCAAAGGCCATTTCTTGCTGCATTTTTATCTCTTTCACCTCTCCTGATGGATATAGGCCCTTTTCACATGTGTGTGTGTGGGGGAAACGGTGTAGAGCGACCTCTCATGGAGGTCGTCTACACCGTAGAGTGGACTGGCGTGGACTACTTTTCGTAGTTTCACACCAGAATCCACTCAGGAGCGGCTGGAACTAGCCAGGCTGCGTGTTTTTTAAAAATCTCTTTTTCAAGGTTTTTAAAAAGCACGGAGCGCGCAGCCCCGTGCCGCTCCGTCACCTGGCTCTAAAGTGGACCTGCAGGCGTGCGCAAGTGCGTGCCTGCAGATTTGGCGGGGGCGGGCTTCCGGCTGGCGAGCTTCTCCGGTTGGTGGAGAGCCTCCACCAACCGGAAGCTGCCATCTGCGACGCCAGAGGAGTGTGGAGCAGCGAGCTCGCGCTGCTCCACATGGCGACGGACTTACCTGGCTGGAGGTAAGCTCTGTTTTTGGGCGTTTTCGCCCGTTCCCCCCCACACACACACATGTGAAAAGGGCCATTGTTTCATGCTTTTCTTTCCAGCAAATCAACCTGGGGTGAGAATCACATGGCCTTCCAGAATTTGTGGGACTACAAGTCCCAGCAGTCCCAGCTTGCCCAGCCAATGATGAGGAAGTTGGGAGCTGCCATCCAACTATATGATTCTCACCCGTGACATAAAACACTTGCAGTTTCTTTATGTATAGCACTAAAAAAAAAGATAAAATATTGTAGTCCTAACACACTCACCATTCTTGCTGTCAGGAGAGTTTGCATTGGGTTATTCAGAAGATAGATAGAAGAGCCCCTTCCACAAACCACCTCTTGTAACACAATTCATTTGTCTGAATTTCCCCTAAAATGGCTAAAAGGCACTGTACCTTGATTTCATCTTACAGGGGTATTTCGATAAAATGGAATTGTACCAGTCACATATCTTGATGCCATTTTGCATTTTGGCAATGAAGAAATAATATTTAGTGTGGATGCATCATTGCTTCATTTGCCACCATCAGTGCCACCATCATGTATAGACTTGTTCATAGCCCTGTCTTGGTTGTCATACAATAAAATGAATCATAAAGGAAATTGAAAGTAAAATTCAAAAGCCACAATAAGAACAGCAAGCAATTCAGACAAAAATCTTGCGGTTATAATGGCAGCAACAATTTGTAATACAAAAGCACATTTTAATCAACCCAAAGGATCTGGCAGCTAAAAAATCCAATGCAATTCTAGGCTCATCAGTAGGAATATAGGGTGCCATTTCCGCACTACACTGTTGTAGCGCGATTATTCCGCTTACAACATCCTATGGAATCCTCGGGTTTGCAGTTTCTGGAGGGGCCAGGCGCCCCCCCCTAAATTGCAAACCAGAGGATTCCATAGGATGTTGTTAGTGGAATAATCGCGCTACAACAGTGTAGTGCGGAAATGACCCAAGAGAAGTAACAGTACCACTTTATTCTGCTGTGCTCAGACCTCATCTGGAATACTGTGTCCGTTTCTGGACACCAAAATTTAAGAAGGATATTGACAAGCTGGAACATGTCCAGAACAGGGTGACCAAAATGGTAGAAGCCTGGAAACCATGACCTATGAGGAGCAGCTTAGGGAGCTGAGTAAATTTACCCTGGTTAAGAGATGACATGATAGCCATGTTTAAATATTTGAATGGATGTCATATGAAGAATGGAGCAAGCCTGCTTTCTGCTGCTCTAGAGACTAGAACACAGAGCAGTGGTTTCCAACTTCAGGAAAAGAGATTCCATCTAAACATTAGGAAGAACTTCCGGATGGTAAGAGCAATTCGACAGCGGAAAGCCTTGCTTTGAATGTGGTAGTCTCTCCTTTGGAGGTTTTTAAACAGAGACTGTATGGCCATCTGTCGAGAATGCTTTGATACATGCTCCTGCATGGCAAGAGGTTGGACTCAATGGCCCTTGTTGTCTCTTGCAACTCTACAATTATGATTTTACGAAAAGCAGCAATGTAAACACCCAGGCCTTCAGACCCTATTTTAAAGGCAATGAAAGACTGGAGGTTGGCAGAATTTGAAGCACAGGGTGATTTTCTCTTGAAATTCTTTGTTTGGTACTTACATTCACACGAAGTGATTTATTTTTATTTGTGTTTAATAACCTGATTCTGTAACAGTTTGGATTTGCAAATCTACATCTATTTGTCCAGACTTTCTGTTATTGGCTTTTCTTTCAGCTACGCATTTGGATATAACCTTTTCTTTTACAGGGTTGATTTGTGCCCATTTTCTTGTCATCAAGATGACTGTTCTGCACTATGTAATCCAATTTTCACTGTAACTTGGCTAATCTGTGTTTCATTTCCCGCTGTTCTGCTAAAAGCAGATAAGCAAATGAGGATAACAGATTACCATCCTCTGACTCTGGCATCCTCTGCATTTTCATCTTTAGCTAACTGAGGAACTGACCAGATATGCTGTGGTGCATTAATGGATTGAATTGAATAGTTCCAATAAATAAGGTCACACTTAAAGCTGGATCATCCTTACATAGTGATAAAGTTGATATGGATGTTATGCCTTTATTATCTTGCTTTCCAAGGGACAGAAGAGGTTTTATTGACCTGACTTCAAAGTGGGACATACTTTTGATTGAGCTGACATAGGCCATTTCCACACTATACTGTTATAGTGCTCTTATTCCACTTTCAACATGCCATGGAATCCTGAGGTTTGCAGTTTAAGGAGGGGCCTTTAGAATTCTCAGCCAGAGAGCTCTTCAGCCTCCATAAACTATAAACCCCAGAATTCCATAGGATGTTGAAAGTGGAATAAGAGCACTATAACTGATGGGAATTGTGATAGCTCCTTAAAAGCAGGACAAGTGAGAGGACAAAGGTGGAATTTTGGTGGATAAAGGTAGAGGGTTGAAGACAATCAGTCATTGCATGGAGGTAGTTTTGGGTGCTGTTGTTTATAAAGGTTGAGTCGTTGAGGAACATTTGCAAGTCCATTATGCTTGAAGCTCCCTGGCTATGACCAAGCCATGTTCTGAGGTCCCGATCTGACCTAGTTTTGCAATGCTGTGTGCTCTTTGCCAGCAGCCTTCTCAGCCATAGCAGCATATAATTTGTGTTTCCTGTCGATTAATATTTGCCAATTAAACCATATCATGGAGTGAGAATGTATGGCCTGTTAACAGAAGATAGGAACAGAACATTTATAAACTAGAAATCTGGACCGCAAATAATGAAATGAAATTCAATAAAGACAAATGCAAAATTCAAATTTGGACCATTAAAAGGATGGGTGATATTTGGCTTAGCAATGGTGCATATGAAAAGGACCTTGGGATTATCGTTGACCATAAATTGAGCATGACCCACTAATGTGAGACTACAGCAAAGATGACAAATGATGTTGTTATCGTTTACGTCTTCCAATCATTTCTGACTTATGGCAACCCTAAGGTGAACCTATCACAGGGTTTTCTGGGGCTGAGAGTGTGTGATACACCCAAGATCACCCAGTAGCTTTCCATGGCCAAGTGAGGAATCAAACCATAGTCTTCAGGGTCGTAGTCCAATGTTCAAAGTACTATACTATATTGGCTTTTTAAAATAATAATGTAGCCTGCATTAATAGAACCATAGTTCCCAAGTCAAGATATAGTCCCAGTATATTCTGCACTAGTTTGGTCTCATCTAGAGTACTGTTTTCAGTTCTGGGGGCCTCATTTTAGGAAGGATATAGACATGTTCAGCCTATTGAAGAGAAGACTGAGGGGTGACGTGACTGTATTCTTTTATTGTCTAAAGGGCTGCCACAAAGGGTAGGGTACATTGTTCTCTGCTGCCCTAGAGGGCAAGACCAGGTCAAATTGATTTTGATTGAATGTATTAGAAGGAACTTCTTGATGGTGAGAGGGGGTTGGGCAATGAAACCAGTTAGCTAGAGAAGTCATGCGATCTCTTTCTCTAGATGTCTTAAAAAAGAGGCTGGACATCTACCTTCTGAGGATGCTCTAACTGGATATTCTGCGCTGAGCAGAGGGCTAGGTTTGGCAACCTAGAAGAACTTTCCAACTCTATAATTCTATGAATCTATGTTGAATATTACCACATCCAAGAGAGAACACTAAAACATCTCACAATTCACTTCTCTCCAGGATGAAGAGGAACGTGAACACTCCTTGGCTACAGTTTATCAACCAATTATGCATCCACCTAAGAGTAGCACTGCCTAACCCACATTTCAAGGGCTTGTCTTCGAGAATATTGTGAGGTTTAGAATAATGAGGTATTCCTTTATGAGAGCCAGCATGGTGTAGTGGTTTTATGTTGCCCTGTGCCTCTGGAGAATATGGTCCAAATCCCTGCTCAGCCATGGAAACCTACTTGGTGAGCTTTGGCAACTCTCCCACACTCTCAGCCTGAGAGGAACACAATGGCAAGCCCTCTCTGAACAACTCTGGCCAGGAAAACCCTGTGATTAAAAAAATGACAAAGTATTCCTTTATTACCTCCTTATCTGTTCTGGGTTCCAGTCCTCTTACTGTATCATTTATTCTATTTTTGAGCTATGTATCAGGGTGCCTGAAATATCCCATTACTACTATATCTCTTCTTTTTGGATATTTGATCATTTCTTCTAGGAAGGCATCACCCAAATCTTTAGTCTGGGTTGGTGGTCAGTAGTAGACCTCCCCAATGGTGTCACCATTATTTCTCTCACCTTTGTTACCCAAATGTGCTCAACCAGTTTTCTATGCTCTAAGTCATGGATCTTCTCCTAGGTGTACAGATGGTTCACATATAATGCTCCTCCTTCTGTTGTGTTTGCTCTGTTTCTTTGAAATAGATTATCCTCTTCCTTTACTACATTCCAGTCATGAAACTCATTCTATCAAGTTTCAATGATATGTATTAAATCATATTTGAGCTCCTTGTGGAAAGTTAAAGTTCACCTTGTTTATTTCCCATGCTATGTGTAATAATGTACATTTAAGACCATGGGCAATTCTCTCCAGCTGATTCTTTGTCATTTCCCCCCCTATTCACTGTTGGCTTCTTGTACTAATGGCTCAAATCTCCCTGAGGCTATTATTATTAGTTTTCCCATCTGTCTCAGGGTGTATCTGCTCTTCGTAAGCCAAGAAAAATGGGTATATAGCTTTGGTCCCAGATATTTAAAGGACCATATCTCCTATTATGACACCATTAGAACTCTAAGATCTTCTGAACAGGCCCCTCTTTCTGTCTCACCACCTTCTCAGCGTCTCTGGTGGGACTAAGGGAGAGGGGATTCTCAGTGGCTGCTCCCAGACTTTGGAACTCCCTCCTTAAGGTGGCTTCATCCTTGCTTTGTTTCCTTCAGCATGTCAAAAAATTCTTATGCTGTCAGACTTTTAGAAAATGACTGGTATGGCCTTTTAATGACATGCTGTGCTGTTTTATGGTAATGTTTTTAACTTTATAAATGCTTTAACTGTCTTTTCAATATAGTTTACTGAAGCTTTTACAGTCTTCCCTGAACATTCACGCCTTTGACTTTCGCAAATTTGAGTATTCACGGGTGTGCATGCCATCCCTACATTCTCCTCCTCCTCCCATTCCCATGCATTTTTCCCCTGTGTGGAGAACTCATGCCAAAGCAAAATGGAAAGGAATGGTGGAGAAGGCTCAAAAGAGCTTTCTTTTCCCCCTCCAGAGCTACCCTCACATTCCTATGCATTTTTGCCCCAGCGCAGAGAACTCACGCCTAGGCAAAATGGAAGGGAATGCAGGGGGAGTTATTTTCAGGTTTTCCACTTTTGAGAGGTTTCTGTACACCGAACACTCGCAAAGGTGGAGGAGCCACTGTATATAGCTTTTGATCTGTATTGTTTTAATATGTTGTAAGCTGCCTTGAGTCCTAACAAATAAATAATAATGATAATGGGGCAAAATGATTCTCTGTGGAACTGCAAACTCAGAAAAGCTTTGGCTATCATAAAGAAGTCTTTATCCAGTTTAGTTTGCTTGGGGTTGGGTATAATTCATTCTCTTTGTGTATGAAAGTTCTGCGTTTTTAGAAATCCTTCATCTTCCTTGTAGATATCTAGATAACTATCTGTTTTCCTCTGTATGTCTATGGTATGATCTTATGCACAATAGTTATTTCCTTTGGATAAAAATGTCATTAAGCAACTGTTCTTGCAGGCTGAAAAATGATCCACTCTATGGCTTCACACTCAACTAACAGTTTAAAGATGAGACGTGTAATACGTGAGCAAGGTTGTTTTATAGTTGTTACCAAGAAGGGTATAAGATGAGGAAAACATTTAAGATGAGGAACCAGAAAAGACATACTTCACAGAATTATCAGCGTTCTCTACAGACCTTGTTCTTTGTCATTCACTTTTTCATTAATACCATTTAGGGGATTAAGCAAAACATATCCAAATTGGATTCTCAGGTAAGACAAACTTTGTATTAATTTCATCTGCTGTAGTTTACTGTAGGCTTCAGATTTAGAAAACTGTTGTTTCACAATCTTAACTCTCCTAATTTTCATAACAGTAAGTAAACCAGTGGCTTGTCCTGGAGAGTAGAAGGCAGTTGACTCCTCTGATGTTTAGCTCAGCATTCTTGGTTAAGGCCCTCTCAATTATTTTTAAAACTTTTTTAGTAAATTGTCACCACACAGATAAAAGAGATGTAACAAAGAACATGGAGCAACTGGCTAAGTATAAATGGGAGAAAGCCAGAGTAGAAAAGCAAATGTATAAACAATACAAAGAACTAAAAATAAACAAGCCAAAATAAAATTGAGCAACAGATGCACATCTGGCTATGTGTTGCCTTCTTCTTCCTTCCTGAATATTATAGAACTTTCATGAGCATCCCAGATTGTTTGAGAATGATATACAGCTGTCCCTCCACTTTTGTGAAGGTTTGTGGCACAGTCTCCTATCTCAGTCCTGGCACAGGAGATAAAACAAACAAAACAAATTGTATTTTGTATATTTGTAAATATGTATATGTAAATTGTATATCTCCCAGCTTGTTACTTACTTCCATGCAAGGAGTCATAAATAAAGTCCAACATAAGCAAAGTCTGGCAGGGTTTCAGCCAAGGGAGTGCCCAAGGTCAATCCAAGCATTTGTCAAGGCATCCAGCAAGGTAGCAGGTCAAATAAGCTCTGACAACTCCTGGAGGGAAAGGACGCTAGCTAAATAGACCCAAAGCCTAGCGCAGCTATGCCTTGATTGATTGTTGCTGGTTATAAATTCTGAGAGAGCGACTCTGGCTCTCTCTTTGTTGCCTGTGCACTGTGAAGCTGGGTTGAGGTAAGTGTTCATCTATATCTGAGGAGGCAGGACCCTCTGTTGGAGCTGGCACCGTCCCGTGTTCTGTTTGCGACACTGTAACCTCTCTCTGTACAGTAGGCCCTGGCATGCCTTCTGTTTCAGCCTCTAGCATGCCCTCTGCTTCAGACTCGGAGTCAGAGTCCATGCTCTGGAAGCAGGGCATGACACCCAGAATCCTTGTTAAGGTGGAAAAACTGTAAATATCTTCCTCCGTCTCATCACAGTGAGTGAACAAGGGAGTGCACTCCCTCATCCTATTCCCTTCCTTCCACCTGCCCAAGACAGTGAATGTGCAAAGAAACACATGCACATGCTTTCCTCCTCACACTCTCCCATTCTGGCACTTTGTATCCCTCCCACCCACCTGAGTGGGGGAACACATATGCATGTCTTCCCTCCTTGTGGTCCCCTATTCCATCCCCTTGACTCCCTCCCATCCACCCCAGTGAGCGAGGGAATGTACATGCACACCTTCCCTCCTCTTGCTCCTCTGTGTCTGTGAGTACATGAGAAAAGCAACAGTGGCAGCAAATAATCTATGAATAATCAAATTTGTGAAGGTCAAACTTGCAAATGTGGACGGAATGACTGTAGTCCCTTCCAGTATGTTGTGGAACTTTCACCACCATCCTAAAATGAGCCCTCACTTTCCACTGTTCTCATTGCCTTCCCTACCCTTGCTGTCCTTCACCAACTTCCTGCATGTTCTCAGTGCCCTCCTTCATTCTTTCTACCTTCTTTCCTTCCTTCCTTCCTTGGAGGGAATATGGGCAGATGAAGGAATGTCTCACTATTACCCTCACAGATTAGTCTCTCCATGCCAGCCATTTCCTTCACTGTGGGTCTTCACTGAACAAACCGACATGTCTGATCTGGGAATCACCTGTGCTGTTGAATGTGCCTGCACTCTTTGGAGACCCACAACTAGGAGGCAGCTGGGGCTCCAGAGAGCCAGCAATGTGGATATTTGTTTCATCTCCATTCCTTCATCTTCTGAGGAATGAGGGCAGCAGAGGTAGCACTGGAGAGAGAGAGGAAATATCTGGAAAGTTAAGCCTAAAACTAATGTGTGAATTGATCCCTTCTTCAAACAGTTTTAATAGTTGGGAAATTCTCTGGGTAGGTGAGTGGAGAAATCTACACAAAGTGAGTTTCACCCTATCACTTCCCAGAAGCAGGCAAGGAAGACACAAAACATCAAGGTCAAAGCCAACTGGTGCTAAGGATGGTGCACCTTGAATTCCACCTGTGTCCAGAGTAGAGCTCTTCTCTTTTGCTCCTTGTCTTGCTTTGGGTGCTGTAGCTATTACTTTGTCTTGCCTTTCCTTGTTACAATTCAGACTGTATTTTTATCCTTTTAGCCTTTAAAGTATTCGATCTCTAAACAATATTTTTTTTCCTCCTTTCTGTCTTCTGTTACTCATTCTCTTCCTATGTGGCTCTGATGGGTGAAAAAATAAGACTCACCATCTGAGAAGATGAAGAAGTCTGATTTTTTCACCCATCAGAGCCACACATGAAGAGAATGAGAAGATGAAGAAATCTTCAATCAAACTCTCTTCTTCTCATGCTCCAACTGTGCCAAGAAAGCAGAGAAGGACAAAGTTCCCTGTCTGCTGACTCACAGTCAGCAGGCACTTAAGTGTCTATCTAAATTGACTCCATGGAGTTACAGAGGGAGAAGAGGTTACACAATGATATGATGCATGTAGACCACATGAGTGGTCTACATGTGTGGCATGAGTGATGGGGACTCCAATGAGATCATTTCTGAGGATCCCCCAATGTTTTCAACATAAGAGATAGGCATGTATAAAAAATTGATGAAAACTGGGAGGGGGGCTTGACGGATCACCCCCACTCAGAGCTCCCTGCCCTATCATTTCTGCTTTGCCAGCCATTTCTCAGCATTATCCATCTTCATGTTTTTTCTTCCATCTTTCTGATGACAGCACTGCAGACCACCATTTTGGGGAGGAGGAGCAAGGGGAGATCAGGCACTGTTTTGAAAGTGCACTTGATGGCGAACATTTTGAGTGACCTGATGATCACCATATTGTCTTTCCTTGGACTAATATTGAAACACAGACAGTATCACCATCAGCATAGGCATCTCACAGCTGTATTGGCATTACAATCCATCCATTGATCTCAGAGGCATTAGAGAGCATAGTATGTTCCCCATCCAGTGCAATGTGGGGATGTGGTCATGTTGAAGGCCAGGAAAGCTCCTCCCTCTAGAGGTTTTCCTTCTACACCCCTTTCCTGTCTGTAGCCAGCCACATTATTGAAGACAGGAGTTTGTTACTTGACTCCCTGAGGCAATTAGTGTCAGATGAAGGCTTGGCCTGCTTTTGGAATTCAGCAGCAATACATCTGTCCTCTGGGGTGTTAGCTACCCCTCCTAATTTGGTGTCATCTGCAAATTTGATAAGAATGCCCTCTATTCCCTCATCCAAATCTTTAATAAAGATGTTGAACAGACAGAATCCTGTGGCACTCCACTAGTCATTTCTTTCCAGGATGAAGAGGAGCCATTGGTGAGAACTCTTTTAAGTTTGGTCAGTCAACAGTCAGTCATCCAATTACAAATCTACTTAACAGTATCATTGTCTAATCCACATTTTATTAGCTTGTTTGCAATATCATAGGGGGCCCTTGTCAAAGGCCTTACTGAAATGAAGGTATGCTACATCCACAGCATTCCGTATATCTGTCAAGCTTCTAACTCTAGTTAAAAAGGGAGAGAGAGAAGGAGAGATTAATCTAGTATGACTTGTTTTTGAGAAACCCATGTTGACTTTTAGTAATCACAGCATTCCTTTCTAAGTGCTTACTGTTTGTTTAACAATCTGCTCTAGAATCTTTCCCAATATTGATGTCAGGCTGACTGGGCGGTAATTGTTGGGTCCTCTTTTTCCCTTTTCCCTCCTCCAGTCTGCTGGGACTTCTCCCTTTCTCCAGGAATTCTCAAATATTCTCGCCAGGGGTTCTGAGCTTATTTCTGACAGTTTTTTTAATACTTCTGGATGTAGTTCATCTGGTCCTGGTCCTTGAATTCATTCAGAGTAGCCATGTATTCCTGTACTACCACTTTACCTATGCTGTGCTGCATTTTCCCTACCACATCATCTGCTCCATTTTGCCAAGGTTCAGCATTGTATTCCTTTCAAGAGAAGACCAAAACAAAGAAGGTGTTCAGTAACTCTGCCTTTTCTCTGTCCCCTATTAGCATTTCATGATCCTCTTCATGCAGAGGTCCTACCATGTCCTTGTTCTTTCTTTTGCTATGAACATAACCAATAAAGTCTTTCTTATTGTTTTTACATCTCTAGCAAGCCTGAGTTCATTCTGTGCTTTAGTTTTTCTGACTTTCTCCCTACACTTGTTGGCTATTTTTAAAAATTCCTCTGGCAATTTCTCCCTTTTTTCATTTCTTGTACATGTCCCTTTTAAATCTTAGCTCCACTGAAAGTTCTTTAGACATCCATCCTGGATTCTTTAGACACCTCCCTTTTTTTTCTTCTCATTGGAATTGTTTGAAATTGTGCCTTCAGTATCTCACTTTTAAGAAACTCCTATCCATCATGAGTTCTCTGAGGATGGAATCACTCCCAACATTTCTGTTAAGTTTACTGAAATCAGCTTTCTTAAAGTCTTGTTCTACAGAATGACAACTTAGATCAGAAAACTCTGTATAGTGAAAATAGGCCTAATGAAAATATCTAAAGCCTTACAATATGTAGCACACTTTACATCCCAGTGCTTTTTCAGCTATAGCTATTGGGGTAATTGCAACTGCAAGACAGTCAGCATAGCTTTGGACACCAAGAAATGGAAACTGCCTCCTTCAATAGAGTTAAGCTTTTAGACTTTTTGTTTACAATCTTTCCAACAATCTTTGTTGGAAATGTACTAGAGAAAGTGGAACATGTTTCCACATGCGGTGGAGATGCAACAGAGCTATGAAATTTTGGTATATGATCAGATCTAAAATTCAAAAAAAAAATTTAAAGATGAAGATTGATTTAAATCCAGCACTTTTTTAAAAAAATTAGGTCTCTTTAAATTTGATGAAAAACAAAACAAGGAGATTGGAAGACTATTCTAGCACATGATTGTTGTGGCCAAAATAGTCTATATGCCAGACACTTGAGATCTACAATTGCACCCCTACTGAAGAAGAGTGGATGGAAAAAATGACCAAAATTTCTGAAAATGGACAAGCTCACCTATATGTTAGGTGGGAAAACTAATAGTAAATTCTGGAAAGATGAGGAATCATTCAAAAATTTCCTCGAATCACAAACCGGGGATTTAAGTTTTGCTGGATTTGATACTTTACTATTTGATTAATTGTCTTATGTTATGGTTAATTGGCCTGCGTACAATTAATTGGCCTGGGTACACAACTCTAATAACTTAGAGTTACTGACAGAATGAAACCAAATAGCCTCTGGGAATATGTAATTGATATTTCAAATACAATATTATTCAATTACTTTATAATATTTTATGATATGTTATCTATAATATGTTTGTAATGGAAATCTCTTCTATTAATCTTTGGTGATGTTGATAAGGTCAGGGGAGGGACTATGCCTATATATTTACCATGGATTTTTACTGTGGAGAATGGTATGGAAAAAAAATCAGGAATGAATAACTCAGCTCTAGTTAAGATATGGTACTATTAATAGTATTGTAATCTTTACATTTTCTTTCTGTGTTTCTCTCCTTCTTCCTTTTTTGACTAAGGACAGTTGTTATTGAAATTTAATTATTTAATTAATAAATTTAATATTTATTAAATAATAATAATAATATTATTTAATTAAATTTAATTATTTAATTAAATATAATAATTAATTAAATTTGATTATTCAAGTCTGTGATCTCATTGTATGGGAGGCTTAATTTCTTTTGCTTCTCTTCTTTACTTCTGTCTTCCATTAGATATGTCGATTTAGTAGTATTATTATTTGTAGTCTATATATATATATATATTGTTTGTCTTTTTCCTTTCTTTTTTAAGCAATGTATAATGTAATCTTTTTCTTGTTGCTTTTTTGTATGTATACAGTTGTATATATTCATTTCTTATATGTTATATTTTTTTCATTCCTCTTCACTTGTATTTAGTATAAAAACAAATTTTAAAAAAAAGCTTTTAGGAGAGCTGGTCTGAGGAATCCCCTGGTGGAAGCCAAGGTAGCAGGGGGGAATCATATAAAAAAATCATACAAGAAGCAGTTCAGTGTTCCAGCAGCTGGTTCATCCTTTTGCTTCTACAGAAGGTTGGAAGAACCAGAGATTTTCACAGCTTCAGAATATCTTGATCCAGGCCCTGTTTCCCATACTGTTAGCAAGCGCAGTTCGCCAATCCCATGCCCACCAGATGGATAGGTTTTGAACCTCAGAGAGAGGGGAGACAGTAAGATCCTTTAGAAGGGGAAATTCTCTATCTGTTCCAAAAAGCCTGGGCTTAAATCACATAGCAATCGCCAGGGATTATTCCTTAGGATTTGCTCAGACTCCAGGAAACAGATCTCTGCTTTCCCCTAAACTGAAGTTGTCAAAAATTTAGTTTGTATACAGGTAATTTGACACAGTCTGCTTATTTGGGGCCACAAAGGAAATTCTTATTCAAGTAAGATTCTCTAGGGTCTACTCCATATTCTTTACAGTTGAAGAAGCAGCATCCAATCTATCCTGAACCTTAAATTTATGAACAGGATGGAGATATTACTTACCATTCAGGATGCACTTCAGAGAAGCAATTATTTAGTTCAATTGGCCTTCGGGAAGCTAACCAGCACATTCTTGTTGCCCAAAAAAGCAGGAGCTTCCTCAGGTTTGCCTTTGGCAATCACCATTTCTAACTTGATTAGCCACAGCTCCTTAGATTTTCACCAGACTGATGGTGGTGCTAGTTGTATAGGGAGGCTTGGTCTGAGCTGAGAGCTGACTGCAGAGAGTGCATCTCCATCCAGTTCTGGGCACGACAGTTCAAAAAGGATATTGACAAGCTAGAACATGTCCAGAGGAGGCCGAACAAAATGGTGAAGGGTCTGGAAACCATGCCCCATGAGGAGTAGCTTAGGGAGCTAGGTGTGTTTAGCCTGACAAAAAAAAAGGTTAAGAGGAGACATGATAGCCATGGTTAAATATTTGAAGTGATGTCATGTTGAAGATGGAGCAAGCTTGTTTTTTGCTGCTCCAGAGACTAGGACAAGGAGCAATGGATTCAAACTACAGAAAAAGAGATTTCACCTAAACATCAGGAAGAACTTCCTGACAGTCAGAGCTGTTTGACAGTGGAATATGCTGTGTGTGAAAGGGATTTAGGAGTCTTTGAGGACCATAAGTTGAACATGAGTCAGCAGTGTGATGCAGCAGTCACGAAAGCCAACACAATTCTTGGTTGCATTAATAGGAGTACGGTGTCTAGATCAAGGCAGGTAATGGGACCACTCTATTCTGTATTGGTTAGACTTCAGCTGGAATACTGTGTCCAGTTCTGGGCGACTCAGTTCAAGAAGGATATTGACAAGCTGGAATGTGTCCAGAGGAGGGCGACCAAAATGGTGAAGGGTCTGGAAGCCATGAAACCCTATGAGGAGCAGGTTAGGGAGCTGGGGATGTTTAGTCTACAGAAGACAAAGTTAAGAGGGGACATGATAGCCCTGTTGAAATATCTGAAGAGATGCCATGTTGAGGAGGGAGTGGGCTTGTTTTCCGCTGCTTCAGAGACTAGGACGAGGAGCAATGGATTCAAGCTGCAGGAAAAGAGATTCTACTTGAACCTCAGGAAGAACTTCCTGATGGTCAGAGCTGTTTGGCAGTGGAATATGCTGCCTGGGAACGTGGTGGAGTCTCCTTCTTTGAAGGTTTGTAAGCAGAGGCTGGATAGTCATGTGCTGGGGATGCTTTGAGTGTTTGTTCCTGCATAGCAGGAGGTTGAACTTGATGGCCATTGTGGTCTCTTCCAACTCTATGTTTCTATGATTCTATGATTCTATCTGTATCCTTTATATAAACAATCAACTTTTGACTCGCAAAGCATCATGGATCACTATTGATCTGTGCCTACAGTCCCATTGGTTTTTGGTGAACACACCGAAAAGCCAGCTAGTTCCTCCACATGCCTTTAATCATCTAGGTGTGCTGAGCAACACCGGAAAATAAATTGTATATTTGTCATAGGAGATGAGAGAAAAAACTGTCCAGACCTTGTCCTAACCAAGCTAATTATCAGATATGGTTTGTCATTTAAAAGTTAAGACACATCAAGATGATGAGCCTCAGACTATCCTTTGGAAAGTTAGTATAAGGTATCGAGTACCTCATCTTCTGGATAAGTCTGAAACTGATCTTTTGCCTGATTTTAGATACAAAAGAGTAAGAGAGTTTAGGAAGGCAGATGGACAAAGCTATTGTTTTCTCAGCTCAGACCAAGCCTCCTTACTCTACAGCAAGCTTATCTCAGCTAAGTCACCTAAGCTGGATATTCAGCTGTACCAAGAGTTGTCTCTAGAACTACAAGAGATGATGCTAAGAGATATTTGTGCCATCAATCTTCCCTCTGGAAGGTGTAACTCAAAGTCTTACTTTGATCATGAGTGCAAGGTTGTCAAGAAACACCTTGTACATCAATTTAAACAGAAGTGCTGGAGTGTAGGTGTGTTCTACCCACGTTACAATTCTTAAAACAGCACTACAAGCTGTTAATTAGGAAGAAAAAGAAAGAAGAACTAATAGAATCCACACTACAGCTAATTAATGCCATTAGAACTAAGAATTCTTCACTGTTCTAGTGTATTGTGTCAGATGATCTTCAGGTGAGGCCATTTCCACACTATACTGTTATAGTGGTAGTATTCCACTTTCAACATCCTGTGGAATTCTGGGATTTGTGGTTTACTGAGGTTAGAGAGCTCTCTGGCTGAGAATTCTAAATGCCCCCCCCCCCAAACTGCAAACCCCAGGATTCCATAGGATATTGAAAGTGGAATAATAGCACTGTAGCAGTGCTATTATTCCACTTTCAGGCAGAAATGTTCTGAGTATTTCCAGAATGTCCTGCCATTTCCATGCACTCTAGTAAAGTCCCTATCTAATGCATACTCACACCCATCTAAAATAGCAAATCAATCAATCAGTCCTTGTCTTACTGTATGTGGATCATGCTGTAATCTTATCTTTTCTAAAGTGGGCCATTTCCAAAAAATTGCACTCAACCTAGATGGAAGGTTAATAGCTATGACACAGCACATGTCAGGTCATATAGATTTACAAGTGATAAACAGTATTTCAGCCACCTGGGGCATGGACAGCACAATCTCTGTGTGGCATTGAATCATAGAATCATAGAGTTGGAAGAGACCACAGGGGCCATCCAGTCCAACCTCCTGCCATGCAGGAACACACATCAAAGCACTCCCGACAGATGGCCATCCAGCCTCTGCTTAAAAACCTCCAAAGAAGGAGACTCCACCACACTCCATTGAGGCAGCAGATTCCACTGCCGGACGCCTCTGACCATCAGGAAGTTCTTCCTGAGGTTCAGGTGGAATCTCCTTTCCTGCAGCTTGAATCCATTGCTCCTTGTCATATTTTCTGGAGCAGCAGAAAACAAGCCTGCTCCCTCCTCAAGATGACAGCCCTTCAAATATTTAAACATGGCCATCATGTCCCATCTTAACCTTCTCTTCTGCAGACCAAACATCCCCAGCTCCCTAAGCTGCTCCTCATAGGGTTTCATGACTTCCAGATCCTTCACCATTTTGGTTGCCCTCCTCTGGACATGCTCCAGCTTGTCGATATCCTTCTTGAACTGAGGTGCCCAGACCTGGATACAGTATTCCAAACTGGGAATGCCTAAAGGACCTTTGATACCATCTTCAAATTCTTCTTCTCAAAGGGTGGTTTGTACATACCCTCTGAGACAAAAGTGTTCCAAGGAAAAGTAATACCTGAACTTTGGTAAGGCTCTTAGCTGTGCATTTCTAAAGACTTTTGATCTTTCAAATTTGGAGATATAGGCCAAATTCCTGTGCATTGTTCTGGTGTCCCATGTTGCCTTCTAAATACGTTGTTCAGAGTGGAATCAGGGATGGTCCCCCCTTACACAATTAGCCACTAGCTGAAGTTGAATTTTATCTCTTCTGTTCTTGCCTCCTTGATTCTGATTGACAAATTCTTCTCTCTCTGATTGAGGACTGTTACAACAATATAGGTTCTGCTCTTCAGCTCTGTTGTGCTTGGAATTTCCTAATGCCAAAGAAACAATCAAGCAATCTGGGACGTAGCTTTGCAGGAAAACAGTAAGAATGCAATGCTACCCTGCAGCAGGCAATCATAGTACAAACCTTGTTCCAGCCAATTATTTTTACACTCTTGGCTAACTCAGCTTTTACTTTAGCCCATTTCAGTGTTTTGCCATCAGCCCTACTGGATGATAGATACTTATGAATACCTTAAGACTGCATATCTATCCCTGTCAGTCAGGCATGGTTGAAACAATTGATCATGTCCTGCCGTATTGCCTATATTATAAGGATATTTGTTCTCCATTTATCGATCCGATGTTGGAAAAGTTCCCAGGCAGATCCAATAGCTTTTATATTTCTCTTCTACTTTCAGACTTCTCTAAAGAAAGAATCTATGCTGAAAGTTGCAAAGTTCTGTATGCTAGCATGTCTTACTTGGAGTAAGGCCATTTCTGCACGACGTTGCTATCCCACACCGGCAGCAGGTTGTTTCTGATCCAGGAGTTGTGCTATCACATGATGTCATCACTATCCAGATGCTATCCTGTCCTAAAAGCATTGCAAAACCACCTTACAGTGATGTATTTAAGTCTTTTACTCCAAGTCTCAAGTCAAGTCTCAACCCTCAAGTTAAATCTCATATCTGGAAGCCAACTTTATACCCCAACCAAAATTCCAGAATTATTGGACAGAGTGAAACAAATTCGGTTTTAACAATTTAAGCAGATTCAGTTTTCCATATTTGCAATTTTGCCATCTGCAGCTTTGGAAGTGGGGAACAGGATCCTGTCTTACTCCCCAGTACTGAAGATTCAAAAGCTTTAAAAGCAAGGATCTTTCTTCCTCAAGCCCATTGCCTAACACATTTGTTGTTCTCCTCTGAGAGATGCACTCTGCACTTTGGGACCGAGTCTTGTCTTTTGCTCTTAGGAAACGTTTTAGAAGGCTCTTCTGATGTGCAGCAGGGACAGGCTACTGAGCAGACCTCAAGCTCCCCTCAAGCCCATTGCCTAACCTGTTTGCTATTCCCCTCTAAGAAATGCACCCACACTTTGGGCTTGAGACAGATTGCCATGTGACTAGTAGGCAAAAAGAGATGGAGGCATTATTCAAAGTCATAAGGTTTCTGGATGGACGTGTTACGTTACTGAACCAAGAGTATCAAGTCAGTCATTAAAAATATACAAGTCTCAAGTCAAGTCAGTGCATCATTTATGGTTGAGTCAAGTCTGAGTTGAGTCACTGAAGCAACTGAAGTCTGACTTGAGTCTGAGTCTATTGACTTGAGTCTACAACATCAATGCCACCTTATGGCATTTCCAGAAAAAATCCATTAAGAGCCTCCTTTAGCACCTCAATCCCATTACGGTACCATAAAAGTACTCGATAGCTCTTCCCATTGTTGAGGGTCCAGCAGTGGGTGGGGGGTGGGCATGCCCAGCTCATCCTTCCCTCCTCTATTTGCATGGCATGGTAACTTTGTAATATATTACCTCTCCATGTGTATTTTAAATTTCTCCATTGAGTTAAATGTGTTTATTTTTCTTAAATACATTTTTAAGCATTGTAGCATGAAAATGCAATAGTGTAGTGGCATGTTGTGCTGTTACAACATTGCTGCACTAGTACGGCTTATAAAGAAAACAAAACAAAAACCCATCAATCAGGGGCGGGAGGGTGAAGGTGGGAAAAGGGAGTGGCCAAGGACGCCGTAGTGTGGAAGGAACACCAATAGCAAAAAGGCTACTCATCTGCTTAAGGTGGAAGGATGCAGAAGAGAGCATTGCTAACCTGCTACCATCACGCGAATGGCAATGCCGGGATTGTAATGAAAGAATGCACCAATGAATATGGGTCAGAAAGGGCCCAAGTTGGCCAAATCACATCATGAGTCTCTCTGACCCTAACAAATTGCCACTAGGGCCCTTTTCGCACCTTACCTGGTACCACTGGTGTCATGCGGGGATCGTGTGAAAAGCCTCGTCCAGGAGGCACTCACATCCCCTCCACACCAGCTCTATGCTGGCAGGAAGGAAGCATGAGCGCTCCACTCCTTCCTTCTGCAGTGCAGCCGGGGGACTTTCCCGGGCTGTTCTGGGGGAGGAAGCACGAGGGCCGTGCGTCCGGAGCCTCTGCACACAAGGTAAGTGCATGTGGGGCACGGGAGGGATGCGCGATCATGCATCATTTTAGGCAATGAGCTGAAAATGATATAATGCATGATCGCCACCTGATGGCCTCAGGAGTGTTGCACGATTGTGAGGACGCCATGCGGAATGGTCCTCGCAACAGGACTGGCATGTGAAAAGGGCCTAGGTATTGATTCAGAAGCTGGTTGTTGAACTATGTATATATACATATATATATATATATATATATATATATGTATGTATGTATGTATGTATGTATGTATATATACATCAAAATCTTTGTATCTTGGAGCTGCTTTTTATGTTCTTTAACCTTTATTTTCCCCTATATTCTTGTTCCATTATGGCTGAGCTATGATTGTAATAAAGTTGATAGATAGATCAGATGTGCAGAGAGATAGGAAGGATGGCCTTCTTTCCTTTCCGATTTGCAGAATCTGAAGTGTCCAAGGTGCGCAGACTTGTTTGCTCTACCATGCCTGTTACGGCTCATGATATCTGGCATTCAAACCGTGGGCCAAGTTCCTTTCCAGGCCTCTACAATAATTTCAAAACCCTTAGTAGAAGCTCATTGCACAATCTAGTCACTTTCTCCCCATTCTTTTTCCATGTGCAGCTGCAGGAATCTTGCCAGTCATCACAAGAGGTCACTTTTCACCAATCCTTCACAAGTAAAAGTAACCAGAGAGGCCAGTATGCACGGTTGGAAGCCCACTGTAGGGGGAGAGCAGTGAAGAGCCTCTGGAGACAACGCAGCACAAATTGGCAAGAGCTCAGAGTATCCTGCCCCATTTTGGACCCACTCTCAGGAGGAAGCATGGTCTAGTAGTGACAAATATTATTTCCACCCTTTCATGAATAAGAAAAACAAGGGGGCTCCCATTCCAAATCTCTCCACAAGGAAGCAGCCCTTCTGTTTATTTGGGTTGAAAAGGCTCTCCTCTCCATCAGAGACGAGCATGGGATAGGCAAGTCAAATCTATAGGATGACTTTCTGAGCAGCAACACTTTGTCTTCCAGAGAATGGGCTCTGAATCCAACAGTATTTCAGCAGTTTTTGTAGAAAAATTGCCACAGCATCAGTGGCTATCTCTGTGCCAACATGGTATAGTATTAGAGTGCTGGTTTGCGATCCTGGAGACCAAGATTTGATCCTCCACTTGGCTATGGAAACCCACTAGGGTCATTTCTGCCCTACACTCTTATAGTGCTATGATTCCACTTTCAACCTCCTGTGGAATTCTGGAGTTTGTAGTTTCCTGAGGCCAAAGCTCTCTGGCTGAGAATTCTAAATCCCTTTCCCTACACTGCAAACCCCAGGATTCCATAGGATGATGAAAGTGGAATAATAACACTATAAACACTATAGGGTGGAAATGGCCAGGGTGACTTCGGGGGCATCACACTCTCTCATCCCCAGAAAGCCTCATTGTAGGTTTGCCTTAAGGTTGTCATAAGTTGGAAATGACTTGAAGGCGCACACAAAAACAACAACAACCACGACTGTGACTATGTTCTGTTGCTTCTGGAATCAGCAGGTGGAGGACATCAGTACATTTCAAGGATAGTAGCCTCAAGGATTCCTGCACCTGCATAGAGCCCAGGTGGGTTTGATAGCACCTTACCAGCCAAGGATACCATGGCGTTCGGACCTTCAGTGTTTAAGTGAGCCATGGTTTCTCCTTCTGCGTCAGAGCTGGTGTTCATCCAGACCTGGCGTATCTTCAGGTAGCTGCTTGGAGGCTGAGTGGCATGCACAAAAATCATCAGAGAGGGTAATCAGTACTCTTCTTTCTTCTAGGTGTAAGCCAGAATCTGTGAGGCTACATGGAAAGCCTTTGAGTGCTACTGTAAATCCAACAGCCACTTTGCAGACACTTCAGCCTCTATCTCTCATCTTTTAGCTTTTTGCAGAAGGGACTGGACTTGAGTCCAAAACTTAACACCTTGAAGAGCTGCTCTCTCCTTTGTAATTTTTAAGCTAGGCTGTCTTTCAGTCTCTGTTCACTCACATGCAAGGAAGTTTCTTAGGTGTTCAGTTTTTTTTTTAGCTCTGGTTGTTCATCATTTTCCATCCTGGAGTCTCCCTCTGGTGTTGAAGTGCCTTAGGATTTTGCCTTTTGAGCGCCTACAAAAAGTCCCACTGAGATTCCTTACTCTTAAAAGTGGCCTTCCCAAGTGCTTTAACCACTGCTAGATATGTCTGTGAACTCTCTGCTTTATCTTTCCCAAAACACCTCTGTACCTTTAATTCTGATTATGTTTATTTTGATCCTTCCTTTCTTCCTAAAGTTCTTTCTAGGTTCAGTATTTCTCAGGAGCTCATTCTTTCTTCCTTTTGCCTCAGACCATCCCATCATGAGGAAAAAAATGGTGTCAGTTATATGTCAAGTAAGCTATAAAAATGATTTTGCTAGAACTTAGACCCTTTTTGTTTAGCTGACTCGTTGTTTGTCTCCTCCACACCTTCCTTCTAAAGAGAACAGTGTCTAGGTCCACATTGGCAAGGTGGATCAAGGCCAGCGTAGCTCCTGTCTACAGTCTCACCAGTGCCATGTTCCAGGAGATACTACAGCTCATTCCATGAGGCCAGCCACCACTTCTACAGCCCTTTCATTTAATGGCATTCTCATTGATTGTGTGTAAAAGTGGCTGGGGTGCTCCAGGCTGCCACCTGGAGCACCCCAGCCACTTTTACACACAATTACAAGACTGATAATCACATGCAATCTTTGGGCAAAGGAGGCTTCGGGAAGTGATTTGATCCTAGAGCAGCTTCTCCTACCTGATTTACGTGAAGGCTTGGGTATGGTTGCTTTATGTGGATTCTTACTCTCACCAGCTCAGAGGATGCAACAAGGAGTACTCACCTGAAGGGGCATTCTGGGGCGACAGAGGGAAGGAATCCACTCTTCCTGCTGAGTGGCTGCTCCTTTTTCCAGAGGTTATGGAAGTCTGGGCAGCTGTAAATTCTTTTTTCCCCCAGGTGTCTCTCAATTTTCTCCTTATTTGCTTGGCTAGGGCATGAACTGGTGAATCAAGAGGGCTGCCTCCAGAGCAGAAGTCAGCTTTGGCTTTGAAATCTTCCCTGCCTGTCTCTAGGGAGTGATGAGGTGAAACGTGCTTTCTGTGGATTCCTCCTTTCTACCAATCCAATTTTACACTTTTCAAGATGCATTGAAGAAACAGATTAACAAATATAGTGAAAAATGCTTTGGAGACTTGGTGGAACAGAGTCAAGATGGTGACAAGAATCATTTTCATCTGTCCAGGTTCCTATGGCAGACATTGATGCCCATTTATCCCTCTAGACCATCTTAACTGACAACAGAAACAACATCTTGAGACAAAGGCCCTTTCTGCAGGAGGCTCTTGTCCCAGCATGGGACAGGAGGGGAGCAGGACCATGACAATGCTTCCGCAAGATGTCGCCGTGGTCCCATCTTTTTCCCGTCGCCAGCCAGCATGATTGTGGAGTAAATCATTGACAAATTTTTGCCCATCAATGACCTCCGATTGCACGACTGTCCCACACTTACCTGCCCTGTGGAAGGCTCAGAAGTGCAATGGAAGTGCTTCCCAGTGCAGCATGGAAGAGTGCCCAGCTGCACTGCAGAAGGAAGAGGCATGTCTGTCGTGCTCCCTTCCACAGGGAGCCGGTCCGGTGCAGAGGAGAGTGTTCCCTTAGTGCTCCCTTCCCAGCAGAAGCATGCCGGGATCACAACCAGAGGACAACGCGAGGAGGTAAGGTGCAGAAAGGGCCAAAAAGTAGGTCTGTGACTCCAACATCACCATTTCCTCTTCTCCTGCATGATTTTAACACCTTTGCCTGATGAAGAAGCTAGTGAAGCTTTGAAACCTTTCATGATGTATTTTGTCCCTTTTTAGTTGGCCCAATAATGGTATCACTGTTTTGTGCATTTTGGACTTTGTTGCCTTTTTTAAGAATCATGTATCAGTGATTCTGCTGAGAATGGAAGATGTCCATTAGGTTCCTTTTTGTTCTCCATTGAAGCTGCTCATTCCTGCCCTTGGAAAGTTTGCCAAACTATCTTTTTTCTCCTGTCACCTTGGCACAGTGTCATGTCTTTGTCCCAGGACCCAAGCAAGACTCTTCCCAACAGCCACACCCCAGAGGCATGAGAAGGACAATACTTAAAGCAGCCGGTATAGGTGTAAAAGGGAGAGCCCAGGAAATTTGGAGCATTTCTATAATAAGGACTCATTAATTAGGCCAACAGCTGTGGAAGATTCTGAGCCTATATAAAGAGAGACCAGAATGGGAGGAAGTTGTTGCGCCAACCACTCTGATCAGTGGAAGCAGCCCAACTTACATTTGGGTCCCCTGCTCACGCTTCTAGGACTCTTGACCTTTGGCTCGTCTACAAATTTTGTCACCAGACTGTCTTCAGGATTTACTGTGAACTTGAACTGAAAAAACAATGACCGGTAATTTGCTAGCAAACTAAGACAAACTTTGCTCGCCAGCTACCGATAACAGGTGAATTAGGCAGCTGTAAGCTTTCCACAGAAACAGCCCCATTGGAGTCTGGGAATGCCCCTCTTTGACTTGGTCTCCTCTCTCTCATATCTGCCACCTTTTGTCTTGGTATCCTGACTGTGTGGATGAGGAGGAAAGAGACAAATGACCGTGGTAACATTAGAGGTAAAGCTTACAAAAATGTTGCGTTAGGGACAACAAAGGAGGGATCGGCTGCCTCTGCTGCTGCTATTCACTGGGCCCTTCTGAGCTGTTGGGTCCAGTGACTTTCACTTTTTGCACCCCCCTCCTGAAGGAAGAAATTCAGTAAGTCTGAAGCGGAGATTCTCAGCACATGGAAGCTGAGGGGAAGGCTCGGCAAATGGAGCAGCAGCAAGGCGGGATGACAACCGTGAGCGATCCGAAGAAGCGCTCAAAACCAGGGGTTCTTATAGGGGAAAATGTGCCTGTATGCTAGTCTGTTCCCGGGAAAAACAATAGGTTTCAGGTTGGAGACAAAGCCTCCGAAAGGTCAGCATTTGCACTGATTGGATTTAAGTGTAGTTGTCAATAGCGCAGACAGTATGCAAATAGGGAAAGCTTGACAGTTGAGTATCCAGAAGCGCAAATCTGATCAAGCTGGCGGTTCGGGGCAGAGAATCTTTTGTATGCTCAGTGCATACTTAATTTGGTTTAAATGTGTACTTGCCTGGAGGTCTCCTGAAGCTGCATGCCAGAAAATTACTGGCCTGCCTAGGATATTTTTCAGCCATTCGGCCGTGTCCGTGTGCATGCTTATCCGGGGGCCTCACAAGCATGTGGAGAGGAACAGTTTGGAATGGCCAATCTCTTGATATTAAATTATATTTAGTAAGCCCTGGGCTCGGACTATAGACCACAGTAACAAAGAACTATTTGCCTGTGAAACGGACTGCTGGTGGGCTGCACTTCATTGGAGATTTCAAATGCAGGTTGAATGGCTATCTGTCAAGGATACTTTGGCTGTGAGATATATATATATATATATATATATATATATATATATATATATATATATTGTACTTGTACAGGGCTAGGTTAGATGACCTTTGGATTACTCCCAAATCTGTGCTTATATGATTCTAATGTGGGCCAGACAGAGCAAATTATTCTGTTCAGAAATACATGTTTATTTTCTGCACAAAACCCCATGTGCCTGAGGGACAGGTTTTTATACAGGTAGGTGATATTTTTAAAATGTTTCTACCTGAAACAAGCTATTTGAGAACTATAAAACTTAGCAATCTCTCGCAGTTTTACATGTCTCTCCAGCTGAACCAGAGGCAAAAAAGAGAAAAAAAGTGTCATCAGTGTTGCAAATGTCTCTTTGCCTGTCTTCTTTCTGTAGAGTCAGTGGTAGTACCAAGTTAAGATGACGGCAGCATTATATCAGATTTTGTGTGTGTGTGTGTGTGTGTGCGTGCGTGCGTGTGTGCTGATTTTGCTTTATGCTATTGGGAACTGATGGTAGCAATTAGCAAACTGCAGACTCCAAGAGCAACAGTGATGGCACTGACCCAGGCTTCAAATTAGAGTGACCTCGGTGTGCTGGGCTTCTTTGGGGTCAGCTTGTGTCTTATCATTAGCGTTAACTACCTCCCTGGCATCAGAGGGAGAAGCAGTACAGGCACAGCAATTAGTCTGTCTTGGTCAATTTCAGCTTCGTTAGCGTAATGTTTAAGGGCAGTAGACCATCATGTGGTTAAAAGTTGCCTTTCCTCTTTGAGAAAAAAAAGTCTTCCTGTTAAAGGACACAATCAGCAAATTAAGGTAACTGTCAGACTGAATAACCAAGGATAAGAGAGGTAGAGACATAAATGAATCACAACAGAAGCAAAATGGATCTGAAAGTTCTGTTTTAGTCAACTGCTATCATTATGAAAAACAAGTAGGAGGCAGCCATAAAATGTGTCAGACCACTGGCCTGTTTCAGCCTAGGATTGCTGACCAGGACTGACTGCAGTGGCATGTTTAGTACGGATGGGCCAACCAAATCCTCAAATCCTTGGCAGGGATTCCAGATTCGCTAATCTGACTCCCTGTGCCAAAATAGGCAAACGAAGTCTTTCGAATCCACCACCCAAATAGTTTGTTGGAGACCGGGACCCCTGAAAACTTAGGCAACCAAGACTTCTGAAAACTTGGGATACTAAGATACACAACGGGAGATGGCAAGTTGGTGAATTTTTCCGTTGGAGTAATAATGGCCTTCACTAACAATTTCAGAAATTACATAGGGGTTGTATTCTAAGATATCTAAAATGAACATTTAATATTTAAGTTCGGCACTTGACTGGAAGGTACAGGCTTGAGATTTCAAGGACAGCTGAAGGATTCCTTTGCATAGCTAGCTTGCAAAGCTCTTTCACACACAATTCTGGGCTTTGTAGTTTTACAAGGTGTCACAGCCTTCTCTGCCAAAGTGTGCTAGTGCATCATCAAACTACAGATCCCAGGATGTCATAAGGAGCTATGCAAAGAAAATCCAGTTTTGACCCAGATTATCTCTGTATCTCTGTATGTGGCCCTGTTTACACAGGCAGGAAAATGTCAGATTAATCCACATTTTCCTGCCTATGCAGAAAGGACCTTCATGTCATTTTCAATCTGGGGAGATCCTGAGACATAACTATGACAATTGTCTTGGCCAAATTTCTTCAGAGGGAGGTTTGCCTTTGCCTAGGCTTTTGCTAAGGCTAAGAGAGTGTGTCTTGCCCAAGATTATCCTTCCTTCCCTTGCTTTTTAAACCCTTTTTAAAAAGAGGATTCAAAAGATTTGAGATTTGTGGATTCCCAGAAACTTCCAGGTATTCAGATTTGGAAAATTCTGGATTCGTCCCATCCCTAGTATTTAGCGTAAACAGTGCCTAGGGCAAGGGTGGAAGTTGCGCCCCTACCTTTTTACTCCTACCCTCACCCCCTAGCTTCTTTGTGCCTCCTGGCATTGGCATCCGGAGCATCTGCCCTACTTGCCCCACCCTAGATGCGCCTCCAACCAACTGGCAGCAAGAGCTCTGCAGGGCTTCAGGAAGGTTTGCTGTTCATCTGGAAAGGTGAAAAATTCTCCCAAGGATCTTTTGTATGCAAAGTGGGGGCTCTCCCACTGTAAAACAACTGGTACAAAACTTTGCATGACTGCTTTGGGCATCTTCTGGCAACTACTGGAGAAGGAGGTGGAGAGATGAGAGAGAAAGGGAAGAGATGGTGTCTTTACCCATCCCAAGCTTTCTGCCCCCCCCACCCCGAGCCCCATCTAACATGTAGCCTTCCACAGGTTTTCCCCTACAGAATTCAACCCATCATTTTGAAAAGATTCCCCACCTTTCACATACAGAAGAAGCAATCCTTCCCCCACTGGACAATTCACAAGATCCCCAGTGAAGGTAACGCTGACGAGAAAGAGAAACAGAAAACAATGAAAGGTTTATTTTGTTCGTGAATGACCATTTTTTTGACTCCGATACAAAGCAAGTTTGTCTTAACGGGTTTTGATTCCAAGACAGGCAAGGCCAATGGCAAGAAACGCCTTTTCAAGCCCAGCTGTGAATGTATACTTTCATCTGAAAGAAGGATTAAAAAGACAGATACAAAATGATCCTGAAAGAACAACGGTTCCTTTCATAGTCCTTAGCTTGAAAAGTTTCCCTGAACAGTGAGGCGTTTTTGAAATGCCGCAGCCAGTTGCCAAGCAACTGCTGCAATGTCCCTGCTGCACTCACAACAAGAACACACTACGAAAAATTTGAGAACCGGCACACAAAAGGAGCCAGGGAGATGGGGGGAGAAAACTATCGTGTCATCCTTAGAAAATCATTGGAATGGTAACGAACAGCAAGTGTGTGTCCAAAGGCAAACCCACAAATCTTTCTCCAATACTCATTTTCACTTCTGTTGAGTTCAGGGGAAACAACTTCCAGGACATGGGCATCCACAACAGAGCCAAAGGGAAAGAAAGAAAGAAAGAAAGAAAGAAAGAAAGAAAGAAAGAAAGAAAGAAAGAAAGAGAGAAAGAGAGAAAGAGAGAAAGAGAGAAAGAGAGAAAGAAAGAGAGAAGAGAAGAGAAGAGAAGAGAAGAGAAGAGAAGAGAAGAGAAGAGAAGAGAAGAGAAGAGAATTTTTTATAATGAAATACATTGGAGACACAGCTGAGAAAGAATTAAGGAAGGGATAAAAATATTCAACACTTTGTGTGATGTCAGATTGTTCAATTAGAATGGGAATGGTTAATTTGTTTAAATTCAATTTAGCGAAGTGAGATTAGTTTCTATTAAAGAGTACTAACCCTTTTATTGACTGTCTGTAAAATATATACAGTCTGAAGAATATACACAGAATATATACCCTCCCTGCCCATGGCTTCTGCATGTGCAACTTCCAGAATATGCAAAGCGTTGCATCTTATAACTACAGTGGCGCAAAACGCATGTGCACACACCAAAGTGTCCATCTGCGGGTTGCCGTCCTTGACTATAATAGGACCTGAGCATGCGCACATTTTGCCACATGTGGGGGTTTCTGGAACAGAACCACTATAAGATTGCATATGTTTAGTTCTTACGAGAGTGTGGGCGTCCACCGTTCCACATGTATCACCTCTGACCACCTCTGCTTTAGTAGCTTGTAAATCACAGCTGAGCTGAAATTTCTCAGGAGGATTTCCCCCTGCCATGAGCCAGTTAAGTACTTTTCTAGGCTCCCCTTGCTTTCCTAAAAAACAGCAAACTTCTTTCACATGTATTGCCCCACATAAAAAAGTAAAGTGCTCTGGATAGTTTAGAAACCTTCTGGAGTATGGGCCTTTCCGCACTAGACTGTTCTAGTGCTATTATTCCACTTTCAACCTCCTGTGAAATTCTGGAGTTTGTAGTTTAGGGAGGCAAAAGAGTTCTCTGGCTGAGAATTCTAAAGGCCTCTCCCTAAACTGCAAACCCCAGGATTCCACAGGATGTTGAAAGTGGAATAATAGCACTAGAACAGTCTAGTGCGGAAAGGCCCTATGTTTATGCCACTGCAGCAGGAGTGGGATAGGAAGAAAGTCCTGTTTCTGCTGACATTGGATACTGAGACATTCCATTGACTATGCCCCCCCTTTTTTATGGGAAAAGAAACAGATTTTTTTTTTAAGGAAGACATTTTAAAGATGGTCCCCCAAATCTCTCTCTCTTTCCCTTGATTGGACATCATTCAACCCATCTCTCCTTGCTGTCTTCACACACTGTGCCCCAGAATGACATTGTTCATCAGACTTTGGTTGTGTGCAGTGGGACTTGCGCCCAAGTCAGCATTCACAGACACGAGCTGTTATCTGCCTATTACATTCCTGTTTTGTTTTTTTGCTGATAAAAGTTCATGCTGTGATTTATAATGAAATGTACCTCTCCCAGGGCAGGATGTGAAAATTCCTCACCTGATTTGGGATTTGGGACTCCTGTTTACATAACAACTCAATTAAAAATAGGTGCAATACGCATCAAAATGCTCCAGACCCAAAGCAAGCATGGGGAGACTCAAAGCAATTTTTCACATGTATTAAAACATCCACTGCAAAGTTATACAAGAAGGCAAACCATCAGCTGTCCCTTTGTTTTCCCATTCATTTTCAGAACATTATAGATGTTGTGGCGAGCCCAGCAAAGGCATATCTAGGGTGGGTCAAATAGGGCACTTGCCCCAGGTAGCAATGCCGGGGTGTGTGTGTGTGTGTGTGTAAGAAAGCCCTGAATGTAGGGGTGGGGTTAGGGGTAAGAAGGTGGGGGCACAACTTCCACACTTGCCCTAGGCACTGTTTATGCTAGGTACACTACTGGCATAGAAGGTGGTTAGCAGGAAGTTGGCAAGATGAGGAAACGAATGAGCTCAACCTAGGTTGGAGGGAGGAATTCGGGGCACAGAGAATCCTGGCATGTCAGAAGCAGCTTTGTCAATTGCTGGTTCCTTCCGTAGCAGAAATCTCCCTGTTGTTTCCACAAAAATATTTGGAGGATTTTCCAGCAGATCATTTCACCCTAGAACTTCTTTATTTTTCTTTCTTTCTTTAATAAATGAGTGAGTCCCATTTCAGATGTTTTCAGATGAGGCGTCTCCCTAAACTGCAAACCCCAGCATTCCATAGGATGATGAAAGTGGAATAATAGCACTGTAAGAGTCTAGTGCAGAAATGGCCTAAGAAACAGAGACCCACTTCCCCTTCAAGGCAGTGGTCTTTCTCAGAGATCACTCCTCACTACCAGGAGGACTGGAGTATAGGGACCTGGCCTGGCAACCCTACCTGTTTAATAAAATGCCTGGAATCAGGTCACTCCTAATTTTTCCATCTATTCACTTATGAAAAACCTGAAGAGAGGTTCACACTTTTACAAATAAAAGCTAATTTTCCAAATGTTCTGAATGTTGCATCTCAGTACCAATGTCTTCAACTAAAATATAAATTCTCTTCACTGTTTCCATCTATTGCCTTCAGTAAAACCTACTTATTCATTACACACATTTGCTTTTAAATAATTACTCCTACATTTCAAAGAAGACCAAACTCCTTATCTTTTGCTTCACTTTGGGACCAAAATAAATGAGGAAAAATTGCTCCATTGGTGCGAAGGCATATTTTTGACAGACAAACTTTCCTGTGCCCTTCTCCCATGATCAAGTTAATCAGAAGTGTCAAACGCTAGGCAGTCTGCAGTGTCAAAAGGAATCAGGCTCATTTGTCAGTGAAAACAGTAGAAGAAAAGAAAAGAAAAATCCCTCAAAGTTTTTTCCCCCCCTTTTAAAGCCAGCACGGCATAATGCAGGGTAGACAAAATAATAGCCTTTGGCCTAATTTCACACAGTCGTCATCACTCTGCTTGAACAAAGCTGGAGAAAGCTGCTGTTTTGGAATGCATTTTGGAATCACAGCATAATAGAGTTGAAAGAGAACACAAGGGCCATCCAATCCAACCGCCTGCTATGCAGGAATATACAATCAAAGCACTCCCTACAGATGGCCATCCAGCATCTGTTTAAAATCTTCCAAAGAAAGAGAGTCGGCCACACTCCAGGGTAGCCCATTCCACTGTCAAACAGCTCTTACTATCAGGAAATTCCTCCTAATGTTTAGACGGAATCTTTTTTTCTGTAGTTTGAATCCATTGCTCCTTGTCCTAGCCTCTGGAGCAGCAGAGAACAAGCCTGCTCCCTCCTCGACTTGATATCTGTTCAAATATTTAAACATGCCTATCCAGTCCCCTCTTAACCTTCTCTTCTGCAGACTAAACTTACCCAGCTCCCTAAGATGCTCTTCATAGGGCACGGCTTCCAGACCCTTCACCATTTTGGTCGCCCTTCTCTGGACAGATTCCAGCTTACCAATATCCTTCTTGAAATGAGGTGCCCAGAACTGGACACAGTATTCCAAACGAGGTCTGACCAAAGCGTGTGGTACTATTACTTCCTTTGATCTAGACACCATACTCCTATTGATACAACCGAGAATCACATTGGCTTTCTTGGCTGCCACATCACACTGCTGACTCATGTTCAGCTTGTGGTCCACCAAGATTCCTAGATCCCTTTCACAAGTACTGTTATCGAGCCATGTGTTCCCCATCCTATATTTGTTCATTCCTTTTTTTTTCCCTGCCTAGATGTAGGACCTTACATCACGCCTTAACTTTATCTTCTCCAGGCTAAACGTATCCAGCTCTGAATCACATGGGCTTTTTTTAGCTGCCACAGCATGCTGCTGACTCATGTTCAGCTTGTGGTCTACTAAGACTCCTAGATCACTTTCACATCTACTGTGGTTAAGGCAGGTGTCAACCATCCTATATCTGTGCATTTCATTTTTTCTGCCCAAGTGTAAGTACCTTACACTTCTCCCTGTTGAAACCCATTTTGTTAGTTTTGACCCAGCTCTTTAATCTCTTACGGTCATTTTGAATTCTTATCCTGTTCTTTTGGATATTAGCTACCCTATCTAATTTGGTGTCCTCTTCAAATTGGATAAGCATACCTTCTGTTCATCATCAAGGTCATTTATAAAGATGTTCAATAGTCCTGGGCCCAAGACAGAACCTTGTAGGACCCCATTAGTCATTTCTCTCCACGATGGAACCATTGGTGAGCACCTTTGGGTTCAGGTCAGTCAACTATTTACAAATCCACTGAACACTAGCATCTTCTAGCCCACATTTTACTAGCTTTTTTGCAAGAATATCATGGGGGACTATCTTAAAGGCCTTACTAAAATCAAGATATGCTACTTCCACAGCACCCCCAAGCTTGTACCTCTATCAAAAAATGAGATAAGATCAGTCTTGACTTGTTCTTGAAAATCTCATGTTGATTTTAAGTGATAACAAAATTCCTAAGTGTTTCCAGACTGTCTGTTTAATGATCTGCTCTAGAATCCTTCCCAGTATTTATGTCAGGTTGCCTGGGTGGTAATTGTTTGGGTCCTCCTTTTTTCCCTTTCTGAAGATGGGGACAATATTTGCCCTCCTCCAGTCTGCTGGGACTTCTCCTGTTCTCCAGGAATTCTCAAAGATTATTGCCAGTGGTTCTGAGATGACTTGTACCAGTTCTTTTAATATCCTTGGATGTGGTTTATCTGGCTCTAGAAACTTGAATTCATTTAGAGTATTCCTGAATTACCTCTTATTTCTTTGAATTCCTATTAGGTGATGTCCCACTTTTTGCATTTCTTGTACATGTTCCTTTTAAATCTTAGCTCAGTTGAAAGTTCTTTAAACATCCATCCTGGTTTCTTTAGACACCTCCCATTTTAATTCCTCATTGGAACTGTTTGAAATTGTGCCTTCAGTATCTCATTCTTAAGAAAATCCCATCTGTGATGAACTCCCTTCTTTTTTAGTATTCCTGACCATGGGATCACTCCCAGTATCTCCCTAAATTTGCTGAAATCAGCTTTCTTGAAGTCTAGAATGTGTCTCCAACTACATTTGGCTTCCCCTTTCTACTGTATAACAAACTCCAGGAGAACATGGTTAATTCCACCTAAGGATCCCTCCACTTCCACCCCATCAACCAGGTCATCACCGCTGGTAAGAATCAGATCTAAATTATTGGATCCCTTTATTGCCTCTTCCACCTTCTGGACAATGAAATTGTCTGAAAGGCATGTGAGGAATATGTTGGACTTTAAATTCTGGCAGAGTTCGACATCTAACAAATATCAGGATAGTTGAAATCTCCCATTACTACTACATCTCTCTTTGCTGAATGTGTGGTCATCTGTTCCAGGAAGGCATCATCTAAGTCCTCAGTCTGGCTTGAGAGTCTGTAGTAGACCCCCACAATGACATCACTGTTGTTTCTCTCCGACTTAATTTTTATCCAGATGCTCTCAACCTGGCTTCTAGGATATAAGTCATGGATCTCCTCACAGGTGTCAACATCCTTGAGAAATAATGCTAATCTTCCTTCCTGTTTGGTCTATTTCTCTGAAATAGCTTATACCACTCTATTACTACATTCCAATGGGTTCCACTCATGAACCTTTAGAATGGAAGAATGGACATCCAGTAATAATATCTTTAAAAATGCCCTGAGTGGGAAACATAAAGAAAGAGTAGTAGAAGGCAAAAGAGAGAAGTGTGAGTGGTAGAAGGAAAGACTGGCAGGTCAGATAGAGAGCTTGCCCCATTCACTTCTGTTCACAGGACTGTGCCCGGCTTTAAAGGAAAGGTAGGCAGAATGTGTAATTAATAAATAGCAAGTTACAATAAGTATACCACTTCAGACTGCAACTGAAGAATGCTTTTTCTAAAAAAGTTCTGTCATGCAAAAGAATAAAACAGAAACAATAATCTGTAAGCAGAAAACTGTTAAGCTGTCTATCATATTATTGTTTTACCTCTATGCAAAGATTTCCATTTTGATTATGGTTTGTTTTCAGTGCAGGACATAAAAATTCAAAGAAGCATTTGAAAAGTTCAAATCCTACCTGCCTGTGCCCTTCCCGTGGGATCAACTATCTGCCCACTATCAGTATGTCTTGGATAGTATGGACCTGAGCCGTATAGATCATAACCAGCACTTGTAATTGTTCCAGTAAACTAACTGGTAGCAAGTGAATGCATTTTAACAGGGGAGTTATATACTTCCTGTAACTGGCATGAAGTGATTTGTTTAAGGGTCAGAATTCAATTCAGTGTAGGTAGTTAATTTGGAGTGCAGTGTGTATGTATAAATGTATGTATGTATGTATATATATATGTATGTATATATATATATATGGGGGGGCATTTCCGCACTAGACTGTTACAGTGCTATTATTCCACTTTCAACATCCTATGGAATCCTGGGGTTTGCCTGGGCCCCTCCCTAAACTGCAAACCCCAGGATTCCATAGGATGTTGAAAGTGGAATAATAGCACTATAACAGTCTGGTATGGAAATGGCCCAAGAGAGAGAACCATATGTACAAAAATGTAGGGAACTGCTTTAAATGGTATGGAGGTATGGACCATTGGCCAATCTAGCAGTGGAAACGGCTATCCATGTTACTGCCCTGGCTAGTCCGAGCTTTGGGGATATTAAAAGATATCCCTTGATATCACAATTCGGCTGCACTGCTCTATTCCCTTCCACGTGCTTGCAAGGCCACTGGACAAGCACGTAAACAAACTCGGCCGTTAATTGCCATAATATTCCTGGATAATTCAGGCAGGCCAGAAAATAGCTGACTCACTGCTTTAGGAGACCTCCAGGCAAGTACTCTAATTAAGTATGCACTCCACTTACGAAAGAGCCTCTGCCCCGCGATGGCAGCTTGATGGGTAACCTATGCAATACCCAAGTACTCTGCGTTTGCATACTGGCTACTCTACTGAGAACCGCTACGATAACTCAATCATTCAGATTCTGACCTTTCAGAGGCTTTGTCTCCAACTCCAAATCTATTGTTTTCCCCTAAGTACGGCATAGCCTGTAGTCACAATTCTCTTTATAAAAACCCTCGATTCCGAGACCTTCCTCGGATCGCTCCCGAGTTTCATCCGGCCTTGCTGCCGCTTTGCTTGGTGAGCCTCCCCTCAGCTCCACGTGCTGAGCCACATCGCACCCCAGTCTCGCTCTCTATTTTTCTGGGCTTCAGGACAGGTGAAGTATCACCCAAACCAGCAATCCCTCTAAAAATCCCTCTATACCACTCCAACCTTTATTTTCTTTAGTTATCTTGTATGAGTGTGTTGCATACACTGTTTTGCTTGTATTTAATAAACATCATTTATTATTTCAACTTCTGTGTTCTCCTTGACTCGACCCGACCCCGTACACATAGAGTTTAAGATCTCGCTACGTTACCCTGCCTCTCGTAATGCTAAGCAGTGCTCTGAGCTAATTTTCCCCACCTTTAGTTGAGCACATTTTGGTGTCCTTCCCGGGACCCCCAGTACACAGGGTAACATCCAGATTTTCAATTTTTTTCCAAAAAATGTGAATGATTGCAGCAGGGGTGTTCTACAAGCACATTGGTGTTGTACCACTGAACCAAGACACTGGTCCTAAAGAATCTACAGAGGGGCTTAGACAATCCAAGCGAGAGATTCACCCTGATATGACCCCACATGGATCTCAAGATGCTGGTGGTAAATGAATCATTCCAGAATATCTCAGATATAATAAGCAACTTAATTTTTGTATAATTTTATATAATTTATTTACCAATTCTTTCCATTGTATGTAAAGACCAGAACAGAACACACACACACACACACACACACACACACACAGTCAGCCCTCCACCAGATTTCATTATTCAGAGATTATTTACTGTCCCCTCTGCTGCCTCCCTATGCCATTTTTAATAGGGACTGCAAGCCTCGTGAGACTGAGAAATGGCAAACAAGGCTTGTTTGTCCCTCTTAAAAATGCTGTGGGGAGCAGGGGAGGTAGCCGTAAGCCCCACCAGCCCCCCACTTCTGCCTTGTGAAGGAACCCTGATGCCCCAGAGGAATCCATGGTGGGTTGAATATGGTGATCATATTTGTTGTGTGTGTTAAATATAGTTTGGGAGGGCCTAGAGTTATTCACGGTTCTTCCACTTTTATGGAGGCCCTGTGCCCCTAATCCTAGAGAATGTGGAGGGAGGACTGTATACGGATATATATTTATGCACAGTATGGCTCCATCCAGCAGAGTCTTTTCTTATTAGGCTCATCATTGGTTAATATGCTCCACATCAGCTCAGAGGAAATCTCCTTTTCATATAATTACAAGGTTTAACCTTGTTAGTGCTCTGTTTTGCTTTTTTGTGAATTTGATTGTATTTTATTCTACTGTCATTACCTGATTTTTTTTTTTAAAAAAGGGAGTCTCCCTCAACTCAGCATCTCCCTTGTGTACATAATTGAATGGCCTTATATTGGTGTTTCCCCCCTTAAAATATTTCGTATGTTGAGTTGCAAACACGATGTATTTATCGTGCTTTTAGCTCTAGTTGGATCCATAGCTCCAAGCTATTTGTGAGATGTAAATGATTTTTGAAGTGCTTTTTGGATTCTTTCCAGCAAAAATCTTCCTAACATTAACAACAAAAAGCTTTTCACCCTTCAGTTCTACACTCTCTTGCACAGTTGACCATCACAAAATAGAATATATGTGGTTTAACATCTTTAAAAAAAGGGGGGGGGGGGAGGGAATGGAAGCAATGCAAGTTGGATTTATGTAGCCACCATTAGTTTTTGAAATACAGCATTAATGGTATCACTTTATATACTGCTTTCCTGAACAAATAAGTCAGCTGTATCACAAGACTTTAAATCCACGAAAGGACAATTTTATATAGCTCCCTGTCCTCCTGTGACATCTCTGGTAAGTGTGTTAATGATTCAATAGCTAGTACCCTAAAGGCCAATCCTGTGCTTTATTCATGGTGGCAAAAAAAGTGGAGAGCAAGAAGTTAGGTTAGGTTGGCCTCAAATGCACAGGACAAAGGGCCGTCCTATGGCCAAACACTGAGCTTGGACCATTAGGAAATAAATACAGCTGGGCTGGAAGTCATGTTGAGAAGACAAGGGCCATTTCTGCACTAGATGGTTGTAGTACTATTATTCCACTTTCAACATCCTATGGAATCCTAGGGTTTGCAGTTAAGGGAGGAGCCTTTGAGGCCAAGGAAATAGATTGCAAATTGAGATTTTGCTGAGCTTTAGAATTTCTCAGTTTGGAATCTAAACCTGAGTGAGGCTCTTTTTGCATTAAGACTCTTCAATCAGAATTTATCAGACTATCTTAATTATCCTGGTATACAGATATGGCTATAAAAAAAAAAACCCTAGTTGGTGAGGTTTTGGACAAAATAGCCCATCCCAACATGGTGAAACGACCTTCTCATGATCCTCTAACCTTTGTGAGAAGTGTTGCCACCACTGTGACAGCAAGACTCCAAGCAGTTTTTTCCTCTACGATTTTTTTTTTTTGTTAAAATTTTGGCCGAAATGGCTCTGTGCGTTTACTACTAGCATCTTCTGCCTTTGTGAAGTTAAGCACAAAAGGCAAACTATCACAAACCTACAAAGAAATCATTCCAATCTTCCATTTTTTTTAGTGTCCCATGCCATGAGGTAAATGTCATCAAATGTTTACAAAACATTTACAGAAGTGCACAAAAATCATAGATTCATAAAGTCACGGAGTTGGAAGGAGTCCCATAGGCCGCTGTGTCCACACACACACACACACACACACACACACACACACCAATGGAAGAAATCCAGCAAGCGCATCCCCAGCAGTTGCTGTCTAGGCTCTTTTGGAAGACATCCAGAGAAAGAGACATTACAACCTTGCTGATTAACTAGTGCCATTGCTCTTGCTGTCAAGAAGTTTTTTCCAATGTTCAACTGAAATCTATTTTTCTGTAACTTAAAATCACTAGACTTGGTCCTACTCTCTGGAGCTGCAGAGAACAAACCTGCACCTTCCTCTCTAGATATTTAAAGAGTGCAGTCATGTCACCCGATCCCTCAGTCTTCTCAGTCTTTCCACCAAGCTAAATGTATCCAAATCCCTCAAGCTCTCCTCATATATTTTGATCTCGGTACCTCTTATCATCCTTGTTACCTTTTTCTGAACCTACTCCAACTTGTCCATATCCTTCTTAAAACGAGGTGCCCAGAGCTGAACCCAGTACTCCAGACGAGGCCTGACTAGTGCACAGTATAACGGGACTATTACTTTCCTTACCTTGGAAAGTACAGTTGTATTAATGCAGACTAAGGCCGTTTCTGCACTACATTGTTACGGCGCTATTATTCCACTTTCAACATCCTTGGGGGAATTCTGGGGCTTGTAGTTTACTGAGGTTAAAAAGCTCTCTGGCTGAGAATTCTAACTGCCTCTCCCTAAACTGCAAACCTCAGAATTCCATAGGATGTTCAAAGCGGAATCATAGCACTATAACAGTGTAGTGCAGAAATGGCCTAAAATATTATTTATGTTCTTTGCTGCAGCATCACACTGCTGGATTGTGTTCAGCTCAAGATCCACAATAATCTAACAGTCCCCTTCATATGGAGTGCTGTTAAACCAAGTATCCCTTACCCTTTAAGTGTGCATTTGATGTTTGCAACTTAAATGTAGAATTTTGCATTTGTCTTTGTTGAATTTCATCTTATTAGTTTAGCCTGGTTTTCTAGTTATCAAGGTCCTATTGAATTCTGTCCCTATTTCACCAATATGTTAACTATCCCTCCTAGTTTTGTGTCATCTTTGTAGATAAGTCTTCCCTCTAATTCATAATCTGTCATTGATAAAAATACTAAAGAGTGTCAGCCCCAGGACAGAATCCTGCAACACTCAACTCAAGACCTCTGATTAGTCAGAAGCACAACCACTGATTTTTGAACACAGATTTCCAACCAACTATCCATCTGATAGTGTTCCCATCTATTCCATATTTAATCAGTCTGCTAATCAAAATATCATGGGGACCTTATTATATGCTTTCCTAAAAGCCACATAAATGACACTGACAACATTTCTACCATCTACTAAACTAGTGACAAAATCAAAAAAAAGGTATAAAATTAGTTTTACAGGATTTTTTTTTGTAAGAAACCCATGCTGGCTCCAACAAATCACTGCATTGTCATCTAGATACATACAAAGAGGTTCCCTTATCATCCATTTTAATATACTTTCATTTATTGAGGTCAGGCTGAATGGTCTGTAATTTCCCTCTTCCCTGCCCTCCCCTTTTTGGAAGAGAGGGATAATGTTTGCTCTTCTCCAGTTTTCTGGCACCTCACCAGTTCTCCAAGATGTCTCAAAAATGCTGGCAAGGCTTTTGAGTGTACATCAGCAAGTCTTTTCAGGACTTTGCAATCCAGTTTGCCTGGCCTTGCAGATTTCAGCTCAGTTGAGTTAAGTAGGTGCTTTCTGACTATCTCCTTGTCGATTTTGATTTGCAGTTTGGATCTCTTACCAAGTTCTTTGCTGATGCATGGATGCATCAGCAGAGAATACTAACTTCAGGGAACCCCAAAAAACCACTCTGATGGATGCAGCTGGCCCATAGGCCATCACCCCTGTGGTCACTGCATATATTGTAATTATCTTTCCAAAATAACTGAATTTATAAATCATATTGACAAACATATTTCGATCCACTTCAGTACCTGTGATATCAGGTTTATGATATATGCTATTTAGTGCAAATGCAAATGCCAGAAGAAAGAAAGAAAGAAAGAAAGAAAGACTGACTGACTGACTGACTGACTGAGGGAAAAATCTCAAGATACCTAAAAATGTACAGGTGGACATCTGTCTAATTTAAGGAAGGGAAGAGTAGAGACTCCTTTGGTAAATCATTTTGTGGAATTCCAACAGTCTGCTACGGATATCAAGTTTTGAGTGTTGGAAAAGATAACAGCAATGAAAAAACTTGGTTGAGAAAAGAAATTGATTGGATCTTAAAATTAGGTGGCTTTAATGAAGATCTGGATTTCCTCCCTCTGATATAGTAAGGGCTTCAAAAGGCATACATGACTTTTCAACCTGATTCCATCAGATGTACTTGAAAGCTGTCTCAACACGGTCTCTCTACTATCCCTTTTTTCTGACCATCTGTTTAAATGTATACATAAATAAAAGTTAGAAGCCTAGTCCTGCTTTTATTAACAGTCCAGTTCGTGTACAGAGATTTGTTTTTGCCAACTCCAGAAATTTCTACTGTTGATATATTGAATGGTATGCATATTTTTTTTAAATACTGTTGAAACTAAAGTGCTTTATCTGGATATTTTACATGAATGTAACTTGAATTACTTAATTTGTGTTGTCCACTGAATTTTAATTTATTATTATTTGTGTTTGTTCCAGATACAGTTCCTGAAGAAGGCCATTCCTTTCAATGTACAAGCCAAAATGTGTTGGGCTTTTTGCAGAATAGAATATTCATCAACGGTTTTTTAAAGAATAAAATACTGAGAGACTCATCTCCTCCTTTGCTTGTGGATTATAATACATGTTTTTCAGAACCTGTTCTCTGTTTTACAGAGGTATAGCTTTTCACAACCCCTTATTCAAAAATTCTCACCCTTGCTGGGTGTTTCTTTTTTTCCTTTAGTATCTCTAGCCATGGGATTCCACCTAGTATTTCCTTGAGCTTGTTAAAATCAGCTTTCCTGAAATCTAAGGCTTGTTTTCAGACTTCTTTGCACAGTCCCACAATTGAATTCTAGCATTACATGATCAATTCCCCCTAAAGTACTGATTACTTTGATTCCAGTGACCAAATCTTCTCTGTTGGTTCGGATCGAGTCCAGGATTTCTGATCCCTCCTCTGCCTTTTGAAAGAGGAAATTATCTGCAAGGCACATCAGGAATTTGTTGAACAGTCTATGCTTAGCAGAGTCTTCCAGTAGGTATTGGGGTCACTGAAGTACCTGGTAAGTACTAATTCTTGCATCTTGGAGATTTCTGAGATTTGTTTCTGAAAAGCATCATCTATCACCCCTTCTTGCTTTGGTGGCCTGTAGTAGACTCTTGTTGCTTTTGTTTCTTTCCCAGAGGCATATCTAGGGTGGGACAAGCAGGGCATGTGACCCAGGCACCAATGCCAGGAGGGTGTAAAAAAGCAGTCCCGGAAGCAGCGAAGGTAGGGGTGCAACTTCCACGCTTGCCCTAGGCTCTGCTTTTGCTAAATACACCTCTGTTTTTTCCCCATTTATTTTTACCCAAATGCTCTTAACTGGTCTACTTTGATAACTCTGGTGGATTTCTGTGCCAGATCTATTCTTTTTGAACAGGTTATATCCTTCAGTTATTACATTGAAGTTATGGGAATCATGCCACCAAATCTCTGTTATACCTTTAAAATTACATTTACCTTCCTGGACTAGGACTTCAAGCTCATTAAGTTTGTTTCCCAAAATCTGTGCACTGGTGTATAGACATCTGAAGCCTTGTTTGTTCTCAACCTTGTAATTTACTGTCAATTTTTCTGTGGATGCTATTCTTGCCCTCACATCCTCCAGAATTCATATCTTTGGGCTAATGTTTGAGCTATCATGTCCAACCCTCTCAGGGGTGTAGTTTAAAGCCTTATTGATCAGAGCTGCCATGCTACTACCAAAGACTTTCTCAGTCTTCATGAGATGGTGTTGAACCTGGGGAAAATGGAGCAGATGATGCGGTAGAGGAAATGCAACACAGTATAGGTAAAGAGGTAGTACAGGAATACCTGGCTACTCTAAATGAATTCAAGTCTCCAGAGCCAGATGAACTACATCCAAGAGTATTAAGAGAACTGGCACAAGTAATCTCAGAACTACTGGCAATAATCTTTGAGAATTCCTGGAGAACAGGAAAAGCCCCAGCAGACCAAGCAAATAATGTCTCTATCTTCACCAAGGGGGAAAAAAAAAGAGGACCCAAACAACTGCCCAGTCAGCCTGACATCAATACTGGGAGAGATTCTAGAGCAGATCATTAAACAGACAGTAAGAACTTAGAAAGGAATACCATGATCACTGAACATCAACATGGATTTCTCAAAAACTTATCTCTTTTTTTTTTTGTCTAAATTACAAACTTGGTAGATTAAGAGAATGCCATGAATGTAGGATATCTTTATTTCAGTAACGTCTTTGACAAGGTTCCCCATGATATTCTTGCAACCCGACTAGTAAAATCTCGACCAGACAATGCTAGTGTTAGGTGGATTTGCAATTGGTTGACCAACCAAACCCAAAGGGTGCTCACCAATGGTTGCTCTTCATCCTGGAGAGAAGTGACTAGTGGGGTGCCACAAGGTTCTGTCCTGGGCCCAGTGCTACTTAACATCTTTATCAATGACTTGGATGATGGAATAGAGGCCATCCTTAACAAATATGCAGATGACACCAAATTAAGAGGGTTAGCTAATACCCCAGGAGACAGGATCGGTATTCAAAATGACCTTAACAGATGAGAGAGCTGGGCCAAAATGAACAAAATGAATTTCAACAGGGAGAAATGTAAGGTACTATTCCTAGACAGAAAAAAATTGAAGTGCCTAGATATAAGATGGGTGACACGTGGTTTCACTATAATACATGTGAAAGGGATCTAGGAGGCTTAGTAGACCACAAGCTGAATATGAGTCAGCAAGCCAACACTGGCTACTCCCACTGTGACTTGGAATAAACCAGAGTGCTTACCTTTCACATGCAGAGGGAACCTGTTCTGTAATATCTTTTGTTGAGCACATATGTCAGAACGTAACAATATTTCTTCTGTATTTATTGCTTCTGAGTCTGTGTGTGTTTTGAATCTGATGATGTTTAGTGGATTATGATGATGTTTAGTGATTGTGGTGTATTTTGAACTCTTCTTCCTCCTTTTCTGAAGGTTTTTTGTTTGTTTTTGTTTGTTTTATTTGTTTTGTTTCTGAAGATTTTTTGTTCCTACCCTAAGAATTATTTTAAAAAACCACATTTGCTTGTCATTATCTTTAATACTTTGAAACCTTACTGATAAAGCACTAGGCTTTTGATCCTCCTCTTCTTCCTCTCCCCACCCCCCAGTAGTCTTACCCAGATGTTGAAACAAAGGGACACTAGGGGCAGATAGTGGCGGCCTCTCAGGCTCCCGGTCCTATGCTCGAGTCAGCAAGTGTCCAAGAAGAAGATGGTTGGAATGCAAGAGCTATTGGGTAGTTAAGTCAGTTCAGGTCAGTCAGAGGTTATCCAGCAGGAAAAAGAGAAAAGTAAGAGAGTGGTTGTCAACAGGTTCAGTGGTCGTACAGCAAGTGAGTAGTCCAAATGAACAAAGCCAGCAAGGAATAAATAGTAGCCAATCCAAGGTCCAGAGAACAGGAAAATGCCAAGAGTCCTGCCAGTCACCAAGAAGAATAGTTGTCAGCAAGAAAGCCTTCAGAGAACTGCTGGAATATTTATATATATTTATAGCCAGGTCTCTCAAGGCACCACATGCTTTCAACTAGTCAGCATCTCCTACTTAAGAGCCTCTGGGATCAACATCACTTTCCCGCACATCTCTTCAAATTCTTGACAGGAGGAGAGTCCCCATCTGCCTCAGCCCCAGCACCTCTGACTCAAAGAGACCACCAACAGCAAAAGTTGTAAATTTCTGGCATTCTGACTCTGCCTGAATCTTCCTAGCCCAGAATTATGACAGTCCCTGCCTCCAGTCCTCTAGTTTCCCTCACCACGTCCAGAACCTGAATGCACCACAGTGCCTGCTCTGGCTAGAGGGGAGTCTTGAGAAGCTGAACCCACTTCCCTTAACAGCAAAATGACAATGCCTAGCATTTGAATAGGAAAAGGAGGCATGCAGCAAGGATTAATGTTTGGAGTGGATATGAGCAAAAAGAGGGAAGAAGCACCAGGAAGCAACCTTGATTGGTTCAGGACAGTTCAGGACAAAACAGTAGCTAGAGAAGCCTTGTGTCAGTATGAAGAAAACTGGAATGAGAAGCACAGGAGGACGGACAGACAGATCAGATCAGTTTCATGCATTCCTTCATAGGTTTATTCTCACCTACTTTCACATCTATCTGCAACTTTTAAAAAATTATGAATTTTTTTTTATCATTTTTGACCACTATTGTTTTTATGTTAATACCAGGCCTGTTCAGGCAACCATGAGGGAATCTGCTTGTTGAGTAACCCCAGACAAGCCTCAGAGGAGACGAGTTCTAGTGGTTGGGGACTCTTTGCTGAGAGGAACGGAACTGATCATTTGCAACCTGGACAGGATCAGTCGTGAGGTGTGCTGTCTCCCTGTGGCCAAAATCAATGACATAACAGAAAGGCTAACCTGAACTGATTTAACTACCCAATAGCTCTTGCATTCCAACCATCTGCTTCTCAAGCCCACTGACCGTAACCCCCTTCTTTCGGTTCACATAGGAACCAACGACACAGTGAGGTGCAGCTTTCACCACATCACAAAGGATTATGAGCTTATGGGTAGGACCTTCATTTGCAGGTTGTCATTTCATCTCTTCTCCCAGTGGAAGGACATGGCCCACGAAGGGAAACAAGAATAGTGGAGATCAACAACTGGCTATGAAGATGGTGCCACCGCGAGCAATTCGGATTTCTGGATCACGGCCTCCATTTCCATGAAGATGGTCTTCTAGCAAGGGATGGCCTGCACCTTACAACTGTCAGCCGGAATGTTTTTGCTAACAGTCTCGCAAAACAGATCAGGAGGTCTTTAAACTGAGTTTGACTGGGGAGGGGGACAGTATTATTCTGGGCAAGGATACAGTGAGTGCTGCAAAAAATAGCCCAAATGATATAGATAGGGCAGGCCAAGTAGAATTAGAGACCAACAGGGAGAGGGAAAGTAACTTTAGTACAGGACTTCCACAAAGGGCACATCGTCTCAAGTGTCTCTACACTAATGCACAGAGCATGAGGAATAAGCAAGATGAACTCCAACTCTTAGTACAAAAAAAGATATGATTTAATAGGCATCACTGAAGCCTGGTGGGATGAATCTCATGATTGGAATGTAGGAATAGGGGAGTATAACCTATTTCACAGAAATAGACCAAACAAGAAAGGAGGAGGAATAGCCTTATGTATCATGGATGTTTTCAACTGTGAAGAGATCCATGACTTAAATCTGGGAAGCCAAGTCGAGAGTATCTGGGTGAGAATTAAGGGAGCGAGAAACAATAGGGATGTGATTGTGGGGGTTTGCTACAGGCCTCCAGGCCAGCCTGAGGACTTGGATGAGGCCTTCCTGGAGCAGATGACCACACGTTCAAAAAGGAGAGATGCCGTGTAAATGGGAGATTTCAATTATCCTGATATTTGTTGGCAGTCAAATTCTGCAAAGACCACAAGGTCCAACAGGTTCCTCGCTTGCCTTGCAGACAATTTCATGGTCCAGAAGGTGGAAGAGGAGACAAGGGGATTGGCTATTTTAGATCTGATCCTGACCAACAAGGATGACCTAGTCGATGAGGTAGAGGTGGTGGGATTCTTAGGAGGGAGTGACCATGCTCTTTTGGAGTTTGTCATTCAGTGGGAAGGAGAAGCCAAGTGTAGCCAGACGCACATCCTAAACTTTAAGAAAGCTGATTTCTCTAAACTTAGGGAGTTACTTGCTGAAATCCCATGGTCAAGAATACTAAAAGAGTAAGGAGTTCGTGACGGATGGGAGTTTCTTAAGTGAGATACTGAAGGCACAATTGAAAACCGTGCCAATAAGGAGGAAGAATGGCAGGTCTCTAAAGAAACAGGAATGGTTGATGGAAGAACTCTCAGCTGAGCTAAGTGTTAAAAGAAACATGTACAGGAAATGGAAGAATAGTGAAACCACCAAAGAGGAATTCAAGCAAATAGCCAGGAGACGTAGGGAGAAGGTCAGAAAAGCTAAAGCACAGAATGAACTCAGGCTTGACAGAGACATAAAAAAAAAAATAAAAAGGGCTTTTTTAGATATGTCCGCAGCTAAAGGAAAAACAAGGAAATGATAGGGTCACTGCGTGAAGAAGATAGCCAATTCCTAACAGGGGGAAGAGAAAAGGCAGAACTACTCAATACCTTCTTTGCCTCAGTTTTCTCCTAAAAGGATAGAAGTACCCAACCTGTGGTGTGCGGAGCAGGTGAGGAAGCGAAGGAAGTGTAACACAGAATAAGTAAAGAAGTAGTACAGGAATAACTGGCTAAACTAGATGAATTCAAGTCTTCAGGGCCAGATGAATTACATCCAAGGATATTAAAAGAACTGGCAGAAGTCATTTCTGAACCACTTGCAATAATCTTTCAGAACTCTTGGAGAAGAGGAGAAGTCCCAGAAGACTGGAGGAGGACAAATGTCGTCCTCATCTTCAAGAAGGGGGGGAAAAAGGACCCAAATAATTATCTCCCAGTCAGCCTGACATCTATACCAGGAAAGATCCTACAGCACATCATTAAACAGTCAGTTTGTAATTACTTAGAAAACAATGCCATAATCACTAAAAGCCAGCATGGATTTCTCAGAAATAAGTCATGCCAGACTAATCTTATCTCTTTTTATGACAGGGTTACAAGCTTGATAGACGAAGGGAATGCTGTAGACGTAGCATATCTTGACCTCAGTAAGGCCTTTGACAAAGTTCCCCATGACATTCTTACAAAGAAACTAGTAAAATGCGGGCTGGACAGGGCTACTGTTAGGTGGATTAGCTTGGTTGACCCACCGCATCCAAAGGGTGATCACAAATGGCTGCTTTTCGTCCTGGAGAGAAGTTACTATTGGGGTGCCACAAGATTCTGTCCTGGGCCCAGTGCTATTCAACATCTTCATCAATGACTTGGATGAAGGAGCAGAGGGCATGCTGATCAAATTTGCAGATAATACCAAATTGGGAGGGGTTGCTAATACCCCAGGGACAGGATCAAAATTCAAAATGACCTGGACAGATTGGAGAGCTGGGCCAAAGCTAACAAAGTGAAATTCAGTAGAGATAAATGTAAGGTCCTGCACTTAGGCATTAAAAATGGAAGGCACAAATATAGTATGGGGGATGTGTGGCTGGATAGCAGTATGTGTGAAAGGGATTTAGGAAACTTGGTAGATCACAAGCTGAACATAAGTCAGCAATGTGACGCGGCAGCCAAGAAAGTCAACGCCATTCTTGGTTGCATCAATAGGAGTATGGTGTCTAGATCGAGGGAGGTAATGGTACCACTCTATTCTGCATTGGTTAGGCCTCATTTGGAATACTGTGTCCAGTTCTGGGCACCTCAATTCAAGAAGGATATCGATAAGCTGGAACTTTTCCAGAGGAAGGCGACCAAAATGGTGAAGGGTCTGGAAGTCATGCCCTATGAGGAATGGCTTAGGGAACTGGGTATGTTTAGTCTGCAGAAGAGAAGGTTAAGAGGGGACATGATAGCCATGTTTAAATATTTGAAGGGATGTCATGTTGAGGAGGGCGCAGGCTTGTTCTCTGCCACTCCAGAGACTAGGACAAGGAGCAATGGATTCAAGCTGCAGGAAAGGAGATTCCATCTGAACCTCAGGAAGAACTTCCTGATGGTCAAAGCTGTCTGGCAGTGGAATATGCTGCCTCAGAGTGTAGTGGAGTCTCCTTCTTTGGAGGTTTTTAAGCAGAGGCTGGATGGCCATCTGTTGGGAATGCTTTGATGTGTGTTCCTGCATAGCAGGGAGTTGGACTGGATGGCCCCTGGGGTCTCTTCCAACTCTATGATGCTGTGATTCAGATTTTGCAAATGGAGGACCATGAGTTCCTTAAGTACATTTTTTTAACCAATTTTAACCTAAATACCTGATTTAAACATAATTTGGCAATTATTTTAGCTGAGAACTTTATAAAATTTGGAAAGTGCAGCAATTCAAAAGAAAACTGTGCTCTCCTGACCAGTTTTCTGGTGCAAATCAGATTGGTTCTCTTAAATGTGTGAAAGAGACAAAAACCAGAGAACACCCAATATAATCCACTCGATATAAACTGGAGAAAATTCTCAAAGTACTTGATTGATGGCTGCGTAGTTACAGAGAAAGCCCAAAGTGTTTGGGTTCATTTCCAATAGCAATTTTATCATCTGTACCACTCAGCGCAAGTGTCTAAAAATGTGTGGGAGAGACAAGAAGACCTCAAGCAGCCATCTATTGAACACTTGGAGAATTGTCTCCATTTTATCCCTGTGGATTACCTTACATGTGCAGCCTGAACAAAATTCTCAAGTAGGCATAGGGAGAACAGGAAGAATATATATTTGAAATATATTTTTAAGGAATTCTGTCTTCCATATTTTGTTATGAACCAACATGATCTGCCCTCTTAGATTAATGAGGTGACAGGGGAACTTAGTTATTCACCAGTTCTTATACCTCATGAATTTTTGGAAGTAGTTCTAGGTCAAAAATGTTTAAAGATACATAATTTAGGAGAAAATAAATTTAAAACTGCATATTTTGAGGAAAGTGGTTTGAAAACATTTTTTAGTATTTAAATGTATATTTTGTGTTCTTTGGCTAAATCGGAATTATTTATTTATAGGAACTATTAAATAGAACAGGGGCACAAGCTAGAAACGGACATTCGTGTATCTCTGCAGAGATGTTATTTGTCACTCAGAGACTTTTGTCTGGTGTACATTTTTAAGCAAACTGACTCATTTGTGCTTCCAAAATCCTACACTTTTCATAATGTTGCAATGCAGTTCCCAGCTGAGAAATTTCATGTTAAGAAAAATGTATATTAGGGAAATATGTGCACAGAATAAATAGGTGCATTTTCCTATGAAAACACAGTTTTTCTGCAATTGTTTTGTGTATGGGGCTCCAGGCTCCCTTGCCAACTGTCAGTATATAAAAAGACATGAGCAGGATGTCAAGAAAGCACTGCAGCCTACCCAGAAACTGCATGATGCTCAGATGAAGTTGGCATGCTGGAACAGAGACACAGAAGTGAGAAGCAGAGGCATATCTAGGATGGGGTCAGTAGGGCATATGCCCCAGGCACCGATGCCAAGGGGGCTCAAAAAAGCCATGCACATAGGGCTGGGGGTAGGGGTAAGAAAGTAGGGGTGCAACTTCCACACTTGCTCTAGACACTGTTTACACTAGATACACCACTGGTGAGAAGTAAAAGCTGAGTGGATCTGATACCACAGAATCAGCCACCAGTGACCTTCCAACCCTTTTTGTGTGCCAACTGCACCCATTCCTTTAGTTGTCAGATCTGGCCATGGTGGTACATGCCTTAGTTACTGTTGTGTCCCAGGCTAAGCAGGCAATAAATTCTGAGCAGCTGCTCAGTTCCTACTCACACAGCAAGAGCCGAAGAAGGCCCAAACAGAATGTAAATCCAGAGCAAATAAGTCCAAGGGGGCAAATCCAAAATGTAGTACAAACAAGCACAGTTCCAAGGTAAACCAGATCCGAGAGCACAGCGCAAGGTTTCAGGACCTAAGAGATCAGTTGCTGACCCTGGGAGGAAAGGCCAGCTGGAGTCCTTTGATCTAGGGATGTTGTCGCCACAGGTGTTCCCTCATTAGAGCTCGCTTGCTACGTAAACGTGCCGAGCAGCGCAGGCCCTCCCTCGCACGGTGTCTGTCTTGCAAGGTAGGTGTTTCTGATATGTCTTCCTCTATTTGTTCCCCTGGCTCAGGCCCCTGATGTTGTTGTCTGTTATTTCCCTCGGGGCCAGCTTCTAGGGAAGCTCCTGCCTCTGGGGGAGCTTCTGCCTCAGAGTCAGAATCCTCCCTGTCCTCGCTACCAGGGTCTCCAAGGCAGAGCATGACACTTACATCCTTTTTGGAGTACTGGAACATGCTCTGCTTGGGGGTTGCCTTTGTTTGGAAACTTCAGCTGGTCCAAAGAGCTGCAGCCAGGCTGTTAACCAAAACAGGTTGCAGAGACCATAATATGGCCAATTAAAAACAGCTCCACTGACTTTCAGTCTGTTTCCAGGCACAACTCAAAGTGTTGGCTATGACCTATAAAGTCCTCTATGGCTTGGGTCAAGGCTATACGGCAGATTTCGTCTCCCTGTCTGAGCTGGCCCAGGCTCTGAGATCATCAAGAGAGGACCTTCTCTCAGTCCCATACCATTGCAAGGACAGTTGGTGGCAAAAATCTTTTTATTCAGACAGGCTTTTAAAACAGAAAGTTTTTTAAGGAACAGGGTAGAGAGTACTGTATTTTTTTAACTGAACTGTTTTAAGAGCTTTTCATCTTTTTGACTGCATTTTATTCTTTGAACTTGAACTTCTTTGAATTGTTTTAATACTGTACATAGTTTCATTATATTTTATTGTTCACTTTTTATAGTTTTGAATTGTATTTTTTTATATATTATGAACCACTTTGAGTCTCAATTCTGGGAGGAAAAATGGGATGTAAATACATTTGTTGTAATGTTTCCCTTTCCATAGAATGATACAACAGTAGCATTTGAAAAGACATATAGTACAACCCCTGCTGATGCACAAAATCCAGACCTAAGGAGTCCATGACAGACAGTAATCCAATAGCCTTCTACTGCTCCAGGGCAGGGTAGGATCTAAATCAATGAAGTTAACTTACCAGAAAACAAGATTCAGGCTCAACATTAGGAAGAACTTCCTGATGGTAAGAGCTGTTTAACTGGAGCATGGGCCATTTTGGAAAGTTGTAGATTCCCCTCATTGGACATTTTTAATCAGATTATATGGCCACCTTTCAGGGATGCTTTGGCTGTGGATTCCTGCACTAACAGTAGGTTGGATTGTCCCAAGAATGAAGGGAAAAACAAAGGCGGCCAAGAAAAACTCTGTATAGATAAGCAGAGATAGCTCCGCACAGCTATCAAAGCATGCCAAACAGCAGAGAACACCTTTAGCAGCAAATGCACTAAGCCAGTAACACTCACCCACTCAGCTTGTAATCTTCCAATATGGAGGCTCTTTATTCTGTGTTACAAAATATATACAATATTTACCAAGTCCAGATGGCAATCCAGCATATCTAGCTTGCTCTTTCCAGCAGAGCCTCCAGCAACATGCATCAGACAACATGTGCACTTGTTGGCTGGGATTGTGCTACCTTTATACAGACACCTAGCCAATCCTGGCCAACCCCTGCATTGTCTGCACCTGGTGCACATCAGCATGACTCAGCATAAACTAGTTCGAGTCACATTCCTTTCCACAGGTACACTTAACAATTAAAGCAATTAAAGCAACATGACATTTATACTTCCATCACAAAGTATTTTCTTGAGGTTCGGTCCAACCTTTTCTGACAATTCCCCTCCAAAATGCTTTTGATGTTGTCACCCAGTGCTTTAATTCAAACCAAAGTACCAAAGTAACTACTTAACCCCCTCTTGCATTAACATACCCAGGGCTTTGATACATCTGGGGTTTTATAACTTTCCCCCATCATCCTTTAGCAACTGTCAGTGCCATTGTAGCTCTACCATTACTACCGACAGTGCAGCAAACCCTGTTGTGTTCAGTACCACACAAGTTTGCTTTCTGGACCTCTGCTGTGCTCTCTTGGTCAGCAAACTCTCTGTACTCTCTTGCTCAGCAAACTTCTGCTGCGCAAATCCTTTTGCCATTACACTAGCCTATTGTTTCACCCTGCCATCTGGCAAAGTCTTACTTTGGCATTCCCATTAACAACCCACCACTACTTTGTGGTCCCTGGGTTCTTTCTACCAACTCAAAAACCTTTTGGGTGTTCCATCATGGACCCAAACTCGGCATCCATGGACCTAAACTGGGTCTTGTTCCAGAGCTGTTGCTCAGCTTGCGAGAAACCTTGCATGTTCTTAAAGCTTCCTGGCTTCTTGCTAACCAGCATGCATGCTCTGACCTCCTGAATGACAAATCTCGCAGGAGCCCTTTTCCTTCTTTTACTCCTTCTGGGGATGGTGGTCTCAATCCTGGTCAGGCCATCATCACCAGATGCTCTAGTCACCCCCCCCCCATCTCTGGCTCCCTTTCTGCCTGAGCCCTTGGTTGGGGAAACCTGGACACTTCCTGGATTACGAATCCCTCAGGAGCTGTTCTTCCGCCTTTACTCCTAGAGATGACGGTCTCAAATCTGTATAGGCCATCACCGCTGAGAGCTTCAGCCGTCCCTTCCACTTTTGGCTCACTCTCTATCTGAGCCCTTGGTGGAGAAAAACTGGACAGGCTCTCATCACTAGATTCTCCTGCCGCCCCCTCCACTTCAGGTTCACTTTCTACCTGAGCACTCGGTGGAGAAATGTCCTCAGTTTCCACCTCAGTTGTGGAGGTGTCAGGCGAGCTGTCCAGTGGCTCCTTAAGTGTATGTGGAATGGTGGTAGATGGTCCCACCCCTCCATTCCCGGAGCTTTCACTCTACTCTAGCCCCAGTAGCTGTAGGAACACTTCTTTGTTGCAGTGCAACTCCTCCCAGCCACTGTTGGTCTCAAAATTTGCACTGCTTGAGAACAGGAGTTTACCATGTCCTAACTGAAACTTATACTTGTTCCCAAGGTAGCCCACAAACCTCAGCCTCCTCCACTTGGGCTGTCCTTTGCATCTCTGGTTACTGGGAATAAGGACATTAGCGTTTTGACCAAACACTCTTAGATATTTCAGAGTAGGAGATCTTCTGTATAATATGAAATAAGGTGTTTGCTTAATACTGGCACACCACATTGATGATGTGGTTGGCCGCAAGAACAGTCTCCGCCCACAGTCCAGGAGGTGATTTGGAGCCAAGCATCATGCAATGTTTCATCTGTTGCAACACTCCAATTCTACGCTCCGCCAGCCCATTCTCCGCTGGTGTATACAGATTGGTGGTGTCATGTCTTATACCTCTCCTTTTAAGCCAACTCTGAAATTTGGCATTGCAGAATTCACCACCACTGTCTGTGATGAGGCGTGAGGCTTTATGGGGAAATTGTCTTTCCATCATATTAACCCAATCTCTGAAATACTCAAAAGCCTCATCCTTTGTTCTCAATGGGAACACGTACCCATACCTGGTGTGTGTCTATCCACCAACACAAAGATGTACTTGGACCATCCCTCACTCTCAGGAAATGATCCTGCTAGGTCACCATGTACCACCATGGACTAGATTACCCTTGCTGATAGTCCAACTCTACAATGAATACTTCCTTGCATAACATCCCCCAAATGACATACATGCACATAACTCCAGGTTATCTGTGGTTATGTCACAAACAGGATTCCAGCCTGTGATTCTGCATCCCTCAATGTGTAGTTTGATATCACAGCAACTAAAGTTTATTATTCCAGCCTGCAACCTCAGCTCCAGATCCAATGACTATCGTCTTTCACCTGACTTAGGGCCACTTCTATCTCTTTTCCATCTCATCTTTTGGAACATCCTACCTCATGAACAGTTCAAGAACATTTGTGAGATTTTAGTGATCTTAATATTGCCCAAGTCTGATTTTTGCTTTGTCCAGACACTCCTATGGCATCATCCTCACCAGGGTACCTTTATTTTTTTTTCACATAAAGAACCAGTTGACATTCTTCAGAATCACCCATTTCTTCACTGATCTAAAGCCTTAGGTGGCTCAGGTCCAGGATGTCTGAAGGACTATATCTCCTGGTATGAGTTTCCCTGAACTCTACGATCTTTACAGAAGGACCTTCTCTCAGGCCCACCACCTTCCCAGACATGTCTAGCTGCTATAAGGGAGAAGGCATTCTGAAGTGGCTGCTCCCAGACTTTGGGTCTTTCCTCAGAACACTGTTATAGTGCTATTATTCCACTTTCAACATCCTGTGGAATTCTGGGGTTTGTAGTTTATTGAGGCCAAAGAGCTCTCTGGCTGAGAATTCTAAAGGCCCCTCCCTAAACTGCAAATACCAGGATTCCATAGGAGGTTGAAAGTGGGATAATAGCACTAGTGCCGAAAGATCCTTTGAAACTCCTATTACCACACCTATATACTATGTCCTGAGGAGCATAATTATTTTATATCAAACATAGTGAGCCATAGAGATCTACTGGAAGGACATGTAGGCAAGCAGAGCTATGGATATAGATCAAAGGGTAGCCCTGTTTTCTGTTATGCATCCTAGATGAAGCTTGGAAATGGTTCACACAGAACCATTTGAATGGGTTTTCAGCAATAATAGCACCAACAGGAGACAAGAGGTCTCTGGGATCAAATTAACACTTCACACAACCAGGACTGTGACACCTTGGAACATGCATCCCCAGATGAGATAGTCATCTTGCAGAGAACTACAAGGATGCCTGGCTGTATATTTTTTGAACTAAAAACCTGAGATTCATCTTCATAAAAATTCAGCCATCTGGTCCCCAGGACATGTTCGACTCTATAACTAGATCCTGTTTTAGACTCCATTTTTGGAGTTCTCCCAGACTTGACTGGCAAGCAGTCCCTCTGCCAATGGAAGCTCCCCTCAGCCCAAGGCTGTGTTGGGCTCGGCTTGTCTTTTCCCAGCTGAAGACTTCTGGATTGGTACAGTATTACTCAAAACCCCTATGTCTCTCTCTCGCTTAATTTTCACCTCCTTCTGATTTCTATAGCATCTTGCATGATGGTGTGAGTGAGTGCAACAAGAGTGACTGTATGGATTTTGACATCTTTTTCAACAAAACACTGAAATTTGAACAGTAGCCTGATTCTCTGTGATCCAACTCCATAAATGCTGGGCTCAAGATCCTTAATTACTCTGCCCTCTTTGCATTGCTACAGCAGTGTTCATAGCTAATTTTCCCCGCAAGTGATAATTTTGACAGGTGTTAGGAATTCCCTAAGGGACCCCAGCAAGCAGGGTAACACTCCCTCCCAAGGGAGTCTAGGATGGCTCCTTCGTTGATCTCCTTCTGCTGCTAGCTCAGACCTTTCTATTCCAACAGGCCTTTAGGAATCGACTGCAATGGGATTTAATGGTGTGTTATTTCATTTTTAAATTGATTAATAAATTCTAAAATATTTTTAAATGAATTTTTACATGGTTCAGTGTTTTTAATTCTATAGATAAATTTGTTTGTTATGCTGGTCATTGACCAAAGTAAAGGTATGTATGTATGTACAGATTAATTGCTTTTAAAAATAAGATCTGAATATTCAATTGCTTTTAAAATAACTTTTATATATTTTACTAATATTCTTGTATGTTTTAATTTGTTTTGGTTTTAAATTTTTTTGGGGAAAGGTGGGATATAAATGAATATAGTCGGCAGCCGAAGCAGCTGTTAGGTGTCAAGATATATCTGAGGTTAAAATTCACATCCTAGAATTAACCTAGAAAAAAAATCAATACCTTAAAAACGGCTAGTTTCAGTTGGTTCTCATTACCATCACAATTGAGGCACCTTTACTCAAATGGCCTGTGCGTCTTCCTTTCATCAGAAAAGCTTTGTTGAGTGTTGAGTTCATTAAAGTGTGACTTGCATGCTAAGGAGAAGCATTTTGCCTCAGAAACACTTGGCCTGTTTCAAAAGAAAACTGTGGATGGTTATGCTTACAAGAGCAGAATCTATTTAACGTTTTTGATTGAGAATGTGGTTTAGGGATTTTTCATGCAGGAAGGGGTTTTTTTATGGTATTGTGGAGATACTTTGAAATGTTAGTTTTTATTCCTCTTGGTTCCAATTTGCTGAAAGACATTCACAAATTAAACTGACTAGCAAGAACTCTGGAATAATAAGACAACATCCCTTACACTCCCAAAATACAGAGAAGCAGGTATTATGCAGACCTCTCCTGGGCTATTGTGACAAATTTTGCTAACAACTCTGTTTAAATCACAGCAGAAGCCAACAAATGCATATGGCAAGCCTAAATCACCTGGGAGACAATGTAACCTGGGTATGGTAGCTGGCATGTGTTTTCTTGTTACTTTTGGCGTGCCCCACCGTTCAATTAATGCATCAGCAAGACCACATGGACTGGCCCACCCTCAGCCCAGTGCCTTCATGAGTTGTGTAAAAATCTACATTGAGGCTGAAAAACCTCCCTTATGTATCTGGCTTGAGCCTGAGGCCATTTCCACACTAGCCTGTTATAGCGCTATCATTCCACTTTCAACATCCTATGGAATCCTGGGGTTTGCAAACCCCAGGATTCCATGGGATGTTGAAAGTGGAATAATAGCGCTATAACAGGCTAGTGCAGAAATGGTCAAGGTCTGCTAGCTATGCCATGTCTTCCCTTTCCGATTTTATTCATCGGCCCTGCCTCCTGATTTCTTTTAGTATATTACTTGCCATCCTGTCCCAGCAGTGTTTCACTTAAGGACAAACAGGCCAGTCTCCACACAAGAGAATAAATGAACATAAATCTGATATCAAAAAGTGGCAATACCATGGGGAAGTAGCTTCACTCTTCAGTCTCCCAGGACACTTTGCCTCTGACCTAAAGGTAAACATCTCTGAACAAAATAACTTTCAAGACACATTCCAAGAGGAAACAGCTGAACAGGAATTCACCAAAAGGATCAGCTTTGTTTCCTGCATCTTGAATACAGACAAAGGCTTTTAGCTCACTACCTGCCTTAATAATCTAATTTATGCTGGGGTGTTTATATTACCATCTAGTTGCTATTAATGAATGACCACTATCTAGGCAATTTTCATTTTACTTCTTGCATTTCTACTCTCTCTGATGCTACTGATCTACTCCCCATCTCACCCCATTCCTCTTAGAGGTCAAACTCTTTATCTGTTATAATTTGGACAGGAATTTTTTTTTAATCACAATACATGTGTTAATCTCTCTATCTATGCTAGGATGTCCATTCTTACCACACCACTACTATCTTTTACCAATTAAAATATGCATCTTTTCAATCTTGCCACATCCCCTACCCAGGCAATATATATAAATATCAGCTAGAGCAGCAACATTCTAGGCTGAATCTGATGGACTGGCTTGCTTTCCAAGAAGGTTTAGGCCAGGTGAAACAAGACCGTTATTTCAAGGTGCCACTAGACTGTTATTTTTGCCGTGACGAAGATGGCTACTCCCCTGTACATCCTTAAAACACATGCAGTGATATAAAACTCCGAATATTTCATCCTTCCATGCGAAGGATGAATGATTTCTGAAATTTTCACCCAGCTGTTGGAGAAAGAAGACTACTGAGAGTTTCATAATCCCTTGTAATTTGCTATGCTTTGCAGTGTCATTAGTACCCACATGGACCAAACGGAAAGGGTCAGTGGGCTTGAGAGGTCAACTGCAAGTATTTTTACCCCATGGAGACAGTATCCCTCTCAAGATGTCCTATCAGGTCCACAAACCTCTGCTTCTGTTCCCCTCAGCAGAGTCCCCTTCCACATCTCCTCTGGGGATTGGCAGGGTCATTCCATGTGCTGACTCTTAGAATCAAAGATGACTTCAGTCACCTCCAGGAATGACCTACACCAGGAGCTGGACAGCTTGAGAATGTCCTGGTACCCTGTGTACTGGGGGTCCTGGGAGGGACACCAAAATCTGCTCAACTAAAGGTGGGGAAAATTAGCTCAGAGCACTGCTTAGCGTTACGAGAGGCAGGGTAACGTAGCGAGATCTTGAACCCTATGTCTACAGGGTCGGGTCGAGTCAAGGAGAACACAGAAGTTGAAACAATAAATGATGTTTTATTAAACACAAGCAAAACAGTGTATGCGACACACTCATACAAGATAACTAAAGGAAATAAAGGTTGGAGTGTTATAGAGGGATTTTTAGAGGAGTTGCTGATTTGGGTGATACTTCACCTGTCCTGAAGCCAGGAAAAATAGAGAGCGAGACTGGGGTGCGATGTAGCTCAGCACGTGGAGCTGAGGGGAGGCTCGCCAAGCAAAGCGGCAGCAAGGCGGGATGAAACTTGGAAGCATTCCGAGGAAGGTCTCGGAATTGAGAGTTTTTATAAGGAGAATGTGACTGCGGGCTATGCCGTACTTGGGGGAAAACAATAGATTTGGAGTTGGAGACAAAGCCTTCGAAAGGTCAGAATCTGAATGATTAAGTTATCGTAGCGGTTCTCAATAGAGTAGCCAGTATGCAAACACAGAGTACTTGGGTATTGTATAGGTTACCCATCCAGCTGCCAGCGTGGGGCAGAGGCTCTTTTGTAAGTTGCGTGCATACCTAATTAGAGTGCTTGCCTGGAGGTCTCCTAAAGCAGTGAGTCAGCTATTTCTGGCCTGCCTGTATTGTCCAGGAATATTACGGCAATTAACGGCTGAGCTTGTTTACGTGCTTGTCCGGTGGCCTCGCAAGCACGTGGAAGGGAATAGAGAAGTGAAGCCAAATTGTGATATCAAGAGGATATCTTTTAATATCCCCAAAGCTCAGACTAGCCAGGGCAGTAACAGTCCCTATGGATTCCTCCAAGCCTCATGGCAGTTTTTGATATCCGTGGTATCTTTATCATTAGGACTGGACTGGCAGACATTGTTTTATAATGATTCTGTTGCTTCTGAGAGGTAGGAGGCCAAAATTTGTGCTGATGGATTCTTGCTTGGCTCTTTAGCTAATGAGTTTGGGAGTCTCTTAGGCTTTGTTCTGTTACCCATTCTATTTATTGTTGGAGGAGGTTGACTTGAGGACAGGGGTTCCATGCCACCAGTGCCAACTGAGTCTCTTCTTTCCAACAAAATCCAAGGTAGCTGTCTTGGCATTAAATCAGTCTCTGATTTTGGTAATGGATTGGATGAAGGCAAAGGGAAGAAACTTTACCAACTCTCTGTATAATTGGTTCCATGGTCAAACAGCACTTGCTGTCAAAATGTTCATTCTAAAGTTCAGTCAAAATCTACTAAAAAAATTCAGACCCATTAGACCTGTTCCTACCATTTGGGGCAGCATGCAGTTGGACTTGATTCCCCATGGACTCTCTTCCAACTCTATGATTCTATGAATAAGGTTTCAGAAAATTTTCTTCTTCCTGCAGAAAAAAAGGTCATGGCAGATTTTTTTCCCCCCAAATATTTTCCACCATTTTTTCAGTAATGATCCACCTTCTTACCAATCCACAGCACTTTGCAGTTATGTTAAGTTCAAGGCATAAAGGAAGGCGCAACATTGTAGTCAAGGAAACAGTTGTACTTAATGAGTGGCCCCATGTAAAAAATGGGGAGAATTTTTTACTCCCCCCCCCCCCCAAATTTAGTGAAATGATTCTCTTTGATGTCTTTGGCCACAAAGAAGGCAAAGAATTTAAAGACCTCTTCTGTGTACCTCTCTGGAAAAGAATGATTACTTTTAAACTGATAATTGGTGCAGGTTATATTTGTGTCTATGCATTTTTGCTTCTTCAGATTCATAGATGGTGGCAGCAAGTAAATAATTCATAAGAATCTCTGATTCTACAACATGTATACTGTAACAGCAATTAACTTATGCACTAGAGTGAATGTTATATACCCCTGATCTTTGGCCCATGTAAATTTCATCCACACTTAGCAATCCTTAACATAAAAGGATAAGGGTTTATATTGGCAATGAGAAGAAAACCTTGTTGACCATTCACGAAATCAAGGTAACATCAGCAGTAAGCAGTTATAGTAAACAGAACTGGGATGATGTAAGAACAGCAGAGGTATAAACATATATCTGGTTGGAGCCAAGCACTGTACTATTTTCCATTCTATGGATCTCGAATGAGGGGGGCAGGGGGTTTCAGTCCCCCTTAAGACTAGCCGAGAATGCTGATCTGGCAAAATTGGACCAGAAAGACGTCTATGTAGCAAACTCAGGAATTAGCCATGAGAAGAGTACTTTGTTGTGTGCTTTCAAGTAATTTCTAACCTGTGGCGATTCCAAGGTGACCCTATCAGGATTTTTTTTGGGGGGGACCAAGATCACCCACTGGATTTTCATGGGCAAGATTCAAACTCTTGTCTCCCAGAGACCTTGTCCAAACCATTACCTTTTCTACTAGTTTGCTTATGAGGTACTCGAATTGTTACCACCTTCATGTGGATGATGATGATGATGATGATGATGATGATGATGATGATGATGATTGCTTTAATGCAGTGTGAAGGGATTAAATACCCTAAAAGCACCAGGTCCTATCTGATCTTGGACACTAAGCAGGGTCAGCCCTGGTTAGTGCTTGGATGGGAGACCACCAAAGAACACCAGATCCTGTAGGTTATACTTCAGAGGGAGGGCTTAGCAAAACCACCTTTCCTTGCCAAAGAAAACCCTATGAAATTCACAGAGTCACCATAAGTCAACAAAAAGTCACAATACATATGTATGCATGTGAAGACACATATGTACACATTGTGTTTTTATTGTTTTTTAAAAAGAACATACCTGCAAGTAGTCAAAAATAATAATGACCTGCCTGCCAATGACGACTCCTCCCCACCCACACACAGACATCTTAAAAACTGTTTCGAGTTCCATTCCATTCAACTCGCCAGGCTGAAGCTTGACAACTTTTTCAAGAATAGTAAATGTGAATTAACTGTGCTGCAATGAATAATGGAAAGAACATTTTTCCAGTTACACTGTGAAAATCTGTTGGAGTATATAAACCAAATTGTGCCAGTATGTGTTTGGTCTGCTTGTGTTGTGGCCTTAGTTGTGAAGTAAGTACACAGTGATATTAGCTCCAGAATGGGTAGCTGATATCCTGGGTTAGCATTATATTTTGGGCTGAACCAAAATTGCCCCCATGGCTTTTCAGATGAAGCCATTTTATACAAGGTGAGACTATTGGTCCACTTGGACTACTTCCTACTTCAAGAGGAAAACCTCTGTGTTCCTGGGGGAAGGTCACTAAATCCATATCTTATTCTCCCACATTTTTGGTTGTGCTACAAGCCCAGTAACTGTGGTGCGACAGGGGAGGAAGGCTTCCTGTGAAGCTAGTTCCCAATATCAGGTAGTTTTTCCACCCACAAATGTACCAGGGACCACTACAATATTAGTGCCCATGGACTACACATGTTTTTTTTCTTTCCTGGAAACTCACTTTGGACTGGCAGCTGGTGGGCTATGTATTGGCACTGGTTTACGGGCCACCACTTTGAGTAGCACTGATGTACGTGCTTGACCTGTGACACTGTTTTAGAAACAATAGACGAAGTAAATATATGAACACCTTGTCTTAAACATTTTATTCATAATTCTAAAGAGAAACATTACATAAACCATTTTTACCAATTTTTCTGGAAATTGTTTGGAAAAAAATGAGAAAACAGGTTTTCCCCAAATTTTTCCAGTTCTTTTCTTCCCCCTCCCCAACCCTTCATATCTTTAAACAAGGAATCCATTCAGCAGAATGAAAAGAAATCTCAAATGCAGCAGAGCTGCTTAATATATTTTAAAGAAAGAGAAGCACTGGTATACAACATCAAATCATTGTAATTTCTGATCCTGGCTTCCTTTTCTCATTTTCTTATGTGGGAATAAATGCTTCATGTCTGACACTATGGAGGGTGAGAGGACACAAAATAATTTTGTTTTAATAGCATTGAAGTTTTCCTCTTGGCCCACATACTCAAGAGGGGAGCAACTTGTCAGGGATTCCAGGCAGGGAACCCTGGGAAAATGATCAGCCCACTGCAAAGAGTTTTATTCTGATGGGAAACCTCACTAAGGAGTGGGACTTTTTGATGTACAGCCTGCAGGGAGTGCGTGAGGAGGAGCTGAATGTAGACCTGGTAGCCAGGAGGATCCTGGAGGAACTCCAACGTAAGCAGTTCGACTCCAGACTGCAGTCAGAGGGAGAGGCGGCTCCGGAGGAAGAAGGAGCAGTGTGCAGTTATGTCAGATGCTGCTACAGATGCAAGAGAGTCGGCCATCTCCAGAAGGACTGCAGAATGCCAGCGCCGAGCAGAGGGAAGAAGACAGCCTAGAAGCGGAGGGACGTGTCGTCACAGGCTGAAGGCCATGTGTCTATGGCAAAGGAACAGTCTGAGAGTGGTGTGTGGTTGCTAGACAGTGGTGCAACTCACCACATGGTGAACAATATAAAGCTGTTGAATGATGTAACAAATGCAAATATAACAGCCATTTCCCTTGCAGATGAGGCACCAAGCAAGGTGCAGAAGATGGGTACTGCATATGTGCCATGCTTTGGTAAATCATTCAATAATGTGTTGTGTGTTACCAACCTGCAGAATTGTATTTTGAGTATCTCCCAACTGACCAGTGAGGGTTACAAAGTGGTGTTTGAAGGGGAGAAATGTACAATAACTGAGAATGGTATGTTTTGTGCAAAAGGGGTGAAAAAGCAGGGGTTGTACCACATGTTGCCCAAAGGAAAAGTGGCAAACGTTAACCCATTGTGTAACAAACCTCTACATGATAAGTGTGTACATTACCTCCACCGAGTGATGGGGCATGTCAGCTGCAAAAGTTTGCAGGAGTTAGCAAAGGTGTGCCCTGGCTTACAAGTCAGAAGTTGCCCTAAGTTTCTAGATTGCTCTGTATGCAATAAGGTTAAGGTGAAGGCTTATCCCATTGCCAAGAAAAGCAAGTGTGTCACCCAACGTCCTTTTGAGGTTGTACATGAAGATTTGGCTGGGCCATTCAAGCCAACTGAAGGGCAAAATAGGTATGTCCTGGTCGTTGTAGACAGACACACCAGGTACTCCTATCTACTGAAAGAGAAAAGCCAAGCAGCTGAAAAGTTCCAAGAGTGGGTGAATGCTGTTGAGAGGGAATTTCCTTACAAAGTAGCCGGTCTTGTGTCAGACAGAGGAGGAGAATTCCTGTCCAATAGCCTGCAAGCCTGGATGCGTAAGAAAGGCATAAGGCATAAAACGACCAACCCCGCATCTCCCAGGGAGGATGGTCTTGCAGAAAGAAGAACTGGGTTGTTAAAACAAATGAAGGACTGTATGATGGAGGATGCCCAAGCCCCAGCAGGACTTTGGGGAGAAGCAATAAAGACAGCAAACTACCACATAAACAGGTTGTGGAGCTCAAGTGTGAAGCAAACTCCATATTACCTATTGTATGGTAGGGCACCAAACCTGAAGCATCTACGTGTTTGGGGTCAGTTTGCTAGTGTGTATGTTCCCCCATGTTTCAGAAAGTCTGGAGAGGAGAAATCTAGACAGTTACGCTTTGTGAAGGATATGAAGGTAACAAATATAGATTTCTACACCATGCTGGCAAAATATTGTATTCCAGGAGTGCAAACTTTGACATCCGTGCAGGATGGGACAGACTGCACTGTAACCTGGGTAACAGTGTGAAAAGTGGGAAAAGATTGCACTGTAACCAAGAGGTTTTGATTCCCCTGGGGGAAAGCGTGAAGAGTGTTCCTGAGATTTCTGAAAGTGGAGGGGCAGTAATGTCTGAGGAAGAAAAGGACGGTGTCCCGGACCCACTTGAAAGCTCTGAAGATGGAGGGGCGGTGATGGCTGATGATGAAGAAGAAAGTACTGAGGAAAGTACTGAGGAGGAGAAGCCAGAAGTCTCACTCGACATCACGCCAAGGAGTTCAACGCCGCCATCTAGTGCTAAACCTGTGGTTAGGGTCAAGCAAGAGCCACACACTGAGGCCAGCACCAGTTCCAGTAGTGGTTCCAGTAAAAGTGGGTCAGGAAGTACCCAACTTGCTAAGTCAGGAAGCAAAGTTATGCTCATCCCTAAAAGGTCAGGAGGAGGGTATTTTGTTGTCCCGTGTGACTGAAACAGAAAACTGACAGTGTAGGACTACATTGGGGTATAGTATCAAAAAGTGAGGCAAATGGTCCAAGATGGGATTTTGTGCTTGCAGTATTGTCCATCTGTGGATCTGCTCACAAAGGCATTTCCAGTTGTAGGCCATGAGAAATTGGCAAGTAAACTGGGCCTTGCCACCAGAGTGTAAGGTGGGAGATGAATTGTACCCTTGAATGTATGTACTGTATGTATTATGTAATGTGTATTGCATAACATGTATGGATAGTGAAAATGTCCTACACAGTGGCCTGACCATTTTGGAGGGGATTATCAGGGATTCCAGGCAGGGAACCCTGGGAGAATGATCAGCCCACTGCAAAGATGCTGCATCACGCTCCAGCTGTGGCTGATTGCAAGGTTGCATCAGAAACTGGGGTTGTGTGCAGATGGTAGAGGGAGGTGTGCAAACCTCTGCCTGATTGGTTGTAAATTTGTATATAAGAAAGCAATCCCCAGTATGTAGTTGTCTGTTGACCAAACCAGTGTCTGGCGCAAGCCTTTGTCCGTCTGTTCCATGTTGTGTACATATCGGAACGTTGCTACAAGATAAAGTGCCTCCTGTTTGGAAGAAACTCCTCCGTGTGTGAGTATCCTTACTGGGGAACAAGGCTGCTGCTGTTGGCTCGCTGCCTGTGGTTATTCCGCTGCATCTCTGTGGGGCTGAAACTCCTATCATCCCCCAACACAACTTCAGCCTGCACTAAGATCCCTCCAGACCAATTGAGTTACAACAGAAACAACTTCTGATACAAAACAGCCATGAACATGATACATGTTCATGTATCTGATATGTATCTGATACATGAGAGCCGTGTTTAAATATTTGAAGGGATGTCATGTTGAGGAGGGAGCGGGCTTGTTTTCCGCTGCTCCAAAGACTAGGACAAGGAGCAACGGATTCAAGCTGCAGGAAAGGAGATTCCACCTGAACCTCAGGAAGAACTTCCTGATGGTCAGAGCTGCCTGGCAGTGGAAGATGCTGCCTCAATGGAGTGTCGTGGAGTCTCCTTCTTTGGAGGTTTTTAAGCAGAAGCTGTGTTACCCTGATTTCTGGGGTCCCGAGAGGGACACCTAAATGCACTCTCAATGATATAAGTTGGGGAAATTAGCCAAGAGCACAGCCGAGCAATACGAGAGGCAGGGTAACATAGCGAGATCTTGAACCCTATGTTTACGGGGTCAGGCCGAGTCAAGGAGCACATAGAAGTTGAAATAATAAACGTTGTTTTATTAAAAATACAATCAAACAGTGTATGCACCACACTCACACAGTTAACTAAAGAAATAAAAGTTGGAGTGGGATAGAGGGATTTTTAGAGGAGTTGTTGGTTTGGGTGATACTTCACCTGTCCTGAAGCCCGGTTGGAAGCAGAGGAGCTGGGGAGCGTGGATTCTCAGCACATGGGGCTGAGGGGAAGGCTCGCTGGACAAAGCGACAGCAAGGTGGGATGGAAGCCAAGAGCGATCTGAGGAAGCGCTCAAAGTCAGGGGTTCTTATAGGGAAAATTGTGACCGCAGGCTAGTTTGTACTTGGGGAAAACAATGAGTTTGGGGCTGGAGACAAAGCCTCCGAAAGGTCAGAATTTGAATGATTGAGGTATAGCCAAATTGTCAATAGAGTGGACAGTATGCAAACGCAGAGTGCTCGGCAGATGAGAATTCTTCTAATCAAGCTGCCTGCTCGGGGTAGAGGATCTTTTGAAAGTTGCGTGCATACATAATTGAGGTACTTGCCTTGAGGTCTCCTGAAGTGGCGGGACCGCTATTTCTGGCCTGCCTGTATTGTGTTGGAATATTACAGCGATTATCAGCTGTGCCTGTCTGTGAGCTTGTCCGGGGGACCTCCAAGCACGTGGAGAGGAATGGGTATAGGAGGCCGAATTATTGATATCAAAAGATATCTTTATATCCCACAAGCTCTGGCTAGCCAGGGCAGTAACAGCTGGATGGCCATCTGTTGGGAATGCTTTGATGTGTGTTCCTGCATGGCAGGGGATTGGACTGGATGGCCCCTGGGGTCTCTTCCAACTCTATGATTTTAAAATGTTGCCCTCTGACTCTAACTTCACTACTTTTCTTCTCCTGCATGATTTTTTAAACATCTTTTGCCTGCTGCAGAAGCCAAAGGAGCTTCAAAAGCTTGCACAATGTATTTTCTGCATTTTAGTTGGTCCAATAAAGGTATTACAGTCATCCCTCCACATGCGCTAGGGTTAGGGGCACAGGACCCTCATGAAAATGGAATAATTGTGAATAACTCTAGGCCCTCCCAAACTGTACTAAACACACAAAAGAGTATGATCAGCATATTCCACCCACCGTGGATTCCTTTGAGGCACTAGGGTTCCTTCACAAGGCAGACGTGGGGGGCTGGTGGGGCTTACGGCCACCTCCACTGCCACCCGCACCATTTTTAAAGAGGGACTTAAAAGCCTTGTTCCCAGTTTCTCAGTCTCACGAGGCTTGCAGTCCCTATTAAACATGGCATAGGGAGGCAGAAGAAGTGACAACAAATAATCCGTGAATAATCAAATCCACCAAAGTGAAACCTGCAAATGTGGAGGGCTGACTGTATTGTTTTTGTGGATTTTGTTGTATTTTGCTGTATGGCCAACACAGCTACCCCTGCATATGTTTCCTGAATTTGAAAATACCGAATTTAGCCACAACAGAGGACTCCTATGCAAGAGAGAGCTAGGGGACTGGGATTTAACTCTCTGTGGTTTCTACCTCCAAGAAATGGTACAGCTTTTTCATTTGGACTGTAGTTGGCGGGTTTCACCTATACAACACCTAAACATTTTTCTAGATACAGCAGTACACAGATGTCTTGAAAAATTCAATTTTTTTAGTCTAAGAAAAGAGCCTATGGCCTCACAAAGGACAGAGACAGCCTAGATTCCAAGGTAAGTTACTTTCCTGCAGCTAATGGAGTTTCAAGTTTACCGTCCATCATCTCAGTCCGCACATGGCTGAGGGCCTATGCCTGCGCTGAAATCCCCTCAGATTAGCTGAACCACAACAGAAACAACATCAGATACAAAATGTGGGCCTGTGACTCTAACATCGCCACTTTACTTGTCCTGCATGATTTTTTTAACATCTCTTGTCTGATGAGGAAACCAGTGGCGCTGAAACCTTGCATGATCTATTTTGTGCTTCTTAGTTCGTTCCAAAAACACATCACTGTTTTCTGGATTTTGGATTTTACAGTATTTTGCTGAATGGCCAAAATGGCTACTCCTGAATATGTTTTTTTCCTTCTGTTATTACTCTTTGTTTTGTTTTTGGTTTGTCTTTTTGACTGATTCTTCCTAAAGCAACAAAGTGATTTTCAGTCTGTAGAGGGTAATACAGAGAGCCAGCATGGTGTACAGATTGGAGTGTCGGACTATGAATCTCTGCTCAGCCATAGAAACCCACTGAGTCACCCTGGGCAAGTCACATTCTCTCAGCCTCAGAGGAAGGCAAAGGCAAACCGCCTCTGAACAAATCTTGCTAAGAAAACCCTTTGATAAGTTTGCCTTTGGGGTTGCCACAAGGCAGAAATTACCTGAAGGCACACAACAAAAACAACAGGTAATACAGTTTTCTGTTTTTCCAAAATGTTCTGCTTTTTCCAGGAAAAAAGGTTCCCTGCCCTCGCCATGGCTTCAAACTTTCCAGAAATGTTACATCTCTATCCCTGACTTCCACTCTCATGTCCTGACTAGAATGCACGACTGCCTGCATGTTTAGGGAACAGATAGACATTAGTGGTACCACAGAAATGAAACGAACACCAATACCATCCAGTCTAATCCCCTGTCAGTGCAGGAATTCATCTTTAACTGACTGTTTAATGATCTGCTCTAGGATCTTTCCTGGTATTGATGTTGCCCGGTCAGTCTGAATTCAATACCAGGAAAGATCCTAGAGCAGATCATTAAACAGTCAGTTTGTAATTACTTAGAAAGCAACGCCATAATCACTAAAAGTCAACCTGGATTTCTCAAAAATAAGTCATGCCAAACTAATCTTATTTCTTTTTAGGGTAGAATTACAAGCTTGATAGATGAAGGGAATGCTGTGGTCACAGCATATCTTGATTTCAGTAAGGACTTTGACAAAGTTCCCCATGATATTCTTGCAAAGAAACTAGTAAAATGCTGGCTAGACAAGGCTACTGTTAGATGGATTTGTAATTGGTTGACCAACCGAACCCAAAGGGTGCTTATCAATGGCTTCTCTTCATCCTGGAAAGAAGTGACTAGTGGGATGCCACAGGGTGCTGTCCTGGGCCCAGTGATTTTCAGCATCTTTATCAATGACTTGGATGAAGGAATAGAGGGCATGCTGATCAAATTTACAGATGACACCAAATTGGGAGGGGTTGCTAATACCCCAGAACTTGACAAAATGACCTTGAGAGTTTGGAGAGCTGGGTCAAACCTAACAAAATGAATTCCAACAAAGAGAAATGTAAGATCCTACACTTAGGCAGAAAAAATGGAATGCACAAATATAGGGTGGGGGACACATGGCTGGATAGCAGTATGTGTGAAAGGGATCTAGGAGTCTTGGTGGACCACAAGCTGAACATGAGTCAGTAGTGTGATGCAGGAGCCTAGAAAGCCAATGCATTCTGGGTTGCATCAATAGGAGTATGGTGTCTAGATCAAGGGAGGTAATCGTACCACTCTATTCTGCTTTGGTTAGATGTCATCTGGAATACTGTGTCCAGTTCTGGCCACCTCATTTCAAGAAGGATATTGACAAGCTGGAACATGTCCAGAGGAGGGTGACCAAAATGGTGAAGGGTCTGGAAACCATGCCCCATGAGGAGCAGCTTAGGGAGCTGGGTATGTTTAGTCTGCAGAAGAGAAGGTTAAGAGGGGACATGATAGCTATGTTCAAATATTTGAAGGAATGTCATGTGAAGGAGGGAGTGAGCCTGTTTTCCACTGCTCCAGAGACTAGGACAAGGAGCAATCGATTCAAGCTGAAGAAAGAGAGATTCTACCTGAACTTCACAAAGAACTTCCTGATGGTCAGGGCTGTTTGGCCATGGAATGTGCTGCTTCAATGGAGTGTGATGGAGTCTCCTTCTTTGGAGGTTTTTAAACAGAGGCTGGATGGCCATCTGTCGGGAGCGATTTGATGTGTGTTCCTGCATGGCAGGGGGTTGGACTGCATGTCCCCTGTGTTCTCTTCCATCTCTATGATTCTGTGATTCTATTTAAAACTGGTTTGAGAGCTGGACATCTGGTCTCTAAAAATCTCCAAGAAAGGAGAGTCCATCAACCTCTTAGTAGGCGCCTTGTGCCATAGACTTAGAGGACACGTAGATAATTCAGGCACGTAGAGGAATGTAGACAACGTCAGTTTCACTCTTTTAAATAGGATAGAACAGACACAGGAAGCCCCCAGCCAACAAAGATAATTTAGTCCAGTTATACCTTGTGATTGCTTTTTAGCAAGGTATTATTTTCAGATTATATACCACGCACACATAAAAATAAGAAATCTGTGCAAATAATGATGCATACATTTTCCCTCAATGTCCTAACTTTGCACTTCCAGGGAAATGTTGTTTTCATGCAGGGGAATGTTTTTAAAAAAGGAGTTTGCCACCTGCAAATGGTGCAGTCCACACTTGGGGCCTTATAACACTACACAGTTATAATGCTGTTATTCCACTTTCACTGTCCCGGCTGCACTCTGTGGAATTCTGGGGTTTGTAGTTTGGTGAGGCACTGGAGCTCTCTGGCTGAGAATTCTAAATGCCTCTTCCTAAACTACATTTCTCAGGATTCTGTGCAATACTGCCATGGCAATTAAAGTGGAATAATAGTGCTATAACAGTGTAGTCTGATGAGGCCCTCGGTCTTCTCGTTTTGTTGCATGTGTACAAAGCATGTGTACATTGTCTAGGAGAACTGGGCGTGGCCAGAACATCCCAATAACCCTTTTTGTGTCACTTCAGGGAAATTATCTTCAAATTTTTAATGACCAAATAAACTGTTTTTGACATACCAGAACCAACTTACACTTTGCATGTTGAAGACTATGCTCTGCAAAAGACAGTCACAAATGCCTACATCTGTTTTTGCCTTGCAGTGGCAATTTGTAGCCTCTAAGCTGTTTCAAGAGCATGACGACGCAGTCACTATTGACTAGAAACTTCCCTCAAGAACACAGACAATGTACTTTTCTATCATTGAATTTAGAACAGACATTTTACAAAGGGCAGCAATTAGTTGCTTCCATTCTCAAGCTGCTATTCGTCAGGGGGCCAATTAAAACTTCCTCTTCAGTCTTCAGCATAGCTAATGACTGCATCAAGTTCTGTTAAGTACAACACTGTACATAACCAGAATGTAACACAGTACCTCAAGCTCTGCTCTATATCTTCTGTACTTCACTTAGCACCAACAATGAACAATTCTTCCAATTCTTTTTCTTCCATGGATGCGTAGAAATTCAGTTTTTGTGATTCCCAGCATGAACCAATCTCATCTGTACTTCCCAGGCAGATGTGTGGATTGGCACTCAGGCTTAAGACACTCCTTTTTTTTTTTTTAATAAATCTTTAAGCCCCGCACTATGAGGAAGACACAATATTAAACAGACATTTATGAACAAATAAATAAATTCCCATTGAGTTTGGGGATGGAGTTATATAGGATTGCATTGTTAGGTATTCACCAGATCTTACACATTCAAAACATTAGGATACAGTTCTCAGCTGCTGTCACCACTACCATTATAATAATCTCAAAATAGATTTACAAATGTACACTTTAAATGCATTCAGCAATGTGCATTCAAATATGTATTTAAATATTTAAAATTTTAAATCACATTTTGATTTGGATTAAAAAAGAAATTGCAATTTTAAATGGAAATGGGATGAGGGGATAAGAAATTTGAAAGTGTCACAGACAGATGAGTTTGGCCATCAAACAGGGAATTTCCCTATGGAATCTGGATTCCCAAGCTATCTAGTCTTGTTCTGAGCTAAAATTGTTGGCATTAGCACTCTGTGGGTTCTTGTTTACCAGGCGCCCTCATGTGTGGTGATACCTTGCCGCACAGCCCTCCATGACTGGCATAGTTTAACTGGCAAACAATATTTGATTGGCACTGTATTAATCAGCATTGATATAAATGATACATGAGGTAACAGTAAGGTCGCACTGGAAGAGGCAAATTCCTGACTGTAAGTGAGACATGGCAAGGAAGGTCAGCCCCACCTACCTCTTAGACAAGAGACCCAGTCGGTTCAGGACAATAGAGCAGCTGCTGTGAATACAGTAGGCGTGAACTATCTAGCTGGACTCTCGGAGCTGAAATAAGGAAGTTCCCAACAAATGATGATTGACTTAACCTTGATCCCTGTGTACCTGGATGGTTTCCTATTGTTTCCCCACCTCTCCACAATATTCAGCTATTATGACACCATTATCCTCTTGTCACTCAAACACGAAACCCATTAACTCCATCCAGACTTCATTGTTTGTGTTACAACTCCCATTGTCCGCCTAGCTGGGAGTAAAAGTCACAATCATATCCTTGGGACATTTTTGGGGTACAAATTCCCCTGATTTTAGGCTGCTCAGTGCAGTCTGTCACTGATCCAAACACCACTCTTTCCATCCAATTCCTGAATGAGAACTTTCCTTAGGTTCCTACCTAAGCCATGTCGCTGCTTTCTCTGCTTCTCTCTGGACTGGTAAATGTTGTCCGAATCCCTCAAAGCCCTCTATCCCGTTTTCCTTCCTCCCTTCAGTCAGCCTTCTGCAAGTGAGTGAGTGCTTGAACCATTGCATATGTGAGTGAATTTATTTTGATAAACCACAATTTAATTTACTTTTCACTTCTTGGCTAGTTTTCTTTTTCCTGTGTGAGCCCGTAAACATTGGTAGACAAGATCTCACTAAGTTGCCTGCCTCTTGCAAGCCTCCTATTTTTGAGCTAGTTATTCCTACTTTTGCATGGAGGTGTTGGCATCACGGGTGGCCCTCATGGCACCCACAGTTTAGGGTAACAGTGGTGGCTGGGGGACTGAGTTCAAGAGGTATAGCTAGGATGCAGAACCCATAAGGTTCTGTGCAATATCCTACCCATGCCGTTTTTATTGTGTGTCCAGAGCCCCCAACTGCAGTGGCTATTTCCCCCCAGAATGTCACTGTTGCTGTTGTTTTTGTTCTTGTGTGCATTCAAGTCATTTCTGACTTATGGTGAGTCTAAGACAACTCTATCACAGGGTTTTCTTGGCAAGAGGGCATTTGCAGTTTAATTCCTCTGGGACTGAGAAAGGGTGACTTGCCCAAGGTCGCTCAGGGGGTTTCCATGGCTGAGCAGAGATTTGAACCCTGGTCTCTAGAGTTATAATCCAAAACTCAAAACACCACACCATGCTGGCTCTCTCAGCATGCCCTAGGTGATGTAATATTCAGGGCATTCCCACCCCACCAATACTGGACATTTGAAATGGCAGCCCAAAAGGGCATTGACAACACCTCAAACTGACCATAAAAGTCAAGGAATGCTTGGAAGGAAAGGTAAATAAAAATGAATAGAACAAGAACATATATGAAGTAATACCAATGAACTATGGAACAAATATGACTTTATCAAAGAGTGATTTTCATCGTGTAGAGTAGTGGGGTGCCACAGGCTACTGTCCTGGGCCCAGTGCTATTCAACATCTTCATCAATGACTTGGATGAAGGAATAGAGTGCATGCTGATCAAATTTGAAGATGACACCAAATTGGGAGGGGTTGCTAATACCCAAGAGGACAGGATAAAAATTCAAAAGGACCTTGACAGATTGGAGAGCTGGGCCAAAGCTAACAAAATGAATTTCAACAAAGAGAAATGTAAGATCCTACACTTAGGCAGAAAAAATGGAATGCACAAATATAGGGTGGGGGACGCATGGCTGGATAGCAGTATGTGTGAAAGGGATCTAGGAGTCTTGGTGGACCACAAGCTGAGTCAGCAGTGTGATGCCACAGCCAAGAAAGCCAATGCAATTCTCAGTTGCATCAATAGGAATATAGTGTCCAGATCAAGGGAGGTGATGGTACCACTCTATTCTGCTTTGGTTAGATCTCTTCTGAAATACTGTGTCCAGTTCTGGCCACCTCAATTCAAGAAAGATATTGACAAGCTGGAACATGTCCAGAGGAGGGCGACCAAAATGGTGAAGGGTCTGGAAGCCATGCCCTATGAGGAATGGCTTAGGGAGCTGGGTATGTTTAGTCTGCAGAAGAGAAGGTTAAGAGGGGACATGATAGCCATGTTTAAATATTTGAAGGAATGTCATATTGAAGAAGGAACAGTGTTACCCTGATTTCCAGGGGTCCAGGAGGTCCTGGTCACTGAGTCAGTTATTGAGTTCAGGGGCGTCCCTGTCACTGTGCTCAAAACATAGTACGGGGAATGGTAAATTAGTTGAGCATAAGTTGGCAAAGCAAGAGGCAGGATAATTTAGCAGGATCTTAAAACCCAATGTATACCAGATCAGGTCAGACCAAAAACCAAACAAAAGGTCTAGCCAATGATTTTTATTTTATTTTTATAAAAAGTCAGTCACTGCGCTCTTACTCACGTTCGCACTCACGTACACAGAGCCTAAAAGAAAATAAAAAGGGAGGAAAATTGATAGGGGATTTTAGAGAGAGTTTCAGGGTAATACTCCACCTGATCCAGATGTCCGGGAAGATCAAATTAGGTTGGAGAGTGAAGAGCGGTGAAACTCAGCATGTGGGAGGGGGCTGAGGGGGAACGATCGGCAAACAGAGTGACAGCAAGCCGGGAGGCAAGTGAGAGCGATCCCACAAACCGCTTAAAACAGGGGGTTTTTATAGGGAAAAATGTACCTGGAGGTTCTTTCCCGGGGAGAACAATAGAGAGAGGGGCTAGATCACAGCCCTCAACGATGGACATCTCCGACCTGATGATTTGCGATGGTTTGTGAACGTCTCTGCCAGAGTGGAACAAAGGCATCGGCAGAGTGGAAATTGCCCTCGCTTGGCAAACTGATTGTGATTCTATGAGCTACCATTTCGGGGCAAGCAAGCCCCTTGTGTGCTTGATGGTTGGACTGTCTGGAGAGCTCCTTGGGGCTACGTGACAAATTAAGTCACTGGCCAGACCAGAATTTTCCTAACGTTGGCTGTTCAGCCGCACCTACCTATATGCTCGTACAGTGACCCTGTCAGACACGTGGAATGATTTCTAATATTAGCCACAAGGAGATATCAATTTAATGTGGTACATTAATAAATTGTAGACCCCGGGAGAGAGAGCCATTAATCATAGTAACAAATGGCTTGTTTTCAGCTGCTCCAGAGACTAGGACAAGGAGCAATGGATTCAAACAATGGATTAAACCTCAGGAGGAACTTCCTGACGGTCAGAGCTCTCCGGCAGTGGAATACTCTGCCTCAAAGGAGTGTGTTGGAGTCTCCTTCTTTATAAGTTTTTAAGCAGAGGCTGGATGGGCATCTGTTGGGAATGCTTTGATGTGAGTTCTTGCATTGCAAGGGGTTGGACTGGATGGCCCCTGTGGTCTCTTCCAACTCTATGATTCTATGATTTTATAATGAAATTAAATAGGTTTTAAACAAATGGAGCTAATACTCATAGACAGTCCTTACCAGCCTTTAGGTAAACATTCTTCCTAGGTCTAAATATTTTTTCTGCTAAGGGACCTCCTCTGTCAAGTCAGTGTGTGCAATATGGAGGGAAACAGATGACCTGTATGGAAAAGGAAGTACTCTGTGAAATGTTTCTAAAAATGCCTACTGCCATTTCAACCATCACTTGGGAGATGCTGAGAGCAACACATTTCCTGTTTGTTTGGTTTGCCTTTTTTTTTTTTAAATGCGGCATACATACAGTGGTTATTTACTCTAGGGACTTTCACTTCCTCTGTTGAACACATCCTTCTGTAATGACGCCAGTCAAGAGAAAAGAGCCTGAGGTGTTCTGGCATCTCCAAACTGAAGATCAAAACTTATTTTTAACTATCCCTCTCTGCCTCTTACTTGGTGACCTTATCATTCACAGCTCTCACAAACAGGGGAAAATAAGATATCCTGCTCTACAAAGACCATTCTCCAACAAGTTTCTGGGAAAAAAATAATGGGGATGGAGAAAAGGAAAAATCTGTTATAATCTAAGACATCAGTGAAGAGCTGTGCTGGGAACTGCCACTTGATAAACTTCAAGGCCTGCAGGGGCTGGTGGTGGCTTTTTCTAAGTAACTTGTGGCCACTTTTGGTTTTGGAAGAAAGAGACCTTCCTGGTCTTAAAACATGAAAATGGCTTGAAATCACATGCTCCAGAGGCCTTGGGGCCAAAACCAGGCAGAGGTAATGGTTTGCTCTGGTAGTCCTCCAAGGTCTGGTGTAAGATTCTTGTTAAACATCCTTATAAATGACTGTGATGATGGAATAAACAGTGATGTGCTTAAGTCTTTTACTCCAAGTCTCTAGTCAAGTCTGAAGTCCTTGCAAGACACTTTCAAGTCAAGTCTCAAGTCTGGGAGCCAACTTTATACCCTAACCTATATTCCAGAATTTCTGGACGGAGTCAAATAAAGTCAGTTTTAACAATTTAAGCAGAATCAGCCATCCACATTTGATATTTTGCGGTCTACAGCTTCAGAAGTGGGGAATAGGATCCTTCTTACTTCTCATTTCTGAAGCTGGAGGATTTTTCAGAATTTGGGATTAGAATCCTTCTTCCTTCTCATTACTGAAGCTTCAAAAGCTTTAGAAGGAAGGATCCTTCCTCCTGAAGCCCATTGCCTGACACATTTGCTGTTCCCCTCTGAGAAATGCACCCTTCACTCTGGGGGGTGAGTCTTGGCTTCTGCTCTTAGGAAAAGTTTTAGAAGGCTCCTCTGATATGCAGCAGCACAGGCTGCTGAGTAGACCTCAAGCCTCCCTCAGGCCCACCGGCTAACCTGCTTGCTGGTCCCCTCTGAGAAATGGGCCCACGCTTTGGGCTTGAGACAGATTATCATATGAGCAGTAGGCAAAAGGAGATGGAAGCGTTGTCCAAAGTTGTAAGGTTTATGGATGAGTGGGTTATGTTACTGAACCAAGGGCACCAAATCAGTCAGTCACTAAAAATATACAAGTCTTGAGTCGAGTTGAATCAGTGCATCATTTATGGCCAAGTCAAGTTGGAGTCAAGTCACTGAAGCGTCTTAAGCTGGCTTGAGTCTGAGTTAGTTGACTTGAGTCTACATCACTGAGAATAAGACATACACTTTGGAAATCTTCGGATGACACCGAGCTGGGAAGAAGGAGCTAATACTCCAGAGGACAGAATTGGAATCCAAAATTATTTTAAAAGACTGGAGAACTTGGCCAAACCTAACAAAATGAATTTCAATAGTGATACATCTGGGCTGAAAAAAAAATGTGAATGTCAAATGAGAGAGCAAGCATGGTGTAGTGGTCTGAGCATTGGACTACAACTTTGGAGATCAGGGTTTGAATCCCTGCTCGGACATGGAAACCTACTTGGTGACCTTGGGCAAGTCACACTCTCTCAACCTCAGAGGAAGGCAAAGGCAAGCGCCCTCTGAACAAATCTTGCCAAGAAAACCCCGTGACAGGTTCAGCTTGGGGTCACACGTCAGAAATTATTTGAAAGCACACAACAAAAATGCTGGGTGGGCAACATCTGCTTTGAAGAAAGGAAGGGCTTTAGGAATCTTAGTAGACCACAAGCTAAACATGAGTCAACAGTGTAATGCCATGGTCAAAAAAACCAATTCAGTTCTAGGCTACATCAACAGGATATAGCATTCAGATCATGTAAAGTAGTAGTGCACTGTATGCTGTTTTGGTCAGACCTTACCTGGAATATCGTGTCTAATTCTGGGTGCCACCGCTCAAGAAGAGCGCGGACAAGCTGGCTTGTGTTCAAGATGGAAAAGGGTCTGGAAATGAAGGCCTATGAGAAACAGTTGGGGGAGCTTGGTATGTTTAGTGTTGAGGACAGAAAATTGAGAGGTGATATAGTCATCTTTAAATCTCTGAAAATATAGCAGATATCACAAACTTGTTTTTTGCTGCTTCAAAGACTAGGACACAGACTAATGGTTTCAAACCAACACATTTCAAGAAAGGAGATTCCACCTAAACATTAGATAGTATTCCTATTGGTAAGAGCTGTTCAAGAATGGGATAGACTGTCTTATGCCATTTCCACACTACGCTGTTATAGTGCTGTTATTCCACTTTGGACCTCCTGTGGAATCCTGGGTTTTGCAGTTTAAGGAGGGGCCTTTAGAATTCTCAGCCAAAGAGCTCTTTGGCCTCAGGAAATGACAAACCCCAGAATTCCACAGGATGGTGAACATGGAATAATAGTACTATAACAGTGTAGGGCAGAAATGGTCTTAGAATTTAACAGACTTGCGAAATTGATTTAGCAATCATTTTTTTGTGGGTGCTTTAACTGTGTATCCCAACATGACAGGGTTTAGATTAGATGGTCCTTAGAACTCTTTCCAGCTTTCCATTCCATCTAAGGTTACTTACAGGGGTTCCATCCAAAAGACAAACAAGGAAAACAACCGCAAAATAATGTAGCTGCAGATCCCACTAAAATTTAGCAGCAATGGGGATATCTGGACATTCTTTTAGACTGCTGGACCACAAGAAGGAGTGAGCTGCAGGCCATCTTGTGGCTTATATGTTATGAGACATAAATCTTAACTCTTTTGTTTTTAATCTCTATATTTTAATTGTTGTAAGACTCCTTGAGGGATTGTTTTTTTGATTTAGAAAAAGATTCTGTCCTCCTCCTGCGGAACTTAAATTGGAACAGAGGATGAACAAAATGAAGAAGGAGTGAATCCGTGGAACATTAACAGGATGGGTAAAAGTCACTCGTTCCTTTGGATAAGAACATAATGATTAATATCATTTTGTTAGTATGCATGATCAGAAAGGTCAAAACTGGGAGTGCAGTTTTGTAGTACCTCTCCTTACAAGTCCTGTGCAATTACTGCAGCCCTCATTTTGTTTACTTTCACTGTTCCATGAGGAAACAACTTATGCTTCATTTATTCATGGCCTCCAGGAGAAAACGGACAAATGAAGCATAAAATAGCATTGTGTAACCCCAGAATGTCTTAAAATAGCCCTGCGCTTGGACAACAGTGCATCAACAGCCATAATGGGGTGAGTTCCAAGTGATTTATTGTGCTCTACAAAAATTGAGATGATGTGAAATTTTCCCAGGTCACAAGGAAAGTTTAATCTCATCAAACTTAGTTTTGTAAGATTTGTTAAAGAAAAAAAAAACAGTTAAGATTGTTATGAATTAAATTACACAAATGCTATTTTAGCCCAATGCAATTCTCTGCAAAGTTTTTTTTTTCCTAGATAATATCTAGGGATAGAAAGAGAAGTCTGTGTCAAGTCTATTTTAATTTCATAAATCTGTTCCATCCCCCTTTCTCCATTTTTTAGTGCACAAAAATTTACAAAAATTTACATTATGCACATATCATCCTGGAAGTTGGAGAATGCCATGGTGAGGACCTCAGTCACCATGCTATAGCCCTTCCCCAAGAAGTATTTGACCAAGGTGGTACATACCTTGGTTACATCCCATTTGGACTACTGTAAAGTATTCTACATGGGGCTGCCTTTGAAAACTGCTCAGAAATCAGAGTTGGCCCAAAGAGCTGCAGCAAGGCTGTTAACTGGGACTGGCTACCGGGAGCACTCAACTCCCTTTTTGCAACAGCTCCACTAGCTGCTGGTTCATTTCAATTCAAAGTGCCGGTGTTGACCTATAAAAGCCCTATATGACGTGGGCCCGGGTTATTTGAAGAACTGTATCTCCCTTTATGAGCCCAGTGGAACTCTAAGAACATCTAGAAAGGCCTTTCTCTATGTCCCACCACCTTCTCAGGTACATTTGGTAGGAATAAGGGAGAGGGCCTTCTTAGTGGCTGCTCCCAGACTTTAGAACTCCTTCCCTAGAGAAGCCAGGATGGACCCATCCTTGCTTTCCTTCTGACAGCAGGTTAAAACTTTCTTATGCCATCAGCCTTTTATAAATTGATTGGGTTTGGGCCCTCGATGCTGTGTGATTCTGTTTTAAGGTTGGTATATTTTTTAAAATTTATTTTTAATATTTTCAACATGTGATATTTTAACTTCACAAATTGTTTAATTGTTTTTTAAATTTTATGTTTATGCTTTCATGAATGCTTTAATCTGCGCTGCTTTAATGTTGTTAGCCACCTTGAGGCCCATTGTTGGGAGAAAGGCAGGATATAAAAGAATAAAACAAGCAAACAAATAAATAAGTATTTGGAATGCAAGCTTGCCTAGAAAACAAAGAAAGGTGAACCACCTATTGGTGGGGAAACATGATATTATATATCAGTGTGCACAGAAGCAAAACAGATAGAAGCAAAGACAAAGACATATGCTGAAGTATCACAAAGAGTTGAAGAAGTCCGTATCAATGCGGACAGGGAAATTGGAATGATTAACAATTCACAAAAATATTCACAGAGACACAAACTGTTGTATTTTTTCCTTCTTTCTCAGTCTCTCTTCAGTATAGATGGTAAATTTAGATAGCTAACAAAGCTAACAAATGTAGATAGCTAAATTTAGATAGCTAACAAACATTTTGTCATTTTGAAAAAGAGCGCCTCAAGGTCACTTAAATCCCATCCATATCTTTGTGTGTATTTCTGTTCTCTGTCTGCTGTGGAAGTTAGGAAGTTTTGCCGACGGAAGCACATGGCCATTTCTGCCCTAGACTGTTATAGTGTTATTATTCCACTTTTAACATCCTGTGGAATCCTGGGGTTTGCACTTTAGGGAGGGACCTTTAAGGCACTTACATTGGTGGGGACCAATCCCTTTTACCCTCTGCATTTCTACTCAGCTCCACGTGCTTCTCCCCATTCCACAGATCTCTACATGTCTAGGAGATATATTGACCTGACACTGCAACAGCTTGGACCAGAACCGCGAGAGGTGGACAAGTGCTTCAGCTACTGGAGTGGACCCTGGGAAGTCCCAGCAGAGTATGCTGATTTTTGAGAGGCAGGGGCAGGAATTGAGTACAATGTACATCTGTCCCACCAAGACATTAACTGTGCTATGGAAATGGAAGGGGGGGGCAGATTGCAAAAGCCTAATTTGTACATTATGTCCACTAAAGGAAGATAGTTGTTAGGAGAGTGTAATGAGTATTATTTAAAGCATTTATCAGCCCATTCTGTTCATCCATGGCAGCCCTGTGTTGTTGTTTTCAAAGAAAGAAAAAATGAGTAGACGTTGAAACATTCACTGACTCTTGAGGACATCCAGACTGTGCTATGTCTGCTGCAACCTGGTTGAGTTGTGTGGGAGACAAGTTTGGGGAGGTGGAGTGCCAGGTTGTTTTTGCCCTCTCTCCCATGCTCTTAGATAGTCAGCTTGCTTTGACGCTTAAATGGGTTTTATTGTGCTGTGAGGGGGTGATGGTCTTGGTTGAGAAACTGTGTGCTGGGAATGAGGACATGTTATTGCAATGAACTGTGATAACATGCAGGTGCAGGCAAACAGGCTGACTACATGGTCGAACAGTTGGCAAGCTGTATAGGAATTTGGAACGGGGACAGAAGTGCCCAGGAAAGGAGTTATTATGATTAGCTATCAAACAGAATGCTAGAATCATAGAATCATAGAGTTGGAAGAGACCCCAGGGGCCATCCAGTCCAACCCCCTGCTATGCAGGAACACACATCAAAACATTTCCAACAGATGGCCATCCAGCCTCTTAAAAACCTCCAAGGAAGGAGACTCCACCACACTCTGAGGTAGCATATTCTACTGCTGGACAGCTCTGACCCTCAGGAAATTCTTCCTGAGGTTCAGGTGGAATCTCCTTTCCTGCAGCTTGAATCCATTGTTCCTTGTCCTAGTCTCTGGAGCAGCAGAAAACAAGCATGCTCCCTCCTCGACATAACATCCCTTCAAATATTTAAACATGGCTATTATGTCCCCTCTTAACCTTCTCTTCTGCAGACTAAACATGCCCAGCTCCCTAAGCTTCTCCTCATAGGGCATGACTTCCAGACCCTTCACCATTTTGGTCGCCCTCCTCTGGACACATTCCAGCCTGTCGATATCCTTCTTGAATTGAGGTGCCCAGAACTGGACACAGTATTCCAGGTGAGGCCTAACCAATGCAGAATAGAGTGGTCCCATTACCTCCCTTGATCTAGGCCATTTCCACACAAGTTTTTTAAAACGGGGCAGAGCGTCCTCCAGGGAGGACGTCTGCACCTGGGAGCCGACTGGGTCGGACCCACTTAACGTAGATCCGCACCCCAGCCCGCTCTGGAATGACCCCAGGTGGTCGTCCAGCATGCTTTTGAAAGACTGCTAAAAACTGGTCTTTCAAAAGCATGGAGCGCACCAGTGAGAGCCTCTCCCTTATGTAGATTCGCAGGCTCGCATTGGTGCGCGCCTGTGATCTGCCGGGGGTGGGCTTTAGGCTGGCGAGCTTTAGCAGTTGGTCGAGACCCTCGACCAACCGGAAGCCGCCATTTTCAATGCCGGAGCAGTGCAGAGCGACAAGCATGCACTGCTCCAGAGCGGCGTGGACCGAACCGGGGAGCCTTAAAGTTCAGTAAGTAGCGTCATGGGGCGATTCCCTCACCCTGTGCAGAAATGGCCCTAGACACCATACTCCTACTGATGCAACCAAGAATGGTGCTGGCTTTCTTGGCTGCCGCATCACACTGCTGACTCATGTTCAGCTTGTGATCTACCAAGACTCCTAGATCCCTTCTACATGTACTGTTATCCAGTCATGTGTCCCCCATTCTATATTTGTGCATTCCATTTTTTCTGCGTAAGCGTAGGACCTTACATTTCTCTCTGTTGAAATTCATTTTTTTAGTTTTGGCCCAGCTCTCCAGTCTGTCAAGGTCATTTTGAAATTTGATCCTGTCGTCTGGGGTATTAGCAACCCCTCCCAATCTGGTGTCATCTGCAGATTTGATCAGCATGCCCTCTACTCCTTCATCGAAGTCATTGATGAAGATGTTGAATAGCACTGAGCCCAGGACAGAAGCCTGTGGCACCCCACTAGTCACTTCTCTCTAGGATGAAAAGCAGCCATTGGTGAGTACTCTTTGGGTTTGGTTGGTCAACCAATTACCAGTCCACCTCACAGTAGCCTTGCTCAGCCTGCATTTTACTAGCTTCTTTTCAAGAATGTTATAGGGAACTCTGTCAAAGGCATAACTGAAATCAAGATATGCTACGTCCACAGCATTCCCTTCATCTATCAAGCTTATAACCCTATCACAAAAAGAGATATGATTAGAATGCTAGAATGCTAGCGCTCACTAATTTGAAATGTTACAGCTTATAAGGTGCTGTAAATCCAATGCTTCTTTAGTCCTGGCAGTTTCCACGGTGTGTAGCTGTTTTCTTCAATGTTCCTGAATAAAGCTTTTGAAACCCCTAAGCCTAATTAGTACAACAGGAAGCTATTCTGTACATCACACTGCTAATTTATAGATGCACTCAGTTCTCTTTTTGGGGAAAAAAACCTGATGCAAAGCAGGTGTTGAGCAGCTCTGCCTTTTTGTTGTGATCTGTAAGCATTTTACCTCCTGTACTGAATCGTGGCCCCACCATTTCCCTGGTCTTTCTATTGCTTTGAATGTAACTGGACCCTCCCCTCTTAGGTTGTTTCCTGGTTTCCAATCAATTTCAGCTAATTATGAGCATCAGTTTTCCTTATAGTGTTCCTTCAAATTTGGGCTACATATCTGTACTCTTTCTTGATGATCCATCTTTCCTTCCATTCTTTATACATGGTCTTTTTTTATTTTCACTTCCTCCTTGAGTTTGTTGTGCTCTGAGAAAGAAAAATGTGGGAAGGGATATTTAGTCAGAGCCTTAAAAGAGAGAGCCTTTTCCATTAGGGATGGAAAAAAAATATTCACTCTTATTTGTTTACCAGCCCTAAAATGGATTTCCTAACACTCAGGAGACCTGCCGGAAAGAATAACACATCATGAAGAATTCTGCTGAGCTGATGCCTGGTATTTTTAGATCCCAAAGTATTTGGGGAAATTATTCTGTGCATTTTTGGAGGGTTTTTGCATGTCTGTGGGTGTTTTGTGCAAAAACTGTATTATTATTATTTTTTTGCACATGATTTTTGCAGTTACAACCCCCCACACACGTAGATATGCTTGTGTAAAATAGTTTTTGCTCTGTTTCCAGAAATACATGGGAGTTTTCTAGAAAAAAATGTTCATTGTACAGAAAAAAGTGTAGTTTCCCACACAGTTCTTTCCTGAAAACACTTCTGGACATGTGAACAGCAGATAAAAACTGCTCTTTGTTTTCTCCCTCACTGAACAGAAAACTATGGAAATTATGGAAAATCATGGGAAGCTATGGAAATCCTCATAGACCAGGACGAAGTAGTCAAATATTTACATCCTTTTTTCTTGCCACTCTGGCCCTATGAAGGGCCATATTCAAAACACTTATAGAAGAATCAAATAATGCAAGGTAACAATGCGATGCAATCCCAAGAACAACTGATTGCCAAGTTTTTGCTCCACTGAAAGGTCCTCCCAATTGCAAAGAATAATAAGACTAAACGCAACCTAAGAAAGTTTCAAAAAATGAGGTCATGCAAAATATTTCAAGACAAGAGATCAAGGCATATTGCAGGTGGGGAAACTGGCTTTGATGCCCAAAGACTCAACAAAGGACAACCACAAAACGGGTTTGACAATTTGCCTACCACCAGACTGTCCAGGCTGTATACTTCTTCCTGATATTTTCCAACTTACTCCCTGCAAAGTGTATCCTTTTGCTATTGCTAAGCATTTATTTTAAAAATTAGGCCCCATAAAAGGAAAACTACTGCTGGCCTAAACGGAACTGAACCCATAACCTTGGCATTATCAGCACTATAGTTTAACCAACTGAGGTTCTAAAGGAAGTCCTGTCAGCCTCTTCCCAGTGGCCTCATTAAAGAGGCAACTTCTGTAGCTAAGCAACAGATATTGCTAGGCAACAGAAGTTCCTACTGAGCATGTGTAGTGGACTTAAAGCATGGGTTCTTTGAGTCAATACAATGGAAGAGTGATGTGGACTCTCCAATGTGCCTACTATGCAGTAGTGAGGTGACAAAACAAGTCTTTCTTTGCCTGGGTTCTTCCCTGGGCCCGGTGTTATTCAACGTCTTCATCAGTGACTTGGATGAAGGAGTAGAGGGCATCCTGATCAAATTTGCAGATGATACCAAGTTGGGAGGGGTTGCTAATACTCCAGAGGACAGGATCAAATTTCAAAATGACTTGGACAGATTGGAGAGCTGGGCCAAAGCTAACAAAATGAATTTCAACAGAGAGAAATGTAAGGTCCTGCACTTAGGCAGAAAAAATGGGATGCACAAATATAGGATGGGGGACACCTGGCTGGACAACAGTGCGTATGAAAGGGATCTAGGAGTCTTGGTAGATCACAAGATGAACATGAGTCAGCAGTGTGATGCCCCAGCCAAGAAAGCCAACACGATTCTTGGTTGCATCAATAGGAGCATGGTGTCTAGATCGAGGGAGGTAATGGTATCACTTTATTCTGCATTGGTTAGGCTTCATTTGGAATACTGTGTCCAGTTCTGGCCACCTCAATTCAAGAAGGACACCAACAAGCTGGAATGTGTCCAGAGGAGGGCAACCAAAATGGTGAAGGGTCTGGAAGCCATGCCCTATGAGGAACGGCTTAGGAAGCTGGGTATGTTTAGTTCGCAGAAGAGAAGGTTAAGAGGGGACATGATAGCCACGTTTAAATATTTGAAGGGATGTCATGTCAAGGAGGGAGCGGGATTGTTTTCTGCTGCTCCAGAGACTAGGACAAGGAGCAATGGATTCAAACCACAGGCAAAGAGATTCCACCTGAACCTCAGGAAGAACTTCTTGACAAACAGAGTTGTCCAGCAGTGGAATATGCTGCCTGGGAGCGTGGTGGAGTCTCCTTCTTTGGAAGTTTCTAAAGAGAGGCTGGATGGCCATCTGTTGGGAGTGCTCTGATGTGTGTTCCTGCATAGCAGGGGGTTGGACTGGATGGCCCCTGGAGTCTCTTCCAACTCTATTATTCTATGATTCTATATCATCACATCCCTAACCTGCCACCCATCAGAGTTACTCTGAGTAGTAAGGACCCTGTTGGGATCAGGCAGAGAGGAACTAGCAATAGAGACCTCATTTGCCTACTGTAACATTTGTTAGGGACATCATAGAGAAAGGCCCTTTCCACTCAGTGCACCCAACCTGCCATGGGGACGGGAGAAGGATGGAGCTGGGACGATGCTTCTGCACAACGTTGTTCCAGTCCTGTCCTCTTCTGTTCCCAGGCAGCACGGTTGTGCAGCAAATCATTGGTGGGTTTTCGCCATTAATAATCGGCTACCACACAGCCCACCCACCACACACCCACACTTTCCTTGTCTGTGGAGGAAGTGCAGTGGCTGGGGCACAGCCTGAGACAGTACCCAGCTGTGCAGTGGCAGGATGAGGCATGGCCATCACGCTTCCTGGTTCCTGGAGGCAGTCGGTGTGGAGTGGAGTGCTCCCTCCTGCTCCCCTCCTGGGAGAGCTGCTGCCACCATCATCACTGAATGCTGCCAGACAAAAGTAAGCTGTGGAAAGGGCCAAAGTCTCTGTTATTCCGCAGAATTTGATGCCACGGTTATTGTAGAGTCTGGGGAGGTGTCCAGCACATCAACTGGTCAGTTTTCACGGGATCAATTTCAGTTGTAATGCAGTATTCCCCTTTTCCTAATACCTTTTACCTTACCAAGCATTACTGTCTTTTCTAGTGAGACATGTCTTCTCATGGTATGTCTGAAATATGACAATCTCAGTTAAGTCATCTTGCCTTCTAGGGAGAGTTTAGGCTCTACTCTGGGGCCCATTCATTTGTATATTTTAGCAGTCCAAAGTATCCATAGAACTCTTCTCCCAGCACCACATTTCATATGAGTTGCTTTTCTTTCTGTTACACCCCAGAGTAACCCTAAGAGAGGGCCCCTAAATTGGCATGACTTCCCCCATATTGGATATTGGCTAGCAAAGGCTGGTTGCAAGTAAAAAATTGGTTTTGAATTAAATTCTCAAGACCAACAGCGCCTTTGCTGCTGTATGGGAATGTAGACAACGTCCTTTAGGCTAAAAGACAACGACCTATTGTTCCCAGTCACGTATCTCTAGGCAGCCACAATAGACTCTCTCCTTGATTAATAAAAGGGTTGTCTCAGCCCCAAGACACACTGATGAACTTTGCGAGGATAGACAATCAAAGTCTATCAATTTGGAATGATAATCCTATTAGGTACCTGGACTTTCCCAGAAGAAACAGTACCGAGGAGAGGTCGTGATATTTGCCTAACATTATATTCTGCAATCATCGCCCATTAACGCCACTTTGCTAACCTATACACAGCCTGAGGACAGAAGTTGGCTATAAAAATCCTCACTTTTTGAGTCTCTTTGGAGAACCTCCCAGACCGGACAAGGGCCCGTTTCGCTGCTACCGAGGTGTCTCATTTAAGCCTCTCAGACGCTGCTGAGAGCTAAATGCGACTCGTGTATCCAACTCACCTCAAAATCCCACTGCCTCCAGCCTTCCAGCCCCGGGATCCAGCCTCCCCTTGGTACTTTACACCGAGCCTTCGCTAATCTTCTCCTTCTCCAGGATGCTGAGACTAAGGTCCGTATGCCCTCTCTCCCAACTGTCTCTTGTTTCCAACTTCATTCCTGTAGCCCTTGTGATTGTAGGATTATTTGTTAACGTGTGTTGCCACCTTCTTTCTTAGGCCCTTTTCACATGTGTGTGTGGGGGGGAACGGGCGAAAACGCCCAAAAATGGGGCTTACCTCCAGCCGGGTAAGTCCGTCGCCACGTGGAGCAGCGCGAGCTCGCTGCTCCACACTCCTCCGGCGTCGCAGATGGCAGCTTCCGGTTGGTGGAGGCTCTCCACCAACCAGAGAAGCTCGCCAGCTGGAACCCCGCCCCCGGCAGATCTGCAGGTACACACTTGCGCGTGCCTGCAAATCCACTTTGGAGCCGGGCAACGGAGCGGCACGGAGCTGCCCGCTCCGTGCTTTTTAAAAACCTCTAAAAAGAAGTTTTTAAAAAACACGCAGCCTGGCTAGTTCCGGCCGCTCCTGAGTGGATTCTGGTGTGGAACTACGAAAAGTAGTCCACGCCAGTCCACTCTACGGTGTAGACGAGCTCCGTGAGAGATCGCTCTACACCGTTCCCCCCCCCACATGTGAAAAGGGCCTTAGTTTTAATAAAGTTACTTCAGATTGTTCCTCTGACTCTTGTGTGGTTCTGACCCCGTAGACATAGGGTTAAAGATCCCTTGCCCTGACCTCTCGCAAGCTTTGAGTTTCTCTGTTAATTTCCTTAATTCGAAGTCTGTTTGGGTGTCCTCGAGATACCCCCAATGTTCAGGGTAACGTTTCGAACAGCTTTCTTCCCTGTCCAACTTTAACAACCATAGATAGAAACTGGAACATGTGTTTGCGATGAACAAATTGTTGGCTTCACAAAATTCAGTCAGTTGTACTCCTGCTTCCTTTCTTGAACCTAAACCAAATTTTCCTACGATCTTTGGATCCAGTTGTGTCATTAGCTATGTTGCTGTTATATGCCTTCAAATCAACTCTGACTTTGGCCATCCTTTCCTGGCAGGATTTATTTGAAGGAGGTCATTAAAAAACGATAATAGAGGGTGGGAGGGAGAGCACAGACATTTTGGCAGAGATGAGGTGCTTATCACGTACGTCTTGATGAAAATCGAAATAGGTGAGAGACAATCAACACAAGCTGTAAAACATTTATTTCTCTGAAAGAAATAAGATCACACTTTCCCCCTTCAAATACTGCTATCTGTCCCTGTTTTTCACTGCGTCTTGCCTGGCGAATAATGTGTTATGGATAATCCTGAGTCACTCTAAGGGGCTTCTTTTAGTATTTTCATGGATCTATACCTTTTTTCCAACAGTGAAAAACTGATGACAAAAAAAAAATCATGATTGGATGAGAACACCATTAGAAGCATCTTGACATGGCAAAATATTAGTAAGATAGTTGTTATTCTGTTATTTATACTGCACTAGAAATGTTCGTGTCCACTTTAAATGGCTCCCCTCTCCCTCTTAATCCCCAGACAACCCCGCAAAGTAGATTTGCTGAGAAGTAGAGATGGCCCATAATCACACAGGTTTGAACTTGGGTCTCTGTTCTAGCCCAGCACTTTTTTATTATTGTATTTATAATATCACATAACATTACATTCCTACAACAACAAAACTACACAGTTACACAACTACTACTACTCAACTATACTCCCATGTCACAATAACAAAAGGTACTGAAATACCAATTCAGCTAACACATCCACTATAAAATTGGTTTCCAACTCCCCTAGCATAGACTATATGTTTCATAATTATTAATTCAACTTCCGTAAATCAACTCTTTTCTAAAAAATAACTTCCGTTGCTAAATTTATAACACACTAATAATCAAAACCAATAGTTAATACTTTGTTCTCTTTGTCTTGTAAAAGAAAGATTAATGGATCCCAGTCTTTCACAAACGTCACTGATTTTTTTTTCCAGGTATCACAAATGTAAATTTATCCATCTCTATTTAGGTCCAACAACTTCACCAACCAATCTTTTTCAGCTGAAATTTCATTACTCTTCCATTTCTGTGCATGCAATAGCATTGCTGTCAGCATCACGTATCATACAATTCTGCCATTTTTCTTTTCCAATAAGTGTTCTATCCAGCTTAACAAATACAACTCTGGTTCCTTCTGGAGATTTAATTTTAGAATCTTTTTCGCCATAAAATATCATAGAATCATAGAATCATAGAGTTGGAAGAGACCAGAGGGGTCATCCAGTCCAACCTCCTGCCATGCAGGAACACCCTCAAAGCACTCCCGACAGATGGCCATCCAACCTCTGCTTAAAAGCCTCCAAGGAAGGAGACTCCACCACACTCCGAGGCAACCTATTCCACTGCCGGACAGCCCTGACTATCAGGAAGTTCTTCCTGAGGTTCAGGTGGAATCTTCTTTCCTGCAGCTTGAATCCGTTGCTCCTTGTATTTTGATTCCAAATTTTTTGTGACTTTATCGCATGTCCACCACATATCATAAAAGGTTACTGCATCAAAAACAGTAGGAGGGGGGAAACGGCAATAATTAATATCTCTAATTTGCATAATCAGTATAGTTTTCATAATGTGTATTTTTTCCAAACGGTTTTATTCTAAGCTGTAAAGACCTTATGATCTGATGTGGGATAGAAATAATGTAAAGAAACAGACAAACAAACAAATACATGGCAATTCTTATCACCAACCATAAGCTAAAATAGGCCCCCAAACCTCCCATAGCCAACCCTACATGCTTATTACATAACTAGTAGGACAAAACATATTGCTATTCCCCTGGATCTAACACATTTTGCAAAAGGGACAATACAAATGTTAAAGCTGTCCAACAAATTCCAAGCCCATTCATATATATCTCATATATGGAGATATATGAAGAATATCTGCTAGAGCTACTTGTCACACTCTAGAACTCCTTTCAGTAAGAATTTTTATGACTTCTAAATCAAAATAAGCACAGACCATCCTTAAACCTACCCCTCTTACAGTATCAACTTTCAAAAAATTATGATTAAAAACTCAGTTATTTCCTAAGTAAGGAATGTAATTCACCTTTCTTACATTGCATCTAGACCTCCACGCTGGCCCTGTGAAATATGATTGTGTTCAAATGATTGGGATAAATTTATTGTATATCTGAGAGACTATTGGGGGAAAAGGTCAATTACTGGTTTTGAAGGTTAAGCTTATACTTATTAAATACCAGGCAGTAGTGTGATAATGGTAGACACCCTAGAAGAATTATATTTCATAGATCACCTTAGAACCAAAAGCTGGTGAGTTAAAAGTCATTTATATGTATTTTTGGCCCCTTTTTAGTTTAGTTGTAATCTAGTCTTAGTTTCTTTGTCTGTTTACTTACTGTTGTCTTTTTAATCCCTTATATGCTGTTTTATATATTAAAATACATGTCAATAAGTTTTTTAAAAAATATGGTTGTGTTGTTATTGTGTGCCTTCAAGTTGTTTCCAAATTATAGTGACCCTAAGACAAACCTATCGTGGGTTTTTAAAATGCTGAGAATATGTGATGCACCCAAGGTCACCCCTGGGTTTCTTGTGGCCAAGCAGGGAATCAAACCCTCATCTTGAGGGTTATCATTCAATGTTTGAACCATTACACCACACTGGCTCATACAAAATATGGTACGTATGGGATTGTATAGTGTTATGCGCAGTTTAATGCATTAGATTGCACATCACACTACACGGTCCCTACATATTTGTAAGAATTAACTTCCATTGTGTTCAGTGGGGTTTTCATCCAAGCGTTTCTGTATTTAAGTCTTTTACTCTAAGTCTCAAGTCAACTCTACCTTCAAGTCTCAAGTCCTCGAAGATATTTTCAAGTTAAGTCTCAAGTCTGGAAGCCGACTTTATACCTCAGCCTATAGTCCACAATTTCTGGACAGAATCGCATAAAGTCAGTTTTAACAATTTGAGTTGGCCCTCCACATTTGCGATTTTACCATCTGCAGCTTTGGGAGTGGGGAATAGGATCCTTTTACTCCCCTTCCCGAAGCTGGAGGATTTTTTAGAAATGGAGAATAGAATCCTTCTTACTCTCCATTACTGAAGCTTCAAAAGCTTTAGAAGGAAGGATCCTTCCTCCTCAAGCCTGTTGCCTAACACGTTTGCTGTTCCCCTCTGAGAAATGCATACACACGTTGGGCTTGAGACAGATTTTATGTGACTAGTAGGCAAAAAGAGATGGAAGTATTATTCCAAGTTGTAAGCTTACTAGATGAATGTGTTATATTACTGAACCAAGAGCTGCAAGTTGAGTCACTAAAAATATACGAGTCTTGAGTTGAGTGGAGTTAGTGCATAATTTATTGCTGAGTTGAGTCCAAGCTGAGTCACTGAAGCAACTTAAGTCCGACTTGAGTCCGAGTTAGTCAACTCGAGTCTACATCACCACATCCAAGTAAGTGTTTACAGATTGCAATGGAAGTACCCATGCAGAACACTTCTCAAAGGCAGCTTCACCCATGAGCACATTATGCTAGTGTATTAGACTTATGTGTCCAATACAGTCAATTTATGCACAATTCAAATATGCTATCTGAATGTATCTTTTATACAGAAAACATTTTCTCCCAAGTCTGTGTTATGGCCCTCAAGTTAAATTTTTCCCCTCATTGCAAATGGGTTGTTTTAATTATTGGGACATGGGTGGGAGAAGGAAATTGCATCACTCCTAGTTTAAAACAAATGATGTCTCAATAGGTGGAATTTTAATTGGAAAGCTGTCAATGATTTAGCTTTGGAGTGATTAACTGCAGTGGAATTCAGTGCCTCAGACAAATGTCTAACAGACAAACCTTTGAGCTACTAGTCTAGCAAATAGTCTTGCATAAGTGACGCTGAGAATGTGTTTGCATTTTCAACGGGGATTTATAAATATGTAACAAGAATTATTTATTCTATGCCGTTGTTGTCATTCATTCAGAAGCCAATTTATACTGATAGAGAGAGAAGAAAAAACTAGCCCTGCTCATTCAGAATCCATTAAGTTCTAGCAGGTTGCAGACACACATGAATATTGGTTTTATTTAGAGTTATGTAAAGATGATGGGAGAGCCAATGTGATGTAGTTGTATGAGTGTTGGAGTATGACACCGGATATCAGGGTTCAATTCCCCACTCAGCCATGGAAAAGCCATGGAAATCCAACAGATGACCTGGGGTGCATCACAGACTCTCACCCCTGGAAACCACGGTGATAGATTCATCTTAGCATCGCCATAAGCTGGAAATAACTTGAAGGTACACAACAACAAAGATGATGCCCATGTTATTTTTTTAAAGAAGTATAATTTTTTTTTTTAATTAGAGACAGAAGATGAATCTGTGAAAGAGGGCTCAAAATTTGGGGCATAATGTTCATATGGATGTATGGGAGGAAATGTAGTCTAACAATACACAATTTACTTTGTGATTTAAAAGAAAACATGTATAAGGTCATGCACAGATAGCATTTGATCCCAAATAAACTGTCAAAAATGTTTCAGAATGTTTCAAATCAATGTTGTGGGTGTCAAGATAATGGATCTTTTTTTCACATGTGGTGAACTTGTAAGAAGGCGAAAAGTGACTGGTCTAATATTTATATTTTAATCCAAAAAAATTTAACTGTAGATTTTGTAACATCACCAGAAATGTTTCTGTTAAGTATTATGGATAAAGAATTGGATAATACATATGGATCATTCATTCGATACACGACAACAACAGAATATTGTTCACTCAAACTTGGAAACAGACTGAAGCACCGACAATGGAATAATGGATCGCTCAGGTTGCAGAGTTTGCCCAAATTACCAAATTAATGTAGGTTTCAAAGGATGACCCAACTGAAGATTTTCTGAAAGATTGCAAACTGTTTATGGACTTTTTGAGCAACAAGAAAACTAACAATGTAATAATCTGAGTTTACAGTTATAAGTGATTTTAGTAAATTATTTAGTTGAATTGATAGTGTAAAATAATCCACTTTCTCTTATTTATTTCTTCTTATTATTTTTTTTCTTTGATTATGATTAGGTGTGGGGATCAGAGCCCTATTGTGTTAGATGTTATTTAGGGTTTTAGTATTGTGTTTTAGTTTTAGTTATCTTTTTCTCTTTCTTTTTGCTCTTTTTTCTATTTTTCTTTCTTTGAATGTATATTACTGTGATTGTGATTTAAACTGTCTGTGTTAAAAATATTTTCTTTTAAAAAAGATGTATGTGTGTGTGTGTGTGTGTGTGTGTGTATGTATGTATGTATTTAGAAGGATGTGTGAATCATTTAGTGGCTGCTCATCCATTAGAACATTGAGAAGAAGGTGAGCCTTAAGAAGGCGTTCTGGAGTGTTGACATGGTGGTGAACATGAGATCTGTCAAGGCAAAAACACCCTAAACTAGTATGGCTTAGCCTTAGCTTGTTGTGAAAGTTGGGATTGAGGACTATACTTCTTAGCTGTTGAATTCATTTTCTGGTTGTGCTCCAGCTTCTCATATGTAGAAGAGTGGAACAACCTTTGAAGGAAGGTCTTCAGTGTTCCACCTTGCATCATGGGTTAGACCTGTGGAAAGTAGCCAGGCATATCAACAAAGGGTGATAGCATTAACAATGGGCTTCACACCAGAGCATGATGCATTTTTGCTGTGGTAATCTGCTATGTGCTTCATTGTGGAAAAGGAGAACTGCCTTCTAATCACTGCCAGAGACATTCCATGAGCGAAAAGCCTGCTCCTAAAGGAACTATTGGTAGGTCTTCATACAGGCCTGGTAATTTCCTGTTCGAATGGAAAGAGCTGCTGTAGTGTATGTTTTACAGAGCATGACCTTGTGCCCTTTCTTATCAGGGTGGGCCTTCTTGGAAGACCTAGATTGTGCCACTTCAGCGATAACTGAATTTGGCTGGAGGTGCTTTAAAAGCAAATCATAGTCTTTTTCTTGCACTTGGTATAGATTTTCAATCCTTCTTGAGGTGGAGGGAACCAGCCACAGGTTCTGCCATGAATAATGCAGCACTTTTCAAAGCACTGGAAGCATAGGAATAGCTGTTGGGGGAGTATTTTGAGGTTCAGTTCTTTTAAGGGCTGGATCCTCAAGAGATGGTTCAAGACTAATTAATTTGCAGATCTAAGACCTTAAGCCATTCTGGAGACCTGCTCTACAAAGGTGCCAAGATCATCCAAAGGGGAGATGGGATTTGGTCTCCTACCAGTGGGTTGAGAGAAGAGATGTTCTAGAGATGAACAACCTGATTCCTCCTGAGGAGGAGACATAGCACTGGCAATGAGATGAAGGAGACTGCAGTAGAGTCAGGACAATAAGGGTGAGTTGGATCAGAGGCCTGGCCACAGGCTCCCTGGTTGGCCAAAGGAAATGCAGTCTTGGTGGAAGTGGAGCTTAAGAAATAATAGCTTCTGGATATCTAAACCTAGACATATGGGAGTGAGCCACAGAAGGAGGCAAAACATCTTCTCAAACAGTAATCATAGTGTGGATCCCAAATACATTAGATATTTGTTCCAGTAATAAGGCAGGAAATGCAAATCGTCTGCATGATGTTGATAATGCCTTGGGCTCCATAACAGGGAGAAGCAGGAGAACATTGCTACTTAGAATGGGAGTCCTTCCAGGACCAAGTGCTACTCTAATATTGAGACAAATTGGAAGGTCAAGGTTTCCTGTCAGATTTGAGATATTCCAAAACCTCAGGAACTGACACTCTCAGCAAGGACCCTGGGGCCTTGTAGTGACTAAGAATCAGGCTTTGGGAGAAAAAAGATTTATTAAGAATCTCCCCCTCTGAATAGGAAACAACCATTTGGATGTTGTCAGATTGCATATCCCGGTATCTAGTGATTCATTTCAAGATTTGACTCAGGAGATGATAAGGAGATGGCAGTGAGGTAAGAATGTGAGACAAAGATGGACGAGATCCCTGAATGGAAAGACTGAACTGAACTGAACTGAAGCTTGGGAGGGATTTGGAGGTTGGTCCTCCTCTTCTTCCTCTTTTGGTTCTGTTGTAGTTGAAGAGGACAAACGTTTCTCTTTTTGCTGTTCTTTCTCTATGGACTTGCCCAGCCGAAGAGGGCTTAAGAGCCTCCTTCAGTGTCAGAACCAACAATCCCAATTTGTCCTCTGAGGAGGTGTGAAGAAGGAGTCTGCCTCACCAAACACTCCAGCTGTTGCTCCATGGCTGAAAAAGGGCACGAGGAGATAGCCACCTAAGCCTTATTCTGGGTTGCAAGCACCCCTTCCTACTGAAGAACTTCCAGGCAGGAAGCTCTGTTACACCTTGCTTGCTGTATAAAGGTTTGACAAAGGTCAGGTACAGGGCAACTGGTGGTCCTGACTCAGGCAGAGGAGACAATATACATGACCATCAGAACATAGAATCTGTACCCCACACTCGGGACACTTCTTGAAGAAAGTCTTTGGAGCCATAAGCCCTCGGAGAGAGAAGATGAAGTGATGAACTACGAGATGCCAAAATGCTGAGACTTCTTTATGATCGTATGACAGTGGTGGATGGGTTTCAACAGGAACACATGGCTTATACATACACAGGCTAAGGGCAAAGTTATTGCCAAAACAGAGCTCTAGAAGATTCTGAAGGCATCTGCACATATGCAGAATGACTTATATGTGTGGGTCAAACAAACCACACAGAACGCTAAAATCGTGCCTTGGAGGGCTGGGAAATTCTCCAGTGCAGGGTTTTGTTTTTTGGCACTGAAGAGTGTTGCAGGAGGCAGAGGTAAAAATTCTGATGCTACCATAAACACCACATTTCCCTGAATATAAACTATTTTTTCTTTCGTAGCTATAATTTTTGCCAATATGTTCATTCTCGTATGCATTTTCCCACCATGTATGCATTTCTCAATCAGACAACTGTATAGCCAGATTTGGAGAAGCCCTCAAATAATTGCAGTCTGCTCCATCATATATTAGTTTGGGAAATACCAATTAAGTTACTTCATATTAAAATGCAGTCCAAACCATTGCTAGCCATTTCCCAGTCATGATGTGGACTCTTTGGAAAAGGAGCAGTTGTCTGCTGGATGAATTCATTGTACTGCAACTGTTTTTCATGGGTCTTCTCACTCACCATTCTTTCTTCTTACACTGTCTTTCTGCAGCTGGAGTTCATCACAATGTGCAATTGTTCAATCCTGCTGGAAAAGGAAACTGCCCCCACACCTGCCAGTGTGATTGTATATCTTATTTGCAAAGATCTGGGACAAGAAAAGTCCAGTGAAACACAGCCCATGCTTCCAGTGACTTCTATAATTAATTTTCCTGCATGAGTTTGTTTCTCCTTCCACAGTGTCTGTAAGTAAATGGTTATCACTGAAGCATTTGTCTCACAGACTAGAATACAAAGCCAACATCAGATAAAAGTCATTACATATTCAGCCCTGCTCTGCTCCACTGATAATAAAGCATTCCTAGATGAAGGTGACCTTTACACAGAAGGCTTATTAGCAGTAGGACTTCAATAGTATTCCCCTGCTTATGAACTAGGGGGAGGCATTTAAAATCGTGGTGCTGATGATCTTTGAGATGCGTCAGACTACAGCCAGTTTTTAATAGGGAAAAAGAAAGTGTTCTTTTTGTTGACAGTTCTAAATGGTGAGAGTTTACTTACTATACAGTTCAAAGTCCCCATTATCTTTTCTTCAAAAAGCTAAAGAACATCAGGAGCTGAACTGGTTTACCTAGCTCAGTATGGTCTACAGTGGCTGCCAGTTTTCAGACAGTGTCCTTTTCCAGCTCTTAGAAATGGAGCTGGGATCTTCTTTACCCTCTGGGCTATGACTTAGCAATCAGAGGTCTATACTATAACCATGGTTCATGGGGGAAATTCTGAAAAATCTAGACCATTTCCGCACGACAGGGCTGTGTCGCTTTGGAGACAGGATGGCAGGGGTTGGCTGGTCATGCTTCTGCATGATATCATCACTGGCCACTGCCATTGCACCCCCAACTGTCATGCTCATGCGGTATTTGCAAAACAGAAAAAATCCATTTTGCACCTATGATTGCGCAGCACTCCTATATTTACTGTCATGTGGAAGAGCAAGGAAGGGCAATGGCAACGCTTCCTTCCATACTGTAGCATGGGAAGTGCACAGTTGAACTGCAGAAGGAAGAGGCGGAGCCATTGCACTCCCTCCACCAGAAGCTGGTGAAGTGTAGAGGGGATTGTTGCTGTCATGCTCCCTTTCCTGTCATGACTGCCATGGGACTATGCGCAAGGGTGTTGTTGTGCAGAAATGGCCCAAGTTTGGGGCTTAAAGAGGCTTATATCTCGTACATGTAGAGACAGATGGATCAGTCTACTTCTGCACTAAGTTACTGTCAGATAATATGCTCTTGGGTTATGGGAGAAATTTGTTTTAATGTGAACTTAACAGTTGCACTTCCCAAACCAGTTATGTGAATGCAAACACTGTTGGACTGATGCTTTCCCAGTCCCTGTCCTGCAAAGATAGCTGAAGCCATTTCCGCACGGGGTTTTTAAAACGGTGCAGTCCGTCCTCCAAGAAGGACGCTGGATGACCATTTGGGGTCGTTCCGGAGCGGGCAGAGGTGCGGATCTATGTTAAGTAGGTCTGACCCAGTCCACTCCCAGGTGCAGATCTCCTCCTTGGAGGACGGACTGCACCGTTTTAAAAACTCCGTGTGGAAATGGCCTAAAAACAGGTCTTTCGAAAGCATGGAGCGCGCCACTGCGAGCCTGCTCCCTTATGCAGATTCGCAGGCTTGCCCCAATGCGAGCCTGCGATCCGCCAGGGGCGGGCTTTAGGCTGGCGGGCTTCAGCGGTTGGTCAAGACCCTCAACCAACTGGAAGCTGCCATTTGGGATGCCGGAGCAGTGCGTATCGACAAGCATGCACTGCTCCAGAGTGGTGTGGACCGGACCGGGGAGCCGAAAAGTCCAGTAAGTAGCGGCATGGGGCGACTCCCTTGCCCCGTGCGGAAATGCCCTCAGATTCAGTCATGCCATCCTTTATTATCTGGACTCACGGAAAAGAGGCACTGACAAAATTCCACCATGTATTTAATAATGTTAATTCAGAGCAGTCCATGCAATAGATTCACTTTATTTGGACATGGTCGAACAGCTGTGTAATATATAAGCACTAGCTCCTGCCACCCCCAAAAACAAGCAAGCAAGCAAGCAAACAAATAAACCACCCTACAGACAGCTACAGGCAGTTACGTGCTTCCAGTTTCCACCCACAACATGCCACAAAATCCATTCCTCTGTTAAAAAAAAAGTCTGAAAATAGAACTGCTCCTGCTCAGACCCATCAGACAGAAACTCTGAACTTGAGAATTTAGATAAGGCATTTCTCAGACTACAGTACCATCCCAATAAAATTGGGAAGGAGGTAGGACTTAAACTGATATTCAGAAGCAATCTTCTTTAGTGCAACCCCAAAATGCAGCGCAGAACTCCACGTGTTTTTGCCTTGAATTCCCAATTAAAAAACAAATATATATCATCCACAATATAAAATCATAATTGGACAAAACTGAAATTTCGTTGACACAGCTTTTGCAAGGCAGCCCAATATTTGTTCAGAGACAACTACCCAACAGGAAAAGATTACTGAACAGTAGAATTCTTTTTGTTAAATATGACCCACATGTTTGATAAGAATTTTCTTTAAAAAAAAACAATTTTTGTTGTACACAATAGCAAGAGTTAACTTTTCAAAACCCTGGAAAACCAAAAACATTCCAGATATAGACCAATGGCTACTAAGAATGATAGAAATAAAAGACTTATGACATACTTTTTCATCATATAGACAGAAAACAAATTTATAAACTCAAAGATGATTGGAAGCCAGTAATAACGTACATAAATAAGAGATGGAGTGTCAAGATCCAATATTTTATGTCAAACTTATAGGTATATTTATATTCCAATTACTATTACATAATTATCATTTTCTATATAGTGCATCAAATATTCTGCATATGGAGAAACTGAAATGTATATAGATGTTACTTTTACTCAATTACCTTCTTACATAATGTATAACGTGTATAGATATCTATGGTAGAACTGTCATGTAAGGATAAACTGGGGAAAAAATGGTGAATTCAAACTAGATTTTAGTCTAATTACAGATAAATAAGACGTGTCAAGAAAAAATGTGTGAACAATGTTCTGGGCTGAGGGCAAAAGGAAGTTGATAATTTATGTTTTTTTTATTTCTTTTCCTGAACTTTTTGTATTACCTATTTTCTTCTCCTTTTCCTTTTTTCTGATTATCCTGTTTTGCAAACTATGTATATTTTTATCTAACATATTTGTAATGGTTTTTTTTAAATACAAAGTTAATTAAAAAGAAAAAAAGAAAAGATTACTGAACAGTAAAGAAAGAGAGGCACAAGATCAGATACTGCAACACACATAGATGTCAATTCTGCCTGCATCTGTATCCTAGGAATACTATATCAGGTCCTCTAATGTCATCCACAGCCTCAGGGATTCATGCATCTTTTCATCTTCCAATATGACATACGCCAACAATTTGCCACCACTGTACAACAACCATCCTTACATATGCCAAAGAGACCAGTGTGTCCATGTGCAGGAACAGAGATATGACATCAGAAACAGCAATATTCAAAAAAAGCAGCAGAAGAACTCTTCAGTCTCCTCCCAGACATTTTGTCTCTGAGCTCATGGTGGCCATCCTGTACTTCCAAGACAGATTCTAATGGGAAACAGGTAGGCAAGAATTCATCAAGGCGTTCAGTCTAGCACCTGTCTCTTGAATAGGGAAAACGATTTTTTCTCCCTCACTTTTATCTGTTTCATAGCCACTGTTCATGCACTTCCATGCTTGCATTTTTTTCCACTTCTTTTTCTTCTACTTCTCATAATTAACCTTTTCCCCTGCCTCTGCTGCACCACTCATCAGAAGCTACACTTTATCGCTTATTCTCGGGATAGGTAAAGACTTGCAGTCACTATAGAAAATGTAACTCCACTTATTTTGCTAGCATATTGTCACTTCTCAATGACTGTTTGCTAAATGATCATGATACGAGAATCATCTTTGTAACTTTTGCTTTTCTGTTATTCTGTGTTTTAACCTAAAGGCCCTGATCCACTCAGGGGTCCATCAAAGCTAGATTTAAGAGATAATCAGGAATAAGCAAAACCACTTATGTAAAAGAACAACACAAAGCATACTGGTTACAGTTGTGGGACATGAATTATCATCAGCAGTTGTAGTAGTATCCCACTTTTTGTCCAGAATTGGGACTCAGAACAAAATAAACAAAAAACATTTAAAAAGCAAACATTCAAATAGAATTGAATTAAATTAGGCACAGTATTAAACTATTCAAACCTCAAGTTAAAAGAACAACATGCAATGTGAAAAAAATTAAAAAGCTGTTAAAAGTACTTAAAATAATACAGAACCCCTTAGTCTGTTCTTTAGAAACTTTCTATAGTCATTACCCAATAGTCTATCAAGAACAACCCTGATCAATGCAAAAACTCCAGCTAGAACATCCTTAACATGTAGCTGTCCAGCTAGCTGATGATAATGCTCTGGACATCCCATAGAATCATAGAATCATAGAGTAGGAAGAGACCCCTGGGGCCATCCAGTCCAACCTCCTGCTATGTAGGAACCCACATCAAAGCATTCCCAACAGATGGTCATCCAGCCTCTGTTTAAAAACCTCCAAAGAAGGAGACTCTACCACACTCCATGGAGGCAGCAGATTCCACTGCTGAACAGCTCTGACCATCAGGAAGTTCTTCCTGAGGTTCAGGTGGAGTCTCCTTTCCTGCAGCTTGAATCTATTGCTCCTTGTCCTAGTCTCTGGAGCAGTGAAAAACAAGCCCGCTCCCTCCTCGACACGACATCCCTTCAAATATTTAAACATGGCTATCCTGTCCCCTCTTAACCTTTTCTTCTGCAGACTAAACATACCCAGCTCCCTAAGCCACTCCTCACAGGTCATGGCTTCCAGACCTTCCACTATTTTGGTCACCCTCCTCTGGACACGCTCCAGCTTGTCAATATGCTTCTCAAAATTAGATGCCCAGAACTGGACACAGTATTCCAGATGAGGTCTAACCAAAGCAGATGGGTTGCACCTCACAGCAGTTGGTAAGAACATGTCATAAACCTCAACAGGAGGGCTTTAAACCAAGTTATGGGGCAGGGGGACACAGAGTTCTAGGGACAATCACTTCACAGGGGGAACTGGGAGGTGGGAAGAGAAAAACTAGCTGATTTTAGCTAACCAGTCACAACTCAGGGAACGTTGTGAAACACGGCCTACACAATGAAGAGATACAACCTAGAGGTTTGTATGAAAAACAGGGCAGTATCAGACAGGGTGAAAGCTGAATTGGGGTTTGGAAGCTGTGAGTGAGGAAACAGATCAAGGAGCTCATATTTAACCTTATTGTTATATAATAAATCATTGTGTGTTTTATTTTCTACAACTGTGTCTGACTTTTTACATTTAGGAACTGAAAGGGAGGACCACACTGAACTGACTGATCAACACAACCACTTGTCCAATATAGTAGTCACCTTGAAGCCTGAGCATCACATCTTGTGGGTAAAAGGCAAGGTTTGTCACTGATGCTCAAGGATTGGAACTGTTGGATCGACCTGGAGAAGGATTCCATGACAGGGTGATAAGGAAAGAACTACCAGTGGGCAGAAGAAAAGATAAAGGAAGCACTTGGAAAAATATTTTTATACCAAAGGGTAGACCATAGGATAGAAAGAAGATGAACCTGAACTCTTAACACAGGAAGGCAAATATGAATTAATAGGCATCACTGAAACTTGGTAGAAGGAGTCTCATGATTGTCATGTAAGGGTATAACCAAGAAGTAGACTAAAAAGGAAAGGACATAGAGTAGCATTAGACATCAAGGATGGGTCCAGCGAGACAATTTTAACAGGTGGGGAGCAGAGACAAAAATTGGGGAGAACAGAAGGGCCAAGATAGCAGTTACTATAAAAGAGATTTCAATGGAAAAAAAATATTTTCACAAGTAATGTCAGAATAAGCTCTATTTTAATTGGAAACTACATTATGAAGCACACAAAAAGGCAAATCAATTCAAACTATAGGCATACCTCAGTTAACAAAGTGTCTGACAAGTAAGTTCTATGTAACCAAGTTTTTTTATGCCCACAAAGACCCTCCTCTTTTTCTCCTTCTAGCTGGAATTTTTTTTTTGGTGTTGCTTGTTTTTTTAAACACTGGAATTGAGAGGGTGACTACCTCCACTCCACACACCCTAAAGCCGCTTCAGGAGACCCCCATACCTTGCCAATGCCTCCACAGCTCTTCTAATTAATGTCCCAGAGCCAGGAACCAAGCCAACCACCCTAAATGTTGCTACAAGGTCGCAGTACAGCAGAAAAGGAAAGGAAAGGAAAGGAAAGGAAAGGAAAGGAAAGGAAAGGAAAGGAAAGGAAAGGAAAGGAAAGGAAAGGAAAGGAAAGGAAAGAACTGAGAAACCCACAAAAGTCATACAGTGCATGTGAAAGTCCTACAATAAGCAGGTGGGCAGGTGGACAATGCTCAGCAAAGGACAGCAGAGTATAGGAGAGAACATCCGTATACAAACCTCTTGCCTGACCTGAATGAAAACTGCAAGCAGTTCACTCAGGCTGGGCATACCAGCCAATGAATTCAAACCAAGGTTCAAACTCATTGCCTGACTCTTTCCTGCCTTCTTGAGGGCCATACCAACCTGTACAGTTCCCATGAAGGAGAAACCTGCAAGACACCATTACTGGTGACCCACTAGAACTCCCCCTACATGTGGGGGCCACAAGGGCCCACCAGCAATGCCTGCTGCAAGATGGCTGTGTGGTTAAGTTGCACAGGGCTCTTATATTTTCTAGCTGTTTAGTGTTCACCTAATTTTTATATCTACTTGTAAATAGGGATGGGACGAATCCAGAATTTTCCAAATCCAAATCTGGATCCAAATCCCTGGAAGGTCCTAGGAATCCGTGAATCTCACGAATCTGGAATCTCTCGAATCCTTTTTTTAAAAAGATTTTAAAAAGCAACTTTTAAAAAAAACATTTAAACTTTTTAAAACTTTTTTTTAAACAGAACTTTTTTTAAAAAAAACCCTATTTTTTGGTTGGTGGATTTGAAAGATTGGGTTCACCTATTTTTGCACAGGGATTTGGATTCGCGAATCTCGAATCCTTGCTGAGGATTCCAAGAGTCAGGCCCTTTCCTCACCTTAACGTCTTCCAGCGCTGGGGTGCGGGAATCGTGCGAGCGGCCTCTGGCGAGAGGCTCTCATGTCCAGGGTCCTTCGGCAGCTCGTGCGAGAGCCCTCCCTCTTCCTTCTGCAGTGCAGCCTGGGAGTGTCCCAGGCTGTGCTGGGGCAGGAAGCACAACCGGCACAGCTCAGGAGGCTCCGCATGCCAGGTAAGTGCACGCGGGGTCCGGGAGCAATGCGCAATTGCGCACCATTTTCGGCTTCTAGCCGAAAATGAAAAGGTGCGTGATCGGCGCCTGCTGGCCCCTGGAGCGTTGCGTGATTGTGAGTGCGTCGTGCGGATCGCTCCTCACAACTGCGCGATGCTCCAGGCCCTCTTTAGCACGGAAAATGCCATGCGAAAAGGTCCTCAGTTGGCCCATCCCTACTTGTAAATATAGACCTTTTCACACTACATTGTTATAATGTTATTATTCTACTTTCACCATCCTATGGAGTGCTGGGGGTTGCAGTTTAGGAAGGGGCCTTTAGAATGCTCAGCCAGAGAGCTCTTTGGACTCAGTAAACGACAAACCCCAGAATTCCAAAGGATGGTGAAAGTGGAATAACAGGACTGTAACAGTGTAGTGCGGAAAGACCCTATGTCAATCTAAACCCTGTTAGTACACCCGCTTACAAAATTGGCACCGCTTATGAAGCAGAGAGCATGGCAATATGATTTTCATTTATTTCATTTATTATGGCAAACAGCCAGCAGAGGCAATTTGATTGGGTGGCACCAACAATATGCAGAGATGAACCAGAACTAGAACGGGACCATGAGATATCAGTGCCCATTCTGCCAATGCCACCTAGCCCCCCTTCCTATTTTAAAAGCCCATCAGGAATCACGACTCCCTAGCCCAAGCACCTCTTCTTCCAACCTTTTTTTTGCCTAGGAACACCTCTGTAACATTTACACTGTCCAATGTCTCCTTCCCCGACCTGCAATATTCGAGAATACTCACCTTAACGTCTTCAGCTATTTTTCGTAAATTCTGCAGATTTATTTCTGGGGCCCAATCTATTCAGATTGTCATTTTACAAAAAAATGGCTCACAACAAAACTGGGCTGGATGGGTAGTGAAAAATACTCCTCGAATTGAAAGGCCGATGTTACAGAGGGGATACTGCAACTGTTCATATGAAACTTGTCAGCTGTGCTTCCATCAGAACAGTCAATTTTTTCTGCATCTTTTCTCTTATTCTGTCAAGATTTTTTTTAAAAAAATGGTTATTGGGAAATCCTTTAAAAAATCTAATCTAAAGGTACATAACCCAACTTCTCCTTCAAACAACTTTTCCTCTGCAATTTGACAAGCGTACCTATTCTTGTTGCTTTTGTCCAAGGCAGACCAAAAAAAAAAGCAAACGCTGGAATCTCTTTGACACTATCCAATTATAACACTTGGTTGCCACTTTAACTGCTGTAGTTCCAGCCTATGGAACGTGAGATTTATAGTCTGGTGAGGTATTTAAAATTCTCTGCTAGAGAACATAACAAACTGCAAATCCCAATATTTAATAGAATGCAGCCATGGCAGTTAAAGTGGTGCCAATTGCTACAACTGTGTTATATGAAACATACCTGAGAGGCATGAACATTTGACTCAGGTTTGGGTCACAAATCAAAGTGGATTTAAATCAGTTTGAGCCAGAGTAGTTCTCTTTTCTGAAGCACAGAAACGTGATCCAAAACTCAGGCCACTTCCATCCTATACTATTATAGTGCTATTTTTCCGCTTTCAACATCCTTGGGGGAATTCTGGAGTTTATAGTTTCCTGAGGCCAGAGAGCTCTCTGGCTGAGAATTCCAAGTGCCCCTCCCTAAACTACAAACCCCAGGATTCCATAGGATGTTGAAAGCGAAATAATAGCACTAGAACAGTGTAGTGTGGAAATGGCTTCAACCTTTTTGCCAACCTATATCCCTGCTCTTCAATGTGTTTGCTATGCTGATCGGCCCAGACAGACTTGCTTTGCTGGGATCTTTGTCATATCTCTTGATAAGCCTTAAACACATGCTGAAATATCTCTAAATCCACTCAGCTGAAGTATTTCATCAAACTTTGTAGTAAATAAAAGACTAAGCAAACTGAAGGTATTGGTATTGGTTTGGGTAAGTGCTGAAAGAGTGATCTCAACAGAAGCTTTTTGTTTTTTAATTTTCCCGAACCCAAATTCACACGTCACTCATGTTCAGTCATCAGATTGTTTGCTTCCAGATTTGCTATCAACAGGAGCTCTTTCAACCTATTGATTTTTGCAGCTGCCAACCTGTCGTTTAATGGTGAGAGGTAAGCAAGGGAAAATGGAGATATGATTTAGTGAAACTGAAAGCAAATTGAGTGTTTGGCAATCAACAACAACCTCCCCCCGCCCCGATGTAAATTATATATTGTCGGGACTGTCGTCCAGAGTGGCACATGCAGAATGCGGGATGTTCTTAGCAAAAGCCAGGGACTGCTACATCACAAGGCAAATCGACATGGCTAATTTACTGATTGAATTCAGGGCCGTGAACTTTGTGTGGCTAAGACATGGATAAAACTACTAAAGGTTTCTTTCAGGTTTGTATTTTTTTTTTTTTACTCATCCGAAGTTCATTTTATCTCCTTTCAACAGAAGTTCATGATTATTTTAAAAATTCCATCTGAAAATTAGTATGTGCATTTTTTCTAAACGCAGTTCTGTATGTGATTTTGCCTGATGCAAGCAGTTCAATATACCCAGCGTTGCCCAGGGTTTTATTTTCTCATAGGTAATACTTGTTAGAAAGGTTTGGGATACTATATCTCTAATTCCCCAAACTGTCTTGTCCAGCATCTGTAACTTTTCCCCATATTCCCCAATCCAATCTGTATTCAGTTTTTAACATACAGAAGTTGGGTTCCTGAGGGAATATGTTGCCATCCTCCTTGCTGCTAGGCCTCATCTCCATAGCAACCAGCCTATTCTCTGGCTCTCTCTCTCTGAACTGCAAGCCCCAGGATTCCATAGAATCTTCTTAGGCAGCCAATCATGTGAGGTCTTCGCCTGACACAGACAAACAGACAAACTCTGACGTTTATATATTAGATTTCCAATAATATAATTTTGTCCATTGACATTATTTATTCATTTATTGGAATTACTTTATTGCCATAGTGACAGAATATTAAAAGTGAGAGAAGGCTTGTGTGTGCAGAAGCTATGCTAATTCTTTCCCAGCAGGCCTTGTTTTCCTACCTGCCTGCCAGTTTTATTTTCAATGCAGTGATGGCTGTACTTCCAAAGTCAGTGGGGTGGTGACTCCACTTCAGATTTTAGTCCAGTCTTTAAAGGAGTTATCTAAGCTGCTGAATTCTATTCCTAAATAAATCCTATACATTTAAATTTCACACTAAAACCCAGATCGGATTCACCATCTCCTTGAAATTAGAGTCATCAGCTGCTGCTGTTTCAATGTCACTTTCTACCGATGTACCCAGAACAAACATGAATCTAACTGACCTGTAATTACCCAGATCCTTTTTAAAACACTGTTGTTATCTGGCTGCTCTGCAGTCCCCTAAGACAGTAGCTTATTCAAGGGACAATGTTATATATTTGAGTTGAAAGAACAGCACTTTCATATTTAAGCTGTTTAGGACCTCTTAGATGAATATAATCTGGATCTTGGTGATTTGGAACCTCCAAGAGCAGCCATTTACCTTTTAAATAAGTTATAATATACTTTGCCCCATCCTATGGTTAAATATTTTTTTAAAACACTTTTTTTAAAAAAAACAATAATGGACTTCTAGCCAATTTCAGTTTTTTGTTTTGTTTTTTGGCCATGCAGAGAATTATAGAAGCCATTATAGACCCACCCCTGCAATAAGCAGTGAATCTGAACGTAAAACATCTTAAATGGATGCATGATTCAGCTCCCAAGATAACGATCACATTTAAAATTCAGTTTGAGCTAACTGCAAGTAAATCTTGTCCCACTGTGTGATTATGACAATTTTCTAAGTATAAATCAAATCACAGAAGTATCAACTAGTTGTCATTTACTCATTCTCCCCTGCCTTGTGACAATATTGTAGCTACAGCTTGAATCTCAGAAATGTCAAGTTCTCTTGCATTTATTTCCACAGCAGGTGGTCTTTTGCACAGATTTGGGTAGGCTGATTTCTTTTTCTGTGAAGGACGACATCCCATCTTTGGGAGCCAAATACAAGGCCAAGCTAGCAGTGGGAAGGGTTGAAACCCAAAGTGTGCAGGCACACCTCTCTTTTTGAGAACCACTTGGCATTCATCCTTCCCCTCAGGCCAATTCTTACTTCCTGTGTAGGATAGATAAGTAGGTGACATGCTTGTTCAACAGACAGCTACGATCCTACATAAACTTGCCTGGGGGTTAGTCCCATTTAATTTACTGGAACTTACTTCTTAATAGGGCAGGGACAAATCATTCCGTAGCTGTTCCACAAATCTGTCTCATTCATTCAGCGGTTCAGATGACAAATGCCATAGAATGCCTATGCTGTAGATCTAGTTCTGTGTGGACCCTGCAACAAAACCTGTCAAAAATTTCCCTTCCTGGCACACGAGAGTTAAAAAGAAATCTTCTTTGCTCATAAAAATATGGAAGACAGTGCAACAAACAGCAGATGTAGTTGTCTACATTGCTTCCAGGGTCATAAAATTCTAACATGCTCTGGAAGGTTGAAAAATTTCTCTATGCAAAGTAAGGAGTTTTATACAAACAATTTTGCTCACAACTGTTGTGTGATATTTTCCAAAGAAAACACCAATGTTTTTATAATTCTGTTGTCGTTATCAGCAGACTGCTGTGGGCTGATTACCTCTTTCTTCTGGAGCTGGGTTTCTCAACCTGGGTTCCCTGGAGCCCTGGGGTTCTTTCTATGAGAGGTCAGTGGAAGTCCCATGAGCATTTCTAATTGGGAGGGGAAAAACACGTTTTTGAGCTATAATTATTTTTATGTAGCTGTTCTCTGAGACCTGCAAACTATTTCAAGTGTTCTTCCATGATAAAAATGTTGAGCAAGACTGTCCTAGAGTGCTTTGTCAGAACAAACAAACAAACAAACAAATATTAGAGCATTTCCACACTACACTGTTATAGTGGTATTATTCCACTTTCAGCATCCTATGGAATCCTGGGGTTTGCAGTTGAGGGAGGGGCTTCTAGACTTCTCAGCCAGCAAGCTCTTTGGCCTCAGGAAACTACAAAGTCCAAAACTCCACAGGAGGTTGAAAGTGGAATAATAGCACTATAACAATGTAGTTTGGAAATGGCCCTAGTCATGTAGTCAAAAACTACATAACACATTAATGTAAGAGCATAGCATAAATGCTGTACATCCCATTAAACAAATACCCCTTCACATGTAAAACAATCAGTTCTCAAAAGCCTATTTTAACAAATGGTCTTCATCTGCAAACAAAAGGACATGAAGGAGAAACCCAGCTTGAAGGGTCTCCAGGGTCACAAGCAGATCCTCACACATTCCTTAGGAATGGGCAAGGTTGACACGTAGTTTTAATTGTGCAATTAGTTTTAGCCACCGTTGAAACCTGAGCACCCATGGCCAGGGCTGAGTCCAGAAGTACACCCAGCACACAAACCTGTGACCATTACTGCACTATGCTCCAATAGCAAGTTGTCCCGGTGGGATCCCGGCGTTACCATTGCAGAGATGAGATCAGGGTCTGAATGCTACCGACTGCACTCGGTTGGCTGCCGGCGGTTGGACAGCATCAGGCACGCTGTTCTTCCTTCCCTAGTATAGTACCAATGGTGAGTCCCTTTCCCTGCCTCTTCCCGCACTATACTGAAGAAGGAAACACTATCAAATGCTTCGGCCCTACCCACATGCCTGCAGCTGATGGGACTGTGGCAGGAAAGGGGGCCATTACTGGATTTTTTTGTGGTAATGAAAAAGGGCGGATTTGTGATGGATGGCAATGCAACAGCAGCGGGTGAGCGATGACCGCTGTGTGGTGGCATGCGTCATGGACCAGGAGCAATGTGTTGCCCTGCCAGGATGACAGCATCGTGTGGTAAGGGCCTGTGTCCTCAGACAGTGTGTAACTCCATCCAGTAAAAGCTAAATCCCCATTCCATGGCACTCTTTTGCTACTGATCAAGAACCTCTCCTTTTTCAGGATTAAGCTTTAGTTTGTTCCCCCTCATCTAACCCATTTAGTTTGTTTGCCCTCAGCCAATCCATTGTTGTTGATAGGCCCTGATTTAAAGCTGAAACTGCAATAGCAACTTGTATTTGTGGAAGGCTGCTGAATAGGATGTACAAGTATTGTACATGCACTATCTTGCTTTAAAGCCCGCATTTAACTCTTTCATGGGTTCATAATACTCAGCTTCATTTTCACATACTTTGTAAGGAGGACTTAAGCATAAACAGAAATGCAGCCAGTGTGAGCTAAAAACGAAGCTCTCTTTGAGTTCAGGAATCTTCTTCCTCTCTCTGTTTTTTGGGGAAGGGGGGGGGACTTTACCCCGCTCATAACTGCTAGCATCATTTCAAAGCTTCTAAAAGGCTAATACAGTCAAGCCCTCCACATTTGCAGGTTTCACCTTTGTGGATTTGATTATTCACGGATTATTTGCTGTTGCCTCTGCTACCCCCCTATGCCATTTTTAATAGGGACTGCAAGCCTCACAAGACTGAGAAACTGAGAATGAGGCTTGTAAGTCCCTCTTAAAAATGGTGTGGGGCAGCAGTGGAGGTGGCCAGAAACCCCACCAGCCCCCCACTTCTGCCTTGTGAAGGAACCCTGGTGCCTCAAAGGAATCCACGGTGGGTTGAATATGGTGATCATACTTTTTTTGGTGTTAAATATGGTTTGGGAGATCCTAGAGTTATTCATGGTTTTTCCACTTTCACGGGGGTCCTGTGCCCCTAACCCTAGAGAATGTGGAGGGGTGACTGTATATATAACCACAAACTGGGAGGGATTTCCTTTGTCCCAGTCTTGAGAAGAAATAATACTGGTTTTGCTGAAGAACCTGAACACCATCTGGAGCTAAGAGAATAAAATAACACAAAGCAGTGCAGATCTGGGGACAAACTTCTCTTTAGGATGTGTCAGTGTTCCAGGTGAAGGGGTAGGTCAACATTTTCTTTGCCTATCTTTTCTGTTATTGCATACTGTTATGTCTTTTGGCCATAAACAAAGTTTCATCTTGTACTCTAAATGTACTCTCAGGCCATTTCCGCACTACACTGTTCTGATGCTATTATTCCACATGCAACATCCGGTGGAACTCTGGGATTTGTAGTTTACCAAAGCCAAAGAGCTTTCTGGCTGAGAATTCTAAAGGCCCCTCCCTAAACTACAAACTCCAGGATTAACAGTGTAGTGTGGAAATGGCCTCAGTCTTTTTTCACTGTATCCTTTAAACTTAAACTGAGCCAGAGCGGAGTGGATCAAGCCCTCAGGATCAATACACAAAACTGTGAGCAAGATTGACCAAGTTTTTCTCTGCAAATGCTCCATAGGGTACATCCCCCGTGTCATGGGAAGCAGATTTACAGGAAAAGAGACTCATTCCTGAAGATTATTTGTGTTATGTACAAGAGGGGAAAGCTGTAGGGGTGGGCTGAATTTGTGAACTGTGAATTATCAGTCAGAACATTGTTCAAGAGTTAACAGATGACATGAGGGTGCTGAGGAAATCAAATGCTCTAAACCAAAAAGCTCTTGGAATTGAACAAAACAGAAGTTACTAAGCTAAGTGCCTAGCAATTCAAGTTGCTAAGATGCAGCACTGCTGTGGCAGGGCACAGCAGATAATTCATGCTAAGGTTTGGGTTCTAATTGCTCAGCCTGATGGAGAAAGAGAGAGACTGGACCCAGCTGTCCCAAAAGTGATCATTTACACAACTGAGAAGGAACGGAATGTCTCTAGAGGTGACTAGTTAAAAAGCTAATCTTTGAGTTGGGGGTATTGGGGACTGCCATGCCACCTACTTCCTATGCTACTGTTTATCCCAAATTGAGGAAACTCTCAGTGGCAGGACTGACCAGTTATCAACAGAAAGCAGACAGCTGCATTGAAAAGCAGTTATTAAATACCGGGAGAAAGAAGAGGCTCAGAAGGTAGGGAAGGGCAACCCATTCATAACAAGTAATGCTGTAGCTATGATGTAGAAGCATCCAGCCTATGGAAAGGATGCTGGATTTATCCTTGGGAGAAACAGTAGAGTAGGAGGTAGGTGGCATGGCAGTCTTCAATACCCCCAAATCAAGGCTCAGGCAAGAACAAATCCCTGTCCCCCTGGAGGTATGACCTTGCCCAGGGAAGGAGAGAGGGGAAAAAAAAAAAGATCCAGGAGAGATGCTCAGCTAGCTTCCCTGTAGTCACCAACAGGTCCCCATACAACCTAAAACTTGTTGGTCTATCTGAGTGCTAGAGGAACTTACGTTTATTGTTCAGCACTGGAGTAAATAAACCACTTTACTCAACCTTATGGCTTGGCATCTTTTTTAGAGTTGATGAACTTGAAGACCTATGATGTGCCGCTCCCCATGGATTAGACAGACTCCTGTTCAACTTTTGGTTTACTAAGACACCTAGATCTCTTTCACATATACTGTGGTCAAGCCAGATGTCACTTATCCTGTATCTGTCACATGCTAGATTACTTACCCTCACAGAAAACACTCAGAGTTCAAGCAGAACTGTTTACTTGGAACAAACAAACAATATAGCTACTTTCCCAAAAGTTGCTGAGACTATTGTATGTTGGAGGGTTACTAGTTTTTATACCTTGTTATACAAATTTAGGAGCACATGAGGATGATTGATGAAAGTCATAAGGTCACAACACCACACGAGAACTAGATTTTTCCAAACTCTTCCAATGTTTACATATCTTTCATCTTGAGAGCCAGGACAGGTGCCTTTTGAACCTATATCTGGATACATAGTTGCAAACAGCAATTGACAATTGAAACACTGTTTCAAACAACAATTAGCAATGAATACATTGTAGGACTAGCAACATGTACTACCCTTTCATCTATTAGCTTGTATTACAACCGATACTATTTTCCCACTAGCACATCATGACAGGAGCTGTGCCTCCTCACAATATCTGCATTTTTGCCATAACAAGATGGCAAAAAAATACCCTTTAAAAACTCCTAAAAGCAGTCTAAAAATAATCCCAGAATCCAGTTTTAAAAATGTTAAAACAGCAGTTTCAAACATTGAATGCCATGTGATACCCTGATTCCTGGGGGTCCCGGGAGGGACACCTAAATGCGCTCTCAATGATATAAGTTGGGGAAATTAGCCAAGAGCACAGCCTAGCAATGCGAGAGGCAGGGTAACGTAGCGAGATCTTGAACCCTATGTTTACGGGGTCAGGCCGAGTCAAGGAGCACACAGAAGTTGAAATAATAAACGTTGTTTTATTAAAACACAATCAAACAATGTATGCAGCACACTCACACAAGATAACTAAGGAAATAAAGGTTGGAGTGGGATAGAGGGATTTTTAGAGGAGTTGTTGGTTTGGGTGATACTTCATCTGTCCTGAAGCCCAGTTGGAAGCGGAAAAGCTGGGGAGCGTGGATCTCAGCACGTGGCGCTGAGGGGAAGGCTTGCTGGACAAAGCGACAGCAAGGTGGGATGGAAGCCAAGAGCGATCCAAGGAAGTGCTCAAAGTCAGAGGTTTTTATAAGGAGAATTGTGACTGCAGGCTAGGTCGGACTTGGGGAAAACAATGGATTTGGGGCTGGAGACAAAGCCTCCGAAAGGTCAGAATTTGAATGATTGAGTTATAGCCAAATTGTCAGTAGGGTAGCCAGTATGCAAATGTGGAGTACTTGAGCATTGTATAGTCAGATCATCAAGCTGTCAGCGCGGGGTAGAGGATCCTTTGAAAGTTGTGTGCATACCTAATGGAGGTACTTGCCTTGAGGTCTCCTGAAGCTGCGAGTCAGCTATTTCTGGCCTGCCTGTATTATGTTGTAATATTACGGTGATTATCGGCCGAGCCTGTATGCATGCTTGTCCAGGGGCCTCGCAAGCACGTGGAAGGGAATGGGTATGTGAGGCCGAATTATTGATCTCAAGAGATATCTTTATATCCCACAAGCTCGGGCTAGCCAGGGCAGTAACACATGTGGAACAGCACCATTTGGGCTTCCCACCAGAAGCTTAGAAGAGATGGGGCCAGCCTAACTTCCTTGGGAAGGGATTTCCACAGTCAAGGCACTGCTACTGTCATACTTTGCTACTCTGTTACTCTCAAGAAAATACACAGGTACTTTCCATTGCATTTAATGAGGCACAGGATGCTTAATTTACAACAGTTGCTGGAGTAAACCATTTACCACACATACTGGGTTTATATAGGAGTACACACTTTTACTCTCACACTGTGCCCATTGGCAGATTCTCTAGGTTTAGGTCTCTTCCAAACTTTTCCCAAGGCACTAACTTCCATACTTTGACCCAAAACATTTCCTAGTCTTCTGTGTCATCTTTATTTCAGTTTCTGAGTATCTCACTTGATATCACAGAGGCATCTGTAACCCATTCCTTTCCCCTTCTAGTCTCTCTGATCTCTCCTCACTAGGCTGAGATCCCAAGCCCCTTCCTTTGATATGCTACCCATTGTTAACTGCAGTCCTAATCCTGGTAATCTAAAGCCCATACATAGTAAATCACTTGTTGATTGCTATCACTTCTAAGTAAACAAAGCCTTGCTTGGCCAGTCTGGCTAAATAAGCATTCACAACTACCCTACAGATACTAAACAAAGTTCAACATTGACCATTTAGTTGCTTGTAACACATTATATCCATACAACCTTATGTTACATCAATAACATATTCTACATAATTGTGGATTAGCCGTCCCATTCCAATGGCATGGAGCACATACGACATCACAGCTACACAGAAACACTTGTTATAGGTACCCACCAACCTAAATTCACAAGAACATGCAACAGAGGCTACTGAATTTGGTCAGAACAAGTGGCCGGCCATTGTTCATTTGTATAAAAACTTATTAATTTTGTATATTTCTGTATGAAAACGATGGAAAGAATTTGAAGCTGAAAATCTGAATGTGAGCTAAAGCAATACTGACAGATTTGTCCATCCCTAGCATCATATTCTGCTGCACCTCAAAAGTTCAAAGCATTTTGGTTTAATTATTCCTCTCCAGAGCTGTAAAATGAAGAAAGAGGCATCAAAGCAGAATCTGGAATAAAGACTCTTTCAAGGGAGGAGCCCCCTGCTAATGATATTTTACAAGGTTCTTCAGAGACAATGAATAAAGTAATGAAACCTCTCCATTCGTTTAATGCTAATATGATATACCTGGAGCCCAGAATTAATGAAATCTTTATAACTTTCCTCTTTTATCTTTCTATCCTTCCTGATGGACTAAATCTTTGCCTGTGAAAAAGCATTCCTTCCCCTTTTTTTCCCTTTAATGTTGCTTTTGGTCATGTTTCCAAAGACAGACATGCCATCCTAGGAAGGTTAATGTATGTGTGTTTAATTATGTAACAAAGCACATATGATAGAACTTGTAGATTTGGTTTGGTTCATTTTTGATGAGAACTTTGTCAGTATTCATTCACAGGTTTCTTTGTAAATAAGATGGAAGGAACCTCAGGATTTCTTTTCAAAGATTGAATGTGGGAGAAGCTGAAGCTGACTGAATTGTCCATTCAGGACAGACAGCTTTCAGTGCTCAGCTTTTAAACCTCTGGGTTTGAATCCATGTCTTTCTAGAAAACTGAGAGACTACTTATCTTTATCAGCCACATAGCATAGCAGGCATAGCATGGTCTTCGCTATGACAGTTTGGTACCATTCTGTACAAAGAAGAAAGAGGGGTACCTTTGTGCTCACCAACAGATTATGGCCAGCTCATAACATCAGGTGATACCATGCCTCACATCACAACAGTGGATGTGCAGCAACATACCTATAAGCCACACTTCCCTTTCTAGGCACTGCTTGGCTCACCCAAGCAATGGTCAGGGCAGGTTCCCACTCATTGCTTCAGGAAAAGACAGGCACACCAGCTCTGGTGAGCAGGGTATTTTGCCCACGAGAAACACAAGGAATCAGAACTGTAGAAATTTAAACAATCCTAAAGGTCATGTAGTATAATTCACTGTAAATGAGGAAGTCCAGGGCTAAATAATCCTTGACCAATGGCTGTCCCATCTCTCTTTAAAAAACCATAAACCTTCCAAGGGCTTTATCACATGAGGCAGGAAAATTGCAGCTGCAGCAGGATAATAGGTGGATTGATAATTGGTTGACCAACCGAACCCAAAGGGTGCTCACCAATGGCTGCTTTTCATGCTGGAGAGAAGTGACTAGTGGGGTGCCACAGGGTTCTGTCCTGGGACCAGTGCTATTCAGCATCTTCACCAATGACTTTGATGAAGGAGTGGAGGGCATGCTGATCAAATTTGCAGATGACACCAAATTGGGAGAGGTTGCTAATACCCCAGAGGACAGGATGAGAATTCAAAATGACCTTGACAGATTGGAGAGCTGGGCCAAACCTAAAAAAATGAATTTCAACAGAGAGAAATGTAAAGTCCTACACTCAGGCAGAAAAAATGGAATGCACAGATATGGGGTGGGGGAGACATGTGGCTGGAAAGCAGTACATGTGAGAGGGATCTAGGAGTCTTGATAGATCACAAGCTGAACATGAGTCAGCAGTGTGATGCGGCAGCCAAGAAAGCCAATCCGATTCTTGGTGGCATCAATAGGAGTATGGTGTCTAGATCAAGGGAGGTAATGGTACCACTCTATTCTGCATTGGGCCTCATTTGGAATACTGTGTCCAGTTCTGGGCACCTAATTCAAGAAGGATATCGACAAGCTGGAACGTGTCCAGAGGTGGGCAACCAAAATGGTGAAGGGTCTGGAAGCCATGCCCTATGAGGAACGGCTTAGGGAGCTGGGTATGTTTAATCTGCAGAAGAGAAGGTTAAGAGGGGACATGAGAGCCACGTTTAAATACTTGAAGGGATGTCATGTCGAGGAGGGAGCAGGCTTGTTTTCTGCTGCTCCAGAGACTAGGACAAGAAGCAATGGATTCAAGCTGCAGGAAAGGAGATTCCACCTGAACTTCAGGGAGAACTTCCTGATGGTCAGAGCTGTCCAGCAGCGGACTATGCTGCCTCAGAGTGTGGTAGAGTCTCCTTCTTTAGAGGTTTTTAAGCAGAGGTTGGATGGCCATCTGTTGGGAATGCTCTGATGTGTGCTCCTGCATGGCAGGGGGTTGGACTGGATGGCCCCTGGGGTCTCTTCCAACTCTATGATTCTATGAATAGTGACTTTAGCTGGGACTTATCACATGATTTCATTTCTTTTCTGTTGTTCTCTTGGTGGGAGGCCTTTTGAAAAGTATATTTTTTTTAATTAATACAAAACATCTGTTAATGCTTTCCTAATGGTCTCCCACGTGGAACTGTTGGAAAAATTCCAGCATTCTCTCTCCCACCCCATTTCTTTTAGGGCAAGTGAGACTTAGGCCATTTCCGCACATGGCGAGGGAATCGCTCCCTGCCGCTACTCACCGGATCTTCGGTGGGTCCGGTCCGGGGTGAGGAGGAGCAGTGCGCATTCGTAGATCTGCACTGCTCCGGCGTTCAAAATGGCGGCTTCCGGTTGGTCTTGGGTCTCGACCAACCACTGAAGCTCGCCAGCCTAAAGTCCGCCCTCCGCAGATTGCAGGCTCGCATTGGTGCGAGCCTGCGAATCTGCATCGGAGAGCAGGCACGCAATGGCGCGCGCCAGCATTTTGAAAGACCTGAAAAATCAGGTCTTTCAAAAATATGCTGGAGGACCACTTGGGGTCGTTCTGGAGCAGACCGAGGTGCGGATCTACGGTAAGTAGTCTGGACCCAGTCCGCTCCAAGGTGCAGACGTCCTCCGTGGAGGAAGCACTGCATCGTTTTATTTGCCCCGTGTAGAAATGGCCTTAGATAGCATAGTATTTCTTTTCCACTGCATGTCAAAGCCATCTCCCTTCTCACCTAAAGCCCTAACCATTTGCCCTTGTGTCTTCTTCTTTTTCATTTTTACTTCTTCTTCCTTCTCTCTGACCATGCTTCACATCTCCATCAAGAAGATGGTGAGTTAAGAACAAAGCTACTATCTACCAGATCTATTCATTAGCTAGTTAGGATGTAGATTCCCCAATGTATATGTAAATATAAAAGCCATTAGTAAACTTTTCTACGTCTGCACACCTGAAGCCCCTCTACGAATCTTTTTTAAATGCAAAGGACATCTGAGGCAGCCATAGCTCACTGCGACATCAGGCTATATGCCTCTAATTTGACAAAGAGTTTTGATTGTTGTCCGATTGCAATGGCAAATTTCAAACTAAAATTCCAAACAGGGATTTTGGGTGCTAACCAAGTTGCAATGGCAAGTTTCAAGAAGAAATTCCAAATGGAGGGCTTCTAGAGGTGAATTGCCAGAAGGGCTAGTTAACAAGAAAAGTCCTTTTGAGGCATTGCTGCTACTCACTCTTGAGGTTAAAAAGGGCAAGAAAATGGGAGACAGATCTCTGAGGTACTGCTGGTAAGATTCCTGACATAATGGAAGGGAGTGGCAGGAAAACAGGACCTGGGCAGTCCCAGTTCCCTTCATAAAGTTGTAGCTTTATTTAATCAAATACATATGTTTGGCTTCTTTCTTCCTTTGTTGTTGTGTGTCTGCAAGTTGTTCTTGACTTACAGTGACTCTATCATGAGATTTCTTTAGCAAGATTTGTTCAGAGGGGGCTTGCCCCTACCTTCCTCTGAGGATGAGAGATTGTGACTTCTCCAAGGTCACTCAGGGGCTATTCATGCCCAAGTGGGGATTTGAACTCTGGTCTCCAGACTCATAGGCCATTTCTGCACTACACTGTTACAGTGCTATTATTCTACTTTCAACATCCTATGGAATCCAGGGGTTTGCAGTTTGGGGAGGGGGGCATTTAGAATTCTCAGCCAGAGGGTTCTTTGGCCTCAATAAACTACAAGCCCCAGAATTCCACAGGATGTTGAAAGTGACTTAATAGCACTATAACAGGGTAGTGCAGAAATGGCCATAGTCTAATGCTCAAACCACTATATCATACTGGCTTTCTCTTTCTTCCTCATGGGGGTGAAATTTTGTTTGTTACTTTTTTTGAAAGGCGCTTACCAAAACTGACAGATTTCTTCATATAGGTGAAAGGGATCCAAAGATACTTGAAGACAGTTCTAGTAGTAAATTGCATCATTTCTGGTTTGTTGCCTAACCCAGTTCACTTGGCTTTGATTTAGTTTGGTCAAGGACCATAAGAGGGTGTTAGGTGCTTGTTTTGATTTGTTTGTCATTACAGAATACAAGCTGCATCTACCTGATAGGGTGGATATTAAACCACTCCGGATTTGTTATTTATGCATGTGTGTTACACAGTGCTTGGAATTTAAGGATTAAAGAAGCTCTAAGAAAATATTACATTAAAAAGTTAAAATGAAAGCTCCCCTTCCTGCTTCTTTGGAGAGTGTCTAAATCACCTCATACATCTGTAGATTAGGGCTGTTTGAATTGTAAATACGGTATACTGCTGTAAATCAGAATTAAAAGTGCATACTGAAAGCATACTGATAAAAACAAGGAGGGCAAAAACCCATAAAAATGCCAACTGTTGTGTGATGTAATTTACAAGCTTTATTTATCTATTAACCAAAGAGGAGCTCACATTTCAAAGAGACAGTCTGAAATTCAAAGACAAGCAGTAGCAGCCGCACTAAAAGAGCACTACATATTTTTCAACATTTTGGAGACAAAAATAGGGCCACTCCAACATTTTGGAGATAAAAATAGGGCCACTCATGCACCTGAAAAACTAATAACTTTTCCAAAAGGATGAGCTGAATTTTTTCAGAATGCATTCTGCTGAGAAAATTGAGATTTTTCTTGTGATCATACCCACTTTGCAGAATTTTCTGTGAAATTTTTCTACTTTTGTGTGTGTGTGCAGGGGGAAGAGATGCTGCCATTCCAGCCCCACCCTGAGCTCCAGAATCAAGCTAGGTCCAAGGTGTTGTGGAACATTCAAAATAAACTCAAGCTACCAAGAGGTATCGAAGGAAGCAACTGCTTCCTTCGATACACAGCAAACAAATGAAACCTTTCAAGGAAAAATGAACGAAAGGGTGTTACTTCTAATGGTCAGCCCCAGTTACAAAAGCATTTTAGACAATCTTCTCTCATCCCAGAGAAATGTAATAAAATGGTTCTCCCTCACCAGCAAAATCACCTTGCACTCCAATTCTGAGGGAAAGGCAGAATGAGTCAAACAAATTTGAAAGAGCAAATATCTGCACAACTGTCTGTCAGCCCCCACATCATCATCCCACCCCTCATTGCACAGGGCTGATTGCCTTTTCTTTTCAAAAGTTAGCTAGTCCTCTTGGAATCAAATATGGGGACTGTGTGAGAGGCAACTCTTACCCCTAAAGGAAAGGTGACTCAACCATTTTGGTCAATTTTCACACTCAGTGTTTTTATGAGGTGGCTTAGGACAATGGGATATACAAAAAAGACACAGTTGCCATCGGCAGCCCTGACCATGGACTGTAGTTCTTTGGGCAGCAATAGCAGGAAATGGAGTGCAAAGATCAAGCCATCTTCATCCACATGGTAACCTCATAGAACCATAGAGCTGGAAGGGGCCCTACAGCCTTCATGTTGAACACCCTGCTCAGTACAGGATCTCCAACTAGAATTCCCAGCAGGAAGCTTCTTTTTTGGAGACATTCAGAGAAGGAGACCCCACCAGCTCTCTGGGCAACAGGTTCCATTGTCAAATTGCTGTCACTGTCAAGAAGTTCATTCTAATGTTCAGTAAAAATCCACTCTCCTGTAACAAAGATTGCCCTGTCTGTTGCAGCATCAACAGAACACACATCAAAGCACTACCGACAGATGGCCATCCAGCCTCCTTCTTTGGAGGTTTTCAAGCAGAGGCTGGAGGGCCATCTGTCGGGAGTGCTTTGATGGGTGTTCCTACATGGCAGCTGGTTGGACTGGATGGCCCCTGGGGTCTCTTCCAGCTCTATGATACTATGATCACCTTCCATGTTCAACATATGAAGAACAATAATCCCAAAGTCCTTTGCTATTGCTCAGCCAAGTAGCCTCATCCTATACCTATCCTAGTCTTTGGAGCGGCGGAATCAAGCTTGCTCCATCTTCAACATGGCATCCCTTCAAATATTTAAACATGGTTATCATGTCCCTCTTAACCTTCTTTTTATCATGCTAAACATACCTAACCCCCTAAGCTGCTCCTCAGAGGACATGATTTCCAGGCCCCTCACCATTTTGGTTGCCCACCTCTGGACCTGCTCCAGCTTGATCATGTCCTTCTTGAACTGGGGTGCCCAGAACTGGACACAGTATTCAAGATGAGGTCTAACCAAAGCAGAGTAGAGCGGTACCAGTACCTCCCTTGATCTAGACACCATACTCCTATTGATGCAGCCGAGAATTGCATTGGCTTTCTTGGCTGCCGTATCACACTGCTGACTCATGTTCAGCTTGTGGTCTATTAGGACTCCTAGATCCCTTTCACACATACTGCCATCCAGCCACGTGTCCCCCATCCTATATTTCTGCATTCCATTTTTTCTACCTAAGTGTAGGACCTTACACTTCTCTCTGTTGAATTTCATTTTGTTAGCCTTGGCCCAGCTCTCCAATTTGACCAGGTCATTTTGAATTTTGATCCTGTCCTCTGGGGTATTAGCAACCCCTCCCAATTTGGTGTCATCTGCAAATTTGATGAGCATGCCCTCTATTCCTTCATCCAAGTCATTGATGAAGATATTGAACAGCCCTGGGCCCAGAACAGAACCCTGTGGCACCCTGCTAGTCACTTCTCTCCAGGATGAAAAGCAGCCATTGGTGAGCACCCTTTGGGAACGGTCAGTCAACCAGTTACAGATCGACCTGACAGTAGCTCTGTCCAGCCCACATTTTACTAGCTTCTTTGCAAGAATGTCATGTGGTACTTTGTCAAAGGCCCTACTGAAATCGAGATATGCTACATCCACAGCATTCCCTTCATCTATCAAGCTAGTAACTCTATCATAGAAAGAGATAAGATTAGTCTGGCATGACTTATTTTTGAGAAACCCAAATGATTGAATGATTGAATTAGAGCCGAATTTATCAATAAAGTAGCCGGTATGCAAACGCGGAGTACTTGAGCGTTGTATAGTCCGATCATCAAGCTGCCAGCGCCGGGCAGAGGATCTTTTTAGAGTTGCTTGCATACCTAATGGAGGTACTTGCCTTGAGGTCTCCGAAAGCGGCGAGTCGTCTGTTTTCTGGCCTGCCTGTATTGTCTAGGAATATTACGGTGATAATCGGCCGAGCCTGTACGCGTGCTTGTCCGGGGGCCTCGCAAGCACGTGGAAGGGGTATGCGAAGCCGAGTTATCGGTATCAATAGATATCTTTTTATATCCCCAAAGCTTGGGCCAGCCAGGCAGTAACACAAATCCTGAGTCGAGATAGTGCATCATTATGGCTGAGTCAAGTCAGAGTTGAGTCACTGAAGTGACTTAAGTCCGACTTGAGTCCAAGTCTATCGACCTGAGTCTACATCACTGGTGAAAGGGGTTTGATGATGATTTTTGCTGCATGCCTTGGCCCTTCTATCATGCAGAACTCCAGGATGCAATATACCTTCATTTGTTTATTCCTGTCATCTAATCCATCCATCCCTGTGCTGTCTTGTCCCTCTTTTGAACAACAAAAAGTTATGCAAAATCGGTCATGGCTGGAGGTATGCGTACAACTCTAAAGTTCTTGAGAAAGTTGTGCAGTTCTGAGTAAAACTGAGTGAGTTTCTTGAAAATGCAGTTTTTCAACATTTTCTGTCCTTTGTGAAAAAATGAAGTCCTGGATGTTTCACCACAATGGGAGTGAAAACAAATGCCCTTTCCTTGACATCTGTTGGGGAAAGTGGGAAAATCTCTAGTGAGAACTTGTCTGAATTCCATTTCAGATAAGTTCTCACTAGAGATTTTCCCACTTTCACAGCCTGAAAGAAGCTGCTGCTGCCACTGCTGTCACCATCAGCTAAGTGGAAAAGAAGGAGCAGTGGGTTTGGGACCTTGTTGAGGACAAGGAGATATCCAATTGCCTTTGCATCCCAGAACATGCCACAGGGGCTAATGTAGGAGCCAAACCTATTAAAATTAGACTTAAAATAACCCACAGGTTATAGGAATAGTTGGTTGTTGTTTTTTTGAACCCAGCTTTGAGCTAGCTGGATGGGTGGGTGGGTGGGTGGGTGGGTGGGTGGATGGATGGATGGATGGATGGATGGATGGATGGATGGATGGATGGATAGATAGATAATTGCATGACTTGTCATATAAGCCTGTTGGAAGAAAAGAGGGGAGGCCTGCTGTACATCCATCTGTCTTTCATTCCCCTCTGACTAAGTAGTGCGTGGCAAGGAAGCCATCTGCGGAGCCTTTATTTTAGCTTTCCAAATACTATAGCAGAAACCAGTATGGGATATACATTATGTATTTTCTCTGTAGTGAAAAGGGAGCTGGGTAGTGTTATATTTCAGAAGAATGATGGGCCCTTTGCGCTGATGTTTTTGGCAAAGTTCCAAAAAAAGATGAGTAGGTACGCTTATCTTTCATTAGCACAGAGGAGTAGCAATTAGCTTCCACAATGAGCTTGAAAACAGATCATAGAATCCCCCAGGGCTACATCCCTGTGGGATCCTGTGAGCTTATTTATCATGCAATCTTGATGTCAGTTCTTCAATGGTAATGAAAATTTTCAGTCCTTTAAATGTGGCCAAGAGATCTTGGATATGTGGAGTGGGAGAGGGAATAAAGGAACCTGCAGATTTCATTCTCACTTAATTTAGCATTTCCCTCTAAGTTCCACTTCATTTCAGCGCACATTCTCATCTGTTTACAAACAAAGAAACATTAATAAAAAATAGTTAATGTAATAACTCAAATGCATTTATGTGCACAATTTTAATATATACATTCTTGTATGTACTTTTCTAGGCATGCACACTTTTTAAGTATATTGCTTTTGTACACACTTCCTCATGAGGATTTTGTGTATACTTATCCTTTTATGTTTTTTTTTTAAAGTTCTAACTGGATCCAAAAATGCTTAAGATTTGTGGTAGCGTCACAAATCCAAATCTATTGTTTTCCCCGAAGTCCGACCTAGCCTGCGGTCACAATTCTCCTTATAAAAACCCCTGACTTTGAGCGCTTCCTTGGATCGCTCCCGAGTTCCAGACCGCCTTGCTGTCGCTTTATCCAGCAAGCCTTCCCCCTCAGCTCCACGTGCTGAGATACATCGAACCCCAGCTTCGCTCTCCATTTTCTTCTGGACTTCAGGACAGGTTTCATATCACCCGAACCAGCTATTCCTCTGAAAATCCCGCTATCTTACTCACACCTTTATTTTCCTTAGTTATCTGTATGTTTCTGTTGCTTACATCATGTGCCTGTATTTAATAAAGACTATTCATTATTTTAAAATCGGTCTGCTTCTTGACTTGGCCTGACCCCGTAGACACTGGGTTGCAAGATCCTGCTAAGTTACCCTGCCTCTCGTTTTGCCAACTGGTGCTCTGAACTAATTTCCCCAACATATAGCAATTTGGTGTCCCCCCGGGACCCCCAGAAAACAGGGTAACACTTGAATATTTTTAATGACTGACTTGATGCCCTTAGTTCAGTAATATAATGCCTTCATCCAGAAACCTTATGACTTTGAACAATGCCTCCATCCCTTTTTGCCTCCTGGTCACATGACAATCCCTCTCAAGTCCAAAGTGTGGATGCATTTCTCAGAGGGGAGCAGCAAACGGGTTAGGCAATGGGCTTGAGGCAGGCTTGAGGTCTGCTCAGCAGCCTGTGCCCACTGCATATTGGAGGAGCCTTCTAAAACTTTACCTAAGAGCAAAAGACAAAAGTCGCCCCCCCAGAGTGCAGGGGGCATTTCTCAGAGGAGAACAGCAAATGTGTCAGGCAATGGCCTTGAGGAGGAAGGATTCTTTCTTCTAAAGCTTTTGAATCTTCAGTAATAGGGAGTAAAATAGGATCCTATTCCCCAGTTCCAAAGCTGCAGATGGCAAAATTGCAAATGTGGAGAGCCGACTCTGCTTAAATTGTTAAAACTGAATTTATTTCACTCTATCCAATAATTCTGGAATTTTGATTGAGGTATAAAGTTGGCTTCCAGACTTGAGACTTGACTTGAGTTTTGGAGTAAAAGACTTAAATACATCACTGCCTTTCACCCTCTAGTCTAAGGAACCCACAAACAATGGACTCTCCAGGCTCTGAGTCTGCACTCCCATTCTTTCCTGACCAGCCTGCCTTCTCTGATTCTCCAATTCCTTCTCAGCCCTGCTAAATTATTTCATCTCTGTTAAGGCTGCCCCCTCCTCTGCCACTCCTCCCCTTCTTTCTTGACCTGCCTGTCTACTCCAATTCCTCTATTCTTTATCATCCCTGCCAATTCGCTTCATCCACAGTAAGACTGCTCCTCTCTTGCTGGCCCCTCCTCCGCTGATCTTTCTGGGTTCTTTTTCTTCTCTCTCTCTCTCTCTCTTTTATACAATTAGAGGAGAAAATAGTAATAGTTATCCTAGGCCACTTCTACACTAGACTGTTATAGTGCTATTATCTCACGTTCAACATCCTATGGAATCCTGGAGTGGGTCCTCTGAGACATTGAAAGTGAGATAATAGCGCTATAATACTCTAGTGCAGAAATGGCCCCAGTTAAGGTGTACAACTTTAGAGTTTACAGTTCAAGGAACATTCTACTCCATTCTCCCCTTTTCAGTGCTGAACCATTCAGACTTTTGTGCTGTTTTAATTAGTATTGGTGCTTTTAAGGCTAAGCACAGTTGACAAAGGTGCATTGTCTTACTGTGCCTAGAAAAGTTCCCAGAAGTTGTGGGATCTTTCTAAGCATTGTTTTTCTTGTCAGTATTTCCTCTTCTTTTTTTATCAATATTTTTATTAGATTAAAAAACATTAAAGTATATAACACCACCACCACAACAAAAGACAATACACAAAAAATTAAACTATATAACAATAAGTTATCAGAGAAAAGACTAAATAACAAATATTAAAGCTACAAAATAACCATAAGACTACAGACAACTAAAAATTGGTTCTCACCTTTGTTGCAAACAGTTCCTTTTGGTATGAAAGTAGGGGGTCATATTACTGAATGCCCTCCTTCTCTGCTTCTTCTCAGTGTTCCACTAATGCACATTTGCAGACCACAGATAAGAAAGACATGAAAAATCAATGGGAACCGTGGTTACAATAAGCAGGACAACTGCAAAATTCACAAATTAAATACTGAAAGTTCCTTCTCAGAGCAAAGAACCACCTGTCAGCAACTTCTGAACACATACAAGAGCCCCTTTGTACAATGAGCCACTGAATTGGAAGGAGAAACTTTTCAGTGAAGAACACACCAGCCACGGACTCACACCACCCACACATACTGGCCACTGAATCCTTCCAAACAAAAGAAGCGTAAGATAGTTTCCTGTCCCATTTGATTTTTGCTTGGCCAGCAACCTCTTTCTATGCACCACTGTCTTCCAAAGATACTAGAACAGAACAGAACATAGAAATATCTTGGGCTTTTCTGCCTTACACTGTTATAGTGCTATTCTTCCACTTTCAATATCCTGTGGATGTCTACGGTTTGTAGTTTACTGAGGCCAAAGAGTTCTCCAGCTGAGAATTCGAAATGCCCATCTCTAAACTGCAAATCTCAGGATTCCATAGGATGTTGAAAGCGGAATAATACCACAATAACAGTGTAATGTGGAAAGACCCTTGTGTTATGCTAGAATGCTCTTGATCTAGATTGACCTAGACCATTTTGGTTTAAAATGCTCTAGCCACGCAAGCCTGGCTTGTGGTTTGCTCCTCAACTGGAGCTCTGGTTTTTCCTTCAGGTCTAACTGCTGGTTGCTAGCTCCTGGCTCACCATACCCTAGATTTACTGAAAGCAGAGGATCATTATTTTTAGCAGTGGAAAGAACACTGTATTTGTATTTTGCCAACACTGTGCAGCTACTCTCTCAATAGTCTGGTCACCGGTCCTAAAATTGTCCTGAACACGCAGCATTTTTCCAGAGCAGGAGGGCAGAAAACAGCACCCACTAGAATATCAATAAGGTTTTCCAAAACAAAAAAGTCACCTGTGTTGCCATAACATTAAAGGTCTTCCCATCCCTCCTGTCGCTGTAAGCTTTGTAAAACTCCACCTCCAGGAAAGAAGTCACAAGCAACTAATTAGATCAAAGCTTTCCAAACTTTTCATGTTGGTGACACACTTTTTACACATGCATCATTTTGCAACACAATAATTCAGTTTTTGTATTATAAATGAATAAATCATAAAGCGTAAATCATATATTTTTAAAAATATAAATGAAAGGTTTTTATATGTTGTGTCCCCATACATTTTGTTATTACAATTTATGTATGTGTCTATATCTCTTATATTTCTTATAAAGGGTTAGTTACTAGTGAACTAGAGGTTAAACTACCTAACCGCCACCCTCGCCAGGGTCTTTCTCGGCTCAGGGCGGCAGTGGCGACACACCTGGATGCTGCAGCTGACACACTAACATGTCGCGGCACACAGTTTGGAAAGCTCTGAATTAGATCCACATGCACTGACAGACACACATATGTGGAAGGATTGCTTCTCTCTTGCCCATTCTGAATGTCCCATTCCACTTCAGAAACAAGACCTGGCATTTTGCAAGTCCTGGAACTGGGTGAAGAGGACTTGGAAATATCCCAGCAGAAATCTGACCACTTCTCTCCTTTAGTCCAAATCAGTGCTACCACCTCATCTCCTCAAGGTTACAGAAGAATCAGCTTCTGATCGAACTTCGCCACAATGGCCAAATAGAAAAAGAAGATTGGTTGGAAAGTGGACAATCTATCTCAAAACACAAATGTCTTTAATAATTAGCAGACATGCCCAGGAGCTTGAGGAACAAAAAAGAACCATGAACAGGGACCAGTGCCCTGCAGGACATGCAATTAATTTAAGTAGGAAAGTGGAAAGAAGCTGTGCCTTTTGCAAGTATCTGTCAGTTGGGGCTGCATTCTGCAGCAGAGTCCATCATTACTATAAGCAGCAGCCGCTCTACCAAAACCCTGAAGGTAAAAAGAGATAATGGGAAAACTTAGAAAAAATTACAACCTCTTCAGTCTCCTGTCCCTTAAACACTAATCATAGGAAAGAGGTATACCCTAGCTGGGCTCTTCACTTTGAATCAGAGCCTGGCAGTACTTATTACAAGTAACACAATTACCTGTAATGAGTTACCTTGGAAGAAGAACAGGCATGTAACAAAGGAACATCAAAAACAGCCTTCTTAACATATGCAACAAGTTATAGTTTTTTTTATTACTTTCAAGGATTACTTTGAAAGAGCATTTTTTAAACTGTATTTTTTTTTCTTTATTGTGAACTAAGCCTAGCAATTGACTTAAACCAGGATGCCATAGTGCTTCAGGACATCTGTATATTTTGCAGTGTTGTTCTCCACACTTTTCTCTGCCTTCTTCCAAAATTTCATCAGCTCTTTCTTCTTTGCATAATGGAGCTTGGCCTTCTGTTTGCGTTTCTCCTCTAGAGTGGTTGTGATGGCCTGGTACTTCCATCTGCCTTCGTGGCAAGGTGACCCAAATAAGCAAACTTGTGTGTGGGTTTAGAGGCAGTTTCACGGGAATTTTGTTTTAGGTTTTAGTCCATTCTGAAAAGCTAATGAAACAATGGGCAACAATGGTGGATTGGGATTAAATTTTCTGCCTCTGGAACCTTCTAGAGGTCGTACAAGTTGTCCAAATGCCACAAAACAACAAGATGGAAGTGTGTAGAAGATCATTTCTGGTTTTGAAAAACTGCTTTTTTAAAAACAGCTTTAGGACTAAAGGTGCCATAGAATTCCTTTGCATGATGTTGGCAGAATCATAGAATCAGAGAGTTGGAAGAGACCACAATGGCCATTGAGTCCAACTCCCTGCCATGCAGGAACACACACTCAACGCACCCCCAGCAAATGGCCATCCAGACTGTCTTTAAAAATCTCCAAAGAAGGAGACTCCATTACACTCTGAGGCAGCATATTCAACTGTCAAATGGCTCTTACTGCCAGGAAGTTCTTCCCGAGGTTTAGGTGGAATCTCTTTTCCTGTAGTTTGAATCCACTGCCTCTCAAAAATCTCCACTCTCTTTTTGGATTGATAAACTGAGGGTGGACCAGCCCACTCAACTAACTGAAGAGATGAGAATTTCTCCAACAGTTAAGGTCCAAGGGTACAGGTGTGTAGTGTCATTCCTGGTCAGTATATGTGTCTATGCGTGCACACACATGTGTGTGTGTGTGAGAGAGAGAGAGTGATAGAGAGAGAGAGAGAAATTGAGCAGGCGAAGGAGAAAAAAATCTATGGAGAATATCCAGAGAAAAATTATGTTCTTTGCAGGTGATGGCAGGAATGAGATAAAGAGAAGTCATCTTCCAGAATCAATGCTTCTTGGGCTTCCTGGTGTGGAGTACTGGCATTTTCCGCCCCCTAATGTGCCAGGGACTGGTACCATCTTGTTCTCATTGGCCATATCTCTTTCTTTCTTGGAGCTTTCCATGGACCAGCAGCCTGTGACACCACTCCATGGACCACTACTTTCAGCAGCTCTGTTCTAAATGTAACTATTTGGTTGGAGTAATTACGTGGGACTGTGCACAGGTTATGTTACCCTAAGAGGTAGGAGACTTTGCGGTCTATCCACAATGCTAGCGTCTCCTTAGAATTTGGCCTCAAAGGAGGCCTGCAAGATGAGGATAACGCAGGATCTTTTCACCTGTGTATGCTAATACTAACTGTAGAAAGGGCTCCTGTTTAAAGCTAAGCAAAGTGTTTTATTTGGAATGACAAAACACACAAGAAATCAGACACTCTCAAGACTCATACAAGGCTATTAGAAAGTGAGACAAGAAAGGTTGGATAGAAAGAGATTAGGGTTGAAGAGGGTGATTGTTACCAGTCCTGAAGCACAAGAACGAAGCGGAGTGGCTCAGACACTGTCTGAGGGTAGCAAGAATGAATGGCGATCTGGGCAGCACATATTATGTCCAAGTACTACAATTTGCTGGGGGCTGAAGCTGGGGTTTATATACCCAATTTCCTACTCTGAAGTTGGTGTGCAGACAAAGCAGTAATGACTTTCCCACGAAACTGACAAAGGTGCCTGGAATGGGCTGATTGCCTTAACTCTTGGTGACAAAACCCTGATGGGAGTCATGACAATCTCTTAATGACTAGTCAGGCAAGAGGTGAATAGGGAAGGTATCTGTAGGATATGCTCACGGTAGGGTCTCTGATTGCTTCACCTGGGCAGTTTCTTCTGCTATTGTTTTTTGTGAGTGCTTGTAGCTTGCAGTTTTGAAAGGATTATCACAAGCCCATTAGCATCAGGCGTTTCTACCTAATCCTCTCTGAACTTATGACCCGGTCATCCTAACCTGGCAACCCGCTTACAGCAAGCGTGCTTTCAAACTTGTTTCAACCATAAATACATCCAATTATGAAAATAGCACATCTCACAGAGTAGGGGTGAATGGTGTGGTAACAGTTCTCTAAAGTATTTTCAGCGGCATGAATGTAAGGTTCTCATGAAACCATGGAGCTCTAGCAAACCTACTTTGTTGCACATGAAAATCTGAAATGTGGAATGATAATTTTCCACTATTCAGTTCTCTACTTCTAATGCATTTACAATTTATAGAAACTCCACTACCTTTTCCAGCAGCAATATAATATATTCTTTCGCTGAAAGCTACTCCCTCTTTGGGAAGAGGCATTTTATAGCTGCGTTCAACATCCCCTTGATCTCACCTTTGTGCAGAGATTTGTCCTGATAAATAAAAGAACCCACTAAACTGAATTGCCTTAAAATTTCATCACACTAATCTTTAGGCACTCTCCTTTTGAGCATCCATTAATTTCTACTTTAGTCAGGGTGGAATAAGAAGCCATCTTTGCATTCCTGATGCTTCTTCCTAATATGAAGCAAGGGACAGCAATGTGTTTCAGCCAATATTTCATGATCTGGCAAACTCAATGTTCAGAGAATTCTTTGCCAATGTGTGATAAATGTGGTGGAAGACGCTGCTGATTCTTGATGGCAACCGACATAAAAGCAATGGGACGTGGCCATTATAGTGTTTACAACAAATCTTCCTCTTCCTCCCCCACCCCAAGTCTCTAAATTGCAACCTAATAGTCTATGGAGGCATATTGTCAGAAAAAATGGAAATGGGGAAGATTATAAAACGAGAATGCGTACTTGCAAAGCCTCTTCTGTTCTCCGGGGAAGACAAGGTAGCTCAGTAAATCAAACTATGTCGTCCTTGAGATTTAGAAAAGGTAAAGTGATACCTTTTATCAGGCAAATTGTGCAAGGCAGGGGAATGGCATAGATTGCTTCATCAGGCACAACTGAAGAATATTTGTAAGGTACCATGTTGCTTTTGACTGGCTGCCATCTCTGGGGCATCATCAGAGATGTCTGAAGCAAACCAAGATGGGACTGTAAGCAGTGTGTGTGTGAAAGGGGGGAATCTTCAAGCTGGACACCAATCCAAGGAGGAAAGCAGGAGGGGAAGTAGGGGGGACTTGGCTTAAAAATAGGAGCCTAGTCAAAAGTTATTATCTCATTAATTCACTCTAGTCAGATTTTAATCAGAATTTTGTTGTAATGAATTGCAAGTAATATAACAACTTGGTATTGTAATGAAGAGACAAAGAAGTGATATTTCAAAATCAATGCAATGAGTGAGAACAAAATCATTTTATTGGGAAAAAAAAGTAATGTCCTTTAGTTACTTTTTAAAGGGCATTTCTACAAGCATTTTAAGTGGAAGTTCTTGTGTTTTAAGGCATTCTGCTGTCAATTATATGGTTTTTTTTAAAATTAATGGGAACTAATGAGCAGCAGAAGTAACACAATGAGCTTAGCAATAACAAATTACTCACTACCACTTAAAAAAATTGCAGGACTGAATTACTTTTCCAAACTTCCAAGATCTAATTTTGATCAGAAGTGGAGAAAAATTCTAATGTGTTTCTCATCGCTCATCTCAACCTCCCTAACTTGTCGGTGTACTGAAATCAACAATAGTCCCTCCTCAACATGACATCCCTTCAAATATTTAAACATGGCTATCTGTCCTTTTTTAATCAAAGGAAAATGAGGCTTTGTGACCATTATTTGCTGTCCAAAGCCAGTGCACAACTGATAAAAACATAAAAATTAAGAATAACATGTGGTCCAAGAAAGAGATAGGAACAAAATGCTTTTGGACTGCATTTCAGTGTGGATGAGTGAAACCGTGGATATTGGTCACGTGGATATGGGGAACCTACTTCTAGGAAGCTATTAGCACCACGCACAACATTTTCATATCTATTAAATCACAGCCTTGAACACTTATGGAGAAAGGCAGACACCTTCCCCACTTTTAGAACTTCCTTTAGCCTCATTAACAAGTAAATGACTTGTCTTTTTGCCAAGCAGTCTGATGAATCAATAAAACCAACCCTGAGATTAGACAAGACAGTGGATAATGCACTCCTGCCAAATAAATTCTAAATAAACTTTACGGTCTACAAATTGTGTGGGAATGCAGCAAGACAGACTCCCCTCTTCATAACCTCTTAAAGGCAGAGGCGTATCTAGGGTGGGGCAATAAGAACACGTGCCCTGGGCGCCAATGCCAACGGGGGTGCAAAAAAGCCATGCCGGAAGATATAGGAGCAGCAGAGAAGGAGAAAGCTGTCCTAGGGGCAGGGGCACAACTTCCACGCTTGCCTTAGGCACTGATTTTGTTCAACACGCCTCTGCCTGAAGGGAGATTATAGCCAAGCCCCACTTTGGCCTACGTACAAGCCACAAATTATGGCTGGAGCCAGTCTGGCTAACAATTGCTGAAGGAGCACCACCATTCTCCAAGCCCCAAGCATCAAGTGTGGGCCAAAAAGGGGTGCTACTGTATTTATTTACCTGATTTATATCCCACTCTTCTCCTAGAACTGGGATGTAAGATGATTTACGAGATAACTTAAAAGGTTCCAGGGTAAACACTATAAATTGTAGCATGTTCAAACAAAAATAAAACCAGTTATACTCCAGTATAAAACCACTAATCAAAGCTGTTTAATAAACAGTACATCAAGTAATCAGTTGCTGAATACCTACCCAAACAGAAATGGATGAGAGAGGAGGTAATGTATTTTGGAAGGGAACTCCAAAATCTAGGAGCCACCAAGAAGGCCATCCCTCGACTTTTCCTTATCCCTGAACCCCACAACCCAAGGACAAGTCTGGGAACTGGCCTTCATCATCAAAAAGGTGCCTCTGGGTGATCACACAAGCTCTGGCCTTTTCTGCGTGCTAACAAGTAATAGTGAAATGTGCAAAATAAAGACAGAAAGAGGCAAACACAGCAACATACTAACACATTAATGTCTGCTTCTGCCCTAGGGTGCCCACATACGTAAGAAGACAAGGCTCTTATACATTTATTACCTTTATTACTTATTTGAAGGGATGTCATGTCGAGGAGGGAGCAGGCTTGTTCTCTACCGCTCCAGAAACTAGGACAAGGAGCAATGGATTCAAGCTGCAAGAAAGGAGATTCCACCTGAACCTCAGGAAGAACTTCCTGACGGTCAGGGCTGTCCGGCAGTGGAATCTGCTGCCTCCATGGAGTGTGGTGGAGTCTCCTTCTTTGGAGGTTTTTCAGCAGAGGCTGGATGGCCATCTGTTGGGAGTGCTTTGATGTGGGCTCCTGCATGGCAGGGGGTTGGACTGGAGGGCCCCTGTGGTCTCTTCCAACTTTATGATTCTATGACCTTTATTACCTTTAACTGTTGTGTGCAATGGGGAGTTTCAACAGGAATTACTGGTCAGACAAGCAGTGGTGGAAAGAGAGGGGACCATGGGCTGCATATGGCCTCATATGGCCCCTGCCATCTTTACCATGTCTTGCTTAGCCTGACTGTAGCCATTTTACAGTACTTTCTTCACAGCTGCATTCCTTTCGATGTTCAGGTAAAGGCAGAAGGGAGATGAACCAGTGTCATTCAAGAGACTGAAACGAGATACAGTACGAGAGTGCTACGCATTTGGAAAAGACCTGGCAGGGGCAGGAGGCATTCTAAAAAGTGAAACTGTCTGCTCATTGCCAGTTCTGACAAGCATGCTGTCTGTGTTCTGAACGTAATCTTTAAAAAAATTTTTTAGATATCCATGAAGACTGCTTATTGAGTCAGCTTCAGACAAGACTACAGTACAGGCATACCTCAGTTAACAAAGCTTCTGACAAAGAAGCTCCTTTTTGCAAAGTCTTTTTTCTGCCTACCCGGTCTGTACTCTTTTCCTTCTTGTCCTCTGTTTTGCTGGAAGGAGTTGTGATTTTGTTTTTGTTTTATTGTGTTTAAAAACCAGCACTGGAACTGAGAGGGTGGTGGGGACTGGCGATACACAGGCCATTTCCACACTACACTGTTACAGTGCTATTATTCCACTTTCAACATCCTATGGGATCCTGGGGTTTGCAGTTTAGGGAAGGGCATTGAGAATTCTCAGACAGAGGGTTCTTTGGCCTCAGTAAACTACAAACCCCAGAATTCCACAAGTGGAATTCTGCAAGTGGAATAATAGCACTATAACAGTGCAGCGTGGAAATGGCCACAGGCTTTCAGTTGACGGGTTGTAGCACTGTAGCCATTTCTGCACTAGACTGTTATAGCGATATGATTCCACTTTCAACAACCTATGGAATCCTAGGGTTTGCAGTTTTGAGAGGGGCCAGCAGGCTGTTAGGAGCTTATTACAAACTTGCTTGAAGGAAGGTCCTAGTTTTTGCTATGTCACTCCTGCTTGAATCTTACTGATAACTAGAACTACATGAAACATGGTAACAGCTGTTTGAAAGTAGAAACCTGTCAGGAACTGAATCCACATACACACCTAGTACAGTGCATAAACACTATTTATCTGGAGTGAGATACATCGTACAAGACTTCAGTGAGAGGACTAAAGTTCAAAAGCAATAGCAAATACTTAAGAATCCCATCCTTCCCCCTCCCTCTTTCAAGAGACCTTGAAGCAGTGAGAGCCTGGCAGAGCTTATCGGTGCATTTCTAGCATTTGTTTGCCTAATGGTCTCTGGTTCCTAGGTTTTCCTTGCAAGCAAGCTGCTACCTAATGCTGGACTACATATCCCGTTACTATAATATAGAGGGCATCCCAAAGCAGTGCAACAGAGAAAGGAGAAACAAACTACCAGGACTTTTGTGTTAGGGAGAGAGGTCTAAAACCTCCAGCATTGCTGAATTTCACTGCTAGTTGTTACTGCCCTGGCTAGCCCAAGCTTTGGGGGACATAAAAAGATCTCTTGATATCAATAATTCAGCCTCACATACCCATTCCCTTCTACGTGCTTGCGAGGCCCCCGGACAAGCACGCACACAAGCTCGGCCGATAATCTCCGTAATATTCCAACACAATACAGTCAGGTCAGAAATAGCCAACTCGCAGCTTTAGGAGACCTCAAGGCAAGTACCTCCATTAGGTATGCATGCAGCTTTCAAACAATCCTCTGCCCCGCGCTGGCAGCTTGATGATCGGACTATACAACGCTCAAGTACTCCGCATTTGCATACCGGCTATCCTATTGACAATTTGGCTATAACTCAATCATTCAAATTCTGACCTTTCGGAGGTTTTGTCTCCAGCCCCAAATCTATTGTTCTCCCCAAGTCCGACCTAGCCTGCGGTCACAATTCTCCTTATAAAAACCCCTGACTTTGAGCGCTTCCTTGGATCGCTCTTGGCTTCCATCCCGCCTTGCTGTCGGTTTGTCCAGCGAGCCTTCCCCTCAGCTCCACGTGCTGAGCTCCACGCTCACCAGCTTCACCGCTTCCAACCAGGCTTCAGTATACGTGAAGTATCACCCAAACCAACAACTCTTCTAAAAACCCCTCTATCCCACTCCAACCTTTATTTCCTTAGTTATCTTGTGTGAGTGTGCCGCATACACTGTTTGATTGTGTTTTTAATAAAACCATGTTTATTATTTCAACTTCTGTGTGCTCCTTGACTCGGCCTGACCCCATAGACATAGGGTTCAAGATCCTGCTAAGTTACCCTGCCTCTCGTAACACTAAAGCAGTGCTCTGAGCTAATCTTCCCCACCTATTGTTGAGCACATTTTGGTGTCCCTCATGGGACCCCCAGTAAACAGGGTAACAGAGTAACCTTTCCCAGGCATGGAACCACTGGAAGAAAGAATCTGAACTCTATCTAGATCTTGTCTTGCAGTAAGAGGATGAGAAGCAAAAAGTAAAGCTATTACATTTACCTTATAGGAGGAAATGGGCAAGAAGTATCCAATTTTTTTGGCCTTGGGCCCTGGATGCACTCTGGAAAGCACTGGCTGAGTGCTGGATACCCAAATAAAATGAAACAGTGGAATGTCACCATTTCTCCAAGAAGCAGCAGGGTGCTGAAGATGGTTTAGATGGCTGTGTTACAGAATTAAGGACTCTAGTAGCAACTTGTAATTTTGGAGTGATAACCATCTCTTATCAGATACAGAGTAGTATGTGGAACAAGAGATGAGCATCTCTGTGAATGACAGTTGCACGGAGCAGATTTAACACTAGATTGCTGCCTGAAAATGGGCAGCGCAGCAGAATTTTCTAAAGAAGGAATCAGATTGTTAGCTGCCATACTAGTGGCTCAGGTGTAGATTGTCCAACACTTGAGGCGCTGCCATAAGCAGAACAGGCAAACTAGTGAAGGTACAATGCCAATATTGTGGGAAACAACATGTAAAACAGAAAAGAAAAATTCCCAGCTTATGGACAGCTATGCAAAGCATGTGGCAAACCATATCATTTTAAGAGCCAGTGCTGGAATGGGGACAAAATCCAGAGACAGACAGTAAAAGCTGTGTAGGAGCATAGTGATTAACCTGGACATTCAGAGGATGTCCTGAGCCTGACTTTGGGATTTCCAGATCATGATGTCCACATAGAGGGGGAAATGCTGGCAGTAATGCCTATTCTTCCACACTTTTTGCGTATATGCTGTTGGACAAAAACCAGTTCATTTTCAGCTGTAATGTCTTGTCTTAGCTTAACTCAATAAGCGGTCTTCATGGATAGGTCCAGAAAACAGTTATTAAAGATTAACTTCAGAATGTCAGGAACAGAATCCACACACAAATAATATGATTCATAAAGTACTATTTATTTGGAGTGAAGTACATATAATGACTTGTGATTGAGCTTAAAATCCCCCCCCCAAGACCCCTCCCTCATATGGAGGTCCTGGGAATCTGGCTGCTCTTATCAGTGCATTCCATTCCAATGCCAGGCACTGTTCACCTAACTGTTCTCAGCTACATCTACTACATACTACATAGCCCATTAACATATCATGGGGGGTAACCCGACACAGAATGCAGACAACATCCTTGCTGAGGATGCACAAACAATTCCCCTTTTTTGAACATCTCTTGCCCTTCCCAGCTCTTTCCCTCTTACATTCCATTCTCATGCTCTAGCCTGTACCAGGCAGTTGGAACCAGCCAGCTACAAGCTCCTACTGCTCAAACTTCAAGGGATGCTCAGTCTTGAAGGAAAGATAGCAAAATGTATAATAAGGTATGGCTAAGACAGTGCCCTCTGACATCAGCTGGATTTTTGGGCAAACTGCAATGTCCCATCAGAGACATTAAGGCCCTTTTCGCACGGCACTTCCGATGCAAAAGGGCCCCTTGAGTGTCGTGTAAATGTGAGGAGCGGTCCACACGACGCACTCGCATTTGTGCGATGCTCAAGGGCCTGATGTGGACCACACATGCACTGTTTCATTTTTGGCTTGAAGCCGAAAATGGTGCGCAGTCGGGCATCACTTCGGGACCCCGCACGGACTTACCTTGTGTGTGGAGCCTCGGGAGCCGGGCCGATCGCACTTCCTGTCCAGCGCAGCCTGGAAAGGTCCCAGGCTGCACTGCGAAAGGAAGAGTCGGGGCTCTCGCGCGAGCAGGAAGCTCGTGCGGAGCCGAAGAAGCAGGGAAGTGAGAGTCTCTCTCCGGAGGCTGCTGTTGCGAGCCCCACACCCCAGCACCGCGAAAAGGTAAGGTGCGAAAAGGGTCTAAGTAGAGAAAAGACAGACACTGAACCAAGTTACCTTATGCTTATTGTGTACAACAAGAGTATATATCAAAACCTGTTGGCAAGTACAGAATTAAGGTTCACAATCCAAAGAACAATAAAGCAACATCACTTAGAATTTGTTACTGTGAAAAGGGATGAATTTAGACCACTGCTAGGGTGCAAAGCTGTGCAAGTACAATTCAAGTACAAATTCAAAATAAAAATTTATACAGTACAGATGAGAGAGCAGAGCCAGCCAACAATGAAGAAGATACTGAAAAAAAAAAAAGGGGGATATATTTTAGAGAGGATAACTGTCAGGGAAACTGAAACTTGAGTTATGCCCCACTGTGGAACCAGTGAAGAATCTCAGAAGAAGGGTATTGGCAGAACCACTGAAGCAGGAACTGGCCGGTCTACCAGCTAAAGGCGTAATTGTTCCTGTACATATTAGTACAGCATGGATCAACAGCCTAGGAGTCATCTGTAAACCCTCAGGGATGTTGTGCTTCTGTGCTGATCCTAAATCATTAAACAGAACTCTAAGTCACAGCCATTACCCTCTAACAGACACTGAAGATGTACCGTGTTTCCCCCAAAAATAAGACATACCCATAAAATAAGCCGTAGCAGGATTTCTAAGCATTTGCGCAATATAAGCCATACCCCGAAAATAAGACATAGTGATAGGCGTGGCTATGCAGTGTACCGGTGCGGGCAGCCCCATCAACAAGGTCGGCTCCCCCTGTCAGGTCCCGGTCATTCTGTGCGTGCTACAAGCTAAGGCATAGAGGGAGACAGGGTAGAAGCAGCAGGAGGAAGAAGGGGGAGCGAAAAACCAAAGGTTCCCAAGTTTCGCAAACTTTCTTTTTCTCCTCCCTCCAACCCCTCCCTCGCAGAATCCATCCTGGATATAGAATTCCTTTGGATGCTTTCCTTTAGTCACTCCCCCCCTCTTTCCACTGTACACTCCGGACCCCACCTCTCCCCCCCACCTCCCTCCCCTTTACACAACTTTGTAAGACAACCCCCCCCCCGGCGTTCCCCCCTTTGTGCTCTTGAATCTAGCGAAGGTTAAGGAAGGGGAGGGGAAAGCCCCAAAACAGATCCAGGAAAGGAGACCCAAAACAACGCGCCAGCCCGCCCGATCCTCCCAACCATTGGAGGGGACGAGGGAGGGATTACACCACCATGCTGAAGCCGAGAGTAAGGAGGTTTGGGGAGGGGAAGGGAATCCTGCTTGTTTGCAAACACGACGGTGGGCGGAGGTGGTCGAGACGGGTGGCGTTAAGGAGGAACTGCAAGGAAACGGGCTGCCAAGGGATCGAGGCGGAGGAGGGAAGGCTGGACTTAACTTTATTTGAATAAATGTAGATTGTTGTTGTACCATACTTAATAAAAATAAGACATCCCCTGAAAATAAGCCATACTGTGTCTTCTTGAGGAAAAATAAATATAAGACAGTGTCTTATTTTCGGGGAAGCACGGTAGTATGTGAAGTATCCTGAACATTTGATGCAAAGAAAGAATTTTAGCACCTACAGTTGGACACAGATTTAAGCTAACTGATCTTCTTCGTAACTTCGGCAGGTATTGCTGATTACAAATGCAAGTGGGCATCAGCGCTTCCCCAGATTTCTTTCAGCATAGACTAAATTAGGACCTGGAGAATGTTCCTGGCCTGAAAATCATCGCTGATGACATACATACTGATTGTGGGAGAAGGAGATACTGAAAAAGTAGCAGTAGGAGATATAACTAAAAAAAAACCCACACATTTTTTGAAAGGTTCAAGCAAAGAAATATAAAACTAAAGCCAAATAAATTTGGGCTGCAACTAAGGGAAATGGTTCCATTGGTCATTTGTTGAAAGCAAAGGGCCGGAAGAGGATCCATTGTGAGTTAGGAAAAGGCAAGATGAGAGGGTAGAAAGAAGCTTAATAGGGTGGGTGGCTAATATAAATCTTCAAATTTTGGGGGAATAAAAATCTGACAAATTAAAAATAACAAAAGATAAAGTCTTTTTTGATGGGCAAACTCCAGAATTTTTGGTGGGAGCATGGTACTCGCATTTGAACTGTTTATCCACACATAAGATTTATATTAAGAAAAAGCACAAGCGTTAAGGGGGGGGACATTTGTCACACGTGACCGGTACTTGTTTTGAAATAATCGTTTTTCTTACATCTAGGATTACCTTACAAAGTTTCCGAGGGATTAGCTGTGTTAGTCATTTGCAGCAAAACCCACAAGACCTTGTATCTATCGTAGCTAACTATATCTTCCCCTGAAAGACTAACAACTTTAATTTGATGTAAGATTTTGTGGTTTACAGCCCACTTCATCAGATGTGTGGAGTTTTGGCTCAGTTAACAGATCTTTATACATGAGACTGGAGCAGAAGGAGGTAATTAGTGGGTCAGGAGGGCATGGAAATTGAAAAAAGTACAAGCATTTATCATAATTATCTTAACTGGCAGTAACAAACAACACGTCTGTGGGAGAACAGGTTCCCAGCTTAGAAGGGCTGCTTAGCTTCTACATTTGTTGAAAAGTCAAAATAGTGAAAGAAAATTAGACTGTTTTCTAGTTATAATAAAATATTTGTTGTGTATTTCAAAGCAGATTGGGCCATGTTTATTTCTTTGAATTACTGCCTCTTTTCTTTCTCTTTTGCCTGGTGAATCAGGTGGCTGTCACTCCCAGGAGACTCTTGTGGCATTTTAATGGATGTTAGTGTTTCATTATTGGTGAAAAATTGATGGCAGAAAATAATGATCTGATGAGAATACCAATGGAAGTGTCCGTGTGTAATAATGTGTTAATATTATGGTTGTTTTTATTTGTTCTGTATTAGAATCATAAAATCATAGATCTGGAAGAAACCACAATGGTCATCAAATCCAACCCCCTGCCATTCAGGAATACCCCATCAAAGCACACCTAACAGATGGCCATCCAGCCTTTGTTTAAAAACTTCCAAAGAAGGAGACTCCGCCACACTCCACCACAGCCTATTGCATTGTCAAACAACTCTTATAGTCTGGAAGTTCTTCCCAATGTTAGTAGATTCTCTTTTCCTGAAGTTTGAGTCTGCTGTTCCATGTCCTAGTCTCTGGGGCAGCAGAAAACATGCTAGCTCCATCCTCCATATGACATCCTGTTACCCTGACTTCTGGGAGTCCCCTGAGGGACACCTTGATTCACTCCAAAAATGCAAAGACTGGGGGAATTAGCGGAGAACTGGCCTTGGCAGAACGAAGGGTAGGGTAACCCAGCGAGACCTTCAACCCAATTTTTACGGGGTCAGACCAATGATTAAAAGTAAGCTGAAATGTGTTTTTATTGGGGGAATTCACTCATGCATGCACATAAGATACATACAGTCAGCATTCACACAAGAGCTAACTGAAAGAGTAAGGGAGAAAAAATTATAGAGACACAGAGGGGTTTGGGAGGATTTATAATTACCAATCCAGAAGAGAAGTGACGAGCAGAAATGTGTTTTCACTTAGGTATGACCTAAGGACAGTTCTCGTTCAGGAGCCAGACGGACAGAATGATAGGTAGGCCTTTGAGAGACTGCATTGAGCATCCTGAAATCAGGGGTATTTGTACCCTGAAAATAGCCTGTGGCAGTGAAGGTTCCAGATGCAAGAAAAAGGGAACCTGTTGTGGACAATGGGGTCTGGAGTGCACTGATTGGTTTCAATGTCTTGGCTGAGAGGGGGTTTCTGAGCTATCTGCAGTAGGATATGCACACAGTAGGGGTCCTGGGCACCTTATTGTTTTCTGGTGTTGGCAGTTGATAGGATTAGCTCAGAGCCAGTGAGTCAGGCTTTCTTGGCTAATTTCAGAGAACTTCTGACCTGGCCATGCTGGGGTCCTCTCTGACCTACTCCCAGCCCGTGTCCCTTTCTTCCACATGCCCTTGCCAGCCATAAGTATAATTTATATTTTATGCCAACACATCTGCCAATTAACATATTTTGCCAATGAGACCATATCAAAATGTGGGGGTGTATGGCCTGGTAACAATCCCTTCAAATATTTAAATATAGCTATCATGTCACCCTTTAACCTTCTCTTTTCCAAGCTAAACATACCCAGCTCCCTAAGCCACCCCTCATGGGGCATGGTTTCCAGATCCTTTACCATCTTGGTCGTCTTCCTTGATGGCATAGCATATGGAAAAATAAATTGTTATAAGTGGTTGAAAAATATTTAGCAGATGGAGAAGTAAAATATGTGCCTTCTAGCAAGAGAGGAAAAGAGGTAAGAGGCCCCAGAAGAGAAAAACAAAATTTCTAGTTGACAGGGACCAGCTAGAGCAAAGAAAAGCAAAGTCACCTTTGGTACACTTGGTACAACACAGAGCTGAAGAACAAACTTTCAGTACAGATACAAATTTAACTTCTCAGGACAGAAGAGAGCAAACTCTGAATAGTAAGTAGCTTGCGTCAGTATGAGTTTGTGAGTTTTAGCCAGTAAGAAGTGTCAGTGTGTATTGTTTGGAAAGAAAGAGGAAGTGTATAAATTCCAGATGAAATTTTTTTCTAGGCTGACTCATCTTTGGAGCATGGTCAGTCCAATTGCGCACTTGTTTCAATTAAATTCTGTCTTCTCACTTCACTCAAACTCCCTGAGTTGTTTTATTGGCGCAAAGCTCAGGGAAAAGCAGTTTTGTGGCAACAGTTCTCTAGACACGTTCCAGTTTGTCAATTACCTTTTTAAACTGTGGTGCCCCGAACTGCACACAATATTCCAGGTGGGGTCTGACCAAAGCAGAATAGAGTGGTACCATCACTTCCCTTGACTTAGACACTACACGCCTATTGCTGCAGCCCAGAATCACATAGGCCTTTTTAGCTGGCGCATCACACTGCTGACCCTTGTTCAGCTTGTGGTCTACTAAGATTCCTAGATCTTTTTCACATGTACTGTGGTCAAACCTTGTCTCATTCATCCTATAATTGTGCATTTCTTTTTTTCTGACTAAGCATATACCTTACATTTCTCCCTATTGGAATTCATTTTGTTTAGTTTTGGCCCAGCTCTCTAATCATTTTGCATTAGGAATGTACATGTCTACTTTACATATTTTATCTGTTTGTATTAATCACCACCACAAGTGGGTTTACTGAGAATTCAGAGAATCTCAGAGAATTTACCATGAGGCTGCACCGTAAATTCCAAGTCCAGCAGAGATTTGAAGCTGGGTCTACCTATTCCAAATCCAGCACTTTAAACATTATTGTCTACTAGTTCTCTCAGATCAGTTGTAAATATAAAAAAAGGATATGAAATTTGAAAGACAGTGGAATACAAAAAATACAACAATTAATGTGCCTAATCTGAATAACTGGAATAATGTCCATAATATGCATATCAGATGATTGGATTTCAGAAAGTGGAATGTGGCAACTGTAACAGATCATAACTTCCTTCTCCTTCTCTCCCCCAAAGGGAACCAAGAAACAAGTTCTAGAGGGTTTCTAGCCCTTCAAAGCAAGTTTTGGATGCGTGTAGGAAGCTGCAGTGGAAAGGAAATGTCCTTTATGTAGCTCCCACTATGTTCTGCTGTTTTACCATACTGAAACCTGTCTAGCACATCCTGAATTCTCATGGATTACCAAACCAGTCATGAGCTAGTGTAATGTAGTGGTTTGGGTGTTGGACACTGGAGACCAGAGTCCAAAATCTCTGCTCAGCCAGTGACCTTGGGCTAGTCACACTCTCTGAGCCTCAGAGGAAGGCCATGGTAAACACCCTGTGATAGGCTTGTCTTAAGGTCACCGTAAGTCTGAAATGACTTGAAGGCACAGAATAACAACTGCCAAGCCACTAATTTTCCCCTGCTGTCCCAAAAGGGGAGAGGAAAAGAAGCTGCTTTAATTATCATAGCAAATAACTTTTCAGGACATTTTTAAAGTGCAGTTCAATGATTCTGACTTCAGATGTCACTGAGCGGATGAAAGAAATGAGCCTTAACCCAGTGAATAACTGATGCTCCCAGCATCGCACTGCTTTTCTGACAAACATCACAAACCAGAGTTGGCCGTTTGAAGGCAGTAATTTCACATTCCTATTTCTGGCCTTCACTGGGGACAAGGCATTGTTTAATGTGTTATTTCTGAAAACCTTGAGAGAGGCCATTAAGGCTTATGGAAATACTATTTTGAAAACAATGACAAGCAGAAAAGTTAAGAAAACGCATAACAATTTGGTTGAGAGAAGTTTCAAGGACCAGTTACTGCAGTGTAGACAAGAATTAGCCTGGTGGTTTGGCTAAGAGAGTGTTACACGTCACATTGATAATTAAAAGGGAGCTTTTATGTCTAAGGCTGCAATTCTGTACACATTTACCTGGAAGTAAGTTCCACCCAATTACTTCTGAGGAGACCTACCTTGGATTGCCTTCCAGAGAAATACTTTAAAAAAAAAAAGAGTGAGAGAGACGCCTGAACCTTCTGCAATTGTCCACTTTCGTTGTAAGGATTACTTAGGCCATTTCCACACTATACTATTATAGTGCTACTAGCATATTTATCCGGTGTTGCCTGGGATTTTATTTTCCTCTTAAGAAGTTACCAAGCTGTCTTCTCCAGTACCAGTGCCATCTGTATTCAGAGTTATTTACATACATAGTTTGGGTTCCTGAGGGAAATACACTGTCCTCCTCCTTGCTGCTAGGCCTCGTCCATAGTAACCGGCCTATTCCAGTACCTGTAATTTATCCCCATATCCCCCAATCCACAGTTGTTAACATGACAGGGGTTGGGATGCCTGGGACGTTATTTTCTCATAGGTAATACTTCTTATAAATACCTTAGGAATTACCTTACCTTACCTTAGGAATTAGATGCGGTTGAAATACACATGGATTTGAGATCCATTCTCTTTAATTCCTCAAACTGCCTTGTCCAGTATCTGTAACTAATTCCCCAAACTCTTTTCCCCATATTCCCCAATCCAATCTGTATTCAGAGTTATTAACACACAGAGGTTGGGTTCCTGAGGGAATACACTGCCCTCCTCCTTCTTGCTGCTAGGTCTCATCTCCATAGCAACTGGCCTGAGCTCTCTGGTTGAGAATTCCAAAGGCCCCTCCCTGAACTGCCAGTCCCAGGATTCCATAGAATCTTCGAAGGCAGCCTATCATATGAGGTCTTCTCGCCTCACACAGCCACACAGCCACACATGTGAGGTTTGTGCCTGCCTGATGTAGACAAACAGACAAGATCACTCACAAACTTTGACTTTTATAATGTAGATTATTCCACTTTCAACCTCCTCTGGAATCCTGGGGTTTGCAGTTTAGAGAGGGGCATTTAGGATTCTCAGCCAGAGAGCTCTTTGGTCTCAGTGAACTACAAGCCCCAGAATTCCGCAGGATGTTGAAAGTGGAATAATAGCACTATAACAGTGTAGTCTGGAAATGGTTCTTAAAAGTGAGATTTGCCACTTTGGCCCACCTCTCTGCCATTGACACCCATCCCTCTCCAAGGTAATGGTGAAACTGAAACAACCCTAGGACTACAGACCATACCATCTCCATACTATTTTGCAGTGATGTAGACTCGAGTTGATAGCGTCAGACTCAAGTCGGACTTAAGTTGCTTCAGTGACTCGACTCGGACTTGCCTTGGCCATAATGATACACTAACTCGACTCGACTCGACTCAAGACTTGTATATTTTTAATGACTGACTTGATGCCCTTGGTTCGGTGACATAACACCTTCATCCAGAACTCTTGTGACTTTGAACAAGGCCTCCATCTCTTTTCGCCTACTGGTCACAGGACAGTCTATCTCAAGCCCAAAGTGTGGATGCATTTCTCAGAGGGGAACAGCAAACGGGTGAGGCAATGGGCTTGAGGTCTGCCCAGCAGCCTGTCGCCACTGCATATCGAGGGAGCCTTCTAAAACATTTCCTAAGGGCAGAAGACAAGACTCACCCCAGACTGCAGGGTGCATTTCTCAGAGGGGAACAGCAAATGTGACAGGCAACGGGCTTGAGGAAGAAGGATCCTTCCTTCTAAAGCTTTTGAATCTTCAGTAATGGGGAGTAAGAAGGATCCTATTCCCCACTTCTGAAGCTGCAGATGGCAAAATTGCAAATGTGGAGAGCCGACTCTGCTTAAATTGTTAAAACTGAATTTATTTCTCTCTGTCCAATAATTCTGGAATTTTGGTTGGGGTATAAAATTGGCTTCCAGACTTGAGACTTGACTTGAAAGTATCTTCAAGGACTTGAGACTTGACTCGAGACTTGAAGGTAGAGACTTGAGACTTGGAGCAAAAGGCTTAAATACATCACTGCTATTTTGTACTTTGAGATAACATGGAAAGCCAGTATGTTAAAAGGGAACGTTTTGTTGATTGTTGTTGTTTATTTAATTAGAAATGGTCTCAGGCCTGTATGGGTCACTCCTCATTCCATCTTTCAGGGGAAGTACATAGTGAAAGGACAGGCATTTCCTTCTATAGCGGGACCTTTGTTAACATGAAGGAAATGGCAATATGGAAATGCCTTAGATTTCATAGGGCTTCTATAGCAGAGGAAGATTTGGAATTGCTGTTCTTTAAACCACAAAGTTACTCTGCAGATTAAAATTGTGTTTTATTCAGTCTTTACTCCTCTCTTCTAAATTTATGGAGCTCCAGGAGTGCACTTGTGTCCTGTCTTTCTGTTTTTCATCTGATCCTGTCTTTTCGGAATTACTAGAAGCATCTGACATCAGGCAGCAGCATATTACATATACAAGATCTGCTTTTCCATGGCACCATACATAGGGGCAGAATACTAAACCAAAATCCCACAAATTCCATCATTTATCTTAGTCAGCCCTAATGAACTGCATCTGTTAGAGGAGGAGGCAGGAAGGGGGAATAGCTGCAACGATCCCAAATTTGCTTAATTTCTGACACAGGGTACTCACTGAATGTCAACTAGTTTTGCCGTTCTGGTACACGTGCTTGATGAAAAATGCCCTCCAACATATCACAGATGAGGACCAGGAAACATGTGGCCAAGCAACATCAGAATGTGCTCAAGATGGGAAAAGTTACAAATGAGGAAGGACACACAGAAGAGGCTGCTGCTTTTGCTTTTGCCTGAGCCTACTGGGAAGGATAAGATTTTCCACCTTTCTTCCTCCTCAGCTGAGTTAATTGCTTGGAAACTACTCTTGCACTCAGTCTGCAGCAACTGAAATAAGCTGAAGGCCATATTAGGGGAGAAAGAAACTATGATATTTAAAAATCAGCTGATAAAGAAGGATAACAGAATTAACTGGGACTGTTCCTACCAAATTTATCACTGGTAATGATAAAATAAAAGGTGAGAAGCTTTTGGTCAAGAGGGAAAACTCCCACATTCCCTGGGAATAAACCTATACATCTCAAAATACAGTAATATTTTGCGCTGATTATTATTGAACTTCAGGATATTGTGAACATGGTTGTTGTATTTGCACTTTGCAATTATAGCAGTTTGATCCCACTTCAAGCTAGCAGGACTGTATGGTAGGGAATCCTGGGATTTATAGTTTGGTTGGATATCTGAAATTCTCTTCTAGAGCACTCTAGTGCAGTCCCTTAAACTGCATCACTACTACAGCTCTCTAACAGAGGATTCTGTCCCTCACCAAACTACAAAATCCAGGGTTCTATAGGAAAGAACTGCAGCAGTAAACATGGTTTCAAACTATTCTAAATATGCAGTATAGGTACACTTGAGACCGGTGCAGGAGAAAAGGAGCAGACCCTCAAAGAGCCATACAATGCTACTATCTTTGGTCTCGTCACATTGCAACCTGGCCAAGTTATTTAGTTCATGCAAGAGCATGTCACCCCTTTTCTTGTCCTATGGTCAGACCCTTTGTGATCTCCCCTTGAGCTCTGGAGCCATAAGACAAAGGATTCCAATAAGAAAAAAAAATATTTAAAACAAAGGATTATGAGCACGTAAATGTGCACAATTTAGCAACACTGGAGACTATCTGGACTTCCCTCGGCAAACTCACAGCCTGTTAAATGCTTCATTAATCCTTCTGCAACGACAGATTCTGTCTTTGTTTTCTCAGGATCTGAATCCCAAGGCACCTGTCAGGGAATTAAAAATTGACCACCAATATGTGCTGCTAGAACTTACCAGGCAGATCTGCGCAGAACTTTGTGTGTGTGTTGGTGTGTGCATATAAAATTTTTTTCTTGTGAATTGTTGAGTGCTAATATGAATAAATAATGAAAGAACTGTCTTTTTTTCCCCCTGAATTCACCAATGTTGTGAAGGCACACTGAGAGGTGAAGAAAAATAGCTGAGAGAAAAGGAGGGAGGGTATAATAATCCTCAAGGGAAGGACTTTTTGCTTCCAAACAGAAGCCATAAAGAAATTTTTAAAAAATGCTCCAAAATGTTGGACGTGTCCTTCAGGGTCCTAAATCTTTAATGCATGGGCTTCTGAAATTTTCCACATCCAAATTTCTTCCCAAAATTGGGACTTCTGAATTAATCAGTCTTTCAAAGTTGAGCCAAAGCAGTGCTAATCTTTCATTGTTAGGTTCCTCTTTAAATATCAAATCTTGCAGAGAGGACTGTGTACTAGCAGCATTAATTTGCCCTTCTGTGAAATTAGTTTACTCATACTGTTCAACACATCTGCATTACAGAACCACTCCTGTCCGAGGATAAAATGCTATGAAACAGTAATGAAATTTTTGTGCAACTGTACCTGGATTAATATTTCTGGTCTTTTACACATGCACTTGTGTATGTGGATCAAAATCTGCAAAAACAACAACATAGCTTTGATATGGCTATACACACAAGGTTTCTTTGAGCAGGAGTTCACTGATATGTAAGACTGCGGTGGGGGAGTTGCATGCTCTGAGAAACAAGAGGTTCTAAGTGCAGCAGTGCTGCTGGTAAGGTCTCCTATGTCAGGCATTGCAGAGGAGCCACATTAAATTGCCGTAAAGCTACTGGACAGCAGCAGTAGTGGGGTGTGGCACTTGCAGACAATCTCTCTGAGACAACAGTAGTGGCACCACAGCTAACACTTGTCAGTACTCTGCAAAGGGAGGTACAGTAAACCCCTCTTGAATGTCCTTTACCACAAAATCCTGTTAGATAGTCCAAAATGAAACAAGTGATAATGCCAGAAGATAAGTCTCTGAGGTTGGAAGGCACTCGGTGAACTTCAGGGGTAGAGCAGAGGACAACAAGTAGCACTGTGGCTAATGACACAACTGATCATAGAATCGTAGTTGGAAGAAACCCCAGGGGCCATCCAGTCCAACCCCTGCCATGCAGGAACACATATCAAAGCACTCCAGACAGATGGCCATCCAGCCTCTGTTCAAACACGTCCAAAGAAGCAGACTCCACCACACTCTCAGGCAGCATATTCCACTGCTAGACAGCTCTGATTGTCAGGAAGTTCTTTCTGAGGTTCAGGTGGAATCTCTTGTCCTGTAGTTTGAATCCATTGTTCCTTGCCCTAGTCTCTGGAGCAGCAGAAAACAAGCCCACTCCCTCTGCAACATGACATTTCTTCGTATTTAAACGTGGCTATCATGTCCCCTCTTAACCTTCTCTTCTGCAGACTAAACATCCCCAGCTCCCTAAGATACTCCTCACAGGGACTCAGACCAAAAGGATGTTCAGCTTCTGGCATGCTGAGAGGTGAACAGAAAGTCCAAAGCCGCACAACACATTATAAGAATGTGGAATGGGAAAGACAGACATAGACCCTTTCTGCACGAGGCGAGGGAATCGCTCCGTGCCATTACTTACCGCTTCTTCTGGGGTCCAAAGCAATGCGGACTGTCCCTGAAGCCCTTCCGCAGCCTTCTACTTGGTCCAGGGCGAATCGGAGCAGTGTGAGGTCTGTAGATCTGCACTGCTCCGGCTTCCAAAATGGCAGTTCCGGCTTCCAAAATGGCAGCTTCCGGTTGGTCGTGGGTCCCAACCAACCGCTGAAACTCACCACACCTAAAGCCCACCCTCCGCAGATTGCAGGCTTGCATTGGTGTGAGCCTGTGAATCTGCACAAGGGAGCAGGAACGCAATTGCACGTTCCAGGAAAATAAACACCTGTTTTTTGCGGTCTTCAGAAAATATGCTGGGGGACCACTTGGGGTCATTTTGGAGCGGACTGAGGTGCGGATCTCCAGTAAGTAGTCCACTCCTAGTCCACTCCAAGGTGCAGACGGCCTCCGTGAGAGGACGCACTGTCCCGTCCTAATTGCCTGGTGTGGAAAGGGCCATAGTAAAACAAGAAATGGAGCATATAAATATTGCAATACTTGGGGTGAAGGAGGTGGGACTATCAGCAGCAAGTCCATCTCTAAAAATAGATTAATAGATTAATCTAAAAATAGATTAATCATAAGTCGAGACAGTCCATCATTTATTTCTGAGTCAAGTCCAAGTCGAGTCCCTGAAGTGACTTGAGTTGGACTTGAGTTCGTGTCAATCGTCTAGAGTCTACATCACTGGTAAGCAGAACCTTCCATTTTAGTTTCTAAAACTTGGTGTTGTTTTGTATTTTTTTTTTTTGTCTTTCTTTCTTTTGTCTCTTCTTGCCTTCTTCAGCTGGGTGGGGGAAGAGATAGGAGGGAAAGAGATTTTGTGTCTGCACCTGCTTTCATCACAGGCCAACCACAGTGAATACAGACCACATCTTTTATTGATAAGAGCACCCTGGAGTTTGAAACATGGAGGGAATGCATCAAAAACCCTGCCATGATTCCCAAAAGACGTATAAGAAAGCCAAAATTATTAAAACATATGCTGATGCATGCTGATCCCTGACAGTTTCTTCGGTGTCTCTGAGACCTAATTTCTTTCTATTATTTCCTTTAAAAAACCCCAAACCCTCTTTCAGCTTGAAGTATTTCTTTTAGAAAGATTCGTATCTTCCTCTCTTCTTGAGGCAATGAGATCAGCTATACAGTTTATAGGTTTAGATACTATGGATCTGGACCTGTACAGTGTGAGGAGTTGCAAGGGAAGACAAACTTTTGCTGGCCTCGGATGGAGGAGAGACCAGCATTGATGGTGTCAGGCACAATGCACCATGATGCCAGGTATTTGAGAGCAGAGCTGGAGGGAGGGCATTACTAGCTCTGTTCCCCCCTGTTCGCTTTTTTTGGATGATGCTGCATGATGGATCAGGAGGGGAGGACGGATCAGAACATCGTGGAAAAGATAATGCTGGCGTTGGCAATGAACTCTGGAGAAAATGTTAGGGCACCAACCCTGAAGACTGGGAGACAACCCAGAAAAATAACCAGGGCACCAACTCTGAGAACTGTCGGGCAACAACCAAAAATGGTTTGGGCACCAACCGGCCAACCATGAGGGAATTGGGCAACAACCCAGAAAAATGGTTGGGGCACCAACCCAGCCACCCGTGAGAAACTGTTAGGAAAAATCACACAGGGCTAGACCTAAAATATTAGGGCTGCACATACTACCTCAGGTAGTCTACACAATTGCAGGTGGGCTCTGAATCAGTCTGGAAAGATTCACCACTTTGGCCAAAGGGACTCTCCTCCCTCAGCAAGAAAGCAGTCCAAACTACCTCTTCCATGAGCAAAGGGAAGAACAGTTTATTGACAGAAAGGGAAGGGTTAAATAGCTTTGGGATGACAATGGTCTCATCAAGCATACAGCGCATGTGCAAGAATATTAAGAATATTTGCTTTCCCAGGACTGGAATTCTGATACATGGTTGACAATACAGTAACTTCTGGTTAACAATCAACAATGAATCTTGATTCACAAATGTATTCGTTCAGCAATGAAATGTAGCAATATTGTTACAGAAAGCGTGCTGGAAACTGATGCCGAGAACCTAGGAATTTGCCAAGTAATGTCAGCATAATTTGAAGTAGGACATGGGGCTAACGATAGGAACGTTAAAGTTGACTAGAATTCAAAATGGAGGACTTTAGTTAAGCAAGTGTAAAAGACAAAGAGAGAATTTCTTTAGCTTAGAAATTTAAGCAGGCAATACGCTCTGTGAATTGAACAGCCCAGGGCACTGGATCTCCTAACAGCCCTGCAGAGTAGACTAGGGGAAAAGATGAGGAACACTGTCCATTTGGTCTGTACTCTTTTACTGCTAACAGCCCCACTGGAGCCCCAGCAGGCCCGGCGAGGCTACAGCGACTCATTAGGCCCTTTGGCCCCGCGAGGGCGTAGCAGCTAGGCGGGTCCTGCCGGGCTTCTCCGCAGGCTGGTAGGCCCCTTCACAACTCAGAAGCCCCTTTTGATGGGCCTGGTAGTTTCCGCCCGCCCCGTGAGCCGAGATGGGCCCCGCTAGGCCTCTTTGGGTTCTGGGGGCCCTTTCACAGGTCTAGTGCTTAATAATCTGAGTATAACAACTGAACGTCAGCAGGGCAGATTAAGGCCGTAGCTTCTCGGTTGTGTGAGGGCTGGGCTAGTCGCTACTCCCAATACAGTTCTCCCTCCACATTCGTGGGTTTCACTTTCACTAATTTGATTATTCGCGGGGTGCCCGCTTGCCCCCCATTCTCCCCCTCCCACCCCATTCCCACCCCGCTTGCTGCTCCCGTTCTCCCTGCCACCGGCGCAGGTGTGCCCCGCGCGGGCGGCGGGAAGGTCCGGAGAGGGCGATCGCCAGTTCCCCGTGCCCCTCCCGCCACCCCCGCCCCTGGTGCAGGTGCAGGCGTGCCCACACGGACAGCAGGAAGGTCCAGGGAGGGTGATGGCCGGTTCCCCGTGCGCCTCCCACCTCCCCACTGCCGCTGCGGGTACGGACGCACCCCGCGCCAGCGGCAGGAAAGTCCAGGGAAGGCGATTGGCAGTTCCCTGCGTTCCTCCTGTCGCTGCCAGGGGTGTGGGTACACCTAGTGCATAGGCAGGAAGGTGCAAGGAAGGCGATCTCCTGTTCCCTGCCTCCCTGCCCCCCGCCTGGATGGGTGCACCGGCCAGGCAGAAGCCCGGAGGGAGGGTGCCCTATTTGCAATTATTTGACATTCACAAGGGATCTGTGTCCCTATCCCTCGGGAATGCAGAAGGCCTACTGTAATTGATAATGGCGTAAAAATGGCGATGGTGGAACAGCTAGGGGGAAAGGTCCAGCTGAAAGGCAACTAGCCAAGCATCGGCTTTCCAGAGCTGTTTGATACCTCTGATGAGGAAGGGGAACGGGTGGATTGTCAGCGATCCTGGTCAGACTTGAAACTCTTGAGAGGGCCCAGATTTCCTCTAAGCCAATGTTTCTTCACTTTTCCTTAAAGGGGACCCCCTGTAAATATAATTTGTTGTCAGCTGCCCCCAAGACTTAACTCACAGTTTAGATGTATGTTTAAACATTCAAATGTTTATTTAAAAATTCAAATATTTATTTATTTATGAAAGGCTTCTGGAACACTACACTGTTATAGTGGTATTATTCCACTTTCAACCCCCTTTGGAATTATGAGGTTTGTAGTTTATTGAGGCCAAAGAGCTCTCTGGCTAGGAATTCTTTTTTATATATGTAATTTTTTATTATTATAAAGAGAAAAGAACAATGCCTAACAAAAACACCATGTGAATAACATAAATGTGAAAAAGAAAAAAATTACAACACAAATAGCTTACTTTACTATTTCTCTCCAGATCCTTTATCATCATATAGTTATTCAACATATTATATATCATATTGATTATATATTTTTATTTCATATATCTAATTCTCATCCTCCTTGTACTCATTATTGCTATAATAATTTCATTCTTAAATCTATTCTTTTCAACTATATTTTACCTATTGCTAATACGATCCAGTTATTAACCATAAACTTTAACCTTAAATGTGAGCCCATTCCCAGAGCCAATTATATTTCAGCTTACTCTGCTTTCCAAAATTGTAATTCTTCTTGTGGAGGTGTGACACTTCCCTCTTTTGCTAAAGCCTTTTCCAGAAATATTTTCCATATTGCTTCAAAGTCATTACTTTTCATTATCCCTTTTTTAACCTTAATTCGACATGTTAACTTATCATTGATAGCAATTTTCCACACTTCTTTATATCAAACCTTTATTTGAAAGTCTTCTTGAGTTTTCCATTTTCTCGATATAATTAGCCTTGCTGCAGTTAATAAATTTGTAATTAACTCCTTCATTGTCTGGGTACAATTAACCTTATCAAATATAGATAATAACACTATACTCGGACATATTTGTAAATCAATTCCTGTTATCTCTTTTATCTCTTTAAACACCATTTGCCAAAATTTCTGTACACCTTCACAATTCCACCACATATGGATATATGTGCCAATCTCTTGGCAACCCCTCCAAAATAACCTTGAATGATTCTTGTCTATGTAGTTTAACCTTAGCGATGTTAGGTACCATCTCCAAACCAATTTATAATAATTCTCTTTTATCCTTACAGACAAATTTTTTAAGTGACGCTGATTCCAAATTTTCCCCCAGTCTTGAATATCTGTTTTTTGTACTAATTCTTCCTCCCATATTTTTCTAAGATATTCATCTTCATCTTCATCATTTGACAATATTTTATATATTTCTCTTGTGGTACCTTTCAATATTTCATTTCCCTCCATATCATCTCTTTGCTTAATCATTTGTTCAAATCTAGTGTATTCTCTAAAAACTTTGTTATTGCCTTTCCAATTCCTTGTCCACTGCTCCAGCTGAATGTAATTAAACCATGACATCTTAGTACCCTGCAATCTCTCCTGTATTCTATCTTTATTCATCATTATATTCATCCATTCTTTTAACTTATATATTCCCTGCTTTTTTAATTCCTTCTCTAATTCATCCCTCAAATTTATTGGGAATTTTTCCATCTTCACTACTGGAGTTAATGGTGAGATAGCCAGCATTAGTTTTTCCTTGTTTTTCTTTCATATTTCTAATATATTCTTTAAAAGGGGATTTTCTTTTTTTTTTCCTATTTCTCTCTTGACCAGTTTCCAAAAATAGATATTCTCTAGTCTTCTAGAGAATAAGGAGGAAAAATGGAAGGCATCTGAAGAAACCAGAATGGTTGACTAAAGAACTCTCAGCTGAGCTAAGCGTTAAGAGAAACCTGTACAGGAAATGGAAGAGGGGGGAAACCACCAAAGAAGAATTTAAGCAAGTAGCCAGGAAATGTAGGGAGGAGGTCAGAAAGGCTAAAGCACAGAACGAACTTAGGCTGGCCAGAGACATTAAACACAATAAAAAGGGCTTTTTTAAATATGTCCGCAGCAAAAGGAAAAAGAAAGAGGCGATAGGGTCGCTGCGCAGAGAAGATGGTGAATTACTAACAGGGGGAAGAGAAAAGGCAGAACTCCTTAACACCTTCTTTGCCTCAGTTTTTTCCCAGAAGGATACAAGCACTCAACCTGGCGGTTGGGGAGCAGGTGAGGAAGCAGGGGAAATGCGGCACATAATAGGTAGAGAGGTGGTACAAGAATACCTGGCCACACTGGATGAATTCAGGTCTCCAGGGCCAGATGAATTGCATCCTAGGATATTAAAAGAACTGGCAGAGGTCATTTCGGAACCGCTTGCTATAATCTTTGAGAAATCTTGGAGGACAGGAGAAGTTCCAGCAGACTGGAAGAGGGCAAATGTTGTCCCCATCTTCAAGAAGGGAAAAAAAGAGGATCCAAATAATTATCGCCCAGTCAGCCTGACGTCTGTACCCGGAAAGATCCTGGAGCAGATCATTAAGCAGTCAGTTTCTAATCACTTAGAAAGCAACGCGGTAATCACGAGAAGTCAACATGGATTTCTCAAAAATAAGTCATGCCAGACTAATCTGATCTCTTTTTATGATAGAGTTACTAGCTTGATAGATGAAGGGAATGCTGTGGATGTAGCATATCTTGATTTCAGTAAGGCCTTTGACAAAGTTCCACATGACATTCTTGCAAAGAAGCTAGTAAAATGTGGGCTGGACAGAGCTACTGTCAGGTGGATCTGTAACTGGTTGACTGACCGTTCCCAAAGGGTGCTCACCAATGGCTGCTTTTCATCCTTGAGAGAAGTGACTAGCGGGGTGCCACAGGGTTCTGTCCTGGGCCCAGTGCTGTTCAATATTTTCATCAATGACTTGGATGAAGGAATAGAGGGCATGCTCATCAAATTTGCAGATGACACCAAATTGGGAGGGGTTGCTAATACGCCAGAGGACAGGATCAAAATTCAAAATGACCTGGACAGATTGGAGAGCTGGGCCAAGGCTAACAAAATGAAATTCAACAGAGAGAAGTGTAAGGTCCTAAACTTAGGTAGAAAAAATGGAATACAGAAATATAGGGTGGGGGACACGTGGCTGGATAGCAGTACGTGTGAAAGGGATCTAGGAGTCTTAATAGACCACAAGGTGAACATGAGTCAGCAATGTGATGCGGCAGCCAAGAAAGCCAACGCAATTCTCGGCTGCATCAATAGGAGTATGGTGTCTAGATCGAGGGAGGTACTGGTACCACTCTACTCTGCTTTGGTTAGACCTCATCTTGAATACTGTGTCCAGTTCTGGGCACCCCAATTCAAGAAGGACATGGTCAAGTTGGAGCAGGTCCAGAGGAGGGCGACCAAAATGGTGAGAGGCCTGGAAGACATGCCCTATGAGGATAGACTTAGAGAGCTGGGTATGTTTAGTCTGCAGAAGAGAAGGTTAAGAGGGGACATGATAGCTCTGTTTAAATATTTGAAGGGATGCCATGTAGAGGAGGGAGAGGGCTTGTTTTCTGCAGCTCCAGAGACCAGGACAAGGAGCAATGGATTCAAGCTGCAGGAAAGGAGATTCCACCTGAACCTCAGGAAGAACTTCCTGACAGTCAGGGCTGTCCGGCAGTGGAATATACTGCCTCGGAGTGTGGTGGAGTCTCCTTCTTTGGAGGTTTTTAAGCAGAGGCTGGATGGCCATCTGTCGGGAGTGCTTTGAGAGTGTTCCTGCATGGCAGGGGGTTGGACTGGATGGCCCGTGTGGTCTCTTCCAACTCTACATTTCTATGATGCTATGATTCTATGATTCTATGATTCTCTCAATTTCTATTGTTTCCATCTCTAACCATTCTAAATCCCCTTTTCCTGAGACTCCATCTATAATAGATCTCATCTGATTTGCTTTATAATACTGTTTTAAATTTGGGAGGCCTAATCCACCTTCTTTTTGGGATCTGTACCAAAATTTCTTATTAATCCTCCCTTTCTTATCCCCTTTACAAAAATTGTTCAATAATAACTGCCAATTTTTCAATTCTATTTTTGATACTTTTATTGGTAACATCCTAAATAAAAAATTAATCTCAGGTAATATTTTTATTTTTACTAATGCAATTCTTCCAAACCATAATAACTTAATATTTTTATATTCCTCTAATTTCCGTTTCACTTCTTGTCTTAATTTATTATAATTTTTTCCTCTAATCTTTGTGAATTTTTTGTAATATTTATTCTAAAATATTTAATTATTTCTTTTATTTTAATATCTATTTTTCTTTCCTTTAAAAAGTCTTGCTCTTCTGTCTTGGTATAGTTAAACAACTTTAGCTCCGATTTTGCCCAGTCTATTTGTAACCCTGTCATTTCCCCAAATGCTTTTAAATGTTCATTTACTTTATCCATTTTCTTTATCGGATCTTGGATTGTCAACAAGGTGTCATCAGCAAATAAACTCACTTTATTCTTTTCCTTGGTCCCAATTTCTTCCAAATTTTCATCATTTCTAATAACATTTGCCAAAATTTCTATAACAACCGCAAATAAAATCGGAGATAAGGGACAACCTTATCTTGTACCTCTAGCTACATTCTAAAGGCCTCTCCCTAAACTGCAAACCCCAGAATCCCACAGGAGGTTGAAAGTGGAATAATAGCACTATAACAGTGTAGTGCAGAAAGGCCCTAGGATTCAAATCCTTGCTCAGACAATGTGTGACTGTCATGTCATGCTCTCTCCATACCATGGGATTGTATGTAGGATGTGAAAAATGTGCGACGTGCTGAAAATGACAGGGATGAATGGGAAAACTCTTAGAGACACAAGGTGTTACCAAATGTTCTGCATTGTTTACCAGATGGAATAGTAAATCACATTTAGCTAGCCTAGCTGAGAAATGTTCGTTTGTGTTTGAGGACAGCAATCAATGGATGATTTACTAAGATTCGACTGTAGGTTACTGAGTTAGTGATTTTAGGTAGACAACGCAGGAAATTCAAAGGATCAAAATAACTAATAAAATGGGGCTATTTCAAGAAAAGAGAAAATGATCTAGAAGTTAAGGGGGAGGCGTGAATCATAGAATCATAGAAATGTAGAGTTGGAAGAGACCACACGGGCCATCCAGTCCAACCCCCTGCCATGCAGGAACACCCTCAAAGCACTCCCCACAGATGGCCATCCAGCCTCTGCTTAAAAACCTCCAAAGAAGGAGACTCCACCACACTCCGAGGCAGCCTATTCCACTGCCGGACAGCCCTGACTGTCAGGAAGTTCTTCCTGAGGTTCAGGTGGAATCTCCTTTCCTGCAGCTTGAATCCATTGCTCCTTGTCCTGGTCTCTGGAGCAGCAGAAAAGAAACCCTCTCCCTCCTCTACATGGCATCCCTTCAAATAGTTAAACATGGCTATCATGTCCCCTCTTAACCTAACCTAAGACTAAACATACCCAGCTGTCTAAGTCTATCCTCATAGGGCTTGGCTTCCAGGCCCCTCACCATTTTGGTCGCCCTCCTCTGAACCTGCTCCAGCCTGACCATGTCCTTCTTGAATTGGGGTGCCCAGATGGTGGTGAACCTGAAGAAGCTACCAATGGGCATTGTGTATGGAAGGAAATGAACTATTGTTTTTTACTATATAACCAGATGAGTGATGCAGATTATTGATTCCGGCAACAGTTGTTAACTGGCCTCTTGTATTCCAGTAGACATCATGGAAAGTATACATGTGTTTTCTTGAGAGACATAGAGTAGCAGGATACGACAGTGACCTTGGGGAAATCATGTTCTTTCAGCCTCAGAGGAAGGCAAAGGGAAATCCCCTCCGAACAAATCTTGCAAAATGAATAAATACATAAATAAAAACTAACCTATGATAGGTTCAGCTTGGAGTTTTCATAAATCATAAGTGACTTGAGGACACACAACAACAAAGTGCCACTGACAGGGAGACGTTCTTTCTAGCTATCATGTCTCTCCCCTTTGAAAGCTGACTTATGGTAATCCTAAGGCAAACCCGTCCTGGGGGTTTTCTTGGTAAGATTTCTTGCCTTTACCTTTCTCTGAAGCCGAGAGAATGTGACTTGCCTGTGGTCACCAAGCAGATTTCCATGGCCGCGTGTGGATTCCAACTCTGCTGTCCAGAGTCATAGTTTGGGTGGGTGCACATACCTGCTGCCATGTCCCTTTCATTAGGGATGAGGCAGCAAAGGTGTGTGTGCGAGTGCTGAAACAGACCCATGCCTGCCTCTATGTCCCTTTGTGCCCACGCCCCCTGACAAAAGGGACACAGAGTATGTATGTGCGTGCTCAAACCACTCTTTTCTTTACAAATGAGAGAGCAGTTTGGGCATGTGCATACACCTACTGCCGCATTCCTGTTACTGCCACTGCTGATGGTGTTCAGCTGTAGGGCTCGGGGGTCCCTGGACCCCAAGTTAAGAACCAGTGCTCTAAGCAGTCTGGTGGTGGTGGTGGTATGCATCTTCAAGTCATTTCCAACTTATGGCAACCCTAAGCTAAACCTGTCACGGGGTTTGCTGTGGCTGAGAATGTGTGACAGGCCCAGTGACCCGGTGGGTTTTCATGACCAAGTAGGGAACTGAACCCTGGTCTCCAGGGTTATAATCCAACTCTCACACCATTACTGCTGGCTCTCAAGCAGTCTGTAGTCCCAGCTAAACAAGAAACCAGGTCTGAGGGCAACGCACATCTTACTAAATGTATTTTTGTTCATTTAAATAATTTGGAAAAGTAGAGCCAAAATGATGACAGTGTTTTGCATGGGGAAGTGGAGGATAATCCATTGGCTGTGGCGGTCAGTGTCAAGGGTAGTGTCAGAGAGTCTCCATTTTGGAGCCTATTTCGGGTGAACCTTCTGTCACTAATACCATGCATGCAAGTTTAAAGCACCCAGAGTCCTGTCCCATCCAAAAATTTACATTCCATGTTGAGTTTAGAATATGTTGTTAGAGACAAGATCCATAAGGAAGTGTCAGAAGGGAGGGTTATAAGTCCATTCACATCTCCCCTTGTACCAAATATGAAAGTGTCACCCCGGGAGATTGTTTCCAAAAAGCAGCTGATGAATATAGGCTTATTCATCTTTATCTTATCCCAAAGGTAAATCTATTAATGACGCCCCTCTTGCAGAGCTGTGTATTGTGCATTATATGTCCTTTGATGTAGCAGTTTGGGAGGTGAGCAGGAATGTTACGGAGGTCGAGTTGGCAAAATGTGACATTAAGTCTGCATTTTGTCTCTGGCCAGTTCATCCTGGCAACTTTGACTTATTGGGGTTTTCTTTTGAAGGCCTGTTTTATACGGACCAGGCTCTTCCTGTGAGTTATTTGGCATCATGTTGGACATTTGAAAGGTTCAGCACTTGTCTTGAATGGGCCCGTAAACTTAGGCCTGTACAGAAAGGTATGATTCATTATTAGGATGATTTTCATAGGCCAGACAGGAATGGGACAGCGTGCTTTTTGGTTGAGAAAGTTTTACTCCTTGGCATCTGAGTTGGGTGAGTCACTACCTCACAAGCAGACCAAGGGACCAAGCCATTGTTTTGTTTTCATTAGTACTGAGATTGATACCATGAAACAGCACTGTAGACCTCCAGAGGAGACATCTAAGGCTTTTCTGAATTTCTGAATTAGTGGGGTGCAGAAGGCTACCCTTAGAGAATTGGAAACTTAAATTTTGTATGTATTTTATTTTTATATATTAAATTTTGTATTGTATGTGTACCTGGCAGGGCTTTCCAGAGACAATTCTATGACATATGCCCCTTCAGCCCCATCATAGGATTAGAATTACACTAGGGATCAAGGAGGACTTGGGGGTTCGACAAGATTTTTTCACCATCTTTGATGGGATTTGTTTTTCTCAAGATGAACTTAGGATCTGGAATATTTTAAAAGTGTCTTTGGATGCGGCAGGTTCTGTTGGTTTCTCATTGTCTTTTGGTAGTTGTTGGCGTGCCCAGATGTGGTCTGAGCAGGGGGAAGAAACAGGTTTGTCATCCAATTTAACATGCTTGAAGTTGTTGGGTTTTTTTTCCCCCAGTAATAGTGGCTGTTCAGATCTGGGCAGGGCAGTTGGCTAACTCCTCTATTAATTTTCTGGAGCAATAATATGGCCACATTACAGGTTATTAATTTCCTGTCCTCTAGAGCCCCACAAATCATATGTTTGGGGCCTTTACAGTACAGTGTCTTTTGTATACTTCTTATGGTGCTCCTTGTGGCTGGATTGCATAAAGGGCTTGTCAGTGCTTTTTCCAACCAGCAGACAACTGGTTCTGGTAGCAGAGATCCATCTGGACCTATGGCAACTTGGAAGGGTGAGGTTGTTAGAGTGATTAGCCTCTCTGTAATTCTCAGCACCAGGAGAAGTTATAGGAAAGCTCGACTGGAGCTTGAGTGCTCTAGGTCAGATGAGGGGCTACATGCTATTTAGCCAATTCCTGTTGCCCATATTTTGCAAAGCTGTATACACCTGAAGGTAGCGGTTTAGTTTTGCCGTCCATTTAGGCTAGGCTGTCAGCATTGGCACAGGGATGTCAGGATAACATGACCAGAATTTGCAAGGTGCTGTCAAGATGATCTCAGGAGCAGGACAGGGTATCTAATAGGCATAGACGATTATTGCTTGGTGCCCTTAAGGGGTTGAGGTATACTTGGTCAGCCATATTCTCTTGTGATTATGAGACTATTTTGTTTCACCAGCACATTTGACTGCTTTTTTTGGCACCTTGAAGGTTAGTGAGCTTGTTATGTTGTCTGGAGGGCACTGCAGTTAAGGCCATTGCAGGGCATTTCTGTTGCAGGTAGGGCATTGCAGTTAAGAGATTTAATGCTTTCTGGGCAACAGGCTGTATTACTGAACTATACCTCTAAGGTGGATCAGAGGGGGACAAGTGCTAAGGTAACATTGGGACCTTGCCATGCTATGGCCTTATGCTCATTTCATGAATTACAGAATTATGTGAAAGTTAGGGGACCTAAATTGGGTCCTTTATTTTGTCACGCTGACCTTTTGCCCTTACGAAATACCAATTTTGGTCTGGTTCCTCCAAGACCTTACAGTGCTTGGGTCTTCAAAGGTTTAAGTTTGGGGCCCGTTCATTTAGAACTGGGGCAGCTTTTATGGCTTTTGCCATGGTCTAGATGTGGCAATAATACAGCGTTTTGGGGACTGGAAATTCCATGCTTACAAAAGATATGTCTGATCTCTCAATTCATTAACTGTACAGTTCTGTTTTCTAATGTTGTAGTCTTTAACAGCTTCCAGGTTTTGTCTAGGCAGATCCTGATCTGTGGCCACAGTAAGATTTCCTGGGTGGCACGTCAGGCCCCACATGGCTATTCTGGTGCTCAGCTTGGGCTGAGTTACGAGGCCATAGTGGATGGGCTCAGGAAAAGAGGCCTTTGGTGGCCTCCTCTTCACATTTTGATTATTCACCTGGGAAAGAATGGCATGGTTTTTCTTTGAAAGGCAAGGCACTTATCCATCAAGGTGTGCATGACTTTGAGTCACACAGAATAGATGGCCAGAAGTTGACCATGCTGTAGGACCTAGAGATTTGAGAGAACATAGTCTTTGAATCATCAAATCTATGAAAGGGAAACAAGCGAATATGGAGGGGCTCACTGTATATGAATTTCTGGAAAATCCATTTTTCATACAAAAAGCCCGTCAGGTTTTTGTTTGTTTGTTTTTTGTGAAGAGATTGCTGTTTCCAGATAGCCATATGGGGTTTTGTGTAGGATAGCTGGGGAGGTTTTGTGCCAGAAATAATAAATTTTGTGCACACAAAATATTCCTAATTACAAACAGGTTGGTTTTCTTTGTGTGTGTGTGTGAAAACTTGGGGAGATTCATGAAGATGATTTCATGAAAAACAATTCACGTGGTTCTTCAAAAATAGTTCCTAAAACACTTTGAGATGTGCAAAAACTGCAAAATTCTCACACGTTATTATATTTCCCTTTGACTGGGTTTCTTGAGTGTCAGGAAACTCATTTTTCACCCAAGAAACAAACAGTGAATATTTTTTCATTGTACTGCACACATCTTATTTTTTTATTTCATTTATTTCTCCTTTCCTCCTTCCTTCTCCTTCTCTCTTTATCAAACGGCTCCTGCAGAGGGTTAAAATTATTTATAATTCAGGCATTCAACTTTGCTAGCTCCTTTTCGTGTGTAGAATTTATTTGTTACGTAGGCAGTGACTCCCTTTCCCTTCCTCTCTAGCGGAAAGAAATTAATTATACTTATTTCAACTTTTGTTTATATTGGATTCTCTTCAAAAGAAGGGTCTTAGTTAATATATCTTCCCTCTCCTTGTAAAGAAAAAGAAATTATTCCAACATTTTAATTTTGTTATGGTGGGCATGGTCCACGTGTATTTGGCATGTCTTGCTTTTCTTTGGAGAATTCGATGTGAGGCAGGCAGTTAGTTTAATCCAATAATAACCTGCTATTTTTTCCCCATTATGAATTTAGGGAGAAAACCTTTTAAATTCCCTGTACCTGCCAATATATTATTTATTCATGAATTCATACTATCATTATTAGTTTTGAAGAAAGGGCAAGCTATAAATAAAGATGACAGTGATGATGATGATAATGATGATTTCCCTCAGTTTTTCTCCTGAAATTCATCCTGCAAGGTATGTAATGCAACATAGAAGACAGCAAATATATATTCATGAATTTTGCTTCTGATTCAGAGTTGGTCTGACTTACTATGGTCATATCAAGTCAGTACTGCAATTAAATTTTTATTTGTTAATTATAGTGATGATTTTCTCCCCTTGGCTACTCTCTATCCCTCTTTCTTTCCCACCAATGTGCTCCTTTAAAAAGCTCATTTTTGTTTTCCAGGCTCAGGTCCTCTTTTGTCTGTTCATGTGTCCCAAAAACAAGTATGTTTTTACAATCATTGTCAAGCTTTGAAATCAGAATGCCTGCGTGACTCAGACAAGTACACGTGTACCTTGTTTAACAAAGGCCATTTCCACACTATACTCTTATAGCATGACCGGGACCTCCCGAAACTGCAAACCCCAGGATTCCATAGGATGTTGAAAGTGGAATAATCACGCTATAAGAGTGTAGTGCAGAAATGGCCAATGCCTCTGACAAAGAACGTCCTTTTTTACAAATACTTTTTATGTTTACCCAGACTCTGCTGTTCTTTCTTGTCCTCTGTTTAGCTGGATTTTTTTTTTTTTAGCAGCATTGGCAGTTGGAGGATGGTAAAGCAGGGCTGGACAAACACCAGAATTTCAGTGGCAAGTTGCAGAATTGGCAAGTCTGTCCTTAGCAGTGCAATGCAGCTGAAGCTGGGAAAGAATGGGATGCTGTTCTAGCCAACCGTCCTATAGCTGTGTGTGCCTGTTTTCAACAGGCAAGTTAAACAGCAACTGCCTCCAAAATCCATGAACAGTCAGTCAGAAAACAAAGGGAACAGCAGTTACACTGCCTTACCAACTGTACCCAGCAGTTTTTTCTTTTAAAAGGATAGATCTGTAACTATGGCCACAAAAACGGAAGTCATAAAAAGTGGAAACTGGTGAAACAAGTAGTCATCTGTGGATGCATTTTCAAAGAATCCTCTGAGAATTCTGTAAGTTTTACTCTCCTTCACCTGGTTCATTTCACATGTACAAATTGTTGGTTTTGAATAAAAAGTTTGCTGAAACATGTTGAACTGCTCTTTTGTGGTGTGGAACTTATCCCTATTCTTTCCATGTTATGTCTGCCTCTGAGACCAAAATTTCTGTTAGAAAAATAATGCTCAGGAACACTTCAACTTTGTTAATGGAGGTATACCTGTATAACTAGATAAAAATGGCTGAAAAAATTATGGAGATCAACACATCTGCTAAATTTTTAAAGCCCTTTTTTCAGTGTTAGAACTCAGGTCTTGCAGATGTTTTAGATTTTAGTTCTCAGAACTGCTGATCATTGCCCAAGGGCAGCTGGGATATATGGGAGTTAAAATCCCAAAAACCTCGAGGACAAGAGTTTGGGCATTACTACTGTAGGGACTGTTATGATGACAGCTGCACTGATTCTTGATGGAGAGAGAGAGTGCCAACTAGCAATTCTTACCCAGGAGTAAAGACACCAATTATATCAGTATCTGCAGAACCAAGTAGGAAGGTTAAGCCAGCAGGCAGGAAGAGAAACCTAGTGACACAGAGACTGTTAGTAGTTGGCTTGTTTAAGTACAGTACCTTTTTTCCACCCACATAAGTCTTGCTTGACTGTGGTAACTAGAACTGCATTAAACACCAATGACTTATAGAAACAAAGGCTTTATTGGAAGACCTCCATCAAAGATAGGAGGGCTCTCCCAGAGTGCTGAGTTAACACTGAGCAAGTTTCACTTTTGGTAGAAGGGAGGAAAATAAGGAGGCAGGAAGAGACGAGAAGGAAAAGATGAGATCTTTAACTGTTTGAGTTTACATCTCAAGAGAGAGCAGGAAATTAGGAGACTATGGCCTTTTCCGCACCGGGCTATTAAAACGGTGCAGAGCGACCTCCAGCGGAGGTCTTCTGCACCGTAGAGTGGACTGGGGCAGACTACTTTTTGTAGTTCCATACCTCAGTCCACTCCGGAGCGACCGGAACTGGTCGCGCGGCATGTTTTTTAAAAACCTCTTTTTAGAGGTTTTTAAAAAGCACGGAGCGTGCAACCCCGTGCCGCTCTGTCGCCCGGCTCCGGAGCAGATTTGCAGGTGCGCGCAAGTGCGTGCCTGCAGATCTGCTGGGGGCGGGCTTCCAGCTGGCGAGCTTCTTCGGTTGGTGGAGAGTCTCCACCAACTGGAAGCTGCCATTTAGGACGCCGGAGGAGTGCGGAGCGACAAGCTCGCACTCCTCCTTGTCGCGATGGACTCGCCCGGATGAAGTTAAAATCCGGTGAGTAGCGTGTTCCATCGTTTCCGCCCCCATGTCTGGAAAGGGCCTTTGATTCACTGAAAAGAACCGTAGCACTGCTGCTCTCTCTCAGACAGCTTTAGCTACATAAGCATTGTTGAATTTTCAACAATTCTAAAGGACTAACCTTGGCTCAGGCCACATGTACCATTCCAGCTCAGATCTTTGGGGAAAAATTTTGGTGGACCAGTCAAAACATAAATCCCTGCCTCCAGTCTAGCAAAAAAAACCCCTGCAACTTCCAAAGCACATGGCTGTAGTAGACTCGGGCTCTGTTTATGTGTGGAATGTGGAGGCTGAGCATGGGACCATTGGCATTTCAACACAAAGAGGCTTTACAATCAGTGGCATGCCTCGGAGTGAGTGGGGGGTGGTGGAAGGGCAGGGGTGTGGCTACTGTCACACAGGGTGTGACTAGGTCATGCAGGGCTGTGGCTACATTGGAGTGAGGCTATGATATGTGGCAGGCAAGGAGTGGCATTGCCCCTAAAAAATAGCCGCCGGGGTCACACCGCCCTTATTGCCCGCCCTGTCGCTACACCAGTGTTTATAATGGCACATGGTCCTTTTTGCCCCACTGACATACTCAGATTTCTAGCTTCCTTATACCCATAGAGTTCTTTGTGACTTCTTCCTCCCACCTTCCCTTCAACTCCAAAAGGGACAGAGCTGGTTAACTCTCCAATCCCAAGGCTGGTATACCATGAAAACAGCCAGGACAGCACAGCTGCTGAAGGTTAAATATTCTGCATGGATTGGTGAACTGTTGCTAAATCTTTAAGAATAAGACCCCTTCTTTTTCAGTCCTTTTTTCTGGCTCATTCTTCATCAGAGTTCATCCTTTCTTCCTGTAGTAAGTGACACTAGCTCAGCTGGCTGAGATTAGCTTGCTTGTGGTCCTCCCACAGATGATGCTTTAGCTGAAAAAGAATGCTGGATTACATGGGTCATTGGTCTGATCTAGTATGGCTCATCTCATGTTCTTATGCCTGCTCTGTTTTACAAGAGAAATAGCTAAGTGCCCTGAGGGTAGTAATGGAGACTACCCTGCCAAGATTTATAGTGAACTTTAGTGAGGCAATTAGCACATTACTTTCTACAAAGTGTGGTTCATTAAGAATGAATCACTACACAGATGGCCCTGAACTGGGTGGGAACGATCCCTGTAATGTTTATTAATTTGTACAATTGATATAATTGAAACAAATATTATAATTAATATTTATATATATTTATATTTATTTATAAATATATATACATCATTTAATATAAATTATATTATAATTGTATTTAATGTTTAAAATTATTTATAAATACATATACAGTTATCCCTCCACATTCACTAGGGTTAGGGGCACAGGACCCCTGTGAAAGTAAAAAAAATGTGAATAGCTCTAGGCCCTCCCAAACCATATTTAACACACAAAAAAAGTATGATCACCATATTCAACCCACCGTGGATTCCTCTGGGGCACCAGGGTTCCTTCACAAGGCAGAAGTGGGGGGCTGGTGGGGCTTACGGCCACCTCCCCTGCTGCCCCACAGCATTTTTAAGAGGGACTTCCAAGCCTTGTTTGCCATTTCTCAGTCTCACGAGGCTTGCAGTCCCTATTAAAAATGGCATAGGGAGGCAGCAGAAGTGACAGCAAATAATGCGTGAATAATCAAATCCACAAAAGTGAAACCTGCAAATGCGGAGGGCTGACTGTCTGATTTTCATCTTACATGTGTAAATACAATCCTACTTCCAAATTTATATATATAATTGTATATAATTCTGTATACATTTATACATACAAAATATTTTAAATAATACTTTTTAATAAAAATTTCCTACCATGCAAGAATACACAATTACAGCACTGCTTAAAGATAGCCATTCAACCTCTGCTTAAAAATTTCTGTAGATGGAGAATCCATTATGCTCCAAGGCAGCTATTCCATAGTTGAACAGCTCTCATAGTAAAAAATACTGTAAGTTCTTCCTAATGTTTAGGTAGAATCTGTTCTCATCACTTTTCTTGTAACCATTGATTCATGCTCTAGTCTCGGGTGTAATAGAAAGCAACCTGGCTCCATCCCTTCAGATATTAACAGATAACTGGCTGGATAACAATACATGTGAAAGGGATCTCGGAGTCTTGGTAGATCACAAGCTGAACAGTGAGCAGTGTGATGCAGCAGCCAAGAAAGCTGACGTGATTCTTGGTTACATCTATAGGAGTATGTTGTCTAGATCAAGAGAGGTAACAGTACCACTCTATTCTGCTTTGGTTAGACCTCACGTGGAATACTGTGTCCAGTTCTGGGCACCTCGGTTCAAGGATATCAACAAGCTGGAGCGTGTCCAGAGGAGGGTGACCAAAATGGTGGAGGATCTGGAAGCCATGCCCTCTGAGGAACGGCTTGGGGAGCTGGGTATGTTTAGCTGCCAGTGGGTTTCCATGTCTGAGTGGGGATTTAAACCCTGTTGTCTGGAGTACTAGTCATACACCACACTGGTTCTCTTACCACTTACCATATATATGTGTGTGCGTGTGTGTGTGTGTGTGTGTTATTTTGTGAGATATCATTCATTCATATATATATATATGGTAAGTGGTAATAGAGTCTCTCTCTCTATACACACACACACACACTATAAAAGTCAAAGTTTGTTTGTCAGTTTGTCTGTTTGTCCGCGTCAGGCAGGCGCAGACCTCATGTGATTGGCTGTCTGAGGTGAGAAGAGCTCATATGATTGGCTGACTGTGAAGATTCTATGGAATCTTGGGGCTGACAGTTTAGGGAGGGACCCTTAGAATTCTCAGGTAGAGAGCTCTTGGGCCTCAGGCCAGTTGCTATGGAGACAAGGCCTAGCAGCAAGAAGAAGGGCAGTATATTCCCTCAAAAACCAAACCCTCTGCATGTTAACAATTCTGAATACAGATTGGATTGGGGAATATGGGGATAAGTTACAGGTACTGGAATACACCAGTTGCTATGGAGATGAGGCCTAGGAGCAAGGAGGAGGACAGTGCATTCCCTCAGGAATCCAATCTTTGTATGTTAACAACTCTGAATACATATTGGATTGGGGAATATGTGGAAAAGTTACAGGTACTGGAATAGGCCAGTTGCTATGGAGATGAGATCTAGCACCAAGGAGGAGGACAGTGCATTCCCTTAGGAACCCAACCTATGTGTGTTAACAGCTCTGAATACAGATTGCGTTGGGGAATATGGGGAAAAGTTAAACAAATTGAAATAAGCCGGTTGCTATGGAGATGAGGCCTAGCACCAAGGAGGGGGACAGTGCATTCCCTCTGGAACCCAATCTCTGTATGTTAACAACTCTGAAAATGGATTGCATTGAGAAATATGGGGAAAAGTTACAGGTACTGGAGAAGACAGTTTAGTGAGTTCTTAAGAGGAAAATAAAATCCCGGGCAATGCTGGGTAAATACTCTAGGGTGTGTGTGTGTGTGTGTGTGTGTGTGTGTATGTGTATGTATGTGTCCATTTGATTTCTGAGCTGAGAACTGCCCTTGGATCCAGTGCCTGAGTCACTTCATTCCACTTCTCTGTTTCTCCTCGGATCTGGTAAATGTCGCCTGTACTCTTCAGAGTCTCTATCTGCTTTCCTCCCTTTCTTTCAGTTAGCTCTTGTGTGAATGTGTGATTGTGTATATCTTGTGTGCCTGCATGAGTGAATTCCCCTCAATAAAACACATTTTAGCTTACTTTTGAACCTCTGGCTGGTTCTTTTCCTGCGTGAGCCCATAAACTTTGGTAGCGAAATCTCACTAAGTTGCCTCCCTCTCATTAGCCTCCTGATTTTGAGCTAATTAATTCCCCACCCTTGCAAGGAGGTACTGGCATCGCGGGTTGGCCCTTGTGGCACCCACGTTTTGGGGTAACATCCTTGCCATTATACAAAGGGGGTTCTGTTCTTTATAATGGGGGTTGTTTGAAAATAAGATAAAAATCTTGGCAAAACATTTGCTTTTATTAGAGCATTTCTCCCCCAAAAGGATAAATTTAATTTTCCCCATTTTTCTACATCTTTTAACATTTCTTTCCAGGCTTATTTACAGTTATTTTGAAATCATTCTTTTTCATAATTATAACTCTCATAAATAAATAAATAATCCCCTTTTTCTTCATGTTAAAATTGGAGAGACCAGTTAGTTCATTTTCTTCCGTTGAGGAAGATATTTACCACTTTTTTTTATATTTACCGCTTTTTTTTTTACCACTTTACCAATATTTACCACTTTTTTTATTCTTGCTTGTTTATTCTTGCTTCTTTGTTTTTGCTCTTGCCCTGAACACAGAAGAAGAAAAACTCTTTCAAGTATTATTTAACCCCTCTTGCAAGCCATAGCTCATTCCGAGCTTTAATTCTCCTGAACTTCTCTTCGCAAATATTAGCTGCTTCCTCGGTGATTTGTCCCTATTTATTGAGTGTGTCCCTTTTAAATCTCATCTTCTTTTTATGCATCCACCCTGGTTTCTTTACCTGTCTCCCACTTTTGTTTCTTGTGGGATTTTAATGTGACTGCCTTCAAGAATCGTAGGCCATTTGTGCCCTACGCTGTTAGAGTGTTATTATTCCACTTTCAACATCCTATGGCATCCTGGGGTTTGCAGTTTATGGAGGGGTATTTATAATTCTCAGCCAGAGAGCTCTTTGGCCTCAGGAAACTACAAACTGCAGAATCCCACAGGATGCTGAAAATGGAATAATAGTATTATAACAGTGTAGTGCAGAAATGGCCTTAGTGTTGGAAGGGGTCTCATAGGCCATTGAGTCCAATGCCTCTCCCACTACAGGAACTCCAGCTAGAATATCACCAACAGGTAATATTCCAGCCTCTTTTTGAAGACATCCAGAGAAAGAAACCTTACCTCCTCTCTAGGTAATTGGTTTGATTACTGAACCATCTAAAATTTCCTTCTATTCAGTTAAAATCTATTATCCTATAACTTAAAACCATTAGACCTGGTCCTACCATCTAGGGTAGCAGAGAACAGGTCTGCCCCCTCCTATCTGTGACAGCCCTTGAGTTATTTAAAGAGGGCCATCATATCACCTCTCAGTCTTTTCTTCACTAGGCTGAACATACCCGACTCCCTTAACCATTCCACAAATATTTTCTTCTCCATACCTCTTATCATCCTTGTTACCCTTCTCTGAATCTGTTCCAACTTATCTATATTCTTCTTAAGATGAGGTGCCCAGAACTGAACACAAAATTCCAGCTGAGGCTAGACTGGTGCAGAATATAGTGAGACTAGTACTTCCCTTATCTTGCAAAGTATAGTTCTATTAATTTGGGTGAAAATATTATTTGCCTTCTTTGCTGCAGTATCACACAGCTGGCTCAGGTTCACTTTACAATCAACAATAGGTCCCCTCCCTAAACTGCAAAACCTAGGACTCCATAGGATATTGAAAGTGGAATAAGAGCACTATAACAGTCTAGTGCAGAAATGGCCGTAGTCTAGTTTTCTCCTCAGTATACTAAATCCATAGCTAGAGCTCCACCCCAAAAATTGCTCATCGGCCTTTGCTTGAAGGCTCTCAGAGCAGCAGAGCTTTCTAGGTAATCCCTTTAATTGACCAAACGACTCTTATTGTGAAGAAGCATTTTTTTTCTGTGTATGTTTGTAGTAATATTTGCTTTTTTGGGAAGTGTAGATATGTAGTACGGACTCTGCTATTCTTGCAAGAGAATAAAAAAAGCTGGAGCAATTGAACTGAACAAAGGGAAAGGAAAAATACCTTTTTGTGTTTGAAGAATTTAGAATCCTTAGATGAAAGCTTTCTAGAACATTGCATTCTCCCTCCTCCCCTTTAAAACCATCAGGCATCAAAAGCGAGAGCTTTTACTTCAGCAAAGCCAAGGAACTCTTTTATTTCTCTGTTTACTTCAGAGTGTTGTTTGATGCCAGCAGATGTAACATAGGGTACACACAGTTGAAAAAACTGCTTGGCAGGAAGAAGTTCATAAATAACACACACACAATATTACAAGTGAAGCTTGTGAAGCTTTATGCCACAGAGCCAGTGTGGGTATCGTGGTTTGAGTCTTGAGCTACGCCTTAGAGACCAGGGTTGAATTTCATGCTCAGCCATGGAAACCCACTGGGTGATCTTGCATCCATCACACACACACTGTCAGCTCCAGAAAACCCTGTGATTGTTTCGACTTAGAGTCGCCATAAGTCAGAAATGACGTGAAAGTACACAGGAACAATAATAAGAAGCACCTAGAATCATAGAATCATAGAGTTGGAAGAGACCCCCGGGGCCATCCAGTCCAGCCCCATTCTGCCATGCAGGAACCCCCATCAGAGCATTCCCAACAGATGGCCATCCAGCCTCTGCTTAAAAACCTCCAAAGAAGGAGACTCCACCACACTCCATGGAGGCAGCAGATTCCACTGCCGGACAGCCCTGACCGTCAGGAAGTTCTTCCTGGAGTTCAGGTGGAATCTCCTTTCCTGCAGCTTGAATCCACTGCTCCTTGTCCTATACCCTTTTTGCACAGCACCTGCCATGTGAAAGAGGGCCTGGAGCCTCGCGGGATTGCGAGGAGCGATCTGCAATCGCACAAGGTTCCAGGGGCCGGCAGGCAATGATTGCGCACCTTTGCATTTTCGGCAGATTCCACTACTGGACAGCTCTGACCATCAGGAAGTTCTTCCTGAGGCTCTGGTGGAATCTCCTTTCCTACAGCTTGAATCCATTGCTCCTTATCCTAGTCTCTGGAGCAGCAGAAAACAAGCCCACTCCCTCCTTGACATGACATCCCTTCAAATATTTAAACATGGCTATCATGTCCCCTCTTAACCTTCTCTTCTGCAGACTAAACATCCACAGCTCTCTAAGCTGCTCCTCATAGGCCATGGCTTCCAGACCCTTCACCATTTTGGTTGTCCTCCTTTGGACATGTTCCAGCTTGTCCATATTCTTCCTTAACTATGGTGCCCAGAACTGGACACAGTATTCTAGATGAGGTCTAACCAAACCAGAATAGAGTGCATTATTATTTCCCTTGATCTCGAGACTATATTCCTATTGATGCAGCCTAGAATCACATTGGCTTTTTTAGTTGCCGCATCACACTGCTGACTCATGTTCAACTTGTGGCCCACAAAGATTCCTAGATACCTTTCACATGTACTGTTTTCAAACCAGGTATCAACTATCCTATATCTGTGCATTTCATTCTTTCTTCCTGCGGGTAGTACCCTACATTTCTTCCTGTTGAAATTCATTTTGTTAGTTTGGTCTAGCTCGCTATCTGTCAAGGTCATTTTGAATTCTGATCCTCTCCTTTGGGGTATTAGCTATCCCTCCTAATTTGGTGTCATCTGCAAATTTGATGAGCATGCCCTCTATTGCCCTCATTGTATCTGTCCTGGGACACCTCTCTTGAAATCTTAAAATTCCTAAGAATAATTTGGTGGGACTGAAATATTTGTGCTCATTCCGTGAGATTGTGTCCCAGAGATAAGCCATTCATATCTTTATAGCCTGAATCCTATAGGTTGCCCCAATTAGAGTAGACCCAATGAATCAATTGTTGGAGTCCATTTCTCTAAATCCTGTTGATTTAATGCATTTATTTTATTTGGAATAGGATCAAGGCCTGTATTTTTATTAGCAATATAACCTACTTTGGTTCGGTTTTGATGTTTCCCAAGGGGAAGTGGCTTTATGCTGAAATGACTAGTAATGAAGATGGTCTATATATGAATCTTCAAGTTGACTTAAACCTAGCAAAAGTTTGCGACTTTCACCACAATTCCTAACTGGCCACAATGGCCAGTGGACCATTGAGTTAACACTATAGGTCAGTTCAAGCTGGACAGAATCCAAACCCTTTCTAGGCTTGGAATGTTGGAAGTTACCTCCACCAGCCCAAACTTTGTGCTGGCATTGTGGCTGTGTCTCTGGACTCAAGGAAGTGGCATAACATGGCTTCTCGCTCTCCCCATTCCTCATGCCTTTTATGGCTGGTAGATTTCTGTATTAGTAGATTTCTGGGGTCAGCTACCAGAAGAAGGCTGTGACAGAAGAAGTTCATTTCTACTGATATAATCCATGCTTAATCCTAGCCCCTTGCAACTCCCATAAGCTTGAATTAGGATTTCACTGTCAGTGTCAAAAAATAACACAACCTTCTCCCCCAAGTAACACACTGGCCATTAATATATTTTGGCTGGTTCTGTGTTAGTAAATTACAAGGGCATAGAGCAGACTTAGGCCATTATAATCTGCCTTTATGGTCATTGCATAGCTTGGAATTCTCTCCCAGTCATGTAATGACCAAACTCCCCTGAAACTCACCCTATAAACCAGAGCTTTCCAAATTTTCATGTTGGTGACACACTTTTTAGACATAGAATCATAGAATCATTTGGAGTTGGAAGAGACCCCAGGGGCCATCCAGTCCAACCCCCTGCTATGCCATCCAGATGGCCATCCAGCCTCTGCTGAAAAACCTTCAAAGAAGGAGACGCCACCACACTCCATTGAGGCAGCAGATTCCACTAGCAGACAGCTCTGACAGTCAGGAAGTTCTTCCTGAGGTTCAAGTGAAATCTCCTTTCCTGTAGCTTGAATCCATTGCTCCTTGTCCTAGTCTCTGGAGCAGCAGAAAACAAGCCCGCTCCCTCCTCGACATGACATTCCTTCAAATATTACATGCATCATTTCGCGACGCAGTCATTCAGTAAGTAATTCAGTAAGTGGAAGCAGCCCCCCCACCCGAGCCTGGCCTGCTGCAGCCACCACCCTTGCCAAGGTCTTCCTTGGGCCAGGTGGGATCAACGGCAGCCCCTTCACTTTGACCTGGCCCACTGCTGCCTTTGCCAGAGTCTTCCTCAGCTTGGGGTGGCTGCAGCAGTGGCAGGAGAAGCAGCCCCTCCACCCAAGCCTTGCCCTCCCCTATCTCCATTGGTGGGGTCTTCTTTGGCCTGGGGCGGCAGCGGTGGTGGCAGAGGCAGCCCCTTCACCTGGGCCTGGCCCACCACGGTGGCAGGAGAGGCAACCCCTCTACCCATTACCTTCATGCAACACACCTAAAAACTGCAGCTGACACACTAATGTGTTATGACACACAGGGCCTTTCTGCACTATACTGTTATAGCGCTATTATTCCACTTTCAACCTCCTATGGAATCCTGGGGTTTGTGGTTTAGGAAGGGGCCTCAAAGGAATTCTCAGCCAGAGAGCTGTTTGGCCTCAGGAAACTACAAACCCCAGAATTCCATAGGAGGTTGAAAGTGGAATAATAGCACTATAACAGTGTAGTGCGGAAATGGCCACAGTTTGGAAAGCTCTGCAAACAGAGCAGTGCTCTCCAGTATGGCCATTTCCATGTTGTTGGAGACCGGCAGAGGGATGTTGCAAGCATGTCATCTGCAGAGAATTTGAAAGGATTCCCCTGAGAGGTCTCTGTGGAATCCTGTAACAGACTATCCAGGACAAGAGTGGGGCACATCCCTGCTCATCATCCCATTTTCTGATAACCTGGAAATGGCTGTGTTGGGATTCTTTTTGAGTGTCATTGGGAGACACAGCTCGAGAGACAAAGCTCTTTGATAAACATATGTCTTCCTTTTTGTCCTTTCTGCTTTATTTCCCTTTTGTCTTTGTTACAGCATTAGCACTTTGATGTAAATTTGTTTCGCTCTTGTCGATATTGTCAACAACTGTATGTCCTTTAAAATGACTTTCTCCAAAACATCAGCTGTTATTGTTGTGAATACCAAGGAAAATATTCTGTATAAGCAAACACAATAGATACTGTAATTAAAGTTATCATGTTAGTTTGCATTACGCAAGGACCTTAATTTAAATGTCATCTTTTCAGCGAGGCACTATACCACTGTTAAGCCAGGTTCTTAAGGAAAAGTTGTCTGTATCTCCACTTTCTTGTGATCTGATCTTCGTTGTGGCAGCCACCAACCACACTGACATGAGGCTTTTACATTTCAACAATATGTTGTGTCTGCTAAATATGGAAAGAAGTGATAGGGTCTGGCATTTGTGCTTTGTTTGACCTGTTAGTCTCGAAATAATATCAAGAAACTTCCCCAAAGGCTGCAGCTCTGGGGCAGACAAGCTCCCTGAGCATGGAAGTTCATTCCCATACGTGTAACAGCCTCTCCAACATAATGCAGAAGTTGAATTATTGATTTGGAGATTTTGACTCGGGGATTATTTTGTAAGCATTCTTCTTGGTTGTTTCTAATATGGATTTGGTGCAGGAAAGACCTCAAAGTTTCCTGTATTGTGCATTTTATTGGCCTATATAGATTTGACTTCTGCATTCATTTTAGATCTATTGCCAGAGCTTCGAATTTTCAATGAGCAAGTTCTATATTTTGGATACTGTTACTGTATGTAAATCTTTGGCAATGAATGTTCATTAATGTGCTCTAAAAAGTTATGGCAAAATTATTTTAAAATCACAACTGAATGTAAAAACACCCATGCTTTTCAAATACAGTTCAGTATAACACACTTCATACATTAGAAACATTTTGGAAAAACAGTTGAATGTAATACAGTTCATGTGCATTGGTTTAGAAACAAAACTAAATGTATGTAATAGAACTGAATGTTAACAGTCCAGAGTGTTAGTATAGTTCATACCTTACATTGCTTTAGAGTTCAGAAGTTTAGAAACACAGGCTGAGATCCTGGATTGGGAAATGCTGAAGCTACTTTTCCCAGTGTTACCTCACAAATCCTACCTTTTCAGCAGTGCAGCCTCCCGTCCCCCACACAGCGCAGCTACTTCTATGTTGCCACAGGATGCGGGATGGGGGGGATAAGTAGAGATGTGACAGGCCACCATTTAGAATATTATTGAATAACTTCCATAACTTTGCAGCATACATTAGAATAATAGAATCATAGAGTTGGAAGAGAGGCCAGGGGCCATCCAGTCCAACCCCCTCCTACGCAGGAACACATGTCAAAGCACGCCTGACAGATGGCCATCCAGCCTCTGCTTAAAAACCTCCAAAGAAGGAGACTCCACCACCTTCCCAGGTAGCAGATTCCACTGCTGGACAGCTCTGACTGTCAGAAAGTTCTTCCTGAGGTTCAGGTGGAATCTCCTTTCCTGTTGTTTGAATCCATTGCTTCATGTCCTAGTCTCTGGAGCAATGGAAAACTAGCCTGCTCCCTCTTTGATATGACATTCCTTCAAATATTTAAACATAGCTATCATGTCCTCTCTCAACCTTCTCTTCTGCAGACTAAACATACCCAGCTCCCTAAGCCGTTCTTCATAGGGCATGGCTTCCAGACCCTTCGCTATTTTGGTCACCCTCCTCTGGACACGTTCCAGCTTGTCAATATCCTTCTTGAATTGAGGTGCCCAGAACTGGACACAGGATTCCAAATGAGGTCTAACCAAAGCAGAATAGAGTGGTACCATTACCTCCCTTGATCTGGACACCATACCCCTATTGATGCAACCAAGAATCGCGTTGGCTTTCTTGGCTGCCACATCACACTGTTGACTTATGTTCAGCTTGTGATCTACCAAGACTCCTAGATCCCTTTCACATGTGCTGCTATCCAGCCATGCGTCCCCCATTCTATATTTGTGCATTCCATTTTTTTCTGCCTAAGTGCAGGACTTCATATTTCTGTCTGTTGAAATTCATTTTGTTAGCTTTGGCCCAGCTGTCTGATCTGTTAAGGCCATTTTGAATTTTCATCCTGTCCTCTGGGGTATTAGCAATCCCTCCCAATTTGGTGTCATTGGCAGATGCGACCACCTCTACTCCTTCTTCCAAGCCATTGATGAAGATGTTGACTAGCACTGAGCCCAGGACAGCACCCTGTGGCACCCCACTAGTCACTTCTCTCCAGGATGAAGAGAAGCCATTGGTGAGCAAGCCTTGGGTTTGGTCAGTCAACCATTTACAAATTCACCTAACAGTAGCACTGTCCAGCCCACATTTTACAAGCTTCTTTGCAAGAATGTCATGGGGAACTTTGTCAAAGGCCTGACTGAAATCAAGATATGCTACATCCACAGCATTCCCTTCATCTATCAGGCTTGTAACTCTATCATAAAAAGAGATAAGATTAGTCTGGCATGACTTGTTTTTGAGAAACCCATGTTGACTTTTAGTGATCACAGTATTGTTATTACAGTTCACACCTTACATTGCTTTAGATTTTGAAAGTTTAGAAACACAGGCTGAGATCCTGCATTGGGCAACACTGCAGCTATTTCTCCCATTGCCACCTCTCCAAATGTTACCATTTCAGCAGTGCAGCCTCTTGTCCCCCACTTAGCACAGTGACTTCTGTGTTGCCACAGAGAGGGGGGATAAGTGGACATGAATTCAGCTGTTTCTGTAGCTGGACATGTTGTGACAGGCTTCCAGTTAGAATATTACTGAATAATTTTTGTAACCTTGCAGCATATATTACTTTATTTTAGAAACATAACTGGATGAAACAGTGCTGATAAACAACAATGTTCTTATAACGTATTGCCTTGGAATCAAAGTAACACCGTTGAATATAACCACAATACACTGTGCTGTTTTGGAAATAAAGTTGTATGAAACACTATTTATACATTGCATAGCTTCAGAAAGACACTTGTATAGAACACAATTAAATCTAAGATGCTAGAATGATTGAACTGCTAATATGTGAACAATGGTGGATTGAACATCATATGTACAAAGAAATGCAATATAACTTGTTCAGGATGTAACAAAGTTCAAAGAAAACCATTTAATAACACATTTCAGTATAATAGGAGCTTATTGCACCATTATCATGCATAATATGTCTGTATAAAGAGAATTGTATATATAATATGTAGAAACAGGCACACTTAACCAGAGAACAGTGGGAACACGGGATTTCATTGTAAAAAGGGTTTAATGTATGGATTTCATACATTACATAGCTGCAGAAAGAGAACTGCATGCAACAACCACAGTCTCAAGGAAACCAGTTCAAACCAAAGAAGCTTAATGCTCCTTTCAGTTGTAATACAGTCTGGTGTGTGTGTGAACTATTTTCCTTGCAAAAGTTTTACTAAAGCATTTTGGCCGATGAAGTTAATCGCACTAACTTGTTTTTCTGAAGCAATGTAATATATGAACTCCATTGCATGGAACTGTGCTAACACTCAACTGATTTTTAAAACAATGGAATGTGTGCACTTCCTGTTCTCTTCCTAAATCAGTGTAATGGTTCCATTGCTTGGCATTCTAGTGTAAAGAAATGTACCATGAACAGAGTTATATTGCACCATGCTACATTCAACTGCCTCTCTCAGGTCATGTAATAGAATGCAGGTAGTGTATGGCATTTGAATGTGTGCCCAACAGCTCTGGGAATGGCAGGTTTATAGAATGTAACCGTTCAACTGGATATGTAAAGGAATACACACCCAACTACTCCCACTGAACGTCCAAAGAACATATTTCACCCTACCTTCTTCTCATTCCCTTCCTAAGGAGTAGCTGGATTCTTTCCTTTCATCAGCTGGTGAAGTCTTTTTAATCCCAAAAGGCTTTGGGGAACTAAGTATTTTAAAAGGAAAGGGCTGAACTCTTTTGAAATAAGTTTTACTTATGTTTAGTTCCATAATACCATTTTAAAGGAATGCTTTGGAGTTTTTAATTTAGCTATAATTACTTGTGTTTCTTTTTATCTTATAAGTGCCTTGCTCAGCTTTGGGAAAAATATGAAGTATAAATTTTTTAAAAAATACAGTGCATAGAATCATAGAATCATAGAAATGTAGAGTTGGAAGAGACCACACGGGCCATCCAGTCCAACCCCCTGCCATGCAGGAACACCCTCAAAGCACTCCCCACAGATGGCCATCCAGCCTCTGCTTAAAAACCTCCAAGGAAGGAGACTCCACCACACTCCGAGGCAGCATCTTCCACTGCCGGACAGCCCTGACTGTCAACTGTGCAAAATACTTGTATATCCACCTACTTCCTCTTTGAGCCCTTCTGCTTCTTCTTCAGTCCTCTCTAATAGAAAGGAGGCAGGTGCTGGAGAAAATAAGAGTTTTTTTTTAAAAAAAAATTCTTGGGAAAATTTGGCAGTGAGCATGCTCTTTGGCCATTTGTTTCCTGGGTCTGGCACAGCTATCCTATGGGAGGTATGTAGAACAGTGCTTCTAAATGCCCTTCTGCATTCAAATACTGAGTAGGGGAGGATATCACTGGGCACAATGACTGGTCGCTGTCTCTGAACACAATCAGTATCCCCCAGCCATCAAAAGAGGTGTTGGGAGACTCTGGAAGTGATTGGGGCAGGGAAAGGACAGAAGCGTAACTTTTCCTCTCACCATCCCTGGACCCAGAGCCTGTAAAGGTCTTAGTGCAACTGCAGCAATTACAGCTGGTTAGGGGAGCAACACCCCCACAAAAGTGGAAAAATGTGAATATAAATAAAAAACATGGATGCTATTTCTTTTTTAAATCTGAGAGAACACTTCTCTAGGAATTTTTAGGTCCTCCAGTGCAACACCATGGTCAACTTGACCGTATTGACCACAGAATCACACTAGTTTCCTAGAGAGAATATATTAATCAAATCCATGAATCATCAAACCAGTGAAAGGGAAACCACTTCAATCCATTCACAATACAGCCCTGGAAGGAAGGACCTAAAAGGGCAGTCTTTGCATTTTTTTTCTCCACAGTACTTAGCTCTCTCATACACTGGCTGCAATCAAACCTTCCATCAGCGTAATTTAAATATCTGTATGCAGAGATATGCTGCACAACCACTAGTTAACCCCTGTACAGAGTAACAATATTGCACAACATGTGTCAATGACTGGGTGCCATTGGGCAATGCACGGTGCAAAACTGCAATGCACACTGTGCAATGTGCAACTACAAGTGCAATGCACAAACCCAATGCAAAAACGTGCAAACACAATACACAACATTGCTGTTTGCACAAATGTCAGCAGAATACATCTCTGGAGCTGTGGTGAATAATTTGCACATATGCATAGGGCAATATCCATGCATTTGTGTGGCATGAACAGGATCCTAGCCCTTGAGTTTTAGTGACACACACACTCCAGGGCAGTTTCTCCACTGCCGCCCGCAACCATTCTGCATGGAACAAGAAACGTATCACCAATTTATGAAAAGCTGACCTAAACAATGTGGGAAAAAATTGCCAGCTTTCTCTTTAGAGCTTGGGATGTCAAGCAGGCAAACAGGGAGCGGTTTAGAAGCAACTGATTCTTTGTAGATATCTTGGAATGGAAGCCTGCTTTGTACTAAGGTCACTATGGCCCTTAATAGGGCCATTGTGCTCTTTCTAGGACAGTCTTCCCCAATCTGTGAGTCTATTTCCTTATGTCTTGGGCTCCATTGCACTGAAGAAATTCACCAGCATGGAAGCTACCAGCTGACACTGTTACTGACAGTATAACAAGGTGTAACACTGACAGTGTAATAGTAACTGGTTACTGACAGTGTAACAAATGTAACAGGCTGATGGCCTATAAAAAGAACATTAGCTGCTGATTTGCAAGTATTTACTTCAACTAAGGCCATTTCCATACCTGGCTTCTGAAACAGTGTAGAGCGACCTCTCACTGAGGTCTTCTACACCGTAGAGTGGACTGGCGTGGACTACTTTTTGTAGTTCCACACCAGAATCCACTCAGGAGCGGCCGGAACTAGCCGGGCTGCGTGTTTTTTAAAAACCTCTTTTTCGAGGTTTTTAAAAAGCACGGAGAAGCGCAGCCCCGCGCCGCTCCGTCGCCCGGTTCTAAAGTGGATTTGCAGGCGCGTGCAAGTGCGTGCCTGCAGATCTGCCGGGGGCGGGCTTCCGTCTGGCGAGCTTCTCCGGTTGGTGGAGAGCCTCCACCAACCGGAAGCCGCCATCTGGGACGCTGGAGGAGTGTGGAGCAGCGAGCTCGCGCTGCTCCGCGTGGCGACGGACTTACCCGTCTGCAGGTAAGCTCCGTTTTAGCGTGTTTTTGCCCGTTCCCCCCCCCATGTGAAAAGGGCCAAAAACTAGCTACATGATCTATATCAAAAAGCACGATGACCTTTGAAATCCACTCCCTGGTTGGTATCTCAGGATACCAATTTCCTTGAGGTGGGCACAGATTTCATCATGTGTAACAAAATAAGTTCAAGAATCTTTTATTAATCAAAACCAATATCAGCAGTAAGTCAGGTCTTGTAAGGTGAGTCTTGGTCTTGTCAGGTGCTGGGTAGCCCACACTCCACAGATTCACTCTGAGGTACACAATAGTTTCTTCTGTTGGATAGGCAAGAGTAACACAGCACATTTCCCTGGAAGCTGCTGAGACTTAAGAATACATGCAGCTTACAGCTTGTATAGGTTAACACTACGAATTCAGGTGCACAAAGCGATGATTGGTGAGGACCATAAACACATACACAACCCCCTCTCTGCAACACATTCCCAGGCCAGTGCCCACCTCCTATCCTCTGCAGCCTTGACCGTCGTAACCCGATTGCATATTTCTTCTTCTCATCTCAAAAGCACCAGATTCTCAAAACACTGTGCCTCACTACTCCCTCTCACCATCCAGATACATCATTGCAATAAGTGGCCCTGTGGATAAATTGCAACAGTAATTAGAAATACCTAACAAGGATACACAGTAGCTTATATGCAATGGTTAAATATATTTGCCCCAATACACATCCAACAGACCATACTCATTTCCATATGACAGGGAGCCTAGCGACCTGACAAGTTGAATTCAAGCTGCAGGAAAGGAGATTCCACCTGAAGCTCAGGAAGAACTTCCTGATGGTCACAGCTGTCCAGTAGTGGAATCTGCTGCTTCAGTGGAGTGTGGTGGAGTCTCCTTCTTTGGAGGTTTTTAAGCAGAGGCTGGATGGCCATCTGTTGGGAATGCTTTGATGGGTGTTCCTTCATAGCAGAGGGTTGGACTGGATGGCCCCAGTGGTCTCTTCCAATTCTATGATTCTATGACTTTTCAACCATTTTTTTTTAACAAAGAAAGGACTGAAAATATTTGCTAGAAGATTCCTGAAATTCTTCCCCTTTCACCCTTGTTTTGCTCCGCAAATAGCTGTTTCAGTGCTAGACCTTGCTGTATTTCTCCAACTTCTTTTTTTTTAATAATTTTATTGTGATTACATCGTATAAAACAACATTTCTCATTGTACATTTTACCAAACTATTACAGCTTTCTTCCACTCCTCTCTGGATTTCAATACTGTTATTTCATTGAGATTTCAACATTATGCATCGCATTACATTTGTTAACATACATGTTAGATCCTGCTTTTCTACCCTACTTTTCATGTTCCATGATATTCCACTGATTTTTACTTCTAACTGTTCATGCTACCATGAATTAAGAATTGTTACCTGTCAACACCCAACCCATTTTCAGAATGATTTGCCATTCTTTGTTAATGTCATCATCTGATTTTCCTTTTAATCTCTGAGAGACTATATCTACATTTCGATTTTCAATGAAAGTTACCCACCATTGCTCTATTGTAGGTACCTGCTCAGTTTTCCATAACCTTGCATATTCAATATGGGCTGTCGTAATCATATACATCATCATTCTCCAATATTTCTTTGCTACAGTTCCATCTAACATATGTGTCATATTTAATAAGTACATTTCAGGTTTCTTATCCATTTGAACCCTCAATATTTTACATATCATATTGTGTATATCATTCCAATATTTTTTAGCCTTAGGACATGACCACCACATATGAAAAAGTGTTCCAGCATTCTCCTGACACTTCCAACAATGACCTGTTCCCGTATTGTATATCTTCTTTAATTTTTCTGGTGTCATGTACCATCTGTGAAAAAGCTTATAATAGTTCTCTTTTAGGTTCTGGACTGCAGTAAATTTTTGTGTCCTTTGCCAGCTCTGTTCCCAGGGCTCTAATTGAATTGGATGTCCGACATTTTGAGCCCACAATATCATTGCTGCTTTGACTGTCTCCTCTTCTCTTTCTTGATTTAAAATCTCCTGATATAAGTGTGATAATAAATGAGGTGGGTTTTCCCGCAATAACTTCAACATTCTTCCTTGCTCTTTTTGTTCTATTTCATAAGTTTTCATGTTCATCTGGAATCTCTCAGCACTCTTACATCTGTGTTGTCCTGGCACCAGTTAGTTCAATAAAATCACTCTTAAAAAATGCAATAGTATAATCCAATCATGTAAATCAGTATCAATTCATATATATCAATATCAGTGTCAATATCAATGTCAACACTTAGCTTAACTTATTTATAAGCACAATCTAAATTAATTCAATAAGATTATATATTCAATAAAAATAATATAAATGTATAGTAATATATATAAATGTATATTTAAATGTAAGAAAATATAAGTTTAAAGATATAGCTCAGTACTTCTAAACTCCTCTATGTAATATAATATGAAAAATATATATACAATAATTATTTATAATTGATTAAAAGGTTACACTTCCCTTTAAAGCCAGTGCTTATTCGGAGTCATTTCAGTGGATAGAGTCACTCCAGCTCCCCCCTCCCAACTCTTTTATGCTGACTCTGAGGCTTCCTCTCTGTTTGCCAGCAGCTGCCAAGACCTTGACTGTAAAATTCCACTTAGTCTCTCACTGCTAGATCAGCCACTACACTGCGTGGGCGCGGAAGTCTTCCAGAAGCCTCTTATCTTGTCTGAAATGCTCCGTTTCTTGTAGATGGTTCAAACTCAGTCTGTTAATTCCAAAAGCCAAGGTCTTTATATATAAATGTCTTTTAATGATCCAAGTCCAAAATGTCTTTTAATGGTCCAAGTCCAAAAATCACAAGTTCATAAAATTCTTATTCTTAAATTCTTAAATGTAAGTCCAACTGTCCAGTTAAAAAGAAGGAAAAAATAAAAAGAACAAAGCAACCCAAAATCAAGTCCCTGGTGTCAAAGACAACCAAGAGTTTCAGAGCACAATCCTTTAAAATCCCTTCCTCTTCATCAAGCCAGGACTCCTCAGTACATCTCCACCAAAAATAGCAAGAAATAAAGCTTATTCAAATCCAATTCTGTTTCCAAAAAAAAAAAAAAAACTATCCAGAGGGATATATTAACAAAAGCCACACCTCTATACTAAAAGTCTCTCAGTCTCAGCAAACACAAGTAGAAAAAAGTTTAAATTCCAATCCAAGAATCAGTCACTTAGTCAATGTTATCATGACTATGTTATATTCAAAAAGTCAATAATATTCCACCAGAAAGAGAACGGAAAAATCCAATTATCTCAAACTCACAAACCAGGTTACTGTAGCTTTAAATTGTCAACCATTCCAAATCTACTCACAGCCTAGGGTCTTTACCAATGGCTTCTGTTATTCGATTGCAGGTACATACTTCTTGCGATCTCAGGTAATTGTAATCCAGATCGGGTTGCTTATTGCCATCTCAATGTGTCTTCCTAATTTAAAAGTCGACGGTGGTGCTTGTGCTGCTAAAACGGCAACCCTGGAGGTTCCGTCGTGGTCCTGCGATCCTTCGCAGCGCCTCCGCTCTTCCTTGCAGAAAGGGCTCGGCACCGGAATTCTGGATCCTCTTTGGACCTCTTCTGCATCCCCCTTACCGAGGGGATGACTAGCTGGTTCCGATGGCCTTTGAACTGGCTGGAAACCTTCAGGTGGGGGTTTGGAGTTGTGGAGCGCTACTCCAAATGACCGTTCACGTGCGCCATGCGACCGGAAGTCTGTATTTCTCCAACTTCTTCATGGTGTGATCCCAAGCCAATCCGAACCTCGTTGGGAATATTTTGGCATGAGGTCATCAGAAAATAGATCTAGCCCATTCAGAGTGAGGGCAATGTTTTTTGTGTAATGTCACTCCTGATAGATGGCAGTTGAGAAACATTTTAGATCTGGGGCAGAAAAGGTTTGGGTACCAGTTACTACATGATAATCTGTTCTCAAAGTGAATCAAGTTTCCAAGTTCTCCAGGACTTCCAGGCTGAGCTGTGAAATCTGGCAGCCTGTGCAAGCTTAGCCATACTAATTACAGGGTAATCCTTTCTTTCTTTGTCCTTTTTCAGATGTAATATATATTCCTAACATAGCAGGACTTAAAAACTGCTGTTAAAAGATTGATTCCCCAGCACTGCATTTTGATATGAAAATCTCTAGTGGGGTAGGGAATTCTGAAGACCTATTCTTGTCTCTTTTGTATTTCAATATCCACAACATTAAAAAATGCTAAAGTCTGACTTGTAAAAAAAGGAGATTAAAGAGGTACTTTAAAGTAAATATTTATATTCTGCCATGTCATTTTAGCACTTATAGCTAATCTATTTTTTCTGTTAATAGTTCTTAATAAAATGCAGTCAGTCTCTTTGACATCTCAAGAAATGATGACTAGCTTCCATCATTTCAAGTCACTTCCCTTTTTTCTTAGTGAAAGATACAAGGGAGGTTTTGGACTGAAATATCTCTGCTTGTTTTACGTATATACATTATAGCGTCGGTTTCCATTTAAGGACCATGTTATCACTCGGTCTTCTTCCCATTTACACAATCATCAGGAGTAAAACCAGCCTCAACGTTCTTTCACTCAAAAGTGGAGCGGGGAGGATTGGGGGTTCCTTTGGAAAACTGGCTAGCATTTGTCATTTCTGCCTTGGAATGTACTTGGTGTGTGTTATCTCTGGGGCATTCTGAGTAAGGAGAATGGCAGTTACCAGTGAGCAATTACTAACAGCCAAACTAAATCTTTGCTTGTAGCAGGACAGGGTAACTCCTGTCAAAATTTGTACATGGCCCTTAAGTCCCTGTCAAAATGATTTTAAACCCTTAAGCATTTCCCTGGATGTCCTTCATATCAGTGTGAGACATCCGCGCTGGGCTATGTGACCACTCTATCAACTTGCCCCACTACTGATGACTAATACAGAGTCCTATCCCTCAGACCTACAATATTACACTGTAGTTGCATTAAAATGCCTGCCACATTTTCTTAAAAAAAAAAAAAGTCACTCCAAATATACAGCACAAGTTATGCCTGTGTACGCTGCCAGTAGGACTGTGTGGGCAGTGTGTGGGAAATAGAGATGGAAGGAATATTAGCAAATATTTGAGAAATGGTAGAAAGGAAGGTTTTCATGTGTTGAGAAGTTGTGATGAGAACAAAGGTGTATCTAGGGTGGGCCAAGTGGGGCACATGCCCCAGATGCCAATGCCAAGGAGGTGCAAAAAAAAAAAAACAAAACCCTGTGCATGTAGGCGTAGGGTGGGGATAGGGGTAAGAAAGTAGGGGGGCACAACTTCCACACTTGCTGTAGGTGCTGTTTATGCTAGATATGCCAGTGGACGAGAAGAATCCTGCACTGATGAGAATTTTTACAGTTCAGGACGTAATTTGCACAAAATTTGCCAGAACAGAAATCAGTATCTTCTGTTTAGGAAATAGCTTTTTCTGCATGGAAAACAATAGTTCAATGCAGAAATATCAAATCCTGTCCAGAAAATGCTGTTTTTCTGTGCAGAAAATCCTGTACTATACCTAAATTAATCGTATGCAAATTTTATGCAAAATAAATCCCCAATTACAAGATTTTCTGCGCAGAAAACAGCATTTTCTGTGTGGAAAATAATATCTAAACTCAAAAAATCTTAATTATTCTTTTATACAAATCAACTCTATGTGAATTTTACCCAGAATAAATCCCCACTTTTCTATGCAGAAAACAGCATTTTCTGTGCAGGAATTAATATTTCTGCACTGAAATATTATTTTTCATGCAGAAAAGGCTACTTCTTGTACAGAAAATGCCAATTTCTCTGTAAAATATGTGGGTTTTTTTCCAGAATAAGTCCAAAATTGCAAATAGTCTTCACAAACAGTGTGGTTTTCAAAGACTTCTTTTCTTTTCTTTTCTTTTTTTGCACCAGGAGGAAAATTTCTGAAAATACTTGTTGGTACTTTCAGTTAAGAAACTTAGTGAAGAATTACATCTGTAGTGGGAAGTACAATCCTGTGTATGATGAGAACTTTGAAAGATGTGAACAGTTACCATCAGTCGTAATGACTCTCCATTCCTTGTCGCTCTCCAAATAGGGGTAAATGGCCGTGCTGACTCAGCAAGCTTGAGAGATCTATTCCAAAAAGATAATTTTTCTAAGTTGGCCCAAAGATATCACTGACACCCCTCCAACTTCAAAGCTTGCATCAACACGAATAAATTTTGGGAATGGTGGCCAGCATCCTGTTAAATAGCTAAAAGATCATAAGCCTGATTTACAGTCTTGTAACTTTTGGGATTTATGGTCATGAATGACTGAATATGACCTGCAAAACCTTAAGCCAGAAAACGACATGGTTTTTGAAGGGCTGTATATTCGGTGCTGGAAGTGATGACTGCAGCACTCTACCAGTTGTGGGGCACATTGAGAGAAGCAGCTGCGGTAGGATCCCAAAGGATCTCTTCACCCTCATTTTATTCCCATTTTGGGGGATGGCATTGGAAGAAGTAGCTATGATTACTGACAAAGCAGAATCTTGGCCAGAATATCATTTTGGGGTGAAAAGTAGGGGCCTTGACCAAGAACACTGGGTGACAGTCTCCTCCCCTCCCCAAAAATACCAGACCAAACCTTCAGGTGCAATTGGGAGGGTTACACTGTATTTCTCATGTATTTTTTAAAAATTTTTGATTAATTCTTAGAAGTAAGCAAAAGTTTTTAGTACAGTCAGCCATCCTCATTTCTGGGTTTCACTTTTGCAGATTTGATTATTCACAGATTATTTGCTGTCACCTCTGCTGCCTCCCTGTGCCATTTTCAATAGGGACTGAAAGCCTCATGAGACTGAGGCCCTTTCTGCACCTTACCTTGATAGCGCGACAAACCAGAGCCCTCGCGATATTGCTAATATTGCAAGAGGCTCAGTAGAGACCCCCTTGCAGTCCGCATACGGCAGGGCGTTGGCGAGAGAGCACCAGTCCCCACCCGGTGGCTTGTCCGCATGTCGGCGTCCTGGGCCACGCCTAGGTCCCACCCTGTCCCCGCCCCACCACCCCTGATTGGGTGGTGGTGTTTCTTTTTTTTTCTTTTTTTTTGCCGGCTATCGTGCTAACATTAGCAGGATAGATCCTGCCAACAGGCTGTTTCGTACTACGTTGGTAATGTGTTAACGTACTAACGATAGCGCTGGTTTTTTTTAAAAAAAACACAGTCGACCAGACCCCAGGGGCTGCTGTCATCTCGAGTGTGTCATGGACCGAGATTTTTAGGTCCGTTTTATATCCAGAGAGAAATTCAGCCACCCCAGACTATAGGATTCCCAACAAAAGACACACAGGAAACCAGATCTGGATTTCAAACACTATTCATGTAACATTTATTAAGACATGAACTACAAAATCACATTTGTATCAAGAGCTCTTGCACACACACATTCACACGACATACTCACAAACAGTCCTTTCGCCGAACGTTGATCAGGCGTACTCGAAAGGATGGATGACTCCTTGCCGGTATCAGAGCCATAAACAGGAGCTGAAAATCTTCCGCTCTTTATACCCATGTTTCTCACTTCTTGGGGAAAAAACATGTTCTGACAGTTGCCAGGGTTCCAGGACTTTCATTGTGTAAAGGCAATCAAGCAATTAAAAAGAATAGTTCATATCATCTTGTACTTTACCATTAAAAGGTTGCTTACAGAAGAAGTGGTCATATATCATGGTGTCAGGAAATGTACTATACATCAAATGCCTCAGTGGTTTTCGGCCATGCAGGGTAGGGTCAGAAAAACATCAGCGCTTGCCTGTCTGAAGGTTTCAAGCTACACTCCTGGGTCCGTGCAGCTCAAAAGTACGCTCTGTTTGTACCAAGTCCTCATTGTTTTGTGAACTTTCTTCTCCGGCCAAATCAGTATTCCTGGTATTCTCCCGTCACAGCTCAAGGAAACCTCGCTCCACAGCTCCAAGTCCATCCTACAGTAATGCAATGCGCGCAGCCATTTTCTTTGGCTCAGGACTGTACTTTCAACTGGAACCCATTCGTGTGAGTGGTGACGCAGCCCCGGGGTGGCCTCTCACGGCGACGTGTCGTGCAGTGTTCCCTGCTGCGACGGGGGCAGCGGCCGGCCTGCTGCTGGGCGGAGCGTCCCCTGGGAGTCGCTGCGTGAGGGACAGGCGGCAGGGACCGCCCACACCCCGCCCACTCCCGGGTCCTTCCCGGAAGCACACCGGACGACGGCTCCGCGGGCCCTCTGGTCACGCGACCGACGCGTGAAAGGGAGGTTTTGTGTGTTTGTTGTGTGGAGAGCAGAACATCCCCCAATTTGGGCATCCCTCTCAGGTGGGCCTTTTCTTAACACAGCTGCTACCACCACTATTTGGGATTTTTACTTCACCCAGGACCTCTGCTGCATGAGATTTCATCTGGAATTCCAACTCTTGCCACCACCGTGTAGTGCCTAAGCTACTGCCACTTTTCTATGTAAATTAAGCTTATTTGGCACCTGGAACTGATATAGATGAAATTGCTTGAAAATCCCAAGGGTTTCTTTTTCAGAAGGGGGGACAAAACATGGGAAACTTCTCAGTGAAGAGAAAAGATAATTGTCTTCATGCCCTGAAAAGCCTATAATAATTGGAGAACAGGATTAGGATTCAGGCAAGTGAACTCTATCTCCGTTATACAGGATTGTAGTTGGGTAGTGGTTTGTCTGCATACAGGTCTCGCTTGTTTGAAATGTATAACAAAATAGAGATGACGATTGCAAAAGGCATGTCAGTACAACCATCACTACAATAATATTTGCTCTCTGGGGCTAAATCTTGAAAAATTAGCTTGATATAATTATACCTGTGATCATGTTGATTGCTCTTGTGCATTTCTCATAATCAGCCGGGACTGGATGACTTGCATAATGTTTTGCATAATGTTTGTAGGGTTTTTTCCCCTGAAGCACAAGGTCATTCCATCCCATTTCCACATCAGTTGTGATCCTTTTTTAATTTAAATCCACAGGAAAATGTGTGAAAATTTCTGTCTGCATTTTGTACACAAAGACATTTTTAATGAATTTTTAATAGTATAAAAAGTTTCACAAGCAGCTTTCCCTAACATATGTTTTTGTATATGGTTATGAATGTACCCATTTTTATGTGCAGTGTCTCCTAAGGCACATTTTTGGTATTCATTTTTAAACTGGAAAACTGCATCTCAAAATATTAGAAAAGTATATCTGTTTGGCAGTCCAGATTAGGTCACTGAATGTCATGTTGTTATTCCTCCTAGACATGTTGTGATCTGTGGAATAGGGGAGCATGTCTAGTTAGGCAGAAATACTGAGTGTAACAGAAGAAGTGGGAATATAATTGAGAATTAGTAGAAGCTGGAGTCTTAAAACCAAATGGTCAGTATTGTTTATTGGCTGGGCCAGCTCAGGTAAATAACATTTGGTTGTTGTGCTTAGATGACAGCAAACAGAGGGTGATTTACTAGGGCCATTTCTGCACTACACTCTTGTGGGTGTGGGTTTGCAGTTTAGGGAAGGGCATTGAGAATTCTCAGACAGAGGGTTCTTTGCAAACTGCAAGCCCCAGGATTCCATAGGATGTTGAACGTGGAATAATCGCGCAATAAGAGTGTAGTGTGGAAATGATGTAGGATTATGCTGGAGGATACAATGGTGGGGTTTAGAATTAAAATATCAAATATCAGGGAAGAAATTCTAAAGATCAGAGTTACTGTAGACAGGAGTTGCTTTAATGAAAGAAAATCCATTTGGCAATTATAGAAAGCGGGGTGTAAACCTGGCAGAAACACCAATGGGCGTCAGGAATAGATGCTGATGGATGATTGTGCTTTGCTATAGAACAAAGTAGCTGAAGCAAGGTTTTAATTCCAGCAACATTTGTTTTACTAGCCTGTTGTGTTTCCAACAAACAACATGGAAATCATACGTGTGTTTTCTCGAGCAACACAAAGTGGCAGTTCTTGACACTTCACTTTAAAATGTGAACTAGAATTGGCCTTCCACATTTGCTAGGCTTAAGGGCACAGGACCTATTCAGAAGTGGAACAATCATAAATATCAAAGTGTGTGTGTGTGTGTGTGTGTGTGTGTGTGAAGGTGTGAGCAGGGAGGTGTTGGAAGAATCAAATCCATGATAGTTAAACCTGCAAATGTGGAGGACAAACTGTAAATGCATTTCTGCCCATATACATTCATTTTATACGGGGGCATTAATAATATGGACCTGTCAATTTATGCTGACATACGAATTTCCTTAGCAAACAATACTCAGAGGTGGCTTGCCATTGTCTTCTGAAATACAGCTGCAGCACTTGGAATTCTCTGGTGGTCCCCTATCCATGTACAGTCGTCCCTCCTCTTTTGTGAGGGTTCAGGGCACAGAACCCATGCGAAATTGGGAAAACAATGAATAATTCTCCCTCCCCAAACTCCCATTCCCTTGCTTTTTGCAAGCCAGGATGAGAAGCAAGGGAATGGGAGGAGAGACCTCCGGAGGGGAGAAAGAAGGCTTGCATGAGCAACATTCCCTTGCCTTTTGCCACGGTGCAAGTTCTTAACACTGGGGCCAGAGGCAAGGGAATGGGAGGAGAGATCTCCGGAGGGGAGAAGGAAGGCCAATGGATGTTTTGCACACTTAAACATGTGTTGATAGCTTATCTAAGTTATATGCTGTATGTAACTCCCAGTTTTGGCTACTGGAAGTGTGCTGTGTGGCTCATTATATCCATAAACAATACACTTCTGTCTGCCTCAGAGAAAGTTCTGTGGAGTGTGGTTTATCTAGTACATGACAAGTACTAACCAAGATCATGCTTGTCTTCCAAGTTCAGATGGGATTTGGAGCCCTCAGCATATTTTGGCCTTTAGTGATACATATTTGGTAATTATAGAAATAAACAGAAGGCAGTACCAATGTGAAGATATGTAATGGTGTGCAGACAGTTTTAAAACAAGCAGAAAACCCCTAAAAGGGTCATAGAAAACTCCTAACACATCAGTTTCACTCAGATCAAGCAATCCAAACCCACAGGATCCAAGGAGATATTTATATTCAAGTTTTAAGACCATATCTAAATCTGCTCATCCTGGATTGTAACAAAATTAGCAAGTGTGCTCTGAAATAGCATTCTCGACTTTGGGAGAAATTGCTTCTCAATTTAGTATGACTGGCAAGTCAACATTTTCTTGCAAAAACAATCTGAAAAATTTAAAATGTCACTTGGAAGATTTGAAATTGCCCTGTAGAAGAATTTGCTCACAAGTCAACCTTTATAAGCCTATGAACATGGATTTCTCTTCCTCCCGGGAAATCAAGAGCCATGCTAACTCTTCACGATGTGATAAAGCAAGCAGTAGCCTGGAGATAAATACTGCAAATAGATGGATTCATTTTGCACATAAACACAGACAAGCATTTTAGAATAAGGAAAACAAATTATGGATCATGCCACACAGCTTCTTATTGATGAAATCCTGACTTGGGGAAGCAGAACTCATTAATGGAATTCATTGAGTTGGTGCTCTAAAAGGGACTAACAGTAGATTAAAACCTGGAGTTGACTGGAATCCTGCTGAAAATTATACTTGCACATACTCCCTATACATTTTTATGGGAATGGCACAGTACAGTTATTCTACTGAGTTACCTTAGAAAGACTCCCTCTTGCTCCATTCAACCTGTTCCAGCTGACAGTGACCCTCCACTGTGACTCTTTCTCAGCCCCACTACCCAGTATGCTTTTCCGTAAAGGTGCCAGGGATTGAACTAGGCCTCTTCTACACGCAAAACACATGTTGAGCTCACTGATTGTTCTCTCTCTGTGTGTCTAAATATAATTTACTCTGACCATGTGGTCCCTCCAGATGTTGGACTGCAGCTGCCATGATCACTCACAATGCTGGGTATGGTTGATGAGACAATTCATCAATAACAAGTGAAGGACCACGAGTGAAATTACCATTGCTGTACAAGCTTTCCCCAGGCTTTTTCTTGGTCTTCAGTGTAATTATAACTTGAATACTTTACAGCAGGTTGCATCATTTTAGTTCACAATTAAAGTATCATGAGTTGGGTAGTTAGAATCATGTAACCATAAGCCACAGGATGGGGACACAAGAAGAGTGGGACCACAATGACGCTTCCACATGATGTCGTTGCAGTCTTGCCCTTCTTGCATCACCAGCCCGTGCAATCGCGGGGTATATCATTGACAGAAGAACTCAGTCAACGACCCCTAAACACATGAGCCTTCCATGTAGTAGGACCATGTAGTAGCACAATCACACACTTCCTTTCCAATGCAGCATGGGAAGAAGGCTGGCTGCAGTCTGGAAGGAAGGGGCATGTCATTTGTGCTCCCTTCCACAGGCAGCCGGTCAGGTGCAGAAAGGAGCACTGCGGACACACTCCCATCCCAGCAGAGGCATTGCTGGGATTGTGACAGGATAACTCGAGAGCATCATCTTGCAGAAGGGGCCATAGAGTTGGAAGAGATCACAAGGATCATCCAATCCAACCCTATTCTGCCATGTGGGAATACACAATCAAAACTCTCCTGGCAGATGGCTATCCAGCCTCTGTTTAAAAACCTCCAATAAAAAGACTTCGCCACACTTGGAGGCACTGTCGAACCACTCTTACCAGCAGGAAGTTGTTCCTAATGTTTAGGCAGAATCTCATTCCCTGCAGTTTGAATCCACTGCTCCATGTCCTAGTCTCTGGAGCAGCAGAAAACAAGCTAACTCCATCTTCCATATGACAGTCCTTCAAATATTTAAATATAAACCTCCTAACCTTCATTAAAAACGTCTCATCAAAAGACTATTTGTATACCTTAAAAACCAATGAGCAATGCTGTCCTCACTGGGAGTAATCATACAACCAGGATATACATTTCTTTGTTTGAGTCCTTCCAAATGTGTATCCTTTTGGAGTCTAATCACTCCAAGGAATAATCTCCTGAGCTTGGCTTCATCAGTGCCCCTTGAGTCATGCTTTCAGTCCATCTTGTTCTCCTCTCCCCCACACGCTGCAGCTCAGGATAAAACCAAACCAGGTGCCCCCTTTCCTCAACTGGACCTCCACTCCTCATTCAGATTCATACCCCCCACCCCCCAAGCTATAAACATAAGTATTGATTCAGCAGTACCATTTTGTGCATCTGCACAAATGTATGTAACAGATGTGCAGTCTTGGGGATAGTGCAGCAGAGTTATTTTAGATAAGCCGAATAATCTTTTCAATTATCTTTGACTGAAAACATTGTATTTTCTTTTCCGGCATTCAAGAGCATTTGGGCATAAAGCACTTGCCTAATTATCATTATCTCCACTATTATGTAGACTTTGTCAAATATGTTACTATTTTGTTATTTTGGAAGGTTTCCAAACCACTTCCCAGCTGTCATATATCTTTGTTGTAGATAATCATGGGGTGGTGGGACTGTGGGGCTGGAGTTAAGCCATTCATCAGGACAAGAAAAAAATAAAAATAAAAACAGAGAAGAATGAAAGAGAGAGAGAAAAGGGGGAGAGAGAATAGCATGTAGCACATTTCCTTTTGCTTCCAGGGTTTTGTGTGTCTTGACAAAGAAGTCTTCCCCTCTCCCTCTCATGTTGCCATTTGTTCACAGTAGCTGGGAACAAGCCCAAAGAAACTTGCTCTTATGGTCCAAAGAAACCATCTTGCGAAACAGATTCCATCTTGGTGTCATGAATCTGCCGATGCGATCGTTCTTCCAAGGAAGCATCATTCAGTTTTTCTCCCACCCATGCACCCACCTGCCCAATACAAACCGCGCCTGTCTTTTGTCCCAGGTGATAGTTTCAACATAGTCAGGTTCCATCCTCAGCCAGGGTGAGGGGTTCTCACAATGGCAGGACCCCAGCTTCTGGCAGTGCAAATGAAGGGAATTAAACGCCCAAGGCTTTGTGGGAGGTGTAACATGGTTGCTGGCCTGCCAATACGCTTGGATTTGTTGTTTCTTGCAGTGGAGGAGGAAGATGCCTTAAGGAAAAAGAAACAAATTGTGTGCAGGTGAGCCTCATCCCAATGAATAGCTGTTGGAGAATTTCTCTTCCCCTTAGAAATATGTTGAAGTTCCCCTTCACAATTTTTCCAACCACAAAAAGAGTAGAGAATTTTGAGAGGCTATTTGCATTCAGTTCCAGGGTGTTCCAGCAAACTGGGCCTTCAGAAGTGGTAGGACATGGCTCTGATGATGGCCACAATTGATGGTCAAGGTTGTATTGCAGAAAGTCATCTCATTGCTGAGGAGAGAAAAGAAGTATCCCCGGTAAATAATTGTGGGCAGGGTGCCTTGAAGTGAAATTAAGAATGCTACATGAAAAGGGGCTGAGGAAAGTTGGTATCTTGAGTAAATAAATGTTTTGGGTATTCCTCCACATCTGAAGCTCATTCCAGATATATTTTGTTGTTCCAGGTTAGTAAATATTTTTTTTCAGGTGCCTTTCTTGGAAGGTCATACTTTTACCCCCAGTGCCTTTGAATGGTTCTTTTTGCTTTCTTGAAAAACACAAAAAATGGCAGTGCTGGGGGTCTTTCTGGGACCTTGGCCCATATGTCTCACATTCCCCAAACTTACAGACTTCCTCCCAACGCAAAATGTCACAGACTGAATCTAGGACTTTCTCCATGCTGCCCATGTGATTTCTCCAAGAAACTCTATTTGGTTTCTCCATGACTGTTCCTACTTGTCCTTGTTAACACCTCAAAGGCCCCTCCCTAAACTGCAAACCCTAGGATTCCATAGGAGGTTGAAAGCGGAATAATAGCACTATAACAGACCAGTGTGGAAATGGCCTAGGTTTAGCTGTGTCTTCAAAGTTACACTACACTCCCCACCTCCACTAATACCATGTTCAGCATAATTTCTGCAGCAGTAGTTAAGCAGACTTCCCACAATTTAAAATACAGCAAAATCAGGATTGTAAATCACACAGGATGTCTTCACAAGTGCAGAACTCACCATGCTTTGGAGGTGATCCAGATGATTATGAGAGTGGCAGAAGCATTGTGACATTGGCATGAAAAACAGACTCCTGATGGCTTTCCCTATGAGTAATGCATAAACAAGAATAAGAAAGAGTGCAATATCTGTGGTGTAATGGTTTCAGAGTTGGACTACCACTCTACAGAACAGTGTTTGAATCTGTGTTTGGCCATGGAGACCCCATTGGATGATTCTGGGTAAGTCATACTTTCTCAGCCTCAGAAGAAGGCAAAGGCAATTCCTCTCTGAACAAATCTTGCCCAGAAAACTCCATGACAGGGTCACTGAAGGGTTCTTGCAAGTTGGAAACCACTTAAATGAACACAACAACAACAACATATCATGGCTAATAGATGCTGGGAACACCAGTAACGGTAAATTTGTTCCAGGGCTCGTCTCTCTCACTCGTCGCTAAAAAACTATACTGTCGTTTGCTTCAAGGGATGTGCAAATGTCTGTTTCAATTTCACTGAGTTTGCCCAATTCTCATCATGATTTGTTTGTGAGAATTTGTATTCTCTTCCTGCTCTGAAATTCAAACAATTTTAATGGATTTTTCCTAATCCACACTTATTTCTGTGTATTTTTTAAAATAATGTTCATTTTACCCATTCACATTTAAAAGATTCATATTGTGTGCACTTTATTATTTAGAAGCACCTTGTAAGCCAGGCACATGCTTGAGATGAGGGACACAGGATCTTGTATGCAATATCTGGGGAGATGCAGAGATATTACTTCAATCAATCTCTTCAAAGAATATGTGTTTGTTATGGGACTCTGGGAGCTGAAGTCTACAAATACAAAACAAAAACACAAAACCACAATTCCAAGCTCTTACTTGTAGACATTTGTGGGCACTTTGTAGACGTGTGAACAACAGTTCTTGTTCTGAACTGTCCAGGCAATCTTGTATGGCTAGCACCTCTATGGGGAATCCTCACTGGGGAGTGAATGAAGGTGACCCAAAGGCCAAAGTGATGTTGCCAGTAGTTGCAGTCTAATGAACCAGACAAAGTCCCACTGATTTTGCTGGAAAACAGCTGCATGTCCTTAAGGGTCTGGGGTTTAAAAGCTTTAACTGGAAATCTCTGCAGATAGAGAAAGTTAGAAAACAATAGAAAACAGTAGGGGGGAAAAGAAGGGTAGATCAATGCACAAATTAGGGGAGAGTAGAAGGAGTCTTAACCCCGCAGCTTTGGTTTTTACAAAGTTAAGTGTTAGAATCATAGAGTCATAGAGCTGGAAGAGACCTCAGGGCCATCCAGGCCAACCCCATTCTGCCATGCAGGAACACACATCAAAGCACTCCTGAGAGATGGCCATCCAGACTCTGCTTAAAAACCTCCAAAGAAGGAGATTCTGCCACGCTCCAAGACAGCAGCATATTCCACTGCCGGACAGCTCTGACGGTCAGGAAGTTCTCCCTGAGGTTCAAGTAGAATCTCCTTTCCTGCAGCTTGAATCCATTGCTCCTTGTCCTAGTCTCTGGAGCAGCAGAAAACAAGCCTGCTCCCTCCTCCACATGACATCCCTTCAAATATTTAAACATGGCTATTATGTCCCCTCTTAACCTTCTCTTCTGAAGACTAAACATACCCAGCTCCCTAAGCTGTTGCTCATAGGGCACAGCTTCGAAACCCTTCACCATTTTGGTTGCCCTCCTCTGGACACGCTCCAGCTTGTCGATATCCTTCTTGAATTGAGGTGCCCAGAACTGGAGACAGTATGCAGAATAAATGCAGAATAGAGTGATAACATCACCTCCCTTGATCTACAGGGAGTCAATTGGCTAAAACTGAGGTTGAGCCAGAGCCAGGAGCTAGTGCTGATGGATTTCATTAAGGCCTCTTCCCTTTCCTAGAATTCAAATACTTGGAATAAGAGTTTGCATGCAAGTGACTGACTGGCAGCAAACAGATCCTGGATTGACCAAGCCTTGTATAGAGACATGACAAGTTTGTCCTTTTGGGCTTGCTTGGTCAACACTGCAAGACAGCCTTCTGTTTGATGAATGTCCGGTTACTGACCTAAAGGCACTCAGGATGAAGAACACACTCAGACAACGGATTTAATCAGGCGCTGGCTGAGAAAATGTTTTGCTACCATACAGATAGAGCATCAATGGCTGTGTGATGGCCGGTTTGCTGAAAAGCTAATTGTACCTTTGCTGTACTTCTGTTCAACTTAGGTATGAATTGCTTGAAAGCTGCTCTTGGAAACAAATGGGCAAGGGCTATTGCATTGCTGTTTTCTTCTACTTGCTCTTCTGTCTCTGCCTTATTAACAACTTATGGTGACCATATTTGTACACCGATGTTTTTCCTCCCACACCATCCTCTTTTCTGCAGGAGTGGAGATGCACACTAATTAGAAAATGCTTTGGTTTAATACAGTATGCTTTCTACTTTCACAGTAACAAGCATGCTGGGTTAGGCTACCTGAAATTTTTTAGCTAGAAAAAGTGAAATATTTATTTTCTTAGGGGGATATTTCTTAGGGGGAAGCTTTCTCTCTGTCCTGCCACCGTCACAGGTATAATTTGTGAGGATGAGGGACAGATCCTTCCTTGTGGTTGCTCCAAATTCGTGGAATTCCCTTGACTAGCCCCCTGCCAGGAGGCAAAGACATTTAAAAAAAAAAATTTAGCAGGCTTTAGGCATTTATATTATTGTGGCAGAGAGATCTTTTCGGGGGGGTATATTATAAGTTTGTTGTTACTTTGTTCTTAACTTGATGTAAGCTGTCCTGACCCCTGTCCTTGGAAAAAAGCAGGATATTAAATACATACATACATACATACATACATGTGTGTGTGTGTGTGTGTGTGTGTGTGTGTGTGTGTGTGTGTATTTACACATACATACAGGCAGGTACTTAATGCAAGGCCAGAAATACTAAATAGACAGTTTTAATGTATACATTTAAGAAACAGGACTAGCATCAAGACTAGTCTTAAGTACAACACCCACTTTCACAAATGGGACTCAAAGAACTCCAACTTGTGCATAGATCAGACAACTAAATGTGTAGGACTTGTAGTGGATTTGTTGTAACTGGGAGCTGTTAATTAACTGGGAGTCAGAAACCTTTGCTGATCTACTACCACAGATCATAGAGTCTTAGAACCATAGAGTTGGAAGAGACCCCAGGGGTCATCCAGTTGAACCCTCTGCCATGCAGGAACCCACATCAAAGCACTCCTGACAGATGGCCATCCAGACTCTGCTTAAAAACCTCCAAAGAGGGAGACTCCACCACACTCCAAGGCAGCATATTCCACTGCTGAACAGCTCTGACCATCAGGAAGATCTTCCTGAGGTTTAAGTGAAATCTCTTTTCCTGTTGTTTGAAGCCACTGCTCCTTGTCCTAGTCTCCGGAGCAGCAGAAAACAAGCCCACTCCCTCCTCGACCTGCAGATCTACCTGCAGTTCCTAACACAACTAGCTGCTCAACCCCCTCACTTCCCCCTTTCATGCATCATTTTGTCTTTAGGCCAAGTTGGGACTCCAGATTCTAATCTGGAGGACCTTGGAGATGAAAAGAACTTTGGAAGCATGCTTACTCCATCCTCTACCCCCTGGTCATAGCTTTGATGGCAGATCTTTTCATACTTTTTCTTCGATCTAAGCCTGCTTATTTAACTCTGTTTAAAAAGCACTGTAATCTTTCTTTTAACTGCCACTTTTAGAAAAGCCACCTGAAAAGGTCCAATAGCTATTAATCACATTAAAAGGGTATTGGAGAGGTCATTCTCTCTAATGGTCTTAAAGTGTTGCCTCTGTCCTTTAAAGTGACTAATGCGGGTGGGTGGAGGGATGAAATTGAAATCACATAATGGATTTATTTATGTTGCCAGTTAGGAAAGTGGTGTTTGCAGTCTCTCCTGATGATGGGCTTTATTAGAGTGAGCTAACATATTCGGGAGAGATAAAATATGAGGTCTGCTAACAGTGGCAGTAATAAGAGCCAGTACAGTATAATGGTTTGAGTATTGGGCCATCCACATTAGACTGTTATAGCGCTATTATTCCACTTTCAACATCCTATGGAATCCTGGGATTTGCAGTTTAGGGAGGGGCCTCAAAGGCCTCTTCCTAAACTGCAAATCCCAGGATTCCATAGGATATTGAAAGTGGAATAATAGTGCTATAACAATCTAATGCGGAAATGGCCTTCGACTATTACTTTGGACACCAGGGGTCAAATCCCCATTTGGATATGGAAACCCATTGCCTGACCCTGAGTGTCATGTAGCATTCTCTGCATGCCGTGTGAATACATGTAGAATATGCTGAGTATGCTATTGATGCAGATTGATGTAACAGAAGGTTCCTATGAACATAAAGTGTTATCAAATGGTCCATGTTGAACATTGTTTATTGCATTGTTTATTATCTGGAGTTGTAAATGAGCATTTAAGCAGCATAGCCATGAAAAGTTTTGTTTACTTAGGAGCGAGAACAATCGATAGGTGATTTACTACGCATGGACTTTAGATGACTAGCGTTAGGCCCTTTTCGCACGGCATTTCCGATGCGAAAGGGCCCCTTGAGTGCCACACAAATGTGAGGAGCAGTCCACACAACACACTCACATTTGCATGACGGTCCAGGGCCTGGCACAGACCGTTCACGCATTTGTTCATTTTCGGCTTGAAGCCGAAGGTTGCGCATTGCTCTGGGGCCCCACGTGCACTTACCTGGCGTGCAGAGCCTCGGGAGTCGGGCCGGTCATGCTTCCTGTCTCAGTGAAGCCTCGGAAGGTCCCAGGCTGCACTGCAAAAGGAAGAGCCAGGGATCTCATGTGAACAGGAAGCTCGTGCGGAGCAGAAGAGGGAGGGAAGTGAGAGCCTCTCTTCGGAGGCTGCTCATGCGAGCACCGCACCCCAGCGCCGAAAATGGGTGAGTTGCGGAAAGGGCCTTAGGAATGTCGTTAGCATATCAAAGGGAATGGCCTGGAATATCAGCCCAGTGAAGAGGGATCATAGAAACAAAAGTGGGGGAAATGGCTCTTAACGCCTGTGCAATGTTAAGCAAGACACCTGAAGGGAGGGTAATAAAAATGATCTGCATCTGATGATGTGATAATCTTTGAGAACTCTTGGAAAATAAGAGAAGTCCCAGCAGACTGGAGGAGGTCAAATGTTGTCCCCATCTTCAAAAAGGGAAAAAAAGAGAACCCAAATAATTTTTGCCCCGTCAGTCTGACATCAATACCAGGAAAGATCCTAGAACAGATCATTAAACAGTCAGTTTGTAATTACTTAGAAAACAATGCCATAATCACTAAGAGTCAACATGGATTTCTCAAAAATAAGTCATGCCACACTAATCTTACCTCTTTTTACGATAGAGTTACAAGCTTGATAGATGAAGGGACTGCTGTGGACGCAGCATATCTTGATTTCGGTAAGGCCTTTGACAAAGTTCCCCATGACATTCTTGCAAAGAAGCTAGTAAAATGAGGGCTGGACAGGACTACTGTTAGGTGGATTTGTAATTGGTTGACCGACCGAACCCAAAGGGTGATCACCAATGGTTGCTTTTCACCCTGGAAAGAAGTGACTAGTGGGGTGCCACAGGGTGCTGTCCTGGGCTCTGTGCTATTCAACATCTTCATCAATGACTTGGATTAAGGAGTAGATTTTCAGGTGACAACAAATTGGGAGGGATTGCTAAAACGGTAGAGGACAGGATCAAAATTCATTATGACCTTGACATAGTGGAGAGCTGGGCCAAAGCTACCAAAATGAATTTCAACAGAGAGAAATATGAAGTCCTGCACTTAGGCAGAAAAAAATGGAATGCACAAATATAGGATGGGGGACACGTGGCTGGATAACAGTGTGTTTGAAAGGAATCTAGGAGTCTTGGTAGATCACAAGCTGAACATGAGTCAGCAGTGTGATGCGGCAATCAAGAAAGCCAATGCAATTCTTGGTTGCATCTATAGGAGTATGGTGTCTAGATCAAGGGAGGTAATGGTACCACTCTATTCTGCATTGGCCAGACCTCATTTGGAATATGGTGGCCCTTTTCGCATGGTGTTTTTGAAGCGAAAGGGCCCTTGAGCATTGCTTAAATGTGAGAAGCGGTCTGCATGACGCACTCACATTTACGCGACGCTCAAGGGCCTGACGCGGACCGCACACGCACCTTTTCATTTTTGGCTCAAAGCCGAAAATGCTGCATGGTCATGCATCGCTCCAGGGCCTCGCGTGCACTTACCTGCCATGCGAAGCCTCCTGAGCCGCGCTGGTCGTGCTTCCTGCACCAGCGCAGCCTCTAACTCCCAGGCTGCACTGCGGAAGGAAGGGGCAGGACGCTCGTGCGAGGAGGAAGGAGCTGAGGAGCCAAAGCAGCAGGGACGTGGCAGCGTTCCTCCTAAGCCGTCTCGCACAAGAACCCCAACCCAGGAGCGCAAAAAGGTAAGGTGCAAAAAGGGCCGGTGTCCAGTTCTAGGCACCTCAGTTCAAGAAGGATATCAACAAGCTGCAGAGTGGCCAAAGAAGGGCAACCAAAATGGTGAAGGGTCTGGAAGCCATGCCTTATGAGGAGAGTCTCAGAGAGCTGGATATGTTTAGTTTGCAGAAGAGAAGGTTAAGAGGGGACAGGATAGCCATGATTAAATATTTGAAAGGATGTCTTGTCAATGAGGGATCAGGTTTGTTTTCCGCTGCTCCAGAGACTAGGACAAGGAGTAATGGATTCAAGCTGCAGCAAAGGAGATTCCACCTGAACCTCAGGAACAACTTCCTGACAGTCGGAGCTGTCCAGCAGTGGAATCTGCTGCCTCAGTGGAGTGTGGTGGAGTCTCCTTCTTTGAAGGTTTTTAAACAGAGGCTGGATGGCCGTCTGTGTGGAATGCTTTGATGTGTGTTCCTGCATAGCAGGGGGTTGGACCGGATGGTCTCTTCCAGCTCTATGATTCTATGACACAGGGAATGCAGAAATGTTTTGAGATCAAAGCATATGGAGAGGTTGGGAAAAAAACAGGAAGTTTAGGAGAGGCATAAAACTGGAAAATCTACCAATGGGCATCATGCATTAGGAGGAATGGGCTTCCCTATATAAATCAATGCGTGATGTAAATTATTTATTCCAGCAACCATTGTAAACTTAGCAGCCTGTGCCTCCATAAATGCCATGGAAAATGCCTATGTGTTTTCTTGAGAGAAACAGAATAGCAGAATACGAAACCAGGCAAATCACCCATTCCCAGCCTCAGAGGAAGGGAATAAGAAACCCGTTCTGAACAAATCTTATCAAGAAAACTCTGGGATAGGTTCACCTTAGGGAAGCAACTCAGCAGACAACACCAAGAGGGAAAATGCCTGGAAACTTCTGTTACCTGTCTCTACCACTGTTTACCTATGGAGTCACAAAAGCACCTGTGTAAGCATGGTTGCACTCCACTTACAACAGCAGTCAATTTGTTTATTTTAGGTCAATTTATTTATTAGATAAATGGAATATTAGAGGGAAAGCTGGAATTAAATAAAGAAAAATGCATGACTCTTAATCTAAAGGATTTGGGACTGGATAGAAATGAGGAATACTTCCTGAAACAAGGGCAGCTCAGGCCGTTATTTCATACGGTTGGAAAGACGAAGGAAAATGGAAGGTGGAAAGATGGCAACGCTATATTTCAGAATATATAATGCTTAATTTTGTAGTAGAAAGAAGAATGGGGTATTTGGGTCAGTCAGATGAAGGTGATTGGCTAAGGAAGTGGAACAAACTACTAGAAAAAATTAACGAAAGGAAGGAACACAAATTATCGAAGATACAATAAATATGATTCTCAACATTAAAGGAAAAGGGTTTTAAATAAAAAATGGCTTTGTTCCCTGGGGGGGTGGGAGTGGGGCTGGGAGAGAAGGAAGGGTAAAATCAGTATTATATTTATTAGGAAAATTAATTTGTTGCTTGGGGATGATGCACTGATCATTCGGTATTAATCACTGGAATAATTTTTTTTGTATGTATATAATTGTTAATGTGTATTTCAGTGTTATTCTGTATAAAATTTATAAAAAAATAAATATAGGCAACATTTTAAAAACAAAAGAATCTATAGAGCAAGTTTAATGATAAGAAAGGTACCTTGACCAATCAGAAAGTGTGACATAGTGCCTTAAATAAAAAACCTTAAATAAAAGTACTTTAAAGATGTTGAACATTAAAAAAAAAGTGAGCTAATAATTAATTCCATTATTTCTATTGTGCAAAGAAACAAGCATTGCTGGGGAGGGGGACTCTATAGCCAGCACATAATCCATGCCTTCCATTTCCCCAGTGTATCGTGTTACTAAAGGGCTCTAATCCGGAAAAATGCATCTAATTGAGATACAGAAAACAGGAGTTATACCCAGATCTCGATTTCCTGTAAGATCAAAAGAGGTGCTTGGGTCTTCAGATTTTGATATGCTTGGATTCCAGATTTAAGTGGACCAGCTCCAACGTATAGCAAGCACAAGCATGTTACTTACCTCCAGCAAGTACCATTTTAAATGAAAGTTCAGCATTCGTACCCATAAGTACCAGGAAATCATTGTGGGTACTCAGAAGTCTTCTCATTTAATTCCTGGTGTCCTTTGTGGGAAGGATATTAAGTTGAGGGGCAGGACCTCTCCTTAAAACTGAGGGATTCCACTGTAAGTTGAAATAATAGAAAACTTTGGTCAGAATTATGTAGTCGTCCAGCTGTGGTTGGACTGCTAGTCAACATATCCAATGATAAAGATTGGTAGGAGTTGAAGTCCACCAACATCCAGGACACCATATGATTCCAACATGGACTGGATGCACAAAAGTATGACCTCATTCAAGGTCTTCTAAGTTCTTAAGTTCAGGAATTAGGCCTTTCTTCTTCATCTTCTCATCCAGTTCTGGCCTGGTTCTCTTGATGCGGCATGAAGATTGCAATTCACTTCAGGATATTAGCCAAGATCCTATGTAACACCAGCAGAATGTAGGTTCTGGATGTTCAGGAGGGAAGCAGTTGTCAGTTGAGCAATATCGCAGTGGAATTCTCCCAGCACATCCAGATGGCTTTTTGGGTCAAGGAAGGAGAGCTGTGTCTGGTGCCATCGAACAATGATTGCACAACCGGGGCAAAAACTTTACTGAGATACTGGTTGCCTCTTTGTGTGAGACCACAACAGTAGTTAAGCTGGCATGAACCTTGGTTACACCAGCATAAATCACCAAGAGGATTCTAGCCAGTGTTTCAGCTCACTTCTAAACCTGTCCTCAGAATATTCTTCTAATCTTCTAAACCTGTCATCTGAAAATCCAAAGAGAAGTGAGCCCTACATGATGTTTTGAAAGGGAAGTGTCCACAATGACAAATTGGGAAGGCAAGTGCTCCTGACAGTGATAAAAGGAAAGTTTAAAGCTCGCATTTAGATAAATCTTTTGGAAAATCAAATCCATGCACTCTTTTTATATAAACACCATTTACATAAAAAGTGTAATTAACATTCTGCCCAAAGCATAATGATAACCACCACTGCCGCTCAAAAAAGCAGAAAGAAAGAAGTATTAAATGATCAAGGGACAAATGTTTGAAATGTCCTCCTGTGATGTTCTCCTCTCTCTGTTATTTAAAAATTATCAAAGGGAAAGGAAATTCAGCTTGATGTGAATGCTTTACTCTTAAGGTTTTTTTGTTTATTGTGTTATTCTTTCAGCTAGAATACTTTTAACCATTTTATAGTGTTAGTGAGTTGGACTCAGAAAAGACCCATATAGATCAACATGATTAGTTAAGCAGGACTATTGTCTGCTTTTGCTTTCACTGGATGTATTATAAACATGACAAAATCTATTATTTCCAAGATGTCTACACACTGTTAAGACAACAGGTTTCTGTTAGAGTAGTGTCTTCCCAGCACTGTTGCCTACAGTGATTCATGCTTGTGTTGGGAGAGAACAAAACAGTGGGTAGGATACTGACAGACTCTTTTAAAAGTTGATCCAGTAGCATAGAGACTTCAGGCTAGCATAAAACTTCATCATTGTTGTTTGGCTTCATTTCCGATATATGGCGACCCTCAGGCAATCCTATCGTGGGGCCTTCTTGGCAGATTTTATTCAGAGTGGGTTGGCCCTTGCCTTCCTCTGAAGCTGAGAGAGTATGACCCGCCCAAGGTCACCCAGTGGTTTCCATGACTGAGCTGGAATTTGAACCTTGGTTTCCCGGAGTCCTTGTCCAACATACAAATCACTGCACCACATTGGCTGTCCCCCTGGCATAGGGTAATCTGGCATGGCATGGGGTTTCTGGTTGCTTTGCCTCCATCCTGCATGACTCTTGAATTCCTTGGGCTGTGGTTTTTGTCAGGTGTGTCAGTCCCCCGCCATTGTTTTGGTGATCCTTTCCATCTCCAGTTCTGAGATTGGAGATAAGTGATCCAGGCTCTAAAAATTGATGTGTGCCTCCCCTCCGTACACATTCCTGAGCCTCTAAAAGCACGTTTGGCCCTCCACATCTGTGGGTTGAACATTTATGAATTTGATTATTCGTGGATTATTTGATACCACCTCCACTACTTATAATAGGCCCAGTGTCTCTGCAAGCCTTCTGAGAAACTACAAGAGACTGTCAGAGCTGGGCCAAAACTAACAAAATGAATTTTAACAGGATGAAATGCAGGGTACTACACGTAGGAAGAAAGAATGAAATGCACAGATATAGGATGGGTGACACCTGGCTTGAAAACAGTACATCTGAAAAACATCTAGGAGTCTTTGCGGACCACAAACTGAGCCTCAGTCCACAGTGTGATGCGGCAGCTAAAAAAGCCAATGCGGTTCTAGGTTGCATCAATAGGAGTATAGTTCAAAATCAAGGGAATAATACCATTCTATAAAGCTTTGGTTAGACTTGACCTGGAATATTGTGTCCAGTTCTAGGCACTGCAATTCAAGAAGAATATTGATAAGCCGGAAGGTGTCCAGAGCATGGTGCCCAAGATAGTGAAGGGTCTGGAAACCATGCCTTACAAGAAGCAGCATTGGGAGCTAGGTATTTTTAGTCCAATGAAAAGAAGGTTGAAAGGTGACATGATAGCCATGTTTAAATATTTGAAGGGACGTCATGTTGAAAATGGGGAAAACTTGTTTTCTGGTGCTCTGGAGACTAGGACACAGAGCAATGGATTCAAACTACAAGAAAAGAGATTTCACCTAAACATCGGGAAGAACTACCTGATAGTAAGAGGTGTTTGACAGTGGAATATGCCACCTGGGAGTGTGGTAGAGTCACCTTCTTTGGAGGTTTTTAAATAGAAGCTGGATGGTCATTTCCTGGGGGTGCTTTCAGTGTGTATTCCTGCACGGCCATTGTGGTATCTTCCAACTCTTTGATTCTATGATTCTATGCAAGGAAGTCTCTATTAAAAATTGTGTACAGCAGCAATGGAAGTCATGGCAAGCCCCACCAACTGTCTACTTCTGCCTTGTGAAGGGACCCCACCAGCCTGAAGGCAGAACTGGGTTGCACTCCACCATGGATTCAAATGTATCAGACTGTGTGTGTGTGTGTGTGTGTGTGTGTGTGTTTGTGTGTGTGTGTGTGTTATATATGGTTTTAGGAGGCAATAGATATTTCTGACTGTTCCACTTTTGTGGGGATCCTGCACACCTAGCCCTTACAAATGTGGAGGGACAACTGTGTTCTTCTAGTATGTTGTTCCTTAAAAATCCTCTACTGTTCTTCAAACAAAAATCCCCTTCTCTTTGGTAAACAGAGGTTAGGGTGGTAGAGGGTGCTCAGCAGTGATGTATTTAAGTCTTTTACGCCAAGTCTTAAGTCAAGTCTCAGGTCTCTACCTTTAAGTCTCAAGTTGAGTCTCAAGTCCTTGCAAGATACTTTCAAGTCAAGTTTCAAGTCATGTCTCAAGTCTGGAAGCCAACTTTATACCCCAACCTGTATTCCGAATTTCCGGAGAGAGCCAAATAAAGTCAGTTTTAACAATTTAAGTAGAGTCAGCCCTCCACTTTTGTGATTTTGCCATCTGCAGCTTCGGAAGTGGGGAATAGGATACTTCTTACTTCCCTTTTGCAAAGCTGGAGGCTTTTTCAGAAGTGGGGAATAGCATCCTTCTTATTCCCCATTATTGAAGCTTCAAGAGCTTTAGAAAGAAGGATCCTTCCTCCCCAAGCCCACTGCCTAACACATTTTCTGTTTCCCTCTGAGATATGTGCCCTGCACTCTGGGCACGAGTCTTGCGTTCTGCTTTTAGGAAAAGTTTTAGAAAGCTCTCCCTGTATTTAGTGAGGACAGGCTGCTGAGCAGACCTCAAGCCCACCTCAAGTCCATTGCCTAACCCATTTGCTGTTCCTTCTGAGAAATGTGTCCACACTTTGGGCTTGAGACAGATTGTCACGTGACCAGTAAGTCGTAAGGTTTCTGGATGAATGTGTTATGTTACTGAACCAAGGGCAGCAAGTCAGTCGCTAAAAATAAACAGGTCTCAAGTTAAGTCAGTGTGTAATTTTTGCCATGTCAAGTCCAAGTCGAGTAACTGAAGTGACTTAAGTCTGACTTGAGTCCAAGTCAGTCAACTTGAGTCTACATCACTGGTGCTCAGTAACACAACAGGAGGAGTCCTTTAAAAGCTCTTCTTATCTGGAAATTATACTTAGCTGGATCTAATTTCCTTCCAGGAATCATGAGTTTAGGCCATTTTTTGAAAAATAAAGTATGCACAAAAGAATGAATGTATCTTAAAATACACTACAATGTGGGTAATTGATAGAATTAGAAACATGATAGAAAATTGATAGAAGTAGAAACATGCTTTAGTTAAGGGAGATGTCACCAGAGTGAGATTTGTTGCCCGGCAGCATGGTCTAAATTTGAAAAGCAATGTGAGCAAGGAGTTAAGAAAAAGCAAGATTTCTTTTGGCAGCAGAAATAGGTCAACACTTTGTGAAGTCCCAATGTGAGATAAAGCACATTTCCCAGTGTCTCCCCATCCTGTACTAGTGACAACATTTAAAAGATTATAACACTTCGCTCAAAGCACATCTTCTCATACAACACTTAGCTCAAAGTACTTCCTCTCTGTCTGTCATCTATCAGCTATCCCAGTCGATCCTGCAGACCCGTGTTCTTTGGTCTTAATATTTCCAGATTGTGTGTGGAACTTAACTCGCAGGAATTTGGTGTTCCTGAGAGGGTCTACTTTAACAGTTGGAAATCAAGGAAGAAACTCTCTTCTCTCACCTACATATTAAAACACAGGATAGAGCCCAGGCTGATAATCTAACCTATGTGACCCTCTGGTTTCTAGAGAAGGGACATTCAAGACCTTTGGGTTCAGACTGAAAAAGGGAACTTCTGAGTTTGAGGGTTTCATTTTTACAGTCTGCCCTCCATATTCATGGGTTTGACCATGAATTTGATTATTCACAAATCACACATGTGCCCCTCCAATTTTCATCTTCCCATTCCCTTACCTTTTGCCTTGTCCTTTACACGTTTCTTCCTTCTCCACATCCAGGCAAAAAGCAAAGGAATGGAGAGGAGAGAATGTGCATTCTCTGCACTGGGGCAAAAGGCAAGGGAAGGGGGTGAATGCCTGCCCCCCTATTCCCTTACCTTTTTTCCTGGCATGGAGAACACACACTGGGGCAAAAAGCAAGCGAATGGGAAGGGGGAGCCCCAGAAGGCATGGGAGTGGAAGTGTAGGGGATACAGTTTTTTTGCAGTTTTTCTACTTTCCATCAACTGTTGCAGAAGTGGAGGGGCCAATTGCATGATTTTTCTCACAGAGAAACATTATGTAAAGTAGTTAACTTTTGCAAATAAATGGGCAACCTAGAAAAAAGTGTATAAATAGACATGAATTTCTGCATGGGAAAAAACTCCCAACATCTTTCAACCCACAGTCTTTCAACAAGAAGGAATTGCAGGTGAGTTTAGAAAAACTCCGTGAAATCGAGAATGAGAGATTTTCACAGCCCCAACTGAGAAAAGAAGAAGACTGCATTACAGATGGATAGGCTCAATCAGGAAAGACAAAGCCTGATGACAGGGTAGCTTGGACGGATGTAGGACCACCATAAGTCGAAGTTGACTTGACAACAGTTAACAACAACAAAGTTGTGGGGGTTATCATTATAGTGTGCAGAGCAGCAATCGTTTCCCCTCTTTAACTGAGAAAATCAGCAAAGCAGCATCTTAGGCGCTGATAGCCAACAGCTCAACTGCAGTCACAGAAACTGAAGCCAGATTTTTTGGGGGGTGGGGGGGACAGGTTAGCATTAACATGGCAGCTCCCCAGACCTGCCTGGAACCAAATGTCCCCTGAATAATCGCTGTAATTGAAATTTTATATAGATCTGTACAGACCCCCTATCTCCAGACATCTGAAATAACCTCTGGGGTGGAGATTTGGAGAATGCAATCCTGTTTGTTTGTTCTTCATTTCCAAACCCAGAAAACACACCTACAAAGCAATCTGCTGTTTACATGACCAAATCATCCCGGAATACTCACGAGGGAGTTTCTTACCATAAAAGGGCACCTCCTCAACATCTGTGTAACGGCTGCAAGGGAAAGGGGAACATCTGGGCAGAGAGAAAGCTGGCACTGGCATTGCTTCTTTGGTGGAAACAAACACATGGCCTGTGGCTCAGCAATTAAAATAGCTGCCATGAGACTCAGAAAACAGACAAACAAATGCATCTTGTTTGAGATGGTCAATGACATCCTAATAGGGATGGGGGGCACTTCTGTTGGGTGAATTAAAATCAGGTGGCTCCTCACTCCCTCATAGTGGTGCCAGAATAAGGAAGAAGGGATTGGCTCCGTGAAATGTGAGCTGGCAAGGAGACACTCTCAGTTTGCCTCCAGGCAAGCCTCTTCCCTCCCCATGGAATTTCCTTCAGTAAGGCAGAAAAGAAGAAAGGAAATCAGGTTGGGATGATGGGAGGTGCCTCATCCTCAAAGAATTAGCTCAGGGAATCTGTTGCAACAGAAGGAAAAAAAGGGAGGGGGAGACAAAATGGAATCTAGCAGACCCTTTAAGACTAAGGCCATTTCTGTCCCACCCTATTCTAGTGCTATTATTCCGCTTTCAGCATCCTGTGTGATTATGAGGTTTGTAGTTTCTTGAGGCCAAAGAGGTCTCTGGTTGAGAATTCTAAATGCCCCCTCCCTAAACTGCAAACTCCAGGATTCCATAGGATGTTGAAAGTGGAGTAATAGCACTATAACATTGTAGAGCGGAAATGTCCTAACTGGCTAATATTTTAGCATGAGATCTTGTGGATAACAATTCATTTCCTCAGATGCAATGACAGAGAAAGTGGACTGATATCTCCAAAAAGCTCATGCTGAAATGTAAATCAGTCTTCAAGAGTTGTAGAGTTCCCTTTCTAATCTCCCATTTTTCCTTTCCATTCATCCTCAAATATAAGTTATAATTTTCCTTCTTCAGCACCTCTTCTGCCCCGCAGAATGGTAAGTCCAGGGTAGGCCCCTCCCTAAACTGCAAACCCCAGGATTCCATAAGAGGTTGAATGTGGAATAATAGCACTGTAACAGGCTAGTGTGGAAATGGCCATGGTGTTGGAAGAGACCAAAATGGCCTTCGAGTCCAACCCCATTCTGCCATGCAGGAACACACACTCAAAGTACCCCCAGCAAATGACCATTCAGCCTCTGCTTAAAAACCTCCAGAGAAGGAGACTCCACCACACTCCAAGGTTTATATAGTACTGCAAATCCAACACTCCTTTACTTTGAACAACACCAGTGTGTGCTGTTGTTTCTTCAGTGTTCCTGAATAAAGCTTTGGAAACCTCTAAGCTCAAATCTTTGAATCCTGTACATCACAATGATCCTGCATGATGGCCCTGTGGATATACTACTTTCTGTGTTGTCCAGTCCTCCCACTCAAATCATCACAAAGCGCAAGGTGTACAAGCTTCTTTCCTTTGTTCTAGTATATTGTTGTTTTTCAATGACTCCTCACCTTTTGAAGTTTCTACCACACAAACCAAAACAAGTCTACTCTGAGTTCCAGGTAAAATTGCATATGAAGGTCTACAGAGAAGTAAGCCACAGTGATGTAAGTGGAACTGACTCCATCCAGTACTGAGGATGTATCCCTTCTGCCTCTTCCCATCACTGGAAAGGAAGGGTCAGAGAACAGGCGAGCGAGTTACCGTGTAACTGGATTTGTAATTGGTTGACGATTTGTAATTGGTTGACCGAGCGAACCCAAAGGGTGCTCACCAATGGCTGCTTTTCATCCTGGAGAGAAGTGACTAATGGGGTGCTGCAGGCTTCTGTCCTGGGCCCAGTGCTATTCAACATCTTCATCGATGACATGCATGAAGGAGTGAGGGCATGCTGATCAAATTTGCAGATGACACCAAATTGGGAGGGGTTGCTAATACCCCAGAGGACAGGATCAAATTTCAAAATGACCTTGACAGATTGGAGAGCTGGGCCAAAGCTAACAAAATGAATTTCAACAGAAAGAAATGTAAGGTCCTACATTTAGGCAGAAAAAATGGGATGCACAAATATAGGATGGGGGAGACGTGGCTGGATAACAGTATGTGTGAAAGGGATCTATAAGTCTTGGTGGACTATAAGCTGAACATGAGTCAACAGCGTGATGCAGCAGCCAAGAAAGGCAACACAATTCTTGGTTGCATCTATAGGAGTATGGTTGTAGCTCAAGGGAGGTAATGGTACCAATCTATTCTGCTTTGGTCAGACCTCACCTGGAATACTGTGTCCAGTTCTGGGCACCTCAATTCAAGAAGAATATCAACAAGCTGGAACATGTCCAGAGGAGGGCGGCCAAAATGGTGAAGGGTCTGGAAGCCATGCCCAATGAAGAGTGGCTTAGGGAGTTGGGTATGTTTATTTTACAGAAGAGAAGGTTAAGAGCGGACATGATAGCCATGTTTAAATATTTGAAGGGATGACATGTTGAAGAGGGAGCGGGCTCGTTTTCGCTGCTCCAGAAACTAGGACAAGGAGCAATGGATTCAAACTGCAGGAAAAGAGATTCCATTTAAACCTCAAGAAGAACTTCCTGATGGTCAGAACTGTCCGGCAGTGGAATCTGCTGCCTCAATGGAGTGTGGTGGAGTCTCCTTCTTGGAGGTTTTTAAGCAGAGGCTGGACAGCCACTGTTGGGAGTGCTTTGATGGGTGTTCCTACATGGGAGAGGGTTAGACTGGATGGCCCCTGTGGGCTCTTCCAACTCTGTAATTCTATGATTTTATGTGTATATATTATAATTTACAAGTTACAGTGTCCATTTACACAATGGGTCCCATAGCCTGGAGTGCTATGTGCACACCTTTCTGCCAGAGAATGTGGCTGATGTGACTGGGAAAAGGAGCAGTTTGAAAGCCCATGTTGCAGAATGTGGGGGGTGCACAAAGATTAGCACTGAAGTAAGTTGTAGGGGGACAAACACCACAAAATAAGTGAAAGGGGTCAGAAAAATTGAAGCCGTCACTGCTGAAAATGCTAAATTAAAGCTGTTGGCCTTCCTGATCTTTGCATGCATCACAAGGAAAGAGAAATTGATCATGGAAAGATCAGCATGGTATCTGAGATAGTAAGCACAACTTTTACTCTGTTTGGATTTGCACTATATCCTATCACATTGAAGGTGAGGTTTACATAAAAGCTTGTCCAGTTGGTCCTCCATGTTATCAGGTTAATCACTTGAGAATTATTTTTTTATTTATTTAATTTATTTTTTAAAAAAGTTTCAGCCTATATGCTCCTGGCATGGAAAAATATGTTCTCTCTAGGAATCTCTAGCTCCTCCAGCGCGATGCTATGGTCTACTTTTGCTGGAAGTGGATCATAGAGTTGCACTGCAGGAGCTAGAGATTCCTAGACAGAACACCTCTCTAGGCCTTGCTAGGTCCTCCAGGATGATTCTATGGCCCACTTCCCCTGGAAGTCAATCACAGAGTCATTCTAGAGGACTAGAGATACCTAGAAAAGTGTTCTCAAGAAAAAAAATATAGCGTTCATTTTTTTTCCACTTGGGAAGGGGTCTTGTGCCTCTAAACCCTGTGAAAGTGGAAGGCTCACTAATTGATTCTGTATAGAAGTGATAGGAACTAATGAAGAATTTCATAAATTATGAATTGGTAGAAATTCGCCAGTGAAAAAAGGGCAACTTAATTAGCATTCTTCTCCAAATATAGATTTTTCTTTTGCAAGCAAGTAGGATTTCAGTGCAGTAAAAACTGCAACTGTATCTCAGTCCAAATGGAGATTTAACACACTATAAATCAAATTGTAAAATCATGTATGGTTTCATATTAGGTGTTTTTAGGAGTTTGAATGAGTAAGTGCATTTGACTTTTACTGTACTTCATGATTTAGAATATGAGAATTTATTTTATTCTAAGGTTAAATGGATTATATCATGAAATAGAAAGGGCAGCTTGCTAGCATGTAAATATGTCCTAGGCCATTTCCGCACTATGCTATTATAGTGTTTTTATTCCACTTTCAACATACTGTAGAATTCTGGGGTTTGTAGTTTCCTGAGGCCAAAGAGCTCTCTGGCTGAGAATTCTAAGTGCCCCTCCCTAAACTACAAACCCCAGGATTCCATAGGATGTTGAAAGTGGAATAATAACACTGTAATAGTGTAGTGCAAAAATCGCCTGAGTCCTTCTGTGTTCTTGCTTGGATGCGACACCAAGGCACCTCCTTGATCTGAGGAAAGAAAGTGTTGACAGTCTTCTCCCTGGGATTCCCATGTGGAAAGAGTGAGCTAAGAAGGAGGAGAGTAAGAAAAGGGAATGGGGAGAAAAAGCAGTAGAAGTGTTTTGGGTGGGGGGGTGGATGAGAAACAGAACTTTTCAAATATTCATATATTTGTTTGTTTCTCTCCAAAGCTCAAAATAAAAGCAAGAGAAGACGTGAACTTAGGAAAATACCAAAATAATAGGTAGGTTTTGCTGCTTTCATTCCAGAAAGGACAAGTAATGTCATGGACATTTAAATACCAACTTGAGATAACTAAATAGTTAAAAGTTCTCCCTTTCAGCAGAAGTGGAATTGATTCAGATTTTTAAGGCAATTAACCTGATGTGTTAACCCCTTTTTGCAAACATTGCCATCTCTGCCAGGTACTCCAGAATTCACCACTTGCCTTTCCTTTTCTTTTCAGAGTCTGTAATCAAAGAGAAGGGAAATATGCCGTATGTCTTCTCTACCTACGTAGAATTATTAATAAAGATCATCTGCTCCTATTGATTTAAACTTGATCCAGCTGAAGAGGGGCTTAGCCTAGGAACAGCATACATTTCAAAATGAAATGCTTTCCGGAGCCACTGCTGTTGTCGTTATTTTAATAATGCAATCTTATTTTAAATGAATGGCTGCTGAGGAATTCACTTAAGTAGGTCAATGTGAAAAAAAAATACAGAGAGGTTTGGGGACACATCTTTGGTTCTATTAGTTCAGAGCTATTGTTTCAGCTTTCAGGCCTTCACAAAGAAGGGACTGCAAAGAGTTGAACTGGAATTGAATTAAATTAATATCCTACTAAATATAGCCTCTGGTCCAAAACTGAGAGTTCAACTGAGGCTCTGTCATGAATTCATGAGTCTGATGAAAGCCTTAGCATGTTACTAAATTCCACTTAAATCAGATGTTATGTGGTGGGGTCAGTCTAGATGACCTCTAGGTATGGGAAAAACAGTTATTTCTTTCTGAGTTTGTAAAGAACTGTGGGAATGCAATGGAACCTTGAGAGCTTGAAATGTTGGCAGCTCGCCTCTGATTGGCAAGCTCGTTTCTGCTAGACCTTGATACATTAAGAATTGCAACATTAGAGAATGGTCTATTGTGCCGGTAGGAACCTTTGTATGTATCTGTTTCCTTTCTTGAACATGTGATGACTGTACTGGAGAATGTATAAATTGCTGTGAATATGAAGAGGAGGGGCTCGGTTTCTTTTGGGAGATATCCCAACCGAGGCTTGCCGGCAAAATAAAATCTTTTTTTCCTAACCGAAAGGGTCTTATCTCTGGTCGCTGCTTCATTTGGGGGCTCGTCCGGGATATGGGGCCTTTTGCCCTCTTGAGCGGCCACCGCCCCCGGGTCTCTTTGCCCCACCGATTGGGGACCTTGGGCGCCCCCGATGTTTAATCGGACGGTCCTCCTCGTGGGGGTGTTGAACCAGGGGAACGGTTTTGCCAGCCAGGAACCCAGGAACGGTTTGGAAAATTGATACAGACACGGCCATAGGTAAGTGTGTTAGTGCCTCCCCCTAAAGTGTGGGACACTGGGGAGAAGAGGGGCCTGATCAACCCCTTTCAGCTTTGCCCTAGTACCCCACTGCTGTTGTGGGTGAAGCCGCAGAGCTTTTGGTTAATTTTGGTTGTGGTATTGGAAGTGGGAGCTTTTGGTTAATTTTGGTCGTGGTATTGGAGGTGGGAGGTTGTGTGTTGGTGTGAATGCGTGCAAGGACGGTCGTGTGACGCCGCAGTTTCCAAGTCATACCGTTGAGTTTCCGGATGCTTGGGTCGGCGTGATTGAGTGTAGTCTCTCCCCCTTTGTGTCGATCCGTGGGACCCCTTACCCACGGGTCAACTCCCCTTTTCCTTCTGTGTGTTTGTCCACTTGGGGAGGAAATGGGAGGGAGCAGCAGCCAACAGACACTGCTTCAATCAGACTCTGCTTCGATGTATGTAGGAAAAACCCCAAGAAAGGGTTAACTAGAGACGCACTTTTCAGCAGTTTCTCGCCTGGTTTGAGGTAACAGACAAACACTGCTTTAATGCTTCAATGTATGTAGGAACAAAAAAAAAAATTCCAAGGTTTGTGTGTAAGCAAAGTGGCATTTCACCTAGTTTCTGGTTTCTTTCTTTTTTTCTGTTCCTCTCCTGTGCTCAGAGCCGCCTTATCCCCCCCCTTGCAGCCCCTCCTCCTCCTCAGGCTCTAAGATTCAGATTTAACCCTTGAAGGACCAACTCCCTAGCATTCAGTTCAATATTCAATAGGGGCTGATGTTGGAGAAAAACTGAAGACAGTTCTACCCAGAAAAAAAAAAAGTAAAGATGAAAATTGCTGTTTTCAATGGACTAGCAAGCCCATTTAAGCCACGAGTCTTGGCTATAACAGGAATTAAGTCAGTATGTTAATGAGAAAACAAACCTTTTGACCAGAAAAAAAAAAAAAAAGGAGGCTTGATCTTGAATAAGGGAGACATGCCTAAGGAACTGGAAGAGTTATAATGGACGTCTGGATGGTGCAAGAAGCAGCCCTTCAAAGAGCCCTTCAAAGGCATTGAAAAGGCACATCAGAGGAAGCATTAAATTATTAAAGAGCAGAAAATGCAAGATTAGGATCTTCCTACCTGGACACACGCATGTCTCCTCGAAAGCAAGTTTGATTTACTTGGCACATGTGCCTCCAAGTAAACCCCTCCCTGCTGGAGGGAGAAATAGGGGGGAAAAAAAATCAAGTAAAACCTGAAAAATTCATTTTAGTATAGAGGGAGCAACTCATTTCAGCCTTCCTTGGCTGTCCTGCTGCCCCTAAGAGTAAAGGGGATCATGGTTTCTGGAAGCCCTCTCCTGCCTCCCTGTTCTGCCTGCCTCCACCCATTTCTCTGCTTGGGAGGGTGCATTTTATAAGAAGAACATGGATAACCCGAAGAAACAGCCCTTAAAGGATTCTGGTCAGTTCATACTGAGTAGAGAAGAGAAGGTGCCTCTGCCCCCCCCTTATGTGTATATTGTGCAACATCTGGAAAAAGGGTGAATCAGAGATACCCCATTCTGAGAAGCAGCCAGCAGCAGGAGCAGCGGAGACTACCAGAGACAGCGGTAGGAGCAGCAGACGAGATGGGGCTATAGATGGGTGAGGCAAAGGGGGGACAGGCAGCAGGGTTCCCCCCTTTTGATGACAGCAAGCTGCTCGAAACCCCGCAAAGCCACGGGCCCCAGCATGAGGGAGCTGCTACAGATGCCAACTGTACATTATGAATTCCCCAGTGGTTACAACTGTGACTTTGGTGCTGAGCGGCTAAAAAAAAAATTCCTGAAGGCTTGTTTGACCCTTCCAATGTAAAGGGTTTATCTGGCAACACAATGCTTGGTGTGAGCCACGTGGTCACAACGAGTGTTGGAATGTGTGATATAGACATCAGGCCAGGTATCTACGGTAGTGTGATTGTAGCAGGAGGCAATACGCTACTGCAGAGCTTCACGGACAGGCTGAATAGAGAACTCTCCCAGAAAACCCCTCCAAACATGCGACTGAAGCTGATAGCAAACAACACAACAGTGGAGCGAAGGTTTAGTTCCTGGATTGGAGGTTCCATTTTGGCTTCTCTGGGTACCTTCCAGCAGATGTGGATTTCCAAGCAAGAGTATGAAGAAGGAGGCGAAAGCAAAGCGGCTGGGAGGAAAGGAGAAGCGAGCCAGGGCGACTAGCCACAGGAAAGGCTGGCAAGGCAGCGCTGGAGATCCAGCTGCAAAGACCCCACCAATGAGCCCCGTGTGGAGGTCTCTGGTCTCCAAGAAGAGGCAGCCAGAGTCCAGGAGCTGGTAGGGGAAAGAGGGAGCCGGAGGAATTGCGCTTGAAGAATGACTCTAGCAGCGAAGAGCTGAGAGACCTGCAAAGACAGACTGTCAGCAAGCTGAAAGGGGAGCTGGCTTCTGTGAAGGCAGTGAAGGAGAGAGAAGCAGAGCTGAGAGGATAGGTTCAGCGGAATCTGACTGTATTGGCTTTGCAAACCAAGGTGTCTGTGGCCAGCTGTCAAGTGAAGACTGAGGAAAAGGTTTTGTCCCTTATCCCACAGATAGAGAAGGGCAAGGGCTTGGAGCTGTGACATCCTGGAAGGAGAAGTTGGCAGCAAGAGCATGGAGAACAAAGGGAAAGGCAGAGTCCTAGATGCAAAGCAGTCCAAATTGCAAAGGGCCCCCCCACCAGTTCCCGATAGAACGGCAATTGGTAAGGCTCTCTGGCCCAGCCCCAGCAGGCTAAGGAGGTGATAGAGCACCTCTGAGCTGGGAGGAAGAGGTGATAGAGCACCTCTGAGAGGCGATAGAGCGCCTCTCCAGGTTGAAGTGGAACTGCGGCTGAAGGACTCTCTGACTGAGAAGGTGAGGAAAAAGGAGTGGCTGAGCTGAAGGCTGTGGGACAGCCAGGAGACCAACGCCAGCCCCAAAAGCCCACACCATATAGGCTCAAACAACAGACCTGCGTTTGTCCACAAGATCATCAAAGATTGAACCACTGCTCTAGGAATCGTGGAAAGGATGAAACAAAATCCTGAAGACACAGTAGTTCAATGTGTATGGCCCAGACAACAGCCCTGGCTATGTCTTTGGACTGGATGCCAACACAGGGCAAGTGGCACGATACCACCTTCCTAGCCCTTTTTTACAGAGACTTCTCACTCTTATTCCATGTGCAGCGCACAACAGAGAAACCAGGAGTGTTTTTGTTCTTCCCATAGCCCCATTATGATAAGGCATAGGATAAGGTGCACACCTCACAGAAGCATAAGGTTGTCCCCTTTTTAGCCAAAGTATGAAGCCATTTTGGGAGGATTAAGAAGAGACAGAAAGGAATTGGGAAATAAAACTCTACAGGAGGAGGTTAGTGCATTAGGAAAAGTTATGAGTAAAATAAGGAAGTATATGTTAGAATAGTGACTCCCCTTTCTACAGACACAGGCACACCCCTTCCAACCAGGAGATATGGTTGAAGGATTGGGGGCCACTTGGTCATGGGTGGAGGAGACCCTATCAGGTAGTAGTGACAACTCCCACTGTAGTGAAGGTAGCAGGACTGAAACCTTGGATACATTACACTAGGGTAAAAAGGGCATTTACTGATTGGACTGTAATCTCATCACAAGAAAACCTTCTGCAACAGAAATTGTCCAGACGAAAAGGGGGGAGAGAAGATTCAGACTAGACTCTGCTGTGGTCATACCAGGGAACTGACCACTCTACGCACAGTCAGATCTGCAACAGGTGAATGAAAAATCTAGGCTAGCCCCTACTGCTATCACACGTCTGGAAGCTGGTAGCTCTACGTACGGTCAGACCTAGCAACTGCAGAGGAAGAAGATTGGGACTGGGCCCTGTCATAGTCACTCCGGAGGCTGACTATTCTACGCACGGCCAGATCCCCTATGGAGGATGATGGTGAGCAATGAGTGTTAGTGAAATAGTAACAATAGTAGTGTGTATACTCTTTGGAATTTTAGCTCTGGTGTATTTTCTGTACATGTATAGAAGGTACTGGTGTGGGATAAGTAGGTTTGGACCTCTGTTTGGCTCCGAGGATGAAGTGGATAATGGTGATAGGAGTGTGGGGCATGATGTGTGGAATGATTGAGGCCAACTGGTTTAAGCAACACGCCGCACATATGTTTCAACAACGTGGACCCAATGTCACTCTGATTTATGAACATCCGCAGACTGTGGCAGAATTTGGTTTTATGCCCTCCCTCATTAATGAACCGGGAGTGGTTGTAGGAGCCCTGCAGTCAACATTAAAGGGAAATCCCAATATGTTTGCAAGAGCTGATACGGGCCCTTCAGCAAGAAATTGAAGAGCTCAATCAGTTATTGTTACAACATCTGATGGCCTTGGATCACCTATTAGCTAGTAAAGGGGGGCTGGTCCTCCTTAAATAAGTTCCAGGAAGAAACCAGATTTCATAATGGTAAATGGATATACGGTCTACCTCCAGGGATGAGTTGGTTGTGTGGAAACTGGGGAGGGAAAGTATTTCCCTAGGTGTGAAACAGCACCTGTGCCTTTGAGAGTTTGGCCACTGTGGGTATAACCTTTCACCCAGTGCACCAACCAATGCAGGCATGGGATAGGTAGTTTGGCTGGACAAGAATGAAAAAGGTTATGATGAAAGCTATGGGTATGATCCTGACAACACGAATCTGAGAGGTTGGGAGTCATCATGTTCCCCATGGTGGGAGTTGTTTTTAATGTAAGGCAGATGCGTGTAGGCTGTCAGCCCAGCATGAAATAGCTTTAGACTGTCTCCTCAGCCGTGACATGAGGAAGGTTTGGGTGTATGGCTATTATGTAAAAGAATCTGGATGTGAAAAAAAGAAAAAAGAAAAAGAAAAAATGCATTCTGAAGTATTCAATATTAGAAAGTCATTCTTGTAGTCTGCAAACACGTGAACATGATTATCTGGCTCCCTAATTAAGCATGGGTACAGGCACTGCTTGTGGAATTGCTTTGTGCATAAATAATGGCCTTCTTAAATCTGCCTGTTAGTATGCTGCTTGTTAAAGTATTTTCAACCTGTAATGAATGAAATAATGGATGATAAAGACTGCTGTATATGCTCTGATGGCACATACTGAATAGTTATGCTTGAATTGCAAAAGAATTCAGCATAAAAGGGGGGAAATGTGGTGGGGTCAGTCTAGATGACCTCTAGGTATGGGAAAAACAGTTATTTCTTTCTGAGTTTGTAAAGAACTGTGGGAATGCAATGGAACCTTGAGAGCTTGAAATGTTGGCAGCTCGCCTCTGATTGGCAAGCTCGTTTCTGCTAGACCTTGATACATTAAGAATTGCAACATTAGAGAATGGTCTATTGTGCCGGTAGGAACCTTTGTATGTATCTGTTTCCTTTCTTGAACATGTGATGACTGTACTGGAGAATGTATAAATTGCTGTGAATATGAAGAGGAGGGGCTCGGTTTCTTTTGGGAGATATCCCAACCGAGGCTTGCCGGCAAAATAAAATCTTTTTTTCCTAACCGAAAGGGTCTTATCTCTGGTCGCTGCTTCAGTTAAACAGAAATATATGATTCTAGCAAGTGCCCTACATTTGGAGCAGGGCCAAAATTGCCAGCCCACCTTTACTGGGCTGATAATTCATAGGGGAGGGCAGCAAGGAGGAGAATTCTTGGACGATATGCTGGGAGTCCCTCAAAATAATTCTTACATGCTAGTTTTCTACTGAGAAATTTCAGCACAGGGATTGGTGGACTTCCCCATTTCTTTTCTTGACTATTCCATGGTTTGTACTTTGTATTGAGTTCTAATCCTTCTGAAAGCTGAAACCTGAAAGGTGTTCAGGAGAGGCTTAATGGGAATGTTTAAGGAAAGGGAACAGGCTACCACCCCACACACACACACAACTGTGGTTTGCTTAATGTAGAGAATAATAACCTCAAAAGAAGAACATTCACTTGCATACTCAGGGCTAAGGAAACCATGGAAGGAAAGAACCACACACATACCAAGACTGGAGGGGAAAGTCCATGACTTTATTGGCTACCGATGTAACAGGGTTGGCATGCACATGGGTCTGGATCTAGGTATCAGCCAACCCACAAGGTCCCATGGTTTTAGGGTAACATATTGACTATGAGCCCAATCCATCAAAACCATTGCAAAATCCACCTGTCCACCAAGACGTGCAGTGGCTGCATGCCCTACAGTGTCCTGCCCCACTTTCAGGACATAGAAATGGACTCTGACTCAGAGACCGAAACAGTGGACAGGTCAAAACTTGCTGAACAGGAGGAGGTTACAGTACCACCAATCCTACCACCAAACACCAATCCAGCAGAGAGCTCTACCCCTTCTGACACAGAAGATAACTCACTTATACCCACTATTACTGTAGTTTCTAGTCCGACCTTGAGGTATATTAGATATCATTTGATATCAAGAATTTAGCCTTCGCTACCCATTCCTCTCCATGTGCTTGCGAGGCTCCCCGACAAGCACACACACAGGCAAAGCTGAAAATAGCTGAACTATTCAAAACAAAATCCAGGCAGGCCGGTAATTCCCAGGCTGCAGCTTTAGGAGACCTCCAGGCAAGTACCCTCTTAATATCACATTATGTATGCATGCAGGTTACAAAAGATCCCCTGCTCCGAGCAGGCAGCTTGACAAGCGGAATATCCAACTCTCAAGCACTCCGCGTTTGCATACTGTCTACGCTATTGACAACGCTGTCATAATTCAATCATCTAAAGTACTGACCTTTGGGAGGCTTTGTCTCCAGCCCGAAACCCATTGTTTTCCCCGGGAATGGATTAGCCTACAGGCACATTTCTCCCTATAAGACCCCCTGATTTTGAGCATCGCATCGCATCGCTCTGACTTCCGTCCCACCTTGCTGTCGCTCCGTTCGACGAGCCTTCCCCTCAGCTCCCACGTGCTGAGAATCTCTGTTCCAACTGACTTTTCTTCTGACTACCCGGGCTTCAGGATCAGGGGTAGTATTTCCCCTGAAAAATCCCTCTTAAAATTCTCTGTCCAACTCCTACCTTTCTTTCATTAGGTCTGCATGAGTGGTTGCATACGTACGTATTGACTGTGTTTTAAAATAAAGGAAATCAATTATTATTTACTTCTGCTTGATTATTGACTCAGCCTGACCCCGTAAACATTGGGTTCAAGATCTTGCTAGGTTGCCCTGCCTCTTGCATTGCTTAGTTTGTGCTCTTGCTAATTCCCATTCCCCAGTATTTTGAGCACATTGAGGTGTCCCTCACGGGACCTCAGAAATCAGGGTAACACCACCTTTGCTTAGTGTAGATATCAAAAGGAAAGCATACACAGATCTCACCGAATTTATAGAAAACAACAGTTAATTAGGCAGCAGCTGGGTTAAGCTATTGACCTATAAAAACCCAGCTATTCCCCTCCAGGATTTGTCAGTCCTAACTGACCGTTTTTCCTGTTGTGTTTCTGAGCTCTGACTTAGGATTGTATTTACTGTTCATGGAACTACTGATGCTGCTGGAGATTTTGCTGTACTTTGTTTTGTCTCTGGTCTATTTGCTTACTAGATAAAAATAAGGAAACACATCTTGAACTGTTTGCTTGATGTTTGCCTTATCAGCTGTGCTGCTTTGTCTGACTGCCCAGACTGAGAATGGACATATTGCCCAGTGCATACCCGCTTCCTGCCCTGTAACCCTGGAATACCTGTAATCAACAAATCTGGAAGGCCTTGGTAATCACGATCCTGGATCCTGGACCCATGCCACCACCACAAAAGGCAGCCAGTAGGAGATGCCACTTCTTCCTTCCACCAACCCAAGGCAGCTGTAACCAATGAGCTCTACAAGGCCTCCCCAATCCAGTCACCACCAGTTCCCACTTTGTCTATGTACTTAAAGCTTGTGATGCCTCCAAGCAGCCCATCTGTATGGCAAAAGTCTGTGTGTGAATGCCTCCGGAACTTGCTTGTGTGTCGTGCAGCCTTCCCATAGTCTAAGCATGGTTCTCAATGTCCCTCAGCCTCAGTGCCATCCTGCTTCTATCCTCTAGCCCTTGCTTGCAGAAAACTTATTCTTTGTTCCCCTAGTGACATCCCCATTGGTCCCACTGCCTGATCCCGTGAGCTGTCAACCCCCTTCCATTAGGCCTGCCACTTGAAATAGAAAATGTGTGATGCCATGTGGACCCCCAATCCTGGCTGTATGTAGCCCATAAATGTCCTAGACTTCCACCTCCCTATCCTTTTGATGGTGTCGTCTGACAATCTACACTGGGCTGCTGCAGTGGCTGCTCCTATCCAGGAAGAAGGACTGCTACACTCCTGAGCTGATAGTCCTAAATGTCTCAATGTGGCCCTGAGGACTGCCACCAACTGAAACCTGGAGGGGAGACCCTTCCTCGTGGATGAACAGGTATCCACCCTGAGGTATCCAGCCATGAACTTACATAAGGCCTTAACTAGGCAACTGGATGGCGGTGTCCCACCACCACTGGTCACCGTTGGACCTATGAACTCTAATGGCGACAGACTTCTCTGAGAGAGAAGTGTCCTCTACCTGCAAAGCCTGGCCAGAACAATCAGTTTTGGACCCTGCCACTGGCTCACTAACTCTGAAAGCCCCCAAAAAGGCCACCAAGAACACTGCCTTGAACAACCTGGACTCAGCCCAAGACTGCCATATGGCTCACAGCTGACTGGACAACTCACTGAGTAGCTGGAATGAAATGGGTTTCCTGCCATCAACTCTGCTAGGGAACATTCTTCTCCATTCCTCCAAAGCCTTTCTGATCAAGAAAGTGGCACAGGGATCCCCATGTCTCCTGACCTTGCTTAAGAAAGATAAGCCGACAAGGTATAAGGCCATGGACCATGGTGCCATGCCCACTTCTCATAGGTGGGCCAAAAACTGCAGGATCTGCCATTCAGAGATTGGCCACCCTAGCCCCAACACTTGCTCCCTGCGAAAGGCCAAGAACTTAGTCATAGCCCTGGAGAAAGCCCTCAGCAGGGCAGGTGCCACTAAATGAAGTACTCTCTTCATCACAGTGTGCTCCCAAGGCCGCACAATTCTTCTAAAAACAACGCCAGTTGGTGGTCTGTCCCCGGTGCCAGGGACCAGAACTTGTCCACCTGAAATCAAGACAAGGAGTCTGCAACTCTGTTATCCTGGCCTGGAACGTTATGAGCTATAAATGTAATGTTGGCCAAGAAGCAAAGTAAAATTAGCCTGCGCACCAGCCTCATGACCTTCTCAGACTTGGATGATTGCCAGTTGATGACCACCACTGATCAGGCTATGCAGCCATGGATGGAAGGGAGGTGGTGACCAGTTCTAGCCCTGATGTGGGGCTGTGCAGGCTACGCCAACTAGCCCTGGACAGAAAGGAGGGCAGTGACAAGCTCTAGCCTTGAAAAGGGCTTTTAGAGAAGTCACCCCAAATTCTGAGGCACTTGAGCCCCTGGTCCTCTCCACTCTGCTGCTCCAGCGTCTTCATGATGTCTTCACTTCACCCTTGCCACTTGCTTGCCACCATTTCTGGTTGTTTGCCACTTCTCTCGTACTCTGCAGATCACTGGTCGCTCCTGCTCCTTTCTCACCACTTGGTCACCGCTCCAAGTTGCTACCCCTCAAAGCTTCCACTGCTTCACAAGGCCTCCTTTGGCCGATGCTCCAAAGCAAAGTGAGCGTCAGCAGAAGGAACCTGCCTTAAATATCCCCTGTCAGGACCAGAGAGAAGACTGCAGTCATCCCTGGCCTGGGAGGAGGCAGCCAATGAGTCCAAACCAGGCACTTTAAACTGATTGGCTGCCAGCAGTTGGGGGCCTTCGCAACACCTCCTGGCAGCGCACAGGCTGCTAGGAAGGTGGAAGGAGCAGATGAACACCAGAGAAGCCACATGGAATCCTGCGCCACCAGCCTGAGCCACAAAATTGCTGCCCAGTAAGTTGGGCCACTAGAATTATATGTCGAGGCTCTCTATGACATCTGGATCCCTCCTGAAAAATCATTATCTATTTTAAACTATTCAGTCAACTGTCTATATGAAAACCAATGCACATCATAACCTTCTTGGATGAGTTCTTCATTTGATTTTATTCAAACTAGTGCATATACCCGGTGTTGCCTGGGATTTTATTTTCTCATAGGTAACACTTGTTAGAAATACCTTAGGAATTACCTTACCTTACCTTACCTTAGGAATTAGATGCGGTGGAAATACACATGGATTTGAGATCCTGTGTCTCTAATTCCCCAAACTGCCTTGTCCAGTACTGGTAACTTTTCCTCATATTCCCCAATTCAATCTGTATTCAGAGTTGTTGGATTTCTAAGGGAACACACTGCCCTCCTCCTTGCTGCTAGGCCTCATCCCCATAGCAACCAACCTGAGGCCCAAGAGCTATCTGGCCGAGAATTCTAAAGGCCCCTCCCTAAACTACCAACCCCAAGATTCCATAGAATTTTCTCAGGCAGCCGATCATAGGAGGTCTTCTCACATAACACAGACAAACTCACAAACTTTGACTTTTATATATTAGATTGCCCACTTTCCATCATTAAAAGTTTTTATAAATTATCCAATTATCTTTAAAAGTTATAGATCTCTTCACAGGAAGCTTTTTAAAGAGAGAAATAACTATCTGCAAGAATCTGTGTAAATATCTTATAATCATTTTTTAAGAAGTGAAATTGGTCCAAAATTTTTAGGATCTGTCATATCCTTATCTTCTTTCAGAATTAGTGTTATATGTGCAGCATGCCAGGTATCAATAAAATATGTATAACTTGTTGTAATGGCAAAGAAAGCTGATCTTCCAATTCTTTGTAATATAATGCGGTAATGTCATTTAGATCTGGAAATTCTCCAACTTTAATTTTCGTTATGGCTTCTACAATTTCAGACATTGTTATTTTACTATTTAACATCTTCCTCATCTCTTCTGATATTTCAGGAAGATTTTGTAACTCCATGTATTGCAATATCTTGTCTGGCAAGATTTCATCTTCTTTGTACAAAGTTGAAAAATATTTTTTAAATATTATTCTATTCATATCAATTATTCTATTATTATCTGTTATTCTCTTATTATTCTACTCATATCTTAATTGATTGTCTCCTTTTATTTTGCAAATCTGTTTCTTTTGTCCTTCCTTTCTAAAGTCATATGCCAACCATCTTCCTGGTTTATTTGCAGACTCGAAGTATTTTTGTTCGGTACATCTCATTTGCCCCCCCAATTTCTTATGTCATGACAATCAAAAATTGTTTTTGCAAAATTCTTAATTCTATTAAGAGTGCAGAGTCTTTTGGACACCTCTTTAATTCTTCTTTCTTTTTAATATTATTCAAATATTTCCTGCTCACTCTGTTGGTTCTGTTTCTTTAACTCTGTTGCTTATTGAATAAAACAACTTCTCATTACTGCTCTACTTGTATCCCAAACTATTTTTATGTCAGTGCCTTTTAAGTTATTCTCAAAAAAGTTTTTTTTTCAAATTCCTTTTTGCTTTATTCAAAATTTCTTTCAACCTCCAGTTGCATCTTCTTCCAGATCCCTTCAGTGTCGTCAGTGCTGGATTATGATCTGAAAAAGCCTTAGTTAAAATCTCCATATATTTTACCTTGAAGATTAAACACTTCAGAAATTTTAAAAAAAGGTCAATTCTTTAAAAAGAATAGGAAAAAAGTATGTTCTTGTGATTTTTCCATATAAATGTCTCCATACATCTAGATTGTCCATCATAAAAAAATAAAATAAAAGATAAGTTTCCTTTGATCCTGTTTCTTCCTTTTGTCTATCAGTTTTTGGATCCAAGACTCCATTCCAATCACCCAGAAGAATCTATTTCTCATAAGAATGTTCCAAAAATTTCTCTAATACTTTCTTATAAAAAATTGCTTTGTTATCCATAGGAGCATGTAATCCAATCATCAAATTTTTTTGAACTTGTGCTTGAATTTCTACTCCTGGTAATCGAACATCCAGCTCATAAAAAGCTTTTTTAGGTCCTAATTTTGAATTTACATAAATCACAACTCCTCTTTTTTCTTTTCTGTTAAAGAAGCAAATTCTTGACCTAGTTTGGGATTAATTAATCTTTGCCTTATATGTATTTCCTGTAGACAAATTAAATTAAATTTTTGTTTTTCCAAATAATGAACAATCTTTTTTTCTTCATAGGGGAATTCATTCCTCTTACATTCCAAGATAAAAATTTAGGTTCCATTTTTAACTAGCAATGGTATTTGACTCCACGTCCATCTTGGTCTGTACCTTAGACGAGTGAGGCATTTTCCCATTTTTCCCATTATTTTGTGTACCTTGGACATTTGATCCATTTGATCTATCCTCTTTTTCCATGATCTCAAAATTCAAAGTCGGCACAATACAGTCTAGGCATATACTCTGAGTCTTGTCTCCCAGAAAGGATATTCTTGTGTTCACAGTTCAATTTAAGTTCATCTCCTGTGGTTCTTTAAGTGGTGAAGATGTTCTTGAGTTTTATTAGCCTACTAAGGTAAACACTTTCTCTTCCCGATAGGCCATTAAGCCCCAATGTTATAACGAGTAATAAACACAGTAGTCTTCTCAGTGTGGTACTCAATAGAATTCTTCCCAATTACGCAAAGTTGGCACTACTAAATTCAGTCTTCTAATATTCACAAGTGAATGTTGTCATTATTTTTTTTACCTTTTTAAGCTTTTTTTTCTCGATTAAACAGAAGTATAACTTGCAAAGTTCAGATGATACCATCAGCCAAGGGGATTCTTGAGTGGCAAATATGTATTCTTGGAGTTTAAGTAGGTTGGAAACATCACTGGGGCTGCAATGTGGCAGCTAGGATGAGCAGGTCATGGTATCTTCCTCTGCGCAAGATCTTCACAGGTCTTATCAGTGCCTAGATCAGATTTTATGGACTCTTTTGAAGCAATCCTTTGAGACTCCCTTGTCTGGGAGGCAATTTCTGCCAATTTCTAGGGTGCAAACCAGCATCTACCTTATCCAGAATTCTGCCCTCTAACAGCTCTTGCTAGAAAACAGAACTTATACAATACCATTCCGAACCCAAAAGTCTGTTGTAAGGAGGTATTGACTACTCTCCTCACAGCTCAGCCAGTCCTCCAACCCCAGCCTTTTTAATAAGTCAAGAAGGGCATGGGTCTAGAAGACATGTGGTGGCTCTCTCTTCTCCAAGGATCCTACCCACATCCTCCACTGTACCAATTGAAAATAATCCATTATTACTGGAGAAGTAAGGGCCAAGGTCCATCCAAGTCAGAATGGATCTGAGCAATTTTAACTGTGAAGTGCCATGCAAATCCTTCACAGGTGACTTGTGAAGAGATGAGTAAAAATATGCAAAAACTTATTCTTAAAATTAATTTTAAAAACCCATAGAATTAAAATCATTAAAAAAACTAAGTCAATTAACTAGAGAATATAAAAATCAGTGGAACAGCACATTGTTAATGCTTCTTGCAGCCAGTTCCTGAAAACCTGCTGGATTTTTTTTTTTAAATCATTCAGCAGAAGGACAGCAAGGAGGAAGCCATACTAGCACCTGTAGAAAGAGAATTCCAAAGCCTGGGACCAGCCAAAGAGAAGGCCCTCTTCTGTGTTTCCACCAAATATACTATGAAGGTGGTGGGAACAAGAGAAGATCCCAAATTCTTGGGCAGGCTTCTACAGGAAGACACGTTCCTTCAAATAGCCTTGACCAAAGGTATACATCAATGGGCAGACAGTGATGATGTCATTTTTAGGTATCATTGTTGCTGACTGTCCTCCTTTCTTAAGGGTTTCAGATGTTAGGGGATTCAGCTCCTGATGGACCCTCATTATTCTTCACTCCCTTTCTTGCCCCATCTGTCATTATAGCACCCTATGCTCTGGAATGATGTTAAATCCAGAACTTTCTGGGTGATACAAAATGGCTTTCAGAATTATGAACACAGTCAGTGGCTGCAGGCAATTGCAATGGCAACCGTAAAAGAAACAGTGTTACTGCAACTGCTAAAAGTATTACCCTGCTGGATAAATTGAATAAATTGAAGCCATGCTCTATGAGGAGCAGCGTAGGGAGCTGGGGATGTTTAGTCTGCAGAAGAGAAGGTTAAGAGGGGACACAAGAGCCATGTTGAAATATTTGAAGGGATGTTACATCAAGGAGAGAGTGGGCTTGTTTTCCACTGCTCCAGAGACTAGGGGCCTTTCCACACCTTACCCTTTCGTGGAGGTGGGGGGTAGCGGTCGTGCAAAAAGCCTCAGCAGAAACGCTGCCGCTTCCCTGCTGCTTGAGTTCTGCATCGGCTTCCTGGTCGCGCAAATGTCATGCGAACGCCCTGCCCCTTCCTACCGCAGCACAACCTGGGAATTGCAGGCTAGCGCTGAGGCAGGAAGCACAACTGGCCCGGCTCCCGATGCACCGCACAGCAGGTAAGTGCGCACGGGCCCCGGCAGCATTGCGTGACTGCGCACCATTTTCGGCTTAGAGCGGAAAATAAAAAGGTGCATGTCCGCTGTGCGTCCGGCTCTTGAGTGTTGCGTAAATGGGAGTGCGTCGTATGGACCGCTCCTCCCATTTACACGATGCTCAAGGGGCCCTTTCGCTTTAGAAACGGTGTGCGAAAAGGGCCTAGGACAAGGAGCAATGGATTCAAGCTGCAGGAAAGGAGATTCCACCTGAACCTCAGGAAGAACTTCCTGGCCATCAGAGCTGTCCGGCAGTGGAATATGCTGCCTGGAAGTGTGGTGGAATCTTCTCCTCTGGAGGTTTGTAAGCAAACGCTGGATGGCCATCTGCTGGGAGTGCTTTGGTGTATGTTCCTGCATAGCAGGGGGTTGGACTGGATGGCCTGTGTGATCTCTTCCAACTATTAGTCTATGATACAGCCCAGCCTCCTGACAAGAAATTTAGTGAAATTGTCAGATACACCCCAGATTTCTTTGCCCATGAACAGAGTGGAGTGTTTAAAAGCAACAACAAACTGAAACTGCTTCTTGATCTTTTCCATCACTTCTCCCAATCTGTTCCCATCTTGTGAGGATCCTTATACCCCTTCTTCTGATGAATCAAGCCTTAAATGGAAGAAAGTGATATATTTATTATGAAAATCTCTAGAAAAATTACAATCTAAAATAAGCCATCCCAAGTTTCATAAACTTTATTTCATCTTTGAGATTTACCTCAAGTATATGTAGGTGGGGTATATGCATGGGTGGAAAAATAAAACTTACACCGTGTGTATTGTGGGGTATTTTCTGACTGTAGTTAGAATTCCAATCTATCAGGGATTAGCAGTAGGTTTAGTAATATGCTAAGGGCTAGGTTTTCATGTGAATCATTCAAATTTCCTGATGCCAATGAGAATTTTAATATCTCTCCAATCCCACAGATTACTACCTACAAATAGGGCCTATTCAGTGACAGAGTTGTCATTTTTGCATCTTTGCACATTGGTTTTTGGAAAAAGTTATCCCAGTGGCAAAACAAAGCAATAGATTTATTAGGATTCAATTTTAGTTCCAGCTGTTTTGTTTTTTTTTAAAAAAACAAACTGCACAAAGTATACAGATAAAATTTGGGCATGTTGTTTACAGCCGTGCAGCCAACAGAGTATAGTATTCAGCTATGTGGAATCTATAACAAAACCTGTCTCTGGTGCAGGGTTAAAAATGAACTTTATTCAAGCATTAAACATAAAACTCTGTATCTCCGTAAAGAAGAAACTTGTATCCCTTTTTTCACCTTCAAGAAAAACATTTGAACATTTCCTTCCCATACGATGGAAATACTACAGCAGTAAAATACTGATTTGTTAGAGCAAATGGAATTTTAAATTGAATTTTTATCAAATTAGCCATTTATCAAGGTCAATCAATAATCTCTGCTGAAGCTTACGTGCCCCTTCTTTGCTGCCATCTCTGAAAATAAGGCTAGTTCCAATATGATTACCCAGCTTTGGGTTTGGGGACAGGCTACACAGGGTGATGCTGGGTTCCTACAGCAGCTAAGCAGAACACAGTGAAGCCATTTCCACACTAACACTGTTTTAGTGCTATTATTCTACTTTCAACATCCTATGGAATCCTGGGGTTTGCAGTTTAGGGAGGGGCCTCAGTAAACTACTCTAAACAGCTCTTTGGCCTCAGTAAACTGCAAACCCCAGAATCCCACAGGATTCTGAAAGTATAATAATAGCACTATAACAGTGTAGTGGAGAAATGGCCTCCTCAGGGTTCAACTAGACTGCCTGAAAGTATTGAGAGTTCCAACTCCTTTTTGCTTCTATTGAACATCCCTACTTGCAAGTTTGCAAGCTCCTGCATTCAGTTGTTTCTTAAATGATCTGAGGCCCTTTTCGCACGGCATTTCCGATGCGAAAGGGCCCCTTGAGCATTGCGTAAATGGGAGGCGCGGTCCACATGACGCACTCACATTTGTGCGACACCCAAGGACCTGACGCAGACAGCGCACGCATTTTTTCATTTTCGGCTCGAAGCCAAAAATGCTGCGCGGATGCGCATTGCTCCGGTGCCCCGTGAGCACTTACCTTGCGTGTGGAGCCTCGGGAGCCAGGCTGGTCGCGCTTCCTGTCCAGTGCAGCCCGGAAAGGTCCCAGGCTGCACTGTGAAAGGAAGAGGCGGGGCTCTCACGTGAACAGGAAGCTTGTGTGGAGCCGAAGGACCCTGGACGCGAAGGCCTTCCTCTGGAGGCTGCTCACGCGAGCCCCACACCCCAGCACCGCAAAAGGGTAAAGTGCGAAAAGGGTCTGAGATTTCCTGTTTGATTTAGCTGTGGGCATGCTTTGCTTGATCTCCATACGTCATAATCAATTCAACCATCCCTCCTTTGCCTTGTGTTCTTTCGCCTCTTCCTCCCACTGATCATGTGTCTCATGCAATGTTTCTCAAATAGATTTTTGCCAAGTCTTTAAAAATAATAATAATAAAATCAGGAGTTATAGGGCCTTTTCGCACCTCGCCTTTTCGTGCTGCTGGGCTGCTCGGCTCTCGCACAAACGCTTGAGAGGAACGCTCGCGCAAGCCTCCTGCTTGAGTTCCGCAGCTCCTTCCTGCTCGCACGATTGCCCTGCCCGCGCCCTGCCCCTTCCTTCCGCAGTGCAGCCTGGAAGTTGGAGGCTGCGCTGGGGCAGGAAGCATGACCGGCGCGGCTCAGGAGGCTTTGCATGGCAGGTGAGTACACCCCAGGCCCCTGACCAGTGTGCAAGTGCACACCATTTTTGGCCAAAAGCTGAAAATAAAAAGATGCGTATGTGCTGCGCATCTGGCTCTTGAGTGTCACGTAAATGTGAGTGCGTCATGCAGACCGCTCCTTACATTTACACGACGCTCAAGGAGCCCTCTTGCTTCCAAAACGCCATGTGAAAAGGGCCATAGTCATAGTGCTAAAGTCCTTTAACGATATTACACTAGTTAAGGCTTATGAGAATTTTCATAAAATGATGGAATCATAGAATTGGAAGAGGTCCCATGGATCACCAAGTGCAACTCCTGCTCAATGTTGGATCTCCGACTAAAGCATCTCCAGCAGGTAGCTCTCCAGGCTCAAGGGAAGAGACTTTGGCCATTTCTGCACCACACTGTTCTAGTGCTATTATTCTACTTTCACCACCTGTGAAATCCTAGGATTTGTAGTATACTGAGGCCAAAGAGTTCTCTGGCTGAGAATTCGAAAGGCCCCTCCCTCAACTGCAAACCCCAGGATTCCACAGGAGGTTGAAAGAGAAATAACTGTCAAGAGATTACTTCTAATGTTCCGTTGAAATCCACCCTCCTGTAACATTAAACCATTACACCTAGTTGTACCTTGTGAGGCAGCAAAAAAAAACAACCCTGCACCTGCCTCTTTGTGGCAGCCATTGAGATATTTAAAGAGGGTAATCACATCGTCTCTCAGTCACCAAGCTGAACATGCCCAGCTACTTCAACCTCTCCTCATGTTTTGTTCTCCACACCTCATATCATCCTCATTGCCCTTCACTGAATTCATTCCAACTTGTCTCTATTCTTGTTAAAATGAAGCACAGGGAACTGAATGCATTATTCAAAATGAGGCCTGACCAGCTCAGAATATAGGGGGACTGTTACTTCTCTTAACTTTGGCCCTTTTCGCACTTTACCTGTTCCTGGTGCTGGGCTGCTTGGCTTGCGCATGAAGGCTTGGGAAGAACGCTGTTGCGTCCCTCCTGCTTCGGCTCCGCAGCTGCTTCCTCGTCGTGCAAACGCCCTGCCTCTTCCATTCGTAGTGCAGCCTGGGACCTGCCAGGCTGCACTGAGGAGAGGATGCGCGACCGGCCTGGCTTCCGAGGCTCTGCACGCCAGGTAAGTGCGTGTGGGGGCTCCAGAGCCGAAAATGAAAAAATGTGTGCTTGGTCCGCGTCAGGCCCTTGAGTGTCATGCAAATGTAAGTGCATCGTATGGACCGCTCCTCGCATTTACGCGGCACTCAAGGGGCCCTTTCGCTTCAGAAATGCCGTGCAAAAAGGGCCTTGGAAATGATGGTTCTATTAATATAGCCTAAGATAGCATTTGACATCTTTGCTGCAGCACCACACTGCAGCTGGCCCATGTTTAACGTATGATCAACAATAATCCCAAGGTCTTTTACATGTGTAGTATGGCTGAGTCCATTTCCACACTAGATTGTTATAGTGTTATTATTCCACTTTCAACATCCTATGGAATCCTGGAGTTTGCAGTTTAGGAAGGGGCTGGTGGCCCCTCCCTAAACTGCAAACTCCAGGATTCCATAGGATGTTGAAACTGGAATAATAGTGCTATAACAGTCTAGTGCAGAAATGGCCTGAGTCAAGTTTCCCCCATTCTATACCTGTGCATTTGGTTTTTGAGGCCTAATTGTGGAATTTTGCATTTGTCTCTGTGGAATTTCATTTTATTAGCTTCAGCCCAGTTTTATAATTTCTCCAGGTCCTTTTGAATTCTGTGTCTATCTTTCAATGTGTTAGGCACCTCTCCTAGTTTTGTATCATGTGAGAGATTCCCTCCACGCTACCATAAAAATATTGAAGTGTGTAACCTTGAAGTGCCTACAGCGCTCCATTTGAGACCTTGTTCTAATTTGAAGCACAGCCACCGATGACAGCTCTTTGACCATGGGTATCCAACCAATTATGGATCCATCTGATGGCGCTTCCATCTCATCCATATTTAGTCAGTGTGCTAATCTGTTCCTAGCACTCCTCTTTCCCTCCCCTAATACCTGTTGAGTTTGTTTCCTGGAAACAATAGCTGGTTTTACTGGTTTTGTTTTTTCAAATGAGAAAACAAAGATTGAACAAAGAATGAATGAACCTGTCTCCACCATTTGAGTTTTGTTATATCTCTGCCTCTTTCTCAAAGAAACTGATGAGCAAATTTGCACATTTGTATCACACTCTTATTTTAAAAAGGAAACAAACTGAATTGAGTTCCCATAGAATCATAGAGTTGGAGGGGCCCCTGTGAGCCGTTATGGTAGTTTTCCAGCCTATTTTTTAAGGTATCCAGTGAAAGAAACCCCAGGTCCCGCTCTAGGCAATTGGTTCTCATCTACCCGGAGTGGTCAAATTCAATGCGTACAGCTATTCTCAGAATGGAAATGAAAGATCCACGTTGTACTTGTTCACCATGAAACTGTTAAAGCTAGGGAATCTCAGACAAACAAAGCAGAACAAAATTACTTCACCTTAGCCAACAAAGACAAACAAAGAAAGGGAGAAAACTCCACAGACACACATTTTTTAAATATAAACACCAATACATGGTTGTATGCATTCCAAAATCAATGCAATAATGGATCAGCAGTGAATGACACACAAAAGCCACCGGTGAAGCAAGGTAAATATACAAGGCGAGGAAACCAAATGGGCTTAACCACTAGGCCAGGGCTTTTCAAATGGTATGCTGTGACACATTAATGTGTCACTTGAAGTGTGTAGGTGTGTCATCTACAACCTTGGAAATGTATGTTATTATTGATAAATCATATATTTTTAAAAATATATGAAGGTGTTCATGAGATATGTTATGTCCCCATACATTTTGTTATTACAATTTATGTTTCTGTCTGTATCTCTTATAAGGGGTTAGTTTAACCTCCAGTTTGTTAGTAAAACTGAAATTATTATGTCGTGAAATGATGCACGTCTAAAATGTATGTCACCAACATGAAAAGCTTGGAAAGCTCTGCACTAGGCAGAAAAGGTATGGCAATCAGTTCAAGATGATAACCACCAAAACTTTATTTATCTGTATGGTCAATAAAACTGGAAGCTGCTCACTTTGTCTTCTAAACCTTTGATCTTTCCAATGTGTTAGGCATGATAACTGGAAGGCCATAGATGTTGGACTTCTATGAGGAGATAGGTGAAGGTGAGCTTGTGTGTTGGGTCAATGTTGATTGCTTTGATGCCCTGTTTGGAGGCCTGTGGGGATATTTTTGTTTGTTTTAGGAGATGCTTCTAGGGAGGGGGACAATTCTGCAATATAGGAGGCTCATACGTGGAGGCACGTGACGCACAGAAGCAAAACTGTCAAGAACCGCATTGCAAGTTTGAGCTACACAATCTATTCTAATTCTCCCCTCAATCAGAGATTTTGAGGCACAAGCAGAGGGACAATGGCCTCATTCCTCAGAAGGCATGGAGGTGACTTTAGAAAGTTCTATGGATGGAAAGGCTCTTCTCAATTCCCAGAAATCAAAGAGACATGTGGTGGTAGTAAGTGATTTCCCCATTGTGAGGAACAGAAGCATGTGTTTGGGCCTGATAAAATGTCTGCAGATATGTGCTATCTCCCGTGAGACCACATCCATGCCTTGCCCTCAGAGAAGAAGAGGCAGGAACAGCTCCATCATGTCTAAGCCCAGAAGCAGATGAAAGGCCTTTTTTCCATCCCAATTGCCACTGCCTTGGCCAGGGAGGCAGAGAAGAAGAGGCAGACACAGCTCCATCATGCCAGAAGCAGATGAAAGGCCCTCTCTCCATCCCAGCTGCCACTGCCCTGTCCTTGGAGGGAAAGAACAAGAGGCAGTATCTGCTGGACTTAATCCTCTCCAACACTGCCATCCCTTTTCCTTGTGTGTCATGTCTTATTTAGATTGTAAGCCTGACCACAGGGAACTGTCAAATTACTGATTTGTAAGCCACTCTGAGAGCCTTTGTGGCTGAAGAGCAGAGTGTAAATAAATGAATAAGCAAAATAAATGATGTAACAGAGAGGCGGACAAGACTTATCAAGCCTACCAACCATTACCCCTTCCTTCAGATCCACATTGGAACTAATGGTACTGAAAGATACAGCATTCAGTGCATTGCTGGGGACTATACCAGTCTCAGGAGGAGGTTAAAGGCTTTTAGGATACAGGATGTTATTTCATTGTTCCTTTTTGTCAAAGAATATGGTCTAGGATGTAAGGCCCCGCTTTGGGGGTCCCCGATATCAGTATGGTTTGGATGGGCACCATACTCAGTTGCCATAATATTGAATTGGTGACATGTGTTCAGTTGGCTCTAATATCTAATATCAGAGGTGACTGAGAGGTCAAACCAAGTGAGGGAAGAACTCTGACTGTGAATGTGAGAAAGAAAGGCTGGGCAGCCAAGACACCCTCCAGGTACAACTGGGCCATTTGTCAGGCAAATAGATGCTGTCCTCGTGGATATTAGGCTTAAGTAGAAGCTGGAATTTCCCAGGGAACACAATTGTGAGAAGACCACTGATTGACCACTGAGGACACTGATTGACAGATACTCATCCCCTGAACACCTAGACTCCTTCCTCTTTCCTCATAGCAACTACAATAGACAGCTATTACAACAGTCATCATGTCTTTGTCATCCAAACACTGTGAACATTAATGGGTTGATAGTCCATTGTCTGCGCTGCAACTCCCATTGTTCCACACCTGGAACTGCACATACCTTCCACCGCCACAGGCTATTTTTTGGGTACAAATACCCCTGATTCCAGGAGGCCCAGTGCAGTGTCTCAAAGGTCTCCCCATCACTCTGTCCATCTGGCTCCTGAATGAGAACTGTCCCTAGGTCTTACCTAAGCCAGGCCACATTTCAGTGTCTTCATACTCTTCTGGATTGGTAATTATAAACCCAAAAAAACCTTCAGCCTCTCTATCCATAATTTTTTCCTCTCTTTCTCCTTCAATTAGTTCTTGTGTGAATGTTTGACTGTTTGTATTTTGTATGCGTGCATGAGTGAATTCCCCCCCAATAAAAACATATTTTTAGCTTACTTTGTTTTGAATCTCTGGCTGGTTCTTTGCCTGCGTGAGCCTGTAAACATTGATAGAGAAGGTCTCACTAAGTTATCCCACTCTTGCAAGCCTCCTCTTTGAGCTAATTTATTCCTCACTTTGGCAAAGAGGTATTTGGCATCATGGGGTAGCCCTTGTGGCACCTACATTTTGGGGTAACAAGGAAGAGGGAGAAGAATACCAGAAGTGAAGTTGGCTTGGCAGATGGTGCTATACGGGGGGGGGGGGGGGAATGGTTTCTTGGCCTATAATCTGCATTTTGGCATTTATAGTCTGCATAAGAAAGACTTATTAAACAAGATGAACTTGAAATCTTAATCAGGAAAGCAAATATGATTTAATGAGCATCACTAAAATTTGTTACCATGAGGCTCATGACTAGAACATAATAATGGAAGCATATAACCTATCCCCCGCAAATAGGAAGGGCAAGAGGAAAAACAAGGAAATGGTAGGGCGAAATGGTGAAATGGTGAAATGTTAACAGGGGATAGAGAGAAGGCTGAACTGTTTAATACTTAGTTTCAGTCTGCAACCAAGGTCCTTCATTCATTGAATCATAGTATCACAGAGTTGAAAGAGACCACAACAAGCATCAAGTCCATCTCCCTGCCATGCAGGAACACACAATCAAAGCATTCCTGGCAGATGGATGACCAACCTCTGTTTAAAAACTTCTGAAGAAAGTGGCTCCACCACACTCCGAGGCAGCATATTCCACTGTCAAACAGCTCATATCATCAGAAAGTTCTTCCCAATGTTTAGATGAAATCTCTTTTCCTATAGTTTGAACCCATTGCTCCATGTCCTAGTCTCTGGAGCAGCAGAAAATAAGCTTGCTCCATCTTCAACATGACATCCCTTCAAATATTTAAACATGACTATCATGTCACCTCTTAATCTTCTTTTCCTCAGGCTAAGCATAGCTAGCTCCCTAAGCTGCTCCTCACAGGGCATGGTTTCCAGACCCTTCACCATTTCGGTTGCCCTCCTCTAGACACGTTCCAGCTTGTCAATACTGTTCTTGATTTTTTGTGCCAGCAAAGTTGGAGCATCTCCAGTAGATGGCTGCCCAGTGAGGGAGAGCTCACCAATGTTCCCAGTGATTGGTTCTGTTGTCAAACTACTTTCACTGTTGAGAAGTCTCTCATAGCATTCAACCCAAATCTTCTCCCAGTACCTTAAGCCCACTGGAACTAGTCCTAACTCTCTTGGAGATGGGAGAATATGTGCCTCTGTAATGCAAATGAAGTGGGATGATAATCCAAATGAAAATTCTCAAATACTGATCGTGCACTGCTTTCTCTAGGAAACATTCAGAAATAATAAAAGGAGAAGAAAGCCCAAATAATGGAGGGTTCCTGAAGGCCTCCTCCAACAGCCTGAGAATCAACTTGATATGCCAAGAGCAGTCATGACTTTTGAGTCATACAACTTTTATTTTGCTTCTGTAATTTTCTGGTTTATGAGTTCATTTCAACAGGTTCACTATGAAAGGCAACAGATATGGTTTAGCCTTGTCATACAGATTTTGTTTCCTTAGCAACCAGGGGATAGTTCAGCAGCATAGGCGTGTTCAAGTCCACCGACGTTATTCAGGGCTCCTAGTAACAAGGCAAGGCTGCTGTGTCCCTGCTGAATTAACAAGAAAAAAGAAAGAGACAAGGGTGAGAGAAAGAGAATGATAAATTAATAAATCCACAATGGTTGAACCAAAAGCCTTTCCTTTTGCATCTTGGCTGTGGGAATTTGGAATAACTAATTACTGTGGGTATCATGAACAAGAATGAACACTTTGCTCCAATGCAGAACTGATTTGGCCAACCAAATCTTCTGCTGTCCTTCCCTGTCCCCAAAACCCAGAATGTACCTTTGGAAAAGCAGAGGTGATGGTGGGTGAACCTCAGCCCTGACAATGTCTTTTTCTTTCCAGTTGGTGGAACTGGAGATACTTGTTTGGTTTCATCTCTGCAGTGACAAAAGTCTGGCATACCAAGATCAATATGTCTTCATATTCCATTAGAGTTCGAAGAGACCACAATGGCCATCGAGTCCAACCCTATTCTGCCATGCAGGAACAAACACTCAAAGCATCCCCAGCAAATGGCCATCCAGCCTCTGCTTAAAAACTTCCAAAGAAGGTGATACCACCATACCCTGAGGCAGCATATTCCACTGTCATACAGCTCTTATCATCAAGAAGTTCTTCCTGATGCTTAGGTGAAATCTCTTTTCCTGTAGTTTGAATCCACTGCTCTGTGTCTTAGTCCCTGGAGCAGCAGAAAACAAGCTTGCTCCAGCGTCAACAGAACATCCCTTCAAATACTTAAACATGGCTATCATGTCACCTCTCATCCTTCTTTTCATCAGGCTAAACACATCTCCCTCCCTAAGCCACTCCTCATAGGGCTTCATGGTTTCTGGACTCTTCACCATTTTGGTCGCCCTATTCTGGACTTGTTCCAGAAATGTGGGATACAAATCAGATAAATAAAAAATATCAAAGATTGTCCACCATCTGGGCTTGATCCTCTGTCTGTATCATCTCATCAAGAATGGTCAGTCACTGTCTTCCCCTCATCCATCACAAGGACTGTATATTAAGGGTGGAGGACTTGCCTTGCACACAGAAGGCCTTGGGCCCCATCCCTAACAGTTGAAAGGATCAAGACTGAGGGGCTGCTGCTAATCAAATGCAGGCAAGACTGAGTTCAGTGGTTCATTTGGTATAAGAAGACACCTTGCATTCCATAAAAGAAAGCTGTAGTCATAAATATGCTTCCTTGAAACTATCTACCATTAAATGACACATGCTTTTATTTAAGAAATCTAATATGCAGGACAAAACTCTCCCCATCCAGTCCAACTTTGAATCTTTTGTGCCTCCCTTTTTTTTTGCAGAGGGGGCGTGATGGTTTTCCCAGTGTGCGTGTGGGGGCGAGAAAATCATTCAGTTTGAATTTCAACTCACTCAGTTTGCAAGCAGAAAAAAAAACCCTTTCTGAACTTAAATATTAACTGAACTGGACTCATAACTCAAAATCTGTGCTCTCCTGGTTTGTGATGATGTCTTCAAAATAAGGAAGAAAAAATGCATGCAAAATGTGCATACCTTTGGAAAGCACACATACAAAAGATGTGTACATTTGAAACAGTGCTTACAACTGCCATTGCTCTGGCCTCTGAAGGAGAGAACAGCAGCCAGGATTTGCTGGACTTAATCCTCCCCTGACTGCCATCCCCTTTATCTTGTGTTTCTGTCTTTTTAGACTGTAAGCCTGGGGCAAGGAAATCGTCAAATAACAATTTGTAAGCTGCTCTGGGATCTTTTTTGGCTGAAGGGTGAGGTATAAATGCTCTAAACAAACAAATAAACAAACATTTTTAAAATTGTAGACCCACATGCCAAGTGAAATGATACTTGGAAAAATCAGTATCTTTGGGGAAAATGGCTGGTTGGTGCAATACATAGTTCTAATTTTTCTGGGGTATGACAATGCAGCAAGGAAAACATGTTAGCTCTCTGCAGCTTCTTTCTTCCTTCCTTCTTTCAGAGGTGGCAAAGTACAGCCTTCAGGTCACCAGCAGTATCCAAACAAGATAGCCAAAATCCATTAGAAGAAATTTTGAAGAAAAGACAAGAAGGCAGAAATGGGTAAGGTGGCAGGATATATAGGATGTTACTGAATAATCAATATAAACTTGTAGAAGGTTTGTTAGGAGTTTGAGGTAAGGACATCCAGATCAATAAGAAACAAATGGAACAATGGTTACAGGAAATTAAAATTATCAAAAATAACAAGGTTAGAGAACAAGAGATGAAAGTCATAGCAAGGTGGTATAGAACACCACAACAGTTATCACATATTATTAAAAATGTATCACCTGCTTTTTGGCATGGGTGTGGGAGTAAAGGAACATATATTCATAAGTGGTGGGAGTGTGCCAAGGTGCAAAGTGTTTGGAAGGAAATAGAACAAAAAATACATAAAATAATTGTGGGGGGGGGGGTTCAATTAAATAAAGAAATATGTATAACTTGTATGTTAGGAATGTAAGATTGAAGAAGGAGCAAAAATATTTAATTAAACAATTAATTATAGCAGCACAAGCAGTAATTGCATATTCATGGAAAGAAAAAGAAAGATGGAATCATAATGGATGGGTGTAGTACATATCAGAATATCATATCAGAATATGATGGTTGATTATATAATGGAAAAAAGAAGGGTATATTTTGGTCAAAGGAAAGAGGAGGTCTGGCTTAGTAATTGAAGATTAATAATTGAGTTTGTTCAGGAAAGAGAAAGGTATTAGGAAGTAAAGGAAGCAGTTAAAATGATTTTCCACACGAGAAAAAAGGAAACTAATAAGCTACGCCATTCCCTGGGTGGATTGGGGGGGGGGGGAGAAGGAAATACTGTATGTATAGGAGTGGTTTGTTAGATGTTGGGTATACTATTATGATATGGTGTGTATAATTTTTTCTTTTGTAAGATATTTTACATTAATAAACACGCACACACACACACACACATATATATTAAAAAAAAAAACAAGCAGTCTCCAAACTCCACTTTTGTGGCCCCCAAAGGCCCTCATGAAGGAAGTAACATCCTTCACTCCGTTCCCCCATCCCAAAACATTATCTTCAGCTTAGAATTGGAATTCTATGTTTTTTAAACCAGGCTCCTTTCTCTCTCTCTCTCTCTCTCTTTCTCTTTTTGTTCACACCCTGCTTTCCTCTCAAAATTAGGACATCTTAGAAGATAAAAATATACAACTTAAAATTAAAATAGCAGCACAGTGTACTAAACAATACCCCTTTTCATGTTATAATACTCAGTTCCCCAAAGCTGACTGGAACAAGAAAGAGTGGTAGAAAGGGCCACATAGAGGGGGATTATTCTGTCCTCTGGGAGCAGCCACGGAGAAGGCCCTCTCCCAGGTTCCCACTGTAAGTAAGGGTGGGAAGATAGGAAATATGCCTTTCCTGAAGATCTCAGCGATCTTACATCTTAAGCAGCTTTGTAGCAGAGGGCCCACCAGCCCTGCTGGCTACAGGTCTTGGGAGCCGTAATCCAAAAAATCACTTTCTCACAGCTTTCCGAAAAGGCGGCGTTAGAATCCTGAGAGCCACAAATTGATGTAAATGATCTGCACTGAGAGCTAAGAAATTCTAAAACGGATATAATGTTATTAGCATCAGAACAGAGATTTCAGTTCTTTGATTGAAAAAAACAAGCCTAACAAAACAGAAACCTAAATTTTCCAAGTTTCTTCAGTTCAAAAGTCTAATATATTGCACGGCTCTCTGAGATCATTTTACTGCTGCTACTGTTAAGTAATTGGAAATCAGAAATTCTTCCAGATTATTCCAGAGACATACCAGTAGACCCAAGTGTACCACCTTCTCACCCCTGTAATAAATCAAAGGAACGCAGTTAGGAATGGCAAGATCAGATGATTTTGGACCAATTTTAGATACCCTCTAAATAATCAGACTTCTTTGTTAATAGACATTGGGCAGAGCAAGTAAAACAAAAAATAAAAGGAGGATATGAAGGAAAATCTTATTATTCTTACTACAAAATAATATATTTTCTTACCTAATTCACAAACCAAAAAGACGAAAAATAAGAAAAAAATGGTTGGTTTGTTTATTGCAGAGGGGAAGTCATATGGCAGAATATGGAAAACGTCATTTCATCAGACTGCATGTAACTTTTGTTTTTCTTGATTTTTATTCCAATTTTCACTTTGAAAACAGGAGATCCACACTTAACAAACTTAACTGAACTTAAACAAAAGATGGGATACTTCTTTGCAAGATTAAAGTGTGGGAGGGTGGAGGCATGAAAAAGAAAGCTGCAGTTAAAACATAAATAAATGTATTCCTTTCACAAAGATTGATCCTACAACCAGAGAGTTTATATGAACCAAGGCAGTCAATGCTCTCCCATTGCCCTCTGCCTACCTGACTAGTCTTAGCAGAAGTGGTCATGTTTATGAGTAAAAAGATATTATGGCAGTTTTTCATGTAAATCACTGTTTTGTACTTTACTTAATTGTGTGTATAATTCGCTAAGTCAAGGAAGAACATATACAATGACAAACTAGCTCTAACTTGAATTTCATTATTATTTTTCCAGTCACAAACAGCTTTAATTTAGAATACTCGGTGGCTGACAGTATTTTTTTTAAAAAAAGTTGTGTGGTAGTTTTAAGTGGCCAGTATTGTTGCTATCTCCACTGTCAAGCTGGAACGTGTCCAGAGGAGGATGACCAAAATGGTGAAAGCCTGGAGGCATGCCCTATGAGGAGCAGCTTAGTAAGCTGGGTATGTTTAGCCTGGAGAACAAAGATTAAGACGTGACATGATAGCTATGTTTAAATATTTGAAGGGATGTCATATGAAAGATGGAGCAAGCTTATTTTCTGTTGCTCCAGAGACTAGGACATGGAGCAATGGCTTCAAACTTCAGGAGAAGAGATCCCATTTAAACATTAGGAAGAACTTCTGATAGTGAGGGCCGTTTGACAATGGAATTCACTCACTGGGAGTGTGGTGGACTCTCCTTCTTTGGAGGTTTTTAAACAGAGGTTGGATGGCCATCTGCTGGGAGTGCTTTGATTGTGTATTCCTGCATGGCAGAATGGGACTGGACTCAAAGGCCCTTGCAGTCTCTTCCACACTCTCATTCTACAATACTGGAGACGGAAGGAACACTCTATTCTCAGCCACACCTTGGTGCCTGGGTCTTTGGGAGGTCTGGTGCTTAAAAGGACTCTAAAACCCATCTGCCTGGTAGCAGAAGCTCAGCTCACTAACCTTCCATGGAATAGACAGTAGAGGCTGGTGGCCCCAAGGTCAATGAGGTGGGGAATCTCCATTCCAGTCCAATCTCTGAAGGACCCATCCAAGCGGCTGGACCTATTTGGAAGAACAGGGTTCTGGACCTTAAATGAAACCTTTATAAAATAAAACATTTATAGTGTGAACTAAAACCTGCAGTGGATTCCCCACCCCACCAGCATTAGCATCACCATTTGCCACTGGATATAGATGAATATAAGAGGCATGCCAACTACCATATGCATACAAAGTAGAAATGCTGTTCTGCTAGTTTACAATTTCCTTCTTGTAGTGGGCAAATAGCGGGCACGCGGTTATGGGCAATTTTGGCACAAGGAAGTGGGAACTAAACTTTAGTACAGGTCTTTATACTTCAGGATCTTGTCTAGTTCCTTCATAGCTGCCATTCCAAATTCTAGGCCCTTTCCGCATCTTACCTTCTTCCAGCGCTGGGGTGTGGGGTTCGCGCAAGCAGCCTCCGGTGAGAGGCTCTCGCATTCGGGGTCCTTCGGCTCTGTAAGAGCTCTGCCTCTTCCTTCTGCAGTGCAGCCTGGGAGTTTCCCAGGCTGTGCTGGGGCAGGAAGCGCGACTGGTGTGGCTCCGGAGGCTCCGCATGCCAGGTAAGTGCATGCGGGGCCTGGGAGCAATGCGCGATCACACACCATTTTCGGCTTCTAGCCGAAAATGAAAAGGTGTGCGATCAGCGCTTGCTGGCCCCTGGAGCGTTGCGTGATTGTGAGTGCGTCGTGCAGATCACTCGTCACAATCGTGCAACACTCCAAGCCCTCTTTTGTATGGAAAATGCCGTGCGAAAAGGGCCTTAGTCTTCTTCTGATTTCTTAATTGCTGTCTCTATTCTCATTAATGACCAAGATGAAGTATGGAAAATCTTTAACTATTTCAATGTCTTCCTTGTCTACTTTAAGGTTATGTAAATCATCTATGGTCATTATTTTGTTTTCTTCATGTTAAACTGTAAAACTGCCCTTGCATTTTCTGCCTTGACTTTCTTCAGTAACTGTTCCAAGTCTTTGCTGTTTAAGTAGTATGATGTCATCTGCATATCTTAAATTATTGATGCTCCTTCCTCCAATTTTCACACCTCTTTCTTCCAAATCTAATCCTGCTGTACACATCAGACATACAGCATACAAGCTAAATAGACACGGTGATAAAATGCAACCTTGCCTGGTCCTCTTCCCAATTGGCAACCATTCCATTTCTCTATATTCTGTCGTAACATTAGCCTCTTGTCCTGCGTATGGGTTATGCATCAGGACAATCAAATGTTTCAGCACACCGGTTTCTTTAAAAGTGATCCATATGAACTAGACCCTAAAATAGCTTTTATATTAATTGTGGTTTCTGATTTAATTGTCACTTTGTAGCCTGGAAGTCCTAAGAAGGCAGTGTTGGTAAAGCCATGGTATGTGTGTGTGAAGTTGAGATGTTGATTTGAAGTAACCTGCCTGTTCTCTGTCTGCAAGCTTCTAAGTATTGTTTGTATTCTAAAGCTAGGGGGGAAAAAATCAGTCCATACCAAACAGGTTTTAAAGTGTTGGAGGAGACACTGCCACCTACTGCTTATCAATCACAGCAATAAACGCACAAATGAACGGATGCTTTCTCTCTCTCTGTGCTCTTTGATTCACGAATATTCTACAGTTCAGCACTTTTGAGGCAAACCAGGATGCTATGAAGAAGCACAGTACAAGATGTATATGAAAATATGGGTCTCACTCTCAGTGTAGTGACAGAAAAAATTGTAAAACAAACAGAAAAACTCTGCAATCTCCAGACGTGCACTGAATCAGTAAGAAGCATTTAGTACCGTAGCCAAATAAGTTCTCCTCTGTCTCATGAGCATATAAATAGACATGAGCATATAAATGCATGAAGCTGCCTATTTATTTACTTAAAAAAAATCCTCCTCCTCCTTTGTCTAGCTGGAATTTCAGTACTGCAATGACGGTGAAGAAGGGCTAGAGAAACACAGAGTTTCAGTGACAGGTTAAAGCAGGATGTTTGCTGAATACCATGCAAAAAATAAAGTTTGAGCTAGGAAAGAGCAAAATCCTACTCCAGTGAATGTTACTGTAGCAATATGTGCCTGCCTATGACAGGCAAGGTAAACAGCAGCTGTCTCCAGAATCCCTTACTGACTTGGACCAAAGGGAAGGGGTAACAGTCAGTGGGCTTGACAAATCTTGTCAGCCTCTCTGTTACACCATGGACTTTTGCCCTAGGGAGACAACAGACCTCTCGAGACATCGAATTCAGAGAGCAAGCTGATAGGGTTCAAAAGCTTTATTCAGAACATCTGGGGGGAAAAAACAACCATCAGCATACTATAGCTTTGTAAATTATATAGGTAATGTAAAGCAGGATGTAGTCCTAAATTGACTATCCTCTTTTTTAGTTTCTTCTTCTTCTTCTTCTTCTTCTTTTTTGTATTTGTATATTGTATTTTCACCTTTTTTCCCCTTTTCTCTCTTTTTTGTTACTTTATTATTTGTATATGTCGTTATTTGTTCCCTCTATGATATGACAATAATATTGCAATATAAAATGTTTTCTTTTAAAAAAAGAACATCGAAGAAAATACATCAGCACACTGTAGCAACTGCCAAGACTAAAGAACTATTGGAACTGCAGTACCTTATAAACTGTAACACTTCAAATTAGCATACGTTGGAATTCTATTTGACCGTTAGCTAAAACAAGTCAAGACTTTCCCATCTCCCTGCTGTTTTCTCATTTCTCCTGCCAGCTGCATGACCTTGCAGTTGCATCTGTTTATTGTTATCAGAAATCATTACAATAACATTCCCTTGTACTCAGCACACTGTTTCTCACCCGATCTCATCATCCCCTTGATGGCGTGAAATAAAAATATGAACATTGTGATAGAGAATCTGTTAAATTTGTAGTGAAAGCAAGATGGAACATGCAGTGTTAAAAGTTACGCTGAGTAAAGTCCAGCCTTGAGGTTATTTTAATCCTTGTGGTTAAAAGAAAAATGTACTATTGTACATTCTCAGATCTGAGAAGTTGGCCGGTGAAGGTTTTTGAAATGCGTTCTTGCCAGTGTTGAGAACAACACTGAGCACGGAAGTCTGTGTGTCGCAGACAGATTTGCAGGTGCAAGCTGTCTCAGTATGGTCAGCTCTGCAACACTGTAGTTAAAAGAGTCTGAATTGACTCAGACTCGACTGAGGGGAGCAACCACAACAGCTGAACTATAGTTGACCTATAGCTTCATTAAGGTTCATTATAATATTAACTTTCACACCCCCAAAGTGGGATCTGGTATTATAATTTGGGACCATCTATATGGACATGCGCAGTGCTTGAATGCTGACATAATAATGTATCCATAACACAGTTTTCTATACATATGAATTTGGATTAGCCAATTAACCAGCATTTTTTGCTTCTGTAATCATGCATAGCAAGGTATATAGGTATATAGCTCCCTGCGTGCAGCCATTTCTTTGGAGTGGCTTGTCTCGGTTGCGTGGGCGTAGCCATTCCCCGCTCGTGCAAACAAAATGAAAAAGAACCCTTTTGTTACGATCCAGGTGTTATTGACTAAGGAGTTTGCAACTACACCCTCACAGCATATTAAAGTCCGTTTATTAAAGCAACTTATGGCAGGAATAGCAAAGATGACCTAACAGTCAGGCCCACAAACCACGGCTTCTGTTCTCTTCAGCAGGGAGTCCCCTATCACCACCACACAATTCCTTTGGGGACTGACAGGGACCATTCTATATGCTGAATCCTCCAGTGTGACCTGCATGTTCTCTGAAGACTGATACTGTTGCTCTTGTTCCTATTCCTCACCATCACTGATAATGGAGAAAGCTTTTAATTGATTCTGTAGCTCCAAAATTGCAGAATGATCCCTAGTCCTTCTCCTCCTATGTGCCACATTCCTCCAAATGTCTTCCTTCTGAAGTAACTATGAACACAACAGTGCATTGGGGAGAGGACAACCTATGTCAATGAAATTGTGGATCTTCAAGACACTCAAAGAATCTTTATGCAAACTGAACAAGTCCTAAGTTTCAAACAGCTGGGACAAGTCACATTTTAAATTTACAAACATCTGTAAAATCCGGACATTATATGTTCAGAAGGTAAAGAGATCAATGAAACTGTTTGCTATGATTTCTCAGTTTCTTATCATTTAAAAAGCTTAAGTATTTTTCACCTTTCTGCATCAGTTCTCACTTTTTAAAAAACAAGTCCACATACAAATTGTATCTATTTTTTTGCAATTTTCTCAACATGCACATTATTATACACAATTTTTTTTGTATATACATCATTTTTTTGCATACAATTCCCCTAGATGTGTGTTTGGTGTTATTTTCATAAATATACATACTGTTCATATTTTTCACAGTGGACCCTCAGTATCTGCTGGGGTTTAGTCCCAGCCCCTCCATGGATACCTGTGGACGCTCAGGTCCCATTATATATGATAGCATAGTAAAATGGTGTCCCTTAAAAAATTGCCAAACAATTCAAATGAGTGCCAGAGAGAGACTGAGGATGTGGAAAATGGCAAGAGGCTACAGAAAGGTATGCCTATATGTCAGCATAGGGCACGTCATGTGGCAAAATCAAAGTTTGTTTTTCAGAATTTTTTTCCGAATATTTTTGAGTCGTGACTGGTTGAATCCATGGATACAGAACCTGTCAATATGGAGAGCCACCTGTACATGCATTTTGAATGGGAAAAATGTACCCCAGAATTTGGAAAAGTTTGAATAATGAAATATTACTACATTTCAGTTAATGTCTTCAAGCAGGAATTAGATATGTTTGTATCAAAATGTGAACCAAATGATTTTTTTTTCCCCTATAACTTCGAAGCACACTCTTTCAAGTAAGATAAATCCTCACCTGGACCTTATAATCATCTGAAGAAAATGGCCCATTTCCCATGGGTTGCCTTGCAATCGTAGAATCAGTCTTGTGCTCTTGTACACCGGCAGGACAATGAACTGTCACACTCTCAGTGTAAAGCTGCACCTTCCCTTGGAAGACAAAAGCAGCTGAAACACATTCCAAGATACCCCCTACCCTCTCAGTAGTTGGGGGAATGGAAATCTTCCTTGGAGCCCCTGGCTGCTATTACCCCACCTTGTAGACCCTGCCCTGAGGAGCATAATTCTTTATATTAAATATAGTTGGCCATCTACAGACCGACCAAGAAAATTCAACAAAAACAGCAAAGGACAAGAGGGATCTTCTAACTTCTGCTGGAATTTACTGCATACCTTGCAGCTGTGGGCAAGTCTACATAGGGACTACAAAACGCAGCGTCCAAACACAAATCAAAGAGCGTGAAAGACACTGCAGACTGATCCAGCCAGAAAAATCAGCAGCAGCAGAACATGTCATACACCAACCTGGACACAGAATGCTTTTTGAAAGCACAGAAATTCTGGATCATTCTGACAACTACTATGTCAGACTACACAGAGAGGCCATTGAAATCCATAAACACATGGACAATTTCAACAGGAAAGAAGAAACTCGGAAAGTAAACAAGATTTGGCTACCAGTACCGAAAAACACTAAAATCAAAAATATGCCAATGAATACCACCCAGACTCTGGAGGTCCCTCTATAAGAAACAATACTATGGATGGCTAATGTAATTAACGCACCGTTATGCATATCCCCTGACTAATAATACACCCTGGGGGACATCCCATTTAACAACAGGCCATCACACAGGCCAACTGTAACACATGCAAATTGCTCCTTCCCACCCAGGGACCACACAAGTATATATATTCTGTCTCACTTCCATGCCACCAGATCCTCTGAAGATGCCAGCCACAGATGCAGGTGAAATGTCAGGAGAAAATACTAATAGAACATGGCCTCAAAGCCCAGAAAACCCACGACAACCTACGGGAAACTGATCAAAGCTTAAATTAGCACTGGTTCTTGTCATGTATGCTAGGTGAATCTTGTAAATGGTTCACATGGACATCAAAAGTGCCAACAGGAGACAAGAAGTCTCTGGGATCAAATTAACATTCCAAACAGCCAGGAATGTTACACCTTGGATGGACGAGATGGCAATCTTGTGGGAACTCAAAGATGCCTGGCTATATTTTCTTTATACTACAAAGCTGAAATCCAATCTTCATAAAATTTGGCCATCTGGTCTTTCCCAGGGAAAGGGTCTGTCCCTCCCCTGACAAGTTTTCCCTATAAGAGAGACCTCTTTTGAAAGGCTTTTTCGGAGAACTCCCCCAATATGCTAACAGACTGGACTCCGTTAGCTGAGACTCCGCTCAGCCCCCCCTCCGTGAACTGAGTTTTTCTCTGCGTTGCTTTCTTTCCCGGACCGAAGACTTCTAACAAGTGCCACATTACCCTGCATTTCCTCTGCTTTTCCCCTATCAATTTTCACCTTTTTCCAACTCGATAGGTCTTGGGGGTGTGTGTGAGTGAATGCAACCTTGTGCTTGTGTGGATTTTGACAACTTTCTCAATAAAATACTGGAAATTGAACTGTTAGCTTAGTTCTCTGTGGTCTGACTCCATAAAGCTTGGCTCAAGATCCTGTTGAGATACCCTCTTCTTATTGCTACAGCAGTGTTTAGCTAATTTTCCCCACAAATGATAATTTTAACAAGAATTTTAACAAGCATTTTAACAAGCATCCCCCTAAGGGACGCCCAGCAGACAAGGTAACACTGCTTTTATGCATTTGGAGAGAGTCAGTTGCAGAAGAAAGTACCAGATGCCTCCTTCTGCAATGCTGATAACGCATAATATAAAATAATGAATTGTTTTAGTTGAAAAATTAGTATTTTTTAAGAAATAAATTTAAAAGATGAGTAAATGAATACGTGCCTTTAAGCACAACCAAGGAAACATGCTTTTTAGCAGTAGAAGGAACTGCCTTGTTAACAGGATGTTTAAAAAAAGAGACACCAGAGTGGAAAACAACCCATTACTGGCCAGCCTGAGCCGAGAGATAAAGAATTTAACTCTCTGGGGAGAAAACAGCAAACTGTGCAGCCCTGGAGATTAGAACTGTTTTGCATGTGTCTGCATACATATTTTACAACTAATGGAATCCAAATGTGTCTTTTTGAAGGGACAAGGGGAATATTTCAAATGGAGAATGTCTTCAGTACTGACTTAATTTTTATAAGGAATACAAACCCCAAAAGTCAGACCGATTGTACAACTGATATTTTTAACGGTAATTTTCAATTGACTTAATTAAATAGTCTTCTTACCCTACTCAAACTCTCTGAGTTGTTTTTCATTGGCTTCATAAACTCAGGGATAGGCAGATTTGCAGCAACAATGCTCTCAAAAATAAATATGTTGGTCTGTACCTACATGGGTACTAGAAATTCACTGAGCATATGACACTCAAAAGTTTTTGGTCATTTTCTGCATCTTTTTTTCGATCTCTATATGAGTCTGAGACTGAATGCTATGGCACAAGGTTAGATTAATGTGTTCCTCAATATATTTCTAGACTTCCACAACTCCATCCCAGCCAGTATGGCCCATAGGTAGTGATGATGTCATTGGAGTCCAGTACCTGGAAGACGACAGGTTCTCCAACTTTGCATACCAGATTATATGACTTTTTCCCATTTCTTTCCTATACTCCTAGCTAGCTGTGGACTTTGTGTTCCCCAGGCCAGGATGCAAGAAGGAAATGCATTCATACATGCATGCACCCCACAACGAATGCTAGCAATCCAAGATGGGAAAGAACTTGCTGCAAAATAAAAAGGAGAAAAGTTTTGCTTTTTACAAATGAATCTTTGCTAAGAAACCTTGAGTCAAGCAGTCAGATGCTGAGCTGAGCTTCCTGCCCACTCTGCCTTATAACTTTTCTTATCAAGACTGCATATCAAAACATCTGGTGCTGAACAAAACTCTCAGCAGATCCAGTAAAAAGCATTTTGTGGATTGCGAATTGCACCAGAGCTTTGTGTTCCGTGGGCTGTTACAGATGTGCTAGTCATCTTATAGCTATAATCAGTATTGATATATTAATTCATGAAAGAGCAATTTCCTGGAAAAGAAGCCACCCTCCTGAAATTGCTCACCTCTCACCTTCATTCCTCCCTTCAAAATGAGTAAATAATCGAGAGAATTACCCTGCAGCTTAGAAGAGATAGATCATTTCTCATCTAGTGCACACAGCTGACACGGTCTGTCAACAGGATGGCATAGTTGCACATCAGTTTGTGGTGGTTTCATGTCTTTGCAATCAATCTGTGTGTCAGATCCTATTTTTAAGTGTTTTACACAGGCCAGGAATAAAACTATGTTCTCTGTCATTCAAGACAGATCAGCAAAACAGGAAGGAAGGAAGTTATTACTAAGTAGAGGAGAGGAAACCTGTACATGAGTAGAGATACACATTCATAGTTTCTCTCCTTACTTGCAAGACTGTGAGATATGTCTTCCCCTTAGTAATTAATTGTGTGAAGGAATTTTGCACAACCAGTGCAATAGTTAGATGAAATTGAGTTCCAAAGTTTAAAATGTATTTTAAGGCAGTTTTTCTTCTAAACTATTTTAAGATGTATTTTTAAAGGTATTTAAAATGGCTTTGCTATGGAGTGCAAAAAATGTGCAATATCAGTACACTGAAGAAGCTATAACTATTTCATCTTATGTTAATTATTACTTCCCATGTTGTCCGTGTCTCTGTGTATAAACTCAATGCTGTTTTTTGTTTGTATTTTAAATTGTGATTTAGTTCATAACTCGGGGAGAAGTTAAAAGAAGAGATTTTATTTTAAAGCTGCCTGACATTCCGTATTAAAATGAGTGCTTTAATCTTTATATGATTGCTTTTTCTCTGACAGAAATAGAGTTCAATATAGAGTATTTATTGTCTGGTTTCTTCCAAAGTATTGACCTTATGTAACTGCTTGATATACATCAAGTCCTTCATAAATTTAATAAACTCTTTTTGGTCAGTCCTCTGTTGTAAACACAATGAAATTTACAACCACTTTACCACAAAGTGCATTTTTCTTCTTGAACTTTTTTCTGCTTCTAGATCTGAAAATAAATAAAAGGTGACATACATCATTAAAAGATGGGGCAAATTATGTTAAGGCAGGCTTCCTCCTACATCTGTAAATACTAGAAAATGCTAATGGTCAAAGAGATTATACGTGAAATGAAGAAATGGAGATGATCACTAAAATTTGTGTAAAGATATGTCACAAAAATTCATTCTGTTCTCTCCTTTTGAAACTTATTGTCAGCTGCATTGAATCACTGGAAGAGGATGAAATGGAGGGCCAAGAAGGGTCTCCAAAATAACGATTAAGGTTAGAAATAAGTAAGAAAAAAAATCCTACTAATGAATGAATCACATATTCAGTCTGCTTTTCATATTCACTAAGGATAGGTGTTGCAGGACCTCTGCAAAAGTGGAAAAACCACAAATATCAAAATCTGTGTGTGTGTCTGTGGGAAGGAGGATGAGGCATGGTGGGGAGAGAGGGCATCCAGGGTCCAAACCAGAGCCCTTTCCGCACTAGAGTGTTACAGCGCTATGAGTCCATTTTCAACATCCTATGGAATCCTGGAGTTTGCAGTTTAGGGAGGGGTCTTTGACAGTCTAGTGAAGAAATGGCCTCAGTTGTTGGTTAGACAAAGCTGCTATTAGATGGATTTGTAATTGGATAACCAGCCAAACCCAAAGGGTGCTCACCAATGGCTGCTTTTCATCCTGTGACTAGTGGGGTGCCACAGGGTGCTGTCCTGGGACCAGTGCTAGTCAACACCTTCATCAATAACTCGGATGAAGGAACAGAGGGCATGGTGATCAAATTTGCAGATGACACCAAATTGGGAGGGGTTGCTAATACCCCAGAGGACAGGATGAAAATTCAAAATGACCTGGACAGATTGGAGAGCTGGGCCAAAGCTACCAAAATGAATTTCAACAGAGAGAAATGTAAGGTCCCACGTTTAGGCAGAAAAAATGGAATGCACAAATATAGGATGGGGGACACATGGCTGGATAACAGTAGGTGTGAAAGGGATCCAGGGCTCTTGGTAGATCACAAGCTGAACATGAGCCAGCAGCGTGATGAGGCAGCCAACCCGATTCTTGGTTGCATCAATAGGAGTATGGTGTCTAGATCAAGGGAGGTAATGGTACCATTCTATTATGCATTGGTTAGGCCTCATTTAGAATCCTGTGTCCAGTTCTGGGCACCTCAATTCAAGAAGCATATCGACAAGTTGGAACATGTCCAGAGGAGGGCAACCAAAAGGTGAAGGGTCCGGAAGCCATGCCTTATGAGCACCGGCTTAGGAAGCTGGGTATGTTTAGTCTGCAGAACAGAAGGTTAAGAGGGGACATGAGAGCCATGTTTAAATATCTGAAGGGATGTCATGTCGAGGAGGGAGCGGGCTTGTTTTCTGCTGCTCCAGAGACTAGGACAAGGAGCAATGGATTCAAGCTGCAGGAAAGGAGATTCCACCTGAACCTCAGGAAGAACTTCCTGACCGTCAGAACAGTCTGGCAGTGGAATATGCTACCTTGGAGTGTGGTGGAGTCTCCTTCTTTGGAGGTTTTTAAGCAGAGGTTGGATGCCCATCTGTCAGAAGTGCTTTGATGTGTGTTCCTGCATAGCAGGGCGTTGGACTGGATGGCCCCTGTGGTCTCTTCCAACTCTATGATTCTATGATCTTCTGCAGTTAAATGGAAGGTACATAGTGTATGTGCCACTTATTGCAATTACTGCATGGCAATATTTTGACAAAACAACTTACTGCAATTACTGTGTTTGTCATTTGCCTCCAACTACTGCTGTTTTTCACTGCTCTCCTCCCCAACATGATTAATGAACATTTCTGAAAGCCAAGGCACATCAAAACATGGTATATTTAGATGTACTCTCTACACACACTTCAACTGTCCCAGTTCAAACCTCAAAGCCACATTTAGTTGTCTGCTCTGCCCATTCCCGAGCTGTTTTTAAAATGTCCTGCTTTTTCCCCTGCCTCTCCTGATGGCTCAATTGACTCAATTGATTCCACTCTTGAGTTCAAAGCACTTTGCGCTCAATTAGCTCAGCAGGGGGAGCTTGCACTCTGGAAAGGAAGGGGTGGAGCCTTGCCCTTCCCAGTCAAAATGAAAGGAAAAGGAGAGCTGCCGGAAGAACTAATTATCTCTTGCAGCCAAGTGCAGTTAGCAAGGAAGTGTTACACCTTCTTTCCAGTTCTGACTGTCAATATTGCTGAAGATCTCTCCCATACAATGGCTTGCAGCCACAATGCTGGGGCAGCAGGCAGGTTGTAACCTTCCACCCTACTGACTCTGCTCTGTATTACTGGGAAGCCCACCGTCCCCCACCCCATGGTCTGCAGCAGCAAAACTGGCTGATAAGGGCAGCCAGCCCACTCAGTGCTACAGTGTACATCTCCACCTTTACTAAGGATAGGGGTGCATTCTGTGTTCATTCTCATTAATAACATTTTCCCCTTGGGCTCTCTTACTTTCTTTTGAGTTGAGTTCTTGCTCTGTCTTCGGGTAAGGCTGTGTTCCAAGTCTGCTGTACGATCATTTCTTTGGCCTTAGCGCTTTCCAGACTTTGCATGTTGGTGACACACTTTTTAGACATGCATCATTTCACAACACAGTAATTCAATTTTACTAGCAAACCAGAGGTTAAATAACCGATTACACATGTGCAGTACCCAGAGGTGTATCTAGGGTGGGGAAATGCAGCCCCCCTGATCCTGGCTTGGATCCTGGCGAGGGCAGAGACAGTGGAAAAGGCAGCCCCCTACCAGATCCTGACCCGCGCCTGTTGCCGTTGCTGAGTAGAGATCCCAGGGAGGGCGGAAACAGTGGAAAAGGAGCCCCCCTACCTGATCCTAGCCTGCTGCCTTTGCCTTTGACAAGGAAAGACCCAGCAAGAGCAGTGGCAGTGGGAATGGCTCGAGGAGGGGGGTCTTTCTCAGGCCAGGAAGGAGACACACCTACATGCTTCAGGCGACACACTAATATGTCACGGCACACCATTTGGAAAGCCCTACCTTAGAGAATCCCCGAGCACAACAAAGCTGAAGGAGAGAACCTCTGTTGTAACAACCCTCAACGAGGCAGAGATTGTCAGAATCCAGGGGGTGAAACCAGAAGGAGTAAGATTCAACTTAAGCCAATGGCTAATTATGAGGACCCAACCACATCCTTCAAGGGGGCCCATTCTAGATTCTGCTCTGAGTGAGGTGCTTGGAAGATATCGTGGGGCACCAAGAATAGTGCATCATTTATTTATTTGTATCCTTCTTGTGTTTGGGACTCAAGATGGTTCTCAACAGTCACAGCAAATATAGGTAATTTCTGCACTATGCTGTTATAATGCGATTATTCTACTTTCAGCATCCTCTAGAATTCTGGGGTTTGTAGTTTACTGAGGCGAAAGAGATCTCTGGCTGAGAAGTCTCAATGCGCCTCCCAAACTGCATATCTTTATAAATGCACGGCTGAGAACTGTAAAAAATCAAGGTGTTATTTGTCCTAGAAGATGTTTATCACAGAAGGCATATGCACATCTCCTTTGGACTACCTGTCCTTTGAACATTCCCAATGGTGTGCATAGATTGTGTACTCCATGCCCCAGATGACTGAAATATCCAATCCAATTCAGGCTTTATTACGCAGTCACAGACCATCGAAACACAAAATATCCATAAAGTAAAACAAAATACAAAATTTAAACAATATAAAACAGTGGTAATATCAATTCAATAATTAAGCATTTTACCTCTATATAATTTTGGAAAGGAGACAAACTCCATATGCTAATGGCTTCTTTCTTTTTTCAGGCAATTAAGGCTTTGCAGCATCTTTTAAGAAGACAGTATGACTGAGGCAAAGTTCTACAGTTATCTCTTCTCTGTTGGTGATACGCTGTCTTTAAGTGTTTCTTTAGCCTCAAAACATTCTTTATCAAACCAAGGTAGTGGTGTTGTGTGCCTTCAAGTTGTTTTGGATGACCCTAAGCCTACCTTGTCACACTGTTTTCTTGGCAAGATTTGTTCAGAGGCAAAATTAGGCTGAGGTCGTTCAGGTTGTTCACCCCTCCTTCCTTCCACCTTATGTAAAAGAATATCTCAGTAGGTTGTCAATCTGATAATATACCCTCTGGAATCCAGAGTCTGGATTAAGCGTGTTTTTTATTTTGTTCTGTCTGTTTGAAAAGGGGGGAGTGTTAAACAACGAAAACAGTTCACAGTTATTTTCTTAGGTACTTAAAATGATCAAAGCTATGAGAAAGCTATTTTCACTTGACTGAAATTCTTTGACGGGACTCAGACCCGAGCACAGTCTGAGCATTCATTTTGATGCATCGTGTGGTTTCGGTCTTTCACTTCAGCGCAGCAGCTGAGCTTGGAGTGCGCGGAGGAGGGAGAGGAGGGGGTGGGAGGGGCCATTGTGGGGGGTCCTGCAGTGCGTGGGGCACCCCAAAAACATTGTCGCCTGGGGCAAACCACCCCCACCGCCCCCCCATCCCTACGCGACTGCTTCAGCATATTTAATGGGAGGAAAGAGTGGGGGAGCACAATTTTCTCATTCTTGCATCCTCTGCTGCATTTTGAGGGAGCCTTTGTTCACCAGGCAGTTTTTTTGTCCCCTGAAGTTCTCATATACATATATACACAAAAGAACCTACTTTGTGTGGGAAAGCTGACAATTACAGAGATTTACTTAGGGGATACCACAGTCACGGCATATGTGCATGAACTGCAACCTGCTGAGCTGTCACTTCTACAGTTACTACTTATTGATATCAGCATTGTCTTGTAGTGTGATAAATACTAAAAGAGACATGTTAGGAGATAACAATGTCTGACTTACAGCATGAGGTAAACGGCAAGGATGAGGAAAAGAATGCTGGAGGACCTGGTCAGTGCCAGCTCCTGGATTTTGGGGACGTTTGGGTAAGATGGCTACGCTGGACCCCTTCCAGCTTCTATACCTTGTCCCCTCCCTCTAGTCCAGGGATGAGAATTCTGCAGCCCTTATGATGGCGTGAAATAAAAATCTGGATTTTGTGAGGGGCAATCTGTTAAGTTGTAGTTAGAACATGAGGGGTCATGCAATCGAATACTCTCTGAAAACTCATGCTAAATCCAGTTTGAGCGAGCATTATTTTTTATTCTAGTTCTGGGAAGTGTGCCATTCTCTTTGGAATGCAGACAGACATTGACATTGATAAAAGTTACATTTTGAAACTAGAATGGGAGTCTGTAGAAGCTGATTGAAAATAGCATTGCAGGTGTAAGAAACCATCTGTGTCTGGTCATCTTGAAACATTGTAGTTAAGAGAGTCAGCCTAAAATGAATTGTTGGGAGGAGTGCAGCTAGCCATGAACTTTGTTACCTACAGCTTAATTATGCTTCATTAGAATATTAACTTACATACCCCCAAGGTGGGATCTGGTATTATCATTTGGGACCACCCATATGGACATGCGCAATGCTTGAATGCTGACATAATAATGTATTCATGACATAGTCCCTATAAGTATGTATTTGGATTAGCCAATTAACTAGCTTTTTTTTTTTTTGCTTTTGTAGCCACGCTTTTGTAGCTCAGCTCAGTATGTAGTTGCCTGCATGCAGTGATTTCTTTGGAGTAGTTTGTCTTGGGTACATAAGCACAGCTACTCCCCGCTTGCACAAGCAAAATAAAAAGAAGCTTTTTGTTATGATCCAGGTGTTATGGAAGAACATCAGGCAAAGAAGGAGGTGAACCTGTGTCACTTGGCCTTTTTCTGCAGCACAGAAATGAAGAGAGTTCCGGGCTCGTCCACAGAATGGGACAATAAATGGAATAGCTTAATGAGCATGCATTCTCAGGCAATGTGGAAATGGGGAGTACTGCCTTTGTATTCTACAGCTTCCAGTATTCTCCGGTCAGAATAGCCAGTAGTCAAAAAGTACATTTTCCAGGCTGTGCAGGAGGCACATGAAAAGGCAGTGACTGCAAGTTAAAATAAGATCTTCTGGACTAGGACGAGGCAGCAATTGGCAATCTCCTCCAAGAGTTTGAGCCTCCTTAGATGGCCAGAATGCCAATCCCTGACATCATCCCTTGATCTGGCATCAAACTGATAAAATGATGAATGCTTAAATAAGTGGCTCACAATTAGAGTTCAAGCTCTGTTTCACTTGAGTTCTCTCCTTACCAAAGTTCATTCCATCTCATTTTCTGAATTATCTTTTGATTTTTTTTTCCTGTCCATACAAAATAAAAAATGAGATTGGATTTCTGCATGAATTCACTGGAAAACATACCCTTTTTTTTTTTTTTTTTGCATTTAGAAACTGTTCATATTTTGTGCACACTTTTGCAAAACTGTGTTTCAAGCATTTTTCCAGTGAAATTGCATTTGGTACCTGTTCTTTTCCAGTACAATTTTTTTTATGAATGCATTTTTTATTCAAATATGTGTATTTTCTGTGTGGTTCAAGTACATTCCCACCCTCCCTTCCTAGTGGAGTGGAGTCTCCTTCCTTGGAGGTAGTGGAGTCTCCTTCCTTGGAGGTTTTTAAGCAGAGGCTGGATGGCCATCTGTCGGGAGTGCTTTGAGGGTATTCCTGCATGGTAGGGGGTTGGACTGGATGGCCCGTGTGGTCTCTTCCAACTCTACATTTCTATGATTCTATAATTCTTTTTAAAGTCTATATCACAAGCCTCAAAAATGTACAGTTTTGACAGAAAATGCTTTCTCTCTGTCTTTAGGCTTAGGAGGTAGGAATTTGCAGTGTGCCCAGAGACAAACACCCAAATATCCATTCAAAACCCCCACTCATTTATTGTCCCATTCTGTGGATGAACCCAGAGTATTCTTCTCTTCATTGCTACAAAAAAAGGCCAAGTGACATGAGTTTACCTCCTTCTTTCCCTGATGTTCTTCTTGGCAGGCAGAAGGAACACCTACCTGTTGGACTTCTTCATCTGGCTGATGGCAAGGGCCAGAACGTCCTTCCTTTCTGCTCCAGTCCAAGTTATTTTTAGGTTTCAATTGGAAATAAAAACCACTTCTTAGCCATAGTGCTAAAGGGCTCCTTCGTGTTCGTGTAGCCCTGAATAATACTAGTTGCTAATAAGACACACTGGGGGAGGCCTATTGCCCCATACTCTGCCAGAGTGATCTCATTTTTTATCGACTAGAATACCATGCCAGGGTGGCTCGTTCAAAGAGACAGTGTTCTATATCCTATATGTGTGACAATTTTTCTTCCCGTTTTAGTCTCTGCAGTCTTTGTGCACCAGGCAGGTGTAGAATCATAGAATCATAGAGTTGGAAGAGACCCCAGGGGCCATCCAGTTCAACCCCCTGCCATGCAACCCATCCAAGCACTCCCAACAGGTGGCCATCCAACCTCTGCTTAAAAACCTCCAAAGAAGGAGACTCCACCACACTCCATGGAGGCAGCAGCATATTCCACTGCCGGAGAGCTCTGATTTTCAGGAAGTTCCTCCTGAGGTTCAGATGGAATCTCCTTTCCTGCAGCTTGAAGCCATTGCTCCTTGTCTTAGTCTCTGGAGCAGCAGAAAACAAGCCCGCTCCCTCCTCGACATGACATCCCTTTAAATATTTAAATATGGCTCTCATGTCCCCTCTTAACCTTCTCTTCTGCAGACTAAACATACCCAGCTCCCTAAGCCATTCCTCATAGTGCATGGCTTCCAGACCCTATATAATATCATTCTCCCAGGCAGCAAATGCCACCACTCTCACTATGTGGATCAATCACTTCAATCTCTTCTCTTATACTTCTATGCCTAAAGGCACTCAAAAAGCCAAGGGAAAGGTGATTCAGAACGGCCATTTAGGGACTGGAAAGGACAGTGCACAGCTTGTGAGCCACAGGGAGGTTCATTTTTGTTTGCCCACCTCTGCTCTGCATGCTTAATTCCAAGGTATGAGTGAACCAGAACTGATGAAAAAGCATAATACAAGGTAGCATCTATATGAGGAATTAAATGACAACAAACAAAACCCAGAAATGTTCAAGTATCTGATCAGAAAAGCAACAATGAAGAGTCTACTGCCACCTAAGAGAATAAAGCCTAAGAGAATTTTCATAGACCACAGCCCATTTCATAACATGCTTGTGATAGCATTTCCTATGCACCATGAAAGCTTGTGCCAAATAAAGCTTTTACAGTCTTTTTATGAGGCAGTTACACAAGTTATAAAACTATAGAGTGGGCAAATCAGAACACTGCCTTCTGTTCTTTAATCCACACCTGATGGATTAAAGGATGTATAGAGATAGTTGACATCCCAAGGTACTAAACAGGTTAGATTATCCACTTCCATATTCTCTATTTTGTTTGTAAAATGGGTAGTACCTTTCATATAAGAGATAGAGAATGGTACAAGTGGGACTAGAAAAGAATCAAGAAGCTTTGGCAAAGGTCCTAGAATACAGACTGGCCCTGAAAAAATTGGTCTTGCCAAAAGGATTTTGTGAATTTTGTGAATTTGAGGCCAAAAATAAAATATAGAAACACATGCTGGAGAAGTAAGCAAAACCACTGCTGTATAGGTGTCTGTATATCCCAATGGCAGGGCTTCTTGTACTATACCGATAGTAAACTTAATTAATGTAGTGCGATCCTGTGTTAGCTTTCAGCAACTCTGAGCATCTTGTAGCTCTCAAAACCTCTTCTAAATAATCTTGTTTGTTAGGCCCTACTCTTGTCTGCTGTTTTACGATTATGTTAGAATTAGAACTAATGGCCTTTACATCTTGATGCTCTTGTAATGAAAGATTATGCCAGGGATGTGGAAGAGAGATTTCCATACATTGAATGTCTTGTAAAACTAAATCCTCAAAAGTAGTAATTAAATGATGACTAACTGAAGGGGTAAAGGTAGATCTTACTTTGAATATGTTTTTTGGTTGATAATCAGATGAACCAAAAAACCCACACACAATTTCATTAATTTTATCAATTTAAACAAATCAACTCTAGTCTGAAAAAGATTATAACTAGGTGTGGGTACAAAGGATAAGCCATAATTTAACACTTGCTTTTCCACTGCTGGTAAGCAATAGTTTGACAAACTAAGTCCTGCTTTTTCTTTCTCTAAATGATATTCAATTGCAATATCTGTTTGTAATTTTTATATGAATTGAACAGCAGGGAGCTAACTTAAAAAAAAATGTCCTGATTATAAGTTGTCCCTACTGGAACTATCTGTAGAATACAGACTTCCAATCATTTGTCTCTGCTTCATCAGAATCCTGTGAAATGAATTCATGAAATCTCACTCACATATCCTTATCTGGTCTAGTATGTTTTAACCAAGGACAAACTTTTTAATTCTTATAGTCTAAAGAAACTCTTTTAAATTTAGACAATATAAACTGTTTTAGTTCCTCAAAAATTCTTTTAATTTTGAACCTTTAATCAAACTTTCGAGCTTATTATGTTTTTCCGAGTCCCCCTAAAATAGATGCCCACAATGAGGTCACTGTTGTTTCTGTCCTCTGTGATTATTACCAAATGCTCTCAGTCTGTTTTCCATGTTCTAAGTCATGATCTCTTCACAGGTGTATCCTTGACATATATACTCCTCTTCCTCTATTTTGGTTTGGTGTATTTCCATTACTAGCTCCCAATCATGAGATTGATCCCACCAGATTTCCCTGGTGGCTATTAAATCATGTTTGGTTTCCTGTGTTAAAAACTCTTTATTCCCTGCTCTCTGTGCCTTAGTGTACAGGTGTGTGTGGGGGTTTCCATCCATGTCTTGTACTATTGTCCATTTCTGTCCATAGTCCTGTACTATTGTCCCAATTCCTTCTGTGTCATTGATTCTCTTGACCCCAGTATTTGGTGTCTCCCTGCTCTTATCGCAAAATTGCATTTCCCTGAGCTATAGAACCAATGAAACTCAGAGAATTTGAGTGAAGTGAGAAGACAGGTTAATTAAGACAATTAAAGATTACAATTAAAGATGTCAATTGAGCAATTGGACCAACCCAAAGCTTTTATGGGTTGGTACTTGAACACATTTCCTTTCCTGAAATTTATACCCTCTTGCTTTTTCAAAAGAATACACATTAACGCTCTAATTGGCTAAAACTTCACATAGTCAGCCCTGACACAGCTACTTTACTAATCTTAGATGACTTTTCTCCCTCCTGTCCTAAAAGTTAAATTTTATATGTGCTGTACCTAAAAAGTACCAAAGGTAATTCTGCCTTTCCTTATCTTCTGCAGCTGGCTTCTGGCACGTAGCCCTTCGGAGCATCTTCTTATCTTTTTTTTCAGTCTCCTGGCAGACACATTTTCCTTTAGCTACATATTAACCCCTACATCTGCTAAAAGACAATATTCACTTACTTGCTAAATATGCTAAATATTTTTCAATTACTTAAAACAATTTCTTATTTCATATTATGCGCCATCACGGCTCTCAGGAATAATGTCTCTACCTCCCCTCCACACCCGTCAGTTTAAAGCCCTCCTGATCAGATTTGCAACATTCCTACAGAATGCATTCTTAACAACTTATATAGCATTCAATCCTCCTCTTGCTAGAAGTCCTCCGTCATGAAAGTCCTGATGGACCATCTGTAGAGCCAGTTGTTTGCTTTTTGTATTCTCCTTCTTCTTGGGTCATGTCCTTCAACAGGAAGGAGAGATGCAATAACAACCTGTTCTCCAAGGTCCTTTATCTTTTTCCCAAGAGCATCATAGTCCCAATATGTTGAAGGCTATATCTTGCAGTATCATTTATATCAACGTAGATCAGAAGAAAGAGGTAACGGTCAAGCTTGATGATGTGTGTCGTCTTCTCTGCTACATCATGGATCTTTGAGACAGCACACTTCTCTAGACATGTTACCAGGCCTTCACACTATGCCTTCTGTTTCTCTCAACATGGAATCACCTACCACCACCTCACCTCTGTTTTTTCTTCTTGTGGGAACTGATAGGAGCTCTTCCATCCAAAGAATCTTCCAAGGTCATCTCCATTCTCTCTGAGGGTTGAAGCTGTTGCCTCTGTGCTTCGTAATGGCTGATTAAAGGGGGATCAGATATGTATAAATTTGTAACATGGTCCTGCTTGTTCTGCTTCTGTGTGTCACATTCTTCCAAGTATCTGACTCCACTGTTTGGGAATTGTCCTGTTACCCTGACTTCTGGGGGTCCCTTGAGGGACACCATGATTCGCTCCAAGATGCAAAGGTTGGGTAAATTAGCGGAGCACTGGCAATGGCAAAATGAGGGGCAGGGTAACCCAGCAGAATCTTTTACCCAACGCTTACGGAGTCAGGCCAAGCAAAAAGCCAAACAAATGTACTAATAAATGGTTTTTATTAGAAAATGTGTTCTCACGCCCCAAGGCACTCACTCACTCACACACACAAGGCCTATCGACAAGGGAAAGAGATGAAAATTGATAGGGGATTCAGTGGAGAGGGTGTAAAGGTGGTGGTACTGCACCTATCCTGAAGTCTTCAGTCGGGGAGGCGGCGAGAAGGACGGAGCTCAGCGAAGAGAGATGGCTGAGGGGATCACTCGGCTAACAGAGTGCCGGTCTGCTAGTGTGGCAGGGAGTTCTCCAAAGAGACCTTCAAAACCTAGGACTACTTATAGGGCAGAATGTACCACGAGGGCAGACCCTCTCCTAGGAAGAACAATGTCCAAAACAAAGGGAGAAATGCCACACAATAGCAACTTGGTAGTTTGCATGATTGGCTTATGCAGATGGACCTTGCAGTGTAGGACTTTCCTAAAGTCGAAGTTGCTCAACCTGGGGGAAACCCAATAATCCACTTAGGTTTGCTTTTTCAGATTAGCCTTTTGTCTGTGCTGACATGTTTAGCCTGAGGTGCCCTAGGGGAATGTGACTGGGGTTTTTCCGGCCTGACCTATTTTCAGTCGTTCGACCTCTTTGCCTACATATCCATTTGAGCAACCTCTCTGGCATGGCGGGCATATTTGATATCAAATTTATATTCCCCGGGATGGGGTCTGCGATCAGAGTAACAGTCCCCTTCCCTGGAGCCATTCCCTTTCTTTCGCCTTTCCAGGAGACTCTGCTCTGCTCTTTCCAAAATGCTTCATCTTCTTTAATAACTTGAAGTATAGATGCACAGGTCTCAAACTGCTGCACCTTCTCTCCCATCAAGGCAATGAAAATAGCATCTGGAAGGCTCACTGCTCTATCAACGCTTTAGTTAATTCTCGACAGCCTTAGCATGATGACACAGCCTTTGACCAGGAGTCATTTCTGTTGTTTTCTCAGTTGCCATCTACACCTTGACCTATTCCTGTAAACAAGCCAGCCAACAAGGGCCAATCATGGTGTGATGTTGAGCGTTACAATGGATGAGGTGGAAATGGATGTCATCCTGGACTTTACCAAAGTCCAAGAATGCAAGATTAAAGATATGTCAAGATCTCTTAGTAACAGGGAACTTTAATCAGAATTTGTATCACTGGATTCATTAACTCAGTGAATAAATTACAAATACACCCATCACTGCAGGGACCTTGAGTGCTCTTGGACCAGTCACTATCTCTCAGCCTAGCCTATCTCACAGGGCTGGTGGGAGGATAAAAGGGAAAAACTTTAATTCTCTTGATATCACATACGCTGAAGGGTGGAATTTTAGGACACGGAGACAAACAACCAACATATCTTTCATATACAGTGCAAAGAAAGCGAAATGTTTTTGCTTTGAGGTGGTTTGTGCAGACCTTTCTGTGCGTTTGGGGTGTGTGTTAGAGAGAGAGAGAGAGAGAGGACCTCAGTTGTTTCCCCAGCTTTGCTATCCATTTTTGTTCAGTGGTGTGAAACCAAATGCAGTGGTCTAACACTTCCTGTTCACAGCATCATCTTCTGCATCCAGTCATCTTACTTAAGACAGACTAATCTCCTTGGCTAATTTATCACGTACTCGCCCACACACACACATACATATACCGCACCCACCCTTTGGCTTCACAGTGTCACTTTAATACTTCTGACTCCAGAGCTGATCCCGTGTGGATTTGCTTGGCTGACGCCTCTAGCTGAGTCATTCATTCTCAGCTGCTTTAAATAGCCACTGCCCAAGCCTTCCTGCACAAATATGCCAATAGCAAGCTATCCACCTTATTTCAGGGGGAGGAAAAATCATATTTTAATCCAGTTAGGACCTGAAGAGCAAAAGGATTGTGATATTTTTAAAAGCCTTTTAAAAGTATGTATAAACTATTTGGAGGAGCTGTGTCATTTGAGGATATTCTAGGTGTGGGGATGTATTCCACGTGATACAAAACGCAGCAGTGCATCCTGTCAGAGTTCAGTCTTAGGATAATTGCCCATCTTGCACAGAAAGAAATCTTGACCTGTGGGTGGTGAGTGGGTGTCCCAATGGTCAAACACCCATACCACCAGCACATCAGAGGGCTTGGGCTTAGTACCAGCCTGCCTGAATGTTCATGCCATCAGTTGACTTCATGGACTGGTCTGGGCACCACAGTTCAGGAAGAATATTGGCAAGCTGGTAAGAGGCCTGGGAATGATGCCCTCTGATAAGTGGCTTAGGTAGCTGGGTATGGTTAGCCTGGAGAAGAGAAGAGAAGAGAAGAGAAGAGAAGAGAAGAGAAGAGAAGAGAAGAGAAGAGAAGAGAAGAGAAGAGAAGAGAAGAGAAGAGGTGACATGATAGCCATGTTTACATTTTTGAAGGGATGTCATGTTGAAGATGGAGCAAGTTTTCTGCTGCTCCAGAGACTAGGACACTATGGACCAGTGGTTTCCAACTACAGAAAAAGAGATTTCACCTAAACATCAGGAAGAACTTCCTAACAGTAAGAACCGTTTGACAGTGGAATGTGCTGTCTCGAAGTGTGGTGGAGCCACCTTCTTTAGAGGTTTTTAAACACTTGCTGGGGGTGCATCCTGCATGGCAGAATGGGGTTGGACTTGATGGTCCTCCACCCCCAAGCAAATCAGTGAGCCAGCAGAAGCCCCACCCCTTAGACCATGTGTTCAGGGAGAGCACAAGGCCAGAAACAAACCCACCCACACAAGCCTTTAAAAACACACAGTCGAACAGTCAAGGATATCCTCCCACACACAGATCACCTGCTCTCTCCTTAAGGACTGAGTAGAGACACTTGTATTCCCCAGACTAGGGAAGTGACCCAGTTCAGTGGGGGGAGCTATTTAACATCTTCATCAATGACTAGGATGAAGGAATAGAGGGCATGGTGATCAAATCTGCAGATAACATGAAATTGGGAGGGGTTGCTAATAGACCAGAGGACAGGAACCAAATTCGAAATGACCTTAACAGATTGGAGAGCTGGGCCAAAATTAACAAAATGAATTTCAACAGAGAAAAATGTAAGGTCCTACACTTAGGCAGAAAAAATGGAATGCACAAATTAGGATGGGGGACACATGGCTGGACAACAATATGTGTGAAAGGGATCTAGAGTCTTGGTGGACCACAAGCTGAACATGAGTCAGCAGTGTGATGCAGCAGCCAAGAAAGCCAACACAATTATTGGTTGCACCAATAGGAGTATGGTGTCTAGATTAAGGGAGGTAATGGTACCACTGTATTCTGCCTTGGATAGACCTCATATGAAATACTATATCCAGTTCTGGGCATCTAATTTGAAGAAGGATATCGACAAGCTGAAGTCTGTCCAGAGGAGGGCGACCAAAATGGTGAATGGTCTGGAAGCCACGCCCTATGAGGAATGGCTTAGGGAGCTGGGGATGTTTAGTCTGCAGAAGAGAAGGTTAAGAGAGGATATGATAGCCATGTTTAAATATTTGAAGAGATGTCATGTCAAGGAGGAAGTGGGCTTGTTTTCTGCTGCTCCAGAGACTGGGACAAGGAGCAATGGATTCAACTGCAGGAAAGGAGATTCCATCTGAACCTCAGAAGGAACTTCCTGATGGTCAGAGCTGTCCAGCAGTGGAATATGCTGCCTCAATGGAGTGTGGTGGAGTCTCCTTCTTTGGAGGTTTTTAAGCAGAGGCTGGATGGCCATCTGTTGGGAATGCTGTGATGGGTGTTCCTGCATGGCAGGGGGTTGGACTGGATGGCCCGGTGGTCTCTTCCAACTCTATGATTCTATAACTCTGTGACTCAATGCTATAACTTGCCGGAAACTACTGGGTGGGCCCAATCCTGCCACAAGGCACTCACAAGAAGTGCTGAAGGAGTGTCAGAATGAAGGAAGACATGGCAGAGCTGGCAAGCTCCCTCTCCTTCACATCCAGATGGTCTTTGAATCCTTTTCTCTCTCTGCAGTTTGTATCTACAAATTGGAAGTGATTATCTAATGGCTGTTGAATTGTGTTAGTATAGTGAGTTGTTAATTGTGTAATCTATATGCATTGTTATCTTGGGGTTTCTTTTAACATGTGTATCATGTTTAAAGGAAATGAAGCGGCAATGTGAGTTGTCCAGGGCAGAGTGAGATATGGTGATGACAGGACCACGTGTCATTACAGAGAAGGAGAGAGATATGCTTAATATTGATCTTAGATTCTAGTCACACTGCCAACCCAGGGAACGGGATTGTAGTATCATAGAGTTGGAAGAGATCACAAGGGCCATTGAATCCAACCCCATTCTGCCATGCAGGAATACATAATCAAAACACTCCAACAGAGATGGCCATCCACTCTGTGTTTAAAAACTTCCAAGGAAGGAGACTCCATCACATTCCCAGGCAGTGAATTCCATTCCACGTCCTAGTCTCTGGAGCAGCTGAAAACAAGCTTATACCATGCTCCTTATGGCATCCTTTCAAATATTTAAACATGGCTGTCATGTTGCCTCTTAACCTTCTCTACTACAAGATAAATAGTTGCACAATTTTGGCTTTCTGGGCTTTTTTTTTTTTTTAATGCAAGCCTAGACGCTGTTATCACCACAAATCATGAGTAAGGAAAACAATATAACAAAATCTACAGAACTGTGATATCCATTATTGTGCCAACTGAAATGTACAAACTACATCATGCAAGCATTTGAAGTTTCATTGGCTTCTTCATCAGGCAAAGATTTTAAAATCACACAGGTGAAGAAACATGATTGTGTGAGTGCAAAGGCTGTTTTCAGCACTCTGGTACAAAAACGCAAATGGGAGAACTAGTGCCATTGAATCGGCTTTGGAGTGATGGTGTGAAAGATAGCACTGCCCTACTACCTTACCAAGTAGGAGGGAAGGGCTTTTTGCAAAGAATAGTGTGAATCAGTGGGCTGGCGTGATATGGGTCAGAGAATCACAGAACTGAAGAATCAAAAGCAATCTCATGCCCCTCTATTCCAATTACCTCCTGATGTAGAAAATGTACAGTTAGACAATCTCTGACAGACATTCACTCAACTTGTGATTGAAAAACTCTAATGATGAAAAATAAATCACCTCCTTTTTTTATTCTATTAAGAGAGAGAGAGAGAGAGAGAGAGAGAGAGGAAAAGAAAAAAGAAAGAAAGAAAGAGAAGAAAATATGAAAGCATATGTACATAATTAATACAAATATGTATAAGAATTACATACTATTTTGCAAATGTTATAATTCACCTTCAGATCTCCACTTCTTCTTGTTTCTTATCAAAGATAACTTTTTCTTTATAAGAAAATCTCTATGGAAAATTTGGAAAATATTCAAGAATAAAATCTACAAAAGAATTCCACAATGGGTCTCCACCCATGAAGATGGAAAATCACTCAGGAAAAATGGATTTATTATAAAGACATTATAATAGGGTGGTGGGAAAGGGGGCGGGCCAAAGAGGCTGGAGCGTGGAAGGAACACGGGTGGCAACAGTGCTGCTCATCCGCTTAAGGTGGAAGGATGCGGAAGAGAGTTTCCTAACCCAACAGCATTGCGCAAATGGCAATGCTGGGACTGTAACAGTACAACACGCTAATGGTGTATAATGCAGAAATGGTAGTCTGTTCCATTACTGAACAGTCCTTATCAATACGAAGTTCCTCCTACACTGAAAGTACTTCCTACATCAAAATCTCTTCTCTTTGAACACACTGATTTGGGTATGACCATTTGAAGCAGCGACAAACGTATTTGCCTCCATCTTCTATGTTAATAGCCCTTCAAGTATGGAATAGATGAAAATACCATCAGATGGATCTGTAATCAGTTCCAAAACTGTTCTCAAAGAGTTGTCATCCGTGGCTGTGTTTCAGATGGGTAAGAGGTCTCAAATGGAGGGCCTCAGGGTTCTCTCCTGGGGGATGATCTTCTACAGTATTTTTATTTAAACGATGGGGTGGAGAGAATCCATATCAAATTTGCAGATGATACAAAGCTCGGAAGGGTAGCTAACATATTGGAAGAATAGGAACAGAATTCAAAAGGATCTTGATAAACTAGAAAACTGGGCTGAAATAAATGAAATTCAACAGAGACAAGAACTTCCCGATGGTCAGAGCTGTCCAGCAATGGAATATGCTGCCTCGGAGTGTGGTGGAGTCTTCTTCTTTGGGTTTTTTTTAACAGAGCCTAGATGGCCATCTGTTGGGAGTGCTTTGACTGTTTGTTCCTACATGGCAGGAGGTTGGATTGGATGGCCCCTGTGGACTCTTCCAACTCTATGATTCTATGATTCTATGAAATGCAAAAATTCTACATATAGGCCAAAAAAATTAAATGCACAGGTATAGGATGGGGGATACTTGGCTCAACAGTACTTCGTGTGAAAGGGACCTTGGGATTCTTGTTAATCGTAAGTTGAACACAGGCCAGCTGCAGTGTGATGCTGCAGCAAATAAGGTAAATACTATCTTGGACTTCATTAATAGAAGCATAGCTTCCATGTAAAGGGAGGTAATAGATCCCCTATATTCTGCTCTGGTCAGGCCTCATCTGGAGTACTATGTTCAGTTCTGGGTGCACCATTTCAAAAAGAATATATGTAAGTTGAAGTGAGGTCAACACAAACCAAATGCTGTAACCCCAGAATGGTTCTGAAAGTCCAAATCCAAATGGATCAATCCCAATACATGTATTTTAGTAAGAGAAGAGCCTGGTATGATAAAGCCTGTAAAGAGCTAGTGGTATCCTTTTCTGCATACCTTCAATGGGAACTGGGAACGATCCAGCTGAAGATCCTGCACTGATCAGGGAGTTAGACCTAGTGGCCCATAGGGTTCCTTCCAACTCTTACGATTCTGTGAAATATTTGAAGGTGCTACTGTGTCACACATCCCTTCTCTAGCCTAAATGTACCTCGCTTCTTCAACTGCTGCTTATAAGGCTTGAGTTCCAGCTTCTTCACCATCTTTTCAACCTTCTTCTGGACTCGGAAGATAGGTCATTTCCGCACTTGACTGTTATAGTGCAATTATTCCATTTTATATAGCGCTCTCCCAAAGGCCCCTCCCTAAACTGCAAACCCCAGGATTCCATAGAATGTTGAAAGTGGAATAATAGCACTATAACAGTCTAGTGTGGAAATGGCCATATTCTCCACATAAAGAAACTATGCTTTGGGAAAAGGACAGTAGGCTGGTACAAGTTTCCCTTGCCCCCAGTATTGTGCAAGCCAATATCTTCAGTGCAGATACCTATGTGTTAATGAGGGAGCTTAGTTCGGTCGCTTGTTTGTACAATTTTTCACAACTAAGACAAGTTATGATTGCACAGAAGGTCAAAATGGCTCAACATGTGTAGGCTTCCCTTTTTCTGATGAACTCTGCAGACACCAGGCAGTAGCATGAACAACCTTATGGGTTAGTTTTTTAAATAAAAAATTAGTAACATTCACAGATTTCTTCAGGATGGAATGAATATGAAATCTTAAGAAATATGAGAAAACAGCAAAAGTGAATGATTCACCTCTCCATAGCTACAGCCCCACTGCTAAAAGCAGAGAAAATTTTGTATAAAAGGCCATTTAAAATAGGAATATAGAACTGCAGTGAATCTGTTTATCAGCCTATCTCACTCAGGATTATCTGTAGTAACTGCAATTACTCTCCAAGGCTTCAGACGGCTGCGATTACCTTCCTAGAGACGCCGAGCAAATGAACTTGGATCCTTCTGTATGCAAGATCGATGCTCTGCTACTGAGCTGTGGCCCTTTCTCACAGGGCATAATAAAGGTCCAGTATGAATTTTAGAAAGTTGTCAGGCTCAAGATGAACCAAATACTACTGGAGGAAGGAGCCATGTCTGCTCTTCCTTTGAAATCTGAAAATCTATTGGTTACTTGGATTTGTCTCTGGGAGAGAATGTCGATCTCCTTGCGAGTTAGAAAGCTGGAGAGAAATGTGGCAGAATTTGACTTACTGAAAGGTGGAGATTTAATTTTAGGTTGACTTACTAAAGTGAACAAAAACCCAATGGGTTTGTCGTACGTAGTGGCTGCATAATGCTCCTCGGCTGATAGCACCAATATTATACACACAGTCTCTTTTCTTTGAAATATATTCCCAAGCTTCATTTTATGTGGCAGCTAGGCCAGTATTCTAGACTTGTCAAAGCAATGCAGTGCTTAAGCATGTCCTTTGGTTGGGCATCATCTCAGAAATAACTTAACAATATTTTAACAGCTACAGGCAATAAAAGTGCAGAGCTAGAAGCTATCTGGCCAGCTTTCTTCCATGCCATTCAGATCAGGTAGAATTACAGCCCTCATTCTAATCATGCCTCATTGAATCAACTGATTTTATCTTGAACTGAGCACACCTGCCTTCTTGAATTTTCCACTCTGTTTCTAGGCAAAAAGCTTGGGAGAGAGGAGTAATTGCACCAAATTTCTCCTGGAGGAGAAGTAGTTCCCCAATAGTTTCTCAGGGGTGCCAATAGGACAAAACTCTATCTTTTCCTAAGACAGGGTAAGACTGACTGAGCAATTCCAGACAATGCTTTTATCATAACTAGGGATGGGCCAATCGAATCCTTGAATCCTTGACAAGGATTCGAGATTCGTGAATCTGAATCCCTGCACCAAAATAGGCAAACCAAATCTTTCAAATCCACCAACCAAATAGTTTGTTGGAAACCGGGACGCCTGAAAACCTGGGAGATGAGACACACATGGGGAGATGTGACTTTTTCCCTTGGAACAATAATGGCTTTTGCTAACAATTTCAGAAATTACATCTGGGGTTGTATTTAATATATTTAAATTGAACATTTAATATTTACTATTTAAGTTCATTTAATATTTCAGTTCAGCACTATTTTCTGTGCTGAAAATCAAAGGCACATATAAATGCTGGGGTCAGATATGCTGACCCCTATCAGAAGTAGTGGAGCAGAGGGCAAGGTCGCACAATCTCATCCAGTGATTGCCACATGTAGGCCAGTGTACCTCCTTCCAGAAGATATGCCCACTCGGGCTGCCCCCCTCTGCAAGGTAATAATCTCTATTCTTTTGACTTGAGACTGGGATTGGGAATTATTGATACTGGACTAGAGATTTGACTTGCAGGACTTGAGGCTGGACTTGAGGGTAGAGAATTGAGACTGGACTAAAGGCTTTTCTTTTTTTTAAGTGCCTTGTTGCAGGACTTGAGACTTGACTTGAGACTGCAGGGTGCAGAATTGAGACTGGACTAGAGGCTGGTGTTGTTTTTTTAAGTGCCTTCCTTGTTGCAGGATTTGAGACTTGACTGGAAGGTACAGTCTTCTTGAGATTTCAAGGACAGCTGAAAGATTCCTTTGCATAGCTCCCTTGCAAAGCTCTTTCATACACAATTCTGGGATCTGTAGTTTTACAAGGTGTCACAGCCTTCTCTGCCAAAGTATGATGGTGCATCATCAGACTAGAAGCCCCAGGATGCCATAAAGAGCTATGCAAAGAAAATGCAGTTTTGACCTGGATTATCTTTGTACTGTATGCTCTGGTTTCTCTTCAGATCATACAAATCTTTCGCCTTTTACTAAAGATTTATCTTTGTACTGTACTATGTGGCTCTGTTTACACAGGCAGGAAAATGTGGGATTAATAATCCACATTTTCCTGCCTGTGTAGAAAGGGCCTTCATGTCATTTTCAATCTGGGGAGATCCTGAGGCAAAACTATGACAATTGTCCTGGCCAGATTTCTTCAGAGGATCTTAAAAAAGGATTCAAAGTATTTGAGATTCGTGAGATTCGTGGATTCCCAGAACCTTCCAGGGATTCAGATCCAGATTCGGATTCAGAAAATTCTGGATTCGTCCCATCCCTAATCATAACATTGCAGTTCTTCATTCACATAACTTTGTGGGGTTTTCACATGACATCAGGCACCACTTGTAATCTTCCCTTATTATAATCTCCATTCATTCATTCATCACTGTACATGGTGTACATGGTGCTTTACAAGAAGAGACAGTTCCCTGCTTTCGACATGACAAACACGGAAAGGGGATGGCAGCGTGGGAGGGGATGAGGTCCAGCAGATACTGCCTCTTCTTCTCTCTCTCTGCAGCCACAGCGGTGCCAGTTGGAATGGCGGGGAGGTGTGACAAGGCCTGCTTTTTCTCATCACAGACTGGCATGGCAGCTTCCCTCCCCGTCTGCTAAAGCACCTTGCCACTTTATACACAGCTTTGCCTTTGTTACTCCACTGGAAAAACCCTAGCCCGGGGTCTACAATTTTGATATTAAAACATGGTTCAATGTGCCTGAGAGGTCACCCAGATGGGCACGTAGGCAGCAATGGTCAAAGATCAAAAACCAGGTCAGGCCAGTAAAATCCGCAGTCACGTAGCCCCAAGAGACCTCAAGATGTGTAAACCCACAATAAACAAAGGGTCCTCAGCCCTGAGACGCCGACTTGAGCGGATTAGCGTGTCTGCCCCAAGTTGAGCAAATATTCCATCAGCCGAGGACCATTTACATGAAGTCACACCACAGACTAACACAACCAAAGATCCTGAGACTTTGGCAACACCTTGCAATCCCATCACACAAAGGAAATTACCATGGTAGAGCTTTATTAGCGCTCCAACACCCATTGTTCTCCCCAGGAAAGTATTCCTCCTCCAGCAACTTTTTCTCCTACAAAAGTCCCAGTTTTTGAATGGTTCTTTGGATCACTCCCAGTCATCCCAGTAGACCGTTTCTCCGTCCGTTGAGTGATCCCCTCAGCCCTCTCTGTGCTGAGCCCCACTTCTCCACTGCCTTCCCGGACCCAGGACTTCAGGAAAAGGTGCAGTATTACCCCAACTACACCCCTTCAATACCCCCCTGTCCAATTTCCTCTCTTTTGCTTCTTATTAGCTCTTGGGTGCATGTGTGAGTGATTGCGTTGCTGCGTGAGATTTTCATTCAATAAAATCATTTATTGGACATTTTTGTTTGGTTTTTGGCTTGGCCTGACCCTGTAAACACTGGGTAAAAAGACCCTGCTAGGTTACCCTGCCTCTCGCATTGCTATAGCTCGTGCTCTGGCTAGTTTCCATTCCCCATCACGTGGAGCACAGAGAGGTGTCCCCCAAGGGACCCCAGAAATCAGGGCAACACCTTTCCCTTTAAATCACTGCCTTCACGTAAAAAGGGTAAAGCCTTTCAGTTGTTATTTTAATTTATGGTAGTGTGATTCCATTTGGTTAGAACTAGTGAAACTTATTCAGCTGAGTCAAGATTTATAAAAATATACTACAATCATTATTAAAACAACAAACAGAATAAAGTATTGGTTTTGTATGCATGTCCAGTTTCTTATATCTTTGCATCAGCATAAACATATAGGTCTCTGTCACACACACACAGCCCTCTGGCTACCCTTTTGCCAAAGGTTCTGTTCCCAAAGCTAGGTCACACTCTCTGGCCAGATTCAAAAGTGGGTTGATTTCTCTTCTGTCTCTCTCGTTGGGCTTTTTCTGAGAAAGCACCCCCTTTCCATTCAGCCTCCCCCCTTGATTGAATGAGAACTTCTCTGACTGAAGTATTCATCCTCAGCCTTAGCTCCCTGAAGTCTGAGTACTAAACCAAATCAGTGTGCCTGCTATTTATGCATTTTTTCCTGAGATCTCCACACTTCCACACTCCACACCTCCCTCCTTCACTCTAAAGGGGCTGAGTTTCTCACTGGAGTGGTCATTCTGGTTTCGTGGCAACCTGTTGCTGGGCAGCTTGACTAACACCCAGGATAGCTGCTCCGCTTGGGTCTGTCGCAGGAGGCCTTTCATCTCCTTTTGGACCTAGGCATGATATGGCCCGTATGTTTGAGAAAATCCCATTTTGAGGAGGCATGTTATTTGTAGGAAACAGACATTCTGCATAAAGTCTAATTTGGTGTTCAGTGCTTCTTTACCATTTCGAATGGCAATAACAACAACTGTGTTGTAGCCTGGCCACCTTCTAGCATCCTTTGCGAAGCCCTGGGATGGCTTTATTCTAGGACCTGGGTGCCATCTATCACAATCAATCAATTCAGAGAACATTCTACAAAACAGCTTTTTTGGGTAAGGCAGAGGAGTTCAGGGAAGAAGTCTCAAAATTTCCTCAGAAAAAAATGTCCTATGAGAAATTTTAGCTTAGCTTTAGTGGATTTCAAATAAGTAACAGATCTAGCAGCTTGTGTACAATACATCTTGATTTTTTGCTCTTTCTGCTGCTTAATCCTTTTTTCCAGCAAGTAACGGCACTTCCCTTTTCATTTGTATTCATTATTTTGATGCTTCATGTGGGAGAAGAGGTAAGGAAAAAAAATCACCTTTGTCTATGTGTTATACAAGAGGATAAAATCAACAATGAGTATTTAAAAAAGAAGAAAAAGACCTGAGCGGGTAATATGAATCTCACTGTTGTGAAACCTCACACTTCTTAGCAAAAGCTGCCAAAATATCTCTGTTATGCCAAGATAGCAGGCAACAGATTATCATAACAAGTCCTGCTGACGTAAGTTGCATTGTTGCCTACACTATTCAGTGGCAAAGAATAACAAAGGAACTTCCATAATGTAGGCAGGTGAGCCATTTTTAATAAACTTCCTCTGGCTACCATAGCACCTGCAAAAGATGTAATTGCCATGCAATTAGGGACCCATCCTTCCAGATTTTTCCTGGGTTTTGCAGCTCTGAATTGTTTCATATTGTTTTTTCCAAAGAAAATCATATGTGGAAATTTTCCATTGTCTAGTTGTTGATTTAATTTCAGATGTTGTACAGAATTGTTGTTGTTGTGTGCCTTCAAGTCATTTCTGACTTACAGCAATCCTGAGGCCAACCTACCATGGGAGTTTCTGGGGCTGAGAGTGTGTGAGGTTCCATGGCCAAGCAGGGAATCAAACCCTGGTTTCCAGGGTTGCAGTCCAAAGCTCAAAACACTACACCACACCATTGTTACCCCAAAACATAAGTGCCACAAGGGCCACCCTGTGATGCCAAATATCTCCTTGCAAAAGTGGGAATGAATTAGCTCAAAGAGGAAGCTTGCGAGAGGGGGGTAACTTAATGAGACCTTCTCTACCAATATTTGTGGGCTCACGTAGGAAAAGAACCAGCCAAAGATTCAAAAATAAACTAAACATGTGCTTTATTGAGGGGAATTCATTCATGCATGCGCACAAGCTGCATACAGTCACACATTCACACAAGAGCTAATTGAAGGATAAAGGGAGGAAACATTATGGATAGAGAGGTTGTGGGTTTTTGGGGTTTGTAATTACTAATCCAGAAGAGTATGAAGACACTGAAATGTGACTTGGCTTAGGTAGGACCTGCGGACAGTTCTCATTCAGAAGCCAGATGCACAGAGTGACAGGTAGACCTTTGAAACACTGCACTGAGCATCCTGAAATCAGGGGTATTTGTACCATAAAAAATAACCTGTGGCAGTGGAAGATATGTGTAGTTCCAGGTGTGGAACAATGGGAGTTGCAGCACAGACAGTGGACTATCAACCCACTAATGCTTGCAGTATTTGGATGACAAAGACATAATGTGTGTTGTAATAGCTGTCTATTGTAGGTGCTGTGAGGAAAGAGGAAGGAGTCCAGGTGTACAGGAGATGGGTATCTGTCAATCAGTGTCCTGGTGGGCTTCTCACAATTGCATTCCCTGGGAAAACTCAAACTTCTGCTTCAGCCTATTATCCACGGCAATGGCATCTATTTGTCTGACAAATGTCTTAGATTTACCTGGAGGGTATTTAGGTTGACCTGCCTCTCGTTTACAGTCAGGCTTCTTCCCTCTCTTGGTTTGACCTCTTGGTCACCTCTCAGGTTTGATTTGATATCAGAGCCAATGAATACAGTTGCCAATCCAATATGGTGCCAATTAGTTATGATGCCCATCCAAACCATACTGATATTGGGGACCCCTAAAGCAGGGCCTTACACTATACAGAAGAGTATAATACAATTCCCTGTACCTTTTAGTTTCTTCTCATTTGAATTAGATTAGAGAGCTGCTTTTTGGACTACTGGTCCCAGAATCCACAGCCATTCTGGTGAGGGGTACTGGTATTCCAAAAAGAAACTTTTCCAAGCTTGGATGTAGATCGGTGTTACTGCCCTGGCTAGTCCAAGCTTTGGGGATATTAAAGATATCCTCTTGATATCATAATTTGGCTTCACTTCTTTATTCTTCTCCACGTGCTTGCGAGGCCACCGGATCAGCACGTAAACAAGCTCGGCTGTTAATTGCCGTAAAATTCCTGGACAATTCAGGCAAGCCAGAAATAGCTGACTCACTGCTTTAGGAGATCTCCAGGCAAGTACTCTAATCAAGTATGCACAAAAGAGCCTCTGTCCCGCAATGGCAGCTTGATGGGTAACCTATACAATACCCAAGTACTCTGCGTCTGCATACCGGCTACTCTATTGAGAACCGCTACGATAACTCAATCATTCAGATTCTGACCTTTTGGAGGCTTTGTCTCCAACTACAAATTTATTGTTTTCCCCCAAATTTATTGTTTTCCCACAAGCCTGCAGTCACAATTCTCTTTATAAAAACCCTTGATTCCAAGACCTTCCTCTGATCGCTCCCGAGTTTCATCCCGCCTTGCTGTCGCTTTGCTTGGCAAGCCTCCCCTCAGCTCCACGTGCTGAGCTACGTCGCACCCCAGCTTCGCTCTCTATTTTTCCGGGCTTCAGGACAGGTGAAGTATCACCCAAACCAGCAACCCTTCTAAAATCCCTCTATACCACTCCAACCTTTATTTTCTTTAGTTATCTTGTGTGAGTGTGTCGCATACACTGTTTTGCTTGAGTATTTAATAAACATCATTTATTGTTTCAACTTTTGTGTGCTCCTTGACTCGACCCGACCCCGTAGACATAGGGTTCAAGATCTCGCTATGTTACCCTGCCTCTCGTAACGCTAAGCAGTGCTCTGAGCTAATTTTCCCCAGCTTTAGATAAGCACGTTTTGGTGTCCCTCCCAGGACCCCCAGTACACAGGGTAACATCAGTTCACAGAATTACAGTGCAAGGTACGGATCTTTGAAGTCACCTAGTTCACCTGTCTCAGTGCAAGTCCTGTGGTGCAGAAAACAACTAACCCCATTCCATTCAGCTGTGATCAGTGTTAAAATATGAGTGTCTATTGAGAAGTAAGGACATTAACCTCAATCATTAATTAATCATTAATTAATTTTATTAATCATTAATCTCAAGCTGTGGTTTTTCTGCACTGGCAAGAAAGTGGACTGGATGACCTTTGAGATTTCTTCCAACTTTATGATTCTACAAGTTAGGTTTTGTTTTTTTTTTGTCTGTTTGTTTGGCCTGTTTAGGAGGAAATGTGCAAATGTTGGTAATAAATGAACTGAATCAAATCACTGGCCAATTTGACCAACTGGAGCAGCCTAACCTATTGGGGAGACTACTATGTTGCACCTGAATGTGATGTAACTTTTAAAAATTAGAAGAAAAAAGAGGTGGCACCACTCATTCAGCACCACAAACATAACTGAATATGAAGAGATTCAAGTCAAGTCTGAACCTGTCAGTTATTTTCCCAATATTCACTTTTTAAAAAGAAATTTGTAAAAGTTTAAAAGTACTTATTAAAAAAAAATCAATGAAATTCTTCTTTTGACTTACCATTTCAGCCCTACTCTTTTATAGTGCTATTATTCCACTTTCAATCTCCTATGGAATCCTAGGGTTTGCAGTTAAGGAAGGGGCCTTTAGAATTCTCAGCCAGAGAGTTCTTGGGCCTCAGGAAACTACAAATCTCAGAATTCCACAGGATGTTGAAAGTGGAATAATAGCACTATAATAGTGTAGAGCAGAAATGGCCATAGTTTCCATGGAGTTAAATGAGGCATTAGCCCTAGGCAACTGGGTATAGATGTTACCTCACTGGTAAACCCTGTCCCGGAGTCTACAATTTTGATATTAAAATATGATTCAACATGCCTGAGAGGTCACCCAGATGAGCATGTAGGCATCAACAGTCGAACGATCGAACACCAGGTCAGCCCAGTACAATCCCCCGTCATGTAGCCCCAGGAGTCCTCAAGCTGTGCAAGCCCACAGTAGACAAAGGGTCCTCAGCCACTGAGGAGCCAACTTGAGGGGATTAGTATGTTTTCCCCCAAGTTGAGCACTGATAGCAATAAAATCCTATTAGGCAAGGACCATCTACATAAATTCACACCACAACCCAAAGTAACAGAAGATCCTCAAACTTTGGCAACACCTTGTGATCTCATCATGCAAAACGAGTTGCCATTGTGGAGCTTCTTTTTCGTTGTAGCAACCATTGTTCTCCCCGGGAGAGGATTTGCCCTCAATGTACTTTTTCCCCTACAAATAGTCCCAGTTTTTGAGCAGCTCTTTGGATCACTCCCAGACATACCACCAGACAGTTTCTCCATCAGTTGAGTAATCCCCTCAACCTTCTCCGTGCTGAGTTCCACTTCTTAGCTCTTTTTCCCAGACCAAAGACTTCAGGAAAAGGTGCAGTATTACCTGCTACACTCCCTTCAATATTTCCTCTATCCAGTTTCCTCCCTTTTGCTTCTTAATAGGTCTTGAGTGAGTGTGTGAGTGATTGCGCTGGTGCGTGAGACTTTCCTTCAATAAAATCATTTAGTGGATACCTTTGTTTGGTTTTTGGCATGGCCTGACCCCGTAAAAAACTGGGTAAAAGGACTCCGCTAGGTAACCCTGTCTCTCGCATTGCTATTGCTTGTGCTCTAGCTAGTTTCCATTCGCTATCACATGGAGCACATTAAGGCATCCCCCATGGGATCCCAGAAATCAGGGTAACATAGATTTGCATCCTTAGTAATATGAAGGGGTGGAGTAGAAGGCAAATTAATGGAAAATTGCAAAAGAAGGCATTTCCTCCAATACTGGATTTATTTTGAATAAAATGGCAACATAGCCACATGGTCAATGAGTAAAAATTTTAAAAACTGCTTAAATACCATTTTAAAGTCCCTGAAAACTTGGAAGCATGCTTTTTAAATGATATTTTTAGCAAACCTACTGCCAACTTGTAACTTTAGAATTTGTTGCATAAATTTTCCTACTGTTAACCTTGAATTGAAAATGCTGGAAGAGTCTGCACAGCTCAAACACAATCTGTCCCACATATGTTTTAGGTACTCTTATCTGTGTCACCCACAGAGGGTTTTTTATTTAGCAGACTGTATCTCCCTCTATAAGTTAGCCTGGACTCTGAGATCATCAGAAGAGGCCCTTCTCTCAGTCCCACTACCATCACAAAAGAAGGCCTTCTCAGTGGCTGCCTCTAGCCTCCAGAATTCTTTCCCAGGGAGGCCAGAATGTCCCCCTCCTTGTTGCCCTTCCATCAACAGGGTAAAACCTTTTTATTCCTTTTTATTTATAGAGCCCTGGTGGCACAGTCACTAAATGCCAGTACTGCAGCCACAACGTTGTGAGTTTGATCCTGCTGGGCTCCAGGTTGACTCAGCCTTCCATCCTTCCATGGATCGGTAAAATGAGTACCAGCTTGTTGGGGGCAATTGGCTAAAACACATTGTAAACCGCATAGTGCTATTGTGACTGCTATATTCCGACAGGCTTTTAAAACAGGAAAAAATAAAGAATGGGCTGTGGGTGCTGTATTGTTGTTTTAAACGTTTTTATTTCAACTTTTTAAACTGCATTTCATTATTTTACTGAGGTATGAATTGTAAATAGTTTAATTAGTAAATAGTAAATAGATTATAGTAAATAGTTTAGTAGTAAATAGTTTATAGTAAATAGTTTAATTAGTAAATACTTTAATTCTATTGTAACCCTGATTTCTGGGGGTCCCGGGAGGGACACCTCAATGTGCTCAAAATAATGGGGAATGGGAATTAGCTAGAGCACTAGTTAGCAATGCGAGAGGAAGGGCAACGTAGCGAGATCTTGAACCCAATGTCTTTGGGGTCAGGCCGAGTCAATAATCAAACAGAAGTAAATAATAATTGTTCTCTTTATTTATAAGTCACAGCAAACGTACACACTCACTCACTTAGAGAATAAAGAAGTACTGCACAATTGCACAGCCACGCACACAGTCCTAAAGAAATAAAGAGAGGAAAATAGATAAGGGATTTTCAGAGGGAGTTTGTGGGGAAATACTACACCTGGTCCTGTAGCCCGGTATAAGCAAAGAAGCTGGGCAGCGTAGGTTCTCAGCACGTGGAGGCTGAGAAGCTCATCAAACGGAGAGGCAGCAAGTCAGGAGGCAAGTCATGAGTGATCCAATGAGACGCTCAAACTCAGGGGTTCTTATAGGGGAAAATGTCCCTGCAGACTAGTCCGTTCTCGGGCAAAACAATGGATTTTGGGCTGGAGACAAAGCCTCCGAAAGGTCAGTACTTTAGATGATTGAATTATGACAGCGTTGTCATTGCCGTAGTCAGTATGCAAACGCGGAGTGCTTGAGAGTTGTATAGTCCGCTCATCAAGCTGCCTGCTCGGGGCAGGGGATCTTTTGTAAACAGCGTGCATACATAATGTGATCTTGAAAGGTACTTGCCTTGAGGTCTCCTAAAGCTGCATTCCGCAATTGCTGGCCTGCCTGGATTGTAATTTGAATGGTTCAGCTATTTTCGGCCGCTCCTGTGTGTGTGCTTGTCCGGGGGCCTCGCAAGCGCATGGAGAGGAATGGGTAGTGAAGGCCAAATTCTTGATATCAAATGATATCTAATATCCCACAAGTTCGGACTAGAAAACTGCAGTAACACTATGTAATGTTCACTTCTTGTCTTTTTCAATGTTCCTTTATTTTGTGAACCCTTTTAATTTGTAAGTCCTAATTTTGGAAAAACAGCAAGAAATCATCATCATCATCATCATCATCATCATCATCATCATCACCATCCAAACCACTTGTATGGGGAAAAGTGTTTGTACCTCTCTTAGGCCATTTCCGCACGAGTCTGTTATAGCGCGATGACTTCACTTTCAACCTCCTATGGAATCCTGGGGTTTACAGTTTCGGGAGGGGCCGGCTGGATTCCATAGGAGGTTGAAAGTGGAATCATCGTGCTATAACAGAATCGTACGGAAATAGCCTTACATTTTATTTCCATCTCTTTCATCATCCTTTATTGCTTTCAAAAGTAACAGTATGTTACAGGCATATATGTAATTTGACTCCATAAATTCCCAGGGCAGGGCAGCGTTTGACCACGTGGCAACTCTGTTGAGACAACGCAGCCTGGTGTTGAAAGGATGCCACCACTTTGAAACAGGGAAAATCTGATACCAGCAGATTTTGTGGCAGATTTTGCTGGCATCACTTACTGGAAATGCATGGCATGAACACGTGGAGCAAGAGATGATGGAATTTTCCTTGGCCAATGGTTATTCTCCATAATCCTTTTGAAAAGATTTCCTTCTGGAAATGTACCATTGATGTATGTTTGTGTGTGCAAATGCTCACTCACCCACAGCCCTTTTTCTATATATTCATGTCAAAAGAGTTACCTATCCTTGGTGTTCTCCTCAAACGTCATGTGCCTTCAGGTCGCTTCCAACTTAGGACAACTCTAAGGTGAACTTATGATTGGGTTTTCTGCATTTCAAAATGACTGAATGGGAAATCAAACCCTGGTCTACACAGCCATAGTTGAATGCTCAAACCACTGCATCATACTGGCTTTCTCCTCCAGCATTATCTAGATTAAAATGTGCGACAAAATGACAGGAACTTGCACAGAAGAATTTTATGCATTTTGGAGGGAGTTAAGAGTTTCAGAAGCTTAAAGAAATCTGTCAGGAGACTTACACCTCTTAAAGAGGTGGATTTAGAGGAACCTGCTGAGAAGACAAGGTATCTACGGGGATTGTGAGGAAAGTTTAAAGACATTCAAGCGCACATTTCTGTTTATTACTCTTTATGCTGATGATGGATTTATCTCCTCAGTGTCTCCAGCCCATTTCTCCAGGGGAAATTAGAAGCAGCGCTTAACCACAAACCATGCCAAGGCAGAAAATGTTGTTATAAATAGTTAATTTTGCTGGAAAGACTGCCAATGTTGGCACCTCAGGTAGGCTAAAGAATTTGGCTTGGGCAGTGTGGACTGAACATGGACTCCATGCACTTCATGACCTTCTCCTTTCCCACAGGTCTGTTTCCTCACCACCCCCAAGAAGCAGGCAAATATGTGGGATGCTGAATGGGGCCAGTCTCCACTGGGTTGTGCCCCACAGACACAAATTTTATTCATACATTTCTAAAATGTATTCTTCCTCCAACTCACTGCATCTCCCTCTATAATTTTTCCCTAAAAAAAGTCTTTAATTAGACAATCATCCCTCTATATTCACTAGGTTTAGGGTCACTGGACCCCCATGAAAGTGGAAAGACCATGAATAACTCTTGGCCCTTCCAAACCACATTTAACACACAAAAAAGTATGATCCCCATATTCAACCCACTGTGGATTCCTTTGAGGCATCAGAGTTCCTTCATAAGGCAGAAGTAGGTGGCTGGTGGGGCTGATTGCCACCGCCACTGCTGCCCTACATCATTTTAGATGGGGACTTACAAGTCTCATTCGCAGTTTCTCAGTCTCACGGGGCTTGCAGTCCCTATTAAAAATGGCCTGGGGAGGCAGCAGAGGTGACAGCAAATAATCCATGAATAATCAAATCCGCAAAAGTGAAATCCACAAATGTCAAGGGCTGACTGTATTATCAACATACAATGAGTTAGAATCATAGAGCTGGAAGGGAATGCAAGGGCCAGCTAGTCCAACTCTCTGCCTGGAGTTGTGACACAGATCATGTACCCTCTTCTCCTAATTTTAACCTTACATGTTGGCTTCACCCAAAGCAAAAATATCTCAGTCTAACCACTAAGCGCTCCTGTTGGCACTTCTGTTACCCTGTGTACTGGGGGTCCCGGGAGGGACACCAAAATGTACTCAAATAAAGGTGGCGAAAATTAGCTCAGAGCACTGCTTAGCGTTACGAGAGGCAGGGTAACGTAGCAAGATAGGGTTCACTATGTCTACGGGGTCGGGTCGAGTCAAGGAGCACACAAAAGTTGAAACAATAAATGATGTTTATTAAACACAAGCAAAACAGTGTATGCGACACACTCGTACAAGATAACTAAAGAAGATAAAGGTTGGAGTGGTATAGAGGGATTTTTAGAGGGATTGCTGGTTTGGGTGATACTTCACCTGTCCTGAAGCCCAGAAAAATAGAGAGCGAGGCTGGGGTGCGATGTAGCTCAGCACGTGGAGCTGAGGGGAGGCTCGCCAAGCAAAGCGGCAGCAAGGCGGGATGAAACTCGGAAGCGTTCCGAGGAAGGTCTCGGAATCAAGGGTTTTTATAAGGAGAATTGTGACTGCAGGCTATGCCGTACTTGGGGAAAACAATAGATTTGTAGTTGGAGACAAAGCCTCCGAAAGGTCAGAATCTGAATGATTGAGTTATCGTAGCGGTTCTCAATAGAGTAGCCAGTATGCAGACGCAGAGTACTTGGGTATTGTATAGGTTACCCATCAAGCTGCCATTGCGGGGCAGAGGCTCTTTTGTGCATACTTGATTAGAGTACTTGCCTGGAGGTCTCCTAAAGCAGTGAGTCAGCTATTTTCTGACCTGCCTGTATTGTTCAGGAATCTTACAGCTATTAACGGCCGAGCTTGTTTACGTGCTTGTCCGGTGGCCTCGCAAGCACGTGGAGAGGAATAGAGAAGTGAAGCCGAATTATGATATCAAGAGGATATCTTTTAATACCCCCAAAGCTCGGACTAGACAGGGCAGTAACACTTCCCACTTCCTTCATAATGTCACAGCAAGACTTCTGAGAAGGAAATCACACTCTGCGAGGAGTGGCTTAGGGTGCTGGGTATGTTTAGTGTGCAGAAGAGAAGATTAAGAGGGGACATGATATCCATGTTTAAATATTTGAAGGGATGTCATGTTGAAGATGGAGCAAGTTTGTTTTCCACTGCTTCAGAAACTAGGACAAGGACCAACAGATTCAAAATATAGGAAAAGAGATTCTGCCCAAACATTAGGAAGAACATCCTGATGGTAAGAGAAGTTTGACAGTGGAATGTGCTGCCCGGGAGTGAGATGGAGTCTCCTTCTTTGGAGGTTTTTAAACAGAGGACAGATAGCCATTTTTGAGTCTGTGTTCCTGCATGGATGGGGTAGGACTGGATGGTCCTTATAGTCTCTTCCAACTCTGTGATTCTGTGAAGGTCCTTCATGATAAACTGGTGAATTGTGGGATAGACAGTGCTACTGGTAGAATGGTTCATATTTGGTTGGTTGACCAAATGTTCCAGCTCTATACTGGTACCTCCTGGCAAGGTCAGTGTTACCCAATGAACCATCCAGTTTAGAAGTAGATAATTGCAGCTAGGGCCATTTAGTAGGGAAAAGCTGCAGAATTAAAAAATAGATGTTGAGGCTACAAATGGAATATGGACGCTTACAGAGCTCCTACCAGGCAGATGGTGTTAAAGTGAATCAGGATACAGAAGGAAAAGTGAAATGCTACAAGGCAAGGGTTCCCACAGAAGTTTGGAGCAGACTTTGATGACATATTTGCACTTGTAGTCACATCTGCATCACAAGATTGCCCTTTAGCTCCCTTCAAATAGATGGATGTTCGACAGTTGATGTGAAAACTGCCTTTTCTTGCAAAAGGAAGTCACAGAGGGCTATACTTGCAACAACCCCCCAAGTTTATAAAGGAAAAAAAATCAAAAAAATTGTATGGACTCAAACAGGCTGCTAGGGTCTGGAACAAGATACTAGATAAAACTGAAGCAACAAGGCTTTGATGTCTCCATTATAGCCACTTAGAAACATCAAAACTAAGCAGAAATGGTACATCTTCTGAATAAGGAACTTAGGGAATGCTGTATACTGTCTAGGCATACAGATTCAAAAGGAGGGAGATGGTTCCTTTCTCAAGAAAGGAAAAGAAAAATGCCAGACTCGTAGAACCTCTAAGCCGTCAGGATGCCTGTTCTGTAGCAATGCCTGTAGTAACAGGTATTGTTATCCACCAACACAAAAGCTGACATAACCTCAGATGGAGGTATCCTGTGCATGAAAACCAGCGTAGCCACAAGAAGGGACTTGGCAGGAGTAAAAGGGATGGCTAGATACCTGTTACCCTGATTTCTGGGGGTCCCGGGAGGGACACCTTAATGTGCTCAAAACAATGGGGATGGGAATCACCTTAGAGCACTAGTTGGCAATGCGAGAGGCAGGGCAACATAGCGAGATCTCGAACCCAGTGTCTACGGGGTCAGGCCGAGTCAATGAGCAAACAGAAGTAAATAATAATAATTGTTTTATTGATGTACAGTCAAACACGTGTATGCAACACACTCACACGAAGAACTATAGAAATAAAGGTAGGAGTTGGATAGAGGGATTTTAAGAGGAGGTTTAGTATGGGAAATACTACACCTGTCCTGAAGCCTGGGTAGTCTGAAGACGAAGTCCGTGGAAATAAGGATTCGCAGCGCGGGGAGCTGAGGCGAAGGCTCGCTGGACGAAGCGACAGCAAGGCGGGATGGAAGCCAAGAGCGATCCAATGAGACGCTCAAAGTCAGGGGTTCTTATAGGGGAAAATGTGGCCTCAGGCTAGTCCGTTCTTGGGCATAACAATGAGTTTTGGGCTGGAGACAAAGCCTCCGAAAGGTCAGTACTTTAGATGATTGAATTATGACAGAGTTGTCAATGGAGTAGACAGTATGCAAACGCGGAGTGCTTGAGAGTTGTACAGTCCGCTCATCAAGCTGCCCGCTCGGGGCAGGGGATCTTTTGCGAGTAGCGTGCATACATAATGTGGTACTTCCCTTGAGGTCTCCTAAAGCTGCATTTGGCAATGACTGGCCTGCCTGGATGGGGATTTGAATGGTTCAGCTATTTTCGGCCGCGCCTGTGTGCGTGCTTGTCCGGGGGCCTCATAAGCACATGGAGAGGAATGGGTAAAGAAGGCCAAATTATTGATATCAAACAATATCTAATATCCCACAAGCTCGGGCTAGAAACTGCAGTAACATACCTAATAGGGACTATGGAGGTTTATTTGAAACTACCCACTAGCAGTAATCCAAACCCGTATGCTACTTTGATGCTGACTGGACAAGAAATAGTACAGAGTACCGATCTGGCAGTAGTTTTGTTTGGACATGGACCTACTTTCTGGATCTGCTGCAAGCAAGAGGTGGTTGGCTTCTGTTCCACAAAGTCAGAGCACATAGCAGCAGAGGCATACAGACAATTCTTACAGCTGATCAGTGTTGAACAACTTTAGAGTAAGTTAATGGAAATCAGTTCAAGTTATGGAAGACAACCAGAGTTGTTTTACAGTTTTTTCAAAGAAGACATCATGCATCAAACACATCGGAACAAGATACAGGAAGCCCCCTCCTTTTGACTCCCAGTTATCCGACAACTCACTCATTCAGTGCTTCCAAATTAAGGACAAGTCCCATTAATTCAAAGGGGGTTCCACTCTTTTAATCAGTTCTTCCACCTATGGAGGCTCATTTGGAACCACTTGTGCACACACGCTGTTTGCAAAACAAACTGAATGCGGGGAGCAGGGGCGGGAGAGAAGGCATTAAGCTGGCAGAGAGATTTTGCAAGGAGTGCATGCATGGTCAATCCCAAGTGAGCCTCCGTACGTCCTTCAGGCTGCCTACAGTATTTTATGTGGGTTCCACTTTTTGACCAATTCCGTTTTCTGACAGTGCTCTGGCCTGTAACCTGTCAGATAAGCAGGGGAAGCCTGTACAACACATAGCATCTGAGCTGACTGAGAAAGAAGTAAGTAAGATGAGCTACTGAAACAATAGCTAACATCTTAACCAAGCCTTTTCCAAGGAATTGTTTCAAGAACCTGAAAACCAAGATGGGACTTTAGAAATGCATGCATGTTTGAGAAGGGACAGTAGAATTACCAGTCTTTGCAAACTTGGTTGCTTATTTGCATGTTTAGGAACAATATATAGTTATGGTGACTTCTTCTTTCTACTTTAGAGATCCACCACTACCGTTCACATTGCCCAATAACCTTAAGATATACTCAGTTACACCATTAATAGAGAATACTTCCTCCCTCCATTGCTAAATCTAATGTCAGTCAATTACACTGAGTGATTTAAGTCTCCTTATTACAGAAGCAAGAAGGTTCCTTCCTGCATACACTGGCCTTCATGACTTTGTGCATAATTTTACAGACCTACACTATGCCCTTCATAAGAAGGCCAAAGTCTATGCAGCTCTGTCCACTCATACCATGCAGACAAGAAGCCTCACAGCAAGACATATCTTTCCACATCAAGTGTAAGACCTTAAAGTCTTTTTCCTTCCTGTCTGACATTTTTAATACCTGTTATGGAGGGGCTGGGGGGGAGTAGATGAAATAAGAAAGAGATTTATAGAGTCTTGAAGCCTCCAGTTAAAATTAAATGTGGTAAAAACACTAGCTTTCCACATTTAATTGTCTTTTTCACAGTAACTTTGCGTCAGTCTCTTCTAAAAGCCTATTAATTTTGTAATTTAGTGCTTGAGAAAGCCAGGAGATAGACAGAACGCCGGTTGGATTTCCTTCTCCTCCCGTTATCCCCCCTTCTCTTCATTGACTAAGTGTCATCGAGCATCAATGTTAGGGTTGCTTTCTCCTTAAGAACCTTCAAATCTGAAAAAGAAAAAAAAATAAAGTTTTTACAGCTACTTTAATACCAAAGAGGGAGGAGGGAGAAGAAAAGTGTTAACCATCAGTTACTAAAATGGATTCTGTGACATTGTATGTTACAATTTTAATTCAAGCTCAAGATAACACTATGTGGTTGTAAGATGGATGAGGCAAGATAGTAGCTTGTTGTGTTTTATCAGTTGAGGGCCTTTTCACCACTGTGTATCAGTTTTACTAATGTTTATGATGAAATAATAAGTGTACCTACTCAGAAGTTAGCTCCATTGAGTTTAGTGGCACTTATTCCAAGGTAAACATGCACAGCTTGCTCCCTCAAAGCTAGAGGCCATTTCTGCACTGGGCTGTTATAGCGCTATTATTCCACTTTCAACATCCTATGGAATCCTGGAGTTTGCAGTTTAGGGAGGGGCCAGCACAAAATTACACCAAGGAAAATACAGTCCTGGAAACCATGCCCTGTGAGGATAGACTTAGGCCGTTTTCGCATGGCGTTTTTTAAGCGAAAGGGCCTCTTGAGCGTCGCGTAAATGTGAGGAGCAGTCCACACGACGCACTCACATTTACGTGACGCTCAAGAGCCTAATGCGGACCGCGCACGCATTTTTTTATTTTCGGCTTAAAGTCGAAAATGCTGCGCGGTCGCGCATCGCTCCGAGGCCCCGCGCGCACTTACCTGCCCTGTGGAGCCTCTGGAGCCGCGACGGTCGCGCTTCCTGCCCCAGCGCAGCCTACAGCTCGCAGCCTGGACTGTGGAAGGAAGGGGAGGGGCGAGGGCGGGGCGTTTGCGCGACCGGCAAGCCAGCTGCGGCGACGAAGGAGCAGGGAAGTGAGCGCCTCGCGCAAGAGGCTGCTCGCGCGAGCACCACCCCCCACTTCCGCGAACAGGTAAGGTGCGGAAAGGGCCTTAGGGAGCTGGGTATGTTTAGTCTGCAGAAGAGAAGGTTAAGAGGGGATATGATAGCCATGTTTAAATATCTGAAGGGATGCCATGTAGAGGAGGGAAAGGGCTTGTTTTCTGCTGCTCCAGAGACCAGGATAAGGAGCAATGGATTCAAGCTGCAGGAAAGGAGATTCCACCTGAACCTCAGGAAGAACTTCCTGACAGTCAGGGCTGTCCGGCAGTGGAATATGCTGCCTCCATGGAGTGTGGTGGAGTCTCCTTCTTTGGAGGTTTTTCAGCAGAGGCTGGATGGCCATCTGTGGGGAGCGCTTTGAGGGTGTTCCTGCATGGCAGGGGGTTGGACTGGATGGCCCGTGTGGTCTCTTCCAACTCTACATTTCTATGATTCTATGATTCTATGAGTTATTTCCAGCACTCCTAGGCTGTCAGGGGTTTGAATTCAGCATAATTTCAACTAGTCTAAGGCTAGCTCAACTGGCCCTTGGAGGTCTTTGCCGGTTAAAATTGCACTCAAAAGCTCTCTTATGCGATAATGCATACATTACAGGAACTGCTGCTCCTTGTCCTCCAACTCTCCTGATTTGGCAAACACGGTTCAGATTAATCCTCTGCCATCCGATTTTTTTCCCAGCTGCTTTTAAAGTGTCCTCGTTTCTGTCTCCTCTTGATGTTCTCTTTTTTGTCCTCCACTTCTTTCAGTTGCTGCAAGTTGAGTTCAAAGTGCAAAAGTGGCTTGCACTCTATGAAGATGGGAGAGGGGAGAAGAAAGAAGGAATCTTGCCCTTTCCAGGAGGCTCAGGCAGAAGCAAACTGCTGCAGGTTCTCCTTGCTTTGTCTGTTCTTCCCCACGAATAACTTTTGTCATCTTGACCCCACTCTGATGTTGCTTGGTGACACGCGGCGCACTTTTCATCTGGGAAATGTTGGAGAGTATACAGCTATTCAGTCCAACCAGAACGCTATAACTTGAGGGACCTGTTAGACCTTCCTGGATGTATATAACCATTTCTCTGAGTTGCTTTTCTCAGTCTGACCAATTTACCTGAAAATGTAGCAGCATGAGCTGCTTGCCCTGACATCTGTCTCTCCTATTTTAGTGCCTCTGCCCCACTGGTTTTCTTCTGCTCAATTTGTTACCCAAACACCAGCTTGCCTTCTAATTCAGCTAAATAGTGTGAGAAACTTCCTAATGATAAGAGCCATTTTATTGTGAAAACTATGTTCAGCAAATGCTAGCCTTCCCTTGGCTGGAGGTATTTAAGCAAAGCATGGATAGCCATCTCTGAAGGATGCTATAGCTGCTGTAGTCTTCCTTCGCGTAGTTGAGGTTGGACTAGATTACATCTGAATGCCTTCCTAAACTATGACCTTACCACACTATGCCCCAATAGCACATTGGTCTGTTTCAATTCCAGCATTGCCATTGCCATTTTTTCCAGGTTCCCAACGCTCTGTATCACACTTTCTGTATCACTCTGGCCGGCCCCTCCCTAAACTGCAAACCCCAGGATTCCACAGAATGCTGAAAGTGGAATAATCGCACTGTAAGAGTAAAGTGCAGAAATGGCCTGAGTCTCTCAAGAAAACACATGTATACTTTACGTGATGTTTATTGGAACACAAGAGGCCAGTTAACAACTGTTGCTGGAGTCAATCGTCTGCGTCACCCATTTGGTTATATAGTAAGAACACAATAGTTCATTTCCCTCCATGCACAATGCCCACTGGTAGCTTCTCCAGGTTCCTGCCTCCCCCTAAACTTCTAGATCATATTCTCTGTTGTTGAAATAGTTCCTCTCTATTAGTTACTTTGAACCTTTGAATCTCCTGCTCTGTCCTTTGATTTTCCACCTACCTCCCCTACCCACTTTTCTGCCCCTTGCATCCTCTGACTGCTGTACAAACTGTCAAACACACAAAACAAATAGAAAAATCAAAACACAAAGCCGCTGAAGTCCGGTTTTGAAAAACTGAGGTTAGACAGTTGTGTGCTTTTTCAAGTTGTTTCCAACTTATGGTGACCCTAAAGGGAACCTGTCAGAAGAGCTCTTGGCAAGATTTGTTCAGAGGGGGTTGCCTTGGCCTTCCTCTGAGGATGAGAATGTGTGACTCACCCAAGGTCACCCAGTGGTTTTTCATGGCTGAACAGGGTTTGAATCCTGATCTTCATAATTACAGTCCAGTGCTCAAACCACTACCCCATGCTGTCTGTCTGTTAAACAGAACACATTGTGTTTCTCCCTGTGTTTAAGGCATCTGGTGCTGTTCAACATCTTTGTAAACGACTTGGATGATGGAAAACAGGACATGCTTATCAAGTTTGCAGATGACACCAAATTAGGAGTTGTTGCTAAAACCCTGGAGGACAAGATCAGAATTCAAAATTACCTTAACAGATCAGAGAGCTGGGTCAAAACTAACAAAAAGAACTTCAGTGGGTAGAAATGTAGGATAAGACACTTGGGCTGAAAAAATGAAATGCACAGATATAAAATGGGTGAAACCTGGCTTGGTCACAGTACATGTGAAAGGGATCTAGGAGTTCTAGTGGACCACAAGTTGAACATGAGTCAACAGTGTGATGTAGCAGCTAAAAAAGCCAATGTAATTCTAGGCTGCATCAGTAGGAATATAGTTTCTAGGCTGCGTGTAGTAATAGTACCCTCTATTCTGCTTTGGTTAGACCTCATTTGGAAGTCCAGTTCTGGGAACTATAATTCAAGTAGGACATTGACAAGCTGGAACATGTCCAGAGGCCTGGAGACCATGCCCAGTGAGGAGCAGCTTAGGGAGCTGGGTATGTTTACCCTAAGAGGTGACATGATAGTCATGTTTAAATATTTGAAAGAATGTCATACAGAAGATTAAAGAAATTGTTTTTTTGCTGCTCCAGAGACTTTTCACAGAGCTGGGGAGCGGGGATCATGCAAGCAGCCTCCAGAGAGAGGCTCTCGCGTCCCAGTTTCTTCAGCTCTGCAGCTGCCGCCCGCTTGCATGAGAGCCCCGCCTTTTCCTTCCGCAGTGCAGTCTGGGAGTTTCCCAGGCTGCGCTGGGGCAGGAAGCGCGAGCGCCACAGCTCTGGAGCTTCACACGCATGGCAAGTGTGCGCAGGGCCCCGGAGCAATGCGTGATTGCGCACCATTTTCAGCTCAAAGCCGAAAGTAAAAAAGTGTGCGAGCGGCGCCTGCCAGACCCTGGAGCATCGCGCGATTGTGAGTGTGTCGTGTGGACCGCTCCTCACATTCACACGATGCTTGAGGGGCCCTTTCGCATGGCAAATGCCGTGCGGAAAGGGCCAAAGGCATGGAGCAAGGGCTTCAAACTACAGGAAAAGATATCCTACTTAAACATTAGGAAGAGCTTCCCAATGTTAGGAAGAGCAGTTTGGCAGTGGAATCTGCTGCCTGGGAGTGTGGTGGAGTCACCTTCTTTGGAGTTTTTTGAACAGAGGCTGGATGGCTGTCTGTTGGAGTGCTCTGATTGTGGGTTCCTGCATGGCAGAATGAGGTTGGACTGGATGGTCCCTGGGGTCTCTTCCAGTTCTGTGATTCTGTGATTCTACATCTGGTAGCTGCCCTCAGGTGAATTGTTTGTCTGACTTGGGTAAATACTTTAACCATTCAAAAGTGGCACCAAATGGTGACTATGGATGGGAGTGTCAGGGATGGGTTGTGGACCTAGGATGAATCATGTCAAAATAACCAGTTGAGACCAAAGTGTGAAATAGGAGAATTAGGACCGGGGAGCAAGCCAAACATCAGAAATAAATAATAACCAAGCATAGCATAGTATAGCACAGCACAGAATAAATAGTAACTGTGTTAATCTGTATCATTAAGGGACCTTGTAGCACCCTTGAGACTAATTGAGAAAAAGAAGTTGGTAGTATGAGCTTTCATAGACTTAAGTCTACTTCATCAGATGCAACTTCTTTCTCTCGGTCTCAAAGATGCTACAAAATCTCTTTGCATGTGGCTTGCATCAAATTTGTAGTTCCAACCAGAATGACTGATTAAATCCACGCTATACAATTATAGTGTTTTGATGCCACATTAGCTGCCATGCCTCTGTGTTACTGCCCTGGCTAGCCCAAGCATTGGGGGATATAAAAGGATATCTCTTGATATCAATAATTCGGCCTCACATACCCATTCCCTTCCACGTGCTTGCGAAGCTCCCGGACAAGCACGCACACAGGCTCGGCCGATAATCGCCGTAATATTCCAACACAATACAGGCAGGCCAGAAATAGCCGACTCGCAGCTTCAGGAGACCTCAAGGCAAGTACCTCCATTAGGTATGCACGCAGCTTTCAAAAGATCCTCTGCCCCGCACTGGCAGCTTGATGATCTGACTATACAACGCTCAAGTACTCCACGTTTGCATACCGGCTATCCTATTGACAATTTGGCTATAACTCAATCATTCAAAGATACCTTTCGGAAGCTTTATCTCCAGCCCCAAATCTATTGTTTTCCCCAAGTCCGACCTAGCCTGCGGTCACAATTCTCCTTATAAAAACCCCTGACTTTGAGCGCTTCCTTGGATCGCTTTTGGCTTCCACCCCGCCTTGCTGTCGCTTTGTCCAGCGAGCCTTCCCCTCAGCTCCACGTGCTGAGCTCCACACTCTCCATCTTCTCCACTTCCAACCGGGCTTCAGGACAGGTGAAGTATCACCCAAACCAACAATTCCTCTAAAAAACCCTCTATCCCACTCCAACCTTAATTTCCTTAGTTATCTTGTGTGAGTGTGCTGCATACACTGTTTGTCTGTATTTAATAAAGATCACAATTATTCTTACACTCCGGTGTGCTCCTTGACTCAGCCTGACCCCGTAGACATAGGGTTCAAGATCCTGCTAAGTTACCCTGCCTCTCGTAACGCTAAAGCAGTGCTCTGAGCTAATTTTCCCCACCTACTGTTGAGCACATTTTGGTGTCCCTCACAGGACCCCCAGTAAACAGGGTAACATCTGCCTATGGAATCTTGGGATTTGTAGTTTGGTGAGATATTTAGAATTCTCTGACAGAGAGATCCAGTTCCGTCCGAAGAACTGTAAGTACATTCCTAAACTACAAACCTCAGGATTCTATGGGACAGGTCAATAACAGTTAACGAGGTATCAAACTGCTATAATTTTGCAATGTGGATACATTCAATGAGAGTTATTAAGTCAAAAGTAATGTAAGTTCCATTGACTCTCACTGACATTATCAGTTGGATTAAATCCTACTTTGTTTATCAGTACCAGTATATACCTTTAGCCATTTCCACACTGCACTGTTATAGTGCTATTAATCTACTTTCAAAATTCTGTGGCGTTCTGGGGTTTGTAGTTTACTGAGGCCAAAGAGCTCTCTGGCTGATCATTCTAAATGCCCTTCCCTAAACTACAGATCCCAGAGTTCTACAGGATATTAAAAGTGGAATAGCACTATAACACTATATAGCACTCTATGTAGTATGGAAATGGCCTTTGACTCAGTTTAGGAAAGTAATGCAAGAACAATTCTGAACAATACGAATTTTAAGAGGTCTTGCCCTCACCAGCCATTCTGTTTCCTTAAGATGATGTCACTGCCCGTCTAACTGTAGTTTGTCTTGGACTGAGAGTGTCTCAGTTTAATTTACTTGCGCCAAGTCCTTAGACATTACAAAATACAGACTCCACAGACAGGAGCATGACCACACAAAGTAACACCACTTAACCTGTATGCCTATCAAAGTCTATACAGACACTTCAAAAAGTGGAATAAAAAAGTGCTCTGCATTCTCATTTAAATTTTAATTCATTCATTAATTCACTGAGCATGAATTAGTCCAGATGAAGAATGCCAGGCTTGCATGTCTATCTTTCCTTCAGACAATAATAATGTCATAGTTTCATTAATAGACCTTCTTCCCTAAATCCCCAACATATGAAATGTTGCCCTTAATACAATGTACAAAGGACAGTAGATAATAATATGTGCTATATCATCAACTTGCCCTACCTTTGAAGGTCAAAATGGAGTCTATTTTGAATCTTCCTTCTAAAATATCAGAAGACTTGAGATTCAGTCTGGCTTTAGTAAAAGACTTTGATGCACCTCTGTTCTGTGGGCTTTTGTATATCCTCAGATATAGAAAGGAGATGCCTATAAACTGGTGCACTTCGCCGGCAACAGCTCCCCAAGACTTCATGAAGAGACATTGGCCATTTCCACACTAGACTGTTATAGTGCGATTATTCCACTTTCAACATCCTATGGAATCCTGGGGTTTTCAGTTCAGGAAAGGGCCATTGAGGATGTTGAAAGTGGAATACTAGCACTATAACAGTCTAGTGCGGATATGGCCATCTTATACCTTGCCATTTAATGGAAGATGCGGAGGCCTCAGAATGAGACCAGCTCTCTTGTGATGGAAACCATGCACCCCATTCCCAAAGATCCTGGAACCTCCAGTTTTTTAGCTGAAAAAACAAAGTTATTTTTATCAAAAAGACAGATTTAAAGGGCAAAAAACCTTGTTGCAGTTATTACATGCTGCTTTGTGGCACTCCCCCTGAAACAGCCAGAAACTACCCCCTCCAAAAAAACCAGCAAGGCATGACTGGAAGTGACCTGTCGTCCCTTCCAGTCACCCAAAATGATGCCACATTGCTCTCTGGAGTTCCAGCTCAGCTAAAACTCTGACACCACCAGCCTTCTGGGCTCAGGAGCATGGCCACCTTTAGCCTATGTGCAAAGGATGTACTCATCAAAACCACTGAAGTAGAAGTTTTACCCTTCCGCTTTGTTTAATTCTTCCTTTCAGTTGTCATAATGGGCTCGCAGTGGTTAGCCTGAGCATCTCATCTTTCCAAACCCTCTGAAAATCATGAGGAGGCAAATGTTTTCCAAGTTTCTCTGCCATTTGTTCCCCTCTGTTTTCTTATTCCCACCAAAGCTCTTGTAAAATCAGTCAATAGCTACAAGCATTACAATCAGCCAGGGAAGGCTTAGCCTTTGGAAAATACACTTTGCACTGTTGATTTCTGGATGACATTTCAGACCAAAGGGAACCTCAAGCAACTTTCAGAGTTCTTGATTAAAAAAGGATTCTTAAGATATAAACCTCAGCAGCTCAGCATTAAAGGAGACTATAAAATTGGTCCTCCGAAGTCCGTGACATCTACTCTTCAATTAAAGAGAGCCATTCTCTTAACATTTGCTTTGCTGTCAACTTTTGCATGACATTTTGTTGCTGCAGCGTAAATAGGTCAAGCTTGGAATCAAGCTGTTTCTGCCCAGATTTTGTTTTTCTGTTTTTGCAGCTCTTGGTAGGGTTGTGAACTATTTAGAAGGGGGATTAGATTTGAATTAGGATGAAGATCATCCAGATTTACCATATGAAAAGTCCTGGGAGTGGGGAAGACCCTGAATGGGGAGGGGAATCTGCTATGGGAGGGATGCCAAGCTTTACAACCCTTGTGGGAGTATTTTTAGCAGTGGTGGGGTGGCTTCTTAGGCTTGTCTTTTAGCTTTGTTTTGCCAACACTACAAGCGGAGGTGAATTCCAGAAATTCCCACTAATCCACTTGTAACCCAGGCACATCTCAATTTTGTGGCATTTGAAGAAAGAGACTGCATCTCATTTATTCAGGAGTTAAGGGAAGCTTTTTCACACTAAAGGCTGGCTAAGATTAGAAGGAGAGATGCATCTAGGGAGAATATTTTATTTATTTATTATTTGCCAGGAAATTTTTTTAGTGTGGCACAGACTGATGCTGGTGGTTTCACTGTGTTACTTTGTCACTCTTGAGATGGAGTGTAATTATAAAATATTTCAAGTCTGATTGGTTGCACCTGCAGTCTGTAAAATCTTGCAAAATGGATCAGAACCAAGAGTTTTGTGAAGACAGCTGATCCTTCCCAAACTTGCACAGAACTATTCAGGCTGTTAACTAAATAGCACACTTGTTCAAAATCAGTCCAAAAAAAAGTGCATTCAAAAGCAATAAATAAATAAATAAAATGTTTTTTTTAGGGACGGGAGTACCTAAAGTAACTAGCTGAGTCCAAACTGTGCTACAGGTTTTTTTTTATCTTTGTCTCATTGGTTACCTCATTTTTGGTGATGTTGACATATAGGTTTGTCTATTTGCAGCTGACAGACTGACTGAATACAAAAAGGACTCAGAAGTGCCTTACTATAGGGAATTACAATGGACTTGTGGTGAGAGTGTGCTGTATTCCAAATAGTATAACCCAAAATTTGAAAACAAAAATCAATTAGTAGTTCTTATGAGAAGGGATGCCCAAGGCACTGTTCGTTTTCACCTTTCCCCACTCATGCCAATCCATCAATTAGCTGGTAGCAGCAAATGATCTATAGGACACACTGTAGCAGCATTTAGAACTGTTTAACATTTGTGATACATTCCAGCCCTCAGCAGTGGTTATATACAAAGCCTACTTGTTCAAATACACCATGCACATTTCCTTGTTATTCTCCTCTCCTTTTCACTCATAAATATGGCAGGGATGCCCTGCAACCTGACACAGATAACAGATACTTGATTTGACCACAATATGTGTGAAAGGGGTCTTGCTGGACTACAAACTGAACATGAGTCAGCAGTGTGACGCAACAGCTAAAAAAGCCAATGTGATTCTGGGCTGCATCAACAGGAGTATAGTGTCAAAACGAAGGGAAGTAATAATACCACTCTACTCTACTGTGGTTAGACCTCACCTGGAATACTGTGGCCTGTTCTGGGTACCAGAATTCAAGAAGGATATTGACAAGCTGGAACATGTCCATAGGAGAGTGAACAAAATGGTAAAAGGCTTGGGGACCATGGTCTGTGAGGAGTGGCTTAGGGAGCTGGGTATGTTTAGTCTGGAGAAAAGAGAGAAAAGAAGGTTAAGAAGTGACATAGCCATGTTTAAATATTTGAAGGGATGCCGTATGAAGGATGGAAGAAGCTTGTCTTCTGCTGCTCCAGAGACTAGGACAAGGGGCAATGGATTCCAACTACAGGAAAAGAGATTCCACCTAAATGTTAGGAAAAACTTCCTGACTGTAAGAGCTGTTTTACAGGGGAATATGCTGCCTCAGAGTATAGTGGAGTCTCCTTCTTCGGAGGTTTTTAAAGAGAAGCTGGATGGCCGTCTTTTGGGAGTGCCTTGATTGCGTATTCCTGCATGGCAGAAGGGGGTTGGATGGGATGGCCCTTGAGGTCCCTTCTAGCTATGATTCTGTGAATCCATGAAGCTTTGTGCTGGGTCAATAGGTATGGGATTTGGAACGTAAGTGCTTAACATTACCTTGTGGGGGTTTTGTTTTAAGATTTTTTTTAACTTTTAAGCAATCCCTAAGTTAAATTTGGTAGCTCTGACTGTTCTTTTGTGAATTCATGACTGTCAGCTCAAGGAAACTACTTGGACTCCTTTTTATGCTAAAAGAGACTAACATGGCTTCTTCTTTGGACCTTTCCACACTACACTGTTATAGTGCTACAATTCCACTTTCAACTTCCTGTGGACTTCTGGGGTCTGTAGTTTCCTGAGGCTAAAGAGCTCTCTGGCTCTTTAGTGCAAATCCCAGGATTCCACAGGATGCTGAAAGTGGAATCATAGCACTATAACAGTGTAGTGCGGAAATGCAAAACTGCTTAAATTGTAAGGTACAGTAATCATATTTATAGCCTGTCTTTCCTCCAGTGAGGTGGAAGCAGTAGACATGGCTCACCTCCATATAATCTTCACAACCACCCTGTGAGGGAGGTCGGACTGAGAGAGCGACTGCCTGACCCAGGCCCAAGGTCACCTAATGAGATTCATGGCTGAATGGGGACTTGAAAATGCTTTACCTGTGTCAAAATCCAACACCTTAATCACCATCCTGAGATAGGTGGAATGAAAATAAATATATGAATAAATAAATGTACCCCAGTTCGAGATTCAGGAATGTTTAATCTGGCCTCCAATTTTAAGCAGACTGATTCATTCCCCACTTTGTACAGATGTATCTGGATCAAAAGTCAATTATCCTTTGGGTACCATACTCCTTTGGCCTTTGCAATACAACATTCATCTGAAAATTGCATACAAAATGCGCCTACTCTTCAAGAACCATAACTGAGCATGTAACGTAGGGAGTGTTGCATACAGAAGTGGGTCTATTGTAGAAAGACATTTTTAAAAAAATCTGTGTATTTGGGAAGGAACAGTAACAACTGGTTAAATCAGGGGAAGCTGTGTAGAAAAATGAATGTAAATTTTTGTGCATTTTTTAAAATATCTCAGAATGGTGCCAAAATTGGACAGAAGAGACTTATTACTGAGCAGTTGTGAAACTGGCAGGAAATGGACATAGTCTGATTTGTACAAACCCAGATCCAGTTCCTAACACTGCTGCCATCATGGGATTTTACATAAATAACCATGGAAGCGATTCACTAAGTCTCCAAAAAAACCCAATCCATTCTCAGCAGTCGCTCCTTTCTCTCTCTGCGCAGCCCATTAAAATAGGTTTTGCGTAGAATAACATGAATTCCTTTTTAAAAGGTCTAACTGTTGAGAGCTGCTTTTAACAAGGGACTATATTGTTCTTGCAGCATATTGTTCTTCGCTATTCAGGAAGTTGATTACATTTTGAAATGCCTTCTTCCTCTCCTCCCTCTCCCCGGCTCTGCCTGGTACCCAAGAAATGAATGCTGTGAGATGAAGGGAAAAATCGTACCTTTTAACAGGAAAGAGAAGGCAGCATACAAAGCCATGGTCATCTGCTTGCATGATTCTGAGCAAACTCAGAACAATTTAAGAGAAGGGAGAAAAATCATGGCTTTCTCTAGCACGTAAAAATTCAAAAATGCAAAATGTGCTTTGTATATATTTGCAATTGGTAACCTGCTAATAGGGCAAAATTCACAACATGCTAATGAGCAAGGAGATATCCCCCACTCCCGTCATTTTGTCAGTTCTATAGGTAGAAGGCATTTGCTGTTGCTAGGCAATGGCATGGGGTGAATAGAAAAGATCATTTATAACTCATTTCCTTTCCTTCTAATAGAGAACTCAGATGGTGAGTGCCAAAGGCTATGTAGCCAAAATGGAGCCACTGGGGAAAAAAGAGAAGATATCACCAGCAGGTTAAGAGGACCTGGAGGTTGCAGAAATGCCTGCCACAAAACAAGAAGGAAAATATAAAGGATTTCTTTAAACACACCCTGCGCAAGCCAAGCGATGATTGAGCAGGTTTATTAAGCACAGAATGTTGAAAACCAGTTGGTAAAGACAAGAAAGTGTGAATGAAAGTGGTGGAATGGCATGGAGTATCCAGGAGAAGGATCCGACTAGCTGACTAGAACCCTGAGGCACTCCTATAAATTGAGGATGTGGTACATCTCTTGAAGACCTTGTTTGTCCTCCTCTCAATAGCAATCTATGATCCTGAGTGTCAGTCACTCAATCTGCCCTCCACTTCCACAGGGTTTAAGGGTGCAAGATCCTTGAAAGTGGAAAAAACCACAAATAAAAATAAAAATTGTGAATGCTTTTTTCCCCTTTAAACTGGGGAACTCTTTTCCAGGAATCTCTAAGTCCTCCAGCACAATTCTGTGGTCAACTTCTGGTAGAAATGGGCCATAGAGTCACACTGGAGGGCCTAGAAATTCCTAGAAAGAATTTTTTTTTCCTTGTGTCAGGGGCAAATACAGCAAGAATTTTCTAAATAAATTAAATAAAATAACCTGTGAAAAATCCAGTCTGCAAATGCTGAACCTGTGACAGCCAACTATACTGACAAAAGAGCCATCAATGTATGTTTTTGCATTTTCGAGGAACTCCAGAGCTGAGTCCACGTATATCCGATATGGTCTGGCTGAATGAGTTTCATAGGGCCAGCCCTCTAATAAGGTGTAATGAAGTGCCCACGTCAGCTGGCAGAGGGTGAGGTGTGTCAGGTCTGTCTCTTTCGATCTCTCTCTCTGTCTCAAACATACACACATAAACCGGCTGAGAGGTCTCTCTCACTCTCCTTCCCTCTCTCACACATGCACACTACAGTGTAAAGCATTTGGGGTGAAGCAAGCAAGGAAAGGAAGAAGGCTGTAGGAAATGTGGGGAAGAAGCAGGCAGAAGCAGCCATGCTAGAGGCCTGTGGAGGTGGCAGCAAATGGGGCAGCGTGCATTTTTTGCCTCGGAAAGCAGGTCACTTTGCACTGCCCTGGTCTCGTGGATCATGAAAGCTCCTCAGAGGAAGGCCATTTCCACACTACATTGTTATAGTGTTCTTACTCCATTTTCAACATCCTTTGGAATCCTGGGAGGGGGGGCCTTGAGAAATCTCAGCCAGAGAGCCCTTTGGCCTGGGTAAACTACAAACCCCAGAATTTCACAGGATGTTGGAAGTGGAATAATAGCACTATTACAATGTAGGGCAGAAATAGCTGAAGTTGTCGCTCCGCCGAAGTTCACAACGTAGCTATCATTTATCTCAGTGATATTCAGTGACTAGGGCCCTTTCCGCACAAGGAGGTTAAAACGAGCCAAGGCGTGCTGTCACGGAGGTCGTCCGCACCTTGGATCGGACTAGGTTCGGACTATTTACCTTAGTTCCTCACCTTAGTCTGATCCAAAACGCCCCCAAGTGGTCCTCCAGCGCACTAAGTGAAGACCGGAAAAATCTGGTCTTTCAATCTTCTGGAGCGCACCATTGCATTCCTGCTCACTTGTGCAGATGCGCAGGCTCGCGCCAATGCGAGCCTGCGATCAGCGGAGGGCAGGCTGTGGGCGTGGTCAGCGTCAGCGGTTGGTCTGGACCCGCGAAGAACAGGAAGCCGACATTTTCAGCCTGAGCAGTGCGGATCTACGGACCTCGCACTGCTCCGATTCGCCCTGCAGCAAACAGAGGAGCCCTGCGGAAGGGCTTAAGGGAAAGTCCGCGTTGCTTCGAAGAAAGAAGAACTGGTAAGCGACGGCACGGAGCGATTCACTCGCCTCGCGGAAAGGGCCTAGGATCTCTTTTCGGGAGGCCAGGGTGAGCAGGAGCAGAGGATCAAGGGACTACGCCTGACCCATGTACCAGTCTATCACAGGCCCGTGTAGGTTGCACTTCCAGATTAGAAGGTCACTTCCATTTTGGTGGGGTTTCTTTTCTATAATCATTTTATTCAAATTCAGATATAAAACAAACAATTATAACTGTCAACCTATTTGAAATATTTCTGATCTTCCACACTGATCTAGATTTCATTATCAATATTTCTTAACATGCTTAAAATATTGTACTACATTTTAGTGCTATTATTACTTGTTGATTCTTGCATTTCCATCTCCATATTCCCGTCTCATGATATATATCCTGTAGCCCCCTCATAATTTATCTTAAATCATGAATCGCAGATTTCCATCTGATGGTACCCAGCAATTACCCATTACAATTTGCCATTCTTTTTGTATCTCTTTGTCTGATTTCCCTTTTAATCTCTGAGAGACCATGTCAGCATTTTTGTTTTCAATCAGTGTACCCCACCATTGTTCTAATGTGGGTGTTTGCTGAGTTTTCCACATCTTTGCATATTCAATAGGAGCTGTTGTTATCATGTACAGTAATATTCTCCAGTACTTCTTTATACCAGTACCTTCTAATACATCAGTCATATTTAACAAATACAATTCTGGTAACTTAGCAAACTGTACTTTCATTAATGCACATATTTTGTTATGTATTTCAGTCCAATATTTCTTAGCTTTAGGACATGTCCACCACATATGATATATCGTACCGGCCTCATTCTGACATTTCCAACATTGTTCAGTACCTGTATTATAAATCTTTTTTAACTTATCTGGTGTCATGTACCATCTATGAAATAGCTTGTAATAGTTCTCTTTCAAATTCTGTGCTACTGTAAATTTCTGTGTTTTTTTCCAGCTCTGCTCCCAAGACTCTAATTGTATTGAATGTCTGATATTTTGTGTCCATGAAATCATTGTTGCCTTTACTGTTTCTTCTTGCCTTTCCTGATGTAGTATTTCTTGATATATTTGGGCAAGTAAATGAGGTGGATTTTCGAACAGCCATTTAATTACTCCAGTTTTCTCTTTAAGTTCAATTCCATATGTTTTTATATCCATCTGAAACCTTTCTGCTAACTGTCTGTAAGGAAACCAACTTAATGTTATTCACTCTTGTTCTAGTTTTTCTCTTGTTTTAATCTTAAAGTTGTTGGACGTTGATCTCTCAATTATATCGTTATATCGCAACCATTTATCTGTATCCGTCCATCTGCCAAAAAAAGCCTCTTGCGGTGAGACCCAGGTGGGGAGCTGCCGTAATCCTCCCAAATTTTCAGAAGCGATTTTCTGATAAAGTGATGTGTGAAGTTTTTATCTATTTTTGCTTTATCATAAAACATATAGGCATGCCACCCCATTCTCAGGTCTGCTCCCTCCAGTGCCAACTTTCTCGTGTCTTGTAGGTCTACCCAGTCTTTTATCCACGTAAAAGCCGCGGCCTTATAGTATATTTGAAAGTCTGGTAGTCCCATTCCTCTTCTACTTTTTAAGTCTGTCATAGTATTTTATCCTAGGTTTTTTCCCTTGCCATATAAACTTAGTTAGTTCTCTCTTCCATTGTATGAAAGGTTTCATGTTCGTTATTTTAGGAAGATTTTGGAACAAAAAGTTCATTTTTGATAAAACGTTCATCTTTATTGCAGCTATCCTCCCCATCATTGACAAATGCATGGAGGTCCAACTTTCCAAGTCTTTTGTTATTTCTTTCCATTTTTTTTCATAATTATTTTGAAATAACTCATTGTTTCTTTTGGCTATCCAAATACCTAGATATTTTACTTTTTGTCCTCTATTGAATCCTGTTTTTTGTACTAATTCCATCTCTTCTCTTTCAGTCATATTTTTGGTTAAGAAGACTGTTTTTTCCTTATTAACTTTAAAACCAGAGAATTCTCCATATTCTTGAACTGTATTAATCAATTTTTCAATACATTTCCCTGGGTCACCCAGTAAGAAGACCACATCATCCGCGAAAGCTTTTAACTTGTAATGATATTTCTTAATTTGGACTCCTCTTATTTCTTTATCTTCTCTTATAGCATTGTTAAGTATTTCCATTGTCATGATAAACAGCAGAGGAGAGAGGGGGCACCCTTGTCTCGTACCTCTGTGCAGTTCTATCATTTGTGTTCTTTCACCATTTATGACCAGTCGAGCTTGTTGTTGGCTGTAAATTGCTTCAATCCATGCAACAAATTTTTCTCCTGCCTGCATCTGTTTAACCGCCGTCTTCATGAATGGCCAGCTGATCATGTCAAAAGCTTTCTCCGCATCTACAAATATCACGGCCATTTTCCGTTCATTATGCTTTTCATAGTATTCAATTACATACTTCCATTTTGGTTTTGAGAGCTTTGTGGGCTAAATTAGAGTAGGACTAGACTCATACTTTGCTTTAGCTAAGAATTATGTCCCTGTCTCAAGACCCTGGAATGGCCTTGGTGTGTCACATCTTACCCACAGGCAACACTACTCTAAAACCTGAGCTGGCAATCCATCTATTTAGTTCGCCATTCCCTGGCCTGGCAGGAATAGTGAGAACACTGTAGGAGTTTTATGGTGGCATTGGGTTCGATTGTGACTTAGGTCCTTTCCGCACAGCACTGTTATAGCGCTATAATTCCACTTTCAACATCCTGTGGATTCTTAGGTTTGTAGTTTACTGAGGCCAAAGAGAATTCCAAATGCCCTTGCCTCAACTGCAAACCCCAGAATTCCATAGGATGTTGAAAGTGGATTAATAGCACTATAACAGTGTAGCGAGGAAATGCCCTTAGTAATACTTAAGAACAGACATGCTGAAATCCACGGGACTTGGGATCTCCATTACAGAAGACCTCCACCCCCACCCCAACTTTGGGGTTTTATATGGTTGACACATCCCACTTCCTCAAGTCCAGTCTAATTGTGCAAATTGAGTTCATTAATTGTTGTATTTTTTCTTCCACTATGTTTCAACCTTCACACCATTTGTTACAGTTACAACTGATCCGTTTAAAGTGCCAGACTTGGAACAGGGAGACCCAAGTTCAAATCTCTGCTTAGCCATGGAATTAGGCATATGAGTACGGGCCCACACAACCTCTCAGCAAACCTCCCTTTATAGGTTACTATGAGGATTAAAAGGAAAACCATATGAAGTGGACACATACATTCCAAGTGCAGTACAAAGAAAAGAACAAGAATAATATTATTAATATTATGCCATGCACAGATACTTCCAGTGGTGTTCTCATCAAGTCACTAATTTTTTGCCATCAGTGTTTTTACTGATGGCAAAAAGCTACAGATCCATAAAAACACCGCAAGACACTCCTGAAAGTGACTGCCATCTGAGTCACAGGCAAGAGGCAGAGGAAAGTAGAAAGTAGACAATCCATTCCATTGTTGAACAACTCTTACTCTTAGGTCCTTTCTGCACTACACTGTTACAGTGCTATTATTCCACTTTCAACATCCTGTGGAATGCTGGGGTTTGTAGTTTACTGAGGCCAAAGAGCTCTTTGGCTGAGAATTTTAAAGGCCCCTCCCTCAACTGCGAGTCCCAGGATTCCATAGGACATTGAAAGTGGAATAATAGCACTACAACAGTCCAGTGTGGAAATGGCCTCTGGTTCCATTAATGAAAGCTAAAATATGATTTGCCTTCTTTGCTGTAGTGGGCCACTCCAAAAAGGGCTTTCCTTTCTAGGAAACCTTCAGGATCAGCAGTTTGCTTTTTCAGTAGGTTGCAGCCTCTCCCCCAGTTGAACTTTAAATAAGCTGTGTTGCACCTCTGTGTAGCATCTTCAGAAGAATGGAGGCACAGTTGTGGGGAAGATGAAGCACGGAACTCCATTTCTACAGCTCACTTGCACATGCCTAAATGTGAATGAACCCCCTCCAACTCTGGATGTATGTCTGAATAAATAAAGGCCATTTCTGCATAGGCCCTTTCCGCACCTTACCTTTTTCCAGCGCTGGCGTGTGGGGATTGCACGAGCAGCCTCCAGCAAGAGGCTCTCGTCCCTGCTGCTTCAGCTCCGCACAAGCTGCCTGCTCACACAAGAGCCCCACCTCTTCCTTCCGCAGTGCAGCCTGGGAGTTTCCCAGGCTGCGCTGGGGCAGGAAGCGTAACCGGATCAGCTCCGGAGGCTCCACACACCAGGTAAGTGCACACGGAGCCCGGGAGCAATGCACGATCACGCACCATTTTCGGCTCAAAGCCGAAAATGAAAAGGTGCGTGATTGGCGCCTGCTGGCCCCAAGCATTGCGTGATTGTGAGTGCATCGTGCAGATCACTCCTCACAATTGTGCGACCCTTCAGTTGCACGGCAAATGCCATGCAAAAAGGGCCATAGTGTTATAGTACTATTATTCCACTTTCAACTTTCAATGGAATCCTGGGGTTTGCAGTTCAGGGAAGGGCATTTAGGATTCTCAGCCAGAGAGCTCTTTGGCCTCAGTAAACTACAAACCCCAGAATTCCAGGTTGAAAGTGGAATAATAGCACTATAACAGTGTAGTGCGGAAATGGCCAAAAGGTCAGTCTTTTTAAGGTAAAGAAAAAACACTGTTTTGATGGCATCCAAACAAGAGTGGGAACATATTAGGATTTTGTTATATATCAAAGGAACTGTTTGCCTCAAACCTTGGGCAGATTTTCTTCTCCCTCTCCTCGTTCACTAAGGTTCCATTTGGCTGAACTTCATCTCTTTTCACACACGCTGTTCATTCATATATGTTATTGCTGGGCAGGGTAAAATCATAAATACTAGGGTAAAATTACTCTCTAAAATGATTTCTGAAACTGAGAAGCAAAACACAATACATCTGTATCCATGGGGTGTAGAATTTCAATTCATTTATTTTTCAGAAAGCAGGCATAACTGTGTTTTCATAACAAAAAAGGAGGATATTTGGAATTTGGACACAACGGGGAGCAATATCTAGGACAAAATGTCATTTTGTAACCGTCGTAGCTGAAAGCTGGCTTTCTGTGGGGGGTCTATCTGTCTCTCTATTTTATGAAACATTTTTGTCTATTGTTTGCCTTCAGGTCTTATTTTCAGTGCTGGGGGGTCTGAATAAAACTTATGTTGCTGGCTATATAAGATGCTGTTCCTTGCCCAAAGGAAGACCTTTACAGTTATTAGATACTGCAGTTGAGATGTCTTGCTGGAATAATGCATGAAACCACCCAGTGCCACAACCCATTCTTTCTTGGAATTAGCACTCATGTTTCAAGGACAGAAGACAATGGGGAAATGATGATGATGATGATGATGATGATGATGATGATAATAGCAGCAGCAGCAGCAGCAGCAGCAGCAGCAGCAGCAGCAGCAGCAGCAGCAGCCACCAAATAGTACTGGTGGTCATCTATAATTTAGGCTGAGTGAACTATGCTACTAGAGAGGTGAAATCCCTCAATATAATTCTCATCTTATTTTTTGTGCATATCAGGTTGTGGGCCTTCTTTGTCCTCACATAGACATTTATTTACATCTTCTGTAACATGCACATTTATGCATCTGCTTGCGTAGGGTATGTTTCTTGCCCAGACCTTCCCTCTCCAATCTCCTATGGTTGCATGGATTTTTCAGTGGAATGCATTTTAGCTGTACAAATAGCAGGTCCCCTGTATGCACGTGACTGGTATCCATGGTTATCCCTGCACTTAGCCATGCTGAAATGCAGTCTGAAAACATTTTGCTCCCCTTCTTCTTGGACTACACTTTGTTGTTAATTTTTATGTTTTTATTAGCTGTGTGTTGGCTTTGGACTGCAAGCAGTGGCTGCAAAACCTTCTTTCTGTTAGATTCTAAAGTTCTGCCCAGTTTCAGGGTCTCTCTGCAAGATGCATGCTCATTTCAATGTCTACATTGTTCATCTCATTCAAAAAACAGCGCCTCGTTATTCACCTTTTTGTTATCCACAGTAAGTCAGGAAGCGTATCCCCCATGGATATGGGTAACTAACTGTATTTCAAAACTGTATATTTCATATCTACAAAGCGTGTTCAGAATGTGTCGCAAACTTTGCAGACATGTGAACTTCTGAGGCAAGGTGTGCGTTTCTTCACAAGCAATCTTTGAACCAGCAAAATGGACAATTGTTAATCAGAAGTGTTTTGCCTCTGAGCAAATTCAGAATATTGTATCTGGGCTATGGAATCAGTTCACTATCTCTATATCCCATTCTTAACAATAATTTAAAAAAAAAAAGAGCCCATGATCTTCAAAGATCACTGATAGAGCACATGGGATTTATGCATTCTCTGAATAATATTTTAAAAGAAAGACATAGGACAGGAAGGTGTGAATTAGCTAACTGTTGGATTAAATGGGTGAAAAGAGAAGGAAGTGGGTGAAAAGCAGAACGGAATGAGTGGTGTGAGAGAGGGAAGAAGCACATTGGGGAAGAACATGGCTGTAGCTACTAGAAGGCAAAACCAGAGCATTGCCCCTCAAATAAGAATTTTGCCTTAATAAAATTTCATTTCAGTCCCTACATTTATAGCATCGCAGTATCTTAAAACCTTTATTGGAGCATTTATAAATCATAGAATCATAGAGCTGGAAGAGACCGCAATGGCCTTCCAGTCCAACTCCCTTCTGCCATGCAGGAATACTCGATCAAAGCACTCCCAGCGAATGGCCATCCAACCTCTGTTTACAAACCTCCAAAGAAGGAGACTCCACCACTCTCCAAGGCAGTGCATTCCACTGTTAAACTGCTTTTACCACCAGAAGCAATTGGACAGTGGAAGAGACTGGGCAGCCTGCTGGAAGAGATAGGTCTTTAGTACTTTCGGAATCCGGACAACATTATTTTACTGTTGAGTCTCTTCTGGCAGGTCATTTCACAGGGCCAGCTGATGAGAAGATCCTCTGGGTGACCGTTGCCAGTCTAGTCCTGTCCGGTTTAAGTAAAAGGCCCTCAGAGGACCTGAGTGTACGGGGCAGATTGTATGAGAGGAGGCGATCCTATAAGTAGCTTGGACCCAAACCACATAGTGCTTTTCAAGGTGATAACTTTGATTTGCCCAGATAGTGGCAGCCAGTGGAGTGATTTTAATACCAATGTGATCACTGTTTATTTTATTTCATTTTATTTTCCTTTTGCTATGGGTCTGGATTTTTTTATATCCATACATGTATTGTTTTATGTATATATAATGGATGAAGTTTTTATATCTGTATATAACAATTGTGCATGTTTACTAGAAATATATTTAAAAAAAATTAAATGGTATCTTTTTCCATGCTGATTGAGTTAATTTTATTATTTCAAATCATTTTATTGTACTGAATTTTTAAATCTTATCTGTAGACCACTGGGATTCTGTCTGGAATAAGGCTCAGTGGTCAAATTGTTAAACAATAAATTTGTATACGCAAGTCTCTCTGGCAACCGCTTTAAATAGGGCATAAATAAACTAGAGGCAGACCCAACTTATGGAAACATTGTGATCCAAAACAGAAGGATGGTGCTAATAATTTCTTGCTAGAAGAAGAAGAAATTGTCTGTTTTATAAACAGTAACGCTTTTTGTCTGCCTTTTGATGCCTGCAATCTGTATGATAAATATCTACTCAATGCTTGTTTTCAGCAAAATGAATGGTGGTAATGAGCTCCTCTAGCTCTTTTGCCATGACTGATCAACCTTATTTATCCCCTTTATTCATCTACAATTTTACTCAAAAGCATTGCTTATGGAATAGAGTAAATATTTTATTTGCTTGAGTTCATATCAATGGCTTTCAAATGTGCATAGAGGGCTGGGAGGGTGGGGTGGAAATCATTACCATGTAAATTTTCCCCATGTAAATTATGAGCAAACAAAGCAGCCACTAAAACAGAATTTGCCCAGTGATGTTGCTGGAATAAATTTCAGCCTTCCAAATGAATAGTGGTGGTGAGGGTAGTGAGCTCTCTCCTCCTTAATCAGAAAAATGAGACTCCTTACTCTCTGACATGGAGCTTGTGTTTGCTCTGGAGAGCCTATGTTTCATTTTGGCTTCCCTTGTTTCCATGTTTTTTGTAAGAATTCTGAGTTGGATATGTGTGAGGGGAGTAACCAAGGCCATTTCCATACTATACTGTTATAGTGCTATTAGTCTACTTTCGATATCCTATGGAATCCTGGGGTTTGGGGAAGCCTTTAGACGTTTCAGCCAGAGAGCTCTTTGGCCTCAGTAAACTACAAGCCCCAGAATTCCACAGGATATTGAAAGCAGAATAATGAATAATGTGGTAATAAGACGTAGATGGCTTTCACCGCCTTGGTGGACCAACTGTGCCAGGAACTGGATAGCAGAGTTTGTCCTTTCTGATTCTGCTGGATTTCTTGGCTGCTTTCTGGGCTGCCTATCTAAAACTGAACTTGGAAGCACGCTTTTGCAGTGGTTTGGTCGTTCCTGGAGGGATGGGTTTAGAACGTGGTGCTGGATGTTCCCTGCCAGACGATCTATCCATTTGCCTATGATATCTTTTAGGCTCTGTCTCATCCCCCATGCTATTTAATATTTACATGAAACCACAAGATTACATGAAGTTACAAAATTGTCTGGAGATCTGGGATGTGGTGCTGCCAATATCTGATGACGCAAAACTCTATTTCTCCTTTGCATCTAAGGCCATTTCTGCCCTACACTTTTAGTGCTATCATTCCACTTCCAACATCGTACGGAATCCTGGGGTTTGCAGTTTAGGGAGGAGCCTTTTGAATTCTCAACCAGAGCGTTCTTTGGCCTCAGGAAATTACAAATTCTGGAATTCCACAGGATGCTGAAAGTAGAATAATAGCACTATAACAGTGCAGGGCAGAAATGGCCTAAGTCTGATGAGACTGCTCCAATTCTGAATAAATGTCTGGTGTCAATAATGAACGCAAGGATAGTGAACAAATTGAAATTCTGTCTGGACAGCACAGAGGTGCTCCTGGTTAAACAAAAGACGTAACAGAGTAAAGAGATTCAATTTATTTATTTATTCATTTATATCTTTCCTTTTCCCCCAATATTGAGACTCAAGGCAGCTTACAAAACACGCAATAAGTGTGTGTTATTTTTAAAAAATTAATAATCTAGAAACGATTTTATATGTTTATTTCTATTTTTTACAACCATTTAAAAATTCATTAAAAAACAGAATATACAAATCAACAAAAGAGTACATAATCAAAAGCCCATTGTAAGCCTGTCAGCAAAATCTTGGCGTTGTCAGAGGTTATCGAATGGATCTGCTGGAATTTTTAATATTTTACTGCCTATTTATTTTTAGTGAGGCATTTTAAAATGGTTTTAATTGGTATTTTAATAGTGTCTGTAACTTGTATATTAAAGCTTTTAATTTGTTTTTTTATTGGAACCTCATTGAATTACGATAGAACCTACCCTGCATCCCAAAGCTGGGAAAAGGGGAGGGTGTAAGTCAAATTAATTAATAAATTAAGAAACACAATTCATCATAGGGTGCAGCTGTAGCAGACCTGAACAGACTGCAGAGAGACTGTAACTCACCATCTGGGGCATTAGCTGGCAGATCCTGGCATGAAATTTTTTTTTTGAAAAATGAAATTGAGTTAGCATTGCCAGGTAGCTGATGTTCAAAGGACAGCTTGTTTGTTGAACTGTCTCAGCAGCTTTAGGACCTTTTAATGGAGATAAAGAACTAGATAAGAATCAGTACCCAGTGTAGTGTGTTATGATTGTAGCTAGGAAAAAATGGTGTCAGAGATAAGCCTGACAGAAAAGGGGACACTCTGCTCTCAATATTTATCATGGTCTTCTTTGACTTGACAAGCTGGAGCATGTCCCAAGGAGGGCGACCAAAATGGTGAAGGGTCTGGAAGCCATGAAACCCTATAAAGAGTGGCTTAGGTCGCTGGGGATTGTTTAGTCTGCAGAAGAGAAGGTTAAGAGGGGACAGGATAGCCATGTTTAAATATTTGAAGATATGTCATGTCAAGGAGGGAGTGGGCTTGTTTTCTGGTGCTCCAAAGACTAGGACAGAGAGCAATGAATTCAAGCTGCAGGAAAGGAGATTCCATCTGAACCTCAGGAAGAACTTCCTGAGGGTCAGAGCTGTCCGGCAGTGGAATGTGCTGCCTCAATGGAATTTGGTGGAGTCTCCTTCTTTGGAGGTTTTTAAGCCGAGGCTGGATGGCCGTCTGTTGGAAGTGCTTTGATGTGGGTTCCTGCATGGCAGAAGAGGCTTGGACTGGATGGCCCCTGGCCATAGATGAACGCTATGATTCTATGAGTTCAAACTGAAGAAGAGGCAATCTTTTAAAACAAAAAATATTAAAATTAGTGCAGAAGGAATGCATCTACATCTCCTTAATTTGTTTAACCTTATCACTGCTGTTGTTGTTGTGTGCTTTCAAATGGTTTCCAAGATCTCTTCAGAGGGGTTGCCTTTGCCTTCCTATGAGGCTGAGTGAGTGCAACTTACTCAAGGTCACCCAGTGGGTTCCCATGACCGAGCAGGGATTTGAACCTGGGTCTCCAGAGTCATAGTTCTATGCTCAAACCACGATACCACACTGGCTCTCTAACCTAATAAACCGTTTCTTTTAATAGAGAGCACAGGGAAATGTGTACTGTAAATTTGATTTTAGGAGGATTCTCTTACTTGCCTTTATTACACTGGAGCCCTAAAAACTGTAAATGTCTATTAGTGCATTAACTCAGCAATGATATAATATGTCCCCCCTGCTCTCTGCCACAAAAAGCTGGAGAACAGGGGAGGGAAGAGGAAAAGAGATGGAAGGAAAATCCATGCCTATTCATAAATACAGATCACTGCAGTGTGTTGAAAAGGGGTCCTGAATTAAAAGCCATGGCATGAAAAAAGGAAGACATAAGGGAATTAATAGTATGCAAGGTTGGAGTACAGGGAGAATTCTCAAAGAGAATGCCTGCTTTGCTTCAAGTAATATATTTTCTTGTCATTATGCAAAGGCCTTAGCTTTGGTGCCTTGGGGCCAAGTCCATCAGAAATAAGCAAGATGAACTTGAACTCTTAATACAACAAAATAAATATGATTTAATAGGCATCACTGAAACCTGGTGAGATGAGTCTCATGACTGGAATGTAGGAATAGGGAACGTATAACCTATTTCATCGAAACAGATCAAACAAGAAAGGAGGAAGAGTAGCTTTATATGTCAAGGATGTTTTCATCTGTGAAGAAATCCATGACTTAAATCCAGGAAGCCAGATCGAGAGCATCTGGGTAAGAATTAAGGGAGTGAAAAACAATAGGAATGTCATTGTGGGGGTCTACTACAGACCTCCAAGCCAACCTGGTGGTTTGGATGATGCCTTCCTGGAGCAGATAACCACACGTTCAAAAAGGAGAGAAGTAGCAGTAAGGGAAGATTTCAACTATCCTGACATATGTTGATGATCAAACTCTGCCAAGACCACAAGGTCCAACAAGTTCCTCACTTGCCTTGCAGACAATTTCATGGTTCAGAAGGTGGAAGAGGCAACAAGGGGATCAACTATTTTAGATCTGATCCTGACCAACAGGGAGGACCTTGTTAATGGGGTGGAAGTGATGGGATCCTTAGGGGGGAGTGACCATGCTCTATTGGAATATGTCATTCAGCGGGAAGGGGAAGCCCAGTGTAACCAGGCACACATTCTAGACTTTAAAAAAGTTGATTTCTGTAAACTTAGGGAATCACTGGCTGAAATTCCATGGTCAAGAATACTAAAAGAGAAAAGTGTTCATGACGGATAGGAGTTTCTTAAAAGTGATGTTACCCTGATTTCTGGGGTCCCTTGGGGGACACCTCAATGTGCTCCATGTGATGCGGAATGGAAACTAGCCAGGGCACAAGCAATAGCAATGTGAGACCAGGGTAATCTAGCGGGGTCTTTTTACCCAGCTTTTACGGGGTCAGGCCAAGCCAAAAACCAAATGAAAATGTCTAATAAATGATTTTATTGAATGAAAGTCTCACACATCAAAGCAATCACTCACACACTCACTCAAGACCTATTAAGAAGTAAAAGAGAGGAAACTAGATAGGGGAATATTGAGGGGGTTGTAGCTGGGGTAATACTGCACCTTTTCCTGAAGTCCTTGGTCCGGGAAAAACAGCAGAGAAGTGGGGCTCAGCATGGAGAGGGCTGAGGGGATTACTCAATGGACAGAGCAACAGTCTGCTGGGATGACCGGGAGTGATCCAAAGAACCACTCAAAAACTGGGGCTATCTGTGGGGGAAAAAGTACCTGGAGGGCTAATCCTTTCCTGGGGAGAACAAAGGGTATTGCAACGGAAAAGAAGCTCCACAATGGCAACTCCTTTTGCATGATGAGATCACAAGGTGTTGCCAAAGTTTCAGGATCTTCAGTTGCATTGGGTTGTGGTGTGACTTTATGTAAATGGTCCTTGCCTGATAGGATTTTATTGTTATTGGTGCTCAACTTGGGGCAAAAATGTTAATCCCCTCAAGTCGGTTTCTCAGGAGCTGAGGACCCTTTGTCTTCAGTGGGTTTGCACACCTTGAGATCTCCTGGGGCTATGTGACTGGGGATTTTACTGGCCTGACCTGGTTTTCGATCGTTCGACTGTGGCTGCCTTACATGCCCATCCGGGTGACCTCTCAGGCACGTTGAATCATATTTTAATATCAAAATTGTAGACCCCGGGACAGGGTTTACCAGTGAGATAATAGTGAGATATTGAAGACGCAATTTAAAACTGTGCGAATAAGGAGGAAAAATGACAGGTGTCTAAAGAAATCAGAATGGTTGACTAAAGAACTGTCAACTGAGCTAAGTGTTAAAAGAAACATGTACAGGAAATGGAAGAATGGTGAAACCACCAAAGAGGAATTCAAGCAAATAGCCAGGATATGTAGGGAGAAGGTCAGAAAAGCTAAAAACAGTAAAAAGGGCTTTTTTAGACATGTCTACAGCAAAAGGAAAAACGAGGAAATGATAGGGTCACTGTGCAGAGAAGATGACCAATTAATAATGGGGAAAAGTGAGAAGGCAGAACTACTCAATACTTTCTTTGCTTAAGTTTTCTCCCAAAAGGGAAGAAGTACTCAACCTGGGTGGTGGGGAGCAGATGGGGAAGTGGGGGAAATGCAGCACAGAATAGATAGAGAAGTAGTATAGGAATACATGGCTACACTAAAGGAATTCAAGTCTCCAGGGCCAGATGAATTACATCCAAGGATATTAAAATGAACTGGCAGAATTAAGTTCAGAACCACTTGCAATAATCTTTGAGAACTCTTGGAAAACAGAGAAGCCACAGCAGACTGGAGAAGGGCAAATGTTGTCCCCATCTTCAAAAAAGGAAAGAAACAGGACTCAAATAATTATTGCCCAGTCAACCTGACATCAATACCAGGAAAGACCCAAGAGCAGATCATTAAACAGTCAGTTTGTAATTACATAGAAAGCAATGCCATGATCACTAAAAGTGACTTGTTTTTGAGAAAGATGTGTTTCTCAAAAACAAGTCATGCCAGACTAATCTTTTCTCTTTTTACGATAGAGTTTCAAGCTTGATAGATAAAGGGAATGCTGTGGAAGTAGCATATCTTTACTTCAGTAAGACCGTTGACAAAGTTCTCCATGACATTCTTGCAAAGAAGCTTATAAAATGCAGGCTGGACAGGGCTACTGTTAGGTGGATTTGTAATTGGTTGACTGACCAAACCCAAAGAATGCTCACCAATGGCTGCTTTTCATCCTGGAGAGAAGTGACTAGTGGGGTGCCACAGTGTTCTCTCCTGGGCCCTGTGCTATTCAACATCTTCATCAGAGACTTGGATGAAGGAGTAGAGGGCATATTGGTCAAATTTGCAGATGACACCAAACTGGGAGGGGTTAATACCCCAGAGGACAGGATCAAATTTCAAAATGACCTTGACAGATTAGAGAGCTGGGCTAAAGTTAACAAAATGAATTTCAACAGAGAGAAGTGTTAGGTCATACACTTAGGCAGAAAAAATGGAATGCACAAATATAGGATGGGGGACGCGTGGCTGGATAGCAGTACGTGTGAAAGGGATCTAGGAGTCTTGGTGGGCCATAAGCTGAACATGAGTCAGCAGTGTGATGAGGCAGCCAAGAAAGCCAACACAATTCTTGGTTGCATCAATAGAAATATGGTGTCTAGATCAAGGAGGGTAATGGTACCACTCTATTCTGCATTGGTTGGACCTCATTTAGAATACTGTGTCCAGTTCTGGGCACCTCAATTCAAGAAAGATATTGACAAGCTGGAACGTGTCCAGAGGAGGTTGACCAAAATAGTGAAGGGTCTGGAAGCCATGCCCTATGAAGAATGCCTTAGGGAGCTGGGGATGTTTAGTCTGCAGAAGAGAAAGTTAAGAGGGGACATGATAGCCATGTTTAAATATTTGAAGGGATGTCATTTCGAGGAGGGAGCGGGATTGTTTTCTGCTGCTCTGGAAACTAGGACAGGGAGCAATGGATTCAAGCTGTAGGAAAGGAGATTCCACCAGAACCTCAGGGAGAACTTCCTGATGGTCAGAGCTTTTCAGCAGTGGAATATGCTCCCTGGGAGTGTGGTGGAGTCTCCTTCTTTGGAGGTTTTTAAACAGAGGCTGGATGGCCATCTGTCGGGAGTGCTTTGATGTGGATTCCTGCATGGCAGGGGGTTGGACTGGATGGCCCCAGTAGTCTCTTCCAACTCTATGATTCTATGATTCTAAGTTTGTGGAGTGGCTTCCCAAGAGAAACCACATTGGCTGCTACCCCATTTGAGCTTCTGTTTGAGCAGCTAATTGAGCAGCTTCCCCATTTGAGCTTCCAATTGGTCAGCTGACCATATTATTAAATTCCAAAATAAGAATCATCCAGGCCATAGTATTTTGGATTTCTACGTACAGCTGGGCAATGAAGAAAGGGAATCAATTCATTTGAAATGAGGTGCTAGGATAGAGTTCTATGGATACAACCCGCTACCAAAAAAGGGAAATACATCAGTCTGAGAGCGTATCAAGCCTGAACTCTCATTGGAAGCCAAAATGGCTAAACTGAGGCTATCATGCCTTGGTCATATCATGAGACAATATGACCAAACTGAAAAAGATGATAATACCTGGAGAAATGAAAGGTAGTAGGAGAAGATGAAGGTCGCATTACAGATGGATTGATTCAATCAAGGAAGCTACGACTCTTGAGTTTGCAAGACCTGAGGAGGGCAGCTAATGACTGGTGTTCTTGGTGATCTCTCATTTGTTGGGTCACTGTACACTGAAGTCTAATAACAATATAACTGATTCAACCTAATAGTCTCAAAAACCAAAAAAAGTTGAGTTCAGTCCTTCTATTTCATCCTATGTCCTTTCTCAAGGGGCACAATGTTTTCTATTGAGAACTTTTGAACCAATCCTGCCTCATACTATCAATACCAAAAAGTGCACTTGAAGATTCCCTCAATCCTTCAATTCTATGTCTGCAAAGGGAGGATATAAACAAAATGACTGATGGATCAATTGATCGAAGCAGGGATGTAATGATTTATAACTCAGGCTCTTAACCACCACACTAGGGCCATTTCCACATTAGACTGTTATAGTGCTATTATTCCACTTTCAAAGTCCTATGGAATCCTGGGATTTGCAGTTTAGGGAGGGGCTTTTGAGGATTCCATAGGATGTTGAAAGTGGAATAATAGCACTATAAGAGTCTAGTGTGGAAATGGCCTAGCTCTAATGGTTTCTGTGTCGGGTAGCCCTCCATATTTTAGTTATGGGACATGTAGTAGGAGTTAAGTAGCAGCTTGCTTGTAACAAGGTATGAGAACCAGAGACTGTTAGATAAACAAAGCTAGGAATGTAGTGATAAGTGCTGCCAGGCTAAACAAGAACTTCAAGATCTCTTGCGGGCGGGATGAGAAACTCTTTGTCTTTTATGTTTTGAATTTTGCTAATTGCCTCCAGTTCATTCACTGGTTATTGTATCACGCTCCTAATAAATAGTGTTCATAGTGTTCATAGTTCACGCTCCTAAAAAATAGTGAATTCAGTTCCTGACAGAGTGAATGAACTGCTGTAAAAAATATTAACAATATGTTTCAAAAAACTGAAGAAGAGCCTGAAGAAAAGGGAGCATCCGGCAGAGTCCTCAAAGCTCCAGGTGAGGGAATCGCCAAAGGAGACGAGACAGTCCCCAGCTGGCTTCCTGATACAAGACCCAGGACACAGCCTTCGATTCTTCCATCCACCCCAACTGGAGGCCAAACCTGGGCCTGGGGAAAGAGACAAGAAACTGCTCAGCGCCAACGTCGCTGGGCTATACAAGATGGGACACATCAATTGTCGAGAACAGCTTGATGGAACAACTTTTAGCCAGAGAAGAAGAAGTGGAAACGCAGCAAAAAGAAATTTCTAAACTAAGAGCTCAGCTACATGACTGGAGACTCCTAGTGCCTCAGGTTGGATGCACGCCGCCCCAGGTTCAAGCAGCAGCGGCTGCTCTGGCGGCTGCAGCACCTGCACCTACCAGGATACCGGCACCATAAGTGGCGCCCCGGCCTTTTTGAGAGTTGAAAACCATGTACGATGGTGATGGAGCCACCCTGACATACTTTCTCAACATGGCCTCTAAATATATGATCAACTACGAGAACAGTTTCCCAGATGATGCCACCAGAGTCAGATACCTGAGCCAGCACCTCAAAGGAGAAACAGCAGAGTGGATTGCCAGCCTGTTCGACTCACGAGCTGAAGAAACAGCCGACCTGCAGCTGTTCATGCATCGACTTAGAGAAAGATTCGAGGATCCTTTCTTTCAAGAACAAGCCAGATACAAACTGAGAAAATTGTGCCAAGGAAAAGGAACCGTTGGCGAATACGCCCAAGAATTCAGAAAGCTAGCCACTAAGGTCCCAGAATGGAAAGACGACATCCTCAAGCAATTTTTCCGAGACGGATTGAACCCCACCATCTTAGATCGCTGCTTGACCCAAGGGGACCCTGCCAGTGTCTTGGGATGGACAAAACTAGCTGGAGAGAAGTGGAAAGCATCATGGAGAGTGTCCAGCTTGCCGAGCAGAGACAAGCACAAGAAAGTGGTCGCCGAACCCCAACACCCCAAAAAACCACTTTCCTGAGCATGGAGGAAAAGAAATAACGACTCAAAGAAGGCACCTGCTTCCAATGTGGAAAAAAAGGCCACATCGCCAGCGAATGCCAAGGATCGAAGAAACCCACTGAAGAAAAGTCGGGCACCCCCACCATCTGACCTGTATCCCTCAAAGCTTACACCCCAAAGCCGCCAACCGAACTTGCCACTGGTGGAACCGCTGCTGGAACTTGCAATGGCGAGGACAGCCCACTGACCACGTCCAACTCGGATAGCAATGATTGGGATCCCGATCAGTTCGCAAATGTAAGTACAAGTAAAACTCATCATGTATATGTTACAGTAACCTTACAAGGAAATGATGGAAAACTACAAATGTACAGGGCCTTAGTTGATTCAGGCTGCACAACTAGTTTATTGAATCCCACTGTGGCCAAAGAACTTGCAGTAAAGTTTGAACCCCTAAAAAAGGCCGTCAAGTTATCTCAAATGGACGGCTCACTCATGGCAGGGGGCCCTGTACAGGAGAGGACCAAAACCATCCCTGTTCAAGTGGGAAACTTACGGGGCACTTACGTTTCCTAGTGCCCACCAATATCAGGTTTCAAGTAGTTCTTGGGTATGACTCGCTGAAAAAACACAATCCCCAAATTGACTGGACACAAGGCTTACTCAAGCATAACCATGATGTAAATCTAGTGCCCATACCAAATCCCCCTGACTCAGCACTTGCTTTGAGTCCCAAGGAACTGTAGTAAATCCCTTTAGAATACTGAGACCTGCAGAAAGCTTTTGAGGACCACGAAGCAGACAAACTGCCCACACACAGAGACTTTGATTGCAAACTCAGATTGATAGGTGGAGCTAAAATTTCCAAACTCAGGATATACCCTTTGAACAACCAAGAACTAGAGGCTCTAAAAAGATTCCTGAACAAAAACTTACAACATGAATTTATTAAACCCTCATCTGCTCCCACAGCCAGTCCAATATTTTTCCTCAATAAAAAGGATGGAGGAGAACCGACACTCATTGTGAACTATAATTTACTTAATCAGGCAGTATTGCCTAATGCGTACCCAATTCCTTTAACCAAGGATATCCTAACTCAATTGGTTACAGGCAAATTCTTTACCAAATTAGACCTCAAGGAGGCTTTCCACAGAATACATATGGACCCTGAAGGTGAGTGGCTGACTACTTTCTCAACCCCTCTGGGAAACTACCAATGGACTGTTCTCCCTTTTGGATTACAAGCTGGTCCCACAGCCTTCCAAATGTTTCTGAATTCTGTATTACAAGACCTCCTCTGTGAAGATGTTATTGTTTACCTAGATGATTTGATCTACTCAGAAACCCTGGAACAACACACCAAACTCGTATGTACTGTGTTACAATGACTCATAGACAATGGACTTGTTGTTAAACTCTTGAAATGCGAATTTCACGCTCAGACTTTTGACTACTTAGGGTACCATGTTTGTCACAATACCCTAAACATGGACCCCGCCAAAACTGACACTATTTTGAGCTGGCCTACCCCCAAAACTAGAAAACAACTCCAACAATTCCTTGGCTTTGCAAACTTTTATCGTAACTTCATAGAGGGGTTTGCCACAATTGCCCTCCTTCTTACCGCCCTCTTGAAAAAAGCAACCAATAACAAAACTAACCGCATCCTCTGGACTGAAAAATGCCAGACAGCATTCAAGACCCTCAAACAAAAATTTACATCTGAACCATTTCTCTTATTCCCTGATACTACCAAAGAATTCATAATTCAAACCGATGCTTCTGACTTCACCATGCACCTTCATCTCCAAAAAATTATCCACCACACAATGCAACTGGCCAATTTGGAAAAAAGAAGCCATGGCCATCCTTTTCGCACTCACCTCATGGCAACACTTCCTTGAAGGAGCTAAACTCCCTTTTCAAGTCTGGACTGACCATCACAATCTCGAGACTCTAAAAACAGCCAAAAAACCAAACAAACCCCTAAACAAGCATGCTGGGCCAAATTTTTCCAGTGATTTAGATTCAAAATTGTTTTCAAACCTGGAAAAACTAACACTTTGGCAGATCCACGCTCGAGACTGCCCTGCCATGAACTGCTCTCCTTCTCTTCTTCTACCAACGAGAAACCTCTCTTCTCCCCATACATTTTGGATTACAAGTCACTACCAGAGCACAACAGCAAATCCGAGAATCAGCTTCAACACTGCTTGATTCTACCTTTCAACACTATCTAAAATCTGCCTACCAAACGGACCCCTGGCTACAAACACAAAGACTCAATCACCTGGGTTAAAGATTTAGCTTTCATCGGAACTAAAATCTATGTACCACCAGCTTGCTGAATCGAAGTTTTGAAATGATACCACGATTCCAAACCTGCTGGACACTTCGGCTTCCTTAAAACTCTGCATTCCATCAGAAAACTTTTCCACTGGCCAGGTCTCACAAAACAAGTCCAAGAATATATAAAAAACTGCCCCATTTGCAACACCTGCAAATCCTCTTCCTCTAAGCCTCACGGACTTCTCCAACCACTTCCTGCTCCCTCCTTACCTTGGGATACTATTTCATGGGATTTCTTTGTTGGTCTGCCCAACTCCCATGGATTCCATACCATTTGGGTTGTCACTGATCATTTCTCCAAACAATCACATTTCATTCCACTAAAAAAAGTATCTACCACTGAAAAACTAGCCGACCTCTTCATCAATAACATCTGGAAACTCCATGGACTACCTTCCACAATAATTTCTGACAGAGAACCGATATTTACTTCCAAATTCTGGACTTCACTCCTTAAATCTCTCGGCATTTCCCAAAAATTCAGCAGCTGCTATCATCCTCAAACTGATGGACAAAGCGAATGCACAAATCAAACTCTTGAACAATACTTACACTGCTTCACCAATTCCAACCAAAACAACTGGGCACTCCTCCTCCCATTTGCCGAATTTGCTTACAACTCTGCTCTACACTCCTCCACTGGCAAAACTCCATTTGAAGTTGTACTTGTCATCAACCCCAAACCCTTTCCTCCGCTCTCCACCGCCCTCCCTACAACACAACCTACCTTGCTCACCTCTTGCATTACAAAAATTTCTTCTACTTGGAACACTGTGCGTTCTGCTCTTGAAGCCTCAAAAGCTTCTCACAAATGATTTGCTGACCGAAAACGACAGCCCAATCCTACTGGGGATCTTGTCTAGCTCTCCTCCAAGAACATTTCCTCCAATGGCCCCTCCAAAAAACTCTCCCCCAAACACCTTGGTCCTTTCTGTCAAACAGGTCATTAATGATGTCACCTTTGAACTTTCTTTGCCTGACACTTGCAAACTTATTCACCCTGTTTTTCATTCCAGCTTACTGAAACCAGCTCCTTCGAATTCTTTTTCGGAGATTAACCCGACTACTCAACCAACTGTTCCTGCATCCTGAATTGCCAGTTTCAACACACCATGTTTAACTACTACATTAATCTTTGCATTTTATCTGTTGTCTCCCCTCTTCCCCTTTCTTTTCCACTCCCCACGATCTTCTCCTTTTCCCTCTTCCTAACTGCTATGCTATATGTTGGTTTATTTTTTTTTCGGGACAGGCAGGATGTCAGGTAGCCCTCCATATTTTAGTTAAAGAACATGTAGTAGAAGTTAAGTAGCAGCTTGCTTGTAACAAGGTATGAGAACCAGAGACCGTTAGATAAACAAAGCTAGGAATGTAGTGATAAGTGCTGCCAGGCTAAACCAGAACTTCAAGGTCTCTTGCGGGCAGGATGAAAAACTCTTTGCCTTTTATGTTTTGAATTTTGCTAATTACCTCAGGTTCACTCACTGAAGTCCTGTACTATGTATCACACTCCCAATAAATAGTGTTAATGCACTGTTATATTTGTGTGTGTGAATTCAGTTCCTGACATTCTGGTTTACAGCTAGTACCCTCCCTTTCACCACAGATTTCCAACATCTGCATTTTGTGCATTCTGTGAAAGCTCGCTTTTTTTTCCCACTCTGATCCATCCAATTCAGTTAATTGAAGAACAACTTTTTACCCACTAATTGAAGGGTAATTAATTCTAGAACTCCCTTTTAAAAAAAATAAAAATAAACACCCTGACATTTATGTAGCTACGGAAGTAAGCTACATTTACTGTTCAAGGCAATATGGTGAGAACAGTTTGGTGTAAATTAATATGCAGAGCTGTTCCAAGTCCTAGCAATTTGCTGGTAATTGGAACATTGACATGCCCTGGAAAAAGGCAGCCTTCCACGTCAACTTTTCACATGTCACATTAGGAATTCAGGGAACCAAACATCCTTGTTTATGCACTCATTGAAGAGCATGTTATGCATGCATTATAAGGGAAGACAGAAGTCCAGTCCTCCTGTTCTGCTCTGCAAAATTTCCAGTGTTTGTAATCTTCCTCTGGCTGCGGAGCTTCTTTCCTCATTGCTCATAGCCTGCTTAGGGCTGTCAGGTCTCAAAATCTGACCTGACATTTAGGGTGTCCCGCAGGGGAAGAATAAGAATCTCAAGCTAAGGAGACAGACACAAGAAGAAGCTGGATGATTTCTGCTTCGCTCAGGTCTGTAGCAGATAAACGCTACATCTGATTTGGCCTGGATTACACTTCAGTGATTCAGAAAACAGTCTGACTTTGGTTTGGACTACTCCAGAGACTGGCTGGTCTGGCTTGAGCCTGAATCAGAATCTCACTTTATATGAACTAATTAATAAATTATCAAACCAAATCAGATTTTATTTGTGCCAAGCCAATGGCAATTGCAAGTTATACTAGTACATGCCAGCAAGCATAACCAACATAAAAACATACTAGAACTGTCACTGAAACAATCATGTAACAAAAATATATTCCTGATATTGAAACAGATGTAAACAATAAATTCAAGCCAGTTAAATAAATAAATCCATTTAAAAGTAAAATTATATAATTAATTGTCTTGCCACTGGGATGCAGATGGCTCACATTTCAATTACAACAGGTCCAGATAAAAATAACTAAAAACAGGTACACAGAAAACAAACAAACAGAAAGCTGTAGCACAAAAACACAGATGAACAAACTATGGTTGGGATCCCGTGTGCCTTTCTTGCAGGGTCAGGCTTCGGCTCTCACCACTTTGGAGTTTATTCTACTTCATCTTGGGAAACACCAGAAGTGATTTGAAAAAGATTGGTTTAGCTTGGGGTTTCATCCAGATCTAATACCGTTCCTGAATAGGTGAAAAGACTTTTTTGCTAGATATTTTAAAAGATTATTGTGTGGGAAGGGAACTGAAAGGTAATTCACTATCCTTATCATGTGGTTTTGGGAGTAATTGTGTGCATAAGTCATACAATGTTGCAACAATCCAAAATGACACAATAGCAATCTTAATGTGCGTATACACATGAACATACCAAGGTTCTTTCTGGGGACAAGGAATACACTAAAACAGAGCTTTCTGAACAGTGTGCCGCGACACATTAGTGTGTCGGCTGCAGTGTGTAGGTGTGTCGCGTGCGAACATAATGGGTGGAGGGGCTGCTTCTCCCGCTGCCGTGGCAGGCTAGGCCCAGGTGAAGGGGCTGCCTCTCCTGCCACTGGCCTGGGCTAATGAAGACCCCCAGCAAGGGTGGTGGTGGGCCAGACTTGGAAAGAGAGGCTGCCTCCACTTACTGAATTACTGTGTGGCGAAATGATGCGTGTCTAAAAAGGTGTCACCAACACGAAAAGTTTGGAAAGCTCTGCACTAAACAATTACAGCAGTATTACTGCCATGCTTCCATCATACAATATCCTGGGATTTGAGAAACTGAGGCCATTTCCACACTAGACACCATTAGCATGATATACTGCTACGATCTCAGCATTGCCATCTGCACAATGGTAGCAGATTAGGAATGCTGTTTTCTGCACCCTTCTGCCCTAAGCGGATGAGTATCTGAAAAGGAAAAGAAAGTCTTTGCATGACCAAGATTGCAGAACTCTGTTCTAGGTTGCTTGAAGAGTATTCACGGATAGAAAACCTCTCACTTCAAAGACATTGCATTCATATAAGCAAAGTGATGGGTGTGTTTCAGTAACACATTTCAGAAGAGCAACAGTAAAGTGGGACTCGGGAAACCTTGGTCCTTCCCAATTGTTTTTAAGTTACAATTCCCATCATCAACTGTCTGATGGGAGCTGTAGTTCAACAACATCGGGAGGGCCAAAGATTTGCCAGCCCTACATAAAAGAAACAAAATGAGTAGCACCAAATGAGAGAGTTTTGCCCATCTTTGATGATTTTGAACATGTTAGAAACACAGGCTTGTCCCTGAGCCTCCAGTTTTCATGGATCATCTCTAGGCATGAGAGAAGAGTGCAGATTCTCCAGCTTTGGTGTGTTCAACTCTAAGCAAGAAAAAAAAAGGGGAGGACTCTGTGCAATCACCAGCTCAGCTACTGAAGTAGCAGCCTGCTGCAATTTACAATCCCTCATTGACTTGTTGCTGCAGCTTGCAAAGACTTTTAGGGTGTGTGAATTTACTTAGTTTTTCTCCATCCCTGGCTGTTGTTAGAGTGCTAGAGCTTACTCTCTACTCTGCTTTGTATCTAACTTCTGGATAGAAGCAAGGAGGTGAGATTAAATGTTTTTTGCTGGCTCCGTAATTAAATGGGAATGAATAATCCCCTCAATCCACTTGCTCTGGGAACATCCCTGACTAAAAGAAGGTTAAGAGGAGACATGATAACCATGTTTAGATATTTGCAAGGATGTCATGTTGAAGATGGAGCAAGTTTGTTTTCTGCTGCTCCACAGACTAGGACACGGAGCTTGTGGCTTCAAACTTCAGGAAAAGAGATTTCACTTAAATATCAGGAAGAACTTCCTGACGGTAAGAGCCGTTCAACAGTGGAGCATGCTGCCTCAGAGTGTGGTGGAGTCACTTTTTTGGAGGTTTTTAAGCAGAGGCTGGTTGGCCATTTTCTGGGGGTGCTCTGAGCATGTCTTCCTGCATGGCAGGGGGTTGGACTCAATGACTGTTGTGGTCTCTTTCAACTCTATGATTCTACATTCCCTTTAGTTAGAATTCCAGTCTTAATTTCTGTTGGAGAATTTTAGTAACAAGTCTGCCAATCAGCAGAGTATTTTGTAATGCACAGGCAGAAGTTGAACAAATTACCAGTCCCACTTTATCATCTCCACCCCAAACACACTTAATCTAGCTCAAAATAAACATAAACAGTTTGGTTAAAAATATGAAAAGTTTACTCACAAAATCTTGTGCATAGTCTACATAGGTTCAATTCTTGAAGAAAGCAAGATGAAATTAAGCAGTCACATGCTGGCTGACAATAATCCCTGTTAGGAGATCTCAGACTATGCTTTCAGGGCAAAAAGCAAGGGCAAAAAAGGAAGAGAACATGCAGAGGGAAGTGGGTGTTGACCAAACATCAGGAAGTTTATTCTAGGCTATCTCTCTGTACCTACAATAAGCATGCAAACTAACTAGCCAGTTAATTAAGCATGCAAAGGTTGTCACTTCCAACAATTTCCAGACAGGAAAATACATTCTGTGTTGCATGTTTGTCTGAATGAAAAGCTGTGAACTACTGTGTTTGGTATATAATGTGTAAAGTTTACTGACATCACCCTGAAGTCTCAGGGCCTGGGACAATCTTGAACTGGCAACCCTAAAAGAAACCCGGAAGTGTCTCTCTTTCCTTTTTCCAGAGCTAGGATGCATCTGCCAGGTGAGAAACTCAGATCATCCTTATCTATTGGCCATGCTGGCTGAAGTACGTTCGTTGGAGTCCACCAAGATCAGGAGGGCCACAGCCCTGCAGCATGGACACCCATTATCTGTTGCACCTTTGAAAAAGGATGTTAGGCCATTTCCACGCTAGATTGTTATAGTGCTATTATTCCACTTTCAACATCCTATGGAATCCTGGGGTTTGCAGTTTAGGGAGGGGCCCAAAGGCCCCTCTCTAGTGGAATAATAGCACTATAACAATCTAGTACGGAAATAGCCTTAGTGTCAACAGTGTATTAAGGAATAATTGTAAAGAGGTTGTGTTCTATGCTCATTTGTTTGCTCGGAGGATATGACTGAAGACACAAGGCAAATGTTTAATGAATCCCATTATGCCTCTTTTCAATGGTGATTGATAGTTAACCCTAATGATATTGTCAGCTTCATCAGTAGGTCCTTTTGAAACTCCATTTATCCAGTGCGCTTTGACCATGGGCAAACATCTCTAGTAATACAGACCGATCTTTGGAACTAATAGAACCTGATGTATAGAAAATGCAATCTGCTTTCTTTCCTGCTGCAGCTTTCCCAGTTTTCATTTCTGTTACAAGAATTACTTAAAATGCTAACAATTCACCAAGGATTACTTTCCGCCCACCTTTCAAGTAAATGAAAACAGCTTTATTAAGGACGTCAAGACAGAAAACAGTGTTTATCTCAGCCAGACAAGACTATACAAGGTGGTGGTGGTTGGTCATGGATTATACTGCATAGTGTTCAGAAAGAGATCAGGGTTGACAATATTAAAATATACATGTCGAGTTCTGGGCACCACCCTTCAAGAAGGATATTGACAAGCTGGAATGTGTTCAGAGAAGGGCGACCAAAATGGTGGAGGGTCTGGAAGCCATGAAAGCCTATGAGGAGCGGCTTAGGGAGCTGGAGATGTTTAGCCTAACGAAAAGAAGGTTAAGAGGTGCCATGATAGCCATGTTTAAATATTTGAAGAGATGTCATGTTGAAGGTAGAACAAGTTTGTTTTCTGCTGCTCCAGAGACTAGGGCACAGAGCAATGGATTCAAACTATAGGAAAGGAGATTTTGCCTAAATATCAGGAAGAACTTCCTGACAGTAAGAGCTGTTCGACAGTGGAATGTGCTGCCTTGGAGTGTGGTGGGATCACCTTCATTGGAGGTTTTTAAACAGAGCCTGGATGACCATTTGCTGGGGGTGCTTTGAGTGAGTATTCCTGCACGACAGAATGGGGCTGGACTCGGTTGCTGTTGCATCTCTTCCAACTCTATGATTATATGATTTAAACCAAATCAAAACATAAGTAAGAGTGAAAATGTAAGAATGTAGATTTAGATGCCCCCAAATGATCAAAAGGGTACTAACCTTTGGAAGTGGACTGCTTTTTTCCCCTTCTGATGACGTGAAATAAAAGTATGGATTTTGTGAGGGGAAATCTGTTAAGTTGTAGTTAGAACATGATGGGTCATGCAATCAAATACTCTTTTGAAACTCATGCTTAATCCAATGAGAGGGCATTATTGTTTATTCTAGTCCTGGGACATGTGCCATTCTCTTTGGAATGCAGATGGACATTGACATTGATAAAAGTTACATTTTGAAACTGGCACAATGGGAGTCTGTAGAAGCTGACTGAAAATAGAATTGCAAGTGTAAGAAACCATCTGTGTTTGGTCATCTTGAAACAATGTAGTTAAGAGAGTCGGCCTAAAATGGATTTTTGGAAGGGATAAGCAGATATCCTTGACTTACGGTTACCTCTAGTTCATTATGCTTCATTAAAATATTAACTTGCACACCCCCAAGGTGGGATCTGGTATTATAATTTGGGACCACCTATATGGACATGTGCAATGCTTGAATGCTGACATAATAATGTATTCATGACATAGTTCCTATATGTATGTATTCTGATTAGCCAATTAACTAGCATTTTTTTGCTTCTGTAGCCATGCTCAGCACATGCCGGTGTACAGCCATTTCTTTGGAGCGGTTTGTCTTGGGTGCATGAGCACAGCTACTCCCTGCTTACACAAATGAAATAAAAAGAACCCTTTTGTTATGATCCAGGTGTTCTTGACTGATCATTAATTGGAGTTTGCTACTACACTTCTAGTTGATAGGGAAGAAATCATTCCAGAGAGTCGGTGTCCACCATGGAAAAGGCCATTTCTGCATTGCCACCAGATGGCATTCCATAGGTCATAATAAATGTGTCTCCTGATAAACATAAGGACCTTATAAAGATTTATGAGGATCCAATTTCTATCTCCCCTCCAAACCCACCATAGGCCAAACCACTCTTCTGACACTAGATACACTGGGTTGGAAGGTATATCTGAGAACCATCTAGTCAAACCCTCTTCTAGTGCAGAAGGACCCCTGAGATGTGGGCATTCAACCTACATTTAAGAACTTCCAACAAAATAGAGTTTTCTCCCCTCAAAATAAAGTTTTCTCTCCTTCACCATCAGCCAGCTCTTTACTGCAGGAAATTCATCCCAATGCATGGCTGAATGTCCTATCATTTAAGTACATTGGTTTGGCTCCTATCCCTTGCAACAGCAGAAAACGAGCTTCCTCCATCTTCCATGTGAATCCAACAGCACTTTTGTGACTTAACGGGGGGGAAAATTCTAGCATAATCTTTCACGGACTACAGATCTCATTCATCTGCTGAAATGGAAAGCTTATGCAAATATATAAAAAATAAGTTTGCAGTGTCTCATAGTAGAAATACTGCAGTTTCCAACAATTCTTTGCTCCTGGCTTGGTTCTTTCTTCTCAGTCATTCTTCATGGTTTGTTCTATAGTTCTGGCTTGCTGTTTAGTCCTAAGGTCTGATTTGCGTCTCAACTCTTATCTTCTAACTTGTTGTTTGATCCTGATCTACCCTTTGGCCTCAGTCGTTGACTTATTCTATGGTTTCTGGCTCTACATCTGTGCATTCATCTGCAGAGCACATGGTCTGCTAAGGCTGACTTTGTGAGCACAGAATTTAATTTATCTTTAAGCAAACACACAGAAGAACTTCTTTGGAAAATGGTGCTCAATACACCCAAGTATTATGAGCTGGGCAAATTTGTACTCTGAACTAGGTAATGAAAAGCTTTAGAGAACATCTTTGTTTGGTATCCCTGCTTGACAAATCTATTCGTTTCTGATGAAACCAAGCCAGAAGACTATTGTACAAGAAGCAGAAATTGTTATCAGTAATCACAGTTGAGCTAATCTTAGGCCATTTCCGCACTACAGTGTTATAGTGCTATTATTCCACTTTCAACATCCTGTGGAATTCTAGGGTTTGTAGTTTTCTGAGGCCAAAGAGTTCCCTGGCAGAGAATTCTCAATGCCCCTCCTTAAACTGCAAATCCCAAGATTCCATAGGATGTTGAAAGTGGAATAATAACCCTGTAACAGTGTAGTGCAAAAAGAGTCTATGTTTAGGAGCTCTATTTCTCTCCTTCTTATAGATCAATTCTGAGGCGTCCAAAAAAAATATCAGTAACTCTCTTTAGTTACTACAGAGTTAGTACCAGAGTTTGAGAAAGTAACTTTTTGGATTACATTGTCCAGAATCACCACAACAAGCAAAAGTCACTTTTCAAAGATCTTTGTACTACTGATCATTATAGAACCAGTTATTTTAATTTTCATACGTCATTCTCATTTAATCTTTTGTGGGAAGAATTCAACAGCTAACAGGTAGCCAACTTGTTAATTGAGGGATCTAGTGAGAAGTTCATTCTATTTGCATTGTTATTTATATTTAGCAAAGCTGTACTTACCAAACCAGAATGTAGTTATCTTCATGTTTCAAAAGAAAATAAATGCAGTTTTCAAGTAAAAGTGTACAAAAGTGTTTGCAATATAATAGGAAAAAGTGTCCGCAAAAATGCATGTTATTAAGTAGCTTTTAAAAATATGCATATGAAGAAACACACATACAAAATGTGCAGATAAGGAGAAAAATGCCTGATGATACATACTTTCTAAAAAAACTAACTTCAGGGGGAAAAAAAAAATCCAAACTGATGAAAGTGAATGAATCCTGGAAAAATTCGAAACTGAGCAGAATCGAATGTGATAGATTTGACTATCTCTATATTAAATTCCTTGTTAATATGCAGCCCAGGGAACGCAACAGAAAAGCTTTTGAAAAAGATAAGAGAAAGAAACAGACAGAGATAGCGCTTTGACTAATCCCCTTCTCAGGGTGCAAATCTCCAAACAAATTGCTTACAAGTGTTCCAGTTTCTCTTGATCATCCTGAAAGCTACACTTTGGGGCTGTTGTTGCTTTCCCCCCTGCTTTTAAGTAGCCTGCATCTCTCTTCAGAACAAAGATGAATCTTTGAACTCAAGCAGTTTTATCCATCTTTCTCAGATCATTTTCTGAGAGCAAGTAATTAGCTAGAAGAAGCCCAGGTGTCAATCCGGAGCATAATGTAGAATCTGGTCTATTTATTAAGCAGGTAAACAGGTCTGCTTTGAAATGTCACTTTGACTTGTTAATCTCCCTGAGGGTGCTGTTCCGACAGCAACGTTTCCATTTATGTTTTTATTTACGAGAAGAGGGTTCTGTTGAGATGAATGGCATTGCAGAAGATGCAATATGGCAAATAATTGTTAGGGAATTGTTGTTTATGCTTAATTATGGCATACAGGATTAGGGGAGGAAGGAAAAAAGAATGATCCATTTTGTATGACAATTTTTGAAATGCAAAGAGGAACAATAAGTGCGACTGTGGTGAAGCGTCACCTTTTGAGCCTTCCTTTCAGCATATTCTTGACTCCTCTTTTTCCAGGGTGCCTTTTTGAATGTTATTATTTGGGTGGAAGCTGTAGCTTGGAAAGCAAGCAGCTCAATATAAAACTTAAGGCTACCTTAATTTTGGGGGGTTAACCTGTAGCCAGAGTGATGTAGTGGCTTGAGCACTGGATTACGACCACGGAGTCCAGGCATAGATTCCCCACTCGACGATGGAAACCCACTGGGTGGACTTGGGTGTGTCACACACTCTCAGCCCCAGAAAACCCCATGATAGGTTTGCCTTAGGATTGCCGTGAGTTGGGAACAACCTGAAGGCAAGCAACAACAACTACCTATACTGGGAGCAGGATTTCTGAAGTCAGGGGCTTATTATCCCTAATGATTTCCCTTACTCCAGGTTCTATATGTTGATGCCCCATCTCAAGTTTCAGTGGTTTTTCTGAACATTTCTATTCTGACAGTGTCTGGAAGTGTTTAACAAATGAATAAATAATAAATATCTGGGAGTGGGTTTGGGTTTCGTTCTGTCCTGCTGTTCTAAGACAGGGATTGGATGTACTTCAGGTTTGGCAAAATCTGCTTAGTTTTTAACCAGAACCACAAAATTTTTACAGAACAGAGAGAAATGTAAAGTCCTACACTTTGGCAGAAAAAATGGAATGCACAAATAGAGGATGGGGGACGTGTGGCTGGATAGCAGTACGTGTGAAAGGAATCTAGGAGTCTTGGGGATCACAAGCTGAACATGAGTCAGCAGTGTGATGCGGCAGTCAAGAAAGCCAACATGATTCTTGGTTGCATCAATAGGAGTATGGTGTCTAGATCGAGGGAGGTAATGGTACCACTCTATTCTGCTTTGATTAGACCTCACCTGGAATACTGTGTCCAGTTCTGGGCACCTCAATTCAAGAAGGATCTCAACAAGCTGGAGTGTGTCCAGAGGAGGGCAACCAAAATAGTGAAGGGCCTGGAAGCCATGCCCTATGAGGAGCAGCTTAGGGAGCTGGGGATGTTTAGTCTGCAGAAGAGAAGGTTGAGGGGGGACATGACAGTCATGGTTAAATATTTGAAGGGATGTCATGTCGAGGAGGGCTTGTTTTCTGCTGCTTCAGAGACTAGGACAAGGAGCAATGGATTCAAGCTGCAGGAAAGGAGATTCTACCTGAACCTCAGAAAGAACTTCCTGATGGTCAGAGCTGTCCGGCAGTGGAATCTGCTGCCTCCATGGAGTGTGGTGGAGTCTCCTTCTTTGGAGGTTTTTAAGCAGAGGCTGGATGACCATCTGTTGGGAGTGCTTTGATGTGGATTCCTGCATGGCAGGGGGTTGGACTGGAGGGCCCCTGGGGTCTCTTCCAACTCTATGATTCTATGACTCTTTAACTCTATCTGCCAACTGCAATCTGATGCAAAGGGATAAAGAATTCTGGCCCAGGAATTTGTTCTTAGTACCATAAGAAAACCCCATGATAGGTTCTCCTTAGGGTCACCATAAAAACTTGAAGGCACACAACAACAACAAACAAGAGCCGAATGGATTTTAGAATTCTATGCCCATAAACTCTTCTAGGTTACCCCAGACTTCTTTCATTTCAGTAATATAACCTAGGAAGAACAAGGTATTTTTTTTACCCTGTTGTCACACAGTTGGAAGTCAGATAATATTGCTTACCTATCACAAGATCAACCAGAGATCTAGTAGTAAATCCAGGTTGTTACCCCAAAAGGTGGGAGACTCGGAGGTTCACCCACAGTGCTAGTGTCTCCGTGGAACAATGGGGAATTATTAGCTCAAAGGGAGGTGAGAGGGGATAACCTTACAGGATGTCCCACCTATGTATACCAGTACTAATGCAGGAACATCAATTGGAGATTGAAAGTATGCTTTACTGGGGAATATCACAATCCAATGCAAGATTCAAGCAGCAGCACAACCACACAAGGCTAACTGAAGTAAAGGAGGGAAAATTGGATAGCTAGAAGTTAGGGCAAAGTGGGTGATAATTTATCTATGGCAGAGAAGAGACAAAATGATGACTAGAGGTTCAAGGGTAGTACCAAAATGGGAATCTGAGCAGAAGAGTGATGGCCTGTGTCCAGAATACTGCAAGCTTTCTGGCTCAGAGCCGGGGGAAGGCGTTAATGGCCCTCTGGCAGAGCAAACAATGGAGTCTGGAATGGGCTAATGGCCTTAGCATTAGGTGACAAGGCACTGATGGGAATTGTGATAGCTCCTTAATGTCTGGGCAGGTGAGGAAACAAAGGAGAATTTTGGCAGGAAGAGGTAATGGGTTAATGACAATCAGTTGCTCTATTGAGGCAGTTTTGGGTGCTATTGTTTTTGAAGGTTGAATTGTTGAGGGGATTATGGCAAGCTCACTAACACCGGAGCTTCCCGACTGATCCCTTGGTTGTGACCTGGCCATGCCCTGAGGGCCCATCTGTTCAGCCAGTCCGATTTGCCAGCACGGCTTTTCAGCCATAACAGTATATGATTTATATTTCATGCCAATTAAATAATATTTGCTAATTCTATCATGGAGTGGGGATGTACAGCATGGTAACAAGGCCAACCTTCTAACATGTCCACCTACATCCAATTTAAGAATACTACTTTCCAAAGCTGTGTGCGCACTACACAGTGATACCAATTTCATTTCCCTTTAACTGCTGTGGCTCCATCCTTTCAAATCCTGGCATTTGTAGTTTGGTGAGGTGTTTAAAATTCTCTGTAAACAGGCACTAGAGCTTTCCAGTGAGCCATGAGTTCTTTTCCAAACTGCAAACCCCAGGGAACTGTGATGGTAAAAGAGGTATCACGCTGCTGTAATTGGGCCATGTGGGTGTACCCCAGGAGACCTTACTAGTTGCAAAAGGTTCTTTTTCTCTGTTAGCTGCAGCAGCCCAGCAAGTATTCAATATATTCAAGGCACAGAAAGAGTTAGAGGGAGTCAAAGTCACATGTAAAAATGTATGACTAATTGGGTGGGTGGGTTAAATAATTAACAGACATCTACCAGACTAATCCCCAGCCAGCTTTATAGTTCGTTCTCCATTTTTTTTTATCTCCTTTGAACTGTTTTAAGATTTTCCTTTCTTCTTCCAGCTCTGTTGGACTCCCCCAGCCCTCAAGTAGGAGGGCATGACGCCACTGGAGTTGTCATCACTTACTGGAGTATATGGGTTTGTGGGGGCTGCTTTTCTCTTCTGTCTAAAAAAAAAGAATATTTGAATTCTTTATAGTTTCTGCAGAAATATTTGTCTCTTGTTATATTAAGGGTACATATAAATACCTGCAAAGCAGGAGGGAGGCAACTGCAGAGAATGGGAGACCATATTGTTGTCAGCCTTTCCACCACTAAAAAAGTACTGGAGAAGGAGAAGGAGAAGAAACTCTCTCCCAAAAAGCAACAGTACCTCCAAAACCTCTGCTGGGTATTTCATGCTTTTGCAGTTTTGGCAGGGGACTCGGCCTGCTTGTTCCAGACCCAAATAAGCCTGTTTCCCAAAGAGGAAGTAGCTAGATAGCCAGTTACTGTTTATGAAAAAAAAAAGCATCCTCTTGAATTTAAAAAGATGACACCTTCCCTCAAAAGAGGTCCTCAAATGCAGCAAAACAGGCAGAAGATTTTGGAGAAGCTATTGGTTGTTTGAGGGGGGAAAAAAATCACCCAGTTCTTTTAGCAGGCATGGATGGCCAATTAAAGTTACCTGTTCCGTGGGGAGACTGGGTGCAGATTGGAGGTTGCCTGTTTCACACTGTGTCTTTCCAAGTGAAGAGAACAATGGGATGGAAGATAAACGTGATCCCTTTTGTTGTGTGCTCACATTTAACCCTTGTCGGGATGCCTTGAGAGATTTCCCCCTTCATCACGACAGCTCCAGAGACCAGGGTTCAAATTCCCCACAAAAAAACCCTGGGTGACCTTGGGCAAGTCAAACTCTCCCAGCCTCAGAGGAAAGCAAAGGCAAACCCCCTCTGAACAAACCCTGCCAAGAAAACCCCACGATAGATACACCTTTGTTGTTGTTGTATGCCTTGTTTCTGACTTATGGCAAGACTAAAGTGACCCTATCACAGGGCTTTCTGGGGCTGAGAGTGTGTGATGCACCCAAGGTCATCCAGGGGGGTTCCATGGCTGAGCAGAGAATTGAACACTGATCTCCAGCTGGCTTAGGCTTACCTTAAGACTTGAAGGCAAACAACAACAACAACAACAACAACTCCATAATGTTCTGTTTAGCTGCCAGATGGAAGTAAAGTGATTTTTCCTTCTGCCACCAGCCTTCTGGGCTGGGAAGGAGAGGGAGCGGCAAGCCTGTATTTACGTGAAAGTTCAGCAAATCCAGTTTATGGCAGCAGATTATGAGGCAGACTACATTTTTTTTTAAAAAAAATGACTTTTTTATGTAGTTCTTAGGGTCTCTCAAACATTGCATAACTTAGGAATTTATTATGTCTTAATCCAGTCCTAGGCAGAGAGCAAAGAGAAAGCAAAAAGGTTACAGGACAGAGGGAGAGAGAAAGAAGCTCTACTTGCCACTGGTTTGGGCTTCTCCACTATCAATATAGGTCCCTCCCCATAACACAGTGCCCTGGAGGGTTTGTAGTCATTGGCAGAAAAGAACATACATTCTTCCTCTGCTATTGTACAATTCTAACTTCTCTTACACAGTTGCCTGAATGATAATATGGGGAAATTGTGTGTATTACTTTGACCTTCAATAGATGAAGGCAAAGGATACAAATGTGATCCTTTAAGAACTCCTATGAATTGATTCCAGAAAGCCACAGATGTCCCAGAAGAAGAAGAGGAACAACAACAACAACTCCCAGAAATCATTCAATGCTGAAAGTGTTAAATCTCAGAAACTATTCTTCTTTGGATTCATCTTCCACCCCACCACTGCTGTCTTGACTTTCCCTTACGTCCCAGCTGAAGGACACCTTTGAAATGGAGAGATAAGTCATAATGAGACACGATATAAAAATTAATCAAAGATGACACCAGAACTGATGGGAAAAATAATTTCTTTGGCAGAGGACCTCCTTTTTCTTGGACACAGTACCCATTGTTTACCACTTCAAGCATCCTTAAAGCATCCATGCAAAGAACTGGCCTGAAATAGCAGGGTAGATAAAAGCGGGGGGTGGGGGGTGGGGGTGGTTTCTAAGGAAAATGGTGTGGTGGTCTCCCACACAGACACACTAGAAGCTCTTCCAAAAGCTGCCCTCATAACTCAGCTTCACCTCCCCTTCCTTGCCGCCTGCTAACGGAGAGAAAGAAAAGTATTTGCTCAACAGATGACTGAGGCAATTTCAGCACCTCCTCTTTCTGTTCGTCATCCTGGCACTACTAGGAAGGGGAAGACTCCTGAGCCCTGGTGGCTGGGTGGTTAAATGCCAGTACTGCAGCTACAAAGTTGTGAGTTCGATCCTGCCGGACTCCAGCTTGACTCAGCTTTCCATCCTTCCGTAGGTCGGTAAAATGAGTATCCAACTTGTTGGGGGCAATTAGCTAAAACACGTTGTAAACCGCTTAAGGAGTGCTTTGCACTGATAAGTGGCATAGAAATGTAAATGCTATTGGTGTTACTCTCCTCTCCTCTGTCACAACTTACTCTCTGGAGTCAGAAGATTCAGACACATGGAGTCCGAGTCCCAGAAATGTTCAACTCTTGCTGTTGGTGATCTCTCTGAGCCAGAGGTGCTGGGGCTGAGGCAGAGGGGATCTTTAACCTGCAGCAGGAATCTGAAGAAGAGGTCCAGGCATTTACTGAAGTCTTTTCCACACCATATCTGGATCCCACGTTATTCTGTCACAATTGGCAGTGCCATTGCCGGGAGGCGATTGGGATCCAAACACTCCTCATCTGCCACCAGATGGGTAGCATTAGAGACATGCTGCTTTCCTCTGCAGTACAGCCTGCCTCTGCCTGTGCTGTACTCTGGAAGGAAGCACTTGATAGCACTTTGGCCCCTACCGCTGACAGGATTGTTGCGGGAAAGGGGGCTATTACTGTATTTTTTCCAGTAATAGTATATGGCACAATCACAATGGCTGGGAACACAACAGCACCTGGTAAGAAACAACATCATGTGATAGCACATGTCATAGATTGGGAGCAACACGTCACCATGCTGGGATGATGATGTCACACAGTAAGGGCCTCCTTCACGGAGAGAGAAACAGAAGTTATGACTCTTAAGTAGGAGGCATTGATTAAGCAGCTGCTGCCTTGAGACACCTGTCTATGAATTTTCCATCAGGTCGCTGAAGACTTTGGCCATTTCCGCACAAGGCGAGGGAATCACTCCGTGCCGTTACTCACTGGATCTTCTGGCTCCTCAGTCTGGTCCAGGGTGAATCGGAGCAGTGCGAGGTCTTAGATCCGCACTGCTCCGTCTTCCAAAATGGCGGCTTCCAGTTGGTCGTGGGTCCCGACCAACTGCTGAAGCTTGCCACCCCTAAAGCCCACCCTCCACAGATCGCAGGCTTGCATTGGTGCGAGCCTGTGAATCTGCACAAGGGAGCAGGTATGCAATGGCGTGCTCCAGAAAAATGAGAAACCTCTTTTTTCTGGTCTTTAAAAAGCATGCTGGAGGACCAGTTGGAGGCGTTTCAGAGCGGACTGAGGTGCGGATCTGCGGTAAGTAGTCCGAACCTAGTCCACTCCAAGGTGCAGACATGCTCCGTGGAGCACGCACTGTGCCGTTTCAATTCCCCCGTGCGGAAATAGCCTTTGTTGCTTATAGCCATCCATCTTTGGTGATGAGCAGTACTCTGTCAGTTTGTGGTCCGTGGACTGGCTACCATTTACAACTTTGCTTGACCTCTTGCTGGCTTTGTTTATTTGCACTTCTGACTTAGTGTGCAGCTTCTGGACTGGCTGACAACCACCCCCTTCCTTCCTTCTCATTCTGCTGGATAAGCTGGGACAGAACAGGACTGGCTGGACTATCTGACAACTCTGGCATTCCAACCTCCTGTTGTTACCCCAAAATGGGGGTGCCGCAAGGGCCACCCCGCAATGCCACATACCTCCTTGCAAAAGCGGGGAATGAATTAGCTCAAAATCAGGAGGCTAACAAGAGAGGGGAAACTTAGCAAGATCTTTCTACCAATGTTTAAGGGCTCATGCAGGAAAAGAACCAGCCAGAGATTCAAAGGTAAACAAAAAATGTGTTTTATTGAGGGGAATTCACTCATGCATGCACACAAGACACACACAGTCACACATCCACACAAGAGCTAATTGATGGATAAAGGGAGAAAAAATTATGGATAGAGAGGCTGAGGGTTTGGGGTTATAACTACCTGTCCAGAAGACTAGTGAAGAGCTGAAATGTGGTTTGGCTTTGGTAAGACCTAAGGACAGTTCTCGTTCAGGAGCCAGATGGACAAGTGACAGGTAGACCTTCAAGAGACTGTACTGGGCATCCTGGAATCAAGAGTATTTGTACCCCCATAAATAGCCTGTGGTGGTGGAAGATATGTGCAGTTCCAGGAAGATATGTGCAGTTCCATTGTTCCATATCTGGAACAAGGGGAGTTGCAGCACAGACAATGGGGTCCAGATGGTGCTAATGGTTTCAGTGCATAAATGACAAAGAGATAATGATTCTTGTAATAGCTCTGTATTGTGGATAGAACAGGACAATGGGGAAAACATCCAAGTGTACAGGAACAGGATTGAAGCAATCAGTGCTCTGGCGGAAAACATCTCCCTTCTGACCGTTGTATTCACAGAAGAGATTCTGACTTCTGCTTAAGACTGTTATTCTCTGGAACAGCAGTGATTTACCTGATAAATGACCTAGGTTATACCCAGAAGGTGTTTTAGGCTGACCTGCCTGCAACCCCACATTTACAGTCAGAGTCCTTCCTCTTTCTGGTTTGACCTCCTGGCCATCTTCAGGTTTGATTTGATATCAGAGCCAATTAAAATGTATTGCCAGTTAAACATGATGCCAATTAGATATGGTGCCCATCCAAACCATACCATTACTGATAGCTAGACATGGGGCCTAACACTGTTTTCTGGGACACTTGCTAACTGGAGTCAGCAAGTGTCCTCTCTGCTAGAGCTCTCTTCTGCTGAGCTGGGTGCAAAGTGCACAAGAGTGACAGCTTTGAGGTCTATATCAGAAAATTTCCCTCAACTCTAATTAAATCACAGAACACCATTTTAACAGTGCCTGGAGAAGAACCTGGTGGAGTTAATATTAGGTGTGGAATTTTTCAAGGTGACTCCTAATCTCCCTCTATTGCTAGGATACCATTTCGGTAATATTACAGGAATGGAGGGGACTGTGAACGGAGAGATATGAAATATCTAATCCAGATGTAGAAATAAAGTATTTATTCCATATGGATGATTTAAAACTATACGGAATGTCACCATCAGAAATTGAGTCCTTATTGAATACTGCAAGAATATTCAGTCCAGGCATCTCAAAGGAATTTGGAAGTGATATATGAGCTCCATTATCAGTAAATAAGGGTAAAATTATTGAGATAGAAGAAATAAAGCTCCCTGAGAGAAATATCATTAAAAACCTCAGTCACCATGGACACTAAAAGTATTTGGGACTAATGCAAGCAGAAGACATCAAACATAAGAAAGTGAAGAAACACTAGTACCAAGTATACGAAAAGAGTACATAAAGTCCAAAAATTAAAACTTAACCATAGGAGACATAATTCAGGCCATAAACTCCTAGCCTGCTCCAATTATTCGATATAGTGTTGAAATTGTTCATTGGACTGAAGCAGAATTAGATGTGCTAGATACAAAAATTATGACAGCAAACTATGTTTTACATCCTTGAAGTGATATTAATCAGCTATATCTACCATGAAATATTGGTAGCTGGGGGTTAATACAAGTGAAACAAACTGTTGAAGAAGAGAAAAGGTCCTTGAGTGAATAGATAAAGAATGCAAAGAAAGAATTTCATAGATGTACATCGAAAGAATAAGTAAAACATTGAAGGAAAAAAAGATACCTAGAAAGCTGATGGGAAAATAAAAAATTGCTTCATTTCCACCTGGCAGCTGAACATTGTACAGGTGTAGTTGTTGTTGTGTGCCTTCATGTCTGACTTACGGTGACTCTGTGGCTGACCTATCACAGGGTTTTCTTGGCAAACTTTGTTCAGAGGGTGTTTGACTTTGCCTCCCTCAGAGGCTGAGAGAATGTGACTTGCCCAAAGTCACCCTGTGGGTTTCCATTGCTGAGCAGGGATTCAAACCTGGGTCTCCAGGCTCATAGCCCATTGCTCAAACCTCAGCCTAATGTGAAAGCCCACCCACTTTGGCTCCAGTTCCACCTGCCTTTGCTCTTTTTCTACGCGTGTGCGCGTGCGTGCGCGCGCGCACACACACACACACACACTGGTGGAAAGTGGATTCCAAGATATTTTAACCAAGGTAATGTGAATAAACTGCCATATTGGAATTTATAAATAGCAGACTTGTCAAACTTCCCTACATTCAAGAGCTTATCATGCAACACTGCTATATCACAATTGCACTATGCTGGTCCCATCTTTGTCTGGAACTGATTATATGCGATTGTGGCTCTAATAGTGTGGTACTTTGCTATAACAGATTTTATACTCTGACAAATTCAGATGCGAATGGCAATGATTGGTGAAAATCGGGATTCCCCAGGGATCTACAGCAGGGACACTCTAGATAATTTGCACCAGTTTTTCTGGGATGACAGAAGGGTTCCCAAGAATTCCCCTGAGAACTGAATCATAGAATCATAGAAATGTAGAGTAGGAAGAGACTCCAGGGGCCATCCAGTCCAACCCCCTGCCATGCAGGAACACCCTCAAAGCACTCCCGACAGGTGGCCATCCAACCTCTGCTTAAAAACCTCCAAAGAAGGAGACTCCACCACACTCCGAGGCAGCATATTCCACTGCCTGACAGCCCTGACTGTCAGGAAGTTCTTCCTGAGGTTCAGGTGGAATCTCCTTTCCTGAAGCTTGATCCATTGCTCCTTATCCTGGTCTTTGGAGCACAGAAAACAAGCCCTCTCCCTCCTCTACATGACATCCCTTCAAATATTTAAACATGGCTATCTTGTTCCCTCTTAACCTTCTCTTCTGCAGACTAAACATACCCAGCTCTCTAAGTCTATCCTCATAGGGCATGGCTTCCAGGCCTCTCACCATTTTGGTCGCCCTCCTCTGGACTTGCTCCAGCTTGACCAAGTCCTTCTTGAGTTGGGGTGCCCAGAACTGGACACAGTATTGAAGAGGAGGTCTAACCAAAGCAGAGTAGAGTGGTAGCAGTACCTCCCTCGAACTAAACGCCATACTCCTATTGATGCAGCCGAGAATTGCATTGGCTTTCTTGGCTGCCTCATCACACTGCTGACTCATGTTCAGCTTGTGGTCTATTAAGACTCCTAGATCCCTTTCACACGTACTGCCATCCAGCCACGTGTCCCCCATCCTATATTTCTGTATTCCATTTTTTCTACCTAAGTGTAGGACCTTACATTTCTCTCTGTTGAATTTCATTTTGTTAGCCTTGGCCCAGCTCTCCAATCTGTCCAGGTCATTTTGAATTTTGATCCTGTCCTCTGGGGTATTAGCAACCCCTCCCAATTTGGTGTCATCTGCAAATTTGATGAGCATGTCCTCTATTCCTTCATCCAAGTCGTTGATGAAGATATTGAACAGCACTGGGCCCAGGACAGAACCCTGTGGCACCCCGCTAGTCACTTCTCTCCAGGATGAAAAGCAGCCACTGGTGAGCACCCTTTGGGAACGGTCAGTCAACCAGTTACAGATCCACCTGACAGTAGCTCTGTCCAGCCCACATTTTACTAGCTTCTTTGCTAGAATGTCATGGGGAACTTTGTCAAACGCCTTACTGAAATCGAGATATGCTACATCCACAGCATTCCCTTCATCTATCAAGGTAGTAACTCTATCACAAAAAGATCAGATTAGTCTGGCATGACTTATTTTTGAGAAATCCATGTTGACTTCTTGTGATTACCACGTTGCTTTCTAAGTGATTAGAAACTGACTGCTTAATGATCTGCTCCAGGATCTTTCCAGGTACTGATGTCAGGCTGACTGGGCAATAATTATTTGGGTCCTCTTTTTTTCCCTTCTTGAAGACGGGGACAACATTTGCCCTCCTCCAGTCTGCTGGAACTTCTCCTGCCCTCCAAGATTTCTCAAAGATTATAGCAAGCAGTTCCAAAATGACCTCTGCCAGTTCTTTTAATATCCTAGGATGCAATTCATCTGGCCCTAGAGACTTGAATTCATCCAGTGTGGCCAGGTATTCCTGTACCACCTCTCTACCTATTATGTGCCGCATTTCCCCTGCTTCCTCACCTGCTCCCCAACTGCCAGGTTGAGGGCTTGTATCCTTCTGGGAAAAAACTGACACAAAGAAGGTGTGAAGTAGTTTTGCCTTTTCTCTTCCCCCTGTTAGTAATTTGCCATCTTCTCTGCGCAGCAACCCTATCGTCTCCTTCTTTTTTCTTTTGCTGTGCGTTTGTGTGTTTGTTCTCTGTTCTCCAGCATGCTTTTGTTTTACATTACTTTGCACTTTTTAAAATAAGGTTGTGCACACTAGCATGATTAATACCCAGAGAAACCACAGGGTCGAAGGAAGAATTTAAAGAGTACATATGCAAAAGTTTAAAGAGTAATATACAAAAGGAGAACTGGGGAAATGTTGTGTTTTGGGGAAAACCATAGGGAGGAAAATGGTAGAAGTGGCATGATGGATATTCATCTTTCCATTCTGGGTGGGGAGTGGGGATGGTACCACCACTTCTGAGTTTTCCTTCCCTAAGAAACCCCTGAGATATTCATGGGGCTCCTACAGGTTGACAGGCAGCTTGAAGGCACACATTCACACACTCGCTTTCTTTTTCAGTAACAGATATGGATCTCTGACTAACTCTGCTTTTGTTTTGGGCTTTGGGTTACCTTTTGGGCAGAGTGTTGTAGATGAAGAAAATTGTTCCCCAAAGCACACAGTTGCTCAGCTCCATTTTAAGGGGTATTTGTTACCTGAAAGCAGCATTGTTGAGGTGCTCTAGAGCCCATTGTGGGTGGGATAAAGGTTCTTTATTTAAATCTGTCGTTTGCCATTTCTGCCCTAGGCTGTTATAGCACAATGATTCCACTTTCAACTTCCTATGGAATCCTGGGGTTTGCAGTTTCGGGAGGGGCTGGCTGGCCCCTCTCAAAACTGCAAACCCCAGGATTCCATAGGAGGTTGCAAGTGGAATCGTAGCGCTATAACAGCCTAGTGCAGAAGTGGCCATGGTTTGGGGGGGAGTTACCTTTTTTTAAAAAAAGTAATATACTCCAGGTCAGAGAAAAATATACACAAGCATATTAAAAAGCCACTAAGTATGTAAGAGGAATAAAGATGAGCTCTTACACACACACACACACACACACACACACACACCCCTCTGTCTGCATGGAATGCATGGACCAATCTTATCCTGTCCCTTTAAGATTCATATGGCTTATTTCTAATTCTATGCCATCATGTTTCCATATTGCTGGTGTTGTTGGGTGCCTTCAAGTCATTTCCTCTGGCTCCGTGTTTTCATACTAATCTGCAACTTTAAAAGGTCATAAAATGGCTTTTTAATAGCTAATATGTAATTTTTTTCCTCATAAGATACACAACGTTTCTTTTAAAATACATTTCAATACATAGTTCTGATCCAAAGACTGCATATCAAAATTTTGGGGAAGTGAGAAAACTGGAGGATTGCTGCTTTCTGATCTACACATTAATCCAGAATGTGTGGGTCCAGTCGGTTTACTTTGAAATGTTAGCCAAATAAATTGCACCAGTGGCAGTGAATCGTCTTGCCCCAGGGGTGGGAAAGCATACTTTCTGGGTTACATATGGCCTCCAAGGACATTTTTGTGGTCCCCCAGATCTCCTGATCACCCCCAAGAGGCTCCGCACTAGTGCTCATGTGCACCACAGGTTGGGCACCCACAAACCCCTCTTTTTGGTCACTTCCTGTTGAAAAAGACCTCTCCTGGGTCCAAAACAGTCCAAAATTACTGGTAATGGTAAAATTACTCCTCCAGCCCCCTTTAGAGCCATTGGGGGGAACTTTGTGCATTAAAAAAAAAAGTTAAGGAGGCAAAGACAGAGGCATGTTTAGCCCTCCAAAGGCCCCTAGGGGACCAACATAGGCCCCAACCTCTACCAGTTGCCTTCTCCATCTTACACTGTGGCAATGTTCATTCTGATTTGCATTGCCCAGCAGTGTATCACATCTGCAGCTTGAGCAGTTTCAAACATATGGCCATGACGGATGACGAGAGCTGGAAACTTGCCCTTAGAAAAAGGACCAGAAAGAAACGATAAACAGGCATCCTGCGCTTATCTGATGGATTAGGGACCAAAACATTGTCAGAAAGAAGAACTGATTGAAAGTGGAACCCAGGCCATTCCCACACTAGACCGTTCCAGTGCTATTATTCCACTTTCAACATCCTATGGAATCCTGGGGTTTGCCGTTTAGGGAGCGGTCTCAAAGAATCCCAGGATTCCATAGGATGTTGAAAGTGGAATAATAGCACTGGAACAGTCTAGTGTGGAAATGGCCCCAGTCTTTTGTCATTTCTTTGCTTGCCAGGGAACACGAGGGAACTGTGGAGGCTCACTTGGGACCTGCACACATATGTGAGCTTCCATAATTGCCTCATTTTCCATACCGGAAGAAGGTACGAGGAGAAGAATTGATGAAAGAGTGGGCCTCACATAAAAAGAGTGCCTTGGATCCCATTTGGGAGAAAGGAAGGCTATAAATTAAATAAATAAATAAATAAATAAATAAATAAATGCCTGTCGATAATTTATAACAGTCTGAAGAGCGGACCAGGGATGCTTATATGAGGGGTATGTTTTCTATGTCAAATACCAATTTCCAGGTTCCGAGATCTGAAAGTGAAAGAGTGCTACTTACTTCTTTCCCCTGCATGCTAAAAGAGAAGAGGGAGGGTCGGGGGGCGTCATAAATTGTCAACAGCTAAGGGACAATTTAGGGACAAGTCAGCAGGATTTCTTCGGTGCTGAGTTACTGATGTCATGAATTTCAATATACGCTGGCCATTAAAAGTGAACAAGTGACTTACAGTCTGAGAGTGGCAACTCAATTGATTATGTATGTTTATAGCAAAGCCAAGGCAGTTTAAGCTCCAGCATTAAACTCCTACTCACTTGACAGCAGCTGTATGGATTGCTCCATGTTGCTAACTCCTGCTAGTTCGTGGACACTTAGGAAAAAGGATCATCTTAGCACCTGCAGTGAATATTAACAGGAAATGAAGGCTCACATATATTATAAGACTGAATCCCTTCTCCACTTTCCCCATGAAAATGGGCTGTATGTAGCCTGGGGGTAATTAGTTTCTTTTCAGTGCGAAAGGTCCCATATGCATCCCCTGGCATCCAGGACAGGCTTCCTTAGATGTTTTGGACTACAGCTGCCATCAGCTTCAGCCAGCATGAACAATGGTCAGAGATTATAGGAATTATACCTGAAAACATCTGGAAGGCACCACATTGGTCAGAGGTATGAATTTACAAGAGATTCCTAGTTCAAATCCCACACATGACTTCCAAAATATACATACATAATAAATCAAGTCTTACAAGTCCTACATCTTTAAGGGCTGCACTTTGGGGGAGAAAACTGTAGCCTGGTGTTCCAGTTTGCACACACAACATAGTAACAATAAATATAGTATTAATAATTATAATTATAAACATAATAAATATAATAAATATATTTATACTAGCGTATCTACCCGGCATTGCCTGGGATTTTATTTTCTCATAGATAATACTTGTTAGAAAGATTTGAGATCCTGTGTCTCTAATTCCCCAAACTCTCTTGTCCAGTACCAGTAACTTTTCCCCATATTCCCCAATCCAATCTGTATCCAGAGTTATTAACATACAGAGGCTGGGTTCCTGAGGGAATACACTGCCCTCCTCCTTGCTGCTAGGCCTTGTCTCCATAGCAACCAGTCAGGCCCAAGAGCTCTCAGGCTGAGAATTCTAAAGGTCCCTCCCTAAACTGCAAACCCCAGGATTCCATAGAATCTTCTCAGGCAGCCAATCATATGAGGTCTTCTCCTCATGCTGCCAATCATATCATTTGCCTCATACAGCCAATCATATGAGGTCTTCGCCTGACACATACAAACATACAAACTTTGACTTTTATATAGTACATATAAATATATAAATATAAATATGTTATAATAAATATAATATAATACATTACTTTAAAATAAAAATGCCTTTATCATAATCTGATCAAATTACAGCTTTCTTCCAGATCCATGATCACTTCATGAACTCTGTGCTCTCACACACCGGCTCTGCACAATAGTTAGTTGGGACAGTCATGACTGTCATGAAGGAACCTATGCATTCCACTGGCCTTTTAAAATGTCTCCCGTAGGCTACACATATACCTGACTGACGTCCAGCTCAGCCCATTGAGGCTTAGCTCTGAGCAGATATGGTACGATTGCATTGTTAATGTGAATGGAATGTTGCTCTGCAGAAGAATCTCTCCCAAAGTTGTACCTCTATGTGCTGGGTACAGCTCCCTCCCTTCAGAGTCTGTCTGTCTGTCTCTCTTTCTCTCTCTCTGGATTTGTAAATCAGAAGGGAGGAGATGGAGAGAAGAAAGCCAGTAAACTAAGCTTAAAAGGTTTGCTCACATCTCTAAAACAAACAAATCTACAGACACACCTGAAAGGGGGAGAAAAATATTTTCAGATCTGAAATGCTGCTCTGCAATATTGATCCTATTTTAGAGAAATTAGAGTTGGAGAGGGCTTTGTTGCTGTGGCTATTCACACATCTAGGACATTGTTCCTAAGTTTCTAGTGAAGTATCTGACTGGATGCTGAAGCTCCCAGGTTCATTTCCTGGCACCTCTTAGAAAGTTGGTCTCTTTCTGCACCACCCTCCCAACCTGCCATGGGGAAAGGAGAAGGATGGGACTGTGATGACGCTTTGCATGATGTTGCGGTCCCGTCCCTCTCCCATCCCCAGGTGGTACAATCGTGCATTAAATCATTGACAGGTTTTCTCTGCCAATAACTCACAATTGTGCCACCATTACAGACTTCTTGTCCTGCAGAAGCCTGGGAAGCGCAGTGGCTGTGCTTCTTGCCCCAACACAGCCTGAGAAGGTACCCAGCTGCACTGTGGAAGGAAGAGGTATGGCCATTGCGCTTCCTTCATGATGGAGCCAGCCAATGTGGAGGGGAGCACTCGTGCCACGCTCCCCTCCCAGCAGAGTCAGTGCCAGGACCCCCACCAGAGAACTCTGTTAAAAAGAAGGGTGTGGAAAGGGCTCTGAAGAACTCCCTTCCATTCCTTGCTGAACAACTGCCAGCTGGTACAGAAAGTGCTTACCATCTGAGTCCTGAAATAAACTTCTTGATATATCCCTGTTGCAAAAAAGGGCGGGGGCCTCTCCGGGGCCAAAAAACATGAAAAAAATGGTCTCCTATGGAACGTGGGGGCATTTTCCAAAATGAAAAAATTAGGAGCTGCCAATTCTACAAGTCTCAAAACAGCCTTGGGAGCACACTTTCCTCCCTCCTATGTAATCACACAGCGGAGTGCTATTGCCAAGCAGTACTGTGGAGGAGAGGTCTCCACATTAAGGATAAGAGGAAGTCTCCTCATAGCAGAAAATCTGGTTAAGCCTGGACAACATGGACCTTGAGGGTTCTGCAACCTGCTTAAGAAATCTCCCCTCCAGTACAAGAGATAGATTTATTTTTCTGTCATGGTTTCTGCAAAATGTGGGCAACAATACTTTGGGCAAAACTCCTGTCTCTCTGCAAAAAATGTGTCCTTTTCCTTTTACGAAGCTAAACACATACAAATAGCAAGCATAATGGGCCAAGCTTAAATCACAAAGATAAAAATCATCCCATCCCATCTTACTACTTTTAATACACGGCAACAATGACCACATTTTCCAGTACTGCACATTTGATAGAAACATGAAGAAACCATTTGTGAAAATGTAGTGGGTTTTTCAATGGTGTTTTTCTTAACTGAAAAAATGTGTGTGGGGGGGGGTTTCACCCCAAATGGGTGTGGTGGTGGTACTATGTGTTTGCTGGGAACCAAGGACACATTTTGCCCTACAGTTCACACCCACACTTTTGACTGAGCCAAGATCCACCCCATCGTTTTATGTTCAATTGATTTTTATTGATATAATTGGAGGGTAAAACAAAATACATAAAAAGAAACCTAGCTCTTCCCATTTTATGAAAGCTAGCTCTTCTTATTTTATTTCCTACCTCCTTCCGAAGGAAACCAGAGGGATTTGTATCACTGTGGCCTCTTCTAAGATTACAGTGCCTTGATTGTTACAGCCTTTATTCATTGTGTGGTTCTTTTTCAAAGCGGAGGATACTGTAAAGTACATTTCATGGCTGAGTCAGGATTCCATTTTGTACGCTTTTCTAATGCCATCTGCCGGGTAAATCCAGTTCTTTCAAAGACCTTCTCATGTTCTCCTTCCATCTTTTCTGAGAAAACTACAGTGTTGTGACTTAAATAACTCCCATGGAAATATTTTCTTTTGTCCTGCAGTCCTTCAGATCTATGGAAGAGAACAGATGATGTCCAGTCTTATAATATAGCTGACTGTGTTTCCATTCTGTTTTTCTGGATGTTGAATGCACGCAGATTTAGAAGCAGGGGAAGAGACAAAACTGCTCCAAATACAGGTAATAGAGCAGGAGGAAGAAAGTTCCAGCGGTGAGACCTAAGTTGTTTGAAAATTCCGTATTCAATGGACGTCTTTGCATTTTCAGGGACAAATAATATGTTGTGTGAGTATGGCTGAGCTCCTATTTGATGCTGGTGGAGCACAAAGATCCTTCCTCAAGGCTTCCGAGGATGACATTGGAACAGCGACCTGAAGGTGCCAGGCACAGCCCTATGCTCAATCTGTCGATGCTTGGGTGAGAGGCAGACCTGGATCCTGCTGTCAACTGGATGCAGTTATGCAGCCGGGGAAAACATGATACCTCATTGTGCAATGTCTGAAAAAGTATTTAGGCGAGTGTAAGTTACCAAGAGGATGCTTTTCTGGCTGAGATGCCCTTAGAAACTGATTGAGCTGATCCTAGGATCTTCCATATGAAAGACATGCATGGGCTCTCAGACAGAGCTGTAGTCCTTCTAGGTCCACCAGCTGAGAAAATTTGCCCTGCAAATGAACTTAATATGACCACTGTTGCTAGAACTAGTGACTAGTGTGAGATGACTGGGACAGAGCATTGTGTTTGGAAGACAGGGAAGCTGGCTTTGACTTCCTTCTCAGCTGTGAACCAGTATATTACAGCCAGACTATGGTCATTTCCGCCCTATACTGTTATAGAGCTATTATTCCACTTTCAACATCCTATGGAATCCTGGGCTTCGTAGTTTAGGGAGGGGGCCTTTATAATTCTCAGCCAGAGAGCTCTTTGGCCTCAGTCAACTACAAACTCCAGAATTCCACAGGAAGGTGAAAGTGGAATAATAGCACTATAACAGTATAGGGCAGAAATGGCCCGCCTCACAGGGTTGTATATACAACCCCCTATTCCTTGGAGGATGGTTGGAATACAAATGCAGTTAAACAAAGCATCCAACTGGGGCACTTTGTGCAATATGGAAAATGATCAGTCTTCTTTGGTTTTCCATGTCTCTAAACCCCACCTGTATTAGTATCCCATCCGTGAGATAAAAATATTTTTTTTATTTATTTCTGCTTGGAAATTCATGTGTGTTTCCTATTACATACATATTTTATGCAATTTTTCATACTTTTTCTTTATTGACTACAGCATACTTGTTCAGGTTTTTCCAGCTTTTTGTTGTGCAAAGTTATTGATCCTGTCGTATTTTTAAAATGTGGACAGGATTTCATGTGTTTGAAATATGTGGCAAAACTCAAAAATTTGTCTTATAGTGGATCTTGGGAATTTTGGAATAGGTAATTTTGGCACGCATTTCAAGACCACCAAAATTATTTTCCACCCATGTGAAAGCCATGTAGACTATTTCACCTTTCCACAAAGTACACTGGATTGGCATTGCATCTCCCCAACTGGCACTATGAGTCCATGCTGTTTCTTGGAGCATTTAATAACGGCAAAGCTTGTTGGAAAAATTTCAACTAATTATTGGAGGCAAGGAAAAAACATATGCCTTGTTGAATTCCCCTATGAACTTAACAATGAAAGGTTAATATATTTTCTGCAAGTGAAATGTGTTCAGTCAGACAAGAGCTAACACCTAAGCTCATGAATATAACACTGCCGAGAATTGTCTTCCAGAGGAAGTTGATGCTGATCTGGCTCTACTTCCCCAAAGATATATTTGGAACAATAATCCTGCAGAAGTCTGGGTGGCATGTCAGAAAGATAAGCAATTTGGAGAGCTGTGATCCAATAGAAATGCAGAGTGCTGGGAAAGAGCCAAAAGGGGAGAAGGCATATCACTAGTGCACTCCTATATAGAAGTAGGAACAAGGAAATCTGTTTTTTAAAAATAATATTTGCCTTTCATCAAGCACAAGTTTGTCCATCCTCTTCCCATATCTGTCTGCCATTTTTTTTAAAGTGCATAGGCAAATTCTTGAGCATTTTTCTGCATAGTGTCATAGAGTTGAAAGGGAGCACAGGGGCCATCCAGTCCAATCCCCTGCCATGCAGGAACCCACATCAAAGCACTCCTGACAGATGGCCATCCAGCCTCTGCTGAAAAACCTCCAAAGAAGGAGACTCCACCACACTCCATTGAGGCAGCATGTTCCACTGCTGGACAGCTGTGGCAGTCAGGAAGTTCTTCCTGAGGTCCAGGTGGAATCTCCTTTCCTGCAGCTTGAATCCATTGCTCCTTGTCCTAGTCTCTGGAGCAGCAGAAAACAAGCCCACTCCCTCCTCAACATGACATCCCTTCAAATATTTAAACATGGCTATCATGTCCCTCTTAACCTTCTCTTCTGCAGACTAAACATACCCAGCTCCCTAAGCAGCTTCTCATCAGGCATGGCTTCCAGACCCTACAGCATTTTGGTCGCCCTCCTCTGGACATGCTCCAGTTTGTCAATATCTTTCTTGAAATGAGGTGCCCAGAACTGGGCACAGTATTCCAGATAAGGTCTAACCAAAGCAGAATAAAGTAGTACTATTACCTCCCTCAGTCTAGACACCATGCTCCTATTAATGCAACCAAGAATCGCATTGGCTTTCTTGGCTTCTGCATCACGCTGCTGACCCATGTTCAGCTTGTGGTCTAGTAAGACTCCTAGATCCCTTTCACATGTACTCTTATCCAGCCACATGTCCCCCATCCTATATTTATGCATTTCATTTTTTTTTCTACCTGGGTATAGGACCTTACATTTCTCTCTGTTGAAATCCATTTTGTTAACTTTGGCCCACCTTTCCAATCTGTCAGGGTCATTTTGAATTTTGATGCTGTCCTTTGGCATAATAATAACCCCTCCCAATTTGGTATCATGTGCAAATTTGATCAGCATGCCCTCTACCCCTTCATCCAAGTCACTGATGAAGATGTTGAATAGCATTGGACCCAGGACAGTACCCTGTGGCACCCTACTAGTCACTTCTCTCCAGGATGAAGAGAAGCCACTGGTGAGCACCCTTTGGGTTCGGTCAGTCCTGGCCTAGATTTGGCAGCTGGAGGCAAGAGCTACGTTGAAAATACCAACCTTTTCTGTGGAAACCTCAGACATAGGGACCTGTTCTATCGGGCGGTCAGTTAGCCCACCAAACTAATGGGAAATGCAATAGCATGAAGGGATGGGAATGTTGAATAGAACGCAGCTGTAGTAAGATAAGAAGCCTATTTGCCTGAGAACTGTGTGGGGCAAGAACCACACAACTCCTTCGCTTCTTTCTACATCTCCTCAGTACTAATACTGAAATCATGCTCAGCATAAGTGCCAATAAGGATTGATTTTGATCAGTATTTGTTGCGAGTTGGGTCCGTTCCTGACATGTCCAGTGCTTGCTACTTGCATCTGAACAAGAGTATATTCTGATCCCAGCGTATGTTGTGTTCAGCTGTGCGTCTCTCTAGATGGTCCACTCACATCCAGCCACGGAAATACATGAAAACTGAACTTTATTGTTGAACTTAAAAGCAGTAACTAAAAGGAAGATGAGTGGCACGATGAGATAAAAAGAGATGTGCATGGACAGCGGTGGCAAAGATATGCACGTTTCAGACAGCAGAAAGCTATTAAAACAGGAGAGCAAAACCAGAGGGAAAAGATCTGGAAGGGACAACTAAATACAAGGTCTCAAGACTGATCAGCTGATAACAGCTCTATATTGAACAAAAATATAATTATACTTCGAATGATAGACTGTAACAGAAATGCCCTGCTGGGACAGAACAGTAGGAGTGGTGGAATAAACACCCAGGATAATATTAATGAGGAAAAAAAATAAAGCATTGGGGGATGAGAAATTACATGTATTTACTGGCGTATAAGACACACCAGTGTGTAAGAAGCACACCATTTATATATCAGCAAATACTGTTTTCTGATGTATAAGATACAGCAGCATATAAGACGCACCCCCTTTTCAAACTGTATTTTTTTGGGGGGGAAGTGAGTCTTATACACCAGCAAATATAGTAGTCAATTAATTTCTGAGGATTTTGGAGAAAGAAATTAATTTCCTTTAAGCCAGTGTAGTATAGCGGTTGGAATGTCGGGTTAGGACTACAGCAAGCCAGGGTTCAAATTCCTGTTCAGCCATGGAAACCCATTGGGTCACCTTTGACAAGTCACACTCTCTCAGCTTAAGAGGAAGGCATAGGCAAACCATGAATCAACCTGGCCAAGAAAATCATTGGATAGGCTTGCCTTAAGTCAGAAATGATTTGTAGGTGACAGCAACAGCTTTAGTTAACTAAAATCTTTTGTCTATGCATTTCAAAGAAACATATGTATTTTAAAGATGGGTATGTTTTAATGATTAAACATCTAATGACCATGCTTTTAATGTTTTCAATGACTATGCTTTTATTCCTCTGTTTGTTGCATTGCGTCTGTGACTGTACAATAAAATGGTGATGATGGTGATGATGATGATGAACGAAAATCTGATTTGAGAAAGGCAGGATTAAGGCCATTTCCGCACTAGAGTAGAGGAGCGTTTCACTGCGTGACATGAGTGGTGTTTTTTACTCTGACTCACTCCGATTCCTCTCTGCACACCCTTTGGTTTCTATTGAAGTAAAGCAGAGAAATCGTTTGCAGTTTCCGCATCGTCAATTCTCGTGGAACTCCTATTCCCCTCCCTCGCTCCACCCCGCCGCTGCCGATTGGTTAATTTAAAAAAAAAAAGTTGTAGAAGCTGTTGCTACATTTTAGCACAAGTGTGTGAATCAATGTACCGCTTCTGCACGTAGGAAAAAATGCAGCAGAAATGGTTTGGGTGGTTTACATGGGAGTTTTTCCATTTTTACAATACATCGGTTTAACGTCGATGCCAACCGCGCTAAGACTTCAACTCGTGTGGAACCACGGAGGACAGAACGACGTCAAACCGTTTTAACGTGCAGATGTAAAAGTGACAATATGACGCCACTGCATCGTATCAGCCTTGTGCAGAAAAGGCCTAAGGCAGCTTTGTTCAATCTTGTGGTCTCTTCCTCTTCTTCTCCTTGTCTTCCTTTTCCTCCTCTAGAATTGTGCTAAAATAAAACCACTCTTCCTGGAGTTACCAAGTAGTGGATTCCTTTTCCAGTTAAAAACCTTTTTCAGCACAGTAAGGCATCCTTGGGAGTGCTGGGCTTTGGGAGCATGGGCCTCAAAACAGCCTTATGGTCACATTTTGGGCTCAGTCCACCCTTTGCCTACTGTTGTATGACCACAGTAGCAGTCACAACAACAACAGCTCTGGATATTTCCCAGTTTAAAGTCTTGAGGACTACACAGAATTGATTTTCAGAATGTACTTTCTGGCAGAGAGGGGGAATGTGCACTTCTGTGTTTCCGTCAAACCTGCCATCTCAGGAAACGCATTGCTTTAATTCCTTCCAATTGACTTCATTAGAGGCTGCAGTTCTTATCTTTATAAAATGTGATGGTTTATGCACCCAAACAAGCACAATTACCATAATATCGATGTAATAACCATTGTAGGCTTGCGGAAAGGTAAAGAGACTTCTGAGACAATTAGTATGGAGGAGTGAAATAGAAAAAAAAAGACACAGATGTTTTATGTCACATATTGAAAAAAAATACTAATGCAGTTGGGAACATTTTGTCCTACTTGTCAGCAAAGTAGTTCCAAATACAAAGGGCCCAAGCAGACAACAAGTTCGATGTGTAATTGGATTAGGCTTGTCTGTCGTCATTTTTCTGTGTAAGAAAATGGTAACTATTGGCGAGGCAAAGACCCAGTAAGATTGGGACTATGGCAGCTTTTGCTGATGATCTGCTACTTGCTACTCCTCAAAGGAATAAAACAACCATGTTCAATGCAGCCAGTCATTTAACTTAGAATCACAGTATTTGAAGACATGTAGAGATCCTCTAGTCCAACCCTGTGTTCAGTGAATGATTTCTGGTGTAGGATGCAGTGCAGCATCCTTGAACTGTAAACTGGGGGGGGGGGGATGAGAAACTATGGGCATTTCTGCACTAGACTGTTATAGTGCGATTATTCCGTTTTCAACATCCTGTGAATTCTGGGCTTCGTAGTGTACAGAGGCCCAGGAGCTCTGGCTGAGAATTCTAAATGCCCTTCCCTAACCTACATAGGATGTTGAAAGTAGAATAATAGCACTATAACAGTCTAGTGCAGAAAGGCCCTGTGTGAAACCAACATTGACAAATTCATCCCACTCTCAATTTAAATTGCATTTTACTATAACTGGCATCCTTGATATTGGTTGTAAATGTCCACTGTTGTTATTGCTGTTACTCTTTTATATGGTACAGTATCCTTGCTTTAATTATTGGATGCTGGGGTAGAAACTGTCGGTGGAGATTCTCCCCCCTTCTTTCTTTCTAATCCCAGTCTCACGCCAGCACCAGGGGCAGCAACCGTTTCCGCACTAGACTGTTACAGTGCTATTATTCCACCTTCAACATCCTATGGAATCCTAGGGTTTGCAGTCCTCTCCCCCACCTGTTACACCATTGAAAAGGTGTCCCTTCCCATATTTTGACCAAAATGAGTCCGGAAGGCTTAAAGATGCTATTTGAGCCTCCATTCCATCTTGAAACATCAAAACCACTACACAGAATGGCACCCAAAGGAGTAATGCAATGTCATTTCTAGTTGCCACAAATGGTGACCAGAATGGCCAACGGCATTATAGAGTCCCAGAGTTGCCAAAAATTGGGTCGTGCAGCACTTCAGGGTTTGGTGCGTATGCACTCCTGCTGGAAGCTGCCTTAGGAAGATTCTTTGTCATCTTCCAAAGCAATCGGGAAATATCTGAAATGAATAAAGTGAAAACATACCAGCTCCATGCATTTTTTTTCCTTGAAAGAAACATACCTTATGGCATATTTGAAAATTAGTGTGTATGTGTATGATCTGCTATTTTAGTGAAAGCTGATTCATTTCTTCAACCCTGAGGTGATATATGATGCATGGGAGATAATTACCGGCAGAGACACAAAGTACAACAGATCAGTAGGAAAGATTTATCATGTTAAGACAACTTTCCCTTAAACCTAGACTACAACAACTCAGGAGGGAGGTTGGCTGCTGGCTGCTGTCTTGATCTGTGTGTCCCTTCTATCTCACCCACCAAGCAAACACATAGGAATAGACAGTCCTTTAGAGATGATGGTGGGAAATTCTCCCTCCTTCTTTCTTTCTAATCCAAGGCCATTTCCACACTAGACTGTTATAGTGCTATTATTCCACTTTCAACCTCCTATGGAATCCTGGGGTTTGCCCCTTTGAGGGGCAAACCCTAGGATTCCAAAGGAGGTTGAAAGTGGAATAATAGTGCTATAACAGTCTAGTGCGGAAATGGCCCCAGTCTCATACCAGCACCAAGCAGAGGCAGCATCTCTAAAGTGCATTACATTTGCTGTCATTCATCTTTTGCCAGTTCTAGCTGCTTCTAATTAATGTCAGGCAAGTGTCACATTTCTAAGTGTTGGGAGGATGCCAAGCTGCCACCGGTGGGATTTGTAGCAGCTATTCTACACAACACCTGTGTGAAACCTATTCATGCTCTGTTAATCCACCTTTCCAGTGTGTGGCAGCCATTGTTTACATCATTTGAAAGGCCAAAATTGTGTCATTGCTGCTCACCATTTTGATGGGTCCTTTGTACAGTGGCTTTTAAATAGTTTCATTTTGTGCATTAAACACAATGACTGAGTACAGCAAGTTGTTGCTATTCCATTTTTTTCTTCTTCTTCATTTCTTGTCAGCTACAGCCAGCATGATAATTTTGGAAGTCCAAAACATCTAAAGGGTCCCATGTTTTGAAAGGATGGTCTGTCACAACTGAGCCAACTCCCAGCTCTGCAAGACTGACTTCTGCCCTTGAATAGGAGCAGGAAATTCCCCAGATTTCATTAATTAATATTGCCACCACCCACTTCATTAAATCCCAATCTAGCAGCACAGTGGGATGCTGCAAGGGAGCCACCAGTTTCTAAGCTTAGAGATTCTTTTCTTCCCCGCCACCCCTCTGGGAAAGAGGGATTCTATCTATGTGTGTAACCAAAGCATGTGGAAATAGGATTGCTGAGAGTTCTTGAAACAGGAAAATGTTTATTCTGAGAACAGGCAATATAGATTACAGAGATACCGCATACAGGAGGGCACCTTCTCCCAGGGCCACTTAGTAGTTACAAGTTACAGACAGACTCTGGCCATTTCCGCACTAGACAGTTATAGCGCTATGATTCCATTTTCAACATCCTATGGAATCCTGGGGTTTGCAGTTTCGGGAGCAGCCGGCTGGCCCCTCCTGAAACTGCAAACCGCAGGATTCCATAGGATATTGCAAGTGGAATCATAGTGCTATAACAGTCTAGTGCGGAAATGGCTTATGTCATTCCAGCCATAGTACTAAAAATAAATAGAAATACCCTAACACGACTAATTAATATTCTAGTTACTCACATTGATGATCAGAGGCTTAGAAGGTCTAAGAGAAGAGTGAGGCCAGGAGGCGAGGGCTAGGGCCTGCAGCCTGCTACTGGCATAGGTTTCATCTCCAGGATGTCTCTTTGTTGTCTCTCCACTGCATCGTCTCTCAAGGATTTTTATAACTTCTCCATTGAAGCCTCTCAAAGATTCTCACCTTTCTCCCCCGATTCTCATGACCTATGATGCTAACCCTAATAGTTCATTAATCCTTTATATGCCTGAAGAGAGAACTATCCCCCTTCAGGACTGAAACGCACACGCACACATCCAGATCTCGGATGGTCTGGAAACAGCTGAAGGCTGGAGCCACACCGGCTGGGATTTCACTCTAGAGCCTGGGAAAGAACAGAATTACTAGAATACCTGCAAACAGATCACAGCACAAGTTAACCATATTGTCAATAACAGGCATGAAAACTCACCCCTCTTAACCCCCTGCCAGTTCTCTGCAAGACAAGGAGTCTCTTACAACATTGGAACTCCCAGCCACATGTTGAATGTCAAAGTCAAAGTCCTGGAGGGACAGACTGCATCGGAGTAGCTTCTGGTTAGCTCCCCAGACTGTATGGAGCCATCGAAGGGCAGCATGATCAGTCTGGAGAGTGGAGCAGTGTCCCCGTACGTATGGTCTCAGCTTCTCAAGGGCGTACACAACGGTGTAGCATTCCTTCTCTGGTATGGACCAGTTGGACTCCCTCACAGAAAGCTTCTTGCTGAGGAACAAAATGGGATGCAAGGTGCCATCCGGACCCTCTTGTAGTAAGACTGCCCCAATGCCTCCGTCAAGAGCATCTGTAGCCACGATGGCACGTGGAGGTGATATGAAATGCATTTGAGCAGTTTATTTAAGCATTAAATTCAACTAGAGACCAAGATCTATTTTTGTACTATCCAGTGTACTGTGTATACCCAATGTATACCACTCTATGAGGAACTGAAGAATGGTTGAATGAGTTGGGAATGTTTAGCTTGGAGTGAAAGTTTTAAAAGCCAGACAGATTTTAGCTGACAACTCTTCAGCCTGTGCAAAATATTCTTCTTATTATTATTATCATTATCATTATCACTATCATTATCATCATCATCATTTCTTACCCTCCTTTCCTCAAGGCTCAAGGTACAACATAGATTAAAATTCAACTAAAAAACATAAAACCATTTAAAATACACCCATTCAAAATTCATAGTTAAAAATTGACTGGGTAGGTTTACTGGAAGAGACAGGCCTTTAGCACTTTTTAAAATTCAGGCGGCATGTTCAGCCAGTGGCGGAGCTTGGAGTGTGTGGAGGGGAGGCCATGGCACGGAGGGGCATGCAGGGGTGTGGCCAGGGCACATGGGGGCATGGCCAGGGCGCATGGGGCATGGCCAGGATGAGCAGGGTCATGACTATGGGCCAGGACACCCCAAAAACATTGCCATGCAGGGCGAACCTCCCCCATTGACCCCCTCCCCGTCCCTATGCGATTGTGCTTAGCTGTTGAATCTCTTCTAGTAGGTCATTGCAGTCTAGGAGTGGCTGACAAAAAGGTCATCTGGGTGACCATAGCTAGTCTAGTCCTGGCTGGTTTTAAGTAAATGGTCCCCAGAGGACTGAGTGTGGATGGGCGAAGACAATCCTGCAGGTAACTTGGACCCAAACCATGTAGGGCTTTAAAAGTAATAACCAACACTTTGTACCTTGCTCAGAAACTAAAGGGCAGCCAGTGCAGTGATTTTAATATTGGTGTTATATGTTCACTCCTCGATGTACCTGTAACCAATCTGGCTGCCATATTTTGGACCAGTTGGAGTGTCTGAACTTGGTACAAAGGTAGCCCAATGTACAGCACATTGCAGATTTTCAACCTTGAGGTTACCAGTGTGCGCACTACCTTTTTTAGGTCTTCCAATTCTAGGAAGGGGTGCAGTTGGCGTATCGACCGAAGATGATGATAAACACTCCAGACTGTCACATCTATCTGAACTGACATTTGGAGGAACGGATCCAGGAGCACTCTCAAGTTGCAAACATTTTTCTGTCTTGGGATGAACAAAAAGAAAATGCTCGTTTAGATGTCATCCTGTTTGGACTGCTGTAATATTCTGTTACTGCCCTGGCTAGCCCGAGCTTTAGGGATATAAAAGATATCTTTTGATATCACTAATTCGGCTTCACGTATCCCTTCCACGTGCTTGCGAGGCCCCCGGACAAGCACGCATACAGGCTCAGCCGATAATCGGCGTAATATTCCTAGACAATACAGGCAGGCCAGAAAACAGCCGACTCGCCGCTTTAGGAGACCTCAAGGCAAGTCCCTCCATTAGGTATGCAAGCAACTCTAAAAAGATCCTCTGCCCAGCACTGGCAGCTTGATGATCTGACTATACAACGCTCAAGTACTCCGCATTTGCATGCCAGCTGCTCTATTGATAAATTCGGCTCTAATTCAGTCATTCAAATTCTGACCTTTCGGAGGCTTTGTCTCCAGCTCCAAATCTATTGTTTTCCCCTAAGTCCGACCTAGCCTGTGGTCACAATTCTCCTTATAAAAACCCCTGACTTTGAGCTCTTCCCCGGATCGCTCCCGAGTTCCAGACCGCCTTGCTGTCACTTTGTCCAGCAGGCCTTCCCCCTCAGCTCCACGTGCTGAGATACATTGAACTCCAGCATCGCTCTCCATTTTCTCCCGGACTTCAGGAACAGGTTTCGTATCACTCGAACCAACTATCCCTCTGAAAATCCCGCTATCTTACTCACACCTTTATTTTCCTTAGTTATCTGCGTGCTTGTGTTGCTTACATCGTGTGCCTGTATTTAATAAAGATCATTCATTATTTTACAACCGGTTTGCTTCTTGACTTGGCCTGACCCCGTAAACACTGGGTTACAAGATCCTGCTAAGTTACCCTGCCTGTCGTTTTGCCAACTTGTGCTCTGAACTAATTTCCCCAACTTGTATAGTTTTGATAGTAATTTGGTGTCCCTCCTGGGACCCCCAGACAACAGGGTAACAATTCTATATGTGGAGCTCTCTTTGGCAGCTGTTCAGAAACCTGGAAACTTCAGCAGGTGTCACTGGTTGGCTTTGCTCTCCCTGCCATATTCATAGATTGTGGGCATAGCTCTGGTGTTTGGGTGTGATATTGTGCTTTGCCCTGCCCCAAACTATACAGTATTCTGTATTCCATGTTCCCCTGGGAGAGGGAGATGTTAAAGGAATCCTTCAATCAGAATTTAAAATGTGAGTTTATCCTACCCAGAAGTTGATATATGTGTTGACCCTTGAGGTCATCCAGACAGACTTGCACCCACTGATTGACTGTGCTCAGACAGAGCAGGGTGGCTGGCTATACAATCCTACACTGGGGATTGCTAAGGAAACTGACCATTATTTGATTCACAATTTTTCCGCTAATTACTCATACAAACCTGGTTATTTAGATACGTGCTTTGCTTTGATGTATAATGGGATGTACTGTATATGTGCTTTGCTGATTATCATTAGTTACTCTTCGTTTCTCGTCATCATATTTTAGTATTACTCTGCCTTTACAATTGTATACCATCATGCTTTGAAACATTATACTTTATATAAAGGTGTGATATTATTCAATAAATAAATAAATAAAGTGGATGGGGCAGACAAAGTGCCTTTGGAATTGTAGGGCAGGGTGGTCTCCTGCGGGGAATTTTAAGTGCCTCTTCAGACTACAGATCTCAGGACTCCTTAGTATGTGTTGGGGAATTGAGAGATTTTTAGTAATAAGTCTCCCAATCAGCAGAGTATTTTGTAATGCACAGGCAGAAGTTGAACAAATTACCAGTCCCACTTTATCAACTCCACCCCAGACACACTTAATCTAGCTCAAAATGAACACAAACAGTTTGGTTAAAAGTATGTGAAAGGATTTACTCACATAATCTTGTGCATAGTTTGCACAGGTTCAAATTCTTGAAGAAAGGTGAGAAGAAATTAAGCACTCACATACTTACAAGGAAGCATGCTTGTCAGAGAATTGTAGAGCACATGCTTGCAGGGAAGCCAAAGAACAAAAGAGAAGAGGAAGAGAACATGCAGGGGGAAGTGGGTGTTGACCAAACAACAGGAAGTTTACTCTAGGCAGCCCCCTCTGTGCCTACAATCAACATGCAAACTAACTAGCCAGTTAATTAAGCATTCAAGTGTTGCCACTCCCAACAGTATGAAGCCATGACAATTCAAAGTGTTGCCAAGCTCTGCAGCACAGAGATGTTTAGGAATGCCTATGGATGTTACACACTTCATAATCAGATTCATTTGGCCCCTTTGGAGGATGATCACAACATGGAGATGTGGAAGAAGTCTGTCTCAAGACTGTTAATTAACACTCTGCATACTGAGGTTGTTGGGTGTGATAACTGAAGCCCCTGTCAGAGCTGCTTCTGATGAGCAGCAGCTGTTGGTCCCTGTTGCTCAGGGTGGAGATGACAAGCAGCAGCTGTTGGTCCCTGTTGCTCTGGCTGGAGATGAGTCCTGCAGCTCAAGAGCTCCCCTGCCTGCAACAGGGATCCAGCTGTGATCCTGAGGAGGCCCTGGAGCCTGTGTCAATCAGCCGACAAACAAGGCGGAGACTCAAGAGAGCTGAGCAAAGGGAGGCTTCCTTGATTAAGTTCAAGAAGTGGTGACTGGGCACACCTGTGCCTGGGCTATATAACTACCTGCCTGGAGGCTTTCCTTTGATTGTGGCAAACTTTCTACAAGCCCTCTCCTTGCTTCCAGCACCTGGCTTCTGATACCTTGGATTGATCTCTTGGCTCCTGACCCCTGGATTTTGGACTCTGACTATGGCTTTTGCTTGTCACTCAGGCTTAGGTAAATGGACTGCCTATGACTAATTGCTTGTTTTGACTCCTCCTGGTGGGACTCTGCTATCTCTCCCTCTCCCTTCTCTGGGCTGGCTTGCCGCCTGGGTCTCTGACCTTGACATTGGGGCTGCGTACCTTTGAGTACTTTCCAACTTATGGCAATCCTAAGGTGAACCCAACATGGATTTTTCTTGGCAACATTTGTTCCCCTGAGGCTGAAAGAGTGTGACTTGTCCAAGGCAGCCCAATGGGTTCCCATGGCTGAGTGGAGATTCAAACCCTGTTCTCCATAGTTGTATTCCAATGCCCAAACCCCTACACAATGCTGGTTCTCTGAAAATTTCTTTGAGAGGGGAACCAGGTATGAACCAGGTACCTCTGCATGTGTCCCTACTAAAACCTATCACCATGTGTTGCCTCTCTCCACTTTTTGACATATGACTGGGCTGCATGGCAGCAGTAGGGAAATATTCACCTGGACCCTTCCATGAGAAATGTAACCCACCCCATCCACCCCCCTGTGATCCACCAATATATTCAAGAGGCATTTCATCATTATTTCTGCAGCTGCAGTGTGATTCCCAGGAGAAGCTGAACAACTAGAATGAATACTGGAGGACATAACAGGCCTGGCATTGTTCAGTAGGGAGCTATCAGAAGGAAAGGTCAGGAGCGCCAATGATACATCTGTCTTAGTGTAATAAATTTAATAAAGTAGATTTTGTCTCTTTGAGAAGGAGCTGGATTCTTCCCAAGAAAGGTGGAGGAAGGAGGAGAGGAGGAAGAAGAGGAGAGGCAAGCAAGAAAGTGTAAGAGTGGGATGGACAGAGCTGATGGTTGTACACAGTGCTTGTCACCTTTGAGTGCAATGCCTGTGCCATTTTGTGTGCTGAATCAGTAGCAGAGCTTGGAGTGTGTGGAGGGGGGGCGGGAGGGGGACAGGGCTACAGCGCAGGGGGCTTGACCACTGTGCATGGGGGCTTGGCCATGATGTGTGGGGGTGTGGTCGCAGTATGTGGGGGCTTGGCCGGGGGCATGGGGGCATGGCTAGGGGTTCAGCTGCCCCAAAAACATTACCACCTGGGGCAAATTGTCCCCATTGCCCCCCCCGTCCCTATGCAACTGTGCTGAATTAAAGCATTTTGTACGTGTCATCTTTATCTCCAACGGCAACAGAAAATGTCTGGTTGAACTGCATGCTTGGATACATTACTGTGCTCAGGTCCTTCTGGAGTCAAACAAAAGTAATAACAAAACATGTTTTGCTGAGAGTGGGCCCTTGTAGCCTGCTAGCTTCCAACAGTTGCCCACCCTGCTCTAATGGGTCCCAATCTAGGCTTATATCCTATATTTCTAACAAAAGGGTGGCACATCAGGCATCTAACATGTATAAAATCAAAATGGATAGAGGAAATTAAATTAAAATATAAAATAAAAACTGCAGCACCAGAGTTACATTCTAGACGCTAATCTCAGTCAAACACGGCTGGGCAAAAACTGTCCCACATCATGTCATTTGAGGGTCTGTGATTTGCAGGGGAGGCGTTGCAAAGCACTTACAGAATGCTGAGAAGCCAGAGGTCAAATAAATTAGAGGTGATGATGGTTTTGAAAAGTATGAGAGCGCTTGTGCATATCATGCACAGCAGAGCAAAGACCTCTGCCAGAAACCCACCTCTCTCTCTGTCTCTCTTCTGTGTCTCTCTCACCCACCCCAATTTTACAATATTACAATGCCTTTACACAGGACTCTTTAATCTGGCCACACCTGAAATACAGAGAATTAAAACTCCATGAGTGACACATCACTATGTCCCCAAGGCTCCTGAACACCTACATGTAACCTAGACCTTTGCATGTTGAACATGAGGGTCTCAGTAGAGCTCTAGCCATGTTCTGTTGGTTGAATGAAGTTACAGAGTGAACCTTCTTCTAAGTAACATCCAGCTGTTCAGGGATGCTGGGAACAAGGTTTCCATGTATGGTCGTGATCCTCTCCCCAGTTTTAGATATGCATATGTTCTTGTGAACATATGCAAGCCTACATTCTGTAGAGCTGGAAAGATGCAGAAAAAGGGCAAGAGGCTGCAGGAACTCCCTTATGTGGGATAGTTATGAATTTGGGGTTGTTTAGATTAGAAAGAAATGAGAGAGTGGAGAGAGGAAGGACAGAGGTGCCTAAAATTATCCATGGTGTGGAGAAAGTGGATAGAGATAGGTTAGATTACTAGAAGATCCTTGAATAGTAGATGCTAGAATATTAGAAATAAATAGGGTTAGGTTGCAATACCTGTGATAGAAGACTGGAAGCCAGTGGAGCCATCCACTTAAGCTGAAATGTGGGAGAATTCAGGAGTGATACGCACACATGTTACCATATCCTACCACTCCTCCTACAAGATATGCAGTTTTCATATATTTTCATAAATTGAATTTATTAATGACTGGAGAACACGATCAGGGTCACACTACCAGAGAACATGTTCAGGATTACACTTTGGGGTCATGAAAGTTCAGATAGGATTATGCAGAGAATCCAATGTCAGTGAGTTTGTGCTCCTCCCTTCACTGCTTTAGGCTCTTGGCATTTTTGAATAGAATGAAAGTTGAACTCTTGAGCAATCAGACACCATTCCTTGATCTTACTCTATGGAGATCTTCCCTATACACCCCCACCTGACTGAACATTAAGAGATCGTCATGAGTCCCATCAATGTTTTGACGCTCCAGAGTTTAAGCAATCAGCCCATTCTAGACCCCTTTATCAATCCCGTGGGAAAGCCATTACGGCTTTGTCAACACACCCTTCAGGGTTTGATACAGGGTATAAAACCCTAGCTTCAACCTAGCCAATTATAGTACATAGAACGTAGTCTAGTCCAGGCTGCCGCTCCCCCATGCTACCCTCAGATGCTGAGTCCCTCGGCTGCGACTCTTTCTTCAGGACTGGTAACTGTCACCCTGTCCACCCAATCTCTGTCTATCCAACCTTTCTTGCCACAGTTTCTGATAGCCCTGTATGGTTCTAAAGAGTATCTGACTTCTTGTGTGGTTGTCGTTTCAAATAAACTTTAATTGGAGTCCTCTCTATAGTTAGGTATACAAAGGTGAAAAGATCCTTCCATTACCCTCCTCTTGCAGGCCTCCTTTGAGCTATAATTCCCTCAGTTCTAAGGAGACGCTGGCATTGCTGGGGGACCCCAAGATCCCCTGCCTTTTAGGGTAACACACAGACTTCAGATGTGGTCTTTCCTCACACAGCATGGAAACCATTGTCATAAGATGAAACAACTGCTCTCAATTTGGATGGCTTTAAAAGGGGATGAGACTAAAATTCACAGATTATAAGACTTTCATTAGCTACTGATTGTTATGATTGCATCAGAGATCACACATTATTATCGCTATTATCAGAGGTCACATACTACTTAGTACCAGAGTGCCAAGCGAACACAATTAGTGGGTGCATTTGCCTTTATTTCTTCCTCCTGGCCTTCCTTGGAGTTATCCTCTTGGCTGCTGGTGGAAGAGAGTTGCTAGAGTATCACAGGCCTGGAGCCTGACCCAGCAGGCTCTTCTTATGCCCTCCAATGAAAACGAAAGGTTAGGAACCACTACTTTTTGTCGGTTAACAGTAATGAGCTGCCATGCCAATGTGCTCCCTTTGAGAACTGTTAATTTCAGGTCTTTTTAATGCCATTCTGCTCAAAAAACTTTGCATACTTAGTCATACTTTTTGTGTAAATATCATGGTGGAAAGAGATGACATTTTCTGGACTGCTCTTCAGTGTTAATAAAAGATTCCAAGAACAGGGTGACCTTTTCACAAAGGATCTGTAAATGCCAAAAACTGCATTAACTCCCCCCAGGTTTTCTTGCTCTTGTTCATGCTCAGGCAGCGGCTTTGGATGCTTTCTTTGTGAGTTTGGGGGTTCGCTCTCTAACAAAAAACAGGACATTCAGTGCATGGCAAGCAAAAGAGAGAGAGGGGCAGCCCTAAGATAGCAGAGCCCTAAACTGTTTTCAGAGGGGTAAATGTCTTAGACTATTGCAGCAAAAAATTAGCTCGTTTTCTTACTCTTTCTGCCTTTGTGGTGCCAAACCTATGGAAAGGTGAATCTGTCAAGTTTGATTTCACTCAGTTTCTAATATTTACACTGTTTTTATTCAGCTCCATGCACACAGCATCTTGCAAATTTTAAGAGTTCACATGAAAATTATTGCATTATTTCTCATGCATGCTTCTCATTGTTTTGTTTTTTTGTTTTGTTTTTTCATTCTCATGTGTGCCCTGAGAGAGTCAGGGTGATTTGGTGGTGTAATCTCTGCTTGGCCATGGAAATCCACTGAGTGACCTTGGGTGTCACACTCTCTCAGCTTCACAGAAAGGGAAAGACAATGTTACCCTGTGTTCTGGGGGGTCCCGGGAGGGACACCTAAATAACCTTGCAATTACACAAATTGGGGGACATTAGTCAAGAGCACTGGTTGGCAAAACGAGAGGGAGGGTAATGCAGCGGAATGTATCTCAGCACGTGGAGCTGAGGGGAAGCTCGCCCAGCGATGTGGCAAGCAAGGCGGTCTGGAACTCGGGAGCGATCCAAGGAAGCACTCAAAGTCAGGGGTTTTTATAAGGAGAATTGTGACTGCAGGCTAGGTCGGACTTGGGGAAAACAATAGATTTGGGGCTGGAGACAAAGCCTCCGAAAGGTCAGAATCTGAATGACTGAGTTATCGTAGCGGTTCTCAATAGAGTAGCCAGTACGCAAATGCAGAGGCTCGCTGGACAAAGTGACAGCAAGGCGGGATGGAAGCCAAAAGCGATCCGAGGAAGCACTCAAAGTCAGGGGTTTTTATAAGGAGAATTGTGACCGCAGGCTAGGTCGGACTTGGGGAGAACAATAGATTTGGGCCTGGAGACAAAGCCTCCGAAAGGTCAGAATTTGAATGATTGAGTTAGAGCCAAATTGTCAATAGGATAGCCGGTATGCAAACGCGGAGTACTTGAGCGTTGTATAGTCCGATCATCAAGCTGCCAGCGCGGGGCAGAGGATCTTTGGAAAGCTGCGTGCATACCTAATGGAGGTACTTGCTTTGAGGTCTCCTAAAGCTGCGAGTCGGCTATTTCTGGCCTGCCTGTATTGTTTCGGAATATTATGGAAGGGAATGGGTATGTGAAGCATGGGTATGTTATTGATATCAAAAGATATCTTTTTATATCCCCCAAAGCTCGGGCTAGCCAGGGCAATAACAACAACCTCACCCTCACGCCTGACTATATCTTGCCAAGAAAACTCATGATAGGCTCATCTTAGGACTGTATAAGTCAGAAATGAGTTGAAGACAGACAACCCGAATGTATGCATTGCCAGAACATTTCACTGGGAGGGGGGAGGGGGGATCTTCTTATTATTGTTTTCTTCTTTTGATCTTCTTGATATGATGGCCACCTTACGGTACTTTGCTATGCATTATTTTATTGATAGGAAGTGCAGTGAGTGAAGATTGCAAAAAGGTTTCTTTAGAGAATAATTTTGATGACATTATATGTCTTTTGTTATGTAACAACCACAGTGATAAAACACCTCCCTCTCTAAAGTTTGTGACAGCCAGGAATGCATTTCTGGGTGGAAGGTCTGTAAAGTATGTTCACAATACCATAAAATATTGCCTCTTGGAAACAGGGGAACCAGGTGGGGAAAAAATCAGTTCGACACTGCAATTGGGGACATTTAACATGGCAATTACCTTCCACACAATAGATTTGAGCATTGGCTTCTTCCCAAAATGAGCAGTCCAGCCACTGTGTAAAGCAGGAAGGATTGAAGAGAGCAACTCCTCGTGGCATCAACAGCAACTGGTGGAAGGGGAGAGTATTACCACTGGACAGACATCCACCAGCAGCCCCATGCTGAAGTCTCAGAAAAGCAGGGATGTGGAAAGTGTGGTGCATAAGATCCATGTCATCACCACCCAGATCCCCCAAATGCTAGGGGTCTCAGGACCTGACCCTGAGTCTCAGGGTCTGAATCCTCTGCTCTGGTCCTCAGGATTTGGTGGAGAAATCTCAGAGTGAGAGCAGGGCTTGAAAGAAACCCACATTTGAAAAATTACGGCAAAAAATAATAAAATATACCGCTTGTCAAGATATAAGAGAAAATCTATATAAAATGCATTTAAGATGGGCCATTTCCATACCGGGCTTCTGAAATGGTGCAGAGCGACCTCTCACGGATGTCTTCTGCACCGTAGAGTGGACTGGCGTGGACTACTGTGGTGAAATTTCCTTCTTTGGAGGCGTTTAAGCAGAGGCTGGATGGCCATTCGCTGGCTGTGCTTTGAGTGCGTGTTCCTGCATGGTAGAATGGGGTTGGACTCTGTTACCCTGTGTACTGGGGGTCCTGGGAGGGACACCAAAACGTGCTCAACTAAAGGTGGGGAAAATTAGCTCAGAGCACTGCTTAGCGTTACGAGAGGCAGGGTAACGTAGCGAGATCTTGAACCCTATGTCTACGGGGTCGGGTTGAGTCAAGGAGTACACAAAAGTTCAAACAATAAATGATGTTTCTTAAATACAGGCAAAACAGTGTATGCGACACACTCATACAAGATGACTAAAGAAAATAAATAAAGGTTGGAGTGGTATAGAAGGATTTGTAGAGGCATTGCTGGTTTGGGTGATACTTCACCTGTCCTGAAGCCTGGAAAAATGGAGAGTGAGGCTGGGGTGCGATGTAGCTCAGCACGTGGAGCTGAGGGGAGGCTCGCCAAGCAAAGCGGCAGCAAGGCCAGATGAAACTCGGGAGCGTTCCGAGGAAGGTCTTGGAATCAAGGGTTTTTATAAGGAGAATGTGACTGCAGGGTATGCCATACTTGGGGGAAGACAATAGATTTGGAGTTGGAGACAAAGCCTCCGAAAGGTCAGAATCTGAATGATTGAGTTATCGTAGCGGTTCTCAGTAGAGTAGCCAGTATGCAAACGCAGAATACTTGGGTATTACATAGTTTACCCATCAAGCTGCCATCGCGGGGCAGAGGTTCTTTTGTAAGTAGCGTGCATACCTAATTAGAGTACTTGCCTGGAGGTCTCCTAAAGCAGTGAGTCAGCTATTTCTGGCCTGCCTGTACTGTAGTTTGAATATTATGGCTATTAACGGCCGAGCTTGTTTACGTGCTTGTCCAGCGGCCTCGCAAGCACGTGGAAGGGAATGGAGAAGTGAAGCCGAATTATGATATCAAGAGGACATCGTTTAATATCCCCAAAGCTCAGACTAGCCAGGGCAGTAACAACTCGATGGTCATTGTAGTCTCTTCCAACTCTATGATGCTCCTCCAAGCTCCTGCAGGTAATGTCAACTGAGGAAAAGCCAGTGAATCACACAAAGTCTCTGGGAAAAAAAGTCTAATAAGTGAGTTTTACTACCAGATCAGGCAATGGCTTGTGTTTCTCTAGGTGTTAGTGTTCTCCAGTGTGGGAGACACCAGCCATCTAGTGGTGAGGAGAGCTGTCCTCACAGTACTTGCATATTTATCTATCATTTTCTGCCTAAAATAGACCCAGGAGACTTGTGTATAAATGACACATTCACCTAGAATCTTCTTTGGTTGTGTTCTTCCATGGGTGGTGGTAGAATGGAGGTAGGTGTTTGGGGAAATAGGAATGTTGGAGGGCTAAGGACCTCCTAAGGTCCATGTGGAGGAAACAAAAATAGCCCCTGAGCCCTGCCAGCCTGAAACCTGACATATCTGGGTCTGCAAGACCTGTTTTAAAAGAAGCAAGCTGAAAACTAGATGTTCCAACTGCAGTTCTAACATCGGTTTTAGGCATTATCCATGTTCTGTTGATGGAAACCCAGAGAACAATAACAAAACAAGATAAAGGGTAAAGGACAAGGCTCAGCTCCAGTAGAGTCATATTGAGTACATCAGTGCCTTTGCTATCTGCTGCCCTTTTCACAACACACAAATTTTTACTCATCCCCACTGAAGGTTTTGCTATATTGCCATTCTACTGTTATCTGCATCCCTCTCTTTCTTTCTTTCTTTCTTTCTTTCTTTCTTTCTTTCTTTCTTTCTTCTCTTCCAACATTGTTACATCTGACCTGTCCTTGCTACAGGTTGGTTGGAGGCTAATTAAATTGTATGATGCTCACTCGCATTTGTTAATTGTTCCTCATTGACAGAATCCCACCAACAAAGCATATATTATGCGGTAAGAGCTATTTTCATAGGCACTGCTCTGTTTTCCTTGCTTGCTGTGAAACCAAAGATTATTAAGATTCAGGCAGAATTTTAATTAATGTGTCACATAAACAAGCCTGATTTTGCTTCTAGTTGAGAAAGCATTAGTGAGAGTCTGACACAGTTTCAGCTGGCTGATGTAATTCTTCTTTATTAGAAACTAGCGTATTTACCTGACGTTGCCCAGGATTTTATTTTCTCATAGGTTACCCTTGTCAGAAGGATTTGAGATCCTGTGTCTCTAATTTCCCAATCTGTCTTGTCCAGTATGTGTAACTTTTCCCCATATTCTCCAATCTAATCTGTATTCAGAGTTATTAACATACAGAGATTAGGTTCCTAAGGGGAATACACTGCCCTCCTTCTTGCTACTAGGCCTCGTCCCCATAGCAACCAGCCTATTCGGAGCTCTCTGGCTGAGCCCCCTCCCTGAACTGCCAACCCCAGCATTCCATAGCATCTTCACAGCCAGCCAATCATATGAAGTCTTCTTGCCTCACACAGCCAATCATATGAGGTCTTCGCCTGCCTGATGCAGACAAACAGACAAACTCACTCACGAATTTTGGCTTTTATATAGTAGATGTTATTCTAGAAACTTTGCCAATTTCATTGCTTCTCTTCTGCTTATAACTTAAACAATAGGAAATAGTCTTGAGCTCGACTTAGTCACCAGGGACTCTCAAAGTATAAATTTCAGCTTTCCACTTAATAGATACCAGTGCTTGGGTCAGATGGCTGCTACTGATTAGAAATGAATGTTTTGAAAAGTAAGGCATGTATTTGATTTGGGTTCTATCAGAAGTTGGAAAATGTACTCTTTAGACTAGAACTTCCAGAATCAGCCAGTCGGTATGACTGTCCATGGATGAGATAATGATGAAAAGGGAGATGACACATCATAATGAAAGTAATTTGGGGAAGAAAACTATCAAAATTCAGAAATCTAAAATGGAAATGACAGCTAAATGCACATATTCAAGGGCATGTTGGCCATACAGCAAAATAAAACAAAATCTATAATCCACAAAAGCACAATACTTTCAGTGGCCAACCAAAATGCTCTGTTGCGTATAAACGCATTGCTCTTTTGTGGATTTTGACAAATGCAGTCACTTTGAGGAAGGTGTAATCTCAAGGAGGAAGGCTGATAGGGAAGGTGACTGCCTTATACTCTCCAACTGGTCTGAATGGCAGAGACAATCCTGGCTAATCCTCTATCATCCCACTTTTTAAACTATTCTTAAAAGGTCCCAGTTTTTCTCTCCTTCTATGACTTCCTCTCTTTGTCCTCAACTTACCCCAACTGCTGCAAACTGAGGCCATTTCTACCCTACACTGTTATAGTGCTATTATTCCACTTTCAACATCCTGTGGAATTCTGGAGTTTGTAGTTTACTGAGGCCAAAGAGCTCTCTGGCTGAGAATTCTAGAGGTCCCTCCCTAAGGCCATTTCCGCACGAGAGTGTAGGAGCGTTTCACTGCGTGTCATAAGCAGTGTTTTTTACTCCGACTCACCCCGATTCCTATTTGCACACCCTCTGGTTTCTATTGAAGTAAAGCAGAGAAAATCGTTTGCAGCTTCCGCATTGTCAGTTCCTGTGGAACTCCTATTCCCCTCCCTCATTCTACCCTGCCACCGCTGATTGGTCAATTTAAAAAAAAAAGTTGTAGAAATCGTTGCTACGTTTTAGCGCAAGTGTGTGAATCAATGAAACACTTCTACATGTAGGAAAAATTGCAGCAGAAACAGTTTGGGTGGTTTACATCAGAGTTTTCCCATTTTTACAATACATTGGTTTGACGTCGATGTTAACCACACTAAGACCTCAACTCGTGCGGAACCACGGAGGACAGAATGATGTCAAACTGGTTTAACGTGCAGATGTAAAAGCAACAACACAACGCTACTGCAGTGTATCAGCCTTGTGCAGAAAAGGCCTAAACTGCAAACTCCAGAATTCCATAGGAGGTTGAAAGTGGAATAATAGCACTATAACGGAAATGGCCTGAATTCAAAGTGCAAAAGTGTTTTGTACTCAGTTAATTCAGCAGCAGGGAGGAGAGAGGAGGAGGTAGAATCAGGCAAAAGCAAAGTCCTGCAGCCTCTCCTAGCTGTGTCTTCTTTCTCATTAAGAACTTTTGCCATCTGGACCACAGACCGATGTTTCTTGGCTGCGTGTGTCCCAGCTACCCTGGCTCCTTCTCTCTGATATGCTAGCTATCTACATGCAAAGAGTTTATCTAAGATGAATGAGTATTCTGCTGTATCCCTTCCTTGAGTCTTAAGAGGCATATTGAGGAGGAAAATAAACCACACCACTCAGTGTTGTTGAGTTTATCAGTGCTAATCAGTGCCGACATGCTGCCAACCAGAGATGCCAACTGGTAAGCATCAATTTTTGCTTGCCCCTAGTGCCACCAGCTTCCCATGATGTATTTGGAGTGTGGGAAGAGAGGAGTGGAATCAACATTGCTGCAGATCACTCTGTTTGTTTTCCAGAGGGATTTGTTAAATAGCTTTCCCACCCCACAAACCTCTAGTTTTGGCTGGAGACAACATTTCTATTCAAAAGTCATCAAATTGGGAGGGGTTGCTAATACCCAGAGGACAGGATCAAATTTCAAAATGACCTTGACAGATTGGAGAGCTGGGCCAAAGCTAACAAAATGAACTTCAACAGAGAGAAATGTAAGATACTGCACTTAGGCAGAAAAAATGGTATGCAGGATGGGAGATTCGTGCCTGGACAACAGTATGTGTAAAAGGGATCCAGGAGTCTTGGTAGATCACAAACTGAACATGAGTCAGCAGTGTGATGCGGCAGCCAAGAAAGCCAACATGATTCTTGGTTGCATCATTAGGAGTATGGTGTCTAGATCAAGGGAGATAACGGTACCACTCTATTCTGCATTGGTTAGGCCTCATTTGAAATACTGTGTCCAGTTCTGGGCACCTCAATTCAAGAAGGATATCGACAAGCTGGAATGTCTTCAGAGGAGAGCAACCAAAATGGTGAAGGGTCTGGAAGCCATGCCTTATAAAGAGTGCCTTAGGGAGCTGGGTATGTTCAGTCTGCAGAAGAGAAGGTTAAGAGGGGACACAATAGCCATGTTTAAATATTTGAAGGGATGTCATGTTGAGGAGGGAGTGGGCTTGTTTTCTGCTGCTCCAGAGAGTAGGACAAGGAGCAATGGATTCAAGCTGTAGGAGAGGAGATTCCACCTGAACTTCAGGAAGAACTTCCTGACAGTCCAAGCTGTCTGGCAGTGGAATCTGCTGCCTCAGTGGAGTGTGGTGGAGTCTCCTTCTTTGGCGGTTTTTAAACAGAGGCTGGATGGCCATTTGCTGGGGGTGCTTAGAGTGTTTGTTCCTGTAAGGCAGAGCATTGGACTGGATGGCCCCTGGGGTCTCTATGATTCTATGATTCTATGAAAAGATTCTCTCTAGCAAGGAAGGGGCAATTTATTTCACATTTTTGCACTCCCCTGGATTGTTTAAAGCCCTTTAGAGGCCTTTTTCCCATCTGAAAAATGAAGCAGATGTTGACTTCAACCAGGGGTTTGGAGAAAAGGCCTCCAGTGGACTTAAATTAGCCAGAAGTGGGGGCAGGGGAGAGAAAACAAATGTGGTAGTATTTTCCCCCCACACCCTAAAGGAAGAGAAGGCCTTTTGAGTTTTAAAAAATAACATTGCAGCGGGAAAGGGGTTCACAAAAATTGTGGCTACAACCTACCTTCCCCTTCCCCTGGAACAGATTCAGGTCAGCCTGCACTGTAGATGGTTGAGTTCATCTCAATAGAGATTAATTTGGTTGTTAAACTGGACTCAAATGCTGCTGGGTTGAGGAAGGAATATCACCAAGTTACTGCCCAACTACTTGAGAGCTGGCCAGCTGCTTTGCATTTTCCACTTGTTTGTGCTTCGGTTAGTTGTTTAAATTATGTCCATTACTTTGGGACACTTACGTTTGTGTCAGGTTTGTAATGTAATAGTGCCTGCTACATTTAATTTTCTTTTCTTGCTCCTAGTTCCCCTCTTTCTCAAAGACCCAGATGGCCAGAGGCATTTTATATGATCGGCGAGGAGAAAAGGTCATAGCTGTCCCCCTCGGCTACTATGGGGCAGACATCTTCACACACACACCATATATAGACTTAATATACCACAAGCTGAACATGAGTCAGCAGTGTGATTCTAGACTGCATCAGTAGGCGCACAGTGTCTAGGTCAAGGGAAGTGATAGTACTATTCTGTTTTGTTCAGACCCTACTAGGAATACTGTGTCTACTTCTGGGCATCACAGTTCAGGAAGGATATTGACAAGGTGGAATGTGTCCAGAGAAGGGTAACCAAAATAGTAGATGGCCTGGAAACCATGCCATCTGAGGAGAGGCTTAGGCAGCTGGATATGTTAAGCCTGGAGAAGAGACAGTTAAGAGGTGACATGATCGCTATGTTTAAATATTGGAAGGGATGTCATATGGAGGGTGCCCTCTTGCTGCCCAAGAGACGAGGACAAGGAGCAATGGCTTCAAACTTCAGGAAAAGAGATTCCACGTAAACATTAGAAAGAATTTCTTGGCAGAAAGAGCAATTTGACGGTGGAATAGGCTGCCTGGGACTGTGTGGAGTCTCCTTTAGAGGTTATTAAACAGAGGTTGGATGGTCCTCTCTTGGGAGTGGTTTGATTGTGTATTCCTGTATGGCAGAGGGGGTTGGACTCAGTGGCCCTTGTGCTCTCTTCCAGCTCTATGATTCTATGAAAAGAAAATGAATGAAGCCCTCAGACCCCACTCAGACTATGGAATGTAAGCCAGGGTGGGCAAGCTCTGGAAGTCTGGTTAGTCATTTTCAAGCTGGAGAACTTTCCATGGGCCACACCGGTCATAGAAAAACAGGGAAGCTTAGCAGCAAGAATGGAGGTTTGGGTCTCCCTATCTCTTTTCTTCTCCCTTCCTCTATTCATGTTCCCTTTCCTTTCTCCTATGACATGCAGTGCTGCAATGATAGGGGCTAATTTTTTAACTTCCACCTTCAAACAGCCAAGCTTCATTTATATTCCAGTACTAGCCTTAATTAACTTCTTCCTTTTCCTTTTTTTTCCCCTTTGCAGCTATGCTTGTGTTCTGTTCCTTCACTTAACACTGATAATAAGCTGTCTATCTGCATAACTGCTTGGATGACACAAATTGTGATGGATAAGAAAAGCTGTAAAAAAAAGGAAAGAAAACTATCCTAATAAGCAAATGCTCAGTGCGGGGGTGGGTGGGTGAAGGCTAAATGGCAAACTAGATTCTTTAATTGTTAGCAGAGAGATCAAGGCCATTTCCGCAGAAAATTGTTATATTGCTATTATTCCACTTTCAACATCCTATGAAATCCTGGGGTTTGCAGTTTAGGGAGGGGCCTCATAGGATGTTGAAAGTGGAATAATAGCACTGTAACAGTCTAGTGCGGAAATGGCCCTAGAATGAATAGTCTCCTTCCCTCCTCCCTTTTCCATTTAAATATAAAATAGTTTTCAAAAACAGCAGTAATCCATGGGTTTCTTACACAATATAATCTCAATAATCTTCAGCATGTACAGATCTTTTTAATAATTTAGAAAGCATACACCAGATTCAGCAAAAGACAAATGGCTTTTCACAGGTAGCCTTTCACAGTGAAATGGGAAATGGTCTCTGTGGCCACGATAAGGTCACTTTGAAAACAGGAATTGCTTTTAATTGCTCTAGAGAAGTTATCTTCACTGTATGCAAGAGAAGGAAGGTGTGTGACCCATTTTCTATTTTAAAAAACCTTGATATTAAGAATACTCTAAAGGAACCAGATTTTGTCTGATCTTGGAAGCTAATCAGAGTCAGGCCTGGTTAGTACTTGGATGGGAAACTGCCAACGAACACCAGGTGCCATAGGCTATATTTCAGAGGAAGGGACCGGCAAAACCTGAGTATTCCTTGCCTGAGAAAACTCTCTGAAATTTATGGGCTTGCCATAAGTCGACAGGCAGCACATACGCACACCTTCTACACTGAGAGTTAAAGCAGAAGGAAACTATACTGAAAACTGGAGAAGAAAAAAGAGTCCTGTGTACTCTTTCCCCAGCCAATCTAACATATTTGGTCAGAAAATACCCAGGAGATTTTATGGTGTATCATGATGCACCAAAGCAGCTTTTGCCCTATTTTGCAATTCCCCCGGCTTCTTTCTGCTCCCAGTTTCCCCTTCACCCTTGGCTTACTTCGATTGCTGCAATTGAATTCAAAGTGCAAAAGTAGTTTGCACTCAATTAATTCAACAGGGGGGAGAGGACAGGAGGAGTGGAGTCTTGCTGTCCCCCGTAGGCTCAGGCAAAAGGAACTGCTGCCACTTCTCCTGGCTTTTGTGCTCTTCCCTCATTAGTCACTTTTGCCATCTTGACCAGACTCCAATGTTCCTTAGTCACATGTGTCCCAGTTTTCATCTGTGAAATCTTAGTAGGTATGTCGTTATCATTAGGTTGGGCCCGTTCAGGAGAAATGAAATTTATTTTAGTTGGGTTGGTGACCATTAGAATTTGTTAGAATAAAGCAATAAGCCAGACTACCATAAGTTTTCATAGAATCATAGAGTTGGAAGAGACCACAATGGCTGTCAAGTCCAACCCCATTCTGCCATGCAGGAGTACACCATCAAAGCACCCCCAGCAAATGGCCACCCAGCCTCTGTTTAAAAACCTCCAAAGAAGGTGACTCCACCACACTCTGAGGCAGTGTATTCCACTGCCAAATGGCTTTTACCATCAGGAAGTTCTTCCTAATGTTTAAGTGAAATCTTTTCTCTTGTACTTTGAATCCATTGCTCTGTGTCCTAGCCTCTGGAGCAGCAGAAAACAAGATTGCTCCATCTTCAATATGACATCGCTTCAAACATTTAAACACGGCTGTCACATCACCTCTTAACCTTCTTTTCATCAGGATAAACATACCTCACTCTCTAAGTTGCTCCTCATAGAGTTTTGTGATCTCCAGACCCTTTATCATTTTGGTCGCCCTCCTTTGGGCACATTCCAGCTTTGCTTTGTTTTTGTATGTTTTCCCCCACTTTCACTGTATCTTGGGTTTCCTTGCACTGAGCATTTGCATATGCTTAATCAAAAACGTTCCACCTATATGCTCCTTTGGATGTGGAAAACCTGTGTACCCTGCCCCATACACTGGAATTCTCATTAGGCTCAGAAAATATCACCGCACAACTTCTTTTAAATCTCAGCTCTTGAAAGTTGAACAGGATAAAATATAGGCATTTATAAACAGGGACACACATGGAGTATTTAAAGGTATATAGACAAGGTCCAGGAGTTGGTGTCACCCTGATTTCTGGGGTCCCTTAGGGGACACCTTAACGTGCTCCACGTGAGAGAGAATGGGAGCTAAGAGAGCACAAGCAATAGTAATGCGAGAGGCAGGGTAACCTAGCGGGATCCCTTTTACCTGGTTTTTACGGGGTCAGGCCAAGCCAAAAACCAGACAAAGGTGTCGAATGATTTTATTGAATGAAAATCTCACGCATCAACACAATCACTCACACACTCACTCAAGAGCTATTAAGAAGCAAAAGAGTGGGAACTGAATAGGGAAAGTAGTGAAGGGATTGTAGATGGGGTGATACTGCACCTTTTCCTGAAGTCCTTGGTCCGGGGAAAACAGCGAAGAAGTGGAGCTCAGCACAGAGAGATCTGAGGGGATTACTCAACGGATGGAGAAACGGTCTGTTGGTGTGACCGGGAGTTATCCAAAGGAACTCTCAAAAACTGGGAGTATTTGTAGGAGAAAACATACCCTGAGGTAAATCCTCTCCCGGGGAAAACAATAGGGATCGCAAAGGAAAGGAAGCTCCACAATGGCAACTCATTTTGCATGAGGGGATTATGAGGTGTTGCCAATGTTTCACGATCTTCGGTTGCATTGGGTTGTGGTGTGAATTTATGTAGATGGTCCTTGCCTGATAAGATTTTTCTGACATCGGTGCTCAGCTTGGGGAAAACACGCTAATCTCCTCAAGTTGGCTCCTCGATGGCTGAGGACCCTTTGTTTACCGTGGGTTTGCTCAGCTTGAGGTCTCCTGGGGCTACGTGACAGGGGATTTTACTGGCCTGACCTCATTCTCGATCGTTCGACCATTGCTGCCTACGTGCCCATCCGGGCGACCTCTCTGGCATGTTGAATCACGTTTAATATTAAAAATTGTGGACCCTGGGATAGGGTGTACCAATGGGGTAACATTCGTCTCTTATATTTCACACATCTATCCTCATTCTCCGATAAAATTCCTTGCGGGTACAGCACACACCTTCTAACATTTCCCATGTGAAGACAGATGAAATTGGGATGGTCCCTTCCAAATTGGGACAGTTGGAAGGTATAGCAACAAAGGATGTTAATAAAATATAGATGTTTAAGGGCCTTTCTGCACTATGCTATTATAGTGCTATTATTCCACTTTCAACATCCTATGGAATCCTGGGGTTTGCAGTTTAGGGAGGGGCCTCTAAGAGCCCTCCCTAAACTGCATTTTGAGCAGAGTTCAAATACCCTACCTCCCCTCTTATTTATTTATTGGCATGGAAGTTCCATTTCAATCTGATCATATCTACCCAATCTGCAAAACTGATGCAGATATGTACTCAAAGATTTTTTTAAAAAAATCAGAACTTGGTATTATTAAGGAAAGCGTCATTAATTTCTTTCCAGGCTTTCTTCATGCCACTGTGCATAGATTTTATAGTTGTGGAGAAAGGGAGCAAGATGTTTGATGGAGAAAACATCAGTTTTACAGTGGTGCCACTGGCATAAATGAGAGGAGAGCGGTTGCATAAACCATAAAAATAGCAGATGGAAAGCAGATATCATAAAAACAGAAGCACTGGCAAATTATAAACCCATTTAGGCTGTTCATGCAGATAAAACAAAGAAACAGAAATATATTAGAAATCACAAGGACAAATGGTGCCAATATATACGTTTGCCCTTTCCGTCCTTCCGTCCTTCCGTCCTTCCGTCCTTCCTTCCTTCTCTCTCTCTCTCTCTCTCTCTCTCTCTCTCTCTCTCTCTCTCTCTCTTTCTTTCTTTTAATCTGCTGGTAGTCTGTCCTGTAGCAGGATCGATCTCCTCTTTCCCAAGTGTAAAGAAATTTCCAGGGTCGTCCAATCATGCTTAGGAAACCTCAAAATAATTGAATAAGGTTTATAGCCTAGAGGAAGATGCCTGGGATTGCAGCCCCAAAGCACAAAAGTACAGTTAAGGTACAGCACGTTCTGTCAACTTGGCTTCCTACAAAGAGGGTCCAGGTTTTCAGTCACACATTAAGATTCCACGGTGCATTTCTGTTAGGGTTGCCGCATTCCACTTCTTTAGATCCAGGTATATAATCAGCACGTTATGTCAATTATTCCATTATGCAAATTATTGTGTGAATTATTCTCATTGGCATTCTAATTCTGCCCAGTCAGCACATTAATAGTTGCATTTTTTTTCTACAGCTGTGCTCAGCCTTCATACCATTTTTTATAGTTACGGCTGACCTGAGGAACAGAGTAATGTTTAAAGGCTGGATGTGGGACAGGAAGACCCAAGTTCATCTCTCTCCTCCGACATGGAGTTTACCTCTCAGCAAACCTGCCTTACAGGCTCCTCCCTGGCTTCTTCCATCATTTTCCTCATTCTCCCTTTCTCCCAACTCCATCCCTCTTCACAATGTACGCCCTCCTCGCTTCTTGTACTCTGCCGCTCGTGGCACTTCAATAGAATAGAATCTTTATTACAGTCATAGACCAGCGCCGGTAAAAAGGGAATACAGAAAAAGAAGATAAAAACACAGGTTACAAGCAGTATTTGAAATACCCCTTCAGGTTGCACAGCTCCAATATAACAAGACAAGGTTGGAACTAGTCTAGTCAATGCCTGATGCATTTTAACCACTGCTGCACAGAATCTGGCAACATTATATGTCATATGGGGATTGGTGTCCGAAAGTAAGTGTAGAACTGTCTGGTGCGTCCCTGGTATTTATGCAAGGGGGCAAAATAAGGCTGAGGCGGATGTCCCTGTAGTACGAGCACTGGAGTAGCACATGCTCTGTTGTTTCTATTTGGCCGGAGGCACGGGGGCACAGTCTGTCTGAGAAGGGGGTCTTCTTGTATCGGTTGTATTCCAGGACAGCTGAGGGGAGGGCATGCCATCATGCCAAAGTAAAGGCCCTGTGGTGTTTAGGTATTTCTAGTTTTGCTAAGTACGCCATAGGTGAATCCAGATATCTGTTGGAGTCGCTAGCAATAAAGGTTGGAGTGCTAGCTAGATCCAGTTGTGCCTCTGTATCTACCACTTGTTGCTTGATAACTGCTTTGGCCTTATGCTGAGTAGAAGATCTGGAGAAAAACCCAGTGATGAAATGTTGGTCATCAACTGTCTGTTTCCACATAGACTGGAAATCATCTCCCAAGGTTAGTGGGGCTAGGCCGGTGGGAAAGAAGGGTGGTCCAAGCCAGTAACTAAGTATAGTTACCCACACTGTGGCCTCCACTTTCAAAAAGCCTGACTCCAGTCTCAGGCCCTTTTCTCATGGCATTCGCCATGCCAAAGGGCCTCTGGAGCATCGCACAATTGCAAGGAGCCGTCCACATAATGTCCTCGCAATTGCACGATGCTGCTGGGGCCAGCAGGTGCTGATTACGCATTGTTTCATTTTTGACTCCTAGCCAAAAATGGTGCACGATCATGCATCGCCCTAGGGCCCCACATGCACTTATCATGCATGCGGAGACTCCGGAGCCACAGCGCTCGCGCTTCCTGCCCCAGCGCAGCCTGGGAAAATCCCAGGCTGCACTGTGGAAGGAAGAGGAGGAGCCCTCATGCTGCCTGCTCACTAGCAGGCAGCAACTGTGGAGGCGAAGCAGGGAGGACGCGAGAGCCTCTCGCAAGAGGCTGCTCGCGCGATTCCCGTTCCCCAGTGCTGAGAACAGGTAAGGTGCGAAAAGGGCCTCAGAGTTGCATTAGAGACATATTTTGGAGCTTAGAAAGCTGATCTTAAAAAATTTGGATTGCACAAGTTCTAATGCTGCAGGGTTGGGAAGATGTCCCAGCTGAGATCCATAAAGCAGTTGTGCTACTGATTTGGCTTCGAAAAGTTTGAGCACGGCGGGTATATAATGGCCTCCTCTTGTCTTAAGAAATTTGAGGATGGCTGATGACGTGCCACTTGCTCTCCTTTTCCTTATGCTCTCTCCTTCTCTGCATCTCCACCACCTTCACAAAGCATCCCTCCGTTGCTTCTTGCACTCCATCACTCGCAGGACCTTACCTTTCTCTCTGTTGAAATCCAAAGCTAACAAAATGAATTTCAACAGAGGGAAATGTAGGTTCCTACACTTAGGCAGAAAAAATGGAATGCACAAATAAAGGATGGGGGATACATGGCCGGATAACACTACATGTGAAAGGGATCTAGGAGTCTTGGTGGACCACAAACTGAACATGAGTCAGCAGTGTGATGCGGCAGCCCTGTGATGGCCCCTGTGATCTCTTCCAACTCTATGATTCTATGAAGAGCTGTTTCAAGCTGTAGGAAGGGAACCTGTACAAATCTGAACACAAATTTGTCAGCAAATACGGAAAACAAAACAATAGGTAATGGCTTGGAAATATTCAATTTACATTCCAATCCCCAAGAAAGGGGACACCAGGGATTGTAGTAACCATTGGACTGTTGCACAGATCTCCCATGCAAGCAAATTAATGTACAAGATTTTACAACACAGACTTTTACCATATATAGAATGAGAAATTCCAGATATCCAAGCTGAGTTCAAAAAAGGAAGAAGCAGTGGGGATCATATCACAAACATATGTTGGATAATGAAATGCACCAAGAAATTTCAGAAGAAAACCAACTTGTGCTTTTTAGATTTCAGCAAAGCTGTGTAGGTCATGAGAAACTATTTTTGAACATGGTTCAAAAAGCTGTGTTCTACTTGTGTTCAGTCAACTCCTGAACCATTCAACAGAGGATAGATAGATTATGGCCATTTCCACACTAGCCTGTTATAGTGCTATTATTCCACTTTCAACATCCAATGGAATCCTGGGGTTTGCAGTTTCGGAAGGGGCATTTAGAATTCTCAGCCAGAGAGCTCTTTGGCCTCAGTGAACTACAAAGCCCAGAATTCCACAGGAAGTTGAAAGTGGAATAATAGCATTATAACAGTGTAGTGCAGAAATGGCCTTAGTCTCAGGCTCACATTTAGATATTAAGATGACACCGCTGATCATGGGCCAAAATGCTAATGCTTAACATTTCATGTAATAATTTTCTCTCTCGCTCTCTCTCTCTGTTGTGATTTGTACTATAACAATCTTAGCATTGTAGAGATTGTGGTATTAGTTAATCCCAAGGCCATCTGCTGAAAGCAACACATTTATTGCTACGAGTCTGGCTAATTTTGTATTACTAAGCATACATGCCACCAATCTCAATCATTTTAACTACAACACTCTATTATATATACCATGAAATTTAACAAGGTATATCCTATACGGGGCCGTAATGCTGCAGCTGTGAAGACTAATTAGGGAGTGCTCATTATTGTCCATTCAATTTGCCATTGCAGGCACCGCAAGCCAAGAGCAAACCATTCTGGATGCATTGATTGATTCATCCCCACTTTACAGTCACTAGGGAACAAGCCACCATGCAAAGCGTTTTTCCCTTTTGTGTCACTTCCAATGGACATTTGCCCAACTTAACACAATGCATTAGGCAAGAGATTTGAATAGAGAAATGATTTGGATTTGATTCTCGTATTTAATCTCCCCCCACCAGCTACAGAGAGCCAATGTGCTGCAGTGGTTTGAACATCAACATCATCTATCAGGAACAGAATCCACTGTCATAAGATATAGGCAAGAACTATACTTTATTGATACCTGGATACATGTAATGTAATGATGTTAGTGACCAAACTGAAGCAAAGAGAATGTGAAAGCGCTTAAAGCTGCACCATGCTTTACCTCCACCACATGGTTCACATAGTTCACAGGGGAACTAGGTCTTTTCTTTAGAAGCTACATTCCTGCGCTCAGTATTAGGCACTGTTTATCTAACGGCTAACAAGCTGCCTACTAATACATCCCCCATCCTCATTATGTCAGGTAGTTACTCTGCCCCTGGAGATCAGGGTTTGATTCCCTGCTCAGCCAAGGAAACCCATTGGGTGGGCACATGGGTGGGCACATCACACACTCTCCACCCCAGAAAACCCTGTGATAAGGTCACCTTAGGATTGCCATAAGTCGGAAACGACTGGAAGGCACACAACAATAGGTGCAAAACCTGTATAATAGATTTTGCAGATGATAGCCCTTTCCGTAACCTACCTTTGTCCTGGTGGCATCTGGTGACAATGGCGGCAGCGGCTCTCCTGGGAGGGGAGCATGATGTAGTGCTCCCCTCTGAACCAACTGCCTCCAGGATCCAGGAAGCATGATGGTCAGATCTCTTCCTGCCACAGCACAGCCTTTCAGGATCTCTGCAAGCAATGTAACTGTGGACATGGCAGGAGGGTGATGCGATCGCCTGTCATTGACAGGGAAAACCCATCAATAATTTGCGGCATGATTGCACCACCTGGGGATGGGAGAAGGATGGGACTGGGATGACATAAGTGCATAAGTGTCATCCTGGTGCAATCCGTGCAGCCAAGAAAACCAACACAATTCTTGGTTGCATCAATAGGAGTATGGTGTCTAGATCAAGGGAGGTAATGGCACCATTCTATTCTGCTTTGGTTAGACCTCATTTGGAATACTGTGTCCAGTTCTGGGCACCTCAATTCAAGAAGGATATCAACAAGCTGCAAGGTGTCCAGAGGAAGGCAACCAGAGAAGGGTCTGGAAGCCATGCCTTATGAGGAGCAGCTTAGGGAGCTGGGGATGTTTAGTCTGCAGAAGAGAAGGTTAAGAGGAGACATGATAGCTGTGTTTAACTGTTTGAAGGGATGCCGTGTCAAGGAGGGAGCGGGCTTGTTTTCTGCTGCTCCAGAGAGTAGGACAAGGAGCAATGGATTCAAACTACAGGAAAAGAGAGTCCACCTAAACCTCAGGAAGAATTTCCTGATGATCAGAGCTATCCAGCAGTGGAATATGCTGCTTTGGAGTGTGGTGGAGTCTCCTTCTTTGGAGGTTTTTAAGCAGAGGGTGGATGGCCGTCTGTTGGGAGCGCTTTGATGGGTGTTCCTGCATGGCAGGGGGTTGGACTGGATGGCCCCTGGGGTCTCTTCCAACTCTATGATTCTCCTGTCCCCATGGCGGGTTGGGTGTGTTGAGTGGAAAGGGCTTATAAGGCAATTACCCTGTATTTTTGTCTGAAGTTTATATGCTAAAAGGATCATTTTATGCCTAGTTCTTCTAAGACCTCAGATGCCGTGGTCTTATATCCTTCCAGCTGGTTGCTCCTTCATTCTTTTACTTTGTCCTCAAATCTTCATGCTTGGTGAGGACATATGAGAAGACTGTAGACCTTCTACTCACAGGAGACTGGGCTCCTCGCTACACACACACACACACACGTACGCACACATTGCTTCTCATAGATTTCTGTATTTAGAGAGACTTTTTGCTATTAACCGGTTGGCACAGAAGGGTCATTTAACAGGAGTGCTGAATGTTTGTTTTAAATGTTACTTTGCGTTGCTTTCAAACAGTTTTAAATGAATGCTGCTTCATATAAGATTATTTGTTTTAATTTTTTTTTTAATGATGACTACAGTATTTTAAGCTGTATTTTGTTTTGATCTTGGATCCCATACTGGGAGAAAGACAAATTTAAATTAAATTAATTAAATTAAACTCGGCACATTCCTGATTGATATTCTTAATACTTGATGGGACAGCCAAATATTTTATAGGGATAGTGGAAAAATCCTTTTGCTTTGCATTTTAGTATGAACTATCCTTTACACTTTCTGAGCCAGTATGAATTATCCACTTTTTGCACATCTCTGAATTTTTAGACAGCTCTGCTTCTTTAAAAAAGGCATACATTAACTCATATGTTTGGAGAGATGGCATTAAAAGGAAAATTCACTGGGAAAAAGATGTGTATTTGTTTAAATTTGCACAAATATGTCCATGAATATTCATTAAGAGTTTTTTTTAAAAAATGCAGACGGATGAAGAAATATTATGGAACGAACTTGTATTTGAAGATAATGTGAGCAATATAGAAAACACCTACGAATATATCCAAGATGCAGTTAAATCAACACTGGGGACCAGTTCAAGTGACATTATCTTACTGAGGGAACAGCCACTTGCATTTTTCAATAGAGAATAGATTCAAGCACGATTTCATGCTGAAATTGCTTCAAACCTTAAGATGGTGGGGAGACAGATTTTAGGCTTCTAAGGCTATTTTGGTTTTTTACTAGAATGCTACAATCCAGCTAGAGCCTTCTCCAAAATACGAAGACTTTGAATTAAACGAGTCTGAGTCTAGAAGTTAGTATTGACTACCAAAACAAACAAACAAATAAATATTGAAAAACTGGGCCTAAATGCACTAAAGGCACCAGATCCCATTTGATCTTGGAAGTTAAGCAGGGGCAGCCCTGGTTAGTCCTTGGATGGGAGACCACCAACAAATACCAGGTGCTGTAAGCTATCAAACTCAATTTCATCTTGGGCCACATCAGCATTATGGTTGCCCTCAGAGGGCCAGTTGTATCTGTAAGACTAATTGTATCTACTCTTTTATCATATTAAATAATTGCCTATGTATTCAATTATTACTAGTCTTTTAATTGCCTTCCCTCTGCATTCTTTTCTTGGACATTTTGAGGCTATTTGATCATAGTTTATGGTCTCTATACCTCTGTAAAGTGACATAGAATTGGTCAGTATACCCAAAGTGTGCCTCTTTCTGCCCCCCAGACCCTCTCTGTGCCTCTTTCTGCTCCTCCCCGTGCCTCTTTCTGCCCCTCTCTGTACCTGGTGAGCCCAATCCCCCCATTGTGGGCCCCCGGCTGCCAGTACTCTGAAGAGGGGCTCAGCAGCCAGTGCTCACGATCTACTTCTACTTTTGACCGCTCCTCTGTTTGTGAGCTGCGTGGAATGTTGCCATGGTAACCTGTGGCAACGTTTTGACGGTGAGACTTGGACAGAGGAGCAGTCAGAAGTAGAAGTAGATCATGAGTGCTGACTTCTGGGCCCTCTTCAGAATACTGGCAGCCTGAGGCCTGCTATGTGGGGATCGGGATCGCCAGGCAGGGGGAGGGCTGCAGCTGCAAGAAAGGTGCAAAGGCCACACAAAATGACTAGATTCAGCCCGCGAGCCTTGTGTTTGACACATGTGCCCACTGTATATGTGGGGATTCCATTCCAGGAACTCCCATGTAAAACAAAAACTACAAGTGTTGTGCCCCATGTAGTCAATGGCCAGAACATGCACACACCCGCAGCAGTGAGGGTGTGCGCCATCACATCCATTGACTGCAAATGGATTGTGACGCTTGTGCAATCTTGCATTCATGCATGTGGAGGTCGCACCAGAAAAGGGTGCATTGTGTTTCAGAGGAAGAAATTGGCAAGACTACCTTTGAGTATTCCCGGTCTAAGAAAATCCTACAAAAGCCATGGGGTTGCCACAAGTTGACAGGTGACTTGAAGGCACATATCCACACACACCCCAAAATAAACAGAACTCACACTATATTTACACCCAAATCTGCTTAGGGTTACCTCACATTTTCTGTTTAGCATTATAAATTGATGGGAAGTGATTTTGCTGCTGCTATTGTTAAACCACTGCAATTAAAAAATCCCTGTCAGCCTACAGCAAAACATCTGAGCCAACTATAGGCAGAGAGGATAAAGGTGTATAAAATCATGGACAGAGAGCAATTTTCATCCCCTTCTATTCTCTAGTACAACTTTATGGGGTCATCCACTATATGGTGGGAGTTATAGAACATATAAAAGGATCTGACTTCAAAGAGCTTGTAGTTCAACTATGAAATTCACTACCACAAGGTTACATGTACTTCAACTATGAAATTGTACTTCAACTATGAAATTGGTTGACCAACCAAAGCCAAAGGGTGCTCACCAATGGCTGCTTTTCATCCTGGAGAGAAGTGACTAGTGGGTGCCTCAGGGTTCTGTCCTGGGCCCAGTACTATTCAACATCTTCATCAGTGACTTGGATGAAGGAACAGAGGGCATGCTGATCAAATTTGCAGATGACATCAAATTGGGAGGGGTTGCTAATATGCCAGAAGACACAATCAAAATTCAAGATGACCTTGACAGCTTGGAGAGCTGGGCCAAGGCTGACAAAATGAATTTCAACAGAGATAAGTGTTAGGTCATACACTTAGGCAGAAAAAATGGAATGCACAAATATAGGATAGCGAACACATGGCTGGATAGCAGTACGTGTGAAAGGGATCTAGGAGTCTTGATAGATCGAAGCTGATCATGAGTCGTCAGTGTGATGTGGCAGCCAAGAAAGCCAACATGATTCTTGGTTGCATCAATAGGAGTATGGTGTCTAGATCAAGGGAGGTAATGGTACCACTGTATTCTGCATTGATTAGACCTCATTTGGAATACTGTTGTCTAGTTCTGGGCACCTCAATTCAAGAAGGATATCAACAAGCTGGGACATGTCCAGAGGAGGGCAACCAAAATGGTGAAGGTTCTGGGAGCCATGTCCTATGAGGAGCAGCTTAGGGAGCTGGGTATGCAGAAGAGAAGGTTAAGAGGGGACATGATAGCCATATTTAAATATTTGAAAGGATGTCATGTTGAGGAGGGAGTGGGCTTGTTTTCTGCTGCTCCAGAGACTAGGACAAGGAGCAATGGATTCAAGCTGCAGGAAAGGAGATTCCACCTGAACCTCAGGAAGAACTTCCTGACAGTCAGAGCTGTCCGGCAGTGGAATATGCTGCCTCAATGGAGTGTGGTAGAGTCTCCTTCTTTGGAGGTTTTTAAGCAGAGGCTGGATGGCCATCTGTTGGGAATGCTTTGATGCATGTTCCTGCATGGCAGGGGGTCGGACTGGATGGCCCCTGGGGTCTCTTACAATATGATGCTATGATTCTATGAAATTCACTACCATAAGAAAGTTAGATGGCCATTTCCTAGACCTGATGCTTTAGCAGTAGATTTCTACACTGGTAAGGAGTTGGACAAGATGCCCCTTGGGGTGCATTTCAGCCCTATATTTGTGACTCTATGGCTCTTTCTGCAGGATGACAATCTCGCGCGTTGTCCCATCACAATCCCAGCAGCGCCCCTGCTGGGATGACAGCGTGTCCCCAACACTCCCCTCCACAGCCAGCCAGCTGCCTGCAGAAGGAAGCGTAAAAGACATGTCCTTTCCTTCCACATTACAGCTGGCCTTCTTCCCATACTGCATTGGGGAAGGAAGCGTGTGATCTTGCTTCCGGACCTTCTATGTGACCGGCTGCTATGGAAGACTCATGCGATCAGGGGCCATCGACAGAGTTTTCCATCATTGATATACCCTACAATCGTGCTGGCTGGTGATGTGAGAAGGGCAGGACTGCAATGGCATCATGCGAAAGCATTGTCGCAGCCCCATGCTGGGAGAATGCCTTCCTGTGAAAAGGGCCTAGGAAAAAGTAATGATGGCTGCTACCTTGGGCAGCTTGAAAGGGACAACGTAAAATAATGGAGGATGAGCTTCTCAGTGGCTAGTAGTCACAACGGCTACTGTATGACCTTTAGTATAAGAGGAAGTCTATATTAATTTCTGGGGATGTAATACCAGGGACTTTTTAGGGAAGGAGATGTACATAGGAGGGTGCTTTTGAGTCTGAGTCCTTTTTGTGGGGTTCCCAGAAGAATTTGGTTGGCCAATGTGGGAACTGAAGGCTGGTCTAGAAAGGGCTTTGGTTTGATCTCATGCGGCTCTTATGTTTTTATGGGCATTTCCACATTATGCTGTTATAGTGCTATTATTCCACTTTCAACATCTTGTGGAATTCTGGGATTTGTAGTTCACTGAGGCCAAAGAGCTCTCTGGCTGAGAAGTCTAAAGCCCCCCTGCAAACTGCAAACCCCAGGATTCTGCAGGATGTTGAAAATGGAATAATAGCACTATAACGGTGTAGTGCGGAAAGACTCTGTCATCCATCTCACTTCAGATGTTGAGGTAGCCAAAAACTGGGGTGGGTGGGGATGCTTGGGGAATTATCTTAGGACTATCCACTGAAAGGAAAGCAAAGAATGTTTCTCAAGTCCCCAAATGAAGCTGTTGGTTTTTAACAATTTCTTCTTCGTTCAATAACATTATCTTTTATCTAGATATTCTGGGGGAAACAGCACTTGACTGTATTCCATCAGTGTCATTAGCTTCTCTGGGGAGAGTATTAGAATGTGGTTACTGACAGGACATCAATAAGAAGAAGATGGTGGGGGAGGAAGAGAAGATGGATCTTTCCAAAGCACTAATTTTCTCTGCATCACGAAAGCCAGCGTATGCATCACCCCTCCGCCTCGCTGAAACAATAATGTGAAAAGGCAACCATAAACATCGCGCTGCAAATCAAGCAATATATTTTTCAAGTGAAAGCTGTATCCAGAGGAGATTTACATTCAGCAACAGAGATGAGTTTCTCCACACTTTCCCATAATAATGTCACGGCCTGCTCTAATCTGGCAGCAGGTCTGGAGCAAGTAGGAGCCATGAAAGACATTGGATGGAAAGTGAAAATAAAGACACATGTGAAAAGCTACACCTTTCACTGGTCCTAAACCTGCCTTCATCTCAGTAGGGCTGTTTAGAATAAAAGAAATAGAAGGAAGAGGATTGTGTCTTTTAAAAAGAGGATATAAAAGAATACCAGTTTGCATAAGTGTTGGAAAATTCTAGCATTCTCTCTCTCCCCCTTGCTTGTTCTCGGGAAAGTGGGGTTTAGCTAGCTTAGAGTTCTTTTTCTTTTGCATGTCAAAGCCTTCTCAGCTAAAGCCTCAGCTCTTGTTGTTTGTATTATTTAAAGGTATGGCTATGGTATCCAGGTGACAAGACCATGTGACCTTGGGTCATTGACCTTACATAAAAGACCATGCTTCTCTCTTTTTCCTCTCTTTGCCATTTTTGCTTCCACTTCTTTCTCTCTGACCATGCTTTGCCTCTCCACCAAGAAGATGGTGAGTTAAGAATGAAGCTACTATCTTGCCTAATCTGTTTACTAGTTAGTTAAGATCTAGTCTCTCCAATGCAAATGTAATTGTAAAATTCATTAGTAACCTTTTCATAAGTTTGTAACCTGAAACTGCCTGCCTTGTTTTGCTTTCTAGGTCAGTCTCAGTTCAGGGAAGCCACACAGAGATTGGGACATGCTTTTTTCTGTTACTCTGCTAAAAGAAGGCTGATTTCTAACAGTTTCAACTTTCATAGAATTTCCCCCAAAGGGCTAACAAATACCCTGGGAAACTCTAACTCCCAACAAACAATAAGGTTTGTGTCTGATAGCTTGATATATATGGCCTGGAGACAATTACAAGTTTAGAGATAATTTTGTCATTATTGTGTGTCTTCAAGTCATTTCCAATTTATGAACACCCCAAATCAAACTTATCACACGGTTCTCTTAGCAAGATTTGTCCAGAGGAGCTTTGCCCTTGCCTTCCTCTGAGGCTGAGAGGGTGGGACTTGCCCAAAGTCACCCAGTGGGTTTCCATGGCCAAGCAGGGATTTGAACCCTGGTTTCCCGGAGTCCTAATTCTGCATGCAAACCACTATACCACATTGGCTCCAACAACCAGACCAGTTCCTACTTGAAGATAATTTATTTGATTAAAATATAAATATAGTACATTTCAGATTGCTGTCCAGGTGCAACAAAAGTGATGAGCAATAACAGTTCAAGGTCCCCACTGTCCCTTCTTAGGAATCTTTATCTTTAAGCTGTGTTTGAATTAGGCAGCTTTCAGAGAGGGAATCCTTTCTTTGACACTGTTTTGAAGAGAGGACTGTCACCTATAATGTGTAAGACACATGGCCTGTCAAGGGAGGTGGATGATGGGATTTAAGCACACCGCACTAAATCCTCCCTCATACCGCTGCGCTCTGAACAAATGTGGCTCAGAGGCAAGCAAAAACAAACATACAGCAGAGTTAGAAAACACAGCCACAAGAAGCGTGGGCAGCAGAGTGTAACATGCAGCACTAGTTCTGACCCCAAAGCTACTCACTAGGAACACTAGCACACAATGTTGTCATCCAAAAATACCTGGAGGCTTTTATTCTTCAGTTCCAATATATACATCTGTACAGCAGGATTCGCAGATCCTCAAACAAAGGTTCAGCACTCCATCATCACATCAGGCAGAGGTATGCTCAGACAGAGCTAAGGCAAGAGTCAGGGAGACTGAGAGAAAGCCTGTCAGAGCTCACCTCTTATATACACAGGGACCATGGCTGATGTAACCCCTTCCCAGGATTGCATATCTGTATGACTCAGCCTTACTGTCCCATTGGGATTACCCCATGACTTGCAAAGTCATTCCCCAGGTGCTTTCCACATGAGCATCAAAAGTATTTTTAATTAGGGCAAAAGTCACAGCAATCGTTTCCCAACATGGCCAACTTACAGAGCAGCCACAACTCAGTGGTCAACCATGCACACACAAAGACACAAGCACAGACACAGACACACACATTTAAGCAAAAGTTCTCATGATTTTGATGGCAAATTATTTTCTGCTTTGCCGGGTGCTTTTGTTTACCTACCAAAAGTTTCAGAGGGCTTTGTGTTTGTTTATTTGTTTCATTTTCAGAATCTGGTGACATTCTGGAAAAGCATTTTGCTTCCAAGTTGGTGTGTGCACAAATTGAAATGGTAAAAAGCACTGTATTAAACCTCTCTTGCTTTTATCTACGGTCACCTGGTTTTCTTGGGATGAAAAACATGGTGAGATTTGTTGCATTTGGTGGTGGTGGTTGTTATTTCCTTGTATTTTATGCTTTCAGCATGGCTGCTGACCCCTTTCCATCCCTCATTTTTAAATGAAAACCTTTGGCAGCAGAGAATGCATTCTACTATAACTGTTAACTTTGAAAAGCCAGTTCAGATACCTCTTCTTTGTCCTATTCATCATTAACACTATCCTTTTTTAATAGGTTTTCTCCTATTTGCCCCCTTAGTCCTTGGCTTGCTTCAATTGCTGCAAGCTCCATTAACTCAGTAGCAAGGAGAAGAGACAAGGAGGAAGTTTTGCCCTTCCCAGTGAGCTCAAGGAAAAGCAAACTGCAACAGCTTGTGTATCCTTCCTCCTTATAAGTATTGTCATCTTAACCAAACTCTGGTTTTGCCACACATGTCCTAATTTTCATCTATGATTAGCAGTGACGTGGACTTGAGTCAATAGACTTGGACTCAAGTCGGACTTAAGTCACTTCAGTGACTCGTCTTGAACTCAACTCGGCCATAAATGATGCACTGACTTGACTCAACTTGAGATTTGTATATTTTTAATGACTGACTTGATGCCCTTGGTTCAGTAACATAGTGCATTCATCCAGAAACCTTGTGACTTTGAACAGCGCTTCCATCTCTTTTTTGCCTACTGGTCATGTGATGATTTGTCTCAAGCCCAAAGTGTGGACGCATTTCTCAGAGGGGAACAGCAAAAAGGTTAGGCAATGGGCTTGAGGCAGGTCTGCTCAGCAGCCTGTCCCCACTGCATATTGGAGGAGCCTTCTAAAACATTTCCTAAGAGCAAAAGACAAGACTCGCCCCCCAGAGTGCAGGGTGCATTTCTCAGAGGGGAACAGCAAATGTGTTAGGCAGTGGGCTTCAGGAAGAAGAATCCTTCCTTTAAAAGCTTTTGAATCTTCAGTAATGGGGAGTAAGATAGGATCCTGTTCCCCACTTCAGAAGCTGCAGATGGCAAAACTGCAAATGTGGAGAGCCAACTCTGCTTAAATTGTTAAAACTGACTTTATTTCTCTCTATCCTATAATTCTGGAATTTTTGTTGGGGTATAAAGTTGGCTTCCAGACTTGAGACTTGACTTGAAAGTATCTTCAAGGATTTGAGACTCGACTTGAGACTTGAAGGTAGAGACTTGAGACTTGGAGTAAAAGACTTACATATATCGCTGGTGATTAGCTGGTGGACATGAAAGACAGGGATTGCTTTGTGAATACTCTTCTTCTCCTCTCTGTCACTCTTGGTTACATCTCCCACACGTTCTTGCTAAAACCTCTTGAGGTAACAAGTCGGTGTGAGACCACAATGGTGTCTTGCCACATTTCCACTATGGGCCTTAAGAGGTTCTGGGAGACTGAGATCAATTCCTGGAATCCAAGTGAGAGATGGAGGGTTGGAAGTTCTCCTGGTGAGCAATATGGCAGGACCTGAGGAAGGAGACCCTAACTTTGTATTGACCACTAGACTGTCAGTAGTGCTATTATTCCACTTTCAACATCCTATGGAATCCTGGGATTTGCAGTTTAGGGAGGAGCCTTTGCAAACCCCAGGATTCCATAGGATGTTAAAGTGGAATAATGGCACTATTGACAGTCTAGTGTGCAAATGGCCTTGGACTGCCCCAAAGCAGATCTGCTGTTTTGACACACATAAAAGGACATAGATATACGTGCATGTGCCATACACAAGGTGCTGTTGCTGACCGTGCCGTCCAGAGACTACTCTCCACCACCACATAATATAGCCAGCAAAGTCACTCGCACACAGCTATTGTATATGGAGCTTTGCACTCAGTTGACAAGTTTTTTCTCAAGATAAGAGAAAAGCAAACAAAACTTTTAATGAGCTGCCGCAATCCTGAGAATGGAGAAGCAAAAGCTATTATCCACCCTGATTATCCACCAAATTGGATCTGCTGCCGTTAAAGAACAAAGGCTCCGTTAAACAGCTCACGTTGTGAGTTTTGTCAGGAGGCCAAATTCAACACTGCAGCAGCTTTGTTGGCTTAAGAGAGAGTTACCCCAGGGATGAAGCTGTCTTGGTATCCAAGGTCTTGTTACACTTCCGAATGCAGTGTATGGACTCACGCACCTCCTCATCTGTATGCCTTAACTTTTCATTTCTTCAATTCTAGATTTCCATCTCTGTGCTCTGATGGGGATGTGAAAATTTATCAGTTTTTTGTGTTTATTTATTTATTTATTTTGCAATTCAAAATTTATTGTCTCAGATTTCACTGTGTTTCTCCAAATCCCACCTGTATTCCTGTCCCATGTTTTGTTTTATGAGACTTTACTTTTTCCTTCTTGCAGAAAAATTTATATACATTTTCTGTAAGGTTTGAACATATACATGTACTTTTCCTAAGCTACATAGCTTTTGTACACACTTCCCTTTGGACTAAAGTGTATTTGCGCATATTTTTCAGTTTTACACATTGTAAATGTTCACTTTTTTTTTTTAAACGCATGCATGATTTTGAGTGTATTCTGATTCTCCAAAAAGTATTGCAAGGCTTGCAAACGTGCACATTTTTCTGAATCAAGAGTGATATTTTACCTCACAGCAAGTCTTGGAATCTCAAAACCACCAGAACTCTTTTCAGTCTCTGCACTCCATAGGCTTGCAGGTCTATCTGTTTTTCAGATAAGAAGCTCTTATCAGTGAGGAGGCATTCAGAACTAATGGAGAACTGCCCACAAGCAAAACATGATCTTAGCAGCCCCAAAATGAAAAGGATCCATCACTCCAATACAAACTGGCCTCTTCCCCAAACTATTTCCATTTCTCTTGCTCTCACCCCCAAATGCCCTGCTGCTGACTTGAGATGTTTTTTAAGCATTTTGTTGTTTTCTTATTTAACAAATACTCCAATGTACATGAGATACCTTTCATGCCAGATAAAACCTCAAATGGTTCTATGGCCAAGGCCTGAAAAGGGAAAACCTAATCGGCTTTCTCTCTGTCAGCTTTAGTCAATTCCGATTTAAGATTAAGGGGACATAATGAGGTTTAAGGCTACTATTGACATCAAGAGAGTTTTCTACCAGATCTCCATTCCTGCCAACCCAAAATGTTAAGGCAAATCAGGAACTGAGTCTTCTTGGTTTAAGCTGCTGAGGCAATGGAAGTTGAAAATAAAGGGTGATATAATATAAACGTGTAAAGAAGTTGCTTTGCTAACTTGCTCTTATTAGCATTAGGTGCTGAGATGCTTTGCTGTAATATTCTAAAATACTGAAAATATTGAATGGGAACTGTACAGATGAGTTCATGACCCTGAGAAGGACAGGTCAACCTGGAGACAGGAACCAGCTAGAAGGTTAATGAACTGCAGATGCCAAGTGGACACTTGGACAGGTAGAAAGGGGATAAGGCTTTACCTGAGTAAGGGAAGATAAGACTATAATGAGGGATATCAAAAGATTCCTTAGTAGATGGAGCCAAAACTGACATAACTAGAGAAAGGAAGCCAACATGTCAGCCTGACCTGGGAACACGTTACAGAAGGGGATGTAAGCCAAAGATGGCGAAGTAGCATATTGTATGTCTTGACTAATGAGAGTGAATCAAATTATGGATCCTGAAACATGTAACCAAACATATGCTACTGGCAAAATGTATATAAAGGATTGTCACCCCTTTGTCTGGGTCCTTGATTTGCCTAAGGCCAAGGACCAGTACCGTGCAGTAACTCAATAAAGCTTCTGTTGGAAAGACACTCATGTCGGTTCTTTCGAGCGCACCAGGCATGGACCTGGGAGACCTTCTATCTATTTGGGCTGGACACGGCTTTGTGTACATTCAGCCCACCGGACTGATTTACTCTATCTGTTTTATTCTTTCAGCCTATCCTATAAGAAAGGCAGAACGGCCTTTTTTCTCCACCCTGTCCAGTAACACAGGAGACATTCCAGCTATAGACATCCAGGTTTTAGTGGAGCACTCCCCGGTGTAAGAAGAGTGCAGCCCCTCCAATTACCTTTCCAACACAATCTATAGTATGCAGGCAGGCAGCATGGTTCCCTTGGGATGCTTTGGTCTATGACTCCCACAGTCCCTGGTGCCCATGCTGGCTGGGGTGGATGGAACTGTAGCATGACAAATCTGCAAGGCACCAGAGCAAGAATCCTCTTGGTGGCCTATGCTGGAGTCAAGCTGAGTGTAAGTACTTCTGGGGACATTCCGAAAGGACAAACTGGAGGAAAGATGAGCTGTTGCCTTCAGATCATTTCGGACTTATAGCAAGCTAAAGAATAATCTTTCCTTGGGTTTCTTTGGCAAGATTTGTTTCAGAGGGGGTTTGCCTAGTGTGGAAATGGCCCTTGTGAGGGCCATTTAGGGAAGGATATTTAGCAGCCTCAGCCAGAGAACTCCAGTACCTTCCGAGACCACAGACCCCAGGATTCCATAACAGGAAGCCATGGTAGTTAAAATGGAATTATAGTGCAATAATTGCGTAGTGCGGAAAGGTCCGTAAACTGTTGTCCAGGTTTTCTTCTAGAACAAATTTAGGAGTAAGGGGGTATAGTTCAGAGGGAGAACGTCATCTTTGCATGCAAGAGGTTCCACTTTCAGACCCTGGCTCTAAATCCCTTGAAGCCACTGCATACCATGTGATCTTGGAAGCTAAGCAGGGTCAACCCTGGTTAGTACTTGGATAGGAGACCATTCAGTACTGTAGGCTGCATTTTGGAGGAAAGAACTGGCAAAACTACCTCTGCATATCCCTTGCCTAAGAAGCCCTGTGGAATTAATGGAGTCATCATAAGTCGACAGATGACTGGAAGGCACACACACAAAAGGAACGTTGTGAAAGAGCTTTGGGAGAAGGGTTGTAGTCCTGATACAGGACCTGCCGCATGCAGAAGTCACAGGTTTAATCCCCAGCACTCCCAATATCAGGTGGGAAACACCTCCTCCATTTTGTGTCCTGGAATTAGCCAATGTGAGGAAAGTGTGGCCCTCAGTGTAGATTCTAGCACCCCTTAATATCCTGGAAACTATGCAGCCCTATGAGGAGCAGCTTAGGGAGCTAGAGGTGTTTAACCTGACGAAAAGAAGGTGAAGAGGTGACATGATAGTCATGTTTAAATACTTGAAGAAATGTCATGTTGAAGATGGAGCAAGCTTGTTTTTTGCTGCTCCAGAGACTGGGACATGAAGCAATGGATTCAAACTACAGGAAAAAACATTCCACCTAAACATCAAGGAGAACTTCCTGACAGTAAGAGCCGTTCAACAGGCTAATATGCTGCCTCAGAGTGTGCTGGAGTCTCCTTCTTTGGAGGTTTTTAACCAGAGGCCGGATGGCCATTTGCTGGGGATTATTTCAGTGTGTATACCTCCATTGCCGAATGGAGTTGGACTGGATGGCCCTTGGGGTCTCTTCCCATTTTACGATTCCATGATTCTAAATTTACATTTTTTAAAAAAATCTTTCATGCAAGGACCTTTTTCAACCTGCCCCTACCTGTGTTGCCCTCAGAGAGAGCTTTTTAAAAATTGACAATTGACTTTCAGGTTTTTATTTATTTGTTTTTTGAGGGGAGCTTAAAACAGATCTGATGGGGGAAAAAGAAGCAAAACTGTCCTCTGCACCAACAGGAGGCCATGAAGGGGGCTCTTCAGTAGAAAAAACAGAGATGTCAGGAAATGTGCCAGATGTTGGGGGACGGACACAGTGCGCGAAGGACCAAGGAAGGCATGTTCAGCCTCTGAAAGTTGCCCATCCCTGAGAGAGACCGTGCTGAGCTAACAGAGCAAGGATCTGTCTCAGCCCTGAATGCTCCCTATTTTCTCCTGCCACAGAGAACCAAACACTTAGGCCCTTACTGCATAAAGGCGTCATCCCAGCAAAGCCAAGCACTGTTCTTTGTCCAGGACCCGTTCTGCCCCACGATGTCAGCTGCTTTCCTGTCCCTTTCCATTGCTAATCAGCACTTTCTCATTACTGGAAAAAATCTGGAAATGGCCTCCTTTTCTGCCACAAGTCCATCACCTGGGCGAGTGTGGTTCCTCATTTGCATTTAATAGTGCTTCCTATGCGATGGAGACCATTCACAACCTGGAAGCAACATGGAAGTGGCAATGCTGGAATTAACACAGAAAAATGTGCTACTGAGGCATGGTGTGGTAAGGGCCTTAATTTTGTTGAATGTGTTGCTTCAAGTTCAAATGGTTCTGTTTTGTTAAACAAAAATTTCCACAGGCATTCAGATCAAGACTACAGCAACTGTAAGGGGGGTTTAACTCCACCTGGCTGTAGTCTCAATGATAACAAAAGCTTCGAAAGTTTCCTTTCTGGACTACGGCCCCCAGAACCCCACAAACACCATGTCTACTTGGATACGCCAAGGATGAAATGCCAAGTGCTCCCAAGGAATTTTTCCAGGCTATGAGAATGAAATGGCCCCAGCAGCCTGTTCATCCGGATCAGGAAGGAAGCTCCCTTTTGCACCAAGAAGGCAGTATCATCTAATATATAGTCAAAGTCAAAGTTTGTGCGATTGTCCGTGTCAGGCAGGGAAGACCTCATATGATTGGCTGTGCGTGGTGAGAAGACCTCATATGATTGGCTGCCTGAGAAGATTCTGTGCAATCCTGGGATTTGCAGTTTAGAGAGAGCCTTTAGAATTCTCAGCCAGCGAGCTCTTGGGCCTCGGGCCAGTTGCTATGGAGACGAGGCCTAGCAGCAAGGATGAGGAGGACAGTGTGTTCCCTCAGAAACCAAACCTCTGTATGCTGACAACTCTGAATACAGATCAGATTGGGGAATATGGGGAAAAGTTACAGGTACCGGACAACACAGTTTGGGGAATTAGATACACAGGATCTCAAACCTGTGTATTTAAACTGCATCTAATTCCTAAAGTAAGGTAAGGTAATTCCTAAAATCCTGGGCAACACCAGGTAAATATGCTAGTATGTTATATTTTAGAAGGGGAGAGCACTGCTGGTTCCAGATTCCAGGTCTGTTCACATGCCTTTCCTTCTAAAAACACGACTAGGCACCTGCAGTAGGTCTGCAGTAAATTAGGGTCCTCCCTAGAGATCTGCACAGAATGCTAAAACTGTTAAAAAATACATCCTGAAAGAAGCCGCTGAAAGTCCACTTTGAAGAACAGATAATAGTGGGGCATTAAGCAATGGGCCTTTCTGCACTGCACTGTTATAGTGCTCTTATTCCACTTTCAACATTCCATGGAATTCTGGAGTTTGTAGTTTTCTGAGGCCAAAGAGCTCTCTGGCTGAGAATTCTAAAAGCCGCTCTTTAAACTGCAAACCCCAGGATTCCTTAGGATGCTGAGGATGGAATCATAGCACTATAACAGTGTAGTGCGGAAAGGCGCAATGTTGGATGTCCTTGCAATGTATTCAAAGGTGAGTTCTGGCTCCTAGAACGGCAATTCATTCCCTCCCCTTTATTTTTTCAGAGACCAGTCCAGAGGAGTCTGGAGGGCTCAGGAGCTGTAAAAATACTCCTGCGGAGCTTGACACAGTCTTCTGTTCACCCCAGACTCGAAAGCAGCACAGACGGGAAGGCCTGGCAACTTAGACTACTGAGCCAGAATATCCACAATATGGAGCCAAAACGCTCAGTCTTGGGCGAGATAAACCCATTGTATGAAGCGGACTAAAGCAGCTTTCCGAGCAGCAGCCAACAAAGCATTTCCTCCACGGGAACAAGTCATTTGACCGACACAATCGATATAGTGCGCGAACAGCCCATAAATATGTTGCAGCTGTGAAATTAATGTTTTCTATGTCAGAGATTTCAAAAGACACCAGTAACAAGGGAAGACTGAGAAGAGAATAAAGCAAAGTTGCTTCATTTTGTTGGGTGGACATGGGCAACAACCTAGGTGAATAAAAATATAAAATACAATTTTTAAAGTGGATGCGGTAAGCTGGCCATTGACATGCTTGCACCCAGATGCTCTCAGGTGAGGCTGGTAAATTTACTGGTTAGAAGACAAAGTAGAATAATAGAATCATAGAAGTGTAGAGTTGGAACAGACCCCAGGGGCCATCCAGTCCAACCCCCTGCCATGCAGGAACACCATCAAAGCACTCCTGACAGATGGCCACCCAGCCTCTGCTTAAAAACCTCCAAAGAAGGAGACTCCACCACACTCCACTGAGGCAGCGTATTCCACTGCCGGACAGCCCTGACTGTCAGGAAGTTCTTCCTGAGGTTCAGGTGGAATCTCCTTTCCTGCAGCTTGAATCCATTGCTCCTTGTCCTGGTCTCTGGAGCAGCAGAAAACAAGCCTCCTAGACATGCCATCCCTTCAAATATTTAAACACGGCCATCATGTCCCCTCTTAACCTTCTCTTCTGCAGACTAAACATACCCAGCTCCCTAAGTCTATCCTCATAGGGCACGGCTCCCAGGCCCCTCACCATTTTGGTCGCCCTCCTCTGGACCTGCTCCAGCTTGACCATGTCCTTCTTGAATTGGGGTGCCCAGAACTGGACACACTATTCAAGGTGAGGTCTAACCAAAGCAGAGTAGAGTGGATCCAGTACCTCCCTCGATCTAGACACCATACTCCTATTGATGCAGCCGAGAATTGCATTGGCTTTCTTGGCTGCCACATCACACTGCTGACTCATGTTCAGCTTGTGGTCTATTAAGACTCCTAGATCCCTTTCACACGTACTGCCATCCAGCCACGTGTCCCCCATCCTATATTTCTGTATTCCACTTTTTCTACCTAAGTGTAGGACCTTACACTTCTCTCTGTTGAATTTCATTTTGTTAGCCTTGGCCCAGCTCTCCAATCTGCCCAGGTCATTTTGAATTTTGATCCTGTCCTCTGGCGTATTAGCAACCCCTCCCAATTTGGTGTCATCTGCAAATTTGATGAGCGTGCCCTCTATTCCTTCATCCAAGTCGTTGATGAAGACATTGAACAGCACTGGGCCCAGGACAGAACCCTGTGGCACCCTGCTAGTCACTTCTCTCCAGGATGAAAAGCAGCCATTGGTGAGCACCCTTTGGGAACGGTCAGTCAACCAGTTACAACCAGTAGAGTACTGAAAAAAGTTTTTAAAAAAAATTGAGGAGGAGGACGAAGAGGAGGAGGAATAAGAAAACTAGAAAAGTAACTAAAGTACCCAAAAGGATCCTCTCCAGCCCCCAACACTTGGTGATTCCTGATTGGATTCTGACCTAGTGGCTGTATGGAAGCATGAAGACCCCTCTTTAAGATGTTAAGATGTGTATCACTTTGCTTGCTTTCAAATGCAGTAAGTTACCCTGCCTTAATCAGGGGCCATTCTATTCATTGGGCCCTTCACTCCTTCCCCAAAGTCTTGGCCTGATGGTGATGAAGGGTTAAATTGTAGAAGTTGTTTGCTTGAGTAGAAAAATAGAGAAAAATACGTCGGACAGCTGCGCTTCCTATCTTATCAAGGGTGGACTTGGCAATGCTTGGAAAAAGGGAGTTTGGGAGCCAATGCGACCAAGGGTGAATACTCCCTGTACTGAGATGCTTCATTTTGAAACTGTAATCTAGAATTATTGTAATTTGTACACTTTTCTTATATGGAAATCATTTCCTGTATTTGTTGTTTAGAAAGTATAAAAGATATGCTGGAACCAAAAACGGGGTTCTCAGTTGTTTTGGAAGTTGATTCCACTGAGATCCCTGCGCAGAAAAAATAAACTCTTGTCTTCTGAAACTGCAGGTCTCACTTCTCTGGCTGTCCACAACAATGGAACCACTGTTCTGTACCGAAGCTGGTTACCTTTTGTGGATATAAATGCCGGTCAACAGAAACAACCTCAAAGAGGCTAGTGGCATCCTAAAGACTAAGGCCAGCATCCTGTTAGTGAGATGGAGAGGAGTAAGTCATGCTGCCCATGTGGAATGAATTTTGTGGACAATCAGAAATGGTTGAATCCACTTGATGGTGGCAGCACATGAAACCATTGTGTATGTGGATGCACATCCAAGTTCACTGAGCAAGGTGTGAATGCACATTGTGCACTAAGTTTCTATTCAGTACAGCGTTTGTGCAATGGAAACATAACTATGCTGAGGATATTTATACTCAGCTGAATCATAGGCCCTTTCACTCCACCCCCAACCTACAATGGCAACATGATCGTGACGGGATTGCAACAATGTTTCTGCATGACATCATCATGATCCCGTCACGATCCTATGGCCGCTGATCACGATTGCACAGTCTCCCGCCTCCCTTGCACACTTACCTGCTATGCAGAATATCAGGAAGCACAATGGCTGAGCTTCCTTGCCCAGCACAGCCTGGAAAAATGTCAGGCTGTGCTGTGGAAGGGAGAGGCAGAGCCATCGTGCTTCTTCTCTTCCAGCAGGCAGCAGGTGCGGAGGGGAGCGCTTCTGTCGTGCTCCCCTCCTGGGAGAGCCAACCCTGGGATCCCCACGCGGTGGATTCGACAAAAGGTAAGATGCTGAAAGAGCCATAGAACCATAGAGTTAGAAAAGACTACAAGGGTCATCCAATCCAACCCCCTGCCAGGGAGGAAGGCACCATCAAAGTACTCCCAATATATGGCCATCCAGTCTCTGTTTAAAAACCTCTAAAGAAGGAAACTCCATCACACTCTGAAGCAGTATATTCCACCATTGAACTGCTCTTACTGTCAGGAAATTCTTCTCAATTTTAGTTGGAACCCCCTTTCCTATCATTTGAAGCCATTGCTCCATGTCCTAGTCTCCGGAGGAGCAGAAAACAGGCTTGTTCCATCCTCCATATGACATCCCTTCAAATATCTAGACATGGCTATCCTGTCAACTCTCAGCCTTCTCTTCTCCAGGCTAAACATACTGAGGTCCCTAAGCCACTCCTCATAGGGCATGGTTTCCATACCTTTTACCATTTTGGTCACTCTCCTCTGGACAGGCTTCTTCAGACATCTGGAAGACTCACACAAAAAACATCAGCAATTGAATTTTGCTGAATTGGGGGCGTGGGGTTAACTATGTTAGTCTGTTACAGCAAAACCTGCAACAACTAGTCATTTAGTGTATGCTTTTGTGGGCAGCAAATAATATATACCCTTGTCCTCCATGAATTTAATGGGATTAGAATGGAATACAATTTAACAGAACTCTTGAAGTCCATTGGACTGATGGATGCTATTTTATGTTTTCAAAAAAGCCCCTTTAAATATTAAGAATGTCAGATTTGATAAATGGATCAATAACCCTAATTTGAGAACCAGCATATAGTGGTTTGTGCATTGGACTATGACTCTGGAGACCTGGGTTTGATTCCCGCTCAGCCCACTGGGTGACCTTGGGCATGTCACACACTCTCAGCCCCAGAAAACTCCATGATAGGTTTGCCTTAGGGTCACCGTAAGTCAGAAATGACTTGAAGGCACACAACGACAACAACAACAACAACAACAGGTTACCCTAAATTTGGCATCCAGTTTAAATTTCCACTCTCCAGACCTGCTGCTGAGGTCACCCAGTGGCAGGTTCTCATATTCCCTATTATTATTATTATTATTATTATTATTATTATTATTATTTTCAATTAGGAGAAGGATGTTAGGTGAAAGGCCAGGAATTTATCTTATTGATTCAAAGTCTAGCAAAATAATTGCTTCACTGAACATGACACCAGCAGAAAGGTTGGGGGGAGTAAGCTCCAAGACTGTGCCATTTCCTAAGTAAATTCATTAACTGATGCTTGCATTTTTCTGCAGATTCCTGTTTTAATGATATTCTTGAAGCTGCAGAGACAGCAATAAAAAAAAAGCCGGCATCATTTGCAGGAATAAAGCCAAGCTCATTAAACTAATAAAGGGAATGTAGTGGGTATAAGGACGGTTCTTTCTGCATGATACCAAACTCTGTACTAGCTCATCAGTATAAGACGTGCAGGCTTAGCTCGACTAAATAAAAAATATGTGAGAAAACTGGGAAATGCAGAGTCTATCTTAGCCCTCACCAACTCTTGTCCTAAGTCTGTATATTTATTTAAACCACAAGTGAGATGCACACCTAAAGGCTAACGTGTGGATTCATCCTGTCCAAGGTCACACCCTGGATCTCTCCTACAGGTCTCCAATTCACTCCTGTTTACTCTCTTAATGAGTAAGTTTATTTTGAGGGGGTTGGACAATGAGAGAGAGAGAGTAATATCTCCATTGATACAGATCACAACTATTCCACATAGAATCACGGAAACACAAAGTTGAAAAAGACCACAATGGCCATCCAGTCCAACCCCATTCCGCCATGCAGGAACACACACTCAAAGCACCCCAGCAAATGGCCATCCAGCCTCTGCTTAAAAACTTCCAAAGAAGGTGACTCCATCACATTGAAGCAACCTATTCTGCTGTCAAACGGCTCTTACCATCAGGAAGTTCTTCTTGTTGTTTAGATGAAATCTTTTTCTTGTAGTTTCAATCCATTGCTCCGTGTCCTAATTTCTGGAGCAGCAGAACACAAGCTTGCTCCATCTTCAACATGACATCCCTTCAAATATGGCTATCATTTTTCCTCTTAACCTTCCTTTTTGTCAGGCTAAACATACCTAGCTCCCTAAGCTCTCCTCATAGGGCATGGCTTCCGGACCCTTTACCATTTTGGTTGCCCTCCTCTGAACACGTTCCAGCTTGTCAATATCCTTCTTGAACTGTGGTGCCCAGAACTGGGCACAGTATTCCAGGTGAGGTCTAACCAAAGAAGAATAAAGTGGTGTTATTACTTCCCTTAATCTCGACACTATACTCCTGTTGATGCAGCCCAGAATTGCATTGGCTTTTTTAGCTGCCACATCACACTGTTGACTCATGTTCAGCTTGTGGTCCACTAAGACTCCTAGATCTCTTTCACACATATTGTTTTCAAGTCACGCATCATCCATCCTATACTGTGCATTTCATTCTTTCTTCCAAAGTGTAGTATCCGACAGTTCTCCCTGATAAAATTCATTTTTGTTAGTTTCAACCCAGCTCCCCAATCTATCAAGGTCACTTTGAATTCTGATCCTGTCCTCTGCAGTATTAACCACCCCTCCTAATTTGGTGTCATCTGCAAATTTGATAAGCATGCCCTCTATTCCCTCATCCAAGTCATTGATAAATTGATAAATTCAGCACTGGGCCTGGGACAGGGACAGAACCCTATGGCACCCACTTGTGTTCATAGTTGCTGTAAATCGCAGATTCCCAGGATTACAGAGCTGGAAGAGATCCCAGGGACTTTCTACCACAGGAATCAGCCACCAAAGTATCCTGAAAAGTGGTCATCGAACCTCTGCTTGAACACCTCTAATGAAGGGTCATTTCTGTACTACACCATTATAGTGCTATTATTCCACTTTCAACCTCCTGGAATCCTGCAATTTGCAATGTACGGAGGGGCCTTGAGAATTCTCAGCCAGGGAGCTCTTTGGCCTCAGTAAACTACAAACCCCAGAATTCCACAGGAAGTTGGAAGTGGAATAATAGCACATCACAGTGTAGGGCAGAAATGGCCTAATGCCTTTATTTCAATATAAGCTTTCATGGGCTACAGGCCAGTTCTTTGGTTGCCTGCATCTGAAGAAGAAGGCTGTAGTCTATGGAAACATCTGCTGAAATAAACCTGCTGGTCTTAAACATGCCCCCCAAGATTCCATTTTCCCTTGTCTGTTATTATTTTTTTTTAATAGTGAAAACAGACTAATGTGGCTATTTCTTTGAAAACTGCTATACTAATATTAAAAACCCACAATAAAACCATGTTAAACCTAATTAAATCATAATTAGAGGCGTCATTTAAACTAAAACCATTTTAAAAGCTAAATTAAAACGTCGTATCTTAGCCCTTTTTTTGAAAAAATGGGGCCGAATCATATCTCTGGAGGAAGAGCATTCTGCAGCTGGGGAGAGATACAGGAGGAAGTCGTTCCCATGTGCCACGCAAGAGCGATGTGGTCCCAAAGCCCTCCTCCTGCCAGACAGTCTTGTAGCAAGGCACATGGTTCCTTAAGGAGCAGACATCATTTGTGGTTCTAAAGGTTTAAACCGATGCCAGTGGACCAAAATCAGAGTGGGAAAATAATTTTACACTTTCCCCACCATCATCACCCTACTAGACCTCTCCCCCAAATTATATTTAATTATTTTTCTCCATACAGGACCCAACATAGTTCACAACATGGACTGAAACAAAATACAGTTATTCCTCCACATTCGCTAGGATTAGGGGCATAGGACCCGCGTGGAAGTGGAAAAACCGTGAATAACTCTAGGCCCCCCCAAACCATATTTAACACACAAAAAGGTATGATCACCATATTCAATCCACCGTGGATTTCTTTTGTTACCCTGACTTCTGGGGGTCCCTAGGGGACATCCTGCTTTGCTCCAAATGCAAAGGTTGGGGAAATTAGCAGAGCACCGTCTTTGACAGAACTGAGGGCAGGGCAACACAGCAAGATCTTTCACCCAGTTTTTACGGAGTCAGACCACACGAAAACCCAGGGAAAGTGTTCAATCACAGTGTTTTATTGAGGGGAATTCACTCATGCATGCACACAAGATACACACAATCACATATTCACACAAGAGCTGGCTGAAAGAGAAAGGGAGGAAAAATTATAGAGAGGCTGAGGGATTCAGGGGGATTTATAATTACCAGTCCAGAAGAGTAGTGAAGAGCAGAAATGTATTTTGGCTTAGGTAGGACTTAAGGGCAGTTCTCATTCAGGAGCCAGACGGACAGAGTGACAGGTAGACCTTCAAGAGACTGCACCGGGCCTCCTCAAATCAGGGGTATTTGGACCCTGAAAACGGCTTGTGGCTGTGAAGGTTCCAGATGCAAGGGAACTTGTTGTGAACAAGGGGTCTTTCGCCTTTTCATGGGCTTAGTGCTTTGATTGACAAAGACATGATGGGTGTTGTAATAGCTGTCGATTGTGGGTGCTGTGAGGACAGGGGAACAAGGGATGGATATCTGTCAATCAGTGTCCTGGTGGGCTCCTCACAGTTGGGTTCCCTGGAAAATTCCAGCTTCTATTTAAGCCTGTTATCCACAGGAACGGTGTGTATTTGCCTGACAAGTGACTCAGTCTTACCCGGAGGAAGTTTCGAGTTGACCTGTCCTTCTCACATTTACAGTCAAATTCTTTCCCTCGCTTGGTTTGACTTCTCCGTCACCTCTCAGGCTTGACTTTGATATCAGAGACAATTAATACAGTTGCCAATCCAATATCATGCCAATTATCGTGCCAAATCCAAACCATGATAATACCAGGGACCCCCAAAGCAGGGCCGTACACTTTGGGGCATCAAGGTTCCTTCACAAGGCAGAAGTAGGAGGCTGGTGGGGCTTACGGCCACCTCCACTGCTGCCGCACACCATTTTTAAGAGGGACTTACAAGCCTTTTTCATAGGCCCTCTCCGTATGGCATTTTCCATGCGAAATGGTGTCTGGAGCGTCACGCGATTGTGAGGAGTAATCTTCACGACGTACTTACAATCGCACAATGCTCCAGGGGCTGGCAGGCACCAATCGCATACCTTTTTGATTTTCAGCTGGAAGCCGAAAATGGTGCACGATCGCGCATTGCTCCTGGGCCCTGCGTGCGCTTACCTGGCATGCGGAGCCTCCGGAGCCATGCCGGTCCCAGGCTGCGCCGCACTGCGGAAGAGGCGGGGCTCTTGCGCGAGCAGGCAGCGCGTGCAGAGCCGAAGGACCCTGGACGCGAGAGCCTCTCACCAGAGGCTGCTGGCGCGATCCCCGCATCCCAGTGCCAGAAAAAGGTAAGGTGTGGAAAGGGCCATAGTTTCTCAATCTCACGAGGCTCACAGTCCCTATTAAAAATGGCCTAGGGAAGCAGCAGAGCAGACAGCAAATAATCCGTGAATAATCAAATCTGCAAGAGTGAAACCCACAAATGTGGAGGGCTGACTGTACTGCTTTAAAAAACTTTATAATAAGAAGAGTTTTAAGGAACCCACTAAATAAGCTATCTTAAAAAAAAAGGAATTTAAATATTTAAAATATAATATTGAGAATAAAGATACAACATTCACCATTAAAGACTTTTCTGCAGAAACTGTTTACAAAGCAAAAGGCAGAGGGAGGGAGGAGAAAGAGGGGGAAAAAAGAGGAGCTTTCTGGCACCTTTAAGCTGAACCAATGTATTTCAGCATGTGCTTTCATAGATCAAAATCCACCTCCTCTGATGCACTAATGGAATGTAATAGTCAAGGCTCTGATACAAAATTAAATTTTGGGGGATCAGAGGGAAATGAGGTATAAAAAACAACAACTTAACCCCTGCCAAAGGATTGCTTGAAGAATGGATTGTGATCCAAGAAAACTCATGCTAAAATAAATCAACCATGACAGTTATCATGGTGACAGACGGACTCCTAATTTTTACCTGTCTCTCTCTCTCTCTTCCTTTTCTCCCCCTTTTAATACTGAAACAGACTAACACTCCTGTATCTTTATAAAAGAATTCAAATTGTGATGCCTACCAAGCAGATTCTGGTGGAGCCAGGAGTTGTAGTCTCTAAGGCCATTTCCCCGCTACTCCGTTATAGTGCTATTATTCCACTTTCCACATTCTATGGAATCCTGGGGTTTGCAGTTTAGGGAAGGGCATTTGGACTTCTCAGCCAGAGAGCTCTTTGGCCTCAGGAAACTACAAATCCCATAATTCCACAGGATGTTGAAAGTCGAATAATAGCACTATAACAGTGTACTGCCGAAAGGCCCTAAGACTGTACAAGGTGCCTCCTCTCCAAGATAGCTCAACAGTCTCCATTCCCTGGCTCTTGTCAGTGATGTGCGTACATGTGCATCTGAGCCTTCATGCAAGCTTGGAGGTAGCGTGTTAATGAAAAGAGAACTGTGTTTTGCCTCTGTTTTACTGTGTGATTTCATTTTAGTCCATTTCCACATGCGGTGAGGGAATCGCTCCCTGCCGCTGCTCACCAGATCTTCTTTGGGTCCGGTCCGGGGTGAGGAGGAGCAGTGAGTGATCATAGATCCACACCGCTCCAGCATCCAAAATGGCGGCTTCCGCTTGGTCGTGGGTCTCGACCAACCACTGAAGCTCGCCAGCCTAAAGCCCCCCCTCCGCAGATTGCAGGCTCGCAATGGTGCAAGCCTGCGAATCTGCATCGGAGAGCAGGCACGCAATGGCGCGCCCCAGCATTTTGAAAAACCTGAAAAATCAGGTTTTTCAAAAACACGCTGGAGGACCACTTGGGGTTGCTCCGGAGCAGACTGAGGTGCGGATCTACGGTAAGTAGTCCGGACCCAGTCCGCTCCAAGGTGAAGATGTCCTCTGTGGAGGACGCACTGTACCATTTTATTTAACCCATGTGGAAATGGCCTAAGTCTGGATTAACATTGCAGTACTATAAACCCCTTTAGATTATTTTTAATCAAAAAGTAGTACAGAAATGAAATAGATAAATGACCAACTCCTCCTCCTTTTTCTTTTATTTATTTATTATATTTATTCAGTTATTCTTTTTATTTAGTTAGTCTTTTATTTGTTTCTTTCATTTTCTTTCATTTATATCCTGCCTTGTCCTCCAAAACCAGAGCTCAAGGAAGTTTACAAATTGAAACAATTGCACTATAGGTAAAGCATAGAAAAGGGACATGTTACAACTTAATTAAAGTTTAAATGTTAATGCAATAATGTTAAAACAATTTAAAAGCTATCTTCAGATTTGAAAATGGTAGACTAGCCTACAAAAAAGATCGGTTTTAAAATACTACAAAATCTGTGCAAACGTATGCATAAATACATGCATTCATATGTGTGTATGTTGTTGTTGTTGTGTGCCACCAAGGTAAACTTATTCCTGTTATTGTGCAACGGCAAGGCAAACCTATCATGAGGTTTTCTGGGGCTGAGATTGTGTGACATGCCCAAGGTGACCCAGTGGATTTCCATGGCTGAGTACGGAACTAAACCCTCGGCTTCAGGGCTGTAGTTCAACGCTCAAACCATAACATAATGCTGGCTTTCATATATGCATATTCACAGAATCACAGAATCACAGAAATGTAGAGTTGGAAGAGACCACACGGGCCATCTAGTCCAACCCCCTGCCATGCAGGAACACCCTCAAAGCACTCCCGACAGATGGCCATCCAGCCTCTGCTTAAAAACCTCCAAAGAAGGAGATTCCACCACACTCCGAGGCAGCATATTCCACTGCCGGACAGCCCTGACCGTCAGGAAGTTCTTCCTGAGGTTCAGGTGGAATCTCCTTTCCCGCAGCTTGAATCCATTGCTCCTTGTTCTGGTCTCTGGAGCAACAGAAAACAAGCCCTGTCCTTCCTCTACATGGCACCCCTTCAAATATTTAAACATAGCTATCATGTCCCCTCTTAACCTTCTCTTCTGCAGACTGAACATACCCAGCTCTCTAAGTCTATCCTCATAGGGCATGGCTTCCAGGCCCTTCACCATTTTGGTCGCCCTCCTCTGGACCTGCTCCAGCTTGACCATGTCCTTCTTGAATTGGGGTGCCCAGAACTGGACACAGTATTCAAGATGAGGTCTAACCAAAGCAGAGTAGAGTGGTACCAGTACCTCCCTCGATCTAGACACCATACTCCTATTGATGCAGCCGAGAATTGCATTGGCTTTCTTGGTTGCCGCATCACATTGCTGACTCATGTTCAGCTTGTGGTCTATTAAGACTCCTAGATCCCTTTCACACATACTGCCATCCAGCCACGTGTCCCCCATCCTATATTTCTGCATTCCATTTTTTCTACCTAAGTGTAGGACCTTACACTTCTCTCTGTTGAATTTCATTTTGTTAGCTTTGGCCCAGCTCTCCAATCTATCCAGGTCATTTTGAATTTTGATCCTGTCCTCTGGTGTATTAGCAACCCCTCCCAATTTGGTGTCATCTGCAAATTTGATGAGCATGCCCTCTATTCCTTCATCCAAGTCGTTGATGAAAATATTGAAGAGCACTGGGCCCAGGACAGAACCCTGTGGCACCCCGCTAGTCACTTTTCTCCAGGATGAAAAGCAGCCATTGGTGAGCACCCTTTGGGAACGGTCAGTCAACCAGTTACAGATCCACCTGACAGTAGCCCTGTCCAGCCTGCATTTTATTAGCATTTTATTCATACATATATATCCTTTCTTCAGACACTGTGGCTACACTGATAGTATGAAACAGTACAATCCAGATAAAGGTTTAGCAGCTCAGTGAGAATTTAGATCTGTTGGCAATTGGAGATAATAAATTAAGATGTCTCTGACACCAGTTAATGATATATTTTTTTTCCATATAGCTAACTATGGCTATGATGCTAAATGGCCATAATGCACAGGGGGAGAGAAAAGACTAGCAAGAACTTTTTGTGGTCTTTATCACATCATAGGTTTGTTGCATGATTGCTCTGGCTTAGTTCTGTGTCTGATCTTTCCTTATCACATGACATCATGACTCTCCCACTGGGTTGCGTTTCCATCATTATGGAATCAGATCTTTTCACTGACAGGATAACGGCTCCAATATCACTGCTGTTCAGCTATTGCTTCTGGTGCAAATATTTCACTCCACTGTAGTTCCAATATTCTGACAGAGCAAAGCAGCAGCAGCAAAGAAAATGGTGGGTGTAACGACTCTCGCAAGAAGGACTGAAACTCTGCAATTGCACCATTGCAGCAAAATAGGGGAAAAATGCACAAATACATAAATGCACTATATAAGGCAGGCACAGATAAGAAGGTGAGGTCAGCAAGGCAGTGCAAAAGACTGACTGTGGGAAGGTGCATCACCAAAAGAGCACCACAATATACTGCCAAGAAAATATGGAAGGGATTGTTTCCATACCAGAAGCACACGATTGCTGCGAAACAACAGGCCAGTGTGATAGAGTCCTAACTGCATGAGCAATTAGGTTCTCCCACAGAGATTCCCGAGAAAAGGCTGAACGAACCATTTCCAGTGGATTTAGACCCAGGGCAAGAATCAGGCAGCCCAATACAGTCTAAAACCTGCATGGGGGGTACCATGAAGTTCTTGGTCGCCCCCTGCCTCTCCCTCTCCCAAATCCCAAGGGGGGGAAAAGCAGGGGAGAATTGGTTTTCTCATGCACAAAAAACAAACAAACAAACAAACTTTATGTATGTATGTATGTATGTATGTATGTATGTATGTATGTATTTATTTATTTAAAATCTCAGCAAGGCAAGGTTGTTGCCCCTAAACTAGGAATGGGTAACTGCTATGCCTCTGGGGCCAATTTTCTGTCCTTGGAAATTCCCACTGGACAAAGAGGCTGCCAAAAAGCCAAAGAAAAACCAAAGCTGGGAAGTGGCCAGGAGTCCACTTCTTTCTTTGAGAAACAAATCTTTTTATAGCTTCTGCGGCCCCCCACAACCTATTTAAGAGGCAAATTGCTACTCCTGGAGGCTTCCAAGAGAGGCAACTTGCCATCTTTGGGAATCAGCAAAAGGGCAGTGGTGTGTATATGTGTGTGTGTGTGCGTGAAGGCCTGACAAACAGCCCAAGAAGAGCTTTGCCCCTTTTGTCCATCTCTGCACTAAATGCTGTTTTTCCCCATTCCCACACCGACTTTGCCCCAAATCTATTTAAGAAGTGAGCAGAAGTGACCCAACATCCCCTCCAGTTTCAGGGAGCATCAGCCCTAGCTGATTCAGAAGGACCTGGAAATGGTCCTCCACATATACCACTGCTTTAGGGTGAGCTGCTTCAAGGGAATTCAATACGGCAGAGCTTTCCAGACTTTTCATGTTGGTGACACACTTTTTAGACATGCATCATTTTGCAACACAGTAATTTCAGTTTTACTAGCAATCCGGTTGTTAAACTAACCCCTTATAAAAGATACGGAAACATACATAAATTGTAATAATAAAATGTTTGGGGACACAACATATCTCATGAGAACCTTTCACATATTTTTAAAAATATATGATTTATAATTAATAACATACATTTCCAAGATTGTAGGCTACACGCCTACACACTTCAAGCGACACACTAATGTGTCGCAGCACACCATTTGGAAAGCCCTGCAATAGGGAGAGTTGAAAGTAACCCTCTGTCAATGAGTAGAAACAATATTGTGGAGCATATATATATTTATGTCGCTATCCATCTCTCTCCTACCCTCCACCTGTCTCGATTTTGCTACAACATTCTCAATTAATGTGCTGCCATTGCAGTTGCTTTTAAAAAAAACCTGGTTTCCCTCTCCTCCTCCCATTTTCCCCTTTTGTCCTCAGCTTACTTCCATTGCTGCAAATTGAGTGCAAAGTGCAAAATTAATTTGTGCTCCATTAACTTAGCAGAGGGAGGGACAAGAAGAGGAAAGGGGGGAATGTTGTCCTTCCCAGGAGGCTCAGGCAAAAGCAAAAAGCTGCAGGCTTTCATAGCTTCCTCCTTAATAACTTTGCCACCATGACCACATTCTGATGGCTGCACGTGTCCTAGTTTTCATCTGTTGGAAGACAAGAATACAGGGTTGTAGGCAGATGTTTTCGTGTTGGTACAGATCAGAGCTGAGGCCCTTTTTGCAAAATTTGGAGAGCTGTGAAAACCCGAAGATTGGCTTTCTTTTGATCCTTTGAGTTCAGATGATTACAGTCCCAGAAGTGTGAATCAAGGAGCTCACATGTGGTGGGGTGGACAAAATGCAAGCCATGGGTCACTTGGAGCCCCCCTCGGCCATTTTTTATCACCCCTCAATCTAGCAAAAAATGATTCCAGTTGGATTCTCCCTCCCCATTCTTATAAGTGTCCATGCACCAAGGCCCTTTTCGCACGGCCCTTTTCGCATTTGCCGTGCGAAAGGGCGCCTGGAGCGTCGCACGATTGTGAGGAGCGATCTGCATGACGCACTCACAATCGTGCGACGCTCCAGGGTAGGGCAGGCGCCACTCGCACTCTTTTTCATTTTTGTCTTTCAGCTGAAAATGGTGCACGATCGCGCATTGCTCCAGGGCCCCACGCACACTTGCCATGCATGGGGAGCCTCCGGAGCCGTGGCGGTCGCGCTTCCTGCCCCAGCGCAGCCTGGGAAACCCCCAGGCTGCGCTGCGGAAGGAAGAGGCGGGGCTCTCGCGCTGCCTGCTTGGGAGCAGGCAGCTCATGTAGAGCTGAAGCAGCAGGGATGCAACAGCCTCTCGTTGGAGGCTGCTCGCGCAATCCCCGCACTCCAGCTGCAGGAAAAGGTAAGGTGCGGAAAGGGCCCAAGATTTTCTCAAGATCTCAGAAATTAAAACAGGAACTAGACTTTTGGTCATTTTGATTCTGATCTGTTTAATTACTATTTTTGCATTTTTGTTTCGGTGCAGTACAGTGTGTCGAGGGCCAAGGTAGTGGAAAATCGATCCCTAGAGCCTCTCACTCAGTGTCTTTCAGATGAGGGGCTCCTACCTTTCCTGAATCCTTTATTTTCCAATATAAGCTGCAATTGGAATAATAATGGACTTTCTTCACACTTTCTCTGTCCCAGTGTGTATTCTGGCATATTCTGTTCATGCTACTGGGATGAGTTGTACCTGCGTGAGCAGGGGAAGGGGCAGTTCCTCTGCCCACCTTTGGTTCTCCTCTTTATCCTAATGCATTTGTAGATGTTCCAAAGAGGTTCTAGTATTAAAGGAAAGGAAGGAAAAGAAAACATTGTCCACACACACACAGGAAAAGAAGAAGCTGCCTTATACTGACCCTTTGGTCCATATGGACAAGCTGGAACATAGAATCATAGAATCCTAGAGTTGGAAGAGACCCCAGTGGCCATCCAGTCCAACCCCATTCTGCCATGCAGGAACCCACATCAGAGCACTCCCAACAGATGGCCATCCAGCCTCTGCTTAAAGACCTCCAAAGAAGAACATGTCCAGAGGAGGGCGACCAAAATGGTAGAAGAGCTGGAAACCAACCCTGTGAGGAGAGGCGTAGGGAGATGTTTAGCCTGGAAAAGAGAAGGTTAAAAGGCAACAGAACAGCTATGTTTAAATATTTGAAGGGATGTCATGTGGAAGATGGAGCAAGCTTGTTTTCTGCTGCTGCAGAGACTAGGACATAGAGCAATGGCTTCAAACTTCAGGAAAAGAGATTCCATCTAAATATTAGGAAGAACTTTCTCACTGTAAGACCAGTTTGACAGTGGAATACACTGCCTGGGAGTGTGCTGGGGTCTCCTTTGGAGGTTTTTAAACAGAGGCTGGATGGCCATCTGTCAGGGGTGCTTCGACTGTGTATCCCTACGTAGCAGAAGTGGGTTGGATGGGATGCCCTTGTGGTCTCTTCCAGCACCATGATTCTATCATATAGTCCAGTGTTGTCAGCACTGCTTACATGACAAAGGTGCTACAGAGGCAGGATTCTACCTGGGCCTTCTTTGAGATCCACAGGAAACCCTCCATCCATGTACAAAGCAGTCCCAAGCATACTTAGCTTCCAAAATCAGACAGGATCAGAGATGTTTAGGATGATAAGGCAGTAGGCATTTTACCTTGCTTTCAGCAGTGTTTGGAGCTGCAGCTCTCCCTGCACAGACCCAATAACTGTATCTGATGAAATAGCCTTGTGTTAAAATAAACACGGGCTTGCTTCTGGTGGTACTGCACAGTTTTTATTCCCCAACACAAAATCAAGCATGCATGTTCAAAAAATATGTCTGACAAAAATAGCAAAGCATCTTCCTGTTCCACTCCCAAAGCACACTGAAGCTGCTGCATTTTCTCTAGACCTCGAACTCCTCCTGCCTTACGAAGGAAAACAAAACAGAATTTTTTTGTTAAGGAGAGCTGTGCAATAGAACCAATTTAATTTTAGCTGACTAGCAAGCTGATTGTGATATCACATGAAAGCTGCCTGAAAAAACAGCAACATGGCAAATGGGGCCAACATAAAGGCCCTTAACAGGCAAATAAAATTCAGTCCTCCAGCCTCTGGTGGCAATTCCATGATTTTAATACTAGTTTAGTGGCACCACCTGCTGTCCATGCTGGTTATTACCGAAGGCTTTGTATCTCAGAGACTGCGGTGTTCACATCACTCCAGAGTATTCCAGAGATGTAAGTCGCAAAAGATGTGCCAATCCTATCGATCTTTAGTGTGGAAAGCCATGTGTTCTAATTACCCTCAGCCTATCAGAAATTCTAATTTTATGGAGAGTGCTCATCAAACTTGTTTTAGGGCTCAATAAATTCATAGAGCTCCCAGGATGACATTTAATGGGCAAAACAAGTAAACATCTTATTATTACAGAAAGGGAAAGCAATGGAGGCATAAATCTATAACACTCACGACAGCCTTTTCAGTGAAAACCACAAGGCCATAATTAAGGAAAGTGGAGAAAAGATATTTATTTTTCTTTTCTGTCAGAGCACCTACTGTGCCACTTCATCATAGTGTGGAGGTGACTCTGGACTATGCCACGGCTATGCCACGGGGAAGAGGACAAGCTTTCTCAGGTTCTACCACCACTGGAAGGGCTTTGAGCAGAACCGTGTAATGACTTCAGCACAATCCTGAATTCCGAAGTTAACTGGGCCAGCTTTGACCAGTTCAGAGCAGGTTTCAAGGCAGGTTGGAACAGCTCAGTTATGATCTGGAATCAATCAGCACTTAGAACCAGTGTGGAAGGGGGACAAGCAAAAAGTTATGCCTCCAACTATTTTTCTAAGGAAAACACTGTGGTGGGGATGGAGAGGAGGGGAGCCGGAATTAGCTGAGTGGCAGCTCTGGTTTCCAATCTGGGTCAGGAATCTCTCCATCACCCTTGTCATCCCAATGCATGGGTGCCAGAGGAGCCCACCAAAGATGCCAGTATCTCCATTCCAAAAGTGGGGAATAATTAGCTCAAGAATAGGACCTGTGAGAGGGGGACAACTTAACGAGATCTTTCCTACCGATGTTTATGGGGTCACGAAGGAAAGAATCAGCTGGAGATTTAAAGTATAAACTAAAAATGTGTTTTTATTAACAAGATTCACACAAGCATGCAAAGCTGAAGCACTCACATACTCGCACAAGGACTAACCGAAGGAAAGGGAGGAAAGTTGGGATAGAGGATGTTGAGGGATTCAGGCGAGTAAATTGGGCACCACCGTTCAGGAAAGATATCGAGAAGCTAGAACATGTCCAGAGGAGGGCGATCAAAATGGTAAAGGGTCTGGAAGCCATGCCCTATGAGGAGAGGCTTAGGGAGCTGGCTATGTTTAGCCTGACAAAAAGAAGGTTAAGAGGAGAAATGATAGCCATGTTTAAATATTTGAATGAATGTCATGTCAAAGATGGAGCAAGCTTGTTTTTCGCTGCTCCAGAAACTAGGACACAGAGCAATGGACTCAAATGACAGGAAAAGAGATTTTACCTAAACATCAGGAAGAACCTCCTGACAGTTAGAGCTGTCTGGCAGTGGAATATGCTGTCTCAATGGAGTGTGGTGGAGTCTCCTTCTTTGGAGGTTTTTGAACAGAGGCTGGATGGCCATTTGCTGGAGGTGCTTTGACTGTTTGTTCCTGCATGGCAGGGGGTTGCACTCAATGGCCATTGTGGTCTCTTCCAACTCTATGACTCTGTGAGTAGTGAAGAGCAGTGGTAATGTGGGCAACACTGTCCTTAGGTAGACACCTGACGACAGTTCTCATTCGTGAATTGGACAGACAGTGTGGCATCCAGAACAGGGAGGGACTGCACTGGGCAGCCTAAAATTAGAGGTTCTTACACCTGAAAAAATATCCTGCGGGTAGGGGTGTGAATCGCTCTTCCAGCCACATGGACAATGGGAGTTGCAACAGCAACAATGAAGTCCAGACAGACTTAGCATTTAGGTGACAACAGGGTAATGTCTGTTGTAATACCCAAGTATTGTGAAGAGATGGGAAAACAATAGGGAAACATGCAGGTGTGCGGGGACCAGGGTTGAAACGGTCACAATTTGGTGGGTATTTTCCCATTTAACTCTGAGAGGTCCGGCTCATTAGCATAAGCCTACTGTCTCGACAGCGGATGTGCCATTAGCCTCAGTCCCTGCCTTAGAGGTGGGTGCAACTGACCTGCCTTGCAATCTTCTGTATACAGTCAGAATTTTGCCTCTTCCAGCACAACCTTTTCGTCATGTCAGGTATCGTGTTATATCAATGCCAATTAATATAGCACCAATTAAATAATATGTTGCCAATTAAACCATGCCAATCATGGGAGGTGCACAGTGCCCAAACACCCGCTGATCACTGCATGTGGGGGGGGGGGGAGGTGCCAGTTCTTTCCCTGCAGATGCAAACTCTTACAGATTTAGCTGGGAGTGGCAGATCTCTGCCTGTTTCCCTGCCCACCCCATACTGTGTACTTTACTGTTGTTACTGTTGTTACTGCCCTGGCTAGCCCGAGCTTTGGGGTTATAAAAGATATCATTTGATATCACTAATTCAGCTTCACATATCCCTTCCACATGCTTGCCATTCCCCCGGACAAGCACGCATACAGGCTCGGCCGATTATCGCCGTAATATTCCTAAACAATACAGGCAGGCCAGAAAACAGCCAACTCACCGCTTTAGGAGACCTCAAGGCAAGTACCTCTATTAGGTATGCAAACAACTCTCAACAGATCCTCTGCCCCACGCTGGCAGCTTGATGATCGAGCTATACAATGCTCAAGTATTCCGCGTTTGCATACCAGCTACTCTACTGATAAATTCGGCTCTAATTCAATCATTCAAATTCTGACCTTTTGGGGGCTTTGTCTCCAGCTCCAAATCTATTGTTTTCCCCTAAGTCTGACATAGCTTGTGGTCACAATTCTCCTTATAAAAACCCCTGTCTTTGAGCGCTTCCTTGGATCGCTCCCGAGTTCCAGACCACCTTGCTGCCGCTGTGCTTGGCGAGCTTCCCCTCAGCTCCACGTGCTGAGATACATCGAACCCCAGCTTCGCTTTCCATTTTCCTCGGGACTTCAGGACAGGTTTCGTATCACCCGAACCAACTATCCCTCTAAAAATCCCGCTATCTTACTCACACCTTTATTTTCCTTAGTTATCTCTGTGTTTGTGTTGCATACATCATGTGCCTGTATTTAATATAGACTATTCATTATATTCCAACCGGTTTGCTTCTTGACTTGGCCTTACCCCGTAGACGCTGGGTTGCAAGATCCTGCTAAGTTACCCTGCCTCTCGTTTTGCCAACTTGTGCTCTGAACTAATTTCCCCAACTTATAGCAGTTTGGTGTCCTTCCCAATTTGGTACCCACAGAAAACAGGGTAACACTGTACTTTTGGAAGTTCTGGCATTTAGGTGTGCCCTTCAGCACAGTAGGATTTGAGCTGTGAAATGTGGGCATACTCTCAAGGGCTGAAAGCTAGGACCACCAGTACTGGGGGTGGGGAGCCTGGGCCCGCCTGGGAGGGGTGTCTTATATTTTTCTATATTCTGTCCTTTCTTTCTTTCTTTCTTTCTTTCTTTCTTTCTTTCTTTCTTTCTTTCTTTCTTTCTTTCTTTCTTTCTTTCTTTCTTTCTTCCCCCCCCCTCCCTCTTGCTTGCTTGCTTGCTTGCTTGCTTGCTTCTCTCCCTCCCTCTGTCCCTCTTCCTTCCTTCCTTCTTTTATTTCTTTCTTTTCCTTCCTTCCTTTCCTCCCTCCTTCTCTTCCTTCCTTCCTTTCTCTTTTCTCTGCCTCTGCTCTGTGGAAGGTCATATATCAGAGACATTATAGAATAGAAAGCTGCACAAACCAGCAGGACTAAGTCCTCAGATGACTTTACATGCTTTAAAAATGTATCACAGGTTTTTTAAAAGCAAACAGCTAGTACAAAACTCCCCGGAGCCACCTGTCTGCTATTTAAGAAGGTTCCTCTGCTCTGAAAATGTGTCAGTGCCTCCACTTTTCATGAACTTGTATAAACCTCCTCAAAGGTGACAACTCTTTTAGTTGCCCAGTTGGGCCCATGGGAAGTCACATCCTGATTTGGCAAAGACAGCACAGATTACTCCTCTGTCATCCCACTTTTTCAAGTGCCTTTAAAATGTGCCAGTTTTAACCCCTCCTGCTGCTTCCACTGTTTGTCTTCAGATAATGTCCATTGGTACAAATAGAGTTCAAAGTGGAAAAGTACTTAGCATTCCGCACTAGACTGTTACAGCGCTATTATTCCACTTTCAACATCCTATGGAATCCTGGGGTTTGCAGTTTAGGGAGGGACTGACTGCGACATTGAACAATGTCCATAGGACATTGAAACTGGAATAATAGCGCTATAACAGTCTCGTGTGGAAATGGCCCATGGCACGACACGAGTCATCAGAGAAAACAATGTTTGGCAAGGTAGAATGCCTTAGGAAAATAGGAGGACCTCATTACTGTTGGAAAACCTCTATCAAGAAAGGCACAGCCGTGAGGGCCATCCAGTCCAACCTCCGGCCATGCAGGAATACACAAGCATCCCCAGCAAATGGCCATCCAGCCTCTGTTTAAAAATCTCCAAAGGAGGAGACTCCACCACACTCCCAGGCAGCAGCTTATTCCACTGTCAAATTGCTCTTACCGTCAGAAAGTTCTTCCTAAGTACCATATTTGTCACATATAAGACGCACCAGTATATAAAACGCACCCCATTTATACACCAGCAAATACTGTTTGCCAGCATATAAAATGCACTGGTGATGCAACCCATTTTCAAAAAGTATTTTTCAGGGAAAAATGTGTGCCTGATATGCCAGTAAATAGGATATTCACAGATTTGATTATTTGCAAGCTATTTTGTTTGATAGATTTATTTAAAAAAAATTCTTACTGCATTTGCCACTACCATGGAAAAAATATGTTCTCCAGTGGAAGTGAACCATAGTGTCATGCTGGAGGACATAGAGTTTCCTAGAGAGAGAGCACTTTTCCATACTTCCGCTGGAAGTTGGCTGTAGAATTGTGTTGGAGGACATAAAGATTCCTAGAGGAATGTTCTCAGGTTAAAAAAAAGCATTCATGATTTTTACTTTTATTCATGGTTTTCCCACTTTTGCGGGGATCTTGCAGCCCTAATCCCTGCAAAAGTGGAAAGCTGAGTATATATGCCAGCATAGTGGGCTCACAAGATTCCATGTCAGGGATGGTGGACCACATAGCCTCCTTTTTTAAAGGGTTTCTATGAAGCTGAGGAACAAACTAGAGATGATGTATCAGTCGCCCTGGAAGGCAAAGTTTATCGCAATAACCAGCCCCCTGATCCTCACCAGGGCTGTTAACTGCAATGGATCCACACATGCAGTCTGCAAGCAGAGGAAAGATCCATTGGCAATTACTCTAAAGATGATTTAAACAGGCAATTCCACAGAGGACTAAAATGGCCATATTTTGTTTGTTTGTTCTTATTTAATAGAAATATATTAAAAACAATGGAGGAGAAATTGCATAACCAATAGATCATGCAGTGATGGGTTAAATCCAAAAAATAGCTCACTGACCACTGCAGCAGGATTACTATAAGTAGAATCATAGAATCATAGAGTTGGAAGAGACCCCAGGGGCCATCCAATCCAACCCCCTGCTATGCAGGAACACACATCAGAGCACTCCCAGCAGATGGCTGTCCAGCCTCTGGTTAAAAACCTCCAAAGAAAGAGACTTCACCATGCTCCATTGAGGTAGCATATTCCACTGCCTCAGTTCTTCCTGAGATTCAGGTGGAATCTCCTTTGCTCCTTGTCCTAGTCTCTGGCGCAGCAGAAAACAAGGCTGTTCCCTCCTCGATGTGACATCCTTTCAAATTTTTAAACATGGCTATCATGTCCTCTCTTAACCTTTTCTTCTGCAGATTAAGCATCTGTTACTGACCTGGGTAGTCCGAGCTTTGGGGATATTAAAAGATATCCTTTTGATATCATAATTCGGCTTCACTTCTCTATTCCCCTCCACATGCTTGCGAGGCCACCGGACAAGCACACAAACAAGCTCGGCCGTTAATTGCCGTAATATTCAAACTACAATACAGGCAGGCCAGGAATAGCTGACTCGCTGCTTTAGGAGACCTCCAGGCAAGTACTCTAATTAGGTATGCACGCAACCTACAAAAGAGCCTCTGCCCCGCAATGGCAGCTTGATGGGTGAACTATACAATACCCAAGTACTCTGCGTTTGCATACTGGCTACTCTATTGAGAACTGCTATGATAACTTAATCATTCAGATTCTGACTTTTCGGAGGCTTTGTCGCCAACTCCAAATCGGCTGTTTTCCCCCCAAGTACGGCATAGCCTGCAGTCACAATTCTCCTTATAAAAACCCTTAATTCCGAGACCTTCCTCGGATAGCTCCCGAGTTTCATCCCGCCTTGCTGCTGCTTTGCTTGGCAAGCCTCCCCTCAGCTCCACGTGCTGAGCTACATGGCACCCCAGCCTTGCTCTCCATTTTTCCGGGCTTCAGGACAGGTGAAGTATCACCCAAACCAGCAACTCCTCTAAAAATCCCTCTATACCACTCCAACCTTTATTTCCTTTAGTTATCTTGTGTGAATGTGTCGCATACACTGTTTTGCTTGTGTTTAATAAAACATCATTTATTGTTTCAACTTCTGTGTGCTCCTTGACTCGACCCGACCCCGTAGACATAGGGTTCAAGATCTCGCTACGTTACCCTGCCTCTCGTAACGCTAAGCAGTGCTCTGAGCTAATTTTCCCCACCTTTAGTTGAGCACATTTTGGTGTCCCTCCCGGGACCCCCAGTACGCAGGGTAACACATCCCCAGCTCCCTAAGCCACTCCTCATAGGGTTTCGTGGCTACCAGACCCTCCACCATTTTGGTCGCCCTCCTCTGCACATGTTCCAGCTTGTCGATGTCCTTCTTGAACTGAGGTGCCCAGAACTGAATGCTGTATTCCAAATGAGGTCTAACCCATGCAAAATAGAGTGGTATCATTACCTCCCTCGACCTAGACACCATATTCCTATTGCTGCAACCAACAATTGTGTTGCCTTTCTTGGCTGCTGCATCCCACTGCTGACTCATGTTCAGCTTATGGTCCACCAAGACTCCTAGATCCCTTTCACACATACTGTTATCCAGCCACGTTTCCCCCATCCTATATTTGTGCATTCTATTTTTTCTGCCTAAGTGTAGGACCTTACATTTCTCTCTGGTGAAATTCATTTTGTTAGCCTTGGCCCAGCTCTCCAATCTGTCAAGGTCATTTTGAAATTTGATCCTACCCTCTGGCGTATTAGCAACCCCTCCTAATTTGGTGTCATCTGCAAATTTGACCAGCATGCCCTCTACTCTGTCACCCAAGTCATTGATGAAGATGTTGCATAGTACTGGGCCAGGACAGGACCCTGTGGCACCCCACTAGTCACTTCTCTCCAGGATGAAAAGCAGATACAGAAGGAAAAGACCACAGAGATCCCAATGAACGAGGACTGACTGATAAAATTGTTGGAGACGGACAAATTGACAATATTGAGAAAGGGAAAATCTATGATGTCTTTTGTGAAAGACTGGGAAGCTTTGTGCTTTTTAATAAGCTTGGTGCAAGAAAAAAGAATATGACTTACGGATAATAAGATTCATTATTTAGTATTTTGGAAAGGATATCAGTGGAAATATTAGAAAGTCTTAGTAGATAGAGCAGGGTGGGGTGTTTTCTTGTTTTTGAAATATTGTTATTGACCCCTCCCTAAACTGCAAACCACAGGATTCCATTGGATGTAGAAAGTGGAATAATAGCACTATAAGAGTCTACTGCAGCAATGGTCACAGTTGTCAAATATATTTGGCTGGGTGTTGAATCTTGCCCTATTTGCTAGCATGCATGAAACCTCATTAATACACAAAGGACTTTATCAGCAGTTCTGATAAACGCGCTCAGTTGTTCTGCTAAGGCTGATAAGCTTCACAAATACATTTTTTTAAAAAAACAGTGTGTACTATATATGCATCTTTCCTATCATTAATTAAGCAATTAGTCTGGTTCTGATGCACCCACTGGCAATGCTGGAATCAGGACTATCAATAAAACAACTTGGGTGGGATTTCATATGTTATCAAACATGAAATATTTGGAAATGAACTTCCAATTCAGACCTGAACTTGCAGAGACCTGGCCACCTTCTCAATGTGCCTGGGGTGATCAGAAGGTACATCCGCTACATTTTCTCAGGCTGCTGGGAAGTGGAGGGGGTACACTGAATGTGTGTATGCTTTTTCAATCACCTGTCAACTTATGGCAACCGTATGAATTTCATAGGGTTTTCTTAGACAAAGGATGCTCAAAGGCGGTTTTGCCTGTTTGTTCCTCTGCAGTATAGCCGACAGCATCTGCCATTCATTGGTGGTCTCCCATCTCAGTACTAACTAGGGTTGTCCCTGCTTAGCTTCCAGGATCAGAAGGGATCTAGTGCCTTTAGGTTCTACACCTCACATACATATCAACGTTTTACCTTAATTTCTCTGATGATATAAACACAACAACCTTTTCTACAAAAATCCATGGCCATTTCCACACTAGACTGTTATAGCGCTATTATTCAACTTTCAACATCCTATGAAATCCTGTGGTTGGCAGTTTAGGGAGGCACCTTGAGGCCCCTCCCAAGACTGAAAACCCCAGGATTCCATAGGATGTTGAAAGTGGAATAATAGCACTATAACAGTCTAGTGCAGACTGAGAACATATCATCAGTGATCATCTTAAAATCCAAAGATTCTTAAGGCTGCAATCCCACACAGACTTCCTTGGTGGCAAGCTTCAATGAACACAAAATGTGACTTAGGTCCAAGTAAACTGTGCCTAAAGTTGCACTGTGAGTGTGTCACCTTAAAGACACCTTTTTTTCTGCTAGGGAATAAGCTACATTGAATTTAGGCACTCTTACTTCTTAGTAAACCCGCAGAGTAAAATGGCAGCAAACACACTTGACACTCTTAGCTAAGTAGCTTAGAAGAAATTAGGAAGGCTTTGACAAATCAGAGATCAAACCAAGGCCAACCTAGGCAGTTTCGCCTATGAAAAAAGACTATTTTCTGAACTGGCCTGCTGGGGGTAAAAAAACAAAATTAAAAATAAAAATATCTAGCTCTGGATGTTAAATACGGTGCTCCACTGGTGATCTGAGGTCAAGACATCCCTTGCCTCTCTCTAGCAGTTCCAGGCACATTTTCAAAGACCCAACAGCTCTCTCTGAGGGAGCAAGATTGAATAAGAGTCTTCAGGTGCACGTGAATAAGTGTGCATGTGGCTCTGTCTCACAGGAACTGGAGCCATTCCTAAGAGGGCTCGCGGCATGAGTAGCCAGGGGAAGCAGAGTTCGGCCAAGTGTTGGGAATGCTGAGAGCCCACACCGTGTCTGCACCAACAGCCCCCTTCCAAACTGGACAGCCTCAGTTCTTCAGTTTGCCCAGGTTGCCCAAGAGCCCCTTACTGTTTGAATCCCCAATCCCATGTGAAATTCCCCTGAAAGATGGCACGGAGAGGAAGGACTCTCCTGGCCAAGGCTTCAAGGAAATCCCAGGGGCAACTGCTGGCTTCTAGCCGGGGGCTCAGAGCAGGGACAATGGAGGGCTTCAGAAGCTTGGGGCTGGCTTCCCCTTGCTATGTGTTCTCCCTTTCCCGGCTCTGACACGTGCTGGCAATGTCCTGTGCCTTATCAAACTTGGTAGGGGCTTCCACGTCTCCCAGTTGAAAGAATGGTGCTTCCTCCTGAACCTTAGCCTGGTGCGATCCTTCTAGGTGCTCTGAAAGCACTATGGTCTCGGAGGTGGCTGGATTCGCACTCGGGGCTGAGTCAGGAGGAGGTGCAATCTGCCTTGTTTTATTGCGCACTGAGCGCTTGTGTCCTCCAAAGGACTTAGATTGGGTTCCCCCCCGCCATATCCAGTCAAGCGGATAGCGTGAGGTGTGGGCTCACCCTGTCTTCTCAGGTTAGGGAGCAGCATCTTTGGCGCTGCTCCGGAGTCTGCAGGAGGGGTGGCAGAGGTCTTTTCCTTATCGGTCCTAGCGCCTGCCTTCACCCTAGATCTACCCCATCTGTTGGGCTTCAGCTGAGCCACAATCCTCTGGGGGAGATCCCAGGACCAAGGGCACCCCTATCCTGACAGCTCTAAGTCAGGGTAATATCCAGCTGGAGGGGGACCGTTGGTCACCGCATTCACAGGCTGGCTATTTCCCAGTGGTAGATGCCTGTCTAGCGCATCCAGGAGCTCGGATGTGGGTCTCCCATCGAACTGGTTCATGTCCAGTCCGAGCTGTCTTAACATGCCCCAGAGCCTTAGTCGGTCTGCCGAGCAAGTTTGGGCAATGGGATTGTTGCCTCCAGACGTCTCCCTGGAAGCACTCAAGTCTGGGGACTGTTTGGGGGCAGCAGGCGGAAGCACGGAATTCCCTGCCCTGTTAGGCGGACCTCGGGAGTCCCTAGCCTGCCAACGCCAGTTGGCTTGCCTAGGATTGGGGCGCGAGTCCCAGTTCCCTTTCAGGACGGAGTTCGGCGCCGTCTTACGGTGTTGGGAATGGGGCCCATGGTTTGAGATGTCACCTCGGCTATGGGTTCCCAGTTCCTGGGGTCCCTTCGGTTTGGCTTGGTGGGAGGTTTAAGGGATCCTGCCTCACGGAGCAGGTCGGAGACCCGCCGGAGATTGTTCCCAAACTCTTCCCAGTTGGTGGTGGCTGGATCCACCAAACCGAGAGTCATTTTTGTCTCGTGATTAAGACCTCCATACAGAAACGTCTTGAACTCGAGACTGTTAAAGTCGTAGCCGTGGGGCGTTAAAGGACCTTTTCAGCCAGAATGGCGAGGAGCTGCTTCCGCGCCACGTAAGCCTCCGGGTTCTCTCGAGGACCCTGCTGCTTCATGACGTAGAGCACACTCGCACTCTGTCCGGGCCACAAAATCCGAATGACCTCTCTCATCCAGTCGTGGGCCTCGAGCCTAACCAGGCCTCGAGCTGCCACGGCTGATTCAAGAGTCGGGAGCTCGGAGGGGGACATACAAAGCCGAGCCAACTGGGTCAGGTCCCGGCCATTGGCTGTCGGGTGAGAGTGTATCACCACGTTCAACCACATGATCCCGGTTGACCGGTTTAGAGGACTCAGTTGGTCCGCAATAGCTTTGGCCTCCGTGGCACGCCACGGGACCCTAGTCTCTGTGACCTGAGTTTCCTGCATCTCCGTTCTATCTGCATTGCCTTCGCCAATGGGGGTGGTCCACCTGGTCATGGAACGTGTCTCTACCAGGTTGACTGGGACCTTAGGGTCACTCCAGTCGGGATTGTGGGGAAGGATTGCCCGAGCATCCTCCGGCAGCGGTTCCCCAGGAAGGTCCTCTGCGAACGTCGGGAGTAGCTCTGGGCACACAGCCGAAATTAAGGCTTTGCGCGTTTGGAGCTGGCTCTCCAGCGCCGCAATCTGTTGGTAGCAAGCTACATGACTCACAGCCTCCTGCTGCTCCTTCACTTGCCCTACCATGAACCTGGCCGCAGACCTGGCGTGGATGAGCTCAGCCTCTAAGGCACGGGCTCGTTCCTCCCAAGACTGAGCCAGCAAGGTGGCATCGTTAAGCTTTTGTTCGGAGGCCTGCACGACAGACGCGAATGTTACTTTGTCGGCCCGCAATGCCTCCATCTCGGCCTGAAGCCGGGCATTCTCCTTCTCTGTTGCAGCTAAATTTTCTCTGGTCTCTACCAGGGAACCACTAGCATCTCTGGCCGCAAGCCAAAGTCCCCAGGCTGCCAAAGCATTCTTTGACGGCCCGAATGGGTTCTTCATCTTGTGTGCCAGGGTGTACGCTTCACAGAGGGTGGCAAAGGGATCCGCCGTCTGGAAGCTAGACCCCTTCCAGGGGCATTTCTCTTTACTTAACACCCATCTCTCTAACTTCCCTTTGACCTCCTCTTCTAGCATGAGGTCCTTAACTGCCATCTTGCTCTCCTTAGCCATTTTACCAACTACCCAACTAACACCAACGGGACCAGGATCTGGAATGACGGGTAGGATCACCTAGACCCCTGGGGGATTTTAGGGAGACAAATTCTGAGGAACTTCTCTAGGAAAGAGGGATGGGAACCAATCTCCAGCCTGCCCAAACAAAGTCACTTTTGTACACCTAGGCCCGGTTTTCCACCTTGACAGCACTAGGGACAAAAGGACAAGGAAACGGTTTGGGGACAGTGAGGTCACCTAGACCAAAGGGGACCCTCAGAAGTACTCCGCCTACCTGAAGGGCAGAAATGAAAACGTAGGAACTTACTACGCCACCTGGCCAAGCAGTGGGGGAAAAGGAATGGGAACCTAAACCAAAACCGTTCCTAACAGTTTTCTGGGTGAGGGGCGCCTACCTCTACCTGGGGACAAACTTCTTAAAACCCTACACAAGTCGGGATGCACCCAAGATTCAAACAGCTGGGACACACCCGCACTTTTTATAACTATCAGCGGGACGCACCCGCACTCTCACTCACTAACAAGGACAGGACACACTCGTATACTACTCTGGGGGGGGGGGATTTCTTCCCTAAGTGCTATCCTGCCTTGCCACTACGGGGTTGGATGAGTGTAGACTGTTCCTAGCATGCTAACACTCTAACATTTCGGATCCCAGCCCACGATAGAGCCTAAGTTAGGGATGTGATTCCCAGGACAGCTTGTGCACACCCCTTGCTATCGGACAATGGTTCACTGCCAGGAGCTAGTGACCACGCTGGGGCGGCTGACATACACAAACCAAGCAAGAAGGGGGAGCAGTTTTCCACCCAGATAGAATAGCTCCTGGAGCTCAAACACACAGATTTCACACACACACAGGTGTTCCTGCCTACAGAAGTTCTAGTGACTTGACCGGCCGTCACCTAAGTCTATACCAACCTGATTTGAGAAGGTTCGCAACTCCTACTCAAATTAGGGGTACAGGGGTTGCCCGCATTCTCCACCACTCTGTTACCCTGTTTACTGGGGGTCCTGTGAGGGACACCGAAATGTGCTCAACAATAGGTGGGGAAAATTAGCTTGGAGCACTGCTTTAGCATTATGAGAGGCAGGGTAACGTAGCAGGATCTTGAGCCCTATGTCTACGGGGTCAGGCCGAGTCAAGGAGCACACAGAAGTTGAAATAATAAATGATGTTTTATTAAAACACAGTCAAAACAGTGTATGCGGCACACTCACACAAGATAACTAAAGAAATAAAGGTTGGAGTGGTATCCACAGCACATCCCCTTCTTGCTTGCACCCAGAGTGGACTGTCTCCTGGCTTGAAAGCAGTACTTGTGAAAGGGATCTAGGCATGTTTCTCAATGTGGTCTCCTGCCCTCATGTAGGAGATGGGACCCCCCCTTTGCCCCTGGAGATCATCTAGCTGCCACCACCTACTTACTTTACATCCCCATCATCCAGTAACTAAGTAGGAAGAGCCCACAAGGGGGGATCCCATGGGGGACACCTCAATGTGCTCCAAATAATGGGGAATGGGAATTAGACAGAGTACAAGCTGTAGCACTACAAGAGGCAGGGTAACCTAGCGAGATCTTTAAACCCAATATTTACGGGGTCAGGCCAAGCCAAAAACCAAGCCAAATTGTCTAACAAAATGATTTTATTGAGGGGAATTCACTCATGCATGCACACAAGATACACACAATCATACATTCACACAAGAGCTAGCTGAAAGAGAAAGGGAGAAAAAATTATAGAGAGGCTGAGGGATTTGGAGGGATTTATAATTACCAGTCCAGAAGAGTAGTGAAGAGCAGAAATGTATTTTGGCTTAGGTAGGACCTAAGGACAGTTCTCATTCAGGAGCCAGATGGACAGAGTGATGGGTAGACCTTCAAGAGACTGCACTGGGCCTCCTCAAATCAGGGCTATTTGGACCCTGAAAATGGCTTGTGGCTGTGAAGGTTCCAGATGCAAGACAAAGGGAAACTGTTTTGGACAATGAGTCTTTCGCCTGTTGATGGGCTTAGTGCTTTGATTGACAAAGACATGATGGGTGTTGTAATAGCTGTCTATTGTGGGTGCTGTGAGGACAGATGAAAGAATTCAGGTGTACAAGAGATGGATATCTGTCAATCAGTGTCCTGGTGGGCTCCTCACAGTTGGATTCCTTAGAAAAGTCCAGCTTCTATTTAAGCCTATTATCCACAGGAATGGTGTGTATTTGCCTGACAAATGACTCAGTCTTACCTGAGTCTCACATTTGCTTCTCACATTTACAGTCAAATTCGTTTCCTCACTCAGTTTGACCTCTCCGTCTCCTCTCAGGATTCAATTTGATATCAGAGCCAATAAAATGTGTTGCCAATTACATATGACGCCAATTAGGTATGGTGCCCATCCAAACCATACTGATATTGGGGACCCCCAAAGTGGGGCCTTACAGGTCTTAGTGGATCACAAGCTGAACGTGAGTCAACAGTGTGATGTGGCTGCTAAAAAAGCCAATGCAATTCTGGGCTGCAGTATAGAGTCAAGATCGAGGGAAGTAATAACACCAGTCTATTCTGATTTAGTTAGACCTCACCTGGAATACTGTATCCAGTTCTGGGCACCACAATCCAAGAAGGATTTGGACAAGCTGGAATGTGTTCAGAGGAGGGCAACCAAAATGGTGAAGGGTCTGGAAACGGCTGAGAGAACTGGGAGCGGCTGAGAGAACTGGGAAGAACTTCCTGACAGTGGAACAGTGGAATATGCTGCCTTGGAGTGTGGTGGAGTCCCCTTCTTTGGAGATTTTAGAGAGAGGCTGGATGGCCACTTGTTGAGCGTGTGTTCCTGCATGGCAGGGAGTTGGACTCTATGGCTGCCATGGTTTCTTCCAACTCTATGATTCTATGATTTTATGCCCCCGTCCCCTGTGGGTGCACCACTGGGAACAGTGCGTGAAAGGGGGGAAATGCAAGAACAAAAAGTGTCATTTACGAACAAAGAAACATTCCTTCCACAGATGTCACTGCACACACACCCCTCCCCTCGGTATTAATCTTCCCGGTGGGAAACAAAGATGTGAAGTGTAATCACCCCCCTAATAGAAATTATTAGCTATTTATCTCTGTAGAAGCCCGCCAAGAAGTATAAATGGGTTTCCTGTCACCCTGGTTATTTATGAAACTGCTTCACAGGAGAAAATGCAGAGACAAATTAGAGCTGTCATATTTGGGAACTTCTCTTTTCTTTCTCACACAGCCACATTTCCCAAGCAGTGATTAAGTATGAAAGAACTGCAGATTGTCAAATGAACAGATGTCAAAGCATTTTTTGGGGTGCAAATTAGACTCGCTTTCTAGAAAGTGGAAGATAAATGAGGATTTTGATTTGTTTTTGGCATTCTCCTCCCTGCAAGAGTTGGCAGGCATAGTTTGTTTTGACTTGGACCTTTGTCATTTTGAGAGTTTTTATTCTCCACTAGAGGAACTTTACCTGCCTTCCAACATCTTGCAGATGAAAACTGGGACACATGTTGCCAAGTTATATCAGAATGTGACCAAGGTGGCAAAAGTTAAAGATGAGGACAAACATTGAACTAATGGAGCACAAACTACTTTTTCACTTTGATTTTAGTTTCCACTGACTGAAATATGCTGAGAAAAAAGGAAACTGGGAGGAGGAAGACAGAGAAAGGGGGACATTTGAAAAAGAGCTGGAAAATTGGCCCCTCCCTAACCTGCAAACCCCAGGATTCCATAGGATGTTGAAAGTGGAATAATAGCACTAGAACAATCTAGTGCAGAAATGGCCCAAATTTCATTTCTATCCATTTGGGTCCCAAGAGGGACAATACTTTCTTGCCTTCTTCAGTGTTAATTTACTGAATGACACTAGGATGATTGTGATGTCAGTCAGTCTTGAAAATGACTATTGTGTTTATTTTTGCTTACATAAAACTTCTCTAACAGAATGGTTCCCCAACTGTATATTTTGCATTTCACTGTCACTAAAACCTACCATGTAGGTTTCTCCACTCCCACACAATCCACCTGCCTACACCACATCTATTATCTGAGCATAAAAATCATAGAATCATAGAAACATAATGGCCATCCAATCCTGCATGCAGGAACACACACTTGAAGCACCACTAGCAATTGGGCATCCAGCCTCTGCTTAAAAACGTCCAAAGAAGCTGACTCCTTAAAAACCTCCAAAGAAGGTGACTCCACCACAATCTCGGGTAGTATATTCCACTGTCAAACGGCTCTGACTGTTAGGGAGTTCTTCCTGATATTTAGGTGAATCTCTTTTCCTGTAGTTTTAATCCATTGCTCCGTGTCCTAGTTTCTGGAACAGCAGAAAACAAGCTTGCTCCATCTTCAAATGACATCCCTTCAAATATTTAAACATGACTCTCATGTGCCCTCTTAACCTTCTCTTCTGCAGACTAAACATCCCCACCTCCCTAAGCCTCTCCTCATAGGGCATGGCTTCCAGACCCTTCACCATTTTGGTCACTCTCCTCTGGACACATTCCATCTTGTCAATATCCTTCCTAAACTGTGGTACCCAGAACTGGACACAGTATTCCAGGTGAGATCTAACCAAAGCAGAATGAAGCGGTATTATTACTTCCCTTGATCTCGACACTCCTGTCGATGCAGCCCAGAATCGCATTGGCTTTTTTAGCTGATGCATCTGATGAAGTTCAGTCTAGCCTACAAATATTTATGCCAGAATAAGTTAGTCAACCTATCTTGGCGTCTGCAGGGTTTCAGACGGGAGTCTTTTCCAGCCTACGAAGAAATGTCAGGGATTTGACTTGAGGTCTTTTGTGCACAGATATGTGCTCAATTGCTGAACTATGGTTGTTCTCCTAAAGTATGATCCCAGTCCTCATGGTATATGAAAGGTTGGTTTACTAGGCACATAGGGAAGGGCCTTGTGTTGTATCACAGTGGCCCATCTAGGGGCCCTTCTGCACTACACTGTTATGGTGCTATTATTCACTTTCAACCTCCTATGGAATCCTGGGGTTTGCAGTTTAGGGAGGAGTATTTAGGATTCTGAGCCAGAGAGCTCTTTGGTCTCAGGAAACGACAAACCCCAGAATTTCACAGGATGTTGACAGCGGAATCATAGCACTAGAACAGTGTAGGGCGGAAATGGCCCATGGTCGTCTATGGAGGGATTAATTAGCTTCCGAACTACATTTGGCTTCTCCACTGCTATGCTTACATTTCAGAACTCATCCAATATACCCTAAAGGTACCAGATCCTGTCTAATCTTGGAAACTAAGCACAATGAGCCCTGGTTAGTGGGAGATCACTAATAAATACCAAGTGCTGTAGGCTATACTGCAGAGTCTTTTAGCAACGGGTTGTGTCGTTACGTTTTAATTTAGTTCAGTTTAGTTTAGTTTAAGTTCTAGTTAGACATTCCTTTTGTTTGTATGTGGTTTGTTTCTCTTCTCCTGTTCTCTTTCTTTTTCTTTCTTTTTTTTTTCTTTTTCTTTGGTTATGTATTGGATTGGTTTGTTTATATCCTCTGCTAAAAAATATAAAATTTCAAAAGAACAAGATTTAAAAGGATTTAAAAAGTGTGATCATGAGACCACGCTAATAGCATTCACAGATTACGGTCCCTGAAAGCCACATGGTTTATACCAAAATTCACAAAAGTGATACCTTTACCGGACCAACTAAAAATGCACAAAATGCCCCGTGGAAGTGACTTTGCTGCTGCTGCTGCTAATGGAGCTGAAATTTTATTGCCAGTCTTTTACTGCCTTGTCTCCCAGTCCCCACACGACCAGAGAGGGAGCGGCCTCTGTCCGCACTGAGATCCCTCCAGAATGTCATGTCGGCTGTGCTCCTGATTGATAATGTGACTCATCCATGAGAACGAATGCCTGTTGCTTATCTAAAACGGAAAAGTCAAAGTTTGTTTGTCTGTGTCAGGTGAAAGCCTCATATGATTGGCTGTGTCTGGCGAAGACCTCATATGATTGGCTGCCCGTGAAGGTTCTACGGAATCCTGGGGTTTGCAGTTTAGGGAGGGGCCTTTAGAATTCTCAGCCAGAGAGCTCTCGGGCCTGTCTTGAATAGGCTGGTTGCTATGGAGATGAGGCCTAGCAGCAAGGAGGAGGCCAGTGTATTTTCCTCAGAAACCTAACCTCTGTATGTTAATAACTCTGAATACAGATTGGATTGCGGAATAAACGGAAAGGTTACAGGTAGTGGACGAGACAGTTTGGGGAATTAGAGACACAGGATCTCAAATCTTTCAAACAACTATTACCTATGAGAAAATAAAATCCCGTGCAACGCCAGGTAGATACGCCAGCGCTAGTATAAAGCACTGTTTTAGTAAATTATCATCTTCATGTAACATAAGGCTGGGATGAGCATCACATGTTACAGGCCATCATGTGATATATGTTCAACATCAGGTAAAATCTGTTTGATTGTTGTACGTGTGTATTCAACATGGCTCTGTTTACCTAAAAATGATAGCAATCAACAAATGATTTACAATGTATAAGCTTTAGAGTACCTAATGCTAGAACTGCATATAACAATGTATTGTATATCAAAGGAAAAGGTCAACGCATCTCATCCTAGAGCCTTATCAAGCTACACTGTTATAGCGCTATTATTCCCCTTTAACTGCCTTGGCTACACCCTGTGGAATTCCGGGGTTTGCAGCGTGCTGAGGCACTGGAGCTCTCTGGCTGAGAATTCTAAACGCCCCTCCCTAACAGCATTTCCGCACCACACTGTTATAGCGCTTTTATTCCACTTTCAAGATCCTATGGAATCCTGGAATCCTATGAAAGCCTGGCCGCCTGGCCCCTCCCGAAACTGCAAACCCCAGGATTCCATAGGATCTTGAAAGTGGAACAATAGCGCTATAACAGCGTAGTGCGGAAGTGGCCTAAGCCGCAAATCCCACGATTCTGTGCCGTCTTGCCAGAACGATAGTGCCGTAACAGCGTAGTGTGACAAGGCCCCTGGTGAAGAGAGATCAAAGAGAACGGGCTGAGAGAAGCCGGCCTGGTGCGTCTGGTCAGCATTAAGACAGACACACAAAGAACTGAGACAGAGACGACCGGTGACGTGGGCTCGAGTCGACAACGCCTCCGTCTCTTTTTGCCTGCTGGTCACGTGGCAGTCTCTCTCAAGCCCAAAGTGTGGGCGCATTTCTCGGAGGGGCGCAGCAAGCGGGTTAGGCAACGGGCTGGAGGTCTGCTCAGCCGCCTGTCCCCCCTGCGTATCGGGGGAGCCTTCTAGGACTTTACCTGAGAGCAAAAGACAAAAGTCGCCCCCCAGAGTGCGGGGGGGGCACCTCTCAGAGGGGAACAGCACATGTGCCAGGCAACGGGCCTGAGGAAGAAGGACCCCTCCTTCTGACGCGTTTGAAGCTTCAGTCATGGGGAGTAAGATGGGATCCTATTCCCCGCTTCCGAAGCTGCAGATGGCAAAATTGCAAATGTGGAGAGCCCACTCTGCTTAAACTGTTAACACTGACTTTATTTCACTCTAGCCGATAATTCTGGAATTTTGACTGGGGTATAAAGTTGGCTTCCAGACTTGAGACTTGATTTGAAAGTAGCTTCAAGGATTTGGGACTCGACTTGAGGCTTGGAGTAAAAGGCTTGCGTGCGTCGTTGGGGACAACGCTGGCGATGCGTTGAGAAAGCCTGAGAGAGGACTGGCAAGATCAAAGCACGGAAATAGACAAAAGTCCCACGGGAAGGGCTGGAAGTTTGGGAGAGGGGAAGGCCCTGAGAATCCGCCCACGAGCACTGCGTGCGTGTAAGAGTGCGCGTTGCTATTTAGCCAAGCGCGTACTGCGGAATGTTAGCTCCAGCAACAGTCCTGTGCGATGCCCTGGGGACCCGATTAAACACAGTGGGGGAAACTTGTGCGTTTTCTTGAGAGCAAAAGGGCAGCCGGCACAGACACAGACACAGGCCCTCTTAGGTTCTATTTCAGCCCTACCCTGTTACAGTGCCATTATTCCACTTTCAATATCCTATGGAATGCTGGGGTTTGCAGTTTAGGGAGGGACATTTAGAGTACTCAGCCAGAGAGTCCTTGGCCTTCAGGAAACTCCAAACCCCAGAATTCCACAGGATGTTCAAAGTGGAACAATAACACTATAACCGTCTAGTGCGGAAATAGTCTAATTTTTTTCGTTCGCTTTTGTTTTTCAGGCCTGCTGTCGCCAAAGGGGGCGCTCGAGCTTTCCAATCGGATAGGAAACAGCGTGCATCTGTTTTAGAATTTTAAAATTTTGCAAATGCAAATACGCTCTGTGCTGCGTCTCCGCGTTTGTCCTGCACACTGTCTTCCAGCTGGTTGCAATAAAATATTATAATAATGATAAAAAGCACCGATCTTGCGAGATATGTGTCTGGCCGGAATCCTGGAGATGTTACTTCAATTTCCGCACTAGCCTGCTATAGCGCTATTATTCCACTTTCAATCTCCTATGGAAGGTTGAAAGACCCCTCCCTAAACTGCAAACCCCAGGATTCCATAGGAGGTTGAAAGTGGAATAATAGCGCTATAACAGGCTAGTGCGGAAACGAATCTCTCAGCCAGGAATAGGCAATTTTTTCCCTTCCCAGCCGCGTCAGGTCCTTCCGGAAGGGCTTGGAGCTACTCGCCTTCGCCCTGCCCACGGCGCGCGCGCGCCCCTCTCCGCTTTTAAGTCTATGGTCCGGGACTGGCGTCTTCCAATCAAAGGAGGGAAGGCGGCCGAGGAGGGGCGTGCCCAAGGCGAGTGGGCGGGGCTAGGCGAGTGGGCGGGACCGGGCGGGAGGCGAGGCGCGGGAGAAAGGAACGGCTCGCCGAGCAGGCGGAGCCATGTCCGGGCTTGATCCCGAACTGGAAGGCGCTGAAGCTGCCTCGGGCTTCTCCGATCTGAGTGACTCCGAATTCCTGCAAATAGAGGAGCCGGAGGCGGGGTGAGTGTTGTCTCTCTCCCCACCAGGTGACCTTCGGATGTGTTGGACTACAACTCCCATCGCTTCCCAGCCAGCCAAGGCCGGTCCCCTCCACTTGCGCCTCTCCGGGCGTCTCAGATTTGCGCAAAACCTCAGGAGCGCCACGCTGACCATGAAACAAAACCCCCGGCCATTTCTGCACTACACTGTTGTAGTGCTATGATTCCGCTATACGGCATATTTTGCAATTCCAAGCATGGTGCTTCTTGCTGCTGCTGCTGCTGTGTGCTGTCGTGTGAGATTCAAATTAGGCTACTCGTATGAATGAGAAACATCCCGGGAGGCCCTTGGAGCCTTGCTTGGGTTTTGAAAATTTAGGGCCATGCATCTTTGACTAAGGCCATTTCCGCACTAGACTGCTGTGGTGCTATTATTCCGCGTTCAACCTCCTATGGAATCCTGGGGTTTGCAGTTTAGGGAGGGACCTTGAGAATTCTCAGCCAGAGAGCTCTTGGGCCTCAGGAGACTACAAACCCCAGAATTCCACAGGATGTTGGAAGTGGAATAATAGCACTACAACAGTGTAGGGGAGAAATAGTGCCAGATTCATAGAATCACAAAGTTGGAAGAGACCCCCAAGGGTCATCCAGTCCAGCCCCTTCCCATGCAAGAAAATACCATCAAGGCGCTCCTGACAGATGGCCATCCAGACTCTGTTTAAAAAACCTCAAAGAAGGAAACTCTACCCCACTCCCAGGCAGCAGGATATTCCACCATGAAACTGCTCTTACCATCAGAAGGTTCTTCCTACTATTTAGGTGGAATCTGTTTTCCAGATGTTCGAAGCCATTGTTCCATGTCCTAGTCTCTGGAGCAGCAGAAAACAGGCTTGGTCCATCCATCCATTTATTTTTTATTTCATTGTATTTGTAAGTCACCTTTCTCCCCAAATTGGGACCCAAGGCAGCTTCCAACAATAAATATACATTAAAAAACATTAAATACATGGCATCCCTTCAAATATTTAAACATGGCTACTTGTCACCTCTTAACTTTCTCTTCTTCAGGTTAAAAATACCCAGCTCCCTAAGCCTCTCTTTGTAGGGCATGGTTTCCAAGCATTTTGCATAAGGGATACTCAACCTGTATTTGATTTCTACCTCCTAAAGTAAACTCGGGTGATAGATTATATAGCCAAAAGAGACTGAGATGTGAGATGTATCAGTGTATCTGTGGAAATCTCAAGGTTTGTGGAATTGGAATTTTTGGGGGGAAAATTTTGGGGGAAGATCAAGTGTTCAAAAGACAACCCAACCCAAAGAAATGCTCAAGAAGGACTGAGCATCTTTTGGAGGAGAAAGAAAGGTAGGATCTTAAAAGAAGTCAGGGCTGGCTGAATGAGAGTCTACTAAGCTCGTGGGAATCCCTGGGACAGAAAAACTCTGCAAAAACCTACTATAAATGTCCAAAACTCTGCAAAAACCTACTATAAATGGCCAGAACCAAAAACCAGAGATCACTTGGGTTTTCCTTTTCAGCCAGGTGCAGCCAAAAATCGTGCCCGGCACTCTCTGCAGTTAGCCGGCCCTGTTTCAGGTTCCCTTCCTAGAAGAAGAAGATGAATTTGACCAAAATGAAAAGAGAACACGTGAGGGAGTGGGGAGCAAAAAAGTAATTTTTAATCTCTCCTTTCGCTACAGATATCCTGAAAAGCCAAGCTGTTCCCAGAGCCAGGATGTAGACTCCAGGGCCGGGGACGTGGCCGAAGAGGGAGCGTTGGAGAGGGTGAAAGGAAAGAGGGGTTGGACTCCCCTCGAAACTTTCGGCCTGCGCTATCTTTCCGTCACGGATCTCTCTGCTCAGGTGTGGTGTGAGCAGCAAATGGTGTACAAGAGAGAGTTGCCAGGCCTGGTGCTTCCTGAGGATACTTTGGTGCTGAACATGGGGAAGAGCATCCATCTCGCCAGAGGTACCAGAGTGTGGATTTCGTTCCCCAGAATGTTTCAGGGTTTGTCAGACTTCAAGCTTCTTAGATCAACTTTAGTTTTTTTAACCAGAAACTCAGGATCCGCCAGGAAGAATCAAATGCAAAAGATAAGAGCATTTAAGGGTGAAGGGGATGGGTGACTCTGACCAAGAATCTGGAAAAATTGCTTTTGGGGTCTAGAACTTCCAGGCCATTTCTGCACAAGACTGTTATAGTGCTATTATTCCACTTTCATCATTATGTGGAATCCTGGACTTTGCAGTTTAGGGAGGGACTCTGAGGCCCCTCCCTAAACTGCAAACCCCAGGATTCCATAAGATGTTGAAAGTGGAATAATGGCGCTATAACAGTCTAGTGTGGAAATGGCCCTAGAACTTGCTGCTTGTGCTCATTGGAGGATTCTGGGAGTTGTTCAAAAACTAACTTTTCCTGAGTACTGAGCACATTCTTAGCCCATGAATTTGTTGTGACAGAGCAGAAGAAAAATTATTTACTGATTATCTCCTGCCTTTCGTCTGAAAGGGTCAGGGAGGCCCTCTTTTATGCCCACAAAAATCTCAAGCGGTTGTCTCCTATAGGTCAGTTTCATGGCTGGATGGGGGCTGGAACCTCGGTCACCTACTCCAGTGCCCTAGCCCAGGGATGGGGAATCTCCAGATATTTTGAACTACGACTCCCAAAGTCCTTCCCCGTTGGTTGACCTGTTGTGGCTTCTGGGAGCTGAGGTCCAAAACATCTGGAGAGCTAAAGCTTCCCCTCCCCTGCTCTAACCACTGTACCCCCAGTGATTCTTCCTGTTCTTCCAGAATGCAAAAATCCATTCCTAGTTACTCTGAGGTTTTTTTTATTTCCTTACCTCGAAAAAGGATTTCTGGCGGCAGTGGGGAATCAGAGTAGGAAGTCACTTTCTCTCTCTTCCTGTTTCTGTTTTTTTAAACACAGAGCTGGAAAACCACGACCTGGTGTCAGTTTGCACCACAAGCCATGAAGATTCATGGGCAATAAAGCTGCTTAATCTTCTGGTTATGATTCATACCCTACAAGCAGGTGAGAAAGTTCCCTCCTCAAACAGCCCTTCCCTGTTGCTCTAGGTCAGTACAGAGGTGTGGGGGAAGTATGGACCGCGTGCAGCCCTTCAGACCCACTTTTGCAGCCTCCCAAAAGACCCCAGAAACCTCTGAATCCCCAATTTATTGGAGGGATGGGTGGTTTTTGGCTCCAAGGCCATTTGCCTTTGAGGCTCCTCTCTGAACTGCAAACCCCAGGATTCCATAGGATGTTGAAAGTGGGATAATAGCACTATAACAGTCTAGTGCGGAAATGGCCCGAATGTAGTGGAGCTATCTGCAAATGCAGTGGTTTAACTTGCCCACCCTAACCTCTCCATTTTAGCCAAAAATGGTGACCGTGATGTCACTTACTGTGTGCTAAAACATGCTAGTGCATGGGACTCGTAGTGATGAAAAATTGTCCTGGGGAGAGGCCCTCCGCTGTTGTAGGCTAGTGCCTCTCAAATCTGCTTAGGACATCATCTTCCTGAAGTCCCAGTGGTCGGGGATTCTGGGAGCTGAAGTCCTAAACATGTGAAGGGCTGGTGGTGGAGAATGACTTCTCTAGGTGTCAGGATGTGCCCTCTTCACGCCATGGTAGGAACCTGTTGGTGGTAGTCTGCTTGAAATGCAACCATAGTCTTAATAGCTTCTTAGAGCTTCTTAAAGCAGAGCTTGGAAGTCTTAACATGTATTCACTTTCTGTTGACAGAGCGACTGTTAGTAATGTGTCTGTTTGTGACGATCAACACTTGTAACAATACTTGCGACATCAAAATGTTGGACAGGCGAATTGACCCGTGCCCAGTGTCACCTTGCTGCGGCCGTTTTTTAGGCAGAAATCAAAAGAAGGGGGCTAAAAACAAAAGGGTGAAAGAGTATGGTGGGAATGTCTTGACAAGCGGTGTACACATCCTGGATCCCACGATGAAAAGTATGTAAATAAGTCATCCCTCCACGTTCACTAGGGTTATGGGCACAGGACCCTCGTGAAAGTGGAAAAACTGTGAATAACTCTATGCCCTCCAAAACCGTATTTTACGTACAAAAAAAGTATGCTCGCCACCGTGGATTCCTTTGAGGCACCAGGGTTCCTTCACAAGGCAGAAGTGGGGGGGCTGGTGGGGCTTACGGCCACCTCCGCTGCTGCCCCACGTCATTTGTAATAGAGATTTACAAACCTCGTATGCAGTTTCTCAGTCTCACGAGGCTTGCAGTCCCTGTTAAAAATGGCATAGGGAGGCAGCAGAGGGGACAGCAAATAATCTGTGAATAATCAGATCTGCCAGAGTGAAACCTGTGAATGTACTTGTTCTGTACTGTACTTGTATACCTGGGAAATTGCAACAAACGGCGGGGAGATCTCACATAATGAGATGGTGACCAATCTTTGATGTGTGCGCCAACTTTCAAATAAAAAGATATAAAGCTTGTGTTCAACTGTAATGCTCCAGCCTCAGCAACTTTTTGCTAATTTTGCTGTGTTGCTTGCTCTTCTGAAATAAAAGCTTCTGTTTTAAATTCTGAGTGAACTTATTCAAGCGCAAGTTGGCCAGGACCTGATACTAGGCTATACACATTAACACCATTTTTGTTCTGTTTATAATATATTTTTTCATGGTAGGTCAACGTGTTCGGGAGTTTCCGGTGTTTGGAGTGCTAGAAGGTGTTTTTGTGGTTGGTGTCATTGACCAGCTGGGCTACACAGCCAAAGGGGAGCTGGAGCTGAATGAACTGAAGACACGGAGTGAAGCCGTCATGCCCTCGGCTGCACAGAAGACACGGGATCGTTTTCAGGTCAGCAAAAGAATAACCGGATGTACAGAGTGCCGTTCAGTTGGCCAGGCCACTTCAAGCTAGCTAACAAAGATCAGGTTCTGGATGACCCAAAGAACCTTGGAACATCTAGGAAGCTCTCCCGACTTGCAAAAATAGCTCTTTGGGTGAGAGGAGCATCAGAATTACTTGAAGAGGGGAAAGGCTAGCACAGTGTTTATAGTCATTCAGATATTTGGGAGAATCTAAGACTGTACAGACCAACAATCTGTATATGTTGGTCTCTTTCCCTGGGCACTTGCCCGCTCTTATTTTAGGCCAGAAATCTGTGCAGATTGTATCTGTAGAACGCAACGTCTCAAATTAACCTTAAGTACAGTCAGCCCTCCACATTTGTGGGTTTTACTTTTGCGAATTTGATTATTCGTAGGTTATTTGCTGTCCACTCTGCTCCCCCTCCGTGCCACCATTTTTAATAGAGACTGCAAGCCTCGTGAGACTGAGAAACTGAGAATGGGGCTTGTAAGTTCCTCTTAAAAATGGTGTGAGGCAGCAGTGGAGGTGGCCATAAGCCCCACCAGCTCCCCACTTCTGCCTTGTGAAGGAACCTTGGTCCCCCAAACGAATCCATGGTGGGTTGAATATGATGATCATATTTTTTTTTCTGTGTTAAATGTGGTTTGGGAGGGCCTAGAGTTATTCATGTTTTTTTCATTTTCATGGGGGTCCTGTGCCCCTAACTCTAGTGGAAGTGGAGGGGTGACTGTATTGTCATATACTGGTTAACTTGTGCTCACAAACTTAACTCAGATTTTGAACAGAACTTTTTATTAGGAGCAAAGCAAGCAACACAGCTACTGTCCTGGGAAGTTGCTGAGATTGCTGCGTGTTGGATGGTTAGAGATTTTACACGTTGTCATACAAATTTATACATGCATACCAATGATTGGTGAAAGTCATAAATGTCACATCACCCCACTACTGCAAGCAGACCTTTTGTTATTTACATATCTTTCATCCTGGGAGTAAGGTCAAGTTTCTGTATCTTTATCTTTGTATTGCCTATTCCCATAACACCTTCCCACTCCATTCACATTCCCCCTTCTGATCGTCTTCCTCTTTACCTGGATACAAGTGAAATCAAACCATGCCGTGATTAACCATTGAGATACTTTAGAAGTTCCAAGTGGATTCATGATTGCAAGTAGCAATTGATGTACTGTAGCACTTAGCAAACTACAACCCTGTTTAATCTAGTAAAACTCTTCTATTATATATATTAATACACATCCAGCATACTTATGACAGGAGCCCTGCATCCTGAGAAGTATTGTCCTGGTCAGCAAATCTTGCAATAAAATGTTGTTGTTGTTATATGCTGTCAATTCAGCTTCAAATTTATGGCAAATCTATGACTGAGAGGCCTTCAAGAGACTCATGAAGCCTGCTACAGTTTTGAAAATGTGAGAGTAGCCGTGACTTCCTTGCTTGAGTTTATCCAGTTCTAATCAGGTCTTCCTTTTCTACTGTCTTCCACTTCACTGATCGTTATTGTCTTCTCCGTGAGTCATTTTATCTCATGGCCAAAAGTATCATAGCCTCAGTTTAGTCATTTTAGCTTCAAGTTACAGTTTAGGCTTGATGTCTCTTTGGACCCATTTATCTGTCTTTGGAGCTCCGGGATATACATAAAATTCTCTTTCAGGAACACATTTCAAATGAGTTGATTTTATTCCCTGATAGTTTTCTTCACCATTCCACTTTCACAGCCCCACATAGAAACTGGAAATTCATTTTTATCCAATGATGTATCTTTAGACTTGAGGATTTTTCCTAGTTCCGTTATAGCTACCCTTCCATGTCTTAGCCTTATTTTTATCTCTTAACTACAGTTTCCATTTCGGTTGCTGACTAAGCCAGGGTGTAGAAAAACCTTAGCAATTTTGATGTCCTCATCATCTAAATGAATGTAACTCTTCTGTGCTCATTATTTTTGAATCATAGGGTTGCAAAGAGTCACAAGGGCCATCTAGTCCTACCCCTGTCATGCAGAAATACACAATTAAAGCATTCATGAGGGGGTTGGACTGGATGGCCCCTGTGGTCTCTTCCAACTCTATGATTCTATGAAAGATGCTGATCCAACCTCTGTTTAACTACTTCCAAACAAGGAGACTCCCATCACCCACTGAGTCCATTCAACTGTCCAGCAGTTCTTACAGTAAAGAAGTTATCATCATAGGGTTGGAAGAGATCACAAGGGCCATCAAGTCCTACCCCATTCTGCCATGTTGGTGTACATAATCAAAGCACTCCTGACAGTTGGTCATCCAGCCTCTCTTTTAAAAAATCTCCAAAGGAGGAGATTCCAGCACACTCCCAGGCAGCATATTCCACTATCAGACCGCTCTTACCATCAGAAAGTTCTTCTGATGTTTAGGTAAAATCTCTTTTCCTGTAGTTTGAATCCATTGCTCTGTGTCCTAGTCTCTAGAACAGCAGAAAACAAGCTTGCTCCATCCTCCACGTGACATCCCTTCAAACATTTAAATCTGGCTATCATGTCGCCTCTTAACCTTCTTTTCGTCAGGCTAAACTTACCCAGCTCCCTAAGCTGCTCTTCATGGTTTCCAGACCCTTCACCATTTTGGTCATCCTCTCTGGACACACTCCAACTTGTCAATATCCTTCTTGAATTGTGGTGCCTAGAGCTGGAAATATTAGGAAATTCTTCTTAATGTTTAGGCAGAATCTTTTCCTGGTAGTTTGAATTGATTGGTTCATATTCTTGCCTCTGGAGCAGCAGAAAACAAGCTTGTTCCCTCCTCAACATGACATCCTTTCAAATATTTAAATCTGGCTATCATGTCCCCTCTTAACCTTCTCTTCTGCAGACTAAACATACCCGGCTCCCTAAGCCGCTCCTCATAGGGCTTCTTGGCTTCCAGACCCTTCACCATTTTGGTCGCCCTTCTCTGGACACGCTCCAGCTTGTCAATGTCCTTCTTGAATTGAGGTGCCCAGAACTGGACACAGGATTTCCAATGAGGCCTAACCAATGCAGAATAAAATGGTACTATTACTTCCCTTGATCTAGACACCATACTTGTATTGATGTAACCAAGAATCACGTTGGCTTTCTTGGCTGCCACGTCACACTGCTGACTTTTTTTCAGTTTGTGATCTACCAAGACTCCTCGATCCCTTTCACACGTACTGTTATCCAGGCATGTGTCCCCCGTCCTATATTTGTGCATTCCATTTTTTCTGCCTAAGCGCAGGACCTTACATTTCTCTCTGTTGAAATTCATTTTGTTAGCCTCGGCCCAGCTCTCCAATCTGTCAAGGTCATTTTGAATTCTCATCCTGTCCTCTGGGGTATTAGCAACCCCTCCCAATTTGGTACCATCTGCAAATTTGACCAGCGTGCCCTCTGCTCCTTCATCCAAGTCATTGATGAAGATGTTGAACAGCACTGGTCCCAGGACAGAGCCCTGCGGCACCCCACTAGTCACTTCTCTCCAGGATGAAAAGGAGCCATTGGTGAGCACCCTTTAAAGCCAAAAGTACCTTTGAGTTCAGTCAGTCAACCAATTACAAATCCACCGAACAGAACCACCACCCAGCCCACAGTTTACTAGCTTTGTTGCAAGAATGGTGCCACGGTTATTTCTCTCTCCTTTATTTTTTTTTTCCAAAATGTTTTCAATCTGTTTTCCATGCACTTAGTCATGGATCTTCTCAAGTTATATGTATCCTTGACGTACAGTGCTATTTAATGCTGCTCCTCCTCCTTTTCTGGTTAGTGTATTTCTTTAGAACGGGTTACCCACTTTCATTACTATGTTCCATTCCTGATCATCCCACCAAGTTTCAGCGATACTGAAAAAGCCTCAGGATTCCACAGGATAGAAGCCTGGCAGTTACAGTGGAATCCCAGCGAACATATTTTGGGTCACCTGAAACCCCAAACGGTTTTTAAAGGCAGTCCCACATAGAATAGCATCACAGAGGATATCAGGAGCATCTGAGAGTCTGGGAGCCAGTTTTGAACGCTTTAGACCCACAATGGGCTGGACCTCTTTTAAAACCTTTTATTTTTCACTTTTAACAAAACAAAACATCATGTGGGTGTGTGGTGTGTGTATGTTTCAGTGTCAGAGGCACCATGGTGTAGTGTTTTGAATGCTGGATTACAACTCTAGAGACCAGGATCTGAGTTCAGCCATAGGAATGCACTGAGTGACCTTGGGTAAGGCACACTATCTCAGACTCAGAAGAATCATAGAGTTGGAAGAGACCACAACAGCCATCAAGTTCAACTCCCTGCCGTGCAGGAACACACGCTCAATACACCCCCAGCAAATGGCCATCCAGACTCTGCTTAAAAGCCTCCAAAGAAGGAGACTCCACACTCTGAGGCAGCGGGTTCCACTGTTGAACGACTCTTACCATCAGGAAGTTCTTCTTGACGTTTAGGTGAAATCTCTTTTCCTGAAGTTTGAAGCCACTGCTCTGTGTCCTGGTCTCTGGAGCAGCATAAAACAAGCTTGCTCCATCTTCAATATGACATTCCTTCAAATATTTAAACACGACTAGAAGAAGGCAAAGGCAAACCCCCTTTGAACAAATCTTGCCAAGAAAACTCCACGATAGGTTTGCTTTAGGGTTGCCACAAATTGGAAGCAACTCAGACACACAACGACAAATACAACAGTGTGGTTGCATTAAAAGGGAACCGTGCTTCTCAGAGTGTGTTTCTCCAGTTTCTCAAGTAAAATGGAGAGGGTGAGAATATCTTCTAGGGTGAGATGGTAGCATGGTGACTGCCCTGTTCTAAAGCTGCCAATTCTTTATATTTTCAGGTTTCATTATACAAATACATATTTGATGCCATGGTGCAAGGCTGCCTGACACTGGATAGTTTTGCCCATCACCTTCGACTGCGGCCTGAGCAGCTCCTTGGAGCCCCGGTTCGAGAGCAGGCCCGGAAAGCAGGGTTCACCGTAAACCGTTTCCAAGACCTCCTGGAGCTGACACTCCTCAACTTGACTCTCCTGGACATTCCCGCCATTGACCGTTTGCAAATCGAGTATGTCCACCAGGGGACCAACGCCCTGCTTGGCACCGAGGTTTTGGCTTACAACAAGGATGACGTGAGGGATAAAGTGCAGTATTTCTTGGCTTACTGGAAAGGACGGAGAGATCCGAAAGGGGTGGACATTGAGGATGCGTGGAAGTGCCGCCGCTGTGCTTACTCCGGCGTCTGTGATTGGAGGGTGGGCAGGGCAGAGAACTCAAGCATAAACAACATGGCAAAGAAGTCCAGGGGAAAAGTAAGCCCAAAATAGGCAGATCAGGCTGGCAAAACTGTGACCGCCCCCACTCCCTCGGGACTTTTGTGTGGTGTCCAAACTTCAGAAAACTATTTTCCCTGGAACTCCCATAAGAAAGGTCATCCAGCCTTCCCAAATCCTGCTGCCTTCGTGTGCTGGACTAAAACCCTCTTCGTGCCTAGACCTCATGGCTGGGGTTAGAAGGTGCCTTGGTCTCCAGAGAGTTGTAGAGCCAGGCTATCCCTTTGTCAGGAGGAAAGAAATAGTTCATCTTCACAGTTTTCCCAGTTCTCAGTAAGGAGTTGGCTACCGTAATACCCCCCCAAAACCATGGTGGGCCACGTTCCCCCACTGCATCCCCCTGCCAGAAAAATAAAAAATCAGATATTTTTGGCCTCCAAGTGTCCTCTAGGAACTGAGGTGTTTTAACCATATTTTTAGGCCACTAGAATCTTTTTTTAAAAAACAGGGAATGAATTGTTGTATTCATTTCGGGTTTCAAATAAAGGCTGTTGCTGGGCCCAAATTCACGGGGGGGGGGGGGCGGAACATGGCAAAAATGCTTCCCATGCCCTCTAGGGTTAATTTTTAAAAACTTTGCAGAGGTGTGCATGTGGTCTGGAGGCCACTCTTTGTGCCGAGGGGGGCAGAGCGTGTCCCCCCCCCCCGCTACCCCATTGAAAGGAACTTTAAATATTCTGGCCATGAATTGAAGGGCCGCTCCAAAGCTTTGCAGAGGATTCTCTTCCTCACAGCGGGAAACACTCTTAGTAACATAATTGCTCCACCCGTCCATTTCCAAATTCTGTTCATCAACATTCAGAGACTCCTTGCCTTACTTGGACGCATTTACTCTGATCTTGTAGGGCTGTTCTTGTGGAGTTCCACTGAAAAGCAAAGACCATTTCCACACTAGACTGTTAAGGTGCTATTATTGTACTTTAAGTACAATATGGAATCCTGGGGTTTGCCTCAAAGGGCCCCCTTAAACTGCAAACCCCAGGATTCCATGAGATCTTGAAAGTGCAATAATAGCGCTTTAACAGGCTAGTGCAGAAATGGCTGCCTCTTCACGTTTATAGTCTTATAATAAAGTTCTTTCAAACATTTCTTCTAAGACTTGAGTCCCAACACCTTCGCCCTTTGAACATTCCAGGCCCTTCATTGTCCATCTTGAAATACTGGGACCTGGACTGGTCGTGGCTTGAAGCGGTATGACCGATACAGAACAGCGTGGAACTAGTTCTGCGTCCCTTGTTCTGCTAAAAGGCGTTGGTGCTTTTGAGAGGAAAGAAGATGACAAATCTGCATATAGTATGCAGTAATCTTCAAGGCTGGAACCGCTGCTCAAAAATGGCAGATGAGAATGCATGTGTTTGGGCTGTAGCACGTCAGTCTGGCGTTGGAAAACTTGCACGACTCAGTGTTAGTCTGTTCCCTTCTAGATATATTCCCTTACACAGGCAGTGGCAAGATCCTTGATTGTTCGAAGCTGGGTATCTTTTGCAAAGTAACGTTTCGCTGTGTGGGTGCTCAGCTGCAGTCCAAAACAGTGCAGTGTAAAAACAAATTAATCTCCCCTTTCTGACATCTGTGAGAATTAGGCTTCTAATTAGCCACTAGGTGGCAGCATGAAACACGGTCAGATATCTGCGTTTGTCGTGGGTTGAAAGCAAAATTCTCAGTTATGCCGTCGTAGCTAGAATTTCAACTCTTTTAGCAAGAGAAAAGATGCTAACGGAATCCAAATTGTATTGCCTGTCTTTTATTGCTATGATAGATATTTCACTTTATGGTATTAGATCAGTGAGGGGTTTGCCACATCCAAATGACAGTTTTGGGAAGATGCAACTGAGAGGAGAGAATGAGGTTGAGATTCTCTAGCAAATGCAGATGAACCATGAGAGTTCTTGTGGAACCTGCAGTTTTGGCTCAACGTGCTGGACAGAATCAGGTGCTTTGGCTTTTCACTGTCCGTGGGCTTCTCTGCCTTACACTGTTGTAGTGCTATTATTCCACTTTCAGCATCCTATGGAATCCCGGGGTTTGCAATTTAGGGAGGGCCATTTAGAATTCTCAGCCAGAGAGCTCTTTGGCTTCAGTGAACTACAAACCCTAGAATTCCACGGGATGTTGAAAGTGGAATAATAGCACTATAACAAAGTAGGCAGAAAGGCTCCGTGCCTTAAAATGCAGGATTTTAATGATCAGAGATCAGTGGGTACCTCTGATTTCGAGGTTGCATGCAACTGTTCCTTGTGGAAAGATTTTTGTGCACAGAGAGTGTTCTGACAATGCCGTCTGCACACTGTAAACAACATATGAGGGAGCCGTGTGGGCTGGCTGAGCGCTTTGCTGTAGCCAATTGAGTCTGTCCGGTTCAATGTTTTCTTCTTTTAATTATGCACTGCAGGAAAAACCTGTGTTCGAGACCAGCTAAGAAGTGTTCTCAATGAAGACTATGGATTGATTTTTATATATAAATATATTTATCAGACTTTACACAAATAATGTAACATCTAACTTTTTTAATATAAACAGAAAATGAATTTAAAATACTATATTAAAACAATAAACTGAAAAAAATCACAGTAGACACTAACTCACTTGAACACTGACCTAGTAAGTGACTAAACACTAACATGCTAAAACTCAAAAAGGCTCTGGCCCTCTCCTACCAAATCAAACTGTAATGAGATAACAGAAAATTTAAAAAACAGGAAAAAAATGCTATCATTACAAATCCATTTAAACAAGCTACTAATAACTATTTCCACTAATTATTGCATTGTTTGATTTCTTGTTGCTCTAAAAGTCAAAAAGTTGCTCATAAGTGGTTTCCAGTCTCAAAAAAAAAATAGTCAATTGGCTTGTCCTTTAAAATGTGTGTGTGTGTGTGAGTGAGTGAGTATAAGAGAGAGAGAGAGAGAGAGTGGTATATATTCACTTTTTGACTCTGTCATATTACATTTTTTATATCAATGTTACCACCAACTTCTAATAATTGTTAAAAAAAATTATCTTTCTAATAAAAAGATTTTAAAAACAACCTAAACAAAAAACTGTGGGTTGAGTTTTAATAAAATGTGATGCTGAACAATGCAAGGTCGAAAACAGGGTTCGTGGGCATTGGGGATTTCCAGATGAGATACTTCTTGGGTAGTCTGGCTTAGATTCCATGTCACAGAGGCCATTAAGAATACTTAACTACGTATCATCTCCCAACCTGACTTCCCAGATTTATCCATGCATAGTGGCAGTACGGGGTTCTATGACAGTACTACCAACATTAATACCAACATGACCATCTAGGTCACGCGTGTCAAACACAAGGTCTCCGTTTCATGTGGCCCTCACACCCCTCTTGCGGCTGCAGCACTCCCAGGCCTGGCGAGCCTGGTCCCCACGTTCTGGGCCCTTGGCTGCCAGTATTCTGAAGAGGGGCCCAGCAGCCAGCGCTCGCGATCTATTTCTACTTCTGACTGCTCCTCTGTTCAAGCCTTGCCGTCGGAGTGTTGCCGCAGGTGATCATGGCAACGCTCCGTGCAGCTCGCAAGAGTTGACTACTTAAAACTCAAGCTGCAGAAGTTTATATTTAGCTGTTCTGCTCCACAACTGTGTGCAAATTTTACCTGCGTGCATTTTACCTGCGCTTTACTTGCTAGAATGTGCAGCTGAGAGGAAGTACTACACTGTGCCCTTGATTTGTTGACTGGCTGTAGAAGAAGGATTGTTTGTAAAATCAGGCTCCAAAGGAGAATCCGTTGGATGGGTTGGAACCTTTTGCTACCTTATGGAGGCTGGTCGTTGATGTTGTGGGGCTGCTCTTAGCATTGAACCTTCTTAGCGTTGCCGGAGTGAAAATGGGAGGCACCTCCTGTAGATTTAATGGTTGTGTCAAAGAGGGAATTCCAACAGGTATTGCAAGGTTGTTACACAACCAGGTAACATGCAAAACATGCTGAATTTCATTCTGCTACACAACCATTAAAGGTTCAGGAGCCCTCTCCAGGTTTTATTCTATATACAAGTTCTTCCATGTTACATACCCTCCTTATGGCCTCTCAAGATGGAAGTCACCCATTGCCATGGCCTGTTTCTATACGTCTGCCTTGGACCTGAAGGGATGTGAAGCAATGGCATGGAGGAGACAGTTGCTGGCTGTGAAGCAGAATGTTGCCCTTTCCTGCCACTGTTCTATAACAAGCCAGGCTGTTTTTTGGAGTTCTGTTTGCCTAATTTAAGTTGTTGAAGTTGCACATAGTGTGTAGTAGACAGCAGTGTATGATAAGAAGCGATGCATGCTAGATATGGGTCTGTAGCCAACCTAATTATGAACAGTGATGAGTCTGAAAGCTTGAGAGAAAATGGAAGTAAATGAGTGGCTGAGCATAAACCCAACAGGAAAGGGTTTCTGGCCTAGTACCAGCCTGATGCCAGACAACACGCCTGTTTAGTTGTGATCAAGATGAAAGGACGTCCAGCAGATTTGACCAAGAATAATCCTCTTTGCAGGAGCACCTGCCGAGGCAGTGAGGGTGGCGGGCAGCCAAAGTCTCCTACCGCACCACAGGCAGCGTTGTGGCTAAGATCTCTGTTTTGGTTGAATAAGTTAACCGGGGATGAGTTGAGATCTTTTAACGAATTGGCTAAATGGAGGCTACAGAGGGTATAAGGCAAGCCTTTTGAGCAGCAAAACATCAGATTTTGCTATTGGCCAAACTGGTCCACTCCAGGTTGCTGCTGCCAAGTACTTACTGATAATCCAAACTCCTACCTATGGAAGGATATTCCTATCTGGATGAAGCTTGCTATCTAATACCCAATAGAATGCCGGTGTAGAAATAGGCCATTTCTGCATCTCACCTCATTGCCGGGATGATCTGTAGACATCCCGGCATCGCCAGTCCTGGGACAGGAGCAGTTTTCCACCACTCCCTTCTGCACGCATCCCTCGCTGGTGGTGGAATAGCAGCATCAACACCACTGCCCTTTCTGCATTACAGCATCCATGAAGATGCCTTCTCCCGCCCTTTCCCTGCCCCATGGCACCTGGTTGGTTGCTTTTTTTCTGGGGCTTTTTTTTCCTCTTGGGCAGCATGAGATGTATCCATGCATCAGGGCTCCTAGATGATGCAATCAAAGAACCGCACACCGCCAGGTAATGCGACAGTTGCGTGAACGGGGGTGAATAACGCGCCTAGGATAGGGTGCAATACGGGTGGGTTAGGGGCAGTTGGTGGCGGGGTAGCAATGGGTTGCCCATGATGTCACGCGAAAGCACGGCTCCGCGATCGCCCGTTGCCGTGGCAGGTTGACATGGCCGTGCGGAAATGGCCATAGCTGTACATAGACACACTAGGAAAGGGGTTGTAATGCTTTGCTGTATAATTCCAACAGATGAAGATTTGTTACAAGAATATGCCTAGACCGAGGCCATTTCCGCACTACACCCTTACAGCGCAATGATGCCACTTTCAACATCCTATGGAATCCTGGGGTTTGCAGTTTCGGGAGGGGCCAGCCGGCCCCTCCCGAAACTGCAAACCCCAGGATTCCATAGGATGTTGAAAGTGGAATCATCGCGCTGTAAGAGTGTAGTGCGGAAATGGCCTGAATCAAGGTCTATGTAAGCTGTGCAGCTGAGGACAGTGTGTTTATTTGTGTTATGTCATGAGCCTAAATATTAGCATAAAGCTGCTGTTAGCTTCCTGATAGACCAAGGCTTAAAAATACTTAGGGGGAATACAGAGGTCAATCCAACTATTCCACAGAACCAGGATTTGCATCCCTGGGAGCCTAGTTGACCGATATAGAAAACTCCCGGAAAATCCAAACAGATTCACACTGACAGGGATAAGGCAAAGATGCTGTAGACCTGAGAATGCATCCCATTGATTTCACTGGGAGTTATTTCTGATCGGAAACGTATTTGTTTCAGAAAGAAAGATGTCTGAACCAACAGGCCAAAGAAATTTCTTTTTTTCATACACCAGAATGAACACAGATCCCTAATATTTTGTACATGCATGCTTTTGTTTGGACGTGCATTGAGCTATATAGTGTGTGTGTAGGTGGATGAGTGTCTTTCAGAAACTCCTTTTTGTGCCAAAATGTGTCCTCGTGAAAAGATGGCTCAACAACCTGTGCAACTTAACTGTCAGGGAATATCGGGAAACGCTAGGCAAAGTGCCAATGGATCAGCCTGAATTACCTAAATCTTGAACGAACAAAAGGCCCAAGAGACAGATGGACACAAAATATTTTTTTTTCAATTGTGAATTTTGCAAAGACACGTTTAAGCAACAAAATATACATTTCTGACCCCCTCTTTAGAATTTGTTTTATACAATAACAAATACAAGATTCTACTGTAGCAATAAATTAAATATACATTATTTACAACATACATCAGCAACCAGCTACAAAGCATTGTTTTTCAATACACAAAAAATAAAAATATTTCAGTTTGTCAGACTTATTTTTAAGGATTCTCCCTTTTACACACAAGCCCCCATTTTATTTTCTTTGTTTATTTTACATCAGGAGCATGATTAATGGGGAGGTTTTCCTATTCTGTCAACATAAACAAGGCTTTGTGCAAGAGACCTTTTGCTTCCTTCAAAACTGCATTTTCCTTCATAAGATATACTTGCTAATACCATGCTATTTTTGTGAAAATGAGACACCCCCAAAAAAAAAAAAACTAGAGAGAGGAAAAATACATGCTTCATTTTTCTTTTTGTCCAACAAAATAAATCAAAAATTCAGAAAGAAAAGAAACTTATTGTTATTAAGTACTCTGATATGAAGAGGTTGAATTGCTGCATTTATCTTTTTCTTTGTTTTTCCTAAGAACGCATCAATTTTTTTTCCTTACTCAAAACATCACAATTAAGAACTAGCTGATTAGATGTATAGTCAGTCAGTTGCAAGTGGGTAAAAGAGTTCATTTCTTTACAGATGCCGGGGATACGTTGGTGGATAGAGCTTGTAAAAGTTGCCCAGAATTGTAAATGGACTTATACGTGTAGAAAATGGAATTTTGAAGTTGTACAACATCCATATTCAATAGGCGACTGATGCTTCCTAACTATGTAGCAGAGCCAACAAATGGACCAATGTGCAACGATACAGAAAGGATGAGGTTCTGGTGCGCATTCCCAAAGTGCATTGGTTATGCATCTTTGCAACTAGGGTGCGAGGTTTCTTAGCACCTCTGCTACTTAGTTACATGCATATGAATTTACATTGCATGGAAGGACATACAGGATTCTGGTTGCTGTTTTGGGGGGCTTCCAGATCATGCTGGATTGGGAGATTCTGGGAACTGTAGTCCAAAAGATTAACTTTTACAGGCTCTGATGATGGAAACCATGGCTTCAGCTGGCTTTCAAAACAGATGAGTCAAATTTAGAGAATATGGACTATCAACCACTTAATAGTCAAGATTAAGACAGATGTACCGTACCTTTGAATATCAGCTATAGGCGGGCACAGCAAAGGCAGACCTTGCTTGTAATTTCCACGCTGACATCTGTCTGACCACTGAGGGAAACAGAGCCTTTAGCGTGACCTGGCAAATCTGAGATCAAATCAGAGCAGGTGGGCTTACGAGCAGCTAGCTATTCACTATGATGGCTAATAGTTGATGCCATCATGTGCACAGGCAGTATCTTTTGGAATACAAGATACTGGAGCCACAAAAACAATTCGGTGGACTCATTTGCCCCCACTACCTGCAAAGAAATGAACTCTACAGGGGAGCTTCAGGGGCTGCAAAAGAGAAATTCAGGGGCCACATATGGCCCGTGGACCACATTTTCCCCAGCCCGTCCTCACGGAATCCACTTGACAACTATGGGAAACAGGATTTCAGGCTCCATGAAGGGTGGGGTCGGCTTCAGGTCTGAGGCTGTATGCCCCCCCCAAGGCTGTTTTCTGGCTCTCAACCCCTCCGGACTCCCCAGGCCAAAAAAGCCAGAAGCTCCAGTAGAAGTCGAGCAGCTGTTCTATTTATTGAACCTCTGCCAGCTCTGTTAACATTAAAAAGAACCGTTTTTCAAAACCAGAAGGAACTTCCTGCCATTTCTAGGTTGTTGTTTTCTTTGGCACTTTTAGCACTCCCTGTAACCCCACCCCGGGGCCAGTGGGTGGAAAATGCCCCCCAAGGTGCCGCAGCTGCCCATTCTGGGCTACCCAGGCCCTTGGCCCAATCTAGCTGCGGCTTTTCTTTTGCTCACAGGACTAAACAGACTTAAGGCTTTGTGTAAGTCAAGCAGTTCTTTGCAGCTGCCACCCCTTAACGGCTTCTGCTAATTGTCATGTAATTGCTACAATCAAATCTCAAACTTTTTGTACAGATAGACAAATCTGTAAGTTTCGCTTTCTACCATGTTTGATTTTTTTTTTAAAAAAAAAAACCTAAAATATATTGTATCTGGGAGAATACATGGTACCACATGTGCTACTGCCAGAACCAATGCTGAGTCCATTGGTTTGAAACTCCCCAGACACAGTTGGTGAAATGGTCACAAATGGGATGGAGAATTTTTAGAGGCTCTTTGCATACATGGCTACTTTAGAGTTATGTGAGACGAAGGATCTAAACAGCTCTGTTTCCTCACCTTCTCGTCCCACAGCCAGTTGTCCACCCCAGTGTGACAGCCACCCTTCACCCAGCTTTTTATTCCATGGGACCCAACTTGCGGAAAAATGTCTACAAGAATGGACCATGGGAAGACACAATGTAGAGGAGGACAGAGGTCACCGTACCCTCCAACGGTCCTGATCTAATAGGGAGAGTCTCAATTCATCGTCTGTTGTCCTGCAATTTCAGTTGATTTTTAAGATGCCTTAGTTTTTCTTTATTCCTCCCATAAAAGAACAAAAGACGTTTGCAGCCAGTTAGCGAGGTGAAAGGAGAAGTGGGTCAGAATCTTGCCTTGCCCCATAGACGGGGGCAGAGCGGCTGTAAGAATGAGGAGGAGCGGTCGTCGCACAGAATGCAGCACAAGGCCAGGGCATCATGCCATCAAGCTGGCCCCCAGGAACAGGGGTGGAAACCAGTCATTACTGCTCATTTCCCGAATAATGGGCTTCTCAAGGCTGGGAAAAGGCCTGCCGAGAAGAAGAGAGCAGCAGGGCATTGTGCAAAGTATTTCCAGGAGTTATTCTGTGCAACAATCGTGTGCAACTTAACTGCTCCAAATCAACACTTTAAAAAATGAGTAATTAAATTATTTAAGTTATTGAGTTAAGTTATTTACGAGGAGATCATCCATCTCAAAAGGCCTGGATGATAAAGTTGCTAGATATGGCTGAGACGGATAAACTGATGCCATTAATTAAAGAAGGCTCCTCGAGGGAATTTAAGAATCTATGGAAGGTTCAAATACAGTGGGCTCTTGGTATCTACTGGGGTTTGGTTCCAGGACCCCCTGTGGATACCCAAATTCATGGATGCTCAAGTCCCATTATGTACAATGGGGTAGTAAAATGATGTCCCTCGTATAAAATGGCAAATTCATGTATTTTTTAAAATATTTTCAAGCTGTGGTTGGTTGAATCTGTGGATACAGAATCCGCAGGTATGGAGGGCCAACTGTATATTTAAGAGAAGTTGGTGGTAGATATCCAACATCAGGTTTTGAAAAAAGAATAGGTTTATTATTGCAGAACGCTATTTTGAATTTATAAGAGTATTCTACATTCAGTATAAGTAGTTGAGCTATTATTTTATTTTATAAGTTTAAATATAGTTTAAATTTTTTATAATTATAATATTAGATAGTTAAGATGGTCATTTCAGTGTGGATATGGATAGAATTTAGAGGAACTATGATCACTTTTTCATAGTATCAGATATTTAAGACATTGGAAGTCAAGTGTGACCCTATTATCCCTATTCGAGTTGTTGGAGTTTGTGTGTTAGTTTAGTTGTTTATTGGCTGAGATTAGTTAGTAGAAATGTTAGAATGTTGTTTCTCTATATGTCGGTACTATATCCATTAAATGTGTTTTCAATAAAAATAAAAATATTTAATTTTTTTTTAAAGTTATTATTGAGGAACAAGCTACAAAGCTAGAAAAGGCTGTGGCAGGGTACTTTCAATTTGGCCTACTGGGAAGAGCAAGACGTTGCCCGTCTTCTCCTTTCCCCATTGTGGAGTCATAGAATCACTGAATCATAGCATCACAGAGTTGGAAGAGACCCCCGGGGCCCTCCAGTCCAACCCCATTCTGCCATGGAGAGGTGACATCCAAGCACTCCCGACGGACGGCCATCCAGCCTCTGCTTAAAAACCTCCAAAGGAGGAGACTCCACCACACTCCACTGAGGCAGAAGATTCCACTGCTGAACAGTCAACTATGTGCAAAATACAAAATACTGAGTTCAAAAACTCCGTTTGCGGCCACTGAAAAAGAGGGAAATCGGAGGAGGAGAGAGAAACTGTGCCCACACCGTCTCATCTTCTAGAATGGGGCAGTGCAACATTCCCCCCCCACCCGCCATCGATATTCAAATTCTCTTGGGAGGCAATTTATTGGGGGGGGGGCATGCCACCAGTACAGGTAGCCAAAGCCAGCAAGGGGCAGAGCCAATGCTGAAATTCGCCGTGCCATCCCATTTCTCCCACCTTCTGCCACCTCCTTTCTCTCCCCTTTTCTGCTCTCTTTCTCTCCCCTTTCTTGCCCCCGTCGCTTCCGCCTTGCACACCAAGACACCTTGGGAAAATCACTCTTCTTGCCAGAACTCTGAACTGACAGCTTCGGTGGAGAGCTGCTGGCTGCCTACCCCTGCTCACTAGCAAATCTTGGCCTCCCTGTAAAAGAGCCCCGGCCGCACAAGCGAAGAGACACATTTTCTCCCGTAAAGACTTCCCTGGGAGTCTTTATGCCTGGTGTGTAGGAAACAACATGGCTGATGACTCATCCACGCCGTTCCTCTCATGCTCTGTTTTGGGTTCTGTACTCCCACATGCCATGAGAGCTGCTAAGCAGCAAAGGGACTCCCCAGCCATCTTCCGGTGAGCAGATCCTACCAAGCAAGAGACACGAGATCAAAAGCGGGGAGGATATAATGATAGCATTGCTTGTGAGGCTGGCAATAGCACTTCCCAGATTAGAGAGGCTTTGAACATATCATCCTAGTGACATTCCAGCATGAATGACAAACAGAAGCCCAGGGTGGGTGGATACAGATACAGCTTCAGATACAGGCTCTTAAAGACGGGGGGGCACCAGCAGGAGTTTATGTTCCATCCCAGTAGGGCGCCCCAAATCCCTTTCGCTGCCATTCACTAATCTGGGAAAGAATCATAGAATCATAGAGAAGGAAGAGACCTCAGGGGCCATCCAGGCCAACCCCCTACCATGCAGGAACCCACATCAAAGCACTCCCAACAGATGGCCATCCAGCCTCTGCTTAAAAACCTCCAAAGAAGGAGACTCGACCACACTCCAAGGCAGCATATTCCACTGCTGAACAGCTCTGACCATCAGGAAGATCTTCCTGAATTTCAGGTGGAATCTGTTTTCTGTAGTTTCAATCCATTCCTCCTTGTCCTAGTTTCTGGAGCAGTGGAAAACAAGCCTGTTCCCTCTTCAATATGATATCCTTTCAAATATTTAAACATGGCTCTCATGTCCCCTCTTAATCTTCTCTTCTGCAGACCAAACATCCCCAGCTCCCTAAGCTGCTCCTCATAGGGTTTCATGGCTTCCAGACCCTTCACCATTTTGTTTGCCCTCCTCTGGACATGTTCCAGCTTGTCAATATCCTTCTTGAAATGAGGTGCCCAGAACTGGAAACAGGATTCCAGGTGAGGTCTAACCAAAGCAGAATAGAGTGCTACTATTACTTCCCTTGATCTAGACACCATACTCCTATCGATGCAACCAAGAATCACATTGGCTTTCTTGGCTGCCGCATCACACTGCTGACTCATGTTCAGCTTGTGATCTATCAAGACTCCTAGATCCCTTTCACACATACTGCTATCCAGCCACGTGTCCCCCATCCTATATTTGTGCATTTCATTTTTAATGCCTAGGTGTAGGACCTTACATTTCTCTCTGTTGAAATTCATTCTGTTAGCCTTGGCCCAGCTCTCCAATCTGTCCAGGTCATTTTGAATTCTGACCCTGTCCTCTGGCATATTAGCAAACCCTCCCAATTTGGTGTCATCTGCAAATTTGATCAGCATGCTCTCTATTCCTTCATCCAAGTCGTTGATAAAGATGTTGAACAGCACTGGGCGCTTTTCAACATCCCTTTCCTTAAGGTCAGCATGAAGTTTACTCCCAGGATCCAAGGGATGCAATGTCCTTGAATCCTGTATAACTCCAATTTCCTCACTCATCCAAACATCTTAGGCTGTCACGGTTTATGCGCTTGCTCCTTCCTGCCTGCAGTGTCTCTGTTTATGCAGCCCAAGGGGAAGCAATCTGGTGCTCCATAGGCATTTGGACTGCAGCTCACATTAGGCCTAGTCAGGGATAAGTGGTTATCGTAATCCCCTGTTACAGATAATAATCATGTGGGCCAAGCTTTGTTGACTTTTATTACTCCATTTTAGTATCCTGGGGTTCTGCTTTTGTTGTCAATTTTTATATTATGTAAAAAAACACAGACAGCTTCTAGCTTGTTATTATTTCAAAATGCAGTTCAAACCCTTTAACTGTGAGCCAAAAATCAGCATCACAAGAAGCAGAATCAACTATGTTCTTGTCCAAATTACACAGTTAGCTCAGTTACTGTACTTTTTCACCTGTAGATGAAACAAAAAAGGCTCCTTCTCATATCTTTTTCCTTACTTGATGAAAACCAGATGTGGGGGTGATTTTGAGTGGACAAATGTACGGAAGCAGCAGGGAGGGGGTTAAACGTTCCTTTCTCACTGCAGCTCCTCTAGGCAGCCAAAACTATTTATCAATCAAAACCAAAAAGCAAGGAGTTTGTTCAAATACGTATTCTGCCTGGCATTAATTTAAAGAGTTAAGTGTTAAAATGTTTAAGGTTAAAGTAGCAATGGGGAAAAGTCTCAGCAACTTCAATAAAAGTAGCATTTTTGTACCTCCTGAGACTTGCCGGAGAAAATGGGCACTCATATATAAGGCTTACAGAATGTTTCCAAGGGCATGTTTTCAAGAAATGTGCATATTTTAACATGCAAATTGCTAAAAGGTGCGTAACTGAAAAAAAGATACTCAGAAACGGCAATCACTGAGAGAGAAAGTTGCATAAATAAAGACATTAAATGTTTCAAAGGGCTGCATGCCACTCAGGCCATTTCCACACTAGACTGTTACAGTGCTATTATTCCACTTTCAACATCCAATGGAATCCTGGAGTTAGCAGTTTAGGGAGGGGCCTCAAAGGCTCCTCAAAGGCCTCAAAGACCCCTCCCTAAACTGCGAACCCCAGGATTCCATAGGATGTTGAAAGTGGAATAATAGCACTATAACTGTCTAGTGCGGAAATGACCTCAGAAGGACTATTGTTCACGTGCCCTGCTTGGGGGCATTCCAGGGCCATTTTGCTGGCCGTGGTGAAGAACAGGATGCTGGACAAGGTAGTCGGTAAGATCCAGAAGACCTCCTTTTTTTATTTTGTTAGGCAGGAAGGACACCACCTTCTGCACTAGCTGAAGCTGTCTTTCAGTGAAAAATCCCGCATCAAGAACACTGCCATCACAAGAATGAAGATTTGCATCGGAATGGGAAAGAAAAGGGGACTCCAACTAAGCTATCAAGACCCAAAGGGGTTAAAAAAAACACACAACAAACTAGCCCATAATACAGCTAACTCTGATGGATAGTATTACCAGAAGTAGTGTTAGCATTATTTTACCAAAATTGGTTTTTCAAGTCAAAAGTTACACAAAATGAGCAGCACGCCCGGTCTTCATTAAAAAGCTACAGTTAAGAACACAGAGTATACAAGGTGAGTGGGTGCTGAAATACCAAAGAAACAACCTGACTGCAGTACACATGGTGGAAAACATGCCCTTTGAACCAGGACGGATGGAGCATGGGTTTAGGGAGAGGAGGGGTCTCACAACCTGTTTGACTCTGTGATATCGTCTCTGGTCGAGGAGACCGAGCAAGGTAAAGAATTTCTTCGTGGCCAAATGGAGACGCGACAAAGCCATAGTCTTTATTGTGGCCTCGGAGTCTTTTCAGTCCCAAGGATTACATCGAGCATCAGCAGTGTGTGTGTGAGATGCAAGCTCATGTGCGTGCTTACGCACAAGGCTACTAGCGGTAAGAAAACAGCAATCTTGGAAGTGGGAGCGCGGAAGAGGCGTTCACCAATCCCACCCACCTGCAATTCCATTAGCCAGGGAACAGTGGGGCTTCCCCGGGCTGTCGGAGAACACGGATGGGATCCAGCTGGCTTTGGGGGCTGCCAGGGAAGTGGTGGAGGGCTGTAGATAGATGTGGTCACTCAAAAAACCAAAACAAAGCATTTTTCCTCTCACAAAACAAATTTGAACCCTGCAAGAGAATTACAAAAGCAATCATCAGCCTCATTATCTTTATTTTTTTTCCATTTTCTTTTCTTTTCTTATGAATCATATGCTTAGTACACATTACTATATACTGTATTACAATATTATTACAGTCATCCCTCCACATTCACTAGGGTTAGGGGCACAGGACTCCCGTGAAAGTGGAAAAACCGTGAAGGCCCTCCCAAACCATATTAGTGAGAACTGGGTGAAACCCTCTTACCTTTTGCAGGTCCGTAGTCTTGCCTTTCAGCTAGTGTGCCTGTATGAAAAGAAAACAGCATATTTTTGCATCACCGGATTTGCTCTACATAGCACCCTCTCAAAATCCCCCCTCTTTTTTAAAAATCTTTTTTAAAGTATTTGACTGCCAGTGGAAGAACAGCAGGAGAAGTGGTCTTTCTGCCCTTCCTGGGAAAGGAATTCTACAATCTAGAGGCGACCAACGCAACTGTCTTATCTTACCTCCTTACTGGCTGTGGTTGTGAAGCTGGTGAGCCTACGAGAAGGGCCTTTTCTGATGATCTCAGGGCCTGGGCAGGCTCATACAGATAGCCTCAACCTATATCATATACGGCTTTGTACGTCATAACCAGCATTTTGAATTGTGCCCAGAAATGAACAGGCAGCCAGTGGAGCAAAAGTGTTGTGTAGTTCCTGTAACACGGTAACTGCAGCTCTTTGTACCAACTAAAGCTTCAAAATGCTCTTCAAAGGCATCATTGCATATGGAACATTACAGTTATCCAAATGGGACACTGCTAAGGCATGCGTCACCACGGCCATATCAGGCATCTCCAAGGACAAGTACAGTCAGAGCATTGATTTAATTGTGCAGCAACATTCCCGGTTGCTGGAAAAAACTGGGCCTCTAAGTTCAAAGCTGAGTCCAGGAACACACTCGGCATGGCTCCGAGTCTTCTTCGGGATACTCCATCCAGCATTGGTTGAATTCCTACACCCTTGCTGATCAGGATCATCTGTTTTGTCTGGATTACACTTCGGTTTGTTCACCTTCCTCCAATCTATTATTGATGCCAGACACTGGTTTAGAATGAAAATGACATCCCTGGAGTTACGTGGAAAGGAGAAATGGATTTCGATATCGTCAGTCTATTCTTTGCACCAAACACCAAAACTCAGATTACCTCTCCTCGTGGTTTCATATAGATGTTGAATAGAATGGAGATGCAATGGAAGCCGGAGCGGCGCCACAGACTATTGGCCAAGGAGTCAAACAGGAAATCACCAGTACCACCTTCTCTGTTTGTCCGCTTTGAAGGAATGGAGCCACTGTAAAATGGTACCTCCAAGTCCCATCCCAGAGAGATAACACAGAAGGATGCCATAGCTGATGCTAGTGGAAGCTGCTGTGAGGTCCAGGAGAACCAACAGGGACATACATCCCCATCCAGTTCCCAGTGCAGATTTTCCACCAAGGTGACCAAAACCATCTCTATCCCACAGCTAGATTAAACTTCATCCAGACAATCCATTTCATGCAGCCTACGCTAACTGGGACTTCACGGATGCATTTAACACCAAATCTCATCACCCTCGGCAAGCATGCTCCTGTTCCATAGCAGAGGTGGGACTCATGCAACCCTCCAGATGCTGTGGGACAGCAAATCTCACCCTACTATGCTGTCACGGGCTGATGGGAGTCGTGGTTTAACAACATCTGGAGGGCTGTAAGAGTCCTACCCTGTTATGAAGCCCTAGAGCTGGTGTAGACAACCTTTTTATCTTGACAGAGCACATGATGGGTCAGTGCATGCACACACAGAGCCTTCTGTTTTCCCCTACGCTCAAAAACAGGCACAGGCTCATATTCACCCACCCATGGATACATTCCCTTCGCCGTGTGCTGAAATCAGTTCACACATCCCCCCAGTGCTAATCAGTTTGGCAAGCGGAGCTTCCCAGTGTAAATGGGGAGGATTTCCCCAGCCCAATCTGCCTTGGCCAGTTCTTTCCACAAACAAATGGTTGCCAAGCCAGCAGCAGTGCAGTTGTAGCACACAGTGATCCTGACATATCCTTTGTCCTATTGCGTTTATTATCAGTGCTTATTATCAGCTTCGGCTGATACGCCAACTGCACTCCTTCCTAGAATTAGGCCCTTTCCACATGTGGGGGGGAAACGGGTGAAAACACACTAAAACGGAGCTTACCCGCAGCCGGGTAAGTCCGTCATCACGCAGAGCAGCACAAGCTCGCTGCTCCACAGTCCTCCGGCATCCCAGATGGCGGCTTCCGGTTGGTGGAGGCTCTCCACCAACCAGAGAAGCTCGCCAGCCGGAAGCTCACCCCCAGCAGATCTGCAGGCACGCACTTGCACGTGCCTGCAAATCCACTTCGGAGCCGGGCGACGGAGTGGCACAGGGCCGCGCGCTCCGTGCTTTTTAAAAACCTCGGAAAAGGAGGTTTTTAAAAAAATACGCAGCCCGGCTAGTTCCGGCCGCTCCTGAGTGGATTCTGGTGTGGAACTACAAAAAGCAGTCCACGCCAGTCCACTCTACGGTGTAGAAGACCTCAGTGACAGGTCGCTCTGCACCGTTTCAGAAGCCCGGTATGGAAATGGCCTTAGACAACCTAAAGATAGTAGCGCACACACGGATAACCTCAAGGTTGGACTTCTGCAATGTGTTGTACATTGTACCTTTCTACCAAGTTCGGAAACTCCAACCGGTCCAAAACATGAGAGCCAGATTGGTTACAGATACATCAAGGCCTGAACCTATCACACTGATACTAAAATCACTCCACTGGCTTCCAATTAGTTTCTGGGCAAAGTACAAAGTGTTGGTTATTACCTTTAAAGCCCTACATGGTTTGGGTCCAAGTTACCTGGAGGATCGCCTCCTCCCCTACAATCCACCCCGTACACTCAGGTTCTCTGGGGACCATTTACTTAAGCCAGCCAGGACTAGACCAGCAACGGTCACCCAGAGATCTTCTCGTCGGCTGCCCCTAGCTTGTGGCACGACCTGCCGGAAGAGATTCAACAGCAAAATATGCTGCCTGAATTTAAAAAAAGCACTAAAGACCTATTTCTTCCAGCAGACCTACCCAGTCTATTTTTAATTATATTTGTAATTGTACTTTTGAATGTATTTGTATTTTTAATTGTATTTTTAATTATGAGACATTTTAATTATAGTCTATTCGTATTTGAAATGATTTGCTTTTTAGTGTATTTTAATCATGACTTGCTTTTAGTTGCACTTATGCTGCACCCCACCTTGAGCCTTGAGGAGAGGCGGGTAACCAATAATATTTTTATTGTTGTTGTTATTAGAACGACACATCATCCCTTGCGTTCTCCCCAAACAACCATCTCTCCTGTTGCATCAGGGAGAGGACACCTTTGGCCTAACACCCCCATCACCCTACCTAGCATAGCTAGCGACTGCAAGAGTTGTAGTCCAAAATATGGCGTGTCTCACCCTTGAGGCACAGGGATAGACAGTTGTTCAGGGAGAGCACCACGGGAGCCATGCCCCAAACCCTACGGTAAGCGTGACGCTGAATCTTGGCCACCTACGTTAGGCTGCACAGGAGGCCTTAGTGCTCACAGACCTCAGGGTGCCTGGAGACTTCCTGCCAGCCCAGGCAGAGATTTAGAAACTTTAGAAGGACTCCCATTCCAATTTAGCCTCCATTGGTTTGTAATTAATACAATGTCTCATCTTAACAATAGGCAGAGCTTGGAGTGCGTGGAGGGTGGGCAGGCGGAGAGGCAGGGGCGTGGCTACGGCACGTGGGGGCGTGGCTACGGTACGTGGGGGCGTGGCTACGGCACATAGGGGAGGGCAAGCAAGGAGCTGCGGAGCCCCCCCAAAGTTGCCACCGGGGGCGCACCCCCCCGTCACCCCCCCCGTCCCTACACGACCGACAATAGGGCACACGAATTTTGTGCAGAAGGTTGCAGTTCAGTTTTTGGCACCTCAAGTAATGCTCAAAGTCTGTCGAAAAGTCCAGAGCCCCACAAGCTTTGCACAAGATAAGGTAGTTCCGTTTCTTAATACTTACTGGCCCAGAACTTGAATGGCTAAGTTTGTCGAAACGGAATTTTAAGTTGGACCGTGGAGAATTCCTGCTCTTTAGATCTGTTGGAGCAATTCAATAAAACAATGTTTGTTTTAGATTACTGAAACAAATCGACTGGAAAAAGAGCTGAAACAAATCAACCGGAAAAATTTGTGAACAGTTATGAATGGTTATGAATTCAGGGTCCTTTTCAAGCGACTATTTCCATCAGCTGGCTGACTAGCACACGTAAGCCCTTGAAAGAAAACCATAAATGAGAAGCAACACCCAGTTCAGCTTAGATAAGACAAGGCAAGAGGTGGTGGTTGAGCCCTGATAGATGCTAAGGCCAAGATCCAACAATATACTCCCATATCCAACACCAGTAGAACCAGGACTTTCATTCCCCAGCTTTCAGGGTGTCTGGAAACTGCACGAGAAAAAGGAGTAATAATTCTGAGAGAAAAAGTGGAATCGTGTAGAAACACATTATTGGATCCTGGCCTGGGAACTGAGGCTAAAGCTTAAGAGGTCAAAATTAACATCTAGAGCATAATCTCCTGCTTCTTAGACTCATCTTCTTCCTGTATCCTGATGCTAATACAGGCAAGAGATGAAAAATTGGTATGGTGGTCCATCCCTAGAGGTCTACAGCAACGACCTTCTTTATCACCAGCCATAAGCTAAGCAGGGCCAGGCCTGGTTAGTACGTGGATGGGAGATCATCAACGAATACCAGGTGCCATAGGCTGTATTTCAGAGGAAGGAACTGGCTAAAACCACCTCTAAGTATTCCTTGCCTAAGAAAACCCTATGAGATTCATGGGGTCCCTGTAAGTCAATAGGTGACTTGAAAGGCCGCACGCACATTCATATATGAAGCCCGTATCAGTGAGTTTGGCCCAACTCACCTGTGGGACTCCTGTTCATGATCACCGGTGTTGAAGCAGATGCTAAAACTGGATTCTCATTGCTTTGGGACGGGCTGTAGATAAAGACATCTTGCTTGTACGGGGAGGCTGTGGAAGGTTGGCTGCCCTTTGGGAAGTGAGAGAGATTTAGTTAGTCTTTGGATAAGAATGAGATTCCTGCACCGCAGATGTCACCCGGAAACAAAAACGCATCTTTGTCCACTTCCATGTAACAACAGCTCTTCAAGTCTAGGGCCATTTCCACACTAGACTGTTAATAGCGCTGTGATTCCACTTTCAACCTCCTATGGAATCCTGGGGTTTGCAGTTTCGGGAGGGGCCAGTCGGCCCCTCCCGAAACTGCAAACCCCAGGATTCCATAGGAGGTTGAAAGTGGAATCACAGCGCTATTAACAGTCTAGTGCGGAAATGGCCTAATACTACCATGTTCTACCCTGTGGCCCTGTCTTTTTTCATCCCCAGAAAAGATGCACAGTTTCTTCAACCTTTCCTTATGCAACACGCTTTCTATAACCCTAAATATCCCCCTTGAGTGTTCCTGTTACTTGATATGGGAGAGTGGGCACTGAGGGCTGCACTGCCCCACTGTGAGAACATGGACGATCACACCACTGTTAAACTCTCCACTTCCCTCTTGAATTTTGGGGACTGAAAACCCCCAATTTTTTGCCTCCAAATCAGCGGCGTAACTTGGTGTGGGCGGGGGGGGCGGAGACGGCGCACGTGGGCGGGGTGACGGCATGGATGGGGGGCGATGGTGCGCGGGGGATGGACGACAGAGGGGCGGCACCCCCAAAAAAGTGCTGCCCAGGACGCATCGCCCCCCCTCATCCCTACTCCACTGCCCCAAATAGCCAACAGCATTCTCATATTTTGTCGGCAACGGGGGCTACCGGTTATTTCGCCATGATTTGGGGGCCCACTCATTTTTCTGTCTTTGAAGCCTGCAGAGGTCTTCCTTTGTCCTATTTGTACCTTTTTTTCCAAAGCAGGAAAACTGTCCTGCTTTCTACTGCTTCCTTTTTTTCCATGAAAGAGGGCTTGCTTTGGAAATAAAAATGAGTGGTTTGAAAAAGAAAGGCTTGTTTGGAAGAAAAAGGACCAAAAGGACCATATTGACAAGGCCAATATGGGGGTAATAAAGGGCATTCTCACCCCCCAAAAACAATATGGAGAGAAACGGTCAATAGTACGTGTTTGTGCATGCATGTGTGTGTGTGTTCATGCACATACACGCAAACACATACAATCTATCGGCCAGATTTGGTCATGCTTCAAGAGAACAAATTGAATTTCTTCTCCAAAGTTGAAATTAATGGGGTTAACTTGTGCCATTGATCTCAATGGGCCTGCTCTAAGCACATAACTTAATCTGGACCCAATTCAATGTTTTTTTTTTTTCATTCCAAAGTGAATATATAACTTTATTGAAGAAAATGGTAGCAAGCCTAGTTGGATTAGTGCAAACCAAAATTCCAGAAGATTTTAAACATTTTTAAACCTTGCCCTTGAACTTTTGGGGGCAGGAGGTCGAGGAAGATTAAGAACAAGGAATACTTCATTGGGACCCCAGAGAGATGTCAGTGTCAGCAAAAGAGGTCAGAAGAGGTTGTTGGGCCTGCCAAAGCAACAGCATGTTGGATGGTGGAGCTGGAAAAGCCAAGGAGGCAAATTGTGAACATATTGCTGTTAGGCTATTTCCATATTACACGTATCACACGCGTTATTATTCCACTTTTAACATCTTATGGAATCCTGGGGTTTGCAGTTTAGGGAGGGGAATTTAGAATCCTCAGCCAGAGAGCTCTTTGGCTTCAGGAAACTACAAACCCCAGAATTCCACAGCATGTTGAAAGTGGAATAATTGCACCATAACAGTGTAGTGTTGAAATAACCTCTGTTTCAAGCAAGTATACCATCCCTGAGATCCATCAAGTTGAGAAGGAGAAATCTGCATTACCAGATTTTCATATTCTTCCATGTTTTCACTCTCTCCTGCTGTGCTGCTGAAGCTGCTGGTACTGGAGGATGAGCGAGAGATATTTGATCGTCCATTCTCTTTGAGTTTAATGAATGGCCTGGCAGCAGTTGAGAGAAAGACAGAGGATTAAAACTGAAACTAAACTTTAGCAAATTCTTCCTTTCTAAGGCCCTTTTCACATACCATTTCTCATGTGAAATGGCCTCCGGAGCATCGCACGATTGCGAGGATCGTTTCACATGACGCCCTCGCAATCGTGCGACGCTCCCGAGGCCAGCAGGCAGTGATCGCACAGTATATCATTTTCAGCTTCTTGCTGAAAATGATGCTCGATCATGTGTTGTTCCTGGGCCTCACATGCACTTACCTTCCGTGTGGAGCCTCCAGAGATGCAACCATCGCTCTTCCTCCCCCAGCGCAGCCTGGGAAAGTACCGGCTGCACTGCGGAAGAAAGAGGCAGAGCCCTCACGCTTCCTTCTGGCCAGCACAGAGGTGGTGCGGAGGAGAAGCAGAGGGGATGCGAGTGCTTCTTCCAAGAGGCTTCTCGCGTGATCCCTGAGCACCCATGTCAGGAAAAGGTAAGGTGCGAAAAGGGCCTAAATTTCACCCTTGATTTTGAGGTTTTGAGATACCCAAGCTGGTATTTCTCTTTTCACTTTCCCAGCTTGGTTCACTTTACTGCACAAGGTGTGTACGCTACAAGCAGTGTTCAGTTCACATTTATTTTTCATAACAATGTACATGACCTCACATTGCCATTGATTAAATCACAGCAGCAAAAGATCCCTGTGATGCCTGGAGAATTGCATCAATATTCTGTACCCCCCTCCAGCTTTTCCTATATTTTAATCAATGCATACATGTCCTGACATACCTTGGAAGCAGTATTGGGTGGAGGGGAGCCCCCAAAGACTCAGAATTCAAAAAGGGAGCCAATGGTCCACTTGCAAATTCTGAACTTACTAGTTAAAGTCAAATGGCAGTATGCTGAAAGTCTCTTTCACTGTTATCCTACATGTCTTCCCCAACATATGGAGAGGGGAGTAATGTAACACTGTGACCATAACACTTACACCAGTACATTCAAAGGAATGCATAAAATGGGAGGTGCCTGTCTGTGTGTAGCTGTGCAGAAGGGCATCTACAGGACTTGGAACACCAACTCGGCCTCCCATTCTCATGCAAGGCCCTTATAGTTTTATACTCACAAAAGACTCCTCTCACATATTCTCCTGAATGCATGGATGGTGCAGGGTGATAAGACCAGGCAGGGCTGGCCGATGTGGGAATGCAAGCAGTCAAAGACGTGCAGTAGCCCTACACCTTGGAAATCCTTCTGCCTCTCCCTACTTAGGAATGAGAGAAACCCCCCTTCTCAATTTTGTTGCATGTCTTCAGATTCCTCCTACATTTTCTTCTCATCCATTTATCATGCTGCACTACAAGATTTTGTCCTTCTTTGGCCATTTCCGCCCTACACTCTTATAGAGCTATTATTCCATTTTCAATGTTACCCTGTGTACTGGGGGTCCCGGGAGGGACACCAAAATGTGCTCAACTAAAGGTGGGGAAAATTAGCTCAGAGCACTGCTTAGCGTTACGAGAGGCAGGGTAACGTAGCGAGATCTTGAACCCTATGTCTACGGGGTTGGGTCGAGTCAAGGAGCACACAAAAGTTGAAACAATAAATGATGTTTTATTAAACACACAAGCAAAACAGTGTATGCGACACATTCACACAAGATAACTAAAGAAATAAAGGTTGGAGTGGTATAGAGGGATTTTTAGAGGGATTGCTGGTTTGGGTGATACTTCACCTGTCCTGAAGCCCGGAAAAATAGAGAGCGAGGTTGGGATGTGATGTAACTCAGCACGTGGAGCTGAGGGGAGGCTCGCCAAGCAAAGCAGCAGCAAGGCCGGATGAAACTCGGGAGCGTTCCGAGGAAGGTCTCGGAATCAAGGGATTTTAAAAGAAGAATTGTGACTGCAGGCTATGCCGTACTTGGAGGAAAATAATAGATTTGGAGTTGGAGACAAAGCCTCCAAAAGGTCAGAAACTGAATGACTGAGTTATCGTAGCAGTTCTCAATAGAGTAGCCAGTATGCAAACGCAGAGTACTTGGTTATTGTATAGGTTACCCGTCAAGCTGCCATCGCGGGGCAGAGGCTCTTTTGTAAGTGGCGTGCATACCTAATGAGAGTACTTGCCTGGAAGTCTCCTAAAGCAGTGTGTCAGCTATTTCTGGCCTGCCTGTATTATCCAGGAATATTGCGGCAATTAACGGCCGAGCTTGTTTATATGCTTGTCCGGTGGCCTCGCAAGCACGTGGAGAGGAATAGAGAAGTGAAGCCGAGTTATGATATCAAGAGGATATCTTTAATATCCCCAAAGCTCGGACTAGCCAGGGCAGTAACATCAACCTCTTATGGAATCCTGGGGTTTGCAGTTTAGGGAGGGGCATTTAGAATTCTCAGCCAGAGGGCTCTTTGGCCTCAGAAAACTGCAAACCTCAGAATTTCACAAGAGGCTGAAAGTGGAATAATAGCACTATAACAGTGTAGTGCAGAAATTGCCTTTGTTTAATATTTTGGAATCTGTTCTTCCATATGTTTTCCACGTTTCTAAGCATTCTTCTTAATGTATCCATTTGGCACACGTTTTCCACACTGTGCCCAACTTCCATAAATACACAACTTGGGATACATACAGTTATTTGCATATCATTCAAAAAGAAGTGCCACTTGTGCTTTTATCTCATTAATGGGAAACCAAGAAATAACGGGCACATTCACATGATGAGTCTCACAGACCACAAACTGGATAAATTCATTTTCTAAAAATAAGTTAATACAACTTTATTTTCCATGCCTAATCCTAATGCTCCATGGCCAATGACTCAGTGGGTTTAGGAATGTACCCCAAGCCTGCTCAGTCATGCTTACCTCTCTTTGTTAGGACAGATCTCTGGAGAGCTTGGATTTGAGGAGGCTTCTGACTTCATCTCTTGGGAGGAATGTCCTCCTTCAGAGGTCTTTGGTATTCCTGAGCCACTGTCACTATGGAGAGAGTAAAAGAGATAAGATGGAAATCAGAGACAACTTTCCTTCGGCTGTGAATATTCTTTTTCAACCATTTCCAAGCTAGGAATGGAGGAATCTGGCAAGCCTTCATTTCACACAAGTCCTCCATCTGTGGTATAATCTGTTCTGTCCTATTTATGCATAAGGTCTTTTATCACTCCGCACACACACAAAAATTGTGCATATTTTGTATGTATAGTTATATGCATACGCATGTTTTCTATGCATTTTTAAATTATGCATGTTGTCTCCACTTTTTCAAATATACATATTTTTCATGGAACGTTTTCATTGAACAAAGCATTTTTGTGTGTATTATAAAATATAAGTGCATTTTGACTACTGTTTTACATTTAATTTGTACTTTTTCAATTCTACACATTTCTAGTACTTTCTGAGTGTGATCTGCATTGCAAACTTCTGAAAAGTAAAGATGTCACAGTCTGGGCATGTTGCAGTTTGTGTTTAAACCTGGAACGTATATCGTTGCACTGACAAATAAACAGTATTTTCCTATTTCAAGCTTTAGTATAAAGCTAGGCCTGGATTTATTTGAGGAGCATGGGGGCCAGAGCAGCACTATTCCTTTCTGCATTTTAGGATTAGGGGAGAGCCCCACTAACACAGGGAAAAAATCAACAGGGCTCTTTAGATGCCAGGCACAGTCAGCAAGGAATGAAGGCTGCAGCTGAAACCTCAGCTCAATCATTTTGAAGCAGAGACCTGGCCAGCTTCATATAAAGAAACTAATATTTAAAAAGGTTATGCTTAAGCCAAGGGTGCTTTAAGAAGAACCCTGATTCACCCTAGGCTACCTGGTTCAACCTCCTGGCCAACTGGAAGCCTCCAAGAAGCTCACAAGCCGGGGACAAGGCAATAGTTCTTTGCAGCAGCTGTTTCTCAGCAACTGACATTTGTGGACACACCGCCTCTAAACATGGAGGTTTCACAAAGGCCATTTCCGCACCAGAGTGGAGGAGTGTTTCACTGTGTGTTGTGAGCGGTGTTTTTAACCCGTCTTACTCTGATTTTACCAGATTGTTATATGCATGCCCTCCGGTTTCTGTTGAAGTAATGCAATGAAATTCGTTTGCCGCTTCTGCTCCGTCAATTCTCGTGAAACTCCCATCCTCCTTCCACGCCCTCCCTTGCTCTACAGCACTGCCTCTGATTGGTCAATTTAAAAAAAAAATGCTATGTACTAGCAGAGGTACTTTAGGTTGTTGTGGGTTTTCCGGGCTTTGAAGCCGTGTTCTATTAGTATTTTCTCCTGATGTTTCGTCTGCATCTGTGACTGGCATCTTCAGAGGATATCTGAAGATGCCAGCCACAGATGCAGGCGAAACGTCAGGAGAAAATACTAATAGAATACCGACTCAAAGCCTGGAAAACCCACACCAACCTATGGATTCTGGCTGTGAAACCCTTTGACTTTACATAGGAGGTACTTTAGTTCGTTTTTACAGAAGACAAGCCCCCACCTCTGGTTCACTAGTAAAATTGCTAGTAAAATTACTGTGTCACAAAATGATGCATGTCTAAAAAGTGTGTGACCAACATGAAAAGTTTGGGAAGCTCTGGTCTAGATAGCCAGAAATTGAAAAGCAACTATCCTGAGGACCCCAACGTTGTATTCCAGGGCCTGCCCTGCGTTTGAGGGGCGGAGACAGGAGTGGACAGAAATGATGCCAGGGAAAGGTGGGGACACCCACAGAGAACCACCTCTGCGTGTACACCTTCCGCATGTTGTCAGAAATGCAACCAAACTGGGTTTTCTGATTTACATCAGAGTTTTTCCAGTTTTACAATACATCGGTTTTACGCGATAGTAATCGTGCTAAGAGTTCAAGCCGTGCGAATCCGCAGAGGAAACATCGATACTAATGGGTTTAATGCGCAGACGTAACAGCAAGAATACGATGCCAGTGCAATGTATTGCCCTTGTGCGGAAAAGGCCATAGTCAGTTAAGTCAACAGCCTTTGATAGACTTCTCTTCCTTTTGCCTAACTGCATATTAAAGCCACTTATGTCCAGTGGTTATGGTCACACCATACGGCGGGGAGTTCCATATATTTCTTTCTTCTGTTTTGAGTCCGCTGTCTATCAATTTAAGAGCGCAACAATGAGAAGGAAAAGGCTTGTCTACTGCCCAGTGTAGAAACTAACAGAGACACAGTGTCAACATGACCATTTTAAAGCTGCTTAGAGAAACAATGATTCCAATGTTCACACAAGGAACATGTGTATATCAGCATGATTTATTTATTGGCTTACCATCGAGCCCGCGGTTCTGGCTGGCTTTCAGATCCAGTGTGCAAACGGGGGAACAATCCCGACCGTCTCTTTATGGGACTTCTTGATTGATTTTTGGCTGCTGCCACTGATACTGGAGGCTGAGAAGACAAACAAGTGAAAAACTCAGAAATCTATTCCTTCCTTTTCTTCCAGGCCAAGTTTAACAAACACAAATGTGTGTGCAGTTGTAACTAAACCACAGCCTGCAATCCTGAAGACATGTTTAGTAAGGAGTAAGTGGGAAGAATTTACCCGTGTGTAAACATGTTTAAATTTTCAAGTACAAAGATGAACAATTGAATACTAAATAGAGGATCAGCCATACCATAATACAGTCCTCTCTATTTTTGCATGTGCTTGCCTCCCGCCCTCCAATTTTCCTCTCCCCATTCCCTTGCATTCCTCACCCCAGGCTTCCCAAGCTTGTGCTTAAAAGGGATGTTTTTCCTTTTTTGGGTAAGCAAAATTTCCCTCCCACTGCTGAAGGTCTGTCCTCTCTGTCGCATGGCTGTGTAATGGCTGCTGTCTTTGCTCTACTCCTCCCTTTTCAAGATGGCTCTGGAAGTAAATAGAAGGGACAAGCTATGCTCTTCTCCCTTTGAGGGAAAAGTACCAGTAAGCTTTTTACTGTGTCTTTTTTTCTCCCCTGCTCCCCAGTGCTGGGGCCAGAGGCAAGGGAATGGGAGGGGGAGTTCTGGAGAGGAATTGCGAAGGTGGGAGTTATTCATGATTTTTCCACATTCACGAAAGTTCTGTGTCTCTAACCCTCGTGAATGTGGAGGGGCTACTTCATTTCCAGGTTCTGTGTATGGATATAGGAATGGGACAGCAAAGAAAGCTGACAGGTAGAAAATCCTCTCATTTGAAATGTGGTGCAGGAGGAGAGTTCAGAGATACCATGGACCACAGAAAACAGAAATAAATGGGTTTGACAGCAAATCAAACCCAAACTTGCACTAGAAACCAAAAGAACTAAACTGAGCCTATCATACATATCATGAGATGACAAGGTTCATTAGAAAAGGTAATAATATTCAGTAAAGTTGATGGCAATGGGAAAAGATGAAAACTATGTTACAAGTGGATAACTTAATCAAGGATCCATAGCCCTAAGTTTTCAGTTTCCAGGGGTCTCCTGGGACATTTCTCATTCATAGGGTAAGCATAATTTGAATCTCACGTGACAGCACATAACAACAACAGCAACAGCAACAATAAAAACAAGAAGAAGCACGCTTGGAATTGCGAAGTATGCTGTATATTGCTCTATTTCTGCTCTTTCACGGTCTCCTTTTTCTTCTCTTGCTCCATCCTACCCTCTGAGACAGAGAACTGCCTTGACTCTCCCTACTTTTAATCTGAAAACTTCCAAGCCCAAAATATTGTCCAAATGGGTGCAACAATTTCATAGTTTCACATAGCAAACAAATTTTTATTATAGGACAAACTAATAGAACCATGAAACCGGGAGAAACTTTGAAGAGTATTTAGTCCAGTGCCATGTTGATGTAGGAAATCCACAATTATAGGTCCCCTTTCTATGTCCACTGCTTCCACACAGGGGGTCCTGCATGTCATTGAGCCCCAATACCTCTGACCTTATATCAGATTCCTTCATGTCTGGCATTTTACCCAGCAAAGTGAAGAAAGTTAGTTCTGTTCTCTTTTAAAAAGAATTATGGTACCTTCAGGCTTCACATTGGCCATCTCTGCATTAGGCTGTTACAGTGTTATACTGCCACTGGCCCCTCCCTAAACTGCAAACCCCAGGATTCCACAGGATGTTGCAAGTGGAATAATAGCCCTATAACAGTCTAGTGCAGAAATTACCACTATGTTCCACAAAATGTATGCATGACATTAAAGAAACAGGAAAGCTATTGTGGGCCATGTGGGAAGCCCAATTTCCTCCCTCTTTCCTTTTCTGAAGATGATCTGTGAGCCATTTCATCACCACCTCACTGGCAGTCATGGTAAATATCTCAACCCACAAAAATATTCAGAATCTAGTATGAATCCCAGAAGAAAGAGGGAGTGTTTGTAGGCTGAGAGGAAGAGATGTTCTCTCTACAGTCTGTGTTTGTGTGTATATGCCTGTAAGTCTCCTACTGACTTATGGTGACTCCCATAGATTTCACAAGAGTTTCCTTAGGAAATGTATACTCAGAGATGGTTTTTCCAGTTCCTTCCTCTGAAATATTGCTAACAGCATCTGGTATTTATTGGTGGTCTTCCATGCAAGTACTAACCAGGGTTGACCCTGCTTAGCTTCCAAGATCAGACAGAATCTGGTGCCTTTAGGTTACTTAGGTCCTTATATAGTCTGTGCTTACAGGACAATAAAATGGTGTGAGTGTGCCTAGGGATGGTGATTCTCCTTGTCTGGATTCGTGATGTGAAAATCTCTCTGTAAGGATTCTGCCAAATGTCTCCAAACCTCCCCAATATTTTCCCCATCATTTTTCCATCTCAGGTTATCTTTTGTATGCATCTATAAATCTTGCAAATATGAAACACTCATGGTGAGACGCACACACGCATTGTGAGTGAGACCTGGGAAGCATATGAATTCCTATCAAATTCCTACTCAAAACCAATGAGTTGAATGGAATTTCTTTCCCTCTCTTAATCTGAACATATTCTCATTTGTTTTGTACGTACGGAGAAGGTGGTCTTTGTTACTTCAGCACTGTTGTGAACAATGCCCCCGCTCAAGCTTCCAGGGATTCCTCCACTCTGGTGTTTCTTCTGGCTTCCAACCATGGTTTCCATGGAATGGCTCCGGACTCGAATGGCTCTCTGATGGGTAGGAAGAAAGAAAGTGAAAGATTAAGATCTGAAGCTGGAAGGTACAAATTTGGAATTTGGAAGGTTTGATTAAAATGTGCTCTTTGGTAATAGAATCATCTTCTTGCTTATTTATTATCCTGTGCATTACTTCTGAACACGTTATCCAAGGGTGCCTCCTTGGGGAGCCAAAACAGAGCCATTTCCTTTGATTCCAATGTTCATACAAGGAATGTTAACAACTACACAATCAAAACAGCACCAGCCAAACATCAAGATTTGCAGCAGCAGGGGGAAAAAACATCAGGGAAGAAAACCCTCGACTCATAAAAAGAATAAGAGATTTAAGGTATGAGTTAAAAGGACAAAGAGAGATAGGGACACCAGGGAAGACAAAACAGCCTCAGGGACACCTTCAGATGAGGGCTCTGTGCCTGAATCCTACTTCAGTTCTAAATATAAAAAATAATTCCAGTTCAGGTTGCACGATGTTCTCTGAAAAGCCAAAAAAATAGCATAGCACCTAGTGTTTTCAGCAATCCCTTGGCTTCTTTCTTAAGGATCATTCTGGAGCTTTCCACACCTGGATTTCTCCCAAGATTTCAGAGTTCCAGATTACCGTCTGCTTTCCCAGGGGTATGATGCACGAAATTCACCTCGCACTACTCTGTTACCTTTTCTTAAAAGATGCTACTTTTGCACAGAAACTTGTGCATGCTTCACCTTACCACAGTTTCTCATTCCTTCTGTCCGCCTTTTATGCGGACTAGTGCATCTGGATAAAACACTGGAAAAGAACAACCATTCTTGGTGCACTCCCTGTATGATTAAACTGAGACTCTTTTTTGTGCATGTATTCCTAAGACAGTGACTTAGAATGGAATTATAATTGAATATGGTAAACATTTGCGGATTGGATTTAAACAGATGACCTGATTTTATGTGGGCTCCTCTCTCTCACAACCCCTGTGAGAGTGGGATTGCCTTGGTTTCCAGTTCTAAGCAGACTCCTGTGCATTTCTAGGTTCCTCCTTGCCCACTTAGGTACAGCTGAATGTGCCTGCCTTGTGTGACCATTGGAATCAAATGTGCCTGCCTCACTGGAAGAGACAATGGCCAGAAGGCTATAGGTTGTTTTCCCCTGATTGTGCCAGCACATGAAATTTTAAGACATTGCAGAATGAGGCATGCTCTTAAATCCTGCCCATACCTTTGTATTGGGTCAAGAAAGGCAGCTAGAGGGTCCCAGGCCCAGCTCCATCCCGGCTAGTGGCTGGTATAGAGATGCACCTGAGAGCCATCCAACTATCCGTAAGCACATAGGAACAAAGGAGCAGCTTCTGGCCTGGTCCATCTGATGCCACCACTGAAGCCCACGATTTGGAATTCATCAACACAGGAGCAGACCCATCACACTTCAATACGTGTGTGTTCTGCTTTGGGATTCAAGTGATCATGTCCACTTTCTACATTATGCTGGATATAGAAATTATATAATGGCAAAGAGGCAGAAGAGCACTGAACTGGAAGGACTTCTCAAATATTTTCAACATGGTTTGAAATGTAGATGACATAAATTTGGAGGATGGGGCAAGCTTCTTTTCCGCTGCTCCAGAGACTAAGACATGGAGCGATGGTTTCCAACTACAGGAAAAGAGATTTCACCTAAATATTAGGAAGAACTTCCTGATGGTAAGAGCTGTTCAACAGTGGAATATGCTGCCTCAGAGTGTCATGGAATCTCCTCATTTGGAGGTTTTTAAACAGCGGCTGGATGGTCATCTGTTAGCAGTGCTTTGATGGTATATTCCTGCATGGCAGGAGGTTAGACGGGATGACCTTTGTGGTCTCTTCCAACTCTGTGACTCTACGATTCGATGTGTTCAACACTGATCCCTTGCTTGACTTCTGCTTTCCTTAATGTGTGTGTGTATGTGGTTTCATTTCTGGATCACCATGGATATTGTATCCTCCCCTGCCACTCTGTTCAAGACATGAACATGCATAGAGAACACTACACCTACAAAACATTTTGAAGGTTTTTTTACTCTCAAGGAGTGATGCTGAGGATCTCCTGTAGTGGTATTAGAAGAGAGAAAAATTGTATGACCATCCTCCCTCCCTCCCTCATCACCTTGGGAGGATGGGATGGTTCCTAGCCTTCTTTGGAAAAATGAGTTTGGAGTGAAGTGCAAGGTGCCCAAGGTATTTACCTGTTTGGGTTGATGGACAAGATGGTTCTCCACCCCTACCGTTCCAGATACAGACAGCACCGAAAGCTGAATTTAACACTGACACTGACAATGGCACAGGGTCCTTCCACATTACATTATTATAGTGCTATTATTCCACTTTCAACATCCTACGGAATTCTGGGATTTGCAGTTTAGGGAGGGGCTTTTAGAATGCTCAGCCAGAGAGCTCTTGTGCTTCAGGAAACTACAAACCCAGAATTCCATCGGAGATTGAAAGTGGAATAATAGTACTATAACTGTGTAGTGTGGAAATGCCCAATGACACAGTCTCCTTCTCTGCAGTCTTCCACTGAGGAGTTGAGCTTAGGGGTTATGGGGCAGGCCATAAAACACAGAGACATCTGTCCCAAATGGCTGCCAATTGGTACCCGATGCCTTACCAGCAGGCCCATGGAAAGCTCATAAAATAAAGCTATTGTATCAAAAGGAGAGTGATCATAATGAGATATCTCTCAAGAGACAGGGAAGTAGGTTTACTTCACTCCCACTTTTCCTTCTCAATGTTCTGTTACTCTAGATTTTCCCAATAAAAGGCTGGTAGAATCTGTCTCTGCTTGTCAAGCCTCAGGCAGCAAATTTTCTGTGATGGCTGCACATCTGTGGAACACAATGCCAAGTGATTTGCACATTGCTCTATCAGTACAGACTTTAAAGCCACCTTAAAATACGATGGTTTGAAGTAATTTTTTTTCTTCAGGAATTTATAGGGCTGCTGATCAGATTCTATTTCAAGGTGTATTAGGTAATTATAATTCTGGTTGCTAGCAAAGACTCCTGTTTTAAATGGTTGGTTTGTTAGAATATGATATTCCATTTTATGGAGTTTTTCTTCTTAAATGTCTGTGAGGGCTTCATTCCAGCAGATGACCTAGACAAACTTAAATATATAAGTATTGTACAGTCATATACCCATGTTAAATCTTGTGTGATGTTTTTGCTTTGGGCTGTGCGCACCTGAACATATGGGCCATTTATGCACTAGACTGTTATAGTGCTATTATTCCACTTTCAACATCCTATGGAATCCTGGGGTTTGCAGTTTAGGGGGGAACCTTTGAGGCTACTCCCTAAACTGCAAATCCCAGGATTCCATAGGATGTTGCAAGTGGAATAATAATACTATGACAGTCTAGTGCGGAAATGGCCATTGTACAAGGGGCAGGGCTTCTGTTGAGTCAATGGCTTGCCAGGGAATGGACCTACCAGCTCCCACACCTATATAGCTTCAGCCTCATTTCCTGGAGCTCAGCAACCAAGAGAAGGAAAACAAACATTTTTTGTGCATCATTCTTGTGAGAATATGAGGGAGACCTGTAGAGTTGTGCCACTTCCTATTGTTGTTATGTGCCTCCAAGACCTTTCCAACTTTTGGCAATCCTAAGGAGAACCTATCATGGGGTTTTCTGAGGTTGAGAGTGTGTGACATGCCCAAAGTCAGCCAGTGGGTTTCCATGGCAGGGAATTGAACCCTGGTCTCAAGGGTCACAGACAAATGCTCAAAACACTGCAGGATGACACAACATGTGAGTTGTTGCATTTGCCTTCAACATCAGTTCCATGATTTTTCTCTTGTCAGAGGATGTGAGGGCCTATATCTGATAGGAGAGAAGATGCCGCAGCCTGAGACCCATGGGTATCTACACTTCAACTTATCACGGAGGACAAAACATTTTTTGAATGAGCAGAACAGACTCTCCTGGAAGGACAAGACCAAGGGCATGCCTCTATGGGGTGGGACAATTTCCAAAAACACGAGGCAGATAATTGCAAGAATGTTGCAAGTTTTGAGGTACACAATCAAAACCAAGTTGTCCCCTTAATTAATGATTACAAGGCACAGGAACAAGAGCTTCACTTGTCAGAATGCATGGAAGTGACCTTAGAGGGTTATACGGATGGAAGGACGCCTGCTGATTCCCAAAGGAGGAGGAGATGTGTAGTTGTGGAAAGGAATTCTTGCTTCAGCAGAACAGAAACACTGGTGGGCAGACCTGATATGATGTCTTCAGAGGTCTGCTGTCTCTTCGAGGGGAAGATCCATGATGTGACAGAGAGCTGAAAAGACTCATCAAGCCCATCTGTTCCCTTTGATCTACATTTGATCAAATGGTACTGTAAGATGTACCCTTCAACATATTGCAAGAGACTATGAGGCTCTAAGCCATAAGTTCCAGGGGCACAGGTTATATCATTGCTCTTTCCTGTTGAAGGACATGGCCCACGAAGGTGGTAGAAATGAATATCTGGCTCCACAAATGGTTCAGTGAAGAAAAACGTGGCTTCTTGTGCTATGGTCTGCCTTTGCATGAAAAACTTCTGGCAAGAGATGGGATTTGTCTTTCTTCTACAACCACTGCCATTCCATGCTAATGTTAGGAATTCTTTTCTCAGAACTTCAGATGAGGAAAAGGGAACATCAGTTCAGAAATGTGAAGATTTGGAGGAGGCCTTCTTTAAAAAAATGACCAAAGATTCCAAAAGGAGAGAGAGTAGTAATGGGAGAATTCAGCTACTCTGATATTTGTTGGAACTCACAGCAGTTGGTAAGGATATATTTGCTAAAAGCCTCACAAACCTAATCAGGAGGCATTAAATGATGGAGAGGGGAGACAGTACTACGGAGGGCAAGGGGCACCAAATACTGGGGACAAAGCTCAATGATACAGGGTGAATTGGGTCAATAGCACAAGGACTCAAAATTGAGCAGAAAAAACCAGGAGGGTGTCAGCTGGAGAGAATGACCCATAGTCTTAGATTTCTTAGATGGAAGGGTATAGCCTATACCAAAGTAATAGCTCAAACAGGAAAGGAGGAGCAGTAGTATTGTATGTCAAGAATATGTACACCTGTGAGGAGATTCATGACCTAGGCCCTTTCCGCACCTTACCTTTTTTCGGTGCTGGAGTGTGGAGATCACGCGAGCAGCCTCCAGTGAGAGGCTCTTGCGTCCCCGCTGCTTCAGTTCCGCATCAGCTGCCTACTCCCGAGCAGGTAACGCAAGAGCCCCACCTCTTCCTTCCATAGCACAGCCTGGGAATTTCCCAGGCTGTGCTGGGGCAGGAAGCGTGACCAGTGTGGCTCCGGAGGCTCCACACGCACAGCAAGTGCACGTGGAGCCCTGGAGCAATGCGTGATCACGCACCATTTTCGGTTTCCAGCTGAAAATGAAAAGGTGTGCGATCGGCACCTGCCCTACTCTGGAGCGTTGTGCAATTGTGAGTGGGTCATGCAGATCGCTTCTCACAATCGCGCGACGCTCCAGGCGCCCTTTTGTATGGCAAACGCCATGCGGAAAGGGTCTTAGAGCATGGAAAAGAGGTTGGGATAAAAATTAGCAAGGAGAGAAACAAGAGTGACATTGTTGGGGGGGGTTCTACTATAGGTTCCTAAGCCAGACTGAAGATTTGGATGATGCCTTCCTAAAAAACATGACCAAAGTTTCCAAAAGGAGAGACAGAGAAGTAATGGGAGACTTCAGCTACTCTGATATTTGTTAGAAGCCAACCTCTGCCAAGAATGGACGATCCAACAAATTCTTCATCAGCTTTTTAGTAAATGTCATTGTACAGTAGATGAAGGCGGCAGCAGGGAGATTGGATATTTTGGATATGATCCTGATGAACAGAGAAGAAATGCTAGATTTGTTATACAGAGCCAATGGCAAACCAAACGTACTCTGACACATCCTGGACTTTAAGAAAGCTGATTTCAGTAAGCTTAGAGAAATACTGGGTGAGATTCCATTCTCAGAAATGCTTAAAAGGAAGAGATTTCATTGAAGAGAGTTTCTTAAAAGAGAGATATTGAAGGTTCAGTTGCAAACAAAGCATCTAAAGAAACCATGGTGATGTACAATAAAATTTCAGATGAACTTCAAGTAGAGAGTTGTGTGGATCTTCAAGAGTGCTGTTGTTGATGCTGTTTGTAAAGAATTCCAAATTTCCTCTGTCTGTGGTCCCTGTACAGTGAAGATGTCATCAATATACTTCACCATACAAATGATCTGTATTTGGATTCCCCAAGGATGGTTTGCTTTAGTTTACCCATAAATAAATTAGCATATGAAGGAGCCATGCGTGGACCTACAGCTGTGTTATATTGCATTTGAAAGAAATGCTGTTGTTTTTAACAATAAAATTATTGCATGTGAGGACCAATGTAGCCAAGGCAGTAATAATTTAGGCACAAGATACTTGGTTCTGAATTTTCAGAATTTAGCAACAGCTTGAATACCATCATTACATTGGTATAAAGTGAAGAGACATCAGACGTCAGTATCATTACTGAATATACGTTGTCTGTTTTGCATACTTTAAAAGTAAATCTAAAGTTAATCCTCTCACAGAATGTTAGCATACCCATGTTATCGCCAAACTATTTTAAATATCAATTTTTTAAGATAATGATTAAACTTTTTCCATCCAGTTATTCTTTCTTTTATTCACCCAAGCATGAGTCGATATAGCTTCCAACTGAGGCAGCACTCCATGGCAAAACCTTATGTCAAATGAAACTTGCTTGTCTTAAGATACCACAGGACTCCTTGTCATTCTTGGAAAGACTGATTTATCTGCTAAAGGCTGTCGCACAACATTATATATACACAAATAGAGGATGTGAACATCTCTCAATCTTGAATTCGTTTGATTTCTCCAAATCCCAATCGCATCTTCTTCCCATTCTTGTTTTATATCAGGTTTTTTTCTGTTTTCTTCCCACACTAAATTCATGCAATTTTTGTCCTATGCATTTTTCCTAATTGGTACAATTCAACAACTTACATAATTTATGCAACTTTCCCCCACTGATTAAAGCATTTCTGCACTTTTCTTTTCAATTTTGTACATTTCAGTTGATTTCTGAGAAATGCCCTATTAAGTCTCACAAATCTGCAAACGCTTGAGGTGAAATGCACATCTTCTCACAAGTGTCGGGAGGTGCACAAATGCTGCTGTGAAACCCAATGGCATTTCGTTCTGTCCCTAACACAATAACCACACAAGATTGTTCAAGCTGAAACAAAACAAAATCCTGGTAAGCAGTGTCCTGGAAGCTTGCTCTGAATTCCTGCCCTGATAGAAGCACTTTGACAAGGAAATCAGTGAAATGCTATCCCCAAACAACATTGATATAATTGTCAGGAAGGCACAGCTGTAAAAATCCAGAAGAGGGCTACTTTGGAGATATCTGGACCTGTTTGAAAACAAAGTGAGCCTTCCCCAAAGTGCCCCAAAAGGGAACTGCACTGGTCTAGAAGCTAAAGACTCAGGCCGCAACACCCTCCATTCTGCCGTGGCTTCTGCATGACGTCATTGAGGTCCCGTCCTTCTCCTGTCCCCAGGTGGCACAATCGCAGGTTACATCAGTGATGGGTTTCCCTATCAATGATCCATGATTTTGCCACCATCCCACACTCAGCTGTCCTGCGGAAGGGCAGGAAGTGCAATGGTGGCATAGCCTGGGAAAGTACCTGGCTGGGCTGCGGAAGGAAGCGGCGTGTCCATCGCGATCCCTTCTGCAGGGAGCTGGTCCCGTATGGACGGGACTGCTGCCATCATGCTCCCTTCCCAGCAGAGCTGCTGCCGGGATCCCCACCGGCCACCACTGCAAGAAGGTAAGCTGCAGAAAGGGCCCCAGCTCTGAGCTGCGTGAGCACCACTGCAGCTCTCAGCTTCCAAAATACACCTTCAGAGTGGTCCTTGCTTGCTCTGACTTTGCCAGAGTTTTGGCACATTATGTTTTTGGATTAGACCACCCAGGACCCCCAGGCTAGCATGACCTCACCTACTCTTGATAGAGAATTCTAAGAGTATTAGTCCAAAAAAGTCTCTATTCCAGGCTCTGGTCATTGCAAGCTGCTCTGAAGCCACAGCTGTGAAAGGGAAAAATGAATCCTACCTACCCCAAAATAGTGGCAATGGGGAGAAGTAGCCCACTTCCCCCTCCACAAGTCAATTGAGACAGCACTGTCATTATTAAGGTTGGAAGGAAATGATGTCTTCACCCCCTACCCCTAATGGTGGTGGTGGGAAGTCATTTTGCAAAATCCTCACTGGAGAGACATCCAAAACATTGGAAAACAGAAGCAAGATTTTTTGGCCGAAATGAAGCAGCCCAAAATCAGAAAGCTTGTTCCTTATAGGGCTAGCAGATATCCCTCATCACAAGGAATGTCCCTATTTGAGGAATGGGAAGCCTTTCCTTTTATATAGACTAAATGAGATGTAAAAAGAAAAGTCCTGTATTTCGGGGCACGGGCCGTCATAAAAACAGAATGTAAATTATGAACGTGGACAACATTTTAATTTTACCGAGAAACACACGACAAAGTGAACTGAAGAGAATATTTTCGTTTGGTATTGAGGGAGAACACAAATTTGTCAACCTTGTATGTTAGGAATTCCAACTGTCCTTTATTGTTGTTTTGACAGCCTCGCAACACTAGTATGCGTACACTCTAAGCAATCATGTGTATAGTCTCAGATTGACGGTGTGGTGCTGCCTCATTTTATCCATGCATAGGTAGAAATGTGAGGTGGAGAGGGGATGTATGAACTCTGCCAGTAGCACTGTACAAAATGTGGACTGTTTCGTAGAGTCAACACATTTCCACACTAGCCTGTTATAGCGCGATGATTCCACTTTCAACATCCTCTGGAATCCTGGGGTTTGCAGTTTCGGGAGGGGCCGGCCGGCCCCTCCCGAAACTGCAAACCCCAGGATTCCAGAGGATGTTGAAAGTGGAATCATTGCGCTATAACAGGCTAGTGCGGAAACGGCCACAGAATCCTAGAGTTGGAAGAGACCCCGGGGGCCATCCAGTCTACCCCCTGCCATGCAGGAACACCCGTTATAGCATTCCCAACAGACGGCCATCCAGCCTCTGCTTAAAAACCTCCAAACAAGGAGACTCTCTCTGTGTGTGTGTTTCCGTCACACATATACAGACACTGGCAGACATGCACACGCAGACACGTACAGACACAGAGAGAGAGGGAGGCAGAGAGAGAGAGAGCACGAGAATGTGTGTATGTGTAATGGAGGAGTCACAATGCATCAGTTTGCTTCAGAAAAGAAGATGGAAGTCCAAATATCAGAGAAGGAATTGATGTGGGAAGAATTTTGGAAGCATCCTGAAGGAAAATAAGGACGTGGCTGAGAAGACAAAAGGCATCATTCAAAGAAAGAAGTCAACAGGCAACGCATTCCTACCCTTGTTTACAAAGAAGTAAGTCCCACTGACTTCAATGGGGCTTACTCTCATTCAGGTTGCTTAGTTTTGCTTATCTGATGTCAGGTGTGAGTCTATGAAAACCAGAAAGAAAGAAAGAAAGAAAGAAAGAAGGAAAGAAAGAAAGAAAGAAAGAAAGAAAGAAAGAAAGAAAGAAGGAAAGAAAGAAGGAAAGAAAGAAGGAAAGAAAGAAGGAAAGAAAGAAAGAAGGAAAGAAAGAAGGAAAGAAAGAAAGAAAAAGAAAGAAGGGAAGAAAGAAAGAAGGGAAGAAAGGACGGAAGGACGGAAGGACGGAAGGACGGAAGATTGATTTCTTGTTAACTGCTGTCAAGCTGACTTCAACTTATGGTGACCCTATGAATGAGAGATTTCCAAGACAACCTATCATCAACAGTCCTGGTCAGGACTTGCAGACAAGATATATATATAGAGAGAGAGGGAGCAATCTGTGAAAAGAGGTAACAAGGTGAAAATGAGCATCTGTGGTTTCCTGACATATCCTGAAGAGAAAAAGGCCCTCTATTTTCCCATTTCTTGTCCCATTATATATTTACACGGGAAGCACGCTGAGAAGTAAATAAGCTATCAAGCAGACCAGCAGGGCTGTCCAGAAGTAAAATGGCAGCTGCAAAATTATTCTGACAGTTGTTTTCCTCGCCAGCCCTGGGACATCCTGCAATGCCAAAAAAGAGCAAAAAAAAAAAAAAAAGTCCAATTTTGTATCAGGTAAAACGGCAAGGGGAATGTTAATATTAACACTTCAGGGGCCTTGCAATGAAATGGTGTTTCTGATGGGTGTATGGCTGATATAGAGGACAGTGGGCCATCATTTTAATTGCTAAATGCCAACACCAAGGGGGGGATTGTGCAGCTATGCTGGGAAGGGTTGATGGGAGTTGTAGTCCAACAGCACCTGAACATCTAGTACATTTTTTTAAGTAGTAATTAACATTTTATGTTTGTTTGTTTGTTTGTTTGTTTGTTTTACTCAGGGATGACTTTGCAGGTTGGAGGCTATTTTTAGTAGTTGTAATGCATTTTAAAAACTTACAACTATTATTAATATATTATATATTAATACATTAACACATTCATACATGTTAGTAATGATGATAATAACAAATTAATTTTATACATTTTCCCCTTTCTTTAACTTGTTGTTGTTGTGTGTCTTCAAATCATTTCCAACTTAAGGCAACCCTAAAGTGAACGGGGTTTTCTTGGCAGATTTGGTCAGAGGGAGTTTGTTCTTGCCTTCCTCTGAGGCTGAGAGAGTGTGACTTGCCCAAGATTATCCAGTGGGTGTCCGTGGCTGAGTGGGGATTCCAGCCCTGGTCTCCCAGACTCCTAGTGCAATGCTCAAACCACTATACCTTGCCAGTTCTTCTTTCACTGCTCAGTTTTACTGCATCATCATAAATGAAACTTCCAAACTCTGATCTGGAATCAACATTGCATTGTGTGACTGCTGACAACAAACTGTACTTCATGGAAATCAGCTATGTAACGTTAGGAAATAACGGGCCATCCATATTCACAGTGGTTTACAAAACTTTGAGAGATAGGAGAGGAGCTAAAATTCATAACAAAGGAGACAAAGGGAAATGGAGAAAAGAGAGTCAGGGCTAATCAGGGAAAGGATGTGCATTTATTTCTGTTGGAAAATTCCAGCATTCTCTCTCCCCCTTCCCTTGTTCTAGGGTTTATATGGGGCTTAGCTAGCTTAATTTCTTTTCCCTTTGCATGTCAAAGCCTTTTGTCTTCTCAACTAAAGCCTCAGTGTTGCTTTTGTGTTATTTAAAAGTATAGATATGGCATCCAGGTGACCAGACCATGTGACCCAGGAGTTACCTAAAAGACCACACTTCTCTCTCTTTGTCAATTTTGCTTCTACAACCTTCTCTCTGACCATGCTTTGTCTCTCTACCAAGAAGATGGTGAGTTAAGAATAAAGCTACTATCTTACCTAATCTTTTTGTTAGCCAGTTAGGATCTAGGCTCTCCAATGCATATGTGATGATAAAATTCATTAGTAAACCTTTCATAAGTTTATGACCTTATAAACTGCTTGTCTTGTTTTGCTTTCTAAGTTAGTCTCGGTTCAGGGAAGCTACACAGAGATCGGGACATGCTTTTTCCGTAACTCTGCTAAAAGAAAGCCGATTCCTAACAGTTTTAGCTTTCATACAATTTCCCCCAAAGGGCAAACACCCTGGGACACTCTAACTCTCAACAATTTCCACTGCCAGCTTAGTTATGGTGGACAGCAAGCCGAAACAAAGCAGCCACACTCATGCTGGCTGGAATTCTACATGCACTGCTTAGACATGTGACTACTTTAGTTGCATGGCTAAGTAGTGTCTCCCTGAATCCTGACTTGCTGAGCAACAGCCACTGCCAGGTCTGTTCTTCTGTTGATCTGAACACAGCAGACTGACATTTCCACCCTCCTCCTGCAAGTGATCTCTGGTACAAGGAAGAAATGCGACACGGATCCTGCTTCTGACAGCCACATTTCCTCCTTGCACTGCATTGTCGCTTGTGAAAGTGGGATAGAAGTCAGTCTGCTGTTTTCAACAAGAGCAAAGACCATGTCACTTGCAGGGGCTGCTGCCTGGTAAACCAGGATTTGGAGACTATTACGATCACTATGTTCTCCCTAAACTACTGAATACATAAGGACCATGAGTATGACTCAGTTAGAAATGTGTAACTCTAGGTTACACATTTGTCACTGCGATTGTGAATTCCAGCCACTATTAGTAACTGTATGGCTGTGTTTTCACAAAGCAAATAGCAGCCAATAGGGAGGCTGGTGTTCCAGATCAAGATCACAGCAAGACAGCTTTTAAACCAGGAGTTGCCATGCTTCAGAAATCAGCAAGAGCTCATGTAGAATCAGCTGTCTCCAGAAAGACTATAAATTAAATGATGTGCACCACACATATATGGGTCATTATGGTAAGAGGAATTGTAGGTGTAGACATACAGTCCACAAGAACACTGGTTGATCACTTGGACAGAGACTGGGCGTAGGGTGCAAAGATCATTGTCCTAAGAATCTGTTCTCATTTTAGAAACATGGAACAGTCCTCAGATCTTCAGCCTAGAAAGACAGATGTGAAATTTAATGGTATAGTAATGGTGTGTCTTGACACATAAGTGAATTCACTAGTACTTAGTCAAGGAAGAGATAGGATGAAGTTAATGGACTACCAGTGGAGTTTCAGTGCATAAGTTTCTACTCCCTGCCCCCTTCACTACCCAAGGAATACAGCAATTATGCAAAGTAAGTGTAATTCCTGAAAAAGTGCCTAATTATTCAGATTGCTATATTTAACATTTCTTAGTGCAAAATAAATAGCACAGAATACATATCCAAGAAGTAAACTGCGCAAGATCCATATTCAGGTTCCCTCAGAATCTTTTCCTTGCCTTCGTTACTATTTTACTTTATTTACTTTACTAATCTTATATTCATTTTCCTGATGAGCCCTACCTGTACTTGGGCAGCAGCTACTATCAAACAAACAAACAAACAAACAAACGCATGTTGTCCTATTCCAGAGTCATATGATTCCGTCAAGAGGACTACAATTTTGAGGTTAAGTTTCAACACTGCACCTTTGGTTTTCTAGGACTGAATTAAGCCTCAGCAATCATAAATTGCTATGAAAGCTTCTTTACCTTAAAGGATTCCAAGAATCCCCCATGGCCTCCATTTTCCAGCTTGTCCTCCTCAAATCCCAGGCCTAACATCAGTTGCGTATGGACGTGAAGTTCATCATGGAGGTTATCCAGCAGAGCAGCCCGCGTTCTGTCCTAAGAGCAATGTTAATGAGACAAATGTAATCACTTTTAATGGGCTGTGTTTTCATTCTATCGCTGTAATGCAGGCTTAGGTCTGAGCAAAAATTCTCAAAAGACAAGGACAGGAAATCATTTTGCTCATTTTTTCCCTCCAAGTATTTTTTTTTACAATTTCTTTTGTGTTCTTTATTTTTTTTCCTACACTCCAACTCTCCTGGGATGATACCAGGCTAGAGAAAAGTTGGGCTGCTGCCATCACTAATGATAAACCCTATCCCTGAGCCATATGGAGATTCAGCATCCCCACAAGGAGAACTCAGATTGCGACGTACCACTGGGCACCTGACTATGACTAGTAACTACTAATGGTGAACACCCTCAATCTTGTTTAATTTTGTAAGTTAAGCAGGGTCAGCCCTGACCAGTACTTGGATGGGAATCCTCCAGAGAATACCGGGGAACTCTAGATGAGGCTGGCAAAGAATCCTGCTCATAACCTTATAGATGCATTGCTGCCAGATAAAAACATTTAAAGCATTGGAAAAATAAGTAAGCAAACATGTGCCCGCAAGTCATCTCCCAACATATGGCAACCTGACAAATTCCATAGGAATACTCGGAGGCATTCCTTCTCCTGCCAACGCCTCCCTTTGAATATAGCTTACAACACCTGGGATTCTTTGGCAGTCTTAGCTTCCAAGATCAGATGGGATCAGCTGCCTTTGGGGCATTCAGGCTGCTAAAAACATTGAATGCAAAAACTAAATATATTAAATGTCTAGTCTAAAACAACCCTAGATAACCCTCGGCACCCCTTATGTTGTTGTCCTTCCTTGAACCTCAGGCTTTGAGGGCAATTGCCATAAAGGTTTTCTGTCTCTCAGCCATGCAGGAGCATGAAGCTACAGAAATAACCTTAGACCGTTAGAAGAACAGGATCCCACAGGGGCTGAAGCTCATGAATCCCCTGTCCTAATCTTCTCCTTTCCTTGCATATACACTTTCCTTTAGCACCCAAGCTCACTGGATGCTACAGTGACCCAAATATCCCAGACTGAGGCCATTCCCTGGCTGGCTGGCTGGCCCCTCCCGAAACTACAAACCCCAGGATTCGATAGGATATTGAAAGTGGAATCGTAGTGCCATTAACAGTCTAGTGCGGAAATGGCCTGAGGAGTCCTCTGAGTAAGGAAGTAACCCCGTCTTACCTCAAGCTTAGCAAACTTGTCTGACTTGCAGCAGGCGTTTTCTGCATTGATCAGCTTGGTGAGAAGAAACTCTCGGAATTCTGAGTTCTAGGAAGGGGAAGAAAGATGGCTTAGTAGTAAAGCTGACAAACCAAAACCCACTTCATTTGGCCTATGACCTCAGATGAAGATCAGAAGAGTTTCCTAATACGCTAGACATTGTTGTTCAGGAACACTGTAAAAGCTAAGACCAACCCGCCACCTGAGCCACTCCAGGGGCAACCTGGTTGATCTTTCACTCTGCTGAAACTATTTCAGGTTCACGTGAAACTACTTGGCCCATAGGGTTGATTGATTTTGAAGTGGGGGTGCAGAAAATGGCTGCTGAACAAAAGAAATGATTTTCTAAAATAATTTATTTATTTGGTGGAGGAGGAGGTGAGCAAACCTTCACAGAGTTCTCCTTTGCCAGTTCATTGTACTTAGGCTTTTGAATGCTATGCCAGGGAGATATAAGCTTCAGCAAGTGCTGTCAAGCTGATAAGGGCCATTTCTGCACTAGCCCATTATAGTGCTTTTATTCCACTTTCAACATCCTATGGAATACTGGGGTTTGAGGCCCCTCCCTAAACTGCAAACCCCAGGATTCCATAGGATGTTGAAAGTGGAATAATAGCACTATAACAGTCTAGTGTGGAAATGGCCAAGGTTTCACACAAAGATCCAGCAGCAGATGGAGGACAAGCCTAGCAAAGTACAGAGGCCTGTGAAGAAATCCACAATGTCCGTGAGTCCAAGTTGTTGCCTTCTAAGGTTTTTTGGCAAAAACTGCCCTTTCCAGTGAATCTCTGCTTATTCGCTGCTTCATCTCTTAAGGCCAGGGAAGAGGCCCCGCTAATGGGTGCAACTGCCCCCTGCCCTCTTCACAGAGCAACGACTATGTCCTCATCTCAGTGGAGTATGCAGTGTAGGAATGCCACGATTGCTGGGCTATCACTGGCTATTTATAGCTGACTTGGCCTATTTTCCTCCTTTTTGTCTACCATACTTTTTCCAAACTCTTCTCCCTCCACATTCACCAGTTTGATCTTCATCAGTTTGATTATCTGTGAGGTGCTCGCCTGCCTTACCCCACTTTCTTCCTCACATTCTCTTGCATTTTTCTGGGTGCACAGCAGGAAAGCAAGTACCCAGACAAAAGGCAAGGAAATGCAGAGGTGGCATCTGCATGCCACCCTTCTCCCCTCCAAAGCCCCTCCTCTTATTTCCTTGCCTCTGACCTCAGCACTGAGAACTAGCACTGAGAAAATAGGCAAGGGAATGGTGGGGAGGGGGAGGCTCATATGTCCCTCTGGAGCGGTCTCTTCCCATTCCCTTGCCTCTGGCCCCGGCATGCAAAAAAGGCAAGAAAATGGGAGAGGGGAGTCCGGGAAGTGAACTGGAGGGGGATCATGGGGGAGGGGGGATTATTCGCATTTTTCCCACTTGTGCAAGGATTACCGTCTCCCAAACGCTTGCGAAAGTGGAGGGGCCGCTGTACAATACAGCTAGCTCCTCTGGAGAACTTCATGTTCTGGTTATGCCATTAAACCTCAGTTCTACATGCACTACCTTAACGGTATCTTGCTACTGAGCAAAGGATTCTGTCTGAAGACTCAAAGGAACATTAAGTGCAATTCTCCCCTTGTTGTCCGTAACTCTCAGGGATGCTGCCACCTCCCCTGGTTCACCCTAAGTTGGATGGCAGGAGTGGTGGTAGCTTGACTTCTTTGCAGGGCTGGGAGCCAACGTCCCATGATAGGACAACTGGGATCTTGGCTAAATTTCCTCTGTTTCTACCTTTCCAACTTGGGCCACCTTCAGGCCCATCACCGGAAGGTTGGCTAGCAATCTACATTAATAGGAGGACTACCTCCATCAATTAAATTACAGGGTGATCTGAAACTTAATAATTGGGGAGTAGCTGGGATGGATTACTATTATTAGAAATGGTAGCAGAGTGTTTGCAATTTTAACAAAGCATTGCCACCACTGTAATGGTGACATCAGCAATTTGGCTAAATCCTTTCCAAACTTCTCAGAGAATGACTCAATGGGAATGATTGAGCCGGCTGCCACCACTGAGTGGAGGTAAGACGGCTGTCCCAACTGGTCAAAATGTGGCAAAACTTTGGGCCTTTCCGCACTACACTGTTACTCCGCTATTATTCCTGTGGAATTCTGGGGTTTGTAGTTTGCTGAGGCCAAAGAGCTCTCTGGCTGAGAATTCTAAAGGCCTCTCCCTAAACTGCAAACCCCAGGATTCCGTAGGAGGTCGAAAGTGGAATAATAGCACTATAACAGTGTAGTGCAGAAATGGTGAAATTACCCCAAGGCAGCCCCTTCTCTAATCACATTTCTCGCCTTGTTGTTGCTGTTAAGTGCCGTAAAATCAGTTTCGACTCATGGTGACCCTAAGAAGGACAGACCTCCCAAGGATCCTGTTATTAACAGCTTTGCTCAGGTCTTGGAAAATCAAGGCCATGGCTTCCTTGATTGAGTCAACCCATCTGTAATGTGGTCTCTCTCTTCTGACACTTCTTACCTTTTGAAAGACAGGTGGGCTTGGCAGTGAAGGACCAAAGGAAGGGACATCTTCTCGTGCAGTGACAGCTACCTATTAGAAATGAGAAAAGGAGGTAAAGAAAGCTAAGAAATGTACATAAAATAATTGCACAAGAACATCTATCCAGAGCATCCAAAAAATAAGACAGGAACTGGCTGGCCCTCCAGGTGTTGTTCAACAGCAATTCCCACCATTTCTTATCATTAGCTGTCAAGAGACAAAAGATCATGGGGAGAGGAGACCTGTAGAATTCTCTTTTTCTGCCCTCCCCACAGTTGGTAGCATTTCCTTCCCTCTTCATCCCCATTTTCCAGCTGCAAAGCAAGTGAAGAGGTGGGTGGCATATTGGTGCCATTTCCTCTGAAACTCAGTCATACCAGCCGTGACACAGGTGAGGAGAAACCAGGGCCATCCTCACTCTCAGGTCCCAAAAGAACTAACTTTGGCCCCATGGAAATCTCCCCTCGGCCTGGCAGCACCGCTAAGCCTGACTTGCCACAGCCCAAAGCTGGCATTCCAAAAGTAAATCTTGTACACTTGCACAAAAAGGCCACATGTCTGGGACGGCTCGAGGTAAATTTAGCTTCATCTAGCCTTGGATAGAGCTTACCCTTCGCAAGGAGGGAAGACAGGTTCTCTTGTTTTCCTAAGGAGATGCTTGATGCAAGTGTGTTGCATCCTTCACGATCCCCTGGATATGCTGTCATTCCAGGACACTGTACTGGGTAGTCTGGAAAAGCTACTTTTTTGGAATATAACTTCCATAATCCCTGACCAGCGTGTCCAAAAACAAACAAACAAGGCTTTGCCAAGTTTGTATGTGTACCTGTGTGGAGTGAGGGTGAACTGCAACTATAACCTAATAATGGTGGTGGTGGTGGTAGTAGTAGTAGTAGTAGTAGTAGTAGTAGTAGTAATAATAATAATAATAATAATAATAATAATAATAATAATAATAGTGGAGAATAGTCTCAGAAAGTTCTGCAAATATTTTTCCAAGTGCTTACATTATTTTATTGCAATAAATTTGGAATTCTTTTGAATTATTTATATTGTTTTACTTGTACATAGCTCTGAGATCCTATGATAAAGGTTGAGATATAAATATTTTCGTAAATAAACTGATGAGTGCATGAGGGAAAAAAACACCTCAGAGTATTTCTCAAGGGAATAAAAAATTTGAGCAATTTCATTTCAGCTTTAGTTACTGCATGCTAGAAACAAGGAGGGCGTCCAAATATGTATTGTTTGTTTATTGGTAAATGCAATTACAAATGTGTTTGCGCTCTCCCTCTCTCTCTTTCTGTCTCAATTAGTATTTATCCTAATGGTCAAACTGAGGATGCCAATATGGCACAGGGCCATCCACCCATTCGTTTTATGACTACGTCCTCCGGGCTTCAAAAAGCACAATCTATATTTGCTCTCAGCATGTTCCAGCAGACTAATGCAGCATGCGGGATGGTATTTTTAGCTCCTTATCAGCAGGGCGAAGTTAAAACTACCTGGTCAATACATGACCCAGGCCTCTCTCTTTCCCCACAGCATGCAGGAAGCTCTTGGGATAGGCTAACCTGGTTATAACGGTTATGAAGGAACCCTAAAACACAAATGTTAGTTTAAAAAAATATAAGTAAGAGGAGGGGCCTTGGGAATCAGATCAAATAATAAGGACTAACAAAAAGAACTGTCAAATATAATAGGACACTGTATTATTAGTTCTGCCTAGTACTGAAACTGGGACACCCCTTCCAACCATTAGTTATAGCTACCGGGTCTTGCTTCTATTGGTTTTCTGCACCTAGTTCAGCACCTAAAATTATCTACAGTCTTGTCTAAAGATTCACAGTTGTTCTCCACTTTCCACCAACAAAGGAAACTTTGCACAAGATGGGGTGGCAAAAGGAATCTTGCATTTTCCAAAGGAGGAGGAACAAGTTTCTACCCTTCCTGCTCCTACTATGCCTAGAGACCACTTCAGGTGACACTTGAAGCTCCAGTAAATCTCAGGACATCACAGAGTCAATGATTTTAAGAACAGGTCTTTTCCCTTCTCCTTCCACATTCTTCTTGCTTGATGATGACATCTACAAACCTCAAAAGCCTGCACACATTTTGCATCTTTCTGGTTGGCTTAATAAACGTATTACTCTAATATAAGCTTTGAAATTCCCTAGCAGTAATATTCTGACAATTTATTTAGATGCTGTTCTGTAATGGTCAAAGGGAGCTGATGTAGCGCAGAGCAGTGGTTCTCAACTTTTGGTCTTCTCAGTGCTTTGGGCTTCAGTACCCTGAAGCCCCACCCAAATTGGCCAGTAGTCATGGTTTCTGGGAGCTGAAGCCCAAATCCTTGGGAAGACCAAAGACTGAGAACTACTGATAGAAACCAGCCCCTGTGAGGAGCAGCTTAGGGAGCTGGGTACGTTTAGCCTGAAGGAGAGGAGGTTAAGAGATGATGTTTAAATATTTGAAAAGATGCCATGGAGAAGATAGAGCAAGCTTATTTTCTGCTCCTCTAGAGACTAGGACACAGAGCAATAGCTTCAAGCTATAGGAAGAGAGTTTCCATCTAAACATTAGAAAGAACTTCCTGGAGGTAAGAGCAGTTTGACAGTGGACTATGCTGCCTGGGAGGGTGGTGGGGTCCTTTCTTTGGAGGTTTTTAAATACAGGCTGGAAGGCCTTCTGCTGGGAGTTCTTTGATTGTGTATTCCAGAACGCAGGGGTGGGACTGGATAGCCCTCGGGGTCTCGTCCACCTCTGTGGTTCTATGATTCCATGGTGTAGAGGATAAAAAGACTGAGCTATGAATCAAGAAACTCCTGGTTCATATCTTGCCTATCTCACAACCCATAACTTGAGCAAGCACTCAGCCTGTAAATCACAAGCAGGACCTAAAAACAAACTAAGGCCTTTCTGCACTACACTGTTACAGTGCTATTATTGCACTTTCAACCTCCTGTGGCATTCTGGGATTTGTAGTTTCCTGAGGCCAGATTGCTCACTGGCTAAGAATTCTGCCCCTCCCTAAACTGCAAACTCCAGGATTCCATAGATTGATGAAAGTGGAATAATAGCACTATAACAGTGTAGTGCAGAAAGGCCTTGTGCCTCACAGATGTCACCTTAAGCTGCAGGACTTAACAACTGCAGCAAAAGATAACATGTGACAATCAGTTCGATTTGATATTGACTGCATTTATTAACATTTATTAACCACAGTGTCACCACGGTGTGAAGGTCCCACTGGCCATCTGCTTTGCAACATCTGGTCGGGATGGCTCCGAGGACAAATAGAAGATAACACCCACTCAGGTGCTTAATGAAATGTGCTGCAAATTCACAGAGAGGGCAACAGTTTCTCTCTTTGCATGTATAACAGTACAGAGAGCACCAGCTGCCTGACTAGTAAAATAAATAATTTTGGAAAAGCTCTTTACCTCTAGCCAAACAGGTACATTTTTCACAGCTCCTGAAGCTGTTATTTGTCAGCTCTGAAACAGATGAGCACACAAACTCACATACAGTCTCCTCCCCTGGCCATTTCCATGCTAGACTGTAATAGTGCTATTATTCCACTTTCAACATCCTATGGAATCCTGGGGTTTGAGGCCCCTCCCTAAACTGCAAGCCCAGGATTCCACAGGATGTTGAAAGTGGAATAATAGCGCTATAGCAGTCTAGTGCAGAGATGCCCCCTCCTCTGTCTCATACACACAGGCACACACACTCTGTCTTCTTACTTTGTAGGATGTATCGTCCGTTTCAGAGTTTTCAGCCTGAACGACAATGTAGGCATGGAGAAAATTAGAGGCAATCATATCAGGAACAAAGGGAGTGTTTTCCTCTTGAAATACAATTGCCACAATATCGTTGCCAATGTGTCTCTTTCTCTGAAGCTGAAAAGATTTAAAATGAAAATGGAGAGAGGAAACGTATAAGCAGAATGAACAGTAATAATCCTTAATTCAATATCCTTCATAGCTTTTGGCAGAGCACTCATCGTTCGTGGTTCTCTCCCACAAGCTCTCCTTTGCTGTATACATTTCAGCTATAAAAACATTTATAAACATTTGCCATTTTCCATCTGACTTTACAAAAATATTTATGAAGCATGTATTGAGATTTGGTTCTTCATGTTGCTGTTTGGGTACAATATCTTGAAACAAGCAATTATGGGACAAATTGTATTTGAGTGAAAACTCAGGGGACAACAAACTCCCATGAACAGGAAGGGAAGCAAATTTTGAAAACTTTCAAGGATGATGTCTTACATTTTCAAGGAGTGAATTAGCCCTAATAGCATGTTTTCCCAGGGACACCCTTGGTTTTCAAACAGAAGATGGCTACTTTTCTCCCCCAAAAGACACACTGGCAAACAGAATGCCTTGGGTATGATGCTATGCCATAATTCTGCAATGCTGTGTTGCTTCTACTAGTCCATTGTCAAAGAACAGCACCAACTGATGGCTGATTACTGGAGCTCCATCACCACTTCAAATAGCAGCAAAATTGGACAATCAGACCCTTTCCGCACGCGGTTATTAAGGTGGGCCAATGCATCTTGCCACGGAGGTCTTCTGCACCTTGGAGCGGACTAGGTTGGGTTTATTTACCTTCATTCCACATGTAATTCTGACTAAATGCACCCCCATGTGGTGGCAAAGCGCGCTATTTGAAAACTGGAAGAAATCGGTTTTCCAATTTTCCAGATCGATCCGATTCGTACTTTCACAGTGGTGCAGACATGTACATTCGTGCCAATGCGAATTGGTGGTCAGGGGAGGGCGCATGGGAGGGGCCAGGGGGTAGTATGGACTTTTGCATGTATGCACATATGCAATGACGTACTAAACCATGCAAAAAAAAAGGGGGCCATTCACAGCTGAGGGGGCGGGGTGAGGGGAGTAGCGGGAGCGGCCACGGCGGGGGCAGTGTGGATTCATGAACTCACACTCCTCCGAATCAGAATGGAACATACGCAGTAGCTGTGCGGGAGGAAATGAGGGAAAGTCCGCCTTCTTTCGAGCCCAGAAAATCTGGTAAGAAACGGCATGAACTGATTCACCAGCCTCGTGAGGAAAGGGCCAGAGTCCGAAGAGGCCATTCTTTTGGATCGTAACACCCAGAATCTCCTGGCCATCATGGCCACTAGCCATGCTGACTGTGGATTTCTGGGAATTGTAGTCCAAAAGAATAATTTTTCCAATATATTTTTACATATATATATAAAACATTCAAAAGAATTTGGGTGCTGAAAAGTCCAAGCAAACTATGCCAATTTAGCATTAAGGTAAAATGGCTTTTTCAAATATTTAGTGTACAGGTGGGTTCTCTGCTAAGCAGGGATGTAATTCATCACTAATTTTCTTCTTGAAAGAAGCAATGAGTAACTTTAGCCATCTTCTTCCTGCTGCAAGTAAGACTTTGAAAACCACAGTTTTCTGAGCCTATTTGCAATTGTTACTTATTCTGTGCAACATTTGAATGTGGTTGGCAAGAGCATTTTCCACACAGAAAACTTTAGTTTCTGCATAGGAAATAATATCTTTATGGAGAAATATCTCTATGCAGAAATAGTACCACCTGCACAGAAAGTGCTCTTTTTAGTGCAAATCGGTCACGTGTAAATTTTGAATTGAATGCCCCCAATTACAGCATTTTCTGTGCAGAAAATGTTTTTTCTTGTGCAGAAATTTCTGCACAGAAATATTATTTTCTGCACATAAAATGGTGTTTTCTGTACGTGAGTGTTTTCTGCATGTGAATTTTGCACAAAATAAGTCCTGAACTGCGAAGATTCTTGTCAGTCCAAAGGTCTTCCTAATCAGGGTTTGCCGATACTTGAAATACATGTTTTTTGATCATTTCTCAAACAGCCTTCCACTCCTACTGCTAAGTCAATAATTCTGTGCCCTCATTTGGCATCAGCTGGCATCTACCAAGGCTTGCATACTAAATGGTGGTCCAAAGCAAGTAGGGCTCTAGCAAAGGTTCACAAACATCAGGCATGCTGCAACAGTGAGGAGATCAAACCTGGTGTGACACAGCACATGCTTTACATGCACAAGGCTCCAAATTTAGTCCCTATCAGAATCTAGGTTGCAAAGCTAGGAAAAACATCTCAGCTCTGGAGGGCCAGCGTATGTCTAAGTAGGCAAGGTGGTGATAGGTGGACTGATGCATCCGCTCTGTAAGTTTACAGATTAAACAGAACTCTCCTCCTCTTCTGGAAGTTGTAGTTCCCAGCCAGGAGAAACTGCTAATACACAGTTGAGAAACTGAAAAATCAGTTGCAAAGAATTTCTAATACAAAATTCCAAATTTTGTGGAAGTATTGCAAGAAGGTGAATTCAGAAAGCATCCTTATACTATTGTCTGTTGCTTTTTTTTTCGTTTTTAATTAATTTTATTGTGATTACATTGTATAAAACAACACTTCTCATTGTACATTTTACCGAACTATTACCGCTATCTTCCACTCCTCTCTGGATTTCCATAGTGTTATTTCATTGACATATCAACATTATGCATCGCATTGCACTTGTTAACATACAAGATAGATCCTGCTCTTCGACCCTACTTTACACGTTCCATGATATTCCACTGATTTTTACTTTTAACTGCTCATGCTACCATGAATTAAGAATTATTACCTGTCAACACACTACCCATTTCCAGAACTATTTGCCATTCTTTGTTAATGTCATCATCTGATTTCCCTTTTAATCTCTGAGAGACTATATCTGCATTCCAATTTTCAATAAAAGTTGCCCACCATTGCTCTATTGTAGGTATCTGCTCAGTTTTCCATAGCCTTGCATATTCAATACGGGCTGTCGTAATCATATACAGCATTATTCGCCAATATTTCTTTGCGACAGTTCCATCTAACACATGTGTCATATTTAATAAGTACAGTTCAGGTTTCTTATACTATTGTCTGTTGCTTTGACGCAGCACTGAAGGTGGGATTTGGACGTGCAAACATCCCCACTGAGGTCATGTAATCACAGGCTGGGCACCCTGCTAGAAAGCAATTCACACCTATTCAGTCCCTGCTGACACACGATGCCCACTTCATGAAGGCAAAAGGCACCATCTGTTCCTGCCCTGAGTTCTTTTTCTCACTCAATATTCTATTCAGAATGCAAGGTCAGTTCTCGGTTACCTGCTGTGCATCTCCCTCAGTGAATGGAAGCTTGGTGGAGACATGAAACATAATCTCTCTGTCTCTGAACACCGTGTACACAGACTCCGTGCCCGTCTGGCCATGGGTGACATCCAGACCACCTCGAAAGCTAGAACAAAATAAGAACAAAGTGGGCCTTTGATGCAAGTACGGTAATACTGCTTTCACCAAATGTTAGGGCAATTCAGTCCAGATTGCTTAGAGGAGACATTGGAGATCCCTAATCAGAAGTCCTCCTGTTTGTGTTGTGATGGGGAAAAAATCAGCCAAATTTGAGCAGAGTCATAGGCCGTTTCTGCACCATACCTCCTTCCGTTGTCCTCTCATCGCGATCCTGGTAGCACCTTTGCCGGGAAGAGAGTGCAATCGGAATGCTCCCCTCTGCACCCAGCTGGCTCCCTGCAGAAAGGAGCATGAGTGATGTGCACCTTCCTTCCACAGTGCACCCATCCTCTTTCCTGTGCTGTGCTGGGGAGGGAAGCACCTCCATTGTGCCTCCGCCCCTTCCACATGGCCAGCAGTGACAGGAACATCATGTGATCATGAGCGCTTAACAGATTTACTCCAATACGTGAACATCTCATAATCATGATGGGTGGTGATGGGATGGCAGTGGGACTGTGACAATGTTGTGCGATAGCATGACCCATGGACCACTGTCATTGCGTCCCCGTCACGGGACTGTGACGCCATGCAGAAATGACCATAAAGTCATAAATCACTGTGTTCAAAGGCGCCTCTAGTCCAACTCCCTGCTCACTGCATGATCTCCAGCTAGAATATCCAGCCTTTTTTTTTGAAGACGTCCAAAGAAGGAGACCGCACCATCTCTCTAGGCAATTGATTCCATTGCTAAATCACTCTCAATGTCAAAAAGTTCCTTCTACTGTTCACTTGAAATCTACCCTCCTGTAACTTAAAAACTATTCATCCTAGTTCTACCTGTAAGGCAGCAGAGAACAGCCCTTCCCTCTCCCCTCTGTGACAGCCCTTGAGACATTTAAAGAGTGCATTCACGTCACCCCTCAGTCTTCTCTCCACCTGGTCCTCAACCTCTCCTCCTATGTTTTGTTCTCCATTCTTGTTATCATCCTCATTGCCCTTCTCTGAATCTATTCCACAGAAGCAGTGGATGCATGCGCTTGTGCCCAAAATGCTCTCTCATTTGCAAATGAGGGAGAATTTGGGGCATACACATATGCCTTCCGACATGTCCCTCTGTGCCCTCCCTTGCTGCTGTGTCTCTGCTGAACGGGACCCACTGGCAGGTGCACAGGTGCACTCAAGCTGCTCTTGTTTGCAAATGAGGGAGTCGCTGGGGCACACACAGATGCCTTCTGCTGTGTTCCTTTGCACCCCTTCCTGCTGCTGTGTCCCTGCTGAAAGGGACCCAGTAGCAGGCATGCACGCACATCCAAACAGCAATCTCATTTTCGAATGAGGGAGTGGTTGAGGTGTGCACGCATGCCTTCCACCATATCCCTCTGTGCCCAACCACCCTTCCACATCTCTGAGGAAACAGACCCAGCAGCAGGTGCACATGCATGCCCAAACTGCTCTCTCATTTGTAAATGAGGGAGCAGTTGGGACATGCACACATGCCTTCTGCTGTGTCCCTCTGTGTCCACACTCCCCACTGCTGTGTCCCAGACAAAAGGGACCTGGCAGCAGGCATATGTGCACACCCAAACTGCTCTCTCATTTGCAAACAAGAAAGAAGTTGGGCCACATGAACACACCTTCCACCATGTCCATCTGCATCCACACCCCCTGCTGGGTGTGAAAGGGACACAAGTCAGGCATTTGCAAACATGCCCGCAAACACACTGCACTGCCATGTTCCTGACAAAAGTGACATGGTGGCAGGCGCGCACCCAAACTATGGCCCTTTCTGCACCTTACCTTTTTCCAGCCCTGGGGTGCAGGGATCATGCGAGCAGCCTCGGGCGAGAAGCTCTTGCGTCCCTGCTGCTTCAGCTGCGCACGAGATGCCTGCTCGCTCGAGAGCCCCGCCTCTTCCTTCCGCAGCACAGTTTGGGAGTTTCCCAGGCTGCACTGGGGCAGGAAGCGTGACCGGCGCAGCTCTGGAGGCTCCGCACTCCAGGTAAGTGCGCGCAGGGCCCAGGAGCAATGTGCGATCACGCACTATTTTCGGCTTCCAGCCGAAAATGAAAAGGTGCGCGATCGGCACCTGCCAGCCCCTGGAGTGTGGCACAATTGTGAATGTGTCATGCAGATCGCTCCTCATAATCACGCGACACTCCAGGTGCCCTTTCACATGGCAAACGCTGTGCGGGAGGGCCTATGACTCTGCAGACCAGGGTCTGAATCCTCAGTCAGCCATGGAAACCCTCTGGGTAATCTCAGGCAAGTCACATTCTCTCAGCCTCAGAGAAAGGCAAAGGCAACAAATCTTGCCAAGAAAACCCACATGATAGGGTCCCCTTAGGGCTGCCATAAGTCAGTTTTCAAAGGGCAGAGAAATGATGGCTAGAAAGAACATCCCCCTGTCGGTTACACTTTATTGTTGTCTGCCTCCAAGTCACTTTTGAGTTATGGCAATGCTAAGGTGAATTTATCATAAGTGGTTTTTTTGGGTTTTTTTTTTTTTTTTGAAAGATTTGTTCAGAGTGGGTTTGGCTTCCTCTGACTTGCCCAGGATCACCTGGGGTCTAAGCAGGTATTTGAATCCTAGTCTCTAGAAGCCTTTAATAAATAAATATTTTAAAATTTAACTTTAAATTTAAATATTTAAAACTTAAGTTAAGTCTTGGAGGTCCCCAGCAACAAATTATATTTACAGGGGGTCTCCAGTAAATTTATATTTACAGGGGGTCTCCAGTAAAGAAAAGGTTAAGAACCACTGACCTAGAATATTAGACATTCTGAGGAAGGGTGTGGTATCAACCCAGCCCAGTGCAAATAATAATTATGCCCCGACTCGTGGTATTTCTTCAATGTGAATATCCATTCCATGAGATTTCCATGCAATTTTCAGACCTTATTTGCAATTTGAAGACCCTATTTTGTTTGGAAAAAAAATTGTTTATGCAAAAACATGTGATTTCCTGCACTGAAAATGTGCTTTTGTGCAATCTGTTTACCATTTGTGCATATTCCATACATTTAAGCAACCTGCTCAAAATGCACAAAATATTGGGTTTTTTGGGCACAACAATATGATTCTTTTCCTCCACAGAAAATGTTTTTTGGGGGTAGAAAATGTATTTGGACAGGAATCAGTGTATTTTGCCTAAAATATACCAGAAAATATTACCTTTTGCATAGAAAACAAATGTTTGCCCCTCTCAACAAATATTCTAAACATAAATGAATTTTTCTGGACAGTAGCCAAATAACTCAAACTGCACAGAAGCCCTTGTATTCCTGTGGAGTGGGGGCAAAATCATTGAAATTATTTGTTCATGTGTAAATGAGATAAAGATTTATGCTCTTAGAGGAAAGGTGGCATGCAGAAATATGTCTATTAGGGAACGTTGGCTACAAAAATGTTTATATTATGCAAAGTTGCATACAGAAGTGTGTGATAGGGGAAGCTGACCATGAAAATAAATGTAAATGTAAAAAGTAAATGAAAATGTAAATTCCTAGGTGAATTTTCTTATAAGATCTATATGGTACTAAAAACTGGTGCCTTTTCACTTCTCATGCTCATGTTTCCTTTTGCATTTCTGTTTTCATATTATAATTTACGGGCACGACCCTTTTGTTTTTATAGGTAACACTGACGTCACTTAGAGAATAAATCTTACACCTAATAAGAAAAACTGATATATAAAAATGATTTTTCCGATTTACCCTCGGAAATCCTGGAGTGTGATTGTATCTCCCAATAAACTCAAGAAATTTTTGAATGCGGGACTCTCTTCGTTGTTTCCAAACAACTCTTCTTCTTGTGTCTGTAAATTCAAACAAATAATAACTGTGAAAAATGATGAAGAGTTCTTTTAACTCAAAAATGATGAGTAGGTTTGCTAGAGATTCTACTTTGTCATGTGCTGGCTACTCTTTTGCTCTCAAGAAAACACACAAGGTTTTCCAACCTGTTTAATGAGGTATATGAGGCATAGTGTACAGCAGTTGCTGAAGCTGATATTCTACAATACACACTTGGTTAAACAGTGACACGCGCTCTTACGTGCGCACAATTCCCATTGGTGAATTCTTAGGGTCTTCCTCTAACTCCCAGCAGTTCCCATGTGACCTTGTTTATTTCCATACCATGGTCTTGTCAACCCCCCAAAACTTTTTCAGGTTGTTTCCTCATGCATCTCCGGTGCTATCTCTATCTCAGTTCTTTGTGCATCTAGACCATTTCCGCACGAGACTTGTTACAGCTCTATGATTCCACTTTCAACATCCTACGGAATCATGGGGTTTGCAGTTTAAGGAGGGGCCGCCCGGTCCCTCCCTAAACTGCAAACCCCAGGATTCCATAGGATGTTGAAAGTGGAATCATAGCGCTATAACAGTCTAGTGCGGAAATGCCCCCTCATACACACTGTCTCATACACACATGCACACACACTCTGTCTTCTTACTTTGTAGGATGTATCGTCCGTTGTAACAGTCTCGTGCGGAAATGGCCTCTATCTTAACACTGACCAGACGCATTGGGGTTGGCCCCTTTCAACCAACTCTCCTTCCTCCCTCTCCTTTAATATACCCATTCCTTTGATATACAAATGCACTGTGACACACAGTTCTAGCACAGGTACTCTAAAGCTCATACGTAGTAAATCACTTGTTGACTGCTATCACGCTTAAGAAAACAGAGCCATCCCTTGAGAGCATGGCTGAACACACACAACGATCATTCAGATTTTAGCTGATGTTAAACATATAACACATGCTGGCCTGGAACACATGGTATTCATCCAAGCCTTATGTTGTACCAAGAGGATAACTCATCACAACAATGTTTTACACCAGCATAATCAACAGGCATTCATTATCATGGATGAGTCACATTATCAATTGTGTCATGGAGCACGGCTGACATGACACACTTGTTCAATGTTTTTTCAACCAGGAAGGCTGGACCAAAGTGCTCTCAATTGCCTCCTCCCATCTCCGTTGCCCTTGAGTATACTGTCTGCCTTTTCTTCTGGGTTCAACTGGCAGCAACTCCCAGAAACAGAGGACAAGGTATGCAGAAGTTATTGCTCTGTCTTCCTGGAGTGGTCAAGTGATCAGGAAGCATCAAACAAAGAAAAGAAGCAGAAGGACCAAAAAGTTCCAGAGAAGGGCAGTGGGGGGTTCAGTGCCAGGGGGTGGTCCCCCCCAGTTGCCCAACAGTGTGACTCGTGATAGCAAGCGTTCTCTTATTCTGTTTCTTAATTCTTCTGCAGGTTTACTCCATTTTGCATTTTTTTTATTAAGCACACATAAACAACAATATGACAACATAAAATGAAAAATAAAAAGCAATGCATATGAAAAGACAAACACTATAGAACAAAACTACAAATAACTAAACTACAGCCAACTAAGAAAAACTACAAATAATTAAAAAGTTCGTTCCCGCCCTTGTTGCAAACAGCTCCTACTAAACTATTACACTTAAAGTTAACGCTTGTCGCTGATGGTAATTGCAACCTCATCTATATATCCAGAAATAAATTCACCTAATTCATAAAAAAGAAGAAAACAACAGTAATCAACTCCATATTGCATTCTGTACTCCCTGCATTCCAAGTTAGAGACAAGGATGTCCAAAATTAATTCTGGGATTGATGCATATATACCTTTTGCTCAGCCTCCACCTACCCCAAGCTCTAGATGGTGTACTGATACTTTCCTGTCGCTTGGGAGGTTTGATATTACATTGCTTATTCTGCATTCTGCATTGATATTACATTGCCTATTCTACATTCTTGAGCTTAACTCTTCAGCCATAAGGGTTGGAAACTTTTCCGTATTTGCAACCCTGCCCCCAAACACACATATGTGTGCCCACACTAGATGTAAGATCTGGGTCTCAGCTTTGAATTCTGTACAGCACGCAGCTTCTGCTCTCCACTCCTTTGTCTTCCTAAAGCTTAGCGATCTCTGCTGAGTTCTGAACGAGGCATTCTTGGAGAAGGTGGCACTCCAGCTGATGTTTCACCAATGGGCACTAACGCCCAGAAAAGATTTCCCCAGCATGGTGTACTGAACTACAATACCCCTATCAGCTTGGTAGTGATGATAGGTGTTGTAGGCCCACACATACATAGGGTACCAAGTTGGGAAAGACTGGATTAAAAGACATTCTCCTGCACACTCTCTGAAGTTTGGAGTAAAGCACACATCAGATCATGGAGAAGGCAGAACTTGGAAAAGTTATGGTTTTGAAACTCCTGGAATACCCTGGCCAGCCTGAATAGTGGGGCGGTAGTCCAAAAAGGTAACTCTCCCAGGCTCTGGAAAGGATGAGGCATCACCAACTGAAGAGAGGACTGATAGAGGAATATGCCTTCCATGTTTTGGCTTGGGAGCTCAGAACCAGCTCCAATAGCAGACCATTTCCACACTAGCTTGTATAATGCTATTATTCCACTTTCAAAATCCTATGGAATCCTGGGTTGCAGTTTAGGGAGGTAGAATAATGGTTCTAGTAAAATAATAGCACTATAACAGGCTAGTGTGTAAACAGCCCTAGAGAGTACTTGCCTGTCAGAAGAGACAAAATTGGGTTTGGCCAATGGCTGACTCATTACAAGGCAGCTTCGTGCATACCGTCATGCAAACAAGCCTTTGGAGGTTGTAAAACAAAAAGGTATAATGCACCTGATTGTTACCACAAGGAGCTTTCACTAAGACAGCAACGTCACTCATCCCAGGGAGACGCCAATGACGCTCATCATTTGGTAACAATAGTTGTGACAGGCACCTAATTGCATTTAGACATTTTTGTGTTTAGCCTTTTCGGAACAACAAAAGTCAGTGCTGGCAATTAAGCTTTCTTTGTTATGTAGCAGAAAAACAGGGAGGTGATTAGGTGCCGGCGGGCCAAGGAAGAACAGTCCTGCCTCTTTTTTGGCATGAGTTCAATTGTTTCAAGATGTTTCTACTGAACCTGATATGTCTGACATGGTTTCTTGGCACAGAGAGTTGGATGATTTGTTCAAAAAGATGGCTAAGGGAAGACTCCAGGCTCACTGGGCACAATGGGTAATGTTTTTCCTCCTTTTTAAAAAAGAAAAAAAAATAACTTCTTGCCACTGGCACTAACCAGTAACTGCCTCAAAAAACTACCCATCAGTTTTTTACCACTACACACCACACACCCATACGCAGAGAAACATTTCAAGTGAGAATTTTTACAGCAGGGTTACTCTGAACTGTTTAATATGCACTAAGCAAATGCAAGTATCATTATCGTACTTTCCACACTATTTCATTCCCAGGAATAAATTGTTACAGGTGCAATAGTATTGTTACTCACCTGTCTAAACTTCTGGTAAATCACACCAAACTTGAATGTATTGTTGACTTCATGCTCATCATAGGACACTATCATTTGCGATGCCTGGAACAGAAATAGAGAGCATTTCAATCCCAAATGGACCCATATGAATATACTTTACCTTGATAGTAAAATTAAAGGAATGTATATTACCTATAATTAACCTGTTTTCCCTCTCATGATGGGATTTCCTCAGAGATACATATCCTAGCGATTAAACTTGCAAATTAAGCCTATGTTTACCTTCTAATATACAGATAAGGAAAATCAAGTATTAAGACAGAAAGATGTATTTCACCACTAGGAGGAAGCATCTATGATTTTAAAAATATGATAAATGTATTATCTAGCCTGACACTGAATCCCTCCTTGATGTTCTTAACCGGTTCATTTCTTCCAGTTCTTGAAACTAGGAGACCATCTTGAATGCTGCAAAGCAGCAACTCAAAGGAAATGCATTTCTGTAGGAAATGCAGATTTCCAAAGTTTCTGAACTCAGATGCTGATCTCAGGTGCCTCAGAGAACTGTATTTCCCAAGATTCCTTGAGCCTGGGTATCCCAACTATCAGAAGGAAGCAACGAAAGGACTGCAACCTTCCTGCTTCTGACATGGTTCTGCCAGCAGAAGTGAAGAGAACACTGACGGAAGGCAAGGGGGTGGTGCTGGGGAAGGCAAACGAACTGTAACTACGCAACCCCTTTCGGGGAGAGTCTGGGCTGGCCCCTCTCCCTCTTTTCCTTCTTCTGCCAGCAAAAGGACAGCTTTTTATTTAGGGAGCCTATCAGTAACTTACAGGGCTGCTGAAGAAGGGGCATTTAATGAGTGGAAACTGTCTTTTCCTTATGGTTGTGTCTTGACTTGCTTTTAACTCAACTGTTTTACTATTGTCATCTGTTTAGTTGTATTTTAATATTTGAACTGTTCTGCTTCTAATTTTTTCAGTTACTCTGGTTGAGAGCTGCCATGATCCTACCTTTGGGGAAATGGTAGGGTATAAATCAGTCAAGCAAAGAAACAAAGCTCTCTCCAATACAAACTGAGTTCGGGTGTGGGTTAGGAAGGCCATGAGGCTCAGTGTGGAGTGAAGCTTTTTGAAAGGGGGAGATTTCAGAGATCCTGTGACTCAATCTTTCTCCCATCTTGGTTGCCACTGTCTGAGCTGCTACCTTCCCAGCACGACTCTCCTTCTCTTCCTCACCTTTGGTTTTCTACCCAGCCATTCCCACCTCCCACCTTCCCGTCTATCCACTTCCCTCAGCAATCTGGATCCAAATTGGGAGGGGTTGCTGATACCCCAGAGGACAAGATCAAAATTCAAAATGACCTGGACAGATTAGAGAGCTGGGCCAAGGCTAACAGAATGAACTTCAACAGAGAGAAATGTAAGGTTCTTCACCTAGGCAGAAAAAATGAAATGGGGGACACCTGGTTGGACAACACTACGTATGAAGGGGGTCTAGGAGTCTTGGTGGACCACAAGCTGAACATGAGTCAGCAGTGTGATGCGGCAGCCAAGAAAGCCAATGCGATTCTTGGTTGCATCAATAGGAATGTGGTGTCTAGATCGAGGGAAGTAATACTGCCATTCTATTCTGCTTTGGTCAGACCTTATCTGGAATACTGTGTCCAGTTCTGGGCACTTCATTTCAAGAAGGATATTGACAAGCTGGAACATGTCTAGAGGAGGGCGACCAAAATGGTGAAGAGTGTGGAAGCCATGCCCTACGAGGGGCAGCTTAGGGAGCTGGGTATGTTTGGTCTGCAGGTTAAGGTTAAGAGGGGACATGACAGCCATGTCTAAATATCTGAAAGGATGTCATATCAAAGAGGGAACGGGCTTGTTTTCCACTGCTCCAGAGACTAGGACAAGGAGCAATGGATTCAAGCTGCAGGAAAAGAGATTCCACCTGAACCTCAGGAAGAACTCCCTGATGGTCAGGGCTGTCTGGCAGTGGAAGATGCTGCTTTGGAGTGTGGAGGAGTCTCCTTTGGAATCTGGATGGCCATCTGTGTGGAGTGCTTTGATGCATGTTCCTGCATGGCAGGAGGTTGGACTGGATGGCCCCTGGGGTCTCTTCCAATTCTGTGATTCTATGATTCCTATCCTCTGAGAAGTTCAGTAGCTCTCTGGGCCGGCAACTATCTGAAGCAGTTGCAGTCCCAGGCTATTTTTCCAATATCCTCTTCTACAGTGGACATGAAAACAAAGATCCGGTTGTCCAAACAGGCCAATCCATACCTGTAGGGTTCTCCCACTATATCGTCTCCGTGAAATCAGCCTCTTTTGCTCACCCACAAAGAATCTGAAAGGGCACTGGCATTTCAGTTTTATTCTCTCACAAAGACATCCTTTGATGGCCTTTTCCCTAACCAGTTCTTTCCTGTGGAAATCATTTATTTGGTTCAGCTTCATTCTCTCACTCTCCCCCCTCTGCCATTCTTTTTGTCTTTTACTCTCTATTTACCCTTTTAAAACTGGGGTCAAGAACTGGCTAGGTAGGACATGAAAAACAAGCCTGCTCATGTATCACTGCGTTGTTTGTTCAAGCACCCAGCGGCTGTAACCTCAGTCCCACTTGGCAGTTCTAGGCACACACTGCACATCAGCGAAATGCATCAGCAGAGTTAAATGAAGTTCCCCACCTTTTGACTCCTCATTATCCGATGACTCACTCTTTTGAGGCTTCCAAATTAAGGACAAGTTCCGTTCATTCGACAGGGGTTCTGCTCTCCCCTCAGTTCTTCTGGCCTATGGAGGGTCACTTGGAACTGCTCACGTATGTGCACTGCTTGCAAAGCAAGCTGAGAGAGAAAAAAAGGCGCTAAGGTGGCTAAGAGATTTTGCAAGCTGCATGCATGTGTTTGGTCCCAAGTGAACCTCCATAAGTCCTTCACGCTCCCTACAGGACAGTTCCTGGGCCATTTCCACACTAGCCTGTCGTAGTGCTACTAGCGTATTTACCTGGTGTTGCCTGGGATTTTATTTTTTTATTTTCTTAAGAACTCACCAAACTGCCTTCTCCAGTACCTGTAACTATTCCCCATATTTCCCATTGCAATCTGTATTCAGAGTTATTTACATACACAGTTTGGGTTCCTGAGGGAATACACTGTCCTCCTCCTTGCTGCTAAGCCTCATCTCCATAGCAACTGACCTATTCCAGTGCCTGTGACGTATCTCCATATCCCCAATCCAGTCTGTATTCAGAGTTGTTAACAAACAGAGGTTACGGTTTCTGAGGGAATACGCTGTCCTCCTCCTTGGTGCTAGGCTTTGTCTCCATAGCAACTGGCCTCTTCCAGTACCTGTAACTTTTCCCCATATTCCCCAATCCGGTCTGTATTCAGAGTTGTTAACATACAGAGGCTGGGTTCCTGAGGGAATACGCTGCCCCTTTCTTTTGCTGCTAGGCCTAATCTCCATAGCAACTGGCCTATTCTCTGGCTGAGAATTCTAAAAGCCTTTTGCAAAATTGCAAACCCCAGGATTCCATAGAATCTTCACAGCCAGCCAATCATATGAGGTCTTCTCACCTCACTCAGCCAATCATATGAGGTCTTTGCCTGCCTGACGCAGACAAACAGACAAACTCACAGACCAACATTGACTTTTATAGAGTAGATTATTCTACTTTCAAACTGCAAACCCCAGGATTCCATAGGATGTTGAAAGTGGAATAATAGCACTATAACAGGCTAGCGTGGAAATGGCCCTGGATTCCACTTTTCAACCAATTCCATTTTCCGACAGTGCTCTAGTTCCTAACCTGTCAGAACAGTGGGGGAAGCCTGTATTTGAACAGGATTCAAACACCTATTTCAACTATAGAGAAACAGAATTAAGGAGATTACATTGGCTCATGCCTATTCTTTTGAAAGCCATAATAATGACTCCATGATAAAATCATACTTGTGAATATGTATCACTGGCTTGCGTGTGAGTAAAAAATAAAGTGGAGAGAAGGAAAAGAGCAAGGTATGCTGCCTTGACTCCATCTAAGGAAAGATAGGATATAAAGGTAACAAGCATACTCCTCTGTGTTGGAAACGGAACCATCACGTGCAGTATCTAATCTCTGTTTCAGAGAGAAAGCCAGTATCATCCTACCCTCCAACATTTCACACATGAAAATCAAGACACATGGGGCCAAGGAACAGTGCAGCGTGGTCAAGATAAACCAACATCAGGATGAAGATTATTAATGAAAAGGAACACACAAAACTGCTATTAAGCACAGGAATCCTGGAATTTACTGAGTCTAGGAATGCCCAAAAAAACCTCAAATGAGCTTGTTGGGCAGGGCAAGATTCCACCCTCTCCTCTCTCCCACTGCCATGTCAGCATGGCTCCTTGACACGGTTCAGGAAGATGAATGCTCGTTGATGATATTATGCTTCCCACTATCGCATGGGACTGCTTGCATAGAACCTAGAGCATAAGTAGTGCCTTGGTTTATTGTACCAAGGCAGGTAATTTTGATACTGTAGGTTGCTAATATATGGTTTGTACTTGTTCCTGGGAGACAAGGGCCACGGAATGGAAGTGTGATGTGCTGTGAAGGGATGATGGGATACGAACAATTAGGAAAACAAGGCTGTGTTGCAAAGGATAATGGGATAAGCTGAGAAACTAAAGGTAATCAACAGAGCAAGTACTTTAAGATGTTTTGATGGGTAACCAGATGCCAAATTAACCTTCAGAGGTTGTTTTATGCATAACACCAGGGATGTAGAAATGACTTCTAAAAGAACTGGCAGAAGTCATTTCTGAACTGCTCGCAATAATCTTTGAGAACTCTTGGAGAACAGGAGAAGTCTCAGCAGACTGGAGGAGGGCAAATGTCGTCCCCATCTTCAAGAAGGGAAAAAAAGAGGAACCAAATAATTATCGCCCAGTCAGCCTGACATCAAGCAGGAAATATCCTACAGCGGATCATTAAACAGTCAGTTTGTAATTACTTAGCAATGCTGTAATCACTAAAAGTCAACATGGATTTCTCAGAAATAAGTCATGCCAGACTAATCTTATCTCTTTTTATGATAGGGTTACAAGCTTGATAGATGAAGGGAATGCTGTAGACGTAGCATATCTTGATTTCAGTAGGGCCTTTGACAGAGTTCCCCATGACATTCATGCAAAGAACCTGGTAAAATGCAGGCTGGGCAGGGCTACTGTTAGGTGGATCTGTAATTGGTTGACCAAGTGAACCCAAAGGGTGCTCACCAATGGCTGCTTTTCATCCTGGAGAGAAGTGATTAGTGGAGTGTCCTTGGCCCAGTACTATTCAACATCTTCATCAACGATTTGGATGAAGGAGTAGAGGGCATGCTGATCACATTTGAAGCTGACACCAAATTGGGAGGGGTTGCTAATACCCCAGAGGACAAGATTAAATTTCAAAATGACCCTGACAGATCGGAGAGCTGGACCAAAGCTAACAAAATTAATTTCAACAGAGAGAAGTGTAAGGTCCTGCACTTGGGCAGAAAAAATGGAATGCACAAATATAGGATGGGGGACACATGCCTGGATAGCAGTATGTGTGAAAGGGAGCTAGAGCCTTGGTAGATGACAAGCTGAACATGAGTCAGCAATGTGATGCGGCAGCCAAGAAAGCCAGCATGATTCTTGGTTGCATCAACAGGAGTATGGTGTCCAGATCAAGGGAGGTAATGGTACCACTCCATTCTGCATTGGTTAGGCCTCATTTGGAATACTGTCTCCAGTTCTGGGCACCTCAATTCAAGAAAGACATCAACAAGTTGAAACGTGTCCAGATGAGGGCCACCAAAATGGTGAAGGGTCTGGAAGCCATGCCCTGTGAGGAGCGGCTTAGGGAGCTGGGGATGTTTAGTCTGCAGAAGAGAAGGTTAAGAGGGAACATGATAGCCATGTTTAAATATTTGAATGGATGTCATGTCGAGGAGAGAGAGGGCTTCTTTTCTGTTGCTCCAGAGACTAGGACAAGGAGCAATGGATTCTGGCTGCAGGAAAGAAGATTCCACTTGAATGCAGGAAGAACTTCCTGACAGTCAGGGCTGTCCGGCAGTGGAATATGCTGCCTCCATGGAGTGTGGTGGAGTCTCCTTCTTTGGTAGTTTCTAAGCAGAGGCTGGGTGGCCGTCTGTCAGGAGTGCTTTGATGTGTGTTCCTGCATAGCAGGGAATTGGACTGGATGGTCCCTGGGGTCTCTTCCAACTCTATCTATGATACTATCCAGTCCAGTGAAGAAGTTGCTATCAGCCAAGATCAAGGGGAAGCAGAATGCTAAGCTAGGGAGGTTTGGTATCAACCCAGGCAGGAAGAAAGGGCAATAAAGGCAGAGCAAAGGAGATAACAGTGCAGGAATGTAAACAACCAAAGCAAGCCTGGCAGGATCAGGGCAACTGATGAATTAATGAATTCTACCAATCAATGTAATGAGCGCTGAATAATCATTAATTGAATCTATATAAGCTTTGTCGGGTTAACGCACCTCAGTTTCAGCAACTGAAAGTAATGCCTGGTATCAATCTGTACTTCCTACAATAAAGAATGCTTCCGTTCATGTGTGGTTTCATGTTCTGGGTGTTCCCCCTGCGAAGCAGATTAGAGCCGGGCATCACACCCACTGCTGAATTAACTGAGTGCAAACTATGTTTGCCCTTTGAGCTCAATTGCCACAGTTGAAGTAAGCTGTGGACAAAGGGGTAAAGCGGGATGAGGAAAGAGACACCGGGACATTTTAAAAGCAGCTGAAATATTGGGATGGAATAGGATTAACCAGAGCTGCCCCTTCCATATGGGGACGATTGGAGGATATGCTTGCTTACAAGTTTCATTTCAGTTTTATTAGTATTTTGGCATATTTTTTTAAAGCTCACCTTGGGATAAAGTACAGGATTAAACTTCAGTCCAGTTGCATCATCACAGAAAGCCTGTCCAGAAGTGAATCAAAATTAAGGATTAGGAGAAAGAGTACTGAGAAAGGCAAAAGATAGGTAAATAATGGTTTATTTAGAAATGCTGAAGGCTATTTTCAAGAAGCCTTAAGTTCCTGATACCTATGCACACACACTCTTTTTAACAAAAGAGGGTTTTATTTTGTTTTGAAAATGCCATAGAAGGCAAGTTATCCAATGGGGGAGGATTATGGTATAGGCCAAACTCACAGCCTGGGTCCAGAACTTTTCTCTTGTTTCATCAAAATACAACAGAACAGGAAAGATGCCATGATAACACTGACAGGCAAACTCTTCACTGGAAAGAGTAGGGCCATTTCTGCTCTGGACTGTTATAGAGCTATTATTTCACTTTCAACATCCTATGGAATCCTGGGGTTTGCAGTTTAGGGAAGGCCCTCAAAGGCCCTCAAAGGCCCTTCCCTAAACTGCAGACCCCAGGATTCCATAGGATGTTGAAAGTGGAATAATAGTGCTATAACAGCCTAGTGCAGAAATGGCCCTAGTTCGCCCCACTGGGAAAAGGTTCATATTTCTCCAGCTTTTGTAGAGAAACCTGGACAAAAAGAAACTAGAAAAGCACCTCCCGCTTCTCTTCTGACTCAGATTCTTGCCGAGCTGAAAACAACCTGGAGAAGAGGGAAGCAGGAGAACTGGGAACAAGAATATTTATAGATTCAATTTGGGAGACACAGAACATGGCCATCCTCTGTTGCTGAGTACGCTTGCCAAACCTTGCCAATGTTAGGACACGAGTAGATGAAATTGGGTGAGCCTCTCTCTCCCCGATCCCATTCCTTCAGCAACTCCCATGGGCCATCTGCATACAGCAACATAGCAGTCTTCTTTACTAGACTGTTGTAAGGATTGCTTGGACAACGACTTGAACAAACTCAGAATGGCACGTAACTGCTGTATGCTTCCTTTATCATTATTGTATTTCAACGCAACTGACCTTTGCAATCTGCGGAATACTTGGTAGCTTGCTGAGACCAGCCAAGGGAATTCTTTCATGTAATGTTTTCACTTTAGACCTACAGATAAGGAGAGAGAGAAAGAGAGAGAGAGAGAGAGAGGAAAATGAGCCATACGGACTCAAGCAATAAAACACAAATATGAGGGCTGTCTCTGTAGGAGTGGCACCTAGAAGCACTGCTGTATCTTGGAAAATGATACCTTTTGAGGAACAGGTGGCAATGATTGTTATGGTTATTACCTCCCAATCTTGCCCGCTTTAAAGGATTAATGGTTTGCTTTGGGGGTAAAATGATAAGTCAAACATGTGTGGTTGTTGTTGCTAAACGTGATTGATACTTTTCAATACTCTTGCAGAGGGTTTTTTTTTCCCTCTCTCGGTTTTGGCAGTAGATCAGACAAATAAAATACATCAAGAAAGTAATCATGGAAGACCAGACTTGAAAACCACCACATCCAAATGCAAACAACAAAAGCAACAAACTCCCCACAGCTCTCCCATGAAGTGGTTTCTTAACCCAGCATTCATCTTGTCACCCCTGGACCCCTTTCATGCAGGAAAGAACTTTTTTTAAAAACCTTAATAGGAGTTTTGTGAGACAACTGTGCTGCAATGGATCCTTTTCTTTTATTAAAGATTTTTTAAAAGTTAACAAAGATACATAAAACAAAAACAACAAAACCAGATCACACCGATACATCAAAACACATAACCCATAACCAAACCTAACCAACTTATATACATTACCATCAACATTAACCACACACACACACACACACACACCCTATGCAAACTAAACTAACATTTGTACTATACTGAACTAAATTAACCTGAACTAAAAAAAAAAGAGAAAAAACTAACCTAGCATTTATCTCTTTCTACGGTTTTAAATTTGTTGCTTGTTATGTTTATACTCCTAAATTATCTTAATTTCTAAATTTCTTGAAATTCTTATATTATAAATTTCTATTTCCAAAAATCAATATTATTATCAACTATTTTTAAATACTGTTATTTAATTCCACTATGTTATTCCATGACTTAATTCCGTTAATCAAATTGAATCTATCTTAAATATATTATAGCAACAACTTATAATCGTATTAAGTTCTCTAAACATCTTTCTCAGGATAGTATAAACAAAGACAAGCGCTGCAATGGATCCTTGAGGACCTGCCAGTATTAACTACACAGCACAGAAGATGCTGGAGGTAGCAACCTCTGCATGTGTATAATTACATGCTTGCAGACTGCCTGCTTGCAGGACGTCTGCAAATATGTCGACACGCACACTCCAGCATCCATCTCACAGGCAGCCATTGGGCACACGTAATTTGTAAACAAAGCTACTTTTTGTTGGATTAAAAATCCGGTGACATTTGCCCCAGTTGAAAATACATTTGACGAGCATGTCATGGGACGCCTGGGGAATGACTTGGCAAGGTATGACTCATTCCCTAGGGGACCTGTAGTAAGGGCTGAGTCATGACAGTGAAATCATGGCAAGGAATTGAGTGATGACATGAAGGCAGGTGTGTATAAAAGAGGAGCAGGAATGCTTGCTCAATCTCTGACTCTGACTCTCTGAATCTCTGAGTCTGCACCTGAAACTCTGACGCTGAATCTCTGCCTGTGGATCTGCGTATCCTGTGTATAGATGTATATACTGCAACTGTGAAGATTAAAGCCTCCAGCTATTTTGGATGACAAACTCTGTGTCCATGAGTTTACTAACCAGTGGGTAGAGGGATCAGAGCTGATGCTGTAGTTATACTCTGCTGTACACACTTGTTGCTGTTTTGAAGCTCTGCTATGTTTATGCTTGCCTCTGGGACACTTTTTGTCCAGAGAGCAGCGGTTCCAGGGAGGATTTTGTGCTAGTGCTGTAAATCATCTCCCGTCACTTTTATATGGTTTACACAGAAGACTAAGTTTGTGTCTCTTTTCTGCTAGACCCTGTGAGTGGGCATGATTGTTTAGCTTCTGCCTGGCCAGTCTGATTTTTCTGCTTGACTACTGTTCCTTAGCTTTCCCAAAATAGACCCCCTCCCCCAAAATATGTGAGCAACGCCATTTGGTATTCTATTTGAACTTGGCCATCAGGCAACATCTGGGGCTGGAGTCAGGAGCAAATCTCTTGGGAAGAAGCCAAAGACCTCAGCGAACTATGAAGCACCCCGGCTGAAAAAGCAGCATGGCCAGACTGCTTGTCCATGGAACTTTCTCTTTTCTAGAGAAGTTATGGTTACCTGCCAGGGTTTAGGGAGCTGCATTGACTACCTGTGATGCCTCATCCCTTCATACATACTTTAAAAAAATAATAAATGCACCCCCAAAGCAGCCAATATGATTCCCAAAGCCTCTTCTGGGTGTTCCTGGCCATTTTGTTATGTTTGGGGATCTTTTACACCACCTGGAAGGGACCTATTTCCCATCTAACACTGTAAGATCAGGTAGCTAGAGAAATGCTTCTCAAACTGATACGGGAGACTGGCAATTAATTTTTTCCTAGGGTATCAGGGACTGGCAGTATATTTGTGCCCTTTGGGTACAACTGTTTTTTCTTTCCTGGACATTTTCCAAGGACTGGCAGCCTTAGAAACCAGCACTAGTCTAGGTATCACTTCTTTGAGTAGCACTGAGCTAGAGTGTCTAAGGAGACATTCTGTGATCCATTCTCAGGGCTTTGTCACACCAGCCTGTTGTCTTACAGCAACTGTATTATTTAAGGAAACAAAACCATACTGTTACAGAAATAATGGCCCTTTCCGCACGAGACGCGTGAAGCGGTTCATGCTGTTTCTTATCGGATCCAAATAACGCGGGCTTTCCCTCATTTGCCTCACACAGCTCCTCCATACGTTTCCTTTTGATTTGCAGAAATGCAAGTTCCTGCGTCCGCACTACTTTGGCAGCGACCACTCCCACTACTCCCCTCACCCTGCCCTGGTGGCTGTGATTGGCTTATTTTTTTTCTTTTGGGTTGGTATGTTTGTATGTACCTATGTAGGTACGTATTTGCCGGTGTATAAGAGGCAGTTTCCCTGCCAGAATGCCTTCTGAAAATGAGGTGCCAATATGGTAACTCCCCCTACCCAGGCAGAGCAAAGTTGAGAGAGTCATCTCACACTCCTCGCTCATCTCTGCCCCGCTGTCGGCACGATCCTGCCCCAGGAATGGGGGGCAGGAGCTTCTTACACACACACACACACACACACACACACACAGCCTCTTCTTTCTGCCTGGGCAGGGAGGTCCCCCCACCCAAGCAGATAAGACAGGAACCGGGAACAGAATACTAAAATATTTTTTCCTAAATAATATAGTCTGAAAATAGGGTGCTCTTATAGGGCAATGTGTCTAATGCCAGCAAGTACAGTAAAACGTTTGCAAAATAGAAAACAGCTCTCTCCTTTTAACACGCCTGTGCTGTGTTTTGTCCGGTTACTCCATTTTCTAAAGTCTGCTGAACAAAACAAAAAATGGCGCCTGCCTGTCCTTTGCTGGGCGGGGACAGCTGGAGAAGGTGAGTACTCCCACAGCCCACCCCTCGCTGCCCACCAATTTGCACTGGCGCAAATGTGCGTATCTGCACCACTGCGAAAGTCCGAATCTGCTCGATCTTAAAAATTTGTTTTGGATTTTTTCCGGTTTTCAAATAGCGTGCTTTCCCACCACATGGGGGCGCATTAACTCGGGATTACGTGTGGAACGATGGTAAATAAAGCGAACCTAGTTCACTCTCACGTGCAGAACAGCTCCGTGCCAAAACACATTGACCCATGTTAATAACCCTATGTGGAAAGGGCCAATCGTTATCACCTTGGCTCTGCAATAATACTATGCTGCTGGTTGGTGACACGTGTTCTCACAACTGTACCACCTTGCTGACTCTGTCTACCTAAAACATGTGCTATATTTTTTTTTTTTCTTTGCACAATTTTAGCATATCTAGAGATTTCCTCCCCATAATTTTGGTATTGAGCTTTCCTGCTACACCGTCATTTCAGCATTTCACTCTTCCGGAGTCATGGTTGGATTTCTCTTTCATCATAATGGAGTAACTTTGGCCATTTCCGCACTACATTCTTATAGCGAGATTATTCCATTGTCAACATCCTATGGAATCCCGGGGTTTGCAGTTGAGGGAGGGGCCAGCTGGTCCCTCCCTCAACTGCAAACCCCAGGATTCCATAGGATGTTGAAAGTGGAATAATAGCACTGTAAGAGTGTAGTGCGGAAATGGGCTTTAGCATGTTGGTGACCAGCAGGGCAGTGTAAGTGCACAATGATTCCAAAATCATGTACTGGTGAATGGAGTCAAAGCCATGTTGTTCACCTGCCCCATGATTCTTCTTTGTCCAGACACCAGAAATGCAATGAGCTCATCCTGCTTGGGGACAGGGAGGGGAAAGGGGGAAATGACACTATTGACACCACATGACTGCTGCAATATCAGAACTGCAGCAAAAAGGAAGGGATTGCATGAATAGGAAATAGTGGAAGAGCAGCGTTACGGGAGCCATTCACAGGTATTTCTCATGAATGAAAAGAGACAATCCAGTAATGCAATCCAGCAACAAGAGTGACAACAGGATGTAATAAGGAGTGATCAAAAATGGAACTGAGGCCATTTCCGCACTAGACTTTGATAGCGCTATGATTCCACTTTGATTCCGGCTAGCCCCTCCCGAAACTGCAAACCCCAGGATTCCATAGGATGTTGAAAGTGGAATCATAGCGCTATAAAAGTCTACTGCAGTAATGGCTTAAGTGAGTCCACTTGTGCGATAAACCCAGAATGCGATAAAGCCCCTAGATGAGTTTTCCATATCACCCTGGACATCTGGCTTTTACCTGGATTCTAGACATGTTAGCTGGGACCTGTTTATACCATATTTGGTCTGGATTCCAAGCTATCTTTTTGTAAAACGGTAAGTCTCTAGGCCTTGCACAAGTCAAGATAACAGCTCAAAATGTGGAGGCAGTCTTAGGTCAAATTAATTTGTAAAAAACAATCTGCACAGGAATTTCAAGCAGGAGGAAGACAAAAGAGGGTGATTCAAGAAGTGGTGCACAAGAAGCAAGGGAAAGCTGGTGCAAGGTGAAGCAAGGGAGGGAGTTGGAGGGGTGGCACAGCAAGTGTTGTGAGCAGCGGTGCACAAGAAGGAACCAAGGAGCACACGGTGAGGATGCGAAGTAAGACAAGGAAGGGAGCAGGAGATACGTAAGATAGGAGAGTGAGTAGTGAGAGCAGCAGAGCACAAGAAGCAAGAGAGGGATCCACTGTAGGGGTGTGAGATATGGACCAGCTGGAGAGTGTCCAGGGGAGGGCAACCAAAATGGTGAAGAGTCTGGAAGCCATGCCCTATGAGGGAGGGAGCTGGGGATGTTTAGTCTGTAGAAAATGTTTAGTCTTAGGGAGCTGGGGATGTTTAGTCTGTAGAAAAGAAGGTTAAGAGGGGACACGAGAGCCATGTTTAAATATCTGAAGGGATGTCATGTCGAGGAGGGAGTGGGCTTGTTTTCCGCTGCTCCAGAGACTAAGATAAAGAGCAATGGATTCAAGCTGCAGGAAAGGAGATTCCACCTGAACTTCAGGAAGAACTTCCTGACCGTCAGAGCTATCTGGCAATGGAAAATGCTTCCTCCGTGAAGTGTGTTGGAGTCTCCTTCTTTGGAGGTTTTTCAGCAGAGGCTGGATGGCCATCTGTTGGGAGTGCTTTGATGTGTGTTCCTGCATGGCAGGGGGTTGGACTGGATGGCCCCTGGGGTCTCTTCCAACTCTATGAGGTGAATGAGGGAGCAGAGACAGTGAAGGGTATAAGCAAAGATCAAGGGAAAGGAATACCACAGGACTGGAAGGAGGGGCAGAGTACCAGAAGCAAGAAAGGGGTGTCCAACAAAAGTGCAAGGAGAGGCAAGGAGGCTATGAGAGCAGCGGTAGAGCTCAAGAACCAAGGAAGTGCCAGCTCGAGATGCTGCGGATGGAACCTGGGAGGCTCTGGATAGAAAGCACACGCCCTGCCACTGCTGCTCCTTGAGATGCTCATCTATTTACTGTACAACTGCCAGTCTTAATTCTGTGTGATTATCAGCTATTGAAGCTGATACTGACAGGAGAGATGGAATACAGAGACAGCAGAGGGGAAACAGCTATATCATTGTGGGAGAGGCGAGTGCAACCTTGCTTCGAAGCTTTTAACTTGGAGAGCCTGGCTGCCCGCAGGGTTGAAAGCAGCACTGATGAATGCCAAGTAAATGAATTGGGGAGGGAAAGCCATCCAGGACTTGATCGATATTTGTCAGAATGTCTCCTCATTGCTATAAAACATTTCCTGCAAATAAAGAGTTGGGACAAAACCAAAACCAAATGGCTTTTGCCTGTTCTTCACTTGCTGGCAAAAGGTCTGCATGCTCTTTTTTTAATGTAGGAGAGCCTTAAAAAGTATGATATTTTCTGTATGCCTGCAGTCCAAAGGAATATTGTCCATTCTGATAGCTCAAGGCTCCATTATCTTATTCAGATGTTTGTATTGAGTATCTGCCTTCCAGCCAACTGGAAGACTAGACTAGAAATCCACCAGGATCTTGGAGATCCTTGAAAGAACAGTGAGGAATAGTGAAGTCATGCTTTTCCTACTATGCTAGTTCTGCCTTTACCCTAAAGGAAGATGTTTCAGGTACCCTGGGCTGGAACCTTAAATCTGCCCACCACAGACAAGAGTAGAAAAGTCCTGCTGCATCAGACGGAGACTTAAATCAAATTACAGTCAGCCCTCCACATTTGTGGGTTTGACTTTCATGGATTTGATTATTTGCGGGTTTCTCCAACCCCTGGAGTGGGCCTTAGGCATTTCTTTTCGTCATTTCCCTCTCAGTGGCTCCAATCAGGCCATGAAACCCTTAAAAACCTATCTCCTTGTTCAACAGCCACTGCCTGGCCAGATAATGATGGCTCACGGCCCAATTTCTCAGCACCACAAACCCTCTCCCAATGCCACACACACACACACAACAAGGAAGGAGATGGGTAAGAGAAAGGAAGTATAGGGCCAACCTCTTCTTCCCTCTCCTTTCCCTGACCTGATTTGGACGCTGGGTGTTCTCCCCACCCTGCCTTTCCACAGACACACAGACACATTTTGCTATTTGTGATTTTTCCACTTTTGCAGGGGTCCTGTGCCCCTAACCCTTGCAAATGTGGAGGGCTGACTGTATTAGTTCCAACCCCTGTGAACTCATTGAATCAATGACATCTACAGTTCTGATTTATCACGCTCCCTTTGAATCAGTGAGTCTACTGGTTGGGACCAACAATTGGATTTAGGCCCTTTAGAGTCCATCTGATTCACAACCTGTTTCCCAAAGTGCCCTTTTCCCAAAGTTGAATCTCCATCTCTTTGATTACAAACTCCATCACCCCTTCCGGAAGAGCCAGGGTGTGTGGTCAGGAAAGATGGGAGCTGTGAGTCTGAGAATATCTAGGGACTCACAATTGGGCAAGAATGGCCACTGGGAAGACTATAAGCATCTCTTCCCAGCTATATGCCTCCATTACCTGGGACTATTAGACAGACGTACTATCTCTGAATGCTGAGGGTCTCCCAAATGTCACAGCATGTAGCTGCCAAAGATGGATACAAACTCATGGACACTCTTCAATGAATTTGCCCATTCTTCCTCTTGTCTATGCCTTCTGGCTGCTTCCCATCCTGTGGGAGTAAATTCTGAAATTTATGTGTGGTACGGGAAAGTGTATTTCTTTTTCTTTTATTTCTCTCTCATGTATAAAATGTATTGGTTGTCTCTGAGTTTACATGTTACAGAAGAGAAGGAGAAAAGCCTTCTCTCCCACTACTTCCTCCACATTGAGTTTTATAAAACTCTTATCATGTTCCACAGCCCTTAGTTATCCTTTTCCTAAACTGAAAACCCCTGAAAACTTCCTATTTTCTTCAGCCCTGCCCCCCAGCGGACCCCTTTCCAACACATTGTCATCCTGTGTGAATGACACAACTAGAACTGGAAGTCCGTCTTCACATAGCCCATATTTAAAGTGTGGAATCTGGGAGTCTTGGTAGATCACAAGGTGAGCATGAGTCAGCAGTGTGACATGGTAGCCAAGAAAGTCAACGTGATTCTTGGTTGTATCAGTAGGAGTATGGTGTCTAGATCGAAGGAGGTAATGGTACCACTCTATTCTGCTCTGGTTAGACCTCATCTGGAATACTGTGTCCAGTTCTAGGCACCTCAATTCAAGAAGGATATGGACAAGCTGGAATGTGTCCAGAGGAGGGTGACCAAAATGGTGGAGAGTCTGGAAGCCATGCCCTACGAGGAGCAGCTTAGGGAGCTGGGTATGTTTAGTCTGCAGAAAAGAAGGTTAAAAGGGAACATGATAGCCATGCTTAAGTATTTGAAAGGATGTCATATCAAAGAGGGAACAGGCTTGTTTTCCACTGCTCCAGAGACTGGGACAAGGAGCAATAGATTCAAACTATAGGAAAAGGTGATCCACCTGAACTTCAGGAAGAACTTCCTGATGGTCAGAGCTGTCCAGCAGTGGAATATGCTGCCTCAATGGAGTGCGGTGAAGTCTCCTTCTTTGGAGGCCTTTAAGCAGAGGCTGGATGGCCATCTGTCAGGAGTGTTTTGATGTGGGTTCCTGCATGGCAGTGGGTTGGACTAGATGGCCCCTGGGGTCTCTTCGAACTCTATGTTTCTATGATTCCATGAATTCACTCTCCAGTGAAGACTGGAGTTTAGGGCCCTCAATAGCTAACAAGTTAGAATAGCCATATATCACCCCCCTGTTATCAGAGGCAGCATTCTTCTGTTATCTGTTGATGGGGAATGCAAGAGGAATGGTGTTGTACTGCCTTTGTATCCTCCCAGGTATCTGGTTGTCCACTGTGTCAACAGAATGATGGACTACACAGGCCTTTGGTAGGATTCAGCATGGTTCTTCTGAACTGTACACAAATGGTTCAGTGGTGGGCCATTCCATAACACACACAGCCATGCCTTCTCCTAGGTTTTCAAAAGCAATAGCCCCTGGGACCAAGACTGAGAGAGCTCAAGACTGAGCAGGACAAAGGATGACGTGTCACCACTTCAGATACCTGAAGGACTAGTTTTCACAAAAAAGTAAGCAAAGATTTGTCCTTTGTTGTTTGAAATGGTAGGGCTAAATCTCACAGGCTTAACTTACCAACAGATTTCAGCTGAACATACTAAAGAGACATATTTTGATGGTATACCAGGAGTTCAAAAATAAGACCATTATCTGACTTATGTGGATGGTGCTGGAAGTCTTCAATAAAAGATTTCAACAAGTTCTTCAAAAAGAGTCCATACTGTACATCGAGACCCCAGAATAAAAGGCAGGATATAAATATTGGAATAAATAAATAAATGAGGTAGCCACCCATTAGTGATGCTCTGGTTCTGGATTTCCAACACTGAGCAAATGGATAGATTAGATGGTTTACAAGTCCCTCTTCCAATGTTATGGTCCTATGATTCTGCCTATAGAAATAGTAATATTTAAATTGCTGTAAATTCTTTAACGTCGTCTTATTTGCTGATCCCAATCCTTATATCACTAGATACAGAGCAGGACATAAATACTTTAACTAATATGCCTAGAAGGTCATGAAAATAACACTCAATCATTAAATAAATTTCACAAGTGTTTTTCACTGGATCACAAATGGCTTTTTCACTTACTGTACCTGAGTATAATCCTTAGGTATTCAATCCCATCTGCTTCTTCACATTTAATGGAAAGGATTAAATTTCCCAGGCTGCTGGCTGTGCAGTAAAAATTTAAATGATCCTAAAAATAGAAGGGAGGTGTTAGCAATGTGAGGAAGGAGCCCATGGGGAAAGCGAGAACTTTGATCCTTTTCCACTTTCATGACTGCTGCTTCTGTGTTGGTCTTCAACACCCAGGCAGAATTAGGGATGATTCATTTCTGCCTTAAAAACATCTCCCAAAACACTCCGTCATTTGGGAAAATGGAAGCGCTTGTTTACATTCCACTTAAACATTTCAATATTTAATGATGTTGATAATGATACTAGAAGCAACTCAAGACAGAACAGCCGCTCTGAACGCCGCAGTGCAGATCTAACTGTGGCAGGACAAACTCAGAAAATTGCTTAGGATTTTTTTCCCCACCAAGCTCACATTTGAGGTTAATTGTGGCCTGATTCATTTCCCAGTGATGTCAAGAGAAGCACAATCCAACCCAATCCCTCCTCCAACACCTATCTTGAGTTTCTAATGTGTGGACCTTCTTTCACATAGCAGGATACACAAGTCATAGATAACAGTCAAAACATGTAATTCATCTCTGAAATAAACTAACACTATCTTACCCCAAAATGTGGATAATTAAGGGGTTCACCCCCAACGCCAGTGCCTCTGTGAAACAGTGGGGAATATTAGCTCAAAGAGGAGGGCTGCAAGAGGAGGGTAACCCTACAAGATCTTTTACACCTATGTATATTGGTACTAATGCAGGGGAAAACCATCCAGAGGTTCAAAAGTAAGCTTGTTTGTTTTGTTGAGGGAATTAACAATTGCACACACACAAGATCCAAGAAGTCTGGCAATCACACAAGGTTAACTGAAGGAAAAGGGAGGAAAGGTTTGGACAGCGAGAGTTTAGGATGAAGTGGGTGATATTTACCTATCCAGAAGTGAAGAGACGAAGTGTTGTGGTTCAGACCAAGGGTCCAAGGGTAGTACCGGCACGAGAATCAGAGCAGCAAAGTGACAGCAAAAGTACAAGTTATCTGGCTTAGAGCCAGGGTTTAAATATTCTTTTACTGTCCTGAGGGGGGAGGGTGTTAATGGCTCTCTGGCAGAGTAGACAATGGAGTCTGCAGAATGGACAACTGGGTACGGAATGAGTTATGGTCCTAGCAATAGGTAACAAAGGAACAGACAGGAATCATTATAGCTCCTTAATGGTGGGACAGGTGAGGTGACAAAAGGAGAGTTTCAGTGGACAAAGGGAGAAAGTCAAAGACAATCAGTCATTCGGTGAACGCAGTTTTGTGCACTCTTGTTTCTAAAAGTCAAGTCATTGAGGGACATTTGCAATTCTGTTATCTCTGGAGTTTCCCCGACTATGACCTAACTATGCCCTGAGGTCTCAATCTGTCCTAATTTTGCAACACGTGCGTGCAGCCAGTTCCTCTTTGCCAGCAGGCTCCCAGTTGTAGCAGAAATATAATTTATATTTCATGCCAATTAAATATTTTGCCAATTAAACCATACGATAGACTGGGGGTGTATGGTCTGGTGTCAAAACCTAATTCATGACAATCAAGGCCATTCACACTTTCTACCCTCTCACAGATGAACCAGAGACATGTGTGGCCAAGCAACACAGCGGAGTCAAGATTAAGAGCTTTTAATCTGGAAGAGCACACAAACTGGAAGAGACTGCAGAAGTTTGCTTGTGCCTGAGTCTAGTGGGGAGAGGAAGATTGTGCCCTCTTCTCTCCTCTCTCCACATCTCGTTGAAGGCAAACTACTTTTGAACTCTGAACGCAGTTTGCATCAAATGAAGTAAACAGATGACAAAGAGGGAAGGTTGCAGAGGGCAGAAAAACTGGGACACTTTACAAGAAGCTGAAAAATGGGATGGCAGAAAATTAATTGGGATTGTTCCTGACCAACTAGAACAGTTGGAGGATAGGGCATTTATGACTAATAGTAATCAGTACAGTGCTCGGGCCCAGCCCTGGTTTTCCTTGAGCAGCAGCAGCAGCATCAGAGTACAACTCTGACAGCCCCAGGAATGACAGCAAGAGGGCTGGAGATGTCCATGCTAGTCACCCGGGATCCTGGCTAGCTCTTTGGATGGGGGAAAACAAGGCTAAAGGCACAGAGGAGACACTATGTCAGGCAGAAGCTCACATATCAGCTTATTCTTGAGAAGGGAGAAAGCATACACAAGAGTGGAATCACAGACTTGAAAGGGACTGCAAGGACCATCTAGTTCAACCCTGCCACACAGGATGCCTCTGAAAGATGCCCACCCAACCTCTGTTTAGAGGCCTCCAATGAAGGAGAGTCCAAGGCAGTTTATTCCACTGTAAAATAACCCTTAACGTAAACAGGTTTTTTTCCCTCCTAATGCTTAGGTAGAATCTCTTTTCCTGTAATTTGAATTCATTGGTTTGTGTTCCCATTTCTGGAGCAGCAGAAAACAGGCTGGATCCATCTTCTGCATGGCATCCCCCCAGATATTTAGAGTTAGCTGTCATATCACCTCTCACTCTTCCTTTTCCAAGCTAAAACATATCCAACACATCCTGCATCACACTACTGGCTCATATTTAGCGTGTGGTCTACTAGCTAAACCAGTTTGTGGTCCCCTAGGTTCTTTTCATACGTATTGTTGTCAAACCAGGAGTCACCCATCCTATATTTGTGCATTTCATTTTTCCTGCCTAAATGTATATTTATATTTAGCCTTGTTTAAGTTTGTTTTGTTAATTTGTGCCCAGTTCTCCAATCTGTCAAAAGTCATTTCAAATTCTGACCCTGTCATCTGGGGTACCTGCTACCACCACCACCCCAAATTTGATGTCATTTGCTTAATTAAAGTCATTCATAAAGATGTTAAATAACAGCCTAGGACAGGACACTGAGGCACACCATTAGTCACTTCTCCCCAAGATATATTACATCCACGGCACTCCCCTGATCTACCAAGTTTGTAACTCAATAAGAAAAAAAGGGAGAGAAATAAGATTAATTTGGTAGCACTTGTTATTGAGAAATTCCTCTTGGCTCTGGGTAATCACAGACTGCCTGTGTAATGATCTGTTCTAGAGCCCTTTCTGGTATCAACGTCAAGCCGACTGGTGGCAGTTGCTCAGGTCCTCTTTTTGGCCCTTTCTGAAGATGGGGACAACATTTGCCCTCCTCCAGTCTGCTGGGACCTCTCCTGCCCTCAATGGCTCTGAATTACATCTGAAAGTTCTTTTAGTACTCTTCAATGCAGCTCATAAGCCCTGGGAACTTGAATTCCTTTGGAATAGCTGAGTATTTCTTACTATCTCTTTACCTATTCTGTGGCCCCCTATTGCATCATTTGCTCTATTTTCACCAATTAGATCACTGTTTAGGTTCTAACTGCTTAAGCAGACTGCCAAAATAGGTCCAAGGTGGGATCCAAGGGAAGGACAAGACCCCCCCTCCCAATTTCTATAGGTTCTCAGTCTGAGTGTGTCCATGCTGGAGCCACGCTCTAGCCCAAAGCCCTTGCTGAATTAGAGAATGAAGAAATACAAAAGCTAACTTTAAAAAGAAACAGAAAACGTTATTGTCCAAAAGCCAGTGAGCAATTTGCAAAACCGAGGCTAAGTGAGCATGCTCATCATTTTCCACTGACCTTTCCCAAGAAGTGTTTTCTGTATGCCCTGGCTTCACCTTTGCACTCCAGTTTGTAGCCATAAGTACTGGGGCTCAGCGGCTCCTCGTCTTCTTCACAGATGCTGCTGTCAGAGGAGGTGGGGGTGCTGAGATTCTCCGGATCTTCAATCCAGTAGCCCCCAAACTGGGGCAAGATGATTAAAGGATAGGGGCTGCCTTTCTCCAAAATCTAAAAAGAGGCAGGTAATTATACATGGCTCTGGCGTTTCCAAGAGCCAGCGCAATGCAGTGGTTTGAACATTGGACTTCCACCCTGGGGACCAGGCTTTGATTCTCTGCTTGGCGATAGAAACCCACTGGATGGCCTTGGGCACGTCACACTGTCTCGGCAGCAGAAAACTCCACGATAGAGTCGCCTTAGGGTCACCATAAGTTGGAAATGACTTGAAGGCACACAACAACTGGAAATTTTAGATATTTTATGTCAAGCTTGGGAAGCGAATTGTCAAAAATTAGTCTGCAATTTTTGAAAAACAGTTTAAAAACATTAACTGTGTAATAGTAATTGGCATGTACTATTACAATAACAATATTTTGTATTGCCTATTGTTATTCTTGTGTGTCTTCAAGTAATTTCTGACTTATAGTAACTCTGAGCAAGCCTATCATGGGGTTTTCTTGGCAAGATTTCTTCAGAGGACCTTTGCCACTGCTTTCCTCAGAGGCTGAGAGAGTGTGACTTAGTGAAGGTCACCCAGTGGGTTTTCACAGCCAAGTGGGGATTTGAATCGTGGACTCCAGACTCATACTCCAAGGCTCCAACCATTACACCATGCTGGCTCCCAGGCTGTCTAATACTAATGTGTTATTTTCCATTGCTTTTAATTATTAATCTTAATCATTATTTTATTGTCCAACTAGACCAGATGCATTCCATTAATTGTTGACTGAAGAGTCAATATGAAGGTAAGTCACATTGATTCAACGGGTTTACTCAAAACAAGATTCGGACTAATCTTTTATAAGTAATTAGGGACCATTATTCATTTTGCAGAAACAAACACAACCCTCTATCATTGTGTTACTTTTTGAAAGGAATTACTTTTAAATTACTCCCAAAGCAATCTAGTACAAGTAACACCATGTACAGGCAACGTGTAAACTTCATGTACTTGAAATGTGTCACGTCCAATTAATGATGTAAAGAATATTCAAAATTGTTCTCATCCTTGACAAGAATGGGTGTGTTGATACACTGAGGCACCAAAGGATTAAGACAAGCTGCCAAGAAAATTATCAACTGGCAAGATTTTTGACATTTAGGGACTTTCTCTGATGTTTCTGTGTTGGTTTGTTGTTATTATTTTAAATTGATTCCTTGTGCCTGCAAACATTTGAAGCCTAGAGTAAAGACCAGAGGTAATGAATCCAATACAGTTGATTAGCAGGACTGGGACGTTTACCAGTCCTGTCTTCATTTATGGATGCAAAGAAAATGTGGTTTGTCAGTGCAATGTTCTCTTTAACCTTAATTGTCATTTGGGAGTGATTTTCAGGGAGTTATAGTGCACAGGGCAGGAAGAGTTAATGCTTCCTCCCCGCCACATGTGACATGTATCAAAATTACCCCCGTTCTATAATTAGGCTTGAATGGGCCTCCCATTGGATCTTGTGGGACACTTTATTCCAAGCCTAACTGCTGTGAGGAGGTGAGGAAGCCACCATCTAGTTAGGGAGGCCCTGGAGCCCATGACATCTGGGCCCTGGTCATCCCCCCGAATCATGATGATTGACAACACCTATGAACGCACAAATGTTTTGCAAATGCAGATTCCAAAGCACATTTCCCATCCCATTGTTTTATAAGGAGAAAAGTCTATTGATTAATATTTCTGGTAGCTTTCACTCAGAATTCTCAAAGAATTCTGTATTTTTTTTTTCCCTAAGTACCTACCTCATCGATGCTGGGGTAGGGTATGTAGTCCTCCTGGAAGACATCCGAAAAAGAAAAGGGTACCATTATGGCATGTAGGATATGACAAGTTGCCGTATTGGGGAGGGGTACAAAATGAGCCCAATTTTTACGGGAGTTCAAATATTAAAGGAGAAAGATTTGAACTTAAGTTTGTAGATATCTCCTTCCTTCCATCCTTTTTCCCCTCTTATAGCAAATGAATGAAAAAAAAAATCATTGAATCCATCTTATCTGTCAGAACGAGTTTCCCAGCATCTGGAGAATCAAAGCCTTAAAAAAATAGTTCAACACACAAAAAGAGATGTTGGGGGCAGTCTCTCTTGACATCAGCTGGATTAGGGACACTCCCTCCGTATTGTGTTTATCTTTGCATTTTCAGCCCTGATTTTCAGCAATGCTATAATCCTACTGCCCGTACCATCACACTATTGTTCTGAGCCTGGCTGCTGGGGTTACTGTGAATAGGCAACTGAGGCATGGAAGATCTTGAAAAAGAGCACTGATGCTCCCTGACAGGAAAATTCTCTCCCCTGTCTAATACCTTTCGGTCAGCAGGAGGGGCAAAGAAATAGCATGCAAACCTGAAAGAGAGTCTATCACAAATGCAAAGTGTTAGAAGTGTAAAGTGTGCCCTCCAACTGGACTGCAACTCTCATCACGTGTCAACACATAGGCAATGGTGAAAGGTGCTCAGAGTTGCAGTCCAGCACATGGAGGGTTGCATTTTGCCCTGTGTCTGTGGCCATTTCCGCACGACGGGGCTGTCTCGCTACGGGAACAGGATGGCAGCAGTCCACAAGTCATGCTTTTCCATAACGTCATCATGGTTCCGCTGTCATCTCAACCCCACCCATTGCAATCACAGGATATTCAGTTCACAGAATAAATTTGTCAAGTGCCCACAATCCCATGATGCTCCCATCCTTCCCAGCCATGCCAGAGGGCAGGAAGCACGATGGAGGCACTTCCTTCCCTGGTGCAGCAGGAGAAAGAGCCCGGCCACACTGCAGAAGGCAGGCGTGCGTCGCTCGTGCTGCCTTCCGCGGGGAGCCGGGCAGGTGCACAAGGGAGCGTTCCTGTTGCACTCCCTTTCCGGCAAAGGCGCTGCCAGGACTGCAATGGGAGCACAACGGGATCAGCTAAGGTGCAGAAACAGTCTGTATCTTAAGACCTACTGAAGAGGCTCTTCTCTAGACTCCTTCACCATGGGAGCCCTTCACTATGTGACCCTCTTCTATTTGTTCGTGTCCCATCTCCGACATATTTTATTTGCGGACTCTTGACTGCTGTCAACACAGTTGTTATTCTGTGCTTCATTAGTGCTGCTTTAGTAGTGGAATTCTACACTTGCAGGGGGTTCGTTCCTCAAAGATCTTTCCCACCTCTGTGCTTCTGATTTCAGTGCAGCTCAAAAGCCACGTATATGCTCAGACATTTTAAAGTGTGGTGCTAGCACATATTTAGTTTCTTCAGCCCTTTTTATGCTTCTGGTTTCTTTATATCATGAGATTTCATGGTTTTATTTTAAGATATACGCTCTGTTTTGGTCTATAGTGCTTCTTGTATTCCACCTTGATACACAGAGGTGAGGCACTGTTTAAATATTCCACAATGAAACAAATAAGTCACAAACAAATAGGAGGTTAGAAGCTGGACTCTTACCATGGCAAGGGAGCATGACACAATGACAAGAAAATGATTTATTTTATATAATTCATAAAATAATCCAAAGAAAACGAAAAAGAGTACATTTTCTCCCGAAAAGCTAATATTTATGGCCTGTTAAGAACTGCCTCTCATTCACTGCATAAGTCAAGTCTCTCAAGTCATTACATTTTTCCTTGACAATCAAAATATAAGAAAAAGCCTATTGGATCAGACTACGGCCATTTCCTCACTAGAGTGTTATAGCGCTATTATTGCACTTTCAACATCCTATGGAATCCTGGGGTTTGCAGTTTCGGGAGGGGCCGTCTGGCCCCTCCCGAAACTGCAAACCCCAGGATTCCATAGGATGTTGAAAGTGCAATAATAGCGCTATAACACTCTAGTGCGGAAATGCCCCATGACCATCCAGTCTACCCCTTCACTTCACACAACCAGTAATTTATACCAGGGGTAGGCAGACTTGAGTCTTTCTACATCTACACATTTCATGCCACCTCTCAATCTTCTCTTCTCCAAGCTAAACATGCTCAGCTCCCTAAGTTGTTCCAGACCTTTTACCTTTTTGTTGACCCTTCTCTGAACATGTTTTGGACCCCTCAGTACAATATCCTTCCTGAACTGTAAAACTGGACATAGAATTAATGGCAAGGTCTTCCTCTCTTGCCAGAAAGACAACCATGGAAAACGCAACTGAACAGAGGAATGGATGAAATGGTTTTAGTCCGGAAGAGAAGCACCTCACTTTGTCCCACTTGTGTGATCTACACAAGGCAAGTTAAGAAGAATTTTGAAATGAAACAAACCTTATTTCTCTGGCTTCCACTCCTTTGCTCTTCTGATTTAGGTCCCTGTTTTGGGGTGAGAAGGAATGATTTGGTTAATTATTTTGAGACACACCTCTGACAGACATCTGAGTGTACAGTCTTCATTACGAATACAACTTCAAATGCATGCTGCTTCATAGAAATTAAATCTGGATGAAATCCCTATCATCCATTTTATGGGACCATTTCTCATTGTTCAGGTCAAACTAGACATTAAGAGAAAGGCAGGAGGCTTTTTCCTCCTACAATAGGATTTCCTCAGAGATACGTGCCTCACTAATCAGACTTGCAAATTAAGACTGTGTTCGCTTTCCAGTGACCAAATTACAAAGCAAAGGACACTAATTGCCAGATATGAAATATGAAAATCCTATGCTGTGACAAACATGCATTTTTCACTGCTTGAAGGAGCACCTTGTTTAAATATGTGCTAAATTAGATGGAGAAAATACAGTTTGCGAACCATACGAAGTTTCCCAGAGTCCCTCCTATCTATTTTGTAAACTGGAAAAGTTCTCCCTGTACCTATAGGGGTTGTAGAAGGCATTTTTTATCTGTTTTTATCCCCTCCCCAGCTGCTGAAGCCTTTATGAAACCAAAAGTGATTTCTGGTCACTTCCTATTATGAAAAATCCAATCAAATGGAGAAGGGGCTGAAAACTTGCTAAAATTGCCTCCCACAGTCAAACAAGTAATTTAAGCAATTTTCTTTCCCCTGCATGAAACACTTTGAAGATCATGCCACTTTTGAAGCTTATTCACAATTAGGACTTAATCTGTACGAAATTTGCATGTAGTCGTTTTGCACAGAAAATAGTATTTTCTGCACAATATTTCTATGGAGAAATATTATTTCTTACACAGAAAATGTTGCTTTCTGTGCAAATCAGCCACATGCAAATATTGTGCAGAGTAAGTCTTGAACTGCCAAGATTCTTGTCAGCCCAGGACTCTCCTCCTCAGGGCTTTTTTAATCTGGAAAAAATATGTTTTTCTGTCATCTGAATATTTTTGAATATTCTTCCCATCCTTTCTAATTTGACCCTACAGGTTGCCATGCTGGATGCTGAAGAAACTATGATTAATAAGACTTGCAACAGTTTGATTGCATTGGGTGGGCCCTGGTGGGAACAATATTATGTCATAATGTTGCATCATTCCCAAGTATATTCTTAGTGTTGTTTATTTGCTTATTTAAAAGACTCATGAGCCACCTTTGAGGGTAAGTCCTCTCAAGATGGAATACAACAAAACATAAGACAACACAATACAATAAAATAGTAAGAACACTAATGCACAATGTTTTGAAAAATAAGAGTTAAAGCCTCCTGCAGAACCTTGAAAGACCACACCATCAACACCACTGTGTCTCCTTGAATTTTAAAACTCATATATATATTTTTTTTTGGTTGCGTGTGAGGGGGTATTAAAACTCTACCACCTATCCCCTAAGGGTATGAGGAACAATTTCAACAGGCTTCCCCCTGACGTGTTTTATGGCCTAGAAAGACCTTAGTTTAACCAGGAAGTGAACCAGAAGTTGACTTGGAAAACTGGGGGGAAGTGTGATCATGGGGATCCCCATTATCCAGGTAACAGAGCTACAGGGAGATAGTTTTCCTTCCAGGCATAGAAAGGGTTACTGAACCGCTACGGTTAGGTTACATTTTATTGGGGGTCAGCATCACAGGTCATGAGAGAGGGTTGCTCAATTCAGGGAGAGAAAGGTGAGAATCTCCGAGATGCTTCGATGAAAAAGTTATACGAACCCTCAAGGGACAAAGAACAAAGGGGAGAATATCCAAGACATCAACCAGAGGGGCCGTAATGCCGTTTGCAGGCAGGCGAAGCTAGCCTCACTTCCCAGCTCTGCCTCCGCACACCATCTCAGAAATTGACCAACAATGTGAGTAGCTTGGAATGTTACTTAGTTAATCGTGTTAGGATTTTCTGTTCTTTTGAAAGCTTTGGCTGATCTGATGGAACTCTCTGTACTTGTAACCACCAAGCAAATCTGCGAGAAAGTGGCCTCCACCTATAGTGAGATCGCTATTATCTATATTGCCTGTCCTTAGAATTTCCTGTGGAGAACTCCCTGCTTTCTCTTCATTCCCGTGGGTTTCTTGGCGACACGTGCAGGTAGGATTTCTCTCTCCCAGAGTGGGTTGGAGGGAGAAAAAGGATCTCTAAACTTAGAGATTGGTGGCTCCCCGGCAGCATCCCACTGTGCTGCTAATAGGGATTTAATTCAGTGGGTGGTGGCAGTGTTCAATTAATAGAATTTGGGGAGTTTCTACCTCCTATTCAAGGGCAGAAATCAGCATTGAGTGGGAGAAGGGCCTCAATTCCTCGACAGGAGGGTGAAGACTGGAAAAAATTAAGGGGTGATGGAGATCTTGGAGGGTTCAAACCATCTTTGAACAGTGCAAGCGGAACATACTTTCCTTACTCCTGCACAAAACAGCCCTCAAAGAATCCTAACACAGGAATTTAAAGGGCAGACACTGCTGATTCTTAAAGGCCTGTAGTTAGGAGGCTTGATGGACCTCATTTGGAACAGACTTCTGGAAGCAAGGAGACACTACTATGTTGTTATTTGCTGTCAAAGCAATTTTGACTTACTGTGACCCTATTAACAAGCGACTTCCAGCAGCACTGGGCATTAACTGCCCTGCTCGAGGGATGAAAAGAATATTTGAAATATTCAGGAAACCGGTTGAAAAACATGTTTTTCAAGCATTCAGAAAGCAGAACGAGAAGAATCCTGGACTGGTGGTAAACTCTGCAGTTCAGAACTTATTCAGCTGAAAATTCACACCTGGTAGTTTTGCACAAAAAATAGCATTTTCTGAGCAGGAAACAGAATTTTTGGGGAGAAAATAATATTTCTACATAGAAAAAGCTGTTTCCTATATAGAAAAATGCTATTTGCTCGACAAATCAAGCGTTTGCAAATTTTCCACAGAATAATTCCCCAATCATGGGATTGTCTGCACAGGCAACAGCAAAAATAACAGAAATGAATATTTCTATGCAAATATTTTCTTTTCTTCTGGGCATAAAATGCTGTCTATTGTACTGAACAACCATATGTGAATTTTCCACAGAATAAGTCCCAAATTGCAAATAGGCTTTGAAAACAGTATGATTTTTTTCACAGTAGGGAAATTGCTAAAGTTACTCATTGAGTTCTCAAGAGGAAAAATTGGTGAAGAATGGCATTCTGACTCTGCTCAGGTTTTGCAAACTCAAGGAGAGGTCATGACTTCTGTGATTTGAATCAATCCACCTGTAGTGTGGTCTCTTTCTTTTCCTACTGCCTTCTATTTCACTAAGCACTATTATCTTTTCAAATGAGTCATTTTGTCTCATAATATGTCCAAAGTATGGCAGCCTTAGTTTAGTCATCTTACTTATATTGAGAGAGATACTACCAGAAGACTCTTCTCTTCATGACAACGAGCTATCTAGGGCCTCTGTGGCTGACCTGAGTGTGTAGAAAGACTGGCATGGGATAGAATCACAGAATCATAGAGCTGGAAGATACCACAAGGGCCATCCAGTCCAACCCCCTGCTATGCAGGAACCCCCATCAGAGCATTCCCAAAAGATGGCCATCCAGCCTCTGCTTAAAAACCTCCAAAGAAGGAGAATCCACCACACTCCATTGAGGCAGTATATTCCACTGCTGGACAGCTCTGACTGTCAGGAAGTTCTTCCTGAGGTTCAGGTGGAATCTCCTTTCCTGCAGCTTGAATCCATTGCTCCTTCTCCCAGTCTCTGGAGCAGTGGAAAACAAGCCCCTTCCCTCCTCGACATGACATCCGTTCAAATATTTAAACAAGGCTATCACGTCCCCTCTTAACCCTCTCTTCTGCAGACTAAACACACCCAGCTTCCTAAGCTGCTCTTGAATTGAGATGCGCAGAACTAGACACAATATTCCAGAAGAGGTCTAACCAAAGCAGAAAAGAGTGGTACCATTACCTCCCTTGATCTAGACACCATACTGCTATTGATGCAGCCAAGAACTGTGTCGGCTTTCTTGGCTGTCACATCACACTGCTGATTCATGTTCAGCCTGTGGCCCTCGAAGACTCCTAAATCCCTCTCGCATGTACTGTTATCCAGCTACATGTCCCCCATCCTATATTTATGCATTCCATTTTTTCTGCCTAGGTGTAGAACCTTACATTTCTCTCTGTTGAAGCTCATTTTGTTAGCTTTGGTCCCCCTCTCTGTCAAGGTAATTTTGAATTTTGATCCTGTCCTCTGGCGTATTAGCAACCCCTACTTGGTAAGGTTGATATCAATAATAGAAATGGTTGCTTCACTCCTTTTTTTTTAAATTAAGTATCCCCCTATCAACACTGCTACATTACAACTTGTTGTTGTTGTGTGCCTTCAAGGCATTTCTGATTTACAAAAACCCAAAGGCAAAACTATCAAAGGGTTTTTGGGGGCTAAGAGTGTGAGGTACCCAAGGTGGGTTTCCATGGCTGAATGAGGAACTAAACCCTGGTCTCTCGGGGTGTAGTTTCAATGTTCAAACCACTGCACCTCACCGACTCTCCATATTGTTCACCTTGTTCCAACAGGGCCATTCAAAATGTAAACCATCATTGTTTATTGCAGCTGTTCCACTGTTTCTTGCAAAGGAAATCCCTTTTTACAAGGTAGAGTCCCCTCTCCCAAATAAATGCAATAAGTTTATCTTCAAACTAAGAATTGTCAAAATATGGGGATGGCGGTTCTCCCTCCCATTCTCAAATCCTAAACAAGGCCTACATTAAAGAACTTAGGCCCTTTCCGCAGGACATCATTGCCCCGCATTGGGGATGGGAGAAGGACAGGACCCAGACGACACTTATGTGTGACATTGTCCTGGTCCCATACTTCTCCCATCCTCAGGCACGCAATCGCACAGTAAATCATTGATAGGTTTTCCCCGTTAATGACCAGTGATCATGCCACCATCTTGCCACAGGCCCACACTGGTGTGCAGAGGTCCTGGAAGTGCAATGGCAGTGCTTCCTGCCCCAGCACGGCCTGGGACAGAGGGAAGAGGCAGTACCATTGTGCTTCCTGCATTCACAGAGGCAGCCAGTGTGGTCAGGAGTGCTCTTGTCACGCTCCCCTCCCAGCAGAGACAATGCCAGGACCCACGTTGGATATCGCCAGAACAAAGTAGGCTGTGGAAAGAACCTTACACTCATGTCTACAACCAGCCCCAGGGGGAATAAGTTATCAGGAGGATGTTGAAAAGCAGACACTCACCTGCATTTTTTCCAGCATTTCGAAGAATTCTGCAGACTGAAAGAAAACAAAGAAGGAAGTTAGCCAGCGTGCTAAGACAGCAACAAAGACATTAGGTTTTGTTTGGAAAAAATAATATTTTTTATTTCAATTATGAACACTATTCAGAGAAAATAGAACCAAAAAGTGCAGCAGTCACTGGTTGAACCCAGAAATGTCCATCTCATAGTTCTAGATCAGTAGGGGAACCATGTGTCCTATTTGTCCTAAATTTATGTTCTGCCTTTCTCCACTGCCACACAACAGCACCTTTCTCAAAGGATAATTGTCTCTAGTTGAAAGGTTGGCTGCTTTAGGGTCCAGTTTCTAGATAAAGAACTTTAACGGAAGAGCAGCACAAGCCCTTGAAGATCTGTGAGCTCTTGGCCATTTTTTAGCCTCTGAACAGCCAACGAGCAATGAAAAGTCACATCTAGCCATAGTCGTTCCCTTCTAAGGTGTGAGATGCAATTATTTTATTTCCGTTCAAGTTAAAATTATCTTTTCTAAAATTGTTTACAGATCAGTTAAAAACAAACTACTCTCTGTCTTAGCTCTTAATGTTATAGGCATCTTATAACAACCGGTTCTAACAAAGTAACATAGTTTTTCATCCTTTTAACATGACCAATTGGAATGGAAATAGTTCAAAAGAGGACAAAAGCCAAAAACTATTGATTTTTCATCTGATCCCATGGAGTGGCCCCATCGCCCTAAGGCAGTGGTTATTAACTTCTTGTTCTCCAGAGGTTTTGGACTCTAGCTCCCCAAAGCCCCAGAAGTTGAGGATTCTGGGAGCTGAAATACCCCGTGGGCTCCTGGATGACAGCTGGTGTAGCAGAAGTTGATCCAACTACCTTTTCAGTAAAGTTGGTGACAGCCCTGCTTTCTTTCTTTTCTTGAGCTGCTACTTGATATTTGGTTGGGAGGCAAAAGCCTGACGATATTAGCCATTATAATTCTTTCTGTTTTTAAATCTCAATTTAAGAGACAAGTTTACATCCAAGTGCAAATTAACAACTGTTCTATGTCTTTTATATATCTCTGCTGCTCAATGTACCCAAACCCAGAGATCTACTATACTCAGGAGTGCTTTATGGCTTTTGTACCATCTTTCTTCAGTATGAGATATAATACGTGCATGCCAAAAACCAGTACTTAGAGAGCTAATCTACAAACAGTTCTATCTTCTTCATATGGTCTTCCCCAAAGATGTGTGGAGAGAAGGAATGGCTTGCAGAAAGATGGGCTCCCCATGGATTCATCCGCAGCTTCTCAGTGGCAGTCCCTGCTATTGAAAAGGTGTATCCATAGAGATCCTGGAACTGTTCCACACATGAATGTGTCCCTAGCAACAGCAGCACTTTAAGATATTCCTTGTAAACCACCCCATTTGTGATTTAATGTTTATTAGTTTTAGAATAAGATAAACACACCAACCCATAGCCACAGAAAAAGAAATAACAGGAGAAAAGAAAGAAATCACACACAAAGAAGCATTACACACGTATAACTAGAAATGAAACTTAACTGAGCTAAATCAAACTAGACTAAGGCCATTTCCACACCGTAACTCCTTCCATTGTCCTCCCATTGTGGTTCCAGCAGCGGCTTTGCCGGGAAGGGAGCCTGATGCGAATGCACCCCTCCGCACCCCGCCAGCTTCCTTCGGAAGGGAGTGCGAGCAACACACCTATTCCTTCCGCAGTGCAGCTGGCCTCTTTCCTGTGCTGCTTTGGGGAAGGAAGTGTGTGACTAAGCTTCCAGCCCTTCCGCATGGCCGGCGGTGATGGGAGCATCACATGATCATGGGTGGACTTTTTCCATTAAGCAAACATCTCGTGTTGATGGGTGGGGACGCAGTGGCTGTGGGACTGCAACGACATTGTGCAAAAGCACGACTAGCAGATCACTGTCAGCATGTTCCGGTTGCACATCAGCAATGCCATGTGGAAATGGTCTAGAGCATAATAACATAATCCATTACTAAAAGACTTCTATCTTATTTTAAATACATCCTAACTACAGTACACTGTACTAACTTCGATGCCCCCCATACCAAATGTAATGGGAAATAAAGATTAACATCCCACATCTTACTTGATCATCACAGATCTAAGTACACTCAATTTACTGGAGCCACTAATAGTCATGACCGCGTAACCTACATCGTAATATATCTTATTGCTCAAAAAAAAATCATGAATGTTTTCCAGTCTTTGGAAAAATCTTCAATTGATTGAGATTTTTTTATTCATATATTTAGTTTATTAAAGTTTATAAAACTAGGGGCTAAAATTAAAGGAAGTCTTACCAGACACACACACACACACACACACACACACACATATACATATGACATACATACCTACAATCTAACAACGATTCTCTCTAACATTCAATTTCCCAGTCTTCATCGTCTTCACATGACTTTCCCACTATATTGTCCCTATGTTCTAATACTTTATATCAAATGAGTATCTATTTTCACCAAACATTTAAACACAACAGAGCTCTACTAATAGAAACAAAAATAGGATCAAAATCCATGTCAGTTTGCTACTTGGGCACCTACTCAAGTTGTACCCCACTTGTGATATGAAGCCAAACAGTGAGAAAAGCCCTTGAAGATAAAACCAGAGAATCACCTAATCCAACATCCTGTTTCTAGAGATGGAAGAATCATCATCATTGTCATCACCACAATCACTACCATCATCCTCACCATTTTTGAATATAACTCCAAGAATCTCCCAGCCACCATGGCCACTGATTGTCGTCCAGAAAGTATTATTTCCAAGTTGTGCTCATTTCTAAAGGCCACCAGCACGCCTTCAGGAAACTCACAAAAAAGAGAAGGAAAGCAAGAACTCCTTCCACTAGTACTGTGTCAGGATGTTGGAGCCCCTGCCATGGAAATGTATTGGTCTGCTGGATGCGTATCAAAGTAGTACATTGTGACCAATGTAGAAGTAGATGCTGTAGAGCTCCATTAAGCTTATTCGTAATTGCTATGAAGTATCCAACATTAATTGATGATTGCAACAATGTATCTGTACCAAGCCTGCCTGGGTTGTTACAAGGTATCAACAGCTAATTGCTTTATTGCCTGTTGCTACAACATATCCAGTAGAGGGGGAAAGATCAGAACTGGGTGAAAATGAAAGTGTAGTCAGAAGAGGCTTGTGTTTTGGGAACCTGGGACAGGCAATATGTGCTCAGGTCAAACTGATCAAGGATGGCAAGAACTGGGAATGAAGCATGAGTCTGGGAACTGTATTGGAGGTGGTGTGATGCTTAGATTTATGACCCTTACAATAACAGCTTTTGGAACTATACCTATAAAAGGCATAAGCTTTATGAATGCTTTAGTTTCAGCAACTTCAGAAAAACTGTATAATCTGTTGCTTGCATTTCTACAAATAAAGTTACTGTCTACCTCACAGTGAAGTTTGTGGGGGGTGGGTTATCCAGCACATGACATGCTGTTGCCATTGCAACTGGTAGTCAGAGCTACACTGCTTCTGAACATGACAGTTCCACTTATTTGTTATAGTTAATAGCCACTCATAAATTGCTCCTCTATGAATTTGTTTAGCTATCTAAGCCAACCTCACCGAAGTGCATCAGCTATTAGAGCAACATGCTATACGTTTTTCTGTTTCTCTCCTGAGCGCAAGGCCAATCAATTTCATTGGGTCAATCAATGTAGGTGATGAGACAGTTACTTTGTGCTTCTAGCAAACAATGACACTTCTTCCCCACAGAACAAAGAACTGTCAAAGGACTCACAGAAAATTCACCTAGCTATAGACAAGATACAAACTTTCTGTTGATGCAGGAAGACAAGCCGGACATTCTACCAAATGGGTTGATATGAGATTTCCTCATCTAGTTTGGCCCTGAAGTTCTTCTGATTTCACCAAATTGCAAGTGAATACTCGGTTTTTTTGGTCTACTGATTGCTTCCAATTGTGTTTCCCAGCATCATGGAACCTAAATATGTGGCACCTCTCTAGGTTCGCCTCATTGTCTTTGTTTTGGAGTAGGGTTGGACCTAACTGCTCATCCAGAAAGGCCAAAAGCCCTGGGATTTGGTGGGAGTTGTACTTTTGCTTATTGGGATTTTTAAAAATATCCATGTTGTATACCTATCCTGCTCTATTTTTTGTCAATTTCTGGCACTAGCAGTGACTTTTTGAACCCAGGGAATTTTTTTTTTCTCTGCAACAACTTTCTGATAAATTCCCATGTCAATTCTCATTGTCTCACTCCCTCCTATATTTCTTGGCAGTCCCACTGATGTTGAACGGAGGTGTTACCTTTGCCATAGATGTTTTCCTCTGTCCTTCCTTCCCTCATTACATTTCTGGTTCTGGTTATCAGGTTAAACACTTCCTTTTCACTGGACTGAATTCGCAGTATGGGCCTGTATTACCTCCCCTGGTCCCATTTTTCTATAAATATAGCACTAAAATGGTATAGTACTTTATGTCTACTGTACATTTACACAATGACTGTAAAAAATATAGAGTTTGGATATTAGAGGAGGACCATGGGTGGTGCTGACTTCATGGAAGAGATGATGGAGTGAAAGAAACCTCTGTATATTTGAAGCATGATTGGATCTGGGGGCAGGAACAACTCTTATGAAGCACAACATCCAGAAACAGAATAGCTCAACAGTTCCTGGAACTCTTGATGCACCTGGAGGAGCCATCACTCCTGAGTGAAAAAATACAGAAGCAGGACAGGTCCAAGACACTTTGCTGGAGTGGCTTCTCTAGTGTAAACCGTGCCTAGTGCAAGCGTGGAAGTTGTGCCCCTATCTTCTTATCCCCTACCCCTACATGCACAGCTTTTTGTGCCCCCTCTGGCACTGGTGGGGCACATACCCTACTTGTCCCACCCTAGATATTCCTCTGCTTTGCTGTCCCTCCATGCTCCATTTTGTGTATGGAAGATGATCAAACCACCAACAGAATTTTACTTCAATGGTGGCGATAGGACAGTGTCCTCCACCAGACCTACCTAGTGGAGTCAGAGCAGGCCATGTAGCACACATGGCTCTGAAGGTGGAGTCTGTGGCAGTTCAGGAGAAAAATCCAGAGAAGTTGCCCCACTGCCTGCCTTCAATTCCCTGACTTCATTGCCTGAGCCAGCCATCTCATAACGCTTAATGGTAGAATGAGCCCTGCAAAGTGGAAGGTCCACTGTAGTCTATGTACTACTCAGACAGTGGTAAGAGGCCACATAACAATTCTTGAAAAAGTTGTGGAATAATTGAATCAGTATCCTGTATAGCCAATAGGAGAGAATTAAGAGCCATTCTATCGGATTTCTGTGGATTCAGCTAGGTCCAACTGCTATTTGAGTTCTCTTGCCCCAGAACCATCTCTGGGGCTGCGGAGGAATTGTTCACCACATTGTCTTGTGGAACCCCTACGCCTGCCCCAGTTCCCCTCACAAACATGGAAACTCATGGCCTGAAGAACAGGGGTTCTGGTTTAATGAGGAAGCTTTCCCTAGGTTCTTGCTCATACGGAGAAGGGCAAAGAGGAACTTCTCTTCTTCATATGCCTCTCTTTCCACACAAGGAAAGCAACAAAGTAAGGGGGTAAGAGGTGGATGCTCTCGTGGTCCTGCACTTGCTTGCATAACAAATAACACCTGAATTGGGCTAGAGATGGGAAGGGAAACTTGGCAATTGGCCCCAACTGAGACTATGAACATTTGATTATGTTTATACAGGATGTTGTTCCACAGATCCAGTGGTAATACCTGAACAGTGCTACCAGTGGCTGTTACCTATACAGAAAATGCTGT